>JASFAW010000014.1:7240000-17240000 GCA_030737815.1 Allium fistulosum
GAATTTGGTTTTGATTTTTTGATATTTATACTTATTTGGATTTTAGAGTTTTTTTGGAAAAGAGGAAAGAAGAATGAGCCTCTTGAACTGGCCATGCACAGCCTGTGAACATCACCGCGAGTTCAAAGATCTACCTCCGTTGCCAATTCCCTGTCGCACCTATCATTGTGCCTTCATCTTGTCGCATTTCAGCCCAACGTCGCCTGGTCGGGGCACCTTGCCTGTCGCATTGCCTTGGATTGCGCGCTTCCAGGAGCTGTTGTCCGTGACACCATAGTCATGTCTCAATTTTTCTGAGCCATGAGACTTTTTTTCCCCTTTTGGGTCGTTTGATTTCGCGATTTAAGGTTGAGGAAGAAGGAAATGGGATGCGGGCTAAATTTAAAAAGGAGGTGGGGAGTGTATAAGCGTGAAGGCTTGGGTGAAAAGACCGGAAATCTATTTCTTATATTCTTAAGAAAGGGTTGGAAAGAAAACCGAAGTGTTCGTCCTTAATTAAATTAGGTACATTTTTAATTAGGTACAAATTTATTTTGTTTTTCGCGTTTTAAGATATAACAAAATAATGAAAAACAATCTGTTATATTGGTTGTCCATCCCTCTCCGTCGTCTCTTTCGTTATTTTCATAATTTTTTATTAATATTGAAAACGCAATAAAAAAAATCAAACAGAGATTTATATTTTTATATATTATGATACTTTGCATGTTGCGTCAGTTGTCAAGCTAGGGTCGACATGAAGGATACGTTTGAAAATAGTTAATTACATATTGATAATTGATCAACACATATAGTCCTAAATATCCCACAAAGACATTTTTGAAGTCTTGTTTATAAAGGTTAAAAAAATCAATATCCAAACGTGATTGAAATGGATATTGAAATGCATTGTCCTCCATTATCATAAAATTAGAGGATTTAGTTTTAAAATGGGAGATAGGTTTAGCGTCAAAGATGAATGAACGAAGAGTTTGGAGATAACAATTATGATGAAAGGGTTGATTATACGAAGGACAATTTAGCAATTTTATTTTGATTTTATAAGCAAAGAACCGGTTAACTGATTTACGAGCAAAAAAAAATTAATCAAGAAAATGTCTTTTTTTTAAATTCCCTTTATCGAAATGGGTTCTCTCTTAAACAATTATCTGGTATATTATCGATTTCTTTGTTATCTCACGATATTTATCATTCTCAAAGATTACCCAATTATTTCTGTGATTTACACCTTTTATTTTTAGATGCTAACATTACCGTGTTATTTTGTACATTTTCATTCAGTTAATCATTGTATGTTAGGTAGCATTCACTACATGACGGTACGTAAGATAACATCTTTTGTTATTAATTGAAAACGAAAGAAAAGAAATTGAAAATATCAATACAATAAATTGAAATCAATCATTGGACAAAGTTTGTCAATTACCCTAATGAGTTACATTCAGCTAAACCTTGGTTGTAAACTCTAGGAAGGGTTTACCAAACACATACTCCGGATACTTGTTACATGTTTGTCAGGACATCATGACTTTAGTATCGCAGTTTCGACCATCAGTAAACTCGCCAATAGTGTTGCCTCATATTCTATTATTTAATTACACTTAATTTATTCTCGCTCCAAATAGATGTAGAATACAGCAGTTTATGATTTTTATTTGATGATAATAAAAATATTTTTTAAAATGTGTTTGATATAGTACTATTGTAAAATCACAAATAGAAGTAAACTACTGAAATTTTATTTTAACAAATAGTTTATTTCAATACAATTTTAAATAGTGCACAATTACAACCAAGCTTCCACAATATTTTACACTCTCATATACAACAATATTTACACTTCTATTTTTACTCTCATATGTAACACGCTTTTAAATACAATCACGCCTAACCTCATTCACTCGAATTCGATTTGTTATTCTCTTTCTCTAATTGTTTTTCACCAATCGCCTGCTTTGTCAGTCAAATAACAAAGCATTAAAAAGAAAAACGAAATAAATTCAAACTGCAAAAATATAAATAGTTTTGAACTCGACGTTGCCCAAGTCTATTGGTTTTGTTCTTTTCGTATTTTGAAATAGACACTAAAATATCAATAATGCACACGAGCAACCTAGGACATGCCGAAAGGAGCAAAGAAAATTGGTGTTAAATGGGTTTTTAAGACCAAGTTGAACGAGAAAGGAGAAGTGGATAAATGCAAGGCACGACTCATAGCAAAGGGATATACACAGCAAGTTGACATCGATTACACTGAAGTGTTTGCTCCTGTAGCACGTTGGGACACTATTCGACTGATACTTGCACTTGCAGCTAATCAAGGTTGGAAAGTATACCAACTCGATGTCAAAAGTGCATTCCTGCACGGTGAGATCAGCAAGAAGTATTTGTGGAGCTACCACAAGGTTATGAGGTGAAAGGTGAAGAAAACAAAGTATACAAGTTAAAGAAAGCACTATATGGGCTTAAACAAGCTCCGTGAGCCTGGTTTAGTAAGATTGAGTCCTATTTCATCAATGGGGGGTTTGAAAGGTGCCAAAGTGATTACACACTTTTCACAAAACGAAGTGAAAATGTAGATATTCTTATAATAAGTTTACATGTAGAAGATCTTATTTTCACAGGAAATAATCATCAAATGTTCGCGAAGTTCAAGCATTCGATGATGGAAGAGTTTGACATGTCCGATCTCGGATGCATGAAGTATTTTCTTGGAGTGGAGGTGGTGCAAAATTCTGTTGGGATTTTTATAAATCAAAGGAAATATGCAAATCAGGTACTTGAAAGATTCAAAATGGAAAATTGTAAACCCGTAAAGAATCCTATTGTTCCTGGATGTAGACTTACTGAAGATAAAGTTGGGACAAAAGTTGATTCCACTACTTACAAGCAAATGGTGGGCAGTCTCATGTACTTGACTGTCACACGACCAGACCAGACCTTATGTATGTAGTGAGCTTGATAGCTCGTTTCATGGAGGCACCGACTGTGATACATCAACAAGCAGTGAAAAGAGTGTTTCGATACTTGAAGGGAACAACTGAGCTTGGAATATTCTACAAGAAAGAAGAAGAAAAACTGATTGCTTATTCAGACAGCGACTATGTTGGTGATCTTGATGGCCGTAGAAGCACCTCTGGCTACGTCTTTACAATGAGCTCAGGAGCTGTAGCATGGAGTTCTAAGAAGCAACAGATTGTGTCACTTTCCACCATCGAAGCAGAGTTCATTGTTGTTGCTACTTGTGCTTGCCAAAGTGTGTGGATGCAGCGAGTTCTTGAAAGACTTGGGCTTGAGAGATGTAAGTGCACTATATTCTGTGATAACAATTCAACCATTAAACTCTCAAAGAATCCGGTTATGCATGGTAGAAGTACATATATCGATATCCGATTCCATTTTCTTCGGGATCTAGTTAATGATGGAGTGGTGGAGTTGGTGCATTGTGGCTCAAAGGATCAATTGGCTGACATTATGACAAAACCTTTGAAGTTAGAACTGTTCTTGAAGATGAAAGAGACTTGGAGTGTGCAGTGCTAAAGAGTAAACTGGCTATATGAATACAACTCAGTTTAAGGGAGGAGTTGTTAGGAAGCTTGGCTTCATTGAACAAGTCCTTTTGTTTATGTGTTTGTTTGTTTTATGTTAAATAAGCCATGGTCTGTAGGGTGTAGTTTTGATTTATTCTTTCCCTAAACTTAGCCACGTATTATGTATTAGTGGTTGCATGTGCTGCATGCCCTTTCTGTGTTGTACCGGCTCTATATAAGCCTTCTTTAAGTTGATGAATAATTAAGCTTTAAAGCTATTAACAGACTATTCTATTTCAGATTTAACACGTTTATGGATCGCGATCGCAAAAATAAATGGGCAAAATCTCAAAAAAAATTATCTTTGATGAAGCGACGCTGTTACAGCGTGGCCAGGGAAATTTCAGTGGGATTTCCCTATTTTTTTTATTTCGTACCACTGCTGGGTATGCTCTAAACAATAACAAATTGTACACCAATCTGCTTTTTGTATCCAAAACCCTAATTCAAAACCTCAATCGGCCAAGAAAAGCATGAAAAAAAAAATCCACAAGCTCAATTTCGCTATAATCTGGACATGTTCTCTAAGAAAAATGTTCTCGATGGCGCTCTCGCTCCCTACAACTCCGCCGCAGTTGATCTTACTTCTTATCAATACAACGCTGTCCTGCACGTGCTGTCTTCTTCAACCCAATCCAAAGGCATCGATTACAGTTTCGAAACCTTCAACAACATGAATTCAAGCGGTATAAAACCTAATGAGGCCACGGTTACGAATGTGGCGAGGCTAGCGGCAACTAAATCAGGTGAACACGCATTTGGTTTCATTAAAAGGATGAAAAGTAAGTACAATGTTGCATTGAAGTTGAGAACTTTTGGACCGGTTCTCAATGCTTTCTGTAATGATTTGGAAGCAGAGAAGGCTTACGAGGTTGAGAATTTTATGGCTGATTTGGGTAAATTTCAAGAAGAGGTAAAAATCATGGCTTTGCTGGCGGTGAGCAGTAAAAATGGGTTAGGAGATAAAGTGTATGAGTATTTACTCAAGTTTAGAAATTGTGTGAACAGCGTGAAACCGGAAACAGTGGAGATTCTGGAGGAGTGGTTTAAGACCAATAATGCATGTGGGGTTGGGGTTGAAAATTGGGATGTGGATAGGGTTAAAGAAGTAATTGTGATGCATGGGGGAGGGTGGCATGGAAGCAGATGTTTGGGGAAAGGTAAATGGGAAGTAAAGAAAGGAAATGTGAGTTTGAACGGAGAATACAGTTGTTCTGGTAAGAGGCTGGCATGCACTGATGTGGAGGAGAAAGAGACGGAGAATTGTGCAGAGTCAGTTGCTAGCTTGGCTATGGAAAGGGAAATAATATTAACATGTGTGAGGAATCATCTTGGTAGGCCTAATGGATACCACCCATACGACTTATACACTGTTTAACAAGCACTCAAGTTTTGCAACCATAAACATCATGTAAAGTTGTATTTTATATGCTTAGTTCATGTGCTGCCTACTAATCTGAGTTCTCCAAAACTCCTTCGAGTGTGGTTCGCTAAGAAATGAGCGTTGCTTTATCTTTAACAAAGACGATATCGTACTTTTAAACAAGAGTGAAAAAATAAATAAATAAATAAGAGAGATTTAATGGAGAGTGGAGTTGTTGCAAGAAATGATTGACACATGTTAATGTTGAGGTGAAAGAACCTAGGAGGTAGAGAAGTTCGTCAAATCGTTTACTAATTTGGATTTGGATGACAAACCGTCATCCTAAATGTAGGAATTCTGTTATGTTGAAGCAATTTTATATTCTTATCTAAGATAATGTTGTGGGGCAACCACAGTAGTTGACATGAAATTGGTGGCATTAATTAGACAGCACTGCCACACATTACAGTTTACAATGATCTATGTAACCCTTGCAACTAGCATAATCTCTGTCAGACCTCACCGCCACATGTTACCATGCAAATATTTATATCTAGTATACCGTAGGTTCATAAATGGAAACGGAAACAAAGATCAAACTATGTTTTGATAAGCTGTTACTGTGGAATTCTTGAATAAAAAAACCTTAGCAATCTGGAAATATGGATTTAAAACTGGACCAGATCAGGGACATTCGAACCAATGGTCCACCTAATGTTGAACTGGGATGTGTGAAGGCTTGTTAAAAAGGGGTATGCACATCCCCGGTCGTGTGGAATTCTTGAATAAAAAACCTTAGCAATCTGGAAATATGGATTAAAAACAGGACCAGAGTAGGGGCGTCCGAACCAATGGTCCACCTAGTGTTGAACTGGGATGTGTGAAGGCTTGTTAAAATGGGGTATGCACATCCCCTGGTTTACAGGGGATTGCTTGGTTCCCGGTTATCAAATCATTTCTACAACCCTGGACTACTTCAAAAATTACTAGATATGAATAGACACAACTAGTTTATTCCTCATAAGTTCATTTGCTCCAATAATAGTTGGGTCCCGTATACTTGAAAATTGAGTTTTCAACATCAAGGGAATGGACGTGTTTGCTGTTATGTATTTCTATTCGGTAAATTTTAGCCCCAAGAGCCAACAACCATATTTGTTTACCTGCGATATTCTGCGAACAGGGTGTCTGATGAATTGCATTTAACCTTACAAAGCTAATTATTTCTTTTTAGTTATGATATGTATAATGCTACAATGTCTAATTTTTGGAAACCTAGGAATGGTTGAAGAGCCATGCTGATCATGAAGCAATAGTAGACGAGGCTAATGTTGCATTGTATAAACAAAATTTTGCAGCAGGTGGATTCAGTTTAGCTCAGGTAGTACTTTGTAACCGAGTTACTGCTAATTATTAATTTATAATGCATCTGTCCGTGTTTTATTAATTTCTGATTGTCATTGGTTTTGTTCATTGAATAGAGCAGCTAGATACTGTTGTAAGGGAGCTCAATGCAATCCGACGTAAATGGCCACTTGTTATACTTCCTAATAAGAGGATATTGGATGCTCATGGAAGACCCTTCCAATAGGCAGCTGCTTGAAACCTGGAAAGCTAAAGGAGTGTTGTTTACCACTCCAAATGGATCTAATGATGATTGGTGTAGTTTCTTATATACCTTTTAAAATTACAATGAAAGCAGTATAGTTTCTTGTGTACGTCCTAAATTCACAATGAAATTGAACATGGAGTTGCGTCATTTTGTTTCTGTCTCTGCCTTTCTTCATAAATACGTAGCTACTAGGCACTATCTACTGACTTTGAACAACCTTTTCCTTGTAAAGGATATTCTTATTTATATTATCAGATATTTCTTCTCTGTATGCTATTTATCACTTGGAAATTATGAAAAATACAGAGCATATGAACAATGCGAAATTTATTTACCCTTCTCAAACAAGATATTACACTCCAGTCAATTTTTTAATTGTCTATAATACATATACTGATATATATACCTAATGGTCATGTCACCCAGATCCAATCAAAATATGAAAGAATCGTGTTATTAATTAATTTGATTTCATAATACAACCTCTAGTTCGTATCATTAAGTGTGATTTTCGATTAAAGGATTATCTTGTTCCAGATAGAATATTGGTCACGTTTGAAATAGGATTATAGCACATACCTATTGGTGACAAAAGCAATGAAGAGAGCATGCGAAGATGGCTTTGTGTGGCAAATTGGAAATTTCAGCTGAGGAATTGCATACTGTCGACAAATCTTCTTCATTTGATAGATATCTTACGTCAAGAAAATGGGAAGAAAGATCTCCATCCTCCTCAAAAGCAGTTGCTAGCCAGCATTTTTGTAGTCTTTATTTTGGTTTTTAATGTCTTGTACTGTTATATTTATATTTATATGATGTTTTACAATTTATTATATGTTTTTTCACAAATTACGTTTACTTTACTATGTCAAGCACAATGGGAATCCATACTTCCGAAGTTTAAATTAGGCCATCCTGTAAGCTGTGATTTTTCTCTCAGTAGTTTCTTTTTCAGTTCTCATTTTCAGCTTCATTAATCTCTTAATAGATCATCGGTCAGAAATGAAATCTCATCTCAATTGCTATTGTTGCCACTTGCCTCAACTTATAGGATTTCAAGCTTCAACTATTTCATTGCTTTTCCTGCTTCTATCTAATTTGGTAGAAGGTTGTTTGATTTATTTACTCATTCAGCATCATATTAATTGCAGAACAAGGTTATTGGTTTTATTGCTCTTAATATTTGTTTTATGTTTGTACACTTTTGGCCTCGGTTTGCAGCTTATATGTTATAAGAAATGTTATTGCATCAACTAAGATTTGGTTATTACAAAATGTAATGTATGAAATTCTCATTTTCAGGTTCCCCCTCAGTTGAAACGACTAGTGTTAACACAGGATGATCATATATAAAATGGAGCATGGAGATATCTAGCGTGTAAGTATTCTTTTTCTCTTGTTTATTTTTTGCACTTAGCAGTAGATCATTTGGTACCGTAAGTTTGTCGAAATCTGTCATGAAGCTACTTAAAAATATATTCTGATAACTGCAGTAATAATGAGCCATGCTAAAAAAAATAAAAAGATAGTTAATTTTAGCTGACCATATCCTCTAATTCATTCATTCCATTTCTTGTCTAAACTATACTTTAAGATAAAGCCAAGTGTAAGTTTGTTTAATTAATGAAAATATTAACTAACTAATGATTTTTCCTTTTTAGACATTAAGAGTAAAATTTGTTGCATAAATAAACGATGCTGCTATCTGAAGGAGCTGACTGAATACGATTTCAATGGACAATGTTTCAACGCTATAAAATTATACAAAATACTCTTTGGAATTTTGTTAAGAGGAAAGAAAAGATGGAAATTTTTGGTTTGAAAGTGAGTTTAGACGTAATGCATCCATCACTGTAAAACTGCTGCAATAAGAAAATTTGGCCCTGCGTGATCCAATTGGTTTTGAAAAGAATAATAAAAATATCTATAAAACAAATGGTTGATTAACAGTTTCATGTGAGTGATTGAGGAATAAGGTATGGCATTCTCAACCAGTAGTCAGTGACTCATTGGCTTTTTTATATAAATAGACAAATCAATACGATGACAATGTTCGGAATATGATGCGCCCTGTTTCTTAATATTATATAACTTATTTGTATATTTATTATTTATAGCATGTGCTGTGTTTGGAGAATCAATGATGTATTTCGCAATATAATATAGTGTTTCGGACCCTAGCTAGCACATCTCATTTTCTTGCATGCTCATCTATATTATCCACATTGCTGCATAGATTTGGTATATCATGGTGTTTTACATGTAAGAAGACTTTGATTGGATTCTCTTTGTAGTTTACACCGAACACTTGATGAAGGACATTTTGTACTTTTTCAAAATAGATGTTTAACAGGATCAAATGGCTTCTTCTTCCTTCTTATTACTGATTACAAAGGATTCTAGTTGTCGGGTAATGAAATACCATTTGATTGATTGATTGATTGCATGTGTTTAGCAAAATCTAATCAGTAGACAAAATTCATCCTACTTGCATCTGCAGTTTTGTATATATTATATGATATTTAATTTCTTCAAGCATATAAGACAAAACTTTATTGATTCGAGGTACATGTTAATTTTTCATTAGAATACACGTACACCTACCTTTTTACTAGGATATCATATGGATATATGCCTCCATGAGCAACTACAGCAATTGATGCATAGTATCAAGGTTGTAGAAACATGCATAGCATCCATTTCCAAATAAGATCGATTTAACATTTTAAAACGTATCAGTTTACAGTTATCATCTAATAGTCACCAAATTACTGAAGTGTATTGAGTTTATTATCATTATAAAGAAGGCATGTATTGATGTTAAAACTCTCATTTAATAACTTAGTTATAAGAAGGCATTATATGAAGTCCGTGTGTACCGTTTACCTTTTGTGTGCTGAGGTTATATAAAATTCTATTGTTGGATTTTGTTAGGTTAGAGCTATGCGTTTTCAAGACCTCAAGCAAGTTATGTATGTGTTTACTGACCGGTAATGCAGCGACTTCACGGAGGTTTACAAAGCAAACGTTAATAGCTACCTCATTTAATCGCTAAGAAACACAGGCACTATTTCCCATGAAGTAAAAAATTCATTCAATCGCTAAGAACTACAGACACTATATGAAGTAAGTCAAAAACGCCAAATCTATGTCAACTATCTTCAGTTACGGAAAAATTAACCGAGGTTGGATTGGATTTTTAAAACACTGCCAATACAATCCTAAGAAAATTCCAATTTTTTACTTATAATAAAAGTACTTGCAAAATCAGCTTTTTTTTCTTCTTCAAAAGGTGGTGTATACAATTTGGTATCTATCAATTAGATTAAAAGACTAATTGAATAACGAACTATAATTCACCGGTATAGTATAATATGCTATAATTTACTCGTTTCCTTCGCTAAACTTATATGTTGGCTGTTATAATATCCATATTCTCTGATTTGACCACACTAAAAATTTGTTATTTTTCCTTCCTGCCGTAACTCTATAAAGAATGCTTCTTTTTTCTTTTTTCTTTTTTTAAATGAAAATTTGATTAACAAATATCTTCACAGTGTTTTGCTTCGAAACGGCTCTATCTATTAACGACCACGTAGGTTTAGTAAGTTTTAAATCATAAACCTAACATACCCACCACTCCAACTATTTTTCATTTTACATTTTTTCCATTCAATTTCCCCTTTTTTTTAATGTACAACAGATCAGATGGTCGCATCAGCGGAAAAAGAATGATAAATCAAAAACATCAAACAAACCCGGCCCACCCAAAAATAATCCATCATCCACCAATTGAACCGAGCCCAAACCGACCCCTTTCCTCAATCAATTAATCACCTTGCCTTCTTCGAGCTCTGACACTCATCCCACCGCTAACGGTTGCAGTGAGCCCCGGCGCAAAAACCAAAGAATCCCCACCGTCCACAACCACCAAATCATATTCGCCAACCACCGAAACAATAACCGTCTTCATCTCCATTACAGACATCTCCTTCCCAATACAGGTGCGTGCTCCCCCTTGAAACACAGGGTATCTGTACGCATTCTCCATCTGAAAACCACCCTTCTCGTTCAACCACCTTTCGGGCCTGAACTCGGCCCAGTCCAGCCCCCAGATCCGTTCCATCCGGCCCATTGCGTACGGGTTGTACGTCACCCTCGTGCCCCCCGTCACGCACGTCCCGTCCGGCATAACATCATCCTCCAAACAGTGCTTGGAGTCAAACTGTATCGGCGGGTACAGCCGCATGCTCTCGTATAGTGTGGCATGCACGAATCCCATTGACCGTATCTGCTCGTAGCTCACGGTTTTCAAGTCGACTCTGTCGATCTCCTTCCTCATCCTCGCCACGACGCCTGGGTTTTTCGATAACAGGAAGAAGCACGCCGTCAGACCCGATGCCACCGTGTCCCTCCCCGCCAGTAGGAAACTTATCACGATGTCCCGCAAGTACCTGTCGTCCGTCACACTCCCCATGAACCTCGACAGCAGATCGTCCTGATCATCGTGACCACGGTCCCTCCTTTTTTTGATCACCTCACAGGCGAGGGCATCGACGAGCGAGATTGCTCTCCTCAACTCCTTTTCTGATCCTATATTCAGGAGCCTTTTCACCTTCCAGACGATGGGGTTCACCGCCAGCGCCCGTTTCGCAGACAGCGAAGAGGCCAGGTCGAACGCGGCGGCGAACTCAGACGTGGGCAGGGAGAGCGTGAGACAACCGGGGTCGATCCCGAACGAGATCTTACAAATAGCATCGAACGAGAACCTTCTGAACACATCCTGCAGATCGAAGACCTTGTTGGACCCTGCCATGGAGGACAGCAGAGGACAAAGTCTGGTGGATACTTCATTAAGCGTGATGGAGAAGGCGTACAGGTGGACAGAGACGCTGCCGAGTTCGAGGCTGGCCATCTTACGCTGGAACCGCCACGGCTCGCCGTCCACGTTGAATATGCCCTTTCCGAGCAAGTCGCCCAAAATGGAGGAAAAGGGCATACCCTTGGGGTAGTTGTCGAAGTTGGTTCTGAGCATGTGTTCCACGTTCAGTGGGTTGGCTGTGATTACGTTGTTGAGGACGTGAATACGAATTGTTTGGGTAGGAGAGATGGAGAGTAGATGTGAGTACCAATCCTGCAAGTTTTTGAATTCGGATTTCCATGAAGAGTTCACGTAGGATTCGCATATGCTGCAGTTGCAGTAGTAAGGTGCTTTGAGTTGCTTTACGAGGAAGAGAATGATGGAGAAGACGATGAAGAGCGTTGTGAAAGAGAAGAAGAGGGATGAAATAAGCTTCATTTCTATTGAAGACAGCACTGCTATCACCATTAAAAATGATTCTGCCATTTTTTTTAAATTGTTTTATAGAGAAGGAGATGAAGGTTATGATTATGAGAAAAGGAAAATGTGATACAAAAAACACGTAAGGAGACAAGGATGCTTCCCAATTTGTTAGCTTTTTACAGCTCGTTTGCTGTCATGTGGGACATTTTACTCGTTTTTTCATTGGTGGATTTCTGGGTGTCATAACATGGTTTCTGGTTTTCGTATTTACAACACGTGATTTATAAAACGTAGTCCACTTTGATTTATTTATTTTTTTTCCCTATTCTTGGTGGAATTTGAATTATTGCACATGCTAAACGTGTGCTATTCTTTGTATGGATCCCTTTTTTTATTTATGTAATAAATAAAAGTTCAACATGACACTTGTCCCAACATGACTTAGATCATCAAGACAATATCCAAACTCGAGTTATGATCGTTCTGTTTGAATTTGCAAAAGTAAAATGCATCACAGTTCAAAGTTTGCTGTTTTAAAACATTGAAAAACGTGCTACTTTTTACAAGGGCTTGCTTTTCCATTAAAAAAAAGTTCAAGAATGTACTTAATGCTGGATAACAAAAGATCCAATAAGAAAATCCCACGTGACAATTCGCGTGAAGTTTCTAATTGAATCCAAACCGTTAATTTATCTGGTATATAAATGTCGATGAGCTAGTATATAATACCATGTTTTCTTCCTTAGCCAATTGTTCTTCCTCTCCTTTTCATTTTTGTCGAACCCGTTATCAAAATTGAAATCACCAAAACCAACTCATTTTTAACCTATTTTATATCCTATTTTACAATAATTTTATCCAAAAATGAAAAGAATTTTACGTGCAGTTCACGGTAGTGGTAGATCTTCTCAAAATATTAAGGACATATTAAGGACAGCGGAGATGATGGTGGTGAAGGTCTTAGCTTTACCTTTTTAAGAAGGCACAGAGGTGATGGAACGACTATATCTCGAAGGCGACGCATGAGGTTATTTCCGAAGACTCTGCTTTGGTTTCGAACACCGATCAAAACTTAGGACCAAACAATAATCAATTTTCGTGTTTTTCCCAATGAACAAGTACACGTTTCTAGCCTTGTTGACATCATTGTAAGCATAGTTTTAAATTCAAACACAACAATAATGATTAGCATCTATTATTATAAATTGTTTACGTATTCAAAAAATATGGTATATATTGTATGGTTCTATACTAATTGTGTGGCTATATATTTAGGCTTAGTAAAATGTTAACATCTTAGTTTACTAATTGTATGATTATGCATTTAGTTTACGAAGTTAATAATCAAAATAATTTTCTCAATAAGCGAGGGAAGGGAAAACACATAGGTCTTTTGCATTCATTTTTCGTCTATATTGAAAGATCGAAGCACTCGATGTCGATCGACGTATTATTAGATTTTTGGATGACATTGGATTTTAGAATTTTTTGGTATATTTTTTATCAAAAATACTTACATGTAAAACCGCATTGAATTTTTCTTATTCCTGCATGTTTCTTATTATATATATTTAGTTGACTTTAAATTCTGATATGTGATTGTATGGTGCATTGGCTTCTTTTTGATGGAAGATCACTCATACATTTCACTTCACTTTTGGAGAGATTGACATTAGTCCTTTAGATTTTGTTATGCTTACCGGTATTTCCGTTGGATTCCACCTTCCTTTACCTTACGATGAACGGTACAAAAGGCACGATAACCAATTACATGTTTTACCTAGTCATGCTTTTCAGGGGATACACAGATTAGAGTTAGTTTCCTTAGGGGCACTATTGGAAAATTGCTTCGACAATACGACTCCGCCAATGACTTGGAGATAGCTAGGCTATTAGTCTGTACATGATGGGAACCTTTTCTTTTCTAATCCGTCCAGTACACTACCATTAGGACAAGTTACTGTGTTTGCGGACTTTGATCTTTCTTCCCTTGTTCTTTACGAATGGGGAACGGCTATCATGGCCTACTTATATAAGTCATTGGACTTACAGTGTGTGGTGACTAGTTATGGTATATCATTATGTGGCTTTTGGGAGGTTTTACAGTATTTGTGGTACGAGTATAGGCACAATCCGGCTCACGACTAAAGACCACCAGTTATCACTATTTATTCCAATGATTTATGCATGGTCGGCGCAGAATAGGCAGAGAGTACATGGCGGTGAGGCTAGTCATGTTTTCGCAGTTGTACGGAAGCAAATAGAGTTACGGCGTACATATTCTGACATTACTTGGCAGCCATATGATGGATCTTCATATATGACATATCCTAGTACTTCACATGCATTATTTTTGTCGCGCAGGTGGTTTCCACTGATATCGTCTCCTCCGATGGCTGTTTGTATGTGGTATTATGGTAAACAATGTTTGGCGTCAGATATACAAAGAAGATATGGTTACTGACGATCCTCATCTTCATATACTTTCTCTCGGAGTGTATTCCATGGTCTTCTTATAAAACTCGTAATTTTACGACAATTAATTAAAAAGAATTTAATTAATAAATGATAATGCCAAAATATAGAATTTTAACAAACATCAGAATTTGGCTACGAAACTTATACGTTGGGTTTGAACCTTCAGATCAATTTTCATATGTAAAGTTTTTCGATTGGAGTTCAAACGAGTCCCACTTATGATCTCACAAATAATCTTGTACATCATTCTTTCACCAAGCATATAGAGTAGAGATCATATTTCCAAAGAAAATATCTGCGTAAATTTCATTTTGACTATTTTTCAGTTGGCAGACATTTCTTACAAAACCCCTTTCGGAAAATAGTTTTGTCAAATTCATCTCAGTTTAGGCATTTTAGAAATTTGATAACTTTTTGAATTTGATCTTAAATGCCCATGTTAACTATTCTGACTCCCTACTGATTATCAAAAAGAAAAATAGTTACTAAAAAATGTGACGAGTGTTGATACTAATCATACATTATGACTTGAGAAAGTATATTTAGTAAATTCTTTAAAAATTTAAACAAGATTTATAATAACTTTTGTTGCTAGAAATTCCCTGACCATCTCAATTTCTATCATATTTCTTACGACCATCACTCATGAAAATCCAATATAGTATGTCAAAATGTGGTATTTTAAACGGGAAATTATTCATTTTCTTTAAATTTAATTAGCAATAAAAATATCCTAAATACTCACTTTCATTTAAAAGTCCTCACGGTTATGCATGGGTGAACTACTTGGAATCTTTGAATATGTGCTTTCATGCTCATTTAAAAGTCCTCATGGTTGTGCATGTATGGAACACATATCAAAATTGATTATTAAATAGACGAGTTGATTCTAATCCCATTTAAAAATCCTCACGGTTATGCGTGGTTAGAAGATACTTGAAATTCATTTTTTTTTAAATTGGGAATACTACTAATCTCATTTAAAAGTCCTAACGGTTATGCATGGTTAGTAAGTATTCAAATTCCTGTCATAAATATACCACAAATAGATACAACTATATGGTTTTATATGCCAACATCACCCCTATCACTCTAAAAATGGAATATGCGCCTAACAGAGTATTTATGATTTTTGTTTGTTTTTTTATTGAAATTTAATATATATACTCGATTAGGTATTAATGTTGTATTAATGTCTATCACTTTATCTCTATTTTTTTAACACTACTCTTTTGCTGATAACAAAAGAGGGAGAGAGAAGTTAAGATTTTGGCAAATAAGTCAAGTCATATTTTTATTTGCATATTCCCATCTAGTTTCATTGCATATTTTTATTTATTTTTCATGCATATGTGAAGGGGGAGCTTGGTTGTAGGGGGAGCGTTCAAATAGGGGGAGCTCATAGAATTCATCAAAACTAAATACATTTAATAGAGTCAAAATCTTAATATATGTTTGTTACCATAAAAAAAGGGAGATTGTAGAATACAGTAGTCTATGATTTTTGTTTGATGATAATAAACATATATATAATCATTTAAATGTATTTGTTATTGTACTATTTTATTTTTCACATAATTAAAGAACAAAAGTTTATCACAATTTTAAATGCCAAAGTCAAATGCAAAATGAACGGAGAAATTCGAATTCATGGATTAATTCGTATACGAAAAGTAATCTCAAAATTCAAGGGGCCGAAGTCAAAGGAGTACTGAACAGAACTGACTTAAAAATATTCAAGAAAATCCAACACGAACAAGTCAACAATTCATCACAAGCACTCAAGCAAAGATCGGATGAACAAGTGCAATTCACGTAGAATTCATACACAAAAATACGAACGAAAATTTAAGGCTTTAATCCCTATAAAAACCCATTACATCATCGACAAAGGAAGCATTCGAGTTCGGCCCCAAACAAATCATCAGAGCATAAAATCGAGCACAATCGAAATCAAAAGGGGCAAATAATCACATATCAATTTCTATTCAGTCGAACTCGACAATTGGAGCAGCCGTAGGCGAACGAAGCAGCAATCGATTGACAAAGCAATCCAAAGCAAACACATACTTCAATTGAAGAAAAAAAATCAAGCGGGCTTCAACACAGAAAAATCCTAGCTTTTGGAAGAGGAACGAAGATAGTATCGGCCAAAGGATACGAACTTCTCTATCTCTTTATTTGGGCCGCAATTATAAAAGAGGGAAAACGTCTTATTTTGGGCCGGTCATATTATATATTGGGCTTAAGTTATTTAAACTAGAGTTTTGCTTTGTTTACTTTATTTTGTAATTTTTTCTATTTTAAATTGTGTAAATTCTAGTCGTGTGACTAGGGACGAACTACGGTGGTGTAGTTCGAGAATTCGCAACTCAGTGGCTGAGTTGTGGCAGAGTTTTGAGGATAGAGTTAGGTTAGTCATTAGCGGGTGTCGCAAGTTTAAGTGTGTAAGCGTCTGACTACTTAATTTATAGTAGAAACCTAGGGGGCAGCACGTAGGTAGTGTTTTGCCGAAGCTGGGTAAACTTTTGTGTGATCTCTTCTGCATTATTTACTGTTATTGTTTTTATTTCCACATTAATTTTATTATTATTAGTATCACCCTATTCACTTCTCCTCTAGGGTGAAAACGATCCTACAAAAACATCTTTCAAATAAACTTATTTAAATAAGGTATCAATACCCAGACTAAGTCTAAGGGAATATATCCAGACTATGTCAATGGAATATACAGGATGGAATATATGATACCAAAATGGGTAGCTGAAATGTTTGCAAAGCATTACAACTATTTTGGGAATACAACCAAAACCATAAAGCTCGTATTGGAATTGGATTTCCAACATGATAGGGAACCTCGATAACCACGCATAGCAACCAGAACCTGGTGGTTTTTCATGCAAGGACTCACACACCACTATTCCTCATATTGCCACACTTCTTGATATCCAGTGGCTTCTCATGCAAGGAATCAAACGCCACTATACCGTACAATACCGGTCCCGTCTGGACACATTGGTGACCTGGATCATACGCCTCCAGTCATCCTGAGGGATCATACGCTACCCTCGTCATACTAAGCCTAAAATATGTAACATAGTTCCCGTATCATTTCCGAGTTGTGAGGCTTGGGAGTGAGGTTACGCTCAACTTAGAAAGAGCCACGCTTTTCATACAAAGCCACGCTTTTTCATAATAGATATGCCACATTGCCATTCCTTTGATCACTATTTGACTTCCACGAACATACAACCTTTGAGCTCATACGTCTCAGAGAAGCGTGTTAAGCTAAGAGAAGTTGCCTTCTTCGTCACCAAACAGATGGACGTTTGTAAAAGTTAACATTTGTGACTCCGCAATACAATGTCAGACACTCATCCATACAAGTTCGTTCTGAGATTGAACAAAACCGAAGGCACTCCTCCTACCGCATCCTGTCGAGAATCACCCCTAGGATCAGTAGCGATTAGTCCTTGTAATCCGAAGATTTCAAAATACGATAGGACCACTGCTATAACAAATGTCTCTATATTAGGAGCTACCCAGAGTGTCAACAAGCAGTCCTTCCGGTAATGAAGATCTTCAGTCTTCAATAATCATCATCTTCAACACGTCTTCACTTTCGAACGTTTACATTGGTTCGAAGTGGTTTTCGGATAGGAATCACCCAAATCCAATCTCGGTTCCTTCGAAATCAATTATCGATAAAAAGATGTTTAGTTCATATATGGATATCAATCATCAATCAATTACTTCATCTTTTATTTAAATCAAATATCTTTCTTAGATATATTCTTTTTAATTTATTCCATTTTCTTTCCAAGAGTATATAGAATCATTAAGCCTCATTTATCAAATCATTTGGTTAATTAAAACCTTTTTAATCTTGGAATAATTCCAAATCAATTAACCTTTTACTTAGGAAAAAATTCTCATAACATTTACTTAACTCTTTAATAAAGATTTTCCATTTCAAATCACAACTTTTAAGTGGATCAAAAACTATGTTATTTAAGATATGGTTTATTGCAAACCCAAAACAATTAATTTTAAGTATAGGAATTCAAAATAATTCCAAATCATTTATTTAAATCTCATATTGGAAAATATTATTTTAGAGCATCCGGGCTTTCCCTTTGATCTGTTCCACCCCTCGTCTAAAAGAGAAAATAAAGGCCAAGTAAGTTCATGGCACTGGTTGCTCCATTCATAACTTTAGTTACATACCTTGTTTTACTGTTTATTAGGGCTGTAAATTTTGTACGAGTGTCCGATGTCCGTTCATGTCCGTAACCAAAATACGTCCGTTCGAGTCCGTTCGATTTTCATTTAGGACACGAGCTAGGACAAGAAAGTTTGTACGAGAAAAAATATTGTCCGGCCCGAGTTCGTTCGAATTCGTCCGAATTTCTTATAGTTCAGTATATCTGATGGAAATTCTAATAAACAACATAAAATTTGATGTAAATAGCATTGTCCGTCCGTGTCCGTTCGGGTCCGTGTCCGAAAAATGTATGTACGAGTCCGTCCGATTTAATTTAGGACACGAGTTAGGACAACAAAATTTGTACGAACATAAATCTCGTCCGGTCCATGTCTGGTCCGATTTTATTTAGGACATAAACTGAACACACCTCCGTCCGGTCCAATCCGACCGATTTACACCCCTACTGTTTATATCTCACAAGCGGAAGAAATGTACTGGTCGTTTCCGCATACTCAGTTTGTTATTACATTCAAGGAAATGATTTCTATTATATTGTTTAAGTGTTATAATAACCATTTATTTAAACTCTTTCTAAAAGAATTATAAAACTTCCAATTTATCTTTAAAACACTTAATTATTCATTTAAAAACATTTATAAATGATTCTAAAAAGAATCGTTAAGTTTAAATCTTTATTTCAAAAGTTATAGAAACTGCAGCAGAAAAGTGCTGCGAAAAGTGCTTAAAACAGCTTATTTGATTAAAACAACATTTAATGTTTGAAAATTCTTATTTTCCAATTCAAATCTCTTTCAACCATTTTAATAGATTTTTTAAATTTATTTCATATTTTTAATCATTTAAAAATATCATTTGTAAAGAAATTCCTTCTTGGATTCCGAACTGCAAAATCGCGATGTTTTTAGAAAATTGTTTTGGACATATTTCAAATCTACTTAATGAAATCTTGATTTTCCTTTTTCGTTAGAAAACTGTGGATATAATAGTCCGGAAAATCCTTATCTCGAATGATTCCGAGCTATATTCAACTCTCTACACTTGTTTGAATTCTACGGCGCGAAATCGCGAACTACCGTTACGCGACGCGTCCATTTTTTACTTTAAATTTATTATTTGTCAAAACTTCTCCAAATTGAATTTTAATGTTTATGAAACATTTATAAACCATTTTCAAGCATTTAAACCAATATTTTCCATATTAAATCACTTATTCACTTTTAACCCATTTCAGAATATCATATTATTATAATATTCATTTCCAAACTTTTTTTTGTATTTTAAAACCATTAAGAGGCTAAATAACTTCATATACACATCCATATGGATTTTATTTTTCATTAATTAATCATGGTTAATTTCTTAATAATTTTTATTACGATTTCTCATAATTTATCACAACTAAGTTATCAACCATATCAACATCAATATAATCAATCAAGTAATCATCCAAGCATTTAAATTTATAATTTAAACATTCATATAATTATTTTTTAAATGTAAGTAAATCGAATACTCACCTTTAACTAAATTGATTAACTTCCTGCCAACATTCTTATCCAACCACACTTCATTAAACTAACCTATACTTCTATAATACATCCACAAACAGCTCCACCACCTTGCCCATGCTCATGACCATCCTTCCTCCTCCACTTTGCTCTTGGCCCAAACCTTCCTCCCACCTCCATAGCTTATGGTCATAGCCTCCCCATCGCAATACTCATGGCCGGAGGCCATTTAAAGAAGAGAAGAAGTGAATTAAGAAGAGATTAGAGAAGAGGTTAGAGACTAATTAGTGGATTGGGTCTATTGCTACACCAACTTCATCCAGCTTGGATCAGTATGTTGACATACCACATTTTTCAATCACTTATTATCCAGATCCAGCATCATTTCCGTACGATGATTTATTTCAAACGCAAGTTGGTCTTAGGAATGTTACATACGGAGTACGAGTAGAGAGTTCTAGATATTACGAGATGAGTTCAGGATTTGCCCATGGAGGATAAGGCTAGATATTAGCACCGACCTAGACACATTTCTCATCCACATATGGCAGTTGACTTGTGCGGTGTTTCATATTTCATGCATGTTGGAGTTAGTTGGGTTGACCTTGATAACCAGATTCCATATCATGACAATGACGACGACGACGACGAGGATGATTACGACGATGATGATTAGTTTATTTGTTTGGTTTGTTAGTTTATTTCATTTACGCACTTTTATTCGAGGAGCGTTTCCTTTGTTCCATGCATAGAACCATATTTTTTTATGTATTTTTATTGGACTATGTTGTACTTGTTTTGGAGTATATCCTATATTTTTCATGTTGTACTCTGCTTGTTTATGAGTATGTTATTCATGTGTATCTTTTTTGAATTATATTTTATCATTTATCTATGATTGATATACAGTACTGCCATATATATATCTGACCGTAACTTCAAACATCAATAAATATCTGAGTAGGTGGGACATGATATAATAAATATCTAAAAATATAATATAAAATTCAATAAATATCTGAGCTGGCCGGACAAGCTATAGTAAATTTCTAAACATATAGTACAAACTTCAATAAATATCTGAGCGGGTGGGGCAAGGTATAGTAAATTTCTAAACATATAGTAGAAATTTCAATAAATATCTGAGCGGATGAGAGAATGTATAATAAATATCTACACATATAGTACAAACTTCAATAAAAATCTAATTAGATTTCGAGATATTTTTACAACTCCAAGAGCTTATATATAGATGTCAATTTTGAAACTCAAAACACACATCAAATATAAATATGAATCCAATGAAAATGATACTTTTACAACTTCAATAAATCATCTTTGTCAACTTCGAATGATAGTCATATACACGAAGATTCTCAACAACAAGCAACAACGTCTAAAACACTAGAGCTTATTCAGTTACAGGAGAAGGAGGAATCTTCCAAACAAGGTGGTTGGGTTATGGGGCGCAAAGATAAGCCAAAAAAAGGAATTATCAATCGGGGCATGATTGAATAATGGTAGATTAGTTTAACGTGGTAAAGTTCAGATTTTGGTATCGAATGTCCATAAACATATTTGAGCAAGTTATGAAAAGGTTGGGGGAGAGAACTTGTATTTCATAGAACGAAATAATACTTGTAGTCAATTGGGTCTTTTGCCGCATCAAAAATGACAAGTGTCTTACAAATGTTAGCATATGGGGAAAACGCTAATAGGCAAGACGAGTATGTCCAAATCAGAGATTCTACCACCAACGAATGCTTACAAGCATTTTGTAAAATAGTGGTCCTAGCATTTGGTGCAGAGTATCTTAAAACGGCGAACAATAATGATATCAATCGACTATTGGTCATGGGTCAACAACATGGATTTCCATGTATGTTTGGTAGCTTGGATTGTATGTATGATATTGAAAAAATTATCCAATTGCAATGCAATGACAATACGCCGGACATTATCACAAAACAACAATGATTTTGGAAGCTGTAGCTTCATTTGATTTATATATATGATACGCCTCTTTGGGTATGCCTAGGTCTTTAAATGAAATTGAGATTGTTGATTTGAATTGTTATTTCCATCTCATAAGATTTCATCTTCCATAAATTCTTCAGACTCATTTCGATTTTGTCTAAAACCGCCGTCAATTGCTTTAAAATGAGAAGTTAAATTTTCGCTAGAGTTGTTTTGTGTGAAATTACTTCGCAAGTCGCCTTTAAAATTTGGTGATCAATATTATAGACTACTATTTGAGTAATGGTTGCTAAACTGACCGTTGTAGCCTTGGCTTTTATGCTGTGAATGTTGTTGCAAATGATATTGGAATGCATATTGAGAGTTTTGTTGATAATTCTGATTGTTTTGTTGATTTGACGGTTAATTGTCGTAAACATGGAGATTTTGATTATATTCTTGAAATCGTTGGAATGAAAAGAACATCGGGTTTTTTTCTTTTCGATTGTTTGATATTTTTTATCGCTAGTTGTTTGTCTGGTTTAAGAGAGAAAGATAGTAAATAAAGAAAGTTTGTAATTTGAAAAAAATGAACTTAACCATATTGAGAAAGAGAAGACAACGGTATCCGGCATTAATATTTGCATTAATATTTGCCTTGGTTTACCCAGTTAAAATAGTGTTGGGACCAGAGTATCAGCATCAGTAACTATTAAGCACATTTAAAAAAGAAAAAAAGAAAAAAAATTCAGGTAAAAGGTTACGTGTAACCGACCACTGATTATATATCAAACATAACACGTTCAAAAATAAACTTGATCTATTTTGGCACACAAATGCATCATATCTAAACAGAAGACAGAGACCTTAGAATCGAAATATCAAGGTCATTTTCTTAAAATAATAAGGTAATCCCAAAAATTTGATGGTATTCAAAAGGACAAATGAAAAGAGGGATAGAAGTTTGTGTGTGTACATATTTGTGGGTAGCGTGAAACTTGGAGCCAGTTGGTGAGACAAGTTAACAATCAGCCCAAGTGAAAGACATAGATAGGTTTTCCGACAAGCACCATGCATGAAGGTGGGGTTGTTCACGTGAGAAATCACATGATGTACATGCCACTGATGAAAACTCGATATGTATATGTCTGATTTGGATGTTGTCTGAAACCGCAGCTTTATTTTGTCCATGACATGGACATATGTCGAAGCTCCACTTGTGCACGTACGTCCTACTCACCAGTTGCACATGATTCTTATTTCCATCGTTTAGGACACGCTGCTCTCCATCCCACTCCTTCCTCCCTCTTCCCTTCTCTTTATATTTTCTTCTTTCTATTCTATCCGTGACTAGGATTGAAACCTATTGCTGGATTCCAAAACCCTACCTGAAGTCACAACGGTTCATAATTAATTCCAGGACTACAGTGGTCAAATGATATGATATCTTTTATATCTTTTACTAAATAATATGATAAAATGTATTATGAACCATCATTGCGGTATTACAAGAGAAAATAGTAAGAAATTATTATACTTAAGAGCTTGTCTTGTTCCATCCTTTTAAAAATGTATGCCTTAATGTATTTATAGCTGCTAGAATCTACGTTGGACCATTAATCATGTCATTCAACTTAATGCATGATAAATGAAGTGCCAGTTGGAGTTCATGGATTTTAAATGAAAGAAAAAAAAAGTTTTGAAAGTTTAAAGGGTTATTAACCTAAAAAAATTATTAAATTACTTTACTTTTAAAATAAATGCCCAGCCCATACGTTTTTGGCCCGCGAGATAAACAGGCCCAACTCCCCTCACATTTTCTTCTCCTTCCTCCTGCTTCTTTCATTTCCACCCTCTCATTTCATTCGAGAGTTAAAACGTGCACGTACGTGTGCACGTACACACATATGCCGATCATAAACACTCGCCGTCAACCATCTGCATGCGTCACCATCGATAGTTTTTAAATTCGGTTTACCCAATTTCCCAAATCGACTATTTGCCAAAATCAATGCCTTTAAAAATCAAGCGGTTCCAAAACTATTTCAATTTCGTTCTTATATAAACTTTATATAAACTCCATTTAGTATTTCAAATATCTTTCAAAGATCGTTTCTTTCTGTTTATAAATTTAACAAGGGGAGTCTGAATATATAACTAACATATATAATCTCATTAGTGCCAAACAAAAATTTCCAAGTTCGATTACTTTACAAAGTTATTTGTAACATTTCTTACCTCTTATAAAGTAAGTTTCAGTTATAGTAACTACTAAATCTTCATTTTAAAATCATCATATTTACTTAAAATATACTATTTCACTTCAAAATCATTTTTGCCTTAATATCTCGATTTTGGTTCCAATTCAAAATTGCTTCGAATTTCCATTTGGGTTATAACTTCAATTTAACCCAATTTGTATTTAATCCATGATTTAAATATAAATAATTTCCACTCCGACCAGTTTGAATTCAGAAAATAGCTTGAATAGTTTTAAAATAGTTAAATAGTTAATATAAGATAGTTTGAGTTTTAAAAATGGTTTATATAGTAAAATAGCTTTGAAAATCAAAATAATTTGAATATTTAAGAAGATAAATTTTAAACAGTTTATATTAAAATAATTTATTTGAAAATAGTTTCAAAGTCAAACTAATTCAATTCCCCATCTTCCAATTCAAATCAATTTCAATTTCCATTTCCATTTCCATTTAAATTGATTCAATTCCAATTTCAATTCGAATTAACTTCGATTCCAATTTTAATTCAAATCAAGTTCGATTTCGATTTCAAATTAATTCAATTTCGATTGCAATTCTAATTAATTCAATTCAATTCCAATTTGAATTAATTTCAATTCAATTCTTAATTTTAAACCATTTCAATTTATATAAATTCGAGTTCGATTTTCAAAATATCGATTTAAATCACTTAAATCAAATTAACCTTCACTATTCAATTTCATAATCCAAATCTTTAAAAATAATTCAATTCCGAGCCCAAATTTCGAAATATCCATTTAAATTACTTTTACTTGGACTTATTTCAAGGTTCGAGTAAGAGTTCAGATCTTTTTAAAACAAATCAATTTTTGGAATTCAAGTGATTTCTCAATTATAGTTTCAAAATTTCGAACATGATTCTTAAACAATTCCGGTTGACAATTTCATTTTTAACATTTCAAACTCGAGTTCAAAAATGATTCCATTTCCAAAAATTTGATTTTATTTCTTAGAATCGAAATCATTTAAATAAATTAAAATCATTTTTTTTAAAATCATTTAATTTAACCAATCCGGTGTCCGTATATAATTTTCTATCCTATGGCCAAGTGAGTCCATTATTTTAATTTAATTTCAAGGATGGATTATAACATTTCAATCCAAAATAAATGTCATAGGTATATATCATTTCAATTCAAAATAAATGTCATAGGTATATATCATTTCAACCTATTTCTTAATTTATTCGAAATAATTCGATTTACAGTTTTGTATATTGTAAATAATATACAAGATGATAGCAGGATATATCAAAATAAATAAACATCCAAATCATCTAAAACATCAATCAATAGTATCCATCACAAATTTTCAGAATTCGAAACCCGTTTTATTTCAAAATCATTTTGAAATCATTCATACATACATAACTTCTTTTGCACCTCTTATCAAATCTATACCTTTTCTTTTACAATTTAATTTATTTAACTTCCATAAGTTAAATTTTAATTTCACCTTGAAATTTCCAATTTCAGGTTATAAGTTCAAAACTTATTTAACTTGGCCTGAGTTAATTCCCAATTCGTTCAACCCCTTTAAACTTACTCAATTTAATTTTTTACCTTCCAAATTTAAATTTCCACACTTATTTTCTTATTAACATCATTTTCCACTTATAAGTTCAAAAACTTATTTTTCTTTGGTTACCCTTCTCATTTCAATGGAAATCCCAGAATTCAACACCTGGTATTTATTTCAAATCACCTTGAAATCATTTATGTACACACACACACATCTACCCCATTTATATACCAAATCACACTTTTAAATTTTAACCAACTTTGGTTTTTATCCAAAACAAATTCTTCGGAATTTTCAAAACAACCCTAGTTTTCAAAACTAAAATTTTCATATCAAATATATTCTAAATAATATTATTTATTATTTCCTCAAACACTTTGAAACGTATTTCAAAATTTTTGGGACTTAGATTCAAAACTTCACAATTTAAATTCATTTTAATTTACAAGTCGCATTTGTAAATTATGCTTATATAATTCCACTTCCTTAAAACATTTCACCATGTGTTATCATTGTTTAATTTGTAATAAACACCTTCATTAAGACACAACACCCAATTTATGATAATATTCAATATTATCATATCCAGAAACCAAACGCACTATATATTCCATAATAATTTCCTGAAAAATTATTTCTATATATAAAATATAATTAGGGTAAACTTATTTTATTTCAGAACACTTTCGAAATTTCCGAAATTTAAATTCTGGTTTGAATCTATTTTTAGCTTAACCCATTTGTATAGTTCATTCTCATCAATTTCTATTTGGTGTTATATATATATAACCACTTAAATTTTATAATCCTATTTTGATTACAATAACAACAACCAATCACCTTAATATACTATAATAATTCGTAGAAGTTATTTCTTTTTATATCAAAATATAAAATTATTTTAAAATCGTTTATCCTTTAAAATTATTATATAAGAAAATAACAAGTATGCTCTCATATATGATACACTCAACTCATTCTAGGGTATTGCTGACTCTATCTCTAATGAGTAATCCCAACCAAAGCCAAGGTTCTCGCTTAACCTTCGGCTCTGATACCACATGTAACGATCGGGCAATTTTGGACCCTCGAAAATCGACACTATTACGTTCACTGTATATAATGCCAAGCAATCGAGTGCCGGAAATACCAAGTTGGTAGGGTTTAAGAAGAAAAGAGATAGAAGAAGAAACAGAAATAACAACACATAATCTCACAATCGCAGTGGAACAAAATATAATATACAATAACAACTTTTTATACAAAAGAAAAACTGTAACTATTAATATACATACAAATTACTAGAGTACAATCATCAACATATAAAAATCTGGACGGTTATAATAACTTGTCCTAAAAAATGCTGAATATACAGCCTACCATACACAGCGGAATATAATCAAGTACGTATAATACGTCTCTACCATCCAGCTCGTCTCCTGAGCTCCAAAGCATCCTAACCTTAATCTGTAATACTCGGTCTGACCCAAGCATTACAATAAAGTAACACCTGAGTCAGGCTGGAAACCAGCGTGAGTAAACACACTTAAATTGAACTACTAAAGTTATCAAAATCCTTCGAAAAACAAAGTTAACTCGTAAGACCACGTCACACATAAACACAACGGGTTTTTCCCTTATGATAACCAAAACAGTTTTATAGAAAATCCAGTGGTATTATAATAGTGTCTAAGTATAAAATACTTATTAAAATAACCGGATTTGTTAACTTAATTAAATCTCGACATATTAGACTCTATAATCAAACCCGTAAAGGTTCATAGTGGTTATTTGATCGAAGTGGTTCCGGATAATGCAGATATCCGATCCTGGTCTCTTCGAGCTTAAAAACAGTAAATTTTGAAAAGGCCATGTTGTTTTTAAAATACACAATTCTACAATCACGGAGCCAAACTTTACATATGGAAATTTTATTACATATGTCACTTCAAATAAAACGTGTCAACGTTTTACTCTAACAATTTTAGTTCGTTTGGCTACTTAATGACACCGACAAAGAACAATTGAAATAAATATCCAAGAGCAGTACAACCAAAGTATAGATTGTTAACTAATTTAACGATTAATAACTAATATTAAACCATTCACAAATCAGAATTTAGTTAACTTCAACTAATTGGATCCATTTATATTTTTAGTCCAAATTACATATAAATTTAAGAAAATTTTAAAAACGGTTTATTATTAGTTAATTAAAATTAAAACAATCTATTTAATAACTATTTTATTAATTAACTTAAGATTAAATCAATTAAGACTTAATTATTAACTCACTTTAATTGTTATAAAATAATAAAATTTATATTACAGAAAATTAATAAGATTAATCTCAGATTATTCTACTAGGTGGTAGGGTCACAATGAAAAAGTTTTCATGTCGGTTGGATTTTAAATGAAAGAAAAAAAAGTTTTGAAAGTTTAAAGGGTTATTAACCTAAAATTATTATTAAATTACTTTACTTTTAAAATAAATGCCCAGCCCATACGTTTTTGGCCCGCGAGATAAACAGGACCAACTCCCCTCACTTTTTCTTCTCCTTCCTCCTGCTTCTTTCATTTCCACTCTCTCATTTCATTCGAGAGTTAAAACGTGCACGTACGTGTGCACGTACACACAAACGCCGATCACAAACACTTGACGCCGACCATCAGCACGCGTCACCATCG
This sequence comes from Allium fistulosum, assembly GCA_030737815.1. Classification (NCBI taxonomy): domain Eukaryota; kingdom Viridiplantae; phylum Streptophyta; class Magnoliopsida; order Asparagales; family Amaryllidaceae; genus Allium; species Allium fistulosum. The sequence continues at coordinate 7,268,511 of JASFAW010000014.1, forward strand.
ACCTCCTCAACCCAACCAACCACCTAAAACACGCGACACAAGCCTAGTTCAAATTTTCGAACTTAAACCTAAAACTGGAACCACCTCGCCACCCAAAATCGCCATGCCTCGTTACCATAGATGATCGTATACCACCAAACTACACCAACAACATCGCCACGACCACCTCTTTCGATCCCCCCATCGTGCGCACGTCCCTACCACCCTGGTCATGTCACCATTTGCCTGTCATTAAACCCAAAACACACGCTTCTTAAACCCTAATCCTATCTCGTCTAGCCACCACAAGCATCTAAAAAATGCCGGGCCATTTTTTGTCAGTGTCCCATCCTCCAAGCCTACCCCACGCCAAGCCTCGAGTCACCAAATCGTGTGGGTCGCCGAAATTTGGCCAAAGACCCATTTTCGGTCATCTCTTTCTTTCTCACTCAATAGGCAATTAAAAATCCCACCACCAAAAATCACGATTTTCAATCGCAAACACATTCATATGATCAATCGATTAAATTATGCTATCCGAATTTTGGTCATTCAAAGTTGTTTACTGTAAAATAAGCTTTTCTCCATCTATGCTTCATGATACTCGATGAAACAAATTTTAGAATAAACTACATTCAAAAACACACAACTTTGTGTATGTAATCATAGCCTAAAATTAAATGGGTAGTGAGATCAAGATTTTTAAAGTTGAAAGGTGTTAACTTTTCAAAGAAACAGAGGAATATACATGCCTTTTTCTTTTTTTCTTTTTAAGGTGATCAACAATGTCTAACATGCATATATAATGCATAAACACTTATTAGCAGCAAGAATACTTGACATGATTAAAGAGCTCAAGCATATAGGTATATACAAGATTTACAGTAGGCAAATGTTTAATTTTACTCATAGTTCTTGATGAAAGTGAGCACTGCTTCCTTTTTGTTTTGCTGTAGCTTTAGGTGCTTAGTTTTCTACAAGGTTTAATGGCAGACTCTTCTATATTTTTCTCTTTTTTTGGGTATGCAAGCGAACATGTATAAGCTCGGCCAATGTATAAATATATAGGAGAGGTAAAGGAGACCTTTAGGCAAGAAGGTGGCTGATGCTTTCTTGTACAGGATTTACAATTTCAAGATTTTTATTTTCTTGTATTTTTGGGCTGATGTGATTTCCATCTTTGGTTTTGATTTATTGAGACTTGATTTTATTTATATAGGCGATTTGATCTTTTATGTGCTTGAAATGAGGTTTTGCCATGATGATGTTTCCTTATGTTTATACATACATCATATATATATATATATATATTCCTATACTCTTTAGACCATATGCATATGTTCGCCTATACACTATGTTTAACATGCCCATACAAATATAGCTACTTACAAGTATTTATCTTTTTATTATTAATATTTCATCTTATTCTATTTTTATGTTATATCATAAGTTTTGTATATACATACATACATACATACATACATACATACACACACACACATACATATACATACATACATACATACATACATACATACATATATATATATATATTATACTATATTTTAAATGTGAAGCTTTGTTTAAATTATCTTAAGAAATTAGATTTTAAACTTTTAAATCAAAGCCTCTAGAATATATATATATATATATATACAGATATTTCATATATCAAAAAATTATTATTCGACTTATTAAAAAATATATTCCAATAATTAAAATTGGCTAATTATCCCAATATCAGATGGCTAAAAATCCGGGTCGTTACAGAGTGTCAGCTGGCTAGCCTTACATTGAGCATGCATTAGTCAATGACAAACGACATGGGATCACTTAGTGTTTGTAAAATGGCACTTTGCTAGGGTGACAACAAAGAACATGGAGTGGTTACTACACTGTGTGATTTTTTCAAATGAACAACGTTGTTTGGGGCATTTTTTTAAAGGAATAGCGCATGCTAAACTTATTTATGTAGGGGAAGTTAGTCGTTTGTAGCCAAAGCCTGTCGAGACAAAACAAAAAAACTTCAAAGGGAACAGATGGTCGATAAAGAAGACGAGCAGGGGACATTGCTAGGGTGGGTCGCCTCGCTGGCCTTCCAATTGTCGAAAGGCATGTTGCATGTCGGGCCCCCGTCTGTAAATAACCGATAGAAGATTTGCTTTGACTTGAGTGGGCGATGATATCGAGCGGGCGCTTTGGAAAGGAGAACCGATCGCTCAAATAGGTTGCAGGCTAAGTGAAGTGAGCGAACCAAAAAACTAGCCTTTAGAAATACACGAGCCGAAGTAAGGGTGAGATGTTGGTTGTTTGAGTCACGCCGGCCGGTTGGGTTATGCCGGCTAGCCCAACCTGTACATGTGAGAAAAAAGAGCAAAATTTTACTTCCTAAGTTCATTCCCATAAGCGGGCACGGACTTATCAATGTTGCTTTTAATGCTGCTACCCGTGTCTTCTGCTATTAGTGAACATGGATTAGATGTTGCAGAGACGATTCATTTTTATGTTTTGTGATGTGACAGAGTCATTGATGGTACCTAGAAGACTTAGATTGCTTCCCATGTGGCTGATCCATTGGTCCAATCTCTTATAGCTGCCTATAAATACCTTTCCACCCCATCTTCTCATTATTTATTAAGCTTTTGTATTTTTCGACTAAAAAAGAAGAGATCACCCCTTACTTCTTCGTCTTTGAATAACAACTACAAACTTTGATCACCATCAGTGAGTATTCGATCCATCGTTACCGCTAAGTAGTGTTTTCACTTGCTTTTGGAATGATTCCATGATTTTTGCTGTTGCTTTTTCTTCGCTTCTATGTTGCTTTTGCAATTTGTCTCTTGCTGCTACATTGTTAACCTGAACATCGCTATTTCTTTGATGAACTTTCTAATTAAATCCCACTGCACACGATGTTGGATAATAGTCGTTCGATGTCAAACATTGACTAGGTGACTTAAAAATCATCATGTTGTCAAGGTTGCTGAACTACCTCTCTCCAAGATATAATAGGAAGAGAATGCACCGGGCTATAAACCATAACTTAGATTAAGTAATAAATCTATAGTGGGTGTGGGCTACATAGCCTGCCTCATTCTTAGGATTGGGCCTTAGCTGGCTTGCTGAATGACCTTAGCTCGCTTGTTTTGTGGCGGGGGGAAGACATGCCTCGAGCCTTATTTAGCTTTTAAATGAGTCGACATGGTTCAATAATCTAGGTTGTTCGTTATTGATTGTAGATAGTTGAAATTGCTTCTTCCAATGGGCAGGTCCTCCTACCAAGCTCCTCTAAGGTTTGCGAGGACCGAGTTGATCTCGCCCGCTCCTTGATCCACTATGGTTGTGGGGAAATCAATAGTCTTTACCCTTTGACTGCGGACCAAGCCAACCAGCCCCCATCTGGCTATTTTTTATGGTCGCTTGTTTACATAAAAAATGGGGTAAAATTCCCCCTTCACTCCTTCTTCATCATATTTTTGAATGTGCACCATATGGCATTCTAACAATTTACTCCGAATAAATATATTTTATTGGCGGGGCTCTTCATAATCTATCACAACTTGAGCATACTAGAGCCTTATTCAGTCATGATCAGGTTGATCTTCAAACTATGCCAGCAAGCTAAAACTGATTTATGTAACTACTTCTATCTTCAAAGGAACGACAAGCCCTCCCCCCTCTTCTTCTATTTCCAAGCAAGATGTTTAGATATCGAGATTAGTTCTTCTTCGTGTCAGGTGATAGAGTTAGGGTTATGCCATTGAGACAATTTTGTGATTTATCATAAATTATTACTCTGTAATAAAATCTCGTACAAAACAAAGGGTGATTTTCTTTCTATTACATACTTGTTATACCGTGTTATGTTAATTATCTAATTTAAGTATATTAAATAGAGAATCCTTAAATGTATGTTATTATGATAGTAATTACAAAGTGTTGTAATCATGAGAAATTTCTCACATTAAAAGAAACATATTATTTTAAATGTTAGTCAAGATGTTTCAAGACAAAGACATCGATAAATCAATTGATACTAGATTACGTAACGCTCTCCAATTGGGCAATGTATTTCTCATGGCTAATTGAGGCACTAAGGGGTTACGTACTAATAGTTATTGGATGACCAGGGAATGACTCACTCGAGAGTTTTCTGTTGGTTAATTAACCAAGGTCAAATAGAGAATCTCGTCATGACGATATTACATAGTTCTCTTGACATGAGAATACTATTGAACTTCAATGTGTACAATCCACTTAGATTATAGTTAAATCATGAAATAGCATCCATCGAACGACTATAGTTTAGTCTGAGTTGAATCAGTGGATGTGAAACACTATTCAGTAGAGTATTCATCTCCTTGGCTATATGAGATTAGTATCACGGTCAATTTTAGTCAACTCAAAGTCAAGTTTATGGCCAGCAATATCGTTAAAAATAATTTTTATTATTGTACCAAGGACTTTGCATTTGGATTAAACAAGTTGAATGTGGACGATATTAGAATTCTGACCAAAACCAAGTTCTATAGGTCCAAAACTTATGTAGTTTTGATAAAGAAAATTGGTGCAAATAATCGTTATCACTAGGTACCCCTTAAAACAATGAAATTTAATTTTATCAAAAATATGTAAGCGATAGTTTCGGCAAAACTTTCACACCACTAACTAAGGTGACATATGAACGTTAATATTCGAATTGTTCAATATTAATCGCTGACTGAATTTACACCTTTGAGTCGCACAACTGTAATGATGAATACTCTGAAATACCACTCATTCAATTAAATGAGAATTATTATAAATTAACTAATATTTTTTGAAATATTAATTATTAAATTTTATTTGATTTATTGAATGGAATCAATATTTAATAAAGTGTGTATACAAAAGTTATATATATGTATGTATTGCTATGGGATATCGATAAATATTTAAATTTCATTTAAATTAATTAAATACTAGTGGGTTTGGAAAACTTTATGTGCCCATCATGACCTTGGTATGGCTATCCATACGAAGAAGGGGGTGTGATTTTTAAATGATCAACTTTGAAATGGCAGAAAATAAACTAAACAAAGGAGATCAGATCTTCGCTTTTTGCTCTATCTAGGTTCCTATTTAAATTCTTCACTTCTTTCATTTGAGTCTCCTACTCTTAACCATACCAGCCGAAAATACCAAAGGCACATTGCCATTTAATTTCCAAAACAAATTCAAATCGAAATAAAAAATAAAAATGTGGTGTTCATCTCTAGATTGGTGCAATTTCTATAGGTATTTCAATCAGATCTAAGGAATTTTATTCTTTATTCAAGGTGAGTTCATATGCTACATAGTTTGGTAGTAATTATATTTTATTGCATTTTTATAATCATATATGTTGACCATTACATCTATGCTATTTAGATCCCAATTATTATAATGAATATATATATATATATATATGCATTAACAAATTTCTACATAAAAAACACATCAAACTTTATTATAATATTCATATAATTTTCGGTCATACTTTAAAATTTAAATATATTATTTTCAAATTTTAAAATGATTTTAAAATGTTTTTAACAATTTTCATATGATATATGTAATATATATATATATATAACAGTTAATACATATGTTTTCAGATTCAAAAAATGTAATCTTTTATTTATGTATTATAATTATTAATATAAATTTAAATTTGAATCATTTGTAATTAAATAATTTATGTATTATTAAAAAACATTATATGCCAACTCCGTATGGATTTGACATGATAATTTTTTTGTTAAAATTATTTTCGATCGAGAATTAAAATAAAATTCAAATTTTATATATACATACATACATATGTTTATATATACACTAATTAATAATCCATAATAAATAAAATTAAATTTAAAATTCTTTTAAATGTATGTTTTGAACCAAAAAATATTGTATATATGTATATATATTTTAATTATATATTTATAAACATGTATATAAATATTTTAAAATTTAAATTTAAATTTAAATACATAGATCAAGATTTGTTTTAAATTTCAAAACTAACATAAGATATTTTAGATACTAATTCAAACTATTTTGAATTGGTCATAGTATTTCAATAAATAAAACAACCGTAAATATTATTATATATGTACTTATAATATCCAAACAAAACCGTGGACAAAAATGTATATATAAATGGACAAATTTGCATGTTGCAATGTAAATCTCAACAACTATAAATGGTCACATTAGCCATGCACACTTCTTATGTGCTGCATGTGCACTATACACATATAAATGTATCTGATACACTTATGAATTAAAATTTATATAAATTAAATAAAACCTTTTATCAACAAATAAAATAAAATAAAGATTTTATTTAAAATATTTAAGATTGGATTTAAAATTAATTATACTTCATAGGCCCAATAAAGATCAAAAATAGAATTTTTTTTGAAATTCAACTATCTAACAGTTGTGATCCGATGGTATCATAGTCTAATAGCCTATGCAGTCTAAATTAACAGTATTATGGCACTTATTAAAGCCTACCCATTTGGTAGGGTGTCTAGAAAGGTAGTGTCTAATGTTGGCTTTGAGTAATCATGTACCCTACTTGACTACTAGTCTAGCCCGAAAGATGAAGTAAGCGCAAAGGTAATCCCCAATATATCAACCCGAATTGAATTAGGGCTTTGGGCTAAATTTCAAAATCTATTTTGAAAATTTAAATAATATTTTAAATTTAAAAGTTAAGTTTAACATGTGAAAGAAATTTTATAACTAATATAAAATATGTTTCCATGTTGTTTCTAAAAAGTAACTAATTATTTTTGAAATTTTATATTAACTAATTGGATTAATTAAATAAATAATTGAAACTTAATTAATTGAATTAAAACTTAATTAATTGAATTAAAACATATATAATGATGTATGTATATTTATCTCAAAATAAATAATAATAAAAACTTGAAATTAATTATATTTTATTAAAATTGTTCTATTTGATTAAGTTAATTAAATTTTAATTATAAACAATCTACACGTATAATGATATATGTAAATACAACTACTATAATTGTTACAGTTAATATTCAATTTTAAAATGTTTAAAATAAAATAAATTAATTAAAGTGTTAATTAAATAATTATTTTAAATTAATTGAATTTGATTTACCAAAATTAAAATTAATTGAATAAAATGAATTAAAGTCTTAATTAAATATGATTTAATTAAATAGAGTGGAACTATAAAAACCCAAATTAGATTTAAGGAATAAATACATATGTATAATACATGTACTGTGATTTCGGATGTGTTTGATACTTTAATTACTAGGGTATTTCACAAGAAATACATTATTCCACAAGCATATATCACTCAAATAAATATATATTAAAAATTATGTATCTCTAATATAAATGTTGTCCTCTATCATTTATATATTTTACATGCATACCTTTAATTGTTGATATTCCTCAAGCTAGGGATGTTATGTGTAGTATTATTAATATATTGAATAGATGAGGTAAGATATATGCACATATTTGTTGATATTCCTCTAAATAAATGCATTTATACTTAGGTCGTTCGAAATGGTAGTTATAAGTGAATAATCTCTTTGATATTCCTCAAGGTCGAAATTAGATTAGAACAAAGTCCACGGGTTAGGAGTTGTATATGATACAACTGATAAAGTATTTCCATCCCTTGCGGGCCTTTCATGATACTTCTCAAGGTCAAAATCTCCAGGCAAGCAAGTCCTAATACTCTCTAGAGAAGTTAAAATGCTTCCATATTTCTCTTAGGGTTTTGAGAAAAATAAAAATCTAGTGGGAGCTTTATTAGAAAAATGAAAAGAACACATTCAACCTTTCTACACTTTAGAATATATGTTATAAAAGTTGAAAAGATCAATACCAATAAATTTGTGCAACTGATATAATTTATAAAATGTTAATCAGTTAAAATATACAAATGAACTGAAGTAAGATTGATAAATAAATATAAAATATACTTATCAATAAATCTTTTGGCACGTTGTTAGTCCAAGACCCATGCAAGAGCCAGATTACACAACTACTAAAAGCAATCTATTATCCCGCCTTTCGACCAGACATAATACGGACGAACCTGACAAGTCAAATCGAAGTTATCAAGTCAAGACGTCCGGAGAGTTGACCACAAAACCCAAAACCGGGATACAAACAAGATCATAGCATGAACACAAATCAACAAAACAACTTCGAGCGACGGGATCCCCAAAAGTTGGGGATCGGTACCGACTCCCCTAGGGGTCGGTACCGACTCCTATGCCTTTGCCCGTTGGAGCCCATCTTCCTCCTGTAGGCTCGCCTTGATGCCCTGACCCTACTACCAGTGTTGTTCTGCTGTTTCAGTACAAATCACTATCGATCTCCATTGAATTGGCAACTTTGTTCTTCCACAAATCCATCATTTGGATTCCGAAACAAGCTATTATTGATGCAAACAACTATGGAACCACGAAGCAAACAACGACGATCCGAGATGAAGAGTCGAGGATGGCATTGATGCAATCTTAGGGATCGGTACTGATTCTGATGCAGCGCAATCTGATCGTTCTAGGATTTTAGGTCCCTCACGACCTAGTGAGATTTTAGGTCGCTCACGACCTAGTGAAACTTTAGGTCGCTTACGACCTAGTGACACTTTGGATCACTCACGAGCTAATCAAATCAGTGTTAAGGTATGCAAACAACCAAGCGAGTTAGGCGAACCAGTATTAGGTCGCTCCGACCTTTCGAAAGACGACTTTGACAAGTTACGACCTAAGTTAGGTCGCGGGGAGTTTGGTCGCGAAGAAGAATTACGACCTATGTTAGGTCGCGGAAGCGAGATACGACCTATGTTAGGTCGCTGATGTGGATGCCGCTCTATTTTAGGTCGCTCGACCTTATGCACTAGGAAGATAGGTCGCCGCCTAGAATTTTCCTTAGGTCGCTCAAGTACCATAGGTCGCTCCAGATGATATGTTGTTTGTATGTGTAATTCGTTGAGTCGTTTTGAAGTGTTGTATTTGTATTCTTTTCTTAGGTCGTGTGTTGTTCTTGTAAGTGTTGTTGTAAATATGTGTTGTAAATAAGTATTAGGTCGTTAACGACCTATGTAAGGTCGTAGGTGACGTGGGTGTGTTAGGTCGTTGCCGACCTATGTGTTGTGTCATGAAAGTGCGTGAGTTGTAACCCTATAAATAGGGGGTGTTGGTCATTTGTAAAGGTTGGTTGATTTTTGAATAAAACTTTTGTTTGTTAACTTTGTGCTTTCATTAAATTGGTAGTTGAGTGTAATCTCCTATCTCCACTTTCGGTTATTCGAGTGCGCTCGAATCAACGATTGTTGAAGCCGATTCGTGGAATCAAGTGCGCTTGATCAACATCGAAGAATCGTAGATCTTTAAACACGGTATCGTGCGCGATCAACGTGTTTGGGATAGCTAGATTCCGATATCTTTGGATCAACGGAGTTGGGCATTCGGTATCTTCTATTCCATCGATTGCTACTTTCACAGTTTCATCATTTTTGTTATCCGCTGCTGCGTCATTTGGTATCAGAGCTAGACTTAGCCAATCATAGCTAAGCCGAGTCTTGGAGCCAATTTTATTCAAGAGTTCAAGCCGTGCATCACTTTGTTATTCAAGGCCGAGAGTTTGAAGTTGAAGGCCGTACATCGTTTGGTATCAATTGAAAGTCCATGTCGAGAATTGAAGTGTTTGTGAAGTTTCAAAACATACCGCCAAGAAGAGCTAATCGCCATCAAAATGTTGAAGCATTGTATAGAAGAGAAGAAGCCGATGAGATGGAGCAAAGAATAAACGAAAACTTTAGTGAGAAGCTTAATAAAGGGATTGGTCGATTAGAGAAGATGATGTTGGAGATGAATCAAAATCAGAGAAGGTTTTCACCTGAATCTAACCATGGGGGAAGTAGAGTTTCACCACATTCCAATCGAGAGAGAAGTGTTGATAATGATCATAGAAGTGTCAGTCGAGATTGTTATAGAAATGTTGATGATCAAAGTCGTGATAGGAATGTGAATGATCATGAACGGAGGAATGTAGATCGAAGGGATGTTGGTGGAAGAAATGATGGTAGTAGAGATGTTGGTGGTCAAGATCGACATCGATATACATCAGATTTTGAAGAGGAGTTTGATGGTGGTAGTGTTCATGGACGAGGACGGGGTCAAAGAAGCAATCATTCGGAATATGATCAAAAGTGAGAGTCTGGGATGAAAACTGAAATACCGGAATTCAAGGGAGGTATGCAGGCCGAGAAATTTCTTGATTGGCTAGCTTATGTTGAGGAAATTTTTGACTTCAAGGAGGTTCCAGAAGATCGTAAAGTGAAGTTGGTTGCTACTAGGTTGAGGGGGAGAGCTATGGCATGGTGGCAGCAAACCAAACTTACTAGAGAGCGGATGGGAAAGTCAAGGATTGTTGCTTGGGAAAAGATGAAGAAATTAATGAAGGCTACTTTCTTACCTTATAATTACCAATCAGTAATGTATCAGAGATTACAGAACCTGAGGCAAGGGACGAAGACTGTTACTGATTATGCAGATGAGTTCTATCAGTTGATTGCTCGAAATGACATTATGGAAACAGAAGAACAATTGACCGCTAGGTTTGTTGGTGGACTTAGAACACAGATCCAGGATATGGTGAACATGTTCGACCCTAGATCCGTGGCAGAAGCACATCAAAAGGCGTTGGCTTGGGAGAAACATGGAAGATGTGGGGGAGGTGTGTTTCCAAGTTTTACAGGGCAGAACAAAGGAGCGAGTAGTAGTTCTAATATTCCTAAAGCATCGAATAAGCAGGTTGTTCATGAAGTGGCTAAACCAAAAGTCAACCCCAATTTCAAATGCTATAATTGCCAGGAAGTGGGACACAAGAGTAACGAATGTCCGAAACCGAAGAAGAGAACTATGATTGTTGAAGTGGAAGATGAGGATGCAGAGGCTGAATGTTCTAATTCACTACATGAGGAGGAGGAAGAAAATGTGTCAGGAGATGAAGGGTATTCATTGATGATAAGGAGAAATTGCTTAACACCAAAGCAGGAAGAGGAAACTAGCTGGTTGAGGAGTAACATCTTTCAATCAACATGTACTATCTTGGGAAGGGTTTGCAAGTTTGTTATTGATGCAGGAAGTTGTGACAATATTATCTCTACATAAGCTGTGAAGAAGTTATCATTGAAGACAGAGAAGCATCCGAAACCTTACAAGTTAGCTTGGTTGAGGAAAGGTGTGGAAGTGAAGGTTGGACGAAGGGCTTGTGTTAATTTTTCAATTGGGAAGAAATACAAGGATGAAATTTGGTGTGATGTGGTTGATATGGATGTATGCCATCTGTTGTTGGGAAGACCATGGCAAAACGATACAGCGGTGCAACATGATGGTCGTACTAACAGTTATAGTTTCATGTTTGAAGGTACAAAAATCACTTTAATTCCTAAGAAGCGACAACACGAAGAAAGCAAGTCGGAAGAGATTGAAGAACTTAAAACTTTGCTATCTTTAAAGGAGTTTGTTAAGGAAGTAGAAGAGGATCCCGAAGTGTTTTTGTTGATTGGACGTGAGAGTAATGAAGTGGTTGAGATTCCTGAAGAAGTAAAACCAGTGCTGGGAGAATTTGACGATGTATTTCCTGAGGAGCTACCAACAGAGTTACCACTGTTGAGAGACATTCAACATCAAATTGATCTTGTACCAGGAGCTGTGTTACCTCATAGACCACATTACAGAATGAGTCCAAAGGAACACGAGGAGTTGAGAAGGCAAGTGGAAGAGTTGCTTGAGCAGGGGCGAGTGCGGGAAAGTTTAAGTCCTTGTGCGGTGCCAGCTTTGTTAGTACCAAAGAAGGATGGAACATGGAGGATGTGTACTGATAGCAGGGCACTCAACAAAATAACTGTCCGATATAGATTTCCGATGCCGAGGCTTGATGATTTGTTAGATCAATTGAGTGGGGCTACTATATTTTCGAAAATTGATTTGAAGAGTGGATATCATCAAATTCGTATAAGGCCAGGAGACGAATGGAAGACAACATTCAAGACAAGAGAGGGATTGTACGAATGGCTGGTTATGCCGTTTGGTCTTTCGAATGCACCTAGTACATTTACGCGGGTGATGAATAAGATCTTTAGACCTTTTATTGGGAAATTCGTGGTGGTGTATTTTGATGATATACTGATATATAGTAGAAGCTCAGAAGAACACTTGCAACATTTGAGAGAGGTGTTGATGATACTGCGATAGGAACAATTTTATGCTGCAACAAAGAAATGCGTGTTCATGACGCATAGTGTTTTATTTTTGGGATAAGTTATTTCAGATGGAGGTATACAGGTGGATCAGAATAAAGTTGAAGCAATCAGAAATTGGCCACAACCCAGGACGATAACAGAAGTTAGAAGCTTTCATGGTTTAGCATCATTCTACCGAAGGTTTATTCCACACTTCAGTAGCGTGATGGAACCAGTTACTTATTGTATGAAGGGGAAGCAATTTTTATGGTCGGAGGAAGCAGGAGTTGCTTTTGAGAGCATCAAAGAACTTTTGACGACAGAACCAATTCTAGTATTACCAGATTTTCAGTTGTTGTTTGAGTTACATACTGATGCATCTAAAGTTGGAATTGGAGGAGTGTTAAGTCAGAAGGGACGTCCTATTGCATATTTCAGTGAAAAGCTATCGGGAGCAAAGATGAGATATAATACATATGATGTCGAGTTTTATGCTATTGTGCAAGCTGTGAAACATTGGAGACATTATTTGTTTCATAAAGAATTTGTTTTATATACTGATCATGAAGCATTGAAGCATATGCAGGGACAGGACAAGATCGCAACTAGGCATGCTTCGTGGATTGCATACTTACAACAATTTACATTTGTGGTGAAGCATAAGTCGGGAATTACAAACCGAGTGGCAGATGCATTGAGTCGAAGGAATCATTTATTGACTACAATGAAGGTTGAAGTGACGGGGTTTGATGTGTTGCCAAAATTATTGGTTGATGATCCTTACTTTGCGAAGTTTGTAGATGAAGTCAAGGAGGAAAAGACTGATGAGTTTGTATTAGTGGATGGTTTTCTATTCAAGGGAAACAGATTATGTATACCCGAGTACAGCTTACGAATGAAGATTGTGAAGGAGTTGCATGAGGAAGGTCATGTGGGGAGAGACCATACATTACAGTTGATTTCACAATCATACTTTTGGTCGACTATAAGAAAAGAAGTTGAGAGACTTGTGGAGAGATGTCATGTCTGTCAAGTGTCGAAGGGAACCGCTACAAATGCAGGTTTATATATGCCGTTACCTGTACCTACTAGATCGTGGGTTGATGTGAGCATGGATTTTGTTTTGGGTTTGCCTAGAACTCAAAGGGGAAATGATTCTATATTTATTGTGGTGGACAGGTTTTTGAAAATGGCACATTTCATAGCATGTAAGAAGACAGCGGATGCCGTCCGTGTTGCTCAGTTATTCTTTAAAGAGGTGTATAGATTGCATGGGCTACCTGAATCTATTGTTTCAGATCGGGATACTAGATTTCTAAGCCATTTTTGGTTAAGTTTGTGGAAGATGGTTGGAACGAAGCTAAATTTTAGTAGTGCCTATCATCCGCAATCTGATGGGAAAACGGAGGTGGTTAACAGATCATTGGGGAACTTATTGAGATGTCTCGTGAAAGATAACTTGAAAAGCTGGGATATGAAGTTATGTCAGGTAGATTTTGCACATAATCATGCAGTCAATCGAAGTACTGGGTTCAGTCCGTTTCAGTTTGTATATTCAAGCTTGCCAAAGGGACCGTTGGATTTGACGACAGTACCATATCAGAAGGGAGTTGTTAAGCGAGCTTGTGACTTTGTGACTGAGTTGCAGGAATGCCACAGAACTATTCATGAACGATTGCTTGCATCAAATGAGAAGTATAAACAATTGGCGGATAAGAAGCGAAGGAGTGTAAACTTCAGAAAAGGTGATTTGGTTTATGCCGTGTTGACAAAAGATCGTTTTTCAATGGGAACGTACAATAAGTTGAAAGCTCGTAAAATTGGACCAGTGAAAATTTTGAAGAAGATCAATGATAATGCATATCAGTTAGAATTGCCGGATAATGTTCATACTTCTGATGTTTTCAATGTTAAATATTTGATTCTGTATCATGGGGATGGGCTTGTTGTGGAAGAGGAAGGTGCAAATTGGAGATCGAATTTTTGTCGACTGGGGGAGGATGATGCAGCGCAATCTGATCGTTCCAGGATTTTAGGTCGCTCACGACCTAGTGAGATTTTAGGTCGCTCACGACCTAGTGACACTTTGGATCACTCACGAGCTAATCAAATCAGTGTTAAGGTATGCAAACAACCAAGCGAGTTAGGCGAACCAGTATTAGGTCGCTCCGACCTTTCGAAAGACGACTTTGACAAGTTACGACCTAAGTTAGGTCGCGGGGAGTTTGGTCGTTGGAAGTTAGGTCACGAAGAAGAATTACGACCTATGTTAGGTCGCGGAAGCGAGATACGATCTATGTTAGGTCACTGATGTGGATGCCGCTCTATTTTAGGTCGCTCGACCTTATGCATTGGGAAGATAGGTCGCCGCCTGGAATTTTCCTTAGGTCGCTCAAGTACCATAGGTCGCGCAAGTACCTTAGGTCGCTCCAGATGATATGTTGTTTGTATGTGTAATTCGTTGAGTCGTTTTGAAGTGTTGTATTTGTATTCTTTTCTTAGGTCGTGTGTTGTTCTTGTAAGTGTTGTTGTAAATATGTGTTGTAAATAAGTATTAGGTCGTTAACGACCTATGTAAGGTCGTAGGTCGCGTGGGTGTGTTAGGTCGTTGCCGACCTATGTGTTGTGTCATGAAAGTGCATGAGTTGTAACCCTATAAATAGGGGGTGTTGGTCATTTGTAAAGGTTGGTTGATTTTTGAATAAAACTTTTGTTTGTTAGCTTTGTGCTTTCATTAAATTGGTAGTTGAGTGTAATCTCCTATCTCCACTTTCGGTTATTCGAGTGCGCTCGAATCAACGATCGTTGAAGCCGATTCGCGGAATCAAGTGCGCTTGATCAACGTTGAAGAATCGTAGATCTTTAAACACGGTATCGTGCGCGATCAACGTGTTTGGGATAGCTAGATTCCGGCATCTTTGGATCAACGGAGTTGGGCATTCGGTATCTTCTATTCCATCGATTGCTACTTTCACAGTTTCATCATTTTTGTTATCCGCTGCTGCGTCAGATTCCCACCTAAGGATCGGCACCGACTCCTAAATCTTGATGATGTGGTGCTTTTTTTTGTGGAGGAATCAGTCTAATTCGGGTACAATAGCTCAGAGATATTTCTGAGTGAGATTTTAGCCCCTAACTCTATAAATAGAGAGGTAGAGCTCATATTTCAGGATCTTTCTAGCTTTAGCTATATTATTTCTTGTATTCTTGCAACTATGAAATTCTAAGTGTTGGAGTTGTACCGAGTCCTAAAAAATTCTGCCTCCAAGTTAGAAATAAGCAATAAAATTATTAAGTGGACATAGGCCAGAGTTTGTTGGTCCACTATAAATTTTTGTGTGTTCATTGTTGACTTGTTTTTCATTTACTTTCTTCACTTTTATTTCTCTACTATTAATTCTGGGTGTTTGGGCTATTTTTGGTTCAAACAGTTTGGTGCTTTCACTTAGAAACACTAGAAATCGCTGACCTAAGATTTGAAAAGGGTACTAAATAGCTAGACAATCAACTAGGAAGGTTGTGATTGCTGGAAATTAACAAGGGGGCAGCCAGGAGGTGCCCTCAAGGTCTCACCCCCATCAATCTACATAACTAGGGATGAGATGGAAACTATGATGAATGGACTGCAGGAGAGGATTATGGCTTGTCAGGAGGAGATGATGGAAAACTTATTCAGAAGGATGGGACAAGCAGGAATGGCTAGAGTTGTAGAAAAACAGAATCATAGACCGGAAGCTGGAGCACAAATAGCTGGAAATAGGGCAGAACTGCCCGGAGCGAATCCTGACCCAAACATAGGGATTGGTAACGATCCCCAAACAGGAGTCAGTACTGACCCCCATGAACTCGGGGGCACGGGTCTTCCTGCCTTGGGAAGATATGATGTATTTCCTGGAGTTAAAGCAGAATGTCTGAATGTAGATCAGAATGCAGGAAATCAACCGGAGGAGTACGTACCGGAATTCCCTTGCGGAGTCAGGGGCAGGCTGGAAATGCAAACTTGGGAGTTCCTTTGGATGACAACAATAGGCTTACTGAGATGGTGAGACGAGTTATGAGGGATGGATTGCCTAATCAGAGCATAGAAGATGTGAATAGAAATCTATTTACTCTAAACATCCGATATGCGAGGAATCCACCAGAGTTCAAATTACCAACATTGGAGACATATGACTAGAAATCAGACCCTACAGTTCATTTGATGAGGTACATCTGACATATGGAGGTGCTGGAGGGCATCTGAGGAAGTCATGGCCTTTATATCTTACGAGTTTGGTAGCATAATGATTTAGGCAGCTGGAAAACGGTTCCATTAGTACGTGGGCCGAGTTGGTGAACAGACTTGTGAAGCAATTTCGGGTCCATATCTCATGACCCAAGAATATAGTAACACTGGAAAGCATGAAGGAGAGTGCTGGAGAGACCCTTAGGGTTTTTCTAACAAGATTCAACGGGGCGACAGCTATGGTGGATGAACCCGATCCTTCAATGGTTTTGATGGCAGCGGTTTCAGGAATAGCCATGAAGATTGATTTTAAAATTTCTTTGGAATTAGATCCACCGTTAGATCTCACGAAATTTTATCATGAGGCTGAAAGGTTTATGCGGCAGGAGGACGCTGAAACTGATAAGGAAGAGGTTAATGCTGTGGATGGCGGAGGACCATCCGGAACATGATCTAGTAAGGATGAAGGAAAGCAAAAGATAGACAATAGCTTTGGAGGATCAAAGCGACAAAGGAGAGAACCGAGATGCACTTCTTACACTGATTTAAATGAGATCCCGGAGCGATTTATCTGGATACTAGTGGATAAATCCCCTATCGAAGACCAGCAAGGAGAGAGCCTACAGATAATGAAAGAAAGTCAGGAAAATACTGCCTATGCCTTGAGCTGGATAGGCATAATACGAATGACTGTAGGCATCTAGGGATCTGATAGAGGAAAATGTCAAGGAAAATCGGTGACGATAGTATGTTAGAAATCGAACTACGGTGACAGAACGGGAGCAACCATTAACCGTAGTAAATAGAAATGGCCCTGGATCAGGGGCAAGGCTGGTCATCTCTTGATCGGATAGCAGGGAATCAGGTTCGGTTCTCGCACTCTAGTTTCCTTTTTCTATAAACTATGCAATAATACCGTTTAGACACTTACTCATGTACAGGATCCCGAACGGTCCTTAGGCACGCTCTGAGCTGGATACTAGATTGTAATGCTCGGAGAGGCAATAATCTAGATATTAGACTTTGTGTTTTTATGGTTGAACTTTGATTTTGTTAGACGAGCCTTTGATTATAAAACCCACTTGAACGAGAAAACTCACATTGGTCGCTTTAAGTCCCATTCGGAAAGACGGCACTGGAGTGCAAGAAGTAAGTCCTCTCACCGGTGAGTGAGCGGATAGGCTTGCTTGTTGTCGAGTCTCCTCGTCGGAGAGCGAGCGAATTGGGCTCGGCAAGGGCCTCAAACGGCTATCGGCCTCGAACGGCTATGAATTTAAATATCAGCCTTCAACGACCATCAGCCGCCTCGAACAGCTATCGGTCTCGAAAGACCATCATCCACCTTGAACGACTATCGGTCTCGAATGGCTATCGGTCCCAAATGACCACCATCCGCCTCGAATGGCTATATCGAACTCGAATAGTCACCCGCCTCGAACGGCTTTATCGGTCCCGAATGGCCATCATCCCCCATAAACGGCTACTGGTCTTGAACGAGTACAAATTTGATTATCAGCCTTGAATGGATATGGATTTAACTGTCAACCTTAAACTGTCACGAATTTGATTAACGGTCTAGAGAGATTGCACATTAAGATAAATATAAAATGATCTGGAGGGATCAAACCTTATAATGAAAACAAATTTGTTTTTGATAAAGTGGTTTCGAATGCCTTATAATTGGAAGAGGACCGAAAAATCCCGGATGAACACGGGACAATTTTTGATATGTAATAACTTTGAATGAAATCAGAGAAATAATGATGTAAATATAGAATGAACTGGTCTTGATATGTGATGTAATGACTCTGAATGAAAATCGTTATTGTGATAATGTATAGATTACACATAGACAGATTCTAGAGTCTTAGGTTATGACGGGTCCGGAACAACCCATAATTGATAATGAGAATCTGAAAGAACTAAATGATTTACCAAGATCGAAGTAGCCAGAGTGCTCAACCGTCGAAGATTGACAATACATTTATTCTTGAACAAAGCACACCTTCCATTCATAAGGCATGCTTATGGGGCAAGTGTTATCCTACCTTTTAACCAGGCAGAATATGAATGAACCTGACAAGTCAAATCGAATTTATCAAGGCAAGATGCAAGAGAGGTGACCACAAAACCAAAAACCGGGATACAAACAAGATCATAGCGCGAACACAAATCAACAAAACAACTTTGGGAGACCGGATCCCCATAAGTTGGAGATCGGTATCGACTCCCCTAGGGGTCAGTACCGACTCCTATCCCTCGGCCCGTTGGGGCCCATCTTCCTCCTATAGACTCGCCTTGATGCCCTAACCCTACTACCAGTGTTGTTCTACTATTTCAATGCAAATCTCTATTGATCTCCATGAACTTTTGAATTTGCAACTTTGTTCTTCCACAACTCCGTCATTTGGATTCTGAAACAAGCTATTATTGATGCAAACAACTATGGAATCACGAAGCTAACAACAAGATGATCCGAGACAAAGAGTCAAAGATGTCCATTTTTATAATCTTAAGGATTGGTACCGACTCCCACCCAAGGATCGGTACCGACTCCCACCCAAGGATCGGTACCGACTCCCAACACTTACTGATGTGGCGCCTATTTTCATGGAGGAATTAATCTAATTTGGGTACAATGGCTTGGAGATATTTCTAAGCGATATTTTAGGCCTTACCTATATATAGAGAGGTAATGCTCATTTTTCAGGATCTTTTTGGCTCTAGCTCTATTATTTCTTATATTCTTGCAACTCGGAAATTCCAAGTGTTGGAGTTGTACCGAGTCCTCAGAACTTCTACCTTCAAGTCAGAAATAAGAAATAAAATATTAAGTGGACATAGGCTAGAGTTTGTCGAACCACTATAAATTTCTACATGTTCATTTTGACTCATTTTTCATTTATTTTCTTCACTTTTATTTATCTACTATTACTTCTGGGTGTTTGGGCCATTTTTGGTTCAAACACAATCATGCCTTCGTCACTTAGGTGCTTTTTTGGTGAGACTGTATATTGTCTTCTATAAGTTTTGAACTCTAAAGCAATGTAAGAATATGAATAGTTGATCCATGTTTGATCACATAAAAATTTTATAAGGTGAATAACCGTGATTCGTAATGTACAAAACCTAGATTAAATTAGTCCATTCGAAATAAGCAAATAAACTATAACGCAAGATCATTTATTCAATATGGTTGATCATAATGAGAATCTTGTTGTGCTAAATATAGTACTAGACCATGAGCTACAAGATGTACATAGAAGTTGACCACTGAAATGTCACTTTGATGAATTTACATAAAAGTGCAATTTATTCGATATCCTTAAATGTTATGGATGACCGAATGCATTTTTGTATAGAGTTCATTATGGTCCTGTAGTAAGGGTTTCTTTTGAATGGTTTGACAATTTAGAAAGGAAAAAGAATATACGAGAGTGAATGTGACTTCATGAACAGTTGGGATGAAGAGGGTGAATGGTCATATCTACTTCATAAAGGGACATCAAAGACGATAATTGTATAAAATAATAATAGATACTTAACCAGCAATATAAGAATATGGATATTTGATCCATATTTGATCATATATAAATTTTATAAGGTGAATAGTCGTGATTCGTAATGTACGAAACCTAGATGAAATTAGTCTATTCGAGATAAGAAAGTAAACTATAGTGCAAGATCATGTAGTCAATAAGGTTGATCGTAATGAGAATCTTGTTGTGCTAAATATAGTACTAGACCATGAGCTATAAGATGTACATAGAAGTTGGCCACTGAAATGTCACTTTGATAAATCTACATAAAAGTGCAACTTATTCGATATCCTTAAATATTATGGATGACCGAATGCATTTTTGTAAAGAGTTCATTATGGTCCTATAGTAATGGTTTTTTTTGAATGGTTTGACAATTTAGAAAGGAAAAAGAATATACAAGAGTGAATGTGACTTCAAGAATAGTTGGGATGAAGAGGGTGAATGGTCATTTCTACTTTATGAAGGGACATCAAAGACGATAATCGTATAAAATAATAATATATACTTAACCAGGATGGGAAATCTGATTCTCATTCCAAAATGTATTTTCATATAGAAAGTTATTTTTAATGAGATTTATTCATTTATTTGATCTAAAAACTCTCGACTATAAACTAATTATAGTAAGTGAAATAAATAGCCCATGTTAAGTGGTTGAATGGATGTCATGACCCGCCTTTCATTCCACAGAAAGACGCATCATTATGAAGAAAGAAAGGGATATAAAAGAGAAAAGATAGAAAAGAAAGAACTAAACAATACCAGAATCTCACAACGGAACGAATAAAATATATTAATCACATAGTTATTACATAAATAGACAACATCTATCAGAGTTACACACCTTATACATCACAAATTAGACAGTTATAAAGGCATGTCTATCAATACAACTCAAGATACAACTCAGAGATACAGAAACAAACACTAGCACAGCGGAACCATAATATATCTACACGCGGAAGCCTCCTGCTCCAAATCTCCTCCAGAATTGGTCAAAGCTAATCTGAATCCCTTGGCTACTCATAAAAGTTTGAGTACACAAGAGTTTAATAAAACAGAAAATAAACACTTGGGTTAGACATGGGCCTGGTGTGAGTAAACGGGTTAAAGTTGCTTAACTTTGAAAACCTTTGAAAACAAAAGGCATCTCGTAAGACTTCACACACATAAACACAGAAAAGTTTTTACCTTACGATAACCAAAACATTTGATAGGAAATCCAGTGATATTATAATAGGGTCTAGGGTTTTCAAGTAAAATACAGAAATAGCTGGAATGCTTACATCTCACGTTCCAACATAGTTGGGCACAATCAAAACGTACGGCGCTTATTGGAGATTGGATTCCATACAATGGTGGGGCTGCTGGGGTACCGCCCGTCACAGTATGGGGCCTAGATCACCGTACCGAGGATCCCTCCCGATCCCCTGCAACACAAGGCCGGAACCATCCCTTACTGGATAGTCCCGAACAAGACAACCCCGTGGTTGTGATTAGCAACCACCCACAAAGCTGAATATAAAGGGACCTCTAGACAGGGGAAAATCTCGTCCTACTTGAGCGCGACCCACTTAGCCTTGACAGATACAAGCTATTGTCGTTAACTCACCAGGTTATAAAACAGAGACATATTTTTATATTAGTTATGTAATATGTTTATTTTTATTTATATATTTACAAGCTATTTTAATTCATGAGATTTTTAAAAAGAAAGAATATTTTATATATACATATATATAAACCATTTTAGTTTTAAGTAATTTAAAAAGAAAGCATTTTAACCCTTTTTATTAAATCTTGTTTTAAACTTAAAATATTTATCTTGTGTTTTGAAAATAATGATTAACTTTTAAATAGCTTCATTAAAGGTGTTATATAGAATTCAAACAAATCTTCCAAATTGCAATATATATATTAAATTTGAAAACATGTTTTTATTTGTTAAATTAAAACCAAAGCACTCCTATTTACAATATATATACCAATATATATACATTATAAATAGAATACATTTTTATTAGCATTGAAAGATAAATCTTACCAATTAAATATTATAAGCTTTTGAAAAGATAAATTTTGCCAAATTTAAAATAGTTAGAAAAGATATTATTAAATCAATATTGCCAAATTTAAATTAATTTTAAGTGATTATCAAATAAATATTGCCCCAAAATTCCGGGTCATCACATTCCTCCCCCCTTAAAAGAATTTCGTCCCCAAAATTTAAAAGCAAAGATAATTTAATAATCCAACAAAAGTTTTATTTCCAAACAGCAAAGCATACATATAAGCCAGATACTAACTATCATAGCAACCAATTAAATCAAGTAAACAAATCTAACAAACTATCCTGACATAAATCAGGATAGATCTTCCTAATACTATCTAGAGTTTCCCAGGTACAAATCACTGGGATCCTATTCAACAAGATGGTCCTCTCAAAATCCATCAAAATCTCGAACACAACTCTACTCCACCAACATCAGTAGACTTCGAACTTACTTCTCCTATCTAGAATAACCAAAAAAGATACACTCGACAACCCTGCTTTCAGATCCTGAAAAACTCCTTCACACTTAGGAGTCCATATAAACTTCCTGTAGAAACTCTCTAATCCAAGAAAACTGCAAACTTCTGATTGCTTCTACTCTAGAACAGCTGCTACCTTACTTCCGCTGCGCAACTCTAATCTAGAGTAGATGAGAATGCTGATGGTGAACATAAGCACCAACTTGATCAACACATCCCAAAAACACGGTTCATCAGATCCATAAAAGAGAAAACACAGAAGTTCCATGAAATCCTGAGCTGTTGCTTCACCAAATTTCTAGGAGCCATCCTTCTACTTAGCTGAACCACCGGTCTCGCTCCTGGAACCAAGTCGATATGAAAACTAAATCTCCCGATTCTAAGGCCAACCTCTGACAACTTCGATAGCTTCAATCTCCTCAAGAAACTCAAGCCTCAAACCAAGCACAAACATCTCGCACTTCTAAGTCTCATATTCCGATACAAACATACTTCGGGAACATCTATGGATACTGCGTCTAACCACGCAGCTGCTCCTTCCTGAAGTTGCCAAGATGCCATCACTCGCTTCTGCTCATCCGACAGATCCAAACTTTAGAAAATCCACTCACACGAGCGCAACCAAACTTACACCATGCTGCAAAGCTCACTCGAGGCGATATTAGGTCTACAGCCTCGACAGATACACCTCCAACCTCAACAATAGAGCCTCTTCCAATAGTGGTAGCCATACTACTCACACTACTTCCCTACTACTTCTAGAACTTAATCTACCAGTCCTAGCTCATGTGGGTAACCCGAACAGGTAACCCAACATATCAGGTAGTTATATATATATATAATTACAAGTACGCTCTCTCAAGATAGAAATCACTCCTAAGCCTAGGTATTATCTCAACCTAGAGCTCTAATACCACTGTCATGACCCGCTTTTCATTCCATAGAAAGACGCATCATTATGAAGAAAGAAAGGGATAGAAAAGAGAAAAGATAGAAAAGTAAGAACTAAACAATACCAGAATCTCACAGCGGAACGAATAAAATATATTAATCACATAGTTATTACATAAATATACAACATCTATCAGAGTTACACACCTTATACATCACAAATTAGACAGTTATAAAGGCCTGTCTATCAATACAACTCAAGATACAACTCAGAGATACAGACACAAACACTAGCACAGCGGAACCATAATATATCTACACGCGGAAGCCTCCTGCTCCAAATCTCCTCCAGAATTGGTCAAAGCTAATCTGAATCCCTTGGCTACTCATAAAAGTTTGAGTACACAAGAGTTTAATAAAACAGAAAATAAACACTTGGGTCAGACATGGGCCTGGTGTGAGTAAACGGGTTAAAGTTGCTTAACTTTGAAAACCTTTGAAAACAAAAGTTATCTCGTAAGACTTCCCACACATAAACACGGAAAAGTTTTTACCTTACGATAACCAAAACATTTGATAGGAAATCCAGTGATATTATAATAGGGTCTAGGGTTTTCAAGTAAAATACAGAAATAGCTGGAATGCTTACATCTCACGTTCCAACATAGTTGGGCACAATCAAAACATACGGCGCTTATTGGAGATTGAATTCCATACAATGGCAGGGCGACTGGGGTACCGCCCGTCACAGTACGGGGCCTAGATCACCGTACCGAGGATCCCTCCTGATCCCCTGCAACACAAGGCCGGAAACATCTCTTACTGGATAATCTCGAACAAGACAACCCCGCGGTTGGGATCAGCAACCGCCCACTAAGCCGAATAGAAAGGTACCTCAAGAAAATAGTTAGAAAAGATATTATTAAATCAATATTGCCAAATTTAAATTAATTTTAAGTGATTATCAAATAAATATTGCCCCAAAATTCCGGGTCATCACATTCCTCCCCCATTAAAAGAATTTCGTCCCCGAAATTTAAAAGCAAAGATAATTTAATAATCCAACAAAAGTTTTATTTCCAAACAGCAAAGCATACATATAAGCCAGATACTAACTACCATAGCAACCAATTAAATCAAGTAAACAAATCTAACAAACTATCCTGACATAAATCAGGATAGATCTTCCTAATACTATCTAGAGTTTCCCAGGTACAAATCACTTGGATCCTATTCAACAAGATGGTCCTCTCAAAATCCATCGAAATCTCGAACACAACTCTACTTCACGAACATTAGTAGACTTCGAACTTACTTCTCCTATCTGGAATAACCAAAAAAGTTACACTCGACAACCCTGCTTTCAGATCCTAAAAAACTCCTTCACACTTAGGAGTCCATATAAACTTCCTGTAGAAACTATCTAATCCAAGAAATCTGCAAACTTCCGGTTGCTTCTACTCTAGAACAGCTGCTACCTTGCTTCCGCTGCGCAACTCTAATCTGGAGTAGATGAGAATGCGGATGGTGAACACGAGCACCAACTTGATCAACACATCCCAGAAACACGGTTCATCAGATCCATAAAAGAGAAAACACAGAAGTTCCACGAAATCCTGAGCTGTTGCTTCACCAAATATCCAGGAGCCATCCTTCTACTTAGCTGAACCACCGGTCTTGCTCTTGGAACCAAGTCGATATGAAAACTAAATCTCCCGATGCTAAGGCCAACCTCTGACAACTTCGATAGCTTCAATCTCCTCAAGAAACTCAGGCCTCAAACCAAGCACAAACATCTCGCTCTTCTAAGTCTCATATTCCGATACAAACATACTTCGGGAACATCTATGGATACTGCATCTAACCACGCAGCTGCTCCTTCCTGAAGTTGCCAAGATGCCATCACTCGCTTCTGCTCATCCGACAGATCCAAACTTTAGAAAATCCGCTCACACGAGCGCAACCAAACTTACACCATGCTGCAAAGCTCACTGGAGGCGATATTAGGTCTACAGCCTCGACAAATACACCTCCAACCTCAACAATAGAGCCTCTTCCAATAGTGGTAGTCATACTACTCACACCACTACCCTACTACTTCTAGAACTTAAGCTACCAGTCCTAGCTCATGTGGGTAACCCGAACAGGTAACCCAACAAATCAGGTAGTTACATATATATATATATAACATTACAAGTACGCTCTCTCAAGATAGAAATCACTCCTAAGCCTAGGTATTATCTCAACCTAGAGCTCTGATACCACTGTCATGACCTGCTTTTCATTCCATAGAAAGACGCATCATTATGAAGAAAGAAAGGGATAGAAAAGAGAAAATATAGAAAAGAAAGAACTAAACAATACCAAAATCTCACAGCGGAACGAATAAAATATATTAATCACATAGTTATTACATAAATAGACAACATCTATCAGAGTTACACACCTTATACATCACAAATTAGACAGTTAGAAAGGCCTGTCTATCAATACAACTCAAGATACAACTCAGAGATACAGACACAAACACTAGCACAGCGGAACCATAATATATCTACACGCGGAAGCCTCCTGCTCCAAATCTCCTCCAGAATTCGTCAAAGTTAATCTGAATCCCTTGGATACTCATAAAAATTTGAGTACCCAAGAGTTTAATAAAACATAAAATAAACACTTAGGTCAGACATGGGTCTGGTGTGAATAAACAGGTTAAAGTTGCTTAACTTTGAAAACCTTTGAAAACAAAAGGTATCTCGTAAGACTTCCCACACATAAACACGGAAAAGTTTTTACCTTACGATAACCAAAACATTTGATAGGAAATTCAGTGATATTATAATAGGGTCTAGGGTTTTCAAGTAAAATACAGAAATAGCTGGAATGCTTACATCTCACGTTCCAACATAGTTGGGCACAATCAAAACGTACGACGCTTATTGGAGATTGGATTCCATACAATGGCAGGGCTACTGGGGTACCGCCCGTCACAGTACTGGGCCTAGATTAGCGTACCGAGGATCCCTCCCGATCCCCTGCAACACAAGGCCGGAACCATCCCTTACTGGATAGTCCCGAACAAGACAACCCCACGGTTGGGATCAGCAACCGCCCACTAAGCCGAATAAAAAGGGACCTCAAGACAGGGGAAAATCTCGTCCTACTTGAGCGCGACCCACTTAGCCTTTCTTCACCTCCCCTGTTTTAGCCATTCCCGATTGATGAGGCTTGAGTCTACGATTACCTTTTTAGAACACATCTCTTAGAATGCTCATCGTCCTCCAATGACGATGTTCTGAAAGCATTCAATCCATACAAGTTTGTTTCGGGTTCAAACG
Organism: Allium fistulosum; assembly: GCA_030737815.1. NCBI lineage: Eukaryota > Viridiplantae > Streptophyta > Magnoliopsida > Asparagales > Amaryllidaceae > Allium > Allium fistulosum. Next base: position 7,295,301 of record JASFAW010000014.1, read on the forward strand.
AAATCAAAGGCACTATCTCGCTACAATCATTTTGGAATCACCCTTAGAGTTAACGACAATAGCTCTTGCACTCTGAATCTTCATCTCGACTTCACTTGAGATTCACGACCTATCGTTTAATTTTGAATCCATGTGGTTTTCGGATATCCAATTCGGAAATCCGATCCCGGTCTCACCGAAATCCAAACGCCATTTTAAAGTTCAAGTTGTTTATGTTTAAACAATTCAATTTATTATCTATATTCACATAGATAGATAATTCACATTATCACAAATAGATAATCCATATTATCACAATTCAACCAAAGCATCTCATATCACAAAGCAGCACATAACACATATCAGTGATATCAACCAATTCAAGGCATCCAACATCATTCAATCATCCATAAGCAAGATTGATCAACCACACCATCTCTAATTAATTTAATTAACCACCAATGAATTAAATGAATTTCTTAATTACCTTTAAATCTTGCTTTCTTAACATTAATTAATTACAAACCAATTAATTAATCAATTTCTAATTATCCATCTTAATTAATCATCCTGGATTAATTATCCTTTAATTACATTAAGTAATTAGCCTTTAATTAATTACAGAAATTGATTATCCTTTAATTAATCACATTGATTAACCTTTAATTAATCTCATTAAATAATTATATCATAATTAATTACACTGAGTAATTACTCCTTAATTACTTCCATTAATTAACCTCAAATCACTTCTTTTAAGTAATTACCCTCAAATTACCTTCATTAATTAACCACTAATTTAATTAACCACTAATTACTTCATTAAGTAATTATCTCTTTATTAATCATCTTCATTAATTATCCATTAATTAATCACATTAATTAATTAACCTTAATTAATTACATTCATTCATTAATTAACCACTAATTACTTCATTAAGTAATTATCTCTTTATTAATCATCTTCATTAATTATCCATTAATTAATGACATTAATTAATTAACCTTAATTAATTACATTCATTAATTAACTCTAAATTAATTGATTAACCTTAATTAATTATCTAAGTAATTAATCCTTAATAAATTTCAAGTTTATCCTTAATTAATTAAACCAATTAATTATCTTAAATTAATTACCTAAATTAAATAATCATCTCTTAACCACTAGTTAATGATCTTTAAATAAATTATTTACTATTCCTTAATTACTTATACTAAGTAATTATTCCTTTGATTATTAATCATTAATTAATTAACTCCTGTTAATTTTAATAAGTGATTAACTTTTAATTAATTTCAATAATTAATTATCTTCATTAACTACTTATTAAACTTCATTAGAAAATATTTAGAAATCAATTTCATATTAAAGAATATATGACCTACTTTAAAACAAAACAATTTAACATTTAATTTCCACATTTAAAATCTTTGAAAACTTTTCAAACTTGTTTAAATAAATTCTTATTCTTAAAAACTTAATTATTATATCTTTTAAAACTTATCTACTTTAAATATATTTTAAAAACTTTGTTAAACCTTTATCTTTGAAAACTAATTATTTTCTTAATTTTAAAACTTGTTTTTTTTAATTTTGCTTTTAAAACTTTGAAGTTGATTTCTTTTACAAAATTAGTCTAGTTTAAAAATTAAAAACAACAACTTTAAACATTTTAAATCTTTTGAAACATATTCAATTTAAACATACTTTTAAACTTGACTAACATTCTATGGAAATTTAATTAATTTACTTGCCTTTGCTTTTTGAAATCTGAACTTGATTTTCCTTTTAAATTTTGAAACCTGTTCTCAAAATCAAAAATGAACCCGAGCAAAAACAACGCTACACTCACGAACTATCTGCTAACCATTCCTGCTTCGAGACAAACATTGGATTACTTCGAGATTTACCCTAGCTAACCCTTCTAAAAAAACAACCCAGACACACCCGAACGACATGTGCATGTGCACACGCAAACCGGTCGCCGCCGACTAGTACTACGACCATCAGCAGGTCACCGTTCCTCGCCTCAGTCGCCACAAACCCTCAGATCGCCAAACAACATTGCAAATCGAAAACGAGCCAAATCGAGCGCCTGGACCAAAATTCGTATGAAGGAAACCAACCCGCGATGCCACCTGTGACCACCAGTCAACGCGCCGCCTCGTCCAGAGCTACACTACATCACCATGCTACCATCCCTACCCTCGTAATCCACTCTGGTGCCTAGTCGACTCCGCAGAAACCCCAACCGTCAACACGACCAAAACCACACCCCAAACCCCACATCAACTCTGCCCGACCACAATGGCTATTAGAAAAATATAAAACTATTTTTCCTACTATCGGCAACCCTTCATCTAGCTTCGACCATGATCTCGACTCCATCCACCATGCCGATCAACGGTGACGCAACAACGGATAACTGAAATGGATAAATCAGTGAAAGTAGCAATCGATGGAATAGAAGATACCGAATGGCCCAAATCCGTTGATCCAAAGATACCGGATTCTAGCTATCCCAAACACGTTAATCGCGCATGATACCGTGTTTAAAGATCTACGATTCTTCGACGTTGATCTAGCATACTAGATTCCGTGAATCGGCTTCAGCAGTCGTTGAATTGAGCACACTCGTTTGCCGAAAGTGGAGATAGGAGATCACCCTCAACTACCAATTTAATGAAAGCACAAAGCTAACAAACAAAGTTTATTTCAAAATCAACTCTTTACAAATGACACCACCATCCCTATTTATAGGGTTACAAACATACACGGCTCAATCCTTGACAACACTTAGGTCGTGAACGACCTAACAAACCCGCGATCTAATATTTACAACACAACATTCACGGCCGACCTAACTCCTTGCCGACCTACGACCTAACATACAAACGAAATATTACAACATAAAGCAAATACAACACAGTACACGACTTAACAAATTACATATACAAACAACATATCATCTGGAGCGACCTAAGGTACTTGCGCGACCTATGGTACTTGAGCGACCTAAGGTAAATTCCAGGCGGCGGCCTATCTTCCCAGTGCATAAGGTCGAGCGACCTAAAATAGAGCGGCATCCACATCAGCGACCTAACATAGGTCGTATCTCGCTTCCGCGACCTAACATAGGTCGTAACTCTTCTTCACGACCTAACTTCTAGCGACCAAACTCCCCGCGACCTAACTTAGGTCGTAACTTGTCAAAGTCGTCTTTCGAAAGGTCGGAGCGACCTAATACTGGTTCGCCTAACTCGCTTGGTTGTTTGCATACCTTTACCTTAACACTGATTTGATTAGCTCGTGAGCGATCCAAAGTCTCACTAGGTCGTGAGCGACCTAAAATCTCACTAGGTTGTGAGCGACCTAAAATCCTGGAACGATCAGATTGCGCTGCATCATCCTCCCCCGGTTGACAAAAATTCGACCTCGAATTTGCACCTTCCTCTTCCACAACAAGCCCATCCCCATGATAAGGAATCAAATATTTGACATTGAAAACATCAGAAGTATGAACATTATCCGGCAATTCCAACTGATATGCATTATCATTGATCTTCTTCAAAAATTTCACTGGTCCAATTTTACGAGCTTTCAACTTATTGTACGTCCCCACTGAAAAATGATCTTTTGTCAACACGACATAAACCAAATCACTTTCTCTAAAGTTTACACTCCTTCTCTTCTTATCCGCCAATTGTTTATACTTATCATTTGATGCAAGCAATCGTTCATGAATAGTTCTGTGGCATTCCTGCAACTCAGTCACAAAAGTCACAAGCTCTCTTAACAACTCCCTTCTGATATGGTACTGTCGTCAAATCCAACGGTCCCTTTGGCAAGCTTGAATATACAACCTGAAATGGACTGAACCCAGTACTTCGATTGACTGCATGATTATGTCCAAACTCTGCCTGACATAACTTCATATCCCAGCGTTTCAAGTTATCTTTCACGAGACATCTCAATAAGTTCCCCAACGATCTGTTAACCACCTCCGTTTGCCCATTAGATTGCGGATGATAGGCACTACTAAAATTTAGCTTCGTTCCAACCATCTTCCACAAACTTAACCAAAAATGGCTTAGAAATCTAGTATCCCGATCTGAAACAATAGATTCAGGTAGCCCATGCAATCTATACACCTCTTTAAAGAATAACTTAGCAACACGGACAACATCCGCGGTCTTCTTACATGCTATGAAATGTGCCATTTTCGAAAACCTGTCCACCACGACAAATATAGAATCATTTCCCCTTTGAGTTCTAGGCAAACCCAAAACAAAATCCATGCTCACATCAACCCACGGTCTAATAGGTACAGGTAACGGCATATATAATCCTGCATTTGTAGCGGTTCCCTTCGACACTTGACAGACATGACATCTCTCCACAAATCTCTCAACTTCTTTTCTCATCGCTGGCCAAAAATAAGATTGAGAAATTAGCTGTAATGTACGATCTCTACCCACATGGCCTTACTCATGTAACTCCTTTACAATCTTCATCCGTAAACTGCAATCTGGTATACATAATCGATTTCCTTTAAACAGAAAACCATCCACCAACACAAACTCATCCGTCTTCCCTTTATTGACTTCATCTACCATCTTTGCAAAGTAAGGATCATCAACAAATAATTCTGGCAACACATCAAACCCCGTCACTTCAACCTTCATTGTAGTCAACAAATGATTTCTACTGCTCAATGCATCTGCCACACGGTTCGTAATTCCCGATTTATGCTTCACCACCAATGTAAACTGTTGCAGGTATGCGATCCACGACGCATGCATAGCTGCAATTTTGTCCTGTCCCTGCAAATGTTTTAGTGCTTCATGATCAGCATACAAAACAAATTCTTTATGGAACAAATAGTGTCTCCAATGTTTGATAGCTTGAACAATAGCATAGAATTTCACATCATATGTATTGTATCTCATCTTTGCTCCCAATAGCTTCTCACTGAAATATGCAATAGGACGTCCCTTCTGACTTAACACCCCTCCAATTCCAACCTTCGATGCATCAGTATGTAATTCAAACAACAACTGAAAGTCTGGCAACACTAGAATTGGTGCTGTCATCAAAAGTTCTTTGATTCGCTCAAAAGAAAGTCCTGCTTCCTCTGACCATGAAAATTGTTTCCCCTTCATACAATCAGTAACTGGCGCCATCACGCTACTGAAGTGTGGAATAAACCTTCGGTAGAATGATGCTAAACCATGAAAACTTCTAACTTCTGTTATCATCCTGGGTTGTGGCCAATTCCTGATCGCTTCAACTTTATTCTGATCCACCTGTATACCTCCTTCTGAAATAACATATCCCAAAAATAAAACACTATGCGTCATGAACACGCATTTCTTCGTTGCGGCATAAAATTGTTCCTGTCGCAGTATCATCAACACCTCTCTCAGATGATGCAAGTGTTCTTTTGAGCTTCTACTATATATCAGTATATCATCAAAATACACCACCACGAACTTTCCAATGAATGGTCTAAGAATCTGATTCATCACCCACATAAATGTACTAGGTGCATTCGAAAGACCAAACGGCATAACCAACCATTCGTACAATCCCTCTCTTGTCTTGAATGCTGTCTTCCATTCGTCTCCAGGTCTAATTCGAATCTAATGATAACCACTCTTCAAATCAATTTTCGAAAAGGTAGTAGCCCCGCTCAACTGGTCTAACAAATCATCAAGCCTTGGCATCAGAAATCTGTATCTAACAGTTATTTTGTTGAGTTCCCTACTATCAGTACACATCCTCCACGTTCCATCCTTCTTTGGCACTAACAAAGCTGGCACCGCACAAGGACTTAAACTTTCCTGGACACGCCCCTGTTCAAGCAACTCTTCCACTTGCCTTCTTAACTCCTCATGTTCCTTTGGACTCATTCTGTAATGTGGTCTATGTGGTAACACAGCTCCTGGAACAAGGTCAATTTGATGTTAAATGTCTCTCAACGGCGGTAACTCCGTTGGTAGCTCCTCAGGAAATACATCGTCAAACTCCCCCAGCACTGGCTTTACTTCTTCAGGAATCTCAACCACTTCAGTACTCTCACGTCCAATCAACAAAAACACTTCGGGCTCCTCTTCTACTTCCTTAACAAACTCCTTCAAAGATAGCAAAGTTTTAAGTTCTTCAATCTCTTCCGACTTGCTTTCTTCGTGTTGTCGCTTCTTAGGAATTAAAGTGAATTTTGTACCTTCAAACATGAAACTATAACTGTTAGTACGACCATCATGTTGCACCGCTCTATCGTATTGCCATGGTATTCCCAACAACAGATGGCATACATCCATGTCAACCACATCACACCAAATTTCATCCTTGTATTTCTTCCCAATTGAAAAATTAACACAAGCCCTTCGTCCAACCTTCACTTCCCCACCTTTCCTCAACCAAGCTAACTTGTAAGGTTTCAGATGCTTCTCAGTCTTCAATGCCAACTTCTTCACAGCCTCTGTAGAGATAATGTTATCACAACTCCCAGCCTCAATGACAAATTTACAAACCCTTCCCAAGATAGTGCACGTTGACTGAAAAATGTTACTCCTCAACCAGCTAGTTTCCTCTTCCTGCTTTGGTGTTAAGCAATTTCTCCTTATCATCAATGAATACCCTTCATCTCCTGACACATTTTCCTTCTCCTCCTCATGTAGTGAATTAGAACATTCAGCCTCTACATCCTCATCTTCCACTTCTACAATCATAGTTCTCTTCTTCGGTTTCGGACATTCGTTACTCTTGTGTCCCACTTCCTGGCAATTATAGCATTTGAAATTGGGGTTGACTTTTGGTTTAGCCACTTCATGAACAACCTGCTTATTCGATGCTTTAGGAACATTAGAACTACTACCCGCTCCTTTGTTTTGTCCTGTTAAACTTGGAAACACACCTCCCCCATGTCTTCCTTGTTTCTCCCAAGCCAACGCCTTTTGATGTGCTTCTGCTACAGATCTAGGGTCGAACATGTTCACCATATCCTGGATCTGTGTTCTAAGTCCCCCAACGAACCTAGCGGTCAATTGTTCTTCTGTCTCCATAATGTCATTTCGTGCAATCAACTGGTAGAACTCATCAGCATAATCAGCAACAGTCTTCGTCCCTTGCCTTAGGTTCTGTAATCTCTGATACATTAGTGATTGATAATTGTTGGGTAAGAAAGTAGCCTTCATCAATTTCTTCATCTTTTCCCAAGCAACAATCCTTGACTTCCCCATCCGTTCTCTAGTAAGTTTGGTTTGCTACCACCACGCCATAGCTCTCCCCCTCAACCTAGTGGCAACCAACTTCACTTTACGATCTTTCGGAACCTCCTTGAAGTCAAAAATTTCCTCAACATAAGCTAACCAATCAAGAAATTCCTCGGCCTACATACCTCCCTTGAATTTCGGTATTTCAGTTTTCATCCCAGACTCCCACTTTTGATCATACTCCGAATGATTGCTTCTTTGACCCATCCTCGTCCATGAACACTACCACCATCAAACTCCTCTTCAAAATCTGATGTATATCGATGTCGATCCTGACCACCAACATCTCTACTACCATCATTTCTTCCACCAACATCCCTTCTATCTACATTCCTCCGATCACGATCTTTCACATTCCTATTACGACTTCGATCATTAACATTTCTATGACAATCTCGACTCATACTTCTATGATCACTATCAACACTTCTCTCTCGATTGGAATGTGGTGAAACTCTACTTCCCCCATGGTTAGATTCAGGTGAAACCCTTCTCTGATTTTGATTCATCACCAACATCATCTTCTCTAGTCGACCAATCCCTTCATTAAGCTTCTCACTAAAGTTTTCGTTTATTCTTTGCTCCATCTCATCGGCTTCTTCTCTTCTATACAAAGCTTCAACATTCTGATGGCGATTAGCTCTTCTTGGAGGCATGATTACTCTTCAAACAAAAGTTAACTCTCGGCTTGAACTTTAAAGATGATGCACGGCCTTCACTTGCTCGGATTTACACTTCAAACTCTCGGCCTCGAACAACAAAATGATACACGACTTGAACTCTTGAATAAGAATTGGCTCCAAGGTTCGGCTTAGCTATGATTGGCTAAGTCTAGCTCTGATACCAAATGACGCAGCAGCGGTTAACTGAAATGGATAAATCGGTGAAAGTAGCAATCGATGGAATAGATGATACCGAATGGCCCAAATCCGTTGATCCAAAGATACCGGATTCTAGCTATCCCAAACACGTTGATCGCGCACGATACCGTGTTTAAAGATCTACGATTCTTCGATGTTGATCTAGCGCACTAGATTCCGTGAATCGGCTTCAGCAGTCGTTGAATCGAGCGCACTCGATTGCCGAAAGTGGAGATAGGAGATCACCCTCAACTACCAATTTAATGAAAGCACAAAGCTAACAAACAAAGTTTATTTCAAAATCAACTCTTTACAAATGACACCACCATCCATATTTATAGGGTTACAAACATACACGGCTCAATCCTTGACAACACTTAGGTCGTGAACGACCTAACAAATCCACGACCTAATATTTACAACACAACATTCACGGCCGACCTAACTCCTTGCCGACCTACGACCTAACATACAAACGAAATATTACAACATAAAGCAAATACAACACAATACACGACTTAACAAATTACACATACAAACAACATATCATCTGGAGCGACCTAAGGTACTTGCGCGACCTATGGTACAGCGACCTAAGGTAAATTCCAGGCGGCGACCTATCTTCCTAGTGCATAAGGTCGAGCGACCTAAAATAGAGCGGCATCCACATCAGCGACCTAACATAGGTCGTATCTCGCTTATGCGACCTAACATAGGTCGTAACTCTTCTTCGCGACCTAACTTCCAGCGACCAAACTCCCCGCGACCTAACTTTGATCGTAACTTGTCAAAGTCGTCTTTCGAAAGGTCGGAGCGACCTAATACTGGTTCGCCTAACTCGCTTGGTTATTTGCATACCTTAACACTGATTTGATTAGCTCGTGAGCGATCCAAAGTGTCACTAGGTCGTGAGCGACCTAAAGTTTCACTAGGTCATGAGCGACCTAAAATCTCACTAGGTCGTGAGCGACCTAAAATCCTAGAACGATCAGATTGCGGTGCATCAAACGGCAATCAACCAAAATGCCCAAAACATTCAACTCGAAAATTCCAATCGATTATCAAACTAAAAATCATGATAATTACATTAAAAATCATGATTTTCTACCACGAATACATTCCTGCAATTCAAATCCGAAATTGAATTTATTGATTTTTGACATATGTATGTATTTCACTATTATTTTCATTTTTAAAATTATTTACTAAATGTAAATCCCTAAAACCATTTTTATAATTAACATCACATTGCAACAAACAACTTTTATTCAAACATCAAAGGTTAATATGGAATCAATTGGGAGATTTGAATTTTAGAAAGCAAAACAGGAACCTGTGAATCAACATAGACCAGGATTTTGTATATATATATATATATATACACAGACATGCTCACACTATAAATATATCAATTCAAATATATAAGCTGAAAAATTTCCATGCAAACCAACATTATCTCACAATTTATCACATGCATTAGAATTAAATCCAAATTAAACTATTTTTAGAAAAGGTTTACTCACCAGGTTATAAAACAGAGACAGGTTTCTTGTTTCCTGGAACTTTATATTTGAATTTGTTTTGATTTGCACTGTTTGTTGATTAGAAAATTTGTTGAGATTGAAGCTTTGATCTTTGCATTGCTGCTGAGGTTTGAAGTTGCTGTTGAATTTGATTTAGTTTCTTCTTTTTGATTTAATTTTTGAATATGGTTTTCAGTTTTCCTTTTACTTTGAAAGATGAAGGGAAGATTTTGAACTGAAACGCAACAGCCAGGTTTCTCCCCTTCTTTTTGTTATATAATTAAATTTTTAAAAGAACATTGTGTTGCCATTTGTTAATACAAATTAGAAAAATGTAAATGCATGATCTACTTTTCTTACAAATGTTAAAACAATGCATTATTATGTTTGAATCCTTATTTATAAAATTACTTATATTTTTATATTAGTTATGTAATATGTTTATTTTTATTTATATATTACAAGCTATTTTAATTCATGAGATATTTAAAAAGAAAGAATATTTTATATATACATATATATAAACCATTTTAGTTTTAAGTAATTTAAAAAGAAAGCATTTTAACCCTTTTTATTAAATCTTGTCTTAAACTTAAACTATTTATCTTATGTTTTGAAAATAATGATTAACTTTTAAATAGCTTCATTAAAGGTGTTATATTGAATTCAAACAAATCTTCCAAATTGCAATATATATATTAAATTTGAAAACATGTTTATTTGTTAAATTAAAACCAAAGCCCTCCTATTTACAATATATATACCAATATATATACATTATAAATAGAATACATTTTTATTAGCATTGAAAGATAAATCTTACCAATTAAATATTATAAGCTTTTGAAAAGATAAATTTTGCCAAATTTAAAATAGTTAGAAAAGATATTATTAAATCAATATTGCCAAATTTAAATTAATTTTGAGTGATTATCAAATAAAAATTGCCCCAAAATTCTGGGTCATCACAATGGAGCTTTATATTTCATACAATATTATATTAACTGTTATAGCCAAATTTCCCACAGTCTCATAATAGACTTAAATAGATTAAATGGACTACATACTGATGAAGGAATGAGTCAAGGAGCTCGGAAGATATCAAGATTGAAGACAACAAAGATTTGGCCAAGTTTTAGAAATGCAAATAGGTTGGTACCGACATGATTGACACCAACACGATTTGGGTACTATCAAGAATGATGATATGAAGAAACTCAGAAAGTTTTATGAACTTCCAAACAACAAAATCTTGTCGGTACTAACATGATTTGGCTAGCACCGATGTGATTTTAGGACTTGGATTGGCAATGTACAAAGAAAAAAGACTTAAGAACATTGAGAAATGAGCTTAAGATGCCTAAATTTATAAAGGTATCGACATGAATTCATAACGGTAAATACACGATTTCCCATCTTAAGATTTATGTGGATGTCCTATTCTTTATGTTAGATATTTGGATCATGGAGTTGGTATGTTTTCAAACCCGAAAAGTGAGATTGCTACAGAGATTGGGCTACAAATAAGAAGCTACCTTCATCTAGAAAAGGACTTTTGGCACTTAGTAATTTTTCACTACGCCATAGATGACCTTCTGCAACACAAAAAAAATGTTGGCTCAGGCCCGAAAAATGTTGCCATAGGTCTATGGCAACACTTTTAGGGTGATGCAATTTTTGCCGTTGCCTTAGACCTCAAAGGCAACATTTTGACTATCTAAGGCAACATAAGTAATAGTGTTGCAATAGAACCCTATTTGGGTCTATGGCAACACCCATAGGTATTTGTAGCAACATTCCAAAATGTTGCTATAGATATTAACTTTCTGAATTTGTGGGGCCCACAATGTAGAGCATATTTGATTTTTTAATAAAAATAAATATTTATTTAATAAAATGCTATTGCATAGAATTTGATATTTAAACAGTAATTTATTTAAATAAATATTTTATTTCAACATTTGAAATAGTACAAATTCCCGACTCCACTATTTTACAATTCAATGATACATAACACTGATATTCATATATACAGATATTCCTCACTACATCACTCAGTTCACTCATTACATATGCAGTTTCAAATTATACAGACACCGACACTGACAAATATATGATGAGCCGAATGTCGAGCCGAAGGCGAGCCGAGAAGCGGGTCCGGGCGCAGCACCGGCGGGGGTCCGGGGCACCGCAGTCCCGGCGGGGATCGATCGATTCATCCGATTTCAAAAAATCGAGCCTTCTTTGAAACGATGTAAAATGATGCACAAATGAAGACTGAACTTAATTCCTATCCTCCATCTCCTCGCCTAAATCTGCTTGAATCCCCTACGGCCAAACACCAAAACTCTACTACAAACTCTTTTCAATTTCCAATCACCAAATTAGCTTCTCTCCTTAACCAATACACAGCAGCACTCCACCATTGTCAATATAAAAAATCTCCAAAGCCTCACAGTTGCATGCTCCTCCATCCCCCTGTTTCACCAACATCACTTCTTCAAACAAGCAAAACAACAACTCACTATCAAAAAACTGCAATTGCAACCACCCTTCACCATATTACAACTTTCCCAAACTTCCCAAATTTCACCAACCTTCAATACTCTATAAACACCAGAACACTCACCATCATTCAATCCACACTTCGTCAACATCCCACCAATATCCTAAAACCTACCACCTCTGCACTCAAACATCCCACCAGAACCAACCAACCTTAATGCTTGGATAAGATCACTCTGCACTCAGTCTGAGTTATGAACTTGCGATGGAGGCACAGGGCATCCAGAAGCAGTAGATACCCAGCCAGATTCTGAAACATTAACAAGTTACAAAGGAGCATTTTCACAAACATATGGGGGGCATACTATCTTATTGAAATTACCAGTACCAAGTGAAGCAACCGCAATCATAGGGGAAAGTACGAAGAGATCAGACTGGGATGTACCTGATATAGGAGCCATGGACGGATTAATTGTTGCGAGAATGACAGCTAAATCTCGAGGGCAGCAGTTCGGGTTTTGGGATAAATTAAGGCGCTAGAAGGGTTTTCAGGTGAAGTAGTATAAAGGAGAAAGGTAGAGGGGTTGGTGGCGAGCAAGTCTTCTGTTGGAGGTGAGAGCTGATGGCGACGACAGCGGTGGCAAAAGGGGTTTGAATGGAAAACTTTGTTTGGCTTCGGGTTTTGGTGTCGTGACGGGGCTCTGGTTGGAGCTAGATGGTCGCGATGGGTCAGGGGGTAGCTGGGGGTGAGGGTGACAATTTGGTGGCGGAGGCGAATGAGGAAGCAGAAGAAGAGGAGGGTGACAATTTGGTGGCGGAGGCGAATGGGAGGAGGCGAATTGGAATGAAAACTAAAAGGGGATCTACTCTGAACTAGGCGGGAAAACGAAATTTTGGGGAAAATTGCAGTGGTGATCCATTTTAACAACCAGATTAAATGTAGATCGTTGGATCGTATTCACGCGGATTGCTAATTTTATTAATTTTTTAATTTGAATACGTCTATTGCAACACTATATAAAAATGTTGCATCGTGTTACACTTGTTTAGCTAGAGCAACACATTTTTATGGCTAAGGTAACACCAAAAATACAACGTTGCAGTAGGACCAAAATTTTATAGCTATCGCAACATTTTAGCTGGCAACACCTTGCAAAAATGTTGCAGAAGGTCATTTATGGCGTAGTGTTTCCATCTTCTTCTTCTTCTTCTTCAAACCTTTGTAAATTCGAGACCAACTAGATCATGATCGGATTTGAGTTATAATCTTTGTATTCCAGAGTGAAAACATAAGTAATAAAATTAAAGTGGACGTATGTCGGAGAATTTTCCGAACCACTATAAATTTTTTTGTTTGTTCTTGCTTTCCATATCTTTTACTTGTTTTATCCAGATCTACTGGCTTTTCGGGTGTCATATCAACTTTTGGTGCAAATGTTTTGGTGCTTTCACTGAGAAAGAACTATACTTTGACAACTTAAAGCTTGGATCTAGAAGAGACGATGAGGCCTACTACCAAGGCTATTGCAGGACCAAGTCAACCAGAGCATGAGGCAGCCAGGAAGTGTCCTCAAGTTCAAATCCACCAGTTTATGTGACTAGAGAGGAAATGAAAGGACGATGAAAGAGATGTAAGATGGAATAATGAATCGACATCAGAAAATATTAGAGGCATTTTTTCGAGAGCAAGACAACAAGGAATAGTTTAGGCAACTGGAACTCAAATCCAAAGGCCAGAAGCCAATGCAGGTGCCTTAGGAGTTAGAGATGAACAAACTGGAACATGACCTTCACGACCAGATCAGATCAGTGTCAACTTGGATCAAATCAATACCGATATGAATTTATAGGGGCACTATTGATTTGGGCTTAGAATGAGCTGAGATGTCGATGCTGGAGTCTGTAGATCAAAATGTGAATGCATAAAAATAAGGGTTGAAACAAGAAGCTCAATGTAGGAACGGGGGTGGGGGGGCATAATGAAGCTATGAATCAAAGAATTCCACTAGATGACAACGACAGAATAACTGAAATGATCAGAAGAATAGTGAGAGGTGGTCCTCTAGACAAGAGTTTGGAGGATGTGAATAGAAATACTTTTATCCCTAGCATCCAGAACGCAAGTGATCCACCAGATTTCAAGCTACTGACACTGGAATCGTGCAACGGGAAGACATATGCGACTGCTTATCCGATGAAATACATCTGACATATGGAGATGCTGGGTGCTTCTAAAGAGGTAATGGGATGATTTTTTCCATTATACTTGACATAATTGGCTACAATATGGTTCAGACAGTTAGAGGTTGGGTCCATTAGCACGTGGGCCGAATTGGTGGACAGATTCGTGAGATAGTATAAAGTTTACATTTCTCGATCGAAGAATGTGATGATGATTTTGAGCATGAGCAGAGGGTCTGAGAAATCCTAAGGAGTTATTTTACTAGATTTCATGAGGCATCCATTGTGGATCATAAGCCGGATCCATCGATAATTCTGATGGCGGTAGTGTCTGGAATTGCAAATAAGACTGACTTCGAAGTTGTGCTTTGAAAAAGGATCCATCGATGAATCTTACGCACTTTTACCATAAACCTGAGAGATTTCTATGCCAGGAGGACCCGGAGGCCGAAAATGCTGAAGTTAATGTTATGGATGATGAAGGACCATTCAAAGTAGGATAGAAAAGACAAAGGAAAGAAGAAAGCCGATGAAGGCTTCAAAGAACCGAAGTGGCAAAGGAAGGAATCAAAATTTTCCTCCTACAATCTAACCGAAACCCCAGAAAGGATTTATCTAGATACTAGGGTGAAGATCCCTTATTGGAGACCAGCTAAGAGAGAACCCATGGATCAGGAGAAAAGATCCGGAAGGTTTTTCCTTTTCATGAGATGGATAGGCATGAGACAAACGAGAGTAGACACCTTCGTAATTTAAAAGAAGAGCAGGTTCGGAACAACCATCAACAACAATACGTAAGGAACTAAGCTGCAGTGGTGCAACAGGAGTAGCCACTATCTATGGAAAATGCATTAGGATACGACCTTGGATCTGGGTCGAGAATGATTATCCCATGATCAGTATGGGTAAGGGTCAGGTTCGATTCCCTTGTTGTAACACTCCGAATTTTTGGTCACATTATTTATGATATTTAATTAGTTAAATAAAATAAAATAATGTGTTGATTAGGGGATTGAGATTTAATTTATTTAAGAGGTATTCGTGCCATTTAAATAATGAATTAAAAGAAGAGTTTAACATGAAATAGGGGAGGGGTAAAATGGAAAAGAGGCCATTCCAATATCTATTCCCTTAGGCCGTGTTTCTCTACACGTTCATTTTCATTTCTTAAATTTTTTTAAAGCTAAGGCTAGCCACCATTAACAAGAGAAAGAGGAACAAGATAGAGAAAAGCTAGGAAAAAGCTTAAGCAAATCAAATCCATTCACATCTCAATCTCTCTAATCTCTAAAGCTAAGGTAAATATTATTTACATCTCAAATTTTTATTGTTTCGGTTTAAAGATGAAATCCAAAATATTTTGCATTGATTTGCCATGTTTTTGAACGATGGAATGATTATATATAATTGTTGATGATTTATGGTTGTTCATATAAACTTTATGACATGTTTTGATATGAAAACCCTATTAAATGACATCCAAATGCCTTGTGAATTTTTATGAAGATCATAAATGATATTTTAGATATGGGTTTCATTTTTCAGAATTTTCTGAAATTTTATGGAATTTGTATGAATTTTCTAGTAGAAAATGTTATTTTGGGTTATAAATTATTTACGATTAAATAATAAATGATTAGGGTCTGAAATTTTTAAATGTTGGAAAACATATTAAAAGAGATTTCTGGAATTTTTGTAGATTTTTCCTAAGTGTTTTAATGGATATATACAATTATTTAAGGTATGGGACTTAAATGTTTTATATATTTATAAAAGGAGAAAGGGCTTTTACAAATAATCCAAATAGTTAGTTCTAAAAAATGCAGTACATTTTATTTGTAAAGAAAAGAGGAAACCAATCAAAATTTTACACGTAAAGCAGGTTAGGTGAAAAGAACTATTTGCTGCATGTATTTCACCGTTTCGATGCTTTCGGCACCAGGTTCCATCTCCTTAGCTTCGCTTCCGACATAGTCGAAACCAATGCACATGATATCAGGGAACCGGTACGTAGTGAATTGGATATAGGCGAAAGGTATGGAGTTGAAACCAGGGGTTCTGAAGGAGTTGATTCATTACTTTGCTTTTATATTAAAAATGCGCCTGCTTTCTTTTGACTAAATAGCTTTCGACTGAGTAGCTTTCGACTCAGTTAGCTTTCGACTGGGTTTAATGGACTTAAGAAATGGTTTCGATTGGGTTGCGCTTTTATTTCAAATGATTGCTTTCGACTAAGTCGAAGCCTTTTTACTACCGCTTTTTACCTTTCGACCCAGATGGTTTCGAAAGGGTTGTTTACTTCGTTTTCTAAAATTTTGGCCACTTCTCTAATGCTTTCAAAGATATGGTTTCGACACTCACTTCTTTACTTAGGAAATGGTTTCAAAACAGATGCTTTCGACTTAAATGGTTTAAAGACTCTTTTTCTATGATTGAAGTAAAACCCAAATGGTTTCGAAAGAGACAGTTTTAAATGGTTTCAAAATAGATGATTTCGACTTTAATGGGTTTTTAATCCTTTTGCTTTACTTGAAGGCATAATACAAATGGTTTTGACCGAGATGGTTTTCAAAGGTTTCGGAGGGATAAAACTTTGAATGGTTTCGAAAGTTTTACACATGTTTTAAATTGAATCCAAAGACCTTCGAAAGGTTTAGTATTTTAATGCTTTCGAAAGGGTTTTAATGAATGGTTTCGAAAGGGTGATTCCCTAGGGTTTCGAAAGGGTTGAAAGGAATGGTTTTTTCTATGTTTTCAAAAGGCAATATTTAAAGGTTTTAAAGAGGTATGTCTAATGTTTTAAAGCTTTCAAAGGAAAGAATTTTAGTGGTTTCGAAAGGGTCACTTTCAATGGTTTGGAAGGGGTTATACGAAAGGGTTGTTTAAAGGTTTTAAACAAAGGTTTCAGATGTATTAATTAGGCAATATAGCCTAAGTATTTCAAGTTAAAAAGGGTTTTAACTAATTTTGGAAGGATAGTTAATCCTCATTAAAATTCATCAACATTATTTTGAGTAAAGTATATATAACATGGCAAAAATAGCTTAGAGTAAAGCTAAGAATACATTTTCCTTGTATAAGTATGATTTAGAAGGTTAAATCATTTTGAAAGGGTTTTCAAGGAAAAATATGAAGGGTAGTTAACCCTAATAAAATAATTCTGGTAGATAGTCCATTTTGATTTGGAAAGTTAGTCCAGTTTGCGGGCAGTCAGCCCAGATTTCGAACAAATAGTCCATTTATTACTTGTGGATAGTTCATCAAGTTATCTTTTTTAGCATAACAGACATTGATATTACTATCGTTATACCGCCTTTTGGCAAGGCCGAGACACCAAGGACAATCCGTCCTAAGGATCGGTTATACACAGGTCAACTATGGATACTGGCGAATTTGGTCCGAGTCCGGATCGAGCTACAATTGACTTGATGTGACAAGCAAAGCTATAAAAGCCAACATTCTGAATTTAGGGTCAATTGGAGTTCATATGCTCAAGTTATGGATCGATCAAAATCAAGAAAGGAGATGTCATTTCGTATCCATCAAAAGCCACCCCCTTCGTATCCATCCAGCTTCGTATCCATCGAAGTCTATCCCCTTCGTATCCATCAACAACTATCCATATGATCGGTTCGTATCGATCAACTCCTTCACTTTGCTTCGTATCGATCATTCCAGGCATCGATACAAAATGAGCAACCGGGCATCGATACGAAGACGTCTTCCAAGCATCGATACGAGGCAGCACACAATCATCGATTTAAAGCCAACAGCAAGCATCGATACGAAGCGGTGCACAAACATCGATACGAAAGGAACCACACACAATCGATACGAAGAAAGCATGGTCAACCAAAGGAAGTGGTCTTCTAGCATGAAACTTGAATCTCTCCTGAACTATCACTCCATGTCATCATTAAACATCTGATCGATACGCTGAGGGATCGATACAAAGGTCGATCGATACGAAGGTATTGGTACGCACCCTTCAGCCTACTTACAAAACCAACCTTGGATCGATCATAACTCAAGATCTACAGGTCCAAATGCCTTCAATTTTTCACAGGAGCTTGCTTACCACCTCAAGGATTTCTCCGATTGATCGCAACCCAAATGGAGCAAATCTCGATCGATACGAAGGAGATGGGGATCGGTCCCAATCGATCCTAAATGACTCTTGATCGATCTGGTGGGCCCACCCATATGTGAGAAGAAGTATTTCGAACTTTGGGGCAGATATTTCAGACCTACACCTATAAATAGCACCCCTACGCCTACAGAAAAAGGGACTTTTCACTCTGCTATGCTGTTACTCTGCCGCAACTCCATTGTAACTCGAGTGTCAAAGTTTTGTACTATTGTAATCAGTTGTCAATCATCAATAAACAGCAAAACATTCATAGTGGACGTAGGCTACAACGCCGAACCACTATAATTCCTTGTCCTTTTCTACCTCCGCATGCTTTTATTGGTGTGATTGTTAGATTAGCCTCTTTTTACATTTAATTTCTCCACTTTGATCTTTTCAATCACATCCGAAGAGTGTTGTGCCCAATTTTGGTACAAACACTTTGGTGCTTTCACTTAGAAAACCCTGTTTTTCTCCTACTCTGTGGATCCCCTGCCGTTGTCTGATTGCTAAAATCTAAGGAGGAGATCTAGATCTGTCACCCAGTAGTTCCTTCCATTCTATTAAGATTACTCCAGATCTAGGAAAGAGCTACATTCAACATGTTAACTACCAGAACTGCTTCAAATGCTGGTAGATCTAGAAGGAAGGGATATGCAGAATCTCATGCATCTTGCCATAACAGGCCAGACATCAGCTGGAGCTTCAGATCCACAAGGTCCTGTGACCAGAGAGGAGTTCTAAATCCTAATGCAAGAGCTAACTCAGAGCCATCAGCAGCTCGCTTAGCAGATCCGTGCCAACATGGAGCTTGCAAACTAGCTAAACGAAGAAAGACGAAGGAGATCAAGAAGGGATCATGCTTCTTATTCCTTGACTGAAAGCTCAACTTCATCTGATTTCAACCACAGATCTACACGTCGTCGGCTGGATGGAAATTATGCGGAAGCCTCATGCATCAGCGTGCTGTGAATCTTGGATAAGCCAGGGTTGGTCCTTCTACAGGGCACCAAGCTGGACCCTCTTCCCGAGGTGGGGCACTTCCCTATCACACCATTCATGACCATGCAGCTGTTGCCGCTATAGATCTGGAAGCTGAGATCTAGAACCAGCCCTTTGTCAACACATTCATGCTCATGAACCCTACGTTCCCAAAGACCGGGAGCCAAGGAGGCGAGGAATGGACCATCGACAACGCCCGGACCGTCCCCGCAACATGGAACCCGACCATACCTTGGCCCCGAATATCCAGATGCCTGACATTCCAACCATGATCCACCAATTGATCCGAGAAAGTCAAGGTCTTACTAATGACAATTGGGGAATCTCGCGAAGTCATACTCCATTTACCGATGACATTCTTTATGCTGAGCCGCCTCGTCGATTCAGAATGCCTTCCTTGCCCGTGTATGAAGGAGTTTAGATCCTAACCAGCACATCTTAAAGTACGAATGGCTCATGAACGCCGCTCTAGCTGACGACGTGGTTAACTGCAAAAGCTTTCCTATCTCCTTAGAGGGAATCGCCACTATGTGGTTCACTCGTCTACCACCCAGATCCATTTCATGTTTCGATCAGTTGGCTACAAAGTTCATTGAACAATTCTGTATGCATGTCACGAGACCAAAGGATGTCAACACCTTGTCCAGTGTCACTCAAGCTCCAAGAGAGACTCTTAAGCATTATTTGGAAAGGTTCCATGCTGCTTGCGCCGAGGTCAGCAACCCCAGTGATTATTCTATTTTGATGGCATTAACTAAAGGGATCGATCCCGATTCCGAGTTTGGAAATTGGTTGGCTGGAAAAACCCCCGCTTCGTTGGATCGTTTCTATGCTAAGGCAGCCCAGTTTCTGAGGAGAGAAGACGCTAGACGATCTAGGAAGCAGGATGATGTAGGGCCCAATGTTGAAGGCATTCAAAGTAATGTTGCTGTGAAACAAACCAGTGAGAGTTTTGGCAAGGTACAATTAAATATACAGAATAAACAAGGTCAACAGAAGGGCAACGGAGGTCAAGGAAAGAAGAGAGACCCAAATCGTGGACCGAGACCCAGAGCTTCCATGTTCGACCGATATACCCCTTCAAACACATCGCTGGAAAATGTTTACCTTCATGTTTGTACCAAAATTGGGCACAACACTCTTCGGAAGTCTTTGAAGAGATAAAGTGAAGAAATTAAATGAAAAAAGAGGAATTATCTAACAAAGACTCCAAATTTCAGAAATGAGAATAATTAAAGTGCAAGGAGACACAAGAATTTAGAGTGGTTCGGCACATAGCCTACGTCCACTATGAAGTAGTTTGCTTTATTGATCTTTTTTGTGTGTTTACAAGTGAATTCAATGATTTACAGCAGTCAATTGTGATTTGCAGCAATGAATCTCGTTTATGACAGCAGTAATTGAGTTCAGATCTGGATCTGGCGGAGTCTGGGCGTTGGAGATCTCAAAGAGGAAGAAGAACCCCCTTTTCGTTGGCTTTGGGGGTTCAATTTATAGGTGTAGGAGGCTGGTATTTCGCTCAGATCTTGGGAGACCCTCTTTGGCACGTGACCAGGCCCGCACGCCCATGCCCATGAAGTTTCGGTCCGATCCGTGATCGACACGAATAGATTTCGACTCGATCAAGATTTCATCCAATGGAGTCGAAATTTGGCGTGGACATTCTTTAGCATGCACGTAATCTTCTGTGAAAATTTCATAGCATTTAGACTTGTAGATTAGTAGATATGATCGATACAAAATGGAGTTTTCGGTAGGCTGTTTCCATCGAGTCGCTACCGATTCGACTCGCTTCTGCTTCGACTCGGTGACGTGGCGCTTTCTGGATCGCTCTGCCCTTAACGTTGCTTTGAGCGAGTCGAAGCACGAACTAGCTTGAGCGAGTCGAAATGAGCATTGATTGATCGAGTCGAAGTGTATGGTTCGATCGATTCGAACAGTGACCTTGCCAACTAGAACTGAATTCGATGGAGTTGAACAGCTGTTTGAGAGGAGCAAGTCGAAGCGTGCACTTTCGATGGTTCCAAACTTGTAGCAAGTCGAAGAGGGCAGTTATGGGAGGTTTGAGCAATGGAGTCGAAGTTGATGGAGTTGATCAGTGGTTTGAAGGGAGCGAGTCGAAATAGGCATCTGAGCGAAGCGAGTCGAAGTAGGTACTTTAGATGGTAGTGAAGCGAGTCGAACAGGAATGAGTCGTAGTTGGCATCTGAGGGATATGGAGCGAGTCGAAGGGAGCGAGTCGAAGGAGCGAGTCGAACGGCAATTGATTTTCGTCCAATTTTGTATCCTTCATATATTGAGAATACGAACTCGGATTGACTTGAGATTTGAAACGTTGGCTCTCATGGCTTAACTTGTTATGTCCTACCAATTTTGGCTCGATCCGGACTCGGACAAAATTCATCGATATCCGTAGTGAGCCTGTATATAACTGATCTCTGGGACGGACCGTCACTGGTTACTAGTCAATTCCTTGGTGTTACAGCCTTGCCAAATGGCGGGATAACATTTGCCCCCTAAAGTACGTCTTGTGGAAACATGATGTGCTTTGAAGTGCTGCAGTCTTCACTCTGAATAGTTATCGTCTTTTCGATGAAAGTTGTAACCTTTGACCGTTCTTCTTGATAATGTAAACTGTTGACTGTCGATTGCTGTACCCAGTATTGTTGCAACTAATTGCTGTATGCTAGTGGTTTCCCGTTTGCTGTTGTAATCGTTACTGGATGAGTTTCTGATTCCTGAAAATGTTATTGTCTTTTCGAAGATGATTTTTCAAATGGATTTATGGATGCGAAGCACACATGTTGAGTTGATGGAGTTGGCCTCTGGAAGCCATGATTCGATGGACACGAAGTGCTCGTTCGACTCGATGATGGACGTGAACTGAGCGAGACGAAATGGAGCGAGTCGAAATGGAGTGAGTCGAAATGCGCTTCCCTGATGGATTCGAACTGCTTGTTTCGCTGCACCAGAGAGGGAGTCAAAGGAAGCGATACGAAGGAGAGCTTCATTTTGGCGCGTTGGAGAGGGAGTCGAAACGTACGTTCGAATCCATCGGGATACGAAGCGTTTATTCCCTTTGTTTCCAAATCCATATAAATACTTTGTACTTAGCCGTTTTTCATTTTTTACCTTTCATCTTTATCTGCCTTGCCTTCGCATCGTTCCAGAGCATTTCAAGAGAAAAGACCTTTGCCTTCGAATCGATTCCTATCTTCAACCATTTGAACTTAACATTCAGATCTAGGTAATCAATAAAATGAATCCACGCGTAAATGATGAAGCTCGGGTTTTCTTACTACGATTCCCACAGGAGGGACTTTGATAGAGATCGCGATCGCGAGTACTCTAGTCAGGATAGGTATGGGCGTGATAGGGATAGAGAATACAGGCACCGGTCTAGATCACGCTCTCCTCCTCCTAGGCTTCCATCTCCACCTCCTGCTCATGTTCCACAGCCGTCAGAGCCTCCTCGTCACAGGCCTTCTTCTCACACTTCCAGATCTGAGACTCATCTTCAAAGAGTCGAGACTACATCTTCCATGGTTACAGAGAAGGTCCCCTTTGACCCCACTGGAGAAGGGGCCATTAAGTTGGCTCAAATGAAGAAGGATTTTCCAAATATTTGCGTCGACGGTTATGTCTTCCCTCCCCAGTTGAAGAGAATTCCATCAGGGGTAGAAGGCACGATGCATGATTATGTCCACGATATCTACATCCAATACCGGGAGTGGGCAAAAGCTGCTGAAAAAGCTTCCAAAGTGGCCTTCGAGCGGGCCAAAGAGATCAAGAAGATGGAGACCGAGCTCGCAAAAAGGGATCGGATTATTCAGTTACTCTCTGCCGAGTCCGAGTCTTCTCGGAAATCTGAGATTGAGGCCATTAAGAAAGCTGACGAAGCAAAGGTGGCCATGGAGAGGTTGAGGCAGACGCATGTCGCCTTGGTGGAGGAGATGGGCCACCAGAATACTACGGTTACCGCCGAGCGGGATGCGACAGTCAAGGAACTGAACTTAAGGCCAAATTCGCCGATATGGCCAAGGAAAAAGACGATGCAAACAACGCATCCCAGGAGGCATGCGAACAGGCTGTTCTACTTAGGGGTGAACGGGATGCAGCGGTGGCTAAAGTCCAAAAGGTGGAGACTGAGGTCGAGGAAAGGGTGAAGTTGGCAAAGTCCAGGCTAGAGGCCGACATTGAAGACCTCCTCGTTGTCTATAACGCTAACGTGCTGAGGCACAGGGGTCTGGCCTAGCTCGATGATTATTCGACGCATCTCCACAGTGCTTGGGGCCGACTGGTTGAGGAAGAGAAAGAGCGCACCCGGGTGAGTCTGTGGATGAATTCGAGCTCGAGAATCGTCTGTTAACTGATGACGAAAAGAAGATTCTCCATGATTCAATGATCTCTTATGAGAAAGAGAGGCTCGGCACTCAACACCTGGAAGTAGGAGAAGGCTCCGGGGTTGGACATCATGATGCAAGTCTTGATCTTCCGGTGTCAACCCAGCCTGAATCTTTGCCTGCGGTTGATCCTCAAGCTGTTCCTGCCTATAATTCGGATCAGCCGCAGATGTCTCTGATTACAGCGCAAGCGACTGAAGCCGCCCCGTCGCTTATAAGCCAAACTGAGGAAGGTACTCCGAACATTCCACATGTCTTTCATGAGTCGAAGTCTTCGATCGAGATTAAGTTCTAACAATTCTTTTATTCTTTGTCCAGTGAGTGACGTTGCGCCGCACATGCCTCCTGCTACTCAAGAATTATATCAGACGCAGGAGGCTATCGTGACCGAAGCAACCACTGTGAGCACAACTGCCCCGATTGAAGATATGCCGGGGAGTACAATGGCGTTTCATGAGCAACTGATGGATGAACTCTTTCGCCGTCACGGCGATCCCCTTGCTGACTTGCCACCTGTTATGAGCGGAACTGATCCTGCTGCAAGCTCTTTAATGCCGACTGCTGATGCCCCCAGCGGGGCTCAAGCAGTAACCGAAGAGGAGATGTTTGCTCAGGTCGACTCTGAACTGGCAGCAGTAGGTTATGGCGGCAGCTTTGGAGGTGGGATGGTAGCATCAGGACCTGCCCCGCTCTGAATGATGTCTCCCGGCGGTTCTGTCTTTCTCACCAGCCTGCCCATTCCACCTTATGTAATTGATCCCGTTCCTCCGACTCCCCCTGTAGGGAGCATTCTTATTCACACGAGTTCGGAGGAGGACGTCGACATAATGCCCTCGCCTGAAGACCAACCATCGAAAAGCAAAGGCTCGAAGAGGAAGACTGGCGATGGCTCTAGTGGGTCCACATAGAGGAGGAAGCTAAGGAAAAAGAAAGATTAGGCATGCTCTCTCGGTATATTTTGATTTGCATTTTGTTAGCCGTATATAGATGCGGGTTCGGCCCCTACTAGTAGGAATTTTTTGGAAACTTGTATACGAACTTCTTCTATAATCGATAGAAATGAAACTTTTCTTTTTTGACTTCTTTTTTGTCATTGTGTATTTGTCTAAGTGTTTCAGTGTCTAGACTGCACTTGTGAAGTTTCAATTTCCGAATGAAATTTTTCGTGTTTGCCAAGTTCGGGTATTGTGGACATGGTTTGCGACCGGGAAACAAGTCGAATTTTGACGTCGTATTGCTTCAGTCAATGGTTGATGCTTAAGTCTTGCCCCCCGGTCTTGGTGGCATGTTGTAAAACATCAGTCAGCGATTACCCTTTTCTCATAGCATGCCGAGTCTAGTGCCGTTGGATGGGCGTTTAAGGCAAACGGAGGTTGAGCGGTTTATTCGTGCTTGCCCAATCGTTGATGATCATATCCGCACTCCGGGGATCCTCATTTGTTTACTGGCGGTTGGTCACGCTGGCTTGAATTTCAATCATATGTCCGCTGTCTGGGGACTTGGAATTGGCTTTGGTACTCCGACTCGCGCTCCGGGAGTTTGGATTTGATGATTATATTTCGATCCATGCTTCGGGAACTTGAAGTTGGTGTTTAGGTTCCGTTCTGCATTCTGGGAATCTGGAGTCGACGTCTATGCTCCGACTTGTACTCTGGAAATTCAGAACTGATGTTTATACTCCGGCTCGTACTCTGGGTATACGGAGTTGAATGTTTATACTTCGCTTCGCACTTTGGGAATACAGAGTTGAATGTTTATACTCCGACTCGCGCTCTGGGAGTTCGGAGTTGAATGTTTATACTCCGCTTCACACTCTGGGAATACAGAGTTGATGTTTATTCTCCACTTCGCACTCTGGGTATATGGAGTTGGATGTTTATACTCCGACTCACGCTCTGGGAGTTCGGAGTTGAATGTTTATACTCCGACTCGCGCTCTGGGAGTTCGGAGTTGAATGTTTATACTCTGCTTCGCACTCTGGGAATACAGAGTTGAATGTTTATACTCCGACTCGCGCTTTGGAAGTTCGGAGTTGAATGTTTATACTCCTCTTCGCACTCTGGGAATATGGAGTTGATGTTTATACTTCGCTTTGCACTCTGGGTATACGGAGTTGGATGTTTATACTTCGACTCGTGCTCTGGGAGTTCGGAGTTGAATGTTTATACTCCGACTCGCGCTCTGGGAGTTCGGAGTTGAATGTTTATACTCTGCTTCGCACTCTGGGAATACGGAGTTGATGTTTATACTCCGTTTCGCACTCTGGGTATACGGAGTTGGATGTTTATACTCCGAATCGCGCTCTGGGAGTTCGGAGTTGAATGTTTATACTCCGCTTCGCACTCTGGGAATACGGAGTTGAATGTTTATACTCCGACTCGCGCTTTGGGAGTTTAGAGTTGAATGTTTATACTCCGCTTCGCACTCTGGGAATAGGGAGTTGAATGTTTATACTCCGACTCACGCTCTGGGAGTTCGGCGTTGAATGTTTATACTCCGCTTCGCACTCTGGTAATACGGAGTTGATGTTTATACTCCGCTTCGCACTCTGGGTATACAGAGTTGGATGTTTATACTCCGACTCGCGCTCTGGGAATTCGGAGTTGAATGTTTATACTCCGCTTCGCACTCTGGGAATACGGAGTTGAATGTTTATACTTCGACTCGCGCTCTGGGAGTTCGGAGTTGAATGTTTATACTCCGCTTCACACTCTGGGAATACAGAGTTGATGTTTACACTTCGACTCGCGATCTGGGAGTTCGAAGTTGAATGTTTATACTCCGCTTCACACTCTGGGACTACGGAGTTGAAGTTTATACTTCGACTCACGCTCTGGGAGTTCGGAGTTGAATGTTTATACTCCGCTTCGCACTTTGGGAATACGGAGTTGGATGTTTATACTTCGACTCGCGCTTTGGGAGTTCGGAGTTGAATGAAGGATTGTCGTGTATCAATCCCTTTTTTGACTTTGATGTGATGGCTTGCCCCCGAGCTCGGGTTTCACTTAGGGAGTGATTGGTTGCATCGCAACTACTCTCTATTTGAATAAATCCCACCGTATGATGAGACTTAGCTCTCCGTGCATAGTGATGGTTATATGAAGTATTTCAAGTAAATCACAGCTCTGGCTCGAAGCGGTTGCATTTTATTGCTGAAATAAGAAAGTAGGGCAAAGTCAGTTGCCTTATTACAAGTTCTAATTTCGAAATGCATAAACAAATTGCAGAAAAGGAAAGTAAACTAAATGGATAAAGATAGCCTGTCAGGTGTAATAGCGGCGAAGGCTCTCGCTATTCCAAGCTCTTGGCAGGGTAAGACTGTCGACGGTCGATAACTTGAATGTGCCATCTCCGAGCCTTCGTTCAATAACATACGGTCCTTTCCATGTCGGCTTCATATGTGAAGGAACCAGATAGATTCTTTTTAAGATGAGATCGCCTAGTTCGAAGGTTCGCAGACAGACCTTGGCGTTGTACAATCGGGTGACTCGACTTCGATGCGCAGCTGCCCTCAAATCAGCCTCTTCACGCTTCTCATCCAGTAGATCAAGAGATTCAGCAAGTAGTATAGCATTTGTCTTTGGTTCATAGTAAGTCACACGATGAGAAGGTACTTCTAGCTCGACTGGAATAACGGCCTCTGAACCGTAAGAAAGAGAGAACGGAGTGTGGCCGGTCGCGGTCTTGTGGGTTGTTCGGTAAGCCCATAGAGCCATAGGAAGTTCATCGACCCACTTGCCCCCGACCTTTTCTAGTCGTTTCTTCAGGATGGACTTTATGACTTTATTAACTGCTTCGACCTGTCCGTTCGCTTGAGGGTTTGCAACTGCGGAGAATTTCTTTTGGATGTGAAATCGTTTGTAGAAATCTTTGAATTCACACTGTCGAATTGGGTTTCGTTGTCCGTAATTATGGTGTGTGGGAGACTGAATTGACAGATGATGTTACGAACCACAAAGTTGATTACTTTCTTCGTTGTAATGGTAGCGAGAGCTTCGGCTTCAGCCCACTTCGTAAAGTAATCAACCGTGACGATGGCGTACTTCGCACCACCTTTTGCCAGAGGTAGAGCACCGATGATGTCGATGCCCCACATTACGAACGGCCATGGGCTGACCATTTGCGTTATCTCAGTAGGAGGAGCCCTAGGGATTCGGGCGTATTTCTGGCACCTATCACATTTCTTTTCATAGTCCGACGCATCGCGATTCACGGTAGGCCAGTAATATCCGTAGCGAAGTATTTTCTTGGCAAGTGCTTGCCCCCCGGTGTGATCGCCACATTCTCCCTCATGCACATCGCGTAACACTTGTTTAATTTCATCGTGAGCGATACATCGGAGTAGGGGGACTGAGTACCCTCTTCTGTACATGAGTCCACTCTGGATGGTAAATCTTGAGGCCTTTCGAAGGACCTGTCTTTTTTCATTCCTGCGCTCCGGTAGGGTTACGTGCTCAATGT
This sequence comes from Allium fistulosum, assembly GCA_030737815.1. Taxonomy (NCBI): domain Eukaryota; kingdom Viridiplantae; phylum Streptophyta; class Magnoliopsida; order Asparagales; family Amaryllidaceae; genus Allium; species Allium fistulosum. The sequence continues at coordinate 7,323,625 of JASFAW010000014.1, forward strand.
AATTCCTAAGTGGAGTCATCCATGAATCGTTTTCGGGGACGGTTTCACATACTCGGTTTATTTCTGTCCGGTCGATACTTGGGGAAGATAGCGTCTCTACGGGAACGAGTCTCATTTGTTGAGCTTCACCTGTACTGGCTAGCTTTGCCAACGAATCAGCCTTTTGGTTGCGTTCTCGAGGTATACTGTAGATGGCATAGTAATCGAACTGGTCTAGTACTTCCTTAACTCGAGCTAAGTAAGCAGCCAACCTTCGATCTCTTGCTTGATACTCTCCCCATACCTGACACACAACTAATTGTGAATCACAATAAATTTCCACTGCGATAATTCTCAAATCTCTAGCAAGTTTTAAGCCAGCTAGGAGGGCTTCATATTCAGCTTCATTATTAGTCGCATGGAAATCGAACTTTAAGGCATAACATATGGATCGATCTTCGGGAGTTTCAAGCACAATACCAGCGCCTGAACACCGGTCGTTTGATGCTCCATCAGTATAAAGTTTCCAGACGTATTCGAGGGATTCACTGGCTTCGGGCAAGTCCTCTGGGATGGTAAATTCAGCTATGAAATCGACTAGGACTTGTCCTTGTATGGCCCGTCTTGAAGCGTAAGTGAGGTCAAACTGGCTCTGTTCAATGTTCCACTTGAGTAACCTACCAAACGTCTCAGGCCGCGAAAGGACCTGTCGTAACGGCTGGTCGGTGTAAACAATAATGGAATGTGCCGGGAAGTATGGTCGGAGTTTTCTTGATGCAATTACAAGGCAGTAAGCCAACTTTTCCAGCTTCGGATAATTTCTTTCAGCCCCAGTCAATCGTTTGCTGACATAGTATACTGGCCTCTGTATCTTGTCTTCTTCTCGAATTAAGGCAGCGCTGATAGCGTTTTCTGATATCGCCAAATATACGAACAACTTTTCATGGTCGATAGGCTTTGACAGTATTGGTGGTGTGGATAGATGTTGAACTAGTGCTTGGAAAGCGCCCTCGCATTCCGTGGTCCATTCAAAGTTTCGTTTCCCTTTTCGAATCAGATCGAAGAAGGGAATGCATTTGTCAGTGGACTTTGAAATGAACCTGCTCAATGCTGCTACCTTTCCATTGAGACTCTGGACTTGCTTTATAGTTTTGGGAGTTTCAAGATTTTTGATTGCCCAAATCTTTTCGGGATTGGCTTCGATTCCCCGGGCGTTAATGATGAACCCAAGGAACTTTCCGGATGCAACTCCAAAGTGGCATTTCAGTAGGTTGAGCTTCATCTTGTACTCCCAAAGTATGTTGAACATAGTTTCCAGGTCTTTTACATGGTCGGTGGAGAGTCGTGACTTCACAAGCATGTCGTCTACATATACTTCCATTGTCTTCCCAATTTGATTAGCGAACATCCGATTGACCAACCGTTGGTAAGTATCCCCGGCGTTATTGAGTCCAAATGGCATAACCTTGTAACAGTAAAGTCCCAGATTGGTTATGAAGATGGTATGTTCTTGATCGGGTAAATGCATCGGTATCTGATTGTAGCCTGAATACGCATCCATGAAGGATAAGAGTTCATGTCCAGCCGTCGAATCCACTAGCTGATCAATTCTAGGAAGCGGGAAACTGTCTTTGGGGCACACTTTATTCAGATTGGAATAGTCGACACATGTTCTCCACTTCCCGTTTAGCTTTTGGACGAGCACGGGGTTTGACACCCATTCAGGATATAGCGCATCCCGAATGAACCCGTTCGCTTCAAGCTTTTCCACTTCCTTTTTAAGGGCGGCATATCTCTCTGGATTCATACCGTGCCTTTTTTGCTTGACCGGGACATGCCGCGGGTCAATGTTCAGAGTGTGGCTCGCGATGTCCGGCGAGATCCCACACATATCAGAATGTGTTCAGGCAAATACGTCAAGATTTGCCCATAGAAATTCAACCAATTCCTCTTGAGTTTTCTGGCTTAGCTGAGATCCAATCTTTATTATTTTTGAATCATCGTTATTGTCAATTGGGACATCAATTGTCAATTCGGTCGGAGATGATTGAATTTCTTTGGAATCTCCTTCGTCTTCTGTTTCTCTCGGATCAAGATCCTTGAGGAATTGGCTGGGGTGCCCGGGCCTGGGCCCGGGCGTTAACTGTCAATTATCAGCGAAATGGACGCAGAGAGATTCCTCTATGCCCTTTCCCTTCTCCTTTCGCCGTGCCTCCCGTAGCTCAGCAACATAACAGGCTCTGGCAGTGGCCTGATCTCCCTGAATGATTCCTATTCCATGATCAGTGGGAAATTTTAAGGTCAAACACCATGGGACAATGGCTATTCTGAACTCAGCGAGGGTCGATCGGGCCAAGAAAGCATTGTAAGGGGAGTCTATGTCCAAAACAATGAACTGCAACATCCGTACTCTCCGACGTTCTCCAACTCCCAACTCTACTGGCAGTTCCACCATCCCAGTGGGAATTGTGGCACTTCCGTTGAAACCATGGACTCGAGATTGACAAGGTTTCAAGTCTGCGGCTTCCATCTTCATTTGATCATAAGCTCGCTTGAACAAAATATTCACAGAGCTTCCACTGTCAACTAAGATCCTTTTATCCAAGCGGGACCTACTTGTGCTGAGATGACCAGTGGATCAATAGTGGGAGCTTCAACTTTATCTGCGTCTCTGCTCATGAACACGATGTCATCCGTCATCGTTTTCTGTTGCTTGGCCGGAGCCCCTCATCAAAACTACTGCAACACTCGAAGTTCGCATGCCTGATAGAACTGGCATACGACTCCATTTCCTTCCAGCTTCGATCTGCTGGGTGAGGACCACCACTTATTGTATTGATGACCAACCTCCCGTCCGCACTGGCGGGTTCTTCCTGTCTTTCCTGGTTCGGCGCATGATTCTGATTTGATGGGCCCGCACCACCGGATTGCGGCGCCCGTTGATACTGATCCAACTTCCGCTCTCGTATCAGTTTTTCGATGAGGTCTTGTAAGTGACGACACTCATTGGTGTTGTGGCCATAACTCTCATGGAATCTACAGAACTTTCCTGTTTGGATTTGTCTTTCAGTTGGTGGTATCGGGGCAGGCTTCTTATACTGCATGGTATTGCAGGTTTGCAAATACACATTTTCCAATGACGTGTTCAATGGAGTGTAATTATCGTACATGGAAGCTCTACGCCGTGGTCCACGATCCTGATCGCGTTTTTTGTTCTGATTTCTATTGTCCCTCTGCTGATTCTTTTTGTTTTGGACGTTTAACTGAATTTTTCCAGAACTATCCCCGGACTGTTTAACAGCGACGTTACTCTGGATACCTTCAATGTTGGGCCCTGCGTCATCTTGCTTCCTAGACTGTTTCGCATCCTCCCTTCTCAGAAATTAGGTTGCCTTGGAATAGAAACGGTCCAATGACGCAGGTGGTTTCCCAACTAACCAACTTCCGAACTCGGAATCAGCATCAATCCCCTTAGTTAGAGCCATCAGGATAGAGTTATCGTTGGGATTGCTTATTTCTGCACACGCAGCATGGAATCACTCCAAGTAACGTCTGAGCGTTTCTTTGGGAGCTTGCGTAACACTAGACATAGTGTTAACATCCTTTGGCCTCGCCACATGCATACAGAATTGTTCGACAAACTTGGTGGCCATCTGGTCAAAGTTATAGATGGATCGCGGTGGAAAACGAGTGAACCACATGGTAGCAATGCCCCCTAGGGAAATGAGGAAACTATGGCACTTTACTACGTCATCAGCTCTAGCAGCACTCATCAGCCATTCGTATTTCAGGACGTGTTGATTGGGGTCAGAACTCCCTTTATAAACTGGCAAAGCTGGCATCCTGAAGTGCCGAGGTGGTTCATCATATAAAACATCATCGGTGAAAGGGGTATGACTTCGGGAGATTCCCCAGTCGTCATTAGAGAGACCCTGACTTTCACGGATCATTTGGCGGATCATCTCTGGTATATCTGTCGTTCGGACACTTGGAGCATGTTGTGCCAAGGTGTGGTCGGGTTCCACAGCGCGAGTCTGGACCGGACGCGGTCGACGGTCCATGCCTCGCCTCCTTGGTTCAACATCCTTAAGCACATAAGGATTAGGAGTCTGCTCTCGTTGGCTATGTTGAGGATCAGCTTGGTTCCTAGCATCACCTCCCCGTCCCGCAGTGGTGGTAGTAGCAATGTTGTCGGTAACATGATAAGGAGTAGCTCCTCCCCGAGTTGAAGGTTCTGGGTGGAGGCTAACGGATGGTCCAGCTCTAGGTTGCCCAAGGTTCGAAGCAGGTTGGTGTCCTGTGGCCTGGGTGTAGCTTCCACCTAACCATAGACATGTGGATCTAGTTTGGCCATCGGAGGAGGCTGAACTTTCCATGGAAAAGTGAGAACCTTGGTCTCTTCTAGATCTTCCTCTCCTTTGGCGATTTAGATGGTTAGTCAACTCCGTGTTGGCGCGTAGTTGTTCCGCTAACTGTTGTCGACTTTGGGTCAACTCTTGAAGCAATGTCTGGAATTCTTGTCTAGTGATTGGACCTGATGGATCTGTAGGTCCTGCAGCATTTTGGTTGGATGGAGGTGACTGCACGGGATTTTTTCGGTCCTGTGCTCCTTGATCAGCAGCTGTAGAGGTGGTACGTGTGCTCACCATAATGAATTGACGAAGTCCTTTCCTAGATCTGATTGCAAATTTGAGTAGAATGGAAGGGCGTCAAAGTTCTAGATCTGGATCTTCTTCTTAGATTTATGCAATCCAATATAGATAGGAGATCGAAAGAGTGGGAGAAAAATTGGGTTTTTTCTCAGTGAAAGCACCAAAGTGTTTGTACCAAAATTGGGCAAAACACTCTTCGGAAGTCTTTGAAGAGATAAAGTGAAGAAATTAAATGAAAAAAGAGGAATTATCTAACAAAGACTCCAAATTTCAGAAATGAGAATAATTAAAGTGCAAGGAGACACAAGAATTTAGAGTGGTTCGGCATATAGCCTACGTCCATTATGAAGTAGTTTGCTTTATTGATCTTTCTTTTGTGTTTACAAGTGAATTCTGTTTGATGTGTGTTTAGTGTTTGGTGATAACAAAATATATATCGAATTATAGATGTGTTTGCAGATTTTACAAATACAGGAATAAATATTCGTGTTGAAGTAATAATACTATTGCACAGAATTTAACAAATTCAAACAGTATTTTTATTTCAAATATAATATTTTATTCAGTACAAAGTTTTGAGTACATTTCATAATTACTTACATTACGCTGATTTCATATTTACAGTTCAGTCTCACTCATACATTTTCACATTTACATTTCTGTCCTCACTACATCACTCATACACTCAGTCTTCTGCATCTGCATTTTCCAGCTCCAGTATTTGTCTTGTCTCCTGTGTACCTGTATAATTAACAACTATAGCAGTAATCTGAAAAGAAACAAATTCTAATTTACAAAAATATAAAATTTGTTTTTATAGCTGTCTCAGATATATGGGTTATCGTCATCATCTTTGATTGTGTAATATCTGTGCATATCAGTATTTATTTCAGGGACAAGTAATTACGAGTGGCTGCAGTACACACATATACACGTGTGCACTGCCTCGCCAACTCGAGTGCACAAAGTCAAATCAAAATCAGATTCAACACAAGTGCAAATGGGCTCGACCAAAATTCAAAATATCACTGCAACAATAAAACTGTACATGTACACAGATATACAACATCAATGATCACTGCAACAATGAACTGTGCATGTACACAGAGAAGTCAAACAAATGCATCTGGAAACTACAATGCACAACAACATGGGTCAGAATCAAACAAGTTAAAGTATCAGATCATCAGCATGCAAATGAAACTGTCCAAGGCTTAGTACAACTAAATGACACCACATGTGTAGCTATAAGCAAGCATATATGAAGACTTCAAGCAATACAACTAAAGTATGTCAAGTAAATGGTTCAGAAACTAAACTATGATCAGGCAAAGGCTATGGAGACCAGAGCATAGGAGTATGCAGACATAAGAAATTGTTCAAGTGACAAACACTATCAACCAAATGGCAACAGTGAAGACTACAGGCAACCAGTCACAAGTGCACCAGTTCAAAAAAATGCACAAGCATATGAAATGCAGATACATGAATAATGAAGACTGCATATACATCAAGTGATGAACAAAGATGAATCAACAAGCACTACAGAGAGCTACATGAACAGAGGGAAGTAAAACAGTTTTAATTAAATGACCCAAATGGTCAAAGCTACAAGTAATCAGATCATCAGAATACAACATCTCAGATGCAAGTGAACACAAGCTACAGTAACCAGATGAACAGATGCACAACTATCAAACCAAGGTTAAAATTCAAACTGCAATGAATCAGTGTTCACAATGCAACAGTGGTCAAATAAAGTACATGAATCAGAAGCTAAAAGGTTCGAGTAACTGCTACAATGACTCAAAGCATACACAGAAATGCTACCATAAAATACAACGACCAAGTCTTTACATGAAAGAGGTTAACTTAAATGACCAAGCATATACAGTTCATGTAAGTATGCAACAGGGAGCCAGAATATCATCACTGAATGAATGATCAAAGTCAGGGATAACCAAGTGATCGAAGTGGAAGACATAAGTCGAACAAGTCGAGTATGCTACAGATCAAACAACTAAAATGTCGAAGTCAACATTGAACAAGTCAAAGTTGAAAACGTAGTCAAGAAATCAAAGTCGTATATATATCAATCACGTTTACAAGTTGAAAAAGTCAGAAGTATAAATTAGGAAAGAGTCTGAGATATAAATCAAAAAGATCGAACGTTCAATAATCAAAGCCGTGAATCAAAAGAAATTTCCCAAAATATCAAAGCGTAAAAACAGAAAGAATCAACATCGTGGGGATCAAGGAAACAAATCAGACGCCTATATAACAACCCAATCATCATCGACTAAAAAAAGCATCGAGTTCAAGCAAGCAAATCAGAAGAAACAAAAGGCAAATTATCACATACCGAAGTTGAACTCCATCAAACTTGAAGCAGCCGAAGCGAACTACAAGGAGTCAGACGATCGACAGAGCAACACGTGAACGACCAGTAATCGATCAACCTTCAAGCAGCGGCTTCAAAGGTTTCAATCAAAGCCCTAATTCCAGAATCAAACAGAGAGGAGCTGAAGTCTCAATTCGCCAAGAGCAACAGAGACTAAGGAACCGAAGTCCAGAATCGCCAGTCACAAAGAATCTCCGAAGCCCTAGTTTATTTTAATCGCCATTTGCTTTCATCAGGGATCGGGCCAGAGAAAAGAAAAGGATCGAAGATAAAGATAGCGGGCCGGGCTTTAAATTGGTCTAAGGTTTTAGTTTTCAAAATTCCTCTTTTTGGGCTGGGTTTAATGTCTTCGTTTGGGCCTAGTTTATTTAGGGCAAAATCGATTTAAATTTTCAATTTAAATTTTTCCCTGGTTTTAAAACTGTGTTTTTGTTTTTCAGTTTGTAATTTTCGAGTCAAGACAGGGTAAATCACCACCTAGGGTTTAGGTAGTGTCAGATTGTCTAGTTAGGGTTAGTTCAGTGAGCAGGGTGTGCGAGTTTACAAAGCTCTATAGGCGGAGCAGGGTGTGCGAGTCTGTAGGAGTGTTTGTAAGCGGGATACTGTTTAATCCTAATAGAAATCTGGGAATGCAGTAGTAGGCAGGGGTTGCCGAAGCTGGGTAAATTTTGTGTGTGATTTACTTTTCTGCATATTTTCTTCTCTGCAGTTTGATTACGTGTTTAATTCGTTAAAATTTGCTATAACCCTATTCACCCCCACCTCTAGGGTTAATCTAGATCCTACAAATTCAATGATTTACATCAGTCAATTGTGATTTGCAACAATGAATCTCGTTTATGGCAGCAGAAATTGAGTTCAGATCTGGATCTGGCGGAGTCCGAGCATTGGAGATCTCAAAGAGGAAGAAGAACCACCTTTTCGTTGGCTTTGGGGGTCTATTTATAGGTGTAGGAGGCTGGTATTTTGCTCAGATCTTGGGAGACCCTCTCTGGCATGTGACCAGGCCCACATGCCCATGCCTATGAAGTTTCGGTCCGATCCGTGATCGACACGAACAGATTTCGACTCGATCAAGATTTTATCCAATGGAGTCGATATTTGGCGTGGACATTCTTTAGCATGCACGTAGTCTTCTATGAAAATTTCATAGCATTTGGACTTGTAGATTGGGAGATATGATCGATATGAAATGGAGTTTTTGGTAGGCTGTTTCCTTCGACTCGCTACCGTTTCGACTCGCTTCTGCTTCAAATCAGTGACGTGGCGCTTTCTGGATCTCTCTGCCTTTGACGCTGGTTTGAGCGAGTCGAAGTGCGCACTGGCTTGAGCGAGTCGAAATGAGCATTGATTGATCGAGTCGAAGTGCATGGTTCGATCGATTCGAACAGTGACCTTGCCAACCGGAACTGAATTCGATGGAGTCGAACAGCTGTTTGAGAGGAGCGAGTCGAAGTATGCACTTTCGATGGTTCCAAACTTGTAGTTAGTCAAAGAGGGCAGTTCTGGGAGGTTTGAGCAATGGAGTCGAAGTTGATGGAGTTGATCAGTGGTTTGAAGGGAGCGAGTCAAAATAGGCATCTGAGCGAAGCGAGTCGAAGTAGGTACTTTAGATGGTAGTGAAGCGAGTCGAACAGGAACGAGTCGTAGTTGTCATCTGAGGGATATGGAGCGAGTCGAAGGGAGCGAGTCGAAGGAGCGAGTCGAACGACAATTGATTTTCGTCCAATTTCGTATCCTTCATATCTTGAGCGTACGAACTCGGATTAACTTGAGATTTGAAACGTTGGCTATCATGGCGTAGCTTGTTATGTCCTACCAATTTTGGCTCGATCCGGACTCAGACAAAATTCATCGATATCCGTAGTGAGCCTGTATATAACTAATCTTTGGGACGGGCCGTCACTGGTTACTAGTCAATTCCTTGGTGTTACAGCCTTGCCAAAAGGCGGGATAACACTTCAGACTTGTAATACCGGACAGTATAAGAAGCCAGCTTCGAAAAAATCATCTGAGAAACAAATTCAAACCGGGAAATTCTACAGATTCCACGATTGTTACGGCCACAACACTAATGAGTGCCATCATTTACAAGACATCATCGTGAAGTAGATTAGAGAGAGGAAGTTGGAATAGTTTGTTCGGGCTCCGCAGGATAGAGGTGCATGCCCATCTAACCCGAATCAAGGTCAGGGCAAAGTTAGGCCCGACGAACCGGCACGTACTAGCAGGAGATTGGTGATAAACACGGTGAGTGGTGGTCCTCATCCAGCTGGTCGGAGCTGGAAGGAAATGGAGTCATATGCCTGCTCGATTAGGCATGTGGACTTTGAGTGTTGTAGTAATTCTGACGATGGGACCCCGACAAAACAATAGAGAATGATGACAGACGACATCGTTTTCAAGAATCGTGATGCTGATAGAGTCGAGGCCCCCACCGTCGATCCGTTAGTCAGTTCAGCCCAGATAGGTCCTGCTTGGATGAAGAGGATCTTGGTCGACAGCGGAAGCTCCGTGAACATTTTTTTAAGCGAACTTACGACCAAATGAGAATGGAGGTAAAAGATTTAAAACCGTGTTAATCCCGCATATATAGTTTTAATGGAAGTGCAAATGTACTAGTTGGGATAGTGGAATTACCCGTTGAGTTAGGAATTGGAGATCGTCAGAGAGTCTGAATGCTGCAGTTTGTTGTGTTAGACATTCATTCCCCCTGCAATGCTTTCTTGGGATGACTGGCCCTTGCTTCAGGGCAGCAATTGCCCCATGGTGTTTAGCTCTGAAGTTCCCCACCGATAATGCGGTCCGGTAGTGCATGGTGATCAGGTGGCTGGACGCGCCTGTTATGTTACGGAGTTGCGGGATGCGCAACGAAAGGAGAATGAGAAGGGCATAGAGGAATCTCTCTGAATCCATTTTTTAGAGAATTAACAAATAACGCCTGAGCCTAGGCTCAGGCGCCACAACCAGTTCCTTAAGGACCTTGATCCTAGAACCTTTAAAGTTGGCGATCTCGTACTTATGAGAATTTATCTTGTTCCTTCGCACATGAAACCGACATGGGAAGGACCATATGTCATCGAGCAGAGTCTTGGAGACGACACATTCAAACTATCAACCGTTAACGGTCTCACTTTACCAAGAGCATGGAATAGCGAGAGTCTCCGTCGCTATTACACATAACTAGCTTTTATTCCTTTAGTCTGCTTTTCCTTTGAAATTATTTTATGCATTTTTTGAATTTGAATTTGTAATAAGGAAACTAATTTTGCCGTACGTTCTTATTTCAACAATGCAATGCAGACTCATCAAGCCAGGTAAACAATTTATGAAATGCTTCGTGCGGCCGTCACAATGTATGAAGAGCTATGTCCCATCCAACAGTGGGTCTCATTCAAATAGGGAGTGGTCGTGATCTAACCAGTCACTCGCTAAGTGAAATTCTGAGCTCGGGGGAAAGCAACGATGAAATCAAGAAGGATTGAAACACGACAATCCTTTAACATACTCCAGCTCCCAGAGTGCAAGCTGAAGTAAAAAAACTCCAAAATCCGGGCACGAGAGGGATGGATCCGTCCATCCACGACTTCGCCCTCATTCAATCCATGCTCAAAGAGGATGGACCAGTCCATCTACGACTTCGCTTGCCAACTCAGGGTGGATGTGATCCGACCATCCACAACCCTGATCAACTCCTTATTCCCGGAGTGTGAACGAGATCCTAATACCTAAACAGATGTGAGTGACCATCTGTCAACTAACTCCAGATTCCCGAAGTGCGAACTGGAGTACAAATTCAAATGGGTGTGACTGGCCACCCATCAACTAACTCTGGTCCCAAGAGCGTGGACTGGAGTATAAACGCCAAATGGGTGTGACTGACCACCCATCAACTAAATCTGGTCCCAAGAGCATGGGCTGGAGTATAAATACCAAATGGGTGTGATTGACCACCCATCAACTAACTCTAATCCCGAGAGCGCGGACCAGAGCATGAACATTAAACGGGTGTAACTGACCACCCGTAAAACAACTTATTTTCCTAGAGTGCGGATATAATCCTAGACGTTAAATGGGTGTGACTGACCACCCATCGACTAACTCAAGTCCCGAGAGCGCGGACTGGAGTATAAATACTAAACGGGCATGGCTGACCGCCCGTAAATTAACTCATGTCCTTAGAGTGCGGATGTGATTTCAAGCATTAGACGGGTTTGACTGGCCGCCAATAGCATAACTTATGTCCCCGAGTGTGGACATCATTCTGAGAGTCAAATGGGTGTGACTTACCGCCCATAAATTAGACTATGTCTCCGAAGCGCGGATATGATTCTAAGCCACAAGTAGGCGTGACCGACCGCCGGCATACAAGTTCCATCCCTAGAGTGCAGTTGCGAATACTAGCAGATGAGGGAGTGTGATCCGATCACTCAAACTCATTTCACTTTAGCCTGGTTCCAACTTAGTTAAATTAAAGCTAACAAAGGTAGAAAATGAGTGCCGACCAACTACTTTAATTTATCCCCAGGACCGGGGCATAACTCAAGTACCAGCCGCTGGCCGAAGCAGTGCAATGTTGGGACTCGACTTGACGTGACCCAAAGCCATGACTTCAGGACTTAGCGACCGGTCTCAAGTTTGACTCAGAAACTAAAGCCTCACAAGTGCATTAAATGGAAACGCGAGTGCTGAAATACTTAAACAAACAAACACAAAGTTATGATGGAAAAAACAAAATGTAGTTTTATTTCCACTATTCTTTGAGAAAAAGATAAGTACAAAAACTTATTCGAAGAATTCCTAAAAGCAGGGGTCGAACCCGCATCTATACACGGCCTACAAAAGCAAAAGGAAGTCCTATTTCATCTATCTACCAAAAAGAGGAAACAAAAGAGCAAGTCTACTCCTTTGACTTTTTCTTCTTCTTCGGCGTTGATCCGCTTGTACTACCGCTCGGATGTATCTTCGAGCCCTTGCCTCCCTGGCCTGCGCCAGCTGGTTTATCTCCAGTCGGGGGAATAACAGCTGCCTCCTCCTTGGAACTTAAAGGGATCGGAATACTCTCCGTGTGTGGAACTAGAGGAATGGTGGCACCCTCAATGCTGGAAGAATGAGGCACACTGGTATCAATGATGGTACCATTCGGAGAAACAATATGCACAGGGACCAGGTCGAGACCTGCCATGCCATCACCAACACTACTAGCTTGCTTGTCTTGCTCTATCTCGGTTTTAATTTCTGACATTATCTCCTCAGCCCGGTATGCTAGAATCCCATTGGCATGCTACTTGTCGGGCCTGAGGTGCTCGTAATAACCACATATTCGTCAATGACGAAATGAATTTTGGTGATCTGGTCGCTTTGATGGCTGAGGAGTGCTTCCATTATTTGTTCATCAAAAACACAACTGCTTTCGTGCATCTCCCCAGCTGATGCGGTGACCATTGTAGCTTCCGTCATTAGTGCTTCCTGCTCGTGATACATTCCTTGAGTTGTAGGGGGATAAAGTGATGTAGAATCTAAGGCTAAATGAAGATAGGAGAAAATACTAGTAATGTCTTATGACAGGGTTCCTACGTTTGAGTAAATGGAAGAAGTGTTCAGAATACCTTCCTCAGATTGACTCATATGCTGGGCCGATGTTCCTACAGAGCCATGTTCATGTACCAGAGATAGGTGTGGCTGGTCAGGGCCGTATCCCGGAATAGCTGGAAGATCAATAGAAGATGTAGGCCCGGATTGAGAGACTTGGGGCGCTACGGAGCCTGCTTCATGATGTTCAACTCTAGATCCTTCTCCAACGTCCGGATACTTAGCAGTAAGTTTTTCCTTTTCGAGAGCAACGATAATGTTGTGGAGGACATTCGGCTCATCTTCGACAAGTATTTGACTTTCCAGTTCGAATTTGTCGATAGTTGTATTGTTACGAGTCACATTCTCGTCCTTCACCAAACAGGTCCAAGCCTTGTACAATTGAAAAGGATAATCTTCGTCGAGCCAGGTTAGATTGTGGTTTCTTAAAACGTTGACGTTGTATGTGACTAGGAGATCTTCAAATTCATTCTCCATCCTGCCCTCCACCGCTTTAATTTCATCCTCAATTCTAACCTTGGCTTCTCAAGCCTTTAATTTTGTCGCATCCCTTTAATCCTTAAGCGCCACCGTCTATTCACATGCCTCCTGGGCAGCTTTATTGGCATCGTCTTTCTCCCTTATGGCCTCGGCAAGTTTTGCCTTTAGCTCATTGAGCTCTTTCACTATAGCATCTCTCTCCTCCATGACAAGGGTATTCCAGTGGCCCATCTCCTGAACAAAGTCCATATGAGACCGTTGCATTTTTTCCATGGACTATTTTGCCTCTCCGGCTCTCTTGTCAGCCTCCATCTCTAACTTTCTTGAAGATTCGGCTTCCTGATTAAGCACTTCTATTATCTAATTTTTCTGAGAGAGGTCGGTCTCCATTTTTTCAATAATTTTGGCCCGCTCGAAAGCTACCGCCGAATTTTTTTCTGCAGTTTTCACCCACTCCCGGTACTGGCTGTAAACATCATGTACGTAATCCTATACCAGCCTTTCTGCATCATTGGGAATTCATTTCAAGTTTGGAGGGAAATGGAAGCCATCAAAGTAGATGTTTGGAAAGTCTTGTTTCAACTTAGCAGTCTGAATGGCTCTCTCTCAAGTGGGTTCTATAGCGGCCTGTTCTGTAACGGTGGAAGCTTCCACCTCAGTCTTATGGCGTTGTTAACCAGATTTCGAAGTTTGAGGAGGCGCTATTTGATGGGCAGTCTCAGAGGGTTGTCTGCCAGAGCCGGAGGGTTTTGATGAACCTTTAGTTGAAGGCGATCGCGGCCGAGAGCAACACCTATATTGGTATGGCCTCTCCCTCTCCCTTTCATAACGCTCATGCTCCTGGTTAAAGTATTGGCCACGATCGTAATTTCTTTCAGATTCACGCCTATAAGATTCAGAGTAAGAGCTAGATGCGTGGAGTTTAGTTAGAAGACTGCTAAGCATCGATCTCTGCCTCAACATTGTATCTGTAAAATGAAAAGAAAAACAGAATTAGTTATCTCCTGAAACTAGAAAACATGTGATTAGAAGTCGTGTGGTGCCGTGAAATGTGTGTATACATGTGGAAACCGCCCAACCAACCGATTGTGGTGGCCTCGCTCACATGAATTGGCTCCCCTATATCTAAAGCGCTTAAGCTTGCACCAGTTTGTGATGGGGAATGAAGTCCCTCTAATCCAAAATCTTGGAATGAAGTCAAGTCATCGAAAATAGGGATATCCGCCAATCCTTTCAACGAACACTCCATTTACGGAGAAGAAGTCTCTTGACTTATAACAGTTGCAGTAGGTAGAGATACCACAACAATTTTACGCCTTTAGGATTTGTGGGCGGCAGCCTTGCCTTATCTTTTCAGCTCTGATGATCGAAGACTACGCGAAGGCGCAACTGTGGGCTCATCCCCAGCTGGCACACTCTCTTCATCTCCCTGTTCAATGATCACGGCTCTAGGAGCTCTTTTTCCTCCTTGCCTCACCGGAACCCTTCCAGGAAATCCTACAAGCCTGATGCTTTGATCTCTATATATTAGCCCCATGGCAATCAAGTTTTCATCGGTGAGGACTTCATCAATTTCTCTAAGCCCGGTTGGCACCGAAGAGAGAATCCTTACTATCTCTTTAAATTGTGCTCTTTCGGGCCGTGGAATCGAAGCTGTAAAACAAGCAAAGTATTAGATTCAACATCAACTTATATTATTCAGTTAGTCGACAAAGAAGTTAAAGCACTTACGTCTAGCTAACAACCGCATGGCAAATCCGGGTAGACAGCGAACGAAGAACCATTTGGTTTTGAAGTAGCTTAATTTAATCCAGGCTTCTGCCACTACTTGGAAGTTTCTGACTGCTTCCAGAAAGGTAAATGAACGGTTGTCCCCACGACTTTTAGCATTGAATCGAAATCTGATTTCCACGACAGTCGGAGGTCGGAAAAGGTGCTCCATAAAAATAATGTATAGGTTGTTGGGCAGAGCATACCCGTTCGGATGCAATTGAGATGGAGCAATCCTCAAGAATAACAACACTTCTTGGATAAATTGATTGAAGGGAGGCAGCGTTCCGGCTACACACATAAACCTTTTGCAAGCAGTGTATCCCTCTGGGGGATTGTGGGCTCTATCTTCTGGCCGCGACAATAAAACATCATTTAGAGATAACCCATGCCTAAGGCAGATCCCGCCTAACATGTCTTCGGAAATTTTGGACCGAACATAATCCTCCAAATTTAAGACTAAAACTGCACCCGGCAGTTCATCTAGGGTGGGACTAACTTCACCTGCCGCAATAATAGGCACTTCGATTTCAGGGGGCGGAGGACTCTGAATATCCTATGGCTCGGAGCTTCCAGGATCCATAACTATTGAACTCAGTAAAAATCATCAATAGATGGCAATAAACCCGTGTCCCCGCGGTGTGGAGTGAGTGATTGTGTTGTGCAGTGCAGTACTACATAATACTTAAGATTTCTACAAGTTTGGAAGATGTTAAAATGACAAGACTTCGAGATTCAACTTGAGTGACCGTCATCGCTGATCGTCACAACCGTGCCAACCTGACTTCGGAGAACGATCCCTGTTAGAGTTCATTAAGTTTGTCAAATTACAGTTCCATCGACGAGCTTCGAAGGGTAGTCAAATATGCAGTTTAATGGTCAAGTCCAATTATGCAGGGCTAAAGCTCGTCGGAGTCGAATGTTCAAATGTGCAAGAGTTTCGTATCCATCAAAGCCAAAACTTGGATTGTTCTCTAAAACCCATCTTCGTATCAATCCCAAAGTTTGAATTTCGTATCGATCACCATCAAGGACTTCGTATCGATTGCTAGCTAGGACTTCGTATCAACCACTAGCTGAGACTTTGTATCGATCACTCCAGATTGATACAAACTTCCACCATTCAAGATCGATACGAAACTGCTTCTTCCAACCATCATCTCCACATCGATGCGAACTCCAATCACTCCAGACCGATATGAAGCCACTTCCTCCATCCACAATCGATGCAAGTAACTCCACCACAACAGCTCTCCTTCTTCTCCAGGCTACCACAACGCCATTGCAGTTGGAGTGGTAGGAGGAGATGCTGCAGGAGCAGGGGTTCCGGAATTTCCGGTAGTTAACCATTATGCTAAGCTGAGCGGAGATTATGCTAAGCTTGGAGTGAATCCATTTCTGGGAACAGAGGATGCTATAGAGGTGGAAAATCGGTTGCTCACTGTGAGAGAATCTATGCAGATTTGGGGCTCAATGATGAGCAGAAGAGTAGGCTTGCTTAGAGGTAGCTATAGGGAGCGGCTTTGTTTTGGTGGAACAGTGTGACGGCTGGTGTAGACGAGGAAACCTTGACATGTGCAGATTTCAAGTGGAGGTTCTAGGAGAGGTTTATGTCTGCAATGCCACAGTCAGCTTTGATTAGAAAGTTTGCTGAATGAGAGCAAGGAGAGATGCTTATTTTGGAGTATGCCAGAAGGTTCAAGGAGTTGGCCAGATATGGGTATGCTTCAGTAAATACAATGATGAAGAGGAATGAAAAATTTATCAGGGGGTTGAAGCCTGAGTTGGCCAGGGTTACATTACCTCATATTAGGGATCCTTCTGATTTTATAGTGGAGATGGCCTTAAGGCATGAGGAGATTTTTGATTCTTTAGAGAAGAGTAAGGCTAAGGAGGTCCAGGTTGGGCAGAATCAAAATTAGAAGTTCTTTCCTAAGAAAGGTGCTTAGAAGGGTAGAGCGGCTAAGAAAAGGAAGTATGAGATTATTTGCTTCAAGTGCGACTAGAAGGGGCACTTTGCTAATGAGTGTCATGCTGGAAAGGCAAAGGAGGTAGATGGGGAGGAGAATGTACGGTGCTTCAGCTGTGACCAGATTGGCCATTATAGGAACCGGTGCAAGGAGCCTGTTTGTACCAAATTGGGCACAACACTCTTCGAAAGTATTTGAAGAGATAAAATGAAGAAAATGAATGTAAAAAAAGGATTATCTAACAAACACTCTAGAAAATAATCAGAAGAACAACAAAAGAACACAGAGATTTAGAGTGGTTCGGCATGTTGCCTACGTCCACTATGAACTGATTGACTTTTTTGACTTTTGCTTGCTGGTTACAGCGGATTACAGCAGTAAATTTTGAGTACAACAGTGGTTTTTGAGTACAACAATAATTTCGGCAAAGTCTGGACGTCAAAGAGCCAAAAGATCCCTTTTCTGTAGGTTCTGGGCTGCTATTTATAGGCGTAGGTAGCTAATATCTCGCTCAGATCTCGAGAGACCTCTTCTGGCATGTGGGTGGGCCCACGCAACCCATCCCATGCAGTGTGCGCTCGATTTGTGATCGATATGAACAAATTTCGTATCGATCCAATCGAGTCGAAATCAATCATGAAAATTCTTGAGGATGTACGCAAGCTTCTGTGGAAATTTTGTAGCATTTGGACTTGTTGATTGTGAGTTATGATCGATGCAAACTTGTGTTTTCTCTAGGCTGTCGAATTCGTATCAATATCATTCGCATCGATTTGTTCGTATCGCTTTTTGTGCACGTGCTCACAAGTTGATGTGGTGCTAACTCCTCAGATTGATCCACTTTTCATACGGAGTGACTAAGTCTTTCATTGGAGTGTATCTTGTCGTATCGATGCATTTCCGCCTTGTTCGTATCGATCAGCTCTGCCTTGTTCGTATCGATGCATTTCCGCCTTATTCGTATCGATCAACTCTGCCTTGTTCGTATCGATTGTCATCGTTCTGTTCGTATCGATCGCTTAATGGCTTATTTCGTATCGATAGCTGGGGTCCATTTCGTATCGATCGTTTGATGTTTTACTCGTATCGATCGTTGATCGATTGATATGAGCTGTGCAATTGGGATCGATACTAATTGACTCCAATTAATGGATACGAAGTTGAGTGTACGTGATGGATATGAACAATAGACAATTGATGGATATGAACAGACGAGGCTTGATGGATGCGAACAGATGGCTACGGACAGATGGAGGCGAGCAGATGGAGATGAACAAATGAATGCGAACAGATGGAGGCGAGCAGATGGAGACGAACAAATGGATGCGAACAGATGGAGACGAACGAATTGATTCTCTTGGTTTGCATTAATCATATCTTGAGCATACGACCTCGAATTGACTTGAAATTTGGAATGTTGGCTTCCATAGCTTTGCTTGCCATGTCATATCAATTGTAGCTCGATCCGGTGTCGGATAAAATTTGTTAGTATCCATGGTGAATCTGTGTATAATCGATCTTTGGGACAAACTGTCCTTTGTCTCTAGTCAAGTTCTTGGTGTCACGACCTTGCCAAAAGGAGGGATAACATTTTCCCCCCAAAGTATGTCTTGTGAGAACATGACGTGCTTTGAAAAGTTGCAATCTTTATTCCGAACATTTCTATTTGACCTGTCCGATTGGTTATCATCTTTTCGTCGAAAGCTGTGACATTTGATTGATTCTTCAGTAATATAAATAATGAACTGTTGACTGCCAATTGTTGTACTATATACTGTTGTAGCTGAGCATTGTATGATAGTGACCTATTATTGTGATCATCATCAGATGAGTATTCAATTCCTACGAATTTTAAAGATTGGACGTTAGTCCGTTATACATGAATGCATGTTGGCCCGACTCTCGTTAACGTTCGCATGTTCACGAGTCATTGTCAGTTTTCCAGTTTTTTTTGTATCGAATTTCGTATTGACCCTCTCTTGACTCAATGTGAAATTCGATTTGTAACAACGCTTGACGGTTGTTTTGGAGTTTCTTTTTTTATCGAGTTTCGTATCAATCCTCTCCTGAATCGATGTGAAATTCGAGTCATAACACCGCTTGATGGTCGTTTTAGTGTATCCCTTCGTATCGATCCTCTCCTGGATCGATTTGTGAAGTTGGAAGAGTCCTTCTTCGTATCAATAGCAAGCGATAGAATCAGTTAGTTCTTTGAATCATTTCGTATCGATAGAGTTGAATGGTCAAGATATTATTTTGCAATGATCTTCGTATCGAGGGACTTTTGATGGATACGAATAGACCAGCTGGTCCTCCGGGTATTATTCGTATCGGTGGATACGATTCTTCATGAGCTATACGTTGATGGATACGAATAAAGCAGATCGTATCGATGCATTTCAAATGGACTCAAATTTCTGTAGGCTCGAAAACAGTGGATACGAAATAAGCGTTTCGTATCGGTGGAGTCCAGTGGTTCAAGTAAGGCTTCGTTGTAGGTTTCGTACCGATAAGACTCGAATTGATGGATACAAATAGCCCTCTTCGTATCAATTTGAAAAGAAACCTGTTGAAACCGGTCGAAATGACTGGGAGACGAATTGTTTTTTCTTCTTGGTTTCGTGTCTGTTATCCCGCCTTTTGGTAAGGCCGTGATACTAGGAACATAAATGGAAACCAAGGACAGTCCGTCCCGAAGATCGGTTATACGCGGGTTTGCTATGGATGTCAATAAATTTTTTCCGAGTCCGAATCAAGCTACAATTGTAAATAGATGACAATCCAAGCTGTGAAAGTCAACGTTCCAAGTTCCAAGTCAATCGGAGTTCGTATGCACGAGATATGGTAGATACAAATCAAGGGATCACATTATTCGTATCCATCATATCACCATTTGTTCTTATCCATCATCTTAATCGCATCCATCAGGGCACGTCATTTCTTATCCATCAGCTGAAGAGCCTTGTTTGAATCCATCAAACATTTGTAGTTCGTATCCATCAGGTGACCTTGGTTCGTATCCATCAAGTAATCATTACTTCGTATCCATCGTGAAACCACTGTTTGTATCCATCAAGCCAAGTAGAGTCGCCATCTGTTCATATCCATCACCTCATCATTTGTTTGTATCCATCAAGTTGGAGCAACTTCGATCGATACGAACAAGGCTACACAATCGATACGAATAGAGCCACTTCCAGCAATACGAATGGAGCCACTTCCATCGATGCGAACTGAGCTACTTCCGTCGATACGAATTGAACCACCTCCATCTGTGGGCAAAGGCTATCGATACGAACAAGGTGAAAATCTTGAAATACTTGGTCAATTCGGCACGAAATGTGGATCGATCCTGGAAACTAGTGCCACGCCAACTTTCAGACACGTGCCTGGATCGATGCGAACTAGTCGATACAAAGTGCATCGATTCGAACTGAACAGCCTGCCGATGTCTCTTATTCGTATCGATCATAACTCGCAATCCATAAGTCCAAATGCTACGAAATTTTCACAGGAGCTTACGTACAACTCAAAGAACGTCCATGCCAAATTTCGACTCGATTAGACCAAATCTTGATCGATAAGAAATTCATTCGTATCGATCACGGATCAAGTCGAAACCACATGGGATCGATCGCATGGGCCCGCCCATGTGCCAGAAGGGGTCTCCCGAGATTTGAGCGAGATATTTGCATCCTACCCCTATAAATAGCACCCTAGAGCTTACAGAAAAGGGATCTTTTGGCTCTTTGACGTCCAGACTCTGCCGAAAATATTTTTGCACTACAAGGCTGCTGCTGTACTCGAATTTCATCATTGTAATTCACTGTAATCTGCTGTAATCAGCTTTAATCATCAAGAAAACATCAATAAAATCATCAATTTCATAGTGCACGTGGGAAACACGCCGAACCACTCCAAACTTCTGTGTTTCTGCGTATTTTCTTACTTGTTTTTGAAGTGTTTGTTAGATAATCCTCTTTTTCCATTTAATTTCTTCATTTTTATCTCTTCAAATCCTTCCGAAGAGTGTTGTGCCCAATTTTGGTACTAACACTTTGGTGCTTTCACTGAGAAAAAACCTAGTTTTTTCCTTTTGCTTATTGGATCTACTACCGATACTGGATTGCAAACATCCAAGGAGAAGATCCAGATCTCAATCTCAGAAGTTCTTCCATCCTATTCATATTTGCTACAAGTCTAGGAAAGAGTTTCATCATCCATCATGGTTAACATAAGGACTACTTCTACAGTTGCAGATCCAGAAGGACGGGAGAGACAGAATCCTATGCAGCCTCTTCCATCCGAAAAGCATGCTACTGGACCATCAGGTCCGCAAGGCCCTGTCACCCGGGAAGAATTTTAGATGTTGATGCAAGAATTGACTCAGAGCCACCAACAGCTCACTCAACAGCTCCATGCTAATGCGGAGCTAGCCAACCAACTAAACCGTCAACGACGAAGGAGATCCAGGAGGGATCAGGCTTCCCATTCCTCCACCGAGAGTTCAGCCTCTTCTGATTATCATCACAGATCTACAAGCCCATGGCTAGACGGAAGCTATGCACATGCCACTGGGCATCAAGACACATTGAATGTTGGGCAACTGAGAGTTGTCCCGTCAATAAGCAACCAGACTGGACCTTCCTCCAGAGGAGGCGCTACCCCGCATCATGTTACTGATAACCATACTGCGACAGCTACTGACTTAGGCGCCGAGACCTGAAGTCGGATAGATCTGAACCATCACCAGCGTGATTACCATCCTGAGCCTTATGTCCCCGAAGACATAGAACCAAGGAGGCGAGACATGGACCATCGACAGCGACCAACCCCTCCTCGCATTGTGGAACCCGGCCACACCTTGGCTCAGCCTGCTCAAAATGCCAGATGCCCGATTTGTCAACAATGATCCGTCAAATGATCCGTGAAAGTCAAGGGCTTAGCAATGACGACTGGGGAATCTCCCGGAGTCATACTCCTTTTACTAATGAGATACTTTATGTGGAACCACCTCGGCGATTCAGGATGCCGACTTTACCTGTTCATGAAGGTAACTCTGACCCTAATCATCATATTCTGAAGTACGAATGGTTGATGAACGCTGCACGAGCTGACGATGTAGTCAAGTGCCGAAGCTTCTCGATTTCACTGGGGTCATAGCGACTATGTGGTTTACCCGACTACCACCTCGATCTATCTCATGCTTCGATCAGTTGGCAACAAAGTTTATTGAACAATTTCGTATGCTTGTCGCGAGACCAAAGGATGTTAATACTTTATCTAGTGTCACTCAAGCTCTTGGAGAGACACTCAGGCATTATTTAGAGAGATTTCATGCTGGATGTGCTGAGATCAGCAACCCAAATGATAACTCTATTCTTATGGCACTGACTAAGGGAATTTAGCCCGATTCTGAATTCGGTAACTGGTTGGCCGGAAAACCCCCTGCATCATTGGACCGTTTCTATTCCAAAGCAGCTTAATTCTTGAGAAGGGAGGATGCGAAACAGTCTAGGAAGAAGGATGATGGGGGCCTAGTGTGGAAGGAATTCAAAGTAATATTGCTGTTAAACAATCCGGGGAGAGTTCCGAAAAAGTGTAATTGAATATTCAGAATAAACAAGATCAGCAAAAAGGCAATGGTACCCAAAATATAAAACGAGATCAGAACCGTGGTCCACGGCGTAGAGCTCCAATGTTTGATAATTATACTCCTCTGAATACGTCTCTGGAGAACGTATATCTACAAACCTACAACACTATTCAGTACAAGAAGCCTACTCTGAAACATTCATCGGAAAAGCAGATTCAGACGGGAAAGTTTTGTAGATTCCATGAAAGCCACGGCCATAACACAAATGAATGCCGCCACTTGCAGGATCTCATCGAAAAGATGATATGAGAGAGGAAGTTAGAACAGTTTGTTCGGGCACCGCAGTCTGGAGGTACGGGCCCATCGAATCAAAATCATGTACCAAATCCGGCTAGACATGAGGAACCTGCTCGTACTGGTTGGAGGTTGGTGATAAACACTGTTTGTAGTGGTCCTCATCCAGCAGACTGAAGTAGGAAGGAAATGGAGTCGTATGCCAGCTCTATCAGGGATGCAGACTTTGAATGTTGTAGTAATTCTGAAGATGGGGCTCCGGCCAAACAGCAAAGAACGATGGCAGATGACATCGTATTTCGAGGTCGGGATGCCAACAGGGTCGAAGCCCCCACTATCGATCCGCTAGTCATATCAGCACAAGTAGGTCTTGCTTGGATGAAGAGGATCTTGGTAGACATTGGAAGCTCTATGAATATTTTGTTTAAACGAGCTTATGACTAGATGAGAATGGAGACTAAAGACTTAAAGCCATGTCCGTCTCGCATTCATGGTTTCAACGGGAGTGCAACTATACCCACTTGAGAGGTAAAATTGCCAGTGGAGTTGGGAATTTGTGAACGCCGAACAGTCCGGATACTGCAATTTGTTATGTTGGATATAAACTCCCCCTTTAATGCTTTCTTGGGCCGACCTGCCCTAGCTGAATTCTGGGCTGCCATCGCCCCATGGTGTTTGACTTTGAAATTCCCTACCGACAATGGTGTCGGAGTTATTCAAGGGGATCAGGCCACAGGGCGAGCCTGTTATGTAGTTGAGCTGCGCGAGGCTCAGCGGAAAGAGAAAGGAAGAGGCATAGAGGAATCTCTCTGCGTCCGCTTAGCTGATAATTGACAATTAGCGCCGGGGCCCGGGCACCCCAACCAATTCCAAAGAGATCTTGACCCGAGAGATACCGAAAGTGAAGATGAAAGTAAAGACAGTCAAGCTTCTCCGGCCGAACTGACGTTCGATGTTCCAATCGACGATAATGATGACTCGAAGATGATAAAGATTGGATCTCAGCTAAGCCAACAAATGCAAGAGGAATTGGTTGAATTTCTCTGGGTAAACCTTGATGTGTTTTCCTGGACACAATCTGATATGTGTGGGATCTCACCGGACATCGCGAGCCACATGCTGAATATTGACCCGTGATACGTGCCGGTCAAGCAAAAAAGGCATGATACGGATCCAGAGAGATCTGCCGCCCTTAAAGAAGAGGTCGATAAGCTTAAGGCGAATGGGTTTATTCGAGATGCATTATACCCGGAATGGGTGTCCAATCCGGTACTTGTCCGAAAGCCAAATGGGAAATGGAGAACATGTGTTGACTACTTAGACTTGAATAAAGCTTGCCCCAAAGACAGTGTTCCACTTCCACGAATTGATCAACTTGTAGACTCAACGGCTGGACATGAGCTTTTATCCTTCATGGATGTGTACTCTGGCTATAATCATATACCCATGCACTTGCCCGACTAGGAGCATACCAGCTTCGTAACCAATATTGGACTCTATTGCTATAAAGTTATGCCTTTTGGACTCAAGAATGATGGGGCAACTTATCAACTATTAGTTAATCGAATGTTAGCTAACCAGATCGGAAAGACCATGGAGGTATATGTAAACGACATGCTAGTCAAGTCGCGATTTTTCACCGGTCACATCAAAGACTTGGAGTCAATGTTTAATATCCTCCGAGAATACAGAATGAAGCTCAACCCATTGAAATGTCACTTTGGGGTAGCATTCGGAAAATTCCTCGGGTTTATCGTCAACGCTCGAGGAATCAAAGCCAATCCCGAAAAGATCTGGGCGATCAGAAATCTTGAAACTCCAAAAACTATAAAGCAAGTCCAGAGTCTCAACGAGAAAGTAGCAGCACTGAGCAGGTTCATTTCAAAGTCCACTGACAAATGCATTCCCTTCTTCGATCTGATCCAAAAAGGAAAATGAAACTTTGAATGGACTACGGAATGTGAGGGCACATTCCGAGCACTAATTCAACATCTCTCCACATCGCCAATTTTGTCAAAGCCCATCGATCATGAGAAATTGTACATTTACTTGGCGGTATCAGAGAACGCAATCAGTGCTGCTCTAGTTCGGGAGGAAGACCGAATACAAAAGCCAGTCTACTACATAAGCAAGCGGCTAACCGAAGCTGAGAGAAATTATCCAAAGCTGGAAAAATTGGCTTATTGTCTTGTAATTGCCTCGAGGAAGCTCCGTCCATACTTCCAAGCTCACCCAATCACCGTTTATACCGACCGGCCATTACGATAGGTCCTTACGCGTCCCGAGACGTCTGGCAGGTTACTCAAATGGAATATCGAGTTAGGTCAGTTTGACCTTACTTACACTCCAAGGCGAGCCATTCAAGGACAAGTCCTAGCAGATTTCATTGCTGAATTTACCGTTCGAGAGGACTTGCCCGAAACTAGTGAATCTCCCAAGTATATCTCGAAGCTGCATACAGATGGTGCATCAAATGACCGTTGCTCAGGTGCACGGGTTGTGCTGGAAACTCCTGAAGGACGATCTATATGTTATGCTCTAAAGTTCAACTTCCATGCAACTAATAACGAAGCTGAATATGAAGCCTTATTGACTGGATTGAAACTTGCTAGAGATTTAAGAATCATTGCGGTGGAAATTTACTGTGATTTGCAATTGATCGTGTGTCAAGTTCGAGGGGAGTACCAAGCTAGAGATCGGAGATTGGCCGCGTACCTTGCTCAGGTTCAGGAGACATCGAATCAGTTTGACTATTATGCTATTTATTACATACCGCGAGAATACAACCAGAAAGCTGATTCGTTGGCAAAGTTAGCCAGTACAGGTGAAGCACAAAAAATGGGACTTGTTCCCATAGAGATATTATCTTCTCCAAGCATTGATTAGATGGAAACCGATTGGATATTTGATGTCGTTTCCGAAAGGGAGTCGTGGATGACTCCATTCAAAAATTATCTCGAACACAGAACCCTACCAGAGTGTAGAAGTGAAAAGAGACAGATTCTTAGAAAAGTTTCATGGTTCATTATTCAAAATGGAGTTATGTATAGAAGAGGATACTCTGTTCCTTTACTCCGGTGTATCGCTCACGATGAAATCAAACGAGCATTACATGATGTACATGAAGGAGAATGTGGCGATCACACCGAGGGGCAAGCCCTCGCTAAGAAAGTACTCCGGTATGGATACTATTGGCCGACTGTAAACTGTAATGCAACAGATTATGCCAAGAAGTGTGATAAATGTCAAACGATGCTCGGATTCCTAGGGCCCCACCTACTGAGATAACTCAAATGGTCAGCCCATAACCATTTGCAGTATGGGGCATTGATATTATTGGCTCTTTACCTCTAGCCAAAGGTGGCGTGAAGTACGCCATCGTAGCAGTTGATTACTTTACCAAGTGGGCAGAAGCTGAACCACTTGCTACAATCACAACAAAGAAGGTGATCAACTTTGTAGTGCGCAACATCATCTGCCGATTTGGTCTCCCACGTACTATTATCATTGACAACGGGACCTAATTCGATAGTGTCAAATTTAAGGATTTCTGTCAATGATTCCACATTCAGAAGAAATTCTCCGCAGTCGCACACCCTCAAGTGAATGGATAGGTTGAAGCCGTTAATAAAATTATAAAATCCATTCTGAAGAAACGACTAGAAAAATCCAGGGGCAAATGGGTCAATGAACTTCCTATGGCCTTATGGGCCTACCGAACAACCCATAAGTCCACGACCTGTCGCACTCCATTCTCTCTCTTATGGTTCAGAAGTTGTTATTCCAGTTGAATTAGAAGTACCTTCTCATCGTGTGACATACTACGATCCAAAGACAAATGCTATATTACTTGTTGAATCTCTCGATTTATTGGATGAGAAGCGTGAAGAGGCTGATTTGAGAGCAGTCGCATATCGAAGTTGAGTCGGTCGATTATACAATGCCAAGGTCCGACCCTTAACCTTTGAACTTGGTGATCTCGTACGCAAAAGAATTTATCTGGTCCCTTCGCATATCAAACCAACTTGGGAAGGACAATATGTTATTGAACGAAAGCTCGGAGATGGCACATTCAAATTATCGACCGTTGACGGTCTCACCCTTCCGAGAGCCTGGAACAACGAGAGTCTTCATCGCTACTACACATAACATGCTCTGTTTATTTATTCAGTCTATTTTTCATTTGCAATTTGTTTCTGCATTTCGAAATTAGAATTTGTAATAAGGCAACTGACTTTGCCATATTTTCTTATTTCAGCAATAAAGTGAAATCTCTTCGAGCTAGAGCTGTGATTTACTTGAAATACTTTATATGACCACCACTATGCACGGAGAGCTATATTCCATCATACGGTGGAATTTATTCAAATAGGGAGTGACTGTGATACGACCGGTCACTCGCTAAGTGAAATCCGAGCTCGAGGACAAGCCATCACACTAAAGTCAAAAAAGGATTGATACACGACAATCCTTCACCTAACTCCAGATTCCCAAAGTGCAAACTGGAGTATAAACTTACGAATGCAGTTTCGAAGAGGGTGGATCCGTCCTCCTAATGACTTCGCCCGTATTTGAACCAAGTTTGAAGAGGGTGGACCCATCCATCTAACGACCTCACTTGTTAACTCAGGGTGGATGTGATCCGACCGTCCACAATCTTGATACACCTTCCGTTCCCAAAGTGCGAGCGAAATTCAAAAACATACAACATATGTGATTGACCGTCTGTTTACCAACTCCGGATTCCCAGAATACGAACCGGAGTATAAACATCAACTAACTCTAAATTCCCAGAGTGCGAACTGGAGTATAAAACGTCGCCTAACTTCGGTTCCCAGAGTGCGAGCCGAAGTATATACATCAAAACGATCTGGATTTCCAAAGTGCAAACCGGAGAGTAAACGTCAACCAACTCCAAGTCCCCAGAGCGTGGACTGGATTATAAAATGTTAATCTACTCTAAGTCCCCAGAGTGCAGACCGGAGTATAAACTCAAGTCGGGTGTAATGAGCGCCCGCGAATTTGTTTAAGTCCCCAGAGTGCGGACGAAATGATAAGTGTCAAGAAAACGTGGCCGATCGCCCATGAAAATAACTTAAGTCCCCGGAGCGTGGATACAATCATCAATAAAAGAGCGAGTGTGATTCGACCACTCGAATTCTCCTTGTTTCAACATCAATCCAACAATGCTAAGCATGCTGCATTGAAGGCGAAATACGATCGCGACCTGATCTCAATTCATCCCTAAAACTGAGATCCGAACTAAGTGTTAATCACTGACTGAAGCGGAACAACATCGGAGTTCAACTTAACATCCTGTCATGACTTGTAGCCGTGATTTTAGTACTTGACGGATAAACTCAAACGAGATTCAAAAGTTGGAACTTCGCAAGTGTGTTGAATGAGGAAGTCAAATGCTGAAACACTTAAGCAAGTAAACACACATCAAGTTCAAAACGAAATAAAGTTTCATTTCAACTATTTGTGAAAAGAAATTATCTACAAGTCGATTCCAAAATTCCCACTAGCGGGGGCCGAATCCGCATCTAGACACGGTCTACGAAAGAAAAACGAAAGTAGATCCCTATCTATCTACAAAAAATAAACCGAAGAAGCACATCTTCTCTTTTTCTTTTTCGGTTTCCTTTTCAGTGTTGACCCACTGGAGCTGCCACTTTTCTTTCTTTTTAAGCTTTTGCCTTTCGACGGCTGATCTCCAGGAGGGGGCATGATATCAACTTCCTCATCCGTGCTCAAGTGCACGGGAATGTTCCCTGAAGGTGGAGTCGGAGGAACTGCATCGACTATAAAAGGCGGGATAGGCACACTAGTATCAATAACTGTACCACCAGGCGATATCATCCTTAATGGAGCTGGACCAGGTGCCGCTATCCCACCTCCAAAACTACCACCATGAGCCGCTGCCTCCATTTCAGCATCGATTTCGGCCAATATTTCTTCTTCACGAATTGCTTGGACCTCGCTGGAAGCATCAGTGGTTGGCATGGAAGAGCCAGTAGCAGGTGCGCTTCCGCCCATAACAAATGGTAGGTCCGCAAAATAATCGCTGTGATGACCGAGGAGTTCCTCCATCATCTGCTCATCGAAAATAAGCGTGCACCCCTGCGGTCATCAGTCGATGTCGTGGTTGTAGTGGTGGCTGCTTCAGTTATTATGACCTCCTGCATATGATGCGATTCTTGATTTGCAGGAGGCACGACCGGTGCAACATCAACCACTGGACAAAAACAAAAGAAGAATTATTAATAACTAATTCGGGTGACAACTCCGACTTCAGATAAGCATAGAGAATGTTCAGAATACCTTACTCAATTTGGCTTGTGGATGGCTGAACAGCCTTAGAAACTTGTTCTCTGGCCGGAGATAGCTGCGGCTAATGAGGATTATAAGCAGGAACGGGCTGGGGATCAACCACATGTGCGGATTCAGGCTGGGTTGGCACATGAACTTCAGCACTCACGTCATGATGCTCAACACCTGAACCTTCTCCAACCTCTAAGTGTTTGGTGCCGAGCCTTTCTTTTTCGTGCAGAATCATCGACTCGTGGAGAATCTTTCATTCATCTTCATCTAACATACGATTCTCAAGCTCAAACTCATCGATTGATTCACCTAGATGCACTGCCTTCTCCTCCTCAACCAATCAGCCCCAAGCGTTATATAAATGTGTTGGGTAGTTATCGAGCCAGGCTAGATTTCCGTGCCTCAAAACATTGGCATTATAAACAATGAGGAGATCTTCAATACCAGCCTCTAGCCTAGACTTGGCCATTTGGACTTTCTCCTCAACCTCAGTCTCCACCACTCGGACCTTAGCCGTGGCCGCATCCCGTTCACCCCGAAGCACAACAGCCTATACACATGTTTCCTTGGCGGCTTTGTTTGCATCATCCTTTTCCTTGATGATTTAAGAGAATTTAGCTTTAAGCTCGGCAAGTTCTTTCAGAACAGTGTCCCGTTCAGCGGTGATCGTGGTGTTTCGGTGGCCCATCTGCTCCACCAAGGCATAGTGTGTCTGCCTCATCTTCTCCATGGCGAAATTCGCCTCATCGGCCTTGTTTGTACCAAAATTGGGCACAACACTCTTCGGAAGTCTTTGAAGAGATAAAGTGAAGAAATAAAATGAAAAAATAGGAATTATCTAACAAAAACTCCAAATCTCAGAGATAAAAATAATTAAAATGCAAGGAGACACAAGAATTTAGAGTGGTTCGGCGTATCGCCTACGTCCACTATGAAGTACTTTCCTTTATTGATCTTTCTTTGATGTTTACAATTGATTTCAGCAAATTACAGCGAATAACAATGATTTGCAGCAATGAAATTCGTTGGTAGCAGCAGCAATGGAATTTAGATCTGGATTTGGCGGAGTCCGAGCGTTGGAGATCTCAAAGAGGAAGAAGAACCCCTTTTCTGTTGGCTTTGGGGGTCTATTTATAGGTGTAGGAGGCTGATATTTCGATCAGATCTCGGGAGACCCTCTCTGGCACGTGACCAGGCCCGCGTGCCCAAGCCCGTGAAGTTTCGGTCCGATCCGTGATCGATACGAACAGATTTCGTATCGATCAAGATTTCATCCAATGGAGTCGAAATTTGGCGTGGACATTCTTTAGCATGCTCGTAGTCTTCTGTGAAAATTTTGTAGCATTTGGACTTGTAGATTAGGAGATATGATCGATACGAAATGGGATTCCCGGTAGGCTGTTTCGTTCGACTCGCTCTGTTCGACTCACTTCCGTTCGACTCGGTGATGTGGCGCTTGAATCTCACTCTACCCTTGACGCTGTTTTGATCGAGTCGAACTGTGCATTGATTGAGCGAGTCAAAGTGGAGCATTCTGAGGGATTCGAATCAGTGGCTTCGCCAATGGAGTCGAATTCGATGGAGTCGAACAGTGGTTCGAGCTGAGCGAGTCGAAGTAGGCATCTGATGGTTGCGAAGCGAGTCGAAGTATTCGCTTCTGATGGTTGCGAAGCAAGTCGAATCTGAGCGATTCGAAGTTGGCTTCTGATGGTTGCGAACGGAGCGAGTCGAAGTATGGCTCGAAGCGAAGCGAGTCGAAATGTGCACTTCCAGTGGATTCGAACTGGAGCGAGTCGAAGAAGGCTGTTATTAACCAATTTTGTATCGTTCACAACTTGAGCATACGAACTCGGATTGACTTGAGATTTGGAACGTTGACTCTCATAGCTTAGGTTGTCATGCCATATCAATTTTAGCTCGATCCGGACTCGGACAAAATTCGTCGATATCCATAGTGAGCCCGTGTATAACTGATCTCTAGGACGGGCCGTCATTGGTTACTAGTCAATTCCTTGGTGTCACGGCCTTGCCAAAAGGCGAGATAACATTTGCCCCCCAAAGTACGTCTTGTGAAAACATGATGTGCTTTGAAGTGCTGCAATCTTTATTCTGAATAGTTATCGTCTTTTTGATGAAAGCTATAATCTTCGATTGTTTTTCTCGATAATGTAAACTGTTGACTGTCAACTGCTGTACCCTGTATTGTTGCAACCGATTGCTGTATGCTAGCGATTAGCTGTTTGCTACTGTAATCGTTATTAGATGAGCTTTTGATTCCTGTAAATCTGGAACATTGAATATTGGTCTGACATACATGCATATATTTTAACCTGACTCTCGTTGACGTTCGTACGTTCACGAGTCGTTGTCAGTTTGTTTTATATTGAATTCCGTATCGATCCTCTCCTGAACCGATGTGAAATTCGTGGTAACAACGCTCGATGGTTGTTTTTGAATGTTCCTTCATAACAACACTCTCCTGAATCGATGTGAAGGGTTGAAACATTGAAGACGATTTTTATTAAATATATGGATATGGAGTAAGTATTTCGAATCAATAAAGAAGGAGTCACTGGATACGAACAGGCAATTCGTATCGATGGAGTTGGCCTCTTGAAGCACTGATTTGATGGAGTCGATCTACACACGAGACGGAGTCGAAGGTGATCGATATGAAGTGTGGTCTCGTATCGATGGAGTCGAACTGCACACGAGATGGAGTCGAAGGTGATCGATACGAAGTGTGGTCTCGTTTCGATCGAGTCGAACTGGACAGGGGAAGGAGTCGAAGGGGAGACAGAGTCGAAAACAAGCGATACGAAGGGGTGCTTCACATCGACGCACTAGAGAGGGAGTCGAAATGCGTGTTCGAATCCACCGGGATACGAATCGTTAATTCCCTTTGCTTTCGAGTCCATATAAATACTTTGTACTTAGCCATTTTTCCACTTTTTACCTTTCGCTTTCTGTAACAACCCTGTATTTTGTAATTATTTTAAATTGAATTTCCTGATTTAAAAACTTTATTTTATTTATTAAATGGAAAATTTTGTTATTAATTATGATTTGTATGTGAATTATAATCCCAAACATGAATAAATAGAATATTTTCCAAAGCTGTGAATTTTGGTTAATATGTTCAAACTTTGACTTTTAATGTAAAAATTTAAAAGTTTGAATTTTTTCTTTTATTATGAAAGTAAATAAAATTTCAAGTATACTGCTTTTCGTTTCGTTGAAATCTGATTAATATTGTGAAAGTTATGCCTTTAAACTATTGTATGTAATTCTTTTTTTATAACAAAATTGTTTATTTTAATTTACATAAATAATATTTTTGTTTGTCATGTCATGTTCTAATTTATGTTTTCATGTGTAACATGACATATTATGTATATTTTTTTTTAAAACTGAAGATATTTATAACATCCATTCTGTTTTGTTTCACTTAATTCTGATCTATTGCTTTGTAAATTTGGGTAACATACAACGTTTTAAAAAGTAATTAATTTCTGCGTTTCATTTTTTGTAATTTATATATCCATCCTCTTATGTACTTCTATGGTGTTGTATAAATTTTATTTGTTTAGTGTAGGTTTCTTTTGTGTATATACATCTTTATTTATTGGATAGGTAACAAATAAATTAAGATACGTTACTTGTTTTAAATTTGGGCATACGTTTCATAATTTATTTCCTGCCTTTATATTTCCCACACCTTTTGATTTCCTACCCTATCTTTTCTTTGAAAATGTATTTTATTTTAATATTAATTATGCTTTTAGTTTCGGTGAACTCCGTTGTATATTTTTTTTAAGCAGATAAAAATATAGTGTTTACACGCAATGACTTCCTATATTTATTTTCTATTTCCCTATGTTTGTTTCTCTAATTTTTATTTTCTATTTTTGTTTGTATAAACTTTGAACATATTTATTTGATTTTGATTGATTTTACTTTTAATAATAGTTTAGGAATTTCAAGAGATATAGGTTACCTGCTTTATGTATTTATTGCCTTTTTATTGCGTGCAAACAAAGAAAAAAAAGGCAAGATTCTTTCCCTTAAAGTGTGCCTTTTTATTTTCTAGACCTCTTCTCATAGCCGTTCATTTTTCCACATTCTAGCTGTGTATTCAGCCCACAAATCACGTACAAATAATTCCCAAACATTTCATTCCTCTTTTGCCTCTTTATTTTCTAACCTTTCCATTTAATTCCCCTTTCTGTAGCCGTTCAAATCCTTTGGGAAACCCTAGCCGCCACTTTGATTTGTCATTCACGTAAAAAAAATTAGCATCTCAACTTCTCATTTCCTTTTGCGTGAAAAAAAAGAAAAAAATCTATTCAAAGCTAGATCCATGGCTCCTTTCTTCCTCTTTCTCTTTTCCTTTTCTCTTTTGTTTTTCTTTTCTCTTTAGGCTAGGCTCGGTTATGCACCTCCTAACCGACCTCACCACCTGATGCAGCAGCGGAATAACAAAATAATGATTCTGTGAAAGTAGCAATCGATGGAATGAAGAATACTGAATGGCCCGAATTCGTTGATCCGAAGATACCGAATTCTAGCTATCCCAAACAAGTTGATAGCGCACTATACCGTGTTTAAAGATCTATGATTCTTCGTACGTTGATCTAGCGCATTAGATACCGTGAATCAGCTTCAGCAGTCGTTGAATCAAGCGCACTCGATTAACCGAAAGTGGAGATAGGAGATCACGCTCAACTACCAATTTAATGAAAGCACAAAGCTAACAAACAAAAGTTTTTATTCAAAATCAACTAAACTATTACAAATGGCACCACCGGCCTATTTATAGAAGTTACAACACACGCGACTCAAAACTATACAACACTTAGGTCGTTTCCGACCTAACAAACCAACGCCTTACGACCTACAACAACACGCGCGACCTACGACCTAAGTAAAAGCGACTTAAGAAAACGCGGTACAACATCATACAACGACTTAACATATACAATATTCCAACGACCTAAAATAACAGCGACATAAAAGAACATAGCGACTCAACAAAGTAGCGACCTAACTCATAAGTTGGCAGCGACCTTCTTCAGCGACTTAGCAAAGTTCACGACCTAACTCATAAGTCGGCAGCGACCTAACTTCTTCAGCGACTTAGCAAAGTTCACGACCTAAGGATTTCACGCGACCTAACTAGGTCGTAGGTCGTAGAGCGACTTAACTTAGGTCGTGGGCGACCTAAGGATTTCTTCCTTTGAACAACTCCGCGTGCATCCTTTGTTAGATCGTACGCGACCTATCATAGGTCGTTGGTTCCCTTCTTCCGCAAAACTCGCTTCTCCGCCTTGCTCCGGTACCTTGTTAGGTTGTGGCCGACCTAAAACTTCTCCCTTAGGTTGTGGCCGACCTAAATCATGCTCGTTAACCCGTAGGTTGCTAGGTTGTTCGCGACCTATCACTTCCTTAGGTCGTACGCGACCTAAGACTTGAAACTGGGCTGCATCATCCTCCCCTGGTTGGGAAAAATTCGTCCTCGAATTTGCATTCACCTCTTCCATAACAAGCTCATCTCCATGATACGGTATCAATTGTTTGACATTGAAAACATCAGAAGTGTATACATATTACGGCAGCTTCAATCTATAAGCATTTTCATTGATCCTTTTCACAATCTTTATAGGACCAATCTTTCTGGCTTTAAACTTGTTGTAAGTGCCAATTGGGAAGCGATCCTTCGTTAACACAGCATAAACCCAATCTCCTTCATTAAATTCAATGCTTCTTCGCTTCAAATCCGCTGATCGCTTATACTTTTCATTCGCTTTCTCTAATCGTTCTTGAACGATTTGATGACATTCTGCCAATCCATCAACAAAATCAACAACACGTTTAATGGTTCCCTTTGGCTGTGGTACTATCGTCAAATCCAACGGCCCTTTTGGTAAACTTGAATAAACAATCTGGAATGGACTGAACCCCGTACTACGGTTTATAGCATGATTATGAGCAAACTCTACTTGACATAACTTCATATCCCAACTCTTCAGATTATCCTTCATAAGGCATTAACAACTTCAGTCTGACCATCGGATTGCGGATGGTAAGCACTACTGAAATTAAGTTTTGTTCCCACCATCTTCCACAAACTTAGCCAAAAATGACTTAAAAATCTAGTATCTCGATCAGAAACAATGGATTCAGGTAAACCATATAAACGATACACTTCTTTAAAAAATAACTCAGCAACACGGACGGCATCAGCTGTCTTCTTACAAGCGATGAAATGTGCCATCTTCGATAACCTGTCCACTACAACATATATCGAGTCATTCCCTCTCTGAGTTCTCGGTAATCCCAACAGAAAATCCATACTGATATCAACCCACGGTCTAACTGGCACGGGTAACGGCATATACAATCCTGCATTTTTTGTTGTCCCTTTGGAAATTTGGCAAATATGACATCTCTCCACAAACTTTCCAACTTCCCGCTTCATCGACGACCAATAATAAGATTGAGAAATCAATTGTAAGGTACGATCTCGGCCCACATGACCTTCCTCATGCAACTCCTTTACAATCTTCATACGTAAATTGCACTCTGGTATGCACAATCGATTCCTTTTAAAAAGAAAACCATCCATCAATACAAACTCATCCGTCTAGATTCCTCCATTCTCGATCATTCACATTCCTATCACTTCTTTGATCATCATCACTTCTATAACAATCTCGACTCACACTTCTATGATCATTATCAACACTTCTTTCTCGATTGGAATGTGGTGAGACTCTACTTCCCCCATGGTTGGATTCAGGTGAAACCCTTCTCCGATTTTGATTCATCTCCAACATCATCTTCTCTAATCGACCAATCCCTTCGTTAAGTTTCTCACTAAAGTTTTCGTTTATTCTTTGCTCCATCTCATCAGCTTCTTCTATTCTATACAAAGCTTCAACATTTTGATGACGATTAGCTCTCCTCGGCGGCATGGTTGATTCTTCAAAACTTTAACTTTCGGCCTTGCACAAATAAATGATCAAACGATACCAAATGATGCACTACACACTTCACTTAGTTCGGATCTCTACTTCAAACTCTCGGTCTCGAACAACAAGGTGATACACGACTTGAATTCTTTGATAAAATATTGGCTCCAAGACTCGGCTTAGCTATGATTGGCTAAGTCTAGCTCCGATACCAAATGATGCAGCAGCGGAATAACAAAATGATGATTCTGTGAAAGTAGCAATCGATGGAATGAAGAATACTGAATGGCCCGAATTCATTAATCCGAAGATACCAAATTCTAGCTATCCCAAACACGTTGATAGCGCACTATACCGTGTTTAAAGATCTACGATTCTTTGTACGTTGATCTAGCGCACTAGATACTGTGAATCGGCTTCAGCAGTCGTTGAATCGAGCACACTCGATTAACCAAAAGTGGAGATAGGAGATCACACTCAACTACCAATTTAATGAAAGCACAAAGCTAACAAACAAAAGTTTTTATTCAAAATCAACTAAACTATTACAAATGGCACCACCGGCCTATTTATAGAAGTCACAACGCACGCGACTCAAAACTGTACAACACTTAGGTCGTTTCCGACCTAACAAACCAACGCCTTACGACCTACAACAACACGCGCGACCTACGACCTAAGTACAAGCGACTTAAGAAAACGCGGTACAACATCATACAACGACTTAACATATACAATATTCCAACGACCTAAAATAACAGCGACATAAAAGAACATAGCGACTCAACAAAGTAGCGACCTAACTCATAAGTTGGCAGCGACCTTCTTCAGCGACTTAGCAAAGTTCACGACCTAACTCATAAGTCGACAGCGACCTAACTTCTTCAGCGACTTAGCAAAGTTCACGACCTAAGGATTTCACGCGACCTAACTAGGTCGTAGGTCTTAGAGCGACTTAACTTAGGTCGTGGGCGACCTAAGGATTTCTTCCTTTGAACAACTCCGCGTGCATCCTTTGTTAGATCGTCCGCGACCTATCATAGGTCGTTGGTTCCCTTCTTCTACAAAACTCGCTTCTCCGCCTTGCTCCGGTACCTTGTTAGGTCGTGGCCGACCTAAAACTTCTCCCTTAGGTCGTAGCCGACCTAAATCATGCTCGTTAACCCGTAGGTCGCTAGGTTGTTCGCGACCTATCACTTCCTTAGGTCGTACGCGACCTAAGACTTGAAACTGGGCTGCATCACCACCTATCCACCTCCACCATGCTGACCATCTCCACCTCCTCCATCACCCCAAGCCATGGCCGTGACCACCATGAAGAGTACACCACCAAAACCATCACCAAATTGATTTAACCCTAGCCTAGTGTGACCATGGCCGAGCCCAAATGGAATAGGTGAAGCCACTTATCTCATCTTTGATTCATATTCTTCCATTGTTTAATTTATAAATTATTGTGCTAAAGTTTATACTTATGTTTCTGATATTCATTTGTATACAAGATGCGGATATTGACCCTCCATCACTCAAGTTTGCAGCTTGCTTTGTTTTATCAAAAGGTTATGCCCTTTGATCCATATAGTTCATCGTTTGATTTCTTAATCTTGGATGTTGAATTATACACTTATTGTTTGTGTAATTTTTGTATACAAGATCAATATCCTGGCTCTCCATCCATTCAAATCAAAATTGTGCCTGTCGTGCTTTTGGAATCGTTTTGTGTGTTTTGTTTGCGAACTCCAGCTTTATAAAGGTGAGTAATCACACCTGACATTCATACTTATGTAACTGTGAATTGATAGCAAGTGAAAGTGTAGAAATCATTTATCTTGTTATACCTGCCTGTGATGTTTATTATATGATGTTAAACCCTGTTATTAACTTGTCACATCATCTGTTATATTTTATTTTATTTTATTGTTTTTATTTATGTTAATCACACTACAAGTTCCTTGTAGAATAGAATCACTATGGGTTGAAATGATACATACCCGAACGGACTTTAGAATAGGGAAAAATCGTTATGGGCTGAAATGATAGGCCTGAACGATTTTTATTTAATAATTTTTTTTTACTTGGGATTGCAGGTTTGAAATGATAGAACTCGGATTTTTTCTTTTTAAACTGCGGATTGAAATGATACATATCCGTATCACTTGACCTAGGTTAGAAAACTATATACAGGCCCGTGGTTATTTTATAAAGTGTTTTGGATATTTTTAAGTATTTTAAAAATATAAATTTATGAAATTTGATTTAAATAGATTTTGAAATGGTTTAAAATAAAGAAATTATGATTTTTCTATGAGTTAAAAATTGTAATTAATGAATGGTTAAATTGGATTATTGAAATTTAACTTAAGTTTGGAATTTGGAATTTTGGTTAAAAATGATATTTAAGTTATATGAATAAAAATGGAAATTTAATTATATTTGGAAAATGGTAAATATGATAATTTGATTAAATTTGAATTTAAGCGATTTATTAAAGTATTATTGATTTTTCTATGAATTTAAGTTGTTAAATAAATGAATGTTTAAAAGTGATCTTTTAAAATATAACTTGACTTGGAAATGTGAAATTTGGTTTTAATTAAAGGTTTAAGTTAATTAAATAAAATTGGAAATTTAGTTAAATTTATGAAATGGAAATTTAAATTTGAAGTGTTAAGTTTATTTGTTGAAATGTGAAGAATTGGAAACTTTTACACTTAAATTTATTAAGTAAATTGTTGAAAATTGGATTTAATTATAAGAAATTTATTGTGAAAAAAATATATATGTTAAACGATATGTTAATGAACATTTTTAATGTTAAAAATATGATTTTGAAATGTTTAAATGAATTAAAATAAAGTTTATTATTTGCTGGAAATACACTAAAATCTGGAATTAACTTTTAATAGCATTCAGAAATGCTATAGTTTCTGAATTGAACTAAAATCGTGTGAAAAGAGCTATTACAGCATTTCTGAAATGTTGTAGTTGCTGTGCTTGAACTTATAGGCTAATATTGAACTCAGGTCTATTATAGCATTCTCTGGAAAAGCTATAGTGGTCTGCAGTCTTTGCTGAAATCAAATAAAACCTTTGTTTTGAAATCTGAGTTACCGCAGCACTTCTGAAATGCTGTCTTTTCTGTTTTGAACTATAATTTAACTAAAAACTGAGTTTTAACAGCAGTTTTAAATGCTGTCTTTGCTGAATAAAAATGTTTTCAAGTATAACTTATAACAGCTTTTCTAAATGCTGCGAAAGGTTGAAATTTTAATAATTATGGTTTTTGACTTAGTAAACGAACTCAGAATGGTTTGAAACTTTGGAAATTGAATACTTGAATTGAAAGAATAATAATTACACTTTTAAAGGGTTTAAATGAAGTAATTTAATTGAAATATGAATCATTTAAAGGGTGGTTTGAATTGAAAATGAATGAATGTTATCTTTGAATTTAAATGGGTGTTTAAGATAAGATATTTTGATATATTAAAATGATTTGAAATGAAGCTTTGGAAAGATAAGATATTTTGATATATTAAATTAATTTGAAATGAAACTTTGGAAAGATAAGATATTTTGATATATTAAAATGATTTGAAAAGAAGCTTTGGAAAGATAAGATATTTTGATATATTGAAATAATTTGAAATGAAGGTTTGAAAAGATATGATACTTTGATATATTGAAATGATTTGAAATGAAGCTTTGGAAAGATAAGATATTTTGATATATTGAAATAATTTGAAATGAAGGGTTGAAAAGATATGATATTTTGATATATTGAAATAATTTGAAATGAAGGTTTGAAGAGATATGATATTTTGATATATTGAAATGATTTGAAATGAAGTTTTGGAAAGATATGATATTTTGATATATTAAATGGTTTGGAAATGATTTGGTCTTTATTTTGATAACGATTTGGATTTGAAATGATATGAAATTTTGAAGTATAAACTGTTTTTAAATTATAACCACGGGTTATAATAACGATTGGTTGTTAAAGAGACCGGGATCGGATATGGACATACTCTCTGTCGATACCGAAAACCACTTTGACAACTGTGTACGCGGTGGAGTTTCCAGAATGAAGTAGGATGGTGGCGACGATCCTAAGGTATATACGTGGACCCAACTCCCGTGAGTTGGCATAAAGTGGCTAAAACAGAAGCGATTGACGGGCCAAGGAGGTAGCACCGCTTATCGGACACACTTCTTCGATACCATTCTATTACTTTGTGATTGTTTGGGTGCACCCCTCGATTTGGGAGTGTTGTTCGAGGTGGGCGGTAGTGGCTGCTATGCGTCACCACCATCTCGGATGCGTAATTGGTATATCTACCCTGGCATTGCCTAGTTGTGTCATGTCACTTACCATATCGAGCCCACTACGATTTTGGTTTAAAGATCCGACCGCGTTAAGGTTCACCATCCCCTTAACGCTATTTTCTATATGATTATACTTTACTGATTAGACACTACTGTATATAGCGTATATTACTATATAGTAAATAGTTTAACGGATCCTTAGAGGATGGGCGGTCCCAAGCATCCTTTAAGTTACATGTACTCTTACTACAGTTCACTTGAGTTGGTTTACATTGTATAAGTATGTATGTCCTGACTCGAGTGTTTGTATTTTTATTTACGCTCGGGTCAGCCTGAGTTATTCACAGATTTGGATTCTACTTTCTGGAGATTGGAATAGCTGGAGATTATCTGCTTATCTAGTCTTACCTATTCCAGTTCTGTTGTTCTATCCAGCTTGTACTTGGTTGTCATCCTGAGACTTCTGTTGTACTTTATTTTCTCCTGTTGTATCTTATGTAACTCTGATATATTTATATAGTAGCTTCATGAACTACTATCTCTTTTACTTCCGCTGCATTATTATTACTCTGTGTCTGTGATCTGGGATTTTATTTACTGTATATTCTGAGATTTGCCAAATTTTTATTTACAACGCAGTATTTTGAGCAATTCAATTCCGGCATGAGAGTCTACCTATACACTTATAATGGATGCGAATGGTTGAAAATACCGGGTCGTTACACTTTCCTTCCTTGCCTTCGTATCGCTTAGAAACTCGAGAAGAAAGAAGAAACATTCTTGCCTTCGAACTGATTCATACCTTCAATCATTTGAACTAACTGACAGATCTAGGTAATCCAATAAGCGAATCCACGCGTAAACGATGAGACTCGAGTTTTTAACACCAAATCAATCAGAGTTGTGATCGATCAAAAATACCTTGGCCTCGGCTTCGCATCGATCTGGAGTAGGGGTTTGGAGATGATGAGGCGGAGGCCTTCGTATCGATCGATGGTGAAGCTACGCATCGAATCGAATGCTTTGAATACGTGGATAGATTCGAAGGGGTTGCGTCTGATCGACTCGAAATGATGGCCTTGGATCGAGTCGAAGTGGAGTGCCTTGGAATGAGTCGACATGGAGTGCCTTGGAACGAGTTGAAATGGAGTGCCCTAGAATGAGTCAAAATGGAGTGCCTTAGAACGAGTCGAAATGGAGTGCCCTGGAACGAGTCGAAATGGAGTGCCCTGGAACGAGTCGAAATGCGCAGCCCTCTCGGATCGATTCGAACTGGAGGTTTTAATCGAGTCGAAGTGTTGCGCTCCGACCGATTCGAAATCCTTAGCCCCTTGATCGAGTCGAACTTGCACGCCAATCTTCTAACCGAGTCTAACTCGTATGCCAATGACCATGATCTATCAATGCGAACACGGCCCTTGTGAGCGATACGAATTGAACATTGAATAATCTGAAACTTCCTGCACATTTGAACAATTGACTCCGACGAGCTTCAAACTTGCATAACTGGACTTAATCGTTTCACCGCATATCTGATTGCCTATCGAAGCTCGTCGATGAAACTAAAACTTATCAAAATGAAAACAAATTTTAACTAGGAATGATAGTTAATAGATAGACGGCACGGTTGTGATGGCCAGCGATGACAGTCCTTCCGACTGAATTCCGAAGTCTCGTCGTTTACATGCTTTCTTTAATCCTATAGATATTCTCAAATGATATACAGTACTGTACCACACAACACACTCACACACTTTACACTAGGGGATGCACGAGCGTTATTGTCAATTTAACAATAATTTTTTATAAGCTTGCTAGTCATGGAACCTTCAAGTTCTCAGCAGCCGGAACTCCCGAGTTCTATTCCTCCAACCATAGAGATACCGGTTATTGAAGCCGAAGTTATAGAGCCAGCTCCGGACGATCGTCTAGGGGCTCGGTTTATTTGTAATCCACAAAATTCTGTGCCGTCGGGTATCTCCGAAGATATGCTAGGGCGGATTTGTTTAAGGCACGGTCTGTCGCTTGACGACGTGTTACTGCCTGGGCCAAATGACAGCCCACATAATCCCCCGGAGGGGTTTACAGCTTTCAACCGTCACGCTTGCACAGCGGGGACACTTCCTCCCTTCAATCAAGATATAAGGAAGATGTTATCATTCCTTGGAATAGCTCCATCCCAGCTACATCCCAACAGGTATGCTTTGTTGAACAGCACCTTCATTCTGTTTATGGAGATCCTCTTTCGACCGCCGAAGCCAATCGAAATCAGATATTTATTTAACATCAAGAGCCGTGGAGACAACCCTTCTTTTACTTTCTTGGAAGCGGTCAGAAACTGTCACATTGTATTGGGCTACTGGGGAAGGCTAAGTTATTATAAAACTGAATGGTTATACGTTCGGTGCCCCTTTGGGTTTCCTAGGCGATGGTTGGATAGACGTAAGCACTTCAATCTTTCTCTTGAGTTATTTAGGTAATAGTAACCAATTTCAAAAACTGATATACTTCTCTTCTTTTACAGCCACGATCTGTCGACCTGACAGTGCATACTGTTATCCCGCCTTTTGGCAAGGCCAGGACACCAAGGAACCAACTAAGAGAACAGGGATAGCTCGCCGTGGATATCGCTGAATTTTGTCTGAGTCCAGATTGAGCTACAATTGATAGGACATGACAAGAAAGATCATAGAAGTCAAAATCTCAAATTTCGGGTCAATTCGGGTTCACATGCTCAAGTTATGATCGATTCAAATTGAAGGGAAAAGTCCAGATTTCGTATCCATCACTATGTGTGATTTCGTGTCCATCTCCAAGCTCTAGTTCGAATCGATCATTTCCGTATCGATCAACTTCGAATCCATCGAAGTACCTAGGTTCGATTCGGCCTCATTCGAATCCATC
This sequence comes from Allium fistulosum, assembly GCA_030737815.1. Classification (NCBI taxonomy): domain Eukaryota; kingdom Viridiplantae; phylum Streptophyta; class Magnoliopsida; order Asparagales; family Amaryllidaceae; genus Allium; species Allium fistulosum. The sequence continues at coordinate 7,366,887 of JASFAW010000014.1, forward strand.
GTCAGATCGCCTACTTCATATCGGCCAAACTCCCATGAATTCGTATCGATCAGGGACGGCTGAGTTCGAATCCATCGAGTTCGTATCGATGGACTTCATACCCCTCAACAGATGGAGCACTTCGTATCCATCAGCTAGTGTCTGCCTCGTATCCATGGGAGAAAGAGTTGTTCATATCCATCGACCATCGCTTGCTCGAATCCATCAGTAACGCTTTATTCGAATCCATCAAGCCATCAAGCCAAGATGACATGTCATCCTTCGATGCGAACGTGCCGAGATATATGGAGTCGACGCGGTCGACTCGGAGTGGAGACTGGATCGAGGCGAAGCGTGCGCGCCACCTCATCTTGAGAGCACGTGCAGTCATCGACACGAAGTGATGGAGTCGAAGTCATGGAGACGAACCAAACAGCCTTCGAGAAGTCTCAGTTCGTATCGACCATATCTCATGATCTACTAATCCAAATCCAATGAAATTTTAAGGGAAGCTTGCATACACACTAAAGAAGGTATCCACCAAATTTTAGTTTAATTGGACGTCATCTTGATCGATACGAAATGGATTCGTATCGATCGCAGATCGAGGCCAAACTTTCTGGAAATGGTCGCATGGGCCCCCTCACGTGCCAAACCAAGTCTCCCGAAGTTTGAGCGAGATCTGAGCTTCCTACGCCTATAAATAGAGCCCCAGAGCATACAGGAAAGGGGATCTTTTGATTCTGAAGCGTCCAGACTCTGCCGGATTAAGATTTGCATCCTACCTTTACTGTCAATTTCGAATTCTAATCTGTAATCCGCTGTTGTTTGCTGTAATCGCTTGTAATCATTGAAAGAGAATCAATAAAATCATCAAAACTTCATAGTGGACGTAGGCAATACGCCGAACCACTCTAAATTGCTTGTCTACGCATTTTACATTTCTATTTGTTGGAGTTTTTGTTAGATAACCTCTGTTTTACATTTATAATCTTCATTTTATCTCTTCAAATAACTCCCGAAGAGTGTTGTGCCCATTTTTGGTACAAACACATACTTCAGAGAGCTTGATAAACTACAATCGAACGGGTTCATTCGAGATGCCTTGTATCCAGAATGGGTATCCAACCCTGTACTGGTTCCAGAGAGATCTGCCGCCCTTAAGGAGGAAGTTGATAAACTACAATCGAACGGGTTCATTCGAGATGCCTTATATCCAGAATGGGTATCCAACCCTGTACTGGTTCGAAAACCAAACGGAAAATGGAGAACTTGCGTCGATTACTCTGACTTAAATAAGGCTTGTCCAAAAGATAGCTTCCCGCTTCCTCGAATTGACCAGCTCGTAGATTCGACGGCCGGGCACGAATTATTGTCTTTTATGGATGCTTACTCTGGTTACAATCAAATACCCATGCATTTGCCTTACCAAGAACATACCAGCTTCGTAACCGATCTGGGGCTCTACTGTTACAAGGTCATGCCATTTGGTCTAAAAAACGCCGGAGCAACATATCAACGCTTAGTCAACCGGATGTTCGCTAATCAGATTGGGAAGACCATGGAGGTTTACGTGGATGACATGTTGGTGAAGTCTCGATTCTCCACAGATCACGTCAGAGATTTAAATTCGATGTTCAGCATCCTTCGAGAATACGAAATGAAGCTCAACCCATTGAAGTGCCACATCGGCGTCGCGTCCGAAAAGTTCCTTGGTTTTATTGTCAATGCTCGAGGAATAGAAGCAAATCCTGAGAAAATCTCGGCAATAAGAAATTTGCAAACCCCTAGAACCATAAAACAAGTCCAGAGTCTCAACGGAAAGGTCGCGGCATTGAGCAGGTTCATTTCAAAGTCCACCGATAAATGCATCCCTTTCTTCGATCTGATCCGGAAGGGAAAACGAAACTTTGAATGGACCACGGAGTGTGAAGGAGCGTTCCGATCGCTAGTTCAACATCTTTCCACACCTCCGATCTTGTCAAAACTGGTTGACCACGAGCAACTGTACCTTTATTTGGCAGTGTCTGAGCACGCGATCAGTGCCGCTTTAGTTCGGGAGGAAGATAAAGTGCAGAAGCCGGTCTACTACGTTAGTAAACGGCTAACAGGAGTTGAGAGAAACTACCCAAGACTGGAGAAACTGGCTTATTGCCTGGTCATCGCCTCAAGAAAGCTCCATCCTTACTTCCAAGCTCATCCTCTTATTGTGTACACCGACCAGCCGTTACGACAGGTCCTCACGCGGCCTGAGACGTCTGGTAGGTTACTCAAGTGGAACATTGAGCTAAGCCAATTTGATATCGTGTACGCCCCGCGGAGAGCCATTCAAGGACAAGTCCTGGCAGATTTCATAGCTGAATTTACCGTTCTAGAAGGTTTGCCCGAAACCAGTGAATCCCCCGAATACATCTGGAAGCTGTATACTGACGGTGCATCAAACGACCGGTGTTCGGGCGCTGGTGTTGTGCTTGAAACCCCCGAAGGCCGATCTATATGTTACGCTTTGAAGTTTGATTTTCACGCAACTAATAATGAAGCTGAATATGAAGCACTCTTGACCGGCCTGAAACTTGCCAGAGATTTGAGAATTATCGCTGTGGAGATTTACTGCAATTCACAGTTAGTTGTGTGTCAAGTACGGGGAGAGTACCAAGCAAGGGATCGAAGGCTGGCTGCCTACTTGATCCGAGTTCAGGAAATGCTAAATCAATTTGATTATTATGCCATTTATTATATCCCCCGGGAATGCAATCAGAGAGCTGATTCATTAGCAAAGTTAGCCAGCACAGGCGACGCACAGCAGATGGGATCTGTCCCCGTCGAAACTCTATCCTTCCCAAGCATCGATCAAATAAAGACGAATTTTGTGTTTGAAGCCGCTCCCGGTAGAGAGTCGTGGATGACTCCATACCAAGATTACATTGAAAATGGGGAGTTGCCTGAGCATAGGAACGAAAAGAGAAAAATTCTATGAAAAGCTTCGCGATTCGTCATCCCGAACGGAATCATGTACATGAGAGGTTATTCCGTTCCTCTCCTCTGATGTATTGCCCATGAGGAAATCAAACGAGTGTTACATGACGTGCACGAAGGAGAGTGTGGCGATCACACCGGGGGGCAAGCTCTCGCTAAGAAGATACTCCGATATGGGTATTACTGGCCGACAGTGAACCGAGATGCGGCGAACTATGCCAGGAAGTGCGATAAATGCTAGAAACATGCCCGAATTCCAAGAGCCCCGCCAACTGAGATAACACAAATGGTCAGTCCCTGGCCATTCGCAATGTGGAGCATCGATATCATTGGCGCTTTAACTCTGGCGAAAGGCGGTGCGAAATACGCCATCGTTGCCGTTGACTACTTTACAAAGTGGGCTGAGGCCGAAGCCCTTGCAACCATTACGACGAAGAAAGTGATAAATTTCGTGGTTCGCAACATCATTTGTCGATTTGGACTCCCGCATACCATCATCACTGATAACGGAGCCCAATTCGAGAGTGCGGAATTCAAGAATTTCTGCCAACGGTTTCATATCCATAAAAAATTCTCGGCTGTCGCACATCCACAGGCGAATGGACAGGTTGAAGCTGTCAATAAAGTTATAAAATCCATCCTGAAGAAACGACTGGAAAAGGCCGGGGGCAAATGGGTCGATGAACTTCCTATGGCATTATGGGCCTATCGAACGACTCACAAACCGCGACTGGACACACTCCGTTTTCCCTATCTTATGGCTCAGAGGCTGTTATTCCGGTCGAGACGGAAGTGTTTTCCCATCGCGTGACTTACTATGATCCGAAAACGAACGCTATACTACTGGCCGAATCTTTAGATCTATTGGATGAAAAACGGGAAGAGGCTGATTTGAGAGCAGCGGCACATTGAAGTCGGGTCGCCCGTCTATACAACACCAAAGTTCGACCTCAAACCTTTGAACTCAGAGACCTCGTGCTCAAGAGAATCTACCCAGTTCCTTCACACATGAAACCAAACTGGGAAGGACCATATGTGATTACACGAAGACTCGGAGATGGCACATTTAAACTATCGACCGTTGACGGTCTTGGTTTGCCAAGGGCCTGGAACAGCGAGAGTCTCCATCGCTATTACACATGACAGGCTTTATTTATTTCATTCTATTTAGCAATTTGTTTCTGCATTTCGAAATTTGAATTTTGTAATAAGGCAACTGACTTTGCCGCATTTTCTTATTTCAGCAATAAAATGTCATCTCTTCGAGCCAGAGCTGTGATTCATTAAGTACGATATACGACATCATGATGCACGAAGAGCTAAATCCCATCACGCAATGGGACTTATTCAAATGGAGAGTGGCTGTGATACGACCGGCCACTCGTTAAGTGAAACCCGAGCTCGGGGGCAAGCCATTACACTAATATTGATAGGATTGACACACGACAATCCTACATCAACTCCGTACTCCCAAAGTGCGAGACGGAGTATAAACATTCAACTCCGTACTCCCAGAGTGCGAGATGGAGTATAAACATTCAACTCCGTACTCCCAGAGTGCGAGACGGAGTATAAACGTTCAACTCCGTACTCCCAGAGTGCGAGACGGAGTATAAACATTCAACTCCGTACTCCCAGAGTGCGAGACGGAGTATAAACATTCGACTCCGTATTCCCAGAGTGCGAAGCGGAGTATAAACATTCGACTCCGTATTCCCAGAGTGCGAAGCGGAGTATAAACATTCAACTCCGTATTCCCAAAGTGAGAAGCGGAGTATAAACATCCAACTCTGTATCCCCAGAGTGCGGAGCGGAATATGTCATGACAACTCCGAGCTCCCGGAGTGCGAGCCAGAGTATGAACACTAACTCCTAACTCCCAGGATATGGGTTGGAGTACCAACAGCAATCTCAAGTTCCCAGAGTGTGAACAACTGCTAGCGAGATGACTTATATCCCCGGAGTGTGGATGAAACGATTCATAAGGAAAATGTGTAGTTCGACCGCTCGGTCCTCACTCAGTGCAACCACAAGTTGATCATCATAACTTAACCCCGGAACTGGGGGCAGGTGCAGGTGTTAATCACTACCCGAAACTGTATTATGTTCAGCCCCGCTTCGATCTCCGATAACATCTCAAGTTCGAATTTCCAGGCTTGGCCGACAAAACAAACTATGCTTAAACGTTAAGATAATGCAAGTACACCGAACTGAAGTTTGAACACTGCAACAAGCATAGAGAAAATTTAAGTTGAAGCAGAAAGACAAAATTTTATTTCAACTAATCATATGCAATGGTTCATACACGAGCCTTTCCAAAAATTCCTACTAGCAGGGGCCGAACCCGCATCTAAACACGGCCTATAAAAAAAAAAGATAACAAAATTCCTGACTACGAAAGGGGAACACGTGCCTAAAAAAAGTCTATCTAATCCTTCTTTCTCCTAAGCTTCTTCTTCTTCTTCTTCGAGGAGCTACTGGAGCCACCAGTGATCTTTCGTTTAGAGCTTTTCCCCTCAGGTGGGCTCCCCTCGGATGAAGGCATGATGTCGACATCATCCTCCGAGCTGGAATCTATGTGGATGCTTCCCTAAGGAGGAATTGGAGGAACGGAACCAACAACCGGAGATGGGACTGAAGCACTAGTATCAATGAGTGTGCCCCCGGGAGATACAATCATAAGGGGAGTATGGCACTGCGCTACTACTCCGCCATCCGCGTTGCCACCATGCGCAACTGCCGCCATCTCAGCGTTAATCTCAGCCAACATCCTTGCTTCTCGCTGCGATCTGGCCTCACTATGTGCCATAGTGGCCAGAGTGGAAATATCAGAAGTAGACGAGAATCCGCCCAGGCTGAATGGTAAATCTGTAAAGGGATCACTCTGTCGGTCAAGGAGCTCATTTATCATCTGTTCATCGAAAGAAAGTGAGCTCCCCTGCGTTACTTCCACCGGCACTGTTGTCACAACGGAGGTCGCCTCAGAGATGATAGCCTCAGGCACTTGGCGCGACTCCTGGGCTACGGGAGGCGCAGCTGGCGCAACTTCGATCACTGGATAGAGAAAAGAAACATTTGTCAGTATACGCTTCTGTACAAATTCTTCGGTCTAAGTAAAAAAGAGATTAGTTCAGAATACCTTCCTGGATTTGGCTCGGGGTTGTCTGGACGATTTCAGAGGGATGCTCCATGATAGGAGAGAGACGTGGCTGGTCTGGATCATATGCCGGTACTGGCCGGGAATCGATCACCGGAGTTGGCTCAGATTGAGATGACACGATCATCTCAGAACTCATACTATGGTGCTTAACACCAGAGCTCTCTCCGACTTCCTAAGACTGGGCACCAAGCCTCTCCTTCTCATGAGAAATCATGGAGTCATGAAGAACCTTCTTTTCATCATCCTTAAGTATGCGGTTCTCCAGCTCGAATCCATCGAAGGCCTCATCAGGATGCCCAGCTTTCTCCTCCTCAACCAGTAGGTTCCAGGCGTTGTAGAGATGTGTTGGGTAATCATCGAGCCATGTCAAATCTCGGTGCCTTAGCACGTTGGCATTGTAGGTGACAAGTAGCTCTTCTACTTCAGCCTTAATCTTGGCCTCCGCCTGTCGTACCTTCTCATCAACCCCAGCTTCAGCTTCGCGGACTTTTTCCATAGCCGCTTCCTTCTCCTTCCGGAGCTCCACCGCCTGATCACAGGCCTCCTGAGCAGAGACATTGGCCGCATCTTTCTCCCTCGCCATATCGGAAAATTTTGATTTCAGATCATTAAGCTCTTTAAGAGCGGCATCCCTCTCGGCGGTAATGGTGGTGTTCCAGTGACCCATGTCTTCAATCGCGGTATAGTGCTCTTGCTTCATCCTGGTCATGGCCGAGTTTATCTCATCAACCTTTTTCAGAGCTTCCATTTCAGACTTACGGGAAGACTCGGCCTCAGTGTTGAGCACTTTCATAATTCGGTCCTGTTGAACCAACTCCTTCTTAAGCTTCTCAATTTCGACACCCCTATCGAATGCCACTTTAGATGCTTTCCTCGCGGCTCTTGCCCACTCTTTGTACTGAAAGAAGATATCCGCAACGTAATCATGAATAGTGCCTTCGGCTGTTGGCGGAATCCTCTTCAGATGCGGAGGAAAGACATAGTCATCAAAACAGATGTCGGGAAACTCCTTCCTCATCTGTGCCAGTTTAAGTGCTCCTTCCCCGGTCGAATCAGTCCTGACCGGTGCAGTGGATGAGGAAGTAGCTATTTCAGTGCCGCGTGGAAGGTCGGACCTTGGAGCTTGAGGAGGCAGCCTAGGCCGTGAAGTTTCAGGAGGACGAGCAGCTATTACCGTGGGCGGTGCAGAAGTCCTGGGAGGAGGAGAGCGAGATCGGGATCGGTGCACGTATCCCTGTCTCTGTCGAACCTCTCCTGACCTGAATGTCCGGAATCATAATCCCTCTCTCCCTCTCTCCAACTTGGCTTGTAATAACGACGTTTGTTGCGCAGGCTGCTCAACACGGTACCTCGTCCAGACATCGTACCTGAAAATTAAAACAAGGAAAGTTAACAACCATTCATGATATGCTGTTTATGGTTAGGAAACTGTGTTATGCCGTGAAGAGTGTGTGGATGTGTAACCCCCCGGACCAACCAGAAGTATCGATCGCACTAGCGGGAAGAGGCTCGCTAACGTCAAGGGTATGTTGCAGTTCACCCGATTCAACGTCATGTTGCTCGGACTCGATGTCCGGGATTGGAAGGTCAGCGAGCCCTTCGAATTGATTTTCAACTTGCAGGGAGGGTGCCTCCGAAATTCTAACTCCTGAAAGGGGGCGGTGTAAAACCACAGACTTCCGCCTCCTGGATTTAGGCTGTTTGGAGACCACTGCCTTGCCTTTTCTCTTTTCATCGGAATCCGGGGTTGCATTAGCAGGTCCGACCAACGGTTCCTCGTCGGTATGAGTTCTTTCGGAATCGGGTTCCTCAATTATTACAACCCTGGGTTTCTTCCGCTTGACCTTTTCTCTGGAGACAGTCTTTAATGCGCCATCGAGCCTTATGCTCTGCCTCCGCCCAATCAACCCAAGAGTTCTAAGATTCCGGTCCGTTAGTAGCAATTCGATATTCCTTTCTTCACTAGGAATTTCTTGAAGGACCCGATCTATCTCTTTATAGTAGCCACCTTCAGGTCGCTGGATTATTGCTGAAAGAAAAGAGTAGAAGATATGCGTTTAATTTCATGCGAAAATTGCCCTGTCAATTACTTGGGAAAAAGACAATACTCACGTCTGAACAGCCATCTTCTGGCAAACCCCGGAGGACATCGGACATAGAACCACTTCGACTTGAAGTAGCTCAGCCTAGTCCACGACCCCGTGACAACTTGGCCGTTTCTTACAGACTCCAAGAATGTAAAAGATGGGCTATCAGTTCGACTTTTGAAGTTGAATAGGTATCTTATCTCGGTCGGACGGGGAGGTCGGTAGAGGGATTCCATAAATGCGATGAACAAGCCATTGAGTGAAGCATATCCATTCTGATGTAACTGAGACGGAGCAATATCCAGGTAAGCCAACACTTCTCTTATATAATCATTGAACGGAGGAAGTGTACCGGCTGCGCATGCATGTCGATTAAAAGCAGTATACCCCTCCGGGGGATTATGCGGTCTGTCGTTCGGCCCCGGCAACATTACATCGTCCAATGACAGGCCATGCCTTAAGCATATTCTCCCTAGCATATCTTCAGAGATATTCGACGGAACAAAATCAGGTGGACTATTGATGAAGGACGCGTCAGGCAACTCGTCTGGAGCTGGACCGATAACTTCGGCCTCGATATCCGGAATCTCAAGTATGAAAGGGATTGGATTCTGAGTTTCTTGTTGCTGCGAACTTGACGGTTCCATAACTGGCTAACTCACGAGAAACTATCATTAGACGACAAAAAGCCTGTGCATTCCCCAGTGTAAAGTGTATGAATGAGTTGTGCAGTGCAAGTGTTGTGCACGATTTAAGCAAATGCTACAGAGTTAAAGGAAATATGCAAACGACGAAACTTTGGAAGTCAGACCGAAAATGACCGTCATCGCTGACCGTCACAACCGCGCTTTCCAGAGACTGTCGTTCGATTTAGATTAAATGTTCGTTATACTTTTCTGAGTTACGGTTCCATCTACGAGCTTCAAAGGGCAATCAGATGTGCAATGTTGTGATCAAGTTCGATTATGCAATGCAGAAGCTTGTAGGAATCAGGTGTGTAGTTTAATTGTCAAACCCAGATATGCAGGAATGAAGTTCGTCGGAATCATGTTTTCAAGTGCTTAGGATTTCGTATCCATCAGAGGAAGGGTTCGAATCGATGCCAAGCGTTATGTTTCGAATCGACCATTGGCAGTCTGATTCGTATCGATCACAATATGTGCGCTTTCGTGTCGATCGTTGGCAGTCTGGTTCTTATCGATCACAATATGTGCGCTTTCGTGTCGATCGTTGGAGACCTGGTTCGTATCGATCGCAGTAGGTGCGCTTTCGTATCGATCGTTGGTGGCCTAGGTTCGAATCGATCGGTAGGGTCTTAGCTTTGTGTCGATAACGCTCGAGTCGATACTTTTTGCATCGATCGCAGGGGCAGAATTCGTATCGATCCAAAAGCTAAGGACTTCAAAGTAGTCATTGACTTGTTGTCAGCTACTTCATGTCGATACGACCCATCTCCACGACCTTCGATACAAAACCACTTCATCTCCACAACCATCGATACGAAATCGCATCGTCTCCACATTAAGTCTCCCGCTAATCGATACGAACCCCAGGAAGAATACCATTGATCTGATCAATTCGAACATGACTCCCATGTCGATTCGAAATCGCCTCTTCCACTCTTTCTTCTCCAACCTGCCAGAAAACGCCATGGCCATCATATCTTCGAGCCAGATCTGGTTTTACCAGTCGCCAGAAAAGAAGATTGGTGGAGAAAGAATGGATGCTTGATCCCTTATCATTTAGATTCGCAGTTGCCTACCTAGAGATTGAGATTCGAAGATCTAAAGAGGTAGGTTTGATCGAGTCGAAAGTATGGAGCTGTTATCTCTGTCTGAATCGATCGCAAGGAGTTAAGAGCAATATTAAAAGCGAAAAGTAAAAAAGTGAAAATAAGCCAAGTCCCAGGTATTTATATGAAGCCTGGAGGCGAACAGGGTCGATTCGTCTCCCAGTCAACGTAACCGGTTGCAAGCGGTCAGGCGATGGATCTGTGCAAACGCACTCTTCGAATCCATCAGGCTATGCATTCATCGAGGCAAAATATTCACCAGATGCCATCAATTCGATACATCCGTTTTGTGAACCATCGATTCACAACAGGTCAGGTTTATCGATACGAACTCGATATTCATGTCTATTAACATCCATCGATGCAAAAAGTTATCTCGTATTCATCGAAGGTCATCGATGCGAATCAGAATTCACCGCAAGTTGCGATCGTCGAATGCGAATGAACACTTCGTATCCATCAACGATGCCCCGCATCGATTCGAAGGAATACATCTTGACTTTTTACCATGGCGCCATGAGAGAATCATTGCGTAATTCAACAACGACCTAAACTAACGACAAGTTGCGAACTTGCAACTTTTCAAAGCACGTCATGTTTTCACAAGACGTACTTTGGGGGGCAAATGTTATCCCGCCTTTTGGCAAGGCCAGGACACCAAGGAACCGACTAAGAGAATAGGGATAGCTCGCCGTTGATATCGCTGAATTTTGTATTAGTCCAGATTGAGCTACAATTGATAGGACATGACAAGAAAGATCATAGAAGTCAACATCTCAAATTTCGGGTCAATTCGGGTTCACATGCTAAAGTTATGATCAATTCAAATTGAAGGGAAAAGTCCAGATTTCGTATCCATCACTATGTGTGATTTCGTGTCCATCTCCAGGCTCTAGTTTGAATCGATCATTTCCGTATCGATCAACTTCGAATCCATCGAAGTACCTAGGTTCGATTCGGCCTCATTCGAATCCATCGGCAGATCGCCTACTTCATATCGGCCAAACTCCCATGAGTTCGTATCGATCAGGGACGGCTGAGTTCGAATCCATCGAGTTCGTATCGATGGACTTCATACCCCTCAGCAGATGGAGCACTTCGTATCCATCAGCTAGTATCTGCCTCGTATCCATGGGAGAAAGAGTTGTTCGTATCCATCGACCATCGCTTGCTCGAATCCATCAGTAACGCTTTATTCGAATCCATCAAGCCATCAAGCCAAGATGACGTGTCATCCTTCGATGCGAACGTTCCGAGATATATGGAGTCGACGCGGTCGACTCGGAGTGGAGACCGGATCGAGGCAAAGCGTGCGCGCCACCTCATCTTTAGAGCACATGCAGTCATCGACACGAAGTGATGGAGTCGAAGTCATGGAGACGAACCAAACAGCCTTCGAGAAGTCTCAGTTCGTATCGACCATATCTCATGATCTATTAATCCAAATCCAATGAAATTTTAAGGGAAGCTTGCATACACACTAAAGAAGGTCTCCACCAAATTTTAGCTTAATTGGACGTCATCTTGATCGATACGAAATGGATTCGTATCGATCGCAGATCGAGGCCAAACTTTCTGGAAATGGTCGCGTGGGCCCCCTCACGTGCCAAACCAAGTATCCCAAAGTTTGAGCGAGATCTGAGCTTCCTACGCCTATAAATAGAGCCCCAGAGCATACAGAAAAGGGGATCTTTTGATTCTGAAGCGTCCAGACTCTGCCGGATTAAGATTTGCATCCTACCTTTGCTGTCGATTTCGAATTCTAATATGTAATCCGCTGTTGTTTGCTGTAATCACTTGTAATCATTGAAAGAGAATCAATAAAATCATCAAAACTTCATAGTGGACGTAGGCAATACGCCGAACCACTCTAAATTGTTTGTCTGCGCATTTTACATTTCTGTTTGTTGGAGTTTTTGTTAGATAACCTCTGTTTTACATTTATAATCTTCATTTTATCTCTTCAAATAACTCCTGAAGAGTGTTGTGCCCATTTTTGGTACAAACACATACTTCAGAGAGCTAGTTCGGATCCTCCGCGTTTCCGGGCGAAGAGAGGCATATCGACTTGGTTCTGTCTGACAGAAATTTGAGGACTGTCGGGCTGATAGAACGGAGGCAAAGCATATAGCTGGAAGGAATACATAGAGTAGTCCCGAAGAAATGGGTGAAGCGCAAAGCGCCCGCAGTCGTGATAGCCGAAGAAGTTCATCCAAAAAGAACGCCTACCGATACCGAGCTCCCAACTGGGCCTTCTGCCGATGTCCAGGATTCGGGAGGAAGAAGAAAAGGCAAGGTTGCTGCTCATAAACGTTCTAAATCTGAGAGATTTAAATCCATGGTTGTGTCCTTGCCCATTCTGGGGATTAGAATTTCAGAGGCTCCTCCCCCGCAAGTAGAGAATCCCTTTGCAGGGCTTGTCGATATCCCGATTTCAGATTTTGTGTCATCTCCACACGACGCCAGGATCGAGGAGCTTGATAGTGCTCTTGAACTGAGAGGGTCGCTTGCTATGAGTGCGGCCGACATTTCTGGTTGGTCGGGGGGTTGCACATGCATACACTTCACTACACTACATGATTCATAACTGTACATTGTCCAACTTAGGAAATTACTAACTCTTTCTTCGTTTTTTATTTTCAGGTACTATGTCTGGAAGAGGATCGATGCTCGGGAATCTCTGCTTGGCCCGAAAGGCTTCTTCTTATTACGATTCCCGCAGGAGGGATTCAGATAGAGATCGCGATCGCGAGTATTCTAATCAGGATAGGTATGGGAGTGATAGGGAAAAGGAATACAGACATCGGTCTAGATCACGCTCTCCTCCTCCTCCTAGACTTCCATCTCCACCCCCTGCTTTTGTCCCACACCCACCGGAGCCTCCTCGTCACAGGCCATCTTCTCATACTTCTAGATCTGAGACTCATCCTCAGAGAGTTGAGACCACGGCCTCCATGATTACAGAGCATGTCCCAGCTGAACCCACAGGAGAAGGGGCCCTTAAGCTGGCTTAGATGAGGAAAGACTTTTCGAACATTTGCTTCGATGGCTATGTCTTCCTGCCACACTTAAAAAGAATTCCGTCAGGGGTAGAAGGCATGATGCATGATTACGTTCATGACATCTGTTTGCGCCAAAAATGGTCACAAACCCCAAATGTTGTGAAAGCACCAGTGTATGAATACAAATCAGCAATATTCAAACACAAATCTCAGATCTAAACAAACAACAAACAACAATCCAGAAATAATGAACAAAAACACGAGATTTATAGTGGTTCGGCTATCTCCAGCCTACGTCCACTCCAAAGCTTTTATCTTTTGTTGATCGATGCTTGAAGATTACAATTTCCTATCGCGTAGTACAACCGATTTTATGATTATAATCTGAATCTAAGGCAGCAATGGTGATCTGGAGTAAATCTGGCAGAGTCCGGGCGCTCTTTAGCTCTCAAAATTGTCCGACCTCTTTTATGAATGACCAGGGGCTCTATTTATAGGTGCAGGAGGCTGATATTTCGCCTAAATTGAGGGGAGACCAGTTCTGGCACGTGAGGGAGCCCACATGGCCGAGATCTGGATATCCGGGCCCACTTTGGGATCGATTCGACCCTTGGTTCGAATCGATCAAGAAAGAGTCCAATCGAGCTGAAATTTTGTGTGAACATTCTTCATCATGTGTTTAAGCTTCTGTGAAAATTTCATGGCGTTTGGACTTGTAGAACTTGAGTTATGATCGATTCAATATGGTGTTTTTCGCTTCCTGGAGTCGTTCGAATCGATACCTTCGAATCCATAGGGTCGACTCCATCTCCTAGCACGTGAAGGCAATGACGTGGTGCGCATGCTTCGGGTCAACCCCCCTTTTTCTCCGAGTTTTACTGAGTCGAACCTGGGGTTTCAACTAGGCGGACTTGGCAGATTCAAGGCAATCGATTCGAAGGCATGTTTCTTCGAATCGATGGAATTGGTGCTTGGTCGAATCGATCCAGATATGCCACTGTGGATCGATTCGAAGCTATCTCAATGTGGGGGTTCGAAGATGCTGGAGTCGAAGTTCCTATCACTGCATGGATTCGGAGGTAATGGAGTCGAAGTAAAGGTGCCCTTTGTCGATTCGAAGCAACGTAGGCCTGATGGATTCGAACTTGACGGAGGCGAAGCTTTGCTCCTTCTGATCGATACGGAGGTCGTGCTCTGTTGATTCAAAGGTCTTCATGGTGATGGATTCGAATCTTGGTCGATTCGAATACAATGAACAACATATTTCCTTAATCTTGCAAAGTTCGTATTTTGAGCATACGTACTCGGATCGACTCAAAATTTGGAACGTTGGTTTCTACGGCTTCGCTTGACGCGTCTTATCAATTGCAGCCCGATCCAGACTTGGACAAAATTCATCGATATCCATGGTGAACCTGCGATGCACAATCGATGTTCATGACTAATAATCATTGATTTTCAGTTAATCTTTGGGTATCTCGGCTTTGCCAAAAGTTGGGATAACATTTTGCCCTCCAAAACATGCCTTTTGGTAAAAGGCGTGTTTTGATCAGTCTCAAATTAAATGCAGTGAGTTCATGTGTATCTCATAGCTTATAGCATTTTCAATCAAGTCCATGGCTGTTCGAAGCCGAATTGTTATCAATTCCTTCCAGTAGAAGTTAAGAATGAAATTCTGAAGCCTCTCCGGACTGTCGATGGTCACTCCAGACCCTTGTCAAACCCATTCTAGATTTAGCGATTGAATAGAAAGGTCCTGTTGCACTCCGGCGCTGCTTTCTATCCCTTGCACTCTGGCCCCAGCTAGGGCGTATAGCGATGTCTTGGTCATTCTGGACCGATCGTAGCCTCTCTGGGCTCTTACTGGATCCCATCCTGTCACTCTCCGGTGAAGGGGAAACAACGATGAGTGAGCCGATCCTGTCGCTCTCCGGCGAAGCGGCTACACCCCCTGCACTCCGGTTCAGTGTATCTGAACATTAAGCGATGTCATGACCTGAATCGTCGGTCGATCACAGCCTCTCCGGGCTCATGCTGGATCCCATCCTGTCACTCTCCGGTGAAGGGGAAACAACGTTAAGTGAGTCAATCTTGTCGCTCTCCGGCGAAGCGACTCACCTCCTGCACTCCGGTTCAGTGTATCTGAACATTAAGCGATGTCTTGACCTGAATCGTCGGTCGATCACAGCCTCTTCGGGCTCATGCTGGATCCCATCCTGTCACTCTCCGGTGAAGGGGAAACAACGTTAAGTGAGTCAATCCTGTCGCTCTCCGGCGAAGCGACTCACCTCCTGCACTCCGGTTCAGTGTATCTGAACATTAAGCGATGTCTTGGCCTAAATCGTGGGCCGATCATAGCCTCTCCGGGCTCTTATCGAATCCTGATCCAATCACTCTCCGGTGAATAGGAAACGATGCTTAAGTGAGTTGATCATGTCGCTCTCCGGCGAAGCAACTCACTTCTTGCACTCCGGACCCTGCCTCTCTGGGTAGGATCATAAAGCGATCATGTTTATATTGATATTTAATGTTTACCCTTTAACTCTCCGGTCAAAGGGAAATTCATGTTTATTTACTGAATTCAAGTTCCAGTGTTCAATCTCAAACAAAGGGGAAAAAAACTAGATAATGCCTCTCCGGGCGGAGCGGTCTATTACCATCTCAGAGCATGCCTAGGGATCTCTCCGGTTCCCGTACATGAGTAAGTGGAATAGCCGTTTTATTTTGAAATCAAATTTAAGGAAACTAAGTGACCAAAGCTCATATCCTGAACTTGGTCCTTGCCATCGTGATCCCGATCCAGGATCAGCCCTGTTAGGTTGAGGCGGTAGTTGTTCGGGCCTAACCACCGTTGTACGGTCTCTGACATACTGTGGCAATCTACCACTCCTGGCATGTTCTTCCACCTCATCCTTCAGGTGGCGGCATTCATCGGTAGTGTGCCCATCTAACTCATGGAATAGGCAATATTTTCCGGTCCTACGTTCCCGCTCTGTGGGATCTCTCCTTGGTGGCTTTCGATAGGGGAGTTGCCCCCGAGTTTCGGTTTAAATTCGTTCCAGTCCTGCCACCAAGTCTGTGTACTGCCTGAATCTAGGCTCTCGGAATTTCTTTCGTTTCTCAGGACCATCATGTGCGTCATCCTGCTTTCTCTTTCCTTTGTCTGCCCTGGACTGTTCCGTGGCGGTTCCTTCGCCTTGTGCAACATTTATTTCCTGCCTCTCGGCTCGTGATTCTTCTAACCGAATGAATTTTTCAGCTTCATGGAAAAACTCTCCAAGATCTCGCGGTGGATCTTTAGTCAAAGAGTCTTTGAATTCGGTGCCTTCCCCAACTCCTGCCACTACCGCCATCAGAATCATTGATGGATCCGGGTGATCTACAGAAGCCACCGTTGCATTGAATCGTAGCAGAAAATCTTTTATGGACTCTCCGGTCCTTTGCTTTATTGAAGCTAGAGTCATCACACTCTTGGGCCGTGTTACGTGGACCCTGAACTGTCTCATGAAGCAATCCACAAGCTCGCCCCATGTTTTGATTGATCCAGTCTCTAATTGTCTGAACCAAAGTGCAGCCAAATCTGATAAAAATAAAGGGAAACATCGTGCCATCACTTCCTCGGATGCTCCAAGTACTTCCATGTGTCTAATGTATTTGGTAATATGCATGGTTGGATCCGACTTCCCGTCATACGAATCCAGCATTGGTAGTTTGAACTTTGGAGGGTTCCTTGCATTCCTGATATTCGGAGCGAACAGACTCCGACTAACTTCTTCCAATCCTCCTCCTGACAACCCTCCTCTCATGAGTCGTCTCACTAGGCCAATCATTCTTTCATCTCCATCCAGGGGTTGCCCCTTTGTCATGTCTCTGTCTTGCCCTCCGAGTCTTGTAGGGAATTCTGGTACGTACTCTTCAGGTGGCTCGTTAGCATTTGTGTTGGCCCTAGCCGGTTGAGCTCCTTCCAAAGGTCCTTCTGCGTCGGATCTTGTGGGCCTGCCCCCAAGCCCTTGTTGATTGCCTTCTGGTTCTGTATTCACAGCCGCTGTAGCTGGTCCAGGGTTCTGTGTCCCTGTAGCTCTCATTTGCTCGAAGAAATTCTGCAGCATCTCTTGTTGGCTTTTCATCATCCTTTCCTGCATTAGGTTATTCATAGCCTCCATCTCATCTCTAGTAATGTAGATCGAAGCTTGTCCTTCTCCAGCGCCAGAGGATGCCTCCTGACTTCCTGCCTGCCTCTCAGTTCTTTGTCTATTTTGTCGAGTCATTGTAGAGCCAAATCGGAATCCTTAAAATTTCAAATCTAAACTTTGAATCTGGTGTAGCGGGTGCTAGTTCTTCTCAGTGAAAGCACCAAAGTGTTTGCGCCAAAAATGATCACAAACCCTGAATGTTGTGAAAGCACCAGTGTATGAATACAAATCAGCAATATTCAAACACAAATATCAGATCTAAACAAACAACAAACAGCAATCCAGAAATAATGAACAAAAACACGAGATTTATACAAAATGTTATCCCAACTTTTGGCAAAGCCGAGATACCCAAAGATTAACTGAAAATCAATGATTATTACTCATGAACATCGATTGTGCATCGCAGGTTCACCATGGATATCGATGAATTTTGTCCGAGTCCGGATCGGGCTGCAATTGATAAGACGCGTCAAGCGAAGCCGTAGAAACCAACGTTCCAAATTTTGAGTCGATCCGAGTACGTATGCTCAAAATACGAACGTTGCAAGATTAAGGAAATATGTTGTTCATTGTATTTGAATCGACCAAGATTCGAATCCATCACCATGAAGACCTTCGAATCAACAGAGCACGACCTCCGTATCGATCAGAAGGAGCAAAGCTTCGCCTCCGTCAAGTTCGAATCCATCAGGCCTACGTTGCTTCGAATCGACAGAGGGCACCTTTACTTCGACTCCATTACCTCCGAATCCATGCAGTGATAGGAACTTCGACTCCAGCATCTTCGAACCCCCACATTGAGATAACTTCGAATCGATCCACAGTGGCATATCTGGATCGATTCGACCAAGCACCAATTCCATCGATTCGAAGAAACATGCCTTCGAATCGATTGCCTTGAATCTGCCAAGTCCGCCTAGCTGAAACCCCGGGTTCGACTCAGTAAAACTCGGAGAAAAAGGGGGGTTGACCCGAAGCATGCGCACCACGTCATTGCCTTCACGTGCTAGGAGATGGAGTCGACCCTATGGATTCGAAGGTATCGATTCGAACGATTCCAGGAAGCGAAAAACATCATATTGAATCGATCATAACTCAAGTTCTACAAGTCCAAACGCCATGAAATTTTCACAGAAGCTTAAACACATGATGAAGAATGTTCACACAAAATTTCAGCTCGATTGGACTCTTTCTTGATCGATTCGAACCAAGGGTCGAATCGATCCCAAAGGGGGCCCGGATCTACAGATCTCGGCCATGTGGGCTCCCTCACGTGCCAGAACTGGTCTCCCCTCAATTTAGGCGAAATATCAGCCTCCTACACCTATAAATAGAGCCCCTGGTCATTCAGAAAAGAGGTCGGACAATTTTGAGAGCTAAAGAGCGCCCGGACTCTGCCAGATTTACTCCAGATCACCATTGCTGCCTTAGATTCAGATTATAATCATAAAATCTGTTGTACTACGCGATAGGAAATTGTAATCTTCAAGCATCGATCAACAAAAGATAAAAGCTTTGGAGTGGACGTAGGCCGGAGATAGCCGAACCACTATAAATCTCGTGTTTTTTTTCATTATTTCTGGATTGTTGTTTGTTGTTTGTTTAGATCTGAGATTTGTGTTTGAATATTGCTGATTTGTATTCATACACTGGTGCTTTCACAACATTCGGGGTTTGTGACCATTTTTGGCGCAAACAACATCTACACCCAGTACAGGGAGTGGGTAAAGGCCATGGAGAAAGCTTCTAAGGTTGCCTTTGAGCGAGCTAAAGCGCTTGAGAAACTGGAGACCGAACTCGCTCAAAGGGACCGGATCATACAAGTGCTTACTGCTGAAACCGAGTCTTCTCGGAAATCGGAGATTGAGGCCACCAAAAAAGCCGATGAAGCGAAGGAGGAAATGGAGAGGTTGGGGCAGACACATGTTGCCCTGGTGGAGGAGATGAGCCACCGGAAGACTAAAGTCACCGCCGAGCGGGATGCGGCGGTTAAGGAACTCAATGAGCTCAAGGCTAAATTCGCCGACATGGCCAAGGAAAAAGATGATGTGAACAACGCAGCCCAGGAGGCGTGCGAACAAGCTGTTCTGCTCAGGGGTGAACGAGATGCGGCTGTGGCTAAAGTCCAAAAGGTGGAGATTGAGGTCGAGGAGAGAGTGAAGTTGGCCGAGTCCAGGCTAGAGGCTGACATCGAAGACCTTCTCGTCGTTTATAACGCTAATATGCTGAGGCACAGGGGTCTAGCCTGGCTCGATGATTTTTTGATGCATCTCTACAATGCTTGGAGCCGACTGGTTGAGGAAGAGAAGGAAGCGCATCAGGGCGTGTCCGTGGATGAATTTGAACTCGAGAATCGCATTCTGACTGAAGATGAAAAGAAGATTCTCCATGAGTCAATGATTCTGCGTGAGAAGGAAAGACTTGGCGCCCAGAACATTGAAGTGGGAGAGGGTTCTGGGGTTGACCACCATGAAGCAAGTCTCGAAGTTCCCGCGTCAACCCAGCCCGAATCCTCGTCTATGGTTGATCGCCAGGCCGTTCCTGCTTACAATCCAGATCAACCGCAGATGTCTCCGGCTGCAGCGCAAGTCACTGATGCCGCTCTGCCGCCTACGAGCCAAATTGAGGAAGGTATTCTGAACATTCCACATATCTTTCTTAAGTTGAAATCTTCGATCGATTTATGTTCTAACAGTTCTCTTATTCTTTGTCCAGCGATTGATGCTGCACCGACCATGCCTCCTGCACTCAAGAATCATATCAAATGCAGGGGGCTATCGTGACCGTAGCAATCACCGTATGCACAGCTGCTTCGCTTGACAATATGTAGGGGAGTATGATTATGTTTTATGAGCAGCTGATGGATGAACTCTTTCGTCGTCACGGCGATCCTCTTGCTGACTTGTCATCTGTCATGAGTGGAACTGATCCTGCTGCAAGTTCTTTAATACCGACTGCTGATGCCCTCAGCGGGGCTCGAGCAGTAACTGAAGAGGAGATGTTTGCTCAAATCGACGTTGAAATGGCAGCAGCTACTTATGGTGGCAGTTTCGGAGATGGGATGGCAGCACCGGGACCTGCTCCGCTTAGCATGATATCTCCCAATGGTACTGTTTTCATTACCAGCGTGCCCATTCCACCTTCTGTACTTGATCCTATTCCACCGACTCCGCCCGCAGAGAGCATTCCTATCCACTCGAGTTCGGAGGAGGATGTTGATATAATGCCCTCGCCTGAAGACCCACCGCCGAAAAGCAAAGGCTCAAAGAGGAAGATTAGTGGTGGCTCCAGCGGGTCTACACCGAGAAGGAAGCCAAGGAAGAAGAAAGATTAAACATGCTTCCCCAGTTTATTTTGACTTGCATTTTTTTGCCATGTATAGATGCGGGTTCGGCCCCTACTAGAAGGAATTTTTGGAAACTTGTACACGAACTTCTTTTATAATCCACAGAAATTAAACTTTTCTATTTTGACTTCTTTTTGGTCATTGTGTGTTTGTCTAAGTGTTTCAGTATCTGAAATGCACTTGTAAAGTTTCAGTTTCCAAATAAAGTTTGTTTCTGTTCGCCAAGTTCGGGTATTGTGGACACGGTTTGCGACTGGGAAGCGAGTTGACTTTTGACGTCGCATTGCTTCAGTCGATGGTTGATGCTTAAGTCTTGCCCACCAGTCTTGGTGGTGCGTTGTAAAACATCAGTCAGCGATCGCTCTTTTCTTATAGCAGGTCGAGTCTAGTGCCACTGAATGGGTGTATGAGACAAACGGAGATCGAGCGGTTTATTCACGCTTGTCCGATCGTCGACGATCATATCCGCGCTCTGGGGATTCTCATCCGTTTACTGGAGGTTGGTCACGCCGGCTTAAGTTTCAATCATATGTTCACGATCTGGGGGCTTGGAATTGGCGTTTGTATTTCGACTCGCGCTCCGAGAGTTTGGAGTTGATATTTATACTTCGATTCACGCTTTGGGAAATTGAAGTAGGTATTTACGCCCCGTTTCGCACTCTAGGAATTTGGAGTCGATGCTTATACTTTGACTCACACTCTGGGAGTTCGGAGTTGAGGTTTATACTCCACTTCGCACCTTGGGAACTCGGAGTTGAAGTTTATGCTCCGCTTCGCACTCTGGGAATACGGAGTTGATGTTTATACTCCGGTTCGCACTTTGGGAACTCAGAGTTGATGTTTATACTCCGACTCATGCTCTGGGAGTTCAGAGTTCATGTTTATACTCCGCTTCGCACTCCGGGAATACGGAGTTGATGTTTATACTCTGGTTCGCACTCTGGGAACTCGGAGTTGATGTTTATACTCCGCTTCGCACTCCGGGAATACGGAGTTGATGTTTATATTCTGGTTCGCACTCTGGGAACTCGGAGTTGATGTTTATACTCCGACTCGTGCTCTGGGAGTTCGGAGTTGAAGTTTATACTCCGCTTCGCACTCCGGGAATACGGAGTTGAGGTTTATACTCCGCTTCGCACTCTGGGAACTCGGAGTTGATGTTTATACTCCGACTCGCACTCTGGGAGTTCGGAGTTGATGTTTATACTCCGCTTCGCACTCTGAGAATACGGAGTTGATGTTTATACTACGACTCGCGCTCTGGGAGTTCGAAGTTGATGTTTATACTCCGCTTCACACTCTGGGAATACAGAGTTGATGTTTATACTCTGGTTCGCACTCTGGGAACTCGGAGTTGATGTTTATACTTCGCTTCGCACTCTGGGAATATGGAGTTGATGTTTATACTCCGGTTCGCACTTTGGGAACTCGGAGTTGATGTTTATACTCCGCTTCGCACTCTGGAATACAGAGTTGATGTTTATACTCCGGTTCGCACTCTGGGAACTCGAAGTTGATTTTTATACTTCGCTTCGCGCTCTAGGAGTTCGGAGTTGATGTTTATACTCCGACTAGCGCTCTGGGAATACGGAATTGAAGTTTATACTCCGCTTCGCACTCTGGGAATACAGAGTTGATGGTGGATTGTCGTGTATCAATCCTTTTTTGACTTTGATGTGATGGCTTGTCCCCGAGCTCGGGTTTCACTTAGCGAGTGATTGGTTGCATCGCAGTCACTCTCTATTGAATAAATTCCACCGTATGGTGAAACTTAGCTCTCCGTGCATAGTGATGGTCATATGAAGCATTTCAAGTAAATCACAGCTCTGGCTCGAAGAGATTGCATTTTATTGCTGAAATAAGAAAGTATGGCAAAGTCAGCTACCTTATTACAAGTTCTGATTTTGAAATGCAGAAACAAATTGCAAAAAAGGAAAGTAAACTAAATGGATAAAGATAGCCTGCCATGTGTAATAGCGGCGAAGGCTCTCGCTATTCCAAGCTCTTGGTAGAGTAAAACCATCGACGGCCGATAACTTGAATGTGCCATCTCCGAGCCTTCGTTCAATAAAATACGGTCCTTCCCATGTCGGCTTCATATGTGAAGGAACCGGATAGATTCTTTTTAGGACGAGATCTCCTAGTTCGAAGATTCGCGGACGGACCTTGGCGTTGTACAATCGGGCGACTCGACTTCGATGCGCAGCTGCCCTCAAATCAGCTTCTTCACGCTTCTCATTTAGTAGATCGAGAGATTCAGCAAGTAATATAGCATTTGTCTTTGGATCATAGTATGTCACACGATGAGAAGGTACTTCTAGCTTGACTGGAATAACGGCTTCTGAACCGTAAGAAAGAGAGAATGGAGTGTGACCGGTCGCAGTCTTGTGTGTTGTTCGGTAAGCCCATAAAGCCATAGGAAGTTCATCAACCCACTTTCCACCGACCTTTTCCAGTCGTTTTTTCAGAATGGATTTTATAACCTTATTAACAGCTTTGACCTGTCCGTTTGCCTGAGGGCGTGCTACTGCAGAGAATTTCTTTTAAATATGAAATCGTTTGCAGAAATCTTTGAATTCAGCACTGTCGAATTGGGTTCCATTGTCCGTTATAATGGTGTGTGGGAGACCGAATCAGCAGATGATGTTATGAACCACAAAGTTGATTACTTTCTTCGTTGTAATGGTAGCGAGAGCTTCGGCTTTAGCCCACTTTGTAAGGTAATTAACTGCGACGATAGCGTACTTCGCACCACCCTTTGCCAGAGGTATAGCACCGATGATGTCAATGCCCCACATTGCGATGGCCATGGGCTGACCATTTGCGTTATCTCGGTAGGGGGAGCTCTAGGAATTTGGGCATATTTCTGGTACCTATCACATTTCTTTGCATAGTTCAGTGCATCACGATTCACGGTAGGCCAATAATATCCGTAGCGAAGTATTTTCTTGGCAAGTGCTTGCCCCCGGTGTGATCACCACATTCTCCCTCATTCACATCGTGCAATACTTGTTTAACTTCATCGTGAGAAATACACCGGAGTAGGGGGACTGAGTACCCCCTTCTATACATGAGTCCATTCTGGATGGTAAATCGTGAGGCCTTCCGAAGGACTTGTCTATTTTCACTCCTGCGCTCCGGTAGGGTTCCGTGCTCAATGTAATTTCTGAGTGGGGTCATTCATGAATCCTTTTCGGGAAAGGTTTCGCATACCCAGTTTATTTCTGTCCGATCGATGCTTGGGGAAGATAGCGTTTCTACCGGAACAAGTCCCATTTGCTGAGCTTCACCTGTGCTGGCTAGCTTTGCCAAGGAATCGGCCTTTTGGTTGCACTCCCGAGGTATACAATAGATGGCGTAATAATTGAACTGATTCAGTACTTCCTGAACTCGAGGTAAGTAAGCAGCCAACCTTCGATCTCTTGCCTGATACTCTCCCCGTACTTGACACATAACCAATTGTGGGTCACAATAAATTTCCACTGTGATAATTCTTAAATCCCTAGCAAGTTTTAAGCCAACTAAGAGGGCTTCGTATTCAGCTTCATTATTAGTCGCATGAAAATCGAACTTCCCAGCATAGCATATGGATCGGCCTTCGGGGGTTTCGAGTACAACACCAGCGCCTAAATACCGGTCGTTTGATGCACCATCAGTATACAGCTTCGAGACGTATTCGGGCGATTTACTGGTTTCAGGGAAGTCCTTTGGAATGGTAAATTCAACTATGAATTCAGCGAGGACTTGTCCTTGGATTGCTCATCTTGGAGTGTAAGTAATATCAAACTGACTCAGTTCGATGTTCCACTTGAGTAATCTACCAGACGTCTCAGGCCGCGAAAGGACCCGTCGTAACGGCTGGTCGGTGTAAACAACAATGGGATGTGCCTGGAAATACGGTCGGAGTTTTCTTAACGCAATTACAAGGCAATAGGCCAACTTTTCTAGCTTTGGATAGTTCCTTTCAGCCCCAGTCAATCGTTTGCTAACATAGTATACTGGTTTCTATATCCCATCTTCTTCTCGAACCAAGGCAGTGCTGATAGCGTTTTCTGATATCACCAAGTATGTATACAACTTCTCATGATCAATAGGCTTTGACAGTATTGGCGGTGTGGATAGATGTTGAACTAGTGCTTGGAAAGCGCCCTCACACTCCGTGGTCCATTCAAAGTTTTGTTTCCCTTTTCGGATCAGATCGAAGAAGGGAATGCATTTGTCAGTGGACTTTGAAATGAACCTGCTCAATGCTGCTACCTTTCCATTGAGACTTTGGACTTGCTTTATATTCTTGGGAGTTTCAAGATTTCTGATTGCCCAAATCTTTTCAGGATTATCTTCGATTCCCCGGGCGTTAACGATGAACCCAAGGAACTTTCCGTATGCAACTCCAAAGTGACATTTCAGTGGGTTGAGCTTCATTTTGTATTCTCGAAGTATGTTGAACATAGTTTCCAGGTCTTTAACATGGTCGGTGGAGAGTCATGACTTCACAAGCATGTCGTCTACATATACTTCCATTGTTTTCCCAATTTGATTGGCAAACATCCGATTGACCAATCGTTGATAAGTAGCCCCGGCATTCTTGAGTCCGAATGGCATAACCTTGTAACAGTAAAGTCCCAGATTGGTTATGAAACTGGTAAGTTCTTGATCGGGTAAATGCATCGGTATCTGATTGTAGCCTGAATACACGTCCATGAAGGATAAGAGTTCATGCCCAACCGTCGAATCTACTAGCAGATTAATTCTAGGAAGTGGGAAACTGTCTTTGGGAAACGCTTTATTCAGATCGGAATAGTCGACACATGTTCTCCACTTCCCGTTTGGCTTTCGGACGAGCACGGGATTTGACACCCATTCGGGATATAGAGCATCCCGAATGAACCCGTTCGCTTTAAGCTTTTCTACTTCTTCTTTAAGGGCGGCAGATCTCTCTAGATCCATACCACGCCTTTTCTGTTTGACCAGGGCATGCTGCGGGTCAATATTCAGGGTGTGGCTCATGATGTCCGACGAGATCCCACACATGTCAGAATGCGTCCAGGCGAATACGTCAAGATTTGCCTGCAGAAATTCAACCAATTCCTCTTAGGTTTGCTGGCTTAGCTGAGATCCAATCTTTATCATTTTCGAGTCATCGTCATTGTCAACCGGGATATCAATCGTCAATTCGGCCAGGGATGTTTGACTTTCTTTAGATTCTCCTTCGTCTTCAGTTTCTCTTGGGTCAAGATCCTTGATGAATTGGCTGGGGTGCCCGTGCCTAGGCCCAGGCGTTAATTGTCAATTATCGGCGAAACGGACATAGAGAGATTCCTCTATGCCCTTTCCTTTCTCCTTTCGTTGCGCCTCCCGCAGCTTGGCAACATGACAGGCTCTGGTAGTAGCCTGATCTCCCTGAATGATTCCTATTCCATGATCAGTGGGAAACTTTAAAGTCAAACACCACGGGGCGTTGGCTACCCTGAATTCAGCGAGGGCTGGTCGGCCCAAGAAAGCATTGTAAGAAGAGTCTATGTCTAAAACAATGAACTGCAACATCCGTACTCTCCGACGTTCTCCAACTCCCAACACTACTGGCATTTCCACCATTCCAGTGGGTATAGTAGCACTTCCGTTGAAACCATGGACTCGGGATTGACAAGGCTTCAAGTCCGTGGCTTCCATTTTCATTTGATCATAAGCTCGCTTGAACAAAATATTCACAGAGCTTCCACTGTCAACTAAGATCCTCTTCATCTAAGCGGGACCTACTTGTGCTGAGATGACCAGTGGATCGATAGTGGGGGCTTCGACTTTATCAACATCTCTGTTCCTGAACACGATGTCATCTGTCATCATTTTATGTTGCTTGGCCGGAGCCCCTTCATCAAAACTACTACAGCACTTGAAGTCCGCATGCCTGATAGAACTGGCGTATGACTCCATTTCCTTCCAGCTTCGATCCGCTGGGTGAGGACCACCACTTATCGTATTGATAACCAACCTCCCGCCTATACGAGCGGGTTCCTCATGTCTTTCCTGATTCGGCGCACGATTCTGATTTGATGGGCCCGCACCACCAGACTGCGGCGCCCGCACATACTGATCCAACTTTCGCTCACGTATCAGTTTTTCGATGAGGTCTTGTAAGTGACGACACTCATTGGTGTTGTGGCCATAACTCTCGTGAATCTGCAGAATTTTCCTGTTTGGATTTGTCTCTCAGTTGGCGGTTTTGGGGCAGGCTTCTTGTATTGCATGGTATTGCAGGTCTGCAAATACACATTTTCCAACGACGTGTTCAACGGAGTGTAATTATCGTACATGGAAGCTCTACGCCGTGGTCCACGATCCTGATCGCGTTTTTTGTTCTGATTTCTATTGTCCCTCTGCTGATTCTGTTTATTTTGGATGTTCAACTGAACTTTTCCAGAACTATCTCCGGATTGTTTAACAGCAATGTTACTTTGGACTCCTTCGATGTTGGGCCTTGCGTCATCCTGCTTCCTAGACTATTTCGCATCCTCCCTTCTCAAGAACTGGGCTGCCTTGGAATAGGAATGGTCTAATGACGCAGGTGGTTTTCTAGCTAACCAATTTCCGAGCTCGGAATCAACATCAATCCCCTTAGTCAATGCCATCAGGATAGAGTTATCATTGCGATTTCTTATTTCTGCACACGCAGCATGGAATCGCTCCAAGTAACGTCTAAGTATTTCTCCGGGAGCTTGTGTAACACTAGACAGAGTGTTAACGTCTTTAGGCCTCGCCACGTGCATATGGAATTGTTCGACAAACTTGGTGTCCATTTGGTAAAAGTTAGAGATGGATCGTGGTGGCAAATGAGTAAACCACATGGTAGCGATGCCCCCTAGGGAAATGGGGAAACTACGGCACTTTACTGCGTCATCAGCTCTCGCAGCATTCATCAGCCATTCATATGTCAGGACGTGTTGATTGGGATCAGAACTTCCTTCATAAACTGGCAAGGCTGGCATCCTGAAGTGCCAAGGTGGTTCAGCATATAATACGTCATCGGTGAAAGGGGTATGACTCCGGGAGATTCCCCAGTCGTCATTACTGAGACCCTGACTTTCACGGATCATTTGATGAATCATCGTTGGTATATCCAGCACTCAGTTGCTTGGAGCATGTTGTGCCAAGGCGTGGTCGGGTTCCACTGCGCGAGTCTGGACCGGACGCGGTCGACGGTCCGTGGCTCGCCTCCTTGGTTCAACATCCTCAGGGACATAAGACTTAGTAGTCTGCTCTCGTTGGTTACGTTGAGGACTAGCTTGGTTTCTAGCATCACCTCCCCATCCGGTAGTGGTGGTAGTAGCAATGTTGCCGGTAACATGGTAAGGAGCAGCTCCTCCTCGAGTGGAAGGTTCTGTACGGAGACTAGCAGATGGTCTAGCTCTAGGTTGCCCAAGATTCGAAGCAGGTTGGTGTCCCATGGCTTGGGTGTAGCTTACACCTAGCCGTGGGCGCGTGGATCTGGTTTGGCCATCAGAGGAGGCTAAAATCTTCGTGGAAGAATAAGAACCTTGGTCTCTTCTGGATCTTCTTCGCCTTTGGCGATTTAGCTGTTTAGTCAACTCTGTGTTGGCGCGCAGTTGTTCAGTTAGCTGTTGTGGACTTTGGGTCAACTCTTGAAGCAATATCTGGAATTCTTGTCTAGTGATTAGACCTGATGGATCTAAAGGTCCTGCAGCATTTTGGTTGGATGGAGGTGATTGCATGGGATTTTGTCGGTCCCATGCTCCTTGATCAGTAGTTGTAGAAGTGGTACGTGTGCTCACCATAATGAATTGATGTAGTCCTTTCCTAGATCTGATTGCAAATCTGAATAGAATGGAAGGGCTTTAAAGTTCTATATCTGGATCTTCTTCTTAGATTTATGCAATCCAATATAGATAGGAGATCCAAAGAGCAGGAGAAAAATTGGGTTTTTCTCAGTGAAAGCACCAAAGTGTTTGTACCAAAATTGGGCACAACACTCTTCGGAAGTCCTTGAAGAGATAAAGTGAAGAAATTAAATAAAAAAAGATGAATTATCTAACAAAAACTCCAAATCTCAGAGATGAAAATAATAAAAATGTAAGGAGACACAAGAATTTAGAGTGGTTCGGCGTATCGCCTACATCCACTATGAAGTAGTTTGCTTTATTGATCTTTCTTTGATGTTTACAATTGATTTCAGCAAATTACAACGAATAACAATGATTTGCAGCAATGAAATTCATTGGTAGCAGCAGCAATGGAGTTCAGATCTGGATCTGGCGGAGTCCGGGCGTTGGAGATCTCAAAGAGGAAGAAGAACCCCTTTTCTGTTGGCTTTGGGGGTCTATTTATAGGTGTAGGAGGCTGATATTTCTCTCAGATCTCGGGAGACCCTCTCTGGCACGTGACCAGGCCCGCGCGCCCAAGCCCGTGAAGTTTCGGTCCAATCAGTGATCGATACGAACAGATTTCGTATCGATCAAGATTTCATCCAATGGAGTCGAAATTTGGCGTGGACATTCTTTAGCATGCACGTAGTCTTCTGTGAAAATTTCATAGCATTTGGACTTGTAGATTAGGAGATATGATCGATACGAAATGGGATTCCTGGTACGCTGTTTCGTTCGACTCGCTCTGTTCGACTCGCTTCCGTTCGACTCGGTGACGTGGCGCTTGAATCTCACTCTGCCCTTGACGCTATTTTGATCGAGTCGAACTGTGCATTGATTGAGCGAGTCGAAGTGGAGCGTTCTGAGGGATTCGAATCAGTGGCTTCGCCAATGGAGTCGAATTCGATGGAGTCGAACAGTGGTTGCGAAGCGAGTCGAAGTAGGCATCTATTGGATGCGAAGCGAGTCGAAGTAGTCGCTTCTGATGGTTGCGAAGCGAGTTGAATCTGAGCGATTCGAAGTTGGCTTCTGATGGCTGCGAACGGAGCGAGTTGAAGTATGGCTCGAAGCGAAGCGAGTCAAAATTTGCACTTCTAATGGATTCGAACTGGAGCGAGTCGAAGAAGGCTGTTCTTAACCAATTTTGTATCGTTCACAACTTGAGCATACGAACTCAGATTGACTTGAGATTTGGAACGTTGACTCTCATAGCTTAGGTTGTCATGTCATATCAATTTTAGTTCGATCCGGACTCGGACAAAATTCGTCGATATCCATAGTGAGCCTGTGTATAACTGATCTCTAGGACGGGCCATCATTGGTTACTAGTCAATTCCTTGGTGTCACGGCCTTGCCAAATAGTAGGATAACAGGCCTTTTTGGTGGCCTCTATCTCTGATTTCCGAGAGGACTCGGCTTCATCGTTGAGGACTTGGGCGATGCAGTCCTTCTGGGGAAGATCAGATTCTAACTTTTCGATTAGTTTAGCCCGCTCGAAGGCCGCCTTCGATGCTTTCTCTACAGCCTTTGCCCAATCTTTGTACTGGAAATAAATGTCATGAATGTAATCATGCATCGTGTTCTACGCCTCTGATGGAATTCTCTGTAAGTGAGGGAGGAAAATGTAGCCGTCAAAGCATATATTTGGGAAATCTTTCTTTAGCTGAGCAATTTTAATAGCCCCTTCCCCAGTGGGTTCAGTGATAGCCTGCTCAACGACGATGGGAGGCTCGACCTCAGTTCTATGGCATTGCAACTCAGGCCTAGAAGAATGTGAAGATGGTTTGTGACGAGGGGGGTCTACTGGCTGTCACCCTTGACCCGAAGGTTGTGTAGGAAGTCTAGGAGGAGGAGAGAGGGATCAGGATCGATGTTTGTACTCCCTATCCCTATCTCTCTCTTGGCGTTCCTGGTTAGAGTACCTGCGATCACGGTCTCTATCTTCTTCCCTCCTGCATGACTCATAATATGAAGAAGATCGATGAGCTGAACGAAGACTTCCTAACATCGACCCTCGTCCGGACAATGTACCTGTAAAAATAAAAAGAAGCAGACTTAGTGATTTCTTGAGTTGAAAAACTTATGACTGGAAATCGTGTAGTGCCGTGAAGTGTGTATGTATGTGCAACCTCTCGACCAATCGGAAATGTCGGCCACACTTATAGGAAGCGACTCGCTTAGGTCAAGAGCACTATCAAGCTCCTCTAACCCAGTGTTGTGTTGAAGTGACACGTAATCCAGAATCGGAATATCGGCAAGCCATTCAAAAGGAATCTCTGTTGGCGAGGAAGGAGCCTCTGAGATTCTAATGCCGGGAACCGGCAAGAAAACCACAACTGATTTCCACCTCGAAGACTTAGGACGTTTGCAAGCAGCGGCCTTGCCTTTTCTTCTTCCTTTTGTCGCTTGAAATCCGGCCGAAGACCCAGCCACAAGTTCATCGTCCGTGGGCGTTCTCTCTTCATCACCCCTCTCAGTTATTACGATCTCGGGTGTTTTGCGTTTCAGCTGCTTCTTCGAGGTCGCCCTCAGTGTTCCTTCAAGCCTTATGCTTTGATTCCACTCGATCAGTCCAACAATTCTCAAGTTTCTATCGGTTAGAACCGAATCGATGTCCCTCATTTCACTTGGAATTTCTTGAAGGACCCTTACTATTTCTTTGAAGTACCCGCCTTCCGGTTGTGAGATTGCAGCTGTAAAGAAAAGAAGATATTAGATTTACATCAACTACAATTATCTTGATAACTCTTCGAGAAGACTGCAACACTTCCGTCCGACTAACCATCGTCTGGCAAGTCCTGGGAGGCATCGGACGTAGAACCATTTTGTTTTAAAGTAACTCAGCCTTGTCCAGGATCCGGTTACTGTTAGGAAATCAAATCTATGGTTTTAATGACAACAACTATACAATGAAAATAAAATGTACATATATATGTATATATATACAGGAACTTGCTAAAGTAACATCACTAAAGAGACAAGAACAAGACTCAAAATAAGTATCAAGAGGCTACAAGTCGATAGAATTGGAAAAGGAATTGCACAGACACAGATACAACAACATGCACACATTTAGACGTTTGAATGCACTAGCTAGACGTCTGAATGATTCCTCTGGTTTACAAATTCTAAGGAAACAGACGTCTGGAGAAAGTCTCTGGTTCACAACTTAGAAGAAAACAGACGTGTGATCCTGAACTCAGACGTCTGAAAGACATCCAGACATAAAACAGAAATAAAGACCAGACGTCTGGATAATAAACACAAACGTCTGAAATGCTACCAGACACAAAAAATATATGAAGGCCAGATGTCTGAGGTCACTTTCCAGATGTCTGATTATAGGCTCGACTGTGTATCTTCAAAGTACAACTGTCACATCTGAAAAGACATCTTCGCTTCTCTTCGCTGCAACTCTTCATCACCATCAGAGGCGACCATAGAACACTTGTTAATGGATGCAACTACTCAAGGAATCTCTCTACAACTATATATATCATCAAGAATCAAGAGAAAGAACTAACCTGACTACTTTACTGACTTATGCTCTCTGATTATACACTCTATCATATACTCTTGATCTCTAGCAATCTATACTTGTATTCTACTCTTCCAAATATACAGTTCCTCATAGACAATACTCTCTAGATATATATTGGAAGCTTTTGTACTATATAGTCAAAATCCGTGTAATAGAGAACACACAATTGACAAAGAAACTCTGCTATTGTAAACCTGTTCCTCCGGGTGAAGTGAGGGTTATTTGGTGAAAGGAAATTCCGAAGAGGAGCTTCGGGACTGGACGTAGGACGGGAGGTCCGAACCAGTATAAAATCCTGGTGTGATTATTTTATATTTACTTAGATTAATATTGTTTTAGTTGCATCATATATTTTGCCACATATACTTGCATATACACCACACGATCCACTCCGTATAGACTTTCAATTGGTATCAGAGCCTGGTATTCTAGAGATCGTAACAACATCCTTGAATAAATGGCTATAAAGAGATCTAGTCAAGGCAATAGGAAGAGGAAGAGCAATAAAGAAGAATCAAAGGAGAAAACAAACAATTGTGGCTAAACTCAGATCACAATCGGTATGCTTAGATTCTTTATATAAAGATCTTTTGTTAGCACATGATGAATTATTAAAAGATTGTAAAACCTTGAATAAAGTTAATAGAATTGCTTTAGAAAAGTTAAAAGATTGTGAGCAAGATTCCAATTTAAAAAAGGAAAGTAAATTTTTGATAAAACAAACTAAATGTTTTGAAAATGCCGTAGAAGAACTTGTTTCACAAAAAGATTTCCTACAAGACGAAAATGAGCAGTTAGAACATAAAAACAATGATCTTTTAGAGGAAATCAATGTTTTGCAAAATAAAAATATTAGCTTTGATAAAGAAAAGGAAATTTTTTCAAAAGAAATTACGGATTTGAAAAGACAAAATGATTTTTTACAATCATCTTTAGATAATTCAGAATCTCGAATTTTTCTTCTCGAAAATCAGAACTGTACGATAAAAAGGGAGAATTCTGAATTAAACAAGCAAATTGATATTTTGAAAAAACAGTAATATTTCTTTTTAAAATAATAATTTTAACTTCAAAGCTAAATTTGATAAACTTAACACTGAAGTCACAAAATTTAATAAAGGTCAAAATGATTTAAACATGATTTTATCTAGTTCTAGACCTTTACATGACAAAAGTGGTTTAGGATATAATAAAACTGATCGTAGAAATAGCACTAGATACTCTTTCATGTATAGTAAAAATTTTAATACTAGTACTAAATTTCGAGTAAAGACTAGATCAAATTCTTATAGAAATTCAAATACTGCTATGGCCAATAATATTTATAATTTCTCTAGAAGTACAAAATCATTGAACGGAAATATGAATAAACATTATCTAAGTATTTGGGTTCTTGTTAATTGGAAAAATAGAGAAAAATACATTGATGATTATTTTGATATAGTAGTTAATAATGAAAATTATATTTATAAAGGTTCAACCACACCCAAATGGGTATGGTTTCCAAAGATCTAACCCCCTGGACCATAACATAGTAAGTGGGTACCAAAAAATGATTTTTATTTATTGCAGGTACTCAAAGAAACAAAAAGATTTTGGAATTTGCAAATATGATTCCCTCATTCTTTTTTGATAATGACAAAGGGGGAGAGATAATGGAAAGCACATCTTCAGGGCAGATTTATAAAGATAATGGAAAGCACATCTTTAGGGGGAGATTTATAAAAATTATATATAAGTACATTGTATAGTTGTCATCATCAAAATGGGGGAGATTGTTAGGAAATCAAATCTATGGTTTTAATGACAACAACTATACAATGAAAATCAAATGTACATATATATGTATATATACAGGAACTTGATAAAGTAACATCACTAAAGAGACAAGAACAAGACTCAAAAGAAGTATCAAGAGGCTACAAGTCGATCGAATTGGAAAAGGAATTGCACAGACACAGATACAACAACATGCACACATTCAGACGTCTGAATGCACTAGCCAGACGTCTGAATGATTCCTCTGGTTTACAAATCCTAAGGAAACAGACGTTTGAAGAAAGTCTCTGGTTCACAACTCAGAAGAAAACAGACGTCTGATCCTGAACTCAGACGTCTGAAAGACATCCAGATATAAAACAGAAATGAAGACCAGACGTCTGGATAATAAACACAGACGTCTGAAATGTTGCCAGACATAAAAAATATATGAAGGCCAGACGTCTGAGGTCACTTTCCAGACGTCTGATTATAGGCTCGAATGTGTATCTTCAAAGTCCAACTGTCACATCTGAAAAGACATCTTCGCTTCTCTTCGTTGCAACTCTTCATCACCATCAGAGGCGACCATAGAACACTTGTTAATGGATGCAACTACTCAAGGAATCTCTCTACAACTATATATATCATCTAGAATCAAGAGAAAGAACTAACCTGACTACTTTATTGACTTATGCTCTCTGATTATACACTCTGTCATATACTCTTGATCTCTAGCGATCTATACTTGTATTCTACTCTTCCAAATATACAGTTCCTCATAGAAAATACTCTCTAGATATATATTGGAAGCTTTTGTACTATATAGTCAAAATCCGTGTAATAGAGAACACACAATTGACAAAGAAACTCTGCTATTGTAAACCTGTTCCTCCGGGTGAAGTGAGGGTTATTTGGTGAAAGGAAATTCCAAAGAGGAGCTTCGAGACTGGACGTAGGACGGGAGGTCCGAACCAGTATAAAATCCTGGTGTGATTATTTTATATTTACTTAGATTAATATTGTTTTAGTTGCATCATATATTTTGCCACATATACTTGCATATACACTACACGATCCACTCTGTATAGACTTTCAGTTACTACTTGACAATTCCTGACCGCCTCCAGAAATGTAAAAGATGGACTATCTCCCCTACTCTTGAAGTTAAAAAGATATCCGATTTCTGTTGGAGCCGGTGGCCGAAAAAGATGCTCCATGAATACAATGAATAAACTGTTCAGCAAAGCGTATCCATTGGGGTGTAGTTGTGATGGAGCAATTCAGAGGAAAGACAACACTTCCCTAATGTATTGGTTGAACGGAGGAAGTGTTCCTGCGGTACACGCATGGCGATTGAAGGCAATAAACCCCTCTTGGGGAGCATGTCGTCTATTGTTTGGTCTCGGTAATAGTACATCGTCCAATGACAAACCATGCCTTAGGCATATTCGTCCCAACATGTCTTCATAGACATTGGACGGTACAGAGTCTTGGGGATTACAGATGAACGTAGCATCAGGTAGTTCGTCCGGAGCAGGGTCTTTAACTTCGGCCGCAATGGCCGGAATCTCTAGGACAAAAGGAGATTAATCCTGAAGCTCTTGCTGTTGTGAACTTGTGGATTCCATAGCTAATAAACTTATTAGAAACCATCATTAGACAATAAAAACCCAAGTGTTCCCCAGTGTGAAGTGCGTGAATGTGTTGTGCAGTGCAGTGTAGTGCTACAAGTTACTTAAGATATTCTACAGAGTATGGAAAACTTGCAAATGACAAGACTTCGAAATTCAACTGGAGTGACCGTCATCGCTGACCGTCACAACCGTGCCATCCAGATGGTAGAGACCGATCCAAGTTAAATTTCGTTAAAAGTTTGTTAAGTCACAGTTCCATCGACGAGGTTCGAAGGATAGTCAAATATGCAGTTCAAGGGTCAGGTCCAATTATGCCAGATTGAAGCTCGCCGGAGTTAAATGTTCGATTATTCAAAATATTCGCATCCATCACGGTCAAAACATGGATCGGTCACCAGAAAGTTGCAATTCGTATCGATCCAGGAAGTTGTAATTCGTATCGATCATTGCACGTCCCTTCGTATCGGTCACTGAAAGGATACTTCGTATCGATAAAGTATCCTCTTTTTCGTATCGATCAACGCACGAGAATTCGTATCGATCAAGGTTTATCGATACAAATGCTAGTGGTATCCATCGGTACGAACGTCACCCTTAATTGGTCGATACGAAGAGTTTGCCACCGATCGGTTAGAAGTGATTCCTTTGTTCGATACGAATCATTGTCATGTCAAGATCGATACGATTTCTCCCTTCGACACAAAACGATGCGAGTACTTCTTCCTCGTATCCCTCCACACTCCTTCTCCAATGAACACAAACGTTATTGCTCATCCCTCAACCTCACTCTGACCCAACTCCGGCACCAACATCGCCTGAATAGGCCAAGGCTTTGGACGAAGTGGCGTTGAATCTCGAGTCCTCCCAATTTCTACTTGAATTGATCGATCGATTACCTAATTTGAATATTTAGTTCAAGGGATTAACACTTGGTTTGATTTGAAGGCAAATGCAGTTTTCTCGTTTTTGAAATTTTATCGAGACGAAGGCTGGAAGTCAAATGAAAACAGATGAAAATTTTTCCTAAGTACAAAATGCTTATATATGGACCTGTGAAGTGAAGGGGAACGATTCGTCTCCCAGTCATTGTGACCAATCTCAACCGGTTTCTCATCGAATCTATACAAATTGTACTATTCATATCCATCAAGTTAAAGAAACTTCGATCAATACGAACAAGGCCACACAATCGATACGAACAGATCCACTTCCATCGATATGAACAGAGCCACTTCCATCGATACAAACTGAGCTACTTCCATCGATACGAATTGAACCACCTCCGTCTGTGCGAACAAGGCAATGGCTATCGATACGAACAAGGCGAAAATCTTGGAAATACTTGGTCGATTCGGCACGAAATGTGGATCGATCCTAGAAACTAATGCCACGCCAACTTTCAGACACGTGCCTGGATCGATGCGAACTAGTCGATACGAAGTACATCGATTCGAACTGAATAGCCTATCGAAGTCTCTAATTCGTATCGACCATAACTCGCAATCCACAAGTCCAAATGCTATGAAATTTTCACAGGAGCTTACGTACAACTCAAAGAACGTCCGTGCCAAATTTCGACTCGATTGGACCAAATCTTGATCGATACGAAATTCATTCGTATCGATCACGGATCAAGTCGAAACCACGTGGGATCGATCGCGTGGGCCCGCCCACGTGCCAGAGGGGGTCTCCCGAGATCTGAGTGATATATTTTCATCCTACGCCTATAAATAGCACCCTAAAGCTTACAAAAAAGGATCTTTTGGCTATTTGACATCCAAACTCTGCCGAAAACATTTTTGCACTACAAAGCTGCTGCTGTACTCGAATTTCATCATTGTAATTCGCTTCAATCAGTTGTAATCATCAAGAAAACATCAATTTCATAGTGGACGTAGGTAACACGCCGAACCACTCTAAACTTCTGTGTTTCTGCGTATTTTCTTACTTGGTTTTGAAGTGTTTGTTAGATAATCCGCTTTTTGCATTTAATTTCTTCATTTTTATCTCTTCAAACCCTTCCGAAGAGTGTTGTGCCCAATTTTGGTACTAACAGTGTCCATATAAATACGTTCTGTACTTAGCCAATTTTTCATCTACTTTTACTTTCACATACCGCCTTCGTATCGATCAGAGAAAAAGCTAAAAAGAAATTGCCTTCTTCTTCGAGCCATTTAATTCGTTAATCTCTCGAACCAACTGCTCTAATTAGGTAATCCATTGAACGAATCCAACGTGTAAACATTGAGACTCGAAATCTTTGCCATTCCGTTTGCTTCCGTGACCGACTCTGGTGAAGTGAAGGCCGGAGATGGGCCAGAGCAAGGTCGAGGATGGAGGATATGGCATCTGACCGATTTTGGAGAGGAAGGATGGATGGATATGAAAGGATCGCTCGTATCGGTTTAGGAGGAGTGATTCATATCGATCGAAAACTAATTGAAGTTTGTATCGATTGAAAATAGTGGAGATTCATATCGAGGAAGGGAGCGGCTTCGTATCGATTGGAGATAGTGGGGGTTAATATCGATCTAAAGTAATCGATACAAAAAATTAACTTTGTGATCGATACGAAGCTCTGGTTCAGCCGATCGATATGGAGATGCGGCCTGTGATCGATACGAAGTAAAGGGTTTTGCGTCGATACGAACTTGCCTTAAGGTGATCGATTCGAATTCTTTTCCTCCGCAATCGATACGAACGGGGGTTCTGGTGATCAATCCAAGTCTGAACCACGATGGATACGAAATCTTGCATAGTCGGACATTCAAATCCGACGAGCTTTGACCTTGCATAATTGGACTTGACCATTAAACTGCATATTTGACTACCTTTCGAAGCTCGTCGATGGAACTATAACTTGAAAAAATTAATAAACTTTTACTTGAATCAATCTCCAAAGTCTAGATGGCACAGTTGTGACTGTCAGCGCTGACGGTCACTCTGGTTGAAATTTTAAGTCTTGTCGTTCGAACACCTCTCAATACCATAGAATTTCTCAAGTAATATGTAGCACTGCACTACACAACACATTCCCGCACTTCACACTGGGGAACACACGGGCTTATTATCATCTAATGATGGTTTTTAGTAAGTTGATTAGTTATGGATTCTACAAGCTCACAACAACAGGAGCTTCAGAGTTCATCTCCCTTAGTCATAGAGATTTCGTCATCGCGGCCGAAGTTATAGATCCAGCTCCGGACAAGCTGCCTGGTGCCAGGTTTATCATGAATCCACAAGATTTTGTGCCGTCCAACGTCTCCAAAGATATGCTGGGACGAATATGTCTAAGGCATGGTCTACCGTTGGACGATTTCTTATTACCGGGACCGAATGATAGACCGCATGCACCCTTGGAAGTATTTACTGCCTTCAACAGGCATTCATGTATAGCCGGGTCGCTTCCTCCATTCAATCAATATATTCGGGTAGTGTTGTCCTACTTTGGAATTGCCCCATCACAGTTACATCCCAATGGATACGCATTGTTGAACAGTCTATTCGTTGTATTCATGGAGCATCTTTTCAGACCCCCGACCCCGATCGAAATCAGATATCTTCTTAATGTTAAGAGTCGGGGAGATAGCCCTTCTTTCACATTTCTTAAGGCGGTCAGGAACTGTCAAGTTGGGACTGGTGCTTTGACCAGATTGAGCTATTTCAAAACTGAGTGGTTCTACGTTC
The DNA here is from genome assembly GCA_030737815.1 of Allium fistulosum. NCBI lineage: Eukaryota > Viridiplantae > Streptophyta > Magnoliopsida > Asparagales > Amaryllidaceae > Allium > Allium fistulosum. The sequence continues at coordinate 7,405,925 of JASFAW010000014.1, forward strand.
GATGCCCACTAGGGTTTTCTAGTCGATGGTTGGTTAGGTGTAAGTGCTTCGACTTTTCTGGTAGTTAACAATATAGTTGCAACTGGTATTGGGACTAATACTCTCTTTCCATTACAACCACAATTCCTTGACCTGATGGCACACACTTTAAAGAAATAGTACGGATCCTCCAAGTAGTTCCAGGCGAGATGAGAGAAATCGAGTCGGTGCTCACCGACAGGAACTCAAGAATTCTTGGCTTAATCGAGTGAAAACAAAGCATAAGGCTTGAAGGAGTGCTTAGGGCGGCCCCGACGAAGCGGGTAAAGCGCAAAGCGCCCGGGGTCGTAATTGCTGAGGAAGGTGATGGAGAACACACGCCTACGAACGACGGACCCGTAGCCAGGCCTTTTGACAATTTTCAGGGTTCAGAGGGAAGAAGAAAAGGCAAGGCAGTTGCACACAAATGTCATAAATCCTCAAGATGGAAATCCATAATAGTGTCCATGCCAGCCTTCGGTGTTAGAATTTCGGAGGCTCCTCCCTCGCCAGTAGAGAATCCGTTTGAAGGACTTGCTGATATTCCGATTTTGGACTATGTGTCACTTCAACACGACACCGGATTGGAGGGGCTTCAAAGTACTCTAGATTTAAGCGAGTCTCCACCCATCAGTGCGGCCGACATTACCGGTTGGTCGGGGGGTTGCACATACATATACACTTAACGACACTACACGGTTTCCAGCCTTAAGTTGCCTGCTTTGAGAATTCACTAACTCCGTTCTTCTTTTACTTTACAGATACGATGAATAGGCGAGATTCTATGCTCGGCGGTCTCCGTTCAGCACGCCAATCATCAAGCTCATATTATGAGTCCCGTCGGAGGGAGGATGATAGAAACCGCGATCGCGGTTATTCTAATCAGGGACGTTATGAGAGGGTTAAAGATGGAGATTACATAGAACAGAGATATCGATCCCGATCGCGTTCTCCAACTCCCCGATTCCCTACATAACCTTCTATTCATACCTCACATCCCCCGGAGCCTCCACGCTTAAAACCATCTTCTCATGCTCCAAGGTCTGAGTCTCAGCATCGTAGAACTGAGGCCGAACCTCCCACTGTTGCTGAACAAGCCATCACTCTGCCCACTGGGGAAGGGGCTATTAGAATTGCCCAGTTAAGAAAAGATTTCCCGAACATATGTTTTGACGGCTTCATCTTCCCCCCTCACTTAAAGAAAATTCCATCGGAAGCAGAAACAACGATGCATGACTATATTCATGACATTTATACACAGTATAAGGAGTGGATAAAAGATGCAGACAAAGCATCGATAGTGGCCTTCGAGCGGGCAAAGGCAATTGAGAAACTGAACTCGCTCAGAAGGACCGCATTATCCAAGTTCTCAATGATGAAGCTGAATCTTCTTGGAAATATGAGATGGAGGCCACCCAAAAAGATGTTGAGGCCACCCAATCTATGGAGAGAATGCGACAAATGCATTTTGCTTTGGTGGAGGAGATGGGCCACCGAAACACCACTGTCACAGCTGAACGAGACGCTATCCTGAAAGAACTTAACGAGCTCAAAGCCAAATTTTCCAAAATTACCAAGGAGAAGGATGATGCAAATAAATTAGCTCAGGAAGCATGTGAACAGGCCATAGTGCTTCGGGGCGAACGGGATGCGGCAATGGCTAAGGTCCGGGAAGTTGAGGCTAAGGTTGAAGATGAGGTTAAGATGGCGGAGGCCAGGCTAGAGGCTGATATTGAGGATCTAATCATTACTTCTAATGCCAACGTCTTGAAGCATAGAAACCTAGCTTGGCTTGATAATTATTCGACACATCTGTATAATGTCTGGGGACGATTAGTAGGAGATGAAAAGGCTGCGCATCAGGGCGAATCAGTTGATGAATTTGAGTTTGAAAACCGAATGCTGAATGAAGACGAGCGAAAAATTCTCCACGATACAATGATCTCATATGAGAAGGAGAAGCTCGGTGCTCATCATTTGGAAGCTGGAGAAGGATCTGGTGTCGAGCATCATGATATAAGTTCAGAAAATCTCTTGCCAACTCAACTTGAACTGACTTCCGTGATTGATTCTCAATTCGTTCTTGCTTATAACCCGGAACAGCCATAGCTATCTCAAGCTAGTGTGCAAATCTCTGAGGCCGTTCAGCCGCTCACGAGTCAAACTGAGGAAGGTACTCTGAACATTTTGTATGTTTGTCCAAAACCGGAAGCGTACATGAAGTTATTATTAACATTATTCTTTTGCTTTTATCCAGTGATTGAAGCTACACCAGTCGTGCCTCCTGCAACTCAAGAATCACATCATATGCAGGAGGCCATTATAACTGAAGCGACCACTACAACGACCATGGCACCGACTGATGGAGCGTAGGGGAGCACACTTATTTTTGATAAGCAGATGATGGAGGAACTCCTTGGTCATCACAGTGACCCTTTTGCTGACTTGCCATTCGTTATGGGTGGAAGCGTTCCAATGACAATTTCCTCGGCCCCAACTACGGGAGTCTCCAACGGTGCGCAAACACTTCACGAGGAGGAAATCCTAGCTAAAATCAATGCTGAGATGTAGGCAGCCGCACGGGGCAGCGTTTTTGGCGGTGGAATGGCTGGACCTAGTCCAGCCCCTTTGCAGATGATATCTCCGGGAGGAACGGTCGTTGAGACGAGCGCGTCTGCCCCCACATCCTTCTATTGATCCTATCCCTTCGACTCTGCCTTCAAGAAGTGTTCCAATGCATCTGAGTTCGGAGGAGGATATTGATATAATGCCCCTGACTGGAGATCGGCCGCCGAAAAGTAATGGCTCAAAAAGAAAACCAAGTGAGAGCTCCAGCGGGTCCACACCGAAGAGGAAACCGAAGAAGAAAAAAGAGTAGATACGTCTCTTCGGCTCGTTTTTGAGTAGATAGGAATTTCTTTAGTTTTTGTCGGCCGTGTATAGATGCAGGTTCGGCCCGCTAGTTGGATTTTTGTGATAAACTTGTACTTAGTTTTCTTCCATAAATAGTTGAAATGAAATTCCATTTTGGCTTTAACTCAATTTTCGTTTATTTGCTTAAGTGTTTCAGCATTTGAACTCCAGTCCAGTATATTTGTTGAGTTTCGACCTTTGGATTGGACCCAAGTTTAGTCGTTAAGTCCTGAAATCACGACTATGAGTGATGACTGAACGTCAAGCTGGACTCCGATGCTGCACTATCTCAATCAGTGATTGACGCTTAAGTTCTGCCCCTAGTTTCAGGGACGAATTGTAAAGACTAAGTGGGAATTGTGCTCCGTCTTCAACTCATCGAGCTTAACATCGTTGGATTGTTGCTGAAACAAGGAAATTCGAATGGTCGAATCACACTCGCTCATTTATCGATGATTGTACCCATATTCCAAGGACTTGCATTCGTACATCGGCGGTCGGGCACGCCTGCTCGAGTTTCAAGGATATGTCCACGCGCCGGGGACTTAAGTCAATTTCACAAGTGGTTGGTCACACCCGTTTAATGTTTGTAACCATGTCCACACTCTGGGGACTCTAGATGGATTTGCGAGTGGTCAGTCACACCCGATTTGCATTTACACTCTGACCATGCTGCGGGGACTCAGAGTTGTTTTACGGACGGTCGATCCTAATCCTGTTTGTGTTTAAACTCCAATCCACTCTCCGGGGATTTTGAGTTAACGTTTATACTCCAATTCGCACTCTGGTAATTTGGAGTTGGTATTTATGTTGACACTCCGGTTCACACTCTGGGAATTTGGAGTTAGTTGACGTTTGTACTCCAGTTCGCACTCTGGGAACGTGGAGTTGGTTGATGTTGATACTCCGATTTGCGCTCTGGGAATTCGAAGTTAGTCAATGTTTATACTGCAGTTCACACTCTAGGAAATTGGAGTTAGCCGAAAGATGGTCAGTCACATCTGTTCAGGCTTTAGGATCTCGTTCGCACTCCGGGAATGACGAATCTATCATGATCGTGGATGGTAAGTTCACATCCACCCCGAGTTAACAAGCGAGGTCGTTAGATGGACGGATCCATCCTCCTTAAACTTGGTCAAGGTACGAGCGAAGTTGTTAGGTGGACGGATCCACCCTCTTCGAGATCATATTTGTAAGTTTATACTCCAGTCACACTCTAGGAATCTGGAGTTGGTTAAAGGATTGTCGTGTATCAATCCTTTTTTTTAGACTTCAGTTTGATGACTTGTCCCCGTGCTCGGGTATCATTTAGCGAGTAACCGGTGGTATCACAGTCACTCCCTATTTGAATAAATTCCACCGTCGGGCGGAATTTAACTCTCCGTGCATAGTGATAGTTGTATGACGCATTCAATAACTCACAGCTCTGGTTCGAAGAGATTGCATTTTATTGCTGAAATAAGAAAATATGGAAAAATCAGTTGCCTTATTACAAATTCAAATTTTGAAATGCAGAAACAAATTGCAAATGAAAAATAGACTGAATAAATAAATAGAGCCTGTCATGTGTAGTAGCGACGAAGACTTTCGCTGTTCCAGGCTCTCAGAAGAGTGAGACCGTCAAAGGTCGATAATTTGAATTTACCATCTCCGAGCTTTTGTTCGATAACATACGGCCCTTCCCAAGTTGGCTTCATATGCGAAGGTACCAGATAAATTCTCCTAAGGACGAGATCGCCGAGTTCAAAGGTTCGGGGTCGGACCTTGGCATTGTATAATCGGGAGACTCGACTTCGGTATGCGGCTGCCCTCAAATCAGCGTCTTCACGCTTCTCATCCAATAAATCTAGAGATTCGGCAAGTAATATAGCATTTGTATTCGGATCATAGTATGTCACACGATGATAAGGCACTTCTAATTCGACTGGAATAACAGCTTCTGAACCATAAGAAAGAGAGAACGGAGTGTGTCCGGTCACGGACTTGTGGGTTGTTCGGTAGGCCCATAAGGCCATAGGAAGTTCATCGACCCATTTTCCCGCGGTCTATTCCAGTCGTTTCTTCAGGATAGACTTTATAACTTTATTAACAGCTTCGACTTGTCCATTCGCTTGAGGGTGTGTGACTACGGAGAATTTCTTCTAAATGTTGAATCATTGACAGAAATCCTTAAATTCAATACTATCGAATTGTGTCCCGTTATCAGTGATGATAGTATGTGGGAGACCAAATCGGCAGATGATGTTGTGCACTACAAAGTGGATCACCTTCTTTGTTTTGATTGTAGCAAGGGGTTCAGCTTCCGCCCACTTGGTAAAGTAATCAACTGCTACGATGGCGTACTTCGCACCACCTTTAGCTAGAGGTAGAGAGTCAATAATGTCCATCCCCCATACTGCAAACGGCCATGGACTGACCATTTGAGTTATTTCGGTAGGTGGCACCCTCGAAATCCGAGCGTGCTTCTGGCATTTGTCACACTTTCTGGCGTAATCCGATGCATCGTGATTTACGGTTGGTCAATAGTATCCATATCTGAGCACTTTCTTGGCAAGGGCTTACCCCCGGTGTGATCGCTACATTCTCCTTTGTGCATGTCATGCAACACTCGTTTGATTTCATCGTGAGCGATACACCGGAGTAAAGGAATAGAGTACCCTCTTCTATACATAACTCCATTATAAATAGTGAATCATGAAGCTTTTCGAAGAACCCGTCTCTTTTCACTCCTGTGCTCTGGCAGGATCCCGTGCTCGTGGTAATTTCTAAACGGAGTAATCCACGACTCCCTATTGCGAACAACCTCAAATATCCAATCCGTCTCCATTCGGTCGATGCTCAGGGAAGCTAATGTCTCCACGGGAACGATTCCCATTGTTGCGCCTCACCTGTGCTGGCTAACTTTGCTAATGAATCGGCTTTTTGATTGCGCTCTCGGGGTATGCAGTAGATGGCATAATAATCGAACTGATTTAATATTTCCTGAACCCGAGCAAGGTAAGCAGCCAGTCTTTGGTCCTTGGCCTGGTATTCCCTCCGAACTTGACATACGACCAATTACGAATCACAATAAATCTCCACAGCAATGATTTTTAAATCTCTGGCAATCCTCAATCCGACAAGTAGGGCTTCATACTCAGCTTCATTGTTGGTCGCACGAAAATAAAACTTTAAAGCATAGCATATAGATCGACCTTCAGGAGTTTCAAGCAAAACCCCTACACCTGAGCAACGGTCATTTGATGCACCATCTGTATGCAGCTTCCAGATATACTTGGGAGATTCACTTATTTCGGGCATGTCCTTTGGGATGGTAAATTCAGCCATGAAATCTGCTAGGACTTGTCCCTGGATGGCTCGCCTTGGAGTGTAAGTAATGTCAAACTAACTTAACTCGATATTCCATTTGAGTACCAGACGTCTCAGGCTGCGTAAAGACCTGTCGTAACGGCTGGTCGGTGTAAACGTTGATAAGATGAGCCTGGAAATACGGACGGAGCTTCCTCGAGGCAATAACAAGACAATAAGCCAACTTCTCTAGCTTCGGATAATTTCTCTCAGCTCTGGTTAGTCGTTTGCTAATATAGTAGAACGGCTTTTGTATTCGGTCATCTTCCCGAATTAGGGCAGCACTAATTGCGTTTTCTGACATCGCCAAATAAATGTACAATTTCTCGTGATCGATAGGTTTTGACAAAATTGTCGGTATGGAGAGGTGTTGAATTAGTGCTCGGAATGCTCCCTCACATTCCGTAGTCCATTAAAAATTTCGTTTCCCTTTTCGGATCAGATCGAAGAAGGGAATGTATTTGTTAGTAGATTTTGAAATGAACCCGCTCAGTGCTGCTACTTTCCCGTTGAGGCTCTGGACTTGCTTTATTGTTTTTGGAGTTTCAAGGTTTCTATTCGCCCAGATATTTTCGGGATTGGCTTCGATTCCTCGAGCGTTGACGATAGACCCAAGGAATTTTCCTGATGCGACCCCAAAGTGACATTTCAAGGGATTAAGCTTCATTCTGTATTCTCGGAGAATATTAAACATTGACTCCAGGTCCTTGACGTGGTTAGTGGAGAATCATGACTTGACTAGCATGTCGTCCATGTATAACCCCATGGTTTTCCCAATCTGATTGGCGAACATTCGATTAACTAATCGTTAATAAGTTGCACCAGCATTCTTGAGTCCAAAAGGCATAACCTTGTAGCAATAAAGTCCCATATTAGTTACGAAGCTGGTATGATCCTGGTCGGGTAAGTGCATTGGTATTTGATTGTAGTTGAAATACGCATCCATGAAGGATAAGAGTTCATGCCCGGCCGTTGAAATTACGAGTTGATCAATTCGAGGACGTGGAAAACTGTCTTTAGGGCAGGCTTTATTCAGATCAGAGTAATCGATGCACGTTCTCCATTTCCCATTTGGATTTCGGACAAGTACAGGATTTGACACCCATTCCGAATATAATGCATCTCGAATAAATCTATTCGATTTAAGCTTGTCTACCTCTTCCTTAAGGGCGGCAGATCTCTCTGGATCCATGCCACGCCTTTTTTGTTTGACCAGGACATGCCGTGGGTCAATGTTCAATGCGTGGCTCGCGGTGTCCGGCGAGATCCCACACATGTCAGAATGCGTCCAGGCAAACATGTCAAGGTTTGCCCGGAGAAATTCAACCAATTCCTCTTACATTTGTTGGCTTAGCTAAGATCCAATCTTTATCATTCTAGAATCATCGCTATCATCGATCGGGACATCGATCGTCAGTTCGACCGGAGAAGCTTGACTATCTTTACTTTCGTCTTCACTTTCGGTATCTCTCGAGTCAAGATCTCTTTGGAATTGTTTGGGGTACCCAAGCCTAGGCTCATGCATCAATTGTCAATTTTCAACAAAGCGGATGTAGAGAGATTCCTCTACGCCCTTTCCTTTTTCACTTCGCTGCGCATATCGCAGGTCAGCAACATAACTGGCTCGTCCAACAGCCTGATCTCCTTGAACGACTCTAACCCCATGATCGGTGGGGAACTTCAGAGTCAAACACCATGGGGCAATCACAGCTCTGAACTCAGCTAGGGCCAGTCGGCCATGGAAAGCATTATATGGCGAGTCTATATCCAATACTACAAATTGTAGCATCCGGACTCTCCGACGTTCTCCAATTCCTAACTACACTGGCAATTCCACCACTCCAGCGGGTATGGTCGCACTCCCATTGAAACCATGGATACGGTACTGACAAGGTTTTAATTCTTTAGTCTCCATTTTCATTTAGTCATAGGCTCGCTTGAACAATATGTTCACAGAGCTTCCAATGTCTACCAAGATCCTCTTCATCCAAGCAGGACCTACTTGAGCTGATGTGACAAGTGGATCGATGGTTGGGGCTTCGATCCTATCGGCATCTCTATCTCGGAAGATGATGTCGTCGGTCATCATCTTATGTTGCTTGGCCGGAGCCTCATCTTCCAAACTACTACAACACTCAAAGCTCGCATACCTAATAGAACTAGCATACGACTCCATTTCCTTCCATCTTCGGTCTGTTGGATGCGGACCACCACTAAGAGTATTTATCACTAACCTCCTGCCAGTACGAGCGGGTTCCTCCTGTCTAGCCTGATTCAGTACATGATTCTGATTTGATGGGCCTGTACCTCCAGACTGCGGCGCCCGCACAAACTGCTCCAACTTTCTCTCTCTTATCAACTTTTCAATGAGATCCTGCAGGTGACGGCACTCATTCGTGTTATGGCCGTTGCTTTCGTGGAATCTACAAAACTCTCCTGTATGAATCTATTTCTCCGATGACTGTTTCGGAGCAGGTTTCTTGTACTGAATAGTATTGCAAGTCTGTAAATACACATTTTCCAGCGACATATTCAAAGTAGTGTATTATCAAACATAGGAGCCCTACATCGTGGACCACGATTTTGATCCCGTTTCCTACTTTGATTACCATTGCCTTTCTGCTGATTTTGTTTATTCTGAATGTTCAATTGCACCTTTCCGGAGCTCTCCCTGGATTATTTAACAAAAACATTACTCTGAATTCCTTCTATACTAGGCCCTGCTTCATCCTTTTTCCTAGACTGTTTCGCATCCTCCCTTCTCAAGAATTTGGCTGCCTTGGAATAGAAACGGTCCAATGACGTTGGAGGTTTTCTGACCAACCAATTGCCGAACTCAAAATTGGGATCAATCCCTTTAGTCAATGCCATTGGAATAGAGTTATCATTAGGGTTGCTGACCTCACCACATGCAGCATGAAATCTCTCTAAATAACGTCTAAGTGTCTCTCTAGGAGCTTGAGTGACACTAGATAAAGTATTAACATATTTCGGTCTTGCGACATGCATGAAAAATTGCTCAATAAATTCATTGCCAACTGGTCAAAACAAGAGATAGATCGAGGTGGTAAACGGGTAAACCACATAGTTGCTATGCCCCTTAGAGATATCAGGAAGCTTCGACACTTAACTGCATGATCAGCTTGTGCAGAATTCATCAACCATTCGTACTTCAAGATATGTTGATTAGGATCAGAGCTCCCTTCATAAACAGGTAAAGTTGGCATCCTGAATCGCCGAGGTGGTTCAGCATAGAGTATCTCATCAGTAAAAGGGGTATGAATCTAGGAGATTCCCCAGTTGTCATTGCTAAGACCCTGACTCTCACGGATCATTTGATGGATCATCGTCGGAATGTTGGGCATTTGGACATTTTGAGCATGTTGGGCCAAGGTGTGGTCGGGTTCCACAATGCGATGAGAGGCCGGTCGCTGTCGACGGTCCATGTCTCGCCTCCATGGTTCTATGTCTTCCGAGACATAAGGCTCAGGAGTATGGTTGCGTTGGCGGTGGGTCGAAGCTGTTCGGTTCCGACCATCAACTCCCAAATCGGTAGTAGTGGTAGTGCAGTTGTCAATAGTATGGTATGGGGTAGCGCCTCCTCGGGAGGACGGTCCAGTTTGATGGCTGGTGGATGGGCCAACTCTCGGTTGCCCAAGACTCAATGTATGCTGATGCCCAGTGACCTGTGTGTAACTTACATCAAGTCGCGGGCGCGTGGATCTATGATGGTAGTCAGAAGAGGCTGAACTTTCAATGGATGAATAGGAAACCTGATCCCTTCTGGATCTCCTTCGTCTTTGATGATTTAGTTGGTTGGTCAACTCCGCATTAGCATGGAGCTGTTGAGTGAGCTGTTGGCGGCTATGAGACAGTTCTTGCATTTGCATATGGAATTCTTCCCTGGTGATAGGGCCTTGCGAATATGATGGTCCGGTAGCATTCTGGTCGGCTGGAGGTGGTTGTACGGGGTTCTTTCTGTCCCATCCTTCTGGATCTGCGGCAGTTGAGGTAATCCTTGTGTTAACCATGATGGATAGCGAAGCTCTTTCCAAGATTTGATGCAAATCTGAATAGGATGGAAGAACTTTAACTTGAAATCTGGATCTTCTTCTTAGATTTATGCAATCCGATATTGATAGTAGATCCAACGAGCATGAGAAAAACTGGGTTTTCTCAGTGAAAGCACCAAAGTGTTTGTGCCAAAATTGGGCACAACACCCTTCGGAAGTGTTTGAAGAGTTAAAATGAAGAAAATAAATGTAAAAAGAGGATTATCTAACAAACACTCTAGAAAATAATCGGAAAAACAGCAAAAGAACACAGAGATTTAGAGTGGTTCGGCGTGTTGCCTACGTCCACTATGAAATGATTGACTTTTATTAACTTTTGCTTGCTGGTTACAGCGGATTACAGCAGTAAATTTCGAGTACAACAGTGTTTTTTGAGTACAACAATAATTTCGACAGAGTCTGGATGTCAAAGAGCCAAAAGATCCCTTTTCTGTAGGTTCTGGGCTACTATTTATAGGCGTAGGCTGCAAATATCTTGCTTAGATCTTGGGAGACCTCTTCTGGCACGTGGGTGGGCCCATGCAATCGATCCCATGTGGTGGGCGCTCGATCTGTGATCGATACGAACAGATTTCGTATCGATCGTATTTTGGTCCAATCGAGTCGAAATCGATCATGAACATTCTTGAGGGTGTACGCAAGCTTCTTTGAAAATTTCGTAGCATTTGGACTTGTAGATTGTGAGTTATGATCGATGCAAACTTGTGTTTTTTCTAGGCTATCGAATTCGTATCAATATCGTTCGCATCGATCTATTCGTATCGCTTTTTGTGCATGTGCTCACAAGTTGACGTGGCGATAACTCCTCGGATCGATCCACTTTTCATGCCGAGTGACTAAGTCTTTCATTGAAGTGTATCTTGTTCATATCGATGTATTTCCGCCATGTTCGTATCGACCAGCTCGGCCTTGTTCGTATCGATGCATTTCCGCCTTGTTGATATCGATCAGCTCTACCTTTTTCGTATCGATTGTCGTCGTTCTGTTCATATCGATTGCTTAATGGCTTATTTCGTATCGATGGCTGGGTGCCATTTTGTATCGATTGTTTGATGTTTTACTCGTATCGATCGTTAATCGATCGATACGAGCTGTGCAATTGGAATCGATACGAATTGACTCCAATTGATGGATACGAAGTTGAGTGTATGTGATGGATATGAACAACAGACAATTGATGGATACGAATAGACGAGGCTAGATGTATGCGAACAGATGGCTACGAACAGATGGAGGCGAGCAGATGGAGACGAACATATGGATGCAAACAGATGGAGACGAATGAATTGATTCCCTTGGTTTGCATCGAACATATCTTGAGCATACGACCTCGGATTGACTTAAAATTTGGAACATTGGCTTCCATAGGTTTTCTTGTCGTGTCGTATCAATTGTAGCTCAATCCAGTCTCAGATAAAATTCGTTAGTATCATGGTGAATCCGTGTATAACCGATCTTCGGGACGAACTGTCCTTTGTCTCTAGTCAAGTTCTTGGTGTCATGGCCTTGCCAAAAGGCGGGATAACAGAGCCCGCTAAGGATGGAAAGGGCAAGGTGTATGCATTGGAGCCTGCTACTTCGAAGCCAATATCCTATGAGAAGGGAAAGGCAGTTTTGGGAGGTACGCTTTAGATTCATGGTATGTTTGTTAGCGTTCTATTTGATACTGGTGCATGGTAGTCTTTTTTATCTAGATGTTTGATAGATAAGCTTAACCTAGAAACCAAATATTTAGTTATTTCCTTTTGGGTTGCGAATCCAATAGGAGGGTATGCAACTTTAGGGTTGAGATGTGACCAGTTAGAGTTTGACCTGTTAGGTCATACTTTTGTTTGCAGTTTGCATGTGTTTGATTTTATGGGGTTCGGGATTATTCTTGGGATGGTCGGTTAAGTGAGTACGATGCTAGGATAGTTTTCCAAGATAGGAAAATATCACTTAGACACCCTGATTGTAGTGATTGGATAGTTTATACCGTAGAAGGTTCTAACGGTGAGGTGAACGCTTTGTTGGGTGTTATGTAATTGGATGATGAGTTGAATAGAGTTTTCGTGGTTAGAGAATTCACGGATGTTTTTGAGCCTGTAGTTGGATTCCCACCTAAACAAGCAATTGAGTTTCGGATAGATTTGGTTCCGAGATCAGAACCAGTGAGTAGGCAGCCAAGCAGGATGACTGCTATAGAGATGAGGGAGTTGAAGGTGCAGTTGGTGGATTTAGAAGGTAAGATTTTATCAGGCTGAGTAGTTCACCTTGGGGAGTAGCCACAGTGTTTGCTAAGAAGCCAGGCAGATCGTTGAGGCTATGTATCGATTATTGTAAGTTAAATGAAAGGATGATAAAGAATCGATATCCATTGCCGAGGAGTGACGATTTGTTCGACCAGTTGAGTGGAGCGAAGGTATTCTCGTAGTTGGATTTGGCAACAGGTTTCCATCAGCTCAGAGTAGCAGAGGATAGTATACCTTTGATGGCGTTTAGGACCCGATATAGGTCGTACGAATGGTTAGTTATGCCATTCGGACTGACTAATGCGCTGGCTTTCTTTGTGGATTTGATGAAACGAGTTTTCCAAGAGCACTTGGATAGTTTTGTATTGGTTTTCATAGATGATGTCTTGATATACTCTAAGGATGAAAGAGAGGATGAAGTTCATCTTATAGTGGTGCTTGAGGTGCTGGGGAAGCATCAGCTGAAGGCAAAGTTTTCGAAGTGTCATTTCTGGAAGAAGGAAGTGAAGTTTCTTGGTCATGTAATCTCAGTGAAAGGGTTGTCAATAGATATGACTAAGATTGAAGCAATGAATAGTTGGAAGAGAAACGAGATAGTGATGGAGATAAAGAGTTTCCTTGGGTTGGCTGGTTATTATCGGAGATTCATTAAGGATTTTTTGCAGATAGCAGCACCGATGACCAAGCTAATGAGGAAGGATGTAAAGTTTGTGTAGACTAATAAGTGTGAGGAAGCATTCCAGACTTTGAAACACTTGTTGACCCGTACACCTGTGTTGGTTATTCGAGAAGGAAATTAGAATTTGGTAGTTTATACAGATGCGTGTGGAACGGGATTAGGAGCTGTGCTGATGTAGAAGGGTAAAGTGATTTCCTATGCTTCTAGACAGCGTAGACCACATGAGGTCAGATATCCGACGTATGATTTGGAATTGGCAGTTGTGATCTTTGCATTGAAGGTGCAGACACATCACCTTTTGGGAGAGAGGTTTGAGTTATATACAGATCATAAGTCGTTGAAGTTATTGTTCTCTCAGAAAGAGCCGAACATGAGACAATAGAGGTGGTTAGAGTTTATCGCTGCTTATGATTTTGGGATTGAGTAAACACCGAGGAAAGGCAAGAAGGTTGCAGATGCACTTGGCAGGAAACATCAGAATGCAGTGTTGGCGATGATGCCGAGTGGAAAAATTTGGAAGCATTAGCAGATTGCAGAGTGCAGTGGAGATCTGAGGCTGGGTCTAGCGGAGAAACCATAGTGTTATATTGTTTGTATGTTTGACCAGTGATGATCGAAAAAATGGCTTCTAAATAGGAAGAAGATCCGTTATTAGTTGAACGGATCAGGAAGTTAAGAGATGGAACCGAGAGCGATGACTTGAAAGATTTTGGTCTTGACCAGAATGGGAGGTTGAGAAAGAAAGGAAGATTATGTGTTCCGAGTGTAGGAAACATAAGGAAAGAAGTCTTGGAGGAATGCCATCGTTCGAAGTTCTCTATTCATCTAGGAGATACTAAGATGTATCAGGATATGAAGAGGAGTTTCTTCTGGAAAGGTATGAAGCGGGATATTGGCTTATGGGTTAAGCAGTGCTTGATTTACCAACAGGCAAAGGCCGAACACCAGAAGCCAAGTGGGTTGCTTCAGCCATTAGATATTCCGGTATGGAAATGGGATTCTATTTCTATGGATTTTATCGACGGGTTGCCAAGGTCGAATAGGGGAAATGATAGTATATGGGTCATACTGGACAGACTGACCAAGAGTGCCCATTTCATTCCAGTTAAGTCAACCAGAACGACACCTGTTTTGGAAAAGTTGTTTATGAAGAATGTGGTTAGACTACATAGAATTCCTAGTAGTATAGTAAGTGATAGAGATCCTTATTCACTAGTGTTATCCCATCTTTTAGCAAAGCCGAGATATCAAGAAACTAACTGAGAATCAATGATTACTAGTCACAAATATCGGTTATGCATTACAGGTTCGCTATGGATATCGATGAATTTTGTCCGAGTCGATCTACGGTCGCGCTGTTCAAATCCAGTGAGTTCGATTCGATCAGAGTGACTTGACCTCGTATGTGTTCGTATCGATCAGAACGGTTTCGCCTCGCATCCATCGAGTTTGTATCGATCAGAGTGGAACTATTCGTATCCATCATTTATCCATAGTTTCGAATTGATCAGCAATGTCCACTTCGTATCCATCACCTGAGAACATCGATGCGAATAGAGCTACAAACGATCGCTACGAAGTCAATGCTTTTTATCGATACGAAATAGAACACGAACCATCGATACGAACAAGGTGCAAATAAGACTCGGTCAACTCGGCGAAAAGGGTGGATCGATCCAGGAATTTCGTGCCACGTCATCTCGTGTGCACATGCTTTAGATCTAGTCGACGAGAACGATACGAACGGATCGATTCGAACGAAACAGCCTAAAGAAAACTCCAACTCGTATCGATCATATCTCCTAATCCACAAGTCCAAGTGCTATGAAATTTTCACAGGAGCTTGCGTACATGCTAAAGAAGGTTCATGCCAAATTTCAACTCGGTTGGACCAAATCTTGATCGATACGAAATTGGTTCGTATCGATCACGGATCGAGCAGAAACTTCATGGGATCGATCGCGAGGGCCCACCCACGTGCTAGAAGAAGTCTCCCGAAGTTTAAGCTAGATATTTGCATGGAGCGCCTATAAATAGCACCCTAGAGCCTATAGAAAAGGGACTTGGGATCCTGCAACGTCCAAACTCTGCCAAAATCACGATTGCACTCAAACTCCATTGTTGTATTCAAATACTACTGTTGTAGTTCACTGTAATCAGCAAGCACATCAATAAAAGATTATCCTTCGAAGTGGACATAGGCCGAGATAGCCAAACCACTATAAATCTTGTGTTTTCTGTTCGTTACTTTTCAATTGTTGTTCTCTACTTTGTCTGGATCTAAGATTTGTGTTACAATATTTCTTATCTGTGTTCATACACTAGTGCTTTCACGACATTCAGGGTTTATGACCAATTTTGGCGCAAACACTTTGGTGCTTTCACTGAGAACGCCTAACTTAGGGATTCTATCGCATAGATATCAGATTGGAAAGCTTAGAGAATTCAGATTTGAAAGACAATGACACGACAATCAACAAGAAGACAGAAAGGAGAAAGGATCCAGCAAGAGGGAAGCCAAGAGGCCTCTTCTGGAGCTGGAGCAGGTCAAGCTTCGATCTACATTCCCAGGGATGAGATGGAGGCTATGGCGGATTCAATTCATGAAAGATTGTTGAAGATTAAACAAGAAATGATACAAAACTTCTTTGATCAGATGAGAACAGCCGGAACACAGAACTTTGTACCGACTACAGTGACTGCGAATGTAGGACAAGGAGTTAGAGTCCCAGAGAACAATGGAGGTCAGATCGAAGATCAGAACAAAGAACATGAAGACAATCAACAAGGACCTGGGGGCAGACCCTCAGGATCTGACATTGGAAGACCTACTGATGGGGCTCAGCAGGCTAGAGCCAACTCCAACATGAATGAGCCACACGATGAATATTACCCGGAATACCCTTCGAGACCTAGGGGCAGGATAGAAGCATGCCAGGGTGACGACCCCAGGATGGAGACGAAAGAATGGCTGGATTAGTGCGACGGATAATGAGGGGAGGATTGTCAAGCGGAGGCTTAGAGGAAGTTAGTCGGAGTACGTTCACTCCGAATATCAGAAATGCAAGGAATCCTCCAAAATTCAAGTTACCCACGCTGGAGCCATATGACGGCAAAATCAGACCCCAACCATGCATATTACTAGATATATCAGGCATATGGAAGTGCTGGGGGCATCCGAGGAAGTGATGGCACGATGTTTCCCTCTATATTTGACAGATTTGGCTGCGCTTTGGTTCAGGCAGCTAGAGAATGGATCAATCAGAACATGGAGCGAGCTAGTGGAATGCTTCATGAGGCAGTTTAGGGTCCACGTGACGCGACCCAAGAGTGTGATGACCTTGGCATCGATAAAGCAGAGGACAGGAGAGTCCATAAATGATTTTCTATTGCGATTCAATGCAACTGTGGCTTCAGTAGATTGCCCGGATCCATCAATGATTTTGATGGCGGCGGTAGTAGGAGTCGCGAAAGGCACATAATTTAAGGATTCTTTAGCAAGAGATCCACTACAATACCTTGGAGAATTCTATCATGAAGCTGAAAGATTCATTCGGCTAGAAGATTCACGCGACGAGAGGTGAGAAATAAACGCTGTGCAAGGCGAAGGAACCTCCAAAGAACTGTCCAAAGTAGACAAAGGGAAGTGAAAGCAGGACGACATATACAATGGTCCTGACAAACGGAAGAAATTCCGAGAGCCCAGATTCAGGAAATACACTGACTTGACAACAAACATGGAACGAATCTACACGGAGACTCAGGGGCAGCTCCCGTATCGAAAACCACCCAGGAGAGATCCCACAGAACGGGAACGTAGAAGTGGAAAGTACTGCCTATTCCATGAGCTGGAAGGGCATACTACCGATGAATGCCACTATCTGAAGGATGAGGTAAAAGAGCATATCAGAAGTGGTAGATTGCCACAATACACCAGAGATCGGAAAGCGGCCGTAGGACCTGAGCAACTACTGTCTCC
The DNA here is from genome assembly GCA_030737815.1 of Allium fistulosum. NCBI lineage: Eukaryota > Viridiplantae > Streptophyta > Magnoliopsida > Asparagales > Amaryllidaceae > Allium > Allium fistulosum. The sequence continues at coordinate 7,423,166 of JASFAW010000014.1, forward strand.
ACCTAACAGAACTAATCCTGGATCGGGATCACGACTCGTCATCAATTGATCATGATGGCAAGGGCCAAGTTCAGGATTTGAACTTTGGTCAATTAAATTTCTTAGATTTGATTCCAAAATAAAACGGCTATTTCGCTTACACATGTATGGAAACCGGAGAGATCCCCAGGCACGCTCTGAGATGGTAATAAACCGCTCTGCCCGGAGTAGCAATATTTAGATTTTCCTTTGTTTGTGATTGAACACTGGAACTTGAATTTAATAAATGAACTTGAATTTCTCAAAATAAAACTTTGACCGGAGAGTTAAAGGATGAATATTGAAAACTAGCTTGAAAATGATCTCTTTATGACCCTACCCGGAGAGGCGGGTCCGTAGTGCAAGAAGTGAGTTGCTTTGCCGGAGAGCGACAGGATCAACTTACTTGACGTCGTTCCCCATTCACCGGAGAGTGATTGGATCGGGGTTCGATAAGAGCCCGGAGTGGCTGTGATCGGCCTAGGATTTAGGCCATGACATCGCTTAATGTTCAGAAACACTGAACCGGAGTGCGGGGGTGTTGCCGCTTCGCTGAAGAGCGACAAGATCGGCTCACTCGACGATGTTTCCCCTTCACCGGAGAGTGATAGGATGGGATCCAGCAAGAGCTCGGAGAGGCTGTGATCGGTCCAGAAATACCAAGACATCGCTATATGCCCTCGCTAGGGCCAGAGTGCAAGGGATAGAAAGCAACGCCGGAGCGCAACAGGATCTTTCTATTCGATCGCTAAGTTTGGAATGGACTTAGCAAGGGTCCGGAATGACCATCGATAGTCCGGAGTGGCTGTAGGATTTGATTACTGACTTCCGCAAGTGGAAATGGATACTGATTCGGCTTCGAACAGCCGCAAACTTGATTGACGATACTATAGCTCTGAATAAAATATGAGCTCACAGCATTCGATTTGAAGCTATTCAAAACACACCTTTTACCAAAAGGCGTGTTTTGGGGGGGGGGCAAAGTGTTATCCAAACTTTTAGCAAAGTCGAGATATCAAGAATCTAACTGAGAATCAATGATTACTAGTCACAAATATCGGTTATGCATTACAAGTTCGCTATGGATATCGATGAATTTTGTCCGAGTCCAGATCGAGCTACAATTGGCAGGACATGACAAGGAAAGCCATAAAAGCCGACGCTTCAAATTTCAGGTCAATCGGAGTTCGTATGATCGAGATAAGATTGATACAAGATGAGGGAAACACGCCATTCGAATCGATACGTACGCCCTGTTCGTATCCATCAAAGAACATCTGATTTCGAATCCATCATGTTCAAATCAATCTACGGTCGCGCTATTCGAATCCATTGAGTTCGATTCGATCAGAGTGACTTCACCTTGTATGTGTTCGTATCGATCAGAACAGTTTCGCCTCGCATCCATCGAGTTCGTATCGATCAGAGTGGAACTATTCGTATCCATCGTTTATCCGTAGTTTCGAATCGATCAGCAATGTCCACTTCGTATCCATTACCTGAGAACATCGATGCGAATAGAGCTACAAACGATCGCTACGAAGTCAATGCTTTTTATCGATACGAAATAGAATATGAACCATCGATATGAACAAGGTGCAAATAAGACTCGGTCAACTCGGCGAAAAGGGTGGATCGATCTAGGAATTTCGTGCCACGTCATCTCGCGCGCACATGCTTTAGATCGAGTCGACGATAACGATATGAACGGATCGATTCGAACGAAATAGCCTAAAGAAAACTCCAACTCATATCGATCATATCTACTAATCCAAAAGTCCAAGTGCTATGAAATTTTCATAGAATCTTGCGTACATGCTAAAGAAGGTTCATGCCAAATTTCAACTCGGTTGGACCAAATCTTGATCGATACGAAATTGGTTCGTATCGATCACGGATCGAGCCGAAACTTCATGGGATCGATCGCGTGGGCCCTCCCACGTGCCAAAAGAAGTCTCCCGAAGTTTGAGCCAGATATTTGCATGGAGCGCCTATAAATAGCACCCTAGAGCCTATAGAAAAGGGACTTGGGATCTTGCAACGTCCAGACTCTGCCAAAATCACGATTGCACTCAAACTCCATTGTTGTATTCAAATACTACTACTGTAGTTCACTGTAATCAGCAAGCACATCAATAAAAGATTATCCTTCGAAGTGACGTAGGCCGGAGATAGCCGAACCACTATAAATCTTGTGTTTTCTATTCGTTACTTTTCAATTATTGTTCTCTACTTTGTCTTGATCTGAGATTTGTGTTACAATATTACTGATATGTATTCATACACTGGTGCTTTCACGACTGTTTGTATCAAAATTGGGCACAACAGTCTTCAGAAATTTTTGAAGAGATAAAGTGAAGAAATTTAATGGAAAAAGAGGGATTATCTAACAAAAACTCCAAATCTTAGATATGAAAATAACTAAATTGCAAGGAGACACAAGAGTTTAGAGTGGTTCGGCGTATTGCCTACGTCCACTATGAAGTAGTTTACTTTATTGCTCTTTCTTTGACGTTTACAATTGATTTCAGCAAGTTACAGCAAATTACAATGATTTGTAGCAATGAAATTCGTTGGTAGCAGCAGCAATGGAGTTCAGATCTGGATCTGGCAGAGTCTGGGCGTTGGAGATCTTAAAGAAGAAGAAGAACCCCTTTTCTGTTGGCTTTGGGGGTCTATTTATAGGTGTAGGAGGCTGATATTTCGCTCAGATCTCGGAAGACCCTCTTTGGCACGTGACCAGGCCCGCGCGCCCAAGCCCGTGAAGTTTCGGTCCAATCCGTGATTGATATGAATGGATTTCGTATTGATTAAGATTTCATCCAATGGAGTTGAAATTTGGTGTGGACATTCTTTAGCATGCACGTAGTCTTCTGTGAAAATTTCATAGCATTTGGACTTGTAGATTAGGAGATATGATCGATATGAAATGGGATTCTCGGTTGGTTGTTTCGTTCGACTCCCTCACTTCGACTCGCTTTCGTTCGACTCGGTGACGTGGCACTTGAATCTCTGGATCACTCCGCCTTTGTTGCTGTTTTGATCGAGTCGTTCTAGGACTTTCGCCTTGTTTTTATAGATGGTAGTAGCCTTTGTTCGCATCGATATGTGCAGTTCGGATCGATGGAGGTAGAAGTCTTCGGATGGATGCGAAGTGGAGCGAGTCGAAATGTGGCTCTCCGATGGAGTCGAACTAGATGGAGTTGAACAGTGGTTCTACGAAGGAGTCAAACTAGATGGAGTCGAACAATGGTTCTCTGAAGGATGCGGAGTTGCTCGAACAGAGGTTCCGAGATGGAGTCGAAGTGGAGATAGTCGAACAGTGGTTCAGAGATGGAGTCGAAGTGGAGCGAGTCGAAGTAAGCATTTTCGATGGATTCGAACTGAGCGATTCGAACAAAGGCTGTTTTTATCCAATTTTGCATCGATCGCAACTTGAGCATATGAACTCGAATTGACCTGAAATTTGGAACGTTGACTCTCGTAGCTTCGCTTGTTGTGTCATATCAATTTAAGCTCGATCTGAACTCGGAAAAAATTTGTCGATATCCATAGTGGGCCTGCGTATAACCGATTCTCTTAGACGAATTGTCTTTGGTTTCTAGTCAAGTTCTTGGTGTCACGGCCTTGCCAAAAGGTGGGATAACATTTTCCCCCCAAAGTATGTCTTTTGGGAACATGATGTGCTTTGAAATGCTGCAATCTTCATTCTGAATAGTTATCGTCTTTTCGATGAAAGCTGTAACCTTCGACTGTTTTTCTTGATAATGTAAACTGTTGACTGTCAACTACCGTGCCCTGCATTGTTGCAACTGATTGCTGTATGCTAGTAATTAGCCGTTTGTTGTTGTAATCACTATCAGATGGGTTTCCCACTCCTGTAAATCTGGAATATTGAATACTAGTCCGACATACATGCATATATGTTAATTTGACTCTCGTTGACGTTTGTACGTTCACGAGTCATTGTCAGTTTATATATATTGAATTCCATATCAATCCTCTCCTGAACCGACGTGAAATTCGTTGTAACAACGCTCGATGGTTGTTTTTGAATGCTCCTTCGTACCGATCCTCTCCTGAATTGATGTAGAAGGTTAAAACATTGTTTTTGCATCAGTATTCGCTGCATTGATGGATACAAAATGGTCATTTGTATCGATAGAGTTCTATGCCTGCTGAACAACCCCTGTTGCGCACTTTGAATCGATTGATTTAAAGTCATTGGATACGAACATACAATTCATATCGATGGAGTTGGCTTCTAAGAGCCGTGATTTGACGAAGTCGAACTGCACAGGAGACGGAGTCGAACTGCATAGGAGACGGAGTCGAAATGCATAGGAGACGTAGTCGAAATGCACATGAGACGGAGTCGAAATGCATGGGAGACGGAGTCGAAGATGAACGATATAAAGAGGAGCTTCACATCGATGCATTGGAGACGGAGTCGAAAAGCTTGTTCGAATCGATCCCGGGGTGATGTCTCATAACCGGTCGAATTCACCGGGATGCGAATCGTTTACTCCCTTCACTTTCGAGTCCATATAAATACTCTGTACTTAGCCATTTTTTCACTTTTTACTTTTATACTCTTGCGCTCTCGTTTTCGTATCGTTTAAAGACTCAGGAAAAAGAAGAAACCATTCTTGCCTTCGAATCCATTCAGATCCTCAATCACTCGAACTTACTGCCAGATTTAGGTAATCCACTAAGCGAATCCAACGCGTAAATGATGAGACTCGATCTTTAACACCAAATCAACCAGAGTCGTGGTCGATCGAAGATTCCTTGGCCTTAGCTTCACGTCGATCTGGAGTAGGGGCTTCGAGATGATGAGACGGAGGCCTTCGTATCGATCGATGGTTGAGCTTTGCATCGACTCGAGTGCTTTGAATACGTGGATTGATACGAAGGGGTTGCGTCTGATCGATTCGAAATGATGGCCTTGGATCGAGTCGAAGTGGATGGCTTTGGATTGATTCGAAGTGGTGGCCTTGGTTCGAGTCGAAGTGGATGACTTTGGATCGATTCGAAGTGGCGGCCCTGGATCGAGTCGAAGTGGAGGCCTTGGACCGATTCGAACTAGAGGCTTTGAATCGATTCAAAGTGGCGGCCTTGGACCGATTCGACTAGAGGCTTTGAATCGATATGAAGTGGCGGCCTTGGATCGATTCGAAGTGGTGCGCTCCAATCGATTCGAAATTCCCAGCCTCTTGACCGAGTCGAACTTGCACGCCAACCTTTTGATCGAGTCGAACTCGTACGTAGATGACCATGATTTATCGATGCGAACAAGGCTCTTGTGAGCGATACAAATTGAACATTAAAAAAATTGCAATTCCTTACACATTTGAACAACTGACTCCGACGAGCTTCAAACTTGCATAACTGGACTTAATCGTTTCACCGCATATCTGATTGCCTATCGAAGCTCGTCGATGGAACTGCAATTCTGGCAAAATTTTAACAAACTTTAACTTATTGATTGCTAATCTCTGGATGGCACGGTTGTGACGGTCAGCGATGACATCCTCCCGACTAAATTTCGAAGTCTCGTCGTTTTCATGTTTCCTTCAATCCTGTAGATCTTCTCAAGTGATATATAGTACCGCACTGCACAACACACTCACACACTTTACACCGGGGGATGCACGAGCGTTATTGTCTGTTTAACAATGGTTTTTCATAAGCTAGCTTGTCATGGAACCTTCAAGTTCTCAGCAGTAGGAACTCCCGAGTTCAATTCCTCCAACCATCGAAATACTGGTCATTGAAGCCGAAGTTATAGACCCAGCTCCGGACGAGCGTCTAGGTGCCCGGTTCATTTGTCGTCCACAAGATTCTGTGCCGTCTGGTATCCCCGAGGACATGCTAGGACGGATTTTTTAAGGCATGGTTTGTCGCTCGACGACGTGTTACTGCCTGGGCCAAATGACAGGCCACATGATCCCCCGGAGGGGTTTACTGCTTTCAACCGTCACGCTTGCACAGCGGGGACACTTCCTCCCTTCAATCAATATATAAGGGAGATGTTATTATTCCTTGGAATAGCTCCATCCCAGCTGCACCCCAACGGGTATGCTTTATTGAATAGCACCTTTATCCTGTTTATGGAGATCCTCTTTTGACCACCAAAGCCGATCGAGATCAGATATTTATTCAACGTTAAGAGCTATGGAGATAACCCTTCTTTCACCTTCTTGGAAGCGGTCAGGAACTGCCACATTGTATTGGGCTCCTGGGGAAGACTAAGTTACTTCAAGACCGAATGGTTCTACGTTCGGTGCCCCCTGGATTTGCTAGGCGGTGGTTGGATAGACGTAAGCGTTGCCATTTTTCTCTTGAATCATCGAGATATTAGTAAATGACTTCAAAACTGACATACTTCTCTTCTATTATAGCTGCAATCTCTCGACCTGACGGTGCATACTTCAGAGAGCTAGTTTGGATCCTCCAAGCGTTTCCGGGCGAAGAGAGGTGTATTGATTTGGTTCTGACCGACAGAAATCTGAGGACCGTCAGGCTGATAGAACGAAGGCATAGCATACGGCTGGAAGGGACACTTAGGGTGGTCTTGAAGAAACAGGTGAACCGCAAAGCGCCTACAGTCATGATAACCGAAGAAGTTGATCCGGAGAGAACACCTACCGATACCGAGCTCCCAGCTGGGCCTTCTTCCGATGTCCAGGATTCAGGAGGAAAGAAAAAAGGCAAGGTTGTTGCTCACAAGCGTTCTAAGTCCGAGAGATTTAAATCTGTGGTTGTGTCCTTGCCCGTCCCAGGGATTAGAATTTCGGAGGCTCCTCCCCCGTAAGTAGAGAATTTTTTTGAAGGGCTTGCTGATATTCCGATTTCGGATTTTGTGTCGTTTCAACACGACGCTGGGATGGAGGTGCTTGATAATGCTCTTGAACTGAGCGGGTTGCTTGCTATGAGTGCGGCCGACATTTCCGGTTGGTCGGGGCATTGCACATTCATACACTTCACTACACTACATGATTCACAACTGTAAATCGTCCAACTTAGGAAATCACTAACTCTTTCTTTGTTTCTCATTTTTAGGTACTATGTCTGGAAAAGGATCGATGCTCAGGAATCTTCGCTTGGCTCGAAAGGCTTCTTCCTATTATGAGTCCCGTAGGAGAGACTCAGATAGAGATCGCGATCGCGAGCAACCAAGATAGGTATGGGCGTGATAGGGACAGGGAATACAGACATCGGTCTATATCACGCTCTCCTCCTCTTAGACTTCCATCTCCACCTCCCATCTTTGTTCCATACCCACCAGAGCCTCCTTGTCACCGGCCATCTTCTCATACTTCTAGATCTGATACTCATCTTCAGAGAGTCGAGACCACGGCCTCCATAATTACAGAGCATGTCCCAGCTGAACCCACAGGAGAAGGGGCCCTTAAACTGGCTCAGATGAGGAAGGAGTTTACGAACATTTGCTTCGATGGCTATGTCTTCCCACCACACTTAAAAAAGAATTCCGTCTAGAGTGGAAAACACGATGCATGAGTACGTTCATGACATCTACATCCAGTACAGAGAGTGGGTAAAGGCTGCGGAGAAAGCTTCTAAGGTGGCCTTTGAGCGAGCTAAAGCGCTTGAGAAACTAGAGACCGAACTTGCTCAAAGGGATCAGATCATTCAAGTGCTGACTGCTGAGGCCGAGTCTTCTTGAAAATCAGAAGTTGAGGCCACCAAAAAAGCTGACGAAGCGAAAGCGGCAATGGAGAGGTTGGGGCAGACACATGTTGCCTTGGTGGTGGTGGGCCACCGGAACACTACAGTCACCGCCGAGCGGGATGTGGCGGTCAAGGAGCTCAATGAACTCAAGTCCAAATTCGCCGATATGGCCAAGGAAAAAGATGATGCGAACAACGCAGCCCAGGAGGCGTGCGAACAAGCTATTCTTCTCAGGGGTGAACGGGATGCGGCTGTGGCTAAAGTCCATAAGGTGGAGACTGAGGTCGAGAAGAAAGTGAAGTCAGCCAAGTCCAGGCTAGAGGCTGACATCGAAGACCTTCTTGTTGTTTACAACGCTAACGTGCTGAGGCACAGAGGTCTAGCCTGGCTCAATGATTATCCGACGCATCTCTACAACGCTTGGGGCCGGCTGGTTGAGGAAGAGAAGGAGGCGCATCTGGGTGAGTCTGTGGATTAATTCAAACTCGAGAATCGCATTCTGAATGAAGATGAAAGGAAGATTCTTTACGAGTCAATGATTATGCATGAGAAGGAAAGACTTGGCGCCCAGCACTTTGAAATAGGAGAGGGTTCAGGGGTTGACCACCATGAAGCGAGTCTTGAAGTTCCCGTGTCAACCCAGCCCGACTCCTCATCTACGGTCGATCCCCAAGCTGTTCCTGCCTACAATCCAGATCAGCCGCAGATGTCTCCGGCTATGGCGCAAGACACTGAAGCCGTTCCACCGCCTATGAATCAAACTGAGGAAGGTACTCTGAACATTCCACATACCTTTCTTAAGTCGTAATCTTCGATCGAGTTAAGTTCTAACAGTTCTCTTATTCTTTGTCCAGTGATCGATGCTGCACATGTCGGGCCTCCTATTACTCAAGAATCACATCAGATACAGGATGCTATCGTTACCGAAGCGATCACCATGACTACAACTGCCCCGCTTGATGATATCCAGGGGAGTACGATTGTGTTTGATGAGCAGTTGATGGATGAACTCTTTCGCCGTCATGGCGATCCTTTAGTTGACTTATCATTCGTCATGGGCGGAGGTGTTCCTACCACAAGCTCTTCGATGCCGACTACTGACGCTCCCAGTGAGGCTCGATCGGTTACTGAAGAAGAAATCTTGGCACAAATCGCCACTGAAATGGATGCTGCAACACATGGTGGCAGTTTCGGAGGTAGGACGGCGGCACTTGGTCCAGCTCCGCTTAGAATGATATCGCCTGGCGGTACATTTTCCGACACTAGTGCGGCCATTCCATCTTCCACATCTGATCCTATCCCTCTGACTCTGCCGGCAGGAAGCATCCCCGTTCATTCGAGTTCGGAGGAGGACGTTGAAATTATACCCTCGCCCGGAGACCGTCCACCGATAGGCAAAGGCTCAAAGAGGAAGGATAGTGGTGGCTCCAGTGGGCCTGCAACGAAAAGGAAGCCGCGGAAGAAGAAAGATTAGCCATGCTTCCTTGGTGTAACTCTGACTTTTATTTTGTTAGCCGTGTGTAGATGCGGGTTCGGCCCCTGCTAGTAGGAATTTTTTGGAACAAACTTGTACACGAACTCCTTTTACAAACAATAGAAATGAAACTTCTCTTTTTTGACTTCTTTTCTGTCATTGTGTATTTGCCCAAGTGTTTCAATATCTAAGGTACACTAGTGAAGTTTTAGCTTCCGAATAAAGTCTTTTTTTTCGCCAAGTTCGGATACCGTGGACATGGTTTGCGACCGAGAAGCGAGTTGAATTTTCTACGTCGCATCGCTTCAGTCAATGGTCGGTGCTTAAGTCCTGCCCCCAGTCTTGGAGGTGGGTTGTAGAACATCAATCGACAATCACTTCTCACTTATAACATGTTGACTCTAGTGCTATCGAACGAATGTCTAATACAAGCGGAGATAGAGTAATTCATCCATGCTTGTTTGATTGTCGATTATCACATCCGCACTCTGGGGATTCTCATTTGTTTACCAGCGGTTGGTCTCGCCGGCTTAAGTTTTAATTATATGTCCACGCTCGGGGGACTTGGAATTGACACTTGTACTCCGACTCGCGCTCTGGCAGTTTGGAGTTGATATTTATACTTCGATTTATGCTTCGGGAATTGGAAGTTGGTGTTTACGCTCCGTTTCGCACTTTGGGAATCCAGAGTCGATGTTTGTACTTTGACTTGCACTCTGGGAGTTCGGAGTTGTCGTTTATACTCCAATTCGTGCTTTGGGAATTTGGAGTTGATGTTTATACTCCACTTCGCGCTTTGGGAACTCGGAGTTGATGTTTATACTCCGACTCGCACTCTGGGAGTTCGGAGTTGTTGTTTATACTCTGATTCGCACTTTGGGAATTTGGAGTTGGTGTTTATACTGCGCTTCGCACTCTAGGAACTCGGAGTTGATGTTTTATACTCCGACTCGCACTCTGGGAGTTTGAAGTTGATGTTTATACTCCAATTCGCACTCTGGGAACTCGGAGTTGATGTTTATACTCCGACTCGCACTCTGGGAGTCCAGAGTTGATGTTTATACTCTGACTCGCACTCTGGGAATTTGGAGTTGATGTTTATACTCCGCTTCGCACTCTGGGAACTCGGAGTTGATGTTTATACTCCGACTCGCACTTTGGGAGTTCGGAGTTGATGTTCATACTCCGTTTCACACTCTGGGAATTCAGAGTTGATGTTCATGCTCCGACTCGCACTGTGGGAGTTCGAAGTTGAATGAAGGATTGTCATGTATCAATCCTTTCTTGACTTTGATGTGATGGCTGGTCCCCGAGCTCTGGTTTCACTTAGCGAGTGATTGGTTGCATCGCAGTCAATCCCTATTTGAATAAATTCCACCGTATGGTGGAACTTAGCTCTCCGTGCATAGTGATGATCATATGAAGCATCTCAAGTAAATCACCGCTCTGGCTCGAGGAGATTGCATTTTATTGCTGAAATAAGAAAATATGGCAAAGTCAGTTGCCTTATTACAAATTCTAATTTTGAAATGCAGAAACAAATTGCAAAATGGAAAGTAATCTAAATGGATAAAGATATCCTATCATGTGTAATAGCGGTGAAGGCTCTCGCTATTCCAGGCTCTTGGCAGAGTAAGACCGTCGACAGTCGATAAATTGAATGTGCCATCTCTGAGCCTTCGCTCAATTACATACGGTCCTTCCCATGTCGGCTTCATATGCGAAGGAACCGGATAGATTCTTTTCAAGACCAGATCGCCTAGTTCGAAGGTTCGCTGATGGACCTTGGCGTTATACAATCGGGAGACTCGACTTCGATGCGCAGCTACCCTCAAATCAGCTTCTTCACGCTTCTCATCTAATAGATCGAGAGATTCAGCAAGTAATATAGTATTTGTCTTTGGATCATAGTATGTCACACGATGAGAAGGTACTTCTAGCTCGATTGGAATAACAGCTTCTGAACCGTAAGAGAGAGAGAATGGAGTATGATCGGTCGCAGTCTTGTGGGTTGTTCGGTAAGCCCATAAAGCCATATGAAGTTCATCGACCCACTTGCCACCGTCCTTTTTCAGTCGTTTTTTCAGAATAGACTTTATAACTTTATTAACTGCTTCAACCTGTCCGTTTGCCTGAGGGTGTGCAACTGCGGAGAATTTCTTTTGGATGTGAAATCATTTGCAGAAATCTTTAAATTCAACACTGTTGAATTGGGTTCCATTGTCCGTAATAATGGTGTGTGGAAGAACGAATCAACAGATGATGTTGTAGACTACAAAGTTGATTACTTTCTTCATCGTTATGGTAGCAAGAGCTTCAGCTTCAGCCCACTTTGTAAAGTAATCAACTGCGACGATGGTGTATTTTGCACCACCTTTTGCTAGAGGTAGAGCACCAATGATGTCGATGCTCCACATTGCAAATGGCCATGGGCTGACCGTTTGTGTTATCTCGATAGGAGGAGCTCTAGGAATTCGGGCATATTTCTGGCACCTTTCACATTCTTTGCATGGTCCGACGCATCGCGATTCACGGTCGGCCAGTAATATCCATATCGAAGTATTTTCTTGGCAAGGGCTTGCCCCCCGGTGTGATCGCCACATTCTCCCTCGTTCCCATCGTGCAATACTCATTTAATTTCATCGTGAGCGATACACTGAAGTAGAGGGACCGAGTACCCCCTTCTATACATGAGTCCATTCTGGATGGTAAATCGTGAGGCATTCCGAAGGACTTGTCTCTTTTCACTCCTGCGCTCCGGCAGGGTTCCATGCTCAATGTAATTTCTGAGTAGAGTCATCCATGAACCCTTTTCGAGGATGGTTTCGCATACCCGGTCTATTTCTGCCCGATCAATGCTTGGGGAGGATAGCGCTTCTACGGGAACGAGTCCCATTTGCTGAGCTTCACCTGTGCTGGCTAGCTTTGCCAATGAATCGGCTTTTTGGTTGCGTTCTCGAGGTATACAATAAATGGCATAATAATCAAACTGATTTAGTACTTCCTGAACTCGAGCTAAGTAAGCAGCCAACCTTCGATCTCTTGCTTGATATTCTCCCCGTACTTGACACATAACTAATTGTGAATCATAATAAACTTCCACTGCGATAATTCTCAAATCTCTAGCAAGTTTCAAGCCAGCTAAGAGGGCTTCATATTCAGCTTCATTATTAGTCACATGAAAATTGAACTTCAAAGCATAGCATATGGATCGGCCTTCGGGAGTTTCAAGTACAACACCAGCGCCCGAACACCGATCGTTAAATGCACCGTCGGTATAAAGCTTCCAGACGTATTCGGGGGATTTACTGGTTTCAGGCAAGTCCTCTGGAACGGTAAACTCAGCTATAAAATCGGCTAGGACTTGTCCTTGAGTGGCTCGTCTTGGAGTGTAAGTAATTTAAAACTGGCTCAGTTCGATGTTCCACTTGAGTAACCTACCAGACGTCTCAAGCCGCGAAAGGACCTGTCGTAACGGCTGGTCGGTGTAAACAATAATGGGATGTGCCTGGAAATACGTTCGGAGCTTCCTTGACGCAATAACCAGGCAATAAGCCAACTTTTCTAGCTTCGGATAATTCTTTTCGGCCCCAGTCAATCGCTTGCTGATGTAGTATACCGGCTTTTGTATCTTGTCTTCTTCTCGAATTAATGCAGCGCTGATAGCGTTTTCTGATATTGCCAAATATACGAACAACTTCTCGTGATCAATAGGCTTCGACAGGATATGTGGTGTGGATAGATGTTAAACTGGTGCTTGGAAAGCGCCCTCACACTCCATGGTCCATTCAAAGTTTCGTTTCCCTTTTCGGATCAGATCGAAGAAGGGAATGCATTTGTCAGTTGACTTTGAAATGAACCTGCTCAATGCTGCTACCTTTCCATTGAGACTCTGGACTTGTTTTATGGTTTTTGAAGTTTCAAGATTTCTGATAGCCCAGATCTTTTCAGGATTAGCTTCAATCCCTCGAGCGTTGACGATGAATCCAAGGAATTTTCCGGATGCAACTCCAAATTGACATTTCAGTGGATTTAGCTTCATTTTGTATTCTCGAAGTATATTGAACATAGTTTCCAGGTCTTTAACATGGTCGGTGGAGAGTCGTAACTTCACAAGCATGTCGTCTACATATACTTCCATTGTTTTCTCGATTTGATTGGCAAACATCCGATTGACCAATCGTTGATAAGTAGTCCCGGCATTCTTGAGACCGAATGGCATAACTTTGTAACAGTAAAGTCCTCGATCGGTTACGAAGCTGGTATGTTCCTGATCGGGTAAATGCATCGGTATCTGATTGTAGCCAGAATACGCGTCCATGCAGGATAAGAGTTCATGCCCAACTGTCGAATCTACTAGTTGATCAATTCTGGGAAGCAGGAAACTATCTTTGGGACATGCTTTATTCAGACCGGAATAATCGACACATGTTCTCCACTTTCCATTCGGCTTTCGAACGAGCACGGGATTCGACACCTATTCAGGATATAGCGCATCCCGAATGAACCCGTTCGGTTTAAGCTTTTTTACTTCTTCTTTAAGGGCGGCAGATCTCTCTGGATCCATACCACGCCTTTTCTGTTCGACCGGGACGTGCCGTGGGTCAATGTTCAGTGTGTGGCTCGCGGTGTCCGGCGAGATACCACACATGTCAGAATGCATCCAGGTGAATACATCAAGATTCGCCCGTAGAAATTCAACCAATTCCTCTTGAGTTTGCTGGCTTAGGTGAGACCCAATCTTTATCATCTTCGAATCCTCATCATTGTCAATTGGGACGTCGATTGTCAGTTCGGCCGGGGATGCTTGAATTTCTTTAGATTCTCCTTCGTTTTCAGTTTCTCTCGGGTCAAGATCCTTGAGGAATTGGCTGGTGTGCCCGGGCCTGGGCCCGGGCGTTAATTGTCAATTATCGGCAAAACAGACGTAGAGAGATTCCTCCACGCCCTTTCCTTTCTCCTTTCGCTGCGCCTCCCGCAGCTCAGCAACATAACAGGCTCTGGTAGCAGCATGATCTACCTGAATGATTCCTACTCCATGATCAGTGGGAAACTTTAAAGTCAAACACCACGGGGCGATGGCTGCACTGAATTCAGCGAGGGCCGGCTGGCCCAAGAAAGCATTGTAAGGGGAGTCTATGTCCAAAACAATGAACTGTAACATCCGTACTCTCCGACGTTCTCCAACTCCCAACTCTACTGGCAGTTCCACCATTCCAGTGGGTATAGTAGCACTTCCGCTGAAGCCGTGGATTCGGGATTGACAAGGTTTCAAGTCTGTGCCTTCCATTCTCATTTGATCATAGACTCGCTTAAACAAAATATTCACAGAGCTCCCACTGTCAACTAAGATTCTCTTCATCCAAGCGGGACCTACTTGAGCTGAGATGACCAGTGGATCGATAGTGGGGGCTTCGACTTTATTAGCGTCTCTGTTCCTGAACACGATGTCATCTGTCATCGTCTTCTGTTGCTTGGCCAGAGCCCCTTCATCAAAACTACAACACTCGAAGTCCGTATGCCTGATAGAACTGGCATACGACTCCATTTCCTTCCAGCTTCGATCTGCTGGATAAGGACCACCACTTATTGTATTGATAACCAACCTCCCGCCGGTACGAGTGTGTTCTTCCTGTCTTTCCTGATTCGGCGCACGATTTTGATTTGATGGGCCCGCACCACTAGACTGCGGCACCCGCACATACTGATCCAACTTCCGTTCACGTATCAATTTTTTGATGAGGTCTTGTAAGTGACGATACTCATTGGTGTTGTGGCCATAACTCTCAAGGAATCTACAGAATTTTCCGTCTTGGATTTGTCTTTCAGTTGGTGGTTTCGGGGAAGGTTTCTTGTATTACATGGTATTACAGGTCTGCAAATACACATTTTCCAACGACGTGTTCAATGGAGTGTAAGTATCGTACATGGAAGCTCTACGCCGCGGACCACGATTCTGATCGCGTTTTTTGCTTTGATTTCCATCGTTCCTCTGCTGATTCTGTTTATTTTGGACGTTCAACTGAACTTTTCCAGAACTTTCCCCGGATTGTTTAACAGCTATGTTACTCTGGATTCCCTCAATGTTGGGCCCTGCGTCATCCTGCTTCCTAGACTGTTTCGCATCCTCCCTTCTCAAGAATTGGGCTGCCTTGGAATAGAAACGGTCCAATGACGCAGGTGGTTTTCCAGCTAACCAATTTCCGAACTCGGAATCAACATCAATCCCCTTAGTCAATGCCATCAGGATAGAGTTATCATTGGGATTGCTTATTTCTGCACACGCAGCATGGAATCGCTCCAAGTAACGTCTAAGTGTTTCTTCGGGAGCTTGTGTAACACTAGATAGAGTTTTAACATCTTTAGGCCTCGCTGTTCAACAAACTTTGTGGCCATCTGATCAAAATTAGAAATGGATCGTGTTACCAAACGAGTAAACCACATAGTTGCAATGCCCCCCAGGGAAATGGGGAAACTACGGCATTTTACTGCGTCGTCATCTCTTGCAGCATTCATCAGCCATTCATACTTGAGGATGTGTTGATTGGGATCAGAACTTCTTTCACAGACTGGCAAAGTTGGCATCCTGAAGCGCCGAGGTGGATCAGCATACAATATATCATCGGTGAAAGGGGTATGACTCCGGGAGATGCCCCAGTCGTCATTACTAAGACCCCGACTTTCACGGATCATTTGACGAATCATCGTCGGTATGTCCAGCATTCGGATACTTGGAGCAGATGCGGTCGACGGTCCACAGCGCGAGTCTAGACCAGATGCGGTCGACGGTCCATGCCTCGCCACTTGGTTCAACATTTTCTAGGACATAGGGTTCTGGAATCTGCTCCCGTCGGTTACGTTGAGGATCAGCTTGTTTTCTAGCGTCAACCCCTTGTTCGGTAGTGGCGGTAGTAGCAATGTTGCCTGTGACATGATAAGGAGCAGCACCTCCTCGGGATGAAGGTCCTGTATGATGACTAGTGGATGGTCCAGTTCTGGGTTGTCCAAGATTCGAAGCAGATTGGTGCCATGTGGCTTGGGTGTAGCTTACATCCAACCGTGGGTGCGTGGATTGGTGATGACCGTCAGATGAGGCTGAACTCTCTATGGAAGAATAAGAACCTTGGTCTCTTCTGGATCTTCTGCGCCTTTGGAGATTTAACTGGTTGGTCAACTCCATGTTGGCGCGCAGTTGTTCAGTTAGCTGTTGTCGACTCTGGGTCAACTCTTGAAGCAACGTCTGGAATTCTTGTCTGGTGACCAAACCTGATGGATCTGAAGGTCCTGCAGCATTTTGGTTTGATGGAGGCAATTGCGAGGAATTCTGCCTGTCCCGTCCTCCCTGATCAACAACTGTAGAGGTAGTCCGTGTACTTACCATGGTGAATTGATGAAAGTCCTTTCCTAGATCTGATGCAGATCTGAACAGAATGGAAGGGCTTTAAAGTTCTAAATCTGGATCTTCTTCTTGGATTTATGCAATCCGATATAAATAGGAGATCCAAAGAGCAGGAGAAAAATTGGGTTTTTCTCAGTGAAAGCACCAAAGTGTTTGTACCAAAATTGGGCACAACACTCTTCGGAAGTTTTTGAAGAGATAAAGTGAAGAAATTAAATGGAAAAAGAGGGATTATCTAACAAAAACTCAAAATCTCAGATATGAAAATAATTAAAATGCAAGGAGACACAAGAGTTTAGAGTGGTTCGGCGTATTGCCTATGTCCACCATGAAGTAGTTTACTTTATTGATCTTTCTTTGACGTTTACAATTGATTTCAGCAAGTTACAGCGAATAACAATGATTTGCAGCAATGAAATTCGTTGGTAGCAACAGCAATGGAGTTCAGATCTGGATCCGGCAGAGTCTGGGCGTTGGAGATCTTAAAGAAGAAGAAGAACCCCTTTTCTGTTGGCTTTGGAGGTCTATTTATAGGTGTGGGAGGCTGATATTTCGCTCAGATCTCGGGAGACCCTCTCTGGCACGGGACCAGGCCCGTGCACCCAAGCTCGTGAAGTTTCGGTCCGATCCGTGATCGATACGAATGGATTTCGTTTCGATCAAGATTTCATCCAATGGAGTCGAAATTTGGCATGGACATTCTTTAGCATGCACGTAGTCTTCTGTGAAAATTTCATAGCATTTGGACTTGAAGATTAGGAGATATGATCGATACGAAATGGGATTCTCTGTTGGCTGTTTCGTTCGACTCCATCACTTCGACTCGCTTTCGTTCGACTCGGTGACGTGGCACTTGAATCTCTGGATCACTCTGCCTTTGATGCTGTTTTGATCGAGTCATTCTAGGACTTTCGCCTTGTTCGTATCGATGGTAGTAGCTGTTATCCCGCCTTTTGGCAAGGCCGTGACACCAAAAAGTTGACTAGAAATCAATGACAGTCCATCCTGTAGGACGGTTACATCACAAGTTCACCATGGATATCGATGAAATTTGTCCGATTCCGGATCGGGCTACAATTGATAAGGCACGTCAAGCAAAGCCGTGGGAACCAACGATCCAAGTTTCAAGTCAATCCGAGTTCGTATGCTCAAGATATCATCGACAAAAGATGGAGTAGACCGGTCTTAGTTCGAATCCATCAGAAGTGCATTGCGTCGAATCCATCATGTTCGACTCCATCTACTTCGTATCCATAAGAGCTGCAGGTCTTCGACTCCATCGGAACGAATCCCTTCGAAATCACAGAGGCAAATCACTTCGAATCCATCCGGTGTCGTTGGTTCGAATCCATCCTTAAAAGGTAACTTCGTATCGATCGCCTATTGTTTTCCAACAATCGATACGAACGAGCACACTGGAACCATCCTATGCCTGGCATTCGAATCCATACGGTTTTAACGACTTCGAATCGATCAACAAGTATAGACCGAGACCGATTCGAACGCACCTTGCCTCGAATCCATTCCCACCTTCGAATCCAAACATCTCGAATCCACCACAGCTAAAACCAAGGGTTCGACCCAGTAAAACTCGGAGAAAAAAGAGGAATTGACCCGAAGCACGCGCACCACGTCAGCGCCTTAACTCACAGAAACCTGGATTCGACCCTATGGATTCGAACCAGTTCGATTCGAACGAATCCAGGGGACGAAGGACACAAAAATCTTCAACTTGAATCGATCATAACTCGAGTTCTACAAGTCCAAATGCTATGAAATTTTCACAGAAGCTTGAGCACATGTTGAAGAACGTTCACTCCAAATTTCAGCTCGATTGGATGATTTCTTGATCGATTCGAATCAAGGGTCGAATCGATCCCAAAGTGGGCCCAGATCTCCAGATTTCGGCCATGTGGGCCCCCTGACGTACCAGAACTGGTCTCCCCTCAATTTAGGCGAAATATCAGCCTCCTACACATATAAATAGAGCCCCTGGTCATTCAGAAAAGAGGTCGGACAATTCTAAGTACTAAAGAGCGCCCAGATTCTGCCAGATTTACTCCAGAACACCACCGCCACTTTAGATTGAGACTTAGCGTATAATTTCAGTTGTACTACATTAGAAGAGATTGTAATCATCGAGTGAACATCAATAAAATCATCAACTTCAGAGTGGACGTAGGCAAGATCGCCGAACCACTATAAATTTCGTGTTTCTGTTCATTATTTCTGAATTGTGACACTCTGTTTACTTAGATTTGAGATTTGTGTGTGAATATTGTTGATTTATATTTATACACTGGTGCTTTCACAACATTCGGGGTTTGTGACCAATTTTGGCGCAAACACTTTGGTGCTTTCACTGAGAACTGAACTCAGGAGTTCTATCATTTGAAAGTTGAATCAGAAGGCTAAGAGATTCAGATCCGAAGAATCATGACGAGACAAACTAGTAAAAGGCAGAGACCAGAGCGAAGTCAGCACGAAGGGAGTCAAGAGGCTTCCTTAGGAGCAAACCAAGCATTGATCTTCATCACCAGGGATGAGATGGAGACAATGATGAAGAGACAGGAGGAGATGATCTAGAATTTGCTTCAACAAATTGGACAGCTTGGAGCGCAAAATCAAGGAACAACCAGAATCCAGAACGGGGCAGGACCATCTGGCGCAGCGCCGGAGCTGGGGGGCATACACTTAGGACATGTTGATCCGAACCTGGAAAGAGAGACAAGGACATCCGAGCAACCTGGCGGCAATAGAGGGATGAACGCTCAGCCAGGGGGGCAGACACCCGAGAGCTCACACGGACTCGGGGGGCATATCGAAGGTAGTGAACAAGGACTACAGCTTGGAGATAATGATAGGTTGGCAGAGATGGTCAGACGAGCCATGAGAGGCGGATTAGTAAACAAAGATCTTGAAGACGTGAACAAGAGTCCCTTTTCTCCTGCGATTAGGTTGGCTAGGAACCCACTAGAATTTAAGCTGCCAACAGTAGAAATGTATGATGGGAGGACAGACCCTGCGGTCCATCTAACGAGGTATATAAGGCACATGGAAGTGCTGGGGGCATCACAGGAAGTCATGGCCCGATGCTTCCCATTATATTTGACCGACATAGCAGCTTTATGGTTCAGACAGCTAGAGAGCGGCTCCATTGGGACATGGACCGATTTGATTGAGAAATTTATGAGGCAATTCAGGGTTCACATTTCAAGACCCAAGAATGTGATGAGTTTGGCAACGCTAAAACAGAAAGCTGGAGAGTCTTTGAGGAATTTCCTGATGCGATTCAATGCGGCAGCAGCATCGGTGTATCGGCCAGATCCATCCATGGTTATGATGGCAGCTGTGTCCGGAATAGCTGACGGCACAGAGTTCAAAAATTCATTAACTAAGGATCCGCCTATGGATCTAGGGGAATTCTATCACGAGGCAGAAAAGTTTTTGCGATTGGAAGACGCTAATGCTGAAAGAGAAGAAGGAGAGGGAATAGAAGTTTATGCACTTAAAGACAAAAAGCCTCTCGAAAATGATTCAAATAAGGATAAAGGAAAACGAAAGGCTGAAGACAATGGTGACAGGTCAAAGCGACTGCGGAGAGAGCCACGATTCACCACTTATTCAGAGCTGAATGAGAGTTTGGAGCGAATCTACCAAGATACTCGAGAGCAAGTTCCCTACCGTAGGCCAATACGAAGGGATCCCACTGTTGACGAGAGGAAATCAGACAGATATTGCTTATTCCACGAACTGAATGGTCATAACACTAACGACTGTAGACATCTGAAGGATGAGGTGGAAGGGCACATCAGGAACGGTATGCTACTTCAGTATGTGAGAAGGCGAGCTCCAGCAGTGGAGCCAGAGCGACCACCATCTACATCAGCTAGAGGTGCCCCCGAGCCGGGACACCGTATGATTATCAATTAATTTAAATAACAATGAACAAGTCGTCAACCTCTCACCAACCCGGGTAAGTCATTTACACATGTGCAAGATCACGAGCGGTCCATAGGCATGCTCTGAATGACTATTAACCCTATCGTTGTGGGAGTTTACACTTTGACATCCTTGCTTTGTTTTTGTTTCGTCTTGATTTGAACATTTGAACTTTATTTTGTTTAACATTTTTGCTAGAAACTTATTCTCAATGAAAAAATTGCTACTTGTGATTTCATAACGGCTAAGTCACTTACACATGTACGAGATCGCGAACGGTCCCTAGGCATGCTCTGAGATGGCGATAAACCATTGCGACAAACAATCCGGGAATTCACCCGAACGTGAAACCTGGTATTGATGATACTAAGTCCCTCCCCGGGCACACACAAAATTCGCCTCGAACGGCACCCGACCTCGAACGGTCGCAATTCGCCACGAACGGCACCCGACCACGAACGGTCACAAATCGCCTCGAACGGCACTCGATCGCGAACGATCACAACTCGCCTCGAACGGCACCCCCTTACCTCAAATGGCTTGATCGCGAACGGTCGTCGTTTAAGGTCATATAAAAAATGCTAGATAGCGAACGGTCACACTTCATTTAGTATAACATTCGATCGCGAACGATCACACTTTGCCTCGTACGGCATCCGACCACGAACGGTCCTATTTCTTTATTTACCGCGAATGGCATTTGACCTCGAACGATCACATATCACCTCAAATGACATACGATCCCGAACGATCGTCATTTGTGATCAGATAAAACTATCAATGTCTTTGCAGGTTATCAACAGGATATGAACATCCAACTTATGGAACTACAAAACACACCTTCCCATCGCAAGGCATGTTTTGGGGGGCAAATGTTATCCCTCCTTTTGGCAAGGCCGTGACACCAAAAAGTTGACTAGAAATCAATGACAGTCCATCCTGTAGGACGGTTACATCACAAGTTCACCATGGATATCGATGAAATTTGTCCGAGTCCGGATCGGGCTACAATTGATAAGGCACGTCAAGCAAAGCCGTGGGAACCAACGATCCAAGTTTCAAGTCAATCCGAGTTCGTATGCTCAAGATATCATCGACAAAAGATGGAGTAGACCGGTCTTAGTTCGAATCCATCAGAAGTGCATTGCGTCGAATCCATCATGTTCGACTCCATCTACTTCGTATCCATAAGAGCTGCAGGTCTTCGACTCCATCGGAACGAATCCCTTCGAAATCACAGAGGCAAATCACTTCGAATCCATCCGGTGTCGTTGGTTCGAATCCATCCTTAAAAGGTAACTTCGTATCGATCGCCTATTGTTTTCCAACAATCGATACGAACGAGCACACTGGAACCATCCTATGCCTGGCATTCAAATCCATACGGTTTTAACGACTTCGAATCGATCAACAAGTATAGACCGAGACCGATTCGAACGCACCTTGCCTCGAATCCATTCCCACCTTCGAATCCAAACATCTCGAATCCACCACAGCTAAAACCAAGGGTTCGACCCAGTAAAACTCGGAGAAAAAAGAGGAATTGACCCGAAGCACGCGCACCACGTCAGCGCCTTAACTCACAGAAACCTGGATTCGACCCTATGGATTCGAACCAGTTCGATTCGAACGAATCCAGGGGACGAAGGACACAAAAATCTTCAACTTGAATCGATCATAACTCGAGTTCTACAAGTCCAAATGCTATGAAATTTTCACAGAAGCTTGAGCACATGTTGAAGAACGTTCACTCCAAATTTCAGCTCGATTGGATGATTTCTTGATCGATTCGAATCAAGGGTCGAATCGATCCCAAAGTGGGCCCGGATCACCAGATTTCGGCCATGTGGGCCCCCTGACGTACCAGAACTGGTCTCCCCTCAATTTAGGCGAAATATCAGCCTCCTACACATATAAATAGAGCCCCTGGTCATTCAGAAAAGAGGTCGGACAATTCTAAGTACTAAACAGCGCCCAGATTCTCCCAGATTTACTCCAGAACACCACCGCCACTTTAGATTGAGACTTAGCATATAATTTCAGTTGTACTACATTAGAAGAGATTGTAATCATCGAGTGAACATCAATAAAATCATCAACTTCAGAGTGGACGTAGGCAAGATCGCCGAACCACTATAAATTTCATGTTTCTGTTCATTATTTCTGAATTGTGACACTCTGTTTGCTTAGATTTGAGATTTGTGTGTGAATATTGTTGATTTATATTTATACACTGGTGCTTTCACAACATTCGAGGTTTGTGACCAATTTTGGCGCAAACAGTAGCCATTGTTCGCATCGATAAAAGATGTGCAGTTCGCATCGATGGAGGTAGAAGTCTTCGAATGGATGCGAAGTGGAGCTAGTCGAAATGTGGCTCTCCGATGGAGTCGAACTAGATGGAGTCGAACAATGGTTCTCTGAAGGATGCAGAGTTGCTCGAACAGAGTTTATGAGATGGAGTCAAAGTGGAGCTAGTCGAACAGTGGTTCGGAGATGGAGTCGAAGTGGAGCGAGTCGAAGTAAGCATTCCCGATGGATTCGAACTAAGCGATTCGAACAGAGGCTGTTTTTATCCAATTTTGTATCGATCGTAACTTGAGCATACGAACTCGGATTGACCTTAAATTTAGAACGTTGACTCTCGTAGCTTCATTTGTTGTGTCATATCAATTTAAGCTCGATTCGGACTCGGACAAAATTTGTCGATATCCATAGTGGGCCTATGTATAACCGATTCTCTTATAGACGAACTGTCTTTGGTTTCTAGTCAAGTTCTTGGTGTCACGGCCTTGCCAAAAGGCGGGATAACAACGACATTCGAGGTTTGTGACCAATTTTGGCGCAAACAACTAGCGAGTTTTGGAAGAGTCTATAGGAAGTTTTGGGAACCAAGCTCAAGATGAGTACTGCTTACCGTCCAAAGAAAGATGGGTAAACGGAGAGAGTTAACAAAGCCTTGGAAGATTTATTAAGAGCTTATGTTCTAGATTTAGGGGGATCATGGGAAGACCATCTACATTTAGTCGAGTTTTTGTATAACAATAGTTATTTGACTAGTATTGGGATGGTGCTGTTTGAAGCTTTTTAGGGAAGGCCATGCAAATCTCCCGTAGGTTGGTTAGAGACCGGGGATATGCTGGTTCTTGGTCCAGATTTGTTTAAGGAAGCTACAGAAAAGATTGAGGTCATTCGGGCTAGAATGAAGGAGGCTAAGTCTAGGCAGAAGAGTTATGTTGATAGAAGACGGAAAGATTTAGAGTTTTCAGTTGGAAACTAGGTTTTCGTCAAAGTGTCACCGATGAAGGATGTGATTAGATTTGGGAAATCAGGAAAGTTAGCACCAAGATTCGTTGGACCTTTTCCTATTGTTAAGAGGATCGAAAAACTTGCATATACAGTTGAGTTACCGAGCAGTTTGGTAGGAGTCTACGATGTTTTCCATGTTTCTCATCTCAGAAAGTGTGTTAGAGACCCGGAGACTACTATTGCATCGACTATGCTAGATGACTTATTAGTAGAACCAGATTTGACTATAGTGAGGAAGCCTATTCATATTGTTGCGAGAGATGAGAAGAGGCTTAGAACCAAGACGGTCAGATTAGTCAAAGTCTAGTAGAGCGACGATGACAGGGACTGTACTTGGGAGATTGAGAGCAGGATTATAGATACTTATCCTAACTTGTTTGATGGTATGTTTTACCTTCTTGATTGATGTGTTGTGTACATTATCGTAATTTCGAGGATGATGTTTGCGCTAAAAATTGTCACAAACCACAAGTGTTGAGAAAGCACCAGTATATGAATACAAATCAGTAATAATCAGACACAAATCTCAGGTCTAAGCTAGCAATAAACAACAATCCAGAAATAAATCACAAGAACACGAGATTTATAGTGGTTCGGCTAACTCCGGCCTACGTCCATTTCAAGGATTTTTTATCTTTTATTGATGTTCTTTGCTGATTACAGATGATTACAGCAGATACAATGAATGAATTCGAGTATGACAGCAATGGAAAGAAGTAGAATTGAATCCGGCAGAGTCTGGACGTTGGGCAGCCAAAAAGATCTCTTTTCTACAGGCTTCAGGGGCTATTTATAGGCGTAGAAGGCTGAGATCGCGCTCAAACTTCGAGAGACTTCTTCTGGCACGTGAGTGGACCGACGCGACTGACCCCACCAAGTTTTGACTCGTTCTATGATCAATTCGAAGCTATTTCGTATCGACCAGAAAATGCTCCAATCGAGCTGAAACTTGGCAGAGACAATCTTTACCACATGTGTAAGCTCCCCTGAAAATTTCGTTGCATTTGGATCAACAGTTTATGAGATATGTTCGACACGAAGTGACGTTCCTCAAAGTACAGCTCTGTTCGAACCCAGGATTTTGTATCGATGACCTTCGTATCAATAAAGCACGGGGCTTTGTAGCGATGTGGCGCGCATCCCTCGCGTTGATCCACCTTTTACTCCGAGTCGACCGCATCTCCCCTGAAACTTCGCCTTATTCGTATTAGGGACGTTGCTCGAATCCATCGATGTCAGTTGGATACGAACTCGAGAACATCTGAATATGAAATCAAGGCTTCCCGATGGATTTGACCAAGCCCCCTTCCTCTTATGGATTCGATACAAACTAAGGCTTATGGGTACGAGACCGACCGACTCGAAGTGGGGTGCACCGATGGATGCGAAGTGGCGTGGATTGATCGATGCGAATGTCATCGATTCGAACACATGGACACGAGAAAACCTGATGGATTCGAACTACGCAAGCATGATGGATACGAGCCTGATCGATTCGAACAAGTTGTTTCTGATGGATACGAACAACGCATTTTACCTGACTTGCATCGATCATATCTCACTCATACGAGCTTCGATTTACCTGAAACTTGGAGCACTGGCTTTTATGGCTTTGCTTGTCATGTCTTGTCAGTTGTAGCCCGATCCGGACTCGGACAAAATTCATCGATATCCATGGTTATCCTGCAATGCGTAGTTGATATTCATGGCTAGTTATTATTGATTTTCAGTCAGTTTTGGGTATCTCAGCTTTGCCAAAAGGTGGGATAACACTTTGCCTCCCAAATCATGCCTTTCGGTAAAAGGTGTGTTTTGATTAGTCTCAAATTGAATGTAGTGAGTTCATGTTTTATTCAGAGCTTATAGCATTTTCAATCGAGTCCATGGCTGTTCGAAGCCGAATCGTTATCAATTTCTTCCAGTGGAAGTTAAGAATGAAATTTTATAGTCTCTCCGTACTATCGATGGTCACTCCGGACCCTTGCCAAGCCCATTCCAGACTTAGCGATCGAATAGAAAGATCCTATTGCACTCCGTCGTTGCTTTCTACTCCTTGCACTCTGGCCCCAGTTAGGGCGTAAAGCGATGTCTTGGTCGTTCTGGACCAATCGTAGCCACTCCGGGCTCTTGCTGGATCCCATTCTGTCACTCTCCAATGAAGGGGAAACAACGTTAAGTGGGTCGATACTGTCGCTCTCCGGCAAAGCGACCCACTCCCTGCACTCTGGTTCAGTGTATCTGAACATTAAGCGATGTCATGGCCTAAATCGTAGGCCGATCATAGCCTTTCCGGGCTCTTACCGAATCCCGATCCAATCACTCTCCGGTGAATGGGAAACGACGTTAAGTGAGTTGATCCTGTCGCTCTCCGGCGAAGCAACCCACTTCTTGCACTCCGGACCCCGTCTCTCCGGGTAGGGTCATAAAGCGATCATTTTTATATTGATATCTAATACTCATCCTTTAACTCTTCGGTCAAAGGTTTAATTCAAGAAATTCAAGTTTATTTATTTAATTCAGGTCCTAGATGTTCAATCTCAAACATCAAGAAAAAACTAAACATTGCCTTTCCGGGCAGATCGGTCTATCTCCCTCTCAGAGCATGCCTAGGGATCTCTCTGGTTCCCATACATGTGTAAGTGGAGTAGTCGTTTATTCTGAAAACAAATCTAATGAAATTATTTGACCGAAGTCCAAATCATGAACTTGGCCCTTGCCATCTTAATCAGTTGATGACGAGTCGTGATCCCGATCTAGGATCGTTTCTGTTAGGTGGAGGCGGTAGTTGTTCGGGCCTTACCGCCGCTGCCCGTTCTCTGACATATTGTGGCAATCTACCACTCCTGGCATGTTCTTCCACCTCATCCCTTAGGTGGCGGCATTCATCGGTAGTGTGCCCATCCAGCTCATGGAATAGGCAGTATTTTCCAGTCCTACGTTCCCGCTCCGTGGGATCTCTCCTGAGTGGTTTTCGATAGGGGAGTTGCCCCCGAGTTTCAGTGTAAATCCTTTCTAGGCTTGCCGTCAAATCTGTGTATTGCCTGAATCTAGGCTCTCGGAATTTCTTCCGTTTATCGGGACCATCATGTGCATCATCCTGCTTTCTCTTTCCTTTGTCTGCCCTGGACTGTTCCATGGAGATTGCTTCGCCTTGTGCAGCATTTACTTCCTGTCTCTCGGCTCGTGATTCTTCTAATCGAATGAATTTCTCAGCTTCATGGTAAAACTCTCCAAGATCTTGTGATGGATCTCTTGTCAATGAATCTTTGAATTCGGTGCCTTCTCCAACCCCTGCCACCGCTGCCATCAAAATCATCGATGGATCTGGGAGATCTACTGAAGCCACCGTTGCATTGAATCGCAGCAGGAAACCTTTTATGGACTCTCCGGTCCTTTGCTTTATCGAAGCTAAAGTCATCACACTCTTGGGACTTGTCACATGGACCCTAAATTGTTCCATGAAGCAGTCTACAAGCTCGCCCCATGTCCTGATCGATCCAGTCTTTAATTGCCTGAACCAAAGTGCAGCCAAGTCTGACAAAAATAAAGGGAAACATCGTGCCATCACTTCCTCGGATGCTCCCAGTACTTCCATGTGTCTAATGTATCTGGTAATATGCATGGTCGGATCCGACTTCCCGTCATACGGATCCAGCGTTGGTAGTTTGAACTTTGGAGGGTTCCTTGCATTCCTGATGTTCGGAGTGAACGGACTCCGACTGACTTCTTCCAACCCTCCGCTAGACAATCCTCCTCTCATGAGTCGTCGCACTAATCCAGCCATCTTTTCATCTCCATCCTAGGGTTGCCCTCTTGGTCTTGAAGGGTATTCTGGTACGTACTCTTCGTGTGGCCCGTTAGCATCAGCGTTGGTTCCAGCTTGTTGAGCTCCATCTATAGGCCTTCCAGCATCGGATCCTGAGGGTCTGCCCCCAAGTCCTTGTTTATTGTCTTCTGGATCTGCATTCTGACCTTCATTGGGTTCCGCAATCCTAGCTCCTTGTTCCACATTCATAGCCGCTGTAGCTGGTCCTAGGCTCTGCATCCCTGCAGCTCTCATCTGTTCAAAGAAATTCTGCAGCATCTCTTGTTGGCTCTTCATTATTCTTTCGTGCATCAGATTGGTCATGGTCTCCATTTCGTCTCTGGTGATGTAGATCGAAGCTGGTTCTTCTCCAGCACCAGAGGATGCCTCTTGACTTCCTCCTTGTTGGCTTCTCTCAGCTCTTTGTCTCGTTTGTCGAGTCATTGTCTCCCAAATCTGATCCCTTCAAGCTTTTAAATCTGAACTCTGAATCTGGTGTAGCGGGTGCTAGTAGTTCTCAGTGAAAGCACCAAAGTGTTTGCGCCAAAAATGGTCACAAACCCCAAGTGTTGTGAAAGCACCAGTATATGAATACAAATCAGTAATAATCAGACACAAATCTCAGATCTAAGCTAGCAATAAACAACAATCCAGAAATAAATCACAAGAACACGAGATTTATAGTGGTTCGGCTAACTCCGGCCTACGTCCACTTCAAGGATTTTTATCTTTTATTGATGTTCTTTTCTGATTACAGATGATTACAGCAGATACAATGAATGAATTCGAGTATGACAACAATGGAAAGAAGTAGAATTGAACCCGGCAGAGTCTGGACGTTGGGCAGCCAAAAAGATCTCTTTTCTACAGGCTTCAGGGGGCTATTTATAGGCGTAGGAGGCTGAGATCGCGCTCAAACTTCGAGAGACTTCTTCTGGCATGTGAGTGGACCCACGCGACCGACCCCACCAAGTTTTGACTCGTTCTATGATCGATTCGAAGCTATTTCATATCGATCAGAAAATGCTCCAATCGAGGTGAAACTTGGCAGAGACAATCTTTACCACATGTGTAAGCTCCCCTGAAAATTTCGTTGCATTTGGATCAACAGTTTATGAGATATGTTCGACACGAAGTGACGTTCCTCGAAGTACAGCTCTGTTCGAACCCAGGATTTCGTATCGATGACCTTCGTATCAATAAAGCACATGGCTTTGTAGCGACGTGGCGTGCATCCCTCGCGTTGATCCACCTTTTACTCCGAGTCGACCGCGTCTCCCCTGAAACTTCGCCTTATTCGTATTAGGGACGTTGCCCGAATCCATCGATGTCAGTTGGATACGAACTCGAGAACATCTAAATACGGAATCAAGGCTTCCCAATGGATTCGACCAAGCCCCCTTCCTCTTATGGATTCGATACGAACTAAGGCTTATGGGCACGAGACCGACCGACTCGAAGTGGGGTGCACCGATGGATGCGAAGTGGCGTGGATTGATCGATGCGAACGTCATCAATTCGAACACATGGACACGAGAAAACCTGATGGATTCGAACTACGCAAGCATGATGGATACGAGCCTGATCGATTCGAACAAGTTGTTTCTGATGGATACGAACAACGCATTTTACCTGAGTTGCATCGATCATATCTCACTCATACGAGCTTCGATTTACCTGAAACTTGGAGCACTGGCTTTTATGGCTTTGCTTGTCATGTCTTGTCAGTTGTAGCCCGATCCGGACTCGGACAAAATTCATCGATATCCATGGTTATCCTGCAATGCGTAGTTGATATTCATGGCTAGTTATTATTGATTTTCAGTCAGTTTTGGGTATCTCAGCTTTGCCATAAGGTGGGATAATAGACGAAATTCTTTAAGAAGGGGAGTTTGTAACACCCCAGATTTTTGGTAACATTATTTAGGATATTTAATTAGTTAAATAAAATAAAATAAAATAATGTGTTGATTAGGGAATTGGGATTTTATTTATTTAAGGGGTAACCGTGCCATTTAAACAATGAATTAAAAGAAGAGTTTAACATGAAATAGGGAAGGGGAAAAATGG
Organism: Allium fistulosum; assembly: GCA_030737815.1. Classification (NCBI taxonomy): domain Eukaryota; kingdom Viridiplantae; phylum Streptophyta; class Magnoliopsida; order Asparagales; family Amaryllidaceae; genus Allium; species Allium fistulosum. The sequence goes on from JASFAW010000014.1 coordinate 7,452,878, forward strand.
GAAAGTGGCTATTCTTATATCCGTTCCCTTAGGACGTGTATCTCTACACGTTTATTTTCATTTCTTAATTTTTTTTAAACTAAGGCCGACCACCATTAAAAAGAGAAAGAGGAAGAAGATAGAGAAAAGCTTGGAAGAAGCTTAAGCAAATCAAATCCATTCACATCTCAATCTCTTTAATCTCTAAAGCTAAGGTGAATAATGTTTAGATATCAAATTTTTATTGTTTCGGTTTTAAGATGAAATCCGAAATATTTTGCATTGATGGCCATGTTTTTGAGTGATGGAATGATTATATATACTTAGTGATGATTTATGGTTGTTCATATAGGTTTTATGACATGTTTTGATATGAAATCCTATTAAATGACATCCAAATGCCTTGCGAATTTTTACGAATATCATAAATGATATTTTAGAGATGGGTTTCAATTTTCATAATTTTTTTAATTTTTGAAGAGTTTATATGAATTTTCTAGTAGAGAAAATGTTATTTTGGGTCATAAATTATTTACAGTTAAATAATAAAAGATTAGGGTCTGGAATTTTTATACGTTGGAAAATATATTAAAAGAGATTTTCTGGAATTTTTATATATTTTTTCTAAGTGTTTTAATGGATATACAAAATTATTTAAGGTATGGGACTTAAATGTTTTATATATTTATAAAAGGAGAAGGGGCATTTTACAAATAATCCAAATAGTTAGTTCTAAAAATTGCAATACTTTTTATTAGTAAAGAAAAGAGGTAACCAATCAAAATTTGACACGTAAAGCAGGTTAGGTGAAAAGAACTATTTTCTACATGTTTTTCACTATTTTGATGCTTTTGGCACCAGGTTTTGCCTCCTTAGCTTCGCTTTCGACACAGTCGAAACCAATGCACATGGTACTAGGGAACTAATACGTATTGAATTGGATATATGCAGAAGGTATGGAGTCGAAACCAGGGGTTCCTGAGGAGTTGAGGCATTACTTTGCTTTTAAATTAAAAATTTACCTGCTTGCTTTCGACTAAATGGCTCTCAACTAAGTAGCTTTCGACTCAGTTAGCTTTCGACTGAGTTAATGGATTTAAGGAAATGGTTTCGATTAGTTTGCACTTTTGTTTTAAATGATTGCTTTCGACTAAGTCGAAGCCTTTTTACTGCCGCTTTTTACCTTTCGACCCAGATGGTTTCGAAAGTGTTGTTTACTTTGTTGTCTAAAATTTTGGCCACTTCTCCAATGCTTTCGAAGAGATAGTTTCGACACCATCACTTCTTTACTTAGGAAATGGTTTCGAAATAGATGCTTTTGACTTAAATGTTTGAAAGACCTTTTTCCTATGATTGAAATAAACCCAAATGGTTTTGAAAGAGACAGTTTTAAATGGTTTCGAAACAGATGATTTCGACTTTAATGGGTTTCTAATCCTTTTGATCTACTTGAAGGCATAATCCAAATGGTTTCGACCGAGATGATATTCAAAGGTTTCGAAGGGATAAATTTTTAAATGGTTTCAAAAGGTTTCCACATGTTTTAAATTGAACCCAAAGTCTTTCGAAAGGTTTAGTATTTTAATGCTTTTGAAAGGGTTTTAATGAATGATTTCGAAGGAGTGGTTCCCCAGGGTTTCAAAAGGGTTGAAAGGAAAGGGTTTTCCTATGTTTTCGAAAGGCAATATATAAAGGTTTTAAAAAGGGATGTCTAATTTTTTAAAGCTTTCGAAGGAAAGGCTTTTAATGGTTTCGAAAGGGTCACTTTCAATGGTTTCAAAAGGGGTTACCTTTAAGGGTTTCGAAAGGGTTGTTTAAAGGTTTTAAAAAAAGGTTTTGGATGTATTAATTAGACAATATAGCCTAAGTATTTTCAAGTTAAAAAGGTTATTAACTTGTTTTGGAAGGATAGTTAATTGTCACTAAAATTCATCAACATTATTTTGAGTAAAGTATATATAACATAGCAAAAAGAGCTTAGAGTAAAGCTAAGAATACACCTTGTATATGTATGATTTAAAAGGTTAAATCATTTTGAAAAGGTTTTCAAGGAAACTGATGAAGGGTGGTTAACCCTAAGAAAATAATTCGAACAGATAGTCCATTTTGATTCAGACAGTTAGTCCAGTTTGCGGACAATTAGTCCAATTTGTGGGCAGTTAGCCCAGATTTCGGACAGATAGTATTACTTGTGGATATATAGTTCATCAAGTTATCTTTTTTAGCATAACGGACATTGTTATTATTATTATTATTGTCATTATAATCAGTTTGATTAACCAACTTGATTGTAGGAAAGGATTTGCAAAATATATGTTTTAAAGAGGATATTAGTGAGGTGAAATCCGTTCCGCTAAGCGGCATGGTCTCACTTAATATCAGTAAACCGAGATGTAACAGTATTATTCACACCAGGCATTATGTCTGACTCGAAGTTTTGTTTTGATTCCGCTGTGTATATTAAGTCAGATATGACTATATTGCTTTGATCAACCAAGGGGGCATCGTCATATGTCGCTCTTGGTATACTTTTGTAATGATTATAATTAATCTTTACCTGGGAAACGATTATATGATTATGTAACTTGGATATGAATTTGTTTTGAAATGTAATCAGTAAAATGTTATTTTTGAAATCTGTGATTTGGTTCATATTCAAGTGCTTCTGATATTATGGATACCATTAGCATTACCGTATTTTGTCACAAGAAGTTAATACTATGGATTACTGCAGCATCTGTAGCACTTAACTTTTGGCCTCCACATACGGGATGTTACACTTGTTTTGCCTTTTATTTCAAATAAATAAGGTGGAATTGCTATCAGGCCACGTTTACATGTGTACGGGACCTTGAGTGCTCTATTGGTCTCTAAGCATGCTTTGAATTAGTTGTTTGGCAGTAATCATCGATAGTAGGAATTCTTAGGATGCTTGTTTGTTGCTTTGATTTGGATTTTATAAATAAATATTTGATTTTGAAAATCAGTTGAATATGATAGCTGATAGTACTATGTACAAAACACCAAGGGAAATTAGTGACCCCTTTAATGGATATATAAACTGATTAGACATGGTTCTTGTTACCCCGCCTTTTGGCAAGGCCGTGACATCGAGGAATTGACTAAAAACCAAAGATAGTTCATCCTAAAGACCAGTTATACGCAGGTTCATTATGGAAGCTGGTAAATTTTGCCTGAGTCCGGATCAAGCTACAATTGATATGACACGACAATCAAAGCTATGAAATCCAACGTTCCAAATTTCAAGTCAATCAGAGTTCGTATGCTCAAGATATGATTGATGCAAGCCAAGGAAATCAACTCCTTCGTTTCCATTATGATTCATATCCATCAGATGTCGCTCCATCAAACATCTTTACTTCGTATCCATCCAAAGGTAACCTCCTTCGTATCCATCAAAGTTGACCTTGTTCGTATATATCAGGAGGCATCGTTTCACATCGGTCCTACCCATACGCGCTTCGTATCGATCATTTCATTAACAGATGTCTATTTTATATTGATCCCTTCTCATCAACTCCGTATCGATCTTCCTACATCGATACTAGGAGCGGTAGCCAGTAAACACCCACTATCGATTCAAAACCGGCGCCTCCAATCGATACGAAGCAGTCATTCACTTTCTATCAACAACCAAATGATTGATACGAAGAGTACACGCCGACATCGATGCAAGAGGGGTCATCCATCTATCGATACGAAGCGGCTACTAAGCTATTGATACGAGGTAGCTTCCGAGAACGATACGAAGTAGGCTGTAGAATATCGATACAAATGGGAGTGTGAGCTATCGATGCGATCTCAATGCAAACGAGCGATGCGAAGTGGGCGACATAGGATCGATAAGAACACTGTTAAACTAGATCGATACGAACGAGCCACGTTCAAAAGAAAGACTCGGTCGCTCGGCAGGAAAAGTGGATCGATCCTAAAAATTAGCACCACGTCACCGGTCATCGCGTGCCCAGAAGCGATGGGAACAGAAGCGACGCGAGCAGAAGCGACATAAACTCGATAGCCTTCAACAAATCCGAACTTGCATCGATCATAACTCGAGATCTACAAGTCCAAATGCCACCAAATTTTCACGAGAGCTTGCGTACAACCCTAAGAATGTACCTGACAAATTTTATCCTCAAAGGACTATTTTTGGATCAATACGAACTCAATTCGTATCGCTCCCAGATTGAGCCGAAATCACCTGAATTCGCTGCCGTAGGCCCACTCATGTGAGAGAAGAAGTTTTCGGAGATCTGGGCGAGATATTTGCTGCCTACACCTATAAATAGTGAACCTGGACCTATAGAAAAAGGACTTTTGGCTCTTCTACGTCCAGACTCTGCTAAAATTACTATTGTACTTGGATTATATTGTTGTAACTCATTGTAACCAGCGAGCAAAAATCAATAAAAGACCGCCATTTCATAGTGGACGTAGGTCATACGCGAAACCACTCTAAATTAGTGTGTTTATGTGCATTTTCTTGTTCGTTGATTGGTGTCTTTGTTATATCTACCTCCTTTTACATTTAATTTCTTCATTTTATCTCTTCAAACACATCCGAAGAGTGTTGTGCCTAATTTTGGTACAAACACTTTGGTGCTTTCACTGAGAAAACCCAGTTTTCTTTAGCTCATTGGGTCTACTGCCTATATTGGATTGCGAAAATCTAAGGAGAAGATCCAGATTTCAAGTCCAGAAGTTCTTCGATCCTATTCAGATTTGTATCAAGTCTAGGAGAGAGCTTCGCTATCCACCATGGTCAACACTAGGACTACTTCAACAGCTGCGGATCCAGAAGGACGGGACAGACCGAACCCCACACAACTTCCTCCTACCAACCAGAATGATGTCGGACCTTCAAATCCGCAAGGCCCTATCACCAGGGAAGAGTTTCAACTGCTAATGCAAGAGCCGACTCAAAACCGCCAGCAGCTTACTCAGCAACTTCGTGCTAACGCGGAATTGACCAATCAACTGAATCATCAACGACGAAGGAGATCCAGAAGGGATCTGGCTTCCTATTCATCCACTGAGAGTTCAGCCTCTTCTGACTACAATCACCAGTCCACGCGCCCACGGCTGGATGGAAGCTATACACAGGCTACTGGACATCAGCGCACCTTGAATCTTGGGCAACCGAGAGTTGGCCCATCAACCAGCCATTAGACCGGACCTTCCTCCCAAGGAGGTACTGTTCCTTATCATACTACTGACAACCGCGCTACCGCCGTTGCTACTGAGTTGGGAGCTGACGCCCGAAACCGAACAGATCCGAACCATCGCCAACATGAATATACTCCTGAGCCTTATGTTCCTGAAGACCTAGAACCAAGGAAACGAGATACGGACTGTCGACCGCGACCGGCCCGTCCTTGCATTGTGGAACCCGACCACACCTTGGCCCAGCATGCCCAAAATGTCCAAATGCTAGACATCCCGACAATGATTCGTCAGATGATCCGTGAAAGTCAGTGCCTCACCAATGACGACTGGGGAAACTCCCGGAGTCATACCCCTTTCACCGATGATATCCTTTACGCTGAACCGCCTCGACGATTCAGAATGCCAACTCCACCTGTTTATGAAGGAAGTTCTGATCCCAACCAGCACATTCTAAAGTACGAATGGTTAATGAATGCCGCACGAGCTGATGATGTGGTCAAATGCCGAAGTTTCCCAATTTCCCTAGGGGGCATAGCAACTATGTGGTTTACTCGTCTGCCACCCCGATCTATCTCATGTTTTGACTAGTTCGCAACGAAGTTTTTTGAACAGTTTCGCATGCATGTCACAAGGCCGAAAGATATTAATACCTTGTCTAGTGTCACTCAAGCTCCCGGAGAGACACTTAGACGTTATCTGGAGAGAGTTCATGCTGCATGCACTGAGATTACTAATCCTAATGACAACTCAATTCTAATGGCTCTAACTAAGGGGATTGATCCCGATTCCGAATTTGGCAACTGGTTGGTCGAAAAACCTCCCGCGTCATTGGACCGTTTCTATTCCAAGGCAGCTCAGTTCTTGAGAAGAGAGGATGCGAAACAGTCTAGGAAAAAGGATGACGCAGGGCCCGGTATGGAAGGAATCCAGAGCAATGTTGCTGTAAAACAAACCGGGGAGAGTTCCGGAAAGGTGCAGTTAAACATACAGAATAAACAAAATCAGTAGAAAGGCGATGGAAATCAAAACAAGAAACGAGACCGGAATCGCGGGCCAAGACGTAGAGTTCCTATGTTTGACACTTATACTCCTTTGAATACATCTCTGGAAAATGTACACTTTCGGACCTGTAATACTATTCAATATAAGAAACCTGCTCTGAAGCAATCATCATAAAAACAGATTCAAACGGGGAAGTATTGTAGATTTCACGATATTTATGGCCACAACACGAATGAGTGTCATTATTTACAGGATATTATTGAGAAGTTAATCCAAGAAAGAAAGTTGGAGAACTTTGTTCAGGCATCGCAGTCTGGAGATGCGGGCCCATCGAATTAGAACCAAATACCAAATCAGGGGAAACCAGAGGAACCCACTCGTACCGGCGGGAGGTTGGTGATTAATACTATCAGTGGTGGTCCTCATCCAGCAGATCGGAGCTGGGGGAAATGGAGTCGTATGCCAGCTCTATTAGTCATGCGGGCTTCAAATGTTGTTGTAATTTGGAAGATGGGGCTCTGGCTAAACCACAAGAAACGATGACAAACGGCATCGTATTTCGGAGCAGGGATACCGACAAAGTCGAAGCCCCAAACGTTGATCCACTTGTCATTTCAGCTCAAATACGTCCTGCTTGGATGAAGAGGATCTTGGTGGACAGTGGAAGTTCAGTGAACATATTGTTTAAGCGAGCTTATGATCAGAAGAAAATGGAGGCGAAAGATTTGAAGCTTTGTCAGTTTCGTATCCATGGCTTCAATGGAAGTGCGACTATACCCACTAGGATGGTGGTGCTACCGGTGGAGTTAGGAGTTGGAGAACGCCGGAGAGTTTGGATATTGCAATTCGTTGTATTGGATATTAACTCTCCATACAATGCTTTTTTGGGCCGACCGACCCTAGCTGAGTTCAGGGCTGCTATTGGCCCGTGGTGTCTGACTTTAAAATTCCCTACCGACAATGGAGTTGGAGTCGTTCAAGGAGATTAGGCTGCCGGACGAGCCTGTTATGTTGCTGAGCTGCAAGAGGCGCAGCGAAAAAAAGTAAAGGGCGTAGAGGAATCTCCCTACGTCCACTTTGCGGAGAATTGACAACTAATGCTTGGGACGAGGCCCGTGCACCCCAACCAATTCCCAAGATATCTCGACCCGAGAGATAATAAAAGTGAGGACGAGGTCAGAGACAGTCAAGCTTCTCCGGCAGAGCTGACGATCAATGTTCCAATCGGTAACGATGATGATTCTATAATGCTAAATATTGGATCTCAGCTAAGCAAACAGATGAAAGAGGTATTGGTTGAATTTCTCCAGGCAAACCTCGACGTGTTTACCTGGGCACACTCATACATGTGTGGGATATCGCTGGACAACGCGAGCCACACATTGAATATTGACCCGCGGCATGTCCCAGTCAAGCAAAAAAGGCGTGGTATGGATCCAGAGAGATCTACCGCCCTTAAGGAAGAAGTAGATAAACTCAAGTCAAACGGGTTTATCCGAGATGCGTCATACCCAAAATGGGTATCCAATGCTGTACTTGTCAGAAAACCCAATGGGAAATGGAGAACATGCGTTGATTACTCAGATTTGAATAAAGCTTGCCCTAAAGATAGTTTTCCACTTCCCCGAATCGATCAGCTCGTAGATTCAATGGCTGGACATGAACTCTTATCTTTCATGGATGCGTATTCCGGCTACAACCAGATACCCATGCACTTACCCGATCAAGAGCATACCAGTTTCGTCACCGATCTGGGACTTTATTGCTACAAAGTGATGTCGTTCGGACTTAAGAACGCCGGGGCAACTTACCAACGGCTAGTTAATCGAATGTTCGCTAACCAGATCGGAAGAACCATGGAGGTATATATGGACGACATGCTTGTGAAGTCACGATTCTCCACCAATCATATCAGAGACATGGAAACAATGTTCAACATCCTCCGAGAATACAGAATGAAACTCAACCCGTTGAACTGTCACTTTGGGGTCGCTTCTAGAAAGTTCCTTGGATTTATCGTCAATGCTCGAGGAATCGAGGCCAATCCCGACAAAATCTGGGCAATCAGAAATCTTGAAACTCCACGGACCATAAAACAAGTCCAGAGCCTCAATGGAAAAGTAGCAGCGCTGAGTAGGTTCATTTCAAAATCCATCGACAAATGCATTCCTTTCTTTGATCTGATCAGAAAAGGAAAACAGAATTTTGAATGGACTACAGAATGTGAGGGCGCATTCCGAGCACTGGTTCATCACCTGTCCACACCGCCTATTCTATCAAAGCCTATTGATCATGAGAGATTGTACATCTACTTGGTGGTGTCAGAAAATTCAATCAGTGCTACCTTAATTCGGGAGGAGGACCGGGTACAATGGCCGGTATATTACATTAGCAAACGACTGACCGGAGCAGAGAGAAATTATCCGAAGCTGGAAAAATTGGCTTATTGTCTTGGCACTGCCTCAAGAAGGCTCCGTTCGTATTTTCAGGCTCATGCTATCACTGTATACACCGACCAGCCGTTACGACAGGTCCTTACGTGGCCTGAGACGTCTGGTAGGTTACTCAAGTGGAATATCGAGCTAAGTCAGTTCGACATCACTTACACTCCCAGGCGAGCTATCCAAGGACAAGTCCTGGCAGACTTCATCGTTGAGTTCACTATCCAGGAGGACTTGCCCAAAACCAATGAATCTCCTAAATACGTCTGGAAGCTACATACTGATGGTGCATTGAATGACCGCTGCTCAGGCACTGGGGTAATACTCGAAACTCCTGAAGTCCGATCTATTTGCTATGCTTTAAAATTTGATTTCCGTGCGACTTACAACGAGGCCGAATACAAAGCCCTGCTCGCCGGACTTAGGCTTGCCAAAGATTTAAGAATTATTGCTATGGAGATTTACTGCAATTCACAATTGGTCGTGTGCCAAGTTCGGGGGAAGTATCAGGCTAAAGACCGAAGGCTGGCTGCTTATCTTGCTCGGGTTCAGGAAATATTGAGTCAATTCGATTATTATGCCATTTATTGCATACCCCGAGAACGCAATCAAAAAGCCGATTCCTTGACAAAGTTAGCCAGTACCGGTGAGGCACAGCAGATGGGACTCATTCCCGTAGAAACATTATCTTTCCCGAGCATTGATCATATGGAAACATACTGGGTATTTGAAGTCATTCCCGATAAGGAGTCATGGATGACTCCATTCAGAAACTATCTCGAATACAGAACCCTGCCGGAGCGCAGGAGTGAAAAAAGGAAAGTTCTTCGAAAGGCTTTGCTGTTCACTATTCAAAATGAGGTCATGTATAGAAGAGGATACTCTGTTCATTTACTCCGGGGTATCGCCCACGATGAAATCAAATGAGTATTGCATGATGTACATGAAGAAGAATGTGGCGATCACACCGGTGGGCAAGCTCTTGCAAAGAAAGTGCTCCGATATGGATACTATTGGCCGACTGTAAATCGCGATGTATCGGATTAGGCCAAGAAATGTGACAGATGTCAGAAGTATGCTCGGATTCCGAGAGCCCCGCCTACCGAAATAACTCAGATGGTCAGTCCCTGGCCGTTCGCAATGTGGGGCATCGCTATTATTGGTTCTCTACCTCTAGCTAAAGGCGGTGCGAAATACGCCATCATTGCAGTTGATTACTTCACCTAATGGGCAGAAGCTGAGCCCTTTGCTACTATCACAACGAAGAAAGTGATCAACTTTGTTGTACGCAACATTATCTGTCGATTTGTCCTCCCACATACCATCATCGCTGACAACAGAGCACAATTCGACAGTGTTGAATTTAAGAATTTCTGTCAACGATTCCACATCCAGAAGAATTTCTCCGCAGTTGCACACCCTCAAGCGAATGGGCAGTTTGAAGCTGTTAATAAAGTGATAAAGTCCATTCTGAAGAAACTACTGGAAAAGGCCGGGGGAAAATGGGTTGATGAACTTCCTATGGCCCTATGGGCTTATCGAACAACCCACAAGTCCGCGACTGACCACACACCATTTTCTCTTTCCTACGGTTCAGAAGCTGTTATTCTAGTCGAGGTGAAAGTACCTTCTCATCGTGTGACATATTATGATCTGAAGACGAATGCTATATTACTTGCCGAATCTCTTGACTTATTGGACGAGAAGCGAGAAGAGGCTGATTTGAGGGCAATCGCGTACCGAAGTCGAGTCACCCGATTGTACAATGCAAAGGTCCGACCCTAAACCTTTGAACTCCATGATCTCGTCCTAAAGAGAATTTACCTGGTTCCTTCACATATGAAACCAACACGGGAAGGGCCGTATGTCATTGAACGAAGACTCGGAGACGGCACAATTAAATCATCGACTGTTGATGGTCTCATTTTACCGAGAGCTTGGAACAACGAGATTCTTCGTCGCTATTACACATAACAGACTTTATTTATTCATTCAGTCTGCTCTTCATTTGCAATTTGTTTATGCATTTCGAAATTTGAAATTGTAATAAGGCAACTGACTTTGCCGTATTTTCTTATTTCAGCAATAAAATGCAATCTCTTCGAGCCAGAATAGTGATTTTTAAAATGCGTCATGCGACCATCACAATGCATGGAGAGCTGAATTCCATCGTACGGTGGGATTTATTCAAATAGGAAATGACTGTGATACGACCGGTCACTCGCTAAGTGAAACCTGAGCTCGGGGCAAGCCATCACACTGAAACCAAGAAAGGATTGATACACGACAATCCTCTGACTAACTCTGGCTCCCAGAGCGTGAGTTGGAGTATAAGCTTGCAAATGCGGGCTTGAAGAGGGTGGATCCGTCCGCCTAACGACTTCGCCCATACTTAAACCAGGTTCGAGGAGGATGGATCCGTCCATCTAACGAACTCGCTGGTTAACTCAGGATAGATGTGATTCGACCTCCACGATCTTGATACATCTATCATTCTTGGAGTGCGAACAAAATTCTAAAACCCACAACAAATGTGATTGACCGTTTGTTAACTAACTCCAGATTCCTAGAGTGCGAACTAGAGTGTAAACATTAACTAACTCTAAGTCCCAAGAGTGTGGACTGGAGTATAAACATCAACTAACTCTAAGTCCCCAGAGTGTTGACTGGAGTATAAACATCAACTAACTCTAAATCCCTAGAGTGCGGATTGGAGTATAAACACAAAATAGGTGTGAAACGACCACCCATAAGACAACTCCGAGTCCCCGTAGTGCGGACCGGAGTATAAACATCAAATGGGTGCGAATGATCGTTCATAAAGTAACTTAAGTCCCTGGAGCGCGGACATATCACTAAATCTTAAGCGGGTGTAACCGACCGCTGCCGAACAAGTGCAATCCCCAGAGCGTGGATGCAATCACCAATGGATGAGCAGGTGTGGTTCGACCACCCGAACTCGTCTTGCTTTAGCCTCGATTCAACAAAGTTAAGCTCGATGTATTGAGGGCGAAAGGCAACTGCCGACCAATCTTTTCATCTTGTCCCCGGGACTAGGGGCAGAACTAAAGTATCAACCACTAATCGAGACAGTACAGTATTGGAATTCGACCTAACGTTCAATCATGACCCGAAGTTGTGGCTTCAGGACTTAATGACTAAACTCAGGCCCGATTCAAAGACTAAAACATCACAAGTACATCGAATGGAAGTTCGAACGCTGAAATATTTAATCAAACAAATACAAACTGTGCTGAGGACAAAGTGGAATTTTATTTTAACTATTCTTTAGAAAAGAAGGATAAGTACAAAAATCTTTCCAAGAATTCCTACTAGCGGGGGCCGGATCCGCATCTATACACCACCTACAAGAAGCAAAAAGAAATTTCTATACGTCTACCAAAAATGAGGCGAAAAGACATGCCTATTCTTTCACTTTCTTCTTCTTCCTCCCCGGCGTTGACCCGTTGGAGCTACCACATGAATGCCTCTTCGAGCCTTTGCCATTTGGTGGTTGGTCTCCGACCGGGTGAAGTATGGTAACCTTTTCCTCCGAACTCACATGAATAGGAATATTTTCTAAAGGCGGAGTCGGAGGAGTAGGATCGATGTTGGAAGACAGGGGAGGCACACCGGTGTCGACGACCGTGCCTCCCGAAGAAATCATTCGCAGAGGGGCTGGACCAGGGCCCGCTATCTCACCTCCAATACCACTAGCCCGCACGGCCGCTTCCATCTCAGCATTGATCTCAGCTATTATTTCTTCTTCATGAAGTGTTTGGGCATCTGCGGGGATGCTGGCAGTTGGGCCGGAGGAGCTAACCGCTGGTGCACCTCCGCTCATGACAAATGGCAAATCAGCAAAAGGGTCACTTTGGTGGCCAAGAAGTTCCTCCATCATCTGCTCATTGAAAGTAAATGTGCTCCCCTGTGCTCAATCGGTTGGTGTAGTGGTCGAAGTGGTGGTCGCTTCTGTTATAAGGGCCTCCTGCTCATGATGCAACTCTTGGGTTACAAGGGGCACGACCGGTGCGGCTCCTATCACCGAATAGAGACAAAGAAAAAGTTGTTAGTGATTACTTCAAGCAACGCTTCTGACTTTGAATGAGCATAAGAAATGTTCAGAATACCTTCCTTAGATTGGCTCGCGGGTGGCGGAGCAGCTTCAGAAACATGCTCGCGAGCTGGAGATAACTATGGTTGATCAGGATTGTATGCATGTACAGATAAAGGATCAACCGTAGAGTGGATTCGGGCTGGGCTGGCATAGGAATTTTGAAACTTGCATCATGATGCTCTAAGCTAGAACCCTCACCAACATCCGAATGTTGAGTAATGAGCTTCTCCTTCTCAAATGTAACAGTGATGTTGTGGAGAACTCTTCTTTCTTCCTCATTTAGCATCCGATTCTCCAATTCAAACACATCAATAGATTCAACTTGATGATCTGCCTTTTCATCTTCCACCAAGCGGCACCAAGCATTGTATAGGTGTGACGGATAGTTTTCGAGCCAGGTCAGATTTTGATGCTTCAAGACGTTGGCATTGTATGTGATAAGAAGATCTTCGATGTCAGTCTCTAACCAGGCCTCCGCCACTTTCAATTCGTTCTCAACCCTGGCATCGGATTCCTGAGCTTTGAGCATTGCCGCATCCCTTTCATCCCTAAGCACCACAACCTGTTCACATGCTTCCTGGAGGCCAAGTAATCATTAGCTTCTACTAATCATCATTTAAGTGTAAATGAAGCCATTAATTCCAAAAGCATGTTCAGTAGCCTCTAATTTGTACATTAAGGTAGGTGGGTAGGTGGGGTCCTCCATGATCTTCACTTTGAATTATTTCCCTCTTCTTTCCTTTGTATTCATTTGTGCATGCATGTATCTTCATATAAGCCTCTTCCATATGCATCCAAATTCCTATAAAAATCATCAAAAATGTCCAAGTAAAAATTCTCAAATTTACACATGCACAAAAATGACCATTTTACCCCTAAATGAAGATGAAAATATGATGGCGTGAAAATAATTGAATTTTGGTTTTAACATGTACAAATGCCCAAATATGATGTTTATTTAAATAAAAAGAGATAAAATATGGATGTAAATATATGCACATTTATGTGCACATCACATATCCCTCCATGCTTCATCTTCTCCAAGCATCACATATGGTTCTTTCTTTGTAAATTTTCTCGTTTTCATACGCGTCGTTCCTAAGTTCCTCTAGTTCATTGAGTTGTAGTTTTTGGTTTTCGCCAGCTTTATCGAGATCAAAGTTTAAGTTCTTTATTGCCCACAATGCTTTGTGTTCAATTTCAATGGGCAAATGGCAAGCTTTACCGTATACTAATCGAAATGGGGACATCCTAAGGTTAGTTTTAAAAGCAGTACGGTAAGCCCAAAGCGCGTCGGTCAATTTCTGAGACCAATCTTTTCGATTTTTGTTAACAGTTTTTTCCAAGATTTGTTTTATTTGTCGATTTGAAACTTCAACTTGGCCATAAGTTTGAGGATGATACGGAGTGGATAACTTGTGGGTTATCGAGTATTTTTTTCATTAAAGTTTCAAAAGAATGGTTGCAAAAATGGGTTCCGTTATCACTGATTATTGTGCGAGGTGTGCCGAACCTCGAAAATATGTTTTCTTTGAGAAATTTCACAACAATTTTATGGTCATTGGTTTTGCAAAGAACGGCTTCGACCTATTTTGAAACGTAATCGACAGCGAGAGAGATATACAAGTTTCCAAAATAATTGGGAAAAGGTACCATAAAGTCTATACTCCATACATCAAAGATTTCTATCGTAAGAATGGGGTTTAGAGGCATCATATCTCGTCGAGAAATTCGTTCAAGCATTTGACATCGCTTGCAAGTGTTACAAAATTCAAACGAGTCTTTGAAAAGAGAAGGCCAATAGAAACCACACTAAAGCACTTTTTCCGTAGTTTTTTTAGGACCGAAATGTCCACAACATGCTTGATCGTGGCAAAATGGAAGAACACTCCTAATCTCATTATCCGAAATGCAACGTCAGATGATTTGGTCGGAACAATATTTGAACAAGTATGGATCGTCCCAATAGAAATACTTCACTTGGGACATGAATTTGCATTTGTCCTGTTTGGACCAAGACGAGGGAGTTTCTTTAGTGACTAAGTAGTTCACTATATCATCGTACCATGGATCGATCAAAATTGAAAGAAGTTGTTCATCGGGGAAGTTTTCATTGATTGGCAAAGAAGATGGTGCGTTCGAAAGACGAGACTAGTGATCGGCTATGACGTTATTGGATCCTTTTTTGTCTTTGATTGTAAGGTCAAATTCTTGAAGTAAAAGGATCCAACGAATCAAGCAGGATTTGGCATCCTTTTTAGCGAAGAGATATCGAAGCGCAGAGTGGTCCGTGTACACAGTAATGTGTGACCCTATCAAGTATTGTCAGAATTTTTCAAGAGCAAAAAGACAGCTAGAAGCTCTTTTTCGGTTGTTGTGTAGTTAAGTTGAGCGTCGTTCAAAGTCATACTCGCGTAGTAAATGACGTGAAGGACCTTGTTGATGCGTTGTCCTAAGACAGCACCAATGGCAAAGTTCGAAGCATCACACTTTATTTCGAAAGGAAGATCCCAATTAGGCGCACAAATGATTGGAGCAGAAATGAGTTCGTTCTTAAGATGTTCAAAAGAAGAGATACAGTCAGAGTTAAAATCGAAAGGAACGTCTTTTCCGAGGAGAGTAGTCAAAGGCTGAGCGATTTTCCTAAAGTCTTTCACAAAGCGTCGGTAAAAGCCAGCGTGTCCAAGAAATGATCGAATGCCCTTAACTGTTTTGGGAATGGGTAGGTTTGCAATTACGTCGATTTTCGCTTTATCTACCTCAATGCCTTTATTTGAGATTATATGTCCAAGGACTATGCCTTGTTTGACCATAAAGTGGCAATTTTCCCAATTCAAAGTCAAATGTTTTTCTTTACATCGATTTAAAACCAATTCGAGATGATGTAAACATTGGAAAAAAGAATCGCAAAAGTTTGAGAAATCATACATAAAAACTTCTAGAAAGCGTTCAATCACGTCGGAAAAGATTCCAACCATGCATCGTTGGAAAGTCGCAGGAGCGTTACAAAGTCCGAACGGCATACGTCGATAAGCAAAGGTACCGAATGGACACGTGAAAGTCATTTTCTCTTGATCTTCGGGAGCGATTGGAATTTGGTTATAGTCGGAATAACCATCGAGGAAGCAGTAGAATTCGTGGCCGGCTAAACGTTAGAGCATTTGGTCAATGAAAGGAAGAAGGAAGTGATCTTTTCGTGTTGCAGCATTTAGTTTTCAATAGTCAATGCAAACACGGCAACCCGTTTGAGTACGAGTTGGAATAAGTTCATTTGAATCGTTCTTGACAACAGTTAGACCAGACTTTTTGGGTACAACGTGAATTAGGCTAACCTATGAACTATCGGAGATTGGGTAAATGATTCTGTTGTCGAGAAGTTTAAGAATTTCATCACGCACCGCATCTTTCATTTTTGGATTAAGCCTTCGTTGCACGTCACAAACATGCTTGGCATCATCGATTAAATGGTTGCGATGTTGAACAATAGCAGCGCTAATCCCCTTTATATCGGAGATCGACCATCCAATCGCTTCCTTATTTTTCGAAATAATAGAGAGAAGAGAATTTTCTTGGTCAAGAGAAACAGTCGCAGAAATTATGATAGGTAGCGTTTCGTTATCACCTAAGTATGCGTAATTAAGGTGATCAGGAAGTGGTTTGAGGTATAACTTCGGGAGTTTGTCGATCAATGAGTCGGGTTGAGATTCGGACTCTACGGGAAGCGATTCAAAGGGAAGAGTGTATTCAATTTCATTGGGGATTTCATGAAACAATTTTTCGTATTCAGCTTCGCGTTCGTTGTCAAGATCAAGTGTCTCGTTTTCGAATTTTTCGTGAATGGCACTAACTTCGAATGTTTGGTCACGAGGTTCATTCGATTGGCTTTCAAGGGTGAAAATGTTGAGATCCAAAGTCATGTTTCCAAAATAAATTTTCATCGATCTGTTATGATAATTGATTAAGGCGTTCGAGGTAGCTAAGAATGGTCAGCCTAAAATCAATGGAATTTGACTCGCAGGATTAGACACAGGTTGTGTTTCAACAACGATAAAATCAACGGGGAATATGAATTGCCCTACTCAAATGAGCACGTATTCGATTTCTTCCACGGGCTTCTTAATGGAATGATCGGCGAATTGAAGCATTACTTTTGTGGGTTTGAGCTCACCTAAGCCTAATTGTTCGTACACTTAGTATGGAATCAAATTGACACTCGCGCCTAAGTCTTTCAAACATTTGTTAATCATCTTGTCTCCAATTGTACACGAAATCGTAGGGCAGCCAGGATCTTTGTATTTTACAAGCATGGATTGGGACAAGACTTCACTCAAACTGGTGGCTAAGAAGACTTTTTTAAGCACTTGAGTGTGTCATTTTTGGGTGCACAAGTCCTTAAGAAATTTTGCGTAAGTGGGGACCTATTAAACAATGTCAAGAAGCGGAATGTTAACTTTGACTTGTTTCAAAATTTCCAACATCTTTTCCATTTGGTCCGAGTGTTTCTTTGGTCGAAGACGATGTGGAAATGGGACACGATACTCAGTAGGCGGGTCTACTTGAGTAGAAGAAGAAGAGTTTTGATTAGCATTCGATTCAACGTTAGGATCCACGTTCTATTCAGATCCTTTCATTGTTTTAGAAATATCGAGAGAGGTTTTCGGTAAATCGTTTGGGTTAACGACTTGATTATCGATTTGTTTACCGGAACGTAAAGTTGTGATAACATTCAATTGGGTGATGTTGCTATCTTGAACAACATGGGCTTGATTTGAATTTGCATTTTGATTTCTAGGATTTGAAATGGGTTGGCTTGGGAATGTTTCTCATTCATGTTTGCTCACAGACATGGCTAATTGACTCATTTGCATTTCAAGATTTGCAATCGATTGGTTTTTGTTTTGCATATATGAGGTCAATAAATTTTGCAAATTGATGTTGGATTGAAGGCTTTGAGTAGTTGCTTTGGCCAACGTTTCAAGAGTTTTCTCAAGCGAAGTTAAACGTTTATCGTCTTGGGGAGGATGAGAAGAAATTGGTTGAAAATTTGATTGTTGCGGTTGATTATGCGACGGACCCGCAAAGTTTGGTTGAAAATTGTTGGACTGAAAGGGAGGATTCGAAGCACTATTCGTAAATGCTTGAAAATTGGGACGAATCGTATTTGTGTTGGGATTGCTTTGGTTCCACGCAAAATTCGGATGGTTTCTCCACCAAGGTTGTACGTTGGAGAAAACGGGTCATTTTTTGCTTTATTGAAAGCATTGATTTGTTTGACAGAATTGGGACACTGATCGGCTATATGGTTAGGATCGTTGCATTTATAACACATCGGTTGGGAAGCTTGGTTCATTTGATTCGATGAGAAAACATTATCGAATTTTTTAATCATTGCGTCGATCTTAGCTTCCAAAGCAACAGATGATCCTATCGAGTGTGCACTCGATCGTGAATAAATTGATTTTTCCTTCGAACGTTCCCATTGGGATGATTTTTCGGCGAGGATTTCAAGAAATTGCCAAGCATCGTCGTGATGTTGGGCAAGAAAGTTTCCTTGGCACATTGATTTGAGCATGGTTCGTGAGCTGTTTTCGAGTCCATCGTATAAAATTTGGCAAATCGTCCATTTTTCGAAGTTATGGTGTGGACGTTTTATCAAAAGCTCTTTGAATCTTTCAAAATATTTTTCGAATGATTCCCCCTGAAATTGATGAAAATTTACAATTTAGTTTCGGATTATACTCGTTTTTTCCAAAGGGTAGAATTTTTTTAAGAAAGCTTTTATGAATTCTTCCCACGTTTTAATCGAGTTCGATGGTAAGCTGTACAACCATTTTTCAGCGTAATCCGTAAGAGCGAATGGGATTAATCGAAGTTTGATTCCGTCATCGAAAAGTTGTTGGAGTTTAATGGTTGTGCAAACTTGTTCGAATTTAGTCAAGAAAATGTAGGGATCACCGTGCTCGAAATTGCTAAATTTTGGAAGTGTGGCGATATGGTTCGAGTGAATTTCGAAATGGTTACCCGTAGGGGCGGGTAACGTGATGCAAGATGGAATAGAAACTCTATCGAGAAAGAATCTATCCATAAGAGTTCGAGGGGCGTTCTCGTTCGCTTTTTCGGGAGGATCGTCTGTTCGAATTAAACGGTTAGTTGTCGAGTCGCGAGTCCAAGTACTCATGCACAAGCGAAAGTCGAGATGAAAAAGAAGGTAGAATCGAGTTTAGAGACTGAAAGAGATTTGAAAATTGGGGTGAAAAATTGTTTTTGTATTTTTTTACAACGAAGAAAACTATTTACCAAGTGAAATTTATTTTCAAAAGAGAAGTTTGATTTTCGTTTTGTTTTTGGTTTTATTTTTTTTTCAAATATTTTCTTTGTTTTTGAATTTTCAAATTTCAAATATTTACCAAATGGATTTTTTTGTTTTTTTTTGGAAAATGGAAATTTGATTTTGATTTTTTTTGTTTTAGAATTTTGAATTTTTTTTTTCAGGAAATTTAATCGAGGAAATTGCTTGTGATAATTGGGAATAGAGTGTTTTGGGACAACAAAACTTGTTAATCGACAAAGTTTCTATCGGATTAGAAATTTACCAAAAAGTTTCAAATTAAAATTTACCGCAAGCGCACGGCGTACTACTGAAGTACGTGACGAGTACGGGTCGATCCGCAGGGAATTGTGAGAGTTTAAAAATCTATTCAATCAAATTAGACCAAATGGAGGAGAAATTGTTAACTATAAATAAAATGAAGCCTAAAACTAGAATTAAAATTTGATTTAAAAACTATTGAACTAGAGAATAATTTAGAGGCAAATCCACTCTCATATTTTTGTAAATAAACAAACAAATAATTTGTGATCTCTAGCTTTGATATTAAGTGAAATATTGTTTTATTTAGCATAAGTATGGTTTGTTTATGTTATTAATTAACATAACTCAAACCATCAAACTATAATACAACAAATAACCCACTTATAATTCTCATGAAAATGAAGCCAAAGCAAAAGCTATTTTAAGTATGATCTATTTACTATTGCAACTAGTAATGTAGATCATCAAATTTCATTTTTACTTTCATTTCACAATCAAAAATGGATTAGCAAATGATGATGCAAATTGTGTGTATGTTGAGTAAGAATAACTCATTTGCATAAGCAAAATAAGCTATCAAACCCACTTGTATAAACTTGCATCAAAATTCACTTCATGAAGCATAAACCAAATGAGATCATAAATCATAAAATGTTGAAATTACATAATATTTGAGAGCTTCATTACCCCTAAATTGAAGGGGTTTAGCTACTCATTTGTGGCATTGAAGCAACACAAGTAAATTTCAACATTAAAAAGAGAAGAAAATAGAAAATAGCAAAGAAGAGAAGGCAATTAAACTACTTGCAACAAAAGGAATTAAGTTGCACTACTTGCATGAATGTAAAACTATTCTACAAACACAAATAAGAAAAGAGAATAAATAAAAGCATTAACATGAAAACAAAGAGAAGCATGTAGAAAAGAGAGGAAAAAGAGGCTTGGAAGCCATTTTTATTTCATATAACATTGAGCTTACAATTTGTTCTCTTAATTTCCTAAGTAAAATGAAAGAGTAGATGATCATTTACATGTACATAAGAGGGCTATTTATACATGCATAAAACCCTAATTCTATTTTTAGGGGGCTTCCCAAAATACCCCTTAGGAAGTGTGGAGGCCAAGTAATCATTAGCTTCTACTAATCATCATTTAAATGTACATGAAGCCATTAATTCCATAAGCATGTTCATTAGCCTCTAATTTGTACATTAAGGTAGGTGGGTAGGTGGGGTCCTCCATGATCTTCACTTTGAATTATTTCCCTCTTCTTTCCTTTGTATTCATTTGTGCATGCATGTATCTTCATATAAGCCTCTTCCATATGCATCCAAATTCCTATAAAAATCATCAAAAATGTCCAAGTAAAAATTCTCAAATTTACACATGCACAAAAATGACCATTTTACCCTTGAATGAAGATGAAAATATGTTGGCTTGAAAATAATTGAATTTTGGTTTTAACATGTACAATTGCCCAAATATGATGTTTATTTAAATAAAAAGAGATAAAATATGGATGTAAATATATGCACATTTATGTGCACATCACATATCCCTCCATGCTTCATCTTCCCCAAGCAACACAGAGACTACTCTGACCTTCCTCGACTTCGCTCCGACCGTCTCCGACCTCCTCTTCACCAGAATCGACCAAAAATGTAAGTGGGATGGCACGATAATTCGAGTCTCATCATTTTAAGATTGAATTTGGCTGATTATTTACCTAATTTCAGCAATTAGTTCAAAGGGTTGATGTTTGGTTTGATTCGAAAGAAAAAGTAATTTCTGTTTCTCGATTTTTCAATCGATATGAAAGCGGCAAAAAAGTAAGGGCAAAAGAGAAAATTTCTAAGTACAGAACATATTTATATGGGCACGAAGGATAGAAGGAAACGATTCGTCTCCTAGTTATGTTAAACGTTGAAGAGCAGTCTCCCATATCGTCGATAATAGGCATTCTTCGTGTCCATCAACCTACATCGGTTATAGACACAACCATTCGTAACCATCAACTCAGGTCGACCCAAAACACAATTGTTCGTACCCATCAGCAACCAATCGATACGAACAAGGCAAAAAAAGCTTGTTTGAACTATTCGGACCCATAGTGCAGCTGTTTGTATCCATCAATGATTCATCGATACGAATTATCTCAAAAAACCAACTACTTCGTATTGACAGCCATCGAAACGAAGCATACATCCTAACTTCCAAGACCGATTCAGGAGAGGATCGATATGAAGGAAGGACTTAAAATAACCATCAAATTTGGTTACAACTCGATTTTCACATCGATCCAGAGGAGGATCGATACGAAACTCGATTCTAAAAAAAACATGACTACGGCTAGTGGACGTGCAAACGTTAACGGGGGGCAGGTTAAAATACGTGCATGTATGATAGACTAACATTCAGTTTTCAAAATTCATAGGAGTTCGATGCTCACCTAATGACAGTCGCAATAGTGAACAACAGACTCCCGACACTCAACACTCGGTTACAACAGTACACTATACGGTCATCGGCAGTCAGCGATCTAGTATTTATATTGGCAAGAGTCAATCAAAAGGTCACATCACTTGACAAAAGAGACAACAACTACTCACTAAGACGGATAGAACTTTTCAGAATGAAGATGGTAGCTCTTCAAAGCACGTCATGTTCACACAAGACGTACTTTATGGGGCAAATGGTATCCCGCCTTTTGGCAAGGCCATGACATCGAGGAATTGACTGAAAACCAAAGATAGTTCATCCTGAAGACCAGTTATATGCAGGTTCATTATGGATGCTGGTAAATTTTGCCCGAGTCCGGATCAAGCAAAAATTGATATGACACGACAATTAAAGTTATGAAAGCCAACGTTCCAAATTTCAAGTCAATCGGAGTTCGTATGCTCAAGGTATGATCGATGCAAGCCAAGGAAATCAACTCCTTCGTATCCATTCTCATTCGTATCCATCAGATGTCGCTCCATCAAAAATCCTTACTACGTATCCATCCAAAGGCAGCCTCCTTAGTATCCATCAAAGTTGACCTTGTTCATATATATCAGGAGGCATCATTTTGCATCGGTCCTACCGATACGTGCTTCGTATCGATCATGTCATTAACAAATGTCTATTTCGTATCGATCCCTTCTCATCAATTCCATATCGATCTTCCTCCATCGATACGAGGAGAAGCAGCCAGTAAACACCCACTATCGATACGAAACCGGCGCCTCCAATCGATACGAAGTAGTCATTCACTTCTTATCAACAACCAAATGATCGATTCGAAGAGTACACGCCGACATCGATGCAAGAGGGGTCATCCATCTATCGATATGAAGCGGCTACTAAGCTATCGATATAAGGTAGCTTCCGAGATCGATAAGAAGTAGGATGCAGAATATCGATACGAATGGGAGTGTGAGCTATCGATGCGATCTCAATGCAAACGAACGATGCGAAGTGGGCGACATAGGATCGATACGAACAATGTAAAACTAGATCAATACGATTGAGACACGTTCAAAAGAAAGACTCGGTCGCTCGGCAGGAAAAGTGGATCGATCCTAAAAGTTAGCGCCACGTCACCGGTCATCACGTGCCCAGAAGTGATGCGAACAGAAGCAACGCGAACAGAAGCGATGCGAATTCGGAAGCCTTCAACAAATCCGAACTTGCATCGATCATATTTCGAGATCTACAAGTCCAAATGCCACCAAATTTTCAAAAAAGCTTGCGTACAATCCCAAAAATGTACCTGACAAATTTCAGTCTCAAAGGACTATTTTTGGATCGATACGAACTCAATTCGTATCGCTCCCAGATCAAGCCGAAATCACCTGAACTCACTCCCGTGGGCCCACTCATGTGAGAGAAGAAGTCTTCCGAGATCTGGGCGAGATATTTGCTGCCTATGCAAAAAATAGTGACATTGGACCTATAGAAAAAGGACTTTTGGCTCTTCTACGTCCGGACTCTGCCAAAATTACTATTGTACTTGGATTATACTATTGTAACTCATTATAACCAATGAGAAAAAATAAGTAAAAGACAGCCATTTCATAGTGGACGTAGGCCATACGCCGAACCACTCTAAATTCGTGTGTTTTTGTGCATTTTCTTGTTCGTTGATTGGTGTGTTTGTTAGATCTACCTCTTTTTACATTTAATTTCTTCATTTTATCTCTTCAAACACATCTGAAGAGTGTTGTGCCCAATTTTGGTACAAACAGTTCTCCCTACTGGAGAGACTGGATGATTAACCATAAGGTGCGAGTCCACTTGCTAGAGAGCGAGTGGATGGACTTGTATTGGAAAGTAAGTCCCTTCAGCAAAGAGTGAGTGAATGGAATTTCTTGGATGTTGGGCCCCCTCGTCGGAGAGCGAGCAGATTGGGCTCAGTATAAATGTACGATCCGAAGAGATCAGTCCCAAGATCAAATGCGGATTGCACGATTGGGAGAGATGAGACCTTAGATTGGACATTGACTGTGCGATCCAGAGAGTTCTAGACTTAACCTTAGAATTTAAATGCCTCGTAATTGGATAATGGTTACTGATTAATTAATGATTGTCGTTTCCTCGATTTGGTTAGGCTTACTTAAAATAAGTGTTAGGTGATACTAGAGGATTTACAAGTAATGTTCCAATCGGTGGAAATGCACCCCTACGATTAACAACGCATGATATTATGATATATGTTTAGCTTAAGATAAATAAATTCCCAAGGGATGATATAGATATTGGCTTATGATAACCTTAACCCTAGATGAACATGAGATGGCTTTGATAATGATATATGATAACTTAACTTAGGGAGAATACATGATGGCTTTGGTAATGATATGTGATGCGATAACTCCGGGTGAAAACTGAATGATTACGAGTTACGACTAACACTTAAGCAATGACTAGATTCCTTAGCTATGATGGTCTAGAATGACCTTTGATTTGCAAGTGAATCCTAAGAAACCGGATGGTTCACTACAACTTGGATCGATGGATAGTCGAAGAGTTCGACTAACAATGATTGATCACTCTTGGTACTTGTTCTTGATCAAAGCACACCTTACATTCATAAGGTATGCTTTAGGGGACAAGTGTTACCGTCTAATTTCCCACAGTATCAGAATAGACTCAAAAAGAGGAAATAGACTATGAACTGAAGGAATGAGTCAAAGAGTTTGGAAGATGTCATGATTGTAGACATCAAAGATTCAGTCTAGTTTCAGAAATGCAAATCAGGTTAGTACCAACATGATTCGCACTGGCATGATTTACACGGACGTGTTTGGGAACTATCAAGAATGATGATATGAAGGAATTAAAGAAGTTTGATGAACTTTGGAACTACAAAATCATGTTAGTACCAGCATGATTTGGTCTATACCGAAGTGATTTTAAGACTTGGATTGGCAATGTACAAGGAAAAAGGACTTAAGTAGGAAGAGAAATGAGCCTAAGATGCCTAAATTTATATCGATATCGACATGAACTCGTATCAATACCAACATGATTTCCCATCTCGAGCCTGATGTGGGGTGTCTTTTTTTTTCATGCTGTATATCGGATCTTGAAGTTGGGATGTTTTCAAACCTTAATAGCAATATTGTTGTAGATATTGGGCTATAAATATGAGGCTCCCTTCATCTAGAAAAGCACTTTTGGAACTTGGCAATTTTTCCAACTTCTTCTTCTCCAAACCCTTGTAAATCCAAGATCTACTAGATTATGGTCGGATTTGAATTGTAATCTTTGTATTCCATAGAAACAATATAAGATAATAAAATTAAAGTGGACGCAGGCCACATAATATGCCGAACCACTATAAAAGTTCTTGTTTTTCATATCTTTTACATGTTATACCTAGATTTACTTGCTTTTGGGTTGTTGCGTTAACTTTTGGCGCAACAATAACGATGGAAATAGTGGGAGCATACCATATAACTTTTTTAATGCACTACACCATAGATTTCCTATTGCAACGAAAATACAAGATGTTGCTAGCTACAATGTAATGATAGCTATGCTGATTTTTGTCTATTACAACATTAGCTTCAGGATGTTAGCATAGATATCAACACTATGTTGCAGTAGCTATAGACTTATAAAGATATTATAAAAAAAATGAGTGTGGGCTGAAAAAAAAGCGGGCTGAAATAATTTTTAATGCGGGAAGCAAAAACAAAGCGGCAAAAGTTAACAAAATATTGAAGGGTTTCACTCAAACACTTAACAAAATATGTACTCCACCGCTCAACCTCTCAAACACTCAAACACTCTGCGATTTCAATTAGGACTAAAAGTTCTAAGTTTACAAGCTTAATTGGGATTCGATTATGGCAAGTTCGAGTTCAAGTTCAATTAGGGCTTCGGTGTTTCAATTAGGTCTTCAATTGGGGTTCATTTGGGTTTCGAATTTCAGTTAGGGCTTCGATTTAATCTGCTGCTTAAGGCATCACTCTATGTATATTTCAAGTTTTTCCTGATTTGATTGTTGTGTTGCCTAATTTACTAATTTACTTGTGAGTTCAGGTGTAATCATATTCCTGATTTTATTATTGTGTTTGACTTTGTATGTTATTTGTGTGTAAATTAGTGATGAACGACAAGGGAAAAATATGGGCAGAACTTCCTAAGTTCAGTGAAGGATATATCAGTGGAGTGAAACTTTTTATTCAAAATACTTTTTCTAGATTCACGGTAGATGATGAAATTACATGCCCTTGCAAAAAGTGTCATAATCGCAAGTGGCATCGTCAAGAGGTAGTCTACGACCATCTGAATTGTACGTGAAATGGATTTGTGAGGTTTCTTGTCTATATCCTGAAAGGAGCGATAACGATATGGATCGTGAAGCGGGAATAAATTTTGGACATAATCTCGGTGAGATGTTGCATTGTACTAGTGGAAATATGCAGAACAATGAAGGTTCAGGGGAAAAACAAAGATGGATAAAGTTCATTCATGGTCATATGACAAAAGAGTTCTAATCCAAATGAATCATCAGGGCCAACCTGTTTCAAACGATGACCAAGTAATGTCTGAACTGAGTGCTTTTTTAGGAACATTGAAGAGGAGTGTTCCACTTACTTACAAGTCTTGGTTTGATGTTCCTTCAAGTTTGAAAGGCACGCTGTGGAACTATGTCAAGGTAATTTGCAAACTTAGCTGAATTTTACTTAAATATATGAAACTTGTCACAAAAGTAGTATGACTGTTCTTTTTAATGTTTGATTTGTATTTAAGCAACGGTATTTTATTCCGGATGAATGTGAATATTGGATTTTGAAGTCAATTCGTCACTCTTGGAAGGGGGTACAAGAGTCGTATTAAAAAGGCACATTATACGGCTTATGAAACTGATGAAGAGAGGCTTGAAAATAGGCCGGACGAAATTCCACTTGCGGATTTCATAGTACTCTTAATGTATTGGGGAGATGAAAAAATTCAGGTATAATTTTAAGTTTTATCACATAATTTTTTTCCATTTTTATCCATTCAAATAAGGCAGATAAACATCTTTATTTCATGTTTTTTAGTCCAAGGCCCTTACAAATTGTGGAAGTCGGAAATCGTATACAGACACACACTGCTGGTCCAAAGCTTTTTTCCCAAATTCGGCATAAGATGGTATGTATTTTGCTTATTTTTATGGTTGGCTAGAGGTATGCATTTTATTTTATTTGAAATTCCTCTCCTTATTTAGCAAAGCGGTATATGTTCCAAAATAAAAATTAAAATAACTACATATATGTTCCAAAATAAAATATCATCTCACTCAAACAAATAAGCAAAATAAATATTAGTGATATATGTTCTGTTTATGATATAGAAGTTTGTAACTAAAAGAATAACAAGCAGGCTATATAATCTGATCTGTCACATTAATCATCCAACAAATGTTTTTATTTCAATTTTAATGTATTAATTTTTATGGTATCTGTTTATTATTTTTGCATTTTCACATTCATTTATGACTCAATAGATATTAACAACATTTGCTAAAAAAGTACATAAAATCTATAAAAATATAAATGGGCCTTTCTTTGCCCCCTTTGGCATAGAAAACTCAATTCTTCTTTTCCAAACCAGTGTCTGTCATGCTCATGCATTTGTACGCATTTGGTCAATATACGTCTGCAAGTTAGATGCATATTAAACATTAAATATGAGTCCAATCCATCTTTGTGGAAATTAAGTAATTTGTAAACTATTGGATACACTCTTAACTCTTAAGCATATGGATGTCAAGTTGATGCCTGTCTTTTTTCTGCTGTATGTTGATGGCTTTACTGCCTTGCTAAGCTTAAATCATTTTAGTATTATATATATGTTCATGGCTCATGGGTTAATCACGGGGTAATCTTAGTTTTGCATCAGAATCTAAGGTGAATCATAGGATATTTGTTATCTCTGTGCTTACAGTTAATAATCTGAAAGCATAGACATATGGGATATTTACTATGCAAATTTTCCTTAGCTCAGCCTTGAATTTTGCAAAACTGATACATCATTTGATACTATGCTTGAAAAAGCTCTGATATTGTTGCAACATATATTGTGATTTTATACTTGTTGTTTCTTTATTTTTGCACTTGTAAGCTGCTTGAGAACTTACTGTTGCTCCATTTTTGCATCTATGAGTTGCTCGAGACTTTTAGCTTGTGTGCACTTGTGGTTTATGCTCTTCATTTGAACTGAGATTTGTTTTTATGTAAAGGCGATCATATTTACCTTATTTTTGCTTTGACTTTGAGTATAATTTCTGAATTGATTAGTGATATATGTTCTGGAAAAATTGGTTTGATATCCTTTTGATGTCTGACTTTTTTCATTTAATTTGTATCAGTCCAACGAATCAGATGGAGAACTTTTTGTTAAAACTCGCAAGCGGAAAGAAGGAAAGGTGTACAAGACTGATACTTCAGTAATGAAGTACAGAATTGTAAGAATTTTATTTTCTCTTCAATCAGATGTCAAAAAATGCTTCATTTTGCGCATCAACCTTTTTGTAGAATTAGATCCTGTTTTGTTGAAACCTATAGCAGGATATTTTCTGAATCCATTTTAAAACTGTTAATAGATATTGCAAAACAATTCTTGTTTAAGAAACTTGTTTCAGAATTGTTAATTTTATTTAATGTCACATTTTGAAACTGCTTTATTTTGCAGGATAAGATTGAAAAAGCAATAGGCAAAGGAGGAAGTGATGGAGTTGTTCAAGATATGATTTCTGATGGAAAGTCGCACGGTCCATCTTGGCTTATAGGACGACACACAAAGTCTACAGAAGTTTCAAAATATGCCCCCAACAACAAGCACATACATACAGGAGCTGGCAGCAAAGATAAGGGAAAATATAGCTGACGAAGTCGAAGCAAAGGTGAACAAGAGGCATTGGAGGCACTAGAGGCACTGATGGCACTGGAGGCTCGCAAATATGAATGTACTATTAATAAGTAGAATTTAGTATGTACTAGCTGTAACTATGAATACACTGGCTATGTTTTTAATTATGTTTGTTATTTTGTACTTGACTAAGTAAAACTTGTGTTGCTGGTTATTCTGAAATGAAAAGTTCTTTGTTGCAGTGTAATGTTGTCATTGGATATGATATAATGTTGCAGTATAATGTTGCCATAGATATGATATAATGTTGCAGTAGTATAATGTTGCAGTACATTTCCAATTTAAATTGCAAAAGGTGTTGCCATAGATATGATATAATGTTGCAGTATGTGATGTTAAATGTGGTAATAAACTGGCAAAGTGTTGCCATTGGATGGTAAAAGTGTTACCATAGATTAATGAATATGGGCCCCACAACAGGGTTCCGTAAAGGTGGGCCCCACAATGTGGGCCCACATGTTGGGGCCCAGATTGTGGGGCACACTTTTTAGTTAATTTGGTACCGGTGGCAACAACAGAACCGATGTTTCCCTAGGGCCGCAAAGATGTTGCCTTTGACTCTAGGGCAACGTGGCAAAATGCATCATCGAGAAAGTGTTGCCTTTGCCTTTTTTTAGCCTACAACAACATTTTTTGGCACTTCCTGCATCACTTCTTGGGTGTTTCAATATGCAATCTATGGCGTAGTGATGGATGCATCAAGTTATGAAAATCATTTCTGTAAACGTACCAAATATTATTTATGAAATATTAAAAAAAAATTAGCATTGATTGAAAACGGACATAATTTTATTTCAATATGAATGTTTGAATATTCATTATAAGATAAAACTATAATAATGGTGTTTGCACCAAAAATGGTCACAAACCCCAAGTGTTGTGAAAGCACCAGTGTATGAATACAACTCAGCAATACTCATACACAAATATCAGATCTAAGCAAGCACAAACAACAATCCAGAAATAATGAACAGTGACACGCAATTTATAGTGGTTCGGCTATCTCCGGCCTACGTCCACTTCAAGGATTTTTATCTTTTATTGAAGTTCTTCGCTGATTACAGATGATTACAGCAAATACAATGAATGAATCTGAAGATAACAGTAATGGAAAGGAGTAGAGTTGAATCCGGCAGAGTCTGGACGTTGAATGGCGAAAAAGATCCCTTTTCTGTAGGCTTCAGGGGGCTATTTATAGGCGTAGGAGGCTCAGATCTCGCCCAAACTTCAGGAGACTTTTTCTGACACGTGAGGGGGCCCACGCGACCGGTCCCACCAAGTTTCAACTCAATCTGTGATCGATTCGAGTCAATTTCGTATCGATCAGGAAATGCTCCAATCGAGCTGAAACTTGGCAGGATTGCTCTTTACCTTGCATGGAAGCTACTCTGAAAATTTCGTTGCATTTGGACCTGCGGTTTGTGAGATATGATCGATACAAGATTGTATTCTCGTGTGTGCTGCTCTGTTCGAATCCATGGATTCGTATCCATCGCTCCGAATCAACCTGGGCACGTGAGCGCGCAGTGACGTGGTGCGGAACTCTTGGATCTCTCCACCTTTTTTGCCGCATCGAACGAGTCATTCGCATCTAGCGCTGAAGCTTCGCGCATACCAGCTCTTTATTCGCATCCACGTGCTTCTGTCTTTACTCGAACCGGTTATCGATTCGTCGTAGTCCACGTTCGCATCGATTATACGGATACGAAGAAGGACATATGCGCTATCGATTCGAATAACTACGAACCACATGGATACGAACCAAGGTTCCATAATCGATTCGAACTGGGTATACCCCTGATCGATACGAAATGCTTCGCCTACGATGGATACGAGCTAAACTGATATGACGCTACCGCCTATGGATCGATGCGAGGAGTCCAACACCGGATGGATTCGAACAACTCCGATTCGAACAAAGTTCTAGAACGGATTCGAACAGTTTGAGGCGGCGTCGCCCAAATGGACACGGAGCTGATCGATTCGAACAAGCCAATGCGATGGTTTCTGATGGATACGAAATCTGATCGATTCGAACAGGCCTTTGATGGATACGAACAACGCACTTCATCTAACTTGTATCGATCACATCTCGCTCATCTGGACTCCGATTTACCTGAGACTTGGAGCACTGGCTTTCATGGCTTTGCTTGTCATGTCTTGTCAATTACGGCTCGATCCGGACTCGGGCAAAAATCATCGATATCCATGATGAACCTGCGGTGCACAATCGATGTTCATGACTAATAATCATTGATTTTCAGTTAATCTTAGGGTATCTCGGCTTTGCCAAAAGTTGGGATAACATTTTGCCCCCCAAAATATGCCTTTTGTTAAAAGGCGTGTTTTGATCAGTCTCAAGTTAAATGCAGTGAGTTCATGTTTTACTCATAGCTTATAGCATTTTCAATCAAGTCCATGGCTGTTCGAAGCCGAATTGTTATCAATTTTTCCCAGTGGAAGTTAAGAATGAAATTCTACGGTCTCTCCGTACTATTGATGGTCACTCCGGACCCTTGTCAAACCCATTCTAGATTTAGCGATTGAATAGAAAGATCCTATTGCACTCCGGCGTTGCTTTCTATCCCTTGCACTCTGGCCCCAGCTAGGGCGTATAGCGATGTCTTGGTCGTTCTCGACCGATCATAGCCTCTCCGGGCTCCTGCTGGATCCCATCCTGTCACTCTCCGGTGAAGGGGAAACAACGTTAAGTGAGTCAATCCTGTCGCTCTCCGGCGAAGCGACTCACCTCCTGCACTCCGGTTCAGTGTATCTGAACATTAAGCGATGTCTTGGCCTAAATCGTGGGCCGATCATAGCCTCTTCGGGCTCTTATCGAATCCTGATCCAATCACTCCCCGGTGAATAGGAAACGATGCTTAAGTGAGTTGATCCTGTCGCTCTCCGGCGAAGCAACTCACTTCTTGCACTCCGGACCCTGCCTCTCCGGGTAGGATCATAAAGCGATCATGATTTTGTATTAATACGTAATATTCGTCCTTTAACTCTCTGGTCAAAGGCTTATTCAGGAAATTCAAGTTTATTTATTAAATTCAGACCCTAGATGTTCAATCTCAAACATCAGGGAAAAAGTAAACAACGCCTCTCTGGGCTGAACGGTCTATATCGCCTCAGAGCATGCCTAGGGGTCTCTCTGGTTCCCGTACATGAGTGAGTGGAATAGCCGTTTTATTTTGAAAGCAAATCTAATGAAATTATTTGGCCGAAGTCCAGATCTCGAACTTGGCCCTTGCCATCTTAATCAGTTGATGATGAGCCGTGATCCCGATCCAGGATCGTTTCTGTTAGGTGGAGGCGGTAGTTGTTCAGGCCCTACCGCTGCTGCCCGTTCTCTGACATATTGTGGCAGTTTACCACTCCTGGCATGTTCTTCCACCTCATCCCTTAGGTGGCGGCATTCATCGGTAGTGTGTCCATCCAGCTCATGGAATAGGCAGTATTTTCCAGTCCTGCGTTCCCGCTCCGTGGGATCTCTCCTGGGTGGTTTTCGATAGGGGAGTTGCCCCCGAGTTTCAGTGTAAATCCTTTCCAGGCTTGCCGTCAAATCTGTGAATTGCCTGAATCCGGGTTCCCGGAATTTCTTCCGTTTATCAGGACCGTCCTGTGCATCGTCCTGCTTTCTCTTGCCTTTGTCTACTCCAGATTGTCCTCCTGCGGTTCCTTCGCTTCGTGTAGTGTTTATTTCCTGCCTCTCGGCTTGTGACTCCTCTAGTCGAATGAATTTTTCAGCTTCATGATAGAACTCTCCTAGATCTTGCGGTGGATCTCTGGTCAGAGAATCTTTGAACTCGGTGCCTTCTGCAATTCCCGCTACTGCCGCCATCAAAATCATTGATGGATCCGGGCGATCTACAGAAGCCACCGTTGCATTGAATCGCAATAGAAAATCTTTTATGGACTCTCCGGTCCTTTGCTTTATCGAGGCTAAAGTCATCACACTCTTGGGTCGCGTCACATGGACCCTAAACTGTCTCATGAAGCATTCCACCAGCTCACCCCATGTCCCGATTGATCCAGTCTCTAGTTGTCTGAACCAAAGCGCAGCCAAATCTGATAGAAATAAAGGGAAGCATCGTGCCATCACTTCCTCGGATGCCCCCAGCACTTCCATATGCCTGATGTATCTGGTAACGTGCATGGTCGGGTCTGACTTTCCGTCATACGGGTTCAGCGTCGGCAGTTTGAACTTTGGAGGGTTCCTTGCATTCCTGATATTTGGGGTGAACGGACTCCGACTGACTTCCTCCAATCCTCCGATAGACAATCCTCCTCTCATGAGTCGTCGGACTAATCCAGCCATCTTTTCATCTCCATCTTGGGGTTGCCCTCTTGGTCTTGAAGGGTATTCTGGTATGTACTCTTCGTGTGGCCCGTTAGCATCAGCATTGGCCCTAGCTTGTTGAGCTCCGTCTGTCGGCCTTCCAGTATCGGATCTCGTGGGTCTGCCCCCGAGTCCTTGTCGATTGTCCATTGGATCTGCATTCTGTCCCTCATCAAGTTCCGCAGTCCTAGCTCCCTGTTCCACATTCATAGCCGCTGTAGCTGGTCCTAGGCTCTGCGTCCCTGCAGCTCTCATCTGTTCAAAGAAATTCTGCAGCATCTCTTGTTGACTTTTCATCATTCTTTCGTGCATCAGATTGGTCATGGTCTCCATTTCGTCTCTAGTGATGTAGATCGAAGCCGGCTCTTCTCCAGCACCAGAGGATGCTTCTTGACTTCCTCCTTGATGGCTTCTCTCCGCTCTTTGTCTTCTACTTGATTGTCGAGTCATTGTCTTCAAATCTGAACTTCGAATCTGGTGTAGCGGGTGCTAGTTCCTCTCAGTGAAAGCACCAAAGTGTTTGCACCAAAAATGGTCACAAACCCCAAGTGTTGTGAAAGCACCAGTGTATGAATACAACTCAGCAATACTCATACACAAATATCAGATCTAAGCAAGCACAAACAACAATCCAGAAATAATGAACAGTGACACGCAATTTATAGTGGTTCGGCTATCTCCGGCCTACGTCCACTTCAAGGATTTTTATCTTTTATTGAAGTTCTTCGCTGATTACAGATGATTACAGCAAATACAATGAATGAATCTGAAGATAACAGTAATGGAAAGGAGTAGAGTTGAATCCGGCAGAGTCTGGACGTTGAATGGCGAAAAAGATCCCTTTTCTGTAGGCTTCAGGGGGCTATTTATAGGCGTAGGAGGCTCAGATCTCGCCCAAACTTCAGGAGACTTTTTCTGACACGTGAGGGGGCCCACGCGACCGGTCCCACCAAGTTTCAACTCAATCTGTGATCGATTCGAGTCAATTTCGTATCGATCAGGAAATGCTCCAATCGAGCTGAAACTTGGCAGGATTGCTCTTTACCTTGCATGGAAGCTACTCTGAAAATTTCGTTGCATTTGGACCTGCGGTTTGTGAGATATGATCGATACAAGATTGTATTCTCGTGTGTGCTGCTCTGTTCGAATCCATGGATTCGTATCCATCGCTCCGAATCAACCTGGGCACGTGAGCGCGCAGTGACGTGGTGCGGAACTCTTGGATCTCTCCACCTTTTTTGCCGCGTCGAACGAGTCATTCGCATCTAGCGCTGAAGCTTCGCGCATACCAGCTCTTTATTCGCATCCACGTGCTTCTGTCTTTACTCGAACCGGTTATCGATTCGTCGTAGTCCACGTTCGCATCGATTATACGGATACGAAGAAGGACATATGCGCTATCGATTCGAATAACTACGAACCACATGGATACGAACCAAGGTTCCATAATCGATTCGAACTGGGTATACCCCTGATCGATACGAAATGCTTCGCCTACGATGGATACGAGCTAAACTGATATGACGCTACCGCCTATGGATCGATGCGAGGAGTCCAACACCGGATGGATTCGAACAACTCCGATTCGAACAAAGTTCTAGAACGGATTCGAACAGTTTGAGGCGGCGTCGCCCAAATGGACACGGAGCTGATCGATTCGAACAAGCCAATGCGATGGTTTCGGATGGATACGAAATCTGATCGATTCGAACAGGCCTTTGATGGATACGAACAACGCACTTCATCTAACTTGTATCGATCACATCTCGCTCATCTGGACTCCGATTTACCTGAGACTTGGAGCACTGGCTTTCATGGCTTTGCTTGTCATGTCTTGTCAATTACGGCTCGATCCGGACTCGGGCAAAAATCATCGATATCCATGATGAACCTGCGGTGCACAATCGATGTTCATGACTAATAATCATTGATTTTCAGTTAATCTTAGGGTATCTCGGCTTTGCCAAAAGTTGGGATAACAAATGGTATTTGTTTTCATAAAAAAAGTGATGCATTAGGAAATACTGAATTATCTGAAATTTATAGTTACTTTGGGATCATGGACCATGCCATAATTTTGAGAAATAGTTTTTTAATCATATGATTATGAATCATATAGTATTGCTAAATTGTATCTCAAATGATTGAGGGCAAAACACCCATTCAGTGAGAGCAATAAAAGAGTTTATGAACTCTTCAATTCGATACATATAAATGTATGTAATCATAAGTCCAGTAATACATAATCGGTTCAACATACTTTGTCAAATTCACTAAGGAATTTTCATAAATGAACATGTATATTTGATACACATGTATTATAGCTATAATAAGTTCATAGAATATAAAACGATTCAATTGGATATAATATGTGAGTTTATTAGGAAAGAGTTCTAAATTGTAACACCTCAAAAATTTAAGAGAGAATTTAATAAAAGAATTAAATTTAAAATATAACAAGGGAAAAAACCAAACTTTTATAAACAGCTAAATTTGCAACAAAATTTGCACCATTGCGTTCATAGCGATTTTCTAAATGATTTTCATATACAACACTTTGAAATCGAAGCTAATATGAAGAAGTTATAAACGTTTGAAAATTCGCATATGAAAATAATTAAACGTGTAAATTTGGAAGGAAATCAATTAACAAAAATAAAACCATGTGGTCGACACCCTTGGGGCCGCAGGTCGGGACATAGAGGTCGACCGGTCAAGACCTAGCGGTCGACCAATTATTATGTCAAATCGATGAGTTTGAGCGGCAAACCGCCTGGATTTAATGAAATATTTTTACTTGGGCAGGAAATTAATGTTTAACATACATGATTTAAGCAAATATTCTCCAAGGGTCGATCAACGGTCACTATTAATCTGGAACCCCTATAAATACATAGCTAACCTAAACCCTTATTCATTAGAAAATTGGTCGGTATCCCCAAATCC
Source organism: Allium fistulosum (assembly GCA_030737815.1). Lineage (NCBI taxonomy): Eukaryota > Viridiplantae > Streptophyta > Magnoliopsida > Asparagales > Amaryllidaceae > Allium > Allium fistulosum. The sequence goes on from JASFAW010000014.1 coordinate 7,488,892, forward strand.
TTCTAAATACTTTCCTCTCCAAACCTTAATTCTTTAAAAATAAAATAAATAAAAGTAAAGAAATTAAAAAAGACAAATCAAGCAAAGAGCGAACAAACAAGGGGAGGATTTACAAATGGAATTCAAAGGGAAGAGCTTGGATCTGAGATGAGTGGGCACATTTTTAATAAGATGATTATATGTTGTTTATTTTAATATACACTATCTGATATAGGTTGTTAGAAACTAAATTGGAGAATCATATTATTTAAATCTGAAACTGAGTTATAAATTATGTTGGTATTAACTTGTTAATATACGGATTGATCTAGGTTAAACCCCTTTGTAATCAAATTGAAATTCCTATAATCGGTTAATGTAACTTGATAATTTTAATGTTAAACCCTAGATTAAACTGATTACTATAAATTAAACTGATTAGGAGTTTGGACTAATACCCCTTTTATTTCACAAAAATTGTTAAACCTTAAAACGGTATGGTTAACATAAGTTCACTGGTGGGGCAAGAATTAAACATAATTAAATTGAAATCAAACCGAACATTAACCTAAAATTTACACCGTGATCGATTGACCGCACTTACTAGAGTAGTCGATCGCTCCAGAAGCAAGCGGTAGACTTATCAACGAAGTGTCATGGCTAGGCTTTGATGCAACCAGTGCTCTAACCTACCTGGCTTCACTCTTGGATAAGGAATAGTTAAGTTGGAATGTCAAAAATGAGTTAAGCGTACAAATATTGATTTGTATAAGCAATTGTTTTGACTTGATAATCAATTAGATGGTTATCGACCATGACCCAATATTGACTTAAGAAGTTGTCGAAAGGCTTCATGATTTCATATCAATGAGACCTCTTGGGGAGGAGTATTGGTACAAAACGTCTCAAGATTTTGCTTACTTCTGAGAGAATCAGAATTGAGTTAACAGGGAGTCCATCGATTGGTTTTGGAGAGTGTACTCAAACCCGTAATCACTTCAAAACCATATGTGCAATCTATATTTTGGAAGCGGTTGTGAAGTGGAATGTTATAGAGTTGAACTATCTATCCTACGGTTAAGTCCAAGGGAAAGTCAGAGTTAACATTTCAAACGATGCTATTGTGAGGGACTGTCTATTTGGAGGATTATTCCAAGAGAGAGAGGACAATGTTAGCATTTGAAAACATTTAAGTCGAAAGCAACTGCTTCGAAACCATTTCCTAAGTAATGAAGTTGTTAACCATAAAATATTCAGAAGAACGAAGGTATGAAAGAAGGGTCACGAGAGCATGAGGGAAGATCAGAAAGCACCAAGATGTTCTGGATAATCATACTTTCTGACAAGGAGCTACCAGCGAAGTCCAAAGCTATCTTTCAAAGTCCATAGGTAGGATGATGCTACAAGAATCCACCTTTCGACTATGATGATAGGTCTTTCAATAAAGACAAAGGAGAAGAAGCTCAAACCGAACCTTTCGAATAAGTCGAAAGGATGCAGCCATCGGGATTTAATAGCTTGAAACCTTCAGAAGTAGTCGAAAGGTTCCGTTCAGGGAGTTCTTACCTTTCGAAGAAGATTGAGAAATCAAAGCAAGCAGATGAAACTCTATAACGACCTTTTCGAAAGCATAGCAAGCTTTTCGAATAGGTTGGAGCACATCCAGAATACATTTCGATTAAGTCAAAAGGTTTTTATGAAGAAAGCAATGCCCAAAAGTGAGCAAAGAAAGGTAGTTAACCATTTGAAAACAATGAAGGGAAACACATCACTCGAAAACAATCAAGTGAGAAGCAACCTTCCGACAAGATCAAAAGGTTCATAACAAGCACATGAAGAGCAACCTCCCGATAGTCAAAAGGTTCACAGCAATTTGGAGGAGAGCTACCTTCCGACTAGGCCGAAGAGAACACAACAGTAGGAACAAGGCGAGCCTTTCGACAACATCGAAAGCTTCAAAAAGGCAACCTTCCGACAGAGTCAAAAGGTTCGTGAAGACATCAGGGAAAGCAACCTTTCGTCAAAGCCGAAAGGTTCATGAAGGCATCAGAAAGACAAACCTTCCGACAGCGTTGAAAGGTTCATTATGGCATATAAGGGGAAATCCTTTCAACAAAGCTGAAAGGTTTGTAGTTGCATATGAAAGGGAAATCTTCTGACCCAGTCGAGAGCATAGAGTCGAAAGGGGAGCCGCATGCATCTTTAAATAGGACCCGAGGGGTCATGTTTGGGGGATCTGATTTCTATCATTCTGATCTTGTAACTTCTTAATAAAAGGATTGTAACCCTAATTGAGCATGATTTGGGGAAATTTAATAAAAGGAAGATTTTTCATAGATATAAAGGGAAGTATTTGGCTTTGTTAATTAACTTACTGTTTGCTTAATTGGATAAATTAAATAGAATAATGTGAATAATTAGGGAGATGAGATTAATAAATCTAATGGACGTGTCTTACTGAATGAACTAAAATGAGACTTAACTAAATTAAGAATGAGGAATTTCCTAAGGGGTTGTTTGTACCAAAATTGGGCACAACACTCTTCGGATGTGTTTGAAGAGATAAAATGAAGAAAGTAAATGTAAAATGAAGCAGATCTAACAAACACATTAATAAACAGATAAGAAAATGCACAGAAACACATGGATTTAGAGTGTTTCGGCGAATTGCCTACATCCACTATGAAATGATTGATGTTTATTGAATTTCACTATTTGTTTACTAAAGACTACAACAATATGACTGAAGTTTGACAATCATTTCGGCAGAATATTGGCATAGAGAGGCCAAAAGTCCCATTTCTGTAGGTTCTGGGCTGCTATTTGTAGGTGTAGGCTGCAAATATCTCGCTCAGATCTCAGGAAACCTCTTCTCTCACGTGGGAGGGCCCACGTGATCGATCCCATATGATTTGCACTCGGTCCGTGATCGATAAAAATGAATTTCGTATCGATCGAAATTTCATCCAATCGAGTCGAGATCGATCATAAACCTTCTTGAGGATGTACGCAAGCTCCTGTGAAAATTTGGTGGCATTTGGACTTGTAGATTTTGAGTTATGATCGATGCAAGTTAAGGAAAATAACTACAATTCGTATCCATCAATGCGAACATGATCGATGTGAACGGGATCGATGCGAACGAGATCGATGCGAACAGGATCGATGCGAACATGATCGATGCGAATTTGACAGCCTTCAACAAATTCAAACATGCATCGATCATATCTTGGGCATACGAACTCCTATTGACTTGAAATTTGGAACGTTGGCTTTCATAGCATTGCTTGTTGTGTCATATCAATTTTAGCTCGATCTGGACTCGGGAATAATTTACCAGTATCCATGGGGAACCTATGTATAACCGATCTCCAAGACGAACTATCATTGGTTTCCAATCAACTTCTTGGTGTCACGGCCTTGCCAAAAGGCGGGATAACATTTGCGCCTCAAAGTACGTCTTGTGTGATCATGACGTGCTTTGAAAAGCTGCATCCATCATTCTGAAAAAGATCTATCTAACTCGCTGAGTAACTGCTATCTTTTCATCAAAAGGTGTAACCTTTGATTGAAACGACAGTGATTTAGATGTCGAACTGTTGATTGTCAATGATCATGCAGTGTTTTGTTGTAACTGAGTATTGAGCGCTAGCAATTTCTTGTTCACCGTTATAATTGTCACTTATTGAGAATCCAACTCCTGTAAATTTTGAAAATTGAATATTAGTTCGCCATACACGTACGTATCTTAACCTGGCTCACGTTAACGTTTGCACATTCACGAGTCATTGTCAAGTTTTTTGTATTGAGTTTCATATCGATCCTCTCCTGAATCGATGTGAAATTCGAGTTGTAAAAACATTCGATGGTTGTTTTAAGTCCTTCCTTTGTATCGATCCTCTCCTGGATCGATCTGAGATGTTGGAATGTACGCTTCGTATCGATGGATACGTAATATTGGGTCTCAGATTGATGGGTACAAGAGTAATGCTTTGTATTGATGGAGTTGAACGATCTAGACATAATCATGCAGTGATGCTTCACGGAGGATATTCCATTTCTCATTCCTCTATTCAAGAAGAATCCCCGATTGTGGATAATCTTAGATAGGAGTCATCCATGACTCTTTCTCTAGATCCATCTCTAAGATCTAGTTGATCTTCATATGTCATGCTTGGAATAATAATATTTCAACTGGGACAAAGTCTATTTGTCGCGCATCCCCAGAACTGGCTAGCTTGGCCAGTGATGTGGCCTTTTCATTTTGTTCTCTGAGGATTTGTGTGGAGGTGTAATACTCGAAGTTGCCTAGTAGCTCTAGGATCCAGCTAAGATAAGGAGCGAGACGTTGCCCCCTAGTCAGATAGTCTTCCATGACTTGGCATACCACTAACCAGAAATCACATAAGATATGTAAAGTTTCCACTCCTAGTCTTCTTACAAGTTTGAGCGTGGTGACCAAGGCTTCATACTTAGCTTCGTTATTTGTTGCAGGGAAGTTGAGTTTCAAGGAGTAGCAGATCGATCATTCCTCAGGAGTCATTAATGCAACTTCGATGTTAGAAAGCCGATTATTGGAAGTTCCATTTGTGTACGTTATCCATCGGTTGGACGGTTCTCCACTGTTCTTCAGATAATCGTCTGATGTAGTGAATTTAGATATGAAGTATACTAATGTTTGACCATGGAGAGCTCTCTGAGGGGGATAAGTGATATCAAATTGGCTTAGCTCGATATTCTAATTGAGTAACCTTCCAAACATTTAAGGTTTCTATAGGACCTATCATAACGACTGGTCGATATAAACGTTAATGGGGTGAGCTATTCATAGCATTGCGATGCTTATGGCATGTGTTGACACGGCCCAATTGATGTAGAAATCTTCGCGATCCAAAGGTTTGGGTAAAATAGGAGGTCTCTTTAAGCGATCTATCAGAGCTGGAATTGCATCAACACCGTTGTTAGTTCATTCAAAAGTTCTCTTCCCTCTCTTGGTCAGGTTGAAGAAGAGAATTCACTTGTAGATGGTCCTAGAGTTAAATCAACATAGGATGGTAATCTTTTGACTTGGGCTCCATACCTGCTTGGTTGTCTTCGTTACATGGGTGTCTCTAATTGTCGGAATTTTCTGGAGAGCCTTGATTCCACAAGAATTGATGATGAACCAAAGAATCTTTCTGATGTAATGGTGAAAGAGCATTTCAAAGGATCGAGTTTCATCCTGCAGTTGTTGGAGAGCATTAAATATCTTTGCCAAGTCATTGATGTGGTCATTTAATGGTCATGATCTCACGAGCATATTAACCAACTTTCATCGATCAGCCGATATGATTTTTGAATGATCTGTTAATCGTCCTTTAGTAAGTAGCATAAGCGTTCTCAAGTTTGAATCCAGGGATTTCAGCATAGCACAATAGGCCCAGGTCAATAATGAAACAGTTGTATTCCTGGTCTGGGACATGCTTTAGTATCCGATTATATCTGGAGTTTGCATCTATGGATGTGAGTAATTCATGTCTGATGGTCGGGTCCATTAGTTGGTTGATCATTGGAAGCGGAAAGCTATGCTTTGTCATACCCCATGCAAATCTGAGTAGTTGACGTATGTCCTCCACTCTCTATCTGTTTTTCTTATAAGTAAAGGATTGGATACTCATTTTGGTTAGAGGGCACATGGATAAACCCACTGGTTTTGAGCAGATTCGCCTCCTCTTTAAGTACAATAGATCTCTCCGGATTCATGTCGCATCGTTTTTGTTCACCGAGGCATGCCTCGGGTCGACATTTAATGTAGTGTTCTTCATAGCTGGCGAGAGTCCATATATATATGAGATCGAGTCCAAGCGAACACATCAAGATTCACCAGAAGTATAACAGTTGACTCTATCATCATCATTGTGCAGAGTTGTGATCTGATCTACAATACTCGTGATAGGTTGTAGGTGCTTCATGTGTTTATTTGCAACGGTAAATGATCAGGCTTATAAGGACGTTGAATCAAAGGAGTAGTAGAACTTAGCCTTGTACTGCATGCTGCTACATAGCTGGCTCCAGCTTTGAGATTGAATTTACTTGTGTTTCTGAATGATGTGCTTTTTATTCAATGTACTCGCAATCCATTGCTCATCGTAAGGGTTGGAATAATGATTAGCTGCCATAAGTCCGGGTATTGATCCGATGACTCTATCTCTAGGCATCCTTTCGGTCGCAACCTAGAGTTGTTATGAATATTAGGCATGGGTCATAGGTTCAAGTTGTCATAGTCAACTCTAAGATAATCACTCTTTTGCCCCCAGTCTCGGGTTGGCGGATGCATTACGCGGACGGTCTAGTCTTGTCCTAGCTGTGTTTATACTGTAGTTCAAGCTTTAAGAACCAGAGTTGGTTGATGAATGGTTGAATCATATTAATCTTATCTTCTTGCTCGTGCCCCCAAGTCTAGGGAATATCTCAATAAGTGGCAGGGTAGATAATGTCTGCTTTAATTTTGTATTATATCCCATTGAACCATGGGATCGAGTTAATCGATGGAAGGCTGAGTCATGCCTATCCTGCATTATGTTCTAGTTCTTTCCTTTAGGCGGAATACATTGTTACTTTGCCGACATTCGGACATAAGCTAGATTCTGGACGGTCAATGACATTCACTTTGCTGCTTATGTCGCCATACTTTGGGCAAAAACTGAAGAGTGAATCGTCCAGTCAGATCCAATGCAGGATTGATGCTCCCCTTGTTAAATCCAGGGTAAGAATTAGTGCATGGACATTTAGGTTGCACTTGTTGTGAATTTCTCGTTTAGTCGGATCGTGTTATGAGTCAAAGAATGAATGGTCGCAATGCATTCTTTTGGAGTTGTGCGATCAACCACGTCCATTTCAATTTACGTTCTCCCGTTAGATCTAGGGATAAAGTCAGCTCAAATGCAGTCATGTCATGCTCATTTGGTCTCAAGCTCTTCCTGACGGATCGAAGGAAGGAGACGGAGGACGAATGGTCAAGTCACACTCAGTTGTGGTTTATTTTTCTATCCATGCTCTGTTGGTCAAAGGTATTAGATGGACGTTTGGGTCACATCGATTTGTAGTCGAAGAGGATCGATATTGACCGTAGATTCAACGACATGATGTAGAATGCTCAGAACCCATTTCCTGTCGATTCAATGGTATGATATGAAAGGTGCAGATCGATATTGCTCGTCAATCCGGTGGTACGATATAATTGGTTGCCTAGAACTTTGGGCATCATTCTGATTGGTTAGGATTAGGGTCTCTTTGTAGTCGTTGCCTTAAGTTGTAAAGGACGCTAAGCTGGAGATGTAGCGAGTCACCTTTCTCTTCTTTCGTTGATTTGTACTTCTGCCCCCAGTCTTGGGTTAGCAGAGTTAGTTCGTGGATGGTCTAATTGCACCTGTAGTGAGTTTGTACTCCTCATGTCAAGTTTAGGTCAGAGTAGGTGAATGAATGGTCGAATCAAATTCATCTGTTTGTCTATTCTTGTAGCCACACTTTGGGGATCAGAGTCAGTTGAAGGGTCATTCATCACACCTATTTGATGTTTATACCCTTGTCCACACTCTGGGGACTAAGATTTTTTTTGTAGAAAATGATCGGACCACATCGTCCTTGGTCAATTCCTCTGCCTCCAGTCAAGGGAAAAAGTCGAAGTGTGGTCGGTCAAATTACAACAACTTTAGTTTGATGCTTCTCCTACTGAACTGTAGGAAGGAATTGATTGGCAGATGGTTAGGTCACATCCGTCCATGTTGCACACACAATCCGTCAGATCACAAGCGAGATTTAGGAGATGAACGGTCATGCCACGTTCATTTGCGGTTGGATGGTAGTAACATCCATTTAAAATAGGACGTTTAGCTAGGTCCGTTTTGCGAATCTGCGTCTCCCTATCGAATCGAGGAAGAAATTTTGTCTTGTAGGGTTGGAGTGCATCCTTATAAAATTATGTTATGGGTCCCGTGCCGAGGACAAGAGTTGATGCATGGACGGTTGTGTCACGCCCGCTTAGTGCTGGATGATCGAATCGCATCCAATTTTGTGTGTTAAGTGAGCCCCCATGTCAGGGGAAGATTGGAAAGCAGACGGTCGAACCACATCTGCTTTTTGTACTACAGAACTTGCTGAGGAACCAGAGTCGATAGATGGACAATCGAATTGCATCCCTTTTGGTATTCATATTCCAAACCATGCTTTGAGGACTGGAGTTGGTTGATGGGTTGTCAATCAAACCCATTTGGTATTTGTACTCTAGTCCGCGCTCTCGGGACCAGAGTTAGTTGAAGTTTATACTCCAGTTCGCACTTTGGGAATCTAGAGTTTGTTGATGTTTATACTCCAGTTCGCACTCTAGGAATCTGGAGTTTGTTGATGGGTGATCAATCACACCTATTTGGCATTCGCGCTCCAGTCCGTGCTCTCGAGACTAGAGTGAGTCGGTGTTTTATACTCCAGTTCACGCTTTGGGAATCTGGAGTAAGTTGATTGGTGGTCAGTCACACCTAATTGGTGTTTATACTCTAGTCCACGCTCTCGGGACCAGAGTTAGTTAATGTTTATACTCCAGTTCGCGCTCTAGGAATCTGGAGTTGGCCGACAGATGGTCCGTCACATATGTTTATGCATTAGGATTTCGTTCACACTCTGGGAACAAGAAGTTGATCAGGTATGTGGATGGTCGTATCACATCCACCCCAAGTAGGCAAGCGAAGTCGTTATATGGACAGATCAACCCTCCTCGAGCTTGCAAATATGAAGTGTGAGTTCGTTAGATGGATAGATCCATCCTCCTCAGGTTTAGGTTAAACATGGGCGAAGTCATTAGGTGGACGGATCCACCCTCCTCGAGCCTACGTCTTTAAGTTTATGCTCCAGGTCACACTCTAGGAGCTGGAGTTAGTTAGAGGATTGTTGTGTATCAATCTCTTATTGCTGTAGTGTGATGGCTTGTCCCTGAGCTCGGGGTTTCACTTAGCGAGTGATCGGTGGGATCCCGATTAATTTCCACTTATATGCCCCTCAACGAAGAATGAGATTTAGTTTATGGACGGTTGGATCACGTCCATGTTCGTTTGGATTCCACTTTTGCTAACCCTAAGGAGTAAGATTAGGGTTCTCGCAAGCTTTGTGTTCGAACATAGGAAAGGATGGTCGAACTACATCCACTTTGAGTTGTGTATTTCCCTTAAGTCGGGTGCAAGAATTGGAGAGCACACAGTCGAGTCACGTCCAATTTATACTTTGCATTCTTCCGATCGAGCTTAGGAAGAGAGTTGAAATGACAGCTCGTGATAGTTAGCGAGTAGGCAGTCAGTCGTTGATGACTTTAAATTGAGGGTTGGCCCCTGATGAAGTCGCTTTAAGGCATGATTGTTTTGTCGAATCACAGACGCAAACTGGGAAGTGAACGGTCAAATCATCTCCACTTTAAACATGTGTTCTCAAATAACCCCAAGTGTCTAATATAGGATTGGATGCATGGATGGTGACGTCACGTCCACCCTTGGTGTGATTTCGATTTTATCGGGAATTAGAAGAAGCATAAGTATTTTGGTGAGTTTCAAGTACGAGATGGAGAGTGCATTGTTGGGACATATAACTCCAAGTCTTTCCTAAATATCCTAATTAAATTGCATAGGTGGATGAGGGGATGGTCGGTTGCATCCACTTTGTACTGGAGTCCTGACCTTGTCGGTCTCTTGTGCTTTGATGCTCTGCCTCCAAGCTAGAGGCATATAGTAGCCTATCAGTGGTTGAATCAGGCTCCTCATAATGATACCTTGATGACTTTATCATAGTCCGCGGAGGTTGTTTAGCACCGAACCTTGAGTACTCGATTACCTGCACCATTTGCAAGTAGTTTAATTCAAGTCGGTCATACTTCACAATGTAAATGAACTTGAATTAGAAATAATTCAAAAGAGATCAAATCAAATCTCATTGATAAGTTAGGCAACATTGTATGCTCGCTATTGCACTTCAGTCCAGCCCTTCTCAGTTGGAAGTTGAATGCAAGTGGTTTAGTTTGATCAAATTTCTTGATCGATAGGGGTCAGGGGTTCCCTGCCCTTTGCTTTATGGGGCTTGCACATATCGTCGAAGCTTTCCTTTCTGGAGTAGCCTTATGGCGCTGGCATCTACGGTAGCCATCTAAGGAAGAGGAGCTTCCCGATTTAGAGTATGAAGTAAGTTTCCTCTTTATCTTTCCACATTGATTCTTCATCTAGTTCATCAACTCAATAATGGTCCGGATATGCTGGTGTAGTTGTTGGCGGCTATCCACTAGTTATCTTGTCAAAGTCTGGGAATAAGCTCTGGTGATGATTTATTTTATGAGTGTTGGCAGAAACGGGTTATAGATTGATCAATTCGTTGGCTACCAGCTTCTTTATTCCCTTCAGCAATATGAGAAGTAGAACTGGTACGTCTAACCACGATTGACAGTCTTCTTTGAGGAATGGGGAAAGACATCTGCATTTGATGGCATCCATCACTCTTGGCGAAATCCACGCGCCATTTCCACTTCACAAGATAGTGTCGGGGGTTGCATTTCCATAGTACACTGACATAGTGAACATGTTGAATTTTCACTGGAAATTCTGCATGTAGGATGGTTTCAATGAATAGGTCTCGACGGGGAAAGATTCTCTGATCGACATTATGATGAGGTCCATTTTATGGCTACGGGGTCATGTAACACTGGTGAATGATGTATGCACAATTGCTCAACGTTCGAGTGGTTTGGTGATGCCGATTGGATGGTGAGTTGGTTAAGATGGGGTCATAAATTGGTGATCATTTCTAATTTTCACCCAGGTAGGAGGACCATATAAGGTAGTAAGGAAGTCCTCTTAAAGTTGTATGTCATGCTTCTAGTCATATGGACACGGTATGATTAAGATGCGGGTATTTGAAAATGGTTCAGCAGTGACCAGCTATGTTTTGAGTTGGTAGAGTAGACAGTGTAGGGCAGTCGTCATATTAGCCATTGTACCATAATTGTCAATTTAGGAGTTTAAAAGCTGGTCAATTGGAGGAAGTTACAGTCCACCTTAGAAGCATGATATATTAACCAACTCTAGTTCTTGGCATATTAGCCAGGTTTTCCAGCCTTTGGGGCACCAGTTGAGTAGTATTCTTTTACCCATTCCTTGATTGCAATTCAGCATTTGTTGCTATGATCCCTATGTCTTGTTCAGTCATGGAACAATCAGAAGCATGGATGAAATGTTTCTTCATTAAATTGGTGGTTGAATTCACTATGCGGGTGCTCTGCGCTGCGGCTAGGGTTCGGAAATTTGGGTCGTACCCGAATTTTTTTTTTAAATTTCGTATCTTTCTCAGCAACGTTTGAACGATACAAATGTAGGTGAAATTGAACGATCTGAAAAGTGGACACTTGGATCGATACGAAAGGCACACAGCTGGATCGATACAAAGTTGTATCTGATGATCGATACAAATTGGGCGCAGCTGGATTGATACAAAGTGTATTCGAGTATCGATACGAAATGCACACCGCGGGATCGATACAAAGTGGTACCTGAGGATCAGTATAAAATGTATGCGGCTGGATCGATACGAAGTTGATCGATACGAAAAGTGATCGATACGAAAAGTGATCGATACGAATAGTGATCGATACGAAAACTGATCGATACGAATAGTGATCGATACGAAAGTCGATCGATACGAATGTTGATCGATACGAAAAGTGACCGATACGAAAAGTGATCGATACGAATAGTGATCGATACGAAAGTCGATCGATACGAATAGTGATCGATACGAATAGTGATCGATACGAGAAGTCGATCGATACGAATGTTGATCGATACGAATGTTGATCGATACGAAAAGTGATCGATACGAAGTTCGATCGATACGAAAACTGATCGATACGAATAGTGATCGATATGAAAGCTGATCGATACGAAGTTCGATCGATACAAATGTTGACATATTTTCTGGGTGCGAAAACATGGATGCGAAAATCACCATATTTTCTGGATACGAAAACATGGATAAGAAAATCACCACATCTTTATGAACACGTAAACATGGATAAGAATAACATGATACGAAAATATGGATACGAAAATAACCATATTTTCATGAATACGAAAATATGGATACGAAAATCACCATATCTTCATGGATACAAAAATATGGATACGAAAATCACCATATCTTCATGGATACGAAAATATGGATACAAAAATCATAATGAATGCAGTTACTCTTAGATCTAGGGAAATCTGAATAGAATAGAAGGAACCACTTGACGATAGGTCTGGATCTCCTCCTTAGATTTTTGTAATCCAACGACGGTAGTAGATCCACAGAGCAGGAGAAAAGCTGCGTTTTCTCAGTGAAAGCACCAAAGTGTTTGTACCAAAATTGGGCACAACACTCTTTGGATGTGTTTGAAGAGATAAAATGAAGAAAGTAAATGTAAAATGAAGCAGATCTAACAAACACATCAATAAATAGATAAGAAAATGCACAAAAACACACGGATTTAGAGTGGTTCGGCGAATTGCCTACGTCCACTATGAAATGATTTATGTTTATTGAATTTCACAAGTTGTTTACAAAAGATTACAACAGTATGACTGAAGTTTGACAATCATTTCGGCAGAATATCGGCATAGAGAGGCCAAAAGTCCTTTTTCTGTAGGTTTTGGGCTGCTATTTATAGGCGTAGGCTGCAAATATCTCGCTCAGATCTCGGGAGACCTATTCTCTCACGTGGGTGGGCCCACGTGATCGATCCCATGTGATTTGCACTCGGTCCGTGATCGATACGAACGAATTTCATATCGATCGAAATTTCATCCAATCGAGTCGAGATCGATCATGAACCTTCTTGAGGATGTACGCAAGCTCCTGTAAAAAATTGGTGGCATTTGGACTTGTAGATTTTGAGTTATGATCGATGCAAGTTAAGGAAAACAACAACAATTCGTATCCATCAATGTGAATAGTGAAGCGATGCGAACAGGATCGATGCGAACAGGATCGATGCGAACAATATCGATGCGAACAGGATCGATGTGAATTTGACAGCCTTCAACAAATTCAAACTTGCATCGATCATATCTTCAGCATACGAACTCCGATTGACTTGAAATTTGGAACGTTGGCTTTCATATCTTTGCTTGTCTCATCACATCAATTTTTGCTTGATTCGGACTTGGACAAAATTCACCGACATCCATAGTGAACCCGCGTATAACCGATCTTCGGAATGGACTATCCTTAGTTTCCAGTTAAGTCCCCGGTATCACGACCTTGCCAAAAAGGCAGGATAACAGGGTTAAACTAGGAAATGTTGCTACATTTCTTAGTATAAATCTCTTCCTCCACCTTAATAAACTTTTACTTTCTCATTCATTACTCCTCACCTATATTTCGGCCAGCCATTAAAGGCTCAAGGAAGAACAATAAATTGAAGATAAAGCTAAGGAATTAAAGCTAGGAAATTATTCCATTCTCCAATTAACTAATCAAGGTGAATAATAGTGTAAATCATCTCATTTTTCTTATTTTGGTTCGGTTATAGATAGTAACCAAATGTATTTTGCTGTGCTGATCATGTTTAGATCTAATAATCATTGTTTGGATAGAATAATGATTTTTGGTGATTTATTGGGATTTCTATGGAATTAAAATGATGGGTTTTATTGTAAAAACTTTTGTAAACGACCTCCAAATGGCTTGATTTTTGGATATGTTGTGTAAACGTAATTTTGGAGATGGGTTTTTAATTTCATAATTTTCGAAGTTAATAGGAATATTTTATGAATTTCCTTAAGTGAAGAAGGCATTTATTTCGGGTTTTAATTATTAAAAATAATAAAATAATGAATTCTGCCCCAAAATTTTTATATGATGAGGAAAATGTTATTTCAGATTTTTGGTAATTTTTTGAGATTTTTCTCAAGTGATTTCGATTTATTATGAATTTTCTAAGCTAAAAAGGCATAATAATTATATTAAAATATCAATATAATTAATTATTTTGAAAATAATTTTAAAATAATAAATCTGATCTATAGCAGATTTTCTATAAATAAATTGCTGAAATATGTCTTTAACCAATAGAAACTTGACAAAGAATTGTTAAAGTATGTTATTAACCAATAGGAATTTGAAAAAGAATAAGTGTGGCAGTTTTCGAGTTATTTACGACTCTACCACTGAACCTTCCGACCTTGTCAAAAACAAGCTTTCGTCATAGAACCTTCCACAGCATTTCTGCACCTTTCTACAGCATTTTTATGAACCTTCCGACCTTGTCGGAAGCAACATTTCGTCATAGAACCTTCCGCAGCATTTCTGCACCTTTTTGAGCATTTCTGCACTTTCTGCAGCATTTTTATGAACCTACCGACCTTGTCGGAAGCAACCTTTCGTCATAGAACCTTCTGTAGCATTTTTGTACCTTTCTGCAGCATTTTTATAAACCTTCCGACCATGTCGGAAGCAACCTATCGTCATAGAACCTTCCGCAACATTTCTGCAGCATTTTTAATGAACCGTTCGATCTTGTTGAAAGCACCTTCCGATCTTGTCGGAAGTTACCTTTCGACAGCAGTTGTAAACGTTGCGGAAGCCCTTTTATAGCAGTTTTCTCCAGCTTTGTTTGTAAACTTCAAATAGACAAAACTTTCTAACCGTAAGCCCAATTTTCTATTATGACCACTCAACGTAAAGGGAAACCATCATTTAAACACAAAGGAATAGGTTAGAGACCTTAATTCCACGCCTATAAAAAGTTATGGCTAAAACAAAGTTTTATATTTCCAAAGGGGGTTGTTTTCTTAGCTTTCGAATATGTTTGCTTGGTTTTCTTTACCTTCGAAGGAGATACTTTCGAAGGGGTTGTAAAATTGTTTTCTTTTAACCAAGTTTTATATTTTTGAAAGGTAAAATTTAAAGTATTATAAGCAGGAGCCTAATGTTTTTAAGAGCTTTCGAAGGAGGTTACCCTATGAAATCAAAAGCTAGGTTTCGAAGGTATCGAAAGGTTTTATGACCGAAACTCTATTTTTAAAGGAAAAACCATGGCTATATTAAAGAAGTTTTTATAATGGTTTAAGAAGAATCTATCTTTGATCAATTAAACCCACAGGAGTGATATTACTATGTTGTTATATGGCTTCTTCAATATGAATATATTCACTTTATAATGGACTCATAACTGCATTTTGGGGAAAAAGGGTAGAAAAACCAGTTAGGTTAACCTAGTGGTGAATATAAATTGAATAAACTATTGAATGAGTAGAATTTCATCCATGATACCAAGAAGATCAGAATATAGGATGCTAAAATATAAAGGAAAAATGTTGGCAAGGGCCAATAGGTTTCCAGTAAGCCCATGAAAACTGTATGATATTGGTAGGGGCCAACATGTTAATAGTTAGCCCATGAAAACTATATATAAAAGTGGATGTCAGATAGACAGGTTCATAGTTAGCCTATGAAAACTATGTGTAAATGAAGATGTCAGATAGACAGGTTCATAGTAAGCCCATGAAAACCATGTAATTGGACATGGAGTCCTTAAATGATCCGATTATTCGTTAGCCCATGAAAACTATTAGGTTAATAGTAATCCTAGAAACTATAATTGAGACAGATAGTCAGAATGAATGGGGATGGGTAATCTAGATTTGATTTGCTTGTTTTGCATATCATCATAATGTTTTGAACTACTATGTTTTTAAAGATTGTGGATGCAGGAGCACAGTATATGGTTTTATAAATGTTTTAGGATACCGGTGAGGGGAAAACCCATTCCGCTAAGCGGCGTGGTCTCACTAGATATCTATTTGGTTTGAGATGATAGACTATTATTCATACCAGGCTTTATGTCTAACTCGAAGTTTTTGTTTTCCCTTAAACTCTCGGGTACTCAATTGATTTTGAGTAGTTTGAGGTTTAGGGTTTTTAGGTTTTCTTAGACGAATAAAGCTTCCGGAGGCGTGCAGGAGGCAGATAGTTATTTAGTGTTTTCTTTTCCGTTGTGTATTTGGATGTAAAGGTAGATTTATTAGCCTTACTATATACTCTGATCAACCAAGGGGCCATCTTCCTATGTCACTCTTGGAGTATTTGTAATAATTATATTTAGCTGAACGTGGTCAGAGTATTTTTGGATTATGTAATGAACATGAAATGTTTTGATTTGAATGTGGAAATATGTTTTTGAATTGTTAATTTTTTTTTCCATATTCTTGTGATCTGTGTATCTATGTATCTAGTACCGCTGTATTTTGTCGTTGAAGATTAATAACTATGGATGACTGCATCATGCGTAGCCATTAGTTTTGGGACTCCAAGTAGGGGGATGTTACATTAGTTCAACTCATATTTTTAGGTTCAACCCCATCGGAAGGTTTTTGTCGACAAGGTTGACAACACTCCTATGCAAGTAATAATTAAAACCTTTCAAAGTCTTAAATCCCACAATCTAGACCTTTCAATAAGGCTGACAATTTACTTAGATTAACATTCATTGAAACCTTTCAGAGCTATCAGATCAATTGTTTAAGTCATTCGACAAGGTTGGAATCTACTCAATATAATCGATTAAACCTTTTGTCAAGGTCGGAAGTCGTTACCTATTCATCAAAGAAAACTTAATTTAATCAAAAGAAAGCCTTTGTGAAGACTTCAAACAAGCTCAACAAAGCCGGAAGGTCACTTAGCCTAAGTTCTAAACCTTTCGACGATACCGGAAGGTTTGATATAGGACATATCAACTAAATATTTTGAATTGAAAGGTAATCAATAAAATGAATCACGTCTTTTGTTCTCTGAAGAAGAAATCCATCATTCTTATCATATCTTCGGGGTGTTGACAAGAAATCTTGTTGACATTTTGGCGCTAGAAGGAGGGCCCGAACCTCCGATCTCTTATAACTTTCATCTCTAATCAATCGCATAAATATTGGTAAAAGCTAAGAGTGGTAACAACAATCCCAACGAAGAGGCTACATCGTAGTCAACCTTTAAAGGTCAAATGGACTCAAATCCAAACTTAGGCAATATAGAAATAAGGCAACCTTCAACCCTAATGGAATTGGAAAGCAATGTGATCAAGGTTCATAATCAGTGGCCACAAAGGATAGAAGTAAAGGAGTGTTCAGAAAGAGCTCCAACCTGAGAATCAATAAAGATTGTGGAGAGAGAGGATGAAGCGCAACCTCCAAATGAGATAGAAAATCAAAGGTTAAACCGAGATAGTCAAGTAAGTAAATCACTTGAATAGTCGAATGGCTTTATCCAAGAAGACAACAAGAGTAGTCACAGAAACGAGACCAACCAAAATGAAAATCTACACCATATGATGGTAAATGCACTTGGAGTAAAAGAAATTTACGATCCTGAAGAATATGTTATCCTGCAAAAATCCCCTTTTTCGAAGAAATAATGGCGAAAAATCTTCCTCCGCACATTCAAATTAATTCACTAAAATACGACGGAACAACTGATCCAGATGACCAACTTGTTGTCTTTGAAAATTGGATGAACTCATACAACGCTCCAGAGGCAGTTTGTTGTAAATCTTTTCCTATTACTTTCCAAGGAGCAGCTACTAAATGGTATAGGGGTTACCGAATGCAAACCATCTATTCTTGGGAACAATTTACTTGCGACTTTGTGGCTCAATTCGCTATATTCAGAGACACAACTATGGACTTTAGTTTCTAGAAACCATCAGACAGAAACCAGGGGATTTACTTGGTGAATATTTGAAAAGATTTAGCATAGAAGAACTAAGAGTAGAAAGTACCACCGATAGGGAGAAACTCATCGCAGTTCGGTCGGGTTTGATCGAGCAAACTCCTTTTTTGAAGGACCTTTATATAAATGGATGCAGAGACCTATAATATTTCTTCCTCCGGTAGTGAAATTTGTTCAATTAGATGAGATGCATCATCGATAATTCGAAGAAGAGAAATCTGATCTCAAGCGCTTTGACAAGAGGCCAAGGGAAAGTGAAAACCAGAAAGGAGGTCGAAGAAAGAGTTCGAAAATGAATTGTGTTGTCTTGAACAAACCCCTCTCCTATATATACACTAAGATGAAAAGAAATGAGAATTTTATTACACCTCAAAATGTTCGGAGTGCCCCAGAGCCAAATAAAGGTGGAAGTTATTGCGAATACCATAAGTCAAATGGACATGAAACCAATGAATGTCGTGTTCTATTAGAGAAAATACAAGGCATGATTAGGGCAGGGTTCTTGCAAGAATTCTTCAAAAGAACCTGAAGGACATCTTGTTCAAGCTGAGATAAAGGAAACTCAGCAAATTATAAATGCAAATCTCTATCGAGTCAAGAGAACCAATGGCATTAATTCAACTATGAACTTTCTCCTTTTCTTTTCATATCTTTTTAATTCAATTTCTATTTTCATTCATACTTGAATTTGCATTGATCATGTATTGATTAAAATTTGAGTGCTATTATAGGTAATAACAAAACCAAACCAAAGCACTCAATTAACCCTGAAAGCACGACAAACTCCATAATACTTAAAGAGGATAACTTGGACTCCCGACGGAAGATAATTATCAACAATTCAGTCAACACAACACCAAGGCTTTCCTGTAAGAAATGTTGAATCACTGCTAAATTCAATTCAAATTTAGGAGAAAATCCATACATATCAAATCTATTTTTAGCAAATGATTTCAAAAGAAAATTTCTCAAATTATATCCTTTAAGAAAACTATTTTCAATCACCCCATGGCCTGGGGGAACAAATACTTATTTATCCAAAAAGAAGATTTATGCAACTAATTTGAGATATTATATAGCATTAATAAATGCACACCAAAAGACTTCAAACTGAGCGGTTTCAAAGTTCACTAAAATCCTGGGCGGAGATGAGCCCATTCATACTTTAAAAAAAAGAAAAGGTTTTGGAAGCACAAAAGTTTATTGAAACTCAAACTAAAGAACCTTATTCTCGACTAAAAGGCCATCGGTTCATGAATCATGGCCTCCTAGTCTCCTATTTAAGATTTGTGTCTTTATTGTTAGAACAGCAAGAAGGTTATTGCAAAAAACCATATTAGGGGAAATTCTTTTATTACAAAGGGATTCATGAGTCCAAACTATTTTTCAAAAATAAAATAAGCCCTCAATATACTAAAGGGGGGTAATTATAAATTTCTTTCTTTTAAAGGAGACTCCATTTTAATTGACCAAAAATTATTTTCATATATAAATACTCAAGCCTACGATGTTATTCCGTAGCACCTTCTAGAGGAAGGGACATAAGCCCACGATTCTATTACGTGGCACCTCTTAGAGGGAGGGACATAAGCCTACAATGTTATTCCATAGCATCTCCTAGAGGGAGAGATAGAACCTCTAACGTCCAAAACCACCTCTTAGGGGATCAGTTAGGGTAGCACCCATCCACAGCCTTTTGGAGGAAGGTCAATTAAGTATATATCTCTTTAAGATAAGGGAAGCCCAAAGAGTGGCTCTCCAAAGAATGGACTAAGATGTCCAAGCCCAAAGAGTGGCTCATCAAAGAATGGACTAAGATGTCCAAGCCTAAAGAGTGGCTCATTAAAGAGTGGACTAGGATTTTCAAGCCCAATAGGTGCTCTAAATAGAAGAATGAGGACAAAGGTGTCCACAACTCAAGACCAAGGGTTAAATCCTAAAAGGATAAAGGGTTACAAAAAGAAATCTGTCCATCAACTGGGACAAAGTTAAAATCCTAAAGAAGGATACATAAGAGACAACATGACAAAGATGTCCAGCACTACAATTGAAAATAGATAAAGAATCTAGAATTATATTCAAAGGAAATAAGATATGAATTAGCGGATCCTAGAACATCTATTGCTCAAGAAATAGTTACCATGTCAAAGGACTAAGAAATCTACATCCCCATAGATGACAGGGGACAAGAAAAGGGATAAAAGAAATCCCCAACATGGAATTAAAGACCAAAGTATATACGAAAGCCAAAAGAACAGAATGGACAACAAAATATTTCAAATGGTAAAAGAAATTACACACAAGGAATAAGATGAATAAACCACTGCAGAATCCATGGAACAGAGTAATCCTTAGAACAAAAAAACTCTTTAAGTATATAAGGGTTAGTATTCCAATTAATCACAAGGTCTTGCAGATGCATCTCAACTCCAATATATCAAAACTTTACTAACCCATAGGTTCAGGAGAGTATTGTTTGGCCCAATAAATTTCTGATTTGATATTGGATGAATTTCTAACAATCTATTTGATAGTTTGGATCCTGACATGGTTTTGGTTAGGTTTCTGATATATGGACTTTCAGTTCCCTTCCGTGGAGATTCTATCTATGATGATTTATTGACTTTATGAAAATTGATTAATCTCATTGGAGAATTTCTACAAAGGCTTATATTAGATTCCTAGTCTCAAGGTTTCCCAATTCCTTTATTAACTTCCAAAATGGTTTATGAATTTTACACACATGAATTTTCATGATGATTTTTCATCATTTGTTTGTTTATTGAGTTCCTGAATTCTTAACTCATTTGTGGAGTTTTTATGATAATTTATGGGTTTCTCATTGATTTTTGTGACGATTTGGCATTCGTGATTTCTTGCTAAATTATTGATTTAATGAATTTCCCTATTGATTTTTATGATGATTCATAAATTTAACATGTTACATTTCCCAATGAATTTTCATGGCAGTTTCCTATTGATCGCTTGTTTCATGTGTTCATGATTTCTTGGTTCCCTTTATTGATTTTCCATGATAATTTATGAATTTTTCATTGACCTTCTAATTTTGAATAAGAATGAACAGATTTCAGATTACATTTTATCATTCTTGGATTTTTAATTCCCCGATTTAATGGAATTTAAGCTTCCTTACTGATTTTTGTGATGAATTTCATATTTCTAGTTTACCTATTGGAAATTTTGGGTGGTTTTTGTTGGGGTCTTAAGTTGATGAATTTTGAAATTACTTGATGATTTTCATGATGATTTCTAATCTCCTTATAGGGTGTTTGATGGTCCTTTATAAGATTTTTGTTTCTTTTAAGAAAGTTTACTTCTTTTCACCAAGAAAGTCGAAGCGGAGATGAGGGTATTCCAAATATAATTTTTTTAAATTCCGAAGAGAGAGATGTCTCGCTAATTTTGAAGTCTTTAAGAATAGTGCTTTTTTAGAGTAAAATCTCCTCAGGTTAATATACCGACTTAGATAGTCTCCTAGGATGACATGGCCTAAAGAACTGATACCCTGAAATAGCACAGTGAAAATAAGCTAAGTATAAGGAGCAATCCTTGATATAAAAAAAATACTACCACGGAGCATGTTAGTAATTTAAGGGTTTTAAAATGATCCATGGAATCGAAGTAATTCATATAGAAAGCTTGTCTTGTGCAGGAATTCACCAGATAATTTCTATTCGCTCTTTATTTTTAGATAAACGAAGATCGTAATCATACCAGATGACAAAATAACTCCATTACATTTTTAAGATGTGTGGAAAAGAACACCTAAATTTTCCCACCAAAATATCAATTTGAGCCCGTTCAACTTCTTCCCTCTTTTATAAAAAATAATAATAATAACATTAAATCATTCATCTCCACAACAAGAAGAGCACTAATGGCGGCCTGTAACGTTCATCAAATTCACCCCGACTTTGTTAATGCAGAGGTGCCACACTGTTGTTGCTGCTATGCAATGGGACTACTGAATCAACCTCAAGAGGCGGAGGAAGTGAAAAGTGTGTAGTCCAGCAACGCAATTCATCAACACCCCATTTTTTCAATAACCACTTAACAGCTATGTGGTCCATGCTTTACGACTTAAACACTGCCATGTTCTGGATGGATTTAGCTATCCAGGACACCTTCGATGAGAACCCCACACTGGCGATGTATTCACCCTACCAGCCAATATGGGTTGAACCCAACATCATCAACTTAGTCAATTTAACTCTGTACCTTCCTCCTCTCCTATATGAACTATGATTAGGGGGTTATTTTATCTTTCTGCTAATCGTCCCCGGTGTGTAATTCTGAAATAGTGACATCTTTTTGAATATGTATATGCTAAGTGGTTATTGATAATATATAAGTTAATGTTTTGAGATTCTAGTGTAATTAAATTTCTAGAATGATGTTGTGTAACTAAAGTAAGTTCGATGGATTAAATTTTTGTTGAATAATGTTTTGTCACACAAAAAGAAATTATAAGATTTGAGTCGCTGACTTTTAAAGAAAACTAGGTTTCATCAGTCATTAAACTTGTTGATCTTACCTAACAAAATAACAAACAAGCTTCCTTAAAAAGGCCTGAGTACCAAACACACTCAAAGTTTAAGTCAAAAACTTGAACAGTCGTAACCTTCAGCAAATTCAAAAGGTACACAGAGATTCGACGAAGTCGAAAGGTTTGTAGAAAAGTCTTTTGATAGAGTCGTAAGGTTAATAGGAAGAGCCCCTTTAACCTAATCGAAAGTTTGTGGTCGAAAGGTTAGGAATAGGAAAAAAATCCTTAATAGCATGAAATTGATTTCCACAAGTTGAAAAGGTCTAAGTCGGGAAAGGAATATCAATAGCATGTAGTGAGTTTTCTCTAATGGTTCATTTATTTGAACCGATATCTACAAATCAAGTGATATTATTCCACAATCTTAAGAAGTTTGATTATGGTCATTACAGAGCAATTTATATGAAAAATATTACCTTAATGGCATCTTAAATATTAGCTTCATAAATTTAAGATTGCTCATTAAAGACTCATAACAAAGTTTTAACTTTGATAGGAGTTATTATCTATTATATAGGAAGTAAAGAAGGGAAGCCATTAGAGTTTTGTCCTAAAGAACAAAAGCTTCTTTCATACAGGGAAGGGGCTAAATGTTAACCATAAAGTATTCAGAAGAACAAAGGTATGAAAGAAGGGTCACGAGAGCATGAGGAAAGATCAGAAAGCACCAAGATGTTCTGGATAATCATACCATCCGACAAGGAGCTTCCGACGAAGTCCAAGGCTATCTTTCAAAGTCCATAGGCAGGATGATGCTCTAAGAATCCACCTTTCGACTAGGACGAGCGGTCTTTCAACAAAGACAAAGGAGAAGAAGCTCAAACCAAACCTTTAGAAGGAGTCGAGAGGATGCATCCATTAGGATTTAATAGCTTCAAACCTTCCGAAGTAGTCGAAAGGTTCCGTTCAGGGAGTTCTTACCTTTCGAACAAGATGGAGAAATCAAAGCAAGCAGGTGCAACTCCATAACGACCTTTTCGAAAGCATAGCAAGCCTTTCGAACCGGTTGGAGCACATCTAGAATACCTTTCGACAAGGTCAAAAGGTTTTTACGAAAAAAACAATGATCGAAAGTCAGCAAAGAATGGTAGTTAACCATTCGAAAACATTGAAGGGAAACACAGCACTCGACAACAATCAAGTGAGAAGCAACCTTCCGACAAGATCGAAAGGTTCATAACAAGCACGTGAAGAGCAACCTCCCGACAAGGTCAAAAGGTTCACAACAATTAGGAGGAGAGCTACCTTCCGACCAGGTCGAAGGGAACACAATAGTAGGGAAAAGGCGAGCCTTTCGACAACATCGAAAGGTTCAAGAAAGCTTCAAAAAGGAAACCTTTCGATAGATTCAAAAGGGTCGTGAAGACATCAGGAAAAGCAACCTTTAGTCAAAGCCAAAAGGTTCATGAAGGCATCGAAAAGACAAACCTTTCGATAGCGTCGAAAGGTTCATTATGGCATATATGGGGCAAACCTTTCGACAAAGACGAAAGGTTTGTAGATATAAAAGGGAAATCTTCCAACCCAGTCGAGAGCATAGAGTCGAAAAGGGGGCCGCCTGCATCTATAAATAGGACCCGAGGGGTCATGTTTGGGCGATCCAATTTCTATCATTCTGATCTTGTAACTTCTTAAAAAAAGGATTGTAACCCTAGTTGAGCATGATTTGGGGAAATTTAATAAAAGGAAGCTTTTTCTTAGATATAAATGGAAGTATTTGGATTTGTTAATTACCTTACCGTTTGCTTAAGTCTTCGTTAGTTTAACTCATATTTTCAGGTTCAACCCCATCGTAAGGTTTTTCTCGACAAGGTTGACAACACTCCTGTGCAAGTAATAATTATGACCTTTCGAAGTCTTAAACCCCACAATCTAAACCTTTCGATAAGGCTGACAATTTACTTAGGTTAACATCCACTGAAACCTTTCGGATCTATCGGATCAATTGTTTAAGTCGTTCGACAAGGTTGGAATCTACTCAATATAAGTGATTAAACCTTTCGTCAAGGTCGGAAGTCATTACCTATTCATCAAAGAAAACTTAATTTAATCAAAAGAAAGCCTTTGTGAAGACTTCAAACAAGTTCAACAAAGCCAGAAGGTCACCTAGCCTAAGTTTTAAACCTTTCAACGATAACGGAAGGTTTGATATAGGACATATCAACTAAATAGGTTGAATTGAAAGGCAATCAATAAAAGGAAACACGACTTTTGCTCCAAAGAAGAAATCCATCCTTCTTATCATATCTTCAGGGTGTTGACAAGAAATCTTATTAACAGAAGTGATAGTGTCGAAACCATCCCTTCGAAAGCATTGGAGAGGTCGTCAAGTTTTAGAAAAACAAAAAACCCTTTCGAAACCATCTGGGTCGAAAGATTGAAAGGAGGCAGCAAAAAGGTCTCGACTTAGTCGAAAGTAATTATTTAAAAACAGAGGCGCAACCCAATCGAAACCATTTCCTTTAAATCTTTTGATTAGGTCGAAAGCTACTTAGTCGAAAGCCATTTAGTCGAGAGCAAGCAGGAGTATTTCTTTTATTTAAAAACAAAGGACTGCCTCAACCCCTTCAAAACCCATGGTTTCAACTACCTACCTTCCACCCTCATCCAATTCATTACGTACCAGTTGCCTAATACCATATGCATTGGTTTCGACTGTGTCGAAGGCGATAGTATGGAGGCGGAACCTGGTATCGAAAGAGACAAAACAGTGAAAAACTTGTAGCAAATAGTTCTTCCCACCTAACCTGCCTTACGTGTCTAATTGTGATTGGTTGCCTCTTTCTTTACCAATAAAAAGTGTTGCACTTTGTCAAAAGTGCTGCCCGACTTTTCCAGATTTTACAATTTAAATCTTTTACATAAAGCCCCTTCTCCTCTTTTAATTATCTAAAAGATTTAAGTCCCATACCTTAAATAATTTTATATAACCATTAAAACACTTAGGAAAGTCTAGAAAAATTCCAAAAATCACATTATATATGTATTCCAACGTATAAAAATTCCAGACCCAAATAATTAATTATTTACCCGTAATTAATTTATAACCCAAAATACCATTTTTTTACTAGAAAATTAATATTAATTCCACGAAAATTCCGAAAAATATGAAAATTGAAACCCACCTCCAAAATAATATTTATGATCTTCATACAAAATCGCAAGGCATTTGGATGTCATGTTATAGGGTTTCCACCTTAAAACATATCATAAAGCCAATATGAATAAAAATAATTCATCAATAAGTATATATATATATATTCATTCAATCATTTAAAAACATGGAAAATCATTGCATTATATTCGAAATTCATTTTAAAACCGAGAAAACAATCAAAAATTAGATGTAAACATTATTCACCTTAGGCTTTGTGATTAAAGAGATTGAGATATGAATAGATTTGATTTGCTTAAGCTTCTTCCTAACTTTTCTTCTTCTCTTCCTTGTTAATGGTGACCGACCTCTTTTTAAAATTTTGAAAATGAAATGAACGTGTAAAAACTTTACACGGCCAAGGTTTGGAGGATATAGGAATGTCCTCTTTCCTATTTTACCCCTCCTCTATTTCATTTTAACTCTTCTTTAGTTCATTGTTAAATGACACGGCTACCCTGAATTAAAATCAAATCTCAAACCCCTAATCAACACATTATTTTATTTAATTCAACTAATTAAATATCCTAAATAATGTTACCAAAAATCTAGGGTGTTACTGACTCCCCTTCTTAAAGAATTTCGTCCACGAAATTACGATAAGGTATACAACAATCAAACAAGAAGGTAAAACATACCATCAAACAAGTCAAAATAAGTATCTCTAGTCCTGCTCTCAATCTCCCAAGTACAATCCCTATCATCGTTGCTCCTTTGGACTTTGACTAATCTGACCGTCTTGGTTCTAAGCCTCTTCTCATCTCTCACAACTATGTGAACTGGCTTCCTCACAATGGTCAAATCCGGATCTACCACTAAATCATCTAGCACAGTCGGTGCAATAGCAGTCCTCGGGTCTCTAACACACGTCTTGAGATGAGAATGAAAAATATCATGGACTTCTGCTAAACTGCTCAATAACTCTACTCTATATGCGAGTTTCCCGATCCTCTCCACAATAGGAAAGGTCCAACGAACCTTGGTCTAACTTCCCCGATTTCCCAAATCTTATTACACCCTTCATTGGTGACACTTTGATGAAAACCTGGTCTCCAACTGAGAACTCTAGATCTTTCCGTCTCTTATCTGCATAACTTTTTTGCCTAAACTGAGCCTTCTTCATTCTAGCCCGAATGACCTCAATCTTTTCTATAGCTTCTCTGACTAAATCTGTACCAAGAACCAACCTAACGCCAGTCTCTAGCCGACAAACGGGAAATTTGCATGGCCTTCCATACAAAGCTTCAAACAGTACCATCCAAATACTAGTCTGATAACTGTTGTTATATGTAAACTCGACTAAATGCAGACGGTCTTCCCAAGATCCTCTGAAATCCAGAACACAAGATTTTAACAAATCATCAAAGATCTTGTTAACTCTCTTTGTTTGCCCATCAGTCCGCGGATGGTAAGCGGTGCTCATCTTGAGATTGGTTCTCAAAACTTCCTGTAGACTCTTCCAAAATTCACTAGTGAACAAAGGATCTCTATCACTAACTATGCTACTAGGAACTCCATACAGTCTAATTACATTCTTTCGGCATAACCTTGCCAAGATAGGTGCCGTTCTGGTTGACCTAACTGGAGTGAAATGGGTACTCTTGGTCAATCTGTCCACTATAACACATATACTATCATTTCCCTTGTTCGACCTTGGCAACCAATCAATAAAATCCATGGAGATAGAATCCCACTTCCACACTGGAATATCCAATGGCTGAAGCAACCCTCTTGGTTTCTAGTGTTCGGCTTTTGCCTGTTGGCAAATCGTACACTACTTCACACACAGCCCAATATCTCGCTTCATGACTTCCTAGAAGAAACTTCACTTCATATCTTGATACATCTTAATACCTCTCGGGTGAATAGAGAACTTCGAACGATGGCATTCTTCCAAGACTTCTTTCCTTGTGTTTCCTGCACTCGGAACACATAATCTTCATCTCTTTCTCAACCTCCCATTCATGTCAAGACTGAAATCTTTCAAGCCATCGCTCCTAGTCCCTTCTCTTAACTTCCTAATCCGTTCAGCTAATACCAGATCTTCTTCCTGTTTAGAAGCAATTCTTTCGATCATTACTGGTCGAACTTCCAAACAAGATAATACAACTGTATTTCAACTAGACCCAGCCTCGGATCTCCACTGCACTCTACAATCTGCTAATGCTTCCAAATCATTCCACTCAACAATCATTGCCAAAACTACATTCTGATGTTTTTTGCTAGGTGCATCTGCAACCTTGCCTGGTGTGTACTCAATTCCAAAATCATAAGTAGTGATAAACTCTAACCACCTCTGCTGTCTCATGTTCAACTCCTTTTGAGAGAACAAATACTTCAGTGACTTATGATCTATATATAGCTCAAACCTTTCTCCCAAAAGGTAATGTCTCCACACCTTCAAAGCAAAAATCACTCCAGCCAATTCTAAATCATGCGTCGGATATCTGACCTCATGTGGTCTAAGCTATCTAGAAGCGTAGGCAATCACTTTACTCCTCTGCATTAGCACAACTCCTAATCCTGTCCACACGCATTGGTGTAAACCACCAAATCTTGATTCCCATCCGGAACAACTAACAACGGTGCATGAGTCAATAAGTGTTTAAAACTCTGGAATGCTTCCTCACATCTACATAAACTTCACATCCTTTCTTCTCAGCTTGGTCATCGGTGCTGCTATCCGTGAGAAATCCTTAATGAACCTCCCATAATAACCAGCCAACCCAAGGAAACTCTATCTCGGTTACTGTCTCGGGTCTCTTCCAACTATTTACAACCTCAATCTTAGTCGGATCTACTAACAACCCTTCCTCTGAGACTACATGACCAAAAAACTCCACTTCTTTCTTCCAAAAATGACACTTCGAAAACTTCGCCTTCAGCTGCTGCCGCCTCAGCGTTTCAAGCACCACTCTAAGACGAATTTCATGCTCTCTTTCAACCTCAGAGTAAATCGAAATATCATCTATGAAAACCAATATGAACCTATCCAAGCTCTCTTGGAAAACCAGGTTCATGAAATCTACAAAGAAAGTTAGCGCATCAGTCAGTCCGAACGGCATGACTAACCATTCGTACGACCCATACCTGGTCCTAAACGCCGTTAAAGGTATACTATCCTCTACTACCCTGAGCTGATGGTCTAAATTCAACTGCGAAAATACCTTGGCTCCAATCAACTGGTCGAACAAATCATCAATCCTTGGCAATGGAAATCGATTCTTTATCGTCCTCTCATTCAACTTACGATAATCAATACATAGCCTCAATGATCCATCCGGCTTCTTAGCAAACACCGCGGCTGCTCCCCAAGGAAAACTACTCGGGCTGATAAAACTTTTGCCTTCTAAATCCACCAATTGCACCTTTAACTCCCTCATCTCTGAAGGGGTCATCCTGCTTAGCAGTCTACTCACTGGTTCTGCTCCCGGAACTAAATCTATCCGAACTCAATGGCTCGTTTCGTTGGCAATCCAACTACATGCTCAAAAACATCTGCGAATTTTGTAACCATGAAAACTTGACTCGACTCATCATCCAATTCCATAGCACCCAACAAAGCATACATCTCACTGCAAGAACCTTCTACAACATAAACTATCCGATTACTATAATCTGGGTGTCTAAGAGATATTTTTCTATCCTAGCAAACTATCCTGGCATCGTACTCACTTAACCAATCCATCCCAAGAATAATCTTGAACCCAACAAAATCAAACACATGCAAACTGCAAACAGAAGTATGACCTAACAGGTCAAACTCTAACTGATCACATCTCATCCCTAGAGTTGCATACCCTCCTATTAGATTCGCAACCCGTAAGGAAGTAACTAAATAAGTAGGTTCTAGGTTAAGCTTATCTAACAAACATCTAGATATAAAAGAATGCGATGCTCCAGTATCAAATAGAACGCTAACTGTCATACCATGAATCTGAAGAGCACCTCCCAAGACTGGCTTTCCTTTTTCCTGGGCTGTTGGCTTTGAAGCAGCAGGCTCCAATGCATACACCTTGCCTTTTCCATTCTTAGCGGGCTCCTTGCACTGGCTCTTGTAGTGGCCAATATGGTCACAGTTGTAGAACCTGACATTCTTCCTCCCAACAACTTCCTTAGGCTTCCCAGCACGACACTCATTATCATAGTGCCCTTTCTTATCACACTTGAAACAGACAATCTTGAACTTCCCCATCTTTGCTGCTCCACCCTTCTGAGCACCTTTTTTGGAAAGAACTTCCTCTTCTGATTCTGTCCGACCTGGACTTCTTTAGCCTCACTCTTCTCTAGAGAATCAAGCAACTCCTCATGCCATAAGGCCATCTCTACAACAAAGTCAAGAGAATCTCTAATATGAGGTAATGTAGCCCTGGCCAACTCAAGCTTCAACCCCCTAATGAACTTCTCATTCCTCGTCATAACTGTGTCCACTGAAGCATACCCATATCGGGCCAACTCCTCAAACTTCCTTGCATACTCCAAAACTGACATCTCCCCTTGCTCTAATTCAGAAAACTTGTTGATCAGAGCAGACTGTGCCATTGCTGACATAAACCTCTCCTGGAAACTTCCCAGGTCATAGTTTCCTCATCCACCGCCGCAGTCACACTATTCCACCAGAACAGAGCTACTCCTTGAAGCTTCCTAGATGCCAACCTTCTCTTCTACTAATCATTGAGCCCAAAATCTACAAAAATCCTTTCGTAGTGCAACAACCAATTCTTTACCTCAATGGCATCTTCCGTTCTAACAAAACGGCTTCCCTCCAAGCTTGGTGTAATCCTCATTCAGCTTTGCATAATGGTTGATTACCGGAACTTCCGGAATCCCTTCTCCTGTAGCATTTCCTCCTAACACTTCGGCTGCAATTCCCGCCTGCACCATATTCCTGAAAAACTGATACATAGCTTCCATTCCAACCTGCGGGACTTCGGCACCAATATTCTCTACTTGCACCATATTAGGCCTGGCATTCCATTCGGCGCCCTCCCCCCTTGATTCACTCTTCCTCTTCTACCTTCCATATTTGTATTCAAAGCTCATGAGATACAAAAAATATCCTAACAAAGATAGGAGACTAGAGATAAAGCGTATACTTATGTATAGCAAATACAAGTACGTTACTATAGCGTTTTCCCGTACCCTGATCTTACTCTTATTCCTTAGGATTATGTGTTAAAATCATTTTTAGTTTAAAGTTTTTCATAAACCATGCTTTGATACTAAGTTGTAACATCTCGTATCTGGAGGCCAATAGCTAAGCGCTACAGATGCTGCATTCGTCCATAGTATTAACTTATGGTGACGAAATACGGTAATGATAATGGTATTCATAATATCAGAAGCACATGAATATGAACAAAATCACAGATTTCAAAAACAACATTTTGCTGAATACATTTCAAAACAATAATTCATATCCATATTACTTAATCCCTTAACATTTCCTAGGCAATGATTAAGTATATCATTACAAAAATATGCCAAGAGTGGCATATGATGATGCCTCCTTGGTTGATCAAAGCAATATAGCCATATCTGACTTATATACACAACGGAATCAAAAAAATGAAACGGCAAATCCTATTTAGCTATCCGTTAGCCATCTGCTCGTCTTCGGATACTTTATTCTCCAAAAGACAAAAACTTGAAACCCTCTACCCTCAGCTTGCTCAATTCAATTTTGAGTACCCGAGAGTTTAAGTGGAAACAAAAACTTTGAGTCAGACATAAAGGCTGGTGTGAATAATTCTGTTACATCTCTATTTACTGATATTAAGCGAGACCACACTGCTTAGCGGAACGTGTTTCCCCTCACTAATATCCTTTTCAAAACATATATATTTTGCAATCCTTTCCTACAACCAAACTGGTTAATCAAACTGATTAGATCAAAACAGCAATATCCTTTATGCTAATAAATGGACTATCTGTCCGTAAAACAAGTAATATGTGAACTATATGCCCACATATAATAGCAAGGTCCGTTATGCTACTAATGGATTATCTGTCCATACAACTGGGCTGACAGCCCGTAAACTAGACTAACTCTCCGAAATATAGGCTTACTGCCTACAGAATGGACTAACTGTCCGAATTATTTTCTTAGGGTCAACTACCCTTTAAATTTTTCCTTGAAAGCATTCTCAAAATGATTTAGTCCTTCAAATCATAAAAATATACAATGAAAATATATCTTTTGCTTTAATCTAAGCCATTTTGCCATGTTATATATACTTTACTCAAAATAATGTTGATGGGTTTCAATAAGGATTAACTATCCTTTCAAATGAGTTAAAGTCCTTTTTAAGTTGAAAACACTTAGGCTAATCTGCCTATTCAATATATTCGAAACCTTTGTTTAAACCTTTAAACAACCCATTCAAAACCCATGAAGGTAACCCCTTCGAAACCAAGTAAAACCTTTTACTTAATCTAGGCCAAAAGGCCAAATCTTACCTTTCAAAACCATTAAATATAGCCTTTGAAAACATTGGAAAAACCTTCCCTTTCTTTTCGATGAAAGCTTCAAAATATCAGATATCCTCCTTTAAAACCTTTTAAATATTACCTTTCGAAAACATAGGGAAACCCCTTTTCTTACAACCCATTCGAAACCCTGGGGAACCACCCCTTTCGAAACCATTCATCAAAATCTTTCGAAATAGTCAAAACTCAATCATTTTGGAAGCACTTCAATTTAAAACATGATAAAACTTTTCGAAACCATACAAAAATGCCTCGGTCGAAACCATTTGGATTCTGCCTTCAAGTAGAGCAAAAGGATCAGAAACCCGTTAAAGTCGAAAGCATCAGTTTCGAAACCTTTTAAAACTATCTCTTTTGAAACCATTTGGGTTTTAATTTACTTATAGAAAAAGGGTCTTAAAAACATTTAAGTCGAAAGCAACTGCTTTGAAACCATTTCCTAAGTTATGAAGTGATGGTGTCGAAAACATCCCTTCAAAAGCATTAGAGAGGTGGCCAAGTTTTAGAAAAACCAAACTACCCGTTTGAAACCATCTGGGTCGAAAGGTAGAAAGGCAGCAACAAGAAGGTCTTGACTTAGTCGAAATCAATTATTTAAAAATAGAGGCACAACCCAATCAAAACCATTTCCTTTAAATCGTTTGACTAGGACGAAAGCTACTTAGTCGAAAGCAAGCAGGAGTGTTTCTTTTATTTAAAAACAAAGGACTGCCTCAACCCATTCAAAACCTATGGTTTCGACTCCCTACCTTCCACCCTCATCCAATTCATTACATACCAGTTTCCTGATACTATATGCATTGGTTTCGACTATGTCAGAGGCGATAATGTAGAGGCGAAACCTGGTATCGAAAGAGACAAAACAGTGAAAAACTTGTAGCAAATTGTTCTTTTCACCTAACCTGCCTTACATGTCTAATTGTGATTGGTTGCCTCTTTCTTTACCAATAAAAAGTACTACTTTGTCAAAATTGCTGCCAACTTTTCCAGATTTTATAATTTTAATCTTTTACAAAAAGCCCCTTCTCCTCTTTTAATTATATAAAACATGTAAGTCCCATACTTTAAATAATTTTTATATAACCATTAAAACACATAGGAAAAATCTAGAAAAATTCTAGAAAATCACATTATATATGTTTTCCAACATATAAAAATTTCAGGACCAAATAATTAATTATTTACCCATAATTAATTCATAACCCAAGATACCATTTTCTTTACTAGAAAATTCATATTAATTCCACAAAATTTCAGAAAAATCTGAAAATTGAAACCCATCTCCAAAATAATATTTATGATCTTCATAAAAATTTGCAAGGCATTTGGATGTCATTTTATAGGGTTTCCACCTTAAAACATATCATAAATTCAATATGTATAACCATAATTCATTAACAAGTATATATATTCATTCCATCATTCCAAAACATGGAAAATATTTGCAAAATATTCGGAATTCATATTAAAACTGAAAACACAATCAAAAATGAGATGTAAACATTGTTCAACTTAGCCTTTGTGATTAAAGAGATTGAGATATGAATAGATTTGATTTGCTTAAGCTTCTTCTTAGCTTTTCTTCTTCACTTCCTTGTTAATGGTGGCCGACCTCTTTTTAAATTTTTGAAAATGAAATGAACTTGTAAAAATTTTACACGACCAAGGTTGGAGGATATAGGAATAGTCTCTTTCCTATTTTACCCCTCCTCTATTTTATTTTAACTCTTCTTTAGTTCATTGTTAAATGGCACAACCACCCTTAATTAAAATCAAATCTCAATCCCTTAATCAAAACATTATTTTATTTTATTCAACTAATTAAATATCCTAAATAATGTTACCAAAAATCTAGGCTGTTACAGGTGGGGTCCTCCATGATTTCATGAATTCTTTTATTTCTTCATTCCTTTTTCCTCCTTCAGTTGTGCATGCATGAATATATGAAGCCACTTCCATTTTCCATCCATATTCCTACAAATAAAACTAAAATGTGAAAATAAATATTCTCAAAATTAATACATGCATAAAATTACCATTTTGCCCCTAAAATGAAGATGAATGAATGATGATTTGATGACATTTGGATTTCGGTAAAAACATGTAAAAATACCCTAATATGATCATTATTTAATTAAAACAAGATTAAATATGTGAGTATAAATATACACTTAACGTGCATATCAGATAGCCCCATACCTATCTTTTTATTCGTCCTCAAATAAACTAAAACTAAGATAAATCCATTTTTGTAGGAAATACGTTTGCATTGAATGTATGCAACAAGCCGTTAAACCTATAGGTGTCCCTAGTAGGACGAGTGTTGTCTTGTGAGGGTTTTCAGCGGACACTACCAACAAAATCCAAATGCAAATGAAAAATTCCTAAATACAGGATTTATTTACAAAAAGATGAATGCAAGTTTATGAAAATATTTACAAATGAAGAATTTATTTTTAAATTGACACTGTTATCCCGCCTTTTGGCAAGGCCGTGACACCAAGCACTTGACTAGAAACCAAAGACAGTTCGTCTAGAAAATCAGCTATACGCAGGTTCACTATGGATATCGACGAATTTTGTCCGAGTCCATATTGAGCTATAATTGGTAAGGCACGGTAGGCAAAGTCAAGAGAGCCAACGTTCCAAGTTTCAAGTAAATCCGAGTTCATATGCTCAAGTTATGATTGATTCAATCTAGAGGAAACGGCCCAGCCTTCGTATCCATCACTATGGTTGATTTCGTATCCACCAAAGGTACACTCGATTTGCATCGATCATGTTCGCATCGACCAGTTAATAGCAGCTCGTATCGATCAGGTTGGCAGTGTTCGAATCTATCGAATTCGTATCGATGGACTTCGTGTCCATCAACAGGTGTTGTGCCTCGTAACGATTGGCCAGTGTCTACTTCGCATCCATCATAGAAGCTTTACTTTGTAACCATCGACCATCAGTAGTTCGTGTCCATCAATGACTGTTGTTCGAATCCATGAGTGAGGTTTTATTCGAATCCATCAAGCCAGCGAACCTGAGTGACGTGTCATCCCTCAATACAAACAAGGCGAGATTTATGGAGTCGATACGGTCAACTCGGAGTAAAGACCGGATCGAGGCGAAGTGTGCGCGCCACATCATCTCAGAAACACGTGCAACCATCGATGCGAGGGCATCGATTCGAAGCTATGGAGTCGAACCAAATAGCCACCGAAATAGTCCATTTCGTATCGACCATTTCTCGCAATCCACTGATCCAAATTCAATGAAATTTTCACAGAAGCTTGCATACACACTAAGGAACGTCTCTGCCAAATTTCAGCTCGATTGGACGTTTTCTTGATCGATTCGAATGGATTTCGAATCGATCCCAAAGTGGGCCCAGATTTCCTGAAGGCGGGCGCGTGGGCCCCCTCACGCACCGGAAGTGGTCTCCCAAAATTTAGGCGAAATATCAGCCTCCTACACCTATAAATAGGACCCCTGGTCATTTAGAAAAGGGGATCGGGATTCTGAAGCGTCCAGACTCTGCCAGATCGAGATTTGCATCTTATTCTTACTGTTGAATCTAAATTCCAAGCTATAATACGCTGTTATTCGCTGTAATCACTTGTAATCATTGAAAGAGAATCAATAAAATCATCAAAACTTCATAGTGGACATAGGCGATATGCCGAACCACTCTAAATTGCTTGTCTGCGTATTTACAATTCCGTTTATTGGAGTTTTTGTTAGATAATCTCTGTTTTACATTTACGTTCTTCATTTTATCTCTTCAAATAACTCCCGAAGAGTGTTGTGCCCATTTTTGGTACAAACAGACACGAATGAGTTAAATATAAGTTTGGTCATGATCATGAAATTTTAGTCATTTTACTGGTCAAAACATCCAACAAAAAATTAAGTTATCATCACAATTAGACTCTATTTTGGCTAATTATTTCGGTTGATAACGTAGTGTGACTATGAAATGGATCTTTAGTTGATTATCAAAGTTTTTCAAATTGGTATTTTTATTTCTTTTGAATAACAAGTCGAATCAACTAAGTGAAAATAGTGCTTCGATTTCAATTGGTTGCTCTCTCAATTTTTGAAAAGTATTAACATTATTATTATTTACACACCTAACTCAGATAAACTGAGGCCAAATATACCGATCTTGCACTGCCTTTCGGACTTATGTGAGAAGGGTACAGAGCATGGCCACTGTACACACTTGCGTATGAACACATTACTCTAGATGGTTATTTCTATTAAAAATTTATTTACACACCTAACTCGGATAAACTGAGGCTAGATATACCGATCATGCACTGCCTTTCGGGCTTACGTGAAAAGGGTATGGAGCATGGCGAGTGTGCACACTTACGTGTGAACACCTGACTCTGGGTGTTTTTTATTTAAATAAAAGCTTTTTTTACAAAGATAGAGTTTTGCGATATCATCTTAGCACCACTTAACTTAGAAGATCAAAAACGTTATCGCCTTTACTTTAAAGCAACCACTCTTTTAAACAAAGATCTACAATTAGGATATACTTCATAATTAACATCTATAAACCTTCCTATATACTAGTTAAACCATCGTTACTTGTAATCAAACTTTATATTTATTTTTGTTGAGACAAATAAATTTTCAAAAATTTCAATTCAATGACCAAAAACATATATTTATCCTATAGTGTTTCTTCAAAAGTAAATCAATATGTTAAAAAAAGAAAATTTTGTTTTGGGATATTTTTATGTTTTGAGTTTTGGAAAGAAAACGCAAAAAATAAACCATGAAAAATCAGAAATTAACATGAGACTCCAATTCGTATCGATACTCACAGGAACTTCGTATCCATCCATCTGCCTCCAATTCGTATCGATACTCACATGCAGTTCGTATCCATCCATCTGCATCTAATTCGTATCGATCGACAGATACCACTTTCGTATCGATCCTGCCATGCGCACTTCGTATCGATACGAAGACGAGTGCATCTGATGGATTCGAACAAGAATGATATGAACAAGGGTGGAACAATATGAAATTTAAAAAAAAAAATATTTTCGTGTACGACCCAGAAATCCTAAAAAGAGGCTAAAAAAAATTTTCGACGAAAACCCCCCGAACCCTAGCCGCAGCGCAGGGCACCCGCATTGTCGATTCAATCACCAATTTAATGAAGGACATTCCATCCATGCTTCTGATTGTTCCATGACTGAACAAGACATAGGAGATCACAACAACAAATGTTGAGTTGCAATCAAGGAATGGGTAAAGAAATACTACTCGACCGTACTCCCAGAGGCTAGAGAACCTAATTAATATGCCAAGAACTGGGATTGATTAATATATCATGCTTTTAAGGTGGAATGCAACTTCCTCCAATTGACCAGCTTTCAAACTCCTGAATTGACAACTATGGTACGATGACTAATATGACGACTCCCCTACACTGTCTACTCTACCAACTCAAAGCATAGCTGGTCACCGCTGAACCATCTTTAAATGCCCGCATCTTAATCATTCTACGTCCACATGACTAAAAGCATGGCATACAACCTCAAGAAGACTTCCTTAATACCCTATATAGGTCCCCTATCTGGATGAAAGTTTGGGATAAACACCAATCTGTTAGCCCATTTTAACCAACTCACCGTCCTATCGGCATTGCAAACCACTCGAACGTTGGGCGATCATGCATACGTCATTGACCAGTGTTACAAGACACCTGGGCAATAAAATGAGCCTGATCATAATGCCGATTGGGGAATCTTTCCTAGTCGAGACCTATTCGTTGAAACCATCCTACATGCAGAACTTCCAATGAAAATTCAACATGTTAACTATGTCGGTGTGTTATGGAAATACAACCCCCTACACTACCTCATGAAGTGAGAATGGCGCATGGACTCCACCAAGAGTGATGAATGCCACCAAAGATCACTGTCATTCATGGTTAGAAATACCAGTTCTACTTCTCATATTGCTGAAGGGAATAAAGAAGCTAGCAGCCAATGAATTTATCTAAAGCCCACATCCAGTTACTGCCAATACCCATAAATAAATTCATCACCAGAGCTTATTTCCAGACCTTGATAAGAGAATTGGTGGGTAGCCGTCAGCAAGGATACCTACATATCCAGGCCAATATTGAGTTGATGAACCAGATGAAGGATCAACTTGGCGAGATAAAGATGGAACTTACTCCATACTCTGGATCAGAAAACTCCTCTTCTCTAGATGGCTACCGTGAACGCCAACGACATAAGGCTGCTCCGGAATGGATAGCTTCGACAATATGTGCAAGCCCTATAAAACAAAGGACCGGGAACATCTGACCCCTATCGATCAAGGACTTTGATCAAATTGAACCATTTGCGTTAGACTTCCAACTGAGAAGGGCCGGACTGAAGTGCAATAACAGGCATACGACGTTGCCTCACTTATCAACGAGATTTGATTTGATCTCTTTTGAATTATTTCCAATTTAATTTCATTTACATTGCGAAATATGACCTACTTGAATTAAACTACTTGCAAATGATGCAGGTAACCGAGTACTCAAGATTGGGTGCAAAACAACCTCCGCGGACTATGATCAAAATCATTGAGATATCATCGTGACGATCATGATTCAATCACTCATCAGCTACGGTACGCTCCTGACAAGGGACAAGCCGTCAAAGCAGAAGAGACCGACAAGGTAAGGACTCTAGTACAAAGTGGATGCAACCGACCATCCACTCATCCACCTATGCAATTTAATTGGAGATCTGGGAAAGACTTGGAGGGATATATCCCAACAATGTACTCTGCATCTCGTACTTGGGGCCCGCCAAAATACTTACGCTTCTTCTGATTCCTGATAAAATCGGAATCACACCAGGGTGGACATGATGTCACCATCCATGCATCCAATCCTACATTAAACACTTGGGGTTATTTGAGAACACATGTTTAAAGTTGATATGATTTGACCGTTCACTCCCCAGTTTGCGTATGTGATTCGGCAAAACAATCATGCCTTAAACCGACTCCATCAGGGGCCAACCCTCAATTTAAAGTCGTCAACGATGATCTGTCATTTTAACTCTCTTTCTTAGCTCGCTCGATCAAAAGAATGCAAAGTATAAATTGGACATGACTCGACTGTCCGCTCTCCAATTCTTGCACCAGACTTAAGGGAAATTACACAACTCAAAGTGTATGTAGTTCAACCATCCTTTCGTAAGCTCGAGCACAAAGTTCGCCAGAACACTAATCTTACTCCTTAGGATTGGCAAAAGTGGAATCCAAATGAACATGGACGCGATCCAACCGTCCATAAACTAAATATCATCCTACATTGAGGACAGATAAATGGAAAGTGGTCGGGAACCCACCGATCACTCGATAAGTGAAACCCCGAGCTCGGGGGCAAGCCATCACATCAAGGCCAAAAATGGGGAGATACGCGACAATCCCTCAAATAACTCCGTACTCCCAGAGTGCGAGGCGGAGTATAAACATTCATCAACTCCGTATTCCCAGAGTGCGAAGCGGAGTATAAACATTCAAACTCCAGACTCCGAGAGCGTGAGCTGGAGTATAAACATTAACCAACTCCGTACTCCCAGAGTGCGAGGCGGAGTATAAACATTCATCAACTCCGTATTCCCAGAGTGCGAAGCGGAGTATAAACATTCAAACTCCAGACTCCTAGAGCGCGAGCTGGAGTATAAACATTAACCAACTCCGTACTCCCAGAGTGCGAGGCGGAGTATAAACATTCACCAACTCCGTACTCCCAGAGTGCGAGGCGGAGTATAAACATTCATCAACTTCGTATTCCCAGAGTGCGAAGCGGAGTATAAACATTCAAACTCCAGACTCCGAGAGCGCGAGCTGGAGTATAAACATTAACCAACTCCGTACTCCCAGAGTGCGAGGCGGAGTATAAACATTCATCAACTCCGTATTCCCAGAGTGCGAAGCGGAGTATAAACATTCAAACTCCAGACTCCTAAAGCGCGACTTGGAGTATAAACATTAACCAACTCCGTACTCCCAGAGTGCGAGGCGGAGTATAAACATTCATCAACTCCGTATTCCTAGAGTGCGAAGCGGAGTATAAACATTCAACCTCCAGACTCCGAGAGCGCGAGCTGGAGTATAAACATTAACCAACTCCGTACTCCCAGAGTGCGAGGCGGAGTATAAACATTCATCAACTCTGTATTCCCAGAGTGCGAAGCGGAGTATAAACATTCAAACTCCAGACTCCTAGAGCGCGAGCTGGAGTATAAACATTAACCAACTCCGTACTCCCAGAGTGCGAGGCGGAGTATAAACATTCATCAACTCCATATTCCCATAGTGCAAAGCAGAGTATAAACATTCAAACTCCAGACTCCGAGAGCGCGAGCTGGAGTATAAACATTAACCAACTCCGTACTCCCAGAGTGTGAGGCGGAGTATAAACATTCATCAACTCCATATTCCCATAGTGCAAAGCAGAGTATAAACATTCAATTCCTAGTTCCCAGAGCGCGAACCGGAGTATAAACATCAACTCCGTATTCCCAAAGTGCGAAGCGGAGTACAAACATCCAACTCCGAGTTCCGAGAGTGCGAACCGGAGTATAAACATCAACAAACTCCAAACACCGATAGCGCGAGCTGGAGTATAAATATTAACTAACTCCGAACTCCCAGAGCGCGAGCCGGAGTATAAGCATCAAACAAATGCGGCTTCGAGGAGGGTGGATCTGTCCGCCTAACGACTTCGACCATATCTCAGCCAAGTTACATCACTTGTTCCCGGAGTGCGAACACAAAAAAGGAAACTCATAATAGACGTGACAGACCGTCTGGTCAACGAACTCCAGACTCCCAAAGTGCGAACTGGAGTATAAACATCAACTAACTCTGGTCCCGAGAGCGCAGATCGGAGTATAAACACCAACTGGGTGCGAATGGCCACCCATCAACCAACTCCAGTCCTCAAAGCATGGTTTGAAATATGAATACCAAAAGGGATGTGATTCGACTATCCATCTATCGGCTATGGTTCCTCATCAAGTTCTGTAATACAAAAAGCAGATGTGGTTCGACCGTCTGCTTTCCAATCTTCCCCTAACACGGGGTCACACTTAACACACAAAATTGGATGCGATCAGACCATCCAGCACTAAGCGGGCGTGACCCAACCGTCCATGCATAACCTCTTGTCCCCGACACGGGATCCATAACATAATTTTATAGGGATGCACTCCAACCCCACAAGACAAAATTACTTCCTTGACACGACAGGGAGGCGTAGATTCGCGAAAGGAACCTAGTTGAATGTCCAATTCATTCATTGACTACCTGATCTACCGCAAACGAATGTGGCACAACCGTTCATCGGCTAACTCTCCCCTGTGATCCAACGGGTTGTGCATGCAGCATGAACGGATGTGACCAAACCATCCGCCAATCAATTCCTTCCTACAGTTCAGTGGGAGGAGCATCAACTTAAAGTTGTTGTAATGTGGTCAACCACACTTCGACTTTCGCCATTGACTAGTGCTAGAGGGATTAATTGAGGAAGATGCGGTCCGACCATTTTCTACTAAAACTCTTAGTCCCCAGAGTGTGGACAGGGGTATAAACATCAAATAGGTGTGATGAATGGCCCCTCAACTGACTCTGATCCCCAAAGTGTGGCTACGAGAATAGACAAACGAATGAGTGAGATTCGACCATTCATTCACCAACTCTGACCTGAACTCGACGTGAGGAGTGTAAACTCACTACGGGTGCAGTTAGACCATCCACGAACTAACTCTTCTAACCCAAGACTGGGGCAGAAGTGCAAATCACCGAAAGAAGAGAAAAGTGACTCACTACATATCTAGCTTAGCATCCTTTACAA
The DNA here is from genome assembly GCA_030737815.1 of Allium fistulosum. Taxonomy (NCBI): domain Eukaryota; kingdom Viridiplantae; phylum Streptophyta; class Magnoliopsida; order Asparagales; family Amaryllidaceae; genus Allium; species Allium fistulosum. The sequence goes on from JASFAW010000014.1 coordinate 7,530,730, forward strand.
CTTAAGGGAATGACTACAAGGAGACCTTAATGCTAACCAATCAGAATGATGCCCGAAGTTCTGGGCAATCGCTTATATCGTACCGCCGGATCGACGGGCAATATCGATCTACACCTTTCACATCGTACCATTGAATCGACGGTCAATATTGGTCCTCTTCGACTACAAATCGATGTGACCCAAACGTCTGTCGAATACCTCTGACCAACAGAGCACGGATAAAAGGATAAACCACGAATGAGTGTGACTTGACCATTCGTCCTTCGTCGCCTTCCTTCGATCCATCAGGAAGAGCATGAGACCAAATGAGCATGACATGACTGCATTTGAGCTGACTTTATCCCTAGATCTAACGGGAGAACGTAAATCGAAATGGACATGGTTGATCAGCCAACTCCAAATGAATGCAACGCGACCATTCATTCATTGACTCTTACCATGATCCGGCTAAAAGAACGATTCGAAACAAGTGCAACCTAAACATCTGCACACTGATTCTTACCCTATATTCGACAAGGGAAGCACCAATCCTGCATTGGATCTGACTAGACGATTCACTCTTCAGTTTTTGCCCAAAGTATGGCGACATAAGCAGCAGAGCGAATGTCGTTGACCATCCAGAATCTAGCTTATGTCCGAATGTCGGCAAAGTAATGATGTATTCCGCCTAGAGGAAAGAACTAGAACATAATGCATGATAGGCACGACTCGGCCTTCCGTCCGTTAATTTGATCCTATGGTTCAATGGAATACAATACAAAATTGAAGCGGACATTGTCTACCTTGCCACTTATCGAGATACTCCCCAGACTTGGGGGAACGAGCAAGAAGATAAGAGTAATATGATTCAACCATTCATCAATCAACTCTGATTCTTAAAGCTTGAACTACAGTATAAACACAGCTAGGACGAGGCTAGACCGTCCGCGTAATGCATCCGCCAACCCAAGACTGGGGGCAAAAGAGTGATTATCCAAGAGTTGACTATAACAATTTGAACCTATGACCCATGCTTGATATTCATAACAACTCTAGGTTGCGACCGAAAGGATGCCTAGAGATAGAATCATCAAATCAATACCCGAACTCATGGGTGACTGATCATCATTCTGACCCTTCCAATGAGCAATGGATCGCGGGTACATTGAATGAAAAGCGCATCATTCAGAAACACATGAGAATTCAATCTCAAAGCTGGAGCCAGCTATGTAGCAGCGTGCAGTACAAGGCTAAATTCTACTAATCCTTTGATTTAACATCCTTATAAGCCTGATCATTTACCGTTGAAAATAAACACATGAGGCACCTACAACCCTTCACGTGTATTGTAGATCAAATCACAACTCTACGCAATGATAATGCAAGAGTCGACTGCATTGCTTCAGGTGAATTTGATATGTTCGCTTGGACTCAATCTCATGTGTATATATGGACTCTTACCCACCATTAAGAACCCTGCACTAAGTGCCAACCCGATGCATGTCTCGGTGAATAAAAACAAAGCAACATGGATCCAGAAAGATCTGCTACACTTAAGGAGGGGGTGAATCTACTCAAAACCAATAGGTTTATCCGCGATGTCCTCTACCCAAAATGAATATTCAATCCTTTGCTTATGAGAGAAATAAAAGGAGAGTGGCGAACATACACCGACTACCCAGATTTGCACGAGGCATGGCAAAGCATAGCTTCCACATCCAATGATCAATCAACTAATTGACTTAACCATCAGACATGAATTACTCTCATCCATGGATGCAAACTCTAGATGCAATCAGATACTGAAACATGTCCTAGACCAGGAATACAACTATTTCATCACAGATCCGGACCTGTAGTGCTATACTGCATTCTTTGGATTCAAACTTGAGAACGCTAGATCCAATGGGAACCTTAGATGTCTGAAAGGATACTCGAATGGGATATCGAGCTAAGCCAATTTGATTTCACATATCTCCCTCGGAGAGCTCTCCATGATCAAACATTAGCATACTTCATATCTGAATCCACCACATCAGACGACTATCCGAAGAACAGTGGCAAACCGTCCAACCGATGGAGGACATACACGGATGGAACTTCTAATAATCGGCTTTTTTAATGTCGGAATTGCATTGATGACTACTGAGGAACGATCAATCTGCCATGCCCTCAAACTCAACTTCCTTGCAACAAATAACGAAGCTAAGTATGAAGCCTTGGTACTCAAACTTACAAGAAAATTACGAGTGGAAACTTTACATGTCTTATGTAATTACTAGTTAGTAGTACGCCAAGTCAGGGAAGATTGTCTGACTAGGGGGAAACATCTTGCACCTTATCTCAACCGGGTCCAAAAGCTACTAGTCGACTTCAACTATTACACCATTACACACATCCTCGGAGAACAGATTGAAAAAGCTAAGTCACTGGCCAAGCTAGCCAGTTCTGGGGATACGCGGCAAAAAGAATTTGTCCCAGTTGAAATTCTTATTATTCCAAGCATTGACATATGAAGATCAACTAAATCTTAGAGATAGATCTAGGAGAGGATTCATGGATGACTCCTATCAAAGATTATCCATAATCGGGGATTCTTATTGAATAAACGAATAAAAAATGGCATATCCTCCGCGAAGCATCACTGCATGATTATGTCTGGATCGTTTGACTCCATCGATACAGAACATTACTTTTGTATCCATCGATCCGAGACCCAATATTACGTATTCACCGATACGACGCATACATTCCAACCCTTCGCATCGATTTAGGAGAGGATCGTTACGAAGGAGCATTCAAAAACAACCATCAAACATTATTACAATGAATTTCACATCGGTTCAGGAGAGGATCGATACAGAATTCAATATAAGATGAACTGACAACGACTCGTGAACGTCAGCGAGAGTCAGATTAGCATATATGCATATATGTCGGACTAATCTTCAATATTCCAAATTTACAGGAGTTGGAAGCTCATTCGATAACGATTACAACAACAAACGGCTAATCACTAGCGTACAGCAATCAGTTGCAACAGTACAGGTTACAGCAGTTGATCGTCAACAGTTTACATTATCAAGAAGAGTGGTCGAAGATTACAGCTTTCATCGAAAAGACCGTAACTTTTCAGAATGTAGATTGCAGCATTTCAAAGCACATCATGTTTCCACAAGACGTACTTTGGGGGGCAAATGTAATCCCGCCTTTTGGCAAGGCCGTGACACCAAGCACTTGACTAGAAACCAAAGACAGTTCGTCTAGAAAATCAGCTATACGCAGGTTCACTATGGATATCGACGAATTTTGTCCGAGTCCAGATTGAGCTATAATTGGTAAGGCATGGTAGGCAAAGTCAAGAGAGCCAACGTTCCAAGTTTCAAGTAAATCCGAGTTCATATGCTCAAGTTATGATTGATTCAATCTAGAGGAAACGGCCCAGCCTTCGTATCCATCACTATGGTTGATTTCGTATCCACCAAAGGTACACTCGGTTCGCATCGATCATGTTCGCATCGACCAGTTAATAGCAGCTCGTATCGATCAGGTTGGCAGTGTTCGAATCTATCGAATTCGTATCGATGGACTTCGTGTCCATCAACAGGTGTTGTGCCTCATAACGATTGGCCAGTGTCTACTTCGCATCCATCATAGAAGCCTTACTTTGTAACCATCGACCATCAGTAGTTCGTGTCCATCAATGACTGTTGTTCGAATCCATGAGTGAGGTTTTATTCGAATCCATCAAGCCAGCGAACCTGGGTGACGTGTCATCCCTCAATACAAACAAGGCGAGATTTATGGAGTCGATACGGTCAACTCGGAGTAAAGACCGGATCGAGGCGAAGTGTGCGCGCCACATCATCTCAGAAACACGTGCAACCATCGATGCGAGGGCATCGATTCGAAGCTATGGAGTCGAACCAAACAGCCACCGAAATAGTCCATTTCGTATCGACCATTTCTCGCAATCCACTGATCCAAATTCAATGAAATTTTCACAGAAGCTTGCATACACACTAAGGAACGTCTCTGCCAAATTTCAGCTCGATTGGACGTTTTCTTGATCGATTCGAATGGATTTCGAATCGATCCCAAAGTGGGCCCAGATTTCCTGAAGGCGGGCGCGTGGGCCCCCTCACGCATCGGAAGTGGTCTCCCAAAATTTAGGCGAAATATCAGCCTCCTACACCTATAAATAGGACCCCTGGTCATTCAGAAAAGGGGATCGGGATTCTGAAGCGTCCAGACTCTGCCGGATTGAGATTTGCATCTTATTCTTACTGTTGAATCTGAATTCCAAGCTATAATTCGCTGTTATTCGCTATAATCACTTGTAATCATTGAAAGAGAATCAATAAAATCATCAAAACTTCATAGTGGACGTAGGCGATACGCCGAACCACTCTAAATTGCTTGTCTGCGTATTTACAATTCCGTTTATTGGAGTTTTTGTTAGATAATCTCTGTTTTACATTTACGTTCTTCATTTTATCTCTTCAAATAACTCCCGAAGAGTGTTGTGCCCATTTTTGGTACAAACAGACACGAATGAGTTAAATATAAGTTTGGTCATGATCATGAAATTTTAGTCATTTTACTGGTCAAAACATCCAACAAAAATTAAGTTATCATCACAATTAGACTCTATTTTGGCTAATTATTTCGGTTGATAACGTAGTGTAACTATGAAATGGATCTTTAGTTGATTATCAAAGTTTTTCAAATTGGTATTTTTATTTCTTTTGAATAACAAGTCGAATCAACTAAGTGAAAATAGTGCTTCGATTTCAATTGGTTGCTCTCTCAATTTTTGAAAAGTATTAACATTATTATTATTTACACACCTAACTCAGATAAACTGAGGCCAAATATACCGATCTTGCACTGCTTTTCGGACTTATGTGAGAAGGGTACAGAGCATGGCCAGTGTACACACTTGCGTATGAACACATTACTCTATATGGTTATTTCTATTAAAAATTTATTTACACACCTAACTCGGATAAACTGAGGCTAGATATACCGATCATGCACTGCCTTTCGGGCTTACGTGAAAAGGGTATGGAGCATGGCGAGTGTGCACACTTACGTGTGAACACCTGACTCTGGGTGTTTTTTATTTAAATAAAAGCTTTTTTTACAAAGATAGAGTTTTGCGATATCATCTTAGCACCACTTAACTTAGAAGATCAAAAACGTTATCGCCTTTACTTTAAAGCAACCACTCTTTTAAACAAAGATCTACAATTAGGATATACTTCATAATTAACATCTATAAACCTTCCTATATACTAGTTAAACCATCGTTACTTGTAATCAAACTTTATATTTATTTTTGTTGAGACAAATAAATTTTCAAAAATTTCAATTCAATGACCAAAAACATATATTTATCCTATAGTGTTTCTTCAAAAGTAAATCAATATGTTAAAAAAAGAAAATTTTGTTTTGGGATATTTTTATGTTTTGAGTTTTGGAAAGAAAACGCAAAAAATAAACCATGAAAAATCAGAAATTAACATGAGACTCCCCCACCCACACACTTAATTTTGACCGTGTCCCCACAGTCAATGCATGATATAAAGAGTATAACGGGAAAAAATATGTACATACTTACAAGAGAGGGTTAACATTTCTTACTAGACGTAGTATGGCTCATGAAGAATCATGAGATCCTTCTCCTTATCATATGGCAACTCAAAGTAAGGTTTCAAACGATGACCATTGACTTTGAAAATTGTTCCGTCCCTAGGGTTTTGTATTTCTATAGCACCGTGTGGAAAAACAGTTCGTACCACAAATGGTCGAGTCCATCTTGATTTTAATTTCCCAAGGAATAAATGAAGTCTTGAGTCATACAAAAGAACTTTTTGATTTGGCGAAATTTTTTTTCTTAGGATAGACTTATCATGAAATATATTTGTTCTTTCTTTGTAAATTTTTTCATTTTCATACGCATCGTTCCTAAGTTCATCTAGTTCGTTGAGTTGTAGTTTTTGGTTTTCGCCAGCTTTATCATGATCAAAATTAAAGTTCTTCACTGTCCACAATGCTTTGTGTTCGATTTCAATTGGTAAATGGCACGCTCTCTCGTATACTAAACGAAATGGGGATATCCCAAGGTTAGTTTTAAAAGTGGTACGGTAAGCCCATAGAGCGTCAGTCAATTTCTGAGACTAATCTTTTCGATTTTTATTAACGGTATTCTCCAAATTTTGTTTTATTTGTCGATTTAAAACTTCTACTTGGCCACAAGTTTGAGGATGGTAAGGAGTGGACAACTTGTGGATTATCGAGTATTTCTTCATTAAAGTTTCAAATGAACGATTACATAAATGGGTTCCATTATCACTTATTATTATGCGAGGTGTGCTGAACCTCGAAAAAATGTTTTCTTTAAGAAAGTTCACAACAATTCTATGGTCGTTGGTTTTACACGGAACGGCATCGACCCATTTGGAGACATAATCAGCAGCAAGGAGAATGTACAAATTTCCAAAAGAGTTTGGAATGGTCCCATAAAGTCAATTCCCCAAACGTCAAAGATTTTGATCGTAAGAATGGGGTTCAAAGGCATCATGTTCCGTCGAGAGATTCTTCCTAACATTTGGCAACGATCGCAAGTTTTACAAAATTCGAAAGAGTGTTCGAAAAGGGTGGGCCAGTAAAAGCCTCACTGAAGTACTTTTTCCGCAGTTTTCTTAGGACCGAAGTGACTACCACAAGCTTGGTCGTGACAAAATGAAAGAACGCTTTTGACTTCACAATCCGGAATGCAACGTTGAATGATTTGGTAGGAACGGTATTTAAACAAGTATGGATCATCCCAATAGAAGTACTTAACTCGGGAAAGAAATTTATTTTTATTTTGTTTCAACCAAAATGAAGGAGTTTCCTTAGTGACTAGATAGTTCACTATGTCGGCATAGCATGGATTGACAGAAACAGAAAGAAGTTGTTCATCAGGAAAGTTCTCGTTGATCGATAAAGAAGATAGTGCGTTAGGAAGCCGAGATAAATGATCAGCAATGACATTATTGGATCCTTTTTTGTCTTTGATCTTAAGGTCAAATTTTAGAGTTGAAGGATCCAACGAATCAAAGGAGACTTAGCATCCTTTTTAGCGAAAAGGTATCTAAGAGCAGAGTGGTCAATGTAAATAGTAATGTGTGAGCCAATCAGATAAGGTTGAAACTTTTCGAGCAAAAAGATTACCACTAGAAGCTCTTTTTCAGTGGTCGTGTAATTCAGTTGAGCATTGTTTAGAGTCATACTAGCGTAGTGGATAACATGAAGAAATTTATTGATATGTTGTCCTAAGACAGCACCAATGGCAAAGTTAGAAGCGTTACACATTATTTAAAAGGGAATATCCCAATTAGGTGAGCAAATGACAGGAGCGGAAATGAGTTTGTTTTTGAGATGTTCGAAAGCAGAAACACAATTAGAATTGAAGTCAAGTGGAACGTCTTTTCCAAGAAGAGTCTAAGAGGTAGAGCAATTTTACTGAAGTCTTTCACAAAGCGTCGATAGAAACCGGCGTGTCCAAGGAATAAACGAATGTCCTGGACAGATTTGGGAATGGGTAGATTCGCAATTACATCAACTTTTTCTTTATCTACCCCAATGCCTTTGTTTGAAATGACATGCCCAAAGACAATGCCATGTTTGACCATAAAATGGCAATTCTCCCAATTTAACGTTAAGCGTTTGTTCTTGCATCATTTAAGAACCAACTTAAGATGGTGTAAGCACTCGAAAAAAGAGTTTCCGTAGATGGAAAAATCGTCAATAAACACTTCAAGAAAACGTTCGATCATGTCAGAAAAAATGCGACCATGCATCTTTGAAACGTAGAAGGATCATTGCAAAGGCCAAATGGCACACGTCGATAAGTAAAAGTTCCAAAAGGACACGTGAAAGTTGTTTTCTCCTGATCTTCGGGAGCGATTGGAATTTGGTTATAGTTGGAATAACCATCAAGGAAGTAATGGAATTTGTGGTCGGCTAAACATTCAAGCATTTGGTATATAAAAGGATGAGGGAAATGATCTTTATGCGTTGCAGCATTTAATTTTCGATAATCAATGCGAACACGCCAACCCGTTTGAGTATGTGTTGGAATGAGATCGTTAGAATCGTTCTTGATAGCGGTAAGTCCAGACTTTTTAGGCACAACATAAATTGGGCTAACCCATGAACTGTCAGAGATTAGGTATATGATTCCATTATCCAGAAGTATTAGAATTTCGTCACGAACCGCATCCTTCATTTTTGGGTTAAGCCTTCGTTGCGCATCACGAATAGGCTTGGCATCGTCAACTAAATAGATGAGATGTTGAATAAGAGCGGGACTAATTCCCTTTATATCGGTTATCGACCATCCAATTGCTTCTTTGGTTTTTGACAGAATTGAAAGTAAGGAAGTTTCTTGATCAAGAGAGAGAGTTGCAGAAATTATGATAGGAAACGTTTCATTGTCACCTAAGTATACGTACTTAAGGTGATCGGGTTAAGATCCAACCTCGGGGGTTGCTTAATCAAAGAATTCGGTTGAAGTTCAGATTCAACGGTAAGGGGTTCAAATGGAAGCGCAATTTGTATTTCGTTAGGCTCATCTTGAAACAGTTGTTCGTAATTGGTCTTGCGTCATTATTAAGGTCAACTATTTCATTATCAAATTTTTCTTGAATGAAGCTTACTTCCAACATTTAGTCATATGGTTCGTTTGGTTGATTTTAAAGATTGAAAATGTTAAGATCCAAAGTCATGTTTCCAAAAGAAATTTTCATTGAACCTTTTCGAAAATTGATTAAAGCATTTGAAGTAGCCAAGAAGGGTTGGCCTATAATCAATTGAATTTGACTCATTGGATTATTTATGGGTTGAGTCTCCAAAATGATGAAACCGATGGGGAATATGAATTGACCGATTTTGATGAGTACGTCCTCGATTTCTCCCACGGGTTTCTTTACCGAATGATCGGCAAATTGAAGAGTTACTTTTGTCAGTTTTAGTTCACACAAGCCAAGTTGCTGGTAAATGGAATAAGGAATCAAATTGACACTCGCATCCAAATCTAGTAAGCATTTTTTAATCGTTTTGCCTCTTATCGTCCACCAGATTGTCAGACATCCAAGGTCTTCGTATTTAATAGAAATTGATTGGGACAAGACGTCGCTAAGTTCGACGGTTAAGAAAAATTTCTTGGGTACATGAGTGTGACATTTTTGAGTACACAAGTCCTTGAGAAACTTAGCGTAAGTTGAGACTTGCTGAACGATATCAAGAAGCAAATTTTAACTTTGACTTGTTTAAAAATTTCCAACATCTTTTACATTTGGTCAAAGTGTTTCTTGGGTCGAAGATGATGTGGAAATGGAACATGATACTCAGTAGGTGGGTCTACTTTAGTAGAAGAAGAATTTGTGTTGGAGTTTGATTCGATGTTTGGCTCCACATTTTGTTCAGATTTGTTTGTCATTTTTGAAGTGTCGAGAGGGGTTTTCGGTAAATCATTTGGATTAACGACTTAATTATCTATTTGTTTACCGGAATGCAAAGTTGTGATAGCATTCATTTGGGTTACGTTGCTATCTCGAAAAACATGGGCTTGATTTGAATTCGTATTTTGATTTCTAGGATTTGGAACTGGCTGACTTGGGAATGTGCCTCGTTCACATTCACTTACAGAGGTGGCTAATCGACTCATTTGCATTTCAAGTTTAGCAATCGATTGACTCGTATTCTGCATGTACGAGGTTAACAATTTTTACAAATTACTGTTTGATTGGAGGCTTTGAGTAGTTGCTTTAGCCAACGTTTCAAGACTTTTCTCAAGTGAACTTAATCTTTTATCGTCTTCGGGAGCAAAAGATTGTTGAGGTTGACTTTAAGATTGACCCGCAAAATTTTGTTGAAACTGATTGGGTTGAAAAAGGGGATTCGAAGCATTATTCGGAAATGCTTGAAAATTGGGATGAACAAAATTCGTGTTGGGATTATTTTGGTTCCAAGAAAAGTTCGAATGATTTCTCCAACCAGGATTATACGTTTGAGAAAACGGGTCATTTTTAACCTTATTGAAAGCATTGAGTTATTCTATCGAATTAGGGCACTGATCGGCTATGTGATTCAGATCGTTGCATTTATAACACATGGGTTGGGAAGCTTGGTTCATTTGATTGGATGAGAAAACGTTGTTGAATTTATTAATCATTGCGTTGATTTTAGCTTCCAAAGCTAATGATGATCCTATCGAGTGTGTGCTTGATCGTGAGTAAATTGGATTTTCGTTAGAACGTTCCCATTGGAATGATTTTTTGGTTAGGTTTTCAAGAAATTGCCAAGCATCATCGTGATGTTGGGCGAGAAAGTTGCCTTGGCACTTCGATTCAAGCATGGTTCGTGAGCTATTTTCAAGTCCATCCTATAAGATTTGGCAAAGGGTCCATTTCTCGAAATTATGGTGTGGACATTTTATCAAAAGCTCTTTAATGCTTTCATATTTTCCAAATGCTTCACCCATGAATTGATGAAAATTTATGATCTCTTTTCGGATTTTAGTTGCTTTTTCCAAGGGATAGAAGTTTTTTAAGAAGACTTTAACGAATTCTTCCCAAGTTTTGATCGAGTTTGAGGGTAAGCTATACAACCATTTTTCAGCATAATCAGTAAGAGCAAATGGAATTAATCAGAGTTTGATTCCATCATAACTAAGTTGTTGGAGTTTAATTGTGCACAAACTTGTTTGAATTTCGTTAGGAAAATGCATGGGTCACCATGTACAAAATTGCCAAATTTTGGAAGCGTGGCAATATGATTAGAACAAATTTCGAAATGATTACCCATTGGGGCAGGTAAAGTGATACAAGAAGGGATAGAAACTCGATCGGGAAAGATTCTATCGACGAGAGTTCGAGGGGAGTTCTCATTTGCCATTTCAGGAAGATTATTTGTTTGAGTTAAACGATTTGTAGAAGGGTCACGAGTCCAATGATCTGTAGAAGTGCCACGAGTCCAAATACTCATGCACTAGCGAGAAGAATAAGGAAAGAAAAAGAAGTTAGAATCGTGTTAGGAGAAAGAAGCAAGGTTTGGAAAATGAAGTGAAAATTTGTCTTTTTTATATATTTTTTTAGAAAGAAAAATATTTTTCAAAAAGGATTTATTTTTCAAAAGAGAGATTTGATTTTTATTTTTTTTATATGTTTTTTTTTTGAAATTTGTTTTGGATTTTTTTTCCTAAAAAAACTAACTTAAGTAAAATGCTTTATTTATTTATTTTTTGGATTTTTGATTTATTTTGATTGAAAATTTTCAAAGGAAAATATTTAAAAAGATTTTTTTTGGGATTTTGGATTAAAATGAAAGAACCAAGTTAAGTAAAATTTAAAAAATTTTTTGGTTTTGGATTTTGTTTTTTTTTTAAATATGCATGAAATAATGCAACTAAATGAGTGCAAGGACTTAATTCCAAATTTTCTATCCTTAGTAGCTCTTAACCCAAAATTGTATAATCACACTTTGTCTTAATCCAACCAAACAGTTCTCAGCCAGGTAACAGATAGGAGTTATCGATGCAACATGAATCACCATAGCAATGCAGCCGAAGGTTAAAGTATCTCCAGAGAAACAATCACTATAATCTTTATGAATCACCGTAATATTTATAAATTATTATTGCTCTACCGTAGCCTAGACACCAAGAAAATAAATTATTCAAAGAAGACAACGTGTCAAGGTACGATTAAGCCCTAGGTGAGCTCGTGACTCCCTTTAGTCAAATGTCAAACCATTATTATTAGTCAAGTTCTAAGATGAAATGAAATTTGTGGGCCAAGGAAGGGGTGATGAAATCCTCCACCTTATGTAGATTAGGGTGTTTCACTCAAAAAAGAAAATAAGATGATATGTATGCAAACTGAAAATAAAAGTGAATTAATGATGCAACTAGGAATGAAATTTGTTTTTGTTTTTATTTTTGAAATATATTTTTTAATATGCAAGCAACCAACAATGCAAAGAAAATCAAAACAAGATATGAGAGCACGATACCAAAGCATGCGGAATTATTAGCAATTTATATTTTTTAGCGGTGATTTTTTTATAAGAAAGCAAGTAGAGCAGTTTTTTTAGCAAGCTAATCCTCTTTTGATTTTCTGCTTTTGCAACTTGAAAATGAAAACAAAAGGAAACAATTGAAATCAAACAATTTTTTTTAATATGACTAATAACAAATGAAAATGAAAATAAATTATCTTTTTTAATTGAAAGTAGAAAGAAAGATTTTGTTTAAAAGAGAAATTAAACAATTAAATAAAACAATCAACTAAACCCACAAATGATCAAACCCATAAGCCTGCAAGGCTAAGCCAACCAAATTTTATTGTTATTTCAAAGTCGAACAAAAAATCCTCAAATACTCAGATCAACTAATACCTAGAAATCAAAATCAATGCCAGAAATCAAAATCAATACCACAAAAACAGATTTGAGGGTTCGATTAGAATGTTGCGGGTTAGGGTTATGTTATGGTGGCAGTGTGTTCGCAATTGGAGTCACGGTCGTGGATTTTGATGAGGATTTGGTTGATGTTCGATCGATGGCGAACTGGGTGTTGTTTTAGTGGTGAATGATTGAAGTTAGTGGGTGGGTGGTTCTGGTGAAGTGCTGGCGGAATTCGGGCGTTCGAGTTTTGTTGTGGTTTTTGCAGAAGGTTGCGGTGATGACTTGCCATAGGTTAAAGGTGGAGCAGAGGAAGCCGGGAGGATTGTTGCAGTCGTTGGATATTCCGCAATGGAAGTGGAAGAGTATTCTATGGATTACATTGCTGGACTACCTAGGAGTAGGAGAAGGAATGAGAGTATTTGGGTCATAGTCGATTGACTAACTAACTGCGCTTATTTTATTTCGGTGAGGAGTATGAGAACCACAATGTCATTGGTGGCACTATATATGAGAGAGATCATTAGGTTACGCAGACTTCTGTCTAGCATCGTTAGCGATCGAGATCCGCTTTTCACTAGCGAGTTTTAGATGGGTCTATAGGAGGGTTTGGGCACTAGGTTGAGTACCGCTCATCACCCACAAATGGACGAATAGACAGAGAGAGTGAACCGGGTATTGGAGGGTTTGCTTCAGATTTGCATATTGGATTTCAGAGGCTCTTAGGAGGGATCACATTCCACTAGTGGAGTTCACCTATAATAATAGCTATCGGGTGAGTATTGGGATGGCATCATTAGAGGCTTTATATGGTAGACCATGTAGATCCCCGTTGTGTTGGTGGGACACTACGAATAGGATTATTCTTCGGCCAGATATGGTGTGGGAGATATCAGCATAGGTAGACTTGATCCGTAAGAGGATGAAAACTGCATATGATAAGCAGAGGTTTTACGCTAACAGGAGACGCACGGAGTTGGAGTTTGCAGTGGGCGACATGGTCTTCGTGAAGGTCTCACTGCTTAGGCATGTTATGAGAATTGGTAGTTCGGTAAAGTAAGCACCGAGGTTTGTGGGGCCTTTTTCGATTATGGCTAGAGTTGGAAAGTTAGCTTATAGGATAGAGCTTCCTAAGAAGTTAGCGAAAATACATGACGTTTTCCATGTGTCGCACTTGGGAAAATGCTTACATGATATAGCTGCCATAGTCTGGTCGAGTCAGCTAGAGGAGGTGGTAGTTGAGAGGGAGTCACTTATTTGTCATGCACCCACTCATATTCTTAAGCATGGGACAAAGAGACTCCACAACAAGGTTATTAAATTTGTGAAAGTTCAGTAGGGAGACGATTGAACAGAGAGTACATGGGATCCCAAGGAGAGGATTCGAGCTTCCCACCTACAGCTCTTTTCTAGTACGTTTCCATTTTAATTGAATAAGCATAAGACTACTTATGTGTTAGGATTTAGCTTAGTATACCCTTAAGGATGAGACCATTGGATAGTAGGAATGGTTGCGAACATGTCATTAGGACATGTTTTGGATGATGGATGCTAGTGGACGAATTTATTGGATGGGTTTTTACACACTTAGGTAAGTATATCGTATAGTTAGCGTACACACACTCACATCATCACTTGTCACTTTATTGACTTGTATGCATATGATTGTTGATATGGATTGAATGGTTGCGCATCATGTAGAATAGCATGTATATTTACCTAGGATATTGCATGCATTTGGATACATGGCATAAGCACGTGCATTAAAGGAGGTTGAATAGATCAGGAGACCGCCTACCCTTTGCATTAGGATAGGTTCATGTGCATTCCACGTTTGCATGTGCATACTAAATTTAGAAATCTAACCAAGGACAATGATTGCTAGTGAATGCTGGATGAGTAGATGGTTGCAGTTACTAATTGTTGCACGTACAAGTTGCATTTTTCATCCTTGGCGATTTCGAGGATGAAATCCTTTTAAGGGGGAAGAACGTAACACTCTGAAAATTTAAGAGAGAATTTAATAAAATAATTAAATTTAAAATATAACAATGGAAAAATCTTAATTTTTATAAATTTTTGAATCTGGCTACGATACTTGCAACATTGCATTCGTAGCGATTTCCGAATGATTTCTTATATATAACACTTCAAAATCGGAGCTAACATGAAGAAGTTATAAATGTTTGAAAATTGGCAATTGAAAATAATTAAACGTGTAAATTTGGAAGGAAATTAATTAACAAAAATTAAAACAAGCGGTCGACACCCTTGGGGGTCATCAGTCGACATGTAGTGATCGACCAGTCAAAACCTAGTGGTCGACCGGTTATTGTGTCAGATCGATGAGTTTGAGCAGCCACCTGCCTGGATTTAATTAAATATATTTACTTGGGTGCGAAGTAAATGTTTAACGTATAGAAGGTAAACAAATATTCTCCTAGGGTCGATCAATGATCACTATTAATCCGGAATCTCTATAAATACACAGCTAACCTAAGCTCTAATTCATTAGAAAATTAGTTTGTATCTCCAAACTCCGCCAAATTCATTCCTCTCTAAACGAAAATTCTACAAAAATAAAATAAATAAAAGAAAAGAGATTAAGAAGAACGAATCAAGCGAAGAGCGAACAAATGAGGGAAAGATTTCCAAGCAGGATTCAAAGGGAAGAGCTTGGATTTGAGGTAAGTGGGCATGTTTCTTGGAGATTTGACCAGGCAACTAGTACTCGGCTTCCAGTGGAACATAGTGTCATAGAATGTTTGGCATATCGTAGTACTTGGCATACAAGACTACTCGGCGTCAACTAGCACTCGACATCAACTAATGCTCGGCGTCAGCTAGCGCTCGGCATCAATAGAATTCGGCAACATGAGTGTAGTAGAACTCGGCGACAGGTGCACTCGGCAACAGGAGTGTAGTAGAACCCGGCGACAGGTGCACTCGGCAACAGGAGTGTTCGGCATAATGTAGAACTCGGCAGCGGGAGCACTCGGCATCCAACAGGAGTACTCGGCAATGGAAGTACTCGGCATCCAACAGGAGTACTCGGCATCCGGGAAACGAGAACACTCGGCATCCAATAGGAGTACTCGGCAACAGAAGTACTCGGCGTCCGGGAGACGTTCGGTGTACATAACCATTCAACATGACACTATCGTTCGGTCAGGGAGCATTGTTCAGTCAAGAGCTGCAAATAGGGATACGTTCAGCTTCAACTGCAACCATCCTGCACTCCCCACACATCAGATGTACCATTCGGCTTAGAAAGGACCGTTCGGCATGGGGAGGACCGTTCGGCATTATGACGTTCGGCATGCCTGGTTCGGCAAGCAGCAAACACTGTACTCGGGCTAGAGTATTCGGCTACCAAGCCCACTTGGAAGTCCAGCCCATATTTGCCTATAAATAGAGGGGCAGGGTCATAGTGAAGGGGGATCCTTTTTTGGAGAGAACACTGGGGGAGACTCTGCCATTTTTTAGACCCATCTTCCCTACTTAACAACTTCATTCAAGCATCTGATTCACGAATTGTATTTGTAATCATCTAGTAAGAAGATTAATAAAGTTTAACCTCAAAGTGGACGTAGGCAATTACGTTGAACCACTATAAATTTGTTGTTCTTACTTTCTGCATTTAAATTAGCATTGTCTTCTCTGTTTAATTTACCTTCATCACTTATTTCTCTACATAATCTTTCTCTAAGAGGTTAGTGACCAATTTTGGTGCTAACACTTTGGTGCTTTCACTGAGAATTGAATTCTTAGACCTCAAGGATCTGCTTTGAAGCTACTGGATTGAACAAATCCCCTAAAGAAGATCCGACTCACTGATAGGACATTCGTTGATTCTACTCAGAGTTCATACCAATAACTCTACAATGGCAGGACCACGTACCAGGTCAGCTTCTCATAATGCGGATGCCCGCAAGACTACTAGCGTGCAACAAGCAGGACCTAGCAACCAACCAGCAATTCCGGGTGAAGGGATTGCCGCCAAGGACCAAACTCCAGTTGTCACCAGAATAGAGTTCAACGACTTGATAAGAGAGCTCAGGGAAAACAGGAGACAACTAGGAGAGCAAATGCAAGCTAACGCCAACCTAATGGCACAGCTCACTCAACAGCAGCAACAGAATGCTGGGGGCAATCCCGCTCCTTATTCCTCATCTGACAGCTCTACTTCCTCTGATGAACCTCCCAGGCGCAGACGCCGCAAGACTGAAGCTGCACGAGCAGAAGCTGCTGTTCAAACAGCTGGAGACCGTGACCAAGCAAGAGCTGATAACTTCAGGACCAGAGTACAAATGGAGGTTGGAGGCCCAGATCATCAAAACGCTAATGATGACGAACCTCAAGACGCACGATTGGCAGATCGCCAGGAGAGGAGGCATCAGCATGGACAGGCGCGTAGAACAGACTCTAACCTTCCGCCTTCCATACAGACACCAGATCTGACAGCCATGATCAGGCAATTGATGAAAGAAAATCAGGGCTTATCGAACGATGATTGGGGAGTGTCAAGAAGTCACACTCCGTTCACGGATGTTGTGTTACAGGCGGCGTACCCAAGAAAGTTTAGTATGCCAACTATCCCTGCGTACGAGGGAAAGACTGACCCCAGACAGCATGTCATGAGGTACGAATGGATGATGGATTTAGCTAGAGCAAATGATGCCACCAAGTGTAGATGCTTTCCAATTACTCTATCTGCGATCGCTATTATGTGGTTTACCCGACTTCCTCCGCGGTCTGTATCCAATTTCGAGGAGTTGGCAAAGAAGTTTATTGAGCAGTTCAGGATACACACTACTCGTCCGAAGGACGTAATGTCTCTGTCAAGTGTAATCCAAAGTCCCAGGGAGTCATTGAAGGAATATTTACAAAGGTTCCATGTCGCGGCAACTAAAGTCAGTAATCCCAATGATCATGCAATTCTAATGGCTGTGATGAGAGGTGTGGATCCGGAGTCTGAATTTGGAGACTGGTTGGCAGGAAAACCTCCGACTACGCTAGAGCGTTTCTACTCAAAGGCACACCAGTTCATAAGAAGAGAGGAAGCTAGGTGGGTACGACGAGATAAGGCACCAAGCATTGTCCAAGAGTCTATGAAGAGCAACATTGCTGTGAAGCAGTCCGGAGACAGCTCGGGAAAGGTCCAAGTCAATGTCCAAAACAAGCCTATACAGCCTAAGGAGTCTGGAGGAAGAAATCAAGGGAAGAAGAGAGAAGCGGGGAGTGGAAGTCGAGAATTCCAAGCTACAGCGAATATACTCCGCTGAACGCGCCGCTCGAGAACATCTACCTATCCACCTGCAATACCTTTCAGTACAGAAAGCCACGTCCAAAAGAATCAACCGAGGAACAGAAGCGGACCGGGAAATATTGTCGCTTCCATGAGACTTTTGGGCACAATACGGAAGAATGCAGACACCTACACGACGCTATCGAGAAGTTGATCAGGCAAAAGAAGTTGCAAGAATTTTTGAAGGATCCACAGGAAGGAGGACAGGGAACGTCTAACCCAGGTCATAAATACAATTATCGGCGGACCTCACCCCGCAAATAAGAATTGGCAAGAGATGGAGCGGTATGCAAGCTCCCTAAAGCATGCAGATTTTGAGTGCTGTTCGAACGTGGATGATGGGACCCCTGCTAAGCAGCAGCGCGTAATGACGGACGATATAGTGTTCAGAAATAGAGATGCTGATCAAGTAGAGGCCCCAACCATCGACCCGGTGGTCATATCTGCGACGATCGGACCAGCATATGTGAAAAGAATTCTGATTGATTGCGGAAGTTCAGTCAACATCATCTTCAAGAAGGCTTATGACCAAATGAAACTGGAAACAAAAGACCTAAAACCGTCCAAGGCTTGTATACACGGCTTTAACGGCGCAGCGACCGACGCCGTGGGGTACGTTGAGTTACCAGTTGAACTGGGACAAGGCGAGCGTCGGAGGGTGCGAATTCTACCCTTCGTAGTTTTGGATGTGGATTCTCCATACAATGTTTTCTTGGGCCGGCCGGCCCTGGCTGAGTTTAGGGCAGCGTTAGCCCCGTGGTGTTTAACTTTGAAGTTCCCAACTGACAAAGGAGTAGGTATTGTTCATGGCGACCAAGCAGCTGGTCGTTCCTGTTATGTGGCTGAGCTCCGAGAAGCCCATCGGAGGGAGAAGGGAAAGGTTGCGGACAATCCCGTCCGCATCCTTAATGCGGATGATTGACAAGTAGTGCCCGAGCCCTGGCTCGGGCATAGTTCTCGGATCTTCAGAGATATAGATCCGAGAGACGACGATGAGAAACCCAAGGAAGAGAAGGCAGCGCCGGCTGAATTAACAATTGACATTTCAGTTAGCCGTGACGACCCTTCGCGAATACTAAAGATCGGATCACAGCTTAGCCCCGCGATAACTGAAGACCTTAGCGACTTCCTCCGGGCGAATCTTGATGTTTTCGCCTGGATGCATTCTGATATGTGTGGGATCTCTCCCGCCATCACGAGACATATGTTGAACATAGACCCGAAATACGTCCCGGTTAAACAAAAAAGGAGAGGAATGGACCCGGAGAGGTCCGCTGCTCTCGGAGAGGAGGGGGACAAACTCAAAGCAAATGGGTTCGTCCGCGACGCCCTCTACCCTGAATGGGTATCCAACCCCGTGCTAGTAAAAAAGGCGAATGGGAAGTGGAGGACTTGCATAGATTATTCCGACTTGAACAAAGCATGTCCAAAGGACAGTTTCCCATTGCCTAGGATCGATTAGTTGGTTGACTCCACCGCAGGACATGAGCTGTTATCATTCATGGATGCATACTCAGGGTACAACCAAATCCCGATGCATATTCCAGACCAAGAACACACCAGCTTCGTTACGAATGTCGGGCTTTATTGCTATGTAGTGATGCCCTTTGGATTGAAGAACGCATGAGCGACTTACCAGCGTTTAGTGAATCGAATGTTCAAGGACCAACTGGGTAGAACGATGGAATTCTATGTGGATGACATGCTCGTGAAGTCACGACGGTCAAACGACCACATTCGAGACTTGGCTGAAATGTTCGACATACTCAGGTTTTATGGGATGAAGATCAACCCTCTGAAGTGTTCCTTCGGCGTTGCATCGGGGAAGTTTTTGGGATTCATCGTCAATGCTAGAGGAATCGAAGCTGTTGGGCGTGTTCTCACCCAGAAGATCTCGAGACCAAGAAGCTTGATTCATCCATCCAGGCTTGCCTAAACTCCATTCGGCACCCACCTCCTTCCACCGAACCAACACGCAAACCACCTCAATGCCGAACCAAGTACCACCGGACCAACCTACTCACCTCCTTCCACCGAACCAGAGTAAACCACCTCAATGCCGAACCAAGTACCACCGGACCAACCTACTCACCTCCTTCCACCGAACCAGAGTAAACTACCTCAATGCCGAACCAAGTACCACCTGACCAACCTACTCACCTCCTTCCACCGAACCAGAGTAAACCGGACCAGCTCCACCAGGCCAGATTACGTCAGCCTAGGCCCGCCAGCTGCTATATACCTCCAAGACCCCTACCCCCAGCCTCACTCTATAAATAGAGGGGTAGGGGTACAACAATGGGGGATAAGTTTGAGAGCTCAAGCACGGATAGGACTTTGAAACGACTTTCTTTTACTTGTATCAAAGCTTTGTACTTGTAATCAAAACAAGAAAAGAGAAATAACATATAAAGTGGATGTAGGCACATTCTGGCTGAACCACTATAAATCTGCGTGTCTTTTTACAGTTTAGCCCCTGCTTTTCATATATTTGCATAAATCTCCAAAATCACTAAGAACAACATAAGATCTACTAAATCATACAACTTTGAGGTGTTTGTCCATTCTTTGTGCAAACATTTTTGGTGCTTTCACTGAGAACTAGAAGCTCGAAGCTTCAGCTTCATCCACTTAACATTTTTCCTAACAGCCTTGTTCGCCACTTGGAAAACATGCCTCCCAAACCAAGAAAATATGTTAACAAAGGAAAAAACATCGCATCCAGCTGTCTTCCAGATCCAGCTGTCACGAATCAAGTAAATCGTCCTCCTCCAGCAGCAGTAACAAATGAAGGACAGGCTAATCCGACCCCTCCTGCCACAGAACAGCCCGCAGCAATTACTAGGGCAGATTTAGACAGGGTTGTGGTCGAAGTAACTAACCGCTTCACGTCCCAGCAGGAAGCCTTGGTGGACCATCTCATGTCACGCTTAAGGGATGCTGAAGAATCCAACCGCAACACTGAATCATGGGGCGAGTCCCAGTCTGGAGGATCTCAGAGACAACAAATATCTTCCTTCTTCGAAGGAGCTAACGGCAGAAGTAGCCATGGTAGGAGCCGAGATCGAGCACAGCCCGAAGTTAGGCCTGAAGAAACGTTTGGTACCGAACCCAACAGGGGAGGTACCGAACGAAGGTCAACTGTAGCTGAGCCCGTCATACTGCCTAACCATGGAAACGCCAGTGAACGGGGCCGAGCTAGAGTCCAGCCCGAAGTTGGACCCAAGAAAGTGCTTAGATCAGAACCCAGCAGGGGAAGATCAAGGCAAGGGCCAACTGTAGCTGACCCTAGCATGCTCCCAGAAGATCAAAGGCAGCCACTGGAAAATATGAGGAATGATAGACGGTACCATCCCTATAGGTCATCTGGACGGAATCAATCCCACAGAACAGAATCAAACTCATTTCTATCTGCTCCAAGTTCTGATGAAAGGATGGCACGCTTATTCAGAGAGTGCGTCCAACGGGAGCAAAGAGATCGAGGGATAGGCGCTAGGGTAACCAGCCCTTTCGCCCGCAATATCGAAATTGCTATCAATCCCCGAGAATGGAAGATGCCAACAATGGAACCTTACAAAGGAACCTCCGACCCCGTTGTACACTTACAAAGGTACACACAACATATGCTCATGAGTGGAGCGACAAAGGGAGTACTGTGCAAATGCTTTCCGTTCTTCTTAGCAGATCTCGCTACCTCCTGGTTCTGTCATCTACCCCAGGGATCCATCAGCTCATGGGAAATGTTGAAAGAAAAGTTTATCAGTAAGTTTCGCATCCATGTGGAACAACCTAAGGACGCTTATTCCTTATCCAGCGTCAAACAAAAACCTGGAGAGAAACTGCAACAATACCTAACTCGATTCAATGCCGCAGCAGCCGCGGTCCAAGATGCCGATGAGAAACTTATCCTAATGGCCCTTTGTAGTGGTGTGCATCCGGACACTAAATTTGCTAGAAGGTTGACGAAAGAAAAACCAGCTACTTTACCCGATTTCTTCCATGAAGCCGGGAAATATATGAGGCTTGAGGATGCTTCCGTTGAGGGGCAGTCAGGACAGCAGAATAAGGCAACTCACAGCAACGCCCCTGCTGTAGCAAGGGACGTTCGAAGAAATGATTCCAGAGACAATGCTGGGGGCAAGAAGGGAGAAAAGCGCCTATATCGGCCTGGACCGAGATTCAACACTTACACTCCTTTGAACGAGACCGTCGAAAATATCTTCCTTGCCACCCAAGGCGAAGTTAGATACAAACGCCCACCATACAAGAAGGAATCAGATAACGCGCAGAAGTCTGGAAAGTTCTGCCGCTTCCACGAATCTCACGGGCATGATACCAATGAATGCCATCGTCTCCGAGATTTGATTGAGGAACACATCAGAAGGAAGAAACTGGAACGTTATGTAAAAAGTCAGGACAGGGCTCCAGCTCCTGCCAATGAAAACCCAAGGCTACCCTCACCAGAGACCGGCAGAGGAAACCGCAATGCTAGCGGCTCTAGTCAAGAGAAGATAGTGGTCCATACCATCTCAGGAGGACCGCACATCGCAGACAAGAGCTGGAAAGAGATGGAAAGATATGGAAAGTCGCTTAGAGACAGTAAAGACTGTGTCAATTCGGTTATAGAAGAACGCCACCCAAAACGGAAAGAAAGTGATGACATCACATTCGGTAAGCATGACCTGGAAGGAAGGCAGTACCCTCACGTGGATCCCATGGTTATCTATGCCCGACTCGGTCCCGCCGAAGTTTACTGAATCTTAGTAGACACTGGAAGATCAGTGAACATCCTGTTCAAACATGCATTCGACAAAATGAAATTATCAATGAAGGATGTATCTCCCTGCGATAAACCACTACACGGTTTCACTGGAGATGCGAAGATGCCCCTCGGGCAACTAGACCTCTTTGTTGAGATTGGAAGCCATCCCCGCTCCGTTGTACGAAAACAGACGTTTGTGCTAATAGAAAACCATTCGGCCTATAACGCCTTCTTAGGAAGGCCAGCCTTGTCTGACTTCCAAATTGTCCTAGCCCCATGGTGCCTAAAAATAAAATTTCCAATGGACAATGGAGTAGGGGAAGTAGAAGGAGACCAGGATGTTGCTCAAGACTGCTATGTGACTGAACTACGCAACAACCACAGGAAGGATAAAGGGAAGGGTGTAGAGGTTGCCCTCTGCACGAAAAGTCTAGAAGCGTAGCAACTAAAGAAAGCCCCTCCTCTTCGATATACCAGCGACCCTTTCAATGAATTAGACCCTAGGGACAAAGGGGAGGGGGCCACCGCCGAGCCTGCAGAGGCTATGGAGTTTGTATCTGTAGACAAGCACGACTCAAGTAGACTGTTGAAAATTGGGTCCCAACTAAAAGCAGAGTTGAAGGAACAACTCATCGATTTTCTCCGCCACAACTTGGATGTATTCGCATGGTCACACGCTGACATGACCGGAATCTCCCCCGACATAGCATGCCACGTATTAAACATTGATCCTACCAAGGCGCCCGTAAAACAAAAAAAGAGAAGTATGGGGGCAGAGCGGTCAGCAGCCCTCGACGAAGAAGTAAAGAATCTGCTCGTCAATGAATTCATACGAGAAGCCATCTACCCGGAATGGATCGCTAACCCAGTACTAGTAAAGAAGGCTAATGGGAAGTGGCGAACATGCATTGACTTTTCCAACCTAAACGACGCTTGCCCAAAGGATTGCTTCCCACTTCCCCGAATCGACCAGCTTGTAGACAGCACAGCCGGGCACGAGCTCTTATCTTTTATGGACGCATACTCAGGGTATAACCAAATTCCTATGCATGCTCCCGACCAAGACCACACTAGTTTCATCACCGATTGGGGTTTATACTGCTATAAGGTAATGCCCTTCGGACTTAAAAATGCAGGGGCCACCTACCAGCGCCTCGTCAACAAGATGTTTGCGGGGCTAATAGGGCAAACTATGGAAGTATACGTGGATGACATGCTGGTAAAGTCAAGGAAAGCCGACGATCACGTAAGCCACCTAGGCGAGATGTTTCAAGTACTTCGACAGTATGGAATGAAGTTGAATCCTCTAAAATGCTCCTTCGGAGTGTCATCAGGAAAGTTCTTAGGATTCATCGTCCATGCCAGAGGGATTGAAGCAAACCCTGAACAAGTCCGAGCGCTAAGGGATATCAAGATACCTTCCACTCGGAAGGAAATACAAAGCCTGAATGGAAAAGTTTCCGCCCTAAGCCGATTCATCTCCAAAGCAACGGACAAGTGTGTCCCTTTTTTCGAAGCTCTAAAGAAAGACAAAGGAAAGTTCGAATGGACCGACGAATGCCTGACCGCTTTCCTTAACTTAATCGAACACCTCCAGAAACCACCGGTACTCTCGACTCCAAGCGAAGGCGAAGAATTATACCTATACCTTGTTGTGTCATCTCACGCCCTAAGCGCTGCCTTGGTAAGGGAAGACAACCGCACGCAGCGGCCAGTTTACTTCGTCAGTAAGAGGTTTACGGGGGCAGAAGTCAGATATCCTAAACTTGAGAAGCTAGCATACTGTTTACTAATCACATCCCGGAAACTGCGTCACTACTTCCAGTCCCATTCCATCAAAGTTCTGACCGATCAGCCGCTGAGGCAGGTACTCCACCGTCCCGACACTTCTGGGCGACTACTTAAATGGTGCATCGAACTAAGTCAGTATGATATCACCTATCACCCTCGCACCACCATCAAGGGACAAGCCATGGCTGATTTCATTGCAGAATTCACTACCAACGAAGATAAGGAGCAATTGGAAATAGCAGAGGACATCAAGTGGAATCTCTTTGTGGATGGTGCATCGAACGAACAAGGCTCGGGGGCAGGTATGGTAATAATCACTCCCAAGGGAAACAAACTACACTATGCTATAAGGTTGGAGTTCGCTGCCACCAACAACGATGCAGAATATGAAGCAGTGATAGCCGGACTAGAACTTGCCGTAGAAATCGGAGCCAATTCTTTATGTCTTCACAGCGATTCTCAACTTATTGTTAATCAAATACTAGGAGAATTCCAAGCTCGAGAAGAACGACTCATAGCATATTTAAAGAAGACCAAGTTACTTCTCAGCCGATTAGACCACTACTTAGTCAAACACATCCCTCGGAAAGAGAACCAAGAGGCCGGCGAATTGGCAAAGCAAGCAAGTATGAGAGACATCGCCATCTTCGGAGCAGTAACCATCTCAAAGCAACTGACCCCAAGTTTTGAGCAAGTAAATCTGATAGCTGCAACCGAAGAAGCAACTTGGATGACTCCCATCCGAGACTACCTACAAAGTGGCACACTACCCAACGGGCGTAACGAAGTCAAGAAAATCTTGAGGAAAGCCTCCCGCTACACAATACAAGAAGACATCCTCTATCGGCGTGGATTCTCTAACCCATTACTAAGGTGTGTCGATGGGAGGGAAGCCAAGGAAATCTTATTCAACATTCATCAGGGAAGCTGTGGAGATCACACCGGAGGGCAAACATTAGCAAAAAAGATACTCCGGTATGGATATTTCTGTCCCACCTTAAGCAAAGACGCCTTAGATTTTGTCAAAAAGTGTGATAGATGCCAGAAGTTTGCTAAGATTCTGCGGCTACCAACAACTGAGATTACTCAAATGACCAGCCCTTGGCCCTTCGCAATATGGGGAATTGACTTAATCGGCGAGCTACCAATGGGCCGAGGCGGGGCCAAATATGCTATAGTGGCAGTCGACTATTTCACCAAATGGGTGGAAGCGGAACCTCTGAATAAAGTATCTTCAGCAAAAGTTATTAACTTCTTGATCAAAAATGTTCTGTGCAGGTACGGAGTCCCACTCAAAATCATATCAGACAATGGGCTTCAGTTTGACAGTGAGGAATTCGCCAACTGGTGCCAAGAGCACGGAATTCACAAAAGCTCCTCATCCGTAGCGTATCCCCAGGCAAACGGACAAGTCAAAGCCGTCAACAAAATTCTGAAAACTCTAACAAAAAAGAAGCTCGAAAAGTCAAAGGGCGCTTGGGTGGATGAACTCCTATGGCACTATGGGCCTATCGCACATCTTTCAGAACATCGACGGGGCACACTCCTTTCTCTTTGGCATACGGATCGGAGGCTATGCTCCCAGTTGAAACCATTGTGCCTTCCCACCGTAGGATCCACTATAACCCAGAAGAGAACAAAGAACTCTTTCACATGTCTTTGGATCTAGTTGAGGAGAGAAGAAATGATGCAGTCCTTAAAGCAGCAGCCCACAAACAAAAAGTGGCGGCACAATATAACTCCAAAGTCAAGCATCGTACCTTACAAGAAGGGGATCTTGTCCTCAAGCGAATCTTCCCTCGCCCCGGAGCGCTAGACCCAATCTGGGATGGACCATTTGTAATTCATAAATATCTCCACAACGGAGCTTATATTTTGTCAACAGTGGACGGAGAGGTGTTCCAGAGGGCATGGAACATCCAACACGTCCGTCGATACTTTTCTTAACTTGTATTGCCCATATGAAGTGAATTAACAAAGAGAATCAGTGGACGTAGGCATTTTCGTGCCGAACCACTTTAAAAAACCTTGTCTCTTTTTTAACTTGTTCCTTTATATCTTGGCTGCTTGTTAACTTTATCCTTTTCTGTTGGACAAAATCCTGTGCATACAGCATTTCAATTCGAGGCACTCCATAGCACAACTTCATCTGGACAAGACCTAACAGGTACTATGCGAATCTATGCCCTCGCCAATGAGACACTTTCACTCTAGCATCCCTCTGCTGCGGGTTAACTCATTGCTCGCGACGGCCCTTAAAGCCAACTGTAATGAGCCGATTATAAGCCACCGAGAAGGCCGATTATAGCCGAGGCAGCTCATTACGGCGTTCGGCTCGCCGGCAACTGTGAACCGACTATAAGCCCCAACATAAGGTGTGGCCAGCCAGGGGCAGTTCACGGTTGACGATCGGTACCCACGCTAGCCGGCCACAGTAAATCGAATAATACCCACGAATACGGGTCATAATGGCCCGGGTAGTTACTGTGCGAGATCTCGGCTCCGATGTGTCTTAAGTGCGGCTGTGGTAAAAAAGAACTAACTCCCCGCAGAGGCGTAAGATGGGTGACAAATGTCTCCAAGACCCACAGCTAGGGAAAGTGACTACAAAGCCCGTTTGCCACGAACTTAAGCACATCGAAGGCCTTCCGTGATTGGAAGTTTTACTATTTCACATATTTCAATTTTACCTAAGAAACTTTTCTCCTATCCTCTGTAACAATCCCTGAAGTACAGGACACAGAACAAGAGACGCTCGCTAATAGAAGCAGATACTTACAGCAAGATACTGGACCGCGTCCCTTACTCGGTCACATAGGATAGTCAAAGCTGCCATCTACAAGCAAAATATAAAGGGCGACATTTCCTTCTTTCATATATGACTATGATTTATTCACACCTCACGCTAACATTGCAAGTCATGAAATTATGACATCAAACACAATTTAATTACAAGAATATGCATAGCTATATTTCTCATACGACATTTCAAAATAGCAAAAACATTCAAAAGACGATAAAATCAGCTTAAGTTAAAGAATTACACATCAAGAATAGAGCTATTTATTACAAGTAGCAAAAATTACAACCTAAGAGTTACTCTACTGTTTTAAGGCTAACATATACAACCATGTCAAGTCCACAAAAAGAATTTTCCAAGTCCAATCAAGGAGCCGGCTGCGTCGTAGTATTGACCTTATCCTGTTGCCCACCTGTTCGGTCAGAGAATGGAATCATTAGTGATGAGTAAACAGAGTTAACAAAAGAAGAAACTAAAGAAGAAAAGGTTACCAACAACTTCCCCTTGATCATCTTGGTCGTCATCCCCTACTTCCACGCCTGCCTCCTCAGCTGCAAACAACCGCATCCCCTCATTCACCGCTATCTTCTCCTCTTTGGTGAACTGAGCGGTTACTGCATCCATCCTAAAGGCCGCTCCACCCTCCTTATCCGCCTCAGCCTTGGCCTCCTCTAAAGCCCTGAGGTAAATCCTAGCCATAACCCGGGGGTAGTAGTCCATCCAAGATAAGCTGCCCTGCTTCCAAATGCGAAAGTACATATCCTGCAGCATATCATCCATCATCCCCTCATTTTCCTCAAACTCTCTCATACGAGCCTTAGAAACCGATAGCCTCGCAATGGCAGCATCCCTCTCCAGTCGGTATCGCGAGCAGTCAGCCTGAAGGGACCTCCTCATCACCTCCATCTCCTCCTTTAGCCTGACCTGAGCAAGCTCTGCAGCCTCAAGCTTCCCCGACAGCTCCTTTACCTGCTCGAGATCCGCCCTCCGAACCTCGTCCACTGTCGAGATGGCCATATTTATCTGCTCCTTGCAGGCAGCCTCCATCTTCCGCTATTCCGACATACTAGCCTCCTCCATAGTCTTCCTCAACCGCCCGGAGGCAGCCTCATGCTGAGAAATCTGAATGGCCTGATCAGCAAGTTGTTTGGCCTGGTCCGAAACCATCAATCGTAGTCGGATGTTGGCACTCCCAATCTCCTCTCCAGCCTTAACCAGCCGGGCATGATGCCCCATCAACTTCCTAGTCTCCTCCGCCACCCGATCAATGTTAGCCTTGGCCTCCTCTCCCATGGTAACTATCCGAGTAGTAAGTAAATCGAGATCTAAGGACTTGGCCTCATCAAGCACCTGTATCATGAGATTGCGGGGAAGAAGGTGCTCACCGGTAACCTCGTCAAAGGTAATATCATGGGAACTTGGATCCAGATCAGGATGACCCGCAAATGGATTACGAGCCAAGCCAGGACGATCAATCTGAGTAACGGTAGGGTTTTCAGACGGGTGCGGAGAAAGTGCGAACTCAGTATCCTCCTCCGTGATGTCATGAAGAGGCTGAACTGGGGGCTGAGGACCAAGTGAAGGTTCGGATAAGGGATGACTTCTCTTTCTCTTTTGAATACCCTCTTCAATAACCCCGAGAAGAGGACGGTAGCCGACTACATTCCCGGAACGGTGGGTCGAAGGCTTCGGCTTGGCGGAAGCTTTGGAAAGCTTGTATTGTTCAAGCCTATGCCGAAGATCTGAGGCCTTGGCCAATTTACCTGCTCCTGATATGAAGAACAAGTGTCACAAGCTTACAATGATCCATAATTCGAGAAACGCGGTAAATTAAAAGTTAAAAGAAGAAAGGAAACACATTTGTTATACAAACCCTGGGGAGGAGTAGGATACTGCAATGAGTCCTGGATTTCATTCCAGGACGGGAGCGGATCATAAAATATTCCTAAGTCCCTATCATAAATGGAGCCTGCAGGAGTCAAGAGTTCACCTTGAGTCGTCGGAGCCACCTTATCTGGAATAGTCTGGGAAGACTCGCTTGCACCGGTCCTGGCCTTGTCAGCTCTCCCGGATTTCTCTACCAAAGCCGTTTCTCCGTCTAGCCCCTCGAAAGCTTGGTGGAATGCATCATCCGTCCACTCCTGAATCTCGCCTGCTTGCCCAGGAAGCAAGGCCCCGATGCCATCGCCACCGTCGCCACCTTCCCGGTCGTCTTCACCCTCACCTCTCTCCTCCTCCACATCCTCCTTCCCTTGAGTAAGTGGACAATTGCTGGGGGAAGGACCATCCGACTTCTTAAGCTTCTTACCTGCGACCACTGGAGATTTTAAGAAAGGTTTCCTCTTGCCACTCTCTACTGTGACACCTCCCTTAGCTTGAGTAGCTATCCTCTCCTCTGCCGTTTCCCTCTGCTTGACTACTGACTGCTGTGGAAGGATCAAATTATACTCCAGAAGGGTCGCATTTCTGATCAGGTAAGCAGCTGATCTATCTCTCCCAAGGATAGCTTCTATCCCAGCCGCCATCTGAACCAGGCGATCAGTCTCCACGACCGCAAAGCCACCTGTCGCTAGCAAAAAATGAAAACGTATGAGAAGAAGCATCGCAACCAGAATGGAAAATATAATTAAAGCATCGACTTACATCCGGAGGTGAAACGCCGAATAGAAACAGAGTCGTCCCTGACGAAGAACCACTCCTTCTTAAACATGCTGTACTTAGAATACAGATCCAAGACCGGCTTGAAGGTTACAGCTGACTCCAAGCTAATGTATGGGGACCCCTTCTTATAGCCCCTCAGATTATATAAGTACCGGATCTCCCGGTTGGAAGGAGCACGCCCATGCTTCCTCTGAAAGATGACGAAGAGGCTCACCAGTATAGTATAAGAGTTGGGTTGAAGCTGGAATGGGGCCACCTTTAGATATGTAAGAAAGCTGAGTACCCAAGCATTAAGAGGCGGGATGGCACCACACATACAGTGGTATCTGCTGTAGGCAAAGTACCCTTCGGGAGGGTCATATGGCATAACTTCTCTCCCTGGTAACAGCATGCGTGCCCTATCAATTCCAAAGAACAGGAGATGACGTCAAGCTGCTCTTCCTTAAGGGAGCTGGGAAAGCAATCGGGCGGGGAGTTCAGAAGCTCCTGAGGGCCGTACCCGTCCACTAGTGATCTCGGGACAGGTCCGTGACGTTCCGGTCCTGGCTGAGCAAGTGGCACTGCGGAAGATTCTCCTTCACCCTGGAACTTCTTTTTATCTGATCGAGTTTCTGCTTTTCGAGACATTTATCTGTAAACACCGAAAAGGCATATTGTTTGAACAAGAGTCATAATCGAAACATAACAAGCTAAGGATTCGTTCGCTTAAAAGCACCCAGAATACACGTTCATTCGGCATTCTCATCTTAAAAAGCCCATTCTGCATTCTCATCTCACAAAGCCCATTCGGTAGTCTCGTCTCAAGGAACTCATTCGGCATTCTCATCTCAAAAAGCCCATTCGGCAGTCTCGTCTCAAGGAACTCATTCGGCATTCTCAACTAAAATTCATTCGGTACGAACGACACACACACTTCATTCGGTGAACGCAAATGCAAAGCCATTCGGCGAAGGGAAATTGAGTACCTGATTCGGCAAGCTAAAGTGGTTCGGCAGTAGGTTAAAATCTGATTTGGCTATGTGACTGACTTGGCTCGGCTGTTTCGTTCGGTAGAAGGTAACGGAGGCCCTAGGCCCTTACTTATAGGCAACCATAGACGACCGGACCGGCTGATTCGGCGAAAGCATCAAAGCTAACGTCATTAGTTTTAAAATAAAGCGCGGCACATGCCGGCATATGCCCCACTTTGGGGGGCAAATGTTGGGCGTGTTCTCACCCAGAAGATCTCGAGACCAAGAAGCTTGATTCATCCATCCAGGCTTGCCTAAACTCCATTCGACATCCACCTCCTTCCACCGAACCAACACGCAAACCACCTCAATGCCGAACCAAGTACCACCGGACCAACCTACTCACCTCCTTCCACCGAACCAGAGTAAACCACCTCAATGCCGAACCAAGTACCACCGGACCAACCTACTCACCTCCTTCCACTGAACTAGAGTAAACCACCTCAATGCCGAACCAAGTACCACCGGACCAACCTACTCACCTCCTTCCACCGAACCAGAGTAAACCGGACCAGCTCCACCAGGCCAGATTACGTCAGCCCAGGCCCGCCAACTGCTATATACCTCCAAGACCCCTACCCCCAGCCTCACTCTATAAATAGAGGGGCAGGGGTACAACAATGGGGGACAAGTTTGAGAGCTCAAGCACAGATAGGACTTTCAAACGACTTTCTTTTACTTGTATCAAAGCTTTGTACTTGTAATCAAAACAAGAAAAGAGAAATAACATATAAAGTGGACGTAGGCACATTCTGGCTGAACCACTATAAATCTGCGTGTCTTTTTACAGTTTAGCCCCTGCTTTTCATATATTTGCATAAATCTCCAAAATCACTAAATCATACAACTTTGAGGTGTTTGTCCATTCTTTGTGCAAACAGAAGCTAACCCAGAAAAGATCCAATCTATTCGAGACGTGCAAGTGCCCAGGACTATAAAGCAGGTGCAGAGCTTAAATGGAAAAGTAGCTGCGTTAAGTCGATTCATATCCAGGGCAACTGACAAGTGCATCCCATTCTTTGACATAATAAAGAAAGGAAAGAGGAATTTTGAGTGGACGCCTAGTTGTGAGGAAGCCTTCCGGGATCTGGTGAGGCATCTAGAGAGTCCACCAATGCTGTCAAAACCAGTAAACCACGAGATGCTATACGTATACTTGGCTGTATCCCCGCATGCGATAAGTGCCGCTTTAGTTCGTGAGGAGGATCGAGTCCAGAGGCTGGTGTATTATGTTAGCAAGCATTTAACGGGGGCGGAGAGAAATTACACTAAAATCGAGAAATTGACTTATTGCTTGGTGATTGCATCACGTAAGTTGCGCCCATACTTTCAAGCACACTCAATCAGTGTTTATACCGATCAACCCCTGAGGCAGGTACTCCAACGGCCGGAAACTTCTGGAAGATTGCTAAAATGGAACATCGAATTGAGCCAATTCGATATCGCCTACTTACCACGAAGAGCCATCCAAGGGCAAGCATTAGCAGATTTCATCGCTGAGTTTACCATTCCCGTCGAACCGGATAATCACGACGTCATTCCCCCCGTCCGATGGAAATTATACACTGATGGGGCATCAAACGACCGTTGCTCCGGCGCAGGCGTAGTTCTTATAACTCCGGAAAACCGATCAATCTGTTATGCTTTGAAGCTCGATTTCCCAGCTACAAATAACGAAGCATAATATGAAGCACTGATTGCGGGTTTGAAGCTCATCGGAGAACTCGGGATTAAATCAGTTGAAATCTTTTGTGACTCACAGTTGGTGGTCTATCAAGTGTGGGGAGACTACCAAGCAAAGGGACGAAAGCTTGCTCCGTACCTTGTTCGGGTCCAAGAAGTACTATCAAATCTTGAGCGTTATGACATTTCGCATGTCCCGCGCGAACTGAACAAAGAAGCTGACTTATTGGCTAAGTTTGCGAGTACCGGCGATGCACAGCAAATGGGATTGTATCCCGTTGAAGTCTTGCATGCCCCGAGCATAGACGAGATGAAAGTCGATTGCGTGTTGGAAACAAAAATCGAGAAGGAATCGTGGATAACCCCATTCAAACTGTACCTGACGACCGGGGCTTTACCAGAAAAAAGAAGCGAAAGACGGCAGGTCCTTCGAAAGGCCGCGCGATACGTAATGCAGGATGGATCAATGTATCGAAAAGGATTCTCAGTCCCATTATTACGATGCATCGCTCATGATGAGACAAAGCGGGTCTTAAGAGAGGTTCACGAAGGGGAATGTGGCGACCATACTGGGGGGGCAAACGCTACCAAAAAAGATCCTCCGCTATGGATATTACTGGCCAACCGTAAACCGGGACGCCGCAGACTATGCAAGAAAGTGTGACAAGTGTCAAAGATATGTGAAAATACCGAGGACTCCAGCAACGGAACTCACACAAATGGTTAGTCCCTGGCCATTTGCAATCTGGGGAATCGACATAATCGGCTCTTTGCCTATATCCAGAGGTGGCGCGAGATACGCGATAGTTGCAGTCGACTATTTCACAAAATGGAAGGAGGCAGAACCTTTGGCCACAATCACCTCTAAGAAGGTCATTAACTTCGTTGTACAAAACATTATATGCCGCTTTGGCCTTCCTCGCACCATCATTACGGACAACGGGACGCAATTTGAAAATAGAGAGTTCAAAGAGTTCTGTTTAAAGTACGGCATCGAGAAAAAGTTCGCCGCCGTTGCACACCTAAAAGCTAATGGACAAGTCGACGCCATTAACAAAATAATAAAGTCCATACTGAAGAAGCGTCTGGAGAAGGTTGGAGGCAAGTGGGTAGATGAACTCCCGACAGCATTATGGGCATATAGAACTACCCACAAGTCCGCGACCGGCCACACTCCATTCGCCTTGGCATACGGCTCCGAAGCCGTTATACCCGTGGAACTTGAAGTTCCATCACACCGAGTGACTTACTATGATCCCAAGATGAACCAGAATCTCTTGTTGGAATCACTGGACTGCATCGATGAAAAGCATGAAGAAGCCGAATTAAGGGCGGCAGCGCATAGGCACCGAGTCAAGCGCTACTACGACGGCAGAGTCCGCCCAAGGATCTTTGATGTGAGTGATCTCATTCTGAAACGAGTTTTCCCGGTACCATCACGTATGAATCCCAACTGGGAAGGTCCGTACGCCATTGAACGGAAGCTTGGAGAGGGAACATTCAAGCTAGCGACCGTTGATGGCACGACACTCCCCCGAGCATGGAACAGTGAACATCTGCAGCACTATTACATTTAGCATGTTTTCTTTCTTGTTTTAGGAACTTTTATTTCATGCATGTTTCCATTCAGTCATAACTTAGTTTCTTTTTAAAGTTGTAATCGAGCAGTTTAGTTGATTTTCATTAATAAAGGCTTGAAGCCGTATTTTCCACAGATCACTAATGTTTCTATACCCCATGACCGGATGACGAATTACATTATCGTATGCGGAGTACGGACTCGTGTAAACGATTTCAAATCTCCGAATCCCCAGAGCGCGGATTGGAGTACTCTAAGTCCCCGGAGCGCGGACTAGAGTATAAACGATTTCAAATCTCTGAATCCCCAGAGCGCGGATCAGAGTACTCTAAGTCCCCGGAGCATGGACTAGAGTATAAACGATTTCAAATCTCCAAATCCCCAGAGCGCGGATCAGAGTACTCTAAGTCCCCGGAGCGCGGACTAGAGTATAAACGATTTCAAATCTCCGAATCCCCAGAGCGCGGATCGGAGTACTCTAAGTCCCCATAGCACGGACTAGAGTATAAACAATTTCAAATCTCCGAATCCCCAGGGCGCGGATTGGAGTACTCCAAGTCCCCGGAGCGCGGACTAGAGTATAAACGATCTCGAATCTCTGAATCCCCGGAGCGCGGATCGGAGTACTCCAAGTCCCCGGAGCGCGGACTAGAGTATAAACGATCTCAAATCTCCGAATCCCCAAAGCGCGGATCGGAGTACTCCAAGTCCCCGGAGCACGGACTAGAGTATGAACGATCTCGAATCTCCAAATCCCCAGAGCGCGGATCGGAGTACTCCAAGTCCCCGGAGCGCGGACTAGAGTATAAACGATCTCGAATCTCTGAATCCCCAAAGCGCGGATCGGAGTACTCCAAGTCCCCGGAGCGCGGACTAGAGTATAAACGATTTCAAATCTCCGAATCCCCAGAGCGCGGATCGGAGTACTCTAAGTCCCCGGAGCGCGGACTAGAGTATAAATGATTTTGAATCTCCGAATTCCCAGACTGCGGATCGGAGTACTCCAAGTCCTCGGAGCGCGGACTAGAGTATAAACGATTTCGAATCTCCGAATCCCCAGAGCGCAGATCGGAGTACTCCAAGTCCCCGGAGCGCGGACTAGAGTATAAACGATATCGAATCTCCGAATCCCCAGAGCGCGGATCGGAGTACTCTAAGTCCCCGGAGCGCGGACTAGAGTATAAACGATCTCAAATCTCCGAATCCCTAGAGCGCGGATCGGAGTACTCTAAGTCCCCGGAGTGCGGACTAGAGTATAAACGATTGCAAATCTTCGAGTCCCCAGAGCGCGGATCGCAGTACCCTAAGTCCCTAGAATGCGGACTAGAGTATAAACGATGCGAACCTCTGAATCCCCTGAACGTGGATCAACTTACTCTAAATCCCCGGAGCGCAGATTTAGAAAAAATTCCAAGTACTCGAGAGATGTGGAACAAGAAATATGCCACGTCCGGAGATGTTTGAACAACACAAAAATGGACTGGGAGATAATGCGACTACAGTAAATCATCAAACAAAAGAAAAGCAAGAGAATCATTCAAACAAAAAAGAAACTAAACTTCATTCAAATAGTTCAAAATGGGGTTACACAGTTACTCCTACAAAACTCAGAGTTGAGAACTTATCTATACAAGCTATAGGACTTAAGCAAGAAGCTCGTTGAACGAGTGTATTAATTATTTCTTCGGTTTCTTCTTCTTGCCTTCCTTTGTTTTTTCCGACGACTCCTCTCCTTCACACTTTTTCTTGGATTTCTTGCTTGCTAAAGAAGCGGAGTCAGGAGTAAGAGACGGAACATCTAATGGTTTGGACCTGCCCGGGAGAATGATTTTCAAAGGTCTGTTCCGTGGGTCGGTATGTTCCAGGATTCCAGGTTCAACTTTGACCTCGGCCTTTTTCTTCTCCTCTGCGGCGAGGCGGTCCTTCATGCTCATCTGTGAAGTATGCTCAGAGGCGCCAGTGATTTCAATTTCATCACTACCTTCGGCAGGAGATAAAGTGTCAAGCTTATCATCATCTAGCGCCCCAATCACTTGAGCATCGGGACCAGGAATTACTCCCGCATGGACAGCGTCGCTAGTTTTCTCTGCCTCCTCCTTGGCATCATCGCTCCTTGGAGTCGGCTCGGCGTCAGAACAGCCTACATGAAAACATAAAGAATGAGCGTTAGAATGAATAACCACTACTGAAAAATGACAGGATCTTTCAACTTCTAGAAAAGAAGAGTTTCCTACCGAGTTCTGGTTGGCTATCGGTTGCGCATGGGGTTTCACCCTCTAGAATAGGAGATAGCACATGAACACCAAGCCCGGGATCTTCAGGGTCATAACCGGCATGCTGCTCGAACGGGTCAACTGTCGGCCGACCGGCCGGTTGAGCGGCGGGAGGAGCAGCAGTGTGAGGAGCCATAGTCTCAGCCCCAGACAGGTCAGCTTCATCATTTTTCTCTTTTGGAAGGGGAGAGCCTTTGCTATAAAGCGTCAATGCTGCGGATAAATCTGCTGGCTCATTCCCCCTAAGGAACTCCTTCACCAAAGCATCCTCATCGACCTCTTCAGAGCCCGACTCGATTTTCCTGATCTTTATCAACGTTTCCCAGGCCTCAGCTAGGGATTCGAGGTAGCCGTCGCCCAAGAATGTTAAGTCGCGATGCATAAGGATGCGGGCTCCATATTCAGCGATCAACGGGTCAAACATGCATTTGACTTCTTCCCTGCCTGCTTCTGCGGCCGCCTCGAGATGAGAGTCAATCTCCTCCGCAGCCTTTCTTTTGCCCTCCTCACGGGCCTCATCCTTCATTTTCTCAACCCCAACAAGTTCGTCATCGAGCTTCGTTTTCAGGAGACGAGTAGCAACGATTTCATCACAGTATCGTTGTGATTCTTCTTGAGCAGCTACCTTGTCCTCCTTCTCCTTGAAGAGTAATTCTTTCAGCTCTCTGACTTGCACGACGAGCGCGTCCCTCTCTTTTTGGACAGAGTCTTTTTCTAGGGTGAGGGCACCGCTGCGCTGGACTGCTTCATCAAGCTCCTTCTTGTGAGCCATCTCTAAGCGAGTAACTGCCTCAGCAATATCTTTTTCACTTTGTTCAGCGGCTTCCAACTTCGACTTGTATGAAGCGAGCTCTACGTCTTGGTGCTCGATGATGTTTTTGTCGCAGCCAGCCTCCAGTTTCAGGCGATCAATCTCATGTTGACGCTCAACGGACACCTCCGAGATCTTCTCCACCAAGTGCACAAACGCGTCATGTTGAACATAGACGTCGTTATTGCAGGCAATGGCACTCTGCTTCACGTGCCCAGGAATATGGTGAATAGCCGAGAGGAACTTCAAACCGTCAAAGAAAATTTTCGGAAACTTGGCCTTGAGATCGACCATCTTTTCCGCAACAGTTGGGTCCACCGCAGGGGTAGGAGGAGGAGGCTTTGGAAGTTCCGCTCTTTTTCGTTGCTCCCGAACTTGCCTTGTACTCGATGAACCGTAGTGTTGTTCTCGAGGAGCATCAGATTGGTAACCCTTCTGTGAAAACTTCTCTTTATCTGGCTCAGTTAGAGGAAGAGGATCACGGGACTGTGAAGATTGAGAATATGCCTTCTTACGGTGAGACGAATCGCGGGGACGATTGTCTCTATCTTCGTAATCATCCCTGTCCCTACGTCTGCATGAGCCTGAGTCCCGTCCGGAGTGATGAAATATGGAAGAGCCATGAAGGCGATCCAGTCCGTGAGAGCGTCCCATTCATCGAGAATAGATAGGTTCGATAGACCCCTCTGGGAACTTTCCAGGTGCTGCAAGGAAGCCTCTTTCTCAAGCGGGATAGGCATGACTTTTGAAGTGCCACCAACTTTCTCCTTCTGAACTTTATATTTTAACTTCTTCTTTCTCTTCAAAGGGGAGGATGATGTTTCAATGTCTTGGACTTCGACCGTCGGATTCCAAGCGGGACCTACATTCTCGTCTTGAGTCTC
The DNA here is from genome assembly GCA_030737815.1 of Allium fistulosum. NCBI lineage: Eukaryota > Viridiplantae > Streptophyta > Magnoliopsida > Asparagales > Amaryllidaceae > Allium > Allium fistulosum. The sequence continues at coordinate 7,568,724 of JASFAW010000014.1, forward strand.
AGGAGCTTCATCTTCTTTGCGCCCACCTTCCTCGGACGTATCGGGAGTGCAACGCGACGACGATCCGGCCTGTTTTTTCCCTTTACCGGAAGAAGGTTTGGGAATGATGACACCTTCTGGAAGACTGATCCGACGACCAGGGGCTAGCAAGCCAAACCCCGACAGTGATTCATTTGAAATGATAGTCCGGATGTCTCGTTCCTCGGCAGGAAGAGCTCTAATGGCTTCAACAGCCTCAGAATTCCTCGGCCTTCCGGACGCGGGTTGATACCTGAAAAGATGAAACAAAGAGTTAGGAAAAGCATGACTCCGGTTAAATGCGAATAGTGACTCGGCAGAGAGACTTACTGCCTTCAACCCATCTCCTCGCGAAACCAGGAGGGCAGCGCACATAAAACCATTCCTGTTTGTACAGGGCGAATTTACTACATGCCCCTGTCAAGATTTGGCATTTGTGGTACGGCTCGAGGAACATAAAGGAAGGACTGTCTTTTTGTCTCTTGATCATATAAATGTATCTGATATCGCCATCGGTTGGAGGTCTAGAGAAAACGGCCATGAAAAGTAAGTAGGTCCCGTATAGAAACGCATGGCCGTTCGGGTGCAGCTGCGACGGAGCTATGTCAATATACTGCAATACATCCCGGAGAAATAAATTGAACGGAGGCACGCTGCCCATCCAACACATGAACTTGTTACAGGCGGTATACCCGACTGGGGGTAGATGAGGACGATCGTGTCGCGAAGGGACCAACACGTCGGCGAAAGGGATCCCATGAATGGAGCATATCCGTCGGAGAGCGGCTTCGTTGATCTTCAAAGCTTGTGAATCGATCGGATTGTCTAGAAGAATTGCTGCCTCCAGGGCATCAGGTGCTAAGTTGTGAGCAGGAGAAGTCGACGGATTAGAAGTATCAGCAGCTTCTGGCCTTGATGACGTCCCAGGCCTGTCGGATATAGTGGCGGAGCTAGACATTCTTGACATCCTCAATAAATAACTAATCCGGCTAAGTGCCCGAGAAAACTATACTCAAAAGACGTTGTGAACTCGTGCAAGCAATCGTGTACAAGCAATAAAAAGACATAAAAATGAGCTGCGAATCGTCGTCTTCGAAGACCGTCATCGCTGACCATCTCGAAAAGCCCACCAGGTGGTGATTACAGTTCCAGATTCATAAAATATATAATTTATGAAGTGGTCGGCCTAAGTGTAGTTTGACATTTATACTGTTCGGCATTTAAATGGTGTTCGGTAATTGTATTGTTCGGTTTAGGGTTTGTTCGGCCACCAAGCCCACTTGAGAATGTCCAGCCTAAGTATAGGTCGGCATGTATGTTTGTTCGGCTAAAGTCAATGTTCGGCTAAAAGCTTTGTTCGGCTGAAGTCATTGTTCAGCTAAAGTCAATGTTCGGCTAAAAGCTTCGTTCGGCTAAGTTATAGTTTGGCATTTTAATGAGTGCTCGGCCTGGGTTTGATCGGCCAAGGTAGTGCTCGGCAGCCTTCCATTCCACCATCCGACGCATGACGACATACGCCGGAGCAGCGCTACGCCAAACAACACCCTTACCTCCTCCAACACCTCAATTCTTTCTTCTTCCCTTCAGCTTCGGTTCGACGCGAAGGAACTAAGCACATACTCATCGTTCGGTAGTAGAGACGCAATAAAGACGACCTACTCGAAAACTTTCTACGCGACACACTCGGCCATCTCGTTTGAAACCTACTTGAATCGTACGAGGAAAAATACCTAAGTTTGCAGGTCGGAGATGGGGATGGTGTAGTTAAGTTTTAAATTCGGATGACTGAATAGAATTACAAGTCTTCGAAGAACGGCAGAAGTAAAAAATTAAAAGGGAGAAGAAGGAAAAGACCTGGTTTTATAGGGAAGGGAAGTGGAAGTCGAAGGGGCTATACCCGGTGGAACCGGTCAAAGCCAGAGTGTTCGGCATCGGAAGGCAGTGTCGTCCGGCATGAGGAGTGTTCGGTTTCGACTGCTTCGTTCGGCATCTGTACCACGCTCGTCATACACCTCCACCACTGATATTCTCAAGAAAGCGTCTCCAAAGAGAGTTGACCTAGATTCGAAGCGAAGTACGGGGGATATGCAATTCAAAGCGTACCACGATTCAGCCATGTAATACACTTTGGAGGGCAAGTGTTTCCTGGAGATTTGACCAGGCAACTAGTACTCGGCTTCCAGTGGAACACAGCATCATAGAATGTTCGGCATATCGTAGTACTCGGCATACAAGACTACTCGGCGTTAACTAGCACTTGACATCAACTAATGCTCGGCGTTATCTAGCGCTCGGCATCAATAGAATTCGGCAACAGGAGTGTAGTAGAACTCGGCGACAGGTGCACTCGGCAACAGGAGTGTAGTAGAACTCGGCGACAGGTGCACTCGGCAATAGGAGTGTTCGGCATAATGTAGAACTCGGCAGCGGGAGCACTCGGCATCCAACAGGAGTACTCGGCAACGGGAGTACTCGGCATCCAACAGGAGTACTCAGCATCCGGGAAACGAGAACACTCGGCATCCAATAGGATTACTCGGCAACGAAAGTACTCGGCATCCGGGAGACGTTCGGTGTACATAACCATTCAACATGACACTATCGTTCGGTCAGGGAGCATTGTTCGGTCAAGAGCTTCAAACAGGGATACGTTCGGCTTCAACTGCAATCATCCTACACTCCCCACACATCAGACGTACCATTCGGCTTAGAAAGGACCGTTCGGCATGGGGAGGACCGTTCGGCATTATGATGTTCGGCATGCTTGGTTCGGCAAGCAGCAAACACTGTACTCGGGCTAGAGTGTTCGGCCACCAAGCCCACTTGGAAGTCCAGCCCGTATTTGCCTATAAATAGAGGGGCAGGGTCACAGTGAAGGGGGATCCTTTTTTGGAGAGAACACTGGGGGAGACTCTGCCATTTTTTAGACCCATCTTCTCTACTTAACAACTCCATTCAAGCATCTGATTCACGAATTGTATTTCTAATCATCTAGTAAGAAGATCAATAAAGTTTAACCTCAAAGTGGACGTAGGTAATTACGCTGAACCACTATAAATTTGTTGTTCTTACTTTCTGCATTTAAATTAGCATTGTCTTCTCTGTTTAATTTACCTTCATCACTTATTTCTCTACATAATCTTTCTCTAAGAGGTTAGTGACCAATTTTGGTGCTAACAGGGCACATTTTTAATAAGATGATTGTATGTTGTTAATTTTAATATATAACATCTGATCTAGGTTGTTAGAAATAGAATCATATTGTTCAAATCTGAAATTGAATTATAAATTTTGTTGGTACAAACTTGTTAATATAGTGATTGATCTAGGTTAAACACCTTTGTAATCAAATAGAAATTCCTATAATCGGTTAATATAACTTGATAATATTAATGTTAAACCATAAATTAAACCGATCACTATAAATTCAAACTGATTAGGAGTTTGGACTAATAACCTGTTTATTTCAGAAAAATTATTAAATCTGAAAACTATAAGGTTACTGTAAGTTTACTAGTAGAGCAAAAACTTAACATAACTAAATTAAAATCAAACTAAACAACAAACATTAACCTTAAATTGACATCGCGATCGGTCGATCGCACTTACTGAAGCGGTCGACAAAAAGCGGTCCACCGCTCCAAGAGCAGGCGGTCGACCGATTGGCGTTCTGGAAGCACAATCTGATCCTTGGCCCGAGGCCTAGGTTATAAATAAATTTAGTTACTAATATATATATATGGATGTTAAGGTATGGAAGCTAGTTATTTATGAGACAAAATTAGGATGTTGAAGAGCTGGTTATATACTATTTATCCAGCAGGCGTCGATTTTCGACAGAGGGCGATTCTATCCCAAATAGCACTCATAAGAGGTTTTACAGTAGACATGCAACATTGGCCGATGCCTGACGAAGTGCGTGTCAAGATACAATGGAAATTCCTTATTATTCACGGATGATGTGACATGATGTCGTATTGTTCTTTGATCCCGATGCATGCAACAAGAGGCAAAAACGTTACTATTGAGAGGTGGACACAGATCCAAATGATGAGACATTTTGATGATTCACCCTTAATGCATGACATGGATACGAGTTGTCGTAGTTGCGGAAAACTTAGTCTCATTGTGGAAATTTTAGGGAAACCTATTTCGAAATAGTTATGCGAAGTCGTAATGTGGGAAATGGTAGGGTAATCCTATGTGGAATAGCTCAAGAAGCTATTAGCCAATCAGTAGATATCTGGTGGTTTGATTAATTGTTCGGTCCTAAGTATGAGCCTGTACAAGTAGTTAGTGTAGGTGTGTATTTCGTTAAACCTTTTAAGTAAAAAATATAGTAATTCACTGACACTTGTAGAACACCCTAGATCACATAGAGTATCATTAAAGTTAACTGCACATGATCACCATATATTAATGATGTACTCAGTCATCAAACATTTGTTTGACCTACCCCTTTTCCTTTCTTTTTCCCCATCAAAGGAGGACTGGGCAGCAGGTGATTGTCTGTGATTAGTACGTGGAGAGGCGAGCCTATCATTGGAGTTGCTTTTTATTTTATATTACTCTCCATGTAGCTATCTGTCTTATTCAGTACTTCATATTTATCAGGCGATATATCATATTTGTATGTACTTTGGATTTGACTACGTACTATTTTTCTGAGACTATGTTTTGTGATATTTTCGGAGATGGTTATTTATATTCTGTTGCCTTCTGCTGCGAGTTCTGAAAGTGTACTACAACTTTGATCATATATGTATATCTTTAGTCACTGTATTGTTTTAAAAACCCCGACAGCTCGTATTTCTCGACACCGACGTGAGTCCAAAAGTCACCATAGGCTTTGCATCGATGTTTTTGGAGGTGCGATTCATCACACCAATGTATCTAAAATTGAATAAGATTTAAATTTCAAAAGTCACTCCTACTTATGATATATAATGATGTATCGATAGGAAGTAACTGGATTTTGTTGGATAAAGTATGATTTGTGATGTAGTTAAGTTAACTTCTTTCTATAAGATTATGTACTTAAGAGTAAGTACATAAGGTTAAAATTAATTTAATCTAAGCATAGCTTACAAGATCATCCACGATTTGAGTTGATAACAAACCCCTATATATCTATGGTTAACAGGTTGACAGAATTAAGTTATGAACATGGGTTTCATAAACAAAACCTAAATCAGTTTTATACATAAATAAAGGTAGTTCATAAAATATTTATGAGTACCTATTCCATTGCACCAAGAAACAATTGTGGTTTCGAGAACCGCCAACTTCTTGACCAACGAGTTTCTTTTAGACATTATCGGTAGTATAATGGATTTGGATATAATAATAAAAACTGCTTATGAAGGATGAAATAAAATTAACCAATCTTAAATGGACACAACACATTAGAATGTCTAATACGAATTCTCGACATTAAAGAGAAACCGTGAATTTCTTATTGATGTCGAGAAATAGAATTTCATCGATTTTCAATAAGTCATTAAGTGTTTTGTTGAACCAATGACTTTGTGTTTGGATTAAACAAGTCGAATGTGGATGATATTGGAATTGTGACCAAAACTAAATTCCATAAGCCCTAAAAGTGATATAATTTTGACAACGGGAATTGGTGTGCTCGTTACTACCAGGTATTGCTTCAAACAGTGGAATTGGATTTTACCCAAAAAAATGCGTAAATGATAAATTCGGGCAACTTAGGTGACGCGTGAACTTAATATTTGAATTGTCCGATATTAATTGCTGATTGAATTTACACCTTTGTGTCGCACAACCGTAATGATGAATACTATGAAAAGCCACCCAATTTAATTGAATATAATTATTATAAATTAATTAATATTTTTTGAAATATTAGTATCGCATCTTATTTAATTTATTTAAGCGCCACTAGTATTTAATAAAGTGTGTATATAAAAGTTATACACACACATACACATGTATCGGCATGCGATATCATTAAATATTTAAATTTGATTTTAATAAATTACATACTAACTTGGTTTGGAAAAGTTTATGGGCCCATCATGCCCTTGCTATGTGATGCAGTGCGATCTACTAGCTCGTCTGATTTGAATTGTTCAAGGCCTTTAGGTCGCTCACGACCTAGTGAATCCTTAGGTCGCTCACGACCTAGTGAAGGTCGCTCACGAGTTACTGGATTCAGTGTAAAGGCATGCAAACGACCTAAGGAGATAAACAAACTAACGTGCATTTTATTAGGTCGCTCGACCTTATGTTGCGAAAAGAAAGACGAATTACGACCTAAGTTAGGTCGCGAGAAGTTAGGTCGCGGGGAAATGTTACGACCTATGTTAGGTCACGGAGAAGTGTTACGACCTATGTTAGGTCGCGGAAGCGGGTTACGACCTATGTTAGGTCGCTGATGTGTATACTGCAAGATCACTGAAGCCATCTGAAGTTAGGTCGCTTGACCATAGGTCGCTCAATTTTAGGTCGCACGAAGAATTCCAGAAGCCTTGTTTTTTAGGTCGTTGGGTATGTTGTATCTGTTGAACATATTAAGTCGTATGTCGTTCTTGTTGTATTTGCTTATGTTGTACTGTTGTTATGTCGCGTGTTGTAAGTTGATAGCTCGTATGATATTGTTTTAGGTCGTATGAGTTAGGTCGTAGGTCGCGTCTGTTAGGTCGTTAACGACCTATGTGTTGTGATGTAAGTGTTGTGTTGTAAGCCTATAAATAGGCGAGTTGTGTCATTTGTAATAGTTAGTTGATTTTGAATAAACTTTTGTTTGAGAGCTTTGTGCCTCTTCTTAAATTGGTAGTTGAGTGTAATCTCCTATCTCCTCCTTCGGCATTCGAGTGCGCTCGGATCAACGATTGTAGAAGCCAATTCATGGTATCAAGTACGCTTGATCAACGTTTGAAGAATTGTAGATCTTCTTTCACGGTATCATGCGCGATCGACGTGACGAAGATAGCTAGAATCCGGTATCTTTGGATCAATGGATTTGGGCCTTTGGTATTCTTCAATCCACCGATTGCTACTTTCACCGTTTCATCATTTTCAGTAATCCGCTGCTGCGTCATTTGGTATCAGAGCTAGACTTAGCCAATCATAGCTAAGCCGAGTCTTGGAGCCAATTCTTATAGAAGAGTTTGAGGAGTTAGTGAAGCCGAGCTACATCAAGCAAAGCCGAGCTAAGAGAAGTGTTTTGAGCCATGCATAGTAGTTCATTTTTTTGATCAAGGCCGAGAATTAAAGTTGAAGTTTGTGAAGATTCATTCATGCCGCCAAGGAGAGCTAATCGCTATCAGAATATTGAAGCGTTGTATAGAAGAGAAGAAGCCGAGCAAATGGAACAACGCATCAATGAAAAGTTTGATGAAGGCATTGGGAAGTTAAAGAAACTGATGAATGATATGAATCAAGGACAAAGGAGAAGGTCGCCAGTCTCGAACCATGGAGGAAACAGAGTTTCGCCATCGGTTACGAAAGTGAGGAGGGTGTCGCCGCAATCTTTCCGAGGAAGAAGAGAATCTTCAGTTTCAATGAGAATAGAACATCATGAGTATAGAGATGAAGAGAGAAGAACTCCACGTGAGTTTGAACATGAACCATACTTTGATGATGAAAGAAAAAGTAGAAGGGATATGCGGGATCATAGAAATGTGGGTGGTCAAGATCGTTATCGAAGTACATCTGGTTTTAATGAAGATGGTGGTAGATATAGTGTTCATTCTCGAGATCGAGACCAAGTACGAAATGCATATCGGGATGTTGAGGATGATCGTCGATGGGAATCAGGGATGAAAACTGAAATTCCAGAATTCAAGGGTGGAATGGTAACGGAGGGATTTTTGGATTGGTTGTCTAATGTGGAAGAAATTTTTGACTTCAAAGAAGTACTCGAACATCGTAGAGTGAAGTTGGTTGCTACTCGTTTGAAAGGAAGAGCTATGGCATGGTGGTAACAAACTAAGCTAACACGGGAGAGAATGGGAAAGTCAAAGATTGAGTCATGGGATAAGATGAAGAAGTTTATGAAAGCTACTTTCTTGCTGTATAATTTTCAATCTCTTATGTATCAACGATTGCAGAATCTGAGACAGGGAACGAAATCTGTGAATGATTATGCGGATGAATTTTATCAATTGATTGCGAGGAATGATATCATGGAGATGGAGGAGCGGTTGACAGCTAGATTTGTTGGAGGGTTGAGAATGCAGATTCAAGATATGGTGAACATGTTTGATCCCAGATCTGTTGCTGAAGCACATCAAAAAGCTATCGCTTGGGAGAAGCAAGGTAGGAGAGGTGGTGGTGTGTTTACAAATTCCAACAATCCAATGAAAGGGGCTAGTAACAATGCGAATGTTTCGAAGGCTGTTGCAAAACCGGTTGTTAATGAAGTTGCTAAGACCAGGATCAATAGTGGTATCAAATGTTTCAATTGTCAGGAGATTGGTCACAAAAGCAATGAATGTCCAAAGCCAAAGAAACGAGTGATGGTTGCTGAGGCAGAGGATGAGGATGCAGAAGCTGAATGTTCTAATTCACTACATGATGAGGAGGAGGAAAATGTGTCGGGAGATGAAGGGTATTCATTAATGATGAAGAGGTCGTGTTTAACACCAAAGCAAGAGGATGATTCAAGTTAGTTGAGGAGCAATATTTTCCAGTCAACATGCACTATCTTGGGAAGAGTTTGCAAGTTTGTTATTGATGCAGGAAGTTGTGACAATATTATCTCTACAGAAGCTGTGAAGAAGTTGGCATTGAAGACTGAGAAGCATCCGAAACCTTACAAGTTAGCTTGGTTGAGGAAATGTGGGGAGGTGAAGGTTGGACGAAGAGCTTGTGTTAATTTTTCGATTGGGAAGAAATACAATGATGGAATTTGGTGTGATGTTGTGGATATGGATGTATGCCATCTGTTGTTGGGGAGACCATGGCAATATGATAGAGCGGTGCAACATGATGGTCGTACTAACAGTTTTAGTTTCATGTTTGAAGGCACTAAGATCACTTTAATTCCTAAGAAGCGACAACAAGAAGAAAGCAAGTTGGAGGAGATTAAAGAACTTAAAACTTTGCTAACTTTGAAGGAGTTTGTTACAGAAGTCGAAGAGGAGCCTGAAGTATTTTTGTTGATTGGACGTGAGAGTAATGAAGTGGTTGAGATTCCTGAAGAAGTAAAGCCAATGCTGGGAGAATTTGACGATGTATTTCCTGAGGAGCTACCAACGGAGTTACCGCCGTTGAGAGACATTCAACATCAAATTGACCTTGTTCCAGGAGCTGTGTTACCACATAGACCACACTACAGAATGAGTCCAAAGGAACACGAGGAGTTGAGAAGGCAAGTGGAAGAGTTACTTGAGCAGGGGCGTGTGTAGGAAAGTTTAAGTCCTTGTGCGGTGCCAGCTTTGTTAGTACCGAAGAAAGATGGAACGTGGAGGATGTGTACTGATAGTCGGGCACTCAACAAAATAACTGTCAAATACAGATTTCCGATGCCAAGGCTTGATGATTTGTTGGACCAGTTGAGCGGGGCTACTATCTTTTCGAAAATTGATTTGAAGAGTGGTTATCATCAAATTCGAATTAGACCAGGAGACGAATGGAAGACAACATTCAAGACAAGAGAGGGGTTGTACGAATGGCTGGTTATGCCATTTGGTCTGTCGAATGCACCTAGTACATTTATGCGGGTGATGAATCAGATCTTTAGACCTTTTATTGGGAAGTTTGTGGTGGTGTATTTTGATGATATACTGATATATAGTAGAAGTTCCGAAGAACACTTGCAACATCTGAGGGAAGTGTTGATGATACTGCGACAGGAACAATTTTATGCTGCAACGAAGAAATGCATGTTCATGATGCATAGTGTTTTATTTTTGAAATATGTTATATCAGAAGGAGGTATACAGGTGGATCAGAATAAAGTTGAAGCAATCAGAAATTGGCCACAACCCAGTACGATAACAGAAGTTAGAAGCTTTCATGGTTTAGCATCATTCTACCGAAGGTTTATTCCACACTTCAGTAGCGTGATGGCCCCAGTTACTGATTGTATAAAGGGGAAGCAATTTTCATGGTCAGAGGAAGCAGGATTTGCTTTTGAGAGGATCAAGGAACTTTTGACGACAGCACCAATTCTAGTGTTACCGGATTTTCAGTTGTTGTTTGAATTGCATACTGATGCATCGAAGGTTGGAATTGGAGGGGTGTTAAGTCAGAAGGGACGTCCTATTGCATATTTCAGTGAGAAGCTATCGGGAGCCAAGATGAGATATAATACTTATGATGTGGAATTCTATGCTATTGTTCAAGCTATTAAACATTGGAGACACTATTTGTTCCATAAAGAATTTGTTCTATATACTGATCATGAAGCACTGAAACATTTGAAGGGGCAGGACAAAATTGCAACCAGGCATGCTTCGTGGATCGCATACCTACAACAATTTACATTCGTGGTGAAGCATAAGTCCGGAATTACAAACAGAGTGGCAGATGCATTGAGTCGAAGGAATCATTTGTTGACTACAATGAAGGTTGAAGTGACAGGGTTTGACGTGTTGCCAGAATTATTGGTTGAGGATCCTTATTTTGCAAAGCTTGTAGATGAAGTCAAGGAAGGAAAGACGGATGAGTTTGTATTGGTGGATGGTTTTCTCTTGAAAGGAAATCAATTGTGTATACCAGAGGGCAGTTTATGAATGAAGATTGTGAAGGAGTTGCATGAGGAAGGTCATGTGGGGAGAGACCGTACATTACAGTTGATTTCACAATCATATTTTTGGCCTACTATAAGAAGAGAAGTTGAAAGATTGGTGGAGAGATGTCATATTTGTCAAGTATCTAAAGGGACAGCGATGAATGCAGGATTGTATATGCCATTACCTGTGCCTACTAGACCGTGGGTTGATGTGAGCATGGATTTTGTTTTGGGTTTGCCTAAAACTCAAAGGGGGAATGATTCTATATTTGTTGTGGTAGATAGATTTTCCAAGATGGCTCGCTTGTAAGAAGACAGCTGATGCCGTCCGTGTTGCTCAGTTATTCTTTAAAGAGGTGTATCGATTACATGGACTACCTGAATCTATTGTTTCTGATCGGGATACTAGACTCCTAAGCCATTTTTGGTTGAGTTTGTGGAAGATGGTTGGAACGAAACTGAATTTTAGTAGTGCCTATCATCCGCAAACAGATGGGTAGACGGAAGTGGTCAACAGATCATTGGGAAACTTGTTGCGATGTCTTGTACAGGATAATTTGAAGAGTTCGGATATGAAATTATGTCAGGCAGAGTTTGCACATAATCATGCGGTTAACCGTAGTACGGGTTTCAGTTCGTTTCAAGTTGTATACTCAGCAAGTCCGAAGGGTCCATTGGATCTGACGACAGTGCCATATCAGAAGGGAGTTGTTAAGCGAGCTGATGATTTTGTGACTGAGCTGCAGGAGTGCCACAGAGCTGTTTATGAACGATTGCTTGCGTCAAATGAGAAGTATAAACAACAGGCAGATAGAAAGCGAAGGAGTGTGAATTTCAGAGAAGGTGATTTGGTTTACGCCGTATTGACAAAAGATCGTTTTCCAGTGGGAACATACAATAAGTTGAAAGCTCGTAAAATTGGTCCAGTAGAAATCCTGAAGAAAATCAATGAGAATGCATATCAGCTGAGATTGCCGGATAATGTTCATACTTCTGATGTTTTCAATGTCAAATATTTGATTTCGTATCATGGGGATGAGCTTGTTGCGGAAGAGGAAGGTGCAAATTCGAGGACGAATTCTTGTCAACAGGGGGAGGATGATGCAGCGCAATCTACTAGCTCGTCTGATTTGAATTGTTCAAGGCCTTTAGGTCGCTCATGACCTAGTGAATCCTTAGGTCGCTCATGACCTAGTGAAGGTCGCTCACGAGTTACTGGATTCAGCGTAAAGGCATGCAAACGACCTAAGGAGATAAACAAACTAACGCGCATTTTATTAGGTCGCTTGACCTTATGTTGCGGAAAGAAAGACGAGTTACGACCTAAGTTAGGTCGCGGGAAGTTATTACGACCTATGTTAGGTCGCGGAGAAGTGTTACGACCTATGTTAGGTCGCGGAAGCGGGTTACTACCTATGTTAGGTCGCTGATGTGTATACTACAAGATCACTGAAGGCATCTGAAGTTAGGTCGCTTGACCATAGGTCGCTCAATTTTAGGTCGCATGAAGGATTCCAAAAGCCTTGTTTTTTAGGTCGTTGGGTATGTTGTATCTGTTGAACATATTAAGTCGTATGTCGTTCTTGTTGTATTTGCTTATGTTGTACTGTTGTTATGTCGCGTGTTGTAAGTTGATAGCTCGTATGATATTGTTTTAGGTCGTATGAGTTAGGTCGTAGGTCGCGTCTGTTAGGTCGTTAACGACCTATGTGTTGTGATGTAAGTGTTGTGTTGTAAGCCTATAAATAGGCGAGTTGTGTCATTTGTAATAGTTAGTTGATTTTGAATAAACTTTTGTTTGAGAGCTTTGTGCCTCTTCTTAAATTGGTAGTTGAGTGTAATCTCCTATCTCCTCCTTCGGCATTCGAGTGCGCTCGAATCAACGATTGTAGAAGCCAATTCACGGTATCAAGTGCGCTTGATCAACGTCTGAAGAATTGTAGATCTTCTTTCACGGTATCGTGCGCGATCAACGTGACGAAGATAGCTAGAATCCGGTATCTTTGGATCAACGGATTTGGGCCTTTGGTATTTTTCAATCCACCGATTGCTACTTTCACCGTTTCATCATTTTCAGTAATCCGCTGCTGCGTCACTATGGCTGTCCATTAGAAGAAGTGGTGTGAGTGCTCAAATATAGATTTAATTAGTAGAAAAGAAGGAGAAAACAAAGGAGATCAGATTGCACTTTTTGTTCTATCTAGATTCCTATTTAAACTTCCCAGTTTCATTCATTTTAGTCTCATCCTTATACTGGTAGAAGCTAAAAATACCAAAGGCATATTGCCATTAAGTTCCGAAAACAAATTCAAATCAGAATTAAAAATAAAGTGTGGTGTTCATCTCTAGTCTATCGCAATTTCTGGAGGTGTTTTGATTAGATCTAAGGAGTTTTATTCTTTATTCAAGAAGCAATTTATAGGCTACAGAATTTAGTAATAATTTTATTATCATTATTATTTTATAAACATAAATATTGATCATTACATCTATGCTATTTTGATCCTAATTATTATAATGAACTAGTGCGAACCCGTGCTTCCCATACGGGTTGTTGCGATGTTTTGTTTTCCAATTATCGATTAGTCTTTGCTTGTTTTCTTATATAATTAATTTGGACATTTCAATTGAATTATTTTCTAAATATTGATTAAATTCAAATTGGTCAAAAAAGTTTAAAGTTTAATTATCAGATAATATACACTTGAACAGAAAGTATTAAGATTCTAAATGTTTTTTGTACTATGATCAAAAAATTCTATCTGAAGAATAATATTTTCAACCTTGAAATTGTCCTAGCTAATCAAAACAGAGTATTTTACCAATGTTTTACAATGTATCAGTTTAAAAATCATTTTACCTACCATGTTGAAGCTTAAATTATTTTATAATTATATTTGTTCACTTTAGTTAAAATTTCATTGAATTGCAAACGATAGTACACCTGAACGTAGGCATGCAACTTTTCTGAACCAAAAGAAATCAATCCTTAGATAACTGCATGAACTATCATGTCAAGCTATTTAGCAAGCTTAAGGTAGCAAGATGATTATATGAACTGCCTTTTTATTATTTTAAACATCACATTAAGTAACCTTTCCCACATATTAAGTAACTACCGAGGACAATAACTTCACAAAAATGAATTGTTACATGCCTATTTGCCAATGATGCCTAAAAGAAAATTGCATTTGATAACACATCCATGACATAAAAATATATATAGTTTTAGTTTAAGAGAAAAAACAATAGAAAGTTGTTGGTGTATAATGCATGTCAGCAACTTAAACAGTATGAAGCATAAGCTATTCACATGATGTCTTTGTCCTTGTGGTAGTGATGATGACAATCCCCACTATGTCTCCCTGTGAAATATGAGAACAAAATTTTAATATAATCATGGTAAACACAGGAAACATTGAGTATCACCCATAGAAACATGAAACTATTATAGCTATGTTTTGATAGTACCCTCCGTGACTTGGAATACATCAAAGTAATATAATAAATTTCAAAATATACATACTTATTCAGTAAATAGAATGAGAGACTTAAAAAAAGCAACCATATTAGTGAAATGATAGTAGGTTATCCAAGTGGTGGCAACTCATTTGCTATGTTTATTAGGATTAATGTGTTATTAGTCTATAGGAAACTAATATGATATTTTGGTGAACAACATATTTTATGATAGGAAAGACGTGAAAAAATATTGGTTAACAACAAACCATTTCTAGTTCCTGTTGTAGTATTTGATGTTAATTTTGTCATGTTCACGTATATCAGAAAATTTTGACATTTGATTGCAAACAGAATATGTTAAACAATAGAAATAATTTATTTATCTGAAGAAGGAAAAACTATACCTCAAGGATAGTTAAAAGGTTAGTGTCCAACCTATTAAGTCTAGAGCTCAGAAGTAGAAAACATTTTTTTTCCAGAAGTGTTCTTTCACTCATGTGACTTGGACAAATTTCAACTCTCAGTGCTACTAAACTTAGAGCTAGCCTCTCAGTAGCTAGTACATGCTATTGTTGGGCACCAAATATGTCAAATTCTAGCAAAATCAAATCATATTTAAGAAAACAACATATTATAATAAGTAATCCCTACTTTAGCAAATTAGCATACAATATATGAAACTATTATATTCAAAAAGTTATGTTTTTAATTGATCACAATGACTTACTGTTTTGCGATGTAGATGGGCATCTATATTGATACAATCTTAAGCATTGGAATCTACTTTTAAAAAGATGTGATTTTAAATCAATATAGTTGAGTTTCACATTTATATTTCGCATGTTTTTGTTAAATATAGCCTACATAAATTATGGTTCCTTCATTTAACACAACTAAACTACTTAAACTCTTCATTTGTTGTTCATTTAGTAAACAGACAATAAATGGTCTGCACTGACAATTACAAACTTGTAACTATCGACTGAAGTTCCTATGTATGCAGATTATTGATCATAAATTATTACAATAAAGAACTAAGGAGGTACTTAAGGTTGTATCATAAAGGTCTCGAATAAAAAAGATTACTACTCACCTCAAACAACTCGACATATATCATCTTCATTGGAAGAACTCGAAGAAGAAGAATCGTCTCTGATCTTAAACAGTTGCATTGGATCTCTAGCAGGCGACACAACAGGCATTCTAGACTTCTTGACTTTTTAATACTGGCTTTGGCACCTTAACCTCCCTACATGACTTATCAATCATACTAATAAACTGCCCAGCAACAACAAACAATCCCTTTAACCTTCCTTGAATCCAATTAAAATGATCGGTCATGTTCTTCATCAACTTTCTCATCCTTCTCTCCTCCTTTAGCAATATGGTAAAATTCGCTTTCTCATAGTCAACAACATCCCTTGAAAAATTCACAAATAGACTCTTCATCAAATCCATATCTTTTTACTCTTTAGAATCTTGTTCATTTTAAAAAGATTGTTTCCAAGATCGGCCAGTGTGTAAGCTAAAGCATTAGCATCAAGGATAGAAGTTTTCTTGACATTCCATTGATCGGTATGTACAGTTTTTCACCATAATTAGAAGCACCTCCATTGCAAAGGAGATCTCAAACAGAAGAGTGAGTAAACAAACAGACAGCAATAGATCAGGATTGATTATAGACCCTATAATGAAAAATAAAATAACTTACTTCAAAAAATGTTACAATTTGATGCAAGTTACATTCATATTCTATGAAGTTTTTAAATGTTAAATTTTGGCACTTACGCAAGCTGAGCTAGCAATTAGCTGGAGCAGAATAAAAATGTTAATATACTAACACAAAATTCATATCTTTTATAGAACATATATTTGTGGAAAATGCTTAACAACATTAGCATGGGATTCGCTTGAAGTGGCAACATCACAACCCCAATCGCAAAGATGATCTCTTGGCTAAGAAAATTTTGCTACATTAAATTAAGTATTATAAAAAAAATATTTTGTTTTCCACATTTGCAATACACTTTATTAAAGTTTTCTAGTCTTGTAATTGGAACTACCATCCATGTCCTATGAATATGACCAATGAGTATTGATGACCCTTCCACGTGAAGAACCGAGCCTAATAATCGTGTGTTCATCACATGAAATATAGATTATATGAATGATTTATGATTAGCATTAACTGCCAATTTTATAGTTTAAATTACCTTGAAAATTCCTATAATTATGCCAGGACAATAAGGCTCTAACAGAACCCATAACACACTATATCAAGAAAACTCTTTAACTATTAAATTAAAATATGCAAGAAAGAGATAAAAATCTAACCGATGGCAACTTTTTGTTTGTAAGCCACAATTTGAGGTTGACACTTTTAATTGTGAAATTTGGCAATACACATAATTTATCAAAAGGTTTTAACTATGAGTGCATAAACCTAGGGGCTAACAATATCATCCATTTAAATTATGGTTCTTGGGTAGTTTGCTGAATTTTACAAACCTTGCATGTTTAATAACTCACGCTCTAAATCCTAAGATCTATACATGTCAAAAGTGATCGATCAATACCAAAAATATAAATGAAAAAGTTTTAATACCTATCAATATGTCAAAATAAAGTAGAAGAAGGAAATGGAAAGGAAATGCATATTCAGGGGCCATTTAATAAGATGTTATCGCTATCTCATTTTCATCCTACCACTTTTTCCCTTTGCTTATCTTGATCTTATTGGCTGACGGATCAGAGGAGGTTGAAGCATCCTCATCTTCTTGTTACCAACATTAAGCATATTAGTAGATTATCTATTTGTTAACAGTTGTTTTGCGCAATATCATATTTAGTAATACAAAGGGGGAACATATTTGTGCAGGAGTACACCACATACATATGAGTATATTATATCAGATTTATTTGAGTATTAGTGCCTAAAGTATGAATCTATAACTGTGCGATTTTTTTAGTTACATGAACACTGTTTGAACTTGGCTAAACAGTATAGTAGTGAGGAGAACTACCTATGCACTGGAATGTCTAGGAATTGTTCTTGCATTGTCACCTAACATTGGTGAAGTTCAATGGTTTAAATAGGGGTATATGGTTTCATTGGTTACCAAATATCAAATTCCCTATGTTTTTATCCAGATTTTCCATGAAAGCACAGGTGAAAACATATTTTGCTACACTTCCAAATCACTCCAAAAATATATATTTTGAATGCCTTTCATTTCTTGGTTAGATAAGTTCAAAAATTACCAATAGTAATA
This sequence comes from Allium fistulosum, assembly GCA_030737815.1. Lineage (NCBI taxonomy): Eukaryota > Viridiplantae > Streptophyta > Magnoliopsida > Asparagales > Amaryllidaceae > Allium > Allium fistulosum. The sequence continues at coordinate 7,586,184 of JASFAW010000014.1, forward strand.
TGTCTTTATATCATTAAAAAGACATTTAAAGCAACTTCAAGTTTTTAAGATACCAGGACCAATTTATGTTTATCTTCTCATTATGCAAATTTGGTCCATATTCACCAAATATATTTTGTTTCATTTTTGTTATTACTATCACTTACGGATCTTTTCCTTTCTCCCTTTTCGGATTTTGATTTGAGCTTCTTATGGTAAGAATAGTTGATAACAACGAAAAGAGTGACAAACATGTCAACCAGCCGCAGATAACACATCTGTTATGTTCACACTATAAAATGGGACTACTGGGATTAAGAGATACAAATCTGAAATTCTACCCAGAAACATGCCAGATCATCTTTAGGCTCTAGTTTATCATCGGCTTTAGTTATTCTCTATGTTGGCACTCTTCGGTTGTGCCATTAACATTCAAGCTTATTTTAGTTGTGATTCTGCAATCTACTCTCATTGTAGTCACAGTGCGGCTCAATCTTTATATTGCATTGTAGTGCAACCTACTTATTTCAGGTTTCCTGATTGAGATGAATGCTTCAACCTTCACATTGTAATGTAGCGCAGCCTGTTATTCTGGAAATTAGCTTACTCGTCAATTTATATCACTTAAATATTCTTCTACTATACGTAATATTTTAGAGCTTCCATTCGTAGTCAAGCTAACATGGACCTCATTATCTGCATATCCATAAGTAGGCAATTTTAGTCTTTTAGATCTTCATATAAGCGTTTTTCTAACCTTTTGCAACCATCCATGGTATTGATATAATTCATTGAACTTTGGCCAGTCTGATCGCCTATGTTGCTATCATTTCTGCACCTTCTCCCTGGTATGTCTCCTAAGAGTTTGACCTCTGAATAATAAGGCCATCCATGTTCAAGATGAAGACATATATGCTCTCCAGCACCATATATTGCATTGAGTTGCACTTCTGCATATATGAGTCTGTTATTGAATGTTTGGTGTTGTTGCTATCTGTCAATCATTGCATCATATTGAGTGAGTGCCATTTGCCTTTGTTCATTCTTGCATCATATTTACCTCATTCTTCTTGTGCATGATGACAGAATCTACTGCATTCTTACACACGCTTTAAGCTTACTACTCGGTCAACATTACTTCTTGAGTCTACTTTTATTCATGTTGTTGTCTTTTGCAGTGCATATATTCGCAGCTTAGATTATTAGAGCTTAGACGATGTCATATTGTGCTTCCCCACTGCATTTTTTTGCGTGTATCATCTCTGTTAGGTTATGGACTTAAATTGAAACCTTTCTTTGCTGAAATTGTACTTGGATGAAACTGCTCTTTCAGCAAACATGTGCCTGTTTTCTTAATTCTGAACTACTTTAGGTTTTTTTTTGCAAACTACCACCATATTTTGTTGCATCCTACCTGATATGTTGCGGCCTTATTTGATTCAGCCAGATGCTTCTGTAGCATGTTTTGCCCTACCAGTCAACTTCAGCACAGTGCAATATTACCTACAAAATACATAATTGTTAAGTAAATAGTTTATTTATTTGATTGTTTGTTGTATAAATAGATTAACTTTTGTAATGTTATTTGACTTAGTAGGCCTTACTTGATCATCGATTGATGATCCCTGTGGCATAGATTCGTTTTATGATCATATGACATTAGTAATAATCTTATACATCAGCCACCAGCCTTGTTGGTAGTCTTTTATTTGATTCTCAAATAAATAATTCGAGTGCTCTCCTCAATTTAAGGATCGCTGTTTCATCAACAAAAAGGAGAGATACAAACTTAATTGGTACTGTATATTATGGTAAGAAGGAACAAATTTTAGTTGATTGAATAACAATAATATAACAATCAGATATTGCACAGAAAATAAAACTAACCTTCACATTGTAGATTTGCTCAAGTGTTATTTCAATGGAATAAACATATATTAACCATTACCGGTCTTATTAAAATATCCAAACTAGCCTTCAAGAGATCTTTTATTTTGGTCATATATGCATTTACTGAAATTATAATGGTCATTTGTTATATTATAAAATTAATATAAAAATTATGTGTCTTCAAAATTAATCGATCTAAAGTATATTTAATTTTGATAATATGTCCATTATGCCTTCAAGTGACCATTATTTCATTCTGAAGTAGAGCAAAACAATTTTACCAAAATGGACATATTATCAAAATTATAATATTATCAGTGCCTAAATGGACTAAGATAAAACTCCATTATCTTGAGTTGACATGAGAATTGTATTATCTAAAACCTGGAAGCACCGAAGGTTAACTATAACATCAGATTTCATTCTAAATAGCAAGACAACCATGGACCTTTCAAACAAACATGACCCATTCACAAATCCGTGATTCGGAAATATGTGGCAGAAAAAGAAGCAAAAGTAGCAGTGGAAAAAGACAAAGAGAGTACCTACATTTCATTACCGTTCGATGCTTTGAGGATAGTTGGATGGACGATCGGCGAAGACTGGTTGCTGCAAAGGACATGTTGAGGGATAACAGCAATAAAACAGAAGGGAGATGGCAAGCTGTAGAAAATCATGGTCGATTTACAGTTACGGCTCATATGGGTAATGGAAGGGAAGACGACAGGGTGAGGAAGACAACAGGAAAACAGTGGAGGAAGTGCGAGTGGGTGGCAAACCAAATTGCCTTTGATTTAGGGTTAAGACGAAGGAAAGGAAGGGCTGGAGTATAAGGAAGAAGTGGAGAGAGGCAAACCAAATCGCCTTTGATTTAGGGTTAAGACGGAGGAGGGGAAAGACTAGAGTATAAGAAAGAAGCAGAGAGAGAGGGAAACGAACAGAAGGAAATAAAAAACGGGACCGTTCAGTTGCCAAATTTCAAGGGGGCCTGTGTGAGCTTGAAATTTAACTGACTAATAATAATATAGTATAGATTTATATATATGTTTGTTGTCCAATCTTATATGTGCGTGTATGTGTGTAAATATATGTGTGTTTATGAGTTAATATATATTTGCATTCAAAATTATCTACACATCAAACATCATTCAAATTTTCGACCGTACTTTAAAATTTAATATTCTTGTCGTTTTTTGAAATGAATTTTTAAATGTTTTTAAAAATTTTAATATGGTATAAGTAATTATATATATATAATAGTTGTTTTACATATTAAATTATTTAATACTAATTTATATATACAAATACGGTTTTAAATTAAAAAAAATTATTTTTTATTTCCATATTATAATAATTAATATAAATATACATTTAAATACTTTTAATAAAATAATGTATGTATTATAAAAAAATTATATGCCAAATCCGTACAGGTTTGACATAAAACAAATTTAATTGGTCAAAATCATTTTGGCTGGGAATTTAAAAAAAAAATTAAACATACATGTATATTTACTATTTAATATTCTTAAATAAATATATTTTATATTAAAATATAAAATTCGTTTAAATGTGTATTTTCAACAAAAAATATTATATATATTTATATACATCTATAGAAATATTTTGAAATTTGAATTTATATTTAAAATGAATATTTATCTAGATTTAGATATGTTCTTAATTTTAAAATTAACATAATATATTTTAGATACTAATTCAAATTAACTTGATTTCATTGTAATACTAAAATAAATATAAAAACTATAAATATTATATATATATATGTATTTATGTATGTATGTGTGTATTTATACTATTCAACAAAACTATGGACAACAATCACATAAGCCATGTACACTTCTTATATGCTTCACATGCACTATACACATATGTGTGTTTGATACACTTATAAATAAAAATTTATATGAACTAAATAAAATATTTTATAAAAAATTAAATAAAAAATGATTTTATTTAAAATATTTTAGATTGGTCAAATTCATAAGCCAAATAAAATCTAGAATTGAAAAAAATTGAAATTCATACATTTAATCTGTTACGACCTGACCCAGTTCCTTTACTAGCCACTACAATCTAAACCACAAACACGGGCTTTTGATGTGCCTAATATGTCATTTGCTTAAAGTGTTTCCTTTTTTATTTTCCGTAAAAATTGATAAACCATTTTCTCATTTTTTTGCAATGCCCCCCATTGGAGTCGGTAGAGCATGACCATCTATGAGCACTATATCTCAGATCAAAGCGACCAACGATGATGCCAAAAAATTAGAGAGGATTTTAAAAGATGAGAACATATGTTGGGTGCGGATGTTTGATTCGACGCAGACCTAGGGAGGTGGTGAGGTTGTAACTTAGACCCCAAGTAGGTGGAAGGGAGCAGCTGGTGGTGGATGTAGAAGAGGAGAAAGAAGCTACCACGTCAAATCCAGGTCAAACAATGATGGGGAGGCTTATGATCCAGTACTCTTGGAGGATGTTGTGTTTTCAGGTCGGGTTATCGAGTGGTCTTCAAGTTATTCTTGATGGAATTGGGTAAGCCCACAGTGGAGTAATTCGGTAAATTTCAAAAATAATTCCCTTTTTAATATTTATTGGGCCTATTTAGTTTAAATCCAGTTAGATTTTTTCTTAATTTTATTTTGAATACAATAAATTTGTATTATATTTTGTACATATGCACCATATACACATATGTGTGTACAAGATTTGACATGTCCGTGTATAAATATTAGGATTTACACCACAATGGACATGCTAGCCCTTTGTGTGTATAAATGTATTGTCTTAATATGTATATACATGTGCATCAAATTATTACGAAAATAATATTATTTAGGATATAATATACGTATATATACTTTGAAATAGTAATTGTAAATAATTTATTTATAATATATATATATATATGATAAAATTATTTAAATTATCATTTTAAAAATTAATTTTGAGAATATATATATATATATATATTACAACATAAAAATAGAATATAATTTTTATTAATTAATTTATATATAGATATACACACACAAACATATAATTAGTGGTTTAATGAAATATATATATAATATAAATAATAATAATAAATATATTAAAAAATATTTGCTTTAATATACATGCATGATTTTTTTAAATTTTTTGCGGTTTTATATTTTTATAATTTAAACCTTAATTAATTTTAAAATAAATAAAAATTATTTTTGAAATTTTTTTAACTAAACTATGTGGTAAGAAGTTTTATACATAATATTAATATGTATAAATGTGTATGCACACACACATATTTTATTTGTGTAATCAATTTTCAAATTAAATAATAGCATTATGTATATTATATATATACACGAAAATAATAATTTATTGTTGCTAAAAACCTTTCCAACAAAATTAAATTTTGTAAAAAATTAAAATGTATATTATGTTATATTAAACGTTTTAAATTAGATTAATATATAAAATCGTTTAATGTTATTATGTCAAATTTTGAAAATAATAATTTTTATAATTCCAGGCTGAGAGCATGTACAAGTAAATATGCATGATTTTTTTATAATATATATATATATAATGACACTTATATACACGACCATCTATATGTGACATCCATCGATATATCGATTCGTGATATTTCTAACAAATCAATATATGGAACAATAATCATATAATTATTTATATATGATAGTAAAGTAGAAGAGTACCTTTCACCGAAGCCCAAAGTTCACACGTTGGAATGAAGAAGTGAACTCCTTGAATCCAATTCTAACTCTGAAGTTGCTAGCTTTCAAATTGTCTTTACCAACGACGATTATTTTATTTAACTTGTATTTAAATTGCTTGATGGTTTGAGGAAAGGGAGGGGGTGTGTCCGGTCAGCAAAGGAGGAGATAGAGACACCAAAAATCAAATATAAAAAGGGGTTAAGATGTCTATGTAAAGGAGAGACTAGACATCAAAAGTAGGATCAAGATCCTTAATTTTCTCTATTCTCTTCATTTTAAACATTTAAACTCCTCCCTATAAGCCATCAAATGGATGGCCTCATCATGTTCTCATCATGGTCGAAATTAGCAAGCCCCTTATGGGCCTCAAATCCACTTCAAGCCTGAACAATATTTATTGCATTTAAATCCAATTTGAACGCGTATCGATATTGTATACCGATTAGTGTTTATATAACTATTATATCCAGACTATTTTCAATACATACCAAATAAAGTTTTACAATATTAATTAATTTAACTATTTTATAACAACTACAAATTAATTAAATCGGGTGGTAATTAGGTTTATTTAACATTTCGGTTGTGTGATTCTTAGTTGCAAAATTTGGTAAGCAATTAATATCGAACAATTCAAATATTAACGTTCATTCTTTACTTGGTAGGTGAGGTGACATTATGGCCAAATTTATTGCTTGCTTGGTATCGGCAAAATCCAATTTTATTTTCTTAAGTGTTACCCAGTAGTGATAATTATTTCGACCAATTCTCTTCGTTAAAACTATATCACTTTAGACGTAAGGAATTTGGTAATGGTAAAAATTTCAGTATCGTCCATATTCAACTCTATAGTCTACACACAAAGTCATTGGTTCAATAATAGTTATTCTTATGAACTAAACTACTTTGGCCAGAGATTTTGACATTGAGTTTACTTTAGTTGACCGTGATACCAACCTCGTATAACTGAGGAAACGAATCCTCTCTTTTTCTTGAGAAAAATGTGTGATCCTCTACGGGTAGAGGAGAGCACACATGTGAAAATATATATATACCACTAATATAAAGTGCTGCCAACATGCCTGGCAGGTAACAAAAGCCAAATACATATATATCAAAACTCAGGTACTCCTAAAATGAGTTCCGGCAAGGCCACCACCCATCACACCCCGATATCGAGCTCCGACAAGGCCACCACCCGATATTAAGTTGTTAGAAGTAACTAAAAAACTAGTGGAAAAAAAGAACAAAACAAAAAATACAGAATGACGTCCCAAACTAATGATGAAGCTCCAACCAACTGAATCAGGAAAAACCGCTCTAAAGTGAATCTGCTATGCTCTGAAATGGATCTGCTGAAAGGAGAAACCACTCTGAAGCCTTCTGCTCTGGTGACCTCTCAACCATCTGATGTCCAGCAATCTGAAGATATGAAAACCTGCAAAATAAACCTGATATCCTATCTCCCATACTTGTAACTGGAAAATGACTAAACAAAAAATTAGAAGATACATATACATGTATATTTATATAATAAATATACATAAATATGTATTTATAAGGAAGGAAATAGAAACCTAAATAAGACTAACTGGACAATAGCAGTATAAATAAAAACCTAAAAACCAATACCAAAAAGAGACTAGTACAAATATTGAGACGGATCTATCTTATGAACCTTTAATCATAAGTAAGTTATGATTAGAAGTGAATTCATCATCTAAATTAAAGAAAATATTAACAATACTATTTATCCTCCCTTGAATAGTGTTTCACTTCCAATACTTCCACTCGACCCAACTATAGTCATTCGATGGATGTTGTGCCATGATTTGGCTATAATCAAGCAGAGCTTTCGTATTGAAGATCAAGGGTATTCTCAAGTCAAGAGAACTATGTAAACTTGTCAAATCGATGCTTTCTATTTGACCATAGTTATATTAACCAATGGAAAACTATCGCATGAGTCATTCCATGGTTATCCAATAACTATCAGTACGTTACCCCATGGTGCCCCCAGTAGTCATGAGTAATACACTATCCTAACATTTGGAGAGGAAACAATGGATGCATCGATTTCCAGTCTTGATACATCTTGACTAAGAATATTTAAAATGACGTGTTTATTATATTGTGATACAATACTTACGATTACAAAAATTTGTAACTGTTATCACGAACACACTATTATGAGTTTCTATTAAATATATTTTAATTAAACATTCTATTATTTATTACACATTATAACAAATATATAAAAGAAAGTATTATTTATTACACATTATAACATTATTGATGTGCACGTAAATGTGCATATATTTACATCCATATTTTATCTCTTTTTATTTAAATAAACATCATATTAGAGCATTTTTACATGTTAAAACCAAAATTCAATTATTTCAAACCATCATATTTTCGTCTTCATTCAGGGGCAAAATGGTCATTTGTGTGCATGTGTTAATTTAAGAATTTTTACTTGGACAATTTTTATGATTTTTATAGGATATTTTGATGCATTTGGAAGTGGGATTCATGATGATATATGCATGCACAAGGAAATACAAAGGAATGAAGAGGAAATAATTCAATTTCAAGATCATGGAGGACCCCACCCACTTACCTAAATGTACAATTATGAGCTAATGGACAACTAAGTGGAGGTTAAAGCTTCATGCACAACCAATGATGGATTAATTAATGGCTAATGGTTACTTGGTGGCCACACTTCCTAAAGGACATTTTGGGAAGCACCCTAAAAATGGAATTAGGGTTTTATGCATGTTTAAATAGCCCACTTGTGTACATGAAAAGAGCATCTACTCTTTCATTTTACTTAGAAAATTAAGAGATCAAATTGTAAGCTCAATGTTCTATGAAATAAAAATGGCTTCCAAGCCTCTTTCTTCTCTCTTTTCTACATGCTTTTCTTTGTTTTATTGTTAATGTTTATTTCTATGCTCTCTTTCCTTTAATGTTCATAGCTTAGATTTATATTTATGCAAGTAGTGTAGCTTTAATTTTTATGCAATTAGTTACTAGTTAATTTCTCTTTCTTCCTTTGCTTAGTTTTCATTTCTTTGCTCTTTCATGTTGAAATTTACAAGTGTTGCTTCAATGCCACAAATGAGTAGCTAAACCCTTCAATTTAGGGGTAATGAAGCTCTCAAATATTATGTAATTTCAACATTTCTATGATTTATGATCTCTTTGTCTATGCTTCAAGAAAGTAAATTTTGATGCAAGTTTATACAAGTGGATTTGATAGCTTATGTTGCTTTTGCAAATGAGCTATTCTTATTCAACATAAACACAAGTTGCATCATCATTTGCTAATCCATTTTTGATTTTGAAATGAAAGTAAAAAATGAAATTTGATGATCTATATTACTAGTTACAATAGTAAATTGATCATACTTAAAATAACTTTTGCTTTGGCTTCATTTTCATGAGAATTATAAGTGGTATAATTGTTGTATTATAGTTTGATGGTTTGAGTTATGTTAATTAATAACATAAACAAACCATACTTATGATAAATGCAACCCTTATTTCACTTAATATCAAAGTTAGAGATCATAAATTCTATGTTTGTTGATTTACAAAAATATTAGAGTGGATTTGCCTCTAAATTGTTCTCTAGTTTAATAGTTTTTTTTAATCACATTTTAATTCTAGCTTTAGCTTCTTTTTGTAGTTAACAACTTTCATCCCACTTTGGTCTAATTTGATTGAATAGATTTTTAATCTCTAACAATTCCCTTCGGATCGACCCGTATTCGCCACGTACTACAAAGTGTATGCCGTGCGCTTGCGGTTATTTTTAATTTAAATTCGTTCGATGGTTTTCTAAACCGATAGAATTTCCATCGACGAACACATATATATAACAGGAAGTAAACACCTTTATGACGAACAAGAATTGATTATAGAGTTAATAATTTACAATAAGTTACAAAATTGCTCCGAGGGCAAATCCTTAACTCTATCAATTTCTCACTTGCACTTGGGGCCAAGTATGGAATCTCAATCTCATCCCTTCGATCAACTTCTCGAGAACCAACTTACTTAGATCTTCAGTGAATGGAAATGCTATGTTGCCTTTGGTATCTACCCTTTGTATTATGACTTCTTTCTTCTTAATGAATTCTCTAATGAGGTGGAACTTTAGACGAATATGCCATGACTTATTGTGTTCTTTGGGTTCCTTTGTGATCTATATCGCCTCATTATTGTCATAGAATAGTGCCATTAGATTCTTAGTATCGAAAATCACTTTGAGCTCACTTAAAAACTTGCACATCAAGATTGCCTCTTTAGCAGCTTCATTTAGGGCGATGTACTCGGCCCCAATAATCGAATCAACTATTGTTTCTTGCTTGGAACTTTTCTAGCTAACGCCCCACCCGTTAAGTGTAATAACATAACCGGACATCGATTTACTATCATCAATGTCATTATGAAAGTTAGACTCGGTATACCTCTTCATAAATAGGTCTCCATTCCTATATATAAGGAATAAGTCCCGAGTATTTCTTAAATACTTCAGTATACATTTTACAACTGTCTAATGCTTTTCTCCATGATCAGACTTGTCACCATAAATAAAGATATCGAATGCCTAGAGAGACATGCTGAGTTCCTACAAAACAGGAGATGTCGAACGATGAATAAGGAAAAGAAATTATGTGACGCCCCACCCCGAGACCCACATTAACAAAGAGCATTACTGGGTAATATTGTCTGCTAATGTAGAGAATAGGGCTAGTTAGGAGCGACAATTGATAGTCTTGTCTTAAATATCTATTGAATATGTCGATTAGTGCTCTATATTTTTTTCCTTTCTCAAGCGGATCGACATATCCAATAAATGCTTAATACAAAACTACAGGTGGCTATAGGATCTATCAAAACAAAATATGACAACTCAAATGCATAACACATCACAGAACAACAAACAGATATATATACTTATATTCTGATACATCCCAATACAATACAAATAATACATCAGAAGTGGTATGACCACCACAATACACACATGAGTCAAAACAATAAATACATATCAGAGTCATACAAAACAACTATAAAACTACAAAAGGAGATAAGTTGATATCCAAGATGGAAGCATCAAGTAAAGTCCAAAAGTAGGTATCTAACCTAAAACAACTCGGTCTAACCCGAGTATAAAATACACAGGTCAGTCTAGCTAAACAAATTAGTTTATAAGTATAAGTGATAATATGAGCATAAGGTAAAGGGTAAGATATCCTCTCGAATGAGAAGAAACAATAATAAGAGCATGCCACTACTTCAAATAAGGTAATTACACTAAGTATATGTCCTCGAAATAGGTAAACTCACCAAATAACACTAAGTATAATAAATGCCTCATATCATCGGTGAAATCCCAAAAGCCACTAAAATGGTTTCTATGAACCATATCTCTAAAATAGGAGAATCCCAAATCTCAAACTCAAAACTCACCATAAATGGCAATCACAAAAATATTCTCTAAATAGAGAAGTCTCAAACACAAAATATGCCAAAAATGGCTATCTCATATATCTCCAGATAGGAGACTGTAAATCTCAAATAAACGCCAAGTGTTGGCAAACCCAAATCTCAAATATAGAACTCGATAAGGAGTTCAATTTCCAAAGATGTAATCTCCATATATAATATCTCGAATAGCTCAAATGGCCAATAACGTAAAAAGGCAATACACTCGGAAAATCACAAGGAAATCAATGAAATCATCTCAAAGATATAGCACATGCTTATGGCCGAAGCCCACCAAGTACTGTTCTCTCAAAATAAGGCGCCACGTCTCTCATACAAACGTATCGACGGATAAATAAATACGTCTCTTAGAAAAACATCCCGAAGGACAAATACGTGGCATTGACAAACATCTCTTAGACAAACATCCCAAAGGACAAATGACCCGAAGGTCTAGTACTGGCAAATACGTCTCTTAGACAAATGTGTCACAAACTCTCGGATAGGAACCCGAACAGTGTTAGCGTGTATCCCATACCACACGTTCGCACTAAATGGTTTACTATCCTCTAGTAAATTACACACTCAAAGTAGTAGAAAGTTTACCTCATCTCATCGGTAAATTCGACCCGAAGGTCAAAACGATCAAATGGACAAGTCGGGAATTAACGTTAAGATAAACGCACATGTCCCATACCACGTTTTTTACCAAACCATTTAATTCTCCTTCTCATTCGCTCGAATAGTGCAAAAATGTGTATTTTATATATAAAATAATTTACTTGAGAAAACAAGCTTTTAAAACCATATTCCGAAAACGATTATTGAAAACAATATTTGAAATTCCCTTATTATAGAGAATAAATAGATTTTATAACTAGAAAATACTTTGAAAATATCATTTAATAATTATTTAAAAGTGAAAATTAGCCACACATTCTTAAAACGGAACTTAAATTCAAAGCGGGTCCCTGTCATAAAATATATATTTTCTACATCCCTGCTTCTGTTTTCCGACATTTTTTTTCCCAACTTACCCTTGCGTTTCGCTGTGGAGCTGAATCTTCTTCTTATTTTTTGATTTAATGGTAAACTGCAATTAAATTAAAGATGAATCAAATTTTTTTTATGAAATATGATATTCTTAATATTTGCAGTTATGAATAATCGGAACAAATTTCTGCAAATATATGCGCAATAGTTGCAGAAATTTCTGCAACTATACGCAATAGTTGTAGACATTTCTGCAATTATAAGCAATAGTTGCAGAAATGTCTACAACTATAAACAATAGTTGCAGACATTTCTACAACTATTTGCAATAGTTGCATTTCTTCAACTATATGCAATAGTTGCAGATATTTCTGCAACTATACGCAATAGTTGCAGACATTTCTGCAACTATTTGCAATATTTGCATTAATGTCTGCAACTATAAGCAATAGTTGTAGTAATTTCTGCAAGTATACGCAATAGTTGCAGACATTTCTGCAACTATTAGCAATAGTTGCATTTCTGCAACTATATGCAATAGTTGCAGATATTTCTGCAACTATACGCAATAGTTGCAGATATTTCTGCAACTATTTGCAATAGTTGCATTTATTTCTGCAACTATATGCAATAGTTGTAGATATTTCTGCAACTATACGCAACAGCTGTAGACATTTCTGCAACTATTTGCAATAGTTGCATTTCTGCAACTATATGCAATAGTTGCAGAAATGTTTCCAACTATGTGCAATAGTTGCAGATATTTCTGCAACTATTTGCAATAGTTGCATTTCTGCAACTATATGCAATAGTTGCAGAAATGTCTGCAACTATATGCAATAGTTGTAGATATTTCTGCAACTATACCGTATAGTTGCATAAATTTCTACAACTATACACAATAGTTGCAGACATTTATGCAACTATACCATATAGCTGCAGAAATATCTGCAATTATTTGTAAATTTTGTAAATTTGAAAAAAAATCAAAAAGGTTTAAATGTTGCTGAATTGTCTGCAAATATTTGAAATAATTGCACATTTACTACAAATATGAATTTTTGGTATCAACAATGGATCTCATTTCAAAGATCATAAAATTTGTGATTTTTTGGTGAAAACGGTTTGTTGATCCGGTTTTTGTACATAAAGTTATACGCATTTGAAATGTTAAAAACGTAAAGGGTATTTGTGTATTTTTGCCTGCGCGAATTTGAAAATAGGGGGCGGAAATGTAAGTTTTGTATGTGAAGGATGTTTTGTTTATTTTGAAACTTATTAGGGATGTGAGCCAAACTCTCCCCATTTAAAATGCCCATTTATTTTAAAATTTATTTCAAAGCTGCTTGGAAAAATCCGTTCTCGAAAACGAATAAAAACCCAAGGAATCACTCAAACCGATATTCGAATTCAATTCAAATTAAATTCAAATTTAATCCAAAATTTGAATTTCAAAATCACCAAAATTTGGCTAGTCTATTGATAGACATCATGGCCTTCAAGTACAATCAAAACCATCACAAAATAGAGCAAGAAAAACAAGCAAATTGGGCTGGAAAACTCAAAGCAACGGGACAAAACATGGCAAGAAGGGCTCAATACCCAGGCCGACATGTAGGTCGACCTGGGTGTCGATCCCTTCCTTCCTTAGATCGATCGCCCTGTCAACTTAAGGACCTTTGGGTCAACATGCATGTTGATCCAGGAAAGAGGGGGTGTCGACCCTCTCACGCGAATTTGTTCCAAGCTATTTCAGCCTTCGTATTGATTTTTTGAAGCAAGTTTGAAGCATCAAATGACCATATAATGCTCTGAAATTTTGCAGAGACCAAATACAACATATAAACTACCATCTAAAAGAAATCCGACAGTATTTCGTTGCCAGAATCAAAAGATGTAAGCATGCAAAGAAGCAGCATGGAACAGATTTTCACAGAGGAACAAAACTAAAGAAAATCAACTACAGACAGAAACTTTTGTACAGATTCAAGAAATTTGCACTTTTGTTTTGCTAGATTTGTGAGCTTATCAACTCACCTTGCTTTTGAAGAGCAATACCAGATTTGTAGCTGAAAGATTAAAGTTTTGAGGAGGAATTGGCTTCAATATCCTGTAAAAAACTTGGACAGAGACATGCAAGATGAAACTTACAGTTAATAGACAATCACCTCTAAAAATTAAATTTTGATGAGATGAAAGAGTTTTGGAAAGGATTGCCTTTTAATTTTCACTCTAGGTTGATAAAAAATCTTAATTTGTAATTAATTTGAAGATTGAAAGCTTGGTTTGAAGAAAATGGTGGAGATGGTTTCTTTTCTGAGTTCTTAGAAGGAAGAAGAAAACAAAATACGTACATGTTACTTCCTCCTTTCTTATTTCTGACTTTAGCTGGCTAATGTGCTTTGGACCCAAGTAATAAAGAGAATTATTTTATCCTAGGTTAATTTATTCGACACTTAAAACAACATGCATACACTAATGTTATTAAAACAAAATAACACATTCTTCAAGTTTTCTCTATAATAAATCATACAAACACGCTTATTATTAACCCAAACCACTATAATAAAGTTCCAAAACGTTATTTTCTCTTTTTATTCCCAAAATTCATTGTTTATTTCAAATAAACAATTTAAATTCTCAAAATTATTATTAATTCTAAATATTTAATTATAACTACCGTTATAATTTAATAGTTACAGGTAATCACTAAAACCGGGGTTGTTATAAATTAAGTGTTCAATAAAGGGCAGTGAACCTCCACAACTAAGGGTGTCGAGTGCTTAAGCAAAAAAGGAAAGTCAAACTTCTACAACACATGATTATGATGTAGAATGAAAAGAAAAGGATGTATACAAAACCATAATAGGGTACCGAATATGTAACTATAAAAGGAAGGTGCCGATCTACAAGCCTTAACAGCCATAAAGGTTGTCAAGTATGTAAAGAAGAGGAGATATCGTGTTCTGACAACTTCTCAAGATATCAAACGTATAACATACCAAAGTGGTATCGAATATCAGTAGATATCGTGTCTCTATCATGCAAAGGCAATCAAACCTGAAGACAACCAGGTGGAGTTACCGGACTGCTACAAAACAAGAGGATGTCGCATTTAGTCAATGAATGGAGGTGTTGTGCTTCTAAAAGATGTCGAACCATTACACATACGGGTCCAAGGAATATGAAATAAAGGAGAGATGCCAAACTATGAGGTGATGACAAATATCTACTAACAAAAGAAGGATGTTTGGGTCTTTACAACAATGACTGTTGTAAAGCTTAAGAAAGTGACAAGTCATATCAGATTTCATCAAGAATGGCGAATTCCGAAGAAGTAATACATCTCGACACTAATAAGGGGTTTCAAGCCTCTACACAGAACAAAGGATATCGATGATAAAGGTGTTGGATATCACCAATTCAAGCAAGAAAACATACTACATGTCGAATGGACACATGGTAGCCATGCCGCAAGCCATTTCCACAATAAATATGGACCCCATTGCTACTTGGAGGGGCCAAAATTTTCTCATTTTAATTTATATTTTCAATTTGTAAACACTGGATCGAATTGGAGATTTGTAAAGCCTATTGTGAATTGGTGACTTTTACACATAAGGACTTAAATAAAAACTTTGCATAGAATATTACAAGCAAATGAATATTTTTGACTATGATTGGGCTTGTGACTTACGTATGACTTTTGTATACTTGTATTTTTGACATGCACATGGCTTCTCTCTTCAAGAATCGAAATCTTGTACATACATACTTCACTTTGGACTTGCATACTTCTTGTGGATTAACATAAGGCTATCCAAGTCTTCTATTAACCAAGACTTATTTTGCCTGTCATATTTTGGGTTAACAAACAAATTTATTAAGATTTTGGCGCTAAAAGGAGGGCTAGAACCTCTGTCTCCCTATGCATTTCTGGTAAAGTACTTCCTAAAAACTACATATATGGGATATAATGGGCTTTCCCTAACTTGCATATAAAGGATATAAATGATTTTCTCAATCTACATATCTCCTTAAAGGACTTTCCATATCTTGCGTATTCCTACAAAGAACTTTGGGGACTTTTCACTTTCTGTCGATGACTTACCACATCCAGCATAACCCACTAAATTGCATAATGACCATTTTGAAGCAAGGATCCTCCAAAACTCATTCGGCCAAATCAGTTTATCAAGTTACTCATAGTCTGTAATTTCATGAAGAACAAGTGTTGAGGTTGTTAGCACTAAAAATTATGGAAGAAAAGAGACAAGTGACTCCTTATAATTCTAATAATTGTGGCATGAATCAATTCCTTGTAGATTCTACCGCAATCCATAGCTATTATCCTAGACTAGGAGAAAAGGGCACCAGGAAGGATGGCTTGTTCTTAAAAATGAGGAAGCCCATACAACTCCAATCTAAGGGAACTATTTTCAAAAGAGAAATAACAAAAGACTTCAACAAGTTTTCTCGATAATGGCCAAAAATAGTAGGTCACCCTTCTACACTAGTTGAAACTTGAGATCCTTTAAAGAAAGTTTATGGACAATGTTAATGCACCAATCCGATGCTATAAAAAAGTTAAACATGAAAGAAAAGTGCAGTGCCCTAGAAGTTCAAGATCTTCTAAGGTTCGCTATCTTACCACTTCCTATGAGAATATATACTTCCTAACTAAGGAAAGACTGAACAATTGTCCTTCTAAGAAAAAGCGACCAAGAAATGAATGGAATCTAGGAGGCGCTTATTGCCAATATCACTGAACAAATGAACATGATACTAGTCAGTGTCGAGCCTTAAAGGGAACGATCGAGAATTTCTTAGGAAAACGAGAACTTCAAGAATTTGCAATCAAGATTTGAATGAAAAGTAAATGTGTCTCCAAAGATCCAAGACTACTAAATAAGAATGCTTCATGAAAAGGATTTACAAAATAAAGGAAAAAGCCTTTGATCCCGCCAAAATGGCCTGGTCAAAGCACCTCCTGAAGGGAGGTCAGAATAAGCCTTTGGTCGCACCTATAAGGCCTGGCCAGAGCACTGCAAGCCTTCGGTCCTACCTACGTGGCTTGGCCGGAGCAACTTCTAAAGGAATGAAGGAGTAAGCCTTTGGTCCTACTTGAAGTGACCTAGCTATAGCACTGACCAGCCATGAGTCTATAAGGCCTGTTTGAAGAGCCTCCTAGAGGGAAGACGGAGTAAGCCTTCGGTCCCACCTATGATGACCTAGCCAAAGCACCGAACTAGCCTTCAGTGCCGCCTATAAGCTAAACTTGAGCACCTCCTAGATGGAGGAGGAGTAAGACTTTGGTTCTTCTTAGGATAGCTCACCAAACGCACAGACCAAAGCCTAAATCATCACCTAAGATTGTGATAAGGGGTCCAGTCAAAACCTAAATCATTACCTAGAGATGGTAATAAGGGGTTCAATCAAAAACTAAATCATTACCTAGAGATGGTAATTAGGGGTTCAGTCAAAGTATAAATCATTACCTAAGATAGTAATAAGGGGCCAAGAAATCAGTCAACAAGTATTTACCCTAAGGAGGGCTCAAAGCAATCTTCTAGAGGAAGAACACTCCAACACATCTAGTTCTACATCAAGGCAATGTTAAAGCAACTTTCGAAGGAAGGATCAAAAGCTATTTATCAAGAATTTTAATATTCACATCTAAAAACTATGACCTACTATTCAGGAGCAAATTAATATTCCATTTTACATTTTATACACCATCTACAAAAGTTACGGACAACAAGAAGGATTAATCGGTAAGAGAATCCAGTCAAGAGTTTCCAAGAGATGTCATTTCCATTTTTCTCCATTAGGAATCGATGTCTCGCACTTCAAGTCTTCAATAGCTGAAGAAGGTTCGGTGATGTGATGAATCGCCACATCCAAGAATCCTTTAAGCTTCTTTTCTTTCTTTCAAATAGTAAATGTATCATCAATAGAGCTAATTTGAAATTTTAACACGTGATCAAGCCTTTATTGGCTCCTTTGAGAATTTTGACCTTACTTTGTAATTTTTTAACTTTCTGCTTAAGAGCATATATTCCCCGTTCTAATTCTTTAACCTGACTTTGATACTTGTTGAGATCTTCCGAGAGTTTTTCAACCCACATTCCTTTTAAAAATTGGATGCACTCATATCGGACTCTTTGGCACCATTTGGAGAGTTCTCCAAGATCCAGACCCGAGGGTGGGTTCAACTAGGCAGAAAACAGTTCTTTGCTAGTCCAAGGGAAAGGAGTAGGAAGGTTGGATTCGCCTCCACTTGCAATAAGTTCTAAAGATTGACAGGATACTTAACTTTTTAACATGTCTACTTCAAGATCCATTACCTTTTGATGTAATCGAGCAATTTTTGCATTAGCTTCGATCCTTTGGACTGAAGGTCCAGACTGGCAAGCCACACTCATATTCCCTTCCAGCTCTTGGATTTCTTTGGCTTTTCTTTAATTTATTCTTCTAAGCTAGAAGTCATTTCCTTCATACTACCTAATGTAGATCTCAACTGATAATATTTTTTATGTCATTATTACCTATTCGGGTTATCTGGAAACAATAGAGTTAAGGCATCTTGAGAAGAACATTTCTCCTCAATGACTGACCTTATCTTGGCTTTGATATTGTCCAATCGACAAAGGAGATTTGGGCTGCTAAACACAAGTGTTAATTGTTTTTCCCAACAAAAAAAAGTTGATAGGAAAAAGAAATTAATACATAAGAAAATTATTTTTTATTAGAAATAAAAAGGTTTACAAGCACAAACAAATAAAAATTACATAAATAATACAGGCTTTATATATATTTTAAAAGATTAAAGATACCAGTTTGAGCCTTTTTGAGTGAGCCCGTGGACATAGAAAGAGTAGAGTGAAAAGGAACATTAACCCTGGAGGGGTATTAACTAGTGGCAAATGATAGTAGTCCCATTTCTAGATCAGAGGACTGGTTTCACCACATAACAATTTGGCATAATTAGTTCGTATTTCTTTATGAAAATTGTCCTTTTCATTGCCCAAGAAATCGAAATGAAAGTGTGAAAACCATGTGTAAACTTCCTGGAGATCCCTAAGGAAGCATCTTTCGCTAACCAAGAGGTTTTGACAATTAACGATTTCTATTTAAGGTCCCTCTTTAACTTGATAAATTTACTTAAGAGTTCCATGGAAACAAGACTACTCAATGATCCCTTAATCTATATAATTTAAGAAAAATAAGCTAAGATGCAAAGAAACGAAGATGCTTAAATTCATAACATTATATGAATTACATATTACAAAATTACTTGGGTTCATATAATGTTGACCTTTTATAATACTCCAAAATGTATCTCTCTTTGTTGAACTTAACTTTCTCAGAAGGGAGCGTGTTAGAGGAAAGAGGAATGGTCACAACCCTGGGAAGACTCCAGCATTCCCAGGATGGGGATCGATCCCATGCTCGTTTAAATATCTATTTTGGAGACGTCTAATTAAACCTCCACACTTCTCCCCTAAGAAAGAAAAGTTAATAAAAAGATTCCTAGAATAAATTTTGTAAAGAAACTCTACTAAGGCATCCCTATCATCAATAAGCATCTAGAAGAGAGTAGTTAGCAGTGCATTTTCTCTTATAACTCTCTCCCGATGAAGGCAAGACTTCCTCAATAACGAGGTTGCTTGTTTTCTTTGAAATTCCTTAATCATGTGGCATAAGTAGAAAGACGCTTATATTTCTTAGATAAACTATTGTATTCTCCAGCTGCCTTCTTAATCTCTCTATTTAATTACTGCAACTTCTTCTCACTCTTCTCATATCAAAATCTTAAAGTAATACTTGCTACCATAAATAAAGATATCGAATGCCTAGAGAGACATGACGCGTTCCTAGATAATAGGAGATGTCGAACGATGAAGAAGGAAAAGCAATTGAGTGTTCAATAAAGGATAGCGTACCTCCACAACCAAGGATGTGAATGCTTAAACAAAAAAGGAATGTAGAACTTCCATAGCACATGATGATGTTGTAGAATGAAAAGCAAAGGAGGTATACTAAACCATAATAGGGTATCGAATATGTAATTATAAATGGAAGGTGCCGAACTACAAGCCTCAGCAACCATAAAGGTTATTGAGTGTGTAAAGTAGAGGAGATATCGTGTTCCGACAACTTCTCAAGATATTGAATGTATAACAAACTAAAGTGGTAATGAACATCAACAGATATCGTGTCTCTATCATGCAAAGGCTATCAAACCTGAAGACAACCAGGTGGAGTTACCGAACCGCTACAAAACAAGAGGATGTTGCATCAAGTCAAAGGATGGAGATATCGGGCTTCTAAAAGATGTTGAACCATTACTCATATGGGACCAAATAAAGGAGAGATGCCAAACTATGAGGCGATAATGAATATCTAATAACAAAAGAAGGATGTTCAGGCCTTTACAACAATGATTGTTGTAAAGCTTAACAAAGTGACAAGTAATATCGGGTTTCATCAAGAATAGTGAATTCATAAGAAGTAATACACCTCAACACTAATTATGGGTTTCAAGCCTCTACATGGGGCAAAGGATACCAATGATGAAGGTGTCGGATATCAGCGATTCAAGCAAGAAAACATGTGCAAATCGAATGTATACGTGGCAGCCATACTGTCAGCCGTTACAACTCTAAATATGGATCCCATTGCTACTTGGAGGGGGAAAATTTTCCTCATCTTATTTCTTATATTTTCAATTTGTAAACCTTAAATCAAATTGGGGATTTGTAAAGCCTATTGTCAATTGGTGACTTTTACACAGAAGGACTGAATAATAAACTTTGTGTAGAATATTATAAGTGAATGAAGACATCTGACTATGATGGGGCTTGTGACTTACATATGACTTTTGTATACTTGTATTTTTGACATGCACATGGCTTCGCTCTTCAAGAATTGAAATCATGACCATACATACTTCACTTTAGACTCGCATATTCTTGTGGGTTAACATAAGGCTATCCAAGTCTTCAATTAACCAACACTTATTTTTCTAGCATATTTTGGATTAACAAGGAAATTTGTTTACAAGATTGTTATTGGCTTGCGCATCCTAATGCATATGTCACAATTGGTCTTGTACATTGCATAGCGTGCATTATAGATCCCATGGCTGAAGCATAGGGGATCCTCTTCATACATTCTTTGTCCTTACCAGTATCAGGAGCGTCCTTTTTAGAAAAGAGGATTCCAGATTGCATTGAACGTTTCCATGCTTGGAATTCTCCATATTGAACCTCTTCGGTATGGTATCTACGTACAAGGATTAGGACAATCCCAACAACCTCTTTAATCTATCTTTATAAAAATCCTTCAGGGAGAAGTTCTTTGAAAGTCAAGCTTTCACTAATTGCAATAACGAAGTGTCATTTCCAATCAACTAAAAACCATCGACATATTACCAATCGGCGTTCTAATAAAAACCAAATTGTTTGATTGCCTTATCAAAACACTTGTTCTAAACTCCTTGAAGCTTGTTTGAGTCCATAAATGGAATTTAACAACTTACAAGCCTTGCCAAAGTATTTGTACCAAAATTGGGCACAACACTCTTCGGAAGTGTTTGAAGAGATATAATGAAGAAAGTAAATGTAAAAAGAGGATTATCTAACAAACACTCCAGAAAATAATTAGAAAAATAGCAAAGAACACAGAGATTTAGAGTGGTTCAACGTGTTGCCTACGTCCACTATGAAATGATTGATCTTTATTAATTTTTTCTTGCTGGTTGCAGCTGATTACAACAGTAGATCTCGAGTACAACAATGAAATTCGAATACAATGGTGAATTCGGTAGAGTTTGGACGTCAGAGAGCCAAAAAGATCCTTTTTCTGTAGGCTCTGGGATACTATTTATAGGCGTAGGCTGCAAATATATCGGTCAGATCTCGAGAGACCTCTTCTGGCACGTGGGTGGGCCCACGCGATCGATCCCACGTGATTTGCACTTGGTCCATGATCGATACGAACGAATTTTGTATCAATCAAGATTTGGTCCAATCGAGTCGAAATTGAGCATGAACATTCTTCGAGTTGTGCGTAAGCTCCTGTGAAAATTTGGTAGCATTTGTACTTGTAGATTGTGAGTTATGATCGATGCAAGCTTGCATTTTCTTTAGGCTTTCTAGTTCGTATCGATACACTTCGTATCGATCTGTTCGATTCGTTCTTGAGCATGTGCTTTGATCAGATCTTGCTCTGTTCGTATCGATCAATTATAAGGGCATTTCGTACTGTTCGCATCGATCGACCATTGCTTTGATCGTATCGATCGATTATTAGTATATTTTGCAATCGTTTCATCCTGCACTGTTCGCATCGATCACTGGCTGATCGATACGAGTGCAGCATACGTTAATGGATCGATACGAAATAGTGGTTTGGTGGATACAAAGTTGACCCTGGTGGATCGATACGAGCAAGCTGGAGTTGATGGATGCGAAGCAAATCAATACGAAGGAGGTTTCTCCCCAGTTGCTTGATGGATACGAACAAGGCCTTTCAACTGATTGATACGAAGAACACAGTTCCCCTGATCGATACGAAGACAAGTGCACTTCATGGATTTGAACAAGAACGATATGAAGAAGGACTTTCGCCGGTCTCTTGATGGATACGAACAGGGTGGTTATTAATGGATTCGAATAGATTGACTCGAACATGGTTTTCGATGGATACGAACGGCTTGATCACTTGAGCTGTATCGACCATATCTTGAGCATACGAACTCCGATTGACTTGAAACTTGGAACGTTGGCCTTTGTAGCTTTGCTGGTCCTATAATATTAATTGTAGCTTGATCCGGACTTGGATAAAATTTATCGACATCCATAGTGAGCCTGCGTATAACCGATCTTCCGGATGGACTGTCCTCGGTTTCCAGTTAAATTCTTGGTGTCACGGCCTTGCCAAAAGGCGGGATAACATTTGCCCCCCAAAGTACATCTTATGAGAACACGACGTGCTTTGAAAAGCTGCAATCTTTATTTTGTAAAGTTCCATCTGACTTGTATGAATGGTTATTGTCTTTTTGTCGAAAGATGTAACCTTTGATTGATGCTTCAGTAACATAAATCATGAATTGTTGACTGTCAACTGTTGTACTGTGTACTGTTGTGACTGAGTGCTGAATGACAGCAAACTATCATTGTAATCGTCATCAAACGAGTATTCAATTCCTGCGAATTTTAAAAATTGGATGTTAGTCCATTATGAATGTATGTTAGCCTGACTCCCATTAACATTCGAGTCGTTGTCGGTTTTTTTTTATCGAATCCTGTATCGATCCTCTCCTGAATCGATGTGAAATTAAAGTTGTGATGATGCTTGATGGTCATTCTGAAATGTCCCTTCGTATCGATCCTTTATTGGATAGATTCAAAAGGTTGAAAAATTAGGATATGAATTCAGGCGGTCTTCAAAATGATGGATATGAAATGGGAGTTTCGCATCCATGGAGTTAGGCATTCCAAACATGACTTGGTAGTGGCTTTCGTATCGATGGGAACTAATGGATACGAACGACTATTGCATTAGAGGTGTGATGTAAGGATATGAAGAAGGCTTCTTCGCACCGATGGAATCTTCACTAATGGATACGAAATGACTGCTTCACATCGAGGAATTAATGGATTCGAAAAGCTTCTTCCATAATCGACCGTGGATGGATACGAACATGAGGTTTCGTATCAACGATGTGCACACTGCCTCTATCGGTCACTGGAACCGAGAGACAAATCGTTTCTTTCTTGGACACGAGACCATATAAATATGTTTTGGACTTAGGAAAAATTCCACTTGCTTTCATTCTGTTTTTTACCTTCGTGTAGATCAGAGCAAAAGAAAAAATGAGAACTGCCTTCGTCCCAAATCAAATAACCCCTCATTTTTTCGAACTAACTACTTCGATTAGGTAATTGATTAATAAATTCACATTTAAAATGATGAGACTCAAGTTCTAATGCCATTCCTCCCATATTCACAACCGATTCTGGTTGTGAGGAGGTCGGAGGTGAGACAGAGCAAGGTCGTGGAAGGAAGAGATGGAGCTCAGGTCGATTTGGAGATGAAGAAATCTGGGAGCCATCGTATTGATGATGGATAAAGGGTGGGTTCGTATCGATTCAGATGGAACGCGACTTCGTATCGGTGGGCAAAACTATCTCATATCGATGGAGGGATGATGGGTCATTCAAATCGATCTGGATAATAGGACTTCGAAATGGTGAAGTGGAGGTCTTCGTATCGACTGATGATGGAGCTTTCGTACCGACTCGAGATGATCGATACGAAGGCCTTAGACTTGTTGATCGATACGAAGAGGTTGCATTTTATCGATACGAATTCTATTGTTTCCGATCAATACGAACTACGTGCCAAAGGATCGATACGAAGGCGGCTTAGGCGATCGATACAAATTCAAATTTGTATCTCTGATGGATACGAACAGCTTTATTGATCGATGCAAATTTGAACTTTGGTGATCGATTACGAGCTTAACCTTGATGATTTTGAAAACTCTTGCACAATTGAACACCTGACTCGGACGAGCTTCACTTTGGCATAATTGGACTTGACCATTGGACTGCATATTTGACTTCCCTTCGAAGCTCGTCGATGGAACTTGTAACTATATGCAATTTTAACAAATTTTAACTTGGGCCGATCTCCAAAGTCTTGATGGCACAGTTGTGACGGTCAGCGATGACGGTCACTCTGGTTGAAATTTTAAGTCTTGTCGTTCGAACATCTCTTAATCCCGTAGAATTTCTCAAGTATTATGTAGCACTGCACTAACAACACATCCACGCACTTTACACTAGGGAACACACGGGCTTATTATCGTCTAATGATGGTTTTTAATAAGTTGACTAGCTATGGAATCACAAGTTCACAACAGCAAGAGCTTCAGAGTTCATCCCCTTTTGTCCTAGAGATACCGGCCATCGCGGCCGAAGTTATAGATCCAGCTCCGGACGAGCTGCCTGGTGCCAGGTTTATCATGAATCCACAAGATTATGTGTTGTCTAACGTCTCTGAAGGTATGCTGGGACGAATATGTCTAAGGCATGGTCTACCGTTGGACGATGTATTATTACCAGGACCGAATGATAGACCGCATGCTCCCCCAGAGGGGTTTACAGCCTTTAATCGCCATGCATGTACAGCGGGAACTCTTCCACCGTTTAATCAGTACATTAGAGAAGTGCTGTCTTTTCTTAGAATCGCCCCATCACAGTTACACCCGAACGGATATGCTCTGCTCAGTCTGTTCATTGTATTTATGGAGCATCTTTTCCGACCTCCGATCCCGATCAAAATTAGATACTTATTCAACGTTAAGAGTTGGGGAGATAGTCCCTCATTCACATTCCTAGAGGCAGTCAGGAATTGTCAAGTTTTGACCGGCTCCTGGACCAGACTAAGTTACTTTAAAACCGAGTGGTTCTATGTCCGATGTCCTCCAGGATTTGCTAGCCGATGGTTAGTCAGATGTAAGTTCTGCAATCTTTTGCAGTAGTTAACGTGATAATCGTAGCTGATATTAAAACTAATGTCTTCTTTCCCTTACATCTGTAATTCCATGACCTAAGGGCGTGCATTTTAAAGAAATTGTGCGGGTCCTTCAAGAAGTGCCAAGCGAAATGAGAGGCATAGAATCGGTGCTAACAAACCAAAACTTGGGAACACCTGGGCTTATTGAACGAAATCAAAGCATAAGGCTTGTAGGAATGCTGAGGGAGGCCCCGACGAAGCGGGTAAAGCGCAAAGCGCCCAGGGTCGTAACTACTGAGGAAGGCGATGAAGAGTACACGCCTACAAACGATGAACCCGTGGCCGGGCTTTCTGACAATTTTCAGGGTTCAGAGGGAAGGAGAAAAGGTAAGGCAGTTGCACACAAACGTCGTAAATCTTCGAGATGGAAATATGTAGTTGTGTCCCTACCAGCCTCCGGCGTTAGAATTTTGGAGGATCCTCCCTTTCCATTAGATAATCCTTTTGAAGGACTTGCTGATATTCCAATTCCGGACTGTGTCACTTCAACACGACACTGGATTGGAGGAGCTTCAAAGTGCTCTAGATTTAAGCGAGTCTCTACCCATCAGTGCGGCCGACATTACCGGTTGGTCGGGGGGTTGCACATACACATACACTTCACAGCACTACACGGTTTCCAGCTTTAAGTTGCCTATTTCAAGAATTCACTAACTCCGTTCTTCTTTTACTTTACAGATACGATGAACATGCAAGAGTCTATGCTCAGCAGTCTTCGTTCAGCATGCCAATCATCAAGCTTGTATTATTAGTCCCGTCGGAGGGAGGATGACACAAACCGCGATCGTGGTTATTCTAGTCAGGAACGCTATGAGAGGGATAGAGACAGGGATTACAGAGAACATCGATATCGATCCCGATCGTGTTCTCCACCCCCTCGACTCCCCACACAACCATATACTCACAGCTCACTTCCCCCGAAGCCTCCACGTCAAAAGCCATCTTCCCATTCTCTAAGGTCTGAGTCGCAACGTCACAAAACTGAGGTTGAGCCTCCAGTTTTCATTGAACAAGCCATAACTGAGCCCACTGGGGAAGGGGTTATCAGAATTGCCCAGCCGAAGAAAGATTTTCTAAATATATGTTTTGACGGCTACATCTTTCCCCCTCATTTGAAGAAGATTCCTTCAGAAGCGGAGAACATAATGAATGACTATATTCACGACATCTATACCCAGTATAAAGAGTGGGCGAAGGCTACAGAAAAAGCATCAAAGGTGGCCTTTGAGCGGGCAAAGGCAATTGAGAAACTAGAAACTGAACTTTCTCAGAAAGACCGGATCATTCAGGTGCTTAACGATGAAGCCAAACCTTCTCGGAAATCAGAGATAGAGCCACCAAAAAGGCCGACGAGGCTAACTTGGCTATGGAGAGGATGAGGCAGACACACTTCGCTTTAGTGGAGCAGATGGGCCACCAAAAGACCACTGTCACAGTTGAACGAGATGCTGCTTTGAAAGAACTCGCTGAGCTTAAAACTAAATTTTCTGAAGTCATCAAGGAGAAGGATGATGCGAATAGAGCAGCTCAAGAAGCATTTGAACAGGCCGTAGTACTTCGGGGTGAACGGGATGTGGCAACGGTTAAGGTTTGGGAGGTGGGGACTAAGGTCGAGGAGGAAGTTCGGATGGCAGAGTCTAGGCTAGAAGCTGATATTGAAGATCTCCTCATTGTTTATAAAGCTAACGTCTTGAAGCATAGAAATCTAGCTTGGCTCGATAATTACCCGACACATCTACACAACGCCCGGGGTCGATTAGTATAAGATGAAAAGGCTACGCATCAGGGCGAATCAGTTGATGAATTTGAGCTTGAAAACCGAATGCTTAATGAAGACGAGCGAAAAGTTCTTCATGATGCAATGATTTCACATGAGAAGGAGAAGCTCGACGCTCAGCATTTGGAAGTTGGAGAAGGTTCCGGTGTCGAGTACCGCGATACAAGTCTCGAAACTCTTGTGCCGACCCAGTGTGAACCGACTTCCACGGCTGATTCTCAATCCGTTCCTGCTTACAACCCGGATCAACAGTAGTTATCTCAAGCTAGCGAGAAAATCTCTGAGGCTGTTCAGCTGCCTATAAGTCAAACTGAGGAAGGTACTCTGAACATTCTCTATGCTTACCTGAAATCGGAATCGTCACTTGAAGTAGTTATTAAAATTTCTTCTTTTGTTTTTATCCAGTGATTGATGTGACACCGGTCGTGCCTCCTACCACTCAAGAATCACATCGTATGAAGGAGGCCATTATAACTAAAGCAACCACCACAGCGACCACGACACCGACCGATGGAGCGCAGGGGAGCACACTTTTTTTCGATGAGCAGATAATGGAGGAACTCCTCGGTTATCATAGTGACCCCTTTGTAGACTTGTCGTTCGTTATGAGTGGAAGCGTTCCAATAACAAGCTCTTCGGCTCCAACTGCAGGAGTTCCTGGCGATGCAAAAATGCTTCATAAGGAGGAAATCATAGTTGAAATCAATGCTGAAATGGAGGCAGCCGCACGGGGCAGTGGTTTGGGCGGTGGAATGGCTGGACCTGATCCAGCCCCTTTGCAGATGATATCTCCGGGAGGAACAGTCATTGAGACGAGCACGCCTGCCCCACCTCCTTCTGTTGATCCCGTCCCTCCGATTCCGCCTGCAGGAAGCATTCCAATACACTTGAGTTTGGAGGAGGATGTTGATATAATGCCTCCGACTGGAGATCGGCCTCCGAAAGGCAAGGGCTCAAAGAGAAAACTAAGCGGAAGCTCCAGTGGGTCTACACCGAAAGGGAAACCGAAGAAGAAGAAAGAATACACATGCTTCTTTGGTGAAATTTTGAGTAGAGAGGAATTTCTTTCGTTCTTTTTTGTTGGCCGTGTATAGATGCAGGTTCGTCCCCTGCTAGTAGAATTTTTTAGATAAGCTTGTACTTAGTTTTCTTCTACAAACAATTGAAATGAAACTCCATTTTGTCTTTAACTCAATTTTCGATTATTTGCTTAAGTATTTTAGCGTTCGAACTCTAGTCCAGTGTACTTATTGAGTTTCGACCTTTGGATTGGACCCATGTTTAGTCGTTAAGTCCTGAAATCATGACTATGAGTGATGACTGAATGTTGAACTGGACTCCGATGCTGCATTGTCTCAATCAGTGATCGACGCTTAAGTTCTGCCCCCAGTTTCAGGGGCAAATTGTAGGACCAAGTGGCAATCTCATTCCGCTTTCAGCTCATCGAGCGTAACGTCGTCGAACTAATGCTAGACTAAAGAAATTCGAGTGGTTGTATCGCACTCGCTCATTTATCGTTGATCACATCCACACTCCAGGGATTTGCATTCGTACGTTGGCTGTCGGGCACGCCTGCTTGAGTTTCAAGGATGTGTCCACACTCTGGGGACTTAAGTTATTTTCACGGGTGGTCAGTCACACCCGTTTAATGTTTGTAACAGTGTCCATACTCTAGGGACATTAGATGGATTCGTGAGTGGTCAGTCACATCCGATTTGCATTTACACTCTAACCACGCTCCGGGGACTTAGAGTTGTTTTACGGACGATCGATCCCAATCCGTTTCGTATTCAAACTTTTATCCACTCTCTAGGGATTTTGAGTTAACGTTTATACTCCAATTCGCACTCTGGGAATTTGGCGTTGGTGTTTATGTTGACGCTCTAGTTCACACTCTGGGAATCCGGAGCTAGTTGATGTTTATACTTCAGTTCACGCTCCGGGAACTTGGAGTTGTCCGACAGATGGTCAGTCACATCTGTACAGGCTTTAGGATTTCGTTCGCACTCCGGGAACGACGAATTTATCGGGATCGTGGATGGTCGGTTCATATCCACCTCGATTTTACAAGCGAGGTCGTTAGATGGACGGATCCATGTTCCTCAAACTTGGTCAAGGTACGGGAAAAGTCGTTAGGTGGATGGATCCACCCTCTTCGAAACCGTATTAGTAAGTTTATACTCCAGTTCACACTCTGGGAATCTGGAGCTGGTTAAAGGATTGACGTGTATCAATCCTTTTTTGACTCTAGTGTGATGACTTGCCCCCGAGCTCAGGTATCATCTAGCGAGTAACTGGTCGTATCATAGTCACTCCCTATTTGAATAAATTCCATCGTCGGGTGGAATTTAGCTCTCCGTGCATAGTGATAGTTGTATGACGCATTCAATAAACCATAGCTCTGGCTCGACGAGATTGCATTTTATTGCTGAAATAAGAAAATATGGAAAAATCAGTTGCCTTATTACAAATTCAAATTTCGAAATGCAGAAACAAATTGCAAATGAGAAATAAACAGAATAAATAAATAGAGCCAGTCATGTGTAGTAGCGACAAAGAATTTCGCTGTTCCAAGCTCTCGGAAGAGTGAGACCGTCAACGGTCGATAAGATGAATGTGCCATCTCCGAGCTTTCGTTCAATAACATACGGCCCTTACCAATTTGGCTTCATATGCGAAGGGACCAGGTAAATTCTCTTAAGGACGAGATCGCCGAGTTCAAAGGTTCGGGGTCGGACCTTGGCATTGTATAATCGGGCTACTCAGCTTCGGTATGCGGCTGCCCTCAAATCCGCCTCTTCATTGTTCTCATCTAATAAATCCAGAGATTCGGCAAGTAATATAGCATTTGTCTTCGGATCATACTATGTCACACGATGAGAAGGCACTTCTAATTCGACTAGAATAACAGCTTCTGAACCATAAGAAAGAGAAAACGGAGTGTGGCCGGTCGTGGATTTGTGGGTTGCTCGGTAAGCCCATAAGGCCATAGGAAGTTCATCGACCCATTTGCCCCCGGCCTTTTCTAGTCGTTTCTTAAGAATAGACTTTATAACTTTTTTAACAGCTTCGACTTGTCCATTCGCTTGAAGGTGTGCGACTGCGGAGAATTTCTTCTGAATGTGAAATCGTTGACAGAAATCCTTAAATTCAACACTGTCAAACTGGGTCCCGTTATCAGTGATGATAGTATGCGGAAGATCAAATCGGCAGATGATGTTGCGCACTACAAAGTTGATCTCCTTCTTTGTTGTAATTGTAGCAAGGGGTTCAGCTTCCGCCCACTTGGTAAAGTAATCAACTGCTACGATGGCGTACTTCGCACCACCTTTGGCTAGAGGTAGAGAGCCAATAATGTCAATGCCCCATACAGCAAACGGCCATGGACTAACCATTTGAGTTATTTCGGTAGGTGGGGCCCTTCGAATCCGAGCATGCTTCTGGCATTTGTCACACTTTCTGGCGTAATTTGATGCATCGCGATTTACGGTTGGCCAATAGTATCCATATTTGAGCATTTTCTTGGCAAGAGCTTGCCCCCTAGTGTGATCGCCACATTCTCCTTCATGCACATCATGCAACACTCGTTTGATTTCATCGTGAGCGATACACCAGAGTAAAGGAACAGAGTACCCTCTTCTATACATAACTCCATTTTGAATAGTGAATTGTGAAGCTTTTCAAAGAATCTGTCTCTTTTCACTCATGCGCTATGGTAGGGTTCCATGCTTGAGATAATTCCTGAACGGAGTAATCCATGACTCCTTATCGTGAACAACCTCAAATATCCAATCTATCTCCATTCAGTCAATGCTTGGCGAAGACAATATCTCTACGGGAACGAGTCCCATTTGTTGCGCTTCACCTGTATTGGCTAACTTGGCTAACGAGTCGGCTTTCTGATTGTGCTCTCGTGGTATGTAATAAATGGCATAATAATCAAACTGATTCAGTATCTCCTGAACCTAGACAAGGTAAGCAGCCAGTCTTCGATCTTTGGCTTGATATTCCCCTCTGACTTGACACATGACCAATTGTGAATCACAATAAATTTCCACAACAATGATTCTTAGATCTCTGACAAGTTTAATCCAGCCAGCAGGGCTTCATACTCAGCTTGGTTATTAGTTGCACGGAAGTTGAACTTTAGAGCATAGCATATAGATCGACCTTCAGGAGTTTCAAGGACGACCCCTGCACCTGAGCAGCGGTCATTTGATGCACCATCTATATGCAGTTTCTAGATATACTTGGGAGATTCACTGGTTTCGGGCACGTCCTCTGGGATGTAAAATTCAGCTATAAAATCTGCTAAGACTTGTCCTTGAATGGCTCGCCTTGGAGTGTAGGTAATGTCAAACTGACTTAACTCAATATTCCATTTGAGTAACCTACCAGACGTCTCAGGCCACGTAAGGACCTATCATAACGGCTGGTCGGTGTAGACGGTGATTGGATGAGCCTGGAAATACAGACGAAGCTTCCTCGAGGCAATAATAAGACAGTAAGCCAATTTCTCTAGCTTCGGATAATTTCTCTCAGCTCCGGTTAGCCATTTGCTAATATAGTAGACCGGTTTTTGTATTCGGTCTTCCTCCCGAATTAGGGCAGCACTGATTGCGTTTTTTGATACCGCCAAGTAAATGTACAATTTCTCCTGATCAATAGGCTTTGACAAAATTGGTGGTGTGGAGAGATTTTGAATTAATGCTTGGAATGCGCCCTCACATTCCGTAGTCTATTCAATGTTTCGTTTCCCTTTTCGGATCAGATCGAAGAAGGGAATGCATTTATCAGTAGACTTTGAAATGAACCTACTCAGTGCTGCTACTTTCCCGTTGAGACTCTGGACTTGCTTTATAGTTCTCGGAGTTTCAAGGTTTCTAATTGCCCAGATCTTCTCGGGATTGGCTTCGATTCCTCGAGCGTTGACGATAAACCCAAGGAACTTTCCTGATGCGACCCCAAAATGACATTTCAATGGATTAAGCTTCATTCTGTATTCTCGGAGAATATTAAACATTGACTCCAGGTCTTTGATGTTGTCAGTGGAGAATCGTGACTTGACTAGCATGTCATCCACGTATATCTCCATGGTTTTCCCAATCTGATTAGCGAACATTCGATTAACTAATCGTTGATAAGTTGCGCCAGCATTCTTGAGTCCAAAGGGCATAACCTTGTAGCAATAAAGTCCCATATTGGTTATGAAGCTGGTATGCTCTTGGTCGGGTAAGTGCATTGGTATTTGATTATAGCCATAATAGGCATCCATGAAGGATAAGAGTTCATGCCCGGCTGTTGAATCTACGAGTTGATCAATTCGAGGAAGTGGAAAACTGTCTTTAGGGCAGGCTTTATTTAGATCAGAGTAATCGATGCATGTTCTCTATTTCCCATTTGTCTTTCGGACAAGTACAAGATTTGACACCGATCCCGGATATAATGCATCTCGAATAAATCCATTCGATTTAAGCTTGTCTACTTCTTCCTTAAGGGCGGCGGATCTCTTTGGATCCATACCATGCCTTTTTTGTTTGACCGGAACGTGCCACGGGTCAATGTTCAATGCGTGGCTCGCGATGTCCGGCGAGATCCCATATATGTCAGAATGTGTCCAGGCAAATACGTCAAGGTTTGCCTGGAGAAATTCAACCAATTCCTCTTGCATTTGTTGGCTTAACTGAGATCCAATCTTTATCATTCTAGAATCATCACTATCATCGATTGGAACATCGATCGTCAGTTCGCCTAGAGAAGCTTGACTGTTTATACTTTCGTCTTCACTTTCGGTGTCTCTCGGGTCAAGATCTCTTTGGAATTGGTTGGGCTGCCCAGGCCTAGGCCCAGGCATCAATTGTCGGTTATCAACAAAACGGACGTAGAGAGATTCCTCTACGCCCTTTCCTTTCTCCTTTCGATGCGCCTCGCGTAGTTCAGCAACATAACAGGCTCGTCCAGCAACCCGATCTCCTTGAACGACTCCAACTCCATTATCAGTGGGGAACTTTATAGTCAAACACCATGGGGCAATAGCAACCCTGAACTCAGCTAGGGCCGATTGGCCCAAGAAAGCATTATATGGCGAGTCTATATCCAAAACAAAAAACTGCAGTATCTGGACTCTTCGGCATTCTCCAATACCTAACTCCACTGGCAATTCCACCACTCCAATGGGTATAGTTGTGCTCCTATTGAAGCCATGAATACGGGACTGACACGACTTCAAGTCTTTAGTTTCCTTTTTCATCTGGTCATAAGCTCGCTTGAATAATATATTCACAGAACTTCCACTATCTACCAAGATCCTCTTCATCCAAGCAGGACCTACCTGAGCTGATATGACAAGTGGATCAATAGTGGGGGCTTCGATCCTGTCGGCATCCCGACTTCGAAATACGATGTCACCTGTCATCATTTTTTGTTGCTTGGCCGGAGCCCCATCTTCTGAATTACTACAACATTCAAAGTTTGCATGCCTGATAGAGCTAGCATACGACTCCATTTCCTTCCAACTTCGGTCTACTAGATGAGGACCACCACTAATGGTATTTATCACCAACCTCCTGCCAATACGAGCGGGTTCCTCCTGTCTTGCCTGATTCGGTGTATGGTTCTGATTCAATGGGCCCGCACCTCTAGACTGCGGCGCCCTCACAAACTGTTCCAACTTCCTTTCACGTATCAACTTTTCAATGAGATCCTGCAAATGACGGCACTCATTCGTGGTATGGCCGTAACTTTTGTGGAATCTACAAAACTTCCCTGTTTGAATTTGTTTCTCTGATGACTGTTTCAGAGCAGGTTTCTTGTACTGAATAGTATTGCAGGTTTGTAAATACACATTCTCCAGCAACGTATTCAAAGGAGTGTAGTTATCAAACATAGGAGCCCTATGTCGCGGACCACGGTTCTGATCCCATTTTCTATTTTGGTTAACATTGCCTTTCTGCTAATTTTGTTTATTCTGGATGTTCAATTGCACTTCCCAGAGCTCTACCCGGATTGTTTAACAGCAACATTACTTTGAATTCCTTCCATACTAGGCCCCGCATCATTCTTCTTCCTAGACTGTTTCACATTCTCACTTCTCAGGAATTGGGCTGCCTTGGAATAGAAACGGTCCAATGATGCAGGGGGTTTTCCGGCCAACCAGTTGCCGAACTCAGAATCGGGATCAATCCCTTTAGTCAGTGCTATTAGAATGGAGTTATCATTAGGGTTGTTGATCTCAGCGCATGCAGCATGAAATCTCTCGAAATAACGCCTGAGTGTCTCTCCAGGAGCTTGAGTGACACTAGATAAAGTAATAACATCCTTTGGTCTTGCGACATGCATACGAAATTGCTCAATAAACTTTGTTGCCAACTGATCAAAACAGGAGATGGATCGAGGTGGCAATCGAGTAAACCACATAGTCGCTATGCCCCCTAGAGAGATCGGGAAGCTTCGGCACTTAACTGCGTCATTAGCTCGTGCAGCATTCATCAACCATTCATATTTCAAGATATGCTGATTAGGATCTAAGCTTCCTTCATAAATGGGTAAAGTCGGCATCCTATATCGCCGAGGTGGTTCAACATAGAGTATCTCATCGGTAAAAGGGGTATGTCTCCAGGAGATTCCCTAGTCGTCGTTGCTAAGACCCTGACTTTCACGGATCATTTGACGGATCATTGTCGGCAGGTCGGGTATCTGGACATTTTGAGCATGTTGGGCCAAGGTGTGGTCGGGTTCCACAATGCGAGGAGGGGTCGGTCGCTGTCGACGGTCCATGTCTCTCCTCCTTGGTTCTATGTCCTCGGGGACGTAAGGCTCAGGAGTATGCTTGCGTTGATGGTGGGCTGGATCCGTTCGGTTCCGAGCATCAATTCCAAAATCAGTAGCGGTTGTAGTACGGTTATCGATAATATGGTGTGGAGTAGCGCCTCCTCGGGAGGAGGGTCAAGTCTGATGGCTGGTTAACGGGCCAACTCTCGGTTGCCCAAGACTCAACGTATGCTGATGTCCAGTTGCCTGAGTGTAACTCCCATCTAGCCTTGGGTGCATAGATCTATGATGGTAATCCGAAGAGGATAAACTCTCGGCGGAGGAACAGGAAGCTTGATCCCTCCTGGATCTCCTTCGTCGTTGACGGTTCAAATTGGTTGGTCAGTTCCGCATTAGCACGGAGCTGTTGAGTGAGCTGTTGGCGGTTTTGAGTCAATTCTTGAATTAGCATCTGGAATTCTTCCCTGGTAACAGGGCCTTGCGGATCTGATGGTCCGAAAGCATTCTGATCAGTCGGAGGCAGTTGTACGGGATTCTATCTGTCCCGTCCTTCTGGATCTGCAGCTGTAGAAGTAGTCCTTGTGTTAACCATAGTGGATGGCGAAGCTCTTTCCTAGACTTGATGCAAATCTGAATAGGATGGAAGAACTTTAATCTTTGAGATCTGGATCTTCTTCTTAGATTTGTGCAATCGAATATCGATAGTAGATCCAATGAGTAGGAGAAAAGCTGTGTTTTCTCAGTGAAAGCACCAAAGTGTTTGTACCAAAATTGGGCACAACACTCTTCGGAAGTGTTTGAAGAGATAAAATGAAGAAAGTAAATGTAAAAAGAGGATTATCTAACAAACACTCCAGAAAATAATTAGAAAAACAACAAAGAACACAAAGATTTAGAGTTGTTCGGCGTGTTGCCTACGTCCACTATGAAATGATTGATCTTTATTAACTTTTTCTTACTGGTTGGAGCTGATTACAATAGTAGATCTCGAGTACAACAATAAAATTCGAATACAATGGTGAATTCGGAAGAGTCTGGACGTCAAAGAGCCAAAAAGATCCTTTTTTGTAGGCTCTGGGATGCTATTTATAGGCATAGGCTGCAAATATATCGGTCAGATCTCGAGAGACCTCTTCTGGTACGTGGGTGGGCCCATGCGATCGATCCCACGTGATTTGCACTTGGTCCATGATTGATACGAATGAATTTCGTATCAATCAAGATTTGGTCTAATCGAGTCGAAATTGGGCATGAAAATTCTTCGAGTTGTACGTAAGCTCCTATGAAAATTTGGTAGCATTTGTACTTGTAGATTGTGAGTTATGATCGATGCAAGCTTGCATTTTCTTTAGGCTGTCTAGTTCGTATCGATACACTTCGTATCGATCTGTTCGATTCGTTCTTGAGCATGTGCCTGCAAATTGACGTGGCGCTAACTCCTCGGATCGATCCACTTTTCATGCCGAACGATCGAGTCTACCCTATGCATGTGCCTTGTTCGTATCAATCGGTAATATCTTGTTCGTATTAATCAGATCTTGCTCTGTTCGTATCGATCAATTATAAGGGCATTTTATACTATTCGCATCGATCGACCATTGCTTTGATCGTATCGATCGATAATTAGTATATTTTGCAATCATTTCATCCTCCACTGTTCGCATCGATCACTGGCTGATCCATACGAGTGCAGTGTATGTGAAATGACCCACTAGAAATTTTTTTTTTTAAAACATTCAGTGGCCATTTAATCAAGAAAAATATTTAATTCAATTTTTCTTCTATCCAGGACCTTTCTGCCAATAAATATTGGTTTAATCATTTTATCTTAAACTTATATATATAAGGATATATAAGTCATCTTCTACCTAAATCAGAGTGTAAAAATTCAGTAGGTAGAAACCTGTTGAGTATTGCTTAAAGAAATACTCTCTACATAGCAATAGTGTTTCTTTTTCAAAACTAGGTTTTCCCAATTTTTAGATTGATGCATTACTATTGATTCTATGACTCAGGACTACTTATTTTACATAAATTCTTCTGACATTCTTACTGGGTAACTTTGCTTTTAC
This sequence comes from Allium fistulosum, assembly GCA_030737815.1. NCBI lineage: Eukaryota > Viridiplantae > Streptophyta > Magnoliopsida > Asparagales > Amaryllidaceae > Allium > Allium fistulosum. The sequence goes on from JASFAW010000014.1 coordinate 7,623,500, forward strand.
TTGTGCATGTGTGTGTGCATGTTTCTGTGCAGGTGTGTTCAAACTCAGGCTATAATAAAGTGGATCCTAAGTGAACACAAGCAACATCTAGGCGTAATGGAAACGCGCCTAACTTATACATGAGAGGTCACAAGTTCGAGTGCTATGCTGGTCGGTTCAACCCAAATTTTGTTTTTTTTTTTGTTTTTTTTTTCTCCTGAGAGCAAAACTGTCTGAACCTACTCTATACTTGGCTATGAAGCAGATCTAAAACTTGATTAAAAACACTTGGGTGCTGTCTCAACCCAGGCTCAAGAAAATGGCTATACTAGCCCCATTTTGGTTTGCACTACTTAGTTACCAAATACCTGTTTTATCATTTTCTTTTCAAGCAACTCAAAACTCTTCCTATCAGATTTAATTTTTACTTGAACATGGATTTTCTTATGCCAGTTCTATGGATATACTTGCAACCCACAAATTCTTTCAAACTCAGATTTTCTATCATTTTAGCCTAACTGTTCTTGAAACTTGAAATTCAATTTCTTAACAAAGCATTTTGCAAAACAAAATACATAAGTTCTAACTGATACATATAAATTCAACACTTACAAAACAGCAAATAACATTACATTGGTTTTTCTAAGCAACTTGAACAAATAGCTTAACATAGTTCAACATGAATATCTAATTTAGCTTCAGCAAAGACTTTTAAAAACATAGCATCCAAATCCTAAGCAGTTTAACATCCAAAGCCTGATCAAAGCAATCTCTATTTCCCTGCAAAATCACCATGAACTGCCCCATATAAATATGAGACACCCAATGGTGCATGAACACAAAAGGGTCAGACTATTTGTCTGGTGTGAATAATCTAACTGAAAACATGATTTATTTCAATTCCATTTATATTCCTGTTCTTTGCAAGAATAAGAAACTCAATATCTTCTGTGTGCATGTTTTTGTGAAGCATGTGCATTCATATTAGTGCCAAACAGATTATATATGATCACAATGTTTTAGTTTATAGTAAACAACCACAAGTTTCACCAATAAAGCATCAAAACAACCAAATACAAACTTCAATCCAGTTATCATCTCCTTTTCAACTTTACTGGCCATCAGGGATTTTGCCCAGACCTCTACTGAATCTATTCCTAGAATTCATTATCAAATTTATCAGGGACTTTAGCTACTTTCTTCTTTTTTAAACACACACTGCCTGGGACTTTTCTCTGTTAACCCAGCACACTCAGGCCCCTGGGTATAAATATACCATGTGTGAACTTGCAATATTCCCATTGCCAAGCTATACTTTGGTAGCCCTAAGATCCCAAGTCCTTAGTTAAATTACTAAGTGTTTTAATATTTTTCATAGCAGTGCTAATCCCTTCTGCATCTCACTTCTTAATCAGAGAAACATAAATGATGCAGGCAACATATATTCATCCAGAGTTTGGTAAGTTAAATTCTCAGAAGCAATCATTTTATCACAAAAGAGTGAGGTGACTTTTTAGCACATTATTTTGCCTATGGGTTTCACTGGATCAAGATGTAAGCATATGATCCTGAGTAATTTTTCAGATATATATATATATTCTTCCCTACCTCTGGTTCAATCAGATTCATGATCTGGCTAAACCACAAGTATATTTGATTTGGGTATTTCATAAAACATAGAAGCTCAGCACATGTACAACATTGCACTTCTACATTTTCTGTTGTTTTAATTAATATGAGGCATAAGCAACAACACAATGTCACAGCCCATATTTCTTTCTGCCTTTAGACCATATACCCACTACTTGAATCCGGGGATTTTACAAACAACTTAAAAAAAAGTAAACTTATCAAAGGAAACATCCAATCTCAAAGTTAACCCATATCTCAGACAAACATTTTAGTTCATACATACATGATTCTTATTTTTCCTTGGTAAATCAGATAGAGATTTTACCCTTAAACAAATCATTCACAAGCCAAAGTCATCCAATCATAAAACATAACTTGTAAAAGAAAATTAGTTCAAACTGGCTGCCTCAATATTCAGGTCTTAATGCCAAAGTTTTCAGTGAGATTACTCACATTAATCCTTCTTCTTCCTATGCCTTATGAACCCCTTTTTAGTCTTCTGCCTTCTCCTATTTTCTCTGGTTTATACTTTGTATATTTTCTTTTTAAGTGGTAGAGCAAACATAAAACCTTACCACACCAGGTCTTCTTATATGAACTCTGGCTGCTACTAGGGTTTTAGGAAATTACCAAATGCCAATTTTACCCTACCAACTATGATCTGCCTCTTATTCTAACATTTTAGAGAAAATGGGTAAATAGTCATGGTATATTTTTCCAGAAAATATACCTCATTGCCCCGGTCATGTTATTTGCATGATTTCTTCTCTTTTCTTTTTCTTTTCTAAAGTGAAAAGGAATTGCTAAAAATGGATAAAGTACTTGTCCAATAGCTCATACCATTTTCATGCAAATGTTAATTTTTCTTTTTATTTCTGCCAGTATTATTTTGTGCCCATGTATAATACATGTATGCCTACCCTGGCCTAAGTCTCTTTTTTTTTTTCAAGGCTTGATGATTTCTGCCTACATGCATATATACTTGTAATTCATATATCCTATTATTTCTATTGATTGTTGCTTATTTTATCACACAGAAAACTGTGTACATGTTTGTGCACTGCCTTGTGCACATGTGCATGTTTTATACTTGGTATCAGCAAATCAATTTCCAATATATATTTTTCAATGCAATTTTAAACAAATGCAAACTAAATTGAATCATGAAATTACTCACAAAAATCAGGGTCATCACATATACCCCTCCTTTTAGGAATTGTGTCCCACAATTCTTTTATACTTAACTTAAGTATCATTTCTTCAGAAAAGTGAATTTTTTTTTTCTGATTTCAAAACCATTTTCAAACCAATCACCTATTAAGCACTATGCATATCAACACAAGATAAAAATCACAATGCATATTCAACCAACACATTCATTAGTATGTATATATATATAGATTTACCTTTTCTTCAATCAAACAGCTGAGGATAATCATTTCTGATTTTATCCTCCACTTCCCATGTGCAATCATTTGGGTCTAGACTCCATTGTACTTTTACTAGTTTAATTTCTTTGTTTCTCAATTTCTTAGTTTCTCTAGAAACTATGCCCACTGGTTCCTTTTCATAGATCATTCTAGGATCAATCTGCACATCTTTAGAGGATTCTAATATTGCTTCCTTATCATGAACCCATCTCCTCAGTTGAGACACATGAAAAACATCATGCATTGCTCTCATTTCTTCTGGCAATTCCAATTTATAGGCTACTGTCCCTATTCTTTCTAGAATTTTATATGGTCCTATATATCTAGGAATCAACTTTCCTTGTTTCCCAAACTAGAACCTTTTTCATGGGTGATATTTTGATGAACACATAATCCCCAACATTATATTGTACTGCTTTCCTCCTTTGATCTGCATATTTCTTTTGCCTATCTTGGGCAGAGGCAATTCTTTTTCTGATCAAGGCTACCTTTTCAGAAGTCTCCTTCACATTTTCTGGTCCTAAGACCACTTTTTCTCCAGACTCATGCCAACTTGAAGGTGATAAACATGGCCTTCCATAGAGAGCTTCAAAGGGGGCCATGCCTATACTACTGTGATGGGTGTTATTGTATGCAAACTCAGCTAGATATATGTAATCTTCCCAGCTTCCTCCCCAATCCAATACACATGCTCTCAACATGTCTTCAAGCAATTTGTTCACAATTTCTGTTTGGCCATCAGATTGAGGATGGTATGCTGTACTCAAGCATAAATCAGTCCCCATTGCCTTGTGAAAGCTCTGCCAAAATCTTGAAGTGAAGATGGTATCTCTATCACTTACTATAGTCTTTGGTACACCATGTAATCTGACTACTTCTTTAATAAACAACTGGGCTAGGGTATTAGCATTTCTTTCTGATTTCACTGGTATAAAGTGGGCTGACTTGGTTAACCTATCAACCACTACCCAAATACTATCATTTCCCCTCCTAGTTCTAGGCAAACCATCAATAAAATCCATTGATATGTCTTCCCATTTCCACTGTGGTATTTGTAAAGGTTGAAGCATTCCTGAGGGTTTTTGATACTCAGCCTTCACCTGCTGGCAAACCATACATTTTGATACATAGGTTGCCACTGCACTCTTCATACCACTCCACCAATAATCTCTCTTGAGGTTGTGATACATTCTCGTGCTTCCTGGGTGTATAGTATATTTACTTTTGTGGTAAGCATCCAAAATTTCTTGCTTCAACTCATCCATTGCTGGAACACATATCCTTTCTCCTTTCTTCAGATGGCCCTGATCATCCAACTGGTAACCTTCCACTGTCTCACCATTTAATATTTGTGTCTTCTTTCCAAATAAAAATGGATCTTGGTTTTGTAGCATTGTAACTTTATTTTTCAATTCTGATCCTAGAGTAATAAAACTTAATTTTCCCATCTCTTCCTTCCCACTGCATAAGCTCATGTTTTCTAGGTTATCACTTTTTATCTCTGAATCAATTAATAATGATAAAGTGTTAAACTCTTCCATCATTAATTTAGCCACTTTAGCATGTTGTCTACTTAGGGCATCTGCTACCTTATTAGCCTTACCTGGTGTGTATAATATTTCAAAATCATATGAGGCTAAGAGTTCAATCCATCTTTGCTGCCTCATGTTTAATTCTTTTTGTGAAAACAAATATTTGAGGGATTTATGGTCTGTATATACTTCAAATTTTGCTCCTAACAAATAGTGTCTCCAAAGTTTAAGGGCATACACTATAGCAGCCAATTCAAGGTCATGAGTAGCATACCTTACTTCACTTGATTTCAACTGCCTAGAAGCATAAGCTATTACCTGATGTTGTTGCATCAATACTGCTCCAAGCCCTTGTCCACTGGCATCAGTATATACCACCAAGTTTTCATTTCCCTCAGGTACTTTAAGAATTGGAGCTTGTACCAGTGCCTCTTTTAATTTTCCAAAGGCATTTTCACAATCCTCAGTCCAATTGAACACTTGATTCTTCCTAGTCAATCTGGTTAATGGAATTGAGATTTTTGCAAAATCTTTTATAAATCTCCTATAGTAACCAGCCATTCCCATGAATGATCTGACTTCAGTGACATTAGTAGGCCTTTTCCAAGCTTGCACTGCAATGACTTTATTGGAGTCCACAGCTATTCCTTTTTCTGATATAATATGGCCTAGAAAGTTCACTTCATTCTGCCAAAAAGTGCATTTTGAAAACTTTGCTTTCAAGTCTTCCTGTCTCAATTTCTCAAATACCAAATGCAAATGGTTTTCATGCTCCCTAACTGACTTAGAATAAATTAATATATCATCAATAAATATTAATACAAACTTATCCAAGTATTCTCTGAAAATCCTATTCATCAAATCAACAAAATAGGAAGGAGCATTTGTTAAGCCAAATGGCATTACCAAAAATTCATAAAGCCCATATCTGGTGTTAAAAGCTGTATACTTAATGCTTTCCTCTTCCACTTTCATCTGATGAAAGCCTGAAGCTAAATCAAGTCTAGAAAATATTTTTGCACCACTCAATTGATCAAAGAGATCATCAATTCTTGGTAAGGGGTATTTATTTTTAACTGTGACCTTATTTAATTCCCTATAATCAATACATAATCTCAGAGATCCATCATGCTTCTTAACAAAGACTACTGGTGCTCCCCATGATGAGCTACTGGGTCTAATAAAACCTTTTTCTTCTAGTTCAACTAATTGCTTTTTCAATTCCATCAATTCCTTAGGCCCCATTCTGGTTGGTCTTTTAACCACTGGGCTAGCTCCTGGAATTATTTTAATTGAAAATTCAACTGGCCTATGATTAGGAACTCCTCTTACTTCCCCAAACACATCATCATATTGATTAACTATGGGGATTTCTTCTAATGCAGGCATGGGTTTTCCCTTTGACAATGCAGAAAGGTTGGCTATACTTCTGTTTTTGTTTGCCTCACATAGAACAGTTATTCTTTGTCCATCAGAAACCTTCAATGATATGGTGGATGTCTCCATATTTATGATAGCCTTATATCTACTCAACCAGTCAACTCCTAAAATAATTCCTATGTCTGGATATTGCAATACATATAGGTTTGACTCAAACACATGTCCTCCTATATTTAATCTCAGTTGCATGCACATCATACCCATAACACATGAACTACCTATAGGGCTTCTAATTAGCAGTGGTTTATCAACAATCATACAATTTAATTTTAATTGTTGTGCAATATCATGAGAGATCAATGAGTGGGTAGCCCCAGTATCATATACTACTGTTAAAGGTATTGAATGGATAAGCAAAGTACCTTCAACTTGACCATGCCTTTCAACATTTGATCCCTCAGCTGCCTTGCCTTTCCCTTCCAAAGCCCCTAATTTTCCTTGCTTAAAATCTGGGCAGTTCCTTTTTATGTGACCTTCCTTCCCACAATGATGACAATTGAAGGATGCTGGTCTAGGATTGGTGCACCTATTTTTCATGTGCCCCTCTTGTCCACAGTTGTAACAAGTGATCCTCTTCTTAACTTCAGCGGTTCTAGCTTCTTCTGGTTTCTTGGTGGAAGTTATATCTGTTTTCTTTTTATCATAAGGGTGAAATTTACCCTTTCCCTTCTTGTTCTGATTATTTTTGAATGCCCTGAAATTCTCTCTAGCTTTATCATGTTGTTCAATGCTCAGAGTCAAATCCAAAACTTGATCAAAAGTTTTATCCTTATATGGTAGCATGGCTCTACTCAGGCTGGAGTTCAACCCTTGGATATATCTGCCATTCTTAGCTTCCTCAGTAGTAATGAGCACTGCACCATACTTTGCCAATGATTCAAACTTCTGAGTGTACTCTGTGACACTCATAGTCCCTTGCCTCAATTTGATGAATTCCTCCAGTAAAGATTCCTTAGCTGATGCAGGGATAAACCTGCCTTCCAACATTGCTTTAAACTGATCCCATGTCACTTCTCCTTCAGGTCTTCCAGCTATGATAACTTCCCACCAATCCAAAGCTGCTCCTCTCAATTGCCTGGATGCAATTTGCCTCTTCCTTTGGTCTTCAACTTGCATGTCTGCAAAGATTCTTTCCAGAATTCTAAGCCAATTTTGAACCCCCATAACTCCTTCTGTGCCATCAAAGGTTTTGCCTCCAAGATTAGTAAAAGTCTTGAGTAGTTTGGAAAGTTCCTCATGTGGATTTTCCTGCCTGTTGCCTACTCCATCTCTTATGGCCCTCATGAATTCTTGCACATTCACCATGGGTGGTTCACTTGTTCCTACATTTTGATGTCTGGGTCCTACCATAGCTCTATGGATATAACACTTAGGTTAGTCTGTTTTTCCTAATGCTCTTCAGATTAATTCATTTTAATTTATAACTTATTCTGTCATAATAGATATCAATAGTGTAAATATATATATAAAAAAAACAAAACATCCAAAGCAGTAAACACTCTATACATTCAATGCAAACAAATTCATACAAAATTTTTGCTATGTTATTTAACAACATAGCTCTGATACCAAATGAAATGACCCACTAGAAATTTTTTTTTTAAAACATTCAGTGGCCATTTAATCAAGAAAAATATTTAATTCAATTTTTCTTCTATCCAGGACCTTTCTGCCAATAAATATTGGTTTAATCATTTTATCTTAAACTTATATATATAAGGATATATAAGTCATCTTCTACCTAAATCAGAGTGTAAAAATTCAGTAGGTAGAAACCTGTTGAGTATTGCTTAAAGAAATACTCTCTACATAGCAATAGTGTTTCTTTTTCAAAACTAGGTTTTCCCAATTTTTAGATTGATGCATTACTATTGATTCTATGACTCAGGACTACTTATTTTACATAAATTCTTCTGACATTCTTACTGGGTAACTTTGCTTTTACTTGTGCATGTGTGTGTGCATGTTTCTGTGCAGGTGTGTTCAAACTCAGGCTATAATAAAGTGGATCCTAAGTGAACACAAGCAACATCTAGGCGTAATGGAAACGCGCCTAACTTATACATGAGAGGTCACAAGTTCGAGTGCTATGCTGGTCGGTTCAACCCAAATTTTGTTTTTTTTTTGTTTTTTTTTTCTCCTGAGAGCAAAACTGTCTGAACCTACTCTATACTTGGCTATGAAGCAGATCTAAAACTTGATTAAAAACACTTGGGTGCTGTCTCAACCCAGGCTCAAGAAAATGGCTATACTAGCCCCATTTTGGTTTGCACTACTTAGTTACCAAATACCTGTTTTATCATTTTCTTTTCAAGCAACTCAAAACTCTTCCTATCAGATTTAATTTTTACTTGAACATGGATTTTCTTATGCCAGTTCTATGGATATACTTGCAACCCACAAATTCTTTCAAACTTAGATTTTCTATCATTTTAGCCTAACTGTTCTTGAAACTTGAAATTCAATTTCTTAACAAAGCATTTTGCAAAACAAAATACATAAGTTCTAACTGATACATATAAATTCAACACTTACAAAACAGCAAATAACATTACATTGGTTTTTCTAAGCAACTTGAACAAATAGCTTAACATAGTTCAACATGAATATCTAATTTAGCTTCAGCAAAGACTTTTAAAAACATAGCATCCAAATCCTAAGCAGTTTAACATCCAAAGCCTGATCAAAGCAATCTCTATTTCCCTGCAAAATCACCATGAACTGCCCCATATAAATATGAGACACCCAATGGTGCATGAACACAAAAGGGTCAGACTATTTGTCTGGTGTGAATAATCTAACTGAAAACATGATTTATTTCAATTCCATTTATATTCCTGTTCTTTACAAGAATAAGAAACTCAATATCTTCTGTGTGCATGTTTTTGTGAAGCATGTGCATTCATATTAGTGCCAAACAGATTATATATGATCACAATGTTTTAGTTCATAGTAAACAACCACAAGTTTCACCAATAAAGCATCAAAACAACCAAATACAAACTTCAATCCAGTTATCATCTCCTTTTCAACTTTACTGGCCATCAGGGATTTTGCCCAGACCTCTACTGAATCTATTCCTAGAATTCATTATCAAATTTATCAGGGACTTTAGCTACTTTCTTCTTTTTTAAACACACACTGCCTGGGACTTTTCTCTGTTAACCCAGCACACTCAGGCCCCTGGGTATAAATATACCATGTGTGAACTTGCAATATTCCCATTGCCAAGCTATACTTTGGTAGCCCTAAGATCCCAAGTCCTTAGTTAAATTACTAAGTGTTTTAATATTTTTCATAGCAGTGTTAATCCCTTCTGCATCTCACTTCTTAATCAGAGAAACATAAATGATGCAGGCAACATATATTCATCCAGAGTTTGGTAAGTTAAATTCTCAGAAGCAATCATTTTATCACAAAAGAGTGAGGTGACTTTTTAGCACATTATTTTGCCTATGGGTTTCACTGGATCAAGATGTAAGCATATGATCCTGAGTAATTTTTCAGATATATATATATTCTTCCCTACCTCTGGTTCAATCAGATTCATGATTCAGCACATGTACAACATTGCACTTCTACATTTTCTGTTGTTTTAATTAATATGAGGCATAAGCAACAACACAATGTCACAGCCCATATTTCTTTCTGCCTTTAGACCATATACCCACTACTTGAATCCGGGGATTTTACAAACAACTTAAAAAAAAGTAAACTTATCAAAGGAAACATCCAATCTCAAAGTTAACCCATATCTCAGACAAACATTTTAGTTCATACATACATGATTCTTATTTTTCCTGGGTAAATCAGATAGAGATTTTACCCTTAAACAAATCATTCACAAGCCAAAGTCATCCAATCATAAAACATAACTTGTAAAAGAAAATTAGTTCAAACTGGCTGCCTCAATATTCAGGTCTTAATGCCAAAGTTTTCAGTGAGATTACTCACATTAATCCTTCTTCTTCCTATGCCTTATGAACCCCTTTTTAGTCTTCTGCCTTCTCCTATTTTCTCTGGTTTATACTTTGTATATTTTCTTTTTAAGTGGTAGAGCAAACATAAAACCTTACCACACCAGGTCTTCTTATATGAACTCTGGCTGCTACTAGGGTTTTAGGAAATTACCAAATGCCAATTTTACCCTACCAACTATGATCTGCCTCTTATTCTAACATTTTAGAGAAAATGGGTAAATAGTCATGGTATATTTTTCCAGAAAATATACCTCATTGCCCCGGTCATGTTATTTGCATGATTTCTTCTCTTTTCTTTTTCTTTTCTAAAGTGAAAAGGAATTGCTAAAAATGGATAAAGTACTTGTCCAATAGCTCATACCATTTTCATGCAAATGTTAATTTTTCTTTTTATTTCTGCCAGTATTATTTTGTGCCCATGTATAATACATGTATGCCTACCCTGGCCTAAGTCTCTTTTTTTTTTCAAGGCTTGATGATTTCTGCCTACATGCATATATACTTGTAATTCATATATCCTATTATTTCTATTGATTGTTGCTTATTTTATCACACAGAAAACTGTGTACATGTTTGTGCACTGCCTTGTGCACATGTGCATGTTTTATACTTGGTATCAGCAAATCAATTTCCTATATATATTTTTCAATGCAATTTTAAACAAATGCAAACTAAATTGAATCATGAAATTACTCACAAAAATCAGGGTCATCACAGTATGTTAATGGATCGATACGAAATAGTGGTTTGATGGATACGAAGTTTACCCTGGTGGATCGATACGAGGAAGCTGGAGTTGATGGATGCGAAGAAAATCAATACGAAGGAGGTTTCTCCCTAGTTGCTTGATGGATACGAACAAGGCCTTTCAGCTGATGGATACGAAGAGCCCAGTTCCCTTGATCGATACGAAGACAAGTGCACTTGATGGATTCGAACAAGAACGATATGAAGAAGGACTTTCGCCGGTTGCTTGATGGATACGAACAGGGTGGTTATTGATGGATTCGAACAGATCGACTCGAACATGGTTTTCGATGGATACGAACAGCTTGATCACTTGAGCTGTATCGACCATATCTTGAGCATACGAACTCCGATTGACTTGAAACTTGGAACATTGACCTTTGTAGCTTTGCTGGTCCGGTCATATCAATTGTAGCTTGATCTGGACTCGGATAAAATTTATCGACATCCATAGTGAGCCTGCGTATAACCGATCTTCGGGACGGACTGTCCTCGGTTTCCATTTAAGTTCTTGGTGTCACGGCCTTGCCAAAAGGCGGGATAACACCCTCACTCTACTGACCCCAAAACCCTCGGGCGACAACATATAAATAGCATTCTATAAATATCCATTTAGAAATGCCACCTTTACATTCATTTATGATAATTCATAGTCATAGAATGCTGGCTATGGACAACATAATCCGAATGGATTTAAGTATGGCTATGGGCAATAAGGTTTTGTCATAACCAATACCTTGAATTTGGTGAAATCCTTTACAACTATCCTAGTCTTATAAGTTTCAACTTCCCCATTTTCATTTATCATTTTCTTAAAAATCCATTTGTAGTCGATGGGTTTTATCCCTTCGTGTGCGTCCGACAAAGTCCATACTTTGTTTTCATACATGGAATCCATCTCGGATTCATCGCTCCAAGCTAGAGGGAAGAGTCTTTACTCTAAAGTGCTTGTTGGAAAGACATAGAAGTGTCATCATCTAAGACAAAGTCCTCCTTTTTGCTATCCACGAGAAAACCAAAATATCTCTCTGGTGCGTGAGATTCCCTACCAGAACTTCTAATAGGTTGTGTGTTTTCGTATATAGGTGAACTCGGTTCTCCTACTGGTTCGGCATTAGTATTTACTTCTTGGATCTCATCCTTGTCTACAACCTTGCTATTAATTCCTTCAATAGAAATTCCTAATCTAAAAAGATAGCATGCTGAATAACAATAACCTTTTGTTCCTTGGTATTGTATAATATATATCCCATTGAGTTTTTGGGATATCCTATAAATTTACAGAATATCGCTTTTGTCTCTAGTTTATTCAGACCAACGTTCTTAAAATAGACCAGACAACCCTACACCTTCAAATACTTGAGTTGAGTTTCTTACCACACCCCATCTCATATGGAGTTTTAAGCGCAGATTAGTAGGCAATAAGTTCAACATATGCGCTACGGTATCCAGTGCACATCCTCGGTAGTACAGAGATAACTCAGTCTTACTCATCATGGAATGAACCATATCTAATAGGGTTTGGTTTGTTTGCTCTAACACGCCATTGTGTTGTAGAATATAGAGCAGAACAACCTGAGAGATAATCTCATTATCTTCAAAGTACTATTGGAGTTCATGCCCAACGCACTCACCTCTTAGATCGAATTGAAGAATTTTATCTTTTGGTTCATCTGATACTCAAAAAATTCTCATTTTCATCATATTTATTCCTGATAAGATACAGATATCTTAGTCTTGAAAAATCATCAGTGAAGGTAACAAAGTAAGAACTATTATCCTTGGCAATTATAAGCATCGGGCCACATACATCACTATGTACTAACCTTGAAAGTTCATCAACTCTTTCCTTGCTCCCACTTAAAGGGTGCTTGGTATTTTACATTTGAAACAAGGCTCACACATATCAAATGATTCAAAATCAAGTGACAGGAGAAAACCTTCGTTTTTTAGTTTTTGTAGTCATTTCTCATTAATATGACCTAGCCTATAATGCCAAAGATAACTATCATTTATATTGTTAGAAGAACTACTCACAAAACACGCAAAATTTGTATTGATCGCATAAATGTCATTTTCAAGAACACTATCATAGATTTTATTTCTATTCAAACTAATGTTCATAGTATTATTCGAACAATGAAATATATATCTGGTCTCAGACAACCTAGAAACAAACACAATTCACAAAATAAAGTCTTTACAAAATAGCAATAATTTAATATCAATATTACTCCACTAGGAAAACATAAATGATAATCTTATATTGCCTGTACATCTACGATAGGTCCATCAACTACATGGAATCTCTTCTCTTCTTTTGCCATGTGGCGCTAGTTCCTAAGCCCCTATAATATATGAGTTTCAGATCTAGTATCCAAAAACCAAGATATTTTATTGGTTGCAAAATAATTTCGAATCATAAATGTATATGATATAGCTGTAGATCTATTCAGCTTTCTTTCTTTAACGATCTTTAATTACTCGAAATAGTTCCTTTTCCAGTGGCTTTTCTTACAGTAATGGTGACATTCACCCTTGTCATCGATCTTCTTACTCTTTTTATTCTTCTTACCTTCTCTCTTTCTCTTCTTTAAACTCTTCGAGGAGGATGCTCCACCCTTAATAGACCCTTAATAGCAAGCACATCCCCTTGATCCTTTGATTGTGACTCGGCTCACCTCAACATATCAAGTAGCTCCATGAGTTCACATTTAGTTGGTTCGTATTATAATTCGGTATGAATGGTTCATACTGAGGGGGTAACTGAACCAAGTATCAAGTTTACCTGCAATTCATTGCTTATCGTCACATTCGATTGGCAAAGCTTATCAATATAGCCCTTCATCATTAATAATCCACCTTCTGTCCCTTTTGCATTTTGGTGTCAAACCTCTTCTTAGTAATCTCGTAAGGAATGAGATTGCTCAGAAAAAAGTGCCTTCAGACCATCGAACATCTGATGGACAAACATAGTTTCGTGCCACCTTTGCAACGACTTGTCTAGTGTAGATAACATGAAAACATGGACGGTTTCAAGGTTAGCGACCCACTTAGTATAAGCAACTTGCAGTTAGGGTCAGCGTTTTTAGCAATTCTCATCATAGGAGAACAAGTAACAGACGACCAAAGACGCTCGTATGTCAATGCTAGTTTGATAGCTCTTAGCCAATCAACAATGTTATTTGGTCCAGTTAGTTTGTCATTTTCACTAATTAGTCTTGGAGTTGACATTTTCTGTAATTTTTAATTTGTAGATTATTAAGACAACATCATACTAGATGTTTTTATAATATTTGTAAGGTAAAACTTTATGTTTCATTTTATTAATAAGCTCCGACTAGTCATTTATATTTTGCCAAACCCTAAGTCAAAAGATCAAAGTATTTCGACTTCACTAGTAGGTGTTAGGACATGTTTGTCTTGGATTTCTGACCTTGAGTTTACTCAACAATTCCTAGCTCTACAAAGGATGGATAATTCCTTATCAATTGTATCATATATATCTCCTAACCCATGGTACCTTACCCTAATTTCACTTCAATCTTGAGTTTGCTCAACAAATAATAATGAAATTACTCACTCATACCTACCATATTATGACAACATATGTACAGTATATGTTCCTTGAGTTTGCTCAACAACTAAGAAGTATGCAAGTGATTTATTAGTATATATATGGTAGAGACATTATTGATAGAGTTAGGGGTATGCCCTAGGGGCAATTATGTAATTTGTTCCATATATCTGTTTATACCAAAATTGGGCACAACACTCTTCGGAAGGGTTTGAAGAGATAAAAATGAAGAAATTAAATGGAAAAAGAGGATTATCTAACAAACATTTCAAAGACAAATAAGAAAATACGCAGAGACACGAGAATTTAGAGTGGTTCGGCGTGTTGCCTACATCCACTATGAAATTGATGATTTTATTGATGTTTTCTCAATGATTACAACTGATTACAGCAGATTACAGCAAATTACAGTGATGAAATTCGAGTACAACAGCAGCCTTGTAGTGCCAAAATGTTTTCGGCATAGTCTGGATGTCAAAGAGCCAAAAAGATCCCCTTTCTGGAGGCTCTAGAATGCTATTTATAGGCGTAGAATGCAAATATCTCGCTCAGATCTCGGGAGACCTCTTCTGGCACGTGGGCGAGCCCACGTGATCGATCCCACATGGATTCGACTTGATCCATGATCGATACGAATGAATTTCGTCTCGATCAAGATTTCACCCTCTCGAGTCGAAATTTGGCATGGACGTTCTTTGAGTTGTACGTAAGCTCCTATGAAAATTTCATAGCATTTGGACTTGTGGATTGCGAGTTATGATCGATACGAATTGGACTATTCGGTTGGTTGTTCAGTTCGAATCAATCCTTTCGTATCATTCTGTTCGAATCGATGTTGAGCACGCGCCTGCGAGTAGACGTGGCGCTTGAGTTTTGGATCGCTCCACCTTTGATGCCGAGTTGACTGAGTCATCCTAAGGTTTTCGCCTTGTTCGTATCGAAGACCGTTGTCTTAATCGTATCGAAGACCGTTGCCTTGTTCGTATCGATGGGAGCTGCCTTGTTCGTATCGATTGGATGTATTTTACTTTGTATCGATCTCCTGCATGCCATCTCGTATCGAGGAGAGGTGTTGGTTTCGTATCGACCTGTGGTCGATCGACACGAAGCTTGTTGAAACTTAATCGATAAGAATTGTCCACTCGCATTTCAGATGGATACTAAGTAAATCGTCTTCAATGGATTCGAACAAGACAGTTGTGTGGCAATGGACACGAATAGATAGATACGAACCAAGATCACCTGATGGGTACGAACTAACGAAACCTGATGGATTCGAACAAGACTATCCTAGGAAGGATACGAAGAAGGCCATCTCTGGTGGATACGAAATAGACAATCGCCGATCGATACGAAGTGGAGCTTGTTTGATTGTGGAGTCGAATAGATCGATACGAATATACATATTCCATTGTTGGATACGAACCAATGCATCTTGAGGGATGCGATTGAGGCGATTTCTTTGGCTTGCATCGATCACATCTTGAGCATACGAACCTGGATTGACTTTAAACTTGGAACGTTGGTTTTCCCAGCTTTGCTTGTCATGTCTTGTCAATTGTAGCTCGATCCGGACTTGGAAAAAATCTAACGATATCCATAGCAAACACGCAGTCTTCTCCAAGAGTTATCAAGATAATAGTGGTTGATGTAAACTAATATCTTCTTTTCTTTACAGCCGCAATTTCACGACCTGAAGGTGGGTAATTTAGAGAAATAGAAAGAGTCCATCAAGAAGTTCCAAGTGAAATGAGGGACATCGATTCGGTTCTAACTGACAAAAACTTGAGAATTATTGGACTGATTGAGCGGAATCAAAGCATAAGGCTTGAAGGGACACGGAGGGCATCCCCAAAGAAGCGGTTGAAACGAAAAATGCCCGGGGTCATAATAACAGAAGGGGTTGACGAAGAGAGAATGCCCACGGATGATGAACTTGTAGCCGGGTCTTCGGCGGATTTCAAGCGAAAGAAGGAAGAAGAAAAGGCAAGGCCGCTACTTACAAACGTTCTAAATCTTCGAGGTGGAAATCAGTTGTGATTTCCTTGCCGGTTCCCGGCATTAGAATCTCAGAGGCTCCTTCTTTGCCAACAAAGAGTCCTTTTGAAGGGCATGCTGATATTTCGATTCCGGATTACGTGTCACTTCAACACGACAATGGGTTGGAGGAGCTTGATAGTGCTCTTGACCTAAGCGGGTCGCTTCCTATAAGTGCGGTCGACATTTCCGGTTGGTCAAGGGGTTGCATATACATACACACTTCACGGAACTACACGATTTCCAATCATAAGTTTTTCAACTCAAGAAATCACTAAGCCTGCTTCTTTTTCTTTTTACAGGTATAATGTCTGGACGAGGGTCGATGTTAGGAAGTCTTCGCTCTGCTTGCCGATCTTCTTCATATTATGAGTCACGTAGGAGGGAAGAAGATAGAGACCGCGATCGCGGGTACTCTAACTAGGAACGTCAAGAGAGAGATATGGATAGGGAGTACAAACATCGATCTCGATCTCGCTCTCCTCCTCCTAGACTCCCTACACAACATTCGGGTCAAGGGAGACAACCAGTAGAGCCTCCTCATCACAAACCATCTTCACATGCTTCTAGGCCTGAGTCACAACGCCATAAAACTGAGGTTGAGCCTCCCGTCATCGTTGAGAAGGCTATCACTGAGCCCACTGGGGAAGGGACTATTAAAATTGCTCAGCTAAAGAAAGATTTCCCAAACATATGCTTTGACGGCTACATTTTTCCCCCTCACTTAAAGAGGATTTCATTGGAGGCGGAGAACACAATGCATGATTACATTCATGATATCTACTTCCAGTACAAAGAGTGGGCGAAGGCCGTAGAGAAAGCGTCGAAGGTGGCCTTCGTGTAGGCTAAATTAATCGAAAAGTACGAGTCTGATCTCGCTCAGAAGGACCGCATCATCCAAGTGCTCAATAACGAAGCCGATTCCTCTTAGAAATTAGAGATAGAGGCCACCAAAAAGGCTGATGAGGCGAATTCGGCCATGGAGAAGATGAGGCAGACACACTATGCCTTGGTGGAGCAAATGGGTCATCGCAACACCACTGTTACCGCTGAATGGGACGCTGCTCTTAAAGAACTTGCTGAGCTTAAAGCTAAATTCTCTGAAATCATCAAAGAAAAAGATGATGCAAATAGAGCGGCCCAAGAAACATGTGAACAGGCTATTGTAATTTGGGGTGAACGGGATGCGGCCATGGCTAAGGTCCGAGTGGTGGAGACTATGGTCGAGGAGAAAGTTCAAATGGCTGAGTCTAGGCTAGAGGCTGATATTGATAATCTCCTCAATGTTTTTAACGCCAATGTTTTGAGGCACAGAAATCTAGCCTGGATCGAAAACTATCCGACCCACTTATATAATGCTTAGGGCCGATTGGTTGAGGAGGAGAAGGCAGTGCATCTGGGTGAGTCAATTGACGAGTTTGAGCTTGAGAATCGCATGCTCAATGAGGATGAAAGAAAGATTCTCCATGAGTCGATGATTCTGCACGAAAAAGAAAGGCTCGGCACCCAACACTTGGAGGTCGAAGAAGGTTCAAGTGTTGAGCATCACGAGGTGAGCGCTGAAGTTCCTATGCCAACCAAACCTGAATCCGCACATGCGGTTGATCCCCAGCCCATTCCTGCCTATAATCCAGATCAGCCGCAGCTATCTCCGGCTAGAGAACAAGTTTCTGAGGCTGTTCAGCCGTCCACAAGCCAAGTTGAGGAAGGTATTCTGAACATTCTATATGCTTATCTAAAGTCACTGTCGTCATCTGAATTAAATACTAACAGTTTTTCTTTTGTTATATGTCCAGTGATTAATGCTGCACCGGTCGTGCCTCCTGCCACTCAAGAATCACATCATATGCAAGAGGCAATAATAACTGAAGCAACCACCACAACAACCACGGCATCGACTGACGGAACGCAAGGGTGCACTCTGGTTTTCGATGAACAAATGATGGAGGTATTCCTCGGTCATCACAGCGATCCTTCTGCGGACCTTCCATTTGTTATGGGCGGAAGCGCACCTGCTACTGGCTCTTCAATGCCAACCATTGATACTCCCAGCAAGGCCGAAGCAATTCGCAAAGAGGAAATATTGGCCGAAATTGACGCTTAAATGGAGGCAGCGGCTCATGGCGGTAGTTTTGGAAGTGGGATGACAGCATCAGATCCGGCTCCGTTAAGGATGATATCACCTGGTGGTACTGTTATTGACACCAGCGCATCTATCCCGCCTCCTATAGTCGATCCGGTTCCTCCGACTCCATCTTCAGGGAACATTCCCATGCACTTGAGCTCGGATGAGGAAGTTGATATCATGCCACTCCTGGAGATCAGCCGCCGTAAGGCAAGGGCTCAAAAGGAAAGACAAGTGGCGGCTCCAGTGGGTCAACACTGTAAAGGAAGCCGAAAAAGAAAAAAGAGTATATGTGCTTCGTCGGTGTATTTTTGGTAGATAGCTAAGGATCTACTTTCATTTTTCTTTGGTAGGCCGTGTATAGATATGGGTTCGGCCCCCGCTAGTAGGAATTTTTGGGACCAACTTGTACATAATTTCTTTTCGCAAATAGCTAAAATGAAACTTTATTTTGCTTTGAACTCGATGTGCGTTTATTTGCTTAAGTGTTCCAGCATTCGAATTCCTTGATCGATACACTTGGGAAGTTTCAAGTTTTGAATCTCGTTTGAGTCCATCCGTCAAGTCCTACGGTTATGGACATAGGGCACTACCGGATATTAAGTTGAACTTCGATATGGTACTGCTTCAATCAGTGATTGACACTTAAGTTCTACCCCCAGTTTCAGGGATGAAGTTTAAAGGTCGGTTAGTGGTCGTATTTTGCTTTCAATGCCGCATGCTTAGCATCGTTGGATTCTAGCTGAAACAAGGAGAATTCGAGTGGTCGAATCACACTTGTTCTTTTTTCGATGAGTGTATCCATGTTCTGGGGACTTAAGTTATTTCCACGGGCGATCAGCCACGTTTTCTTGGCACTTATCATTTCGTCCGCACTTTGGGGGCTTAAATATATTCATGGGTGCTCAATCACACCCGACTTGAATTTACACTCTGGTCCGCGCTCTGGGGACTTACAATCGATTTATATTTTATGATCCAGTCCACACTCTGGGGACTTGGAGTTGGTTGACGTTTACTTTTCGATTTGCACTCTAGGAATTCGGATCGTTTCGATGTCTATACTTCGGTTCGCACTATGGGACTCCGAAGTTAGGTGACGTTTTATACTCCATTTCGCACTCTGGGAACTTAGAGTTAGTATATGTTTATACTCTGGTTTGTATTCTGGGAATCCGGAGTTGGTAAACAGACGGTCAGTCACTTCTGTTGTATGTTTTTGAATTTCGCTCGCACTCTGGGAACGAAAGGTGTATCAGGATCATGGATGGTCAGATCACATCCACCCTGAGTTAACAAGTGAGGTCGTTAGATGGATGGGTCCATCCTCCTCAAACTTGGTTCAGATACGGGCGAAGTCGTTAGGTGGACGGATCCACCCTCTTTGAAAATGTATTTTTAAGTTTATACTCCAGTTTACACTCTGGGAATCTGCAGTTAGGTGAAGGATTGTCGTGTATCAATCCTTTTTTTGACTTTGGTGTGATGGCTTGTCCCCGAGCTCGGGTTTCACTTAGCGAGTGATCGGTCGTATCACAGTCACTCCCTATTTTAATAAATTCCACCGTATGATGGAACTCAGCTCACCGTGCATAGTGATTATCATATGAAGTATTTCAAGTAAATCACAGCTCTGGCTCGAAGAGATTGCATTTTATTGCTGAAATAAGAAAATACGGCAAAGTCAGTTGCCTTATTACGAATTATAATTTCGAAATGCAGAAACAAATTGCAAATGAAAAATAGACTGAATAAATAAATAGAGCCTGTTATGTGTAGTAGCGACGAAGACTCTCGCTGTTCCAGGCTCTCGGAAGAGTGAGACCGTCAACGGTCGATAATTTGAATGTGCCATCTCCGAGCTTTCGTTCAATAACATATGGTCCTTCCCAAGTTGGCTTCATGTGCGAAGGGATCGGATAAATTCTTTTGAGTATGAGGTCACCAAGTTCAAAGGTTTGGGGTCGGACCTTGGCATTGTATAATTGGGTTACTCGACTCCGATATGCGGCTGCCCTCAAATCAGCCTCTTCACGCTTCTCATCCAATAAATCGAGAGATTCGGCAAGTAATCTAGCATTTGTCTTCGGATCGTAGTATGTCACAGGATGAGAAGGTACTTCTAATTCTACTGGAATGACAGCTTCTGAACCATAAGAAAGAGAGAATGGAGTATGACCGGTTGTGGACTTATGGGTTATACGGTAGGCCCATAAGGCCATAGGAAGTTCATAGACCGATTTTCCCCCGGCTTTTTCCAATTGTTTCTTCAGAATGGATTTTATAACTTTATTAACAGCTTCAATCTGTCCATTCGCTTGAGGGTGTGCGACTACGGAAAATTTCTTCTGAACGTGGAATCGTTGACAGAAATCCATAAATTCGGCACTATCAAATTGGGTCCCATTGTCAGTGATGATAGTACGTGGGATACCAAATCGGCAGATGATGTTGCACACTACAAATTTGATCACCTTCTTCGTTGTGATTGTAGCAAGGGGTTCAGCTTCTGCCCACTTGGTAAAGTAATCAACTGCTTTGATGGCGTACTTCGCACCACCTTTGGCTAGAGGTAAAGAGCCAATAATAACAATTCCCCATACTGCAAATGGCCATGGGCTGACCATTTGAGTTATCTCCGTAGGCGGGGCTCTAGGAATCCGAGCATGTTTTTGACATTTGTCACATTTCTTGGCATAATCTGCTGCATCTCGGTTTACAGTTGGCCAATAGTATCCATACCGGAGTACTTTTTAGTGAGTGCTTGCCCCCCAGTGTGATCGCCACATTCCCCTTCGTGCACATCATGTAATACTCGTTTGATTTCAACGTGAGCGATACACCGGAGTAAAGGAACAGAGTATCCTCTTCTATACATAACTCCGTTTTGAATTGTGAACCAAGAAGCTTTTCGAAAAATTTGTCTCTTTTTACTCCTACGCTCTGGCAGGATTCCGTGTTCGAGATAATTTTTGAATGGGGTCATCCATGACACCCTTCCGGAAACGACATCAAATACCCAATTGGTTTCCATCTGATCAATGCTTGGTGAAGATAATACCTCTACGGGAACAAGTCCATTTGCTGCGCTTCACCTGTACTGGCTAACTTTGCCAACGAATCAGCTTTTTGGCTGTGTTCTAGCGGTATGTAATAGATAGCATAATAGTCGAACTGATTCAATGTCTCCTGAACCCGAGCAAGGTATGCAGCCAATCTTCGATCTCTGGCTTGGTATTCCCCTCGAACTTGACACACGATCAATTGCCAATCTTCAGTCCAGCCAATAGGGCTTCATATTCAGCTTCGTTATTAGTCGCATGGAAGTTGAACTTTAGAGCGTAACATATGGATCTACCTTCAGGAGTTTCAAGAACAACTTCGGCACCTGAGCAACGGTCATTTGATGCACCGTCTATATGCAGCTTCCATATATACTTGGGAGATTCACTGGATTAGGGCAAATCCTCTGGGATGGTAAATTCAGCTATGAAATCTGCTAGGACCTGTCCTTGAATGGCTTGCCTTGGAGTGTAAGTAAGGTCAAATTGACTTAACTCGATATTCCATTTGAGTAACCTACTAGACATCTCAGGACGCGTAATGACCTGTCATAATGGCTGGTCGGTATAAACGGTGATTGGGTGAGCCTGGAAGTATGGCCGGAGCTTCCTTCAGGCAATAACGAGGCAATAAGCCAATTTTTCTAGCTTCGGATAATTTCTCTCAGTTCCGGTAAGCCGCTTGCTTATGTAGTATACCGGCTTTTGTATTCGATCCTCCTCCCGAACTAGGGCAGCACTAATTGCGTTTTCTGATACCGCCAAGTAAATGTACAATTTCTCATGATCGATTGGCTTTGACAAAATTGGCGGTGTGGAGAGATATTGAATTAGTGCTCGGAATGCGCCCTCAGATTCCGTAGTCCATTAAAAGTTTTGTTTTCCTTTTCGGGTCAGATCGAAGAAGGGAATGCATTTGTCAGTGGACTTTGAAATGAACCTGCTCAGTGCTGCTATTTTCCCATTGAGACTCTGGACTTCCTTTATAATTTTTGGTGTTTCAAGATTTTTTATCGCCCAGATCTTTTCGGGATTGGCTTCGATTCCTCGAGCGTTGACGATAAACCCAAGGAATTTTCCGGATGCTACCCCAAAGTGACATTTCAATGGATTGAGCTTCATTTTGTATTCTTGGAGGATATTAAACATTGACTCCAGGTCCCTGATGTGATCGGTAGAAAACCGTGACTTGACTAACATGTCGTCGACATATACCTCCATGGTCTTTCCGATCTGGTCAGCAAAAATTTGATTAACTAACCGTTGATAAGTTGCCCCAGCATTCTTGAGTCCAAAATGCCTAACTTTAAAGCAATAGAGTCCCATATTGGTTACGAAGCTGGTATGTTACTGGTCGGGCAAGTGCATGGGTATTTGATTATAGCCAGAGTATGCATCCAAGAAGGATAAAAGTTCGTGTCCAGCCATTGAATCTACAAGTTGATCAATTCATGGGAGTGGAAAACTGTCTTTGGTGCAAGCTTTATTCAAGTCTGAGTAGTCAACACTTGTTCTCCATTTTCCATTTGGCTTCCGGACAAGTACAGGATTGGATACCCATTCCGGGTATAATGCATCTCAAATGAATCCATTCGTCTTAAGCTTATCTACCTCTTCTTTAAGGGCGGCAGATCTCTCTGGATCCATACCACGCCTTTTTTGCTTGACCGGGACGTACCGTGGGTCAATATTCAGCGTGTGGCTCGCGATGTCCGACGAGATCTCACACATGTCAGAGTGCGTCCAGGCAAACACATCAAGGTTCACCAGGAGAAAATCAACCAATTCCTCTTACATTTATTGACTTAGCGGAGATCCAATCTTTATCATCTTCGAGTCATCATTACTGTCAATGGGAACATCCATCGTCAGTTCGGCCGGAGAAGCTTGACTATCTTTACTTTCATCTTCACTTTTGGATCTCTCGGGTCAAGATCTCTTTAGAATTGGTTAGGGTGCCCGGGCCAGGGCCCAGGCGCTAATTTTCAATTATCCGTAAAGCGAACGCAGAGAGATTCCTCTACGCCCTTTCCTTTTTTCTTCCGCTGCGCCTCGCGCAGCTCAGCAATATAACAGGATCGCCTTGCGGCCTGATCCCCTTAAACAACTCCAAAACCATTGTCGGTGGGGAATTTCAAAGTCAAACACCATGGGGCGATGGCAGCCCTGAATTCAGCTAGGGCTGGTCGTCCCAAAAAAGCATTTTATGTGGAGTTTATATCCAAAACAACAAACTGTAGTATCCGGACTCTCCGGCGCTCACCAATCCCAAATTCCACTGGAAATTCTACCAGTCCAGTGGGTATAGTATCACTCCTGTTGAAACCGTGAATGCGAGACTGACATGGCTTCAAGTCTTTAGTCTCCATTCTCATCTGGTCGTAAGCTCATTTAAACAGAATATTCACAGAGCTTCCGCTGTCTACCAAGATTCGCTTCGTCTAAGCAGGTCCTACTTGAGCTGATATGACTAGCAGATCAATAGTGGGGGCTTCGACCCTGTTGGCATCTCGACCTCGAAATACGATGTCATCCACCATCGTTCTTTGCTGCTTGGCCGGAGCTCCGTCTTCAGAATTACTACAACACTCAAAGTTTACATGCCTGATAGAACTGGCATACGACTCCATTTCCTTCCAGCTCCGGTCTACTGGATGAGGACCACCACAAACAATGTTTATCACCAACCTTCCACCAGTACGAGCGGGTTCGTCCTGTCTACCCGGATTTGGCACGTGATTTTGATTCGATGGGCCCGCACCTCTAGATTGCGGCACTCGAACAAACTGTTCTAACTTCCTTTCTTTTATCAACTTTTCGATGAGATCCTGCAAGTGACAGCATTCATTTGTGTTATGGTCATAACTTCCATGGAATCTACAAAATTTTCCCATCTGAATTTGTTTCTCCAATGACTGTTTCGGAGCAGGCTTCTTGTACTGAATAGTATTGCAGGTTTGTAGATATACGTTCTCCAGCAACGTATTCAGAGGAGTATACTTATCAAACATCGGAGCTCTACGTCGTGGACCACGGTTCTAATCTCGTTTTCTATTTTGGTTACCATTTCCTTTCTGCTGATCTTGTTTATTCTGAGTATTCAATTGCACTTTTCTGGAACTCTCCCCGGATTGTTTAACAGCAATATTACTTTGAATTCCTTCCGCACTAGGCCCCACATCATCCATCTTCCTAGACTGTTTTGCATCCTCCCTTCTCAAGAATTGAGCTACCTTGGAATAGAAACGGTCCAATGATGTAGGGGGTTTTCCGGCCAACCAGTTGCCGAATTCAGAATCGGGCTCAATTCCCTTAGTCAGTGCCATAAGAATAGAGTTATCATTTGGATTGCTGATCTCAGCACATGCAGCATGAAATCTCTCTAAATAACGCCTGAGTGTCTCTCCAGGAGCTTGAGTAACACTGGATAAGGTATTAACATCCTTTGGTCTCGTGGCATGCATACGAAATTTTTCAATAAACTTTGTTGCCAACTGATCGAAGCATGAGATAGATCGAGGTGGCAGTCGGGTAAACCACATAGTCGCTATGCCCCCTAGTGAAATCGGGAAGCTTCGAAACTTGACTGCATCATCAGCTCGTGCAGCGTTCATCAACCATTTGTACTTGAGAATATGCTGATTAGGGTCAGAGTTCCCTTCATAGACGGGTAAAGTCGGCATCCTGAATCGCCGCGGTGATTCAGCATAAAATATCTCATCAGTAAAAGGAGTATGACTTTGGGAGATTCCCCAGTCATTGTTGTTAAGCCCTTGACTTTCACGTATCATTTGACGGATCATTGCTGACAGTTCGGGCATCTGGGCATTTTGAGCAGGCTGGGCCAAGGTGTGGTCGGGTTCCACAATGCGAGGAGGGGCTGGTCACTGTCGATGGTCCGTGTCTCACCTCCTTGGCTCTATGTCCTCGGGGACGTAAGGCTTAGGATGGTATTCACGCTGGTGATGGTTCGGATCTGTCCGATTTTGGGTCTCAGCACGCAAATCAGTGGCAGTTGTGGTACGGTTATCAGTAACATGATGTGGGGTAGCGCCTCCTCGGGAGGAGGGTCCAGTTTAACGGCTGGTTGATGGGCCAAATCTCAGTTGCCCGACATTCAAGGTATGCTGATGCCTAGTGGCATGTGTGTAAATTCCGTCTATCTGTGGGCGTGTAGATCTGTGGTGATAATCGGAAGAGGTTGAACTCTTGGTGGAAGAATAGGAAGCTTGTTCCCTCCTGGATCTCCTTCGTCGCAGACAGTTCAGTTGGTTGGTTAGTTCCGCATTAGCACGGAGCTGCTGAGTGAGCCGTTGGCAGCTCTCAGTCAATTCTAGCATCAACATCTGTAATTCTTCTCTGGTGATAGGCCCTTGCGGATCTGATGGTCCGGTAGCATTCTGTTCAGTTGGAGGCAGTTGTACAGGATTCTGTCTGTCCCGTCCTTCAGGATCTGCAGTAGCGGAAGTAGTCCTTGTGTTAACCATGGTGGATGATGAAACTCTCTCCTAGACTTGTAGCAAATCTGAATAGGATAGAAGAACTTCTGAAATTGAGATCAGGATCTTCTACTTGGATGTTTGCAATCCGGTATCGGCAGTAGATCCAACGAGCAGAAGGAAAAAACTGGGTTTTTTCTCGGTGAAAGCACCAAAGTGTTTGTACCAAAATTGGGCACAACACTCTTCGGAAGGGTTTGAAGAGATAAAAATGAAGAAATTATAAGGAAAAAGAGGATTATCTAATAAACACTTCAAAGACAAATAAGAAAATACGCAGAGACATAGGAATTTAGAGTGGTTCAGCGTGTTGCCTACATCCACTATGAAATTGATGATTTTATTGATGTTTTCTCGATGATTACAACTGATTACAGCGAATTACAATGATGAAATTCAAGTACAACAGCAGCCTTATAGTGCCAAAATGTTTTCGGTAGAGTCTGGACGTCAAAGAGCCAAAAAGATCGCTTTTCTGGAGGCTCTGGGATGCTATTTATAGGCGTAGGATGCAAATATCTCGCTCAGATCTCGGGGGACCTCTTCTGGCACATGGGCGGGCCACGCGATCGATCCCACGTGATTTGCACTCGGTCCGTGATCGATACGAACCAATTTCGTATCGATCAAGATTTGGCCCAATCGAGTCGAAATTGAGCATGAACATTGTTGATGATGTAAGCAAGCTCCTGTGAAAATTTGGTGGCATTTGGACTTGTGGATTGCAAGTTATGGTCGATACGAATTGGACTCTTCGGTTGGCTGTTCAGTTCGAATCGATCCTTTCGTATCGTTCTATTCGAATCGATGTTGAGCATGCGCCTACGAGTTGACGTGGTGCTTAATTTTTGGATCGCTCCACCTTTGATGCCGAGTTGACTGAGTCATCCCAAGGTTTTCGCCTTGTTCGTATCGAAGACCATTGTCTTATTCATATCGAAGACCGTTGCCTTGTTCGTATCGATGGGAGTTGCCTTGTTCGTATCGATTGGATGTATTTTACTTCGTATCGACCTCCTGCAAGCCATCTCATATTGAGGAGAGGTGTTGGTTTCGTATCGACCTATGGTCGATCGACACAAAGCATGTTGAAACTTAATCGATACGAACTGTCCACTCGCATTTCAGATGGATACGAAGTAGACCGTCTTCGATGGATTCGAACAAGATAGTTGTGTGGCAATGGACACAAATAGATAGATACGAACCAAGATCACCTGATGGGTACGAACTAACGAAACCTGATGGATTCGAACAAGACTCTCCTAGGATGGATACGAAGAAGGCCATCTCCGGTGGATACGAAATAGACAATCGCCGATCGATACGAAGTGGAGCTTGTTTGATGGTGCAGTCGAATAGATCGATATGAATATACATATTCCATTGATGGATACGAGCCAATGCATCTCGAAGGATGCGATTGAGGCGATTTCTTTGGCTTGCATCGATCATATCATGAGCATACGAACTCAGATTGACTTGAAACTTGGACAGTTGATTTTTCCAGCTTTGCTTGTCATGTCTTGTCAATTGTAGCTTGATCCGGACTTGGAAAAAAATCTATCGATATCCATAGCAAACACGCGTCTAACCGATTTTCAGGACGGACTGTCCTTGGTTTCCAGTTAAGTTCCTGGTATCACGGCCTTGCCAAAAGGCGGATAACAATATCTAACTCGAAAACCAGTCTTGTTCGAAAATAAAAGGTGTTTACTTTCTATTATATACTTATAATGTGTTATATATTAATTTATTAATTTAATTAAAAGTATATTTAATTAAAAATCCATATATGGTATGTTTTGTGATAGTAGTTACAAAGTGTCGTAACTATGAGTTATTTGTCACAATAAAAATAAACATACCATTTCAAATATTCCTAGTCAAAATGTATCGAGTCCAGATATCGATGCAGTCGTTGAGACTAGAGTATGTAATGCTCTCTGAAATTTTCACAATGTATTACTTATGACTGTTGGGGATGTCTAGGTGTTACATGCTGATGGTTATTTAATAACTATGGAACATCTCACTCGATAGTCTTCTATTGATGAATATAACTAAGGTCAATTGGAAAACATCACGTGATTAATTTACACAATTCTCTCGACTTGAGAATAGAGTTAATCTTCAATACGAAAGATCCACTTTGATTATACACAAATCATGGCATTACGTCCATTAAGTGATTGTAGTTGAGTCGAGTGGAAATATTAAAGTGAAACACTATTCAATATAGGATTTGTCTCCGCGGTTAGATGGTGTTAATAACATGATGAACTAAAGTTAATCTCTTGACAGAATTGTTCGGTTAATAATTGTTATTATTGAACCAAGGACTTTGTGTTTGAATTATAGAGTTGAATATAGACGATATTGGAATTTTAACTCCATAAGTCTAAAGTGATAAAGTTTTGTTGAAAAGAATTGGTGAAATAATTGTCACAACCGGGTAGTGCTTAACAAAGTCAAATTGGATCTACCAAAATCAAGTAAGTAATAAATTTGGCCAAAATGTCACATCACCTTATAAGTGATGCGTGAACATTGATATTCAAATAGTTCGATATTAATTGCTGACCAAATTTACAGCTCAAGGGTCACACAATTGAAACGTTGAATACTCATCTGACCAAATAATTTAATTAATTTGTTATTATTGTAAGTTAATTTAGTTAATTAATTTTTATGAAATATTAATTTTATTTGATTTGTTGAACAATGTTAAATATGTCTATAATAGTTATAAATATATTAACCGATATACGATATCAATACGTGTTTAAATTGGATTTAAATATGATAAATTGTTCGGGCATGAAATGGGTTTGAAGCCCGTATGGACAAGGGAATTCAGCCATGATAAAACCAAGTATAGGGCGGCTATAATGTGGGAGAATGGGTTACGTTTTGAGAGGATATGAGGTAGAGAATGGGTAAGAGAAAAGTGTGGATCTTGTTCCCACTTTTTCTCTCTACCATCTCCTCTATAAATAGATCATAACCCTCACTCTTTTAAGAAATTTTGCTGCCCCCACCAACTCTATTGCTAACTGAAATCTACCTCTATCATCTCCTCCATTTCCAAGCCCAAATCAAATAAAAACAAACGTTATTTAATAACCGGTGGTCGTCAGTTCAGGAGCTAGCACGTTGCTGAATTGGAATCTAGTTCAAGGAGTAATTCTCTTCGTTTCTACGTGTAGTCAATAGGCTTTGGTGAAGGTATGTTTTAGATTATGATTAAAAATTTATGTTTTATCATTTACACATTATTTGATGTTTAGATCGATAGGTGACAAATCTAGCATATCGGTATATCGTCACATTCAAAATGGTTATATGCTTATGTAATTAAATTTTTTTAAAACACACAAAGATACACACACACACACACACACACACACACATATATATATATATATATATATATATATATATATGCAGAATAAGGACATGCTCCGGAATTGGAGGATTGCCACCGATAGTAGATGCATCCTTTGTGATCATGACAATGAATCTCATCGGCACTTATTTCTTCGGTGTGAGTACATCAGGTATATTTTCTTTTATTTTCAACTAAAACTTGGACTTTCAACCCCGCTCCCTATAGATCTGGCCATCGAGACAGCTCAGATGCTTACTGCTTTCCACTCGAAAGATATCAAATAAAGATTCACGTTTGTTACGTTGGTTACTTCAATTTACCATATATAGGGCGAACGTAATAGAAGAATTTTTAAAGACATAAGGACTCATAAGCTGCAGCGAACTCGGATTATAGTGAAGGCTATAATTGCACTGCTTATTTGTGATTTGGATGGCAGCCATTATAGCTCAAACGAAAGGAATTTTATTTAACATTGAGGTATTGAGCTAAAGGATGGAGGATAACAGCGATTTTTAGGGTTATACTTTTATATTGTTATACTGGGTTGTCGGGTGGATATTTGTTTGTAGGTGGTGTTATATGTACCCAATTGGATATATTTGTTTTACTTTTGTATAGTGATGTATTATCAAACTGATGGTCCGTTGCACTCTTTTTCCCTACTACCCTGGCAAGGTTTTTAAGGAGGCAAAGCCATTAGAGTTCTTTATACGTCACTCAATAAAAAACCGTTTTTCACACACACACAGATATATATATATATTTATATATATGTGTGTGTGTGTGTGTGTGTGTGCGCGCGCGCGCTTCGTAATACTCACGGTAGTAAAAAAACATTTGTTTTATATAAAATTAGTTTAATATATTATTTAATTAATATAGATTTTATAATTTAAATATTAAATATTATATCATGAAAATTATGTTTTAAAATTATATATATATATAGTTTTATATATGAAAGGGATTTGGATTTTAAAAAATTATACATTTTTAGGACGGCAAGTCGGCTTTATAGTGGGCCGTGCCACTATTTATTAAAAAATATAAGAAACTGGTGTTCTACACATGCACAAAATAGCTATATCTGGTTCTATAGTGGAGAAACCACTACACATATAAAAAACATGAGTGAGACAGAGAGCCACAACAGCTACAACAAGGATGGTCACACCTCAACAGAGGGGGTGTCACTACCCTCACCAGGAGGGTTGGGGCCAACAACATCAAGGAACTTAGCAAAAGGCCATAAAGGCCAGGGACAAAGTCAACAGTGTCGCAAGAGTAAATAAAACATCTGTCCCAAGAACTATCATCAAAGGCTTGCTTATTCTAATCGCCTAAATCTCCTTCCATAGACAGAATAAATTCATCAACTAAAACATGATAATATAAGCATCTTTCTTCACCAGCTCTTTCGAAGACGAATCTGAAAAAACAACGTTTAGCAGGATTGTAGCACATGTTGGAAACACTTTGTTCACGGGATTGCTCAGCATGAATCCAAGAGATATCAGGATCAGCAAGAGAGCTAGCAATGATAGAAATAACCAAATGATGATCAGAGGAGAGCATAAGAGATAACACAACAAGAAGAACAGACACATCAGGACTAGGGTGATAATAGACTTTGGAACCCACTTCATGACAGGAGAATGAGGAAGAGGGATCCTATCAGAAAGCAGGATAGGAGCGGTGTTACGCGGGAAGGAATAAGCTTCCAATAAGTGACCAAAAGAATGATATGACGTACAAATATCTGGTTTCCAACTTAGCGAACATCGGCATTAGAAACATGGTCGGTGGAGATATGAACAGGGATCATCGAAGGCAAAGGCTTGTCTGGAGTACTCTCGATAAGAGCCTTAGCATACACTAACCTATTACGGGCAATGGTATTCGCATCAAAACATTTGAGCTTACCAATAGAACTAGCTAACCAATTCAGCCCAATCCAAGGCTGCAAAATAGAAGGGATGTGAGTAAAGTGAGCCCAAACTGGAATAGAGAGAATTTGCAAAAATAATATACTTTTATTTTTAAATATTATTTAAATCGATTAAATTTCATAAATATATAACATCAAAATATAAAATATATTTAAATATTATTTAAATCAACTAAATTTCATAAATTTATAACATCAAAATATATATAATATAAAATATGTTTTCAATTTTATAAATTTAGACACATCAGGAAGAACAGACACATCAGGACCAGGGTGATAATAGACTTTGGAACCCACTTCATGATAGGAGAACGAGGAAGAGGGATCCTATCAGAAAGCGGGATAGGAGCAGTGTTAGGCGGGAAGGACTAAGCTTCCAACAAGTGACCAAAAGAATGACATGACGTACAAATATCTGGTTTCCAACTTAGCAAACATCAGCATTAGAAACATGGTCGGTGGAGATGCGAACAGGGATCCTCGAAGGCAAAGGCTTGTCTGGAGTACTCTCGATAAGAACCTTAGCATACACTAACCTATTACGGGCAATGGTATTTGCATCAAAACATTTGAGCTTACCAATAGAACTAGCTAACCAATTCAGCCCAATCAAAGGCTGCAAAATAGAAGGGATGTGAGTAAAGTGAGCCCAAACTGGAATAGAGAGAATTTGCAAAATAATATACTTTTATATTTAAATATTATTTAAATCAATTAAATTTCATAAATATATAACATCAAAATATAAAATATATTTAAATATTATTTAAATCAGTTAAATTTCATAAATTTATAACATCAAAATATATATAATATAAAATATGTTTTCAATTTTATAAATTTAAATTTATACTTAATATGCTTTCTGCAGAAATTTTTTAATAATAATTAATGTATTTATATACTTATGAAATTCATAATTGAATTTACAATTAATTTTTAAATTACTAAATATATATACATATATATAAAAATATTTAAATTGTTAAACATCATTCAGTTTTTTTATTGAATTTTTAAATACAAAATTATATTATCGAAACTAATTTTTATTTTTAATTAATTTTCGGACCGAAATTTAACTTATTGAATATTTAAAATTAAAAATAAAATTTTATTTGTCATGAGAATTATTAGATATATATATATATAATATTATATATTTTACACATATATATTTCATTATATATTAATATATACATATACGCTATTAAATCATTTATAGGCACATTTATATACATATACGTATTTATATACATATATATTTCATTACGCATATATATTTCATTATATATTAATATATATACACTATTAAATGATTTTACATTTATAGACATTAACATATTTATATACACGTACAGTGTTACTATAAATATGAGTAACGAACACCTAGAGAGAACATAT
The DNA here is from genome assembly GCA_030737815.1 of Allium fistulosum. Lineage (NCBI taxonomy): Eukaryota > Viridiplantae > Streptophyta > Magnoliopsida > Asparagales > Amaryllidaceae > Allium > Allium fistulosum. The sequence continues at coordinate 7,656,289 of JASFAW010000014.1, forward strand.
CGAGCTTGGAAACAACAAGGAACGTCGACCCTGAAGAAAATAAAGTTATCAAACATTTAGCATTTAGAAAGAGATAATGAGCCTCTAGCAATAACAAGAAGGTGTCGAACATCTCATAGAAAAGGGTTGACAAGCCTCTAGAATAGTAAGTGTTGTCGAGCATTTAACAAGTAGAAGGTGATTATGAACATTAACAATAAAGAAAGGTATCGAGCATCTAACAACAAGACGGTGTCAAGTTTCTGAAAGCTGATGGAGATGTTGAGCCAATAAATACTTAAAGATATTGAGCTACAACAGAACTGGAGGAGCAAGGGCTATCGAGCTTCTTCAGCACAAAGGTTGTTGGATCTAAAGATAGCAGGGTTGTCAAAGACGTAGGAAGGGATGTCGAACCTTTACAACATAGATTGGTGTAGAGTATGTAACAAAGGGAGGACACTGCACAACTAGAAGATGTCGAGCATCTAATCATAAGTGGAGGATATCGAGTTTCTATGGAAGACAAGCCATTTGATACAACAACAATTATCGAGCCTTTACAACAGTTATTGTTGTAGAGCATTTATAAACAATAAGTGGTATCGAGCTTCTATAAGGATAACGAATCCAAAAACGATAATGAACTTCGACACTGGCAAAGGGTTTCAAGCATTTACAAGTGACAAGAGAGGCTGAACCTCATAAGACATATGGGTTACCGAGTGTCTATCACATGAAGTGATGGCAAGTAGATATGTGTCTACCATCCTACCTTTTTGACATCCCTATAAATAGACCCCCTATGTTCCCTTGTGGGGGGTGAATGATTCTTTCCCTATTTATCAATTTTTAAAGTTGTAAACCGAAATCAATTTTGTTATTTTTATAGTCGATTGTACACTTGAACTTTTTGCATATAAGGACTTGAACATTTAACTTTGCATAGCATATTTACCTACAGTTTATATACTTGACTATTATTGAACAATGGACTTACATATGACTTATCTTTGGACTTGGACTTTAACAATAGACATGCATATGACTTATCTTTGGACTTGTAATAGAACTTAGACTTGCATATACTCTCAAGCTTGCATAAGGCCACTTAAGCTGTAACATCCCATATTTGGAAGCAAAAAGCTAAGCGCTATGGATGCTACAGTCATCCACGGTATTAACTTCCGGTGACAAAATACGACAGTGTTAATGATATCCATAATATTAGATGCACTTGAGCTAACTGGTCTACAAATATTTGAGCTAACTGCTCTTTAAATTTTCCTTGAAACCTTTTCAGAATGATTTAATCCATCAAATCATATATCTACAAGGAAGATATATCTTTAGCTTTACTCTAAGCTATTTTTTCCATGTTATATATACTTTACTCAAAATAATGTTGATGATGTTCAATAAGGATTATCTATCCTTTATTATAAGTTAATGTCCTTTATAACTTAAAACACTTAGGCTATCTGCCTAGTTCTTATATTCGAAACCCTTATTTAAAACCTTTGAACAACCTTTCGAAAATATAGAAGGTAACCCCTTCAAAACCATTTACAAAACCCTTTTGAAAGTGTTGAAGGTAACTCCTTCATATCCTTTAATAAACCTTTCAAACTCATTGAAGGTAAGTCCTTCTAAACCTTTTAAAAGCTTTCCTTTTACAAGCTTTAAAACATATGACATCCGCCTTTTAAATCCTTTAAACCTTAACCTTACAAAAATATTGCAAAACCCTACCTTTCAACCTTGTCGAAAGGTCCTACCTTTCGACCTTGTCGGAAGGTTTCTTTTCGACATAGTCGAAAGGTTTCACCTTTCGACTTTGTCGAAAGCCTGGGGTACCTCCCGTATATAATAAACCTTTCGAAAGTAATGTAACTCGAAACCTTTCGAAGACATTGGGTTCAATCTAAAACTAGTGGAAAAGCTTTTGAAACCAATCAAAGTTAACTACTTTGAAACCTTAAAACGTTTCAACTTAAAACATTTGGATTATGCAAAAGGATTAGAAAAACATTAGAGTCGAAAGCAGCTGCTTCGAAACCTTTGTAAAACATTTCAAAACCATTCGAAACCAATGAAGTGTTGGCGTTGGAACCAACCCTTCGAACTCAATGGAGAGAGATGACAAGTTTTAGAAAACAAAAGATAACCTTTGACTCCATCTGTGTCGAAAGATTAGGAAGCGGAAACAATGCTTTCGGCCTTGTCGAAAGTTATACCTTTTGACCTTGTCGGAGGTTTCATTTAAAAAAAGAAAGAATACCAATCGAAACATTTTTCTTTTAAACCGTTTTGACAATTTCGAAAGCTCTTTGTTGAAAGTTACAGGCGTTTTTCTTTAAACCAAAACAAAACTTCATCTCTTTCGAAAGCTATAACCTTTCGACTCCATCTAATCCACTATGTACTAGTTGCCTGATACCTTGTGCATTGGTATTTGACCTAGCAGAAAGGTTTGATACCTTTCGACTTTGTCGAAAGGTCTAGAATGAAGGCGGAAGCTCTGCCGAAAGGGTTGAAATAGAAGAAAGACTATTTATTTGTACTTTAAAACAGTTCTTTTGTACCTTGTTAATCGATGAAATTTTCTATCGGATTAGAAAACCCCCGATAAATTTTGAAATAAATTTAACCGCAAGCGCACGACGTACAGTTTGTAGTACGTGGCGAATATGGGTCAATCTGCAGGGAATTGTTAGAGTTTAAAAATCTATTCAATCAAATTAGACCAAATGTAGGAGAAATTGTTAACTAGAAATAAAATGAAGCTAAACTAGAATAAAAATTTGATTAAAAACTATTGAACTAGTGAACAATTTAGAGGCAAATTCACTCTCATATTTTTGTAAATCAACAAACAAACAATTTGTGATCTCTAGTTTTGATATAAAGTGAAATATTGTTGTATTTATCATAAGTATGGTTTGTTTATGTTATTAATTAACATAACTCAAACCATCAAACTATAATACAACAAATTAACCACTTATAATTCTCATGAAAATGAAGCCAAAGCAAAAGCTATTTTAAGTATGATCTACTTACTATTGTAACTAGTAATATAGATCATCAAATTTCATTTTTACTTTAATTTCATAATCAAAAATGGATTAGCAAATGATGATGCAAAGTGTGTTTTTGTTGAATAAGAATAGCTCATTTGCATAAGCAATATAAGCTATCAAACTCACTTGTATAAACTTGCATCAAAATTGACTTTCATGAAGCACAAACAAAGAGATCATAAATCATAAAAAATGTTGAAATTACATAATATTTGAGAGCTTCATTACCCCTAAATTGAAGGGGTTTAGCTACTTATTTGTGTTATCAAATCAACACATGTAATTTTCAACATTGAAAATGAAGCAAAGTAGAGAATAAACAAAAAAAAGAAGATTAACTACTAGAAGAAAATTGATTATACTAGTGCATAAATGTAAATCTAAGCTATGAACTTTAAGAGAAAGAGAGCATAGAAATAAGCATTAACATAAAAACAAAGAAAAGCATGTAGACAAGAAAGGAAAAAGAGGCTTGGAAGCCATTTTTATTTCATATAACATTGAGCTTACAATTTGATCTCTTAATTTCCTAAGTAAATATGAAAGAGTAGATGATAGATTGATGTACATAAGAGGGTTATTTATACATGCATAAAACCCTAATTCCATTTTTAGGGGGCTTCCCAAAATACCCCTTAGGAAGTGTGGAGGCCAAGTAATCATTAGCTTCTACAAATCATCATTTAAGTGTACATGAAGCCATTAATTCCATAAGCATGTTCATTAGCCTCTAATTTGTATATTAAGGTATGTGGGTAGGTGGGGTCCTCCATGATCTTCACTTTGAATTATTTCCCTCTTCTTTCCTTTGTATTCATTTGTGCATGCATGTATATTCATATAAACATCTTCCATATGCATCCAAATTCCTATAAAAATCATCGAGAATGTCCAAGTAAAAATTCTCAAATTTACACATGCACAAAAATGACCATTTTGCCCCTAAATGAAGATGAAAATATGATGGCTTGAAAATAATTGAGTTTTGGTTTTAACATGTACAAATGCCCAAATATGATGTTTATTTAAATAAAAAGAGATAAAATATGGATGTAAATATATGCACATTTACGTGCACATCATACCCCACCTGCCTTGTTTGTCTAAATTTGATTGGGTGCCAGAATTTTATATTCAAAAGTGCTGCCGACTTTCTTTATTTGGAAATTTGAATAATTTTGAAAAAACCCCTTTCTCCTTTATAATTATATAAACCATTTAAGTCCCATACCTTAAATAATTTTATATAACTATTAAAATACCTTGAAAATCCTGGAAAAATTCTAAAAAATCAAATAATATGTTCTCTGCAACATATAAAATTTACGAATCCAAACTATAATTATTTTTCCCGTAAATAATTTTATAATCCAAATTAACCTTTTCTTCCTTAGAAAATTCATAATAATTCCACAAAAATTTTGAAAATCGAAACCCATCTCTAAAATAACTTTTTAGATCATCATAAAAATTCACAAGGCTAACGGATGTCATTTAATAAGGTTTTATCTCAGAACATGTCATAAAATCTATATGAACATACATAAATCATCAACACGTATATATAATCTTTTTATCGTTCAAACACATGGCAAATCTTTGCAAAATCATCCGGAATTAACCTTAAACCCGAAACCAAAATTATTTAGAGATGTAAACATTATTCACCTTTTGCATTAATGATTAAGAAGCTTGAGATTTGAATGAGTTTGATTTGAATTTGCTTTACTTAAGCTTCTCTTTTGTTTCCTCTTCTTCTTCCTTCGTTAATGGTGGTCGGCCAAGCTTTTAAATTTTTGAAAGTTAGAATGAACGTGTGTTTTGAAATACACGGCCTAAGGAAGACAATATAGGAATGGCCTCTTTCCCATAATACCCCTCCTCTAATTCATTTTAAACCTTTCTTTTAATGTATTAGTTAAAAGGCATGGCTACCTTAATTAAATCAAATCTCAATCCCCTTATCAAAACATTATTTTATTTAGTTTATCTAACTAAATCTTCTAAATAATGTTATTGAAAATTTGGGGTGTTACATAAGCCTTTATTCAAACTAGCCTTAACCTGCCTTGCATATTGGGTTAGCGAAGAAACTTGCTAACATACAAAATTATATATGTATACATTTTATAAATTATATATATATATATATATATATTAAAACAAGATATAGATATATAAATATATATTTAGTTATAATATTATATGTATAAATTAAAGCATATACGCATAGATTTGGATGATATATTTGTATACTAGAGGGGCTAACATGTCCATTGCAATGCAAATCCCAACACTTATGTACGGGCATGTCAAACCTTACATGGATTGATATGTTACACATGCGCGCACACACACACACATATACACGATACACATGTGTGTGTGTGTATAATATAAAACTATATTAAAAATTTAAATAAAATAATGATTTTATTTAAATAGAAATTTAGAAATATTCTAAATAAATTAGACTTCATAGGCCCAATAAAGCTTCAAAATGGAATATTTTCTAAAATTCATCCATTTCTTCCATTGTAGGCTGGCCCAATTCCAACAATAATATCAGAGCTAAATAGCCTCTATAGTCTAAATTATTCATATTAGAGATGAATAATTAAGCTTATAACCCAATTAGTAGGGTGTCTAATAAAGGTAGTGACTAGGCTGGATTGTTGGGTAATCAAGTACCTTGTCCTACATGGCTACCGGCCTAGCCCAAACAGTTATAAGAGCCCAAAGGTTGCCCAAAATAGAAAAGGCCCAATTTGAATTGGGTTGTGGGCTAATTTCAAATTATTTTGAAAATTAAATATAAGATTTAAAATAAAACACGTTTTATAAAAGTTATAATATAAATTTTCAAACAATTTGAAAATGTTATAAATTTAATTTTAAATATATTATTTATTAATAAGATCAATAAAATTAATTAATTAATTAAATAAGTTAATTATGTATATACATGTATAGTATATATAACAATATATGTTATGTTGTCTTGAATTGTTTAAGATAATATAAGCATACATGTGTGTATAGAATAATTTTTGAAATTAATAAAATTTAATTAAAATTATTTAATTAAATAAATTAACTAAAAGTTAATTAATATATATATATAAGATATATGTGTGCTACTATAAAGATTATAATATATATATTCAATATAATATGTTATAAATGAATAATATAATATTTAATTAAAGTGTTAATTAATTAAATAAGATTTATTTAGTGTAACATTATACATAAGACTAGTAGATAAGTAAATCAAATTATAAAAGTTATATAATTAAACATATAATATAAATGTATAATAAAAGGTGGGATAGTAAGAAACCCAAAATAGTCTTAAGGGATAAATACATACGTATAATACGTATACCATGATTTCTGATGTGCCCAACACTTGAATCACAAGGGCGTTTCATAAAAAATACATTATTGCATAAGTTATATCACTCAATTAAATATATTAAAGATTATGAATGTTTAATATAAAGTTGTCATCTACCATTAATATATTAATAGATTACCTGCATACTCCTTAGTTGTTTAGCTTTGCTCAAGCTAAAGGTATTATGTGCAGTACTATTAATATATAGACTAGACGAGGTAAGATATTTACAATGTTTGTTGGGCTTTCCTCAAGGTATGTATAGTATACTTAGACCGTCGCAAAATGGTGGGTAAAAGTGAATAATATTTCTTTATTTGTTAAGCTTTCATGAAGGTAAAGATGAGATTAGGACAAGGATCACAAGGTTATGAGTTGTATGTGATACAATCGATGAGGAGTTATCCATTGTATATGGGCGTATGATTTATTGAGCTTTCCTCAAGGTCAGAATCCCAGGATATACGAGCCTTAACACCCACTAGTGAAGTCGAAAGACTTCAATATTTCATTTAGGGTTTGGAGAAACATAAATGACTAGTGGAAGCCTTATTTGAAAAATTAAACGGTAACATTTAACCATTTTATTATTGTAAAATCATTATAGATACTTAACATTGGAATGAAAAATATGATTTCTATTCCAATAGTATTTTCATATAGAAAATTGTTTTTCTATAACATTTATTTCATTAAATTTTAGGTACTTGATCTGAACTTCTCGATTGTAAACCAGTTACAGTAAATGAAATATATAACATATATTAAGTGGTTAAATGGAGCTTTGTATTTCATATGTTATTATAGTAATGGCGGAAATAGTAGGAGCATGTCATATAGCACTTATTAGTCAAATCACGCTACGAAAATTATTTTCGCAAAATATACCAAACATTAGTTATGAAATAATAAATGTTTTTTAGTGTTGACTGAAAAATAAACATAGCTTTATTTCAGTATGAAAATAATGAATATTTGTTACAAAATAAAACTATAACAGTGGTATTTGTAATGCGATGGAAAATATAAAAGCATTTGAAGTTATTTACAATTATTTGGAATTATAGACTAAGGCATAGTTTTGAGAAATAATTATTTGATTGTATGATAATGAATTATATGGTACTGAGAATTGTATCTCAAATAATTAAGGAAAACACACCCATTCAGTAGGAGCATCGTAAGAGCTGATGAACTCTTAGGATTGATACTTATTGATGTATGCAATCACAAGTCTATTAATACCAAAACAGTTCCATATACTTTGTTATATTCACCGATGAATTATAACAGGCATGGAAATGTATATTTGATACATATGTAGTATCTAGGATAAGCTCATCGAGTGTAAAAAAAAAGTAAATAACATAACATGCAATAAAAACAAAATGATTTAATTTGATCGAATAGGTGAGTATATTGGAAAGTGTTTTGAATGTATCTAAAAAAGAATAAAGATCCTACCTCAAAATTCACTCCTCTGTATGATACATTATGATGTATCGATAAGGGTTAATCTAACTTCGTTAAATGAATTACGATTAATTATGAGTGAAGTTGAGTTAATTTCTTTCTATAAGGTCGTGTACTTAAGAGAGTGCGTGAGGTTAAAATAAATTAATTTCATCTATAGAATGGTTTACAAAATCATACAAAATAAAGGTTTATAAGAAACCCTAACATATCCTAGGCCAAGGTGTTGGCTGGTTTTGCGAGAAAGACTACACGTAATAATAGTTTGTGAGGGGTCTTGTATGAATCTGTCCAGTTAATGCCCCGCCATTACCCCACTATAACCTTGCTATATCCTATAGCGAATTTCTACCGCTATGATTTTCCCACATAGCCCCTAACATTGCCTTCTGCTTTATGCCCCGCTATATCCCACTATTTCCGCTATATCCCTCTATTCTCGCTATATCCGCTATAAAAGAAATGAATTTAAAAATGATATTTATACATTATAAAAATTATGAAATTAATTATTTTAGTTGAATTTGTTAAAACATTTTTAGAAACAGAAATATCATAATATTCTATTAAATCTAATTATGTTAAATATCAGTTTATATTTATTTACACTATATTTACATATGTTTTAATTTAAAATTAAATATATATTAATTATAATTAAATTGGATATTAAGTTTGTATTTGATTACCATTTATATATTTGTAAAAACATTAAGTACAAGCTTTATATTCAATTTTAGCGTCATCCGCTATATCCCCACTATATCATCGCTATGTCTCCGTTATGACTTTTTGCACCTCCATCGCATTGAATCCGCTGAGCGCTTTAACTGCCTAGATATAAATCACCCAAAATGGAGTTTGGGAATGACTATCATTAGATGGCTAATTTATGTTTTGAACATAAGTTTTGTAAACTAAAAAACAAATAAGTTTTATATATAAGACAATTCATAAAGTGTTTATAAATACCTATTCCATTGTATTAAGAAACAACTATTGTTTTAAAATACCAACTTCGTAGCGAAGGAATTTCTTTAAGAAATTATGGGTAGTAAAATGGATTTAGATATGATCCAAAGATGAAACTTATTACGACGGATGAAATGAAATTAACCAAACCTGAATGAACAAAACACATTAGAATCTATAAATATTCTCGCGCATTGAATAAAGACCATGAGTTTCTTATCAATGTCGATAATAGATAACCCTTAGTTGTCAGTTAAACCATCAAGGGTATTAACTCTATAATATAGTATGATATGCATATTCAAAAGGATTCCAAATACGTGATCAAAATATGATTTTGGTAGTCGTACCTAAAGGAATGTGATCCATCGGTCGTGATTGTGTCTTTAAGGGAAAGACTAATGCAGTTGAAATTTAATGAGCAATGTTGACACAAATAATCTTGTAAATTTTAGTTGTTGAAATTAGCATAATAGATTCGTTATCCAATGTGCTCGATTTAATTTAGATTTACTCACAAAATTATCACTTGGTAAGGCTTATTTTTTTGGTACATGGGCTGAAATGGAAAATTCTAAATAATCATTTAGAATAGACTGTTTAAATGTAACAACTAAAGCATTTCGAAGTCAATGGGAGTGACACTGAGTTTGCTGGTATTTGGATATGTTCTAAGAAATGTTACGAATGTATCATTTTATAAGCATTAGAATTGAATAAGTATTTTGATAGAAATATTAAACAGATTGATTTTCAATCAAAATGTAGAGGAAGCATATGTCCATAAGAAAGAACCACTAAAAGGTACATGGATTTTTTTAGCCTAGAAGTAAACAACATACAGCTTATTGTTAACGATGTACTTATGTTAAAATCAGTAATAGTTTGGTTGTTTAATACTCGATTTTGGATTTTTCAAATATATATTTTATATCAAGTATAAAGGATGTTGAGAATTTCACAAATGATATGCAAAGACACCATATTAAAATATTTAATATGGAACACGTAAGATGGATCCCCTATGTATTGACAATAGGAATTATCATACATGTTGAATTTTCTACAATATCGTAATTTACTTATGTATTTGATGCACAAAGAAAATATCAAATTCGAATTAAGAACACTAAATGGTAGTTTACAGTGTTCTCGAGTATTTACGTAACACTAGAGAATTGTGTACATAAACAACGAATTCTTTATGAAAGAGTGTTCGAACTTTAACTTCGTAAGTGCTATCGAGTATAATATATCAATATTAAATTCATGTTCAAACCTTAATTATGAAGCTTTGACTTGGAAATGTTCTAACGAAAGGTTGTGGTTGATTCAATGAAAGGCTAAGTACATCGCCTTGAATAGTGCCTCAATAAAAGCAATGTATGTATATATAAATGTATAAATTTATAATTGAGCTAAGGATGATTCCAAGTATTAAGAATATTACATCATTGTTCTATTATCTCAATGTAATAATAAGAGCTCAGTAATAGTTGAGAAATATACTCTGAATAATTATGTTTAATAAAGATAGTTTATCAACATCAGAGAGAGTTGATTGATAGAGTAGTTAATTAAACTAACATAGCAGCTTCATTTACGAAGGGAGTAACTCGATTAATTCTTAAACTAATTGAAGGTATGGAATAGAGATTCCATAATTGGCCCTAAGTGCAAGTAGGAGATTGATAGAGTTAGGGGTATGTCCTAGGGGTAATTATGTAATTTGTTACATATATCTAACTCTATAACCAATCTTGTTCGAAAATAAAACATGTTTTATTTCTATTATATACTTGATTAATGTTTTATATATTAATTTATTAATTTAAATAAAAGTATATTTAATAGAAAATCCATAAATGGTATGTTTTGTGATAATAGTTACAAAGTGTTGTAACCATGGGTTATTTATCACGATGAAAATAAACATACTATTTTAAATATTCCTAGTCAAGATATATCGAGACTGGATATCAATGTATCTATTACGTAATGCTCTCCAAATATTGGGTAGCGTATTATTACTCATGACTGTTAGGGACACCAAGGAGTTACATCCTGATAGTTATTGGATAACTATGGAATGGCTCACTTGATAGCCTTCTATTGTGAATATAACTAAGGTCAAACAAAAAATATTGATGTGATTAATTTACACGGTTCTCTCGACCTGAGAATATTGTCAATCTTCAATATGAAAGCTCGGCTTGGATTATAGTCAAATCATGCCACATCGTCCATCAAGCGACCATAATTGGGTCGAGTGGAAGAAATGGAAGTGAAACACTATTCAAGATAAGATTCATCTCCTCAATTATATGGGGTTAATATCACAGTCAACTGATGTCAAATCAAAGTCAAAATCTCTAGCTAACGTAGTTCGGTTAATTATGATTGTTATTATTGAACCAAGGACTTTGTGTTTGGATTATAGAGTAGATTATAGAGGATATTGGAATTTTTATCATGACCAAATCCATAAGTTCAAAGTGATATAGTTTTGATGAAGAGAATTGGTGTATATAATAGTCACAACCGGGTAATGCTTAACAAAGAAAAACTGAATTTTATAGAAACCAAGTAAGCGATTTGTTTGGATAAAATTTCACACCACCTGCTAAGTGACACGTGAACGTTAATATTCGAATAGTTCAATATTAATCGCTGACCAAATTTACACCTAAAGAGTCACACAACCGAAACGCTGAATACTCCTTTAATCAAATAATTTAATTAATTGGTAATTGCTATAAATTAATTGAATTAATTATTTGAATTAATCAATAGTTATGAAATATTAATTTTATTTGATGTGTTGAACAATATTAAATATGTTTATAATGGTTATAAATATATTAATCGATATACAATATCGATACGCATTTAGATTGGATTTAAATACGACAAAAATATATTGTTCGGGCTCAAAATGGGTTTGAAGCCCATATGGGCAAGAGGAATTTGACCATGATTAGACCAGGTAGAGGGCTGCTATGATGTAGGAGAATGGGTTAGGTTTTGATAGGATAAGAGGTACAGAATGGGTAAGAGAAAAGAGTTGATCTTGATCCTACTTTTTCACTCTACTCTCTCCTCTATAAATAGAACAAAACCATCACTCTTCTAAGAACTTTTGCGACCTCCACCTACTCTATTGCTGGCTAAAATCTACCCCCATCCTTTCTCCATTTCCAAGCTCAAATCAAATAAAAACAAACGTTATTCAATAGCCAGTGGTCATTAGTTCATGAGCAAGCACCTGTTGAATTGGAATCTAGTTCAAGGATTCAATCTCTTCGGTTCTACATGTATTCAATAGACTTTGGTGAAAGTACATTTTAGATCTATGAATACATAATTATGTTCTATCATTTATATTATAAGATGTTTAGATCTATAGGTGACGAATCTAGTATATTGGTATATCGTCATATTCAGAATGGTTGTATTTTATATGCTTATGTAATTTAATTTTTTCTCCATATATATATATATATATATACTAGTGCAAACCCGTGCTTCGCACACGGAGTTGTAGCTATACTTTGATTCTATATTTTCAATGAATCTTTATTCGTTTTCTTGTAAATAAAATTTAAAATACAACAATGCGATGGTTTAAGTAGAAAAAAGTACACATTTCTTAATGTTAATTAACATAAATTTCAATGCAATATTCACTAAGCAGGGCTCTATAAGTATATCGTCTAGCATTATGATCCCCTATGACTATTGCACCCAAATGAAACAACAACGAAAAAACAGAGGAAGGTAGACTAATTTGTACAATTTAGTAGCATGTTATTTGTTTCATACATGATCAAACTTAAATTTCTTATCCTTTTCGTTACCAAATCAAACTTTTAAACTTTAAAAATCCAAACTTGTGCTTGGTTTTCACATCATAAATATTTGTAAAACAATCTTGAAAATATTCTTTTAAAGATAAAGTTACATTCCTAAATGTATAAGGAAAAGAAGGGTAAAAAACAAATGTCATTAAAACATTGTTTACAATAATCCCAAACAATTTACACTTAACTTTTATTTTTAAAAACAATTCCTTCAATGGTTTCCTCATTTGTAAACTATCATTTATAAATTTCAAACAACATTTATTATCCCGGAAGATAATAAACCAATCAAAATGCTTTTATAAATTTTAAACAATGTTAATCATCCTGTAAATAATTGATATAATTCTTTTATAAGTTAAAAACCCCATTAATTATCTTAAGAGACAATTAATCAACTTATAACTCCTTTAATAAATCCATTAATTAACTTTAAACACCTTCATTAAATCAGTTAATTAACTTTAGTCACTTTTATTAAATCAGTAAATTGATTTTAAACACCTTTATTTTAATCAGTTAATTAACTTTAAACATCATTTATTAGTGATTGATTAATCTTAAACATCATTGTTAAAAATGAATAATTAATTTAAATATCATGATTTAAAATGATTAATTAATTTTAGACACCCTTATTAAAATAATTAATTAAATTACTAATCTATTAATTTAAAATAACATTAATTATCCTGAAAGATAATTAATCCAATTTATAACCTTTTTATAAATTTAAAACAACATTAATTATTCGAAAGATAATTAATCAAATTTATAATCTTTTTATAAATTTAAAATAACGTTTATCATCCTAAAAGATAATTAATTAAATTTCAAAGTTAACCTTCAGCTCTAATGAGTTTATCCAACTAGGGCCAAGGTTCTCGCTTAACCTTCAGCTCGGATACCACATGTGACGACTCATCATTTCGACCCTCAAAGTCGACACTAATACATCCACGGTATTCACGTTCCGAGCATTCGAGTGCCAGAAAAATAGATTGTTGGGATGAAAGAAAAGATAGAATAGAATCTCACATCATGATGAGTAATATATAAAATCCAAATGATGTTTACAAAAGAAAACTTTAATATTCATACAACAATTAGTCTAACCTATCAGCCTGAAAAGTTATAACAACCTGTCCTTATAAATGATGATAAATACAAAACAAGAGATATAGCGAAAAATAAAACATGTCATGTTTTGGAAGAATTCGACTCATCTCCTGAAGCTTCAAGCGGCCAAAATGAACTCTGGAAAATACTCGGGTCCACCTTAGCATTATAAGAAAATGACACCCGGATCAGTCTGGCAAACTAGTATGAGAAACTCAAATCATATAGATTGTTATGTTTACAAAATCCTTTCAAAAAATAAAGGTATCTCGTAAGTCCATGTCGCACATAAATAAAGACGAGTTTTTACCTTATAATAACCAAACCATTTCAAATAAAAAATTCAACGATATTATAATAATGTCTTGGGTTTAAAATAAATATATAAAATAGCTAAAATGCTTGCATCTCACGTTCCAACACATTTGATATACAACTAAGTCCGTAAGGTACGTATTGGAAAATGGATTTCATACAATGACAAGGCTACCGAGGTACCATCCGCCATAGTAAACCTCTAGAAAAATATACCAAGTGCCTTAGCCAACTCCCTGCAAATCAAGACCGGCTTACCTCTTCCTGAATAGTACCAAATATTTCATCACCTTGGTTTCTTTACAACTTTTTCCTCGAGAGCTTTCATGCACATACCAAGTCCATAAATAGTGGTCTAGAAAGGTGATGACATACTCTAATGGGTGCAACCCACATAGCCCTAAAGCATATCCCCTGTTTTAGTCATTACCGGATGTTAGTCTCATGAGGCAACGATTACCTTTTTCCTTAGCAAATCCCACTTGGAATGCTAACACTGCCCTTCAGGCAGAAATGCAATGCAATCATTCATCCATATAAGTTGTTCAAGATATGAACAAACCGAAAGCACTAGTTCTATTACATCCTTTTTGGAATCATCCTCAGGATTAGTAGCAAGTATCCCTTGCATTTCAAAGAACTCCATCTTCGATTTCCATTATCTTCAACTCCAATTCGAATGGTTATGCCGGTGCAAAGTGATTTTCGAATAACTCATGCTTATCTGATCCTGGTCTCTCCAAAGAACCAACGATTGATAATTTTCGGTTGACTCAATCCTGGTTCTTTAAGAAGTAAGAGGACTATATAAGGGTCCCAAGGAGATTTCAAATATCTGCCCTTAAAGCGAGAAGTGTTTCACTAGAATGATTTCTCCTAAGGGAATCTCAAACCGTAAGAAATCGCAAAGCTTTCATATACTTCCTAAGTCATAATAGGTCAAATTATCGATAGTGGACAAACCACTATCTGGTGTAAGTATATAGTTTGCATATGGAAAATCAAAAATCATATACTTATCACCACTTTTCAATTTCAACCCCATACTATGACGCCCCCACCTCTATACTCTCACTAACCAAGGACACTACTGGGTAATGCCATTGATTGGCGTGAAGAATAAGGCTCTTGAGGAGCGACCAACTGTATAATTGCTTTGAGTGAGTACCGATATGTCGGATAGTATATCACGCATTTCATTTCAAGAGGAAATCTAACATATTCAATACAATCTCAAAGCTACTACACAGTGGCTAAATGCCTAGTCATAACATAAAATCAGGCATAGATATTCTTATCACTAAGGCGGAAATAGATATGAATATAATACATAGAAGTGAACATCATAGTAGTGGTCATACAAGATCCACTACATCATAAAATAATAGGTACATGTACTACACAAAAGAATATGTATACATCAAAGAGTCTCTATCTCGTATACATGAAAGATAAAATTACTAAGCTAAAGTAGTTAGCCAAAAGTCAGAAGCTAGTCCCTGCTAAGAAGTCAAGTGGAAGCACCTAAAACACCTCGGTCTGACCCGAGTATTATTTAAGAAGAAAAATAATAAATGGATCAGTCTAGCTATAATTATCATGTAAGATGAGATAGGATAAGAGATATAACAAATATATATGATAATAATAAAAATCATATAATATCTCAAGTTTTCTCAAACATCTCTTTAATTTTAGTCACCAAATCACAAATATTGATAAAGCTTATCAATGCAAATCACAAAAATTGGTGAAACACAAATTCCAGAAATCAATATTTAGAAATCCAGAAAGCACAAAGGGGGAGGCCTATCACAAACAGGAGTTTGAAAACTCACCAACACGTGTATCACAAACGGGACGCTATCCCATGGGTCGCTAACCCATAAAAATGAGCCGAAGCTCCATAGAATAGGGTATAGTCCCCCCTTGCGGACAATTGAGCCGAAGCACCACAAACGTTTAAAACACCATTGGTCGCTACCCCATCAAATTGAGCCAAAGCTCCATAGAACGGGGTATTGTCCACCACGCGGACAAAGAGACATTGCACATCTCAAGTCTAAATCACAAAATGATCATCATTGATCAATAAGTGTAAATTACACTAAGCTAGTAAATAAATGAGTTTAGCTTCATGTCCCATAACCACTGGCTTAACTTAAATATTTACGAACAAACTGTAGATTCCCACTTGAAAATTATCACAAGATTTAAATCGAACTAGTCTAAGAATTAACCGACGAAGTAAACGCAAGCGTTTCATACTACTTGTATTGCTAAGTCTTTTAATTAGATTTCTCATACGAACGAGGTAAAGGTTTGTATATACTAGTAGATTGGAAAACATTTTAAAATCGAGCTTTGTATTAAAAGTAGTGTTGAAATCAATTTTGTGAAAGAGTTTTAGTATTTACTACTAGTATAAAACCTTTGTATTTAAAGGTGACAAATCACAGAAATGATTGTAAAAACAATCTATCACAAAAATCCACATTTCAATGACGTGAATTAAAACCATGGAAATCAATATCAAATCCATCAAATGGAAACAACAAAAATCCAGAAAAGAAACCATCAAAGTTGATTTTGGTTGACAATAACTATACGGATCATCAAAAATCGATAAATTGGAAATCCACATAAAAATAAGCCAATTTCCAAAATTCGACAGCCACAGACGTCTTTGGGAAATCCACAGACGTCTATCCCCTATTTCGGGAAACTGTAACCCTGAGGTCACAGAGGTCTGTGCATAATCCACAGACGTCTGTCGCCTCTAGCGGGACAGAATTTGCAAAAAATGGGCAAATCTACACAACTTCTCAGATTCGGAAGCGATTGAATGAGCAACTGCGACTAGGGATTTATGCCAAGCAACAACCCAACCATAACGGCTCTTCAATTCACCCAAAACAACATGTGTAAACAGCCAAACTAGGGTTTTCATAAATTTTGACTTCAAAATACCAAAATTAGGAAAATTCACCAAACCAATTCAATTCAAAAGCAATTGAATAAGAAATAGATGTTAGGAATTCATACCTAACAACAATCAAAGCTATAGACATAGATGTGAGTTTAAGAACTCACTTTTAAACTCGAAAAAAAGCTCCAAAACAAGCTAAGATCAATTCCTCCTCAACTACCCTCTAGAATCTCCAATCTAGTATCACATGCAAAGATTTCCTAGATTAGGTTATAGGAATTTCTAAAAATTAGAGAGAGATTAAGATGGAGAAGATGAAGAGGATGCTTACCTAAGCTTCTCTTTGATTTATAACTTGAATTTGAATTCCTAAGAAAAGCTAGGGCTTATGAATTTTAATTTCCCTTCTTTTTCCCTATTTTTTCTTTTTCTTGAGAGTGTTTGGAAATAGAGAATGGAATGAATAAAGAGTAGAGGAGTTAGGGTATTTGGTAGAAGGGTTTGGGTTATCTTGTTGGGTTAATGGGCTAGAACACAACTCAAAGCCCAAATGAAAATACCAAAATCCTAATCAACTCCAAACACAACAATATTTATACTTAAGCAAGTTGTAAACATCGATTTGAACTCAATGAAAGTGGTCTCGAGTCCGGATTCGACTGTTTACAAAAAGTCACATTTTGGACTTTAACATAATTAACGATGCTATATTTAAATAAAACATTTAAATATATAATCGTAAAATATGCGGATTGTTACAGACTCCCCTCTTTAAAGAAATTGTGTCCTCGCAATTTTTAAGAACGAAATAAAGAGTGATAACCATTTTGTGACATGACAATCACAAAAAGGAAAATTGAAATGAGAAATTCACCTTAAGGAGCACAAGAGAGTAAATCCAGATGTGTTCGCTTGATAAATTCTCTGGATTCCCAAGAACAATCCTTAGGAATTGCGGATCATTGAACTTTCACAAGAGAAACGTCTTTGTTATGAAGGCGTTTAACCTCCATAGCAATGATGCGAATAGGATGGTGATCATAAGTCAAATTAGGTGAAACCTCAATTTCTTCAATAACACTAGGCTCAAGAATAGAATCGGAATCTCTAAGGCATTTCCGTAGCTGAAAAACTTGAAATACGTCATGAATAGCGGAAAGTTGAGCTGGTAACGAAAGGCGATAAGCCACGGGACCAATGCATTCGGTGATGGGAAACGGGCCAATATATTGAGGTGCTAATTTTCTCGATCGACTGAAACACATTACACCCTTCATAGGTGAAACACGAATGAATACCAAATCTCCCACAGAAAATTCCAAATTCCTTCTTCAGTTATCGGCAAAGGATTTTTGTCTACTCCGAGCTTCTTTCATTTTATGATGAATAAGGTCAAACTTTTCTGTGCATCACGAATAAAATCTGGACCTAACACCAGCTTCTCACTGGTTCCAAGCCAATACGAAGGAGATCGGCATGGCCTTTCGTAGAGTGCCTCGAAAGGTGTCAAACCAATACTAGATTGGAAGCTATTATTGTAAGAAAACTCAACAAGAGAAATATGATCTTCCCAACTTCCACCAAAATCAAGAACACATGCACGAAGGAGATCTTCAAGAGTTTGATTCACACGCTCCGTTTGTCCATCGGACCGAGGATAATAAGCGGTGCTAAAATTAACTTAAATTAAAAGAATAAGATAAGTTATTTTAAATTTAACATTCTCTATAGTCAATTTTGTTATGTTTTTCTCTATTTCGATTTGTTTTGTTTTTCCTTAACTACCCATCTATAGTTAACAATAGATCAAGTCCAAAACCTTTAGTAATAGTTGCTTGATTTATCTAAGTATGCATATCTTAATATCATTATACATCAAAATGAAACTTCGATCTTTATATTTTCATGAAACATAGTACATACCAAACATTCTCATTAAAAGATGATACCTTTCATTCTGATTGTCATGCATCTAAAAGAAGTGTGAGTATATTTAAGAAGGATTCATTAGTTTTAGGCATGTTATGCAGTTTTGTATCTGATTATTTTGACGCCTCCAAGGATGCATTCAACTGATCTAGAATACTGTTAAAATAATAGTTTGTATTGTACATATTGTTTCATTTATAAGCCTGTTGTTTTCGTTTTGTTTTGGTACCTTACAAGTTAATGAACATCAGAAGAAACTATTTCATAGTTCCGGCATTTAAGACAATCTTATATATTTTGTTTGAAAAATTAACTAGGGATAATGTTTGCTATTGATTAACTCCAGGTTATTTGTAACAGCTTTTAAAAATACAAAGCTAAGATATATTTTTATTCACATCGTATACTAGAGACAACCAGTGTTATTGACAAATATTAGTATATCTCTTCATTTTTGTGTTCCATGTTCAAACTCAATTTATTCATGGGTCCAAGTCAATAAAACATTAATTGCATTTTCACCATATCACCATATACAATATTATATGAATTGAATATTTTGCTAATTTTCATATACAGTATTATATTGTTTTGAATTTTTTTGGATACTTTTGAGTCTAATTTTTCCGATTGATTTTTAAATACATTGCTATAGCATTTAGCTTTTCTCCATATTTCACGCCGATTTTTTTCCATACATTTTGATAAGTCTAACGGCTTCCAAATCATGGGAATAATATTTCCATCATTGAATTTAACTATTATGATTTACCAACTTTAAATTATTGTTCTTAGGTAGAAGCTACATTTATCAATAATGTAATAGGTTTTGATTTTCTTTGGAAGAAGTTCGATGCTGCATATTTGTGTGCACCAAAAGTATGTGAAGATGCTAGGAAACTACATCATTATTTGTTGCCAACTTAAACAGTATGGTGGATACTAACGTAATTATCTAATTTTATTAGAAATTTTATAGGATTGTCTACTCCACCATTTTGTTATTATAACACATTACTTGGTTTCCAACGTAAACTTACTTTAAATAATAGGCATTGTTAAAGGGACTCTACTTTTGAATATGAGGGAGCAAAAAATTAGGTCAAACCCCATCGAAAAAATACTCCTAATCATACGAAGGTCGTAAATACTAAAAACCATATACACAATGAAACAAATTAAAAAAAACACTTAGCAGATATCATTTATGTCATACAGATGAAGCAGTGAAGGAAAACAACAACAAATTAGTAAATGTGATATGTATCACAATTTTGGTATGTTTTATATTAATATAAAAATAAACATATTTGATCAATAAATGAAGTGTCATTTTGTAAGGTAACATATGCAGGCATTTTATAATTGATTTTCCAAGCTTTATTGGGGTCAATTTTGATTTCTGGATTATGGTATATGTATTAACAATTTTTGAATTTAGTATAATTTTGGGAATTTTTCAACCAAAATATATTTCTAGCAAGTTCCTACTATGATGTATCAGTTGTATAGTTTACTCTGAGAGCTTTTTTGGATTATACTTCATATTTCTAAATTATATGAGTTAGGGATTTTATTTTTTCATATAGAAAATTGTATTTTGTGATATGCTAACTAATTTTTCTGTTAAAGTTTGGTGACTGCTATTTTTCTGTTAATAATTATTAATCTTTATTGTTTCTTATAATGTTTTGAAATATTTGGAAAAATGTGCTTCCTGTATGATTTAACTAAAAAAGCCAAAAACTAATAACATGATAGTATAATCTTGGCAATTTTTCAACCAAAATATATTTCTAGCAAGTTCCTACTATGATATATCAGTTGTATAGTTTACTCTGAGAGCTTTTTTGGATTATACTTCATATTTCTGAATTATATGAGTTAGGGATTTTATTTTTTCATATAGAAAATTGTATTTTGTGATATGCTAATTAATTTTTCTGTTAAAGTTTGGTGACTGCTATTTTCTATTAATAATTATTCATCTTTATTGTTTCTTATAATGTTTTGAAATATTTGTAAAAATGTGCTTCCTGTATGATTTAACTAAAAAAGCCAAAAACTAATAACATGATATGACACTTCATTTATTGATCAAATATGTTTATTTTTATATTAATATACAAACATACCAAAATTGTGATACATATCACATTTATGAATTTGTAGTTGTTTTCCTTCACTGTTTCATCTGTATGACATAAATGATATCTGCTAAGTGTTTTTTTTAATTTGTTTCATTGTGTATAAGGTTTTTAGTATTTACGACCTTCGTATGATTAGGAGTATTTTTCCGATGGGGTTTGACCGAAGTTTTTGCTCCCTCATATTCAAAAGTAGAGTCCCTTTAACAATGCCTATTATTTAAAGTAAGTTTACGTTGGAAACTAAGTAATGTGTTATAATAACAAAATGGTGGAGTAGACAATCCTATAAAATTTCTAATAAAATTAGATAATTACGTTAGTATCCACCATACTATTTAAGTTGGCAACAAATAATGATGTAGTTTCCTAGCATCTTCACATACTTTTGGTGCACACAAATATGCAGCATCGAACTTCTTCCAAAGAAATTCAAAACCTATTGCATTATTGATAGATGTAGCTTCTACCTAAGAACAATAATTTAAAGTTGGTAAATCACAATAGTTAAATTCAATGATGGAAATATTATTCCCATGATTTGGAAGCCGTTAGACTTATCAAAATGTATGGAAAAAAATCGGCGTGAAATATGGAGAAAAGCTAAATGCTATAGCAATGTATTTAAAAATCAATCGGAAAAATTAGACTCAAAAGTATCCAAAAAAATTCAAAACAATATAATACTGTATATGAAAATTAGCAAAATATTCAATTCATATAATATTGTATATGGTGATATGGTGAAAATGCAATTAATGTTATATTGACTTGGACCCATGAATAAATTGAGTTTGAACATGGAACACAAAAATGAAGAGATATACTAATATTTGTCAATAACAATGGTTGTCTCTAGTATACGATGTGAATAAAAATATATCTTAGCTTTGTATTTTTAAAAGCTATTACAAATAACCTGGAGTTAATCAATAGCAAACATTATCCCTAGTTAATTTTTCAAACAAAATATATAAGATTGTCTTAAATGCCGGAACTATGAAATAGTTTCTTCTGATGTTCATTAACTTGTAAGGTACCAAAACAAAACGAAAACAACAGGCTTATAAATGAAACAATATGTACAATACAAACTATTATTTTAACAGTATTATAGATCAGTTGAATGCATCCTTGGAGGCGTCAAAATAATCAGATACAAAACTGCATAACATGCCTAAAACTAATGAATCCTTCTTAAATATACTCACACTTCTTTTAGATGCATGACAATCAGAATGAAAGGTATCATCTTTTAATGAGAATGTTTGGTATGTACTATGTTTCATGAAAATATAAAGATCGAAGTTTCATTTTGATGTATAATGATATTAAGATATGCATACTTAGATAAATCAAGCAACTATTACTAAAGGTTTTGGACTTGATCTATTGGTAACTATAGATGGGTAGTTAAGGAAAAACAAAACAAATCGAAATATAGAAAAACATAACAAAATTGACTATGCTATTAACAAATTATCTAAGAATAATTTAGTTATAGGTTTACCAAAGATGAATTTTACAGTATAAAATATTTGTGATGCATGTCAATTAGGAAAATTAACAAAATATTCTTTTAAATCAAAGAAAATGGTTTCTACATTGCAACCACTTGAGTTATTACATTTGGATCTTTTTGGACCAACACAAACTCAATCTATAAACCATAATAGATATGTTTTTGTAATAGTTGATGATTTTTCAAGAAATACCTGGACAATATTTTTGAAAAATAAAAGTGATACTTTTGAAAATTTCAAAATACTTGCTAAAAGAATTCAAAATATTAAGAATTTAAAAATTAAAAATATCCAGAGCGATCACGGTGGTGAATTCGAAAATGAATCTTTTGAAAATTACTGTAATAAGAAAGGAATTGTTCACAAATTTTTATTTCCTAGAACTCCACAACAAAATGGAATTGTAGAAAGGAAAAATAAAACACTTCAAGAATGTGCTAGAACTTTATTAAATGGTAATACTTTGCCAAAACATTTCTGGGCAGAAGCTATATCAACTGCTTGTTATGTTTTAAATAGAGTTTCCATTAGACCATTAACTAAACATACACCATATAAACTTTTTAATGAAAGAAAACCTAACATATCATATTTTAAAGTTTTTGGTTCAAAATGTTTTATATTAAGTACAAAAGATAAGCTTGGCAAATTCGATCCAAAATCCAATGAAGAAATGTTCATTGGTTATTCGGAACGAAGCAAGGCTTATAGAGGTTACAATAAAAGAACTAAAGTAATCGAAGAAACACTTCATGTGTAATTCATTCAAAGTTAACCATAAAATAGAAAATAAATATTATTTCTAAATCAAATGACTCAGATGTGTATTTTGATGATACTGAAAATAATACAGACAATAATTTGCAAAATAATAATGATATAAGATCCCCACCAAGACTTCTAAGAAATCACCCTACTGAAAATATAATTGGAGAAATAAATACCAACGTAAGAACACAAAGTCAACTGAATCAAATGGGTCATGTAGCTTTTCTTTCAAATATTGAACCCAAAAATCCTAAAGATGCTTCAACTGATGACTACTGGATAATAGCTAAGCAAGAAGAATTAAATCAATTTGAACGTAATAATGTTTGGGATTTAGTTCCTAGACCAAGTAATCAAGCAGTTATCGGTACAAAATGGGTTTATAAAAATAAAACTGATGAGCAAGGTAACATTATTAGAAATAAAGCTAGACTAGTTGCTCAAGGTTATAATCAAGAAGAAGGAATAGACTATGATGAAATATTTGCACCCGTAGCTTGTCTAGAGGCTATACGTATTTTATTAGCATATGCATGTTTTAAAAATTTTAAACTTTATCAAATGGATGTAAAAAGTGCTTTCTTAAATGGTTTTATAAAAGAAAATGTATATGTAGAACAACCTCCTTTATTCACTCATGAAAAATATCCAGATCATGTTTATAAATTAAAAAAGGCTTTATACGATTTGAAACAGGCACCTCGTGCTTGGTATGACCATCTTATAAGTTATTTAATTAATTCTGGTTTTAAAATTGGTAAAGTAGATCAAACTTTATTTATAAAACAAGACAAAAATGATATTTTAATAAATCAAATTTATATAGATGACATTATTTTTGGTTCCACAAATAAAAAATTATGTCAAGAATTTTCAAAGATTATGACAAGAATTTGAAATGTCTCACATAGGAGAACTTTCATATTTTTTGGATTACAAATTACACAATTAACAAATGGAATTTTTATTAATCAAGAAAAATATTGTAATAATCTCATAAAACGATTTGGTATGGAAAATTATTCTGCTAAACCTACTCTTATGAGTTCTACATTACATCTCGATAGAGATGAAAATGGCAAAAGTATTGACCAAAAACTATATCGAAGTATAATTGGTTCACTACTATATTTAACTGCTAGTAGACCTGACATAATGATGAGTGCCTGCTTATGTGAACGATTTCAAGAAAATCCCAAAGAATCGCATTTGCGGGCAGTGAAGCGAATTTTGCGATACTTAAGCAAAACTAAAGTCTCTTTTATCCAAAAGAATGTCCTTTTGAATTAGTATCATATAGTGATGCTGATTTTAGAGGATGTCGAACGGATCGAAAGAGTACAAGTGGTACTTATCACTTTATTGGACAATCTTTAGTATCTTGGTTTAGTAAGGAATAAAATTGTGTTTCACTTTTGGCGTGTGAATCAGAATCTGCTGCTTTGGCATATGCTCAAGTAATCTACATGTAGCAAACATTACAAGGTTTTGGAGTAAATCTTTCAAATTCGACAAATTACTCTGATAATACAAGTGCAATAAATCTATCAAAAAATTAATAAACCATACTAGAACTAAACACATAGATATAAGACATCATTTTCTCAGAGATCATATAGAAAAAGGTAATATTTCATTAGAATTTCTATCTTCCAAAAATCAGATAGCTGACATACTTACAAAACCTTTAAATGAAAATATATTTATAAAATTACTTCGAGAATTGGGTATTATATCTTTACATGATTATAATTTAAAATATTTTAAATTTTTAAAAAATAATTTTTTTTCAAAAGTTGTTGCTGCTGGCACTCGAACTTGGGTTGCTAGTAAGGGAGTTACATGCTTTTCCATTATGATATAGTATTTCTTATTACACTAACTACTATCTTCCTCATATTACCTGAATGGTTCTTATCTCTTAACCTTTTCCTACCTGATATATTTTTCTAGCCATAATCGTTCAGGAATTTTCATTCTCAGTTATTGTTTACCTAAAAATAACCTTCACTTCTGTATATAAAGGCTTATAACTCATCTTTTTTCACATCATCATTCCTCAAAACAATTTTCTAAGCTTAAAATCATTCTTAATTATTTCTACAATTACACAACATGTCTTCACAGGATGATTCCAATCAATCATCAATCGTTTTCAGCACACCTTCCTCAGAATCGTAAAAACATTCCAACAATTCCACTCCAGTTTATATTCCAGTCAAAATCACACCATCTACTACTCATCATACTGGATATTCTCCTCAAGGAAAAAGAACTAAATGTACTATACGTTTTGGTTCTCCATTAACGAAGGAGAAAGTTGACGATATTCACCATTACTAGAGAGAGACTCTGGAACTGCAACGCGAACTATACTATGAACAAAAAGTGAACGCTAAACGTTTAAGTTTTCTAGAATAAGTCACGTTAAAATTCTACGGGTCTTCATCGAAATAGTACGTACATCAACCTTCGCCTCAACGTTCTCAAGCTCCACTGAATTCTTGGAAACGAAGCCCACAACATCCTCAGGTGTCACCAAACTCCTGGGAACACAGTAATGTTTGGTCACCAATCTAACCATTACACGAAATAACGAAGATTGAACCACACTCTAACGACTCTCACTCCTCAAGAAATTAGGTTTTTAATGTAAATTGTTTTTAAATGAGTGTTGTGTTTTAATATGTTTTATATGTTTTAAAATAAAGTTTTAAATATATAACACTTATAAAATTACCAAAGTTTTAATGTTATTTTGTTTTTTATAATAAAATCTTTAGTACATAGGTTTATAAGGCATATAAGCACAGATTCAATCGACTCATTCGACCATATCAGTCGATCGAAACTTCAATGCAACATTTTTATATAAGGTAATTCTGTCGACTGCCTTAGACATTACAGTCAACTGAATTGAAACTTTTTAGGCTATTTGATGCGGGAAAAATTTCTCTACACAATAGTCGACTGAATTTTAATTTCAGTCGACTGAACATTCTTGAGCACTTGAAAATTTCTAGATTTCAGTCGACTGATCCTATATATTACGTCGACTGAGTTAAGTAATTTTTAGGCAAAAAATTTCGGGTTGAAAACATGTATATTTTAGTCGACTGCCTCGAACAATTCAGTCAACTGAATTGGTATTTTTTGGTTTTTTTTTAAAATAATATGGCACAACTACCAATCCACCTTTTCACCAGCCATATATATACATCTCCTTCTTTCCAAAACCCTACCCCATTTCTGCAAGCAAACCCTAGCCCCCATTTTCTTCAAATCCAATTTTTTCTACTTCAAGTCGACTTAAATCAAATGGCTCCTAGAACAAAACGACCTCGCCAATTATCCACTGGACCATCTGAAAGACAAATTAGGTCTTGGCTCTACAATGAAACTGCCATTACCGGTTTCAATGCCATGCGAAGCTCTAGAATCTTCGATGGTTCCTTTGTCAAGTATCCGGATTTCAATGCTTACACGATCCGAGAAACTGTGAAAGCAAGTGGTCGTGAGAGCTTGCTTAGTTTTGACACCAACAACGTCAAAATCTATCCCCTCCTAATCAAACTCTTCTTTGCCAATATGAACTTGGATCTCCAAGATCCAAGAAACAAGGAAGATTGCATTTGGACACTAGTTTGCGATGTCCAAATCTACCTTCCTTTCCAATGTCTTGGCTTTATTCTTCATTGTCCCTATGAAGGCGTCGACATCAATGACGTTGAAGTCGATATGGACAACTGGGATGAGGTTTCTCATCGATTTCTTTCTGGTGATATGACTGTTCTCAAATCCGTCTCCTTACGATAGAAGTTGAGCATCCTTCATCGTGCCCTTATTCGCTCCATCCAACCTCGTACCAAAAGCTATGATAAAGTCTACAAGCGCGACTTCCAAGCGCTCTATGCAATCTACTCCTCTTAACACATCAATTGGGCCAAAGTAGTTCTTGATTAATTTCTCACGGTCAACCACAAGAGGAGCTTCAAAACCATCTTTTACGGAGCCTACATTATGCGGATTCTTCTGAATTTCAGTGTAACCATCCCCGATACCGATTTCAGTACCATCGATAAGCTAAACACTAAGACGTTAAGTCTTATGGGATTGCCAAAATGCCCACCGCCTCGAGGAATAATTAGCTCCCAACAATGGGAGGCTAATCAGGCTCAAGGTATTCCGCAACCCTATGAGGCTCATATCGGCTACTCCTCCTCCCAACCTTCCCACCAAATCGAGGAAAGAAGAAGATGATGATGACATCGTAGAGCTCCATGGTGATTTTCCTCCAAAGCAAGGTTTAATCACTGTGTCAAGGAATCAAACAAAACTAAATCGACGTTTGGTCAATGTCGAGAAAACCATCGTCAAGACCAATAAGAAGCTCAAGTCCATTAAGGGCTTCTTAAATAAAATTTGGGAAAAAATCTCTTACACCGGCTCTACTTCCACGAGTGTAGCCGAACATCCTCCTACTCCTTTCTCTTGGACAACCTCCAAGGAGGAAGAAGAGGAAGAATCTAATAGCGAGGAATTTAAGTCCATTTTTTATCTTATGCTTATGTATGTTTTTCTATTTTTTGTTGTTTGTTATGATGTATCCATGAACAATTATTGTTATGTATGTTGTTTGTTTTTAAATCAATGTTATTTTTCTTCATGTTTTGTTAAGTAATATGGTGTTTAATTTTTTTTGTTCTTGATTCAAATTATTCATGTTTACCACGTTATCATTGTTAAGTAATATTCATTTTCATCCACATTCTCATGGTTATACAATTTATATTCCTTTTTGTCGATGACAAAAGGGGAGAAATATGAATATAAGCAGGTAGTTCATTGATTCAGGGGAGTTTTAATTGCCTTTAATAAATTTCATAAACTTTTAAACTTACGTAGTTGTCATCATCAAAAGGGGTGAGAATGTTAGAACCTTGTATTTTGATGTTTTGATCATGACAACTATATAAGTATATATTATATGAACTAACCAAATTTGAAGGAGAAGATACTATTCTACTCGACGATAGATCGAAGACTAAATAATTTAAAGAGAAGTTTCAAATTTTATATATGGTTTGTTTATAGTATAGTTAGTAGTTAATAATTGTTAAAATCTCTCCTAAGTGATATATGCACACACACATGGTTTTAAATTATTTTCAAAATCATATACACATATTTATAATAAGTTACTAAACAAAAATCTTTCAACCAAAAGTTAATATGGCAGAAAACACCTATTTCAGTCGACTGAACAGGGGTGCGCAGTCGACTGAAACATGCACAGGTGCATAAATAACTTTGAAGGTTCAAACGACTAAATACCCCCATTTAGTCAACTGAATCGGGTGTCTTTTCAAAATAAAATAAAATTTTGAGTTTTTTTGAATGTTTAGATGACTGAATTTCTTCCCTCGGTCGATTGAATATTCATAACGGTTATTTTCTGAATGGTCACCTTCTTTTAACGAACAGAAACAACTTTTAATCCAACAGTTGTTTCTGTATCCTTTGACCGATACTTTTCATGGACGATTACATCTTTTAAACTCTATATATAGCCTTGAATTCAGTTATTTATATAACTTAATTCTCTGATTCTATTCTAATATTCTTGCTATCTAATTTCTGCCATTTGCTTTCATAAATGTATTCAATCACTTGCACATTCAAGCACAAATTTATTTGTGATTAAAATTACTTCCAGTCTTCACGTACTACACTATATACCATAAAGGAGAAGATTATAGGAAGGATGTACTCTAAATACTTATCTGTGCTATCTACAGAGCACAATCAGTCAAGAAAAACTTACTGTTTTGTTGAAGTCCTATTCGGTTGCCCGGGCGATAGAAGTCCTATTCGGTTGTCTAGGCGGTAGAAGTCTTGTTCGGTTGCTCAGGCGGTGTAATACTTGTTCCTTCGGGTTAAGTGAGGGTTGATAGTTAAATTCCAAAAGGAGTCTGCGACTGGACGTAGAACGGGAGTTCGAACCAGTATAAAAATCCCTGGTGTCATTTACTTTACTGTTTACTTTTTTATTCATATTTCGCACTAGTAGATAACTTAGATTATATTCCATATTATGATCCATAGTAGCACTTTCAGCCTTTCTTGCCGCCTTTGTCTATGTGCTATGATGGACATTTGTATCAAAAGTTAGTGCTTCAATAAATGCCATTTATTTTTTACATTTGTACTCATAATATATTAATTTTACCTGCTTTTCTGATAACAAAATCTGCTTCAATGGCATCGAAATTTGAAGTGGAGCAAGAGCCAGCTGGAATTTTAGGTCCTCTGAATCGTTGAAAGGTATGGTTTTGGTATCTTTGTTCATTATCTTCCCCATTTCCTTCTCTACGGATGTTTAAATTTCTACCTCGCTTACGTGATATCTGTGTTTTACCTACTTCAACTTATTTAACCATTTATCTGTGTTGATGATACCATATAAGTTAAAAGGAAAACAATTAGAAGTAGTGTTCAGCTATGTTATAAGGAAACTTAAGCTTCGTTATAGGTTTTAACTGGATTGTATGTGTAACATTTAAAAACAAAAATCTAAATTTATGTAATAAAACTGTTTATGAAAATAATTTACATAGTGAAAAATAAAACTGACCACAATGCAATTGATTTCCAAAGACTAACAGAGAATCCCACTTCAAAAATAATGATCCAAATATCATGTAAACAACAAAATTTTGAAATTAATCTGTAGTTATGAATATAAACTTCAACATCATAATCATTTATCATAAAAATAAACTGACTAAATGAACTAAACTATTTTATTATCACTCTCAAATTTTTTACACTTATGAACGAATGTCATTTTAGTTTATTTCTTAATTCCTGAAATAATAGGATTTTATCGGTAGTAGTGACATAGTCATTAGATAAGTATGGTAACAATCAGTTACTGTTGATAAATAATAATTATCATGTGATTAAAAAAATCATTTCATTCATTTTGTCCATTTGTACTAATTCATATATGTTTTCCATAGTTTGTATTTGTATGGGTTCTCAAACTGTAAAAGAATGTCTTTTGGTGAAGGTAATATTTTTGTGAAGCTGATAAGTTTTTTTCCTTTCCCCCTCTTTTGAAAAAAAGTGTGTATGAAATATGAATTATGCTAAGTTCAAAGTGTTACATCAGTATTCGGTTTGATAATTCCTTTTAATCTTAGAAAGAAAATGCTGAAACCTTTCATTCTATAGTAAGAGGGGTTTCAAGATGGGTACTATTTGTACCAAAAATGGGCACAACACTCTTCGGAAGTTTTTGAAGAGATAAAAGTGAAGAAAGAAATTTAAAACTGAGGATTATCTAACAAAAACTCCAAATAACAGAAAATAAATTGCAAAGACAAATGATTTAGAGTGGTTCGGCGTTTTGCCTACGTCCACTATGAAGCTTGATGATTTTATTGCTCGATACTTGAAGATTACAATTGTTTATACTGTAGTACAACTGAATTTATATGCTAAGTCTCAATCTAAAGCAGCGGTGGTGTTCTGGAGTAAATCTGGCAGAATCTGAGCGCTCTTTAGTTCGTAGAATTGTCCGACCCCTTTTCTGAATGACCATGGGCTCTATTTATAGGTGTAGGAGGCTGATATTTCGCCTAAAATTCGGGGAGACCGCTTCTGGCACGTGAGGGGGTCCACATGGTCGAAATCCGGAGTTCCGGGCCCACTTTGGGATCGATTCGACCCTTGGTTTGAATCGATCAAGAAAGTGTCCAATCGGGCTGAAATTTGGTGTGAACATCCTTCATCATGTGTTTAAGCTTATGTGAAAATTTCATAGCATTTGGACTTGTGGGTCTCGAGTTATGATCGATTCAATGTTGTGTTCTTCGTCCTATGGATTCGTTCGAATCGATATGGTTCGAATCCATAGGATCGAGTCCATGCTCCTGCACGTGAAGATGGTGGCGTGGCGCGCATTTCTCGCATCGAGCCGCTTTTTACTCTGGGTTGACAGGGTCGAATCCATGGCTTCAGTTGCTTTGACTTAATGGATTCGAGGCAGTGGATTCGAAGGTCTGCTTCCTTCGAATCGATATAGACGCGTTACTGTGGATTGATTCAAAGTTGTCTCATCATGGGGATTCGAAGCAAGGCGTCTTGATGGATTCGAAGGACCTTCCCTCTGATGGATTCGAAGCAGGGTATGGTTCAATGGACTCGAACCACGGCTTGCTTGATGGATTCAAAGCATGCTATCTTCTGATGGATACGAACCAAGGAAATAGCGATCGATTCGGAGTAACATATGTTGATGGATTCGAATCATAGGCTTGGCCTATGGATTCGAACTTAGGCCATTTACTCCGTTTTTCATCAACGATAACTTGGTCATACGAACTCGGATTGACATGAAATTCAAAAAGTTGGTTTGCATGGCTTTACTTGTTATGTCTTATCAATTGTGTCTAGATCCGGACTCGGACAAAATTCATCGATATCCATAGCGATCATTGCGCGTAGTTGGTCTTCGAGACAATCTGTCACCGGTTTCTAGTTGAG
Organism: Allium fistulosum; assembly: GCA_030737815.1. Classification (NCBI taxonomy): domain Eukaryota; kingdom Viridiplantae; phylum Streptophyta; class Magnoliopsida; order Asparagales; family Amaryllidaceae; genus Allium; species Allium fistulosum. Next base: position 7,688,336 of record JASFAW010000014.1, read on the forward strand.
TCCTTGGTGTCACGGCCTTGCCAAAAGGCGGGATAACAGGTACATTTCCTTTTTTGATCAAAGGAAACATTGCAAATGTTAATAGACCAAATACTCAACATATGCAATACGGTTGCTATTTGTTATAAAATTTTCTTTATCAACAATTGCTATAATACTTGACTCAGTTTTTTGAAAGTATGAAATTAAGTGCATAATATATATTTCTTATATATCTATTTTTATTTTACTTTTTGTATCAGGAAGGATAGTATTAATGCATGAAGAGAGAGGAGCCTTGAGGCTGCCATCATGGCTTAGCATCACAGAAGAAGCGATAATAAAGGAAGCATTTGATCTATTTCAATTTCAAACAGATGGTTAAGGTATGTACATGTTATGATGTTACTTTATTAGTTTGTAATCTATGACATCTCCTTTGCCATTCATAACATTGTTTCCATTTTCAGAAAGGCACAATTGATGAAAAAGAGTTGAATGTTGTCATGAGGTACTAATTAGTAACTGCCGCTTACTTTTTCCTTTTTCTTCTCTTTTTTGATTATTTTCATTCTGAAGAAAATACATACTTGTTTTTGTAGGGCACTAGGGTTTGAGATGAATGATCAGGTTTTCTTTTTAGCTAACGAAAGTCATGTACCTTTTTTGTATAAGAATTCAAAATTGACATTATGATTCAAATTTAATTTTTGTACTTGATGTACTACACGGTCATTTCTGATTTTATGTTTGTAACTGTAGCAAATCAATCAACTAATTGCTGATGTGGACAAAGACGGCAGTGGTGCAATATACTTTGAGGAATTTGTTAATATGATGATTGGGAAGATTGGAGAACGGGACACCAGAGATGAACTTATGAAAGCATTTTGTATCATAGGTGAGGATAAAAACATAAATTTTAATCGTATTTTTGGTAATTAATTAATATGACTGTGTTACAACACATATTTATTACATGATTAAAAGATATGGATAGATCAAGTAGAAAACTAAGATATATACATACCTTCCATAGTGGTTCAGATCCTTTTTTCAAATGATAGCGCATTGAGATATGAGAAATATAACCTGAAGATTCGAAAGGGAAAAAATAGATTTTTTGTTTAGATTTCTATAGAAAAATTAGTAATATGATTTAGAATTCATTTAGACATATAATCTGAAGTAATTCATGTATGTATCACATTCTTCCCTAGTGCTTGTAGAAAAGAAAAATAATCTCGATAATTGTAGTTCAATAAAAAAGGTAACTTGGGTATGTGTATAGCCTTAAATTATTTCAATTATAATACATAGAGGAAGGAGAAATAGCATGGAATTTTGTGTAAAATAAAATTCAAAAGTTTCCTGGGATTTCTATTAAGAGAGAGCGAAAACCTTTTTGAAGTTGTTCGTTTGGAGAATGACTTATAAAAGAGAAGTAATCAAAATAGGAGACTGTGTCAAAAAGTATAGTAATAATGTGATATTTAAATTCCTGTTATGAAGAATAGGACTATTAAGATATTTCTGTTATTTGATTTATTCATAGAATGTTTAAAATAAAATTTTATCTTTTTTATCCGTTCTTTTAATTTTATACTAATATATAAAAAAGAAATTTCTAATACTAATTTTTTTATTGCTTCAAATTGTTCTCATATACACCTACAGGCTTTTAAATCCACTGTTCAAAAAAATAAGTAGCCAAACACATAAGTTGTTAAAAGTTTTTCCCTTTTTTAGGATTAAGTGACTACCAAAAAATATATCACCTTTTTGTTAACAAATTATGCATTTTAGTAAATATATGTTGACATGAATTTCCCAACCAATAACATAGTAAAATAGCAAGTCATCATGTAAGTATTTGCACCATGACCATGAACATTTTTTTTGGTCTTATTAACCCAATTGCATAAAAAATCTTGGCATTATTAACTATGCGAACCGAGAAAATAATTTGGTTTGAAAATATGGTTATGAAAAACAATCAACGAATAAATATTTTTTGAATGTAAATATTGTCATTGTCATACTTTAAATGATTTTAAAACCTTGACTCCATCGAGTTTTAACTCGCATAATGTTTAATATTTTTTCCATGCAGTATTTCTACTTCGTCATTGTGCAGGTGCTCACTAAATGTAGCATTAGTCTAGAGGTACTAATACTTGTAAATGCATTTACTTTCTTTGTTAACGCTGTAATTAATCATATATTTTGAATGCAACACATTTTAAAGTTAATATCTATGGCGTTTTCCAGTGTTCATGGAAAAGGTAATGGTGGAAATCAAACAAAAAGAATTAAGGTCTGGCACCAATGTTTAGCAGGAATAATACAGAGGAGCGTTGTCATAGTGGTAAGTTATTTAGAGCAAGGTTTCAAATCTTTTGGTTTGAAATTTGTTACACATTGATTTGCAGATGAAGTATGCTCTTGTTGTAGTGTTACTAATAGTGTTATATACAAATTTATGATACGTACCATTATTATGTAGTTTGTGACAATGAAAGTCAAGATGGAGGTAGCACAATTATAGGGGTGGTACATATTTCCACCGACATTCTTTATGGATTGGAAAGGTATGAGAGTACAAAAATTTTCTTTTAGATTATCCACGTATCTTTGCATATCCATTATGTAAGATATAAACATCATTAAAATAAATTTTAGTATTCAACTTCACGTATGTGCTTTCATACCTTAAAGTCACTAAATATTAAGCGAGACAGTAGGATAACATGTAATCAATTTAAGCATATTTAATTCCTAATACAATGGTTGTTACTACCTAAAAGTTAATAAAAAGCAACCATGACTTACTGTTTACAATTATTTTGCTTGCAATTACTGCTATTTCATTCATCTATATATTCTGTAATTTATCCTAAAAGTTAATAAAAAGTGAATGGTGGAAAGCTTCTTTTATGCTTTTTTTCTTGTTTTCTTGTTTTCTTTTTACATGTGAAAGTGGATCCTCATATATAATTATAATTTTCAGAAGAAAGAGCACAAATAATGGGATGATAATACTCTAATTTGGATACAAATGTTCTAAGAGTTGCAATTCAAATAAATGTTCGAAGTATAATGGGAATAAGATTTTAAACGATCTAATATACCAAATAAATAAAACTATCATCAAATAACGTATTGTAATAAATAAAATTACTAAAATGCCCTAAAAAATAATGAAGTATCAAACCGCATAATTATTATAAAAACATAAAAACACTATTAAATCAAAAACATTATTTTATTCTCAGCCGATGCAATATCTCTTGTAGACAGTCATGTTCTCATCCAAGTTCTCTTCTTCCTATGTTGTTTTCGATTTGCACGGTTCGAATTTAGCCTCCTGAAACAAATAAAAATATATTAAGTTATTATAACAGCTTTGCAACACCATTTAGTTTTTAATGCAGTTTTACCTTTTTTCTTCTGTGGTGCTAAAAGTTTTCTGATCGGCAATGACTGTTTGAATTTTATTTGTAGTTAATTTCCTCTTTTACCAATTATTTATACAGTAATCTTTCTTTTTTATTTGGAAGACTATTTTGGCTCTAACCAAATCACTGAACAGCGAAGCAATCATTTCCTTTCCATTTTCCTATTTTTATCAATTGAACTTAATTTAAAAGAGAGATTAAAATATATTTTTATATGCAATATATGATATATATTGGACATAACCTGTGATTCAAGTTCAATTAACTCTTTTACTATATATTTTAACTAGTGTGAACCCGTGCTTCGCACACGGAATTAGAACTATTTTTAGTTTAAATATTTTTGTAGCTTACATATTTGTGTAGCTACACATACATAGATTATTTTTTAATTATCCAGCATGCTTATACGTAAATAGTAGGCATCGCTTATTGAATCTACATAACAGGTAAATAATAGACATTCTTTTAGCTCCAATATTTCAGCAATACAAATAAGAGCACATATTGTATTCATGTAATGAACTTTCAACCACACAATAGTAAAATCCAAAATTAGAGACGTACTTTCTTTAGTAACAACAAAAAGTCATCAAGATTGTTGAAATACGCTTCTGTAATCCTAGTTAGGAATAGAGAAATTATACGCAAAAAATACATGCTAATTCTGAAAACAAATTGTCCCATAGCATTGCTAAAATATTGACTTGAACCGCAATAAATTGTGTGTGTTTCTAAATACTCATGGCATTAAAAAACATTTTTTATTTAAATTTAATATATTATTTAATTCATATAGGTTTCATAATTTAAATAGTAAATATTATATCATGAAAAATATGTTTTAAAATTTTGTATAAATACATATACACTTGAGAGGCATTCCGCTTTTAAAAAAAATATTTTTTATATCAATTAAATTTCACAATTTCATAACACAAAAATTTATATCATATAAAATATCTTTTAAATTTTGTAAAATTAATATGCTTTCGGTAGTAAAATTATTTAGTATTAGTTAATATTTATATATTTTCAAAATTAATAATAGAACATAAAATTGATTTTTGAACTGCTAAATATATATAAAAATATTTAAATAATTAAACATCATTTGGATTTTTTATAGATGTTAAAATTATATTTTCAAAACTAATTTTTATTTAATTTTAGTTAATTTTCAAATCGAAATTTAGTTTTTTAGATATTTAAAATTAAAATTGAGAAAATTAAGTTTTTTCGTGAGTATTATTAGAAATATAAACATATAATTTTAGAGGTAATTACTAAAGGAAAAACCTAAGCCCAATTTTGGTCTGAAGGACACGGATTTCAAAATTTAGTCTGAAGGATAACATAATAATATATTCATATAGCATTATACATGTAAAATGATATGTTTATATTGCATTACACATATAGAATGTTATATTCATGGAGCATTGCATATATATAATGTTAAGCTGATACAATGGTGCTTGTAATATACATGACTTAAAATGGGTGATTGGTGTTTGGATTTATTAAATAGATTTCAGATGAATCGTAAGTTGTACACTTTGTAATATCAATTCTACTTTCTAACACCAAGATGATATCTTAACACATTACCCTTATGTTGTCATTTCCTTTAGCAATATTTATTAATGAAAGACGGGTGTCTTTTAAACTTTAAAGAGAAAACAAACTATAGCTACTATTTATACGTAAAACTCAGTGTTCAACAACCACTTGGATCAATTGCTCTCATTTTTCAACATCGATTGTCAATCCATCAACCAAATTTAGTTAATTTGTTTTGAATAATTCATCTGGTAATTAAGAATACATCAATTCGTATGTTTGGGCAACTGCTACAGTAAAGTAGTCGCTTCTTTATTTGATGGAACAAACCTCTAATATTGTTTTCTCGTTCTTTACAACCGTATATGCTACTTTTTTCATATAGTTATTTTAATCCAATCACTTTAGAGATTTGTTTTATTTTGAAAATTTAAACCCTTTCATTAGCATGCTTTAATATAAAGTGTTAGAATAAAGTTACATATCCATTAATTCAAATTATTATATTGAGGGATTTAGAATATTAAAAATGGTTTCACATTCTCTGTATGTGATCTAAACAACGACAATAAGTATATCAGTAAAGAAAAGTATATTTGAAATCGTCTAAAAATTTAGTGTTGGAGGTGTAAGTTTTCTTCTTTCGATGAGGCATATATTTTCTTCTTTCTCAAATGGAGTTAACATAAGTGAAATAGGACAAAGAACATAGGGACTGATGGAAGGCTGAATTGCAATATCAACACAAAAGGTTGATGGGTTTTCAAAATTTAAAACTTTATGTAATGTTATATATATGTATAATGTTATATGAATATAACATTATATATGTGCAATACTATAAGAATATATCATTTTGTTATCCTTTAGACAAAATCTTAAAAGTTGTGTCATTTAGGCTAAAATTGTCTTAGGTTTTTCCATCAGACTAATTCCCTCTATAATTTTATATATTTGACATGTATATTTCATAATATATTAATAAATATATATATATATATTATTAAATCATTTATAAGCATATATATATATTATGTTTAAATAATTATATAAAAAATTCAATTTTGTTTTCTGATTTTATGACAAAGTAAGTAGATAAATTATAATATATTTTTAAATAATTTTACATTTATATACATTCATATATTTATATACATATACATAATTAAATACACACACACACACATTTTATAAATTTAATATATATATATTATTTAAATAAAATATAAATATATATATATATATATAATATTATATATATATTAAAGCATATAAGAATACGTTTAAACAATATATTTGTATTCTAGATGGCTAACATGTCTATTTTGGTATAAAACCCAACACACATACACATACATGTCAAACCTTGCATGGATTGATATGTTACACACACATACATATATATGCATATATGATACATGTCTATATATATATAATATAACATTAATTACATAATCTAAATCTATATTATAAATTTAAATAAAATAATGATTTTATTTAAAAATAAATTTACAAATGTTCTAAATAATTAGACTTTATATGCCCAATAAAGATCCAAAACAGAATTTTTTTTTGAAATTCACATATTTCTTCCTCTACGGGCTTGCCCAGTTCCAACAATTATATTAAAGGTTCTTAATCTTCAATATATTATATTAAGTGATATCGACTTATGGAATAATGCATTTCTTATGAAATACCCTCGTTATTCAAGTGTCAGACACATCGGAAATCACGGTATGCGTACATTTACGTATGTATTTATCCCTTAGTTCTATTTAGGATTTCTTTAATGTTTCATCTTTAATTTATACATTCATATTATATAAGTTTTATTATTATATAACTTTTATATTTTAATTGACTTATATAATAATCTTATGCATAACGTCATATTAATTAAATCATATTTAATTAATTTTAATAGTTAACTTTTTAATTAATTGTTTGTTATTCAAATTTTAACATATTATATTGAATATTTATGTACTATAACCTATATAGTAATACACATATATCATATGTTTATGTGTATTTTAATTTATTAATTTACTTTTACTTAATTAACTTAATTAAATAATTTTAATTAAATTTAGTTAATTTCAAAATTTATTTTATATACATACGTGTATACTTATATTGCCTTAAACATTTTAAAACAACATAACATATATCAATATATATATTAGCTAAGCTAGCAGGGTTGACTGGGCCCTTTCTAGTTTATTAATTAATAAAAAGAAAGTGGGAAAGAACAGACTTAATCCCACAAATATAACAATGGAAATATAGAAAAGAATAAATAACCAGAAAGGAATGCAAAATAAAAAAGGAAAAACAAACAAAGGAGCAGAACATTAGTCCCGCATCTACCTAGGAAATGAATCACATTCCAGCCTATGGGCACACATGCTTCCCCTTATTATGTTATATACGGAATTGCAAAACACCTGATTTCCAACACTTTTCCTTTCAAGCATTCTCAAGTTTCTCTCCCTCCAAATTGTCGCATCAAAAAATTTCAAGACAAGTAACAACGTCATCGACCTAGAGTTTCTTTATCTGGTAGCTTTGAAAAGCCTGATCCACTCCTCCTTACTGTCTCTAATGGGATTCTGAAAACTCCCTTTAATTGGCACCTTACTCTATAACGTATAAATTGCCTCACAGTTTAACTAAAGATGTATGATTTCTTCAACATGGCTGTTGCAATTCCGACAATTGTTTATAACATTTATACCTCTAAGCTGCAAGTTGTCACATGTCACTAGACCATTCTTGAGGACCTTCCATAACATGGAATTTGTTTTCTCTGCATTATATCTATTCCAGACTCTGCTACACAACCAGAAGACAGGCTCTACTGCAGGTGTTGTTAATACTGTTTGCGCAAAAATTGGTCACAAACCCCAAATGTTGTGAAAGCACCAGTTCCTAATCACAGATCACAGATATCAAATATGTAAAGAAATAAAAATGAAGAACTCTCAGAAAAATTAGATGAAAGCAGGAAACAACATAGAATTTATAGTGGTTCGGCGATCTTGCCTACGTCCACTCTGAAGTTGATGATTTTATTGATGTTCACTTGAAGATTACAATTTCTTATAATGTAGTACAACTGATTTTCTGAGCTAAGTCTGAATCTAAGGAAGCAGTGGTGATTCTGAGTAAATCTGGCAGAGTCTGGGCGCTCTTTAGCTCTTAAAATTGTCCGACCCCTTTTCTGAATGACCAGGGGCTCTATTTATAGGTGTAGGATGCTGATATTTCGCCTAAAATTAGGGAGACTACTTCTGGCACGTGTGGGGGCCCACATGCCCGCTTTCAGGAAATCCGGGCCCACTTTGGGATCGATTTGAAATCCATTCGAATCGATCAAGAAAACATCCAATCGAGCTGAAATTTGGTGTGGACATTCTTCAACATGTATGCAATCTCCTGTGAAAATTTCATGGCATTTGGACTTATAGATCTCGAGTTATGATCGATTCGAAATGGTGATCTTCGTCGTATTGCTTCGTTCGAATCGATCCTATTCGAATCGATAGGGTCGAATCGATATGCTTGCGCGTGAGGATGTTGACGTGGCGCACGCTTCTCGGGTTGATCCAGCTTTTTCTACGAGTTTACTGGGTCGACTCCATGTTTTTCGCTGCTTCGACTTGGTGGATTCGAGGGAAAGGATTCGAAGTATAGTGGCTTCGTGGATTCGAAGCGTTCCGAATGACTTTGGTCTCATCGATTCGAAGGGCTTTAATCTGATGGGTACGAGCCAATGACCCCTGATGGGTTCGAAGTAGCGCATCCTGACCGATTCGAACGAGTGCTTGTGGTTGCGGACTGGATGGATTCGAACCAAAGGATACGAACAGAGGCCGATCGATTCGAACGTAGGCCAGGCTTATGGATTCGAACACATGCTTCTGCCTATGGATTCGAACTCAAGGCCATGTCCTCATCTTGCATCGATTATATCTTGAGCATACGAACTCGGATTGACTTGAAACTTGGAACGTTGGTTTGCATGGCTTTACTTGTCATGTCTTATCAATTGTAGCCTGATCCGGACTCGAACAAAATTCATCGATATCCACGGTGAACTTGTGATGTAACCGTCCTACAGGATTGACTGTCATTGATTTCTAGTCAATTTCTTGGTGTCACGGCCTTGCCAAAAGGCGGGATAACATTTGCCCCCCAAAACATGCCTTGCGATAAGAAGGTGTGTTTTGTAGTTCCATAAGCTGGATGTTCATATCCTATCATCGACCTGTAAAGAACTTGATAGTCTTTCCTGACCACGAATGACGGTCGTTCGCGACCGTATGTCATCTGAGGTAATATAGGACCGTTCGAGGTCTGATGCCGTTCGCGCCAAATAACGAAATGGGACCGTTCGCGGTCGGATGTCGCTCTAGACGAGTCGTGACCGTTCACGATCGGATGTCGTTCTAGATGAATTATGATGGATTGTGACCGTTCGTGGTCGTATGGTGCACGAGATAAAATGTGATTGTTCGCGATCGGATGCCGCACGAGGCAGAATGTGATCGTTCGCAATCGAATGTCATATTGGGTGAATTGTGACCATTTGCGGTCGTGTGCCGTACAAGGCAGATTGTGACCGTTCGAGGTCGGGTGCCGTACAAGGCAGATTGTGACCGTTCGAGGTCGGGTGCCGTACAAGGCAGATTGTGACCGTTCGAGGTCGGGTGCCATTCGAGGCTAATGGTGACCGTTCGAGGTCGGGTGCCATAAAAAGCAGATTGTGACCGTTCGAGATCGGGTGTCGTACAAGGCAGATTGTGACCGTTCGAGGTCGAGTGCCGTACAAGGCAGATTGTGACCGTTCGAGGTCGGGTGCCGTTCGAGGCTAATGGTGACCATTCGAGGTCGGGTGTCATACGAGGCAGATTATGACCGTTCGAGGTCGGGTGCCGTTCGAGGCGAATGAGTGTGCCCGGGGGGGGGGACTTAGTATTATCGATGTCAGGTTCACGTTCGGGTGAATTTCTGAATCAGCGATCGTGGCGGTTCGTCGCCGTACAAGGTGTGCTTGTGGACCGTTCGCGATCCAAAGCATACGCGAGTAACTTCTTCTACAGAATTGCAAATATCAAATTAACGCTCACATGAATTCCATGATAGAAATGTCCAAACAAGCAAAGTCTAAATGTTCGAATCAAAACAAAACAAAAACAAAGCAAGGATGTCAAAGTGTAAATTCTCATTTCGATATGGTCAACGGTCATTCAGAGCATGTCTGTGGATCGTTCGCGATCTCCCACATGTGTAAATGATTTAACCATGTTAGTGAGAAGTTTACGACTTGTTCATCGTTATTTAAATCAATTGATAACCATACGGTGCCTCGGCTCGGGGTCACCCATAGCTGATGTAGACGGTGGTCGCTCTGGTTCCACCGTTGGAGCTCGCCTTCTCACATACCGAAGTAGCCTACCGTTCCTGATATGCCCTTCTACCTCGTCCCTCAGGTGTCTACAGTCATTTGTGCTATGACCGTTCAGCTCGTGGAATAAGCAATGTTTGTCTGACTTTCTCTCGTCGGTAGTCGGATCCCGTCGCATTGGTCTACGATAGGCAACTTGCTCTCGGGTGTCTTGGTAGATTCGCTCCAAACCCTCGTTCAGTTCTGAATAGGTGGTAAATCGCGGCTCCCTCCGTTGCCGCTTTGACCTGTCATCATTTTCTTCAGCCTTTCGCTTCCCTTTACCAATCTCTGCACCTTTTCCAGGTGAATTACCGCCTCTAACTGCGTAAACATCGATTTCTTCTTCTCTTTCCGTACGAGCATCCTCTAATCGCAAAAACTTTTCGGGTTCATGATAAAACTCTCCCAGGTCCGTAGGTGGATCCTTAGTTTGTAAATTCTTGAACTCCTACCATCAGATATTCCAGATACAGCTGCCATCATGACCATGGATGGATCTGGTCGATCCACTGATGCTGCTGCCGCATTAAATCGCGTCAGAAAACTCCTCAAAGATTCCCCGACCTTTTGTTTTAGAGTCGCCAAACTCATCACGTTCTTGGGTCTCGAAATATGAACCCTGAATTATCTCATAAACTTTTCTGTCAAATCTGTCCAAGTCCCAATGGAGCCACTCTCCAGTTGTCTAAACCATAGCGCTGCGATGTCCGTCAAATACAATGGAAAGCACCGGGGCATGACTTCCTGTGATGCCCTCAGCACTTCCATGTGCCTCATATACTTCGTTAGATGGACTGCTGGATCCGTCCGCCCATCATACATTTCCACCGATGGCAGCTTGAAGTCTGGTGGATTCCTGGCCTGCCTGATCGTAGGAGTAAAGGGACTCATATGTACATCCTCCATATCTCTATTGACTAGTCCGCCTCTCATGGCCCGTCTGACCATCTCTACCAACCTATCGTTGTCGTCAGGCTGTGATCCTTGAGTGTTACCTTCGTTCTGCCCCCCTGGCTGAGCGTTCATCCCTCTATTGCCACCAGGTTGCTCGGATGTCCCTGAATCTCTTCCCGGGATTGGATCAACATGCTCTAAGTGTGTGCCCCCCAGCTCCGGCGCTGCGCTAGATGGTCATGCTCCGTTCTGGACTCTGGTTGCTCCATGATTTTGCGCTCCAAGTTGTCCAATATGTTGAAGCAAATTCTGGATCATTTCCTCTTGCCTCTTCATCATTGTCTCCATCACATCCCTGGTGATGAAGACTGATGCTTGTCCTTCTCCAGCACCAGAGGATGCCTCTTGACTTCCTCCCTGTTGGCTTCTATCAGCTCTTTGTCTTGTTTGTCGAGTCATCGTCAAGTCAATCTAAATCCTTCAAACTTTCAAATCTAAACTTTGAATCTGAGGTAGCGGGTGCTAGTCCCTCTCAGTGAAAGCACCAAAGTGTTTACGCCAAAATTGGTCACAAACCCCAAATGTTGTGAAAGCACCAGTTCCCAATCACAGATCACAGATATCAAATATGTAAAGAAATAAAAATGAAGAACTCTCACAAAAATTAGATGAAAGCAGGAAACAACACAGAATTTATAGTGGTTCCGCGATCTTGCCTACGTCCACTCTGAAGTTGATGATTTTATTGATGTTCACTTGAAGATTAAAATTTCTTATAATGTAGTACAACTAATTTTCTGAGCTAAGTCTGATTCTAAGGAAGCAGTGGTGATTCTGAGTAAATCTGGCAGAGTTTGGGCGCTCTTTAGCTCTTAAAATTGTCAGACTCCTTTTCTGAATGACCAGGGGCTCTATTTATAGGTGTAGGAGGCTGATATTTCGCCTAAAATTAGGGAGACTACTTCTGGCACGTGTGGGGGCCCACATGCCCGCTTTTAGGAAATCCGGGCCCAGTTTGGGATCGATTCGAAATCCATTCGAATTGATCAAGAAAACATCCAATCGAGCTGAAATTTGGTGTGGACATTCTTCAACATGTATGCAAGCTCCTGTGAAAATTTCATGGCATTTGGACTTATAGATCTCGAGTTATGATCGATTCAAAATGGTGATCTTCGTCGTATTGCTTCGTTCGAATCGATCCTGTTTGAATCGATAGGGTCGAATCGATATGCTTGCGCATGAGGATGTTGACGTGGCGCGCGTTTCCCGGGTTGATCCAGCTTTTTATCCGAGTTTACTGGGTTGACTCCATGTTTTTCGCTGCTTCGACTTAGTGGATTCGAGGGAAAGGATTCGAAGTATAGTGGCTTCGTGGATTCGAAGCGTTCCGAATGACTTTGGTCTCATCGATTCGAAGGGCTTTAATATTATGGATAGGAGCCAATGACCCCTGATGGGTTCGAAGCAGCACATCCTGACCGATTCGAACGAGTGCTTGTGGTTGCGGACTGGATGGATTCGAACCAAAGGATACGAATAGAGGCCGATCGATTCGAACGTAGGCCAGGCTTATGGATTCGAACACATGCTTCTACCTATGGATTCGAACTCAAGGCCATGTCCTCATCTTGCATCGATTATATCTTGAGCATACGAACTCGGATTGACTGGAAACTTGGAACATTTGTTTGCATGGCTTTACTTGTCATGTCTTATCAATTGTAGCCTGATCTGGACTCGGACAAAATTCATCGATATCCACGGTGAACTTGTGATGTAACCGTCCTACAGGATGGACTGTCATTGATTTCTAGTCAATTTCTTGGTGTCACGGCCTTGCCAAAAAGTGGGGTAACAAATACATTATATATTATTGTGATAGACTGGGACATAAGCTTATTGGTCCAGGCATATTCATCCTTCCCCAACTAAAATTGCAGTTTGTAATGAATTCCACATTGTCTGAATTCTGACACTGCTAGTGTAAGGAAGAGCTATGATACCATCATTGTTTCATGGAGATTTAGCCAGGCAACTGAGTACTCGACATCTAGGAGTACTCGGCATCTTGGAGTACTCGGCATCCAGGAGTACTCGGCATCCAAGAGCGCTCGGCATTAGGCAACGTTCGGCTAGAGGCATCGTTCGGCCAGAGACATCGTCCGACCAAGGGCTTTGTTCGGCCTAAGGACATCGTTCGGCTAAGGGGCTTCGTTCGGCCAGAAGACACGTTCGGCCAGATACTTCGCTCGGCTAGAAGACACGTTCGGCTTCGATGGCTATTCGGCCTACTCTTCGCACACAGCAAGCGCCTCGTTCGGCAGAAGGAGAGTGGTTCGGCACCCAACTGTTCGGCCTGATTGGTTCGGCACACATGGACCAGCCTATCTGGACCGAGTTATTCAGCTACCAGGCCCGCTAGAGAAGTCCAACCCACCTTTGTCTATAAATAGAGGGGCAGGGGCACAGTGAAATGGATCCTTTTTTGGGAGAGAACATTGGGGAGACTCTGCCATTTTTGAGACTCATCTTCTCTACTTAACAACTTCATTCAAGCATTTGATTCACGAATTGTATTTGTAATCATCTATTAAGAAGATCAATAAAGTTTAACCTCAAAGTGGATGTAGGCAGTTACGCTGAACCACTATAAATCCGGTGTTCTTACTTTCTGCATTTAAATTAGCATATTCTTCCTTGTTTAATTTAACTTCATCACTTACATCTCTACACAATCTTTCTCAACGAGGTTAGTGACCAATTTTGGTGCTAACAATTTGGTGCTTTCACTGAGAATTGAATTCTCAGCTTGATTGGATCTCATCATCTACTAGTGGATTTCCATATTCACGAGATAGATCCAGTTGTTTACTAGAAAACTTCCTATTCTACTCAGATTTGAAAGAAATCTAAAGGAAGCTGATAGCCGTAGATTGGATTCACTGATGTATGCAAGATCTGGGGATTGGACGTTGAAGTGTGCACTCAAGTTGAATGAAGGCCGACCCTCCTCTGAAGGCAATTCGGCCGATCACTCCAGAAAAGGCTTATGCCGATCGCCTCAGAAAAGGCTTATGCCGATCGCCCTAGAAAAGGCATATGCCGAACACTCCAGAAAAGGCGTATGCCGAACGCTCCAGAAAAGGCGTAGGCCGAACGCTCTTCCAGGCCGAACATACCTCTAGGCCGAACGCTCTTCCAAGCCGAACATACCTCTAGGCCGAACGCCTCTGTAATGTCGAACGGTAGTGTATGCCGAACGACTCGGTTGTGCCGAACAAGAATGAATGTCGAGCGCCTTTGTAATGCCGAACGGTATTGTATGCCGAATGACTCGGTTGTGCCGAACAGTGTGAATACCAAACACGTGTGGAATGCCGAACAGTGTGGATGCCGAACAGCTTTGGCCGAACCACTTCTGGACGATCCACTTTGGACAAACAGTCTTGGCCGAACAGCTTTGGCCGAACCACTGTACTGAACAGCCTTGGCCGATCAGCTTTGGCCGAACCACTCCAGGCCGATCCACTCTACCGAACAGCTTTGGCCGAACCACTCCAGGCCGATCCACTCTGCCGAACAGCCTTGGCCGAATAGCTTTGGCTGAGCCACATGCCAACACCAAACGCCCCAATGCCGAATGGTACTTCTGTATGCCGAACGGTACTTCTGTGCCGAACGAAGTATCTAGACCGATCCATGCACTGTATACCGATCTCTCTCTCAAAAAACAATCTGACTGGTCCCTATACAAAAAATATATGGATCGGGTACGACCCTTATTTTCAAAAAATATCTTTTTCAGGTACGACCCAAATTTCCAAAAAAAAGAGGCATTCTATCCACTTCCCTAACATCCCAACTTAATAAAGGAACATTCTATCCACTTCCCTGACATCCCATGATTGACCAGGGCATAGAGGATCTAGCGGCAGCTTATGAACGACATCAAGGGAACGGACAAGCAACCGCTATTCAAACAGTACTCCCAAAGGTTGGAGAACATAGATTATGTGACTCTAGCAAACGTCAAAATGACTCCAAGCACCATTCTTCGCTGACCCAGCACTTCGAATTTAGTGACTCCAAGCAAACCAATGCTTGGCTCTAAGCAATTTATTCCAAATACTAACAAGGGTATCATACTAATCACATTTGAGGAAAGTCGACCTCCAGATATATTTTGGCAGCTAGTTAGCTAAAGAGCCTCCTACGACTATGGATCGTTTCTTTTACAAAATGAATCAGGACTAAAGTGAGGTGGAGTGGAGCATACTAAGAAAAATAACAATGAAGGCCCGTTGGCTAAGGATGTAGATCCCAGTAGCCGAAACAAGACTTTAGAATTCAGCTCATATGCTCTTTGAAAGGTTCAATTGACAACCTCTACTTGAAGACTCACGACTCGGAGTGGTACTGGAAACCAACCTCGAGAGAGTACACCAAAGTCTAAAGAAAATCAGGGGAATGTTGTATATTCCCGGATGCTCGCTGATCCTAACACGGGCGATTACAAACACCTCCGAGGTATGATCGAAAAGATGACCTGGAAAGGAAAGCTTCAATAGTATGTACAAGTCCTGCAGAATGGCGGGCAGCGAATATCCGATGCCTATTAATAAAGGGCTATGATTATCAATTGGACGGTTGACGGCCAACATCCCTTTGAAAGGAGCTAGGGGCGGAGTCGAATAGCGAGCACACGATGCTGCTTCACATATCAATGAGATTTACCATAATCTTCTTTGAATTATTTCCATTTTCATCTCTATTTCAATTGTTTTATGAACTACGACTAGCTTGAACTAAACTACTTTCAAAACGATGCAGGTGTCCAGGTACTCAGATTTGGTTGCCAACCAATCAACGCAGACCATGATCGGACGTGTGGAGTTACATCTGGACGAGAATAATTCTATTGCTCATCATCAACCATATGCCTTTGATTTGGGGCTATGGATTAAATACAATGTACAACATCACGACGCACAGAGAGCTGAATTCCATCTTGCAAGTGGAATTTATTCAAGTAGAGAGCGGCTGCGATACGGCCAGCCACTCGCTAAGTGAAACTCGAGCTCGGGGGCAAGCCATCACATCAAGGCTAAAAATGGGTTGATACACGACGATCCTTCGCACAACTCCGTACTCTCAGAGTGCGAGACGGAGTATAAACATCTACTTAACTCCGTACTCCCAGAGTGCGAGACGGAGTATAAACATTAATCAACTCCGTACTCCCAGAGTGCGAGACGGAGTATAAACATTAATCAACTCCGTACTCCCAGAGTGCGAGATGGAGTATAAACATTAATCAACTCCGTACTCCCAGAGTGCAAGACGGAGTATAAACATTGATCAACTCCGTACTCCCAGAGTGCGAGACGGAGTATAAACATTCATCAACTCCGTACTCCCAGAGTGCGAGACGGAGTATAAACATCTACTTAACTCCGTACTCCCAGAGTTCGAGACGGAGTATAAACATTAATCAACTTCGTACTCCCAGAGTGCGAGACGGAGTATAAACATTGATCAACTCCGTACTCCAGAGTGCGAGACGGAGTATAAACATTAATCAACTCCGTACTCCCAGAGTGCGAGACGGAGTATAAACATCTACTTAACTCCGTACTCCCAGAGTGCGAGACAGAGTATAAACATTAATCAAATCCGTACTCCCAGAGTGTGAGACGGAGTATAAACATTGATCAACTCCGTACTCCCAGAGTGCGAGACGGAGTATAAACATTAATCAACTCCGTACTCACAGAGTGCGAGATGGAGTATAAACATCTACTTAACTCCATACTCCCAGAGTGCGAGACGGAGTATAAACATTAATCAACTCCGTACTCCCAGAGTGCGAGATGGAGTATAAACATTGATCAACTCCATACTCCCAGAGTGCGAGATGGAGTATAAACATTAATCAACTCCGTACTCCCAGAGTGCGAGACGGAGTATAAACATCTACTTAACTCCGTACTCCCAGAGTGCGAGACGGAGTATAAACATTAATCAACTCCGTACTCCCAGAGTGCGAGACGGAGTATAAACATTAATCAACTCCGTACTCCCAGAGTGTGAGACGGAGTATAAACATTTGCTTAACTCCGTACTCCCAGAGTGCGAGACGGAGTATAAACATTAATCAACTCCGTATTTCCAGAGTGCGAGACGGAGTATAAACATCTGCTCAACTCCATACTTCCAGAGTGCGAGACGGAGTATAAACATACATCAACTCCATACTCATCCCCAAAACTGGGGGCAGAACCAAAGCAAAGAATGCTAGTTGAACATTTGTCTAAAAGAAGATTGCAACGAAACGATTAAAAGACGACTGTCAAGCAATCAACTGAACGGAAATATTCAGCATGAAAGACTGCTGTTTTTCAAAGCACGTCATGTTTACACAAGACGTCCTTTGAGGGGAAAATGTTATCCCACCTTTTGGCAAAGCCGTGACACCAAGAACTTGATTAGAAACCAGTGATAGTTCGTCTTGGAGATCGGTTACACAAAGGATCACTATGGATATCGATGGATTTTGTCCGAGTCTGGATCGAGCCACGATTAACAAGACATAACAATCATAGCCAGGGAAGCCAATGTTCCAAGTTTCAAGACGATCCGAGTTCGTATGCTCAACTTATGATCGATTCGAAAAAACCGACCATCCATCCATCAACCTCCACATTTGACTGGGAGACCTAAACTGCTTGGAATGAATATGACCCGATCATCCACTCCAATCGAGTCATGGAACAAAGTTCGACAAAATACAGATACCCCTCATGAAGCTCAGTGACGCCGGGATCCATCTAAAGTGGACGTGATTTGATCATCTACACATCAAATCCTACCCTGAACACGAAAGGTTGTTCGAAAGCCCAACTTGAAGTAGCTATGGTAGACTGCGTACTCGCTAACCATCGCTGTCAATATATGGACATGACTGCACCTTGGAACATATGCAACTTACTTTGTCTACTCAACAATCTATTATCCTTATTTTCTAGAAGGAGATACGGAGCAAATTGTAAGAGATTTGGCTATCTAACCCAACATGGATGTGATTCAACCATCTGTCATATACCTCCTTCCTTGACTTGATTGGAAGAGCTATAATCACCAAGCAGACGAGAATCGATCGTCCATTTTTCAAATTCTGTCCCTCATCCTGGGGGCAGAATCCCATTCCATGAGCAAACGTGGTTCGATTGTTCATTCGACGACATTAGCCTCGATATAGTAGATGAATACAAATTAAAGAGTGGAAATACGACTGCTCTCAACTTAAACCTCCAAGTCCCCAGAGTGCGGACTGGAGTACTCTAAGTCCCCAGAGCGTGGACTAGAGTATAAACGACTTAAACCTCCAAGTCCCCAGAGTGCGGACTGGAGTACTCTAAGTCCCCAAAGCGCGGACTAGAGTATAAACGACTTAATCCTCCAAGTCCCGAGAGTGCGGACTGGAGTACTCTAAGTCCCCAGAGCGAGGACTAGAGTATAAACGACTTAAACCTCCAAGTCCCCAGAGTGCGGACTGGAGTACTCTAAGTCCCTAGAGCGCGGACTAGAGTATAAACGACTAAAACCTCCAAGTCCCCAGAGTGCGGAATGGAGTACTCTAAGTCCCCAGAGCGCGGACTAGAGTATAAACGACTTAAGCCTCCAAGTCCCCAGAGTGCGGATTGGAGTACTCTAAGTCCCCAGAGCATGGACTAGAGTATAAACGACTTAAGCCTCCAAATCTCCAGAGTGCGGACTGGAGTACTCTAAGTCCCCAGAGCGCGGACTAGAGTATAAAGGACTAAAACCTCCAAGTCCCCAAAGTGCGGATTGGAGTACTTTAAGTCCCCAGAGCGCGGACTATAGTATAAAAGACTTAAACCTCCAAGTCCCCAGAGTGCGGACTGGAGTACTCTAAGTCCCAAGAGCGCGGACTAGAATATAAATGACTAAAACCTCCAAGTCCCCAGAGTGCGGACTGGAGTACTCTAAGTCCCCAGAGCGCGGACTAGAGTATAAACGACTAAAACCTCCAAGTCACCAAAGTGCGGACTGGAGTACTCTAAGTCCCTAGAGCGCGGACTAGAGTATAAACGACTAAAACATCTAAGTCCCCAGAGTGCGGACTGGAGTACTCTAAGTCCCCAGAGCTCGGACTAGAGTATAAACGACTTAAGCCTCCAAGTCCCCAGAGTGCGGACTACAGTACTCTAAATCCCAGAGCACGGACTAGAGTATAAACTACTTAAACCTCCAAGTCCTCAGAGTGCGGACTGGAGTACTCTAAGTCCCCAGAGCGCGGACTAGAGTATAAAGGACTAAAACCTCCAAGTCCCCAGAGTGCGGACTGGAGTACTCCAAGTCCCCAGAGGGCGGACTAGAGTATAAACGACTTAAACCTCCAAGTCCCCAAAGTGCGGACTGAAGTACTCTAAGTCCCTAGAGCGCGGACTAGAGTATAAATGACTAAAACCTCTAAGTCCCCAGAGTGCGGACTGGAGTACTCTAAGTCCCCAGAGCGCAGACTAGAGTATAAACGACTAAAACCTCCAAGTCACCAGAGTGCGGACTGGAGTACTCTAAGTCCCTAGAGCGCGGACTAGAGTATAAACGACTAAAACCTCCAAGTCCCCAGAGTGCGGACTGGAGTACTCTAAGTCCCCAGAGCGTGGACTAGAGTATAAACGACTTAAGCCTCCAAGTCCCCAGAGTGCGGACTGAGTGCGGACTGGAGTACTCTAAGTCCCCAGAGCGCGGACTAGAGTATAAACGACTTAAACCTCCAAGTCCCCAGAGTGCGGACTGGAGTACTCTAAGTCCCCAAAGCGCGGACTAGAGTATAAACGACTTAAACCTACAAGTCCCCAGAGTGCGGACTGGAGTACTCTAAGTCCCCAGAGCGCGGACTAGAGTATAAACGACTTAAACCTCCAAGTCCCCAGAGTGCGGACTGGAGTACTCTAAGTCCCTAGAGCGCGGACTAGAGTATAAACGACTAAAACCTCCAAGTCCCCAGAGTGCGGACTGGAGTACTCTAAGTCCCTAGAGCGCGAACTAGAGTATAAACGACTAAAACCTCCAAGTCCCCAGAGTGCAGACTGGAGTACTCTAAGTCCCCAGAGCGCCGACTAGAGTATAAACGACTTAAGCCTCCAAGTCCCCAGAGTGCGGACTGGAGTACTCTAAGTCCTCAGAGTGCGGACTGGAGTATAAACGACTTAAACCTCCAAGTCCCCAGAGTGCGGACTGGAGTACTCTAAGTCCCCAGAGCGCGGACTAGAGTATAAAGGACTAAAACCTTCAAGTCCCCAGAGTGCGGATTGGAGTACTCTAAGTCCCCAGAGCGCGGACTAGAGTATAAACGACTTAAACCTCCAAGTCCACAGAGTGCGGACTGGAGTACTCTAAGTCCCCAGAGCGCGGACTAGAGTATAAACGACTTAAGCCTCCAAGTCCCCAGAGTGCGGACTGGAGTACTCTAAGTCCCCAGAGCGTGGACTAGAGTATAAACGACTAAAACCTCCAAGTCACTAGAGTGCGGACTGGAGTACTCTAAGTCCCCAGAGCGCTGACTAGAGTATAAAGGACTAAAACCTCCAAGTCCCCAGAGTGTGGACTGGAGTACTCTATGTTCCCAGAGCGCTGACTAGAGTATAAACGACTTAAGCCTCCAAGTCCCCAGAGTGCGGACTGGAGTACTCTAAGTCCCCAGAGCACGGACTAGAGTATAAACGACTTAAACCTCCAAGTCCCCAGAGTGCGGACTGGAGTACTCTAAGTCCCCAGAGTGCGGACTAGAGTATAAAGGACTAAAACCTCCAAGTCCCCAGAGTGCGAACTGGAGTACTCTAAGTCCCCAGAGCGCAGATTAGAGTATAAACGACTTAAACCTCCAAGTCCCCAAAGTGCGGACTGGAGTACTCTATGTCCCTAGAGCGCGGACTAGAGTATAAATGAATAAAACCTCCAAGTCCCCAGAGTGCGGACTGGAGTACTCTAAGTCCCCAGAGCGCGTACTAGAGTATAAACGACTTAAACCTCCAAGTCCCCAGAGTGCGGACTGGAGTACTCTAAGTCCCCAGAGCGCGGACTAGAGTATAAATGACTAAAACCTCCAAGTCCCCAGAGTGCGGACTGGAGTACTCTAAGTTCCCAGAGCGCGGACTAGAGTATAAATGACTGAAACCTCCAAGTCCCCAGATTGCGGACTAGAGTACTCTAAGTCCCCAGAGCATTGACTAGAGTATAAATGACTTAAACCTCCAAGTCCCAAGAGTGCGGACTAGAGTACTCTAACTCCCCAGAGTGCAGACTCGAATATAAGCGAATCGGATCTCCAAGTTCCCTGAATATGAACTATGACACAAATGACTTGAATTTGTCAAATCCCTCACATACGGGCTAGAAAGTATTCTAAGTGCTTAAAGCACAGAATGGAAGTTCAACGACTCCCGAAGAGTTTCCGAGTTATATGAAGATGGACTGAGAAGTCTATGTTACTCACAACTGCTTGGATTAAAATCACAATCACAAAGAAAACTGAACAATAAGAGTCTTTTGTAAGACAGAAAAAGGAACTAAACCTTATTCAGAAATGAGTTTCTATTACAACCCCTCCAAAGTTCAGAGTCGACATTCTATCTACAAGGACTAAGGAAATAGATGAAAATAATTACATGACTTAAACTAACCCTCGTTGAACGAGGATAGTAATCACTTCTTGTGCTTCTTCAACTTCTTTCCAGACGGCTCCTCTCCAGAGCATTTACCCTTGGTACTCTTCTTTGATAGAGGGGTAGCAACTGAAGGAGTACGGGGGCCTTCCATGGGCTTGGACCCGCCAGGAAGGATGGCCTTCAACAGCTTGTTCAAAGGATCATCCAAGTCCACAACTCGGGGATCTACTATGACCTTGACCATCTCCTCCCTCTCTTTCTCGAGCCGCTCCTCCATGCTCAATTCGGATGTATACTCAGAGGCGCCTGTAATTTCTACTTCATAACCCCCGTCGGTAGGAGAGGAGGTTTCAGACTTGTCTTCGTCAAGCGCTCCGATCACCTGAGCGTCTGGACCAGAAGCCTCCCCTGCGTGAGTGGCTTCACTTGTTTTCTCCCCCACTTCCTGGGCGACATCGCTCCTCGGAGTGGGCTCGGGGTCAGAACGGCCTGCACAAAATCATGGAAAACAAGCATTAGAATGCAATAGTCCTGCATAAAGAATAACGACTTTTGAAATCTTAAAGAGAACCTTAAAGAGAAGGATTATCTACCAGGTTCGGGCAAACTCTCATCCATCTGAGGGGTCTCACCTTCTGGAATGGGAGACAGAATGCTGACTAAAGTACTCTAAGTCCCTGAGTGCGGACTAGAGTATAAATGACTCAAAAACCTCTATGTCCCCAGAGTGCGGACTACAGTACTCTCAGTCCCCAGAGCATAGACTAGATTATATATGACTTCAGAAAAATTCCTAAATCCCAAAAGTGGACCGGATTACTCTAAGTTCCCAGAGTGCGAACTAGAGTATAAACGAGTTGACGAAAATCTCTGCGTCTCGAACTGTGGACTAAAGCATAAACCGTTCGACAAATCTCTAAGTCCCCGGAGCGTGGACCGAAGCATGAACACAAATTAGGCGCGAGTCAACCGGGGGGAGAATAACACTAGGTCACCAGATGCAGAGTGGTGTATAAACATCGATAAATAGACGAGTGGATTCCGACCATTTTCTATTCCGCAAACTTCGACCTGGAATCGACAGGAGGATTATTAACCCGCTGAGGATGGAGTTCGACCATCCAACCAGTGACCTGGCCAAATCATTACTGGGGGCAGGGGTACAAAACACTAAAAAGCTGAATACGACAACTTATTATAGCTCTAGCGTGGCGTTCTTTATAACTTGAGGTAGCGACTGCATGGAGGCCTCAATACAGAACCAATCGAAACGGCATCCAAAGCTACGAGCAACCTACTATATCATACCTTAGACCAAGGGTCAATGCCGATCCGCACCAAGCACATACGAATGTGACTCGGATGTTTGTTTGTTTTTTGAAAAACTATTACCCCCAGAGTATGGAAAGGAGGGTAAACCATGAATACTTGGTCAAAAATTCTCCAGCACCCTCGTTCGATTCGTCAGGAGTAGTATGAAACTGGATGAGCATAACCCGACTGCATTTGTAGCCAACTTTACCCCGAGATCTGATTACAGAGCATGAACCAAAGTGGACGTGGATGACCATCCACTGTCCAAATTACGCCCTGAAACTTACGTGGCATCGAAGTATTCCTCTTGGAATGAAAAACCACGATAAAATCCAAGATAGGCGAGACCTAGTCTCCTATCGACTTACATGATCCCACGATTCAACGGGAAAGAGAGTAAAGCTAAAGTGGGCATGGCTGGCCTTCCTACTTATCGGTATATGCCCTAGACCTAAGGGCACGAGCGAGAAGCAAGATGAATGTGAACCGACTATTCACCAATCACCTCTATGTCTTTGGAGTTTAGGTGAAAACATAAACATAGCTAGGACGAGACTCAACCGTCCATGCAGTACATTTATCAACCCGAGACTAGGAGAAGATGCATGGTCATCCAAAAACTGGCCACGATAGCTCAGTATTAAAACTTATATATAGTGCTAACAGCTACTCAAGGCAACGACCGAAAGGATGCCTAGAGATAGAATTGTTAAATCGATGCCAAAGCTTGGGGGCAACTGACTGTCACTCCAACCCGAAGGGCGAGTGAAGGATCATGAATGCATTGAATATAAAATGCGTTACTCGAATATACAAGAAAATTCAAACTCATAGCAAGATCCAGCTATGCAGTTGCACGCAACTCGAGGTTGGCCCTTACTCGACATTTCCTTCAACGTGCTTTTAAGCCTGATCTTTGGCCATTTGCAGATAATCAATTAGAGCATTCAGAGCCCTTCATTATTTGACTTAACCACTCATGGCAAGACTCTAGGATTCGACCAGAGTAACCATCAACATTGACCGTTCCAACCATATTTCACATTGAATGTTATGCAAAATAGTTACATCTTTACTCAAAGAATCCGGGATGGCACCTGCTAAGCTGACGGTCAACATAGCAGCCAGCCATGGCGACCTTTTCCGGGTGCTGAATATCGGATCACAACTCAGTGCAGTGATGATAAAAGAATTAATTAGATTTTTCTGAATAAATGATGATATGTTCACTTGGACCCATTCTGACATGCATATGTGATTTCATTAACTATCGCAAGCCATGCATTGGATATCAACCCGAAGCTACAAAAGCTAGCACAATCTCTATTGATTTCATCATGAAAGCTCCACTCTTACTTTTAGGCTCACCCCATCAACGTCTATGCCTA
Organism: Allium fistulosum; assembly: GCA_030737815.1. Lineage (NCBI taxonomy): Eukaryota > Viridiplantae > Streptophyta > Magnoliopsida > Asparagales > Amaryllidaceae > Allium > Allium fistulosum. The sequence continues at coordinate 7,713,084 of JASFAW010000014.1, forward strand.
CCAGCCGTTGCGACAAGGCATACAATGACCTGAGATGTCTGAAAGACTACTTAAATAGAATATCAAACTAAGCTAATTCGATATCACTTATTTTCCACGAAGGGCTATCCAAGGACGGAAATTAGCAGACCTCACACCCAAATTCACTACCTCAGATGACTACTCGAAGAGTAGCAGAGAACCAACCATAAGATGGAAAATGTACACGGATGGAGCATCCAATGATCAGTGTTATGGCTTGATAATGACTCCTGAGGAACGATCATTCTGCTACGTCCTAAAACTCGATTTACCTATAACAAACAACGATGCTTAGTATGAAGCCTTAACTACCAGCCTCAAACTTGCTAGAGGATTTGAAGTGAAAACTTTTTGCGATTCTTGATTGGTAGTATACAAATTTAAGGAAGTTGATCTTGCTAGGGGGCATTGTCTTGCTCCTTTTCTCGGCCAAGTCCAAGAGCTACTAACTGACTTCACGTATTACATCATTACACACGTACTCAGCGAACAAAATGAAAAGGTGTCATGGTTGACTCCTATCAAAGACTATCTAAAATGAGGAATTCTTACTGAACGGAGGAATGGCTAACGACGGATCCTCCTCAAAGCTTCACGCCAAATCATCTAAGAATAATTCATGTGTCAAAAGGAGTTTATCCATCCCCATGCTTCGACATATCGCCCATGATGATATCTTGAGCAAAATCTATGAAGAAGAATGCGGTAATAACGTCAGGGAGAAAACCATGATAAAGAAGATACTCTGCTACAAGTATTACTAGCCAACCATCAACCCAGATACGGTTGATCATGCTAGACAATGTGACGAGTGCAAGATGTTTGCAAAGAATCCGGGAACCCCACCGATGGAAATTATTCAAATGGTTAGTTCATAGCCGTTTGCCACTTGAAGGCACTGAAATCATCTTCTTGTCGATCCTAAAGGTGATGCGAAATACACCATCATAGCAGTTGATTACATCACCAAATAGGCAGATGAAGAACTCTTAACGATGACCAAGATGAAGAAAATAATCAACTTCTTTATCCGTAACGTCATCTGTCCTTATGACCTTCCATGATCCATTATAACTGCAAATGGACAGGTTGAAGCTGTGAACAAAATCATAGAGTCTGTACTGAAGAGAGGTTTGGAAAACTCCTCAAGTGGCTGATTGCAACCCTTATTTCACAGAAAATACAAACAAGGAATCGCGGTTGAATTGCAATTAAACTAGATGGAGTTGGCGATGACTTATGAGCATATAAAACGCATCCGAGAGCCAATGGCAAGAACATGTACCCGAACGTGCATGTGTACGTCCGAAAAAGTTCGACTTCTTGAAATCAACAGAAATTGAATTCTCACTAAGGGTTATTAAGAGAAGACTAGATAAGATAGCCAAAGCCTATTAGCTCTGCAGAATCAGACACGGATGACCACTGATATTCTCAAGAAGGCATCTCCATTAGAATTTAGTCAAGGATTTGAAACGAGACATGGAGGATACATAGTTCAAAGCGTATTACGTGCAGTCACATAACACACTTTGGGGGGCAAGTGTTTCCTGGAGATTTGGCCAAGCAACTGAGTACTCGGCATCTAGGAGTACTCGACATCTTGGAGTACTCGGCATCTAGGAGTACTCGGCATCCAGGAGCGCTCGGCATCAGGCAACGTTCGGCTAGAGGCATCGTTTGGCCAGAGACATCGTCCGACCAAGGGATTTGTTCGGCCTAAGGACATCGTTCGGCTAAGGGGCTTCGTTCGGCCAGAAGACACGTTCGGCCAGATACTTCGCTCGGCCAGAAGACACGTTCGGCTTCGATGTCTATTCGACCTACTCTTCCCACACAGCAAGCGCCTCGTTCGGCAGAAGGAGAGTGGTTCGGCACCCAACTATTCGGCCTGATTGGTTCGTCACACATGGACCAGCCTATCTGGACCGAGTTATTCATCTACCAGGCCCGCCAGAGAAGTCCAACCCACCTTTGTCTATAAATAGAGGGGCAGGGGCACAGTGAAATGGATCCTTTTTTGGGAGAGAACATTGGGGAGACTCTGCCATTTTTGAGACTCATCTTCTCTACTTAACAACTTCATTCAAGCATTTGATTCACAATTGTATTTGTAATCATCTATTAAGAAGATCAATAAAGTTTAACCTCAAAGTGGATGTAGGCAGTTACGCTGAACCAATATAAATCCGGTGTTCTTACTTTTGCATTTAAATTAGCATATTCTTCCTTGTTTAATTTAACTTCGTCACTTACAACTCTACACAATCTTTCTCAACAAGGTTAGTGACCAATTTTGGTGCTAACAATCATGAACATAATCACTAGCTCTTGCTTTCATTGGGATGCCATATTGCCTCATTTCATCGTGGGTTAAAACATTAGCTAGGACTAATCCTTTTCCTGCCAAGGGACATACCAGAAGTTTTCCCTGCTGTTAGAAGATAGCTTAATCTGCACATGAGGAAGTATGTAGTCTTTGTTTTAAAGTATAGCTCTCCAGACCCAACCATAGAGAGGAGAAGCTTCCATTAGCTAAAATTTCTTCCTGCCAAGATGATGTGTCCTAGCCCACCTGACCCATATGTTTTGCTTACAATTCAAGAAACTATCATGGTTCTTAGAAAAAGCGACCTTATTCCAAATTTTCAAACCCTTAATGTCCAGTCCCCATTACTTATTGGCTGCTCCAATTTTCTGAGGGCTAGCGGGACAAGCTTCCTTGTATGCACATTACCTATCCACAAGAAATGCTTCATAGCTTTCATGATTTGATGAATCAACTTGATAGGAAGGGTGAAAAACCTGCACCAGTAAATAGTCATGGCAAAGATGATGAATTTAATTATCACCAACTCCTAGCTTGGCTTGGATTCCTATTCTCCCAGTTAGTCATAGTGCCAGTGGTTTTCTCAAATATAGGAAGACATAGTGTGTGACCAATCTTCCCAGCAGAGAGTGGGACTCCTAAGTGGGAGATACGACTGGTCAAAACTGGAAGGGAAGATATGTTGTGGAATGATGTATAGTGTTGTTCAGGAAGACCAACAATTATCATGCAGGATTTTTCTTTATTGATCCTAAGGCCTATGAGATTGTGAAATGTTTCCAATACACTAGAAATGAATTAAAACGCTGTTGCAGTTGGTTCAGTATATAGAATCACATCATCGTCATATAAGAGAGAGACAATACTTGGATCTTTACACCTAGGATGTAACATATAATGTTTGTCGATGACCGCTTTGTTAAATAGCTGTGTAAAACACTCCATCACTATTATGAAAAGATAGGAAGACATTAGTGTTTGTACCAAAATGGGCACAACACTCTTCGGACGTATTTGAAGAGATTAAAGTGAAGAATATAAATGAAAAAGGAGGTTAATCTAACAAAAACGCCAAAAAAAACAAACAAAAATGCAAGAACACGGGAATTTAGAGTGGTTCAGCGCTGTATCCTACGTCCATTATAGAAAGTTTGTTGTTTTATTGAAGGTTACAATCTGATTACAACAGTAAATACTCAAGCACTCGAGTTACAAAAGGTCTCCGGTAGAGTATCGACGTTGTAGAATCAAAAGTCCCTTTTCTGGAGGCATTGGGCTGCTATTTATAGGTGTAGGTTGAAAATATCCGACTTAGATATCGAAATACCTCTTCTCACACGTTGGTGAGCCCACTTGATCGATCTGAGGTCATTTGGGATCGATCCCTGATCGATCCCTATCACATTCGTATCGATCAATACTTGCTCCATTTGGGTTGAGATCGATCATAGGCATTCTTGAGGTGGTACGCAAGCTCCTGTGAAAATTTTGTGGCATTTATACTTGCAGATTTTGAGTTATGATCGATCCAAGTTTGACACTGCAGTAGGTTGATCTGTTCATATCGATTTCATTCGTACTGATCAACTTCGGATTGATAGTAGTTCGTATCGATCAACTATACTTTGATGACGTGGAGCTATAATCCAGGAGCGATCCACTTTTCATGCCGAACGATCAATTCCTTCATTTGAACATGCTTTGTTCGTATTAACCTGGAACGCTTCATTTCGTATCGATGATTTGCATTTCACTTCGTATCAATGCTTGAAACTGCTACGTATCGATGGCTAAAGGACTCCTTCGTATCGATGCTCATTGGATCCTTCCGTATCGATCATTTATAGCCGCTTCGTATCGATACGAACTTATGTTTTTCGTATCGACGATTTAGAGGCTATTTCGTATCGATCATCGTATGCATTCTTCGTATCGATCATTTTAGTGGTGTGTTTTGTATCGATCATTGGCCAATCGATACAAACTGTGTAGAGGGGAGATTGATACGAAGCTCGTGTGAAAGGAATCGATATGAAACGTTAACTATTGATGGATACGAATGGGATTGAGAATGATGGATACGAAGAAGAATTGCCTTTGATGGATACGAACCGAGGCTTTCTTCATGATTCTTGATCGATCCATATCTTGAGCATAAGAACTCCGATCAACTTGAAATTTGGAACGTTGACTTTCACAGCTTTGCTCATCGTACCATGTCAATCGTAGCTCAATCCGGGCTCGGACCAAATTTGCCGGTATCCATAGTAAACAAGTGTATAACCGATCCTCTAAACGGACTGTCTTTGGTTTCTAGTCAAGTTCTTGGGGTCACGGCCTTGCCAAAAGGCGGGATAACATTTGCCTCCAAAGTACGTCTTGTGTGAACATGACATGCTTTGAAAAACTGCAATCTTCATTCTGAAAAGTCTTATCTGATTCGCTAAATAGTTGTTGTCTTTTCATTGACATAACCTTTGATTGATTTCCAGCAATATAAATGTTGAATTGTTGACTGCCAACGATCATGCAGTGTTTTGTTGCAACCGAGTATCGCGTGCTAGTAATTTGTCATTCACTGTTGCAGTTGTCATCCGGTGACCATTCAATTCCTATGAATTTTAAAAATTGAACATTAGTCCATCATATATGCACGTATGTTAACTTGACTCTTGTTCATATTTGCATGTTCACTGGTCGTTGTAAAGTATTTTTTATATTTGGATAGAGTTTCGTATCGATCCTCTCCTGGATCGATGTGAAATTCGAGTTGTAACAACGTTCGGTGGTTGTTTTAGTGTATCCCTTCATATCGACCCTCTCCTAGATCGATTTGAAAAGTGGGGATAGGCATTTCGTATCGATAGATCACTAATGGATATGAAGAAGCATGCTCTAGATTAGTCTGAATTAATGGTTACGAACAGCTGCCTCCTGACCGATACGGGTGAATGGGTATAAAGAAGGCCCTTCATATCGTTCTGGCTTCGACCGTTCCGACCGGTCCATTCTACTAGGAGACGAATCGCCTTTTTCCTCTAAGTTCGAGTCCATATAAATACATTTTGGACCTAGAAAAAATTACACTTGCTTTCATTCCTACACACTGCCTTCGTATCGATCAGAGCAGAAGAGAAAAAGAACTTGCCTTCATCTTTGAGTCATTTAATTCATTAATCCCTTGAACTAACTGCTCTAATTAGGTAAATAATCGATTGAAACCAATCTGAATTGACGAGACTCGAATTCAAGTGCTAATATGTTCCTAATTGCAGCCAATTCTGGTGATGTTGAGGCCGGAGTAAGGTTGAGGAAGGAGGAAATGATATCCAGGCTGATTGGAAAAGGAGTGTAGAGGGATACGAAGGTAGCGTTTGTGTCGATCGATGAAGAGTGATTTGTATCGGTCTGAGAGTAATTGGAGTTCGTACCGGTCGAAAACAACAGAGATTCGTATCGAAGGAGGAAGCGACTTCATATCGATAGAAAATGTTAGGAGTTCTTATCGATCTGGAGTGATCGATATGAACAACTAACTGGGTGATCAATACGAAGCAGCGGTCCCGTTGATCGATACGAGGATGAGGGGCTTGTTGATCGATATGAACTAGACTCCTGAGTGATCGATACGAAATCCTTTTCTTCACGATCAATACGAATGGAGCCTCTGGTGATCGATCCAAGTCTTAACCTTCATGGATACGAAATCTTCCGCATATTCGAACATTTTACTCTAACGAGCTTCTGTCTTGCATAATTGGACTTATCTATTTCACTGCATATTTGACTGCCCTTCGAAGCTCGTCGATGGAACTGTAACTTGGCAAACTCTGTAAACCGTAACTTGGATCGATCTCTGAAATCTAGATGGTATGGTTGTGATGGTCAGTGATGACGGTCATCCGGTTGAATCTCGAAGTCTTGTCATTTGAACATCTCTCAAATTCCATAGAATTCTAAGTATTATGTAGCACTGCACGGCACAACACATTCACGCACTTCACACTAGGGGAACACGGGTTTATTGTCGTCTAACGATGATTTTTACTGAGTTCAATAGCTATGGAACCCGGAAGTTCACAATCATGGGATGTTCAGAGTCCGCCTCTCCCCGTAATCGAAATGCCGGCTATTGCAGCCGAAGAACCTAGCCCTGCTCCGGATGAACAACCGGGAGCAGTCTTTATTATGAACCTGCAGGATTCTGTCCGCTCTAATATCTTCGAAGATATGTTAGGCAGGATTTTCCAAAGACACGGGTTACTACTAAATGATGTCTTATTACCGGGGCCAGAAGATAGAGCTCGCAACCCCCCGGAGGGATACACCGCTTGCAGCAGATTCAGGTGCGTAGCTGGGATGCTTCCTCCCTTCAATCAGTTTATGCAGGAAGTGCTACTTTTCTTAAGGATTGCTCCATCTCAGCTACACTAAAACGGGTATGCTTTGCTCAACAGTCTATTTGTTATCTTCATGGAGCACCTCTTCCGACCTCCAACGGTAGAAGAGATTACATACTTATTCAATATAAAGAGTCGCGGGGACAACCCTTCCTTCATATTACTAGAAGCAGTTAGGAATTGTCAAGTTGTGGCCGGAGCATGGAGCAAGCTGAGTTACTACAAAATCGAATGGTTTTTTGTCCGGTATCCACCGGGATTTGCCAAGAGGTGGCTAGTCTGATGTAAGTGCTCCAACTTCTTTGTTGATTAACAGGACGATATTAATTGATGTGGAGTCTAACACTTTGCTTCTTATACAACTTCAATTCTGCGACCTGAAGGAGCTTGGTTTAAAGAAATAGCAAGGGTTCTTCAAGAGGTGCCAGTCGTGCATAGAGAAATTGACGAAGTCCTCACAGACGAAAATCTAATTGCCGTGGGGTTAATTGATAGAAACCAGAGCATTGGACTTGTAGGAATTCTCAGGATGGGCCCGGCGAGGCAAATGAGAAGGAGAGCTCCTGGAATTGTTATAACCGAACAAGGTGATGATGAGAGCTCGCCGACTAGAGATGAGTATGTAGCCGTGCCTTCACCGGACCCTCAAGCATCAGGAAAAAGAAAACGCAAAACTAGTGCTGGCAAATCTGTAAGGTGCAAAACCGTCGTAGCGTCTTTGCCTGCTACTAGTCAAGAGATTCCTCCTCCATAGATGGAGAGTTCTTTTGAGGGACTGGCGAACATCCCCATTCCAGCTGACTTACCTTTACATTAAGATATCAAACTAGAGGGACTCCAAAGTGCCTTAGATATAGGAGAGTCAACTCCTTCGAGTATGGCTACTACAACCGGTTGGTTGGGAGGTTTGCGCATACATGCACACACTTCACGGCACCACACAATCTCTAATCACATGTTTTTCAAAACTCTGGAGATTTCTAACTCTGTTTCCCTTTTCATTTTACAGATACGATGTCGAAGCAAGGATCTATGCTCGGTAGTCTTCATTCTACGTGCCATTCATCTAGCTCATATTCCGATTCTCGCAGGCGTAAGGCCGACAGAGAACGCGATCACAGCTACTCCAGTCAAGAGAGGGAGCATTACGAGAGGGAAAGTGATAGGGAAGGGAGAGGGAGAGGCAGTATAAGCGTCGTTCCCCGTCGTGCTCTCCTTCACCTAGAGGTCCAACGCAACCCTCCGGCTCCGGAAAACAAACTACTGAAACTTCACGCCAACCAGTGCCCCCACATACTTCGAGATCTGGCGAGTATCACCATAGGACTGGGACAGATTTCCTGTTGTCACTACATCAGCGGTTATGGAGCCCATGGGAGAGGGAGCCATCCGAATAGCTCAGTTGAAAATGGATTTCCCTAATATTTGCTTTGATGGCTATCACTTTCCCCCGAAATTGAAGCGCATTCCCGATAGGGCTGAACAAACTATGCATGATTATGTATATGATGTCTACAACCAGTATTGAGAGTGTATGAAGGCCGTAGAGAAAGCTTCAGTGGTGGCTTTTGATCGGGCAAAGACAATTGAAAATCTGGAGAGAGATCTCGCCCAAAAAGATCGCATAGTGCAAGTGCTTACCATCGAGATTGACACTTTAAGGAACTCGGAAATGGAGGCCCTTAAGAAAGTTGATGAGACAAGCAAGAAGATAGAACAGATGCGACAAGAGAACCTGACCTTGGTCGAGGAGATGGGCCACGGAACCGCCACCGTTACGTCGGAAAGAGATGCTATGCTCAAAGAACTTGAAGAGCTTAAAGCTAAATTTACTAAAGTCGTCAAAGAGAAAGATGATGCTAACAAAGCTACCCAAGAGGCGTGTGAGCAGGCCGTGGCACTCAGGGGTGAGCGGGATGCGGCCAAGTTAAAGGTCCATGAAACCAAGGCCAAAATTGAAACTGATGTTCGAGCGGCAGAAGACTGGTTGGAAGGTGATATGGAAGACCTCCTAGTCACTTATAATGTTAATATCCTGAAATACTACAACCTAAGCTGGCTCGACGATTACTCGCTTCAACTATACAATGCCTGGTGCCGCTTGATAGAGGATGAAAAGGTGGACCATCACACTACATCTATCGACGACTTTGAGCTAGAGAACCGGATATTAACCGAATATGAGAGAAAAGTTCTTCATGATGCCATTGTCACTTTTAAGAAGTAAAAAATTTTCGGCGAATATCCGGACATTGGAGAGGGGACGGGAGTTGAACACCACGAAGAAATCTCTAAAATGCCTGCAGCAACTAAACCCGAGCTTACTTCTACAATTTACCCTCCAACTATTCCTACGTATGATCCTGATCAGCCAAATTTGTCTCCAGTACACGAGCATAGCTCTGAAGGCGCATCAGTTCAGTATGTGAGCCAATCTAAGGAAGGTACTCTGAACACTTCTTGCATCTATTTAAAGTCGAGAGCGATGTCAGAAGATGTCACTAATTTTTTCTCTTATCTTTATTCAGTTATAGAATCTGTACCGGTCGAGCCTCATGCAATCCAAGAGCTGCATCATGAGAAGGAGGCTATTACGATGAAGGCAACCACGACAACGGCCGCCGCATCAATCGAGGAAGTGCACAAGAGCGCTTTCATTCTTGACGAATAGATGATGGAAGAGCTCCTTGGTCATCAAAGTGATCCATTTACTGACCTGCCATTCGTCATGGGTGAAGGTGTGTTAACGGCTAACTCTTTGGGCCCAACTAGCAGCATTCCCGTGGAAGCCCAAGTAGTTCGGGAGTAAGAGATAATGGTAGAGATCAATGCTGAAATGGAAAGAGTCACGCATGCTAGTAGTATTGGAGGTGGCATGGCGGGTCTTGGTTCGGTCCCCATGCGTATGATTTCTCCTGGCGGCACAATCGTTGACACTAGCGTGCCTCCCTCGTCCTCTAACATTGAAAGCACCATGATTCCTCCGACTCCACATTCAAAGAGTATCCCGATCCTCGTGAGTTCTGAGGAAGAGATCACGGTAATTCCCCCGACCGAAGACCAACCAGCAACAGGAGGCCGGGGAGGAAAAGGCTCAAAAGACAGCCGAGCGGTAGTTCCAGTGGATTGACACCAAGTAAGAAGAAGAAGAAGAAGAAGAAGAAGTTGAAGGAGTAGACATGCCCTTTTGCTCCCTTTTTTAGTAGATGGGTAGGAATTTCGTTTTGCTTTCTGTAGGCCGTGTATAGATGTGGGTTCGACCCCTGCCTATAGGAATTCTTGAAATAATTTTTGTACTTATCCTTTTTTTCAAAGAATAGTTGAAATGAAATTCCATTTTGTTTTCAGCATAACTCTGTGTTTATTTGCTTAAGTGTTTTAGTGCTCGAATTTCCATTCAATGCACTTGTGTGGCTTTAGTCTCTGAATCGGGCTTGAGTTTAGTTGTTAAGTCCCGAGGTCATGGCTTCGGGTCATAGCCAAACGTTAAGTCGAGTCCCAATGTTGTATTGTTTCGATCAATAGCTGGTACTTGAGTTTTTCCCTAATTCTAGGGATGAATTGAAGTGGTGGGTCGACAGTCGCTTTCCACCTTCAATAAATTGAACTTAACTTAGTCGAAACAAAGTTGAAGCGAAACGAGTTCGAGTGGTTGGATCACACTCGCTCATCTATTGGTAACCACATCCACACTCTGGGGATTGCACTTGTGTGTTGGCAGTTGGTCACGCCTGCTTAATGTTTAAAGTTATGTCCACACTTTGGGGACTTAAGTTATTCTACGGCCGGTCAGTCACAACCGTTTAATACTTAGAATTACGTCTGCACTCTGGGGTCTTAGGTTGATTTATGGGTGATCAATTACACCCAATTTGTATTTATACTTCGGTCCGCACTCTGGGACTTAAAGTTGTCTCGTGGGCGGTCGATTCACACCCGGTTTGCATTTATACTCCAAGTCGCGCTTTGGGGACTTAGAGTTAGTCGATGGGTGGTCAGCCACACCCATTTTGATGTTTATACTCCAGTTTGCACTCCAGGAATTTGGAGTTGATTGATAGATGGTCAGTAACATATGCCTAAGTATTGGGATCTCGTTCACACTCTGGGAACGAGAAGTTGATCACGGACGCGAACGGTCGGATCACATCCACCCTGAGTAGGCAAGCGAAGTCCTAGATGAACGGGTCCATCATCCTCGAGCTTGTAAAAATAGAGATGAGGTCGTGAAAGGACAGTTCCATCCTCCTCAAGTTTAGATTGTACATGGGCGAAGTCGTGGGTGGATGGATCCACCCTCCTCGGGCCCACGTTTGGATTTGAAGTTTATACTCCAACTCACACTCTGTGAACCAGAGTTCGTTGGAGGATTATCGTGTATCAATCCTTTTTGGCTTCTCGTGTAGTTGCTTGCCCTCGAGCTCGGGGTTTCACTTAGCGAGTGACCGGTTGTATCACAGTCACTCCCTATTTAAATAAGTCCCACCGTAGGATGGAACTTAGCTTTTAGTGCATTGTGATGGTCGCAAGACGCATTTCAGGAATCGCCACTCTGGCTTGACGAGTTTGCATTTTATTGCTCAAATAAGAAAGTACGACAAAGTCAGTTGCCTTATTACAAGTTCAAATTTCGAAATGCATAAACAAATTTCAAATGAAAAGTAGACTAAATGAATAAGTAAAGCCTATTATGTGTAGTAGCAACGGAGACTTTTGCTATTCCAAGCTCTCGGAAAAGTGAGACCATCAACAGTTGACAATTTGAATGTGCCTTCTCCAAGCCTCCGTTCGATGACATACGGTCCTTCCCTTGTTAGTTTCATATGCAATGGGACCGGATATATTCTATTAAGTACGAGATCACCAACTTCGAAGGTTCTAGGATCAAGGTCCTTAAGGAACTAGTTGTGGCGCCCGGGCCTAGGCCTAGGCGTTAGTTGTCAATTCTCCAAAAGCGGACACAGAGAGATTCCTCCACGCCCAAGCCTTTCTCCTTACGCTGCGCATCCCGCAGCTCAGCAACATAACAGGTGCGTCCAGCCGCCTGACCACCTTGAACAATTCTGACCCCGTTGTCAGTGGGGAACTTTAGAGTTAAACACCATGGGGCGATAGCTGCCTTGAATTCAGCGAGGGCCGGTCGGCCCAAGAAAGCGTTATACGGAGAATTGATATCTCACACACCAAATTGTAGAATCTCGAATCTCTGGCGATCTCCAATTCCCAACTCAACTGGAAACTCCACCATCCCAACGGGTATCGTTGCACTTCCATTAAAGCCGTGCATGCGAGACTGACACGGCTTCAGGTTCTTCGCCTCCATTTTTATCTGATCACAAGCTTGTTTGAAAAGAATATTCACGGAGCTCCCACTATCTACAAGATCCTCTTCATCCAAGAAGGACCTATTTGAGCTGATATGACTAGTGGATCGATAGTGGGGGCTTCGACTCTATCAACGTCTCTATTCCAGAAAGTAATATCGTCTGTCATTGTCTTTTGTTGTTTCGCCGGAGCCCCATCATCAACATTACTGCAACATTCGAAGTCTGCATGCCTAATCGAACTAGCATACGACTCCATTTCCTTCAAGCTTCGATCAGCTGGATGAGGACCACCACTGACTGTGTTTATAACCAACCTCCCACTGGTACACACGGGTTCCTCCAGTCTAGCCTGGTTCTGACCTTGATTCGGGTTTGACGGGCCTGCACCTTCAACCTGCGGTGCCCGAACGAACTGTTCCAACTTACTCTCTTTGATCAACTTCTCAATGATGTCTTGTAAATGACGACACTCATTGGTATTGTAGCCATAGCAATCATGGAATATATAGAACTTTCTAGCCTGAATATGCTTCTCAAACGACTATTTCGGAACTGGTTTCTTATACCGTCCAATATTACAGGTTTGTAGATAAACATTCTCCAGGGATGTATTCAATGGGGTATATTGGTCAAACATGGGAGCTCTACGTCGCGGTCCACGATTTTGATCTCACTTCTTACCCTGACCACCATCGCCTTTCTGCTGACTCTGCTTAATCTGTATATTCAACTTCACTTTAGCAGAATCCTCAACAGTTTTTTTCACAACAACGTTACTTTGAATGTCTTCGACACTGGCCCCCACATCATCCTGCTTTCTAGATTGTATATCGTCTTCTCTCCTCAAGAACTGGGCCACCTTAGCATAGAAACGATCCAACGATGTGGGGGGTTTCCCAGCCAACCAATTGCCAAATTCGGAATCAGGATCGATCCCTTTAGTCAGTGCCATCAATATAGAATTGTCACTAGGGTTTTTGATCTCTGCACAAGTGGCATGGAACCTTTCCAAATAACGTCTGAGTGTCTCTCCTAGAGCTTGAGTGACGTTGGATAAGGTGTTAACATCCTTCGGCCTCGTGACGTGCATACGAAACTGTTCAACGAACTTGGTAGCCAACTGATCAAAGCATGAAATGGATCGAGGTGGTAAACGAGTAAACCACATGGTTGCGATGCCCCCTAGGGAGATGGGAAAGCTTATACACTTGACCGCATCGTCATCTCGTGCAGCGTTCATGAGCCATTAATATTTCAGGATGTGTTGGTTAGGGTCTGAACTTCCTTCGTAAATAGGTAAAGTCGGCATTCTGAATCGACGGGGTGGTTCAGCATAAAGGATGTCGTTAGTGAATGGCGTATGACTCTGGGAGATTCCCCAATTGTCATTGGTGAGGCCTTGACTTTCGCGGATCATTTGACATATCATGGTTGGAATGTCTGGCATTTGGATGTTCGGAGCCAAGGCATGGTCGGGTTCCATGTTGCGGGGACGATCCGGGCGCGGTCGACAGTCCGTGCCTCACCTCCTTGGCCCCAGATCTTCTGAAACGTAAGGTTCAGGAGAATAATTGTGCTAGTTAGAGGCTAGATCCGATTGATTTTGAAGTCGAGCTTCAATATTTGCCGCAGAAGCAGCTGCGTGGTCATGAACGGTGTGGTAGGGAAGCGCACCTCCTTAGGAGGAAGGTCCAGCTTGCTGACGTGAAGAAGGACCGATCCCAGCTTTTCTGATATTCAAAGCGGATTGATGTCTGGAGGCTTCTACGTAATTACCATCCAATCGACAGCGAGTGAATCTGCGGTTAAAGTCGGATGAAGCCGAATTTTCGATAGAAGAGTGTCAGATGTGATCCCTCCTAGATCTCCTTTAGCGTTCTTCATTCGGCTGATTTGCAAGTTCTATTTTAGCATGGATCTGTTGCGTGAGATCCTGACAGCTTTGGGTAAGCTCTTGCATAAGGATTTGGAACTCCTCCCTAGTGACAGGGCCTTGTGGATCTAAGGGTTTAGCCGAATTATGACCTGTAGCAGGCAATTGTGTGGGGTTCTGTCTATCCCGTCCTTCTGGATTAGCATCAGTTGAAGTAGTCCTTGTGTTAACCATGGTGGGCGTAGCTCTTTCCTAGATCTGATGCAATCTAAATAGGATGGAACGAACTATTGGACGTTAGATCTGGATCTCCTCCTTAGATTCTTGCAATCCAACGACGGTAGTAGATCCAATAAGCAAGAGAAAAACTGATTTTTCTCAGTGAAAGCACGAAAGTGTTTATACCAAAATTGGACACAACACTCTTCGGACGTATTTGAAGAGATTAAAATAAAGAATATAAATGAAAACGGAGGTTATTCTAATAAACATGCCAAAACAGATAAACAGAAATGCAATAACACGGGAATTTAGAGTGCTTCAGCGTTGTAGCCTACGTCCACTATAGAAAGTTTGTTGTTTTATTGAAGGTTATAATCTGATTACAATAGTAACACTAAACCATTCGAGTTACAAAAGGTGTCCGGCAGAGTATCGGTGTTGTAGAATCAAAAGTCCCTTTTCTAGAGGCGGTGGGGTGCTATTTATAGGTGTAGGCTGAAAATACCCGACTTAGATCTCAAAATACCTCTTCTCACACGAGGGTGGGCCCACTTGATCGATCCATAGTCATTTAGGATCGATCCCTATCACATTCGTATCGATCAATACTTGGTCCATTTAGGCTGAGATCGATCATAGACATTCTTGAGGTGGTACGCAAGCTCCTGTGAAAATTTTGTGGCATTTGGACTTGCAGATTTTGAGTTATGATCGATCCAAGTTTGACACTGCAGTAGGCTGATCAGTTCGTATCGATTTCATTCATATCGATCAACTTTGGATCGATAGTAGTTCGTATCGATCAGCTGCACTTCGATGACGTGGGCTATAATCCAAGAGCGACCCACTTTTCATGCCGAACGATCATTTTCTTCATTTGAACGTGCTTTGTTTGTATCGACCTGGAATGCTTCATTTCGTATCGATGATTTGCATTTCACTTCGTATCAATGCTTGAAACCGCTACGTATCGATGGCTAAAGGACTCCTTCATATCGATGCTCATTGGATCCTTTCGTAGCGATCATTTGTAGCCGCTTTGTATCGATACGAACTTATGTTTTTTGCACTGATGATTTAGAGGCTATTTCGTATTGATCATCGTATGCGTTCTTCATTCGATCATTTTACTGGTGTGTTTCGTATCAATCGTGGGCCAATCGATGCGAACTGTGTAGAGGGGAGATCGATACGAAGCACATGTGAAAGGAATCAATAGGAAACGTAAACTGTTGATGGATACGAATGGGATTGAGAATGATGGATACGAAGAAGAATTGCCTTTGATGGATACAATCTGAGGCTTTCTTCATGATTCTTGATCGATCCATATCTTGAGCATACGAACTCCGATCGATTTAAAATTTGGAACATTGTCATCGTACTATGTCAATCGTAGCTTAATCCGGGCTCGGACTAAATTTTTCGGTAGCCCTAGTAATCATGTGTATAACCGATCTTCTGGACGGACTGTGTTTGTACCAAAATTGGGCACAACACTCTTAGGAAGTCTTTGAAGAGATAAAGTGAAGAAATTAAATGAAAAAAGAGGAATTATCTAACAAAAACTCCAAATTTCAGAAATGAGAATAATTAAAGTGCAAGGAGACACAAGAATTTAGAGTGGTTCGACGTATAGCCTACGTCCACTATGAAGTAGTTTGCTCTATTGATCTTTCTTTTGTGTTTACAAGTGAATTTAATGATTTACAACAGTCAATTGTGATTTGCAGCAGTGAATTTCATTTGTGGTAGCAGCAATTGAGTTCAGATCTGGATCTGGCGGAGTCCGGGCGTTGGAGATCTCAAAGAGGAAGAAGAACCCCTTTTTTGTTGGCTTTGGGGGTCTATTTATAGGTGTAGGAGGCTGATATTTTGCTCAGATCTCGGGAGACCCTCTCTGGCACATGACCAGGCCCGCACGCCCAAGCCCGTGAAGTTTTGGTCCGATCCGTGATCGACATGAACAGATTACGACTCGCTCAAGATTTCATCCAATGGAGTCGAAATTTGGCGTGGACATTCTTTAGCATGCACGTATTCTTCGGTGAAAATTTCATGGCATTTGGACCTGTAGATTGGGAGATATGATCGATACGAAATGGGGTTTTCGGTAGGTTGTTTCCATCGACTCGCTTCTGTTTCGACTCGCTTCTGTTTCGACTCGCTTTTATTCGACTCGGTGATGTGGCGCTTTTTGGATCGCTCTACCTTTGACACTATTTTGAGCGAGTCGAAGTGTGCATTGATTGAGCGAGTCGAAGTGAGCCATGATTGATCGAGTCAAAGTGCGTGGTTCGATCGATTCGAATGGTGACTTTGCCAATCGGAGTTGAATTCGATGGAGTCGAATAGCTGTTTGAGCGGAGCGAGTCAAAGCATGCACTTTTGATGGTTCCAAACTGGAGCGAGTCGAAGAGGGCAGTTCTAGGAGGTTTGAGCAGTGGAGTCGAAGTTGATTGAGTCGATCAGTGGTTCGAAGGGAGCGAGTCGAAGAAGGCCTCTGAGCGAAGCGAGTCGAAGTAGGTACTTCAGATGGCTGTGAAGCGAGTCGAACAGGAATGAGTCGAAGTTTGCATCTGAAGGATATGGAGTGAGTCGAAGGGAGCGAGTCGAAGGAGCGAGTCGAACGGTAATTGATTTTCGTCCAATTTTGTATCCTTCATAACTTGAGCATACGAACTCGGATTGACTTGAGATTTGGAATGTTGGCTCCCATGGCTTAGCTTGTCATGTCCTACCAATTTTGGCTCGATCCGGACCCGGACAAAATTCGTCGATATCCATAGTGAGCCTGTGCATAACTGATTTCTAGGATGGGCCGTCATTGGTTACTGGTCAATTTCTTGGTGTCACGGTCTTGCCAAAAGGCGGGATAACATTTGCCCCCAAAGTACATCCTGTGGAAACATGATGTGCTTTGAAATACTACCATCTCTACTATGAATAGTTATTGTCTTGTCGATGAAAGCTATAATCTTTGACCGTTCTTCTTGATAATGTAAACTGTTGACTATCGACTGTTGTACCATGTATTGTTGCAACTGATTGCTGTATGCTAGTGGTTACCCGCTTGCTGTTGTAATTGTTATTAGATGAATTTCAGATTCCTGAAAATCTGGAATATTGAATATTAGTCTAACATTCATGCATATATGTTAATCTGACTCCCGTTGACGTTTGTACGTTCTTGAGTCGTTGGCAGTTTATTGTTTTTGAATTTCGTATCGATCCTCTCCTGAACCGATGTGAAATTCATTGCAACAACGCTTGACGGTTGTTTTTGAATGTTCCTTCGTAACGATCCTCTCCTGAATTGATGTAAAGGATTGAAACATCGAAGATAATTTTCATTCGATTTATGGATGTGAAGTAAGTATGTCGAGTTGATGGAGTTGGAAACTATGGACATGAACAGGAATTTTGCATTGATACACGCAGGGTTTGATGGTTACAAAGCGCTTGTTCGACTCGATGATGGACGTGAACTGAGCGAGTCGAAATGGAGCGAGTCGAAATGCGCTTCCCTGATGGCTGTGAACTGAGCGAGTCAAAATCGAGCAAGTCAAAATGCACTTCCCTGATGGATTCGAGTTGCTTGGTTTGCTGCACCGGAGAGGAGTCGAGGACAAATGATATGAAAGGAAGCTCCGCATCAACGCACTGAAGAGGGAGTCTAAGCACGTGTTTGACTCCACTGGGATTCGAATCATTTGTTCCCCTTGCGTTCGATTCCATATAAATACTTCGTACTTAGCCATTTTTTTACTTTTTACCTTTCATCTTTATCTGCCTTGCCTTCGTATCGTTCCAGAGCATTTCAAGAGAAAAACCTTTGCCTTCGAATCGATTCCTATCTTCAACCATTTCAACTTAACTGTCAGATCTAGGTAATCAATAAACGAATCCACGCGTAAACGATGAAGCTCGGGTTTTCTTATCAAATCAATCAAAGTCGTGGTCGATCGAAAGCTCTCCGGCCACCGCTTCGTATTGATCGATGGTGGAGCTTCGCTTTGAATCGAGTGCTCTGAATTCATGGATCGATACGAAGGGGTCGCGCCTGATGGACTCGAAATGATGGCCTCGAATTGAGTCAAAAAGTACGTCTTGAAACGGTTCGAAGTGGAGTGCCTTGGGATCGAGTCAAACTACGTAGTTTTCTATCAAGTTGAAATAGGGGTTTTGGATCGAGTCGAAGCAGGGGCTTCGAAGCGAGTCGAAGCGCGTGGCTTTGGACTGAGTTGAAGCGGAGGCTTCGAAGCGAGTCGAAGCACGGGGCTTTGAACCGAGTCGAAGCAGAGGCTTCGAAGCGAGTCGAAACGCATGGCTTTGAACCGGGTCGAACTGCGCACCCTGAACAATCGATTCAAACTCGCGCCTTAGTGAACGTTTCAAACTTGAACCGGAGCGATTGTCTTGAACTTGAACTTTTGATGATTGACCACTGATTTAATTTCGACGATATCGAAAATTCTAGTGCCTTTGACCACTTAACTCCGACGAGCTTCAGATTTACTTAATTGGACTTAATTGTTTCACCACACACCTGATTGCCTATTGAAGTTCGTCGATGAAACTGGAACTTACCAAAATAATAACACATTTTAACTTGGACTGATAGCTAATAACTGGATGGCACGGTTGTGATGGTCAGTGATGACGGTCCTTCCGACTGAATCCCGAAGTCTCGTCGTTTACATGTTTTCCTTAGTCCAGTTGATCTTCTCAAATAATATACAGTACTGCACTGCACAACACACTCACACACTTTACATTGGGGGATGCACGAGTGTTATTGTCAGTTTAACAATGATTTTTTATAAGCTAGCCAGCCATGGACCCTTTAAGTTCTCAGCAGCCGGAAATCCCAAGTTCTATTCCTCCAACCATAGAGATACCGGTTATTGAAGCCGAAGTTATAGAGCCAGCTCCGGACGAGCATCCGGGTGCTCGGTTTATTCTCAATCCAATAGATTCTGTGCCATCAGGTATCTCCGAAGACATGCTAGGACGGATTTGCTTAAGGCATGGTTTGTCGCTGTACGACGTGCTACTTCCTGGGCCAACTGACAAGCCACACACTCCCTCGGAGGGGTTTATTGCTTTCAACCGTCACGCTTGCACAGCAGGGACACTTCCTCCCTTCAATGAATATATAAGGGAGATGTTATCGTTTCTCGGCATAGCTCCATCTCAGCTACATCCCAATGGGTATGCCTTATTGAACAACACGTTTGTCCTATTTATGGAGATCCTCTTTCGACCGCCGAAGCCGATCGAAATCAGATATTTATTCAACGTCAAGAGCCGTGGAGACAGCCCTTCTTTTACCTTCCTGGAGGCGGTCAGAAGCTGCCACATTGTACTGGGCTCCTGGGGAAGGCTAAGTTATTATAAAACTGAATGGTTCTACGTTTGGTGCCCCTCTGGGTTTGCTGGTTGGTGGTTAGATAGATGTAATTGCTGCCATTTCTCTCTTGAATCTGGGAGACACTAGTAACTGACTTCAAAACTAACACACTTTTCCTTTCTTACAGCTGCAATCTCTTGCCCCGATGGTGCATATTTCAGAGAGCTTGTTCGGATTCTTCAAGCGTTTCCGGGCGAAGAGAGGCACATAGACTTAGTCCTGACCGACAGGAATTTGATGGCTGTCGGGCTGATAGAACGAAGACAGAGCATACATCTGGAAGTGATACATAGAGTGGCCACGAAGAAACGCGTGAAGAGCAAAGCGCCCGCAGTCTTGATCACCGAAGATGTTTATCCAGAAAGAACGCCCACCGATACCGAGCTCCCAGTTGGGCCTTCTTCCGATGTCCTGGACTCGGGTGGAAGAAGAAAAGGCAAGGCCGCTGCTCACAAATGCGCTAAATCTATGAGATTTAAATCTGTGGTCGTGTCTTTATGTGACGCCCCACCTCTATACCCACGCTAGCCAAGGACACTACGAGGTAATGCCGTCAACTAGCACGGAGAATAAGGCTGTTGAGGAGCGACCATCTGTATAATTGCTTTGTGCGAGTACCGATATGCCAGATAAAAATATAACTTTTCATCTCAAGAGGAAATCCGACATAACGATACAAACTCAAAGCTACTACACAGTGGCTATATGGACTTCGGAAACAAATATAGAAATAAACATAACACAAATCAGTCACAGACAATTCATATCACAAAGGCGGAAATAGATATGAATATAACACAAGAAAGTGTACATCAGAGTAGTGGTCAAATAAGATCCACAATAACACAAAAGAATAGATACAAGTACAAGACAATAGAATATGTATACATCAAGGAGTCTAATCTCAAATGTATACAACAAAAACTACTAAGCATGGGTAGTTAACCAAAAGTCAGATGATGGTTCCAGATAGGAAATCATGAGGAAGCACCTGTAAGATCTCAGTCTGACCCGAGTATTATTTAAGAAGAAAATAATAAACGGATCAGTCTAGCTATAATTATCAGATAAAATGAGATAGAATATGAGATATGGCATAAACATATAATAACCATAATGACATACTACTATAAGTATGTAAATGATAATCAACAAGAGATTAATCAATATCGCCAGAATCTTCACAAAGATAAAATAGGGTATCATACCCTAAACTTGTATTCATAACAAGTCAATAACACATGAATTCACCAATGCACAAAAATTGATAAAAGTTATCAGTGGAAATCACGAAAATTGGTGAAGCACAAAAATTCCAGAAATCATCACAAGAAATCTAGAAAACACATAAAAAGGGGGGAAAAGGCCTATGAGCCGAATGCTCCACGAACGTTCCGAAGACCAATGAGCTGAATGCTCCATGAACGGTCCGAAGACCAATGAGCCGAATGCTCCACGAACGGTCCAAAGACCAATGAGCCGAATGCTCCACGAGCGGTCCGAAGATTAATGAGCCAAATGCTCCACGAACGGTCCGAAGACCAATGAGCCGAATGCTCCACGAACGGTCCGAAGACCAATGAGCCGAATGCTCCACGAACGTGAGTAGAAACATCACACAAACGAGGTCTAGTCTCCCTTGCATACAAAGAGACATCGCACAATTGCTAGTCTAAATCAAATCACAAAAATGATCATCATGATCATCAAGAAGTGTCAATTACACTAAGCTAGTAAATATATGAGTTTAGCTTCATGTCCCATAACCACTAGCTTAACTTAAATATTTACGAACAAACTGTAGATCTTCACTAGGAAATTGTCACAAAAAAGGTTCAATCGAACAAGTCCAAGAGCTAACCGACGAAGTGAACGCAAGCGTTTCATACCACTCGTTTAAGTCGATTTCTCATCCGAGTGAAGTAAAGGCTTGTATATACTAGTAGATTGGAAATCGGTTTGGGAAAACAAACTTTTGATATTTGAAATAGTGTTGAAATCGTTTTGATGAAGAAGTTTTGATATTTAATACTAGTATTGAAACCTTTATATTTTAAAGTGACAAATCACGAAAACGATTGTAGAAACAATCAATCAATCAAAAATTCACATTCGAAGACATGGATAAAATCCAAAGAGATCAATAACGAATCCATCAAAAATGGATATTCTCAAAAGTCCAAAGAAAGAAGTCATCAAACTCGATAATAATTGATAACAATAAGTCGGATCGACAAAAATCGATAAACCTTGGAAATTTACTCGAAAATAGGCAAATTAGGCAAAATCAGCAGTTCAGACGTCTAAATTTTTGTGACAGACGTCTAAATTTTATCTCAGACGTGTGAATTTTTGTGACAGACGGCTCAGAGGTCAAAAATTGAAACAGAGAGTAAAAAACATTTTGAACTATATTCAGATGTCTAAATTTTTTGTTACAGACGTCTATATTTTATCACAAACGTCTGTATTTTTGTCACAGACGTCTAAATTTGGTGACAGACGTCTGAAATTTATTTCAGACGTCTGAATTTTTCTGCTACGCAAAAAAACAGCCTAGCTCAAAAATCGACGAATCCGAACCATAATGCGATCGAACGAGCGATGAACACCAAGGGTTTACGCCAATCGGCAACCCAGCCCTATAGGCACTTCGATGCATCACCAAAAACATGTTCAAACATCCATAAAAGGATTTTCACATAAATTAAACCAAAACACCAAAAATTGGAATACACACCAAATCAATCCAATCCAAATATCAAATACGCATGGATAAGTGTTAGGAATTCATACCTAACAACAAAGATAGATATAGACATAGATGTGAGATAAAAATCTCACCTTTGAACCCAAACAAACGAAGAAGAAGCTTTTAAAACAAGCTAAGATCAATTCCTCTTCAATAACAACTCATGAAGCTTCAATCTAAGCTTTAAAAGGAGAACATTCCCAAAGTTAGGTTTAGGAATTTCTGAAATTGGAAGGAGAAAGAGTTGGAGAAGAAGAGGAGATGCTTACCAATGGGTTCTCTTTGAATTTGGAGCTAGAAGTTGGATTTGCTAATGAAGACTAGGGTTTTGAATTTCTATTTCCCATTCTCTTCCACCATTGTTGCTCAAGAACTGAAATGAGGAGGAAGTGAGGGAGAATGGGGAGAAGTGGTTCAGATTTGGGGGTTAAGTTGGCAAAGGGGCTGAACCCAAACCCAAAGTGCAAATGGTCAAATTTTTAGCTAGCTCCAAACATATCGAAGTTTATACTTAAAAGATTACAAACGACGTTTTGAACTCAATGGAAGTGGTCTCGAGTCCTAATTCGATTGTTTGCAAAAAGTAGCTTTTTGGACATCAATCCGATTAACGATTCTATATTTAAATAAAACATTTAAATATAAAATCGATAAATATGCGGGTTGTTACAGACTCCCCTCCTTAAAGAAATTGCGTCCTCGCAATACTTAAGAAGAAAATAAAGAGTAACAACCATAGAAGCATATCAACACAAAAGAAAATTTGAAATAAGAAGTTCACCATAAAGAGCACGAAAGAGTAAGCCTGAACGGGATCGCTCGATGAATTCCCAAGATTCCCAAGAGCAATTCTAAGAACCATTGAACTCTCACAAGAAGAACATCTTTATTCCGAAAGCGCTCAACCTCCAAAGCAATGATGCGAATGGAATGTTGCTCATAAGTCAAATCTGGTGAAACTTCAATTTCCACAATAACACCGGGCTCAAGAATAAAAATCGAAATCCCAAAGGCATTTTCGTATATAAAGGAGACATGGAAAACGTCATAAATAACAAAAGATTGAGCCGGTAATAAAAAGGCGATAAGCCACAGAACAAATACGTTCGGTGATGGGAAATGGACCAAAATATCGTGGTGCAACCTTTCCCGATCAACTGAAACGCACAACACCCCTCATAGGTGAAACATGAATGAACACCAATAAGATCTAGACCTGAAACCAGCCTTTCATCGGCTTCAAGCCAACACAAAGAGAATCGGCATGGCCTTCCGTAGAGTGGCTCGAAAGGTACCATACCAATACAAGATTGGAAGCTATCATAGGAAGAAAACTCAACAAGAGAAATATGACCTTCCCAACTTCCACAAAAATCAAGAACACATGAACGAAAGAGATCTTTAAGAGTTGATTCACACGCTCGGTTTGTCCATCGGACAAAGATGATAAGCGATGCTAAAATTTTAAGCATTGTTCCTAAATCTTTTTGAAGACCTTACCAAAAATCCACTAGTAAGATAATGGATCACGATTGCAAATCAATAGAAGTAGGAACTCCATGCAATTTAACTAGACATAGAGTGTAGTTATAAAAAGAGGTACGGTCCAATTGGACTGAACGGGAAGAAAAATGGGCGGATTTTGTATGTCTATCTACAATCTCCCATAAATTGTCATGATCCGAACGAGAACGGGAAATACCGTCAATAAAGTCCATGGAAATATGATTCCACTTCCAAATTGGAATGTCCAAAGGTTGCAATAACCCACCGGGCCTTTGGTGCTCGGCCCAAATGAGTTGGAAAGTCATGCAACGCTTAACAAAGTTAGCGATATCAAATTTCATTCCCTCCCAATAATAAAGTCGCTTCATAACCGCGTACATTTTTCTACTACCAGGACGAATGGTGAATTTAGAACGATGGGAAACTTCTAATATGTCTTTGCGAAGATCACTAATATTTGGCACGACAAGTCTACCAAATTTTCGAATACCGCCGCGAGAATCAATATCAAAGTCTTTCATACCTTCAATATCAATTTTATCCCTAAAGTTTCGGCTAAGAAGAGCCAATTCGGGATCTAGCTTTTGAGCTTCAAGGATGCGGTCAAAAGAGAAGGATGAGCCTCTAGGCAACATAAAAAAAGAGATGAACATGAATTGGAACTCACGATCTCGAATCTCACAAGTGGAGGAAATCTCGAGATCATTCCATTTGGATATCATCAAAGAAATAACCGCTTGTTGCTTAAGACTAAGGGCATCGGCAACACGATTCTTCCATCCGGGAGTAAACAAAGAATATCAAGATCATAAGATGCAAGGAACTTGAGCCAACATTGTTGACACCAATAAAGTTCCTTATGCAAAAATAAATATTCCAAAGATTTATGATCAAGGTGGAGAACAAATTTCTCCCCCAAAATGATGATGCCAAATTCTAAAAGCAAAAACAATAGCCGCGAGCACTAGATCATGAGTGGCATACCTAGTCTCGATCGACCTTAATGATTTAGAAACATAAATGATAGCACGTTCTCTTTTGCATGGGAACGGCATCCAAACCCAATACGACTAACATCGGTATAAACAATAAAGTCTTGGTTCCCTTCGGGAATCACAAGAATAAGAGTATCGGAAAAGAGTTCTTTTAAATAATCTTCTTACCCGAAAGCTAAAACTTTCAAAATTACAATTATCTTTATGTAATAATCTTTTCAGAAAAATTTACATTTTACAAGTCAATTTACTGTGTCAAATTGTCTCATCAAAGCGTTTAGGAGATTCCTATCGATAACGTTGATCAAGCGCATCGACCAGAATTCTTAAAGCACTCAATGGGCAATACAATCACAAAATCGTTTCCTATATGATAAACATGTTTCTTAAAAAAAAACTTTAAGAATATTCTTTGTTCATTGAAGAAAGAAATCCAATTATACATAGAAATAAATCTTACGAAAAAGATTTGCAAAATTTTAAATTGTTGTTTTCATCCAAAATAAATATATAAAAGAATGGAGTCATCGAGATCGTAGAATACTCGATTCATAAAATGGATGAAATAAGCTGGACAAACTGAATGACATAATAAGTCATTCATAAGTTTCATAACGAGTGTGGAATGCGGTAAATGGAATGCTAACTCCCGCAACTCGTAGCAAATAAAAATCGGTGGAAAAGTCGAGCTAAAAAGACCTTAACACTACTCAAAAGATTGCTTAGGTGATAATCCTAAGACAAACTCAAAAATACCGGAAAATTCTCAAACTACATGAATGAGAGAAATAACACTTTCCTCATCATGTGAGCTTAAAGAATAAAATGATGCCATTAAATTGGAATCAAAATCACAAAGGAAAAAACAGAAATCTGCTTAAGAGATTGAAAATGTCGAAGATGAATAGTCCACACGGGACAAAGGATATGACTACATAAAAATTAAGCCAATCCTTACAAAAGCCAATTTCGAAGCATAAGTAAATATCGGCTCGCAAAGAAAAATCACATAAAATAATTTCGACATCAATAAAAAAACAAATTGAGTGTTGCGGATCCACCAATCCGGATTCGCAATCCTCAAAGAAGTCATCAAGCCCAAAAATGTTTGAAGAAAAGGACAACAAGTTCTTTTGTTATAAAATAATGAGACGAAACCCATATCAAAAGAACTCGAATAAAATGATCACAAAATAAATGTCATCAAGGATAGAATGGATACCTTGACCAAGAGAAGAGCCACTAGGAGCTTGAACAACTTTTAACTTTCCCTCTCTCTTGTTTGGAAGTTTAAGGCATGTAGATAAGTAATGACCCGAACATTTGCAATAGCGGCAATAAAGGGGTTTCAGGCACTTAATTACATAATGGTCTGTGGATCCACAATTATAGCATTGTCCACGACAAATGGTAGGCGACCCTGCTACCGAAGTTTCTTTCTTGCTTAGGGGTTTGGAGCATGCAGAAATATGATGACCTGAATTTTCGCAATAACGACAAAAGAGCGGCTCCGGACACTCCTTTGCATAGTGGTCCGTGGAACCACAATTGTAGAATTCTCCACGATTAGGGATTGGAGTCTTTGCCACCAAAGTAGTTTGCTTCACTCTCTTATTGGGATTAAGGATTTTGAACTTAATATGCCTCTTCTTGGAAATCCCAATATCACTATCAATTCCTCTATCAGCCTCTTCATGTCGAAGGGTGATATCCACAAGCTAATTGAAAGGAACTTCAAGTTTCAGAGGTAAAACCATTTCGGGGTTCTTACACAAAGCACAAATAAACTTTTGGTTCTTTACAAGATCCAAAAGTTGCTGGGCAGACATGAATACGCCATCCAGAGAAGGACTACTGGATTGACCAGCGCTAGGACTACCAGAACTAACCATCTCTTCTTCTTTAAGAAAGAAAGAAAGAAGAAGAAAAAAGTTATTCTCAGAATGAATATCAAACAATCTTGATAGATAAAACAAGGAATCGTAAAAGAAAATAGGATGAATCGTTACGAAGACTCGAATTAATCCTAAGGTACAACTCCTAAGAAGGACATAGGACGATGATCCTTGTTAAGTTATTCTACATTGTTCCGAAGTTTGGTGCTGATACCAAGTTGTGACGCCCCACCTCTATACCCACGCTAGCCAAGGACACTACGAGGTAATGCCGTCAACTAGCACGGAGAATAAGGCTGTTGAGGAGCGACCATCTGTATAATTGCTTTGTGCGAGTACCAATATGCCAGATAAAAATATAACTTTTCATCTCAAGAGGAAATCCGACATACCGATACAAACTCAAAGCTACTACACAGTGGCTATATGGACTTCGGAAACAAATATAGAAATAAACATAACACAAATCAGTCACAGACAATTCATATCACAAAGGCAGAAATAGATATGAATATAACACATGAAAGTGTACATCAGAGTAGTGGTCAAATAAGATCCACAAAAACACAAAAGAATAGATACAAGTACAAGACAATAGTATATGTATACATCAAGGAGTCTAATCTCAAATGTATACAACAAAAACTACTAAGCACGGGTAGTTAGCCAAAAGTCAGATGATGGTTCCAGATAGGAAATCATGAGGAAGCACCTGCAAGATCTCAGTCAGACCCGAGTATTATTTAAGAAGAAAATAATAAACGGATCAGTCTAGCTATAATTATCAGATAAAATGAGATAGAATATGAGATATGGCATAAACATATAATAACCATAATGACATACTACTATAAGTATGTAAATGAAAATCAACAAGAGATTAATCAATATCGCCAGAATCTTCACAAAGATAAAATAGGGTATCATACCCTAAACTTGTATTCATAACAAGTCAATAACACATGAATTCACCAATGCACAAAAATTGATAAAAGTTATCAGTGGAAATCACGAAAATTGGTGAAGCACAAAAATTCCAGAAATCATCACAAGAAATCCAGAAAACACATAAAAAGGGGGGAAAAGGCCTATGAGCCGAATGCTCCACGAACGGTCCGAAGACCAATGAGCCGAATGCTCCACGAACGGTCCGAAGACCAATGAGCCGAATGCTCCACGAGCGGTCCGAAGACCAATGAGCCGAATGCTCCACGAACGGTCCGAAGACCAATGAGCTGAATGCTCCACGAGCGGTCCGAAGACCAATGAGCCGAATGCTCCACGAACGGTCCGAAGACCAATGAGCCGAATGCTCCACGAACGGTCCGAAGACCAATGAGCCGAATGCTCCACGAACGTGAGTAGAAACATCACACAAACGAGGTCTAGTCTCCCTCGCATACAAAGAGACATCGCACAATTGTTAGTCTAAATCAAATCACAAAAATGATCATCATGATCATCAAGAAGTGTCAATTACACTAAGCCAGTAAATATATGAGTTTAGCTTCATGTCCCATAACCACTAGCTTAACTTAAATATTTACGAACAAACTGTAGATCTTCACTAGGAAATTGTCACAAAAAAGGTTCAATCGAACAAGTCCAAGAGCTAACCGACGAAGTGAATGCAAGCGTTTCATACCACTCGTTTTACTAAGTCGTTTAAGTCGATTTCTCATCCGAGTGAAGTAAAGGCTTGTATATACTAGTAGATTGGAAATCGGTTTGGGAAAACAAACTTTTGATATTTGAAATAGTGTTGAAATCGTTTTGATGAAGAAGTTTTGATATTTAATACTAGTATTGAAACCTTTATATTTTAAAGTGACAAATCACGAAAACGATTGTAGAAACAATCAATCAATCAAAAATTCACATTCGAAGACATGGATAAAATCCAAAGAGATCAATAACGAATCCATCAAAAATGGATATTCTCAAAAGTCCAAAGAAAGAAGTCATCAAACTCGATAATAATTGATAACAATAAGTCGGATCGACAAAAATCGATAAACCTTGGAAATTTACTCGAAAATAGGCAAATTAGGCAAAATCAGCAGTTCAGACGTCTAAATTTTTGTGACAGACGTCTAAATTTTATCTCAGACGTGTGAATTTTTGTGACAGACGGCTCAGAGGTCAAAAATTGAAACAGAGAGTAAAAAACATTTTGAACTATATTCAGATGTCTAAATTTTTTGTTACAGATCTCTATATTTTATCACAGACGTCTGTATTTTTGTCACAGACGTCTAAATTTGGTGACAGACGTCTGAAATTTATTTCAGACGTCTGAATTTTTCTGCTACGCAAAAAAACAGCCTAGCTCAAAAATCGACGAATCCGAACCATAATGCGATCGAACGAGCGATGAACACTAAGGGTTTACGCCAATCGGCAACCCAGCCCTATAGGCACTTCGATGCATCACCAAAAACATGTTCAAACATCCATAAAAGGATTTTCACATAAATTAAACCAAAACACCAAAAATTGGAATACACACCAAATCAATCCAATCCAAATATCAAATACGCATGGATAAGTGTTAGGAATTCATACCTAACAACAAAGATAGATATAGACATAGATGTGAGATAAAAATCTCACCTTTGAACCCAAACAAATGAAGAAGAAGCTTTTAAAACAAGCTAAGATCAATTCCTCTTCAATAACAACTCATGAAGCTTCAATCTAAGCTTTAAAAGGAGAACATTCCCAAAGTTAGGTTTAGGAATTTCTGAAATTGGAAGGAGAAAGAGTTGGAGAAGAAGAAGGAGATGCTTACCAATGGGTTCTCTTTGAATTTGGAGCTAGAAGTTGGATTTGCTAATGAAGACTAGGGTTTTGAATTTCCATTTCCCATTCTCTTCCACCATTGTTGCTCAAGAACTGAAATGAGGAGGAAGTGAGGGAGAATGGGGAGAAGTGGTTCAGATTTGGGGGTTAAGTTGGCAAAGGGACTGAACCCAAACCCAAAGTGCAAATGGTCAAATTTTTAGCTAGCTCCAATCATATCGAAGTTTATACTTAAGAGATTACAAACGACGTTTAGAACTCAATGGAAGTGGTCTCGAGTCCTAATTCGATTGTTTGCAAAAAGTAGCTTTTGGGACATCAATCCGATTAACGATTCTATATTTAAATAAAACATTTAAATATAAAATCGATAAATATGCGGGTTGTTACAGACTCCCCTCCTTAAAGAAATTGCGTCCTCGCAATACTTAAGAAGAAAATAAAGAGTAACAACCATAGAAGCATATCAACACAAAAGAAAATTTGAAATAAGAAGTTCACCATAAAGAGCACGAAAGAGTAAGCCTGAACGGGATCGCTCGATGAATTCCCAGGATTCCCAAGAGCAATTCTAAGAACCATTGAACTCTCACAAGAAGAACATCTTTATTCCGAAAGCGCTCAACCTCCGAAGCAATGATGCGAATGGAATGTTGCTCATAAGTCAAATCTGGTGAAACTTCAATTTCCACAATAACACCGGGCTCAAGAATAAAAATCGAAATCCCAAAGGCATTTCCGTATATAAAGGAGACGTGGAAAACGTCATAAATAACAAAATATTGAGCCGGTAATAAAAAGGCGATAAGCCACAGAACAAATACGTTCGGTGATGGGAAATGGACCAAAATATCGTGGTGCAACCTTTCCCGATCAACTGAAACGCACAACACCCCTCATAGGTGAAACATGATTGAACACCAATAAGATCTGGACCTGAAACCAGCCTTTCATCGGCTTCAAGCCAACACAAAGAGAATCGGCATGGCCTTTCGTAGAGTGGCTCGAAAGGTACCATACCAATACAAGATTGGAAGCTATCATAGGAAGAAAACTCAACAAGAGAAATATGACCTTCCCAACTTCCACAAAAATCAAGAACACATGAACGAAAGAGATCTTTAAGAGTTGATTCACACGCTCGGTTTGTCCATCGGACAAAGATGATAAGCGATGCTAAAATTTTAAGCATTGTTCCTAAATCTTTTTGAAGACCTTACCAAAAATCCACTAGTAAGATAATGGATCACGATTGCAAATCAATAGAAGTAGGAACTTCATGCAATTTAACTAGACATAGAGTTTAGTTATAAAAAGAGGTACGGTCCAATTGGACTAAACGGGAAGAAAAATGGGCGGATTTTGTATGTCTATCTACAGTATCCCATAAATTGTCATGACCCAAATGAGAACGGGAAAAAACCGTCAATAAAGTCCATGGAAATATGATTCCACTTCCAAATTGGAATGTCCAAAGGTTGCAATAACCCATCGGGCCTTTGGTGCTCGGCCCAAATGAGTTGGAAAGTCATGCAATGCTTAACAAAGTTAGCGATATCAAATTTCATTCCATCCCAATAATAAAGTCGCTTCATAACCGCGTACATTTTTCTACTACCAAGACGAATGGTGAATTTAGAACGATGGGAAACTTCTAATATGTCTTTGCGAAGATCACTAATATTTGGCACGACAAGTCTACCAAATTTTCGAATACCGCCGCGAGAATCAATATCAAAGTCTTTCATACCTTCAATATCAATTTTATCCCTAAAGTTTCGGCTAAGAAGAGCCAATTCGGGATCTAGCTTTTGAGCTTCAAGGATGCGGTCAAAAGAGAAGGATGAGCCTCTAGGCTACATAAAACAAGAGATGAACGTGAATTGGAACTCACGATCTCGAATCTCACAAGTGGAGGAAATCTCGAGATCATTCCATTTGGATATCATCAAAGAAATAACCGCTTGTTGCTTAAGACTAAGGGCATCGGCAACACGATTCTTCCATCCGGGAGTAAACAAAGAATATCAAGATCATAAGATGCAAGGAACTCGAGCCAACATTGTTGACACCAATAAAGTTCCTTATGCAAAAATAAATATTCCAAAGATTTATGATCAATGGTGGAGAACAAATTTCTCCTCCAAAATGATGATGCCAAATTCTAAAAGCAAAAACAATAGCCGCGAGCACTAGATCATGAGTGGCATACCTAGTCTCGATCGACCTTAATGATTTAGAAACATAAATGATAGCACGTTCTCTTTTGCAAGGGAACGGCATCCAAACCCAATACGACTAACATCGGTATAAACAATAAAGTCTTGGTTCCCTTCGGGAATCACAAGAATAATAGTATCGGAAAAGAGTTCTTTTAAATAACCTTCTTACCCGAAAAGCTAAAACTTTCAAAATTGCAATTATCTTTATGTAATAATCTTTTCAGAAAAATTTACATTTTACAAGTCAATTTACTGTGTCGAATTGTCTCATCAAAGCGTTTAGGAGGTTCCTATCGATAACGTTGATCAAGCGCATCGACCAGAATTCTTAAAGCACTCAATGGGCAATACAATCACAAAATCGTTTCCTATATGATAAACATGTTTCTTGAAAAAAACTTTAAGAATATTCTTTGTTCATTGAAGAACAAAATCCAATTATACATATAAATAAATCTTATGAAAAAGATTTGCAAAATTTTAAATTGTTGTTTTCATCCAAAATAAATATATACAAGAATGGAGTCATCGAGATCGTAGAATACTCGATTCATAAAATGGATGAAATAAGCTGGACAAACTGAATGACATAATAAGTCATTCATAAGTTTCATAACGAGTGTGGAATGTGGTAAATGGAATGCTAACTCCCGCAACTCGTAGCAAATAAAAATCGGTGGAAAAGTCGAGCTAAAAAGACCTTAACACTACTCAAAAGATTGCTTAGGTGATAATCCTAAGACAAACTCAAAAATACCGGAAAATTCTCAAACTACATGAATGAGAGAAATAACACTTTCCTCATCATGTGGCTTAAAGAATAAAATGATGCCATTAAATTGGAATCAAAATCACAAAGGAAAAAACAGAAATCTGCTTAAGAGATTGAAAATGTCGAAGATGAATAGTCCACACGGGACAAAGGATATGACTACATAAAAATTAAGCCAATCCTTACAAAAGCCAATTTCGAAGCATAAGTAAAAATCGGCTCGGAAAGAAAAATCACATAAAATAATTTCGACATCAATAAAAAAACAAATTGAGTGTTGCGGATCCACCAATCCGGATTCGCAATCCTCAAAGAAGTCATCAAGCCCAAAAATGTTTGAAGAAAAGGATAACAAGTTCTTTTGTTATAAAATAATGAGACGAAACCCATATCAAAAGAACTCGAATAAAATGATCACAAAATAAATGTCATTAAGGATAGAATGGATACCTTGACCAAGAGAAGAGCCACTAGGAGCTTGAACAACATTTAACTTTCCCTCTCTCTTGTTTGGAAGTTTAGGGCATGTAGATAAGTAATGACCCGAACATTTGCAATAGCGGCAATAAAGGGGTTTCGGGCACTTAATTACATAATGGTCTGTGGATCCACAATTATAGCATTGTCCACGACAAATGGTAGGCGACCCTGCTACCGAAGTTTCTTTCTTGCTTAGGAGTTTGGAGCATGCAGAAATATGATGACCTGAATTTTTGCAATAACGACAAAAGAGCGGCTCCGGACACTCCTTTGCATAGTGGTCCGTGGAACCACAATTGTAGCATTCTCCACGATTAGGGATTGGAGTCTTTGCCACCAAAGTAGTTTGCTTCACTCTCTTATTGGGATTAAGGCTTTTGAACTTAATATGCCTCTTCTTGGAAATCCCAATATCAATATCAATTCCTCTATCAGCCTCTTCATGTCGAAGGGTGATATCCACAAGCTGATTGAAAGGAACTTCAAGTTTCAGAGGTAAAACCATTTCGGGGTTCTTACACAAAGCACAAATAAACTTTTGGTTCTTTACAAGATCCAAAAGTTGCTGGGCAGACATGAATACGCCATCCAGAGAAGGACTACTGGATTGACCAGCGCTAGGACTACCAGAACTAACCATCTCTTCTTCTTTAAGAAAGAAAGAAAGAAGAAGAATAAAGTTATTCTCAGAATGAATATCAAGCAATCTTGATAGATAAAATAAGGAATCATAAAAGAAAATAGGATGAATCGGTACGAAGACTCGAATTAATCCTAAGGTACAACTCCTAAGAAGGACTTAGGACGATGATCCTTGTTAAGTTATTCTACATTGTTCCGAAGTTTGGCTCTGATACCAAGCTGTGACGCCCCACCTCTATACCCACGCTAGCCAAGGACACTACGAGGTAATGCCGTCAACTAGCATGGAGAATAAGGCTGTTGAGGAGCGACCATCTGTATAATTGCTTTGTACGAGTACCGATATGCCAAATAAAAATATAACTTTTCATCTCAAGAGGAAATCCGACATACCGATACAAACTCAAAGCTACTACACTGTGGATATATGGACTTCGGAAATAAATATAGAAATAAACATAACACAAATCAGTCACAGACAATTCATATCACAAAGGCGGAAATAGATATGAATATAACACATGAAAGTGTACATCATAGTAGTGGTCAAATAAGATCCACAAAAACACAAAAGAATAGATACAAATACAAGATAATAGTATATGTATACATCAAGGAGTCTAATCTCAAATGTATACAACAAAACCTACTAAGCACGGGTAGTTAGCCAAAAGTCAGATGATGGTTCCAGATAGGAAATCATGAGGAAGCACCTGCAAGATCTCAGTCAGACCCGAGTATTATTTAAGAAGAAAATAATAAACGGATCAGTCTAGCTATAATTATCAGATAAAATGAGATAGAATATGAGATATGGCATAAACATATAATAACCATAATGACATACTACTATAAGTATGTAAATGAAAATCAACAAGAGATTAATCAATATCGCCAGAATCTTCACAAAGATAAAATAGGGTATCATACCCTAAACTTGTATTCATAACAAGTCAATAACACATGAATTCACCAATGCACAAAAATTGATAAAAGTTATCAGTGGAAATCACGAAAATTGGTGAAGCACAAAAATTCCAGAAATCATCACAAGAAATCCAAAAAACACATAAAAAGGGGGGGAAAGGCCTAAGAGCCGAATGCTCCACGAACGGTCCGAAGACCAATGAGCCGAATGCTCCACGAACGGTTCGAAGACCAATGAGCCGAATGTTCCACGAGCGGTCCGAAGACCAATGAGCCGAATGCTCCACGAACGGTCCGAAGACCAATGAGCCGAATGCTCCACGAGCGGTCCGAAGACCAATGAGCCGAATGCTCCACGAACGGTCCGAAGACCAATGAGCCGAATGCTCCACGAACGGTCCGAAGACCAATGAGCCGAATGCTCCACGAACGTGAGTAGAAACATCACACAAACGAGGTCTAGTCTCCCTCGCATACAAAGAGACATCGCACAATTGCTAGTCTAAATCAAATCACAAAAATGATCATCATGATCATCAAGAAGTGTCAATTATACTAAGCCAGTAAATATATGAGTTTAGCTTCATGTCCCATAACCACTAGCTTAACTTAAATATTTACGAACAAACTGTAGATCTTCACTAGGAAATTGTCACAAAAAAGGTTCAATCGAACAAGTCCAAGAGCTAACCGACGAAGTAAACGCAAGCGTTTCATACCACTCGTTTTACTAAGTCGTTTAAGTCGATTTCTCATCCGAGTGAAGTAAAGGCTTGTATATACTAGTAGATTGGAAATCGGTTTGGGAAAACAAACTCTTGATATTTGAAATAGTGTTGAAATCGTTTTGATGAAGAAGTTTTGATATTTAATACTAGTATTGAAACCTTTATATTTTAAAGTGATAAATCACGAAAACGATTGTAGAAACAATCAATCAATCAAAAATTCACATTCGAAGACATGGATAAAATCCAAAGAGATCAATAACGAATCCATCAAAAATGGATATTCTCAAAAGTCCAAAGAAAGAAGTCATCAAACTCGATAATAATTGATAACAATAAGTCGGATCGACAAAAATCGATAAACCTTGGAAATTTACTCGAAAATAGGAAAATTAGGCAAAATCAGCAGTTCAAACGTCTAAATTTTTGTGACAGACGTCTAAATTTTATCTCAGACGTGTGAATTTTTGTGACAGACGGCTTAGAGGTCAAAAATTGAAACAGAGAGTAAAAAACATTTTGAACTATATTCAGATGTCTAAATTTTTTGTTACAGATCTCTATATTTTATCACAGACGTCTGTATTTTTGTCACAGACGTCTAAATTTGGTGACAGACGTCTGAAACGTCTGAATTTTTCTGCTACGCAAAAAAACAGCCTAGCTCAAAAATCGACGAATCCGAACCATAATGCGATCGAACGAGCGATGAACACTAAGGGTTTACGCCAATCGGCAACCCAGCCCTATAGGCACTTCGATGCATCACCAAAAACATGTTCAAACATCCATAAAAGGATTTTCACATAAATTAAACCAAAACACCAAAAATTGGAATACACACCAAATCAATCCAATCCAAATATTAAATACGCATGGATAAGTGTTAGGAATTCATACCTAACAACAAAGATAGATATAGACATAGATGTGAGATAAAAATCTCACCTTTGAACCCAAACAAATGAAGAAGAAGCTTTTAAAACAAGCTAAGATCAATTCCTCTTCAATAACAACTCATGAAGCTTCAATCTAAGCTTTAAAAGGAGAACATTCCCAAAGTTAGGTTTAGGAATTTCTGAAATTGGAAGGAGAAAGAGTTGGAGAAGAAGAAGGAGATGCTTACCAATGGGTTCTCTTTGAATTTGGAGCTAGAAGTTGGATTTGCTAATGAAGACTAGGGTTTTGAATTTCTATTTCCCATTCTCTTCCACCATTGTTGCTCAAGAACTGAAATGAGGAGGAAGTGAGGGAGAATGGGGAGAAGTGGTTCAGATTTGGGGGTTAAGTTGGCAAAGGGGCTGAACCCAAACCCAAAGTGCAAATGGTCAAATTTTTAGCTAGCTCCAAACATATCGAAGTTTATACTTAAAAGATTACAAACGACGTTTTGAACTCAATGGAAGTGGTCTCGAGTCCTAATTCGATTGTTTACAAAAAGTAGCTTTTTGGACATCAATCCGATTAACGATTCTATATTTAAATAAAACATTTAAATATAAAATCGATAAATATGCGGGTTGTTACAGACTCCCCTCCTTAAAGAAATTGCGTCCTCGCAATACTTAAGAAGAAAATAAAGAGTAACAACCATAGAAGCATATCAACACAAAAGAAAATTTGAAATAAGAAGTTCACCATAAAGAGCACGAAAGAGTAAGCCTGAACGGGATCGCTCGATGAATTCCCAGGATTCCCAAGAGCAATTCTAAGAACCATTGAACTCTCACAAGAAGAACATCTTTATTCCGAAAGCGCTCAACCTCCGAAGCAATGATGCGAATGGAATGTTGCTCATAAGTCAAATCTGGTGAAACTTCAATTTCCACAATAACACCGGGCTCAAGAATAAATATCGAAATCCCAAAGGCATTTCCGTATATAAAGGAGACATGGAAAACGTCATAAATAACAAAAGATTGAGCCGGTAATAAAAAGGCGATAAGCCACAGAAAAAATACGTTCGGTGATGGGAAATGGACCAAAATATCGTGGTGCAACCTTTCCCGATCAACTGAAACGCACAACACCCCTCATAGGTGAAACATGAATGAACACCAATAAGATCTGGACCTGAAACCAGCCTTTCATCGGCTTCAAGCCAACACAAAGAGAATCGGCATGGCCTTCCGTAGAGTGGCTCGAAAGGTACCATACCAATACAAGATTGGAAGCTATCATAGAAAGAAAACTCAACAAGAGAAATATGACCTTCCCAACTTCCACAAAAATCAAGAACACATGAACGAAAGAGATCTTTAAGAGTTGATTCACACGCTCGGTTTGTCCATCGGACAAAGATGATAAGTGATGCTAAAATTTTAAGCATTGTTCCTAAATCTTTTTGAAGACCTTACCAAAAATCCACTAGTAAGATAATGGATCACGATTGCAAATCAATAGAAGTAGGAACTCCATGCAATTTAACTAGACATAGAGTTTAGTTATAAAAAGAGGTACGGTCCAATTGGACTGAACGGGAAGAAAAATGAGCGGATTTTGTATGTCTATCTACAATCTCCCATAAATTGTCATGACCCAAACGAGAACGGGAAATACCGTCAATAAAGTCCATGGAAATATGATTCCATTTCCAAATTGGAATGTCCAAAGGTTGCAATAACCCACCGGGCCTTTGGTGCTCGGCCCAAATGAGTTGGAAAGTCATGCAACGCTTAACAAAGTTAGCGATATCAAATTTCATTCCCTCCCAATAATAAAGTCGCTTCATAACCGCGTACATTTTTCTACTACCAGGACGAATGGTGAATTTAGAACGATGGGAAACTTCTAATATGTCTTTGCGAAGATCACTAATATTTGGCACGACAAGTCTACCAAATTTTCGAATACCGCCGCGAGAATCAATATCAAAGTCTTTCATACCTTCAATATCAATTTTATCCCTAAAGTTTCGGCTAAGAAGAGCCAATTCGGGATCTAGCTTTTGAGCTTCAAGGATGCGGTCAAAAGAGAAGGATGAGCCTCTAGGCTACATAAAACAAGAGATGAACGTGAATTGGAACTCACGATCTCGAATCTCACAAGTGGAGGAAATCTCGAGATCATTCCATTTGGATATCAACAAAGAAATAACCGCTTGTTGCTTAAGACTAAGGGCATCGGCAACACGATTCTTCCATCCGGGAGTAAACAAAGAATATCAAGATCATAAGATGCAAGGAACTCGAGCCAACATTATTGACACCAATAAAGTTCCTTATGCAAAAATAAATATTCCAAAGATTTATGATCAAGGTGGAGAACAAATTTCTCCCCCAAAATGATGATGCCAAATTCTAAAAGCAAAAACAATAGTCGCGAGCACTAGATCATGAGTGGCATACCTAGTCTCGATCGACCTTAATGATTTAGAAACATAAATGATAGCACGTTCTCTTTTGCAAGGGAACGGCATCCAAATCCAATACGACTAACATCGGTATAAACAATAAAGTCTTGGTTCCCTTCGGGAATCACAAGAATAAGAGTATCGGAAAAGAGTTCTTTTAAATAATCTTCTTACCCGAAAAGCTAAAACTTTCAAAATTACAATTATCTTTATGTAATAATCTTTTCAGAAAAATTTACATTTTACAAGTCAATTTACTGTGTCAAATTGTCTCATCAAAGCGTTTAGGAGATTCCTATCGATAACGTTGATCAAGCGCATCGACCAGAATTCTTAAAGCACTCAATGGGCAATACAATCACAAAATCGTTTCCTATATGATAAACATGTTTCTTAAAAAAAACTTTAAGAATATTCTTTGTTCATTGAAGAAAGAAATCCAATTATACATATAAATAAATCTTACGAAAAAGATTTGCAAAATTTTAAATTGTTGTTTTCATCCAAAATAAATATATAAAAGAATGGAGTCATCGAGATCGTAGAATACTCGATTCATAAAATGGATGAAATAAGCTGGACAAACTGAATGACATAATAAGTCATTCATAAGTTTCATAACGAGTGTGGAATGCGGTAAATGGAATGCTAACTCCCGCAACTCATAGCAAATAAAAATCGGTGGAAAAGTTGAGCTAAAAAGACCTTAACACTACTCAAAAGATTGCTTAGGTAATAATCCTAAGACAAACTCAAAAATACCAGAAAATTCTCAAACTACATGAATGAGAGAAATAACACTTTCCTCATCATGTGAGCTTAAAGAATAAAATGATGCCATTAAATTGGAATCAAAATCACAAAGGAAAAAACAGAAATCTGCTTAAGAGATTGAAAATGTCGAAGATGAATAGTCCACACGGGACAAAGGATATGACTACATAAAAATTAAGCCAATCCTTACAAAAGCCAATTCCAAAGCATAAGTAAAAATCAGCTCGGAAAGAAAAATCACATAAAATAATTTCGAAATCAATAAAAAAACAAATTGAGTGTTGCGGATCCACCAATCCGGATTCGCAATCCTCAAAGAAGTCATCAAGCCCAAAAATGTTTGAAGAAAAGGACAACAAGTTCTTTTGTTATAAAATAATGAGACGAAACCCATATCAAAAGAACTCGAATAAAATGATCACAAAATAAATGTCACCAAGGATAGAATGGATACCTTGACCATGAGAAGAGCCACTAGGAGCTTGAACAACATTTAACTTTCCCTCTCTCTTGTTTGGAAGTTTAGGGCATGTAGATAAGTAATGACCCGAACATTTGCAATAGCGGCAATAAAGGGGTTTCGGGCACTTAATTACATAATGGTCTGTGGATCCACAATTATAGCATTGTCCACGACAAATGGTAGGCGACCCTGCTACCGAAGTTTCTTTCTTGCTTAGGAGTTTGGAGCATGCAGAAATATGATGACCTGAATTTTTGCAATAACGACAAAAGAGCGGCTCCGGACACTCCTTTGCATAGTGGTCCGTGGAACCACAATTGTAGCATTCTCCACGATTAGGGATTGGAGTCTTTGCCACCAAAGTAGTTTGCTTCACTCTCTTATTGGGATTAAGGCTTTTGAACTTAATATGCCTCTTCTTGGAAATCCCAATATCACTATCAATTCCTCTATCAGCCTCTTCATGTCGAAGGGTGATATCCACAAGCTGATTGAAAGGAACTTCAAGTTTCAGAGGTAAAACCATTTCAGGGTTCTTACACAAAGCACAAATAAACTTTTGGTTCTTTACAAGATCCAAAAGTTGCTGGGCAGACATGAATACGCCATCTAGAGAAGGACTACTGGATTGACCCGTGCTAGGACTACCAGAACTAACCATCTCTTCTTCTTTAAGAAAGAAAGAAAGAAGAAGAAAAAAGTTATTCTCAGAATGAATATCAAGCAATCTTGATAGATAAAACAAGGAATCATAAAAGAAAATAGGATGAATCGGTACGAAGACTCGAATTAATCCTAAGGTACAACTCCTAAGAAGGACTTAGGACGATGATCCTTGTTAAGTTATTCTACATTGTTCCGAAGTTTGGCTCTGATACCAAGCTGTGACGCCCCACCTCTATACCCACGCTAGCCAAGGACACTACGAGGTAATGCCGTCAACTAGCACGGAGAATAAGGCTGTTGAGGAGCGACCATCTGTATAATTGCTTTGTGCGAGTACCGATATGCCAGATAAAAATATAACTTTTCATCTCAAGAGGAAATCCGACATACCGATACAAACTCAAAGCTACTACACAGTGGCTATATGGACTTCGGAAACAAATATAGAAATAAACATAACACAAATCAGTCACAGACAATTCATATCGCAAAGGCGGAAATAGATATGAATATAACACATGAAAGTGTACATCAGAGTAGTGGTCAAATAAGATCCACAATAACACAAAAGAATAGATACAAGTACAAGACAATAGAATATGTATACATCAAGGAGTCTAATCTCAAATGTATACAACAAAAACTACTAAGCACGGGTAGTTAGCCAAAAGTCAGATGATGGTTCCAAATAGGAAATCATGAGGAAGCACCTGCAAGATCTCAGTCTGACCCGAGTATTATTTAAGAAGAAAATAAAAAAACGGACCAGTCTAGCTATAATTATCAGATAAAATGAGATAGAATATGAGATATGGCATAAACATATAATAACCATAATGACATACTACTATAAGTATGTAAATGAAAATCAACAAGAGATTAATCAATATCGCCAGAATCTTCACAAAGATAAAATAGGGTATCATACCCTAAACTTGTATTCATAACAAGTCAATAACACATGAATTCACCAATGCACAAAAATTGATAAAACTTATCAGTGGAAATCACGAAAATTTGTGAAGCACTAAAATTCCAGAAATCATCACAAGAAATCCAGAAAACACATAAAAAGGAGGGAAAAGGCCTATGAGCCGAATGCTCCACGAACAGTCCGAAGACCAATGAGCCGAATGCTCCACGAACGGTCCGAAGACCAATGAGCCGAATGCTCCACGAGCGGTCCGAAGACCAATGAACCGAATGCTCCACGAACGGTCCGAAGACCAATGAGCCGAATGCTCCACGAGCGGTCCGAAGACCAATGAGCCGAATGCTCAACGAACGGTCCGAAGACCAATGAGCCGAATGCTCCACGAACGGTCCGAAGACCAATGAGCCGAATGCTCCACGAACGTG
The DNA here is from genome assembly GCA_030737815.1 of Allium fistulosum. Taxonomy (NCBI): domain Eukaryota; kingdom Viridiplantae; phylum Streptophyta; class Magnoliopsida; order Asparagales; family Amaryllidaceae; genus Allium; species Allium fistulosum. The sequence continues at coordinate 7,755,004 of JASFAW010000014.1, forward strand.
AGTAGAAACATCACACAAACGAGGTCTAGTCTCCCTCGCATACAAAGAGACATCGCACAATTGCTAGTCTAAATCAAATCACAAAAATGATCATCATGATCATCAAGAAGTGTCAATTACACTAAGCTAGTAAATATATGAGTTTAGCTTCATGTCCCATAACCAGTAGCTTAACTTAAATATTTACGAACAAACTGTAGATCTTCACTAGGAAATTGTCACAAAAAAGGTTCAATCGAAAAAGTCCAAGAGCTAACCGACGAAGTGAACGCAAGCATTTCATACCACTCGTTTTACTAAGTCGTTTAAGTCGATTTCTCATCCGAGTGAAGTAAAGGCTTGTATATACTAGTAGATTGGAAATCGGTTTGGGAAAACAAACTTTTGATATTTGAAATAGTGTTGAAATCGTTTTGATGAAGAAGTTTTGATATTTAATACTAGTATTGAAACCTTTATATTTTAAAGTGACAAATCACGAAAATGATTGTAGAAACAATCAATCAATCAAAAATTCACATTCGAAGACATAGATAAAATCCAAAGAGATCAATAACGAATCTATCAAAAATGGATATTCTCAAAAGTCCAAAGAAAGAAGTCATCAAACTCGATAATAATTGATAACAATAAGTCGGATGGACAAAAATCGATAAACCTTGGAAATTTATTCGAAAAAAGGCAAATTAGGCAAAATCAGCAGTTCAGACGTCTAAATTTTTGTGACAGACGTCTAAATTTTATCTCAGACGTCTGAATTTTTGTGACAGACGGCTCAGAGGTCAAAAATTGAAACAGAGAGTAAAAAACATTTTGAACCATATTCAGACGTCTAAATTTTTTGTTACAGACGTCTATATTTTATCACAGACGTCTGTATTTTTGTCACAGACGTCTAAATTTGGTGACAGACGTCTGAAATTTATTTCAGACGTCTGAATTTTTCTACTACGCAAAAAAAAAGCCTAGCTCAAAAATTGACGAATCCGAACCATAATGCGATCGAACGAGCGATGAACAGTAAGGGTTTACGCCAATCGGCAACCCAGCCCTATAGGCACTTCGATGCATCACCAAAAACATGTTCAAACATCCATAAAAGGATTTTCACATAAATTAAACCAAAACACCAAAAATTGGAATACACACCAAATCAATCCAATCCAAATATCAAATACACATGGATAAGTGTTAGGAATTCATACCTAACAACAAAGATAGATATAGACATAGATGTGAGATAAAAATCTCACCTTTGAACCCAAACAAATGAAGAAGAAGCTTTTAAAACAAGCTAAGATCAATTCCTCTTCAATAACAACTCATGAAGCTTTAATCTAAGCTTTAAAAGGAGAACATTCCCAAAGTTAGGTTTACGAATTTCTGAAATTGGAAGGAGAAAGAGTTGGAGAAGAAGAAGGAGATGCTTACCAATGGGTTCTCTTTGAATTTGGAGCTAGAAGTTGGATTTGCTAATGAAGACTAGGGTTTTGAATTTCTATGTCCCATTCTCTTCCACCATTGTTGCTCAAGAACTGAAATGAGGAGGAAGTGAGGGAGAATGGGGAGAAGTGGTTCAGATTTGGGGGTTAAGTTGGCAAAGGGGCTGAACCCAAACCCAAAGTGCAAATGGTCAAATTTTTAGCTAGCTCCAAACATATCGAAGTTTATACTTAAAAGATTACAAACGACGTTTTGAACTCAATGGAAGTGGTCTCGAGTCCTAATTCGATTGTTTGCACAAAGTAGCTTTTTGGACATCAATTCGATTAACGATTCTATATTTAAATAAAACATTTAAATATAAAATCGATAAATATGCGGGTTGTTACACTTTACCTTTCCAGGGGGTCAGAATTTCAGAGGCTCCTCCCCCGCAAGTGGAGAGTCCTTTTGCAGGGCTTGCTGACATTCCGATCTCGGATTTCGTGTCGTGTCCACACGACGCCGGGACGGAGAGGCTTGATAGCGCTTTTGAACTGAGCGGGTCATTTGCTACGAGTGCGGCCGACATTTCCGGTTGGTCGGGGGATTGCACATGCATACACTTCACTACACTACATGATTCACAACTGTACCTCGTCCAGCTTAGAAAGTTACTAACTCTTTCTTCGTTTACCATTTTCAGGTACTATGTCTGGAAGGGGATCTATGCTCGGGAATCTTCGCTCAGCCCGAAAATCTTCTGGTTACTATGATTCCTGCAGGAGGGATTCAGACAGAGATCGCGATCGTGAATACTCTAACAAGGACAGGTATGGGCGTGATAGAGAGTATAGACATCGATCCATATCACGCTTTCCTCCTCCTAGACTTCCGTCTCCTCCCCTTGTTCAAACTTCAAATCCACCAGAGCCTCCTTGTCACAGGCCGTCTTCTCATGCTTCTAGGTCCGAAACTTATCTTCAGAGAGTCGAGACCACGGCCTCTATTATCACTGAGCAGGTCCCTGCTGAACCCATAGGGGAAGGAGCTCTTAAGTTGGCTCAGATGAGGAAGGACTTTTCGAACATTTGTTTCGACGGTTATGTCTTCCCACCACACTTAAAGAGAATCCCATCAGGGGTGGAAAACACGGTGCATGACTTTGTTCACGACATATACACCTAGTACCAAGAGTGGGCAAAGGCTGCCGAGAAAGCTTCCAAGGTGGCCTTTGAGCGGGCCAGAGCGCTCGAGAAGATGGAGACCGAGCTCGCAAAAAAGGATTGGATTATTCAGGTACTCTCCGCTGAGTCCGAGTCTTCTCGGAAATCTGAGATGGAGGCCGTCAAAAGGGCCGATGAGGCGAAGGCAGAGATGGAGAGGTTGGGGCAGACACATGTTCTCCTGGTGGAGGAGACGGCCACCAGAACACTAAAGTCATTGCTGAGCGGGACTCGGCGGTCAAGGAGCTTAATGAACTCAAGGCCAAATATGCTGATATGGCCAAGGAAAAAGACGACGCGAACAACGTAGCCCAGGAGGCGTGCGAACAAGCTGTTCTGCTCAGGGATGAACGGGATGCGGCGGTGGCTAAAGTCCAGAAGGTGGAGACTGAGGTCGAGGAGAGGGTGAAGCTGGCCGAGTCCAGGCTAGAGGCCGACATCAAAGACCTCCTTGTTGTTTACAATGCTAATGTGCTAAGGCACAGGGGCCTAGCCTAGCTCGATGACTTTTTGACGCATCTCCACAATGCTTAGAGCCGACTGGTTGAGGAAGAGAAAGAGGCGCATCAGGGCGGGTCCGTAGATGAATTCGAACTCGAGAATCGCATTCTCACTGATGATGAAAAGAAGGTTCTCCATGAGTCGATGATTCTGCGTGAAAAGGAAAAACTTGGCGCCCAGCATTTCGAAGTGGGAAAGGGTTCTGAAGTTGACCATCATGAAGCAAGTCTCGAAGTTCCCGTGTCAACCCAGTCCCACGTCTACGGTCGATCCCCAGGCTGGTCCTGCTTATAATCCGGATCAGCCGCAGATGTCTCCGGCTGCTGCACAAGTTACTGATGTCGCCCTACCGCCTACAAGTCGAACTGAGGAAGGTATTCTAAACATTCCACTTCTCTTAAATCGTGATCTTCGATCGAGTTAAGTCCTAACAGTTCTTTTATTTTTTGTCCAGTGATCGATGTCGCACCGGCCATGCCTCCTGCCACTCAAGTACCATATCAAATGCAGGAGGCTATCATGACCGAGGCAACCACCATGAGTACATCTGCCCCGCTTGACGATCTGCAGGGAGGTACGATCGCGTTCGACGAGCAGCTGTTGGATGAACTCTTTCGCCGCCACGACGATCCTCGTGCTGACTTGTCATCTGTCATGAGCGGAACTGATCCTGCTACAAGCTCTTCAATGCCGACTGCTGATGCCCCCAACGGGGCTCGAGCAGTAACCAAAGAGGAGATGTTTGCTCAGATTGACGCTAAACTGGCAGCAGCGGCTTATGGCGGCAGCTTTGGAGGGTGGGATGGCAGCATCGGGACCTACCCCGCTCGGAATGATGTCTCCTGGTGGCACTGTCTTTCTCACCAGCCTGCCCATTCCACTTTTTGTAATTGATCCCGTTCCTCCGACTCCGCCCGTAGGGAGCATTCTTATTCATACGAGTTTAGAGGAGGACGTCGACATAATGCCCTCGCCTGAAGACCAACCGTCGAAAAGCAAAGGCTCGAAGAGGAAGCCTGGGAGATGGCTCCAGCGGGTCCACACCGAGGAGGAAGCTAAGGAAAAAGAAAGATTAGGCACGCTCTCCTGGTGTATTTTGATTTGCATTTTGTTAGCCATGTATAGATGCGGGTTCGACCCCTGCTAGTAGGAATTTTTTGGAAACTTGTACACGAACTTCTTCTATAATCAATAGAAATGAAACTTTTCTTTTTTGAATTCTATTTTGTCATTGTGTATTTGTCTAAGTGTTTCAATGTCTGAGCTGCACTTGAGAAGTTTCAATTTCCGAACGAAGTTGGTTTCCGTTCGCCAAGTTTGGGTATTGTGGACATGGTTTGTGACCGGGAAACGATTCGAATTTGACGTCGCATTGCTTCAGTTGATGGTTGACGCTTAGGTCTTGCTCCCCAGTCTTGGTGGCATGTTGTAAAACATCAGTCAGCGATTGCCCTCTTCTTATAGCATGCCGAGTCTAGTGCCACTGGATTGGCATTTGAATCATATGTCTGCTATTTGGGGACTTGGCATTTGTACTCCAACTCGCGCTTCGGGAACCTGAAGTTGGTGTTTACGCTCCGTTTCGCATTCTGGGAATCCGGAGTCGATGCCTATGCTCCGACTTGTGCTCTGGAAGTACGGAGTTGATGTTTATACTCCGCTTCGCACTCTGGGGATACGGAGTTGATGTTTATACTCCGGTTCGCGCTCTGGGAATTCGGAGTTGGATGTTTATACTCCACTTCGCACTCTGGGAATATGGAGTTGAATGTCTATACACCACTTCGCACGCTGGGAATACGGAGTTGAATGTTTATACTCCGCTTCGCACTCTGGGTATACGGAGTTGAATGTTTATACTCTGCTTCGCACTCTGGGTATACGGAGTTGAATGTTTATACTCCGACTCGCGCTCTGGGAGTTCGGAGTTGAATGTTTATACTCCGCCTCGCGCTCTGGGAGTTCGGAGTTGAATGTTTATACTCCGACTCGTGCTCTGGGAGTTCGGAGTTGAATGTTTTATACTCCGCCTCGCGCTCTAGGAGTTCAGAGTTGAATGTTTATACTCTGCTTCGCACTTTGGGTTTACAGAGTTGAATGTTTATACTCCGCTTCCCACTCTGGGTATACGGAGTTGAATGTTTATACTCCGACTCGCGCTCTGGGAGTTCGGATTTGAATGTTTATACTCCGCCTCGCGCTCTGGGAGTTCGGAGTTGAATGTTTATACTCCGCTTCGCGCTTTGGGAATACGGAGTTGAATATTTATACTCCGCTTCGCACTCTGGGTATACGGAGTTGAATGTTTATACTCCACTCACGCTCTGGGAGTTCGGAGTTGAATGTTTATACTCCACCTCGCGCTCTGGGAGTTCGGAGTTGAATGTTTATACTCCAACTCGCGCTCTGGGAGTTCGGAGTTGAATGTTTTATACCCCGCCTCGCGCTCTGGGAGTTTGGAGTTGAATGTTTATACTCCGCTTCGCACTCTGGGAATAAGGAGTTGAATGTTTATACTCCCACTCGCGCTCTGGGAGTTCGGAGTTGAATGTTTATACTCCGACTCGCGCTCTGCGGGTTTGGAGTTGAATGTTTATACTCTGCCTCGCGCTCTGCGAGTTCGGAGTTGAATGTTTATACTCCGCCTCGCGCTCTGGGTATACGGAGTTGATGAAGGATTGTCGTGTATCATTCCTTTTTTTGACTTTGATGTGATGGCTTGCCCCCGAGCTTGGGTTTCACTTAGCGATTGATTGGTTGCATCGCAGTCACTCTCTATTTGAATAAATCCCACCGTATGGTGAAAATTAGCTCTCCGTGCATAGTGATGGTCATATGAAGTATTTCAAGTAAATCACAGCTCTGGCTCGAAGAGGTTGCATTTTATTACCGAAATAAGAAAGTATGGCAAAGTCAGTTGCCTTATTACAAGTTCTAATTTCGAAATGTATAAACAAATTGCAGGAAAGGAAGGTAAACTAAATGGATAAAAATAGCCTGTCAAGTGTAATAGCGGCGAAGGCTCTCGCTATTCCAAGCTCTTGGCAGGGTAAGACCGTCGACGGTCGATAACTTGAATGTGCCATCTCCGATCCTTCGTGCAATAACATACGGTCCTTCCCATGTCGGCTTCATATGCGAAGGAACCGGATAGATTCTTTTTAAGACGAGATCGCCTAGCTCGAAGGTTCACGGATGGACCTTGGCGTTGTACAATCGGGCGACTCCACTTCGATGCACAGCTGCCCTCAAATCAGCTTCCTCACACTTCTCATCTAGTAGATCGAGAGATTCGGCAAGTAATATAGCATTTGTCTTTGGATCATAGTATGTCACACGATGAGAAGGTACTTCTAGCTCGACTGGAATAACGGCCTCTGAACCGTAGGAAAGAGAGAACGGAGTGTGGCCGGTCGCGGTCTCGTGGGTTGTTCGGTAAGCCCATAGAGCCATAGGAAGTTCATCGACCCACTTGCCCCCGACCTTTTCCAGTCGTTTCTTCAGGATGGATTTTATAACTTTATTAACTGCTTCGACCTGTCCGTTTACTTGAGAATGTGCAACTGCGGAGAATTTCTTTTGGATGTGAAATCGTTTGCAGAAATCTTTGAATTCAGCACTGTCGAATTGGGTTCCGTTGTCCGTAATTATGGTGTGTGGGAGCCCGAATCGACAGATGATGTTACAAACCACAAAGTTGATTACTTTCTTTGTTGTAATGGTAGCGAGAGCTTCGGCTTCAGCCCACTTTGTAGAGTAATCAACTGCGACGATGGCTTACTTCACACCACCTTTTGCCAGAGGTAGAGCACCGATGATGTCGATGCGCCACATTGCGAACGGCCATGGGCTGACCATTTGCGTTATCTCAGTAGGAGGAGTTCTAGGAATTCGGGCATATTTCTGGCACCTATCACATTTCTTCGCATATTCCAACGCATCACGATTCACGGTAGGCCAGTAATATCCATAACGAATTATTTTCTTGGCAAGAGCTTGCCCTCCGGTGTGATCGCCACATTCTCCCTCATGCACATCGCGCAACACTTGTTTAATCTCATCGTGAGCGATACATCGAAGTAGGGGAACTGAGTATCCCCTCATGTACATGAGTCCATTCTGGATGGTAAACCTTGAAGCCTTTCGAAGGACTTGTCTCTTCTCACTCCTGCGTTTCGGCAGGGTTCCGTGCTCATTTGAGTGGGGTCATCCATGAGTCCTTTTTGGGGACAATTTCACATACCCGGTTTATTTCTGTCCGGTCGATACTTGTGGAAGATAGCGTTTCTACCGGAACAAGTCCCATTTGTTGAGCTTCACCTATGCTGGCTAGCTTTGCCAATGAATCGGCCTTTTGGTTGCGCTCCCGAGGTATACAATAGATGGCGTAGTAATCGAACTGATCCATTACTTCCCGAACTCGAGCTAAGTAAGCAGCCAACCTTCGATCTCTTACCTGATACTCTCCCCGTACTTGACACACAACCAATTATGAATCACAGTAAACTTCCACAGCGATGATTTTCATATCTCTGGCGAGTTTCAAGCCAGCTAAGAGGGCTTCGTATTCGGCTTCATTATTAGTCGCATGAAAGTCAAACTTCAAAGCGTAGCATATAGATCGACCTTCGGGGGTTTCGAGTACGACGCCAGCGCCCGAACACCGGTCGTTTGATGCACCATCGGTATACAGCTTCCATACATGTTCGGGGGATTTACTAATTTCAGGCAAGTCCTCTGAAATGGTGAATTCAGCTATGAAATCAACGAGGACTTGTCCTTGGATTGCTTGTCTTGGAGTGTAAGTAATATCAAACTGACTCACCTCGATGTTCCACTTAAGTAACCTACCAGACGTCTCATGCCGCGAAAGGACCTATCGTAACGGCTGGTCGGTGTAAACAACAATGGGATGTGCTTGGAAATACGGTCGGAGTTTTCTCGATGTGATTACAAGGCAGTAATCCAACTTCTCCAACTTTGGATAGTTCCTTTCAGCCCCAGTTAATCGTTTGCTGACGTAATACACTGGCTTCTGTATCCCGTCTTCTTCTCGAACCAAGGTAGTGCTGATAGCGTTTTCTGATATCGCCAAGTATGCATACAACTTCTCATGATCAATAGGCTTTGACAGTATTGGTGGTGTGGATAGATGTTGAACTAGTGTTTGGAAAGTGCCTTCGCACTCCGTGGTCCATTCAAAGTTTTGTTTCCCTTTTCAGATCAGATCGAAGAAGGGAATGCATTTGTCAATGGACTTTGAAATGAACCTGCTCAATGCCGCTACCTTTCCATTGAGACTCTGGACTTGCCTTATAGTTTTGGGAGTTTTAGGATTTCTGATTGCCCAAATCTTTTCGGGATTGGCTTCGATTCCCCGGGGGTTGACGATGAATCCAAGGAACTTTCCGGATGCAACTCCAAAGTGACATTTTAGTGGGTTGAGCTTCATTTTGTATTCTCGAAGTATGTTGAACATAGTTTCCAGGTCTCTAACATGGTCGGTGGAGAGTCGTGACTTCACAAGCATGTCGGCTACATATACTTCCATCGTTTTTCCGATTTGATTGGCAAACATCTGATTAACCAATCGCTGATAAGTAGCTCCGGCGTTCTTGAGTCCGAATGGCATAACCTTGTAGCAGTAAAGTCCCAGGTTGGTCACGAAGCTGGTATGTTCCTGATCGGGCAAATGCATTGGTATCTGATTGTAACCAGAGTACGCATCCATGAAGGATAAGAGTTCATGCCCAGCCGTCGAATTTACTAGCTGATCAATTCTGGGAAGTGGGAAACTGTCTTTGGGACATGCTTTATTCAGATCGGAATAATCGACACATGTTCTCCACTTCCCGTTTGGCTTTCGGACGAGCACGGGATTTGACACCCATTCAGGATATAGCGCATCTCGAATGAATCCATTTACTTCAAGCTTTTCTACTTCCTCTTTAAGGGCGGCAGATCTCTCTGGATCCATACCATGCCTTTTTTGTTCGACCGGGACATGCCGCGGGTCAATGTTCAGAGTGTGGCTCGCGATGTCCGGCGAGATCCCACAAATATCAGAATGTGTCCAGACAAATACGTCAAGATTTTCCCGTAGAAATTCAACCAATTCCTCCTGAGCTTGCTGGCTTAGCTGAGATCCAATCTTTATCATTTTCGAGTCGTCTTTACTATCAATCGGGACATCAATCGTTAGTTCGGCCGGTGATGCTTGATTTTCTTTAGATTCTCCTTCGTCTTCAGACTCTCTTGGATCAAGATCTTTGAGGAATTGGTTGGGGTGCCCGGGCATGGGCCCGGGCGTTAATTATCAATTATCGGCGAAACGGACGCAGAGAGATTCCTCTACGCCCTTTCCCTTCTCCTTTCGCTGCGCCTCCCGCAGCTTAGCAACATAACAGGCTCTGGCAGTAGCCTGATCTCCCTAAACGATCCCTATTCCATGATCAGTGGGAAATTTTAAGGTCAAGCACCATGGGGCAATGGCTACCCTGAATTCAGCGAGGGCCAGTCGGCCCAAGAAAGCATTGTAAGGGGAGTCTATGTCCATAACAATGCACTGCAACATCCATACTCTCCGACGTTCTCCAACTCCCAACTCTACTGGCAGCTCCACCGTTCCAGTGGGTATTGTGGCACTTCCGTTGAAACCATGGACCCGAGATTGACAAGGCTTCAAGTCTGCGGCTTCCATCTTCATTTGATCATAAGCTCCATTGAACAAAATATTTACAGAGCTTCCATTGTCAACTAAGATCCTTTTCATCCAAGCGGGACCTACTTGTTATCCCACCTTTTGGCAAAGTCGAGATACCTAAGAATTAACTGAAAATCAGTGATTACTAGTCATAAATATCGGTTGTGCATCGCAGGTTCACTATGGATATCGATGAATTTTGTCCGAGTCCGGATCAAGCTGCAGTTGACGAGACATGACAAGCAAAGCCATGGAAACCTGCATTCCAAATTTCAAGTCAATCCGAGTTCATATGCTCAAGATATGATCGATGCAAGTTGATGAAAAAAGTCACACTTTCGTATCCATCAAGCAGCATTAGCTTCGTATCGATGGAGTCCGTATTCACCATCACGTCTCCATTCGTATCCATCAACTTCACACTGATCGAGTTTGAATCCATCATCTTCGTATCGGTCAAGGATGCAAGACCTTCGTACCCATCTGTCTCGAATCCATCAGATGACTTCGTATCCATCAGGCGCTGACCGTTTCGTATCCATCAGGAGTCCTTGTTCGAATCCATGAATAATTGCTTGTTCGTATCCACTGAGTCAAACAGGCCAGAGATGACGCGTGAGTTATGGATGCGAACGCGGCGAAATACTCGGAGTGACTCGATCAAACCGGAGTGAAAAGTGGATCGACACGAAGAGCGCGCGCCACGTCAACTTGCTCACGCGCATTACCATCGATTCGAAGGGATCGATTCGAATTGATCGATTCAAGCAGGGTGAACAGATGAAGAATGCGATTTGGAATCGATCATAACTTGAGATCTACAAGGCTGAATGCTATGAAATTTTCACAGAAGCTTGCATACATGTTGAAGAATGTCCACACCAAATTTCAGCTCGATCAGATGATTTTTTGACCGATTCGAATGGAGTTCGAATCGATCATGAAGCGGGCCAAGATTTCCTGGACGCGGGCGCATGGGCCCCCACACGTGCCAGAAGTAGTCTCCCTAATTTTAGGCAAAATATCAGCCTTCTACATCTATAAATAGAGCCCCAGGTCATTCAGAAAAGGGGGATCTCGACTCTGAAGCGCCCAGACTCTGCCAGACTCTACTTTTCACTTCATTACTACTGTTGTACTCGAATTACAAAGCTAAAATCCATTGTAACACGCTGTAATCAAGTGTAATCAGCGAAGAACATCAATAAAAGAAAAACCTTTGAAGTGGACGTAGGCCGGAGATAGCCAAACCACTATAAATCTCGTGTCTCTGTTCATTATTTCTGAATTATGATATTCTGTTTGCTTAGATCTGAGAATTGTGTTTGAATATTGCTGATTTATATTCATACACTGGTGCTTTCACAACATTCGGGGTTTGTGACCAATTTTGGCGCAAACACTTTGGTGCATTCACTGAGAAGAACTAGCACCCGCTACACCAGATTCAAAGTTTAGATTTAAAAGTTTGAAGGATTCAGATTGACTCGATAATGACTCGACAAACAAGACAAAGAGCTGAGAGAAGCCAACAGGGAGGAAGTCAAGAGGCATCCTCTGGTGCTGGAGAAGGAAAAGCTTTGATTTACATCACCAGAGATGAAATGGAAGCCATAGCAAATTCATTGCAAGAGAGGATGATGAAGACTCAGCAAGAAATGCTGTAGAATTTCTTCGAGCAGATGAGGGCAGCAAATGTGCAAAACGTTGGACCAACTACAGCAGCTGCAAGTGCGGGACAAGGAGTCAGGATTGCGGAAACCAATGAAGGTCAGTTTCAAGGTCAGGATGCAGATCCAGAAGGCAATCAACAAGGACTTGGGGGCAGACCCTCAGGATCTGATGCTGGAAGGCCTACAGATGGAGCTCAATAAGCTGGAGCCAACGCTGATGCTAATGGGCCACACGAAGAGTATGTACCAGAATACCATTCAAGACCAAGAGGGCAACCCCAGGATGGAGATGAAAAGATGGCCGGATTAGTCTGACGACTGATGAGAGGAGGATTGTCCAATGGAGGACTAGAGGAAGTCAGTCGGAATCCATTCACCCCGAATATCAGAAATGCAAGGAACCCTCCAAAGTTGAAACTGCCTATGCTGGATCCTTACAACGGGAAGTCAGACCCAACAATGCATATTACTCGATACATCAGGCACATGGAAGTGTTGGGGGCATCCGAGGAAGTGATGGCTCGATGCTTCCCTCTATACTTGTCAGATTTGGCTGCACTTTGGTTCAGGCAATTAGAAACCGGATCGATTAGAACATGGGGCGAGCTAGTAGATTGCTTCATGAGATAGTTTAGGGTCCATGTGACACGACCCAAGAGTGTGATGACTTTGGCATCAGTAAAACAAAGGACCGGAGAGTCCATAAAAGATTTTCTGCTACGATTTAATGCAACAGTGGCTTCTTTAGATCGCCCAGATCCATCGATGATTTTGATGGCAGTAGTGGCAGGAGTTGGGGAAGGCACTGAATTCAAAGATTCTTTAACGAGAGACCCACCGCAAGATCTTGGAGAGTTTTACCATGAAGCTGAAAGGTTCATTCGACTAGAAGAATCACGAGCCGAGAGGCAGGAAATAAACGGTGTACAAGCCGAAGGAACCGCTAGGGAACAGCCCAGGGCAGACAAAGGAAAGAGAAAGCAGGATGACGCACATGATGGCCCTGACAAACGAAAGAAATTCCGAGAGCCCAGATTCAGGCAATACACTGATTTGGCGGCAAGCCTGGAACGAATTTACACTGAAACTCGGGGGCAACTCCCCTATCAAAAACCACCCAGGAGAGATCCCACAGAGCGGGAGCGTAGAACCGGAAAATATTGCCTATTTCATGAGCTGGATGGGCACACAACCAACGAATGCCGCCACCTAAAAGATGAGGTGGAAGAACATGCCAGGAATGGTAGATTGCCACAATATGTCAGAGAACGGGTAGCGGTGGTAAGGCCTGAACAACTACCGCCTCCACCTAACAGAAACGATCCTAGATCGGGATCATGACTCGTCATCAACTGATTAAGATGGCAAGGGCCAAGTTCAGGATTTGGACTTCGGTCAAAATAATTTCATTAGATTTGTTTTCAGAATAAACGGCTACTCCACTTACTCATGTACGGGAACCAAAGAGATCCCTAGGCATGCTCTGAGATGGAGATAGACCGATCTGCCCGGAGAGGCAATGTTTAGTTTTTTCCTGATGTTTGAGATTGAACATCAAGGACCTGAATTTAATAAATAAACTTGAATTTCTTGAAATAAACCTTTGACCGGAGAGTTAAAGGATGAGTATTAAATACCAATATAAAAATGATCGCTTTATGACCCTACCCGGAGAGACGGGGTCCGGAGTGCAAGAAGTGGGTTGCTTCGCTGGAGAGCGACAGGATCGACTCACTTAACGTCGTTTCCCATTCACCGGAGAATGATTGGATCGGGATACGATAAGAGCCCGGAGAGGCTATGATCGACCCACGATTTAGGATATGACATCGCTTAATGTTCAGATACACTGAACCGGAGTGCAAGAAGTGAGTCGCTTCGCCGGAGAGCGACAGGATTAACTCACTTAACGCTGTTTCCCCTTCACCAGAGAGTGATAGGATGGGATCCAGGAGGAGCCCGAAGAGGCTACGATCGGTCCAGAACGACCAAGACATCGCTTTACGCCCTAACTGGGGCCGTAGTGCAAGGAATAGAAAGCAACGCCGGAGTGCAATAGGATCTTTCTATTCGATCGCTAAGTCTGGAATGGGCTTGGAAAGGGTCCGGAGTGACCATCAATAGTACAGAGAGACCGTAGAATTTCATTCTTAACTTCCATTGGAAGAAATTGATAACGATTCGGCTTCGAACAGCCATGGACTTGATTGAAAATGCTATAAGCTCTGAATAAAACATGAACTCACTGCATTCAATTTGAGACTGATCAAAACACACCTTTTACCAAAAGGCATGTTTTGGGGGGCAAAGTGTTATCCTACCTTTTGGCAAAGCCGAGATACCCAAGAATTAACTGAAAATCAGTGATTACTGGTCATAAATATCGGTTGTGCATCGCAGGTTCACCATGGATATCGATGAATTTTTTCCGAGTCCGGATCGGGCTGCAATTGACGAGACATGACAAGCAAAGCCATGGAAACCTGCATTCCAAATTTCAAGTCAATCCAAGTTCATATGCTCAAGATATGATCGATGCAAGTTGATGAAAAAAGTCACACTTTCGTATCCATCAAGCAGCATTAGCTTCGTATCGATGGAGTCCGTATTCACCATCACGTCTCCATTCATATCCATCAACTTCACACTGATCGAGTTCGAATCCATCGTCTTCGTATCGGTCAGGGATGCAAGACCTTCGTACCCATCTGTCTCGAATCCATCAGATGACTTCGCATCCATCAGGCGCTGACCGTTTCGTATCCATCAGGAGTCCTTGTTCGAATCCATGGATAATTGCTTGTTCGTATCCACTGAGTCAAACAGGCCAGAGATGACGCATGAGTTATGGATGCGAACGTGGCGAAATACTCGGAGTGACTCGATCAAACCGGAGTGAAAAGTGGATCGACGCGAAGAGCACGGGCCACGTCAACCTGCTCACGCGCATTACCATCGATTCGAAGGGATCGATTCGAATTGATCGATTCAAGCAGGGTGAACAGATGAAGAACGCGATTTCGAATCGATCATAACTTGAGATCTACAAGTCAGAATGCTATGAAATTTTCACAGAAGCTTGCATACATGTTGAAGAATGTCCACACCAAATTTCAGCTCGATCGGATGATTTTTTAACCGGTTCGAATGGAGTTCGAATCGATCCCGAAGCGGGCCCAGATTTCCTGGACGCGGGCGCATGGGCCCCCACACGTGCCAGAAGTAGTCTCCCTAATTTTAGGCAAAATATCAGCCTTCTACATCTATAAATAGAGCCCCAGGTCATTCAGAAAAGGGGGATCTTGATTCTGAAGCGCCCAGACTCTACCAGACTCTACTTTTCACTTCATTACTACCGTTGTACTCGAATTACATAGCTAAAATCCATTGTAACCCGTTGTAATCAAGTGTAATCAGCGAAGAACATCAATAAAAGAAAAAATTTTGAAGTGGACATAGGCCAGAGATAGCCGAACCACTATAAATCTCGTGTCTCTGTTCATTATTTCTGAATTATGATATTCTGTTTGCTTAGATCTGAGAATTGTGTTTGAATATTGCTGATTTATATTCATACACTGGTGCTTTCACAACATTCGGGGTTTGTGACCAATTTTGGCGCAAACACTACTTGTGTTGAGATGACCAGTGGATCGATTGTAGGAGCTTTGATTTTATCTGCGTCTCTGCTCCTGAACACGATGTCATCCGTCATCGTTTTCTGTTGCTTGGCCGGAGCTCTCTCATCAAAACTACTGTAACACTCGAAGTCCGCATGCCTAATAGAACTGGCATACGACTCCATTTTCTTCCAGCTTCGATCTACTGGGTGAGGACCACCACTTATTGTATTGATGACCAACCTCCCGTCTGCACGAGCGGGTTCCTCATGACTTTCCTGATTCGGCGCACGATTCTGATTTGATAGGCCCGCACCACCGGATTGCAGTGCCCGTACATACTGATCCAGCTTCCGCTCACGTATTAGTTTTTCAATGAGGTCTTGTAGGTGATGACACTCATTGGTGTTGTGGCCATAACTCTCATGGAATCTACAGAATTTTCCTGTTTGGATTTGTCTTTCAGTCGGTGGTTTCGGGGCAGGTTTCTTATATTGCATGGTATTGCAGGTCTACAAATACACATTTTCCAACGACGTGTTCAATAGAGTGTAGTTTCGTACATGGAAGCTCTACGCCGTGGTCCACGATCCTGATCGCGTTTTTTGTTTTGATTTCTATTGTCCCTCTGCTGATTCTGTTTATTTTGGACTTCAACTGAATTTTTCCAGAACTATCTTCGGACTGTTTAACCGCGATGTTACTCTGGATACCTTCGATGTTGGGCCCTGCGTCATCCTGCTTCCTAACCTTTTTCGCAACCTCCCTTCTCAGGAATTGGGCTGCCTTGGAATAGAAATGGTCCAATGACGCAGGTGGCTTCCCAGCTAACCAATTTCCGAACTCGGAATCAACATCAATCCCCTTAGTCAGAGCCATCAGGATAGAGTTATCGTTGGGATTTCTTATTTCTGCACACGCAGCATGGAATCGCTCCAAGTAACGTCTAAGTGTTTCTCCAGGAGCTTGCGTAACACTAGACAGAGTGTTAACGTCCTTTGGCCTCGCCACGTGCATACGGAATTGTTCGACAAACTTGGTGGCCATTTGGTCAAAGTTAGAGATGGATCGCGGTGGCAAACGAGTGAACCACATGGTAGCGATGCCCCCTAGGGAAATGGGGAAACTACGGCACTTTACTGCGTCATCAGCTCTGGCCGCATTCATCAGCCATTCGTATTTCAAGACGTGTTGATTGGGATCAGAACTTCCTTCATAAACTGGCAAAGCTGGCATCCTGAAGTGCCGAGGTGGTTCAGCATACATCATCGGTGAAAGGGGTATGACTTCGGGAGATTCCCCAGTCGTCATTAGAGAGACCCTGACTTTCACGGATCATTTGGTGGATCATCGCTGGTATATCCGGCGTTTGGATGCTTGGGGCATGTTGTGCCAAGGTGTGGTCGGGTTCCACAGCGCGAGTCTGGACCGAACGCGGTCGACGGTCCGTGCCTCGCCTCCTTGGTTCAACATCCTCAGGGACATAAGGCTCAGGAGTCTGCTCTCGTTGGCTACATTGAGGATCAGCTTGGTTTATATCAGCACCTCCCCGTCTGACAGTGGTGATAGTAGCAATGTTGCCGGTAACATGATAAGGAGCAGCTACTCCCCGAGTTGAAGGTTCTGTGCGGAGGCTAGCGGATGGTCCAGCTCTAGGTTGCCCAAGGTTCGAAGTAGGTTGGTGTCCCGTGATTTGGGTGTAGCTTTCACCTAACCGTGGATGTGTGGATCTAGTTTGGCCATTGGAGGAGGCTGAACTTTCTGTGGAAGAGTGAGAACCTTGGTCTCTTCTGGATCTTCTTCGCCTTTGGCGATTTAGCAGGTTAGTCAACTCCGTGTTGGCGCGTAGTTGTTCCGCTAGCTGCTGTCGACTTTGGGTCAACTCTTGAAGCAATGTCTGAAATTCTTTTCTAGTGATTGGACCTGATGGATCTGAAGGTCCTGCAGCATTTTGGTTGGATGGAGGCAATTGCACGGGATTTTGTCAGTCCCATGCTCGTTGATCAGCAGCTGTAGAAGTGGTACGTGTGCTCACCATGGTGAGGAGATGAAAGTCCTTTCCTAGATCTGATGCAAATCTGAATAAAATGGAAGGGCTTCAAAGTTCTAGATCTGGATCTTCTTCTTAGACTTATGCAATCCAATATAGATAGGAGATCCAAAGAGCAGGAGAAAAATTGGTTTTTCTCAGTGAAAGCACCAAAGTGTTTGTACCAAAATTGGGCACAACACTCTTCAGAAGTCTTTGAAGAGATAAAGTGAAGAAATTAAATGAAAAAAGAGGAATTATCTAACAAAAACTCCAAATTTCAGAAATGAGAATAATTAAAGTGCAAGGAGACACAAGAATTTAGAGTGGTTCGACGTATAGCCTACATCCACTATGAAGTAGTTTGCTTTATTGATCTTTCTTTTGTGCTTATAAGTGAATTCAATGATTTACAGCAGTTAATTGTGATTTGCAGCAGTGAATTTCGTTTGTGGCAGCAGCAATTGAGTTCAGATCTGGATCTGGCGGAGTCCGGGCGTTGGAGATCTCAAAGAGGAAGAAGAACCTCTTTTCTGTTGGCTTTGGGGGTCTATTTATAGGTGTAGGAGGCTGATATTTCGCTCAGATCTTGGGAGACCCTCTCTGGCACGTGACCAGGCCCGCACGCCAAGCCCGTGAAGTTTCGGTCCGATCCGTGATCGACACGAACAGATTTCGACTCGCTCAAGATTTCATCCAATGGAGTCGAAATTTGGCATGGACATTCTTTAGCATGCACGTAGTCTTCTGTGAAAATTTCATAGCATTTGGACATGTAGATTGGGAGATATAATCGATATGAAATGGGGTTTTTGGTAGGCCGTTTCCTTCGACTCGTTTCTGTTCGACTCGGTGACATGGCACTTTTTGGATCGCTCTGCCTTTGACGCTGTTTTGAGCGAGTCGAAGTGCGCATTGATTGAGCAAGTCGAAGTGAGCCATGATTGATCTAGTCGAAGTGCGTGGTTCGATCGATTCGAACGGTGACTTTGCCAATCGGAGTTGAATTCGATGGAGTCGAATAGCTGTTTGAGCGGAGCGAGTCGAAGCGTGCACTTTCGATGGTTCCAAACTAGAGCGAGTCGAAGAGGGCAGTTTTGGGAGGTTTGAGCAGTGGAGTCGAAGTTGATGGAGTCGATCAGTGGTTCGAAGGGAGCGAGTCGAAGAAGGCCTCTGAGCGAAGCGAGTCGAAGTAGGTACTTTAGATGGCTGTGAAGCGAGTCGAACAGGAACGAGTCGAAGTTGGCATCTGAAGGATATGGAGCGAGTCGAAGGGAGCGAGTCGAAGGAGCGAGTCGAACGGTAATTGATTTTCGTCCAATTTCGTATCCTTCATAACTTGAGCATACAAACTCGGATTGACTTGAGATTTGGAACGTTGGCTCCCATGGCTTAGCTTGTCATGTCCTACCAATTTTGGCTCGATCCGGACCCGGACAAAATTCGTCGATATCCATAGTGAGCCTATGCATAACTGATTTCTAGGATGGGCCGTCATTGATTACTGGTCAATTCCTTGGTGTCACGGTCTTGCCAAAAGGCGGGATAACAGACTGTCTTTAGTTTCTAGTCCAGTTCTTAGTGTCATGGCCTTTCCAAAAGGCGGGATAACAATTAGGTCTCCCTGTCTAATCCATTGTGTACCTTTGAAATATGCAACTTTTTTGCCATTAAAACCTAGGGAATATGAGACCGTAGAAATGCAAGTATATATCAAAGTTAAAAAGTGGCATTGAAAATTCATCCATGATGTGATGGAAACAAAAGCTTTTCATTATATTGAATCATTGGGTCTCTTGATATCCATCTTCGTCATGCCCTGGGAGATATATAGCCTCAATTATAACCATTCGGTAATTCATGGGTTAGGAGGACATTGTCCAGGGTACTTCTGCCGGGAAGAAAAGCTGCTTGATTATCAGATATTAAATTTGGGAGAACAATTTTCAGCCTAGAATAAATGACCTTAGAAAAGCACTTGTATACTATATTGCAACAGGCAATAGGCCTTTACCAACTCTAAATTCCCAAGATGTGCAATTCCTCTCTACAAACGTTTTGGATGAAGAGATCAAATTAGCAATCTTTGACATGGAAAGAGCATCCTGAGGTGGGCCTGATGGATACAATGTTGTTTCTTCAGTCATTGGTGGAATATCATAGCATCTGATTTTCTAAAAGCCATGCATAATTTTTTCAATCATAGCAAGTTAATTGGCAACATCAATGCAACCAACTTGGCTCTGATTCCCAAGTCAAAGCAAGCATCCTCTGTGATATCATTGATGTGCACGTAAAAATGTATATTTTTACTCACACACTTAATCTCATTTTAGTAAAATAACTGTCATAATTGGGTGTTTTTACATGTTTAAAACCAAATTTCAAAAATGCTTTCAAGTCATCATTCATGCATCTTCATGGGGGCAAAACGGTAATTTTGTGTGTGAATTAACTTGGAAGAAAATTACTTGCACATTTTAATTTGTTTTGGAGGAATTTGGATTCGACTTGGAAGTGGCTTCATGGAAATATTCATATATGAGAATTAGAAGCCAAAGAAATGAAGAAATAAATGAATTCATGTAATCATGGAGGACCCCACCTACCCACTAACCACGAACCACAATTAAGAGCTAAAGCACATGTTAGTGAGGATTAAAGGCACATGCACAGTTAATGGAGGATTAATTTCATGCTAATGATAACTTGGAGGCTACACTACCTCAAGGGCATTTTAGGGAGTTCCCTAAAAATGATTAGGGTTTTAGTCATGTATAAATAACCCTTTTATGTTCATGTAATGGAGTTTTATCTTCTTCTTTTTTTATGCAAACTGTAGCACAAATCAATTAGAAATAAAATGGCTTCTTAAGCCTCTTCTTCTTTTTCTACATGCTTTTCCATTTCATGTTTACTTTTATTAACATGCTTCTTCTATTTCATATTACTAGATTAGCTTTCTTTTCATTGCAATTAGTTTAGATTTAATTTATGCAAGTAGTTTAGTTCTCTTTTCTTACCTTCTTTTCTTTTTAATGTTGTAATCTACATGTGTTGAAATGATAACAAAAATGAGAAGCTAAACCCCTTCAATTTAGGGGTAATGAAGCTCTCTTAAATCAAGTAGATTCAACATATTTGCTAATTTATGAACTCTTTTTATGCTTCATGGATAGTTAGATGTTGATGTAAGTTTATTAGTGAATTTGATAGCCTGTGTTGTTTATCACAAATAGGCTATTCTTAGTCAAGTATAAACACAATTTACATTAACATCTAACTAAGTGATTTTGATCATGGAATTAAAATAGAATCAAAATTTGATGATCTATGTTATTAATCAAAAATATTAAATAGATCATGCTTAAAATAGATTTTGTTTTAGTTTTATATTCATTTTCAGGACATTTAACAAAGTGGTTTTAGTGTTGTATTAAAGTTTGATGTTTAAATTGTGTTAATTAATAACACAAATAGACCATACTTATGATAAATACATCACTAATTCTACTTATTAATATGACAGGTCATAAATTGATTTTGTGTTGATTTATGTGTGAGCATGAGAGTGGATTTGCCTCTAAATTGTCTCTTAATCTCATATTTTTGTTCACTTTTGTTTAGTTAGTTTTCACATTCTTTTTAGTTAAAACAATCGCAAGCTTTGGTTTAATTTGATCGAGTAGAATTTAAAATTAATTTATTTTCCTACGGCTCAACCCGTACTCGCAAGTACTACAATTGTACAATGTGCGCCTGCAATTATTTTAACGATTACAGAAATTCGGCCATTATCAACAAGTTTTTGGCGCCATTACCGGAGAATTACAATTTTATTTTAATTTACTCTTCGGAATATTTTTGTTTGATTTTATTGTGTGTTAATTTTGTGTGTTGAATTGAATTTAAAAAAAAAGAATATTTTGCCTTGTGTGTTTGTTGTGTGATTTTTGCTTTCATTTGATTTGCGTGCTTTTTTTATTTGCATTTGCATTTCTAAAAAAGAATTAACTGCATTTCATTTCAAAAACAAAATTTTACATTACAATTCTGTTTACATTTCATTTCTCTGCATTTTAGTTTCTACTTCTTACTGCAACTACTTGCTCCTCTTCCTCAAACCAATTACATCACATCAGCATCCTTCCCACTGCCCTCTACTACGACTACATCTTCAATACCCTGCATATTCTTCACCCTGCACAATATCACCACCTTCCCCTTGCAAAATCCTCAAACTGCTCCATTTTAACCTCAAACATTCATATCCTCCTCTGCCTTGTACTCACATAACCAATACCTCACCGCCTTGTACAAACATTCACTTCTTCCTGCCCCTAACTGCATCTCACAGTACAGCACCAACCACCTCAACATCCACCTCAGCACATCCACTGTCACCACCTTACCCATTGCATTCCACCTAAAACTGCTCATTTCATCTACATATCAAATACCACTGCTCATATCACTCTACATACCACTCTACATATCAAATTGATGCACTGTATATTTACAAATCAAACTACCGCATAATACTGCACATCCTCCTCTGCCTATTACCATCCACAACATACCAGTCATCCACAACATTTCTGTGCCATTCCAATTCACCAATCAGAACCCATCATCAAACAATCCAACCTCTTCAAACTGCCACTGCCCTTCTGCCATCTCACTGAACTTCAACATCTCTTTCTTCCTACTTCATCAACAATAAGCCAGAAACTTCATCATTGCCTCAACATCCAACTACCACCTTCCAAAACAACAAAACAAATCACCATCAACATACAAATTTATCCACTTCTACTAACTGTCCTCCATCCACCCTTACCTTCAACTTACAACCACTACCATACACTGCCATACTTCACTGCTCCTCCTTGCTAAACTGACCAGTAACCCTCACCGCAATTTGTTCATTTGTTCATCAACATTGTTATCCTCTACCTAACAGTACATTATCAGTTCACCACTGCACCACTGTGCACCATACCTCCCCCGCCCACCACCATTTCCCACTACATTTCATCTAACCATCTAACCAGATTTCACATCACAGCAACATCCTTCTACTGCCTCTATATCACTCTTTTCAACATCACTTCCACTTCTTTATCTCAGCAACAATGCATTTCTCTCAAACAGACCATCACCATATAAACCACATACTACCCTCATATCACAAAATCACTGCATAACAACTACCTCTGCGTTTTTTTACAACTGCAACCTCCAAAACAAGCTACATCATCCTCCTCAATCCCACAATCCTCACAACCTCTGCTTCCACTGTAAAACCACCATCCTACAAGCACAACACTAATCTCCCAAACGCTCTTCCAAATCATCTTCCTTCATCATCTCACCGCATAAGAAAATTCGAATAAACGAGCAACCAAATTACCAAACCCTCAAACATCCACGCAAACCCAATAACCCAAATCAATTGCCAACTATCTACAACTCGCCATCAAATTCGACTTCAGGAAACTCGAATCACCAAATTCATAACTTCACTAACCTGCGACCTCTAATCTCCAATCGCGAAACCTTGACGACTTGAGATCAATCACCGACTGAGACCATTTTGGAATTGTTTTGAAACCAGAATTGAAACTAGAATTGAAACCAGAATTGTTTTGAAATTTGAATTTTGGAATTGTTTGGAATTTGGAATTCGCTTTTGTTTGATTGAGAATACGAAGTCGAATTTTATATTTGCGAAAGAAAGGTGGGTTTTATTTTCTTAGTGGGCCAGGTCAATTTTCTTTTTATTATTTCTATTTGTTTACTTTTACTTTTTTTAAGTCCATTTTTCCTTTTGTTCTTCTATAAGAAAAACAAAAAAACAAGTGGTTTTAGTTTCTATAAAAAAACAAGTTGTTTTGGTTCCATATTTTTTTTCAAGGAAGAAACTAAAAAAATAGAATAAATATACTGTGTATATATCTTGTTCAAGTTTTCAGGTTGCAAAAGCAGAAATTCAGAATGAGAAGACTTGGTTGCTAAAAAAAATTGCTTTGCTTGCTTTAAAAAAGTTGCCGCTTTAAAATAATTTGCTAATAATTCTACACGCTCTGGTATCGTGCTCTTATCACTTGTTTTTATTTTCATTGCATTGTTGGTTACTTGCATTTTTAAAACAAATTTCAAAAACAAAAACAGAAAACAAATTTCATTCGTAGTTGCATTGTTAATTCATGTTTAATTTCTGTTTTGCATTCATACCATCTTATTTTTATTTTCTAGGGTCAACACCCAAATCCACATAAGGTTGGGGATTTCACCACCACTTCCTTGGACCACAAATTGCATTTCATCATAGAATTTTGACTAATAATAACAGTTAGACTTTGGACTTAAGGGAGTCACGAGCACACCTAGTGCTTAATTGTATCTTGACAAGTTGTCTTCTTTGAACAATTTATTTTCTTGGTGTCTAGGCTACAGCAGAGCAATAATCATATATAAATATTATAGTGGTTTGTAAATATTATAGTGATTGTTTCTCTAGTGGTACTTAAACCTTTGGCTACATTGCTATGATGATTTGTGCTGCACCGATAACTCCTGTCTGTTACCTGGCTAAGAAATATTTTCTTGGATTAAGACAAAGTGTGATTATACAATTTTGGGTTAGGAGCTACTAAGGACAGAAAATTTGTAATTAAGTCATTGCATCATTTAGTTGCATTAGTTCATACATATATAAAAAAACCAAAAAATCCAAAACTAAAAAAATTTATACATTTTACTTAACTTAGTTCTTGTTTAATCCAAAATCCAAAAAAAACAAGCATTTTACTTGAGTTAGTTTTTTTCAGAAAAACAAAAAAAAATCTTTTCAAAAATAAAAACAAAAACTAAAAAAAAGCAAAAACATATGAAAAAAATATTTTAAATATCCAAAAGAAAAAAAAACAAAAATCAAATCTCCCTTTTGAAAAATAAATTCTCTTTGGTAAATAATTTTCCTTTTAAAAAAATTATAAAAAAAACATAACAAATTTTCACTTCATTTTCCAAACCTTGTTTCGTTCTCTTAACTCGATTCTCACTTCTCTCTCTCCTTGACTTTTTCTTATGCATGAGTACTTATACTTGTGACACAGCAACTAATCATTTAACTCGGACAAATGATCCTCCAGCAATGGCAAACGAAAATGCCCCTCGAACTCTTATGGATTAAATCTTTCCCGATATAGTTTCTATTCCTTCTTGCATTACGCTACCTGCCCAAAGGGGTAATCATTTTGAAATTCCTTCTTAACGAAATTCGAACAAGTTTGCGCAACCGTTAAACTCCAACAACTTTGTGATGATGGAATCAAACTTCGATTAATTCCATTTGCTCTTACTGATTACGCTAAAAAATGGTTGTACAGCTTACCATCAAAATCGATTAAAACTTGGGAAGAATTCGTTAAAGTTTTCTTGAAAAAGATATACCCTTGGAAAAAACAACTAAAATCCGAAACAAAATTGTCAATTTTCATTAATTCACGGGTGAAGTATTCGAAAAATAGTTTAAAAGATTTAAAGAACTTTTGATAAAATTTCCACACCATAATTTCGAAAAATGGACTTTTTGCCAAATCTTATATGATGGACTTGAAAACAGCTCACGAAGCATGCTTGAATCGATGTGCCAAGGCAATTTTCTTGCTCAACATCACGACGATGCTTGGCAATTCCTTGAAAACTTGGCTAAAAAATCATCCTAATGGGAATGTTCTAACGAAAAATCAATTTACTCACGATCGAGCGCACACTCGATTGGATCATCTTTGGCTTTGGAAGTTAAAAATCGATGCATGATCAATAAATTCGATAATGATTTCTCATCCAACCAAATGAACCAAGCTTTCCTACCAATGTGTTATAAATGCAATGATCTGAATCACATAGCCGATTAGTGCCATAACTCGATCGAACAACTCAATGCTTTCAATAAGGTTAAGAATGACCCATTTTCTTCAACGTACAATCCTGGTTGGAGAAATCATCATAAGTTTGCATGGAACCAAAACAATTCCAACACGAATTTGGTTCGTCCCAATTTTCAAGCATTTTCAAATAATGCTTCAAATCCTCCCTTTCAACCCAATCATTTTCAACAAAATTTTCTAGGTCCGTCTCAAAATCAACTGCAACAATCTTTCGCTCCCCAAGACGATAAACGTTTGAGTTCACTTGAGAAAAGTCTTGGAACTTTGACTAAAGCAACCACTCAAAGTCTCAAATCGAATAGTAATTTGCAAAATTCGTTAACCTCGTACATGTAGCATACGAGTCAATTGATTGCTAAACTTGAAATGCAAATGAGTCAATTAGCCACGTCTATAAGTGAACGTGAACGAGGCACATTCCTAAGTCAGCCAGTTTTGAATCCCCAAAATCAAAACACAAATTTGAACCAAGCCCATGTTGTTCAAGATAGCAATGTA
Source organism: Allium fistulosum (assembly GCA_030737815.1). Taxonomy (NCBI): domain Eukaryota; kingdom Viridiplantae; phylum Streptophyta; class Magnoliopsida; order Asparagales; family Amaryllidaceae; genus Allium; species Allium fistulosum. The sequence continues at coordinate 7,780,634 of JASFAW010000014.1, forward strand.
ACCCAAATGAATGCTATCACTACTTTGTGTTCTGGTAAACAAATCGATAATCAAGTTGTTAATCCAAACGATTTACCGGAAACTCATCTTGACACTTCAAAAACAACAAGCGAATCTGAAAACGACATTGAGCCAAACATCAAATCAAACACCAATCCAAATTCTTCTTCTACTCAAGTAGACCCACCTACTAAGTATCGTGTTCCATTTCCACATCATCTTCGACCCAAGAAACACTTTGACCAGATGGAAAAGATGTTGGAAATTTTTAAACAAGTCAAAGTTAACATCCCGCTCCTTGATATCGTTCAGTAAGTCCCAACTTACGCAAAGTTTCTTAAGGACTAGTGTAACCAAAAACGATGCACTCATGTACCCAAGAAAGTTTTATCAGCCGTCGGACTTAGCGAAGTGTTGTCTCAATCAATCCCCGTTAAATACAAAGATCCTAGATGTTTGACGATCTCGTGCACGATAGGAGACAAAATGATTAACAAGTGCTTACTAGATTTGGGTGCAAGTTTCAATTTGATTCCTTATTCCGGTTACTAGCAACTTGGCTTGGATGAACTTAAACTGACGAAAAATCTTTAATTTGCTGATTGTTCGATAAAGAAACCGGTGGGAAAAATCGAGGACGTATTCATCAAAATTTGTCAATTCATATTACCCGTCGATTTCATTGTTTTGGAGACTCAACTTGTAAACAATATGATGAGTCAAATTCCATTGATTTTAGGCCGACCTTTCTTGGCCACTTCAAATGCTCTAATTAATTGTCGAAATGGTTCGATGAAAATTTCTTTTGGAAACATGACTTTGGATCTTAACATTTTCAATCTTGAAAATCAACCGAACGAACCATATGACCAAACGTTGGAAGTTAGATTCATTCAAGAAAATTTTGATAATGAAACAGTTGACCTAAATAATGAATGCGAGATCGAATACGAACAACTATTTCAAGATGAGCCTAATGAGATTGAAAATGTGCTTCCGTTTGAACCTCTCACTGTTGAATCAGAACTTCAACCAAATTCTTTGATTGAGCAACCCCTTAGGTTGGACCTTAAACCCTTTCCCGATCACCTTAAGTACGCATACTTAGGTGACAACGAAACGTTTACCGTAATAATCTCTTGAACTCTCTCTCTTGATTAAGAAACTTCCTTACTTTCAATTCTATCGTAAAGCAAAGAAGCAACTGGATGGTCGATCATCGATATAAAGGGAATTAGTCCCGCTCTCGTTCAACATCGTATCCATTTAGTCGATGATGCCAAGCATGTTCGTGACATGCAATGAAGGTTTAACCCAAAATGAAGGATGCAGTTCGAGACAAAATTCTTAAACTCCTTGATAACGGAATCATATAACCAATCTCTGATAGTTCGTGTGTTAGCCCAATTCATGTCATGCCTAAAACGTCTGGACTTAGTGTTATCAAGAGCGACTCAAACGAACTCATTCTAACTCGTACTCAAACAGGTTGGCGTGTTTGCATTAATTATCGAAAATTAAATGTTGCAACACGTAAGGATCACTTCACTCATCCATTCATCGACCAAATGCTTGAACGATTAGCCGATCACGAATTCTATTACTTTCTTGATAGTTATTCCAGTTATAGCCAAATTCCAATCGCTCTCTAAGATCAAGAGAAAACGACTTTCTTGTGTCCCTTTGGCGCCCTTGCGTATCGACGTATGCCATTTGGCCTTTGCAATGCACCTGCTACCTTTCAAAGATGCATGGTCAGCATCTTTTCCTATATGATTGAATGCCTTCTGGAAGTAATTATGGACGATTTTTCCATCTTTGGAAACTCTTTTTCCGAGTGCTTACACCATCTTGAGTTGGTTCTTAAACAATGCAAGGAAAAATAGTTAACATTAAATTGGGAAAAATGCCATTTTAGGGTCAAACACGGCATTGTCCTTGGGCTAGTCATTTCAAACAAAGGCATTGAGGTAGATAAAGCGAAAGTAGACGTAATTGCGAATCTACCCATTCCCAAATCTGTCAAAGATATTCGTTCATTTCTTGGACACGCTAGTTTCTATCGATGTTTTGTGAAGGACTTCGGTAAAATTGCTCGACCTCTTACGACTCAACCTGGAAAAGGAAATCCATTTGACTTTAATTCTAATTGTGTTTCTGCTTTCGAACGTCTCAAAAATGAACTTATTTCCGCTCCCATCTTTTGCTCACATAATTGGGATCTTCCTTTCGAAATAATGTGTGACGATTCTAACTTCGCCGTTGGTGCTATTTTAAGGCAACGCATCAACAAAATTCTTCATGTCATCTACTATGCTAGAATGACTCTTAACAATGCTCAACTCAATTACACAACCACTGAAAAAGAGCTTCTAGCAGTAGTCTTTGCACTCAAAAAAATTGCGACCTTATTTGATTGGTTCATACATTACGGTTTCTGACCATTCGGCTCTAAGGCACTTTTTCGCCAAAAAGGATGCTAAGTCTCATTTGATCCGTTGGATCCTATTACTCCAAGAATTTGACCTTACGATCAAAGAAAAAAAGGATCTGACAACCTCATCGCCGATCATCTATCACGTCTTCCAAACGCACCATCTTCTTTACTGATCAACGAGAACTTTCCCGATGAACAACTCCTTTCCGTTTCTATCGATCCATGGTATGCCGACATTGTGAACTATTTAGTCACTAAGGAAACTCCTTCATTTTGGTCAAAGCAAGATAAATATAAATTTATTTCCAAAGTCAAGTACTTCTATTGGGATGATCCATACTTGTTTAAATACTATTCCGGCCAAATCATTCGATGTTGCATTCCAAATTGTAAAATCAAGAGTGTTCTTTCGTTTTGTCATGACCAAGCTTGTGATGGTCACTTCGGTCCGAAGAAAACCGCAGAAAAGTTGCTTCAATGTGGTTTTTACTGGCCTACGTTTTTTAAAGATGCATTTGAGTTTTGTAAAACTTGCGATCACTGCCAAATGGTAGGAAGAATCTCTTGGCGAAACATGATGCCTTTGAACCCCATTCTTACGATCGGAATCTTTGATGTTTGTGGTATTGACTTTATGTGACCATTTCCCAATTCTTTTGAAAATTTGTACATTCTTCTTACTGTTGATTATGTCTCAAAATGGGTCGAGGCCATTCCTTGTAAAACAAATGACCATAAAATTGTTATGAAATTCATAAAGAAAACATCTTTTCGAGGTTTGGAACACCTTGCACAATAATAAGTGACAATGGAACCCATTTCTGTAATCGTTCATTTGAATCTCTAATGAAGAAATACTCAATGACCCATAAGTTATTCACTCTGTATCATCCTGAAGCTTATGGCGAAGTTGAAGTTTCAAATCGTCAAATTAAACAAATTTTGGAAAAAACTATGAATATAAATTGAAAAGATTGGTCTCAAAAATTAACGGATGCGCTTTGGGATTACCGTACCGCTTTTAAAACTATCCATGGGATGTCCCCATTTCATTTAGTTTATGAGAAAGCATGTCATTTACTAGTTGAAATCGAACACAAAGTGTTGTGGGCAGTGAAGAATTTAAACATTGATCTTGAAAAGGCTGGAGAAAACAGAAAATTGCAAATCAACGAATTAGAAGAGATTAGGAACGACGCATATGAAAATGAAAAAATTTACAAAGAAAGAACAAAAGTTTTTCATGACAAGTCAATCCTAAGGAAAACATTTTCGCCGAATCAGAAAGTTCTTTGTATGACTCTCAACTTCATTTGTTCCCTAGGAAGTTAAAATCAAGGTGGACCAGAACATATATTATACAAACTGTTTTTCCACACCGTGCCATAGAAATAGAAACCCTAAGGATGGATCAATTTTTAAAGTCAATGGCCATCGTTTAAAGCCTTACTTGGAATTGCCAAGTGATCGAGAGGAGGAGCTCATGATTCTTCATGAGCCATACTACGTCTAGTAAGAGATGTTAACACTCTTTTGTAAATATGTACATATTTTTCCCCATCACACTCATTATATCATGCACTGACTGGGGGACACAGTCAAAATTAAGTGTGGGGAGTCTCATGTTCATTTTTGATTTTTCAAAGTTTATTTTTTGCATTTTCTTTCCAATACTCAAAACTTAAAAAAAAAATCTGAAGAAACACAATAGGATAAGTATATGTTGTTTATCACAAATAGGCTATTCTTACTCAAATATAGACACAATTTACATTAACATCTAACTAAGTGATTTTGATCATGGAATTAAAATAGAATCAAAATTTGATGATCTATGTTACTAATCAAAAATAGTAAATAGATCATGCTTAAAATATATTTTGTTTTAGTTTCATATTCATTTTCATGACATTTAACAAAGTGGTTTTAGTGTTGTATTAAAGTTTGATGGTTTAAGTTGTGTTAACTAATAACACAAATAGACCATACTTAGGATAAATACATCACTAATTCTATTTAGATTAAAATGAGAGATCATAGATTGATTTTGTGTTGATTTATGTGAGAATATGAAAGTGGATTTGCCTCTAAATTGTCTCTTAATCTCGTATTTTTATTCGCTTTTGTTTTAGTTAGTTTTCACATTCTTTTTAATTAAAAAAATCTCAATCTTTGGTTTCATTTGATTGAGTATAATTTAAAATTAATTCATTTCCCTACGAATCGACCCGTACTCGCATACGTACTACAATTCTACGTTGTGCGCTTGCGGTTATTTTGATGCTTATATTTTTAACGACGGTTTTCTAATCTATAGGAATTCCGCCATTATCGAACAATCATTATATATTATACATGCATATATGTATATTATTTAATTAACTTAATTAATTAATTTCTTTTATTAATCTTATTAATAAAACTGATTTCAAAATTAACTCTTTTTTTCCAAATATTTTGAAAATTTTCATTATATTATAACTTTTATAATATATATGTGTTAGTAAAAAAATGTGGCACCAATACCCAAGAGATTAAGTAGAGAATGAAATTGAGTAAAAGTAAATGAAAATGAGTAAAAACAGAAAACACAAGTTTATGGTGGTTCGGCTAATCGTTGCCTGTGTCCACTTGAGATTTTTATTGATAATACTGAGTTTTATGAGTGTTGTTCTTATGGTTCGGTACCACTACAAAGGCAATTACAAGCATGTAAAAATTGCAAGCAAGCAAAAAAGTTCCCCAGAAATGAGCTCCTAGCCTCCTATTTATAGCTGCAGGTTGGCGGGAAATGCTCCACCACGTCTTCCTCCGTGATCTCCATTATGTAGCAAAAGTTGCACTCAAGAAAACATGGCCAGGTCAACAATTAGCTATGGATCGGTATAGATCCATAAGATCTTCTTATGGATCCTTCTTTTTATCTTGGAATGAAGCGATATGTCCTGAGCTTGTGTTTCCCAACTTTTTTGTGTGTTGCTATGAGCTTGCTTTTGAGCCCAAATGATGGATCGGTGGAGGAGTAGAGTTGCTGATTTCCAGTGCTTGAGGCGTTCGGTAGCAAACAACATGTGATCGATCCATAGAGCTTGCAATAAACTTATGGCATCAAGACTTGGTAGCAGGAGGAAAATATATAAACTCTAGGGTAGATTTATGGTTCGATACTGATCCATGGTACCGAACCATCAGATTGATGGGTTGGTTCCAATCCATCAGATTGATGAATCATGCTTCGAGTTTTTATGGATGGCTTGGTTTCTATCTCATGACCTTGGTTGTACTTGGTTTCTGGACTTTACAGCTATCTCTTTGGGCCTCTTGCCTCGATAGCTTTCAAGTTCAATTCGTCAAGTCCATCTAGATATTGCCTGGTAAAAAGGCTAGATAACGCTTGCCCCCTAAAGTACATCTTGTTTCTAACATGATGTGCTTTGAATCAAGACAAGTTAGGATTACCATATCAGATTCTAATCCATGCTTTAAATAGTTTTTATCCTTCTTTGAACCTTTTTGGTATATTATTACGTCTATAGCCATTCGTTAGCTTCACTAGCATCTAGGTCTATAAAAATGGAGCGTGCTCACATGATTTGACATTCTGAACTCAGTAAACTTGAACTGGTTATTTCCGAATCATTCAGGTTTGAATTTACTTTTCTATGGTTTTAGTTGTTGAATGCTAAGTATGTACAGGTACACATGCTTTGATTTTCCATCGTGCTCTAATTCCATGTGCACACATTCCAGTTAAGCGTTAGATGTACATGCATACATACTTGTTAAATATGTATATATATACATATGTGTGTGTGTATATACATACATACATACACCCAAACCGTGCCCCTGACACCACCTACCTTGGCCTCGACTACAACCTTGAGCAAAACTTCAACTTCCTTGACCAGCCTTGGATTGCCCCCGAAAACCTTCTTGACCAAGATGACCTCTTTGACGCTATGAATCATGAAGCCACCTTGCCCCTTATCCTTCCAACTCTTCCACCCCAAGACGACTCCTTTGAAGTGTCGGGACCTAGAAGGGGGTTCCCAGCTCAAATGATGGATAGATGGGACCCAATGTTAGACCTAGATCTTTCCGTCCCTCTTTACCTGCAATCCAACCAGCCTCTCGACCTTGCATTTGCCCCCTCTATCCCCGTCCACCCTGACTCCCCCAATATTCCAGCTCCTGCCCAAGATGACACCCACCCCATCAATGTCGCTTCCCCCCTCAACGTGGCCCCTCCTCATGAATTTAATCAAGATAACACTGCCCATGATGAAGATACTCATCTACAACAACTTGTGCACGACGAGGAAGTTCAGACAACCCAGATAGACACAGCACAATTCTTCTTTCCGGCAATGGTTAGGCGCAGCTCCAGATTGGTTGGGGCAGCATCCGATCCTAGCCAAACTGGTAGTTTTTTAATGCCTATTGTTTTTTCCTCTGCAAATAATAGGCTTAATAAAATCTTATCACGTTGCATGGGTGTGAGTTTGCATGATGAACACTACACATGCATGCAAACTCTAGAACAAGAGCATATTTCCCAATCCCAATGAAACTTATCACATGGAATGTTCGTGGGTTGGGGGACCCATCTAAGCGTTATGCTGTCAACACTATTCTGTCCCCCCACAAAATTGATATTCTAATGCTTCAAGAAACTAAGCTATCTGACCCCACACAATCGCACTTGACACAAACTGTTCGTACACATTTATCTGGGTGGGCCCATATTGATGCTATTGGATCCAGAGGAGGGATCATCATAACATGGAATGAAAATATCTGGTCATTACATCAAATTATCAAATTCCCTTCGATCCTTAATGTCGCACTTCGCCACTCTGAATCAGGCATTATCTACTTCTTCTCGAATATATATGGACCCACTGACACACAGGGCAGGGTTGTCCTATGGGAACATTGTATGGACTTCGCAGCCCGAATAAATGGCCCATGGATTATTGCCGAAGACTTCAACACCACTAGACATCCCACTGAAAGAAACTCTGGAAACCTATCCCAAGATTCTACTGCCTTCAATAATTTCATCAACACTTGTGTGCTAATTGACCCCCTATCAATAACCACCTCTTCACCTGGACTAACCGTAGAGATCACCCATCCCTAGCCAAATTAGATAGGTTCCTCTTTAGCACAGCCTGGGAAGACCAACACCCCCTCTCAACTGTCTCGGGGTTGGCAACCACGATCTCAGACCACTGCCCCCTTCTGTTTGACTCTGGTTCACTGAACATCACTCACAAACCATTTAGGTTTGAACGGCTCTGGTTACTAGAACCCTCCTTTGATGATTTCATTAAGTTGGCCTGGTCTCAACCCACCAATCTAGAATCTCCTACTGCACGTATTGTGGCCAAGCTCCGTTCGCTCAGAAAGTTGATAAGACCTTAGGCCAAATACATCTGGGGTACCCTAAGACTTTGCATCTCTTAAACCCAAGACGAAATCCTCAATCTTAATATCCTTGCCGAGTCTCAACCCCTAGACGAACCAGAATTGCAACAGTTGATCCTCCTTGAAAAGAAATTGGAAAGGCTGCTTAAACAGGAAGAAATTGGTTGGAAGCAATGCTCCAGAGCAAAGTGGCTTGAAGAAGGAGAGAGAAACACGGCCTACTTCCACAGGTTAGCAAATGGTCGCCGCAGATCCTCGATTATCTCTAACATCCAACACAACAACGTCACCTACTCTGACCAATCAGATCTCCTCCGCCTCTTCACCAACCACCACCGCAACATCCTAAGCAAACCTTCCACCTCACTATCCAACATAGACTGGAATCTTCTTTAACCTAACCCACAGAATATGCAAATCGATCATCCCTTCACGGAAGAAGAAATCTGGGCTACAGTCAAAGATATGTTTGATAATAAAGCCCCTGGACCTGATGGTTTTGGCCCCCTATTTTTCAAACACTTCTAGAGTACAGTGAAGTCCGACATAATAGACATGTGTCTTGAATTTCAAAATGATCCTAGCTCGATTGCACGAATTAATTATGCCAACATCACCCTCATCCCAAAAACCGATGACCCTACCTCCCTTGATTCCTTTCGACCTATCAGCCTCCTCAACACCACTTTCAAAATCATCACCAAGACCCTTGCAAACCGCCTTCAATCTGTAATATCCCCCCTAGTGGGCATGGAGCAATCGGCTTTCATCCTCGGTCGCAATATCCTAGATTGTGTGGCCGCAACTCAAGAAGTTGTGTCTTTCTGCCACAGAACTAACACCCCAGGAATCCTACTTAAACTTGACTTCTCTAAGGCCTTTGACTCAGTCAACTAGAACTTCATCCTCGAACTAATGCGACAAAGAGGCTTCCCACCGAGATGGTGCTCCTGGATATCCTCTATCCTAAACTCCAGCATGTCTTCTGTATCAGTCAATGGTGAACTTGGTGGTCTCATCAAGCCTACGAGAGGCCTACGATAAGGAGACCCTCTTTCCCCCTTAATCTTTGTTCTAATTGCAGATGTTTTCAACTGCATGATCAAACTGTCCATCTCCAATAACCACTTGGCAGGAATTAGTATCCCTACATCGAACCTTCAAATATCCAACCTCCAATTTGCTGATGACACCATCCTTTTTGCCTCACCTGAACCTAATCACCTTCACTGCCTCAAAGTTCTCCTCTATGTCTTCGAACTTATCTCTGGCCTCTCCATCAACTTCCACAAAAGCTCCCTAATCATGCTAGGCAATTCCAACCACCTTGGCCATGCAACTGCTACCATCCTCAACTGCAAACTCTCCCAGTTTCCAATCTCCTACCTTGGCCTACCTATTCGTCCCACAAGACTTACCCGCCCTGACTGGCTACCCCTCATTAACAAAATTGAATCCCGCCTCTCATCCTGGAAAGCTGCTTCCCTCTCGTCTACTGGTAGATTAATCCTAGTTAAATCGGTCCTCTCAGCCATCCCCTCCTACTGGATCTCCTTCCACAAACTCCCCTCTTGGGTATCCAATAAAATTGACAAAAATCGCAGGGCCTTCCTATGGAATGGCTCCAAAGCAAAGTGCCTAATCAACTGGCGCTCAGTCTGCCTCCCAAAATCCCATGGTGGCCTTGGTGTCCCTGATCTCTCCTCGCTCAACACTGCTCTATTAACAAAATGGCTCTAGCGTTTTCTCTCCCCCGACAATTTCCTCTGGAAAGACTGGATCCTACATGCATACCACTATTCCAATCCACACCTAGCCCTGCATCACCCCCCAGTTGCAGACCATCCCCATTCTGGTCTGGCGTCCTCCATACCATCCCCCGAGCCAAATCCCTCTTTCAGGTCATAATAGGCAATGGCAACAACTGCCTATTCTGGCATGACACGTGGGTGGACCCTTCCCCTCTGGCCAAATCACTACCAAACCTTTACTCCTCCTCAAACCTCCAACTCACCACCATCAATACCCTCTGTCAACTGGGCCCCGGTAGCCTCCATCCCCCTTCCCTTTTTTCCATCGAAACTTTTAATGAACTTCTCGAAGCTTCTAGAAACCTCCAATCTCTTCGCCTATCCCACTCACCTGACCGCTTCATCTGGGCACTCTATCCATCAAAAGGCTTCTCTGTATCCTCTTGCTACTCCTTCATCACCCACCCTGGCCGCCTATTCCCCTTCAGCAGGATTTGGAAATGCCATTCACACCCAAGACTCCTCTTCTTCCAATGGTGCCTCATTCACAACCGCATTAACACCTAGGATAGACTTATTCGCTTAAACATCCCCACAGATCCACTCTACGTACTATGCTCCTCTCACGCCGAAACCATCACACACCTTTTCATTGACTACGATTTCTCTTTCGCAATTTGGGCCCCTGCCAGCGCGCATCTCCTTGGTTACATACCGGAGTTCGCTTCATTTTTTGAGTACTGGTAGCAAGATCACGGAAATCACAAACTCGACATCTTTATCACCATCTATTGTTGGTGCATCTGGAAAGAAAGAAATGCCCACGTCTTCAACAAACCAAGATCTTCTTTTGCGGGCATTTGTAGTCGAATCTCACATCTTTTCAATTACTGGACAGGTACCAACTCTGCCCCGTTCAGATTTCGACTGAGGACCGCCCCTTCTAACTCTGCGGAATCCATGGCCAGCACCAGCGCCAACCCTCGGTAGCAGCTCCAAATCGAAACATATTAGTCTCATTTTGTCAGTTGAAACATCGAATCTGGTGTTAGTGTTTTATCCTGTAATCCGTTCTCTTATGTACATTATTATGCTGTCTAGTTAAGCCTATTTTTTGGGCCACCAGTTGGGCTTGTCAACCGGACCTTATTTCCTATTATCCTAATATTATTAATCGGCTGTGTAGTATATCACTACACATCTGTCTTTCTCAAAAAAAACATACATACATATATATATATATATATATATATATATATATTAAATTATCATTCGGTACCGAACCATGGCTATGGATCGGTACCGATCCAAGCCTTAGAGTAAGGCGAATTTATTGCTTGAAATTGAGGGTACAGGGTAATATATACCCAACCCATCTCTTTTCCTCATCACTCTGTTTTTTACCATCGAATTCAAGCTCTTGTTTGTCATTGATATTGGACTTTGCACCGTTTCCTCTCATTATTTAAACTGCCGCCGCCATCACCGTGACATTCCAATTCCAGTTATCTCCTAAACTTCACCGTGCCATGAACGATCTTGAACCACCATTTCACGATCGACCCAGCACTCAAATTCGAACAAAAAAGAGAAACAATCACTTTGTCGAGCATTAGCACTTATAGGCAGGCAATGGAAACAGAGATGGACGTTAGTGAACTCCACGTCGATAGCAGTGCTATGGATTAGGGAACGAAGTGGAAAAGAGACGAAATCCCACCGAGGGTATGGATTGGTACCGATCCTACACTTAGGGGATTTTTGGTCTTCAAACTCTCTTGTGAGAGTCGCATCGTCAATCAATCTTCAAATTTTGCAAAACACTATCTCCCAGGCTCTTAAGCATTTCCGAGACATGGTCAATGACATGATGCCCGTTAGGATGGCTAGCGATGACGGTCACTTCAGATGAACTCCAAACTTTTGAACGAACTATTGTACAATATTGGAAATCGAAATTGCACTAGATTTTCACTTTGGCATGGAGCACGACTTTTAATCAATTTGATATCAATTATGTGTTGATTTTTGATAGCTATAGGTTATAGATATTCTGAGCATCTCTTTGCTCAAGCATCAGGTCCATCGGTTTCCAGATATATCGAGTCCGATACCAAGTCAAGCTCGACTATGGTTCTGTCTGCATAGCAAACTCCAGCGCAATCTATTCCTCAAACTAAAAATCCACAAGTGGGTCAACCCGCTCAGGAAGTTCCAGTAGAGCCTGTGGAAGGCCCAACAATCGAAGATGCTCTCGACATAGTTGACATTGCGGTCATATTAGATGAACTAGTTGATTCTATATCATCAAAAATTAAGGAGGGGTTACCGAAGAGGATTGGCAAAAAACATGGTATTTCGTTTGAGCACGTGTCAGTGCCTACGCGCCACCAAAGAGAAGACCATCCACCAAATGGGTGTACAGCATGGAACAAGTATATGTGCTTGGAAGGATGCGTCTGTTATCCCGCCTTTTGGCAAGGCCAGGACATCAAGGAGTTGGGTTCCGAATGTCGTTTGTCATGGATATCGACGAATTTTGACCAAGTCCGGATCAAGCCCCAATCGATGGGACATGATCGGGAAGACTAAAGCAAATCAACGCTCCAAGTCTCAGATCGAACCGACTTCGTAAGCTTAAGTTACGATGGATGCAAGGCAAGGGGAAGAGCGCATTTTCGTATCCATCAATGAGCGGCAGTTCGTATCGATGGATTTCGTATCCATCGGTGATCCTCGTTTTCGTATCCATCATCCAGTGCATACTTCGTATCCATCAGACAATGCCTGCTTTGTATCCATCAGACAGTACATACGTCGTATCCATCAGGCAGTGCATACTTCGTATCCATCAGACAGTGCATACGTCGTATCCATCAGATAATGTTTGCTTCGTATCCATCAGCCAGTATCAACTTCGTATCCATCGGACAGTGTTTGCCTCGTATCCCAGGATGAAGTCCTACTCGAATCCATCAGGTCAACCAGCTTGGGTAACGTGTCATTTCTCGAAGTGAACGAGGCGAAATACATGGAGACGATGCAGTCAACGCGGAGCGAATATCGGATCGAGGCGAAGCGCATGCACCACGTCTTCTCCTAATGCGAATGCGCCGAGATGTATGGAGTCGACGCGGTCGATTCGGAGTGAAGACCGGATCGAGGCGAGGTGTGCGTTCCACGTCTTCACAGGGGCGCGTGGTACCATCGAGTCGAAGCTAACAGCGCAGGGAAATGGATACGAACCAGACAGCCTATGAGGAATTCCAGTTCGTATCGACCATATCTCATAATCCACTGATCCAAACGTGATGAAATTTTAACTGAAGGTTGCACACATAACAAGGAGTGTCTCCACCAATTTTGAGCCCAATTGGAAGTAATCCTGATCGATACGAAATGATTTCGTATCGATCACCGATTGGCTTGAAACTCTCTGGAAGTGGTCGAATGGGTCCCCTCACGTGTCAGGCCAAGTCTCCCGGGGTTTGAGCGAAATCCAAGCCTCCTATGCCTATAAATAGAGCCCCAGAATCAACGGAAAAAGGATCTTTTTCCTCTGAAGCGCCCAGACTCTGCCGGATTGAGATTTGCACCATACTTTTGCTGTCGATTTCGAATTCTAAACTGTAATCCGCTGTTCATCGCTGTAAACGCTTGTAATCATTGAAAGAGAATCAATAAAATCATCAAAACTTCATAGTGGACGTAGGCTATACGCCGAACCACTCTAAACTGCTTGTCTGTGCACTTTACATTCATATTTGTTGGAGTTTTTGTTAGATAATCTCTGTTTTACATTTATAATCTTCATTTTATCTCTTCAAACAACTCCCGAAGAGTGTTGTGCCCATTTTTGGTACAAACACTTTGGTGCTTTCACTGAGAAAACCAGCTTTTTCTCCTGCTCGTTGGATCTGCCGTCGATACCGGATTGCACAAATCCAAGAGGAAGATCCAGATATCCAGCCCGGAATCCTTCCATTCTATTCAGATTTGCTCAGAATCTAGGAAAGGACTTCACCACCGACAATGGTCAGCACAAGAACTGGCGCCACCGCCACAGAGCAAGAAGGCAGAGACAGGCAAAATCCAACACAGCCGCCTTCTTCCAATCAAGACAACGCCACTCAGTCAGACTCAACGGGGCTAGTCACCCGACAGGAGTTTCAGGTATTGCTCCAGGAGCTGACCCAAAGCCGTCAGCAGTTGGCAGAACAGTTACGCGCCAATATCGAGCTGACCAACCAGCTAAACCGCCGGGGGCACAGAAGGTCCAGGAGAGATGATGTCTCCAGAGCGTCTACCGAAAGCTCAGCTTCATCTGATTACCACCGCCAGACTACCCGTCCTCGACTAGAGGGGAATCGCGCTCAAGCTGCTGAATATCAGCCTGCCTTAACTGTTGGGCAACTGAGGGTAGGACCGTCGACTAGTTTCCAAACCGGTCCCTCAACACGAGGAGGTACTGCCCCACAGTACACCACCGATAACCGCGCCACAACTGCCGCAGCAGAGACAAGGGCTGATACCCGAAATCAATCTGAGCCGATCAATCAACAGCGAGGGCATACTCCTGAACCTTATGTCCCAGAAGACGTTGAGCCAAGGAGGCGAGATACGGGTCGTCGACAACGCCCGATCCCTACTCGCGCCGTGGAACCCGACCACGCCTTAGCTCATCACGCTCCGAATCCGCCTGTTTCGGATATATCAACCATGATACGTCAAATGATCCGCGAGAGTCAGGGGCTCACTAATGATGACTGGGGAATTTCCCGTAGTCATACCCCTTTCACAGACGAAGTGTTACATGCCGAACCCCCTAGGCGATTCAGAATGCCGACTCTCCCGATGTATGAGGGGAATAGTGACCCCAACCAGCATATTCTGAAGTATGAATGGTCAATGAGCGCTGCAAGGGCCGACGACGCAGTGAAGTGTCGGAGTTTCCCCATCTCTCTGGGAGGAATCGCGACAATGTGGTTTACCCGCCTACCACCTAGATCAATTTCTTCGTTCGATCAGTTGGCCAAGAGGTTTGTGGAGCAATTCCGGATGCATGTTGCTAGGCCGAAGGACGTCAACACCTTGTCCAGCGTCACTCAAGCTCCTGGAGAAACACTCAGGCGTTACTTGGAGAGGTTCCACGCAGCATGCGTGGAGATCACCAATCCCAACGATAATTCAATCTTAATGGCTCTGACCAAGGGGATTGATCCTGATTCTGAATTCGGAAACTGGCTGGCTGGGAAACCGCCCGCGTCGTTGGACCGTTTTTACTCCAAGGCCGCTCAATTCCTGCGGCAGGAGGATGCAAAACAGTCTAGGAAGCAGGACGATGCGAGGCCCAGCATTGAAGGAATACAGAGCAATGTGGCAGTTAAACAGTCCGGCGAGAGTTCCGGGAAAGTTCAGCTCAACATACAAAACAAGCAAACCCAGCAGAGAGGAAACAATGGCCAGAACAAGAAGAGAGATGAGAACCGAGGTCCACGACGTAGAGCTCAGATGTTTGACAGTTATACACCGCTGAACACGTCATTGGAAAACGTATACTTACAGACTTGCAACACCGTACAGTATAAGAAGCCTGCTCCGAAGCCCTCATCGGAGAGACAGATTCAGACAGGAAAATTCTGTAGGTTCCATGAGAGCTATGGACATAATACCAATGAGTGTCGACACTTACAGGACCTCATCGAGAAGCTGATTAGAGAGAGGAAGCTAGATCAGTTTGTACGGGCGCCGCAGCCTGGCGGAGCGGGCCCCTCAAATCAAAATCGTTCACAGAATCAGGAAAGAGACGATGAACCCGCTCGTGCGGGCGGGAGATAAGTTATCAACACAATAAGTGGTGGTCCCCATCCGGCAGACAGAAGCTGGGGGGAAATGGAGTCGTATGCCAGTTCTATCAGGCATGCGGACTTCGAGTGTTATAGTAATTGCGAGGATGGAACCCCGGCAAAGCAACAAAAGATAATGTCCGATGATATCGTGTTCAGGAGCCGAGACGCCGATAAAGTCGAAGCCCCTACTATCGACCCACTAGTCATATCCGCCCAGGTAGGTCCTGCTTGGATGAAGAGGATCCTGGTTGACAGTGGGAGCTCTGTGAACATCTTGCTCAAACGGGCTTACAATCTGATGAAGATGGAGACAAAGGATTTGAAACCCTGTTTATCCAGAATCCATGGTTTCAACGGAAGTGCCACGATACCCATCGGAATAACTGAACTCCCAGTCGAGTTAGGCATTGGAGAACGCCGGAGGGTCCGCATGTTACAATTTGTTGTGCTAGAGATAGATTCGCCATACAATGCGTTTCTGGGTCGACCAGCTTTAGCCGAGTTCAGGGCGGCGATCGCCCCATGGTGTCTGACTCTGAAATTTCCCACTGATCATGGGATTGGAGTTGTTCAAGGAGATCAGGCCTCGGGAAGGGCCTGTTATGTGGCTGAGCTGCGCGGGGCGCAACGTAAAGAAAAGGGGAAGGGCGTAGAGGAATCCCTCTGCGTCCGTTCTGTCAACAATTGACAATTGACGCCCGGGCCTCGGCCCGGGCACCACGATCAATTCCTGAAAGACCTGGACCCCAGGGACAACGAGGATAAAGACGAATCAACGGAGAGTCAAGCCTCTCCAGCCGAACTGACTGTGGACGTCCCAATCAGTAAGGATGATGATTCGAAGATGCTGAAAGTTGGGTCCCAACTAAACAAGCAGACACAGCAGGAGTTGGTCGAATTTCTTCGGGCGAATCTCGACGTCTTCGCCTGGACGCACTCAGACATGTGCGGGATCTCGCCGAGCATTGCAAGTCACTCCCTGAATATAGATCCGCGACATGTCCCAGTAAAGCAGAAAAGGCGCGGTATGGATCCAGAGAGATCTGCCGCCCTTAAGGAAGAAGTTGATAAACTACAATCGCATGGGTTCATTCGAGATGCCTTGTATCCAGAATGGGTGTCCAACCCTGTACTGGTTCGGAAACCAAATGGGAAGTGGAGAACTTGTGTTGATTACTCTGACCTAAACAAGGCTTGTCCAAAAGATAGCTTCCCACTTCCACGAATCGATCAGCTCGTAGATTCGACGGCCGGGCATGAACTACTATCCTTTATGGACGCATATTCCGGCTACAATCAGATACCCATGCATCTGCCTGATCAGGAACATACCAGCTTCGTGACCGACCTGGGACTCTATTGTTACAAAGTCATGCCGTTTGGTCTAAAGAACGCTGGAGCAACATACCAACGCTTAGTCAACCGAATGTTCGCTGATCAGATTGGGAAAACTATGGAGGTTTACGTGGATGACATGCTGGTGAAGTCCCGATTCTCCACCGATCACGTCAGAGATTTGAATTCAATGTTCAGCATCCTCCGGGAATACGGGATGAAGCTCAACCCACTCAAATGTCACTTTGGCGTTGCATCCGGAAAATTCCTTGGGTTCATTGTCAACGCTCGAGGAATAGAGGCGAATCCTGAAAAGATCTGGGCTATTAGAAATTTGTAAACGCCTAAAACTATAAAACAAGTCCAGAGTCTTAACGGGAAGGTCGCAGCATTGAGCAGGTTCATTTCAAAGTCCACCGACAAATGCATTCCTTTCTTCGACCTGATTCGGAAGGGCAAACGAAACTTTGAATGGACCACGGAGTGTGAAGGCGCGTTCCGATCATTAGTTCAACATCTCTCCACACCTCCGATCTTGTCAAAACCGGTTGACCATGAGCAATTATATCTCTACCTGGCAGTATCAGAACATGCGATCAGTGCTGCTCTAGTCCGGGAAGAAGACAAAGTGCAAAACCCGGTCTACTATGTTAGTAAGCGACTAACAGGAGCTGAAAGAAATTATCCAAGGCTGGAGAAACTGGCTTATTGTTTAGTCATTGCCTCGAGGAAGCTCCGTCCCTACTTCCAAGCTCATCCGCTTACTGTGTACACCGACCAGCCGTTACGACAGGTCCTTACGCGGCCTGAGACGTCCGGTAGGTTGCTCAAGTGGAACATTGAGCTAAGCCAATTTGATATTGCATACGCTCCGCAGAGGGCCATTCAAGGACAAGTCCTGGTTGATTTCATAGCCGAGTTCACCGTTCCAGAAGACTTACCCGAAACCAGTGAATCTCCCGAATACATCTAGAAGCTGTATACTGATGGTGCGTCAAATGATCGGTGTTCAAGCGCTGGGGTTGTACTTGAGACCCCCGAGGGCCGATCCATATGTTATGCTCTTAAATTCGACTTTCATGCAACTAATAATGAAGCCGAATATGAAGCCCTTCTAACCGGCCTAAGGCTTGCCAGAGATTTGAGAATTGCCGCTGTAGAAATTTATTGCGATTCGCAGTTAGTGGTATGCCAGGTGCGAGGAGAATACCAGGCAAGAGACCGAAGACTGGCCGCTTACTTGACACGAGTTCAGGAAATCCTAAACCAGTTTGATTATTATGCCATCTATTATGTTCCTCGGGAACGCAATCAGAAAGCCGATTCACTGGCGAAGTTAGCCAGCACAGGCGAAGCGCAACAAATGGGACTTGTCCCCGTTGAAACTTTGGCCACTCCAAGCATCGATCGGATAGAAATGGACTCTGTATTTGAAATCGCTCCCAATAGAGAGTCCTGGATGACTCCGTATCGGAAGTACATTGAGAATGGGGTGTTACCTGAACCTAGAAATGAGAAGAGACAGATTCAGCGAAAAGCCTCGCGGTTCATCATCCAAAACGGAGTCATGTACAGGAGAGGTTATTCCGTTCCTCTCCTCAGATGTATCGCCCACGAGGAAGTCAAGCGAGTGCTACATGACGTGCACGAAGGAGAGTGCGGTGATCATACCGGCGGGCAAGCTCTCGCTAAAAAGATACTCCGATATGGGTACTACTGGCCGACGGTGAACCGAGATGCGGCAAACTATGCCCGGAAATGCGATAAATGCCAGATACATGCCCGAATTCCGAGATCTCCGCCAACTGAGATAACCCAAATGGTCAGTCCCTGGCCATTCGCAATGTGGGGCATTGACATCATCGGCGCTTTACCTTTAGCAAAAGGCGGTGCGAAATACGCCATTGTCGCGGTTGATTACTTCACAAAATGGGCCGAGGCCGAAGCCCTAGCAACCATTACGACAAAGAAGGTGATAAATTTCGTGGTTCGCAACATCATCTGTCGATTTGGACTCCCGCATACTATCATCACTGATAATGGAACCCAATTCGAGAGCGCATAATTCAAGAATTTCTGTCAACGGTTTCATATCCGCAAAAAGTTCTCGGCTGTCGCACACCCCCAAGCGAATGGACAAGTTGAAGCTGTCAACAAAGTTATAAAATCGATCCTGAAGAAACGATTAGAGAAGGCTGGGGGCAAGTGGGTCGATGAACTTCCTATGGCATTATGGGCCTATCGAACGACCCATAAAACCGCGACCGGACACACTCCGTTTTCCCTATCTTATGGCTCAGAGGCCGTTATTCCGGTCGAAACAGAAGTGCTCTCTCATCGCGTGACTTATTATGATCCAAAAACAAACGCTATACTCCTAGCCGAGTCTTTGGATCTATTGGATGAAAAACGGGAGGAGGCTGATTTGAGAGCAGCCGCACATCGAAGTCGGGTCGCCCGATTGTACAACACCAGAGTTCGACCTCGAACCTTTGAACTCGGCGACCTCGTGCTCAAGAGAATTTACCCAGTTCCTTCACACATGAAACCAAACTGGGGAGGGCCGTATGTAATTACACGAAAGCTCGGAGATGGTACATTCAAGCTGTCGACTGTTGACGGTCTCGATTTACCGATGGCTTGGAACAGCGAAAGTCTCCGCCGCTACTACATATGACAGGCTTTATTTATTTCATTCTATTTAGCAATTTGTTTCTGCATTTCGAAATTTGAATTTTGTAATAAGGCAACTGACTTTGCCGCATTTTCTTATTTCAGCAATAAAATGCCACTTCTTCGAGCCAGAGCTGTGATTCATTATGTACGATATACAACATCACGATGCACGAAGAGCTAAATCCCATCACACAATGGGACTTATTCAAATGGAGAGTGGCTGTGATACGACCGGCCACTCACTAGGCGAAACCCGAGCTCGGGGGCAAGCCATGACACCGATATTAATAGGATTGACACACGACAATCCTACAATTAACTCCATATTCCCAGAGTGCGAAATGGAGTATAAACATCCGACTCCGTATTCCCAGAGTGCGAAACGGAGTATAAACATCTAACTCCATATTCCCAGAGTGCGAAACGGAGTATAAACATCCGACTCCATATTCCCAGAGTGCGAAACGGAGTATAAACATCCGACTCCATATTCCCAGAGTGCGAAATGGAGTATAAACATCCGACTCCGTATTCCCAGAGTGCGAAACGGAGTATAAACATCTAACTCCATATTCCCAGAGTGCGAAACGGAGTATAAACATCCGACTCCGTATTCCCAGAGTGCGAAACGGAGTATAAACATTCGACTCCGTATTCCCAGAGTGCGAAGCGGAGTATAAAACATTTAACTCCATATTCCCGGAGTGCGAAACGGAGTATAAACACTTAACTCCATATTCCCAGAGTGCGAAATGGAGTATAAACATTCGACTCCGTATTCCCAGAGTGCGAAGCGGAGTATAAAACATTTAACTCCATATTCCCGGAGTGCGAAATGGAGTATAGACATTCAGCTCCGCATTCCCAGAGTGCGAAGCGGAGTATAAACAGTCAACTCCATGTTCCCAAAGTGCGAACAACCGCTTACGAGATGACGCATATCCCCGGAGTATGGATGGAACGATTCATGAGAGAACGAGCGTAGTTCGACCACTCGGTCCTCGCTCGGTACCATCGCAAGCTGGTCATCACACCTTGACCCCGAAGCTGGGGGCAGAAGCAAATGTTAGTCATTGCCCGAAACTATACGATGTTCAGCTCCGATGCGATTCCCTATCACAACTCGAGTCCGAAAGTTCCATACTTAACAAGTAAAAATGAGCTATTCTTGAAGCAATCAAAAAATGCAAATACACTGGACCAAAGTCCGAACACTGCAATATTCAAGCATAGAAAGGAACACAAGCTGAAGCTAAAAGACAAAATTTTATTCCAACTAAACTCAAAAACAATGCTTCATACATGAGATCTTTCCTAAAAATGTTCCTACTAGCAAGGGACGAACCCGCATCTAAACACGGCCTACAAAAGGGAAAAGACAGAAAAAATAACAAAAGTCCCTAACTGTCTATGAAAAGGATGTCTAATCCTTCTGCTTCCTCAGCTTCTTCTTCTTCTTTGAGGAACTACTGGAGCCGCCAGTACCCTTTCGCTTGGAGCCTTTCTCCCTAGGCAAGCTCCCCCCGGGTGAAGGCATAATGTCAACATCCTCGTCCGAGCTGGACTCTATAGGGATGCTTCCCGCGGGAGGAGTGGGAGGAACAGACTCCGCAGCCGGAGGAGGGGCTGGTACATTAGTGTCAGTAAGTGTGCCCTCAGGAGACATAGTCATAAGAGGAATGGGGCACTGAGCTGCTGCTCCGTCATCAACACCGCCGCCGTGCGCCGCAGCCGCCATCTCGGCATTGATCTCAGCTAACATCGCCGCTTCCCGCCGTGCCCTGGCCTCGCTAGGAGCCGTAGTAGTTTGGGACAAGGTGTCAGATGTAGCCGTGAATCCACCCAAGCCAAATGGCAAGTCCGCAAAAGGATCACTTTGACGGCCAAGGAGCTCGTTTATCATTTGCTCGTCGAAAGAAAGTGAGCTCCCCTCCGTCACTCCAACTGGTGCCATTGCTGCGACGGAGGTCGCCTCAGAAACGATGGCTCCTGGCGCTTGACTTAGTACTTGGGTGGTAAGAGGCGCGGCTGGTGCAACTCCTGTCACTGATCAAAGGAAAAGACATGTCATTAGCAACATTTCAACATGGGATCTTCAATCCAAATATACTGGAAGTTAGTTCAAAGTACCTTCCTCGGTTTGGCCCGAGGTCGTCTGAACCACTTCAGAAGGATGTTCCTTAATAGGAGATAAGTGCGGTTGATCTGGGTCATACGCTGGGATAGGCTGGGAGTAGATCATTGAAGTTGGCTCAGACTGAGATGACACGACTATCTCAGAACTCATAACATGGTGTCCTGCACCAGAGCTCTCTCCGACTTCCTGGACCTGAGCACCAAGCCTCACCTTGTCATGGGAAATCATGGAGTCATGGAGAACCTTCTTTTCGTCATCGTTAAGAATGCGGTTCTCCAGCTCAAACTCATCAGGGGCTTCATCAGGGTGCCCAGATCTCTCCTCATCAACCAGAAGGTTCCAGGCGTTATAGAGATGTGTGGGGTAATCGTCAAGCCATGTCAAGTCTCGGTGCCTTAGCACATTGGCGTTGTAAGTGACGAGTAGTTCCTCCACCTCGGACTCAATCCTGGCCTCCGCCTACCGTACTTTCTCCTCAACTCCAGCCTCAGCCTCACGGGCTTGTTGTACAGCCGCTTCCTTCTCCCTTTGGAGAGTCACTGCCTGGTCACAGGCTTCCTGCGCAGAGACGTTAGCTGCGTCTTTTTCCTTAGCCATCTCTGAAAACTTTGACTTCAGCTCATTAAGCTCCTTGAGAGCGGCATCCCTCTCGGCAGTGATGGAAGTGTTCCTGTGACCCATGTCCTCAATTGCGGTGTAATGTTCTTGCTTCATCCTGGCCATGGCAGCGGTCACCTCATCAACTTTCTTTAAAGCCTCCATTTCAGACTTACGAGAAGACTCGGCCTCTGAGTTGAGCGCTTTTATGATTTGGTCGTTGCGACCCAGCTCCTTCTCAAGTTTCTCGATGGTGACGCCCCGCTCAAACGCCACTTTAGATGCCTTCCTCGCGGCCCGTCCCCACTCTCTATACTGGAAAAAGATGTCCGCGACGTAATCGTGAATAGTGGTTTCCGCGGTCGGCGGGATTCTCTTCAGGTGCGGGGGAAAGACATATCCATCAAAACAGATGTCAGGAAATTCCTTCCTCATCTGTGCCAATTTGAGCGCTCCCTCGCTAGACGCCTCGGTCGGGACCGACACAGTAGCCGAAGAGGTGGCTATTTCGGTCCTGCGCGGGGGGTCGGACCTCAAAGCTTGAGAAGGCGGCCTAGACCGTGAAGTTTCGGGAGGACGAGTAACGGCGACCACAGGAGGTGCAGAGGTCCTGGGGGGAGGAGAACGAGATCGGGATCGGTGAACATGTCCCCTATCTCTGTCAGACTTCTCCTGACCAGAGTGTCCAGCGTCATAATCCCTCTCGCCCTCTCTCCTGCGTGGCTCGTGATAACGGCGCTTACGCAAACTGCCAAGCACGGAACCTTTCCCAGACATCGTACCTGAAAAGAAAACAACAAAGAATCAGTAACCGTTCGCGATGCGTTGTTTATGGTTAGGAAAGTGTGTTGTGCCGTGAGGAGTGCGTGAATGTGTAACCCCCCGGACCAACCAGAAGTGTCAGTCGCATCGGCAAGCTCAGACTCGCTAACATCGACAATGTGTCGCGGTCCACCCAACCCAACATCGTGTTGCTCTGGCTCGATGTCAGGGAGTGGAGGGTCAGCAGGCCCTTCAAATTGATCTCCAGCTTGCGGGGAGGACGCCTCCGTAATCTTAACTCCTGGCGAAGGGCGGTGCAAAACCACAGACTTCCGCCTCCCAGACTTAGGCTGTTTCGAAGCCACAGCTTTGCCTTTCCTCTTAGCATCGGACTCTGGGGTTGCATTAGCAGGTCCGGCCAACAGTTCTTCGTCAGTATGGGTTTTCTCGGAGTCGGGTTCCTCGATTATCACGACCCTGGGTTTCATCTGCTTGACCTTTTTCCTGGAGACGGTCTTTAATGCGCCGTCGAGTCTTATGCTCTGCCTCCGACCAATCAGCCCAAGGATTCTGAGATTCCGATCTGTCAATAACAGTTCAATATTCCTCTCTTCGCTAGGAATCTCTTGGAGGACCCGAACTATCTCTTTGTAATAGCCACCCTCAGGCCGTTGGATGATAGCTGAAAGAAAAAGAGAAGAAGACGTAAGTTTAATTTCACTCCGAAGATTGCCCTGTCAATTACTTGGGAAAAGAGACGATACTCACGTCTGAATAGCCATCTTCTGGCAAACCCCGGAGGACATCGGACATAGAACCACTCCGACTTAAAATAGCTTAGCCTGGTCCACGACCCCACGACAACTTGGCAGTTCCTTACAGACTCCAAGAACGTATAAGATGGGCTGTCAGTCCGACTCTTGAAGTTAAACAAGAATCTTATGTCGGTCATACGGGGAGGACGATGGAGGTACTCCATGAATACAACGAACAAGCTGTTGAGTGAGGCATACCCATTCGGATGCAATTGAGACGGAGCGATGTCCAGGTAAGCCAACACTTCTCTTATATAGTCGTTGAATGGAGGAAGTGTGCCGGCTGCACAGGCATGCCGATTGAAAGCAGTATACCCCTCCGGGGGATTATGTGGCCTATCATCCGGTCCAGGCAACAACACCTCATCCAAAGATAAACCATGCCTTAAGCATATCCTCCCCAGCATGTCTTCGGAGATATTGGATGAGACGGAATCAGGTGGACTGTTAATGAAGGACGCGTTGGGCAACTCGTCCGGAGCCGGGCCAATAGCTTCGGTCTCGATGACCGGAATCTCAATTCTGGGAAGGATAGGGTTCTGAGTTTCTTGCAGCTGCGAACTTGACGGTTCCATCACTAGCTAACTCACGAGAAACCATCATTAGGTGACAAAAAGCCCGTGCATTCCCCAGTGTAAAGTGCGTGAATGTGTTGTGTAGTGCAAGTGCTGTGCGTGACTTGAGCAAATTTTGCAGAATTAAAGAAAACGTGCAAGCGACGGGATTCGCAAAGACAGACAAACATGACCGTCATCGCTGACCGTCATGACTGCGCCATCCAGATGATAACGATCGATTCAAGATTGAAGAGTTCGTTGTACTTTTCTGTTAAAAGGCAGTTCCATCGACGAGCTTCGAAAGTCAGTCAAATATGCAATCCTGTAATCAAGTCCAGTTATGCAAGGCAGAAGCTCGTCGGAATCGAATGTAAGAACATGCAAAAGTTCGCTAAGTTCGTCAAATTTCAGCATGGAATCGATCGTAGTTCAAGTTCAAATTCATTCGGAGGCATGATGTCTTTTGTATCGATCCAGTTCGAATCGATACTTTCGTATCGATCAAGTCGACTCGATACCTTTCGTATCGATGTCAGTTCGTATCGACCGGAGGAGGAGATTTCGTATCGATCAGGTAAGTTTACTTCGCATCGGCCAAGGGTAACGGCTGTGAGACAACCAAATGCAATAACTTCGCATCGATCTGTGGTTATCGATATGGGACCGATGAGATCTCTTGGTCTTCGTATCGATCAAGAGAGATAGATTTTCGCATCGATCACGCTGGCCAAGCACTTCCATCGATCATCTCAGTTCAACACAAGCCCCAACCGCCTTAGATCAATGCGAACTTCTGCATCCCCTTTAACCCATCAATCGATGCGAAATCATGAAACCTGGACCGAGTCGAATCCTCCTGTCCCGGATCGACACGAACTAGTGGTGAAACAGCTACTCCAGAACTCTTTCTTCTCCGATTGAAGCGAGCATGGCCATGGCCATCTTCGACCAAGCTCTGGTCCAGATCTGGCCTTGGCACCACCAAAATCGATAATCGGCAAAGGCACGATGGATCTGAGATCTGAACTTCGTCGCTCAAATTTAGCCGTGATTGCTTATTTACCTGAATCGAATTGGAGTTTGGGGAAATTATAAGATGATGTTTGATCGATTCGAAGATTGGAACGATTCTTCTCTCCTGCTTGTCTGTGGATCGATACGAGAAGGCAGAAGACAACAGTAAAAGTAAAAGGTAAAAAAGTGAGAAATGGCAAAGTCCCAGATATTTATACGAGGCCTAGGACGGAACCGAGTCGATTCGACTCCCAGTCAATCTGACCGGTCGCAACCAGTCCAGCAGCGCATCGATGCGAGCATTCGTATCGAACCCATTAACCTTTATCGGTTCGAAGCGCACAGGGAGGCTACGTGAATACGATGGGTAGGTGTACGCGCTTTCCTCGCATCCATCAAGCTGTGCATTCATCGAGGCGAAATGCTCAACAGACACCATCGTTTCGAAGCATCCAGGTTTTGAGCCATCGATTCGAAACAGAGCAGATCTGTTGATACGAGCGTCAATTTCGTATCCATCAGTATCTATCGATGCGAACATCCATTTCATATCCACCAGATATCATCAATTCGAACCAGAATCCACCACCATTTGTGACCATCGATACGAATGATTGTTTTCGTATCCATCAAGTCAACCCACATCGATACGAAAGAAGGCTTTTTGACTTTGAGCATCGACTCGTAAGCGGACCGATACGAGGATGGCTAAGGGGTACGAATTCCAAAGTTATTTGAAGAAGGCCTGCAGCTTTTCAAAGCACGTCATGTTTTCACAAGACGTACTTTGGGGGGCAAATGTTATCCCGCCTTTTGGCAAGGCCAGGACATCAAGGAGTTGGGTTCCGAATGTCGTTTGTCATGGATATCGACGAATTTTGACCAAGTCCGGATCAAGCCCCAATCGATGGGACATGATCGGGAAGACTAAAGCAAATCAACGCTCCAAGTCTCAGATCGAACCGACTTCGTAAGCTTAAGTTACGATGGATGCAAGGCAAGGGGAAGAGCGCATTTTCGTATCCATCAATGAGCGGCAGTTCGTATCGATGGATTTCGTATCCATCGGTGATCCTCGTTTTCGTATCCATCATCCAGTGCATACTTCGTATCCATCAGACAATGCCTGCTTTGTATCCATCAGACAGTACATACGTCGTATCCATCAGGCAGTGCATACTTCGTATCCATCAGACAGTGCATACGTCGTATCCATCAGATAATGTTTGCTTCGTATCCATCAGCCAGTATCAACTTCGTATCCATCGGACAGTGTTTGCCTCGTATCCCAGGATGAAGTCCTACTCGAATCCATCAGGTCAACCAGCTTGGGTAACGTGTCATTTCTCGAAGTGAACGAGGCGAAATACATGGAGACGATGCAGTCAACGCGGAGCGAATATCGGATCGAGGCGAAGCGCATGCACCACGTCTTCTCCTAATGCGAATGCGCCGAGATGTATGGAGTCGACGCGGTCGATTCGGAGTGAAGACCGGATCGAGGCGAGGTGTGCGTTCCACGTCTTCACAGAGGCGCGTGGTACCATCGAGTCGAAGCTAACAGCGCAGGGAAATGGATACGAACCAGACAGCCTATGAGGAATTCCAGTTCGTATCGACCATATCTCATAATCCACTGATCCAAACGTGATGAAATTTTAACTGAAGGTTGCACACATAACAAGGAGTGTCTCCACCAATTTTGAGCCCAATTGGAAGTAATCTTGATCGATACGAAATGATTTCGTATCGATCACCGATTGGCTTGAAACTCTCTGGAAGTGGTCGAATGGGTCCCCTCACGTGTCAGGCCAAGTCTCCCGGGGTTTGAGCGAAATCCAAGCCTCCTATGCCTATAAATAGAGCCCCAGAATCAACGGAAAAAGGATCTTTTTCCTCTGAAGCGCCCAGACTCTGCCGGATTGAGATTTGCACCATACTTTTGCTGTCGATTTCGAATTCTAAACTGTAATCCGCTGTTCATCGCTGTAAACGCTTGTAATCATTGAAAGAGAATCAATAAAATCATCAAAACTTCATAGTGGACGTAGGCTATACGCCGAACCACTCTAAACTGCTTGTCTGTGCACTTTACATTCATATTTGTTGGAGTTTTTGTTAGATAATCTCTGTTTTACATTTATAATCTTCATTTTATCTCTTCAAACAACTCCCGAAGAGTGTTGTGCCCATTTTTGGTACAAACAGCGTCCCACCATTCAATCAGTTTATCTGATGAGTCTTACATCTTATGAGACTTGCTCCAACTCAGCTCCACCCAAATAGCTATGCATTCCTTCAAAGCTTATTTATTGATATTAAATTTGAATTAAAATAAGATAGTACAGAATAGAATCATGAATTGAAAACACCATTGATCACGCATAGGGTTTGTTATCTACTTATTGAAAAATAAAAGTGGAGGCTGATATATGTATATCAGTGATACATGTACAAAAATAGAAAGAAAGGAAAAAAATAAGCATGGGCTTGAGCCCAGGTGCAACCCGCAAGTGTGATTGAGCCCAGACCGGTTTACCCTTACATAACAAACCAATTATACATAACAAACACATATAATCATACTTCATTACACTCCTCCTCAAGTTGGGTTATATATGTCTATCAAACCCAACTTGTTCTTCAGATATTTCATTCTATCTCCATTCACTGCTTTTGTCAACAGGTCTGCAGGTTGCTCTTGAGTAGAAATATAGTGTGTTGTGACTTCTCCCTCTTGAATTTTATCTCAAATGAAATGGAAATCAATTTCAATGTGCTTAGTTCTCTCATGGAATATAGGGTTGGATGCAATGTGAATGGCAGCTTTATTGTCACACCATAACTTTGCAGGCTGCTCAAAATCAAGCTTACACTCCTTCATTAAGTGTTTAATCCACATAACTTCACATACAGCCTTTGACATTGCTCTATACTCTGATTCTACGCTAGACCTAGACACAATCTATTGCTTCTTACTTTTCCAGGATACTAAGTTCCCTCCAAGATAAACACAAAACCCAGTAGTTGATCTCCTATCATCCTTTGATCCAGCCCAGTCAGCATCAGCAAAGCTATCAATCCTCATATGCCCATGATTAGTATACATAATTCCTTGGCCTATAGTTCCTTTCAGATATCCTAGTATGTGTTCAAGAGTTTGCCAATGCTGTTTTGTTGGTGAAGCCATGTACTGACTTACCATACTCACAGCAAAAGAAATATCAGGTCTAGTTATAGTAAGATAATTCAATTTCCCTACGAGTCTTCTATACTTTTCTGGATCATCAAATGGTTCTCCTTCAGCTGTCAGATAGACATTAGGTAAGATAGGAGTGCTTCTTGGTTTAGTGCCTAGTTTTCCTGTTTCTGACAGCACATCTATGACATATTTCCTTTGACACAATAAAATTCCCTTATTACTCCTTAGAACCTCAACACCAAGGAAGTATTTTAGTTCTCCTAAATCTTTAGTTTGAAATTTGTTGTGAATAAATTTTTTAAGTGAAGCAATCCCAAGATCATCATTCCCTGTTATTATGATATCATCTACATATACCACTAATATAAGTACACCTTTTTCAAAGTGTTTATAAAAGACTGAATGATCACTTTTACACCTAGTTACTCCAAATTCTTCTAGAGTCTGACTAAACTTCCCAAACCAAGCTCTTGGACTCTGCTTAAGTCCATAAAGTGTTTTCTTTAATTTACAAACAAGTCCATTCTCTCCTTTTGCAATAAATCCAGGTGGTTGTGCCATATAAATTTCTTCTTTGAGGTCACCATGAAGAAATGCATTCTTGATGTCTAGTTGATGAATTTTCCAATTGAAATAGGCTGCTAATGATATGAATAGTCTAATTGAAGTCATCTTAGCAACTGGAGAGAATGTATCTGAATAATCCATACCACATATTTGTGCATACCCTTTTGCAACCAGTCTTGCCTTGAATCTATTCACTGTTCCATTTGGATTCATTTTAACAGTATATATCCATCTACACCCAATTGCCTTTTTGTTTTCTGGAAGCTTAACTAGTTCCCATGTAATATTCCTTTCTAGAGCAGTCATTTCATCAATCATAGCTTCTTTCCACTCTTGTTTAGATAAAGCCTCAGCAACAGTTTTAGGTGTATAGATGGAGTCTAGGGAAGTGGTGAACATGTAGGATGATTGTGAGAGGTTATCATAAGTCATATAATTAGAGATAGGATATGTGCATTTTCTTTTCTCCTTTCTAAGAGCAATAGGGAGATCAAGACTAGGATCAAGTGATGTAGGAATCTCACTGGTAGGTGCAGCAGTATTATCTTCCTCAGTATTTGTTTCAGATTCTTGAGATGGTAAAGTGGTATGGACAAGATACTCATCAATCTCCTCCTGATTTAGTATGTGTGATGCTAGGTAATATGGTCTTTCTTCCATGAAATTCACATCTATAGATACTATGTATTTGTTTAAATTGGGGCAATAACACCTATATCCTTTTTGTAATCTTGAATACCCCAAAAAGATGCATTTTAAAGCTTTAGGATCTAGTTTCCCTATTTTGGGATTTACATCTCTAACAAAACAAATGCATCCAAATGTTTTTGGTTTAATAGGATACACTTCTTTGTTAGGAAACAGCACTTTGTATGGAATACTAAAATTAAGAACAGTTGAAGGCATCCTATTAATCAGAAAGCAAGCAGTTGAAACTGCATCAGCCCAGAAAACTTTTGGTACATTCATTTGAAATAACAATGCCCTAGCAGTTTCAAGGAGATGTCTATTCTTTCTTTCAGCCACCCCATTCTGTGCAACAGTATCTACACATGATGTTTCATGTATAATTCCATGTTGACTCAAGTATGAACTAAAGATATGAGAGGTATACTCCTTAGCATTGTCACTCCTTAGGGTTTTAATGCATGTTTTAAACTGGTTTTGAATTTCTTCATGAAAAGTACAAAAAATAGAGAACAGTTCAGATCTACTTTTCATTAAAAACAACTAAGTAACTCGAGAGTAATCATCCACAAATGTCACAAAATATCTATAACCAGATTTAGAAACAATTGGTGAAGGTCCCCATATGTCAGAATGTACAAGTTCAAATGGTGCACTTGCACACTTATTTATTCTAGGTTTTAAGCTACTCCTATGTAGTTTAGCATATTGACAAGGCTCACAGTCAAGAGTTGTTATAGAATTGTACTGAGGGTAGAGATGCTTGAATAATGTGTGAGATGGATGACCAAGTTGTTAATGAAGTTTGATGGCAGACTCCATACTTGTGCATGCTACAGGTGAGTTTTCCAAGACATAGAGCCCTCTTGATTCATATCCCTTACCAATAATTTGTTTCGTGATAAGATCCTGAAATACACATGTTTCAGGAAAAAATTCTATACTACAATTCAAGTCTTTAGTAATTTTGCTCACAGATAAAAGATTGTAGGATAAAGAAGGTATTTATAATACTGATTTTAGTGGAAGACCGATGTCAATGTTACCAATTCCATGAACATTAGACTGTGACCCATCTGCTAAAGTGACTGCTTGACCTTCTCCATGTTTTTTTAAGTTTATAAATAGTTTAAGGTTACCTGACATATGATCTGTAGCCCCTGAGTCAATTATCCACTTTGATGTGGTGTTTCAGCATTAGCAATTGTAGAAACAACTGGCTTGTTTTGAGATTCTTGAAATTTTGAATACTTCTCATATTCCTCAGTGGTCATAAGAACAGTTTTCTGATTGTTAGGGTTGTTAGAAGTTCCTTGATTCTTGAGTTGATTATTGTATTATAATTTTCTGCACTCAATGATTAGATGTCCAGGCTTCTTGCAATATGAACATACTTTGTTATTCGGTCTCCCTCCACCTCTTTGTGGCCTCCAAGATTGAGATACCGGTGGTCTCCAGGATTCAGGTCTTTGTGAAGGGTTCCATGGGGGTCTAATGTCTGATGGGGTCTCCAAGTATTTTTGGGTATGTGAGAGCTAGTTAAGGCACTATTGTTCATGGTTATAGTTGATGATGAATTCTCTGTTCTAAGAACTCGACTGAATACATCCTGAAGAGATGTCATAGTCGATCCAGATAATATTTGTGACTTGGCTGATTCAAACTCTGGTGGTAAGCCAGCCAGAAAGGACATAATGGCCATTTGTTCTCGTTGGAGTTGTTGAACCTTCACATCAGGGCTCATAGGCAGAAGCACGTTAAATTCTTCATATGTTCTTTTGAAATTCATGAAGTAATTGGTAAGTGATTGATCTTGCTTCTCGGTTCTGTAAAAGGATTTACAAACTTCATACATTCTAGTGAGATTACCTTTTCCAGAATATAAAAACTCAAGATATTCAATCAATTCTTTCACAAATTCACAATGATTTATTAGGCTAATAACTTCATCATCAATTGTATTTCTGATTTGCAAGAATAACCGAGCATCTTCCCTTAACCAGATAATATCCTTTTTCTCAGATGTAGCAGGTGGATCTTCAGAGAGATGATCATCTTTATCGATGCTTCGAAGATACAATCGGATAGTCTTCATCCATTCTAGAAAATTTGCATTATTTAATTTGCGATCTGTGATTTTGGACATTACGGGAAGAACATCAACCATTGGTGAACTCTTGCTTTCAGTCATGTTTCTAAATTTGAAACTTAGTGGATCGAATTAAAAATTGGGGATAGGAGAGATCTATAAACCCTAGATCGATGCTGGATGCTCTGATACCATGATATTAAATTTGAATTAAAATAAGATAGTACAGAATAGAATCATGAATTGAAAACACCATTGATCACGCATAGGGTTTGTTATCTGCTTATTGAAAAATAGAAGTGGAGGCTGATATATGTATATCAGTGATACATGTACAAAAATAGAAAGAAAGGAAAAAACAAGCATGGGCTTGAGCCCAGGTGCAACCCGCAAGTGTGATTGAGCCCAGACCGGTTTACCCTTACATAACAAACCAATTATACATAACAAACACATATAATCATACTTCATTACATTTATAATCTTTACTCCCCATTTTGATAGAGTCCCCAGTAATCAAGAGATCTAATATCTATTCAGCTTCAAGCATCGCAAGGGAAATCCTTCCCCTATTTTCTTAGAGCCATCTAGGGGTTGCCTAATAGTTGTTGGCAACTGGAATAAGTTAAGCTATTTTAAGGATGAATTCTTTTTCGTTCACCATCCTCCTGGATTTCCACAACCATGGTTATCTCCACATAAGCTCTATCCTTAGCCCTTTCTTACAATCCAAGGTTCATAACTATGCTTATCACTGAACGTCTTTTTCAACCTTTGCAGATATACTATGCAGGCGTGGTAATGCAACTCTGGTAGAAATCCTTCGACAACTTCATCAAATCCTAAAGGAAGAGAGATAAGCTAAGACACTTCTTAGTGATGAGAATCTGCGAGCATACAACTTGTTAAACCTGGATCATAGCATCAATCTTTCTTCAGAAACTACTAATAGTGATGAAGATGATTCTTCGTTCGGAGATAATGGAGACCACTCATCAGTGCACCCAGTTCGAAGTCCAGTATTGAGACTGGAGACATACAAGAGCGTACCGAAGAAGATGAAGTTAGAGGTGAAGGTGAAGGAGGACGTAACGGAGGAAGAGAAGGCCAAGCTGGTGTTGATGCGGGCCATGGCCCATCTATTGATGAAGACGATGAAGCCCAGCAACCTTTTGAAGAAGAAGCCTTAAGATTAAAATTTGCAAAAAGTAAACTTTGATTCTGCCTCCATCGGTCATGACTGCATTTGAAACTCCCATACAAACTTCGAAGGATCCTTATGCCGGTCTCGGGCCGATTCTAGATAATATCCCTTCATGCGGCCTTGGCGATATGAGTATTAAGGATGTCGGGTCCCTTATCCATTATTAAGATTATGTGCCTTCAACTAAAGCAGAGGAGATTACCCCTGTTAGCTAAACCCAAACCCACGGTCTGTTGTGGGGACACTAGGACACTTGCATGCACACACATAAGCATCATACTTTGCTCAGCTTATGTTGTATTCTTGTTTTGTCAAAGCTGGTTTATTTTCATTTTATTCGTAGGTTCCATGGAACGAAGTGGATTCTATTAGGATCTTTAGAATCAGATGGGATACAAACCGAGGCACCAACTAAGCACGTGCTCCTACAAGTCCAGCCATGAATCTGTCTCTAGCTGGCGATCAATCCGTGATCAAGGAAGCAGAGAGAAAGACTATAGGCCACAAGACTCGTCACCTAGGCGTCGATCTAGATACAGGTCACCCACATCCAAAGGTTCAGAAAAGCATTCTAGTTGCTATGACGACGTTCTTCGCGATGACCCTTCTCATGCTTCCCTCTCTACTAACAGACAACATCTCTTGTGCTACTTTACACTCTCACAGTCCATCGAAATCTGATGCCTCATATTCCTCTCGATATAGAGCTGATAAAGCGCCTATTGAGCAACCAATCGAACGACCTATTATCAAAATAGAGCAGCTGATCACTTTAAATCCTCAAATAGCTGAATTGCAACATCGCTTACCAAAGATCAATTTGAAAGGCATCAAATTTGTTTCAAATATGAAAGGTATTCCTTTGTTTATTAAGGATAAGATGGTAGCATACGTTGGGTATGTGTACGATCAGTACTTTATCTAGAGAAGGTTGACCGAGCAGATCTTGGAATATGCTGAGAGTTTAGAGACTCGAATAATAAAAGAAGGAGAAAGACGAGGCCCTTCAAATAGCTCAAGAGTACTGCGAATAAAACGTAAAAGCTCGTAAGCAGAGAGGCGACGCGTTGGAATAGGCCAAGAAAGTGGATGAGTTGGTGACAGCTACAAAGAGATGGGGTAAGGATAGTTTTGATCCACTCATCACCAACTACAATGCCAATATTCTTAAGTTTAGAGACTTGGAGTGGCTTGGCAAAGGGTATCCTCACGCTTTAACGATTGCATGTGAGAAGATCGTGCGGGAACAACGACAACATTTAGAAGAAGGCGTAGTGGATCTGACAGAGCTAGAGAGTGAGATTTAAAGTCCAGAGGAAATCAAGGTGCTTAGATCAAGTGAGCTTCTTTTACACCCGTAGTTGGTCGCTACATTTCAGAAAGACCAAGCCAAAGGCTCCGGCCCTACTCCTCAAGATATCACTACAGGCCTCACTTCTAGGCCTTCGGCTGCATCCATCACACCGCCTATTCCTTTGTACAATCTGGGTGCGCCACAACTTCCAAAGATGAGCATGTTATCCCCCATCCAAGTGGGGAATTCGAATGGTATGCTTGCATGTACGGACCCTCAATCCGGCGGAGGTATTTCGTTGACTTCACCCATATTTGAGAAGGCACATATGACATTGGTCGATGTCGCTAATCTCTCCTTTCATCTTTCTCAATTTCAAGTCAATTTGCGATTTCTAATCTCCTTAAGTAGGGCTCCCAATAAGGACAACAAGTGACAACGACCGATTAGACGTTCGTGACTATTTCCGGGACAACTCCGAGAATTCCATTTGGTGATACTTTATGCCCTAGCGTGCAAATGATTCATGCTTTGCAAGAAGAAGGGCCCGGTGACCTCTAGGGTACGCAAGCTGATGATGATATTCAGATTGTCCGGTCGATTGATCTTGCTCAAGGGCTTTCAATGAGAAAACTTGTTGAACAATAGCTCAAGTCTACTATAGAAATTAAGCAAGAGCGAACAAACTTTTTTCCTTCTCCTTTGTCAATTTCTTTGCTCGGTGAGACCATTTTTTCTTCGGTCACACTACCTATGACCAAAAGCACCCAAATCTTGTCTACTGCCTCGTTACTTAGCTCTCCTTCGAAGGGCAAAGGAAATGAAGGAAGAATAAGGAAGAAAATAGAGGGGTTCGATGCGCCGTCTTCTACGGAAAAGAAGAAGAAGAAGAAATCCAAGAAGTGAACATTTATCTCCTTCGTGTTTTTGGTTGTATAGCCGTATGACCTGTTTTACTTTTGTTTTCGAACCGGCTTTATGCATGTTCGACCTTCACTTTTGTTTTCAGTTCAGGTGCCAATAACACTTGTACTTTTCTTCCAAGTCTTGTTTCAACTGTGAATAATATATACTTTTTGTTTCACTCGGATCTTGTGAGAATTTGACTAAGTATTTGACAAATGCATTTTACATTCAACATGTTTGCGGTCCACTTATCATCATCGTTTTTTAGACTAAGTTATTGGTCCATCTGTTGTTTAGGCGGGTAAGGAATGATTATCATAGCATCTATCCACACTTGCCCACACATGATCGTGTCAAACCTTGGAATTTGATTGAATTCTGATTCCCTAGAGTAATAACTTAAATATCCCTTTTAGGGATGTCTTGAAGGCGATCGCGCCTAACTCTAGACTTCAATTGAAGCGATTCATTTATGGATAGTGATTTAGGTATCCTACTTTGGGACGCGCTTCAACCACGCCAAAATCTTGGTGTCGGTTGAGAGTTAGCTAGTTAAGATAGTTGTTTGGGACATCCTTATCCAGGATGTTTACTTGCGATTGCGCCTAACTGCTGGCATTGATCGAAGTTTGTAGGAGATCCTGCATAACTTCGGGCATGGACCTTTCGTCTTGCCTACTCTAGGCAAGGTATGGATGCTCCGCAAACTCTAGGCATGAGCTGTAAAGGCGAACAATCTTGTTCAGCCTTTAAATGTTTATGCTTTTTCCCCTAAGTCATGGATTAGAGGAGTTGTTTGGCATCTATATCCGGACGCCAAGTGGGGTCGAGCTTCGATCATCCGATCATGGACTGCGTAACCTTGGTTGGCACCATTCTCTGGGTACCTGTACATCTACATTTTGCACATGCAGGTTCATTTAAACACAACACTGTTCACATTATAAACTCAAATATAAACAGATTCAAGAGCTCCGAAAGTTACTTCTTTCACAAACATTAGAAATGACAGATTCCGTCTGGCTATACAGCTTTGATTAAATATGTACAAATTGACATTCATGTGAAATAGTGTCATAAGTGCTCACTATTCCATGCCCGTGGGAGTGAGATGTCATCCACCGTTGTTAGCTTGAACATGCCATCTCCAAGCTTTTGCTCAATCGCGTACGGACCTTCCTAACTCGGACCCAAGTTCCCAGGGCCTAGGAAGATTCGTTTGAGAACGAGGTCACCAATTTCAAATGTCTGAGCCCTAACCTTGGTGTTATAATATCGGGTGACTCGGCTTCGATATGCAGTTTACCTCAAGTCAGCTTCATCATGCTTCTCATCGATCATATCGAGAGACTCTAGAAGGAGTTCCTCATTTTTCCGTATATTATAGTGAATCACTGGATGAGAAGATATTTTAAGTTCAACTAGGATCATAGCCTCTTACCCATAAGCCAGGGCAAGTGGAGAATGCCCAGTCATGGACTTATGGATCGTTCGATAAGCCAAAAGTGCAAACGGAAGTTCATCAACCCACTTTCCCTTGGCCTTCTCAAATCGCTTCTTAAGAATGGACTTGATAATCTCGTTCACTGCCACGACCTATCCATTCGTTGGGGTGTGCCACCGCTGCTAGTCTCTTTTCAATGCGATGACGGGGTAGAAATCCTTGAAATCGATGCTGTCGAATTGGGTTCCGTTATAAGAAATGATCATGTGTGCAACCCCAAAATGACAGATGATGTATTTGACCATAAAGTTAATTACCTTCTTTGTGGTAATCGCAGCTAATGGATTTGCCTCAGCCCATTTAATGAAGTAATTAACAGCGATGATGTCGTATTTCACACCATCTTTGGATATCGGCAACACACCAATGTTATCGATTCCCCAGACTGCCAATGGCCAGGGACTGACCATTTGAGTAGTCTTCACCGGTGGGACTCTAGGAATCTTAGGGAATCTCTGGCACTTATCACACTTTCTGGCATAGTCAGCTGCGTTTCGGTTGACAGTTGGCCAGAAATACCCATAACGAAGGATCTTCTTCGCTATAGATTGCCTCCTGATGTGGTTGCTGTTAACTTGGTTTTTAACCCAGCAAAATTTAGAAGGAGTTAGAACATTCAAACTTAGCTAAAACGACTCGAAACTTGACCGAAAACCTAGAAGAACATGACAAAGAAACCTTGGGAGTCTGAACCGAAAATACACCAAGTATTTGGATCGGCACCGATCCAATTGGATTGGCACCGATCTGATCCAATTGGATCGGTACTGATCTAAAATATTGACTTGTGGATTCTACAATCCACATGCATTATGTTCCTACATGAGTGACCCACTTCTTTTAGATTTATTTTTAGTGAATTTGCTGTTGAGTTTTTTTTTTACACAATGTATATAGAGATATATATATATATATATATATATATATATATATATATATCAATGGATCACTTTTCTTAATAAATTTCCCAAGATCCAGAATTTTACCAATATAAAAATACTAGTATATAAATCAAATCAGGTCATTTATATATATGAAGATATATAAATGTTTCTTTTTTGCCTATCAGAGCAAATTAAAATGGCAAAGAAATTTAATCACACCTTATTTCTCATATTTCAGAGGTTTGGTGTCACATAGCCATCTCTGTTTTTTTTTCTTCCTTAGAACTCAAGCTTGATTAATTTTAGGATCAAATATTACCACTTCTCTTATTTTCTTGCTTTACTTCTCAAATTAATTGATTTCTGGATTTACATGCCATGCATTTGAATTCTGGGATTTTGTAATTTACTACTTATTGTTCTATTTTAAATAAAAGGGTGTCTAAAATAACTCATGCATATTGTTTAGCCCGGGGTTCATATTTCATATTCAAACAATTTTGTGTCAGGTGAAAATACTCATATTTTGGTTTATATAGTATGCAAGGATCCTATGAATAATCAAATGCTAAACTGGATTGAAGGCCAAGTAGAGGAAAACAATACATTTTAGCAAAGTGCAAATGCAAACACACATACTAAATGAAAACTTAACATATACATGGTCAAGGTATGTCAAAAGTTAGATCAATGCAAACTTCCAGATGAACATATGGTGCAGACAACTGATAATCTTTAAGCAAATAAAAAATGATAGTGGTCAGTATGCTATGGAATAATGGACATGCTTATTACTAACAAGATCACATGACACTACAATCTACAGCAGGTTTGACTATAACCAAATGCAACCAGACTTGAATCAAGTATCTAGATATTGGGGGTTTAATTCAGTATAGTTGCAGTGTAGCCTTCCATTACTAAGCATGCATATGAACTTATTACCCAAAACAATACAAGTTTTTACTGGAAAATCAGATGTCCAGATAGGATTACAAGCTATGTCTTCAAACTCTTGCATGTGCTTGTATCAGTTACAAGTCATAATTAAGTTCTACTGGTTAACCAAGACTTTATTCTACCCATTTACTCAAAACTTGACCCTTATTTATTCATGAACAATTTCAATATTATAACTGAAGCTAAACCAATATGTCCAGGAGAACATTCCCACATATCAGATTATATGGCATGCTCTCATCCATCTCAATCCATCAGTTCACTTCAGAAGCTACTAGTTAAATCCATAACTCACAAGCACATCTGTTGCTTAAATTAACTATCCTCAAACACATATAATACCTCAGTTCTTACAAGTTCTTTTCAAAACCCAATAACATCAAATGCTGAGAAATACTTAAAACATAAAAGAGTTTGCCTAACTTATTTATTGCAATAATACTGCTACTTTTCTTAAGTATTTTAAATTCATCAAGATCTTCAATTATCCATGCAAACAAGCTACTCATGCATCCTTCCCTGCAGCAATACTTTGAACTGCCTCCATAAAAATGAGACACCCCAAATATTGCAAAGACAACAAATAGGTTCAGAAATAAATTCTGGTATGACTGAAATCAAAATATAATAACTTGTCATTTTCTAATTATTGTGCAGAGAATTCATATACTTGATGCTTATTTGGATTTATAATGTAAACTGGGTATATATATATATAAGCCCCTACCAACACTCATGCACACAAGCATCCATTCATCCATTCAATTCAGTATATATGTACACCAACTCCTCTGGAATTAACTCATTTTAATTCCATAGCTCAACTCTCACTCTCAATTTATCAATTGAATTTGGTCTTAACTCTTTGCCATTGAACACCATGTGTGCATTGCAAGGGACTCAATTCTGTTAACCCCTGCACAGAGGCCTACAGGAAATAAACAAGTCATGCACATACCCATCATCCCCCTTATGATGAATAGATCAAGGCTCTACTCCTAGATTAGTTTTTATAATCTAGTGACCATTCTCATTTTCTTTCAGGAAAAATTTTATTAACCCTTGAAATGCTTTTATATTCTTTTCTTCTTTTTCATAAATCAGTGAGAGTTAAACTCACTCAGGAATTTCAGCCAACCATACTAAACATTCATGAAAAGAATACCATATCTCATTTTCCAGTTATTTTATTCAAAATATGTTTTAACACTTGCATATCTCCTATATTCAGGAATATCATAATCACTTAAACAAATCTAGTGAAATCATATAAAATCCTTATACTCAATTCTACTATAAACATAGAGTAAGGTTTTTGAGAAAAAAAACCCATAAAACATTTTAGCTTAAGATCTGAACAAATCAGCACATAAATAATTTATTGCATTGTTCATCTCATTTTTAAAACAATCCAGACATAAGCATGAATCTCCTTTATTCACACTGCCTAGTTTATTTCCCAGTAATACCCTACTTCACAATAAAATGTATTTATCTTACTAAACATATTTATAAACTGATGGTTTAAGGTACTGGATCCATATCAGTGATCATGGTATTTTTCATATCAAATAATCAATCAAAACAAATCAAAGCATCAACCAAAGATTTATCCAAAACACCAACCATTCTCAGCATTCATTTATTTAGAAAAATAGATCAAGCACAAACATGATATGGTTTTTATAAAATAATATGGCTGCCCTTAACTTGGGTCTTAATGCCTTAAACCTCATAAGATTGATTAATTACTCACCTTCCTTCCTCTTTTCCCCGAGAATACTTTAACTTGAAAAATGGCTTTGGTTTGCTCTTCTTTCTTTTCTTAATATTTTCTGTTTTTCTGAAGTGAGACTGCTGCTACCCCCTTTAATTTTTAAAACATTATTTAGGGTTTTAGTAGAGTGAAAAACCCATCTTATCCCCATACAAATGAGAGAATTTTACATATGATGTTATGGCTAGGAATGCCATTTTCTTTTTGATTTCCATTTCGGGTATTTTCAGTTGCTTTAGCTTTTTTTTCTTTTCTGGTTTGCATGCTATTTGCATGTTTCATGCACACACCTTATTTTCATGTGACTTTCTTACATTATTTATTTTCTTAAGGCTAATCTGTAATGTATACATGTATATCCTTTTATCAATTAACTCCTTGTTAATGTTTCAAGCTATTTGTTTTCTCTTGATATATAAAATGTATTCATATATTTAATTACCATAGTGTTTTCCTTATTACTTTATATTTTTATTTTTATTTTTCTGGGTGTAAAAATATAACATATGGTAATGTATAATCCATATATACACTCAGTCATATTTCCTCATTCCTTCCCTCTGAAATACCTTTTCCTTCTTATTATTTAATTTTAATTACCATAAAAGTCTACTTTTATCATTTTATTACTTTCTGACTATTTATATTCAAGATATATATATATATACACACACATATGAATATAAGACTTACTCATACTAAGTTATTTCCTTCTCATTATTATTTTACTGAAAACAACTATCCCCTTCAATATATATTTAACTCATTCTCAATATTTATTTTCAAACTATATTTTTTTTCCTTGAAAATTCTCCTTTCTCTGATTTTATTAAAATTATTCTTATCTCAATAATTTGGGTCTTCACATACTCTCCTCCTAAAAGGAATTGTGTCCCACAATTATTCTCTCATACATTTCCATCCAAATGTATACAAAGCATAATTTCAATTGAATGAAATTTCAGAAACTCATTCATTCAAAATCAATCAAACACACATAAATAATATTAAGGTTTCATCATAATTTTAAACATACCTTTAAGCAGAAAATAGATTAGGATATTTATCCTTCATCCTATCTTCAGCCTCCCATGTACAATTATTCTCATCCAGACTCCAGTGAATTTTTACCAATTTAATTATTTTATTCCTCAATTTCTTTTCTTCTCTAGCCACAATACCCACTGGTTCCTTCCTATAAACCAGATTTTCTTGAATTTCAACTTGTGTAGGTGATTCCAGAATTGCTTCCTTATCATGTACCCATTTTCT
The DNA here is from genome assembly GCA_030737815.1 of Allium fistulosum. Taxonomy (NCBI): domain Eukaryota; kingdom Viridiplantae; phylum Streptophyta; class Magnoliopsida; order Asparagales; family Amaryllidaceae; genus Allium; species Allium fistulosum. The sequence continues at coordinate 7,822,343 of JASFAW010000014.1, forward strand.
CAATTGAGATACATGAAATACATCATGGATATTACTCAATTCCTCTGGCAACTTCAGCTTATAAGCTAAATTTCCTACTCTTTGAATTATCTCATATGGCCCTATAAATCTTGGGGACAACTTTCCTGCCTTGCCAAACCTTAATATTTTTCTCATTGGTGAAACTTTGAGAAATACATAATCTCCCACTTCATACTCCACTGGCCTCCTTCCTCTGTCTGCATATGCCTTTTGCCTTTCTTGTGCTGCCTTCATTCTCTGCCTCACCAGTTCAATTCTTGCAGAGGTTTCTTTGATGTGATCTGGTCCTAGCAACACTCTTTCACCTGCCTCCATCCAACATGCAGGAGACAAACAAGGCATTCCATATAAAGCCTCATATGGAGCCATACTTATAGTGGATTGGTAGCTATTGTTGTAAGAAAACTCAACTAAATGAAGATGATCTTCCCAGTTGCCACTAAAATCAAGTATACATGCTCTAAGCAAATCCTCTAGAATCTTGTTAACAATCTCTGTTTGACCATCTGTTTGGGGGTGGTATGTTGTGCTTAGACACAATTCTATCCCTATTGCCTCTTGAAAGCTTCCCCAGAACCTTGAGGTAAACAAGGTATCTCTATCACTAATGATAGTCTTGGGGATTCCATGTAATTTTACTATCTCCTTCACAAATAATTGTGCTAATTTGTGAGCATTTCTGTTTGAGTTCACTGGAATAAAGTGGGTTGACTTTGTGAGTCTATCAACTACTACCCAAATACTATCATTACGTCTTCTTGTTCTTGGCAAACCATCTACAAAATCCATTGAAATGCTTTCCCATTTCCAAGTAGGCACTTCCAAAGGTTCTAGTAGGCCTGAAGGCCTTTGATAATCTGCCTTGACTTGTTGGCATGTTATACATTTTGCCACATATCTGGCTACTGCCCCTTTCATTACTAGCCACCAATAATTTCTTTTAAGATTATGATACATTTTAGTACCACCTGGATGTATAGTGTATTTTGTCTTATGATGTTCATCCATAACTTCTTGCTTAAGTTCTTCTACACTGGGTACACAGAGTCTCCCTCTCTTCCTTAGGTAGCCTCTATCATCTACTTCATAATTTTCCACTGATATTCCTTGTGAAATCATGTCTTTCTTCTCCTTTAAATTCGAGTCTTGATCTTGCATATTTCCTATTTTATCAACCAGTGTTGACCTTAAGGAGATAAGACTCAATCTTCCATATTCAATCACATCATTATGCACATTGTCTAGTGCACTAATTTCTTCCTTCATCTCCACTTCACTAAGGATTGTTAAATCCTTAAATTCAGTCATCATTAAGCTTGCTAATCTTGCTTGATATCTACTCAATGCATCTGCCACTCTATTAGCCTTTCCAGGAGTATACAATATATCTAAATCATAGGCAGCTAAAAATTCCACCCACCTATGTTGTCTCATATTCAAGTCTTTTTGGCTAAACAAATACTTGAGGGATTTATGGTCTGTAAACAATTCAAATTTAGTACCCAATAAGTAGTGTCTCCATAGCTTCAATTCAGAAACTATGGCAGCTAACTCTAAATCATATGTGGCATATCTGGTTTCATTTGGCTTGAGTTGCCTTGATGCATAGGCTATAACCCTCCCATGTTGCATGAGTACTGCCCCTAAACCAGTCCCACTAGCATCAGTGTACACTACTAAGCCTTCATTTCCTTCTGGCACTTGCAAGACTGGACCTTCCATCAATGCTTTCTTTAATGATTCAAAAGCTTGCTCACACTTCTCTGTCCATACATAAGGTTGCTCTTTTCTGGTTAACTTAGTCAGTGGAATAGCTATTCTTGCAAAGTCCTTTATGAACCTTCTATAGTAACCTGTCATCCCTAGAAATGTTCTTACTTCAGTCACTGATTTTGGCCTACTCCAAGATTGCACTGCCATCACCTTAGTTGGGTCTACACTAACTCCTTGTTGTGATATAATGTGTCCCAAAAAATTTACTTCATTCTGCCAAAATGTGCATTTAGAGAATTTGGCCTTTAAATCATGTGCTCTTAGTCTAGACAAAACCAGATGTAAATGTTTTGCATGATCCTCTTCTGATTTTGAATACACCAATATGTCATCAATAAAGACAACCACAAATTTGTCTAGAAAATCTCTAAATGTCCTATTCATTAGATCTACAAAATAAGATGGTGCATTTATCAACCCAAAAGGCATTACTAAATATTCATATAACCCATACCTTTTGTTGAATGCTGTGTATTTAATACTCTCCTCTTCAACCTTCATTTGGTGAAACCCAGAGGCTAAGTCTAGCCTTGAAAAAAATTTTGCTCCATTTAATTGATCAAACAAATCATCAATTCTGCGAAGGGGATATTTATATTTAATGGTGACTTTGTTTAATTCTCTATAATCAATGCACATTCTCAAAGTACCATCATGCTTCTTCACAAATACAACTGGAGAACCCCAGTTTGAACTACTAGGCCTTATGAAGCCTTTCTGCTCCAATTCTTCCAACTGATGTTTCAATTCCATTAATTCTTTAGGACCCATTCTAGTAGGCTTCTTGATGATTGAGCTTGCTCCTGGGATTAGCCTTATTTGAAATTCTACTTGCCTATTTTCTGGAACACTTATGACTTCACCAAAGACATCTGGGTATTCATTTATAATTTTTATGTCTTCCAGTGTTAATTCTTTCTCAGTCATGCTACATATTTGGTTAAGGTAATTGATTTTAGCAATTTCACTCATGACTATAATATTTTTACCATTTTCTGTTTTCAAAGAAATAGTAAAATTTTCTAAGTTTAAAATTGCTTTGTATTTTCTTAGCCAATCTACTCCTAGAATAATTCCTATTCCAGGATATTTTAGCACAAACAAATCAGAATTAAACATATTTCCACCTATGTTTAACTATACTCCCAAACATTTAATCCCTAACATGCAAGAACTACCTAGTGGGCTTTGAATAAACAAGGGATTATCAACTAAATAGCATGTGAGAGTCAATTTATTCACTATGTCTTGGGATATTAGTGAATGTGTTGCTCCCGTATCATATATAACTGAGATGGGGTGATCTTTAATTAGAAGTATACCTTCCAATTGTCTCGAATTTCCCACTGCAGTTGCTTTTGCTTTGCCCTCAAGTGCTCCTAACTTTGCTCCTTTTTTGAATTCTGGGCAATTCTTTTTAATATGACCTTCTTTCCCACAGTTGTAGCAACTGAATGGGGTTTTCTTAGCTGCTTGACACCTATTACTCATGTGTCCTTCCTTGCCACAATTGTAGCAAATGATCTTCTTCTTGACTTCTCCACTGGTTGCTCCTTCAACCTTCTGATTTGAATTCTTCTTGTCATAAGGGTGAGTTCTATGTTTCCCCTTCTTATTGTTGTTGTTAGCCCTCATGCTCCTGGATTTTTCTCTGGAATTATCATGTTGTTCAAAAGAGAGAGTGAGGTCTATGACTTGATCAAATGTTTTGTCTTTGTAGGATAGCATTGCTCTACTTAAATTAGCATTAAGTCCTTGAATAAATCTGGAATTCTTTAATTCTTCATTCCCTATGAGCATGGTTCCATACTTAGATAAACTCTCAAATTTTTGTGTGTATTCAGTTACACTCATTGATCCTTGCCTCAACCTTATGAACTCCTTAAGCAATGATGCCTTAGTTGTTGCTGGGACAAATCTGGCCTCAAGCATGTCCTTAAATTGATCCCATGTTATCTCATTTTTTGGCCTCCCTGTGATAATAACCTCCCACCAATCAAGTGCTGCTCCTTTGAGTCTTCTGGAAGCAATTTGCCTTTTCCCTTGATCATTTATTTGCATGTCTGTAAATATCCTATCCAAAGTTCTTAGCCATGTTTGCACACCCGTAACTCCTTCAGTACCTTCAAAATCCTTGCCCCTAAGTTTGAGAATGTTTTCAGTAGCTTAGACAACTCCTCATGAGGATTCTCTCCCCTTTGCACTGCTCCTTCCCAAAATGCCCTCACCAAATCTTGCAAATTGACTAATGGTGTTGCATTGGAGGGTCCTGCTCCATGATTTGGTGGTCTTCCTACCATGATTTGTATACAATTTACATAACTAGTTAGTTTAATTTGTAATTTAATTATTTTAGTGGTTTTATTTATACTGAAAATATTGTTATGTATTTGGTCTCATAAGATTTTATTCCTATAAGAGAATTTGATCTTTACTTCTGTTATGTTTAATAACATAGCTTTGATACCAACTGAAGTGACCCACTTCTTTTAGATTTATTTTTAGTGAATTTTTTGTTGTGTTTTTTTTTACACAATGTGTATATATATATATATATATCAATGGATCACTTTTCTTAATAAATTTCCCAAGATCTAGAATTTTACTAATATAAAAATACTAGTATATAAATCAAATCGAGTCATTTATATATATGAAGATATATAAATGTTTCTTTGCCTATCAGAGCAAATTAAAATGGCAAAGAAATTTAATCACACCTTATTTCTCATATTTCAGAGATTTGGTGTCACATAGCCATCTCTGTTTTTTTTTCTTCCTTAGAACTCAAGCTTGATTAATTTTAGTATCAAATATTACCACTTCTCTTATTTTCTTGCTTTACTTCTCAAATTAATTGATTTTTGGATTTACATGCCATGCATTTGAATTCTGGGATTTTGTAATTTACTACTTATTGTTCTATTTTAAATAAAAGGGTGTCTAAAATAACTCATGCATATTGTTTAGCCCAGGGTTCATATTTCATATTCAAACAATTTTGTGTCAGGTGAAAATACTCATATTTTGGTTTATATAGTATCCAAGGATCCTATGAATAATCAAATGCTAAACTGGATTGAAGGCCAAGCAGAGGAAAACAATACATTTTAGCAAAGTGCAAATGCAAACACACATACTAAATGAAGACTTAACATATACATGGTCAAGGTAATGTCAAAAGTCAGATCAATGCAAACTTCCAGATGAACATATGGTGCAGACAACTGATAATCTTTAAGCAAATAACAAATGATAGTAGTCAGTATGCTATGGAATAATGGACATGCTTATTACTAACAAGATCACATGACACTACAATCTACAGTAGGTTTGACAATAACCAAATGCAACCAGACTTGAATCAAGTATCTAGATATTGGGGGTTTAATTCAATATAGTTGCAGTGTAGCCTTCCATTACTAAGCATGCATATGAACTTATTACCCAAAACAATACAAGTTTTTACTGGAAAATCAGATGTCCAGATAGGATTACAAGCTATGTCTTCAAACTCTTGCATGTGCTTGTATCAGTTACAAGTCATAATTAAGTTCTACTGGTTAACCAAGACTTTATTCTACCCATTTACTCAAAACTTAACACTTATTTATTCATGAACAATTTCAATATTATAACTGAAGCTAAACCAATATGTCCAGGAGAACATTCCCACATATCAGATTATATGGCATGTTCTCATCCATCTCAATCCATCAGTTCACTTCAGAAGCTATTAGTTAAATCCATAACTCACAAGCACATCTGTTGCTTAAATCAACTATCCTCAAACACATATAATACCTCAGTTCTTACACGTTCTTTTCAAAACCCAATAACATCAAATGCTGAGAAATACTTAAAACATAAAAGAGTTTGCCTAACTTATTTTATACAATAATACTGCTACTTTTCTTAAGTATTTTAAATTCATCAAGATCTTCAATTATCCATGCAAGCAAGCTACTCATGCATCCTTCCCTGCAGCAATACTTTGAACTGCCTCCATAAAAATGAGACACCCCAAATATTGCAAAGACAACAAATAGGTTCAGAAATAAATTCTGGTATGACTGAAATCAAAATATAATAACTTGTCATTTTCTAATTATTGTGCAGAGAATTCATATACTTGATGCTTATTTGGATTTATAGTGTAAACTGGGTATATATATATATATATATATATATATATATATATATATATATATATATAAGCCCCTACCAACACTCATGCACACAAGCATCCATTCATCCATTCAATTCAGTATATATGTACACCAACTCCTCTGGAATTAACTCATTTTAATTCCATAGCTCAACTCTCACTCTCAATTTATCAATTGAATTTGGTCTTAACTCTTTGCCATTTAACACCATGTGTGCATTGCAAGGGACTCAATTCTGTTAACCCCTGCACAGAGGCCTACAGGACTTAAACATGTCATGCACATACCCATCATCCCACTTATGATAAATAGATCAAGGCTCTACTCCTAGATAAGTTTTTATAATCTAGTGACCATTCTCATTTTCTTTCAGGAAAAATTTTATTAACTCTTGAAATGCTTTTATATTCTTTTCTTCTTTTTCATAAATCAGAGAGAGTTAAACTCACTCAGGGATTTCAGCCAACCATACTAAACATTCATGAAAAGAATACCATATCTCATTTTCCAGTTATTTTATTCAAAATATGTTTTAACACTTGCATATCTCCTATATTTAGGAATATCATGATCACTTAAACAAATCTAGTGAAATCATATAAAATCCTTATACTCAATTCTACTATAAACATAGAGTAAGGTTTTTGAGAAAAAAAACCCATAAAACATTTTAGCTTAAGATCTGAACAAATCAGCACATTAATAATTTATTGCATTGTTCATCTCATTTTTAAAACAATCCAGACATAAGCATGAATCTCCTTTATTCACACTGCCTAGTTTATTTCCCAGTAATACCCTACTTCACAATAAAATGTATTTATCTTACTAAACATATTTATAAACTGATGGTTTAAGGTACTGGATCCATATCAGTGATCATGGTATTTTTCTTATCAAACAATCAATCAAAACAAATCAAAGCATCAACCAAAAATTTATCCAAAACACCAGCCATTCTCAGCATTCATTTATTCAGAAAAATAGATCAAGCACAAACATGATATGGTTTTTATAAAATAATATGGCTGCCCTTAACTTGGATCTTAATGCCTTAAATCTCATAAGATTGATTAATCACTCACCTTCCTTCCTCTTTTCCCCGAGAATACTTTAACTTGAAAAATGGCTTTGGTTTGCTCTTCTTTCTTTTCTTAATATTTTCTGTTTTTCTGAAGTGAGACTGCTGCTACCCCCTTTAATTTTTAAAACATTGTTTAGGGTTTTAGTAGAGTGATAAACCCATCTTATCCCCACAAAAATGAGAGAATTTTACATATGATGTTATGGCTAGGAATGCCATTTTCTTTTTGATTTCCATTTCGGGTATTTTCAGTTGCTTTAGCTTTTTCTTTTCTTTTCTGGTTTGCATGCTATTTGCATGTTTCATGCACACACCTTATTTTCATGTGACTTTCTTACATTATTTATTTTCTTAAGGCTAATCTGTAATGTATACATGTATATCCTTTAATCAATTAACTCCTTGTTAACGTTTCAAGCTATTTGTTTTCTCTTGATATATAAAATGTATTCATATATTTAATTACCATAGTGTTTTCCTTATTACTTTATATTTTTATTTTTATTTTTCTGGGTGTAAAAATATAACATATGGTAATGTATAATCCATATATACACTCAGTCATATTTCCTCATTCCTTCCCTCTAAAATACCTTTTCCTTCTTATTATTTATTTTTAATTACCATAAAAGTCTACTTTTATCATTTTATTACTTTCTGACTATTTATATTCAAGATATATATATATACATATGAATATAAGACTTACTCATACTTAGTTATTTCCTTCTCATTATTATTTTACTGAAAACAACTATCCCCTTCAATATATATTTAACTCGTTCTCAATATTTATTTTCAAACTATATTTTTTTTTCCTTGAAAATTCTCCTTTCTCTGATTTTATTAAAATTATTCTTATCTCAATAATTTGGGTCTTCACACTACATCTCTCCTAAAATTATCTACCAAGTTTGATAACATTCTAAGCATTCGAGTTGAAGAAGTCAAGACCTATCCGAATTGGATTACAGTTCAATCTAATTTACAAGGGAACTATCGTCAAAACAAGTCAACAAGCTATGAAATCACATGGGGAACCTCACATGCAAGAAAGGAAACCAACAATGTAGGAGTTTTGGAAAAATTGCATTACATTTTGGATCGGTATCGATTCGATCCAATTGGATCGGCAGGGATCCAAAATGTTAGTTAAAAATTACCCCAAATTTTACGTGCCTCCTCCTATGGATAACTACATGCTTTTGGTACTCTGATTCCGATCCAAGTGCTATCTAAATCCTATAAATACCATCCTATCTTTAATAGAAGGGGGCAGGCTGCTCTGATCACTGGGGAAACTCTGCTACTAGGATTCTTCAACCTTCTTCCTCCTCACAATGGTTGCCATGGGACAATTGAGATCCTTCCTTTTGTCTCCATCAATAGTGGTTTGATCTTTCTTCGTTCAATTATTAGAATTGTAAATAACTTGTACTTGTGATCAAAATTTAATCCATCGATAAAATTTGTAAAGTGGACGTAGGGTTTGTTAACAGCCGAACCACTATAAAAATCTTGTGTTCTCTACTTTATTCTGTCTTTTTTGCAATTTGGAGAGTGTTTTGCTCTATTTTATTTGTCCTGATAGCCAGGGCTAGTGCATTCACAATAATATTGGGGCGTTGATCCACTTTTTGGGTTAACATTTTGGTGCTTTCACTTAGAATTGAACTCGGGCTTAGATCTAGCTAACTACTTTGGATCAGATAGGTTCAGAAGTTAGATCCTCAATCTCTGCTCAGAAGATCTGCTGTTGAGAATCAATGGTGCCAAGAAAAAAGAGAACTGCTTTCGAAAGATCGATAGGAGCTGTAATTGCTGGAGAAGAGATCAATCTTCAGCAAATTGAAGTCAATGGCGCCAACACAGGAGATCAGGTGCCTGAATCCTATATTTAGCGTGAAGGTTTCACTAGAGATGAATTAAATAAAATGGTTGATGAAATTATTAGAAATGGAAAACAACAAAAGAGCTCTTATGGACAAATTGAATGCCCTATTGACCTCACAGTCACATGCTGCTCCAAGAACCATGACAAAGCCTGCGGCTGCTATGGAACAAGAAAATTCTTCCGTCTTTGGCCTAAACAAGAGAAACAAAAAGCAGCAGCAGAAAGGAGTGATAGGTGGAACTGTAGAAATTAATATGGAAGGAAACGCAAGCACTCCACTAACTGCGAGGCAACCAGCTACAAACTTGAATCTTGGGGCAATACCCCATGAGAAGATATAGCAATGGATCTCTCCGACTCAGAAGATGGCGAGTGACTTGATGACGACAAGTTGGAAGGAAATACCAATGCATTCAATCAGGCCAGGGAGATCCAAACTGCCCATACCCGACCAACCGCATGCCAACAGAACTCCGATGGAGTAGCTCTCTTAAAGACAGAAGAGCTAAGGCTTTAGTCCAATTGCAATATGCCAACTACTCCATCTTTCGATGGAACGAGAGACTCGAAACCCCACTTGTATAAGTACAGTTGGTACATGGATGGAGAAAATGCATCGAATGTCGTTCGATGTAGATGTTTTCCGATTTTTCTAGAGGGAATTGCTTCCATGTGGTTCATCACGCTTTCGCCAAAATCCATCACTACCTTCAATCAACTAGCAATAAGATTCCTTGACCAATTTAGGCTTCACACGGCACAACCAAAAGATGTGATGTCCTTATTCGGCCTATTCTAGGGACAGAATTAATCTCTAAAGTCCTTCATGAATCGGTTCAACACCGCGGTGACTGAAGTAAGTAATCCAAACGAGGATATGTTTTTCATGGCCTTGGTCTATGCTATCCATCCCGAAACTAAATTAGGAAAATGGATCAAAATGAAACAACCTATAACTGGGAAGGACGTCAACCGAAAGGCGAGCCGGTATTTGAGTGGAAGAAGCACAAGAAATAGAAAGGAAATCTGCTAACTTACAATGAAACAACATCAGGCAGAGTGGTATGGTGACAAACCAATACCTAAATACCTCCAGAACCACTGAAGGAAATGCAAGAAAAGATGGGAATTCTAAAAGGAAGAACTAGAATTCCAACAAGAGAAACAGAAGTAACAAGCAACTTAAAGGTTTGAGGCCCGAAGAGTACACCCCGCTCAACGATACTCCAGAAAACATCTACCTCGTGACACAGGGGATGGAAGAGTACAATAAGCCGCCTTAAAAGGAAGCAACTTAATAGTAAAAGCATTTCAAAAAGTACTGCCGCTTCCATGAAACACATGGCCACAACACGAATTCTCTAAGCCTTGATGAAGGAGCTAATTCGGGAAAACAAGCTTTGGCGGTATGTGAGGAAACTATAGAATCCTAACCAACCCGCAGCATCCTAAGCTCCTAGAGATCAAGGGAATCAAGCTGGAACTATTGAAGAGGGACCCAAACGGACTAACTAGATACTCATCATTGGAACAATATCTGGAGGACCCCATCCCGCGCAGAAGAGTTGGGAATAAATGTAGTAGTATGCAAGCTCATTAAAGCATGCTCCAAAAGAATTGTGCTTTGCGATCGAAGATGGAACCCTACCAAGCAATAGAGAACCATGAACGATGACATAGTATTTCGGAATCGAGTCATTGAAGGGATGGAAGCTCCAACTCTTGACCACATGGTCGTGACAATAGTAATCGGACCCGCCATGGTCCAACGAGTATTGGTGAAGTGGCAGTTCTATGAATATCCTTTTAAACGCAGCTTTGATCAGATGAAGATCAGTATGAAAGTTGTATCCACTTGCCAAACAAAGATCCAGGGATTCACCAGTGAACCCAAACAACCTGTTGGAACAACTAGTTTACCCGTAGAACTTGGGGAAGGCGACCGAACAGTCACCCTTATCCAAACCTTTGTGAGCGTAGATGAAATTTCCGCTACAATGCCTCCCTGGGGCGGCCTACCTTGGCAGATTTCAGAATTGCTTTAGCTCAATGGTGTCTAACTATGAAATTTTCGAAAGGGAACGGAGTCGGGGTGATCAAATGAGACCAAAGTGCCGCTAGAGAATGCTATATCACGAAACCACGTGAGTCTAAAAGAGGGAAAAGGGGGAAGAATGTGGGGAGAACTCTTCGCATTTATGAGCCTACCGAATAGCAATTACAGAGCCCCCTGGGTTGGGGACCATAGCTGATTCGACAAGACTTTGGACCCTATAAAGAAGAGTTCAGGTGAGGATCGAGCAGCACCGGTAGAATTGACGATGTTTGTTCCTGTTGATATGGATGACCCGACACGGGTCCTGAAAATTGGATTGCATCTTGGAAACATGACGCGATTGGAACTCAAATTTCTTCGTGCCAACCTTAGCAGATTCGCTTGGACGCATTCTGATATGTTCAGGGTGTTACCGGAGATTACATTCACGCACTCAACATCGATCCTAAGTATACACCAGTAAAGCAGAAGAGCCACAGCCTAGAACCCAAACGGTCCATAGCGCAAAGAAAAGAATAGACAAGTTGATGGCGAATGGTTTTATCCATGATGCAACCTGCCCCGAATGGGTATCTACCTCAGTCTTGGTCAAGAAGTTCGATGGGAAATGGCGAACTTGTATCGACTACTTGGATCTAAACAAAGCTTGCTAGAAATATAGCTTTTCTCTGCCCCGAATCGATCAGCTTATGGACAGGACGGTTGGACCTGAATTGCTATCATTTTTGGATGCATACTCGGGATACAACCCGATCATGATGCATGAATCTGATCAGGAAAACACCAGTTTCATTATCGATCTAAGGTTATACTGTTATAAAGTGATGCTATTCGGCTCTAAGAATGCTAGGGCAACCTACCAACGACTAGTGAACGCCATGTTCCAACGTCAGATTGGGAAAACTATGGAAGTACATGTGGATGACATGTTGGTTAAATTGCGTATAGCCACAAATCACTTGGATAATCTCCCAAAATGTTTGAAATACTCCGCAAATATGGAATGAAACTCAATCCACTTAAATGTCACTTTGGAGTAGCCTCTGGAAAGATCTTGGGATTCATCGTAAGCACTAGAGGCATCAGAGCAAATCCAGAACAAATTACTACTCTACGAGAAGTCGAGGCCCCAAAGAACAAGAAGGTGTTACAAAGCTTGAATGGAAAAGTTGCAGCACTAAGCTGGTTCATCTCAAAAGCAACCGACAAATGTATACCATTCTTTGACGCACTAATAAAGGGAAAGAAGAACTTCATTGGAATCAAACTTGTCAAACTACGTTCGAAGAGTTACTGCGATATATAGAAACCCAGCAGATCCTATCCAAGCCGGTGGACGAAGAAGACTTGTTCATCTACTTAGCAGTCTCACCTCATGCATTAAGTGTCTTGTACGTAAAGAAGCTAGAATCCAATGACCGTATACCACATCAGTAAACGGTTCACCATCTGTCCAGGCACACTCGATCAAAGTACTAACAGATTAACCCTTGAAGCAAGTGTTGTACCGCTCCGAGACCTCCGAGCTGCTTATCAAATGGAACATCGAATTGAGTCAAAATGAAATCACTTACCATCCTTGAAGGGCGATCAATGAGCAAGCATCGGTAGATTTCATTGCCGAATTTACTATATGGGATAATGAAAAAAATTACTCCGAAAGTGGAAACACACTGGAAGCTGTTTGTCGATGGTGCATCTAACCACTTCTGATCGGGAGTAGGGCTAGTGCTTGAGACTCCCAAAGGATGATCCGTTTTCTATGCCTTTTGCTTGGAATTTCCTGCAATAAATAACGAAGTAGAATACAAAGCTTTTATGGCTGGGCTAAAGATTGTGAAAGAACTTAAGATAAAATCCATACAAATCTATAGCGACTCTCAGCTAGTCGTTTGTCAAGTGAAAGGCGAATACCAGGCTCGGGGAGAGAACTTTGCCCCATACCTATCTAAAGTGCAGGAACTGCTGAACAACATCGAGCATTACACCATAACTCATATCATGAGGGAACAGAATTCGAAGGTGGATTATCTAGCCAAACTGACCAGTTTCGGAGAAGCTCGGTCATTGGGGTTAGTCCCGGTTGAAACCCTGGCAACCCCAAGCATAAGCAAAATGGATATCGACTGGATTTTGAGACAACCAAAGAACCAGAAACATGGATGATGCCAATGAAGGACTACCTGCTTACAGGAACTCTCACCGCATACAGGAATTAGTGGAAAATGCTTCTCCAAAAATCACCATGATTCGCAATACAGGATGGGATACTCTACCGAAGGGGATTCTCTATCCCCTTGCTTAGATGTGTGACCAATGACGAAGCTCGAAGGATCCTAAGAGAAGTTTATGAAAGTGACTACGGAGATCATACTGGGGGGCAATGCCTTGCAAAGAAAGTTCTCCAGTATGGGTATTTTGTCCAACAGTAAACCACGATGTAGCAGATTACGCCAGACGGTGCACACAATGCCAAAGATTCAGCAAGATCAAAAGAGCTCCTTCGACGGAGCTAACGCACATGGTCAGCCCATGGCCATTCACAATCTGGAGAATTGATCTGATTGGTGTATTACCAATGGCTAAAGGAGGAGCCAAATATGCTATCGTTGCTATTGATTATTTCACCAAATGGACCGAAGCGGAACCACTGACCACTATTACCACAAAGAAAGTTATTAACTTTGTTACTAAAAACATTATTTGTAGGATTAGTGTGCCATAGAAAATCATTGTGGATAACGGGACTCAATTAGAAAGTGCCGACTTCAAAGACTTTTGCAAACACTTCCGAATCGAGAAAAGCTTTTCCGCTGTGGCACATCCACAAGCAAATGGGCAAGTGGAAGCAGTAAACAAGATCATCAAGTCCACCAACAAAAAGCGGCTAACTAGAGTGAAAGGAAATTGGGTCGATGAACTTCCACTCGCACTATGGGCTTATAGGACAACGCATAATCACAACTGGTCAATCTCCATTCGCCCTGGCATATGGTTCAGAAGCAATGATCCTAGTTGAGCTAGAAGTCCTTTCTCATCGAAGGCAAAGCTTCGATCATAGGAAGAACAAGCAGCTCCTACTCGAGCCGCTAGATATGGTCGATGAGAATAGTGAAGAAGCCGAATTAAGGACTACCGCCCACCAGAAAAGGGTCGCACAGTACTTCAACTCCAAAGTTCATAACCGACCTTGTCCTCAAGAGGGCTACCCTTGTTTGCGCCAAAAATGGTCACAAACCCCAAATTTCGTGAAAGCACCAGTGTGTGAACACAAATCAGCAGTATATAATCACAGATCTCAGATCTAAGTATTGTAGAGGATAAAAAGTGAAGAATAATGAACTTAAAACGTAGGGAGATAGACAGAAACACAAGATTTAGAGTGGTTCGGTGTATTGCCTACGTCCATTATGAAGTAGTTTGCTTTATTGATCTTTCTTTGATGTTTACAATTGATTTCAGCAAATTACAGCGAATAACAATGATTTGCAGTAGTGAATGTGGTTAGTAGCAGTAGCAATGGAGTTTAGATCTGGATCTGGCAGAGTCTGGGCGTTGGAGATCTCCAAAGAAGAAGAAGAAGAAGAAGAACCCCTTTTCTATTCGCTTTGGGGGTCTATTTATAGGTGTAGGAGGCTGGTATTTCGCTCAAATCTTGGGAGACCCTCTCTGGCACGTGACCAGGCCCGCACGCCCAAGCCCGTGAAGTTTTGGTCCGATCCGTGATCGATACGAACAGATTTCGTATCGATCAAGATTTCATCCAATGGAGTCGAAATTTGGCGTGGACATTCTTTAGCATGCACGTAGTCTTCTGTGAAAATTTCATAACATTTGGACTTGTAGATTAGGAGATATGATCGATACAAAATGAGATTCTCGGCTGCTGTTTGGTTCGACTCGCTTCTGTTTCGACTCGCTTCTGTTTCGACTTGCTTCTGTTTCGACTCGCTTTTCATTCGACTCGGTTCTGTTTGACATGGTAACGTGGCGTTAATTTGTATCTGTGCTATGCTCCACATCGATGGACATGAAGTAGAAGTATTCGGATGGATGCGAAGTCGACGAAGTGGAGTGAGTCGAAGTATGGCTCGAGGCGGAGCGAGTCGAAGTGTGCATTGACCGAGCGAGTCAAAGGAGGCATCTGATGGAGGCGAAGCGGAGCGAGTCGAAGGTGCCGCTTCGGATGGTTGTGAAGCGAGTCGAAGGGAGCAAGTCGAAGGTGCTGCTTCTGATAGTTGCGAAGCGAGTTGAAGGGAGCGAGTCGAAGTTAGCGCCTTTGATGGTTGCGAAGTGAGTCGAAGGAAGCGAGTCGAAGTTGGCGCCTCTGATGGATTCGAACTGAGCGAGTCGACCGGTGGTTGGTTTTTATCCAATTTTGTATCGTTCGTAACTTGAGCATAAGAACTCGGATTGACCTGAAATTTGGAACGTTTGCTCTCATAGCTTCGCTTGTCGTGTCATATCAATTTTGACTCGATCCGGACTTGGACAAAATTCGTCGATATCCATAGTGAACCTGCGTATAACTGATTTTCCAAACGAACTGTCTTTGATCTCTAGTCAAGTTCTTGGTGTCACGGCCTTGCCAAAAGGCAGGATAACATTTGCCCCACAAAACATGCCTTGTGATAAGAAGGTGAGTTTTGTAATGCCATAAGCTGGATGTTCATATCCTGTTGATGACCTGCAAAGAAATAGATAGTTTTATTTGATCATGAATGACGATCGTTCGGGATCGTATGTCATTCGAGGTGATATAAGCCCGTTCGCAGTCGGATTCCATTTGCGACAAATGGTGACTGTTCGTGGTCAGGGTGCCGTTCGAGGCGATTTGTGATCGTTCACGATCGGGTGCCGTTCGAGGCGAATTGTGACCGTTCGCGGTCGGGTGCCGTTCGAGGCGAATTGTGACCGTTCGCGGTTGGGTGCCGGTCGAGGCGATTTGTGACTGTTCGTGGTCGGGTGCCATTCGAGGCGAATTGTGACCGTTTGCGGTCGGGTGCCGTTCGAGGCGATTTGTGAGCGTTCGCGATCAGGTGCCGTTCGAGGCGAATTGTGACCGTTCGCGGTCGGGTGCCGTTCGAGGCGAGTTGTGACTGTTCGCGGTCGGGTGCCGTTCGAGGCGATTTGTGACCATTCGTGGTCGGGTGCCGTTCGAGGTGAATTGTGACCGTTCGCGGTCGGGTGTCGTTCGAGCCGATTTGTGACCGTTCGCGGTCTGGTGCAGTTCGAGGCGATTTGTGACCGTTCGCGGTCGGGTACCGTTCGAGGCGATTTGTGATCGTTCGCAGTCGGGTGCCATTCGAGGCGATTTTTGTGTGTGACCGGGGAGGGACTTGGTATCATCAATGTCAGATTTCACGTTCGAGTGAGTTTCTGAGTTGTTTGTGGTGGCGGTTTATCGCCGTCTCAGAGCATGCCTAAGGACCGTTCGCGATCCCTTACATGTGTAAGTGGCTTAGCCGTCATGGTATCACAAATGGCATGCTTTTATTCAAAACGAGTTTTTCAACAGAATTGTTCAACAAAAATCAAATTCAAACATCAGAAATGGAAAATAAAAGTAAAACAGGGACGTCAAAGTGCAAACACCTACACCGTTATGATTAGTAGTCGTACCAGAGCATGCCTGAGGATCGTTCGCGGTCCTGTACATGTGTAAATGACTTAATCGTGTTGGTGTGGAGTTTGTTACTTATTTGTCATTACCCCAATCAATTGATGATAAGCTGATGCCGCGATCCTGAGCTGTCCCCAGCAGGTGCAGGTGGTGGTCGCTCACGTTCCACCGTTGGCATTCCCTTTCTTACATACTGTGGTAGCATACCATTCCGGATATGTCCCTCAACCTCATCCTTCAAGTGTCTACAGTCATTCATGTTATGACCGTTCAGCTCGTGGAATAAGCAATACTTGTCGGATCTTCTTTCATTGTTGGTTGGATCCCTTCTCGTCGGCCTTTGATATGGAATCTGCCCCCTAGTATCCTGGTAGATTTGCTCCAAAGTCTCATTCAACTCCGTGTAAGAGGTGAACCTTGGTTCCTTTCGGGGTCGCGTCGGTTCGTCACTATTATCTTCAGCCTTTCGTTTCCCTTTACCAGTCCCTGAATCTGACCTAGGAGGATTTTCACCCTTGACTGTGTAAACCTCAGTTCCTTCTCCTTCCTCTCTTTCAGCATTTGCATCCTCTAATCGTAAAAATCCTTCAGCCTCGTGATAAAACTCTCCTAGATCTATGGGTGGATCCCTTGTCAAAGAATTCTTGAATTCTGTGCCATCAACTATGCCAGATACAGCTGCCATCAAAACCATGGATGGATCGGGTCGATCCACTGATGTTGCCGCTGCATTGAATCGCGTCAGAAAGTTCCTCAAAGACTCCCCAGATCTTTGCTTAAGTGCTGCCAGACTCATCACATTCTTGGGTCTTGAAATGTTAACTCTGAATTGCCTCATAAACCTCCCAGTCAGATCGGTCCATGTTCCTATGGAGCCACTTTCCAGTTGTCTAAACCATAGTGCTGCGATTTCTGTCAAGTACAATGGGAAGCACCGGGCCATGACCTCCTCTGAAGCCCCCAACACCTCCATATGCCTCATGTATCATGTTAGATGCACTGCAGGATCTGTCCTTCCATCGTACGTCTCTAATGTTGGTAGCTTGAATTCTGGTGGATTCCTAGCTTGCCTGATTGTAGGAGCAAAGGGACTCATATTAACATCTTCCAGATCTCTATTCACTAGTCCACCTCTAATGGCTCGTCTGACCATCTCTGCCAACCTATCACTATCTCCAAGTTGTAGTCCTTGTCCATCGTTCCCGATTTGCCCACCGAGTTCACGAGGGATTTCTGGAGTCTGCTCTTCTGGCTGAGCATCCATTTCTCTATCAATGCCTCGCTCCGCAGCTCCTCTTGGTACTGCTCCTGGGATCGGGTCAACATGCTCTAGGTAAGTGCCCCCTAGTTTTGGGGCTGTGCCAGATGGTCCTGCTCTATTTTGAGTTCCGGTTGTTCCTTTATTTTGCGCTCCAAGCTGCTCAATTTGAAGAAGCAAGTTCTGGATCATTTCCTCTTGTCTTTTCATCATTGTCTCTATCTCATCCCTGGTGATGAGGATTGATGTCTGATTTGCACCTGAGGAAGCCTCTTGACTCCCTTCATGCTGACCTCTCTCTAGCCTTTGTCTTTGATTTGATTGTCTTGTCATAGCTTTTCAGATCTGAATTCTCTAAGCCTTCCAATTCAATTTCCAAATGATAGAATCCTGAGTTCAATTCTCAGTGTAAGCACCAAAGTGTTTGCGCCAAAAATGGTCACAAATCCCAAATTTCATGAAAGACCAGTGTATGAACACAAATTAGCAGTATATAATCACAGATCTCAGTATTGTAGAGGATAAAAAGTGAAGAATAATGGACTTAAAACGTAGAGAGATAGACAGAAACACAAGATTTAGAGTGGTTCGGCGTATTTCCTACATCCACTATGAAGTAGTTTGCTTTATTGATCTTTCTTTGATGTTTACAATTGATTTCAGCAAATTACAGCGAATAACAATGATTTGCAACAGTGAATGTAGTTAGTAGCAGCAGCAATGGAGTTCAGATCTGGATCTGGCAGAGTCTGGGCGTTGGAGATCTCCAAAGAAGAAGAAGAAGAAGAAGAACCCCTTTTCTGTTGGCTTTGGGGGTCTATTTATAGGTGTAGGAGGCTGGTATTTCGCTCAGATCTCGGGAGACCCTCTCTGGCACATGACCTGGCCCGCACGCCCAAGCCCGTGAAGTTTCGGTCCGATCCGTGATCGATACGAATAGATTTCGTATCGATCAAGATTTCATCCAATAGAGTCGAAATTTGGCGTGGACATTCTTTAGCATGCACGTAGTCTTCTGTGAAAATTTCATAACATTTGGACTTGTAGATTATGAGATATGATCGATACGAAATGAGATTCTCGGTTGCTATTTGGTTCGACTCGCTTCTGTTTCGACTCGCTTTTCATTCGACTCGGTTCTGTTTGACTTGGTAACGTGGCGTTAATTTGTATCTGTGCTTTGCTCCACATCGATGGACACGAAGTAGAAGTCTTCGGATGGATGCGAAGTCGACGAAGTTGAGCGAGTCGAAGTATGGTTCAAGGCGGAGCGAGTCGAAGTGTGCATTGACCGAGCGAGTCGAAGGAGGCATCTGATGGAGGCGAAGCGGAGCGAGTCGAAGGTGCCGCTTCTGATGGTTGCGAAGCGAGTCGAAGGGAGCGAGTCGAAGGTGCCGCTTCTGATAGTTGCGAAGCGAGTTGAAGGGAGTGAGTCGAAGTTCGCGCCTTTGATGGTTGCGAAGCGAGTCGAAGGGAGCGAGTCAAAGTTGGCGCCTCTAATGGATTCGAACTGAGCGAGTCGACCGGTGGTTGGTTTTTATCCAATTTTGTATCGTTCGTAACTTGAGCATACGAACTCGGATTGACCTGAAATTTGGAACGTTGGCTCCCATAGCTTCGCTTGTCGTGTCATATCAATTTTGGCTCGATCTGGACTCGGACAAAATTCGTCGATATCCATAGTGAACCTGCGTATAACTCATTTTCCAGACGAACTGTCTTTGATCTCTAGTCAAGTTCTTGGTGTCATGGCCTTGCCAAAAGGCGGGATAACAACCCTGTACCAGGAGCATTCAGACCAAACTAGGAAGGACCCTATGTGATCGGTCAAAAGCTAGGGGATGGTACATTCAAGCTAACAACCATTGATGGAACCCAAATTCTCCAAGCATGGAAAAGTGAATCGATGCATCATTACTTTATCTAAGACTATCTTATGTATTTCCTATTTATTGCAAATAAGTCATCACGGAGTACCGGAGGCATTGTAAATAGGCAGAACTTGCCCAACTTTTAAATCGCTTTGCTTTCTGAACCAATAAAACCATGTTCATAAAAGTAACTTGCTGAGTCGACTGGTTCAAATTGACTCAAAAACATCCAATTGGTGCTTGAGATAGTGGAACCACGCTCAAGTACACTCCACCTACCCGTTGGGTCGACAGAAGCAAACTACTTAAAACGTTGGATCGACAAAATCTGATCCCTGCCTTTTAAGAACCGGTGTTTCTTCGGCGACACCGAGAAGACCCAAATCAAAGCTATGCATCGCTTCTTAGATTGTGTAATCACATCCAAGCAAGCACAACTTCCTAAGCCGCGCATCTCGTATGCCGCGCATCGCTTCGTGGTTCGCGAAACTGTGACCATGCAAGCCCCGATCTCACTGTGCGCATTTCGTATGCAGCACACTACTACTTGGATTAGCAAAATTGCATCCAAAGACAAGGAATTCATACGCAAGAAAAATCGCATGTCGCCCCTGGAGCCAAGAAAATAAAGCTCCAAGTAGTGATATTCGTGTGCGATAGCCTGAATTTCAGTATTGCAACGAAGTAACTTAAACAAATAATTAAGAAACCAGTGTTTCCCCGGCGTCATCGATCGCTTAAGTACAAAAATCACTAGAGTGTGTAAAATACTCGCCGTGAGGCCACTAAAAGAGCTTCATGAATATCTCAAACCAGAAATTCCCAAAGATAGAGTTGCAATACAATTCTGACTAAGGGCATCCGAAAGGCCACAGAAAGCACCCAGTCTCATGTCAAATGTTTGAAGTAAACAGCCCCGTAAACTGGAGAGCTCACACACCAATACTCAACCAAAAAAAAAACAAATACTTCATAGTTCTACTACTCCAAACAAAGAATTTTGGCGGTGATTACAGGACTAAATAAAATAGTGATAAATAAAATTGGCACAAGTGCATTAAACATAGACAAGTAGACAAATAAAGTTACAATTAAAATATCAACATTTTATTACTTATAATGTTTTCAATGTACAAAAAAACAGCGGGTGCTATGCCCTCACAATATCGACCAAAGAATAGAAAAATGCAAAATATCACCGTGACAATAATAAGAAAAATGCTAAGTGTAGACTCTACATTTGTACAAAAGGTGATCAAAAATCAACAAAAGGAGGAAAAGACAAATCAACACATCTTTTTACCGCTTCCCCGGTCGTCTTTCTCGCCTCTAATATCCTTTCCCGGGGCAATCTCACTCTGCGAAGCATGGCCGCTTACGGATCCTCCTTTCCCTTTATGCTTGATGGGATCGGTGAGAGCTCTTCGATGACCTCTTCTATGCTTCAGCCTTCTCCTTTTTCACTGCGATCATCTATTAATGGGTCTTCGGCTACTCGGGCTTTGCTCAATCTGGTTGGCTGCCTTGGTCAATTTGCTCTCGTGTATCACCAGCTGCCAAGCATTCCTCTTGAGAAACAGAGGGGTCGTCCATACCATGCAGCGCCACAATTTGCTCAGAATGCGAACTAGGCTACGAGCCAGAATTGGAGACAACGGTAGACGCAGTTAAAATAGCGGCAGATCCGACATCGTGATGAGAAGGCAATTTAGCGGGAAGAGAGGGTTTATCAATAATATTAGATTAAAGGGCGGCTAGCTCTACAATTTCAACAGGCATGAATTTCAACAATTACATACTGTGGGGGTTTGTTCATATGCAATGATTTCGAAGCCTTCGTTGTTGCCTTCCTTCGATGGTTGCATAACTATAGAAGAATTGGCAATGATCCCCTCGTCGGTATGAAGATGTGAAGACGACTCGCCCGAGCCCAAAGGAAAATGTTTAGTAGCAGCCTCGTTGGTGGCCATGACATCAATGGTTTCACGCTCCCTCTCCATCTTTAAGATTTTCTAGCCTTCCACTAGAGCTAGGTGGGATTCTTCATTCAAGTAGGCCCTAACCAGCTACTCTCCAGTGTAACCACCGCTAGTGTCTCGAAACCGGGCCAGAACTTCTTCCCATATTACAGCGAACGTATGAGGAACGATAGACCTAAGTAACTGAGGCTACCTTGATGAAGCACGGAATTAACATAGAAGCCTAAAATGGTAGCATCCAAGCCTTCTATTTTCTTTGCGAAAGTATCTTGGAGCTTTGAAAAGCTGGCCTCTGTGACTAGCCTTCTCTACCGCCAATTAATTTTTCTCAATATCAAAAGTCAAAATTTGCGCATGTAGAGAGGTAATTTCTTAGGAGTGTTCGGTGACAACTTTCTTCTCTGCCTCGACCATCATCTCACTTGCCTTCAGTTTTTCTTTCAGAGCCGCCTCACAGGTGTGGCACTACTTTATTTCATCTCTGAATATGAGTGCGGTTTGGTTAGTAGACTCCTTCAGCTCCTTGAATAAAGAAGCATTCTTACGTTCTCTCTTCAGGGCATCATCCCTTTCCTTCTTCAATCTCTCAATCTCCGAGTCACGGTCTGCAAGCCGCTTCTCCTATTCATCTTTTTCAAACTTAAATGAGAGAATCTCTTGGTAATGGTTTCGATTAATGGTAGAAAGTTGCATGCACAATTTTGAAAGTGTACGTGTAGTACTAAGGATCGTGTAATATGGTATATAGATGCGGAAACTGGTAATAACAGTAAAGTAAAAATTAAAGTAAGCACACCAGGAATTTTTATACTGGTTCGAACTTCCCGTTCTACGTCCAGTCCCAGAATACCCTTTGGATTTAAACTAAACCCCTCACTTAACCCGGAGGAATAGGTATACGACACCTGAGCAGCCGAACAGGAATTTTTCCGCCTCAACAATCGAAGAGGACTTCAGCCTAATATAAATTGTTTGTTGACGAATGTGTTCTAAATAACACTGATTGTCTTTATATAGTACAACTTTCCTATAATCAAATCCTCAAGAGTATATATGTGTGTGAAGATTTAGAAGGAAGATAATCACGTAGAATCAAAGTATATAAATTGAAACAAGGATTCTAGTGATATTAATTAAGAATGAAAACTTTTATTTGCAGAAATGAATAGAGATTAGATTTCAGAAATATAAACAAGAATCGGTTATTGTAGAAGTGAATTGAATATGTTTATATAGTTGTAGAAGAGTTATAATCTTTCATGAAGAGTTTCAGTCAACAGTTGTGTCCATATCTCTTGAAACAGAGGACATTCCTCTTCATGAAATGATTGCATCTCTTCAGAAAACTAGCCGTTATTCTCTGGTCGGTCGATCGGAAAACCTGGCCGGTCAGCTGAGTTTGAAACCGTATACAAAACAGAAAGTCACTGTGCACATAACACAGGGTCGGTCGACCGAGGATCCTAGTCGGTCGGCCGACCTGGTGTTACTTGCACAATGTACACAGTTTTAATATAAATTGTTTTGTGTGTGTGTGACTATTTGAGGAATGATTTTAACAATATTCTAAGACTCAATAAAATAAAATATTCATTACTAATCTCTTGATTGTAGTCTTGTCTCCTTTGTAGTACACAATATGCACTTATTCTCTTTTTGTCGCTTTCGTATAGTATCCTCGTCGTATGATCTCTGAAGCTTGTGTCATGAATCAAAACTCATGAATCAACATTCTCCCCCTTTTTGATTGATGACAATACTTATGTGACGAAGTAAAACTTATCTATATTATAATTCTCCCCCTGAATATATGGCGACTTTTCTGCAAAAAATACGTTAGCTTTCATACATTTTTCTCCCCCTTTGTCATTGACAAAAAGGAATACTTACTAGATGTAATATGCGAAATATTGAATTATTAAATAGTACATGTTCAAACCAAAATAGGAATAATTAAATATGTTCGGTTAATACACAACATAATAAAAAGATAGTTCATAAGGAAATTCTTGAAAATGAAATGTAAAACACTACAATTACTCCTCATCATCATCAGAATCTGAAAATTCCAAACGAATATTTTCATCCAGAGGAGTCGGTTCCTTACCCCGTCTTCGACTGGTAGGTGCGGGAGTTGCCGATGTGCTGGAACTTTTGTTATCGGATGTAGACCAAGAGAAATTTGGTGCTGGTCTTTTTCCAGGAGCAACAAATGAAGCACCAGCTTCAGAAGTGCATGATAAGGCATCCCATAAATTTACGAAGAAGCCTTTGATCTTCTTGAAACGACCATCAATCTTTTGAAGGCGAGAATCCAAAACTAGTTGATTTCGAGCCAAAATATCAATGGCAGCCGCTGTGCTAGTACCGGGAGGTGGTCGTTGAATTGAGGTTTGACGAGTTACACGTTCTGTAGAATGAGTGGATGGTTGAGGTGTAGAATACCTGTGACGTAGTTGTTCTCGAGGAGTAGTACGTCATTGTTGAAAAGTTGTAATTTGGGACGGTGCATCGGGTAACTTCATTAGTTTTATGGTTCGTGAGTCAAAGGTACGAACTTTGGATGTTTCGGATTCCGGAGCATGGGTGACAAAGTTATTAATCAACCGCATTATGTATTCTCCATAATAAATATGGAGCATCTTTCCTTGGTTGAAAGTAAGAAATTCATCCATAAGGAGTTGTGTCCAATTTACTCGAATATTTCCATACATAGCATATAACGCCTTGAAGTTTTCGGGATATACTAAGTGGTATGACCCTCCTCTTGGAACAATAGACATCATCATGAATCGATGAAAGAGTCGTGCTTTAGGTCGGAGGGATGAAGTTTGCCTTAAATCGGTAGCGTTATCTTCAAAAAATAGATGACTTAGACGGTCACGAGTCGATGTATTACAATCTACATCATGTAAAGAAATTCCACCCGGTCGAGCATTTAAAATATGGTTAATTCGATCAATGGATAGAAAAATCGAAGTGCCACACACCGATGTCCAAACACAATTTTCAGTGTTTCTTGGTGGATTTACAAGGTTGAGATTTGCTAGAAATAACTTGACCATTATATGATTTATTTTCAAGTTATTTTTCCTATGGTCATGAAATGTATCAAAACCACTTTCAAGGGCGGCATTTTCAATACCGTAGGAAGTAAAATCAGGATAACTTACGAATGATTCCTCAAAATTTTTGGCATCTTGAAGCCTTATCCATCTTTCTAAAGCTTTTTCACTTACTAGCCAAGAAGCAATTTGAGAGTCTACAGGAGTTGATGAAGATGAGCCAGCAGTAGTCTTAGATTTCTTCTTGGGGGCCATTTTTTCTTTGAAGAATTTGAAGAAGTTTGGGAATGTTGTAATGGGGGCTAGGGTTAAAATCTGTTTTTGGGAGAGTAAAAGTGAAGAGGTGAGATGAAAAGGTGAGTGGATGGGTTAAAATATGTAGGCAATTTCAACAGAATAGCAGGCTCGATCGGCTGAGCGACCTGGGTCGGTCGACCGACTTGAAGTTCAGAACAGTGTTGAATCTTTCGGGAAGAGCTTCGGTCGACCGGGGCAGGGTATTCGGTTGACCGACTCAAAAAAAAATGTTCTAGTAGATTTTTGGGAAACAAGTTCGGATGATCGACTCAGGAAGTTCGGTCGACCGACCTGGCAGAAAAATGTTTTTAAAAAACATCTCGGGGATGGCTTCGGCTAACCGAGTTAGGGAGTTCGGTCGACCGAGGCATGTGAACAAACAAATTTCTGCTGTTTTTCAAAAAGAAATATAGAAATATAAATTATATTATTACATCATGTATATCTATACATCTTATTGAAAATAATAACATATATATATTTAATTATAACCATGGTTCATCAGTATCTACGTTCCCATGAGTTTGGGGACGGAACATTTTCTATTGGTGACCATCTTGGTGCAATTGGAGTTTGAACGGGATTTGAAGGTGATGGAGATCTGTAAGAAGGTTCAGCAACATCATCCTTCTTAGATGAACAAATTTTCATGGCAATCTTTTCAAGAAAACTTAAACGTCTTGCCGTGACTTTTTGTTCGTAATAGAGTTCCCATTGCATATTCATTTGCTGTTGTTGGTAGTGATGTATTTCATCAATCTTTTGTTTGGTTGATGGAGATACTACCATTGTATTTTTCCCTTTCTTTTTATCAGGTGTATAGCCTGTATGAGAGTCTTCCCATGGTTTCCACCTGTGTCGGGGGTCATTATCTGGAGAGGAGAATTCTAGAACACGGTTAGGCATTGGAAAAGTAGGATAGGGACCATTTTCGAGGATGCGATCAGAACAGTCGTCGTCCGGAGATGTGTATGAAAGATGAGAATTTTCAGAATTGTAGACGTCATTGTTAGAAGACATTTTTGTTTCAAGTTTTGTTTTGCAAAAAGTTTTGTAGTATATGTTCTTAATCAATAAACATAGTGCATATATATACTTATAAATTTTCTGAAAAATTAGTGGTTTGAAACAAACTTTAATTGTAATCACAGAATTTTAAGAAAAAATTATTTCTATATGTATGATTTATAATTCAAGAGCTAAATATAGTTAGTCTGAAAAACGGATTAAAATTTTTTTTAAAGAGAGCTAAACAAGAAACACCCATAGCTCAAGTGGCTATAATACAACATTTAACAAATAAGTCAGAGGTCATGAGTTCGGGTTCCGCTTTGGTCAGAAATAAAATACTTTTTGTTTTTCGATATTTTTGCAAATTTTTATTCATAAATCTTTAAATGACATTATACCTAAATCACGTCTTAGTTTTATAAAAGTATTTTCATTTAGCGGTTTAGTAAAAATGTCGGCTATTTGATTTTCAATGTTGATAAATTCTAAATTTATTAATCCTTTTTCCAGACAATCACGAAGAAAGTGATGACGAATATCAATGTGTTTTGTTCGTGAGTGATTGACTAGATTTTTAGAAAGATTTATTGCACTAGTATTATCACAATAAATTATTGATTTTTCAAGATGACAATTAAAATCTTGTAGTGTTTGTTGCATATAAACGACTTGTGCACATGCCAGAGCAGCAGATATATATTCTGCTTCACACGTTGATAAAGAAACACAGTTTTGTTTCCTACTAAACCAAGAAACTAAGGAACGTCCAATGAAATGACACGTTCCGCTCGTACTTTTTCGATCCGTCCGACTTCCTCCAAAATCAGCATCGCTATAGGAAACTAATTCGAAAGGACATTCTTTCGGATAAAATAGTCCAAAATCTTTGGTTTTAGTTAGATAACGAATAATGCGTTTAACTGCTCTCATATGTGATTCTTTGGGATTTTCTTGAAATCGAGCACATAAACAAACACTCATCATAATATCGGGTCGACTTGCTGTTAAATAAAGTAAAGAACCTATCATACTACGATATAGCTTCTGATCAACACTTTTGCCATCTTCATCTCTATCGAGATGAATTGTTGTGCTCATAGGAGTTGGTTTGGCAGCAGTGTTTTCCAGACCGAAACGTTTGATTAAATTATAACAATATTTTTCTTGATTAATAAATATTCCATTTTCAATTTGTTTAATTTGTAATCCAAGAAAATATGATAATTCTCCCATATGAGACATTTCAAATTCATTTGTCACTATAGTTGAAAATTCTTGACATAGTTTTTCATTTGTCGATCCGAAAATAATATCGTCAACATATATTTGAATTATTAAAATATCTTTATTAGTTTTCTTAATAAAAAGTGTTTGATCTACTTTACCGATTTCAAAACCAGATTCTAATAAATAGCCTTTAAGACGATCATACCAAGCACGTGGTGCTTGTTTTAAACCATATAACGCCTTTTTGAGTTTATATACATGATCCGGAAATTTTTCATGATTAAACAAAGGTGGTTGTTCAACAAAAACATTTTCTTTTATGAATCCATTTAAAAATGCACTTTTAACATCCATTTGATATAGTTTAAAATTATGAAAACACACGTAAGCTAATAATATTTGTATTGCTTCAAGTCGAGCGACCGGAGCAAACGTCTCTTCGTAATCAATTCCTTCTTCTTGATTATATCCATGTGCAACTAATCTAGCTTTATTCCTCGTTATATTTCCTAGTTCATCTGCTTTATTTTTGAAAACCCATTTAGTACCGATGACTGATTGATCACTGGGTCTAGGAACGAGTTCCCAAACTTCGTTTCGTTCGAATTGGTTTAGTTCATCTTGCATGGCAAGAATCCAGTAGTCATCAGTTGAAGCTTCTTTTATATTCTTAGGTTCTATGTTAGAGAGAAAAGCTACATGACCAACTTGATTTAGTTGATGTCTGGTTTTAACATTCGTATTAACTTCTCCAATTATATTTTGCACAGGATGATCTCTTAAAATTCTAGGTGGAGATTTTATTATATTAGAAGTAATGCTTGTATTTTCAATTATTTCATGAATATCAAAATTTTCATTTAGATTACTATTTTCAGTCTGAGTAGTTTCATCATCAGAATCGATAGTAATATTTGGACTTGTATTTTTAAAATTTTCATCAAATGAAACATGTAAATTTTCTTCAATAATTTGAGTTCTTTTATTATATATTCGATAAGCTTTGCTACGTTCCGAATATCCAACGAATATTCCTTCATCGGATTTTGGATCAAATTTTCCTAATTGATCTTTAGTGTTTAATATAAAACATTTTGACCCAAAAACTTTAAGATATGAAATGTTTGGTTTTCTTCCATTTAGAAGTTCATATGAAGTATTCTTAGTTAGCGGTCGAATAGAGACACGATTCAATACATAAGAAGCAGTAGCTACAGCTTCTGCCCAAAAATGTTTTGATAAAGTGGTTCCATTCAATAAAGTTCTTGCACATTCTTGTAACGTTCTATTTTTCCTTTCTACAACTCCATTTTGTTGTGGAGTTCTAGGAAACGAAAAATTATGATTAATACCTTTCTTGTTACAAAATTGTTCAAAAGCTTCATTTTCAAATTCTCCTCCATGATCACTTCTTATATTTTTAATTTTTAGATTTTTAATATTTTGGATTCTTTTAACAAAAATTTTAAAATTATCAAAAGTATCACTTTTATTTTTTAAGAAGAAAATCCAAGTATATCTAGAAAAGTCATCTACAATAACGAATACATATCTATTATGATTAATAGACTGCACTTGAGTTGGACCAAAAAGATCCATGTGTAAAAGCTCAAGTGGTTGTTCTGTAGATATTACCTTTTTAGATTTAAAAGAAGATTTTGTTAATTTTCCTAATTTACATGCATCACAAAATATATCAGTATTAAATTTTATATTGGGTGATCCTTTAACTAATTGATTTTTAGCTAGTTTGTTTATAGTATTAAAATTAATGTGACAAAATCTTCTGTGCCAAAGACAAGAGTCGTTTTCTTTAGCTACTAAACACAAGTTTGAATCATTATTAACATTCATATTTAAGATATAAATGTTTTTATCTCTTTTTCCTTATATTAAAACCTTTATCGCATAGCTGACTAATACTTAATAAATTGTGTTTTAAATTTTAACTAATAAAACATCAGTAATGAGAGGTAAATTAGAAGTACCGTTGCTACTGACATCTCCTTTGCCGATGATATATCCTTTTGAGTTATCTCCAAAGGTGACTGCTCCTCCATTTGAGTATATGATGTTTGACAACATTTCTTTGTTTCCAGTCATGTGTTTTGAGCAACCGCTATCTAAAATCCATTTTCCTCTCTTCTTATGTGGTACCTGCAAAAAGTTTATAAAAAGTTGGTACCCAATCTTTTTAGGGTCCTAAGAGTTAGATCTTAGGAAGCCAAACCCATACGGGTCCAGAATTCCCTTTATAAACATAATTCTTGTTATTATGAACAGTTTCCATAAATATTTTGATATGCTTATTCCTTATCAAAACATTATTCGTTTTTGGAATCCATATTTTGATGGTTTTAGTATTTGGATAAACTGTTTTCTTAATATCTTTCTTAATATTATTATTAATCCTACTTTTAGTAAAATTATTTTGTTTCATAAATCCTAGTCCAGATTTATTGTTAGAGGATTGAGAGTTTTCTAGTATACTAGAAAGATTTTCTCTTCCTTTAATGAAATTAGAAACATTTTTAGAAATATCATCAAATATTATTTTAAGACTAGATTTTTCTAACTCTAAATCCTTAATCTTAGATTTTAAACTATTATTTTCAAAAAGTAAAACATCATTTTTATTTTTCTGAATTTCTAGTTCTTCAGATATTGACGTAATTTGAGAAGATAAGTTAGAATTCGATTGTTGAGAAATTTCAAGTTCTTCTTCCAATATTATCTTCTCATCTTTTAACATATCTACTTCTAAAACTGTTCTATCTAACTTTCTTTGCAACTCCTTATTTTTCTTTTTAAGTTGTTTTGTTAAATTTACTAATTCAGAATTTATTTCAATTAAATCTTCAAAAGTAAAATCACTTACATCGTCTGTCGAAGCCATGAAGCATACATTTGCTTGTTCATTATCACTTTCACTCTCTGATGAGGATGATGAGTCAGTGTCATCCCAAGTGACTGAAAAAGCTTTTCGTTTGGTTTTATCCTTCTTGAAGTTATTCTTTTTATGACCTGGACAATCCTTCTTCATGTGTCCTTTCTTATGACATTCATAACATTCCATTGTTGAAGATGATGGTTTGTTGCTATTGGAATTGTTGTTGGAATTATTTTTGTTTCCCTTGAATTTGTTTCTGTTGAATTTCAAAAACTTTTTGAAATTTTTAGCGATCATTGCCATATCTTCATTATCTGAGTCTGAATCATCTTTTTCTGCTTGGAATGCCACATTTTTCTTTTCTTGTGCACCATTTCGTTTTGCCTGCAAATTTACTTCGTAGGACATTAAATTACCTATCAATTCTTCTGGTTTTAATGTTGACAAATCAGTTGCTTCTTCAATAGCTAGGACTTTTCGTTCCCATTCGTCCGTTAAAGAATTTAAGATTTTTATAACAACATCAAAATCAGTAAACTTTTGTTCTAATGATAATAAAGCATGATAAATATCCTGAAATCTAGAGTACATGTCATTTATAGATTCATTTGGCCTCATTTTAAAATTTTCAAACTGATGTTTCAACATTGAAATTTTGCTCAATTTAACTTTGTTCGTTCCTTCATGTGAAACTTTAAGAGTTCTCCAAATTTCATAACCGGAAGTGCACATGCTAACTCTATTTAATTCATTTCTATCTAATGCACAAAATAAAATATTCATAGCCTTAGCATTTGATGTAGCATCTAGTTTTTGTGTGTTACTCCAAGTTGAGTATTCTCCAGTAGGAGTTGTGTACTCACTTTGTATAATATTCCAAATATCAAATCCACTTGATTGCATATAGATTCTCATTCTAGTTGACCAATCATTGTAATTTATACCATTAAAAAGTGGAGGTAGTGAAGTCGATTGACCTTCTATGAAACTAGAATTAGTGTGAGTGTTAACATCGTTAATTTGTGTGGTTGCCATATTACTAGAAATAAATATCAAATCACTTTGTGATGCTTATAAGATGACCTTGCTCTGATACAAAATGAAAGTGTACGTGTAGTACTAAGGATCGTGTAATATGGTATATAGATGCGGAAACTGGTAATAACAGTAAAGTAAAAATTAAAGTAAGCATACCAGGAATTTTTATACTGGTTCGAACTTCCCGTTCTACGTCCAGTCCCAGAATACCCTCTGGATTTAAACTAAACCCCTCACTTAAACCGGAGGAATAGGTATACGACACTTGAGCAGCCGAACAGGAATTTTTTCGCCTCAACAACCAAAGAGGACTTCAGCCTAATATAAATTGTTTGTTGACGAATGTGTTCTAAATAACACTGATTGTCTTTATATAGTACAACTTTCCTATAATCAAATCCTCAAGAGTATATATGTGTGTGAAGATTTAGAAGGAAGATAATCACGTAGAATCGAAGTATATAAATTGAAACAAGGATTCTAGTGATATTAATTAAGAATGAAAACTTTTATTTGTAGAAATGAATAGAGATTAGATTTCAGAAATATAAACAAGAATCGGTTATTGTAGAAGTGAATTGAATATGTTTATATAGTTGTAGAAGAGTTATAATCTTTCATGAAGAGTTTCAGTCAACAGTTGTGTCCATATCTCTTGAAACAGAGGACATTCCTCTTTATGAAATGATTGCATCTCTTCAGAAAACTAGCCGTTATTCTCTGGTCGGTCGACCGGAAAACCTGGCCGGTCAGCTGAGTTTGTAACCGTATACAAAACAGAAAGTCACTGTGCACATAACACAGGGTCGGTCGACCGAGGATCCTGGTCGGTCGGCCGACCTGGTGTTACTTGCACAATGTACACAGTTTTAATTTAAATTTTTTTGTGTGTGTGTGTGACTATTTGAGGAATGATTTTAACAATATTCTAAGACTCAATAAAATAAAATATTCATTACTAATCTCTGGATTGTAGTCTTGTCTCCTTTGTAGTACACAATATGCACTTATTCCCTTTTTGTCGCTTTCGTATAGTATTCTCGTCGTATGATCTCTGAAGCTTGTGTCATGAATCAAAACTCATGAATCAACAAATTTCTCCCATCCCTCTGCTTGCTCCAAGCTGCTCTTAATCGCATGGAGAAGGGATGAGTAAGATTCTGCGTGAATCGAATTCAAGTTGGGTTTATCGAAAACAAACCCTCCTAAGAATAAGTTGGGAAATGCAGCTTGTAGGAGCGGAGGACCAGCAGGGAGAATGTAAGGGGTTCACCGGCCACATCAGCATGAGTGGAGGAGGTCATGACTCTGGAAGCGGGAACGGCGATCCCTATAGATGTAGGAAGCCATACGTCGGGTACATATTCTAGATCTTTCTTTAGCTTCTTTGATGGGTCTTCCCATTCAATCGGGCTTTTCCTTTTCTCGTGGCTGCTTCCTCTATCGCGGTATTGATCCTTCTCAGCTCGGCGGCGCTCTTCTGCCTCCCTATCTTTTTCTCCTCCTTCTCTCTTCGTCGGTTTTACGGGAGACGTAGTATCTGGATGAATGACACTGCAAGCTGAGACTCAAGTACTCAGTTAAGATCGTTGTAGAAGCCACGAGACATGATCCCTACAGTAAATAGCAGAACGACTTCAGAAAAAAGGCATTTGATGGATTAAAATATCCTAAGAGAATAACAGTGAAATGTGTACTCCTAGTGAAGTGTGTGCTATAGTTTAACGACCCCAGTAGAATACACAAATAAGATTGATCACCAACTAAAGTCAGGACATTCATTTTTGTAGGAATTATTTGGGTAGGCTGGGAAGGCAACCCTTCCGAAGTGAAGTCACCCATCAGGTCACCCACAACTACAAAAATGTTGCTCGCATCTCCCAAGTCAAAATCGGCGCCCTCCGGCAAAGGGTTGGGAACGAGTTCTTTCTTGGGAGGAGCTTCTTCCAAATATTCTTTCGAATGAGGTGAAGGAGTATGTTCAGGACTTAACTCTGAGGCCTTGTCACCTAAATCGACATCTCCTTCGTCGGTATCTGTATCCCAATATATTTCTTCTTTGCTTAAAGGGAGCCCCTCACCGATCTCTCCTTTCTTTTTTCCCTCCATCAAGGGAGCCTTGCTCGTCCGATGAACAAACTCTTCATCTTTCTCCTCCAGGATCGAAGGCATCTTGGATGGACTGTCAACCCCAACTTGAATATGGGCCTCTTCAAAAGTTTTCTCCGACCCGCTAGACAAGTCACTTTCTTTCTCATCATCATCATCGTCACCTTCATCAGAATCATGGGAAGAGGAAACTGAGCGAGTCCCGGTTTCGGAGCGAGAAGGGGCACTAACGAATCCAACAGACCTCTCAAGATGTAAGAGCCCACACCGGTGAAGATTTTCGTCTATAAGCAGAAACTTGATCGTGCGCACTCGAGCATCGACCACTTTCAAGGCGTTGAGAATAGGGTCGGGTGTTGGATCTTTGTTAATCTTTAGGAGAACTGCAAAAGAATAGATGATCGTTCAGAAGACATTTTAGCAGCTAAAGGAAATTCCATGGGTAGTGAAAGAAACTTACCCCCTGTGGTCCACAGACAGGTGAATCCCTTTGGACAATTGGCAAAAAAGAACTGATTTTTGAATGAGGGAACCTTGCTAGGAAGATCAGGTATAAGCTTTCGGTTGTGTTGCACCTCAATATAAATGAGTGATGGGTTACCCTCCCTCTTTTTAAATAATAGGAGATACTGCAGCTCGGTAAAGCTCGGGTCGCGGATAAGTGTTCGCACGAACAGAATATACAAGCAAGTTAGCATTGCGTAACCATTCAGGAGGATTTGGAATGGAGCCAACCCCATGTTCTGAAGAGTCACCATAAGAAAGTGATTAAACAGAGGCATCGCACCATACATACACATGTAGCGATGGCAAGCCATGTATCTGAAAGGTGGCCTATGAGCGAATTCCCCACTTGATGGTAGAAGCACATCGTCCTTTGGGATGCTGTATTGCGAGCAAATGCTTCACAATGCCCTGTATATGAGGATCGAAGAGGCTTTCTCCAGAGGATCAAGCAAAACCCTGAAGTTGGGGGTGCGTGGCCGACGACGAGGCCAACTGGGATCAGACGGCCATATTGCCCCTAAGCTATGGAAGTAGCAGGTCCAGTAGGGATCGACGAAGACTCTGCTTTAGAAATAGGTGGGCTTCCTTCAACTGACTAACACCGGGAGGATTTGCACATCATTCTATATAAGAAAGCTTGTGTTTGAAACGGCTAGGTGCGCCAAATCCTTAAACTATAATAACATGGCTGATACTTGGAATTCGAAAGGTAATTGACGTGTACTAATCACTGATCAAATTCCAAATATTAACCGTGAGTGCGTGTGATGTGTAATCTATATGAGAATGGGCTCGGCGTCCTGAATGCTATGAACAGACCATTCTGCGATGGCTCACTCACACCGGAAAAAGCGATCTAATCTCTTTTCTTCTACACTTATCTATTATCAATCAACAATCGATAACAGATGTGCTGTCCGAAGCGACACGGAAAGCTCTTCCTATTTCAGATACACCGACTGTACAATGATAAGACCAAACCAATGCGAGCAACTATAGATGGAGAGTCTGAATCTGGAAGAAAATTATCGGCATAAGTCAATTTTAGTTTCCTGGAAAGTGACAACAACCTAAGTTGCATGCAAGACGCTATCCAAAGCTATTAGCACCTCCCAGAAAAACCAAAATTAATCTGCAATCCGCAAGAAGTCATGCTGGAATCGACCGTGAAACTTGGTACAAGTTAATTCTGATTCTGTGGATGATGATAGCAAAACATGTCGAGCACCGGGGCAAAACCCTTGCTTGTTCCGTGAAGAACTTCAGACTCGATTTACTATCTTCTTCCAAAAATTCACAATCAGCTCGAATCTTCCACTGCATCCATCATCAACATAACCTCACCATCAATCGATGAGGTATTCAATTCAAGAAGGCTCGAACTAGGGTGCTTTGGATCGGTAGAGCCTCAAGACAGGAAAAATAATGGCAATAGGTAGTGCTAGGAGTGAGGATCGACGGCGACGGCGCTTCAGTGATGGCAGAAGGTGGATTGGTGAAGGTTCGGTTTCCTTTGGATCGACTCGGCTCGAAAATGTAAACGAGAGAATGGAGATCCAATTCCATGTAAAGAAAAGGAGAAAGGCAAAAAAATTTCCTAAGTACTTGGATCGGTGCCGATCCGATCCAATTGGATCAGTATCTATCCAATTTATTTCCCCTAAATGACCTCAAACTTTCCTTGTTTTCCCAACTTGATGTTTGTATTCATTCTAGAAGTTATCAAGTCAAGATCACTCCGTAATTACGACTAATGAAGATTTCCACTAAGGAATGAATAGTTAGCCAGAACGTCATAGGCAGCAACTCAAGGAAGCTAGACACGATCAATAAAGCTCCATGAAACAGAAACCGGAAGATAGATGATTCCAGAGCATGCCTTGTTTCCAACGAATGCAAGCTCTGGGGGCAAATGTTAACCGGGTTTTTAACCCAGCCGAATTCAGAAGGAGTTAGAACATTAAATCTGAGCCAAAACGGCTCGAAACTTGACCGAAAGACCTAGAAGTACATGACAAAGAAACCTTGGGAGTTTGAACCAAAAATACGCCGAGTATTTGGATCGACACCAATCCGATCCAATTGGATCGGTACCGATCCAAAATATTGACTTGTGGATTCTCCAATCCACATGCATTATGTTCCTATATCTCTCCTAAACTTATCTACCAAGTTTGAAAACATTCTGAGCATCCAAGTTGAAGAAGTCAAGACCTATCCGAATTGGATTACAGTTCAATCTACTTTACATGTGAACTATTGTCAAAACAAGTCAACAAGCTATGAAATCACATGGGAAACCTCGCATGCTAGAAAGGAAGCCAACGAAGTAGGAGTTGTGCAAAAATTGCACAAAATTTTGGATCGGTACCGATCCGATCCAATTGGATCGGTATCGTTCTGAAAAGTTATTTAAAATTTACCTTATATTTTATGTGTCTCCTTCTATGGACACTATAGGCTTCTGGTACTCTGGTTCTGATCCATGTGCTATCTAAATTCTATAAATACCTTCCTATCTTCAATGGAAATGTGGGCGGGCTACTCTGATCGCTGGGGAAAGTCTACTACTAAGATTCTTCAACCTTCTTCCTCCTCACAATGGCTATCATGGGACAATTGAGATCCTTCCTTTGTCTCCATCAATGGTGGTCTAATCTTCCTTCATTCAAATATTAGAATTGTAAACAACTTGTACTTGTGATCAACAGTCAATCCATTAATAAAATCTATAAAGTGGAGAGTGTTTTGTTCTTCTTTATTTGTGCTGATAAATGGGGCTATTGCTTTCACAATTATATCAGGGTGTTGATCTACTTTTTGGGTTAACAGTGACCATAGGTGTAACATCCCCCATTTGGAGGCCCAAAACTAACTGCTACGGATGCTGCAATCATCCATAGTTATTAATTCTCGGTGACCTAATGCGGTAATTTCAAATACATTAATATACCAAAAACACATGAATATGAACAATTTTATACTCAATTTAAAACAAATTTCTCATTTCATTAAAAATAGAATTTCAGATTCATTACATAATCCTATACGTAAGCCACATTTAGAGAAATTACAATTTATTACAAAATACGCCAATAGCAACATATGAAGATGTCGCCCTTGGTTGATCAGAGTCTAAATATAGGCAATTAAACAAACTTGCCCTTACATCAAAATAACATAGCGGACAATAGATAGAATCTTTTAAATAATGTTAAAGAAAAATTAAGGGTGTTACAGTAGGCTCCTTCGTGTACTTCTCTCAAGACTTGCCTGACCTCGTCATTGGCGAAACACTGAAGCATAGGAACAGAGAAACCTTCATAAAGTACTTCCTCTTGCATGATGAATCTTGATGTTTTACGAAGGAGTTGACGTCGTTCATTCTTTCCATCCGAAAGGATTCCTCTCTATAGATAGTTCTTTATCAGTGGCATCCATGACTCCTTCTCATATTCGGCTACCAAGATCCAATCAACATCCATCTCGTCGATGCTAGGAGCCGACG
The DNA here is from genome assembly GCA_030737815.1 of Allium fistulosum. Lineage (NCBI taxonomy): Eukaryota > Viridiplantae > Streptophyta > Magnoliopsida > Asparagales > Amaryllidaceae > Allium > Allium fistulosum. The sequence continues at coordinate 7,859,723 of JASFAW010000014.1, forward strand.
ATACTTCCACCAGATCCAAACCCATGAGTCGTGCATCTCCGAAACTGGCCAACTTAGCTAGCGGGTTGACATTCACATTTTCCTCTCTGGGAATATGCGTTATACCGTAATATTAAATATCACTAAGGAGTTCAATGGCTTAGTTTAAATAAGGAGCTAGTCTCGCTCCTTTCGCTTAAAACTCTTTCCGCGCTTGATGTACCACCAACTGAGAATCATAGAAGATATGCAAAGTCTTAACTCCTAGCTCCATAGCGACCTTGAGTCCCGCAATCAAGGCCTCATGTTCTGCTTCATTGCTTATTGCAGGAAAGTCAAGTTTTAGGGCATAACAAATCGGATGTTCCTTGGGAGTCATCGGCATGACTTTAGCACTAGAACAACATTTGTTAGACGCACTATTCATGTACATCTTCCATCTGGCATTCTGCTCTCCACTGCTCTCTGGGGTGTCATCTCGTGTAGTGTATTCAGCAATGAAATCTGCCAAAGTCTGACCCTGCATCGCTCTTTATGGATGATATCCTATGTCACACTGGTCAATTCAATGTTCCATTTCAATAGCCTTCCAGAGGTCTCAGGTTGTTGTAGGACATGTTTCAACATTTAGTCGGTCAGAACTTTGATTGGATGAGCCTGAAAGTAGAGGCGGAGCTTCCTTGAAGCGATTAACAAGCAGTATGCGAGCTTTTCTAGTATTGGGTAATTTCTTTCTACTCATGTCAACCACTTACTGATGTAGTATACCGGTCTCTGGATTCATGACTCCTCATGTACGAGTGCAGGGCTCAAAGTGTGGACTGACACAGCCAGATAAATGAACAAGTCTTCATCATCCAGTGGTTTTGATAGAATGTAGGGGTCTCTCCAAGTAATCCACCAGAGCCTGGAATGCGTCTATACATTCTTGCGTCCAAGTGAAATTTCTCTTCCCTTTCTCAATCATAACAAAGAAAGGGATGCAGTTGTCAGTGGCTCTAGAGATGAATCTACTCAGGATGATTACCTTCCCATTTAAGCTTTGAACATCTTTGATCGTTTCTAGTGCTTTGATGTTCCTTCATGCTTCGATCTTCTCCGGATTAGCTTCGATTGCACAGGAGTTCACGATGAAGCCTAAGAATTTCCCTAATGTAACGCTGAATGAGTATTTCAAAGGGTTAAGCTTCATCCCGTACTTCCGAAGAACACTAAGCATCTCTATCAAGTCATTAACATGGTTCCTCGATCACCATGATTTCATAAGAATATCGTCCACATAGACCTTTATCGAGCATCCGATCTGATTTTTAAACATCTTTCTCACCAACCATTGGTAAGTCGCTACAGCGTTCTTCGATCCAAAAGGCATGACAAGATAGCAGTATAGCCTTGGGTCGGTTATAAATATGGTGTGTTCCTAGTCCAAGACATACATCAGAATCTGATTGTATGCAGAGTACGCATCCATGAACGAGAGCAATTCATGTCCAACCGTTGAGTTACCAGTCGATCGATCCTTAGGATTGGGAGGTTGTCCTTTGGGAATGTCTTATTCAGGTCAGAGTAGCCGATGCATGTCCTCCACTCCTCGTTTGACTTTTTCACCAAGACTGGATTTGATATTCGCTTTAGGTACATTGCATCGCAGATGAAGCCGTTTTCTTTCAACTTCCTCCCTTCTTCTTTGAGTGTAGCGGATCTCTCCGGACCTAGGCTATGGAATTTCTGTTTCACAGGAACGCATTTTGGATTAATATTCAATGCATGGCTCGCTATCTCCGGCCATATTCCACACATGTCTGAGTGAGTCCAGGCTAACACATCCAGGTTCTCAGGGAGAAAACCAACTAACTCTTTCATCATTTTCATGCCAAGCTGTGATCGACCTTCAGGACTTGTGTAGGATCATTCTGGTCGATCGGTATGTTGATTGTCAACTCGGCTGGAGTTGCCCTTCCATCCTTCAGCTCTTTCCATGGATCCATATCCTTATGGAACCGACTGTGCTACCCGAGCCAGGGCTCAGGCAGTGGTTGCTATGCATCTAGAGCCTTGATGTAGAGATTCTTCTCTACACCCTTTCCTTTCTCCCTTCTCCTTTCTTTCTTCATCTTAGCAATGTAACATTGACGACCAAGCCCCTGATCTCCTTGAAAAATTACCACACCATTCTTAGTTAGGAATTCATCGTTAAGAACCATGGAGAGATGCTCGCTCTAAATTTAACAATGGTGGGTTAGCCCAAAAAAGCATTATAAGCAGAGTAAATGTCCAACAGAACAAAAGGCACGACCTGCATCTCTTGCGGTCACCCTCCAAGTACCACTGGTAGATCCACGCATCCAATAGGCTCGGTAGCAATCCTATTAAATCCCTGAATCTAAAGTACACATGGCTTTAACTCCTTGCCCTCCAGAAGCATCTGGTCATAGGCTTTCTTGAACAGAATGTTGACTGAACTCCCACTGTCAACCAACAATTTACTCACAATAGCAGAGTCGATCATGGCCGATATCACAAGCGGATCAATCGTGGGGGCCTCTACCCCATCAGCATCCCTATTTTGGAACATAATATCATCTTTCATAGTTCCAGTTGCTTTGCCGAAACATCACTTACGACAGCAAAACAACTCTCGTTCACTGCGTGTTTCAATGCTCCACATACCATTCCATCTTGTTCTAGCTCTTCTTAGCTAGATGTAGTCCTTCGATAAAAGTATTGATTACTAATCGCTTCTCAAGCTACATGGGCTCACCAACACCGGGCCCAGCTTGTCCCGGCTGGGAGTTTGAAGTTCCTTGCCCGCCATCCTGCATGGCTTGCACAAACTATTGCGACTTCTTCTTACGGATCAACTCCTCGATCACATCATAGAAATGCCTGCATTAGTTGGTGTTGTAGCCATGCATTTCATGAAACCAGCAGAACTTGCCAGACTTTTTCTCCTTTCCGGTCGACTCCCTCGGAGCCGGCTTTCTGTATTGCACATTGCCCGGAGTAGCCTAGTATATATTCTCAATTGAGTGAATGTAGTTGTCAAACTTCAGGATTCTCGGACACTTCCTTGAATCCAAATTATTATCTTCAGCTCCATTGTCATTCTTGCTCTATCCACCACTCTTATTCTCCACATTGGCATCAACATTGCCAGAATTTCCTCCGTACTATTTCACAGCAACGTTACTTTGTATTACCTCTACCAACTATCCAACATTGGTCTTTCCGACGTTAGTACTTGCCTCCTCCAAGCGCAAGAACTGATTCACCTATCTATAGAACACGTACTTCGTAGGTGGGTTTAATCTTCAACCATATCCCGAAATCAGTCTTTGGATGAATCCCCCTAATCAGTGCCATCAACACTATATCCTCTTGAGCATTGCTAACTTCAGTCGCTACAGTGTTAAACCTGTGCAAGAAATCCTTCAAAGACTCTCTCGCTCCCTTGAAGAGGTTGGAAAGTGACATGACATCCTTTGGATGGGTTGTGTGCATATGGAATTGCTCAATGAATTTCCATTCCAATTTTTCGAATGACGATATGGATCTCGGCGGGGGTCGGGTGAACCACATCTTCGCCATTACCTCTAGGATAATTGGGAAACAACGACATCGTACATCATCGATAGCTCTGGAAAAGTCCATGTGCCAGTCGTACTTCATCAAGTGTTGCCTCGTATCCATTTTCCTATTATATTACAGCATCACCGACATCACAAACCTCCTTCGGTATTCCTCACGTATGATATCTTCCGTGAACGAATTCCAGCTCGGGGAAGAACCTCCCTCATCATTGTTAGTTTGTGGAAGATGGATCTTAAGGCTAATTTAACACTAGTGGAGGGTGAATAATGTTTATTGATTTTTGTGAATCTTTTTAAATTCTTTTGTGATTATAATTAAATAGTCCAGAATGAACAACCACAGATGCAAACACAGATAGATATAATGCAGTAAAAGTAAAAAAGTAAAGAGATGGACAGATCACACCAGGAATTTTTATACTTGTTCGGAGTAACCATACATCCAGTCCTGTATAATTTCTTATATAGATTTCTTTTCAAATACCAAATTCAATACAATCTCGAATTCAAGGCTACAAGACAACCCTCCAGATTTTCCGAGCTCTGTGTACACTCACTGGATTCAGACGGGACACTAGCACACCCACTTGGATTCAAATGGAACACCAAGCACACCTACCTATTTTGGACGGGACACAAGTGGACTCACTTAGATTTCAAGGACATCAAGCACAGCGAAGAGTATAAGAGTATGATTTGATAGAGTTTACAGAATTTCATGATATTGAATACAGATGTTCCAATAACCTCTTGAATAACAATTTGATCTTGATTTGAGTGAGAGAGAGAGATGAGAGATCAGAGTGGAAATAGAGGGAATCAAACAAATAGAGTTTGAATTGGATTCTACTAGAATTTGAGAAGAATTTAAGTAGAATTTCTTTTATAAATTAAGACAGTAAAAGAGGAGAGAAAATATGAGAAAGTAGTTAACAAAAATTCGTTTGTAAAACCCCTATTTATAGAGAAACAACGGTCATATCTGTCCATGAAGAGATATGACGAAAAAACACTTCTATTCAAATTTGGATTTTGAAATTTTCGACCTATATGTCAACATACATGATGGAGATATGTCGATGTATCCTTTGTAATTTTGAAAAAACCATTTAATTGTTTTGAAAATGTTAAGTTTTGTAAAATATTTTGATACTTCGTAAAATCATTTAAAAATAGATTATACACATTTTAATCATAATAAATCTTAAGAAAACTTTAGAAAATTATTTTGAAATATTTTAATATATAAGTTATTTAAATATGAATTTCCTTTGAAAGTATATATATAAAAAGTATAGGTGAATATATATTTAAAATCAAAGTTTAATAAATGTCAAACTATACTTTTAAATCCTATAAGCATTTAGAAAGCATTAAACTAAAACTATATCAAAGTACAATAGATTTAAAGTATATTTAAAATAAAATATTTAAAAACTTAATTACTCAAAATATAATAAATTTATAATCAAAAAGTTAGGATTCATTTGAAGGCCATTTTGAAAAATCATTTTGAAAATAGGGGTTCTTTAAAATCATTTTTGAAATTCAAAACATTTGAAAATCATTTAAAGTCAAAGAATAGATTTTAAAACATTTTTGAAAAATAAAGAGAGATCAAATAAGTGCTATTATGATTTTAACAAAATAATCTATGACTCTATAAATTATCTAGATATCTTGAATCTTCAATACTCATGAGTCTTCAATTTCTAACTCTTGAATCTCTATATCAGCCTCTTGAATCTGCTCTTGATACTGTACAGTCTTCTTAATCAACACTTGTCCAATATCCTACTTTATATACTATATATAACTTGATAAAAACATTAGTATCTATATTTTATATAATGTCATATGGTTGTTGTCATCAAAACAAATGCCTAAGGTATTAACAATCTCCTTCTTTTTGATGGTGACAACCATGTTTATAAAATATGGTATAACTCCCCCTTAATCTATGCTTGGATATTTTATATCTTTCTCCCCCTTTGTGATCAACAAAAATATAACCACAACTCCATCTAACTAAGGTACTATATGATATATAAAATGGGATAAGGACGATATATAAGATTGATCTATAAATAAGAAGTGATAACACAAACCAATTTTATTAATTACTTTAATCCAATTCATACATTCATTAAAATTAATCCAATCAATACAAAAACACTTTTAATTCAATCTAATACAAACATAAATCAAACCAAAGTCAAACCAAATCACAACTAATCCTACATAAGTCAATTCATAGCAATCCATATGTCTTTTTTTTGGCAAAGCCAGCGAGGTTGACAGGACCCCGACCAGTTTTATTGCAAGACAATAAAAAGGTACATTCTTGCCTGAACCAAGCAAAAAGGAAAATTGGAAAAAAGACAAAGAAAATTACAAAGGATAAAACAACAGACTAGCAGGCCCAACCGAGAGTCAATTCATCAGGATAAGGTCTATTACTGTTCTTCAATTACCTGAAAGTACCAGACCTAACTTCGTACCAAAGCACTTCAACATTCTTTCTTTGATTTTCAAAAACTATTGCATTCCTTTCTCTCCAAATGACACTCAAATATATTTTCAAGCAAACTGCTAACACTCTAGCTCCATCATTTCTCCATCTAGTAGCTTTATAAATAATACTCCAGATAATATTAGAATTAGCATAGGATAGGTTAAGCCCAGTAATGCAACTGATTCTAAATAGCATGAAATTAAGAGCTGGGCAATTAAAAAAAAGGTGTTCAGTAGTTTCCTCATGCAACTCACAAAAAAGACACTGAGGACAACAAGCCAATCCGTACTTGTTCAATACACTTCTTGTCAGTAAAGCATGGTTTATAACTTTCCACAACATCAAGTTATCTTTAGGAACAGAGTCACTAGTCCAGATAATAGAGAACCAGCTGGACGCAGGCAATGGAGCATTAGCAGATATATGTTTGAAGACACCTTTAATAGAGTGTGGCTTCTTGTCCCAAGCTACAGAGTCAAGTTGATTAGCAGAGCAGAAGTTATGATGAATATCACTCCACAGCTGCCTGATCGTCTGATTACTATTGTATGGCATCTGCATTTTTCCTTCATGTAAAAATTCATTGGCCTTAGCATCACAGTGTATTCCAGATTGTATAATCTAAGAATAGTCACACACTTTAGAAAGGATCTGACCTTTACTAACCCAAGGTTCATGCCAAAAACTAACAGCAGAATTAGCATTAACTTGATATTGTATCATAGGCAGGTAAACATCTCTTAGCTTCAACATATTTCTCCAATTCCAGCTGCAATTTTGAGGTATATCCATACACCAAAAATATTTATTCTTTATATTGTAATGCCAGGTCCAATTAACCCATAAACTTCCTCTCTTATTGATAAGGTCATCAAAATGTTTACTAATCGCTGCAATATTCCACTTTCTTGCATTAATAACTCCAAGCCCACCCAGTTTCAAGGAAGTCTCAAATTTTGAAAATGAACAAGGCAGCAACTTCTTATTATGAATACTCCCAGTCCAAAAAAATCTATTCATGGCAGACCTAACAAGATGCAATAGTTTGGCAGGAAGGATTAGAGAATGGGCCCAATAGACTAGAGAGGAAAAAACAACTAATTTAATAAGCACAAGCCTACCACTTTGAGACAAATGCCTATTAGCCCACGCAGACATGACAGAAGTAATTTTATTGTAAAGGGGTAAACAGTCAGCATTTGTAATTCTTTTAGAGATTAAGGGAAGACCAAGATACCTCATATCAGTATCCATACAGGAGAAACCAATATGTTGATATAAAGCAGCAGCATGAACGTCACTAACACCAGCAACTAACATGGAAGATTTGGCTTGGTTTATTGAAAGGCCAGTCATACAATAGAAAGACTGCAGAGCATCTAATAATCCACTCAAGGAGGGAAACTCAGGTTTGGTAAACAACATTACATCATCAACAAACATAATAGAAGTTATTTGATGATGTGAGCACTTAGGGTGGAACTTGATAATCTTCTGAGAATATCTAGTCTTTAGGATAACAGTAAATACTTCCATGACCAATAGAAATAAGTAAGAAGATATAGGATCACCTTGTCGTATACCTTTACTACTTCTGAAATAACCCACAGGTCTACCATTAATTATAACAGAGAATGAAGGTGTGGAAATGCACACATATATCCAAGACACAAAAATTTTAGGAAATCCCATCACAGCCATTATCCCAACAATAGAAGCCCAGTGAATAGAGTCATAGGCCTTGGATATATCAATTTTAAGAGCAGTAGCAGGGGGCACATTTCCTCTACTATAACCTTTTAATAATTCTTTAGCAAGAAGGGAATTATCAAGAATATTTCTGGAAGGAATAAAAGCAGCTTGGTTGCTAGAGACAACTGATGGAATTACACTGACTAGACGAGCTGCAAGAATTTTAGAATACATTTGTATACAACATTACAACAAGAAATAGGCCTGAAGGAGGAGACACTGGTAGGAGGAGAGACTTTAGGAATTAGAGCAATATTAGTGCAGTTGACTTCCCCTAGTAAATTGCATTTGAAAAAGAAATTTTGAATTGCTTGACAGAACTCATGGCCTAGCACACTCCACGTAGAAATAAAGAAGGTCACATTAAGACCATCAGGCCCACCATATGATTGTTGATTCATAGAGAATAGGGTAGCCTTTATTTCCTCATCAGAGACAGGCCTAATAAGAGAAGCGGCTTCCTGAAGAGAAATGCATGGCAGGGCAAGAGAAGAGATTTGTTCTAAATCAGTAATGAATCCATTAGAGTTGCCAAGTAGATTAGAGAACAAAATCTATAAATGCTTTGTCAACAGAATCTGCAGTAGTAAATAGAGAACCATGTTCATCATAAATGCTAAAAATATTGTCTCTAGCATGCTTAACCTTTAATGAATCATGAAAGAACTTAGTGTTCTTGTCGCCTTCATCAGTCCATCTTTTATGCAATTGTTGCCTTTTCATGCTAGCTTCCAAGATAAGAGCATTGTTAACCTCCCTGTATAATTTTCCTTCTTCAGCAGCAGGATGCACATCATGTGGATGCTCCATCATTATGTCTAGTTGTCTCTTCAACTGTTCCTTCAGAGTGGTAGACAGAAGGCTGCCAGTACCAAAGGTTGTAGAAGCCCAAAGTTTGATCGCTTGTTTGATGCTTTTTAACTTCCTGCAAAACTTATACATATGATTACCATAGCAAGAAAATTCAGAGTTAACTTGAGAAACTAATACAAGAAAGTGGTCATGCTTAACCCAAGCATTAAAAAATTTAAAACTTCTTTTTTCTCTTCTTAAATGGTGACCAAGAGTTAAAATCAATGGAGAGTGGTCGGACAGAATGGGTTGAGGAAGGAAAACAGATAGGGAAGGCCATAAATTGAGAGCTTGGAAGTTACTAAAGGCATGATCAATTGTTGTGAAAGTACGAACACCGCTACGACTTCTGTTATTCCAAGAATACTTAGCTCCTGACTTTTTAACCAAGATTAAGTCAGACTCACAAATAACAAGATTGAAAGGTGCAAGATCTCCAGGGATAAGAGGTGTACCACCAAATTTGTCATTATACTCATAGCAGGAGTTAAAATCTCCCAAAACATCCCAGGGATGAGAAGATTGTCTAAGAGGAGGCAAGGAGTTAAAAAAAGAATTTCTGGATAAGACAGAGTTGTCAGCATATACAAAGGTGATGTAGAAGGAAGTTTGAGTTTGAGAATCAAGGACATGATAGTGAATGTATTGTCTAGGAATTAGAATTGGAGATAGAGTCAACACAGCAGGATCATAGATTACTAGAATTCTACCATATGATGCAGATTCGAGGTTCTGGTGGAAGGCCCAGTCTGGGTTAATATATGCAGCAGCCTTAATGGATAAAGAAAGATTGAGCTTTGTTTCAAGCAGACCAAAGAGACATATATCATACAAGGAGATAATACTTTTGACCTGATCAAGTTTCAAATTGGAGTGCGCACCTCTGAGATTCCAAGAAGCAATTTTTTTATTCATTAAATAATTATTGAGGTAAGGTGGAGTTATTTCTTCTCTTAGCAGAAAGAGATCTAGTTTCAATTTGCCTAAGAGGCAGAGCTGGGGGGGAGGACAGATGAGGGATTGAAATGGAAGGATCAAGAGGTGGAACAGATTGAGGAAGAGGGGAGGGGATACATAAAGGCCAACCTGGCAACTCAATAGAAAAATTATAATGAGGAGGAACTGGTGGTAGAACATCAACATTAGAACTGTGCATGGAGGTAATTAAATGAGTAACTTGAGACTCAAAAGTTTTGTGCCAGCTACTGTCAAAATCTGATACAAGAGTATCACCATGTGCATGCACATCAGAAGTGTCAATACCAACTTCCTTGCTACTACTGCAATTAGTTGTAACATTTATAGGCATATGCTGCACCACAGTATTTGAATGTAGAACTTTGTTTCCAGATTCATTACCATCAACAGAGGTTGGGATATTCAAGGAAGAATCCTTGTGTTGAAATTCACTATTAACTTCATTAGTAATTTCACCTTCCTCCTCATCAAGAATTTCCAATATGCCTTGATCATTCTCATCAGTTTGCAGCAAGTTGTACATGTTATGTGTGGTAACAGTACAAGCTCGGTCGACACTGAGAATATTATTCCCTGCATCAAGTTCAATTTTATTTTCCTCATTTCCATCATGAGCAGATTTTTCCTTTGCACCTGGCTTTTTCAATGAAGTGTCTTCCAAATCTTCTCGTATAAAACTTTTTTTTCCCTTATTGTTATTAACTTTTTTCCAGACTTGCTTCACTTTAGCTTGTTTGTCTATGTTTTTCCCCTTCTTCACCTTGTTCTGATCCACATCACTAGTTTTTTGCTGCACATTATTCTCACATAGATTAACATTTCCTTCACATTCAACTTTCTTGCAACTATTAACCAAATGCCCAAACTCCTTACAAATAGTGAAAATTTCTGGTTTCCACAAATAATCAACATTCACAATCTAATCAGAACCATCAAGCAATTTAACTATAAAGTTTTCAGGTAAATCATTCTTTGGATATACTTCAACTAAGCATTTAGCAAATGAGATACATTTAAAATTTTCAGTTGATGCATCCATACAAAGAAGTTTTCCAACCCTTGATGCTAACCAGTTAATACCCAATGGTGACCATGCATACAATGGAATATTAGATAGCTTAATCCAAACAGGAACAGCTTTGATGCTACTACAACTATTGCCTATATTTTCATCCCAAGGCTTCACTATAAAAAGTTTATTCCTCATCACAACTGGGTCAGATTTAGATAATCTCTTCCTATCTTCCTCATTAGAGAGCTTGAAAAAGAACAGGAACCCATCTGATTTGACAGAAATAGAGCCCCTTAATTTCCATGCCTTTTTAAGGTAATACAATACTGTAGAGTAAGGTAGTGGGTTGTCAAGAAAAAAACCAACAAGGTATTCTTTCCACATTGAGTTTCCAGCCTTAACAACTTCTGCAGGTGGCACAATTGCATCACCATTGAACTCAAGTTGGATGTCACGAGGAACATATTTTCTAGCATTATTGGGTTTGGCTTTGAACAGAGAGTTCCAAGCAAGTTGCGAATGGGTTTGAGGAAGCAATGGAGGAGATGAGAGAATCGGAGCTGAAAACTTAGGAAGAAGAGAGGAAGCTTCAACAAATGAGGCAGAGACTAAGGGAACATTGATAGGACAAGGGATGAAAGAAGGAACAGAGACTGGCAGAGAAGGAAGGGAAGTGGCAGAGGGAGGTACAAGGATAGGGGATGAAGGACAAGGTTGAAGAGAAGAAGTGGGATGGGATGGGTCAGCGGGAAGAGAAATCAAAGATGGAGGGGTCCCCATTAAAGAAGAGAAATCGTCAATCCATATGTCTTATTCTAGTATAATATTTTATTATACAAACTTAAATCAAATCTTAATAAAACAAACCAATAATTTTTAACTTCCCCAGAAACTTCTACTTAACCATCGGAACCAAAAATTGGATCTGCTTTGATGGCATCTCAATCTTCATTGTCATGGTTGATGGCACAATCTGGATTATTGGTTGGTTTGTCTTAGATAAGGGAAGAAATCATCCATCGAACCACGTCAAAATGTTTTCCTTGTTCTTTTGTTATCTGCATTTGACTTAATTCTAAGTGTCTTTGATTTCTAAGGATAAAAGAAAGAATATTCGTGAATGATTGAAGGGTTTGTTCAAGGTTTTCACATAATTTTTGGTGTGGAGAAGCCATTTTTGAAAAGTGAAGTTTGTAATTGAAATGGGAGAAGAATGAGAATAGAAATTATGTTTTTTTGGAGTGAATAGGTTTATATAGGGGAGAGAATTCATTTAAAATGAATAGGTGTTTGGTAGTTTTTTTATTTTGAAAATTAAATTTTTTTGGTTTCTGCCCATTATATGTCGATATATAGTTATACATATGTCAACATATGTACCCTTTTTTGCAAAAATAAATATCGTGCTATATTTTTGTTACTAGCCTAAACTTTGTACTTTTATGGATTTCTAGAAACTAATAACAATACATAACAGCAAGGAACTTAATTTCATTGATGATCATAGATAGTACATGGAGATTCAAAGATAACCATAAAGATATATGGATTAAAACTAAGATAATCCAAACTAAAAACTAGAAAATCAAAGGAAATATAACTAGGAAGAAGTAGATGAAGATGAAGCTTACCACTTATCTTGCAAATGATATTTCCAAAGTACCTACCTAGTTAGTTGGAAAGAGAAGTGAATTTCTTAGAAAATGATCTCTTAAGATTCTTTTGGTTACTAAAATTTTCTCTTGATTTTTGAGAAGTTCTTTGTTGGATGGATGAGTTGGCATTTCGATACTTTCCAAAGAAGTATCTTCATCCTCTTCTTGTTCTTCCTCCTCCTCCATTTCCATTTCTTCTCCTTCCTCTTCCTCTTATTCTCTTATTTCACGCTCCTCTTCCCAAGCCAATTTTTCTTCCTTTTCTGCAAGTGTTTCATAAGGCTCAAATCTGGATGAAATTTGCATGAGAGAGATGTTGGCCTTGTCGAAATTTTTTCGAGGAATGGTTTCATCTCCTCTTAGGTCAACACCAAAATATGTGAATATTCTAGTGGTATACACACCATGAAAGAGTGTGTTCTCGTGCCTAGAGATATTCTTAGGAACGAATTCATCCAAGATAACTTGTGACCAATTTATGTCGTAATGATCATAAATTGCAAAAGGTTTTTTGAAAGCTTTTTGAATCGGGTTATTATAACTCTGCGTCCTTGGAATTATGCTTTGTTGCAAAAGAAGACTCAAAATTCTTGCTTTAGGATGCAGATTTTTGTTTTAAACTCAAAAATATCATCATTTTCAAAAATATCGTGAAGAACTTCACAATTTTGAATATCAATTTTAAAAGTCGAAAAGTCCATTCCACCAGATTTGCATCCGAGAATGTTACCTAAAATTTCACAATTTAAAACAATTTGGGTGCCTTTGACACTACTCCAAATATGACTTTCATTCCCATCATAAAACTTTCCTTTTAAATTTGCATAAAACATTTTTCTTACATTTGGAAAACATACAAAATCATTTTGGGAAGCATCAATGTAACATCCCTATCTTGAGGCCCGAAGCTAAGCGCTACAGATGCTGCAGTCATCTGTAGTATTAACTTCTGATGATAAAATACGGTAATGTTAATGGTATGGTTAATATCAAAAGCACATGGATATGAAACAAAATCTTAGATTCCAAAAACAACAACTTTACTGATTACATTTCAAAACATGTTTCATATTCCATTACATAATCCCAAATGTTTCCCAGGTTTTGATCAAATATAATTATTACAATATACGCCAAGAGCGACATACGAAGATGCCCCCTTGGATGATCAAAGTACTAAATAGACAAAAATGTCTTAAATACATCACAGTGGAAATAAAAATATCAACTCCTAAATAACTATCCATGCCTCTTGCACGTCTTCGAAAGCTTTATTCGTCCAACCTACTAAACCTGAAAAGACCCTAACTCTCAATCTACTCAAATTAATTTTGAGCACCTAAGAGTTTAAGGGAAAAAACATAAACTTCGAGTCAGACATAAATCCTAGTGTGGATAATACTATTACATCTCGGTTTACTGATGTTAAGTGAGACCACGCCGCTTAGCGGAATAGATTTCCCCTTACTAATATTCCTTTAAAACATATCTTTTTGCAAATCAAAATCCTACAACCAAACTGGTTAATAAAACTGATTATATCAATAATAGCAATATCATACATGCTCAAAAAAGGTAATAAATGGACCATCTTTCCAAAAAATATAGTTTTGTTAGGCTAACTGCTAACCATTGGCTGACTCAGGCCTACCGGACAAAATACATAAATAATCTAACACTTGTTAGACAAACTTCCAGATGGTCTATCCTTAATTTACTTCTCCAAAGGTCTCCTGATCCTAATGGTTTTGCAGGCTCACCAATAACCTATCCTCTTTCTCTATATATATTCCTTTTTGTGTGTAACCATCATTTAAGTCTAACCTATGACTAAGCCCTATGCACTGGAATTTTGGACTAAATTAGCTAGAGGCTATAGCTAATATATAGGGCCCGACCCTACACCAGTCCCATCTGGTAGTCAAATATCTGAGTCGTTTACTTAAGGTCAACTACCCATCAAATTTTCTTTGAAAACCTTTCAAATTGATTTAACCCTTTAAATCATACTTAAACAAGGAAAATATACTTTTGCTTTACTCGAAACTATTTGCCATGTTATATATATACACTTTACTCAAAAGAATGTTGATGAAATATATTGAGGGTTACCTATCCCTCCAAAGTTAAAACCCTTTTTAACTTAAAAACTCTTAGGCCATAAAGCCAAGGTAAACTATTTGAAACCTTTGTTTAAAAACTATAAACAACCCTTTTGAAACCATTGAAAGTACCCCTTTCGAAACACATTAACTACTATACCTTGAAACACTAGGCCGAAAGGCCGAAACATACCTTTCGAAATCTTTATAACAACCTTTCAAAATCATTGAAGGTATCCCTTTGAAACCTTTTTAAACCTTAGACATCCTCTTTTCAAAACACTATAAAACTAGCCTTTCGAAAGCAATTGGAAACCTTCCATTTAAAACAATTTAAGTACCTTTCAAAACCGTTGGGGAACCTCCCCTCTGAAAACTTCGTTTAAACCTTTCGAAAGCATCAAAGTTCTTTACTCAAAATAAACCTTTCGAAAGCATTAGGTTCAAGTAAAAGCTTATGGAACATAGTTTCGAAACCATTTAAAACCATTCTATTTGAAACCTATGGGTTTATCTTTCAATAGAATAAAGGGTCTTAAGTAAACTAAGTTGAAAGCACTCATTCAAAAGCAATTTCCTAAGTAAAAAAGCGGATGGTTTCGGAACCTATCCCTTCAAAAGCAGTGGAGAAGCGGCTCAGGGTTTAAAGCGAAAGCACCCTTTCGAAGGCATTGCTTCGAAAGGTTGAAAGCGGCAGCAGGGGTTTCAACCCCTTCGAAAGCATTTTCTTAAAACAAAAGCGCAACCTCTTTTGAAACCTTTCTTTAAAATATTTGTCTAATTCGAAAGCTATCTTATTCAAAAGCATTCTCTTCAAAAGCAAAGCGAGCGCATTTCCTTTTAAATGCAAAACAAGGTTTTGACCCCCTCGGAATCTCCTGTTTCGACTCTATGCCTTTCGCCTATCTCCAATCCATTACCTACCAAGGCTTCCGATACCATGTGTATTGGTTTCGACTTAGGTGGAGGCGGTAGTATGAAGTCGAAAGGTAGCTGCTGAAAGTAGCGAAATAGCAAAACCTTATAAAAACTGATTTTTAAATATAAAAAGTAATTTCTTTTCAACTAACCTGCTTTGTTTGCCAACATATGATTGGTTGCCAATTTCTTTTCCAAAGTCTTTGTTAGTCCTTGAGATGATGGTTTTGATAACAACAACCTTAGAATAAGATTATAAAATATAAATACTAACATTATAGTTTAGATATATATGTATATGTAGGATTTAACCATGCAGGTACAAAGAATGAAGACTGTACAATATAGAGATTCAAGATATCAAGATTGAAGACTCATGAGTATCAAGAATATTAAGATTATCGAGAGTTCAAGATTTCAAGATAAGTATTGAGTCTAAAATTATGTTAAAACTTAATAATAGCACTGAAATCTTCACTCCATTTTTCTTTTGGGATGGAACCCATTTCTACCTTTTTAGTGGCTTACAAACCCACGACAAGTAGCTTACAAACCTATGACAAGTGGCTTACAAACCCACGAACATCCTGGTTTTGTACAAGTTCTCGAGTCCTGATATGATGAGATATTCTGCAGGAAGAAGCTTGCAAAACTACTTCAAAATGATTTTCAAAACTACTTCAGAATAATTTTCAAAATTGCTTTTCAAAATGTTTTAGCCTTAAAAATTATCTTTTCAAAAAGATGTTTTAGCCTTAAAATATTCTTTGCTTTTGTTTTTAATAAACTCGTGTTTTTAAACTTCGTTTGTTTTAAACTATCTTTATACTTAGATTTAAATATAAAATTATTGTAAAATTTTATATATATTATTCTCTATATTTATCTATGTATTTTATCTATATTCAAGTATATTTATAAAGTTTAAAATAGTTTAATATAAGATAAAGGTTATTTTCAAAGAAAATCAAATCATCGAAAAATGCTTTGGGATGTCGACATGCCCTAGTACCCCATGTCAACATAGTGTCAGTTAGGACCCAAAATTTGAATTTCAAAAGAAGTGTCTATTCTCCATAACCTTTCACGAATGGACGTGACTGTTGTTCTTCTATAAATAGGGGTTAGTTTCAACGAATTTTATAAGATCAGATTTTCTGGTTTTTCACTTCTCTTCTTCTTCCACATTTTCTTATTCAAAATCCTCTCATCACTCTGCCGAAATCAACATTGGATCTAACTAGATTATCTCTGGTTTGATTCTCTATCACTATCTCAACAAGATCCAAGTGCTATTCAGATTTATAGGCTTCTTTGTAATCTATCTAGCGAGAAAAGGTGTGATTGTAGCCTTGGAAATCAATCAAGCGAGAAAAGGTGTGATTGTAGCCTTGGAAATCAATTGGGTGAACTTGTTGCCCCGGAAATCAAGTACCTCTACCCAGAGGATTGTGATTTTGGAGGGTGTACCTCGTAGCCTTGAAACCGAGGGTTGTAATTGTTGAATTGCTTTTGAAAGGAAATCCGTACTTAGTTGTGCGGGGCTGGATGTAGGGTAACTCCGAACCAGTATAAAATCCGGTGTGTTCTTTCCTTTACTACTTTATTTTTGCATCTGTGTTTGTTTCTGTGATTATATATGTGTCTGAATATTACATACATTTGTGTTTAAATTAACATAGGCTCAAAAAGATTTAGTAATTTCTTATAAACACTATTCACCCCCCTCTAGTGTTATTCCTAGCCTTAAGATCCGTAATCCGCATTCCTCACATTTGGTATCAGAGCAAGGTTTTCAAAAGTTTCATAATTTAATTTTTGAAAAAGTTTTTTTTTAATGGCTATGTTTAAGAAATTTGTTAATGCATGTTTAGAAATATTCAGATCATCATTGTCTCTTGAGTCTGCATATAATCAATATTCAAATACAAGTTGTCTACTAAGATTGTTTGATGTGCAGGAATCATGCTTTATGGGAGTTGAGGAATCAATCCAGAACAAACAAACTGTGGAGATCAAAAGGAACAAATGGATACTCAATAGTGGATGCTCTAGACACATGACTGGGAATCCACATATGCTGAATGATATAATATACAAAGACGGAGGACTGGTTAACTTTGGAGACAATTCAAAAGGTTATGTGATCGGCATCGGCAAAGTCGGTAACACTGAAACTCCTATTATTACTAATGTTTTTCTAGTTAAGAATCTGAAACACAATCTGCTAAGTATAAGTCAACTATGTGATAAAGGATATAAAATTAAATTTGAAAAAGATAAGTGTCACATTGAAGACAATAATTCAACCATAATATTTGAGGGAATTAGGAAAAAGAATATTTATATTCTTAGTATGAAAATTTCAAATGATAACTTGTGTCTTTTGGCAAATGCAAGTGACACTTGGATTTGGCATAAGAGATTTGGGCATTTGAATTTCAGACTCTTATCTAGAATGTCAAAACATGATCTAGTAAGAGGCCTCCCTTAAATGAATTTTAAAGTAGAGAGTCTATGTGATGCATGTCAACTAGGAAATCTTAGAAAAAGTTCCTTTAAATTAAAAGATATGATTTCAACTTCAAAACCTCTTGAATTACTTCATCTTGATTTATTTGGTCCATCTCAAATTCAGTCAATAAATCATAGTAAATATTTTTTTGTAATTATAGATGATTATTCTAAATTTACATGGACAATATTTTTAAAACATAAAAGTGATACTTTTGAATATTTTAAGAATTTTTCAAAAAGGGTTCAAAATCAATTTTCTCGAAAAATTATAACCATCCGTAGTGATCACGGTGGTGAATTTGAAAATGAAAAGTTTGAAGAATTCTGCAATAAAAAGGGAATAATTCACAATTTTTCATTTCCGAGAACTCCACAACAAAACGGAGTAGTAGAACGTAAAAATAGGACGATTCAAGAGTATGCGAGAACTATGCTTTTTGATAATAATTTACCAAAGTACTTTTGGGCAAAAGCAGTTGCTACCGCCTGTTATATTTTAAATAGAATTTTAATCAGACCTTTAACTGATAAGACATCTTATAAACTTATTTACTCAAAGAAACCTAAGGTATCTTATTTTAGAATTTTTGGAAGTAAATGTTTTATTTTAAATACAAAAGATAACTTAGATAAATTTGATCCTAAATCTGACAAAGGTATCTTTATCAAATACTCTAATAGGAGTAAAGCATATAGAGTATTTAATTTAAGATCTAATACCATCGAAGAAACAATGCATGTTTCATTTGATGAAAATTTCAAAAAATTTGTAGAAATAAATGATGAAGAGGATTTAATCACTCAAAACCAAGAGTCAACTGAAACTAATAATGAATTAAATCATCCTAATAAAAGGATTAAACTTTTAAAAGATCACCCTATAGAAAATATATTTGGAGATATGCAATCTGTTGTTAAAACTAGAAACCAACTAAGTCAAATGAGTAATGTAGCTTTTATATCAACTATAGAACCCAAAAATCTAGAAGAAGCATCAACTGATGATTCTTGGATTTTGGCTATGCAAGAAGAATTAAATCAATTCACTAGAAATGACGTTTGGGAACTTGTTCCTAGACCTGAATATAAAATAATAATTGGAACTAAATGGGTTTATAAAAATAAAATGAATGAACAAGGAGAGGTTGTTAGAAATAAAACCCGGTTAGTCGCTCAAGGTTATTGTCAAGAAGAAGGAATAGATTTTGATGAAACCTTTGCCCCCGTAGCAAGATTAGAAGCCATTAGGATTCTACTTGCTTTCGCAAATCATAATAATTTCAAATTATTTCAAATGGACGTTAAAAGTGCATTTTTAAATAGTTTTGTAAAAGAAGAAGTATTTGTTAAACAACCACCACTTTTTGAAAATGATAAATTTCCAAATCATGTTTACAAACTTAAGAAAGCTCTATATGGTCTAAAGCAAGCTCCTAGAGCCTGGTATGATAGACTAAGATCTTACTTGTTACAATCAAATTTTGAAATAGGTAAAGTATATAATACTCTTTTTATTAAAAGAAATAAAAATGATATTCAACTAGTACAAGTCTACGTAGATGATATCATTTTTGGATCAACTAATTTTGAAATGAATAAAGAATTTTCTGAAATAATGACAAAAGAGTTTGAGATGAGTCATATGGGTGAATTAAATTTCTTTTTAGGAATACAAATAAAACAATTAGATAATGGTATCTTTATTAGTCAAGAGAAATATGCTAAAGACCTAGTCAGTAAATTGGTTTGACTACTGCAAGTGGAAAACCCACTCCCATGGCAACCAATGAGTACCTTCGTAAAGAAGATCTCTCGAAAGATGTAGATCAAAAATTATATAGAGGAATGATTGGATCACTACTCTATATCACTGCGAGTAGACCTGATATCATGCATAGTGTCTGTCTCTGTGCAAGGTATCAATCCCAACCTAAAGAAACTCACTTAAAAGCTGTAAAACGTATTATAAGGTATGTTAAACATACCTTTGATTATAGCTTATTTTATCCTAAAAATGATTCGTTTGACTTAATATCTTACTATGATGCTGATTATGCTGGTTGTAAATCAGATTGAAAAAGTACAAGTGGAACTTGTCACTTTTTAGGGAAATCTCTGATTTCCTTGGTTTAGTAAAAAGCAAAACACAGTTTCTCTATCAACAACTGAAGCAGAGTATAATTCTGCTGCTTTGGCTTGTTCTCAAGTAATATATATGCAACAAACTTTAAAAGATTTTGGTTTAAATATCTCAAAATCACCAATTTATTGTGATAATACTAGTGCAATAAATTTATCCAAAAATACTACTCAACATGCTCAAACTAAACATATTGATATCAGACACATTTTCTCAGAGATAATATAAGTAGAGAAGTAATTACTCTTGACTATATCAATTCTGAAAATCAAATTGCTGATATCTTAACAAAACCCTTAAATAAATCTACATTTACTAAATTAAGAAGAGAATTAGGTATTTGTTCATTAACTGAAATATAAAATATAAATAGCAAGTATAATTAAAAATTAACTCAAAATAAATTAAATAGGCAAAAATTCAAGAACCATGTCGACATCCCCCCTAGACCAATGTCGACATATAGCGTTTTTTAAAATTTTAAAATTTTTCCCACCAAAATTAAAATAAGTGGTTATAAATTTCTCCTATTTCGAAATTTTCTTCATTCTCTCTGTTTTCTTTCTGTTCTATCTTCTGAAATCAATTTATCAATGGCCTCCTCTTCCAAATCAAACATAAAATCAACTTTTTCATTTCCATCTCCTACTTCTGGTCCGTTTCAACAAACAACGCTTGCTCGTGTGACGAAAATGGAGGATTCTCTGAAGGATACCCTTCAATTAATGACTGAAATCCAAGTGATGCAACTTCGAATGGCCAAAGAACAAGAGAGGCAAGGCAAAATCCTTAGGAATTTGCAAAAATTTCTTATGGATAATCATGCTAACCCAATCTTGATTGACGAGGACTCTTCAGGAGATCATGAACAAGAGGAAAGTGGAGAAGAAGAAGAAGAACCAATGGAAGAAGAGCTTGCGGAAGACAACGACAAAGTCATTTGCGTTGGCGAAGTATGTTTTGACAAGGATGGAAACTTGGTTGAACAACGTGGAAATTTTTGTTTCCATTATCCAAATTGTTCAATCCATAGATCTCCAATTGTCAAAGATACTTTGTAGTTTCTTCTCTTTAGTTTTTCATCGTTTTGTGTATACTTGTTACATTTTACGAAAATGTAAATTTAAACATATATATATATAAATACATATTGTGTGTTCTTATATATGATTCATATATATGTTATATATAAGTATTTTATAGGTATTTGGTTAGGAATATTAGTAGTTTAGGACTAAGTTTTAGGTTTACAAGTAAGTATTGATGATAACACTATCATCATATAGGATATTAGACTAAGAGTTATATAGTTTAGAGTTTTTTTTTGTTGATGACAAAGGGGGAGAAATATAAAATAGGGTAGTTAGGTATAAATTAAGGGGGAGTTATTAGTTTTAGGGGGGAGTTATTAGGATAGAAGTAATATTTTATAAACAAAGGTTGTCATCAACAAAAAGGGGGAGATTGTTAGTCCTTGAGATGATGGTTTTGATGACAAAAACCTTAGAATAAGAGTATAAAATATAAATACTAACATTATAGTTTAGATATATATGTATATGCAGGATTTAACCATGCAGTACAAAGAATGAACACTGTACAGTATAGAGATTCAAGATATCAAGATTGAAGACTCATGAGTATCAAGAATATTAATATTATCGAGAGTTCAAGATTTCAAGATAAGTATTGAGTCTAGAATTATGTTAAAACTTCATAATAGCACTGAAATCTTCACTCCATTTTTCTTTTGGGATGGAACCCATTTCTACCTTTTTAGTGGCTTACAAACCCACGACAAGTAGCTTACAAACCTACGACAAGTGGCTTACAAACCCACGAACATCCTGGTTTTGTACAAGTTCTCGAGTCCTGATATGATGAGATATTCTGCAGGAAGAAGCTTGCAAAACTACTTCAAAATGATTTTCAAAACCACTTCAGAATGATTTTCAAAATTGCTTTTCAAAATGTTTAGCCTTAAAAATTATCTTTTCAAATGATTTTCAAAAATATGTTTTAGCCTTAAAATATTCTTTGTTTTTGTTTTTAATAAAATCGTGTTTTTAAACTTCGTTTGTTTTAAACTATCTTTATACTTAGATTTAAATATAAAATTATAGTAAAATTATATATATATATTATTCTCTATATTTATCTATGTATTTTATCTATAGTCAAGTATATTTATAAAGTTTAAAATAGTTTAATATAAGATAAAGGTTATTTTCAAAGAAAATCAAATCATCAAAAAATGCTTTGGGATGTCGACATGCCCTAGTACCTCATGTCGACATAGTGTCAGTTAGGACAAAAAATTTGAATTTCAAAAGAAAAGTCTATTCTCCATAACCTTTCACGAATGGATATGACTGTTGTTCTTCTATAAATAGGGGTTAGTTTCAACGAATTTTAGATCAGATTTTCTGGTTTTTCACTTCTCTTCTTCTTCCACATTTTCTTATTCAAAATCCTATCATCACTCTACCGAAATCAACATTGAATCTAACTAGATTATCTCTGGTTTGATTCTCTATCACTATCTCAACAAGATCCAAGTGCTATTCAGAGTTATAGGCTTCTTTGTAATCCATCTAGCGAGAAAAGGTGTGATTGTAGCCTTGGAAATCAATCAAGCGAGAAAAGGTGTGATTGTAGCCTTGGAAATCAATTGGGTGAACTTGTTGCCCCGGAAATCAAGTACCTCTACCCAGAGGATTGTGATTTTGGAGGGTGTACCTTGTAGCCGTGAAACTGAGGGTTGTAATTGTTGAAATGCTTTTGAAAGGAAATCCATACTTAGTTGTGCGGGACAGTCTTTTCTCAAAGTGCTGCCGAAATTTAGAATTAAACAATTTAAAACATTTACAAATTGCCTCTTCTCCTTTTATAAACATATAAAACATTTAAGTCCTATACCTTAAATAATTTTATATACTTATTAAAACACTTAGGAAAATTCTCCAAAAATTCCAATAAATCACTTTTAATA
The DNA here is from genome assembly GCA_030737815.1 of Allium fistulosum. Taxonomy (NCBI): domain Eukaryota; kingdom Viridiplantae; phylum Streptophyta; class Magnoliopsida; order Asparagales; family Amaryllidaceae; genus Allium; species Allium fistulosum. The sequence continues at coordinate 7,882,725 of JASFAW010000014.1, forward strand.
TGTTTTCTAACATATTTAAATTTCTGAAGCAAAGCTATCATATAATAGCCGTAATTAATTTTAAACCCAATATACCATTTTCTTTACTAGAAAATTCATAATAAATCCACAATAATTCAGAAAATTATGAAACTTGAAACCCATCTCTAAAATAATATTTTTGACCTCATACCAAAAACGCATGTCATTTGGATGTCATCTAATAGGTTTTCTAAATGAATTCTTATCATAAAATCTATATATGAAATAGCCTAAATCACCAACAAGCATATATCCATTTAAACAATCAAACATGGCAAATCATTTGCAAAACAATTTTGGATCTCAACTAAAACCGAAAACAATAAAAATATGAGATGTAACCTATTATTCACCTTTAGCGTTGTTGTTAAGGAGTTGAGATTTGATCATGGATTAAGTTGATTAAGCTTTTTCCTCTTGATTCTTGCTTATCTTCTCTTACTTCTTCTAATGGTGGTCGGCCTCTCCTTGGTTTAATTTTAGTTTGTGAACGTGTTAAATGAGAGTGGTATGAGGGTTTAGGGTATAAGAATATGACTTATTCATATTCTTCCCTTATCTAATTCCCATTACTATTTCATTTTAATTTCATTTAGTTCATTGTTTAACTAGGCACGGCTACCTCTAATCACACAAATCTCAATCCCCTAACCATTTACATTATTTCATTTAATTTAACTAATTAAAAGTCCTAAATAATGTTATCAAAGTTAGGGTCGTTATAATTAGTCAAAACAAGGATTCCATTTTGAACATAAAGATCATTAAGATCATGACTAGAAAAATCATCAAATTTGGCGAATCTTCTTGAAGAGACTTTTTCAAAAGAAACATATTCCACATAGACTTCCATTCCATCTTTATCATAGAAAAGATAGCTCTTAATTTTCTTGGAAAGCCTTATGGATTTAGGAGTATAGCTTGAGGATGCCATTAATGAATTGTTTGAAGAGATAAGAGAGATAATGAATTTTTGAGTTTTGAAAATGAGAGTGAAATGAATGGATGGAGATAGAATAATTAAATAGAGAATCAGTAGACATGTTCTCTGGTCAAAAGACACATGTTTGGGACATTGGAATTAGTGAAAAGGTGGAGGGAATTTTAAATTTTGAATTTGAAATGTAATTTCAAATTCCGAATTCATTTGTATATGTCGACATATGGTTAGGAGATATGTAGACATATAGCTCGTGATTTCAAAATTAAGAGTTGAATAAATTATTCCAATTTGTTTGTATATGCATTATATAATGATCCTTTAAGTATTACTAATCTATGTATTTAGTATATAATTTTAAAATTAAAAATATACATATTTTATATTATTTTTATTTTAGTATTGTATTATAAAAATAAATTTTATAAAATATTTAAAATCTATACACACACACACTAGATTCATCGAATATTATTATTTAACTATAGATTATTCCTAATAATCAAAAGCAACCAAAAACTCCATTCAAAAATTCAAAATTCAAAATCTAAACGCGTACCTATGTTTGCTCCATTTCTTTGAACTTTTCAGAATTGATTATTGCTGTGAAGCACATATTATAATTTTTCATATCTGGTTCATTATCATTTGAGGAAGTATATGTACCGTCTAGTGTTGCAGTATAAGCCCTTCTCCATTTTCTGGACGAATCAGTTTTTAGTGAGTTTTTCGGTTTTTCCAGCCGTGGACAGTCTCCCTGCCTATGGCTAAATTCATTGCAGTTAAAACATCAAACATTTCCACTTCCACTTCCTGGATTTTTGTTATCATTTCTGCTAATATTACTAATCTTTCCGCATTTCTGAAATTTTCTAAAATTTCTGGTCATATAGGCAATTTCATCATCATCATCATTGTCTGAGTCCAGATCATCTATTATGGCATTGAAGGCAATGGATTTCTTCTCTATTGCTTTACTTTCTCTCCCGCGCTGCATTTGTGCTTCAAATGACATTAAATTGCCAATTAACTCATCAATTTTCAGAGTGCTAATGTCATTAGCCTCTTCAATTGCAAGAGTCTTCTGATCCCACTCAGGAGTAAGTGAATTAAGGATTTTTCTAACTTGATCCTCTTCAGAAAAACTTTTACCAATGCAATTAGTGAATGTAATATATCTTCAAATCTACTATACATATCAGAAATGGACTCATTTGGTCTCATCTTTACTACTAATAATAGAAATTCGTTAAACATAATTCAACCGTGTCTCTTTGAAGTACCCAAAATACCCTTCCCTCTACATTGAATATAGTCTTTTTGAAATACCTATAACACCCTTCATTTTTTTACATCTAGATGACCTTTGGCCCTCTACAACAGCATAAATCGAATAAAGGGAGAAAACGCATCAATTCGTTTATACAAGCAATCAAAGTTAGAGGCATACTAACTTTATGAGCTATAGGAAAGGCAAGCATTCTACAATCAGGAAAAAGCATTCTGTAATCAGAAAAGGCCAGGATAAGCTTCCTAATTTTCAAGTGCCGTCCAAGCTAAGAACGTGCTAATTTTCTAAACCACTTTCGTATGTTGGATTTGTCCCTTAAATTATATACACTAATAAATGACATATATTGGACGATGTGGGACTAATCTCAACATCACGTCATCAACTCTTTTCCATTACTAATCTCTATCTCTACTATACTAATAATATAAATTCAACCCACTGATGTATTTAATGGAAGGTGGGTAGATCCGTTCATGGTTTTATTTTAAGAAATCAATATGAATGTGATACTGCTGCTTATAACATGTTAATACTGATGTATTCAAAGAGCGGAAGGTTGAGCATGTCACATGAAGTTTTTAATGGAATGGCTGAAAGAGATTCAGTTTCATGGAATTCCTTAACTAATTGCTACACGGGCAGGAAAAAATTTAATGAGGTGCTACAACCTTTTAAGTCAATGGAGTGTACTGATGATAAACCAGATTCAGTTACTGTTACAGCTCTCATATCTGTTTGCTCTCAATTGCTAGATCTACATTGAGGTCAAGAGCTTCATTGTAATGCTATTAAAAGAGGTTTATATTCAAATTTATTCGTGAACAATGCTCTACTTGGCATGTATTCAAAATGTGATTTATTCGAAGATGTTCTGCAAGTTTTTAATGAGATGGAAGTTCATGATGTTGTGAGTTGGACAAGCATCATTTCTAGATGTGTTCTGAATGGAAATTACGAACAAGCATTCAAACTTTTAACAGATATGAAGGTTAAAGGAGTTAAAATAGATATAGCTACAATGCTAAGTATACTACCAGCATGCTCATTCTTCACAGCAAAACGGCAAGGAAAGGAGGTTCATGGATGCATTCTAAAGCTTGGTTGGACCAAGAAGTTCCAGTAGGATATGCACTGATTGAAATGTATTCAAAGTGCGGTATTTTGGATTATGCTGTTCATGTTTTTGAATTCATGAATAGTTATGATGTAGTGACATGGACTACTCTATTGTATGCCTATGGAATGTATGGTCAAGGAGAGATGGCATTGAGAGCTTTTAAGCGCTTGGAGTAGAGTGGTATAGTGCCTGATCATGTAGCGTTTGTGGCTTTATTTTATGCATGTAGTCATGCTGGATTAGTTGGGCAAGGAAAAGCTTACTTTGATAGGATGGAGAAGGAATATAAGATTGTTCCAAGAATGGAATACTATGCTTGCATGGTGGATATTTTTGCTAGATAAGGGCACTTAGTTCAAGCTGAAAAAATAATTATGGAAATGCCAATGGAACCAGATGCAAGAATATGGAGCACACTGCTTAGCGCTTGCAGAGTTTTTATCTCAAATAGAAATAACTTAGCTCTATCTCTTACTTTCTTTTTGGATAAGCATTTTTCCTTCTTCGGTTCTGACTGCTTGAGATTTCAAATCAATAATGAAAATGGTCAAATGAAGGTGGTTTTACCATTAAAATAAACTACTTATGATAAATTTTATGAGCTTAGAAATGTTTTATTGGCACAATATCATAATTTTTTAATGATGTTATGCCGTTTATTTGATAATGAATATAAAATGAAAATAAAATCAGTCACATCGTTTGTTCTTCGCACGACAGTTCAGTAGATAAACAGTGTGGAAGAATTTCAATAAGCTGATGATATTAAAGCAACGAAGTAACATCAATCCCACCAATAAAGATATCAACAACGGAGGGAAGAGACCCACTACTTACAAAGTACAGTTCATTCCAAGTTTAGTAGAGAAGAATACATAAGCTAAATCAATTTAAGTGTTATTATTATCAAAACCAATATTTGATTTTCTTAAAAATTAATTAATGGTCTGATTTTGATATAGTGCAATTATATTGTTCAGCAATCATTTTTAGGTTGCATTAAAATGAAAAATAAAACTACTATAGTGATATAATGACCACTTAAATTATGCTAACTATATAGGTTAATCCATTTAAATAATAATTATTTGACAGTTTCTTTGTAAACGTGCTGTAAGCCTATACAAACAATATGATTGAATATATTAGTGCAGTTTACCAATGTGCTCGCAAGTGTGGTATTAAATAGAACATGGAATACTGAAAAGAAAAAGGGAGATGGTGCAGAAGTCATGGAAAAAGGTGATGCCAATGAAGTGTAAAAAGTCAAGACTGCTCATTTTGATGATTTTGAGGCACATTATGAGACTATGACTAATGCTATTTAGAAACATCTAGCATTTTCTCAAACATTGCAGCAACCAAGAGGGTCTAGAACTGAGTTTTGGGTTGCTAAGCGCTCATATTGGTGCTTAAACCACTACATCTGCTGTAGTTGATCCATTTGCATCATCTACTGTTACAGATATAGTTAAGTCCATTTTTCTTTTCTTATGTGATGGATTCTTTATTTATGCTTTTTCAAGTAGGATCAGCATTTTTAATGTTTTTTAATCCCTTAGTGATATTGGAAATGTGTGGTTTTTAAAACATTTGTAGAAGCATACTATTAAATGTTTTGTGTTTGTCTCATACAAGTAAGAGACAATATGCAGATTTTTTGATCATTAGAAGTTCTGATTTACAATGTGGTATGTGGATTCCTATAATAAATTAACAATTTGTATGGATGTTTGGCAAGTGAATTGATTATTTATGCTAACTGCAAGTTGGAACAATATAATGTGTTATTTGTCATTATACTAAATTACAAGTAAGAGATAATAGATTCACTTATGTTTGATGCGGCAAAGAGATTAAAGAGGTACATTGAATGAGAAGTTAAAAGAGCATAAATAAGAATGATTAATAGTAATAAAGTAAAGGTGATAGGACAGTTGTTTTCTAAAATCCTACGCAATTCACATGTGAACAAAGAGGATCATTTTTGCACAATATATGGGATTCTTTCTCCGCAATATATATAATCGTCTGTTAATTATGCATGCATTTAGATATGTATAGCCTATTGTTATATTTTTCATTAACATCCTTCTGTTTGTATACGTTAAAAATGGTTTGTTTTGTACCGAATGTTTATTTTCAACAAACTTATTAAATATATGTCATTTAAAGCTTAGAAAATGTTGATTATGTTATGCATAAGCTTACTAAGTTGATAATAATTCGAGAAAATGGGTATTTATTTTGTTGTGAACAAGACTGATCATTTTTCATCTATCATAGTGTTATGATGTAATATTAGCCTATTTTAATATGTTATCCTTTAAATTTCAGGTATTCTTACTCTAGAACCTTCAATAGTTCTTTTGGATTTATCCTAATAACAGGTATCTTGGTGATCCAGGCACGTGGAGGAATTTTAATTTGAATTTTATAGTCATCATTTATCTATGATCATTTGTAAAAAGAATAGTTAGTTATTTGTTTATGTCTTTATTCTTACTAATAGAAAAAATATAAAATATGATCAGTAATTAGCACAATTATACTGATACCTTCAAGTGCATTAGGTTTTTTGGACATATTTGTTACTTGCGTTTTACTACTCTTTTGCACAAGATCGATTTCCATGTAACTAACATAATTATAAAGAGGTTATTTTCATCTTATCTGGACAGTTATGTTGATGAATATAGATAAAACAAAATGAAATTATGTGAAAAAAGTATTAAATTTGATTTACCTCTACACACAGTCAATAAAATTAGGATGGAAGAAGATTCATTTTATATAATAAAAAATTGATTAATATAGCACCCACGCTTAAGAAATAACGTAACTGCCCATGTGGGTAGCACGGCCCACACACTAAAGAAGTGCGGAATTGTAGTCGGAAAAATAAAGTAGCAACAAAAAAAGAAGAGCTGAAGAGGAATGCATGCGTTAGCAGTATTTGATTGAGTGAACTACAATGGTTGGATAAGAATATGAGTAGGCATACGTGGACTGAGAGTATATAGAGCATGACGTGTGTTGGGCAAATTAGCAACACCTAACCGAATAGCATTCATATCCACTCCATCCCAATACCGAATCACCTTCTTTCCACATGCTGCCGAATCAACTGCCAAACGAACTCATTCGGCGTCACCCCACCAACCACCGGACCAACCTTCATCCGGCTTCACACAACCAACCACCGGACCAACCTTCATCCGGCTTCACACAACCAACCACCGGACCAACCTTCATCCGGCCTCACCAAACCAACCACCGGACCAACCTTCATCCGGCCTCACCAAACCAACCACCGGACCAAGCATTACCGGTCCAACCCATCGCACTCCCACCACCGAACCATGGGATGCCGAACCAAGGTGTGCCAGGCTAGATTGCATCAGTCCAGGCCCACCAGCAGCTATATACGTCCAAGACCCCTGCTCCCAACCTCACTCTATAAATAGAGGGGCAGGGGTACAACAATGGGGACAAGTTTTGAGAGCTCAAGCACGGAAGGAACTTTCAAACAACTTTCTTTTACTTGTATAAAAGCTTTGTACTTGTAATCACAACAAAAGAGAAGAAATAACATATAGAGTGGACGTAGGCACATTCTGGCTGAACCACTATAAATCTGCGTGTCTTTTTACAATTAAGCCCCTGCTTTTCATATATTTGCATAAATCTCCAAAATTACTAAAAACAACATAAGATCTACTAAATTATACGGCTTTGAGGTGTTTGTCCATTTTTTGTGCAAACATTTTTGGTGCTTTCACTGAGAAATAGAAACTCGAAGCTTCAGCTTCATCTACTTAACGAGTTTTCCTAACAGCATCGTCCGCCACTTGGAAAACATGCCTCCCAAACAGAGAAAAGATGTTAACATAGGAAAAAACATCGCATCCAGTAGCCTTCCTGATCCAGCTGCCGCGAATCAAGTAAATCGTCCTCCTCCAGCAACGGCAACAAATGAAGGACAGGCTAACCCAGCCACTCCTGCCACAGAGCAGCCTGCAGCAATTACTAGGGCAGATTTGGACAGAGTTGTTGTTGAAGTAACTAACCGCTTCACGTCCCAACAGGAAGCCTTGGTGGACCATCTCATGTCATGCTTGAGGGACGCTGAAGAATCCAACCGCAACACTGAATCATGGGGCGAGTCCCAGTCTGGAGGATCTCAGAGACAGCAAAGATCTTCCTTCTTCGAAGGAGCTAACGGCAGGAGTAGCCGTGGTAGGAGCCGAGACCAAGCTCAGCCCGAAGTTAGGCCTGAGGAAACGTTTGGTGCCGAACCCAACGGGGAAGGTACCAGGCGAAGGTCAACTGCAGCTGAGCCTGTCATGCTGCCTAACCACAGAAACACCAGTGAACGGGGCCGAGCTAGAGTTCAGCCCGAAGTTGGACCCGAGGAAGTGCTTAGATCAGAACCCAACAGGGGAAGATCAAGGAAAGGGCCAACTGTAGCTGACCCAAGCATGCTCCCAGAAGATCAAAGGCAGCCGCTGGAAAATATGAGGAGTGATAGACGATACCATCCCTACAGGTGGTCTGGACGGAACCAACCCCACAGAACAGAACCAAACTCATTTCTGTCTGCTCCAAATTCTGATGAAAGGATGGCACGCTTATTCAGAGAGTGTATCCAACGGGAGCAAAGAGATCGAGGGATAGGCGCTAGGGTAACCAGCCCTTTCGCCCGCAATATCGAAGTTGCTATCACCCCCCGAGAATGGAAGATGCCAACAATGGAACCCTACAAAGGAACCTCCGATCCCGTTGTACACTTACAGAGATACACACAGCATATGCTCATGAGTGGAGCAACAGAGGGAGTACTGTGCAAATGCTTTCCGCTCTTCTTAGCCGATCTTGCTACCTCCTGGTTCTGTCATCTACCCCAAGGATCCATCAGCTCATGGGAAATGTTGAAAGAAAAATTTATCAGTCAGTTCCGCATTCATGTGGAGCAACCTAAGGACGCTTATTCCTTATCCAGCGTCAAGCAGAAGCCTGGAGAGAAGCTGGAGCAATACCTAACCAGATTCAACGCCGCAGCAGCCGCAGTTCAAGACGCCGATGAGAAGCTTATCCTGATGGCCCTCTGCAGTGGGGTGCATCCGGACACCAAATTTGCTAGAAGATTGACAAAAGAAAAACCAGCTACCTTACCCGATTTCTTCCATGAAGCCGGGAAATACATGAGGCTTGAGGATGCTGCCATTGAGGGGCAGTCAGGATAGCAAAGTAAGACGACCCATGGCAACGCCCCTGCTGTGGCGAGGGACGCTCGAAGGAATGATTCCAGAGACAATGCTGGGGGCAAGAAAGTAGAAAAACGCCTATATCGACCAGGGCCAAGATTCGACTCCTACACCCCTTTGAACGAGACCGTCGAAAACATCTTCCTTGCCACCCAAGGCGAAGTTAGATACAAACGCCCACCATACAAGAAGGAATCAGATAGTGCACAGAAATCTGGAAAATTCTGCCGCTTCCACGAATCCCACGGACATGATACCAACGAATGCCATCATCTCCGAGATCTGATTGAGGAACACATCAGAAGAAAGAAACTGGAACGCTATGTAAAGAGTCAAGACAGGACTCCAGCTCCTGCCAATGAAAACCCAAGGCTACCCTCACCAGGGACCGGCAGAGGCGACCGCAACGCTAGCAGCCCTAGTCAAGAGAAGATAGTGGTCCACACCATCTCAGGAGGTCCGCACATCGCAGACAGAAGTTGGAAAGAGATGGAAAGATATGGGAAGTCGCTCAGAGACAATAGAGACTGTGTCAATACGGTTATAGAAGAGCGCCACCCAAAGCGGAAAGAAAGTGATGACATCACATTCAGTAAACGCGACCTAGAAGGAAGACAGTACCCTCACATGGATCCCATGGTTATCTCTGCCCGACTCGGTCCCGCCGAAGTTTACCGAATCCTGGTAGACACTGGAAGCTCTGTAAATATCCTGTTCAAACACGCATTCGACAAAATGAGGCTATCAATGAAGGATGTATCTCCCTGCAGCAAACCGCTACACGGTTTCACTGGAGATGCGAAAATGCCCATCGGGCAGCTGGACCTCTTCGTTGAAATTGGAAGCCATCCCCGCTCCGTTGTAAGGAAACAGACGTTTGTGCTGATAGAAAACCATTCGGCCTACAACGCCTTCCTAGGAAGACCAGCCCTATCAGACTTCCAGATTGTCCTGGCCCCGTGGTGCCTGAAAATGAAATTTCCAACAGACAATGGGGTAGGGGAAGTGGAAGGAGACCAAGATATTGCACGAGACTGCTATGTAACCGAACTTCGCAACAATCACAGGAGAGATAAAGGGAAAGGTGTAGAGATTGCCCTCTGCACAAAAAGCCTCGAAGCATAGCAACTAAAGAAAGCCCCTCCTCTTCGATACACCAGCGACCCTTTCAATGAATTAGACCCTAGGGACAAAGAGGAGGAGGCCACCGCCGAGCCTGCAGAGGCTATGGAGTTTATATCTATAGACAAGCACGACTCAAGTAGGCTACTGAAAATTGGGTCGCAGCTGAAAACTGAATTGAAGGAACAACTCATTGATTTTCTCCGCCACAACTTGGATGTATTCGCTTGGTCACACGCTGACATGACCGGAATCTCCCCCAACATAGCGTGCCACGTATTAAAAATTGATCCTACCAAGGCACCTGTAAAACAAAAAAAGAGAAGTATGGGGGCAGAGCGATCAGCAGCCCTCGATGAAGAAGTAAAGAATCTACTCGCCAATGACTTCATACGAGAAGCTATTTACCCAGAGTGGATCGCCAACCCGGTATTAGTAAAGAAGGCTAATGGGAAGTGGCGGACCTGCATTGACTTCTCCAACCTAAACGATGCCTGCCCAAAGGATTGCTTCCCGCTTCCCAGAATCGATCAACTTGTAGACAGCACAGCCGGACACGAACTCCTGTCTTTTATGGATGCATACTCAGGATATAACCAAATTCCCATGCATGCTCCCGACCAAGACCACACTAGTTTCATCACCGACCGGGGTTTGTACTGCTACAAAGTGATGCCCTTCGGACTTAAAAATGCAGGAGCCACCTACCAGCGCCTCGTCAACAAGATGTTCGCAGGGCTAATAGGACGAACAATGGAAGTATATGTAGACGACATGCTGGTAAAATCACGGAAAGCCAAAGATCACGTAAGCCACCTGGGCGAAATGTTCCAGGTACTTCGACAGTATGGAATGAAGTTGAATCCACTAAAGTGCTCCTTCGGAGTGTCATCGGGAAAATTCTTAGGATTCATCGTCCATGCCCGAGGAATAGAAGCAAACCCTGAACAAGTCCGAGCATTAAGGGACATCAAGATACCTTCCACCCGAAAGGAAATGCAAAGCCTAAATGGAAAAGTGGCTGCCCTAAGCCGATTCATCTCCAAAGCAACGGACAAGTGCGTCCCCTTTTTCGAAGCTCTCAAGAAAGATAAAGGAAAGTTCGAATGGACGGACGAATGCTTGACCGCTTTCCTTAACCTAATCGAACACCTCCAGAAACCACCGGTACTCTCGACCCCAAGCGAAGGCGAAGAATTATACCTATACCTTGCTGTGTCATCTCACGCTCTAAGCGCTGCCTTGGTAAGGGAAGATAACCGCACGCAACGACCAGTTTACTTCGTCAGTAAAAGGTTTACTGGGGCAGAAGTCAGATATCCTAAGCTTGAAAAGTTAGCATACTGTTTACTAATCACTTCACGAAAGCTACGTCACTACTTCCAATCCCATTCCATCAAGGTTCTGACCGATCAACCACTAAGGCAGGTACTCCATCGTCCCGACACTTCCGGGCGACTACTTAAATGGTGTATTGAGCTGAGTCAGTATGATATCACCTATCACCCTCGCACCGCCATCAAGGGGCAAGCCATGGCTGATTTCATTGCAGAATTCACTACCAACGGGGATAAGGAGCAACTGGAGATAACAGAAGATATCAAGTGGAATCTCTTTGTGGACGGTGCATCTAACGAACAAGGCTCGGGGGCAGGTGTGGTAATAATCACTCCCAGGGGAAATAAACTGCACTATGCTATAAGGTTGGAGTTCGCTGCCACCAACAACGATGCAGAATATGAAGCCGTAATAGCCGGATTAGAAATTGCTATCGAGATCGGAGCCAATTCTTTGTGCCTTCACAGCGATTCTCAGCTTATTGTTAATCAAATACTAGGGGAATTCCAAGCTCGAGAAGAACGACTCATAGCATATCTAAAGAAGACCAAGTTGCTTCTCAACCGATTGGACCGCTACTTAGTCAAACACATCCCTCGGGAAGAGAACCAAGAGGCCGACGAATTGGCAAAGCAAGCAAGTATGAGAGACGTCGCCATCTTCGGGGCAGTAACTGTCTCAAAGCAAACGATCCCAAGTTTTGAGCAAGTGAATCTGATAGCTGCAACCGGAGAAGCAACTTGGATGACTCCCATCCGAGACTACCTACAAAGTGGCACACTACCCGACAGGCGTAACGAAGTCAAGAAAATCTTGAGGAAAGCGTCCCGCTACACGATACAAGGAGACATCCTCTATCGGCGCGGGTTCTCTAACCCATTGTTAAGGTGTGTCGCCGGAAGGGAAGCCAAGGAAATCTTATCCAACATTCATCAAGGAAGCTGCGGAGATCACACTGGAGGGCAAACGTTAGCAAAAAAGATACTCCGATACGGATTTTTCTGGCCCACCTTAAGCAAGGACGCCTTAGATTTCGTCAAGAAGTGTGACAGATGCCAAAAATTTGCTAAGATCCCTCGGCTACCAACAACCGAGATTACTCAGATGACCAGCCCTTGGCCCTTTGCAATATGGGGAATTGACTTAATCGGTGAACTGCCAATGGGTCGAGGCGGCGCCAAATATGCTATAGTAGCAGTCGACTATTTCACCAAATGGGTGGAAGCAGAACCTCTAAATAAGGTATCTTCAGCGAAAGTTATCAACTTCTTAATCAAAAATGTTCTGTGCAGGTACGGAGTCCCACTAAAAATCATATCAGACAATGGACTTCAGTTTGACAGCGAGGAATTCGCCAACTGGTGCCAAGAACACGGAATTCACAAAAGCTTCTCATCCGTAGCATATCCCCAAGCAAACGGACAAGTCGAAGCAGTCAACAAAATTCTGAAAACTCTGATCAAAAAGAAGCTCGAAAAGTCAAAGGGCGCTTGGGTGGATGAACTCCCTACGGCACTATGGGCCTACCGCACATCTTTCAGAACATCAACAGGGCACACTCCTTTCTCTTTGGCATACGGATCGGAGGCTATGCTCCCAGTTGAAACCATTGTGCCTTCCCACCGTAGGATCCACTATAACCCAGAAGAGAACGAAGAGCTCCTCAACATGTCTTTGGATCTAGTCGAGGAGAGAAGGAATGATGCAGTCCTAAAAACAGCAGCCCACAAGCAAAAGGTGGCAGCACAATACAACTCCAAAGTTAAGCATCGTACCTTACGAGAAGGGGATCTTGTCCTTAAGCGAATCTTCCCTCGCCCCGGAGCACTAGACCCAATATGGGATGGACCATATGTAATTCATAAAGATCTCCACAACGGAGCCTATATTTTGTCAACAGTGGACGGAGAGGTGTTCCAGAGGGCATGGAACATCCAACACCTCCGTCGATACTTTTCTTAACTTGTATTGCCCATATGAAGTGAATCAACAAAGAGAATCAGTGGACGTAGGCATTTTTTCGTGCCGAACCACTTTAAAAAAGCCTTGTCTCTTTTTTTTTTAACTTGTTCCTTTGTATCTTGGCTGCTTGTTAACTTTACCTTTTCTGTTGAACAAAATCCTGAGCATATAGCATTTCTATTCAATGCACTCCGCAATGCAACTTCACGTGGACAAGACACAACAGGTACTATGCGAATCTATGCCCTCGTCAATGAGACACTTTTGCTCCAGCATCCCTCTGCTGCGGGTTAACTCATTGCTCACGACGGCCCTTAAAGCCAACTGTAATGAGCCGATTATAAGCCACCGAGAAGGCCGACTATAGCCGAGGCAGCTCATTACGGCGTTAGGCTCGCCGGCAACTGTGAACCGATTATAAGCCCCAACATAAGGTGTGGCCAGCCAGGGGCAGTTCACAGTTGACGATCGGCACCCACGCTAGCCGGCCACAGTAAGTCGAATAATACCCATGAGTATGGACCATAATGGCCCGGGTAGTTACTGTGCGCGATCTCGGCTCCGGTGTGTCTTAAGTGCGGCTGTGGTAAAAAAGAATTAACTCCCCGCAGAGGCGTAAGATGGGTGACAAATGTCTCCAAGACCCACAGCTAGGGAAAGTGACTACAAAACCCGTTTGCCACGAACTTAAGCACATCGAAGGCCTTCCGTGACTGGAAGTTTTACTATTTCACGTATTTCAATTTTACTTAAAAAACTTTCCTCCTATCCTCTATAACAAACCATAAAGTACAGGATGCAGGGTAAGAAATACCCGCCAATGGATGCAGAGATTCACAATCGGATGGCAGGGCATTCAACTGCTTTCCATGCTCGGTCATACAAGATACTTGAAACTGCCATTTACAAACAGAACATGAAAGGCGGTATTTTCTTCCTTTATGTGCATCTGCATGACTGTAATTTAATTTGTTTTCACACCACACGCTAACATTGCAAATCATTAGATTATGATTTAAAACCAGAATCTGACATCAAACACAATTTAATTACGAGAATATACACAGCTACATTTCTCATACGACATGTCAAAACAGCAACAAACATTCAAGAAACGACAGAATCAGCTTAAGCTAAAAAATTACACGTCAAGAATAATATTATTACAAGTAGCGAGAATTACAACTTAGAGGTTACTCTACTGTCTTAAGACTAACATATACAACAATGCCAAGCCTACAAAAAGAATTTTTCAGGTTCAGTCATGGAGCTGGTTGCGTCGAAGTCTTGTCCTTGTTCTTTAGCCCGCCTGTCCGGTCATAAAAAGGATTCATTAGTGATGAGTAACCAAGTTAACAGAAAGACTAGAAAGGAAGACTTACCAGTACTAGTTTCTTGACCATCCTGGTCGTCATCCTCTACCTGCACACCCGCCTCTTCAGCAGCAAGCAGCCGCATACCCTCCTTTACCGCCACTTTCTCCTCCTTGGTGAACTGGGCAGTGACCACATCCATACTGAAGACCGTTCCACCCTCTTTGTCTGCATCAGCCTTAGCCTCCTCCAAAGCCCGAAGATATGTCTTGGCCATGACTCTGGGATAATCATCCATCCAAGAGAGGTTACCCTGCTTCCAAGTCCGGAAATACATGTCCTGGAGCATGTCATCCATCATTCCTTCGTTCTCCTCAAACTCCCTCATCCGGGCATCGGAGGCCGACAACCTTTCGACGGCAGCATCTCTCTCCAGTCTGTATCTCGAGCAATCAGCTTGAAGGGACCTCCGCATCACCTCCATCTCTTCCCTCAACTTAGCTTGAGCAAGCTCTGCAGCCTCAAGTTTCTCGGACAATTCCTCCACCTGCTCGAGATCCGCTCTCCGAACCTCATCCACCGTGGCAATAGCCATGTCAATCCGCTCTTTGCAAGCAGCTTCCATTTTCCGCAATTCGGCCCGACTGGCCTCTTCCATGGTTCTCCTTAATCGCCCAGTAGCAGCCTCATGCTGAGAAATCTGGATAGCCTGATCCGCAAGCTGCTTGGCCTGATCCGAAACCACCAATCGAAGTCGGATATTGGCGCTCCCTATCTCCTCTCCGGCCTTAACCAGCCGAGCGTGATGCCCCATCAGCTTCTTGGCCTCCTCTGCCACCCGATCAATATTAGCTTTGGCCTCGTCTCCCATAGTGACTATACGAGTGGTGAGTAGATCGAGGTCTAAGGACTTGGCTTCGTCAAGTACTCGTACCATGGGGTTACGGGGGAGAAGGTGTTCACCAGTAACTTCGTCAAAAGTAATATCCTGAGAACCTGGATCCAGATCAGGATGACCCGCGAATGGATTACGGGCCAAGTCGGGACAGTCGATATGAATAACAGAAGGGTTTCCGGACGGGTGTGGAGAGGGTACAAACTCGCTACCCTCCTCAGTAATATCATGAATAGGCTGAGCCGGAGGCTGAGGACCGAGCGAAGTTTCGAATAAAGGATGACTCCTCTTCCTCTGCTGAATACCCTCTTCGATGACCCCAAGAAGAGGACGGTACCCGACTACATCCCCGGAGCGTTGGGCTGAGGGCTTCGGCTTAGCAGAAATTTTGGAAAGTTTATATTGCTCGAGCCTGTGTCGAAGGTCTGAAGCTTTGGGCGTCTTGCCTGCTCCTGATATAAAGAACAAGTGTCATAATCTTACATTACTATATGATTCAAGAAACGCGGTAGATTACAAGTTAGAAAAGGAAAAGAAACACAGCTGTGGTTGTACAAACCCTGGGGAGGAGTGGGATACTGCAATAAGTCCTGGATTTCATTCCAGGACGGGAGCGGGTCATAAAATATTCCTAAGTCCCTATCATTAGTGAAGCATGCAGGGGTCAAGAGTTCACCTTGAGTCGTCAGAGCCACCTTGGCCGGAATAGTCGGAGAAGACTCACTTGCACCAGTCCCGGTTTTGTCCGCCTTCCCGGTCTTCTCTACCAAAGCCGGATCATCACCCAACCCCTCAAAAGCTTGACGGAGAGCATCATCCGTCCACTCTTGCATCTCGCCTACTTGCCCAGAAGACAGAGCCCTGGAACCATCACCACCCTGTCCATCACCACCATCGTCACCAAGATGCTCAACGTCACTTCCGCCCTCCGCCTCACCTCTTTCCTCCTCCGCGTCTATCTCCCCCTGAGTAAGTGGACAATTGCTGGGAGAAGGACCGTCTGACCTCTTAAGTTTCTTACCTCCAATGGCTGGAGGTTTCGTGAATGGTTTTCTCTTTCCACCCTCTGCCGCAACGCCTCCCTTGGCCTGAGCAGCCGCCCTCTCTTCCACCGTTTCCCTCAACTTAACTACAGACTGCTGCGGAAGGATCAAGTTATATTCCAGAAGGATCGCATTTCTAATCAAGTAGGCAGATGATCTGTATTTCCCAAGAATGCCTTCTATCTCCGCCGCCGTCTGAACCAGGCGGTCAGTCTCCACAACCGGAAAGCCACCTGTCGCTAGCAAAAATGAGAAAGTATGAGAAGAAGCATCGCAATCAGGATAGAAATTATAAGTAAAAGCATCAACTTACATCCAGAGGTAAAGCGCCGGATGGAGACGGAGTCGTCCCTAACAAAGAACCACTCTTTCTTGAACATGCTGAATTTGGAGTAAAGGTCCAGGACCGGCTTGAAGGTCACAGCAGATTCCAAGCTAATATATGGGGACCCCTTCTTGTAGCCCCTTAAATTGTACAAGTACCGGATCTCCCGGTTGGAGGGAGCGCGACCATACTTCCTCCGAAAAATAACGAAGAGGCTCACCAATATGGCATAAGAGTTGGGCTGAAGCTGAAATGGGGCCACCTTCAGGTACGTGAGGAAGCTGACTATCCAAGCATTGAGAGGCGGGATAGCACCACACATACAATGGTACCTGCTATAAGCAAAGTATCCTTCGGGAGGACTGTATGGCATGACTCCTGGACCCGGCAGCAGCATGAGGGCTCTATCAATCCCAAAGGAACGAGATATAACATCGAGTTGCTCCTCTTTGAGAAAGCTAGGAAAGCAGTCAGGCGGGGAATCCAACAACTCCTGGGGACCATATCCATCCACTAATGACCTCGGGGCGGGCCCATGACGCTCCGATCCTAATTGAGCTGGGGGCACGGCCGAGGACTCTCCTTCACCCCCGGATCTCCTCTTATCTGATCGAGTTTCGACTCTTCGGGACATTATCTGCGCGCACGAAAGCGAAAGATATGATTGTTAGAACAAGAAATACAGAAATATAACCGAGCAAGTATATATAAGCATAGGATGTTGTTCAAGATTCAAAGTCCATTCGGCATTAAAAGTTTAAATTTCATTCGGTGTTGAAAGCTTCGGAGGTCATTCGGTGGTACACCGCGTATCTCATTCGGCGCTCAACACCCAACCTCGTCGCCTTCGTTCGGCGAAGGAAAACGTACCTGGTTCGGTGCTTGTTTGGTTCAGTCCTTCTAGATCGGTGCTTGTTTGGTCCGGTCTTTGTCTGGATCGGTGCTTGTTTGATTCGGTCCTTGTTTGGATCGGTGCGAAGTTTGATTCGGTCCTTGTCTGGATCGGTGCTTGTTTGATTCGGCGCTCAAACTCACTTGGCTCTCTCTGATTCGGTAAGGGACAACAAAGCAGGTATAGCCTCTATTTATAGAAGTGCACGGTATAGCCGGAACAACCGAATCAACACCTGGAACCAACTGGATCCATACCCAAAAAAAAAAAAAAAAAGGGGGAACAAAGCGCAGTACATGCAACACACGTACCCCACTTTGGGGGGCAAATGTTGGGCAAATTAGCAACACCTAACCGAATAGCATTCATATCCACTCCATCCCAATACCGAATCACCTTCTTTCCACATGCTGCCGAATCAACTGCCAAACGAACTCATTCGGCGTCACCCCACCAACCACCGGACCAACCTTCATCCGGCTTCACACAACCAACCACCGGACCAACCTTCATCCGGCTTCACACAACCAACCACCGGACCAACCTTCATCCGGCCTCACCAAACCAACCACCGGACCAACCTTCATCCGGCCTCACCAAACCAACCACCGGACCAAGCATTACCGGTCCAACCCATCGCACTCCCACCACCGAACCATGGGATGCCGAACCAAGGTGTGCCAGGCTAGATTGCATCAGTCCAGGCCCACCAGCAGCTATATACGTCCAAGACCCCTGCTCCCAACCTCACTCTATAAATAGAGGGGCAGGGGTACAACAATGGGGACAAGTTTTGAGAGCTCAAGCATGGAAGGAACTTTCAAACAACTTTCTTTTACTTGTATAAAAGCTTTGTACTTGTAATCACAACAAAAGAGAAGAAATAACATATAGAGTGGACGTAGGCACATTCTGGCTGAACCACTATAAATCTGCGTGTCTTTTTACAATTAAGCCCCTGCTTTTCATATATTTGCATAAATCTCCAAAATTACTAAAAACAACATAAGATCTACTAAATTATACGGCTTTGACGTGTTTGTCCATTTTTTGTGCAAACAACGTGAAATCCAGTGAAGGTGAGGCAACTTGAATCATGCACAAACCTATATCAACTTGAAGCAACCTGAAGCAAACTAGATTGTCACCTGAAGCAAACTAGACTGTTACCTGAAGCAAACCTAAGCAATGTAAAATTGAACTACAATGTAGATGCTAAGAAAGCTGCAGGAGCCCAAATGACAAAGAACTGGACGAAAGCTTCAAGTGTATGTGTGCACTGGCAATATACGCTGCAAGCAACCTAAAACAAAAGCTATGCAAATAATGAGCTAACTCAAGCAATGAAAAACAGAAGCACATCATGCAGCTGTGGTAGGAGCCAAAATAGGGGAACGGTGCTGAGACAAGCAAAGCTGAAGCGGAAAAATGACTATAGCATGTTCGATTGTAAACGTATTAAAGCCAAAAAGGAGCAGAAAAAGGTGAAGATGAAATGGAACCTAGAACGGGATGAAGCACTTAGTCGGAATAAATGAACAAATGTAGCAAATATAAATGCATGCACGTTGTGATTAAATGCAGGTCCACCTGGACGTGCATATATACTCGTTTTAAATAATTGAAACTGATTAATTAACATAGAGATTTTGGTATGTTTGACTTTACTAGTGCCCTCATGTGTAACTTGTAGTGTTCTCCATATTTCATATATAGACTTACAAATAGACACTCTATTGAATCCACTCTTATCTAATGAACAAAACAAGATATTTATGGCTTTATAATTACTTTGTGCAAGTGCCTTTTGGTCAGCAGTCCATTGTGAAAAGTTAGTGTGGGGCTCAATGTACTCATTCTGTGTGACATTCCAAATATCTAGACCAATTGGTTGTAAGTAAATTTTCATTCTACATGATCAATAGGCGTAATTACTACCATTAAAAAGTGGGGGTCTGGCAGTAGATTGTCCTTCGACAAAGGTGTTATTAACAAGTAAACTAATAGTGTTGTTAGCCATTTAAACTTTTCAAAAATTAAAATTATGAATACTTTGAAAACCAATGTTCTGATACCAAATGTTAGTTTGCGAAATAAGGCTAATTTAACACTAGAGGGGGTGAATAGTGTTTCCTGATTTTTGTGAATCTTTTTAAATTCTTTTAAGATTATAATTAAACAAAATAGAATGAACAATCACAGATGCAAACACAGACAGATATAAATGCAATAAAAGTAAAAGGTAAAGAGTTAGAGAGATCACACCAGGAATTTTTATACTGATTCAGAGTTACCCTACATTCAGTCCTGTACAATTCCTTATACATATTTCTTTTCAAATATCAAAGTCAATACAATCTCGATTTCAAGGCTACAAGACACACTCTTCAGATTTTCTGAGCTCTGGATACACTCACTGGATTCGGACGGGACACCCGCACACCCATTTGGCATCAAACGGGACCCTAAGCAAACCCACTTGGTTTAGACATGACACAAGCACACCCACTTGGATTTTAAGGACACCAAGCACACCCATGAGTATAAGAGTATGATTTGATAGAGTTTACTAACTCAATTTCTTGATCTTGGGTACAAATGTTCCTATAACCTTTTGAATAACACTTGGATCTTGATTTGAGCGAGAGAGACGAGAGGAAATAGTAGGGAATCAAACCAATAGAGTTTGAATTTGATTCTGGTTGAATTTGAGAAGATTTTGAGTAGAATTTCTTTTAGAAATCAAGAGAGTGAAATAGGAGAGAAAATATGAGAAAGTAGTTAACAAAAATTCATTTGGAAAAACCCTATTTATAGAGAAACAATAGCCATGTCCATTCGTGAAGAGATACGATGAAAAGACACTTCCATTCAAATTTGAATTTTGAAATTCCCAGCCTATATGCTGACATACATGATGAGGATATGTCGACTTATCCTTTAGTTTTGAAAAACCATTAAATAAAAATTATTTTGAAAATGTTAAGTTAGTAAAATATTTGTGTTATCCCGCCTTTTGGCAAGGCCGTGACACCAAGGATTTGATTGGAGACCGGTGACAGATCGTCTCGGAAATCAGTTACACACAAGAATTGCGATGGATATCGATGAAATTTGTCCGAGTCCAGATCGGGCTGCAATCGATAAGGCACGTCAAGCAGAGTAGTAGAAACCAATGTTCCAAATTTCGGGGCAATCCGAGTTCGTATGCTCAAGATATCACCGACGAAAAATGGAGTAGACAGTCCTTAGTTCGAATCCATAGGCGAAGACTATGTTCGAATCCATGAAGTTCGTATCCACCAGACCGGCATCACCTCAGCATGGTCGAATCCATCAAACGTATGTTGCTTCGAATCCATGGAGCATAGCCTTGCTTCGAATCCATGCAAATCACGTTTACTTCGACTCCATCATGCGTGTCCCCTCTTCGAAGCCAACAAGGTAGGGGATCTTCGAATCGATACAGTCAAGAGTGCTTCGGCTCCCTTACCTCGAGTCCATTGGAACACTCCCTTCTTCGAATCCATTCAGCAATAGTGTCTTCGTATCGACCGACTGTGGGGAACCCTGATCGATACGAGGGAAGCAGACGACTCAATCGATTCGAAGGAGCATACCTTTGAACCCATCGCCTTGACTCCACCATCTTCGAATCCACTCAACTGAGAGTCCTCGACTCCACCATCTTCGAATCCAAGCCATGGATTCGACCCAGTCAAACAGGAGTACAAAACGGATCAAGGCGAGATACGCGCGCCACGTCGCAGCAAGCATCGAGTCGACCGAATCGATTCGAACTAAGATCGATTCGAAGTATCCCTGTTCTCTAGAAATGCAACATTGAATCGATCATATCTCGAGTTCTACAAGTCCAAATGCCATGAAATTTTCACAGAAGCTTAAACACATGATGAAGAATGTTCACACCAAATTTCAGCTCGATTGGATGATTTCTTGATCGATTCGAACCAAGGGTCGAATCGATCCCAAAGTGGGCCCGGATCTCCAGATTTCGGCCATGTGGGCCCCCTGACGTACCAGAACTGGTCTCCCCTCATTTTAGGCAAAATATCAGCCTCCTATACCTATAAATAGAGCCCCTGGTCATTCAGAAAAGGGGTCGGATAATTCTAAGTACTGAAGAGCGCCCAGATTCTGCCAGATCTACTCCAAAACACCGCCGCTGCTTTAGATTGATACTTAGCAATTAAATTCAGTTGTATTGCCTTATAAACTACTGTAATCTTCAAGTAATCGAGCAATAAAATCATCAAACTTCATAGTGGACGTAGGCAAAACGCCGAACCACTCTACATCGCTTGTCTTTGCAATTTACTTTCTGTTATTTGGCGTTTTTGTTAGATAATCCACTGTTTCAATTTTCATTCTTCATTTTTATCTCTTCAAAAACTTCCGAAGAGTGTTGTGCCCATTTTTGGTACAAACACTTTGGTACTTTCACTGAGAAAAAACCAGCTTTTTTCTCCCGCTCCTTGGATCTACCATCGATACCGGATTGCACAAATCCAAGAGGAAGATCCAGATCTTTAATTCACAATCCTTCCATTCTACTCAGATTTGCATAACATCTAGGAAAAGGATTCATCATTCAAAATGGTTAGCACGAGAACCACTTCTACAACTGCTGGACAAGAAGGTAGGGATGGACAGAATCCTGCTCAACAGCAGCCACCCAACCAAGACAACACTGCCCACTCGGATCCGTCTGGGGCAGTCACTAGACAAGAATTCCAGGTGTTGCTCCAAGAGCTGACTCAGAGTCGGCAACAGTTAGTCGAACAGTTGCGTGCCAATATTGAATTGACAAACCAACTGAACCGCCAGGGCCGTAGGAGGTCCAGAAGGGATGATGTTTCCCGCTCATCCACTGAAAGTTCTGCCTCATCTGACTATCATCATAGATCTACCCGTCCCCGATTAGACGGAGATCATGCTCAGACTGCTGGATATCAACCCGCCCTGACTGTCGGGCAATTAAGGGTAGGACCATCAACCAGCTTCCAGGCTGGGCCATCAGCGCGAGGTGGTCGTACTCCACAATATACTACGGACAATCATGTCACAGCTGCCACAGAAGAAGCAAGGGTTGATACCCGACATCTTCCGGATTTGAGTAATCAACAACAGGGACGTACTTCTGAACCATACGTCCCGGAAGATGCCGAGCCAAGGAGGCGAAACTTGGACCGTCGACAGCGCCCGGTCCAAACTCGCACTGTGGAACCCGACCACACCTTAGCTCAACATGCTCAAAATGTAGCAATGCCAGACATCTCGACTATGATACGTCAGATGATCCGTGAAAGCCAAGGTCTTACCAATGACGATTGGGGTATCTCTCGAAGCCATACTCCTTTCACGGACGAGATACTATACGCTGAACCTCCTCGGCGATTCAGAATGCCAACTCTCCCTATGTATGAAGGAAGTTCTGATCCCAATCAGCACATACTGAAATACGAATGGTCAATGAGCGCCGCAAGGGCCGACGATGCAGTAAAATGCCGGAGCTTCCCCATTTCACTGGGAGGAATTGCAACAATGTGGTTTACAAGATTACCTCCAAGATCTATCTCTTCATTTGACCAATTGGCTAAGAAATTTGTTGAACAATTCCGTATGCATGTCGCTAGACCCAAAGATGTTAACACCCTGTCCAATGTTACCCAAGCTCGTGGGGAAACATTAAGGCGTTACTTGGAGAGATTCCATGCGGCATGTGTGGAAATTAGTAATCCCAACGACAACTCAATTTTAATGGCATTGACAAAGGGAATAGATCCCAATTCTGAATTTGGAAATTGGTTAGCCGGAAAACCACCCGCATCGTTGGACCGTTTCTACTCCAAAGCCGCTCAATTCTTACGGCAAGAGGACGCGAAACAGTCTAGGAAGCAGGACGATGCGAAACCTGGAAATGAGGGAATACAAAGCAATGTAGCAGTTAAACAGTCCGGTGACAATTCCGGAAAAGTCCAGTTAAACATACAGAACAAACAAACTCAGCCAAGAGGTGGCAATGGTCAAAATAAGAAGAGAGATCCGAATCCAGGCCCACGGCGTAGGGCTCCGATGTTCGAAAGTTATACACCGTTAAACACTTCGCTGGAAAATGTGTACCTGCAAACTTGCAACACAGAACAGTATAAGAAACCCGCTCCGAAGCGGTCATCAGAAAGGCAGATTCAGACAGGAAAGTTTTGTAGGTTTCATGAGAGTTATGGCCACAATACTAATGACTGTTGCCATTTGCAAGATCTCATAGAAAAGTTGATCAGGGAGAGGAAGTTAGATCAATTCGTGCGGGCACCGCAGTCTGGTGGTGCGGGCCCATCGAATCCAAACCGTGCGCAAGACCAAGAAAGACAAGAGGAACCCGCTCGTACAGGCGGGAGGCTAGTTATCAATACCATAAGTGGTGGTCCTCATCCAGCGGACAGGAGCTGGAGGGAAATGGAGTCGTATGCTAGCTCTATCAGGCATGCGAGCTTCGAATGCTGCAGTAATTGTGAGGATGGAACCCCGGCTAAGCAACAAAAGACGATGTCTGACGATATCATATTTAGAAGCAGAGATGCTGATAAAATCGAAGCTCCAACAATTGACCCACTGGTCATATCTGCCCAAGTTGGTCCTGCTTGGATGAAGAGGATCCTGGTTGACAGTGGGAGTTCTGTAAACATTCTATTCAAGCGAGCTTACGATTTAATGAAGATGGAAGCCAAAGACTTGAAACCCTGCCAATCCCGAGTTCATGGCTTCAATGGGAGTGCAACGATACCTACTGGAATAGTGGAACTACCAGTAGAACTGGGGATTGGAGAACGCAGGAGAGTCCGACTGCTGCAATTCGTCGTTCTTGACATCGCTTCACCGTACAACGCATTCCTAGGTCGACCAGCCCTTGCTGAATTCAGGGCAGCCATTGCCCCGTGGTGTTTGACTTTAAAATTCCCAACCGATCATGGTATAGGAATCGTTCAAGGAGATCAGGCAGCAGGAAGAGCCTGTTATGTTGCTGAGTTGCGTGAAGCACAGAAGAAGGAGAAAGGAAAGGGCGTAGAGGAATCTCTCTACGTCCGTTTTACTGATAATTGACAACTAACGCCCGGGCCCCGGCCCGGGCACCACTACCAATTCCTTAGAGATCTTGACCCTAGAGATAGCGAAGATAAAGATGAAGTAGAAGAGAATCAAGCGTCTCCAGCCGAACTGACTGTGGACGTCCCGGTCAGTGAGGATGACGGCTCGAAAGTACTAAAAGTTGGATCTCAACTGGGAAAACAGATACAACAGGAATTGGTTGAATTTCTTCAAGCAAATCTTGATGTCTTTGCCTGGACGCACTCTGACATGTGCGGAATCTCACCGAACATTGCAAGTCACTCTTTGAATATTGATCCGCGACATGTTCCGGTCAAGCAAAAGAGGCGTGGTATGGATCCAGAGAGATCTGCCGCCCTTAAAGAAGAAATTGACAAGTTGCAATCAAATGGTTTCATCCGAGATGCTCTATACCCAGAGTGGGTGTCAAATCCGGTAATGGTTCGAAAACCGAATGGGAAATGGAGAACATGTGTCGACTACTCCGACTTAAACAAAGCTTGTCCAAAAGATAGTTTTCCACTTCCCCGAATTGACCAACTCGTAGACTCAACTGCCGGCCACGAATTGTTATCCTTTATGGATGCTTATTCCGGTTATAATCAGATACCCATGCATCTACCCGATCAAGAACATACTAGTTTCGTGACCGATCTGGGACTCTACTGTTACAGAGTCATGCCCTTTGGTTTAAAGAATGCCGGAGCAACTTACCAACGCTTGGTTAATCGAATGTTCGCTGATCAGATCGGGAAGACCATGGAAGTCTATGTGGATGACATGTTAGTTAAGTCCCGATTTTCCACAGATCACGTCAAGGATTTAAATTCAATGTTCCGCATCTTACGTGAGTATGGAATGAAGCTTAACCTGTTAAAGTGCCACTTTGGCATCGCATCCGGAAAGTTTCTAGGGTTCATCGTCAACGCTCGTGGGATAGAGGCAAACCCCGAAAAGATCTGGGCAATAAGGAATTTGCAAACCCCAAAGACCATAAAGCAAGTCCAGAGTCTCAACGGGAAGGTAGCAGCGCTAAGTAGGTTCATCTCGAAATCCACTGATAAATGCATTCCTTTCTTTGATCTAATCCGGAAAGGGAAACGAAACTTTGAATGGACCATGGAGTGTGAAGGCGCATTCCGATCGCTGGTTCAGCATCTCTCTACGCCACCGATTTTGTCGAAACCAATTGATCACGAACAATTATACCTTTATTTGGCGGTATCGGAGCATGCGATCAGTGCTGCTCTGGTCCGGGAAGAAGATCGAGTGCAGAAACTGGTCTATTATGTTAGTAAACGATTGACCGGAGCTGAAAGAAATTACCCCAGGTTGGAGAAACTGGCTTACTGTTTGGTCATCGCCTCGAGAAAGCTTCGTCCTTATTTCCAAGCTCATCCGCTTACTGTGTATACCGATCAGCCGTTACGACAGGTCCTCACGCGGCCTGAGACGTCTGGAAGGTTACTCAAGTGGAATATCGAACTGAGTCAATTTGACATTACTTATGCTCCGCGGAGAGCCATTCAAGGGCAAGTCCTAGCTGACTTCATAGCTGAATTTACTGTTCCAGACGACTTACCCGAAACCAGCGAGTCTCCTGAATATGTCTGGAAACTTTATACAGACGGTGCATCAAACGATCGGTGTTCGGGTGCTGGAGTTGTACTAGAAACCCCCGAAGGTCGATCCATATGCTATGCTTTGAAGTTTGATTTTCACGCAACCAACAATGGAGCCGAGTATGAAGCCCTGTTGACTGGGTTAAAGCTTGCCAGAGATCTGAGAATTATCGCTATAGAAGTTTATTGTGATTCACAGTTGGTTGTGTGTCAGGTACGGGGAGAATATCAAGCAAGAGATCGAAGGTTAGCTGCTTATCTACCCCGAGTTCAGGAAGCACTGGATCAGTTTGATTATTATGCTATTTACTACATACCACGAGATCACAATCAAAAGGCCGATTCATTGGCAAAGTTGGCCAGCATAGGTGAAGCACAGCAAATGGGACTTGTCCCGGTCGAAACTTTGTCCTTCCCAAGCATCGATCAAATCAAAACGAATGATGTGTTGGAAACCTTTCCCAGCAGAGAATCATGGATGACTCCGTATCGAAATTATATTGAGAATGGGATATTGCCTGAACACCGAAATGAGAAAAGGCAAGTTCTACGAAAAGCTTCGCGGTTCATCATTCAGGACGGGATCATGTATAGAAAAGGTTATTCTGTTCCACTCCTCCGGTGTATCGCTCGCGATGAAGTCAAACGAGTGTTACATGATGTACACGAGGGAGAATGTGGCGATCACACCGGTGGACAGGCGCTTGCTAAGAAGATACTCCGATATGGATATTACTGGCCGATAGTAAATCGAGATGCAGCCAATTATGCCACGAAGTGCGACAAGTGCCAAAAACACGCTCGAATTCCAAGAGCCCCGCCTACCGAGATAACTCAAATGGTCAGTCCCTGGCCGTTCGCTATGTGGGGTATCGATATCATTGGCGCTTTACCTCTGGCAAGAGGTGGTGCGAAGTATGCCATTGTCGCAGTTGACTACTTCACGAAATGGGCCGAAGCCGAAGCTCTCGCAACGATTACGTCGAAGAAAGTAATAAACTTTGTGGTCCGCAATATCATTTGCCGATTTGGACTCCCGCATACCATCATCACCGATAATGGGACCCAATTCGAAAGCTCGGAGTTCAAGAATTTCTGCCAACGATTTCATATTCATAAAAAGTTCTCTGCAGTCGCACATCCACAAGCAAACGGTCAGGTCGAAGCTGTTAACAAAGTTATCAAATCCATCTTAAAGAAACGACTGGAAAAGGCTGGGGGCAAATGGGTCGATGAACTTCCTATGGCATTATGGGCTTATCGAACAACTCACAAGACCGCAACTGGACACACCCCATTTTCCTTATCCTATGGCTCGGAGGCCGTCATTCCAGTTGAGACAGAAGTGTTTTCTCACCGCATAACTTATTACGATCCAAGAACAAATGCTATATTACTCGCTGAATCTTTGGATCTGTTGGACGAGAAACGAGAAGAAGCTGATTTAAGAGCGGCCGCCTACCGAAGTCGGGTCGCCCGGTTATATAACACCAAAGATCGCCCCCGAACCTTTGAACTCGGTGATCTGGTCCTCAAGAGAATCTACCCGGTTCCTTCACACATGAAACCAAATTGGGAAGGACCGTACATGATTACACAAAGACTTGGGGATGGCACATTCAAACTATCAACCGTGGACGGTCTAGTTTTACCAAGAGCCTGGAATAGCGAGAGTCTCCGTCGCTACTACATATGACAGGCTTCATTTATTTCATTATGTTTTTTATTCAGCAATTTACTTTTGCATTTCGAAATTAGAATTTGTAATAAGGCAACTGATTTGCCATATTTTCTTATTTCAGCAATAAAATGCCATCTCTTCGAGCCAGAGCTGTGATTCATTAAATACAATGTACAACATCACGATGCACGAAGAGCTAAGTTCCATCACACAGCGGAATTTATTCAAGTAGGGAGTGGTTGTGAAGCAATCAACCACTCACTAAATGAAACCCGAGCTCGGGAGCAAACCATCACATCAGACCACGAAATGGGTTGATACACGACAACCCTTCACCTAACTCCGTACTCCCAGAGTGCGAGGCGGAGTATAAACATTTTCCTAAAATCCCAGAGTACTCCGAGAGCGCGAGCTGGGTACAAACTTTTTAACTAACTCCGTACTCCCAGAGTGCGAGGCGGAGTACAAACATTTTCCTAAATCCCAGAGTACTCCGAGAGCGCGAGCTGGGTACAAGCTTTTTACTTAACTCCGTACTCCCAGAGTGCGAGGCGGAGTATAAACATTCCCTAACTCCGTACTCCCAGAGTGCGAGGCGGAGTATAAACATTCATTTAACTCCGTACTCCCAGAGTGCAAGGCGGAGTATAAACATTCCCTAACTCCGTACTCCCAGAGTGCGAGGCGGAGTATAAACATTCATTCAACTCCGTACTCCCAGAGTGCGAGGCGGAGTATAAACATTCATTTAACTCCGTACTCCCAGAGTGCGAGGCGGAGTATAAACATTCATTCAACTCCTTACTCCCAGAGTGCGAGACGGAGTATAAACATTCATTCAACTCCGTACTCCCAGAGTGCGAGACGGGGTATAAACATACGTCAACTCCACACTTATCCCCAATACTGGGGCAGAAACATAACACATAACGAGTTGAAGATAGAAAGGGAATAAATTTTCATTTCCACTATCAACAAAAAGAATCTGATTACAAAGTGTTTAAAAGAAATTCTGCTAGTGGGAGCCGAATCCACATCTATACACGGCAATAGAAAAATCAACAAAATGCTACCCTACGCAACAAAGATTTAAAGAAAGAGTTCAATCTTTCTTCTTCCTTATCTTCTTCTTCGGGGTAGCCCCACCGGATCCACTGCCTGATTTTTTCTTCAATCGTTTACTCTTTTCAGGCTTGCCCTCCGGCAGCGATATAATGTCGACGTCTTCCTCAGAGCTGGAGGCGACGGAAGTTCTTCTAGGAGGACGAGCTGGGGGCATAGGAGTAGTAGCAGGGGGAGGGACAGGAGCGGTCTCAATCATTACAGTACCGCCCGGTGAAATCACCATTAACGGGGCTGGCCCGGGCGAATTAGTACCAGCATTCCCTGCTGCCATCTCGGCATCAATCTCAGCAATGATGTCATCCTCACGAGATACTTGGGCCGCGTCGGATGTGCCAATAGCTGGCATAGATGAACTAACGGCCGGAGCAACCCCACTCACAGCATCGGACGGGTTGACAGAGGGATCGATGGGTTCATTGAGAAGCTCCTCAATCATTTGAGCGCTGAAAGAAAACATATTTGCATCTCCCTCCTCGCCAATCAAAGTAGAAGTCGTGATGGCTTCAGAAAAAACAACCCCTTGTGTTTGATGAGGAACTGATAGAGCAAGGGGCGCAGAAACAATAACTTCAGTCACTGAAATGCGACAAAACGAAGGTTGTTAGCCAAGTGTGTTGCTTAAGGTTCTTCATAACTAAACTACGAGAAGCATTCAAATACCTTCCTTGGTCTGGACCGAAGCGTGGGCAGAATCCTCAGCAGATGATAATAATGGTTGGTCAGGATTATAGGCAGGAACAGACTGGGGATCTACCGCACCAGTGGTTTCGGGCAATGTTGGAATTACAGCTCCAACACTTGTCCCGTGATGCACGATCCTCGAGCCTTCGCCTGTCTCTAGAGATCGAACGCCGAGCTTTTCTTTCGCCATAGAGATCACCACCGCATGAAGGGTCTTCCTCTCATCCTCGGTGAGCAAACGCATCTCCAGTTCAAAGTCGTCAAGTGTTCCATCTGGATGTGCTGCTCTTTTCTCATTCACCAGCCGGGTCCAGGCATTGTACAAGATCATGGAGTCATCTCCCAGCCACGCTAAATTTCTATGTTCCAGTACATTAGCGTTATACGTGACTAAGAGGTCGTCAAACTCAGCATCTAGCCTAGACCTCTCCTCCAAGATCTTTTCCTGAATTTCTGCTTCCGCAGACTTAGCCTTGACCGCCGCCACAGCAAGTTCGGTCCTGAGAGATACTGCTTGGTCGCAAGCCTCCTGAGCAGTGGCGTTCGCATCATCTTTCTCCTTCACCATTTCAGCGAATTTGGCCTTGAGCTCATTCAGCTCTTTAACGGCTAAGTCTCGCTCAGCTGCAATGGTGGTGTTGCGGTGGCCCATCTCCTCTACCGTGGCGCAATGTTCCTGTTGCATCCTAGCCATTTTGGCCACGGCATCCTCGTGCTTCTGGAGGGCTTGAAGTTCAGAATTCCGGGACGTCTCCATTTCAGATTGAAGAACTTCAATGATGCGTTTCTGTTTAGAAATTTCAGCATCGCGTTCAGCAATAGTCTTCGCCCGATCAAAAGCTACTCTAGAAGCCTTCACGGCTGCCTTGTACCACTCCTTATACTGAGCATAGAAGTCGTGGATATAACTATGAGCAGTGATCTCAGCTTCCGGAGGGATTCTTTTAAAGTTAGGAGGGAAGATATAGCCATCCATGTAGATTTTCGGGTAGTCATTTTTCATTTGGGCAAGTTTGGCAGCTCCCTCGCTTGTCAACTCAGCCGGAGCTTGTTCAATTATAGCGGTTGCTGTCGGTTCCATTCTTGGCCGCTGAGCATCAGGCCGAGAAGATTGAGAAGGCAACTGTTGCTGATGAGATGGCCCTGGGAGGTCTACTGGAGCCCTGGGAGGCGGAGGAGAGCGAGATCGGGGTCGGTACTGGTATCCCCGGTCTCTGTCAGAATAATCATAGCCAGAGCGGCTACGCGAGTAATCTCTGTCTCTATCATAACGTTCTTGACTTGAATAGCTTCGCCCATGATCCCTGTCTGTTTCTCTCCTGCGGGAATCATAAAATGGAGAAGATTGGCGCACATTCCGAAGCCTATCCAGAGTAGAGCCACGTCCTGACATCTCGCCTGCGATAAGAAAGAATTACGAATTAGGGTCTCATAAAGCAATGTTTACTATGCAAAAGTCATGAAGTGTCGTGGAAGTGTGTGTAAATGTGTAAACCCCCAAACCAACCGGAAGTGTTGACCGCACTTAAAGGAAAGGGCTCGTTCACGTTTAGAACATCTTGAAATTCCTCCAACCCAGGATTATGAGAAATCGATATATAATCTGGGATAGGAATATCGTCTAGCCCTTTGAAAGAATCTCTCAAATGAGAAAGGGCGGCCTCAGAAATCATGACCCCGGAAGCGGGAAGAAACACATCTACGGATTTTCCCCCCTTGGACTTAAGTTTTTTGGAAACGGCGGCCTTGCCTTTCCGTTTTTCTCCCGATTCTTCAAAGTTTCCCGAGAGATCAGTCATCGGCTCTGAATCTGTGTGGTTTCTTTCTTCGTCACCCGCCTCAATTATTCTGATTGCGAGTGACTTCTTCACTTTTTTCTTCTTGGTTTTCTTCTTATCTTCCTTCTTGGAGGCGGACTTCGCAAATCCCTCAACAACTATGCTTTGATTGATGTCGATCAAGCCAAGAACTCTTAAGTTATAATCATTCAGCACCGAGTCAATATGCCTCAACTCGCTTGGGACTTCTTGAAGACTCCGGACGGTACCCTTGAAACGCCCTCCATCGGGCCTAGAGATAATAGCTGTAAAAGGAATAAAATGTCAATTTTAACACCAAAGAGCTATTGGTCAAGGAAACAGGTTAAGGCGCTTACGTCTAGACAACCATCTCCTAGCGAAACCCGGAGGGCACCGAACGTAGAACCACTCGTTCTTGAAATAGCTCAGTCGAGTCCAAGCTCCAACTACAACTTGGAAATTCCTAACTGCCTCCAAAAATGTAAAAGACGGGCTATCACCCCTACTCTTGAAGTTAAATATGTGTCTGATCTCGGAGGGCCTCGGCGGGCGAAAGAGACAGTCCATAAATATTACAAAGGCACTGTTCAGCAACGCGTGCCCGTTGGGATGAAGTTGTGAAGGAGCGATTCCTAAATATGATAGCATCCCTCTGATATATTGGTTGAAAGGAGGAAGAGTTCCGGCCGCACAAGCATGACGGTAGAATGCTGTATATCCTTCAGGCGGGTTGTGCGGTCTATCAGTGGCGCTGGGCAATAATACGTCACCTAGAGATATGTTGTGCTTTAAGCATATTCGTCCCAATAAGGATTCAGAGATGTTAGACTGAACCGAATCAACAGGGTCCTCAATAAATATCGCCTCCGGCAATTCATCTGGAGCTGGATCGATTACATCGGCAGGGATATCGGGAATCTCGAGAACCGAAGGAGTCGAGCTCTGTACCTCTTGTTGTTGGGAACTCGAAGATTCCATAATTAACTAACTCATCAGAAAGCAACGTTAAGTTCGTAAACAGCCCGTGCATTCCCCAGTGTAGAGTGTGTGAACGTGTTGTGCAGTGCAAGTGCTGTGCATTGCTTAAGCAAATTAAACAGATTGAACCAAGATGTCCGTACGACAAAAAACTTAGGAATTTGAGAACAAAGATGACCGTCATCGCTGATCGTCACTTCCACACCATCCAGACGCTACTGACCACTTCAAGTATAAATCAGTTGTATTGTTGGTTATGTCATAGTTCCATCGACGAGCCTCAAAGGAAATTCAAGTATAATCTTTCAGTCAAGTTTTGTTGTACAAGGCCGAAGCTCGTCGGAGTCGAGTATGCTAAAGTTCGGTAAGTTCGGAAAGTTCGTCAAAGTTCATACTTGGAAATGGCCATAGTCCAGATGTTGAAAAAAATCAGAAGAGTAGAAGCCTCTGAAGCAAGGGTGTTCGAATTGATCAACTCGAATCGATGTGCTTCGACTCCGCATGCTTCGACTCGAATCGATATGCTTCGACTCGAACCGATATGCTTCGACTCCGCATAGTTCGACTCGATGAAGTCTTGGGGTGGAGAAGCACTTCGAAACCATGAGATATGCATAACCACGAATCGATCAAAACTGAGATCCCACGAATCAATCAAAACCATCGATTCGAAGTTATGCATTCATCCCTGGATCGATACGAAGCAACGAGAAGCAACATTCTGACCGATACGACTCAAATAGTTTCGTTCCTCGGTTCCATCGAGTCGACCCACCTCGTTCAGATTTCATCACTCCTTGATTTTTTCAGAAGAAAAGACTGAATTGATGCTAAAAAATTCTAAGTTCTATCTTTCTTACTCATTTCGAATCGATCCCTTGGTTACCTGTTTTTATTGCGAGTGAAAGCGTGAAGGGGTTCGAT
The DNA here is from genome assembly GCA_030737815.1 of Allium fistulosum. NCBI lineage: Eukaryota > Viridiplantae > Streptophyta > Magnoliopsida > Asparagales > Amaryllidaceae > Allium > Allium fistulosum. Next base: position 7,916,192 of record JASFAW010000014.1, read on the forward strand.
CGATCTGGAGAAAGCACGTTCGATTTGGCCTTGGAGAGATCGATTCGAAGAAGAGGCTATAGCAACAGTAAAATGTAAAAAGAAAAAGTGAAGTTAACCATGCGTATTTATATGGGTTCCAAGGGCGACTCGAGGCTCTTCGTCTCCCGGTCATGATAACTGCTCACAGCAGGTCACAGCTCCATCGGTTCGAACGTATGCTCGATTACCCATCAACTTTGAATCCATCCATGCGGTATGACGCAAAGCATCAACGATCCGGAGTAGACGATTCAAACTCACCAATTCGAACTCCAACGTGCGTACGTTTCGAATCTGCTTCGAGTCCACACCTCCGAATCCATCGTTGTCGAATTCATTAAAGCTTCGAGTCCATCGATTCGAGGCAATTGACGGAAGATGAATCAAAGTCACAGTATCACATCAATTCGGAGTACTTGCTTCGAAACCAACAACTCAGGCATCCACATCGAATCCACACAATATCGATTCGAAGCACGAGGTCCCTCAAACCCTCGATTCGAAGGCCATCGATTCGAAGAGGCACAGCTTCGAATCCATCACCAACCACTAATGAAAATGGACGAACCGTTTCAATATGAAAAATTGCTTGTCTACTCTTCATACCGATTCAGGAGAGGATCAATACGGGAGGATGACCATAGACAATCATAAAAGCACTGTTTTAACTCAAATCTCAAATCGGTTCAGGAGAGGACCGATGCAGATTTCGATAGCAAACCAAACTGACAACAACTTGCGATCACGCAACGTTAACCAAGATCAAGATAATACACGTATGCACGTATTTTATGACTAATGTTTTGGTCTTTATCATCAACAGGAATCAGATGTTCATCTCGTCATGACTCAAAAGCCTAACGGTCGATCATGATCATACAACGATTGATTACAACAGCAAAGAAGACGATTTTCGACAAAGCATGTGATAACTGTTCAATAAGGGACTGTAGCTTTTCAAAGCACGTCATGTTTACACAAGACGTACTTTGGGGGGCAAATGTTATCCCGCCTTTTGGCAAGGCCGTGACACCAAGGATTTGACTGGAGACCGGTGACAGATCGTCTCAGAAATCAGTTACACACAAGAATTGCGATGGATATCGATGAAATTTGTCCGAGTCCAGATCGGGCTGCAATCGATAAGGCACGTCAAGCAGAGTAGTAGAAACCAATGTTCCAAATTTCGGGGCAATCCGAGTTCGTATGCTCAAGATATCACCGACGAAAAATGGAGTAGACAGTCCTTAGTTCGAATCCATAGGCGAAGACTATGTTCGAATCCATGAAGTTCGTATCCACCAGACCGGCATCACCTCAGCATGGTCGAATCCATCAAACGTATGTTGCTTCGAATCCATGGAGCATAGCCTTGCTTCGAATCCATGCAGATCACGTTTACTTCGACTCCATCATGCGTGTCCCCTCTTCGAAGCCAACAAGGTAGGGGATCTTCGAATCGATACAGTCAAGAGTGCTTCGGCTCCCTTACCTCGAGTCCATTGGAACACTCCCTTCTTCGAATCCATTCAGCAATAGTGTCTTCGTATCGACCGACTGTGGGGAACCCTGATCGATACGAGGGAAGCAGACGACTCAATCGATTCGAAGGAGCATACCTTTGAACCCATCGCCTTGACTCCACCATCTTCGAATCCACTCAACTGAGAGTCCTCGACTCCACCATCTTCGAATCCAAGCCATGGATTCGACCCAGTCAAACAGGAGTACAAAATGGATCAAGGCGAGATACGCGCGCCACGTCGCAGCAAGCATCGAGTCGACCGAATCGATTCGAACTAAGATCGATTCGAAGTATCCCTGTTCTCCAGAAATGCAACATTGAATCGATCATATCTCGAGTTCTACAAGTCCAAATGCCATGAAATTTTCACAGAAGCTTAAACACATGATGAAGAATGTTCACACCAAATTTCAGCTCGATTGGACGATTTCTTGATCGATTCGAACCAAGGGTCGAATCGATCCCAAAGTGGGCCCGGATCTCCAGATTTCGGCCATGTGGGCCCCCTGACGTACCAGAACTGGTCTCCCCTCATTTTAGGCGAAATATCAGCCTCCTACACCTATAAATAGAGCCCCTGGTCATTTAGAAAAGGGGTCGGATAATTCTAAGTACTGAAGAGCGCCCAGATTCTGCCAGATCTACTCCAGAACACCGCCGCTGCTTTAGATTGATACTTAGCAATTAAATTCAGTTGTATTGCCTTATAAACTACTGTAATCTTCAAGTAATCGAGCAATAAAATCATCAAACTTCATAGTGGACGTAGGCAAAACGCCGAACCACTCTACATCGCTTGTCTTTGCAATTTACTTTCTATTATTTGGAGTTTTTGTTAGATAATCCACTGTTTCAATTTTCATTCTTCATTTTTATCTCTTCAAAAACTTCCGAAGAGTGTTGTGCCCATTTTTGGTACAAACAATTTGATACTTTGTAAAATCATTTAAAATGAGTTTATACAGATTTTAATCATAATAAATCTTAAGAAAACTTTTATAAAATTATTTTGAAATGTTTTAATATACAAAATATTTAAATATGAATTTCCTTTGAAAGTATATATATAAAAAGTATAATTGAATATATATTTAAAATCAAAGTTTAATAAATGTCAAAATGTACTTTTAAATACTATAAGCATTTAGAAAGCATAAAACTAAAACTATATCAAAGTATAGTAGATTAAAAGTATGTTTAAAATAAAATACATAAAAACTTAATTACTCAAAATATAATAATCTTGTAATCAAAAGGTTAGGGGTCATTTGAAGGCCGTTTTGAAAAATCATTTTGAAAGCAGGGATTCTTTAAAATCATTTTTAAAATTCATAATATTTGAAAATCATTTAAAGTCAGAGAATAGATTTAAAACCTTTTTGAAAAATGAAGAGAGATCAAAGAAGTGCTAATAGGGTTTTAAGGAAATAATCTATGACTGTATAACTTATCTAGATATGTTGAATCTTCAGTACTCATGAGTCTTTAATCTCTAACTCTTGAATCTACTCTTGATAATGTACAGTCTTCTTAATCAACACCTATCTAATATCATGCACTACATACTATATATAACTTGATAAAAAAACATTAGAATCTATATTTTATATAATTTCATATGGTTGTTGTCATCAAAACCAATACCCAAGGTACTAATAATCATTAGTCTGATCCTGGCTCTCACGTATAAGTCTCCTGACCATTTCAATCAAATCCGGTTTAGGTGGATCTTCTGAACGGTGGTAATCATGATCCACCCCAAGCGTTTGGCCTGGAAAACGTTCTTGGTTTTTTCCCTATAACTAGGTTCCCCTGACTCTAGGAGAACCATTTGTTTAGTAGTTTGATGACATCTTCGAGGCGAATCTGCAGTAGACGGCTAATCTCAGACATTCTGGCCATCCACAGCATGACCAGAAGCCAAGCCAGCACTATCGCTTGAAAGTTAACCGCTCACTCCCAAGTTAGATGGTTCGGTACCGATCCCTCTTGATGGATCTGTACCGATCCATAGGCCTTGGATGTGGGTCGGTCCCATTTTTTGTTTCGACTTTTCGGTTTCCTTCCTGAGCATCTTCTGCTTTCTATTCCTCTTCCTTTAATACGATAATGAGGAACTGTCAGATTCGAAATTGGAAGTAGTTCTATCCCTCCTACTTCTCCTGCGACTGCTTGTTAGTTGGTTCAACAAATCCAAGCTCTGCTTCATTTGCTGATTCAGTTCATTTCGGCCTTCCTGAAGCTTGTCTACCGTTTGCTTCATCATACATTCCATCTCAACCCTATTGATCATATTTGTTGGGTTTAGACCTTCGTTAACAGTTTGCTATGCAAACCTCCTCAACATGTTGGGAACCAGCATTCTCAAATTTCTTAACACACGTGAAGTGGTGGATCAATCTTTTAGGAGCCATTGTAAAAACCACTTGTGTAGATTTTTTGAGAATCTGAGTAGTTAAAAATTCCAAAAACAAAGAAAACTGGATCTATCTCTTGGATTTAGGCAATCCAATAGTAGATGATGGATCCAAATAGGCTGAGAATCTGTTCTCAGTGAAAGCACCAAAATGTTAATACCAAAATATGGCACCAACACCCAAGAGATTAAATAGAAAATGAAATTGAAGAAACGTAAATTAAAATGATTAAAAACAGAACAACATACATTTATACTGGTTCGGCTAATCAGTGCCTACGTCTACTTGAGATTTTTATTTATAATACTGCTATTTTACAGGTATTGTTCTTATGGTTCGGTACTACTCTAAGGACAATTATAAGAAAGTATGTAAAAATTGCAAGGAAGCAAAAAAGATATCTAAAAATGAGCCCCTAGCCTCTTATTTATAGCTATATATTGGCGACAAATGCTCCACCATGTCTTCCTCCATGATCTCCACTATCTAGCAGCCATTGTGCTTGAGAAAACATGGTCAGGTCAGTAATCAGCTATAGATCGGTACTGATTCATAAGATCTTCTTATGGATCCTTCTTGCCACCTTTCCCAACTTATTTATGTTGTTATGAGCTTGCTTCTGACTCCAAATGATGGATTGACGAAGGTGTAGAGTTGCTGATTTCCAATGCTTGAGGCATTCGGTACAAAGGATAGGCGATCGATTTATGGAGCTTAAAACAAGCTTCTGCATCAAGACTTGGTAGCAGGAGGAAAATGGACCAAATCTGGGGAAGCTTTATGGTTCGGTGTCGATCCATGGTGATGGGTCAGTACCGAACCATTAGATTGATGAATCTTTCTTCGAGTTTTTTGGGATGGTTTGGTTTCTATCTTATGATCTTGGCTATACTTGGTTTCTGGACTTTACGGCTATCTCCCTGCGCCTCTTGCCTAAATAGCTTTCAAGTTCAATTCGTCAAGTCCGTCTAGATATTGCCTAGTCAAAAGGCTGCATAACAATATGTCTCATTTTAAATTAAAATTTTAAATTTTAAATTTTTGTTCTTAATTTTTAAAACAATTTAGAAAATTAGCCCAAGGCCCAATTCAAATTGGGCCTTTTTTATTATAGGCAACCATTGGGCTTACATATCTGTTCTAGCAAGGCTGATAGTCAGGCAGGGCAGAGTACTTTATTAACCAAACCCAATCCTGCAATATTACCTCTCTAGACACCCTACTATCTAAGTTTTGACCTTAATTAGTTAGCCCTAACATGACTAATTTAGACTGCATATGTTGTTGGACTCTCATACTATTGATGGAACTAAGCCAGCCCGTAGCAGAGTAATTGGGTAAATTTAAAAAAATTGCCTTTTAGAACCTTCTTAGGTCTATGTAGTATAAATCCATTTAGAACATTTCTAAATTATCTTTTAAATAAAATCAATATTTTATTTAAACATATGAATAAAGCTTTATTTTATAAAATTTGTGTTATATTTTATGTATATGTATCATATACATATATATATATATATATGTATGTATGTGCACGTGCAACAGGATAACATGTACATGGTTTGACATGCCCATGTATTGGTACCGTGATTTACACCGCAATAGGCATGTTAGCCCCTCATTCTATAAATGGATTGTCTAAATGTATATATGAGTGTATTAAATTATTATGAAAATAATATTATGTAAGATATAATAATATATATACACATACTTCGAAATAGCAACTATAAATAATTTATTTAAAATATATATATACACACATATGTATGATAAAATTATTTTAAATATTATTTTAAAAATTAATTTTGAGAATATATATATCAACATAAAAACCAAATATAAGTTTTTTTAATTAATTTATATATATATATATGAAATATATATAAACAAATAATTAGTGGTTTAATTATATATATATATATATATGTATGTATGTATGTATAAACTAAACAATAAAAAAAATATCAACAAATATTTACTGTAATACTCGCGGCCCAGATTTTTTTATTTTTGTTTTGTTTTATGTATTTTTATTATATAAACATTTATTAATTATAAACTATATAAAATGAATAATAAAATAAATAAAAATTATTTTCGAAAATAAGATTGACTAAAATATATTATATGAAGTTTTGTACCAAATTTTATTATTTATATATATATATATATATACACTTATATATATAGACATACACATTTTATTTATATGATCAATTTTTAAATTAAATAATATATATAAAAATATATATCTGAAAATTTTTAATTTTCTTCCAAAAGCCTTTTTACCAAAATTACTTTTTGTAAAAATCTATAACATATATTATGTTGTATTAAACTTTTAAAATTATATTTAGTATTTAAAATCATTTAATATTATTATTTTAAATTTTAAAATAAATTGAAAAATTATTTCCAGGCCGAGAGCATGTACAAGAAAATGTTCATAAAATTTTTTATTTTTTAGATATATAAATATTTACACTTGTATACACAGCATCTACATGTGACAATCCATTGATATACCAATTCGTGATAATTCTAACACAGCCATCAAACGGCCTGCCTCATCATGTTATTATCATGCTCAAAAATACCAAGCCCCGTATGGGCCTTAAACCCACTTCAAGGTTGAATAATATTTATTGCATTTAAATCCAATTTAAACGTGTATCGAATTCTTATATCGATTAGTGTTTATATAAATATTATACGAATACTATTTAATATTGTTCGAAACACATCAAATAAAATGATAGTTGATGCTCCAGGGGTGGAAAAAGAAATGATACTTCATGATGACGGCCACATCACCGGACACTCCTTAGCCCCATGACCGGCGTAGTTATAGGCGGTCTTTATTTGTTCTACTTGTATGTTGATTGGATGAGGCTTAGTGTTATAATGAACTTCTTACTGTGAAATAAGACTGAAATCCTTAATTGAATTCTCTTCTCTACTATTTGGATTCGTCTATTTGTTTTGATACAGTGTGTGTCTTCTACTTTTTTGTTAACATTCCACAAATATACTTGTTTTCTATATTTATTTACTTTGTGACTTTTATTTTCTCTATACCGGATGGTAGAAGCGGCCCTCGACTTTGTTAATTAAACACGTAAACTTAGGCAATGCACAGTCATAACAAACAAGTAGACATAAGAAAAATAATGAACAAGACAAATAAACTTATCTTTCGTTGAGGCAGTCCACCCTCGGCATTGCTCGACAAACGTGAGTTGAAAGCAAAGCAACCTTTGGTGGTTTACTGGTACTCATGTTGGTACGCTTATGTTGTATTCATAGGCCGTCTTGGGGCTCGGCTTTGCTTGATTGTGCCACTTTGGATGTTTAAGTTGGTTGGCACTACGGATGTCAGGTTCGGGGTTACATGTAATATCCTCTATCTTGAGGCCCGAAGCTAAGCGCTATAGATGCTACAGTCATCCATAGTATTAACTTCCGGTGACAAAATACGGTAATGTTAATGGTATCCATAATATCGGAAGCACATGAATATGAATAAAATCAACATAGATTTAAAACAACTTTTCTGATTACATTTCAAATCATTATTTCATATTCAGATACATAATCCCAAAACGATTCCCATGTTTTGATCAAATATAATTATTAAAAAATACACCAAGAGAGACATATGAAGATGCTCCTTTGGATGATCAGAGTACTAAATAGACATATCAGTCCTAATACATCACATCGGAAATAAAACTAAATAACTCTTATATATCTAACTTTGCCTCCTGCACGTCGTCGGAAGCTTTATTCATCCAGCCCACTAAACCTAAAAAACCTTAACCCTCGATCTACTGAAATTAATTTTAAGCACCCGAGAGTTTAGGGGGAAACATAAACTTTGAGTCAGACATAAAGCCTAGTGTGAATAATACTACACCTCGGTTTACTGATATTAAGTGGGACCACGCCGCTTAGCGGAACAGGTTTCCCTTCACTAATATCCCTTTAAAACATATCTTTTTGCAACTCAGAATCCTGCAATCAAACTGATGAAAACAATAATGGCAATATCATATATGCTCATAAATCAGGTAATTAATGGACTATCTGTCCGAACAATATAGTTTTATTTGGCTAACTACTAACCATTGGCTGACTTCGGCCTACCAGACAAAATAAATAATCTAACTTCTATTAGACACTCTTCTAGACGGTTTGTCCTCAACTTACTCCTTCCAAGGTCACCTGATCCTAATGGTTTTGCGAGCTCACCAATAAAATATCCTCTTTCTCTGTATATATTCCTTTCTGTGTGTAACATCATTTAAGTCTTACCTGTGACTAAGCCTTACACACTGGAATTTTGGACTAAATTAGCTAGGGTTTATAGCTAATGTATAGGGAGTGACCTTCTACCAGTCCCATCTGGTATTCAAATATTTGAGTCATTTACTTAGGGTTAACTACCTATCAAATTTTCCTTGAAAACATGTTTCAATTTGATTGAACTTTAATCATACTTAAACAAAGAAAACATACTATTTGCTTTACTCAAATCTCTTTGCCATGATATATGCTTTACTTAAAACATTGTTGATGAAAACCTTCGAAACCCTTGCTTAAAATCTTTAAAGAATCTCTTTCGAAACCTTTAAAAGTACCCCTTTCGAAAATATTGAAAGTACCCCTTTCGAAACAAGTTAACTACTTTACTTTGTAACATTAGGCCAATAGGCCAAAACATACCTTTCGAAACCATTTACAAAAGACCTTTCAAAAACATTGAAATTGTCCCTTTCGAAGGCTTTATAAAACCTTAGGCATCCTCCTTTCAAAATGCTTCTATTTTCCTTTCGAAAACATTGGAAACCTTCCATTCAAACACTAAAGGTGAACCTTTCAAAAACATTGGAGAACCTTCCCTTCGAAACCTCCATTAGATACCTTTCAAAAGTATTAAAGTCCTTTACTTAAAACAAACCTTTCGAAAGCGTTGGGTTCAAGTAAGAATGTGCGGAACATAGTTTTGAAAACTTTAGAACCATTCCTTTCATAACCTTCGGGTTTAGCTTTCAAAATATAGAAAGGGTCTTAAAAGAACTAATACAAAAGCAACTCTTTCGAAAGCATTTTCCTAAATAAAAGAAGTGGATGGTGTCGAAACCAACCCCTTCGAAAGCATTAGAGAAGTGGCTTCAGGGTTTAAAACAAAAGAACCCTTTCGAAAGCATTGCTTTGAAAGGTAGAATGTGGCAGCAAGGGTTTCGACCCCTTCGAAAGCTTCTTTTTTTAAACAAAGGCGACAACCTCATTCGAAAGCTCTTTTCTTTAAAAAAATTGACCAAGTCGAAAGCCATCTCATTCGAAAGCCTCAATTACAACCAAAATAGTTCTAAGTTTTTAAAAGCTACTTCAACCCCTTCGAAACCCTTATTTCGACTCCTTACCTTTCGCCCAACTCCAATCCACAACGTACCGAAGCTAATACCAAGTGTTTTGATTTCGACTTTGATGGAGGTGGTAGTATGAGGTCGAAAGGTGCTGCTATAAGTGGCGAAGCTGATAAACAAACAAAATTTGGATGTCATTTGATAGGTTTTTCAAATCAAAACTTGTCATAAAATCTATATGAACAAAAAAAATTCATCAACAAGCATATATATCTATTTAACATTCAAAACATGGCATATTCTTTGCAAAGCATATTCGGATCTAATCTAGAACTAAAATTAAGAAATATGAGATGTAATCTATTATTTACCTTAGCTTGTTGTTAAGGAGTTTGAGATTTGCTCTTGAATGAATTTGATTAAGCTTCTTCCTTTTGATTCTTGCTTATCTTCCTCTTGCTTTCTCCTAATGGTGACCGGCCTTACTTGATTTAATTTTTGTTTGTGAACGTGTAAAACAAGAGTGCATGAGGGTTTAAGTTATAAGAATATAACCTATTCCTATTTTGCCCTTATCTATTACCCTTACTTATTTCATTTTAATTCCCTTTATGTTCATTAGTTAATTAGGCACGGCTACCCTCTAATATTCAAATCTCAATTCCCTTAACCATTTTACATTATTTCATTTAATTTATCTAATTAAATGTCCTAAATAATGATAATCAAAATTAGGTTCATTACATTACGACTGGAGGGATAAGCAGCATCATGGGAAAATGAATTGGGATAAGGATGTAGGAGGTCGCATCATCGGTTCATCGATGTCTCCGGCACAGAAGGGAGAGTTGAGTGGCTCGGAAATCCTCATGGAGCAGCACCATAGATGCAAGTTCGAGGTTACGACGTGGGTAACTGCCTCGCCTTAGCACCAGTGCCATGTCCCTCCTAAGAGACGAGCAACATCATAGGCGAACAAATTGAGACCATGGCATGGGTGGTTGCGCCATCAATTCTTCAATGCCTCTAGCACAGAAAGTAGCATTGAGTGGCTCATGCATCCTCATGGAGCAGCACTACGGATACCAGGTTCAGGGTTACAACATGTGTAACCGCATCGCCTTGGCACCAGCGCCCCATCCCATTGGAGGGACAGGTAGCATCATAGGCAAACAAATCAAGACCGCGACGTAGGTGGTTGCGCCATTGGTTCATCGGTGCCTTCGGCATGAAAGGGAGCAATGGGTGCACATCCTCATGGAGCAAAACACCATGGATGAAGGAATTGGGACCATGACATGAAGCGGTCGAGCCATCTTTACGGCGGTGTCCACGGCATGGAAGGAAGCGTTGATTGGCTCGCACATCCTCATCGGTCCGTTTTTGAGCATTTCCAGGTTGCAGAGGAGAGTCCCTCATGATTCGTCCTCTTCGGATAGCCTTGTAGCTGCTATTTGGGCGATGAAAGTCTGAGAATTTCTGCTTTTATTTCATATTTAGACCAATCATTACAAAAAAAAATTTCCTTGTACTTGCAGCCTACAACATTTAAGACATAGGTTGTGCGAAGGAGCTCCATATTCCAAGTTCTGACCACGTGGGTGTCAACAGGGTGCAAGAGGCGGTAGGCGTCGATAGCACGTGTAGTGTTGACTACATAAGACCTTCCTAGTTTGGCCCCAGTTCGCCTTTTGTTGGGTTTTTGATGTTTGCAAAGACCCGATGCAAAACCAAGTTCTCGATGATAAATTGGTCGTGCTTCACTATAGTGTTGTAGTTTTTGATCACATTTCTCTTGTATGATTTTTGCGGTGTTCTGCCTATGCACTCCTTTCTTCTAAGGCATCAAGCCCTAGCTTTAGGAACTCTTCGTTTTGCTCGGGTTGTGAGTGAGACATCGAGGGGTGGGAACATCGACTTCGATGCACAGCATAGCTTCATACTCGTAAGCTAAAGAGGACGTGGAGTGCCTGGTTGATGTGCGGATCGGGGTTCAATATGACCATAGTATGAGCCGAAGGTCTTCAACCTAATTCCCTTATGCCCTGGTGAGGCGCTTCTTTAGTGTTGTTTTGATGGTTTTGTTTATGGCCTCAACCTACCCATTTGTCTAAGAGTGGACGACTAAGGAGAAACATTTCTTTACCCCATTCCTCTCATAGAAACCTTGGAACAACCTGCTCTTGAACAATGTGTAGTTGCCCGTGATGATTTTCTTTGGTAGCCTAAAGCGACAAACAAAGTTCTTGATCATGAATTTCAGAATCTTGGGCGTGGTGACCCTAATGATGGACTCTGCCTCAACCACTTTATGAAGTAGTTGATGATGACGATGGCATGGTTGTATCCTCCTTTAGAATTGGAGAGCTTTCCGAGTAGGTCAATCCCCAGTGTCGAACGGCCAAGGAAATAACATAAAGGTTAGAGGATTTGGAGAAGCTCTAGGGATTTTTTCGAACCACTGACATCGGTCACACTTCTTAACATAGTCCATTGCAATTTTGATCATGATTGGCCAATAGTAAACTTGGCAAGCAGCCTTTTCTACTAGGTCTGTCCCTCAGCATTGTCCCCGCAGAACCCTTGATTCAATTCCTTTTGTATGTGACCAGCTTCTTCGTTTGTAACACATCGCCAAAAAGGATTAGAGTACCTCCGTCGATATAATTTCCATCCATGATTATGTAGTAGAGCACATGGTAAAGGATATCGAGCCTCTTTTCTGTTAATAGGTAATTCGCTACTCATAAGATACTTCAGTGGCGAAATCATCCAAGTATCAGTTAGGGTCTCAGCAATCTCCATCATGGATGCCCCGACTCATAGCAAGGGGCAACCCATACTTCTGGTAGGACCCACAGGAAGATCCCTTCAGGGTCACTTGTAGCTTTGGTTAGCTAGTCGACCTTAGCGTTATTCCCATATGGAATTTGTTCCATCTTGAACTTGGTAAAAGTAATGATGAGCTTTTGGCATTTGCAACATATAAGGCCGGTGTTTTGCCTTTTACTTCAAAATGTTTGCCAATTTGGTTGACGACCAGCATGATAGAGTTAGGGGTATGCCCTAGGGGAAATACTGTAAGTTATTGTAAATTAATTAACTCTGTAATCAATTCTCATTCGTAAAAAGGTGTTTTTCTTTCTGTTATATTTTTATTATAACGTGTTATAAATAATTAAATATTTAATTAAAATATATTTAATAGAATATCCATAGATGGTGTGTTTGTGATAGTAATTAAAAATAGTTGTAATCATAATTATTCTGTTATAATATAATAAACACATCATTTTAAATATTCCTAGTCAAGATGCATCGAGAGTGGATATCGATGCATCTATTGAGACTAGAGTATGTAACGCTCTCCAAATATTGGACAGTGTATTACTCACGACTGTTGGGGGCACCAAGAGGTTATGTACTGATAGTCATTGGATAACTATGGAATGACTCATTCGATAGTTTTTCTATTGGTTAATATAACCAAGGTCAAACGGTAAATATCTGCGTGATTAATTAACACAATTCTCCCGACTTGAGAACATCGTTGATCTTTAATATGAAAGATCCACTTTGATTATAGTCAAATCATGACACGAAGTTCATTAAATGACTATAATCGGGTTGAGTGGAAGTATTGGAAGTGAAACACTATTAAAGAGAGAATTCGTCATGTTAGTTAACTGGGGTTTGTATCATGGTCAACTGAAGTCAACTCAAAGTGAAAATCTCTGACCAGCATAATTCGGTTAATAATAATTGTTATTATTAAACCAATGATTTTTTTGGACTATTGAGTTGAATATGAATGATATTGGAATTTTTACCATTACAAGATTCCATAAATTCAAAGTGACATTGTTTTGACAAAGAGAATTAGTGTAAATATTTGTCACTGTCGAGTAATGCTTAATTAAAGTGAAATTGGATTTCACCAAAACCAAGTAAGCAGTAAATTTAACCATAATGTCATACCATCTACTAAGTGACGTGTGAACGTTGATATTGGAATTGTTCGTTATTAATATTTACACCTGAGAGTCATAAAACCGAAACTATGAATGTTCCATTTAACACATGATTAAATTAATATGTTATTTTTATAAGTTAATTAAATTAATTAATTACTTATGAAATATTAATTACAAATTTTTTTATTTAATGTGTGGAACAATGTTAAAAAATGTATTTAAAATAGTTATAAATATAATAATCGATATATGATCATATGAGCTTAAATTCAGATTTAAGTGCAATGGGCATTGTTCGGGTTGGAATTGGTTTTAAGGCCCGTATAGGGCATGCAAATTTCAGCTAGAATATCTTGGATAGGCCAGTCAAATGTTGTAAAAAGAGGGAGGCTCTTGAATGGTTTTAAAAAGTGGAATTGGTAAGAGGGAGAAGGATAAGATACACTTTTCTCTCCATTTGACTTCCAATTTATATGCCACTCTCTACACCGTTCTTTTTTATATTTTTCCTCTCCTCTCCATTTGAAAATTTCAACCAAAAAATCCCCCATATCAAAGCCCTAAATATCCAAACAAAAATCACATTAAAACTTTTTGATTCAATCGTCGGTAGTAAAGCAGTACGAGAGCCAGCAACTCTAAATCTTGGAATTAAATTCAAGGAACCATTTCATTATTTCAAAGTGAGATCTCTAGACCTTAGTAAAAGGTATTCAACTTGTCTACTGATTCATTTAACATTATTATCTATTATTGTATTATATTGTAGGTTATTAGATTATATTACGAATCTAGTGGATTGATGTTATGTTACATATTAGATGGTTGAATATATTGGTGTGTCTATATATTAAAAAAATTATTTTGTATGTTTACTGGTATTAAACTCATGGCCTAAAAATTAAAAACATTTTTTTAATATAATAATATTATATATGATTTTGTTAGCTAACAAATTATATCCTAAAGATTAAAATCATATTATATTCATTCAAAAATTTCTAAAATTTTATTTTTAAACAATAATAATTTAACAGAAAATTTTAATTTATTTTAATATATATTTATATTAATTATATATTTAAATATTAATATAACTATTTATTTAACTAGAAATCGAATACATATAAATAAATAAACTTATTTAATATAATTTGAAATTAAGTATAAAATTTTATTTAATAACTTTACATAATTTTCAGATTGGAGGAATTAGGGAAAAGGACAAACTTTTAAAAAAATTAGGCTGAAAGACATCAAGTTTTATTTTTAGGCTGAAGGACAAATGTTGGTTATATTTAGCATTATATTCAACTTTTACACAATACAAAATGCTAGTTATAGCTAGCATTATATTCTGTTTTACAATATACAAAATGCAACTTATAACTAACATTGTCCTTCAGCCAAAAAAAAAACTTGTTGTACTTCAGCCTAAAAAATTTTCTAAGTTTATCCTTATGCATATTTTCTTGTTTCAGATTTAATTATTGATATTTTTCTATTAATTTTAATAATTAATTACGATCGGTTTCAAATTATTTTATAATTATTTATCTAAAAATTATTTTATAAATTCTAAAAAATTTATTTTTTTTGTGTCGTAAGCTCCAAGTGAACTTGCATCAATTTTATAAAAATTTTATTTATTTATTTATTTATTTATATGCATATGTGTTTGTATATTTATAATTATTTATTAATTAAAAAAATAATTTTTTTCTTGGGTTTGCAGGAGCAATTGAAAATATTATATTAATTATTAAATGATTTTTATATTTAAAATAAATGAAAATTTGTACAGATACATCTTTAATATTTTATATAAGTTATTATAATTTTTATTTCTATATATTTATATAAATATATGAGTGTATTTTATGATTCAAAAAAATCAAAATACATAGCGGCTTACAGAAACCCTAATGGTGATTTTACAAAGGACAGAGGAAGACCACCTGAAAAGTTGGATTCAAACAAGGAGCCGCAAGCAAGTTCATATCAAGACAAAGGGAAAGCAGTGGCGTACAATTCTGATCGTCATGACCTGGGAAGGGACGGATTGCCTCACGGCAATCAAAATACCAAAATGGTTCGTTCATCCAGGGATTCACGTTTGGGGGGGGATCAAACCCGAACAAAATCTGGATACCCACAGGTTCATAGCGATGGATTTGTATCAAACAGGGAAGACTCTAAGTGGAAGGCGATTCAAAAGGACATAAATTCTGGAAATTCAAAATCTTGGAAGGAAGCAGCATGTGGAGGAATAGGGGAGCAGCAAGATGAATACTTAGATCTACAATATATCAAACCAGTGCTTGTCAAAGATAAAAAGATGGCTAGCATATCTGAATCTGTTGTGAAGAGGGCGGAAAGTAAATGGGAACATTCCATAGTTTTCTACGTGTATGGGGTTAGACCTTATCACATTCATCTTAAGGGATACATAGAACGGGTATGGAAACCTATGGGAAAGTTTCAGCTATTATCTCGAGAAAATGGTTTCTTTATAATACGTTTTGATGATAAACTAGATTGCGATAAAGTGTTGAAGGGTGGACCTTATTTGTTTGATAACAAAGTGATTATATTGAAAAAGTGGGAGATGGGTACTAGATTCAGGAAAGACTTACTGACAACTCTTCCTATATGGATAAAACTATCTAATCTAGAACTCGAGCTATGGGATAAAGAAGCAATGAGTGCCATTGCAAGTGTGTTAGGAAAGCCTATTAAAATGGACAAGATTACAGCTGATGAAACTAGGGTTGCGTTTGCTAAAATATTAGTTGAAATGCAAGCAAGTAATGAGTTCCCAAATGAAGTGGATGTTATACTTTATACGGGAGAGGAACTAAAGATTAAAGTAGACTATCTTTACAAACCAACCAGTTGTAAGGAATGTAAAGTGTTTGGCCATGCAACACAGCAATGCAAAATAAAAAGTAAAGAAAAATGGGTTCCTAAAGTTACAGGAAAAGCCTCTACCTCATCCTACTCTGAATCTAATTCAGAACATAGTAAAGATAATGTAGGTTCAGAGCTAATAGCAGGAAAACCAAATAATAATCTAAACAAGGAAGTTATAATTGTGGATTCTGAAATTACAAATGTAGGGTCTGATACCCCAATATTACATGAACAGAATATAATTGATAGTGAAGGTAACTTAACTAATGACTATAATGTTGAAGAGATTCCCAATGACCAAGTCCCTGCAGTAGAAAATTCAACAGTGAATGAGATAATGAATGTAAACTCAATTAATAATAAGGAGAAGGCTATAAAGGAGAAAGAGGACTTTCCTGTAAGTCAGTATCAAACTGAAGGTTTGGTAGAAGATTTAAGTGAAGCTGAAGAAGAGGAACTTATCAGCAACCTTGCTAGAGAGGAACCTATCCCTAATCCACCAAAGAAGATTGAAGATGTCTCGAACTGTGTGGAAAAAAATCAAAAATTTTATGAGGATATTGAAACATCAAACAAGCAGAATTTGAAAGGTAAAAAAGGAAAACCAATCCCTGCTCCTCCTAAAGCAAATACAAGGAGCCAAAGTAAATTTAAAGAATGAATATAGTTGCTTGGAATGTTAGGGGTTTAAATGCTTTGGATAAACAATTTGAAGTGTCTAAATTCCTAACTAAATATAAGCCATCTATTGTTGGCTTACTTGAGAATAAATTAAGTAACTTGAATATAGAGAATCTGAGTGTTAGATTGCAGAGAAACTGGAAGATGACTGATAATAATGACTGTGGTAGCAAAGGTCGAATTCTCATTCTGTGGGATTCAAATATTTGGAATATTCAAACTGAGACGAAATCTTATCAACATATCTCTTTATTAGCTGAAAACACTGGAGGTTTTAAATGTAGAATAACCTTTGTCTATGCTAGTAACTTTATTAGAGATAGAGACAAATTATGGGAAGATCTTATTGTTGAATCAGGGTTAGTGAACTCCCCATGGATTATTCTTGGAGATTTTAATAATACATTATCACCTTCTGACAAAAAGGGTGGTACTGCTGTTCCTTTTAGTCACCTGGTAGGCTTTAATAATTGCTTATCAAGGATAGGTCTGGTTGAACTGCCTATTACAGGTTTCAAATACACATGGAGGAAAAAAGGTATGGCTTCTAAAATTGATAAAGTACTCTGTAATCAATTATTACTGGGAACTACACCAGGGATTACTACCTTTGGGGTCTCTAATGCTATCAGTGATCATATTCCGATTTTTATTAATTTTAATAAAGAATACATAGGTCCTAGAAATATCCCATTCAGATATGTTAACTCATGGCATATGGGGGAAGGGTATATGTCTTGTATTGATAAAGCTCTAGACAATTATTTTTCAGATTTCCCTAATTACCAAGCTTCAAAACTTCACAAGTTCATGAAGTTCATTAAAGATTGTAAGATTATGCTAAAGGAGTGGAATCTCAAAAACTGCAGAGAAGGGAATCCTCTAAAAATATATGAAGAAGAATATCAGAACTGCCTTAAAGAATGTGATGAAAACCCGACCAACTCCTTTCTTTTTGATAAACTTAGTAAAGCTTACAACAGCTGGAAAACTCAAAATGTTGCTGAATTTTTAAAGGCCAGACAGAAAGCAAAGATTGAATGGCTCACTGATGGGGATTCATGCACAAAAATTTTTCATGCTAAGATGTCACAAAGAAGACACTTTAATAATTGGAATCAGATCATTATGAGTAATGGGGAGGTTATTCAAGACAGTGCAAAAAATGAACATGATGCTATAAACTATTACACTGATATATTTTTCTCCAAACATCCATTATCAAATAATTTCCCTGATATACAGTGTATGAGAATTATAAATGATAGAGGCAGAACTAAACTTACTTCTGATATCAATCTGGATGAGGTAAAAAAAGCTATATTCTCTATATCTGATGACAAGAGCCCGGGTCCGGATGGTTTCACTTCAAATTTTTATAAAATTCATTGGGATGAACTGAAGTTTGAGCTCCTGAACCTGATCCAAGAAGTTTTCAACACTGGTAAAATTGATAAAGGTTTAAATCATACTTTTATCACACTTTTGCCTAAAACCAAACAGCCAATTGGTATTTCTGATTATAGGCCTATTGCATGCTGTAATGTTTTATATAAAATCATATCCAAAATTATATGTAATAGAATCAAACCTTTTTTACCTCACCTAATATCAGAAAACCAGTCTGCGTTTATTCCAGGAAGATGTATTGCTGAGAACATCCTGCTGGCACATGAACAAATTAGACAATTCAATAGGAAAGGTAGTGATAAAATGTGCCTTAAGATAGACCTTCAAAAGGCTTATGATATGATAAATAGGGAGTTTGTTTGTCATATGTTGAACATGATGAGGTTCCCAAATAAACTTGTCAAACTTATTAGAAACTGTATATCTTCCCCCACTTATTCTATTCTTGTTAATGGTAGCCCTAAGGGGTTTATTTCCAGCAATAGAGGGTTGAGACAGGGAGACCCTCTCTCCCCTTATCTCTTTTGTGTTGCTATGGAGTTTCTTTCTCTGAAGATGTTCAAAGCTCATAAGACTGATAATTTACAGCCTATTTACAATCAAGATCCAAATGTCAATCATCTTATATATGCAGATGATCTTATGATATTTTCTAAAGCCAAGCCTAAGTGTGCTAGAACTATTAAAGAGATAATGCAAATTTTAAAAGATTTGGTAGGACTGAATATAAACAATTTAAAGTCTAAAGTGTATTTCAGTAGAGGGGTGATAAACAGAAATGTATTGATCAATATTTTGGATATGAGGGAAAGAGCATTGCCTATCAAATATTTGGGTGTCCCATTGTCCTATAATTATCTTCACTATTCTGATTGTGGTCAGCTTCTAGACAAAATCCAGCTCAGAATGGATGGGTGGGACTGTAGGATACTTTCTATGGCAGGTAAGATAGAGCTTATTCACTCAGTTATCACTCCTATGGTGTTATATTGGATGATGACATACCAACTGCCGATTGCAACTATTGATAAAATCAATAAGATATGTGCTAATTTTATTTGGGGAGGCAGAACCCATAAAATAGCATGGGATATCCTTTGCAGACCAAAATTGGAAGGAGGAGTGGGCCTGAGAAACTTTAGAGACGTCAGAACTGCCACTGCTCTTAAATTGTTATGGCATTTTATTAACAACAATAACTTATGGTCTAGCTGGATGTACAACAGATACTATAAAGATAAACACTTCTGGACTATGGATATTGATAATAACAGCTCTTGTACCTGGAAATCTATCCTTAAACACAGACAGAAAGGCATTCAACATATACAAAGAAATATAGTTGATGGGCAAAATACACTTCTATGGCACGACTCGTGGATTAAAATTGAACTTTTAGTTAACATACTTGGGCGGGATGCTCTCGGTTTAAATGGTGGCGACAATTTGAAGGTCAGCAGCATTATACAAGATAACATGATAAATCCAGAGACTTTCCATTTCACTAGGCAAATTAACCAAATCAAGAATGTGGTTATTTCAACTAATTATGATTCGGATTTTTGGACCTGGAACAATAACCCCAATGGATTTACCTTCTACTCAGCATGGGATTGTGCTAGAAATCATTTTCAGACAATTAATTGGTCTAAAGTTATCTGGAGTTACTGCAACAGCCCTAAAATGGCTTTATGTGCGTACAAAGTTATGCTAAACAGAATTCCTACCAAAGATAAAATGACTGAATGGGGTTACACTATAGATCCTATATGTGTACTTTTCAATTGTGAATCAGAAGATAGAAATCACCTATTTTTCCAATGTTCTTACTCGGCCTATCTTTGGACTCGAAATAAAATGAAGCTAGGCATGATTCTGAATGGTCCTTTGCTGATTGATGTAGAAGCCACTGCTTTATACGACACCTTTAAAGTTGCTAACCAGATCCAAGATCTGGCCTTCTACAGCTTCGTCACCATCATCTATCACATATGGCTGGAACGAAACTCACGTATCCATGATGGGAGGGAAATTGACAAGCTTCGAAGATGGAATCTAGTTGAAATTGACATTAAATATCAGATGACCAAAAGTAGGAAGCAGACTAGGGGATCGAGAGAAAATGGTGAGATCTTAGAAAGATGGGGCATTGACCTAGTGGATACCGGCTAAAGCTTCGAGCTTGCTCACTTACTTTTCTCAGCCGGTCAACTGAAGATGGAAAGTTTTAGTTTAAAGTTGAGATTTTTTTTCTTTTTGATAGTAGTGGCTTTGTCCTCTGCCACGTTGAAGAGTTGAATGTAACAGGGTTGCTTTTGTTTTCCTGTTTATTTTTCTTTCAGACAGTATGTACATAAACGTTGTAATTTTTTATTGATGCGTTATCAATAAAGCACCGCACTCTTTTTCCCCTACTAATTATCACGCCGATAGTTAGTAAGGTTTTTAATCAGGCGGTTTACCCATTTTCAAAAAAAATATGAGTGTATTTTATAAATGTATAATTTTATGTATATATATATAACATTTGATGCATACACACACATACACACATTCATTCAAACAACACGTAGAATACTAAAGGGATAAAATGTTCGTCATAGTGTAAATACTAGCACCTATATACCAACATGTCAAACCATCTACACTTTATTATGTCGCACGTGCACATACACATATGTGTATATGATACACATATTTAAATATAATAAAAAATAATAAAAAGTAAAACTTTATTTATAAAATTAAATTAAATAATAATATTATTTAAATGAATTTAGAAAAGTTTTAAATGAATTGGACTTCATAGGCCCAATAAAGATCCAAAATGATAAAAGTAATTGAAATCTACTCATTTCTTCCATTACGGGCTTGCCTTGTTACAATAATGGTATTAGAGCTCAATAGCCTATGCAATCTAAATTAGTCATGTTATGATTAACTAATTAACCACACGACCCAAATAGTAGGGTGTCTAAAATAGTAGTGTCGAAGGATTGGATTTAGATAACCAAGTAATCTACCCTACTTGGCTACCAGGCTGGCCCGAACCGATATGTGGGGCTAAATGATGCCCTTAATAGAAAAGACGCAATTTCAATTGGGCCATGGGCTAATTTTCAAAATTGTGTGAAAACTAAAATATATAGATTTTAAATTTAAAAGTTAAATTTAAAACAAGATATATATATATATACACATATATAATATAGAAGTTATAATGTAATAAAACATTTCAAAGTGTTTGAAAATAAATATATATGAATTTTGAAAATAAAATTTATTAATAAGATTAATAAAAGAAATAAATATATTAAATAATTTAATTAAATAAAACATATATGCAGGTATAATATATATTGATATATGTTATGTCGACTTGAAATGTTTAAGACAATATAAATATACATGTATGTATATATAAAATAATTTTTCGAAATTAATAATTTTAATTAAATAGTTTAATTAAATTAATTAATTAAAATTTAATTAATAAATTAAAATACATACATACATATATATATGATATATGTGTATTACTATAAAAGTTATAGTATATAAATATTCAATCTAATATATTAAAATTAAATAGCAAACAATTAATTAAAGGGTTAATTGATTAAAATTAAATTTGATTTAATTAATATAATTTTATACATGAGATTATTATATAAGCTAATTAAAATATAAAAGTTATATAAATAATAAAACTTATGTAATATGATGTATAAACTAAAGGTGGAACAATATTATAGAAACTCTAAATAGATTAATGGAATAAATACATACGTAAACGTACATGTACCATGATTCCTGATGTATCCGATACTTGAATAGCGTGGGTATTTCATAAGAAATGCATTATTCCATAAGACGATTTCACTCGATACAATATATTGAAGATTATGTATCTTTAATATATTGTTGTTATCTACCATTTATACATTAATAAATTACTTGCATACTCTCCGGTTGTTGAGCTTTCTTAAGCTAGAGATGTTATGTGTACTATTATTAATGTATAGACTAGACGAGGTAAGATACTTATACATATTTGTTGAGCTTTCCTCAAGGTATGTATAGTATACTTAGGTCATTGCAAAATGGTGGGTATGAATGAATAATCCTTTTTACTTGTTGAGTTTTCCACAATGTAATTGAGATTGGGACAAGTAACCTCTGGTTAGGAGTTGTATATGATACAACCGATAATGAGTTATCCATCGTATATGGGAGTATGATTTGTTGATCTTTTTTGAAGCTTAGAATCCCAAGAGTATACGAATCCTAACAACTACTAGTGAAGTCGAAAGACTTCAATGTTTCAACTTAAGGTTTGACGTAACATTAAAAACTAGTGGGAGCTTATAAATAAATTGAAACTATAACATCCTGCCGTTTTGGACCATTCAAATCGACAATAAATCCACACACGTTAGACTTGAATAATTCAAAACAACAGATTGTTAATAAATTTTGGGGCAAATAAAATAAATCACAGAATCATAAACACAGAATATCAGAATAACTCGCAGCGGAATAAAATAAACATAGTAGTTCATGAAGCTACTAGATACAAAGTCTCAAAACTAATACGTAATACCAAAGTCTGAAACCAATACATTTAGAAGTTCAAGGTACATAAGTTCTCTACTACAAAAACAAAAGGTGAGTGGAAATAACAGGAATGGAAATATCAGGTAGACAGCTAAATCTCCAGCGGATCTCTAGCTCCAAAAAGATGAAACCAAAGCTGTGAAACTAAGGCTGACCCGAGCGTAAAGAAAAAACACAAAACACTCGAGTCAGGACATACATACTTATAAAATTTAAATCAACTCAAGTGAACTGTAAAAGAAATGCATCAGTAACTTAAAGGATGCTTGGGATCGCCCATCCTCTAAGGATCCGTTAAAATATCTACTATGTAGTAATATATGCTATTATAATAATGTCTAAAGCAAAGTAAACTAATAAAATAGCGTTAAGGCGTTACCCATATCCCATTTAACACATTTTATAATGTCAATAGTCTATACAGTACCGTAACTCCCTGTAAACTGGAGCCGCTAGAGGATACCCAATAGGTACGACATAAAACAAACTCGTAGAAGGCGCGCTAGGGTAGGTGACACGGCACAACTAGGCAATGCTAGGGTAGATATACCAATTACACTTCCGGGCTGTTGGTAACGCGTAGCCGCAACTACCGCCCAACTCGATCCACATTCCCGAATCAAAGTTGTGCACCAAATCAATCACAAAGTAATAGAATGGCTAACAATGAAGTGTGTCCGATCGGAGGAGCTACCTCCTTGTCTCGTCAATTGCTCCTGTTTTAGCCACCTTATGCTAACTCACAGGAGTTAGGTCCACGTAAATATAACTTTAGGATCGTCGCCACCATCCTACTTCATTCTGGAATCTCCACCGCGTACACAGTTGTTAAAGTGGTTTTCGGTATCGACAGAGAGTATGCCCATATCTGATCCTGGTCTCTTTAACAACCAAATGTTATTATAACCCATGGTTATTCAATTTCAAATGGTTTAAATTTCATATCAAACATATTCCTTTCAAAACCATATAAATTTCATATCATTATTCTTTTAAAATATTATGCATTTTTCCAAAGTCGTACACTTCCGAATTCATTTAATTATAACTCCTTTGAAACGTAAAAATTTAGAAATCATAGCACCATAAAAATGTAACCTTTAGAACCATAACATTCGGAACTATACCCTTTAGAAAATTTGTAGCATTCTGAAAATGTCACTTTTAAGAAACACAGCAGTACAGAAGTGCTACTGTAAGAATTTGCAGCAGTGCAGAACTGTTGGTATGAATTCGCAGCGGTGCAGAGCTACTGTAAGAATTCGCAGCAATGCAGGGCTACTATAAGAAATCACAGCAGTTTTGACTTGTTATATTAAGAAACTGCAGCAGTTTTGAATTGCTACCGTAAGAAATCGCAGCAGTTTTGAATTGTTACTGTAATACTTCTTACTACAATAGTTTATATGATCAAATAGTATATATATTTTCAGTTTTATCATAGTCATTCTATCATTCCTATTATATTACTCAAATTTAGCTATTTGGTCATTAAAGAAACTACTCCTTTAGTAAAAATAACTTTGTCACTAAAATATCAAATTTTAAAGCAGAAATCCTTATGCCAAGTTAAAAGTATTTTAACTTACCCTTTATTTTCTTTCAGTAAATAACATTTTATCATTTTTATTTCCCAAATGATACCATTTACATTAGTTAAAACTTACATTTTTTTACCACAAAACATTTAGCATTTTAATTACTATTACTATTACATAAATTAAAACTTACAATTTATAGGTTAGAATAAAATTACATTATTAGGTCAAATCGGATTATTAAATTTTTAATTAACCTTCATACTGTAAATTAGATTCCAAAACTTTACATTTCCAACTATTTATTTCTTATAAAAATTTTAACACATGTAAACAATTTTACAGAAATCCTTACATTAAATTTTAGTTGAGATTCATATAAAGAAATCCAAAATACTTAATAATTTTTAGAAAAATCATTTTAAAATCAACCACGGAGTCTGTATAAAATTCTCTACCCTACGGTCAAGTAAATACGAACATATATCATTTCAATCCACAATTTATTAATTTTCCGGGTTTTATATCATTTCAAACCCGCAATCCCAAGTCAAATAAAATTGCTCAAGCCTATCATTTCAGCCCATAACAATTTTACTTAATCTAAAGATCATTCGGGTATGTATCATTTCAACCCATAGTGAAGGAACTTGCAGTATGATTTCAGAATATTAAATAAACATAACAATATACAACATATCATGGAATATGATCATAACAGGTAAAATATGGTATGAAATAACATAATAATATTCAATATATCATGGCATATGATCATAACAGGTAAAATATGGTATGAAATAACATAATAGTATTCAATATATCATGGCATTTGATTATAACAGGTAAAATATGGTATGAAATAACATAATAATATTCAACAGTGAAATTTCCTAACTTGCATATACAAATCCATACAATTCCATTGTCATCAATTCACCAAAATATAAGTACGTTGTCAAGAGTGATTACTCACCTTTCTTTGGTTAGCAAAGTGATTCAAAGCGCAACAAGCACGACAAATTATGTACAAACTTAAGTGAGAGGAGAATCCAAATCCGACGTTTTGAAAAATAAAAATAAATTCCATACGTAAACAAATAATTCACATAGAAAAATAAAATAGAATATATATATATATATATTTGCAAAATACAATAGAAGAGGCTTGTCTAGGGGGTGCATAAGCTAGGGTTTAGAGGTGGTTTGGGTAAGGTTAGGCTCGGCCTAGGGCTTTTGGACTTGGTTTTGTGGTGCAAAGGCTAGGGTTTTGGTGGAGAAGGCTCGGGTTTGGGTAGGTTCGGCTAGGCTAGGGTTTTGGAGAGGTGGAGGCTCGGGTTTGTGGTGGCAAGGCTCGGCTTTGGTAGGGTTTTGGTGAAGTGGTGGCCGAAAATAGAGAAAGAGGAATGGAGGCCGAAATTGGTGAAGAGGAGAGGGGGAAAGGAAGGAGGAAAAAGGGGTTTTGGTTGGAGTTTGGTGATGGGGAGGGGATGGAATAGGTGTGGCCTAAATTTCAAAGGAGAGGAGGAAAATTGTAGAGGAGAAAAGGAAGAAGGTCTAGGGTTTGGAGGAGAAGGATGATGAAGAAGAAGACTTACATAATTATGTGTGAAGGCACAAATGAAGGATGAGGAGGCTAACTAAAACCCTAGGAGATGTTATATAGGCTATTCAACAGGTGGCTTCTCATCTACTACAGGGGTTCTCAGCCCATTAGTACAAGCCCACATAAAAATATAAATAAGATAGAGGTTAAGAAAAAACAATTGCGCGTAATACGCTAAAAACAACAAATTTGGAGAAGTAGAAATCAAAATTTAACAAAACTAAAAACCAGGAAAATGTTAGAATTAAATCAATCTTCATAAAAAAAGTAAAAGTTCAAAATTCAAATTTTAAAATTTTCACAGAAAGTCAAACTTCGACCAAAGTTGACCAAAATTTGCATTTCAAGAAAAATCTTTATTTTATTAAATTTGGAAGAACATTTCACATCAAAACTCAAAATATTACATTAAATTTCCCAATTTATCAATTTTAAAATAATTATACTCAAAATTTCAAATAAATTTTCATTTAAAATTTTTTCAAAATTTGCAGGTTGTTACACTCTCCCTCACTCAAAACTTTTCATCCTCGAAAAGGAACGAGACACAGAAAACAAAGAAGGATAAGGTAGGATAACGAATAATACCTGGAACAAACAATTCCGGATTCGAAGCACGAATGCTTTCTTCCGTTTCCCAAGTACAATCCCGATCATCAGTGCTCCATTGCACTTTGACTAGGTTAACAGATTTTCTTCGAAGCTGCTTCGTACCTCTATCGATAATACGAAGTGGTTTCCTCTCGATAGTAAGGTTTGGCTCGACATCCAAACTCTCGAGAGCAAAATGCTGAACAATCAAAGATGGATCATGAAGATACCGACGAAGATGCAAAACATGGAACACATTATGCACTCCAGAAAGTTTCTCAGGCAATTCCAAATGATAAGCTAAGGAACCAACTCTCTCTAAGATGTGAAAAGGACTAATAAACCTAGGAGCGAGCTTCCCTTTCCGTCCAAACCGAATCACATTTCTAAATGGAGAGACCTTAAGGAAAACCTGATCACCAACAGAAAACTCCAAACTCCTCCTACGCCTATCAGCATACTTCTTCTGTCTATCCTGAGCAATCCTCATCTTTCTCCTATTCTCCTCAACCTTCTCAGATGCTTCTAGAATCATATCCGAACCAAGAACCAAATGATTACCGGATTCAATCCAGCAAGATAGAGATTTGCAAGGTCGTCCATAAAGAGCAGCAAATGGAGCCATTTTGATACTAGCCTGAATTTTAAGAGATGGAATAAGATAAACAAATTTTTAAGACAACCTTAAATGGATATTTGATATTATACCTGATAACTATTGTTATAGGTGAATTCAACGAGATGGAAATGATCTTCCCAAGATCCTCTATAATCAAGGACACAGGCACGAAGAAGAACTTCTAAAATTGGATTTACCCTTTCCGTTTGACCGTCGGTCTACGGATGGTAAGCAGTGCTCAGATTCATGCGGGTACCTAGAGATTCCTGAAAAGCTTTCCAAAACTGACTGGTAAAGATGGGGTCTCCATTGTAAACAATGCTAACAGGAACACCATGAAGACGGACTATCTCTCTCATATAAATCTCAGCTAAACTAGAAGCAGAACAGTTAGACCTAACCGGAATGAAATGAGCTGACTTAGTCAATCTATCCACAATAACCCAAATACTTTCATTACCTCTCCTAGTCCTCGGTAATCCATCGATAAAATCCATAGAAACTTGTTCCCATTTCCAATTGGGAACCTAAAGGGATTGCAATAATCCAGCGGTCTTCTTATGATCAGCCTTAACCTACTGACAAGTTGCACATCTACTAACAAAAAGAGAGATATCATGCTTCATACCACTCCACCAATACAGCTTCTTCATATCATGGTACATCTTCGTCACACCTGGATGAATAGAAAGTCTAGACCGATGATTTTCCCGAAGTAACTCTTGCCTTAATCCATCGACATTCGGGACACAAATCCGATTATTAATCCTTAAAATCCCTTTATCATCGTTCTGAGCTCCACTTCCATCTTGGATATTACCACCAACCCTGCTACCAGCAATTTCCTTAATAATCCTAAGAAACTCATCCTCGTCCTGCTTAGCAATAATACGATCCACAAGAGGAGAAGAAACAAGAAGCTGACACAACATCGCCTTCTTTCGACTCAAAGCATCAGCTACAACATTAGCTTTCCCGGGGGTATAGTTGATGTCGAGGTCATAAGAAGCTAGAAACTCAAGCCACCTAACTTGCCTCAGATTCAAGTCCTTCTGGGTGAAAATATATTTCAAAGACTTATGATCCGTAAAGAGCTCAAACTTAGTTCCCAAAAGATGATGTCTCCAAAGCTTCAAAGCAAAAACTATGGCAAGCAATTCCAAATCATGGGCTGCATAATTGGCTTCATGAGTCTTCAACTGGCGACTGGCATAAGCGATAACCTTCCCATCCTGCATCAGAACGGCTCCCAAACCTTCACGACTGGCATCAGTGTATACCGTTAATCCCTCATTTCCATTTGGAATGGTAATAACTAGTGAGGAAGTAAGCTTGCGCTTCAACTCATTTAATGTAGCTTCACACTCATCATTCCATATAAACTTAGCATTCTTAAGAGTTAGAGAGGTGCAGCAATCCGAGCAAAATTCTCAATGAATCTCCGATAATAACTAGCAAAGCCCAGAAAACTACGGATATCAGATGGAGTCCTAGGAGTTTTCGAATCCTGAAACAGAATAGGGGGAATAAGAACTGAGAAATAGATAGAATAATTAATGTACAAAGGAAAGAAGAGAAGATAGACTTACATTGATCACAGCGGTCTTAACTGGATCAACAGAAACTCCATTACCATAAACAATATTTCCAAGAAATTGGACTTCATCTTTTCAGAAATGGCATTTCGATAATTTGGCTTTCAACTGATGACTCCTAAGGGTCTTTAGAACAAAATTCAAATGGGTTTCATGTTCCGCCTTAGACTTAGAGAAAACAAGAATATCATCGACGAAGACTAGAACAAACTTATTAAGAACATCACGGAAAACCCGGTTCATAAGGTCGACAAAGAAGGCTGGAGCATTAGTTAAACCAAAAGGCATAACTAACCATTCAAAGAAACCATCCTCATAACGAAAAGCAGTTTTGGGAATACTTTCCTCGGCAATTCTAAGCTGGTGGAAACTGGTGGCAAGATCAAGCTGAGAGAATACGGTAGCTCCATAAAGCTGATCGAACATATCATTAATACAAGGCATTGGATATCTGTTTTTCATAGTGAGCTTGTTCAACTCCCTAAATCAACACACATCCTCAAAGAACCATCAGACTTAGTGACAAAAACCGCTGCTGCTCCCTATTCGAAATGACTGGGTCTGATCAAACCTTTGGAGAACAAGTCTTCAATTTGGTTCCTTAACTCAACCTTCTCACGGGGTGCCATTCTTCTAGGAGGAAGAACTATAGGTCGAGCTCCAGGAATGAGATAAATATGGAATTCAATTTCCCATTTAGGAGGTAAAGAAGTGACTTCACCAAATACATCGAAATAGAGTTTGACCTCGGGAGTTGAATCAAGATCACTAGGGGAAGTATCAGGAGAGACGATAAAACTGCCTGCATAATCATGAGGCATATGGCACTGAATCACCAAGGGTTTACCAAAATCATCAACAAGATAAACAGTCTGGGTTTTACAAGAGATGACAACTTCATGCATCTTCAGCCAATCTCCTCCAAGCAACATGTCAAAAGCATCGAAACCAAGAACATAGAAATCACCAGAAAAGCGATGGTCAGAGTAGAGTTTCACATTGTGACAAATCCTACTAAGGTTTGCGGGACCACCAATAGGATTAGTAACGCACAAAGGTTCGGTTGTAAACTTAGGTGAAAGGATATGCTTAAACTTATCACAAAGGTCCACAGAAATGGAACTATGCGAAGCTCAAGTGTCAAATAAAACACGAAGAGGAAGATTAAACAAGGTAAAGGTGCTCTGGAGAGTACCTTGGGTATCACTAGGAGTAGGTGGAGTAGGCGGAGCATGAGTGGAAGAAGTCATAGCAAAGACTCTAGATGTCTTGCCCTTTTGATACAAGGGACAATCCTGCTTGAAGTGGCCAGGCTCCAAACAGACATGGCAGAGGTCTCGCCTAGTCACTTGAACTGGAGGAACAGCAGCTCCGGCTAAAGTGGGACAACTATTAGCATAGTGACCCTTCTGATCGCACTTGAAGCAAGTGATGGAAGAAAGATCAACAGGATGCCTCCGGGAAGAAGAAGATCCTAAACCTGGATTCTTAAGCCAATTCTTCTTCTGTCGATGGAAATTAGATTTCCTCTTCTTAGAGTTGCCAGAAGAAGGCTAAGATGAAGGTGCATGAGCAACAGATGATTCCTTAGAAGTGGGGTTCTCATATCTAATAGCCATATCCATCAATCCAGTAAAAGGGCTATGCACATGAGAAATCAGACGATCATAAAACTCTCGGCGGGCTCCAGCTATAAACTTTCATTCTTCTTTAGAGGGGTATCAATCAAGCTAGGACTAAACTTGGAAAGTTCGTTGAACTTCCGCACATACTCAGAAAATGACATATCCCCTTGCTTAAGATCCATAAACTCCCTGTACAGTTGAGACTTTCTAGCTTCTGGCATCCACTTCACCATAAAAGCCTCCCGAAACTATTCCCAAGAAATATCTACCTCAATAGTGTTGGCTGTAACAGACTCCCACCAACCTTGGGCTGCTTCCTGCAACTGCCAAGCTGCTAACTAACGCTTTTGAGCATCGGTGACCTCCAAACCCGTAAAAATCCTTTCCAAACTCCTCAGCCACTGCTGAGCCTCAATGATGGTCTCTGATCCCGTAAACTTAGTACCACCAAGCTGAGTGAACTCCTTACAGAGAATGGTAAACCTAATGGGTGCAACTGGTGCTGGAACTGGGGCGACACCACGACCCTAACCTCTGGCATTCCTATGATTCATCCTGGAAATTCAAGAATGAATTTTTTTTCTTTAGGACCAAGGTAGAGGAGAAAGACAAAAGACAAGATTCAACTAGAATGGAAATCCTAATCAAAGAATTCTATTAAACAAGGTGGATTCGAAATGAAAGGAAATTCTAAGGAAAATTAGATTTTAAAACAAGAAAATTTTTATATCCAAAATAATCCTTTAAAAACATTTGAAAACCATTTTATACTTGAAAATACGTTCTCTCGCAAAGAATGATTCTAAGATTGATTTTACTCATTCTAGGGTATTTCTACCCTATCTCTAATGAGTTTTTGCCCCGTAGGCTAAGGTTTGCCTAAAACCAAAGCTCTGATACCAACTGTAACATCCCGCCGTTTTGGACCATTCAAATCGACAATAAATCCACACATGTCAGACTCGAATAATTCAAAACAAAAAATTGTTAATAAATTTTAGGGCAAATAAAATCAATCACAGACATAGAATATCAGAATAACTCGCAGCGGAATAAAATAAACATAGAAGTTCATGAAGCTACTAGATACAAAGTCTCAAAACTAATACATAATACCAAAGTCTGAAACCAATACATTTGGAAATTCAAGGTACATAAGTTCTCTACTACAAAAACAAAAGCTGAGTGGAAATAACTGGAATGGAAATATCAGATAGATAGCTAAATCTCCGGCGGATCTCTAGCTCCAAAAAGATGAAACCAAAGTTGTAAAAACTCAGGCTGACCCGAGTGTAAAGAAAAAACACAAAACACTCGAGTCAGGACATACATACTTATAAAATGTAAATCAACTCAAGTGAACTGTAAAAGAAATGCATCAGTAACTTAAAGGATGCTTGGGATCACCCATCCTCTAAGGATCCGTTAAACTATCTACTATGTAGTAATATACGCTATTATAATAATGTCTAAAGTAAAGTAAACTATTAAAATAGCGTTAAGGCGTTACCCATATCCCCCTTAACACATTTTATAATGCCAACAGTCTATACAGTACCGTAACTCCCCATAAACTGGAGCCGCCAGAGGATACCCCATAGGTACAACATAAAACAAACTCGTAGAAGGCGCGCTAGGGTAGGTGACACGGCACAACTAGGCAATGCCAGGGTAGATATACCAATTACACTTTCGGACTGTTGGTAACGCATAACCGCAACTACCGCCCAACTCGATCCACACTCCCGAATCAAAGGTGCGCACCAAATCAATCACAAAGTAATAGAATGGCTAACGATGAAGTGTGTCTGATCGGAGGAGCTACCTCTTTGGCCCGTAAATTGCTCATGTTTTAGCCACCTTATGCTATCTCATGGGAGTTAGGTCCACATAAATATACCTTTAGGATCGTCGCCACCATCCTACTTCATTCTGGAATCTCCACCGCGTACACAGTTGTTAGAGTGGTTTTCGGTATCGACAGAGAATATGCCCATATCTGATCTCGTTCTCTTTAACAACCAAACGTTATTATATCCCGTGGTTATTCAATTTCAAATGGTTTATATTTCATATCAAACATATTCCTTTCAAAACCATATAAATTTCATATCATTATTCTTTTAAAATATTATTCATTTTTCCAAAGTCGTACACTTCCAAATTCATTTAATTATAACTCCTTTGAAATGTAAAAATTTAGAAATCATAGCACCATAAAAATGTAACCTTTAGAACCATAACATTCGGAACTATACCCTTTAGAAAATTTGTAGCATTCTAAAAATGTCACTTTTAAGAATCGCAGCAGTACATAAGTGCTACTGTAAGAATTCGCAGCAGTGCAGAACTGTTACGGTAAGAATTCGCAGCAGTGCAGAAGTGCTACTGTAAGAAATCGTAGCAGTTTTGACTTGTTACAGTAAGAAACAGCAGCAGTTTTGAATTGCTACCGTAAGAAATCGTAGCAGTTTTGAATTGTTACTGTAATACTTCTTACTACAATAGTTTATATGATCAAATAGTATATATATTTTCAGTTTTATCATAGTGATTCTATCATTCCTATTATATTACATAAATTAAAACTTACAGTTCATAGGTTAGAATAAAATTCCATTATTAGGTCAAATCGGATTATTAAATTTTTAATTAACCTTCATACTGTAAATTAGATTCCAAAACTTTACATTTCCAACTATTTATTTCCTATAAAAAATTTAGCACATGTAAACAATTTTACAGAAATCTTTACATTAAATTTTAGTTGAGATTCATATATAAAAATCCAAAATACTTAATAATTTTTAGAAAAATCATTTTAAAATCAACCACGGAGTGTGTATAAAATTCTCTACCCTAGGGTCAAGTAAATACGAACATTTATGTTCTGCACTGCTGCGAATTCTTACAGTAGAACTTATGTACTGCTGCGAATTCTTACAGTAGCACTTATGTAGCAAATCTCATGTCAAATAAATTTGCTCAGGCCTATCATTTCAGCCCATAACAATTTTCCTTAATCTAAAGATCATTCGGATATGTATCATTTCAACCCATAGTGAAGGAACTTGCAGTATGATTTCAGAATATTAAATAAACATAACAATATACAACATATCATGGCATATGATCATAATAGGTAATATATGGTATGAAATAACATAATAATATTCAATATATCATGGCATTTGATCATAACAGGTAAAATATGGTATGAAATAACATAATTCAATATATCATGGCATATGATCATAACAGGTAAAATATATGGTATGAAATAACATAATAATATCCAATAGTGAAATTTCTTAACTTGCATATACAAATCCATACAATTCCATTGTCATCAATTCACCAAAATATAAGTACATTGTCAAGAGTGATTACTCACCTTTCTTTGGTTAGCAAAGTGATTCAAAGCGCAACAAGCACGACAAATTATGGACAAACATGAGTGAGAGCAGAATCCAAATCCGACGCTTTGAAAAATAAAAAAAATTCCATACGTAAACAAATAATTCACATAGAAAAATAAAATAGAAAATATATATATATATATATATATATATATCCAAAATACAATAGAAGAGGCTTGTCTAGGGGGTGCATAGGCTAGTGTTTAGCGGTGGTTTGGGTTAGGTTAGGCTCGGCCATAGGAGTTTGGGTTAGGGTTAGGCTCGGCCTAGGGCTTTTGGACTTGGTTTTGTGGTGCAAAGGCTAGGGTTTTGGTGGAGAAGGCATGGGTTTGGGTATGTTCGGCTAGGCTACGGTTTTGGAGAGGTGGAGGCTCGGGTGTATGTAGGGTTTGTGGTTGCAAGGCTCGGCTTTGGTAGGGTTTTGGGGAAGTGGTGGCCGAAAATAGAAAAGGGGGAATGGAGGCCGAAATTGGTGAAGAGGAGAGGGGGAAAGGAAGGAGGAAAAAGGGGTTTTGGTTGGAGTTTGGTGATGGGGAGGGGATGGAATAGGTGTGGCCAAAATTTCTAAGGAGAGGAGGAGGAAAATTGTAGAGGAGAAGAGGAAGAAGGTCTAGGGTTTGGAGGAGAAGGATAAAGAAGAAGAAGACTCACATAATTCTCTGTGGAGGCACAAATGAAGGATGAGGAGGCTAACTAAAACCCTAGGAGATGTTATATAGGCTATTCAACAGGTGGCTTCTCATCTACTACAGGGGTTCTCAGCCCATTAGTACAAGCCCACATAAAAATATAAATAAGATAGAGGTTAAGTGAAAACGATTGCGTGTAATACGCTGAAAACAACAAATTTGGAGAAGTAGAAATCAAAATTTAACACAAAACCCAGGAAAATGTTAGAATTAAATCCATCTTCATAAAAAAAGTAAAAGTTCAAAGTTCAAATTTTTAAATTTTCACTTAAAGTCAAACTTTGACCAAAGTTGACCAAAATTTGCATTTTAATAAAAATCTTTATTTTATTAAATTTGGAAGAACATTTCATATAAAAACTCAAAATATTACATTAAATTTCCCAATTTATCAATTTGAAAATAATTATACTCAAAATTTCAAATAAATTTTCATTTAAAGTATTTTCAAAATTTGCGGGTTGTTACAAAACCATAAAGTTTAACCTTACTAATATTATAAGAACATCTACTATGATAATGTCATAATTATCTGCCAAAAACTTGCAGAAAAGTCAACAACAAAACTATTTTCTTAAAGTGACAAGCTGATCGGACCTAACTATATTGATTGGCTAAGAGCGATTAAGATAGTGCTGACTTGCGAGTGTCTTTGTTCGTCTATTACATGTGAACCTAAAGAACACTCCACTGATGATGCGGACCCTGGACTTAGACTTGCTTATGAGAAATGGGTTATGAACCTAGAGATCGCCCAAGTTGTCGTGTTGTCTGTTTGCGCCAAAATTGGTCACAAACACCCAATTGTTGATGAAAGCACCAGTTCACAATCACAGATTACAGATAACAAATATGTAGAGAATTAAAAATGAAGGACGCTCAGAAAATTAAAAGGAAAGCAGTAAAGAACACAGAGTTTATAGTGGTTCGGCAATCCGGCCTACATCCACTTTGAAGTTGATGATTTTATTGATGTTTGCTTGCTGCCTACAACGAGTTACAACTGATTACAACAGCAAATTTCGAGTACAATGATGGTTCCTGCAGAGTCTGGACATAGAAGAATCAAAAGTCCCCCTTTCTGTAGACTTTGGGATGCCATTTATAGGCGTAGGCTGCAAATATCTCACTCAGATCTCGGGGGACCTCTTCTGGCACGTGCACGGGCCCACGTGATCGATCCCATGCGATTTTGACTCGATCCGTGATTGATACGAATGAATTTCGTATCGATCAAGATCTTGCCTGATCGAGTCGAGATCGATCATGAACATTCTTTAGGTTGTACGCAAGCTCCTGTGAATATTTGGTAGCATTTGGACTTGTAGATTGTGACATATGATCGAGCCAAGTTGTAGTTTGTATGAAGGCTGAAGAGTTCGTATCCATTAATTCATCTCCATCTCTCTGTATCTATTTGCTTCTTCGTGTCCATCCCATTTACATCGATGACGTGGCTTAGAAACCCAGGGTAGATCCATTTTTGATGCTGAGTTGACTGCTCCCTCATTCAAACACATTCCCTTCGTATCGATCTGAGATGCTTACTTCGCATCGATGGTTCGATGCCCTCTTCGTATCCATCAATCAATCCCTCTTCGTATCGATCCTATGTATATGTCCTTCATATCCATCTAGTGCCGCAGCCTTCGTATCGATCCAGTACCACGTTCCTCGTATCGATCCCATGCTTCGATCAATACGAAATGCATCGATACGAAGACCGACCGATCCAAACCAAATGCCAAGCGCACGCGCTAGTCCTAATCCGTATCCATCCTGATAACGATCCATATCCATGCAGATCGATATGAAAGTATCGAGTACACACCTGATCAATACAAAAGTATCGATTCGAAGTAAACAGCCAAGCCCATATGGATCGATACGAATTGATTTCCCATGAATATTAATCCATCCATAACTCGAGCATACGAACTCCGATTGACCTGAAATTTGAAACGTAGCCTCTCCTAGCCTTGTGCATCATTCCCAATCGATTCTGTCTCGATTGGAGCTCGGTCAAATTTTGATGATATCGATCGTAGCCTTGTTTCCAAACCTGATATCCATCCTTTCCATCCAATTTGTTGATATCCGGGTTTTGACCAAAAGGTGGGATAACATTGTCTACATTAGACAAGCCATTGCGGAGGCAGTACGACAACATGTTTGTCCATGGGAAATTTGATAGTTTCAAGGCCTTGTTTGGTGATAGTCACATTTTGCAAGGTACGAACTTACAAAGGAGATCATGAGCTTACGAAGAAGCTCTTCAATACTAAAATGACTAAAGGGCAAAAAGTAAATGATTATTACTAATGATAAAGGGCTATATTGATTGGCTTTCATAATTGGACATACTGATAAGTAAGAACTACAAGTTGATTTTATCCTTGGTTCTCTTACACCTCAGTATGAACCGTTCACACTTAATTATAATATGAACCGGTTGAATTTGAATCTCGTGGAGCTCCATAATATATTGAGGTCGGCCGAGTCTACGCCTAATAATCAAGGGATGTGATTGCTATAAAGGATGGTGCATTATCTTTGGAAAGTTTGAAGAAGAGGAAAAGAGAAGGTAAGAAGAATAAGGAAAGTAAGAAGATCGATGACATGAGTGAATGTCAACACTGCCACAAGAAAGGTCACTGAAAAAGGAACTGTCCTGATTACCTAAAGATTGTTAGAGAAAGTAAGCATAACGGTTCTGCAGCTCCATCAGGTACATTTATGATTCAATTTTTTTTATACAGAATAAAATGCCTTGGGTTTTAGAAACCTTATCTAGAACTCATATATGTAATTCTTTACAGGGGCTTAGGAACTGGCTCAGCATGGCAAAAGGAGAGATGAGGCTCCAAGTTGCCAATGGATTTATCATAGATGCAACGGAAGTTTGAGATTATCATTTATGTTTGCCTGGTGTAATAGTATTAATATTAAATAATTGCTATTTTATAAAAAAAATTATTTATGGAATTGTGTTTGTTTCTAGATTGTCTGAGACTGGATATATATTTCATTGTGCGAATAATTTTATGAACATTAGTTAGAATGGAAATAAAGTCCTAATGGTGTTTTTGAAAATGGCATTTATGTGATCAATACTAATTACGTATGCTCTATGAATAGTTGTTCTAACAATATAAATTATGTTTGTAACAACCCACACTCCAATGGGCCAGAATTTTCACTAAATCGAAAACCCATGTCTACCAAAGTTTGGATCATTGGTTTGGTATCATGGTAATAAAAAAATAAATGTATATCATAGCACTATCGATATAATCGCAGCAGAATAGTAAAGTATAATAATCACACAGTTACTGACCCAGATTGATACTAGCATATCTAGTGTCCTTATCAGTATCGTGCATGCATTAAGAAACTTGTACTTCCACTGTTCCCGCCTTGCACCAGTACATGTCCCTCTAAAACTATCATGTGGGTTTAATGAGGAGGGGGTCAGAACAACATTCTGGCGACTGGTGAATTATATATTTTACACATAACACTAGTTTATGTCGATTGTCTTCCATTACATGTTATGTCTTTTAATTTTTACTTAGTCGTCCCGACACTACATTCACATATGATATGCCTCGTCTAGTCGGAGTAGACTATAACTACTTACGTACATATATAAATATATAAGTACCACGGTCCCACTTTGGACCAAGATAATATCCCTGCTAGTATCTGTATATCTGCACCGTCATGCATTATCATCAGTGTCCAGGCCAAATTGCTGGCGTATAGAGTAGAACCTTCGGTTAGTGCCTAATAACGGTGTCATTATAATTTAGCCGTATTCTATTTATCTTTGCTTTGGGGATTTACTACTTCTCTGCTTCCTATTATGGACATATCTCCACGGACTATAGAGGACTTAGCTCCTTGGACTACCCCATTAGTTTTTAAAAGAACTCTTTTATGGGTTAACTAGCCTTGCCCTACAAACAAACTAGCAAACAACTATGGAGGTGCATTATCTAACGTGGCATACCCTAGTAGGAGGTGTAGCTTGTTAAGTGTAACCCTATCTTCCCGTTTTGACCACTCTAGACCGATGATGCACTCAACCTATGTAGCTCCTGCTCCTGATTTAGTGCCAACACCTGCTGACATAATGTCTAGCTGCTCACCATCCTATTTAGATTGCCTAACGTAATCAAGGAAATACCCTCCCCTTATTCATTGAAATGACTCTACCGATGGTATTCCTTCACCTATATGCAAGCGTATATACTCCATGGGTTCTTCGGTTGGATATGTCCCATATCAGTATAATGTATACACGACTACTTATAGCCCCTTACAGTGGGCTGGCTTCTATTGTGTAACACTACTGACCTCGCATTCCAACCCATTCTAATAACTATATGGTCTTTTACTTAATTTAGGTAATTGGGTTATATCCCATGATTCACACTCGTCATAACGTATATTTGAATTTGTATACATTCATTTGAATTTGTATACATTCATTTGATTATTTCTTTTCTTTACTTTCAACCATTGATGTTCGATAAATCTTACATAACTTACTTTTGATTTATTCTTGTAGTTTACTGTCCCCAATTCTAATTTATTGACTTAAGTGTCATTTATTATTTCCCTTTCGTTTAACATTATTGGATGAAATCCCCTGTTTCCTTTTTAACCAATATCTCTATTTAATTGTCTATTTAGATTTATTACTTCCATATCCGTTTAATTGCATCTTCTTTGTTTACCATTTGTTTTCCACGCCATCTTAAATTATATACTTTAGGTTTTCCATTTAAATTATTATTATATTATTACTTACAATACTTTAGTTATACTTAAGGATTTTATATCTTAATACATTGGAATTACTTCTTTCCCCAAATAAAATTGTTGATACTATAATTCTCTATAAATTACTTAAAAGATGACTTGTGCTATACATGAAACAACAAGGAATTATCTTTTATTCTTCTATTGGAATAGACAGTACAAAATATGGTGATTCCCTTATTTTGTACATCTCTTCCTTTTAGTTTACATTCCTCGTTATTTCAACCAATACACTTTTATTGTATTTTTAGACAACTTATAGAAATTCACATTGTTACATAATTCATTCCAATGTATTAAAATATTGTCTAATCCCAATTTAATTTATAATTAATTCTAATTTATGTTCAACAATCTATATAAACTAACCAAATCTAGAATTCTGATATGATTTCATTAACAAGTTATTTATCTAGGGACTATTTATATCCCTAACTTTCCAAATTCAAACGTATACAATATCTATCAAGTTTAGGTTTTTCCATAACATATATGCATATTTTCCATAATCATTGCGTGTATACAATTAAATATCACATTCGTGATTAATATCAATTTCTTATGCGTATAAAATTAAATATCCAAATCATGATTTATATCTAGGCATAAATGAAATAGATCTACAACGATATAAATCCAATATTATTACAAAATATGTAATTTCTCGCCCACCTTGCTTTAGTTTTCCAATTCTCTAGATCTAGATCCATTTTCTTTTTATTTGACTTCCTGTAACATCCCACACTTGGAGACCCAAAACTAACAGCTACGGATGATGTAGTCATCCATAGTTATTAATTCTCGATGACCAAATGCGGTAATGTTAGATACATTGACATAACAGAAACACATGGATATGAAAAAAAATTAAAACCATTAAACAAATTTCTCATTCCATTTCAATCAAATTTCAAATTCATTACATAATCCCAAATTCAAGAACCACGTTCAGAGAAAATATAATTATTACAAACTACGCCAAGAGCGACATATGAAGATGCCCCGTTGGATGATCAAAGTCTAAACATAGGCAATTAAACAACTTTGCCTTTACAACCAAAACACAGCAAAATCAAATAGAAAAGAACTCCTATTAGCTAGCTTGCCTCCTTCACATCTTTGGAAGCTTATTCGTCTAAAGGAGAACCTGAAAACCTTAACTCTCAATCTACTCAAAATCAATTGAGCACACAAGAGTTTAAGGGGAAAACATAAACTTCGAGTCAGACATAAAGCCTGGTATGAATAATAACCTACCATCTCGAACTATTAAGATATCTAATGAGACCACGCCGCTTAGCGGAAGGGGTTTCCCTTCACTAGTATCTTACCCTAAAAGTTTATAATAACCATATAATGTGCTCCTGCATCCACAATGGTAAAAAACATAGAAAATTAAAATATATCATGATGATATGCAAACAAGTAAAATATCCTTGATTTCCCATCCCCGTTCATTTGACTATCTGTCTCAGTTATAGTTTCTAGGGTCACTATTAACCTACTAGTTTTCATAGGCTAACTAATAACCTGTTCATAGCTTATGCACTATCTGTCCGGTCTCATAGTTTTCATGGGATCACTAAGAACCTATTGGCCTCTGCCAATAACTTCATTCAATTATTTCATAGGTTCTCCCTGAACCTATTGGTATCTCCAATAACTTCACTCATATCATAGTTTTCATGGGTTGACTATGAACCTATTGATCTCTATCAATAACTTTATCCAGATATAGTTTTCATGGGATCACTACGAATCTATTGGCCCCTGCCAATAACTCTTTCCAAACATAGTTTCATGGGTTTATTATGAACCTGTCTAATCCGACAACTTCTTTGATCAGTCTTTAGGCATCTTATGTTCTGGTCTACCTGACCTCCTGAATGCAATTCTACTCATACAGGAGTTAACTCAATTTATATCCACTACTGGGTCAACCTAGCTGGTTATTCTGCCCTTCTTCCCTAAAATATAGCTATGGGTAAATTATATAGAGGATATATTTATAGAAGAAGCATATACAATAACATAACAATACCAACATTTATGGTTTAATATCCTTGAAATTAATTCCCTATGAAATTAGGTTAATACCTTTAACCCATTATTTTTATCAAGGAAAGCTTCTTCAAGAACTCCAAAATTAAAAGCCATTTCAAAGCTCTTTCATTGTGCCATGGGTTTTCTTTTGAAAATGAAATTCGGTTCTTTGTTTTGAACACTAAGGCTTTCGAAACCTTAGACCTTTACTTTCGAAACCATTAGAATATATCTTTCGAAAGCATTCAAATCTTCATTTCAAAACACTTAACATATGCCTTTCGAAACACTTGAAATATCCCTTTCGAAAGCATCAAAACCTTCCTTTTGAAAGTATTAAAGCATACTTTCCAACATATAGAAGCATAGCTTCGAAACCATTTGAAAGTACCTCTTTCGAAACCATTAACCTTCAAGTAAAAGAGTTTGGGGAAAATAGATGGCTTCGAAACCATCCTTTCGAAATCTTTAATCTTTTAAGTAAAACAATTAGAAGGATGGCTTCGAAAAACTTTTTGAAGTCATTGCCTTCGAAACCTTTAATTCCAATGGCTTCTGGAGCCCTTTCGAAAGCATTGGGAAGTGGCTTTATATTTATAAAAACAAAAGCTTGCCTTTCGAACTCATTGAAAATTTTAACCTATTCGAAAGGTATGAAGACAGCAGTAAGGTTTTGACTTGGTTCAAAACTACCCTTTTGAAAGCTTCTCTTTAAAACATAATATACGGCATCTCATTCGAAAGCTACCCTTTAAACAAAAAGGAGGAAACCCCCTTCTAAAGCTATATAAATGTAATTCACCCCTTTCGAAAGCATCCATTAAAATTAAGGCAAGCGGCACCTCTTTTGAAAGCAAAGCAAAGACCTTCGTAAGCTATTTAAAATGGCTTCGACCCCTTCGAAAGCATGCTTTCGACTCTATACCTTCCACCTTTCTTCAATCCATTATGTACCAAAGCATTGATACCATGTGTATTAGTTTCGACTTGGTTGGGGCGGAGGTATGGGGTCGAAAGGTCGCTACTAGAAGTGACGAAACAATAAATCCTTGCAAAATTGTTTTGTTGCCTTTTTAAGTAAATGCTTTTCAAGTAACTTGCCTATTTGTAAAAATATAATTGGTTGCCCTAATCTTTACCAAAATCTTTTCTAAAAGGCTATCGAATTCATCCGGAATTAGTTAAAAATAGTTAACAAAGAAGCCCTTCCCTTTAGCAAAACAATTAAAACATTCAAGTCTTCCAACTAAATTAATTTAATTTCCATAGTAAATTACTTAGGAAAAATCCCTAAAAATCATCAAAATTAACTTTTAATATGTTATCCAACATATATAAATTTTGGACCCAAAATCCTTTATATAATAGTCGAAATAAATTTTTAAACCCATTTAATTATTTCTTCCTTCAGAAATTCATAATAAATTATCCATAGCTAGATAATTACGGAAATTTAAACCCATCTCCAAAATAATGTTTTTCATAACATCTTAAATCCTCATGGCATTCTAAACTGAATATATACGATTTTAGCCTTAAAATCGAGTACACCATTTATCAAACGTACTTGTTTGAATCAAACATATCATGTAATCCAAGCATATCATCATTAAAAACATCATAAAGGTTTTTAACTTAAAATACAAAATCGAATGCTCTTTAAAAACGAAAATGAGATGGTTTTGTTTATTATTCACCTTGCTTTGGATAAGGAACTTAAGATTTGATCTTGCTTAATTCTCCTTGATTGATCCCTTAGCTTTTAATTGATTTTTCTCCTCTTTTCCCCTAGGTTATGGCCGTGTTGAGCTCTTTGGATTATGTTTTAGAATTATGAACTTGTGAAATGAAAATGGGAATAAGGGTTTAGGTGTTAAGGGTTATGGTGGACGGTTACTCCCCATAATACCCTTGCCTTATTCTCTTATTAATTAACTTATAAAACCATTTCCATAAACTCATTCTTTTAAATTTTATTTAGTTAAGCACGGCCTTTAATAAATTTTCAAATCTCAATCCCCTTATCACTCTAATCTTTACATTATTCTATTTAATTTATCTAATTAAATCTTCTCAATAATGTTATTTAAAATTAGGGGTGCTACACTTCCTCTTACTTTAAATCCAAAATATGAAAAGGGTATACACCTATTAGAATTACAAGTCTGGGAATGGATTGAATTAAATTTAGATTTTAGTTTAAGATTCATGACT
This sequence comes from Allium fistulosum, assembly GCA_030737815.1. NCBI lineage: Eukaryota > Viridiplantae > Streptophyta > Magnoliopsida > Asparagales > Amaryllidaceae > Allium > Allium fistulosum. The sequence goes on from JASFAW010000014.1 coordinate 7,959,891, forward strand.
TACCTTTGTTTCTACGTTTTGAATCGATCATATTCTTCTCTTCTCTTATTCTCTGCTTTTCTCTACTTATATATATATATAATAGTTTTATTACTTTTAGAATTTGGAGGAGAAGAGAAAATGGTAGAGTTTCAGTACGCATTAAATTTTCGAAATAAATTAGGGCTAGGTTTGCTATTAATTTATAGGGGTTAGAGATTGATTTGAAGCGTTATATTTAGCCTAGGAAATCTTGAGATCCACTTTGGACACACATCACTAACTTGGCAGCGAAGAAAAATAATTGGGTCAATCAACGACGTTCAATCGCACGCCCCAGTTTAGAAATTTTATGCATTAACAATCAATTGTTCATGACCTTGGTTTGACCACTACCGGTCGACCTGGGTGCGTCTTGGATCGACCATTGTTTGTTTTAGCGGTGATTTAATTAGCCTGTCGTGATTTGTTAAGTTTTATTCCTTGTTTGACCGATCGCTGTAATTTGTTTTCGCTTTACTCAGATTTGCTTTCACGTTAACATTTATTAACGTTGAAGTTTCCATTAACGTTAGTAATTAACATTAATTACCGTAATTACATATATAACTATTTTTGACTCTAAAACTTCAAACGCTAATAACTTTTTCGTTTGAACCCCGATCGGGAAACTTTATATATGAAAGTTGATCAAAAAATTGATATGAACCCAACGGTGCAAGTTTCAGAGCCAAATACTCATGTTTGTAAAAAAATAATTTTGATGTTATTATTTATTAATTAATTTCTTTTAAAATTAATAAAATTTACAGGGAGTTACAATGTTATTTTTGGCATTGTAGACTAGGTCATATAAGTGAGAAACGACATCACATACTAAAAACCAAAGGTTTTCTTCCATCACTTGATTCTGAATCATTTGACACATGCGAGTCATGTCTCAAAGGTAAAATGACCAAGCACCTTTTCAGTAGGAACAATGAAAGAGTTGATAAACTCTCAGGGTTGGTACATAGTGATGTATGTAGCCCGATGCCTGTAGTCACTAAAGATAGTAGTTCTTACTTTGTTACCTTCACAACTTTGTTACCTTCACTAATGATTTCTCGAGATTAGGATATGTGAATCTTATGAAAAACAAATCCAATATCTATGAGAAATTTGTTGAATAAAAAATGAGGTAAAAAATTAGACGAACCGAAAGATAAATTTATTTGATCCGATCAAGGAAGTGAGTATGTTGGACAAGAATATCAATAGTACTTAAAAGATAATGGAATTATGGGGCATCGGAGCGAAGGAATCTGGGCCATTTTAGATATGTTTTGATCCATGATGAGTAAGGCTGAGTTACCTCTGTCCCAATGGGGATATGCATTGGAAACTGCAACGCATATATCGAATTTTTTAGCTGCTAAATCTGGTCCTAAGACGCCATATGAGAAATGGCATGGAAAGAAACCCTACCTCAATTATTTGAAGGTCTGGGTTTATCCGACCTACTTTATGAACGTTGGCCCTAACAAATTTGAGACAAGATCAGCCTTCTATAAATTTGTAAGATATCCCAAGAATTCTACGGGATATGTTTTCTACAACATAGAGGAACAAAAAGTGATTATTTCCACACACGCTACCCTTTTAGAAAATGACTTTCTGTCAAAAGAAATTAACAATGAAGTTGTAGACTTGGATGAGATCCGATAAACTAACACTAAGGTTGGACTAGTGGAAGAACCAAGTTCACCCATATGCGAATACACACAACCTATTGAAAGGTCTAATAGGGAATCTCGCACACCAGAGAGATACTATGGTTTTCCCGTAGATGGCAAGAAGGAGGACTTTGTCTTAGGTAACAACACTCCTCTATCATTCCAACAAGCACTGCAAAGTAAAGACTCTGCATTCTAGCTTGGAGCAATGAAATCCGAGATGGATTCCATGTACCAAAATAAAGTATTGACTTTGTCAGGTATACTCGAAGGGATACAACTCATCGACTGCAAATGAATTTTTAAGAAAAAATAAATACATACGGGGAAGTAGAGACTTATAAGGCTAAGCTACTTGCGAAAGGATTTCGTCAAATTCAAGGTGTTGATTATGACGAGAACTTTTCGTCCATAGCCATCCTTAAGTCCATTTGGATTATGCTAGTTATAACTCCATTTTATGACTAGGAAATATGGAAAATGATCTTAAAAACGGCTTCTCTAAATGGTGATTTAGAAGAAATTGTCTATATGTCACAGCCTGAGGGTTTTTTGGTCAGTGGGAGTAACGACAAGGCTTGCAAGTTATTAAAATCCATTGTGGACTCAAATAAGCTTCAAGGAGTTCGAACAAATATTTTGATAAGGTAATTAAACAGATTGGTTTATCAGAAAGCATACGAAGCGTGCGTATATAGAAAGGAACAAGGCAATGCTATCGTATTTTTATTGCTATATGTCGACAATCTTCTACCGATTGCCAATGACAATTCATTGTTGCAATCAGTAAAAGCTTAGTTTTACGAGAAATTTTCCATGAAGGATTTGGAAGAAGCAGCTTATATACTTGGTATAAAGATCTATAGAGAAAGATCTAATAAGTTGTTGGGATTATCCCAATTCTTGTACATAGATACAATACTGAAGAGGTTTAGTTGGAGAATTCCAGACATGGATATGTTTCAATGAAGTCTGGAATCGTCCTTTCCAAGAAGGATGCTCCTCATACCAATGAGGAGAAAGAGCATACGAAGAGGATCCCGTATGCTTCATCCTCTGTTTTAAAATTCCTTCTAGGCTTCCGCTTAGGCCCCGTCTAGACGCTAGGCTAGCCTTACCCACCTAGGTTTTTGTCTAGTCCATCTTGATGAGACTTACTACATTATCTAAGCATATAAATAGGTTTATAGGCACCATATATGCACCAATTTATGCTTTATGCCTCTTATAAGCATCAAAATGTTTGTTTCAAGCGATTTTTTTCATGGTTGCTTCCAAACCCATCCAAATCCATGATATCCTATTGTGGATCAGTTAATACTAAACAAAATACTATATCCAATATACATGAGTTTATCAAAAACTACTAGCTTCGATTAATCCCCACCTAGGCGATTAATCCCTAGTCCATGCTTACCGTTTAGCATCCGCCTAGCAATTTTTATAACCTTAGCATCAGCCATAGGATCCATAGTGTACGCTATGTTATGCATAAGATCGTATGTGCTATACGCATTAGGATGAGCTGATATCAGTCTAATCCTGGAGGAAAGCATTGGACGGCCGTAAAATGTACACTGTAATATTTAACAAATACTTGGGACTTATCCCTCATTTACAGGAATGAAGACCTCCTTATGAAGTGGTATACGGATTTTAGCTTTCAAAGTGACATTAATGATAGTAAATCAGTGTCTAGTTATATCTTTACGCTTAATGATGGAGCCGTCAGTTGGAAAAGTTCCAAACAAGAGACAGTGTCTGATTCGACGAGGCCGAGTGCATTGCTATCAATGAGGCAACTAAAGAGGCAGTATGGATGTGCAATTTTTTGAGTGAGCTTGGAGTGATTCTCGATACCAAGCATCCTATGGCATTGTTTTATGATAACAATGCGGCGATTCAGAATGCAAAAGAGCCCAGATTACATAAAAAGTCATGGAATATTCTTCGGAAGTTCCATCTCATTAGAGAAATCGTTGAGAGGAATGAGGTCGTGATACAAAGGGTAGATACCTAGGGCAACATAGCAGACCCATTCACTAAGGGTCTAGCTTGGTCGGCTCTAGAGAAGTCGATTGAAGAGATGGGGTTCAGATTCCATAATTGACCCTAAGTGCAAGTGGGAGATTGATAGAATTAGGGGTATTCCCTAAGGGCAATTCTGTAATTTACTGTAAATTAATTAACTTTGTAATCAATTCTCGTCCGTAATAAAGGTGTTTTTCTTTCTGTTACATATTTGTTTAAATAATTGAATGTTTAATTAAAATATATTTAATAGAAAATCCATAAATGGTGTGTTTTTAATAGCAATTACAAATATTTGTAATCATGGTATTGTATCACAGCATAATAAACAGATCATTTTGAATATTCCTAATCAAGATGCATCAAGATTGGGTATCGACGCATCCGTTGAGATTAGAGCATGTAACGCTCTTCAAATATGAAGTAGTGTATTACTCATGACTGCTGGGGGCCCTAGGGGTTACATAAGGATAGTTGTTGGATAACTATGGAATGGCCCACTCGATAGTTTTTCTGTTGGTTAATGTAATAAAGTCAAATAGTAAATATCGATGTGATTGATTTACACAGTACTCTAGACTTGAGAATTCTACTGATCTTTAATATGAAAGCTTCGCTTTAATTATAGTCAAATCATGACACGACGTCCATCGAATCACTATAGTTAGGTGGAGTGGAAGTATTGGAAGTGTAACACTATTCAAAAGTGAATTCGTCACCTCAATTATACGGGGTTAGTATCATGGTTAACTGAAGTCAACTCAAAGTCAAAATCTCTAGACAGAATAATTCAGTTAATAATAATTGTTATTATTGAACCAAGGATTTTGTGTTTGGACTATTGTTGAATATGAATGATATTGCAATTTGACCATTATCAAACTCCATAAATTCAAAGTGATATAGTTTTGACGAAGAAAATTGATGTAAATATTTGTCACTGCCAATTAATGCCTAATTAAAGTGAAATTAAATAACACCGAAACTAATTAAGCGATAAATTTGGCCAAAATGTCACAACACATGCTAAGTGGCATATGAACGTTAATATTCGGATCGTTCAGTATTAATTGCTAACCAAATTTACACCTAAGAGTCACATAACCGAAATGATGAATGCTCATTTTATCACCTGATTTGATTAATTTGTAATCAATATAAATTAATTAATATTTATGAAATATTAATTACAAAATTTTGTATTTGATGTGTTGGACAATGTTAAAAAAATGTATTTATGATAGTTACAAATAATTAGTCGATATATGATATCGATACGCGTTTACGTTTATATTTATATGCAGCGGACATTATTCGGGCTGGAATTGGTTTTGAGGCCCATATAGGATATGAAAATTTCATCTAAAATAACTTGGATAGGCCAGCCAAATGTTGAAAAAAGAGGGAGGATTTTGAATGTTTTAAAAGAGTGGAATTGGTAAGAGGGAGATAAGGATAAAATTCATTTTTCTCTCCATTTGACTTCCTATTTATGTGCCACTCTTTGCACTATTTTTTTAAATATTTTTTCTCATCTCCCTTTGAAAATTTTGACAAGAAATACCCCATATCAAATCCTAAAATATCCAAGTACAAATCACATCAAAACTTTTTGATTCGATCGTTGATGGTAAAGCAGTTTGGGAGCCAACAACTCTAGAATTTAGAATTCGATCCAAGGAGTCATTTCATCATTTCAAAGTGAGATCTCTATGCCTTGTTGAAAGGTGTTCGACTTGTTTACTGATTCGTTTAATATTATTATCTATTATTATATTATATTGTAGGTTGTTAGAATATATTACGAATCAAGTGTATCGATGTTCTTGTTTGTACTAAAATTGGGCACAACACCCTTCGGATGTGTTTGAAGAGATAAAATGAAGAATATAAATGAAAAAGGAGGCAGATCTAACAAACACACCAAAAATAATCAGAAAAACAGCAGAGAAACACAAAGATTTAGTGTGGTTCGGCGTGTTGCCTACGTCCACTATGAAATGGTTGACTTTTATTAGCTTTTGCTTGCTGGTTACAACGAATTACAACAGTAAAACTCGAGTACAACAATGATTTCAGTAGAGTCTGGACGTCGGAGAGCCAAAAAGTCCCTTTTCTATATCTCCAGGGCTGCTATTTATAGGCGTAGGCTGCAAATATCTCGCTCAGATCTCGGGAGACCCCTTCTCTCACGTGGGTGGGCCCACATGATCGATCCCATGCCGTTTGCACTTGATCCGTGATCGATACGAACGAATTTCGTATCGGTCAATATTTTGTCCAATCGAGTCGAGATCGATCATGAACATTCTTGAGGATGTACGCAAGCTCCTGTGAAAATTTGGTAGCATTTGGACTTGTAGATTGTGAGTTATGATCGATGCAAGTTCGTATTTTTTGATGGCTGCAGAATTCGCATCGATCCTTCTTCGCATCGCTCTGTTCGTATCGATCCGAGCACGTGCCTGCAAATTGACGTGGCGCTAAATTCTTGGATCGATCCACTTTTTAGGCCGAGTGACCCCTTCTTCTATTTGAATGCGTTATCTTCGTATCGATCCGGTGAACTCCACTTCGTATCGCTTCCGATGCATTCCACTTCGTATCGATACTTTGTAACTGATTTGTATCGATACGAACCAAGGCATATCGTATCGATGACCTGGATGTCGTTTCGTATCGATCACTCTCCACATCCTCCGTATTGATAAATTTGGTGGCATTTTGTATCGATCGTTGGCCGATTGATACGAATTGAGTCGATGAGGAAACCGATACGAAGTACATATGGACGATATCGATGCGAAGTGCTGCTTACTGATGGATACGAACTGAAGCGATCATGGTGGGTTCGAACTACCGCTTACTTGATGGATATGAATGGGATGGTTGCAAGACTATGGATACGAAGTGGGCCAACTCCGATGGATACGAAAGGAGCTACTGTTCGATGGATTTGATCAAAGCCAATGCTAATGGATTCGAACAAGGCCGATGCGAAAGAAGTTGACCGATGGATACGAACAAGTTTACTTCCCAGGCTTGCATCGATTATATCTTGAGCTATCATGGCTTTTCTTGTCGTGTCATCTCAATTGTGTCTCAATCCAGACTTAGGCAAAATTTACCAGTATCCATAACAAACCTGTGTATACCGTTTTCCGGGACAAACTGTCTTTGGTTTTCAGTCAATTTCTGGATGTCACGGCCTTTCCAAAAGGCGGGATAACAGTTCTGTCAAATATTAGTGATTGGATATATTGGTGCATTTCTATATTTAAAAAAAATTGTATGTTCGCTGGTATAATACTCACGACTTAAAAATACAAAAACATTTTTTAATTAAATAATATTTTATATGATTTTATAATTAATATATTATATCCTAAAAATTAAAATCATATAATAATAATTTAAAATTTTAAAATTTTTGTTTTTGTGCAACAATAATTTGACAGCAAATTTTACTTTATTTTAATATATATTTATATATATATATTATATATTTAAATATTAATATAACTATTTATTTAACTAGAAATTGATTATCTTTAATAATAGTTGTAATAGCTTTGGTGTCACATTTTTTTAATATTAACATGAACTACCAAAAACGATCCTTTATATATTATCAAATCTTAATCATTTAAAAATATGATATAATGTTAAACTTCTTTTACAAATTCATGCGCCATTAAAAGTAGAGTCTAACAATTAAATATGCTTTACAAATTCAAAACATTTCTAAAAATAGGATCTAAAATTAAACTTCCTTTACAAATTCAAAATACTTCTTTACAAATATACAAACCTTAATATCACTTGAAAATAAAAAAAATCATTTTTTTGATTAATTCAAACGTATACAATTTATAAGGAAAACAATTCACGCGCGAAACGTGTGCCATAACACTCATATGTATAAATAAGCAAATATATATATTATAATTTGAAATTAAATATAAAATTTTATTTAATAACATTACATAATTTTTAGAACTGCAAAATGATTTTTAATAATTTTAATAATTAATTTCGACTAGTTTTAAATTATTTTATAATTGTTTATTTAAATTTTATTTTATAAATGTGAAGAAAAATAATTATGCCATGAGCACCAAGTCAGCTTGCATTAATTTTATCATATATATGTGTGTGTGTGCGCGCACGCGCGCGCGCGCGTGTGTTTGTATGTGCGTGTTGTGTGTGTGTTCATATTTATGTATATGCACGTATATTTATAATTATTTATTAAATAAAAAATGTGATTTTGTACTCGGATTTGCTGCAGCAATTAAAAATAATATTATTAATTATTAAATTATATTGTTATTTAATAAAAATGAACATTTGTACAAATACATCTTAGATATTTTATATAAGTTATTACAATCATTATTTCCATACATATGTATGTGTATATATATATATATATATATATATATATATATATATATGTACATACATACATATACATATGTACATACATACATATACATATGTATAGATGTATATATTCATTTAAACAGCATAGAATACTAGAGATGCTAACATGTCCATTGCAGTGTAAATAACAGTACCTATACACGAATATGTCAAACCATGCACACTTTATTATGTCGCACGTCCACATACACACGTATGTATGATACACATATTCAAACACAATACAAAATGATACAAAGTAAAACTTTATTTATAAAATTAAATTAAATAATGATTTTATTTAAAAGAAATTTAGAAAAGTTCTAAATGAATTAGATTTCATAAGTTCAATAAAAATCCAAAATAGTAAAAAAAAATTGAAATTTACTCATTTCTTCCGTCGCGGACTGGTCCGGTTCCAACACAACGAAGAATCATTAAACATATGTGAGGATTCTATCTGCGGCTCTTTAACCATCTTGAGACCGATTAAGACGGCTTCATACTCAGCATTGTCGTTGGTGACCTTGAAGCTAAGGCGGATGGTGAATCACAATTCTCTCATATCAAGTGCGACTAGGACCATGCCGGCACCTGCCCCTTTCTTGTTAGATGTGCCATCAACATATAACTGCCATGCTTAGGCTGGTGATTGTTTCTTCTTCGTCGTTGTCCGGGCTTGAGCATTCTGCTGTGAAGTCAACCATAGTTTGACCTTTGATGGAAGTGTGGGCTGAAAGGTCACGTGATGTTGTTCGAGTTCCACCAACTGCTTCATGAGTCGGCCCACTGTGTCAGGTCTGCTCGGTATTGGCTTTAATGTCTACCAACTGATAGGAGCTTTGCTTTGACTTGAGCGGATGATGTCGAGCGAGGTGCTTTCGTTAGGAGAACCAACTGCTCAGATAGGTCGCTAAGCTAAGTGAAATGGATGAAGCAAATATACTAGCCTTTGAAAATACACAGGCGGAAGTAAGGGCTTAGATGTAGACCAAGGTGTGGGTTGTTCGATTCACATTGGTCGGTCGGGCTATGCGGACTGGCCCATCCTGTACATGTGAGGAAAACAAGCAACATGTACGGTAATAGTATTTGCAAATGTTAATGGTAATTAGGGCTGTAAATGAGTACCTGAAAAATCTGAAATCCGTCCGTATTCGTATTCGAAATATGAAAAATTATCCGATATTCGAAAAATGGATACGAATACGACCATATCCGTATCCAATAATTATCCGTTCGGTTTTTATCAAGATTATAGTTATTTTATTATGTGTTTTAGTACATAAAATGGTTGTCATTTACTATTTTATCCAGATAAAAAAGTTAATATGTATATAAAAATTAATTTTTACCACTTAAAATTATTATTTTTAGTGTGTTTATTATTTTTTATATATCTAGTACAAAAATGGATTTATAATAAATCAAAACTTTCTATTTATTTGTTTAGATTTATTAATTGTGAACTGGTCGAAGAATATATGATAAATATCCGATATCCGATATTCGAAAATGATTTTGGATGCGGATACAGATATGGCACTATCCTTGTCCGAAAATATCCGTTTACAGACCTAATGGTAATCATTACCATAAATACAATAATTAACACAATGTTGCAACTCAAATGCAGGATGTGCCCATGATGTTGACGATGATGATTATGTGTGTTCGATAGACATATCATCTTCGTAACATCATAAATTAAATTATCAAACATTGACTTCATATATCGTACGTTGCTTAGAAACACACTAGATAAAATAGAGAACATTGAAAACGTACGTGTTCCAAATTTATACCATCTTTAAGTAATAGCACCAAAAAATTCAAAGGTTTCAACAACTGGAACCTAAGTAGTAATTAGTGGAAATTTAATAATCAAACGTTATCCTCTGCCTCTTCTCGTTGGGATAAGACCACATCAATTGTTCCAAACTAGCAAATGCTATCGTTGATGTCCCATAGATTACCACCACACACAACACACGATCGAAATACTGTAGTTGCTCGTGGATGCAACTATACATAAAAAATGCAATTAAAAGGTTTTATATACTTCAATGGAATTTAACATGTACCTCGAATTAATAAAGTTTGTCATATATGCTTGATAATATTAAATATACGCAAAACTGTAGATGCAAGTAGGGTGAATTTTGTCTGCTGATAGCTTCTCAAAAGAATATATATACATAAAAGGTGCAATCAACCAAATGGTATTCATTACCCGACAACTAGAATCCCATTTTTAATCACTAACAAGAAGATAGAAGAAGCCATTAGGTGGAGTCTCCATGTGCAAAAACAACTTGACCCACCAAATAAAAGCATAGATTGCAAGCTCTTTATATATTGCAATTGTAATAATTGTTAAATATTATTACATAGAAGGAGCAATTCTCATATATATATAAGTATAGATGGTCCATTTGATACTATTAAACATCTATTTAGAGAAGGTACAAAATGTTCATCATCAAGTGTTGAGTGTAAACCACAAGAGAACCCAATCAAAGTCATGCAAAACATCTTGATCCTGATATCCCAAATCTAAGCAATTATGTGGATTTTATTGATGAGCATGCAACATGCAAGCAAAGCAAATGAGATGTGCTAGCTAGGGTCCAAAACACTATATATTATAATGCGGAATACATCATTGATTCTTAAAACACAGCACATGGCATAAATAATCAAATAGTTATATAATATTAAGAAACATGGCATATCATATTCCTAATATGATCATCATGCTGATTTTGTCTATTTATATAAAAAAAGCCAATGAGTCACTGACTACTACTTGAGAATGCCAATACATTATTCCTCAATCACTCACATGAAATTGTTAATTAATCATTTGTTTTGTAGTTTTATGAATATTTTTATTATTCCTTTCAAACCCAATCACATCACGTAGGCCAAAATTTCTTATTGCAACAGTTTTACAGTTGATGGACTCATTATGTCTAAACTTTCGCTTTCCAACCTAAAATTCTATCTTTCCTTTCTCCTTTAAAAGTCCAAAACGGTATTTACATAATTTTATAGCGTTGAAACATTGCCCCTTCAAATCCTATTCAGTTAGCTCCTTCTCCTTCAGAAAATAGTAAAGTTCATTTATGCAATAATATTTATTTGAACGTATAAAAAATTCATTCATTAGTTAATAATTTCTTTAATTGATAAAACTTACACAGCTTATGTTGTTTCCTGGAGATTTGGCCAGGCAACTGAGTACTCGGCATCTAGGAGTACTCGGCATCTTGGAGTACTCGGCATCCAGGAGTACTCGGCATTCAGGAGCGCTCGGCATCAGACAACGTTCGGCTAGAGGCATCGTTCGGCTAGAGACATCGTCCGACCAAGGGCTTTGTTCGGCCTAAGGACATCGTTCGGCTAAGGGCTTCGTTCGGCCTAAAGGCACGTTCGGCTAAGGGGCTTCATTCGGCCAGAAGACACGTTCGGCCAGATACTTCGCTCGGCCAGGAGACACGTTCGGCTTCGATGGCTATTCGGCCTACTCTTCCCACACAGCAAGCGCCTCGTTCGGCAGAAGGAGAGTGGTTCGGCACCCAACTGTTCGGCCTGATTGGTTCGGCACACATGGACCAGCCTATCTGGACCGAGTTATTCAGCTACCAGGCCCGCCAGAGAAGTCCAACCCACCTGTGTCTATAAATAGAGGGGCAGGGGCACAGTGAAATGGACCTTTTTTGGGAGAACAATGGGGAGACTCTGCCACTTTCAAGACTTATTATTTTCAGTTCAAACTTGTATTCAAGTCATCAATATATGGATTGTATCTGTATTCAACTACTTGTGAAAGAAATAAAGATCAAAACTCAAAGTGGACGTAGGCAATTACGCTGAACCACTATAAATCCGGTGTTCTTACTTTCTGCATTTAAATTAGCATATTCTTCCTTGTTTAATTTAACTTCATCACTTACATCTCTACACAATCTTTCTCAACGAGGTTAGTGACCAATTTTGGTGCTAACACTTTGGTGCTTTCACTGAGAATTGAATTCTCAGCTTGATTGGATCTCATCGTCTACTAGTGGATTTCCATATTCGCGAAATAGATCCAGTTGTTTACTAGAAAACTTTCTATTCTACTCAGATTTGAAAGAAATCTAAAGGAAGCTGATAGCCGTAGATTGGATTCACTGATGTACGCAAGATCTGGGGATTGGACGTTGAAGTTTGCACTCAAGTTGAATGAAGGCCGACCCTCCTCTGAAGGCAATTCGGCCGATCACCTCAGAAAAGGCTTATGCCGATCGCCTCAGAAAAGGCTTATGCTGATCGCCCCAGAAAAAGCGTATGCCGAACGCTCCAAAAAAGGTGTATGCCGATCGCTCTAGAAAAGGCGAAGGCCGAACGCTCCAGAAAAGGCGTAGGCCGAACGCTCTTCCAGGCCGACCATACCTCTAGGCCGAACGCCTCTGTAATGCCGAACGGTAGTGTATGCCGAACGACTCGGTTGTGCTGAACAAGAATGAATGTCGAGCGCCTTTGTAATGCCGAACGGTATTGTATGTCGAACGACTCGGTTGTGCCGAACAGTGTGAATGCCGAACATGTGTGGAATGCCGAACAGTGTGGATGCCGAACAGCTTTGGCCGAACCACTTCTGGACGACCCACTTTGGACAAACAGCCTTGGCCGAACAGCTTTGGCCGAACCACTCCAGGCCGATCCACTTTGCCGAACAGCCTTGGCCGAACAGCTTTGGCTGAGCCACATGCCAACACCGAACGCCCCAATGCCAAATTGTACTTCTGTATGCCGAACGGTACTTCTGTGCCGAACGAAGTATCCAGACCGATCCATGCACTGTATACCGATCTCTCTCTCAAAAAACAATCTGACTGGTCCCTATACAAAAAATATATGGATCGGGTACGACCCTTATTTTCAAAAAATAACTTTTTCGGGTACGACCCAAATTTCCAAAAAAAATAACTTCTGTATGCCGAACCCTAGCCGCAGAGCAGTGCCTCCGGATAGTGAATTCAAAACTCAACTTAATAAAGGAACATTCTATCCACTTCCTTGACATCCCATGATCGACCAGGGCATAGAGGTTCTAGCAGCAACTTATGAACGGCATCAAGGGAACGGACAAGCAACCGCTATTCAAGTGGTACTCCCAAAGGTTGGAGAACATAGATGATATGACTCTAGCAAACGCCAAGATGACTCCAAGCAAACCAATGTTCTAAGCAATTTATTCCAAATACTAACAAGGGTATCATACTGATCGCGTTTGAGGAAAGTCGACCTCCAGATATATTTTGGCAGCTAGTTAGCTAAAGAGCCTCCTACGACTATGGATCGTTTCTTTTACAAAATGAATCAGAACTGAAGTGAGGAGGAGTGGAGCAGACTAAGAAAAATAACAATGAAGGCCCGTTGGCTAAGGATGTAGATCCCAGTAGCCGAAGCAAGACTTCAGAATTCAGCTCATATGCTCTTTGAAAGATTCAATTGACAACCTCTACTTGAAGACTCACTACTCGGAGTGGTACTGGAAACCAACCTCGAGAGAGTACACCAAAGTCTAAAGAAAATCAGGGGAATGTTGTATATTCCCGGATGCTCGCTGATCCTAACACGGGCGATTACAAACACCTCCGAGGTGTGATCGAAAAGATGACCTGGAAAAGAAAGATTCAATAGTATGTACAAGTCCTGCAGAATGGCGGGCAGTGAATATCCGATGCCTATTAATAAAGGGCTATGATTATCAATTGAACGGTTGACGGCCAACATCCCTTTGAAAGGAGCCAGGGGTGGAGTCGAATAGCGAGCACACGATGTTGCTTCACATATCAATGAGATTTACCATAATCTTCTTTGAATTATTTCCATTTCCATCTCTATTTCAATTGTTCTATGAACTACGACTAGCTTGAACTAAACTACTTTCAAAACGATGCAGGTGTCCAGGTACTCAGATTTGGTTGCCAACCAATCTACGCAGACCATGATCGGACGTGTGGAGTTACATCTGGATGAGAATAATTCTATTGCTCATCATCAACCATATGCCTTTGATTTGGGGCTATGGATTAAATACAATGTACAACATCACGATGCACGGAGAGCTGAATTCCATCCTGCAAGTGGAATTTATTCAAGTAGAGAGCGGCTGCGATACGACCAGCCACTCGCTAAGTGAAACTCGAGCTTGGGGGCAAGCCATCACATCAAGGCTAAAAATGGGTTGATACACGACGATCCTTCGCACAACTCCGTACTCCCAAAGTGCGAGATGGAGTATAAACATCTACTTAACTCCGTACTCCCAGAGTGCGAGACGGAGTATAAACATTGATCAACTCCGTACTCCCAGAGTGCGAGACGGAGTATAAACATCTACTTAACTCCGTACTCCCAGAGTGCGAGATGGAGTATAAACATTAATCAACTCCGTACTCCCAGAGTGCGAGACGGAGTATAAACATTAATCAACTCCATATTTCCAGAGTGCGAGACGGAGTATAAACATCTATTGAACTCCGTACTCCCAGAGTGCGAGACGGAGTATAAACATCAATCAACTCCATATTTCCAGAGTGCGAGACGGAGTATAAACATCTACTTAACTCCGTACTTCCAGAGTGCGAGAGGGAGTATAAACATTAATCAACTCCGTACTCCCAGAGTGCGAGACGGAGTATAAACATTAATCAACTCCGTATTTCAAGAGTGCGAGACGGAGTATAAACATCTACTCAACTCCGTACTCCCAGAGTGCGAGACGAAGTATAAACATACATCAACTCCGTACTCATCCCCAAAACTGGGGGCAGAACCAAAGCAAAGCATGCTAGTTGAACATTTGTCTAAAAGAAGATTGCAACGAAACGATTAAAAGACGACTGTCAAGCAATCAACTGAACGGAAATATTCAGCATGAAAGACTGCGGTTTTTCAAAGCACGTCATGTTTACACAAGACGTCCTTTGGGGGGCAAATGTTATCCCGCCTTTTGGCAAGGTCGTGACACCAAGAACTTGATTAGAAACCAGTGACAGTTCGTCTTGGAGATCGGTTACACAAAGGCTCACTATGGATATCGATGGATTTTGTCCGAGTCTGGATCGAGCCACGATTAACAAGACATAACAATCAAAGCCAGGGAAGCAATGTTCCAAGTTTCAAGACGATCCGAGTTCGTATGCTCAACTTATGATCGATTCGAACAACCGACCATCCATCCATCAACCTCCACATTTGACTTGGAGACCTAAACTGCTTGGAATGAATATGGCCCGATCATCCACTCCAATCGAGTCATAGAACAAAGTTCGACAAAATACAGATACCCCTCATGAAGCTCAGTGACGCCGGGATCCGTCTAAAGTGGACGTGATTTGATCATCTACACATCAAATCCTACCCTGAACACGAAAGGTTGTTCGAAAGCCCAACTTGAAGTAGCTATGGTAGACTGCGTACTCGCTAACCATCGCTGTCAATATATGGACACGACTGCACCTTGGAACATATGCAACTTACTTTGTCTACTCAATAATCTATTATCCTTATTTTCTAGAAGAAGATACGGAGCAAATTGTAAGAGATTTGGCTATCTAACCCAACATGGATGTGATTCAACCATCTGTCATATACCTCCTTCCTTGACTTGATTGGAAGAGCTATAATCACCAAGCGGACGAGAATCGATCGTCCATTTTTCAAATTCCGTCCCTCATCCTGGGGGCAGAATCACATTCCGTGAGCAAACGTGGCTCGATTGTTCATTCGACGACATTAGCCTCGATACAGTAGATGAATACAAATTAAAGAGTGGAAATACGACTGCTCTCAACTTAAACCTCCAAGTCCCCAGAGTGCGGACTGGAGTACTCTAAGTCCCCAGAGCGCGGACTAGAGTATAAACGACTTAAACCTCCAAGTCTCCAGAGCACGGACTGGAGTACTCTGAGTCCCCAGAGCGCGGACTAGAGTATGAATTACTTAAACCTCCAAGTCCCCAGAGTGCGGACTGGAGTACTCTAAGTCCCCAGAGCGCGGACTAGAGTATAAATGACTAAAACCTCCAAGTCCCCAGAGTGCGGACTGGAGTACTCTAAGTCCCTAGAGCACGGACTAGAGTATAAATGACTTAAACCTCCAGGTCCCCAGAGTGTGGACTGGAGTACTCTAAGTCCCCGGAGCGCGGACTAGAGTATAAATGACTAAAACCTCCAAGTCCCCAAAGTGCGGACTGGAGTACTCTAAGTCCCCAGAGCGCGGACTAGAGTATAAACGACTTAAACCTCCAAGACCCCAGATTGCGGACTGGAGTACTCTAAGTCCCCAGAGCGCGGACTAGAGTATAAATGACTTAAACCTCCAAGTCCCCAGAGTGTGGACTGGAGTACTCTAACTCCCCAGAGCGCGGACTAGAGTATAAATGACTAAAACCTCTAAGTCCCCAGAGTGCGGACTGGAGTACTCTAAGTCCCCAGAGCGCGGACTAGAGTATAAACGAATAAAACCTCCAAGTCCCCAGAGTGCGGACTGGAGTACTCTAAGTCCCCAGAGCGTGGACTAGAGTATAAACGACTCAAACCTCCAAGTCCCCAGAGTGTGCACTGGAGTACTCTAAGTCCCCAGAGCGCGGACTAGAGTATAAATGACTAAAACCTCCAAGTCCCCAGAGTGCGGACTGGAGTACTCTAAGTCCCCAGAGCGCGGACTAGAGTATAAACGACTTAAACCTCCAAGTCTCCAGAGCACGGACTGGAGTACTCTGAGTCCCCAGAGCGCGGACTAGAGTATAAATGACTTAAACCTCCAAGTCCCCAGAGCGCGAACTAGAGTATAAACGACTTAAACCTCCAAGTCTCCAGAGCACGGACTGGAGTACTCTGAGTCCCCAGAGCTCGGACTAGAGTATAAACGACTTAAACCTCCAAGTCCCCAGAGCGCGGACTAGAGTATAAATGACTTAAACCTCCAAGTCCCTAGAGTGCGGACTGGAGTACTCTAACTCCCCAGAGTGCGGACTCGAATATAAGCGAATCGGATCTCCAAGTTCCCTGAATATGAACTATGACACAAATGACTTGAATTTGTCAAATCCCTGACATACGGGCTAGAAAGTATTCTAAGTGCTCGAAGCACAGAATGGAAGTTCAACGACTCCCGAAGAGTTTCTGAGTTATATGAAGATGGACTGAGAAGTCTATGTTACTCACAACTGCTTGGATTAAAATCACAATCACAAAGAAAACTGAACAATAAGAGTCTTTTGTAAGACAGAAAAAGGAACTAAACCTTATTCAGAAATGAGTTTCTATTACAACCCCTCCAACGTTCGAAGTCGACATTCTATTTACAAGGACTAAGGAAATAGAAGAAAATAATTACATGACTTAAACTAACTCTCGTTGAACAAGGATAGTAATCACTTCTTGTGCTTCTTCAACTTCTCCTCTCCAGAGAATTTACCCTTGGTTCTCTTCTTTGATAGAGGGGTAGCAACTGAAGGATTACGGGGGCCTTCCATGGGCTTGGACCCGCCAGGAAGGATGACCTTCAACGGCTTGTTCAAAGGATCGTCCAAGTCCACAACTCGGGGCTCTACTATGACCTTGACCGTCTCCTCCTTCTCTTTCTCGAGCCGCTCCTCCATGCTCAATTCGGATGTCTGCTCAGAGGCGCCTGTAATTTCTACTTCATAACCCACGTCGGTAGGAGAGGAGGTTTCAGACTTGTCTTCATCAAAAGCTCTAATCACCTAAGCGTCTGGACCAGGAGCCTCCCCTGCGTGAGTGGCTTCACTTGTTTTCTCCCCCACTTCCTTGGTGACATCGCTCCTCGGAGTGGGCTCGGGGTCAGAACGGTCTGCACAAAATCGTGGAAAACAAGCATTAGAATGCAATAGTCCTGCATAAAGAATAACGACTTTAGAAATCTTAAAGAGAACCTTAAAGAGAAGGATTATCTACCAGGTTTGGGCAAACTCTCAGCCATCCGAGGGGTCTCACCCTCTGGAATGGGAGACAGAATGCGGACTAAAGTACTCTAAGTCCCTGAGTGCGGACTAGAGTATAAATGACTCAAAAACCTCTACGTCCCCAGAGTGCGGACTACAGTACTCTCAGTCTCCAGAGCGTGGACTAGATTATAGACGACTTCAGAAAAATCCCTAAATCCCAGAAGCGGACCGAATTACTCTAAGTTCCCAGAGTGCGAACTAGAGTATAAACGAGTTGACGAAAATCTCTGCGTCTCGAACTGTGGACTAAAGCGTAAACCGTTCGACAAATCTCTAAGTCCCCGGAGCGTGGACCGAAGCATGAACACAAATTGGGCGCGAGTCAACCGGGGGGAGAATAACACTAAGTCACCAGAATGCAGAGTGGTGTATAAACATCGATAAATAGACGAGTGGATTCCGACCATTTTCTATTCCGCAAACTTCGACCTGGAATCGACAGGAGGATTATTAACCCGCTGAGGATGGAGTTCGACCATCCAACCAGTGACCTGGCCAAATCATTACTGGGGGCAGGGGTACAAAACACTAAAAAGCTGAATACGACAGCTTATTGTAGCTCTAGCGTGGCGTTCTTTATAACTTGAGGCAGCGACTGAAGGGAGACCTCAATACAGAGCCAATCGAAAAGGCATCCAAAGCTACGAGCAACCTACTATATCATACCTCAGACCAAGGGTCAATGCCGATCCGCACCAAGCACATACGAATGTGACTCGGATGTTTTTTGAAAATCTATGACCCCTAGAGTATGGAAAATAGGGTAAACCACGAATACTTGGTCAAAAATTCTCCAGCACCCTCGTTCGACTCGTCAGGAGGAGTATGAAACTGGATGAGCATAACCCAACTGCATTTGTAGCCAACTTTACCCCGAGATCTGATTGCAGAGCATGAACCAAAGTGGACGTGGATGACCATCCACTGTCCAAATTACACCCCGAAACTTACGTGGCATCGAAGTATTCCTCTTGGAATGGAAAACCATGATAAAATCCAAGATAGGCGAGACCTAGTCTCCCATCGACTGACATGATCCCACGATCCAACGGGAAAGAGAGTAAAGCTAAAGTGGGCGTGGCTGGCCTTCCCACTTATCGGTATATGCCCCAGACCTGGGGGCACGAGCGAGAAGCAAGATGAATGTGAACCGACTATTCACCAATCACCTCTATGTCTTTGGAGTGTAGGTGAAAACATAAACATAGCTAGGACGAGACTCAATCGCCCATGCAGTACATTTATCAACCCGAGACTGGGAGAAGACGCATGGTCATCCAAAAAATGGCTACGATAGCTCAGTATTAAAACTTATATATATTTCTTACAGCTACTCAAGGCAACGACCGAAAGGATGCCTAGAGATAGAATCGTTAAATCGATACCTTAGCTCATGGGCAATTGACTTTCACTTCAACCCGAAGGACGGGTAAAGAATCATGAATGCATTAAATAGAAAGTGCGTTACTCGAATGCACAAGCAAATTCAAACTCATAGCAAGATCCAGCTATACAGTTGCGTGCCACTCGAGGCTGACCCCCACTCGACATTTCCTTTAATGCGCTTTTAAGCCTGATTTTTGGCCATTTGCTGATAATCTATTAGAGCATTCAGAGCCCTTCACTATTAGACTCAATAACTCATGACAAGACTCTAGGATTCGACTAGAGTAACCATCAACATTGGCCGTCCCAACCATATTTCACATTGAATGTTATGAAAAATAGTTACACCTTTACTCAAAGAATCTGGGATGGCACCTGCTAAGCTAACGGTCGACATTACAGCCAGCCATGGCGACCCTTTCCGGGTGCTGAATATCGGATCACAGCTCAGTGCAATGATGATAAAAGAATTAGTTGGATTTTTCTGAATAAATGATGATATGTTCCCTTGGACCCATTCTGACATGCATATGTGATTTCATTAACTATCGCGAGCCATGCATTGGATATCAACCTGAAGCTACAAAAGCTAGCACAATCTCTATTGATTTCATCATGAAAGCTCCACTCTTACTTTTAGGCTCACCCCATCAACGTCTATGCCTACCAGCCGTTGCGACAAGGCATACAATGACCTGAGACGTCTGAAAGACTACTTAAATAGAATATCAAACTAAGCTAATTCGATATCACTTATTTTCCACGAAGGGCTATCCAAGGACGGAAATTAGCAGACCTCACACCCAAATTCACTACCTCAGATGACTACTCGAAGAGTAGCAGAGAATCAACCATAAGATGGAAAATGTACACGGATAGAGCATCCAATGATCAGTGTTATAGCTTGATAATGACTCCTGAGGAACGATCAATCTGCTACGTCCTAAAACTCGATTTACCTATAACAAACAACGATGCTTAGTATGAAGCCTTAACTACCAGCCTCAAACTTGCTAGAGGATTTGAAGTGAAAACTTTACATATCTTTTGTGATTCTTGATTGGTAGTATACAAATTTAAGGAAGTTGATCTTGCTAGGGTGCATTGTCTTGCTCCTTTTCTCGACCAAGTCCAAGAGCTACTAACTGACTTCACGTATTACATCATTACACACGTACTCAGCGAACAAAATGAAAAGGTGTCATGGTTGACTCCTATCAAAGACTATCTAAAATGAGGAATTCTTACGGAATGGAGGAATGGAAAATGACGGATCCTCCTCAAAGCTTCACGCCAAATCATCTAAGAATAATTCGTGTGTCAAAAGGAGTTTATCCATCCCCATGCTTCGGCATATCGCTCATGATGATATCTTGAGCAAAATCTATGAAGAAGAATGCGGTAATAACGTCAGGGAGAAAACCATGATAAAGAAGATACTCTGCTACAAGTATTACTGGCCAACCATCAACCCAGATGCGGTTGATCATGCTAGACAATGTGGCGAGTGCAAGATGTTTGCAAAGAATCCGGGAACCCCACCGATGAAAATTATTCAAATGGCTAGTTCATAGCCGTTTGCCACTTGGGGGCACTAAAATTATCTTCTTGTCGATTCTAAAGGTGGTGCGAAATACGCCATCATAGCAGTTGATTACGTCACCAAATGGGCAGATGAAGAACTCTTAACCACGACCAAGATGAAGAAAATAATCAACTTCTTTATCTGTAACGTCATCTGTCCTTATGACCTTCCATGATCCATTATAACTGCAAATGGACAGGTTGAAGCTGTGAACAAAATCATAGAGTCTGTACTGAAGAGAGGTTTGGAAAACTCCTCAAGTGGCTGATTGCAACCCTTATTTCACAGAAAATACAAACAAGGAATCGCGATTGAATTACAATCAAACTGGATGGAGTTGGCGATGACTTATGAGCATATAAAACACATCCAAGAGCCAATGGCAAGAACATGTACCCGAACGTGCATGTGTACATCCGAAAAAGTTCGACTTCTTGAAATCAACAGAAATTGAATTCTCACTAAGGGTTATTAAGAGAAGACTAGATCAGATAGCCGAAGCCTATTAGCTCTACAGAATCAGACACGGATGACCACTGATATTCTCAAGAAGGCATCTCCATTAGAATTTAGTCAAGGATTTGAAACGAGACATGGAGGATACATAGTTCAAAGCGTATTACGTGCAGTCACATAACACACTTTGGGGGGCAAGTGTTTCCTGGAGATTTGGCCAGGCAACTGAGTACTCGGCATCTAGGAGTACTCGGCATCTTGGAGTACTCGGCATCCAGGAGTACTCGGCATCCAGGAGCGCTCGGCATCAGGCAACGTTCGGCTAGAGGCATCGTTCGGCCAGAGACATCGTCCGACCAAGGGCTTTGTTTGGCCTAAGGACATCGTTCGGCTAAGGGCTTCGTTCGGCCTAAAGGCACGTTCGGCTAAGGGGCTTCATTCGGCCAGAAGACACGTTCGGCCATATACTTCGCTCGGCCAGGAGACACGTTCGGCTTCGATGGCTATTCGGCTTACTCTTCCCACACAGCAAGCGCCTCGTTCGGCAGAAGGAGAGTGGTTCGGCACCCAACTGTTCGGCCTGATTGGTTCGGCACACATGGACCAGCCTATCTGGACCGAGTTATTCAGCTACCAGGCCCGCCAGAGAAGTCTAACCCACCTGTGTCTATAAATAGAGGGGCAGGGGCACAGTGAAATGGACCTTTTTTGGGAGAACAATGGGGAGACTCTGCCACTTTCAAGACTTATTATTTTCAGTTCAAACTTGTATTCAAGTCATCAATATATGGATTGTATCTGTATTCAACTACTTGTGAAAGAAATAAAGATCAAAACTCAAAGTGGACGTAGGCAATTACGCTGAACCACTATAAATCCGGTGTTCTTACTTTCTGCATTTAAATTAGCATATTCTTCCTTGTTTAATTTAACTTCATCACTTACATCTCTACACAATCTTTCTCAACGAGGTTAGTGACCAATTTTGGTGCTAACATATGTCTTGAAATTGTAAGTTCAGACTGCATTATATTAGTTTAGACAACAAATGGACTGAGCGTACCTTCCTGGTTTTTTCGCCCAGTTTGTGTTTGTGTTGTGTCCTACGCGTCAAAGCTATAGCCCACCTGTTTGACCCATTCGGATGAACCATCAAAGCTGTTCCACTGCCGTCGATGCGTCATTAGTAACGGCTAATTCCACTTTGTTTATAAACCACTCAATCTTCAACATTCTTTATAAACCACTCCATCTTCGTCACTTGTTTATAAAGCATTTCCCTCGCATTGCGAAAAGGCTGTTTCCGGACTAGAACTTGGACGCCCAGATCACCATGCGGGTGACCAGACCGTTGCGCCAAGGCTCCACCTCACATAACATGTCGATATATACAAATATAAAACTCAAGTAAAGATGATTATTGGTACAATGGCTATTCATAATTTCATATGGAGATACAATGAGGGTGAAACAGATTTTATGTTATATATATAACAACAACCCAAAGCTCGTTCCCAAAGAATTTATACAAGGATACTATAGTATTCGAACATCTAAAAATAACAATGATAAACCAATTGAAAGGAATGTTACTAATTCTATGTTAATCGTTCAACATCATACAAAATGAAATAGTTGATGTTGGACTACGTTAGGAACTGTTTGCATTTTATTACTCTATCTGTGTTTGTGTAACTGGATTTGTATCATTATTGTATCTGTAATTCAAAATTACTATATTATTATAATTGTACTTATATCATTATTATTGTATTTGTAATTCAAAATTGTTGTATCGGTATAATTGTTCTTTTTTCTCTAAATTATTATCAAATTTCGCATTAATTTGTAATTGACTATTGTTATCCCGCCTTTTGGCAAGGCCCTGACACCAAGAACTTGACTAGAAACCAATGACGGTTCGTCTTAAAGATCGGTTATACCCAGGCTCATTATGGATATCGGCGAATTTTGTCCGAGTCCGGATCAAGCTACGATCGATAAGACACGACGAGCGAAGCCATGGAAGCCAGCATTCCAAATCTCAAGTCAATCCGGGTTCGTATGCTCAAGTTATAATCGATGCAAGATTAAGGAAATAATCCCATTTTCGTATCCATCATCGAACCCCGGTTCGAATCCATCACTTTCGTATCGATCAGAATGGCAGTGACCTCGCATCCATCCTAGAGCCTCAGTTCGACTCGATCAACTTTGCATCCATCGACAAGCCACAGTTCGACTCGATCGACTTCGCATCCATCGATAAGCCACAGTTCGACTCGATCAATGTTTGTACCAAAATTGGGCACAACACTCTTCGGAAGTTTTTAAAGAGATAAAATGAAGAAATTAAATGGAAAAAGAGGATTATCTAACAAAAACTCCAAAAACAGATATGAGAATGATAAAAAATGCACAGAAACACAGGAATTTAAAGTGGTTCAGCGTATTGCCTACGTCCACTATGAAATTGATCGCTTTATTGATGTTTCTTTGATTATTACAATTGATTGCAGCAGGTTACAAGATAACAATGAACTACAACAGTAAAATTCGTTAGCAGCAGCAATGGACTTTAGAACTGAATCCGGCTAAGTCTGGGCATTGGAGAATTCAAAGATGAAGAAGATCCCTTTTCTGTATGCACTGGGGCTCTATTTATAGGTGTAGGAAGCTGAAATTTCGCTCAGATCTCGGGAGACCCTCTCTGGCACGTGACTAGGCCCGCGCGCCCAAGCCCGCGAAGTTTCGGCCCGATCCGTGATCGATACGAAATGATTTCATATCGATCAAGATTTTGTCCGATGGAGTCGAAATTTGGCGTGGACATTCTTCAGCATGCACGTAAGCTCCTGTGAAAATTTCATAGTATTTGGACTTGTAGATTAGGAGATATGATCGATACGAAATGATGTTTTTCGGCTGGCTGTTTCGTTCGTATCGATCCTTTCGACTCGATGGTTTCGAATCGATGGCGGCATGTGTTGGCAGGTTGACGTGGCGCGCGTCCTACGCATCGATCTGTAGCATACCCAGTTTGAATCGATGAAGACAGTCTAGTTCGAATCGATGGATGTTGGCTTGTTCGCATCGATGAAGGTTGCATAGTTCGTATCGATGAAAGCGCCCTGGTTCATATCGACTGTTGTGCTTTTCTTCGCATCGATGGGAGGCGTGCATTTCGTATCGATTGGTGATCGATCGATACGAAGAGAGCCTTTAAGACTAAGCGATGCGAAACAGATTAAAGTGTTTGTTGCCGATGGATACGAAGTGGTCATTAGCTGATCGAGTCGAACAGAGCTTGTCGATGGATGCGAAGTCGACCGAGTCGAACTGTGGCTTCCTGATGGATGCAGATCGATACGAAGTAGTCATTGACCGATCGAGTCGAACAGAGCTTTCCTAAATGGATTCGAACTCGATCGATTCGAACAGCGGCCACCTGATGGATTCGAACCCGAGACTGTTTCTTGTCCAGTCTTACATCGATCATAACTTGAGCATATGAACTCGGATTGACCTAAAATTTGGAACGTTGACTTTTATGGCTTCCTTCGTCATGTCTTGTTGATTGTAGCTCGATCCGGACTCGGACAAAATTCGTCGATATCCATAGTGAACCTGCGTATAACCGATCTTCAAGACGAACAGTCATTGGTTTCTAGTCAAGTTCTTGGTGTCACGGCCTTGCCAAAAGGCGGGATAACATTTGCCCCTCAAAGTACGTCTTATGGAAACATGATGTGCTTTGAAATGCTGCAACCTTCATTTTGAATAGTTATCGACTTTTCGATGAAAGTTGTAATCTTTGACTGATTTTCTCGATAATGTAAACTGTTGACTGCCAACTGCTGTACCCTGTATTGTTGCAACTGATTGATGTATGCTAGTGATTAGCCGTTTGTTGTTGTAATCGTTATCAAATGAGTTTCCAATTCCTGTAAATCTGGAACATTGAAGATTAGTCCGACATGTATGCATATATGTTAATCTGACTCTCGTTGACGTTCACGAGTCGTTGTCAGTTTATCTTATGTTGAATTCCGTATTGATCCTCTCCTGAACCGACGTGAAATCCGTTGTAACAACGCTCGATGGTTGTTTTTGAATGTTCCTCTGTAACGATCCTCTCCTGAATCGATGTGAAGGGTTGAAATACTGTCTTTGCATCGATTTTCATTGCATTGATGGATACGAAATGAGCATTTCGAATCGATGAATCTGGTGTCATTGGATACGAATAGACAATTCGTATCAATGGGTTCGAACTGATCGCTCGTATCGATGTACTGGAGATGGAGTCGTAAGTGGTCAATACGAAGAAGGGCTTCGCATCGATGGATTTAATGAAGACTTCGTATCGATACAGAGTCGAGTTCATGGATTCGAACAGCTTGTTCGAATCGATCCCGTGGTCACGCCTTGTAACCGGTTGAATCCATTGGGAGGAGAATCGTTTATTCCATTCAACTTCGACTCTATATAAATACCATGGACTTAGCCATTTTTCACTTTTCACTTTTGACTTTTGTGCCTTGCTTTCGTATCGCTTTTGAGACCAAGAAAGGAAAACTGCTCGACTTCGAATCGAACCAAAATCTTTAATCCCTTCAACCATTTATCGAGATCAGGTAATCAATTGAACAAATCCAGTCGTAATACAATGAGATCCAAATTCTCATGCCATTCCATTTGAATTCGTGTCCGAACGAGAAGCAGATTATCTGCGAGGTCGAGGAAGGAAACATGAAGTTCGAATCGATCTGGGGAAGAAGAGACATCGGATTCGAAATAGTTGGTGGGCAATTTTTCGGCCACGACTTCACATCGATCGAGGAAGGAATGTGTCTTGCCTCGTATCGATTCTGATGGGAAACCTCGTATCGTTGCCTTGCTTCGGGCTTCGTATCGATCATGGAACAGTCATTTAGCATCGGTTGCTTCGAAACGATATTGATCGATATGATGTAGACGACAATAGGTCGGTACGAAGCAGATGATATTGGATCGATACGAAGCAGATGTTTTTCAATCGATACGAACTACGTGCCATGGGATCGATACGAAATTGTCTCTGAACGATCGATGCGAACTTGAACACGAACGATCGATACGAACCGGAATGATCGATACGAACTTGAACCTGTATCCCTAATGGATACGTACAACTTCAAGGACCGGTGCGAACTTGTACTTTGACGATTGACAATGAACCAAATTTTGATGATATCGAAAACTCTTGTGCATTTTGAACATCTAACTCCGACGAGCTTCATTTTGGCATAATTGGATTTGACCGTTGAACTGCATATTTGATTTCCCTTTCGAAGCTCATCGATGGAACTGCAACTCTAACAAAATTTTAACAAACTTCAAGTTGGATTGATTGCTAATTTCTGGATGGCCCGGTTGTGACGGTCGGCGATGACGGTCATTCCGACTGAATTTCAAAGTCTCGTCGTTTACATGCTTTCTCCGATTCTGTAGAACTTCTCAAGTGGTATACAATACTGCACTTCACAACACACTCACACTTTACACTGGGGGATGCACGAGCGTTATTGTTTGTTTAACAATGATTTTTCATAAGCTAGTTAGTCATAGAACCCTCAAGTTCACAGCAGCAGGAACTCCCGAGTTCAATTCCTTCAACCATCGAGATACCGGTCATTGAAGCCGAAGTTAAAGACCCAGCTCCGGACGAGCTTCCAGGTGCCTGGTTCATTTGTCGTCCACAAGATTCTGTGTCGTCCGGCATCTCCGAAGATATGCTGGGATGGATTTGTTTAAGGCACGGCTTGTCGCTCGACAATGTGTTACTGCCTGGGCCAAATGACAGGCCACGTGATCCCCCGGAGGGGTTCACTGCTTTCAACCGTCACGCTTGCACAGCGGGGACGCTTCCTCCTTTCAATCAATATATAAGAGAGATGTTATCATTCCTTGGAATAGCTCCATCCCAGCTACACCCCAACGGATACGCCTTGTTGAATAGCACATTCATTCTGTTTATGGAAATTCTCTTTCGACCGCCAAAGCCGATCGAGATTAGATATCTATTTAACATTAAGAGTCGTGGAGACGGCCCTTCTTTCACCTTCTTGGAAGCGGTCAGGAACTGCCAAATTGTAACGGGCTCCTGGGGAAGGCTAAGTTACTTTAAGACTGAATGGTTCTACGTTCGGTGCCCCCCTGGATTTGCTAGGCGATGGTTGGATAGACGTAAGCATTGAAATCTTTCTCTTGAATTATCGAGATAATAATAACCGACCTCATAACTAACATACATCTCTTCTTTTACAGTCGCAATTTCTCGACCTGATAATGGATACTTCATAGAGCTAGTTCGGATCCTCCAAACGATTCCGGGTGAAGAGAAGCACATTGACTTGGTTCTCACCGACAGAAACTTGAGAATTGTCGGGCTGATTGAACGTAAGCAAAGCATACGGCTGGAAGGGACACTTAGAGCGGTCTCGAAGAAGCGGTTGAAATGAAAAGCGCCCGGAGTCGTAATAGCTGAAGAAGTTGATCCGGAGAGAACACCTACTGATAATGAGCTCCAAGCTGGGCCTTCTTCCGATGTCCAGGATTCAGGAGGAAGGAGAAAAGGCAAGGCAGTTGCTCATAAGCGTTCTAAATCCGTGAGATTAAAATCCGTGGTTGTGTCCTTTCCCGTCCCGAGGATTAGAATTTCGGAGGTTCCTCCCCCGCAAGTAGAGAATCCTTTTGAAGGGCTTGCTGATATTTCGATTCTGGATTATATGTCGTCTCA
The DNA here is from genome assembly GCA_030737815.1 of Allium fistulosum. NCBI lineage: Eukaryota > Viridiplantae > Streptophyta > Magnoliopsida > Asparagales > Amaryllidaceae > Allium > Allium fistulosum. The sequence goes on from JASFAW010000014.1 coordinate 7,988,279, forward strand.
ACCCGACACCGGGATGGAGGAGCTTGATAATGCTCTTGAACTGAGCGGGTCGCTTGCTATGAGTGCGGGCGACATTTCCGGTTGGTCGGGGGGTTGCATATGCATACACTTCACTGCACTACATGATTCATAAATGTAAATCGTCCAACCTAAGAAATCACTAACTTTTCCTTCATCTCTCATTTTCAGGTACGATGTCCGAAAGAGGATTAATGCTCGGGAATCTTCGCTCGGTCCGAAAGTCTTCTACCTATTATGATTCCCACAGGAGAGACTCTGATAGAGACTGCGATCGCGGGTACTCTAATCAAGAGAGGTACGAGCGGGGCAGGGACAAAGAGTACAGACACCGATCTAGATCTCGCTCTCCTCCTCTAAGACTTCCATCTCCACCTCCTGTTCTTGTTCCACACCCGCCAAAGCCTCCTCGTCACAGACCGTCCTCTCAAACTTCGAGGTCTGAAACTCACCATCAGCGAGTTGAATCTGTGCCCCCCATAATTTCAGAGAAGGCCATTACTGATCCTACGGGAGAAGGGGCTATTAAATTGGCTCAAATGAGGAAGGAGTTCCCGAATATATGCCTCGGTGGCTATGTCTTTCCACCTCACTTAAAGAGAATCCCATCTGGAGTGGAAAACACGATGCATGATTACGTTCATGACATCTACACCCAGTATAGAGAGTGGGTTAAGGCTGTAGAGAAAGCTTCCAAGGTGGCCTTTGAGCGAGCCAAAACGCTTGAGAAAATGGAGACCGAACTCGCTCAAAGGGACCGGATCATTCAAGTGCTCACTGCTGAGACCGAGTTTTCTCGAAAATCTGAAATCGAGGCCACCAAAAAAGCTGACGAAGCGAATGTGGCAATGGAGAGGTTGAGGCAGACACATGTTGCCTTGGTGGAGGAGATGGGCCATCGGAATACTACAGTCACCGCCGAACGGGATGCGGCGGTCAAGGAACTCAATGAGCTTAAGGCTAAATTCTCCGACATGGCCAAGGAAAAGGATGATGCGAACAACGCAGCCCAGGAGGCGTGCAAACAAGCTGTTCTGCTTAGGGGTGAACGGGATGCGGCTGTGGCTAAAGTCCGCAAGGTGGAGACTGAGGTCGAGGAGAAAGTAAAGTCGGCCGAGTCCAGGCTAGAGGCTGATATCGAAGTCCTTCTCGTTGTTTACAACGCTAACGTGCTGAGGCACAGGGGTCTAGCCTGGCTCGATGACTATCTGGCGCATCTATACAACACCTGGGGCCGATTAGTTGAAGAAGAGAAGGAGGCGCATCTGGGCGAGTCTGTAGATGAATTTGAACTCGAGAATCGCATTCTGACTGAAGATGAAAGGAAGATTCTCCACGAGTCAATGATTCTACATGGAAAGGAAAGACTCGGCGCCCAGCACTTCGAAGTAGGAGAGGGTTCAGGGGTTGGCCATCACGAAGCGAGTCTCGAAGTTCCAACGTCAACCCAGCCCGAATCCTCGTCTGCGGTCGATCCCCAAGCTGTTCCTGCCTACAATCCGGATCAGCCGCAGATGTCACCGGCTACAGTGCAAGTTACTAAAGCCGTTCCGCCGCCTACCAGTCAAACCGAGGAAGGTATTCTGGACATTCCACATATCTGTCTTAAGTCGAATTCTTCATTTGAATTAAATTCTGACAGTTCTCTTATTCTTTGTCCAGTGATCGATGCTGCACCTGTCGGGCCTCCTGTTACTCAAGAATCATATCAGACGCAGGAGGCTATTGTTACCGAAGTGATCACTGTAACTACAACTGCCCCGCTTGACGATACGCAGGGAAGCACGCTCGTGTTTGATGAGCAACTGATGGAAGAACCCTTTCGCCGTCTTGGCGATCCTCTTGCCGACTTGCCATTTGTTATGGGTGGAGGTGCTCTTGCTACCAGTTCTTCAATGCCAATTACTGATGCCCCCAGCGAGGCTCGAGCGGTCACTAAAGAGGAGATGTTTGCACAAATCGACGCTGAAATGGCAGCAGCGGCTCATGGTGGCAGTTTTGGAGGTGGGATGGCAGCACCCGGTCCAGCCCCGCTCAGAATGATATCTCCTGGTGGCACAGTTTTCATCACCAGCGTGCCCATTCCACCTTCTGCACTTGATCATGTTCCTCCGACTCCGCCCGCAGGAAGCATTCCTATTCATACGAGCTCGGAGGAGGATGTTGATATCATGCCCCCGCCTGGAGACCGACCACCGAAAGGCAAGGCTTAAAGAGGAAAAATAGTGGCGGCTCCGGCGGGTCTACACCGAGAAGGAAGCCGAGGAAGAAGAAAGATTAGACATGCTTCATTGGTTTGTTTTGACTTACATTTTGTCGGTCGTGTATAGATGCGGGTTCGGCCCCTGCTAGTAGGAATTTTTTGGGAACAAACTTGTATACGAATTTCTTTCATAAGTAGTAGAAATGAAACTTTTCTTTTTTAGCTTCTTGTGTATTTGCTTAAGTGTTTCAATGTTTGAAATGTACTTGTAAAGTTCCAGCTTGCGAGTCAAGTTTGCCTTTTTGCACTGAGTCTGGAAACCACGGACATGGTTCGCGACTGGGAAGCGAGTTGAATTTTGACGCCGCACTGCTTCAGTCAATGGTCGATGCTTAAGTCCTGCCCCCTAGTCTCGGGGATGAGTTGTAGAACATTAGTCAGTGATTGCTTCTTACTTATATCATGTTGAGTCTAGTGTCGCTGAATGGATGTTTGAGACAAGTGGAGATGGAGCGGTCTATCCATGCTTGTTTGATTGTCGATGATCATATCCACACTCCGGAGATTCTCATTTGTGTATTGGCGGTTGGTCACGCCGGCTTAAGTTTAAATCATACGTCCACGCTCTGGGGACTCGGAATCGACATTTATACTCCGACTCGCGCTCTGGGAGTTCGGAGTTGATATTTATAGTTCAATTCACGCTCTGGGAATTCAAAGTTGATGTTTATACTCCGTTTCGCACTCTAGGATTCCGAAGTTGGTGTTTATACTCCGTTTCGCACTCTGGGAATCCAGAGTTGATGTTTTTACTCCGCCTCACACTCTGGGAGTTCGGAGCTGATATTTATACTCCGTTTCGCGCTCTGGGAATCCGGAGTTGATGTTTATACTCCGACTCGCACTCTGGGAATTCGGAGTTGGTAAGCAGACGGCCAGTCGCATCTGCTATATGTTTTTGGATTTCGCTCGCACTCTGGGAACGAAAGGTGTATCAGGATCATGGATGGTCGGATCACATCCATCCTGAGTTAACAAGTGAGGTCGTTAGATGGACGGGTCCATCCTCCTCAAACTTGGTGCAGCTACGGACGAAGTCGTTAGGCAAACAGATCCACCCTCTTTGTAGACGTATTTTAGTACTCCAGTTCATACTCTGGGAACCGTGAGTTAAGTGAGGGATTGTCGTGTATCAATCCGTTTTTGGCCTTGATGTGATGGCTTGTCCCCGAGCTCGGGTTTCACTTAGTGAGTGACCGGTTGCATCGCAGTCACTCCCTATTTGAATAAATTCCACCGTATGGTGAAACTTAGCTCTCCGTGCATTGTGATGATCATATGAAGCATTTCAAGTAAATCACAGCTCTGGCTCGAAGAGATTGCATTTTATTGCTGAAATAAGAAAATATGGCAAAGTCAGTTGCCTTATTACAAATTCTAATTTCGAAATGTAGAAACAAATTGCAAAATGAAAAATAAACTAAATGAATAAACATAGCCTGTCATGTGTAGTAGCGACGAAGACTCTCGCTATTCCAGGCTCTTGGCAAAGTAAGACCGTCAACGGTCGATAATTTGAATATGCCATCTCCGAACCTTCGTTCAATAACATACGGTCCCTCCCATGTTGGCTACATATGCGAAGGAACCGGATAGATTCTTTTCAGAACGAGATCGCCTAGCTTAAAGGTTCGCGGGCGGACCTTGGCGTTGTACAATCGGGCGACTCGACTTCGATGCGCGGCTGCCCTCAAATCAGCCTCTTCACGCTTCTCATCTAGTAGATCGAGAGATTCAGCAAGCAATATAGCATTTGTCTTTGGATCATAGTATGTCACACGATGAGAAGGTACTTCCAGCTCAATTGGAATAACGGCTTCTGAACCATAGGAGAGAGAGAATGGAGTGTGACCAATCGCGGTCTTGTGGGTTGTTCGGTAAGCCCATAAAGCCATAGGAAGTTCATCGACCCACTTGTCCCCGACCTTTTCCAATCGTTTTTTCAGAATGGACTTTATAACTTTATTAACCGCTTCGACCTGTCCGTTCGCCTGAGGGTGTGCAACTGCAGAGAATTTCTTTTGGATGTGAAATCGTTTGTAGAAATCTTTAAATTCAGCACTGTCGAATTGGGTTCCGTTGTCCGTAATAATGGTGTGTGGGAGACCGAATCGACAGATGATGTTGCGAACTACAAAGTTGATTACTTTCTTCGTGGTTATGGTAGCAAGAGCTTCAGCTTCAGCCCACTTTGTAAAGTAATCAACTGCGACGATGGCGTATTTCGCGCCACCTTTTGCCAGAGGTAGAGTACCAATGATGTTGATGCCCCACATTGCAAACGGCCATGGGCTGATCATTTGCGTTATCTCGGTAGGAGGTGCTCTAGGAATTCGAGCATACTTTTGACACCTATCACATTTCTTTGCATAATCCGACACATCACGATTCACAGTATGCCAGTAATATCCATATCGAAGTATTTTCTTGGCAAGTGCTTGCCCCCCGGTGTGATCGCCACATTCTCCCTCGTGTACATCATGCAATACTCGTTTAATTTCATCGTGAGCAATACACCGGAGTAAAGGAACAGAGTACCCTCTCATGTACATGATTCCGTTCTGGATGGTGAATCGCGAGGCCTTCCGAAGGACTTGTCTCTTTTCACCCCTGCGCTTTGGCAGGGTTCCGTGCTCAATGTAATTTCTGAGTGGAGTCATCCATGAATCCTTTTCGGGGACGGTTTCACATACCGTCTATTTCTGCCCGGTCATGCTTGGGGAAGTTAACGTCTCTACGGGAACGAGTCCCATTTGCTAAGCTTCACCTGTGCTGGCTAACTTTGCCAATGAATTGGCTTTTTAATTGCGTTCTCGAGGTATACAATAGATGGCATAATAATCAAACTGATTTAGTACTTCCTGAACTCGAGCAAAGTAAGCAGCCAGCCTTCGATCTCTCGCTTGATACTCTCCCCGTACCTGACACACAACTAACTGCGAATCACAGAAAATTTCCACAGCGATAATTTTCAAATCTCTGGCAAGTTTCAAACCAGCTAAGAGGGCTTTATATTCAGCTTCATTATTGGTCGTATGAAAATCGAACTTCAAAGCATAACATATAGATCGGCCTTCGGGGGTTTCAAGCACAATACCAGTGCCCGAACACCGGTCGTTTGATGCACCGTCGTTATAAAGCTTCCAGACGTATTCGGGGGATTCACTGGTTTCAGAAAAGTCCTCTGGAACGGTAAATTCAACTATGAAATCGGCTAGGACTTGTCCTTGAATCGCTCGTCTTGGAGCGTAAGTAATGTCGAACTGGCTCAGTTCGACGTTCCATTTGAGTAACCTACCAGACGTCTCAGGCCGCATAAGGACCTGTCGTAACGGCTGGTCGGTGTAAACAATAATGGGATGTGCCTGGAAATACGGTCGGAGTTTTCTTGATGCAATAACAAGGCAATAAGCCAACTTCTCTAATTTCGGATAATTCCTTTCAGCCCCAGTCAATCGTTTGCTGACGTAGTATACTGGCTTCTGTATCTTGTCTTCTTCTCGAACTAAGGCAGCGCTGATAGCGTTTTCTGATATCGCCAAGTATATGTACAACTTCTCATGATCAATAGGCTTTGACAGGATAGGTGGTGTGGATAGATGCTGAACTAGTGCTTGGAAAGCGCCCTCACACTCTGTGGTCCATTCAAAGTTTCGTTTTCCTTTTCGGATTAGATCGAAGAAGGAAATGCATTTGTCAGTGGACTTTGAAATAAACATATTCAATGCTGCTACTTTCCCATTGAGACTCTAGACTTGCTTTATAGTTTTTGAAGTCTCCAGATTTCTGATTGCCCAAATCTTTTCAGGATTAGCTTCGATTCCCCGAGCGTTGACGATAAAACCGAGGAATTTTCCGGATGCAACTCCAAAGTGACATTTCAGTGGATTGAACTTCATTCTGTATTTTCGAAGTATGTTGAACATAGCTTCCAGGTCTTTAATATGGTCAGTGGAAAATCGTGACTTCACAAGCATGTCGTCCACATATACTTCCATGGTTTTCCCGATTTGATTGGCAAACATCCGATTGACCAATCGTTGGTAAGTGGCCCCGGCATTCTTGAGTCCGAATGGCATAACTTTGTAGCAATAAAGTCCCAGATTGGTCACGAAGCTGGTATGTTCTTGATCGGGTAAATGCATCGGTATCTGATTGTAGCCAGAATACGCATCCATGAAGGATAAGAGTTCATGTCCAGCTGTTGAGTCTACGAGCTGATCAATTCTGGAAAGCGGGAAACTGTCTTTGGGACAAGCTTTATTCAGATCGGAGTAATTGACGCATGTTCTCCATTTTCCGTTTGGCTTTCGGACGAGCACGGGATTTGACACCCATTCGGGGTATAGCGCATCTCGAATGAACTCGTTCGCTTTAAGCTTTTCTACCTCTTCTTTAAGGGCGGCAGATCTCTCTGGATCCATACCACGCCTTTTTTGTTTGACCGGGACATGCCGCGGGTCAATGTTCAGAGTGTGGCCCGCGATGTCCGGCGAGATCCCACACATATCAAAATGAGTCCAGGCGAATACATCAAGATTCGTCCATAGAAATTCAACCAATTCCTCTTGAGTTTGCTGGCTTATCTGAGACCCAATCTTTATCATTTTCGAATCATCATCATTATTGATTGGGACATCGATCGTCAGTTCGGCCGGGGATGCTTGACTTTCTTTAGATTCTCCTTCGTCTTCAGTTTCTCTTGGGTCAAGATCCCTTTGGAATTGGCTGGGGTGCCCGGGCCTAGGCCCGGGGGTTAATTGTCAATTATCAGCAAAGCGGACGCAGAGAGATTCCTCTACGCCCTTTCCTTTCTCCTTTTGTTGCGCCTCCCGCGGCTCGGCAACATAGCAAGCTCTCGCGGCGGCTTGATCTCCTTGAATAACTCCCACTCCACGATCAGTGGTAAACTTTAAAGTCAAACACCACGGGGCAATGGCTGCCCTGAATTCAGCGAGGGCCGGTCGGCCCAAGAAAGCATTATAAGGGGAATCTATGTCCAAAACAACGAACTGTAACATCCGCACTCTCCGGCGTTCTCCAACTCCCAACTCCACTGGTAGTTCCACCTCTCCAGTGGGTATAGTAGCACTTCTGTTGAAACCGTGGATTCGGGATTGACATGGTTTCAAATCCTTGGCTTCCATTTTCATTTGGTCGTAAGCTCGTTTAAACAAAATATTCACTAAGCTTCCACTGTCAACTAAGATCCTCTTCATCCAAGCAGGACCTACTTGAGCTGAGATGACCAGCGGATCGATAGTGGGAGCTTCTACTTTATCAGCATATCTATCACTGAATACGATGTCATCCATCATCGTTTTCTGTTGTTTGGCCGGAGCCCCTTCATCAAAACTACTATAACACTCGAAGTCCGCATGCCTGATAGAGCTGGCATACAACTCCATTTCCTTCCAGCTTCGGTCTGATGGATGAGGACCACCACTTATTGTATTAATAACCAACCTCCCACCGGTCCGAGCAGGTTCCTCTTGCCTTTCTTGATTTGGTGCACGATTCTGGTTTGAGGGGCATGCACCACCTGATTGTGGTGCCCGCACATACTGATCCAACTTTCGTTCACGTATCAGTTTCTCAATGAGATCTTGTAAGTGACGACACTCATTTGTATTATGGTCATAACTCTCATGGAATCTGCAAAACTTTCCTGTTTGGACTTGTCTTTCCGTTGACGGCTTCGGGGCAGGTTTCTTATATTGCATGGTGTTACAAGTCTGCAAATACACATTTTCCAATGACGTGTTCAATGGAGTATAGTTATCGTACATGGGAGCTCTACGTCGTGGACCACGATTCTGATCTCGCTTCTTGCCCTGATTTCCATTGTCCCTCTGCTGATTCTGTTTATTTTGCACGTTCAACTGAACTTTTCCAGAACTCTCCCCGGACTGTTTAACGGCGATGTTACTCTGAATTCCTTCGATGTTGGGCCCTGTGTCATCCTGCTTCCAAGACTGTTTCGCATCCTCCCTTCTCAAGAATTGGGCTGCCTTGGAAAAGAAACGGTCCAATGACGCAGGTGGCTTCCCAGCTAACCAATTTCCGAATTCGGAATCAACATCAATCCCCTTAGTCAATGCCATCAGGATAGAGTTATCATTGGGATTACTTATTTCTGCACACGCAGCATGAAATCGTTCCAAGTAACGTCTAAGTGTTTCTCCGGGAGCTTGTGTAACACTAGACAGAGTGTTAATGTCTTTAGGTGTGACGACCCGGAATTTCGAGCAATATCAATTTAATAATTTATGTTAAATATTAAATTGATTAGATATTTTTTTTGAATTATAAACTTGAATTGATATTTTCTTCTGATAAATATCATATTGGTGAGTTATATCTTTTAAAACTAATAAATGATTTTTCTGTTTATAACGAATATACTGGTATATATCGTAGACAGGTAAGTTCTGTTTTAATTTTAATTGATAAATTTTATTTTCAGATTTCTTATATATATATTCTAGAGATTTGGAAATTATTATTTATTTTGAAATAAACTTTTCAAAGCTATTTAATAAATATATATATAGTATAAAATATTTAGTTAGAAATACGATACAATAATATAAGTAACCAATTTACATATTGAAATAACAAATTAACAACAATATAAATGAAACGACTATATGAGATAAATTTTATCGTTTTGTAAATAATAAAACGAATACATTTCATAATTAAACAATATATTAGAATAACATTTATACTACCTCATCAAACCAGAAGATTATAATACCATAAGCATGAGAATGACTCCCAGCCTTTATATATATCTGCATAGTTCAAAATAATAACAATCACAAATTAAAAGAGAATAATATTCAATAACACTTTCATTTACAATTCAAATGAAAAACAAGAAAGTATAGCACATAAGAAAGGAATGCAAGTTAAGAAAAGAAGACTTCCCAGCCTAACAAATATCTGCATAGAAATAATGTTCGAATATGGTATTGCAGGCAACAAGAATCAATAGAAAACAAAGTAAAATATTTGTAGCTTGTTGTTGAAGCAAGTAAGTATGTAGAAAAGAAAATTGAGATAAGTATGAGGATGAAACATAAGTACAACAAACATTAAATGCCAGCCAACAAAAATCAATTCGAGTGTATAAAATTTCATATCAGCCTATATTATAAAACAAATATCTCTGACTTCCTTTTGTTTTAAAAAAAAATAAAAATAAAAATACAAAGCCTGTAACCTTCTACATACTTCAAGCTGGAAACCCATTTTGCTTCTATCCCTTTTCATTTCAGTTCGAACTGAAATGAACTAATGTAAACTCCATTTTTAAAAAGCTTAAACAAGCCTTCATCAAAACATCATCAGCAACTATAAATAAAACAAAAGCAAGAAACTTGGCAACAAGGATGTAAATGGAAACAGTTTCCAGTTTTTCAAGGAAGTTCGAAACTGTTGCAAACAAAGGGGTCCTGTTCTTCTCTGATAATGGTGAGTAACATTTTTTTGAAAAGTTTAATAACTCAAGTTATGTGGCATACTTTCCTTGTGATATGTATCTGGTATTGGTATATATGTGCAAGTATCTGTTTATCATGCTCTGTTTTTATTTCATGTTCTGGTTGATATTAAAATTCAAAATCTCACCCTAGAATCTATATATGACTTGGTATTGTATATAAAAGTTGTCTGGAATCAATTAGGCTATCATCTAAAAATAATGACAAGTTTTTAAATGGAATAATTTGTTATAAATCTTTGAATTTACAGTAAAATCTAAATTTGGTCAAAAATTTATGATTTCAAATTTAGGTTTTGATTTCATAATTGGATTTAACATAGGAAACCATGATTTTTAGCGATAGTATCATGATTTTTAGTTTGGTAATTCGTGCGATATTTGGGTTTGTTCATCTTGAGAATTTTTGGCATTTGCCGTTGATCGGCATGGAGATTGGGGTTGAAATTGTGGTTGAAGCTTGCTTGTGGGTTGTAGATGAAGGGAAAAATGTTTAAATTTTTTTTCAAATGGCCGAGGTGATCCGTCTCGATCGAACTAGGGTTTTAGGTGGTACTCGGCTGGGCTTGAATGTCGTGACATTTGCGACTTGGATATGGGATCGGAGGCGATCGCGAGATGGGGGATGGAGGTGTAGTGATACGACATTGCTCTGGTAGGAGAGCCATGGATTCCAGGCGTCGTGATTGTCGGCGTTGGGTGGGTTTGTGGACGAGTGTGGGCTCAGTTTTTTTTCGATCAGTGATTGAAGTTTGACTCGCGAGTTTATTGTTCGATCTGGGTGGGTTTTCATGTTCGCACGTGGTCGAGTGGTTGTAGGCGATGGTCGCGATGAACGTTGGTGGCCGGCGACAGTGGGACACGTGCACAATGTGTTCGTGTGTGTGTGCACGTTTGGGTACAGGCGAAAGTTGGTTTTGGGGAAGAAAGGGAACGACTTGGGGGAAATCTCGTGATTGTTGCCTGGCGACTCGAAGCAGGGATGTACGCGAGTTTCTCACGGGAAAACTCGAAGCAGACTCGTGGTTTTTGTGGGGTTTACTCGGGTTGTTCATTTAAGTAACCCGATTTTGAATTTTTAAACCGATCATATCTTAGTTTTAAGATTTAAAGCATGAACGAGTTTTCTTAAGTATTTAAAACAAGTTTTAAATAAAAATTGTATATTTGACTTAACATGTTTGAAAATAGTTTCCAAAGATTTAAATATATTAAAATTTAATGTTTGAATTGTTTTGTTTAAAATAAATTATATTTCAAATAGATTTCTAAATTTGGTTTAAATGAAGTAAATGACTTGAATAAGTATCTAATATAAATACAAGTTTATTTTTAATCAGTTATGTTGAGATTAATTGAGGATAAATTATTAAATGGAATAATTAGTGGAAATGAGTATAATTAAGAAATAAATTAATTAAAAATTAAGTGATGATTAATAGAGTAATTAATTTATGAAATTAATCGAAGATGATCACTTATAGTTAATTAAGTATAATCGCTTAGTGAAGTGGTTGATATATTATTAAAGTCACAGACGAGACTTAACTTAATTTATAAATGGTAAATTTAAACTTATTAATAATTGATAAGTTAATTACTTAGAATAGTGATTAAATAAATGTTAATGAAGGTCATTAACTGAATTATTTTATAATTAATCAATATAATTGATTTTAATAAATTAATTTGGATAAATCAAATTGATGATGTGATAATTATAATTACTTAGAAAAGTAATTGATGTTTAATTACAGAGTGTAATTAATAGAATGATGTTGTTAATAAAGTAATTTGAGTATAATTACTTTATATAATTAATCAAAGGATTAATTAGAGATAATAAATTATTGAGCAATTAATGAAGTAATTAAAGGAGTTAATTACTAGATTGGGATTAATCAAAGGTGATAAATATTTGGTTCAAATTAAAGATTTAATTACTTTGATGTAATTAACTTAACTGGAAATGTAATTTGAGATTATTGGAATTTAAAATAGATTTATTTGGAATAATTAATAAATGAAGAAATTTATTAATAATTAATTGAGTAATGTAATTAACTTTAGTTAATTAAGAAATGAAGTAATGTAAAGATGCATTTCTATATTGGATCAAAGTAATTAATCCGTGGGAATAATCTAAAGATAATTACTTAAATGTAATTAAAGAAAATTAATCAGGGATGATTAATTAAATGAATAACGGGATGATGATTAATTAATTGATTGATAATTAATTAATAGAAGTATAAGCAGGTTTAATAATGATGTGATGATTAATTTAATTAACTTTAAATTAATTAAGAATAAGGTAATTGATTTAATTCATTTTAAATTAATTATCAATAGTGTGATTTATTATCCTTGCTTATGTATGATGATTGATATTGACATCCCATTGATTGATTGTAATCTCAGATATGAGATGAGTGATATTGTGTGATATGAATGCTTTGATGATAGTTTGATGATATTGATTATCCATTTATGATGTTATGTGAATTATCCATCTGTGATGTTGTGTTTTATCTATCGGTGTTGATATAGATAATTGAATTGAATTGTTTTAAACCTTTAAAACAACTTGGCCTTAAAAGACACGTTTTGGATTTCGATGAGACCGGGATCGGGTTTCCGTATACCGGGATTCCAGGTCTGGAGACCCGAATACCACATCGATCCAAAATAACGTTAGGTCGTGAAATCCAAGTGGAGCAAGTGAAGACTCGAGGTATAAGAACTATACGTCAGTATAACTCTGTGGGTGATTCCGTAATGAGTTTGACGGAGATAGTACTTATAGATTCGAGATGGTGATTCAGAATGCAAGGGTTATTGTCGTTAACTCTGAGGGTGATTCCAATACGAGTGTAACGAGATAATGCCTTCGGTTTCGTTCGAACCCGGAACGAACTTGTATGGATCGAATGCTTTCAGAACATCGTCAGGTGGGCGATGAGCATTCTAAGGGATGAATTCTATAAAGGTAATCGTGACCTCAAGCCTCATCAACCGGGAATGGCTAAAACAGGGGAGGTGCAGCAAGGCTTCGTGGGTAGCCCCCACTTGAGAGTAAGGTTTACCCCTGTCTAGATGTCCCTATTTATTTCGGTTTAGTGTACGGTTGGTCGCGCCAACTGTGGGGTGATCTTATTTGGAACTGTTCAGTAAGGGATGGGTCCGGCCTTGTGTTGCAGGGGAGCGGGCGTACTCCTCGGTACGGTGATCTAGGCCACGTACTGTGACGGGTGGTACCCCAGTAGCCCAGCCATTGTATGGAATCCAATCTCCAATAAGCGCCGTACGTTTTGATTGTGCCCAACTATGTTGAAATGTGAGATGTAAGCATTTCAGCTATTTCATATTTACTTGAAAACCCTAGACACTATTATAATATCACTGGATTTCCTATCAAATGTTTTGGTTAGCGTAAGGTAAAAACTTACCCATGTTTATTTGTGGGGAGTCTTACGTGATACCTTTTGTTTTCAAATGGTTTTCAAAGTTAAACAACCTTAACCTGTTACTCATACCAGACCCATGTCTGATCCGAAGTTTATTTTTTTGTTTTTCATAAACTCTCGGGTACCCAAATTTTTACGGGTAGCCAAGGGATTCAGGTTAGCTTTGACGAATTCTGGAGGAGCAATGGAGCAGGAGGCTTCAGCGTATAGATATATAGTGGTTCCGCTGTGTTAGTGTTTATTCTGTATTCCGCTGTGTTGTATCTCTGTGATGTGTGAGTTGTATTAACTAGACAGATGCTTATAACTGTCTAGTATCTGTTGTATTGTCTGTGTACTCTGATGTATATGATACTATGTATTAATTTATATGATATATTATATTTTTTTCGTTCCGCTGTTGAGATTCTGTTGTTGTTTTCTTCTTCTTCTCTTTCTTTTCTACTTTCTCACCTCTTTCTTTCCTTCAAAACGATACGATTTCCTGGGCATAGGAAGTCGGGTCGTGACAGTTGGTATCAGAGCACTAGGTTGAGCGAATACCTAGGCTCTTAAGTGATTTCTTTCCTGAGAGAGCGTATTTGTTAGTGAATATAAAATTGTTTTATATTGTGTTGACTTATCGGTTAGGTGTTTATAGATTTTGATCGGTGTGTGGGACGCCACAATATCAATAGGAATTTCTAAACTCTTAACAAGATAAACCGACACAATATTGTTTTAAAATAGGGTAAATGAAATAATTTTACCCAAATTATTTTTGTATATAAAAGAAATGATTTTCCAAAAAATTTTATAGTTATGTATGGTTGCTTGGTTGTTAGGAAATGATAATATTGAACGATTATCATTGTCATTGGGAAAATTTAATAAGAATTGGAATTTAATCAATAATCAAGAAATAAATTCATATAACCAAATGGAATCTTGTAAATGTGAATTATAAATGTGATTTGCAATTGAAATTGAAATAAAATTCCAGGGTAATGTTTGAATAGAAATTGGATGGATCTGGAATTTTGAGAAAATTTAAATTCTTTTGGATTTGGAAGTGTTTTCAAAGGTTCTGGAAAAAAATATGGTATTATTTCTAGAATATTTTTGAGTTGGATTTGAAATCTGGAAAGATTTAAAATTTAAAAATATTTGAGATGTTTAAAAGAAATAAAAGCATTTGAACTCTTTCGGTTGTTAGAAAATAACGTCGGTGATGACTGCAGCATCATCGATGTTCATTTTCGAATTTCCGAGAGAAAAGTTTGCTACCAAATTATTTTAAATTGGAATTGTTTGTGAACTGGGTTTGGTTTTGAAATTCAAAAGAATATTTGAATTGCCAAAGAATTTTGGATATAGTTGATTTCAAAGGTGATTTTGTACTTTGGAAATTGCTTAAACTCTGGAAGTAAATTTAAAATGTTGTGGAATTTGGATCTGTTGGATGAGCAGAAGTGAGTAATGGTATCTTTGCAACTTCAGAAGGGAGTAGCTGTATGGTGAGATGAAACAACCACAGACGGTGCTGAAGATGTTTCTTTTGGAGCAAGTTAAGGAGTTATGGGGTGGACAGTTGATGTCTACCGCAGGGAAGCTTTATCTGTGATTGGAGTATGAGACTAAGGTCGTAAGTTGTTACTTTTGGATGTGGTCTCATTTTCACCCTTAATAAGAGTAAATTTATGGTGCTTGGCTTGGAGTCCGAATTTTTGAGAAGTGTCTGCTTGTCTCAAACTCTTTGTGAAGTTGGCTGAAGACTTTGAAGTTCGAGAAGCCTTTGGAATAAAGAAGTCTTCTGGTTAAGCAGTGACCTGGAGTGGAGTGTGGAAGCAGCAATGTGAATCTTTTTCTACAATGGATCAGGAGATGTGAGATTCTACGGTCAGTAGTTCGAGTAGATGTTAAAGACTTATCCATTTCTTCTGGGAGCTCAGCAGGTCAGGATATCTGTTTTGAGGAGGAACTATCAGTTTTTTTTGCAGATAAGATGTTTCTAAAGGAGTAATTTTATTTGGATATGCTGTTTGGGTTGGTAAAGGAAGAACAGTTTCTTCGGAATCTGAATCGGATAGGATCGCAAAAGTGATTTGCGATGGTTTGAGTGTTCCTTTGTGTTTCAGAAATTTTCTGGATGTCTTCAAGAAGTCAGTGTTTTGTTAGCATCTGGAGATTGAATTTGGTATCGACTGTATTCCAGGAGGGTACCGATGGTTCAGCTTAGTAGTAGGATGGTTTTTGAGGAACTTCTGAGTTTATTTTGGATCTGTTAAACCATATTTCTAGAACGGTTGGAGAGACCAGTTGTGGCTACAGACCGACGGTTGCAAAGCCTAGGTCCGTCACAGTTGGTATCAGTGGGAAGTTTGTGTTGGTGTCGTCATCAGCATTTCATCTACCATATCAGAGTTGTGCAGCGGAAGCAGTTGGGAGTGCGTCTGTTTTCTTTCCTGGGAAAGGAGAAGTTATTTCTACGGATGATGGTAAGGATTGTGTTCCTGATTTTGGTTGATAAGGAGAAGATCGTCTACTAGATTGTTTTTGGATTCAGATTTGTTCTGGAAGGCGTCAGCAGAGATTTAGCTGATTGGTAGTGATGAAAGTAGCTTTGGATCATCCAAAAAGTTATTGGTTGTTCTTCTGAAGTGAATTGCCAGCTTGGATAGCTGGGATTCGTTGTGTTTCACATATCTCTGAGGGAGTATGTGTAAGGTTCTATTTCTGGTTTTAGGAACCAGTAGTTCAGGAAGTTTTGGTTGTGAGTCTGACTCGTCTGTAGTTTGATAGCCAGTCTTGTTCTGTAGGTCTAGAGGAGTAAGGGCTCGGTAGCTTAGAGATATTGACTGTTTGGATTTTATAGAGCGAGTATCCCGGTACTTATATTCGGGAAAACTCGAGAGAATCCTATTCGGAATTTTTGTCTGGATAGATAGATTGTTTGATTGGATGCTATGGTTGTTAGCATTGATTGATATATGCATGTGTTTTAAAAATTAAATTTTAAATAAATTATTAAATTACCTTTGTTTTAAATTTCGGGGACGAAATTCTTTTAAAGGGGGAGGAATGTGACGACCCGGAACTTCGAGCAATATCAATTTAATAATTTATGTTAAATATTAAATTGATTAGATATTTTTTTTGAATTATAAACTTGAATTGATATTTTCTTCTGATAAATATCATATTGGTGAGTTATATCTTTTAAAACTAATAAATGATTTTTCTGTTTATAACGAATATACTGGTATATATCGTAGACAGATAAGTTCTGTTTTAATTTTAATTGATAAATTTTATTTTCAGATTTCTTATATATATATTCTAGAGATTTGGAAATTATTATTTATTTTGAAATAAACTTTTCAAAGCTATTTAATAAATATATATATAGTATAAAATATTTAGTTAGAAATACGATACAATAATATAAGTAACCAATTTACATATTGAAATAACAAATTAACAACAATATAAATGAAACGACTATATGAGATAAATTTTATCGTTTTGTAAATAATAAAACGAATACATTTCATAATTAAACAATATATTAGAATAACATTTATACTACCTCATCAAACCAGAAGATTATAATACCATAAGCATGAGAATGACTCCCAGCCTTTATATATATCTGCATAGTTCAAAATAATAACAATCACAAATTAAAAGAGAATAATATTCAATAACACTTTCATTTACAATTTAAATGAAAAACAAGAAAGTATAGCACATAAGAAAGGAATGCAAGTTAAGAAAAGAAGACTTCCCAGCCTAACAAATATCTGCATAGAAATAATGTTCGAATATGGTATTGCAGGCAACAAGAATCAATAGAAAACAAAGTAAAATATTTGTAGCTTGTTGTTGAAGCAAGTAAGTATGTAGAAAAGAAAATTGAGATAAGTATGAGGATGAAACATAAGTACAACAAACATTAAATGCCAGCCAACAAAAATCAATTCGAGTGTATAAAATTTCATATCAGCCTATATTATAAAACAAATATCTCTGACTTCCTTTTGTTTTAAAAAAAAATAAAAATAAAAATACAAAGCCGGTAACCTTCTACATACTTCAAGCTGGAAACCCATTTTGCTTCTATCCCTTTTCATTTCAGTTCGAACTGAAATGAACTAATGTAAACTCCATTTTTAAAAAGCTTAAACAAGCCTTCATCAAAACATCATCAGCAACTATAAATAAAACAAAAGCAAGAAACTTGGCAACAAGGATGTAAATGGAAACAGTTTCCAGTTTTTCAAGGAAGTTCGAAACTGTTGCAAACAAAGGGGTCCTGTTCTTCTCTGATAATGGTGAGTAACATTTTTTTGAAAAGTTTAATAACTCAAGTTATGTGGCATACTTTCCTTGTGATATGTATCTGGTATTGGTATATATGTGCAAGTATCTGTTTATCATGCTCTGTTTTTATTTCATGTTCTGGTTGATATTAAAATTCAAAATCTCACCCTAGAATCTATATATGACTTGGTATTGTATATAAAAGTTGTCTGGAATCAATTAGGCTATCATCTAAAAATAATGACAAGTTTTTAAATGGAATAATTTGTTATAAATCTTTGAATTTACAGTAAAATCTAAATTTGGTCAAAAATTTATGATTTCAAATTTAGGTTTTGATTTCATAATTGGATTTAACATAGGAAACCATGATTTTTAGCGATAGTATCATGATTTTTAGTTTGGTAATTCGTGCGATATTTGGGTTTGTTCATCTTGAGAATTTTTGGCATTTGCCGTTGATCGGCATGGAGATTGGGGTTGAAATTGTGGTTGAAGCTTGCTTGTGGGTTGTAGATGAAGGGAAAAATGTTTAAATTTTTTTTCAAATGGCCGAGGTGATCCGTCTCGATCGAACTAGGGTTTTAGGTGGTACTCGGCTGGGCTTGAATGTCGTGACATTTGCGACTTGGATATGGGATCGGAGGCGATCGCGAGATGGGGGATGGAGGTGTAGTGATACGACATTGCTCTGGTAGGAGAACCATGGATTCCAGGCGTCGTGATTGTCGGCGTTGGGTGGGTTTGTGGACGAGTGTGGGCTCAGTTTTTTTTCGATCAGTGATTGAAGTTTGACTCGCGAGTTTATTGTTCGATCTGGGTGGGTTTTCATGTTCGCACGTGGTCGAGTGGTTGTAGGCGATGGTCGCGACGAACGTTGGTGGCCGGCGACAGTGGGACACGTGCACAATGTGTTCGTGTGTGTGTGTGCACGTTTGGGTACAGGCGAAAGTTGGTTTTGGGGAAGAAAGGGAACGACTTGGGGGAAATCTCGTGATTGTTGCCTGGCGACTCGAAGCAGGGATGTACGCGAGTTTCTCGCGGGAAAACTCGGAGCAGACTCGTGGTTTTTGTGGGGTTTACTCGGGTTGTTCATTTAAGTAACCCGATTTTGAATTTTTAAACCGATCATATCTTAGTTTTAAGATTTAAAGCATGAACGAGTTTTCTTAAGTATTTAAAACAAGTTTTAAATAAAAATTGTATATTTGACTTAACATGTTTGAAAATAGTTTCCAAAGATTTAAATATATTAAAATTTAATGTTTGAATTGTTTTGTTTAAAATAAATTATATTTCAAATAGATTTCTAAATTTGGTTTAAATGAAGTAAATGACTTGAATAAGTATCTAATATAAATACAAGTTTATTTTTAATCAGTTATGTTGAGATTAATTGAGGATAAATTATTAAATGGAATAATTAGTGGAAATGAGTATAATTAAGAAATAAATTAATTAAAAATTAAGTGATGATTAATAGAGTAATTAATTTATGAAATTAATCGAAGATGATCACTTATAGTTAATTAAGTATAATCGCTTAGTGAAGTGGTTGATATATTATTAAAGTCACAGACGAGACTTAACTTAATTTATAAATGGTAAATTTAAACTTATTAATAATTGATAAGTTAATTACTTAGAATAGTGATTAAATAAATGTTAATGAAGGTCATTAACTGAATTATTTTATAATTAATCAATATAATTGATTTTAATAAATTAATTTGGATAAATCAAATTGATGATGTGATAATTATAATTACTTAGAAAAGTAATTGATGTTTAATTACAGAGTGTAATTAATAGAATGATGTTGTTAATAAAGTAATTTGAGTATAATTACTTTATATAATTAATCAAAGGATTAATTAGAGATAATAAATTATTGAGCAATTAATGAAGTAATTAAAGGAGTTAATTACTAGATTGGGATTAATCAAAGGTGATAAATATTTGGTTCAAATTAAAGATTTAATTACTTTGATGTAATTAACTTAACTGGAAATGTAATTTGAGATTATTGGAATTTAAAATAGATTTATTTGGAATAATTAATAAATGAAGAAATTTATTAATAATTAATTGAGTAATGTAATTAACTTTAGTTAATTAAGAAATGAAGTAATGTAAAGATGCATTTCTATATTGGATCAAAGTAATTAATCCGTGGGAATAATCTAAAGATAATTACTTAAATGTAATTAAAGAAAATTAATCAGGGATGATTAATTAAATGAATAACGGGATGATGATTAATTAATTGATTGATAATTAATTAATAGAAGTATAAGCAGGTTTAATAATGATGTGATGATTAATTTAATTAACTTTAAATTAATTAAGAATAAGGTAATTGATTTAATTCATTTTAAATTAATTATCAATAGTGTGATTTATTATCCTTGCTTATGTATGATGATTGATATTGACATCCCATTGATTGATTGTAATCTCAGATATGAGATGAGTGATATTGTGTGATATGAATGCTTTGATGATAGTTTGATGATATTGATTATCCATTTATGATGTTATGTGAATTATCCATCTGTGATGTTGTGTTTTATCTATCGGTGTTGATATAGATAATTGAATTGAATTGTTTTAAACCTTTAAAACAACTTGGCCTTAAAAGACACGTTTTGGATTTCGATGAGACCGGGATCGGGTTTCCGTATACCGGGATTCCAGGTCTGGAGACCCGAATACCACATCGATCCAAAATAACGTTAGGTCGTGAAATCCAAGTGGAGCAAGTGAAGACTCGAGGTATAAGAACTATACGTCAGTATAACTCTGTGGGTGATTCCGTAATGAGTTTGACGGAGATAGTACTTATAGATTCGAGATGGTGATTCAGAATGCAAGGGTTATTGTCGTTAACTCTGAGGGTGATTCCAATACGAGTGTAACGAGATAATGCCTTCGGTTTCGTTCGAACCCGGAACGAACTTGTATGGATCGAATGCTTTCAGAACATCGTCAGGTGGGCGATGAGCATTCTAAGGGATGAATTCTATAAAGGTAATCGTGACCTCAAGCCTCATCAACCGGGAATGGCTAAAACAGGGGAGGTGCAGCAAGGCTTCGTGGGTAGCCCCCACTTGAGAGTAAGGTTTACCCCTGTCTAGATGTCCCTATTTATTTTGGTTTAGTGTACGGTTGGTCACGCCAACTGTGGGGTGATCTTATTTGGAACTGTACAGTAAGGGATGGGTCCGGCCTTGTGTTGCAGGGGAGCGGGCGTACTCCTCGGTACGGTGATCTAGGCCACGTACTGTGACGGGCGGTACCCCAGTAGCCCAGCCATTGTATGGAATCCAATCTCCAATAAGCGCCGTACGTTTTGATTGTGCCCAACTATGTTGAAATGTGAGATGTAAGCATTTCAGCTATTTCATATTTACTTGAAAACCCTAGACACTATTATAATATCACTGGATTTCCTATCAAATGTTTTGGTTAGCGTAAGGTAAAAACTTACCCATGTTTATTTGTGAGGAGTCTTACGTGATACCTTTTGTTTTCAAATGGTTTTCAAAGTTAAACAACCTTAACCTATTACTCATACCAGACCCATGTCTGATCCGAAGTTTATTTTTTTGTTTTTCATAAACTCTCGGGTACCCAAATTTTTACGGGTAGCCAAGGGATTCAGGTTAGCTTTGACGAATTCTGGAGGAGCAATGGAGCAGGAGGCTTCAGCGTATAGATATATAGTGGTTCCGCTGTGTTAGTGTTTATTCTGTATTCCGCTGTGTTGTATCTCTGTGATGTGTGAGTTGTATTAACTAGACAGATGCTTATAACTGTCTAGTATCTGTTGTATTGTCTGTGTACTCTGATGTATATGATACTATGTATTAATTTATATGATATATTATATTTTTTTCGTTCCGCTGTTGAGATTCTGTTGTTGTTTTCTTCTTCTTCTCTTTCTTTTCTACTTTCTCACCTCTTTCTTTCCTTCAAAACGATACGATTTCCTGGGCATAGGAAGTCGGGTCGTGACATTAGGCCTCGCCACGTGCATACGGAATTGTTCAACAAACTTGGTGGCCATCTGGTCAAAATTAGAGATGGATCATGGTGGCAAACGAGTAAACCACATGGTAGCAATACCCCCTAGGGAAATAGGGAAACTACGGCATTTTACTGCATCATCAGCTCTCGCAGCGTTCATTAGTCATTCATACTTCAGGATGTGTTGATTGGGATCAGAACTTCCTTCATAGACTGGTAAAGTTGGCATCCTGAAGCGCCGAGGTGGTTCAGCATACAATATTTCATCGGTGAAAGGGGTATGACTCCGGGAGATTCCCCGGTCGTCGTTAGTGAGACCCTGACTTTCACGGATCATCTGACGAATCATCGTCGGTATATCTGGCATACGGATACTTTGAGCATGTTACGCCAAGGTGTGGTTGGGTTCCACAGCGCGAGTCTGGACCGGACGTGGTCGACGGTCCATGTCTCGCCTCCTTGGTTCAACATTTTCTGGAATATAAGGCTCTGGAGTCTGCTCTCGTTGGTTACGATGAGGATCAGCTTGATTTCTAGTATCACCTCCTTGTTCGGTAGTGGTAGCAAGGTTGCCTGTGACATGATAAGGAGCGGTACCTCCTCGTGATGAAGGTCCTGTACGATGACTGGTGGATGGTCCAGTTCTGGGTTGTCCAAGATTCGAAGCAGGTTGGTGTCCTGTGGCCTGGGTGTAGCTCACATCCAGTCGTGGGCGTGTGGATCGGTGATGACCGTCAGATGAGGCGGAACTCTCCGTGGAAGAATAAAAACATTGATCTCTTTTGGATCTTCTGCGCCTTTGGCGATTTAGCTGGTTGGTCAACTCTGTGTTGGCACGCAGTTGTTCAGTTAGATGTTGCCGACTCTGGGTCAACTCTTGAAGCAGTATCTGAAACTCTTGTCTGGTAACCGGACCTGATGGATCTGAAGGTCCGGCGGCATCTTGGTTTGATGGAGGCAATTGCGCGGGATTCTGCATGTCCCGTCCTCCCTGATCAGCAGCTGTAGAGGTAATTCGTGTACTTACCATGGTGAATTGATGAAGTCCTCTCCTAGATCTGATGCAAATCTGAATAGAATGGAAGGGCTTCAAAGTTCTAGATCTGGATCTTCTTCTTAAATTTATGCAACCCGGTATCGATAGGAGATCCAAAGAGCAGGAGAAAAATTGGGTTTTTTCACAGTGAAAGCACCAAAGTGTTTGTACCAAAATTGAACACAACACTCTTCGGATGTTTTTGAAGAGATAAAATGAAGAAATTAAATGGAAAAAGAGGATTATCTAACAAAAACTCCAAAAAAAGATAGGAAAATAATAAGAACGCACAGAAACACAAGAATTTAGAGTGGTTCGGCATATTGCCTACGTCCACTATGAAGTTGATTGCTTTATTGATGTTTCTTCGATGATTACACTTGATTTCAGCGTGTTACAGCAGATAATGATGATTTACAGCAGTGAAATTCGTTATTGGCAGTAGCTATGGAGTTTAGATCTGGATCCGGCAGAGTCTAGGCGTTGGAGAATTCAAAGAAGAAGAAGCCCTTTTTCTGTATGCCCTGGAGCTCTATTTATAGATGTAGGAGGCTGATATTTCGTTCAGATCTCGGGAGACCCTCTCTGGCACGTGACTAGGCCCACGCGCCCAAGCCCGCGAAGTTTCGGCCCGATCCATGATCGATACGAACGGATTTCGTATCGATCAAGATCGTGTCCGATGGAGTCAAAATTTGGCGTGGACATTCTTCAGCATGCACGTAAGCTCCTGTGAAAATTTCATAGCATTTGGATATGTAGATTATGAGATATGATCGATACGAAATGATGCTTTTCGGTTGGCTGTTTCGTTCGTATCGATCCTTTCGACTCGATGGTTTCGAATCGATGGCGGCATGTGTTGGCAGGTTGACGTGGCGCGCGTCCTACGCATCGATCTGTAGCATACCGTTCGAATCGATAAAGACAGTCTAGTTCGAATCGATGGATGTTGGCTTGTTCGCATCGATGAAGGTTGCATAGTTCGTATCGATGAAAGCACCCTGGTTCATATCGACTGTTGTGCTTTTCTTCGCATCGATGGGAGGCGTGCATTTCATATCGATTGGTGATCGATCGATACGAAGAGAGCCTTTAAGACTAAAGAGATGCGAAACAGATTAAAGTGTTTGTTGCCGATGGATACGAAGTGGTCATTGGCTGATCGAGTCGAACAGAGCTTGTGGATGGATGCGAAGTCGACCGAGTCGAATTGTGGCTTCCTGATGGATGCGGATCGATACGAAGTAGTCATTGACCGATCGAGTCGAACAGAGCTTTCCCAGATGGATTCGTACTCGATCGATTCGAACAGCGGCCACCTGATGGATTCGAACCCGAGACTGTTTCTTGTCCAGTCTTACATCGATCATAACTTGAGCATATGAACTCGGATTGACCTGAAATTTGGAACGTTGACTTTTATGGCTTCCTTCGTCGTGTCTTGTTGATTGTAGCTCGATCCGGACTCGGACAAAATTCGTCGATATCCATAGTGAACCTGCGTATAACCGATCTTCAAGACGAACAGTCATTGGTTTCTAGTCAAGTTCTTGGTGTCACGGCCTTGCCAAAAGACGGGATAACACACGGCTTAAGTCTTGAAATTGTAAGTTCAGACTGCATTATATTTAGAAAACAAATGAACTGAACGTGCTTTCCTGGTTTTTTTGCCCAGTTTGTGTTTGTGTTTGTGTTTGTGTTGTGTCCTACGCGTCAAAGCTATAGCCCACCGGTTTGACCCATTCGGATGAACCATCAAAGTTGTTCCACTGCCATCGATGCGTCATTAGTAACGGCTAATTCCACTTTGTTTATAAACCACTCGATCTTCAACATTCTTTATAATCCATCTTCTGCTCCATCTTTAGTTTTCCCCAACTCAAACAATAAATGGCTCATCCGTATGACGAAACCAACCATTCAGATCCTAATGCTAAAGATTTGACCGATATACATGTTATTATGAAAATTATGACACTGCAACAAGCGTTGATGGACCGAATTCACACTTTAAGACATAAGGAAAATTCACTAAGTTAATGATATATTGTGTGGTCATGTTTTACATACCCAATGGAACTTCGAAAGAAAATACTTTGTTTCATGGTATTGTACGAACGGCTGGAAAACTACGGTTTGAAGCCAACAACAGAAATGTGCATTAAGGAAATGATAGTCAGCTTTTTTGGTTTGGCTCTTTCTACAATGCACATTGCTGAAACATTTCAACGGTTGAATAACACAATTTGTGTTTATTTTTACAAAGTTTTATAAATTGTTGAGTTAACATCTAAGGATACTATTAAGCTGGTTGATCCTCGATTTAACAGAGTCTCAAAACAAATTAGGACATTACATCAATGTTACTCGTACTTTAAAACTTATATCAGGACTATTGATGGTACACATGTAGTACAGAGGTCCAACGCTATATTCGAACATAAAAACTTTGCTATGCAAAATATTATGAATGCATGTGCATTTGATTTTACATGTATAAGGACATGATGGGAAGGAACTGCACATGAGGCTAAAGTTTTTCATACAGTTTTAACCAACAAAAGTATGAATTTTGCTCATCCACCACTAGGACAAAATTATTTAGTTGATTTAGGATATACGCTAATGAATGGGTAATTACCTTTGTACTGTAATGCTAGATATCATATTCCCAATTTTAATAAAACATGGAATCAATCAAAGATGAAAAATAAAATTTTCAATTTCCGTCATTACGTTTGACAACCGAAAAACTTTTGGAATTTTAAATATAAAATTTGAGATTTTACATAACATGTCGATATAAGGTAAGGTGGAACCCAATGCACGAGGGTCCCGCACGACAGCGGGCTCTGAGAAGGTCAATAATGTACGCAGTCTTTCCCTCGCATTGCGAAGAGGCTGTTTCTGAACTCGAACCTGGACACTCAAATCACCATGCGGGTGACTTGACCGTTGCGCCAAAGCTCCACCTCACATAACATGTCGATATACAAATATAAAATTCAAGTAAAGGTGATTACTGGTACAATGGCTATTCATAATTTCATATGGAGATACAACGAGGGTGAAACAGATTTTATGTTATTATATATATAACGACAATCCGGAGCTCGTTCCCAAAGAATTTATACAACGATACTATAGTATTCGAACATCTGAAAATAACAATTATAAACCAATTGAAAGGAATGTTACAAATTCTATGGTAATCGTTCGACATAAATACGAAATGAAATAGTTGATGCTGGACTATGCTAGGAACTGTTTGCATTTCATTACTCTATATGTGTTTGTGTAACTGGATTTGTATCATTATTGTATATGTAATTCAAAATTACTGTATTATTATAATTGTACTTATATCATTATTATTGTATTGTAATGCAAAATTGTTGTATCATTATAATTGTTTTTTTCTCTCTAAATTATTATCAAATTTCACATTAATTTGTAATTGAATATCAATTTACTTTCTCAAAGTGTAAGGCCCCATTTGATTTGCTGTTTTTAGTTGTGTTTTCGTCTAAACAAAAATGCGCATTTCCTATACATTGTTGGAAAACACGCAATTTTGAAAAATGAAATTAACATAGAAAATAAAAAATAAATTTATTTGATTTTTCGTGTTTTGAGGCATAACAAAAGGACGGAAAACAATTCATCCCCTCCATTTCCCGTCGATCGTCGTAATGGCTAAGAATTGTAAAAGGATTTCCCTCATTTTCTTGTATTTTGTATTGTAAGTTGAAAACACAAAACGCAAAACTAAAAACGAAACCAAACAGGCCCTAATCTTTTTAAAACAATACATATACATTAACAATGTAATTAGTATAGCAAAACTATTGATACCTCATTCATATATCCATTTGTTACCCTTTCGCAACACAAAAACACATTCTCTTTTCGCTAAACTTTCCTCATTTATTCGAATGGTCGAACGCATCCTGAGAGGATATGGTCGGCTAAAATTAACCATCCTTTTACTATTATTTTTAATATGGCTCATCCTGCGGTTATCAGAATATATTATCAAGTGGCTTCAGGAGAGCTTTCGACAAACTTATAGTAGCATATGATCTATTACTAAGTGCAAAAAACAAACATGAGAAAAAGAATACTTACATGCTAAAAATCCCCATGCTCCATTTTATATATGATCTTCCTGTGCATTAGTCATTTCAACTGAGGGGGAACCTGAAAATGAGAATGTCATGCATTACACTTTGTAATAACCAAATCCTAGCTAATGCATTGCCATTTCTTATAACATATAAACCGTAAACCTAGGTCAAAAGTGTACAAACATAAAACAAATATTAAGAGTAATGAAACCAATAACCTTGTTCTGGAATTAATATGATGCCGAATGAGTAAATAAATCAAACAACCATTCTACCAAAATGACATTGAAGCGTAAAAGGCAATAAAATAGTTGAAGCTTGAAATCTTACCAGTTGAGATGAGATTTCATTTCGGACTGATGATCTATCAAGTGACTAATGAAGCTGAAAGTAAGAACCGTAAGAGAGACTAGCAAAAAATTCACAGCTTACAGCAAGTCCTAGTTCTAACTTTGGAAGTGCAAATTGTGACTATAATTGTCATAATAAAGTAAATGTATTTTGTGAAAGAACATTGAACAAATTGTATAATATCTTATACATAAATACAACGGTACAGCACATTAAGAACAAAACTAATGACCACAAAAATGCTAGCTAGCAACTGCCTTTGAGGGGGATGGAGACCTTTCTTTCCTTTTTCTTGATGTAATATATCCATCATTAGAATTCATATTATCAAATGAAGAAGATTTGTCTACAGTATGCAATTCTTCTGCTGAAATTTCCAATTTGCCATTTGCATTAGCTTCGCAGTTTCCAAATGATTCTGGTCTAGTTACACAAAGCCATGTTCGCATGTTCTCTTCATTGCTTTTGTCATCAATGGGTATGTGCCAAGATCCCAATTCAGATTCCTTAAACCAACATATAGTTCAAAATGAATTTTAGCAAATGAATGTTGAATTGATCAAAAAGCATATGTTAGAGGTGCTCATAAGTGAAGCTACAAATCAGGTAAATATACCTGAATTACTACGGAATATGGAGGTGGCATTGCTAACGTCAGTTTGCCTTTGACAAATGTATACCTAACCTAAAAGGGAATACAAAGTGAATGTGCATCAAGATGCTAAATCATTGTAAATTTTAGTAGTCAATATATCGGCTACGTTTGGTTTTGCCCATTTCAAAGTAAAAACAGCCAAAATCGGTGTTATATTTGAGAAGGAAATTGAAGAATTTTTGGTATATAAACCTGATGCCGCTCTTTCCATTTGGGGAAAAAGCTCCTGCCAAGGATCTCAAATATATGATCCCTCATTTCATCATTTGTCACTAGTAAGCACTTCAGCTGAACTGCTGCATAGAGCCAGTACCTGAATTGCAAACATGTTGAGGTTTATCGAAGCATCTCTCAATTATATACGTAAGAAACAAGGAAAAGATAAACAAGGAACCATCTCTCAAATATATAATTGAAGGATAGAAAAACAAAGGCAGATGAACATGCACCCAGCTACATATTTAAGAGAATCAAAAGAGATAAACTCATCCTAAGTTACGTACTGTAAAATGAAAAAGGAGATTACTTATAGGTAATAATATGTTATTTGTCGACTAAGTGAACCTGGGAATGTTCTTGAATTGCAAAAATTATATAGTTAATACAGACTTCAAAGTTAAGGAAACCACTTGTGTAGAAATGTTTTTGGCAGTTTGAGTAGGCAACATTTTGCTTTTAAGTTCTAAAATATCAAATGCCACTAAATGACAAATATTCTATCTGGAACAAGATAATCTTTTTATCGAAAATCACATTAAATGATATGAATTAGAGGTCGTATTATAAACAACATTATGAAAGTCAAATTAGTTATTAACATGATTCTTTCATATTTGATTGGATCTGGGAGACACAGCCATTAGGTTTATATATATTATAGACAATTAAGGAATTGACTAATTTTCATGTAGAAATATAATGTCATGTTAGAGAAGGGTAAATAGATTTCGTTCCCAAAATTATAGGCTTAGAATCTAATTCTCACAGCTAAACATGTGCTCTGTATTGTTCACTATTTTTAAGCGATCGATTGCATGCAGAGAAGAAATATATCTGATAATATAAATAATAATATCTTTTAAAAGGAAAGAAAAGGTTGCTCAAAACCAGTAGCTACATGTATTTATCAGCAAAGGCAGAGACAGAAACAAAATGACCCAACTCAATGCTCGATTTCATTGTGAATTCAAGAGGTACACAAGAAACTATACTGCTTTCATTGTAATTTTAAGAGGTATATTAGAAACTATACCAATCATCATTAGATCCATTTGGAGTGGTGAACAACACTCCTTTAGCTTTCCAGGTTTCAAGCAGCTGCCTATTGGAAGGGTCTTCCATGAGCATCCGATATCGCTTGTTATGAAGTATAACAAGCGGCCATGTTCCTCGGATTGCATTGAGCTCTCTTACAACAGTGTCTAGCTGCTCTATTCAAAGAACAGCATAAAAAACAATCAGAAATTTTATAAAACCCAAACAAATGCATTACAAATTAATTATTGTCAGTAACTCAAATTTGACAAACATAACCTGAGACAAATTGAATCCACCTTCTGCAAAATTTTGTTTATACAATGCAACATTTGCCCCGTCTACTATTGCTTCATAATCAACATGGTTATTCAACCATTCCTAGATTTCCAAAAATTAGGCATTATAGCATTTATATATATGTATATATGTATATGTGTATATGTATGTGTGTGTGTGTGTATATGCGTTCAATGACAGCCTAAACAGTGCACAACCTCATTAGCACCCTGATGTCCACCATAAGCTCCGAATTAAATAACAATACCTTCTCTCTTTCCACTACCCTTATTATTTAATTCGGAGTTTGTGGTGGAAATCAAACGACTAATGGGGTGTTGCTGCGTGCGTGCGTGCGTGCGTGTTGTGCGTGTGTGCGCATACAGACACACATAAATAAATAACTTTATGAAGGTTTAAATAGATTTATCGGAGACCCTGCTTACAGAATATCGCATGCATACAAATATGGATCTTGGGGCTATTTTTTTTTTTATAAATATTTAGAGACCTAGGATGGGAAACATTCCCAGCCTATAAATAACCATAACAACAACAACAAAAAATACATAGTGCATACCACCTTACACCCAAAATACAACACAATACTACAAGCGAAACAAACACAAACTACAACCCAAAATACAAACAAAAGACCGAAACAAACACAGACATAGCCTACAATCGAAACATAAAACACAGACAAAAACTACCAACCGAAACCGAACAAAGTACAGCTTGGGGCTGAAATTTACTGAACAGAAAAACATAACAGCAAACAAATACATTCCCTTGAAGTTGAAAACACAAGTATGCAGGACCTAACCATTATTGGAGGAAATGAATTTATAGAGAATAACCTTGTTGGGTCTATTCATATATCTGAAATTATTAAAGTAGTCCAGGGATTTTATTTATTATTATTATTTATTTGATCTAATAACGGGGAACCAAGCAACCGCTTTTAAACCCCAGGATGTGCAAACATCATTATGGTAACTAAGCAAAGCAATAACCGTAATATTTTCTGATAGCCATAATTATATACTAAACTGTGTTTTAAAAAGGTACCAGCGGCATCACTAACGCTGCACTCAATCGATGTGTCTTCGTCCCAGGTAGCTCATGCAAGCAATGTAGTCAGCGGTCACACCAACATCAGGAATGATATGCACTAAACCGGCATCGCTTGTATAACGGACAGTTCATCTCGCAATTTTGAATGGTAGCGGTGGCATTTCGACATTTTTGTTTTTTTTTTCTTTTGAAGTTTGAGAAGGTGAAAAAATGAGAAACAGTCTCCAAGCACCCTGATATAGGGGCCTAGAAATGGACGCTTGTTTAACAAGCATCTGAACGTTGGGCATTTGTGTCCAATTTGTTTTCCTGTTGGAAAATTTAAGATGTTACTTTTGTAACCCCTAAAAAGTAATTTGTGACCATACAACCGCTTGATATGCTCTTAGGCTTTTTCACCTAAACGACTCAACATTAACATGAGTCAATCACTTCTCGCAACTCCACTCTCAAGTGGAACTCATCCCCCCCCCCCCCCCACTTTGCTGTCCGTTAAAAATCGGATGTCCACTTTGTTAAAGACAGAGCATCACTCGTTTCTTAATGAGCCAAAATGGAATGTGTTTTAGAGAGCCTGTCTGAATAAGCTGCACGTGAACTTAACATATAATGATACACAATACAACTTTACATGATTGTTTATGGTGGCAAAGCTTGAGTGCTTGTTAAACAGTGTACAAGTTGTATGGGTATTCGTCGTAAAACACTCGCACGTGTTAACATATTGAACAAGCAAAATATATACAATAATAGTGATGTTTTATGAAACATACTTGCCCATAGGTTGTAATAGATTTAAGTTCAAAAGCTTTAAAAACACAACTGTCTAAAGAATACCTGGAAATTCTTGAAATTAGAGTGTCTTTCCCTTTCCATAGCCAAGCTAGCAACTGACTCTGCAAAATTCTCCACCTCTTTCGCCTCCACATCAACACATGCTAGCCTCTTCCTGCAACAACTGCATTCTCCATTTGAACTCACATTCCCTTTCTTTACTTCCCATTTCCCTTTCCCCAGCCATCCGGTTCCATGCCACCCTCCTCCATGCATCACAATTACTTCTTTAACCTTATCCACATCCCAATTTTCACAACAAACCTCACATGCCTTATCGCTCTTAAACCACTCTTCCAGAATCTCCACTGTTTCCGGTTTCACACTGTTCACACAATTTCTCAGCTTCAGTAAATACTCGTATACTTTCTCTCCTAATCCTTTTTTACTACTCACCCTCAGCAAAGCCATAACTTCTACCTCTTCTAGAAAAATACCCAAATCAGCCATAAAATTCTCAACCTCATAAGCCTTCTCTGCTTCAAAATCGTTACAGAAAGCATTGATAACCGGTGCAAAAGTTCTCAACTTCAATGTAACATTGTACTCGCTTTTCATCCTTTTAATGAAATCAAATGCGTATTCACCTGATTTAGTTGCCGCTATCCTCGCCACATTCGTGACCGTCGCCTCATTAGGTTTTATACCGCTTGAAATCATCTTGTTGAAGATTTCGAAACTGTAATCGATAACTTTGGATTGGGCTGAAGAAGACAGCAAGTGGAGGAGAGCGTTGTAGTGATAAGAAGTAAGATTAACTGCAGCGGAGTTGTAGAGAGCGAGAGCGCCATCGAGATCGTTGTTCTTTGTGCATGTGTCGAGATTATAGCGAAACTGAGCTTCTGGCTTTTGTTTTTTCATGCTTTTCTAGGTCGACTGAGGTTTTGGATTAGGGTTTTGGATGTTTTGGGCAGATCTGTTTAAAAGATCGAATTAGTTTCCAAGAAGACGTCAGTTACCATTGATTACTTAACATGTGCAGCTTAATTTTCTTAATTCTATATTTCTATTCACATCTTACATCATCGTTATTTTGCTTAAAAAAAATGTTGATTTACGAACGGAAACGGTGAAATGAACGGGGCAAACGAAAGGGGCTAGAAAGAGAAAAGTTCGCGAAAGGGACAAAATTAGTATTGTATTGTTTATTTATGTTATTATTTTATTTACGTTAATTATTTTTAAATACAGAATACAGAATACAAATACATAAATAAAAACAGGAAATTATTGTCAATGACAAAATTTCTCAGCATTTTAGCCTCAAGGACAGACCTTCGGTATTTTAGCCTGAAGTACAACTTTCTTTAGGTAGCAGTTTTTAGTTATTGATAGTAGTTTTTAGTATCAGTTTGTAGTTATCGGTAGTAGTTTTTAGGTACCAGTTTTTAGTTCAGTAGCAGTTTTGGAAGAATGTTTGTCCTTAAGAATAATTTTGTAAGAATGTTCGTCCTTATGAATAATTTTTAGAAAAATGTTTGTCCTTTTGGTTAAAATATTGAAGTCGTGTCCTTAAGGCTAAAAATATACAAATTTTTGTCCTTTAAATTAATTCCCCCAAATAAAAATTCATACTTCATAATTCACATTACAAATACAGAAAATAAAATATATATATATAATAAATTACGTTCTCCTTCTCAACTGCCTAACAAGATAAATAACAGTCTTCCTAAACTGCTCGGGTTTGTCCAGTAGGGCATGCAAAAGATTGACGCCTTTGTTATCATACTCAGCCAAACAAATCGCGATCTTCCGGTCTTCATAATCGTCATCCTCCTACTTCACTTCCATACACCTAGCAAGAGTCAGATCATGCAAGGAACTGCCAACAGACCTAGAAGGACCACCAGTTGGTCGTTGATGTCTAGGCGCTCTACGACTGGTGATCTCCTCAGCATCACCCTGAAGATAGTCGTCATAAAGCTGTACGTCGAACCGTAGCTGAACGGGGGGATTTTGTGGAATTATGAACTGACGTTTGGCAGTTCGGATGCAGTCATCAAAAAGCACGTCCAACTGCCTAAAACGAGTATGCAAGGGATGTTTGAATTTGCGGTACCTTGCTGTTGCTGTATCCCACCACTCGTCGGATTCATCGACCGTGTCATGTTCTTCATTCCAATAGCCACCTGGAATCTGTAGCAGCTTGTTCCATGGGTTCCACCCACGTTTCAAATTCTCGAATTTGTTTTATTCATTTGCCCAGCGTTGTAATCCAAGCCAGTTCTTTCGTTGAACAGGACAGTAATTTCTTCGTACCACCGTGCAACATGGTGGGCACGCGTACCAATGTTTTCGAAACAAACATCGATGAACGCATTTGTCATGTCGGCGTTCCAATCGACGATGGTGCGGCTAGAAGAAGCAGCAGAGTAGCTAGACATTCTGGAAAAAAACAATTCAAAAAACAATTCAGAAAAATTCGAAAAAAACATATATGAAAGATGATAATACAGAAAATGCAAATATAAAAAAATTTACCTGAAAAAATCGACGACGAAGCTTGTAAAAATTGATGAATTTTCAGATTGTATGGATTTGTTTTGGTGATTTGGGAAGGAAATGGTTTGATATATACAGAGAACGAAAGGGAATATGGCGGTTGGGGGTGAACCGTTCGCGTTAGACGGGGTCCGACGCGTCGGACGCAAACGGTTCATTTCCAACCGTTGCTTCGAACTGGGCAGCAGAGTGGGGCCCACGCCAGGTCGGACGCGTTGGATGCGGACAGCAATTTTGACTGCCTAGCTCAGCAAAAGAACGGTACATAAGTTACCCTTCTTCTTTAAATGCAATTTTAAATCTTGTTCTTATAGTTTACAAGTACTATGCCTAGTTTATAATTACCTATTTATAAACATTTCTAAACAGTAAAAAAAAATCTAAACAACATTAAAACATAAATAATTACCTAATTGTTATGTGTGATCAAGACTTTGGTGATAACCATGTTCTTATGAACATTTCATACTCCATTAAACAACACACCCAAATAATACTAAAATTCAAGATTGATTAAAAAGGATAGTGTCAGACTGTGCAAAAAATAAGTTTAGATTGGCAAACGCTACATAATGCATTTAAAAATAAATAATGTAACGACACGTAAATTAATCGCTTTAAATTTGAATATTTAAATTATTTTAAAATATTTAAATAATGGATTTTAATAGCCAAATAAACATATTTTAAATATTAATTAACGATATTAAAATCATTTTCAAATTTTGTTTACCAAAATAATTAGTTCAAATAAAAATAGAAAGTGTGACCGAAAAACGTTTTCCGAAATTTCGACTTTTCGGCATCGAAAACATTATGCACATTTTGTATCACTTATATGCACATGCACACATAGGTACACATATCGTGCGATAAGCTAATCAATGTGTTAAAGTTAATAATCAAGCTTAGTTTAAATATAAAACTTGATTTGACATAAAATGCACATGAATATATTAAATAACATTAGAAAATTAATTAAGTGCCCTAATCATAACCTAAACAACCTAGTTTAGTACCTAAGGCATGGTGAAGGGGAGGGGGAGAGAGGGGGGGTGCGTGTGTACTAGGTGAGGTGGAGATGGTATGACAAGCATGAACACATGATAACTTCATATTATTTAAATGCTTAAGTTATTTTATTTACCTCTTCTTTCCCTTGCCTATAAATACTCCACATCTCCACACATTTCCACTTTACATATTCATTTCTTTTCCCTTAATATACAAGAATATTCATGGCTTCCATGTCCATGTTGAAAGTTGGCAAAACATAGTTTTCTTCACTACAAACCTCTATATATTCAACTACAAATACTCCTCTACAAAAACAAAAGCAACATCCACCTCAAAACTCCAAGGGCCGAGCCCCTTCAACCCAGGTTGAGCCTCATTTCTACCCAGGCCGAACCCATAAGACAGCTCACTAAGAACCCAAATGAGTGAGCTAAGGCGTAGTGAAGTTTGTTCGTGAGTTTGGCGGCTTGTTGTGGTGATTCGGTTGAGTTGGTAGGGTTTTGGGTGAGTAAAACTTTCACATTCAAACCAAATGTTTTCTAAACTATATTGGTGTTCAGGTTAGAGCTATTGAATGCTTGTTGAATTTGTGTAATAATAGTTTGATTGTTGGATTGTTTTGTTGCTTTG
Source organism: Allium fistulosum (assembly GCA_030737815.1). NCBI lineage: Eukaryota > Viridiplantae > Streptophyta > Magnoliopsida > Asparagales > Amaryllidaceae > Allium > Allium fistulosum. The sequence goes on from JASFAW010000014.1 coordinate 8,023,633, forward strand.
AAAAGTTAGTAAGCGAATCATAAGTAATATGAAAATTTAGTAGTTAAACAAATTCGTTGTTAATAAATGCTTGTTACATGTTGAATCTTGTAAACTACCATGTATCACTACACCAGAAAAGCGATTTTGCCACGGCTTTGAGCCATGGCTAATTAATTTGCCACGGTGCTGAGCCGTGGCAAAATTGGCAGTGGCAAATATTTGGTCACGGCTCTAGGTCGTGGTTAAATAAAAATTTTCAACGGCCCAGAGCTGTGGCAAATTAATTTTTTGCCATGGCTCAGAGCCGTGGTTAAATAAAAATTAGCCACGGCTCTAAGCCGTGGCGAAATTAAAAACAGCCATAGCTCAAATCCATTCCTAAATGCAGTTTCATGACACAGAGACATTTTACATGCAGTTTCGAAATATATATAGTACATGGAATAAATAACGTGAATACAAAACAAGTAGTAGATGACAAACCCATCATTCTACATGGGGCACACAATTTATAGTACAACTACTACAAGTGCTTGATTACAAACTGACAACTTTCAGTTTATAGTACAACTTCATTTCATAGTGAAACCATCAGTTCATAGTAAAACAAGTAAACAACATCTATTGTACATTGTAAACACTAAACAACAAGAAAGGAATGATTCCTGAATTCGCCAAGCATATACTTCATTATAGTATAACGACTGCAATTCTTAGTGAAGCAACAACATGCAGTAGCACTGACCAAGCACCAAACCTGTGCATAAATATAATTAAGTTTATGAAGAAATAACATAAGATATCGAATGTATCGTATAAAAGTTGCATTTAAAAGACTTGAAATAACAAAATTTTGTGTACTTTTTTATGTATCACGAAATTTGCTTCTCTCTGTACTTTTTTATGTCAACTTAAACTTTGAAAAATAAAACCTTTACAGAATCATCAATTTTCCAAGAAAGGGTTATTCCTTGTGACTTTATTGGTGTGATATAGACTTAACATGTTGTCTACACAAAACCATATATACAAAAACCAAACTCAAACCAAACCCAAGAAGAAGCAAAATATTCACTAATAGAATAGCCTAAAAACCGAACAAGGCACACTAGCTTGACTCTCCAGAAGAACGAACTGTAAACAACTTGCATAGATCCATAGATTAAACCGATACTTTAAAAGGCTTGCATGATCTTGTGCATGCTTTCTGCTAATCCTCACCGTAACACAAGAAACTAGTCTAATGCCTCTACTACAAGCAAACCCGTAACCCAGAGATAACGAAATTAACTACCTCAAAAACAATACAGGGTGCACACATCAGCATATCAAATATATACCATATTACATTGAATTCCTATGCTGACAATACCTATAATAGTCAACACCAATAGCCAGGCCCGGCCCTTTACCAAAGCGAGAGAAGCCACTGCTTAGGGCCCAAAAAAAACTAGGGCACCAATTCATCAACTTACGCGATACATTAAAAAAAAACTAAATGGCGATTCATGAATCACGAACTGGCAGCATTACACGCTCTCCATCTGAGCGGCGACTGCGGCTCTCCATCTGGGCGGCGACTACGGACTACGAGCAGTGACTCTCCTCCAGCCTCCAGGCAGTTGACGACAGGTACTACTCAAAACTGAATTTGGATTTTTCATTGTTGTATGTTTTAAACAATTTAATTTTGATAATTTGATTTTGATAATTCGTCGTTCTCGTTCGTTCATGTCAGTGATTCAATGTAAATTCAATTTTGATATTCAACTCAATCACTGATTTTAGATTTGTAAAATGAACAGCATGTCAGCATCAATTAATTCAATGTTGTTCATGTCAGTTGAGTACAAATATCTTCAATTTTACAAATCACCGATGCAGTGATTTAATTGAAGTTTGTATTGTGATTTACTTATTCAGTAAACCATTGATTTGTAAAATGAACAGCAGCATCTATGTTCTACAGACTACAATGCGAATTCAATTTTGATAATTTGATCTTATATTTTAATTTTAGATTAGTTAGGTGTATGTTATTTTAAGGATTAATTTGTACATTTGTATAATAATTAATAAGGACTAAATCAAAATTAGTATATTCAAATTGATATGTGACATATTTGATAATTATGTAATAACGATTTATTTGGTAATAGTTTATGAATTTTCTAATATTAATTTTGTTGTATAACTTGAATTATTGTTACGAATGAAGTTATTTCTTTTTTTCCTCTTCTCGTTATTTATAAATAGTATAAATTACTTTGATGATTTAACTAATTAAAGATAATAACAGTAGTTTCTGTTTAAGGGTCTTATTTTCGCTTTTGGCTTTAGGTACCATAACTCCTAGGACCGGCCCTGCCAATAGCCAACAATCTATATGCTACATTTGAAACAAGAACATCCAAACATTGCACCTATAAACAAAACTCAGAACCCATGTAAAAAGAAACAAGGCTACTCATGTAAAGGGGATCAAACAACACTTAATCCTGCCAACGAAAGATTCATAGTGTCAGTGAAATTCCTCCTTACTAAATCATGTTACTTAACTTCCAACACACTCTCCAAGAGCTGCATTTCCTATTCACCACTAATTGTCATGTAGCATGTAATCTATTCATTTCTCCTAATACCAAAAAATCAGACACTATATTTATTATAAGGAAATACAGGATTCTGCCCACTCAGTTGTTCCAGGACAAGCCAACAGCTTCACACAAAGCTTCTAAAACTTATCAAATACTGAAACATCCGCTCTAAGGATACCAATGAACTTAAGAAAAGTTCTGAATATAGAACAACATCTACAGTAGAGCAAAAATGACAAGGCTTGATTCCATTCAGCATGCTATGATCCATATAAGTGCTTGAGGTTATGTATGTGTGCCTAACATTTTGTTTAACAACAAATTTGAATTCATTGAATCTTGCTACTAAGATAAAAAAAGAAGAAAGTAGAAAATACCATCACGGTGCTTAAACATGTTTAATGTGTGTTGTATTATATAAAACTAGGAAACGTGCATGTATGTACTTTGGTTATCCATTTTCTACTAGAAATTTTAAAATTGCCAAAGTATAATAATACATACATACCTACTTATGGGTCTACAGATATCGAATATTACTCTTTGGATGACACACATAATCACCGATTCTAACTTCACCAAAAGTCATGGCAAGAGGATGATTTTGTTTGCATGTTTTCTCTTCGGGTAGCAGTATATTGTCCAGAACTAACTTCTCATGTGTTGGAGGTAAAGATTTTCCGTGTATGATGGATGTTGTCGAATCTCTGTAGATAGTGGCTATTGCAATGACTTCAAGGTCAATGTTCATGATTTCACATTTTTGATTGGCTAAACCAGACGAATTCAATGAATTGGCCAAGTCATTATTCAGCATTCTTCCAACACTTCCGCGTGGTGTACCACTTCCTCCTTCATTTAAAGCAATGTCCGGTAAATAATTTCCTTGACCCGCATATTGTCCCTTCAACAAGTCGACCAATGACTTCAATGTACCCTCCATATTATCCATTATAGCTTTCAAGTCTTCTGAGCCTCCTTGAGCCTTTTTGAGTTGTTTACGTGCAATATTAGAAGCTTTAACTTGGGTCTTGATATCTTGGCTCCAATACTTCGAGTCCGACCTCTTTTATCCTTGCCAAACACTTGTGATAGGATATCTTTATCCAATGGCAAGTCTTCTTCATTACTATCAATGATTGATTTCTTTGCTTTTGAAATTTTATCCTAAAATATGGTAATACTTGAGATGTTATTTATTATGAAGACTTTATAGAATAGCTGAATTACTATCTGTTTAACTTATGAAGTACGCAAAAGCCGAATCTGATATGGTACCATCCATTTTGGTGTGAGTCTTCTCCCATACTTGACGACGTGTGATTTCTTTTGTCGGATTTGCACTAGCCTGCGACAAAAAAAAGAGATCATTAATTTTGAAAGAAAAGAACACCGAAGAGCATCTCACCTACTGTGCACATATATGATGAACAATAAGGTGTACATGTGTGCACATATATGTTTTAATGTCACAGACAGTCAACAATTGAAACATGGAAAATCAATCATCGCTGGCCATTGTAACTTCTAATATAAAGGAATCATGTAACATATTGTGTACTGAATGCAAGACGCTCTCAATAGTGCACAAGTCCAGTTTGTGATCAAGACAAACAGTGCAGAATTAAAATGATTATATACATGTAGACTGCTCTTGTTTATTTGGTAACAGTACGTTGCCCGATCAAAATAATTCCATATGCATAAAAAAAAGGTTGAACCTCTTCGTCAAAATGGTTTATGAATGCAGAATGTTTGAATAGTATACTTTTAATCCTCTCAAGCAAATTATAAAGTTAGATGGTTCAAATCAGAACTAGTAATCATTGGTTTAACTTTTTTGACTGAGATGTGTGATGGAATAAAATGGTGATGAAGCTATTGAAAGAAGTTTTCAAAGAGTGTATACATAGGGGTTCAACTTAATGTTGGTAAATATTCTATTTAATCGGTGGAGAAGTCAAGAATGCTACTGAAAATGGCAAAAAATGCATTCTGAAAATGGCAAAAAATGCATTCGAAGTTGTACTATTTTGTCACAGCATGTGAGTTACGAGGCCGATTTACTTATATTTAATAATAAAAAATGAAACAAACATACCATTTCATGTTCTACTACAGTACGTCCAGTGTGATGACCATAGTTGTACAGTGATATGTTTTTTTGCATATCTTTCTTCTTTCCCTTATACCGGGTTTTGCTTCATTTTTCACAAACTCATTCCAATCTTCTTAGGCAATTGTTGGTGGATAATTTTTCAGCCTATCTTCGTCATTATCATGTTTGTCATAATAGTTTGTCCTCAATTCGCTCTTGTGTTTTCTAAATGATTCGATCATTTTTTTTAAAAACAAGTCCTTTGAATCTGACTCTATATCGTAAAATGTCTGTAAAATTAAGAGTTGTTTATGTAAGAAAAGAAATTATGTGGCAAAATTTATATTTATAAAGAAAACCAAAAGTGGTACAAATTAGTTTTAGCTTACCAGCAATTCATCCCAAACGTCAATCTTGTATTTTTCAAGTACATTATCCCAACTTTCATATGAGATCGGCACATGAATTCGTACCAATTTACCAACTCGACTGCTTACTTTTTCAGCATTTTTTGAAATAGGAGCACCCAATGCATTTATCTCAACTTTTTTGAGTTGTGTAGAGGATGATTGTGTAATTGAATGGGTTGACGCTTCTGTAGGTTCTGACATTGCTACTACCTTCTTGGTTGCAATCCAAACGACCAAGACCACCTACAACAAACAATTCTTGATTGTATCAGCTTTAGAAATGCTTACAAAATAGAATAATTGGATATAGGCAACCAAGGTTTTCAAAGTGAGATTCAAATCCTAAATCGTAAAATTCAAATTTTAAATCGAAACGGGATTAAAATCGTAAATCGTAGATTCAAGACATACATATTTTAACCTTTGGCACACACTTTGAAATTGATTTTGATGTTTGAACTTCTATGTCTAAACCTAAAACTTAGTTTTCTCTGATTTTCCAATTTTATAATGTTTGGAAATGATTAGAATTGAAATTTTAGATCCAAATAAGTATCTTGAATATATTAGTTTGAATTGGATGATTTTTCTAAACTGCGGTATTAGCTGGGTTTGAATCGGAATATAAATCAAATCGTAAAGGGAGAGATTCAATTTGAAACGGGATTCAAATCGTAGGATTTTAAGATTTTTGATAACAATGTAGGCAACAACTAAAAGTTTGTATTTTAAGATCTCTAATTAGATGAACAGAGTATGGTATTTATTTATCTATGCTCAGACCTGAAGACTGCTTACAGTAAAAGAACAAAAAATACTATCAGCTTCATATATTTTTAAAATCATAGGGATCATACACGATCAGAGTTTGATCCATATTGAAAGTCATGTTTCGCCATATAGATGGAACTGAACCACTTAAAAAATTATTTCTAAGGGACCTGCAAAATGACATAGTTGTAAAGTTCAAAGATACCAGTACAAGTATAGTATGATTGATTCCAGAAAATAACTTATTGACTAAATGACTGTTAAGGACTTGTAGAATGCTTAATTTATTTGCCTGCTTCTAACTCTATGTCATGCTCAGTGATCTTCACAAAAAACGCACAAACATACAAACACACATTGGCACACGCGCACGCCCACATTTGTATTTGACACTTGCACATATGATATTCAATCTTCTAGCCGAAGATGTTGTAAAAGGAAGGAAAATATAGGTTAACGCTGAGGCAGCCTACTTCTAGTAGGTACTTATGTACAACAAATAATCGTTTAAGACAATAAAAATGTTGTTTGGAGAATAGACTTACAATATCTGGAGCTTAGGCAGTAAAGCTGGAAGGAATGGTTCTGTTAAGGAAATTTCCCGACAGGTTGCTTTAAAATTCAAAAATAAAAGTAAAACATATGTACTTAAGGATCCACATAATAATAATAATAATTGCCTGCAAATACCTAGGACAAGAGAATTACTTACATGGTAGTAATATTGATAAAAAGGTTCTTAAAAGATACACGACCCTTCAATTGATTAGTGCTAAGATCTCTGAACAACAAATTCCATCAATTAGTTGAAAATTGTTTATTTCACTAATACAAAATGTTTGAATAGATTATTATAAAGTTATACATGTAGCTAAGTTGAGTCACTCCACTCAAATCAGGTATAGTTCCTTCCAAGCTGCAATTCCTTAGACTCATGTTGATCAAACAAGGAAAACATCAAATGAATGGATGTTGATGATCATGTGTGCAATATACCATACTTGCAGATTAACAAAAACGATGAAGCTGAAAGTGCAAATATAGTCATAAGTGGTACCATATGCATAACTGAAATTCTAGGCTTTCATATTAACATAATCACACTGTACATACCCAACCTTATGGTAGGAGTATGCTTGTTGCAGTGGAAAGTCAGAGATCATGAAACTTGGATTCAATGCAAATGGATATCACATTGACATAAATTTCTATGATGATTGGAAGATATAACACAGCCCATAGTCAAATTTTACTCCTTCCTTTCTTTGAGAAAAACTTTACTTATTTATGGAAAGATTATCAGCAGGCCACCTCAACTTTTGTTTATCAACAAAATATGTTGTACGTCCATGAAAAACAAAATCTGGCTAAAGAAATAAAGAATCTACTCTCTACAATTAGTTAAAAGAACAATTTCCATTTGATTTGATGATCAATTGTCAGTTTCATCCAATAAAATCACTAAGTTGCCCCTAGAAATTGTTATCACAATTGAGCCAGGTGATTTGACGACCTTTGACCATGTGCAAACCTTTTCATATTGTACTTCTTGAAAATCATCAGATACATGTGTAAAACCAATACTCAATGTTCTCAGCTTCTTGTATTTTTAAAATGGCAATTACTAGCCTAAGTAGTTAGACAGTGCAACATTTTACCAAACCAGAAATAGGTATAAAACCCAAATAAGTTAACAGTGAAACCATGTAAGTTTTTAAATGTTCTATCAGCTTCTTATATCTTAAACGTAATAATATTAACTTTTAATTGATCAAACCAGAAATAGGTAGAGCGCTGATAGCAAATATTAGAGAAACACTACAACTTCAATGTTCTGTTAAGTTATGAAACCCAAATAAGTTAAAAGTGAAACCATGTAAGTTTTTTTCTCACAATGCAATTTGTACATTGTTTAAATATACTGCTAATTAGGAGTTGCTATGTAATAATGAACTTTAAAAACCTCAGAAATTATAAGCATGATGATATTTATTGCATCATAAGTTTATTATTAGAAAATTTTGCTTATATTTTTATTATTTTTTAGAACTTAGTTGCTTATATTCTACATAATTTTTTCACATCTAAACTAAGTTCAGATACTTTCAATCGTTACCTTAAGTCTAAAAGATGTCCTTATTTATAATTGATACGTGGCATCGACTTTATTTTTAGCATCAATCCACTTTTTTGTTTAAATCTGATCCAGTCCCTTATTAATACATGCATCTCAACTATTAGCTAAATACTACATTTATTTTTAATTAGAAGTGACTGTAGATAAAGGACTTGATACATTTATTTTTAGTTTGAAAATTTTAGATAAAATAATATCTACAGTCACATATTTGCTAGTTTAGTTCCAATAAAATATGAGGTCTAACCTGACCAAAGTTCTGCAATAAATATTGTATTTACAGAATTGGAAATTAATTTTTGAATAACAATTTGATGAAACAAGTTTGAATACAATTTCAACATGATATGCATGCACCTTGTACTCTCTTCGGATGCACTCAACATAAATATCCAAATCATCTCTCCCATCCCAGATATTATAGTCTGGTTATGGCAGGTAACATTACTTGCTAATTTTGTACTTATGAATATTAACGTTTGCATTTTTCCATTTTTTCTCTCTTCTTCTCAATTTTTTTCCTTTTTTTCACATAGCTCATGCATTTATTGTTCATGGACACACATATTTTCATGCATATGCACGTGCACATGTACACGCAGACACAGACCATTGACTTTGTTGCTGCTAAATATTCATCTGACGCACCGGTCAGTTAACAAAAAATATACATATAATGCCTCCTCTTCCGCTTCCGCTTCCTCTTAGAAGACTATATCTCATCATTAGAAAATGAAAATAAAAAAGAAATCAATGAAAAGTGTACTAAAAATTAATTATGCAGCCAATCTTTGAAACAAATAAATAATCAATAAAAAGTTTATTAAGAACCAAAATAAGTGTCGGCTGATTATGCAGCTTGTCTTCAATGAAAAATTACAGCATGTAGAAAAGAAATTCATACTCAATAATCTAGACCACCTAATACTTTTCAGGGATGATGCGCCATTAAATACTAAAGAAAAAAGGGATGATGTATCAAAACTCAAAAGAGAATGCACCGAAATAAAATATAAGATGTCTTACAAAATGTCAATTATATACATTCACTGAGAACTTGATTGTTTACAATCTACTTAAATTAGGTTAAAGTTCGTTTTCTTAAGAATTTTAAATGGCTACTTGATAGTGGGCACAACTTACTTGATGAAATGCATCAAAGCCCTTATTCCAATAAGGGCCATTTTAAAAAATATAATGGCTATCCTAATCTGACTTCTATTGTTGCAGATTCACCCTAATCAAGAACATTGCTAAAGTTCTAGTGACTGCTCAATACATTAGAGAAATACAATAGGAAATAGGAAATAGTATTGAAACTAGATTTAAATTCAATCACACTTGAAATTCAACTCATTTCAATTAAGAAATACATCTTATATTAACATATGCATTTGGTAAGGTCTTCTAATTTTTGATTGTCTTCGAAAGCTGATTGATAGACAATAGGAAACTCAGTGTCATCCACAGTTGTAGTCAACCGTTTTGGTGTATGTAAAACCACAAACCATCCGTTACTTTTTAATCTTTTGAGTAGAACACTTGACTCGCTTCTGATGCAAGAATAAATGGCTCATCATTCACTCTATCTTTGGTCTTTAATTTCTCTAAGTTAACTGTAATCAAGTTTGAAACAGGATCTATCTTACAATCGTTGACCTTATCTTTGACCTTTACCCAATCATAATAAAAAACCGTTTGTTTGAAGTTAATGTAATCCAACTCAATTATCTTCTGAATAACTACATAATACATTGTTTCTGCTTCCTTGTAATTTTTATCCTTCCCGCTCACTATAAATTTTGTAATTGCTCTCATATAAACACCATTATCTTGTGTTACCATCTGTTCTTTGTAACTTTTTGGGGAAAATATGAATCCATTCACTAGGTACTTCGTATAACTACGCGCCTTGAACTTTGGCCCATTCACAAAATGCTAAAGAGTTGAATCAACTTCATTGGTCTTGACCAACTAAAAAACACAATAAGCAAAAAAGCATGATCGTGACGGTGTATGATCCACTTAAATACACATGAATATGTAAGAAGATGTAACACCTCATTACATAACCATAGAGTGAAACTTTGACAAGTTTCCACGGATGTAACCCTACTTCGAGATTTAGATTTAGTACTTTTCACATAAATGTTATACCTCCTGCAATAGACATTTCAATACGTATACATGAGTTAATTTATTTTACAATAATGGGAATTCAGGATAAATTAGTGAACTTACTTCTCCCATTCATCCAATCCATCGTACTTATTAAGGACCCATCTACGAACTTGTTCAAACTGCACTTGGGTCAAGGTTATATCTTTATCACTATCTAGAGGCATCTCACCAGCAAACTCATCATCCTCATCTAAAAACACTTCGCGGGTATGTTTATGAGTACCATCACCTCCTTTTAGCATATACCCCATGCAATAATAACTAGCATCTTGTACAACATATCCTTCTGCAATACACCCTTCAATATATCTTTTGTTGTGCACATATCCTTTATATGTTTTCATCAACCTATATAGGTAATTAATTGTAATAACTAGTAGTTATTTAAATCGAATGATGAAGAATAAAACTAAAATTAGTAATTTACCATTCAAAGGATACATCCATCTATATCTAATAGGGCCGCAAATCAATGCTTCATCGGCTAAATGAACCATAAGATGGATACTGGTATCAAAAAATGCGGGTGGAAAATGTTTTTCAAGCACTCACATTGCTTCTACCAAACTAGCCTTTGCTTTTAAAAGATGTTCTCTATTGATCACCTTCGAGCACAAAATGTTAAAGAATAGACTTATATATGGTGTGCAGCATTACACAGATCCTTATGTTGTGGATAAGAATGTTGAAGCAATACCGGAAGTAATTGTTGCATTATGACATGATAATCATGCGACTTCATATTTGTTAGCTCAGGAGGGTTGATGCTCAAATTGTTGTGGAAGTTAGAAGAGAATTTGCTACGTACTTTAAGGTTTTTCAAAATGGTGCAAAACCGTATATTTTATTCTTTACTCAAAGTGAAAGTTGCTTCTGGTATAGTTATTTTATTTGTTTCACGATCTTCCCTCACCCACAATTTTTTTTAGACCCATGGTTTTCAAATCCCTGCGTGCATTGATGCCATTTTTTGACTTGTCCTTATGACCCATAATTGTACTGATGATATGCCCAGTGACATTCTTCTCTATATGAACATTGTTAAGGTCTTCATAATCGGTTTTCTTTTTTTGTTTTTGACCGATTCTTGTTTGTTTTTACCAACTTTCATCTTAATATTGGCTACCTTTTCTTCAACTTGATAACCATTCAATGGCCATGGAGGACGACGATATTCTTGTTCATTATTGAAGTTTGCTTTATCGTCTTGAAACTTGTGTTTGGAAGGAAGAAATCTTTGATGCCCCATGTAACACATCTTCTTACTCTTAGGAAGATAATAAGATCAAGTATCTTCCCCACAAATAGGACATGCAAAATAGCCGTGAGTTGTGCACCTCGATAAAGTACCAAGCGCAGGATGATCATGAATTGCCCACAACATCCTAGCTCTTATTGTGAACTCGGAATTATTAACCGAGTCAAATGCAATGACTCCTTCCCATAACTGCTTTAACTCGTCTATCAACTGTTGTAAATAAACATTGATATCCTTCCCTGGTTGTTTTGGCCCGGAAATCAACAATGTCAACATTGAGAACTCTCTTTTCATACACATTGATGGAGGAAGATTATATGGTACTATAATTACCGGCCAACAACTATAACGACTCGCTAGAGACACATGTGGATTGAAACCATCAGTTGCTATTGTTTGTACCAAAAATGGGCACAACACTCTTCGGAAGTTTTTGAAGAGATAAAAGTGAAGAAAGCAAATTGAAAATGAGGATTATCTAACAAAAACTCCAAATAACAGAAAGTAAATCGCACAGAAGACAACAATTTAGAGTGGTTCGGCGTTTCGCCTACGTCCACTATGAAGTTTGATGACTTTATTGCTCGATACTTGAAGATTACAATTTCTTATAGCGTAGTACAACAGATTTTATGATTATAATCTGAATCTAAGGCAGCAATGGTGATCTGGAGTAAATCTGGCAGAATCTGGGCGCTCTTTAGCTCTCAAAATTGTCCGACCCCCTTTCTGAATGACCAGGGGCTCTATTTATAAGTGTAGGAGGCTGATATTTTGCCTAACTTTCGGGAGACCACTTCTAGCCCATGAGGGGGCCCATGCGCCCGCCTTCAAGAAATCTGGGCCCACTTTGGGATCGATTCGGAATCCATTCGAATCGATCAAGAAAACATCCAATCGAGCTGAAATTTGGTGTGGACGTTCTTCAACATGTGCGCAAGCTTTTGTGAAAATTTCATAGCATTTGGACTTATGGATCTCGAGATATGGTCGATTCGAGATGACGATCTTCGCCAGACTGTTTCGTTCGAATCGATTCATTCGAATCGATTGCTTCGAATCGATGGTGTCGCATGTGATCAGGTTGACGTGGCGCGCGCTCTTCGCATCGATCCGTCTTTTTCGCCAAGTTGATCGAGTCGCTCCGGAGATTTCGCCGCGTTCGCATCCAAGATTATCGTGTCGACCCAGGTCTTTCTGACTCGATGGATTCGAACACATCAACGCACGTGGATTCGAATGAAGGCCTTCTTCGTATCGATCAGAATGAGCTCCAGTTGATCGATGCGAAGTTGACGTAGCAGGAAGGATTCGAACACGGGCTTTACTGAAGGATTCAAACAAAGCAAAACTTGATGGATTCGAATAGACTGAGACGGGGCCATTCCGATGGATACGAATTTGATGGATTCGAATAGACCATCACCTCGACTCTTTGATGGATACGATCAACATATAACTTGTATCGATCATGTTTGGGGCATACGAGCTCAGATTGACTTGAAATTTGAAATGTTGACTCTCATGGCTTAGCTTGTCATGTCCTAGCAATTTTGGTTCGATCCGGACTCGGACAAAATTCGTCGATATCCATAGTGAGCCTGTGTATGACTGATCTCTAGGACGGACCGTCATTGGATTACTAGTCAAATCCTTGGTGTCACGACCTTGCCAAAAGGCGGGATAACATTTGCCTCCCAAAGTACATCTTGTGAAAACATGACGTGCTTTGAAGTGCCACAGTCTTCATTCTGAGTAGTTATTGTCTTTTCGATGAAAGCTGTAATCTTCGACTGTTTTTCTTGAAAATGTAAGCTGCTGACGGCCAACTGCTGTACCCTGTATTGTTGCGACCGATTGCTGTATGCTAGCTGTTACCCGTTTGTTGTTGTAATCGTTATCAAATGAGCTTCCAACTCCTGTAAATCTGGAATATTGAAGATTAGTCCAACATTTATGCATATATGCTAATCTGACTCTCGCTGACGTTCACGAGTCGTTGTCAGTTTATCTTATATTGAATTCTGTATCGATCCTCTCCTGAACCGACGTGAAATTCATTGTAACAACGTTTGATGGTTGTTTTTGAATGCTCCCTCGCAACGATCCTCTCCTGAATCGATGTGAAGGGTTGGAATGTATGCTTCGTATCGGTGAATACGTAATATCGGGTCTCGGATCGATGGATACGAAAGTAATGCTTTGTATCGATGGAGTCAAACGATCCAGACATAATCATGAAGTGATGCTTCATGGAGGATATGCCATTTCTTATTCGTTTATTCAATAAGAATCCTTGATTGTGGATAATCTTCGATAGGAGTCATCCATGACTCCTCTCCTAGATCCATCTCTAAGATCCAGTTGATCTTCATATGTCAATGCTTGGAATAATAAGCATTTCAACTGGGACAAAGTCTGTTTGTCGTGCATCCCCAGAACTGGCTAGCTTGGCCAGTGACTTAACTTTTCATTTTGTTCTCCGAGGATGTGTGTAATGGTGTAATAGTCGAAGTCGACTAGTAGCTTTGGACCCAGCTAGGATAAGGAGCAAGATTTTGCCCCCTAGTTGAATAGTCTTCCCTGACTCGGTATACTACTAACCAATGATCACATAATATATGCGAAGTTTCCACTCCTAGTTTTCTTGCAAGTTTGAGTGCCAATGCTTCATACTTAGCTTCGTTATTTGTTGCAGGGAAGTTGATTTTGAGGGCGTGGCAGATTGATCGTTCCTCAGTAGTTATTAACGCAACTTCGACGTTAAAAAGCCGATTATCGGAAGTTCCATCTGTGTACGTCCTCCATCGGTTGGACGGTTCTCCACTGTTCTTCGGATAGTCGTTTGATGTGGTGGATTCAGATATGAAGTAGCTAATGTTTGACCATGGAGAGCTCTCCAAATGAGATAAGTGATATCAAATTGGCTTAGCTCGATACTCCATATAAGTAAATTTTAAGACATCTAAGGTCGCAATTGGATCTATCGTAACGGCTGGTCGATATAGACGTTAACGGCGTGAGCTTGTCAATAGCCAGCCTTCATCATATACTAGTCCTTGGATTCGTTTCTCTTCACATAGCATTGCAATGCTTATGACGCGTGTTGACACGGGCCAATTGATGTATAAATCTTCGCGATCCAAAAGTTTAGGTAAAATGGAAGGTCTCTTTAAGCGATCTATCAGAGCTGCTTTGTTATCCTTGGTACATGGGTGTCTCTAACTGTCGGAATTTTCTAGAAATTAGTCTTGATTCAATGAGAATTGATGATGAAAACAAAGAATCTTTCTGATGTAATGGTGAAAGAGCATTTCAAAGGATCGAGTTTCATCCTGCATTTTTTGGAGAGCACTGAATACCTCTGTCAAGTCATCGATATGGTCGTTTGATAGCCATGATCTCATGAGCATATTAACCACATCTACTTTCATCGATCGACCGATATGATTTTTGAATGATCTGCTAATCGTCCTTTGGTAAGTAGCATAAGCGTTCTCAAGTTCGAATTTAGGGATTTCAGCATAGCACTATAGGCCCAGGTCAATAACGAGACAGTTGTGTTCCTGGTTTAGGACATGCTTTAGTATCCGATTGTATCTGGAGTTTGCATCCATGGATGTGAGTAATTCATGTATGATGGTCAGGTCCATTAGTTGGTCGATCATTGGAAGTGGAAAGCCGTGCTTTGTCATACCCCATGCAAATTTGAGTAGTTGATGTATGTCCTCCACTCTTTGTTCGTTTTTCTTATAAGTAAAGGATTGGATACTCACTTTGGTTGGAGGGCATCATGGATAAACCCACTGGTTTTGAGCAGATTCGCCACCTCTTTAAGTGCAACAGATCTCTCCGGATCCATGTCGCATCGTTTTTGTTCACCGAGACATGCCTCAGGTCGACATTTAATGCAGGGTTCTTTATGGCCGGCGAGAGTCCATATATATATATATATGAGATCGAGTCCAAGCGAACACATCAAGATTCACCTGAAGTAAAACAGTTGACTCTTTCTTCATCATTGCGCAGAGTTGTGATCTGATCTACAATACTCGTGATGGGTTGTAGGCGCCTCATGTTTTTATTTGCCATGGTAAATGATAAGGCTTATAAGGATGTTGAATCAAAGGATTAGTAGAATTTAGCCTTGTACTGCATGCTGCTGCATAGCTGGCTCCAGCTTTGAGATTGAATTTACTTGTGTTTCTGAATGATGCGCTTTTCATTCAATGTACCTGCGATCCATTGCTCATTGTAAGGGTCAGAATGATGATCAGTCGCCCATAAGTCCTGGTATTGATCTGATGACTTTATCTCTAGGCATCCTTTCAGTCGTAACCTAGAGTTGTTATGAATATCAGGCATGGGTCATAGGTTCAAGTTGTCATAGTCAACTCTCGGATAATAACTCTTTTGCCCCCAGCCTCGGGTTGGTGGATGCATTACGTGGACGATCTAGTCTCGTCCTAGCTGTGTCTATACTATAGTTCAAGTTTTAAGAACCAGGGTTGACTGATGAATGGTTGAGTCATATTAATCTTATCTTCTTGTTCATGCCCCGAAGTCTGGGGAATATCTCGATAAGTGACAGGGTAGATAATGTCCGCTTCAATTTTGTATTCTACCCCGTTGAACCATGGGATCAAGTTAACCGATGGAAGGCTGAGTCGTGCCTATCTTGTATTATGTTCTAGTTCATTTCTCTTAGCGGGATATATTGTTACTTTGCCAACATTCAGACATAAGCTAGATTTTGGACGGTCAATGACATTCACTTTGCTGCTTATGTCGCCGTACTTTGGGCAAAAACTGAAGAGTGAATCGTCCAATCAGATCCAATGCAGGATCGATGCTTCCCTTGTCGAATTCAGGGTAAGAATCAGTGCGCAGATGTTTAGGTTGCACTTGTTTTGAATTGCTCTTTTAGTCGGATCATGGCAAGAGTCAATGAATGAATGGTCGCGTTGCATTCATTTGGAGTTGGGTGATCGATCAACCATGTCCATTTCAATTTACGTTCTCCCGTCGGATTTAGGGATAAAGTTAGCTCGAATGCGGTCATATCATGCTCATTTGGTCTCATGCTCTTCCGGACGGATCAAAGGAAGGCGACGCAGGATGAATGGTCAAGTCACATTCATTCGTGGTTTATCCTTCTATCCGTTCTCTGTTGGTCAAAGGTATTCGATGGACGTTCGGGTCACATCGATTTGTAGTCGAAGAGGACCGATATTGACCATCGATTCAATGGTACGATGTGAAAGGTGTAGATCAATATTGCCCGTCGATCCGGCGGTACGATATAAGTGGTTGCCCAGAACTTCGGGCATCATTCTGATTGGTTAGCATTAAGGTCTCCTTGTAGTCATTTCCTTAAGTTGTAAAGGATGCTAAGCTGGAGATGTAGCGAGTCACCTTTCTCTTCTTTCGGTGATTTGCACTTCTGCCCCCAGTCTTGGGTTAGCAGAGTTAGTTCGTGGATGGTCTAATTGCACCTATAGTGAGTTTACACTCCTCACGTCGAGTTCAGGTCAGAGTTGGTGAATGAATGGTCGAATCTCATTATTCGTTTGTCTATTCTTGTAGCCACACTTTGGGGATCAGAGTCAGTTGAAGGGCCATTCATCGCACCTATTTGATGTTTATGCCCCTGTCCACACTCTAGGGACTAAGGGTTTTAGTGGAAAATGGTCGGACCGCATCTTTCTCAATTAATCCCTCTAGCACTAGTCAATGGCGAAAGTCGAAGTGTGGTCGATCACATTACAACAACTTTAATTTGATGCTTCTCCCACTGAACTGTAGGAACGAATCGATTGGCAGATGGTTAGGTCACATCCGTCCATGTTGCAGGGACAGCCCGTTGGATCATAGGGGAGAGTTAGCGGATGAAAGGTCGTGCCACGTTCGTTTGCAGTAGAACGGGTAGTCACATCCATTTAGAATTGGACATTCAGCTAGGTTCGTTTTGCGAATCTACGTCTCCCTGTCGAATCAAGGAAGAAATTTTGTCTTGTGGGGTTGGAGTGCATCCCTATAAAATAATGTTATGGGTCCCGTGCAGGGGACAAGAGGTTATGCATGGACGGTTGTGTCACGCCCGCTTAGTGCTGTATGATTGGATCACATCCAATTTTGTGTGTTAAGTGTGCCCCCATGTTAGGGGAAGATTAGAAAGCAGACGGTCGAACCACATCCTCTTTTTATACTATAGAACTTGATGAGGAACCATAGCTGATAGATGGACAGTCGAATCACATCCCTTTTGGTATTCATATTCCAAACCATGCTTTGAGGACTGGAGTTGGTTGATGGGTTGTTGGTCACACCCATTTGGTGTTCATACTCTAGCCTGCGATCTCGGGACCGAAGTAAGTTGATGGGTGGTCATTCGCACCCAGTTGGTGTTTATACTCCAGTTCGCACTTTGGGAATCTGGAGTTAATGTTTATACTTCGACTCGCACTCTAGGAGTTCGGAGTTGATGTTTATACTCCATTTCGCACTCTGGGAATCCGGAGTTAGTTGACGTTTATACTCCAGTTCGCACTCTGGGAGTCTGGAGTTGATTGATGTTTATACTCCAGTTTGCACTCTGGGAATCTGGAGTTAATGTTTATACTCCGACTCGCACTCTGGGAGTTCGGAGTTGGATGTTTATACTCCGCTTCGCACTCTGGGAATACAGAGTTGAATGTTTATACTCCGTTTCGCGCTCTGGGAATACGAAGTTGAATGTTTTTACTCCGCTTCGCCCTCTGGGAATACGGAGTTGAATGTTTATACTCCGGTTCGTGCTCTGGGAACTCAGAGTTGGATGTTTATACTCCGCTTCGTACTCTGGGAATACGGAGTTGAATGTTTATACTCCGGTTCGCGCTCTGGGAACTCAGAGTTGGATGTTTATACTCCGCTTCGCACTCTGGGAATACGGAGTTGAATGTTTATACTCCGTTTCGTGCTATAGGAATACGGAGTTGAATGTTTATACTCCACTTCGCCCTTTGGGAATACAAGGTTGAATGTTTATACTTCGGTTCGCGCTCTGGGAACTCGAAGTTGGATGTTTATACTCCGCTTCGCACTCTGGGATGTTTATACTCCGTTTCGCGCTCTGGGAATACAGAGTTGGATGTTTATACTCCGCTTAGCCCTCTGGGAATACGGAGTTGAATGTTTATACTCCGGTTCACGCTTTGGGAACTCGGAGTTGAATGTTTATACTCCGTTTCGCGCTCTGGGAATACGGAGTTGAATGTTTATACTCCGCTTCGCACTCTGGGAATACGGAGTTGGATGAAGGATTGTCGTGTATCAACCCTTTCTTGACTTTGTTGTGATGGCTGGTCCCCGAGCTCGGGTTTCACTTAGCGGGTGATCGGTGGGATCCCGATTAACTTCCACTTATATGCCCCTCAACGAAAGATGAGATTTAGTTTACAGACGGTTGGACCGCGTCCATGTTCATTTGGATTCCGCTTTTGCCAAGCTTAAGGAGTAAGATTAGTGTTCTGGCAAGCTTCGTGCTCGAGCATAGGAAGGGATGGTCGAACTACATCCAGTCTTAGTTGTGTATTTTCCCTTAAGTCGGGTGCAAAATTTGGAGAGCAGACAGTCGAGTCATGTCCAATTTATACTTTGCATTCTTTCGATCGAGCTAAGGAAGAGAGTTGAAATGACAGTTAGTCGTTGATGACTTTAAATTGAGGGTTGGCCCTTGATGAAGTCGGTTTAAGGCATGATTGTTTTGCCGAATCACATATGCAAACTAGGGAGTGAACGGTCAAATCATATCCACTTTAAAAATTTGTTCTCAAATAACCCCAAGTGTTTGATGTAGGATTAGATGCGTGGATGGTGACGTTGCGTCCACCCTTGGTGTGATTCCGATTTTATCGGGCATCAGAAGAAGCATAAGTATTTTGGCGAGCTTAAAGTACGAGATGGAGAGTACATCGTTGGGATATATCGCTCTAAGTCACTCCCAGATCTCCAATTAAATTGCATAGGCGGATGAGTGGATGGTCGGTTGTATCCACTTTGTACTAGAGTCTTGACCTTGTCGGTCTCTTCTGCTTTAATGCCTTGCCCCCAGTCAAGGGCATATAGTAGCCGATGAGCGGTTGAATCATGCTCGTCATGATGATACCTCAATGATTTGATCATAGTCCACGGAGGTTGTATTGCACCCAATCTTAAATACTCGGTTACCTGCATCATTTGTAAGTATTTTAATTCAAGTCGGTCATATTTCGTAATGTAAATGAAATTGAATTAGAAGTAATTCAAAAGAGATCAGATCAAATCTCATTGATAAGCAAGGCAGCGTCGCATGCTCGCTATTGCACTTCAGTCCAGCCCTTCTCAGTTGGAAGTCTAACGCAAATGGTTCAATTTGATCAAAGTCCTTGATCGATAAGGGTCGGATGTTCACGGTCCTTTGTTTTATGGGGCTTGCTCATATTGTCGGAGCTATCCTTCCCGGAGCAGACTTATGGTGTTGACATTCACGGTAGCCATCTAGAGAAGAGGAGTTTTCCGATCTAGAGTAAGGAGTAGGTCCCATCCTTATCATGCCATGTTGATCCTTCATCTGATCATCAATTCAATGTTGGCCTAGACATGTTGGTGTAGTCGTCGGCGACTATCCACCAATTCTCTTATCAAAGTCGTGATTGGCGACCTTCTTTGAGGAATGAGGGAAGACATCTGCATTTGATGGCATTCATCGCCCTTGGAGAAATCCACGTGCCATTCCCACTTCCTAAGGTAGTGTCGAGGCTTGTATTTCCATAGTACACCAATATAGTTAACATGTTGAATTTTCACTGGAAGTTCTGCATGTAGGATGGTTTCAACGAATAGGTCTTGACTGGGAAAGATTCTCCAATCGATATTATGCTCAGGTCCATTTTATTGCCCAGGGGTCTTGTAACACTGGTCAATGATGTATGCACGATTGCCCAACGTTCGAGTGGTTTGCAACGCCGATAGGACGGTGAGTTGGTTAAAATGGGCTAATAGATTGGTGTTTATCCCAAACTTTCATACAGATAGGAGACCTATATAGGGTATTAAGGAAGTCTTCTTGAGGTTGTATGTCATGCTTTTAGTCACGTGGACGTGGAATGATTAAGATGCGGGCATTTGAAGATGGTTCAGTGGTGACTAGCTATGTTTTGAGTTGGTAGAGTAGACATTGTAGGGCAGCCGTCATATTAGCCATCGTACCATAGTTGTCAATTCAGGAGTTTAAAAGCTGGTCAATTGGAGGAAGTTGCATTCCACCTTAAAAGCATGATATATTAATCAACACCAGTTCTTGGCATATTAACTAGGTTCTCCAACCTCTGGGAGTACGGTTAAGTAGTATTTCTTTACCCATTCCTTGATTGCAACTCAACATTTGTTGTTGTGATCTCCTATGTCTTGTTCAGTCATGGAACAATTAGAAGCACGGATGGAATGTTCCTTCACTAAATTGGTGATTGAATTCACTATGCGGGTGCCCTGCGCTGCGGCTAGGGTTCGATACGAATTGGACACAGATGGATCGATACGAACAGCGTGCGAGTATCGATACGAATTGGAGCAGTTGCGATCGATACGAATAGAGCACATGCGATCGATACGAACAGAGCGATGCAAAGCAGATTGAGTCGAAATGATCGATTCGAACAGAGCGGTGCGAAGCAGATCGAGTCGAAATGATCGATTCGAACAGAGCGGTGCGAAGCAGATCGAGTCGAAATGATCGATTCGAACAGAGCGGTGCGAAGTGGATCGAGTCGAAATGATCGATACGAATTTTGACATATTTTCCGGGTGCGAAAACATGGATACGAAAATGATCATATTTTCTGGATACGAAATCGATCGTATTTTCTGGATTTGAGAGCATGGATACGAAAGTCACCATATTTTCTGGATTCGAGAGCATGGATATGAAAATATGGATGAATGCAGTTCCTCTTAGATCTGGAGCAATCTGAATAGAATAGAAGGAACCACTTGACGACAGATCTGGATCTTCCCCTTGGATGTTTGCAATCCGGTATCGTCAGTAGATCCAATGAGCAGAAGGAAAAAACTGGGTTTTCTCAGTGAAAGCACCAAAGTGTTTGTACCAAAAATGGGCACAACACTCTTCGGAAGTTTTTGAAGAGATAAAAGTGAAGAAACCAAATTGAAAATGAGGATTATCTAACAAAAACTCCAAATAACAGAAAGTAAATCGCACAGAAGACAACAATTTAGAGTGGTTTGGCGTTTCGCCTACGTCCACTATGAAGTTTGATGACTTTATTGCTCGATACTTAAAGAATACAATTTCTTTTAGCGTAGTACAACAGATTTTATGATTATAATCTGAATCTAAGGCAACAATGGTGATCTGAAGTAAATCTGGCAGAATCTGGATGCTCTTTAGCTCTCAAAATTGTCCGACCCCCTTTCTGAATGACCAGGGGCTCTATTTATAGGTGTAGGAGGTTGATATTTCGCCTAACTTTTGAGAGACCACTTCTAGCCCGTGAGGGGGCCACGCGCCCGCCTTCAGGAAATCTGGGCCCACTTTGGGATCGATTCGGAATCCATTCGAAACGATCAAGAAAACGTCCAATCGAGCTGAAATTTGGTGTGGACGTTCTTCAACATGTGCGCAAGCTTCTTTGAAAATTTCATAGCATTTGGACTTATGGATCTCGAGATATGGTCGATTCGAGATGATGATCTTCGCCAGATTGTTTCGTTCGAATCGATTCATTCGAATCGATTGCTTCGAATCGATGGTGTCGCATGTGATCAGGTTGACGTGGCACGCGCTCTTCGCATAGATTCGTCTTTTTCGCCAAGTTGATCGAGTCGCTCCGGAGATTTCGTCGCGTTCGCATCCAGGATTATCGTTTTGACCCAGGTCTTTCTGACTCGATGGATTCGAACACATCAACGCACGTGGATTCGAATGAAGGCCTTCTTCGTATCGATCAGAATGAGCTCCAGTTGATCGATGCGAAGTTGACGTAGCAGGAAGAATTCGAACACGGGCTTTACTAAAGGATTCGAACAAAGAAAAACTTGATGGATTCGAATAGACTGAGATGGGGCCATTCCGATGGATACGAACTTGATGGATTCGAATAGACCATCACCTCGACTCTTCGATGGATACGAACAACATATTTCTCTAACTTGTATCGATCATGTTTTGGGCATACGAGCTCGGATTGACTTGAAATTTGAAACGTTGACTCTCATGGCTTAGCTTGTCATGTCCTAGCAATTTTGGTTCGATCCGGACTCGGACAAAATTCGTCGATATCCATAGTGAGCCTGTGTATGACTGATCTCTAGGACGGACCGTCATTGGATTACTAGTCAAATCCTTGGTGTCACGGCCTTGCCAAAAGGCGGGATAACAGTTATTCCAAGCGTGATATTTCGTGGTTTAGCAGCAAATGTTTGATCAAAAGAATTTGCAGCTCGCCATTGAGAAGTGTCACGTGGATGATGCATTACATTTGAATCGGACTTGGCACGAACATGCCAAGTCATAGTATCTGCTATCCATGGTATGTATACAGCCTCCTCAATCTAGAAATTAAAGGGAAACGTCTCAACGTATTTTGAGGTACTTTGGTAGCTCTTTTCTCTTCGTTGAATGTTGTCTTATATCTTGGTTCATTGCAAATTGTACATGAAACTCTCTTTGCATCATCTTTCCAGTATAAAATGCAGTCATTAATGCATGCATCATAGGTCTTGTAATCCATCCCAACTTGTTTAGTCATCTTCTTCATGTCGGGGTACTTTGTCTGATGCAGCCCAGGATGATATTAGGTCGCCTTCCATATTTCGCTCGGCCTTAAGTCGCCAGCGACCTAACGAGCTCCGACCTAATGAGCTACGACCTAGCGAGTCAACCAATCAACCAATGCAGCAAGTCAACCAATCGATCTATGCAACAGTTGATGCCTTAAGTCGATCAAGACATGATGACGAGTTACGACCTAACTCTATCGAACTCCAGCGACCTAGCAACGCCTTTAAGTCACCCCAGCGACCTAACGGAGGTCATGAGTTATATGAAAGTCGCTCCAACGACCTACCAGACCAAACAACTACTGGTATCATCTCGTTTACCTTGGGTTGCTCACATGCTACTTCTTTGGGCCGCGAGAGTTTAAGTCGCGAACGACCTAATTACATCGCTGATAGTTTTAGGTCACTCCAGTTACACCGCTCGAGTTTTAAGCCGAATTTCTTAAGTCGTTGTGTGATAAGTCACATGAGCTATTTTCTTAGGTCGCGAACGACCTACCATAGGTCGCTGAAGCCGGGTCTTTAAGTCGCATGTGTGCTACTGAAACTTATGTCGTAGATTCTGGAAGCCGCATATCCTCTTAGGACGCAAGGTCGTTGAGTCATTGTATTGTACATATTAAGTCGCATATGATGTTGTAAATATGTTGTAAGGTCGTAGGTCGCGTGTTGTGCTTTGTGATGTAATGTGTTGCATTGTATTTGGTTGTTTTTAAGTCACAGGTGTTAGGTTGTTCACGACCTATGTGTTGTCAAGTGATGAGTCGTGTGTGTTGTAAAACTCTATAAATAGCGGGGTTGTGTCATTTGTAATAGTTAGTTGATTTTGAATAAAAACTTTGTTTGTGTGCTTTGTGCCACTTCTCAAATTGGTAGTTGAGCGTGATCTCCTATCTCCACTTTCGGCATTCGAGTGCGCTCGAATCAACGACTGCTGAAGCCGATTCACGGAATCTAGTGCGCTAGATCAACGTACGAAGAATCGTAGATCTTCTTTCACGGCATCGTGTGCGATCAACATGACGAAGATAGCTAGAATCCGGTATCTTTGGATCAACGGATTTGGGCCTTTGGTATCTTTCAATCCACCGATTGCTACTTTCACCGTTACATCCATTTTAGTTATCCGCTGCTGCATCATTTGGTATCAGAGCGAGACTTAGCCAATCATAGCTAAGACGAGCCTGTTGGACAAAGGAGAAGTGTTTGTTCAATTTCAGCCGAGCTAAGGAGAAGAGCAGAGCCAAGTGTTGAAGCTAGAAGCGAGCTTGTTCAAGTTTGTGCGAGATTTTTTTCAAGTCGTGAGCTAGGAGACGAACTTATCCAAGTTCGTTGGGCGTCAATTTTGAGATTTGAAGTTTTGGAGTTCGAATTAAGTTGTTTGTTTATTTGGGGTGTTCGTGAGATTTCAAACAAGTGGGGAAGTTTGATTCGAGAATTTTTTGGATCAAAGTGAAGTTGGTGTTTGGATCTGTTGAAGATTTGATCATGCCTCCAAGATATGTTAACCGTCATTATAGTGTTGCAGATTTGTATGGGAGTGAAGATCCTGAACAGATGGAACAACGTATCGATGAAAGGTTCAATAAGGGTTTCGAGAGAGTGGAGAAAATGAAGTCTGACATGAATCGAAATCAAAGGAGAGTGTCGCCATGTTATGATAGAGAAAGAAGAGAATCATCTTTGACGATAAATCAAGATCGTGGAGTTCGAGACAATCGTGATTATCAGAATGAAGAAAGAAGAGCTTATCGTGGTTACGAGCATGAGTCATATTGTGATTGTGAAAGATGTCGAGTAGAGGAAAGAAGAAGTAGAGAGGACGTGCATGGTCATAGAAGAGTCAATGTTCAGAATCGACATCGAAGCTCATCTAAGTTTGAAGAAGATAGTTATGGTGATAGTGTTCACTTTCGATATCCAGGTCCAGGGCAAAATCGATATAGGAATGTTGAAGAGAATGGTCATACACGGGAATCAAGGAAGGATACGGAGATTCCAGAATTCCGAGGTGGTCTACAAGCAGAGGAATTCTTGGATTGGTTATCAAAGGTTGAAAAGATTTATAAACTCAACAATGTGTCTGAGGATCGTCAAGTTAAGTTAGTAGCTACAAGATTGAAAGGACGAGCTATGGATTGGTGGCAACAAACTAAATCAACCAGAGAGAGAATGAGGAAATCCAAAGTTGTCACGTGGGATAAGATGAAAAGGATGATGAAGGCAAATTTCTTACCCTACAATTATCTAACTCGTGTGAACCAACAGTTGCAGAAGTTGAGTCAAGGGAGTCAAGGAAAGGGTGTGGTTACAAACCCCAGCAATCAGAGTAAAGGCGTTAATTGCAGTATAAATGTTTCTAAGAGAGTCAACGAACCAGTTGTATATGGAATCACTAAGACAAATGTTGATGACCGAATTAAGCGCTATCATTATCAGGAGTCTGGCCAAAGAAATATTGAATATACGGAGCCCAAGATGAAAGCCTTAGTTGTAGAAGAACGTGAAAACGAGGATGAGGATGATTATACTGAAAGTGAGCCAGAAAAAGAAGAGGAACCGACTAGTCCATTATCTTTCAGTGAAAGTGTTAAAGAAGCAGAAGATAGTGCTGAATCATTGGTTAGGTATGAGGCAAGTAAAAAGCTTAAAACTCCTGAGGAGGTTAAACCAATGTTAAAAGAAGTAGAAGAGGTCGGTCCTACGGAATCGTACGAAGAATTACCACCAAAGTTTGACGACGAAGATGAAGAGATCGAGTTAGAGAACGATGAATGTAATTTGTTGATGGAATTTTATTCAACGTCAAAGTATGTGGATGTAGAAGTTGATTACTCTTCACCGCCAAAGATTGATGTCGATAGTATGGAGGAAGAAATTGTGTTCGGAGTTGAGAGGAATAACTTGATGATGGAGGATTCTTGTTTAACACCTGAACTTATGGATGAGAGCCAGCTAAGTGTAAATTCCATTGATTCCGAGAAGCCCGAACAAAGTGAAAGTAAAACAGAAGAGAAGGCAGAATCAGATAGCTTATTATCTTTGAAAGAGTTCGTCAATAAAATGAAAGATAGTGATGAATTATCAATGTTGATTGAATCTGGGGAAAGTTCTGATTTTGAAACACCTGAAGAGGTTGAAGTATTTGAAGAGTTTGAAGATGAGATTTCTAAGGAATTGCTTGAAGGAACTAATCTTGTATTTTTGGAAGAGTTTGTGAAAATTAGAAATGAATTGCTTGTGTTGACCGAGCAAGGAACGAGTAAAGATCTTGAGGTCTTCGAGGAAGTTGGGTCAGAATTCAATGAGTCTGAAGTCGAATATCCTGAGGAACTACCCGAAGAGTTACCACCACTACAGGACATTCAACCTCACACTAAACTAGTGCCAGATACTATTCTACTACAGGGATCGTATGATCTTCAGAATCTGAAAGAATAGGAAGAGTTGAAAAGACAGGATGAAGAGAATGATTGTCAGTTGGAATTGCCTGATCATGACCGCACTGCTGACGTTATCAATGTCAATTGCTTGGAATCGTTTCATGAAAATAAATGTGTTGAAGGAGAAGCGAGTGGGAATTCATTTCAGTCAGGGGAAATTAATGCAACATATCAAGGGAAGATTCTAAATGATGACACACCTGAATGAGATAAGGAAAGACGAGAATCTGAGCATGAGTCCTCACACTTTTTCGGTCGTGATTTCCTAAGTCGTTCCATGATTTTAAACTTCCTTATATCGTCTCACATTTTCGACACGTTTTGGTTCTATATCACATCTTCCTATTGGCACAAGAAATATGGTATACGACACTATTCTTATGAAGTTCTGTGCTACATGAATTGGATCTGGCACCTAGTGCTTAGTTCATTCCACACTTTTTCATATGTCATCTCCCTTAGATCACTTCCTTATGCCGCCTGTCTAATGCCACGTCTGTTTTACGCAATGCGTTCCTTATATCGAGCCGCAGCTTCAAAGGGTCCAGCCAAAATAAATCTCAAGAGTGGTTATCACCAGAGCCGCATCAGACCAGATAATGAATGGAAGACAACATCTCGAAGAAGGAAAACATGTGAATTCGGGATGAATTCTTTTCAACCAGGGGAGGATGATGCAGCCCAGGATGATATTAGATCGCCTTCCATATTTCGCTCGGCCTTAAGTCGCCAGCGACCTAACGAGCTCCGACCTAATGAGCTACGACCTAGCGAGTCAACCAATCAACCAATGCAGCGAGTCAACCAATCGATCTATGCAACGGTTGATGCCTTAAGTCGATCAAGACATGATGACGAGTTACGACCTAACTCTATCGAACTCCAGCGACCTAGCAATGCCTTTAAGTCACCCCAGCGACCTAACGGAGGTCATGAGTTATATGAAAGTCGCTCCAACGACCTACCAGACCAAACAACTACTGGTATCATCTCGTTTACCTTAGGTTGCTCACATGCTACTTCTTTGGGCCGTGAGAGTTTAAGTCGCGAACGACCTAATTACATCGCTGATAGTTTTAGGTCGCTCCAGTTACACCGCTCGAGTTTTAAGTCGAATTTCTTAAGTCGTTGTGTGATAAGTCGCATGAGCTATTTTCTTAGGTCGCGAACGACCTACCATAGGTCGCTGAAGCCGGGATCTTTAAGTCGCATGCGTGCTACTGAAACTTATGTCGCAGATTCTGGAAGCCGCGTATCCTCTTAGGACGTAAGGTCGTTGAGTCATTGTATTGTACATATTAAGTCGCGTATGATGTTGTAAATATGTTGTAAGGTCGTAGGTCGCGTGTTGTGCTTTGTGATGTAATGTGTTGCATTGTATTTGTTTGTTTTTAAGTCGCAGTTGTTAGGTCGTTCACGACCTATGTGTTGTCAAGTGATGAGTCGTGTGTGTTGTAAAACTCTATAAATAGCGGGGTTGTGTCATTTGTAATAGTTAGTTGATTTTGAATAAAAACTTTGTTTGTGTGCTTTGTGCCACTTCTCAAATTGGTAGTTGAGTGTGATCTCCTATCTCAACTTTCGGCATTCGAGTGCGCTCGAATCAATGACTGCTGAAGCCGATTCACGGAATCTAGTGCGCTAGATTAACGTACGAAGAATCGTAGATCTTCTTTCACGGCATCGTGCGCGATCAACGTGACGAAGATAGCTAGAATCCGGTATCTTTGGATCAACAGATTTGGGCCTTTGGTATCTTTCAATCCACCGATTGCTACTTTCACCGTTACATCCATTTCAGTTATCCGCTGCTGCATCATTGTCGGTAGTGTGTTACCTTCAGGGAGTAACCCCTTTATAAATTCGAGGAGTGCAGTCACACCATTATCAGAAAAGTCGTATTGAGTTTTCAAGATATTCAATTTCACAATGGCATACAATGTTGTTATACCTTTAGAACATGAAGGATACAATGACTCTTTTGCACTATCAAAAAGTTATTTACACTTCTTACTTTGATTAGTCGGCCAATCAACATCAACCGTAGACGATTCCTCAATATTATCGGGCAATGGACTGGTAGGTTGAAAATGATGAAATATATCAGCATCATTGACCAAGTCTTCCATCCTAAGATGTTCAGCCTCATCAGTACTTATAACTTGACTAATAGATTATTTTTGCTTCTCTGTCGATTCTTCACCATGAAAATGCCAAACGGTATAGGACCGGACAATTCCCAATTTGAGTAGATGATAATGAATGTCATCTAATTTAATCTTCATTTTCATATTTGTGCACTGTGTGCAAGGACAAGAATAGATTTCCTTATCACCACCATTTTCCACAACAAATTCAATAAACTTCTTCACTCTTTCTACATATCGTGTGGTTCTTCGATCAGATTCTTTCATCCATTGTTTGTCTATACTAGACGACATATTTCCCTACTAAATCATACATGATATACAACATTATGATTGATGAAGATTTAGATTCATTATTCTATTAAATTTAAGATATATAGCTAACCATAATTCATTATTCTATTCAATCAAGGTTGCTTACTTTAATTAACCTATGCATGCCCATATCCAAGTGTATGTGACTTATCAAAGTAATAAAATAACAAAGATAGAAAGGACAAGGGTATAAGTCAAAGCATGTACATGCAACAAAAATAGTCAAAGCAAATGCGTTAAAAAAAGTAAACATACTGTACATTGCTTATACTGACATATTCAAAGCAAAATAAAAAGAACAGGGATGTGTTAATGCAATGTGTGCTCATACTTTTACATGGTAGGAATAAAAAATTTAAGGCATTAAAATGATTAAAAAATGAACACACTGACATTACATTTCAAAGCCATTATACAATCTAAAATGAACCAGTTAAGGAAAGAACGAAATTGAACTTGTTTGTACCAAAAATGGGCACAACACTCTTCGGAAGTTTTTGAAGAGATAAAAGTGAAGAATGAAAATTAAAACTGTGGATTATCTAACAAAAACTCCAAATAACAGAAAGTAAATTGCAAAGACAAGCGATTTAGAGTGGTTCGGCGTTTTGCCTACGTCCACTATGAAGTTTGATGATTTTATTGCTCGATTACTTGAAGATTACAGTAGTTAATAATGTAATACAACTGAATTCAAATGCTAAGTGTCAATCTAAAGCAGCGGCGGTGTTCTGGAGTAGATCTGGCAGAATCTGGGCGCTCTTCAGTACTTAGAATTCTTCGACCCCTTTTCTGAATGACCAGGGGCTCTATTTATAGGTGTAGGAGGCTGATATTTCGCCTAAAATGAGGGGAGACTAGTTCTGGTACGTCAGGGGGCCCACATGGCCGAAATCTGGAGATCCGGGCCCACTTTGGGATCGATTCGACCCTTGGTTCGAATCGATCAAGAAATCATCCAATCGAGCTGAAATTTGGTGTGAACATTCTTCATCATGTATTTAAGCTTCTGTGAAAATTTCATGGCATTTGGACTTGTAGAACACGAGATATGATCGATTCAAAATCACGTTTCTGGTTGACCAGCCTAGTTCGAATCGACCTTAGTTCGAATCGATTCGTTCGAATCGATCTCCCTGCGCACGAAGGCAATGGTGTGGCGCGCATGCTTCGGGTCATCCCTCTTTTATCTCTGAGTTCTACCAAGTCGTACCCGGGTTTCTAGCTGCGTAGACCATGTGGATTCGAGACTATCGATTCGAAGACGTGCTTTCCTCGAATCGATTGAATTGCGTTCCCTCGTATCGATTGTGGATGGTCATGACTGATCGATACGAAGCGTCTTCTGTCCAATGGATTCGAAGCAGAGGTACATCTCCTGGATTCGAAGCTCCTTCTCTTTATGGATTCGAGGTGTAGGGAGTTCCAATGGATTCGAACTTGGGGTACGTTCGAATCGACTCGAAGCACAGCAACTACGATCGATTCGAACCAATACTATCTCGATGTTTTTGAACCAATGCTTGGTCCTGATGGATTCGAACGAGGGCCTCGGTGTTGATGGAGTCGAAGCAAGACAACGACTCTGTGGATTCGATGCAATGCTAAGGGGGATGGATCCGACCCTAGGTCCTTCTTCTTTCTAACTGCGATAACTTGGGCATACGAACTCGGATTGCTCCGAAACTTGGAACGTTGGCTTACACGGCTTTGCTTGACGTGCCTTATCAATTGTAGCACGATCCAGACTTGAACAAATTTCATCGATATCTGTAGCGATCCTTACGCGTAACCGACTTCCGAGACGACCTGTCACCGGTATCTAGTCAAGTTCTTGGTGTCACGGCCTTGCCAAAAGGCGGGATAACATTTGCCCCCCAAAGTACGTCTTGTGTAAACATGACGTGCTTTGAAAAGCTGCAGTCTCTCATTGGATTGCTACAACATGCTTTATCGAAAGCTGCATTCTGTATTGCAGTAATCGACTGTCGTATAATCGTGACTGGCTATTGGGCTTGTGAGTCATGACAAGATGAACATTTGATTCCTGTTGATGATAAAGACCAAAACATTAGTCAAAAATACGCGCATACGTGTATCATCTTGACCTTAGTTAACGTTGCGTGATCGCAAGTTGTTATCAGTTCGGTTTGCTATCAAAATCTGCATCGGTCCTCTCCTGAACCGATTTGAGATTTGAGTTAAAACATTGCTTTTATGATTGTCTATGATCATCCTCTCGTATCGATCCTCTCCTGAATCGGTATAAAGAGTAGACAAGCAATTTTTCACATTGGAATGGTTCGTCCATTTGACCGGTGGTATTTGATGGATGCGAAGCTATGTTTTTTGATCCGCTTCGAGTTGAAGGTTTCGAAGTGGGTACTTCGAATCGACGGTTCTCCGAATCGATACTGCGTGGATTTGAATTTCTCTGAGTTAGTGGAGTCGAAGCCACGAGTGCTCGAATCGATGTTGCTTCGTTTCGATGCTGCTGAAATGGATTCGATGTTGTAAAGGATTCGAAACCGGATGGATTCGAACTAAGGGATGGATGCGTAGCAGTTGAACGACTCCGTATCGTGAGTGATTCGAAGTAGCGGTTTACAATGGATTCGAACTCGCTGCGACGAATCGATCAGTTTCGATTTTCTCACCTGTAGAAGCCGGTCAAGCGTACCGGGAGGCGAATCATCCTACTTCCCCTATATATACCGGGGTCCTGTTCATTTTTAACTTTTCACCATTGCTTCAGTTTCTCTACGTCTTCGAATCGATCTAGCACTCGCGTGAATCGAAGCCATCTGCCCTTCTTTGAATTGCAACAATCCTTTCTAGTTTCATCTCGTATTTAGGTAGGCGATCCGACTAAATACTTTTAAGCTTCGGGCTTCGATGTAATTCCCTTTGCTTACGTTCGTATTGATCTGGATGGAATCGAGTCCAGGGATGAAAAAAGAAACGACTTCCTCGCATCGATCTTGGATGGTGGTTTTCGAATCGATCTTAGATAACCAAATTTTTTGTGGCGTTCGCATCGATCTGTGGAGGTATGTTGATCGAATCGATCGTTGGTGGTGAATCGATCACATCGATTCGAAGCGACTGATACGAGGAGTTGTGGTATACTTACCTACGATCGATTCAAAGATTATACTACCATGATCGATACAAAGCTTCGTCCATTCGACACACGATTTTTCCAGAGATCGATTCGAAGGATAAACCACCTCAGCCTGAACTGCATCGATTCGGATTGTATCGGTTTGAATCGCCTTGACTTGAGTTCGTATCGATTCGGACCTGTACCGATTCGAAGGCCCACCTTTAAGATCGATTCGAAGCTGTATGGACTCGAAACTTGATCTTTACAAACGAGCTTCCATGGATACGAGAACTTCACATGATTATTGGCACGACTCCGACGAGCTTCATCTTTGCATATTCAGACTAAATTTTTGTTGTGCATATTTGACTGCCCCTCAAAGCTCGTCGATGGAACTGTAACTTTGAAAAAATTAACCTGAACTAATCAATCATGGATTCTGAATAACATGTTTTAATATGGTCAGCAATGACGGTCGCTCTAATTAGCTTCATAATTTCTGAAGCTTGCATCTTGTTCTCAGTTTTGTTAAATCTGTTAAGTAACGCACAGCACTTGCACTGCACGACATGTTCATACACACTACACCGGGGCATGCACGGGTTGTTTATGAACTTAACGTTGCTTTCTGATGAGTTAGCTAATTATGGAATCTTCGAGCTCCCAACAACAAGAGGTACAGAGCTCGACTCCTTCGGTGCTTGAGATTCCTGACATTCCTGCCGATGTAATCGATCCGGCTCCAGATGAATTGCCAGAGGCTATATTTATTGAGGACCCTGTTGATTCGGTTCAGTCTAACATCTCTGAATCCTTATTGGGACGAATATGCTTAAAGCATAACATATCTCTAGGTGACGTATTATTGCCCAGCGCCACTGATAGACCGCACAACCCGCCTGAAGGATATACAGCATTCTACCGTCATGCTTGTGCGGCCGGAACTCTTCCTCCTTTCAATCAATATATCAGAGGGATGCTGTCATATTTAGGAAGCGCTCCTTCACAACTTCATCCCAACGGGCATGCGTTGCTGAACAGTGCCTTCGTAATCTTTATGGACTGTCTCTTTCGCCCGCCGAGGCCCTCCGAGATCAGACACATATTTAACTTCAAGAGTAGGGGTGATAGCCCGTCCTTTACATTTTTTGAGGCAGTCAGGAATTGCCAAGTTGTAGTTGGAGCTTGGACTCGACTAAGCTATTTCAAGAACGAGTGGTTCTATGTTCGGTGCCCTCCGGGTTTCGCTAGGCGATGGTTGTCTAGACGTAAGCGCCTTAACCTGTTTCCTTGACCAATAGCTCTTCGGTGTTAAAATTGACATCTCATTCCTTTTACAGCTATTATCTCTAGGCCCGATGGAGGGCGTTTCAAGGGCACCGTCCGGAGTCTTCAAGAAGTTCCAAGCGAGCTGAGGCATATTGACTCGGTGCTGAATGATTACAACTTAAGAGTCCTTGGTTTGATCGACATCAATCAAAGCATAGTCGTTGAAGGATTTGCGAAGTCTGCCTCTAAGAAGGAAGATAAGAAGAAGACCAAGAAGAAAATCAAGAAGAAAAAAGTGAAGAGGTCACTCGGAATCAAAATAATCGAGGCGGGTGATGAAGAAAGAACCCACACAGATTCAGAGCCGATGGCTGACCTTTCGGGAAACCTGGAGGAATCGGGAGAAAAACGGAAAGGCAAGGCCGCCGTTTCCAAAAAACTTAAGTCCAAGGGGGGAAAATCCGTAGATGTGTTTCTTCCCGCTTCCGGAGTCATGATTTCTGAGGCCGCCCCTTCTCATTCGAGAGATTCTTTCAAAGGGCTGGACGATATTCCTATCCCAGATTATATATCGATTTCTCATAATCCTGGGTTGGAGGAATTTCAAGATGTTCTAAACATGAACGAGCCCTTTCCCTTAAGTGCGGTCAACACTTCCGGTCGGTTTTGGGGGTTTACACATTGACACACACTTCCACGGCACTTCATGACTCTTGCATAGTAAACATTGCTTTAAGAGACCCTAATTCGTAATTCTTTCTTATCGCAGGCGAGATGTCAGGACGTGGCTCCACTCTGGATAGGCTTCGGAATGTGCGCCAATCCTCTCCATTTTATGATTCCCGCAGGAGAGAAACAGACAGGGATCATGGGCGAAGCTATTCAAGTCAGGAACGTTATGACAGAGACAGAGATTACTCGTGTGGCCGTTCTGGCTATGATTATTCTGACAGAGACCGGGGATACCAGTACCGACCCCGCTCTCGTTCTCCTCCGCCTCCCAGGGCTCCAGTAGACCTCCCAGGACCATCTCATCAGCAACAGTTGCCTTCTCAATCTTCTCGGCCTGACACTCAGCGGCCAAGAATGGAACCGACAGCGGCCGCCATAATTGAACAAGCTCCGGCTGAGTTGACAAGCGAGGGAGCTGCTAAACTCGCCCAAATGAAGAATGACTACCCGGAAATTTGCATGGATGGCTATATCTTCCCTCCTAACTTTAAAAGAATCCCTCCGGAAGCTGAGATCACTGCTCATAGTTATATCCACGACTTCTATGCTCAGTATAAGGAGTGGTACAAGGCAGCCGTGAAGGCGTCTAGAGTAGCTTTTGATCGGGCGAAGACTATTGCTGAACGCGATGCTGAAATTACTAAACAGAAACGCATCGTTGAAGTTCTTCAATCTGAAATGGAGACGTCCCGGAATTCTGAACTTCAAGCTCTCCAGAAGCACGAGGACGCCGTGGCCAAAATGGCTAGGATGCAACAAGAACA
Organism: Allium fistulosum; assembly: GCA_030737815.1. Classification (NCBI taxonomy): domain Eukaryota; kingdom Viridiplantae; phylum Streptophyta; class Magnoliopsida; order Asparagales; family Amaryllidaceae; genus Allium; species Allium fistulosum. Next base: position 8,058,663 of record JASFAW010000014.1, read on the forward strand.
TTGCGCCACGGTAGAGGAGATGGGCCACCGCAACACCACCATTGCAGCTGAGCGAGACTTAGCCGTTAAAGAGCTAAACGAGCTCAAGGCCAAATTCACTGAAATGGTGAAGGAGAAGGATGATGCGAACGCCACTGCTCAAGAGGCTTGCGACCAAGCAGTATCTCTCAGGACCGAACTTGCTGCGGCGGCGGTCAAGGCTAAGTCTGCGGAAGCAGAAATTCAGGAAAAGATCTTGGAGGAGAGGTCTAGGCTAGATGCTGAGTTTGACGATCTCTTAGTCATGTATAACGCTAATGTGTTGGAACACAGAAATTTAACGTGGCTGGGAGATGACCCCATGATCTTGTACAATGCCTGGACCCGGCTGGTGAATGAGAAAAGAGCAGCGCATCCAGATGGAACACTTGACGATTTTGATCTGGAGATGCGTTTGCTTACTGAGGATGAGAGGAAGACCCTCCATGAAGTGGTGATCCCTATGGTGAAAGAAAAGCTCGGCGTTCGATCTCTAGAGACAGGCGAAGGCTCGGGGATCGTGCATCACGGGACAAGTGTTGGAGCTGTAATTCCGACATTGCCCGAAGCCACTGGTGCGGTAGATCCCCAGTCTGTTCCTGCCTATAATCCTGACCAACCATTATTATCTTCGGCCGAGGATTCCACCCACGTTTCGGTCCAGACCAAGGAAGGTATTTGAACGCTTCTCGTAGTTTAGTTGTGAAGAACCTTAAGCAACACACTTGGCTAACAATCTTCGTTTTGTCGCATTTCAGTGACTGAAGTTATTGTTTCTGCGCCCCTTGTTCCATCAGTTCCTCATCAAACACAAGGGGTTGTCTTTTCCGAAGCCATCACGACTTCTACTTTGGTTGGCGAGGAGGGAGATGCGAATATGTTTTCTTTCAGTGCCCAAATGATTGAGGAACTTCTCAATGAACCCATCGATCCCTCTGTCAACCCGTCCGATGCTGCGAGTGGGGCTGCTCCGGCCGTTAGTTCATCTACGCCAGCTATTGGCACATCCGACGCGGCCCAAGCATCTCGTGAGGATGACATCATTGCTGAGATTGATGCCGAGATGGCAGCAGGGAATGCGGGTACTAATCCGCCCGGGCCTGCCCCGTTAATGGTGATTTCACCGGGCGGTACTGTATTGATTGAGACCGCTCCTGTCCCTCCTCCTGCTACTACTCCTATGCCTCTAGTTCGACCTCCTAGAAGAACTTCCGTCGCCTCCAGCTCTGAGGAAGACGTTGACATTATATCGCTGCCGGAGGGCAAGCCTGAAAAGAGTAAGCGATTGAGGAAAAAATCAGGCAGTGGATCTGGTGGGGCTACCCCGAAGAAGAAGATAAGGAAGAAGAAAGATTGAACTCTTTCTTTAAATCTTTGTTGCGTAGGGTAGCATTTTGTTGATTTTTCTATAGCCGTGTATAGATGTGGATTTGGCTCCCACTAGCAGAATTTTTCGTAAACACTTTGTAATCAGATTCTTTTTGTTGATAGTGGAAATGAAAATCTATTCCCTTTCTTTCTTCAACTTGTTATGTGTTATGGTTCTGCCCCCGGTATTGGGGATAAGTGTGGAGTTGACGTATGTTTATACCCCGTCTCGCGCTCTGGGAGTACGGAGTTGAATGGATGTTTATACTCCGCCTCGCACTCTGGGAGTACGGAGTTAGATGAATGTTTATACTCCGCCTCGCACTCTGGGAGTACGGAGTTAGATGAATGTTTATACTCCGCCTCGCTCTCTGGGAGTACGGAGTTAGATGAATGTTTATACTCCGCCTCGCACTCTGGGAGTACGGAGTTAAGTAAAAAGTTTGTACCCAGCTCGCGCTCTCGGAGTACTCTGGGATTTTAGGAAAATGTTTATACTCCGCCTCGCACTCTGGGAGTACGGAGTTAAGTAAAAAGCTTGTTCCCAGCTCGCGCTCTCGGAGTACTCTAGGGTTTAGGAAAAATGTTTATACTCCGCCTCGCACTCTGGGAGTACGGAGTTGAATGAAAGTTTATACTCCGCCTCGCGCTCTGGGAGCACAGAGTTTAGTAAAATGTTTATACTCCGCCTCGCACTCTGGGAGTACGGAGTTGAATGAAGGGTTGTCGTGTATCAACCCATTTCATGGTCTGATGTGATGACTTGCCCTCGAGCTTGGGTTTCATTTAGCGAGTGGTTGATTGCTTCACAGCCACTCCCTACTTGAATAAATTCCACTGTGTGATGGAACTTAGCTCTTCGTGCATCGTGATGTTGTACATTGTATTTAATGAATCACAGCTCTGGCTCGAAGAGATGACATTTTATTGCTGAAATAAGAAAATATGGCAAATTAGTTGCCTTTTTACAAATTCTAATTTCGAAATGCAAAAGTAAATTGCTGAATAAAAAGCATAATGAAATAAATGAAGCCTGTCATATGTAGTAGCGACGGAGACTCTCGTTGTTCCAGGCTCTTGGTAAAACTAGACCGTCCACGGTTGATAGTTTGAATGTGCCATCCCCAAGTCTTTGTGTAATCACGTACGGCCCTTCCCAATTTGGTTTCATGTGTGAAGGAACCGGGTAGATTCTCTTGAGGACCAGATCACCGAGTTCAAAGGTTCGGGGGCGAACTTTGGTGTTATATAACCGGGCGACCCGACTTCGGTAGGCGGCCGCTCTTAAATCAGCTTCTTCTCGTTTCTCGTCCAACAGATCCAAAGATTCAGCGAGCAATATAGCATTTGTTCTTGGATCGTAATAAGTTACGCGGTGAGAAAATACTTCTGTCTCGACTGGAATAACGGCCTCCGAGCCATAGAATAAGGAAAATGGGGTGTGTCCAGTTGCGGTCTTGTGAGTTGTTCGATAAGACCATAATGCCATAGGAAGTTCATCGACCCATTTGCCCCCAGCCTTTTCCAGTCGTTTCTTTAAGATGGATTTGATAACTTTGTTAACAGCTTCGACCTGACCGTTTGCTTGTGGATGCGCGACTGCAGAGAACTTTTTATGAATATGAAATCGTTGGCAGAAATTCTTGAACTCCGAACTTTCGAATTGGGTCCCATTGTCGGTGATGATGGTATGCGGGAGTCCAAATCGGCAAATGATATTGCGGACCACAAAGTTTATCACTTTCTTCGATGTAATCGTTGTGAGAGCTTCGACCTCGGCCCATTTCGTGAAGTAATCAACTGCGACGATGGCATACTTCGCACCACCTTTTGCCAGAGGCAAAGCACCAATGATATCGATACCCCACATAGCGAACGGCCAGGGACTGACCATTTGAGTTAACTCGGTAGGCGGGGCTCTTGGAATTCGAGCGTGTTTTTGGCACTTGTCGCACTTTCTGGCGTAATTGGCTGCATCTCGATTCACTGTCGGCCAGTAATATCCATATCGGAGTATCTTCTTAGCAAGCGCTTGTCCACCGGTGTGATCACCGCATTCTCCCTCGTGTACATCATGTAACACTCGTTTGACTTCGTCGTGAGCGATACACCGGAGGAGTGGAACAGAATAACCTTTTCTATACATGATCCCGTCCTGAATGATGAACCGCGAAGCTTTTCGTAGAATTTGCCTTTTCTCATTTCGGTGTTCAGGCAATATCCCATTCTCAATATAATTTCGATATGGAGTCATCCAGATTCTTTGCTGGGAAAGGTTTCCAACACATCATTCATTTTGATTTGATCGATGCTTGGGAAAGGCAAAGTTTCGACCGGGACGAGTCCCATTTGCTGTGCTTCACCTGTGCTGGCCAACTTTGCCAATGAATCGGCCTTTTGATTGCGATCTCGTGGTATGTAGTAAATAGCATAATAATCAAACTGATCCAGCGCTTCCTGAACTCGGGCTAGATAAGCAGCTAACCTTCGGTCTCTTGCTTGATATTCTCCCCGTACCTGACACACAACCAACTGTGAATCACAATAAACTTCTATAGCGATAATTCTCAGATCTCTGGCAAGCTTTAACCCAGTCAACAGGGCTTCATACTCGGCTTCATTGTTGGTTGCGTGAAAATCAAACTTCAAAGCATAGCATATGGATCGACCTTCGGGGGTTTCTAGTACAACTCCAGTGCCCGAACACCGATCGTTTGATGCACCATCTGTATATTCCAGACATATTCAGGAGACTCGCTGGTTTCGGGTAAGTCGTCTGGAACAGTAAATTCAGCTATGAAGTCAGCTAGGACTTGCCCTTGAATGGCTCTCCGCGGAGCATAAGTAATGTCAAATTGACTCAGTTCGATATTCCACTTGAGTAACCTTCCAGACGTCTCAGGCCGCGCAAGGACCTATCGTAACGGCTGATCGGTATACACAGTAAGCGGATGAGCTTGGAAATAAGGACGAAGCTTTCTCGAGGCGATGACCAAGCAGTAAGCCAGTTTCTCCAACCTGGGGTAATTTCTTTCAGCTCCGGTCAATCGTTTACTAACATAATAGACCGGTTTCTGCACTCGATCTTCTTCCCGGACCAGAGCAGCACTGATCGCATGCTCTGATACCGCCAGATAAAGGTATAGTTGTTCGTGATCAATTGGTTTCGACAAGATCGGTGGCGTAGAGAGATGCTGAACCAGCGATCGGAATGCGCCTTCGCATTCCATGGTCCACTCAAAGTTTCGTTTTCCTTTCCGGATTAGATCAAAGAAAGGGATGCATTTATCAGTGGATTTCGAGATGAACCTGCTTAGCGCTGCTACCTTCCCGTTGAGACTCTGGACTTGCTTTATGGTCCTTGGAGTTTGCAAATTCCTAATAGCCCAGATCTTTTCGGGGTTTGCCTCTATCCCACGAGCGTTGACGATGAACCCCAGAAACTTTCCGGATGCGACGCCAAAGTGGCATTTTAACGGGTTAAGCTTCATTCCATATTCACGTAAGATGCGGAACATTGAATTTAAATCCTTGACGTGATCTGTGGAAAATCGGGACTTAACTAACATGTCATCCACATAGATTTCCATGGTCTTCCCGATCTGATCAGCGAACATTCGATTAACCAAGCGTTGGTAAGTTGCTCCGGCATTCTTTAAACCGAAAGGCATGACTCTGTAACAGTAGAGTCCTAGATCAGTCACGAAACTGGTATGTTCTTGATCGGGTAGATGCATGGGTATTTGATTATAACCGGAATAAGCGTCCATAAAGGATAACAATTCATGGCCTGCAGTTGAGTCTACGAGTTGGTCAATTCGAGGAAGTGGAAAACTATCTTTAGGACAAGCTTTGTTTAAGTCAGAGTAGTCGACACAAGTTCTCCATTTCCCGTTTGGTTTCCGAACCATTACCGGATTTGACACCCACTCTGGGTATAGAGCATCTCGGATGAAACCATTTGATTGCAACTTGTCAATTTCTTCCTTAAGGGCGGCAGATCTCTCTGGATCCATACCACGCCTCTTTTGTTTGACCGGAACATGTCGCGGATCAATATTCAAAGAGTGACTTGCAATGTTCGGTGAGATTCCGCACATGTCAGAGTGCGTCCAGGCAAAGACATCAAGATTCGCTTGAAGAAATTCAACCAATTCCTGTTGTATCTGTTTTCCCAGTTGAGATCCAACTTTTAGTACTTCGAGTCGTCATCCTCACTGACCGGGACGTCCACAGTCAGTTCGGCTGGAGACGTTTGATTCTCTTCTACTTCATCTTTATCTTCGCTATCTCTAGGGTCAAGATCTCTAAGGAATTGGTAGTGGCGCCCGGGCCGGGGCCCAGGCGTTAGTTGTCAATTATCAGTAAAACGGACGCAGAGAGATTCCTCTACGCCCTTTCCTTTCTCCTTCTTCTGTGCTTCACGCAACTCAGCAACATAACAGGCTCTCCCTGCTGCCTGATCTCCTTGAACGATTCCTATACCATGGTCAGTCGGGAATTTTAAAGTCAAACACCACGGGGCAATGGCTGCCCTGAATTCAGCAAGGGCTGGTCGACCCAGGAATGCGTTGTACGGTGAAGCGATGTCAAGAACGACGAATTGCAGCAGTCGGACTCTCCTGCGTTCTCCAATCCCCAGTTCTACTGGTAGTTCCACTATTCCAGTAGGTATCGTTGCACTCCCATTGAAGCCATGAACTCGGGATTGGCAGGGTTTCAAGTCTTTGGCTTCCATCTTCATTAAATCGTAAGCTCGCTTGAATAGAATGTTTACAGAACTCCCACTGTCAACCAGGATCCTCTTCATCCAAGCAGGACCAACCTGGGCAGATATGACCAGTGGGTCAATTGTTGGAGCTTCGATTTTGTCAGCATCCCTGCTTCTAAATATGATATCGTCAGACATCGTTTTTTGTTGCTTAGCCGGGGTTCCATCCTCACAATTACTGCAGCATTCGAAGCTCGCATGCCTGATAGAGCTAGCATACGACTCCATTTCCCTCCAGCTCCTGTCCGCTGGATGAGGACCACCACTTATGGTATTGATAACTAGCCTCCCGCCTGTACGAGCGGGTTCCTCTTGTCTTTCTTGGTCTTGCGCACGGTTTGGATTCGATGGGCCCGCACCACCAGACTGCGGCGCCCGCACGAATTGATCTAACTTCCTCTCCCTGATCAACTTTTCTATGAGATCTTGCAAATGGCGACATTCATTAGTATTGTGGCCATAACTCTCATGAAACCTACAAAACTTTCCTGTCTGAATCTGCCTTTCTGATGACCGCTTCGGAGCGGGTTTCTTATACTGTTCTGTGTTGCAAGTTTGCAGGTACACATTATCCAGCGAAGTGTTTAACGGTGTATAACTTTCGAACATCGGAGCCCTACGCCGTGGGCCTGGATTCGGATCTCTCTTCTTATTTTGACCATTGCCACCTCTTGGCTGAGTTTGTTTGTTCTGTATGTTTAACTGGACTTTTCCGGAATTGTCACCGGACTGTTTAACTGCTACATTGCTTTGTATTCCCTCATTCCCAGGTTTCGCATCGTCCTGCTTCCTAGACTGTTTCGCGTCCTCTTGCCGTAAGAATTGAGCGGCTTTGGAGTAGAAACGGTCCAACGACGCGGGTGGTTTTCCGGCTAACCAGTTTCCAAATTCAGAATCTGGATCAATTCCCTTTGTCAATGCCATTAAAATTGAGTTGTCGTTGGGATTACTAATTTCCACACATGCCGCATGGAATCTCTCCAAGTAACGCCTTAATGTTTCCCCACGAGCCTGGGTAACATTGGATAGGATGTTAACATCTTTGGGTCTAGCGACATGCATGCGGAATTGTTCAACAAATTTCTTAGCCAATTGGTCAAATGAAGAGATTGATCTTGGAGGTAGTCTTGTAAACCACATTGTTGCAATTCCTCCCAGTGAAATGGGGAAGCTCCGGCATTTTACTGCATCGTCGGCCCTTGCGGCGCTCATTGACCATTCGTATTTCAATATGTGCTGATTGGGATCAGAACTTCCTTCGTACATAGGGAGAGTTGGCATTCTGAATCGCCGAGGGGGTTCAGCGTATAGTATCTCGTCCGTGAAAGGAGTATGGCTTCGAGAGATCCTCCAATCGTCATTGGTAAGACCTTGGCTTTCACGGATCATCTGACGTATCATAGTCGAGATGTCTGGCATGGCTACATTTTGAGCATGCTGAGCTAAGGTGTGGTCGGGTTCCACATTGCGAGTTTGGACCGGGCGCTGTCGACGGTCCAAGTTTCGCCTCCTTGGCTCAGCGTCTTCCGGGACGTATGGTTCAGAAGTACGTCCCTGTTGTTGATTACTCGAATCCGGGAGATGTCGGGTATCAACCCTTGTTTCTACTGTGGCAGCTGTGACATGATTGTCCGTAGTATATTGCGGAGTACGACCACCTCGTGCTGATGGCCCCGCCTGGAAGCTGGTTGATGGTCCTACCCTCAATTGCCCGACAGTCAGGGCGGGTTGATATCCAGCAGTCTGAGCATGATCTCCGTCTAATCGGGGACGGGTAGATCTATGATGATAGTCAGATGAGGCAGAACTTTCAGTGGATGAGCGGGAAACATCATCCCTTCTGGACCTCCTACGGCCTTGGAGGTTCAGTTGGTTTGTCAATTCAATATTGGCACGCAACTGTTCGGCTAACTGTTGCCGACTCTGAGTCAGCTCTTGGAGCAACACCTGGAATTCTTGTCTAGTGACTGCCCCAGACGGATCTGAGTAGGCAGTGTTGTCCTGGTTGGATGGCTGCTGTTGAGCAGGATTCTGTCCATCCCTACCTTCTTGTCCAGCAGCTGTAGAAGTGGTTCTCGTGCTAACCATTTTGAATGATGAATCCTTTTCCTAGATTTTATGCAAATCTGAGTAGAATGGAAGGACTGTGAATCGAAGATCTGGATCTTCCTCTTGGATTTGTGCAATCCGGTATCGATGGTAGATCCAAGGAGCAGGAGAAAAAAGCTGGTTTTTTCTCAGTGAAAGCACCAAAGTGTTTGTACCAAAAATGGGCACAACACTCTTCGGAAGTTTTTGAAGAGATAAAAGTGAAGAATGAAAATTAAAACTGTGGATTATCTAACAAAAACTCCAAATAACAGAAAGTAAATTGCAAAGACAAGCGATTTAGAGTGGTTCGGCGTTTTGCCTACGTCCACTATGAAGTTTGATGATTTTATTGCTCGATTACTTGAAGATTACAGTAGTTAATAATGTAATACAACTGAATTCAAATGCTAAGTGTCAATCTAAAGCAGCGGCGGTGTTCTGGAGTAGATCTGGCAGAATCTGGGCGCTCTTCAGTACTTAGAATTCTTCGACCCCTTTTCTGAATGACCAGGGGCTCTATTTATAAGTGTAGGAGGCTGATATTTCGCCTAAAATGAGGGGAGACCAGTTCTGGTACGTCAAGGGGCCCACATGGCCGAAATCTGGAGATCTGGGCCCACTTTGGGATCGATTCGACCCTTGGTTCGAATCGATCAAGAAATCATCCAATCGAGCTGAAATTTGGTGTGAACATTCTTCATCATGTATTTAAGCTTCTGTGAAAATTTCATGGCATTTGGACTTGTAGAACACGAGATATGATCGATTCAAAATCACGTTTCTGGTTGACCAGCCTAGTTCGAATCGACCTTAGTTCGAATCGATTCGTTCGAATCGATCTCCCTGCGCACGAAGGCAATGGTGTGGCGCGCATGCTTCGGGTCATCCCTCTTTTATCTCCGAGTTCTACCAAGTCGTACCCGGGTTTCTAGCTGCGTAGACCATGTGGATTTGAGACTATCGATTCGAAGACGTGCTTTCCTCGAATCTATTGAATTACGTTCCCTCGTATCGATTGTGGATGGTCACGACTGATCGATACGAAGCGTCTTCTGTCCAATGGATTCGAAGCAGAGGTACATCTCCTGGATTCGAAGCTCCTTCTCTTTATGGATTCGAGGTGTAGGAAGTTCCAATGGATTCGAACTTGGGGTACGTTCGAATCGACTCGAAGCACAGCAACTACGATCGATTCGAACCAATACTATCTCGATGTTTTTGAACCAATGCTTGGTCCTGATGGATTCGAACGAGGGCCTCGGTGTTGATGGAGTCGAAGCAAGACAACGACTCTGTGGATTCGATGCAATGCTAAGGGGGATGGATCCGACCCTAGGTCCTTCTTCTTTCTAACTGCGATAACTTGGGCATACGAACTCGGATTGCTCCGAAACTTGGAACGTTGGCTTACACGGCTTTGCTTGACGTGCCTTATCAATTGTAGCACGATCCGGACTTGAAAAAATTTCATCGATATCTGTAGCGATCCTTACGCGTAACCGACTTCCGAGACGACCTGTCACCGGTATCTAGTCAAGTCCTTGGTGTCACGGCCTTGCCAAAAGGCGGGATAACAGAACTGATAGGGATGTTTGCGCCAAAAATGGTCACAAACCCCAAATATCATGAAAGCACCGAGTTATGAATGTAGATCAACAATATTCCAAACACAAATCACAAATCTAAGCAAGCAACAAACAGCAATCCAGAAATAATGAACAGAAACACACAATTTATAGTGGTTCGGCTATCTCCGGCCTACGTCCACTTCAAAGTTTTATCTTTTATTGATTATCCTTGCTGGTTATAGATGATTACAGCAGTTACAATAAGGAATTTCGAGTATAACAGCAATAGGAAGAAGTAGAATTGAATCCGGCAGAGTCTGGACGTTGAGCAGCCAAAAGATCCCCTTTCTGTTGGCTTCAGGGGGCTATTTATAGGCATAGGAGGCTGAGATCGCGCTCAAACTTCGGGAGACTTCTTCTGGCATGTGAGGGGGCCCACGCGACCGACCCCACCAAGTTTCGACTCGATTTGCGATCGATATGAAGCAATTTCGTATCCATCAAGAAATGATCCAATCGAGCTGAAACTTGGCAGGATTGCTCTTTACCTTGTATGGAAGCTACTGTAAAAATTTCATTGCATTTGGATAAATGGTTCATGAGATATGATCGATACGAGGCTGCCATTTTCGTAGTTGCCGAGTTCGAAACCATGATTTCATATCCATTCCTGTCGCATTGGTCAGAAGCACGCGCGCACAGTGATGACGTGTTGCGAAGTTCATGGACCGATCCACCCAATGCGCCGAGTTGAACGCTTCTTTCCTGGATTCGTGGATATCTTTCGCAAGTATCCACGCTTCACGTTTGTTTGTATCCACTGCCCCTTGGTGACGTTCGTACTCAACTGTTTGCATCGATACTTCATGTTCTTTCGCACTGATTGCAAGTATGTATTTCGTATCGATCTATGAAACGATCGATACGAAATGGTGAACTTAATCGATATGAAAGCTGTATGAGTAGCCAACAGATGGGTACAAAACTAAACACAATGATGGATACGAACAAAGCCTTACCTGATGGATACGAGCGAGACTGTAGAGCTGACGGAGTCAAACTGAGCTCCTGTGGTCGATACGAGATCATCGATTCGAAGTGCACCACCTGTCCCCATCCTGATCGATACGAACCATATCGATTCGAAACATCACCTGCCGATCGATGCGAAATGCATCGATACGAACCATACCCTGCGTACCTTAATCCACCTACATCTCGAGCATATGACCTCCGATCGATATGAAGCTTGAGACATAGCCTTTCCTATTCCTCATCATCATCTCAAATCGATTCCATCCTGATCAGAGCTCGGCTAAATTTTAACGATATCCATCGCAGCCTTGTTTCCAATCGACTTCCAATCCGTATACCCATCCTTTCTTGTCAATTTGTTTGATATTCCGGCTTTGACCAAAAAGCGGGATAACATTTGCCCCCCAAAACATGCCTTGTGATAAGAAGGCGTGTTTTGAATAGTTTCCGAATCCGATATCCAAAGTCCATAGCCAATTCCATGCCCATCCAAACTCGAAGACTGAGTTGTTAGTCCATCCTTATCCAACAACCGAATCCAAGACCTCTCCGGGTCGATATCCAAATCCACAACCTCTCTGGGCTCTTGCCAAGCACAATCCACACCTGACGACCGTGGTCCAGTGTCCCTGGATGTTGAGCTAACCTCTCCGGGTTCTTGCCAAGCGCAATCCACACTCGACGACCGTGGTCCAGTGTCCCTGGACGTAAGTAATGCCGTGGCTTAAGTCCTAAGCCGAATCCTGGTCGCTCCGGACCCTTGTTGAGCATAGTCCATACTCAACGATCTGAAACAATAATCGATAATAGGGGGCCTCAAGTCCTAGGCCGAATTCTGGTCACTCCGGACCCTTGCCGAGCATAGTCCATAACCGACGACCTGAATGAGTCAATTTACCACGTTCGGACAAAAAGACTCACCCTTTGCCAGGCATAATCCATACCCGACGACCGTTTATCAAAAAACCAAAAAGAATCCAATCAAAATCCAATCCAAAATCCAAATAAAATCCGAAAATCAGAAATCCAAACCAACATCCAAAACAAAAAACCATCCAAATGAAAATCCAAACCAGAAAGCAAACAAAACCAGGAGTTCAAACCAAACTCCAAAACCAAACCAGAAAACCTAGCGTCCAATCCAAAAACAAAAGACAAATTTCGCAAACCATGGCTTTGCGGTTTATCATCATTCAGAGCATGCCTAGGGGCTATCTCCGTCCCCATACATGTGTGAATGACTTGGTTTCTCGCCAATGGTTTGTTACTTATTTCATATTATCCTGGTCAATGGATAACCAATCGACCATCATTCCTGGGCCTCATGCCATCATGGCTTGAGGTGGGTGGTGGTTGCTCCTGCTCCACCGCTGCATTCCGAGCCCCAACATACTGCCTCAATTGTCCATTCCTCACATGCTCCTCAATTATGTCCTTTAGGTGCCTGCAGCTGTTGGTATCATGCCCGTCCAAATCGTGGAAGAGACAATGCTTTCCTGATGCCCTTTCTCGTTCAGAAGGTTCTCTCCTAGTTGGCCTTCGGTAAGGAAGGCGATTCCGGGTTTCCATGTATATCTGCTCCAGCGTCTCGTTTAATCCTGTGTATGTGGAAAACTTTGGATCCTTCCATCGCTTCCTGGCTTTTCCTGAATCGTCGTCCAGCTTCCTCTTTCCTTTGTCTTTATCCGGGTGTCCGTTGGATGGTCCTCCACCCTCATTCGCATTCACCTCCTTTAACTTTAAATCCATACATGCGTCTTCTTGCCGAAGGAACCTTTCAGCTTCATGGAAGAATTCCCCAAGATCCAGTGGCGAGTCTCGTACTAAAGATACCTTAAAATCTGAATCCTCTCTGACTCCTGACACTGCCGCCATCAAAACCATCGATGGATCCGGCTGATCCACCGAAGCTACCGTCGCGTTGAACCGAGTTAGAAATGCTCTAAGCGATTCATCCGTCCTTTGCTTTACTGATGTTAACGTCATCACGTTCTTAGGTCTTTTGATATTAACCCGAAACTGTCCCAAAAACCTATCCACCAATTCCCTCCAAGTCCTGATGGATCCTTCTTCCAGCTGCCTAAACCACATTGCAGCTAGATCTGTCAAATACAACGGGAAACATCTGGCCATCACTTCCTCCGATGCCCCCAGCACTTCCATGTGTCTAGTGTATCTCATCAAGTGATCAGTCAGGTCAGCCTTGCCATTATATGCTTCCACGCTAGGTAACTTGAACTTAGGTGGATTCTGAGCTATTCTGATTTCCCGAGCGAACGGACTCCTGTTCACTCCTTCCAAATCTCTATTGGTCAAACCTCCATGCATAGTCTTCCTAATGATTTCCGCTAATCCAACGTTGTCTGTCGGGGGTTGCCCCCCAAGCTCCCGAGGGAACTCCGGCACATATTCTTCATGTGGCTCATTAGGAGCAACGTTGGCCCTAGCCTGTTGAACTCCTTCCAAAGGTCCTTCCGCGTTGGATCCTGCGGGCCTGCCCCCAAGCCCGTGCTGATTGCCTTCCGGTTCTGTACTCTGTCCTCCATTGGGTTCCATAACCCGAGCTCCTTGTTCCACATTCACAACCGCTGTAGCTGGTCCAAGGTTCTATGTCCCTGCAGCTCTCATCTGCTCGAAGAAAGCCTGCATCATATCCTGTTGGCTTTTCAACAACCTCTCATGCAATGAATTTGCCATAGCTTCCATTTCGTCTCTAGTAATGTAAATCGAAGCTTGTCCTTCTCCAGCTCCGGAGGATGCCTCTTGACTTCCTCCTTGTTGACTTCTCTCAGCTCTTTGTCTTGTTTGTCGAGTCATTGTCTTTCAAATCTCAACTCTTCACGCTTTCCAAATCTGAACTTCAATCCAATGTAGCGGGTGTTAGTCCCTCTCAGTGAAAGCACCAAAGTGTTTGCACCAAAAATGGTCACAAACCCCAAATATCGTGAAAGCACCGAGTTATGAATGTAGATCAACAATATTCCAAACACAAATCACAAATCTAAGCAAGCAACAAACAGCAATCCAGAAATAATGAACAGAAACACACAATTTATAGTGGTTCGGCTATCTCCGGCCTACGTCCACTTCAAAGTTTTATCTTTTATTGATTATCCTTGCTGGTTATAGATGATTACAGCAGTTACAATAAGGAATTTCGAGTATAACAGCAATAGGAAGAAGTAGAATTGAATCAGGCAGAGTCTGGACGTTGAGCAGCCAAAAGAACCCCTTTCTGTTGGCTTCAGGGGGCTATTTATAGGCATAGGAGGCTGAGATCGCGCTCAAACTTCGGGAGACTTCTTCTGGCATGTGAGGGGGCCCACGCGACCGACCCCACCAAGTTTCGACTCGATCTGCGATCGATATGAAGCAATTTCGTATCCATCAAGAAATGATCCAATCGAGCTGAAACTTGGCAGGATTGCTCTTTACCTTGTATGGAAGCTACTGTAAAAATTTCGTTGCATTTGGATCAATGGTTCGTGAGATATGATCGATACGTGGCTGCCATTTTCGTAGTTGCCGAGTTCGAAACAATGATTTCGTATCCATTCCTGTCGCATTGGTCAGAAGCACGCGCGCGCAGTGATGACGTGTTGCGAAGTTCATGGACCGATCCACCCAATGCGCCGAGTTGAATGCTTCTTTCCTGGATTCGTGGATATCTTTCGCAAGTATCCACGCTTCACGTTTGTTTGTATCCACTGCCCCTTGGTGACGTTCGTACTCAACTGTTTGCATCGATACTTCATGTTCTTTCGCACCGATTGCAAGTATGTATTTCGTATCGATCTATGAAACGATCGATACGAAATGGTAAACTTAATCGATACGAAAGCCGTATGAGCAGCCAACAGATGGGTACGAAACTAAACACAATGATGGATACGAACAAAGCCTTACCCGATGGATACGAGCGAGACTGTAGAGCTGACGGAGTCAAACTGAGCTCCTGTGGTTGATACGAGATCATCGATTCAAAGTGCACCACCTGTCCCCATCCTGATCGATACGAACCATATCGATTCGAAACATCACCTGCCGATCGATGCGAAATGCATCGATACGAACCATACCCTGCGTACCTTAATCCACCCACATCTCGAGCATATGACCTCCGATCGATATGAAGCTTGAGACATAGCCTTTCCTATTCCTTATCATCATCTCAAATCGATTCTGTCCTGATCAGAGCTCGGCCAAATTTTAACGATATCCATCGCAGCCTTGTTTCCAATCGACTTCCAATCCG
Source organism: Allium fistulosum (assembly GCA_030737815.1). Taxonomy (NCBI): domain Eukaryota; kingdom Viridiplantae; phylum Streptophyta; class Magnoliopsida; order Asparagales; family Amaryllidaceae; genus Allium; species Allium fistulosum. Next base: position 8,073,769 of record JASFAW010000014.1, read on the forward strand.
TATACCCATCCTTTCTTGTCAATTTGTTTGATATTCCGGCTTTGACCAAAAAGCGGGATAACAAGGGACCAATTGGCAAGTTAAGCTACAAGCAAATTTTCGAAACATGTATATATACACTTATTTGGTAAAGCATGTACATGTGAGATTGAAACTAATATATATTATAAAGTTAATCTACCTATTTTAAAGCATTGAAAATTGGTAAAGTTATATGGGTTTATATTGAAAAGCCAAGGTAAGAAAGTGTACAGGCAAGTAGCTTGCATATATTTTTATAAATCTAGACTTCATGTTAGAAATAGGTACAAAAGTAATATTAACTAGCTATTAACATGTACATGCATTTCTTTTCAATGTATTCATTTTCAATTATGTTTAAGTTAGGCCACTAGCCTAAACCATGCAATATATCTATATATTTCAATGTATACCCCTTTTCTTATTAACCATAAACTTATAATATAGATAAGTTTAATTATTATCAAACTATAAGTATATGATTATAAGGATTATCAATTACTGTACTAGTTTGAAACTGAATTAAAACTAAGCATATTATTGTATATAGCTATATGCTTTTGTATATAAAAATTAAGTAACACTAATAGGTTTATCAAGTACATTGCTAAAGGTTTACATTCATATATCTTGTTTTAATGATTTAATTACTGAGAATACCGTATGAATGAAATGCAAACCATCACTAAGAGACATCACAACAATCTAAGAAAGGAAGAATAACAAAATAAGGGAATTGGCAGCACCAAATAAAGCAAATTCCTGGAACCAGATTGGTTCCAGATTTTGTCCACCAGTGTAATGCCACCGGTGGATTATTAATATCAGGCACAAGAGTTCGAGCTGACTTCATAGTTGTGCATAGTGTATCATGCAAATATAAGTAGTTGGGCCATAGATCATTAGTGTAATGAATGCAAAACTTAAATAATTTAATCTAATTAACAGTTCAATGCAAGTGATAGCTATGGTTTTCACAAACAAAATACATCCATGATAATTATACCTTGTAGGACATGCACAAATGTATGTAGGATTATGTTCAATGTTCATATAAGCCAAAAATATGTTCAGTGTTCACAAATTGACTATTAAAATTTGTCATATATGATTTTATACATCTATCTGTAGCAAAAAAATATAATATAAAATAAAATACTTATTTAATCATTTAGAACCGTGCTATTATTAAGTAAAACCTATACATAAAATCATAAGCTGAATAATGCTATGATATTAAATCAACACAGAAATATTATCACAATAACTGTAGTGGCAATAAATTAATTTTAGATACGAATATTTAGGATAAAAATTCAGAATAACTGGGAATAGTCAAGAAGATTCATATTATATCACTATATTTTATTCTAAATCGATGATCATAATGAAAAATTGTAGACCCTTACAATTTTCGAATTTTAACTTTACTGATTTGAGCCAATATCAACTAAAACGAAACTGTATTTTATAGACAAAATAATGAACTAAACAAAACCACACAATCAATAAATGAATCAAACTTAAAGATTTTGTAAACACATCATGCAACGCAAGGCGAAAGATCAATCTAAATCAAAGAACTTTGAATTAAACCATATTAATAAGAGACAAATTACTTTTGTATGAATACCTCAAAACGAAGAAGAACGATTTGAGTGAGAACTTGATTTACGTGATTCACAGAGTGATTTATGTTTTTAGGCAATTCTCGTTGGGGATTTGGGTGAAAATGGATGAGAGTTAGGGCAGGCGGGATGGAAAATATTTCTTACGTACGCGGGCAAATTTAGGAAAAGGGTTCTACTTAGGGTGTATCAATTATGAGATGTCAAAAAGGGGGGGGGGTGAATTTTTTTGGTAAATTTGAAACGTTCTACGGCGGTTCCAAAATTGCCATGGCCAAAAATCGTGCTAATTTGTTTTACCACAGCTCTGAACCGTGGTAAAATTGCCACGGCTTAAGACCGTGGCAATTTTTCCGTATTTGGGTGTGGCAAAATGGGCCGTATGGTGTAGTGTATGTATGTTCATTCTCTTGCTTTATGATGGTTCATTGTATTGAAAATGTCATATACTTGAATTTCGAATTGCCTATATAGCGATAGTCGATACATCGGCACTTTCGGAAAATCACCTTTTATTGAAACTGTTTGATTTCATTATCGTGCATGGAATTATTTTACAAGTTAAGCAAGTTTTGATTAGTGATGTTTTCAAAAATAATTAATTGTTTTAGTAATAATTATTTTATTTAATTAATTATTTAATTAATAAAGATTTAACTAATTAACTTATTAATGATTTGTTTTAAATTTAACTAATTACTTAGTTAATGATGTTTAAAATTTAATTAATCATTTTATTTAATGATGTTTAAGGTTAATTAATCCGTCGGTTTAAAAGTAAACGTTTGATTCGTTATGAAACTAAATTAAGTTCCATAAAGCGATATCACTTATATGGAAATGATTTAGTTGTGTACTTAGGACTAAATGTCGATGAGGTAGACTGTCCCTATTTTGAAAGTTAAGAATGGTTGTAGGATATGACTTTGAGGTAACACAACCTTGACTTGTTCAGCATTATTGTTAACCAAGGAATAATATAAGTTTGAAATCGACGATTAGTTATGAGTACGCAAGACTTAATTTTCATATATGATCATTTTATATCCTCGATAGTTCGTATCCCGGCTATCAGTTACTTCAGCTTCTGGATCTTTATCATTCTAAGACGATTTGTTGCTCTTTTGAGCTTTCTTATCCTTTGCGGGTAAATGACTAAACACAAAGCGCGAAAGGACGTCTAGCTATGTGGGGTTCCTCCCATTAGGGTATTTTCATATCTCATCTAAATTGGATTCGTTTGCGCATCTTAATGTGAAATATTCAGATACTCGTTAAGGTTTGGTGGGGTCTGGCTTATTGTAATGACCCGAAATTTTAGCTATTTTAAATTATTGAATTTAATATGATTATTGGATAAAAATGGTTGGAAATAAAAATTTATATTTTATTTAAGTAATTTATTTAATATGAACTCGAATAAAATAATGAAATAACCAATTTCGAAGATTTACACAATAACAAGTATTGAAATGAAATTCTATGTATTGAATGTGTTTATAATCAATGACATGAATTGAATAAATGTTGAATTACTATAAAATGGAAGTAGTTGTTTTATTATTTGAATTCATTTTAAAAGTTAAAATTTTAAGTTAAATAACTTATATTTCAATTATAGTAATTTATTGGATAATTGAATTGTAACACCCCACACCCCTTAGTATATCCAAAAGGACACGCTAAAAGGCATAGTGCATTGTATGTATAACTAAAACTAGTAGAGACTAAAATTCAGAAGACAAAATAGATAGATAATAACACAGCGGAAGTAATTAAAAACAATAAGTGATTTTTAAAAATTAATACTTCATAAATACCTTAGACAAACCACATATGTTCCAAATACCAAATACAATTGTCTTATGAAAATAAAATCTCAGTCTCATCAGAAAAACCAGAGTACAAACACAAACTTTCCCTCAATACAGTGCTAGTACAATAAAAGAACAAAAAGCTGGATATAAAAAAAAGGAACACATGATAGGGTCTCCAACTCTCCAAGAAGCTGCGGTCTATCTTCCTTGCCCCTGATTTCCTATGGAGGGGAGGGGGAAGGGAAAATAGAGGAGTGGGTCAGACTAAAAGTCTGGTGAATGATAGTAATTACTAGAATCATTAAGCAAAGCAAAAGTAATAGACCTTACAACAGTTCTAGTATATAAAAGGAAACAAAGGAAATATGAAGAAGGAATAAGCTAGAAATAAATACGATTTAACTAAATTAACACAATTGATTAACTTTGATTGTTTGCACTTGTCTTTGATAGCTGCTTTGATTAGGCTGAATTCCTAATCCTATAATTAGGCTGATGTAATAACCCAGAATTTGACCACTTCAAAATATAACATTTAAAGTGGTTTTAAATGTAAAATATATAATATTTTATGATTCAAATAACATTAGATAGGATTTGGAAAAAAAATATACACAAAAATAGTAACATTTGCCTATACCGATAAAAGTGATAAAGTGCTGATTTTAGAAAAGTAAGTTTCGATGGTTAAATAAATTATTTTAATTAATTTATAAGTGTTTATATTTTTAAATAACATTGTACACATTTATTTTCAAATTTGATTTACATAAATAAATAGTTTAACTAAAACGTCAAAATGTGACTGTAAAACATTTTGTCGAAAATCAACGTTTTGTCGATTTAAAGTTGTCACAACGTCATTGCACCTTTATTTTCTCATATATAAACATATATTAAAATAGTATAAGTATTAATTAAGTTACTGTTTGTACCAAAATTGGGCACAACACTCTTCAGAAGTCTTTGAAGAGATAAAGTGAAGAAATTAAATGGAAAAAGAGGAATTATCTAACAAAAACTCCAAATTTCAGAAATGAGAATAATTAAAATGCAGGGAGACACAAGAATTTAGAGTGGTTCGGCGTATTGCCTACGTCCACTATGAAGTAGTTTGCTTTATTGATCTTTCTTTGATGTTTACAATTGATCTCGGCAAATTACAACGAATAACAATGATTTGCAGTAGTGAAGTTCGTTGGTAGCAGCAGCCATGGAGTTCAGATCTGGATCCGGCGGAGTCTGGGTGTTGGAGATCTCAAAGAGGAAGAAGAACCCCTTTTCTGTTGGCTTTGGGGGTCTATTTATAGGCGTAGGAGGCTGATATTTCGCTCAGATCTCGGAAGACCCTCTCTGGCACGTGACCAGGCCCGCGCGCCCAAGCCCATGAAGTTTCGGTCCGATCCGTGATCGATACAAACAGATTTCGTATCGATCAAGATTTCATCCAATGGAGTCGAAATTTGGTGTGGACATTCTCTAGCATGCACATAGTCTTCTGTGAAAATTTCATAGCATTTGGACTTGTAGATTAGGAGATATGATCGATACAAATTGGGATTCTCAATAGGCCGTTTGGTTCGACTCGCTCTGTTCGACTCGCCTCCGTTCGACTCGGTGATGTGGCGCTCGAGTCTTTGGGTCATTCTGCTTTTGATGTTGTTTCGATCGAGTCGAACTGTGCATTGATTAAGCGAGTCGAAGTGTGCATCGATAGAGCGAGTCGAAGTGGAGCTTCCTGAGAGATTCGAACAGTGGCTTCGCCAATGAAGTCGAAGTTGATGGAGTCGAACAGTGGTTCAAACAGAGCGAGTCGAAGGAGTCACTTCAGATGGTCGCGAAGCGAGTCGAAGGGAGCGAGTCGAAGTTGGCTTCGAAGTTGGATTCCCTGATGGTTGCAAACGGAGCAAGTTGAAGTATGGCTCGAAGTGAAGCGAGTCGAAATGTACACTCCCTATGGATTCGAACTGGAGCGAGTCGAAGGAGGCTGTTCTTAACCAATTCTGTATCGTTCACAACTTGAGCATACAAACTCGGATTGACTTGAGATTTGGAACATTGACTCTCATAACTTAGGTTGTCATGTCATATCAATTTTAGCTCGATCCGAACTCGGACAAAATTCGTCGATATCCATAGTGAGCCTGTGTATAACTGATCTCTAGGACGGGCCGTCACTGGTTACTAGTCAATTCCTTGGTGTCACGGCCTTGCCAAAAGGCGGGATAACATTTGCCCCCCAAAGTACGTCTTGTGAAAAACATGATGTGCTTTGAAGTGCTGCAATCTTCATTCTGAATAGGTGTCGTCCTTTCGATGAAAGCTGTAACCTTCGACTATTTCGTTTGATAATGTAAGCTGTTGACGGTCAACCGCTGTACCCTATATTGCTGCGATTGATTGCTGTATGCTAGTGGTTAGCCGTTTATTGTTGTAATTTTTATCAAATGAGTTTCCAATTCCTGTAAATCTGGAATACTGAATATTAGTCCGTCATACATGCATATATGTTAACCTGATTCTCATTGACGTTTGTACGTTCACGAGTCGTTGTCAGTTTATTTTATACTGAATTCTGTATCGATCCTCTCCTTAACCGACGTGAAATTCGTGGTAACAACGCTCGATGGCTATTTTCGAATGTTCCTCCATGACGACCCTCTCCTGAATCGATGCGAAGGGTTGAAATATCGAAGAAGATTTTTATTGAATTTATGGATACGGAGTAAGTAGTTCGGCTCGATGGAGTTGGCCTCTGGAAGCCATGATTTGATGGATTCAAACTGCTCATTCGACTCGGTCTTGGATTCAAACTGCATAGGAGTCGGAGTCGAAATGCACAGGAGACGGAGGAGCGAGTCGAAATGATGGCTTGTATTGCTGCATTGGAGACGGAGTCGAAGACAACCGATACAAAGGGGAGCTTCGTATCGACGCACTGGAGAGGGAGTCGAAACGCGTGTTCGAATCCACCGGGATACGAATCGTTTATTCCTTTTGCTTTCGAGTCCATATAAATACTTTATACTTAGCCGTTTTTTCACTTTTTACTTTTCGTTTTCCTTCCTTACTTTCGCATCGCTCTAAGACTCGAGTCAACAAAGAAGAAAACTCTTTTTGCCTTCGAACCGATTCATACCATCAATTACTCGAACTAATCTGATAGATCTAGGTAATCCCCCAAGCGAATGCAACGTGTAGACGACGAGACTAGATTTTTAATACCAGACCAACCAGAGTCGTGATCGATCGAGACTCCTTTACGATCGATCGATATCCCTTCGCCTCAGCTTCGCGTCGATCAGGAGTAGGGGCTTCGAGACGAACTGCGTAGCCTTAGGATCAAGTCGAACTGCATAGTCTTGGGATTGTATCGAGCTTGAGGCTTTTAATCGATTCGAAGTGATGGCCTTCGATCAAGTCGAAGTGGTCGTTTGGGACCGAGTCGAACTGGAGGTGTTGGGAGCGAGTCGAACTGGGTAGTCTTGGGATCAATTCGAAGTGTTACACTCTGATCGATCCGAAATTCCCAGCCTCTTGATCGAGTCAAACTTGCATGCCAACCTTTTGACCGAGTCTAACTCATACGCAAATGGCCATAACTTATCGATGCGAACACGGCTCTCGTGAGCGATACGAATTGGTCATTAAAAAATCCAAAACTCCTTGCACACTTGAATAATTGATTCCGACGAGCTTCAAACTTGCATAACTAGACTTAACCGTTTCACCGCATATTTGATTGCCTATCGAAGCTCGTCGATGAAACTGGAACTTATCAAAATGACAACAAACTCTAACTTGGAATGATAGTTAATAGCTGGATGGTACGGTTGTGATGGTCAGCGATGACGGTCCTTCCGACTGAATTTCCGAATTCTCGTTGTTTACATGCTTCCTTCAATCCTGTTGATCTTCTCAAATGATATAAAGTATTGCACTGCACAACACACTCACACACTTTACACTGGGGGATGCACGAGCGTTATTTGTCAGTTTAACAATGATTTCATAAGCTAGCTATTCATGGAACCCTCAAGTTCACAGCAGCAGGGACTCCCGAGTTCTATTCCTCCAATCATAGAGATACTGGTTATTAAAGCCGAAGTTATAGACCCAGCTCCGGACGATCGTCCGGGTGCCCGGTTCATTTGTAATTCGCAAGATTCAGTGCCGTCGGGTATCTCCGAAGATATGCTAGGACGGATTTGCTTGAGGCATGGTTTGTCGCTCGACGACGTGCTACTTCCTGGGCCACATGACAGGCCGGACGATCCCCCGGAGGGGTTTACTACTTTCAACCGTCACACTTGCGCAGCGGGGACACTCCCTCCCTTCAACTAATATATAAGGGAGGTTATCATTTCTTGGCATAGCTCCATCTCAGCTACATCCCAACGGGTATGCCTTGTTGAACAGCACCTTTGTCCTGTTTATGGAGATCCTCTTTCGACCGCCGAAGCCGATCGAAATCAGATATTTTTTCAACGTCAAGAGCCATGGAGACAGCCCTTTCACCTTCCTGGAAGCGGTCAAAAACTGCCACATTGTACTGGGCTCCTGGGGAAGGCTAAGTTACTATAAAACTGAATGGTTCTATGTTCGGTGCCCCCCTGGATTTGCTAGGCGGTGGTTGGATAGACGTAAGTGTTGCCATTTCTCTCTTGAATCGTTGAGATACTAGTAACTGACTTCAAAACTGACATACTTTTCCTTTTTTATAGCCGCAATCTCTCGTCCTGACGGCGCATACTTCAGAGAGCTTGTTCGGATTCTTCAAGCGTTTTCAGGCGAAGAGAGGCACATCGACTTGGTCCTGACCGACAGGAATTTGAGGACTGTCGGGCTGATAGAACGGAGGCAGAGCATTCGGCTGGAAGGGACACATAGAGTGGTCCCGAAGAAACGGGTGAAGCGCAAAGCTCCCGCAGTCGTGATAACCGAAGAAGTTGATCCGGAGAGAACGCCTACTGATACCAAGCTCCCATCTGGGCCTTCTTCCGATGTTCTGGATTCCGGAGGAAAGAGAATAGGCAAGGCTGATGCTCACAAACGTTCTAAGTCCAAGAGATTTAAATCCGTGGTTGTGTCCTTGCCCGTTCCGGGGATTAGAATTTCAGAGGCTCCTCCCCCGCAAGTAGAGAATCCCTTTGCAGGGCTTGCTGATATTCCGATTTTGGATTCTGTGTCGTCTCCACACGACGCCGGGATAGAGGAGCTTGATAGTGCTCTTTAACTGAGCGGGTTGCTTGCTATGAGTGCGGCCGACATTTCCGGTTGGTCGGGGGGTTGCACCTGCATACACTTCACTACACTACATGATTCACAATCGTAAATTGTTCAACTTAGGAAGTCACTAACTCTTTCTTCGTTTCTCATTTTCAGGTACTATGTCTGGAAGAGGATCGATGCTTGGGAATCTTCGCTCAGCCCGAAAAGCTTCTGGTTACTATGATTCCTGCAGGAGGGATTCAGATAGAGATCGCAATCGCGAATACTCTAACCAGGGCAGGTATGGGTGTGACAGAGAGTATAGACATCGATCTAGATCACGCTCTCCTCCTCCTAGACTTCCGTCTCCACCCCCTATTTCTGTCTCACATCCGCCTGAACCTCCTCGTCACAGGCCGTCTTCTCATTCTTCTAGACCCGAGACTCATCTTCAGAGAGTCAAGACTACAGCCTCCATGATTACGGAGCAGGTCTCAGTTGAACCCACATGAGAAGGGGCTCTTAAGTTGGCTCAGATGAGGAAGGATTTTCTGAATATCTGCTTCGATGGTTATGTCTTCCCTCCGCACTTAAAAGAATTTCGTTTGGAGTGGAGAACACGATGCATGAGTACATTCATGACATCTACACCCAATATAGAGAGTGGGTAAAGGCTGCGGAGAAAGCTTCCAAAGTGGCCTTTGAGCGATCCAAAGCGCTCGAGAAGATGGAGACCGAGCTTGTAAAAAGGGATCGGATTATTCAGGTACTCATCGTTGAGTCCGTGTCTTCTCGGAAATTGAAGATTGAGGCCACCAAGAAAGCTGATGAAGCGAAGGCGGAAATGGAGAGGTTGGGGTAGACACACGTTGCCCTGGTGGAGGAGATGGGCCACCGGAACACCAAAGTCACTGCCGTGCGGGATGCGGCGGTCAAGGAGCTTAATGAACTCAAGGCCAAATTTGCTGATATGGCCAAGGAGAAAGATGAAGCGAACAACGCAGCCCAGGAGGCGTGCGAACAAGCTGTCCTGCTAAGGGATGAACGAGATGCGGCCGTGGCTAAAGTCCACAAGGTGGAGGCTGAGGTGGAGGTAAAAGTGAAGTTGGCCGAGTCCAGGCTAGAGGCTGACATCGAAGACCTCCTCGTTGTTTACAACGCTAACGTGCTGAGGCACAGGGGTCTAGCCTGGCTCGATGATTTTTCGACACATCTCTATAATGCTTTGAGCCGACTGGTTGAGGAGGAGAAGGAGGCGTATCAGGGCGAGTCTATGGATGAATTTGAACTCGAGAATCGCATTCTGACTGAGGATGAAAAGAAGATTCTCCACGAGCCGATGATTCTGCGTGAGAAGGAAAGACTTGGCGCCCGGCATTTTGAAGTGGGAGAGGGTTCTGGAGTTGACCACCATGAAGTAAGTCTTGAAGTTCCCGCGTCAAACCAGGCCGACTCCTCGTCTGCGGTCGATCCCCAGGCCGTTCCTGCTTATAATCCAGATCAACCGCAGATGCCTTTGGCTACAGCGCAAGTTACTGATGCCGCTCTGCCGCCTACGAGTCAAACTGAGGAAGGTATTCTGAACATTCCACATATCTTTCTTAAGTTGAAATCTTCGATCGAGTTGAGTTCTAACAGTTCTTTCATTCTTTGTCCAGTGATGGATGCTGCACCGGCCATGCCTCCTGCTACTCAAGAATCATACCAAACGCAGGAGGCTATCGTGACCGAAGCAATCACCGTAAGTGCAGCTGCCCCACCCGACGATGCTCAGGGAAGCACACTTGTATTTGATGAGCAGTTGATGGAAGAACTCTTTCGCCGTCATGGCGATCCTTAACTGACTTATCATTCGTAATGGGCGGAAGAGTTCCTGCCACAAGCTCTTCGATGCCGACTACTGACGCTCCCAGCGAGGCTCGTTCGGGTACTGAAGAGGAAATCTTGGCACAAATTGCCACTGAAATGGAAGCCGCAGCGCATGGTGGTAGTTTTGGAGGTAGGACGGCGACACTTGGTCCAGCTCCGCTTAGAATGATATCGCCTGGCGGTACATTTTCCGTCACTAGTGTGGCCATGCCATCTTCCACATTTGATCCTATCCCTCCGACTCCGCCCGCAAGGAGCATTTCTATCCACTCAAGTTCGGAGGAGGATGTTGATATAATGCCCCCGCCCGAATACCAACCATCGAAAAGCAAAGGCTCGAAGAGGAAGATTAGCGGTGGCTCCAGCGGGTCCACACCGAGAAGGAAGCCAAGGAAGAAGAAAGATTAAACATGCTTCCCTGGTTTATTTTGACTTGCATTTTGTTAGCCGTGTATAGATGCGGGTTCGGCCCCTGCTAGTAAGAATTTTTGGAAACTTGTATACGAACTTCTTTTATAAACAATAGAAATGAAACTTCTCTTTTTTGGCTTCTTTTCTGTCATTGTGTATTTGCCTAAGTGTTTCAATATCTGAAGTGTACTTGTGAAGTTTTAGCTATCGAATCAAGTTTTTTTTTGTTCGCCAAGTTCGGAAACTGTGGACATGGTTTATGACTGGGAAGCGAGTTTAATTTTGACGTCGCATTGCTTTAGTCGATGGTTGATGCTTAAGTCTTGCCCCCAGTCTTGGTGGTGTGTTGTAAAACATCAGTCAGTGATCGCCCTTTTCTTATAGCATGTTGAGTCTAGTGCCAATGAATGGGTGTTTGAGACAAACGGAGATTGAGTAATTCATCCATGCTTGTCTAATTGTCGATAATCCAACCCGCACTCTGGGGATTCTCATTTTTTTATCAGCAGTTGGTCATGCCGGCTCAAGTTTTAATCACATGCCCGCGATATGGGGACTTGGAATTGATGTTTATACTCCGAATCGCGCTCTGGGAGTTTTGGAGTTGATATCTATACTTCGATTCATGCTTCGGGAACTTGAAGTTGACGTCTACGCTCCGACTTGCACTCTGGGAGTTCGGAGATGATGTTTATACTCCGGTTCGCACTCTGGGAACTCGGAGTTGATGTTTATACTCCGACTCGCGCTCTAGGAATTCGGAGTTGATGTTTATACTTCGGTTCGCACTCTGGGAACTCGGAGTTGATGTTTATACTACGGTTCGCACTCTGGGAACTCGGAGTTGATGTTTATACTCCGACTCGCGCTCTGGGAATTCGGAGTTGATGTTTATACTCCGGTTCGCACTCTGGGAACTCGGAGTTGATGTTTATACTCCGCTTCGCACTCTGGGAATACGGAGTTGATGTTTATACTCCGACTCACGCTCTGGGAATTCTGGGAATACAGAGTTGAATGAAGGATTGTCGTGTATCAACCTTTTCTTGATTTTGATGTGATGGCTGGTCCCCGAGCTCGGGTTTCACTTAGCGAGTGATTGGTTGCATCGAAGTCACTCTCTATTTGAATAAATTTCACCGTATGGTGAAACTTAGCTCTCCGTGCATAGTGATGGTCATATGAAGCATTTCAAGTAAATCACAGCTCTAGCCGAAGAGATGCATTTTATTGCTGAAATAAGAAAGTTTGGCAAAGTCAGTTGCCTCATTACAAGTTCTAATTTCGAAATGCAGAAACAAATTGCAGAAAAGGAAAGTAAACTAAATGGATAAAGATAGCATGTCATGTGTAATAGCGGCGAAGGCTCTCGCTATTCCAAGCTCTTGGCAGAGTAAGACCGTCGACGGTTGATAACTTGAATGTGCCATCTCCGAGCCTTCGTTCAATAACATACGGTCCTTCCCATGTCGGCTTCATATGCGAAGGAATCGGATAGATTCTTTTTAAGACGAGATCGCCCAGTTCGAAGGTTCGTGGACGGACCTTGGCGTTGTACAATCAGGGGACTCGACTTCGATGCGCAGCTGCCCTTAAATCAGCTTCTTCGCGCTTCTCATCTAGTAGATCGAGAGATTCAGCAAGTGTTTGTACCAAAAATGGGCACAACACTCTTCGGAAGTTTTTGAAGAGATAAAGGTGAAGAATGAAAATTAAAACTGTGGATTATCTAACAAAAACTCCAAATAACAGAAAGTAAATTGCAAAGACAAGCGATTTAGAGTGGTTCGGCGTTTTGCCTACGTCCACTATGAAGTTTGATGATTTTATTGCTCGATTACTTGTAGATTACAGTAGTTTATAAGGTAATACAACTGAATTTAAATGCTAAGTGTCAATCTAAAGCAGCGGCGGTGTTCTGGAGTAGATCTGGCAGAATCTGGGCGCTCTTCAGTACTTAGAATTCTCCGACCCCTTTTCTGAATGACCAGGGGGTCTATTTATAGGTGTAGGAGGCTGGTATTTCGCCCAAAATGTGGGGAGACCAGTTCTGGTACGTCAGGGGGCCCACATGGCCGAAATTTAGAGACCCGGGCCCACTTTGGGATCGATTCGACCCTTGGTTCGAATCGATCAAGAAATCATCCAATCGAGCTGAAATTTGGTGTGTACATTCTTCATCATGTATTTGAGCTTCTGTGAAAATTTCATGGGATTTGGACTTGTAGAACTCGAGTTATGATCGATTCAAGTTGGTGTTTTTCGTATTCTGGAGTCGTTCGAATCGATATGCTCGAATCGATTCGTTCGAATCGATCTTCCTGCTTGTGAGGATGGTGACGTGGTGCGCTTTCTTCGAATCGGTCCGCTTTGCACTCCGCTTTGACTGGGTCGAATCCACGACATGGATTCGAAGATGGTGGAGTCGAGGGCAAGCTGCGTCTCCCGGATTCGAAGTGAAGCTATCTCTTATCGATTCGAAGTGAAGCTTTGTCTTATCGATTCGAAGGTAAGCTTTGTCTTATCGATTCGAAGGTAAGCTTCCACGATGGATTCGAAGTGAAGCAATGTCTTCTGGATTCGAAGTTCCCTCTCTTGATGGATTCGAATTGTAGAAAACTCCAATCGATTCGAACTCAAGGTATCGTTCGAATCGATTCGAAGTACAGCTAACTACTTGGTCCGGATGGATTCGAACGAGAGCTTCTAGGCTGATGGAGTCGAAGCAAGGGAGAGCTGCTGGAGTCAAGGCAATGGTAGTTCGATGGATTCGAACTGTTTCCTGGCTAATGGATTCGAACATAGGCGAAACCTATGGATTCGAACTAAAGGTGCCCTACTCCATCTTTCGTCGACGATATCTCGAGCATACGAACTCGGATTGACTTGAAACTTGGATCGTTGGTTCCCAAGGCTCTGCTTGACGCGTCTTATCAATTGCAGCCCGAACTGGACTCGGACAAAATCCATCGATATCCGTAGTGATCCTCACGTGTAACCGACTTCCGAGACAATCTGTTACCGGTATTTAGTCAAGTCCTTGGTGTCACGGCCTTGCCAAAAGGCGGGATAACATTTGCCCCCTAAAGTACGTCTTGTGTAAACATGACGTGCTTTGAAAAGTCGCAGTCTCTCACTGGACAGCTATGACATGCTTTACCGAAAGTTGCATTCTGTATCGCTGTAATCGACCGTCGTACAATAGTGACTGGCCGTCAGTTTTTTTTTTTTTTTTTTTTTTGAGTCATGACGAGATGAATATTCGATCCCTGTAAATGATAGAGATCAAACATTAGTCAGAAATACGTGCATACGTGTACCTTGGCTTTGATTAACGTTGCGTGATCGCAAGTCGTTGTCAGTTCGGTTTACTATCGAAATCTGCATCGGTCCTCTCCTGGACCGATTTGAGATTTGAGTTAGAACACTGCTCTTATGATTGTCTACGATCACCCTCTCGTACTGATCCTCTCCTGAATCAGTACAAGAGTAGACAAACAATTTTAAACATTGAGACTATTCGTCCATTTTCATTAGTGGTTGGCGATGGATTCGAGGGTGTGCCTCTTCGAATCGATATGGCGTGGATTCGATGTTCTCTGAGTTGATGGAGCCGAAGTTGTGAGTGCTCGAATCAATGTTGCTTTGTTTCGATGCTACTGGAATGGATTCGATGTGGCAAAGGATTTGAAACCGTATGGATTCGAACTAAAGGAGGGATTCGAACTGGTGGAACGACGCTGCGTTGTGATGGATTCGAACTAAAGGTTATAATGGATTCGAAGATGTCGCAACGAATCGATTCGAGTCGATTATCCCACCTATAGAAGCCGGTCAGATATACCGGGAGGCGAATCGCCACATCTCCCCTATATATACCGGGCTCCTATTCATTTCTCACTTTTCACTTTTTACTGTTACGAGAGCTTCTTCTTCGAATCGATTTCTCCTAGGCCAAGACAAACGTGCTCTCTTCAAAACAATCGATCTCTTCCACGCTTTTACTCGAAATCCAAACAGGTATTCAATGGATCGATTCGAGATGAGGAAAATAGAACCATCTTCGCCTTAGAAAATTCTGAGAAGTGACGAGGTCTGAATGAAATGGGTTGACTCGATGGAGTCGAGGAGCGAGGAGATCTGAATGGATTGGGTCGCCTCCCGTTGCTTCGCATCGATCCAGGAATGACCGGTTCGAATCGATTTCGAGGGCAAGATTTCGAATCGATGACTTGGAGGGATTTGATCGATTCGAAGTGATGTCATTTAAATCGATTCGAAGGGATTGAATACTGATCGATTCGAAGCAATGCGGAGCCTACGGATTCGAAGCGCTCCTCTATCACTCAGTTACATCGAGTCGAACCATACGGATTCGAAGTACCCGGAATCGAACTCCATCGATTCGACCCTTATCGATTCGAAGTCGATGGATTCGAACGTCTTCATCCTCTGATACCATTGCTTCCTGACTTGCCCCATCATATGAACTACGACCAGTTTTAAGTTTTTCTCTGATGAACTTAATGAACTTTGGCATAATTGACTCCGACGAGCTTCGGCCTTGCATAATCGAACTTGATTAACAGACTTGAACCTGAATTTCCTTTGAAGCTCGTCGATGGAACCATGACTTAACCAATAATACAACTGACTTATACTTGAAGTCGGTCCGTAGCGTTTGGATGGTGCGGAAATGACGGTCAGCGATGACGGTCACTTTCTTTCTTAAATTCCCAAGTTATGTTGTACGAACATCTCGCTTCATTCTGTTAAATTTGCTCGAGTGATGTATAATACTTGCACTGCACGACATGTTCACACACACTACACTGGGGCATGCACGGGCTTGTTCATAAACTTAATGTTGCTTTCTAATGAGTTAGCTAATTATGGAATCTTCGAGCTCCCAACAACAAGAGGTGCAGAGCTCGACTCCTCCCGTGCTTGAGATTCCTGACATCCCTGCCGACGTAATCGATCCGGCTCTAGATGAATTGCCGGAGGCGATATTTATTGAGGACCCTGTCGACTCGGTCCAGTCCAACATTTCTGAATCTTTATTGGGACGAATATGCTTAAAGCATAACATATCTCTTGGTGACGTTCTATTGCCCAGCACCACCGATAGACCGCACAATCCGCCTGAAGGATATACAGCATTTTACCATCATGCTTGTGCGGCTGGAACTCTTCCTCCCTTCAATCAATATATCCGAAGGATGCTATCATATTTAGGGATCGCTCCTTCGCAACTTCATCCCAACGGTCACGCGTTGCTGAATAGTGTCTTCGTAATATTCATGGACTGTCTTTTTCGCCCGCCGAGGCCCTCTGAAATCAGACATATATTCAACTTCAAGAGCAGGGGTGATAGCCCGTCGTTTACATTTTTGGAGGCAGTCAGAAATTGCCAAGTTGTAGTTGGAGCTTGGACGCGACTGAGCTACTTCAAGAACGAATGGTTCTACGTTCGATGCCCTCCGGGTTTTGCTAGGCGATGGTTGTCTAGACGTAAGCGCCTTAACCTGTTTCTTTGACCAATTTCTCTTCGGTGTTAAAATTGACATTTCATTCCCTTTTCAGCTATTATCTCTAGGCCCGATGGAGGGCGTTTCAAGGGTACTGTCCGGAGTCTTCAGGAAGTCCCAAGCGAGCTGAGGCATATTGACTCGGTGCTGAACGACTATAACTTAAGAGTTCTGGGTTTGATTGACATTAACCAAAGCATAGTTGTTGAGGGATTTTCAAAGTCCGTCTCCAAGAAGGAAAATAAGAAGAAAACCAAGGAGAGAAAAGCGAAGAGGTCACTCGGGATCAGAATAATCGAGGCGAGTGACGAAGAAAGAACCCAGACGGATTCAGAGCCTATGGCTGACCTTTCGGGAAACTTGGAGGAATCGGGAGAAAAACGGAAAGGCAAGGCCGCCGTTTCCAAAAAACTTAAGTCACAAGGGGGAAAATCTGTAGATGTGTTTCTTCCCGCTTCCGGAGTTATGATTTCTGAGGCCGCCCCTTCTCACTCGAGAGATTCTCTCAAAGGGCTTGACGATATTCCTATCCCAGATTATATATCAATCTCTCATAATCCTGGGTTGGAGGAATTACAAGATGTCTTAAATATGAACGAGCCCTTTCCTTTAAGTGCGGTCAACACTTCCGGTCGGTTTGGGGGTTTACACATTTACACACACTTTCACGGCACTTCATGACTTCTGCATAGTAAACATTGCTTTATGGGATTTTAATCCGTAATTCTTTCTTATCGCAGGTGAGATGTCAGGACGTGGCTCCACTTTAGATAGGCTTCGGAACGTGCGCCAATCTTCTCCATTTTATGACTCCCGTAGGAGAGAGACAGATAGGGACTATGGGCGAGGCTACTCGAGTCAAGAACGTTACGATAGAGACAGAGATTACTCGCGTAACCGTTCTGGCTATGATTACTCTGACAGAGATCGGGGATACCAACACCGACCCCGATCTCGCTCTCCTCCGCCTCCCAGGGCTCCAGTAGACCTCCCAGGGCCATCTCATCAGCAACAGTTGCCTTCTCAGTCTTCTCGGCCTGATGCTCAACGGCCAAGAGTGGAACCAACGGCGGCTGCTATAATTGAACAAGCTCCGGCCGAGCTGACAAGCGAGGGAGCTGCCAAACTCGCCCAAATGAAAAACGACTACCCGGAGATTTGCATGGATGGCTACATCTTCCCTCCTAACTTTAAAAGAATCCCACCAGAGGCTGAGACCACTGCTCATAACTACATCCACGACTTCTACGCTCAGTACAAGGAGTGGTATAAGGCAGCCGTGAAGGCTTCTAGAGTAGCTTTCGACAGGGCGAAAGTCATTGCTGAACGTGACGTCGACATTGCGAAGCAGAAACGCATTATCCAAGTTCTTCAATCCGAAGTGGAGACGTCCCGAAAGTCAGAGCTTGAAACTCTACAGAAACACGAGGGAGTCGTGGCCAAACTAGCGAGGATGCAGCAAGAACACTGTGCCACAGTGGAAGAGATGGGCCATCGCAATACCACCGTTGCAGCTGAGCGAGACTTAGCCGTTAAAGAGCTGAACGAGCTCAAGGCCAAATTCGCTGAAATGGTGAAGGAGAAGGACGATGCGAATGCTACTGCTCAAGAGGCTTGCGACCAAGCAGTATCCCTCAGAGCCGAACTTGCTGCGGCGGCGGTCAAGGCTAAGTCTGTGGAAGTGGAGATTCAGGAAAAAATCTTGGAGGAGAGGTCCAGGCTAGATGCTGAGTTTGACGATCTCTTAGTCACGTATAACGCTAATGTGCTGGAACACAGAAATCTAGCGTGGCTGGGAGATGACTCCATGATCTTGTATAATGCCTGGACCCGGCTGGTGAATGAGAAGAGAGCGGCGCATCCAGATGGAGCACTTGACGACTTTGAACTGGAGATGCGCCTGCTTACTGAGGATGAGAGGAAGACCCTTCATGAGGTGGTAATTTCTATGGCGAAAGAAAGACTCGGCGTCCAATCATCAGAGACAGGCGAAGGTTCGGGGACCGCGCATCACGAGGCAAGTGTTGGAGCCGTAATCTCAACATTGCCCGAGACTACTGGTGCGGTAGACCCCCAATCTGTTCCTGCATATAATCCTGACCAACCGTTATTATCTTCCGCCGATGATTCCACCCATGTTTCGGTCCAGACTAAGGAAGGTATTTGAACGCTTCTCGTAGTTTTGTTGTGAAGAACCTTAAGCAACACACTTGGCTAACAACCTTCGTTTTGTCGTATTTCAGTGACCGAAGCTATAGTTTCTGCGCCCCTTGCCTTATCAGTTTCTCAGCAAACACAAGGGGTAGTTTTTTCTGAAGCCATCACGACTTCTACTTTGATTGGCGAGGAGGGAGATGCAAATATGTTTTCTTTCAGCGCTCAGATGATTGAGGAGCTTCTCAATGAACCCATCGATCCCTCTGCCAACCCGTCCGATGTTGTGAATGAGGCTGCTCCGGCCGCTAGTTTATCTATGCCAGCCATTGGCACATCTGATGCGGCCCAAGCATCTCGTGAGGACGACGTTTTAGCTGAGATTGCTGCCGAGATGACAGCAGGGAATGTTGGTTCTAGTCCGCCCTGGCCTGCCCCGTTAATGGTGATTTCGCCGGGTGGTACTGTATTGATCGAGACCGCTCCTGTCCCTCCTCCTGCTACTACTCCTATGCCCCCGGCTCGTCCTCCTAGAAGGACTTCCGTCGCCTCCAGCTCTGAGGAGGATGTCGACATCATATCGCTGCCGGAGGGCAAGCCTGAAAAGAGCAAGCGATTGAGGAAGAAGTCAGGCAGCGGATCAGGTGGAGCTACTCCAAAGAAGAAGATAAGGAAGAAGAAAGAATGAACTTCTTTCCCTAAATCTTTGTCGCGTAGGGTAGCATTTTGTCGATTTTTTCTATAGCCGTGTATAGATGTGGATTCGGCTCCCACTAGCAGAATTTTTCATAAACACTTTGTAATCAGATTCTTTTTGTTGATAATGGAAATGAAAATCTATTCTCTTTCTGTCTTCAACTTGTTATGTGTTATGGTTCTGCCCCCTGTACTGGGGAGAAGTGTGGAGTTGACATATGTTTATACTCTGCCTTGTGTACTGGAAGCACGGAGTTAATTAATGTTTACACTCCAGTTCGCATCCTCGGAAGCTGGAGTTCGTTAATGTTTATACTCCAGTTCGCGTTCTCGGAAGCTGGAGTTCTTAGGAGAATGTTTATACTCCGCCTCGCACTCTGGGAGTACGGAGTTAGATGAATGTTTATACTCCGTCTCGCACTCTGGGAGTACGGAGTTAGAAGAATGTTTATACTCCGTCTCGCACTCTGGGAGCACGGAGTTAGAAGAATGTTTATACTCCGCCTCGCACCCTGGGAGCACGGAGTTAGAAGAATGTTTATACTCCGTCTCGTACTCTGGGAGAACGGAGTTAGAAGAATGTTTATACTCCGCCTCGCACTCTGGGAGCACGGAGTTAAGTAAAAAGCTTGTACCCAGCTCGCGCTCTCGGAGTACTTTGGGGTTTAGGGAAAATGTTTATACTCCGCCTCGCACTCTGGGAGTACGGAGTTAAATGAGAGTTTATACTCCGCCTCGCGCTCTGGGAGCACGGAGTTTAGTAAAACGTTTATACTCCGCCTCGCACTCCGGGAGTACGGAGTTTGATAAAATGTTTATACTCCGCCTCGCACTCTGGGAGTACGGAGTTAAATGAAGGGTTGTCGTGTATCAACCCATTTTCGTGGCCTGACGTGATGGCTTGCCCCCGAGCTCGGGTTTCATTTAGCGAGTGGTTGATTGCTTCACAGCCACTCCCTACTTGAATAAATTCCACTGTGTGATGGAACTTAGCTCTTCGTGCATCGTGATGTTGTACATTGTATTTAATGAATCACAGCTCTGGCTCGAAGAGATGGCATTTTATTGCTAAAAATAAGAAAATATGGCAAATCAGTTGCCTTATTACAAATTCTAATTTCGAAATGCAAAAGTAAATTGCTGAATAAAAAACATAATGAAATGAATAAAGCCTGTCATATGTAATAGCGGCGGAGACTCTCGCTGTTCCAGGCTCTTGGCAAAACTAGACCGTCCACGGTTGATAGTTTGAATGTGCCATCTCCAAGTCGTTGCGTAATCACGTACGGTCCTTCCCAATTTGGTTTCATGTGTGAAGGAACCGGGTATACTCTCTTGAGGACCAGATCGCCGAGATCAAAGGTTCGGGGGCGAACTTTGGTGTTATATAATCGGGCGACCCGACTTCGGTAAGCGGCCGCTCTTAAATCAGCTTCTTTTCGTTTCTCGTCCAACAGATCCAAAGACTCAGCGAGTAATATAGCATTTGTTTTCGGATCGTAATAAGTTACGCGGTGAGAAAATACTTCTGTCTCCACTGGAATGACGGCCTCCGAGCCATATGATAAGGAAAATGGGGTGTGTCCAGTTGCGGTCTTGTGAGTTGTTCGATAAGCCCATAACGCCATAGGAAGTTCATCGACCCATTTGCCCCCAGCCTTTTCCAGTCGCTTCTTTAAGATGGATTTGATAACTTTGTTAACAGCTTCGACCTGACCATTTGCTTGTGGATGTGCGACTGCAGAGAACTTTTTATGAATATGAAATCGTTGGCAGAAACTCTTAAACTCTGAACTTTCGAATTGGGTCCCGTTATCGGTGATGATGGTGTGCGGGAGTCCAAATCGGCAAATGATATTGCGGACCACAAAGTTTATCACTTTCTTTGACGTAATCGTTGCGAGAGCTTCGGCTTCAGCCCATTTCGTGAAGTAATCAACTGCAACGATGGCATACTTCGCACCACCTTTTGCCAGAGGCAAAGCGCCAATGATATCGATACCCCACATAGCGAACGGCCAGGGACTGACCATTTGAGTTAACTCGGTAGGCGGGGCTCTTGGAATTCGAGCGTGTTTTTGGCACTTGTCGCACTTCCTGGCGTAATTGGCAGCATCTCGATTCACGGTCGGCCAGTAATATCCATATCTGAGTATCTTCTTAGCAAGTGCTTGTCCACCGGTGTGATCGCCGCATTCTCCCTCGTGTACATCATGTAACACTCGTTTGACTTCGTCATGAGCGATACACCGGAGGAGTGGAACAGAATAACCTTTTCTATACATGATCCCGTCCTGAATGATAAACCGCGAAGCTTTTCGTAGAATTTGCCTTTTCTCATTTCGGTGTTCAGGCAATATTCCATTCTCAATATAATTTCGATATGGAGTCATCCATGATTCTCTGCTGGGAAAAGTCTCTAACACATCAGTTGTTTTGATTTGATCGATGCTCGGGGAAGGCAAAGTTTCGACCGGGACGAGTCCCATTTGCTGTGCTTCACCTGTGCTGGCCAATTTTGCCAATGAATCGGCCTTTTGATTGCGATCTCGTGGTATATAGTAAATAGCATAATAATCAAATTGATCCAGCGCTTCCTGAACTCGGGCTAGATAAGCAGCTAACCTTCGATCTCTCGCTTGATATTCTCCTCGTACTTGACACACAACCAACTGCGAATCACAATAAACTTCTATAGCGATAATTTTCAGATCTCTGGCAAGCTTTAACCCTGCCAACAGGGCTTCATACTCGGCCTCGTTGTTGGTTGCGTGAAAATCGAACTTCAGAGCATATCATATAGATCGACCTTCGGGGGTTTCTAGTACAACTCCGGCGCCCGAACATCGATCGTTTGATGCACCATCTGTATAAAGTTTCCATATATATTCAGGAGATTCGCTGGTTTCAGGTAATTCGTCAGGAACAGTAAATTCAGCTATGAAGTCAGCTAGGACTTGCCCTTGAATGGCTCTCCGCGGAGCATAAGTAATGTCGAATTGGCTCAGTTCAATATTCCACTTGAGTAACCTTCCAGACGTCTCAGGCCGCGTGAGGACCTGTCGTAACGGCTGATCGGTATACACAGTAAGCGGGTGTGCTTGGAAATAAGGACGAAGCTTTCTCGAGGCAATGACCATGCAGTAAGCCAGTTTCTCCAACCTGGGGTAATTTCTCTCAGCTCCGGTCAATCGTTTACTGACATAATAGACCGGTTTCTGCACTCGGTCTTCTTCCCGGACCAAAGCAGCACTGATCGCATGCTCTGATACCGCCAGATAAAGGTATAATTGTTCGTGATCAATTGGTTTCGACAAAATCGGTGGCGTAGAGAGATGCTGAACCAGCGATCGGAATGCGCCTTCACATTCCGTGGTCCATTCAAAGTTTCGTTTCCCTTTCCGGATTAGATCAAAGAAAGGAATACATTTATCAGTGGATTTCGAGATGAACCTGCTTAGCGCTGCTACCTTCCCGTTGAGACTCTGGACTTGCTTGATGGTCTTTGGAGTTTGCAAATCCCTTATCGCCCAGATCTTCTCGGGGTTTGCCTCTATCCCACGAGCGTTAACAATGAACCCTAGAAACTTTCCGGATGCGACGCCGAAGTGGCATTTCAGCGGGTTAAGCTTCATTCCATACTCACGCAAGATACAGAACATTGAATTTAAATCCTTGACGTGATCTGTGGAAAATCGGGACTTAACTAACATGTCATCCACATAGACTTCCATGGTCTTCCCGATCTGATCAGCGAACATTCGATTAACCAAGCGTTGGTAAGTTGCTCCGGCATTCTTTAAACCAAAGGGCATGACTCTGTAGCAGTAGAGTCCCAGATCGGTTACGAAACTAGTATGCTCTTGATCGGGTAAATGCATGGGTATCTGATTATAACCTGAATAAGCATCCATAAAGGATAACAATTCGTGACCTGCAGTTGAGTCAACGAGTTGGTCAATTCGGGGAAGTGGAAAACTATCTTTTGGACAGGCTTTGTTTAAATCAGAGTAATCGACACAAGTTCTCCATTTCCCGTTCGGCTTTCGAACCATTACCGGATTTGACACCCACTCTGGGTATAGAGCATCTCGGATGAAACCATTCGAATGTAATTTGTCAATTTCTTCTTTAAGGGCGGCAGATCTCTCTGGATCCATACCACGCCTCTTTTGCTTGACCGGAACATGTCGTGGATCAATATTCAAAGAGTGACTTGCAATGTTCGGTGAGATTCCGCACATGTCGGAGTGCGTCCAGGCAAAGACATCAAGATTCGCCCGAAGAAATTCAACCAATTCCTGTTGTATCTGTTCTCCCAGTTGAGATCCAACTTTCAGTACTTTCGAGTCGTCATCCTCACTGACCGGGACGTCCACAGTCAGTTCGGCTGGAGACGCTTGATTCTCTTCTACTTCAGCTTTATCTTCGCTATCTCTAGGGTCAAGATCTCTAAGGAATTGGTAGTGGTGCCCGGGCCGGGGCCCAGGCGTTAGCTGTCAATTATCAGAAAAACGGACGCAGAGAGATTCCTCTACGCCCTTTCCTTTCTCCTTCTTCTGTGCTTCTTGCAATTCAGCAACATAACAGGCTCTTCCTGCTGCCTGATCTCCTTGAACGATTCCTATACCGTGATCGGTTGGGAATTTTAAAGTCAAACACCACGGGGCAATGGCTGCCCTGAATTCAGCAAGGGCTGGTCGACCCAGGAATGCGTTGTACGGTGAAGCAATGTCAAGAACAACGAATTGTAGCAGTCGAACTCTCCTGCGCTCTCCGATCCCCAGTTCCACTGGTAGTTCCACTATTCCAGTAGGTATCGTTGCACTGCCATTGAAGCCATGAACCCGGGATTGGCAGGGTTTTAGGTCTTTCGCCTCCATCTTCATTAAATCGTAAGCTCGCTTGAATAGAATGTTTACAGAACTCCCACTGTCAACCAGGATCCTCTTCATCCAAGCAGGACCAACCTGGGCAGATATGACCAGTGGATCAATCGTTGGAGCTTCGATTTTGTCAGCATCTCTGCTTCTGAATATGATATCGTCAGACATCGTTTTTTGTTGCTTAGCCGGGGCTCCATCCTCACAATTACTGCAACATTCGAAGCTCGCATGCCGAATAGAGCTGGCATACGACTCCATTTCCCTCCAGCTCCTGTCCGCTGGATGAGGACCACCACTTATGGTATTGATAACTAGGCTCCCGCCTGTACGAGCGGGTTCCTCTTGTCTTTCCCGATCTTGCGCGTGGTTTGGATTCGATGGGCCCGCACCACCAGATTGCGGCGCCCGCACGAATTGATCTAACTTTCTCTCCCTGATCAACTTTTCTATCAGATCTTGCAAATGGCGACAGTCATTAGTATTGTGGCCATAGCTCTCATGAAACCTACAAAACTTTCCCGTCTGAATCTGCCTTTCTGACGACCGCTTCGGAGCGGGTTTCTTATACTGTTCTGTGTTGCAAGTCTGCAGATACACATTCTCCAGTGATGTGTTTAACGGTGTATAACTTTCAAACATCGGAGCCCTTCGCCGTGGGCCCGGATTCGGGTCTCTCTTCTTATTCTGACCATTGCCACCTCTTGGCTGAGCTTGTTTGTTCTGTATGTTTAACTGGACTTTTCCGGAATTGTCACCGGACTGTTTAACCGCGACATTGCTTTGTATTCCCTCACTTCCGGGTTTTGCATCGTCCTGCTTCCTAGACTGTTTCGCGTCCTCTTGCCGTAAGAATTGAGCGGCTTTGGAGTAGAAACGGTCCAACGATGCGGGGGGTTTTCCGGCTAACCAGTTTCCAAACTCAGAATCGGGATCAATTCCCTTTGTCAATGCCATTAAAATTGAGTTGTCGTTGGGATTACTAATTTCCACGCATGCCGCATGGAATCTTTCCAAGTAACGCCTTAATGTTTCCCCACGAGCCTGGGTAACATTGGACAGGGTGTTAACATCTTTGGGTCTGGCAACATGCATACGGAACTGTTCAACAAACTTCTTAGCTAATTGGTCAAATGAAGAGATAGATCTTGGAGGTAGTCTTGTAAACCACATTGTCGCAATTCCTCCCAGTGAAATGGGAAAGCTGCGGCATTTTACTGCATCGTCGGCCCTCGCGGCGCTCATTGACCATTCGTATTTCAGTATGTGCTGATTGGGATCAGAACTTCCTTCGTACATAGGGAGAGTTGGCATTCTGAATCGCCGAGGAGGTTCAGCGTATAGTATTTCGTCCGTGAAAGGAGTATGGCTTCGAGAAATTCCCCAATCGTCATTGGTAAGTCCTTGGCTTTCACGGATCATCTGACGTATCATAGTCGAGATGTCTGGCATTGCCACATTTTGAGCTTGCTGAGCTAAGGTGTGGTCGGGTTCCACAATGCGAGTTTGGACCGGGCGCTGTCGACGGTCCAAGTTTCGCCTCCTTGGCTCAGCGTCTTCCTGGACGTATGGTTCAGAAGTACGTCCTTGCTGTTGATTACCCGAATCTGGAAGATATCGGGTATCGACCCTTGTTTCCGCTGTTGCAGCTGTGACATGATTGTCCGTAGTATATTGTGAAGTGCGGCCACCCCGTGCTGATGGCCCAGCCTGGAAGCTGGTTGATGGTCCTACCCTCAATTGCCCGACAGTCAGGGCGGGCTGATATCCCGTAGTCTGAGCATAATCTCCGTCTAATCGGGGACGGGTAGATCTACGATGATAGTCAGACGAGGCAGAACTTTCAGTGGGTGAGCGGGAAGCATCATCCCTCCTGGACCTCCTACGGCCCTGGCGATTCAGTTGATTTGTCAACTCAATATTGGCTCGCAGCTGTTCGGCTAACTGTTGCCGACTCTGAGTCAATTCTTGGAGTAACATCTGAAATTCTTGTCTAGTGACTGCCCCAGACGGATCTGAGTGGGCAGTATTGTCTTGATTGGGTGGCTGCTGTTGAGCAGGATTTTGTCCATCCCTACCTTCTTGTCCTGGAGCTGCAGAAGTGGTTCTCGTGCTAACCATTTTGAACGATGAATCCTTTTCCTAGATTTTATGCAAATCTGAATAGAATGGAAGGACTGTGAATCGAAGATCTGGATCTTCCTCTTGGATTTGTGCAATCCGGTATCGATGGTAGATCCAAGGAGCAGGAGAAAAAAGCTGGTTTTTTCTCAGTGAAAGCACCAAAGTGTTTGTACCAAAAATGGGCACAACACTCTTCGGAAGTTTTTGAAGAGATAAAGGTGAAGAATGAAAATTAAAACTGTGGATTATCTAACAAAAACTCCAAATAACAGAAAGTAAATTGCAAAGACAAGCGATTTAGAGTGGTTCGGCGTTTTGCCTACGTCCACTATGAAGTTTGATGATTTTATTGCTCGATTACTTGTAGATTACAGTAGTTTATAAGGTAATACAACTGAATTTAAATGCTAAGTGTCAATCTAAAGCAGCGGCGGTGTTCTGGAGTAGATCTGGCAGAATCTGGGCGCTCTTCAGTACTTAGAATTCTCCGACCCCTTTTCTGAATGACCAGGGGGTCTATTTATAGGTGTAGGAGGCTGGTATTTCGCCCAAAATGTGGGGAGACCAGTTCTGGTACGTCAGGGGGCCCACATGGCCGAAATTTAGAGACCCGGGCCCACTTTGGGATCGATTCGACCCTTGGTTCGAATCGATCAAGAAATCATCCAATCGAGCTGAAATTTGGTGTGTACATTCTTCATCATGTATTTGAGCTTCTGTGAAAATTTCATGGGATTTGGACTTGTAGAACTCGAGTTATGATCGATTCAAGTTGGTGTTTTTCGTATTCTGGAGTCGTTCGAATCGATATGCTTGAATCGATTCGTTCGAATCGATCTTCCTGCTTGTGAGGATGGTGACGTGGTGCGCTTTCTTCGAATCGGTCCGCTTTGCACTCCGCTTTGACTGGGTCGAATCCACGACATGGATTCGAAGATGGTGGAGTCGAGGGCAAGCTGCGTCTCCCGGATTCGAAGTGAAGCTATCTCTTATCGATTCGAAGTGAAGCTTTGTCTTATCGATTCGAAGGTAAGCTTTGTCTTATCGATTCGAAGGTAAGCTTCCACGATGGATTCGAAGTGAAGCAATGTCTTCTGGATTCGAAGTTCCCTCTCTTGATGGATTCGAATTGTAGAAAACTCCAATCGATTCGAACTCAAGGTATCGTTCGAATCGATTCGAAGTACAGCTAACTACTTGGTCCGGCTGGATTCGAACGAGAGCTTCTAGGCTGATGGAGTCGAAGCAAGGGAGAGCTGCTGGAGTCGAGGCAATGGTAGTTCGATGGATTCGAACTGTTTCCTGGCTAATGGATTCGAACATAGGCGAAACCTATGGATTCGAACTAAAGGTGCCCTACTCCATCTTTCGTCGACGATATCTCGAGCATACGAACTCGGATTGACTTGAAACTTGGATCGTTGGTTCCCAAGGCTCTGCTTGACGCGTCTTATCAATTGCAGCCCGAACTGGACTCGGACAAAATCCATCGATATCCGTAGTGATCCTCACGTGTAACCGACTTCCGAGACAATCTGTTACCGGTATTTAGTCAAGTCCTTGGTGTCACGGCCTTGCCAAAAGGCGGGATAACAGCAAGTAATATAGCATTTGTCTTTGGATCATAGTATGTCACACGATGAGACGGTACTTCTAGTTCAACTGGAATAACGACTTCTGAATCGTAAGAGAGAGAGAATGGAGTGTGGCCGGTCGCGGTCTTGTGGGTTGTTCGGTAAGCCCATAGAGCCATAGGAAGTTCATCGACCCACTTGCCCCCAACCTTTTCCAGTCGTTTTTTCAGGATGGATTTTATAACTTTATTAACTGCTTCGACCTGTCCGTTTGCCTGAGGGTGTGCAACTGCAGAGAATTTCTTTTGGATGTGAAATAATTTGTAGAAATCTTTAAATTCAACACTGTTGAATTGGGTTCCGTTGTCCATAATAATGGTGTGCGGGAGACTGAATCGACAGATGATGTTACGAACCACAAAGTTGATTACTTTCTTCGTTGTATTGGTAGCGAGAGCTTCGGCTTCAGCCCACTTTGTAAAGTAATCAACTGCGACGATGGCGTACTTCGCACCACCTTTTGCCAGGGGTAGAGCCCTGATATGTCGATGCCCCACATTGCGAACGACCATGGGCTGACCATTTGCGTTATCTCGGTGGGAGGAGCTCTAGGAATTCAGGCATATTTCTGGCACCTATCACATTTCTTTGCATAGTCCAACGCATCACGATTCACGGTAGGCCAGTAATATCCGTAGCGAAGTATTTTCTTGGCAAGTGCTTGCCCCTCGGTGTGATCGCCACATTCTCCCTCGTGCAGATCGCGCAATACTTGTTTAATTTCATCGTGAGCGATACACCGGAGTAGGGGGACTGAGTACCCCTTTCTGTACATGAGTCCATTCTAGATGGTAAATCGTGAGGCCTTCCGAAGGACTTGTCTCTTTTCACTCCTGCGCTACGGTAGGGTTCCGTGCTCAATGTAATTTCTGAGTGGGGTCATCCATGAATCCTTTTCGGGAATGGTTTCGCATACCTAGTTTATTTCTGTCCGGTCGATGCTTGGGGAAGTAGCGTTTCTACGGGAACGAGGCCCATTTGCTGACCTTCACCTGTGCTGGCTAGCTTCACCAATGAATCGGCCTTTTGGTTGCGCTCCCAAGGTATACAATAGATGGCGTAGTACTCGAACTGATTCAGTACTTCCTGAACTCGAGCTAAGTAAGCTGCCAACCTTCGATCTCTTGCCTGATACTCTCCCCGTACTTGACACACAACCAATTGTGAGTCGCAATAAATTTCAACTGCGATGATTCTCAAATCCCTAGCAAGTTTTAAGCCAGCTAAGAGGGCTTCGTATTCAGCTTCATTATTAGGCGCATGAAAATCGAACTTCACAACATAGCATATGGATCGGCCTTCGGGGGTTTCGAGTACAACACCAGCGCCCGAACACCGGTCGTTTGATGCACCATCAGTAAACAGCTTCCAGACGTATTCGGGGGATTTACTGGTTTCGGGCAAGTCCTCTGGAATGGTAAATTCAACTATGAAATCAGCGAGGACTTGTCCTTGGATTGCTCGTCTTGGAGTAAGTAATATCAAACTGACTCAGTTCGATGTTCCACTTGAGTAACCTACCAGACGTCTCAGGCCGCGAAAGGACCTGTCGTAACGGCTGGTCGGTGTAAACAACAATGGGGTGTGCCTGGAAATACAGTCGTAGTTTTCTTGATGCAATTACAAGGCAGTAGGCCAACTTTTCTAGCTTCGGATAGTTCCTTTCAGCCCCATTCAATCGTTTGCTGACGTAGTATACTGGCTTCTGTATCCCGTCTTCTTCTCGAACCAAGGCAGCGCTGATAGCGTTTTCTGATATCGCCAAGTATGTATACAACTTCTCATGATCAATAGGCTTTCACAGTATTGGAGGTGTGGATAGATGTTGAACTAGTGCTTGGAAAGCGCCCTCGCACTCCGTGGTCCATTCAAAGTTTCGCTTCCCTTTTCGGATCAGATCGAAGAAGGGAATGCATTTGTCAGTGGACTTTGAAATGACCCTGCTCAATGCCGCTACCTTTCCATTGAGACTCTAGACTTGGTTTATAGTCTTGGGAGTTTCAAGATTTCTGATTGCCCAAATCTTTTTGGGATTAGCTTCGATTCCCCGAGCGTTAACAATGAACCCAAGGAACTTTCCGGATGCAACTCCAAAGTGACATTTCAGTGGGTTGAGCTTCATTTTGTATTCTCGAAGTATGTTGAACATAGTTTACAGATCTTTAACATGGTCGGTGGAGAGCCGTGACTTCACAAGCATGTCGTCTACATATACTTCCATTGTTTTCCCGATTTGATTGGCAAACATCTGATTGACCAAACGTTGATAAGTAGCCCCGGCATTCTTGAGTCCGAATGGCATAACCTTGTAACAGTAAAGTCCTAGATTGGTTAGGAAGCTGATATGTTCTTGATCGGGTAAATGCATCGGTATCTGATTATAGCCTGAATACGCGTCCATGAAGGATAAGAGTTCATGACCAGCTGTCGAATCTACTAGCTGATCAATTCTGGGAAGCAGGAAACTGTCTTTGGGACACGCTTTATTTAGATCGGAATAATCGACACATGCTCTCCACTTCCCGTTTGGCTTTCGGACGAGCACGGGATTTGACACCCATTCGAGATATAGAGCGTCCCAAACGAACCCGTTCGCTTTAAGCTTTTCTACTACTTCTATAAGGGCAGCAGATCTCTCTGGATCCATACTACGCCTTTTCTGTTTTATCGGAACATGCCGCGGGTCGATGTTCAGGGTATGGCTCGCGATGTCCGGCGAGATCCCACACATGTCAGAATGCGTCCAGGCGAATACGTCAAGATTCGCTCATAGGAATTCAACCAATTCCTCTTGAGTTCTCTGGCTTAGCTGAGATCCAATCTTTATCATTTTCGAGTCATCGTCATTGTCAACCGGGACATCAATCGTCAGTTCGGCCGGGGATGCTTGACTTTCTTTAGACTCTCCTTCGTCTTCAGTTTCTCTTGGGTCAAGATCCTTGAGGAATTGGTTGGGGTGCCTGGGTCTGGGCCCGGGTGTTAATTGTCAATTATCGGTGAAACGGACGCAGAGAGATTCCTCTACGCCCTTTCCTTTCTCCTTTCGCTGCGCCTCCCGCAGCTCAGCAACATAACAGGCTCTAGCAGTAGCCTGATCTCCCTGAATGATTCCTATTCCACGATCAGTGGGAAATTTTAAAGTCAAACACCACGGGGCGATGGCTACCCTGAATTCAGCGAGGGCCGGTCGGCCCAAGAAAGCATTGTAAGGGGAGTCTATGTCCAAAACCATGAACTGCAACATCCGTACTCTCCGACGTTCTCCAACTCCCAACTCTACTGGCAGTTCCACCATTCCGTTGGGTATAGCAGCACTTCCGTTGAAACCATGGACTCGAGATTGACAAGGCTTCAAGTCTGTGGCTTCCATTTTCATTTGATCATAAGCTCGCTTGAACAAAATATTCACAGAGCTCCCGCTGTCAACTAAGGTCCTCTTCATCCAAGCGGGACCTACTAGTGCTAAGATGACCAATGAATCGATAGTGGGGGCTTCGACTTGATCAGCAAATCTGTTCCTGAACACGATGTCATCTGTCATCGTCTTCTGTTGCTTGGCCGGAGCTCCTTCATTAAAGTTACTGCAACACTCGAAGTCCGCATGCCTGATAGAACTGGCATACGACTCCATTTCCTTCCAGCTTCGATCTGCTGGGTGAGGACCACCACTTATCGTATTGATAACTAACCTTCCGCCTGTACGAGCGGGTTCCTCCTGTCTTTCCTGATTCGGCGCACGATTCTGATTTGATGGGCCCGCACCACCAGACTATGGCGCCCGCACATACTAATCCAGTTTCCGCTCACGTATCAGTTTTTCAATGAGGTATTGTAAGTGACGACACTCATTGGTGTTGTGGCCATAACTCTCATGGAATATACAGAATTTTCCTGTTTGGATTTGTCTCTCAGTTGGCGGTTTTGGGGCAGGTTTCTTGTATTACATGGTATTGCAGGTCTGCAAATACACATTTTCCAATGATGTATTCAATGGAGTGTAATTATCGTACATGGAAGCTCTACGCCGTGGACCACGATTCTGATCGCGTTTTTTGCTTTGATTTCCATTGTCTCTCTGCTGATTCTGTTTATTTTGTACGTTCAACTGAATTTTCCCAGAGTTATCTCCGGATTGTTTAACAGTGATGTTACTTTGTATTCCTTCGACGTTGTGCCCTGCGTCATCCTACTTCCTAGACTGTTTCACATCCTCCATTCTCAGGAATTGGGCTGCCTTGGAATAGAAACGGTCCAATGATGCAGGTGGTTTTCCTGCTAACCAATTTCCAAACTCGGAATCAGCATCAATCCCCTTAGTCAATGCCTTCAGGATAGAGTTATCATTGGGATTGCTTATTTCTGCACACGCAACATGGAATCGCTCCAAGTAATGTCTAAGTGTTTCTCCGGGAGCTTGTGTAACACTAGACAGAGTGTTAACGTCCTTAGGCCTCGCCACGTGCATACGGAATTGCTCGACAAACTTGGTGGCCATCTGGTCAAAGTTAGAGATGGATCGCGGCGGCAAACGAGTGAACCATATGGTAGTGATGCCCCCTAGGGAAATGGGAAAACTACGGTATTTTACTGCGTCATCGGCTCTTACAGCATTCATCAACCATTCGTATTTCAGGACGTGTTGATTGGGATCAGAACTTCCTTCATAAACTGGCAAAGCTGGCATCCTGAAGTGCCGAGGTGGTTCAACATATAATACATCATCGGTGAAAGGGGTATGACTTCGGGAGATTCCCCAGTCGTCATTACTGAGACCCTGACTTTCGCGGATCATTTGACGAATCATCGCTGGTATATCTAGCTTCTGGATACTAGGAGCATGTTGTGCCAAGGTGTGGTCGGGTTCCACAGCGCGAGTCTAGACTGGACGCGGTCGACGGTCCGTGCCTCGCCTCCTTGGTTGAACATCCTTAGGGACATAAGGCTCAGGAGTCTGCTCTCGTTGGTTACGTTGAGGATCAGCTTGGTTTCTAGCATCACCTCCTCGTCCGACAGCGGTGGTAGTAGCAATGTTGCCGGTAACATGGTAAGGAGCAGCACCTCCTCAAGACGAAGGTTCTGTACGGAGACTAGCAGATTGTCCAGTTCTAGGTTGTCCAAGATTTGAAGCAGGTTGGTGTCCCGTGGCTTTGGTGTAGCTTACATCTAGCCGTGGGCGTGTGGATCTGGTTTGGCCATCAGAGGAGGCTGAACTCTCCGTGGAAGAATAAGAACCTTGGTCTCTTCTGGATCTTCTTCGCCTTTGGCGATTTAGCTGGTTAGTCAACTCTGTGTTGGCGCGCAGTTGTTCAATTAGCTGCTGTCGACTTTGGGTCAACTCTTGAAGCAATATCTGGAATTCTTGTCTAGTGATTGGACTTGATGGATCTGAAGGTCCTGCAGCATTTTGGTTGGATGGAGGTGATTACACGGGATTTTGTCAGTCTCGTGCTCCTTGATCAGCAGTTGTAGAAGTGGTATGTGTGCTCACCATAATGAATTGACGAAGTCCTTTCCTAGATCTAATTACAAATCTGAATAGAATGGAAGGGCTTCAAAGTTCTAGATCTGGATCTTCTTCTTATATTTATGCAATCCAATATAGATAGGAGATCCAAAGAGCAGGAGAAAAAATTGGGTTTTTCTCAATGAAAGCACCAAAGTGTTTGTACCAAAATTGGGCACAACACTCTTCGGAAGTCTTTGAAGAGATAAAGTGAAGAAATTAAATGGAAAAGGAGGAATTATGTAACAAAAACTCCAAATTTCAGAAATGAGAATAATTAAAATGCAGGGAGACACAAGAATTTAGAGTGGTTCGGCGTATTGCCTACGTCCACTATGAAGTAGTTTGCTTTATTGATCTTTCTTTGATGTTTACAATTGATCTTGGCAAATTACAGTGAATAACAATGATTTGCAGCAGTGAAGTTCGTTGGTAGCAGCAGCCATGGAGTTCAGATCTGGATCCGGCGGAGTCTGGGCGTTGGAGATCTCAAAGAGGAAGAAGAACCCCTTTTCTGTTGGCTTTGGGGGTCTATTTATAGGTGTAGGAGGCTGATATTTTGCTCAGATCTCGGGAGACCCTCTCTGGCACGTGACCAGGCCGCGCGCCCAAGCCCATGAAGTTTCGGTCCGATCCGTGATTGATACGAACAGATTTCGTATCGATCAAGATTTCATCCAATGGAGTCGAAATTTGGCATGGACATTCTCTAGCATGCACGTAGTCTTCTGTGAAAATTTCATAGCATTTAGACTTTTTTTTAGCAAGACGGTTGTGTAGCGTGACACTACACAGCCGATTAAATATCATAATATTAGGTAAATAGCGCGATCAACAAGCCTGATCGCTGGCCAAAAATAGAAGGAAACTGCAAAATAGTCGCTACTAGGCTGAGTTATATATACAAAATATGCATGGTACAGACTTCAGAAAATTAAAAAGGCAAGATCTGCATAGCGGTTACTGGTGCCCATGTTGCCAACCAATGGGAGCTGCCGTTGTGCTGCCAGTTGATTCAGCTGTTGGAGAACTAGGGAGTGGCAATCTCAGCCTGAACCGTGCCGAGAAGCTGTGACCTGATATAGATGAGAAATAGTAAATAATACGTCTACAAGTTCCGACGAAATTGAATTTGGGCTTGCAGAACACGTGTGCATTTCGCTCGGCCCAAATGCACCAACTGAATATAGCTACAAAGAGATCTAAGTGGTGGTTAGGGGGTTGTTCTACCAGTGGTCGAAAAACGAGGTGATTGTGGGGATGTATCCGAGTATGTGAACAGTCGTTGCAGCCCAAACCCTGACAGCAAAATCACATTCAAAGAATAGATGCTGCAAACTTTATGTTGTGGTGGAGCATAAGGCACAACTTGGGTCAACTACGATATTGTGACGAAGGAGCCTGTCTCTGTTGTTGATGCGCCCGTGGATGAGGCACCATTGAAGAAAAGCGAAGCGGGGCTGGAGCTGGTACTTCCAGAGTCTGGGGAAGTTGAAGAGGCGTTCGGGGTTGTTCAGATGAGCATAGCAGGAGGCAACGGAGAAGCCGGCTGAGGGGTTAGGGGCCCAGATGAACAAATCTGGCCGGGTGTTGAAATGAGTGCTACGGAGGATGGAGGCCGCATGGTGAATCTCGGCTAGGGTGGCAAGGTCGAAGTAGGAAGTCGGGAGAAGATGGTCTGGGCCTGAGATTGAAGAGTCTAAAGTGGTAGCAAGGGCATTTGCTGAGTGAGGGAAGAGGTTGGGGAGGGTGGAGGAGAGGGGTAACTGGCCATGCCAGGTGTCTAACCAGAAGAGGCAATTTGCCCCATTCTCCAGATTGACATGGAAGAGCGGTTTGACACGGGGGAGGTGTTTGTACCAAAAATGGGCACAACATTCTTCGGGAGTTGTTTGAAGAGATAAAATGAAGATTATAAATGTAAAACAGAGATTATCTAACAAAAACTCCAACAAATAGGAATGTAAAATGCGCAGACAAGCAGTTTAGAGTGGTTCGGCGTATAGCCTACGTCCACTATGAAGTTTTGATGATTTTATTGATTCTCTTTCAATGATTACAAGCGTTTACAGCGATGAACAGCGGATTACAGTTTAGAATTCGAAATTGACAGTAAAAGTATGATGCAAATCTCAATCCGGCAGAGTCTGGACGCTTCGGAGAAAAAAGATCCTTTTTCCGTTGATTCTGGGGCTCTATTTATAGGTGTAGGAGGCTTGGATTTCGCTCAAACCCCGGGAGACTTGGCCTGACACGTGAGGGGGCCCATTCGACCACTTCCAGAGAGTTTCAAGCCAATCTGTGATCGATACGAAATCATTTCGTATCGATCAGGATTACTTCCAATTGAGCTCAAAATTGGTGGAGACATTCCTTCTTATGTGTGCAACCTTCAGTTAAAATTTCATCATGTTTGGATCAGTGGATTATGAGATATGGTCGATACGAAATGGAATTCCTCATAGGCTGTCTGGTTCGTATCCATGATTTCGACTCCATCCGTTCGTCTCGCTGGCTGCACGTGTTCTTGAAGTGAGGTGGCGCGCGCGCTTCGTTTCGATCCGGTCTTTGTGCCGCATTGACTGCTTCGACTCCACATATCTCGCCTCGTTTTACTTTGATGGAAGACACGTCATCCCTGGTCAGTTGACTCGTGGGTACGAACGAGTCATTAGGCATGGATTCGAAGTGAGGTCCTCTGATGGATACGAAGCAAGCATCGAGTGATGGATACGAAGCGAGCACCGAGTGATGGATACGAAGTAGACGCTGAACGATGGATACGAAGCAGACGTTGGCTGAAGGATACGAAGTCCTTCAGTTGCTGGTATGTGTGAAGTCCATCGATACGAGTTCGATGGATACGAAGAAAATCGAGTCGAACCTGGGTACCTCGATGGATCCGGAGCTGATCGATACGAAGCATGATGGATTCGAACTGGGGCTTCGGTGATGGATACGAAATCGCCCAGAGTGATGGATACGAAATCTGGGCTCTTTCCCTCCAATTTGACTCGATCATAACTTGAGTGTATGAGTCCGGATCGACTTGAAATTTGAGGTGCTGATCTCTATGGCCTTTCTTGTCGTGTCCTATCAATTGTAGCTCACTCTGGGCTCGGACAAAATTCAGTGATATCCATGGCGTGCTGTCCTTGTTCCCTAGTCGGCTTCTTGGTGTCCTGGCCTTGCCAAAAGGCGGGATAACATTTGCCCCCCAAAGTACGTCTTGTGAAAACATGACGTGCTTTGAAAAGTTGTATGCCTTCTTTGGATAATGTTGAAAGTCGTACCCCTTAGCCATTCTATCGTATCGGTCCTCTTATGAATCGATGCTCAAAGTCGAAAAGCCTTCTTTCGTATCGATGTGGGTTGACTTGATGGATACGAAAACAATCATTCGTATCGATTGTCACAAATCGCGGTGAATCCTGATTCGAATTGGTGATATCTGGTGGATACGAAATGGATGTTCGCATCGATAGATTCCGATGGATACGAAATGGACGCTCGTATTAACAGGTCTGCTCTGTTTTGAATCGATGGTGTTTGGTGAACATTTCGCCTCTATGAATGTACAGCTTGATGGATACGAAGAAAGCGCGTGCATCTACCCATCGTATTCACCTGGCCTCCCTGTGCGCTTCGAACCGATAAAGGTTAGTGGGTTCGATACGAATGCTCGCATCGATGTGCTGATTGACTGGTTGCGACCGGTCAGATTGACTGGGAGTCGAATCGACTCGGTTCCGTCCTAGGCTTCATATAAATATCTGGGACTTTGCCATTTCTCACTTTTTTACCTTTTACTTTTACTGTTGTCTTCTGCCTTCTCGTATCGATTCACAGACAAGCAGGAGAGAAGAATTACTCCAATTTTCGAATCGATCAAACATCATCTTATTATTTCCCCAAACTCCAATTCGATTCAGGTAAATAAGTAATCACGGCTATATTCGAGCGACGACGTTCAGATCTCAGATCCATCGTGCCTTCGCTGATTATCGATTTTGGTGGTGCCAAGGCCAGATCTGGACCAGAGCTTGGTCGAGGATGTCCATGGCTATGCTCGCTTCAATCGGAGAAGAAAGAGTTCTGGAGTAGCTGTTTCACCACTAGTTCGTGTCGATCCGGGACAGGAGGATTCGACTCGATCCAGGTTTCATGATTTCGCATCGCTTGATGGGTTAAAGGGGATGCAGAAGTTCGCATCGATCTAAGGTGGTAGGGGCTTGTGTTGAACTGAGATGATCGATGTAAGCGCTTGGCCAGCGTGATCGATGCGAAAATCTATCTCTCTTGATCGATACGAAGACCAATAGATCTCATCGGTCCCATATCGATAACCACAGATCGATGCGAAGTTATTGCATTTGGTTGTCTCACAGCCGTTACCCTTGGCCGATGCGAAGTAAACCTACCTGATCGATACGAAATCTCCTCCTCCGGTCGATACGAACTGACATCGATACGAAAGGTATCGAGTTGACTTGATCGATACGAAAGTATCGATTCGAACTGGATCGATACGAAAGACATCACGTCTCCGAATGAATTTGAACTTGAACTACGATCGATTCCATGCTGAAATTTGACGAACTTAGCGAACTTTTGCACGTTCTTATATTCGATTCCGACGAGCTTCTGCCTTGCATAATTGGACTTGATTACAGGATTGCATATTTGACTGACTTTCGAAGCTCGTCGATGGAACTGCCTTTTAACAGAAAAGTACAACGAACTCTTTAATCTTGAATCGATCGTTATCATCTGGATGGCGCAGTCATGACGGTCAGCGATGACGGTCATGTTTGTCTGTCTTCCAGAATCTCGTCGCTTGCACGTTTTCTTTAATTCTGCAGAATTTGCTCAAGTCACGCACAACACTCGCACTACACAACACATTCACGCACTTTACACTGGGGAATGCACGGGCTTTTTGTCACCT
Source organism: Allium fistulosum (assembly GCA_030737815.1). Classification (NCBI taxonomy): domain Eukaryota; kingdom Viridiplantae; phylum Streptophyta; class Magnoliopsida; order Asparagales; family Amaryllidaceae; genus Allium; species Allium fistulosum. Next base: position 8,112,199 of record JASFAW010000014.1, read on the forward strand.
AATGATGGTTTCTCGTGAGTTAGCTAGTGATGGAACCGTCAAGTTCGCAGCAGCAAGAAACTCAGAACCCTATCCTCCCCAGAATTGAGATTCCGGTCATCGAGACCGAAGCTATTGGCCCGGCTCCGGACGAGTTGCCCAACGCGTCCTTCATTAACAGCCCACCTGATTCCGTCTCATCCAATATCTCCAAAGACATGCTGGGGAAGATATGCTTAAGGCATGGTTTATCTTTGGATGAGGTATTGTTGCCTGGGCCGGATGATAGGCCACATAATCCCCCGGAGGGGTATACTGCTTTCAATCGGCATGCGTGCGCAGCCGGCACACTTCCTCCATTCAACGACTATATAAGAGAAGTGTTGGCTTATCTGGACATCGCTCCGTCTCAATTGCATCCAAACGGATATGCCTCACTCAACAGCTTGTTCGTTGTATTCATGGAGTACCTCCATCGTCCTCCCCGTATGACCGACATAAGATACTTGTTTAACTTCAAGAGTCGGACTGACAGCCCATCTTATACGTTCTTGGAGTCTGTAAGGAACTGCCAAGTTGTCGTGGGGTCGTGGACTAGGCTAAGCTATTTTAAGTTGGAGTGGTTCTATGTCCGATGTCCTCCGGGGTTTGCCAGAAGATGGCTATTCAGACGTGAGTACTGTCTCTTTTCCCAAGTAATTGACAGGGCAATTTTCGGAGTGAAATTAAACTTACGTCTTCTTCTCTTTTTCTTTCAGCTATCATCCAGCGGCCTGAGGGTGGCTATAACAAAGAGATAGTTCGGGTCCTCCAAGAGATTCCTAGCGAAGAAAGGAATATTGAACTGTTATTGACAGATCGGAATCTCAGAGTCCTTGGGCTGATTGGTCGGAGGCAGAGCATAAGACTCGACGGCGCATTAAAGACCGTCTCCAGGAAAAAGGTCAAGCAGATGAAGCCCAGGGTCGTGATAATCGAGGAACCCGACTCCGAGAAAACCCACACTGACGAAGAACCGTTGGCCGGACCTGCTAATGCAACCCCAGAGTCCGATGCTAAGAGGAAAGGCAAAGCTGTGGCTTCGAAACAGCCTAAGTCTGGGAGGCGGAAGTCTGTGGTTTTTCATCGTCCTTCGCCAGGAGTTAAGATTACGGAGGCGTCCTCCCCGCAAGCTGGAGATCAATTCGAAGGGCCTACTGACCCTCCAGTCCCTGACACCGAGCTGGAGCAACACGACGTTGGGTCAGGTGGACCGCGACATGTCGACGATGTTAGCGAGTCTGAGCCCGCCAATGCGACTGACACTTCTGGTTGGTCCGGGGGGTTACACATTCACACACTCCTCACGGCACAACACACTTTCTTAACCGTAAACAACACATCGCAAACGGTTACTGATTCTTTGTTGTTTTCTTTTCAGGTACGATGTCTGGGAAAGGTTCCGTGCTTGGTAGTTTGCGTAAGCGCCGTTATCACGAGCCACGCAGGAGAGAGGGCGAGAGAGATTATGACACGGGACACTCTGGTCAGGAGAAGTCTGACAGAGATAGGGGACATGTTCACCGATCCCGATCTCGTTCTCCTCCCCCCAGGACCTCTGCACCTCCTGTGGTCGCCGTTACTCGTCCTCCCGAAACTTCACGGTCCAGGCCGCCTTCTCAAGCTTTGAGGTCCGACCCTCCACGCAGGACCGAAATAGCCACCTCTTCGGCTACTGTGTCGGTCCCGACCGAGGCGTCTAGCGAAGGAGCGCTCAAATTGGCACAGATGAGGAAGGAATTTCCTGACATCTGCTTTGATGGGTATGTCTTCCCCCCGCATCTGAAGAGAATCCCGCCAACCGCGGAAACCACTATTCATGATTATGTCGCAGACATCTTTTTCCAATATAGGGAGTGGGGACGGGCCGCGAGGAAGGCGTCTAAAGTAGCATTTGAGCGGGGCGTCACCATCGAGAAACTCGAGAAGGAGCTGGGTCGCAACGACCAAATCATAAAAGCTCTCAACTCAGAGGCTGAGTCTTCTCGTAAGTCTGAAATGGAGGCTTTAAAGAAAGTTGACGAGGTGACCGCTGCCATGGCCAGGATGAAGCAGGAACATTACACCGCAATTGAGGACATGGGTCACAGGAACACTTCCATCACTGCCGAGAGGGATGCCGCTCTGAAGGAGCTTAATGAGCTGAAGTCAAAGTTTTCAGAGATGGCTAAGGAAAAAGACGCAGCTAACGTCTCTGCGCAGGAAGCCTGTGACCAGGCAGTGACACTCCAAAGGGAGAAGGAAGCGGCTGTACAACAAGCCCGTGAGGCTGAGGCTGGAGTTGATGAAAAAGTACGGCAGGCGGAGGCCAGGATTGAGGCCGAGGTGGAGGAACTACTCGTCACTTACAACGCCAATGTGCTAAGGCACCGAGACTTGACATGGCTTGACGACTACCCCACACATCTCTATAACGCCTGGAACCTACTGGTTGATGAGGAGAGATCTGGGCACCCTGATGAAGCCCCTGATGAGTTCGAGCTGGAGAACCGCATCCTTAACGATGACGAAAAGAAGGTTCTCCATGACTCCATGATTTCCCATGACAAGGTGAGGCTTGGTGCTCAGATCCAGGAAGTCGGAGAGAGCTCTGGTGCAGGACACCATGTTACGAGTTCTGAGATAGTCGTGTCATCTCAGTCTGAGCCAACTTCAATGATCTACTCCCAGCCTATCCCAGCGTACGACCCAGATCAACCGCACTTATCTCCTATTAAGGAACATCCTTCTGAAGTAGTTCAGACGACCTCGAGCCAAACCGAGGAAGGTACTTTGAACTAACTTCCAGTATATTTGGATTGAAGAACCCGTGTTGAAATGTTGCTAATGACATGTCTTTTCCTTTGATCAGTGACAGGAGTTGCACCAGCCGCGCCTCTTACCGCCCAAGTATTAGGTCAAGCGCCAGGAGCCATCGTTTCTGAGGCGACCTCCGTCGCAACAATGGCACCGGTTGGAGTGACGGAGGGGAGCTCACTTTCTTTCGACGAGCAGATGATAAACGAGCTTCTTTGCCGTCAAAGTGATCCCTTTGCGGACTTGCCATTTGGCTTGGGTGGATTCACGGCTACATCGGACACCTTGTCCCAAACTACTACGGCTCCTAGTGAGGCCAGGGCACGGCGGGAAGCGGCGATGTTGGCCGAGATCAATGCCGAGATGGCGGCTGCGGCACACGGCGGTGATGTAGATGACGGAGCGGCAGCACAGTGCCCCATTCCTCTTATGACTATGTCTCCTGAGGGCACACTTACTGACACTGATGTACCAGCCCCCCCTCCGGCCGCGGAGCCTGTTCCTCCCACTCCTCCCGCGGGAAGCATCCCTATAGAGTCCAGCTCGGACGAGGACGTTGACATTATGCCTTCACCCGGGGGGAGCTTGCCTAGGGAGAAAGGCTCCAAGCGAAAGGGCACTGGCGGCTCCAGTAGTTCCTCAAAGAAGAAGAAGAAGCTGAAGAAGCAGAAGGATTAGACATCCTTTTCATAGGCAGTTAGGGACTTTTGTTATTTTTTCTGTCTTTTCCCTTTTGTAGGCCGTGTTTAGATGCGGGTTCGGCCCCTGCTAGTAGGAACATTTTAGAAAAGATCTCATGTATGAAGCATTGTTTTTGAGTTTAGTTGGAATAAAATTTTGTCTTTTAGCTTCAGCTTGCGTTCCTTTCTATGCTTGAATATTGCAGTGTTCGGACTTTGGTCCAGTGTATTTGCATTTTTTGATTGCTTCAAGAATAGCTCATTTTTACTTGTTAAGTATGGAACTTTCAGACTCGAGTTGTGATAGGGAATCGCATCGGAGCTGAACATCGTATAGTTTCGGGCAATGACTAACATTTGCTTCTGCCCCCAGCTTCGGGGTCAAGTTGTGATGATCAGCTTGTGATGGCACCAAGCGAGGACCGAGTGGTCGAACTACGCTTGTTCTCTTATGAATCGTTCCATCCACACTCCGGGGATATGCGTCATCTTGTAAGCGGTTGTTCGCACTCTGGGAACATGGAGTTGACCGTTTATACTCCGCTTCGCACTCTGGGAATGCGGAGTTGAATGTTTATACTCCGCTTCGCACTCTGGGAACATGGAGTCGAATGTTTATACTCCATTTCGCACTCTGGGAATATGGAGTTAGATGTTTTATACTCCGCTTCGCACTCTGGGAATACGGAGTTGAATGTTTATACTCCATTTCGCACTCTGGGAATATGGAGTCAGATGTTTTATACTCCGCCTCGCACTCTGGGAATACGGAGTTGAATGTTTATACTCCATTTCGCACTCTGGGAATATGAAGTTAGATGTTTTATACTCCGCTTCGCACTCTGGGAATACGGAGTTGAATGTTTATACTCCATTTCGCACTCTGGGAATATGGAGTCAGATGTTTTATACTCCGCTTCGCACTCTGGGAATACGGAGTTGAATGTTTATACTCCATTTCGCACTCTGGGAATATGGAGTCAGATGTTTTATACTCCGCCTCGCACTCTGGGAATACGGAGTTGAATGTTTATACTCCATTTCGCACTCTGGGAATATGGAGTTAGATGTTTTATACTCCGCTTCGCACTCTGGGAATACGGAGTTGAATGTTTATACTCCATTTCGCACTCTGGGAATATGGAGTTAGATGTTTTATACTCCGCTTCGCACTCTGGGAATACGGAGTTGAATGTTTATACTCCATTTCGCACTCTGGGAATATGGAGTTAATTGTAGGATTGTCGTGTGTCAATCCTATTAGTATCGGTGTCATGGCTTGCCCCCGAGTTCGGGTTTCGCCTAGTGAGTGGCCGGTCGTATCACAGCCACTCTCCATTTGAATAAGTCCCATTGTGTGATGGGATTTAGCTCTTCGTGCATCGTGATGTTGTATATCGTACATAATGAATCACAGCTCTGGCTCGAAGAAGTGGCATTTTATTGCTGAAATAAGAAAATGCGGCAAAGTCAGTTGCCTTATTACAAAATTCAAATTTCAAAATGCAGAAACAAATTGCTAAATAGAATGAAATAAATAAAGCCTGTCATATGTAGTAGCGGCGGAGACTTTCGCTGTTCCAAGCCCTCGGTAAATCGAGACCGTCAACAGTCGACAGCTTGAATGTACCATCTCCGAGCTTTCGTGTAATCACATACGGCCCTCCCCAGTTCGGTTTCATGCGTGAAGGAACTGGGTAAATTCTCTTGAGCACGAGGTCGCCGAGTTCAAAGGTTCGAGGTCGAACTCTGGTGTTGTACAATCGGGCGACCCGACTTCGATGTGCGGCTGCTCTCAGATCAGCCTCCTCCCGTTTTTCATCCAATAGATCCAAAGACTCGGCTAGGAGTATAGCGTTTGTTTTTGGATCATAATAAGTCACGCGATGAGAGAGCACTTCTGTCTCGACCGGAATAACGGCCTCTGAGCCATAAGATAGGGAAAATGGAGTGTGTCCGGTCGCGGTTTTGTGGGTCGTTCGATAGGCCCATAATGCCATAGGAAGTTCATCGACCCACTTGCCCCCAGCCTTCTCTAGTCGTTTCTTCAGGATCGATTTTATAACTTTGTTGACAGCTTCAACCTGCCCATTCGCTTGGGGGTGTGCGACAGCCGAGAACTTTTTGCGGATATGAAACCGTTGACAGAAATCCTTGAATTCTGCGCTCTCGAATTGGGTTCCGTTATCAGTGATGATAGTATGCGGGAGTCCAAATCGACAGATGATGTTGCGAACCACGAAATTTATCACCTTCTTTGTCGTAATGGTTGCTAGGGCTTCGGCCTCAGCCCACTTTGTGAAGTAATCAACTGCGACGATGGCGTATTTCGCACCGCCTTTTGCTAAAGGCAAAGCGCCGATGATGTCAATGCCCCACATTGCGAATGGCCAGGGACTGACCATTTGGGTTATTTCAGTTGGCAGAGCTCTCGGAATTCGGGCATGTATCTGGCATTTATCGCACTTTCGGGCATAGTTTGCCGCATCTCGGTTCACTGTCGGCCAGTAGTATCCATATCGAAGTATCTTTTTAGCGAGAGCTTGTCCGCCGGTATGATCGCCGCACTCCCCTTCGTGCACGTCATGTAGCACTCGCTTGACTTCCTCGTGGGCGACACATCTGAGGAGAGGAACGGAATAACCTCTCCTGTACATGACTCCGTTTTGGATAACGAACCGCGAGGCTTTTCGCTGAATCTGTCTCTTCTCATTTCTAGGTTCAGGTAGCACCCCATTCTCAATGTAATTCCAATACGGAGTCATCCAGGACTCCCTACTGGGAGAGGTTTCAAATGCAGAGTTCATTTCTATCCGATCGATGCTCGGGGTGGCCAAAGTTTCAACGGGGACAAGTCCCATTTGTTGCGCTTCGCCTGTGCTGGCTAACTTTGCCAGTGAATCGGCTTTCTGATTGCGTTCCCGAGGCACATAATAGATGGCATAATAATCAAACTGGTTTAGGATTTCCTGAACTCGTGCCAAGTAAGCGGCCAGTCTTCGGTCTCTCGCCTGGTATTCTCCTCGCACCTGGCATACCACTAACTGCGAATCACAATAAATTTCTACAGCGATAATTCTCAAATCTCTGGCAAGCCTTAGGCCGGTCAGGAGGGCTTCATATTCGGCTTCATTATTAGTTGCACGAAAGTCGAATTTAAGAGCGTAACATATGGATCGGCCTTCGGGAGTCTCAAGTACAACCCCAGCGCCCGAACACCGGTCATTTGACGCACCATCAGTATACAGCTTCCAGATGTATTCGGGAGATTCACTGGTTTCGGGTAAGTCTTCCGGGACGGTGAATTCGGCTATGAAATCAGCTAGGACTTGTCCTTGAATGGCCCTCCGCGGAGCGTATGCGATATCAAATTGGCTTAGCTCAATGTTCCACTTGAGTAACCTACCGGACGTCTCAGGCCGCGTAAGGACCTGTCGTAACGGCTGGTCGGTGTACACAGTAAGCGGATGAGCTTGGAAGTAGGGACGGAGCTTCCTCGAGGCAATGACCAAACAATAAGCCAGTTTCTCCAGCCTTGGATAATTTCTTTCAGCTCCTGTTAGTCGCTTACTAACATAGTAGACCGGGTTTTGCACTTTGTCTTCTTCCCGGACTAGAGCAGCGCTGATCGCATGTTCTGATACTGCCAGGTAGAGATATAGTTGCTCGTGGTCAACCGGTTTTGACAAGATCGGAGGTGTGGAGAGATGTTGAACTAAAGATCGGAACGCGCCTTCACACTCCGTGGTCCATTCAAAGTTTCGTTTGCCCTTCCGAATCAGGTCGAAGAAAGGAATGCATTTGTCGGTGGACTTTGAAATGAACCTGCTCAATGCTGCAACCTTCCCGTTAAGACTCTGGACTTGCTTGATAGTTTTAGGGGTTTGCAAATTTCTAATAGCCCAGATCTTCTCAGGATTCGCCTCTATTCCTCGAGCGTTGACAATGAACCCAAGGAATTTCCCGGATGCAACGCCAAAGTGACATTTGAGTGGGTTGAGCTTCATTCCGTACTCCCGGAGGATGCTGAACATTGAATTCAAATCTCTGACGTGATTGGTGGAGAATCGGGACTTCACCAGCATGTCATCCACGTAAACCTCCATGGTCTTCCCAATCTGATCAGCGAACATTCGGTTGACTAAGCGCTGGTATGTTGCTCCAGCGTTCTTTAGACCAAACGGCATGACTTTGTAACAATAGAGTCCCAGGTCGGTCACGAAGTTGGTATGTTCCTGATCAGGCAGATGCATGGGTATCTGATTGTAGCCGGAATAAGCGTCCATGAAGGATAGTAGTTCATGTCCGGCCGTCGAATCTACGAGCTGATCGATTCGTGGAAGTGGGAAGCTATCTTTTGGACAAGCCTTGTTTAGGTCAGAGTAATCAACACAAGTTCTCCACTTCCCGTTTGGTTTCCGAACCAGTACAGGGTTGGACACCCATTCTGGATACAAGGCATCTCGAATGAACCCATTCGATTGCAGTTTATCAACTTCCTCCTTAAGGGCGGCAGATCTCTCTGGATCCATACCGCGCCTTTTCTGTTTCACTGGGACATGTCGCGGATCTATATTCAGAGAGTGACTTGCAATGCTCGGCGAGATTCCGCACATGTCAGAGTGTGTCCAGGCGAAGACGTCGAGATTCGCCCGAAGAAATTCGACCAACTCCTGCTGCGTCTGCTTGTTTAGTTGGGACCCAACTTTCAGCATCTTTGAATCATCATCCTCACTGATTGGGACGTCCACAGTCAGTTCGGCTGGAGAGGCTTGACTCTCCGTTGATTCATCTCTATCCTCGTTGTCCCTGGGGTCCAGGTCTTTCAGGAATTGGTCGTGGTGCCCGGGCCGAGGCCCAGGCACCAATTGTCAATTGTCGATAAAACGGACGCAGAGAGATTCCTCTACGCCCTTACCCTTCTCTTTACGTTGCGCCCCGCGCAGCTCAGCAACATAACAGGCCCTTCCCGAGGCCTGATCTCCTTGAACAACTCCAATCCCATGATCAGTGGGAAATTTCAGAGTCAGACACCATGGGGCGATCGCCGCCCTGAACTCGGCTAAAGCTGGCCGACCCAGAAACGCATTGTATGGCGAATCTATTTCTAGCACAACAAATTGTAACATGCGGACCCTCCGGCGTTCTCCAACGCCTAACTCGACTGGGAGTTCAGTTACTCCGATGGGTATCGTGGCACTTTCGTTGAAACCATGGATTCTGGATAAACAGGGTTTCAAATCCTTTGTCTCCATCTTCATTAGATCATAAGCCCGTTTGAGCAAGATGTTTACAGAACTCCCACTGTCAACCAAGATCCTCTTCATCCAAGCAGGACCTACCTGGGCGGATATGACTAGTGGGTCGATAGTAGGGGCTTCGACTTTATCGGCGTCTCGGCTCCTGAACACGATATCATCGGACATTATCTTTTGTTGCTTTGCCGGGGTCCCATCCTCGCAATTACTATAACACTCGAAGTCCGCATGCCTGATAGAACTGGCATACGACTCCATTTCCCCCCAGCTTCTGTCTGCCGGATGGGGGCCACCGCTTATTGTGTTGATAACTAATCTCCCGCCCGCACGAGCGGGTTCATCCTCTCTTTCCTGATTTTGTGAACGATTTTGATTCGAGGGGCCCGCTCCGCCAGGCTGCGGCGCCCGTACAAACTGATCTAGCTTCCTTTCTCTAATCAGCTTTTCGATGAGGTCCTGTAAGTGCCGACACTCATTGGTGTTATGTCCATAGCTCTCATGGAACCTACAGAATTTTCCTGTCTGAATCTGTCTCTCCGATGAGGGCTTCGGAGCAGGCTTCTTATACTGTACAGTGTTGCAAGTCTGTAAGTATACGTTTTCCAATGACGTGTTTAGCGGCGTATAACTGTCAAACATCTGAGCTCTACGTCGTGGACCTCGGTTTTCGTCCCTCTTCTTATTCTGGCCATTGTTTCCTCTCTGCTGGGTTTGCTTGTTTTGTATATTCAGCTGAACTTTCCCAGAACTCTCGCCGGACTGTTTAACTGCCACATTGCTCTGTATTCCCTCAATGCTGGGCCTCGCATCGTCCTGCTTCCTAGACTGTTTTGCATCCTCCTGTCGTAGGAACTGAGCGGCCTTGGAGTAAAAACGGTCCAACGACGCGGGCGGTTTTCCAGCTAGCCAGTTCCCGAATTCAGAATCAGGATCAATCCCCTTGGTCAGAGCCATTAAGATGGAATTATCGTTGGGATTGGTGATCTCGACGCATGCTGCGTGGAACCTCTCCAGGTAACGCCTGAGTGTTTCTCCAGGAGCTTGAGTGACGCTGGACAAGGTGTTGACGTCCTTTGGCCTAGCAACATGCATCCGGAATTGCTCCACAAACCTTTTGGCCAATTGATCGAACGAAGAAATTGATCTAGGTGGTAGGCGGGTAAACCACATCGTCGCGATTCCTCCCAGAGAGATGGGGAAACTCCGACACTTCACTGCGTCGTCGGCCCTTGCAGCGCTCATCGACCATTCATACTTTAGAATATGCTGGTTAGGGTCACTATTCCCTTCATACATCGGGAGAGTCGGCATTCTGAATCGTCCAGGGGGTTCGGCATGCAACACTTCGTCTGTGAAAGGGGTATGACTACGGGAAATTCCCCAGTCATCATTAGTGAGCCCCTGACTCTCGCGGATCATTTGACGTATCATGGTTGATATATCCGAAACAGGCGGATTCGGAGCGTGACGAGCTAAGGCGTGGTCGGGTTCCACGGCGCGAGTAGGGATCGGGCGTTGTCGACGACCCGTATCTCGCCTCCTTGGCTCCACGTCTTCTGGGACATAAGGTTCAGGAGTATGTCCTCGCTGTTGATTGATCGACTCAGATTGATTTCGGGTATCAGCCCTTGTCTCTGCTGCGGCAGTTGTGGCGCGGTTATCGGTGGTGTACTGTGGGACAGTACCTCCTCGTGTTGAGGGACCGGTTTGGAAACTAGTCGACGGTCCTACCCTCAGTTGCCCAACAGTTAAGGCAGGCTGATATTCAGCAGCTTGAGCGCGATTCCCCTCTAGTCGAGGACGGGTAGTCTGGCGGTGGTAATCAGATGAAGCTGAGCTTTCGGTAGACGCTCTGGAGACATCATCCCTCCTGGACCTTCTGTGCCCCCGGCGGTTTAGCTGGTTGGTCAGCTCGATATTGGCGCGTAATTGTTCTGCCAACTGCTGACGGCTTTGGGTCAGCTCCTGGAGCAATACTTGAAACTCCTGTCGGGTGACTAGCCCCGTTGAGTCTGACTGAGTGGCATTGTCTTGGTTGGAAGAAGGCGGCTGTGTGGGATTTTGCCTGTCTCTGCCTTCTTGCTCTGTAGCGGTGGCGCCAGTTCTTGTGCTGACCATTGTCGGTGGTGGAGTCCTTTCCTAGATTCTGAGCAAATCTGAATAGAATGGAAGGATTCCGGGCTGGATATCTGGATCTTCCTCTTGGATTTGTGCAATCCGGTATCGACGGCAGATCCAACGAGCAGGAGAAAAAGCTGGTTTTCTCAGTGAAAGCACCAAAGTGTTTGTACCAAAAATGGGCACAACACTCTTCGGGAGTTGTTTGAAGAGATAAAATGAAGATTATAAATGTAAAACAGAGATTATCTAACAAAAACTCCAACAAATAGGAATGTAAAATGCGCAGACAAGCAGTTTAGAGTGGTTCGGCATATAGCCTACGTCCACTATGAAGTTTTGATGATTTTATTGATTCTCTTTCAATGATTACAAGCGTTTACAGCGATGAACAGAGGATTACAGTTTAGAATTCGAAATTGACAGCAAAAGTATGATGCAAATCTCAATCCGGCAGAGTCTGGACGCTTCGGAGAAAAAAGATCCTTTTTCCGTTGATTCTGGGGCTCTATTTATAGGTGTAGGAGGCTTGGATTTCGCTCAAACCCCGGGAGACTTGGCCTGACACGTGAGGGGGCCCATTCGACCACTTCCAGAGAGTTTCAAGCCAATCTGTGATCGATACGAAATCATTTCGTATCGATCAGGATTACTTCCAATTGAGCTCAAAATTGGTGGAGACATTCCTTCTTATGTGTGCAACCTTCAGTTAAAATTTCATCATGTTTGGATCAGTGGATTATGAGATATGGTCGATACGAAATGGAATTCCTCATAGGCTGTCTGGTTCGTATCCATGATTTCGACTCCATCCGTTCGTCTCGCTGGCTGCACGTGTTCTTGAAGTGAGGTGGCGCGCGCGCTTCGTTTCGATCCGGTCTTTGTGCCGCATTGACTGCTTCGACTCCACATATCTCGCCTCGTTTTACTTTGATGGAAGACACGTCATCCCTGGTCAGTTGACTCGTGGGTACGAACGAGTCATTAGGCATGGATTCGAAGTGAGGTCCTCTGATGGATACGAAGCAAGCATCGAGTGATGGATACGAAGCGAGCACCGAGTGATGGATACGAAGTAGACGCTGAACGATGGATACGAAGCAGACGTTGGCTGAAGGATACGAAGTCCTTCAGTTGCTGGTATGTGTGAAGTCCATCGATACGAGTTCGATGGATACGAAGAAAATCGAGTCGAACCTGGGTACCTCGATGGATCCGGAGCTGATCGATACGAAGCATGATGGATTCGAACTGGGGCTTCGGTGATGGATACGAAATCGCCCAGAGTGATGGATACGAAATCTGGGCTCTTTCCCTCCAATTTGACTCGATCATAACTTGAGTGTATGAGTCCGGATCGACTTGAAATTTGAGGTGCTGATCTCTATGGCCTTTCTTGTCGTGTCCTATCAATTGTAGCTCACTCTGGGCTCGGAAAAAATTCAGTGATATCCATGGCGTGCTGTCCTTGTTCCCTAGTCGGCTTCTTGGTGTCCTGGCCTTGCCAAAAGGCGGGATAACAGGAGGGTTGCTAGGACACCAGACCAGAAGGGGGATGGATTAATTCTGGTGGGGGAGTGGAGGACAAGATGAGGATTGGAGCGGTAGTGGAGTGAGGTAATCCATGATTTCCAAAGGAAGTTGCCGGGTGTTAGGAACCTCCAGAGCCATTTGGTGAGAAGGGCGATATTGAAGTCTTGCAGGTTAACAATTCCAAGGCCTCCGTTGTTGGTGTGCAGACAAGCTGTCCGCCAGTTAACGAGTCTCTTTATTTTACTACCATTCCAAAGAAAGGAGCTTTTGAAAAGCAATGGGCTAAGGGAGCCCTGCCCCAATAATATTCATAATCCTCATGAAAGTACAAACTTACTGATACATGCCATCATCAAAGAAAAAAGAAATACAAAATTGATTAGCTAATACAAAACTATAGACAAACAAACCTCTACAACTCCTACATCACAACAACAATCACCTCAGTCTTCCAACTCTCTTGCAAATCCTCTTATGCAGTATACTGTATAACACATTAGCATTGTCCATTTTCAGTTCAAAGATTCTTCTGTTACGCTCAGACCATATTTCATAAACAAAAGACTTCAATATGATCAAAAGAATCTCAGATTTCCTACATTTCCATCTTGTAGCCTTGAAAATATTATACCATTCAACTCGAGAGATTTTCACTGGTCTATGAAAATTTCCAAAGGAAAGTAATCTGCTCCAAACTTCATAAGTAAAATCACATTCAAAAAATAAATGCGTATTAGATTCTGGAAAGGAATGACAGAAAACACATTCTTCATTATTAAGAATTCCAAGCTTAGTCAATTTCTGTTTTGAGTTTATTACATTTGCCATGATCTTCCAGAGTATAAAATTTTCCTTGGCAGGTGAATTGTTCATCCAGATTCTAGATGCCCACGGGAAAGAATCCAAGTTTTCACTAAGTAACAAAGCTTTGTACACAGTAGATATAGCATGCTTTTTTCCCTTCACTGTCCAAAGAACCATTAAATCTGATGATAAAAGTGGTAAAGAAGTTATACTCTGCCATAAGTCTCTGACTTGTTTAGAACTGCAATAAGGTAGATTAATAGAGTCATCATATATAAAAGAAATAGCTTTAGCCTTTAAAGGGATTCCAGTAAGAAGTTGCAATGAATAGGGAAGAATGTCCTGAAATCTCAAGCCATGCTTAGACCATGAGGAAGTCCAGAAGTTAACATCATTGTTAGCTAGAGGGTTGCATTGTATAAGAGGTAAAAATGTTGATCTTAACTTCAGAATATTGCGCCAACTCCAGCTGCATATGTTTGGGATGTAGATAGTCCAAAAATCCTTGCCTTTTAATAAATTCTTTAAAATCCATTGAGTCCATAGATCCTGCCTATTGCATAAAATTTTGTCAAAATATACAGACATAGCAGCTACATTCCATATTTTCAAATTTGTTATACCCAGACCACCCTTATTCTTAGGAAGTTGAACCTTCTTATAAGAGATTGGAATTAACTTTTTTGAGAAAGGATCTCCATGCCATAAGAATCTATTCAGAGCACTATTAATCATTGATACTAATTTACATGGAAGAATGTAATGTCTCATCCAATAATTGACCATAGCAGTAGCAACACTTTGGACAATAACTAGTCTCCCTGCTTGTGAAAGTTTAGTGTTAGGCCAAATTGTTAATTTCTCTGTGATTTTCTCATAAAGTTGCAAACAATCAGTAGTAGTTATTCTTGCTGTGATGATAAGAAGACCAAGATATCTTTCATTTTGCTGCATTTCACTAAGACCAGAGAATGATACAATTTCACTCCTTAAATTATCATTAATACATGCTATCAGAATGCGAGATTTGCTTAGATTTATCTTCAAACCAGTGAGAAAGTAAAATTTATCCAGAACTTCAATTATAGTAGAGATATTAGATATGGTTGGCTTTGTAAAGATGACAAGATCATCAACAAATAAAAGATGAGTAATTTGTGGATCTTTACATTTAGGGTGCAGTTCGAACTTCCTATTAATAACTTGCTCATTAATTAAAGAATTAAACACCTCCATTACAGTAATGAACAATAATGCAGAGATTGGATCCCCATGTCTGACACCCTGAGTACCTTTAAAAAAACCTCTGGCACATCCATTTCTAATTATTGAGTAATGAGTTGAAGAAATACAAATGTAAATCCAAGCAAGCATGGGCTTTGGAAAGTTCATCCGAGAAAGAATTGCTATAATAGAGCTCCATGATACTGAATCAAAAGCTTTTTGTATATCAAGTTTGATCATACATCTAGGTGAAATACTCTCAATACTATATCCTCTTGTAAGCTCTTGCGTGAGTAAAATATTATCACCAATATTTCTGGAAGGAACATAAGCAACTTGGTTTTTTGAAATAACTGAAGGCAGAACAATTTGAATTCTATTAGCAATGATCTTGGAAATAATTTTGTACAGTACATTACAACAGGAGATAGGTCTAAAATCAGTAACTTTTCTAGCATTAGAGCATTTTGGAACGAGGGCTATGTTAGTAGCATTTATACCAATAGGCAATTTATTGTGAGAAAAAAAATAGAGGATTGCCCTGTTGAGATCTTCCTTAATTATTTTCCAAGAGTGTTGAAAGAAGAAAGCACTAAAACCATCTGGTCCACGACTACTATCAGGCTTTAAGGAGAAGACAACCATTTTAACCTCTTCAGGTAGAACTTCACGTATAATTTCATTAGCCTGTTCAGTGCTCAAAAAAGGAAGGTTCATAGAAAAAAGAGGAGTAAGATTAGGGGTCATTGGTCATGAATTAGCAAGTATAGAAGAGAAGTACTCAATAAAAGCTGCACTGATTGACTCATCATTTTCCTGTAATACTCCATTCCTATCAACAATACACATAATACTACCTTTGGATTGCTTAATCTTGATAGAGTTATGATAAAATTTTGTGTTCCTATCACCCTGCTTCTCAATAGTCTCATGAAGTAATTCTTTTTTCATCAATGCTTCAAACTCTAAAGCTTCCAGAAGATCTTTGGATAAAACCGCTTCTTGACTAGCCAATAAGGAATTTAGATTATCATTCTGTAATTGGTGTTGAACGACCAATAATTTTTCCCTAATTCCATCTGAGATTTTAGAACCTTTCCCAAAATTCTCTCTAGCCTAAGATTTAAGCTTTCCTTTTAACCTCTGCAGATTTGTCTTAAAAATATAAAGGGGATTGCCAAAAACATTTTCCTGCCAAACCTGCATCACAATGCTTAGAAAATTACTATGATTAGTCCAAGTTTTATAAAATTTAAAAGATGGATTCCTGCAAATTGTCTTCTCCCCCCAAGATAAGACAATAGGAGAGTGATCAGAGATTGAGGGATTTAAAAATTTGCAATAGAGATTTGGCCAAAGATTAATTGAATGAATATTATAAAATGCATGATCAAGTTTACAATAAGTTCTAGGACCAAGTTTTTTTATTATTCCAAGTAAACTCTGCTCCAGAAGATGGAATATGAGTAAGAGAAGATTTTATCAAAGTTTGTTTTAAAGGGGAAATATCTTTTAAAGATAGAGGGATTCCACCCATTTTTTGATCAGATAAATACATACAATTAAAATCACCAAGAACGATCCAAGGTAAGTTTGAATGAGAAAGAGAAGTGAGATTAGAAAGAAAAGATAATCTTTTATCAAGATTGTTTTGAGCATAGACAAAAGTGATCAGAAAAGGACTTGTTGAAGAAAATAAAGAAACTGTGAAATGAATAAGTTGATCATCCTCCTTCAACTTTGTCAATTTCAAAACTTTTGGATTCCAAAGAACCAATAATCTGCCATATGGGGCACTTTGTAGATTATCCTCATGATCCCAATCAGGGGCAATTTTCTTACAGGCTAGATCAGAATGCAATTTATCTAACTTTGTTTCACTGATTGCAATGAGTTGCAGTTTCTGATCATGAATTAAATGCTTTATTTCAGCTTGTTTAGATGCTAGATGTCCTCCTCTTATATTCCAATATGCTATATTATTGCTCAACATCATTAATGCATGGGTGAAATTAAATTAGATGGATGCTTCCTAGTATGCCTTAATCCACTTTTCTGAGAGAAAGGGACTTGAATTGTTACTGATTCATTATAATCTCTAGGTTGAATTTCATCAATATTATAGCTTTTACCATTGTTAAAATCCTCTGTTGTATCATGGAATGAGACTTTCTTTTTGCCTTTTTTACCTTTTTTATAAGATGTGAAATGTTCTTCAGTAGAGTCCTTTGAACAACATGGTGGAGGTAAAATCAAATTACTGGGAGGAGAAATATTGATATAAGGGGAGGTATGTGCAGAGGAGACATCATTGATAACATGTTCATTGTTGACATCCATAATAGGAATAGAACAAGAACCAAAACCTTCAGAGTGTTTCTCAATAGAGATCTTTGTACAACATGATGGAGATAAAGTCAAATTATTAGGAGGAGAAATGTTAATATCAGGGGAAGAATGTGTAGAGGAGACTTCATTGATAATATGATCTTTGTTTAAATCTTTAACATGAATAGTACTAGCAACAATGCCCTCAGAATGATCCAATGCTATAGAATGTAAAACTTCAGTTGAAACTTTATCAATTTTTCCATCAGAGCAACTATTTATTTCCTTTTTTCCAGATTGTGAGGAAGAGGTTCTCTTTTCAAATAAAATCTCATTATTTAAAGTTCTTTCATCCAAATTAGATAAAATCTGAAAAGAGTTAGCAGTAACAAAATTTTCCTTAATGCCCAATTCCCTATTACCATCAGTTTCTATTTGTATAATGTCATTATGATCCAAATTCCTCTCAACTATAAATGATTTTTGACTACCATCAGTTTCCATTTGTATATTGTCATTATGATCCAAAAACCCCACTGCTTTATCTGATGTTTGACTACCATCAGATTCTATTACTATATTGTCAATTTGATCCAAATTCTTCACTGCTCTATCTGATATTTGATTACCATCACCCTTATTCAAAATATTATCAATAAGAGAGTCCTGAACTAAATCCTTTCTTCTCCATACTTTAAGAGTATTCTTATTAGAAAATCCAACATTATGAAGCTTCAGAACCTTATCTTTCAAAATATCATGTTCCACAAGTTCCTTGTCAACATACTTCCCATCTTCCTCACCAATGCCACTATTTAGCATATCATAATTTTCCACCTTATTATTACCAGAACAGAAATTAGTTTCATGGCCAAAAACTTTACATTTGATACAAATTTTTGGTTTCCAGTCATATTCAACTTTAACATAAGGGCAACAATCACCTAATCCATCAATTGCAATAAAGTCAGGGAGCTCTTGATCAGGTGATACTTCAATCAACGCTTTAGCATACTTAAATCTAGACAATCTTTCCGTGCTTTCATCAAGACAAATCAGTTTTCCCACATGACATGCCAACCAATTGATACCAATTAATGTCCAAGTAATTAAAGGAATTCTATAAAAATGAACCCAGATTGGCACCTTTTTAATTTTCTCTTGAAAGTAACCAAAAGAAGGATCCCATTTTGTGATGATGAACATCTTACCTTTAATGAAAATAGGATCAGATTGTAAAACTTTCATTCTGTCAAGATCATTCGAAAAATTAAAGAAGAAATTCTCATTATCAGATTTGATATCAACTTCACCTTTTAATCTCCAAATACTTCTCAGATGCTTAGAAACCGTAAGGTAAGAGAGAGGACCATCCAAGAAGAAACCTACTAAATGATTAGCCCAGTATTTGATTCCTTCATTTCTAACTTCATCAGGAAGAGCATTCGGAATTCCATCTTTTTTAATATCAAAATGCTTAGGTACAAAAACTCCAGCATTTCTAGGTTTTTTCTTGAACAAAGAAGACCACATTGAATCTGTTATCCCGCCTTTTGGCAAGGCCGTGACACCAAGGACTTAACTAGAAAATCGTGACAGATCGTCTCGGAAGTCGGTTACACGTAAGGATCGCTACGGATATCGATGAATTTTGTTCGAGTCCGGATCGGGCTACAATCGATAAGGCACGTCAAGCAAAGCCGTGGGAACCAACGATCCAAGTTTCAAGACAATCCGAGTTCGTATGCTCGAGATATTGTCGACAAAGGATGGAGTAGAGCTTCCTTAGTTCGAATCCATAGGCGAACCCTATGTTCGAATCCATCAGACAAGCATTGCCTCGTATCCATGAAAAAGAGACTAGTTCGAATCGATCAGAGGAGAATTGCTTCGACTCCATCAGGCGGAACCGATAGCTTCGAATCGATTGAGGCATTCACCGCGTTCGACTACATCAAACAAGTCTTCATGTGCCTTGAGTTCGAATCCACCCTTGCATGCACCGTAGTTCGAATCCATCGAAGGAAGGAACCTTCGAATCCATGCATTCGAATCCCCAGGCCAAGACAACTTCGAACCGGTCCATAGCTACAAGTCTAAATCGATTCGAACGAGCATTGGTTTCATCGATTCGAAGGGAGAGGTCCTTCGAATCCATTACCTCGAATCCAAGCCATGGATACGACCCAGTCAAACCGGAGTACAAAACAGATCGAAGCGAGAGACACGCGCCACGTCGCAGCAGGCATCGAGTCGACCGAATCGATTCGAAGTAAGATCGATTCGAAGTATCCCTGCTCTCCAGAAATGCAACATTGAATCGATCATATCTCGAGTTCTACAAGTCCAAATGCCATGAAATTTTCACAGAAGCTCAAACACATAATGAAGAATGTACACACCAAATTTCAGCTCGATTGGACAATTTCTTGATCGATTCGAACCAAGGTTCGAATCGATCCCAAAGTGGGCCCAGATCTCCAGATTTCGGCCATGTGGGCCCCCTGACGTACCAGAACTGGTCTCCCCTCATTTTAGGCGAAATATCAGCCTCCTACACCTATAAATAGAGCCCCTGGTCATTCAGAAAAGGGGTCGGATAATTCTAAGTACTGAAGAGCGCCCAGATTCTGCCAGATTTACTCCAGAACACCGCCGCTGCTTTAGATTGACACTTAGCATTTGAATTCAGTTGTATTACATTATTAACTACTGTAATCTTCAAGTAATCGAGCAATAAAATCATCAAACTTCATAGTGGACGTAGGCAAAACGCCGAACCACTCTAAATAGCTTGTCTTTGCAATTTACTTTCTGTTATTTGGAGTTTTTGTTAGATAATCCACAGTTTTAATTTTCATTCTTCACTTTTATCTCTTCAAAAACTTCCGAAGAGTGTTGTGCCCATTTTTGGTACAAACACTTTGGTGCTTTCACTGAGAAAAAACCAGCTTTTTTCTCCTGCTCCTTGGATCTACCATCGATACCGGATTGCACAAATCCAAGAGGAAGATCCAGATCTTCGATTCACAGTCCTTCCATTCTACTTAGATTTGCATAAAATCTAGGAAAAGGATTCATCATTCAAAATGGTTAGCACGAGAACCACTTCTGCAGCTCCAGGACAAGAAGGTAGGGATGGACAAAATCCTGCTCAACAGCAGC
Organism: Allium fistulosum; assembly: GCA_030737815.1. Lineage (NCBI taxonomy): Eukaryota > Viridiplantae > Streptophyta > Magnoliopsida > Asparagales > Amaryllidaceae > Allium > Allium fistulosum. The sequence goes on from JASFAW010000014.1 coordinate 8,132,123, forward strand.
CATCCAACCAAGACCACACTGCCCACTCGGATCCGTCTGGGGCAGTCACTAGACAAGAATTTCAGGTGTTACTTCAAGAGTTGACTCAGAGTCGGCAACAGTTAGCCGAACAGTTGCGAGCCAATATTGAATTGACAAATCGACTGAACCGCCAGGGCCGTAGGAGGTCCAGAAGGGATGATGTTTCCCGCTCATCCACTGAAAGTTCTGCCTCATCTGACTATCATCATAGATCTACCCGTCCCCGATTAGACGGAGATTATGCTCAGACTACGGGATATCAGCCTGCCCTGACTGTCGGGTAGTTGAGGGTAGGACCATCAACCAGCTTCCAGGCTGGGCCATCAGCACGAGGTGGCCGCACTCCACAATACACTACGGACAATCATGTCACAGCTGCCACAGTAGAAACAAGGGTCGATACCCGATATCTTCCAGATTCGAGTAATCAACAGCAAGGACGTACTTCTAAACCATACGTCCCGGAAGGCGCTGAGCCAAGGAGGCGAAACTTGGACCGTCGACAGCGCCCGGTCCAAACTCGCATTGTGGAACCCGACCACACCTTAGCTCAGCATGCTCAAAATGTAGCAATGCCAGACATCTCGACTATGATACGTCAGATGATCCGTGAAAGCCAAGGACTTACCAATGACGATTGGGGAATTTCTCGAAGCCATACTCCTTTCACGGACGAGATACTATACGCTGAACCTCCTCGGCGATTCAGAATGCCAACTCTCCCTATGTACGAAGGAAGTTCTGATCCCAATCAGCACATACTGAAATACAAATGGTCAATGAGCGCTGCAAGGGCCGACGATGCAGTAAAATGCCGCAGCTTCCCCATTTCACTGGGAGGAATTGCAACAATGTGGTTTACAAGACTACCTCCAAGATCTATCTCGTCATTTGACCAATTGGCTAAGAAATTTGTTGAACAATTCCGTATGCATGTTGCCAGACCCAAAGATGTTAACACCCTGTCCAATGTTACCCAGGCTCGTGGGGAAACATTAAGGCGTTACTTGGAGAGATTCCATGCGGCATGCGTGGAAATTAGTAATCCCAACGACAACTCAATTTTAATGGCATTGACAAAGGGAATTGATCCCAATTCTGAATTTGGAAACTGGTTAGCCGGAATACCCCCTGCATCGTTGGACCGTTTCTACTCCAAAGCCGCTCAATTCTTACGGCAAGAGGACGCGAAGCAGTCTAGGAAGCAGGACGATGCAAAACCCGGAAGTGAGGGAATACAAAGCAATGTAGCAGTTAAACAGTCCGGTGACAATTCCGGAAAAGTCCAGTTAAACATACAGAACAAACAAACTCAGCCAAGAGGTGGCAATGGTCAGAATAAGAAGAGAGACCCGAATCCAGGCCCACGGCGTAGGGCTCCGATGTTTGAAAGTTATACACCGTTAAACACATCACTGGAAAATGTGTACCTGCAAACTTGCAACACAGAACAGTATAAGAAACCCGCTCCGAAGCGGTCATCAGAAAGGCAGATTCAGACGGGAAAGTTTTGTAGGTTTCATGAGAGCTATGGCCACAATACTAATGACTGTCGCCATTTGCAAGATCTCATAGAAAGGTTGATCAAGGAGAGGAAGTTAGATCAATTCGTGCGGGCGCCACAGTCTGGTGGTGCGGGCCCATCGAATCCAAACCGTGCGCAAGATCAGGAAAGACAAGAGGAACCCGCTCGTACGGGCGGGAGGCTAGTTATCAATACCATAAGTGGTGGTCCTCATCCAGCAGACAGGAGCTGGAGGGAAATGGAGTCGTATGCTAGCTCGATCAGGCATGCGAGCTTCGAATGCTGCAGTAATTGTGAGGATGGAACCCCGGCTAAGCAACAAAAAACGATGTCTGACGATATCATATTCAGAAGCAGAGATGCTGACAAAATCGAAGCTCCAACGATTGATCCACTGGTCATATCTGCCCAGGTTGGTCCTGCTTGGATGAAGAGGATCTTAGTTGACAGTGGGAGTTCTGTAAACATTCTATTCAAGCGAGCTTACGATTTAATGAAGATGGAAGCAAAAGACCTAAAACCCTGCCAATCCCGGGTTCATGGCTTCAATGGCAGTGCAACAATACCTACTGGGATAGTGGAACTACCAGTGGAACTGGGGATCGGAGAGCGCAGGAGAGTCCGACTACTGCAATTTGTTGTTCTTGACATTGCTTCACCGTACAATGCATTCCTGGGTCGACCAGCTCTTGCTGAATTTAGGGCAGCCATTGCCCCGGGGTGTTTAACTTTAAAATTCCCAACCGATCATGGTATAGGAATCGTTCAAGGAGATCAGGCAGCAGGAAGAGCCTGTTATGTTGCTGAATTGCGAGAAGCACAGAAGAAGGAGAAAGGAAAGGGCGTAGAGGAATCTCTCTCTGTCCGTTTTACTGATAATTGACAGCTAACGCTTGAGCCCCGGCCCGGGCACCACTACCAATTCCTTAGAGATCTTGACCCTAGAGATAGCGAAGATAAAGATGAAGTAGAAGAGAATCAAGCGTCTCCAGCCGAACTGACTGTGGACGTCCCGGTCAGTGAGGATGACGACTCGAAAGTACTAAAAGTTGGATCTCAACTGGGAAAACAGATACAACAGGAATTGGTTGAATTTCTTCAAGCGAATCTTGATGTCTTTGCCTGGACGCACTCTGACATGTGCGGAATCTCACCGAACATTGCAAGTCACTCTTTGAATATTGATCCGCGACATGTTCCGGTCAAGCAAAAGAGGCGCGGTATGGATCCAGAGAGATCTGCTGCCCTTAAAGAAGAAATTGACAAGTTGCATTCAAATGGTTTCATCCGAGACGCTCTATACCCAGAGTGGGTGTCAAATCCGGTAATGGTTCGGAAACCGAACGGGAAATGGAGAACTTGTGTCGACTACTCTGATTTAAACAAAGCCTGTCCAAAAGATAGTTTTCCACTTCCCCGAATTGACCAACTCGTTGACTCAACTGCAGGTCACGAATTGTTATCCTTTATGGATGCTTATTCCGGTTATAATCAGATACCCATGTATCTACCCGATCAAGAACATACTAGTTTCGTAACCGATCTGGGACTCTACTGTTACAGAGTCATGCCCTTTGGTTTAAAGAATGCCGGAGCAACTTACCAACGCTTGGTTAATCGAATGTTCGCTGATCAGATCGGGAAGACCATGGAAGTCTATGTGGATGACATGTTAGTTAAGTCCCGATTTTCCACAGATCACGTCAAGGATTTAAATTCAGTGTTCCGCATCTTGCGTGAATATGGAATGAAGCTTAACCCGTTAAAGTGCCACTTTGGCATCGCATCCGGAAAGTTTCTGGGGTTCATCGTCAACGCCCGTGTCCAAGCACATCCGCTTACTGTGTATACCGATCAGCCGTTACGACAGGTCCTCACGCGGCCTGAGACGTCTGGAAGGTTACTCAAGTGGAATATTGAACTGAGCCAATTTGACATTACTTATGCTCCGCGGAGAGCCATTCAAGGGCAAGTCCTAGCTGACTTCATAGCTGAATTTACTGTTCCTGACGACTTACCTGAAACCAGCGAGTCTCCTGAATATGTCTGGAAACTTTATACAGATGGTGCATCAAACGATCGATGTTCGGGCGCTGGAGTTGTACTAGAAACCCCCGAAGGTCGATCCATATGCTATGCTTTGAAGTTTGATTTTCACGCAACCAACAATGAAGCCGAGTATGAAGCCCTGTTGACTGGGTTAAAGCTTGCCAGAGATCTGAGAATTATCGCTATAGAAGTTTATTGCGATTCACAATTGGTTGTGTGTCAGGTACGGGGAGAATATCAAGCGAGAGATCGAAGGTTAGCTGCTTATCTAGCCCGAGTTCAGGAAGCGCTGGATCAGTTTGATTATTATGCTATTTACTACATACCACGAGATCGCAATCAAAAGGCCGATTCATTGGCAAAGTTGGCCAGCACAGGTGAAGCACAGCAAATGGGACTCGTCCCGGTCGAAACTTTGTCTTTCCCAAGCATCGATCAAATCAAAACGAATGATGTGTTGGAGACCTTTCCCAGCAGAGAATCATGGATGACTCCGTATCGAAATTATATTGAGAATGGGATATTGCCTGAGCACCGAAATGAGAAAAGGCAAATTCTACGAAAAGCTTCGCGGTTCATCATTCAGGACGGGATCATGTATAGAAAAGGTTATTCTGTTCCACTCCTCCGGTGTATCGCTCACGACGAAGTCAAACGAGTGTTACATGATGTACACGAGGGAGAATGCGGCGATCACACCGGTGGACAAGCGCTTGCTAAGAAGATACTCCGATATGGATATTACTGGCTGACAGTAAATCGAGATGCTGCCAATTACGCCAGAAAGTGCGACAAGTGCCAAAAACACGCTCGAATTCCAAGAGCCCCGCCTACCGAGTTAACTCAAATGGTCAGTCCCTGGCCGTTCGCTATGTGGGGTATCGATATCATTGGCGCTTTGCCTCTGGCAAAAGGTGGTGCGAAGTATGCCATCGTCGCAGTTGATTACTTCACGAAATGGGCCGAGGCCGAAGCTCTCGCAACGATTACGTCAAAGAAAGTGATAAACTTTGTGGTCCGCAATATCATTTGCCGATTTGGACTCCCGCATACCATCATCACCGATAACGGGACCCAATTCGAAAGTTCAGAGTTCAAGAATTTCTGCCAACGATTTCATATTCATAAAAAGTTCTCTACAGTCGCGCATCCACAAGCAAACGGTCAGGTCGAAGCTGTTAACAAAGTTATCAAATCCATCTTAAAGAAACGACTGGAAAAGGCTGGGGGCAAATGGGTCGATGAACTTCCTATGGCATTATGGGCTTATCGAACAACTCACAAGACCGCAACTGGACACCCCCCATTTTCCTTATCCTATGGCTCGGAGGCCGTCATTCCAGTGGAGACAGAAGTATTTTCTCACCGCGTAACTTATTACGATCCGAAAACAAACGCTATATTGCTCGCTGAATCTTTGGATCTGTTGGACGAGAAACGAGAAGAAGCTGATCTAAGAGCGGCCGCTTACCAAAATCGGGTCGCCCGATTATATAACACCAAAGTTCGCCCCCGAACCTTTGATCTAGGTGATCTGGTCCTCAAGAGAATATACCCGGTTCCTTCACACATGAAACCAAATTGGGAAGGACCATACGTGATTACGCAACGACTTGGAGATGGCACATTCAAACTATCAACCGTGGACGGTCTAGTTTTACCGAGAGCCTGGAACAGCGAGAGTCTCTGTCGCTATTACATATGACAGGCTTTATTTATTTCATTATGTTTTTTATTCAGCAATTTACTTTTGCATTTCGAAATTAGAATTTGTAATAAGGCAACTGATTTGCCATATTTTCTTATTTCAGCAATAAAATGCCATCTCTTCGAGCCAGAGCTGTGATTCATTAAATACAATGTACAACATCACGATGCACGAAGAGCTATGTTCCATCACACAGTGGAATTTATTCAAGTAGGGAGTGGCTGTGAAGCAATCAACCACTCACTAAATGAAACCCGAGCTCGGGGGCAAGCCATCACATCAGGCCATGAAATGGGCTGATACACGACAACCCTTCATTCAACTCCGTACTCCCAGAGTGCGAGGCGGAGTATAAACATTCTTCTAACTCCGTGCTCCCAGAGTGCGAGGCGGAGTATAAACATTTTTCTCAACTCCGTGCTCCCAGAGTGCGAGGCGGAGTATAAACATTTTTCCTAAACCCCAGAGTACTCCGAGAGCGCGAGCTGGGTATAAGCTTTTTACTTAACTCCGTGCTCCCAGAGCGCGAGGCGGAGTATAAACATTCTTCTAACTCCGTGCTCCCAGAGCGCAAGGCGGAGTATAAACATTCTTCTAACTCCGTACTCCCAGAGTGCGAGGCGGAGTATAAACATTCATCTAACTCCGTGCTCCCAGAGTGCGAGGCGGAGTATAAACATTCATCTAACTCCGTACTCCCAGAGTGCGAGACGGAGCATAAACATTCATCCTACTCCGAACTCCGGAGCACGAGACGGGGTATAAACATACGTCTACTCCACACTTCTCCCCAATACAGGGGGCAGAACCATAACACATAACAAGTTGAAGACAGAAAGGGAATAGATTTTCATTTCCATTATCAACAAAAAGAATCTGATTACAAAGTGTTTATGAAAAATTCTGCTAGTGGGAGCCGAATCCACATCTATACACGGCTATAGAAAAATCAACAAAATGCTACCCTACGCAACAGAGATTTAGAGAAAGAAGTTCAATCTTTCTTCTTCCTTATCTTCTTCTTCGGGGTAGCTCCACCTGATCCGCTGCCCGATTTCTTCCTCAATCGCTTGCTCTTTTCAGGCTTGCCCTCCGGCAGCGATATAATGTCGACATCTTCCTAAAAGCTGGAGGCAACGGAAGTTCTTCTAGGAGGACGAGCTGGGGGCATAGGAGTAGTAGCAGGAGGAGGGACAGGAGCGGTCTCGATCAATACAGTACCACCCGGCGAAATCACCATTAACGGGGCAGGCCCGGGTGGACTAGCACCAACATTCCCTGCTGCCATCTCGGCAGCGATCTCAGCAATAACGTCGTCCTCACGAGATACTTGGGCCGCATCGGATGTGCCAATAGCTGGCATAGATAAACTAGCGGCCGGAGCAGCCTCATTCACAGCATCGGACGGGTTGGCAGAGGGATCGATGGGTTCATTGAGAAGCTCCTCAATCATTTGAGCGCTGAAAGAAAACATATTTGCATCTCCCACCTCGCCAATCAAAGTAGAAGTCGTGATGGCTTCAGAAAAAACAACCCCTTGTGTTTGATGAGGAACTGATAAAGCAAGGGGCGCAGAAACAATAACTTCGATCACTGAAATACGACAAAACGAAGATTGTTAGCCAAGTGTGTTGCTTAGGGTTCTTCACAACTGAACTACGAGAAACGTTCAAATACCTTCCTTGGTCTGAACCGAAATGTGGGCAGAATCCTCGGCAGAAGATAATAATGGTTGGTCAGGATTATAGGCGGGAACAGATTGGGGATCTACCGCACCAGTGGTTTCGGGCAATGTTGGAATTGCAGTTCCAACACCTGTCCCGTGATGCACGACCCCCGAGCCTTCGCCTGCCTCTAGAGATTGGACGCCGAGCTTTTCTTTCGCCATAGAGATTACCACTTCATGAAGGATCTTCCTCTCATCCTCGGTAAGCAGACGCATCTCCAGTTCAAAGTCGTCAAGTGCTCCATCTGGATGCGCTGCTCTCTTCTCATTCACCAGCCGGGTCCAGGCATTGTACAAGATCATGGAGTCATCTCCCAGCCACGCTAAATTTCTGTGTTCCAGCACATTAGCGTTATACGTGACTAAGAGATCGTCAAACTCAGCATCTAGCCTAGACCTCTCCTCCAAGATCTTTTCCTGAATCTCTGCTTCCACGGACTTAGCCTTGACCGCCGCCGCAGCAAGTTCGGCCCTGAGAGATACTGCTTGGTCGCAAGCCTCTTGAGCAGTGGCTTTCGCATCATCCTTCTCCTTCACCATTTCAGCGAATTTGGCCTTGAGCTCATTCAGCTCTTTAACGGCTAAGTCTCGCTCAGCTGCAATGGTGGTATTGCGATGGCCCATCTCTTCCACTGTGGCGCAGTGTTCTTGCTGCATCCTCGCTAGTTTGGCCACGACACCCTCGTGTTTCTTAAGTGTTTCAAGCTCTGACTTTCGGGACGTTTCCACTTCGGATTGAAGAACTTGAATGATGCGTTTCTGCTTCGCAATGTCAACATCACGTTCAGCAATGACCTTCGCCCTGTCGAAAGCTACTCTAGAAGCCTTCACGGCTGCCTTATACCACTCCTTTTACTGAGCATAGAAGTCGTGGATGTAATTATGAGCAGTGGTCTCAGCTTCCGGAGGGATTCTTTTAAAGTTAGGAGGGAAGATATAGCCATCCATGCAAATTTCCGGGTAGTCGTTTTTCATTTGGGCGAGTTTAGCAGCTCCCTCACTTGTCAACTCAGCCGGAGCTTGTTCAATTATAGCGGCTGCCGTTGGTTCCACTCTTGGCCGTTGAGCATCAGGCCGAGAAGATTGAGAAGGCAACTGTTGCTGATGAGATGGCCCTAGGAGGTCTACTGGAGCCCTGGGAGGCGGAGGAGAACGAGATCGGGGTCGGTGCTGGTATCCCCGGTCTCTGTCAGAGTAATCATAGCCAGAACGGTTACGCGAGTAATCTCTATCTATATCATAACGTTCTTGACTCGAGTAGCCTCGCCCATGGTCCCTATCTGTCTCTCTCCTACGGGAATCATAGAATGGAGAAGATTGGCGCACATTCCGAAGCCTATCTAGAGTGGAGCCACGCCCTGACATCTCACCTGCGATAAGAAAGAATTACGGATTAAAATCCCATAAAGCAATGTTTACTATGCAGAAGTCATGGAGTGCCGTGGAAGTGTGTGTAAATGTGTAAACCCCCAAACCGACCGGAAGTGTTGACCGCACTTAAAGGAAAGGGCTCGTTCATGTTTAGGACATCTTGCAATTCCTCCAACCCAGGATTATGAGAAATCGATATATAATCTGGGATAGGAATATCGTCAAGCCCTTTGAGAAAATCTCTCGAATGAGAAGGGGCGGCCTCAGAAATCATAACTCCGGAAGCGGGAAGAAACACATCTACAGATTTTCCCCCCTTTGACTTAAGTTTTTTGGAAACGGCGGCCTTGCCTTTCCGTTTTTCTCCCGATTCCTCCAAGTTTCCCGAAAGGTCAGCCATTGGCTCTGAATCCGTATGGGTTCTTTCTTCGTCACTCGCCTCGATTATTCTGATTCCGAGTGACTTCTTCGCTTTTCTCTTCTTGGGTTTCTTCTTATTTTCCTTCTTGGAGACGGACTTTGAAAATCCCTCAACAACTATGCTTTGATTAATGTCGATCAAACCCAGAACTCTTAAGTTGTAGTCGTTCAGCACCGAGTCAATATGCCTCAGCTCGCTTGGGACTTCTTGAAGACTCCGGACGGTACCCTTGAAACGCCCTCCATCGGGCCTAGAGATAATAGCTGTAAAAGGAATGAAATGTCAATTTTAACACCGAAGAGCTATTGGTCAAGGAAACAGGTTAAGGCGCTTACGTCTAGACAACCATCGCCTAGCGAAACCCGGAGGGCACCGAACGTAGAACCATTCGTTCTTGAAATAGCTCAGGCGCGTCCAAGCTCCAACTACAACTTGGCAATTTCTAACTGCCTCCAAAAATGTAAACGACGGGCTATCACCCCTGCTCTTGAAGTTAAATATGTGTCTGATCTCGGAGGGCCTCGGCGGGCGAAAAAGACAGTCCATAAATATTACGAAGGCACTATTCAGCAACGCGTGCCCGTTGGGATGAAGTTGTGAAGGAGCGATTCCTAGATATGATAGCATCCCTCTGATATACTGATTGAAAGGAGGAAGAGTTCCAGCCGCACAAGCATGACGGTAGAATGCTGTATATCCTTCAGGCGGATTGTGCGGTCTATCAGTGGCGCTGGGCAATAATACGTCACCAAGAGATATGTTATGCTTTAAGCATATTCGTCCCAATAAGGATTCAGAGATGTTGGACTGAACCGAATCAACAGGGTCCTCAATAAATATCGCCTCCGGCAATTCATCTGGAGCTGGATCAATTATATCGGCAGGGATATCAGGAATCTCAAGCACCGGAGGAGTCGAGCTCTGTACCTCTTGTTGTTGGGAGCTCGAAGATTCCATAATTAGCTAACTCATCAGAAAGCAACGTTAAGTTCGTGAACGGCCCGTGCATTCCCCAGTGTAGAGTGTGTGAGCATGTCGTGCAGTGCAAGTGCTGTGCATTACTTAAGCAAATTTAACAGAATAAAGCAAGATATCCGAACAACATAACTTGGAAATTTGAGAATGAAAATGACCGTCATCGCTGACCGTCCCTTCCACACCATCCAAACGCCACTGACCATTTCAAATATAAATCAGTTAAATTACTGGTCACGTCATAGTTCCATCGACAAGCTTCAAAGGAAATTCAGGTTTAATTTGTTAGTTAAGTTTCGATTATGCAAGGCCGAAGCTTGTCGGAGTCAAGTGTGCTAAAATTCAATGGGTCCATCAAAGTTCAACTTGAAATTGGTCATGGTTCAGATGTTGGAGCAAATCAGAAGAGTAGAAGCCCCTGAAGCACAGATGTTCGAATCGATCGACTCAAATCAATATGAGTTGAATCGATGAGGGTCGAATCGTATCGATTCGACCCTGCATAAGTTCGACTCGATGAAATCTTGGGGTGGAGAAGCAGTTCGAATCCATGGGCTATGCATAACTTCGAATCGATCAATACTCGGCACTTTCGAATCGATTGGGATATTACTGCTTCGAATCGATCGATTCGATCTTTCAAAACCATCGGTGCGAAATTTCGTATCGATTCGAACCACCTATCCCTGAATCAATTCGAAGTCTTATTTTCTTCATCGATTCGTTTTACTTAACCCTGCATCGATTCGAAATCTTACATCTTCGATCGATTCGGGCTACCTGTCCCCGAACCAATACGAGTAGAAAAAGCTATCTCTTGTATATCCATCGAGTCGACCCATTTCAGTTCTTTCTACTCTTTGTATTTCTCAAAAGAAAGGATTGAAGTCAATGTTCGAACCCCGTCTTCATCGTTCTACACTCGAATCAATCCCTTAGATACCTGGACGAATTCGATTGGAATTTAAGACTCGGTAAAATCTGATTGACTCGTGCAAGACGTGGAGCTCTGAAGAATCGATTCGAAGAAGGAGCTCTCGTAACAGTAAAAGTAAAAAGTTAAAAGTGGACAAGACCCCGGTATATATAGGGGAAACGAGACCATTCGTCTCCCGGTCAAGCGCAACCGGAAATAACGGGTCTAGCTCATCGATTCGAAGCAGTATCTTCGAATCAATCACTGCAAGGCATCAATCGATTCGAAGCTGACCAGGCGACCTCGTCGACTCGGACTCAAATATCTACACCAGACAACTTCGAGACTTTTCCTTCGAATCCGCAGCGTCGATTCGAAGCACGGCGTCAGAAGAGTCAGGGGAAACGTTCGACTCCATCGATTCGAACAGTCAAGTTCGAATCCCTCAATTACAGATCCATCCAAGCTTCGAATCCACCCGAAAATCATCGTTTCGAAGTTCCATCGGATCGAGGCAGTTAACTGAAAATGAATCAAAGTCGCTGTGCCCACCAATTTGGAGTGCCAACTTCAAAACTATCGACTTGTAGCACGACGAAGAGTATCAATTCGAGTAACCTTCTCGAATCCATCAAAAACGATCGAATGGGAATAAAAGCATTGCTTTGGATATAAAATTATTGCTTGACTATCTTGTACAACGGTTCAAGAGAGGATCGATACTGAGGGATAGTCATAAATAATCATTAATGCACTGATTAAACTCGAATCTCAAATCGATTCAGGAGAGGATCGATGTAGAATTCGATAACAAACCAAACTGGCAACGACTTTCAAACATGCAACTTTCACCAAAGTCGAAGTGGTACATATATGCACATATGTTTGACTAGTGTTTAATCGTTGTCATTTTACAGGGATCAAATGTTCATCACGTCATAACACAGAAAGCTAACAGCCAGTCACAATTATACGACGGTCACTTACAGCGATACAGAATACAACTTTCGGCGAAAAGCATGTCATAACGGCCCAATGAGAGACTGCAGCTTATCAAAGCACGTCATGTTTACACAAGACATACTTTGGGGGGCAAATGTTATCCCGCCTTTTGGCAAGGCCGTGACACCAAGGACTTAACTAGAAAATCGTGACAGATCATCTCGGAAGTCGGTTACACGTAAGGATCGCTACGGATATCGATGAATTTTGTTCGAGTCCGGATCAGGCTACAATCGATAAGGCACGTCAAGCAAAGCCGTGGGAACCAACGATCCAAGTTTCAAGACAATCCGAGTTCGTATGCTCGAGATATTGTCGACAAAGGATGGAGTAGAGCTTCCTTAGTTCGAATCCATAGGCGAACCCTATGTTCGAATCCATCAGACAAGCATTGCCTCGTATCCATGAAAAAGAGACTAGTTCGAATCGATCAGAGGAGAATTGCTTCGACTCCATCAGGCGGAACCGATAGCTTCGAATCGATTGAGGCATTCACCGCGTTCGACTACATCAAACAAGTCTTCATGTGCCTTGAGTTCGAATCCACCCTTGCATGCACCGTAGTTCGAATCCATCGAAGGAAGGAACCTTCGAATCCATGCATTCGAATCCCCAGGCCAAGACAACTTCGAACCGGTCCATAGCTACAAGTCTAAATCGATTCGAACGAGCATTGGTTTCATCGATTCGAAGGGAGAGGTCCTTCGAATCCATTACCTCGAATCCAAGCCATGGATACGACCCAGTCAAACCGGAGTACAAAACGGATCGAAGCGAGAGACACGCGCCACGTCGCAGCAGGCATCGAGTCGACCGAATCGATTCGAAGTAAGATCGATTCGAAGTATCCCTGCTCTCCAGAAATGCAACATTGAATCGATCATATCTCGAGTTCTACAAGTCCAAATGCCATGAAATTTTCACAGAAGCTCAAACACATAATGAAGAATGTACACACCAAATTTCAGCTCGATTGGACGATTTCTTGATCGATTCGAACCAAGGTTCGAATCGATCCCAAAGTGGGCCCGGATCTCCAGATTTCGGCCATGTGGGCCCCCTGACGTACCAGAACTGGTCTCCCCTCATTTTAGGCGAAATATCAGCCTCCTACACCTATAAATAGAGCCCCTGGTCATTCAGAAAAGGGGTCGGATAATTCTAAGTACTGAAGAGCGCCCAGATTCTGCTAGATTTACTCCAGAACACCGCCGCTGCTTTAGATTGACACTTAGCATTTGAATTCAGTTGTATTACATTATTAACTATTGTAATCTTCAAGTAATCGAGCAATAAAATCATCAAACTTCATAGTGGACGTAGGCAAAACGCCGAACCACTCTAAATAGCTTGTCTTTGCAATTTACTTTCTGTTATTTGGAGTTTTTGTTAGATAATCCACAGTTTTAATTTTCATTCTTCACTTTTATCTCTTCAAAAACTTCCGAAGAGTGTTGTGCCCATTTTTGGTACAAACAGAATCTGAAACAGATAACCTAGAAAGATGATCGTGCTTCAAATCAGAAATAACACTACCAGCCAAAGGAGGAAATTGCCTATCTAGATTCGATGACTGGTGATTAGAATTCAAACAAGAATCGAAATCTGACAAAGTCGAAGGAGGGATGAAAGAAGAAGAAACAGAAGGTGGAGGAGGGACAAGAGAGGAAGAAAGATTCAAAGAAGAGGAAATGATCGAGTGAGGGATCGGAGAGGAGGGAGAAGGGTTCGAGGGTGGAATTAGGGAAGAAAGAGAAGAAGAAAGAGGAGGTGGAGGGAACGGGGATGGGGAAGATCGGAAAGGAGCTTCTGATCGAGTCAATTCTTTTGATTACCCAGGCTGGGAGCTTGTAGAGTGACATCTAGTAAGTAGGAATTGCTGATAGGAGAGATTTGACAAGGACGAGGCGCCCAGCTGAGGAGAGGGAGTGGGATTTCCAGGAGTGAAGTCTGTTTTCGATTTTGGTGATGAGGGGGAACCAATCCGATCTGAGTAATTTAGTTGGACGGAGGGGGACACCGAGGTATGAGATTGGGAAATGCGCGATTTTGCAGTTAAGCAGGCTGGAACATGTTAGGCTGAGGTGGTCAGAGTTTCCAAGCATGATGATGGAGCTCTTACTAAAGTTGATGGATAGGCCGGAAATGAGTTCAAAAGAGTATAGAGCAACTTTGAGATAGTGTATGTGGTTGATCGAGGGTGAGGCAAAAAGAATGGTGTCGTTGGCGAATTGAAGGTTGGATATGACCAGATTTGAATTGGGGAGCTTGATGCCTTCAAAGATGTTGTTCGAGATTGCTAACTTGATCATACGGTTGAACACATCAGCAACCAGGATGAAAAGCAGAGGAGAAAGCGGGTCTCCTTGTCGCAGTCCACGGGCAGATTTGATTAGCCCCCCCGAAGACCCGTTAATAACTATAGAGGACAGGCTAGAATTAAGAATACAATGTATCCAATTGCACCATTTTGCGGGGAAGCCTCTATGTTTCATAAGCTCCAAGATGAATTGCCAGTTAACCGTGTCGAAAGCTTTTGAGAAGTCTAGTTTGAGGAGCATACCTGGTGTTGAAGTGTGGTGGCAGAAGGAAATGACTTCTTGAGTCGACGCTACGCAGTCCATGATGTTACAGCCGAAGATGAATGCGGATTTATCAATTCCAATGAGGGGGGCGATGATGGCTTGAAGGCGGTTGGCTAGAACTTTGGTTATGATCTTGAAGGTGGTGTTCAGGAGACTAATAGGACGGAAGGACGAAAGGGAAGAGACACCTGGGGATTTGGGAAGGAGGATGATGTTCGCATAATTGAGGCGAGCCACAGATGATGGATCAGCATGAAATTCGGAACACATCTCGATAATGTCGTATTTGATTGTTTCCCAATAGTGTTTGAAGAATAGAGGGCCGAAGCCATCTGGGCTAGGAGCCTTGTCATCGGCCATGCTCTTTAACGCGGCCCAAATTTCCGCTTCCGAGAAGGGGTGGTCTAGAGGAATTGGAGAGTTCTCAGGGTAGAGGAGGTTCCAGTCAATTTGGGGGCAGAGGGGGGGTGTTGTTTTCCTAGGATGTTTCAAAAATAGTCAGAGAACAGTTTAAGGATGTCAGATTGGTCAGAGATAGTGATGTTGTTGTGGGTGATTTCGGGGATGAAAGTGGATTTACGCCTGCCGTTAGCGAGGCGGTGGAAATAGGCAGTGTTCTTATCGCCATCCTCAATCCATTTCGCTTTGGAGCATTGTTTCCAACCTATTTCCTCCTGTAGAGACAATCTATCCAGGTCAGCTTCCAGCTCCCGCAGGCGAGTTCGATCCGATTCGGTAAGGGGGGAGGATTCTTCGAGTATATTTAGGTCCAAAATCTCATCTTGTATAGCGGAGATTCGCGAGCGAATGGAGCCCCAAACTGACTTGGCCCAGGGTTTGATGATTTTACGGAGAGAACGGAGTTTGGAGACAACTCTGGCAGTGGCTGATTGGATGGGGGAGGGCTGAGACCAGATTTCTTTGATGAAGTTGTCAAAAGATGGCTCCAGGAGCTAGAGGCGCTCGAATCTGAAGGGTCTGATAGGACAGGTGGGGGAGCCAGTGTCGAGAAGGAGAGGGCAATGGTCGGAGATAATTGTGGCTAGGCCCGAGACCAAGAAGAGAGGGTATAGATCCTCCCAGGCCGAGTTGAATAGGAAGCGGTCCAATTTAGCTAATCAAGGTTCTGATCTGCGGTTAGACCAAGTGAAAAGGCGGTTACAGATGGGTGGATCTATCAGGGAGCAGAGATTGATGAAATGATTGAAGGCTTCAGAGTCTTGGGAGAGATTGCCCGAGTTCCTTTCGGTTGGGGATCTGGTGGTATTGAAATCACCTCCGACCACCCAAGGGCCATTAATGTGTGAGGCGAAGGTGAGATAGTTTGACCATAGTTCATTTCGGTCTCGAGTATTTTGTGGGCCATAGATATTGGAGAAGAAGAAGATTATTCCAGTTTCTAAGCGACGAAGGGCTACATGTAGGGCTGCTGTGTGGTAGAAGGTTTGGCAGTGGGACCACACGGATTCGTTCCAGGCTGTCATAATGCCTCCGCAAGAACCGACGGCATTTAGGTGGGCCCACCCAGTTAGGAAAGGCCCACCAATCTATCTGAGGAGATATGATCGATACAGATTGGGATTCTCGGTAGGCTGTTTGGTTCGACTCGCTCCGTTCGACTCGCTTCCGTTCGACTCGCTTCCGTTCGACTCGGTGATGTGGCGCTCGAGTCTTTGGGTCATTATGCTTTTGATGTTGTTTCGATCGAGTTGAACTATGCATTCATTGAGCGAGTCGAAGTGTGCATCGATAGAGCGAGTCGAAGTGGAGCTTCCTGAGAGATTCGAATAGTGGCTTCGCCAATGGAGTCGAAGTTGACGGAGTCGAACAGAGCGAGTCGAAGGAGTCACTTCTGATGGTCGCGAAGCGAGTCAAAGGGAGCGAGTCGAAGTTGGCTTCGAAGTTAGATTCCCCGATGGTTGCGAACGAAGCGAGTCGAAGTATGGCTCAAAGTGAAGCGAGTCGAAATGTGCACTCCCAATGGATTCGAACTGGAGCGAGTCGAAGGAGGCTGTTCTTAACCAATTCTGTATCGTTCACAACTTGAGCATATGAACTCAGATTGACTTGAGATTTGGAACGTTGGCTCTCATAGCTTAGATTGTCATGTCATATCAATTTTAGCTCGATCCGGACTCAGACAAAATTCGTCGATATCCATAGTGAGCCTGTGTATAACTGATCTCTAGGACGGGTCGTCACTGGTTATTAGTCAATTCCTTGGTGTCACGGCCTTTCCAAAAGGCGGGATAACAGTTACTAATCAAGTTTACTTTTACTAAACATACTTAGAAAATTCTAGAATATAATTAAGAAAAAGTAAGCATAAAAAGACAAAAAAGAGTTATAAAGTCAAAAAATGAACATCAAATCAAGCAAACATAATTATTACTTTCTTTACTTAATACTTACGTAAAAATGGCATAAAGTAATGATTTCCAATGTGATGTTAAGTTTTAGTTTGCTTAAAGTATAAGAAAATGGTATTTTGGTCTTTTAAAAAAATATTATTTTAATGCAAAACTTTTTCTATAGCTATACACTTTCTTCACTTTTTACACAACTTCTTCTTTCTTTCTTAAGCTTTTCTTCCAATCTTTAATGGCTTCTTTCCATATTTAAATAATGCCAAAATATTTTCAAAAATAAAACAAAGAAAAATATCAACAAAACTCCGCCGAACCACCTCTAAACTCCTCCATTTCCCTTCCTCCACTCACGTCCCTAGCCTCCACCATTAAACCAAGGCTGAGCACTCCTAGCCTCACCCAAGCCAAGTCGAGCCATTCGAGTCCAAGTGCGCAAAGATTCATGAGCGAAAAACAACAATTAGCGAAGCTATAGCTGATTTTTCGTTCGTCAAAACCAAACAAAGTGAGAACTCTTATATATATGTATATATTTGGTTGTGATGTTGTGATATGTTTATTTGGATATTTGATTATGATATTGATTTTCATATGTTGTTTATTGCATGTAAATATTGAAACAAGTCACGATATACATGACATTGATTCACATGGAAAACACTTTCCAAAATTGAAAAAGTGATATGGAATCATTTAATGCCTTTTAAAATGATTAAAAATGTATTAGAAATGTTTTATAAATATATAAACTTGTTTTAACAAGGTTTGGATGAAAAACATAAAACATGTCAAAACTAGTCGCGTCGCGCAACGGTAGTTCGCGATTTCGCGCCGAAAATTTTAAATAAGTATATGGAATGGAATTTAGCTCAAAATTCTTCGAGATAAGAATTTTCCGGACTATTATATCCATATCTTTCAAATAATGAAAGAAAATCAAGATTTCATTAAGTAAATTTTAAAATATGTCCAAAACAATTTTCTAGAAAAATCGCGCTTTTGCAGTAAAGTGACCAAAGTTTAAAATTGATATTTTAAATATTTTAAAAATATATAATAAATTCTTAAAATCTTTTAAAATGTTTTAAAAGTAATTTAAGTTGAAAAGATGGATTTCTAAATAATATAAAAATCGTTTTGAAGAATATAGCTTTTTAAAACACTATTTGCAACACTTTTCGCAACGCTTTTCACAGGAGATTTTAATAAGTTTTGAAATATAGGTTGAAACTTATCAATTCTTTCCCAAATCCTTCGTAAACATTCTTAAGTAAATTAATGAAGTATTAGAAAATAAATTTGAACAATTTAAAATTACTTTAAAGATTTAAAAGGGAAAAATGAGTATGCAGAAACGACTAGTACATTTGTCCCGCTTGTAAGAGCTAAACGGTAAAACAAGGTGTGTAACTAAGATTAGGAATGGAGCAACCAGTGCCCTAAACTTACCTGGCCTTTGCTTTATCTTTTAGATGAGGGGTGGAACAGATCAAAGGGAAAGCCCAGATGCTCAACTTGGATTTTATAGAAATAATCTTCTGATACTCATTGTTAAAATCCGAAGAGGGAACTTGTCCTATCCGTGAAATTTAAAAGGTGATCTCACCGTTATTCCCCCCATAGCACTTGTTGAATATGGATGTTGATAGTGAATAAAAGTAGAGTGATTTCTATAATCCTATTTTCTCAAAGATACACTTAAAAAATGATTTGAGAAATATTCAAAAAGAGAGGTTTAAATGATTCCGTATTTAAAGAAGAAGATTCTAAAAATATATATCTCTCAAAGATATCTTGATAAAGGGGAATGAATCAATTAACCAATAATCATCTACTTATAAAACATCATTTTTATTGATGATTCGATTCAAAGGAACCAGGGTCGGATTTGGGTGATTCCTATCCGAAAACCACTTCGAACCAATCTACGTTCGAAGTAAAATGTGTCTGAAGACAAATGACTTTGAAGATAGATATTTTCATGGTGTAGGGTAGTCTACCACTTGTCCCTCGAGGTGAAAATTACCATATCATATGGTTGCAGCAGTGCTCTGTTATGAAAATCTTTGATGCAAGGACTTATCCCTACTAATGGAGTAGGAGAGTACCTTCGGTTTCGTTCAGTCCCAGAATGAACTTGTATGGACAAATGTCTGACCTTGCATTCCAAATCACAATGAGTGACCTCTATAAAAGTATACCAGTTTGGTGGCGAAGAAGACACCTTCTCTTAGCTTAACACCCTTTCTAGATGCGTATGAGCTCAGGAGTTGTACGTTTGTAGAAATCAGTCATGTGAATGTGGAATGGTAATGTTGCATTCAAAGTGAAGAAGATGTGTTATGTGAAAAGGTAATCGTTTACCTCAGGCCTTATCACCCGAAAATGACAAAAATAGGGTAGAAGCAGCAAGGCTAAGTGGGTTGCTCCTAATTAGGAGATGTCATCATCCTTCTAGATTACTCTACACATGTCTAAGTATGTAGTGAATGTATGACTCGGGATCCCATTAAAGGTCAGTAACGACCGGGGTGATGACATATTCGGTACTATCCAACGTGAGGGGTAGGATGGTCTTGTGTTGGTTTAGGTGCCGAGTATCTCGACCCTAGGTGCATCCCTCTAGAGGTGTACTGTCGGAAGGTAGTCCCTTACCTTATCATTTGTATGGAAATCCATTCTCCAATAAGTGCCTGTACAATTTTAGATTTAGAAAGCCTTGTATTATGAGGTGGTATGTTGGAATTTAATAATGTAACAATTTCGGCTAAGATTAATAAGTTTATTTGGAAATGTTTTTTTAAAGAAAGCCATTAAAGATAATATCCTTAAATTTGACGTAACAAAGACTTTGGTTATCATAAGAGAAAAACCCGTTCCGTGTTTTTGTGCTGCGTGGTCTTATGAGATACCCTTTTGTTTTTCAAACATCGTATTTTGAGTTTCACACCAGTCTCATGACTGACCCGGTGTTTATTTTCTTTTCTCTTTAAACTCTGGGTGCCCTATTTTTCCAGGCAGCCAAGTAGTTAGGAAAGTTTGAAGCATTTTGGAATGGAGCATGGAGCCTAGAGCATTTTGGATTTTTTGTAGAAGCCACCTATTTATTTTTCTATGTTATGTATTAGGTAGTTACCAGCACATGTAAGGATAGGCAGTTATAACTATCCTACTGGATTTGTATTAACTCTGATGGAGCAATTTGAACTTATGATATGTATGATTATGAGTTGAATACGATGTGAGATTCTATTATTGTCTTGTCTTCTATCTTTATTTTTTTTCTTTACTCCATGATAATCTACCTCTCCGGTACTTAGATTTATGGCACATGAATACCGAGAATGTATTAGTGTTGATTTCTGAGTAACGAGGAGGTGGGTCGTTTCATTTGGTGTTAGAGCTTATGGTTGAGCAAATACCTAAGTCTAGATGGGGTTAACTCATTAGAGATAGGATTAGTAATGCCCTAGAATGAGTTTAGTCTAAGAGAGAGCATATTAGAAATCTTTATCCGAATAAGTATATTTGAGTTATTGATACTTTAAACCTATTCCCTAAGATAATCTCGTCTATGTGTTCTAAAAAGATATCTTACTACACTTAGGTAGTAGGAAATGAATACTAAGAAGAGACTAGGAAAGGGTAACAAAGGAGCAGTTCCGGTACAAACTCCGGTTAACCTGACAACTTTCTTCCTAACTTATACCAACGTGGGCGGGAAACCATTCAAGGGTACAGAATCAATTATTGAAGTTCAGAATTGGCTCCGCTCATGTGAGAGAATTTTTAAAGAATTAGAAATAAAGGTTGAGGAAAAGCGCTTCTTGGCGCCTTGGCAATTGCTGGATGGAGCTTTGGCTTGGTGAGAGTCAATTACTATCAATGAACAAGAAGATGATATTTCGTGGGAAAGATTTAAGAAGGTTTTTAAAGATGATACCTACCAGATGCTGGGAAGTCCTGTCTCTATAAAAGTTTTATGAATCTAAAGCAAGGAGAAATGTTAGTGGAAGAATACTTGAGGAAGTTTGATGAATTATCTCTCTTTGGGCCTGGACTGATAGATCTCCACTTAAGAAGAATGAAATGTTTATGGCTGGGATGAGAATAGAGTTTCATGATAGAATGACTGCTCACCTTAAGGGGTCATTCACGAACCTAGTAGATATGGGTTTGCGATATGAAATTCTTGATAAGGAGAAGCCGTCATTAGTACTGAATATTATTAATAGTAGCAACTATCCTAATGAGAAGGAATTCAATCTAGAGGAAAAGAAGCAACAGGGAGGGAAAAAGAGAAAGGATTCAAAGGGTGTCAGGAATAAAGGGCATATTGCTGAGAATTATAGAAAGAAGCAGCAGGAAAATACTATTTCTTCTATAACACTCTATTCTAATTGCCACCAGCAAGGGCATACGATGATGGGTTGTCCATTTATGAAGATAGTCCAGCCAACTAAGGCCTATGCCATGGAAGCAGAACTATTAACTTCGGAAGAAACCAAAGAAAGAGGAGTTCTTGAGGGTGCTATTTGTGTTGAGGGTATTATGGTTAAAGTATTATTTGATACTGGAGCTTCCCGTAGTTTTATTTCCAAAGAATTGGTTGAAAAATTGGCGCTTACCACCAAAATAGTAGATACCCCTATCTGCGTATTAAATCCCATTGGTGGTACAACAAACCTTTGTATGATTTGTGAAGATGTCTAAGTTACCTATCTTTCCCATTATTTTTCATGTGACATGTTGTCCTTGATTTTAATGGATTTGAAGTTTTGCTTGGTATGGACTGGCTATCCAAGTATGAAGCCGTCCTTGATTGCGTTAGGAGGACAGTATTGGTGAAGACAAAGTTAGGGAAGATGGTTGAAATATGTTGTAAGGAGCCCGGCCCGGTAAGGGATAGTTTCCAATATGCACTTGATTCACCCCAAGGAAATTTAGAGACCATACCGATAGTTAAGAAGTTTTCAGATGTTTTTGAAGAGGTAAAAAGTTTGCCCCCACATTGGAAAATTGAGTTTCATATCGATTTAATTCCCGATGCAAGACCCGTTGTTTACCAAAAGCGAATAATGGCTCCCAGAGAGGTAGATGAATTGAGGGAACAAACCAATGAATTGTTAAAGAAGGGATTGATAAGACCAAGTTGCTCAAATTGGGGAGCAGCAGTTGTTTTCTTTGCCAAGTCCGATGGTTCCCTAAGGCTATTTGTAGACTATCGAGACCTGAATAAGTAAACGATTAAGAACAAGTATCCTCTACCCTGCATAGATGACTTGTTTGATCAAATTCATGGTGCTCGGGTATTTTCAAAAATGGATCTGGCCTCAGGATTCCATCAACTTAGAATAGCAGAAGACTGCATTCAATTAACTGCATTCAAAGGTCCAGATTTCTTCTATGAGTGGCTAGTTATGCCTTTTGGGTTGACTAATGCCCCCGATTATTTTGTAGATCTCATGAATAGAGTATTCAGAGATATGCTTAATAAATCCGTGTTATTTTTTATTGACGATATTCTTATATATTCGAAGATTGAAGAAGAACACGAGAGGCATCTAGAGATTGTGCTAGAAATATTAAGAAGGAACGTGCTTAAAGCCAAATTTTCGAAGTGCCATTTTTGGGAAAAAGAAATAAGATTCCTAGGGCATGTAGTATCAAGAGAAGGAGTTTTGGTTGATCCAGGGAAAGTTGTAGCAGTCCAAGATTGGAAGACACCACAAACTCCAAAAGACGTTCGTAGCTTTTTAGGATTGGCAGGATATTACCAGAGGTTCATCCAGGACTTCTCGAAAATTTCCTCCCATCTTACAAGGTTAACAAAGAAGGATGTTAAATTTTAATGGATGCCAAAATGTGAAGATGCATTTAATGAGTTAAAGAAAAGATTAACCAGTGCCCCCGTCTTAGCAATTGCTGATAGAAGTGGCGGTTTAACTATATATACAAATGCTTGTGGAGAAGGTGTAGGTGCAGTTCTAATGCAGCATGGGAAAGTAATTGCTTATGCAAGTAGGCAGTTAAAGACCCATGAGAAGAATTATGCAACACACGACTTAGAGTTATTAGCCGTGGTGTTTGCATTAAAAATATGGAGGCATTACTTGCTGGGTGAAAAGTTTGAGCTCTTTATGGGTCACAAATCTTTGAAGTATCTTTACACCCAGAAGGACTTAAATATGAGGCAACAACGTTGGCCAGAATTTCTTACGTCATATGATCTAGACATTCTATATATGCCCGGGAAAGCCAATGTAGTAGCAGATGCAATGAGCAGGAAGTATGTCGTTATTTCTTATCTAGTAGTAACTCCAACTCTTTTGGAAAGAATTATCAGCAAACAAAAGGAAAATGAGTTTTTGAGAAAAATTTATAAGAATTTACGTAAAGAGCAGAATTCAAGCTTTGAAATAGACAACCATGGAGTATTGCGATTGAAGGGACGAATTTGTGTTCCGGATATTGGAAGCCTTAAGCAGGAGGTATTAG
This sequence comes from Allium fistulosum, assembly GCA_030737815.1. Taxonomy (NCBI): domain Eukaryota; kingdom Viridiplantae; phylum Streptophyta; class Magnoliopsida; order Asparagales; family Amaryllidaceae; genus Allium; species Allium fistulosum. Next base: position 8,155,289 of record JASFAW010000014.1, read on the forward strand.
CTGAATGCCACAAATCCAAACTTAACATTCACCAGGGGATTCACAAAATGTACCAAGACATGAAGCGCACATTTTGGTGGAAAAGTATGAAAAGGGACATTTCCATTTATGTTAGCAGATGCGCAAATTGTCAATAGATCAAAAGTGACCAGCAAAAAGTTGCAGGGCTACTCCAGCCTCTTGAAATTCCAACTTGGAAATGGGACCAAATATCAATGGATTTCATCGATAGCTTGCCTCAAACGAGATAGGGAAACGAAGGCATTTGGGTTATCATAGATCGATTAACTAAAAGTGCACACTTCATCCCAGTAAAGCCAACATGAACTGCTGTAAGCCTGGCTGAGATATATATGAAGGAAATTGTCCGATTGCATGGAGTTCCAAGTAGTATAGTAAGCGATTGGGACTCAATCTTCACTAGTCAGTTCTGGGAAGCATTACAAACAGTTTTAGGAACGAAGCTGAATATTAGCACCGCATATTATCCCCAGACCGATGGACAAACTGAAAGGGTAAATCGAGTATTAGAGGATCTCCTAAGAGCATGCATCTTTGATTTTGGAGGTTCTTGGGAAAATTACCTTCATCTTGTGGAGTTCTCCTATAATAACAGTTATCAGGCTAGTATTGGCATGACACTGTATGAAGCTTTGTATGGTCGTCCATGTAGATCCCCAGCATGTTAGATCGAGACCGGTGATCTGTTAGTACTTGGCCCTGATATGATCCGAGAAGCATAAGAGAAAGTTGACATGATCTAAAAGAAGATGAAAGAAGCCCAAAGTAGGCAAAAGAGTTATGCAGATAGAAGGCATAGAGATTTGAAATTCTCAGTTGGAGATTTTGTATTTTTGAAAGTCTCTCCAATGAGAGGAGTGGTATGATTTGGATAGGCTGGAAAGTTAGCACCTCGATATATTGGACCTTTTCCCATTCTCGAGCGGATCGGCCCACTAGCCTATCAAGTACAATTGCCAGAAAGATTGTCAGGTGTGCATAACGTTTTTCACGTATCTCATTTACGGAAGCATGTGTATGATCCAAAACAAATCATAGAAACAGCTGCCAAGAAGATTTAGAAAGTGAACCTAATTTGGTAGTTATTAGATGTTAACGTAAAAATCGACGCTAACACCCCGGTGTGAGTATTAGTAAAGTGAAAGCACCACCCGTTGGTACGGGAACTAGAAATAAGCAGAAAATAGCAGAAAAAGTAAAGAGACAGTAGTTTTATAGTGGTTCGGCTTAATATCTAGCCTACGTCCACTTTAATCTCCTTTATTGCTGATTCAATTACAACTTTTACAACAATCTTCGATTACAACACCACTTAGACACATAGCTAGAACTCTGATGTAGAAGAATCTTTCGAATTCATGTTGAATGTGTTAGATCTCCTCTTGATGTTCGTTGAAGCGTCTTTTGTGTTTGAAGTGTCGGATGAGTCGAGAAAACAGTAGAGTATAGGCGTTCCAGAAGTGAGCCCAAAAGTCCCCTTTCAGTTGGAGTATGTGGGGTATTTATAGGGAGAATCTGGAGTTAGGTCGTAGGTCGTGAGCGACCTAGGGGTAGGTCATAGGTCGCCAGCATCCTAGAAGCAGAGTTGCACTTGTTCTGTCTGAATGGGTTGGTAAGTTGTAGGTCGTGAGCGACCTAGGGGAGTAGTTGGCGACTTAACCACGTTGAGATACCTAGTGGAGCGACCTAGGTAAGTTGCGAGGGTAGCAGCGGCTTAGTGCGGGTCGTCCTGTATCTTAAGCGACATAAGGATGTGAAGCTTGTAAGTCATAGGTCGTACATTTGATAGGTCGTGATAACCTTAGGTCGCTAGGTCGCTTGTGACGTTAGGTCGCTAGGTCGTTCCATCCTTTAGGTCGCTAGCTCGTTCTGACTTGTGCTAGTTGCTAAGTCGTCATCTGTTTAGTTCGTTAGGTCGCAAGACCTCTTAACTTTCTAGGTCGCTGAGCTTCTTAGCTCGTTAATTCATTGGGTCGCTGAGTCCATTAGGTCGCTAGGTCGCTTGTGAAGTTAGGTCGCTAGGTCGCTTTAAAATAGGAGTTAACACTTGCCCCTCGAAGTACAGGCCTATGTCACAGGTCGTGTGCTTCGATCTAATTCTGCTAGGTCGTGAGTGACCTAAAACATAAGCTAACTCGCGTGCCCATTCGCCTTCTTCTCTCTGCCCCATATAAACTGCTAGCTCGCTTCTTCTTCCTTACTTAACTGCTTCGATATCCTGCTCTGCCATTGATGCAGCCCAGCCTGATGATACCTTAGGTCGCGAGCGACCTAGCGAACTCATAAGTCGCGTACGACCTAACGGGTTAAAAGATGATGAAGCGCGCCAGGGCAATTCAATTGTTTTAAGTTGTATGAAGATCTTAAGTCATATGAAGATCTTAAGTCGATGGCGACCTAGTGAAGATCGCTCGCGAGCTAACGAGTTAAAGGATAAGGCGCTCAAGCGACCTAACGAGTTACCCATTCCTTTAGGTCGCTCCGACCTTCCGAGTTTCGACTTTGACGAGTTACGACCTAAGTTAGGTCGTGGGAATGAATTACGACCTATGTTAGGTCGCGGAGAAGAGTTACGACCTATGTTAGGTCGCGGAGAAGAGTTACGACCTGTGTTAGGTCGTGGAAGTGAGTTACGACCTATGTTAGGTCGCTGATGTGTATGCCGCAAGATCAATGAAGCTATGCTATTCTTTAGGTCGCATCTGAAGTTAGGTCGCACGGAGCTTGGATTTCTTAAGTCGCTGAGTCCTTAGGTCGTGTGTGTTGTATTCTTAGGTCGTGTATTTGTAACTCGTGTATGTTGTGTTGTAAATATTAAGTCGTATGTCGTTTATGTGTATTTGTTAGGTCGCTTACCTGTTAGGTCGCGTGCCTTTGTGTTGAGACGCTGTTGTTTTAGGTCGTAGGTGTTAGGTCGTTCACGACCTATGTGTTGTCAAGTGTTGAGTCGTGTGAGTTGTAACCCTATAAATAGGGATGGTGGTGTCATTTGTAAAGTAAGTTGATTTTGAATAAACTTTTGTTTGAGAGCTTTGTGCCTCTTCTTAAATTGGTAGTTGAGTGTGATCTCCTATCTCCACCTTCGGCATTCGAGTGCGCTCGAATCAACGATTGTTGAAGCCGATTCACGGAATCTAGTGCGCTAGATCAACGTTCGAAGAATCGTAGATCTTCCTTCATGGCATCGTGCGCGATCAACATGACGAAGATAGCTAGAATCCGGTATCTTTGGATCAACAGATTTGGGCATTTGGTATTTTCAATCCACCGATTGCTACTTTCACCACATCATACATTTTAATTTATCCGCTGCTGCATCATTTGGTATCAGAGCTAGACTTAGCCAATCATAGCTAAGCCGAGTCTTGGAGCCAATTTATATTGAAGAGTTCAAGACGAGTCATTTGAATTGAGGCCGAGCTAGTTGAAGGGCATGAAGTGTTTGAGCCGTGCATAGTTTGTTCATTTCTAAGTCAAGGCCGAGAGTTGAAGTTTTGATAATGCCGCCGAGAAGAGCTAATCACCATCAGAATGTTGAAGCGTTGTATAGAAGAGAAGAAGCCAAGCAAATGGAACAACGCATCAATGAAAAGTTTGATGAAGGCATTGCGAAGTTAGAGAAACTGATGAATGATATGAATCAAAGTCAACGGAGAAGGTCGCCAGTCTCGAACCATGGAGGAAACAGAGTTTCGCCATCGGTTACGGAAGCAAGGAGGGTGTCGCCGCAATCTTACCGAGAAAGAAGAGAATCTTCAGTTTCATTGAGAAGAGAACATCATGAGTATAGAGATGAAGAGAGAATAACTCCACGTGAGTTTGAACATGAACCATACCGTGATGATGAAAGACAAAGTAGAAGGGATATGCGTGATCATAGAGATGTGGATGGTCGAGATCGTTATCGAAGTACATCTGTTTTTGGTGAAGATGGTGGTAGATGTAGTGTTCATTCTCGAGATCGAGACCAAGTACGGAATGCATATTGGGGTGTAGAAGATGATGATGATGGGAGTCGGGGATGAAAACTGAAATTCCAGATTTCAAGGGTGGAATGGTAGTGGAAGAATTTTTGGATTGGTTGTCTAATGTGGAAGAAATTTTTGACTTCAAAGAAGTACCCGAGCATCGTAGAGTGAAGTTGGTTGCTACACGATTGAAAGGAAGAGCTATGGCATGGTGGCGGCAAACTAAACTAACACGGGAGAGAATGGGAAAGTCAATGATTGAATCATGGGAGAAGATGAAGAAATTAATGAAGGCTACATTCTTGCCGTATAATTATCAATCTCTTATGTATCAACGATTGCAGAATCTGAGTCGCGTATGTTGTAACTTCTATAAATAGGCCGGTGGTGCCATTTGTAATAGTTTAGTTGATTTGAATAAAAACTTTTGTTTTGTTAGCTTTGTGCTTTCATCAAATTGGTAGTTGAGTGTGATCTCCTATCTCCACTTTCGGTTAATCGAGCGCACTCGATTCAACGACCGCTGAAGCCAATTCACGGTATCATTTTGTTATTTCCGCTGCTGCATCATTTGGTATCAAAGCTTGTTTTAGCCAATCATAGCTAAATCGAGTCTTGGAGCCGAGAATTTGAAGTTTGAAGTGTTGATTTGTACGATCTTGAGCTAGGCCGAGAGCAAGTTGAAGTGTTCATCTTTGTTTTGAAGTATTGGAGATCGGATTTGCATTTTTGAGGAGTTGATTGTTCATCGTGTTCATCACAAATTGCAACAAATTTGGAGATTTCGATCCGTATCATTTTGGATCTAAGTTTGAAAGGTGTTTGAATTTGGCCGTGAAAGTTTGCGTGCCAAGATTTGAGATTGATGATGCAGGCCAAGTACTAGGTCGTGACCGACCTAAAAAATTCGTAAGTCGTTCGGAAATGATAGGTCGTATACGACCTAAGAACGTTGAAGCTAACGAGAGAGGGATACAAAATGAAGTACTAGGTCGTGACCGACCTAACGAAGCCCTAAGTCATGACCGACCTAATAATGCCTTTAAGTCGCTCCAGCGACTTAGTGAAACTCGGCAACGACCTAGCGAAGATCGCTGGCGAGTTAGCGGGCTAGCACATCAGATATTCCAACAACCTAAAATTGTAGTGCAACATGACGAAAGCTTAGGTCGTGAACGACCTAACTCCAAGGTCGCTAAAGAAGAGTGCGAACGACCTAACTCATGCGCTTCCTTAAGTCGCGAACGACCTAACATACACAGGCTGTTTTCTTTGGGTTGTTCAAGTGATAGGTCGCTGCCGAGCTACGACCTAAGCTAGGTCACATAAAGAAGTTCTGAAGCTGGTTCTTAAGTCACTGCCGACTTATGAGTTAGGTCGCTACTATGTTGAGTCGTTGTATGGTATTGTACCGCGTTTTCTTAAGTCGCTTGTACTTAGGTCGTAGGTCGCGCATGTGTTGTAGGTCGTAAGTCGTCTGTTTTTAAGTCGTCTACTTTTAGGTCGTGATGTTTTAGGTCGTGGACGACCTATGAGTTGTACAGTTTTGAGTCGCGTATGTTGTAACTTCTATAAATAGGCCGGTGGTGCCATTTGTAATAGTTTAGTTGATTTTGAATAAAAACTTTTGTTTTGTTAGCTTTGTGCTTTCACCAAATTGGTAGTTGAGTGTAATCTCCTATCTCCTCTTTCGGCATTCGAGTGCGCTCGAATCAACGATCATAGAAGCCAATTCACGGAATCAAGTGCGCTTGATCAACGTCTGAAGAATTGCAGATCTTCTTTCACGGTATCGTGCGCGATCAACGTGACGAAGATAGCTAGAATTCGGTATCTTCGGATCAACGAATTTGGGCCATTCAGTATTCTTCATTCCATCGATTGCTACTTTCACAGAATCATCATTTTGTTATTTCCGCTGCTGCATCATTTGGTATCAGAGCTTGTTTTAGCCAATCATAGCTAAATCGAGTCTTGGAGCCGAGAATTTGAAGTTGAAGTGTTCATCTTTGTTTTGAAGTATTGGAGATCGGATTTGCATTTTTAAGGAGTTGATTGTTCATCGTGTTCATCACAAATTGCAACAAGTTTGGAGATTTTGATCTGTATCATTTTGGATCTAAGTTTGAAAGGTGTTTGAAATTTGAAGTTGGAGCCGAGAGCAAGTGAAAGCCATGTTCATCACTTGGTATATTGAAGTGTTTGTGAAAATTTTGAATCATGCCGCCAAGAAGAGCTAATCGCCATCAGAACGTAGAAGCTTTGTATAGAAGAGAAGAAGCTGATGAGATGGAGCAAAGAATAAACGAAAACTTTAGTGAGAAGCTTAACGAAGGGATTGGTCGATTAGAGAAGATGATGTTAGAGATGAATCAAAATCGGAGAAGGGTTTCACCTGAATCCAACCATGGGGGAAGTAGAGTCTCACCACATTCCAATCGAGAAAGAAGTGTTGATAATGATCATAGAAGTGTGAGTCGAGATTGTTATAGAAGTGATGATGATCGAAGACGTGATAGGAATATGAATGATCGTGATCGGAGGAATGTAGACAGAAGGGGTGTTGGTGGAAGAAATGAAGGTAGTAGAGATGTTGGTGGTCAGGATCGACATCGATATACATCAGATTTTGAGGAGGAGTTTGATGGTGGTAGTGTTTATGGACGAGGACGAGGACAAGGAAGGAATCAGTCGGAGTATGATCACAAGTGGGAGTCAGGGATGAAGACTGAAATACCTGAATTCAAGGGAGGTATGCAAGCCGAGGAATTTCTTGATTGGTTAGCTTATGTTGAGGAAATATTTGACTTCAAGGAGGTTCTGGAGGATCGTAAAGTGAAGTTGGTTGCTACTAGGTTGAGGAGGAGAGCTATGGCGTGGTGGCAGCAAACCAAACTTACTAGAGAACGAATGGGAAAGTCAAAGATTGTTGCTTGGAAAAAGATGAAGAAATTGATGAAGGCTACGTTCTTGCCCTATAATTACCAATCACTAATGTATCAGAGATTACAGAACTTGAGGCAAGGAACGAAGACGGTTGCTGATTATGCTGATGAGTTCTACCAATTAATTGCTCGAAATGATATCATAGAGAGAGAAGAACAATTGACCGCGAGGTTTGTTGGGGGACTTAGAACACAGATCCAGGATATGGTGAACATGTTCGACCCTAGAACTGTGGCAGAAGCACATCAAAAGGTGTTGGCTTGGGAGAAACAAGGTAGATGTGGGGGAGGTGTGTTTCCAAGTTTTACGGGGCAGAACAAAGGAGCGGGTGGTAGTTCTAATATTCCTAAAGCATCAAGTAAGCCTGTTGTTCAGGAAGTGGCTAAACCAAGGGTCAACACTAATTTCAAATGCTATAATTGTCAAGAAGTGGGTCACAAGAGCAGCGAATGTCCAAAACCGAATAAGAGAACTATGATTGCTGAGGCAGAAGAAGATGAGGTAGAGGCTGACTGTTCTAATTCACTACATGATGAGGAGGAAGAGAATGTGTCGGGAGATGAAGGGTATTCATTGATGATGAAGAGGTCGTGTTTAACACCAAAGCAGGAGGAGGAAACTAGCTGGTTGAGGAGTAACATCTTTCAATCAACATGTACTATCTTGGGAAGGGTTTGCAAGTTCGTCATTGATGCGGGTAGTTGTGATAATATTATCTCTACAGAAGCTGTGAAGAAGTTATCATTAAAGACAGAGAAGCATCCGAAACCTTACAAGTTAGCTTGGTTAAGGAAAGGTGGAGAGGTGAAAGTTGGGAGAAGAGCTTGTGTTAATTTTTCAATTGGGAAGAAATACAAGGATGAAATTTGGTGTGATGTTGTTGACATGGATGTATGCCATCTGTTGTTGGGGAGACCGTGGCAGTATGATAGGGCCGTGCAACATAATGGACGTACTAACAGTTACAGTTTCATGTTTGAGGGTACAAAGATTACTTTAATTCCTAAGAAGCGACAACAAAAAGAAAGCAAGTTGGAAGAAATTGAAGAGTTGAAAACTTTGTTATCCCTGAAGGAGTTTGTTAAGGAGGTAGAAGAAGAACCAGAAGTATTCTTGTTGATTGGACGTGAGAGTCATGAAGTGGTTGAGATCCCTGAAGAAGTAAAACCAGTACTGGAAGAATTTGACGATGTATTTCCTAAAGAGCTACCAACGGAATTACCGCCGTTGAGAGACATTCAACATCAAATTGATCTTGTTCCAGGTGATGTGTTGCCACATAGACCACACTACAGAATGAGTCCAAAAGAACATGAGGAGTTGAGGAGGCAAGTGGAAGAGTTGCTTGAGCAGGGGCGTGTGCAGGAAAGTTTAAGTCCGTGTGCTGTGCCAGCATTGTTAGTACCCAAAAAAAATGGGACGTGGAGGATGTGCACCGACAGTCGAGCATTGAATAAGATTACTGTGAGATACAGATTTCCAATGCCGAGACTTGATGATTTGTTGGACCAGTTGAGTGGGGCTACTATCTTTTCGAAGATTGATTTGAAAAGTGGTTACCATCAAATTCGTATAAAACCATGGGATGAATGGAAGACAGCATTCAAGACAAGAGAAGGATTATATGAATGGCTGGTTATGCCGTTTGGTCTTTCGAATGCACCTAGTACATTCATGCGGGTGATGAATCAAATCTTTAGACCATTCATTAGGAAGTTTGTGGTGGTGTATTTTGATGATATACTGATATATAGTGGGAATCCAGAAGAACACTTGCAACATCTGAGAGAAGTGTTGATGGTATTGCGACATGAACAATTTTATGCTGCAACAAAGAAATGCGTGTTCATGACGTAGAGTGTTTTATTTTTGGGGTATGTTATATCGGGAGGAGGTATACAGGTGGATTAGAATAAAGTTGAAGCAATCAGAAATTGGCCACAACCCAGGACGATTACAGAAGTTAGAAGCTTTCATGGTTTGGCGTCATTCTACCGAAGGTTCATTCCACACTTCAGTAGCATGATTGCACCAGTAACTGATTGTATGAAAGGGAAGCAGTTTTCATGGTCGGAGGAAGAAGGATTTGCCTTTGAGAGAATCAAGGAACTATTGACGACAGCGCCGATTCTAGTGTTGCCAGATTTTCAGTTGTTGTTTGAATTGCATACTGATGCATCGAAGGTTGGAATTGGAGGGGTGTTGAGTCAGAAAGGACGTCCTATTGCATATTTCAGTGAGAAGTTATCAGGAGCAAAGATGAGATATAATACATATGATGTGGAATTTTATGCTATCGTGCAAGCTGTGAAACATTGGAGGCATTATTTGTTTCATAAAGAATTTGTTTTATATACTGATCATGAGACGTTGAAGCATATGCAGGGACAGGACAAGATTGCAGCTAGGCATGCTTCGTGGATTGCATACTTACAACAATTTACATTTGTGGTGAAGCATAAATCGGGAATTACGAACAGAGTGGCAGATGCATTGAGCAGAAGGAATCATGTGTTGACAACAATGAAGGTTGAAGTGACAGGGTTTGATGTGTTGCCAGAATTATTTGTCGACGATCCTTACTTTGCAAAGTTTGTTGATGAAGTCAAGGAGGGAAAGACGAATGAGTTTGTAATGGTGGATGGTTTTCTTTTTAAAGGGAATCGATTGTGCATACCAGAGTGCAGCTTACGAATGATGATTGTGAAGGAGTTACATGAGGAAGGTCATGTGGGCCGAGATCGTACCTTACAATTGATTTCTCAATCTTATTTTTGGCCGTCGATGAAGCGGGAAGTTGGAAAGTTTGTGGAGAGATGTCATATTTGCCAAGTTTCCAAGGGAACAGCGACGAATGCGGGATTGTATAGGCCGTTACCCATGCCGATTAGACCATGGGTTGATATCAGCATGGATTTTGTTTTGCCGTTACCCGTCGCTGTCTATTTTAGAAAATGGCATATTTCATCGCTTGTAAGAAGACAACTAACGCCGTCCGTGTTGCTCAATTATTCTTTAAAGAGGTGTATCGATTACATGGGCTACTTGAATCTATTGTTTCTGATCGGGATACTAGATTTCTAAGCCATTTTTGGCTAAGTTTGTGGAAGATGGTGGGAACAAAGCTAAATTTCAGTAGTGCTTACCATCCGTAGTCCGATGGTCAGACTGAAGTTGTTAACAGATCTTTGGGAAATTTGTTGCGGTGCCTGGTGAAGGATAATCTGAAGAGTTGGGATATGAAATTATGTCAAGCGGACTTTGCTCATAATCATGCTATAAACCGTAGTACAGGGTTCAGTCCATTTCAGATAGTGTATTCAAGTTTACCAAAGGGGCCGTTGGATTTGACAATAGTACCACAACCCAAGGGAACCGTTAAACGGGCTGTTGATTTTGTTGATGGATTGGCAGAATGTCATCAAATTGTTTAGGAACGATTGGAGAAAGCGAATGAAAAGTATAAGCGATCTGCGAATTTGAAGCGAAGAAGCGTTGAATTTAATGAAGGAGATTGGGTGTATGCTGTGTTAACAAAGGATCATTTTCCGGTGGGAACGTACAATAAATTGAAAGTGTGGAAGATTGGTCCAGTAAAATTTTTGAAGAAAATCAATGAGAACGCGTATCATTTGGAATTGCTGGATAATGTTCATACTTCTTATGTGTTTAACGTCAAATACTTAGTTCCATATCATGGGGATGAGTGTGTTGCAGAGGAGGAAGGTGCAAATTCGAGGATGAATTTCTCTCAACCAGGGGAGGATGATGCAGGCCAAGTACTAGGTCGTGACCGACCTAACAAATTCGTAAGTCATTCGGAAATGATAGGTCGTATATGACCTAAGAACGTTGAAGCTAACGAGAGAGGGATACAAAATGAAGTACTAGGTCGTGACCGACCTAACGAAGCCCTAAGTCGTGACCGACCTAATAATGCCTTTAAGTCGCTCCAGCGACTTAGTGAAACTCGGCAACGACCTAGTGAAGATCGCTGGCGAGTTAGCGGGCTAGAACATCATATATTCCAACAACCTAAAATTGCAGTGCAACATGACGAAAGCTTAGGTCGTGAATGACCTAACTCCAAGGTCGCTAAAGAAGAGTGCGAACGACCTAACTCATGCGCTTCCTTAAGTCGCGAACGACCTAACATACACAGGCTGTTTTCTTTGGGTTGTTCAAGTGATAGGTCGCTGCCGAGCTACGACCTAAGCTAGGTCGCATAAAGAAGTTCTGAAGCTGGTTCTTAAGTCGCTGCCGACTTATGAGTTAGGTCGCTACTATGTTGAGTCGTTGTATGGTATTGTACCGCATTTTCTTAAGTCGCTTGTACTTAGGTCGTAGGTCGCGCATGTGTTGTAGGTCGTAAGTCGTCTGTTTTTAAGTCGTCTACTTTTAGGTCGTGATGTTTTAGGTCGTGGACGACCTATGAGTTGTACAGTTTTGAGTCGCGTATGTTGTAACTTCTATAAATAGGCCGGTGGTGCCATTTGCAATAGTTTAGTTGATTTTGAAAAAAAACTTTTGTTTTGTTAGCTTTGTGCTTTCACCAAATTGGTAGTTGAGTGTAATCTCCTATCTCCTCTTTCGGCATTCGAGTGCGCTCGAATCAACGATTGTAGAAGCCAATTCACAGAATCAAGTGCGCTTGATCAACGTCTGAAGAATTGCAGATCTTCTTTCATGGTATCGTGCGTGATCAACGTGACGAAGATAGCTAGAATTCGGTATCTTCGGATCAACGAATTTGGGCTATTCAGTATTCTTCATTCCATTGATTTCTACTTTCACAGAATCATCATTTTGTTATTTCCGCTGCTGCATCAATGATTATGCGGATGAATTTTATCAATTGATTGCAGGGAATGACATCATGGAGACAGAGGAGCAGTTGACAGCTAGATTTGTTGGAGGGTTGAGAATGCAGATTCAAGATATGGTGAATATGTTTGATCCCAGATCTGTTGCTGAAGCACATCAAAAAGCTCTAGCTTGGGAGAAGCAAGGTAGGAGAGGTGGTGGTGTGTTTACCAATTCCAACACTCAAATGAAAGGGGCTAGTAGCAATGCGAATGTTTCCAAGGCTGTTGCAAAACCGGTTGTTAATGAAGTTGCTAAGACCAGGATCAATAGTGGTATCAAATGTTTCAATTGTTAGGAGATTGGTCACAAAAGCAATGAATGTCCAAAACCAAAGAAGCGAGTGATGGTTGATGAGGCAGAGGATGAGGATGCAGAAGCTGAATGTTCTAATTCACTACATACTGAGGAGGAAGAAAATGTGTCGGGAGATGAAGGGTATTCATTAATGATGAGGAGAAATTGTTTAACACCAAAGCAAGAGGATGATTCTAGCTGGTTGAGGAGCAACATTTTTCAGTCAACGTGCACTATCTTGGGAAGGGTTTGCAAGTTTGTCATCGATGCGGGAAGTTGTGATAATATCATTTCTACAGAAGCGGTGAAGAAGTTGGCATTGAAGACTGAGAAAAATCCGAAACCTTACAAGTTAGCTTGGTTGAGAAAAGGCGGGGAAGTGAAGGTAGGACGAAGGGCTTGTGTTAATTTTTCGATTGGGAAGAAATACAAAGATGAAATTTGGTGTGATGTTGTGGAGACCATGGCAATATGATAGAGCGGTGCAACATGATGGTCGTACTAACAGTTATAGTTTCATGTTTGAAGGTACTAAAATCACTTTAATTCCTAAGAAGCGACCACAAGAAGAAAGCAAGTTGGAGGAGATTGAAGAACTTAAAACTTTGCTATCTTTGAAGGAATTTGTTAAGGAAGTATAAGAGGAGCCTGAAGTATTCTTGTTGATTGGACGTGAGAGTAATGAAGTGGTTGAAATTCCTGAAGAAGTAAAGCCAGTGCTGGGAGAATTTGACGATGTATTTCCTAAGGAGCTACCAATGGAGTTACCGCCATTGAGGGACATACAACACCAAATAGATCTTGTTCCAGGTGCTGTGTTACCACATAGACCACATTACAGAATGAGTCCAAAGGAACACGAGGAGTTGAGAAGGCAAGTGGAAAAGTTGCTTGAACAAGGGCGTGTACAGGAAAGTTTAAGTCCTTGTGCAGTTCCAGCTTTGTTAGTGCCGAAGAAGGATGGAACGTGGAGGATGTGTACGGATAGCAGGGCACTCAACAAAATAACTGTCAGATACAGATTTCCTATGCCTAGATTGGATGACTTGTTGGATCAACTTAGTGGAGCTACTATTTTTCGAAGATTGATTTGAAGAGTGGTTATCATCAAATTCGAATTAGACCAGGGGATGAATGGAAGACAGCATTCAAGACGAGAGAAGGGTTGTACGAATGGCTGGTTATGCCATTTGGTCTTTCGAATGCACCTAGTACATTTATGCGGGTGATGAATTAGATCTTTAGACCATTTATTGGGAAGTTTGTGGTGGTGTATTTTGATGATATACTGATATATAGTAGAAGCGCAGAAGAACACTTGCATCATCTGAAAGAAGTGTTGATGATACTGCGACAGGAACAATTTTATGCTGCAACGAAGAAATGCGTGTTCATGACGCATAGTGTTTTATTTTTGAGATATGTTATTTCAGAAGGAGGTATACAGGTGGATCAGAATAAAGTTGAAGCAATCAGAAATTGGCCACAACCCAGGACGATAACAGAAGTTAGAAGTTTTCATGGTTTAGCGTCATTCTACCGAAGATTTATTCCACACTTCAGTAGCGTGATGGCACCAGTTACTGATTGTATGAAGGGGAAACAGTTTTCATGGTCAGAGGAAGCAAGATTTGCTTTTGAGCGAATCAAGGAACTTTTGACGACAGCACCAATTCTAGTGCTGCCGGATTTTCAGTTGTTGTTTGAATTACATACTGATGCATCTAAGGTTGGAATTGGAGGGGTGTTGAGTCAGAAGGGACGTCCTATTGCATATTTCAGTGAAAAGCTATCGGGAGCCAAGATGAGATATAATACTTATGATGTGGAATTCTATGCTATTGTTCAAGCTATAAAACATTGGAGACACTATTTGTTCCATAAAGAATTTGTTCTGTATATTGATCATGAAGCACTAAAACATTTGCAGGGACAGGAAAAAATTGCAACCAGGCATGCTTCGTGGATCGCATACCTGCAACAGTTTACATTTGTGGTGAAGCATAAGTCCGGAATTACAAACCGTGTGGTAGATGCATTGAGCAGGAGAAATCATTTGTTGACTACAATGAAGGTTAAAGTGATGGGGTTTGATGTGTTGCCAGAACTGTTTGTTGATGATCCTTATTTTGCGAAGTTTGGAGATGAAGTCAAGGAGGGAAAGACGGATGAGTTTGTATTGGTGGATGGCTTTCTTTTTAAAGGGAATAGATTATGTATACCAGAGTGCAGCTTACGAATGAAGATTGTGAAGGAGTTGCATGAAGAAGGACATGTAGGAAGAGTCCGTACATTGCAATTGATTTCACAATCATATTTTTGGCCTTCAATGAAGAAAGAAGTTGAAAGATTCGTGGAAAGATGTCATATATGTAAAGTTTCCAAAGGGACAGCGATGAATGCCGGATTGTTTATGCCATTACCCGTGCCTACTAGACCATGGGTTGATATCAGCATGGATTTTGTTTTGGGGTTACGAAGCACTCAGCGTGGGAATGATTCTATATATGTGGTGGTAGATAGATTTTCCAAGATGGCGCATTTCATAGCTTGTAAGAAGACAGCTGACGCCGTCCGTGTTGCTCAATTATTCTTTAAAGAGGTGTATCGATTACATGGGCTACCTGAATATATTTTTTCTGATCGGGATACTAGATTTCTAAGCCATTTTTGGTTAAGTTTGTGGAAGATGGTTGGAACAAAGCTGAATTTTAGTAGCGCCTATCATCCGCAGACAGATGGGCAAACGGAAGTGGTGAACAAATCATTGGGAAATTTGTTGTGATGTCTTGTGCAGGATAATTTGAAGAGTTGGGATATGAAGTTGTGTCAGGCGGAATTTTCACATAATCATGCTGTTAATCGTAGTACGGGTTTCAATCCATTTCAAGTTGTATATTCAGCAATTCCGAAGGGACCGTTAGATTTGACGACCGTGCCATATCAGAAGGGAGTTGTTAAGCGAGCTTGTGATTTTGTGACTGAGCTGCAGGAGTGCCACAGAACTGTTCATGAACGATTGCTTGCATCAAATGAGAAGTATAAACAACAGGCAGATAAGAAGCGGAGGAGTGTGAACTTCAGAGAAGGTGATTTGGTTTACGCCGTTTTGACGAAAGATCGTTTTCCTATTGGAACTTACAATAAGTTGAAAGCCCGAAAAATCGGTCCAGTAGAAATTTTGAAGAAGATCAATGATAATGCATATCAGTTGAAATTGCCGGATGATATTCACACTGCAGACGTTTTTAACGTCAAATACTTGATTCCGTATCATGGGGATGAACCTGTTATGGAAGAGGAAAGCGCAAATTCGAGGACAAATTTTTTCCAACCAGGGGAGGATGATGCAGCCCAGCCTGATGATACCTTAGGTCGCGAGCGACTTAGCGAACTCATAAGTCGCGTACGACCTAACGGGTTAAAAGATGATGAAGCACGCCAGGGCAATTCAATTGTTTTAAGTCGTATGAAGATCTTAAGTCGATGGCGACCTAGTGAAGATCGCTCGCGAGCTAACGAGTTAAAGGATAAGGCGCTCAAGCGACTTAACGAGTTACTCATTCCTTTAGGTCGCTCCGACCTTCCGAGTTTCGACTTTGACGAGTTACGACCTAAGTTAGGTCGTGGGTATGAATTACGACCTATGTTAGGTCGCGGAGAAGAGTTACGACCTATATTAGGTCGCGGAGAAGAGTTACGACCTGTGTTAGGTCGCGGAAGCGAGTTACGACCATGTTAGGTCGCTGATGTGTATGCCGCAAGATCATTGAAGCTATGCTATTCTTTAGGTCGCATCTGAAGTTAGGTCGCACAGAGCTTGGATTTCTTAAGTCGCTGAGTCCTTAGGTCATATGTGTTGTATTCTTAGGTCGTGTATTTGTAACTCGTGTATGTTGTGTTGTAAATATTAAGTCGTATGTCGTTTATGTGTATTTGTTAGGTCGCTTACCTATTAGGTCGCGTGCCTTTGTGTTGAGATGCTGTTGTTTTAGGTCGTAGGTGTTAGGTCGTTCACGACCTATGTGTTGTCAGGTGTTGAGTCGTGTGAGTTGTAACCCTATAAATTGGGCTGGTGGTGTCATTTGTAAAGTAAGTTGATTTTGAATAAAATTTTGTTTGAGAGCTTTGTGCCTCTTCTTAAATTGGTAGTTGAGTGTGATCTCCTATCTCCCCATTCGGCATTCAAGTTCGCTCGAATCAACGATTGTTGAAGCCGATTCACGGAATCTAGTGCGCTAGATCAACGTTCGAAGAATCGTAGATCTTCCTTCACGGCATCGTGCGCGATCAACGTGACGAAGATAGCTAGAATCTGGTATCTTTGGATCAACGGATTTGGGCGTTTGGTATTTTCAATCCACCGATTGCTACTTTCACCGCATCATACATTTTCATTTATCCGCTGTTGCATCAGCCATTAACAAAACTTCATGATTTCAAAGGCAAATTCGAGCTAATCAGCCGATGATTCATCCTTGCTATCATATTGCGTAAGTGAACTCGATTTCTATCCAACCATGATCATCGCCAAATTGCGAATCCCCATCTTCTGACCCTAGTCCAATTCCGTGTGTCGTGTTACACTTTGAGTAATGTTGCGATCGACTTTCAATCGTCATTGGTTACGTTGTCGTTGTGATTCACGAGAACACAGTAGGGTTTTGGACAAATTACAGATCCGAGATGATTTGAATTAGTTTTGGGTGATTTGGTGGTATGGAGAGATAACAGATTTCACTGAGAGAATAATGGATTTCATTGTGTAGGTGATAATGGGTTATCGATCGTGAGTTAG
Organism: Allium fistulosum; assembly: GCA_030737815.1. Taxonomy (NCBI): domain Eukaryota; kingdom Viridiplantae; phylum Streptophyta; class Magnoliopsida; order Asparagales; family Amaryllidaceae; genus Allium; species Allium fistulosum. Next base: position 8,172,182 of record JASFAW010000014.1, read on the forward strand.
CGAGATAGAGGGTTATTAAGTGGAGAGGAGTTAGTGGGTTAAGGAGAGTAGGGCATAGCAGTTTAGACAGGAGATAGCTTGAGATTGCTGAGTTACACCAGAAGAGACTTAACTTCTTGTAGCATCACCTTTTGCGACTTAATTTTTAGGTCGCGCTGGGATTCAAACGACCTAGGACTTAGCTAGATTTGCACATGAATTCCAAGCAGGACGACTTAAGGAAAACACGACCTATGCTAGGTCGCTTGAGCATAATCTGAACGACCTAGGAGATGAATAAAACTGGAACACTTGTAAAATTTTGAAAGCACTTGATTGAACTGTTTGAACTTGAACTGTTTGAACTTTGTTGCACTTCTCTACAGATTATACTAACATTTAAGCTAACAACCTGTTAAACACAACATTTGCAGAAAACTAGGGCGAATATACTACCATTGACTGCCCATATAGAATGACAGATTAGCCGATAAAGAATAATCAACTTAAACGAACTGTGTGAATGAAATGCTGTGAGTCAAAAAGTTCAAGTGAAGTGATAAAGAAAAGCTAAAATAATCAACTAAAGCTGATCTGTTTGCATCAACACTGTACTTAGACTTTAAAATAACAAGTCTTGAAACTTTATAATCGATAAGCGTTGACTAGTTTGATTCCAGTTATATCTGCTTGTTATTTTATTAGTTTTGCACAACACTTCACACTTTTTAGGAAATGTGCACCTTCATATTTGAATGTCCAGTTCCTTGTGTAGAATGACTTCTCAACAAGAAGAAATAGGGCAAGCTGAAGAGGTTTTTCCAATTGCTAACCCGTTGAATGATCCTCCGGAAAGAGCTTCGACCACTTTGAACCACAGAGTTTTTAGTCAGTTGTGCATTCAGTTTGGCATTGCTGAAGCAGACACTCGGCTTCTCGGGATAAATGATACTACTGATAGGCCACCTCACGGCTTCATTGCAGTTAACCGACATATGTGCTTGAATGGAGCTATTCCTCCTTTCAATGACTTTCTTCGAACGCTCCTTCTCCGATTAACCATCTCTCCTTTCCAACTACACCCCAATGGCTACGCTATTTTGATAGGGTTGTGTGTGTTATTCAAGAGGTCACTTGACCATCTTCCGAGCTTCGAAGAAGTCTGCTATTTGTGTACTTTCGCAAAGAACAAAGATCATCCTTCAATTATTCTCGTGAGAGGTGCGAGAAACCGTAAACTGATTTTAGACTTGCCCGAGAGTGCACAAAGGTTTTTAAGTCAATTCTTCTATGTTCGTTGCCCCCCGGGGTTCTATGCCATCTGGAGAATAGGAAGTAAGATTGCCTATTTCCGCTCACTTCATTTTTCTGAATTTCTTGAAACTCGAATTGTCAAGTACTGAACTTCATTCTTTACTTTTGTAGCACTTCCTCCTCCGCTTAGAGATCCCAGCCACAAGCCAACCTTCGAAACATTAAGTGCCGTGGCGGCTGAGGAGAGAAGCATCAAGTTTTTGCTGAAAGACGAGTTTCTACACCAATTTGGGCTTTTACATCCCTCTCAATCTACTCAGTTTCATGAAGTTTCTAGTTCCGAGACTGAAACATCAGCTGCCCCGGTTTCTACCGGAGAAGTCGCATCGAAGGAAACTGCTGCAGGAGCTTCATTAGTGAAATGTTCCACCCCTACCGATGTCGCGGGGTCATCTGGCAAGCTTACACTTTCCCCGGTGATTGAAGAAGGAGTTGAAAAAGAAAGCTATGCTGGGCATGACGGTGATGATATTTATGGTGGACTGAGTGACTTGATGATAACTTCACAGGAGCTTTTTAAGGATGACCCTGTTACTACTAAAGTTATTTCTCTAGTATTTGAGGCGACATCCGCCCTACAACAAGCTCCGTCAGCTCAAGAGTTGACACCGGTTGCAAAAGTCGTCACCGCTCCTAAGTCAAAGAGTGGTTTGTAGTTTGACGCGCGTAGTTCGCACATCACACACACTTAGGATTTTTGACGATTATACGCACTTAGCTTCTTTACTTCGAAGATTTTGAAGTTTCGTATCCTTTTCATTTTCAGATTCTCATATGGGACGAAGCGGTTCCTACTATGACAACTTTCAGCGCTATGGGAAACGCGATTCTTACGATCCCAGGCGCTATCTTCCTGCCCCGAGGGAAACCGATGAAGAGAGAGCTGCCAGAAAAGCTCGTGAAAGGCAGGACTATGAGGGGCGCCACAGGAGAGGAGATGAACGACATGAATCATCTCAGAGAGATGATGATTCTCATAAAAGAAAATCTTATGACGTCAAAGGGAAGAGTCATGTCACTGAAGATCTGAGCAAGCGGGCGAAGCTTAGCGAAAGGGACGCCTCTACAATTTCTGAAAAAACCGCTGCTCCTATCTTTTTTGACATCCCCTCCAGTTCTCCTGCTCTTGAGAAAACTGATATTCAGACTATCATTAGCAGGCCTCAGTACCGAGTTGAACAAGGTCCGGCTACTCTTCAAAGTCGGTTCCCGCAGTGGTGCTTGAAGGGAGTGCGCTTTGTTCTTGACTTGGTTCCCATCGACAAACAAGCCATGTTAAAGAATCTTGATGCCGTCCGACTTGACATCGAAAGAATGTCCGGATGGCAAAAACTTGTCACGAGCTTCAGAGAGTCAATCGTGCAAATCTTGAAGCAATGCCGACTATGGAAAATGATAAATCCGAGTGGCAGAAAGTTCTCGACCAGCACGATGCAGAAATGAAGAGCATCGCCGATGATAATGAGAGACTTGAGGCTAAAGTTGAAAAACTCAAAAATGAGCTTGTTACTTCTTCTACTTCCTATACTCAAAAGGAAGAAGTACTTCAGAAATAAGTTCGCGATGCTCATGCCGCTCAACAGTATGCCGAGGCTCAACTTTAAGCTGAACAGAAGATGACAGAAATCTATCGCATCGACATTGCCCAGCTACGGGAGAAGGCAAGTTCCCACGATTTGGAAATTATGCTGTTGCGAGCTTAATTGTCAAAAACTGAAAAAGAGCGTGATGAGGCTATTGCTGGAAAAGAAGCAGCTGAACAGTCGCATGAAACAACAAAAGCCAACGTCAGCTCTACTTTATTTGAGTTTTATCTCCATAGTGTTTTGGGGCACGGAAGCCTCTCATTCTTGGGCCCGAAGTATGAGATCACTTTGGCTGAAGTGTGGGAGGCCACAATTGATATGCTCAGAGGTGCTGGCTATGCTGAAGCAGACCTTGAGGCGCATTATTTTGATGATGAAACCCGTGCTGCTCTTGCCAGAGGAAAGGAGCAACTCGATAAAGTGCGAGCTGGATCGACGGAAGAGGAGCATCCAGGGAAGGAATCACCTTCAACTGCCCCTGTCCATACTTCAATTTCGGCCGACGTCGATATCATAGGATCCAGTCCTATTCTCCGCCTCCTGCTAAAGCCAAAACCGAAATTTCAACTGCACAGGGCGGAGATGAAGGCGAAGAAAGCGCCGAAGCACAAGCCTATGAGGTTGACATTATAAAGTCGACTCCTCCAGGTAACTTCTACATTAAACCAGGTCAAGCGGATTACTTGTTTGCTTCAACTGAGCTTGATGAATTTCTCGCTTATTACTTAAGTCTCGATGAGCCACCATCTCCTCTCTTTACGAGGAATACTAATTTTGACTTTTCTTCTTCTGTAGCGGAAATACCAAGTGTTATACATACTTCTCCTCCTCTAGTTGCTGTTCCTCCATCTTCTCAAGTTACTCCTCCTTCTGCTTCCCAACCGGGGTCACAGGAAGAAAAAATAGAAGCTCTTCAAGACTTGGACGATCCGGCTGCTTCGCAAGAACAGAAGGCGGAAGAACTTGAGGAGGGCGAGAAGACCCCGGAGCAACCTTATGACGAGGACACAAAGCTTTCTGCATTGATTTCTTCGGGAAGTGAGTCTTCTTCAAAGAAGAAAGGGAAACGCACAGTTTCGAAGAAGAAGAAGAAAAGCGCTTCTGCTGGTGAAGAAAAAGTGGAAGCAGATCCAGCTACACCTCCTTCTCCTTCTTCCCCGACCCGTCCACGCCGGCTTCAGAAATTAATCATCAAGCCGGGCAAGAGCTCTAAAGGTGGCGGGAAGAAGGAGTAATGAGCTTGACTTTACGCTTCTTGTTTTGCTTTTTGATTGTACATAGAAGTTTGTATTGACCGGAGATTGTACAGGTGCCGGCCCTCGTCTTTTGGAACCTGTACATGTACAAAATTTTTATAGTATGGAATAAAATGATTCTTTATACTTGTACAATTTCTTGTCAGTATATGTGTGAATGCATTTATTCCTTGTTTTTGCACAAGTTTCTTTATTTACTTTATATGATACTGCAGTGAGCTCGTGGTATGATGTTTGAGCGTTGTTTTTGTTAATATAGCTATATGCCCCCATACCACGGCTCATTGCAATATTCTGAAAAGACTTGTACTCTTATTTTAGAGAATAATTCTTTCGTTTTGAGGAAATATTATTCTGCTTTTAGTAGAGTATGCCTTGTAGTGGAGAAGTTTTCCTTCTCTTTTTTTTATATATACTTCAACTTTCGGAGATGGTCACTTTTTGTTTTTTTTGAAAAGTGGACTCCCCTACGCAGTGAAGTGAGTTTTCGAAGAAAACTTCGATCTATTTGCCAGAAAATTATATTTCATCGTTGAATGGGCCCACAGGACAGACGTCAGCTGTTTTATCGGATATTTGTTTGTACAAATAATCATAAGTATTCAGCTGCGGCCTGGAACCTTCTTTTTGAGAAGGCGCCCCTTTAGTGGTTCCATCGACGAAGTTTTTGGATGTGCCTCATTAAAGGGCTTCACTTGTTTAGTGCTTCCGAAGAAGGTTTGTGCCTCCGAAGCAGTTTTTTGCTTACGAAGAGGTCTTGTCTGAACTCCGAGGAGTAGCATGTGGCCTCCGAGGAGTAGCACTTGGACTCTGAGGAGTAGTACTTGGACTCCAAGGAGTAGCATGTAGACTCCGAGGAGTAGCACTTGGACTCCAAGGAGTAGCACTTGGACTCTGAGGAGTAGCATGTGGACTCCGAGGAGTAGCATGTGGCCTCCGAAGAGGGCTTTGTTTCTTGTGTCCTTCCGCCATCTGCTTCTTAGCGATTCGTCGTTATCACTTCAAGTACATGTCCCATTCTTTTGCAAGTTGTTTGCTTTTTTGCCAGAGAAGTGCACTTTATCGTTGATTGAATCCACGGGGCAGATGCAAGCTACTTTACGGGATGTTCGTTTGCACAAACGATCATGATTGGTTAGCAAGGGTCTGGAACCTTCTCGTCAGGAAGGTGCCCGCTTTGGTGGAACCCTCAATTGTTTGTGAATAGCACTTCTTTTGTAGGAGTTGAATTTGGAATTTTATGGCTTGGCATTTGTTTGTTGAGTGATTTGTAGGAATCACTTGGCTTCGTGATATGTTGAATAGGTAAGCTTTGCTTTGATAGCCTGCAATATTAAATCGACATTTTAGCAATATTTTTAATATATTTGCATATCGAAATGAGACAGGCATCTTATAGTATTAAAGAACACAAGACTTATAGTTCTTTATTATTGATTCGCACTGATTTCTCAGTGGTTTACAATACAAGAGTTATACATCTATCATCATTTTACAAATTTAAGTAATGCTTTTTAAGTAAAATATGGATGCAGTCATTGCTATTCCAGAATCTCGGGATTGAATTTCCATTTCCACTAGATTCATTGTTTCTGATCCATATGCCAATCAGAATAGAGTGTGGTCAGACGCAGTTTTGTGTGAAGTTAGCAGTACTTTGGTTAATTTCATCTCAAAGCGTGAGCATATCTCTCCAAATCGTCCTAACTTCTGCTTGCTGGGTGAAGACCCCCTGTGACAACATTAATGACAAGCCTCTCAGATTCCTGCGCTGCAGCCTTGTCATCTGAGCCGGATTGATGAGTAGGAAGTTGTTGCCCCTGAGTGGATGAGGTTGGGTCGACCCTGTTTTTCTTCACATATTGTTGCAGTTTATTCTATTTCAGCAACTCTTCAATCACATTCTTTAACTGGCGACATTGGTTAGTGTCATGGCCAGGTTGATTGTGAAATCGACAGAATCTCCCATTATGCACTACACCTCTCTCCATCTCAGGTGGTTTGGGATACTCGACAACATCCTTCGTTGCGAAGAAGATATTTTCCGGTGTATCAGTTAATGGAGTAAAATCTGAAGGATTAGAGCGGCGAGGTTTCTTCTCATTCCCCTGCTTCCTTCCTCCGTCATTTTCCCTTTCTGGTTTCCAGATTCTCTTTTGCTAGAAGCAACATCGTTATTCTTGACTTCGGCAACAACTATTTTCGCTGGCACAGAAAGGCTTTCTAGGCGCATGAATTTGTCGGCCTTTTTATAAAACTTCTCAAGTGAATTCGGTTCCTTCATTTTTAACCATCTTCCGAATTCACTTGATTTGTCGATGGCTCGCATCAAGTAAGTCAGGATCATACGGGGTTCTGCATTATCCACTTCGGCCAAGGCTATATTGAAACGGTTCAAGAAAGATTTGACAGATTCTCCGGGAGCTTGTTCAAGGCTGGACAGTGATATTATATCCTTAGCCTTTGAAGCATACAACCTGAATTGATCCTTGAATTTTCGAGTTAAGTCGGAGAATTGATCTACGGACCGAACTGGTAGCTTTGTGAACCAAAGTAGAGCCACTCCTTCCAAGTACACTGGAAAGTATCGACATTTAATCTCATCTGATGCTCTTGCACCAGTCATATGCCAGTCATACTTATATAGGAAATGATTAGGGCCACTTGTCCCCCTATAGGCCGGGATAGTAGGAGGTACAAATTTCTTTGGAAATTCTGCTTTCAGGATCCTTTCAGTAAACGGAGTCTTGCTTGGAGCAAATCCCTAGTCGCTCTCATTTTCTTCCCTCTGTATGCTCTCTTTCATGATTCGGCGAACCATCCCTGATAGGTACCCCTCATTGTTCAAAGGCATCGCCGGGCATACTTTAGCTATCCTTTCGGAAGTTTGCTTGGGCAAATGTTCGCGAAAAGTTGGCTGCGGCCTTGAACCTTCAGCTTGGAAAGGTGGCGTTTCGGCGGTGCCAGTTGCTCTTTGAGGAATACCTTACCCTTGGGAATTATGAGCATCTTCGGCAAAGGTTGTTTCATTGTTTTCTGGTTGTCGATTTGCCCCAAGCAGAGCGTTTAATCTGTCCATCAGTAAAGCATTTTGAGCTTCAATTTGTTGGTATAATTCAGACATTACATCGTCTAATTCAGCCCTTGTGACTCCAACGGTAGGAGTTGCCTGGTTTGTTGTTGGGGAAGCGGAGGTCCCCTCATGAGCATTTCCGGATCTGGTAGATCTACTCTTTCTTCCAGGAGCCATGATTTCAGATAGACTTCTGGTCTTTAGAGAGATTCTTTCAGCAAACTTTTGCGAGGCAATGGTGAAAATATTCCTGAGTTGGTTTCTCGGTGAAAGCACCAAAAATGTTAATGTAAAAATCGACGCTAACACCCCGATGTGAGCACTAGTAAAGTGAAAGCACCACCCGTTGGTACGGGAACTAGAAACAAGCAGAAAATAGCAGAAAAAGTAAAGAGATAGTAGTTTTATAGTCGTTCGGCTTAATATCTAGCCTACGTCCACTTTAATCTCCTTTATTGCTGATTCAATTACAACTTTTACAACAATCTTCGATTACAACACCACTTAGACACATAGCTAGAACTCCGATGTAGAAGAATCTTTCGAATTCATGTTGAATGTGTTAGATCTCCTCTTGAAGTTCGTTGAAGCATCTTTTGTGTTTGAAGTGTCGGATGAGTCGAGAAAACAGCAGAGTATAGGCATTCCAGAAGTGAGCCCGAAAGTCCCCTTTCAGTTGGAGTAGGTGGGGTATTTATAGGGAGAATCTGGAGTTAGGTCATAGGTCGTGAGCGACCTAGGGGTAGGTCGTAGGTTGCCAACATCCTAGAAGCATAGTTGCACTTGTTCTGTCTGAATGGGTTGGTAAGTTGTAGGTCGTGAGCGACCTAGGGGAGTAGTTGGCGACTTAACCACGTTGAGATACCTAGTGGAGCGACCTAGGTAAGTTGCGAGGGTAGCAGCGGCTTAGTGCGGGTCGTCCTGTATCTTAAGCGACATAAGGATGTGAAGCTTGTAATTCATAGGTCGTACACTTGATAGGTTGTGATAACCTTAGGCCGCTAGGTTGCTTGTGACGTTAGATCACTAGGTCGCTTGTGACGTTAGGTCGCTAGGTCATTCCATCCTTTAGGTCGCTAGCTCGTTCTGGCTTGTGCTAGTTGCTAAGTCGTCATCTGTTTAGTTCGTTAGGTCGCAAGACCTCTTAACTTTCTAGGTCGCTGAGCTTCTTAACTCGTTAAGTCATTGGGTCGCTGAGTCCATTAGGTCGCTAGGTCGCTTGTGAAGTTAGGTCGCTAGGTCGCTTTAAAAGAGGAGTTAACACTAGACGACCTGTTCAAATCGTTGATCACGATGAAAAGCGATTGAGAAGGAAGACTGTAAGGTTGGTTAAAGTTCAATGTAGTGGAGATGCAGAGGATTCCACCTGGGAAACAGAAGACAGAATAAGCAAGGCATATCCTGAGTATAGGATTGATGTATAGACTGTATCTATCGACATAGTGCACTCACCGCTTGTGGTGTAGTCACTTCTTCTTACTCTTGTATATATATTCCATCTTATCAAATATATTTCCTTTTCGAGCAAGCTTCTTCCTTAATTTCGGGGACAAATTCTTGTAAGGGGGAAGAATGTAACGACCCAGAATTTGACCACTTCAAAATATAACTTTTAAAGTGATTTTAAATGTAAAATTTATAACATTTTATAATTCAAATAATATTAGATAGGATTTTAAAATAAAAATATACACAAAAATAGTAACATTTGCTTATACCGATAAAAGTGACAAAATGCTGAGTTTAGAAAAGTAAGTTTCCATGGTTAAATAAATTATTTTAATTAATTTATAAGTATTTTTATTTTTAAATAACATTGTACAAATTTATTTTCAAATTTGATTTACATAAATAAATAGTTTAACTAAAACGTCAAAATGTGACCGTAAAATATTTTGTCGAAAATCAACGTTTTGTCGATTTATAGTTGTCGCAACGTTGTTGCACCTTTATTTTCTCAAACATATATTCAAATAGTATAAGTATTAATTAAGTTAATAATCAAGTTTACTTTTACTAAACATACTTAGAAAATTCTAGAATATAATTAAGAAAAAGTAAGCATAAAAAGACAAAAAGAGTTATAAAGTCAAAAAGTAAATATCAAATCAAGCAAACATAATCATTACTTTCTTTACTTAATACTTAAGTTAAAATGAGATAAAGTAATGATTTGAAATGTGATGTTAAGTTTCAGTTTGCTTAAAGTATAAGAAAAAGGTATTTTGGACTTTTTACAAAATATTATTTTAATGCAAAACTTTTTCTATGAATAGCTATCCACTTTCTTCACTTTTTACACAACTTCTTCTTCCTTTCTTAAGCTTTTCTTCGACTTTTTAATTGCTTTTTTCCATAATTAAATAATGCCAAAATATTTTCAAAAATAAAACAAAGAAAAATATCAACAAAACTCCCCCGAACCACCGCAAAACTCCTCCATTTCTCTTCCTCCACTCACGGCCCTAGCCTCAACCATCAAACCAAGGCTGAACACTCCTAGCCTCACCCAAGCCAAGTCAAGCCATTCTAGTCCAAGTGCGGAAAGATTCATGAGCGAAAAACAACGAGTAGCGAAGCTATAGCCGATTTTCTGTTCGCCAAAACCAAACAAAGTCACGATATACACAACATTGATTCAAATGGAAAACACTTTCCAAAATAAATTAAAAATGAGAATGGAATCATTTAATGCCTTTTAAAATGATTAAAAATGTATTAGAAATGTTTTATAAATATATAAACTTGTTTTAATAAAGTTTGGATGAAAAACATAACACATGTCAAAACTAATCGCATCGCACAACGGTAGTTCGCGATTTCGCACCGAAAATTTTAAATAAGTATACGGAATGGAATTTAGCTCATAATTCTTCAAGCTAAGAATTTTCCGGACTATTATATTCATATCTTTCAAATAATGAAAGAAAATCAATATTTCATTAAGTATATTTTAAAATATGTCCAAAATAATTTTCTAGAATAATCGCGCTTTTGCGGTAAAGTGACCAAAGTTTAAAATTGATATTTTAAATGTTTTAAAAATATTAAATAAATTCTAAAAATATAAATAAATTCTAAAAATATTTTAAAATGTTTTAAAAGTAATTAAAGTTGAAAATATAGATTTCTAAATAATATAAAAGTCGTTTTGAAGAATAGTTTTTTTAAAACACTATTTGCAACACTTTTCGCAACAGTTTTTAATAACTTTTGAAATAAAGGTTGAAACTTAACAATTCTTTCCCAAATCCTTCGTAAACATTCTTAAGTAAATTAATATAGTATTTGAAAAATAAATTTGAACAATTTAAAATTACTTTAAATATTTAAAAAGGGAAAATGTATATGCGGAAACGACTAGTACATTTGTCCCGCCTGTGAGAGCTAAGCGGTAAAACAAGGTGTGTAACTAAGGTTAGGAATGAAGCAACCAATGCCCTGAACTTACCTGGCCTTCACTTTATCTTTTAGATGAGGGGTGGAACAGACCGAAGGGAAAGCCCGGATGCTCAACTTGGATTTTATAGAAATAATCTTCTTGTACTCATTATTAAAATCCGAAGAGGGAACTTGTCCTATTCATGGAATTTAAAAGGCGATCTCACCGTTATTTCGACCATAGCACTTGTTGAATATGGAAGTTGATAGTGAATAAAAGTAGAGTGATTTCTATAATCGTATTTTCTCAAAGATACTCTTAAAAAATGATTTGAGAAATATTCAAAAAGAGAGGTTTAAATGATTCCGTATTTAAAGAAGAAGATTCTAAAAATATATATCTCTCGAAGATATCTTGATAAAGAGGAATGAATCAATTAACCAATAATCATCTACTTATAAAACATCATTTTTATCGATGATTGTATTCGAAGGAACTAGGGTCGGATTTGGGTGATTCCTATCCGAAAACCACTTCGAACCAATCTACGTTCGAAGTAAAACGTGTTTGAAGACAAATAACTTTGAAGATAGAGATCTTCATGATGTAGGGCTGTCTGCCACTTGTCCCTCGAGGTGAAAATTACCATATCATATGGTGGCAGTAGTGCTCTGTTATGAAAATCTCTGATGCAAGGACTTCTCGCTACTAATGGAGTAGGAGAGTGCCTTCGGTTTCGTTCAGTCCCATAACGAACTTGTATGGAAGAATGTCTGACCTTGCATTCCAAATCACAATGATTGGTCTCTATAAAAGTATATCAGTTTGGTGGCGGAGAAGACACCTTCTCTTAGCTTAACACCCTTTCTTGAGACGTATTAGCTCAGGAGTTATACGTTTGTAGAAATTAGTCATGTGAATGTGGAATGGAAATGTGGCATTCAAAGTGAAGAAGATTTGCTATGTGAAAAGGTAATCATTTACCTCAGGCCTCATCACTCGGAAATGACAAAAACTCGGTAGAAGCAGTAAGGCTAAGTGGGTCGCTCCCAATTAGGAGATGCATCATCCTTCTGGATTACTCTACACATGTCTAAGTATGTGGTGAATGTATGACTTGGGATCCCGTTAAAGGTCGGTAATGACCGGGATGATGACATATTCGGTACTATCCAGCGTGAGGGGTAGGCTGGTCTTGTGTTAGTTTAGGCGCTGAGTATCTTGACCCTAGGTGCATCCCTCTAGAGGTGTACTATCGAAAGGTAGTCCCTTACCTTGTCATTTGTATGGAAAGCCATTCTCCAATAAGTGCTTGTACGATTTTAGATTTAGAAAGCCTTGTATTACGAGGTTGTATGCTGGAATTTAATAATGTAACAATTTCGGCTAAGATTAATAAGTTTATTTGGAAATGTTTTTCAAAGAAAGTCATTAAAGATAATATCCTTAAATTTGATGTAACAAAGACTTTGGTTATCATAAGGGAAAAACCCGTTCCGTGTTTATGTGCGGCGTGGTCTTATGAGATACCCTTTTTATTTTTCAAACATCATATTTTGAGTTCTCACACCAGTCCCATGACTGACCCGGAGTTTATTTTATTTTCCCTTTAAACTCTGGGTGCCCTATTTTTCTGGGCAGCCAAGTAGTTAGGAAAGTTTGGAGCATTTTGGCATGGAGCCTGGAGCATTTTGGATCTTTTGTAGAAGCCACCTATTTATTCTGCTATGTTATGTATTAAGTAGTTACCAGCACATGTAAGGATAGGCAGTTATAACTATCCTGCTGGATTTGTATTAACTTTGATGGAGCAATTTGTACTTATGATATGTATGATTATGAGTTGAGTACGATGTGAGATTCTATTATTGTCTTGTCTTCTATCTTTATTTTTTTTACCCTATGATAATCTATCTCTCTGGTACTTAGATTTACGGCACGTGAATACCGAGGATGTATTAGTGTTGATTTCTGAGTATCGAGGAGGTGGGTCACTCTAGCTGAATTCCTAATCCTATAATTAGGCTGAAATCCTAATTCTACCTTTGAGTGGCCTGCTACTCCATAGATCTTACTGCGGACTAGACGCTATATAGCTCCCTATACAGAAGGCAATGGTGTCCACGAAAGACACATACTAAGCGCTTGGAACTCAATAGCGACTTATCTCCCTTAATCGATGCAGCACGCTCGGTCACCACTGGTTCGCACTATCTATTGCTCCCTCTTTTGACCTTTTATTTACCCTAGACAACATAAGCGTGCCCTCGTCTCACTTTAGGCTATTGTGAGACACCGTGTCCATAGAAAATAAGGAACGCGCTGTTGGTACTGGTCCCTGTTAAACAACTTCTAGTTGCGTCCCTTGCCAAAATCCCCATGGTTTAGTCTTTTAGTTATTGAAGTCTTATCTACCTTAAAAAGCATAAGCGTGTCCCAAAGTAAATGCTGCCGGTACGGATCTTTTCTTTTAACTATTGACCACTTATCTACCCTAAACAGCATAAGGGAAATGCTGCGGTACGGACTTTCCTTTTAACTATTGACCATTTATCTACCCCAAACAACATAAGGGAAATGCTGCCGATACAGATATTTTCTTTTAACTTTTGACCATTTATCTACCCTAAACAACATAAGGGAAATGCTGCCGGTACGGATATTTTCTTTTAACTATTGACCACTTATCTACCCTAAACAGCATAAGGAAAATGCCGCTGGTACGGATCCTACTTTCATTTTGCTTATTAACTTAGATAAATTATTTTAAATAAGCCTTTGTTATTATTCTTACTATCTGTGCTTATTAATTATCCTAAGTCTTAAAATAAGCCTTATTCTGTTCTGTTTTCTTATTATAACCTACGTTATAACCATGCTTATTACTTAACCCAAGGTCTAAGTGTTAAAATAAGCTTCTTTCATCTATTACCCTTTTTAGTTATAATTCTAAGTTATAATTAGGCCAATTATCTTTAATTAGTCCAATTCTAACATCAATATCATAATTAGGCTCAATTTCAGTCTTAATTCCATTTTTATTACAGTCTTTACAATTTACATCTCTTCCATTATTTCAGTATTCTTATAATTTTAATCCATATTCGCGTTTAATATATTCTAATCCATACGCAAAGAAGAAGGAGAAATAAAATAAAATTGAAAATAGAAGAAAATCCAAAGCGTAGGAAAAAGATGTAAATAACGCATAAATAACAGTAAATCAATTAAAATACTGTAAATAAACTGTAAATAAATGGAAAATCTATAATTAGCAGAAATAAACTAAAATTAACTAAAAATAATAGCTAGAAGAAATAGACTGAAAATAATTCTAAAACTATAAATAAACTACTAAAAAGGTTATTCCAAAAATCGTAGTAAAACTACAACTATTGGAAACCCTATTATTTTAAATTACTTGAAGAAATCTAAAATAATTATAATCACTCATCTATGGTCCTAAGCTCTTCCCTTTTGGTCTTCCCGGATCCACTTGAGGGTGTTAAAATATTTTTATTAAAAAGATTCCCTCCTTGGAAAATTATTCCTTTTAGGTTCCTTCCTGAAAAGGTGAACCCAAGCGGAGGAAATCTAGAATGAGAAAAAGTGTTAGGCCTAGGGTCATATATATAGGGGTAGAAGTGGATCTCGGACCATTAGATTTGGGGATTGAATAGGATGCAACTACGTCATAGGCTGAATAGGAGCCAACGGATGGAAGCACGGAGGGACCAGGTGAGCCAACGGAACGAAAATGACGTGTTAAAATCATCTGTACGCGAAGAAAGTAATTCTTCGTTTAATAACGTAGGTGGGTCGACCAGGCGGTCGACCGCCCCTCCCCCTAGGTCGACCGACCGGTCGACCTAGGGCGTGGTTAGGTCGACCCCTAGGTCGACCTAGCCCAATATTTTTTTCCGTTTTTCTCCTTTTCTTGTTTATTTTGTTTCTAGCTCATATTAGCTCGGATTATGACGTTCTATTTATGAAAATTGACCATAAAATTACCACAGACACAATGGTGCAATTCCCATGGCTCAATTCTTATAATTTCACATAGTTATTTTATTATTTCATTAATTAACTAATTAATGATTATGGGTTAAATTTTGGGTTGTTACATTCTCCCCTCCTTAAGGGATTTCGTCCCCAAATCTCTAAGGATAAAAGAATGAACTAATGTTTTCATCCAAGTTCTACAACCAACTACTCAACCATCATCCATTCATCCATTGTCCTTAAGTTTTTCTAATGCAATTTATGATACTTATACGATTAGTGTAGTGTTAATGTCCCTAACTAATGCAAAAGATTAGGCGGTCCACTGATTCAGTTGACCTCCTTTTATGCAGTCATGTTCGTGCTATGTATCCAAATGAATTCAAAAATTCCTAATGATAACTGATAGTTCTATATGCGTGCTATAATCATCATCCAAATGCAACAACCATGTGATAAACATCCACTTATAGCAACCATGAAAATGAAGAAAAATGTAAATGCGCACACATCCATATGCATGTGCTCTAGTGTTCTAGTTAGGCCAATCCCTAAGAGATAATAGTGCCTAGTGTAAGTATATGCGTCCATTAGCATCCACTAGCAAACACTTGCAACCACTGGCATCCATCATTCATAAAACGTTCTAGTAACATGTTTACATCAAATCCTACCATCCATAGGTTAAATCCTAAGTTCTACCCTCCCAAAGGATAATAAAAGAAAGAACCTATTCAAAACTAAAGATGGAAAATAGGAAATTCGGAAAAAAGAAATGCGGTTATGAGACACGAATTTTCTCCAAGTCAAATTTAGTATCCCTCTGTAGACTCTATCCAACACGAAAGCGATTTGCGCGGTCTCCCATAAAGAGCTTCGAAAGATGCCACTCCAATGCTAGCTTGAAAACTACTATCATATGGGAATTCCACTAAAGGAGGATGCTTCTCCCAAGTTTCTCAAAATCAATAATACTCATTCCCAACCATGCATGACTTACTATCTTACTAATTTCACTTTACTGCTCTCTTTTAGTCTGCACACATGAATCAACATTCCAAGGTCCTTACTAATGTCCTACACACTATCATTCTTTTAAAAGCAATCACAGCTATAGCCTTGCACTTTTTTCGTTACACCTAGGAAATGATTTCTATCTACTCCACATTTAAAAGCTTGGTTTGGTATTTATCACTTTATTTAAAAAAAACTAAGGCTTAAATTTTTAAAACATCAAATCCCAAAATCTTTGTCCTTAAAAGTGTTATCTTTAAGTTCTTCTTAAATTCAAAATACTCGGTTACTTAACATTATTCCCCAAACCTAGAGGGGAAAACTTCCAAAAATTTAAGTTTAAAACTTATTCCTCTTTTTCATTTAAAAACTTTTACAGCTTTCTATAAAAATTTGGATTTTCAAATTTTACTTTTATTAAGTTTTCATTTCCAAAAACTTATTTACTTTTTCGCCAAACCATTATCCTTTAAAATATCTTTAAACATCTTCTTATTACACCTATGGTCTCATAACTTAATGTATTGGAACTGCTTTCTTTTTATGAGAAATTATTAACGCTAAAATCTTCTATGAACCTTTTAAAAGAGGATTTCATGTTTATGTGAAATTACAAGGAACTTATTTTATATTTTTCGAAATAGGCTATACAAAATATGGTGTTCCCTATACCTTGTATATCTTTTTCATACATTCCTTGTAACTTGCACAAAACATTTTTATTGGTTTCATAGAAAATTATAGCATTACTCTTTTCATTCCAATAGACTAAAGTATGTTAAATTTATATTCTTTTATGATAGACATCTTCTAATATCTAACTTACTCTTTTCTTTTTAGAAAAACTCATTTTTAAAACTGTTTTAATATATCCATAGCTAGAAAACATTTTCTTATACTTATTTAAATAATAAGTGTACTTTACAAATCACTTTATTCTTATTCTTAGAAATTATCTTTTAAAATACATTTTTATTTTGGTTAAAATGGATGTTGCATAAAACACCGTTACTACAACCCAAAAAGTCTAGTGCATGGATTCAAAAATAAATAAATCTCATATACTATGTGAAAACATGTTCTTTGGGAGCCATCTACTATAACAATAGTGTTATAGTTTATGCTACCTTTATTTTTCACAAAAACATCTATTACAACAATAATTGTTGTAACCTACGTTTTCGATACTTAATAAACTCTAGGTTTTTATATTAAAATCTTTGTTTACTTTCAAAGAAACTAGTGAGCTATATACGCTCTATAATTCTTCAAAAAGAATTTCACCTTTTTAACAAAATTTACTTCATATAAAAACCAATTTAAATTTCTTATCATATTCGCAAAAACTCAATATTTACTTTTAAAAAAATTGACAATTCTTCTTTTCAATTATAATAATTTCATTTTATTGGGTTAGACCAAAAAGTGAGTTTTTCCATCTTACTACCCTAGGAGTACCCTTCCTAAATATCGGGAATCTCATTTCTTTACCGAAGTCTTTTATTCCTCTTCTATGCTTATATTTATCCTAAGGCATTTCTGTTAATTCCACTTATCTGAAGCAATTATAATTTCTGAAATTATCTATACAAGGGCTTTCTTCCTTTCTTATCAACTGCATCTATTGTACATCTCCAATCTTTGCCTACAACCCTTTGGATTTCCACAATTGGAAACTAGATGTACAAAACCGTTTATCAAACTCTTTCCATGTGTAGACCTTCTCTATGCCCTCAAGAAGCACACTTCCTTATGCCAAAAGTGATACTTCAATAACTTTGCTTTCAATTGAAGAATGCGAAGTGTACGAGATCCTCCTCTAGATGAACAACATGCTCCTCCATACTCTTGGAAATCACCAAAATGTCATCCATGAATACCACCATAACTTATTTAGGATGCCTCTAAAAACACGACTCATCAAATCTACAAAATAGGTTGGGGCATTGGTTAGCCTAAAAGGCCTAACCAACCACTCAAAGAATCCATCGGGTGTCCTAAATGCGATTTTATTAATGCTGTCATCAGGGACCCTAAGCTGATGAAATCCTGTGGCTAAATCAAGCTGAGAGAATACTTAAGAGCCAACTAACTAGTCAAAAATATCATCTATCCTAGGAAGTGGATAACAGTTCTTCTTCGTGAGCTTATTTAATTCCTTATAGTCTACGCACAATCGAAGAGATCCATCTACCTTAGTAGCGAAGATGACTGGCACTCCCCACTCTGATATGCTTCTTCTTATGAAAAGTTTCTCTAAAAGCTCACGGATATGCTTACTCAATTCCTTCCGCTCCCTAGGTGCCATGTGTCTTACGGGTAATGCTACTGGCTTAGCATTATCAGTCAAATAAATCCTGAAGTCAATCTCTCTCTTAGGGAGGATAATCCCCTAACCTCCTCAAAGATGTATGGAAAATCTGTGACGACGGGAGCCGAATCTAACTCTGCTGATGATGAATCGAGGGAATAAAGGAAGCTCAACATAACTGACCCATGCGGGTCGCAAGAAACCTCGAGAGTCCTACCGTTGCATGTCTGTAGTCTAACGACTCTCCTCTTGCAATCTAATATAGCTCCATACGAGGATAGCCAATCCATCCCCAAGATCATCCCATACCTCGAAAATTCCAATACATAGGCGTCACAATCAAACTCTATGCCAAGGATAAAAATTTTCAAACCCCTACAAACCATAGACAAGTATGTCGATCCTCATATAGGGTTAGAAACAACAATGGGGTCCACTACTAAAGAGATGTCTACGTGCAAACAATCTACTAGAGAACTAGAGATGAAAGAGTGTGGTGCTCCAGAATTGAAAAGAGTCCGAATGGGAAAATCAAAAATAGAAATCAAACCTCTTTCCTACCTCTATCCGGAATGCTGCTGGAAGGTGTTGCGTCTAACGCCTGAATCTACGCCACCGGTGCACTCGCTCCTTGTCCCGTCCTCCGGGGATAATTCCTACTCAGGAAATCGGGCTGTCCGCAAGTATAACACTTTCCCTTCACCTTTTCTTTCTTGTAGTTTCTTGCGTAATGACCAACCCGTCCATAGTTATTGCATTTCCCACTTTTCTTGATCCACTTCCAAGGTCCTCCAAATCTAACATCCTAAACCTTTGCTCCATAACCTCCAACCTAGCTCGTGCCTCCTTGAAATCCTTTTCGCTAGAAATCGTTCTGCCTCTCAGACTAGGAAGTTCTTGCATATCTGAGAAAAATTGACTGCTGTAGATGGATTAAAGGGACCTCCACCTACTGGTGTTGTATTGGGCGCTTGCCCTTGCACCTCTAGTACCATAGCTCTACGGAACCGGTTAGCCATATTATGCAAAGAAAAGGAAACATAGGCTCGAAAGAATCGAAAGAAGGATGAACTGGACTTTTGAGAAGATTTTTTTTAAAATCTTTTACACTTGAAAAACTACTTCAATAATAAGAGTTTCTTTCTGAAAAATACTTCTAATTTGAAGATATGCTACTTAAAAATAGGTTGCTTTTGGAAAAATACTTTATTTTTAAAACAAATATTTTGGAAAAATACTTTACTTTTTGTAACGACCCGGAATTTTCGAACCCGAAAATTCCAGATAGTTATGAAAAAGAAGAAAGAGGTAGAAGAAGAAGAACAGAAACATCAACATCTCACATTCGCAGCGGATAAAATATAGTAGTAAATAATAACAGTTTACAAAAGATTACTATATCTGTCGATTACATTTTAATACATCAGAGTTTTACATATCCACAGTCACTGAATATATACAGTAATCATGTCTCAGAAACACAATAATATACTGTAGCGGAAATACTCTATACGTACTTGCCATCCAGCTCGTCTCCTGAGCTCCAGAACGTCCTACCTGAAAATTTGTAATACTCGGTCTGACCCGAGCATTACATCAAGTAACACCCGGGTCAGGCTGGAAACCAGCGTGAGTAATATAATATACCAAGTTATATAACTCATGTGAATTACCAAGGTAACTCGCATATTTCTACAAGTCCAAATCTTATTTAAGTCAATCCTTTTTCTCAAAACAATATCCAACCATTGTTATTCAGTTTAAATATCCGTGATACTTATTACATCCCAGCCTGTATTGATTCTAACCACACTATAACGAATTACTGAAGATTACTGATCGAAGTGTTTTCAGGTATTTACTAATACTCAATTCCGGTCTCTTCAAAATTCCAACACCATTTAAGTTGTTAAAAGTTCAAATAATTTAATCCGATGCTTTGAATTCACATAGCATTCATTACAGATAAATATCACCCACTTATCATAGATATATCCAATGTCACTCCATAGTATATCAAAAATAATTATTCCCAATAGATATCAACCTATCCCGACATCTACTTAACATAACATCCATAACAGGAATTTATAATCCATATTACAATTAATTTCATGAACTTAAATTAAATTAAGTATTTAAGAATTAGTCACTTATTCCTATTTAATTAAACATTTATTTATCAATTACAACCCATTTAAATCGATTAATCATTATTTAATTCCCTTTAAATCAATTAATTAACCCTTAATCACTTAATTATTTATTTCCTAATCATTCATTAATAATCTTATTTATTAATTTATAAGACTTAATTACAAATTAATTAATTCTTAATTCCTAATTGATCAACCTCTAATTAATTTTTTATCACTTAATTAATAATTAATTGTATTTTAAGTATTTCATTGGATTATAAAAAATCTAAATTACCATTAAGAAAATCATCTCCTTTATTTATTACTAAATCCCATCATTAAAACATTAGCCTTCAATTACGTCTAATTCTATTTATAAAATTAAGGTAAACTTCCATAGAGTTTTAACAAACTTAAACTAACCCTATTTCATCTCCTGATTAAAGTTTTTGAGAACATTTGAAAAGAAACCAATTTGTTGGGGAAAAGATTAAAACAACCCCCTTTTTAAATTTACAAAACATTGTTTTATAAACTTGTCTAAATTTATATTAACTCTGCTTCCCTGCCTCGGGTTAAACCAAACATTTAACTTTGGGTTTCTCTTCTCATTATTTATATAGTTTAAAGAAACTGCTATTACACCCTTACGCAAGCTTGAGTTCCACTTCGTGTCGAAAGCCCTTCCACTCGAGCACCACCCCGAGTTACCCACAAACCAAAACTTCCTGACACAAACCCAATGTCGTGCACGTGCACCAACCAACTACGGCGCCGCTTCCTTCGGTGACACCTCGCCCACAACGACGACCACCAACACTCCCAACTCCGACCACCTAATCACCCAAACAAACACAAAATCGAAATCGATGAAAATTCGCTCAACCTGGAACCGAACCACCCCAGGAAATCTTTTCATCACGGCATCTCCGACCACCAGAGTCGCTGCCACCTCGTCTGCATTTCCTCCAACACCCCTGCAGCGTTTCCTAAGGATCTGGCGAAGCTCGATCCACCAGAGGGGAATCGGTGATCCATTTTACCCATCTCGACCAAATTAGGTTTAGGAACCTAAATTACTTCGTCGCCAACGCCACGATGATCTAGCAACCCACCAACTATTTTTCCCAGATCCACCGTACACCCTTCCACCCCCAGACGAAGCCCCGACCCCCCAAGAACTTCCGACCATCTGAAATTGCCCAAAATCCAATCCTAGTTCAACTCAAAACTGCTCTCGATTCACGCCATAACAAATCACCATATGTAATCTAAAAATCCTATTTTTGTGTAAGGATTCAAAGTATATAATTGAATCAATATCTCGTGTCATTCGAAATTATCAAAATTTGAGGTTTCACTCTGTAGAAATTAAGTTTTTCATATTGTATATACTTATACTCCTTGAAACTATTTTTAACTCATACTCCATACTTAAACACACATATTTGCTTTTGAAATCAAAGCCTGATATTGATTAAATAATATGAAACTGAATTTCTTGGGTCGTTTCTATCCTGTGGGTTAAAACAGAGAGGAAGATGCATACTTCAACATTTCAAGTATAAATATATATACACATAGAGCTTCATGCCTACCATACTCTATATATCTATGCAAAGATTAAACAATATTTGAGTGTTAACAGATTTGTTTACTCACCTCTTATGTTTGAACAGAGCTCCTTTCCAGATGAAACAGCTTTGAATACAAGCTGGACTCTTTTCTCTGCTTCTCAGTATTGATTTATCTTGAGTGTAGTTTAAACTGAAGCTTTGTTTAATTTTAAAAATGAAGTCTACTTGTATTTGCTCAGCTCGAACAGATATGAAAAAATGATATAGGGAAGAAAACAGACAGGTGATATTCTTATATCCAATGCAGTGTATAGTATTGTACAATATCAGGGATATTTTGTTCATGGTGGAGGCTGATATGAACTGCCTTGTGGCTGGCATTAAATGCTATTGTACCATTCTATTTATTTATATTTTCTTGTTTACTTAAACTTCACTTCCTTCTTATGCAAGCTTACTTGGTTGTTTATTTTCTTATGTGAGGTATTCGTACATATATATGTCAAATATTGAAATGTATTTCTTTTTGTCCATTTAACTTGGTGGCTGAGATGAGAAACAAGGTGGCTATCAATTAAATGTTTGTTTTGATTTATATCTTCCAAGTATTTTATTCCCCTTTCAAGTTTCAGCCTGCTTGAGCTGTTTTGATTTTTCCTTCTTGCATAAGTTCTACTGTTTTAGTTCTATTTCTATAGCCATTTTTTTTTCTTAACCTTTGCTTTTGCCTTAATTTGACCTTATGCTTGACTTTGAATTTGTTTTATACTTTTGACTAGAATGGTACATGCACAGATATATAAGGTATGTAGATAAGAGAGCAAATAAATAAGAGGCTGAACCCTACTGTTCATATACAGGCCTTACATCTCTTATTTTATTTTTCTTTCTTTTGTTTTGATTGATTCATATGAAGACCTGATTTTTGATTTCATAGATTTTATATTCATCTTTTGTAAACTTGAAATGATGTTCTATATGCTAGAGTTGATGGCATTTAATGCACTTGTTCCCCTTCTTGTTTACATACATATCCATCTTGATATGTCTATATACATATATTTCCCCTTGTCTTGTTGCCCTGTACATATGTATTTCTATGTTTAAGATGTATTTAACTTATATTTTATTTTATTTCAATCATATATGTTGTTGTTAGAATAACTTCTCAGTTATATTTTTATTTAGAGTTAATCTTCAAATATTTGACTTATAACCTATGTTTGCATCTATATATTTTATATTTATATTTAATATGGATAAAATTGCTTTATTTTAAATATTATCATTATAAACTACATTTACATATATATATATATATATATTATATCAAATATTAATAATATGGAACCTCTAATTTAATTGAATAAGATAAATTTTATTATAAATTATTTTTGAAAGAATCCATTTTAAATTCTAAATCAAAATTTCCTTCACAAACATATAGATAACGGAAAAATGTTCCAAGAGCTTATCAGTTTTGTAAAATGAAAAGCTTGTATTTTATTTAATTTGATTAAATACTTATTAAAATAATATTTTCAAAATACCGGGTTATCACATTCCTCCCCCCTTTGAATCTTTTCGTCCTCGAAAAGGAACGAAGCCAGATTTATTTCAAATGCTTAAAATCAGATAAATTTTCTTTGATCATTTTTGAACTACTTTAAAAATCTATGTAATATTTCTAAAATAGTTTTTATACAAATACTTTTATAACTCGATGTTTTGACAAGTCCATCCTTGTTCTCATAGAAATTCGGTCATACGTTGATCAGGCGTACGACTGAAAATCTATAAGTGCTTGGCAGACCCGTTTCCAATATCCAGTGAAAATATTTTGAAAAATAGTTTTATCGAAAATATAGAAAACAGTTTTTTTGAAAATAGAGGAAATATCTTGGTGAGAATGCTCTGGAAATCATCACACCCATCCATGGTCACAGTTACATCCTGGGTTACGTTGCCGTCACAGCAAAAGTCCATGTAACTGATTACACCATAGAACCCACGACAGATCGCAGTTACATCCAGGGTTACGTTGCCGTCACAACAAAAGTCCATGTAACTGCAGGTTCTCTGGGGCCTCTCGATTACGCTGTCAAATGAAACTTCTCCACTCCCACATAGGTCGCAGTCTACCGATGTAAAATCAAACGCAGACTGTTGGCTCTCAGCGGCACACACGACTTTCGCTATGTTACCATAGTGTCGCAGTCTACCGATATAAAATCAAACGTAGACTGTTGGCTCTCAGCGGCACACACGACTTTTGCTATGGTCTGCAGTAGATCGCAGTGACATCGAGTTACACTGTCGTCACAGCATAACCCAAATGCCCCTGTAGGCACCAGCCCCTCGACTTTCGCTACACAATAATCCTCAGGAACTAGTTTTGTCCGGACTCCTCACAGGATCAAATTTAGAACCTCCCTCTTAGAGGCTCAAGGCAGTGCCACCCTGTGGCACTCCTGAGAAATTCATTTCAAGGGAGCGCCTTTTTCCCCAGAGCCAATCTCAAAACACTTTATACTATACACATATAGTATTTTACAAATCATACACCTAGTATGAATTTCAAATATAAGCCTTTACACAAAATCGATTCTCAAAATCGATAATCCACAAACTAGGCTTTCCAAATCTCAATATTGATTTTTCCCAAAAATCAAAAGCCTTTCTCAATCCATAGGTTTTCAAAACCTTTCCTCAAAATCACTTCCAAAATCATTTTCACAAAAATCCATATATATATATATATATAATAAATCTTGAAACCTTTTGAATCAAATCTTATACTTGTATAAATCCACTTTTGTACTTCAGATATTTCCAAAACTCTTTTCTTTTGGCTATAGCTTCAACAAGGTGGTTTTTATCTCATTTATCAAAGATATACAAAATTTAAATTTCCTTTTCTTTCCAAAACAAATATTAAATTTAAATTTTAAATCTGCTTATAATGTCACTTGCCAAATTACTTACTTTTATTATAAAGTAAATTTTAATTTGTAAGATACCCAATTTCCACTTTACTTCCATAAAGTTAAGTTCTATTATAGAAATATCAAATTTTAATTTATTTAATTGAAGGTCATCATATATTCGCAAAATATACTTTCAATTTCAAAAATCATTTACAGTTCTTTATCCACAAATTTTCCAAATCAATTTTATTCAAACCGTACGATGTTCACATATCATCCGTACGCAATATCAATCTGATCGCTCACTCGATCACACAATTTCACTTCCGAACTAGTATTGTCCACTCGACTTCCTAGTGCGGACTCAGATCTGGTTTCTCGATCAGAAACCGTCATTCTCCTTGCATAGTCACACCTATGATAGAGAATATCCAGAACCAATCAAAAATCCATATCCAGGTTCGCCGTCGAAAATCGAGCGAAAAATCCCAACTCGGATCGATAATACTATCTCGAAATTCTATACTCGAATTTGGACCAAATCACTATGCGAATAGAATAATATACGTACATCCTACGTATTACCTTCATTGATTATTAGCCAAATAAATTTCCCTTCTATTCACATTCGCTTTAATTTTCATTCACTTATTCACAATTGCTTCAATCCCATTTGGATTATCACTTCAATTCTTATCTCAGTTGGGTATTTAATCCATAACAGTTTGAACTCCGACCAGTTTATATTTAGAAATATAGCTTGATAAATTTTAAAAATAGATAAGTAGTTGAAAAATAATTATTAGTTTGTAAAATAGCTACAAAATAGTTAAGTAATTGGAAATAGTAAGAAAATAGCAAAATAATTGCAAAATAGTTGTAAAATAGTAATTAGTTATATAAACAGTAAAAAACAGTAATTAGTTCATAAACAGTGGTAAAATTATTAAATAGTTTCAAAATTAATTGCATAATAAGTATAAAATAGTTTGGCCTTGAAAAGTAAGGTTAGATATAGTAAATAGCTTGAAAAGACAGATTCAAGAAACTTATATTAAGATAACTTGTTGAAAATAGTTTCAGAGTCAAACTGTCTCACTACCCAACCTCTAACTCAATTATTCAGTTTAAATTTCCATTTAAATTGACCCAATACCAAAATAACTTCAAATTTCAATCACTCCCCATTCCAATATTGATTCAATCCCAATCAAGTTGGATTATCCTTAATTTCTTTCCAAATTCAAATCAAATTCCATTTAATTTTGAACATATTCACTTAAACTACAATTCCAAATTATTCAAATTAATTTAGACAAATTTCGAATTGAACCCACTTCAATTTCAAATCATTCCAATTTCCTTATGAATTAATCCCAATTCCCATTTGAATTTTTATACTTATCCGTCTTCAATTTTAGTTAATTCAGACTAAATTCAATTTGTACTAATGAAATCTGAATTTCAACTTTAAACCATCTCGAATTATATAAATTCGAGTTAAATTTTCAAAAGTTGATTCAACCCCTTAATCAAATTAACCTTTATTTTTTTAAATTAATAACCCAAATCTTTAAACAATTTAATTTTGAGTCCAATTCCCAAAATTCCATTTTAAATTATCTTTACTTAACTTAATTTGAAGTTCAAATAAGAGTTCAAAACAATTTTATATCCTTATTTTCAAATTAAAGTTTAATTTCCTATTATCACAATAGTGGATATATTACCACCCTTCATTCCTTATTCATTTAAACAAATTCAATTCACAATCTAAAGATTATCAATAACAATAGGATGATATCATCCAATTTATTCTAAAACATCCATCCATTTTCAATTTCCAAATCTCAAACCCATTTAAGATCACTCATAACTTCCCATCTAAACCAATCATTTAACTTTCCCAAGTTAAATCTCAAATTTCATATTGAAATTTCCAATTCAGGTTGCCCTTTTAAATTATTCAACTTTCCCCAAAATTAAATTCAATTTACTTAATCCAGTCAATTTACACAATTTGAATTCCCATTCAAATTTTAAACTTTACATTAATAATCTTATAAGTTCAAAACTTATCACCTTGGGTTTCATATCCCATTCCAGATTTAAATCTCAACATTTAGAGTTTATCTCAAACCATCTTTAATATCATGTATATCCACACATATACATAATTACTTCTTGGCTCACCAAGCCAAATTTTAAAAATTTAAACTACCCTTGGTTTTAATTCAAACAAATTCTTTTAAAGTTTACAAATAACTTCTTATTCTAGAATAAGGATATAATAGTTTGAATAATATTATTTCATTTAAAGTTTTGAAAACAATTTCCAAATGTTTAAATTTAGAATTTAGAACTTCACAGTTTGAAACCCACTTCAATTTACATGTCATGCTTATTTGAAGGTTACCCCCTTAAAACATTTTATTTTTGCTTACTCATTAATACACAATTTATTATTAAACACAACAATTATTTATGATAATAACCCAGATTATCATACCTAAATTCCAAATTATTATTATCTTATTCTGAAACTCTTTTCCCAAAATTAAGATTTTAATTTCCGTTTGAATTTTTTTCAAACTTATCTTTATTTAATTTCAATTTGGTTGTATTTCTATTACTTCTTGATTTAATTTCAACAATTTAACAACCAATTACGTTAATATTTATTAGAAAGAAACATTGCTTTATATATATCAAAATATATCTTTACTTAAAATCATTTAAAATCTTTATATAAGAAAATAACAAGTACGCTCTCATATATATATATATACACTCAACTCATTCTAGGGTACCATTGTCCCTATCCTTATGAGTACACCCACCAGAGCCAAGGTTCTCGCTTAACCTTTCAGCTCTGATACCAACTGTAACGACCCGGAATTTTCGAACCCGAAAATTCCAGATAGTTATGAAAAAGAAGAAAGAGGTAGAAGAAGAAGAACAGAAACATCAACATCTCACATTCGCAGCGGATAAAATATAGTAGTAAATAATAACAGTTTACAAAAGATTACTATATCTGTCGATTACATTTTAATACATCAGAGTTTTACATATCCACAGTCACTGAATATATACAGTAATCATGTCTCAGAAACACAATAATATACTGCAGCGGAAATACTCTATACGTACTTGCCATCCAGCTCGTCTCCTGAGCTCCAGAACGTCCTACCTGAAAATTTGTAATACTCGGTCTGACCCGAGCAGTACATCAAGTAACACCTGGGTCAGGCTGGAAACCAGCGTGAGTAATATAATATACCAAGTTATATAACTCATGTGAATTACCAAGGTAACTCGCACATTTCTACAAGTCCAAATCTTATTTAAGTCAATCCTTTTTCTCAAAACAATATCCAACCATTGTTATTCAGTTTAAATATCCGTGATACTTATTACATCCCAGCCTGTATTGATTCTAACCACACTATAACGAATTACTGAAGATTACTGATCGAAGTGTTTTCAGGTATTTACTAATACTCAATTCCGGTCTCTTCAAAATTCCAACACCATTTAAGTTGTTAAAAGTTCAAATAATTTAATCCGATGCTTTGAATTCACATAGCATTCATTACAGATAAATATCACCCACTTATCATAGATATATCCAATGTCACTCCATAGTATATCAAAAATAATTATTCCCAATAGATATCAACCTATCCCGACATCTACTTAACATAACATCCATAACAGGAATTTATAATCCATATTACAATTAATTTCATGAACTTAAATTAAATTAAGTATTTAAGAATTATTCACTTATTCCTATTTAATTAAACATTTATTTATCAATTACAACCCATTTAAATCGATTAATCATTATTTAATTCCCTTTAAATCAATTAATTAACCCTTAATCACTTAATTATTTATTTCCTAATCATTCATTAATAATCTTATTTATTAATTTATAAGACTTAATTACAAATTAATTAATTCTTAATTCCTAATTGATCAACCTCTAATTAATTTTTTATCACTTAATTAATAATTAATTGTATTTTAAGTATTTCATTGGATTATCAAAAATCTAAATTACCATTAAGAAAATCATCTCCTTTATTTATTACTAAATCCCGTCATTAAAACATTAGCCTTCAATTACGTCTAATTCTATTTATAAAATTAAGGTAAACTTCCATAGAGTTTTAACAAACTTAAACTAACCCTATTTCATCTCCTAATTAAAGTTTTTGAGAACATTTGAAAAGAAACCAATTTGTTGGGGAAAAGATTAAAACAACCCCCTTTTTAAATTTACAAAACATTGTTTTATAAACTTGTCTAAATTTATATTAACTCTGCTTCCCTGCCTCGGGTTAAACCAAACATTTAACTTTGGGTTTCTCTTCTCATTATTTATATAGTTTAAAGAAACTGCTATTACACCCTTACGCAAGCTTGAGTTCCACTTCGTGTCGAAAGCCCTTCCACTCGAGCACCACCCCGAGTTACCCACAAACCAAAACTTCCTGACACAAACCCAATGTCGTGCACGTGCACCAACCAACTACGGCCCCGCTTCCTTCGGTGACACCTCGCCCACAACGACGACCACCAACACTCCCAACTCCGACCACCTAATCACCCAAACAAACACAAAATCGAAATCGATGAAAATTCGCTCAACCTGGAACCGAACCACCCCAGGAAATCTTTTCATCACGGCATCTCCGACCACCAGAGTCGCTGCCACCTCGTCTGCATTTCCTCCAACACCCCTGCAGCGTTTCCTAAGGATCTGGCGAAGCTCGATCCACCAGAGGGGAATCGGTGATCCATTTTACCCATCTCGACCAAATTAGGTTTAGGAACCTAAATTACTTCGTCGCCAACGCCACGATGATCTAGCAACCCACCAACTATTTTTCCCAGATCCACCGTACACCCTTCCACCCCCAGACGAAGCCCCGACCCCCCAAGAACTTCCGACCATCTGAAATTGCCCAAAATCCAATCCCAGTTCAACTCAAAACTGCTCTCGATTCACGCCATAACAAATCACCATATGTAATCTAAAAATCCTATTTTTGTGTAAGGATTCAAAGTATATAATTGAATCAATATCTCGTGTCATTCGAAATTATCAAAATTTGAGGTTTCACTCTGTAGAAATTAAGTTTTTCATACTGTATATACTTATACTCCTTGAAACTATTTTTAACTCATACTCCATACTTAAACACACATATTTGCTTTTGAAATCAAAGCCTGATATTGATTAAATAATATGAAACTGAATTTCTTGGGTCGTTTCTATCCTGTGGGTTAAAACAGAGAGGAAGATGCATACTTCAACATTTCAAGTATAAATATATATACACATAGAGCTTCATGCCTACCATACTCTATATATCTATGCAAAGATTAAACAATATTTGAGTGTTAACAGATTTGTTTACTCACCTCTTATGTTTGAACAGAGCTCCTTTCCAGATGAAACAGCTTTGAATACAAGCTGGACTCTTTTCTCTGCTTCTCAGTATTGATTTATCTTGAGTGTAGTTTAAACTGAAGCTTTGTTTAATTTTAAAAATGAAGTCTACTTGTATTTGCTCAGCTCGAACAGATATGAAAAAATGATATAGGGAAGAAAACAGACAGGTGATATTCTTATATCCAATGCAGTGTATAGTATTGTACAATATCAGGGATATTTTGTTCATGGTGGAGGCTGATATGAACTGCCTTGTGGCTGGCATTAAATGCTATTGTACCATTCTATTTATTTATATTTTCTTGTTTACTTAAACTTCACTTCCTTCTTATGCAAGCTTACTTGGTTGTTTATTTTCTTATGTGAGGTATTCGTACATATATATGTCAAATATTGAAATGTATTTCTTTTTGTCCATTTAACTTGGTGGCTGAGATGAGAAACAAGGTGGCTATCAATTAAATGTTTGTTTTGATTTATATCTTCCAAGTATTTTATTCCCCTTTCAAGTTTCAGCCTGCTTGAGCTGTTTTGATTTTTCCTTCTTGCATAAGTTCTACTGTTTTAGTTCTATTTCTATAGCCATTTTTTTTTCTTAACCTTTGCTTTTGCCTTAATTTGACCTTATGCTTGACTTTGAATTTGTTTTATACTTTTGACTAGAATGGTACATGCACAGATATATAAGGTATGTAGATAAGAGAGCAAATAAATAAGAGGCTGAACCCTACTGTTTATATACAGGCCTTACATCTCTTATTTTATTTTTCTTTGTTTTGTTTTGATTGATTCATATGAAGACCTGATTTTTGATTTCATAGATTTTATATTCATCTTTTGTAAACTTGAAATGATGTTCTATATGCTAGAGTTGATGGCATTTAATGCACTTGTTCCCCTTCTTGTTTACATACATATCCATCTTGATATGTCTATATACATATATTTCCCCTTGTCTTGTTGCCCTGTACATATGTATTTCTATGTTTAAGATGTATTTAACTTATATTTTATTTTATTTCAATCATATATGTTGTTGTTAGAATAACTTCTCAGCTATATTTTTATTTAGAGTTAATCTTCAAATATTTGACTTATAACCTATGTTTGCATCTATATATTTTATATTTATATTTAATATGGATAAAATTGCTTTATTTTAAATATTATCATTATAAACTACATTTACATATATATATATATATATATATTATATCAAATATTAATAATATGGAACCTCTAATTTAATTGAATAAGATAAATTTTATTATAAATTATTTTTGAAAGAATCCATTTTAAATTCTAAATCAAAATTTCCTTCACAAACATATAGATAACGGAAAAATGTTCCAAGAGCTTATCAGTTTTGTAAAATGAAAAGCTTGTATTTTATTTAATTTGATTAAATACTTATTAAAATAATATTGTCAAAATACCGGGTTATCACACTTTTAAAATAAATTTTTAGGAATCCTATAACCTTAGGCTCTGATACCAAATGAAACACCCCATACCCCTTAGTATACCTAAAAGGACACGCTAAAAGGCATGTTGCGTTGTAGGTATAACTAAAACTAGCAGAGACTAAGCTTCAGAAGACAAAATAGATAGATAATAACACAGCGGAAGTAATTAAAAACAATAAGTGATTTTAAAAATTTATACTTCATAAATACCTTAGACAAACCACATATGTTCCAAATACCAAATACAATTGTCTTATGAAAATAAAATCTCAGTCTCATCAGAAAAACCAGAGTACAAACCCAAACTTTCCTAGTACAATAAAAGAACAAAAGGCTGGAAATAAAAAGAACGAACACATGATAGGGTCTCCAAGTCTCCAAGAAGCTACGGTCTATCTTCCTTGCCCCTGATTTCCTATGGGGGGAAAGGGAAAATAGAGGAGTGGGTCAGACTAAAAGCCTGGTGAATGATAGTAATTACTAGAATCTTTAAGCAAAGTAAAAGTAATAGACCTTACAACAGTTCTAGTATATAAAAGGAAACAAAGGAAATATGAAGAAGGAATAAGCTGGAAATAAATATGATTTAACTAAATTAACACAATTGATTAACTTTGATTGTTTGCATTTGTCTTCGATAGCTGCTTTGATCAGGCTGAATTCCTAATCCTATAATTAGGCTGAAATCCTAATTCTACCCTTTGATCGACCTGCTACTCCATAGACCTTACTGCGGACTAGACGCTATATAGCTCCCTATACAGAAGGCAATGGTGTCTATGAAAGACACACATACTAAGCGCTTGGAACTCAATAGCGACTTATCTCCTCTAATCGATGCTGCATGCTCGGTCACCGCTGGTTCGCACTATCTATTGCTCCCTCTTTTGACCTTTTATTTACCCTAGACAACATAAACGTGCCCTTGTCTCACTTCAGGCTATTGTGAGACACCGTGTCCATAGAAAATAGGGAATGCTATTAGTACTGGCCCCTGTTAAACAAAATCTAGTTGCGTCCCTTGTCCAAATCCCCATGATTTAGTCTTTTAATTATTGACCTCTTATCTACCCTAAATAGCATAAGTGTGTCCCAAAGGAAATGCTGCCGGTATAGATATTTTCTTTTAACTATTGACCACTTACCTACCCTAAACAGCATAAGGGAAATGCTACCGGTACAGACCTTTCCTTTTAACTATTGACCACTTATCTACCCTAAACAACATAAGGGAAATGCTACCGGTATGGATATTTTCTTTTAACTATTAACCACTTATCTACCCTAAACAGCATAAGGGAAATGCTACCGGCACAGATCTTTCTTTTAACTATTGACCATTTATCTACCCTAAACAGCATAAGGGAAATGCTGTCGGTATGGATATTTTCTTTTAACTATTGACCACTTATCTACCCTAAAAACCATAAGGGAAATGCTGTAAGTACAGATCCTACTTTCATCTTTGCTTATTAACTTAGATAAATTATTTTAAATATGCCTTTGTTATTATTATTACTATCTGTACTTATTAATTTATCCTAAGTCTTAAAATAAGCATCATTCTGTTCTGTTTTCTTATTATAACCTACGTTATAATCATGCTTATTACTTAACCCAAGGTCTAAGTGAGAAAATAAGTTTCTTTCATCTTTTACTCTTTTTAGTTATAATTCTAAGTTATAACTAGGCCAATTATCTTTAATTAGTCCAATTCTAACATCAATATCATAATTAGGCTGAATTTCAGTCTTAATTCCATTTTTGTTACAGTCTTTACAATTTACATCTTATCTTCCGTTATTTCAGTATTCTTATAATTTGAATCATATTCATGTTTAATCTATTCTAATCTATGCATGAAGAAGAAGGAGAAATAAACGAAAATTGAAAATAGAAGAAAATCCAAAGCGTTGGATAAAGATATAAATAACGCATAAATAACAGTAAATAAATTAAAATACTGTAAATAAATTGTAAATAAATGGAAAAGCTATAATTAACAAAAATAAACTAAAATAAACTGAAAAGAATAGCTAAAAGAAATAGACTGAAAATAATTCTAAAAACTATAAATAAACTACTAAAAAGGTTATTCCAAAAATCATAGTAAAACTACAACTATTGGAAACCCTACTATTTTAAATTACTTGAAGAAATCTAAAATAATTATAATCACTCACCTGTGGTCCTAAGTTCTTCCCTTTTGGTCTTCCCGGATCCATTTGAGGGTATTAAAATATTTTTATTAAAAAGATTCCCTCCTTGGAAACTTATTCCTTTTAGGGTCCTTCCCGAAAAGGTGAACCCAAGCGGAGGAAATCTAGAATGAGAAAAAGTGTTAGGCCTAGGGTCTTATTTATAGGGGTAGAAGTGAATGTCGGACCGTTAAATTTGGGGATTGAATATGATGCAACCACGTTATAGGCTGAATAGGAGCCATCAGATGGAAGCACGGAGGGACCAGATGAGCCAAAGGAACGAAAATGACGTGTTAAAATCGCCTATACGCGAAGAATGGAATTCTTTGTTTAATAACGTAGGCGGGTCAACCGGGCGGTCGACCGCCCCTCCCCTTAGGTCGACCGGCCGGTCGACCTAGGGCGTGGTTAGGTCGACCCCTGGGTCGACTTAGCCCAATATATATATATATATATATATATATATATATATATATATATATATATATTCGTTTTTCTTCTTTATTTTGTTTCTAGCTCATATTAGCTCGGATTCTGACGTTCTATATATGAAAATTGACCAAAAAATTACTGCGGACACAACGTTGCAACTCCTGTAGCTCAATTCTGATAATTTCACAAAGTTATTTTATTATTTCATTAATTAACTAATTAATGATTATGGGTTAAATTTTGGGTTGTTACATGAATTATTTAAATTCAATATTGGAAGTTACACTACGCCATAGATTGCATACTGCAACACCAAAGAAGTGATGCAGGAAGTGCCAAAAAATGTTGCTGTAGGCTAAAAAAGGGCAAAGGCAACACTTTCTCGGTGTTGCATTTTGCCGCGTTGCCGCAGACCTCAAAGGCAACATTTTGACTATCTAAGGCAACATAAGAAATATTGTTGCAATAGAACCCTATTTGGGTCTATAGCAACATCCATAGGTGTCTGTACCAACATTCCAAAATGTTGCTATAGATATTAACTTTCTGAAGTTGTGGGGCCCACAATGTAGAGCATATTTGATTTTTTAATAGAAATAAATATTTATTTAATAAAATGCTACCGCACAGAATTTGATATTCAAACAGTAATTTATTTAAATAAATATTTTATTTCAACATTTAAAATAGTACAAATTCCTGACTCCACTATTTTACAATTCAATGATATATAACACTGATATTCACATATACAGATATTCCTCACTACATCACTCAGTTCACTCATTACATATGCAGTTTCAATTTATACAGACACCGACAAACATATGACGAGCCGAGTGCCGAGCCGAAGGCGAGCCGAGAAGCGGGTCCGGGCGCAGCGCCGGCGGGGGTCCGGGGCACCGCAGTCCCGGCGGGGATCGACCTTCTTTGAAACGACGTAAAATGATGCACAAATGAAGACTGAACTTAGCAAATCCCATCCTCAGCAACTTCATCACCCATCGGAACTACTGCCCATCTACCACTTACCTGAAACACAATTGCCTGAAACACTGACCATCTACCAAACACTGACCACACTCCCAACCTCTTTCACAAAACACCCACTCACTGCCTCATCAAATTACATCATCAACACATAGGCAGCCTATCAAGCAAAAACAGTGAATGCATCAGGCATGTACAAGAGAAACATAGGCAGTAATATGATATACAAAGGACTAGGAGCAGTTCATGTTAAAGAACAAGGTTAGCATGGTACCAGTTCAGTCCAGATTCAAGACATCAGGCTATCAACTACGGCAAGCATTGAACTACACAATCGATTTCAGCATCAGCAGCAAGAGATCATCATCACGACAGTGCTCAACACATCAGCAATCACCAATAAGACCAAAATCTGGACAGTGGGCAATTAGCACACAACCTTCTCCACGTTTAAGACCAACACCATTGCAATCCAAAGTTTGGCAAACCATTATCTGAACACCAACACTTTCAAGTTCAACCCTAAGTGTCAAAGAACCACAAACATCATCAATAGAGCCGCAGTCAGAGCACGAACACTGACAAAAACGCAAGCTGAGGAAACGTCTTCAATTCAAGCGAAGTCAGAGGCAAAAACTTCATTGCGATTTAAGCGACTCCATCAGAACAACGAGGCATCGCGTTTCTTCAAGGCGGCTGCATCGAACAACGACGAACTTCTGCTTAGATCCAGATCCAACAGCGAGCAAAGATCAAATGGGCGGCAGTAAACAACAAAACTCATCAGGCATTAGGTGGAATCAGCAACTACAAGATTCAGGCATAGGAAATTTAGATCTGACCTAGCATTGAAGGCAGCTTCTAGTTACAGTGCCTTTTTTATTTTGTTAGCAACAGCGAATTGGAAGTATGAATTTGCTGGAAAGTATGAATTTGCTGGATTTCATGAATTTGCTGGATTTCGTGAATTTGTTTTTTGATTTGGGGATTTCGTGAATTTGCTGGAAGTATGAATTTGGGGATTTCGTGAATATGGTAAGCTGAAAGGGGATCTACACTAACATAAGCGGGAAAACGAAAATTTGGTAAAAAGTGCAGCGGTGATCCATTTTAACAGTCGGATTAAATGTAGACCGTTGGATCGTATTCACGCGGATTGCTAATTTTATTATTTTTTTAATTTATATACATCTATAGCTACTGCAACATCTTGTTGATACCTATGCTAACACCTTGAAGCGAGTGTTGTAATAGACAAAAATCAGCATACCTATCGTTACATTATAGCTAGCAACACCTTGTAATTTCGTTGCAGTAGGCCATCTATGGCGTAGTGTATTTAAATAATTGAATATTGAATTTAATATGAATGACAATGATGTTGAAAGTTGATTTAAATTCTATTTAAACAATAATGAAAATTGTTACTTTTAAAATTGAATTTAAAAGCGGATAAATAGAAATTGAAATTTGTATATCTTAATTAACGTGTAAAAATAGCCTTTTATGCATTATCTCAGATTTTGACGAAACTAGTTTCATCGAATTCATAATAGTGAATTATTAAAGGATCTCAAGTTTCGTAGTGATCGAACATATCGTTAGGTAGTGCGAGCTTGAAACACGTAGAAATTAATTAAACGAATTTAACTAAAATAATTTGATTTTGAAATGCAATCTTCTGAATATGATGGAATTGGCTCCCGATACATATTTCATTGTGTCCGGAATGGCTGTATAACATATAGAATGCTAGGTGGCACGCTCCATTTGGAGTTCGGAATTTTCGAGGACAAATCGGGTCGGAAACTTATATAAGGCCGCGTTGTTTTCGTTTTCGCAAAACCCTAATAGAAACGCAGCCATGCTCAAACATTTAATGGCTGAAAACCATTCTCCTTCTCCTTTTGAGCTCTTCCAATCCATTCATCAAAATCAAACGATTCCAAAATGAAAAACGTAGATCTCATCGAGCTCTACGCATCCAACGGTTGGATCGAGGCGATACGTTCCAAAATCGCCAGAATCTAGGCATGAAGGGCTAGTGGGTTTTCTAATTTTTTGCAACAATGGCGGAGGCAAAGTCGATGATGCTTGGGGCGATGGTAGAGTAGGCCGAGTCACATCCGGTGGTGGGTTTGGATCGGCGCCTGGTGGCTTGTGGTGGTGCGCGTCTCGAGGTGCGTAGTCGCGTTGTTAGGTTACGTGAGTAGCATGCTGCCTGGAGTGTGAAGGCTGTTGGAAGAGAGTAGGTTTTGTTTTTTTATTGTTTAATTTATTTTGTTAGTTAAAATTTAATTATCGAATGTTTATAAATTGCGTATCTTTTTCATACGAGATCCGTTTCGAGCGAAATGAGTTGCGTTGCGATCATATCGACAAGGGCTACGTCATGGAGTTGGATTGGAATTTATTTGAAGCTGGAAAGTTTTCAGTTTTAAATAAAGGTGAGTGTTTTAAATCACTCACGAAGGCCTAAAATATTTTTTGTGTTAGTTAAATTGATATCATGAAGTAATTTAACTTTATTGACTATTATTTGGTATTTTAAATTGACATTTGAATTGATTGTTAGAAATTAAAATTGACAGTTAAATTGAAATTGGGAGTAAACTTCCAGTTAAATTCTCGATTATTGATAGCTGGTTAACTGTTGTGATATATTGACTGTTTTGGAATGTTGATTGTGATGGATGCTATTGGTTGATATTTCAGATAATTTGGATGTATAATTATTTTTATATATTCTTGTTATCACCCTGTATATTATCGTCATAATCTAAATTGTTATTTGAATTGTTTCGAATAAATTAAGAAATAGGTTGAAATGATATATATACCCATTACACTTTGATTTGGATTAAAAGATATATATCCATTCTTGAAACTAAAATTGAAATAACTGTTCAATTGACCATAGGATATAAAATTATATACGGATACCGGATTGTTTAAATTAAATGGTTTCAAATTCTTGAATTTGAATTTATTTAAATGAATTGGTTTTAAAGAAATTAAAATCGAATTTATGATGATTGAATTATTTTCGAACTCGAGCTTGAAATGTTGAAATTAAAATTGTTAAAAGGAATTATTTCAAAGAATTAAATTTGAAATGTGAATTTAAAATTGACACATGACCTTAACTATGGAAATTAAATTGTTTAAAGGTATGAACTTTATTCGAACTTTGGAAATTTGTCTTGGTTAAATTGATATAAATGATATTTCAAAGTTGAGCTCGAAATTGAATTATTTTTAAGATTTGAACGTTAAATTGAACATTAAAGTTAATTTGATTTAAATGATTTAAATCGATATTCTGAAATTGAACTCGAACTTTATATAAACTGAAATGGTTTAAGATTGAGAATTGAACTGAAACTTAAACTATTTTAATCGAATCATTGAAAATCGAGATTGAAATTAATTTGAATTGAAATCAAAATTGAGTCGATTTGAATTGATTCGACATTTAAGATAATATGAATTGGAAGATTTGAAATTGAATCGGTTTGATTTAAAATTTGGACCTGAATTCAAATTTATTAGAAATGGGGAGAAACAGTTGTGGATTTGAAATTATTTTCACTATAAACTATTTTCTATAAACTGTTTTAAAGTTCGTCTTTTAAAATTTCCAAATTATTTAAATTTTCAAATCATTTAATATATAACATATTTTATTATTTTAACTATTTTAACTATTTTAACTTTTAAAACTATTTAAAAAAATTCAAACTGTTTTCTAAAAATCAAACTAGTCAAGTGGGAACTATTTATATTTAAATCACGGATTTAAATGCGAATTGGGTTAAATGAAGTTATAACCTAAATGTAAATTCGAAACGATTTTGGGAAATGAAATTAAGATTTTGGAGCGAAAATGATTTTCAAGTGAAATTGATATATTTCCAGTAAATATGATACTTTCAAATGAAATTGGTTTTGAAGCGAACATTATATTTTGATATCAAGTATGAATCATTTTTGAAATGTAAAAGAATAAACCGGTGTGTAAAATGACATTTGGTTGTTAAAGAGACCGGGGCTTCTTATGGCATACCCTTTGTCAATATTGGAACCACTTTAACAACTTTGTACGCAGAGGAGACTCCAGAACGAAGTGGTTGAATTTGGTGTACGTTTGTTGGATTTGAAGAAAGAGAACGATGATGGATAGACCCCGGTACTTATGCCAATTTGAAATGACTAAAACAGGATGGCTTGATAGGGCCAAGTGGGCTAGCTACCCCTAGAAGACATCCATTCTTCGATTTTCTTCTTGGACTTGGTCCATACTATTACTTTTGATGTTGTTTTCGATTGATGCACCTTGATTTGGAATCACCTCCCTTTGACTCGGTATGGGATGGATGGATGCGGTAGGCGGTCGTGGCTACGATGCAATACCACCAGCCCTACGACCCGAACTGGTAGTATCCTACCTTAGGCATTGCCTCATGTGCCCTGTCATACTTGTAGGATCATTTTTACCCTAGAGCTATTGATTTCTTTCGCGTATCTCCTCCTTCACATTCTTCCTTGAATTTTATTTCTAGCTAATAAGTGGTGAGATTTCCGATGAGTTCTTCGACTTTAACCTGTTTTAGATCCTTTGATTCTTGAATGACAGTCACTTTTGCTTCAAAATTTTATAGAAGAATTCTAAGGATTTTTCGTACTATTTCGAGCTCTATGTATGATCTTCCTAGGGATTTTGATTTGTATATAAGATTAGTAAGTCGTCCATACATTTGTTTGACACTTTCATCCTTTGCCATTGTGAAGTTCTCGTACTCGCTACTAAGCATGGCACGGCGAGATTCTATAACCTGGGAGGTTCCTTCATGAGTCACTTCAAGGGTGTGCTAGATTTCCTGCACAGTTAGACAATGTGAGACAAGATTAAATTCAATTTGATCTAATGAGCAAATAATAGAATTCATAGCCTTAGCATTAGCAGTTTGTAGTTTATTTTCAAGATTTGTCCATTGATCCATAGGTTTTTTAACTTCTTGATTACCTACCATTACCGTTGGTGTGCTATATCCCGTTTCAACTATATTCCACACATCTATGGTTTTCAAAAAAAAATTCATTCTAGTTTTCCAATATGCATATTCACCATTGAACATGGGTGGTCTAGCTATGGACTGACCCTTAGCAAAAGAATTATTAAAAGAAGCCATTTTTAAAAGATCAAATTTTTAAACAGAAAATGATTTTTTAATCCTAGCTCCGATACCACTTGTAGGATCGTTTTCACCTTAGAAGAGGGTGATACTAAAATTAATGCGGAAATATAAATAATAATAGAAAGTAATGCAGTAAAAATCACACACAGATTTACCCAGTTCGGCAAAAACCTGCCTACGTGCCGCCCCCAAGGTTTCTACCAGAAATTAAGTAATTAGACGCTTACAAACACATGTAAATTTGCGATACCCGCTAACTTGATTAACCTAACTCTAAGCTCAAAACCCTGCCACAACTTAACCATTGAGTTGCGAATTCTCAAACTACGCCCCGTAGTGTGTACCTAGTTACACAACTAGAAAGTTACACAATTTGAAATAGAATGTTTACAAATAAAAATAAACAACTAAAAAAACCCTATTTAAATAATTGAAGCCCAATAAAAAAGAAAGACCGACCCAAATAAATAATTAAAGAAGACTGTTCCCTTTTATTTTATGGAGCATCTTAGGCCGTTTCTTTTATCTTTCTTTTGAAATTAAGGTTTTGATTTTATTGAAGTCGCCGCTTGAATTAGAAGGTCAAATTGATTGTCATGATTCTTTCGTTCCTTAATTTTGCTCACTGCAGCTTCAATGTCGAGTTCGAATTGTGCTTTGAAATGGTACGTGTTTTGCCCCTTTTCGATATTTGATTATGCTCTGACTTGATTGTTTTCAAACTCGATGATTTTGTCGATGATGAAATTTGGAATTTATAGGGAATGAAACCCTATAATCACATTCGTATATTTTGTTTTGACTTTTTTAGTTATTTCGCTCGGCCATTAGATTTTTCTTGAACGATTTGATGATTTTTGACTTGTTCATTTCATACGTGTTATTCCATATTTTTCTGATGAATTCGAATCTGCTTAAACATAGTTGAATTGTTCCATTCTTTTCTACTATGACTTTGGCATTTGAATTTGAGATAGTCTTGATTTGATGACTTGTTCATCAGTGACTTGCTGTTCCATTCATTGCAGGCAATTTAGATTTTTCTGAACAAATGATGTTTTTCGTTTGACTTATTCACTGGTTCGCTGTTCCATATGACTTCTGATTGAATTTCTTTAGAGTTGTTCAAATGTATGACCATCGGCTTTGTTCAAACTTCTACTAATACTTACCCACTGCTTGATTTCTCCACTGTGCTCATTGTTGTTGCATAAAACTGGCTCACTACTTTGTATATGTGTCACCATGAGTCTGCACTTGGTTATTGCTTCTTTGTACACTGTTGTGTTGAAACAGAAGTTCATTATTGCTTGGTCGAGTGTTCATACTTGAATATAGTGACCTTGAACTGTATTCTCTGAAGTCTTGTTGAATTTGCTTGTTGAGTTCATTTGGAGTCTTGTTCGCCATTACTTTATTCTTTGTACCTGTGGTGTGTTGCTGTCTTGTTCCTTGCTTGAGTTTTACTGCATTGTGATTTTGCTTTTTTATATTTGGAGTAAGGTTCCACTTTGATGTTGTTATCCACACTGGTCTGGTCGAGCTTTTGCGTGTTTGTATGTTGTCTTGAGTCTGCACTGCTGCGTAGTATGCTCTATATGCACTATATGTTGAAACTGATGTCTCCTCTATGTTCCTTGCTGTGTTGTTTTAAGTCTGGTCTGTTCGTGTTGCACTAGCTTGTTGAGTTGCCTAATCCAAGTCTGTTTGCATGTTCCATTGTTCCATTGTGTGTTGTTTCGTTGTTGCATATACACATGTATGAACTCTTAAGTCTGGTCTGGTGGAAGCTTTGCATTCATGTTATTTAACTTGAGCATGTTTGAAGCTTTATGTTGTTTCTTTGCATCTTTGTACATTTGGAGTCTTCATGTTGCATTTCATTGAACTGGGTTGCCTTGGTCTGGTTCCATATGCTCTGATCTGGTCTGGATTCTTTCCTTTGTGTTCACTATTTCATATGTGTATACATGCTGCCTTGTTTTTGAAATCTGATGTAGTTGCATGTAGCTTTGAGTCTAAATTTCTGTTGCTCCTTGTGCACTTTTATTCTGGAGTCTGAAACTAAACTTGATTGAACATGTTTGAAACTTGTTGCTTTTGTTATTTATTTGCACCTGACCATGCCTGAAATGATTCATGTGTGTTCACCCTATGTTGCCTTGTTAGAATTGAAGTATTATTCCATTGCTCCAGTTCCAATTAAGTCTGGTTCCATTTTGTATGCATATCCATGTTCATGTTGACTGACCATTGAACTTGTATTCATTTGTGTCTAGTTCATTCAGTTCTGTCATGTTGTAACTAAACTTGTACTCGACCATTCTGTAATGTTTTGTTTTTATATTGCACTTGAGTTGAATCCATCCTAGGCTTGGGTTTGACCTTATGCTCACCTGTCCCTGTAATTTTAAAAAGCAAGTGTATATTGGTGTGCATGACCTTGTGGCATGTATAGTAATACACTGTGCATGTCACAAGTTGTTTGTGTAAGATGAAAAATAAATAAATGACGACGAACAACCCAAATAATCGAGGTAAACAATATTTTCAAAACACACACTTTATTGTGCACTGCAAAATATTTTCTTTTTCAATTTTACCGCGTCAGTGTTTATTTTGCAGATAGTTTAGATGCTAGATACAGGCTGAAATAGAGTTGAAGATAAAATACGAGTGATGAGTGAATTATATAGTGAGGTGAAACATGTATGTAAAAATTGTATAGTGAAAAATGTGTTGTATTTGAAAATGTGTAAATATAGTGAGAGCTCAAATTTGTACTATTTGAATTTGTAATAAAATATTTGTTTGAATATGAATTCTGAGTTATTTATTTTATTCAATAATTATCTAGTTAATTATGTAGAAAAAAAATAGTACAATAGCAAATACATTTTGTTATCCCGTCTTTTGGCAAGGTCGTGACACCAAAAATTTGACTGGAGATCAAGAACAGTTCGTTCGAAAGATTGGTTATACACTTTCACTATGAATATCGGTAAATTTTGACCAAGTCCAAATTGAGCTGCAATTAAAAGGACATGACAAGCAAAGCTATAAAAGCCGACGTTTTAAATTTCAAGTCAATCAGAGTTCGTA
The DNA here is from genome assembly GCA_030737815.1 of Allium fistulosum. NCBI lineage: Eukaryota > Viridiplantae > Streptophyta > Magnoliopsida > Asparagales > Amaryllidaceae > Allium > Allium fistulosum. The sequence goes on from JASFAW010000014.1 coordinate 8,215,597, forward strand.
TGCTCAAGATATAATCGATGCAAACTTGGGAATCAACTGTTCGTATCCATCAATCCTCTTCTGTTCGTATCCATCATTCTTCTATTGTTCGTATCCGTCAAGTGCAACAGCAATCGAGTACGAACAGTGCAACATCGATCGAGTACGAACAGTGCAACATCGATCGAGTATTAACAGTGCAACATCGATCGAGTACGAATAGTGCAACGGCGATCGATACGAAGGAGACAACCTTTGAAAAACACAAACTTGCATCGATCATATCTCACAATCTACAAGTTCCAATGCTACGAAATTTTCATTGGAGCTTACATACAACCTAAAGAATGTTCATGCTCAATTTTGACTCGATTGGGCAAAATCTTGATCGATACGAAATTCGTTCGTATCGATCACGGATCGAGTGCAAACCACATGGGATCGATCGTGTGGTCCGCCCACGTGCCAGAAAAGGTCTCTCGAGATCTAAGCGAGATATTTGCAGGCTATGCCTATAAATAGCCTCCCAATGGCTTCAGAAAAGGGGGACTTTTGGCTCTTCTACGTCCAGACTCTGCCGGATTCATCATTGTACTCAGATTTTGCTGTTATAATCAGTCATAACTCGTTGTAACCAGCAAGCAAACTTCAATAAAATTATCAACTTCAAAGTGGACGTAGGCCGGATTGCCAAACTACTATAAACCCTTTGTTCTTTACTGCTTTCATCTAAATTTTCCGAGTGTTCTTTATTTCTAATTCTCCACATACTTGTTATTTGTGATTGTGAACTGGTGCTTTCATTGGCAATTGGGTGTTCGTGTCCAATTTTGGCACAAACATTATGGTGCTTTCACCGAGAAAGGCAAAGTATTCAGGGATACTAAAGTTTAGAGTTCAGATTTGGAGAGCTAGAGAATCAGATCTAGGAGGAACTATGGCAAAGCAATCAACAAGAAGACAAAGAACTGAAAGGAGTCGGCATGAAGGGAGTCAGAAAGCTTCCTCAGAAGCGAATCAGGCCACGGTCTTCATCACTCGAGGCGAGATGGAGATGATGATGGGAGCCATGCAGGAGGGAATGCTGAAAAGGCAAGAAGAGATGATCAAAATCTACTTCGACAAGTTGGTCAAGTTGGAGTGCAACACCAAGGGAATGCAACTGCAGGAGATGCTATAGATAGGGATCGGGAGCATGGAGCAAACAGAATTCAGAATAGAGTAGGTCCATCAGGAGCAACACCAGAGCTAGGGGGCACTCACCTGGAGCATGTCGATCCAACCGCAGGCAGGGCACTAGGTGGAGTTGTGCAACACGACGTTGATAGAGAGATGGATGCTCGGCCAGGAGAGCAGACTCCAGGAATCCCTCGTGAACTTGGGGGGCAGATCAGAGGCCATGGATAAGGGCCGCAGCTTGGCTACAGTGACAGATTGGCGGAGATGGTCAAACGAGCCATGAAAGGCAGACTGGTTAATAGTGATCTAGAAGACGTGAACAAGAGCCCCTTCGCTCCCACAATTAGACAGGCCAGGAATCCACCAGAATTCAAGCTACCAACACTGGAGACGTACGATGGGTGGACGGTTCCTGCAGTTCATCTGGCATGGTATATGAGGCATATGGAGGTACTAGGGGCATCGGAGGAGGTCATGGCCCGGTGTTTCCCATTATATTTGACGGACATTGCAGCATTATGGTTTAGACAGCTGGGAAGCGGCTCCATTGGAACATGGACCGATTTGACTGAGAAGTTTATGAGGCAGTTCAGAGTTCACATTTCGAGACCCAAGAATGTGATGAGTTTGGCAGCACTAAAGCAAAGAATGGGGGAATCTTTGAGGAATTTTCTGACGCAATTCAATGCAGCGGCAGCATTGGTGGATCGACCAGATCCATTCATGGTTTTGATGGAAGCTGTATCTGGCATAGCTGATGGAACATAATTTAAAAATTCACTGACAAGGGATCCGCCTATGGATCTAGGAGAATTTTATCATGAGGTCGAAGGATTCCTGCGATTAGAGGACGCAAATGTGCAAAGAGAGGAAGGAGAGGGAACAGAAGTTTATGCAGTCAAAGGAGGAAATCCTCCCGAAAGAGATTCAGGCAAGGATAAAGGAAAACGAAAAGCCGAGGATAGCGATAATGGACCAAAGCGATCATGAAAAGAACCGAGATTTACTTCCTATTCGGAGCTGAGCGAAACCTTGGAACAGATTTACCAGGACACCAGGGGGCAGATTCCTTATCGGAAGCCAATGAGAAGGGACCCGACCAGCAATGAGAGGAAATCAAACAAGTACTGCTTATTCCATGAGCTAAGCGACTACAGTACCAATGATTGCAGGCACTTGAGGGATGAAATAGAGGGACATATCCGGAATGGCCTGCTATCGCAATATGTAAGGAGGCAAGCCACAACGGCGGAGCAAGAACAACCACCACCTGCACCAACTGGGAACGGCTCAGGATCGAGGCATCAGCTTGTCATCAACTGATTGAAATAATAATGAATAAGTAGCAAACTCCACACTAACACGATTAAGTCATTTACACATGTACATGATCGTGAACGATTCTCAGGTATGCTCTAATACGACTGCCAATCGCGTCAGTGTAGGTGTTTGTACTTTGACGTCTCCGTTTTACTTTGGTTTTCTATTTCGCATGTTTGAACTTGATTTTGTTGAACATTTCTGTTGAAATACTTATTTTGAATGAAAATCCGCTATTTGTGATTCCATAACGGCTAAGCTACTTACACATGTACGGGATCGCGAACGATCCTCAGGCATGCTCTGAGATGGCGATAAACCGCTATAACAAGCAACTTAGAAACTCACTCGAACGTGAAATCTGACGTTAATGATACCAAGTCCCCCCCAGGCCCACATAATTCGCCGCGAATGGTCACAACTCGCCGCAAACGGCACCCGACCGCGAACGGTCACAACTCGCCGCGAACGGCATTCGACCGCGAACGATCATAATTTGCCTCGAATGGCACCCGACCGTGAATAGTCACATACCGCCCCGAATGGCATACGATCGCGAACGATCACTATTCACAGTCAAATAAGATTATCAATTTCTTTGCAGGTCATTAATAGGATACGGACATCCAGCTTATCGAACTACAAAAAACACCTTCCTATCGCAAGGCATGTTTTGGGGGGCAAGTGATATCCCGTCTTTTGGCAAGGCTGTGACACCAAAAAGTTGACTGGAGATCAAGAACAGTTCGTCCCAAAGATTGGTTATACACTGTTTCACTATGGATATCGGTAAATTTTGTCCAAGTCCAGATTGAGCTACAATTAACAAGACAAGAAAAGCAAAGCTATAAAAGCAAACATTTCAAATTTCAAGTCAATCCGAGTTCTTAATCTCAAGATATGATCGATGCAAACTTGGGAATCAACTGTTCGTATCCATCAATCCTCTACTATTCGTATCCATCAGGCCTCTACTGTTCGTATCCATCAATCCTACTATTCATATCCATCATTCTTCTGTTGTTCGTATCCATCAAGTGCAACAACAATTGAGTACGAACAGTGCAACATCGATCGAGTACGAACAGTGCAACATCGATCGAGTAGGAACAGTGCAACATCGATCAAGTACGAACAGTGCAACATCGATCGAGTACGAACAGTGCAACATCGATCGAGTTCAAACAGTGCAACATCGATTGAGTACGAACAGTGCAACAGCGATCGATACAAAGGAGACAACCTTCGAAAAACACAAACTTGCATTGATCATATCTCACAATGTACAAGTCCAAATGCTACAAAATTTTCGCTGGAGCTTACGTACAACCTAAAGAATGTTCATGCTCGATTTTGACTCGATTGGGAAAAATCTTGATCGATATGAAATTCGTTCGTATCGATCACGGATCGAGTGCAAACCACATGGGATCGATCGCATGGGTCCGCCCACGTGCCAGAAGAGGTCTCCCGAGATCTAAGCGAGATATTTGCAGCCTATGCCTATAAATAGCCTCCCAATGGCTTCAAAAAAGGGGAGTTTTGGCTCTTCTACGTCCAGACTCTGCCGGATTCATCATTGTACTCGGATTTTGCTGTTGTAATCAGTTGTAACTCGTTGTAATCAGCAAGCAAACTTCAATAAAATTATCAACTTAAAAGTGGACGTAGTCCGGATTGCCGAACCACTATAAACCCTGTGTTCTTTACTGCTTTCATCTAAATTTTCTGAGTGTTCTTTATTTTTAATTCTCTACATACTTGTTATCTGTGATTGTGAACTGGTGCTTTCATTGGCAATTGGGTGTTTGTGACCAATTTTGGCGCAAACATTTTGGTGCTTTCACCGAGAAAGGCAAAGTATTCAGGGATACTAAAGTTTGGAGTTCAGATTTGGAGAGCTAGAGAATCAGATCTAGGAGGACCTATGGCAAAGCAATCAACAAGAAGACAATGAACTAAAAGGAGTCAGCATGAAGGGAGTCAGGAAGCTTCCTCAGAAGCGAATCAGGCCTCGGTCTTCATCACTCGAGATGAGATGGAGATGATGATGGGAGCCATGCAGGAGGGAATGTTGAAAAGGCAAGAAGAGATGATGCAGAATCTACTTCGACAAGTTGGTTAAGTTGGAGTGCAAAACCAAAGGAATGCAACTGCCGGAGATGCTATAGACAGGGATCGGGAGCATGGAGCAACCAAAATTCAGAATAGAGCAGGACCATCAAGAGCAGCACCAGAGCTAGGGGGCACTCACCCGGAGCATGTCGATCCAACCGCAGGCAGGACACCAGGTGGAGTTGTGCAACACGACGTTGATAGAGAGACGGATGCTCGGCCAGGAGAGCAGACTCCAGGAATCCCTCATGAACCCGGGGGGCAGATCAGAGGCAACGGACAAGGGCCGCAGCTTGGCGATAGTAACAGATTGGCGAAGATGGTCAGACGAGCCATGAAAGGCGGAATGGTTAATAGAGATCTGGAAGACCTGAACAGGAGCCCCTCCGCTCCCGCAATTAGACAGTCCAGGAATCCACTAGAATTCAAGCTACCAACACTGGAGACGTACGATGGGAGGACGGATCCTGCAGTTCATCTGGCACGGTATATGAGGCATATGGAGGTACTTGGGCATCGGAGGAGGTCCTGGCCCAGTGTTTCCCATTGTATTTGACGGACATTGCAGCATTATGGTTTAGACAGCTGGGAAGCGGCTCCATTGGAACATGGACCGATTTGACTGAGAAGTTCATGAGGCATTCAGAGTTCACATTTCGAGACCCAAGAATGTGATGTGTTTGGCAGCACTAAAGCAAAGAACGGGGGAATCTTTGAGGAATTTTCTGACGCAATTCAATGCAGCGGCAGCATTGGTGGATCGACCAGATCCATCCATGGTTTTGATGGCAGCCGTATCTAGCATAGCTGATGGAACATAATTTAAAAATTCACTGACAAGGGATCTGCCTATGGATCTAGGAGAATTTTATCATGAGGCCGAATGATTCCTGCGATTAGAGGACGCAAATGTTGAAAGAGAGGAAGGAGAGGGAACATAAGTTTATGTAGTCAAAGGCGGAAATCCTCCCGAAAGAGATTCAGGCAAGGATAAAGGAAAACGAAAAGCCGAGGATAGCGATAATGGACCAAAGCGATCATGTAAAGAACCGATATTTACTTACTATTCAGAGCTGAGCGAAACCTTGGAACAGATCTACCAGGACACCAGGGGGCGGATTCCTTATCGGAAGCCAATAAGAAGGGACCCGACCAGCAATGAAAGGAAATCAGACAAGTACTGCTTATTCCATGAGCTAAGCGGCCACAGTACCAATGATTGCAGGCAATTGAGGGATGAAATAGAGGGACATATCCGTAATGGCCTGCTATCGCAATATGTAAGGAGGCGAGCCACAACGGTGGAGCAAGAACAACCACCACCTGCACCAACTGGGAACGGCTCAGGATCGAGGCATCAGCTTGTCATCAACTGATTGAAATAATGATGAATAAGTAGCAAAATCCACACCAACATGATTAAGTCATTTACACATGTACAGGATCGTGAACGATCCTCATGTATGCTCTGATACAACTGCCAATCGCGTCAGTGTAGGTGTTTGCACTTTGACGTCTCTGTTTTACTTTGGTTTTCTATTTCACACGTTTGAACTTGATTTTGTTGAACATTTCTGTTGAAATACTTATTTTGAATGAAAATCCGCTATTTGTGATTCCATAACGGCTAAGCTACTTACACATGTACGGGATCGCGAACGATCCTTAGGCATGCTCTGAGATGGCGATAAACCGCCATAACAATCAACTTAGAAACTCACTCGAACGTGAAATATGATGTTAATGATACCAAGTCCCCCCCGGGCACACATAATTCACCGCGAACGGTCACAACTCGCCACGAACGGCACCCGACCGCGAACGGTCACAACTCGCCGCGAACGGCACCCGACCGCGAACGGTCACAACTCGTCACGAACGACATTCAACCGCGAACAGTCACAATTTGCCTTGAATGGCACCCGACCGCGAACGGTCACATACCGCCCCTAACGGCATACGATCGTGAGCGATCACTATTCACAGTCAAATAAGATTATCAATTTCTTTGCTGGTCATTAATAGGATACGAACATCCAGCTTATCGAACTACAAAACACACCTTCCTATCGCAAGGCATGTTTTGGGAGGCAAGTGTTATCCCGTCTTTTGGCAAGGCCGTGACACCAAAAAGTTGACTGGAGATCAAGAACAGTTCGTCCCAAAGATTGGTTATACACTGTTTCACTATGGATATCGGTAAATTTTTTCCAAGTCCAGATTGAGCTGCAATTAACAAGACATGACAAGCAAAGCTATAAAAGCCGACGTTTCAGATTTCAAGTCAATCCGAGTTCTTAAGCTCAAGATATGATTGATGCTAACTTGGGAATCAACTGTTCGTATCCATCAACCCTCTACTGTTCGTATCCATCAGGCCTCTACTGTTCGTATCCATCAATCCTCTACTGTTCGTATCCATCATTCTTCTGTTGTTCGTATCCATCAAGTGCAACAACAATCGAGTACGAATAGTGCAACATTGATTGAGTACGAACAGTGCAACATCGATCGAGTACGAACAGTGCAATGGCGATCGAGTATGAACAGTGCAACGACGATCGAGTACGAATAGTGCAACAGTGATCGATACGAAGGAGACAGCCTTCGAAAAACACAAACATGCATCGATCATATCTCACAATCTACAAGTCCAAATGCTACGAAATTTTCATTGGAGCTTACATACAACCTAAAGAATGTTCATGCTCGATTTCAACTCGATTGGGCAAAATCTTGATTGATACGAAATTCGTTCGTATCGATCACGGATCGAGTGCAAACCACATGGATCGATCGCGTGGGTCCGCCCACGTGCCAGAAGAGGTCTACCAAGATCTAATCGAGATATTTGCAGGCTATGCCTATAAATAGCCTCCCAATGGCTTTAGGAAAGGGGGACTTTTGGCTCTTCTACGTCCAGACTCTGCCGGATTCATCATTGTACTCGGATTTTGCTGTTGTAATCAGTTGTAACTCGTTGTAATCAGAAAGCAAACTTCAATAAAATTATCAACTTCAAAGTGGACGTAGGCCGGATTGCCGAACCACTATAAACCCTGTGTTCTTTACTGCTTTCATCTAAATTTTCTAAGTGTTTTTCATTTTTAATTCTCTACATACTTGTTATCTGTGATTGTGAACTGGTGCTTTCATTGGCAATTGGGTGTTTGTGACCAATTTTGGCGCAAACACATTTAAACGAATATATATATATGTTTATTATCATCAAACAAAAATCATAGGCTATTGTATTCTACAATACTTTTATCCCTATACCAGACCACTACAAGTTTGGTTTAGTGTTAGCATATCATGACGCATCCCTATTGTAACATCCTGAAAATTTTCGACTTTCGAAAATTTAACATCGATACTCACTTTATCGACTGCTGAGCCATCGAATGCCGAAAACCCGAAAAGTTATGGTTTTAAGAAAGAAGAAAAGGTAGGGGTAGAAGAAAAGATAGAAGAAAAAGAAAAGAAAGAAAGAAGAAGAACAACAGAACAACAACAGAAACAGAAAACAATATCAGAATCTCACATATCGCAGCGGAACAATATATAATAGATAAATGAATAATCTTTAAAACAAAGAACTATATCATTTTATACATACATCAATCATCAGAGTCAATATACAACAATGGACAATTATATAACTTGTCCTCATACAGAATACACAGCGGAATAAATACTATCAGATACAAATACTACGTCTCGCCATCCAGCTTGCTTCCAAAGCTCCAGAATATCCAGAATATCCTGATAATATAACTCTAGGCTGCCCGTGTGGAAATTGGTGGGCACCCAGAGTTTAGAAGGGAAACAATAAACTCCGAGTCAGTCATGGTGACTGGTGTGAGATCGTAAAACAGTTATTTTTCACAAAGAAAATAAAACATATTCGCAATGCTTTTGGAAAATGAAACTACCATAAGACCTCCCACCACACACACAATGCAAACGCAGAATTGGAGGAGATTTCTTCTTATGATAGTCAAAGATGCTTACTACGCAAAATCAAATCATTTTTGATATTATTATTAGTGCATAGTGTAGAAATCATTTCGAAAGTATAATATTAATCTTAGCCAGCATAGACATTTCGAACTATGCCTACTATAGCTACCATCCAAACAGTGGGGCGCCACCATAAGTGAATGATAGGTTCTACAACTAAAACCGTACAAGTCACGTATTGTTTCTTTGGATTTCCAACAAATGGTCAGGCTAAGGAACTTCCTATCCACGATGGGTACGTCCCTGGAATAGACGACCCGAGAATCTAACGTTACGGTTAGATCTCTGCCAACACAAGGCCGGGTTACCTCTGCAAAAATAGGTAACTACTGACACGCGTATGCCATCCCCCGATCGTCACCGATCTTCCCGAGGATCCCCGATTTCCAACAAACCACATAGATAAAAATAATGCAGTAACCACAGAGGTTAAGTATCTGGGCTCCATACCATGATACCACCTTTATCCAGAAGGAATGACATACACTAAGGGGCGCTACTCCCTAGAACCTTGCCGCATCCTTCCTGTTTCGACCATTTCCGGGGTGTGAGGCTCGACGAAGTCTCGTCCACAAAGCTACGCTTTCTACAAAAAGCCCTGCTTCGGGTCAGACAAAATGATCAACCTATGATCACAAAGATATAAGATCAAACAAATGATCATATCGCAAATGATCAAACACTGATCATTTCACAGCAACACTCAGTATGCCACGTTACCAAATTGGGATATATCGCTGATAAATTTCAACTACATAACCTCTGAGCTCGTACGTCTCAGAGAAGGGTGTTAAGCTAAGAGAATAAATTCTCCGCCACCAACAGAAATGTATTTGAAAGAAATCAGCTTTATATCTCAAATTGTAACGTCAGACACACAATCCATACAAGTCTGTTCCGGGATCGAACAGAACCGAAGGCACTTCTCACGAAGCCCTTGCATATCCGGATAAATTTCTAATCACGTCCGGACTTCCCGTCACTAAGGGTGATAAAACCTCTAAATCGGAGATCAGCCGATGTAGAGTAACTCGACGGTAATCCTTCCGTTTTCAAAAATATCCGGTCTTCAACACCGGTCTTCAAATGCGATTCATAACGACGTATCACATATTCGGAATGGGTTATACGACCCCATGGTCCTTTCCCGGTTAACCCGAATAGTGAGCGATTATTCAAAAACAAGTGTGGCATTCAAATTCATCCAATTCACAACAAATACCTATCTAAAGGTAATTATTGATAGTCGGTTATTTAACTATCAATAAAGATGCGCGACATCATCAGATTCCAAATAATTTTCCAAATTATTTATTCTTCAAAAATATCTTTTACTAGATATAAAACTTCCACACTTTAACCATTTGAAAACAAATTTCAAATATTCACATTTCCTTTTATCTTTGAAGATAAAATCTCAAAACAGTTTATTTCATATTGGAAAAGCATTTCCATACTTATTTAATAATAAGTATTTCACAAATCTATTTATTTTCAACATTTGAAAATATTCGATATACTTAAATCAATATTAAGTATATATTCATTCTTTAAGGAAATCATTCTCTTTAAACACATTTATTTGAGTCAAAACGAATGTTACGTAAAACATCGTTACGACGACTCAAAATCACTAGTATAGGGATTCGGATTTAGATAGATATATAAATCCAATACTACATCAAAACATTTCCTTTCGGAAATCATTTACTATAACAACAGTGTTATAGTCCATCATTTCCTTATTTTTCGAAAACGTCTATTTCAACAATAAATGTTGAAATCTATGATTTCGATAGTTCACACGTTTTAAAACATCTTTTAAAACAATTAACTTCATTTCAAATATCACTTTCCAAAACTATCCATTTTACTTAACGATATATTCACTATCCAAAATCGCGAATATATCTCCTTTGATAATCTTCTATATTTAATTTATCAAATCCCATCGATTGGTTTCCGAATTTATAAAACAACGTTTATAAATTCCATTTTCTATTTTCTATAACAACTCCGGTTTATAAATCTCATTTTAATAACTTCAAAAATTCACTTATAAGAATAAGTGATTTCGGATTTATAAAACAGCGTTTATAAATCACATTTGTACTTTATAACGATTTCAACTTATAAAAATCATTTCATTTTGCAATTTCTATTTATATCCCATCTAAGTGCAAAAGTCAAATTTATAAGTAAATTTCTTATAAATCTTTTATTCTACAATATCTATTTACTTTATAACTTCACGTTATAAATCTATTAATTTCATTCACTTATGAAATCCATTTATACTTCTCTCTAACACTTATAAAAATTCGTTTTATAAGTCCAATATTTTGATTTACAAAAATATCAATTTTTATAAATATTCCTATACAAATCGTTTATAGTTATTCAAAAATCCCAACTTAAACCATTTTATAAATAAATCGACTTTTATTTCAAAAACGACACTTCGGCTATATTTCACTAAAAAATATAACTTTTATAACTTTAAAATTTCACGTTTATAAATCGATTCAAAAATCCCATAAAATGTATATTTTCAAAAATCACTTTAAAAACCTTTTTTTTTTAAATAACAGTCGTATTTTTTTCATTTCAAAACTGAATCCGATGATGCTACAGCACCAATTGGTCAATCACAACAGTCAATATCATATATCAATATGATAACAGAATATATCAAAATATCTGTAAATAATCGATACGGTGAGGAATCCAGTCGGATCCCTCCAACCTGTTTCCCTGCATCCACAGATGTTAGCACAATACCAATTCCGCTCCAGTACGGAATTATCGCGGTATATAGGTTTTATAAAATCCGCTTACTAACGGCGCAATAGGGTCTCATCCGCTATACGAGGCGGGAATTAATCAATCCAATATATACATATGCCAATATGTATATACTGCTATATATAGATATATATCCTATAATATCTAATATCACATCCAATATAGCAATCATATCAATCAATAATAACTGCAAATAATTCCACATTCGATTTGAGTGAGAAGATCTCACCGTGATTTTAATTCTGATTCCAGCGTTTATTTCGAATAAATTAAACAAGCGTTTAATTTTATCCAAAATTTTCACCGACTCCAATTGCTTCCAATTCAGTTCCATAGCGAAGTGCTCGCTAAAACGAAGCCAACGCAATTCGTTTCGTCGAATTCTGATCACGCAGCAAAAAGATATGCATTTTTAAACTTCGAACGAATTATAATACAGTTAAATTCACAATTTTCTTTTGATTTTTAAACCTCTTCAAATCTGAACCGTTAATTTCGAATAGAGCAGATCTGCCGTGATCACGCTATCTTCTACCAGGTTATCACGTCGACAAAGATAACCCATGCCGCCACCCTCTTAGCACTTTTCGCAACCCCCCACGATCGATGAAATCCCATCACAACCCCACCATTCGAACCACCATCACCATAGCTACCCACGGCCAGAGTTTGGTTGAACTCGGTCGCCCCAGGCACGAGCAAAACGTGCTCGAAAGTTCGCTGTTCGAACGAGAATTGCCACCAATCCACCAACTCGATTCCAATCACCACCGTTGAGAACGTTGCTCTCGACGAGCTCTACGTTTTGTTAGTTGAAGGTTTTGTCTAATTGTTGATAGATTTGAAGATAAATGAAGAAGAATGAGGTTGAGTTTTGGCCATTAAACTTTAAGGTGGCGGCTGAAGATATTTGCCTTAGCTAGGGTTTTGCAACCGTATATATATATATACGTATTAAATAATATTAAATTTATTTTAAACGACTTTTCCAAACGATCTCCAAATCACACGTGTCGCCTGGCGTTCGTAAGGTTTACCCCACGTTCCGAACGCAATGGATCAGGTTTCGGAAGCTAATTCGATCGTCTGTGCGAGATACGGAGAAAAACGATCAGTTTAAATTAAACCGATTTAAATCGATTTCGAGGCGTTTTGGCTTGCCCCGGACAAACGGTAAATCCAAAAATTACGAAATTTGAAATCTTACAATAATATCACATTACGGATCCGATGAAACTAGTTTCGTCGAAATCCGAGACCATTTGAAAAATGACTATTTTAACTCGACGATTTAAAATTAAAACGATATCGATGCGTTTCGAGCTGCCACGGTCAAACGACAACTCCGATGGATACGAAAATTGAAATCCGATAATAACTAACTATTACGGATCCAATGGAACTGGTCTCGTTCAATTCTGAGACTGTTCGAAAATTGGCTATTTTTACAGTCGGTAATTAAATATTAAAATATTCAATTTTCACAGATTAACTCCAAATTCAATTTTAAAAGTTCTATAACCTTTTTATAATTCCAGTATGATTAAATAAAATTTTCCAAATCGTTTTCAATCATTTTAAACTCGATTTTCAATTATCTCTGGAATTTTCACTATTTAATTTATCGATTTAATTATCCAATTAAATCCAATATTCGAGAAATAAATCATTCGACTTCTAAATTCCATTTATTAATATTAAAAATCAATTAAATATTCGAATTTTAATTATCAAAAATTCTGGGTCGTTACAAACTTCCCCCCTTAAAAGAATTTCGTCCTCGAAATTACCAAGTAAGGAAAAGATACAAAATCCGTTAACTTTCCAAAACAAACCGTTCAAATTAGATTTTCAAATCTGTTAAGTGTTTAACTTTTCCAAAATTCATAGTTAACTTCTCACAAAATCTTTACTAAGTTTTCAAATCATAACTTAGTTTTCAAAATTTTCAAAGTTTCTCAAAAATATTCTAACGCCTTAAATTTTCAGAAAATTTCGCCAGCGTCTCCTTTGCGCGGCTCGATCCGAAAAAAAAAATGACAGTGTATATATATCACAAATATACATCCCATCAAGTGATGAGGCATCCCGTAGGGAAAAAAGTGTAAAAGTACGATATTTAATCCGAGATATGTACCTTATTATTTATTTAGCGAGCGTATACGGCTAATCTAGCGCGAAAGCGAGCTCCAAATGCGAAGCAACGCCATCCGCACCTACTAAACACTCAACAAACCATATGAGAACATGTAGATATGAAAATATAGTCAATATACATCATATAGCAACATAATACTACATATGTCAACATAGCAAATGCAACAAACAACAAATGCAATAATCATCCAATAAACATTCAACAACTTCGTAACCAAATCAATATGCATTCACTTTTCATTAACATTCATTGAATTGGTTTTCAATTTTAAATCATATTTGATTCATTTACATTGGATTTTACTAATATTCATTCGTTCAAATTCAATTAGTTTACATTCACTAATTCAAATTCACATTAGTTCAGTTTCAATTCATCAATCAAATCCAATCCTATTCAAATTTATTTACTTTAAATTTGAATTCAATTATATAGCTTCCAACTTCGCTAATTTACTTTCATTAACACTCAATGAATTATATACCATCAACTATCAATCATATAACAACCAATGTACATCCATTACAACCAAATTTATTAAATTTACTTTACTTTACATTCAATTTGATTCAACACTTTTAATTCAATTGGTTGATATTAAATTGATTTCCATTCAATTTATTCAATTTCTCAACTTCTAATGAATTAACACTTATATTCATTGCTTCATATCAATTATTTATATTCAATTGATTGACATTCAATCCATTTATTAATTCAATTGCTAATTCATTTTAACAAATAAAATTGAATTTTATATAACTCAAGTTCACATTCATTTAATAAATTCACTTTATTAATTTCTTTGATATCAAAATAAACTTCGTTCAACATTACTTAAGTTATATTCCAATTAAACATCATTTGTTTAACTTAACTTAAGTTTCCACTTATAAATCCAAATTCAAATTTTAATCCTATTTAACCTTTACCACGGTCAAATTTCTTCACTTATTCAAAATTTATATCACATTTGACTTTCCTTTAGTTAAATTTCACATCATATTTCATTATGCTACTCAAATTCATTAACTTTACCAAAGTTAAATCTATTATCTCATATCATAAGTATAAATCTTATTTCACTTATATTTACCATATTACAGCTTGGATTTTAATTTTCAAATTTGTTTATCACAACAAAACCTCAATTTCCAATTTACTATGGTAGCAAATCAATCACACAGAAACTCGAAAATGATACTGATGATGCTGCAGTCATCATCCTAATTATTTCCCAGCAACAATAGTGAAATCAGTGCTTAAATTCTTTCAAAAATTTTCTTTTATTCATAAATCACATTTATAAATCTCTTTACTTATAAAATTTCTCTATTTATATATAAGATTATTTTACCATTGTAAATCATATTAATTATAACTCCATATTTATAATTCATTCTCTTATATATTTTTCTCTTTCACAATTGTTGTTTTAATTCAACTTATTCAAACAACTCTTATTTACTTATATATATTTACATTTTCAACAACCAAACAATCAATTTATTGTATACACTTTAATAATTCTGAAAATTTATTTCCTTTATATACAAAATATAATCAAGGTAAAATTATTTCATTTACCCAATTTAAAACAATACTGTGCCGAATTGTTCTATTCGAGTGTTTAGAGATCCCTATCGATAAAGTTGTACGGACAATACCGACCAGAATCCATATACCACTCAACAAACCAATCATCACAATATAAAACAATTTTTTTATATTCACTAACAAATACGCACTCATATCTATTATTACACTCAAACTCATTCTAGAGTACTACTGACTCTATCTCTAATGAGTAACACCCAACAGAGCAGGGTTGTCGCTTAACCATATGCTCTGATACCACTTGTAACATCCCGAAAATTTTCGACTTTCGAAAATTCAACATCGATACTCACTTTATCGACTGCTGAGCCATCGAATGCCGGAAACCCGAAAAGTTATGGTTTTAAGAAAGAAGAAAAGGTAGGGGTAGAAGAAAAGATAGAAGAAAAAGAAAAGAAAGAAAGAAGAAGAACAACAGAACAACAACAGAAACAGAAAACAATATCAGAATCTCACATATCGCAGCGGAACAATATATAATAGATAAATGAATAATCTTTAAAACAAAGAACTATATCATTTTATACATACATCAATCATCAGAGTCAATATACAACAATGGACAATTATATAACTTGTCCTCATACAGAATACACAGCGGAATAAATACTATCAGATACAAATACTACGTCTCGCCATCCAGCTTGCTTCCAAAGCTCCAGAATATCCAGAATATCCTGATAATATAACTCTAGGCTGCCCGTGTGGAAATTGGTGGGCACCCAGAGTTTAGAAGGGAAACAATAAACTCCGAGTCAGTCATGGTGACTGGTGTGAGATCGTAAAACAGTTATTTTTCACAAAGAAAATAAAACAAATTCGCAATGCTTTTGGAAAATGAAACTACCATAAGACCTCCCACCACACACACAATGCAAACGCAGAATTGGAGGAGATTTCTTCTTATGATAGTCAAAGATGCTTACTACGCAAAATCAAATCATTTTTGATATTATTATTAGTGCATAGTGTAGAAATCATTTCGAAAGTATAATATTAATCTTAGCCAGCATAGACATTTCGAACTATGCCTACTATAGCTACCATCCAAACAGTGGGGCGCCACCATAAGTGAATGATAGGTTCTACAACTAAAACCGTACAAGTCACGTATTGTTTCTTTGGATTTCCAACAAATGGTCAGGCTAAGGAACTTCCTATCCACGATGGGTACGTCCCTGGAATAGACGACCCGAGAATCTAACGTTACGGTTAGATCTCTGCCAACACAAGGCCGGGTTACCTCTGCAAAAATAGGTAACTACTGACACGCGTATGCCATCCCCCGATCGTCACCGATCTTCCCGAGGATCCCCGATTTCCA
The DNA here is from genome assembly GCA_030737815.1 of Allium fistulosum. NCBI lineage: Eukaryota > Viridiplantae > Streptophyta > Magnoliopsida > Asparagales > Amaryllidaceae > Allium > Allium fistulosum. The sequence goes on from JASFAW010000014.1 coordinate 8,232,117, forward strand.
ACAAACCACATAGATAAAAATAATGCAGTAACCACAGAGGTTAAGTATCTGGGCTCCATACCATGATACCACCTTTATCCAGAAGGAATGACATACACTAAGGGGCGCTACTCCCTAGAACCTTGCCGCATCCTTCCTGTTTCGACCATTTCCGGGGTGTGAGGCTCGACGAAGTCTCGTCCACAAAGCTACGCTTTCTACAAAAAGCCCTGCTTCGGGTCAGACAAAATGATCAACCTATGATCACAAAGATATAAGATCAAACAAATGATCATATCGCAAATGATCAAACACTGATCATTTCACAGCAACACTCAGTATGCCACGTTACCAAATTGGGATATATCGCTGATAAATTTCAACTACATAACCTCTGAGCTCGTACGTCTCAGAGAAGGGTGTTAAGCTAAGAGAATAAATTCTCCGCCACCAACAGAAATGTATTTGAAAGAAATCAGCTTTATATCTCAAATTGTAACGTCAGACACACAATCCATACAAGTCTGTTCCGGGATCGAACAGAACCGAAGGCACTTCTCACGAAGCCCTTGCATATCCGGATAAATTTCTAATCACGTCCGGACTTCCCGTCACTAAGGGTGATAAAACCTCTAAATCGGAGATCAGCCGATGTAGAGTAACTCGACGGTAATCCTTCCGTTTTCAAAAATATCCGGTCTTCAACACCGGTCTTCAAATGCGATTCATAACGACGTATCACATATTCGGAATGGGTTATACGACCCCATGGTCCTTTCCCGGTTAACCCGAATAGTGAGCGATTATTCAAAAACAAGTGTGGCATTCAAATTCATCCAATTCACAACAAATACCTACCTAAAGGTAATTATTGATAGTCGGTTATTTAACTATCAATAAAGATGCGCGACATCATCAGATTCCAAATAATTTTCCAAATTATTTATTCTTCAAAAATATCTTTTACTAGATATAAAACTTCCACACTTTAACCATTTGAAAACAAATTTCAAATATTCACATTTCCTTTTATCTTTGAAGATAAAATCTCAAAACAGTTTATTTCATATTGGAAAAGCATTTCCATACTTATTTAATAATAAGTATTTCACAAATCTATTTATTTTCAACATTTGAAAATATTCGATATACTTAAATCAATATTAAGTATATATTCATTCTTTAAGGAAATCATTCTCTTTAAACACATTTATTTGAGTCAAAACGAATGTTACGTAAAACATCGTTACGACGACTCAAAATCACTAGTATAGGGATTCGGATTTAGATAGATATATAAATCCAATACTACATCAAAACATTTCCTTTCGGAAATCATTTACTATAACAACAGTGTTATAGTCCATCATTTCCTTATTTTTCGAAAACGTCTATTTCAACAATAAATGTTGAAATCTATGATTTCGATAGTTCACACGTTTTAAAACATCTTTTAAAACAATTAACTTCATTTCAAATATCACTTTCCAAAACTATCCATTTTACTTAACGATATATTCACTATCCAAAATCGCGAATATATCTCCTTTGATAATCTTCTATATTTAATTTATCAAATCCCATCGATTGGTTTCCGAATTTATAAAACAACGTTTATAAATTCCATTTTCTATTTTCTATAACAACTCCGGTTTATAAATCTCATTTTAATAACTTCAAAAATTCACTTATAAGAATAAGTGATTTCGGATTTATAAAACAGCGTTTATAAATCACATTTGTACTTTATAACGATTTCAACTTATAAAAATCATTTCATTTTGCAATTTCTATTTATATCCCATCTAAGTGCAAAAGTCAAATTTATAAGTAAATTTCTTATAAATCTTTTATTCTACAATATCTATTTACTTTATAACTTTACGTTATAAATCTATTAATTTCATTCACTTATGAAATCCATTTATACTTCTCTCTAACACTTATAAAAATTTATTTTATAAGTCCAATATTTTGATTTACAAAAATATCAATTTTTATAAATATTCCTATACAAATCGTTTATAGTTATTCAAAAATCCCAACTTAAACCATTTTATAAATAAATCGACTTTTATTTCAAAAACGACACTTCGGCTATATTTCACTAAAAAATATAACTTTTATAACTTTAAAATTTCACGTTTATAAATCGATTCAAAAATCCCATAAAACGTATATTTTCAAAAATCACTTTAAAAACCTTTTTTTTTTAAATAACAGTCGTATTTTTTTCATTTCAAAACTGAATCCGATGATGCTACAGCACCAATTGGTCAATCACAACAGTCAATATCATATATCAATATGATAACAGAATATATCAAAATATCTTTAAATAATCGATACGGTGAGGAATCCAGTCGGATCCCTCCAACCTGTTTCCCTGCATCCACAGATGTTAGCACAATACCAATTCCGCTCCAGTACGGAATTATCGCGGTATATAGGTTTTACAAAATCCGCTTACTAACGGCGCAATAGGGTCTCATCCGCTATACGAGGCGGGAATCAATCAATCCAATATATACATATGCCAATATGTATATACTGCTATATATAGATATATATCCTATAATATCTAATATCACATCCAATATAGCAATCATATCAATCAATAATAACTGCAAATAATTCCACATTCGATTTGAGTGAGAAGATCTCACCGTGATTTTAATTCTGATTCCAGCGTTTATTTCGAATAAATTAAACAAGCGTTTAATTTTATCCAAAATTTTCACCGACTCCAATTGCTTCCAATTCAGTTCCATAGCGAAGTGCTCGCCAAAACGAAGCCAACGCAATTCGTTTCGTCGAATTCTGATCACGCAGCCAAAAGATATGCATTTTTAAACTTCGAACGAATTATAATACAGTTAAATTCACAATTTTCTTTTGATTTTTAAACCTCTTCAAATCTGAACCGTTAATTTCGAATAGAGCAGATCTGCCGTGATCACGCTATCTTCTACCAGGTTATCACGTCGACAAAGATAACCCATGCCGCCACCCTCTTAGCACTTTTCGCAACCCCCCACGATCGATGAAATCCCATCACAACCCCACCATTCGAACCACCATCACCATAGCTACCCACGGCCAGAGTTTGGTTGAACTCGGTCGCCCCAGGCACGAGCAAAACGTGCTCGAAAGTTCGCTGTTCGAACGAGAATTGCCACCAATCCACCAACTCGATTCCAATCACCACCGTTGAGAACGTTGCTCTCGACGAGCTCTACGTTTTGTTAGTTGAAGGTTTTGTCTAATTGTTGATAGATTTGAAGATAAATGAAGAAGAATGAGGTTGAGTTTCGGCCATTAAACTTTAAGGTGGCGGCTGAAGATATTTGCCTTAGCTAGGGTTTTGCAACCGTATATATATATATATATATACGTATTAAATAATATTAAATTTATTTTAAACGACTTTTCCAAACGATCTCCAAATCACACGTGCCGCCTGGCGTTCGTAAGGTTTACCCCGCGTTCCGAACGCAATGGAACAGGTTTCGGAAGCTAATTCGATCGTCTGTGCGAGATACAGAGAAAAACGATCAGTTTAAATTAAACCGATTTAAATCGATTTCGAGGCGTTTTGGCTTGCCCCGGACAAACGGTAAATCCAAAAATTACGAAATTTGAAATCTTACAATAATATCACATTACGGATCCGATGAAACTGGTTTCGTCGAAATCCGAGACCGTTTGAAAAATGACTATTTTAACTCGACGATTTAAAATTAAAACGATATCGATGCGTTTCGAGCTGCCACGGTCAAACGACAACTCCGATGGATACGAAAATTGAAATCCGATAATAACTAACTATTACGGATCCAATGGAACTGGTCTCGTTCAATTCTGAGACTGTTCGAAAATTGGCTATTTTTACAGTCGGTAATTAAATATTAAAATATTCAATTTTCACAGATTAACTCCAAATTCAATTTTAAAAGTTCTATAACCTTTTTATAATTCCAGTATGATTAAATAAAATTTTCCAAATCGTTTTCAATCATTTTAAACTCGATTTTCAATTATCTCTGGAATTTTCACTATTTAATTTATCGATTTAATTATCCAATTAAATCCAATATTCGAGAAATAAATCATTCGACTTCTAAATTCCATTTATTAATATTAAAAATCAATTAAATATTCGAATTTTAATTATCAAAAATTCTGGGTCGTTACACCTATCCCCCAACGTGCTACTATGGCATTATATGCAAACTGTACGGCAATGCTTAAAACGCGTTAAGGGGATTAACGTAAAGCCTTAACGCTAAGAAAAATATTTATTTGACTGATTAGACATTACATATATAGCGTATTCTATTATATATAGATAATTTGACGGATCCTTAAAAGATGGAAAATCCCGTAACATCTCTTGAGTTATTGCACGCATGTTATATATTAGATAGGAAATGTAAAAGCCGGTAAACATCTCTGATGATATTATACTCTTGTTATACGTGATATTGATTTGACTCACATAAGGATATTTTAGTCCTAACTCGAGCGTTTTTTTCTTTTCATTATGCTCGGGTCAGCCTTGAGTTTTCAACGTATTGAAGATTATTCTTTGGTTGACGAAGACGAAGATTGGTATATTAATATTACCAGTATTATTTCCTTACATCATATTGTCTGTTGCATTGTATTATTCTATTATTCTACTGTATATATATAACTCTGATAAATGTTGTAAAATTTTAGTCAAATGTATAGTATAAACAGCTTCATGAACTGTTTATTTGATCATTATATTTTGTCATTCTGCTACGAGATTCTGTATTTGTTTTCTTCTTTTCTTATTCTTCTTAATTAAACTATTGATTATTTATGTTTCAGATTGTTTGAGTTGGACATGTGTGGATTATTGATTTAAACCTCCCGAAATGTGGGTAGTCAAAGTTGGTATCAGAACTTTGGTTGGGTTGGACTCATTAGAGATAGGGTTGTAATACCCTAGAATGAGTTTGTTTGAGCACGCGCGCACTCGCGTGTTTGTGTATGAGAGCACGTACTTGTTAGTGTTATAAAATGTTTTATATTGTGTTTACTTATCTATTAAGTTGTTTATGAATTCTGGTCGGTGCGTGAGATGCCATGTTATCGATAGGGGTTTCTAAACACTTAAACGAAGCAAGTTGACATAATATTGTTTTAAAAATTAGGTAAATGAAATAATTTTATCTAAATTATATTTTATGTATAAAATGATAACTTTCATAAACCTGTATGATTATCAATGAATGTTGTTTGTTAGGAGATGATAATATTTAGTTATCATCGATTATGGGTTGAATTAAACTAAAAACGAATACTTTGTGAACTCTACTTCACGAAGTGTTCGATAATTAAATTGAATTAAAATCTAATCTAGTTACAATAAGAATTGTTTGCAATAACAAAGATGTAATTTAACGAAATGTTTTCATAATAAGGTAATGAAATAGTATAAGTATATTTATAATATAGCTTATAAATAAAAAGGATTTAAAAACCGAGAATTTTAGAATTTAAATCCTGTTACTTTCGAAATTGTTTTCAAAGCCTTTAAAATTAGTAATAATATTATTTGAAAGTGTTTTGACTAGAAATATATTTTGAAAAGATTTTTGAAAGAAATAAAATCATTGAACTTGCTTTAGTCGCTGGGAAATAATCCTTGGGGTGACTACAGCATCGCTAGTGTTCATTTTCGAGTTTTAGAGTGAGAATTGCTACCAAAAGAAATTTATTTCCACTTAAAACAAGTTTGATTGTGGAAAATATTCTAAGTATGATTTGATAAATATATGAAAATAGTTTTTGAACTTATAAATTGAAAATAGTATAGATAAGAAATAAGTTTATAACTTATGAATTTGAACAGGAAGTAAGACCGAATTTAAAAACAGTTGAATATTTTTGGGTAAGCAAACAAAAGAAAATTTGAATTTGAGATATGAAATAAAAAAATTAACCTAAGAAATGTTAAATAAATTGAGTTAGTGAAATGAAATAAATAAAATTAAGTTTAACTTAAGAAAGCTTAAATGGAAGTGAATTGTAATTGAAATGAGTTAGATAAAATAATGAAATGAAATTTTAAGTGAATAAGTTTGTATAACTTATAGATTTGAGAAATATTAAGCTAAAAACAAATTTTAGATTTGTTGAATGTGAATGATAAGAAAAGAAAATTTTAACTTAAATAAAGTTAAATAAATTGAGTAATGGATTAAATGAAATAAAGTTTAAACTAATAAATATTAAATTGATTGTATTTGATTTGAATGGAACTAGATGAATTAGTAAAATGAATTAATTCCACTTAAGCTATAAAATGAATTAATAGAATGAATATGAACTTGAATTATAAAGTAAAATGCAATTTGGGTGTGAAAGAAATTGAATGAGAATAAATGAGTGTAAGTAAAATTTATGTGAGTAATTGAAATTGATTTAAATTGGATGTAAATAAACTGAATACAAATGGAATGAGTTTTAATAAATTGAATGGTAACTAATTGAATATGAAATAAGCTAATGAAATGAATTACAAGACGAAAGTTAACTTAAGAAAAATTGAATGAAATTGGTTATGATAAAAAGAAAAAAAAATTAATATGAATTTGAGTTATAAAATTAAATTATCTTAAGTAAAATTAATGATATGAATTAATGAAATGAACTAATGCAGTGAATAAATGAATTAATATGAACTTAAGTTATGAAGTAATAATAAACATGAGTTGAGTTTTATAAAATGTTTATAATGAACTTAAATGGATTTATGAAATGGTTTGTAAATGATATTAGTATTAAAGAGAATATACTAAATGGTAGAGAAATAAAATTTAACTTAAATAAGATTAAACGAAATGATTTATAAAAATGGTCCATAAATGAATTGATATGAAATGTGAAACAAAAGGTGAAATAATTGAAATTTGAATAAATTGAATATAATTGAAACAGATGTGAATAAATTGGAAGTAAACCAATTAAATGTTAATAAAGAATGGATGTTAATAAGAAATGAAGTGTATATTAGCTATGGACATTGGATTGTAAATCATTGTTTTAACTGTTTTTGATTGCATATGATTGTTGTATGTTGTGTAGTTGTGCTTGTTCTTATGTTTTGGATTAAAAATTCATGTTATATAGTCTATTAAACTCATATATGCTTTCTATATTCTTAATATGAAACTAATATTCTAAATTGAGTTGAGATAGGTATATACGAAGACCATTTGGATGTATATGCGGATTTGACTTGCTTTTGCTTGCAAACTCACTCGTATTAATAATAATAAAGTACATATCTCAGATTACATATCACACTTTTATATTTTTCCCTAGAGATGCCTCATCATTGAGATAAGATGTATATTTGGTATATTTGTGGTATATATTTGTATTGTAAATTTTTTATGATCGAGCCATGAAAAGGAGACGCTGCCGAAATTTTCCATAAATCAGGTTGTTAGAAAAATTTTGAGATTTTAAACTTGTTTTATAATAAATTGTAATTTTCATAAACCCGGTATAGGAGTGGCATAGTGGAAGCGAGGTAATGGGTTTTTAATAAAATTTAATGTTCTATAAGTTGATTATTTTGAGTAAAATTTATCAAATGTTAGATTCCTTACTTAACCCCTTTTTGTAACAAACTGGATTTTCGACCCTCGAAAATTGACATAAATACGTTCACTATATAACATGCCGAACAATCGAATGCCGGAAAAGCCGATAGTTAGGGGAAAAGAAAAGGAAGAGGTAGAAGAAAAGAGAAAACAACAACATATAATCTCACCATCGCAGCGGAATAATATATAATAGATAATAACATGTCTTTATATAAAGAGAACTATAACTGTTATTTATACATACCATCATCAGAGTACAACAAATCAACAACTCAATACAGGACAGTTATAATAACTTGTCCTCACACATGCTGAATATACAGCCTACAATGCACAGCGGAATATAATCAAGTACGTGTAATACGTCTTCGTCATCCAACTCCTCTCCTGAGCTCCATAGCATCCTAACCTGAATCTGTAATACTCGGTCTGACCCGAGCATTATAATAAAATAACACCCGAGTCAGTCTTGAAAACCAGCTGAGAAAACACACTCAATTTGAATTATTACTGTTATCAAAATCCTTTGAAAAACAAAGGTATCTCGTAAGACGACGTCACATATAAACACGACGGGTTTTTACCTTACGATAACCAAAACATTTTATTTCAAAATCATCTGATATTATAATAGTGTCTATGTTCAAATACTTATTCAAATAGCCAAATTATTACTTTATTAAATTCTAGCATACTAGGCTCTATAACCAAAACCGTAAAGGCACGTATTGGAGAATGGATTTCCATACAATGACTAGGCACTGGGGTACCACCTATCATGGTACACATCTAGAAAAATGTACCGAGGACCTCGCCGGGATCCCTTACAACACAAGGCCAGCCCAATCCCTAACCTGGATAGAACCGAATATGTTACGACTCCGGGTGTTCCCACCCTTATCGAGAGTTCTTTTTCCATGCACCACCATATCCATAATTTATAATATATCCGAGGGTATCTAGAAAGGTGATAACATACCCTAATTGGGTGCGACCCACTTAGCCTTGCTGCATCTCCCCTGATTTTCAGTCATTCCGGTTGATGAGGCCTGAGGCTACGATTACCTTTTTAAGGAATTTTTTACTTAGAATGTTCATTGTCCTCCAATGACAATGTGTTGAAATCATTCATCCATACAAGTCCGTTTCTAGGTCTGAACGAAACCGAAGGCACTATTCCTACTATATCCATTTTGGGATCATCCTCAGGATTAGTAGCAATTAGCCCTTGCACTTCAATACTCCATCTTCGATTCCATGCTCTTGTCTTCACTTCGAAAACATATTCGTTGGATCGAAGTGGTTTTCGGATACCCTATCTGATCATGGTCTCTTCGAAACAACGTTCGATATTTCCGATAAACTCAACCCTGGTTCTTTAGGAACTAAACAGACAAAAATAAGATCGGAGATCACCTCCTAACCATTAGTGGATGGATTTCCTTATCATCGTCCTAGAAGAACAAAACGAGTTTATACGTACAGTATAGCACTTTCGATGGTAACTGTACCATATAATCCCCGTGTTTCTCCAAGATATTTACAAAGTTATGTTTTTGGTCCAAATTTGATAGTCGGTAATTTAACTATCAAATAAACAATCATTAAATCAAAGATTCATTTCCCACTGAAATCCCTAAGCCTTATTTAATTTAAATTTCCATAAATTAAATCTCTTTATCAAAAAGGTATATACTTATCTTATCGGAATAAGTATGTTCACAAACCATTCCCTACGAAAATATTTGAAAAAAACCTTTTAAAATAAATATGGAAAGCATCAAGCGGTATCAACCATGGATTCACAGCTCAGTGATTACGTCTCTATCCCAGAGAAATCAAAACTTAACTGTAGGCAATCTCCGCCTCCCGATTTCGCCATGAAAGTATACCATTACCTTCTGAAAATTTTATTTAATAATTATCTCAAAATAATGCTTATAAAGTTTCTATAATAATTTTCCTAGTTTAACTTAGGCAAGTACTCTTAAATAAAAGTTATTATATAAAACAATATTAATATCGAACAATTTATCTTTAAAATAATAATACCGATTAATTCTGATTTATTAATAAAATTCTAATCGTTTTACAAGACTTGTTATAAACTTATAATTCATTTTGACAATTTAAAAATATTCAAATAACTAACTTTCCGAAATATTTTTTATGCTAAAACATTTTTAAATTACCTAGTTTAATAATTTAAAATCCTCTTTTTAAAACACACTCAAATTCTCGATAAAAATATTTTTTTTTTTCAATTCCAATATAACTAATCTGATACTTATAAATCTCTCTCGATTTATCACCAATTGATTTACATCCCAATTTCATAAATCCCATTTATAAATCAATTTCTTAAAATAATCCAAACTATATTCCAAAACCAACCAAATCTCGATTCTACTTCCATTTCGTAATTTAGAAATCTTATTTAAGATCTAGTATAACCAATTTATACTTATTTCCAAATTCCCATTTATTCTCCCAATCTATTAAAATATCAATTTTTTAAAAACCTTTTATATTTAACAAATATCACTTAAGAATTATTACTTAAAATCCTTTATATACATCATTCCAAATTCTCTTTTTACAATACCACGAAATAATTAAGAACAAATTCAAAACCATTTATTTTATCCAATCAATTAATCCGAAACTCTATATAAATATTTTACTTCAAAAATCCCTTTTAATTTCTTTTTAAAATTCAAACATAATTTCATGGTATTTAAAAATATCAACATCTAGACCAATACTACCATAGCATCTAATAAAATCAAACCACACTATAATCTATCACAGATTATTCAAACATATCATATATCACTATACATGAAATTAAATTCAACATTCTTGAGGAATCCAGTTGGATCCCTCCAACCTATTTTCCCTGCATCTACAGATGTTAATACAACATATAATACCAATCCTGCTTCGAGGTGGGATATCGCGGTAATATAGGGTCATTCGCTATTATGCAGGGCGCATAGGGTCTCATCCGCTCCAATAGGCGGGAAATATATCCAACTACTAATCTATATACCAATATAAGTAATATAGCATCCAACTGATATTAATCTATAAATTCAACCAATAATCTAAAATTAATTTTAATCACTTAAAATTAATTGCGGCAACCCAAATGAGTGAGATTTATTCACTTTGATTTTCAGTTGTCGCCGAGACGTTCTGTTTTAGAACTAAAATCGGACGACGCCCGAGTTTTGCCCAAATTTTGACTATCACCAAATCTGTCCAAACTAGTTTCATTTCGAAGCCCTCGTCACTACGATTGCAATGCAAAAAGTTTCTTCCCATTTCGACCTCGTATGTGAGAGTTATACATTTTATAAGTCGACAATAATTTAATTTAAATTAAACACTAATTTAATTTACTATCTTAAAGCCTATACCCCAAATTTCAAACCGACCCAACTATGCATCTTCTCCCCCAAATGATTCACTATGCACGAAAATGAAGATGACCCAAAACGACCGTGCACCATCTTGAGTGATACAGTGCTACGCCGCTCAAAACCAAAATCCGACGAAGCCGTCGTGATTCTCCCTTCAAGCTAGCCCTGTCCATACCCTCCACGTTCGACCCGAGCCCTCCGTTCAAAATGTGTCGCCTGCACCCCCACATCGATCTGCCTCATGTCGCAATTCGAAATCCTTAGTCGCACCTTCTTATTTTCCCCACCAAGATTATATTTTCCCTCACGATCTCAAAAATGAGCTTCATTTCTGGAATCGATAATCCAATCTCTCGAAAAATGGAGCCCTAGTTCAAAAACTACCGCATGCCTCACTGCCAATTCGCCCAACGTCGTTGCACCTTTCGAAAAGCAGCCCAGGTTGAAGCTCTTGGCCAAAAAGAATTTTACAAACTGGTTTGGTATTTTTTCATTTAGTATATCTTGAGAAAATGATTTTTGAAGCTTGCATTTTTTTTCTTTTGTTTTGTAACTGTTGCGTGCTCTGTTTTAAATAGAGAGGGAAGAATAAGATGTCTTACATGTAGGTGGCTAGCTACAGTGGCTTGATGGGAAAGAAAAGAAGCTGATGTGAATATTTGACTAGACAATATATTAATTTAAATTCCAAAATATCTCGATTTACACAAATCAAAATCTCGAACCCCTATCGAGGCATGCCGCTAGACGTTCATAATGTTATACCCCCATTCCGAATACAATGGAAAAGGTTTCAAGTCCTAATTCAATCGTATGGAGAAGGTAGCTTTTTGGACCCAATTATTATACTAAATTTTCGATACTAATTTCAGCGCGTTTCTATTCAGTACGACCAAACGATAACTCCAAACGCTATGAAATTTGAAATCCGATAATAATACACTATTACAGATCCAATGGAACTGGTTTCGTTGAATTCCGAGAATGTGCCTCGGAAGGCTATTTTTTACTTGTCAATTTATACAAGTTATTTTTAAAATCGAATAAATCACTTTTAAATTCAATTTCAAAAGTTTTATTATCTTCATTCTTATTAATATATATATATATATATTTAATAAGCCTTTAAATTATTTTTAACAAGCTTGAAAACCCAAGATTCACTTATTTAAGAAAATTTCAATTATTAAATTCAACAATCAAATTATCCAATAAACCACTATTTTTGAAATTAAAGTTATTTAACCTATTAAATTAACTTTTAAATATTTAAAATCAATTAAACATTCCAATTTCAAATAACCAAAATTCTAGGTCGTTACATTCCTCCCCCCTTAAAAGAATTACATCCCCGAAATTGCCAAGGTAAGAAGAATGGTCCAAAACCTATTAACTTCCTCAAACCCAATAAGTTGAAACAACTTCCCGAAATCAATTTATTGAAACACATTATCACTTTTTCTAATTTCCAAACTCATCCATAGATTCCAAATAATATTACTTACTTAACCAATTCAAGTTATAATCCAAAATCAAATTTTAGCTATTAAAAATTTTCTAACTCCTTAAATTTTTGAAAAATTTCGCCAGCGTCTCCTTTGCACGGCTAGATCCAAACAACTACAAATCGCCTCTACGGGCCCCAAATCATGAAAAGAAAACAAAAGCCAAGTGGCTCAATCATAAAATCATTAATTTCAAACACAATTTAAACACATACCTTTTTGTCGGGCAATCAAAATTTACTTCTGAAATCGAAGACATCAATTTAGCTTTTGCTTTTAAATACCTGCACCTAATTTACCAATAATATCCAATCATATAATTCAAAATCATTTTATTTATTCCTTTTCAAAATTTTCAAAATTTGCTTTACTGAAGCCCGTACGATGTACATATATCATCCGTATGCAATATCAAATCCGATCGCTCGCTTGATCATACAATTTCACTTCCGAACTAGTATCATTCACACGACTCTCTAGTGCGTACTCAGATCTGGTTTCTTGATTAGAAACCGTCATTCTCCTTACATAGCCATCTACCATGATAGAAAATCCCATAATCAATCAAAAATCCATATCCAGGGTCTGCCGTCGAAAATCGAGTGAAAAATCCTAACTCGGATGGATATAAATTATCTCGAAATTCTATGCTCAAATCTGGATCAAACCGTTATGCGAAATAAATAATATACATAAAACTTACGTATTTATTTCGATTAATTCTTAGCTATCCCAATTTCTCTTATTCACATTCATTTCATTTATATTCACTTATTCACAATTATCATTCACATTTATAATTCAAATTCACTTAGTGTATCCTTTTAATACCGATTTCACTTAAGAATTTCACCATCAATTTTCTTAAGTCTATTATAAACATTTTATACAAACTTCTTATGGTTATTACCACTTCACAACTTAAGTTTATATCCATCTTTATTCAAATTCAATTCCAATTCCATTTAACTTACTAATTTAAATTAATTAGTCCATTTATTCATTTACTCCAAATCTCAATAGATTCCATTTCCAATAATTATTTCATTTAGCCTACTTGGGCTAAATTCTCAAAATTTGCTCTTATTTAAATTAAGTTAAATTCCATTCCAAAATCAATTTTCCAATTTTTATAAGTTACCAAACTTACTCATATTCCATAAAACATTTTAAATAAAAATCCCAGAGTTAAACACTTTGTTCTAAGTATTTCAAATCATTTTTGAAATCATATATACCCAAAATCTCTTGGTATATCAAATCATTTCTTTGAATTTCAAAATAAAATCAGTTTTACCAAAACAAAAACTCCAATTGGTAGCAATTCCTTCCTTGGAAACTTGAAAATGAACGCCGATGATGCTACAGTCATCACCGAAATTTATTTTCCAGCGACCAAAGTGAGTTCGGTACCCTTTTCCCTTAAAATTTCTTTTAAATATTTCAAATTCAAAAATATTCTCCAAATAATATCACTGTTATTTTTCCAAGACTTTGAAAAACATTTCAAAACCAATGGGAATTAAATTCCCAAATACCCAACCTTCAAACCGTTTTAACAAATCATATTTAAATATAATTCTGGAATTTCATTTCATTTCAAATTATAAATCACATTTACATAATTCCATTTTGTTATATGAAATTATCCCTTTACTTTTAATCTTATTTTCATTATAATATCAACCTTTATTAGAACACAACAACAACAAATGATAATAAAATATTATCATTCCCTAACATCCAAGCACACCATATACTAATAATTTCTGAAATATTATTCCTTTGTATATAAAACTATAATTAGGGTAAAATTATTTCTTTTACCCAATTTCAAAACAATACTATATCGAATTGCTCTGTTCAAGTGTTTAGAGATCCCTATCAATAACGTTAATTACTCATATTGACCGGAATCCATAAGCCACTCAACTGACCAATCAACACAATATAAAACAATTTATATTCACTAACAAATACGCACTCATATCTATTAATACACTCAAATTCATTCTAGGGTGATATTGACCCTATCTCTAATAAGTAATCCTCACCAAAGCTAAGGTTCTCGCTTAACCTTCAGCTCTGATACCAAATGTAACAAACCGGATTTTCGACCCTCGAAAATGGACATAAATACGTTCACAGTATAACATGCCGAACAATCGAATGCCAGAAAACTCGATAGTTAAGGGAAAAGAAAATGAAGAGGTAGAAGAAAAGAGAAAACAACAACACATAATCTCACCATCGCAGCGGAATAATATATAATAGATAATAACATGTCTTTATACAAAAAGAACTATAACTGTTATTTATACATACCATCATTAGAGTACAACAAATCAACAACTTAATATTGGACAGCTATATTAACTTGTCCTCACACATGCTGAATATACAGCCTACAATACACAGCAAAATATAATCAAGTGCGTGTAATATGTCTTCGTCATCTAGCTCCTCTCCTGAGCTCCATAGCATCCTAACCTGAATCTGTAATACTCGGCCGGACCCGAGCATTATAATAAAATAACACCCGAGTCAGTCTGGAAAACCAGCGTGAGAAAACACACTTAATTTGAATTATTACTGTTATTAAAATCCTTTGAAAAACAAAGGTATCTCGTAAGACCACGTCACACATAAACACGGCGGGTTTTTACCTTACGATGACCAAAACATTTTATATTACCTTACGATAACCAAAACATTTTATATCAAAATCATCTGATATTATAATAGTGTCTATGTACAAATAATTATTCAAATAGCCGAAATTGTTACATTATTAAATTTTAGCATACTAGGCTCTACAACCAAAACCGTAAAGGCACGTATTGGAGAATGGATTTCCATACAATGACTAGGCACTGGGTACCACCTATCACGGTACACATCTAGAAAAATGTACCAAGGACCTCGCCGGAATCCCCTACAACACAAGACCTGCCCTATCCCTAACCTAGATAGAACCGAATATGTTACCACCCTGGGTGTTCCCACCCTTATCGAGAGCTTTTTTTCCATGCACCACCGTATCCATAATTTATAATATATCCAAGGGTATCTAGAAAGGTGATAACATACCCTAATTAGGTGCGACCCACTTAGCCTTGCTGCATCTCCCCTGATTTTTTGTCATTCCGGTTGATGAGGCTTGAGGCTATGATTACCTTTTTAAGGAAATTTTAACTTAGAATGTTCATTGTCCTCCAATAACAATGTGTTAAAAACATTCATCCATACAAGTCCGTTCTAGGTCTTCACTTCAAAAACGTATTCGTTGGATCGAAGTGGTTTTCGGATAACTTATCTGATCCCGGTCTCTTCGAAATAACGTTCGATATTTCCGGTAAACTCAACCCTAGTTCTTTAGGAATTAAACAGACGAAAATAAGATCGGAGATCATTTTCGAACCGTTAGTGGATGGATTTCCTTATCATCGTCCTAGAAGAACGAAACGAGTTTATACGTACAGTATAGCACCTTTGATGGTAACTGTACCATATAATCTCCGTGTTTCTCCTAGATATTTCCAAAGTTATGTTTTTGGTCTAGATTTGATAGTCGGTTATTTAACTATCAAATAAACAATCATTCAATTAAATATTCATTTCCCACTGAAATCCCTAAGCCTTATTTAATTTAAATTTCAATAAACTAAATCTCTTTATCAAAAAGGTATATACTTATCTTATCGGAATAAGTATGTTTACAAGCCATTCCCTTCAAAAATATTTGAAAAAAACCTTTTAAAATAAATATGGAAAGCACCACGTGGTATCAACCATGGATTCGTAGCTCAATGGTTACGTCTCTATCCCAGAAAAATCCAAACTTAACTATAGGCAATCTCTGCCTCCCGATTTCTCCATGAAAGTATAACATTACCTTTCAAAAACTTTATTTAATAATTATCTCAAAATAATGCTTATAAAGTTTCTCTAATAATTTTCCAAGTTGAACTTAGGCAAATACTCTTAAATAAAAGTTATTATGTAAAACAATATTAATATTGAATAATTTATCTTTAAAATAACAATACTGATTAATTCTGATTTATTAATAAAGTTCTAATCATTATACAAGACCTGTTATAAACTTATAATTCATTTTGACAATTTAAAAATATTTAAATAACTTACTTTCTGAAATATTTTTTATGCTAAAACATTTTTAAATTACCTAGTTTAATAATTTAAAATCCTCTTTTTAAAACACACTCAACTTCTCGATAACAATATTTTTTTTTCAATTCCAATATAACCAATCTAATATTTATAAATCTCTCTTGATTTATCACCAATCGATTTACATCCCAATTTCATAAATCCCATTTATAAATCAATTTCTTAAACTAACCCAAACTATATTCCAAAACCAACTAAATCTTGATTCTACTTCCATTTCTTAATTTAGAAATCTTATTTATATAACCAATTTATACTTATTTTCGAATTCCCTTTTATTATCCCAATCTATTAAAATCTCGATTTTTTAAAACATTTCATATTTAACAAATATCACTTAGGAATTATTATTTAAAATCCTTTATATACATCATTCCAAATTCTTTTTTTACAATACCACGAAATAGTTAAGTACAAATTCAAAACCATTTATTTTATCCAATCGATTAATCCAAAACTCTATATAAATATTTTACTTCAAAAATCCCTTTTAGTTTCTTTTTAGAATTCAATCATGGTATTTAAACATACCAACATCTAGACCAGTGCTACCATAGCATCCAATAAAATCAAACCACACTATAATCTATCACAGATTATTCAAACATATCATATATCACTATATATGAAATTAAATTCAACATTCTTGAGGAATCCAATAGGCGGGAAATATATCCAACTACTAATCTATATACCAATATAAATAATATAGCATCCAACTAATATTAATTTATAAATTCAACCAACCATCCAAAATTAATTTTAATCATTTAAAATTAATTGCAGTAATCCAAATGAGTGAGATTTACTCACTTCGATTTTGAGTTGTCGTCGAGACGTTCCGTTTTGGAACTAAAACTGAACGACGCCCAAGTTTAGCCCAAATTTTGATTGTCTCCAAATTCGTCCAAACAAGTTTCATTTCAAAGCCCTTATCACCACGATCACAACACAAAAGGTTTCGTCCCATTTCGACCTCGCATGTAAGAGTTATACATTTTATAAGTCGACGATAATTTATTTAAATTTAACATTAATTTAATTTGCTATCCTAAAGCCCATATCCCAAATTTTAAACCGGCCCAACTATGCATCTTCTCCCCCAAATGATTCACTGTGCACAAAAATGAAGATGACCCAAAACGACCATGCACCATCTCGAGTGATACGGGGCTACATCGTTCGAAACCAAAATCCGACGACGCCATCGTGATTCTCCCTTCGAGCTTGCCCTATCCATACCCACCACGTTTGACCCGAGCCCTCCATTCAAAATGCATTGCCTGCGCCCCCACACTGATCTGCCTCATGTCACGATTCGAAATCCATAGCCACACCTTCTCATTTTCCCCACAAAGATGCTATTTTCCCTCACGAGCTCTAAAACGAGCTTTGTTTCTGGAATCGACAATCCAATCTCTTGAAAAATGGAGCGCTAGTTCAAAAACTGTCGCACGCCTCACTGCCAATCTGCCTAATGTCGTCGCACCTTTCGAAAAGTAGGCCAGGTTGAAGCTCTTGGCCAAAAAGGAATCTACAAACTGGTTTGGTATTTTTTCGTTTAGTATATCTTGAGAAAATGATTTTTGAAGCTTGCATTCTTTTTCTTTTGTTCTATAACTGTTGCATGCTCTTTTTTAAATAGAGAGGGAAGAACAAGACGTCTTGCGTGTAGGTGGCTGGCTATAGTGGCTTGATGGGAAAGAAAAGAAGCTGATGTGAATATTTGACTAGACAATATATTAATTTAAATTCCAAAATATCTTGATTTACACAACTCAAAATCTCGAACCCCTATCGAGGCATGCCACTAGGCGTTCATAATGTTATACCCCTATTCCAAACGTAATAGAAAAGATTTCAAGTCCTAATTCGATCGTATGGAGAAGATAGCTTTTTAGATCCAATTATTATATTAAATTTTCGATATTAATTTCAGCGCGTTTCTATTCAGTACGACCAAATGATAACTCTAAATGCTATGGAATTTGAAATCCGATAATAATACACTATTACAGATCTAATGGAACTAGTTTCGTTGAATTCCGAGACTGTACCTCGGAAGGCTATTTTTACTCGTCAATTTATACAAGTTATTTTTAAAATCGAACAAAACACTTTTAAATTCAATTTCAAAAGTTTTATTATCTTCATTCTTATTAAGATATATTTAATAAGCCTTTAAATTATTTTTAACAAGCTTAAAAACCCAAGATTCACTTATTTAAGAAATTTTCAATTATTAAATTCAACAATCAAATTATCCAATAAACCACTATTTTTAAAATTAAAGTTATTTAACTAATAAAATTAACTTTTAAATATTTAATATCAATTAAATATTAAAATTTCAAATAACTAAAATTATGGGTCGTTACACTTTTCAAGGACGAAAAGTTTTGAGTGGGGGAGATTGTAACAACCCGAATTTTAACTATTTTAAATTATTGAATTTAATATGATTATTGAATAAAAATGGTTGGAAATAAAATTTTATATTTTATTTATGTAATTTATTTAACATGAACTTGAATAAAAGTTTGAAATAACCAATTTTGAAGATTTAGGCAATAACAAGTATTGAAATGAAATTCTATGTATTGAATGTGTTTATAATCAATAACATGAATTGAATAAATGTTGAATTACTGTAAAATGGAAGTAGTTTTTTTATTATTTCAATTCGTTTTAAAAGTTAAATTTTATAAGTTAAATAACTTATATTTCAACTATAGTAATTTATTGGACAATTGAATTTTAAAATTTAATATTGGAAATTATTTAAATAACCGAATACTGAATTTAATATGAATGAAAATGATGTCGAAAGTTGATTTAAATTTTACTTAAACAAGAATGAAAATGTTTTACTTTTAAAATTGAATTTAAAAGTGGATAAATAGAAATTGAAATTTTTATATCTTAATTAACGTGTAAAAATAACCTTTTTGAGAACCAACTAGACATCCCAAGCTTGCAGAATGCCAACAGGGTACTGCCTATTGCTCCTTTGAAGTTGCATGTACACCCTATTCCTCATTTCAAACCAGAGAGTGTCATAAGTTTTCGACAAATTCTCAAAAATTCTTGCATTCCTTTCTCTCCATATCACATCAAAATAGATTTTCAAGCAAACAACCATTGCACTAACCTCATCATTCCCCCTTGCAGCAGCTGTATGAATAATTTCCCAAGCAGAGACAGAGTTGGCAGTATTAAGAACAAACCCAGTGGTGCTATTGATTCTACTCATCAATGTAAGTAAGGCAGAGCATTAAAAAAAGAGATGATCAACAGTTTCATCACACATATCACAGAAAACACAGGAGGTGCACACAGTCAAACCAAACTGAAAGGGACGCGGAAGATGATCTTAAGGCTATTTAACACTAGAGGGGGGGTGAATAGTGTTTTAAGAATTTCTTTAAAACTTCTTTGATTTAAATTGAATTAACTAACTTAATGCAAATACACAATCACAGATCAAATCACAGAATCACAAACAAATGCAAATATAAATAAAAAGCAAGTAAAGGAAAGAACACACCAGGAATTTTATACTGGTTCGGTGTTACACTACATCCAGTCCCGCACAACCCGTACGGCTTTCTATTCAACAATAATCTAGATTACAATCCCTCGATTCCAAGGCAACGAGGTACACCCTCCAGATTCTCAGGTCTCTGGGTAGAACCACTTGATTCACAGGACACAAGTTCACCCGATCGATTTCCAAGGACACGATCACACCTTTATAACCTCACACAAGTTTCTTTGAGTACAAATGTATCTATAACTCTGATAAGCACTGAGATTCTTTGGAGAGAGTGGCAGAGAATCAAACTAGAGATATTCTGGTTTGATTCACTTAAGATTTCGGCAAAATATGGATAAGATGATTAGAAAATAAGATAAGAGAGTAAAGAGGAGAGAAAATAAAGAAAGTAGTTACTGGAAAACGTCCATAACAGTCTCTATTTATAGAGAATGAATGGATGTGTCCATTCGAAGAGGTTTAAACGAATAGACACTTCTTTTGAAAACAACCTTTGCTGTAACGGGAAGCATGTCGACATGACAGGTAAATAGGATGTCGACATGGTCTAGTAAAAAGTGATGATTTGCTTTACTTTGAAAATGATGATTTAAAACATATGCAACTTTATTCAAATGGACTCTATGTATTTGTAGAAGGTATTTTAGAAGTAGAAATACTTATGAATGTATATATGTATATATACTAAAATATATTTATAATCAAAGTAAATAAACTAAAGTAAATATAATATTAAAATAGATTTTGAGGCTAAAATATCAAGGACAATTTTTGAAATCAAAATATAACAAAATGATAAATATGATTTTGAGGCTAAAACATTTTTGGAAATGTGAACGAAGGTTTTTCTTTTGAAAAGGAATATTTGAAAATCATTTTATAAAACAAGAGATAATTTTGAAAATCATTTTGAATCAAAATTAGTGGATAACAAAATAGGGCTACTATCCGTTCCACTAGATATTTCGTGAGTTCCATCTCACTAGGGTTCCATCCCTTTAACAAGAACGAAGTGGATTCCATTCCACGAATAAATTGGATAAAAAAGAATGATAGTGCTTTCAAGGAGTTTTAACAAATATCTAACCTAACTATATTATTTGTCTTGAACTCTTGAATATCTTGAATCTCATGAGTCTTCAATCTTGAACTCTTGATCTTTGTCTTCATCAATTTTGTTTTCTTTACTGTACAGTCTTCTTTTGTTGATACCTGCATATAGATTTCCTGCACATATATATTTTATAACACTTATATAGTTGTTGTCATCAAAACCACTATCCTATGGACTAACATTCTCCCCCTTTTTGATGATGACAACCTTTGTTTATAAAATATTTATATTCTCTTTATAACTCCCCCTAAATCTAATAACTCCCCCTTAATCTATGCCTAACTAACCTATTTTATACTTCTCCCCCTTTGTCATCAACAAAAAATGACACTAACTCCCCCTAAATCTATGATATTAATGATAGTGTTATCATTAATAATACTGAAACTAGATATAACAATGCTAAATATCGTATTCTTAGAATGTTATATATGAGCAATATAAGAATAAGAATAATAAGTGTAACCACAGATTATTTTATTCATTTCATTGCATGTTGACATGACGCATGAATACCATGTCGACATGGTGTTGCAAAATGCTATGGTTAAGAAAACATTCATATATACCCTATGTATACTACTATACTATATACTATATTTCAGAAAGAGAACATATACCTAATTCTCTTCTTAACTTGGTGAAGACAGGTTCTCCTAAAGGTTTGGTTAAAATATCAGCTATTTGATTTTCAGAATTAACGAAATCAAGAGAAATTTTCTCTTTATTTACGTTATCTCTTAGAAAATGGTGTCTAATGTCAATATGTTTAGTTCGGGCATGGAGAGTTGGGTTTTTGGACAAAGTAATGGCACTAGTGTTATCACAGAAAATTGGAGATTTCGTGATAGATATACCAAAATCATTCAAGGTTTGTTGCATATACAAAACTTGAGAACAAGCTAAAGCAGCAGAAACATACTCTGCTTCAGTTGTTGATAGGGAAACAGTATTCTGCTTTTTACTGAACCAGGAAATTAAGGAATGACCTAGAAAGTGACAAGTTCCACTTGTACTCTTTCGGTCTGACTTACACCCAGCATAGTCAGCATCACAGTAGGAAACTAATTCAAATGAATCATTCTTAGGGTAGAACAATCCATAATCAAAGGTGTGTTTAACATATCGAATGATACGTTTCACAGCTTTTAGATGAGTTTCCTTGGGTTGAGATTGATATCTTGCACAGAGATAGACACTGTTCATGATATCTGGTCTACTAGCAGTTATATAGAGAAGTGATCCAATCATTCCTCTATACAAGGTTTGATCTACGTCTTTGGATAGATCATCCTTACTTAACGCTATATTGGTTGCCATGGGAGTTGGTTTTCCACTCACATTGGTCAAGCCAAACTTACTAACTAACTCTCTCGCATACTTCTCTTGACTGATAAAGATACCATTATCTAATTGTTTGATTTGTAATCCTAGGAAAAAGTTAAGTTCACCCATATGACTCATCTCAAACTCTTTTGTCATAATGTCAGAAAATTCTTTGTTCATGTCAGAATTGGTTGATCCAAAAATAATATCATCTACGTACAATTGTACAAGTTGAATATCATTTTTGTTTCTTTTAATAAAAAGTGTGTTATCTACTTTACCTATTTCAAAATTAGATTGCAAAAGATAAGACCTAAGTCTATCATACCAAGCTCTAGGAGCTTGTTTTAGACCATACAGGGCTTTCTTTAATTTAAAAACATGATTTGGAAATTTTGTATCTTCAAAGAGTGGAGGTTGTTCAACATAAACTTCCTCTTTTACAAAACCATTTAGAAAGGCACTCTTGACATCCATTTGAAAAAGTTTGAAATTATTGAAATTAGCGAAAGCAAGCAGAATTCTAATAGCTTCTAATCTTGCTACGGGTGCAAAGGTTTCGTCATAATCTATACCTTCTTCTTGACAATAACCTTGTGCAACGAGTCGAGCCTTATTTCTAACGACCTCACCTAATTCATTTAATTTATTTTTATATACCCATTTAGTGCCTATAATGGATTTATCCTCAGGTCTAGGAACAAGTTCCCAAACATCATTTTTGGTGAATTGATTCAATTCTTCTTGCATAGCAAGAATCCATGAATCATCAGTTGATGCTTCCTTTGGATTTTTAGGTTCTATTGAGGATATAAAAGCAACATGACTCATACTGTTTAATTGATTCCTAGTTTTAACAACAGATTGCATATCTCCTAGAATATTTTCTACAGGGTGATCTTTTAAAAGCCTAATCTTTTTATTTGGATGAAAAGTTTCATTTGTAGCATCTACAGATTCATGATTAGAAATAACTAAGTCATCCTCATCATTAGTCTGATCAACTTCTTTGAAATTTTCATCAAAGGAAACATGTAAAGTTTCTTCAATAGTGTTTGTTCTTAGATTAAAAACTCTATAAGCTTTACTCCTGTTAGAATATCCGATAAAGATTCCTTTGTAGGATTTAGGATCAAACTTATCTAAATTATCTTTTGTATTTAAGATAAAACATTTACTTCCAAAAATTCTGAAATAAGATACCTTAGGTTTCTTATTGAAAAGAAGTTCATAAGGTGTTTTATTGGTTAGAGGTCTAATTAAAATCCTATTCAAAATATAACAGGCTGTTGCAACTGCTTCAGCCCAAAAATGTTTTGGTAATTTACTATCAGAAAGTAGAGTTCTAGCACACTCTTGAATCGTCCTATTCTTACGCTCAACTACTCCGTTTTGTTGTGGAGTTCTTGGAAACGAAAAATTGTGAGTAATTCCCTTCTGATTACAGAATTCCTCAAACTTCTCATTTTCAAATTCACCACCGTGATCACTACGAATAGTGATGATCTTGGAAGAAAGTTGGTTTTGAACTCTTTTTGAAAAACTTTTAAAATAATCAAAAGTATCACTTTTATGTTTCAGAAAGATTGTCCATGTATATCTGGAATAATCATCCACAATTACAAAGACATATTTACTATGGTTGATTGATTGAATCTGAGATGGACCAAATAAATCTAGGTGAAGTAACTCAAGAGGTTTTGAAGTAGAGATCATATCTTTAAGTTTAAAGGAACTTTTTCTAAGTTTTCCTAATTGACATGCATCACATATACTATCTACTTTAAATTGCATCTTAGGGAGGCCTCTTACTAGATCAAGTTTGGATAGTCTAGATAAGAGTTTAAAATTCAAATGTCCAAATCTCTTATGCCAAGTCCAAGGGTCACTTGTATTGGCCAAAAGACATAGATTATCATTTGAAATTTTCATACTAAGAATATAGATATTCTTTTTCCTAACTCCCTCAAAGATAATATTAGATTTATTATCTTCGATGTGACACTTGTCTTTTTCAAATTTAATCCTATATCCTTTATCACATAACTGACTAATACTAAGTAGATTATGTTGTAGATTTTTAACTAACAAAACATTTGAAATAATAGGGGTTTCAGAATTACCTACATTGCCGATGCCAACCACATAACCTTTCGAATTATCCCCAAAATTAACCAATCCTCCATCCTTGTAAATAATGTCATTGAGTATCTCTGGATTTCCTGTCATATGTCTTGAACATCCACTATCAAGTATCCACTTGTTTTCCCTTATTTGCACAGCTTGTCCATTGTGAATAGATTCATTTGTCGCCATGAAGCAAGATTCCTGCACAGTGAGCAACTTTTGTAGACTACCTGATTCTATATAACTATCATGCATCAATTTATGAGACCACAATGATTTGATCATTAAAGAAATATTTTTAGGAAACATTTCAAACTTAGCCATGAACTTTTCAAAAATCAGATTATGAATACTTTGAAAAACTTGCTCTGATACCAAATGAAAGGGACGCGGAAGATGATCTTAAGGCTATTTAACACTAGAGGGGGGGGTGAATAATGTTTTAAGAATTTCTTTAAAACTTCTTTGATTTAAATTGAATTAACTAACTTAATGCAAATACACAATCACAGATCAAATCACAGAATCACAAACAAATGCAAATATAAATAAAAAGCAAGTAAAGGAAAGAACACACCAGGAATTTTATACTGGTTCGGTGTTACCCTACATCCAGTCCCGCACAACCCGTACGGCTTTCTATTCAACAATAATCTAGATTACAATCCCTCGATTCCAAGGCAACGAGGTACACCCTCCAGATTCTCAGGTCTCTGGGTAGAACCACTTGATTCACAGGACACAAGTTCACCCGATCGATTTCCAAGGACACGATCACACCTTTATAACCTCACACAAGTTTCTTTGAGTACAAATGTATCTATAACTCTGATAAGCACTGAGATTCTTTGGAGAGAGTGGCAGAGAATCAAACTAGAGATATTCTGGTTTGATTACTTAAGATTTCGGCAAAATATGGATAGGATGATTAGAAAATAGGATAAGAGAGTAAAGAGGAGAGAAAATAAAGAAAGTAGTTACTGGAAAACGTCCATAACAGTCTCTATTTATAGAGAATGAATGGATGTGTCCATTCAAAGAGGTTTTAACAAATAGACACTTCTTTTGAAAACAACCTTTGCTGTAACGGGAAGCATGTCGACATGACAGGTAAATAGGATGTCGACATGGTCTAGTAAAAAGTGATGATTTGCTTTACTTTGAAAATGATGATTTAAAACATATGCAACTTTATTCAAATGGACTCTATGTATTTGTAGAAGGTATTTTAGAAGTAGAAATACTTATGAATGTATATATGTATATATACTAAAATATATTTAAAATCAAAGTAAATAAACTAAAGTAAATATAATATTAAAATAGATTTTGAGGCTAAAATATCAAGGACAATTTTTGAAATCAAAATATAACAAAATGATAAATATGATTTTGAGGCTAAAACATTTTTGGAAATGTGAACGAAGGTTTTTCTTTTGAAAAGGAATATTTGAAAATAATTTTATAAAACAAGAGATAATTTTGAAAATCATTTTGAATCAAAATTAGTGGATAACAAAATAGGGCTACTATCCGTTCCACTAGATATTTCGTGAGTTCCATCTCACTAGGGTTCCATCCCTTTAACAAGAACGAAGTGGATTCCATTCCACGAATAAATTGGATAAAAAAGAATGATAGTGCTTTCAAGGAGTTTTAACAAATATCTAACCTAACTATATTATTTGTCTTGAACTCTTGAATATCTTGAATCTCATGAGTCTTCAATCTTGAACTCTTGATCTTTGTCTTCATCAATTTTGTTTTCTTTACTGTACAGTCTTCTTTTGTTGATACCTGCATATAGATTTCCTGCACATATATATTTTATAACACTTCTATAGTTGTTGTCATCAAAACCACTATCCTACGGACTAACACAAACCTGTCCAGTACATCCCTAGTCATCAAAGCATGACTAACAACCTTCCACATCATCAAATTCTCTCTAGGCACAGATTCTTTAGTCCATAAAACATAGTACCACCTAGCAGCTAGCAGAGGAAGTGAACCAGATAAGAACTTGTACACAGCGGCAACAGAGTGTAACTTCTGTTCCCAAGAAACAGAAATAGAATGATCAGCACACTTAAATAAATTCATAACTTTACTCCACAATTGCCTTATCATCTGATTTCTATTGTAAGGCAGCAGCATATTTCCTTCAAATAAAAAATCAGCAGCCTTAGCATTACTATGAATACCTGTTTGCTGAATCAGGGGATACTCACAAACTTTAGATAGTATCAGACCCTTCTTAACCCATGGATCATGCCAAAAACTAATAGATGAGTTAGGTTGTAAATGATATTGAACCATAGGTAAGTAAACATCCCTAAGTTTTAGCAAATTCCTCCAATTAGAGCTGCAATTCTGAGGTATATCCATACACCAGAAATGCCTTCTCTTAATATTGTACTGCCACGTCCACCTGACCCATAAACTATCTTTCTTGAGTATTAGATCATCAAAATGTTTACTAAATGCAGCAGTATTCCACTTCCTAACATTGATAATACCAAGACCACCATGCTTCAAAGTGGACTCAAATAAGGAAAAGGAGCAAGGAATTAACTTTGTGTTGTGAACACTCCCAGTCCAGAAGTACCTATTCATGGCAGACCTAACCATCAGTAAGAGCTTAGTAGGTAAGATAAAAGAACGAGCCCAATAGACAAGGGAAGGAAAAACAACAGCTTTGATAAGCACAAGCCTACAATATTGAGAAATATGTCTGTTGCACCAATTGGACATGACCTTAGTAATTTTATTATAAAGGATTAAACAATCAGCAGTAATTATTCTTTTAGTGATTAAAGGTAGGCCAAGATAACTCATATCAGTTGCCATACAAGAAAAGCCAAAAAACTGATAAAGAGCAGCAGCATGAACATCAGACACTCCAGCAACAAGCATGGAAGATTTAGATTGATTAATAGAGAGGCCAGTCATGAGATAAAAGGACTGTAAAGCCTTCATCAACCCAGAAATTGACGAGAACTCAGGCTTAGTAAACAACATAACATCATCAGCGAACATAATAGAAGTTATATGGAGGTTGGAGCACTTTGGGTGATACTTGATGATCTTGTGAGAATAATTATATTTAAGAATCATCGTCAAAACTTCCATGACCAGAAGAAATAGATATGAAGAAATAGGATCGCCCTGACGAATCCCTTTCTTACTTTTGGAAAAACCAACAGGCCTTCCATTAATAACAACAGAGAAAGCTGGAGTGGAAATGCAAACATACACCCAAGACACAAATATTTTTGGAAAACCCATCTTTGCCATAATTCTAACAATAGAAGCCCAATGAATTGAGTCATAAGCTTTGGATATATCAATTTTCAGAGCAGCTGCAGGAGTCACATTGCCTCTACAATAACCATTTAATAATTCCTGAGCAAGCATCACATTGTTAAGAATATTCCTGGAACGAATGAAAGCAGCTTGGTTGTTTGATACAATAGAAGGCAAGACAGTAGCTAGCCGAGATGCAAGAATTTTGGATATACACTTGTACACCACATTACAACAGGATATAGGCCTGAATGAGGTTACACTTGAAGGAGGAGAGACTTTAGGAATTAAGGCAATATTTGTGCAATTGACTTCCCTTAGCAATTTGCATTTGTTAAAAAAGTTATGTATAGCTTGGCAAAACTCATGACCAAGCACACCCCATGTTGATTTGAAGAAGGTAACATTTAGGCCATCAGGACCACCAGCAGAGTGCTGGTTCATAGAAAAGAGGGTGGATTTAATTTCTTCATCAGTAACAGGCTTAACAAGAGAAGTAACTTCAAACTGGGATATACATGGCAAGTCAAGAGATGAAATTAGGTCTAAGTCAGGATAGAACTCCCCAGCATTGCCAAGAAGTTTAGAGAAATAATCAGTAAATGCTTTGTCTACAGTTTCAGGAGTTGAAAATAAAGTGCCATGCTCATCAGTAATACAAAAAATATTCTCATTGGCATGCTTAACCTTTAAAGAGTCATGAAAGAATTTAGAATTCCTGTTACCATCCTCAAACCATTTGGTTCGCAATTGCTGCCATTTCATACTAGCGTCCAGAAGAAGAGCATCATTAACTGACTTGAAAAGTCTTCCCTCCTCTTCAGCAGCAATAATATCATCAGGAAGCTCCATCATTTTATCTTGGCAAAGCTTTTGTTGATCCTTCAAGGAGTTAGATAACAAGCTTTCAGTACCAAAGGTGATAGCAGCCCATGATTTAATCTCTTGCTTTATTCTTTTTAACTTCCTATAAAACTTGAACATTGGATTACCAAAACAATTAAAATTAGAATTTACCTGTGACACTAAAACATGAAATTGATCATGCTTAACCCAAGCATTAAAAAATTTAAAACTTCTCTTTTCTCTTCTTAAATGAGAACCAAAAGACAATATTAAGGGGGAATGGTCAGACATGATAGGTTGAGGAAGATTTACAGACAAGGAAGGCAAGAAATGGAGAGCTTGAATATTACAAAATGCATGATCAATAGTTGTGAAAGTTCTCACACCACTACGTCTACGATTATTCCAAGAGAATTTAGCCCCATTCTTATTAACCAAAATAAGATCAGCATCAATGATAGCAAGATTCAAGGGAGCAATGTGAACAGGTAGAAGGGGAGAACCACCACATTTGTCCCCCAGATTAAAACAAGAGTTGAAATCCCCCAGAACTACCCATGGATGTGAATTTTGTCTTAGAGGAGGTAACGATTTAAAAAAAAATCCTGGAAGCTGCAGAATTATCCACATAAATAAAGGTAATGTAAAAGGAAGATAGGGATTGAAGAGCAAAGGCATGAAAATGTATGGATTGACGAGACTGCAGAATTGGAGATAGAGTCAAGACTGTGGGATCATAAAGAACAAGAATTCTACCATAAGAAGCAGATTCAAGATTATGGTGGATCACCCATTGAGAATTGATATATCTAGCAGCTTTAGTGGATAAGGTTTGATTTAACTTAGTTTCAAGAAGACCAACCAAACATAAATCATGCTTAAGAATAAGACTTTTCACCTGATCGAGTTTCAAGTTGCCGTGGGCACCTCTGATATTCCAAGCTGTAATATTTTTATTCATTGATAAGATTTGGGAATATATTTGATAGATTTCTTCTCTTTGCAGAAAGAGCCATTGTTTCAATTTTCCTACGAATCATTGACTTTGGGGAAGGATGCGCAGATATGGAAGGATTAGAGGAAGAAGGGACAGGTGATGGATCAAAAGAAAGAAAAGGAGAGGGAGAGGTTAAAGGCCAACCAGGTAAGTCAATTGAAAAGTTATATTGTGTAGTTTGGGCAGAATGTTCATTCATAGCAGTGTTATGCATGGAAGAAATTAATTCCATGACTTGAGTTTCAAAAGAAGAGCACCATTTTCTATCAATTTCTGAAACAAGGATATCACCATTTTCATGTACAGCAGCAGTTTTTTTTTACCTTGATTCAAAGCTTGTTTGAATCTTTATTTTCTGTTATCAATAAATCTGGTAGGGGTCCAGTCAACCTCGTTGGCTTTGCCAAAAAAAAACCTTTTTGGGCACTATCTTGGATTTCGATGAAGCCATCAGATCAGTAATAGTGAATTATTATAGGATTTCAAGTTTCATAGCGATCGAACTTATCATTTGGCGGTGCGAGCTTGAAACGCGTAGAAATTAATTAAAGAAATTTAACTATAATAATTTGATTTTGAAATGCTATCTTCTGAATATGATGTAATTGGCTCTCGATATATATTCCAATGTGTTAGGAATGGGGTTATAACATATAGAACGCCAGGTGGCATGCTTCGTTTGGAGTTGGGAATTTTCATGGACAAATCGGGTCTGAAACTTATATAAGGCCCGTTGTTTTCATTTTTGCGAAACCCTAATTGAAACACAGCCGCGCTCAAACGTTTAATGACCGAACACCATTCTCCTTCTCCCTTCGATTTCTTCCAATCCATTAAGTGAAATCAAACGACTCCAAAAGGAAAAGCATAGATCTCATCGAGCTCTACGCATCCAATGGTTTGGATTGAGGCGATACATTCCGAAATCTCCAGAATCTGGGCATGAAGGGCTAGCGGGTTTTCTAGTTTTTCATGACAATGGTTGAGGCGGAGCCGACGATGCTTGGGGCGGTGGTAGAGTAGGCCGAGGTGCATCCGGTGGTGGGTTTGGATCGAGGCCTGGTGGCTTGTGGTAGCGCTTATCTCGAGGTATGTGGCCGTGTTGTTGGGTTACGTGAATAGCATACTACTTGGAGCATGAAGGCTGTTGGAAGAGAGTAGGTTTTGTTTTTTATTGTTTAATTTATTTTGTTAGTTATAATTTTAATTATCGAACATTTATAAATTGCATAACTTTTTCATATGAGGTCTGTTTTGAACGAAACGAGTCGCATTGCGATCGTATCGATGAGGGCTACGTCATGTTGTTGGATTGGAATTTATTTGAAGTTGGAAAAATTTTCATTTTCAAATGAAGATGAGTGTTTTAAACCACTCACGAAGTACTAAAATATTTTTTATGTTAGTTAAATTGATATCATGAAGTAATTTAATTTTATTGACTGTTATTTGGTAATTTAATTGACATCTGAATTGATATTTGAATTGATTGTTAGAAATTAAAATTGACGGTTAAATTGAAATTAGGATTAAATTGTCAGTTAAATTCCCGATTATTGATAACTGGTTAACTGTTGTGATATATTGATTGTTTTGGAATGTTGATTGTAATGGATGTTATTGGTTGATATTTTGGATGATTTGGGTTTTTATTTATTTTTATATATTCCTGTTATCACCCTATATATCATTGACATCATCTTAACTGTTATTTGAATTATTTCGATTAAATTAAGAAATAGGTTGAAATAATATATACCTATGACACTTTGATTTGGATCGAAATGATATATATCCATCCTTGAAATTAAAATTGAAATAACTTATCACTTGGCTATAGGATAAAAAATTATATACGGATACCGGATTGGTTAAATTAAATGGTTTTAAATCCTTGAATTTGAATTTATTTAAATGAGTTGGTTTTAAAGAAATAAAAATAAAATTTATGATGATTGAATTATTTTCAAACTAAAGCTTAAAATGTTGAAATTAAAATTGTTAAAAGAAATTGTTTCAAAGAATTAAATTTGAAATGCGAATTTAAAATTGACATATGACCTGAACTATGGAAATTGAATTGTTTAAAGGTTTGAACTTTATTCGAATTTTGGAAATTTGTCTTGGTTAAAGTGATATAAATGAATATTTCAAAATTGAGCTCGATATTGAATTATTTTTAAGATTTGAATGTTAAATTAAACATTGAAGTTAACTTGATTTAAATGATTTAAATCGATATTCTGAAATTAAACTTGAACTTTATATAAACTGAAATGGTTTAAGATTGAGAATTGAATTGAAACTTAAACTATTTGAATTGAATCAATGAAAATCGAAATTTAAATTAATTTGAATTGAAATTGAAATTGACTTGAATTAAAACCGAAATTGAGTCTATTTGAATTGATTTGAGATTTAAGATGATCTTAATTGGAAGTTTTGAAATTGAATCAGCTTGATTTAAAATTGGACCTGAATCTAGATTTATTGGAAATGGGGAGAAACAATTTTGAATTTGAAATTATTTTCAGTATAAACTATTTTTCTATAAACAGTTTTAAAATTCATCTTTTAAAATTTCCAAATTATTTAAATTTTCAAATCATTTAATATACAACATATTTTATTATTTTAACTATTTTAACTTTTAAAACTATTTAAAAAATTTCAAACTGTTTTCTAAAAATTCAAACTGGTCAGGTGGGAACTGTTTATATTTAAATCATGGATTTAAATGCGAATTGGAATAAATGAAGTTATAACCTAAATGGAAATTTGAAATGATTTTGGGAAATGAAATTGAGATGTTGGAGCGAAAATGATTTTCAAGTGAAATTGATATATTTCTAGTAAATATGATATTTTGAAATGAAATCGATTTTGAAGCGAATATGATATTTTGATATCAAGTATGAATCATTTTTGAAATGTAAAAGAACTAACCAGTGTGTAAAACGATGTTTGGTTTTTAAAGAGACCGGGGCCTCTTATTGGAATACTCTCTGTCAATATTGGAACCACTTTAACAACTGTGTAGGCGAAGGAGACTCCAAAATGAAGTGGTTGGATTTGGCATACGTTTGCTGGATTTGAAGAAAGAGAACAATGATGGATGGACTCCGGCGCTTGTGCCAATTTAAAATGACTAATACAGGACGGCTTGACAGGGCCAAGTGGGCTAGCTACCCTTAGTGGACCTCCATTCTTCGATTTTCTTCTCGGACTTTGTCCATACTATTACTTTTGATGTGGTTTCGATTGGTGCACCTTGATTTTGGATGACCTCTCTTTGACTCGATATGGGATGGATGGATGCGGTAGGCGGTCGTGGCTTTGATTCTTTGCCACCAGCCCTACGACCTGAACTGGTAGTATCCTACCATGGGTATTGCCTCACGTGCCTTGTCATATTTTTATCCCTATACGAGACCACTGCAAGTATGGTTTAGTATTGTCATATCACGACGCATCCCTATCCCCCAACATGCTACTGGGGCGTTATATGCACACTGTATGACAATGCTTAAAAATGCATTAAGGGGGATTAATGTAAAGCCTTAACGCTAAGAAAAATATTTATTTTACTGATTATGCATTACATATATAGCGTATTCTACTATATATAGATAATTTGACGAAACCTTAAGAGATGGAAAATCTCGTAACATCTCTTGAGTTATTACACGCACGTTATACACTGGATGGGAGATGTAAAACCCCGTAAACATCTTTGACGCTGTTACACTCTTGCTATATGTGATATTGATTTGACTCACATAAGGATATTTTAGTCCTGACTCGAGGTTTTTTTGTCTTTTCATTACGCTCGGATCAACCCTGAGTTTTTAGCATATTGAAGATTATTCTCTGGAGGACGAAGATTAAGATTGGTATATTATTATTACTAGTATTATTTCCCTGCATCATGTTATCTGCTGCATTATATTATTCTATTGTTCTATTGTATATATGTAACTTTGATAAATGTTGTAAATTTTTAATCAAATGTATATTATAAACAGCTTCATGAACTGTTTATTTGATCATTATATTTTATCATTCTGTTGCGTGATTCTGTATTTGTTTTCTTCTTTTCTTATTCTTCTTAATTAACCCCATTGGTTATCCGTGTTTCATATCTAGACATGTGTGGATTATTGTCGATTTAAACCCCCTGAAATATGGGTCGTCACACTTGTACATTTCCAAGAAGTGTCACAGAGTATATGAGCTTCTTGGTAGTATATTACTAGAGGTATATGTCAAGGGTGGTGCACCTTCCTAGTCCTTTATTAGAAATTTTCCTTTCCTTATCTTTGATTCGAAACTTCAAATATGTTCTTCTTTAATTTGCAATGGGAAGAGATTATCACTCTTCGTAATATTTAATTATTTGATCTCATTCTTTACGGATGGTTATTATCTATGTGAGAGAAAACTTTTGCCGCATCAGCGGCATGGTCTCACATGTTTGGGTTTAATTACGTACCTATTGTTTAAATTTTTATACATACCAGACATATCGTCTGACCCGAGTTGTTTGTTCCCTAAACTCTCGGGTACTCATCTTATTTGAGTAGTCCTAGAGTAGCCGGTCTTGTTAGGTTCTTTGAAGACGGCGTTCGAGCAGGAGTCTTTTATCTAGTTTATTTATTTTGTCCAGCATATGTAAAGGCTGGTTGTTATAACTGCTTAAGCTAATTTGTGGTATGTTTATGTTACATTGATAACTCCCTACGAAGAAGTAACCTGATGTACTATTTACTGTTATGATCTATTTAGCAGTTTCGTTGTGAGGTTGCTATTCTGTTTTTTTAATTTTTCCCCTTGATGATTCATCTTTCCAACGATTGGGCAACGACACATGATTATCATGGATGTATTAAGTGTTGTTCTCAAGGGTCAGAAAGGTCGGTCATCACAGTTGGTAACAAAGCTTCGGTTGAGTGAACACCTTAGCCTGATTGGGGTACAGCTCATTAGAGATAGGGTGAGTAAAGCCCTAAAATCAGTTAATCTTGATAGAGTGTTTCCTTTTCTCCCCTAAAAGTGTGGTTTTAGATCCTTTGTTGTAGCTTTCTTTTTATCATCTTTGACCCTATCTTTGTATTCTAATAATACCCTATCTTTTATCATCCTTTGTTGCAGTTTCACTTAGGAATTGGGAATAAATTCTACTCAATATCAATTCCTGTATTCAACAAATACTATGGGCAGGATAACGGCAAAATCACCTTTTAAATTCATGAATAGTATGAGTTCCCTCTTCGTGCATTAATGCTAAGTATAAGATGATTATCTCTATACAATCAAAGTTGTACTTAATTTAAATTTGGAAAATTTATATCTTTTTATATTTAACTCGTTTCTGACATATCGACCTTATCTATCCCTCACCCAGTGAAGAGGCCAGGTGAGCCAAGGCACTAGTTGCTCTTGAACTTCTCCTTAGTTTAAGCATCTCACATCCGGATCTCACGAATTGAAAAATCCAGTCCACTCGTCGGCTTTTAGAGCGAAGATTAAATCTCTAAATTTGTAGTAGCTTTTCTTTAAATCGTTTATTTAAATTCTTTTTAAACAAACTATAAAAATGCCAAATCATCATTAAAACACTTAATTATTCCTTTAAAAACATTTATAAAATAATGGGAAAAGAATTGTTAAGTTTAAAGCTATATTTCAAAGGTTATAGAAAAGTGCTGCGGAAAGTGCTGCAAAAGTGCTTTTTAAGCTATATTGATCAAAACGACCTTTTATCATTTGGAAATTAATTTTTATAACTCAAATAAATTTTGAAACATTTTATAAGATTTTTAGAATTTATTTCATATTTTTAAATAATTTAAAATATCATTTTCAAAGAAATTCTTTAATGGATTCCGAATTGCAAAACCGTGATTTTTCCAAAAACTTGTTTTATTCATATTTCAAAATCTACTTATCGAAATCATGATTTTCTTTCTTTATTCGAAAACTATAGTTATAATAGTTCGAAAAATTCTTATGTCGAAGAATTTCGAGCTAAATTCTATTATATATACTCGTTTTACTTTTATGGCGCGAAATCGCGAACTACCGTTCCGCAACGCGCCTGTTTTTGACTAAATTTTCAATTACGTTTCAAACTTCATGAAAACACTTTCATATGTTTATAAAAAATTTCCAACTCAATTTTAATCCATTTTAAAGAGGTTTAACATTCCATATACACCAATACATTAAAATAGAGGAAAGTGATTTTCTTTGTGCTTATTGACGTGTATTTCCGTGACTTGCATATATATATATATATATATATATATATATATGTATATTCAACATTCACATTAAATAACCAAACTTGATGATCAAAGCGTATTAAACTTCCATTTCAAACATCATATCATCGTCCAAAAAATATAATATAAGTAAGAGTTTCTTACCTTAGACTCGAATGATCCAACTTTAAATTGGCTTTAGCTCCGCTACAGTCGCACCAGAGCTTATGGAATCAATCCTAAGACCTTAGGAAGGCCATGACCCGAGCTAAAAGAGGAGGAAGGACTCGGCTATGGTGGTGATGGTGGATGGCCATGAGTTTGCAAGAGGAAGAGGAGTGGATTTAGCTTGGTTTTGAGATGTATGAATATGTATTTCATATGTTTATAATATTTGCACTATTTTGGCATAGCTTTCTTACTATATTTTTTTTATATGAAGAGAAGCCACTAGAGTGACAATTAGAGCTTGAAAAGAAGAGGAAGAAGAAGATGGAAAGTTGTGTGAAAATGTGAATGAATGTATGCATGTATTTATAGCCAAAATTTGCAAAGTATCTCACATAACTTCACCTTCCTTCCATCACCCATGTGCACCACTTCACCTCCATCATTTCCCACCATATTCTACACATTGCCCCCTCCTCCATGTGTTGTGATGATGGTTTGTCCTTGTGTTGACTTATACTTGCTTAAAGATGAAGTTTGCTTAAATATCTATCACATATATGTTTGTAAGTATTTTGTATGTACATATATGTTATATATATCATCATTCTCATCATGTAGCCACCACCCTACTTCCCTCCTACACCTCCTAGGATGGCCCAAGGTCACTTCATGCATAGATAAGGCCATGTGCCATGTACTTGGTTGACTTATGTACGCTTAAATGAGAAGAAAATGGAATATTATATATATATATGTGTGTGTGTGTGTTATATGTGTACTCATATGTATATGTATATTTATGAGTGTTCATGTGTGCAAGTGACGTGTATATGGATGTACATGTATGTGCATAAGGGAATAAACAACGTTTCGATGACATCGAACAACTTTCTTTCGTTAAACCGTTGAAAATCGGAAAACCGATTACCGGTCACATTTTCACTTATATATTAATTTACATATAAATGTATAAAAAAATTGAAATCAAATTTATTATCATTTTAGATGAATTAAAACGATCAATTTGAATTATAAAACCATATAAATTAATAATAAAAATTATTTTCAATAATTGTTATTATACCGATAAAGCGATATCGATTTTCCTTATATTTTCAAATCAAATATATATCTTTATAAAACTATTGTAAATGATTTATTATCACTGTATAACCATTCAAAATGAATTACCATCATTTAAAATTATTATTTGAATAATTAAAATAACTATTAAATCATTAGATCTAAATTAAAGTTAATAAATCAATTATTTTATTTAAGGGCATTACCAACAATGTCATAAATACATTTAATTTTCAAATGTACAATAATTTATTTTATTTCATATTCTTATTCAATTATAAAAATAAGTGTATGTAACCAGCTCCGTGCATGACGTTTTACGATTATAGAGCTGGTTATCGATAAAACAATTTTCGGCCATTTTATCAATTTAAATCCTAAGGAAAGTATTGTAAATATCTATTCAAGGTAAGATTAATATTACTTATTATCACTCAAAATAATATTATTTGTATCATCAACCTTTTATTTAAAAATAAATACAATTTATCAAAGTGATAAATTTGCTAGCCATTATAGTTTTTATCTACCTAGTTATCTATTCCGTTGTTTATCTAGTTTATGTATTTTGTCCAGCATATGTAAAGGCTGATTACTATAGCTGCTTAAGCTAATTTGTAGTATGTTTGTGTAACTATGATAACACCCTCTTAAAGGGCACCCTGATGTACTATGCATTGTTATAGTCTAATTAACAGTTTCATGGTGAGGTTTTCTATTCTATTTTTTACTTTTACCCCATGACGATTCATCCTTTCGATGCTTGGGCAACGTCGCACGAATATCATGGATGTATTTAGTGTTGTTCTCAAGGGTTAGAAAGGTGGGTTGTCACAATTGGTATTAGAGCTTTGGTTGAGCGAACACCTTAGCCTGATTGGGGTACAACTCATTAGAGATAGTGAGTAGAGCCCTAGAATGAGTTAATCTTGACAGAGCATTTCCTATTCTCCCTTAAAAGTCTAGTTTTAGATCCATTGTCGCAGTTTCCCTTTTATCATCTTTGACCCTATCTTTGTATTCTAACAATACCTGTCACTTATCCAGGTTATTGAAAATGAGTACAGGAGGAAGAAGAGGGAGAAGATCTGGAACCAACATAGCTACAAATGGCAGAGGTCCTAGAAATGAGCCAGTTTTAGAGCTGGTAGTATAAGGAGCAGTGGTGTAAGTTTAGCTACCTCAGAACTTTACAACCTTGTGCAAGAATTACATTGCTCTAGGTGGTAAACCTTTCTATGGAACTGAAGAAATTATATGAGTTCAGACATGGCTCTGCTCTTGTAAAAGGATATTCGGGGATCTTCAGATGGGAGATGCCAGCTTCAGAAAGCATCAATGGATTGGTGGGATTCAGTCACCATGAATACACCAGAAGAAGATTTCTCTTAGACGCAGTTTAAAGAGGTTTTTGAAGCTCAGTTTATCCCAGAGGCAGGGAGGACTCGGTTGTTTAGGAGTTTTATGGATTTAAAACAAGATGAGATGACAGTTGTGAAGTATGAGCATAGATTCAATGCGTTATCCTATTTTGGACCTCAATTGATTGACACACCACTTAAAAAGAATGAAATGTTTGTGAAAGGAGGGCGACCAGAATTCCATTTGGAAATGACCAATCATCTCAATGGTACCTTTACCAGTCTGATCAGTATGGCTTTGAGGTTTAAAGCTCCTGATATTGACTAGGAAGTTCAAAAAGGATAGTGCCAGTAGTTAATGCCCAACCTTTATCAGTGATACCAGTTGCAAGCAAGCCGTTTTTCAAGCGCAAGGGGAAAAAGAAGTGGTCGGGAAAGAAACCTAGAGGGGGAGCTCAAGCGCCGAAAAAGCAGATCGACTTCTACAAGATTCTCTGTTATAAGTGCGATAAAATGGGACACATTGCAAATAGTTGCCCGAAGACTAATCTACCGTTGTGCTACAATTATCATAAACATGGACATATGAAGAATAAGTTTATTTCCAAAGAAGGGGGCTCAGGGGAAAGCTTTTACTGTTGAAGAGATACCTTCTATTTCTACGGATCCAAAAGGAAAGCAGGTATTGTGAGGTACCTTATCCATTTTTGATATTCCTGCTATAGTATTGTTCGATACTGGTGCATCCCATAGTTTTATTTCATATGGACAAGTGAACTAGTTAAACTTTAAATAAGTTATTTTTTCATAATTCTCTTTGTGTGTTGACCCTATTGGCGGTTCGACAAATCTTGACACTATGTTTCTGAATTTGCCTATTTCTTATCGAGATTGGCATTTCTCTTTCGCCTTATTCGTTCTTGGGTTCATGGGTTTTGGGATACTTTTGGGGATGGATTGGTATCTAAGTTTAATGTCATCCTAGATTGTAGTAGAAGAATCGTTATATTAAAAGATGCAGTTAGCAGAAGCATATATATCTATTGCGAAGAGCCTAATAAATTGATGAGTAATTTTCTTTATTCCCTCGAAGTACCCAAAGAGGAGATAAAGAATATACCAATTGTTCAGGATTTTAAGGATATTTTTGAAGAAATGCAAGGTTTACCTCCTCACTAAGAAGTGGATTTCCACATTGATTTGATTCCAGAAACTAAACCTATTATACAACCTCCTCGAAGGTTGGCTCCAAAGAAATGAGGAGAATTAGAGAAGTTAACGTTAGATTTATTGCAGAAGGGTTTGATCAAATGTAGCACATCGAGTTAGGGATTGCCAGTAGT
The DNA here is from genome assembly GCA_030737815.1 of Allium fistulosum. NCBI lineage: Eukaryota > Viridiplantae > Streptophyta > Magnoliopsida > Asparagales > Amaryllidaceae > Allium > Allium fistulosum. The sequence continues at coordinate 8,272,359 of JASFAW010000014.1, forward strand.
TTTCGTTACCAAAGCAGATGGTTCTCTTAGATTATGTGTAGATTACCGAGAGTTAAATAATAGGACTATCAATAATAAGTATCCTTTACCTAGGATTGATGACATGTTTGACCAGCTCCATGGAGCTTGGATATTTTCTCAATTGGATCTTGCCACTGGTTTTCATCAATTAAGGGTAGCATAAAAGAGTGTACCCTTAACAGCTTTTCGTACCCCTCATAGTTTTTACGAGTGGTTAGTTATGTCGTTAGAATTGACTAACGCACCCGCTTATTTTGTAGATTTGATGAATATAGTCTTTTGGGATTTTGTTAACAAGTTTGTCCTAGTCTTTATTGATGACATTACCATTTATTCTAAGTAGGAGGAAGAGCACAAGTACCATTTTCATGTTGTTCTAAATACTTTAAGAAGTCATGCCATAAAGAAAAAGTTTTCTAAGTGTCATTTCTGAAAATCTGAAGTTAGATTTTTAAGCCACGTAGTTTCGGGAGAAGGCATATCTGTAGATCCAGCAAAAGTGGTTGAGGTTCAAGATTGGAAGAAACCCAAAAATGCGATTGAGGTTGGAAGTTTCTTTGGATTGGCTGGTTTCTATAGAAGGTTCATTAAAGATTTCTTGAAAATTGCTTCTTATTGGACAAAGCTGACGAAAAAGGATGCTAAATTTGTTTGGACAACCAAGTGCGATCAAGCATTCAATGAGTTAAAGGTGAATTTGACCACCGTTTTAACTATTCTAGATGGGGGTGAAGAATTAATAGTTTACACGGATGCTGGTAGGACCAGATTGGGAGCAATTTTGATGCAAAATTGAAAACTAATAGCATATGCGAGTCGACATTTGAAACCTCATGAGAAGAGTTACGCTACGCATGATTTAGAGATATTGGCGGTTGTCTTTGCATTATGTGTGGAGGCACTATCTTTTGGGTGCAAAGTTTGAGTTATATACGGATCACAAGTCACTAAAGTATTTTTTAGCTAAAGGGACTTGAACTTGCGGCAAAAAAGCTGGCTAGAATTTCTCTCATCTTATGACCTAGTGATTCTTTATACCCCAGGGAAAGCAAATGTTGTTGCAGATGCGTTGAGTAGGAATGTGGCGAAGATTGCAAATTTGGAAGTTAAGCCAGGACTGATGGAGAGAATTTAATATTTCTAAGAAGAAGACCCTATTCTAGCTCGACTTAAGAAGGATGTTGAATATGGAACTATCTCTAGTTTTCAGATAGGCTCTCGAGGCATTTACAAAATGAATGGATGGATTTGTATGCCAGATATTAATGGAATTAGACAGGATGTGTTGAGAGAGTGCTATCGGTCAAAGTTATCTATCTACCTAGGAGTAACTATAATGTTTTATAATATAAAGAAGACCTTTTGGTGGAAAGGGATGAAGAAGTGAAGAATGACCAGCATAAGACTTCTGGGTTACTCCAGCCATTAGAGATACCAAATTGGAAGTGGAAGCAAGTATCCATGTACTTTATCGATGGGTTGCCTACAACAAGAAGAGGTAATGAAGGAATTGGGTAATTGTATATCGATTAATGAAGAGCATCCACTTTATTCCAGTGAAGCCAACAAGAACTACAGCTTCTTTGGCAGGTATTTATTTAAAGGAGAAAATTCAACTGCATAAAATTCCAATAAGTATAATCAGCAATCGAGATCCCATCTTCACCAGTCATTTTTGAGGAGCACTGTAAGCTGCCTTAGGGACATAATTGAATTTGAGCACAACCGATCACCCGCAAACAGATGGAAAAACAAAAAGGGTGAACTTGATTTTGGAGGACCTCCTAAGAGCATGCATTTTGGATTTTGGAGGTTCTTGGAAGATCATCTGCATTTGGTAGAGTTCTCTTATAACAACAGCTACCAAGCTAGCTTCGACATGGCACCCTACGAGGCTTTGTATGGACGGCCATGTAAATCACCTTCATGTTAGGTTGAGATCGAAGAACGATTAATTCTTGGACCAGAGATTATTCGAGAAGTAATAGAGAAAGTGGCTATGGTCAAGAAAAGGATGAAAGAAACCCAGGATCGACAGAAATGCTATGCCGATCAAAGGAGAAGGGACTTAGAGTTTGCGATTCGGGATTTGGTATTTCTGAAAGTTTCTCCGATTAAAGGAGTTGTAAGATTCAGGAAAACTGGAAAGCTAGCATCCAGATTTATTGGACCATTTAAAATCTTGGAAAGAATTGGACCATTGGCCTATATAGTAGATTTACCTGAAAGATTGTCTGAAGTTCATAATGTCTTTCATGTATCTCATCTGAAAAAGCATGTTTATGATCCATCTTTGATTATTGAGACATCTACTCAAGAGGACTTGGAGATAGAACCAAAATTGACAGTAATATGACATCCAGTTCATATTGTAGATTGGGATAAAAGGAGATTGGGAAACAAGGTGGTGAAGCTTGTGAAGGTTTAGTGGAGTGATGATCCCCGCGATTGTACTGGGGAAACGAAGGATCATATTAGAGAAACTTACGCTAATGTAGTGTCAGGTATGTTATTTGTAGTTTGAATGCATCATGTATGTTCTTTTATGGCATAGTTACTTTGCATTGTTATATGGATTTCTTAGTATAATATATACTTTTGAATTGTCTCTTTATGTATTAATTTCGGGGACAAAATTCTCCTAGGGGGGACAGAGTGTAAAGATCCGTAAATTAATCGCTTTGAATTTGAATATTTAAATCATTTTTTAATATTTAAATAATGGATTTTAATAACCAAATAAACATCTTTTAAATATTAATTAATGATATTAAAATCATTTTCAAATTTTTTTACCAAAATAATTAGTTCAAATAAAAATAGAAATTGTGACCGGAAAATGTTTTTCGAAATTTCGACTTTTCAGCATAAGAAAGTCGTCAAATTTTTTTTGCACATTTTGTATCACGCATATGCACATGCACACATATGTACATAGTATCGTCTTATAAGCTAATTAATGTGATAAAGTTAATAATCAAGCTTAGTTTAAATATATAACTTGATTTGACATAAAATGCACAAAAATATATTAAATAACATTAGAAAATTAATTAAGTACCCTAACCATAACCTAAACAACCTACTTTAGTACCTAAGGCATGGTGAAGGGGAGGGGGAGTGAGGAGGGTGCGTTTAAACTAGAATTGAATTGAATTATGAGGTGGAGATGGTATGACAAGCATGAACACATGATGACTTCATATTATTTAAATGCTTAAGTTATTTTATTCACCTCTTCTTTCCCTTCCTATAAATACTCATCATCTCAACACATTTCCACTTTACATATTCATTTCTTTCTTCATTTATTTTCCCTTCATATACATGAATATCCATAGCTTCCATGTCCATGTTGAAAGGTAGCAAAACATAGTTTTCTTCACTACAAATCTCTATATATTTAACTACAAATACTCCTTCACCAAAACAAAAGCAACATCCACCTCAAAACTCCAAGGGCCGAGCCCCTTCAACGCAGGCCAAGCCCCATTTCTACATAGGCCAAACCAATAAGACAGTCTACTAAGGGCCCAAAAGAGTGAGCTAAGGCATAGTGAAGTTCGTTCGTGAGTTTGGCGACTTGTTGTGGTGATTCGGTTGAGTTAGTAGGGTTTTGGGTGAGTAAAACTTTCACCATCAAACCAAATGTTTTCAAAACTATATTGGTATTCATGTTATAGCTATTGAATTCTTGTTGAATTTGTATAATAATAGTTTGGTTGTGGGATTTTTTTGTTGCTTTGAAAAGTTAGTAAGCGAATCATAAGTAATATGAAAATTTAGCAGTTAAACAAATTCCGTTGTTAATAAATGCTTGTTACATGTTGAATCGTTGTAAACTGCCATGTATGTATGTTCATCCCCTTACTTTGTGATGGTTGGTTGTATTGAAAATGCCATATACTTGATTTCCAAACTGCCCGTATAGTGATAGTCGATATATCGACACTTTCGAAAAATCACTTTTTTTCGAAACTGTTTAGTTTTATTATCGTGCTTGGAATTATTTTACAAGTTAAGCAAGTTTGATTAATGATGTTTTACAATAATAATTAATTGCTTTAGTAATGATTATTTAATTTAACTAATTATTTAATTAATAAGGATTAAGGTTAACTAATTAACTTATTAATGATGTGTTTTAAATTTAACTAATTACTTACTTAATGATGTTTTAAAGTTAATTAATCATTTTATTAATGATGTTTAAGGATGATTAATCCTTTAATAATGATGGATTAAGATTTATTAATTTATTAATTAATGATGTTTAAAAAAAATTAATTAATCCTTTTTATTAATTACTTTTAAAAGGTAATAAATCTTTTTAACCTTAATTAATATTACCTTAAATAAATTTTAAATTAAATAATCACTTTTAAATAATGATATTTAATTATTATTAAATTAATTAAATTAATTATATTATTAATTAATTTAATTGATGATGTTTTAAAGGTGATTTACCCTTTTTAATTAAAGGTTATTGAAGTTAATTAATCAACTTAGTTAACAAAGTTTTAAAGTTGATTAATCAATGTAATAAGAATATTTTAAGTTATTATATCCTTTTTAATGATATTTTGAAGTTAGGGAACTTTATTAACAAAGTGTTTTTAAACTTAATACTTATAATGTGAGACTCGACATGAATTCGGTTTTAAAGTAAACATTTGATTCAGATATGGAACTGAATTAAGTTCCGTAAATCGATATCACTTATATGGAAATGATTTATTTATGTACTTAACACTAAATGTCAATGAGATAGACTTGTCCCTATTTCGAAAGTTAAGAATGGTCGTAGGACATGACTTTGAGGTAACACTACCTTAACTTGTCCAGCATTATTGTTAACCAAGGAATAATATAAGTTTGAAATCGACGAGTGGTGGTGGATATACAAGACTTAATTTCCATATACGATCTTTTTATATCCTCGTTAGTTGGTATCTCGGCTAACAGTTACTTCAGCTTCTTGATTTTCGTCATTCTAAGACTATTTGTTGATGAGTTTTGTTATCCTTGGTCAGTACTGAACCCAAAGCGCGGAAGGACATCCAGCTATGTGGGGTTACTCCCATGAGGGTATTTTCACATCTCATCTAGATCGGATTCTTTTGCGCATTTAGATGTGAAATATTCGGATACTCAATAAGATTTGGCAGGGTCCGACTGGTACATTTTCGAGAAGTGTCATGAAGCACATGAGCTTCTCAGAAGTATATTACTAGAGGTATACTTCAAGGGTGGTGCACCTTCCTAGTCATTTGTTGGAAATTTTCCTTTTCTTATCTTTGATTCAAAACTTCGATTTTAAATTGCAGATGGAAGAGATTATCACTCTTTGCAATGTTTAACTATAACTATTTGATCTCATTATTTATGGATGGTTATTACTTATGTGAGAGAAAACACTTTCCGCGCCAGCGGCGTAGTCTCACATGTTTGTGTTTAATTACGTACCTATTGTTTAAATTTGTACTCTTATTAGACATCTCGTCTGACTCGAGTTGTTTGTTTTCCTTAAACTCTCAGGTACTCATCTTATTTGAGTAATCCAAGAGTAGCAGGTCTTGTTAGGCTCTTTGAAGATGGCGTCCGAGCAGGATGCTTTTATCTACTTAGTTATCTATTCCATGTTTATCTATTTTATTTATTTTGTCTAGCATATGTAAAGGCGGGTTGTTATAACTGCTTACACTACAAGAAAATACATTTTTGGCAGCACTAGTATGCAACGTTTTAATACAAAATGCTGCTTGTTATGTCTCAAAACATAATTAAATACTAACAAAACGATGCCTCTGCCAACACCTCTTTACGTGGGTCTTTTTCTGTGTACGCAAATTCCTTTCCCTTCCAAATGCCCTAATTACTTTCCCACTTTTCCCCAATTCTTTTTTTCCCTCTCAAACACCCTAATTACTTTCCCCAAAACTTGTTTATCAACACTACACCTCTTTTCCCTCCTCCAACGAACACTGCTCCCCTCCCCTCTTCTTTGATTTGAGTCATCGGTCTAGTTCCTCCTTTTTACAAGTTCGGTCCTCTTTTTTGTAGCTTTATTCTTCAGTTCTGCATCCATTCTTCTCTAGTGCGATTAACAAAGCCATCATAACCTGCCAAGCGAGGTAGCATCAACAGCACTGGTCAGATTCATTTTGTCAATAGAAAAGGCTATGCAAAAGGAGGAGTTTAGAAGGGCGGCAAAGGTGGATGTGAAGGCTCTTGAGTTGGAAGTCTACTTTTTTGAAGGCACTTCGATTGAAGGGAATGAAACTTGTATTATCTTGTCAGGTTTGAATCTCTTTTTTCATATAGGGCGGTATGTTGCAAAGGAAGTTAGTGACATTGATGATAATGAGATTAATATTATATATTCACTATAAGCTATAGTTCAATGGTTGCTCGTATCAGTTTGAGGGTTTAATATTCATTTGCTGCCCAATATACCAAATAGCCTTCTACCATGTCATCCAAGCTAAAAACCTATGATTAAGTTGCTTAATATCTTTGTTTTAGCCATTCCAACTTAGATTTGAGAAATGAAGTTATCTGTAACGACCCTAGATTTTAATTACATTTAATTGATAATTAAATGAATTTTTGAATAAAAATTTGTAAAATTTATTTTTAAATGGGTTAATTGATTGCGAGTTTCCCCGATATTCAAATATATTTTGTATAAATCATTTTAATTTAATAAATATTGTATATATATGTGTATATATGTATTTGGGCATATACGAGTGAATTTGAAAATAATAAATATATAGATATATTTAATTTGAATTTAAATTGTAAATAAATGGGCCAAAGATAAATTATAATAATAAATATTAGAATTGGTGATTTATGTTAGAAATAAAAATAAATATAAGACAATAAATATGAAGACAAGTATATAAGATAACTATGAAATATAAATTAAACACATTAACAAATTCTAACAACAAATAAATAGAAATAAATACCTTTAAGGGGTAAAACTCAAAAATGAAATAAAATATCATCTCAGCCTATAAACAAAATATCGCCATACCTCTAGCATACAAAAGAATGTATCAACCTGGGAAAGCAAGATAAGAAACAACAAAACATTTGTGTACAATACAAACTGTACATATACATACATAACAAATAGTATAAGTGTAAACAAAATAGGATTTGCATTTAATGCCCATCTCCTCAGCACGAACTGGTTCATCTTAGCTGGAATGTAAACTTAATTTCAGGTTATAAAATAATATCTTTAGTCAACAAATAATGTTTTCACCTTAATACACTCATTTCCTATACATCAGCCGAGTTACAGAAATTCAAAGCAAATGAAAGAGATGAGTAGGCAAGCATGGAAAACAAATATTGATATGTAAGCTAACAAAGGAAGGATAGGCAGTAAATGCCATTTACTCTTTAGCCATGAAATAAGAACACTTCAGCCATGCCATAGTACAAACAACATTATAACATATTGCACAAACAATATTTTAACATACTGTACAAAATAAAACCATATCATAGCCTGTAAACTTCCTTTTATATATATCAATCAACTTCATCTTCAGTTCATTCCTATAAGCTGAGCACCTCTAAAAAGAATGCCATTGCAAAGCTTAAACAAACTACAACTCAAACAACAAATTTATACAAACCAGAGAAATCAAGGAGATTTCAACTTGCCAGTTTCAAAGTCTGTTTCCAATAGTCAAGCTCTGTTTTCTTCCTCTGGAACAACATGTGAGCAAATTACTTTCTTTGAATTAGAATCTGCTATGATATCTTTGAAGTGGTTTGTATGAATGTTAATGTACATGCACGTCCGTGTGTACATATATGTATATATTGTTGAATGCATGTCTGTCTCTCTGTTTAATGACAGACTAACTAAATTCAAGAATTTTTTTTTATCTCACAATCTAAAAGGATTTAAGTATTGATCTTTAAAAGAAAAGTGTGTGTACCCACCTGGTTCAAATAAAAGAAAAAAATGATTTCGAGAATTTATATGCAGCAACTATCAAAAAAATATCAATTCACAGTAGAAATCAAATATCAGTCAAAATTCGATGTTCATGAATTCATATTTGGATTTCATAACCAAATTCAAGATAGAAAACCATGATTTTAGAACAACATATCAAGATTTTTAGTTTTATAAATTATAAGAAATTGAATGTTGAACGGAATTCGCTTTTTCGTAAATCGCCGTCGATCGGTGATAAATCAAGCGAGGTGATTGGGATTGGAGAAGGTTTGAGTGATGGGGAGTGCAGGAAAAATGCAAGTGGATTTTCTTATTGGCCGAGGTGATCGGAATTGAAGGTAGTAGGGTTTCGACATTAATATGGGTGGTCTTTGTTTCCGAGGTTGTTGCATAGTCGATCGATCACCGGAGTGAATCGCGAGTGTGGAAACTAGTTCGTTGAGGTCAGGCGAAGCTCTGACCAGAATTTCGAGGCCTCTGGTGGCTTGAGGCGATAGTACGAGGCGTTTGTTGACGATCGTGTTTGTTCCAGGATGGGTCAGATTTCTCTTTTGCAAGTTCGTCGTTGTTTTGGGTTCTTGGATGGTCTGGAGGTTAGGGCAGGTTGTCGCTGACGTGTGGAAGATGGTGGCGATGGCCAGAACGTAGGCGAGCTCGTGTGCACGTGCACGGCGTGGTTGTTGGTGTCAGGTGGTTAGCGTGGGGGTGGCTCGAGTTAGAACTCGAGCAAGTGAAAGTTTTTCCCCGGGTTCTTCTCGAGTTCGCAGAGGGTATAAATTAATAGATTTAAAACACTTAACTAAATAAAGACAGAGAAATAAGGGAAGAGAGGAGCTGGGAAATGACTCGGGAAATTCTCGTGTGTTTCGAATTTTTGCTCGAAGCAAATAGAAGAGGGGCTCGGGTATTTAAGTTGTTACAGGTTTCTTTGGAAAACTGTTTGTTCCCAATTCAAAATCAAAGTTTAATTATTAAATTCAAGTTTGTCTGAAAACTTGGTTTGTGAATAGATCAAGTTTTAGAAGGTTTAAATTAAAGGTTTTGAAATAAAAATATTTCTTAGTTAATTAAGTTTAATTTAAATGTTTTAAAATATAAGTTTAAAACAGGGGGAATTAATCTAAAGGACAAAGATTTGCATATTTTTTGCCTCAAGGACACAACCTCAATATTTTTACCATAAGGACAAACATTCTTCTAAAAGTTATTCATAAGGACAAATATTTTTCAAAATTATTCATAAGGACAACAAAACTGCTACCAAGCTAAAAACTGATACCTAAAAACTGCTGCCGATAACTACAAACTGATACTATCAATGACTAAAAACTGATACCTAAAGAAAGTTGTCCTTCAGGATAAAATATTGAAGGCATGTCTTTGAGGCAAAAACGCTGAAAATTTTTGTCCTTGACAATAATTTTCTGTTTATTTTAAATAAAACCATTAAGTAATTAAGAAGTTGATTTAATGTTTTAATTTGTTAACTTAAAAGTTAAGTAAATTTATATTGATTAATGATTTATAATTAACTAAAGATAAATTAATTATTAATTTAAAGCTAATTGACTTATAATTAAGGATAATTAATTAAATGGTAATTAATTAAGGGTTAATTTATTAATTAAAGACAATCAATTAAATGGTGAAATTTATAATTAAAGATTAATTAAAATAATTAAAGGTTGATGAATTATAATTAAAGGTTAATTTATTTATTGTTAACGGTTAATTAATAAATGATTAAAGAATAATTAATCAAAATGATATGAAATTTATTAATGTTAATTAACCAGGATTAGTAATTTTCGTAAGTAATTAAAACTGATTTGGATTACTCAAACAATTAACTGATCTTACTTGTAGATGTTTGATATTTTATTACATGCTATGTGATGGGTTGATATATTAGTTATGTGATGAGATGCTATGTTATGTTTTGTACTAAGCTGTGATTTCTATTTCTGTGATATATTACTATGTGAATATGAAACCCTTGGCCCGTAAAACGGCACTTGAATTTCGATGTGACAGGGAGTCGGATTCCAGTTGGTTATCCGAAACCCACATCGAATTGTAATAGTGAATCTTTGTGATTGATAAATTTATTTTATCTATGAATCTGTGAATGAAGATAAACGTTATCGACTTTACCGCTTATCGATATATCTATAATGATTGATGTGCACTATTGTGTGTAAAACCCCTGGACTACACCATACACACACAAATATGGATTTCACGTGGAAATCAGTTAAGTCACAGATAATGTAAATTTGATGTTTTTGAAATTGAAATTTTAATTTCAATTGATTTTGAAATTGGAAATTTCGGTTTAAAGTGAAAAGCTTTTGAAATGGAGTTTCAAAGATGAGACTTATTTTTGAATAATTTGATAAAGTTTTGAAGTTTAAATAATTTGATTTAAACTTAAATTCAAGATTTAAGGTTGAATTCTATGATTTGGAAACTAGGGTTTAAAAAAGGCTGTTCAACTTATTTATGAGTTTATATGAAATTAAACTATTTTAAAAGTATAATTTTGAGAATTTGGACTTAACCCAAGAACCTTAACTCGTATAAATGAATCAGATTTCCAAAATGAAAACTGTTTGTTTTCAAAGAATAAAAGCTTTGAGATAAGAAATGAAATTCCAAATTAGGTAAAGGAATTTCAAGATTGAATTGAAAAATGTTTTTCCAAGTTATGAATGAATTCTTTTTGAAAGCTATGAATTAAATCTGTTTATTTTTAACAGATTTAAAATGATTTTTTGTTTAACCCATTCGAAATGAAATTGTTTTGAAAGCTATTAGTTAAATCTTTGATTTAAAGATTTAACGAATTAATTAAATTGAAATGGAAATCGATTTGGAAAATCTGTGAAGGAATCTTTGTGAAATTAAGTGAACTTTGTGAATTGAATCTTTTTGTTTAAAGATTTGAAAATGGTAATTTGTTAAACCATTTGAAAAGAAAGTTTGGGTTTAAATTGTGACTTAATTGAAATCCCATTATCCATTTGTTTTTGAATATTGCGCTCACTATTCGGGTTAGCCGGGAAAAGACCTTTGTGTCATATAACCCATTCCGAATAAGTGATACGTCGTATATGGATAGCATTTGAAGACCGGTGTTGAAGACCAGATATTCACGAGAACGAAAGGATAACTCGTCGATTGTCTCTGCACTGGGTTGCTCCTGGTATAGAGATCCCCTAAGTGATGGGAAATCCGATCGAGATTGTGAATACCCAGAATTGCAAGGGCTTCGTAAGAAGTGCCTTCGGTTCTGTTCGAACCCGGAACAGACTTGTATGGTTACATGTCTGACATTACACTTTGAGATATAAAACCGATTTCTTTCAAATACATTTCTGTTGGTGGCGGAGAATTTATTCTCTTAGCTTAACACCCTTCTCTGAGACGTACGAGCTCAGAGGTTATGTAGTTGAAATTTATCAGCGATATATTCCCAATTTGGTAATGTGACATGCTGAGTGTTGCTGTGTGATGATCAGTGTTTGATCATTTGTGATATGATCATTTGTTTGATCATTTATCTTTGTGATCATTGGTTGATCATCTGTTGACCCAAAGCATGGCTTTGTGACAAAACGTAGCTTTGTGGACGAGACTTCGCCGAACCTCACAACCCGGTAATGGTCGAAACAGGAATTGTGCGGCAAGGTTTCAGGGGTAGCTTCCCTAGGGTATGACCATTCCTTCTGGAAAAGGGTAGTATCATGGTATGGAGCCCAGATACTTACTCATGTGGACACATTTTATTTATTATGTGTGATGTTGGTGTAGAGGATCCTCGTTTAAAGGTCCCAAAGGACCGGGGGTGGCATATATGAGGTTTTGTATATCCCTTGGGAAAGGGGGTAGCCGGCCTTGTTTGGCAGAGAGCAGTTTGTCTCTCGGAACGTCCCGCCAGAGGCGTTTCTTTCGTGGAATAGGAAGTTCCTTAGCCTTTCCATTTGTTGGAAATCCAAACAAAACAATACGAGCCTTGTACGGTATTAGTTGTAGAACCTGCCATTTACGTGCGGTGGTCACCACTGTTTAGATGGTAGCTATAGTAGGCATACGATACTGGTCGTATGTTGGCTAAGATTTATATTCTACTTTCGAAATGTTTTCCATTATGCACTAATAATAGTATCAAAAACAATTTGATTTGATTTTACGTAGTAAGCATCTTTGACTATCATAAGGAGAAATCTCCTCCAATTCTGCGTTTGCATTGTGTGTGTGGTGGGAGGCCTTATGGTAGTTTCATTCTCAAAAAGCATTGCGAATTGACTTTAAAATTCTCTGCTATTTGTTTTTAAAGATAAACTGTTTTTGTTGCTCACACCAGTCCCATGACTGATCCGGAGTTTATTGTTTCTTTCCTAAACTCTGGATGCTCAAAATTTTTCTACACGGGCAGTCTAGAGTTGGGTTTTTTAGATAGTCAAGATTAGTAGATTTTCTGGAGCTAGTTCAGTTTCTGGATATGGACTGCACTTGCTTATCTTTGTGCATCGTTATTGAGAGTTCAAGCTATTTCTGGATTAGTGGTTTGAAGATGGAGATTATCCACTGCTGATGTTATCGTATTCTTTTCCGCTGCTATTTGTTGTATCATATCTCTGATGTATATTGATATTCATTGTATCACTCTATTATATCAGATATTGTATATCAATGTATTATTCTTTTTCTTCCGCTGTGTTATTTACTTAATTGTGTTATAAGCTCCGGAGAACCAGATTCGACGTTTGAATCTACGGCATTTGGAGTACAAGTGGAGTACGGGTGCCGATTTTCGAAGACCGACTTTTGGATCTTTACATTATCAAAATCAAACTGATAGTTATTTGCTCAAAAAACACCCGAGCACAACCATATAACCAGTTCATAAAAGTAAATTTAATAGACTAATTTAAGTAGTACATCTAGCTTAGAAGATAGTTAATGTTCATTCTTATAGCACTCACACAAGAATCCTCGGAACAAACATCTACACAGTAACTTTGATCTCAAATATTAAATTGGAAAATGTTATATATTCACTCTAGACCTTTTATTCTTACTTCCAGGTGCTTTTATATACTATGTTATAAAGGCTGCTCCTAAGTTTCACTTATTAGTTTGGCACTAGCACCTAATAGTGCCATAGTGCTCTTCTCATCTTTAATACTGTTGTTTATCAGCGTTAGAGCTACACTTCATCTATGATAGCATAACATATAATAAGACTGGTACAAATGTAGAATGCATTTACAGTCTGTCTTCTTTTACATTTCTTATGCTAGTTTTACTTTAATTATTATAACTATCGGTTTAGGTAAAGAACATTGCATTTGACCAAAGATGGTGACAGAGATGTGCACCATTTTGAACTTGAAACATTATCCAGAGTAAGTTCATAATGTTTTTGTATTTTGTTCTTGGCTATTAATTTCTACAGCTTTCAGGTTGATGTTTTCCTTCCCTTATATCAATCATTTAGTAAGTTAGGTATAAGGCAGGTGATATTCTAGCTCCCAGGTCAAAATCCCTTGGCCATTGATAAATTCCTTCATCGCTATAACCTTGATCCAAATTGCTACATCAAAGTAAGAGCCCTTTTGCAATGTATTTTGTTAATAATTTTGAATTTGTACTTTTAAACATAGTATTTGAATATAAAGTTTGACAAAATTAATTTCAAACTTGATAATAATGAATAATCAAGTTTTTCTACTTATGATCTATGCTACATCAGATTTTATATCGAAGCCACGAAATGCAGACTCCTTAGGAGGAATAGTTCTTATCACAGAGACAATATTTCTAGATCAAAATTGTGATATTGATCAAGCATAGGATATGGGTCATCCGCAATTATTTGAGGTATCTTGTTTTTAGGATAAACAAATCATTTAAAGATTATAGTATGGTTAAAAACTTTGGCTTGGATTTTTGTTTTCGCCTAAATTTCGATTGTGGTCTTCAAGTGCTAAAAAAGATATAACTTAGAAAGCGGAAGAAAATGCAGTATGTAGATATGACAATATACTAAAAATATATACAAAATTTTAAAAGTTTCTTAAAAAACGTCAAAATTTTGTCAATTCCAAACCAGCTCTATAGAAAAAAATTGTGAAAATCAATAAAAATCAATAATTGAACCAAACTTTTAAAGTAATTAATACAAGCATACCTATAACAATTGAAACTATAATTATATTAACTTTTGAAGTACGATATATCTCAAATGAAAGAATGAAAATAAAATTAGGAACTTTGAACCTTGGTTTATATAGGCATAGCCTATAACCTAGTACGATATTAGAGAAAACCCGACCACATTAGCAATTTATTGGTTAATTATTTGAATTTTTTGTAAAAAGTCAACCAATCTACATATGATAAAAAATCATGTGTACAACTTGTAGTGCCATTAAATTTTGACCTCTATCATCTAACAGGCATGTGCACCATTAACAAATTATAGCACCATGAAATTTTATGGCAAAGTAAGATATGCTCTAATGCTTTGGAAGCACTATTAAATTTTGGCCTCTGTCAATTAATAGGCATCTGCACTCTTGGATACATTAGTTAAAAATATTTAATTTTCAAAATAAACTATTATACCCGCACTGCCATACAACTGATGCATTATGCACATGTGGAATTAAATAATGATTGTAGTATGCTAGTAATTTTCCATATCCGATGCATGCTCTGTATATCAAACTTGACATTGTATTGTGTATGACTTCGAAGCTATATGTAAAGAATTCAGGAGTTTAGTTTTATATTCTATCACCAAATCTGTTTTTCTATTTAATGCAGCTATTGAAGCTTTGTATCATGTAATGCAGAGCTCTTAGTGGTTAACTTTAGCTGTGTAAGTTGTTGCTTATATAATATTTCATTAACTATTACATGTTGTAGTGGTTGCAAAATACTACTCTACGATTATATCAATGGTTTTCTTTCGACATCCAACACATGATTATATAGTTGGTAGTTGTTTTCTAAAATCATGTTAGTTCCTCCCTCTCTCTCTCTCTATATATATATATATGTGTGTGTGTGTGTGTGTGTGTGTGTGTGTGTGTGTGTGTGTGTGCATGTATATATATGTATGTGTGTGTGTATGTATATCAGTTTTTTAAATACATTTATAGTTGGTTCTTCTATTTCAGATCAACATTTAGAATAAGCATTTCACATTTTGTTTAAGGATACAGTTTCTCAAGAATACTTGAAAGGAGACCTTTGCACTCTCAATCAAAATAGGGAAATTTCATATCTGGTAAAAATTTGTTATGTTCGTAATTTCCCAGTTTTGTTTGGTAATTCTGTTCGTTATGCTCTTTTGATTTTACTACATGAAAGTGGAAAATAATGACTCAAGTAAGTAGTGCACATGCAAGTCAGTGGCATATTGAGTTAATGTATAAGAAAGGCAAGGCTTGAGTCATTGCATAAAAATAAGACGTTAAGCGAAATGCGGATCAGGACTAGAGTGATAAGTTGAGGAACAATGAGCAGTCTACTTGCATATGAAGGGCTACAACCTGATGACCGGTTGTAACAGTTGTGTTTCAGAACCTCTTTCTGATACTCATGAACCCAGCTCCCATGACACCTGCAGAACATTTGTATGTTATTACATTTTACATTTTTATGAAAATGACTTTTCTTTTTTCTTCTTTAAAATTGACAGTTTAAGTACTTAGGATTACTCAACTTATGCCTTATATAAACATCACTAATACATGGTCGGTGATAAATCATACAAACTTCACTAACATATGGAATTGATAATGGACCGAAGCATAGACTTGTAATCGAGCTAAAGCATTGTTAATGAGCTGACTACTGGATGGTGAATGAGTGATACAGGTATTGGCTAGGCTGCTACAAGTAGACTATTGCTTGGTGAATGAACATGCTGAAACAGTCATGGACTTGACTGCTGCAAGGTGAAGGAATATGTTGAAACATCAGAATATTAGGTGCACTAATATTTGGAGTATGCTGGAACATGGACATGGAAAAGCCGAACATGAATGTGAGGGTAAATCTTTTCATCGTATTTGAGTACATATTTTTTCATTTGGAATATTATTCTAGTGCACTTCATTGTTTTTCAAATTTGTTTTATTCCCTTCCATAATTTCATCAACAAGCTACTCTAGATTCACATATTTTGCTGGATAGAAAACCATAATTCCTTACATCATGCCATTAATATTACTAAAACAATATTCTACTTCACAATGTCAGATAATAACCATCAATACTATCATGTCACATAACAAAAGTTAAACATACTTAGTTGTTTATCATATATTTGCACTGGATTGAGTAAATATTTCCTTTGTCATTAAAATTTTTAAAAATTTGTTGGGAATAATGAATTTCGGCTAAGTCGTGTACGTTTTCACTCTCTTAAAGACGTTTCGGCGTTCTACTTGAAGGCGCAAAGCAGTTGTTAAAAAAACAAACGTCGTTGCCTCTAGGATAAAACAACCTCTCTAATCTGAAGAAATATCAACCTATTTGCACTGACAAGGTCGATTCTGATTTGCACTCTGAAATACTGCTCAAGATGTTTAGTTTTGTTGAAGGAAGAAGAAAAAGAAATATATCTATTATTCTTATCATTTCTCTTCTGTCTATCTATCATTTAAATAGGCAGAATGGAAATTGTATACGTTACTAAAGTGATGGAATGTTAATGGATTTTAATTTATTCTCATTTAAAACAATATTTTAATACCATTAGCTTTTGTAACGGCTCAACAATAATGACTCATAAATATATTAACGTTATAAATTTACAACGGCTCAATTATAATAATGATTCAGAAATATATATTATCATTATAAACTTGCAACGGCTCAATTATAATAACGATTCATAAATATATTACCATTATAAACTTGCAACGGCTCAATTATAATAACGATTCATAAATATATTACCGTTATAAACTTGCAACGGCTCAATTATAATAATGGTTCATAAATAAATTACCATTAACATGTTTTTTATTTAATTTTTTAATAAATTCACTTCATAAAAAAAATTCCAACAATCCCCCACTTGAATATTTTTAAAATTATTTTTCGAGCAGTTTCTGAAAACATAAGATTGTCCATAAACAAAGGTGTCTTTTGACTTGAACCTTTACATAGTGGGTAAGATTCAGTTTTTACTAGAGTGACATAGTCTTAAACTCTATTCCTGACATCAAACCACACACAATCTTTCTAGAGTGCAATCAAATAAGTCCGTGCATTTATGGCCATACACGTCTAGGAATTTTGCTCAAAACTCCATAGGAAACGACCATATTTCCACATTCACACAAGTTAGTCTATCAAGAGTACTCCTGAAGGTAGGTAGTCCACTCCAAATAGAGTATAGATCTCATTAAGTGTGTCTATTGACTCATTCTCTAATCACTTCAGGAATACATGCTTGTTAATATAAAAATAACATGTTCAACTAATATCACTTCACAACTTGTTCTTACACATTGAAACTAGCTCTTGGGATCTCCAGTCATTAGGTCGGGTTACCATTGTGTGTGACTCAACAATCTAAGGGCAATGGTTTCATTCTTTTAGAAGTTCTAAGGACTTTCTCTCTGGCCAGTCCTTTCGCCAAAGAATCTGCCAAATTCTCATCACTGCGCATGTGATCCACTTTAACAACACCTGAAGAGTATAGTCTATAACAGTACTATGCTTACGACGTATCTGTCGTCTCTTACTATTGTAATAACGGTTCTGTACTTTTGCAATAGCCATGGTACTATCGCAATGGATCAACATAGCTGGTATCGGTTTTTCCCATAAAGGAATCTCAGCTAGCAGATTTCTTAATTACTCCGCTTCTTCACTAGCTGTGGCTATTGCTATCATCCCAGACTCCATAGTAGAATGAGCCAAAATACTCTGTTTCTTGGATTTCCAAGAAACAGCTCCTCCAGCAATGCTAAAGATATATGGTTGCTTTTGAATCATCAAATAAAGTATTCCAGTCTGCACCAATGTAACCTTCAAGGACAGTTGGAAAATTTTCATAATGTAACCCAGGGTTCATGGTTCGTTTTAGGTATCTCATGACCCTCTCAATAGCGTGTCAATGCTCTATACTAGGTCTACTAGTAAACCTGCATAATAATCCCACGACATAGGTAGGGTCTAGTACAATCAGTGGCATACCGAAGGCTGCCAACGATGCTCGCATAATCACACTATCTCACACCTTCACCAGTGTTCTTAAATAGCTTTACACTAGGATCATATGGTGTACATGCAGGTTTACAGTAAAGTAATTGTATTTCTTTAGAATTTTCTCAATATAATGAGATTGATCCAAAGAAAGTCCCTTTTCGGACCTAGTAATCTAAATACCAAGGATTACACTTGCTTCACCTATATCTTTCATATCGAAATTGGCACTTAACAAAGATTTAACAGAGTTTATGGTATGAATGTTTGACCCAAAAATAAGTAGGTCATCTATATACAGACATATGATAGTACAAACGTCATTCTTAGATTTATAGTAAATGCATTTATCACTTTCATTAACTTTAAAACCATGTGAGATTATTAGGTTATCAAATTTTTCATGTCATTGTTTAGGTGCTTGTTTTAAGCCATATAATGATTTATCTAACTTGAAAACTTTATGTTATTGACCATGAACTACAAATCCTTCAGGTTGGTCCATATAAATTTCCTCTTCTAATTCACCATTTAAAAAGGCAGTTTTAACATTCATTTGGTGTATTATTAAATTATGAATAGACGCAAGTGAAATTAGTACTTGAATGAATGTAATCCTAGTTACAGGTGAAAAGGTGTCAAAAAGTCTACATTTTCTCTTTGCTTAAATCCTTTAGCTACTAAACGAGCTTTATATTTATCAACTGCGCCATCAGGTTTTAATTTCTTTTTATGTACCCATTTACAGCTTATAGAATTACAACCAGGTGGTAGATCTACTAAGTGCCAAGCCTTATTAGATTCCAAACAATCCATTTCATCATTTATAGCCTCTTGCCAAAAATTGGCATCTAAGGAAGATAAGGCCTCTTGGAGGTTTAAGGAATCCTCCTCTACAGTAAAAGCACAAAAATCCAAACCAAAATCTTTTGCGGTTCTTGCTCTTTTACTTCTTCTAGGTTCATTTTCAGAAGACTCATTAAGTTTTGTTCTAATAGGCATGGTGTTACTTGATGTGCCCCTACTATTCCTCAATTTAAAAGGAAATCTAGATTCATAAAAATCAGCATCATTAGATTCTATTATATTATGTGTATTCAGGTCATAAAATCTATATGCTTTGCTATTAATAGCATAGCCGATAAATACACATTCATATGCTCTACTTGCTAATTTTATTCTCTTAGGGTCTGGTATACGAACATATGCCAAACATCCCCATGTTCTAAAATAAGACACATTTGGTTTATAATTTCTTAAAATTTCAAATGGTGAGATTTTACTTTTTGATTTAGGGATTCTATTCAATACATAGCATACAGTCAATAAAATATCCCCCCACCAATGTTTTGTTGCACACGAATTAAATAACATAGATACAACTAATTCGGTAAAGGTTCTATTTTTTCTTTCAGCTTTACCATTCATTTCAGGTGAATAAGGTGCAGTTCTCTCATGAATTATACCATGCAATTTATAGAAATAAAGAAATGAACTAGACTCGTATTCTGTTCGTCTATCACTACGAAGTCTCTTAATTTTCTTATTAGATTGATTTTCAATTTTAGTTTTAAATGATTTAAATATATCAAATGCACCCCTTTTATTTTCATAAGGTATACAAGTAAAATCAGAATAGTCATCAATAAAAGTGATAAAGTAACGGTGTCCATGTCCAGTCGAAGTTCCATCAAGCTCACATATACCAAAATGAATCAAATCTAAAGGTTCAGAAACTCTATCAACTGATTTATGTAGTCTCTTAGTGATTTTTGCTTGACTACAGAATTCACATTTATCAAAATCAGTTTGTGACATTTTAGGGATAATGTCTAAGGTGCTCATGTTATGAATTATATGTTTATTCACATGACATAATCTAGAGTGCCAGATACTAAAATCACACAATACATAAGCAGAAGCAGACATTTTATTACATTCAACATTCAGTTTAAACATACCATCAGTTGCAGTAGAAGTCATTGTTGTCTGGATTGTCTTCAAATTGTTGGGAACAATGAACTCCGGCCGAGTCGTGTACGTTGTCACTCTCTTGAAGACGTTTCGGCCTTCTGCTCGAAGGTGCAAAGTAGTTCTAAAAAAACCATACGCCGTCGCCTCTAGGATAAAACAGCCTCTCTAATCTGAAGAAATATCAACCTGTTTGCACTGACAAAGTTGATTCTGATTTGCACTTTGAAATACTGCTCAAGGTGTTTAGTTTTGTTGAAGGAAGAAGAAAAAGAAAAATATCTGTTATTCTTACCATTTCTCTTATGTCTATCTATCATTTAAATAGGCAGAATGGAAATGTATACATTACTAAAGTGATGGAATGTTAATGGATTTTAATTTATTCTCATTTAAAATAATATTGTAATACCATTAGCTTTTGTAACGGTTCAATAATAATGGCTCATAAATATATTACTGTGATAAATTTGCAACGGCTCAATTATAATAATGATTCATAAATAAATTACAGTTATAAACTTGCAACGGCTCAATTATAATAATGATTCATAAATATATTACCGTTATAAACTTGCAACAACTCAATTATAATAATGGTTCTTAAATAAATTACCATTAACCTGTTTTTTATTTAATTTTTTTAATAAATTCACTTTATAAACAAAATATTTCCAACAATTTCTACATGTATTTGACAATGTGATATAACCAATATCATGCAATCATTTTAGAACATTGCAAGATGAAAGACTTGGAGGTGCTTTTACAAAGTTGATGAATTTACTATGAATTGAGATTTGTTTTACATAATGTTGTGCTATCCTGCCTGTACCCTTATGAACCTCTAAGCGTAGAATCCATCATAATTCATTCATTTGCATTTTAATGTCGAAACATGGGTTAAGAAAAGTTACAGATAGAACAAGATTAAGGAGCAATCCAGACAATGAAGTACACAAACGATCATTTTGTGAGAGGCCAGCCACATCTCACTACGCCATAGATGACCTTCTGCAACATTTTTGCAAGGTGTTGCCCGCTAAAATGTTGCGATAGATATAAAATTTTGGTCCTACTGCAACATTGTATTTATTGTGTTACCTTAGCCATAAAAATGTGTTACTCTAGCTAAACAAGTGTAACACGATGCAACATTTTTATATAGTGTTGCTATAGATGTATTCAAATTAAAAAATTAATAAAATTAGCAATCCGCGTGAATACGATCCAACGGTCTACATTTAATCCGATTGTTAAAATGGATCACCGCTACAATTTGCCCCAAATATTCGTTTTCCCGCTTTACTTTTCATATCATTTCGTTCTCATCCCCAATTTCCAAATCCCTAATTTCCAAATCATATTTTCGTTCCTTTTTTATCTTCCAAAAACAAAATCTCGTCCTTTTTTCAAAGTTTGGTAGTGATCTCAGACAAGCTTCGTTCCCATTTCGTTCTCACCCCCAATTTCGCTGCTGTTTGCCTACATGATGAGCGCCGTTTGCTTTGTTGCCGAGATCTGGAAATGTCTGTCGTCTACTGAGGTGAGCGAGACTACTGTTGCCAGAGGTTGTGTTTGTGTATAGAGGAGATTCGGGTTTGCTGAGATAGGAATTTGAGTGAGGATTTGTCGATTTGTGTATAGAGGAGATACGGCAGTTTGCAGGTGATTTCAGTTGTGCTTTGGAGATGGTTCGGATTTGGGTTTGTTGATTTTGTTGCGAATTGTAGTGTGAAAGTTTGGGTTGTCGGAATGGGTAACCAGCGATTGTGATTAGGTGATTAGGCGATTTGGCAACTTGAAGTCGAATTTGGCAACTGAAATAGTTTGTTGGTGAGGCAATTAGAGGATGAAGGCTGGTGGTTTAGAAGTATGTGTGGGTTTGGGTGAAGATTTGGAACTGTGAGATTTTAGTTGGTAGTGGCAGCGGCAGCGGGTTGGTAATGAGGTTTGGTGAGTGTTTTGGCATAGGTTAAGGGCTGTAGGGGATGTAAGTTGCAGCAGTTTGGGGAGTGGATGGTGGTAGTGTAGAGGTTGAAGTTTGGTAGTGTTCAAGTAGAAGGAGTTGCTGTCTAGTAGGAAGTTTGGATGAGTGACCTGTGGTTTGGATGAGGCGGTGATTGTCGGCGATGGAGGATGGTATGCCGATGCTGCTTCCAGGCGGTGTTGTTGATGATGTAATTTGATGAGGTAGTGAGTGGATGTTTTGTGAAAGAGGTTGGGAGTGTGGTCAGTGTTTGGTAGATGGTCAGTGTTTCAAGCAATCGTGTTTCAGGTAAGTGGTAGATGGGCAGTAGTTCCGATGGGTGATGAAGTTGCTAACGATGGGGTTTGCGGGTTTGCTAAGTTCAGTCTTCATTTGTGCATCATTTTACGTCGTTTCAAAGAAGGTCGATCCCCGCAGGGACTGCGGGGCCCTGGACCCTGCGCCCGGACCCGCTACTCGGCTCGGCACTCGGCTCGTCATATATTTGTCAATGTCGGTGTTTGTATAAATTGAAACCGCATATGTAATGAGTGAACTGAGTGATGCAGTGAGGAATATCCGTATATGTGAATATCAGTGTTATATATCATTGAATTGTAAAATAGAGAAGTCAGGAATTTGTACTATTTCAAATGTTGAAATAAAATATTTATTTAAATAAATTACTGTTTAAATATCAAATTCTGTGCAATAGCATTTTATTAAATAAATATTTATTTTTATTAAAAAATCAAATATGCTCTACATTGTGGGCCACACAAATTCAGAATGTTAATATCTATAGCAACATTTTGGAATGTTGCTACAGATACCTATGGGTGTTGCTATAGACACAAATAGGGTTCTATTGCAACAATATTACTTATGTTGCCTTAGATAGTCAAAATGTTGCCTTTGAGGTCTAAGGCAACGGCAAAATTTGCATCACCCGAAAAGTGTTGCCATAGACCTATGACAACATTTTTTGGGCCTGACCCAACATTTTTTTTGTGTTGCAGAAGGCCATTTATGGAGTAGTGTCTGTTAAAAAATATTACGTACAAGAAAAAGAAATCACTTGATACACAATATCAACCTCTACCTCAAACTGTCAATACTTCCAACTAATCGAATTAGGAAATTACGGTAGTCTAATGGAAGAGATTGAGATGCTCAAAAGAGACAAAAACATACTCATGCAAGAATTAATCCGGGTAAAGTAGCAGCAACAGTCCACAAGTAATCATATACAAAGCATGTTGAAAAAGATACATATTATGGGACATAGGCAACAGTTAATGATGTCATTTTTGGCAAAGGCCATACAACATCCTGGTTTCTTTGCACATTTTGTGCAGTAGCAGAATAACAAAAGTAATAAGAAAAGGAGATTGTCTGATCAAGAAAGTAATCCTTCTTATGGTCAAATAGTTAAGTATATGCCTTTTATGGATGAATCCATGACTATGATGCTTGAACAAATGCTGAGTTCTGAATCATCTCCTATGCTCAAAACTGTAAGTAGTGTCAGCGGTACTTTAGTTAATGATATCCCAAATGATCCTGAAGTTAGTGTGCAAGAAGTTGTACATGATAAATTAGATGGTGTTTCAGTTAATGATAGTCATAATAAGACTGGGATAATATCTTCATCTTCTATCCTTGAATATACCAGCGATGTTAATGATATAGGAAATTCACAGAATGAGCCTCAAGTTAAAGTTTCAGTATTGTGTGAAGAAATGCAAGAAAGTGTATCTGGTGAGAAATCTGAAAAGAAAGAGGATGCAATTGCATATTTAAGACAAATCGAGTCTGAATTGGATGATTTTACTACACCTATCGAGTTTAATGTAGATGATGTTAATTGCTTAGATATCATGAAAGAGTTGATGAAAGATATGAGATACGATGAAGGCATTGTAAGTGTACAAAGTGCTAGTCTAGCATCAAGTGGTGTTAGATGTGAGAATGCACAAAATGTTGATAACCTTGCTGTTCAAATGGAGCTTCTTACTTTGGATCCTAAAGGCTGAAAGGTACTTGATACCCATATCATATATATTGTGAAGTTTTAGTATGTACAATTGGCAGATATAGTATCTTGAGTTTCTCTCATCTTTTCATTTTTGATATACATTATAACATATTAACCAAGTTAACTAAGTTTTATAAAAAATTAACTAAAACTATAATAACGATAATCATAATTTAACTAAGTCAATTAAGTTTTATAAATAATAATAATAATAAATTAAATAAGTTAATAATAAATTATAAAATATTAACCAAGCTAACTAAGTTTATAAAAATTAACTAAATTTATAATAATGATAATAATAATTTAACTAAGTCGATTAAGTTTTATAAATAATAATAATAATAATTTAACTAAGTTAATAATAATAATAATAAATTATAAAATATTAGCCAAATTAACTAAGTTTTATAAAAAGTAACTAAATTTATAATTATAATATTAATAATAATTTAACTATATTAACTAAGTTTATAAATAATAATAATAATAATAATAAGTTAACCAAGTTTTAGAAAAATTAACTGAGTTTATAATAATAATAAATTATAAAAGGCTAACAAAATTAACTAAGTTTATAAAAATTAACTAAATTTATAATAATAAGAATAATAATTTAGCTAAGCTAACTAAATTTTATAAATAATAATAATAAATTAACCAAGTTTTATAAAAATTATCTAAGTTTATAACAACAACAACAACAACAATAATAAATTATCAAATATATTTCATTTTGGTGACTAATAGTTTTGGGTAGTAAATTTTGCTTTTGCTGCTTAGACATGGTTTTTTGCCGACAAAAATTATGCAATAAAATTTACTGGCAATCCATTTGTCAATTTTTATTCTGTAAAGAGTATATTTTTATTTCATATTAGTGAACCAGTCCTTAGCTCTCTAAATGATAGTATTCTTCCCATAGACATTAGTAACTTCCTCATATCCTTTTTCACTTTTGGCTTCACCACCCAATTTGTTCCAAACTAGTCATCCTTTGCATTTGTTCCAACATCCTGTTGAATTGTTTGTTTCATTCGAGTTCTGTTAGTCATGCTCACTCTGCTACATTAAATCCTATCAACTTTGATTAGATGCTAGTTTTAATCAACTAATTGAAGAATTCATATGTTAACACAGTTTTAAGCAAGTATTTATCAAGATGCTAAAATATATATGCTTATGGTGTACATATATAGATCTCTGAAGCTTAAATTAAACTGCTGAGCTTATCAGCTCTTTCTTTTAGCTTACAATGGTTGAATTTATGCATAGAGGTTCGTTTAATATAATTTTTAGATTTAAATGGAAGATTTTTAATAGCCTTTCCAAAATTGTATATTGAATATCATTAATTTGTTAAACAAAAATTAACGAAGCAACCATATAACATTAGTATTATGCACACTAATACTTAGTTCAATTTTGCTTTAAAAATTTATTGCATTTTAGTTTGATTTTATTAGCTTTATACATCATATTTAAACCACTAGAATAATCATACTGTTACATGAATTCAATTTCAAATATCAACCACCAAAATAGTTGTTTTCGAAGAAGTTACAAGTGTTAGAAATAGAAGATTCATTTTCATTATATAGTTTACAAATGAAATTTCAACAAATAATAAACATGATTGTGTATATATAATTAGGCATGTAAACAGATGCTTTCGGATATGGATAGTGCCATATCCGCATTCGCATTGACATCCTAAATCATTTTTGGATATCGGATACGGATAATCATGGATAATTTTGCTTCTTAGTATGCTGTTAAGCGTACCGCTCAGCATATATTTTTCTCTATACCAGAAAATAAGGTGATGATAGTATCTGTTGAATTTCGGCATTCCCACGTACCGTATGCGTTCGCTTCATTGTGTCTAAGCGGAGTCAACGGTCGAAGTCTCCCATGCCGGCGTCCCGATTGAACATCCCTCCCTCGCCTCCATCGAGCATATAATCTGGTCTTGGCAACACATTGTAACAAAAGGAATCCCCAATGTTACGTGCCACCAATCGCATATATATACCACGATTATTTCAAATATCCTACGATGTGGAACTTTTAACCTGTTCAATCCACGCACCCACTCCATTCACAATGCGAGCCACACCTAACAATCTCCACCTTGGCGAGCATTGCTCAAGTCATATTGGAGTTATACCGAGTCCTCTTCGCAGTGGAGTCAAGCTGCTATTCCGAGTTCTCATAAGCAGGGGGAGCGGCTGCTTAACCATATCTCCACCTTGACGAGCATCCCATGCTCAAGCCCCTTAGGAGCCATACTTCAGTCATGCTACATCATACTGGTCTCATCGAACCATGGAGCTCTAATACCAAATTGTTGAGTCTTTCGCGGAATTTTAGCTTCTACTAGATTATATGGAATAATCAATACTCACAAAATGTAATGCCTTTATATTTAGGATAAGACAAATAACCACTATATGAAGAAAGATGTATATAGCTTAAGAAAGAAAAACCTTTTACTTTTTTTTGTTCTATTTTCCACATTCAACCAAAGACAATTTATAATGTCTTACATGCTAAATAATGAATCGTAAATATTTTACCCTAATTAAAACAATGATGCACATTGTTTTAATAACCAACTTAATTCCTACCTATGCTGTTTATAACACATAAAATAAAATTCCCTTATTATTCTCTTTACCATTATTTTCTCCTTTCACAATTCTCACAATTGTCCACCTCGTTCATAATTTGAAAAAAAATTCAAATTTTGGACGAACAAATTGCGCTATTTAATATGCTGCACCATTGTGACAATGGTTGCCTACGTACCCTGCGATCGAGATCAAGCCAATCATAGTTCTACTATTTCTTCATGTAATCTTTAACATGGAACAATGTTTAGTAATTCCAAGCAATGTTGAAATTTACTTCCTGACACAACTTTGGTTAACATGTATGCAGGGTTCTCATTTGTATGTACCTTCACAAGAGAAATATCACCTTCCTCTATGATATCACGTACAAAATGATATCTCACATCTATATGTTTGGTACGAGCATGATGAACCTGGTTCTTAGCCAAATGAATCGCGCTTTGGCTGTCGCAACTCAGCTCCATAAAATCTTGCTTCAACCCCAAATCATCTAGAAGTCCCTACAACCACAATGCTTCCTTAACTCCTTCTGCTATAGCCATGTACTCGGCTTCTGTCGTAGATAGAGCCAATGTAGCCTGTAACATTGATCGCCAACTAACTGGAGCACCATGTATCCTAAACACATAACCAGTAGTAGATCGTCGTTTATCTAGATCACTAGCATAATCCGAATCAACAAAGCCACTTATCTGACATGTATCTCCACCAAAGCACAAACCTATGTCAATGGTACCCTTCAAGTACCTTAGAATCCACTTCACTGCTTCCCAATGTGTCTTACCCGGATTCGCCATGAACCTGCTAACCACACCGACTGCTTGTGAAATGTCTGGACGTGTACACACCATGGCATTCATTAAGCCGCCAACAACACTAGCATAAGGTACACATTCCATGCATGCCTTATCTTCCGCTGAAGTGGGAGATTATTTACCAGAGAGCCTAAAATATGGAGCCAATGGAATCACCACTGACTTAGCACCTTTCATCCCAAACCTCTCAATAACCCGTTCAATGTAGCCTTTTTGACTCAAGAACAATTTGTGGTTTGATTTCTCTCTTCTAATCTCCATACCCAGTATCTTCTTGGCAGCGCCCAAGTCTTTTGTCTCAAATTCTTTACCAAGTTGAGAATTAAGCATATTTATCTCCACTTTGCTTTTAGAAGCAATAAGCATGTCATCAACATACAAAAGAAGATAAATATAATCACCTCCACGAAGCTTACGAATGTAAACACAACAATCATAATCACTTCTGGAGAACTCTTGTTTTATCATGAAGGAGTCAAATCGCTTGTACCACTGTCGAGGAGATTGCTTCAATCCATAAAGTGACTTCTTCAAGCGACATACCTGACTTTCCTTACCCTCAACCTTGTATCCCTTAGGTTGATACATATAGATTTCCTCATCCAAGTCCCCATGCAAGAAGGCTGTCTTTACATCAAGTTGTTCTATCTCAAGATCACCACGAGCAAGAAGACTTAAAAGCACCCTGATAGAAGTATGTTTTACCACCGGAGAAAATATCTCATTATAATCAACACCTTCTTTCTATGCAAATCCCTTGGCCACTAGCCTAGCCTTATATCTTGTATCATCTGACTTAGTAGGATCCTCTTTTCTTTTGTACACCCACTTACAACCAATAGCAGTCTTTCCAACAGGCAACAGGACCACCTCCCATGTCGTGTTCTTATGGAGAGATTGCATCTCTTCCTCCATAGCAACCAACCAACTCTCTCTATCCTTGTCTTTGATAGCTTGTTTGAAGGTGACCGGCTCATCATCCTCCACAGAGAGCGCATATTCCACCAAGTTTACCTGCCCATAATGCCTCAGAGGCTTGTCTGACCCAAGCTTCTGAACGAGTTTATAATTCCTCTTAGGCCTAGTTGTTGCCAAAGATTCATGTTGTTGCTGTAATACATGTGTATTTTCCTGTTGAACCTCCTCACGATCAAGATCATCCTCCTCGTCATCTTGACTTACACCAGGATGCTCCACCTGAACATGAATAGAATCTAGTTTGTCTCTAGATTCTATCTCCACTACTTGCGTATTTGAAGTCCTAACATCACCATCACTAAGCACCGTAGCTTTCGAAAAAGCTACCATGGATCTTTCATCAAAGGTCACATCCCTGCTAATAATAAATTTAGAATCCTCTACACTCCAAAGGTGATATCCACCAACTCCTTTTGGATACCCCAAGAAGATTGCTTTCTTGGCTCTCTCGTCAAGCTTGTTATCCTTAACATTGTAGTAGGCTATGCACCCGAAGACTCTTAATCTCCCATAATCTGCATGTTCCCCTGACCATACTTTATAAGGTGTGTCTCCATCTAAATAAGAACGTGGGGATCGATTCACTATGTAGCAAGCTGTAGCCACCGACTTCGCCCACTATTCCCTGCCTAACCCAGAATTAGAGCGCATACACCTTGCTTTTTCAAGTAGTGTA
This sequence comes from Allium fistulosum, assembly GCA_030737815.1. Classification (NCBI taxonomy): domain Eukaryota; kingdom Viridiplantae; phylum Streptophyta; class Magnoliopsida; order Asparagales; family Amaryllidaceae; genus Allium; species Allium fistulosum. Next base: position 8,301,692 of record JASFAW010000014.1, read on the forward strand.
CGGTTCAATCTTTCCGCGACTCCATTCTGTTGAGGTGGGTCTCTGACTGTCCAATGTCTCACAATGCCTTCCCGATCACAGAATTCCTTGAAAGCTCCTTCTGTGTACTCTGTACCATTATCAGATCGTACAGTTTTCAGCTTTCTGCCCGTTCTGTTCTCAACCATTGCTCTCCACCGCTTGAATATGTCAAATACCTCATTCTTATGTTTGTGAAGGTAAATCCAAGCATATCTAGAATAATCATCGACAAATGTAACAAACTACCTGGAACCACCCTTAGAAGTAACTTTAGCCGGACCCCAAACATCTGTATGCATATAGTCTAACAATCCTCTGCTTTTGTGCTTGCTTGTTGAGAATTTTAATCGGTGCGCTTTACCGTATACACAATGTTCACAGAATTCCATGCATGGCTTCTTCATGTTCTTCAACAAACCTTGCCCACCAAGTAACGATAGACCCTTTTCTGACATATGCCCAAGGCGCATGTGCCATATCCTCGTGCTATCTGTTTTACTTTTATCGTTATTACTTCCAATAGTTCCAATTGCTACATCTCTTGTAATAGTTGTCCCCATAAGAGGATAAAGGTTTCCGTGATGACTCCCTTTCATCACAACCAAGGAACCACGAACAACTTTTAAAATTCCATTTTCCATTACTATTTTGCAACCGTTTTTCTCCAATAAACCTAGATAAATAAGATTTTTTCGCAAATCAGGAATATGTCTCACATCCATCAATGTTCTTACCGCTCCATCATGCATCTTGATACGTATTGTACCTATCCCCACAGTTTTACATGCATGATCATTTCCCATTAAAACGGTGCCACCATTTGTACTTTGGTAAGTAGTAAACCACTTCCCATTTGGACACATATGGTGTGAGGCTCCAGAATAAAGCATCCACTTACCAGAGATTTCATAGCATTGTTCTGAGACGGAGTAACAATAATCATCTTCATCATTTGAGACAAAACTTGCCTCTTGTTTTTCTTTTAAGTTGTCGTTGTTGTACTTCTTGGATACTTTCCGCTTATTTGGGCAATTCGCTTTAAAGTGCCCAAGCTCACCACATTTGAAACATGGTCTTTCCGCAAGAGGTCTGGATTTTGATCTAGACTTTCCTCCCTTGCCTTTTTCTCTTTCATTGGTCCTTCCTCTAACTGCAAACAACCCTTGAGCTTGTTCCTTGTATTCTCTTCCATTACTAGACAACATCCCACTTGTAGAAATCTTTCGAAGATCATCCGCTAAAAGTGATGTTCTAGTCTCGTCCATGGTTAGAGTATCACCCACAAGCATCAATGTTTGAACCAGATTTTCATAGGACTTCGGCAATGAAAGCAGTAGCATAAGTGCTTGGTCTTCCTCATCTACCTTCACATCTATATCTTTTAAGTTTGATATAATCCTATCAAATTTATTGATATACTCCCGGATTGAGGTGCCTTCCTCCATCTTGCACGCATACAATTTGGATTTTAAATAGATCTGATTCGTTAAAGTCTTCGTCATGATGTTGCTCTCTAACTTTAACCACACGCCAGCTGATGTTTCTTCTATATTGACCAAGAATGCAACATAACTCTCAAGGCATAAGATTATAGCCGCTCGTGCTTCAAGATCTAATTCTTCCCAATCCTCATCCTTCACATCCTTGGGTTTTTGTGCTTTTCCCGCCAAGGCCTTGTGCAACTTTTGTGAAATAATCAAATTTTTCATCTGCATCCTCCAATTGGAAAAATCATTTTTCCCATTGAATTTTTCGATTTCTTATTTTCCAACCTTGACCGTTCCACTAGAAGAAGCCATTATTTTCAAAATTAAAATTTACCACTCTAAATTTTGACGTTTGCTCTAATACCAAATGTTGAATTTCGGCATTCCCACGTACCGTATGCGTTCGCTTCACTGTGTCTAACTGGAGTCAACGGTCGAAGTCTCCGATGCCGGCGTCCCGATTGAACATCCCTCCATCGCCTCCATCGAGCATATAATCTGGTCTTGGTAACACATTGTAACAAAAGGAATCCCCAATGTTACGTGCCACCAATCGCATATATATACCACGATTATATCAAATATCCTACGATGTGGGACTTTTAACCTGTTCAATCCACGCACCCACTCCATTCACAATGCAAGCCACACCTAACAGTATCAGTTGATGTAAATAATAGGTTGATGGGCTTTCTTGTAAATAACAGGTTTGTAGTATCAGTTCTTGTAAGTACAGTAAAGGACGATGTAAATAACAGGTTGATAGTATTAGTTGGTGTTAAAAACGAGGAAACTGACCCAGTTAAGACTTCTGAACTATCTATTATTAATGTTGTTGAACAATTGTACTTATCAATTAAGAAACTGACCCAGTTAAGTGATCTACTTCATATCGTATTTCCATTTCTATTTAACTGTCTACTCTTGCAATTATCATTTTGTAGTTGAAAAAACATGTAACCACGAATACATGATTCATAGCAGATGGTTCATATTTTCATGCTGATTTTGAGAGATTTCTTAATCAATGCATTAATTTAATTTATCTGTAGTACTGCCCAGCTAATAAACAAAATACATTATACCAACAACTTGAGGATGATATATAATTCTTAAAGACCAGTCTCATATAATAATAATCTTCAACCTGATAAGAATGAGATTCCATCTAAGTCTAAGTTTTAGACAACTATTGACAAATCCTTGAACCATAAGTCAAACTCTACTTTAAATCAGAAAATTTCATATAAAAGCCTCATATCACACATCGAACAAATTATAAATTACAGTCAAAATTTTGTTACTCAAGCAGATGATACTTCTCTCTTTTAAAGTCTGTTTAATTTTTTTTCACTTGCAATTTTACAGTCTTCTTGTCTTGCTTCAGAAATATCTTATGAAGATCACTGTGGTGACATAGTTCCTGCATCAACAATTTTGCATCATAGCCAGCATCTCAGCATCGTCTTAAACCTCCAAGGGGCTTATATTTTCAGCAAAAACTCTTTAAATGTACTTCGCAATCTGTCTTTACCAGGATCCATAGATTTTCACCCACTGGCACTGTTCTCTACCTAAACTACCAATGTTTGCAATGTTCTTGCTTATCTTGCTTTCAGAAGCGATGCTTATAAGTACTTAGCTTTTAATCTTTCCGAGTTTTATTCCACAACTTCCAGAGAGATTTCCATGGTATGCCAAGGGATGAACATGTCAGGAAAAGGTAACACACTTTCAGTCTTTGCAGTTGTTAAACTAGCCTATCCTGTCACTTCAAGTATCACAAATTGTCTTGTTCATGGAATTTTAGAATGTCTTGATGCTTCTTGAAACCTCCATGATGAAATTTCAATCTTAGGCTATTCCACAAACATTTATACTTATACCATGACTTCACAAGTTGAACAAGCCTGTTCTTTTGTTCAAACTCCTGTTTTGGAATCACTTTTACCAAATGCAAGCAAAGCTTGTAAGTACCTTCAAAGTCTGCAGAACTTGCAGTTTGTTTTAGACTATAGTAAATTTTCTAGGTTTATGAGTTTTAGCAATTTACATTGCACCAAAGATGGAAAAGTAAACTTGCTTATAGGTTTCAAAATATAAGTATAGAAAGTTAGCACTCAAACGCATTTAGTCCATTACGTTCATTAGTGAGCGAGTGATTCTAGTAACAGAGAATCAAATTAATATATTTGATTATCTTTATATATTTATTGACCAATTCTTTAGTTGTACCATTGTTAGTTTTATACCGATTCTTTTTGTAATTAGATTGACCGACTCTTTTGCTGTCAGTTTGGATTGATTCTCTTTTGTAGTTCTATTTATATCTCATAATAATAATGAAAGGATATGCCATTGTTTATTCACTTTGTAAGAGTTTCTTTATGGTATCAGAGCAGTAGTCTGTCCTAAAAGCTAAAACTTTCTCATCACTTTTCTATTTTTCCAGCAATCCTACAGACAGCATTACCATGGCCACTGATCCACAGATTATCGCCATCCCCAACCCCTAAAATCCAACCCAAAATCTTCAACTCATAAACATCTCCCACCCATCCATCATCAAACTGACCTCCACAAATTATCTTGCCTGGAAACTCCATATTGAGGCTATTCTCATCGGCTATGACCTCTACAAATACATTGACAACACTCATCCATGTCCTCCTCGCACCATCACCACCAACAATGTTGAAGCTCCTAACCCGGCTTTCCTCCCATGGATTCGACAAGACAGACTGCTGTTTGGCTCACTTGTCGGTTCCATCTCCTCCTCTCTTATTCCGCTCATCCAGCAATCAGCTACCTCCCGCGAAGCATGGCAAACTCTTGCCAACACCTATGCTCGCCCGACTCGTGGTCACATAAAGCAAATTAAGGACCATATCAAGAAAGCCACGAAGGGTTCTCAGTCCATATCGGACTACATGCAGTATGTTAAGTGTCGAACTGATCAACTTGCTGCACTCGGCAAACCGATGGACCAGGAAGACATCATTGAGAAGATCTTAGAGGGTCTCGATGATGACTACCGCCACATTGCAGATATAGTGGAAGGTAGGGACACCCTCATCTCATTTGATGAGCTTCATGAAAAACTCATCAACAGAGAACTGACTATTCAACATGCGCAACCTACTTCCTTCCCTTATCTCGCCACAGCAAATGCTGCGACCAGGTCCATTAGTTCACATCGCTTCTCGTCAAATCAGAAACATGCTTCACACTCTGCTCCTCGACAACAACCATCTCAGCCTCCGCAAGTCGCGACTCGGCAGCAAAGGCCCTATCTAGGCAAGTGTCAAGGATGTCGACAACAGGGTCATACTGTTGCTCAGTGTCCCCTTTTTCAGCTAGTACCAGCCTCCTCACAAAGCGCCACTTGTTCCTTGCCCATTGGATCTCAGTGGTACCCAAAGGCGCAAACTCCAACCTGGCTTCTTAACAGTGGTGCCTCTCACCATGTCACAGCTGACCTTGGCAACCTCTCGCTTCATGCTCCATACGATGGGCCTGACGATATCGAAATTGGTGATGGTACTGGGCTACACATTTCCAAAACTGGTTCTACTTCTATTAAAACACCCTCTCACACTTTTCAATTACATAATATTTTATTTGTTCCTGCCATGAAAAGAAATCTAATCTCCATATCTCAGTTTTGCAAAACCAATAATACTTCGATTGAGTTCTTACCATCTTCTTTTCGTGTGAAGGATCTACTTACAGGGGCCACATTGCTGGAAGGACAACCTAAAGGTGATGTGTATGAATTACCAGTTTCGCACCTAGCTTCTCGTCCTTCTGTCTTCGTCAGTACCAAAGTGTCCTCATGTTACTGGCACCATCGTCTTGGTCATCCATCTGAGTCAATCCAACGTCATATCGTCTCTAAGTTTGGTTTATCTTTAGATTTCTCTACTTCTAAGCAGTTTCACTGTAAAGACTGTTTTTGCAATAAAAGTCATAAATTTCCTTTTTCTAAATCATCTATTGTGTCTACTTCCCCTCTTCAAATTATTTATTCTGATGTGTGGACCTCGCCTATTTATTCTGTTGATGGTTACAAATACTATGTCATTTTTGTGGATCACTTCACTCATTATATATGGCTTTACCCCCTCAAAAGAAAATTTGATGTTGCTACTATTTTTCCACGGTTCAAAGCTCTTGTTGAAAACTTCTTCAAACAAAAAATAGTCACATTTTACTCTGACAATGGAGGGGAATATATAGGTCTCGCCAAATCCACCGGTCTTGCCACATACTTATCCACACATGGGATCTCACACCTCACCTCGCCACCTCACACTCCAGAACATAATGGCTTCTCCGAACGTAGACATCGTCATATTGTTGAAACAGGACTTTCTCTTCTCTCTAAAGCTTCCTTACCACTAACCTTCTGGTCATATGCATTCTCCACTGCCGCCTATCTCATAAATCGCCTTCCAACACCCACTCTTAATATGATCTCTCCCTATCACAAACTCTTTGAGTTGCCACCCAATTATTCCAAGCTTCGAGCCTTTGGGTGTTTGTGTTATCCTTGGCTTCGTCCATATTCTCCCCACAAACTTGCCAGTCGCTCCACACCTTGTGTCTTTCTTGGTTATTCACTTACTCAGAGTGCTTATCTGTGTTTTGATCCAAGCACTAAAAAGATCTACATCTCACGTCATGTTCGATTTGTTGAATCTGAGTTTCCCATGTCTAAAGTTGATCCACATCTCCCTCGTCCCAATGACTTGACATGTGACACATGGCTCCCTCAACATGTCATTCTCCCAGTTTCATCCACGTCATCTGAAGTTAGTTCCAGCGGCTCTTTGCCAGTCGACTCCAACCCACAAACAGAGATGGTAGATCAACAAGGCCTGCCTCTAGCCCTCCCCTTTCCCATTCCAGACCCACCTCACACTTCTCCTACTTCTCCCAACTCCTTACCACCCCTATTACCCACCAAAATACCTGAAATTGCTCATAGCATGTCACCACCTGCCCCTTTGGCTTTACCCCCACCTGCCCTTAACCAAGACTCGGACATCCCATCACTCCCACCCTTGATCCGCACCTCACCCATCATCACCCATTCTCGAAATAACGTCCATAAACCAATTAACAAACTCAGCCTCTCGGTCCAACTTACCTCTGAAATTGAACCTACGTGTGTAACTCAGGCCATTAAAGATGGCAGATGGAGACAGGCGATGTTTGAGGAATTTGATGCCTTGGTTCGAAATGGCACTTGGGAACTGGTACCTCCCAATGGTGTGCAAAATATCATGGGATGTAAATGGATTTTTCGACTTAAACGTTTACCTGATGGCTCTATTGATAGGTACAAGGCTCGCTTAGTGGCAAAGGGGTTTCACCAACGACCTGGAGTAGACTACCATGAGACATTTAGTCCGGGGTTAAAGCCGACAACAATTCGTCTCATCCTCTCTCTTGCTGTCAGCCAAGGTTGGGATCTTCGTCAACTCGATGTCAACAATGCCTTTCTCCAAGGCACACTCATTGAAGATGTATTTATGACCCAGCCCCAAGGTTTTGTTGATGCTGACAATCCACACCATGTCTGCAAATTGCGAAAGGCGATATATGGTCTCAAGCAAGCTCCTAGAGCTTGGTATAATGAACTTCGCAAGTTTCTACTCGCATCTCACTTCTCAAACTCAGATGCTGACACCTCTTTGTTCATTCTCAATGAAAAAGGTATAACTATCATGTTACTTGTTTATGTTGATGATATCATCATCACAGGTAATAATGCAGAGTCAATTCAGAACTTTATCTCAGTTCTTTCTCGTCGCTTCTCGCTCAAAGACCTCGGCACTCTTCATTGCTTCCTTGGTGTCGAAGTTGTTCCTTGCCCTCAAGGTCTTCTTCTCTCTCAACAAAGATACATTGCCGAGTTGCTAGCTCGAACAAAGATGACCAATGCTCGACCAGTTGCAACACCGCTTGCCACCTCTCCTATTCTCACTCTTCAATCTGGAACGACACTTACTAACCCAACCGAATTTCGAGCTGTAGTTGGTAGTCTTCAGTATCTCTTACTTACTCGTCCGGACATTGCCTATGCAGTCAATAAATTATCTCAATACATGCATCGTCCGACTATGGAACATTGGAATGCTGCCAAACGACTACTACGATATCTGTGTGGCACCATTGATCATGGCATTATGTTACATCATTCGTCGCCTATCACCCTACACGCTTACTCGGACGCTGACTGGGCTAGTAACAAAGACGATTACACCTCCACCAGTGCTTATATTGTCTACCTAGGGAGAAACCCATTATCCTGGAGTTCAAAGAAGCAACGAACAGTAGCTCGCTCCTCGACTGAAGCTGAGTACCGGTCTGTTGCTTCAACAGCTGCTGAGGTGAGATGGATAACATCTCTTCTTACTGAACTTGGTTTCACATCCTCACAACAACCAGTCATCTACTGTGATAATGTGGGAGCAACAAATCTCTGCTCCAATCCGGTCTTTCATTCTCGCATGAAACATGTAGCTCTCGATTTTCACTTCATTCGTGAACAAGTTCAAGATGGCATTTTACGAGTCACTCATGTCTCTTCGACGGATCAACTCGCTGATGTACTCACCAAACCATTACCCCGCATGCGTTTTCATGACTTATTAAACAAGATTGGTCTCACCTCAAGGAGCTCCAACTTGCGGGGGCATAACAGAGAATAAAATTAATATATTTGATTATCTTTATATATTTATTGACCAATTCTTTAGTAGTACCGTTGTTAGTTTTATACCGATTCTTTTTGTAATTAGATTGACCGACTCTTTTGCTGTCAGTTTGGATTGATTCTCTTTTGTAGTTCTATTTATATTTCATAATATTAATGAAAGGATATGCCATTGTTTATTCACTTTGTAAGAGTTTCTTTATCTAGGACTCCAACAATAAGCGCTTGTGTCTAATAGCTTGTGAAATACATAAAGATTCATATACTGGCGAATGCCACAATGGATTAACCTTAAGTTTTCCTTTCTTCACCCTTAAGAATAGAAATACCGTTACTGGATATATGTGGAGTTTGAAGGAAAAATATCATCCGAGATATTTTATGAATATTTCATTTAGAAGTATCAACCGTGTACCTACACATCCTAATCTTAGTTACAAGTACATAGAAAATAGTTATCTGAACATGTGTTGTGACAGTATGAGAAACCATACCTACACGAGAGATAAATTATTCACAAATGATTATTTGAAGAGAAATTATATGGGATACAGTATTACTTTAGAGATTATGAGAACATTACCTTAATTTCTTTTGCACACATGTAATGATTATATTATTAAGTAGAATTAGATAGAGATGTTTATTTTTCCCTTTCGAAACTTATTCCCTGTGTATTTTTTATATCGAACAGATGCTGTTCTTATATTTATATAAATAAAACAGTGAGATAATGAGATTTTATTCAATATATTCAAAATGTAGAGTAAAATTGGAACAAGGTATGATTCTATCATATAACGATTTATCTATCTCCACATTATCCTTGTAACTTAATTTTACCAAACCTATTCGTTATGAATACAAGATAAACTGATATTCATTACAGAATCAGTGATTTGGAACATACATGGCATCATCAATTTTTAAACCATGCATTTCTATAGTCAAGGAGAACTAAGTGAAATTACTTGTTTGTAGCTAGCTGTAATGTCTGCATTTCTTGGTCCCAATCAATTAGCAACAGAATGTTAGCTAGTTGCTGATCCAGATGTCCGCCCATGGGTTGACAAATATCGAAGAAGTAGGGAGCCTATATTACAAACTGATTATAAGGTGAACTTTATTATTCGGATTATCAATTCAGATTTGAATTTTGGATGTTAAAATAATATTCTATATGTATACATGCATGCGTATGCACATACACACACATGTAGTTTGTAGTCTCTACATTTTAACCATCGGATTTGAGAAATAAATCGTTGGATAACATGATACTCAATAGAGAATGAAAAACTTGAAAATAACAACTACAAATGAACACAGACTTTTGAAATGTAGTTGAAGGAAGGTGTTGCTACTGAAATAATTATTATTACTGTGTATAGGAATCACTACTGTACCTGTCATTTCCCTCGTCATTACGGTTAAATATATGTCATTTCAAATTTTCATATTCTACCATATTTGTGCTCTTTTATTGCTAATCTCTAATTGCATATTTTTTCTTAGGCATATAGGAATTTTGAAGGAGAGGGCTTGGACTTTCCATGATTTATATTTTCTCCTTTAGTAAGCTCTTTTTGTAACATTTTATTTCGCTAACATTTGTGCTTAAAACATATTAAATTTTGTATATGACTTAATTTTATGGTATATGAAATTGATGTAGCTTTGATTATGTTTAACTTTTATAATTGCTGATAATATCATATTATATCTATTAATCTTTTATAAATTGAGTAGTTTTTTTGAATACATTATTCATGGCTTTTATAATTGTTTTACAACTGTTGCAGCAACTGTAAAATGTAGAAAATTGTTGATACAACGCAACCTTCAAAAGAGCCGCGATACTAAAAGTAACAAAACGCTGTGTAGAAAATCAGACAGAAGCAAAATGAAAATGCTGCAAATTATTTTTGCAACGTTTCTAAACTGCTTTAAATTATTGGTTCTACTTGAAACATGTTGTTAGACTGCGTTCTCAAAAATGCTGCTGAATATTTTTGCAGTGTTTCAAAACTACTGTATGTTACTGGCTCTACTTGAAACATGTTGTTAGACCGCGTTCTCAAAAACGCCGCTGAATGATTTTGCATTGTTTAATAAATATTGCTAATTTATTTACTACAGTGTTTCATAAAAGCTTCAGTAGCCTATGTTTAACAACACTTTAGAAACGCTGCAGTATTCCCTACCTCTATTGCAGCATGACATTAGGCAGCGTTCTTTGAAACACTACGAATGATTATGGCAGCAATGCTAAAATGCTGCGAAAGTTCTTCTTTGCTGTAGTGTTAAACTGATTTGTAGTATGCTTGTGTAACTCTTATAACTCAATGTTAAGAGGTAACCTGATGTACTATTTACTGTTATGATCTATTTAGCAGTTTCTTTGTGAGGTCTTCTTTTTTGTTCTTTTATTTTTACCCCACGACGATTCATCTTTCTGATGGTTGGGCAACAGCATACGAGTATCATGAATGTATTAAGTGTCGTTCTCAGGGGTCAGAAAAGGTGGATCGTCATAAATAATAAGTTTGTAAAACACTTATTAAACCAACTATTAATTTTTTTTAAAGAATTCCACCAAAGACAAAACAAAAGTATGCTTATGCATTTATCTATTCCCCAAAGTAAATTATAAAAATTTATTATTTGAATATTCATTTACTTCATATGTACTGTTTTTCTTCCAACTTGATTATATTATGTACTTATGTTTGAGAATAAAATAAAGATCAACTTTACCTCTCTTTAAATATACAAAATAATTTAAGTCTTATGGTATTTACGTACTTAAAAATGTATAACTCCATGCAAAATAATGTAGGAACCTTAGTTCATAATATTACCTATCGAAAAAAAATGTGAAAAGAAAATTTAATATAAAATGTGTTGTTGACAAAAGGAATTGAATTATTATGTTATTTCTCAGATCGGTTAGCATTAAAGATAATTAATGTAATTAATCCTTTATTAAATTAAATTACAATTTATTTCCCTGATTACTCCGAATTCAAATTGATCAAAATCAATAGCAATTAATTCCTTTCATTTATTGCAATGGTAATATTATTTTAAATTATCCTTTCCATTTAAAAAATACTTCACTTATGCAGATTATAAATAACTACATCTCCAATATATATTTATTTATAAACATTTCCAAACTAAAAATACATAACATAAAAAACATCAGAAAAAATTATGGATAATTACCTCATCGTAGTGTAAAATCACCATGGTGATAACCTTGAATGCGTGTTGCTTATTAACATTTCATAGTACTACAAATAATTTTTTTCTTCCAACTTGATTTTCTTATAAATTTACATTTGAGAATGAAACAAAGATAACTTTAGCTCTATTTGATTAGAAAGCTACAAAAGCGAGAAATATCTTGTATAATAGGAGTGAATGATATGGAAAAAATATATGAAAAAAATATAATGGGAGAAATATTTGTTTTATACCTACTTTATTGTAGAACATTATTACCTCTACTTACAAAATAGACTACTTGCTTTCCTTCGCTTCTAATGGAGAAAATAGACTTACAAAATTGACTTCTTCATTGTAAGATTTTCAATTAATCCATCCCTGTTTTCAATCTTAATTGAGATTAATATTGATCTAATAAAAACATTGGTGGAGAACAAGATGAACCCTCCTCTATGATCTTCAATTTTTAACTATTTATTTAAATTACTGAGTTTCAAAGATGAGATAGAAACAACGATTTTGGTGAGATGGAAAATTAGGTGAAAGAAAAGAGAGGGAAAATTATTATGAAAAAGTTAATTTAGTATGTATGGTTTATTTTATAAGGGAAGAAAATATTATTTAATTCCCTCCTTTGATGAATTTTTTTCTACAACGAAACACCTTTTTTCTACTTCCTCTATCCAAAGCATTTCTTCCTTTGACAACTCCCTTTGATTATATAAAACAATTTAAGACTTATGGTATCTATGTGTACATATGAAAATAATTCCCTACAAAGTAAATGAAGGTACTCAATTTTATAATCTTTTCAATAAAAAAAATATGATAAAAAGAATTTAATGTAAAACATGAGAAAGAAAAAAATAGTTCAAATTTACCTATAATAGATTTTACATAATAACGGAAGATTCTAAAACGCCTACGCATTAATAAATCCAATAAATCCCTATAAAATAAATTAAGGAATCATAAAAAATCAGAGAAAAATAGAAATCTGGACACAAAATTTAGGAAAAAACCACATATTCAACCTCTAATTAAGGAAAATATGTGTAATAAAATAAAGATCTAACCTATAAATTAAGCTCCTTGATCTAGTATGCCAAAGTTTTTAGGTGGCTTTTAGTTAATTTATCCATATGTATCCTAGCACTAAAATCAATAGGTAGAAAAACAAATACTTCATGGCATGAACAAAAAATTAAGGTTAATACAAAGTTTGTGAACTATTAATGAATTTATTAAAACCAAATCATATTAATCAAAAGTTAAGATAATAATAAATAAATTATTTGGAAAAACTCACATAAATCATTTGAAAAAAATCTCTAGTTTATTTTAGATTGAGAATTATTATTTTTTGTTTACGAAAGTGAAGAATGCAAGGGAAACAAATTTGAGAGAGGTTAGAGAAAAAGTGAATCTGGAAATAAAAGGGAAAAAAATTGTAATTGGAACAAATATCAGAGTAGTTTTGACACAAAATTCAAATCGAAGATGTGATATCATAAATTCAAGACAAAAACAAAAAAATTTAACTTCGAATTAAGAGAAAGGGTATGTAATAAAATAAGGATCAAACCTTTAAATCGAGCTTGTTTATCAAGTAAGTCAATTTTTTTGGCAGTTGTTGGATAATTTTTTTGTAAAAATCATCACACTAGCTGCAACATATAGAAAAATTACCATGCATAACATGATTAAAATAAAAAATTAAGATAAATACAAAAGTGAATATCATTTATGGATCAAATCAAATTATAATCATGCCAAAAGTACCATGGGATCAATATATAAATTGTTTGGAAAAACTCTCTAATTTGGATTGAAAACGAATTTTTAGATAAAATGGAGATGGAAGAGGGAAAAAAATTGTGAAAGGTGGGAGGATAAAGTATAGTCATGTTAAAAATAGTATCAGATCAATGTATAAATTGTTTGGAAAACTCTTTAATTTGGATTGGTAAGTGAATTTTTTATATAGAAATGAAGATGGAAGCGAAAAAATTACGAAAGGAGGGAGAATAAAGTGAAGATGGAAAATTACCAGGAAATATGAATTTTTTTCTTCTTGTATTGAGGGTGCTGAGTAGAGAATGAGAAGATCGGTTGGGTTATGTAAGAACAATAAATTCAAGAAGTGGGAAGATGAAAAGAATGCAATGAGAAACAATTATCTTACAGTGGAAATAGATGTATTTCTAAATGGGGCTGAGAAAATTTTTCCCCTTACATTGTTACATTGATTAGGCAAAGTATTTTGAGTGAGAGTGAATGAAAGATAAGAATACACAGAGCTAAATATTCTCTTTTAAAAACAGATAGATTAAATAAAATATATAATAATTTGTTTTATATATAAAAACAATGGAATGAAAAGTGGAAAAGCTATGAAGCAATGAGAGAGCTCATAGAGGAACTCAGTTTTAATAGTGTATGGTATAGATTTGACCAAATATATACACTTTGATGAAGTTAAGGAAACATAAATATCTATTAACACAACCATTCAAACTAATTGGTCTAAAAGTATACGATTTTCCTTTCTAAATTAAAGTTGATTTCGTTGAAATTAAAAAAATTCTAACAAAATAAAGAATTTACAATATTAATGTCAAAATTAACGTTCATTCTATTGAATTTTTCACTTAGTTTAGTGCTAAGAATTTTTAATCCATCTAAACAAGTTTTAAGTTTTGAATAGGGAAGATGATGAAGATTGATATAAGGTTAGTTCTGTAAAATAGATGGTGTATGTAAAATAATTTTTGATGTAAACTGATTTATTGTATTTTCAAATGTATGTTAAAAGATTATTGGTGTATGAATAGAATCGGCCTTCTACTATAGACAGTTACCTTTGATCACTTAAAATCTGCTAAGGGCATCTTAATTTCTACCATTTCTAAAAACCTACTTCAATTGACATCTAGCAAAATGTTTCTAGTTACAACTAAATTTTAGTTGCATATCAATTTTTTTTCATATACTTATATAACCATCAAAATCTATTTTTTCATTCATCCTTAAACAACCATGATCTCTTCATTTTTTTTAGAAAAACTCATGCACACTATTTCAAAACATCATCAGAAAACAAATTTTTCATCCCCTAAATCCAAAACAAAATATAACACCCTGTAAAATCAACCATAAATAAATTAATTAAATAAATTAATTTAAATAAGATAAGGGTAATAACGGAAATTTTGTAAAAGTCAAAATTTGACCATGAAAGTTACGTCGTTGTGTTTATGGCGATTTTATGATTAATTTCCATGTATAATATGTTAAATACGAGCTTAAACGAGTAAGTTATGAACGTTTGAAGTTTCGGGTTCAAATTAATTCAAATAGAATCCAAATTCAAATAAATAATAAATTCCTAAATTTGAAATTCAAAAGCTAACAGTAATTATAGTTGGAGGTTAAGTAAACGTTAAAATTAACGTTAACGTTAAATTGCAGTTAAGGAATCAAACAAATTAGACAATGGCAACAAATAAATCAACATTCCCAAAACAAGATCGGTCGACCCCTAACCCATGATCCGTCGAATGCTAGGGGTCGACTAGTGGTAGGGTCGGTCGACTGGTGGATACAGGGTGGCAGCTAGGGTTTTCAGCAATGAACGTTTTGGATTTTATAGTTTTAAACCGACTTAAATCCGACGGTTCTAGCGCATTCCGATAACTATAAATAGGAGCCTATATGATGGACCACATTTCAGAAGGTTTAAATTGACAATAATCCACACATGTCCAACTCGAACAATCTGAAACACTGATAATCAACAGGGTTAATTAAGAAAAATAAAAAAATAAGAAAACAAATACAGAATCCCGCAGCGGAATGATAAAATATAATAATCAAATAAACAGTTCATGAAGTTGTTATACTATACACTTGATTAAAGTTTTACAACATCTATCAGAATTATACATACAATTGAATAATAGAATACAACAGTGCAGCAGAACAACATGATGCAGGGGAATAATACTAGTAATAATAATATATCAAATCTTCGTCTTCGTCCTTCAGAATAAATAATCTTTAATGCGCTGAAAACTCAAGGCTGACCCGAGCGTAATGAAAAAAAATACTCAAGTTAGGACTAAAATATCTTTATGTAAGTCAAATCAATATCGCGTATAACATGAGTGTAATAGCCTCAGAGATGTTTATGGGGTTTTACACCTCCTATCCAATGTATAACGTGCGTGCAATAACCATGAGACGTTACAAGATTTTCCATCTCTTAAGGATCCACCAAGATATCTATATATAGTAGAATACGTTATATATGTAATGTCTAATCAGTAAAATAAATATTTTTCTTAGCGTTAAGGCTTTATATTAAATTCCCTTAACGTATTTTTAAGCATTGTTATACAGTTTGCATATAACGCCCCAGTAGCACGTCAGGGGATAGGGATGCGCTGTGATACGACAACACTAAACCAAACTCGTAGTGGTCTCGTATAAGGATAAAAGTATGACAAGGCACATGAGGCAATGTCCAAGGTAGGATACTACCATTTCGAGTTGTAGAGCTGGTGGTAACACATCGTAGCCACGATCGCCCACCACGTCCATCCATCGCATATCGAGTCAAAGGGAGGTCATCCCAAATCAAGGTGCACCAATCGAAACCAACATCAAAAGTAATAGTATGGACCAAGTCTAAGAAGAAAATTGAAGAATGGACATATGCTAGAGGTAGCAAGCCTCATTGGTCCTGTCAAGCCGTCCTGTTTTAGTCATTTCAAATTGGCACAAGTGCTAGGATCTATCCATCATCGTTCTCTTTCTTCAAATCCAGCAAATGACACCAAATCTAACCACTTCATTCTGGAGTCTCCTCCGCGTACACAGTTGTTAAAGTGGTTTCAATATTGACAAAGAGTAGCCAATAAGAGGCTCCGGTCTCTTTAACAACCAAATGCCATTTTACACACTGGTTGGTTCTTTTACATTTCGAAAATGATTCATACTTGATATCAAAATATCATGTTCATTTCAAATTATCCTTCATCTCAAAATCATCATATTTACTTAAAATATGTCAGTTTCACTTGAAAATCCTTTTCGCTCCAATATATCAATTTCACTTCCGAAATCGTTTCGAATTTCAACTTAGGTTATAATTTCATTTTAACCCAATTCGCATGTAAATACACGATTTAAGTATAAACATTCCAACCTTGCACAGTTTGAATTTTTAGAAAATAGTTTGAATAGTTTTAAATAGTTAAAAAGTTAAAATAGTTTAAATAGTTTAGATATTAAAATCGATTATATATTAAATGATTTGAAAATTTAACTAATTTGGAAATTTAGAAAGAGAATTTTAAAAACAGTTTATAGGAAAATAGTTTATAGTGAAAATAATTTCAAATTCAAAACTGTTTCTTAACATTTCTAATAATCTGGACTCAGGTCCAAATTTAAATCAAACTGATTCAATTTCAAATCTTCCAATTCAGATCATCTTAAATCTCAAATCAATTCAAATTGACTCAATTTCGATTTCAATTCAAATCAATTTATAATTCGATTCAACTACTCGATTTAATAGTTTAAATTTAAATTCAATTTTTATTTCAAACCATCTCAATCTATATAAATTTCAAGTCCAATTTCAATTTACCGATATAAATCACTTAAATCAAATTAAACTTCAATATTCAATTATGGTTCATATCTTTAAAATAATTCAAATTCGAGCCAAATTTAGAAATATTCATTTATATCCCTTTTACATAAATAAATTCAAGGTTTAAGTAAAAGTTCAAACTTTTAAAACAATTTCAATTTTTTAATTCAAGTCATATTCCAATTATAACTTCAAATTTCAAATTGCATTATTTAAACAATATCATTTAACCAATTTCAATCTCTACATTTCAAGACTCGAATTCGAAATTAATTCAATTCTCATAAATTCAATTATTTTATTGTTTAAAAATGATATTATTTAAATAATTTCTAAATCAAGAATTTTAAAACCATTTAATTTAACCAATCCGGTGTCCATACATAATTTTCTATCCTATGGCCAAGTGATCAATTATTTCAATTTTTAATTTTAGGGATGGATATATGTCATTTCAATCCAAATCAAAGTATCATAGGTATATATCATTTCAACCTATTTCTTAATTTATTCGAATATAATTCAAAAAGGAGTTTATATGATGTCAATAATATACAGGGTGATAACATGGATATATAAAAATAAATAAATGACCAATCATCCAATAGGCATCCATCACAATCAACATCCAAAACAGTCAATATATCACAACAGTGAACTAGTTATCAATGTCAGGTGTTTTAACTAGCAATTAATTCCAATTTTAAGTTAATTGTTAATTCAAAATTTCAAACATGCAAATTTCTATGTCGATTTCCATGTCAGTTAAATTACCAAACAACAATCAATAAAATTAAATCACTTCATGATTTCAATTTTATTAACATACAAATATTTTAGTCTTCATGAGCGGTTTAAAACACTCACCTTTATTTGAAACTAAAATTTTTTCAGCTTCAAATAAATTCCAGTCCAATTCCATGGTGTAGACGACGACGATATGATTCCAATGCAACTCGTTTTGTTCGAAAAGAACCTCATATGAAAAAGTTACGAATTTATTAATATAACAATATAATTAAAACATAATTATCAAAATAATTAACTAAATTAAACACCGTACCCACTTCTCTCTCGATCACGTATACAGCAGAACCCCGAACCCAACTCGCGACCACGACTTCAATGCGCACGCCACCATCGATGACCGGACGCCGATTAGGCTTCACCAAGCCGTGCGCCTTGCTCCGCTCCACCACCGCCTCAAGTGCACCGCCTCCGCTACTTCCATTTCCATGAACGAGACCCAAAATCACTGCGATTTCATGCTTAGATCTTGGCAAATTCGTGGCGATTCGCCTCGATCCAACCACACAATATGTAGATCTCGATGAGGTCTAAACTTTTCCTTTTGCTGCATTTGATTTCATTGAATGGATTGAGAGAAAACGAGAAGAGAAGCAAATTTCGGCCATTAATAGCATATAAGAGGAAAAGGCTGCGTTTTCTCGATTAGGGTTTGATTCACGAAAATAATGAAACAATACGATCTTATATAAATTTCCGCCCCATTCACCCATAAATATTCCGAACTCCAAACGAAGCATGCCACCTGGCATTCTATATGTTATACCCCTATTCCGAACACAATGGACATATATCGGGAGCCAATTCTATCATATTCAGAAGATAACTTTTCAAAACCAATTTATTTTAATTAAATTCCTCAAATTAATTTCTACGCGTTTCAAGCTCGCACGGCCAAACGATAAGTCTGATCACTACGAAACTTGAAATCTTACAATAATTAACTATTACGGATCCGATGAAACTAGTTTCGTCGAAATCCGAGACAATGCCCAAAAAGGCTATTTTCTTCTCATTAATTTAAACAAGTAATTTCCAAAAATCAATTTAATCACTTTAAATTCAATTTTAAAAGTTAAAATTTTTCATTCCTGTTTAAATAAATTTATATCAACTTTTGAAATCATTTTCATTCATATTAAATTCAGGATTCAATTATTCAAATAATTTCAAATATTAAATTTCAACTGAATTTTAGTTATCAAACAATTATTTTATTTTCATCTAAATAATTCAACATTTATTATTCAATTCCAACTACTGATTATAAACACAGTCAATACATAAATTTCATTTCAATACTTATTATCGCCTAAATCTTCGAAATACGTTATTTCAAAATTTTATTCAAGTTCATATTCAATAAACTACATTAATAAATCATTAAAAATTTATTTCTAACCATTTTTGTTCAATAATTATATTAAATTCAATAATTTAAAATAGTTAAAAATATGGGTCATTACAGCCAAGCTCGCTCACTTTTATTCATAAAATATTTTGAAACGCTAGCAAAGTTCTGTTAATTTGTCTCTTCATAGATTCAAAAGACTTCATTAATATTTCCGGTAAGAAATCCTATATATTTATTCTTGTTTATTTTCTAAACTTCTCCTCTTCTAAACCTATAATTTTCTGAATGTAACATATATACAAATCCCTTGTTGTATTTAAAAAAAAGAAGAGATTCGAAGGAGATTATTATAGGTATATCAAATCCAAGAAGAAGGCAAAGCTAAGGACCTATAGTGAGTGGAATTTTTTGTTTTTTTGTTTTAGTAACTGAGTAGTGCAATTTGTATTTGATGTATGCTTTAGGGAGTTTTGGATTACAAAAAAAATCACATTAAAAATCCCCAAAATTCTCTCAAAGCAAAATGCCAATAGGTTGAAATCTTAATTGTTTTGTATTAAAATAAAAGAGTTTTTGTGGATTTTGCAGTTTATGTGTTTACTTCTATTCCACTTCTTAATTCTTTTTCTTTGGATTTGATTAGGGGATTTGATTAAGAAATGGTGTGTAAGGTACGAATTTTTATTTATAGTTTGCATTGCCCATTTCTACAAATTGAATAGAAATTCCCTTATCTAACTTTATGTAAAAAGGAGTTGAATAGAGCGTAAAATTAATTAAATTGTAAGTTTCCATTATTATTGTTTTATTCCATTATTTTAATATAAAATAAGTTGGAGTTGGATTCTAAGTACAAATCTACTGATTTGATTTTTGAATATTGGATTTATGGTAAAAATGCTATTGTGGAAATGAGACTTGTATAACATCGAAAGATTTTACATTTGAACGTTAGTTTATGGCGTAATCTCTGCACACATAGGAATTAATAAATGCGTAGTTATATATATAAACCAGCGTAAATAACATACAATTGTAACGTATTAATTGCGTAGCTAATTAGGTTAATAATTGTCATTTTAATCCCCTTAGGAAAGCAATTAATTGTAGAGGCGAAATAAGAAGGATTTCTTATAAAGCCTAAATAATTAATACGATGAGATGTGTGAAATATACTTAAAGAGTGTTATGAAATATGACCAGGTTATAGGGATGCAAAGTCAGTTAAAAGCACATAGAAGTCTGTCCAGCTAATCTGGCTACCAATAGTGAGACTTTAGGGCCGATGTGAGACACGTCTATAATAAGTAACTGTAGATGACAAGAGGTTTGTCCCAAATTCTATAGGGTAAATATTCCAAGCTAATTTGCCTACCAGTTCCTATGAATAGTTAGATTATTGTGAGACGTCTCCATGGGGTACGGGTCATAATACAAAGGACCTGCTTCGGCGATTGAAGGTATTAAGTGGTTGTTTGAGGGTCTGCCTCTTTGATGCAGTGCAGAAAGTTAAAGGATTAGGTCGCTCACGACCTAAGGCGAGTGTAGGTCGTTCACGACCTAAGGAGTTAGAGGAGGGAACAAGTGATGCCGAAGAAGGTGGTTGCACAGGCCAATTTGGTGAAGTATTAAGTCGCATACGACCTAACAAGTTGATAAGTCGAAACCGACCTAAAAAGAATACCACCGAGTTAAAGTTGGGTGAGCGATGTTGGGAGAATGAAGTTCTAGGTCGGAACCGACCTATGGAAGGATGTTCGCGACCTAATGAAGTCTTAGAGTCGTATCAACGACCTAGTGTGACTCGGCAACGACTCAAGGAAAATTTCTGCGAGTTAACAAGTCCTTTGAGTCGTCTGAACGACCTAACGAGTCATGCTTTAAGTCGCGAAACACTGGATGCTGTTGATTCAACTGCCGAGTTAATTTCTACCGTTGATCTTAGGTCGCTGATATGGGATGCGCATGTTTTAGGTCGCGAAGCACGGGATGCCGTTGATGTGTCTGCCGAGTTAACCTCTGCCCTTGATTCTCTTTAAACGTTGATTTGGAATACCGCTAAGGTTTTAAGTCGCAGAAACTTGTAACCGAAGATCTTGATGCCGCGTCCATCTGAACCGTTGATTCTTGAAGCTGTGAAGAAACTGTTGTTAGGTCGCTGCCGACCTATGCTAAGTCGCGTATATTCTTAGGTCGAATCATTCTAGGTCGTAGGTCGTTGCCGACCTAAATACTTGTAATATTTTCTAAGGTTTTTCTGAACTGTGTTGTAAATGTTGAGTCGGAAGTCTTTGTTAAGGCGTAGGTCGGAAGTCTTAACTCGGAACCGACTTAATACTTGTAATTTCATTGTTTTTTTGTGTGAGTTGTAAAATGCCTATAAATAGGTCGAGATTCTCATTTGTAAAAGGTTGTTGAATATTGAATAAAATTCTCTTTTGATTGCTTTGTGCTTTCATTCAAATTGGTAGTTGAGTGTAATCTCCTATCTCCTCTTTCGGTTAATCGAGTGCGCTCGATTCAACGATTGTAGAAGCCGATTCGCGGAATCAAGTGCGCTTGATCAACGCTTGAAGAATTGAAGATCTTTGAACCCGGTATCGTGCGCGATCAACGAGTTCGAGATAGCTAGAGTTCGGTATCTTCGGATCAACGAATTCGGGCAATTCAGCATTCATCAATCCATCGACTGCTACTTTCACCGATCTACATTGTTTTGAATTATCCGCTGCGTCAGTTTTTGGTATCAGAGCTTGTTCTAGCCAATCATAGCTAGATCGAGACTTGGAGCCTAATCATTTTGAAGAATTTGAAGTTTGAAGAGAAGCCGAGTGCTTGAAGTGATAAACTGTGACCAAGAGGAAGAAGAGTCATCATTGTTCGAAGATTGTTTGATCGGATTTGCATTGGAGGCCGAAACTTTGTCCATCGTGTTCATCGCGATTTGCTACAAAGTGGAAGTTTTCGATCCGTTTCATTTTGGATCAAAATCCGAAAAGTGTTAGAATTTGTGAAGTTTCCAAGTATGCCGCCAAGAAGAGCTAATCGCCACCAAAACGTAGAAGCTTTGTATCGAAGAGAAGAAGCTGATGAGATGGAGCAAAGAATCAATGAGAATTTTAGTGAAAAGCTTAACGAAGGAATTGGCCGGTTAGAGAGGCTTATGACGGAGATGAATCAAAATCGGAGAAGGGTTTCACCAGAATCTAATCATGGAGGTAGTAGAGTCTCACCACATTCTAATCGTGACCGAAGTGTTGAAAATGATCAAGGGCGTGGGAGAAACGTGAATGATCGAGAACGGAGGAACGTAGATAGAAGGGATGATGGTGGAAGGCGTAATGGTAGTAGAGATGTTGGTGGTCAGAATCGACATCGTTATGCATCTGATTTTGAAGAGGAGTATGATGGTGGTAGTGTTCAAGGAAGAGGTCAAGGCAGAAATTACTCTGAATATGATCACAAGTGGGAATCAGGGATGAAGACTGAAATTCCTGAATTCAAGGGTGGTATGCAAGCGGAGGAGTTTCTAGATTGGATGGCTAATGTAGAGGAGATTTTTGACTTCAAAGAAGTACCAGAACATCGTAGAGTAAAGTTGGTTGCTACAAGGCTGAGGGGTAGAGCTTTGGCATGGTGGCAGCAGACCAAGCTTACACGTGAACGAATGGGGAAGTCAAAAATTGAGTCTTGGGAGAAGATGAAGAAGTTGATGAAAGCAACGTTCTTACCTTACAATTATCAATCTTTGATGTATCAACGTTTGCAAAACTTGAGGCAGGGCACAAAGACAGTTAATGACTATGCTGATGAATTTTACCAACTGATTGCGAGGAATGATATTATGGAAACAGAGGAACAGCTGACATCTAGGTTCATTGGAGGATTGAGAATGCAGATTCAGGATATGGTTAATATGTTCGATCCAAGATCTGTAGCAGAGGCACATCAAAAAGCGTTGGCTTGGGAGAAGCAGGGTAGAAGAGGAGGTGGTGTGTTTACTAATCCTAACAATCAAGCGAAGGGTGTTGGAGGAAGTTCTAATGTTTCTAAACCTATCAGTAGACCAATGGTGAAGGAGGTTGAGAAGGCGAAAGTTAATAATGGGTTTAAATGTTACAATTGTCAAGAATTGGGTCATAAAAGCAGTGAGTGTCCAAAGCCAAAGAAGAGAACCATGATTGCAGAAGTTGACGATGAGGATGTTGATGAAGATTGTTCTAATCCAGCTGAGGAGGATGAGCAGGATATTGCGTCGGGAGACGAAGGTTGTAACCTAATGCTGAGAAGATCGTGTTTAACACCGAAGCAGGAAGAAGCTAGTTGGTTGAGGAGTAATATCTTTCAGTCAACATGTACTATTCTGGGGAAGGTGTGTAAGTTTGTGATCGACGCAGGAAGCTGTGATAATATTATTTCAACCGAAGCTGTGACAAAGTTGAAATTGAAGACAGAGAAACATCCGAGTCCATACCAGTTAGCATGGTTAAGAAAAGGAGGAGAAGTGAAAGTGGATAGACGAGTTCGTGTACCATTCTCTATTGGGAAGAAATACAAAGATGAAATATGGTGTGATGTAGTAGAGATGGATGTTTGTCATTTATTATTGGGAAGACCATGGCAGTATGATCGAGCAGTACAACATGACGGTCGGACCAATAGCTACAGTTTTATGTTTAAAGGCACGAAGATTATCTTAGTTCCAAAGAAGAGATCACAAGAAGAAAGTAAGTCCGAAGAAATCGAAGAGCTGAAAACTTTATTGACTTTGAAGGAGTTTGTTAAAGAAGTTGAAGAAGAGCCGGAAGTATTCTTGTTGATTGGACGTGAGAGCAGTGAAGAGATTGAAATTCCAGAAGAAGTTAAACCAGTTCTGAAAGAATTTGACGATGTATTTCCAGAGGAATTACCAACGGAGTTGCCACCGTTAAGAGATATACAACATCAGATAGATCTTGTTCCAGGTGCTGTATTGCCACACAGACCACATTATCGAATGAGTCCAAAGGAACATGAAGAATTGCGGAGGCAGGTAGAGGAATTGCTTGAACAAGGGCGTGTGCAGGAGAGCCTGAGTCCTTGTGCTGTACCAGCTTTATTGGTACCCAAGAAGGATGGGACGTGGAGGATGTGCACTGACAGTCGAGCATTGAATAAGATCACTGTGAGATATAGATTTCCAATGCCGAGGTTGGATGACTTGTTAGACCAAATAAGTGGAGCTACTATCTTTTCGAAAATTGATTTGAAAAGCGGATATCATCAAATTCGGATTAGACCTGGAG
This sequence comes from Allium fistulosum, assembly GCA_030737815.1. Taxonomy (NCBI): domain Eukaryota; kingdom Viridiplantae; phylum Streptophyta; class Magnoliopsida; order Asparagales; family Amaryllidaceae; genus Allium; species Allium fistulosum. The sequence goes on from JASFAW010000014.1 coordinate 8,326,263, forward strand.
ATGAATGGAAGACTGCTTTTAAAACCAGGGAGGGTCTATACGAATGGTTGGTTATGCCATTTGGTTTATCCAATGCACCAAGTACGTTCATGAGGGTGATGAATCAGATTTTTCGACCGTTCATTGGGAAATTCGTGGTGGTGTATTTCGATGATATTCTTATTTACAGTGGGAGTCCAGAGGAACATTTGAATCATCTTAGAGAAGTGTTGATGGTACTGAGACAAGAACAGTTCTATGCTGCAACGAAGAAATGCGTGTTCATGACGCATAGTGTTTTATTTCTGGGGTATGTTGTTTCAGAGAAAGGGATACAGGTTGACCAAAGTAAAGTTGAAGCGATTAGAGATTGGCCGCAACCCAAGACGATAACGGAAGTTCGTAGTTTTCACGGGTTGGCTTCATTCTATCGAAGGTTTATACCACACTTTAGTAGTGTGATGGCACCTGTTACAGATTGTATGAAAGGCAAACAGTTTTCATGGTCAGAGGAGGCAGGGAGTGCTTTTGGGAAGATCAAGGAATTGCTGACGTCTGCACCAATTCTAGTGCTACCTGATTTTCAGTTGGTGTTTGAACTACATACTGATGCATCCAAGGTTGGGATTGGAGGGGTGTTGAGTCAGAAGGGACGTCCAATTGCCTATTTCAGTGAGAAGTTGTCAGGAGCGAAGATGCGATACAGTACGTATGATGTGGAGTTCTATGCTGTTGTTCAATCTATTAAGCACTGGAGACACTATCTGTTTCAGAAAGAGTTTGTTCTGTATACTGATCATGAAGCATTAAAGCATTTGCAAGGGCAAGACAAGATTTCAGCGAGACATGCATCGTGGATTGCTTATTTACAGCAGTTTACTTTTGTCGTTAAACACAAGTCAGGGGTAACCAATCGTGTGGCTGATGCTTTGAGCAGAAGGAGTCATTTGTTGACAACGATGAAAGTTGAGGTGACTGGTTTTGAACTATTGCCGGAGCAGATTGCAGAAGATTCTTACTTTAAGAGATTTGTTGAAGGGAACAATGAAGGGAAGACTGATGAGTTTATGTTGGTTGACGGGTTTCTTTTTAAAGGAAGTCGATTATGCATACCGGAGGGTAGTCTGAGAATGAAGATTATCAAGGAGTTACACGAAGAAGGACATGTTGGAAGAGACCGTACCTTACGATTAATTTCACAATCCTACTTTTGGCCATCGATGAGGAAAGAAGTGGAGAGATTTGTTGAGAGATGCCATATCTGTCAAGTTTCGAAAGGAACTGCGACTAATGCAGGTTTGTATATGCCGTTACCAGTACCAACTAAACCATGGGTTGATGTGAGTATGGACTTTGTGTTGGGGTTGCCGAGAACGCAGCGTGGTAATGATTCCATTTATGTGGTGGTTGACAGATTTTCGAAAATGGCACATTTCATTGCTTGTAAGAAGACGGCGGATGCTGTTCATGTAGCCCAGTTGTTTTTCAGGGAGATCTATAGACTTCATGGATTGCCAGAATCTATTGTGTCGGATAGAGATACTCGATTTCTGAGTCACTTTTGGTTGAGTTTGTGGAAAATGGTGGGAACGAAGCTGAAATTTAGTAGTGCTTATCATCCGCAAACGGATGGACAGACCGAGGTTGTAAACAGATCATTGGGGAACTTGTTGAGGTGTCTTGTTCAAGATAATCTGAAGAGTTGGGATGTGAAGTTATGTCAGGCAGAATTTGCCCATAATCATGCTGTGAATCGAAGTACGGGGTTCAGTCCGTTCCAGATTGTTTATTCAAGTTTACCGAAGGGACCGTTAGATTTAACGATGATACCACACTCGAAGGGGACAATTAAGAAAGCTGCTGATTTTGTTGAAGGGCTGACGGAGTGTCATAAAATCGTTCAAGAACGATTAGAGAAAGCAAATGAGAAATATAAACAAGCTGCAGATTTGAAACGACGAAAAGTTGAGTTTAATGAAGGAGATATGGTTTATGCAGTGTTAACAAAAGATCGTTTTCCAGTGGGCGCGTACAACAAGTTGAAAGCCAGGAAAATTGGTCCGGTGGAAGTTGTGAAACGAATCAATGAAAATGCTTATAAACTGAAGCTGCCAGATGATGTGTATACATCTGACGTATTCAATGTTAAACATCTTGTACCATATCCTGGGGAAGAGTTTGTTGGGGATGAAGAGTGTGCGAATTCGAGGTCGAATTTCTCTCAACCAGGGGAGGATGATGCAGTGCAGAAAGTTAAAGGATTAGGTCGCTCACGACCTAAGGCGAGTGTAGGTCGTTCACGACCTAAGGAGTTAGAGGAGGGAACAAGTGATGCCGAAGAAGGTGGTTGCACAGGCCAATTTGGTGAAGTATTAAGTCGCATACGACCTAACAAGTTGATAAGTCGAAACCGACCTAAAAAGAATACCACCGAGTTAAAGTTGGGTGAGCGATGTTGGGAGAATGAAGTTCTAGGTCGGAACCGACCTATGGAAGGATGTTCGCGACCTAATGAAGTCTTAGAGTCGTATCAACGACCTAGTGTGACTCGGCAACGACTCAAGGAAAATTTCTGCGAGTTAACAAGTCCTTTGAGTCGTCTGAACGACCTAACGAGTCATGCTTTAAGTCGCGAAACACTGGATGCTGTTGATTCAACTGCCGAGTTAATTTCTACCGTTGATCTTAGGTCGCTGATATGGGATGCGCATGTTTTAGGTCGCGAAGCACGGGATGCCGTTGATGTGTCTGCCGAGTTAACCTCTGCCCTTGATTCTCTTTAAACGTTGATTTGGAATACCGCTAAGGTTTTAAGTCGCAGAAACTTGTAACCGAAGATCTTGATGCCGCGTCCATCTGAACCGTTGATTCTTGAAGCTGTGAAGAAACTGTTGTTAGGTCGCTGCCGACCTATGCTAAGTCGCGTATATTCTTAGGTCGAATCATTCTAGGTCGTAGGTCGTTGCCGACCTAAATACTTGTAATATTTTCTAAGGTTTTTCTGAACTGTGTTGTAAATGTTGAGTCGGAAGTCTTTGTTAAGGCGTAGGTCGGAAGTCTTAACTCGGAACCGACTTAATACTTGTAATTTCATTGTTTTTTTGTGTGAGTTGTAAAATGCCTATAAATAGGTCGAGATTCTCATTTGTAAAAGGTTGTTGAATATTGAATAAAATTCTCTTTTGATTGCTTTGTGCTTTCATTCAAATTGGTAGTTGAGTGTAATCTCCTATCTCCTCTTTCGGTTAATCGAGTGCGCTCGATTCAACGATTGTAGAAGCCGATTCGCGGAATCAAGTGCGCTTGATCAACGCTTGAAGAATTGAAGATCTTTGAACCCGGTATCGTGCGCGATCAACGAGTTCGAGATAGCTAGAGTTCGGTATCTTCGGATCAACGAATTCGGGCAATTCAGCATTCATCAATCCATCGACTGCTACTTTCACCGATCTACATTGTTTTGAATTATCCGCTGCGTCACTCTTTCCCTTATACGAATTATTAAATGGTCGAGATTGGGTTTAGGCATGGTTGAGAATATCTCGGAAATGTCTGCTTCAATTGAAGTATTAAGGGTCTGAAAAGATTTTCGTACAATGATAGCTAGATAGTTACTTGTGTGGAGTCCGCCTTGGGAATAGGTATTAAATGATGGGGGCCTGCCTTAGTTGAGGTCTTAAATGGTCAAAGTCTACCTATTTTACATTAAAAGGTAATAGTAGCTTGGGTTCTATCTCTCATATTGATAGACATTAATAATGATGGTTATGGGATTGGATAATACGAAGGACCTACTCCAGAGATTGAAGGTATTAAGTGTTTGTTTGAGGGCACGCCTCTTTCCCTTATATGAAGTATTAAATGGTTTTGAATACAGTTTAAATGCGAAAGACATATCCTTATTTAAATTATACTACCCAAGTACTGATACAGAAAGGCTCGAGATTTCTATTCACCGGACATTGTTGTTCAAACTCTCTCCTCATTAAAACACAGGTTAGGGAAGGAGATGAAGATCAAGATGGAGATGACAATGAGAGGAGCTTGTGGCAATTGTCTATTTGTCTATTTATGCTATTTTCTAATGTACCCATTTGAAAATGACAATGTATTTTTGAACAAGATTATGTAACGGTAATTGTTGACATTATGTCATGGCTTTGTGACATTTGAAATTTTAAATAAATGGGTATGGTTTATGCTATTTTATTTTATCCTCCGTTGTGAGTTCTGAATGAATAGATAAATAGCTCCATATTATTCTTTTACCTTCGGAATGGGTCTAAGTTTCGATAGACCTTTTCTGGATCGGGATTTAGGCCTATTTTAGGATGGATTGTTACATTTGGTATCAGAGCCTAGGTTCCCCGATCAATGGAGAAAAGTATACATATGAGTGGCATATTTCTTATTTTTGAAAGTATTTTCAAAAACCCTACTATATATGAATAATAGTTATTTTGAATATACATCTAACTCTATAAATTCCAACTATAGAGCTAGTCGTGCCCATATTCCGAAAGGATGGGTAGAGCGAATATGAGTTGGAGAAAAATAGAGTTAAATTTATACTCCTGCTCCGATTACCCACGGGGCAGAGGTTGTATCGAAGAGCATGACCACGGTATATGGAAGCACCCCAGAAGTTGAATAATACTTGAATCTTTTGCTTCCTTATAATTGTGAACTCTATAAGCATAATACCCTCTAGTGTTCACATTAGATGTAATTAGACCATTTACATAAATCGCCTAATAAATAATAGGGATAGAAAATGTAAATGGATAAGGTTGTAACTCAAGTTTAATGAGGCAATAAATGTGGAATAAATAAGGAGTTATAAGAATTTAATAGAGAATAAACGGACCAATCATGGAGAGATAAGGAAGGCATTACAGGTAAAATTAGAATGAACAAATAAATGTCTTTAAGAATTGTCCATTAGAATTTTAACCATTTATTACAGACAATTGGCATTTATAGAAATAACAAATAACATGCTAGGTAGTAAGTAAATAATATAAGACAATATGTTTGTTAACATCCGGAAGAAAGATGCAAAGAAGGAGTGAAATGAGCTTCCATAAGAAGGTATACATATTAATCACCACAAGAAGATAACCAAATCTTTAAAGGTTAAGTAAGAAAGTTCAAAAGAAGGAACAATTAAAGTCAATTTATGAAACACAACCCCATGAGAAAGAATTTGACAAAAAGATTTTTGAAAATTTCTTTAAATGTTTTGAAAAGAGCTTTTCAAAGGATTATAAAGGAAGATCTTATTAGTTGAAATATATTTTTTGAAAGAAAATGATTATAGTTGGGTTTGGAAATATGCTACCAATTTTTTTATGAAAAGTTGGGAAGAGAATGCAATTTTAAAAAAGTGGTGGAACGTTTTAAAAACAAAATGGTGTATAAACTTTATAAAAAGCAAATTGTAAATCTGATGGTTTGAAGAGTTGAAAAAAGAGGTTTTTTGAAATTCTAGTTTAAAATTAGTTAAGTAAACAGTTTCCAATTTCTAGATCGTTTATTTTTGAAATAAATCCAAAATAGGGCGCTTGTTAGACCCATTGATTTTCCTTTATAAATTTGGAAGTTGTTATTTCAAAAGAGCGTGGAAATTTGAAAATTCATAATTTATAAATTAGTTGAGTTGAAAAGTTTTAACTTGTTATCCCGCCTTTTGGCAAGGCCGTGACACCAAGAACTTAACTGGAAACTAAGGATGGTTCTTCTCCAATGCCAGTTGTATATTGGTCAACTATGGATATCAGTAAATTTTGTCCAAGTCTGGATCAAGCTACAATTGATATGACACGACAAGCAAACCTATGGAAGTCAACATTCCAAATTTCAAGTTAATTAGAGTTCATGTGCTCAACGTATGATCGATGCAAGCCAATGAAACCAACTCATTCGAATCCATCAATCTAACCCCTTCACATCACTCTTGTTCATATTCATCCGCAAACAAGCCTCTTTCGTATCCATCAAGTATATTGCTTCGTATCCATCAAGTATATTGCTTCGTATCCATCAATATACAATATAGTTCGTATCCATAAAGTATGTTGCTTCGTATTCATCGACGAGCTGTGTTTCGTATCGATCTCCATTTTGCCATCATTCACATCGATTGGCTAAAGACAATCGATACGAAGAACAACACTCAAGGTGATCGATACGAAGCACCTTTAAGCCATCGATACGAATTAGCACCTCTGGGATCGATACGAATGGAGCCTTACCTATGGATACGAAGAAGTGAGTAAAAATAAGCGATACGAAGCAATATTTAGAAGAGCGATACGAAGCTACGAGCAAGTAGGGCGATACGAAGTAAAGGAGCGATACGAAGGAATTCACAAAAATGGATGACTCGGTCGTACGGCATGAAAAGTGGATCTCCCCTGGATTTTCGAGACACGTCATCGGTACGAGATGCATGGATACGAAGAGAAGAGAATGTGGAGCTTTGGATTGATACGAATGTGACAGCCAACCAACAAATCTAAACTTGCATCGATCATAACTCACAATCTACAAGGCCAAATGCTACCAAATTTTCACAGGAGCCTGTGTACAACCTAAAGAATGTTCATGCTCGATCTCGACTCGATTGGGTCAAATCTTGATCGATACAAATTTCATTCGTATCGATCATGGATTGAGTCCAAACGACCAGGGATCAATCACGTGGGCCCGCCCACATGAGAGAAGAGGTCTTCTGAGATTTGAGCTAGATATTTGCAGCCTACTCCTATAAATAACAGCCTAGAACCTACTGAAAAGGGACTTTTGGCTCTTCTACGTCCAAACTCTGTCGAAATCACTGTTGTACTCGAATTTTACTGTTGTAATTCGTTGTAACCAGCAAGCAAAAGTTAATAAAAGTCAATCATTTCATAGTGGACGTAGGACATACACCAAACCACCCTAAATCTGTGTGTTTCTGTGTGTTTCTCTAGCTTATTATTGGTGTGTTTGTTAGATTTTCCTCGTTTTCCATTTATATTCTTCATTTTATCTCTTCAAATACATTCGAAGAGTGTTGTGCCCAATTTTGGTACAAACACTTTGGCGCTTTCACTGAGAAAACCCAGTTTTTCTCCTGCTCGTTGGATCTACTATCGATATCAGATTGCGTAAATCTAAGAAGAAGGTCCAAATTCCAAGTTTAAAGTTCTTCCATCCTATTCAGATTTGCATCAATTCTAGAGAGAGCTTCGCTATCCATCATGGTTAACACTAGGACTACTCAGCTGTCGCAGACCTAGAAGAACGGGACAGACAGAAACCTGTACAACTACCTCCTACCGATCAGAATGCTGCCGGACCAACAGATCCGCAAGGCCCTGTCACCAGGAAAGAATTTCAATTGCTAATGCAAGAGCTTACTAGAAGCTGCCAACAGCTTACTCAGCAACTGCGGGCCAATGCAGAATTGACCAATCAACTGAATCGTCAAAGACGGAGGAGATCCAGAAGGGATCAGGCATCCTATTCATCCACCAAAAGTTCAACCTCTTCTGATTTTAATCACAGACCCACGCGCCCACGGCTGGATGGAAGTTACACGCAAGCTACTGGGCATCAGCACACATTGAACCTTGGGCAACCGACAATTGGCTCGCCAACCAGCCATCAGACTGGACCCTCCACCCGAGGATGCATTGCTCCATATCATATTACCGACAACCGCACTACCACTGTTACTGATTTGGGAGTTGTTATCCCGCCTTTTGGCAAGGCCGTGACACCAAGGACTTGACTAGAAACCAATGACGGTTCGTCTTGGAGATCGGTTATACGCAGGTTCACTATGGATATCGACAAATTTTGTCCGAGTCCGGATCAAGCTACGATCGACAAGACACGACCAGCAAAGCCATGGAAGCCAGCGTTCCAAATCTCAAGTCAATCCGAGTTCATATGATCGAGTTAGGATCGATACAAGCTAAGGGAGATCAACTCTATTTCGTATCGATCGGTTAGGCCTCTGTTCGAATCGTTCAGCTCCGTATCGATCAGAAGGCCCTAGTTCGAATCGATCAGGTTCGCATCCATCATCAGAGTCCACTTCATATCGATCGTCCATAGTCTACTTCGCATCCAGCAACTCACACTGTTCGTATCCCTCAAACCAGGTTTCTTCGTATCCATCAGGAATTCCTTGTTCGTATCGATCCAGACCACGGTTATTTGTATCGATCGGGCTACCAGTGTTCGAGTCCATCTGGCCACGTCAACTTCGTATCGATCGACTGGAGCCATTTTCAATCGATACGAACAAGGCCACGCGGTTAACTTATTCCATGTGTCCTCCATCGATACGAACAGAGCTCGATTACATTGATGCGAACGAGAGACACCTTCCATCGATTCGAACAAGACAAATGCTTCGATACGAACAAGGCAAAAGTCCTGGAACGACTCGGTCAACTCGGCGTAGAAAGTGGATCTATCCAAAGAATGCTCGCCACGTCATCACCTGGGCTCACACAGCCATCGATTCGAACAAGATCGAGTCGAAATGATCGAGTCGAACCAAACAGCCTGCCGAAAGTCTCCATTTCATATCGATGATATCTCGCGATCTACAAGTCCAAATGCTATGAAATTTTCACAGGAGCTTACGTGCATGCTAGAGAATGTTCACACCAAATTTCGACTCCATTGGACCTAATCTTGATCGATACGAAATTCGTTCGTATCGATCACGGATCGGGCCGAAACTTTACGGGCTTGGTCGCGTGGGCCTTCTCACGTGCTAGAAGTCTCCTGAGATCTGAGCGAAATATCAGCCTCCTACACCTATAAATAGATCCCCAGAGCCTACAGAAAAATGATCTTTGAATTCTCCAACGCCCAGACTCTGCCGGATCCGATTCCATACTCCATTGCTACCGCTGCTAACGAATTTTACTGCTGTAATTCATTGTTATCTGCTGTAACCTGCTTCAATCAATTGTAATCATCAAAGAAACATCAATAAAGCCAACAATTTCATAGTGGACGTAGGCAATACGCCGAACCACTCTAAATCTTTGTGTTTCTGTGCACTTTTATTATTTTCCTATCTGTTTTTGGAGTTTTTGTTAGAAAATCCTCTTTTTCCATTTAACCTCTTCATTTTATCTCTTCAAAAACTTCCAAAGAGTGTTGCGAAGAGTGTTGTGCCCATTTTTGGTACAAACACTTTGGTGCTTTCACTGAGAAAAAACCCAATTTTCTCCTGCTCCTTGGATCTCCTATCGATACCGGATTGCATAAATCCAAGAAGAAGATCCAGATCTCAGACCTTGAAGACCTTTTATTCTATTCAGATTTCCATCAGATCTAGGAAAGGACTTCATCAATTCACCATGGTAAGTACACGAACTACTTCTACAGCTGCTGACCAAGAAGGACGGGACAAACAGAATCCCGTGCAATTGCCTTCATCCAACCAAGATGCCGCCGGACCTTCAGATCCATCAGGCCCGGTTACTAGACAAGAATTTCAGATGCTGCTTCAAGAGTTAACCCAGAGCCGGCAACAACTTACTGAACAACTGTGCGCCAACATAGTGTTGACCAACCAGCTGAATCGCCAAAGGCGCAAAAGATCCAGGAGAGATCAAGCCTCTTACTCTTCCACCAAAAGTTCAGCCTCATCTGATGGTCATCATCGATCCACACGCCCACGGCTGGATGTAAGCTACACCTAGGCCACCGGACACCAACCGGCTTTGAATCTTGGACAACCAAGGACTGGACCATCCACTAGTCATCATACCGGACCTTCATTCTGAGGGGGTGCCGCTCCTTACCATGTCACAGGCAACCTTGCTACCACCACCGCTACCGAACAAGGAGTTGATGCTAGAAATCAAACTGATCCGCATCGTCACCAACGGGATCATACTCCAGAACCTTATGTCCTTGAAAACGTTGAACCAAGGAGGCGAGGCACGGACTGTCGACCGCGTCCGGTCCAGAATCGTGCTGTGGAACTCGACCACACCTTGGCACAACATGCTCCAAATATCCGGATGTCGGATATAACGACGATGATTCATCAGATGATCCGTGAAAGTCAGGGTCTCACTAATGACAACTGGGGAATCTCTCGGAGTCATACCCCTATCACTGATGACATATTATATGCTGAACCACCTTGGTGCTTCAGGATGCCAACCCTGCCAGTCTATGAAGGAAATTCTGATCCAAATCAACACATCCTAAAGTATGAATGGCTAATGAATGCTGCGAGAGCTGATGATGCAGTCAAGTGCCGTAGTTTCCCCATTTCCTTGGGGGGCATTGCAACTATGTGGTTTATTCGTTTGCCACCACGATCCATTTCTTATTTTGACCAAATGGCCACCAAGTTTGTTGAGCAATTCCATATGCACATGGCGAGACCTAAAGATGTTAATACTCTGTCTAGTGTCACTCAAACTCCCAGAGAGACACTCAGACGTTACTTGGAGCGATTTCATGCTATGTGTGCAGAGATAAGCAATCCCAATGACAACTCTATCCTGATGGCATTGACTAAGGGGATTGACCCTGATTCCGAGTTCGGAAGTTGGTTAGCTGGGAAGCCACCTGCGTCATTGGACCGTTTCTATTCCAAGGCATCCCAATTCTTGAGGAGGGAGGATGCGAAACAGTCTAGGAAGCAGGATGACGCAGGGCCCAACATTGAAGGAATTCAAAGTAACATCGCAGTTAAACAATCCAGGGAGAGTTCCGGAAAAGTTCAGTTGAATATACAAAACAAACAGAACCAGCAGAGGGACAGTTGAAATCAAGCTAAAAAGCGAGATCAGAATCGTGGTCCACGACGTAGAGGTCCCATGTTCGACAATTATACACCATTGAATACGTCGTTGGAAAATGTGTATTAACAGACCTGTAATACCATGCAATACAAGAAACTTCCCCCGAAGCCGTCAACAGAAAGACAAGTCCAAACAGGAAAGTTTTGTAGATTCCATGAAAGTTATGGCCATAATACAAATGAGTGTCGTCATTTGCAAGATCTCATTGAAAAGCCGATACGTGAACGAAAGTTGGATCAGTATGTTCGGGCGCCACAGTCAGGAGGTGCGGGCTCATCAAATCAGAATCGTGCACCAAATCAATAAAGGCAGGAAGAACCCGCTCGAACTGGCGGGAGGTTGGTTATTAATACAATAAGTGGTGGTACTCATCCAGCAGACCGAAGCTGGAAGGAAATGGAGTCGTATGCCATCTCTATTAGGCGTGCAGACTTCGAGTGTTATAGTAGTTTTGATGAAGGGGCTCCGGCCAAACAATAGAAGACGATGATTGAAGACATCGTATTCAAAGATAGAGATGCTAATAAAGTCGAAGCTCCCACTATCGATCCACTGGTCATCTCAGCTCAAGTAGGTCCTGCTTGGATGAAGAGGATCTTAGTTGACAGTGGAAGCTCTGTGAATATTTTTTTTAAACGAGCTTACGACCAAATGAAGATGGAAGCCAAGGATTTGAAACCTTGTGAGTCCCGAATCCACGGTTTCAATGGGAGCGCTACTATACCCACCGGAGTAGTGGAACTACCAGTGGAGTTTGGAGTTGGGGAACGCTAGAGAGTGCGGATATTACAGTTCGTTGTGTTAGACATAGACTCCCCTTACAATGCTTTTCTGGGCCGACCGGCTCTCGCCGAGTTCAGGGCAGCTATTGCCCCGTGGTGCTTAACCCTGAAGTTTCCCACTGATCGTGGAGTGGGAGTCATCCAAGGAGATCAGGCTGCAGCGAGAGCCTGTTACGTTGCCGAGCTGCGGGAGGCGCAGCGAAAGGAGAAAAGAAAGGGCGTAGAGGAATCTCTCTGCGTCCGTTTTGCTGATAATTGACAATTAACGCCTGGGCCTAGGCCCGGGCACCCCAGCCAGTTCCAAAGGGATCTTTACCCAAGAGAGACTAAAGATGAAGGAGAATCTAAAGAAAGTCAAGCATCCCCGGCCGAACTGACGATCGATGTCTCGATTGACAATGATAATGATTCAAAAATGGTAAAGATCGGCTCTCAGCTAAGCCAGCAAACTCAAGGGGGATTGGTTGAATTTTTACGGGAAAATCTTGACGTATTCGCCTGGACGCACTCTGACATGTGTGGGATCTCGCCGGACATCGCGAGCCACACTCTGAATATTGATCCGCGGCATGTTTCGGTCCAACAGAAAAAGCGTGGTATGGATCCAGAGAGATCTGCCGCCCTTAAAGAAGAGGTAGAAAAGCTTAAAGCAAACGGGTTCATTCGAGATGCGCTATACCCCTAATGGGTGTCGAATCCTGTGCTTGTCCGAAAGTTGAACGGAAAATGGAGAACATGTGTCGATTACTCCAATCTAAATAAAGCCTGTCCTAAAGACAGTTTCCCGCTTCCCAGGATTAATCAGCTCGTAGACTCAACAGCTGGACATGAACTCTTATCCTTCATGGATGCGTATTCTGGCTACAATCAGATACCATTGTATTTGCCTGATCAAGAACATACCAGCTTCGTAACCAATCTGGGACTTTATTGCTGCAAAGTTATGCCATTCGTACTCAAAAATGTCGGGGCTACTTATCAACGATTGGTCAATCAGATGTTCGCCAATCAAATCGGGAAAACCATGGAAATATATGTAGACGACATGCTTGTGAAGTCACGATTTTCCACTGACCATATTAAAGACCTGGAAACTATGTTCAACATACTTCGAGAATACAGAATGAAGCTCAACCCACTGAAATGTCATTTTGGAGTTGCATCCGGAAAATTCCTTGGGTTTATCGTCAACGCTAGAGGGATCGAAGCTAATCTTGAAAAGATCTGGGCTATCAGAAATCTTGAAACTCCAAAAACTATAAAACAAGTCCAGAGTCTCAATGGGAAAGTAGCAGCATTGAGCAGGTTCATTTCAAAGTCCACTGACAAATGAATTCCTTTCTTCGATCTGATCCGAAAAGGAAAACGAAACTTTGAATGGACCACGGAGTGTGAGGGCGCTTTCCAAGCACTAATTCAACATCTATCCACACTACCTATCCTGTCAAAGCCTATTGATCATGAGAAGTTGTACGTTTATTTGGCGATATCAGAAAACACTATCAGCGCTGCCTTGATTCGAGAAGAAGACGGGATACAAAAGCCAGTATACTACATCAGCAAACGATTGACTGGAGCTGAGAGGAATTATCCGAAGCTGGAGAAGTTAGCTTATTGCCTTGTTATTGCATCAAGGAAGCTCCAACCATATTTCCAGGCACATCCTATTACTGTTTATACCGACCAGCCGTTACGACAGGTCCTTACGCGGCCTGAGACGTCTGGTAAGTTACTCAAGTGGAACATCGAACCGAGCCAGTTTGATATTATTTATACTCCAAGGCGAGCCATTCAAGGACAAGTCCTAGCCGATTTCATAGCTGAATTTACCATTCCAAAGGATTTTCCCGAAAGCAATGAATCCCCCGAATACGTCTGGAAGCTGTACACTGATGGTGCATCAAACGACAGGTGTTCGGGCGCTAGAGTTGTACTCGAAACCCCCGAAGGCCGATCTATATGTTATGCTTTAAAGTTCGATTTTCATGCAACCAATAATGAAGCTGAATATGAAGCTCTCTTAGCTGGACTAAAACTTGCCAGAGATTTGAAAATTATCGTTGTGGACATTTATTGTGATTCGCAGTTAGTTGTGTGTCAGGTTCAGGGAGAATACCAAGCGAGAGATCGAAGACTAGCTGCCTACTTAGCTCGAGTTCAGGAAGTACTGGATCAATTTGATTATTATGCCATTTATTGCATACCTCGAGAACGTAATCAGAAAGTCGATTCCTTAGCGAAGTTGGCCAGCACAAGTGAAGCTCAGCAAATGGGACTCGTTCCCGTAGAGATGCTAACTTCCCCAAGCATCGACCGGGAAGAAATAGATTGGGTATGTGAAACTGTCCCCGATAAGGAGTCATGGATTACTCCATTCAAAAATTATCTTGAGCATGGAACCCTGCCAGAGCGCAGGAGTGAAAAGAGACAGGTCCTTTGGAAGGCCTCACGATTCACCATCCAGAATGGAGTCATGTACAGAAGAGGATAGTCCATTCCTTTACTCTGGTGTATCGCTCACGATGAAATTAAACGAGTATTACACGATGTACACAAGGGAGAATGTGGCGATCACACCAGGGGGCAAGCACTAGCCAAGAAAATACTTCGATACTGATATTATTGGCCGACTGTGAATCGCGATGCGTCAGATTATGCGAAGAAGTGTGATAAATGTCAAAAGCATGCTCGAATTCATAGAGCCCCACCTACCGAGATAACGCAAATGGTCAGCCCATGGCCATTTGCAATATGGGGCATCGACATTATTGGTACTCTACCTCTGGCAAAAGATGGTGTAAAATACGCCATCGTCGTAGTTGATTACTTTACAAAGTGGGCTGAAGCTGAACCTCTTGATACCATAACGATGAAAAAAGTAATCAACTTTGTGGTCTGCAACATTATCTGTCGATTCGATCTCCCACACACCATTATTACTGATAACGTAACCCAATTCGACAGTGTTGAATTTATAGATTTTTGCAAATGGTTTCACATTCAAAAGAAATTCTCTGCAGTTGCACACCCTCAAGCCAACGGACAGGTCGAAGTGGTCAATAAAGTTATAAAGTCCATTCTGAAAAAGCGACTAGACAAGGTAGGGGGCAAGTGGGTCGATGAACTTCCTATGGCTTTATGGGCTTACCGAACAACCCACAAGTCCGCGACCGGTCACACTTCATTCTCTCTCTCTTATGGTTCAGAAGTTGTTATTCCAATCGAGCTAGAAGTACCTTCTCATCGTGTGACATACTATGATCCGAAGACAAATGCTATATTACTTGCTGAATCTCTTGATTTACTAGATGAGAAGCGTGAAGAGGCTGATTTGAGGGCAGCCGCATATCGAAGTCGAGTCGCCCGATTATACAACGCCAAGGTCCGCCCGCGAACCTTTGAACTAGGCGATCTCGTCCTGAAAAGAATCTATCTGATCCCGTCACATATGAAGCCGACATGGGAAGGACCATATGTTATTGAACGAAGGCTCGGAGATGGCACATTCAAATTATCAACCGTTGACGGTCTTACTCTGCCAAGAGCCTGGAACAGCGAGAGTCTTCGTCGCTACTACACATAACAGGCTATGTTTATTTATTTAGTTTATTTTCCATTCTGCAATTTGTTTCTGCATTTCGAAATTAGGATTTGTAATAAGGCAACTGACTTTGCCATATTTTCTTATTTCAGCAATAAAATGCAATCTCTTTGAGCCAGAGCTGTGATTTACTTGAAATGCTTCATATGATCATCACTATGCACGGAGAGCTAAGTTCTATCGTATGGTGGGACTTATTCAAATAGGGAGTGATTGTGATGCAACCGGTCACTCACTAAGTGAAACCCGAGCTCGGGGACAAGCCATCACACTAAAGTCAAAAAAGGATTGATACACGACAATCCTTCACTTAACTCCAGATTCCCAGAGTGCGAACTGGAGTACTGAAATACGTCTACGAAGAGGGTGGATCCGTTCGCCTAACGACTTCGTCCGTATCTGAACCAAGTTTGAGGTGGGTGGACCCGTCCATCTAACGACCTCACTTGTTAACTCAGGGTGGATGTGATCCGACCATCCACGATCCTGATACACCCTTCATTCCCAAAGTGCGAGCGAAATCCAAAAAACATACAGCAGATATGACTGATTATCTGTTTGTCAACTACGAACTCCCAGAGTGCGAGACGGAGTATAAACATCAACTCCGGATTCCCAGAGTGCGAAACGGAGTATAAACACCAACTCCGAACTCCCAGAGTGCGAGACGGAGTATAAACATCAACTCCGGATTCAAAGAGTGCGAAACGGAGTATAAACACAAACTCCGAACTCCCAGAGTGCTAGACAGAGTATAAACATCAACCCCGGATTCCCAGAGTGCGAAACGGAGTATAAACACCAATTCCGAATTCCCAAAGTGCGAGTCGGAGTATAAACATCAACTCCAAGTCCCCAGAGTGCGGACATACAACTGAAGCTTAAACTGGCGTGACCGACCGCCGCTGAATGAATAAAAATCCCCGGAGTGCGAATATGATCGCCGATAATTAAACGAGTGGGGTTGAACCACTCAATCTCCATTTTTTCCAAACATCCGTTCAGCGGCGCTAGACTCAACGTGTCGAAAGTGAAATGCAACCGCTGGCTAATATTCTACGACTCATCCCCAAGACTGGGGGGCAGGACTTAAGCATCGACCATTGACTGAAGCGATGTAACGTCAAAATTCAATTCATTTCCCGGTCGTGAACCATGTCCACGGTTTCCAGACCTGGCGCAAAAAAGACAAACTTGACTCGGAAGCTGAAACTTTACAAGTGCATTTCAACCGTTGAAACACTTAAGCAAATACAAAAGAGGCTAAAAAAGAAAAGTTTCATTTCTACTATTCAAGAAAGAAATTTGTGTACAAGTTTGTTCCAAAAATCCTACTAGCAGGGGCCGAACCCACATCTATACACGGCCAACAAAATGAAAGTCAAAATACACCGAGTAAGCATGTCTAATCTTTCTTCTTCCTCGGCTTTCGTTTCGGTGTAGACCCGTTGGAGCTGCCACTACCCTTCCTCTTTGAGCCTTTGCTTTTCGGTGGTCGGTCTCCAAGCGGGGGCATGATCTCAACATCCTCTTCCGAGCTCGAGTGAATAGGAATGCTTCCTACGGGCGGAGTCGGAGGAACATGATCGAGTGTAGAAGATGGAACGGGCACATTGGTGTCGAAAACTGTACCACCAGGATTTATCATTCTGAGTGGGGCTGGACCAGGTGCTGCCATCCCACCTCCAAAACTGCCACCATGAGCCGTTGCTTCCATCTCAGTGTCGATCTCAGCCAATATTTCCTCTTCAGTAACCGTTCGAGCCTCGCTGGGAGCATCAGTAGTTGGCATCGAAGAACTTGTAGCAGGAGCTCCTCCACCCATAACAAATGGCAGGTCGGCAAGAGGATCTCCATGACGGTGAAAGAGTTCCTCCATCAGCTCCTTATCGAAAACAAGTGAGCTTCCCTGCATTTCGTCAAGCGGCGCTGTCGTAGTTACAATGGTCGCTTCAGTAACGATAGCCCCCAGCGTCTAATTTGATTCTTGAGTAGCAGGAGGCACAACCGGTGCAACATCGATCACTGGACAAAAAATAAGAGAACTGTTAGAACTTAATTCAAGTGGAGATTTATACTTAAGACAGATATGTGGAATGTTCAGAATACCTTCCTCAGTTTGATTTGTAGGCGGCTGAACGGCGTCAGCAACTTGCTCTGTAGCCGGAGACATCTGCGGCTGATCCGGATTGTATGCAGGAACAGCTTGGGGATCGACCGCAGGCAAGGATTCAGGCTGGGTTGACGCTGGAAGTTCAAGATTTGCATCGTGGTGTTCAACCCAAGAGCCTTCTCCTATTTCCAGGTGCTGGGTGCTGAGCCTCTCCTTCTCATAAGAAATCATTGACTCGTGGAGAATCTTCTTTTCATCTTCATTTAGCAGACGATTCTCGAGCTCAAACTCATCAATAGACTCACCCAGATGTTATCCCGCTTTTTGGTCAAAGCTGGAATATCAAACAAATTGACAAGAAAGGATGGATATCAGGATTGGAGTTCAATTGGAAACAAGGCTGCAATGGATATCGTCAAAATTTGGCCAAGCTCCGATCAGGACGGAATCGATTGGAGATGATGATGAGGACTAGGAGAGGCTACGTTTTAAGTTTCAGGTTAATCGGAGTTCGTATGCTCGAGATATGGATGGGTCAAATTATGTGAAAACTGGTTCGTATCGACGCATTTCGTATCGATGGATATTGGTTCGAATCGATGTTGTTCGCATCGATCGGGATGGATTCAAGCTACAGGCTTCGCATCTATATAGTTCGTATCGATCAAGAGGGAATGTAGATGCTTGCTTCGAATCGGTGCGCTTTGCGTCATTGTAGAATAATGGAATGGATGCGCAGAAGTTCTTCATATCGATCAGCGTTGGATCGATACGAAAAGGAAGTAGCAGTTTTGGGATTCTGGATTCGCACCAATCGATACGAAGGAGGTGTTCGAGATGGATACATTGGGAGTTGGCTTCGTGGATACGAAGTCATGGATACGAGGGAAATGATTAAAGCAGCATGGAGTTATGGATTCGAATTGGATGTAAAAGATCGATACGAAGGATGGGTGAGTGCATGGATTCGAAGAACTCAAGGACAATGTTCGTATCGATCGTGTTCAAATCGATCAATACGAAGGAAATGATCAGAGCGATACGAACGGGAGGATACGAACTGGTTGTATGTTCGAAGCAAGGGAATAGGAGTTCAACACGGAGAAATATCTAGAATGACTCGTTCAACACGGCGACAAAGGTGGATCGACTCTAAGAATTCGCGACATGCCATCGCAGGAGAGCAGGCTTGATCGATTCGAAGTGATTGATTTGAAGTAATCGATTCGAACCAGAGTGCTTGCCGAGATACTACAATCTTGACTCGATCATAACTTGAGATCTATAAGTCCAAATGCTATAAAATTTTCACAGTAGCTTATTGGCAACCTAAGGAATGTTCATGCCAAATTTCATCTCAATCGGAACAATTCATGATCGATTCGAAGCAAGGATCGAATCGATCCCAAAGTGGGCCCGGATTCCCAGTATTCGGGCATGTGGGCCCCCTGACGTACCAGAACTGGTCTCCCCTCAATTTAGGCAAAATATCAGCCTCCTACACCTATAAATAGAGCCCCTGGTCATTCAGAAAAGGGGTCGGACAATTTTGAGAGCTAAAGAGCACCCGGACTCTGCCAGATTTACTCCAGATCACCATTGCTGCCTTAGATTCAGAATATAATCATAAAACCCGTTGTACTACGCGATAGGAAATTGTAATCTTCAAGCATCGATCAATAAAAGATAAAAACTTTGGAGTGGACGTAGGCCGGAGATAGCCGAACCACTATAAATCTCGTGTTTTTGTTCATTATTTCTGGATTGCTGTTTGTTGTTTGTTTAGATCTGAGATTTGTGTTTGAATATTGCTGATTTGTATTCATACACTGGTGCTTTCACAACATTCGGGGTTTGTGACCATTTTTGGCGCAAACACTTTGGTGCTTTCACTGAGAAGGACTAGCACCCGCTACATCGGATTGAAGTTTAGATTTGAAAGTTTGAAGGATTCAGATTGACTCGGCAATGACTCGACAAACAAGACAAAGAGCTGAGAGAAGCCAACAGGGAGGAAGTCAAGAGGCATCCTCCGGAGCTGGAGAAGGACAAGCTCCGATTTACATTACCAGAGACGAAATGGAAGCTATGGCAAATTCATTGCATGAGAGGTTGCTGAAGAGTCAACAAGATATGATGCAGACTTTCTTCGAGCAGATGAGAGCCGCAGGAACACAGAACCTTGGACCAACTATAGCGACTGCTAATGTGGAACAAGAAACTAGGGTTGCGGAACCCAATGGAGGACAGAATATAGAACCGGAAGGCAATCAACAAGGGCTTGGGGGCAGGCCCGCAGGATCCAATGCAGAAGGACCTTTGGAAGGAGTTCAGCAGGCTAGAGCCAACGTTGCGGCTAATGAGCCACATGAAGAATATGTGCCGGAGTTCCCTCGGGAGCATGGAGGGCAACCCCTAACAGGAAACGCTGGATTAATGGAAATCATTAGGAAGACTATGCGTGGAGGTTTGACCAATCGAGATTTGGAAGGAGTGAACAGGAGTCCGTTCGCTCGGGAAATCAGGATAGCTCAGAATCCACCTAAGTTCAAGTTACCTAGCGTGGAAGTATATAATGGCGAGGCTGACCCAACTGATCACTTGATGAGATACACCAGGCATATGGAAGTACTGGGGGCAACAGAGGAGGTTATGGCCCGATGTTTCCCCCTGTACTTGACTGATATTGCTGCTATGTGGTTCAGACAGCTGGAGGACGGATCCATTGGAGCATGGACGGAACTGGTGGACAAGTTCTTAAGTCAGTTTTGAGTTCACATAAAAAGGCCAAAGAACGTGATGACACTAACGTCAGTCAAACAAGGGGCGGATGAATCACTCAGGACATTCTTAACTCGATTTAATGCAGCAGTTTCTTCGGTGGATCGGCCGGATCCATCAATGGTTCTGATGGCTGCAGTATCAGAAGTCAGAGATAATTCGGAGTTCAAAGTATCGTTGATACGGGACCCACCATTGGATCTTGGGGAATTCTTTCATGAAGCTGAGAGATTTCTTCGACAAGAGGATGCATGTTTAGACATGAGGTCAAAGGAAGTAAACATGATTAAGGATGGAGGACTACCCAGCGAAAGCTCGGGTGGGGGCAAGGATAAAGGGAAAAGGATGCGCTGGGGAGAACCAAAGTTCTCCACTTACACAGGATTGAACGCAACGCTGGAGCGGATATTCTTGGATACTCGAGATCTCCTTCCATATCGAATACCGGCGAGGAGGGAGCCCTCAGAACGAGAAAGGGCGTCAGGAAGGCACTGTCTTTTCATGACCTGGACGGGCATGATACTAACAGCTGCCGGCATTTGAAGGACATAATTGAGGAGTATGTGAGGAATGGACAGTTGAGGCAGTATGTTGGGGTACGGAATGCAGCGGTGGAGCAGGAGCAACCACCGCCTACCTCGAGCCATGATGGTGCGAGGCCTAGGAATGATGGTCGATTGGTCATCCATTGACCAGGATAATATGGAATAAGTAACAAACCATTGGCGAGCAACCAAGTCATTTACACATGTATGGGGTCGGAGATAGCCCCTAGGCATGCTCTGAATGATGATAAACCGCAAAGCCATGGTTTGCGAAATCTGTTTTTTGTTTTTGGATTGGACACTTGGTTTTCTGGTTTGGTTTTTGGAGTTTGGATTGAACTCCTGATTTTGCTTGCTTTTCTGGTTTTGGCATTCATTCGGATGATTGTTCTCCGTTTTGGATGATGATTTTGATTTTTAGTTTTCCGATTTGATTCGGATTTTGGATTGGATTTTTGATTGGATTTTGATTGGATTCTTTTTGGTTTTCGATAAACGGTCGTCAGGTATGGATTATGCCTAGCAAGGGGTGAGTCTTTTTGCCCAAACGTGGTAAATTGACTCATTCAGGTCATCGAGTATGGACTACGCTCGACAAGGGTCCGGAGTGACCAGGATTCGGCCTAGGACTTAGGCCCCCTATTATCGATTATTATTTCAGGTCGTTGAGTATGGACTATGCTCAGCAAGGGTCCGGAGCGACCAGGATTCGGCTTAGGACTTAAGCCATGGAATTACTTACGTCCAGGGACACTGGACCACGGTCGTCAGGTGTGGATTGCGCTTGGCAAGAACCCGGAGAGGTTAGCTCAACGTCCAGGGACACTGGACCACGGTCGTCAGGTGTGGATTGCGCTTGGCAAGAACCCGGAGAGGTTAGCTCAACGTCCAGGGACACTGGACCACGGTCGTCAGGTGTGGATTGCGCTTGGCAAGAGCCCAGAGAGGTTATGGATTTGGATATCGACCCGAAGAGGTCCTAAATTTGGTTGTTGGATAAGGATGGATTAGGATTTAGTTGCCGGGTTCAAACGGATATGGATTTGGCTAAGGCTTTGGTTATTGGGTTTGGAATTGGGCATCGACTTTGAGCAGTCAAGGATGATGCACTTCGATGATGTGGCTATGGACTTTGGATATCGGATACAGAACTATTCAAAACACGCCTTCTTATCACAAGGCATGTTTTGGGGGGCAAATGTTATCCCGTTTTTTGGTCAAAGACGGAATATCAAACAAATCGACAAGAAAGGATGGATATCAGGATTGGAGTTCAATTGGAAACAAGGCTGCAATGGATATCGTCAAAATTTGGCCGAGCTCCGATCAGGACGGAATCGATTGGAGATGATGATGAGGACTAGGAGAGGCTACGTTTCAAGTTTCAGGTTAATCGGAGTTCGTATGCTCGAGATATGGATGGGTCAAATTATGTGAAAACTGGTTCGTATCGACGCATTTCGTATCGATGGATATTGGTTCGAATCGATGTTGTTCGCATCGATCAGGATGGATTCAAGCTACAGGCTTCGCATCTATATTGTTCGTATCGATCAAGAGGGAATGTAGGTGCTTGCTTCGAATCGGTGCGCTTTGCGTCATTGTAGAATAATGGAATGGATGCGCAGAAGTTCTTCATATCGATCAGCGTTGGATCGATACGAAAAGGAAGTAGCAGTTTTGGGATTCTGGATTCGTACCAATCGATACGAAGGAGGTGTTCGAGATGGATACATTGGGAGTTGGCTTCGTGGATACGAAGTCATGGATACGAGGGAAATGATTAAAGCAGCATGGAGTTATGGATTCGAATTGGATGTAAAAGATCGATACGAAGGATGGGTGAGTGCATGGATTCGAAGAACTCAAGGACAATGTTCGTATCGATCGTGTTCAAATCGATCGATACGAAGGAAATGATCAGAGCGATACGAACGGGAGGATACGAACTGGTTGTTTGTTCGAAGCAAGGGAATAGGAGTTCAACACGGAGAAATATCTGGAATGACTCGTTCAACACGGCGACAAAGGTGGATCGACTCTAAGAATTCGCGACACGCCATCGCAGGAGCGCAGGCTTAATCGATTCGAAGTGATCGATTCGAAGTAATCGATTCGAACCAGAGTGCTTGCCGAGATACTACAATCTTGACTCGATCATAACTTGAGATCTATAAGTCCAAATGCTATAAAATTTTCACAGTAGCTTATTGGCAACCTAAGGAATGTTCATGCCAAATTTCATCTCAATCGGAACAATTCTTGATCGATTCGAAGCAAGGATCGAATCGATCCCAAAGTGGGCCCGGATTCCCAGTATTCGGGCATGTGGGCCCCCTGACGTACCAGAACTGGTCTCCCCTCAATTTAGGCGAAATATCAGCCTCCTACACCTATAAATAGAGCCCCTGGTCATTCAGAAAAGGGGTCGGACAATTTTGAGAGCTAAAGAGCGCTCGGACTCTGCCAGATTTACTCCAGATCACCATTGCTGCCTTAGATTCAGATTATAATCATAAACTCCGTTGTACTACGCGATAGGAAATTGTAATCTTCAAGCATCGATCAATAAAAGATAAAAACTTTGGAGTGGACGTAGGCCGGAGATAGCCGAACCACTATAAATCTCGTGTTTTTGTTCATTATTTCTGGATTGCTGTTTGTTTTTTGTTTAGATCTGAGATTTGTGTTTGAATATTGCTGATTTGTATTCATACACTGGTGCTTTCACAACATTCGGGGTTTGTGACCATTTTTGGCGCAAACACCAGATGCACCGCTTTCTCCTCCTCAACCAATCGGCCCCAGACGTTATATAAGTGTGCCGGGTAATCATCGAGCCAGGCTAGACCCCTGTGCCTCAGCATGTTGGCATTGTAAACAATGAGAAGATCTTCAATGTCGGCTTCTAGCCTGGACTCAGCCGATCTCACCTTCTCCTCGACCTCAGTCTCCACCTTGCGAACCTTAGCCATGACCGCATCCCGTTCGCCTTGGAGGAGAACAGCCTGTTCGCACGCCTCCTGGGCTGCGTTGTTTACGTCATCCCTTTCCTTGGCCATGTCGGAGAATTTGGCCTTGAGCTCGTTGAGTTCCTTGACCGCCGCATCCCGTTCGGCGGCGACTGTAGTATTTCGGTGGCCCATCTCCTCCACCAAGGCAACATGTGTCTGCCTCAACCTCTCCATCACCACAGTCGCTTCATCGGCTTTTTTGGTGGCCTCAATTTCAGATTTCCGAGAAGACTCGGCCTCAATATTGAGCAATTGTATAATTCGGTCTTTTTGAGCGAGCTCGGATTCCATCTTCTCAATTGCTTTGGCTCGCTCAAAAGCCACCTTGGAAGCTTTCTCTACAGCCTTTACCCACTCTCTATACTGGGTGTAGATGTCGTGAACGTAGTCATGCATCGTGTTTTCCACCCCTGATGGAATTCTTTTTAAGTGTGGTGGGAAGACGTAGCCGTCGAAGCATATGTTTGTGAACTCCTTCCTCTACTGAGCCATTTTGATGGCCCCTTATCCTGTGGGCTCAGTCGGGACCTGCTCTGCAATTATGGAGGCCGTGGTTTCGACTCTCTGGAGATATGTCTCGGATCTAGAAGTATGAGAAGATGGCCTGTGACGTGGAGGCTCTGGTGGATGTGAAACATGAACAGGAGGTGGAGATGGAATTCTAAGAGCAGGAGAGTAAGACCTAGATCGGTGTCTGTATTCTCTGTCCCTGTCCCGCTCGTACCTCTCTTGATTAGAGTACCCGCGATCGTGGTCTCTATTCGAATCTCTCCTGTGGGAGTCATGGTAGGTAGAAGATTTTCGAGCCGAGCGAAGGCTCCCAAGCATTGATCCTCTCCTGGACATCATACCTGAGAATGAGAAACGAAGGAAAAGTTAGCGATCTCTTAGGTTGGACGATTTACAGTTATGAATCATGCAGTGCAGTGAAGTGTATGCATGTGCAACCCCCCGACCAACCGAAAATGTCGGCCGCACTCATAGCAAACGACCCGCTCAGCTCAAGAGCATTGTCAAGCTCCTTCATCCCGGTGTCGTGTTGAAATGACACATAATCCGGAATTGGAATATCAGCAAGCCCTTCGAAAGGATTCTCTACTTGCGGGGGAGGAGCCTCCGAAATTCTAATCCCCGGGATGGGCAAAGACACAATGACGGATTTTAATCTCACGGATTTAGAACGCTTATGAGCAACTGCCTTGCCTTTTCTCCTTCCTCCTGAATCTTGAAAACTGGAAGAAGGCCCAACTTGGAGTTCGTTATCAGTGGGAGTTCTCTCCGGATCAACTTCTTCAGATATTGAAACTCCGGACGCTTTTTGTTTCACCCGTTTCTTTGAGACCGCCCTAAGTGTCCCTTCCAGCCGTCTGCTTTGCTTACGTTCAATCAGCCCGACAATTCTCAAGTTTCTGTCGGTTAGAACCAAATCGATGTCCCTCTCTTCGCCCGGAACTGCTTGGAGGATCCGAACTAGCTCTCTGAAATATCCACCATCGGGTCGTGAGATTGTGGCTGTAAAGGAAGAGAAGTATGTCAGTTTTGAGGTCGATTATTATTATCTCAATAATTCATGAGAAATATTACAACACTTACGTCTATCCAACCATCGCCTAGCGAATCCAGGGGGGCACCGAACGTAGAACCATTCAGTTTTAAAGTAACTCAGCCTTCCCCAGGACCCAATTACTATTTGACAGTTCCTAATAGCTTCTAAGAATGTGAAAGAAGGGCTGTCTCCACGACTCTTAATGTTGAAGAGATATCTGATCTCGATCTGCGTAGGTGGTCGAAAGAGAATTTCCATAAACAGAATGAAAGTGCTATTCAACAAGGCATATCCGTTGGGGTGTAGTTGGGATGGGGCGATTCCAAGGAATGACAGCATTTCCCTTATGTGCTGATTAAATGGAGGAAGTGTCCCCGCCGTGCAAGCATGACGATTGAAAGC
This sequence comes from Allium fistulosum, assembly GCA_030737815.1. Lineage (NCBI taxonomy): Eukaryota > Viridiplantae > Streptophyta > Magnoliopsida > Asparagales > Amaryllidaceae > Allium > Allium fistulosum. Next base: position 8,351,861 of record JASFAW010000014.1, read on the forward strand.
AGTAAACCCTTCTGGGGGAGCATGTGGTCTATCATTTAGCCCTGGAAGTAATACGTCATCAAGAGACAGGCCATGTCTTAAGCATATCCATCCCAGCATATCTTTGGAAATGCCGGACGGTACAGAGTCTTGTGGACGGCAAATGAACTAGGCACCTGGAAACTCATCCGGAGCTGGATCTATAACTTCGGCTTCGATGACCGGTATCTCGATCATGGAAGGAATTGAACTCGGAAGTTCCTGCTGTTGCGAACTTTAAGGTTCCATGACTAACTAGCTTATGAAAAATCATTGTTAAACAGACAATGACGCTGGTGCATCCCCCAGTGTAAAGTGTGTGAATGTGTTGTGCAGTGCAGTACTGTATATCACTTGAAAAATTCTACAGAATTGGAGAAAGCATGTAAACGATAAGACTTCGAAATTCAGTCGGAATGACCATCATTGCTGACCGTCACTACCATGCCATCCAGATGTTAGGGATCGATCCAAGTTAATTTTTTTTATCATTTTGTTAAGTTCTAGTTTCGTCGATGAGCTTCGATAGGCAATCAGGTATGCGGTAAAACGATTAAGTCCACTTATGCATGTTTGAAGCTCGTTGGAGTCATTTTTTCAAGTGTGCAAGAGATTACAAGTTCTTTAAGGTTCAATTCGTATCGATCACAAAAGTCCGGTTCGTAGCGACAATTCATATTCATCCGTATGAGAGTTCGAATCGGTTAAGGCTAAGGACTTCGAATCGATCCAGGGCGACCATTTCGTATTGATCAATTAGGTCACTGTCGTATCGATCCCCTGGCGCATAATTCGTATCGATCGGAAATTCTGGATTTCGAATCGATCAGACGCAACCCCTTCATATCGATCCACATGTTCAAAGCACTCGATTCGATGCAAAAGCTCAACCATCGATCGATACGAAGGCCTCCATCTCATCATCTTGAAGCCCCTACTCCAGATCTACATGAAGCGAAGGCCGAAGAATCTTCGATCGACTCCCTTGTATCCATCCTCGCTTCCTCTTCCCCAAATGGCATAAACGCCATGACCTTCCTCAACTTCACTCCAACCCGAATCCAACATCAACTACGCGAGGATTGACCACGACTCTGGGTGATTTGAAGTTAAAGATTGAGTCTCATCGTTTACGCGTTGGATTCGCTTAGTGGATTACCTAAATCTTGCAGTTGGTTCGAGTAATTGAGAGTCTGAATCGATTCGAAGGCAAGAACAGTTTTCCTTTTTCTTTTTCCATGTCTTTGAAAGCAAAGCGCAAGAGTAAAAAGTAAAAAGTGAAAAATGGCTAAGTCCACAGTATTTATATGGACTCGAATGTGAAGGGAGAAACGATTCGCCTCCCAGTAAAATCGATCGGTTGCAAAATGTCACCACGGGATCGATTCGAACAAGCTATTCAAATCCATCAACTCGAGCCTTTATCGAAGCGAAATTGCCAACGAAGGCTTTTCCGAGTCACCTAAATCCATCGATACAAAGCCATTGTTCGTATCGATCATCTTCGACTCCATCCCCAGTGCAGCGATATGGACAGTGCTGTTCGAATCCTTTAAATCAAAACTTCCAGGGGCCAATATTTATCGATACGAATGCATATTTCATATCCATCTTTGTGACCCACGCATCGATTCGAAAATGAAGACCACTGTAATGGAATCCACCGAAGTTCGTTAACATCGATTCGAAATGATCATTCGTATCCATCAAAGCTCATATTCATCGATGCAAAATGTTCATTTCGTATCCATCAATGCGACGTATACCGATGCAAAGACAATGTCTTAACCTTCTTACATCGATTCAGGAGAGGATCGATAAGAAGGAACATTCAGAAACAACCATCGAGCATTGTTTCAATTCGAATTTCACATCGGTTCAGGAGAGGATCGATACGGAATTCGATACGAGATTAACTGACAACGACTCGTGAACGTGCAAACGTCAACGAGAGTCAGATTAACATATATGCAATACGTCAGACTAATATTCAATTTTCAACATCCATGGGAATTGGATACTTATCTAATAAATGATTACAACAACGAACAACTAATCACCAGCATACAACAAACAATTACAACAATACATGGTACAATAGTTGACAGTCAACGGTTCACATTACCGAGAAAATCAGTCAAAGATTACAACTTTCAACGAAAAGACGATGATTGCTCAGAATGAAGATTGCAGCACTTCAAAGCACATCATGTTTCCACAAGACGTACTTTGGGGAGCAAATGTTATCCCACCTTTTGGCAAGGCCGTGACACCAAGGACTTGACTAGAAACCAATGACGGTTCGTCTTGGAGATCGGTTATACGTAGGTTCACTATGGATATCGACGAATTTTGTTTGAGTCCGGATCAAGCTACGATCGACAAGACATGACGAGCAAAGCCATGGAAGCCAGCGTTCCCAATCTCAAGTCAATCCGAGTTCATATGATCGAGTTTGGATCGATACAAGCTAAGGGAGATCAACTCTATTTCGTATCGATGGGCTAGGCCTTTGTTCGAATCGATCAGCTTCGTATCGATCAGAAGGCCCTAGTTCAAATCGATCAGGTTCGCATCCATCATCGGAGTCCACTTTGTATCGATCGTCCAGAGTTTACTTCGCATCCATCAACTCACACTGTTCGTATCCCTCATGCCCAGTTGCTTCGTATCCATCAGGAATTCCTTGTTCGTATCGATCCAGACCATGGTTATTCGTATTGATCGGGCTACCAGTGTTCGAGTCCATCTGGCCACGTCAACTTCGTATCGATCGACTGGAGGCATTTTTAATCGATACGAACAAGGCCACGCGGTTAACTTATTCCACGTGTCCTCCATCGATACGAACATAGATCGATTACATCGATGCAAACGAGAGACACCTTCCATCGATTCGAACAAGACAAATGCTTCGATACGAACAAGGCAAAAGTCCTGGAATGACTCAGTCAACTCGGCGTAGAAAGTGGATCGATCCAAAGAATGCTCGCCACGTCATCACCTGGGCTCGCGCAGCCATCGATTCGAACAAGATCGAGTCGAAATGATCGAGTCGAACCAAATAGCCTGTCGAAAGTCTCCATTTCGTATCGATGATATCTCGCGATCTACAAGTCCAAATGCTCATAGGAGCTTACGTGCATGCCAGAGAATGTTCACACCAAATTTCGACTCCACTGGACCTAATCTTGATCGATACGAAATTCATTTGTATCGATCACGAATCGGGCCGAAACTTCACAGGCTTGGTCGCGTGGGCCCTCTCACATGCCAGAAGAAGTCTCCCAAGATCTGAGCGAAATATCAGCCTCCTACACCTATAAATAGACCCCCAGAGCCTACAGAAAAAGGATCTTTGAATTCTCCAACGCCCAGACTCTGCCGGATCCGATTACATACTCCATTGCTGCTGCTGCTAACGAATTTTACTACTGTTATTCATTGTTATCTGCTGTAACCTGCTTCAATCAATTGTAATCATCAAAGAAACATCAATAAAGCCAACAATTTCATAGTGGACGTAGGCAATACGCCGAAGCACTCTAAATCTTTGTGTTTCTGTGCACTTTTATTATTTTCCTATCTGTTTTTGGAGTTTTTGTTAGATAATCCTCTTTTTCCATTTAACTTCTTCATTTTATCTCTTCAAAAACTTCCGAAGAGTGTTGTGCCCATTTTTGGTACAAACAGGAGTTGATGCTCGAAACCGAACGGATCCGACCCACCGTCAACGCAACCATACTCCTGAGCCTTATGTCCCTAAAGACATAGAACCAAGGATGCGAGACATGGACCATCGACCGTGACCGGCCCCTCCTCGCATTATGGAACCCAACCACACCTTGGCCTAACATGCTCAAAATGTCCAGATGTCGGACATCCCGACGATGATCCGTCAAATGATCCATGAAAGTCAAGTACTTACTAACGACGACCGGGGAATCTCCCGGAGGCATACCCCTTTCATTGATGATATACTCTATGCTGAACCACTTCAGTGATTCAGGATGCCGACTTTACCTGTTTATGAAGGGAGCTCTGATCCCAATCAGCATATCTTAAAGTACGAATGGTGGATGAATGCTGCACGAGCCGATGATGTAGTTAAATGCTAAAGCTTCCCGATTTCTCTAGGGGGCATAGCAACTATGCAGTTTACCCGTTTACCACCTCAATCTATCTCGTGTTTTGACCAGTTGGCGACAAAGTTTATTGAGCAGTTCCACATGCATGTCGCAAGGCTGAAAGATGTTAATACATTGTCTAGTGTCACTCAAGCTCCTGGAGAAACACTCAGACGTTATCTAGAGAGATTTCATGCTGCATGCGCTGAGATTTGTAATCCTAACGATAACTCAATTATGATGGCATTAAATAAGGGGATCGATCCCGATTCCGAGTTCGGCAACTAGTTGGCCAGAAAACCTCCTACGTCATTGGACTGTTTCTATTCCAAGGCAGCCCAATTCTTGAGAAGGAAGGATGCGAAACAGTCTTGGAAGAATGATGATGCATGACCCAATATGGAAGGAATCCAGAGCAATGTTGCTGTTAAACAAACCAGGGAGAGTTCCGGGAAGGTACAACTGAACATATAGAATCAACAGAAAGACAATGGAAACGGGATTAGAATCATGGGCCACGACGTAGGGCTCCTATGTTTGATAATTATACCCCTTTGAATATATCGTTGGAGAATGTGTATTTACAGACTTGCAATACTATTCAGTATAAGAAACCTGCTCCAAAGCAGTTATCGGAAAAACAGATTCGGACAGGAATGTTTTGCAGATTTCATGATAGCTATGGCCATAACACGAATGAGTGCCGTCATTTGCAAGATATTATTGAGAAGTTGATACGTGAAAGGAAGTTGGAACAGTTTGTGCGGGCGCCGCAGTCTGGAGGAGCGGGCCCATCGAATTAGAACCGAACACCAAATCAAGCGAGACCGGAGGAACCCGCTCGTACTGGCGGGAGGTTGGTTATAAATACTGTTAGTAGTCGTCCTCATCCAGCAGACCGAAGCTGGAAGGAAATGGAGTCGTATGCCAGTTCTGTTAGGCATGCAAGCTTCGAATGTTATAGTAGTTTGGAAGACGGGGCTCCAGCCAAGCAACAGAAGATGATGACAGATGACATCACATTTTGAGATCGAGATGCCGATAGGGTCGAAGCCCCCACTATTGATCCACTTGTCATATCAACTCAGGTAGGTCCTGCTTGGATGAAGAGGATCTTAGAAGACAGTGGAAGCTCAGTGAACATACTGTTCAAGCGAGCCTATGACTAGATGAAAATGGAAACTAAAGACTTGAAGTCTTGTCAGTCTCGTATTCATGGCTTTAACGAAAGTGCAACCATGCCTGCTGGAGTGGTGGAACTACCAATGGAATTGGGAATTGGAGAACATCGGAGAGTCCGGATGTTACAATTTATTGTGTTGGATATAGACTTGCCATACAATGCTTTCTTGGGCCGACCGGCCCTAGCTGAATTTAGGGTTGCCATCGCCCCTTAGTATATGACTTTAAAATTCCCTACCGACAATGGGGTCGGAGTTGTTCAGGGATACCAGGCTACTGGACAAGTCTATTATGTTGCTGAGCTGCGGAAGGTGTAGCGAAAAGAAAAAGGAAAGGGTGTAGAGGAATCTCTCTACGTCCGCTTTGCTGAGAATTGACAATTGACGCCTGGGCCTAGGCCCGGGCACCCCAACCAATTCCCAAGGGATCTTGATCCGAGAGATACTAAAAGTGAAGATGAAAGTAAAGACAGCTAAGCTTCCCCTGCCGAACCGACGATCGATGTTCCAATCGACGATAATGACGATTCTAAAATAATAAAGATTGGATCTCAGCTAAGCCAACAAATGCAAGAGGAATTGGTTGAATTTATCCGGGCAAACCTCGACGTGTTTGCCTGGACACACTCTGACATGTGTGGGACCTCGCCATACATCGTGAGCCACACATTTAATATTGACCCACGGCACGTCCCGATCAAGCAAAAAAGGCGTGGTATGGATCCAGAGAGATTTTCCGCCCTTAAGGAAGAAGTGGAAAAACTCAAATCGAACGGGTTTATTCGAGATGCATTATACACGGAATGGGTGTCAAATCATGTACTTGTTCAAAAGCCAAACGAGAAATGGAGAACATGCATTGATTACTCGGACTTGAATAAAGCTTGCCCTAAAGACAGTTTTCCACTTCCCCGGATCGATCAGCTCATAGACTCAACAGCTGGACATGAGTTGTTATCCTTCATGGATGCATACTATAGCTACAATCAAATACCCATGCACTTGCTTGACCAAGAGCATACCAGCTTTGTAACCAATATGGGACTTTACTGCTATAAAGTTATGCCTTTCGGACTCAAGAATGCCGGGGCAACTTATCAACAGTTAGTTAATCAAATATTCACTAACCAAATCGGAAAAACCATGGAGGTATATGTGGACGACATGCTCGTGAAATCACGATTCTCCACTGATCATATCAAAGACCTGGAGTCAATGTTTAATATCCTCCGAAAATATAGAATGAAGCTCAACTCGTTGAAATGTCACTTTGGGGTCACATCTGGAAAATTCCTTGGGTTTATCGTCAATGCTCGAGGGATCGAAGCTAATCCTGAGAAAATCTGGGCAATCAGAAATCTTAAGACTCCAAGAACTATAAAGCAAGTCAAAAGCCTTAACGGGAAAGTAGCCGCACTGAGCAGGTTCATCTCAAAATCTATTGACAAATGCATTACCTTCTTCGACCTGATCAGAAAAAGGAAGCGAAACTTCGAATAGACTACGGAATGTGAGGGCGCATTCCGAGCACTAGTTCAACATCTTTCTACACCACCCATTTTGTCAATGCCTATTGATCACAAAAGGTTGTACATTTACTTGGCGGTGTCAGAGAACACTATCAGTGCTGTCCTAGTTCAGAAGGAAGATCGGATACAATGGCCAGTATATTACATTAGCAAACGACTGACCGGGGCAGAGAGAAATTATCCGAAGCTAGAAAAGTTAGTTTATTGTCTTGTTATTGCCTCGAGGAAGCTCCGTCTGTATTTTCAGGCTCATCCCATCATTTTCTACACCGACCAGCCGTTACGACATGTCCTTACGCGGCCTGAGACGTCTGGAAGGTTTCTTAAGTGGAATATCGAGCTAAGTCAGTTTGATATTACTTACACTCCAGGACGAGCCATTCAGGGATAAGTCCTGGCAGATTTCATAGCTGAATTCACTATCCCGGAGGACTTGCCCGAAACCAGTGAATCTCCCAAGTATACCTGGAAGCTACATACTGATGGCGCATCAAATGAGGGTTGCTCAGGCATAAGGGTTGTACTTGAAACTCCTGAAGGTCGATTTATATGCTATGCTTTAAAGTTTGATTTTCGTGCAACCAACAACGAAGCCGATATGAAGCCCTGCTTGCCGGATTGATACTTGCCAGAGATTTAAGAGTCATTGCTGCGGAGATTTATTGTGACTCACAGTTGGTTGTATGGAAAGTTCGGGGGGAGTACCAGGCCAAAGACCGAAGGCTGGTTGCTTACCTATCTCGGGTCTAGGAGATATTGAATCAGTTTAACTATTATGCCATTTACTGCATACCCCGGGAGCGCAATCAGAAAGCCAATTCATTAGCAAAGCTAGCCAGTATAGGTGAACCACAACGAATGGGAATCGTTCCCATGGAAATATTATCTTCTCCAAGCATCGATCATATGGAAACAGATTGGGTATTTGAAGTCATTCCCGATAAGGAGTCATGGATGACTCCGTTCAGAAACTATCTCGAGCATGGGACCCTGCCGGAGCGCAGGAGTGAAAAGAGACAAGTTCTTCAAAAAGCTTCATGGTTCACCATCCAGAATGGAGTCATGTATAGAAGAGGGTACTTTGTTCCTTTACTCCGGTGTATCGCTCACGATGAGAGCAAATGAGTTTTGCATGATGTACACGAAGGAGAAGCGGCGATCACACCGGGGGCAAGCTCTTGCCAAGAAAGTGCTCCGATATGGATACTATTGGCCGACAGTAAATTGCGATGCATCGGATTACACTAGAAAGTGTGACAGATGTCAGAAGCATGCTTGAATTCCAATAGCTCCACCTACCAAAATAACTCAGATGGTCGGTCCATGGCCGTTTGCAGTATGGGGCATTGACATTATTGGCTCTCTACCTCTAGCCAAAGGTGGTGCGAAGTATGCTACCGTCGCAGTTGATTACTTTACCAAGTGGGCGGAAGCTGAACCCCTTGCTACAATCACAACGAAGAAAGTGATCAAATTTGTAGTACGCAACATTATCTATCGGTTTGGTCTCCCACATACCATCATTACCGATAACGGACCCAATTCGACAGTGTTGAATTCAAGAATTTCTTCCAACGATTCCACATCTAGAAAAAATTCTCTGCAGTTGCACACCCTCAAGTGAATGGACAAGTTGAAGCAGTTAATAAAGTTATAAAGTCTATTCTGAAGAAACGGCTGGAAAAGGCCGGAGGCAAATGAGTCGATGAACTTCCTATGGCTTTATGGGCTTACCGAACAACCCATAAGTCCGCGACCGACCACACTCCATCTCTCTTTCTTACGATTCAGAAACCGTTATTCCAGTCGAATTAGAAGTGCCTTCTCATTGTGTGACATATTATGATCCAAAGACAAATTCTATATTACTTGCCGAATCCCTGGATTTATTAGATGAGAAGCGAGAAGAGGCTGACTTGAGGGCAGCCGCATATCGAAGTCGAGTCGCCTGAATATACAATGCCAAGGTCCGACCCCGAACCTTTGAACTCGGCAATCTCGTCCTCAAGAATCTACCCAGTTCCTTCGCACATGAAACCAACATGGGAAGGGCCGTATGTAATTAAACAAAAGCTCGGAGACAGCATATTTAAATTATCAACCGTTGACGGTCTTACTCTGCCAAGAACCTGAAACAGCGAGAGTCTTCGTCGCTACTACATATGAAAGGCTTTATTTATTTAGTCTACTTTTCATTTGCAATTTATTTATGCATTTCAAAATTTGAATTTGTAATAAGGCCACCGAATGTGCCGTAATTTCTTATTTCAGCAATAAAATACGATCTCTTCGAGCCAGAGCTGTGATTTTTTGAAATGCGTCATACAATTATCACTATGCACGGAGAGCTAAATTCCACCCAACGGTGGGGTTTATTCAAATAGGAAGTAACTATGATACGACCGGTTACTCGCTAAGGGAAACCCGAGCTTGGGGGCAAGTTATCACACCGAAGACAAAAAAAAGGATCGAAACACAACAATTCTCTAACTAACTCCAAATTCCCAGAGTGCGAACTGGAGTATAAACCTATAAATGCTGTTTCGGAAAGGGTGGATCCATCCACCTAACGACTTTGCCCGTAATCGAACCAAGTTTTAGGAGGATGGATCCGTCCATCTAACGACCTCACTTGTTAACTCAGGGTAGATGTGTGTCGACCATCCACGATCCTGATAGAACCGTTGTTCCCGAACTACGAACGAAATCCTAAAGCCCAAACAGATGTGACTGACCGTTTGTCGGCTAACTCCAGACTCCCAGAGTGTGAGCTGGAGTATGAACATAAATACCAAATGGGTGTGACTAACCACCCATCAACTAACTCCAGATTCCCGGAGTGCGAATCAAAGTATAAACGTTAAATAACTCAAGATCCCCAGAGTGCGGATTGGAGTATAAACATCAAATAACTCTAAGTCCCCAGAGTGCGGATGTGAGTATAAACGCAAAACGGGTGTGACTGACCACCCATAAAATAAATTAAGTCCCCGGAGCGCGGGCGTATCTCAAAACCTTGTGCAGGAGTGACAGACCACCGATCTACAAATGCAATCCCCGGAGTATGGATGCGATCACCAATAGACGAGCAAGTGTGATTCGACCACTTGAACTCGTCTTGTTTCAAATCTGCTTCAGCAAAGTTAAGCCCGATATATTAAAGGCAACCAACGATTGTTAACCAATCTTTTTCGATTTCTCCCCGGAACTGGGGGTAGAACTTAAGTGTCAGCCACTGATTGGGATAATGTAATATCGGAATTCGACTTAGCGCTCGATCACAACTCGAAACCGTGACTCCGGAACTTAGCAACTAAACCCGGGTCCGATCTAAAGAATACAACTCCATAAGTATATTGAATGAAAGTTCGAGTGTTGAAGCACTTTAACAAATGAATACAAGTTGTACAGAGGACGAAATGAAATTTTATTTCAACTATTGTTTGGGAGAAAATAGGATAAGTACAAAACTATACCAAAAGTCCTACTAGTAGGGGCCGAACCCGCATCTATACACGGCCTACAAAAAGAAAGAAAAAGAAGATTCCTATCTATCTACCAAAAATGAGCCGAAGAGACATGTTTACTCTTTCTTTTTTCTCGGCTTCTTCTTCGGCGTTGACCCGTTGGAGCTGCCACCTGGTTTTCTCTTCGAGCCCTTGCCTTTCGGCGGCCAATCCCCAGTCGGGAGCATTATATCAACTTCCTCCTTCGAACTCACATGTATTGGAATGCTTCCTAAAGGCAGAGTCAGAGGGATGGGACCAGCGGTAGGAGGCGGGATAGGCACGCTGGTGTCGACAACCGTACCACCAGGGGAAATCATTCGTAACGGAGCTAGACCGGGGCCCGCCATCCCACCTCCAAAGCTACTAGCTCGTGTAGCTGCCTCCATCTCAACATTGATTTCGGCTATAATCTCCTCTTCGTGAAGTGTTCATGCATTGCCGAGAACGCCTGCAGTTGGGACCGAAGAGCTAGTCACTGGTGCGCTTCCACCCATAACAAACGACAAATCAGCAAAGGGGTCACTGTAATGACCGAGAAGTCCCTCCATCATCTGTTCATCGAAAGTAAGTGTGCTTCCCTGTGCTCCGTCAATTGCTGTCGTGGTTGTTGTGGTAGTCGCTTCTGTTATGATGGCCTACTGCGCATGATGTGATTCTTGAGCTGCAGGAGGCATGATCGATGTGGCTCCATTCACTGGACAAAAACAAAGGAAGGACTGTTAGTAATTATTTCAAGTAACGCTTCCGATTTTGAATAAGCATAAGAAATTTTCAGAGTACCTTCCTCAGTTTGGCTCACGGGTGGCGGAGCAGCTTCAGAGACTTTCTCGCGAGTTGGAGATAACTGCAGTTGATCCGGATTATAAGCAAGAACGAGCTTAGGATCAACCATAGATGTGGATTCAGGCTGAGTCGGCGCAAGAGTTTCAGAACTTACATCATGGTGCTCGACACCAGAGCCTTCTCCAACCTCCGAGTGTTGAGCACCAAGTTTCTCCTTCTCATATGAGTCATCGTATCATAGAGAACTTTCCGTTCATCTTCGCTCAACACCCGGTTCTTGAGCTCAAACTCATTAATCGATTCAGCTTGGTGTGCAGCCTTTTCACCTGCTATTAATCGGCCCCAAGCATTGTACAGGTGTGTTGGATAATTGTCGAGCCAGGCTAGATTTCTATGCTTCAAGACATTAGCATTATACATGATCAGAAGGTCTTCAATATCTGCCTCTAAGCTGGACTTCGCCATTTTAAATTCTTCCTCAACCTTGGCCTCAACCTCCCAGATTTTAAGTGATGTCGCATCCCTTTCACCCCAGAGCACCACAACTTGTTCGCATGCCTCCTGGGCTGCTCTATTTGTAGCATCCTTTTCTTTGATGATTTCGGAGAATTTGGCTTTAAGCTCATTAAGTTCCTTCAGAGAAGCATCCCTTTCGGCTGTAACAGTGGTATTTTAGTGTCCCATCTCTTCAACCAAAGAGCGAAATGCGTTTTTCGCATCCTTTCCATGGATTGATTTGATCATCAGCTTTCTTGGTGGCCTCTATTTCTAATTTCCAAGAAGATTCGGCTTCACCATTGAGCACTTGAATGATATGGTCCTTCTGAGCAAGGTCGGTTTCTAACTTCTCAATTGTTTTGGCTCGCTCAAAAGCCACCGCCGACGCTTTATCTGTGGCTTTTATCCACTCCTTATAATGGGTATAAATGTCGTGGATGTAATCATGCATCGTTTTCTCCGCCTCAGATGGAATTTTCTTTAAGTGAGGAGGGAAGATAAAGCCGTCAAAGCAAATGTTCGGAAAATCTTTTCTCAACTGGGCGATTCTGATCACTCCTTCCCCAGTCGGCTCGGTGATCGCTTGTTCTGTGACAGTGGGAGTTTCGACCTCTGTTCTATAGCGTTGTGAATCGGGCCTAGGGGCATGAGAAGATGGTTTTTAACATGAAGGCTCTAATGGTTATTTTCCATGAATGGAGGGTTGTGTTGAAACTCGAGGAGGTGGAGAGCACGATCGGGATCGATATCAGTATTCTCTATCTCTATCCCTATCCCTTTCCCTCTCGTAACGTTCTTGACTAGAATAACCACGATCGCGGTCTCTGTGAGCTTCCCTCCTATGGGACTCATATTATGAACTCGATGACTGGCGTGCTGAATGAAGTATTCCAAGCATAGAATCTCTCCTAGTCATTGCATCTGTAGAGTAAAGGAAAAACAAAGTTAGCGATCTCTAGAAGTGAACAACTTAAGACTGGAAATCGTGTAGTGTCGTGAAGTGTATATGTATGTGCAACCCTCCGACCAACTGGAAATGTCGGCCACACTTGTGGGAAGAGACTCGCTTAAATCTAGAGCACTTTGAAGCAACTCTAATCCGGTGTCGTGTTGAAGTGACACATATTCCGGAATTGGAATATCGACAGTCCTTCAAAAGGATTCTCTATTTGCAAGGGAGAACTCTCCGTGATTCTAACACCGGAGGCTAGCAGGGACATAACTACGGATTTCCATCTCGAAGACTTATGATGCTTATGAGTGACTGCCTTGCCTTTTCTCCTTCCCTCTAAATCCTGAAAACTGCCCGAAGGCCCGGCCACAGGTTCGTCATCAGTGGGTGTATCCTCTCTACTGCCTTCCTCAACTATTACAATCTCGGGCACCCTGCGCTTAGCCCGTTTTGTCGGAACTGTCTTGATCGACCCTTCGAGTCTAATGCTCCGATTTTGATCGATTAGCCCAACAATCCTCAAATTTTCATCAGAAAGCACTCCACTGATTTCTCTATCTACTGCGGGCACTTCCTGGAGAAGCCTTATAATTTCCCTATACTGCGCACCCTCTGGCCACGGAATCGAGGTTGCAAAAGAAATAAAATGTTAGAATGGATATCAAGTAAGATTACTTAGTCAATCGATGTAAAGCTGAAGCACTTACGCCTAACTATCCATCGTCTGGCGAAGCCCGGCGGGCATCAGACATATATCCACTCAGTTTTGAAGTAGCTCAATCTGGTCCAGGCACCGATCACAACTTGGCAGTTCCTAACCGCCTCTAAGAACGTGAAAGAAGGGCTGTCTCGCCGACTTTTGACATTAAATATAAATATGATTTCTTCCGGAGTTGGGGGCCACAAGAGATGCTCCATAAAGACAATGAATGTGCTGTTTAACAAAGCATACCCGTTCGAATGCAATTGCGATGGAGCAATCCCTAAGAAAGCCAACGCTTCTCGAATGTACTGGTTAAATGGAGGAAGCGTCCCGGTTGTGTACGAGTGTCGATTAAAAGCAGTATACCCCTCTGAGGGAGCGTGAGGCCTGTCATTTGGCCTTGGAAGCAGAACGTCGTTTGGCGACAACCTATGACGTAGACAAATTCTTCCTATCATGAATTCGGAAATGTTAGATGGAACCGAATCTTATGGGTTCAGAATTACATTTACTCCAAGAAGCTCATCCGGAGCTGGACTAATGGTTTCAGCTTCAATTTCCGGCAATACTATAACCGAAGAAGTTGGATTTTGAGTCTTCGACTGTTGCAAACTTTCAGGTTCCATAACTAACCAACTCATCAAAAATCATCATTAGACGACAATAATCCCATGTGTGCCCCAGTGTGAAGTGCATGATTGTGTTGTGCAATGCAATATTTTATGGTACATAAGAATGTTCTACAAAAATTAGCAAGGTATTTAGACGACGGGACTTCGAAATTCAATCGAAATGACCGTCATGGCTGACTGTCACAACCGTGCCATCCTGGCTTCAGAGATTATGTCTGAGTTAAAGTTCGTAAAATTGGTTAAGTTATAGTTCCATCGACAAGCTTCAAATGGCAGTTAAATGTGTGGCAAAAGTCCAAAAAAAATGCAAGGAAGAAGTTCGTCAGAGTCAAGTGTTCGAATTTTGCATGAAGTTTCGTATCCATCAAAGTCAAAACTTAGATAACTCATTACAAAGGCCAAAACTTCGCATCGGTTCAAAAATCTTCATTTTGTACCGGTTCACAAGTTCACTTCGTATCGATCGAATAAGTTCGCTTCGTATCGCTAAAGAATGTCCACTTCGTCTCGATCAGAAGCACCCATTTCGTATCGATCATTCAACATTATCTTCACATCAATAGAACAATTCAGCTTCGTATCGATCAAAGGGGCATTAACTTCGTAGCGATCGAGGTTTGTTGGCTCCATATCCATATCGATTCGAAGTGATCGATACTAATTTGAAGAACCCTCAATCGATACAAAATTAAAAGCATGCGACCGAAGCGAAGATATCGATACGAAATCCAAGGATCAATGACCGATACGAAATCAAAGGTTGGGGATCGATACGAAATTTTAAGGCAAGACCGATACGAAACAAAGCATCTTCTTCCCTAATATGTCGATGGGAAATCAAGGCCAAACTGCCATCTACAAAGTTCTTCGTATCCCTCCAACCACCTTCTTCCCCAATCAACACGAAGGCATCCCTGGCCTTCCTTGACCTCACAATTCAACCATCTCTTCTACGCAACTTTCGACCATGAATATGAAAGGAATGACACAAGAATTCGAGTCTCGTCATGTTAAGGTTAAATACGGTCGATAATTTACCTATTTCCAGAAATTAGTTCAAAGGATGGATGTTTGTTTGGCTCGATTCGAAGGCGAGAATGGTTTTCCTTCTTTTCTCAAGTTTACAAATGATGCGATGGCAACGATATCAAAATAAGAGCAAGTGAAGGGATACGGCTAAGTACAAAAAGCATTTATATAGACATGAGGGATGAAGGGAAACAATTCTTCTCCCAGTTGTTTTGACCGGTTAAAGGCAGTTTCCCCTCCAGTTAATACGAAGAAATCTTTTTGTATCCATTCTCCATCGATTCGAAGCAACCACAATTCGTATCCATCAACCCATCGTTACAAACGATACTATGAAGACTGATTGAATTGTTCATACCCATCAAACATCTATCGATACGAAATGACAAGTTCAAATACATCACTTTGAAGACCATAAGTGTTCGCATCCATCGATACGAAGAAATTTCGAAGTACCGGTTATTTCATATCGATAGCCATCGATACGAAATGCTTTGAAAAACCAACTAATTCGTGTCGTTCGCCATCGATACGAAGGCAATATTTCAAATTTTCACATCGATCCAGGAGAGGATCGATATGAGGAGATACACTAAAACAACCATAAAGCATTGTTACAGTTCGAATTTCACATAGATTCAGGACATGATCGATATAGAATTCGATAAAAGAAAACCGACAATGACTCGTGAGCGTACGAACGTTAATGTGAGTCAGGTTAACATACGTGCATGTATGACGAACTAACATCCAATTTTTAAAATTCATAGGAATTGAATGCTCATCTGGTGACAATTTCAACAACAAACAACAATCTGCATCCAACGCTTAGTAATAATAGTACATAGTACCACAATTGGTAGTTAATAATTCATTATTACTGGAAATCAATCGAGGATTATATCTTTTGACGAAAAGACAACAACCAATCAGCGAATTGGAAAGAACCTTGTCAGAATAGAGATCGCATATTTTCAAAGCACATCATGTTCTCACAAGACGTCCTTTGGGAGGAAAATGTTATCCCGCCTTTTGGCAAGGCCATGACACCAAGAACTTAACTGGAAAATAAGGACAGTTCTTCTCCAATGCCAGTTGTATATAGGTCAACTATGGATATCGGTAAGTTTTGTCCGAGTCCGGATCAAGCTACAATTGATATGACACGACAAGCAAACCTATGGAAGTCAACATTCCAAATTTCAAGTCAATTGGAGTTCGTGTGCTCAAGGTATGATCGATGCAAGCCAAGGAAAACAACTCATTCGAATCCATCAATCCAACCCCTTCGCATCGCTCTTGTTCGTATCCATCCGCAAACAAGCTTCTTTCGTATCCATCAAGTATATTGCTTCATATCCATCAATTACGATACAGTTCATATCCATAAAGAATGTTGCTTCGCATCCATCGACGAGCTGTGTTTCGTATCGATCTCCATTTTTCCATCTTTCGCATCGATTGGCTAAAGACAATCGATACGAAGAACAACACTCAACGTGATCGATACGAAGCACCTTTAAGCCATCGATACGAATTAGCACCTCCTGGATCGATACGAATGGAGCCTTACCTATGGATACGAAGCAGTGAGTAAAAATAAGCGATATGAAGCAATATTTAGAAGAGCGATATGAAGCTACGAGCAAGTAGAGCGATACGAAGTAAAGAAAAGGAGCGATACGAAGGAATTCACAAAAATGGATGACTCGGTCGTACGGCATGAAAAGTGGATCTACCCTGGATTTTCGAGACACGTCATCGGTACGAGATGCATGGATACGAAGAGAAAATAATGTGGAGCTTTGGATCAATATGAACGTGACAGCCAACCAACAAATCTAAACTTGCATCAATCATAACTCACAATCTACAAGTCCAAATGCTACCAAATTTTCACAAGAGCCTGCGTACAACCTGAAGAATGTTCATGCTTGTTATCTCGCCTTTTGGCAAGGCCGTGATACCAAGAACATGACTGGAAACCAAGGAAAGTCCATCCCAAGATCGGTTGTACGCCGGTTCACTATGGATATCGATAAATTTTGCCCGAGTCCGGATCGAGCTGCAATTGATATCACAGTACCAGCAAAGCTATAAAAGCCAACGTTCCAAATTTCAAGTCAATCGGAGTTCGTACGCTCAAGATATGGATCGATCAAAATCAAGGGGGAAGGCCTCTGTTCGTATCCATCACCCTGCAGTAGCTCTGTTCGCATCCATCAAAAAACCATTGTTCGAGTCGATCTGTTCGAATCCATCAATAATTGCCTTGTTTGTGTCCATGAAGGAAACAGGGAAAACCTGACTTCGTATCGGTCTTTTTCGAATCGATCAGAGGCGCGCTACTTCGTGTCGATCAATGGAACTACCCTATTCGTATCCATCAAAAAGAATCTTGTTCGTGTCCATCAAGTGTCGACCATTCGTATCGATCCACCAATGCGCTTCACTTCGTATCCATCATGAAGCTACTATTCGTATCCATCAAGTTTAAGCAAAGTCGTTGCTTCGTATCGATCGATACGAACAAAGCAGTACGATCGATACAAATAGAGCGAGTACTGATCGATTCGAACAACATACTACAGATCGATACGAACAACACACTACTAATCGATTCGAACAAGGTTCATGCATATGGGAGACTCGGTGGATTCGGCGTGAAATTCGGATCGATCCAAAATAAAGTGCGTGCTCATCATCAATTCGAACAGGTCGATACGAAGTGTATCGATTCGAACTGAACAGCCTACCGAAGACACGAATATGCATCGATCATAAATCACGATCCACAAGTCCAAATGCTACGAAATTTTCACAGGAGCTTACGTACAACTCAAAGAATGCTCATGCCCAATTTCGACTCGATTGGGCCAAATCTAGATCGATAAGAAATTGGTTCGTATCAATCACGAACCGAGTGCAAATCACATGGGATCGATCGCGTGGGCCCGCTCCCGTGCCAGAAGAGGTCTCCTGAGATCTGAGCTAGATATTTGCAACCTACGCCTATAAATAGGAGCCCACAACCTAAAGAAAAGGGATCTTTTTGCTCTTTGACGTCCAGACTCTGCCGGATTCACCATTGTATTCAAATTCCATTGTTGTACTCGAGATTTACTGCTGTAATTCGCTGTAACCAGCAACCAAAAGTTAATAAAGATCAATTATTTCATAGTGGACGTAGGCAACGCGCCGAAGCACTCTAAATTTCTGTGTTTCTACGTACTTTCTTGTTTGTTTTTGAAGTGTTTGTTAGATAATCCCCCTTTTCCATTTAGTTTCTTCATTTTATCTCTTCAAACCCTTCCGAAGAATGTTGTGCCCAATTTTGGTACAAACACTTTGGTGCTTTCACTGAGAAAAAACCCAGTTTTTTCCTTCTGCTCATTGGATCTACTGCCGATATCGGATTGCAAACATCCTAGAGGAAGATCCGTATCTCAATTTCAGAAGTTCTTCCATCCTATTCAGATTTGCTACAAGTCTTGGAGATAGCTTCATCATCCATCATGGTTAACACAAGGACTACTTCTACAGGTGCAGATCCAGAAGGACGGGACAGATAGATTCCTGTACAGCCGCTTCCAGCCGATCAGAATGCTACCGGACCATCAGATCCACAAGGCCCTGTCACCAGGGAAGAATTTCAGATGTTAATGCAAGAATTGACTCAGAGCCGCCAACAGCTCATACTAATGTAGAGCTAACCAACCAACTGAACCGTCAACGACGAAGCAGATCCAGGAGGGATTAGGCTTCCTATTCATCCACTGAAAGTTCAGCCTCTTCCGATTATCATCACAGATCTACACACCCACGGCTAGACGGAAGTTACACACAGGTCACTGGGTATCAACATACATTGAATGTTGGGCAACTGAGAGTTGGTCCATCAACCAGCCATCAGACTGGACCCTTCTCCCGAGCAGGCACTACTCCACACCATATTACTGATAACCGTACTGCGACAGCTACAGATTTGGGCGCAAAGACCCAAAATCGAACAGATCCGAACCATCACCAGCGTGAATACCATCCTGAGCCTTACGTCCCCGAAGACGTAGAACCAAGGAGGCGAGACATGGACCGTCGACAGCGACCGGCCCCTCCTCGCATTGTAGAACCCGACCACACCTTGGCCCAACCTACTCAAAATGTCCAGATGCCCGACCTACCAGAAATGATCCATCAAATGATCCGTGAAAGTCAGGGTCTTAGCAATGACGACTGAGGAATCTCCCGGAGTCATACCCATTTTACTGATGAGATACTTTATGTTGAACCACCTCGGCGAATCAGGATGTCGACATTACCCGTTTATGAAGGGAGCTCTGATCCTAATCAACATATTCTGAAGTACGAATGGTTGATGAATGCTGCATGAGCTGATGATGCAGTCAAGTGCCGAAGCTTCTCGGTCTCTCTGGGGAGCATAGCGACTATGTGGTTTACCCGACTGCCACCTCGATCTATCTCATGCTTTGATTAGTTGGCGACAAAGTTTATTGAGCAATTTCGTATGCATGTCGCGAGACCGAAGGATATTAATACTTTATCTAGTGTCACTCAAGCTCCCAGAGAAACACTCAGGCGTTATTTAGAAAGATTTCATGTTGCATGTGCTAAGATCAGCAACCCAATGATAACTCTACTCTTATGGCACTGACTAAGGGGATTGAGCCCGATTCTGAATTCGGCAACTGGTTGGCCGGAAAACCCCCTACATCATTGGACTGTTTCTATTCCATGGTAGCTCAATTCTTGAGAAGGGAGGATGCAAAACAGTCTAGGAAGAAGGATGATGTAGTGCCTATTGTGGAAGGAATTCAGAGTAATATTGCTGTTAAACAATCCGGGGAGAGTTCCGGAAAAGTGCAATTGAACATTCAGAATAAACAGGATAAGCAAAAAGGCAATGGTAACCAAAATAGAAAACGGGATCAGAACCATGGTCCACGACGTAGAGCTCCTATGTTTGATAATTATACTCCTCTGAATACGTCGCTGGAGAACGTATATCTACAAACCTGCAATACCATTCAGTACAAGAAGCCTGCTCCAAAACAGTCATCGGAGAAGCAAATTCAGACTGGGAAGTTTTGTAGATTCCACGAAAACTACGGCCATAACACAAATGAATGCCGTCATTTGAAGGACCTCATCGAAAAGTTGATAAGAGAGAGGAAGTTAGAATAGTTTGTGCGGGTGCCGCGGTCTAGAGGCGCGGGCCCATCGATTCAAAATCATGTACCAAATCCGGCTAGATAGGAGAAACCCGCTCGTACTGGCGGGAGGTTGGTGATAAACACTATTAGTGGTGGTCCACATCCAGCAGACCGAAGCTGGAAGGAAATGGAGTCGTTTGCCAGCTCTATCAGGCATACAGACTTTGAATATCGTAGTAATTCCAAAGATGGGGCTCCGGCCAAGCAACAAAGAACGATGGCAGATGACATCATATTTCGAGGTCGGGATGCCGACAGGGTCGAAGCCCTTACTATTGATCCGCTTGTCATATAAGCTCAAGTAGGTCCTGCTTGGATGAAGAGGATCTTGGTAGACATCGAAAGTTCTGTGAAAATCTTGTTTAAACGAGCCTATGACCAGATGAGAATGGAGACTAAAGACTTGAAGCCATGTCAGTCTCGATGAAGTTTAAGCCGACCTGCCCAAGCTGAATTTAGGGTTGCCATTGCCCTATAGTGTTTGACTTTGAAATTCCCTACCGATAATGGTGTCGGAGTTGTCCAAGGGGATCACGCCGCAGGACGAGCCTGTTACATTGCTGGGCTACGCGAGGCGCAGCGGAAAGAAAAAGGAAAGGGCGTAGAGGAATCTCTCTGCGTCTGCTTTGCTGATAATTGACAATTAGTGCCCGGGCCCGAGCACCCCAACCAATTCCAAAGAGATTTTGACCCACGAAAAATCGAAAGTGAAGACGAAAGTAAGGACAGTCAAGCTTCTCCGGTCGAACTAACGATCGATGTTCTAATCGACGATAATGACGACTCGAAAATGATAAAGATTGGATCTCAGCTAAGCCAACAAATGCAAGAGGAATTGGTTGAATTTCTCCGGGTAAACCTTGATGTGTTTTCCTGGATGCACTCTGATATGTGTGGGATCTCGCCAGACATCGCGAGCCACACACTGAATATTGAACCGCGGTACGTCCCGGTCAAGCAAAAAAGGCGTGGTATCGATCCAGAGAGATCTACCGCCCTTAAAGAAGAGGTAGATAAGCTTAAGACGAATGGGTTCATTCGAGATGCATTATACCCGGAATGGGTGTCCAATCCTGTACTTGTCCGAAAGCCAAATGGGAAATGGAGAACATGTGTTAACTACTCAGACTTGAATAAAGCTTGCTCCAAGGACAGTTTTCCACTTCCATGAATTGATCAACTTGTAGACTCAACGGCTGGACATGAACTTTTATCCTTCATGGATGCGTACTCTAGCTACAATCAAATACCCATGCACTTGCCCAACCAAAAGCATACCAGCTTCGTAACCAATATGGGACTCTATTGCTATAAAGTTATGCCTTTAGGGCTCAAGAATGCTGGGGCAACTTATCAACGGTTAGTTAATCGAATGTTCGCTAACCAAGTTGGAAAAACCATGGAGGTGTATGTGGACGACATGCTAGTTAAGTCGCGATTTTCCACCGATCACATCAGAGACCTGGAGTCAATGTTTAATATCCTCTGAGAATACAGAATGAAGCTCAACCCATTGAAATGTCACTTTGGGGTAGCATCCGGAAAATTCCTTGGGTTTATCATCAACGCTCGAGGATCGAATCCCATCCCGAAAAGATATGGGCGATCAGAAATCTTGAAACTCCAAAAACTATAAAGCAAGTCCAGAGTCTCAATGGGAAAGTAGCCGCACTGAGTAGGTTCATTTCAAAATCCACTAACAAATGCATTCCCTTCTTCGACCTGATTCGAAAAGGAAAACGGAACTTTGAATGGACTACGGAATGTGAGGGCGCATTCCGAGCACTAATTCAACATTTCTGTACACCTCCAATTTTGTTAAAGCCTATCGATCACGAGAAATTGCACATTTACTTGGCGGTATCAGAAAACGCAATCAGTGCTGCCCAAATTCGGGTGGAAGACCGAATACAAAAGCCGGTCTACTACATAAGCAAGTGGCTAACCAGAGCTGAGAGAAATTATCCGAAGCTAGAGAAATTGGCTTATTGTCTTGTTATTGCCTCAAGGAAGCTCCGTCCGTATTTCCAGGCTCATCCGATCACCGTTTACACCGACCAGCCATTACGATACGTCCTTACGCGGCCTGAGACGTCTGGTAGGTTACTCAAATGGAATATCGAGTTAAGTCAGTTTGACCTTACTTACACTCCAAGGCGAGCCATTCAAGGATAGGTTCTAGCAGATTTCATTACTGAATTTACTATCCCAGAGGACTTGCCCGAAACCAGAGAATCTTCCGAGTATATCTGGAAGCTACATACAGATGGTGCATCAAATGACCGTTACTCAAGTGCAGGGGTTGTACTTGAAACTCCTGAAGGTCGATCTATATGTTATGCTCTAAAGTTCAACTTCCATGCAACTAATAACGAAGCCGAGTATGAATCCCTATTGGCTGGATTGAAACTTGCCAGATATTTAAGAATCATTGCGGTGGAAATTTACTGTGATTCGCAACTGATCGTGTGTCAAGTTCGAGGGGAGTACCAAGCCAGAGATCGAAGACTGGCCGCGTACCTTGCTCAGGTTCAGGAGACATTGAATCAGTTTGACTTGAAAGTGCGCTATGGACCGTGTAATATGGATATATGATAATACAGAGTATAGAGATGATATTAATACTATAAATAGTGAGGAATATAAAAGCAGTATAGTAAAATGACACCAGGAATTTTTATACTGGTTCGAACTTCCCGTTCTACGTCCAGTCCCAGAATACCCTCTGGATTTAAACTAAACCCCTCACTTAACCCGGAGGAATAGGTATACGACACCTGAGCAGCCGAACAAGAATTTTCCGCCTCAACAGCCGAAGAGGACTTCAACTTAATACAAATAGTTTGTTGACGAATGTGTTCTGAATAACACTGATTGTCTTTTGATAGTACAACTTTCCTATAATCAAATCCTCAAGAGTATGTATGTGTGTGAAGATTTAGAAGGAAGATAATCACGTAGAATCGAAGTATATGAATTAATTCAAGGATTCTAGTGATATTGAATGAGAATGAATGCTTTTTATTTGTAGAGAATAATAGAGAATAGATTTCAGAATTAAAACATGAATTGGTGATTGTAGAAGTGAATTGAATATGTTTATATAGTTGTAGAAGAGTTATAATCTTTCACGAAGAGTTTCAGTCAACAGTTGTGTCCATATCTCTTGAAATAGAGGACATTCCTCTTCATGAAATGATCGCATAACTTCAGTAAACTAGCCGTTATTCTCTGGTCGGTCGACCGGAAAATCTAGCCGGTCAGCTGAGTTTCAAACCCGTACATAGAAAAATGTATATCTGTGCATTTGACACAGAGTCGGTCGATCGAGGTTTCTGGTCGGTCAGCCGACCTGTAGTCAATTGCACAGTACACACTAATTTATGTATATATCAATATAAATCAATTTTTGTGTGTGTGTGACTACTTGAGGAATGATTTTAACAATATTCTAAGACTCAATAAAATAAAATATTCATACTAATCTCTGGATTGTAGTCTTGTCTCCTTTGTAGTGCATAATATACCTTTATTCTCTTTTTGTCGCTTTCGTATAGTATTCTCTTTGTATTTCGTCGTATGATCTCTGAAGCTTGTGTCATGAATCAAAACTCATGAATCAACATTCTCCCCCTTTATGATTGATGACAATACTTATGTGACGAAGTAAAACTTATCTATATTATAATTCTCCCCCTGAATATATGGCGACTTTTCTGCAAGAAATATGTTAGCTTTCATATATTTCTTCCCCTTTTTCATTGACAAAAAGGAATACATACTAGATGTAATATGTAAAAGAAATAGAATACTTGAAATTATGAAATAGCAAGTTGTAAAACAATATGATGCATGTATAGATATTCAAAACATAGCAATAAACGAAACAAGCATTCATACATTGCATCATGACAAATAAGAGTTTTAAGGTAATACTTACTTTTCTCCCCCTTAATCTGTGCTTGCATTGTTTATTTCTGAAAATTGTGTTAGACCAATATCTTTCTCCCCTTTGTCATTGACGAAAAGGAGAGTTTATATGATAACGAATATTATATTTGTTATAAGTGTTAACAATATAGAACAAAATAATTACTACTTGTAAGGTATCAGAAAATAATGAACATTTAAAGCATGTGATACCCAAGGTTCTTATAATTTCCTAATTTTTAGGGAACCATACCCATTTGGGTGTGGTTGTACCTTTATAAATATAATTTTCATTATTAACTACCATATCAAAATAATTATTAATGCATTTTTCTCTATTTTTCCAATTAACAGGAACCCAAATACTTAGATAATTTTTATTCATATTTCCCATTAATGATTTTGTACTTCTAGAGAAATTATAAACATTATTGGTCATAGCAGTTTTTGAATTTCGATGAAAATTTGATTTCGACTTTACTCGAAATTTAGTAGTAGCACTAACATTTTTATTATATATAAAAGTGTATCTAGTGCTATTTCTATGATTATACCCTAAACTATTTTTATTATGTAAAGGTCTAGAACTAGATAAAATCATGTTTAAATCATTTTGACCTTTATTAAATTTTGCGACTTCAGTGTTAAGTTTATCAAATTTAGCTTTAAAGTCACACTTATTATTTTCAAAAGAAATATTACTATTATTTAAAATATCAATTTTCTCATTTAATTCAGAATTCTCATTTTTTAACGTACCGTTCTCATTTTTGAGAAGGAAATTTTGAGATTCTATATTATCTAAAGAGGATTGTAATAAATCATTTTGTCTTTTCAAATCAAAATTTTCTTTTGAAAATTTTTCTCTCTCGTTTTCAAATATGGTGTTTTGTTTATCTAGAAAATCTGTAAGAGCCTCAAAATTACTCTTTAAAACACCAAGTTGATTTTCTAAATCTAACTTCTCATTTTTCAATTTATCATTTTCAAGTTCAACAGATTTCATCTTTTCTAAAATAATAAAATTAAGCTTTGAAATCTTATTGCTTATACTAACTAATTCATTATTATCTTTTATTGAAATTTGTAAATCAGAAAGTACCTTTTTACAGTCCTCATTGATCGTTGCTCTAATAGTTTCAGGCTTTTTGCTTGCTGTACTTCGACCGGATCTTTTTCTAGCCATTATTCTATGATGTTGTGACGATCGATAGAATACCAGGCTCTGATACCAAATGAAAGTGCGCTATGGACCGTGTAATATGGATATATGATAATACAGAGTATAGAGATGATATTAATACTATAAATAGTGCGGAATATAAAAGCAGTATAGTAAAATGACACCAGGAATTTTTATACTAGTTCGAACTTCCCGTTCTACGTCCAGTCCCAGAATACCATCTGGATTTAAACTAAACCCCTCACTTAACCCGGAGGAATAGGTATACGACACCTGAGCAGCCAAACAGGAATTTTCCGCCTCAACAGCCGAAGTGGACTTCAACTTAATACAAATACTTTGTTGACGAATGTGTTCTGAATAACACTGATTATCTTTTGATAGTACAACTTTCCTATAATCAAATCCTCAAGAGTATGTATGTGTGTGAAGATTTAGAAGGAAGATAATCACGTAGAATCGAAGTATATGAATTAATTCAAGGATTCTAGTGATATTGAATGAGAATGAATGCTTTTTATTTGCAGAGAATAATAGAGAATAGATTTCAGAATTAAAACATGAATTGGTGATTGTAGAAGTGAATTGAATATGTTTATATAGTTGTAGAAGAGTTATAATCTTTCACGAAGAGTTTCAGTCAACAGTTGTGTCCATATCTCTTGAATAGAGGACATTCCTCTTCATGAAATGATCGCATCTCTTCAGTAAACTAGCCGTTATTCTCTGGTCGGTCGATCGGAAAATCTGGCCGGTCAGCTGAGTTTCAAACCCGTACACAGAAAAATGTATATCTATGCATTTGACACAGAGTCGATCGACCGAGGTTTCTGGTCGGTCAGCCGACCTGTAGTCAATTGCACAGTACACACTAATTTATGTATATATCAATATAAATCAATTTTTGTGTGTGTGTGACTACTTGAGGAATGATTTTAACAGGACTCAATAAAATAAAATATTCATACTAATCTCTGGATTGTAGTCTTGTCTCCTTTGTAGTGCATAATATACGTTTATTCTCTTTTTGTTGCTTTCGTATAGTATTCTCTTTGTATTTCGTCGTATGATCTCTGAAGCTTGTGTCATGAATCAAAACTCATGAATCAACATGACTATTATGCTATTTATTACATACCACGAGAACACAACCAGAAAGCTGATTCGTTGGCAAAGTTAGCCAGTATAGGTGAAGCACGGCAAATGGGACTTGTTCCCGTAGAGACGTTATCTTCGCCGAGCATCGATTAGATGGAAACCGATTGGATATTTGATGTCATTTCCGAGAGGGAGTCATGGATGACTCTGTTCAGAAATTATCTCGAGTACGGAACCCTGCCAGATCGTAGGAGCAAGAAGAGACAAATTCCTCGAAAAGCTTTGAGGTTCACTATTCAGAATGGAGTCATGTATAGAATAGGATACTCTGTTCCTTTACTCCGGTGTATCGCTCACGGTGAAATTAAACGAGTATTGTGTGATGTACACGAAGGAGAATGTGGTGATCACACCAGGGGGCAAGCTCTTGCCAAGAAAGTACTTCGATATGGATATTATTGGCCGACTTTAAATCGTGATGCATCGGATTATGCCAAGAAATGTGATAAGTGTCAGAAGTATGCTCGAATTCCTAGAGCCCCACCTACCGAGATAACACAGATGGTCAGCCCATGGCCATTCGCGGTATGGGGCATTGATATTATTAGCTCTTTACCTCTAGTCAAAGGTGGTGCGAAGCACGTCATCGTAGCAGTTGATTACTTTACCAAGTGGGCAGAAGCTGAACCCCTTGCTACTATCACAGCAAAGAAAGTGATCAACTTTATAGTGCGCAACATCATCTGCCGATTTGGTCTCCCACGTACTATCATCACTGACAACGGGACCCAATTCGACAGTGCCGAATTTAAGGATTTCTATCAACAATTCCACATTCAGAAGAAATTCTCCGCAGTCGCACACCCTCAAGTGAATGGACAAGTCAAAGCTGTAAATAAAGTTATAAAGTCTATTCTGAAGAAAGGACTGGAAAAATCCGGGGGCAAATGGGTCGATGAACTTCCTATGGCCTTATGGGCCTATCGTATAACCCATAAGTCCATGACCGGTCACACTCCATTCTCTCTCTCTTATGGTTCAGAAGCTGTTATCCTAGTCGAATTAGAAGTACCTTCTCATCGTGTGACATACTACGATCCAAAGACAAATGCTATATTACTTCCTGAATCCCTCGATTTATTGGATGAGAAGCGTGAAGAGGCTGGTTTGAGGGCAGCCGCATATCGAAGTCGAGTCGCCCGATTATACAATGCCAAGGTCCGATCCCGAACATTCGAACTTGGCGATCTTGTACTCAAAATAATTTATCCGGTCCCTTTGCATATGAAGCCAACTTGGGAAGTACCATATGTTATTGAACGAAAGCTCGGAGATGGCACATCCAAATTATCGACCGTTGACGGTCTCACTCTTCCAAGAGCCTGGAATAGCGAGAGTCTTCGTCGCTACTACACATAACAGGCTCTGTTTATTTATTCAGTCTATTTCTCATTTGCAATTTGTTTCTGAATTTCGAAATTAGAATTTGTAATAAGGCAACTGATTTTGCCGTATTTTCTTATTTCAGCAATAAAGTGCAATCTCTTCGGGCCAGAGCTGTGATTTACTTGAAATACTTCATATGACCATCACTATGCATGGAGAGCTAAGTTCCATCATACGGTGGAATTTATTCAAATAGGGAGTGACTGTGATACAACCGGTCACTCACTAAGTGAAACCCAAGCTCGGGGACAAGCCAGCACACTAAAGTCAAAAAAGGATTGATACACGACAATCCTTTACCTAACTCCGAATTCCCAGAGTGCGAACTGGAGTATAAACTTACAAATACGGTTTCTAAGAGGGTGGATCCGTCCACCTAACGACTTCGCTTGTATTCGAACCAAGTTTGAGGAGGATGGACCCGTCCATCTAACGACATGACTTGTTAACTCAAGGTGGATGTGATCCGACCATCCACGATCCTGATACACTTTACGTTCCCAGAGTGCAAACAAAATTCAAAAACTCGCAACAGATGTGATTTACTGTCTGTTTACCAACTTTGGATTCCCAGAGTGCGAACTGGAGTATAAACATCAACTAACTCTAAGTTCCCGGAGTGCGAACTAGAGTATAAACATCACCTAACTCCAGATTCCCATAGTGCGAGCCAGAATATAGGCATCAAAATGATCCGTATTCCCAGATTGTGAACCGGAATGTCAACATAAACACCAAC
This sequence comes from Allium fistulosum, assembly GCA_030737815.1. NCBI lineage: Eukaryota > Viridiplantae > Streptophyta > Magnoliopsida > Asparagales > Amaryllidaceae > Allium > Allium fistulosum. The sequence continues at coordinate 8,380,449 of JASFAW010000014.1, forward strand.
TCCAAATTCCCAAAGTGTGAATTGAAGTATAAATGTTAATTCAAAATCCCTGGAGAGTGGATTGAAGTTTGGACAAGAGCTGGATTGGGATCGACTGTCCGTAAAACAACTCTAAGTCCCCGGAGCGTGGTTAGGGTGTAAATGCAAAACGGGTGTGACTAACCGCCCGTGAAAATAATTTAAGTCCCTGGAGCGTGGATGCATTCTTGAAACTCAAGTAGGCGTGACCAACCGCCCACGCACAAGTGCAATCCTCGGAGTGTGGATACAATCATCGATAAAAGAGCGAGTGTGATTCGATCACTCGAATTCTCCTTGTTTTAGCCTCGATTCAACGATGCTAAGCATGATGCAGTGAATGTGACATACGACCGCTATCCGATCTTTTCAACTCATCCCGGAAACTGGGGGCAGAGCTTAAGTGTCAATCACTAACTGAAGCAGTACAACATCAGAGTTCAACTTAATATCCAGTCATGACTTGCGGCCATGATTTTAGAACTTGACGGATAAACTCAAACGAGATTCAAAAGTGAAACTTCACAAGTGTACTGAACAAGGAATTCAAATGCTGGAACACTTAAGCAAATAAACACACATCAAGTTCAAAATGAAATAAAGTTTCATCTCAACTATTTGTGAAAAGAAATTATGTACAAGTTGATTCTAAAATTCCTACTAGCGGGGGCCGAACCCACATCTATACACGACCTACGAAAGAAAAACGAAAGTAGATTCCTATCTATCTACCAAATATAAACCAAAGAAGCACATCTACTCTCTCTTCTTTTTGGTTTTCCCTTCGGCGTGGACCCACTGGAGCAGCCACTTGTTTTTCTTTTCGAGCCTTTGCCTTTCGGCGGCTGATCTCCAGTAGGGGGCATGATATCAACTTCCTCATCCGAGCTCAAGTGTACGGGAATGCTCCCTGAAGGTGGAGTCGGAGGAACTGGATCGACTATAGGAGGCGGGATAGGCACAGTGGTATCAATAATTGTACCACCAGGTGATATCATCCTTAACGGAGCCGGACCAGGTGCTGCCATCCCACCTCCAAAACTACCACCACGAGCCGCTGCCTCCATCTCAAAGTCGATTTCGGCCAATATTTCTTCTTCACAAATTGCTTGGGCCTCGCTGGGAGCATCAGTGGTTGGCATTGAAGAGTCAATAGCAGGTACATTTCCACCCATAACAAATGGTAGGTCCGCAAAGCGATCGCTGTGATGACCGAGGAGTTCCTCCATCATCTGTTCATCAAAAATAAGCGTGCTCCCCTACGTTCCATCAATCGGCGCAGTTGTAATTATGGTAGTCGCTTCAGTGATGATGGCCTCCTGCGCTTGATGTGATTCTTGAGTTGTAGAAGGCGCAATCGGTGTAACTCCAGTCACTGGATAGAGAAAAAAGGAAGACTGTTAGTAAACGTTTCAAATCAAGCTCTTAATTTTGAGCAAGTATGCGGAATGTTCATAGTACCATCCTCAATTTGGCTCGTGGACAGCTGAATGGCTCCAGAAACTTGTTCTCCAGCTGAAGATAACTGCGGTTGATCTGGATTGTAAGCAGGAACTGATTGGGAATCAACCACAGGTGCGGATTCAGGCTGGGTTGGCACAGGAACTTCAGCACTTACATCATAGTGCTCAACACCTGAACTTTCTCCGGCCTCCGAGTGTTGGGTGCCAAGCCTTTCTTTTTCATGCAAAATCATCGACTCATGGAGAATCTTTCATTCGTCTTCATTTAGCACACGATTCTCAAGCTCAAACTCGTCGATTGATTCACCCAGATGCACTACCTTCTCCTCCTCAACTGATCGGCCCCAAGCGTTGTATAAATGTGTCGGGTAGTTGCCGAGCCAGGCTAGGCTTCTGTGCCTCAGTACGTTGGCATTGTAAGTTATCAAGAGATCTTCTATATCTATCTCTAGCCTAGACTAAGCCGATTTAACTCTCTCCTCGACCTCAGTCTCCACCACCCGGACCTTAGCCGTTGCCGCATCCCGTTCGCCCCGAAGCACTACGGCATGTTCACAAGCCTCTTGGGCTGCTCTATTTGTATCATCGTTTTCCTTGATGATTTCCAAAAATTTGGCTTTGAGCTCGATAAATTCTTTCAGCGCGTCGTCCCATTCAACTGTAACAGTGGTGTTTCGGTGGCCCATCTGCTCCACCAAGGCAAAGTGTGTCTGCCTCATCCTCTCCATGGCCAAGCTCGCCTCATCAGCCTTTTTGGTGGCCTCTATCTCTGATTTCCGAGAGGACTCGGCTTCGTCATTAAGCACTTGGACGATGCGATCCTTCTGGACGAGATCTGATTCTAACTTTTCAATTATTTTTGCCCGTTCGAAGGCCACCTTCGACTCTTTCTCAGCAGTCTTCGCCCACTCTTTGTATTGGGAATAGATGTCATGAATGTAATCATGCATTGTGTTCTCCACCTCCGATGGAATTCTCTTTAAGTGAGGGGGGAAAATGTAGCCGTCAAAGCATATATTTGGGAAATCTTTCTTTAGCTGAGCAATTCTAATAGCCCCTTCCCCAGTGGGCTCAGTGATAGCTTGCTCAGCGACGACGGGAGGCTCAACCTCAGTTCTACGGCGTTGCGACTCAGGCTGAGAAGCATGCGAAAATGGTTTGTGACGAGGGGGCTCTACCAGCTGTTTTCCTTGGCCCTAAGGTTGTGTAGGGATTCTAGGAGGAGGAGAGCGGGATCGGGATCGATATTTGTAGTCCATTTCCCTGTCTCTCTCATGATGTTCCTGGCTAGAGTAACCGCGATCGCGGTCTTTATCTTCTTCTCCCATACGTGACTCATAATATGAAGAAGATCGACGAGCTGAGCGAAGACTCGCTAACATCGACCCTCGTTCGGATATCGTATTTGTAAAAAAGAAAGAGACAGAGTTAGTGGTTTCTTGAATTGAACAACTTGTGATTGGAAATCGTGTAGTGCCGTGAAGTGTGTATGTATGTGCAACCCCCCGACCAACCGGAAATGTCGGCCACACTTGTAGGAAGCAGCTCGCTTAGATCAAGAGCACTATCAAGCTCCTCCAACCCGGTGTCGTGTGGAAATGACACGAAGTCCGAATTCGAAATATCGGTAAGCCCTTCAAAAGGACTCTCTGTTGGCGAGGGAGGAGCCTCCGAGATTCTAATGCCGGGAGCCGGCAAAGAAACCACAACTGATTTCCACCTCGAAGACTTAGGACGTTTGTAAGCAGCGGCCTTGCCTTCTCTTCTTCCTTCTGTCGCTTGAAACCCGGCCGAAGACCCAGCAACAAGTTCATCATCCGTGGGCGTTCTCTCTTCATCACCTCCTTCAATTATTACAACCCCGGGTGTTTTGCGTTTCAACTGCTTCTTCGGGGCTACCCTTAGTGTTCCTTCAAGCCTTATGCTTTGATTCCGCTCAATCAGTCCAACGATTCTCGAATTTCTATCGGTTAGAACCGAATCGATGTCCCTCATTTCACTTGGAACTTCTTGAAGGACCCTTACTATTTCTTTGAAGCACCCACCTTCAGGTCGTGAAATTGTGGCTATAAAGAAAAGAAGATATTAGTTTTACATCAACTACTATTATCTTGATAACCCTTGGAGAAGACTGCAACACTTACGTCTGACTAACCATTGGCTGGCAAATCGTGGGGGGCATCGGACGTAGAACCATTCTGTTTTAAAGTAGCACAGCCTTGTCCAGGATCCGGTTACTACTTGACAATTCCTGACCACCTCCAGGAATGTAAAAGATGGGCTATTTCCCCTACTCTTGATGTTAAAAAGATATCTAATCTCTGTTGGAGTCAGTGGCAGAAAGAGATGCTCCATGAATACAATAAATAAACTATTCAGCATAGCGTATCCGTTGGGGTGTAGCTATGATGGAGCGATTCCGAGGAAAGACAACACTTCCTTAATGTATTGGTTAAATGGAGGAAGTGTTCCGACTGTGCATGCATGACAATTAAAGGCCGTATACCCCTCTGAGGGAGCATGTGGTCTATCGTTTGGTCCCGGTAATAGTACATCGTCCAATGATAAACCATGCCTTAAGCATATCCGTTCCAACATGTCTTCAGAGACGTTGGATGGTACAAAATCCTGAGGATTTCCTATAAACCTGGCCCTAGGCAGCTCGTTCGGAGATAGATCTATAACTTCGGCTGCGATGGCCGGCAATTCTATTATTGGAAGAGACAGACTCTGACTTTTCCTATTGCTGTGAACTTGTAGACTCCATAACTAATCAACTTATTAAAAACTGTCATTAGAAGGTAATAAGCCCGAGTGTTCCCCAGTGTGAAGTGTGTGAATATGCAAGTGCAGTGCTACATGTTACTTGACAAATTCTACAGAATTAAAGGAAGCATTCAAATAACAAGACTTCGAAGTTCAACTGGAGTGACCGTCATCGCTGACCGTAACAACCGTGCCATCCAGACTTTGGTGATCGATCCAAGTCAGAGTTTGTTAATTTTATTGTTAAGTTACAGTTCCATCGATGAGCTTTGAAGGATAGTCAAATTTGTAGTTCAACGGCCAAGTCCAATTATGCCAGATTGAAGCTCGCCGGAGATAAGTGTCCAATTATTCAAGAGTATTCATATCCATCACGGTCAAGACATGAATCGGTCACCAGAGGTCTAATTCGTATCGATCACCCTAGTTGCAATCCGTATCGATCACAATGTTAGAATTTCGTATCGGTCGCCAGGATGGAAATTCGTATCGATCAGATCGAATCAATACATTTCGTATCGATCACCACTAGGTACTTCGCATCGATCACTAGTTAAGACTTCCTATCGATCAGGTCGATACAAAATCTTACCAATCCAGATCGACACGAAGCCGCTCCTCTTCGTCCATCGTTTTCAGATCGACACGAATCTCTATTGCTCCCAGATCGATACCAGTTTCTACGTTCTCAGATCGATGTGAACCACTGCAACATGCTATAGTGTTCATCTCGTATCCATCAGTAGGCTTTCTTCCCTAAACAGTTTAGATGCCATTTCCTCCTCCCTCGACCTTACCCCGACCTAACTCCGGCAACGCTAATGCCGGAATCGGCTACGGCTGTGGATGATATGGCGTTAAAGATCGAGTCTTGTCATTTTAAAGCGGATTTGATTAGTCAGTTACCTTGTGTAAGGATTCGAGTTGAAAAGTTAATGGGTTATTCAAACAAAAGGCAAACGCGGTTTCTTTTTCCTGGGTCTCTCAGTCGATACGAAGGCTAATCAGAAAATGAATAAGTAAAAATTTTCTAAGTACGGAATCGTGTATTTATATGGGTGTGAAACAGAGAGCAAAAAATCATTTCGCCTCCCAGTCAAAATGACCGGTTACAAAAGGTCTATCATCGGATCGATGCGAATTAATTATTCGTGTCCGTCGACTTAAACTTCATCGATACGAAAGGAACAGCCATATTGCACTGGAACCATGCGACTCCATCGATACGAATGTTCCATTCGTAACCATCAGCTCACGGCCCAAAAAGATTCATACCCATCAATACGAATAGTCCCTAGGGGACCAGCTGCTCTATTCGCATCCTTCATAAGTCCATCGATGCGAAATCACAACTTCATACTCACTGCTATGGAGTCCACCGAAACTCGTATCTATCGATGCGAAATGTTTATTTCGTACCCATAAATACGAATTACATCGGTACGAAAACCATCTTTCGACCTTTTACATCGATCCAGGAGAGGATCGATACGAAGGGACATTCCAAAACAACCATCAAGCGTTGTTACAACTTGAATTTCACATTGATTCAAGAGAGGATCGATACGGAATTCGATAAGAGGAAACTGACAATGACTAGTAAACGTGCAAACGTCAACAAGAGTCAGGTTAACCTATATGCATTTATGCCGGACTAATATTCAATTTTCAAAATTCACAGGGATTGGATTCGCTTGATGACGGTTACAACAACGAACAAATAATCGCTATCATATAGCAATCAGTTACAATAGTACACGGTACAACAGTTGGCAGTCAACGATTCATATTATTGAAAAATCAGTCAAGGATTACAACTTTCGATGAGAGAACGACAACCGTTTGACAAGTCAGATGGAACTATGCAGAATAAAGATTGCAGCTTTACAAAGCACGTCGTATTTCCACAAGACGTACTTTGCGGGGCAAATGTTATCCCGCCTTTTAGCAAGGCCGTGATACCAAGAACTTGACTAGAAACCAAGGAAAGTCCATCCCGAAGATCGATTGTACGCAGGTTCGCTATGGATATCGATAAATTTTGTCCGAGTTCGGATCGAGCTTCAATTGATATGACAGGACCAGCAAAGCTATGAAAGCCAACGTTCCAAATTTCAAGTCAACGGAGTTCGTACGCTCAAGATATGGATCGATCAAAATCAAGGGGGAAGGCCTCTGTTCGTATCCATCACCCTGCAGTAGATCTGTTTGCATCCATCAAAAAACCATTGTTCGAGTCAATCTGTTCAAATCCATCAATAATCGCCTTGTTCGTGTCCATGAAGCAACCAGGGAAAATCTGACTTCGTATCGATCTTTTTCGAGTCGATTAGAGGCGCACTACTTCGTATCGATCATTGGAACTACCATATTTGTATCCATCAAAAAGAATCTTGTTTGTGTCCATCTAGTGTCGACCATTCGTATTGATCCACCAGTGCGCTTTACTTCATATCCATCATGAAGCTACTGTTCGTATCCATTAAGTCTAAGCAAAGCCGCTGCTTCGTATCGATCGATACGAAGAAAGCAGAACGATCGATATGAATAGAGAAAGTACTGATCGATTCGAACAACATACTACAGATCGATACAAACAACACACTACTGATCGATTCGAACAAGGCTCATGCATAGGGAGACTCGGTCGATTCGGCGTGAACTTTGAATCGATCCAAAATAAAGCGCGTGCTCAACATCGATTCGAACTGGTCGATACGAAGTGTATCGTTTCGAACTGAACAGGCTACCAAAGACTTGAATTTGCATCGATCATAACTCATGATCCACAAGTCCAAATGCTATGAAATTTTCACAGGAGCTTACGTACAACTTAAAGAATGCTCATGCCCAATTTCGACTCGATTGGGCCAAATCTTGATCGATACGAAATTGGTTCGTATCGATCACGGACCAAGTGCAAATCACGTGGGATCGATCGCGTGGGCCCACTCACATGCCAGAAGAGGTCTCCCGAGATCTGAGCGAGATATTTGCAACCTATGCCTATAAATAGCAGCCCAAAACCTACAGAAAACCGATCTTTTGGCTCTTTGACGTCCAGACTCTACCGGATTCACCATTGTATTCAAATTCCACTGTTGTACTCGAGATTTACTACTGTAATTCGCTGTAACCAGCAACCAAAAGTTAATAAAGATCAATCATTTCATAGTGGACGTAGGCAACACGCCGAACCACTCTAAATTTCTGTGTTTTGCATTCTTTCTTGTTTGTTTTTGAAGTGTTTGTTAGATAATCCTCTTTTTCCATTTAGTTTCTTCATTTTATCTCTTCAAACCCTTCCGAAGAGTGTTGTTCCCAATTTTGGTACAAAAAATGCTCGATCTCGACTCGATTGGGTCAAATCTTGATTGATACGAATTTCATTCGTATCGATCATGGATCGAGTCCAAACGACCAGGGATCAATCACGTGGGCCCACCCACGTGAGAGAAGAGGTATTCCGAGATCTAAGCGAGATATTTGCAGCCTACACCTATAAATAGCAACCGAGAACCTACTGAAAAGGGACTTTTGGCTCTTCTACGTCCAAACTCTGCCGAAATCACTGTTGTACTCGAGTTTTACTGTTGTAATTCATTGTAACCAGCAAGCAAAAGTTAATAAAAGTCAATCATTTCATAGTGGACGTAGGCCATACGCCGAACCACTCTAAATCTGTGTGTTTCTGTGTGTTTCCCTGGCTTATTATTGATGTGTTTGTTAGATTTTCCTCTTTTTCCATTTATATTCTTCATTTTATCTCTTCAAACACATTTGAAGAGTGTTGTGCCCAATTTTGGTACAAACATAACTTAAAAATGATTTTTTGCATTCTCGAAATTCTTAGTTTAAAATTTATTGAGCCAAAAAGTTTTTGGTCTAAAGATTTTTGATGAAGCAACTTTTCATTTTAAAAGCAAAGAAGAATGTTGGTTAGATTTGATAATTTTTCCTACCTTATAAAATTAGAAGTACTTTTGCTTAAAACTCTTTTAAAGGGTGTATAAAACGACACTTGATTAAAAAAGGATATAAAGAATAAAAGGTTAAGAATGCTCGATAAAGTAGGTAGGAGGAAAATTCTCGTTAAAGAAATTGCGAAGAATAATAGCTGAGATAGATAGTAATAGGATCATGAATTTATAAAAAAGTATGATTAGTAATCTGGTTAGAATTAATATAAGAGAAAATAAATAGGATGAAAGTAATCATCATCTACTCCACTTTTCATTGTTTAAAGTTTTATAAGATATTTTTGAAATGAATGACTATTTGGTATGCTAATTGAGTTTTGAATGTTTTGGGCTAAAAATCATACTTTTAAAAGAAGAAAGCCTTTGTTATAAGAAGTTATTAAGACAAGGAATTTTTCATAGTTCCTTTTTGAAATCCTATCAACTTTTGAATGTTATGAAGGAAAATTATTTTACTCCATCTTGGAACTAAGTAATTTTGAATTCTTGATCAATGGTTCTAAGTTTATATTTTCAAAGGTAAAGATTTTGGATTTGGCACTTCATGGTTGTGAAATTTTAGTTTTACAAGGAACGGTTAGAGCTAAACCAAATTTTTATGGAGTAGAGAGGGATCACTACCTAGGTAAGATATGTTAATTGTTTTAGGATATGAATAAATGGGAATAGTGTAACACCCCACCTCTATACCCATACCATCCAAGAGTATTACTGGGTAATACTGTCAGATACTACGAAGAATGAGGCTGTATGGGGTACACATGTAAGTATTATGTTGGGATAACATTGATATATATCCAAAGATCATAAGCAACTCACATATACGTACACAGTATTGGCACAAAGCAATAAACATGTGTGCCTCCAGGATAAAACAATACATAATATAAAACAAATCATAGAGAACATAAAGTCATAAACGTAGCAATAACATATAATAAATAATATACATGATTCCAAGTGGGATACAAAATAGGTTGAACTCCCATTATCTCAAAAATATACAATGTACAAATCCAATATGACGCAGCGAAAATAACGGAAATGAATACGACGATGAAAGTAGCAATCGGTGGATTGAAAATACCAAACGCCCAAATCCGTTGATATCAAAGATACCGGATTCTAGCTATCTTCGTCACGTTGATCGCGCACGATGCCGTGAAAGAAGATCTACAATTCTTCGAACGTTGATCGAGCGCACTTGATACCGTGAATTGGCTTCAACAATCGTTGATTCGAGCGCACTCGAATGCCGAAGGTGGAGATAGGAGATAACACTCGACTACCAATTTCAAAGAGGCACAAAACACTCAAACAAAGTTTTTATTCAAAATCAACCAAGTTTACAAATGACCCAACATCCCTATTTATAGGGTTACATCACAACACAATACTCGAACTATATACAGCACAGACGACCTATGACCTAACATAGGTCATTAATGACCTAACAGGTTATAACATCACGTGACTTATACATTTACAACATCACGCAACCTAAAAAACATTACAACATAACAAAGGACAGCGGTGCAACTTACGACTTATAGTATTTACAACAGTTACAACATCACAATTTACAACAGTAACGACTTACGACCTAACACTTGAGCGACCTAAAAGATAACACATCTTCAGGCTGAGCTTCGGCTTTGTGAGCGACCTACGAGATCATCTGTAGTGACCTAACCCTTCAGCGACATAAGAAATAATACTTCTTCAAGACTTGCGACCTAAGCTTGGCCGCGACCTAAGAGATCAGCGACCTAAGGAGGCTCGCGACCTAAAGAAAGCGGCATGTGAAAGCGACTTAAGGCAATCTGGCCGATACAATCAGTAGCTTGTCCCAGTAGGTCGCTGGAGTGACTTAAACTTAACTCGTTACCATCGTTAGGTCGCTGGAGCGACTTAAAACATAACTCGTTAGTCTTAGGTCGAGACTTACTAGGTCGAAGCTCTTTAGGTTGTGGCTCGTTTTGCCTGACATAACTCGTAAGGTCGCTTGAGCGACTTATCAACTCGTTAGGTCGCTCGCGACCTAAGCTATCATCAAATTGCGCTGCATCATCCTCCCCCGGTTGACAAGAATTCGGCCTCGAATTTGCACCTTCCTCTTCCACAACAAGCTCATCCCCATGATACGGAATCAAGTATTTGACGTTAAAAACGTCTGCAGTGTGAATATGATCTAGCAATCTTAACTGATATGCATTGTCATTGATCTTCTTCAAGATCTTTACTGGACCAATCTTTCACGCTTTCAATTTATTGTACGTTCCCACTGTAAAACGATCTTTTGTCAGCACGGCGTAAACCAAATCACCTTCTTTGAAGTTCACACTCCTTCGCTTTTTATCTGCCAGTTGTTTATACTTCTCATTTGATGCAAGCAATCATTCATAAACAGTTCTGTGGCATTCCTGCAACTCAGTCACAAAATCACAAGCTCGCTTAACAACTCCCTTCTGATATGGCACGGTCGTCAAATCTAATGGTCCCTTCGGAATTGCTGAATATACAACTTATAATGGACTGAAACCCGTACTACGATTAACAGCGTGATTATGTGCAAATTCCGCCTGACATAATTTCATATCCCAGCTCTTCAAATTATCTTTCACAAGACATCTCAACAAGTTTCCCAACGATCTATTCACCACTTCCGTTTGCCCATCTGTTTGCGGATGATAAGCGCTACTAAAATTCAGCTTCGTTCCAACAATCTTCCACAAACTCAACCAAAAATGGCTTAGAAATCTAGTATCCCGATCAGAAACAATAGATTCAGGTAGCCCATGCAATCGATACACCTCTTTAAAGAACAATTGAGCAACACGGACGACATCAGCTGTCTTCTTACTAGCTATGAAATGTGCCATTTTCGAAAATCTATCCAGCACAACAAATATAGAATCATTTCCCCTTTGAGTTCTAGGCTAACCCAAAACAAAATCGATGCTGATATCAACCCATGGTCTAGTAGGCACAGGTAATGGCATATACAATCCCGCATTCGTCGCTGTCCCTTTGAAAACTTGACAAATATGACATCTCTCCACAAATCTTTCAACTTCTTTTCTCATAGAAGGCCAAAAGTATGATTGAGAAATCAACTGCAAAGTACGATCTCTTCCCACGTGACCCTCTTCATTCAACTCTTTTACAATCTTCATCCGTAAACTGCTCTCTGGTATGCACAACCTATTTCCCTTGAATAGAAAACCATCTACCAACATATACTCATCTGTCTTCCCTTTATTGACTTCATCCATAACCTTAGCAAAGTAAGGATCATCCACAAACAATTCTGGCAACACATCAAAACCCGTCACTTCAACCTTCATTGTAGTCAACAAATGATTCCTTCGACTCAATGCATCTGCCACACGGTTCGTAATTCCTGACTTATGCTTCACCACAAATGTAAATTGTTGCAAGTATGCGATCCACGAAGCATGCCTGGCTGCAATCTTATCCTGTCCCTGCAAATGTTTCAACGCTTCATGATCAGTATACAACACAAACTCCTTGTGAAACAAGTAGTGTCTCCAATGTTTTATGGCTTTCACAATAGCATAAAACTCTACATCATAAGTATTATATCTCATATTTGCTCCCGATAGCTTCTCACTGAAAAATGCAATAGGACGTCCCCTCTGACTTAACACCCCTCCAATTCCAACCTTAGATGCATCAGTATGTAACTCAAACAACAACTGAAAATCTGGTAATACTAGAATTGGTGCTATCGTCAAAAGTTCCTTGATTCGCTCAAAAGCAAATACTGCTTCCTCTGACCATGAAAATTGCTTCCCCTTCATACAATCAGTAATTGGTGCCATCACGCTACTGAAGTGTGGAATAAATCTTCGGTAGAATGATGCTAAACCATGAAAACTTCTAACTTCTGTTATCGTCCTGGGTTGTGGCCAATTTTTTATTGCTTCAACTTTATTCTGATCCACCTGTATACCTCCTTCAGATATAATATATCCCAAAAATAAAACACTATGCGTCATGAACACGCATTTCTTCGTTGCAGCAAAAAATTGTTCCTGTCGCAGTATCATCAACACTTCTCTTAGATGATGCAAGTGTTCTTCTTTGCTTCCACTATATATCAGTATATCATCAAAATACACCACCATGAACTTCCCAATATATGGTCTAAAGATCTGATTCATCACCATCATAAATGTACTAGGTGCATTCGAAAGACCAAACGGCATAACCAGCCATTCATATAATCCTTCTCTCATCTTGAAAGCTGTCTTCCATTCATCCCCTGGTCTTATACGAATTTGATGATAACCACTCTTCAAATCAATCTTCGAAAAGATAGTAGCCCCGCTCAATTGATCTAACAAATCATCAAGCCTCGGCATCGGAAATCTGTATCTGACAGTTATTTTGTTGAGTGCCCTGCTATCCGTACACATCCTCCACGTTCCATCCTTCTTCGGCACTAACAAGGCTGGAACTGCACAAGGACTTAAACTTTCCTGTACACGCCCTTGTTCAAGCAACTCTTCCACCTGCCTTCTCAACTCCTCGTGCTCCTTTGGACTCATTCTGTAATGTGGTCTATGTGGTAACACAGCTCCTGGAACAAGATCTATTTGGTGTTGTATGTCCCTCAATGGTGGTAACTCCGTTGGCAGCTCTTCAGGAAATACATCTTCAAATTCTTCCAGCACAGGCTTTACTTCTTCAGGAATTTCAACCACTTCATTACTCTCACGTCCAATCAACAAAAATACTTCAGGCTCCTCTTCTACTTCCTTAACAAACTCCTTCAAAGATAGCAAAGTTTTAAGTTCTTCAATCTCCTCCAACTTGCTTTCTTCTTGTTGTCGCTTCTTGGGAACTAAAGTGATTTTTGTGCCTTCGAACATGAAACTATAGCTGTTGGTACGTTCATCATGTTGCACAGCTCTATCATACTGCCATGGTCTCCCCAACAACAAATGGCATACATCCATATCCACAACATCACACCAAATTTCGTCTTTGTATTTCTTCCCAATCGAAAAATTAACACAAGCTCTTCGTCCAACCTTCACCTCCCTACCTTTCCTCAACCAAGCTAACTTGTAAGGTTTCGGATGCTTCTCAGTTTTCAATGCCAACTTCTTCACAGCTTCTGTAGAAATGATATTATCACAGCTTCCCACATCAATAACAAACTTGCAAACCTTCCCCAGAATAGTGCATGTTGACTGAAAAATGTTGCTCCTCAACCAGCTAGAATCATCCTCTTGTTTTGGTGTTAAACAAGACCTCCTCATCATTAAATTACAACCCTCATCTCCTGACAACTCTTCTTCCTCCTCAACATGTGGTGAATTAGAACATTCAGCTTCTACATCCTCATCCTCAACCTCAGCTACCATCACTCGCTTCTTTGGCTTTGGACATTCATTGCTTTTGTGACCAAACTCCTGACAATTGAAGCATTTGATACCACTATTGACCTTGGTCTTAGCAACTTCACTAACAACCGGTTTTGCAACAGCCTTGGAAACATTCGCATTGCTACTAGCCCCTTTCATTTGATTGTTGGAATTTGTAAACACACCACCACCTCTCCTACCTTGCTTCTCCCAAGCTAGAGCTTTTTGATGTGCTTCGGCAACAGATGTGGGATCAAACATATTCACCATATCTTGAATCTGCATTCTCAACCCTCCAACAAATCTAGCGGTCAACTGTTCCTCTGTATCCATGATATCATTCCTCACAATCAATTGATAAAACTCATCAGCATAATCGTTAACAGTTTTTGTCCCCTGCCTCAAATTCTGCAAGCGTTGATACATAAGAGATTGATAATTGTAAGGTAAGAAAGTAGTTTTCATCAACTTCTTCATCTTCTCCCATGTCTCAATCTTTGACTTTCCCATCCTCTCCCGTGTAAGTTTAGTTTGTTGCCACCATGCCATAGCTCTTCCTCTCAAACGAGTAGCAACCAACTTAACTCTTTGTTGCTCGGGAACTTCCTTAAAGTCAAAAATTTCTTCAACATTAGATAACGAATCCAAAAATTCCTCTACTTGCATACAACCCTTGAACATTCTGATGGCGATTAGCTCGGCTTCTTCTCTTCTATACAACGCTTCAACATTCTGATGGCGATTAGCTCTTCTTGGCGGCATTGTCAAAACTTCACAACTCCAACTTAAACTCTCGGCCTTGATCTACAAAAAATGAACTTCAACACTTCACTTGCTCTAACAGGCTCGGCTTAAATTCTTCAATAAGAATTGGCTCCAAAGACTTGGCTTAGCTATGATTGGCTAAGTCTTGCTCTGATACCAAATGACGCAGCGGGAAATAAAGGAAATGAATACGACGATGAAAGTAGCAATCGGTGGATTGAAAATACCAAACGCCCAAATCCGTTGATCTCAAAGATACCGGATTCTAGCTATCTTCGTCATGTTGATCGCGCACGATGCCGTGAAAGAAGATCTACAATTCTTCGAACGTTGATCAAGTGCACTTGATACCGTGAATTGGCTTCAATAATCGTTGATTCGAGCGCACTCGAATGCCGAAGGTGGAGATAGGAGATAACACTCAACTACCAATTTCAAAGAGGCACAAAACACTCAAACAAAGTTTTTATTCAAAATCAACCAAGTTTACAAATGACCCAACATCCCTATTTATAGGGTTACATCACAACACAATACTCGACCTATATACAGCACAGACGACCTTCGACCTAACATAGGTCGTTAACGACCTAACAGGTTATAACATCACTCGACTTATACATTTACAACATCACACGACCTAAAAAACATTACAACACAACAATGGACAGCAGTGCGACTTACGACTTATAGTATTTACAATAGTTACAACATCACAATTTACAACAGTAACGACTTACGACCTAACACTTGAGCGACCTAAAAGACAACACATCTTCAGACTAAGCTTTGGCTTTGTGAGCGACCTACGAGATCATCTGGAGCGACCTAACCCTTCAGCGACATAAGAAATAATACTTCTTGAAGACTTGCGACCTAAGCTTGGCTGCGACCTAAGAGATCAGCGACCTAAGGAGGCTCGCGACCTAAAGAAAGCGGCATGTGAAAGCGACTTAAGGCAATTTGGCCGATACAATCAGTAGCTTGTCCCAGTAGGTCGCTGGAGCGACTTAAACTTAACTCATCAATACCTTGATTATCTCTCAGATAATCGTAAAGTAGACATACCTGGGACCCTTCATAATCATCACATATAAAACATACACGTAAGAAAATATAAATATAGCATACCCTCAGTAGCCAAGATCATCTCTCAAATAACCATAAAAGACAGGAAAGGGTTTAATTCGATGCTCTCAACATCTCTATCCATCCTCGATAGCAATATAGACAATGTGTACGGGGTTACTCAACTACAAAGACTCTCAGTCCAAAGAATAATCACAGAGATCAATGATCCCATAATAATCATCTAGACATTAGCCTCATAGTAATCTTCATAGCTCTTAGCCAAAGATATAATCATATGGACTCTCAAACCTCCAATAATCTACTTAACTCTCAGTATCGTAGATAATCGCCTTGGACTCTCAGTCCAAATGGGCTCTCAACACCATATATAACTATATAAGCATCAATCTCGATACATGATCTAGAAGGCTCTCTGCCACATCTATAACGATCTCATAAAGGTGAATAAGTTGTATCAATATCAACAATAACTAGACGGAAGATTGACAGCTCTTAGCTTGCACCAGGAGCCTACCTTACATGCTCTCAGCTCTACTCCTAAAGTCATCGGTTACCTCGATGGCTATCATGACCCAACATCCATCTAGTGCAAGACTACACTATGCAATAGTCACAACCCTACAAGTGCCCTAATGGTAACTGACTGCTGACCTAAGTGACACGGAGGTAGTGGCTATCAGCCATATAAAAAATGTAACGGATTCGAGGAGCGACCCTACAATCAGCCTGCTATGATGGATACTAGCGAATCTGGTTTAATCTCCGCCGTATAATGAGAGCATGCACACAAGATGGACATACTTATGACTCTCATCCTGCTCACTCTCAGCTCGCATCATAATAAATATTAAATAATACCCCGTAGACATGACCCTATCAAGTGACATCTGCTTATAGAGAGTAATCGAACAAGTATCAAATTAGACGTCCCATACCACCTGGTGTTACTCGAACATTTACTCTATGTTCGTAAACTACACTCGTCTATTATTCTATATAACAAGTCCAAAGAATAACAGGAGAAATATTACCGAATGTCTATACCAGATGGTAGTATAACTCTATTTATTCTAATTCCTCGTCATACAGAAATATATAATAATCAAAATATAAAATTTTATTATTTGACTCAGATGGGGTTTTATCACAAACTACATTTTTCTCAAAATCAGAAAACCAATTTCATATATCAAAGTTTTCAATCAAAAGAAAACCAATTTATTAAATTTCCATTCTTTCCTCAAAATCCATTTTCTGTTTCAAAATTAACAGTTGCAAATCTATTATTTAATGACAAGAAAATCTATAAATTGCAGTTCAATTGAAATCACTTAAAAATTTCTTTCTAAGAATAATTCATACATATTCGAAGTTCTTCTCTAGTAATTGAAAATAATAATAATAATAATAATATTAAATAAGTGTTATAATTCAAAATTTCCTTTAAATAATGAATTTAATTAATTCTACTTTTTCGATAAGGATTTTCAATTAAAAATAATTTCCTAAAGCAATAAAATAAAATCTCATAAACGAAAATTTCCATTCAATAAATAAATTACATTCAACTTACACTTACTTCAAAATATTATTTTTATTCACATATAGTTTAATAAACACAAACAAAATTAATTAATCGTTTTAAAAATATAAATTTAAATGTCATTTATAAAAATCATTTAAACATAATCAAAGGTTCACTTAATTTATAAAATTTAAAAAATTCATTATTTCTAAATAATTCAATTCGTAGAATCCTCAAAATAATTTACATAAATAACTTTTCTATTAATAACAATATTTCCAGTTTTAAACAAAAATCATTCAAAAATCTACTATTTATTTCCAAAAATATTTCATCTACTTCAAAAATATTCTATTTCAATTTGTTCATCCCCTTCCGACCAATTACTGGTGCGGTCTGATTACAATAATAATTGATTAAAAATATGCAATTCAATTTTATATCAACAAACAACACATCACCAAACAGTCAACAAATTATAGAAAATAGGATATATATCATATTGGTGAGTTATCAAAATACAACTCACCCAAATAATTTCATTATATACAATCAACTTTCCAATACTAATTCATAATTCAAACAATATCAATCAGCTAATAATTCCTCAGGACAGCAGGCAAACAAGGGTTCGGGTTCAACCCCATCAATAATCAACGTAAACAATGAAAATAGGAATTAGTTGTGGTTGTGAGTTGTGAAAGATAACTCAACGAATGATGTATGATATGCCTTAATCGCCAAAATTTTCACAATCCCAATCGCTAAAATCGTGTACCCCGCTATTGCGAGCCATCACATCGCCAAGCTCCGCATCACCCGCCTTTGACCTGAAGTACTTCGCCTATCGCAACCCAAATCTCCTATCACGCACGGTCAGGTCGTTGTCCCCTTCATCGATGTATGCATACCAGTCATCTCCCCTGGTCTACTGCCTTTCCCTAGTCAGCTGCCCTCCTTAAAGTCATGAAAACGGCTTTTGTTTTGTTTTTTATGAATGTCGCAATTTTGATTTGGTGGATTAGGGTAAGCAAAGCGGGCTGAAGAGGAAATGGGATAACAGGTTTTGGGTTATGCGTAACTGAAGGCTGAAGAGAATTCTAGAAAAGTAAATAAATGGTTAAAGGGAAATGGGCTTGGATACTTGATATTTGGGCTAGATTTTAATTTATATTTTTCCCAATCTAATTTAATTTAATTTAATTCACACTTCACTTTATAAATTATATTTCGATAGTGTAACATTCACACCTCTATAATCATTATCCAAGAGTATTACAAAGTAATAATGTTGGATAATACATAGAATAAGGCAATATGAGGTACACACGTGAATATTCTCTTGGGCTAACACTAGTACATATTTAGACATCATATATGACTCACCAAAATGAAAGAGTCTATGCGGTAGGATCGTATAATATGGAATAGTGAAATAGTCTAGGTAGATAGTAGTAAGCAGTAAGTAAAGTAGACACCAAGACTTTATACCGGTTCGGACCTCTTGTCCTACGTCCAGTCCCTAAGCTCCTCTTAGGAATTCAACTAACCAACAACCCTCACTTAACCCGGAGGAATAGGTTTACAACTTACCCGAACAACCGAACGGGATTTCTTGCCTCAACTACCGAAGAGGACTTCAACTTGGATACAAAAAATATTTCTGACTTGTTGTGTTCTTGATAACACTAATGAGTCAATTTTAGTACAACTTTCCTATAATCTTATCCTCGAGAGTATACAAAGTGTTTATGAAGATTTAGGAAATATGAATTGCTATGAATCAAGAGATGTTATAGTTAAAACAGAGATTCAAGCAATTGGTTTGCTTTTGAAAACTTAAAAGAATATGAAAGTATGTTCAAGTAAATAGAGAGATTAAAGCAAGTATAATTGGTGATTTGTAATTGTTAAAACAATGTATTTATACTTGTAGAAGAGTTGCATTTGTTTGCTAGAGATGCAGGGAAGAAATGCTTCTGTTTCCATTGGAGAATGGTTGCAACTCTTGGGAGGAAGAAGGTGTCTATTCATAGAAAATTCGCAGTTACAGATTCAGTCAACTGAGCAGGAGATCCAGTCGACTGAAAATATAAAGGAAAATTTTCAGGTCTGTGTTCAGTCGACTGTTCAGGGAGTTCAGTCGACTGAAACTGTGTATGTTTTTATTTCTGTGCCAGTTTCAGTCGACTGGCCATGCCTGTTCAGTCGACTGAACTGTGAAAATTTGCACACTAAAAGTATTTATAAAAATGAAGTTTAAAGGAAGTGTTTTAGTGTTCGTGCAAATCTCTTGAGGATAGATTTTAACAAATAATCTAGACTTGGACCCATAAAAATCATACTCATGTTTTTACTTTGGTCTTCATTGATCTTCCTCTGATTTTAAATGTATTTCTTCCTTTTTGTTGAAGCTCATTGTCATTGATCAAAATCTTCGTGTATCAACAAGGTTTCAAATCTCGGATTTTGGCCAATATCTCGGGCAAATATCTCGGCTGTCTCGGGCGATATTTAAAAGACTTATAACTAACCAAGCTGCCAAATCTCGGATTTTGGCTAATATCTCGGATTTTCATCTCGGCTGATCTCGGGGAGATTTAAAACCTTGTGTATCAACATTCTCCCCCTTTTTGATTGATGACAACATTAATGCTATTTTTCTCCCCCTGAATGAATGCACCTATCTTTCCTACAAAACAGAGTTAGCTACACAGATTTCTCCCCCTTTGTCATCGACAAAAAGGAAGTAATAATCATAGATATATAGAAAACAGTCACTGAACAATAGAATTCTACGATTAGCATAGTTAAATAAAACAGAGTTTGCATCATAAATACAGAGATTTATCAAATTAAAAATGCATAGAACAACAAACCATAAAAAGTTACTCGTCTTTATCCCAATCATAAGAACCTTCTCTCTCTCTAGGTTCTTGAATGACTGGTCCTCCTGTTGGTGGTCTATGAGTTCTTCCTCCTTGACTACAGCTAGATCCGCTCGCGCTGCTACTTGTATGTTCTTCGGATGTCGTCCATGTAAAGGTAGGTGCCGGACGTTTTCCACGTGATGTTGAAGCGGTAGTAGTGTTTGAGCACGAGATTGCATCCCATAGTTTGTTGAAGAATCCTTTAATCTTGTCAAGCTTGTGGTCTACCTTCTTGAGACGATTATCAAGAATTTGTTGATTTCTTGATAAAATTCCTAAAGATTGGTTGGTAGTAAAGCTTGGCTCAATAACACGAATTTCATCTTCTCAGTTGGAAGGATCTTCATGTGGAGCTTGTGGAGGATGTTGTGGTCCTTGATGCCTAGCTTCCCATTCGGCGAGAGATATGATTCGAGGTGGTCTCGCTGGAAGTTGCATTAGGCTTATGGTCCGATGGTTTATTTGGTGGACCATAGTATTCTCGGATTCGGGTAATGGTGTGTCAACGTTTAGAAGTAAACGCATGATATATTCACCGAAATAAATTGTACTCATTTTGCCATTGTTAAAAGTGAGGAATTCGTCGAGAATTAATTGAACCCAATTAACTTGATAGTTACCCCAAATTGCATAGAGAGCGCGATAGTTGTTAGGGTATAAAAGTTCATATAAGCCCGTCCTTGGCGTGATTGTTCTCATTAGAGCTTTATGGAGAATTCTTGCTCTAGGACGTAAGGAGGTGGACTTAAGATCCGCAATGTTGGCATTGTCATCCAAAAATTGGTGGTTTATGTTGTCACGAATGTGAGGGTTAAAGTCAATCTCCTCAAGTTTGCTACCAAAGTTTGGCGAGCCTAAGATGTGTGAAATGCAGTCAAGAGAAAACCAAACTTTCTTACCACATACCATACTCCAAACATTATCATTTGGATTTCTTGGAGTTTGGTGTCCGAGATTAAGATTAGCATAAAATAATTTCACCATAATGTGATTTATGGCATGATCATTTCTTTTTAAATCTAAAAGAGATGTTAGACCTGTTTGATCCGTGAATGCTTGGATATTGTAGGATTGAAGACTCTGAAAATCAACAAAAGAATGCTCGAAAATCCTTGAATTCTTCATCTTGTTCCATCTTGTGACGGTTATTCCATCGTATAACCATTGTGCTATTTGAGCATCAATTGGCTCGGAGGATGAAGAAGAAGCTCTAGATCGCTTTGGAGGCATAATTTGTTTTTGGTAGGAGCAATTTAAGTTCTAGGGTTTTGAGTATTTTTGGGGAAGAAGATGGAGCTTGAGGAAAAAAGTGAAGGAATAGGGGTAAAACTGTGATTAAAAGGAAAAAGGTTGCCTGGAAATTCACGTTCAGTCGACTGAATAGTCTGTTCAGTCGACTGAAATATAGTACGAAATATTTCTGTGTTAGATTCAGTCGACTGAACAGTAATTTTAGTCGACTGAATTTTATGCTAAAATTTTCTGTTAACTATTCAGTCGACTGTGCAGGTGAATTCAGTCGACTGAGCTGTGTATATTATGATTTCTGTTTGTGGTTCAGTCGACTAGCAGTGGGTTTCAGTCGACTGAAAATTAAATTTTGTTATTTCTCCTGATATAAAAGTAAATAATTTATATATTACAAGAAAACAAATTACAATTATATAGATGAAATAAAAAATATTAGAATTGACTATTTCTTCGGGGATGGACTTGGAGTTTTTCCTTCGTTCTTCCCATAATTTATATCCCATGAATTTGGAGTATAATGAGGTATTCCATATAATGTTGTATATATTTTGTGTAGATTTTTCTTTTTAATTTTCTTTAATTTATATCTTTAAAAGACAATATTCCTAATTCACGTCGTAATTTTACAAAGGAATTTTCTAATAGAGGTTTAGTAAATATATCGGCAATTTGATTTTCAGTAGAAATATATTCTAGGTTAATTATTCCTTTTTCGATATTGTCACGTAGAAAATGATGACGAATATCAATATGTTTTGTTCGAGAGTGATTTACCGGATTTTTAGATAAGTTTATTGTACTTGTATTATCACAATATATTGTTGAATTTGTTAAATTTATATTAATATCTTTGAGTGTTTGTTGCATGTAAATAACTTGAGTACAAGCTAAAGCAGCTGATATATACTCTGCTTTACAGGTTGATAGCGAGACACAATTTTGTTTCTTACTAAACCAAGATACAAGTGATTTTCCAATGAAATGGCACGTATCACTTGTACTTTTTCTATCTGTTCGAGATCCACCAAAATCAGCATCACTGAATGCTACTAACTCAAATGGACACTCTTTTGGATAGAAAAGACCAAAATCTTTAGTATTGTTAAGATATCGTATAATTCGTTTTACCGCCCTTAAATGTGATTCTTTAGGATTAGATTGAAATCGTGCACATAGACATACATTCATCATTATGTCTGGTCTACTAGCGGTTAAGTAGAGTAAGGAACCTATCATACTTCTAAACAAATTTTGATCGATACTTTTACCATTTTCATCTCTATCAAGATGAGTTGTGGTACTCATAGGAGTAGGCTTTCCAGAAGTGTTTTCTAGTCCAAAACGTTTAATCAGATTAGCACAATATTTTTCTTGATTTAAGAAAATTCCATTTGTTAATTGTTTAATTTGTAAACCAAGAAAATAAGATAATTCTCCCATGTGTGACATTTCAAACTCTTTAGTCATTATATTTGAAAATTCTTTACATAAGTTTTCATTAGTTGAACCAAATATGATGTCATCTACATATATTTGAATTATTAGAATGTCATTAGTAGTGTTTTTAATGAATAGAGTTTGATCTACTTTTCCGATTTGAAATCCCGAATCTAGTAGATAGCTTTTAAGTCTTTCATACCAAGCACGAGGTGCTTGTTTAAGACCATATAGAGATTTTTTTAATTTATATACATGATCCGGATATTTTTCGTGTATGAATAAAGGAGGTTGTTCTACGTACACATTTTCTTTTATAAAACCATTTAGAAAAGCACTTTTAACATCCATTTGATAAAGTTTAAAATTATGAAAACACGCAAAGGCTAATAAAATACGTATTGCTTCAAGTCGTGCAACGGGTGCAAATGTTTCTTCAAAGTCAATACCTTCTTCTTGATTATATCCTTGTGCTACTAGTCTAGCTTTATTCCTAGTTATATTTCCTTGTTCATCTACTTTATTTTTGTAAACCCATTTTGTTCCTATAACAGATTGATTATTAGGACGAGGAACTAAATCCCAAACATCGTTACGTTCGAATTGATTTAATTCTTTTTGCATAGCAATAATCCAGTAGTCATCTGTTGATGCTTCTTTAGGATTTTTAGGTTCTATTGTAGAAATAAAAGCAACATGTCCCATTTGGTTTAGTTGACTCCTAGTTTTAACTTGAGAATTTATTTCACCGATTATATTTTGTACATGATGATCTCGTAAGATTTTAGGTGGAGATCTAAGTTCGGTATTATTTATATTTTCAATATTTGTATTATCTTTATTTATTATAAATTCATCATCATCTTTTGTGCTTAATTTTTTATTAAAATTTTCATCAAAAGATACATGTAAAGTTTCTTCAATTGTATTAGTTCGTTTATTAAAAACTCGATATGCCTTACTTCGTTCTGAGTATCCTACAAAAGTTCCTTCATCAGCTTTTGGATCGAATTTTCCTAGTTGGTCTTTTGTATTTAGAATAAAACATTTTGATCCAAATATTTTAAAATATGATATATTTGGCTTTCTATTGTTAAAAAGTTCATATGAAGTATTCTTAGTTAATGGTCTAATAGAAATACGATTTAACACATAACATGCAGTAGCTACGGCTTCTGCCCAAAAATGTTTTGGTAAATAACTTCCATTTAATAATGTTCTTGCACATTCTTGTAATGTTCTATTCTTTCTTTCCACTACTCCATTTTGTTGAGGAGTTCTAGGAAATGAGAAGTTATGATTTATTCCTTTCTTTTTACAGAAAGATTCAAAAACTTCATTTTCGAATTCGCCACCATGATCACTTCGAATATTTTTAATTTTTAAACTTTTAGTGTTTTGAATTCTTTTGGCAAATGTTTTAAAGTTCTCAAATGTATCACTTTTATTTTTCATAAAAATGGTCCAGGTGTATCTTGAAAAATCATCAACTATTACAAATACATATCGATTATGATTAATAGATTGAACTTGTGTTGGTCCGAAAAGATCCATATGAAGTAATTCTAATGGTTGTAAAGTTGAAATATTTTTCTTAGATTTGAAAGATGATTTTGTTAATTTCCTATTTGACAATCAACACAAAGATTTTTTATCTTAAAGTTTATCTTAGGTAATCCTCTTACTAATTCATTTTTAGAAAGTTTTCTAATAGTTTTGAAATTAATATGACAAAATCTTTTGTGCCATAACCAAGGATCATTATCTTTTGCTAGTAAACACATATTCATATTATGATTTATTTTCATATTTAAAACATAAATATTCCTATCTCTATTTCCTTCAAAAACAAGATTTTGGTTTTGATCATAAATACTACATTTATTTTCCGAAAACGTTATTCTAAAACCTTTGTCACAAAGTTGACTTATGCTTAGTAGATTATGTTTTAGATTTTTAACTAATGAAACATTTGTAATAAAAGGTAAATTTGATGTACCGTAATTGCTCACATCTCCTTTGCCAATGATATAGCCTTTTGAGTTGTCTCCGAAGGTAACCGAGCCACCATCAAAGTATGTGATGTTTGTAAGCATATCTTTGTCACCGGTCATGTGTTTTGAGCAACCACTATCTAATATCCATTTTTTCTTTTTGTGTGGGACCTGAAAATAAATATAAAATTATTGGTACCCACTTTTCAATAGGGTCCTAATAAGTTAGAACTTAGGAAACCAAACCTAATTTGGTTCAGTATCCTTTTTATAAATATAATTTTTATTATTATGAACACTATCCATAAATGTTTTAATATATTTATTTCTAATTAAAATATTATTAGTCTTTGGAACCCAGATTTTAACAAACTTAGTTTCTTTTCTTGTTCTAATAGGTTCTCTTAATAACACTTGTTGTTTAGAGTCAATATTCCTCTTAAAATTTGTTTTTGTCTTTTTAGAAATTTTTGGCTCCTTTTTATATCCTAATCCTTGTTTATTTGAGGAAGATTGAGAATTTTCTAAAATCTTAGATAAATTTGCTCTTCCTTTGTTAAAGTTAGAGACATTTTTAGTTATGTTATCTAATCTAACTTGAAGACTATTGTTATCTAACTTAACTTGTTTAATCTGAGTTTTTAATTCATGATTTTCAGAAACAATTATATCATTTTTTGTCTTTTGAGTTTCAATTTCTTGACTTAAAAGTGATAGTTGAGTTTCCGAATTTGAATGAGATTCTTGAACTTTTTCAAGTTCTTCTTCTAAAATCTTCTTTTCATCTTTTAACATATCCCTTTCAAACTCAGCCTTGTTCTGATTTTCACGTGTCTCTTTAAGTTTCTTTTTAAGAATTTTTATTGTACTCAAAAGTTCAATGTTTACATCAATTAAATCGTCGAAAGTTAAAGTACTAACCTCAGATTCCTGAGCCATAAAGCATACATTTGCTTGTTCATTGTCGTTATCATTTTCACTATCAGATGAAGATGAATCTGAATCGTCCCATGTTACAGAGAATGCCTTCTTTTTGAATTTTTCTTTCTTGTTTTTGTTCTGATTCTCCTTCTTTTGCTCTGGACTATCTTTCTGCATGTGACCTTTCTTGTGACAGTTGAAGCATTCTATATTTGAGGATGAAGGTTTGTTCAAGAAATTCTTTTTGAATCCGTTTTTATTTTCTTTTCTCAATCTTAAAAATTTCTTGAAATTTTTGGCTATAAATGCTAAATCCTCATCTTCAGACTCTGATTCTTCCTTTTCCGCATGAAAAGCTACATTTTTTCTTTCTTGTACTTGATCTTTCTTAGCTTGCATATTAACTTCATATGACATAAGATTTCCAATTAATTCTTCCGGTTTCATTGTAGATAGATCATTTGCTTCTTTGATTGCTAAGACTTTTCTCTCCCATTCATCAGTGAGTGAATTTAGAACTTTAGATACAATATCAAAATCCATGTATTTTTCTCCTAGTCCTATTAAGGCATGATGAATATCTTGAAACCTTGAGTACATGTCATTGATGGATTCATTTTGTCGCATTCTAAAGTTTTGGAACTGGTTCTTTAGCATGGAGATCTTAGTTTGCTTCACCTTGTTTGTGCCTTCATGTATGGTTTTATGTGTACTCCATATTTGATGTGCAGTTGTACAGATGCTTACACGGTTGAACTCATTTCTATCCAAAGCACAAAATAGCATATTCATAGCTTTGGCATTTGCACTAACTTCATTCTTCTGAGCTTGCGTCCATGTAGAATAATCCGTTGTGGGTACAATGAGTTCTGCTTGAGTTGCGTTTCAGGCTTCAAAAATTGTTGCTTGCATATAAATTCTCATCCTTGTAGCCCAATAATTATAGTTTAGTCCATTAAATAGAGGTGGTCTTTGAGTAGATTGTCCTTCTGCAAATGTAGAGTTATAGGTAGATGTTGTGCTTGTGTTGTTTTCCATATTATCAATATGTCAAATAACGGTGTTATGGTTATAGGACGGCCTTGCTCTGATACCAATTGAAAGAGTCTATGCGGTAGGATCGTATAATATGGAATAGTGAAATAGTCTAGGTAGATAGTAGTAAGCAGTAAGTAAAGTAGACACCAAGACTTTATACTGGTTCAGACCTCTTGTCCTACGTCCAGTCCCTAAGCTCCTCTTAGGAATTCAACTAACCAACAACCCTCACTTAACCCGGAGGAATAGGTTTACAACTTACCCGAACAACCGAACGAGATTTCTTGCCTCAACTACCAAAGAGGACTTCAACTTGGATACAAAAAATATTTCTAACTTGTTGTGTTCTTGATAACACTAATGAGTCAATTTTAGTACAACTTTCCTATAATCTTATCCTCGAGAGTATACAAAGTGTTTATGAAGATTTAGGAAATATGAATTGCTATGAATCAAGAGATGTTATAGTTAAAACAGAGATTCAAGCAATTGGTTTGCTTTTGAAAACTTAAAAGAATATGAAAGTATGTTCAAGTAAATAGAGAGATTAAAACAAGTAGAATTGGTGATTTGTAATTGTTAAAACAATGTATTTATACTTGTAGAAGAGTTGCATTTGTTTGCTAGAGATGCAGGGAAGAGATGCTTCTGTTTCCATTGGAGAATGGTTGCAACTCTTGGGAGGAAGAAGGTGTCTATTCATAGAAAATTCGCAGTTACAGATTCAGTCGACTGAGCAGGAGATCCAGTCGACTGAAAATATAAAGGAAAATTTTCAGGTCTGTGTTCAGTCGACTGTTCAGGGAGTTCAGTCGATTGAAACTGTGTATGTTTTTATTTCTGTGCCAGTTTCAGTCGACTGGCCATGCCTGTTCAGTCGACTGAACTGTGAAAATTTGCACACTAAAAGTATTTATAAAAATGAAGTTTAAAGGAAGTGTTTTAGTGTTCGTGCAAATCTCTTGAGGATAGATTTTAACAAATAATCTAGACTTGGACCCATAAAAATCATACTCATGTTTTTACTTTGGTCTTCATTGATCTTCCTCTGATTTTAAATGTATTTCTTCCTTTTTGTTGAAGCTCATTGTCATTGATCAAAATCTTCGTGTATCAACACAAAAAACGTGCACAGTATCGACACAAAGAAATAAACACGTGTGCCTTCAGGACAAAACAATACACAATATACAGTAAATAACAGAGATCACAGAGTCAGTCGTAGCGATAATATATAATATAAAATATACATAGTATAATTTACCTTATCAGGTCTTATACATACATGAGTCTATACAATACAGATAAATATACATCAATACGGAATAGCTAATCTCCTCTATGCCCAAATAATACAATTGGGTCTCAACATCTCTGTACCTGAAATGTCTCGGACCGACTTGAGTATTATATAAACAATAAATGGGTAAATTATATCTAAATCCAATGTCGATGACATATAGAGCTCTATATAAACTGGGAATAAATAAATATAATAGGTCCATCTCAATAATCCCAAATAATATCTATAAAACATCACAAAACCCAGTATAAAAAATGTCATCATCCATATAAAGAATGCCAATGTCGGATGGGTGAATCATCCATATTTAAAAATCATTATCAAAATTGACTTATATAAAATGTGAGATAGCCTATCAAATCATCCAAACCATATCCAACATCTTATGAACCATAAATATAAATCATCCACAAACCAAAGTCCCATCAATAAAGCAAGGCTATCTCAAAAATACCAAATCATTAAAGAGTATGAATATATGGGAACTGACTACACTTTAGACTCAACCAGTCTCTAGTCTAGTCAACTCACTATAGAAAGGAGACATATATGCTTATCCACTACTCACACATATACCATGAATCTAACTGGAGACTAATAGCTGCCTACTGCAAGCCTGCTCTAGGAACACAAATCTACTCGCCAACCATATAGTAACCGTTTATTCCTATAGTCGTTGAGGTATATTACAATCTACTACACTTACATACCCTGAACCAGATAGGGAGACTGACAGCCGCCTATCACAAGTCTACTCCAGGAACCCAGGTCTAGGGTACCGTCTAGTCCTACAGTCTTCAGTTACCTCGACGGACATCGTAACCCCATCCACCATGGACTCGTTTACGCGTAGCCCCAATCATGACCCTGCTTTTCCCCTAAGGGTAATCGACTACTGGCCTAAGAGACACAAGGGGCTATAGGCAACAGCCCATCTACTACTACCGATATTGTGATGCGCATCAAAAGGACATATAACTACGGTGTCACTGATCTGGGGCGCGACCCTACGATTAGGCCGCCAAGGTGGATATTGGCCAACCTAGTTCACTCCCAAAAATAAAGGAAGCTATGCACGATGTGGATGGTCATATAGTACTCATACCCTATATGCTACTCATATCTCTACTAGTTGGCTAACAACGGCTCTCATAAGTCAATACCTGACTATACAATACTCCTTACCGAGTATCACATAGACTAATGAGTGAAATCCCTATTTGAATGATATTCGCTTACAATGAATAATCAAGCAAATAACATAATGGCGTCCCATACCACCGCATGTTATTCGAATAATTATTCAAGGCACATAAACTACAATCGATCCACACTAGATATCTCTGTATGACAAGTCCGATGAATAACCGGAAAGGTATTGTCGAATGTTTCATCACAAATGGTATTACTAATCCGTTTATCCAGATTTCTCGTTGCAATGAAATGAAGTATAATACAATCATATCAAGGATGTCATCATCGTATCATATTGAATTCATCAATCAAATCAACTCAATGGTGAATCACTCATAATATCAAAATCTATATAAGACATGAGAAGTTAGAAGATATAAAAATCAGACTTAAATCCCAATTTTAATTACTCATTAAAATAATTCTTTAAACAATTTAAAAAAACAGTCAAATATTTATATTAAATACCTAAAGATTTATTTAAAATCAAATATACTAATAGGAATTTTACCATAATTTTCCACAATTAATTATTATTTCATAATATATATATATATATAAACTTAAAAATTTATTGTACTTATTTCTATCCATAAATATAATTCAAAGTCCTCACTTAATATCCAAACCAATCAAGAATATAACAATTAATTTTAAATTATTCAATATAAGAAAATTATCATATTATAAAAGAGACTTTCACTTAATAACCTTTATAATGAAATCACTTAAAACAATATTATTATTTCCATAATATATTTGATAAAATAGATGTATATTATAGTTTCCTTTATAATAAATTCAAATTTATTATATATTATAATATCGATTTGAAAAGAGTTTTATAACAAAAAGAAATATATATTCATATTTTTAACTAAAATTATTTACAAATTTAAATGTATCTAGATTATTTATAATTTAATAAAATATTCATAAAATACTTTGAAAGATTTTAAAACTCTTGAATAATTTTTCTATGCTTTCCAAACATTCATTAAAACAAACAATAAATAAATATCTATATAAATATAATTATTGAATATAATTAGTCCGCAAACATATCAACAAACAACGGTATAAATTCCCAAGACCCGAGTCGAGTTTTATCGAACTTCGGTCAGACACAAAATTAACGAACATTAACATATAAAATAAATATTTATTTCAATTCGCAAACAGACAGAATTCTATTTGCAAATTGATACTTTCGACCAACACAACATCAACCAGTTTCAAATGTAATTTACTCAATAATCTAAACAACGATCACATCCAATCAAACAAGCCAATCGATTTATCAAATAATTTAATGATATATAAGATCAATCTAATATCAATAGTTGTAAGATATAGTTGTGAGTGTAGAAAACCACCTAAATGCTGCTCGTTCAACCAAATTGTCAACTTCATCATTGCTCTTTGCTTTCGCAACTGACTTTGTCTCGCTCCAGAACCCACAAGAACAGTAGCTCATGCCTTCATTGCCATCACAGTAGCCCCTCTACCTCCAACAATCTCAGCCACTACTGATCCCAAACCCGCATGCATTCTGCTGCATCTCCTTGCTCAGTTCACCTCCCTATCACCACCTTCGCCAGCCCGATTGAGCCAATACCTCTTCCTCAGCACACACTTCGACTGCTAACATCATACTTCTTTCGAACACTAGCACACCATGTCGAACTTCCTCCATCATCACCCTAAATCACTAGAGTCACCAGCCCCACATCATAGCTTCCTCCAGGATGCCGTCGTATGCATGCGCCTCCTCAAAATTGCGAACCTAGTTCATTGTCGCCTTCATCCATGTCACGTGCTTTGAAGTTGCTCATTAAAAGGTCATGACCCACATCAAACATTACAAAGTCGCCTTGACCTCCTCCTAGTCAATTGCAAGCCACATCTCTCGGGTCGACGATGTCGTCGAGCCAAATCACCTCGAGCATGATTCCGCTCGTGTTTTTTTTTCGTGAGTGAATTTTGATTTTTGGTTAATTAAGGCATAAGGGGTTTGGGTTAGCGAATTCGAAGAGGTGCGAATTTGGGCTTGAGTCGCGAAATCTCTAGAAGCACGGACATAAAGAGCAATGATTGGGCCTTGATTATTTGGCCCGATTCCAAATCAATTTAAATTCCAATTCAATCATTTTTACTTCATTTTCTATTCGAATTTAACTTTTAATACTCAACATTTATTTATAAATATATTCCAATCCAATTCAAATTGATTTATTCGAAGAGAATTTGTTAGTTGACTTCAATTTATAAATACCAAAAATCTTTTATTAATAGCCTATCAATTGAATAAATATTCACTTTCAACATAATAATTATAAAATATTGATTTCAAACAATTTTATTGTAATTAAATTTACATATAATTACGGCGTAGAAAGAAGGGTTGTTAGAGATAGTCGGACAATTATGTTTAATTCGATATCTGCTTATTAATTCCACTATTCTAAACACATAATAATTAATTACACGTAAAAAAATATTTTTGTATTCAATTGAAACAATTTATTTAATTTATATATATTATTTTAAGATAATTTATAAATTTAATTCAATTTATTAAAATAAGTCTTTTATTAAATATGCTTTAAATAAATAAGAAATTATTTTAAAAATACCGAATTTTTTTATTAAATAGAATATATTTAAAAAAATTCATTTTCCAAATATTAATTATTAAATACCAATTTCAAACACTTTTGTTTTAATTAAATTTACATTTTATTGAAGCATAGAATCCAGGATTGTCATAGACTTCCCCCTTAAGAAAATTGCGTCCACGCAATTTCCTATATGAAAACATCTCATTCAACTCAAACCCTGACTATCTTCGTAATCTCCAAACTTCTAAAAGTTTACACAATCCTCCAAATGGCTCCACATTCCAGCTCATCTTTTCATATGCTGCTATTTCAAATATATTCAATTAATGACTTTTTATTTTTTGCATACGATAATTCTTTATGAAAATATTCTAAGTGTTGGATTTTTTGGAAAATTTTGGCAGTCTCCTTTGTATGGAGAACGTTCTGAAAAATCAAAACACAATATATTTACATTATATACATCTCCGAAGAGGAATCCCAACACAGGGCATTTTGAAACACGGGGAAACAATATAACATCACATAATATATCGACATACCGTGAAAATGTACCTTTCCTTAGTATTTTTAAGCAACTTACCTTACTATTAAGCATGCATAAGTTTGCTATCCACGCCAAAATATCCAAATAAGCTCCAAAAGTACCTATACTTAACTCAATTGAAATATGCAACAATGTAAAGTGAAAGAAAAGTAGCATTCATGTTTAACCACTTCCCGACAACTTTCAATAGTCAAAAACACGAAATAAGTTTATGGTTTCAAAGAGTAAATGGTTATATAGTGTATTAGCTTCCTAAAACAACTTCTGGTTCACAATAATATGGATTACAACTCAAGTTACGAGCGATTTTCCAAAGAGGTGCAGATAAGATTTAACGAAAAATACGCAGGCCCACTTAATGAACACACAATTAGAAAACATCAAAATTTTGAGAAACACTTAAAATAAAAAAAAATTCTTCCGTTTTAAGCTTTCCGAAATGGGTAAGATTACTGAAATCAGATTGTTCGTTTAAAAGTATGGCTAAAACAATTCGGTGCTGTTAAGGAAACTTACATTTTTAGGATATCGATTGGATTCAATTCCAAAATAGATTTAGCATTAGCAAACTTTAAATGTTACATTTAATTACAAACACAAATATTCCTCTAATGACATAGCTTCCCAACAAAATTAAAATCGTCGCAAACAGATCAATAGTTTAAGATTTATGGTTAAAACTAATTATAGTATTTCAAAAACACTATAAATCAACTTCAATTACGAAATATCTTTAAAAACTTATCAGACATTAATTAATTTGCAAATCTCTCTCGATTTTAGTTTATGCCACATCAAAATACATATCTGTCATTTCGAAATTTTCCAATAATTTGAACCAACTTTTCAAACTTTCACTGAATCTATTCAACATAATATTTTTCTTGCTTTAACACAAAACTGTTTCACTATATTTCCTTAGATCCAAAATCCAAAATTATATTTATTTCCATTTTCAAATTACAAAACCTTTATTAAAACTTTTTTGTTCACAATTCAAATTCATATACCTTTTAAATAAAAATCAGTTCCAATAAAAGCCAAATATGATATGAACACTACAAATTCTTTTTGCATAAATTACATTTGGTTCCATATTTCCAAGCCATTTGAAATCATTTTCTTCCAATTATATATATACAAAATGATTTCAATATAATTCATTAACCAAAAAGCTTACTCTCAAAATATCTTTCACTTTCAAAGCAATTTTTTTTCAAAATCCAAAATTTTAAATTCATATTATATGTATAACTTTGCTCGAATATAAAACTTTCAATATACTACTTGAAACATCCTCCTTTACAAAATCTTATTTATAATATTCCTTGAAACATTATTTTCAAAACATTGATATATTACTCAAATTATTTTTTTCCAAGTAATTAGATTTCTTTTCAAATATTTTCTAATTTTCTCAAAACACTTTACTTTTTATAAAATATTGTTCTTCTTCTAAAACAATGAGTTTCCATTCACTAAACATTTTACTCATTACAAAATGTTCTTAATATTGATCTAATCTGTTCAAAATAATGAATATATAACTTTCTTCGAAATTGTAATGACCATAATTTTGACTAACATTATTTAGAATATTTAATTAAATAAAATAATGTAGATAGTTAATAGATTGAGATTTGCTAATTAAGAAGTAGCCGTGTCTTAATGAATGTATTAGCAAAAGAGAACTAAAAATAAGTAAGTAGAAGGAAAATGGTAAGGGTAAAATGCGGATAGCCTTTATCCAAATACCCTAAGCCCATCCATTCTTCATTCCTCATTCATTTTAACTATTACAAACAAAACCAAAACCCTAGAGGAACTCGACCGGCCACCATTAAGAAGATCTAAAGGGAAGATAAGCTAGGATTCAAGTAGAAGGCTTGAAGAAATCAATCTAAAGGCAAATCTCATCCTTCTTAACACAGAGCCAATGTGAATAATTAATTTACATCTCACTTTTGATAACGATTTCGGTTTGAAGTTAGATCCGAACTATGTTTGCAAATAATATGCCATGCAACGTTTGTTAAAATGGATATATATGCTTGTTGATTATTTATATGGTTTAATATAGATTTTATGATATGTTTGGATTAGAAAACCTATCAAATGACATCCAAATGAGCTGATTTTTTATATACGGTCAAAAATATTATTTTAGAAGTGGGTTTCAAGTTTCATAATTTTCTAAATAATTATGGATTTATTATGAATTTTCTATGAGAGAAAATAGTTAACTTTGGGTTTAAATTATTTAAGGCAATTGAATATAAATCTTGGGTCTGAAATTTATATATGTTAGAAAACATATTTAAAGTGAATTATTGTGATTTTTAGGGATTTTTCCTATGTGTTTAATTATGATTATTAAATTATTTAAGTTAGAGGACATAAATGTTTTATTAAGGAGAAGGACTTATTTGTTTAAAATGTTTCAATTGTTAAATGCAGAATTCAATAGCTTTTTCGAGAAGAATTTTGGTAAGACTTGGCAACCAATCATATTGGAAAATTTTGCAAGTTAAGTGAAAAAGAATTACTTAAAAAAGCATAAAATCAGTTTTGTTTCAAATTACAACTTCGCCACTTCCATTGCTTGCTTCCGTCACCATACTCAGTAACCCTTTTACACCCATTCAAAACCAATGCACATGGTATCAAGCAACTGGTATGTAGTATATTGGAGAAAGGCGGAAGGAAAGGATGGTGTTGAATGTATGCTTTCGAAAGGGTTGAAGCCACTTTTATTAGCTTTTGAATCCATTAACTTGCCTTTGTTTCAAAAAGAAGCTTTCGAAAGTGTTGTTGCTTTTGAACACCTTCGATATCCTAGCTACCGCACTTATACCTTTCGCATTAGCTAAAGGCCGCTTTTCTTTATAACCTTAAAACAATGTATTCGAAAGTAAGGCTTTCGTCTTCTTCATATTGAAGCCGTCTTCCCAATGCTTTCGAAAGGGGTGTTTTAGCCGCTTTTACTAATAGTTTCATAGGCAATGGTTTCGAAAGGGTAGTCTCGAAGTTGTCTTTTACTTGAGATTAATGCTTTTGAAAGTGGTGTTTTCACTTCTGTTCTCTTTGACCCTATGGTTACATTATATGTTGTACCCAATGAGTTCGAAAGAAATACTTTTAAATGGTTTTGAAACTGTGTTTCCAAAAATTCTTACTTGAAGCCAATGCTTTCGGAAGGCATGTTTTAAGTGTTTTGAAAGGCCTGATTTAAGTGTTTCGAAAGGTATGGTTTTAAGTGTTTCTAAATGAATGTTTCCAATGCTTTCAAAAGATATGTTTCATGATTTCGAAAGTGGATGTCTAAAGTTTTAAGCAATGATTTCAAAAGGGATGCTTTTAATGATTTTGAAAGGGATGCTTTCTATGATTTCAAAAGTGATTGTTTAAGGTTTTAAACAATGGTTTCGAAGATATAGTTTTGGCTTTATAGCCTAAAGTCTTCTAAGTTAAAAAGGGGCATTAACTTATTTTGAAGGGATTGATAATTCCATTAATTTAGATTTCATCAACATTGTTTTGTGTAAAGCATATACCATGGCATCGATATTATGAGTAAAGCTATGAACATATTTTCCTTGTTAAAGTATGATTTAAAAGGGTACAATCAATTTGAAAGAAATGTTTTCAAGGAAAATTGAATAGGGTAGTTAACTAATTTTATGACTTAGATATTAGAAAACCATATGGGACTGGTGTAGGGTCACGCCCTATACTTTAGCTAGTAGCCCATAGCTAATATAAGTCCAAAATTCCAATGTGTAGGGCTTTGTCATAGGTAAGACTAAAATGATGTTACATACAGAAAGGAATACGCAGAGTAGAGGTAGGTTATTGGTGAGCCCATAAAACCATTAGGATTAGTTGACCCTTGGAGAAGTAAGTTAAGGGCAGATCATCCAGTATTGTATCTAACAGAAGTTAGAATATTTATTATGTCTAGTAGGCCCGAGTCAACCAGTAGTTAATAGTTAGCCAGATAAACTATAATGTTCGAACAAACAGTCCATTGATTACCCGATTTATATGCATATATATTATTGCTATTGTTGCTATAATCAGTTCGAATGCAAGATTTTGATTTGCAAAAGATACGATTTTAAAAGGATATTAGTGAGGGGAAACCCATTTTGTTAACTGGCGTGGTTTGACTTAATATCAGTAAACCGAGATGTAATAGAATTACTCACACTAGGCTTTATGTCTGACTCGAAGTTTATGTTTTTCCCTTAAACTCTTGGGTGCTCAAAATTAAATTTGAGTAAATTGAGAGTTAAGGACTTTTCAAGTATAGTAGGTTGGACGAACAAGCTTCTAAAGACGTGCATGAGGCAAAGCTAGCTATGTAGGAGTTATTTAGTAGTATTTCTGTTGCGATGTATTTATGATTGATGGGTCTATCTATCTAGTACTTTGATCATCCAAGGGGGCATCTTCATATGTCGCTCTTGGTGTATTTTGTAATAGTTATATTTGATCAAAACTTAGGAACCATTTTAGGATTACGTAATTGAATATGAAATATTGATTTGAAATGTTATTAGAAAAGCTGTTTTTGAAATCTGTGTTGATTTTATTTCATATTTATGTGCTTCTGATATTACGGATACCCCCATTACCATATTTTATCACTAGAAGTCAATATTATAGATGACTGCAGCATCTGTAACACTTAGCTTCGGGTCTCAAGATATGGCATGTTACAACTTGGTACAAGAGCATAGGTTTATGAAAACTTAAAAAATAAAATTTAAACTTAAAATGATTTTGAAAAACATAATCCTAAGGAATTAGAGAAAAGATTAGGGTATGGAATAACGTTATAGTAACTTACTTATATTTTCTATATATAAGTATACGCTTTATCTCTATTCTCTTATCTCTCTTAGGTTATTCTTCTTTATCTTACAAAGGCTCGAATGCATATTTTAAGAAAGTAAAATATAGATGCTAGCAATGGAAGAGTTAACATTAGTGGTGGAAGCACCACAACCAATGGAAATGCCAGACCAAACACTAGAAGGAGTCCAGGTCAGGCACAAGCTGCTAATGTGGGTGCTGGAGCGCCATAAGTTGATATGGAAGCTATGTATCAGTTCTTCGTCAACATGATGCAAGCTAGAGCTACTGCGAGATTGGTTGGAGGAAATGTTGGAGGAGGAAATCAGGAAGCTCTGGTGGTCAACGACTATACAGTGCTGAGTAAAGACTATGTAAGGCTTGGAGGAGAGCAGTTTATCGGCACTGAGGATGCAAATAAAGTGGAGAATTGGTTGCTTCATTGTGAAAGGATTTTTGCTGATTTGGGACTCAAAGATGGGCAGAAAAGGAGATTGGCATCTAGACAGTTGCAAGGAGCAACACTATACTAATGGAATAGTTTTACTGTAGGAGTAGCTGAAGAGGGCATGACTTGGGCGGAATTCAGAAGTAGGTTTGAGGAAAGATTCATGTCCGAGATCACCAAGTCAACTCTGCTCAGGAAGTTTGCTGAGTTGGTGTAGGGAGATATTACAGTGCTTGAGTATGCTACCAGATTTGAGGAATTACTTAAATACGGTTATGCTACGGTTGATATGGTTATCAAAAGGATTAAGAAGTTCATCCGCGGATTGAGACCCGAGCTTGCTAAAGCAACATTACCACATATTAAGGATATATGCAATGTAGTTGTTGAGATGGCTTTTAGGAATGAAGAGATGCTCACTTTCTTTAATGGTAACAAAGCATTGGAAACTCAAGGTGGGCAGAACTAGAAGAGAAAGTTTTACCATAAGAAAGGAGCTCGGAAAGGAGGAGCAGCCAAAAAAGGGAAGACCGATGTAGTTTGCTACTAGTGCGACAAGAAGGGACAATTTGCTCACGAGTGTCGGATGGAAAAAGAAAAGAAGGTTGGTGACAAGAAAGGAGTGAAACGCTTAAATTGTGATTAGATTGGACATTATGAGAACTAGTGTAAAGAACCGGCCAAGGATGGAAAGGGCAAAGTGTTTGCATTGGAACCAGCTTCCTTAAGAACAACAGCAGAAGAGAAAGGAAAAGTTGTGTTCGGAGGTACACTTTTGATTCATGGTGTGTAAGTTAGAGTTCTATTTGATACTGGTGCATCACATTCTTTTATGTCTCATTATTTAGTAGATAAGTGACGCAGCGGATTAAACAAAAACAATGTAGATCGTTGAATGTAGCAATCGATGGATTGACGGATACTGAAATGCCCGAATTCGTTGATCCGAAGATACCGAATTCTTAGCTATCTCTGACTCGTTGATCCGAAGATACCGGGAAAGAGATCTACGATTCTTCGACGTTGATCTTGCGCACAAGATACCGTGAATCGGCTTCAACAAACGATGATTCGAGCGCACTCGAATGACGTAAGTGGAGATAGGAGATACACTCGACTACCAATTGAAATTGAAAGCACAAAGCTAACAAAAGAGAATTTTATTCAATATTCAACAACCTTTACAAATGACTCACACGGCCTATTTATAGGCGTTTTACAACTCATGCAAAGAAAACAGAAAATTTACATTAACTCCTAAGTCGGCAACCGACTTATAACCCCTCCGACTTATGACTTAAGAAAGTATACAGCACATTACGACTTACATAGGTCGTACACGACTTAGAGTACTGACGACTTAACATCAACGGTTCAGATGGACGCGGCATCAAGATCTTCGGCTACAAGTTTCTGCGACTTAAGAAACAGAG
This sequence comes from Allium fistulosum, assembly GCA_030737815.1. Lineage (NCBI taxonomy): Eukaryota > Viridiplantae > Streptophyta > Magnoliopsida > Asparagales > Amaryllidaceae > Allium > Allium fistulosum. The sequence goes on from JASFAW010000014.1 coordinate 8,419,428, forward strand.
AATACAAACATATCACTTAGGTCGTTGACGACCTAACAACTTCCCATGACTTACGACTTTCAAACGGTACGACTTAAGAAATCAACAGCTGAGATTAACTCGGCATAAGATTCTACGGCATCCAGAGCTTCAGCGACTTAAAACCTTAGCGGCATCCCAAATCAACGTCTTAAGGGGATCAAAGGCAGAGATTAACTCGGCAGACATATCAACGGCATTCAGTGCTTCACGACTTAAAATGAGACTTTGCGACTTAAGAAGCATAACTCCGCGACCTAAGTCTGTACGACTTAAAACCTCGCGACCTAAGAACCCTGGCATCTGAACCATCTTTATGCGACCTAAGTTCTTGTGACCTAACTTAGGTCGAGGCATTTTCCTGCGACTTAGTATAGGTCGTTTCATTTTAACCCGGAGCACTTTTAACTCGGTAAGTCGTACTAGCGACCTATCTTCCAATTCGTTAGGTCGTACATGACCTAAAAACGTCTTATGTCGTCTGAGCGCTTTTCCACTAGATCGTTGTTGATCTTCACTAAGTCGTTGGAGCGACTTATAGGCTTCGTTAGGTCGGTCGCGACCTATGACTTCAACTTTCCACCCTTCTTCACGAAATGTTGACTCCTTAGCTTTAGGTCGGATTCGACCCATCAACAGGTTACGACCTACGAGTTTGCTAGGTCGGTCACGACCTAGTGCTTGGCCTGCATCAATAAGCTTAACCTAGAACCTTCATACCTAGTTACATCCTTAAAGGTTACGAATCCGATAGGAGGGTACGCAATGCTTGGGATGAGATGTGACCATTTAGAGTTTGAAATGTTGAGTCATATATTTGCCTGTAGCTTACATGTATTTGATTTCGTAGGATTCAAAATTATTTTGGGTATGGATTGTTAAGTAAGTACGATGCTAGGATATTTTGCCATGATAAGAAAATATCACTTTGACACCCTAGTTGTAGTGATCAGAGTATATACTCCATAGAAAATCCTAGTTTTTGAAGTTAATGCTTTATTGGGTGTTATAGAGGCAGAAGACGAGTTGAATCGAGTTTTTGTTGTCAGAGAATTAACATATGTCATTGAGCCCATAATAGGACTACCGCCAAAATAAGCTATCGAATTTCGGATAGATTTAGTACCAGGAGATGAACCTATCAGTAGTCCGCCAAGTAGAATGACACCCACAGAGATAAAGGAGCTAAAGGTACAGTACGTAGATCTAGAAGGTAAGAAATTTATCATACCAAGCAGTTCTCCTTGGGGAGCAGCTGTAGTATTTGTTAAGAAATAGGACAGATCATTGAGGTTGTGTATCGATTATCATAAGCTGAATGAGAAGACGATAAAGTACCGATATTTGTTTCCTAGGATTGACGATTTGTTCGAACAGTTAAGTGGAGCCAAAGTATTTTCTCAGTTGGATTTGGCAATATGGTTCCATCAACTTAGAGTACAAAAGGATAGTATTCTTTTAACGGCGTTTAGGACCAGATATGCATCATACGAATGGTTAGTGATGTCATTTGGTCTAACTAATGCGCCAGCATTTTTCGTGAACTTGATGAACAGATTCTTCTAGGAGCATCTTGACAGATTTGTATTAATTATTCATACAAGATATATTGATATATTCCAGGGATGAAAGAGATCATGAAGTTCATCTTAGGATAGTGCTTGAGACACTGAGACAGCATCAGTTGAAGGCAAAGTTTTCGAAATGTCACTTTTGGAAGAAAGAAGTTAAGTTTCTTGGTCATGTAGTTTCAGAGAAAGGGTTGTAAGTAGATCTGGCAAAGATTGAGGCAGTGAATAATTGGAAGAGACCAAAGACAATGACCGAGTTAAAGAGTTTTCTTAGGTTAGCTGGCTACTATCGAAGGTTGATTAAGGATTTCTCGTGGATAGCCACATCGATGACTAAGCTAACTCGAAAAGATGCAAAGTTTGTTTGGACTGATAAGTGTGAGGAGGCATTCCAGAAATTGAAACATATATTGACTAATGCACCAGCGTCAGTTATTCCAGAGGGGAATTAGGACTTAGCGGTATACACAGATGCATGCAGAATAGGATTAGGAGCTGTGTTAATGTAGAGAGGTAAAGTGATTGCCTATGCTTCTCGACAGCTCAGACCGCATGAAGTTAGATATCCAACTCATAATTTGGAATTAGCAGCAGTAATTTTCGTATTGAAGGTGTGGAGACATTACCATTTGGGAGAAAGATTCGAGTTGTATACAGATCATAAGTCACTAAGATATCTATTCTCTCAGAAGTAGTTGAATATGTGACAACAAAGATGGCTAGAGTTCATAGCCCCATACGACTTTGGTATTGAGTGCACACTAGGAAAGGGAAATAAGGTTGCAAATGCACTTAGCAGAAAACATCAGAATGTAGTATTGACAATGATAACTGAGTGGAAAGATTTAGAAGCATTGACTACATGCAGATTGCAATGAAGATCTGAGGCTAGTTCTAGTCGAGAAACCACCATGTTATCATGTTTAGAAGTTCGAACGATGATGATCGAAAGGATTGCATCTAAGTAGAAAGATGACATAGTGTTAGCTGAGAAGATTATAAGGCTAGAGGCCGGAATCGAGACTGATGATCTAAAGGATTTTATTCTTGACTAAAGAATGTGGTTGAGAAAGAAGGGACGATTGTGTGCCCCGAATGTAGAAAACCTAAGGAAGGAGGTCCTTAGAGAATATCATCGATCAAAATCTATGATTCATCTTGGAGGAACTAAGATAAATTAGGTTATGAAGAGGAGTTTCTACTGGGAAGGTATGAAGAGAGATGTAGGCTTATTGGTGATGCAGTGTTTGAACCGTCAATAGGTAAAAGCTGAAAATCAGAAACCGAGTGGATTACTTAAACCTTTGGATGTTCCAGTCTGGAAAAGGGATTCTATCTCAATGGATTTCATAGATGGGTTGCCAAGGTCGAATAAAGGAAATTAGAGTATCTGAGTCATAGTGGACAGGTTAACTAAGAGTGCACACTTTATACCCTTTAAGTCGACCAGAACAACACCGGATTTAGCTAAGTTATTCATGAAGAATATAGTTAGACTTCATGGAATTTCTAGTAGTATAGTAAAAGACATAGATTTCCTTATTCACTAGAGAGTTCTGGAAGAGTCTACAAGAGACTTTAGGTACCAAGCTCAAGATGAGTACCGCTTACCATCTATAGACAGATGGGAAAATGGGTAGAGTTAACAAAGTCTTAGAAGATTTGTTAAGAGCTTGTGTGCTAGATTTTGTTGGATCATGGGAAGACCATCTACACTTAGTCGATTTTTCATATAACAACAGCTATCAGACTAGTATAGGGATGGCACCGTTTAAAGCTTTGTATGAAAGGCCATAAAAAGCTCCCGTTCGTTGGTTAGAGACCGGGGATAGATTAATTCTTGGTCCAGATTTGGTTAAAGAAGCTGTAGAAAAGATTGAGTTAATTCGAGCTAGAATAAAGGAATCTCAGTCTAGGTAGAAGAGTTATGCTGATAAGAGATGGAAAGACTTAGATTTCTCAGCTGGAGATCACGTTTTCGTCAAAGTATCGCCAATGAAAGGAGTGATCAGATTTGGAAAATTAGGAAAATTGGCACCAAAATTCGTTGGACCATTTCCTATTATAGAAATGATCGAGAAAATCGCCTATAGGGTAGAGTTACCAAAATAGTTTGGTAGAAGTCCACAATGTTTTCCATATTTCTTCTATGGAAGTGTATTCGAGATCGCGAGACTACTATTACACCAACTTCTTAAAGGATCTAGTAGTGGAACCGGATATGACTATAGTTAGAAAACTAGTTTGTATAGTTACGAGAGATGAGAAGAGATTAAGGAACAAGGCAGTCAAATTAGTCAAAGTCCAGTGGAGTGAAGACTTGAGAGACTGTACTTGGGAAACCAGAGCAGGATTAGCGATACTTATCCTGACATGTTTGATGGTATGTTTTACCTTTATATTTGATTGTTGTGAGAATTATTATGTAATTTTGAGGGTGAAATTCTTTTAAGGAGGGGAGTCTATAATGACCCTAATTTTGACTAAATTATTTAGAATATTTAACTAAATAAAATAATGTAGATAGTTAAGGGATTGAGATTTGTTAATTAAGAAGTAGTCGTGCCTTAGTGAATGTATTAGCAAAAGAGAACTAAAAATAAGTAGGAGGAATATGGTAAGGGTAAAATTGGGATAGGCTTTATTCCAATACCCTAAGCCCTTCCATTCTTCATTCCTCATTCATTTTAACTATTACAAACAAAACTAAAACCCTAAAGGAACTTGGCCGGTCATCATAAAGAAGATCTAAAGGGAAGATAAGCTAGGATTCAAGTAGAAAGCTTGAAGAAATCAATCTAAAGGCAAATCTCAACCTCCTTAACATAGAGCCAAGGTGAATAATTAATTTACATCTCACTTTTGATAACAATTTCGGTTTCAAGTAAGATCCAAACTATGTTTGCAAATAATATGCGATGTTATGTTTGTTAAAATGGATATATATATATATATACTTATTGATGATTTATATGGTTTAATATAGATTTTATGATATGTTTGGATCAGAAAACCTATCTAATGACATTTAAATAAGTTGCGTTTTTAATATGCATCTGTAGCGCTTAGCTTCAAGCCTCAAAATAGGGGATATTACTGAAATATTATAACAAACAATGGTTTTTAATATAATTCAAAATATATTACTTCCCTTCAAAACAATACATCCATTTTAGTTCTTATTTAAACAATATCCAACCTCGAAATTTAATTCATTTTATTTTTTTAAAACATATATATACATATTTTTGTATCATAATGCATCATATTACAGATATATTCACATCATTTAAGTCATAATAAAAAATACTACATGGTAGAGTCACAACACCATATCCCAAACAATTCCAAATTCTAATATATATAAATAAATCGACGATGCCTCACCATGAATTTCTAGTGACTCACTTCATCGATCAGCTGTAGTGTTGACCATGTGATCAATATTGCCTCGCCATCGACTTCAGCTATCCACTAATGCTCAATGGCTGCAATCATCACATCAAATATCTAAATATAGAAAAATATGTTTATTATTTTTATTTTTATTTTCAAAACAATAAATCTCCATTTTCCAAAATATTGCTATCCTTTCAAAACTTCAAATATAACTCCTCAAATTTTTTTTTTAAAGATTGCCAAGATATATTACTTCTTCCCAAAACTTTGTGTCCATATGTCTCGTCCTAGTGTTTAGAAATCATTATCGATAATGTTGATCAAGTGCATTGACTGGGTTTCTTAAATCACTCAACAGATAGATCAACACGAATTCAACTTAAAAATTTTCTTTAATTAACTATATTTAGATATTTTCATATGGAAAATACTTGTTTGAGAAACCAAAACATTTTCTTGTATCATGTAAAAATAAGTACATTTAATAGAAAATGTTTCATTCACAAAGTATACTTTCTTTATAAAAATTACTATTCTATCTTTAAACAATTCTTTTTCTAAAATCATTACTAATATTTATTATCCAATATTCAAATTTATTTCAAATTAATATTCAACTTATCTCAGACTACTATGTTTTTTCAAAATCTCATATATCACTCAAAAATATTATTTTTAATCACTTTAACAAATCCAATTCATATTTTTTATTAAATGATATGCTTGTTTGCATAAAAATATTTGTTTATTAAAATTCGTATACACATTTAATTTAATAACCATTCACAACAAGGCAATTTACCACAAATCGTACATCCATAATATTAAATATGTAGTATATAGCAATACATACATTTCTAAATAAACAAACAAACGCTCCAGCGGAAAACCATCAGTCAGTTTTCGCTATGCAGCTTTGGTAACTACTGGATCATCATATTCATCTTTCCTCAACCCAATTTGGATTTATGATGTATTTAATACGAAATTCAAGTTAGGGTGTTCTATAGCTTTCCTATTTGAATAACTCCCTTATACTACTAATCCATATAGAGGTTTAGTGCTCATCATTTATACCGACACAACTGACTGGACTAACCACTTCTAACTTCACAACTTTCATTAGCTGTTATGTATCTCATACAGAGACATACACCTAGATAAGGTAAAAGAAATACATTATTGTTTCCTGGAGATTTGTCCAGGCAACTAGTACTCAGAGAAGTACTCGGCATCCATAGCGTTCGGCATCCGTAGTGCTCGGCATCCAAAAGACTCGGCGTCAAGTAGTGCTCGGCATCCAGAGAAGACTCGGTGTCAAGTAGTGCTCGGCATCCAGAGAAGTACTCGGCATCCATAGTGTTCGGCATCCGTAGTGCTCGGCATCCAGAAGACTCGGCATCAAGTAGTGCCAAGTAGTGCTCGGCATCCAGAAGACTCGGCGTCAAGTAGTGCTCGGCATCCAGAAAGACTCGGCGTCAAGTAGTGTTCGGCGTTCGGCGTAGTACTCGGCATCAGTAGTACTCAGCAAACAAAACTACTCGGCTTCGACTGGCACTCGGCGTCGACCAATGCCCAGCGTCAGCTAGCGTTCGGCATCAATAGAACTCGGCGATAGGAGTGCCCGGCAACAAGAGCACTCGTCATCAAGTAGAACCTGGCAACAAGAGTACTCGGCATCCCATGGTACTCGGGGTAGTACTCGGCAACGGGAGTACTCGGCATTCTGAAGACATTCGGTACGCACAGCTACTCGAGGTAACAATATCGTTCGGCCTGCACGCATTGTTCGGTCGAGAGCTTCGGACAGAAGTATATTCGGTCTTCATTACAACCATCCTGCACTTCCCACACATCAGACGGACCGTTCGGCATGGAAAGGACCGTTCGGCACTATAGCGTTCGGCATGCTTGGTTCAGCGAGCAGCAACCACCGTACTCGGGCTAGAGTGTTCGGCCACCAAGCCCACTTGGGAAGTCCAGCCCATATTTGCCTATAAATAGAGGGGCAGGGTCACAGTGAAGAGGATCCTTTTTTGGAGAGAGAACACCAAGGAGACTCTGCCATTTTTGAGACTCATCTTCTCTACTTAACAACTTCATTCAAGCATTTGATTCACGAATTGTATTTGTAATCAACAAGAAGAAAGATCAATAAAGTTTAATCTCAAAGTGGACGTAGGCAATTACGCTGAACCACTATAAATTTGGTGTTCTTACTTTCTGCATTTAAATTAGCATTATCTTCTCTGTTTAATTTATCTTCATCACTTATATCTCTACACAATCTTTCTCTACGAGGTTAGTGACCAATTTTGGTGCTAACACTTTGGTGCTTTCATTGAGAGTTGAATTCTCAGACCTCAAGGATCTACTTTGAAGCTACTGGATTGAACAAATCCCCTAAGGAAGATCCGACTCACTGATAGGACATCCATTGATTCTACTCAGAGTTCATACCGATAACTCTACAATGGCAGGACCACGTACCAGGTCAGCTTCTCATAATGTGGATGCCCACGAGACTGCTAGCGTGCAACAAGCAGGACCTAGCAATCAACCAGAGATTCCGAGTGCAGGGATTGCCGCTCAAGAACAGACTCCAGTTGTCACCAGAGTAGAGTTCAATGACTTGATGAGAGAACTTAGGGAAAGCAGGAGACAACTAGGAGAGCAGATGCAAGCTAACGCCAACCTGATGGCACAACTCATCAACAGCAGCAACAGACTGCTGGGGGCAGTCCCGCTCCTTATTCCTCCTCTGATAGCTCAACTTCCTCTGATGAACCTCCTAGGCGCAGGCGACATAAGACTGAAGCTGGATGAGCAGAAGCTGATGTTCAAACAGCTGGATACCGTAACCAAGCAAGAGTTGGGAACTTCAGGACCGAAGTGCAAACGAAGGATGGAGGCCTAGGCCATCAAAACGCTAACGATGTTGAACCTCAAGAAGCACGAGTGGCAGATCGCCAGGGGAGGAGGCATCAGCATGGATAGACACGTAGAACAGACTCTAACCTCCCGCCTCCCATACAGACACCAGATCTAACAGCCATGATCAGGCAATTGATGAAAGAAAATCAAGGCTTATCAAATGATGATTGGGGAGTGTCAAGAAGTCATACTCTATTCACAGATGTTGTGTTGCAAGCGGCGTACCCCAGGAAGTTTAGTATGCCTACTATCCCCGCGTATGAAGGGAAGTCTGACCCCAGGTAGCATGTCATGAGGTACGAATGGATGATGGATTCAGCTAGAGCAAATGATGCCACCAAGTGTAGATTCTTTCTGATTACTCTCTCTGGGATCGCTACAATGTGGTTCACCCGACTTCCTCCGCGGTCCGTATCAAATTTCGAAGAGTTAGCAAGGAAGTTTATTGAGCATTTCAGAATACACACTACATGCCCAAAAGACGTAATGTCTCTGTAAAGTGTAATCCAAAATCCCGGGGAGTCATTGAAGGAATATTTATAGAGATTCCACGTTGCGGCAACTGAAGTCAGTAACCCCAATGACCATGCAATTCTGATGGCTGTAATGAGAGGTGTGGATCCAGATTCTGAGTTTGGAGACTGGTTGGCAGGAAAGCCTCCGGCTACGCTAGAGCGTTTCTACTCAAAGGCACACCAATTCATAAGAAGAGAGGAGGCTAGGTGGGTACGACGAGATAAGGCACCAGGACCTATCCAAGAGTCTATGAAGAGCAACATTGCTGTGAAGCAGTCCGGAGACAGCTCGGGAAAGGTCCAAGTCAATGTCCAAAACAAGCCCGAACAGCCTAAGGAGTCTGGAGGAAGAAATCAAGGGAAGAAGAGAGAAGCGGGGAAGTGGAAGTCGAGAATTCCAAGCTACAGCGAATATACTCCGCTGAACGCGCCGCTTGAGAACATCTACCTATCCACCTGCAATGCCTTTCAGTACAAAAAGCCACGTCCAAAAGAATCAACCGAGGAACAGAAGCGGACCGGGAAATATTATCGCTTCCATGAGACTTATGGGCACAATATGGAGGAATGCAGACACCTGCACGACGCTATCGAGAAGTTGATCAGGCAAAAGAAGTTGCAAGAATTTGTGAAGGATCCACAGGAAGGAGGACAGGGAACGTCCAACCCAGGTCGTGCACCAGCTCCGCGTCATCCCGAGGAGCCTGCCCGAACCGTAGGTAGACTAGTCATAAATACCATCATCGGTGGGCCTCACCCCGCAGACAAGAATTGGCAAGAAATGGAGCGATATGCAAGTTCCTTTAAGCATGCGGATTTTGAGTGCTGTTCGAACGTGGAGGATGGGACCCCTGCTAAGCAGCAGCACGTAATGATAGACGATATAGTGTTCAGAAACAGAGACGCTGATCAAGTAGAGGCTCCGACCATCGACCCGATGGTCATATCTGCGACGATCGGACCAGCATATGTGAAAAGAATTCTGATTGATTGTGGAAGTTCAGTCAACATCATCTTCAAGAAGGCTTATGACCAAATGAAACTGGAAACAAAGGACTTGAAACCGTCCAAGGCTCGTATACACGACTTTAACGGCGCAGCGACCGATGCCGTAGGGTATGTTGAGTTACCAGTTGAACTGGGACAAGGAGAGCGTCGGAGGGTACGAATTCTACCCTTTGTAGTTTTGGATGTGGATTCTCCATATAACGTTTTCTTGGGCCGGCCAGCCCTGGCTGAGTTTAGGGCAGCATTAGCCCCGTGGTGTTTAACTTTGAAGTTCCCGACTGACAAAGGAGTAGGTATTGTTCATGGCGACCAAGCAGCTGGTCGTTCCTGTTATGTGGCTGAGCTCCGAGAGGCCCATCGGAGGGAGAAGGGAAAGGTTGCGGACAATCCCGTCCGCATCCTTAATGCGGATAATTGACAAGTAGTGCCCAAGCCCTGGCTCGGGCATAGTTCTCGGATCTTCGGAGATATAGATCCGAGAGACGATGATGAGAAACCCAGGGAAGAGAAGGCGGCACCGGCTGAATTGACGATTGACATTTCAGTTAGCCGTGATGACCCTTCGCGAATACTAAAGATCGGATCACAGCTTGGCCCCGCGATGACTGAAGACCTTAGCGACTTCCTCTGGGCGAATCTTGATGTTTTCGCCTGGACGCATTCTGATATGTGTAGGATTTCCCCCGCCATCATGAGTCATATGTTGAACATAGACCCGAAATACGTTCCAGTTAAAAAGAAAAGGAGAGGAATGGATCCAAAGAGGTCCGACGCTCTTGGAGAGGAGGTGGACAAACTCAAAGCAAATGGGTTCGTCCGCGACGCCCTCTACCCTGAATGGGTATCCAATCCTGTGCTGGTAAAAAAGGCGAATGGGAAATGGAGGACTTGTGAAGATTATTCCGACTTGAACAAAGCATGCCCTAAGGACAGTTTCCCGTTGCCTAGGATCGATCAGTTGGTCGATTCCACCGCAGGACACGAGTTGTTATCATTCATGGATGCATACTCCGGGTACAACCAAATCCTGATGCATATTCCAGACCAAGAACACACCAGTTTCGTTACGAATGTCGGGCTTTATTGCTATGTAGTGATGCCCTTCGGATTGAAGAATGCGGGAGCAACTTACCAGCGTTTAGTGAATCGAATGTTCAAGGACCAGCTGAGAAGAACGATGGAAGTCTATGTGGATGACATGCTCGTGAAGTCACGACGGTCAAACGACCACCTTCGAGACTTGGCTGAAATGTTCGACATACTCAGGTTTTATGGGATGAAGATCAACCCTCTGAAGTGTTCCTTCGGCATTGCATCGGGGAAGTTTTTGGGATTCATCGTCAATGCTAGGGGAATTGAAGCCAACCCAGAAAAGATCCAAGCTGTTCGAGATGTGCAAGCGCCCAGGACTATAAAGCAAGTACAGAGCTTAAATGGAAAAGTAGCTGCGCTAAGTCAGTTTATATCCAGGGCAACTGACAAGTGCATCCCATTCTTTGATATAATAAAGAAAGGGAAAAGAAATTTTGAATGGACGTCTAGTTGTGAGGAAGCATTCCAGAATCTGGTGAGGCATCTGGAGAGTCCACCAATGCTGTCAAAACTAGTTGACCACGAAATGTTATATGTATACTTGGCTGTATCCCCACATGCGATAAGTGCGGCTCTGGTTCGTGAGGAGGATCGAGTCCAAAAGCCGGTGTATTATGTTAGCAAGCGTTTAACAGGGGCAGAGAGGAATTACCCTAAAATCGAGAAATTGGCTTATTGCTTGGTGATTGCATCACGCAAGCTGCGCCCATACTTTTAAGCGCATTCAATCGGTGTTTATACCGATCAACCCCTGAAGCAGGTACTCCAACGGCCGAAAACTTCTGGAAGATTGCTAAAGTGGAACATCGAGTTGAGCCAATTCGATATCGCCTACTTACCACGAAGAGCTATCAGAGGACAAGCATTAGCAGATTTCATCGCTGAGTTTACTATACCCGTCAAACCGGATGATCACGACATCCTTCCCCCCGTTTGATGGAAATTATACACTGATGGTGCATCAAACGACCGTTGCTCCGGCGCGGGCATAGTTCTTATAACTCCGGAAAACCGATCAATCTGTTATTCCTTGAAGCTTGATTTCCCGGCTACAAATAACGAAGCAGAATATGAAGCACTGATCGCTGGCTTAAGGCTCATCAGGGAACTCGGGATCAAATCAGTCGAAATCTTTTGTGACTCACAGTTGGTGGTTTACCAAGTACGGGGAGACTACCAAGCAAAGGGACGAAAGCTCTCTCCGTACCTTGTTCAGGTCCAAGAACTGCTCTCGAATCTCGAGCGTTATGACATTTCACATGTCCCGCGCGAACAGAACAAAGAAGCCGGCTTGTTGGCTAAGTTTGCGAGTACAAGCGATGCGCAACAAATGGGATTGTATCCCGTAGAAGCCTTGCATGCCCCGAGCATAGACGAGATGAGAGTCGATCGTGTGTTGGAAACGGAGATCGAGGGGGAATCGTGGATAACCCCATTCAAACTGTACCTAACGATCGGAGCCTTACTAGAAAAAAGAAGCGAAAGACGGCAAATCCTTCGAAAGGCCGCGCGGTACGTAATGCAGGATGGGTCAATGTATCGAAAAGGATTCTCAGTCCCATTATTACGATGCATCGCTCATAATGAGACAAAGCGGGTCTTAAGAGAAGTTCATGAAGGGGAATGTGGTGACCATATTGGGGGGCAAACGCTAGCAAAGAAGATCCTCCGCTATGGATATTACTGGCCAACCGTAAACCGGGACGCCGCAGACTACGCGAGAAAGTGTGACAAGTGTCAAAGATACGTGAAAATCCCGAGGACTCCATCAACAGAACTCACACAAATGGTTAGTCCCTGGCCATTTGCAATCTGGGGAATCGATATAATCGGCTCTTTGCCTTATCCAAAGGTGGCACGAAATACGCGATAGTTGCAGTTGACTATTTCACAAAATGGGCTGAGGCAGAACCTTTGGCCACAATCACCTCTAAGAAGGTCATTAACTTCGTTGTACAAAACATTATATGCCGCTTTGGCCTTCTCCGCACCATCATTACGGACAACCGGACACAATTTGAAAGTAGAGAGTTCAAAGAGTTCTGTTTAAAGTACGGCATCGAGAAAAAGTTCACCGCCGTTGCACACCCAAAAGCTAACGGACAAGTCGAGGCCGTTAACAAAATAATCAAGTCCATACTGAAGAAGCGTCTGGAGAAGGTTGGAGGCAAGTGGGTAGATGAACTCCCGACAGCATTATGGGCATATAGGACAACCCACAAGTCCGCGACCGGCCACACTCCATTTGCCTTGGCATACGGCTCCGAAGCCGTTATACCCGTGGAGCTTGAAGTTCCATCGCACCGAGTGACATACTATGATCCCAAGACAAACCAGAATCTCTTGTTGGAATCCCTAGACTACATCGATGAAAAGCGTGAAGAAGCTGAATTAAGGGCGGCAGCGCATAGACACCGAGTCAAGCGTTACTACGACGGCAGAGTCCGCCCAAGGATTTTTGATGTGGGTGATCCCGTTCTGAAACGAGTTTTCCCGGTACCATCACGTATGAATCCCAGCTGGGAAGGTCCGTACGCCATTGTACGGAAGCTTGGAGAGGGAACATTCAAGCTAGCGACCGTTGATGGCACGACACTCCCCCGAGCATGGAACAGTGAACATCTGCGGCACTATTACATTTAGCATGTTTCCTTTCTTATTTTAGGCACTGTTATTTCCTGCATGTTTCCGTTCAGTCATAACGTAGTTTCTTTTTAAAGTTGTAATCAAGCAATTTAGTTTATTTCCATTAATAAAGGCTTGAAGCCGTATTTTCCATGAATCACTAACGTTTCTGTATCTCATAGTTGAATGACGAACTACATTATCTTTTACGACGTACGAACTCGTTTAAACAATTCCAAATCTCCGAATCCCCAGAGCGCGGATCGGAGTACTCTAAGTCCCCAGAGCGCGGACTAGAGTATAAACAATTTAAAATCTCCGAATCCCCAGAGCGCGGATCGGAGTACTCTAAGTCCCCAGAGCGCGGACTAGAGTATAAACGATTCCAAATCTCCGAATCCCCAGAGCGCAGATCGGAGTACTCTAAGTCCCCGGAGCGCGGACTAGAGTATAAACGATTCCAAATCTCCGAATCCCCAGAGCGCGGAGCGGAGTACTCTAAGTCCCCGGAGCGCGGATTAGAGTATAAACGATTCCAAATCTCCGAATCCCCAGAGCGCGGATCGGAGTACTCTAAGTCCCCGGAGCACGGACTAGAGTATAAACGATTCCAAATCTCCGAATCCCCAGAGCGCGGATCGGAGTACTCTAAGTCCCCGGAGCGCGGACTAGAGTATAAACGATTCCAAATCTCCGAATCCCCAGAGCGCGGATCGGAGTACTCTAAGTCCCCGAAGCGCGGACTAGAGTATAAACGATTCCAAATCTCCGAATCCCCAGAGCGCGGATCGGAGTACTCTAAGTCCCCAGAGCGTGGACTAGAGTATAAACGATTCCAAATCTCCGAATCCCCAGAGCACGGATCGGAGTACTCTAAGTCCCCGGAGCGCGGACTAGAGTATAAACGATTCCAAATCTCCGAATCCCCAGAGCGCGGAGAGGAGTACTCTAAGTCCCCGGAGCGCGGACTAGAGTATAAACGATTCCAAATCTCCGAATCCCCAAAGCGCGGATCGGAGTACTCTAATTCCCCGGAGCGCGGACTAGAGTATAAACGATTCCAAATCTCCGAATCCCCAAAGCGCGGATCGGAGTACTCTAAGTCCCCGGAGCGCAGACTAGAGTATAAACGATTCCAAATCCCCGAATCCCCAGAGCGTGGAGTGGAGTACTCTAAGTCCCCGGAGCGCGGACTAGAGTATAAACGATTCCAAATCTCCGAATCCCCAAAGCGCGGATCGGAGTACTCTAAGTCCCCGGAGCGCGGACTAGAGTACAAACGATTCCAAATCTCCGAATCCCCAAAGCGCGGATCGGAGTACTCTAAGTCCCCAGAGCGCGGACTAGAGTATAAACGATTCCAAACCTCCGAATCCCCAGAGCGTGGATCGGAGTACTCTAAGTCCCCAGAGCGCGGACTAGAGTATAAACGATTTCGAACCTCCGAATCCCCTGAACGCGGATCAACTTACTCTAAATCCGTGGAGCGCAGATTTAGAAAAAAGGTCCAAGTACTCGAGAAATGTTGAATTAGGAATATGCCATGTCCGGAGATGTTTGAACAACATGAAAATGGACTGGGAGATAAGGCAACTCATAAGAACTTGAGTTATGGCTACAATTAGTCATCAAACCAAAGAAAAGCAAGAGAATCATTCGAACGAAAAAGAAACTAAAAACTTTATTCGATCAGTCCAAAATGGGGTTACATGATCACTCCTACAAAATTCAGACCTGTCTATACAAACTACAAGCTACGGAAGATAAAAGCAATTACAAGACTTAAGCAAGAAGCTCGTTGAACGAGTTTATCGATTATTTCTTCGATTTCTTCTTCTTGTCTTCCTTTGTCTTTTCTGATGACTCCTCTCCCTCACGCTTTTTCTTGGACTTCTTGCTTGCTATGGAAGCGGAGTCAGGAGTAGGAGACGGAACATCTAGTGGTTTGGACCTGCCAGGGAGGATGATTTTCAAAGGTCTGTTCCGCGGGTCGGTAAGTTCCAGGATTCCAGGTTCAACTTTGACCTAGGCCTTTTTCTTCTCCTCTTCGGCAAGGCGGTCCTTCATGCTCATCTGCGAGGTATGCTCAGAGGCGCCGGTGATTTCAATTTCATCATTCCCTTCGGTAGGAGATGAAGTGTCGAGCTTATCATCATCCAGCGCCCCGATCACCTGAGCATCGGGACCAGGGAGTACTCCCGTGTGGACAACATCTCTTGTTTTCCCTGCCTCCTCCCTAGCGTCATCGCTCCTCGGAGTTGGCTCGGCGTCAGAACAACCTGCACAAAAACATAAGGAATGAGCGTTAGAACGAGTAGCCACTGCTGAAAAAAGACGGGATCTTTCAACTTCTAGAGAAAGAAGAATTTCCTACCAGGTTCCGGTTAGCTATCGGTGGCGCGTGGGGTTTCACCCTCCAGGATAGGGGATAGCACATGAGCACCGAGCCCGGGGTCTTCGGGGTCATAACCAACATATTGCTCGAATGGATCAAGTGTCGGCCGACCGGCCGATTGAGCAGCGGATTGAGCAGCAGTATGAAGAGCAGTAATATTGGCCCCAGACGGGCCAGCTTCATCATTTTTCTCTTTTGGAAGGGGAGAGCCTTTGTTGTAAAGTGCCAATGCTGCGGATAAACCTGATGGCTCGTTCCCCCTAAGGAACTCCTTCACCAAGGCCTCCTCATCAACCTCTTCGGAGCCCGACTCGATCTTCCTGATCCTTATCAAAGTTTCCCAGGCCTCAGCTAGGGATTCGAGATAGTCGTCGCCCAAGAACGTTAAGTCACGATGCATGAGGACGCAGGCTCTGTATTCAGCAATCAACGGGTCAAACATGCATTTGACCTCTTCCCTGCCAGCTTCTGCGGCCGCCTCGAGGCGAGAATCAATCTCCTCCGCAGCCTTTCTTTTGCCCTCCTCGCGGGCCTCATCCTTCATTTTCTCAACCCCGGCAAGTTCGTCATCGAGCTTCGCTTTCAGGAGACGAGTAGCGACGATTTCATCACAGTATCGTTGTGATTCTTCTTGAGCAGCTACCTTGTCCTCCTTCTCCTTGGAGAGTAATTCTTTCAGCTCTCTGACTTGCACGACGAGCGCATCCCTCTCCTTTTGGACAGAGTCTTTCTCTAGGGCGAGGGCACCGCTGCACTGGACTGCTTCGTCAAGCTCTTTTTTGTGAGCCGCCTCTAAATGAGTAACTGCCTCAACAGTATCTTTTGCGCTTTGTTCAGCGGCTTCCAGCTTCGACTTATACGAAGCGAGCTCTACGTCTTGGTGCTCGATGATGTTTTTGTCGCAGCCAGCCTCCAGTTTCAGACGATCAATCTCATGTTGGCGCTCAACGGATACCTCTGAGATCTTCTCCACCAAGTGCACAAACGCGTCATGTTGAACATAGACATCGTTATTGCAGGCAATGGAACTCTGCTTCACATGCCCGGGAATATGATGAATGGCTGGGAGGAAGTTCAGACCGTCGAAGCAAATTTTCGGAAACTTGGCCTTAAGATCGACCATCTTTTCCGCAACAGTCGGGTCCATCGCAGGAGTAGGAGGAGGAGGCTTTGAAAGTTCCACTCTTTTTCGTTGCTCCCGAACTTGCCTCGTACTCGATGAACCGGAGTGTTGTTCTCGAGGTGCATCAGAGTGGTAACCCTTCTGTGAAGTTTTATCTTTATCCGGCACAGTTGGAGGAAGGGGATCACGAGACTGCGAAGATTGAGAATATGCCTTCTTGCCGTGAGACGACTCACGGGGACGGTTGTCTCTATCTTCATAATCGTCTCTGCCCCTGCGTCTGCCTGAACCAGAGTCTTGTCCAGAGTGATGAAATATGGAAGAGCCATGAAGGCGATCGAGTCCGTGAGAACGCCCCATATCACCTGCAAAGAATGGAGATAACAACGAGTTAAGAAAAATCCGTAAGATAAGAAAAAACTTGAAGTGTATGATGGAATGCGTATGTGCGTGTGTGTCCTAGTGTTCCCCCCGACGGACCAGTTCGTTTATCTTTACTAATCGGAGTGTTGTCTCCTTGGACCAGGAATTGAACTCCCGCATGGCCTCTAGCGGGTGAAGAAAATTTGAGGGCTTCAGGATCATCAAACCCGTAATTAAGTATATCTTCGGGAATAGAAAGGTTTGATAGACCCCTCAAGGAACTTTCCAGGTGTTGCGAGGAAGCCTCTTTCTCAGGCGGGATATGCGTGACTTTTGAAGTGCCACCGACTTTCTCCTTCTGCACTTTATATTTTAACTTCTTCTTTCCCTTCGAAGGGGAGGATGACGTTTCAATATCTTGAACTTCGATTGCCGGATTCCAAGCGGGACCCACATTCTCGCCCTGAGTCTCAGGAGCTTCGTCTTCTTTGCGCTCACTATCTTCATGCATATCGGGAATGCGGCACGACGACGACCCGACCTGTTTTTTCCCTTTACCGGACGGAGGTTTGGGAATGGTGACACCTTCTGGAAGGCTGATCCGACGACCAGGGGCTAGCAAGCCAAACCCCGATAGTGATTCATTTGAAATGATAGCTCGGATGTCTCGATCCTCGGCAGGAAGAGCTCTAATGGCTTCGACAGCCTCAGAATATCCTCGGCCTTCCGGACGCGGGTTGATACCTGAAAAGATGAAAACAGAGAGTTAGGAAAAACATGACTCCGGTTAAATGCGAATGGTGACTCAGTAGAGAAACTTACCGCCTTCAACCCATCTCCTCGCAAAATCGGGAGGGCAGCGCACATAGAACCATTCTTGTTTGTACAGGGCGAATTTACTGCATGCCCCTGTCAAGATCTGGCATTTGTGGTACGGCTCGAGGAACATAAAGGAAGGACTGTCTTTCCATCTCTTGATCATATAGATGTATCTGATATCACCGGCGGTTGGAGGTCTGGAGAAGACGGCCATGAAAAGTAAGTAAGTCCCATATAGAAATGCATGGCCGTTCGGGTGCAGCTGCGACGGAGCTATGTCGATATACTGCAATACATCCCGGAGAAATAAATTAAATGGAAGCACGCTGCCCATCCAACACATGAACTTGTTACAGGTAGTATACCCGACTGGGGGCAGATGAGGACGATCGTGTCGCGAAGGAACTAACACGTCGGCGAAAGGGATGCCATGAATGGAGCATATCCGTCGAAGAGCGGCTTCGTTGACCTTCGAAGCTTGTGAATCGATCGGATTGTCTAGTAGGATTGTCGCCTCCAGGGCATCAGGTGCTAGGTTATGAACAGGAGAAGTCGACGGATTAGAAGTATCAGTGGCTACTTGCCTTGATGATGGCCCAGGCCTGTCGGATATAGTGGCGGAGCTAGACTTTCTCGACATTCCCGATAAATAACGAACCTGGCTAAGTGCTTGAGAGAACTATACTTAAAAAACGTTGAACGTTAGAATTAGCAACACGAGTTTTCCCCCCACGTGGTGTGTGAACTAGTGCAAGCATTCGTGTACAAGCAATAAGAATCTAAAGATTTCAAAGATATAAGAATGAGCTTCGAATCATCACCTTCGAAGACCGTCATCGCTGACCGTCTCAAAGAGCCCGCCTGGTGGTGAGTACAGTTCCAGATTCAGAAAACATATGATTTATAGAGTGACCGGCCTAAGTGTAGTTTCACATTTATACTGTTCGGCATTTAAATGGTGTTCGGCAATTGTATTGTTCGGCCTAAGTATAGGTCAGCGTGTATGTTCGTTCGGCGTGTCAAGTGTTCGGTTAGGTCCTATTTCGCATTCAGACTGTTCGGCCTAGGTATAGTGTTCGGCTTTATTTGGCTCGGTCTAAGTTCTGTTCGGCAATCGTTTTGCTCGGCCTTGATACTGTTCGGCATCTAAGAGTGTTCGGCTTGGGTTTTGTTCGGCATTCTAGCGTGTGTTCAGCCTTACTGTTCGGCAACCTCCACCATTCGGCGCATGGCAACATACGCCGAACCAGAGCTGTGCCATCCAACACCCTTAACACCTCCAACGTTTTCCTTTTCCTTTTTTAACTTTGGTTCGGCGAGATGAAGCTAAATACAATAGCCTTATGTGCAAACACCCCAAATCCTTCCTCCTCACCTCGCATTATCGTTCGGCAATAAGGACGACCTACTCGAAAGCTTTCTACATGACACACTTGATCATCTCGCTTGAAACCTATTCGAGTTATACGAGGAACAGTACCTAGTTTGCAGTTAGGAGATTAAGAAGGAATGGTCAAGTTGTAAATCTGCTCGGCTAGCGAGAATTGCAAATCTTTGAAGAGTGACAGAAGTGAAAAGGTAAAAGAGAGGAGACGGGAAGGACCTGGTTATATAGGGGGAAGGTAGAAGTTGAAAAGGCTATACCCGGTAGAACCGGTCAATGCCACAGTGTTCGGCATCAAAGCAAAGTGTCGTTCGGCACATGAGGATTGTCCGACTTCGAACGCAGCGTTCGGCGTCCGGGCCACGCTCGTCACACACCTCCGTTGTAGGCATTTTCGAGGAGACATCACCAAGGAAAGTTGCACTAGATTCAAAGCGCATCACGTTCGGCCACACGATACACTTTGGGGGGCAAGTGTTTCCTGGAGATTTGACCAGGCAACTAGTACCCAGAGAAGTACTCGGCATCCATAGCGTTCGGCATCCGTAGTGCTCGGCATCCAGAAGACTCGGCGTCAAGTAGTGCTCGGCATCCAGAGAAGACTCGGCGTCAAGTAGTGCTCGGCATCCAGAGAAGTACTCGGCATCCATAGCGTTCGGCATCCGTAGTGCTCGGCATCCAGAAGACTCGTCGTCAAATAGTGCTCGGCATCCAGAAGACTCGGCGTCAAGTAGTGCTCGGCATCCAGAAAGACTCGGCGTCAAGTAGTGTTCGGCGTTCGGCGTAGTACTCGGCATCAGTAGTACTCGGCAAACAAAACTACTCGGCTTCGACTAGCACTCGGCGTCGACCAATGCCCAGCGTCAACTAGCGTTCGGCATCAATAGAACTCGGCGATAGGAGTGCTCGGCAACAAGAGCACTCGGCATCAAGTAGAACCTGGCAACAAGAGTACTCGGCATCCCATGGTACTCGGGGTAGTACTCGGCAACGGGAGTACTCGGCATTCTGAAGACATTCGGTACGCACAGCTACTCGAGGTAACAATATCGTTCGGCCTGCACGCATTGTTCGGTCGAGAGCTTCGGACAGAAGTACGTTCGGTCTTCATTACAACCATCCTGCACTTCCCACACATCAAACGGGCCATTCGGCATGGAAAGGACCGTTCGGCACTATAGCGTTCGGCATGCTTGGTTCGACGAGCAGCAACCACCGTACTCGGGCTAGAGTGTTCGGCCACCAAGCCCACTTGGGAAGTCCAGCCCATATTTGCCTATAAATAGAGGGGCAGGGTCACAGTGAAGAGGATCCTTTTTTGGAGAGAGAACACCGAGGAGACTCTGCCATTTTTGAGACTCATCTTCTCTACTTAACAACTTCATTCAAGCATTTGATTCACGAATTGTATTTGTAATCAACAAGAAGAAAGATCAATAACGTTTAATCTCAAAGTGGACGTAGGCAATTACGCTGAACCACTATAAATTTGGTGTTCTTACTTTCTGCATTTAAATTACCATTATCTTCTCTGTTTAATTTATCTTCATCAATTATATCTCTACACTATCTTTCTCTACGAGGTTAGTGACCAATTTTGGTGCTAACAATTATATAATAAGAAAAATACAAATACGTCCCCAGATGATTAACCCAGTAATTACTGTATACTCCTATTATTGCTTAAATATATACGATAATCTATCACATACCCACTAGGACAGGCGCTCTAAGTCTCATCTAAAGCCAGGACTCGTGTCCTTTATACTATGTATTGTTCTAAACCTACTATGATACAAACTGTAACACCCAACCTCTATACCTATACTATCTAAGAATATTAGAGGGTAATACTATTGGATAATATGGAGAATGATGGTACACACGTGAATATTCCCTTGGGCTAACACTGGTGCTTATCCAAAAATCACAAACAACTCACATATACTTGCATAGTATAGGCACAAAGCGATAAGCACGTGTGCCTTCAGGATAAAATAATACACAATATAAAATAAATCATAGATAACATTGAGTCATCATCGCATCGATAACATATAATAAATAATATACACAAGTCCAAGTGGGATATAAAACAGGTCAAACTCCCATTATCTCAAAAATATACAATGTATAATCCAATACATACATTACAACATCATCAATATACTTGAGGCAACAAAAATGGATAATGCTACACTAATCAGCTAATAGTCTAACCTCCGTCTATGCCCAACAATCACATTTTGGTCAATTTGTCCTTGAATCTGAAATGTCTTGGACTGGCCCACGTATTATATAAATATGGCAATGTATCTCAATAATAGTAAGCTATGTCAAAGGTAACATGAAGTGATGTTAGGGTACTTAATACAAAAACATGTCAGAAGACATGTATATGCAGTATCACCTATAAAGAAAGTCAATTCAAACCATGTACTAATGAATAATGTCAAATAGTTGAAACAATCCATGCATCCAAATATCATTAATATAAATAACCACAACAACATAGGACATGCTCTTAGCAATGCCACGATTATCTCTCAGATAATCATAAAGTAGACATACCCGGGATCCTTCGTAATTATCACATATAAAACATACACGTAAGAAAATACAAATACAGCAAACCCTCGGTAGCCAAGATCATCCATTAGATGACAAAAATGATAGAGAAGGGTCTAAATCGATGCTCTCAACATCTCTAACTATCCTTGATAGCAATACAAACAACATATATGGGGTTACGCAACTACAAAGACTCTCATTCCAAAGAATTATCATGGTGATCAATGATCCCATAATAATCATCTGGACATTAGCCTCATAGTAATCTTCTTGGCTCTCAGCCAAAGAAATAATCCTATGGACTCTCAAACCTCCTATAATCTACTTAACTCTTAGTACCATAGATAATCACCTTGGACTCTTAGTCCAAATGGGCTCTCAGCACCACATATAACTATATTAGTATCAATCTCGATACATGATCTAGATGGCTCTCAGCCACATCTACAATGATCTCATAAAGGCGAATAAGTTGTGTCTATATGAATAATAACCAGATGGGAGATTGACAGCTCGCAGCCTGCTCCAGGAGCCTTCCTCCCATGCTCTCAGCGCTACTCCTACAATCATCCATCTAGTGTAAGACAATGTTATGCAATGGTCACAACCCTACAAGTGCCCCAATTGTAACTGTCTGTTGACTTAAGTGACATGGAGGCAGTGGCTTTCAGCCATATATAAAAAAATTGTAACGGATTCGGGGAGCAACCCTGTCATCAGACCGCTAGGATGGATACTAGCTAATCTGGTTTTCTCCCACCGTATAACGGGAGCATACACACGAGATAAACACACTTATGGCTCTCATCCTACTCACTCTTAGCTCGCATCACCGTAAATATTAAATAATACCTCGTAGACATGACCCTATCGAGTGACATCTACTTATAAAAAGTAATTGAACAAGTATTAGATCAGACATCCCATACCACCCGATGTTACTTGAACATTTACTCATTGTTCGCAAACTACACTCATCTATTATTCTATATAACAAGTCCAAACAATAATAGGAGGAATAGTATCGAATGTCACATACCAAATGGTAGTATAACTCTATTTATTTTAATTCCTCGTCATACAAAAATATATAACAATCAAATATAAACTTTTATTATTATTGTCTCGGAAGGAGTTTTATCACAAACTACATTTTTCTCAAAATAAGCAAAATAATTTTGTATATCAAAGTTTTCAATCGAAAGAAAATCAATTTACAAAATTTCCATTCTTTCCTCAAAATCCATTTTCTGTTTCAAAATAAATAGTTGCAAATTTATTATTTAATGACAAGAAAATCTATCAATTACAAACCAATTCAAATCAGTTAAATAAACTCTTTCAAAGAATAATTCATTCATTTTCAAAGTTCTACTCTAATAATTGAAAATAATGATTATGTTATTATTAAATAAGTTTTATAATTCGAAATTTCCTTTAAATAACAAATTTAATTAATTCTACTTTTCCAATAAGGATTTTCAATTAAAACTATTCTCCCAAAGCCATAAAATAAAATTTCATAAATGTAAATTTCCTTTCACTAAATAAATTACATTCAACTTACACTTACTTTAAAACATTATTTTTCTAGACTTCTAGTTTAATAAACTCAAACAGAATTATTTAATCACTTTAAAATTATAAATTTAAATGTCATTTTATAAAAATCATATAAACAGAGTCAAAGATTTACTTATTTGATAAAATCTCAAAAATTCATCATTTCCAAATATTTATATTCATAGAATCCTCAAAATATTTTACTTAAATAACTTTTCTATCAATAATAATATTTCTAGTTTTAAATAAAAATAATTTAAAAATCTAGTATTTATTTCCAAAAATATTTCATCTACTTCAAAAATCGTCTATTTCAATTTGTTCATCCTTTTTCGTTCACCTACTAGTACGATCTTACCACAACAATAATCGATTAAAAATATGCAATTCAATTTCATATCAACAAACAACACATCACCAAAAAATCAACAAATTATAGAAAATAGGGTCTTGATCATATTGGTGAGTTACCGAAACACCCAAACGATGTCAATATATCCAATCAACTATCCAATACCAATTCATAATTCAAACAATATTAAGCAGCCAATAATTCCTCATGACAATAAACATACAAGGGTTCTGGTTCAACACCATCAATAATCAATATAAACAATGAAAAGGGAACTTGGTCATAGCCGTGAGTTATGAAAGATAACTCACCAATGATGTATGACGTGCCTTAGTAGCTTCAGCCCATGACTAACGATATCGTGTACAACAAGCCTTCAATAGCCAAGCAAAAACGCATGCAATCCCAGCCACTAAAATCGTGTGCTCCACCATTGCGATCAACCACATCTCCAAGCTCCACATCACCCGCCTTCGACCTGAAGTACTTCGCCTACCATACCCAAATCTCCTATCACGCAGGGTCAGGTCGTCGTCCCCTTCATCGACGCATGCGTGCCAATCACCTACCCCTGGTCGGTTGACTTCCCTAAAGTCATGCAAACGGCTTTTGTTTGTTTGATGAATGTCACAATTTTGATTTGGTGTATTTGGGCAAGCAAAGCAGGTTGAAGAAGGAACACGGTAATGGGTTTTTGGTTATGCATAAGTGAAAGCTGAAAAGAATTCTAGAGAAGTAAAGAAATGGTTAAGGGAAATGGGCTTGGCTACTTGATTTTTTGACTAGATTTTAATTTATATTTTTCCCAATCTAATTAAATTTAATTTAATATACACTTCACTTTACAAATTAAATTTCTATAGTTGGACAATTTTCTTCAGTTTGATGTCCGCTTAATTATTTCCATTATTTTAAACACATAGTAATTAATTACACTTATAAAAATATTTTTGAATTCAATTGAAATAACTTATTCAATTTCAATATATTATTTGAACAGAATTTATAAATTTATTCAATTCATTAAAACAAATCTTTTATTAAATAGGCTTCAAATAAATCAGAAATTATTTTCAAATTACTATACTAAATATTATACATGACATATCATCAACCTATACAATAATGAAGTAAACTGGAATAGTATTTTGGATGTAATGTATTTTTCCATATGAGTCTAGTACTGATATTTTGTAGACTCACACCTTATATGATATATGATGTATATTATTCCGCTGTGAACTGTGACTATGATTCTGATTTATCTATATTATATACCGTTCTGAATATATTTAATCGGTGTGTTTATTACTTTGTATTAATATTGTAAATGTCAAAATTTTCAGTTTACATCATCAGAAGGAAATAAAGATGCGTTTGTGTTAGTACAAAGATATATTCACATTCGATCGCCCTTAACCAGCCTTATTCCCCGTGTTATTAGACGACATAACTTGTGATGTTTTAATAATATGGGTATAGCGGTGGGGTCGTTATAGTCTTTTATTGAATAGAACTTTGTCAACAAAAATTCATTTTCAAAATATTAGTTATTAAATATCGAATTCAAACACTTTTATTTTTATTAAATTTACATTATATTACGGTGTAGAAAGCAAGTTTGTTACAAATAGTATGAACAACCTGATCTAGAAATTTGAAATCAGTCTCAAAACTTTTTTTGTAGAAAGTTGTAAAGCTGTTAAGATATTCCAGATCTGTAACTGGTATGTAAACGAAATTATCCATAAAATGTGAATTTCTATATTTTTATTTTAGAGCGATTTCCGGGTAATTTCCATAAATTAACCAATTCTATAATATGTATGAAAGTGCATTGTTTGGATTAACAAGGGTTGTACCAAAAAGGGAAAGAAATGTGTAAGATATGGAGATTCTTTTCCGTAGTTACACTGCCTTTATTAATAAAAGAAAAGAAACAATTCTTTGTAATTTCAAACAAAGCAAAAATTTCATTTGTGGTTAATTTATGGGATAATTATAATAGTAATCCTTTTTAGAAGGATAACTTTGATAAATTAAAAATGAGGAAATAAGTGTTCTTGTTTAGAAATTAGTAGTTGGAAATATATATACACGTATAACTATGCTTAATGACTAAATGAATAAATATATATATAGCATAATTTACGATTATATACAAATTAGTTAGTAATTAATATATTAAGATTTATGGACATCGATTACATATTTAACAGACAATAAATTTGTAATTGATGAGAGTTAAAAGGAACTAAAAAAGGGACTGATTAGGAAAGGTTTATATGGAATTCATGGAAGAATTGAATTGGGATTATAAATGGATTTTGAAATATGTAAAAGATTAAATGACGATTGAATAAAGATGGTCCAATTTTGACAATAATAAACAGTTGTTACGAGTATATTAACTAAAGTAATAGATGGACCACATTTATTAGAAACCAAGAAGGAAAATTAAGGGAAGTTGGTGATAGTGGAATGACATATTAGGAATGCCCATCTTAATTTAATAAGAAGTATTAGGATCTTAATAGCATTTATACCAGTTGATGGTAAATGGCCGCTTCCAACAAAATTTTCTTTTAGAGTTTTTAGGTTGTAATTGCTAGTTATCTCAGTAAGTTATTGGAAAAGCATAAAATATGGTATAAGATATGTCTCTGTTTTATCACCATGTTGATTTTATGGATGGGATTGAAACTCTTGATAAATATATGTGAATTAAGAAGCCACATAAGTAAAGGAATTTTATAAGGACACTTAACTACCGTTGAACTATAGATAAAACTAGAAGTTAATGAGGAAGTTAGGTGAGCAACTAGAAATAAAGAATGCTTCAACCCCAAAAATTTTAGGATTTTGGAAAAATAAATTATAGCTTGTAGAATGTCACCATTAAACAAAGTGATTGAATGTATATGGATTTGAAGAGAATTTCCTATTGGACAAGGATGGAGAAGAAGGGGACCAAATTTTTTGTTATGAGTAATAAGACTGCAATGTCTTTAGCATAGATTTATATCAAGGAGGTGATTCGACTTCATGGAATTCCGGTTAGCAACATTAGTGATAGAAACCCATTATTTACCAGCGAATTCTAAAGGAGATTGTAGACAACTTTGGAAACTTTATTGAATCTTAGCACTACTTACCATCCACCGACCAACGAACAAACTAAAAGAGTGAATAGGATTTTATAGGATTTGTTAAGACCTTGCATCATGGACTTTGACTAGAAGCAGTACTTACCTAGAATTTGCGTATAATAATATACTAATAGATGATTGTATGACACTCTTCAAAGTGCTTTGTGGAAGGCCATGCAAATTGCCAAATTGTTGGTGGATAACCACCGACAAAATCCTGCTCGGACCAGATTTAATTCGCGAGACTTTGGAAAGATTGAGTTGATTAGGCAGTATGTGAAGGTTGTAAGATTTGGAACATCGAGAAAGTTTGCACCAAGATTTATTGGGCCTTTCCCAACTTTGGGAAAATACGAAAACTTGTGTATCATGTGGAGTTACCAGGTAAATTGGCAAGAGTCCATGACATTTTTCACATTTCGAATTTGAGAAAATGCCTCATAACACAACCATTGTGGTAGAGCCTAATCAATTGGGGGATATTGAGATAGAGCCGGTAGCATCCCATGCCACTGCATGCATTGCGGAGCATGGAATAAGGAAGCTCTGCAATAAAGAAATTAGGTTGGTTTGAGTACAATGGGGAGAAAATCCAACAGAAAGCATGCGAGCTTCTTATCCTAAGTTTTTCTCTAGTATACTTTTATCTCCAAAATTAGGCTTTGGTTGAATTGGGGTTGCTAGATTGGATGATAGGATATGATTGTTACACTTTTCACTATCATTTACACTCATGTAGAAATCTTTACGCATGTTTAGGATGTTTGAATACATACTTATATGTCACTATCACACCCTCACACAAGGATTGAGTTCACTTATAGTATGTCTGTAGTATGCATAGATATCTTGGTTGTATTACATGGATGTTTATTGCACGTTATGCTATTCGCTCCTTGGGATGATTTCAGAGATGAATCCTTTTAAAGGGGGAAAATGTAACACTCCGTAAAAT
Source organism: Allium fistulosum (assembly GCA_030737815.1). Lineage (NCBI taxonomy): Eukaryota > Viridiplantae > Streptophyta > Magnoliopsida > Asparagales > Amaryllidaceae > Allium > Allium fistulosum. The sequence continues at coordinate 8,447,264 of JASFAW010000014.1, forward strand.
CAATCATAAATTAATTAATTGGATAAATTAGTTTAAGTACGATAGGGGTAAAATGGAAATTTTGTAACAGTCATAATTTGACCATGAAAGTTACACCATTGCGTTCGTGGCAATTTTCCGATCAATTTCCATATGTAATATGCTAAAACGAAGTTATGGACATTTGAAGTTTTAGGTTCAAATTAATCCAGATAGAATCCAAATTCAAATAATAATAAATTCCTAAATTTGAAATTGAAAAGCTAACTGTAACGACCCATATTTTAACCTGTTAGAATTTATTAAATTAAATAAAATTTCTGAATAAAGATGGGTAGAAATAAATTTAACGATCTATTAATGTAAACTCATTGGATATTGTTTGTGCCAAAAATGGTCACAAACACACGATTATAGATGATAGCACCGAATCATAGTCACAGATCACAGATAGATTGTATGTAATAGAATTAAATATGAAGAACACTCAAAAAATTAAAAGGAAAGCAGTAGAAACACATGATTTATTGTGGTTCGGCATTGTAGCCTACGTCCACTTTGAAGAGTTGCTGTTTTATTGATTATCACTCGCTGGTTACAAGAGTATAGATGATAATAATCGAGTTACAATGGAGTTCTGTAGAGTAACGGCGTAGAAGAACCTAAGATCCCTTTTCTGAAGCTCTTGAATTGCAATTTATAGGTGTAGGCTACAAATATCTCGTCCAGATCTCGGAAGACTACTTCTCTCACGTGGGTGGGCCCACGTGATCGATCTCCTGACATTTCGACTCAATCCATGATCAATACGAACCAAATTCGTATCGATCCAAAACTGCTCCTTTTGGGTTGGGATCAATCATGGACATTCTTGAGGTTGTACGCAAGCTCCTGTGAAAATTTGGTGGCATATGGACTTGTAGATTTTGAGATATGATCGATGTAAGTTTGTGTTTGTAGCATGTTGCCGAATTCATATCGCTTCCATTCGAATCACTTTACTTCGTATCGATGAAATGCACGTGCTACTAGATGATGTGGTGCTATCTTCTAGGATCGACCAATTTTCATGCCGAGTGATCGAGTCATCCACTTGACCATGCCTTCTTCATATCGATTATGTGATGCTCTGTTCGTATCGATCATTTCACGCATCCTTCGTATCGATGACTCAAGGGTCATTTCGTATGGCTCACTATATGCATTCTTCGTATCGACTATCTGGCAATATGTGTCATGTCGATGGAAGGGAATCCATAAGAGATGACTGGGTGGCAACCGATACGAAATGAATGGAGGGCGATCGATACGAAATGGCCATTTGTCAGGGATGATGGATACGAAGGGGAGAGATAGTTGATGGATACGAATTGGGTCAGTGCAAGGTGATGGCTACAAATTGGGGCTTGTGGACCAATGGATACGAAATGGATCAATGCGAAAGTGATGGATACGAAATGGATCGATGTGAACTGATGGATACGAACAGAACGTGCTTCTCACTCAATTTGATCGATCCATAACTTGAGCATACGAACTCCGGTCGACTTTAAATTTGAAATGTTGGCTTTCATTGTTTTGATTGTCGTGTCATGTTAATTGTAGCTTGATCCGGACTCGAACAAAATTTACCAGCATCCATAGTGAACTTTGTAGGTAATCGGTCATCGGGACTGATTATCTTCCGTTTTCAGTCAATTCTTTGGTGTCACGGCCTTGCCAAAAGGTGGGATAATAGATATGAAGTTAAAATGAATTCTTAGATGACAAATTGTGATATGAGGAGTGGGTAACAATTATTGGAATGTGATTCAATGATATTAATCTGTAGGTAATAATTAACAGCAACTGAATAATAAGGGTCAATGTGAATAAATAATAAAATGAATGCTATTTAATAGGAGAAACCTAAATTTATTTATTAAATTGTATATGATAAGTTGACCTCTAATAAGAAAACATTTAATGAGAGAAGTTGATAAGAAACATTTATTTGATAATTAATGTGTGTATTTGTTGTATGAAATAAACTAATAAATGTTGGAATATATAAAATGTAAAGAAAACGGTGGTTGTATTATTTGTGTTCATTTTGAAATTTAATATTGAACTTATTACAATTGAAATTATTGGAAACCTTTTAATTAAAATACAGAGAAATTAATGGTAAATTAATGCAATATGAGCACCACCCATTTGTGTTAAATTAGATTTAAACATCGTAACGGAAACAAAACAAAGTTATGATAAAAAAATGAACGTTTATTTTGTATAATTTTATAAGAATAGAAGACTTGAACTCAAACAAAATTTACAAATGTTAAATAGCGGAAATAGTCAGTACAAAGTGATTGCAATAGTAAACGTTGAATGCCATTAAACTGAAGTTGAATGAGTTAACATTTTTTTATGAATAATGCAAACCATATTTGTTGTTGTGGAATTTGAAATTTATTTCAGTTTCATATTTAATTTACAATCATGTATATTCAAACAAAAAATGTTAGTTTTGAAAATGTAATTATTCAAATCTGATTCAAGTGTGTAATCAACATTCAAATGGAAAATTTCGTGAAAAGACAACGTTTGGTCAAACTTAGTCAAATTTTGAATTTTAGCTGAAAATTTAAAATTTTTAAAATTTAAATTTTATCATTGAAAAAATCTAGGCTTGATTCAAAGAAGGATTCGACTTTTCGTTTCGTTAAAATCGGACTTCTAGAACTGTAAATATGCAATTTACAGTGAAAAACTCGCATAAATGTACAGTGTATTCCCTTGTACATGTATATATTGCATCTCCTATTGTAATTCTGGTGTTATTCTCTTTACATTGACTCTTTGATTTTCCACTTTGGCTATTGGGCTTCCTAATGACTATTAGGCTTCCTAGGGGTACTAATGGACACTTGGAAACTAAAGGGCCTCACCCATTCACCTATAGGAACTTCCGATGAAACAAAGTACGTACGATCTTTCTCACTTCCTCATTCCTTCTCTCTGAAAGAAAAAACTTATCCGTATTCTTCTCCTTCCTCTCTCCTCTCCCCTTGCCTAAATTCCTAAATCCTTAAATTCCAAAACTAAAACTCCAATCTCCTCTCCTCTCTCCTCTCATTTCCCTCTCCTCTCCTCTCCTTCCTCTCTCTTTCTTCCCAATTTTCATTACAATAGACCTTCTTCATTTTTGGCCAAAAAATGTAATTCTTTTTTTCAAACTATTTATTTTTCTATGGCTTCAACTTTATTTTAGATCAGTTCTTCAAATTCCTTAAGTAGCTATGCCAAAAACTCAAATCTTTTCAAAGTGCTTTTGTACTCAGATTTTTAACATAGAAAACACCTCTGTTTGTTTTGACCATAACTTCCTCAGGACAGAAGCATTTTGAGTGATTTTTTTTTGAAAGTGAAAGAAATGAATTTGCAACAAATTTCTATTTAATCACTTTTACAGATTCTACAATATTCTGGTCCAAATATTTTCTTAAAGATGACCTATTTTCAGGTATGGATTTGGTGAAATCAACGATCATTCGAATCGACCACAACCACCTATCCACTTTGGCCGAGCACTACACCTATTTGGAAGCATAGACCGAACCCTTTGCTCCCTCTTCTCTTCCATCTCCCTTAAAAAAAGAAAAAAAAAGAAAGAAGAAACATATTTGTTGCAAGCTTGTTCGTATCATTGCTTTGTTTGGATCTTGGATTGCTTTGGATCTTGTTATTACTTTGGATTTGGATTTGTTTAGCTTGTGATCTCCACTCCGTATTCATTTGTGTTGTTATCACCATCGTAGCCATGAAAGGCGAGAAATCACTCACGACTATCATGGTTACGATAAGTGAATTGATGACAATTGAAATGTCTTTGAAATGTTACTTTTAGCTAGAAATTTTGTTAGTAAATTTTTTTATATGAACCGATATGATGTTCCCCTTTGACATATAATTTGACACATAGATAATATGTTAGTTTGGCACATATATGATATGTTGGTTTACAAGATATGTTATTTGTTGCTATGTGATATGCTGTGAAACATGATGGTTATTATTATGCTATTTTATTTGTTAAATCACATTTCAAGTTCCCTTTTTATACATGTCATGTTATTATTATTTCAATCACATTGCAAGTTCCCTTAGATTTAGGAAAATCACTATGGGTTGAAATGATATATACCCGAACGATTATATAGATCAGGAAATTGTTGACTTGGGATGTGGGTTGAAATGGTATATACCCGGAAAATTTAATAATTTTGGGTTGAAATGATAAATACCCGAATCACTTGACCCTTGGAAAGAAAACTATATACGGACGCCGTTGGTTGATTTTTAAAGTAATTTTTTGAATTTTGAAATATGTTTGATTTAATAAAAATTGATTTTTAAAATTAATTTAAAGATTTATTTTAAATATATATATAAACGTAAATTTTAAATTTTTTATATGTTTTGAAGTTTTAAATTTATAAGTTAATAATAGGTCTCAAAAAGGTAAATTATAAGATTTTTAACTTATAACTTTATTATTTTAAAATATAATTTAATAAAATTTAACAAAATAAAAATTTAATTTAATAGAATTTAATAAAATAAGATTTAATTTAATAAAAATACAAAATATGTTTTAAAATTATTTAAAATTTAAATTAATATAAATAAAATAGATCTTTGCAATAACTTTAATAAATAAGGATTTGGAAAGATAATTAAGATTAAATTGTAATTTAAAGATTTGTTTCAAATAAGATGTGATTTAAACTTATTTGTTTATGAGATTTTCAAAGGATATAATTTTAAATTGTAATAACTTGATTTGATTAGAAGTGTTAAGTAAATTATTTCAAAATTAAATATAATTGAAGGTAAATATTTAATTATTGATTTAAATTGTAACTTGGGATTTAAATTATGAAAATGTTTTATTAAATGACCACGGTGTGAAATAAGCGTTTGGTCGTTAAAGAGATCGGGATCGAATATTGTCATACCCTCTGCCAATACCAAAACCACTTTAACAACTATGCTTGTGGTAGAGAATCCAGAACGAAGTAGGATGGTTTGGCAAATGCTGCTAGAATGAAGTAAGAGAACGATGATGGATAGCCTTGAATTTCGGGTCATAATTAAAATGACTAAAACAGGAGCTATACCGGGCCAAGTGGCGTCGCTCCCTCTATCGAACACGTTTCTTCGAAACCATATCTATTACTTTATGATTTGATTGGTGCACACCTTTGATTATGGGAGTGTGTCTCGAGGTGGGCGGTAGTTGCTGCTATGCGTTACCACTAGTCCGGGAGTGCAAAACGGTAGAATCCTACCCTGGGCATTGCCTCACGTGGATTCTCATATTTATCCTGATCTAGCCCAATACAACTTTGGTTTGTGTCATACCTATGGAGTGCTCTTTGAATAACCCACCAGTTTATGGTGGAGTTTACAGTACTACATAGACTACGATGCTTATATAAAAATGTGTTAAGAGGGATATGGGTAACACCTTAACGCTATTGCAATACTTTACTTTATGATAGACATTATATATGTAGCGTATTGTATTATAAATGTAGATAGTTTGACGGATCCTTAAAGGATGGAAATCACAAACATCCTTTGTGTTATTGATGCATTTCACTTCAGTTGATTTACTTACATAAGAATGTTAATCTTGACTAGAGTGTTTTGTTTTTGATTTATGCTTGGGTCAGCCCGAGTATCACAGCATTCGGGATTCATCTTTTGGAGCTGGAGACTGGTTGGAGATCTATCTATCTATCTATTTAGCTATTTCTGTCATTTCAGTTATTTCTATTCAGACATTTGTCATTTTCTTATGTATTAGCGAACCTCTATGTATTTGGATTTCTGTTGTATTTCTTTAGACTCTTCAGATGTTTTTGAAGAGATAAAATGAAGAAAGTAAATGTAAAATGAGGCAGATCTAACAAACACACCAATCAATAGATAAGAAAAAATGCAGAAAACACACAAATTTATAGTGGTTCGGCATATTGCCTACGTCCACTATAAAATGAATGATGTTTATTGAATTTGACTTACTGATTACAGGAGATTACAATAATACAACTGAAGTATAAAAGTGATTTCGGCAGAGTATCAGCGTAGAGAAGTCAAAAGTCCATTTTCCGGATGCATATGGCTGCTATTTATAGGCGTAGGCTGGAAAAATCTGACCGAGATCTTGGGTTACCCCTTATCTCACGTGATTGGGGCCACTGGATCGATCCGAGGTAGTTTGGGATCGATCCATGATCGATGCGTGCACCATTCGTATCGATAAAAAACAACTCCATTTGGGCCGAGATCGATCATGGACATTCTTGAAATGGTACGCAAGCCCCTATGAAAATTTGGTATCATTTGGACATCCAGATTTTGAGTTATAATCGATCCAAGTTTGCATTTGCAAATGGCTGCCGAGTTCGTATCGATCCCATTCGTATCGATCGCTTCGTATCGATACCATACGTATCGATCAGGGTGGCATGGCGCTATATTTCAGGATCGTTCCACTTTTCATGCCGAGTGACCGAGTCTTCCATATTTTCGTGCCATGTTCGTATCGACCCAATGTAACTCCATTCGTATTGTTTCCTTGAAGTTGCTTCGTATCGATTTCTGAAGCCACTTCGCATCGATGGCTGGAAGGTCAATTCGTATCGATGCTCTGTGCTCCGCTTCGTATCGATGACTTAGAGGACCCATTCGTACCGAACACTAAATAGTGAGTTTCGTATCGATGTTTTTAGGTGCTACTGCGTATCGATTGTTAGGTGGCATATCTCGTATCGATCGTTAATCGATCGATACAAAATGTGTTGATGGATGATCGATACGCAATGCATAGGAGTGGAACCAATATGAAATACCTTCAACTGATGGATACGAAGCGGAAAATACATGATGGGTACGAAGTGGAATCGACATGAAGGATACGAAGTAGAACAAGCAGGATGGATATGAAGAAGAGTAGTTATTGATGGATACAAACTAGCACTTCCTCTCTTGATTTTTATCGATCCATATCTCGAGCATATGAACTCCGATTGACTTGGAATTTGGAACGTTGGCTTACATGGATTTTCTTGTCATACCATATCGATTGTAGCTCGATCCGGACTCAGACAAAATTTACCAGTATCCATAGTAGACCTGCGTATGACCGATCTTCGGGACGGACTATATTTGGCTTCCAGTAAATTACTTGGTGTCACGGTCTTGCCAAAATGCGGGATAACATTTGCCCCCCAAAATACGTCTTGTGAGAACATGACGTGCTTTGAAAAACTACGGTCTTCATTCTGAAAAGTTCTATCTGATTCGTTGAATATTTGTTGTCATTTCGTCAAAAGATGTAACCTTTGATTGATTTCCAGTAATATAAATGCTGAATTATTGACTGCCAATGATTATGCAGTGCATTGTTGTAACTGAGTGTTGAGTGTCAGCGACCTGTTGTTTACAGTTGTAATTGTCACCAGGTGAGCATTCAATTCCTGTAAATTTTGAAAATTGAATATTAGTTCGTCATGCATGCATGTATGCTGACCTGACTCCCGTTAACGTTCGCATGTTCACGAGTCGTTGTCAAGTTTTTTTTTGAATCGAGTTTTGTATCGATGCTCTCCTGGATCGAGTTGAAACAACGCTTGATGGTTGTTTTTTTTGTATCCCTTCATATCGATCCTCTCTTGGATCGATTTTAGAAGTCATGATAGATATTTCATATCGATGGTTATCGATACATAATAGTTCGTTCTTTGAAATTTCTTCATATCGATGGATACGAAGTCTGGTGGTCTTCAAAGCGATGGATACGAAATTGTCGTTTCGTATCGATGAATCATTGATGGATCTGAATAGTTCACACAATCCTCTATGTATCTTTCGTATTGAAGGGTTGATGGATATGAACGGCTGTTACTTCAGATCGATTTGAGTTGCTGGTCACGAACAATCGCTATTATAGATCGATGGGGAACAGATATGAATAGCTTTCTTCGTATAGATTGGAGGGGAGACTGCTTTTTACCAGTCAAAATAACTGGGAGATGAATCGTTTCCTTACATCTTTCGGGCCCATATAAATATGTTTTATACTTAGAAATTTTCTCACTTGCTCTCACTTTTCTACCGCTTTCGTATCGATTGAAAAACCGAGAAATAGAAATTGCTCTTGCTTTCGAATCGAACCAAACTTCAATCCCTTGAACTAATTGCTGAAATTAGGTAAATAATCGACCAAATTCAATCTTAAAATGATAAGACTCGAATTCTCGTGCCATCCCACTTGCTTTCATGGCCGATTCTGGTGAAGAGGAGGCCGGAGATGGTCGAAGCAAGGCCAAGGAAGGCTGGAATGGTTTTTTGCACTGCTTGGAGAAAAAGAAGTGTGGAGGGACACGAAAAGAGCGTTCGTTTGGATGATGGGTGAAGGACGAGTTTGTATCGATCTTGATATGATGCAGCTTCGTATCGATTGAAGGGACTGCCTCATGTCGATGGATGGTAGGCATTCGTATCGATTGATCACCGATGGCATTCTTATCGATATGAGTTGATCGATACGAATTTTGGAATTGGTAATCGATACTCGATCGATACGAATTAATGGTTTATTGATCGATACGAAGACAGTTTTAATGATCGATGCAAATTGCTTTCTTCTTATCGATACGAATTGCTATTTTGCCGACCAATCCAAGTTCGAATTTTGATGGATACGAAATTATTGCACACTTGAACATTTGCCTCCGATGAGCTTTTGCCTTGCATAATTGGATTTAGCCGTTTCACTGCATATTTGACTACCTATCGAAGCTCGTCGATGGAACTTTAACTTGACAAATTTTGATGAACCTTAACTTGGACCGTTCTCTGAAATCTGGATGGCACGGTTGGGACGGTCAGCGATGAAGGTCACTCCGGTTGAATCTCGAAGTCTTGTCATTTGAACATCTCACAAATTCCGCAGAATTTCTTAAGTATTATGTAGCACCGCACTGCACAACACATTCATGCACTTCACACTGGGGGAAACACAGGTTTATTGTCGTCTAATGATGATTTTTACTGAGTTCAATAGCTATGGAACCCGGAAGTCCACAGTCGCAGGATGTTCAGAGTCTGCCTCTCCCCGTAATCGAAATGCCGGCTATCGCAATCGAAGTTATTAGCCCTGCTCCAGATGAGCTAATAGGAGCAGTCTTCATCGCACACCCATAAGATTCTGTCCACTCTAATATTTCTAAAGATATGTTAGGCAGGATTTGCCTAAGGCATGGGTTGTCGCTGGATGATGTCTTACTGCCGGGATCAGAAGATAGGGCCCATAACCCCCCGGAAGGGTACACAGCCTACAACAGATTTATGTGTGTAGCCAGGACACTTCCTCCTTTCAACCAGTTCATTCGAGAAGTTTTACTTTTCTTGAGGATCGCTCCGTCTCAGCTACACCTGCATGGATATGCCTTGATCAATAGTTTGTTTGTCATCTTCATGGAGCACCTCTTCCGTCCTCCGATGGTAGAAGAGATCAAATTCTTATTCAATATAAAGAGTCATGGGGACAACCCTTCCTTGACTTTCCTAGAAGCAGTTAGGAACTTTCAAGTCGTGGTCGGGGCTAGCAGCAAGCCGAGTTACTTTAAGACCAAATGGTTCTTCGTTCGGTGCCCACCGGGGTTCGCTAGACAGTGGCTAGTCAGACGTAAGTACTCTAAACTTTTCGTTTATTGAATGGATAACAATAGTCGATGCCGAGTCTAACACTTTCTTTCTTTCATTTTGGACGGTCAATTGTTGTTCCCCTATGGTCGACCTCTATCGGTCGACTGCTAGGGTTCTAGGGTCGACTGTATGCGTAGTAAATTTGGGGTTTTTCTGACATTTGTTGTTGATTTTGCTCCTTGTTTAATCGTATATCATTACCAGTTATTAGCTGATTTTAATCCTTAATTACTAGATTCATATTTCCGTTGGCTATTCAATTTAAGATTTGTAGATTTAGGTTTTCTAAATCTACTGTAAAGGGATGTAGATGTCAGTTTCAAGTTAATAGTTTACTGTTGTTTAATTCTAGCCTACGTTGCATGTTTCAATTTTAGGGACTTTAGCCTAGTTTGCATATTTCAATTTTAGGGTTTACACAATTCAACTTAGATTTCTAGCACCTTAACCATTAAAATAGATTAAACTAACTATAACAATCATCTTATTAAAATTGTTCCCACTCAACTCAAGCCTAAGTCATTTCTATTTTCTTTTCTTGAGAAGCAAGCTTTGCCTGGTCCATCTGGATCCAATTACTTGTATTCTTCTAGGTTGAATTTATTTTGATTTTTGAAGAAGATTTGGGGTTAGAGGAGAGGTTGGATTTTTATAGAGTTTTGTTACAGTAAAGTATTATCTAGTTTTTAGGGTTAAATCAGAGTAGAATTTATAGGGGTCGGTAATTAATTTAGGACGTTGATTTGGGCTGGAGAATCTTTACTTCGATCAGATACACTCATCACGAACTTAGGTAGAAAGGAACAATCGAAGCTGTTCACATAACGATCACATGAAGCTCCAGTTTTCTGCCTTTTCACTATCCAGGGTCAACCAAGTATGACTCATGGTCGACCTATACCCGTCGACCTTAGCATCCCTTGGGTCGACCTATGGATGTATATTTTGAAAGTTACTATGCTATAGGATCGAGTAATAAGGAATATAATAAATAACTAGTGCGGAAAATAATAATAGCAGTAAAGTAAAATGACACCAGGAATTTTTATACTGGTTCGAACTCCCGTTCTACGTCCAGTCCCAAACTCCTTCTGGAATTAAAGCTAGCAACGCTCACTTAACCCGGAGGAACAGGTATTACATCGCTTGAGAAACCAAACAGAACTTGACTGACTGAGCAACAGAACAGGACTTGACCGCTTGAGCAACAGAACATGACTTGACCGCCTAAGCAACCGAACAGGATTTTATTACAAACTAGATGGTCTTGACTTTGTGTGTTCTGGATAACACGGATTTGTCACTTGTAGTACACCCTTCCTATAATCTTTTCCTTAAGAATAATGTGTATAATTGTGTGTGTATGAAGAATAGGAAGATCATAATTGCTTAATGAATATGGAAGTGAAATTGTAAGCAATGATTGTATGAAGTTTTTTAAGTAATAGAATCAAGAATGCTATGCACGTTAGATCAAGAGAGATGAGAGAATTAGGTAATTTGATCATTGAATCCTGAATTCTTTTATAGTGTATGATGAGTTACAACTTCTGGGAAAAGTTATCTATGAAAAGCTAATGGTTGTAACTCTTCAGAAAGGAGATAAATCTTGATAATTGGAAGTGTCTTTTCAAAAAAAACTTGACTGTTATTGTAACGACCCCAGATTTTTAATTTATTTAAATTAATAATTAAATGAATTTTTGAATTAAAAATTGTTTAATTTATGGATAAATTTAATCGAGTTTCCCCGGATCAATTAAATTCTGTATAAATCCTTTAAAATTTAATAAAATTGTAAATATGGTACATATATGTGAATATATATGTATACGGGATATATGAGAAAATTTGAAGTTAATATATATGTATATTGAATCCGAGTTTAAATCTAAATTTAAATGGTTTAATAATAGTAATAATAATAATACATATATAAAATTTATGGTTAATAATAATTTGAATTTATAAATTAAATATAAGATAATAAATATTAAAGTAAATTTAATAATTGAGTTATAAATAGAAATAAATAAAGTAAATACCATTGTTACAAACTTAACAACAAAGTAAGATAGAAATTCATTTTAAATTATAAAATAAACACATAAATAGAAACTTATTTACATTTAAAAGTGAATATAAACAAAAGCATATAGGCTGTAGCCTATCTGGCAAAGGAATAAACAAAAGTATTTAAGTTAAAACAAGACAAGTATAATAGTGCCAGCACGAATTTATATACCTTCAGCCGAGAAAAATAAGAACAAAGCAAACAAAGATAAGAAAATGTCTTTAGTCAAACAAGCAAGACATCATCCACCATACCATATCAATGCAGCAATTAATGCAAAAGCATGGGTATGTACAAGTCATAAATGCAAACTACCTTCAGCCGAAAGGAAAGAAAAGAAAATATAAATGTTGTACAAGAAGATTTAATATATTTACTTTGTACAAAATATATACCCGGTTGTACAAGCAAAAAGATATCACCTGTATAAGTTTTATTCCCTGTTAACTCATTTCTATATCAGCCTTCTCCTCTTAAATTCGTCCATTACAAAACTGAGAAAAAGAATATCATGCAAAACATAAACTCAAACAACAATCCAGATCATTATCAAACCCGAGATCAAATTGAAGATTTCAAGTGGAAAATTCAAAGCCTGTTCAACAAAAATGCAACTCTGTTCTTCTTGTCCATGTGAGCAACTCCCTCTTTAAAGTCTAATTTTATTGATTCATTGAAAGTTGGTGAGTAAACTTTTGATTTAAAAAGCTTAAATCTGTTCTAATCCTTGATGCATGTGATAAATCTGTTATAAATGTGGTTTGCATGAATGAATGGATGTGAATATTTGTATGTAGATAGGATAAGTCTGTATGAATGCATATATATATTATGTTCCTCTGTTGAATGACAGTTACAAATCTATTCAAATAAATTCCATTCTCCTCATATAATCAATGTTAGGCATTGATCATTAAAGTAAACTTGATTGTAAGAATGTAAACTTATTTTTAAAGATGGTTTTAAGAATTTATATTAAGTGATCATTTCAAAAGATAAAAATTACAGAGAAAAACAAATACAAGTCAAAAATTTGGAAATTGTGTTTAGATTGTACTATCAGATTCGTACTGCAAATTTATGATTTTAGATAATCATTTCAATATTTTTAAGTTGTTATATGGTGAGATATTGTGAGTTGACCAGAACTTGGATTTTCGTTGAATTCCGGCGATCGCGATATGCTGTAGTCTCGGGGCTTTGGCCGGAGTTTGCTTGTTGGTCGATGATCATGGGAAAAATAGTCTGGTACTTTTCTAATCGACGATACGAACTGGCGACGACATTTTAGGGTTTTAAACCCTGTCCAGGTGGATATCGGAATTGGGGTTAATACGACCTCGACAAGGTGTCGAACTCAATCGCATGTGGGGGAAATCGAAGGTGGGTTTGTGATGCATCTCTGATATGGATGGCGTGCTGGCTGGTGGTCGACGATGTGGGGGCGAGGTAATTTTAGGTCAGAGTTTGGTTCAGGTCTTCGAACGAATGACGAAAACACGATCTGGAACTTTTGGCTTCGAGATGATTATTGCGATCGAGTGTTGGGACGATTCGTGACTCGCCGGAGGAGGCGTGGTTCGCCGGAGTGTCAGCGAGGTGATGTGCACGTGCACGGCGTGGCACTGGTGTATGCAGAGGAGATTGTGTAGCTGGAGAATAGTAGTCGAGTTTTCTCGAGTAAATTTAAGAGAGGGCCGTAGTTTTCTGATGTTCGAATTTTTGGGGAAGACGAAGATTTCGACTCGGGTTTACTCGAGTTATTCGAGTGTATTACTCGAAGTGGAAGAGGGAATGACTCGAAGCAGATTGTTGATTCGAGTAAAGTGTTGTTCCAGGCCTTTGTAAAACAAGCCTGGCAGTTCCAGATCTTTTGAACTCAATATAAAATTTGAAACAGGATTTAAAACCAAGTTTAATTAGAATTTTTAAATCTGAATTCAATTTGAATTTGAATCTTAGGTTTTGAAAATAAATAAAGTATATAACTTTAAATAATGTAAATAAGTTAAAAGTAAAGCATACCTAATGATTTGAAAATTTAAAGGGGAATTTAGTTAAAATCTTTAAATTAGAATTTAATGATTGGATTCATTTAAATTAATAAGTTAATTAAAATGGATTGATAAATCTAATTAATAACGGGATTAATTAAGTAATTATGAGTTTTAAACTCATTAATTAAGTATAAGTTAATTATTATTTAGGAAAAACTAATGTGGAGTTAAAGATTATTAATTTAATAGATTAGATTTTAAATTTATGATTAAATGTTAGTTAATCAGTAATTAAAGGTTAATTAAGTTACTGTTAAAAACTTGAATTAATTAAATAATTAATGGGTTATTAAGGATTAATTAATTAAGTTAATTAATTAAGGAATTATAAATTAAAGAAGGTGATTAAGGACAAATAATAAACTAAGGGCTAATTAATCAATGTGATTAATTAAGGATAATTAATTTAAGAATAATTTATTAATTATTAATGGTTAGTTAATAAATGATTTAAAGGATAATTAATTATATGGTTTGTAATTAATTAATGATTAATTAACCCGGATTAGAAATTCATAAGAAATTAATTTGATTTGGATAAATCAGATAATTAATTGATCTTACTTATGAATATTTGGATTTGATTGGATGATTAAATTGTTTGATATTTCCTGATATATGATGCTTTGTGATACACCCTGATTTATGTTGTGATCTGTAGTTGACTTACCTGTGATATATATCTGTGATCTGTATGTGAAAGATAAGCGTTATAGTTTATATCGCTTATCAACTACATCCTGTATTTTGATATGTGATGATTGATGTTGCACTATTGTGTGTAAAACCCCTGGACTACACCTTTACACACACAAATATGGATTTCACGTGGGAATCGATTTAGTCACAGATAATGTAAATTTGATGTTTTTGAAATTGAAATTTTAATTTCAATTGATTTTGAAATTGGAAATTTCGGTTTAAAGTAAAAAGCTTTTGAAATAGAATTTCAAATATAAAAGTTATTTTGAATAGCTTAATCGAGTTTTGAAAATTTAAATAATTAGATTTAAATTTGAATTCAAATTTGAAATTGAATCCTATGATTTGAAACTAGGGATAAAAGATGATATAAATGTGTTTATATGAAGTTAAACCATTTAAAAGTATAATTTTGAGAATTTGAATTTAACCCAAGAACCTTAACTCGCATGAATGAATCAGATTTCCAAAATGAAAACTATTTGTTTTCAAATGATAAAAGCTTTCATATATATAAGAAATGAAATTCTAGTTTAATTAAAGGAATTTCAAGATTGAATTGGAATTATTTTTCCAAGTTCTGAATGAAATGTTTTAAAAGCTATGAATTAAATCTGTTTATTTTTAACAAGATTTAAAATGATGTTTATTTAAACCATTTGAAATGGAATTGTTTTGAAAGCTATTAGTTAAATCTCTGATTTAAAGATTTAACGAATTAATTAAATTGAAATGGGATTGTTTTGAAAGCTATGAGTTAAATCTTTGATTTAAAGATTTAACGAGTTAATCAAATTAAAATGGAAATTGGTTTGGAAAATCTGTGAATGAATCTTTTATTTAAAAGATTAAGTGTGGAAATTGTTTAAACCGTGAAGGTTGTTAAAGTAAATCTTTTGTTTAAAGATTTGAAAATGGTAATTTGTTTGAACCATTTAAAAGAAAGTTTGGGTTTAAGTTGTGACTTAATCGAAATCCCATTATCCATATATTTTAAATATCGCGCTTACTATTCGGTTTAGCCGGGAGAGGACCTTTGTGTCACATAACCCATTCCGAATAAGTGATTTGTCGTATATGGATAGCATTTGAAGACCGGTGTTGAAGACCGGATATTTTTCGAAAATGAAAGGACAACCTGTCGAATGTCTCTGCACTGAGTTGCTCCGGTATAGAGATTTATATCACTCTTTTTGTGACGGGAAGTCCGGACGTGATTGGAAATTATCCGGATTTGCAAGGGCTTCGTGAGAAGTGCCTTCGGTTCTGTTCGAACCCGGAACAGACTTGTATGGATTGTATGTCTGACATTACACTTTGAGATATAAAGCCGATTTCTTTCAAATACATATCTGTTTGGTGGCGGAGAATTTATTCTCTTAGCTTAACACCCTTCTCTGAGACGTACGAGCTCAGAGGTTATGTAGTTGAAATTTATCAGCGATATACTCCCAATTTGGTAATGTGGCATGCTGAGTGTTGCTGTGTGATGATCAGTGTTTGATCATTTGTGATATGATCATTTGTTTGATCATTTATCTTTGTGATCATAGGTTGATCATCTGTTGACCCAAAGCGTGGCTTTTTGAAAAAGCGTAGCTTTGTGGACGAGACTTCGTCAGGGCCTCACAACCCGAAAATGGTCGAAACAGGATCGTTGCGGCAAGGTTATGAGGGTCGCGCCCTTTAGGGTATGTCATTTCCTTCTGGAAAAGGGTGGTATTATGGTATGGAGCCCTGATACTTACTCATGTGGATACACTTATTTATTATGTGTGATGTTAGTTACCGAGGCCTCGGATAAAGGTCCCAAAGGACCGGGTGATGACATATTCGTGAGTTACCTGTTACAGGGGTAACCCGGCTTTGTTGGCAGAGAGCAGTTTGTCTCTCGGGGCGTCCCGCCAGAGGCGTTCCCATGCGGCGGGAGGAAGTTCCTTAGCCTGACCATTTGTTGGAAATCCATTTCTCCAATACGGAACTTGTACGGTTTTAGTTGTAGAACCTGCCATTTACGTACGGTGGTCACCACTGTTTAGATGGTAGCTATAGTAGGCATACGATACTGGTCGTATGTTGGCTAAGATTAATATTATACTTTCGAAATGTTTTCTGCACTATGCAATAATAATAATATCAAGATGATTATACGTAGTAAGCATGTTTGACTATCATAAGAAGAAATCTCCTCCAATTCTGCGTTTGCATTGTGTGTGTGGCGGGAGGTCTTATGGTAGTTTCATTTTCCAAAAGCATTGCGGATCTCAATGTTAAAAGCCTTTTGTGTTTGTTTAAAGATAAACTGTTTTTGTTGCTCACACCAGTCCCATGACTGATCCGGAGTTTATTGTTCCCTTCCTAAACTCTGGGTGCCCACTATTTTCCACACGGGCAGTCTAGAGTTGGGTTTTCTCAGATATTCAGGTTTAGTAGATTATCTGGAGCTAGTTCATTCATCGGAGTTGCTTATCTTGGAGTTGTGGATTCATTCTTGTCTGAAGATCATTTTGGAGTTATCATTTCTATTGATATTGTTCCGCTGCTGTTGTTATCTTTTCTTTTCCGCTGCTATTTCTTGTATCATATCTCTGATGTATATTGATATTCATTGTATCACTCTGTTGTATCAGATATTGTATATCAATGTATTATTCATTTATTCCGTTGTGTTATTTACTTAATTGTGTTATAGCTCCGGCGAATCGGATTTGAACGGTCGAATCTGCGTCATTTTAGTACAGTGTGAAGTACGGATGTTGATTTTCGAGCGGGTAAAACCCGATACGTTACATGTGGTATCAGAGCTAAGGTTGAACTTTAGCTCAGGAGTGTAACACGTTAAGTAGCTCATTAGAGATAGAGTGAAGTAAACTCTAGAATGAGTGTATCCCTAAGATATTAGTCTGAATGTCTCAGTAAATTCTCTTACTATCCATTGATAGTGAGTATGAGTGCAAGAAGAGGACGAGATAGGGGATAGGGAAATACGACTATAAATGGTCAATATCCTGCAACAGTGGAAACAACTTTCTTATCAATTTTCTTTGATTCGTTTCCAAATTCTTTTGTTTCTTCGTACCAGCTACAAGAAGAAGTTTCGGTGCGGTGATGGTTCTACGAATCGTTGTAGAAGATGATTACTTCGTATTTCATCGGTTTCTTTTCAGCTTTTTGATTTAAAACTTAATGAATTTTAAATTGGAAATTTTAAATTGAATTAAATTGATTAATAGAATATGAAGTTAAATTCAATTAAATCGATAAAACGATTTCGTTTAAAACCAAATTTGAAATCGTATCCATATATCTATATATTGTTGATATTCTGATTTGGTGAGCCAAATGCAGAATTGATATCCAGTTTGACCTGGAAAACTGTTTCTCAGTCTTGTGTATCTATCTTTGTTGTTTTCGTGCCTGCGAATTTCGAGGACGAAATTCTTTTAAGGGGGGAAGTTTGTAACGACCCCAGATTTTTAATTTATTTAAATTAATAATTAAATGAATTTTTGAATTAAAAATTGTTTAATTTATGGATAAATTTAATCGAGTTTCCCCGGATCAATTAAATTCTGTATAAATCCTTTAAAATTTAATAATATTGTAAATATGGTACATATATGTGAATATATATGTATACGGGATATATGAGAAAATTTGAAGTTAATATATATGTATATTGAATCTGAGTTTAAATCTAAATTTAAATGGTTTAATAATAGTAATAATAATAATACATATATAAAATTTATGGTTAATAATAATTTGAATTTATAAATTAAATATAAGATAATAAATATTAAAGTAAATTTAATAATTGAGTTATAAATAGAAATAAATAAAGTAAATACCATTGTTACAAACTTAACAACAAAGTAAGATAGAAATTCATTTTAAATTATAAAATAAACACATAAATAGAAACTTATTTACATTTAAAAGTGAATATAAACAAAAGCATATAGGATGTAGCCTATCTGGCAAAGGAATAAACAAAAGTATTTAAGTTAAAACAAGACAAGTATAATAGTGCCAGCACCAATTTATATACCTTCAGCCGAGAAAAATAAGAACAAAGCAAACAAAGATAAGAAAATGTCTTTAGTCAAACAAGCAAGACATCATCCACCATACCATATCAATGCAGCAATTAATGCAAAAGCATGGGTATGTACAAGTCATAAATGCAAACTACCTTCAGCCGAAAGGAAAGAAAAGAAAATATAAATGTTGTACAAGAAGATTTAATATATTTACTTTGTACAAAATATATACCCGGTTGTACAAGCAAAAAGATATCACCTGTATAAGTTTTATTCCCTGTTAACTCATTTCTATATCAGCCTTCTCCTCTTAAATTCGTCCATTACAAAACTGAGAAAAAGAATATCATGCAAAACATAAACTCAAACAACAATCCAGATCATTATCAAACCCGAGATCAAATTGAAGATTTCAAGTGGAAAATTCAAAGCCTGTTCAACAAAAATGCAACTCTGTTCTTCTTGTCCATGTGAGCAACTCCCTCTTTAAAGTCTAATTTTATTGATTCATTGAAAGTTGGTGAGTAAACTTTTGATTTAAAAAGCTTAAATCTGTTCTAATCCTTGATGCATGTGATAAATCTGTTATAAATGTGGTTTGCATGAATGAATGGATGTGAATATTTGTATGTAGATAGGATAAGTCTGTATAAATGCATATATATATTATGTTCCTCTGTTGAATGACAGTTACAAATCTATTCAAATAAATTCCATTCTCCTCATATAATCAATGTTAGGCATTGATCATTAAAGTAAACTTGATTGTAAGAATGTAAACTTATTTTTAAAGATGGTTTTAAGAATTTATATTAAGTGATCATTTCAAAAGATAAAAATTACAGAGAAAAACAAATACAAGTCAAAAATTTGGAAATTGTGTTTAGATTGTACTATCAGATTCGTACTGCAAATTTATGATTTTAGATAATCATTTCAATATTTTTAAGTTGTTATATGGTGAGATATTGTGAGTTGACCAGAACTTGGATTTTCGTTGAATTCTGGCGATCGCGATATGCTGTAGTCTCGGGGCTTTGGCCAGAGTTTGCTTGTTGGTCGATGATCATGGGAAAAATAGTCTGGTACTTTTCTAATCGACGATACGAACTGGCGACGACATTTTAGGGTTTTAAACCCTGTCCAGGTGGATATCGGAATTGGGGTTAATACGACCTCGACAAGGTGTCGAACTCAATCGCATGTGGGGGAAATCGAAGGTGGGTTTGTGATGCATCTCTGATATGGATGGCGTGCTGGCTGGTGGTCGACGACGTGGGGGCGAGGTAATTTTAGGTCAGAGTTTGGTTCAGGTCTTCGAACGAATGACGAAAACACGATCTGGAACTTTTGCCTTCGAGATGATTATTGCGATCGAGTGTTGGGACGATTCGTGACTCGCCGAAGGAGGCGTGGTTCGCCGGAGTGTCAGCGAGGTGATGTGCACGTGCACGGCGTGGCACTGGTGTATGCAGAGGAGATTGTGTAGCTGGAGAATAGTAGTCGAGTTTTCTCGAGTAAATTTAAGAGAGGGCCGTAGTTTTCTGATGTTCGAATTTTTGGGGAAGACGAAGATTTCGACTCGGGTTTACTCGAGTTATTCGAGTGAATTACTCGAAGTGGAAGAGGGAATGACTCGAAGCAGATTGTTGATTCGAGTAAAGTGTTGTTCCAGGCCTTTGTAAAACAAGCCTGGCAGTTCCAGATCTTTTGAACTCAATATAAAATTTGAAACAGGATTTAAAACCAAGTTTAATTAGAATTTTTAAATCTGAATTCAATTTGAATTTGAATCTTAGGTTTTGAAAATAAATAAAGTATATAACTTTAAATAATGTAAATAAGTTAAAAGTAAAGCATACCTAATGATTTGAAAATTTAAAGGGGAATTTAGTTAAAATCTTTAAATTAGAATTTAATGATTGGATTCATTTAAATTAATAAGTTAATTAAAATGGATTGATAAATCTAATTAATAACGGGATTAATTAAGTAATTATGAGTTTTAAACTCATTAATTAAGTATAAGTTAATTATTATTTAGGAAAAACTAATGTGGAGTTAAAGATTATTAATTTAATAGATTAGATTTTAAATTTATGATTAAATGTTAGTTAATCAGTAATTAAAGGTTAATTAAGTTACTGTTAAAAACTTGAATTAATTAAATAATTAATGGGTTATTAAGGATTAATTAATTAAGTTAATTAATTAAGGAATTATAAATTAAAGAAGGTGATTAAGGACAGATAATAAACTAAGGGCTAATTAATCAATGTGATTAATTAAGGATAATTAATTTAAGAATAATTTATTAATTATTAATGGTTAGTTAATAAATGATTTAAAGGATAATTAATTATATGGTTTGTAATTAATTAATGATTAATTAACCCGGATTAGAAATTCATAAGAAATTAATTTGATTTGGATAAATCAGATAATTAATTGATCTTACTTATGAATATTTGGATTTGATTGGATGATTGAATTGTTTGATATTTCCTGATATATGATGCTTTGTGATACACCCTGATTTATGTTGTGATCTGTAGTTGACTTACCTGTGATATATATCTGTGATCTGTATGTGAAAGATAAGCGTTATAGTTTATATCGCTTATCAACTACATCCTGTATTTTGATATGTGATGATTGATGTTGCACTATTGTGTGTAAAACCCCTGGACTACACCTTTATACACACAAATATGGATTTCACGTGGGAATCGATTTAGTCACAGATAATGTAAATTTGATGTTTTTGAAATTGAAATTTTAATTTCAATTGATTTTGAAATTGGAAATTTCGGTTTAAAGTAAAAAGCTTTTGAAATAGAATTTCAAATATAAAAGTTATTTTGAATAGCTTAATCGAGTTTTGAAAATTTAAATAATTAGATTTAAATTTGAATTCAAATTTGAAATTGAATCCTATGATTTGAAACTAGGGATAAAAGATGATATAAATGTGTTTATATGAAGTTAAACCATTTAAAAGTATAATTTTGAGAATTTGAATTTAACCCAAGAACCTTAACTCGCATGAATGAATCAGATTTCCAAAATGAAAACTATTTGTTTTCAAATGATAAAAGCTTTCATATATATAAGAAATGAAATTCCAGTTTAATTAAAGTAATTTCAAGATTGAATTGGAATTATTTTTCCAAGTTCTGAATGAACTGTTTTAAAAGCTATGAATTAAATCTGTTTATTTTTAACAAGATTTAAAATGATGTTTATTTAAACCATTTGAAATGGAATTGTTTTGAAAGCTATTAGTTAAATCTCTGATTTAAAGATTTAACGAATTAATTAAATTGAAATGGGATTGTTTTGAAAGCTATGAGTTAAATCTTTGATTTAAAGATTTAACGAGTTAATCAAATTAAAATGGAAATTGGTTTGGAAAATCTGTGAATGAATCTTTTATTTAAAAGATTAAGTGTGGAAATTGTTTAAACCGTGAAGGTTGTTAAAGTAAATCTTTTGTTTAAAGATTTGAAAATGGTAATTTGTTTGAACCATTTAAAAGAAAGTTTGGGTTTAAGTTGTGACTTAATCGAAATCCCATTATCCATATATTTTAAATATCGCGCTTACTATTCGGTTTAGCCGGGAGAGGACCTTTGTGTCACATAACCCATTCCGAATAAGTGATTTGTCGTATATGGATAGCATTTGAAGACCGGTGTTGAAGACCGGATATTTTTCGAAAATGAAAGGACAACCTGTCGAATGTCTCTGCACTGAGTTGCTCCGGTATAGAGATTTATATCACTCTTTTTGTGACGGGATGTCCGGACGTGATTGGAAATTATCCGGATTTGCAAGGGCTTCGTGAGAAGTGCCTTCAGTTCTGTTCGAACCCGGAACAGACTTGTATGGATTGTATGTCTGACATTACACTTTGAGATATAAAGCCGATTTCTTTCAAATACATATCTGTTTGGTGGCGGAGAATTAATTCTCTTAGCTTAACACCCTTCTCTGAGACATACGAGCTCAGAGGTTATGTAGTTGAAATTTATCAGCGATATACTCCCAATTTGGTAATGTGGCATGCTGAGTGTTGCTGTGTGATGATCAGTGTTTGATCATTTGTGATATGATCATTTGTTTGATCATTTATCTTTGTGATCATAGGTTGATCATCTGTTGACCCAAAGCGTGGCTTTTTGAAAAAGCGTAGCTTTGTGGACGAGACTTCGTCAGGGCCTCACAACCCGGAAATGGTCGAAACAGGATCGTTGCGGCAAAGTTATGAGGGTCGCGCCCTTTAGGGTATGTCATTTCCTTCTGGAAAAGGGTGGTATTATGGTATGGAGCCCTGATACTTACTCATGTGGATACACTTATTTATTATGTGTGATGTTGGTTACCGAGGCCTCGGATAAAGGTCCCAAAGGACCGGGTGATGACATATTCATGAGTTACCTGTTACAGGGGTAACCCGGCTTTGTTGGCAGAGAGCAGTTTGTCTCTCGGGGCGTCCCGCCAGAGGCGTTCCCATGCGGCGGGAGGAAGTTCCTTAGCCTGACCATTTGTTGGAAATCCATTTCTCCAATACGGAACTTGTACGGTTTTAGTTGTAGAACCTGCCATTTACGTACGGTGGTCACCACTGTTTAGATGGTAGCTATAGTAGGCATACGATACTGGTCGTATGTTGGCTAAGATTAATATTATACTTTCGAAATGTTTTCTGCACTATGCACTAATAATAATATCAAGATGATTATACGTAGTAAGCATGTTTGACTATCATAAGAAGAAATCTCCTCCAATTCTGCGTTTGCATTGTGTGTGTGGCGGGAGGTCTTATGGTAGTTTCATTTTCCAAAAGCATTGCGGATTTCAATGTTAAAAGCCTTTTGTGTTTGTTTAAAGATAAACTGTTTTTGTTGCTCACACCAGTCCCATGACTGATCCGGAGTTTATTGTTCCCTTCCTAAACTCTGGGTGCCCACTATTTTCCACACGGGCAGTCTAGAGTTGGGTTTTCTCAGATATTCAGGTTTAGTAGATTATCTGGAGCTAGTTCATTCATCGGAGTTGCTTATCTTGGAGTTGTGGATTCATTCTTGTCTGAAGATCATTTTGGAGTTATCATTTCTATTGATATTGTTCCGCTGCTGTTGTTATCTTTTCTTTTCCGCTGCTATTTCTTGTATCATATCTCTGATGTATATTGATATTCATTGTATCACTCTGTTGTATCAGATATTGTATATCAATGTATTATTCATTTATTCCGCTGTGTTATTTACTTAATTGTGTTATAGCTCCGGCGAATCGGATTTGAACGGTCGAATCTGCAGCATTTTAGTACAGTGTGAAGTACGGATGTTGATTTTCGAGCGGGTAAAACCCGATACGTTACAGTTATAGGTCAGTCGACTGAACATGCAAGGTCAGTCAACTATATTCAAAACGTGCACAAGAGTCATGTACAGACTCAGTCGACTGACCAGGAGTGTTCAGTCGACTGGTCCATGTAATATATTAAATTTTTTACACTGAGTTAGTCGACTGGTATCACTTGGTCAGTCGACTGAATACTGCTTAGTAATGCAATGAAATATATGTGTTGAATTTGATTAAAAATAATGCAAGTTTTATTGTGAATGATGTGAGTGATGATTCTTGAGGCAAGATTTTAACAAAGCACTAAACTAGACTCTATAAATACACGTATTGACTCTTGCTAAAATATATAACTATACGAACCATATTTTAGTCGATGAATCTGGATGATGTCGTAGTCGTAGATTCATGAATTGTTGTGTCTTGTCAGCAATCAAAACCTATGATCCAACATTATCCCCCTTTTTCATGATGACAACTCCATTTGCTACGAACGAATCTTCGACAAGCTGTTTTGATTTATCTCTCCCCTCGAATATATTCCTACAACTGTGCTATAGTTTTCTACCCCTGAATCTATGCTATATATTCCTGTAAATAATTATTAAATGGTATCTTTTCTCCCCCTTTGTCATCGACAAAAAGGAGAGTTCCTTTGGAATTATCTCCAAATGTGATAGAACCTCCATCTGAGTAGTTAATGTTTATTAGCATCCCTTTGTTTCATGTCATGTCTTTCGAGCAACCACTGTCTAGTATCCATTTTCCTCTCTTTTTAGGTGGTACCTGCAAAATACAGAATTAACATTGGTACCCACCATTTTATTTGGTCCTAAGAGTTAGGTCTTAGGAAGCTAAACCCAAGAGGGTTCAGAATTCCTTTTGAAAATAAAATCTTTGTTTTTATGAACAGTTATTATAAAAGATTTTATATACTTATTTCTAATCAAAGGATTATTTGTTTTAGGAACCCAAATTTTAATTGATTTAGTAAAATTTGAAACTTTAGAACTAGGTTTTTCAACTTTATTATTCCTTTTATATGAAGAATTATTTTTCTTTGGAATAATTTAGAAGATTGCTTATATCCTAGTCCTCTTTTATTTGAACCAGTTTGAGAATTTTATATAATTTTGGAAATATTTTCTCTGCCTTTATTAAATTTAGAGACATTTTTAGTAATATCATCTAACTTTGTTTTAAGGCCAGAGTTATCTAATTCTAAAATCTTGACATTTTCTTTAAGATCATGATTATCAATTAATAGAGCATCATTATTTTCTTTTTGTGTTTCTATCTCTTGACTTAGTATAGAGAGTTGAGATGTCATATTAGAACAAGATTCTTGAGTAACCTCAAGTTCTTCTTCTAAGATTTGTTTCTCATCTCTTAGCATATCTACTTCAATTTCAGTTCTATTCGGTTTTTCAAGAGATTCTTTATATTTTTTTGATGTCTTTTAGCTTATCAAGTAATTCTTAGTTTATTTCTAATAGATCATCAAAAGTTAGATCACTCACCTCGTCTTTTGTAGCCATAAAACATACGTTGGCTTGTTCTGTATCACTGTCCGAGTCACTATCTGATGATGAAGATGATTCTGAATCGTCCCAAGTGACAGAGAAAACTTTCTTCTTGAATCTATCTTTCTTGTGCTTATGTTTGTCTTTCTTTTTCTCAAGACAGTCTTTCTTGATGTGGCCTTTCTTGTGACATTCATAACATTCTAGAGCAGATGATGATGGTTTGTTGGTGTTGTTATTATTGCTGGAGCTGTTCTTGTTATTTCTGAATTTGTTGCTCTTTCTAAATTTCAAAAACTTTTTGACATTATTTGCAATGAACGCCATATCTTCTTCATCTGAATCTGATTCATCTTTTTTTGCCGGGAATGCTATATTTTTCTTATCTTGAGCCTGTACTCGTTTTGCCTGGAGATTAACTTAATAAGGCATTAGATTTCCTATCAACTCTTCTGGTTTTATGGTCGAAATGTCGTTAGCTTCTTCGATTGCTAAGAATTTTCGTTCCCACTCATCCGTTAGTGAGTTAAGAATTTTTGAAACAATATCAAAATATGTATAAGTTTCTCCTAATGCTATCAAAGAATGACATATATATCTTGAAATTTAGAGTACATTTCATTTATAGTCTCATCTTGCTTCATTTTAAATTATGGAATTGATTTTTGAGCATAGAAATTTTACTTTGTTTGACTTTGTTAGTACCTTCATGTGTAACTTTAAGTGTATGCTAAATTTCATGAGTAGTTTTACACATGCTTATTCTATTAAACTAATTTTTGTCTAATGCATTGGCTTTAGCATTTGCAGTAGCATCTAATTTTTGTGTGTTAGACCTTTGTGAATATTCAGTAGTAGGCATAGTATATTCAGATTGCATAATATTCCAGGTTTCATAACTACTTACTTGTATATAAATTCTCATTCTAGTAGCCCAATAGTTATAGTTCATTCCATTAAATAGAGGTGGTCGTGCAGTAGATTGATCTTCAAGAAATTATTGTTAGTTACAGTGCTGGTGTTGTTTTCCATATTAAAAAATATCAGATAACTAGTTACGGTTATATGATGGCCTTGCCCTGATACCAAATGAAAGTTATTATGCTATAGGATCGAGTAATATGGAATATAATAAATAACTAGTGCTGAAAATAATAATAGCAGTAAAGTAAAATGACACCAGGAATTTTTATACTGGTTCGAACCCCCATTCTACGTCCAGTCCTAGACTCCTTCTAGAATTAAAGCTAGCAACCCTCCTTAACCTGGAGGAACAGGTATTACACCACCTGAGCAACCGAACAGGACTTGATCGCTTGAGCAATAGAACATGACTTCACTGCTTGAGCAACAGAACATGACTTGACCGCCTGAGCAACCGAACAGGACTTTATTACAAACTAGATTGTCTTGACTTTGTGTGTTCTGGATAACACAGATTTGCCACTTGTAGTACACCCTTCCTATAATATTTTCCTCAAGAATAATGTGTATAATTGTGTGTGTATGAAGAATAGGAAGATCATAATTGCTTAATGAATATGGAAGTGAAATTGTAAGCAATGACTGTATAAAGTTTTGTAAGCAATAGAATCAAGAATGCTATGCACGTTAGATCAAGAGAGATGAGAGAATTAGGTAATTTAATCATTGAATCTTGAATGCTTTTATAGTGTATGATGAGTTACAACTTCTGGGAAAAGTTATCTGTGAAAAGCTAATGGTTGTAACTCTTCAAAAAGGAGATAACTCTTGATAATTGGAAGTGTGTTTTCAAAAAAACTTGACTGTTACAGGTCAGTCGACTGAACATGCAAGGTCAGTCGACTATATTCAAAACGTGCACATGAGTCATATACAGATTCAGTCGACTGACCAGGTGTGTTCAGTCGAATGGTCCATGTAATATATTAATTTTTTTACACTGAGTCAGTTGACTAGTACCACTTGGTCAGTCGACTGAATACTGCTTGTCAATGCAATAAAATATATGTGTTGAATTTGATTAAAAATGAATGCAAGTTTTATTGTGAATGATGTGAGTGATGATTCTTGAGGCAAGATTTTAACAAAGCACTAAACTAGACTCTATATATACACCTATTGACTCTTACTAAAATATATAACTATACGAACCATATTTTCAGTCGATGAGTCCGGATGTTGTCGTAGTCGTAGATTCGTGAATTGTTGTGTCTTGTTAGTAATCAAAACCTATGATCCAACATATTTTTTCCTATAATTATTTATTTTGTTTCCAAATCTTCCGATTCTAGTAACTCTTTTATACTAACTCCGATTTCGAAGTGTTATATGAAAATCATCTAGAAAATCGCTACGAACGCAATGGTATTAGTTTCATAGCCAAATTCGAACGTCTTTGAAAATTTTCTTTTTAGCCCTTGCTTTAATTAAATTTAATTTTCTTATTAAATTTCTGTTTAAATTTCTATTAAATTTTTGGGGTGTTATGGAGTCCCCATACTATTCAAGAGTACAAAATTGATATGGCTTGAAGGTTGCTAAATGAGAATTAAAAGAGAATTAATGAAGATTGGGGTTTGTCACCTAATAGGACCCTATTCACTAATAATATATTGTTGCAAAACTATCTTGGGGTTTGTTGTACCAACGATGCCATCTTACAATGGAACGACAGATCCGAGACATTAACTTTTTAAATATGAGTGGCAAGTGGATGGTGCTAGAACTACGAATGCAATGAGATGTAGGTGCTTCCCAATATTTCTTGAAGGAGTGGCTACGATGTGGTTCACTTGGCTCACACTGAGGTCCATATCTTCCTTTGACCAATAACCAAGAAAGTTTATGGAGTAGTTTAGGCTCCATATAGCTCAACCCAAGGATGTGATGTCCTTATCAAACATTCGTTAGAGTTATGGAGAGACTCTGAAAGATTTTCTGAGATGATTCAACAATGTTGTGACTAAATCTATAACATCCCCCACTTGGAGGCCCAAAACAAACGGCTACGAATGCAGCAGTCATCCATAATTATTAATCCTCGACGACCAAATACAATAATGTTTGATACATTGATATAACAGAAATACATGGATATGGAAAAATTTTAAAATCTCAAAACAACATTTACGTTCCATTCCGAAAACCATTTCATCCCATATGCGTTAATCACATTCAGAAAAATATAGTTGTTACACATATGCCAAGAGCGACATACGAAGATGCCCCCTTGGTTGATCAGAGTATATAACCAGGCAATAAAACAAGTCTGCCTTCACATCCAAAATACACAGCGAAAAAATAACTCTAAATAACTAGCATGCCTCCTTTACGTCTCCGGAAGCTTTATTCGTCTAAGAAGAGAACCTGGAAACCATAAACCTCAAACTACTCAAAACCAGTTGAGTACTTGTGAGTTTAGAGGAAAAAAAACTTCGAGTCGGACAAAAAGCCTGATATGAATAATAATCTAACATCTCAATCCCTCTAGATATCTAGTGAGACCACGCCGCTTAGCAAAATGGGTTTTCCCCTAACTAGTATCCTAAAGCCTTTATAAAACCATATATTGTGCTCCTGCATCCACAATGGTTAAAACATAGCAATTCAAAATATCATGATGGCATGCATACATATTAAAACATTCTGGATTTCCCATCCCCTGTTTACTTGTCATATTTATAGTTTCTAGGGTCACTATTAACCTATTAGTTTTCGTGGGCTTACTAATAGCCTTTTTATAGTTTATGGACTCCCTGTCCTATTTCATAGTTTTCATGGGATCACTAAGAACCTATTGGCCCCTGCAAATGACTTAATTAATTTCATGGGTTCTCCCTGAACCTATTGGTGCCTCCAATAACTTCTTCCCTATCCTAGTTTTCATGGGTTGACTAGGAACCTATTGACTTCTATCAATAACTTAATCCAGATATAGTTTTCATGGGTGCACTACAAACCAATTGGCCCCTACCAACCACTCTTAAAATCATAGTTTTCATGGGATCACTATGAACATATTGGTAACTCCAATAACTTGCTAATCATAATTTTCATGGGATTACTATGAACCTGTCTCCCTGACAACTTTTATTTTTAAGCATCCTATATTTTGGTCTCCTTGGCCTCCTGGATGCAATTCTACTCATTCAGGAGTTTAACCAATTTGTATTCACTACTAGGTCAACCTAGCTGGTTCTCTTCCCTTTCTTCCCAAAAATGCAGTTATGGGTCCATTATAATGTGAATACATTTATATTTGAAGGTGCAAACATAATACGAAAACAATACCACTCCTACGTATTTAATATCCTTGAAATCATTTTTTTTAAAACATGGTTAATCCCTTTAACCTATGATTTTACCAAGGAGACACTTCTTCAAATTTTCATACTTAAAATCTTTTCAAAGCTCCTTTATTTAGCCATGGGTTTTCTTTAAAATGAGATTGGGTTATTTGTTTTGAAAAACAAAGTCTTTCGAAACCTTGCTTTCGACCTCACTGGATAACCTCCTTCGAAAGCATAATAATCTACTTTCAAAACATTAAGCCCCTGCCTTTTGAACACTTTAAAACCTTTCTTCGAAACCTTTTGAATGTATAAAAGTATTACCATTTAACTATTAAAGCATAGCTTTGAAACCCTTTGAAAATACCTCTTTCGAAACCTTTAAAAGACCCTCTTTCGAAACCGTTGGGTTTTTAAAACATCATTTGAGTCAAGTGAAGATAAACGAAAGTATCTCTTTTGGAACCATTTTCCATCTCATAAAAACATAGGGAAAACATGATGGCGTCGGCACCATCCTTTCTGAAGCATAAGACATTTGGGTAAAACACTTGAAGGTTGGCTTCGAAACCCCTTTTGAAACCAATGCCTTTGAAGCCCCTAACCCCTTTTGAAAGCTATAGGAAGTGGCTTACATTTTTAAAATAAAGATTACCTTCCGAAAGTATTGTTATCTTCAATACCTTCAAAAGGTATAAGGTTGCAGACGGGTTTCGACTTGGTCGAAACTACCCCTTTCAAAAGCTTTAATTTGAAAACAAAGTAGCTCCTTCGGAAGCTACTGCTTTAAAACGGTGGCAACCCTTCTTTGAAAGCTTGTTTAAAAATACCTTTTCGCAAGCATTGGTTTTGACTCCTTCGAAACCTTTTTGTAAAAGAGGCGAGCGCTTTTCTTTATAAAATAAAGCAACAGTTTTGACCCCATCGGAAGCCATGTTTCGCCACCCTACCTTTCCTCTTTCTCTAATACACTATATACCAACCAAGTGATACCATGTGTATTGGTTTCGGCTTCATGATAGTGGAAGGTCTGGTCAAAAGGGTGCTTCCGAAAGTGGCGGAACCAACTTTTTTTGGGTAAAGGCTGTTTTACCAAATAAAGTAATTTCTTTATCACTAACTTGCCTACATGTAAACAAATGATTGGTTTCCTTATTTCAATTATTTTCCAAATACATGTCGCACATCCTCAGATCTAATCCATGTTTAATTTTAACAAATAAGCCCTTCCATTAAGCAAAACAATTAAATCATTTAGGTCCTCATTTCAAAATAATTTAATTTCCATACTAAATCACTTTGCAAAAATCTCCAAGCAATCACATAAATTCACTTTTTACATGTTATCTAACATACATAAATTTCAAACCCAATTTCATCATATAATTTTCGAAATTAATTTCTAAACCTAATTCACCATATTTTCCTTTGAAAATTTATAAAAATTTCTCCATAACTCGAAAAATTATAAAAATTGAAACCCATCTCCAAAATCATATTTTATATCACATATAATTTTTCCATGGCATTTAAAAACCATTTGCTCTCCGTTTTTCCCTAAAACCGAATACACCCATATTTAAACCATTGGATTTAAATCAAACATATAATAAATCGAAACATATCATCCAAAAATCATCATATTGGATTAAATCTTAATTCCAAAACCAAATGATCATATAAAAACCAAAATAGAGATGTTTTGATTATTATTCACCTTAATTTGGATAAGGAAATTAGAGATTGTTTGAGATTGATTCTCCTAGCTTTAATCCTAAGCTTTAATCTTGAATTTCCTCTTCTCTTCTTACTCCTAATGGCCGGCTCCTCTTTTCTTTCATGCATTTATTTTTTTTGTAATAAAATAAACGTGAATAGCATATGAATAAGAGTATAAGGGTAGGAAATATGGGCGGCAATTACCTTAATGCCCTTATGTTAATTTAATTATCATTTAACCATTTATAAACCTATTAGAGTTAATCAAGCTCGGCCTCTAGGTTTATTAATAAATCTCAATCTTCTTATCACTATACATTTACATTATTCTATTTAATTCATCTAATTAAATCTCCTGAATAATGTTATCGAAAATTAGGGGTGTTATAGGCTCCCCTACTTAAAGAATTTCATCCTCGACATTCAGTAAAGACTAAATACTAAACATAGCAATCATCTGTAAGGACTCCTAGCATCCATACTAGCCTACCTAACTAGTAGCTTATCTATATAAATCTAATATAGGCATACCATCAAAGCAGATCAGGATAAGTATCTCGAATCATGTCCTCTATGTCCCAAGTACAATCATTCTCGTTGTCGCTCCACTGAACTTTCACCAACTTGACTGTCTTGGTCCTCAATCTTTTCTCATCTCTCGCTACAACCTGAACTGGTTGTCTAACAAAAGTCAAATTAGGCTCTACTACCAAGTCTTCCAACCCTGTCGAAGAAATAGTAGACTCTGGATCATGCATATACTTGCGAAGATGAGACACATGGAATACATTATGGACACATGCCATACTGCTGGGCAACTCTATTCTGTATGCGAGCTTTCCAATTCTTTCTAAAATATGGAATGGATCAACGTATCTCGGGGCAAGTTTTCCCCACAATCCAAACCATACTACACCCTTCATCAATGACACTTTAATGAAAACCCTGTCTCCCACTAAGAACTCTAGGTCTTTACGCCTCTTATCTGTGTAACTTTTCTATCTCAATTGAGCTTCCTGTATCTGTCCTCGGATCAACTCAATCTACTTTGACGCCTCTCTAACCAAATCCGGACCTAAGATCAATCTGTCTCCAGTCTCCAACCAACATACGGGTGATTTGCATGGCTTTTCATACAAAGCTTCAAAAGGCGCCATTCCTAAACTAGTCTGATAACTATTATTATAGGAAAACTCAATCGGATGTAGGTGATCCTCCCAAGATCCACCAAAATCCAAAACACAAGCTCTCAATAAATCCTCGAGTATGACTCTCTTTGTCTGCCCATCCATCTGTGGGTGATATGCTGTACTCATATTTAGCATCGTACCTAATACCTCTTGTAGACTCTTCCAAAATTCACTAGTGAATAATGCATCTCTATCGCTGACTATGCTACTAGGAATCCCATGAAGTCTAACTATGTTCTTCATGAACATCTTCGCCAAAATAGGTGCCGTCCTGGTTGACTTGACTAGAAGGAAATGGGCACCCTTGGTCAACTTGTCCACTATGGCCCATATACTTTCATTTCCCCTATTCGACCTTGGCAACCTATCTACAAAGTCCATGGATATCGAATACCATTTCCATAATGGAATCTCTAAAGGCTGAAGCAATCCACTTGGCTTCTGATGTTCGGCCTGCACTTGTAGACAGTTTTCACACTGCCTAACCCACAAGCCAACATCTCTCTTCATGCCTTCCCGATAGAAGCTCCTCTTCATATCCTGATACATCTTGGTCCCTCCAGGATTTATCATAAACTTTGATCGATGACATTCTTCAAGAACCTCTCTCCTTATGTTCTCTACATGCGAAACACATAATCTTCCCTTCTTTCTCAACCATCCTTCCTGGTCGATTCCAAAATCCTTTAGATCATCAATTTCTGATCCTACCTCAAGCCTTCTAATCCTTTCGGCTAAAACTAGATCCTCTTTTTGTTTAGAAGCTATCTTTCGGTCAACACAGGTCGAACTTCTAAACAAGACAACATGGCAGTACGTTGACTAGAACTAGCAATCGATCTTAACTACACACTACAAGCAGTCAAAGCTTCTAGATCCTTCCACTCTGCCAACATAGCTAACACCACATTCTGATGTTTTCTACTAAGAGCATCTGCTACTTTATTTCCATTCCCAGGAGTATACTCTATACTGAAATCATAAGCAGCCAAAAACACCTCTACTATCTCATATTCAACACCTTCCGAGAGAATAAGTGTAGCTCAAATCTCTCCCCTAAGAGATAATGTCTCCAAATCTTCAATGCAAAGATCACCACTGCCAGCTCCAAGTCATGAGTAGGATATCTTACTTTATGCGGTCTAAGCTGTTGTGAATCGTAGGCAATCACTTTACCCTTCTGCATCAACACATCTCCTAATCCAGTCCCACCTGCATCAGTGTATACTACCAACCCTTGGTTTCCATCTGGAACTATTAACACTGGTGCATTAGTCAACAAATGCTTTAACTTAAGGGACCCTACCTCACATTTGTTGGACCAAATAAACTTTACGTCCTTTCTGGTCAACTTAGTCAAAGGTGCTTCTCTCCGTGAGAAATCCTTAATGAATTTCCGGTAATAGCCAGCAAGTCCAAGAAAACTCCTGATCTCGGTTATTGTCTCTGTTCTCTTCCAACTATTAACAGCTTCAATCTCAACTGGATCGATTGACAAGCCTTCCTCTGAAACCACGTAACCAAGAAACTTAACCTCTTTCTTCCAAAAATGACACTTGGAAAACTTCGCCTTTAGCTGATTCTGCCTCAACGTTTCAAGCACCACTCTAAGATGAATCTCATGCTCTTTTTCATCTTTCGAGTACACTAAAATGTCATCTATAAATACCAATACGAACTTATTTAGTGCTCTCGGAAAACTCAGTTTATAAAATCTACGAAGAATGCAGGTGCATTCTTTAACCCGAATGGCATCACTAACCACTTATACGAACCATCTCTAGTCTGAAATGTTGTCAAAGAAATGTTGTCCTCCGCCACTCTCAACTGATGGAACCCTGTCGCCAAATCTAATTGGGAAAACACCTTGGCTTCACTCAACTGATCAAACAGATCATCTATTCTCAACAAAGGCACCTATTCTTGATCGTACTTTCGTTTAACTTACGATAGTCGATGCACATCCTTAACGACCTATCTGGCTTCTTCACGAACACCGCAACCACTCCCCAAGGCGAACTGCTTGGCCTGGTAAAATTCCTTTCTTCTAGATCCACTAGCTGCACCTTCAATTCCTTCATATCATTCGGTGTCATCTTGCTAGGTAGTCTACTGATGGGGTTCAGCTCCTGGTATAAGATCTATTCGAAATTCAATAGCTCATTTCGGTGGTAATCCCATAGCCGGCTCAAAGACATCTACAAATTCTCTTGCTACACGAACTTGGCATAACTCTTCTCCCACTTCCCTAGCACTTAACAAAGCACAAACACTCTTGCTGGAATTCTCCACTCAGAAGATGATTCAGTTATGACTATCAGGGTGT
The DNA here is from genome assembly GCA_030737815.1 of Allium fistulosum. Taxonomy (NCBI): domain Eukaryota; kingdom Viridiplantae; phylum Streptophyta; class Magnoliopsida; order Asparagales; family Amaryllidaceae; genus Allium; species Allium fistulosum. Next base: position 8,482,283 of record JASFAW010000014.1, read on the forward strand.
CTCAATGATATTCCCTATCCTGGCAAAATATCATAGCCTCATACTTACCCAATCAATCCATACCCAAAATGATCCCGAAATCTACGAAATCAAAAACATACAGACTGCATGCAAACCTACGAACCAACAAATCAAGTTCTAATTGCTCACATCTCATCCCTAGAGTTGCATACCCTCATATTGGATTTGCAACCCTCAAGGAAGTAACAAGGTATGTAGGTTCTATGCATAACCTATCAATCAAATACTTATAAATGAGTGTGATGCACTAGTATCAAATAGTACCCTAACTGGTATACTCTAAATCAAAAGCGTAAATTCCATCTCAGTTTTCCCTTTATCTGCTCGGTAGGCCTAGAAAAAGATGGTGGTCCAACAGTAAAAACCTTCCCTCTGTCTGCCCTTACCGGCTTTGGAAACTGATTCTTATAATGCCCAACTTTGTCGCAGTTGAAGCACTTGACATTCTTCTTTTTTGCAGGCTTCTTCCCTTTGCCTGACCAACACTCGTCAACATAATAACCCTTCTTGTCACACTTGAAGCACACTAAATCAATCTTTGCCTTCTTGGCAGCATCCCCTTTCTGGGCTTCCTTTTTCTTAATGAATTTCCTCTTCTTTCCCTGAGGACCTTGGGATTCAACTGGCTTCTCTCTGGCATAAACAACAAGCATCTCTTCATGGCGAATGGCCATCTCCACCACCACATTACAAGGATCACGGATATGTGTCATGGTCATCCTAGCAATCTCAGGCCTCAATCTCCAAATGAACCTTTCATTCCTTCTGATGTCAGTGTCTATTGTGGCATATCCATATCGAGACAGCTCATCAGACTTAGCATTGTACTCGATCACTGACATCTCTTCCTGAACTAGATCCATAAACTTCCTCATCAATCCTGACTTTGCCACTTCAGAAAAAAACCTCTATTCAAATCTCTTTCTGAACTCAGCCTTTGTCAATTCTTCCTCCGCAACTCTGGCAGTCATACTATTCCACCAGCGAAGCGCTACCCCTTGCAACTGCTTAAAGGCCAGCCTCGGCCTCTTTTGCTCATCATCCAAACCTAGATCAGTGAAGATTCTCTCACAGTGCAACAACCAATTTTCAACCTTAATAGCATCTTCTGTTCCAATAAACAACTTTCCACCCAGACTAGTGTAGTCTCTGCTTAGTCTAGCATAATTATTCCCAATTGGAGCTACAAGATTTGCTCCTCCAACATTACCAAAAACTCCAGCTTGCATAAGATTTGTGAAAAACTGATACATCATCCCCGCATCTACTGGCGGATTTCCAGAACCCACATTGGCTTCAGTATTTAGGTTAGCATAAGCCGGTCGACTCGGGTTCCTCCTAGTATTAGGTCAAGCATTTCCATTAGTTGTAGTGCTTCCTCCACCTAGATTTCCTCTTCCGTTTCCTGCTTCCGTATCCTCTATCTCTTAAATCTGCATATGAGCCTTAGTAAGATATAGAAGAATGGCCTAAGAAAGAGGGGAATACATACTTATATATATATATATATATATATATATATCGAATACAAGTACGTTACTATAGCGTTAACCCAAACCCCGATCTTCTTTCTGATTCATTGGATTATGTTTCAAAAAGCTTTTAGGTTTAACTTTTCTTTAAAGTTTTCATAAACCTCTGATACCAACTTGTAACATCCCCCACTTGGAAGCCCAAAACTAAAGGCTACGGATGTTGGAGTCATCCATAGTTATTAATCCTCGACGACCAAATACAGTAATGTTAGATACATTGATATAACAGAAACACATGGATATGAAAAAAAAATTAAAATCTCAAAACAACATTCACATTCCATTCCAAAAACCATTTCAACATTCTTTACATAATCCTACATGCGCTAATCACGTTCAGAAAAATAGAGTTATTACACATACGCCAAGAGCGACATATGAAGATGCCCCCTTGTTTGATCAGAGTATATAACAAGGCAATAAAACAAGTCTTCCTTTACATCCAAAATACACAGCGAAAAAATAACTCTAAATAACTAGCATGCCTCCTTCACGTCTCTAGAAGCTTTATTCATCTAAGAAGAGAACCTGGAAAACCTAAACCTTAAACTTCTCAAAACCAATTGAGTACCCGAGAGTTTAAGGGGAAAATAAAAACTTCGAGTCAGGCATAAAGCCTGGTATGAATAATAATCTAACATCTCAATCCCTCTAGATATCTAGTGAGACCATTCCGCTTAGTGGAACAGGTTTTCCCCTCACTAGTATCATAAAACCTTTATAAAACCATATATCGTGCTCCTGCATCCACAATGGTTAAAACATAGCAATTCAAAATATCATGATGATATGTATAACGACCCACCTTTTGGACAGTTTAAATCGACAATCAAACACACATGTCAACTCAAACCATTCAAAGGGAGGATTGTTAATGGGGTAAATAAGAAAAGAAGAGAAAAGGAACAAGAAACAACCACAGAATCTCGCAGCGGAAAGATAAAATATAATAATCAAATAAACAGTTCATGAAGCTGTTTAATATACTTTTCATTATCATTTATACATCATTTATTAGAGTTATACATATACAACAGAACAAATAAAATAATGCAGCAGACAACATGATGCAAGGATAATAATAGTAATAGTATACCAAATCTTCGTCTTCGTCCTGCAGAATAGATCTTCAATAAGCTGAAAAACTCAGGACTGACCCGAGCGTAATGAAAGAACAAAACACTCGAGTCAGGACCAAAATATCCTTATGTAAGTTAAATCAGTCGTAAATAAAAATGAGTGTAACGGCGTTAGAGATGTTTACGGGGTTTGACATCTCCTATCCAGTGTCAACGTGAGTGCAATAACTCAAGAGATGTTAAGGGATTTTCCATCTCTTAAGGATCCGTTAAACTATTTACTATGTAGTACAATACGCTATTATAATATGTCTATAGTAAAGTAAACTATTAAAATAGCTTTAAGGCGTTACCCATATCTCCCTTAACACATTTTTATATATTCCCATAGTCTATACAGTACCGTAATTCCTCCGTAAACTGGAGGGCTATCAGAGGGCACTCCATAGGTATGGTACAAAACAAACTCATAGAAGGCGCTCTAGGGCATGAGAACATGGCACACGAGGAGATGCCAGGGTAGATATACCAATTGCACTCCCGGACTGGTGGTGACGCATAGCAGCTACTACCACCCACCTCGGACATAGTCCCAAACAATCGAGGGGTGGCCACCAAATCAAATCACAAAAGCAATAGAATGGTATCGAAGGAATATGCCCGATAAGAGGAATGACCTCACATTGGCCCAGTATAGCTCCTGATTTTAATCATATCTAAGCTGACTCACGGGAGTCAGGGTCACGTCATACCATATAGAATCGTCGCCAAACCATCCTACTTCATTTCTGGAATCTCCACCACGTACACAGTTGTTAAATTGGTTTTCGGTATCGACAGAGAGTATGCCCATATCCGATCCCGGTCCCTTTAACAACCAAATGCTTATTAAACACCGGATGGTTCTTTTACATTTTCAAAATCAATTCATAATTGATATCAAAATATCAAGTTCGCTTCAAAATCAAATCCATTTCAAAATCATCGTATCTACTCAAAATATACGATTCCATTTCAAAATCATTTCGCCCCAATATCTCATTTCAATTTCAAAATCGTTTCACATTTCAATTTAGGTTGTAACTTCATTTAGCCTAATTCGTAGTTAAATCCAAGATTTAAATATAAACATTTCACCTTATTGACCAGCTGGAAATTTTGGAAAATAGTTTGAATAGTTTAAAAATAGCTTAAATAATTAAAAATAGTTAAAATACTCTAAAATATTAAAGATAGATTTCAAAATAGTTTTAAATTGATTTAATAAAGTTAAATATATTTAAAATAGATAAAAATATAATTAAAATAAATTGAAACAGTTAATTAGTTTAAAATAAATTAAATTGGCTTAAGTAGATTTAAAAATAGATTAAAATAAGTTAATATGTTTAAAATAAGTTAAAATAATTTAATATAGGTTAAAATAGTTTAGTATAAAATAGTTTAAGTATTTAAAATGGTTTATATAGCAAGATAATTTGGGAAAACCAAAATGAAATAGCTTCAAAGTCAACCACTTTAATTCCACTTACCAATCTGAATCAAATTCAAATTTCCATTCAGTCAATTCAAACCTCATTTTCTATTCAAATCAATTTCGATTTCAAATTAATTCAGTTCCATCCAAATCCAATTTCCTCAAATTTCAAAATGTTGTCTTTATCTCACTTTTACTTAATAATATTCAAAGTCCGAATAAAAGTTAAATCCTTTAAAAAAAACCAAATCAATTTACGAAATTCAATCATATCAAAATATTAATTTTCAAAGTCTCAACTTTAATTATTAAACAATTTGTTTAACCAAAATTTATTTCAACATCTCAACCTCAAATTCGCGATAAATTCAATTTCTATAAAATTGATTTTTAAATTCCTTTAAATCAATCCATTTAAAGTAATTCCAAATCAAAGATTTTAAAAATTATTTAATTTAACCAATCCGGTGCCCATATATAATTTTCTATCCTATAGCCAAGTGATCGGTTATTTTAATTAAATTTCAGGAACAGATATATATCATTTCAATTCAAATAATAGTGTCATAGGTATATATCATTTCAACCTATTTCTCAATTTATTCAAAATGATTCAATTTACAACTGTAATTAATACAAAGGGTGATGATAGGATATCTACAAACAAATAAACATCCAAACATTTCAAATATTAATCAATAGCATCCATCACAACCAATCATCCAAACAGATAATATAATTCATGGAAATTTCATGGTTATAAATGTTCGGTAATTTAATTGCGTTTAAATTCCAATTCTAATTTGACTGTCAATTTCAATTTCTAACATTAAATTCAATGACAATCTAGATGACAGTTAAATTTTATCAACAACGACTAATAAACATCATATCACTTCATAATATCAGATTTAACTAGCATGAGAATATTCTACTATGTTGTGAGCATTATAAACACTCACCTTGGGTTTTCAATTTTTAAATTAAATCAAACGGCGTTCGATTTAACCAAAATTTTTAACGAGCTGCAAACATCTCCGGATCTACACTGCAGCGTAGATCTCGACTCTACGATTCCGGCGTCGCCAGTTTTGTCCGATTCTGATAATATATGAAAAACATATACAGTTTAAAAGGTTACACAATTTAATTTATAATTGATTTAAAATTTATGTTTATATAGATCTGGGCCATACGTTACGCTAGAGAATCAAGGCTGCACTAAACTCCTTCTTCCCTCTCGCGTTACCAGGCTAAAGAACCCATCCCAAAAAATATAGGGTTAACCATCGCTCGACCACCGTTCGCCAAGAGCCCATCACACCAGCGCCGAATGAAGCACCATGGCCAGCTCCACCTATGGCCACCGTACGACCAAGCTCGGTCCCGTTAAACGCTAGGAAAAGCACTCGAACTCGTGACCTTCAACAGCCAATTTCTGAGAATCTAATCTACTGTAACAGCCCTAGATTTTTGTATATATTTTAAATTTGACTTTCTACTATTTAAATTATTTTTAAAATGGTTTATTTCAAATATTTCATTTTTAAATATAAATGTTGATTATTAAGTGATTTATAGTTCAAACTAGTATAATTTGAATATTTTACTGTAAAGTGAATTTCTTGTCAAACTGTTCAAACTTTGACTTTTAAACTTCAAATTTAAATTATTTAAATTCTTAAATTTTATCTTTTATTATGAAAAAAGATTTAATAACATGAATACTGCTTTTCGTTTCTTTGAAAACGGAGTTAAATTGTGAAAGTTATGTATATTTCAATTTTGAGTGCAATTTGATTTATTTAACAATTTTGTCTATTTTAAATTATATAAATTGCATTTTCTTTGTCATATTCTATTTTAATATGTGTTAATATGTTATTTTATGTATACTTTGTCTTTTAATATTTTTAAAGTGATAATAAAATTTTTCCAAAATTTATTGCATTTATTTTCTATTTTTAAAGGCTAGTTTCCATTTTTCTGCTATTTTCTTCATTAAAATTATATTTAATTAAAATTTATTTATTTATTTTTGTGAATTCACTTTATTTTTTGTTCTTATTTTTATTTATAAATATTTTTCAAGTACATTAAAATTCTCCAAAGTTCATTGCATTTATTTTCATATTTTCAAGACTAGTTTGCAAATTTTGCTGTTTTTATTAATTAAATTATATATAATTAATATTTATCTATTTATTTTTGTTTATTTACTAAATTTTCGTGTTTTTATCTGAATTTATATGCATTTTTCAGTTATTTAAAATCGCAAAAAGAATTATGGAAATTTGAAAGGTTTGTGACCCTTTAGTGGCTTAAGTCTCTTGGTTTTCCCACCTTTTCATTTCTAAACTCTTGCATTCATTGATAGCCAACCCTATCTCATTCTTTCAGCTGCATTCTTATTCATTTTTCACGTATAGAAACACTTCTCACCTCAAAAATTTCGGTCTCCATCTGAAAAAAAAAAATTGGTAAACTTTCATATCCTTTTTCCTTTTTTTCTACTTGTTGTTTGATTTTTGCACTTGCCTTCTACCTTCCATGGTTCAGCCCTTGCTCCTCCACCACCATAGCCGCCTCCACCATCACCACATCAGGTCACCATCTCCTCCAGCCCACTAACCAAGCCATGCCGTGGTAATTTATGACTAGATCCACCAAAGTTTATGCAAACACTCCACTTGTTCAACCTAGCCGAGTACCAATCTTGTTCCACCACTCAAACCATCACCATGGCCGCCACTTGCACCACCATCTCCAGCAAATTCCTGACCTGACACCACTGCCATGTCATCCTACAAACCCCACCAGACCTGGCTGTGACCACTTGCCTTTGGTCGTGGCTTGTTTTGCCTTGAAACCATTGTTTTGTTGCCTTGTAGTGTAGTGTCATGCTCATACCTTTGCACATATCTCTCTACTCCTTTATATCCATGCAATGGCCGACCTATGAACCCAAAACCAGCTCCAAATACACCTTTTAGCCATACATTTCAGACCTGTAGCTGAACCATAGGTGGTTGGAAGAAGTGCAATAGCTTTGGATTTGTTTTATGCAGTCTTTTCTAACAATGTTTTATTGAAATTTTGGGTTGAAAACTTATGCTGTTTGTATGGTTTTGTGTAAATGTTATCAAGGCCATTAGCTTTGGCTCTCCACTCTCAAGTCATTTCCGTGTTGTCATGCCTTCATAGTGTCTGTATTGTTTGCTTTGGTAGCTGTCTCCAGCTCTGAACAATTGAGTTATTCTCACCAGACAATATGTACATATATAACTAGTGAATTGACCCCTTTTGAATCTGTAAAATGCATTATCATGTTACACCCGCTATGTAACGACCCAGTATTTTGGACCATTCAAATCGACAATAAATCCACACATGCCGGACTTGAATAATTCAAAACAATGGATTGTAAATAAAATTTAGCAAAAACTCATCATATACAGTAAATAAAATAATTACAGATCACAGACACAGAGTAATAGAACAATAATGCAGCGGAAACAAAAAGATAGTAGTTCATGAAGCTACTATATATATATATCATAGTTAAACAAGATACAACAGAAGTCTCGAATACAATAGATGTCTTAATACAATAATCAAATACAGGATCTGAATACGTCACTAGAATCAACTGAATAACTGAAAGAAGGATCGATAGATAGCTGGATCTCCAAGCGAAGCTCCAACTCCAAAGGTGAGTTTCAAATGATGATTCACTCAGTCTGACCCGAGCGTAAAGCAAAACACAAAACACTCGAGTCAGGATTAACATTCTTATATTCAATAAATCCAACTCAAGTGAAATATCAACTGAACAAGTAACTTAAAGGATGTTTGGGATAACCATCCTCTAAGGGTCTGTTAAACTATTTACTATGTAGTAATATATGCTATATATAGTAGTGTCTAATTAGTAAAGTATAATCATATAGAAAATAGCGTTAAGGGGATGGAGAACCTTAACGCGGTCGGATCTTAAAATCATAATCGTAGTAAAGCTCGATACGGTAGGTGACACGGCACAACTAGGCAATGCCAGGGTAGATATACCAATTACGCACACGGACTGATGGATACGCATAGCAGCCACTACCATTCCACCTCGAACAACACTCCTAAATCGGAGGATGGCCATCTAATCAATCACAAATAAGAGTATAATATCGAAGAAATGTGTTCGAGAAGAGGTGCTACCTCGCTGGTCCGAGATCGCTCCTGTTTTAGCCACCTTATGCCAACTCACGGGAGTTGGGTCCACGTAACATACCTTAAGAACGTCGCCACCATCCTACTTCATTCTGGAATCTCCACCACGTACACGGTTGTCAAAGTGGTTTTCGGTATCGACAGAGAGTATGTCCATATCCGATCCCAGTCTCTTTGCCAACCAATCGTTATTATAACCCCGTTGTCATTTCAAAATAGTTTATACTTCAAAACCAAAATATCATTACTATTTCAAACCCAAATTATCAATGTATTATTTCCATTTCAAAACCCAATTCAATAATATATCATTTCCATTTCCAAAACAATTCAATAATATCTCATTTAAATAAAACCAAATAATTTATAAAGTAAAGTATCAATAGTTTAAATATAATTTAAAATTTCTTTATAAAATAAGATAGTTCTTCAAATTTCTCAAATCGATTCAAATTACCTCGAATTCTAAAAATTTAATTTAATCAAATCTCAAATCATCAGTTTCAACTCGATTCAGCTTCTAAATAAACCATTTCAAATTATCGATTTCAAATACATATTTGAACCATAAAATAAGCCATTTCAATTTTAATATATTTCAATGTTTTAAATATTCAACATTTCAAAACTAAATTCGATAAATTTATATACATATCAAATTCACTTTACAAATATTTAGTTTTGAAATACTAACTTAACATTTCCATAACATTTGAATACAATTTCAATTTACAATTTAAATAAACAAAATATCTCATTTAAATATTTATACGTTTGAAATATCCATTTAAGTCACCTTTTCAATTTTCAAGTTGTAAATCCCTTCTTTAAATTTCAAATTCAATACATTTCAAATCAAACTTATTTAAATATAATTCTTAAATAAATATAATTTCAATCAATTTCAAATCATTATAAATTCTATATTTGAAAATATAGATATTAAATAAATATTTAACATATTATTTATCAACTTTATTAAATCAACTTTAATAAATCTTTAAAATCAATATTTATCAAAACCATATATTTCTTTTCAAAACCAAAGAAATCATTTTCAAAACATTTATATATAGACCAACGGTGCCTGTATAAAATTTTCTATCCTATGGTCAAGTGATACAGATATTTATCATTTCAATCCGCAATTTAAATTATATTCGGGTATATATCTTTTCAACCCGAAATCCCAAATTCAATTCAATGAAAATCGCTTGGGTTTATCATTTCAACCCATAACGATTTCCTCCTATTCTACAGATCGTTCGGGTATGTATCATTTCAACCCATAGTGATTTTTATACTAATAGGGAACTTGTAGAGTGATAACATATATGATAATAAAATAACAACAGCAACAAGCATATATCAACAATATAAATAACAGATAATGGTGTCAGATGTCACGGGTGAACAAATACAGATAACAGTGTATATATCAATGTAAATAACTAGCAACGGTATATTTCAATTGACGTTTCAATTGAAATCAAATTTAATAAATATAAGAACATTAATCGTGAGTGATTGCTCACCTTTCGAGGCTAGAGAGATTTGACAAAGAAATGAGCTACGAATTCCAAAACGAAGAAAGATGGGCACGAATTCAACGATCAAAACAAGGCTGGAATCAATGAGAACAAACAATCAGTTTGATAGAAACAGAAAAAAAAAAAATCATATTTATTTTCAAATCAATATTAATTTAAACACATGTTAAATTATATATATATATATATATATTAAAATCGTCGTTTTAAATAAACACATACAAAACAAGCATATCTCCATAATAAAATTTAAAATAAATACATATATCTACTTTCAACTATTAATATTAATGTAAGTATAACATATTATATAAATATACCTATTTTCAAAATACTAATATAACCTGTGTATTTTAATCAAACAAATCTGATATATAATAAACACTATACACTTATATAATAAAATGCTATCTTAAATATTCTACTGTAACAAGTATACAACTCAACATATTATCAAATAGCAAACAAAGCCTATCATTATATTTGTTGGCAAAACTGCAACCAAGATTTCTAGAGAAAGAAAAAAAGAAAGAAGAAAAAAAAAGAAAAAAAAAGTATATATACAGAGAAAAGAAAAATGTATACATAATATATATAAATACTAACATATGCAAATTTTATTTTGAAATTTTTATACATTAAAACTAACGCAACACTTTAAACCGTAAACTTACATTGTAACATATTATTTAACAAATATATATAAATACTTACGTATATAACAGTAGAGTGTAAAACAAAGAACAAGACAGCTTGTATAAAATATACTAACATATTACAATATATATAACATATCTATTTATACAAACCAAAACATGTACTTATATAGCTTATATATAAATTTATACTAACATTATTACTATCACCATAATATACAACTGATACATAAGTTTGTATAGGCGTATACAATAAAATATGACTGATACTTTATAAAACACAAAACGTAACATACATTTCAAGTCAATTATACATATAAACTATAAATATGAACAAATATGTATTAATAAATAATATATATATTTTAGAATATATAAACTGTAAAACAGATAAAATATGTAATATTATTAAAACTTATACATTTATACATATAAGCCTCTATATAAACAAACCTTATATTTCTATAATATATATACATGCAGGCTTAGTACAACCCAAACTGCAAATTATACATATATATTCAACTAATTATACATATATACATTCAAACCCAAACTCAGTATATATAAACAAATGCATAAATTCACGATTACAGCTACAAAGCTAGTCATGATTGCAGATGTACAGCTAATTATATAGTACAACATCATATACCTTATTTATATTTATTATAAACAACTTTATAAACAACTTACATAAAAAAATATTATAAAAAATATATATACTGTAATATATCAATATATGCACGCAACAGGTATAGGCTATATGCACGCAACATATCTTTCAAATCAAAGACTTATATAAAGTAATTACAAAATACTATAAGCTTATAAATATAAACAACAACTTATATAAACTATCAGGATACATAATTTATACATATATATAGAGATCTTATATAACCTTTCATATATAAACTATTGTAATTTTTTTTCTTCTTAAATGAATGTTAGTATAACACATATATAGACTTATAATAACATAGGTTACAACAGGAAGCAACATATGGCTTGGAAGAATATACATATATACATTGTTACCTGTATATATAAATAAGTTTTATATTTGAATATAAATGAGACAAGAAGGCGGGATGCGGCTGTTGCTTGTAGGGCTCAGGCGCAAGGGGGAAGCACGGTTGCGGAAGAAAATGGAGGTGGCACCGTGGGTTCATGAGGCAGATCTGGAGTAGGCTGGGTTGACGCGGAGGGCCAGGACGTGGACGAGGAAGGTGGAGGAAGGTTCGGGTTGCTAAGGGTTTGCGGGACGGGCTTGGTGGCGGAGGAAGGCTGGGCGGTAGCGTGGGAGGCTACGGGTTTGCAGGCTTCAAAAGGGAAGGTGAGGTGGTCTTCGGCAAGGCAAGGTGTTGCGGCAAAGGTTGGCTGCGTGGGTTGATGTGGCCAAAAAGTGGAGGCGTACAAGAGTTTGGAAGAGGAGGGGATGGAGGAAAATGAAAGCTTCAGATCTGAGAAAGTGTGAAGCCTGCTCAAATATATTTTAACTTGTACCTTTAGTAATATATTTAATTTATTGAAGGAGAAACGGTAGGGTAGGAATAGAAATAGCTTGAATTGTTCAGAGGTTTAATGTAGGAACAACGGTACCGCAAAGATTCAGCTGGAAGAATAAGTAAAGCAATTTATTATGGTTTGGAGAGCATGCTAGAAATTTGAACCGAAGGAAGAAGTAAAGTCAGAAATTTTGGTACCGTTACAACGAACCGTTTTATTATTTCCGTCGCGTACCTGACCTAAAAATAAAGAAATAAATATACCGCTGAGATCAGCACGACGAGACGATTAAAACGGTATACAAATATTGGTGGTACGATCATCCGATCAAAAGTCGATAATCGGTACCGAAAATGTTGTCAATTTACCAAAAATAAGATGAACGGAGCAATAGATGTCCAAATTTGATGAAACGAAAGATGACGCCTCACTCAGAAGATGATTTACAAATTTTCTATGTAAAAATATTCAGGTTTGGAAAACATTTTATTATCATCAATGTTAACTGATTAAATTGAAGTAAATTTACGCGCGAAATAAATTTTCATATTTTCGGATGAAAATTTACCAGTTGCTATGTTTAATTAGACGCATTCCAAATATCAAATTTATATTTCAAAATTTTATCGTTTAAAATTTCACAAAATTTAACTAATTACGTTATTAAAACAGTTAAAATTTACGGGTCGTTACATGCTATGTTATGATTTTATGATGTTCTCCCATGCTTAAACACCTATTATATTATATGTTACTGTTATATTATGCTGTTCTATTATTTTTATCAGTTTATCACACTGCAAGTTCCCTTTAGATTAGAATCACTATGGGTTGAAATGATACATACCCGAACGGACTTTATAATAGGAGAAAATCGTTATGGGCTGAAATGATAGGCCTGAATGATTTTCAATTATTTTCATCTACTTGGGATTGCGGGTTTGAAATGATCAAACCCGGGTATCTTTGTAAATTACAAGTTGAAATGATAAATTACCCGTATCACTTTACCTAGGCTAGAAAATGAAATTCAGACCCGTTGTTAAAATATGTTTTATAAATTTTTTTAAAATATTTTAGAAATGTAAATATTATAATATTTTGATTTAAACTAAATAAAAATGATTTTTTTACAGCATTATTGATTTTCTGAAAATTTATAAGTGAAATAAATTAATGGTAAAATTAGAAAATTTGAAATGTAAGTTATTTTGGGAAATTTTAATTTGGTGATAATTGAAATTTAAATTAAATATGAAATGTGATAAATTCATGATAATTTGGATTAAAGTGAATTTAAATGATTTTGAATAAAGTTAAAATGTGAAATGAATGAATATTTAAGTTGAAATTTTGAAATATAACTAAAATTGGAAATTTGTGAATTTGGCTTAAAAGTGAATTTTAAGTTAAGTAAATAAAAATGGAATTAAGTTATATTTGAAAATTTAAACTTAACTGTTAAGCTAAAAATTTAATTATAATGAATTTAAAATTGAATGTTGGAATTTAATAAGTGAATTATTATTAAATATTGATTTTTGAATGGAAATTTAACTTTATAAAATCATGAATTTAAGAAAAAATAAATGATGATTATAAAAGTGAATTTATATGATTTTATAAGTTAAAAATGATTTAAATAAAAATATAATTGTTTGTGAAATTATATTGAATATTTGTAGTTAATTAACTGCATTCCTGAAATGCTATTAATTCAAATGTAAATGATAATACAGCATTTGTAAATGCTGTAGTTGGTAATAATGAACTAAAAAGCTAATTTGGATTAAAGGTTATTATAGCATTTCTGTAAGTGCTATAATTGTTGAATTTAACTAAGTTTTCTTTAAAACTAATGTAACCATATTCCAGCATTTTTAAAATGATGTTTTTGTTAAATTGAACTGTTTTGAATATAACTTTCCGTAGCATTTTCTGAATGCTGCGAAAAGTGAATTTTCACTGTTTTGATTAAATTTAAGTGAATAAATGAATTTAGAAAAAGATTAAAATTTTGGAAATTTAATAATTTAATTATTAAATATAATAACTTCATTTTTATGATTTAAAATGAAGTAATTTGTTTCGAAATATAAACTATTTTGAAATATGATATTTTGATATTTTGAAATGGATTTTTGAAGGATATTGAATTTTGAAATGATATTTGATTTCGAAGTATAAAATACCATTTTGAAATTTTAACCACGGGATGTATTTAATTTATAGTTTAACTGATCCTTAAAGGATGGGCGATCTCAAGCATCCTTTGAGTTATTGTGCATTTCTACTTGAGTTGGTTTACATTATATAAGTATATATTGTCCTGACTCGAGTGTTTTGTGTTATGCTTTACGCTCGGGTCAGCCTGAGTATTTACAGCTTAGCTTTGGATTTCTTTCTGGAGCTAGGAATCGCTGGAGATTCTGCTTGTCTAGTTATCTGTTCCTTTCAGTTCAGTTGTTCTATTTCAGTTCTGGTATTCATAAACTTCTATTTATTTGAGATTTCTATTGTATATGTTTTCAAGCAGATATTATGTATTATGTTTTGAGAGTTTGTTATAGTAGCTTCATGAACTACTATGGTATTTTAATTTTCGCTGCGAGTTATTCTGATATTCTGTGTCTATGATTCTGTATTTGATTTTATTGCTCCAAATTTATTTACAATATGTTATTTTGAATTATTCAAGCCAGACATGTGTGGATTATTGTCGATTTGAATGGTCTAAAATATTGGGTCGTTACAGTTGGTATCAGAGCTTTGGTTTTAGGCAAACCTTAGCCTATGGAGCAAAAACTCATTAGAGATAGGGTAGAAATACCCAAGAATGAGTGAAATCAATCTCAGAATCATTTCTCTGTGAGAGAACGTATTTTCGAAGTATAAAAATGATTTTCAGATGATTTTTAAAGAATTTTCAAAGATTATTTTGATATAAATTTCCTTGCTTTGAAAGTAAAATATTTCTTAAACTTCATTCCTTTCGTATCCACCTTGTTAGTAATTTCTTTGATTAGTATCCTCTAAAATTTTGAACTTCTCTCTTGATTGATCTAGATCCATTGTTGATAGGAATCTATTTTAGGTATGGCAAAATCAGTAGTTTGTTAGGTTGCTTTGAGTAAACTCTGTTGTATCTTTTGCTTAGCTGAAGTTGTCCAACTAAAGATATTTATGCTTCCGTTTTCGTATGTTATGAATTCGAGTCTTTCCAAATTTTGAATGGGAATTCTTTTGTATCGATATAGGTTATATATCTCTAATCTTGGTTTGGATTCTTGTCGAATAAGATTCCTTTGAATTTTGGAATGCTCCCACTTGTTCTGAAATCCATTCTTGTCTCCCCTAATTGTACTCTTTTGATTTTTGAAGCAATCCGTAAACCAACTTTGAATGACCTTTATAAGGTGGCGATTCGGCCAATCTTTGAATGATTTATAAAAGGGTGAAACTCCCTTATAATTGGCATTGATTCACCGGAGATTTCTGTATCCTCAGTTTACGATGTTTTCTATCTTCTGCTATACCTGGATTCTATCTCTGGCGATCGAAGGTCGATTTGCCTTAGATTTTCGCATCGATTATTCCTGAAGTCACGGTTGACCGGTTAAGGTCGCACGCGATTTATATGAGCTTATCCATCTTCTATTTGGTAATTTAATTATCTCATATTCGTTCGAGCTTATCTTCGAATCAGAATTCTATTTAATTGGAGTTCCTCTAAATTTGAATCTCGATTTTGTTTTGAAATCCATCCTTGAATCATCCCTTGGAAAATTTGTGGTTGATTGTCTTTTGAAAATTTTGCATTCATCGAAGTTGTTATTTTGATAAGGATGACCATATGTTTATATAAAGGTGAAATGTTTTCGATAAGGATTATATACAATTTTAAAATTGAGAATTTAAAGTTTTGAATGGATTTGAAATTTTGAAATTTATATAAGAAATGGTTTTATATAAAACAATTTATAACTGAAGGTTTTGAATCTAAATTTGAGTGATTGGACTCCGGCATTTTTGAAACTGGTTTTAAGATTTGAAATAAAAATAATATGATTTGAAAGTATTTTCCGAATAAGAAATGTTTCAAATGATTTTAATGAGTTTAAAATGATTTCGAAGAAATTTCAAAAGAAGTTTTCGAGAAAATGAAAGTCTAGAACCCACTTATGTCGTTGGAAAATAATTTCGATGATGAATGCATGCATCATCGACATTGATTTTCGAGTTTCAGTGTGGGGGAGAGGCCACTTCGGTAGCTTTGCTATGCGATTTATTAGTGAAACTAGTTTTTGATTTCAAATTCCGAAGTGTGATGTGATATTCGAAAGATATATGTATATATATTTGAACAATTTGAAATGAGCCGGTGTTCAGTCCTTGAGTTTTGGATTTGATTTGATATAACCCTATCTTTTGGAATTGATTTACTGATTTGTTGGTGATTTCCAACTCTTGGATTTGAAATATGATTTCTTCAACTATTTTGAAGGTTCGATCACTTCCAAATCAAGGTTAACTTTTCAAAGCTAAGTAATTTTGAAAAGTATAAAGTATATATGTAACGACCCAGAATTTTGGACCATTCGCATCCATTATAAGTGTATAGGTAGACACTAATGCCGGATTTGAATTGCTCAAAATACCGCGTTGTTAATTTAAATTTGGAAAAACTGAACATATACAGTAAATAAATATAATCACAGATCACAGACACAGAGTAATAATTGCAGCGGAAATAAAAGAGATAGTAGTTCATGAAGCTACTATATAAATATATAAGTTAGATCAGAGTTAAACCAGTTACAACGGAAGAGTAATATGATACATCAGATACAAATCAGAATACATCACTGGAATCATCGAATACTGAAAGCAGAATAGATGGCTGGATCTTCAGCAAAGCTCCAACTCCAAAGGTGAGTCTCGAATACTGGTACACTCAGTCTGACCCGAGCGTAAAGCAAAAACACAAGACACTCGAGTCAGGATTAACATTCTTATATTAATAAATCCAACTCAAGTGAAATAGCAATTGAAATACAAGTAACTCAAAGGATGTTTGGAATAACCATCCTTTAAGGATCCGTTAAACTATCTACTAGGTAGTAATATACGCTAAGTAGATAATGTCTATCAGTAATATAAAAAGATATCAAAATAGTGTTAAGTCATGGCCCATTCCACCCTTAACACATTTTTTATTCCCAAAAGCATATACAAGACCGTAGTTTCCCCAAAACCGGAAGTCACCAGAGGGCAATCCATATACTAAAGGTACAAATCAAAATCGTAGTGGTCGCGTATAAATGGAATACAAGTATGACAAGGCACATGAGGCAATACCCAAGGTAGTGATACTACCGTTTGCCTGATCTGGATGGGCGAGAACGCAACGCCGCAGCGCCCGCAACACCGTGAAACAACACTCCCAAAATCAAGGGTGCACCAATCGACAACAAATAATGAGTAGTTCGAAGAAGTGTGTCCACTTGAGGTAGCTAATCCTCCATTGGCCCGGCACGGCTCCTGTTTTAGTTATTTCCAATTTGACACAAGTGTCAAGGCTATCCATTATCGTTCTCTTTCTTCAGTCATCACGTACATCATTCCAACCACTTCATTTTGGATCACACTCCGCATATAGTTATTAAAGTGGTTTCGGTTTAGACAGAGAGTATGTCCATAACCGATTCCGGTCTCTTTAATAACTTTCGTGATTATTACACCGATTGGTCATTTATATATTTCAAAACCAAATCAATTACAATTTCGATTAGAATTTGTAAACCAACATTTCATTTCTCTTTCGAAATCAATTTCCAAAATTTACGTTTCAAAACTTCCAAATTATCATTTCAAAATCTTATAATTCAATTTCAATCTTTATATTGATTCAAGTTCATATACCAGTTTCATTTCAAAATCATTTAAATTAATTTAATTTAACATTCAAATCAATTTAAATTCATTAATCGATTTCATTTAATATTTGTTAAGTAAATTTGTCATTCAAAACAATTTCTATTAAATTTCCAATTCATTAAATCCATTATTTAAATTCAACTTTCTTATATCAAAACTTACAAATTGAGTTAAATTAAATTCATCAAATCAAGTTCTTTAAATTTCAAGTCTTGTATTAATTTCAATAAATCACATTTTATTTCTTGTTAAAGAAATTCAATTTCACTTATTTACTTACTTAAATGATTTTCCAAACTTAATTTATAAAGAAACTCAATTTCAATTATTACGAAGTAAAATTCACTTATTCAAAATTCAATTTCACTTATTAAAGAATTCAATGCAATTTAATCATTAAATAATTCAATCTTATTTAATTATTAAATAATTCAAAACATAATTATTAAATAATTTCAAAGTTTAATAATTTCAAACTTGATTATAATTTCAAACTTGATTATTAAATCATTTCAACTTAATTCAATCATTTCTCAAATTAAACAACATTCTTCCATCAATTTCATTGTTAACATTTTGTTTCAGATTATTAAACATTAACATTTTCCTTTCATTAAAATTCAAATTTCAACTTCATTTCAAAACCATATTATTTATTCAAATAAAATCTTCGTTTTATTTTTAAATCAAATTATTGACCAATCGGGTTTTATTTAATTTTCTATCCTAGGTCAAGTTCATTTGGGTATTTATCATTTCAACCCGATTCCAATTCAATTCAAAATCAAAACATAGCAAAGGGAACTTGCAGTGTGATAACTGGGATGGTGTCAAAGTAAATAAACAAGCAATAACATCAATCAATATCAATCCAAAAATCAATTCAAATAATCCCGAAATAACCGTATTAATTCGCATTGTTATTTGTACGAATTAATATAATTATTTCTAGAATCTACACTATCATTTCATGTAGATTTAAGATTATTACACTAATATTAATACGGTTCTTCATTTGATATCAATTATTCAATTTCATACAACATCAATTTTATACAACATACATTCAATGGTTCAAGGTGAAGTTAACCATATTACTACATGTCGAGTAATTAAACATTTAAAGGGGGTCATATTATACAAATTTAACAAATCAAATTCAGCATATAGATTCAATTTAAATTGTTGACTATCCTATATCAATTCAATTGCATATTATTAATCACTTTAACTTTAACAATTTAACGTCCAATATAAACATCAACAATCAATCAATTATCAACCAAGCTGGATTATCATTGTATATATAACAGATAATGGTGTCAAATGTCACAGGTGAACTGATACATGTAATAGCATATATTTAACAGTGTAAATAACTAGCAGTAGCATATTTCAATTGTCGTTTCAATTGAAATCAAATTTAATAAATAAAAGAACATTAATCGTGAGTGATTGCTCACCTTTCGAGGCTAGAGAGATTTGGCACCGAAATGGGCTACGAATCCAAAGCAAAGTGAGATGGGCACGAATTTGATAAAGGTAACAAGCACTACGGATCAGAAGCTGATAAAATGGGAATCGATGAGAACCAATCAGAATCAGTTTGATAGAACCAGAAAATACCAATATATTATTATTATTGATATATCCATGAAACCAATATTTAATTTAAACAAATATAAAATAATATATATGTGTGTGTGTGTAAAATATTAGATTTAACAGTTAAACATATAATAATTTCTTTTTCGCAGACTAACATACTATGCAGACAAAACACAATGCAACTAAATGTACTAAATAGACAAAATAAAATGCAGACTCAAAACTGTATAATAAAATACATGCAGCCTGAAGATGTATGAACAACATATATGCAAGCTATTCACAATACATATAAGCAACAAATTTTATATAAGCAACTCAAAACCATATATATATACAAACTTATATACATGCAATTAAAAATTATAGGAAAACATAAATGACATAATTTTTTTTTAAAACTGCTGTTTCATACATCTACATATATAAATATTTATATAAATATATATGTTCCAAAACTATTACACAGCGACTATTTAACAGTATTAACATACATGTAAGTAAACATTCCAAATATCTTATATTTTTAAAACATAAATAAACTGTTATATATAGTACACCAATTACATAATATACGAACACTAGCAACCGCATAATCACATAACAAAGTTATACAGAAATCAATATTTAACCAACATTTAGTTTTCATAGTTTATACGTGTGTATATACATACATACACACACATATATACACACACGCAACTACCTAGCTTTATGCACTAAATACACATATATCTATCTATATATATTTAACTAAGTGGAAATTAGACACAAGGGCCTCTTTAGCTAGTGCAATTAGTTTCTAGGACGCACAACTGAAATAATTACTTTTAAGGACAAAATGCAAAATAATTAGTTTATAAGGCTTAAAACCCTATGAAATTATGTCCTTGAAAGTAATTGGACTGCTAACTTTGTCCTTAAAAGTAATTATTTTGCTGACTTTGGCCTTGAAATTAATTTCTATGGATGTGTGTCCTAGAAACTAATTGGATTGCAAAGTTTGTCCTTCTAGTGAAATGCCCCTTTAACTAATATAAACTGTAGATAATGTAAACATATTTATATTCATAATAGATAGCACATGCAAATATACTCTTCCAAACATATATATAAATAAATCTATATACAAGCTAGTGTACATATACATATGCAGACTGTATCTGTTTACTCTACTACTCATATATTTAAAACCAAAGTATATATATTTGTAATATAACAAAAATAAAGCTTGAAGCAAACTATAAAGAAGAGGAAGATATAAAATAAGAGAATCTAAAATATAAACACCTTATACGTATAACACTGTAATATATATAGTACTGTGACCTATATAATACTCTTATATATTTTGTACCCAGACTATTTTTATACAAATCACAGAGTGAAAAATGTTTATGTATAGATAACACACATTTTGATCGTTTTTTATACACATGGGATAAGAGTAGCCGCCAAATTGCTGCAAATCAACTATAAAATGGTGGTGGGGATTTTGAAGATTTAGTATGACCTACCGACAGTCTATTTGGCTTCTGTTTTTCTTACACTACCACCCTATATTATCTATCATTTACAAGACATGACACAATTTATCTCATTATGTTTATCTATTTTTTTTAAAACTTATTGTCCCCCAGTCAACTTGAAGGTGATTCTGAATATATCAGACATGTAATGTCAGAGGAAAAAAAAGTTAAAATAAACACTAGTTGTAAGACTGTAACAGACCGAAGCATTCTTATCTGGACTATAGTTGAAATGCTTGGATAGAAACAAATTGTATTTTCTAGCATATAAATATTTTTCAATTAAGTTAAGACAAAAGGTCCCAGAGTAAGATAGTAAGCTTTAGAAATTATTGTATGCAGACTATGTTGTTATATATATTTCTCAAAACATTTACAAACCCAACATCCTTTATATAAACATTTATATACACACACTTGAAAGAGAAGATATGCGAATATACCAAGATGAAGCTGCTGCTTGTTGGCTCCAGAACACAAATTTATATGCCAACAAATCCAGGCAGTCGAACATGGCTACGACAAATAAAGAAGGAGGAGCGAGTGAGGTGCTCGGTCATGAAAGGCGGATGGCTGACAATGGCGCATATGGGGAAAGTAAGCTCGGCCATGGAGGCTTTAGGTGAGATGGTGATGGTAAACAGCGGAGGTGAGGACGATGGTGCGAGTTTCGCGAAGTAATTGGTGGACATATAATTTTTCTTTGGGTAGCCGTGTTTTGTTGTGTGGGCATGGCTGCTCTAACGTGAGCAAAAGACAGGGAATGAGGAAATGAGTTAGAATGAAGAGCAACAGAAAACAAAGAGGAAAAGCAACGTGCAAATCAAAAGGAGAGGAACCGGTTGGCAATAGAAAAGTCACACTCCTAGATTCAAGAAATAATAAATGTAAATGGCTGCTCGGATTACACAAAGGAAAATGAATGGTCACAAAAATCCAAAAGCCATATTGCGGAACCGATACGGAAGTCGCTTTACAGGTTTCGTCGTTTACCGGACGTCGAAACACGCATATGAATATACCATAGAGATCAGCACGACGAGACGATCAAAACGGTATACGGATATCAGTGGTATGATTTGAATTATAAAAATTCGAATTTTCTAATAGCGAAAAATGCGAGAAAAACAAAAAAAAATAAGATCGACGGAGCCAAAGATGTCCGAATTTGGAAAAACGACAAACTGACATCTTGCTTAGAAGATGGTTTAGAATTTTTCTATGTAAAAATATTTAGGTTTCGGAAACATTTTATTTTCATCGCTTTTTAACTGATTAAATTGAAGTGAATTTATGCGCGAAATAAAATTTCATATTTTCGGACGATAATTTACCAGTTGCTATGTTTAACTAGACGTATTCCAAATATTAAGTTTTTATTTCAAAATTTTATCGTTTAAAATTTCACAAAATTACAACTAATTACGTTATTAAAACAGTTGAAATTTATGGGTCGTTACAATATAAGTTTGGTATTTATGTTTAAAATATGTAGTAATATGATTTAAAGTTGAAACTGTTTTGTTAAGTAAACGAATAAGGCTATTTTGAATTTTTCTAATATGAAGTTTAGATTTGAAATGTTTTGAAAAGAATTTGGTCTTCAAAATATTTTGAATAAAATTTAGTTTAAATGTTTAACTTAGTAACATTTTTATGAAACTATATATTTAAAAAGTTGGAATAGATACATAAGTTGTACGTATGCTGTTTTATTCGCATAATTAAATTGATCCAAGTTTGAGTACACAAGTTCGAGGTGAAGTACACCATTTCGTGTTAGGATTTTTCATTTGATTCTTGATGGCGAATATTTGATATGAATTTTGGGCTTGATTATAGAATTCTCTATCATAGTATATGGCTTTGCAAGGAGACTGATGGTTTCTAGTCGAGAAACCATATCGAAATCCGCATTAGGGAAGTCGAATGGACAATACTAGTTCGAAAGCGAACTTGTGTGATCGAGCAAGTGATCGAATGTGATTTTGCGAAATGATGACATATGTACATCTTATTTTCTAATATCATTGATATACTTGACGCTGAAATTGGAAGTTGTTGGGTTGGATATCTTTGTAATTTAATTGGAATTTTTCTTTTATGCAAAACTACTATCAATTTAAAACCATTTTCCAAAACTAATTTTCCTTTTATTCTTCTTAAACAAACTATTTTATTCTATTTTACATAAAAAACTATTTTATTTAAAACCATTTTCCAAAAAATTATTTTATATGCAAAACTATTTTTTTTCAAAACTATTTTATATGCGCACTATTTTACAAACTATTTTATATACAAAACTATTCTAAATTAAAAGTCTTTTATAAAGCAAAGATGTTCAATCCCATATGACTGTTCATGCAGCGAAATTGTTTTTTTGAAAAATTTTTGATCCTTATATAAGATAGACTTTATGTAAATATAATATGATTTTGGAAATGAATTGTTTGACTTAAATTATATTGATTTGGAAATTTGGATTTATTTTTCTAAATTTATTATTTCGGAAACTTTGGAACTGAAGATATTTGATTTGGAAGAATAATTTGGTGAAAGCGTATATGATTTTGAAAATTGTATTGATATTGAAACAAATTGAAATTTGAGAACCTTGTGTTACTAAATACTTGATTTGGGAGTTATCGAACTTATATAAAAATTTGGTTTGTATAAGTATGATGTTGATTCGAAAACTATGGATTTGAAAAGGTACTCAATTTGAAAAGTGAAATCTTATATAATTGAAGTCTATATACGTGTGTTTGATATACTATTGATTTTGGAAAGTATTTGATTTGAAAATGAAATCTTATATATAATGGACTTTATATAAGTATGATATTTGAAAGTGATTTGAAAAGGTACTATATGGTACATATTTTCGAAGTAAAGGAATGGAAAGTGCCTTCTGCTTGATATCCGCTTTGTGTCCACATTGTGGATTCATTCTATCGATATTTCTCTGATTTTTGGTTTTTCAGATATGATACTCGAGTTTCCATCGAAATCCATAGCAATCTCCATGGTCTTACGAGCGCGACTTCATAGCGTAATCGCAAGGTTGGGGGCGGCCTACGGGTACGGATGTTTCCTGGGAGATCCATGCGTAACCATTGTGTATCTGCGATCTATTGAGTCGCTTGGTAGCGTAATCAGCAGGGGCTGCGAGAGCCTAGGGTATTGATGTTTCTTGGGAGATCCAGGCATAACCATTGTGTATCTGCAGTACTACCAGTCTTCATGGCGTAATCGCAAGGTTGGGGGCGGCCTAAGGGTACGGATGTTTCCCGGGGGATCCAGGCGAAACCATTGTGTATCCGCGATCCATGATTGACATGTTTTGTTTTTTTTGGATTGTACTTTCCATATCTGTTTTTAAAAGTTTTCCAGTATTTTCACTGGGTGTTGAAACAAGTCTACTAAGTACCTGGAGAATTCTAGCTTTGCGCCTGATCAACGCACTGCCAGAGTCTGTAGGAACGAGGATAAACTTGTTAAGACATCGAGTTATAAAAGTATTTTGATAAAATATTATATAAATGATACTTTGATCAGTTATTTCCTTTTTAAAGGACTTTAATGTGTTTTAAATATTTTACCTCTTTAACCAACAATTTTAAATAATGGTTCATCCTTCTCTTTCAACCTGCTTTCCCTCCTAGCTACTTTTCTTCCCTACCTTCTTTCGGGATGTCTTCCAACCTATTGTTCTTTCTAGTTGTTTCTCCGCTCCCTTCCTTTTCGAGGACGAAAAGATTTGAGTGGGGGAGAGTGTAACAGCCCTAGATTTTGTATATATTTTAAATTTGACTTTCTTCTATTTAAATTAATTTTAAAATGGTTTATTTCAAATATTTCATTTTTAAATATAAATGTTTATTATTAAGTGATTTATAGTTCAAACTAGTATAATTTGAATATTTTACTGTAAAGTGAATTTCTGGTCAAACTGTTCAAACTTTGACTTTTAAACTTCAAATTTAAATTATTTAAATTCTTAAATTTTATCTTTTATTACGAAAATAGATTTAATAACATGAATACTGCTTTTCGTTTCGTTGAAAACGGAGTTAAATTGTAAAAGTTATGTATATTTCAATTTTGAGTGCAATTTGATTTATTTAACAATTTTGTCTATTTTAAATTATATAAATTCCATTTTCTTTGTCATATTCTATTTTAATATGTGTTAATATGTTATTTTATGTATACTTTGTCTTTTAATATTCTTAAAGTGATAATAAAAATTTTCCAAAATTTATTGAATTTATTTTCTATTTTTAAAGGCTAGTTTCCATTTTTCTGCTATTTTCTTCATTAAAATTATATTTAATTAAAATTTATTTATTTATTTTTGTGAATTCACTTTATTTTTTGTTCTTATTTTTATTTATAAATATTTTTCAAGTACATAAAAATTCTCCAAAGTTCATTGCATTTATTTTCATATTTTCAAGACTAGTTTGCAAATTTTGCTGTTTTTATTAATTAAATTATATATAAATAATATTTATCTATTTATTTTTGTTTATTTACTAAATTTTCGTGTTTTTATCTGAATTTATATGCATTTTTCAGTTATTTAAAATTGCAAAAAGAATTATGGAAATTTGAAAGTTTTGTGACCCTTTAGTTGCTTAAGTCTCTTGTTTTTCCCACCTTTTCATTTCTAAACTCTTGCATTCATTGATAGCCAACCCTATCTCATTCTTTCAGCTGCATTCTTATTCATTTTTTCACGTATAGAAACACTTCTCACCTCAAAAATTTTGGTCTCCATCTGAACAAAGAAAATTTTGTAAACTTTCATATTCTTTTTCCATTTTTTTCTACTTGTTGTTTGATTTTTGCACTTGCCTTCTACCTTCCATGGTTCAGCCCTTGCTCCTCCACCACCATAGCCGCCTCCACCATCACCACATCAGGTCACCATCTCCTCCAGCCCACTGACCAAGCCATGCCGTGGTCATCTATGACTAGATCCACCAAAGTTTATGCAAACATTCCACTTGTTCAACCACTCAAACCATCACCTTGGCCGCCACTTGCACCACCATCTCCAGCAAATTCCTGACCTGACACCACTGCCATGTCATCCTACTGACCCCACCAGACCTGGCCGTGACCACTTGCCTTTGGTCGTGGCTTGTTTTGCCTTGAAACCATTGTTTTGTTGCCTTGTAGTGTAGTGTCATGCTCATACCTTTGCACATATCTCTCTACTCCTTTATATCCATGCAATGGCCGACCTATGAACCCAAAACCAGATCCAAACACACCCCTTAGCCATACATTTCAGACCTGTAGCTGAACCATAGGTGGTTGGAAGAAGTGCAATAGCTTTGGATTTGTTTTATGCAGTCTTTTCTAACAATGTTTTATTGAAATTTTGGGTTGAAAACTTATGCTGTTTGTATGGTTTTGTGTAAATGTTATCAAGGCCATTAGCTTTGGCTCTCCACTCTCAAGTCATTTCCGTGTTGTCGTGCCTTCATAGTGTCTGTATTGTTTGCTTTGGTAGCTATCTCCAGCTCTGAGCAGGTGAGTTATTCTCACCAGACAATATGTACATATATAACTAGTGAATTGACCCCTTTTGAATCTGTAAAATGCATTATCATGTTACACCTACTATGTTATGATTTTATGATGTTCACCCATGCTTAAACACCTATTATATTATATGTTACTGTTATATTATGCTGTTCTATTATTTTTATCAGTTTATCACACTACAGGTTCCCTTTAGATTAGAATCACTATGGGTTGAAATGATACATACCCGAACGGACTTTAGAATAGAAGAAAATCGTTATGGCCTGAAATGATAGGCCTGAATGATTTTCAGTTATTTTTATCTACTTGGGATTGCGGGTTTGAAATGATCAAACCCGGGTATCTTTGTAAATTACGGGTTGAAATGATAAATTACCCGTATCACTTTACCTAGGCTAGAAAATGAAATTCAGACCCGTTGTTAAAATATGTTTTATAAATTTTTTTAAAATATTTTAGAAATGTAAATATTATAATATTTTGATTTAAACTAAATAAAAATGATTTTTGTAAAGCATTATTGATTTTCTGAAAATTTATAAGTGAAATAAATTAATGGTAAAATTAGAAAATTTGAAATGTAAGTTATTTTGGGAAATTTTAATTTGGTGATAATTGGAATTTAAATTAAATATAAAATGTGATAAATTCATGATAATTTGGATTAAAGTGAATTTAAATGATTTTTATATTATATTAATGATTTTGAATAAAGTTAAAATGTGAAATGAATGAATATTTAAGTTGAAATTTTGAAATATAACTAAAATTGGAAATTTGTGAATTTGGCTTAAAAGTGAATTTTAAGTTAAGTAAATAAAAATGGAATTAAGTTATATTTGGAAATTTAAACTTAACTGTTAAGCTAAAAATTTAATTATAATGAATTTAAAATTGAATGTTGGAATTTAATAAGTGAATTATTATTAAATATTGATTTTTGAATGGAAATTTAACTTTATAAAATCATGAATTTAAGAAAAATTAAATGATGATTATAAAAGTGAATTTATATGATTTTATAAGTTAAAAATAATTTAAATAAAAATATAATTGTTTGTGAAATTATATTGAATATTTGTAGTTAATTAACTGCATTCCTGAAATGCTATTAATTCAAATGTAAATGATAATACAACATTTGTAAATGCTGTAGTTGATAATAATGAACTAAAAAGCTAATTTGGATTAAAGGTTATTATAGCATTTCTGTAAGTGCTATAATTGTTGAATTTAACTAAGTTTTCTTTAAAACTAATGTAACCCTATTCCAGCATTTTTAAAATGCTGTCTTTTGTTAAATTGAACTGTTTTGAATATAACTTTCCGTAGCATTTTCTAAATGCTGCGAAAAGTGAATTTTCACTGTTTTGATAAAATTTAAGTGAATAAATTGTTAAATATGCATGTATATGATTTTTTGTTTGATGATAATAAACATATATACATTCATTTAAATGTATTTGATATTGTACTATTTTATTTTTCACAGATAAAATAAATATTTGCTGAATAAAATAAGTAACACAGAATTGGAATTCAAACGAATATTTTATTCAAACAAATATTTATTACAATTTTGATAGTACAATTTCAAGCTCTCACTATAACTATACAATTTCAGTCACAATACAATTACATCACAATTTCATAGTAACATCAGTTCCTCACTACATATCACTCACACTCGTATTTATCTTCAACTTCATTCCAATGTGAATCCAGCATCTGAGCAATCTGCAGAAATATACATTGACGCAGTAAAATTGAAAATAAAATATTTTTGTAGTATAAAATAAAATACGAATTTTGAAAATAATATTTGCCTCAGTTATTTGGGTTGTTCGTCATCATTTATATTTGAATTTATCACACACGAACAATGTGACATGCACAGTGTATCACTGTACATGCCACAAGGCCATGCACACCGATATATATACACTTGATAAATTTACAGGGACAGGTGAGGACAGGTCAAACCCAAATTATCGGATTCAACTCAAGTGCAATATAAATAAAGTCAAGTCATCAGCACAAGGTCAAATCCGAGTTCTGAAACTGGATTCAACACAGGGTAGTTGTACAGGATACGACGTCAAGCATGAGAACAGGCAAGCCCAAATAAATGCACAGACTCAAGTCAAACCAGTTCAAAACAACTTCAACCACAAAACCAGACATGAAGGCAAAGCTCAAACCAAACAGTGAAACAAGTCCACATATAAGTAACATGCAATCAGTAATCACCGATTCAATTCAAACTCAAGGAATAGTCATGTACAAATATGCAAGACCAGTTCAATGGAACACTTTGATACTTATACAAAGGCAACAGTGCAGTGAACCAAGACATGATGAAACCAGTGATAGCAGATCACAATGAACACATGAGCTAGGGTGAACTCAACAAGATATATATATATATATATATATATATGCAATGTAGACATGCACACATCAAGTATACAAGAATCAGACTTCATATATACATGCAATCAGACAATATCAGGTGAAAGTGCAGTACGACAAAATTGTCCAGAGTCAGTATCACAAATACTACAATTATCTACATCATGACCAGAAAGTAGCATGACAGTGAAACAAGGCAGCTACAACAAGATTCAAATATACATGAAGATTTACAAACAGCAGCACAAAGACTATAACAATGAAACAGTCAAATGTTAGTTCAACATCAGGTCGAAGTGAAACAGATATGGGACAGCAAGCACATGAATGCACAATACAGGAAATTCAGTATGTACATCATGAGATCAGAGATGCAGCAATCACTTGCAACTGAACCAAGCATGTGTATAGGCAGTATGCATATGAGACCAAAAATTCTCGTGATACAAGTACATGCAAACTATCTCAAAGTGTGATACTAGTAAACAACAAAAGGAACACAGACAACTTGAATCAGCTCACAAGGTCAAACCAACCAATATAACTCAAGTGACCGAAGTCACAGTAAATCAAACTGAAACAAAGTCAGAAAACATCAAAGCAGCTGTCAGGGATAAACACAAATGGCCAGAGAAGATGGTCAGAGACAATATCAAGGCAATGGTGATGGGCCGAAGTTAATACAGAGTCGTGAATTAGCATACCAAGAAACAGGTCAAAGTCGAAGCCGTGGTCAAGAAATCAAATTCTGTTTTGACCAAATATATCACAAAATCAAAGCCAGTTGTTTTAATTGAAAAAGTCAGAGTTAATAAAAAAGGAAAGTTTCTGCCAAAGATTCTGGAATATAATTCAAAAAGAGATCGGACGTCACAAAATCAAAGCCGTGGGAACAAAGAATATACCAAAAATATCACAACTAATTAAGGGAAAGTTTTAACGACGTGGAGATCACGTAAATCAAATCAGACGAGATATTAGGGTTTTAAACTCCCTATAAATAGGACCCAAATCATCATCGACGAATCGTGCAGAGCGCAAAAGCAAGAATAATCGAGTTCAAGCATTCAATCCAGAGAAAAAAGACATAAATCAGATACCGGTATCGTAGACGAACTCGAGGAGCAGCCGTGTGCAAGACGAAGCAACAATCGAACTCTTCGAAGCAACCGAAGTGAACAACAAGGATTCGATCGAACAAGACTTCACGCAATTAACCACTGATTCGATCAATTTAGAGTCGGAGCTTCGCAAAAGCCCAAAATCTCAGAGCTAAGAGAAAACGAAGCCGCCATATTTCTTTCTCAAGATTCTCAGAGCAAATAGAAGAAGGAACGGGCTAGAGAAAATTAAACAGGGCCGGCCTTATTAATTAAGGCTTTAGTTTTAGCTCTTGTTTTAGTTTTTATTTTTGGGCTAGGGTTATTTTTGATTAAGGGCAAAAAAAATTGGTTTCAATTTTTCTATTTTATTTTTGCTCTTGTTTTTTTGTTTTGAAATTTGTACTCTTAGAATCAAATCAGGGTAAATCACCACCTAGGTTTTAGGTTGTGTCAGATTGTCTAGTTAGGATTAGTTCTGTGAGCAGGGTTTGCGAGTTTGCAAAATTCTATAGGCGGTAGCAGGGTGTGCGAGTCTGTTAGAGTGTTTGTAAGCGGGAGACTGTTTAATCCTAATAGAAATCTGGGAATGCAGCAGTAGGCAGGGGTTGCCGAAGCTGGGTAAATTTTGTGTGTGATTTACTTTTCAACATATTTACTTATCTGCAGTTTGTGTTTAATTCGAGAAAATTTGCTATAACCCTATTCACCCCCCCTCTAGGGTTAATCTAGATCCTACAAGTGGTATCAGAGCCCGGTATTTTTTTCTTTAACTCTAGAGTCATGAATCCACCAAATAATGATTTTTCTGAGGGGCAATCTATTATTAGGCCACCCATGTTTAATGGGAATGATTATGCTTACTGGAAAGTTAGGATGTGTATTTATCTTAGTTCTGTTGATTATGATGTTTGGGACATTATTGAAACTGGCTATACATCTCCCACTATAACTATTGGTGATACTGAGATCCCTGAACCTAAGGATAGGTGGGACGCTAACGATAAGAAATTAAAAACTACAAATGCTAAAGCCATGAATGCTTTGATCTGTGCTCTTGACAAGACTGAATTTAATAGAATTTCTTATTGTAAAACTACGCAGGAAATTTGGCATACCTTGGAGGTGACACATGAAGGAACTTCTCAAGTCAAGGAGTCTCGTCTAGCCCTATTCAGTAATGAATACGAGAACTTTGTGATGGACAAAGGCGAGAGCATAAAGGACATGTTTGGACGCTTTTCAACTTTGGTGTACAACGCTAGAGCGCTTGGGAAGGTATTCACTGAGGTAGAGCTTGTGAGGAAGGTGCTACGAGTCTTACCGATGAACTTTGAGGCAAAAGTCACGGCAATACAAGAATCGAAAGATCTGAGTAAACTAAGCATGGAGGAGTTGATCGGCAACTTGATGACATATGAGCTTGAGCTAAAAACAAAGGAGGAACGCAACAACTCCGAATCAAAGAAGAAGATGATTGCCTTAAAGAGCGAAGAAGATCCAATTGAAGAGCTTGCAATGGCTGTCAATAATCTTAGAAAATGGTCAAGATTCGGGCCATGCCAGAAGAAAACAAGTGGTAATAGGTCAAAAGATTCTGACAATTCCGATAATGAGTTGACTTGTTATAACTGCAATAAGCCTGATCACTTCAAACAAAAATGCCCACTTCTCAAAAACAACAAAGGAAAGAAAAAGAAAAAGAAGGCCTTTGCAGCGACTTGGGATGATGAAGAAGGAGAGGAAGTTTCGAATAATAGCTCAGAGGAGGCTAATTTGTGTCTTATGGCAAAATCAGATTCAGAAGCAAGTTCATAGGAATCTTGTGAGGTAAGTAACTATTCTTATAAAGAACTTGTTTTGATGTGTTGTGATTTTTCTAAAACAATTGATACTCTTGAATCTAAAATTGAAAAACTGAAATCTGATAGGAGAGAACTTGTCCATGAAAATTTTAGGTTAGAAACTGAACTTGAAAATATTCAAAACCTAGACTGTAAAAAATGTAAAATTTTGGATTCAGAATTATCAAAACTTAAGAATAGCTTTGAGAATCTTGAAAAAGAAAACTTGAGTCTTAAGGGAACCATTGACACTAGGAAAAAAGATTTTATAAATAGATGCACCTCACTTGTGACTAAAAACACATCACTAAAAACCAAAGTCCAAAATTTTGAGAAAACTCTGAATAACTTTTCAAGAGGAGAAAAATCATACAACATGTTATTGGGAAATCAACTTTTTGCTAACAACAGAAAAGGACTAGGTTTTGGGAAAACACAAGTTAATGATAATGCAAAAAGTAAGAGTGTCTTTGCTAAATATGAAATAATTGGACATCGTGCTGAAAATTATAGTCATAGGAACAAGATCAAAAAATTTATACAAGTTTGGGTTCCTAAGAATTCTACAAACAAATTTCATGTCTATTGGAACAAAAATGAAAGGACAAAACAAGTTTGGGTGCCAAAAGGAACATATATAAATAGTTTTGGGTCTACTCAAACATATTCATCAAATTATTCTGCCACTAACAACCATGGACCTATAAAAACAAATAGGTCACAAAAATCTTTTACCGTGTAGGTGTGGTGGCAAGCTAAGGAACAACATTAGTGTTATCTGGATTCTGGATGTTCCAGACACACAATGGGCGACAAATCAACGTTCCTTAGCCTAGTATAAATGTGATAGATTCACAATGGGAAAACAACGAAAGATTATCGTACAGGTAAAATAGGTAATTGTATTTATTTTCAAACGATAGATAAAATGTGAAAATCTGCACCATAATCTAAATTAAATTAGCTAGTAATGTGAAATGATTGATGATGTTAATTCTGATTTTTTTTATTAATCAATCATCTTTAAATAGAATTACTTATGATGGTTGACAGATTCTAACTAACTTGATATGATCTTACATGACTTGCTCTTATCTATGACTTTGATTTGTGCTTAAAAGTTGACCAACCATTTTTTTTCATTGAATTTAATCTGTTTGGTCAAATTATGATGTTGATTGATTACTGATTACTCATGCTATAAAAAGCTTTTTAAGAAATTGTTGAAATTATTGAAACTTTATGAAATTGGTGAAACTTCAAGAAATTGTTTTGAAATAATGATGATGGTTTAATGACTGTTGATCCTACGGTTTCTAAATCTGACACTATGATATTTGTTTGATGGTTAACACGACTTCAATTCAAAGTCAAGAAAATTTCGTTGAAAATAATTCTGAGGTAGTTTGTTGAAATTTCATAATCTGGTCTATGACATCCAACGAGTGAATATTGAGTGAAATTTAATGTCAGATGCAGATCACACTAGTAATGTAGTTGATAGAAAAATTACTAGTGGAACGTTATTATATTTCGAGACATTCATTTGCTGCATCATTTTTCAAAGAAAACATTTGAATGTTTTTCACTTGAAATAATTTTCATTTTAGCAGAAATTTTTCTTAAAAACCCCTTCTAGAAAATAATTTCTGTTGACCTTGTATCAGATTAGTTATTTAAGAAAATTTGATTTTATAACTATTTTTGAAATTGATTTTAAATAACTATGTTAACTGATCTGACCCCTTAATAATTATCTAAAAAGATAGATAGTGATTGAAAATAAGATGAGTGTTGATATTAATCATATATTATGACTTGAAAAACTATAATTAGAAAATTTCTTTAGAAATTTAAACAAGAGTTATAAAAACTTTTTGTTGATAAATATTCCATGATCATTTCTATTTCTATCATTTTTCTATCGACCATCATTCATCAAAAGCCAATATAGTAGGTCAATATGTGGTAGTTTAAATGGGAAATCATTTGTGCTTCAATTTTATTATATTTCTAACAATAAATAATAATATCCAAAATATTCACTCTCATTTAAAAGTCCTCATGGTTATGCATGGGTGAATTACTTGGATTTTTGATTATGTGTTTCCATGCTCATTTAAAAGTCCTCACGGTTATGCATGTATGGAACGCATATCAAAATTAATTGATTAAATAGACAAGTTGTTTCTAATCCCATTTAAAAGTCCTCACGGTTATGCGTGGTTAGAAGATACTTCGATTCATTTTTAAAATAAAAATAAAAATTTAGAATACTACTAATCTCATTTAAAAGTCATAACGGTTATGCATAGTTAGTAGATATTCAAATTTACTGAAATGAATATACCACAAATTGACACAACTGTATGATTTTATTTGATGATATCATCCTATCATTCTAAAGTGGAATATGCATCAATTAAAGTATTTATGATTTTTTGTTTGATTTTTTTATTGAAATTAATATTTATACTCGATTGAGTTTTAATATTGTATTAATGTCTATCACTATATCCCTATTTTTCTAACACTATTATTCTTTTGCTGATAACAAAAGGGGGAGAGAAAGGTTAAGATTTTGGAAAATTAAATTCACATATTTTCTATTTTGCATATAGATTCATATTGCATATTTTATTCTCATGCATATATGTAGGGGGAGTTTTGTGTAGAGAGGGAGCATTCAAATAGGGGGAGCAAATTGAATGATCAAATACATTCAATATATTCAAAATCTTAAATATATGTTTGTTATCATCAAAATGGGGAGATTGTTAAATATGCGTGTATATGATTTTTTGTTTGATGATAATAAACATATATACATTCATTTAAATGTATTGGATATTGTACTATTTTATTTTTCACAGATAAAATAAATATTTGCTGAATAAAATAAATAACACAGAATTGGAATTCAAACGAATATTTTATTTGTTTGCACCAAAATTGGTCACAAACCCCAAATGTTGTGAAAGCACCAGTGTATGAATATAAATCAACAATATTCACACACAAATCTCAAATATAAGCAAACAAAGTATCACAATTCAGAAATAATGAACAGAAACACGAGATTTATAGTGGTTCGGCGATCTTGCCTACGTCCACTCTGAAGTTGATGATTTTATTGATATTCGCTTGATGATTACAATTTCTTCTGATGTAATACAACTGATTTTAAGATTAGAATCTGAATCTAGGGAAGCAGTGGTGATTCTGAGTAGATCTGGCAAAGTCTGGGCGCTCTTTAGCTCTTAGAATTGTCTGACCCCTTTTCTGAATGACCAGGGGCTCTATTTATAGGTGTAGGAGGCTGATATTTCGCCTAGATTGAAGGAAGACCAGTTCTGGCACATGAGGGGGCCCACATGCCCGCTTTCTGGAAATTCGGGCCCACTTTGGGATCGATTCAAAGCTATGTTCGAATCGATCAAGAAATTGTCCAATCGAGCTGAAATTTGGCGTGAACATTCTTCAACATGTGCTCAAGCTACTGTGAAAATTTCATAGCATTTGGACTTGTAGATCCCAAGTTATGATCGATTCAATGTTGTGTTCTTCGTCCTATGGATTCGATCGAATCGGTAGGGTCGAATCCATATGTTTGGCCTATGGATTCGAACTGAGGCTTGTTCTATGGATTCGAACTGAGGCTTGTTCTATGGATTCGAACTAAGGCTTGTTCTATGGATTCGAACTAAGGCTCGTTTTATGGATTCAAACTAAGGCTCGTTCTATGGATTCGAAGCAAGGTCATAGGATGGATTCGAAGTAAGGTAATAGGATGGATTCATAGGATGGATTCGAAGTAAGGTCATAGGATAGATTCGAAGCAAGGTCATAGGATGGATTCAAAGTAAGGTCATAGGATGGATTCATAGGATGGATTCGAAGTAAGGTCATAGGATGGATTCATAGGATGGATTCGAAGTAAGGTCATTTTCTCCATCTTGAATCGATTATATCTTGAGCATACGAACTCGGATTGACTTGAA
Organism: Allium fistulosum; assembly: GCA_030737815.1. Lineage (NCBI taxonomy): Eukaryota > Viridiplantae > Streptophyta > Magnoliopsida > Asparagales > Amaryllidaceae > Allium > Allium fistulosum. The sequence goes on from JASFAW010000014.1 coordinate 8,518,330, forward strand.
ACTTGGAACATTGGTTTGCATGGCTTCACTTGTCATGTCTTATCAATTGCAGCCCGATCTGGACTCGGACAAAAATCATTGATATCCAGGGTGAAACAGTGTATAACGAACTTTCACGACGAACTGTCTTTAGTTTTCCAGTCAACTTTTTGGTGTCACGGCCTTGCCAAAAGGCGGGATAACATTTGCCCCCCAAAACATGCCTTGCGATAGGAAGGTGTGTTTTGTAATGCCATAAGCTGGATGTTCATATCCCGTTGATGACCTGTAAAGAAATTGATAGGTTTAATCTGACCATGAATGACGATCGTTCACGACCGTATGTCATTTGAGGTAATATGGGACCGTTCGAGGTTGGATGCTGTTCGCGGCAAGTAAAGAAATGGGACCGTTCACGGTCGGATGTCGTTCTAGACGAATTGTGACTGTTCGAAGTCGGATGTCGTTCTAGACGGATTGTGACTGTTCGAAGTCGGATGTCGTTCTAGACGGATCGTGATCGTTCGCGATCGAGTGTCATACGAGGGAAAATTCGATCGTTCGCGATCGGTTGCCGTACGAGGCAATATGTGGTCATTCACGATCGAATGTTATATTAGATGAAGTGTGACCGTTCGCGGTCGGGTGCCGTTCGAGGCTAATGGTGACCGTTCGAGGTCGGGTACCGTTCGAGGCTAATGGTGACCGTTCGAGGTCGGGTGCCGTTCGAGGCTAATGGTGACCGTTCGAGGTCGGGTGCCGTTCGAGGCTAATGGTGACCGTTCGAGGTCGGGTGCCGTTCGAGGCTAATGGTGACCGTTCGAGGTCGGGTGAGTGTGCCCGAGGGGGACTTAGTATTATCGATGTCAGGTTCACGTTCGGGTGAATTTCTGATTCAACGATTGTGGCGGTTCGTCGCCGTACAAGGTGTGCTTGTGGACCGTTCGCGATCCAAAGCACATGCTAGTAACTTCTTCTTCAGAATTACAAATACCAAATTAACGTTCACATGAATGCCATAACAGAAATATCCAAACAAACAAAGTCTAAGTGTTCAAATCAACATGAAACGAAAGCAAAGCAAGGATGTCGAAGTGTAAATTCCCACTACGAGACGGTCAATAATTATTCAGAGCATGCCTGTGGATCGTTCGCGATCTCATACATGTGTAAATGGTTTGACGTTGTTAGTGAGAAGTTTACGACTCGTTCATCGTTATTCAAATCAATTGATAACCAAACGGTGTCCAGGTTCAGGATCACCCCTAGCTGATGTAGACGGTGGTCGCTCTGGTTCCACCATTGGAGCTCGCCTCCTCACATACTGAAGTAACCTACCATTCCTGATATGCCCTTCTACCTCATCCTTTAGGTGTCTACAGTCGTTTGTGTTATGTCCATTCAGCTCGTGGAATAAGCAATATTGGTCTGACTTTCTTTCGTCGGTAGTTGGATCCCGTCGCATTGGTCTACGATAGGCAATTTGCTCTCGTGTGTCTCGATAGATTCATTCCAAACTCTCATTCAGCTCTGAGTAGGTGGTGAATCGTGGCTCTCTCCGCAGTCGCTTTGGCCCGTCACCACTATCCTCAGCCTTTCGTTTTCTTTTATCCTGGTCTGAATCCTTTTCAAAAGGCTTTTTGTCTTTAAGTGCATAAACTTCTATTCCCTCTCCTTCTTCTCTTTCAGCATTAGCGTCTTACAATCGCAAAAACTTTTCTGCCTCGTGATAGAATTCTCCTAGATCCATAGGTGGATCCTTAGTTAATGAATTTTTGAATTCTGTGCCATCAGCTATTCCGGACACAGTTGCCATCATAACCATGGATGGATCTGGTCGATACACGGATGCTGCTGCCGCATTGAACCGCGTCAGGAAATTCCTCAAAGACTCCCCAGCTTTCTGCTTTAGCGTTGCCAAACTCATCACATTCTTGGGCCTTGAAATGTGAACCCTGAATTGCCTCATAAATTTCTCAATCAAATCGGTCCATGTTCCAATGGAGCCGCTCTCTAGCTGTCTGAACCATAAAGCTGCTATGTCTGTCAAATACAATGGGAAGCATCGGGCCATGACTTCCTGTGATGCCCCCAACACTTCCATGTGCCTTATATACCTCGTTAGATGGACCGCAGGGTCCGTCCTCCCATCATACCTTTCTACTGTTGGCAGTTTGAATTCTGGTGGGTTCCTAGCCAGCCTAATCACAGGAGAAAAGGGACTCCTGTTCACGTCTTCAAGATCTCTGTTTACTAATCATCCTCTCATGGCTCGCCTGACCATCTCTGCCAATCTATCATTGTCTCCAAGCTGTAGTCCTCGTTCACTACCTTCGATCTGCCCCCTGAGTCCTTTTGAGCTTTCGGGTGTCTGCCCCCCTGGCTGAGCGTTCATCCCTCTATCGCTGCCAGGTTGCTCGGATGTCCTTGTCTCTCTTCCCGGGTTCTGATCAACATGTCCTAAGTGTGTGCCCCCCAGCTCCGGCACTGCGTTGGATGGTCCTGCTTCGTTCTGGACTCTAGTTGTTCCTTGATTTTGCGCTCCAAGTTGCCCAATCTGTTGAAGCAAGTTCTGTATCATTTCTTCTTGTCTTCTCATCATTGCCTCTATCTCGTCCCTGGTGACGAAGGCTGAAGCTTGGTTTGCTCCTGAGGAAGCCTCTTGACTTCCTTCGTGCTGACTTCTCTCAGCTCTTTGCCTTCTACTTGTTTGTCGAGTCATTGTCTTTCAAATTTTCAAATCTTGTGTAGCGGGTGCTAGTCCCTCTTAGTGAAAGCACCAAAGTGTTTGCGCCAAAATTGGTCACAAACCCCAAATGTTGTGAAAGCACCAGTGTATGAATATAAATCAACAATATTCACACACAAATCTCAAATATAAGCAAACAGAGTATCACAATTCAGAAATAATGAACAGAAACACGAGATTTATAGTGGTTCGGCGATCTTGCCTACGTCCACTCTGAAGTTGATGATTTTATTGATATTCGCTTGATGATTACAATTTCTTCTGATGTAATACAACTGATTTTAAGATTAGAATCTCAATCTAGGGAAGCAGTGGTGATTCTGAGTAGATCTGGCAAAGTCTGGGCGCTCTTTAGCTCTTAGAATTGTCCGACCCCTTTTCTGAATGACCAGGGGCTCTATTTATAGGTGTAGGAGGCTGATATTTCGCCTAGATTGAAGGAAGACCAGTTCTGGCACGTGAGGGGGCCCACATGCCCGCTTTCTGGAAATTCGGGCCCACTTTGGGATCGATTCGAAGCTATGTTCGAATCGATCAAGAAATTGTCCAATCGAGCTGAAATTTGGCGTGAACATTCTTCAACATGTGCTCAAGCTACTGTGAAAATTTCATAGCATTTGGACTTGTAGATCCCAAGTTATGATCGATTCAATGTTGTGTTCTTCGTCCTATGGATTCGATCGAATCGGTAGGGTCGAATCCATATGTTTGGCCTATGGATTCGAACTGAGGCTTGTTCTATGGATTCGAACTAAGGCTTGTTCTATGGATTCGAACTAAGGCTTGTTCTATGGATTCGAACTAAGGCTCGTTCTATGGATTCGAACTAAGGCTCATTCTATGGATTCGAACTAAGGCTCGTTCTATGGATTCGAACTGAGGCTCGGCCTATGGATTCGAAGCAAGGTCATAGGATGGATTCGAAGTAAGGTCATAGGATAGATTCATAGGATGGATTCGAAGTAAGGTCATAGGATGGATTTGAAGCAAGGTCATAGGATGGATTCGAAGTAAGGTCATAGGATGGATTCATAGGATGGATTCGAAGTAAGGTCATAGGATGGATTCATAGGATGGATTCGAAGTAAGGTCATAGGATGGATTCATAGGATGGATTCGAAGTAAGGTAATTTTCACTATCTTGAATCGATTATATCTTGAGCATACGAACTCGGATTGACTTGAAACTTGGAACGTTGGTTTGCATGGCTTCACTTGTCATGTCTTATCAATTGCAGCCCGATCTGGACTCGGACAAAAATCATTGATATCCAGGGTGAAACAGTGTATAACGAACTTTCACGACGAACTGTCTTTGGTTTTCCAGTCAACTTTTTGGTGTCACGGCCTTGCCAAAAGGCGGGATAACATTATTCAAACAAATATTTAATACAATTTTGATAGTACAATTTCAAGCTCTCACTATAACTATACAATTTCAGTCACAATACAATTACATCACAATTTCATAGTTACATCAGTTCCTCACTACATATCACTCACACCCGTATTTATCTTCAACTTCATTCCAATGTGAATCCAGCATCTAAGCAATCTGCAGAAATATACATTAACACAGTAAAATTGAAAATAAAATATTTTTGCAGTATAAAACAAAATATGAATTTTGAAAATAATATTTGCCTTAGTTATTTGGGTTGTTCGTCATCATTTATATTTGAATTCATCACACACGAACAATGTGACATGCACAGTGTATCACTGTACATGCCATAAGGCCGTGCACACCAATATATATAAACTTGATAAATTTACAGGGACAGGTGAGCACAGGTAAAACCCAAATTATTGGATTCAACTCAAGTGCAATATAAATAAAGTCAAGTGATCAGCACAAGGTCAAATCCGAGTTCTGAAACTGGATTCAACACAGGGCAGTTGTACAGGATACGACGTCAAGCATGAGAACAGGCAAGCACAAATAAATGCACAGACTCAAGTCAGACCAGTTCAAAACAACTTCAACCACAAAACCAGACATGAAGGCAAAGCTCAAACCAAACAGTGAAACAAGTCCACATATAAGTAACATGCAATCAGTAATCACCGATTCAATTCAAACTCAAGGAATAGTCATGTACAAATATGCAAGACCAGTTCAATGGAACACTTTGATACTTATACAAAGGCAATAGTGCAGTGAACCAAGACATGATGAAACCAGTGATAGCAGATCACAATGAACACAGGAGCCAGTGTGAACTCAACAAGATATATATATATGCAATGTAGACATGCACACATCAAGTATACAGGAATCAGACTTCATATATACATGCAATCAGACAATATTAGGTGAAAGTGCAGTACGACAAAATTGTCCAGAGTCAATATTAAAAATACTACAATTATCTACATCATGACCAGAAAGTAGCATGACAGTGAAACATGGCAGCTACAACAAGATTCAAATATACATGAAGACTTACAAACAACAACACAAAGAATACAACAATGAAACAGTCAAATGTTAGATCAACATCAGGTCGAAGTGAAACAGATATGGGACAGCAAGCACATGAATGCACAATACATGAAATTCAATATGTACATCATGAGATCAGAGATGCAGCAATCACTTGCAACTGAACCAAGCATGTGTATAGGCAGTATGCATATGAGACCAGAAATTCTCGTGATACAAGTACATGCAAACTATCTCAAAGTGTGATACCAGTAAACAACAAAAGGAACACAGACAATTGGAATCGGCTCACAAGGTCAAACCAACCAATATAACTCAAGTGACCGAAGTCACAGTAAATCAAACTGAAACAAAGTCAGAAAACATCAAAGCAGCAGTCAGGGATAAACACAAATGGCCAGAGAAGATGGTCAAAGACAATATCAAGGCAATGGTGATGAGCCGAAGTTAATACAGAGTCGTGAATTAGCATACCAAGAAACAGGTCAAAATCGAAGCCGTGGTCAAGAAATCAAATTCTATTTTGACCAAATATATCACAAAATCAAAGCCGGTTGTTTTAATTGAAAAAGTCAGAGTCAATAAAAAAGGAAAGTTTCTGCCAAAGATTCTGGAATATAATTCAAAAAGAGATCGGATGTCACAAAATCAAAGCCGTGGGAACAAAGCATATACCAAAAATATCACAACTAATTAAGGGAAAGTTATAACGACGTGGAGATCACGTAAATCAAATCAGATGAGATATTAGGGTTTTAAACTCCCTATAAATAGGAACCAAATCATCATCGACGAATCGTGCAGAGCGCAAAAGCAAGAATAATCGAGTTCAAGCATTCAATCCAGAGAAAAAAGACATAAATCACATACCGGTATCGTAGACGAACTCGAGGAGCAGCCGTGTGCAAGATGAAGCAACAATCGAACTCTTCGAAGCAACCGAAGTGAACAACAAGGATTCGATTGAACAAGACTTCACGCAATTAACCACTGATTCGATCAATTTAGAGTCGGAGCTTTGCAAAAGCCCTAAATCTCAGAGCTAAGAGAAAACAAAGCCGCCATATTTCTTTCTCAAGATTCTCAGAGCAAATAGAAGAAGGAACGGGCTAGAGAAAATTAAACGGGGCCGGCCTTATTAATTAAGGCTTTAGTTTTAGCTCTTGTTTTAGTTTTTATTTTTGGGCTAGGGTTATTTTTGATTAAAGGCAAAAAAAATTGGTGTCAAGTTTTCTATTTTATTTTTGCTCTTGTTTTTTTGTTTTGAAATTTGTACTCTTAGAATCAAATCAGGGTAAATCACCACCTTGGTTTTAGGTTGTGTCAGATTGTCTAGTTAGGATTAGTTCAGTGAGCAGGGTTTGCGAGTTTTCAAAACTCTATAGGCGGTAGCAGGGTGTGCGAGTCTGTTAGAGTGTTTGTAAGCGGGAGACTGTTTAATCCTAATAGAAATATGGGAATGCAGCAGTAGGCAGGGGTTGCCGAAGCTGGGTAAATTTTATGTGTGATTTACTTTTCAGCATATTTACTTATCTACAGTTTGTGTTTAATTCGAGAAAATTTGCTATAACCCTATTCACTCCCCCTCTAGGGTTAATCTAGATCCTATAAGATGAATTTAGAAAAAGATTAAAATTTTGGAAATTTAATAATTTAATTATTAAATATAATAACTTCATTTTTATGATTTAAAATGAAGTAATTTGTTTCGAAATATAAACTATTTTGAAATATGATATTTTGATATTTTGAAATGGATTTTTGAAGGATATTGAATTTTGAAATGATATTTTATTTCGAAGTATAAAATACCATTTTGAAATTTTAACCACGGGATGTATTTAATTTATAGTTTGACTGATCCTTAAAGGATGGGCGATCCCAAGCATCCTTTGAGTTATTATGCATTTCTACTACAGTTCACTTGAGTTGGTTTACATTATATAAGTATATATTGTCCTGACTCGAGTGTTTTGTGTTTTACTTTACGCTCGGGTCATCCTGAGTATTTACAGCTTAGCTTTGGATTTCTTTCTGGAGCTAGGAATCGCTGGAGATTCTGCTTGTCTAGTTATCTGTTCCTTTCAGTTCAGTTGTTCTATTTCAGTTCTGGTATTCATAAACTTCTTTTTATTTGAGATTTCTATTGTATATGTTTTCAAGCAGATATTATGTATTATGTTTTGAGAGTTTGTTATAGTAGCTTCATGAACTACTATGGTATTTTAATTTCCGCTGCGAGTTATTCTGATATTCTGTGTCTATGATTCTGTATTTGATATTATTGCTCCAAATTTATTTACAATCTGTTATTTTGAATTATTCAAGCTAGACATGTGTGGATTATTGTCGATTTGAATGGTCCAAAATAGTGGGTCGTTACATCTACCATCTACGGTCTCAACCATTGGATATGAAGATCTCCTCGAGCTCTTCAAGTTTCATGAAGGAAGTTTTCGAAAATAATGTGTGGATAACGAGAAAAGTGGGGAGGAAGGTCGCGAGATGATGGCCGTTCGAGCAAAGAGACGGCGGCATGAAAAAAACTAAGGTTACTGCTGAAAACACGCATATATCTATATATAATGGGAATACCCTTAAATGAAGCTTTTGCAATTACTAAAACGTCCTCCCAACTGCTAGCACCAAACATAGGTCATTTTGGTCATTTGCTTCCCATGCCACACTCAGTTTTAATAACCGCATCTTTCCCCCATCCTATTCTCCACACACAGTTTTTATAACCGCATCTTCCCCCATTCTCCTCTCCTGCACAAAATTTCTCCTTTCCCATCATGAATGGATCCTTTCTGTACGATTTGGGTAAAAAACTTCTTCAACTTTCATTTCCTGAAGTAAGGGTGAGAGTGGTGATTGCTGCGCTTAAGCAAGGGGGGAGGTTGGTGGTTTTGGTGGTTTGGATGCTGGCTGGGGTGGAGGAAGGCAAAGGCGGTGGTTCTGACTGGAGAGGTGATCAGTTTACTTCAGAACTGTGTAGGTTCATGGTCAATTCCTTCGTCGCATCTGAATCGACATTGTGCCTATTTCTTCCGGACGGTACTACACTTTATCAACTTCATGTAGGTTTATGGTCAGGTTTCCCTGCTTAGATCCGCTGATTTTCATTTAGTTGTTCAATTTTTTTTCCCAATCAGTACATGTTCAGAGGATAGCTCATACAACGAAGGGTTAATGGCAACCAACTTCTTCCTCCGTAATTTCTCAAATCCTTGGTCGCATCTGAATCGACGATCGACATTGTGCCTATTTCTTCCTGAAGGTACTATAATTTCTCAACTTCATGTACGTTTACGGTCAGGTTTCCTTGCTTAGATCCGATGCACGTATATAAAGGGTAAGTCAATTTTAGAATCGTTAAATAATTAGAATCCTTACTTTCATAAAGAAAAAAAATTATTGAAGCAGATATACGTCTTAAACAACCATAGGCAGGCCAAGGCACTATCAGAAATACCCATGTTAATGTGATGATGTGAAACAACCAATATTTCAATTTCAGTTGTGTAACAAATGGTTTCAGTTTATTTTTATTTTTTAAATCTTGCGCATTTTAATTAGTATGGGTGAGGTTTTGAGAGGTGAAGAAGGGATTAGGAGGGCTACGAGCAGCATGTGTTGATCAGAGAAAGCTTGGTTACTAGGTGAGAAAGAAAGAGGTAGTCCCTATTTTTTTATTTGCTCCTCCAGTAATTTCACGTTTAATCTGATAGCTTAGTTACAGGTTTTACCATATCCTTTCACAACTACTGAAAATTTCCTCTCCATAATACCCTGATACTGTATCACAACAATGAAATGCAACATTTAGTACAGCGACAATCATTTTATTTCTCTGTTCGTGATTACCAGCAGGAGTGGTGTGACATTGAATGACGGCTTGCACGACATGGTGGTGTGGCTGTTGCATGGTGCCAAGCTGCAACGTTTGGGCAAATCTAAACCCGATTATCATTGCTCATTTCGACATCATGACTGGATCCTTTTTCTAACATTTGGGTAAACAACTTCTTCAATTTCCAGTTCCCTAATTTGTCAGCTATAAATCTTCAACTACAAATGAGCGCTTTATTATTTATTTAATTTCTCTTAGTTTTCAATTGATTACTTATTTCTTTGTTTGTGATTAACAGAAGGAGTGGTGTGACATTGAATGAGCGCTTGCACGACATGGTCGTGTGGCTGTTGCATGGTGACGAGCTGCAGCGATGGAAGGGTTGACAATCTGGGTCGTGGTGGTGACGAAGCGCGTTTGCGAGTTTCGGAGGCTGAAGAAGAAGACGCTCTAATGTGTTGAATTTTGATGTTGTAATGGTGAGCGAGACGAAGGCTGAAGCTTCGCATTTGGTGGGGCTCTTTCGTGGCAGGTTGGAGGCGGGGTTTGGCAGTTCGGGTTGAGTCTAAGATCCATGCTTTGGTTGGAGAAACTCTAACTTGGTAACTTATTTTGCTACTTTCATTAACTATTTTTGAGTATAGTTTAAAGTTCAAGTTAATGATGTTGATTGATGGATATGTCATTGTTAGACTGTGTCAGCTTCAAATAATATCTATTGCTATAAACAATTCCAAAATGAATAATCGTGGATTGGAGACTAATATATAAGTTTAATCTTAATCAAACTATGGTTAAAATCGTGGATTTTGGTTTACTTTTATTCCAATTTTTCAATTTTCCTTTGATATTTTAGACAGTTTTGCTGAATTTGAACTCGGCAGTGCCCTGAAATTGACCAGCAAAATAGTTTTTAACTACTTTGTATGAGATTTAATGAATCCAACCATTGACAAAACCGAATGGAGATTTTTTTATAGGTAAGAATGAAATGATAGTTTATAGGTAAGAAGTATCTTAAACCATGCTATTCTTTTCAACAACAGAGGCTTAAAATGTTATATTTCAGTAGTGAACAATGTTAGGGGAAGAAAATAAAAAGCATAGAGAATGACTTTTATACATTTTAGCATATAATTTTTTTTTTGTCAAAATATGTTCGTTGCTGGTTATTACCTCTGCAAGTTGGTGTACTATGTTATATTCAATCTAAGATTTAACTCACACCTGTTATAAGTTGAGTTATAAATAGGCAACTATTAGCATAAGTACAATAACTTTATTGATTACTATTTATATAATACATATTTGTGTATCCATAAAAGCTCTTTACATTTGGAGGACTAAAATATTTATGTTAAAGACTAAAGTGGATACTGAACTTATGCTAACCACATGTAGGTTAGCTTTCAATTAGTTAAACTCTGACTATTTCCAAATACTTTCAATACTCAAAGTTTTACCACACCTAACATGATTTTCTTACAACTTTTATTCTAAGGATACTTTTAGTAATTTAATTGACATCGGATTCTTCATCTTGAACGTGTTTATGATGCTTATTAATTATTGTATTCTTCATCACTTTGTGCTGTTACATGATTTCCATCACTAACGGAGCTAAAAATCTATGTGACCTTGGTGAGTGATTTTACCAATATACCTAATGCTTACGCATTCAAAAACTATCGCATCATGGGTAATTAATCTGATTTCCTGATAATTTTTTATGCAGAAAATAAAAAGCATAGACAATGACTTTTATACATTTTAGCATATAATTTGTTTTTGTCAACATATGTTCGTTGCTGTTTATTACCTCTGCAAGTTGGTGTGCTATGTTATATTCAATCTAAGATTTAACTCACACCTGTTATAAGTTGAGTTATAAATAGGCAACTATTAGCATAAGTACAATATCTTTATAGATTACTATTTATATAAAAAATTTCCGTGCTATTCCATTGCAAACATAAGTAGCTCACAAATTTATTTATATCGACTGCACATGACTATTATTTCACAGTAAACAATAGATTTTGATTCTGTCAACATATATGAACAATACATCTGCAAATTTGACACTACCTTTTCTACTCATTTTGCTACGCAGGTTCATGTGAATCAGAAGAAAACAATGGTATTAGGTAGCAAAATTCAAATGTATGCTGCTGGGTTAATGGATTTCTATGTTCAATGTATAAATATTTTCCACTCAATTCTTTTGTGCCGATGCATATTATGTTGTAACTATTTTAAATGTTGGATTTGTGACTTACATTATTTATTATTAAATTGCTGAAAGTTTTTTCAAAAGTTTGCTGCCAGTATTAGGTGTTACGGTAGACATATGTTACCTAATCAAATAATCTTTCAGCTGTCATTACTACCGGTTGCGTGTTAACACATGGTTTTGGTATAAGAGTAGTTCTACCATCTGTCTTCTGTCAGAAAAAAAAACAACAAATTTAATGACCGAATACAGGTCGCTAATAAACATTACCCATCATTCCACCTGTGGACAGCATAGCCACGTCCTTCTATGTACAACAACATTTTGTTTTCAACCAATTCACAAAAATTGAATAACCCAATACAGCTACTATTTACTAGCCATCATGCTTGCTGTCAATCATAGCAGGTCCAAAAGCTTCTACCTATTAGCCTACTATACATAGCATACTATGTGGAGCAGCCTATAATATTCAAACACAGCAAAACGTACGTATTCAAGATGTTCTACTATCTAGGCATGTAAGTAGGAAACCATCCGTAACATCTATCAAACGACCCATTATTTTTGCCTATTTACTGTCCACTTTTACGTTACAAACTTCAAATTCCTATAATTTAACTACCTACCTCTATATACAGTAACCACTACCTCTTCTACATTACACACAAAATATTAAGCTATATATTTTTCATTTGTTATCATGCCTAAGGTAATTGATAATTATTTTATTTTTGTTCGTTACAACGCTTTTATCTCTTTTTAAATTTATTTATTATATGTTGTACTATAGGGTAAATCTATAGGGAACAAAACTGATAATTCAATACGCACTCGAAAGCAGCAGCTAAAGCGAGCAGGAAAGCAACACTGTGAAGAGTTGGTACAACATTCAAATGCCTTCTCGGTTAACATAAAACCATTCAATCAGTCATCAGAAACTTCCCTGCCTACTGCAGTTAAAGTGGAAAATGAAGACAGAGTTTTTAGTGAAACTACTGCTGTGCAGGAATCAGAAGGAACCATGAATGTTCAAGAAACCAAACTAATTATGAACCAACCATCTATTATTGATGACTGGGATGAACCATTTGCGAATGCTGTGGTAAACAACAAACTCACATTTTAACTTAATTATCCCTATACCATACATTTATTTCGTGATTCTATCTTTTACAGATTGAATGTTGCAAGAAATTTGACAAGTGAAAATCGATGTTTTAACATAGCTTTCAACGATTTCTGTTGGATGTTTTTTGTTCTCATGCTTTTTTTACTTCTTTATGTACTGCAATCCCTTACGCATTATTGCACAATAAATGTATCTTATAACTATTTTTTTTCATTTCATATGACTTTTCGTTGTTAACCTTTGTAATAAAACAAAAGCTTTGTCCATGAGCCCTAATGGTATATATGGGCATTTTTCACTGGATTGCTCATTAGTTATCATCGACTCCGCTCTTACTTTGTCCAATCTTCTACCGGAATCAACATGTTAAGGTATACATAATAAATAGTAATGTATGCATGATGTGGTGCATAAATATCTACACATCATGACTGATTTACGTCATATATGGTTATTGATTGCTTTACTCAAATTTTACTCCAAGGTTGTAACAGTTAGATAAATATTAATATTAAAGTGAAATATGGGTATGGGTCTTTGGTGTTACTACTGGGTATGGTCTTCGGTGGTACTACACAACCAACAAACAGATAAGTTGATCAAAAGAAAGTCAACAAATAGAACTACTTATAAGGAACTTATACTAACTGTGAATCCAACAAGAAAACAAAGTAAATTACGCACTAAGAATAACCTAGAATAGACAAGAAATTGTTATGTCAAACCCACCTTATACACTTTAGTAACTTTCTACAGCTTTGATTAATTTTGTTTTACAAGTATAAAGTATTGTAATATCAAGTCACTAATCTATACATTGTAACTTAAGCTACATGGCCCCGTTCACTGTTCTCAAATTTCACATGATAGCACTTTTATTTTAATTTACGCTTATGTAAACTTTACTTATAACTAATAAATAACATTTAACACATAACTCCACCTTTAACTATGCCGCATATTTTCACTGCCCCATACTGCACACGGATTCCACAAACATATAAGTCCGCTTGATGTTATCTTTTCTTCCCATTATTCATACATCAAATTGTGGCCCACTTTACACACACTGTACAATAAACATGAAAGTTTAAATCATTTGAAATACTACAGCACTGAAGCATAAAGGACATAATTTTATAACTCATGACTAAACTCATTGCGGCAGCATTACATTTAGCACTGCAATCAACAACCGCCTTTGTTCAATATTATACTGCCCGCCATCTCATATTTCACTGTTGCCACAAACTATCCTCATTGCCACTACTTTGGACTGACTGAAAGTGAGGCTAAAATGCAATCTATTTTTATAACAAAAAAATGTATCCTTTTTTAACACATTAAAATATCTTTTTTTATTCATCAATTCACTTCAACCTGCAAAATTGTAGCATTTTTTAACACATTAAAATATCTTTTTTTTATTCACCAATTCACTTCAACCTGCAAAATTGTAGCATTTTTTAACACATAACAACATCTTAGTTTTATTCACCAATTGACTTCAACCTGTACCGGGTACATATTGCATTTTATTACTGTGAACATATCATCTTTCATGGATATTGACATGACTAATATGTGATTGATGTATACGTTTTACATATAGATGAAAATGGCAACCATACATACATTACTACAACTAGGCTGCTGTGTACAACCTTACCCTTGAATTGAAATGGTTGATGTGATCCAGTACTAACGGTACTATGCATATTATTGACGGACTCCAATAATACCTGCTATATTTTCTCATCTCATACCCATTCAAACCATATGTTACTGTTACTCACCCGTTGTCTTTCTGTCTATAAGTAAATTGTTCAGTTTTATGTTTTCACAATACAATTACTTTCTAAGCTAATCAAACAACCTCATATTGCACTTTATTTAATTGCGTTCATACTATTCTGTTTATTACTATGGATGAAATACAAAGAGAACGAAGACGTGAGAGTCAACGTTCTAGACGTGCACATGCAAGAGAGCAAACTATTTCAAATAGAAGGACCCAATCAGCTGAAAGCTCTCATTTGAGACAACCGGGTATTTACTTTATTATTACACTTTTACCTTTAGCTACATCCAAAGGCAAAATTTCTAAGATTAGAGGGTGTTCATTTGTTGAAGCTAAAATACAAATAAATTTTGTTATCATATTAGGAGCACTACATCTTATTTTGTCATTATGTGCTACTGCGAATAATTTTTTGCACACTTACAGCGGAGCTAAAAATACATGTGAACTTGGTGATTGATTTTACTGATATACCTAATGCTTTTGGACATAATTAAAAGCGAATCCCCATTCATACAGAAGTTGTACCTCCCAACGCCCATGTAAGACACACATAGGCCTGTACAGATCAATAAATTCATTTGTTTTCTTTTAAAAGTGCATTCTAATCCATATTTACCCAAATGTAAAGTCGTTAAAATATTTTTCTTTTTTTAAACCTAATTCATTTTTGTATACATTCCCTTGAGAGTATTTAAACCCTGCACTTTTAACGCAAAATGAAAAAAAAACAGTTTTTTTACCGCTACATTTTTGACATCGTACTCTATATTTTTTTGGAATTGACAAGATTTGAAATAAAAAGACAGTGTTTATTTTCCTTCGGGTTAAAGTTAAATTTAATTATATTTCAACAGCAAAGATTGGGAACTTGGACGCACTTCCCACATGCAGAGTTAACTGCACACGCATACCATCGTTTAAAACTTCATAACTAAATCATTATTGGTAAAATGAGATACTATACGATGCTCCGTTTCAATGTAAATTTTGGGACTTTTTCAAATTCAAAAATTAGCGTTAGTTTCATATTTTTAATGTTATTTGTCTTTTTTCCAAATAAGGAAAGAAATAAATATTGCTACCGATATTTTTTTCTAACAGCATATGTTTTATACTTGCTTAAATAATAGTCAGTTTGTTCGGTGAGATGTGTTTTTCATGGAAATTAATACAACTCTTTTGATAGTACATATATAAACAAGGAATACAACTCCTTTGACAATACATATATAAACAACGTTACTTCCATTTCAAACAAAAAGAATCTTATTTGGTATCAACATATAATTATTAAATCATTATGAAATGCCACCCATGTTATTTGCTACAAAAATATACCAACTATCTGCTTGCTTGATAATATATAATCTATCAAAGTATTTGCTATGTAATTAATGTTTGAGTATTTAATCTTTGCCTTAGAACATACTTTTTGCCTATCAAGTAGTTTTTAGATTTGGAATCTAATGCAATTTGGATGGACGTGGTTAGGTTACAAATGAGTTTGGGCTAATAATTTGTATAAGATAACTGTACAAAATAATTTTATAAATGAGTTTGGGTTAATGATGTGTATAGACGGGTTATATAAATGAATTTTGGTTAACACAATAATTTGTGTAAAATTTGTATACATTCATTTTTGCTTAATTTGTCATATATTATTGTTTATAGTCCTACATAAGTTGAGAGAACGACTACAATTCATTTGATGTTCGAAAGAAATAGTATTTTGGAATTATATTTATGATATGCTGTATATTTTTTCAACGAAGCATGCATGTTATATGTAATTTAAATCATGTAATATAAATTTATGTCAAGTATTGAATATTTATTACGAAAATTTGCTCATTTAGACCACTTTTGAAAACCTACTACGGAAACAAATATGTTTTCAAACTATTTACGGAAGCAGGTCTGTTTCTGCCATGCAGGCTAATATATATATATTATTATTATAGCATTATCAAGTATAGTGTCAGTTTGCACGATTTAGGATAACGTCAGTTTCCACCATATTGGATTTTTTGTTTAAAAAAATAATTCCGCGTGACTTGGGATAAAATCAATTTGCGCTATCCTAAATTGTGTTTCACAATTTTTTTTTAAAATATGTTGTGGTGCCATACCAATTTTTTTGTTTACGTGGAAGAAACATGTCTACTTCCGTGATTAGTTTGGAAATACGTATGTTTCCGCAACAGGCTTTGACAAATAGGCCACCTGCATAAATTTTCCAATTTATTAATTTTTTTTGCAGAAAAAGTACCAAAAAGTATTCGCTATTTTTTTAATGAATGGTGTATGATATTTTAGTAGTAATATATTAAGTTTGCGTTATTATGTTCAACAGATCCCAATATGTTTGTACTATTTATATACAGAGAGTACTTCAAACATTGAGAACATTAGGATGCATGAACATTACACTGTCCACTTTTAGATTCTCGGTGGGTAACCTCAACTTTTTTTTATAGCCTGTCAATAAACGTTGCTCACCATTCTGCGACCAAAATTGTTGCACACGTCTCCATGTCCGATTAAAATCTTTTTCTGTCCACTAGCATTTTCCATTTTTTCTAGCTCTCACGGTGTATGAGCATATGTGTCACACAGTTTGTCCTTTGCACTAAAGTCTGATCTATTACTGAGAGTCATCTTCAGTCTAAAAATCGTTTCTGTTTGTTACTGTTCTGTATTGTAGCTGTTTTACAGAACGTATTCTGTCATTTGCTAAAGTAGAATTAATCGTTATTGCATTATGAATAATATTGCATATGTGTCATTTACTGTTTCAACCACTCACTTTCTCATTTCATTTCTAATGTTGTAGTTCTACTCATTCTTATGTTGGTAATAATTTAGGATCATCTGAACATGAAGAACAAAGGATACGTCGATCCACTTTTATTACAAGCTATAACAGTGGTCGAAACTTTATTGCTACACAGTATTTTCACAAGCACATGCTATCTGTGTTATCCCAACTTTTAGCAAAGCTGAGATACCCAAAACTGACTGAAAATCAATAATAACTAGCCATGAATGTC
The DNA here is from genome assembly GCA_030737815.1 of Allium fistulosum. Taxonomy (NCBI): domain Eukaryota; kingdom Viridiplantae; phylum Streptophyta; class Magnoliopsida; order Asparagales; family Amaryllidaceae; genus Allium; species Allium fistulosum. Next base: position 8,535,579 of record JASFAW010000014.1, read on the forward strand.
AACTATGCGTTGCAGGATAACCATGGATATCGATAAATTTTGTCCGGGTCCGGATCGGGCTGCAATTGACAAGATATGACAAGCAAAGCCATGAAAGCCAGTGCTCCAAGTTTCAGGTAAATCAGAGTTCGTATGAACGAGATATGATCGATACAAGTTATATAAAACATGCTGTTCATATCCATCAGAGACAACCTATTCGAATCGATCAGATTCGTATCCATCAGGGAGTCATCGTCAAGTTCGAATCCATCGGGTTCGTATCCATCGTAATGGCCATACGTTCGTATCCATTAACATCGCATCGATTCATCTCGTATCCACCAAGCGGCCTCATTTCGTCTCGATCACCTACCATCTACCTCGTATCCATCGGTTGGAGAGCCTGTTGTCTCTAGTTCGTATCTATCAGGTGGCCATACCTGGATAATTGTTCGTATCCTTCGAGCTAAGGCTGGTACTGCTTGTTCGTATCCATTTACACTGGTCGATATGAACAAGGGTCAGATTGATGGATGCGAACGAGGTTGCCTCTATCGATATGAATTAGAGCATCTCCACCAAGTCAATATATACAACGGTCATCGAGGCAAACGAGGCGAAGTTTGTGGAAACGAATCGGTCAAAACGCCACTGAAATGGGATTGATCCAAGAAACTCAGCACCCGAAGTGAATCAACCCAGAAATTACGCGCCACGCCACCACAAGTGCGCGTGCCCCTATCGAGTCGAAAAGAATGGGCTCGAACCTATGGATACGAACACGACAGCCCTCGCGAGAATGAAATTCGTATCGATCATATCTCCCAAACCGCTGATCCAAATGCAACAAAATTTTCACAGTAGCTTGCATACAAGGTAAAGATCAATCCTGCCAAGTTTTAGCTCGATTGGGTCATTTCTTGATGGATACAAAATTGCTTCGTATCAATCGCAGATCGAGTCGAAACTTGGTGGGGTCGGTCGCGTGGGCCCCCTCACGTGCCAGAAGAAGTCTCCGGAAGTTTGGGCGCGATCAGCTTCCTACGCCTATAAATAGCCCCCTGAAGCCTGTAAAAAAGGGGATCTTTTTTGGCTGCCTAACGTCCAGACTCTGCCGGATTCAATTCTACTTCTTTCCATTGCTGTCATACTCGAATTCATTCATTGTATCTACTGTAATCATCTGTAATCAGTGAAGAACATCAATGAAAGATAAAAATCATTAAAGTGGACGTAGGCCGGAGATAGCCGAACCACTATAAATTGTGTGTCACTGCTCTTTATTTCTGGATTGCTGTTTATTGCTAGCTTAGATCTGAGAGTTGTGTCTGAATATTGCTGATTGGTATTCATACACTGGTGCTTTCACAATACTTGGGGTTTGTGACCATTTTTGGCGCAAACACTTTGGTGCTTTCACTGAGAAGGCTGAACTCAAGATCCGCTACGCAAGATTTGAAGTTCAGATTTGAACGCTTGCAGACTTGAAAGACAATGACTCGACAAACAAGTAGAAGACAAAGAGCTGAGAGAAGCCAACAAGGAGGAAGTCAAGAGGCATCCCCTGGTGCTGGAGAAGAACCAGCTTCGATCTACATCACCAGAGACGAAATGGAGACCATGACCAATCTGATGCACGAAAGAATAATGAAGAGCCAACAAGAGATGTTGCAGAATTTCTTTGAATAGATGAGAGCTGCAGGAATACAGAACCTAGGACCAGCTACAGCAGCTATGAATGTGGGACAAGGAGTCAGGATTGCGGAAACCAATGAAGATCAGGTTCATGGTCAGAATGCAGATCTAGAAGGCAATCAACAAGGACTTGGGGGCAGACCCTCAGGATCTGATGCTGGAAGACCTACAGATGGAGCTCAACAAGCTGGAACCAACGCTGATGCTAACGGGCCACACGAAGAGTACGTACCAGAATACCCTTTAAGACCAAGAGGGCAACCCCAGGATGGAGATGAAAAGATGGCTGGATTAGTGCGACGACTCATGAGAGGAGGATTGTCTAGCGGAGGATTGGAAGAAGTCAGTCGGAGTCCGTTCACTCCGAATATCAGGAATGCAAGGAACCCTCCAAAGTTCAAACTACCAACGCTGGATCCGTATGATGGGAAGTCGGATCCGACCATGCATATTACCAGATACATTAGACACATGGAAGTACTGGGAGCATCTGAGGAAGTGATGGCACGATGTTTCCCTTTATTTTTGTCAGACTTGGCTGCACTTTGGTTCAGGCAATTAAAGACTGGATCGATCAGGACATGGGGCGAGCTTGTAGATTGCTTCGTGGAACAATTTAGGGTCCATGTAACAAGACCCAAGAGTGTGATGACTTTAGCTTCGATAAAGCAAAGGACCGGAGAGTCCATAAAAGGTTTTCTGCTACGATTCAATGCAACGGTGACTTCTGTAGATCGCCCGGATCCATCGATGATTTTGATGGCGGCAGTGGCAGGAGTTGGAGAAGGCACCAAATTCAAAGATTCATTGACAAGAGATCCACCACAAGATCTTGGAGAGTTTTACCATGAAGCTGAGAAATTCATTCGATTAGAAGAATCAAGAGCCGAGAGGCAGGAAGTAAATGCTGCACAAGGCGAAGGAACCGCCAGGGAACAGTCTAGGGCAGACAAAGGAAAGAGAAAGCAGGATGACGCACATGATGGTCCTGATAAACGGAAGAAATTCCGAGAGCCTAGATTCAGGCAATACACAGATTTGACGGCAAGCCTAGAAAGGATTTACACTGAAACTCGGGGGCAACTCCCCTATCGAAAACCACCCAGGAGAGATCCCATGGAGCGGGAACGCAGGTCTGGAAAATACTGCCTATTCCATGAGCTGGATGGGCACACTACCGATGAATGCCGCCACCTAAGGGATGAGGTGGAAGAACATGCCAGGAGTGGTAGACTGCCACAATATACCAGAGAACGGGCAGCGACAGTAAGACCTGAACAACCACCGACTCCACCTAACAGGAGTGATCCTGGATCGGGATCACAACTCGTCATCAACTGATTATGATGGCAAGGGCCAAGTTCAAGATTTGGACTTTGGCCGATTAGTTTTCTTAGATTTGATTTCCAAAATAAAACGGCTATCCTACTTACTCATGTACTGGAACCGGAGAGATCCCAAGGCATGCTCTAAGATGGAAATAGACCGCTCCGCCCAGAGAGGCATTGTCTTGTTTTTCCTGGTGTTTGAGATTGAACATCTAGGATTTGAATTTAATAAAGAAACATTTATTGAAATAAACCTTTGACTGGAGAGTTAAAGGATAAACATTAAATATCAATGTAAAGATGATCGCTTTACGATCCTACCCGGAGGGGCGGGGTCCGGAGTGCAAGAAGTGAGTTACTTCGCCGGAGAGCGATAGGCTCGACTCACTTAAGCATCGTTTCCTATTCACCAGAGAGTGATTGGATCAGGATTCGATAAGAGCCTGGAGAGGCTGTGATCGGCCGAAGATTCAGGTCATGACATCGCTTAATGTTCAAATACACTGAACCGGAGTGCAAGAAGTGGGTCGCTTCGCCGGAGAGCGACAGGATTGACCCACTTAACGTTGTTTCCCCTTCACCGGAGAGTGACAGGATGGGATCCAGCAGGAGCCCGGAGAGGCTACGATCGGTCCAGAACGACCAAGATATCGCTTCATGCCCTAACTTGGGCCAGAGTGCAAGGGGTAGAAAGCAACGCCGGAGTGCAATAGGATCTTTCTATTCGACCGCTAAGTCTGGAATGGGCTTCGCAAGGGTCCGGAGCGATCATCAACAGTCCGGAGAGGCTGTAGAATTTCATTCTTAACTTCCACAGGAAGAAATTGATAATGTTTCGGCTTCGAACAGCCATGGACTTGATTAAAAATGCTATAAGCTCTGAATAAAACTTGAACTCAATGCATTCGATTTGAGACTGATCAAAACACACCTTTTACCAAAAGGCATGTTTTGGGGGGCAAAGTGTTATCCCAACTTTTAGCAAAGCTGAGATACCCAAAACTGACTGAAAATCAATAATAACTAGCCATGAATGTTAACTATGCGTTGTAGGATAACCATGGATATCGATAAATTTTGTCCGGGTCCGGATCGGGCTGCAATTGACAAGATATGACAAGCAAAGCCATGAAAGCCAGTGCTCCAAGTTTCAGGTAAATCGGAGTTCGTATGAACGAGATATGATCGATACAAGTTATATAAAACATGTTGTTCATATCCATCAGAGACAACCTATTCGAATTAATCAGATTCGTATCCATCAGGGAGTCATCGTCAAGTTCGAATCCATCGGGTTCGTATCCATCGTAATGGCCATACGTTCGTATCCATTAACATCACATCGATTCATCTCGTATCCACCAAGCGGCCTCATTTCGTCTCGATCACCTACCATCTACCTTGTATCCATCGGCTGGAGAGCCTGTTGTCTCTAGTTCGTATCTATCAGGTGGCCATACTTGGATAATTGTTCGTATCCTTCGAGCTAAGGCTGGTACTGCTTGTTCGTATCCATCTACACTGGTCGATACGAACAAGGGTCGGATTGATGGATGCGAACGAGGTTGCCTCTATCGATATGAATTAGAGCATCTCCACCAAGTCAATATATACAACGGTCATCGAGGCAAACGAGGCGAAGTTTGTGGAAATGAATCGGTCAAAACGCCACTGAAATGGGATTGATCCAGGAAACTCGGCACCCGAAGTGAATCAACCCATAAATTACGTGCCACGCCACCACAAGTGCGCGTGCCCCTATCGAGTCGAACAGCATGGGCTCGAACCTATGGATACGAACGCGACAGCCCTCGTGAGAATGAAATTCGTATCGATCATATCTCCCAAACCGCTGATCCAAATGCAATGAAATTTTCATAGTAGCTTGCATACAAGGTAAAGATCAATCCTGCCAAGTTTCAGCTCGATTGGGTCAATTCTTGATGGTATGAAATTGCTTCGTATCAATCGCAGATCGAGTCGAAACTTGGTGGGGTCGGTCGCGTGGGCCCCCTCACGTGCCAGAAGAAGTCTCCCGAAGTTTGGGCGCGATCTCAGCTTCCTACACCTATAAATAGCCCCTTGAAGCCTGTAGAAAAGGGGATCTTTTTTGGCTGCCTAACGTCCAGACTCTGCCGGATTCAATTCTACTTCTTTCCATTGCTGTCATACTCGAATTCAGTCATTGTATCTGCTGTAATAATCTGTAATCAACGAAGAACATCAATAAATGATAAAAATCATTGAAGTGGACGTAGGCCGGAGATAGTCGAACCACTATAAATTGTGTCACTGTTCTTTATTTCTGGATTGCTGTTTATTGCTAGCTTAGATCTGAGAGTTGTGTCTGAATATTGCTGATTGGTATTCATACACTGGTGCTTTCACAATACTTGGGGTTTATGACCATTTTTGGCGCAAACAATCTGCTCCTACGTACTGCCCATTTTGCGGCTCAAAGATAATCTTTCTTGAGACGTTTGAGATTTGCTGTAAGAATGGTAAAATTACCATTCAAAAACCAACAACACCTCAACAGATATTAGATTTGTATACTGATCAAACCGAACTTGGTATGCATTTTAGAAGTAATATAAGATCATATAACAATGCTTTTGCTTTTACATCGATGGGTGCTAACATTGATCAGAGCTTAGCAAATGCAACAAATGGAGTTTATTCATATCGTGCACAAGGCTCCGTATATCATAGCATCGGTAGTTCTTTACCTATGGATGGAATGAGACCAAGATATTTGCAATTATATATTTATGATACTGACCACGAGATAGAAAATAGACAACATGATAATGCAGCAATGAGGCCAGACCTACTTTTGACACTAAAACATATTTTAGATATCCACAATCCTTTTGTACAAGTATTTCAACATTTGAGCCAGCGTGATGATATACAAAATTGTAGAATAAGAATAAAAGAGCTTGTAGTAAATAGACACATTCATGAGTTACCAACTGCATCACAAGTAGCAGGTATAATTGTCGGAGATGAAGAACATACCAATTTGAATAATAGGGATATTATAGTTCAAACGAGAAGTGGAAATTTACAAAGGGTTCAAGATACTACAGGGTTTTATGATCCATTACAATATCCACTTTTACTACCATACGGTGAACATGGATGGGATCTACACATACATGACAATGGAGTCACAACAATAAGTTGTAGAGCTTATCATTCTCATCTTTTGCAGGTGCATAACATACCATTTACCTCCACTTACTTTTATTTTTATAATCATTATTGATTGTTTATGTGTTTAGATACGACCAATGGAAATGTCATTACTTTTGCATGGCGGTCGCCTATTGCAGCAGTATGTGGTTGACAATTATGTTAAAATAGAAACTATGAGACTAAGGTACCTCCGAAACAATCAAGATACTATTAGAGCTGAATTATATCAAGGTTTACAGGATGCTCTTGCTTCTAGAGAGACGTCTACCGGTAAGTAATACTTCGTAACCAATTATTTATTATGTTTCTCTAACTTTACATTCAAAATTATATTTTGTAACTTTATTTCATTTTACTATAACCTTTAGGAAATGTTGGTGTTCAAAAAATTCTTCCATCATCTCACACCGGTAGTCCTCGAGATATGCATAATCGATATCAAGATGCAATGGCAATAGTGCGAAGGTATGGAAAACCTGATTTATTTATTACTATCACATGTAATGTTAAGTGGTTAGAGATTACACAAGAAATACTACCCGGTCAACAAGCACAAGATAGACCCGATTTAACAACAAGGATATTTCGTGCAAAATTAGAACAACTAAAACATGACTTATATGAAAAAGGCGTATTAGGTAAAGTCATTGCGCATGTGCACGTCATTGAGTTTCAAAAGAGAGGTCTACCTCATTCACATATATTAATTATTCTACATGAAAATGATAAGATTAACAACCCTGACGATTATGACACTTTAGTCAGGGCTGAAATCCCAGATAAAGATTTAGAACCAGAATTACATGCTGCAGTTATAAAACAAATGGTTCATACTCCATGTGGTCGTTTTAATGCTAATGTCACGTGCATGAAAAATAATCAATGCAAGAAAGGATTTCCAAAGTCTTTTGCACCTACAACTTTACAAGGAAGTGATTCGTATCCGATTTATAGAAGACGTGACAATGGAATAAAAGTACAAAGAGGTGGATAAATAATTGACAATCGTTGGGTCGTTCCTTATAATCCTTATTTATTATTAAAATATGATTGTCATATAAATGTTGAAATTTGCTCAAGTATTTCATCTGTGAAATATTTATATAAATATGTTTATAAAGGGTCAGATCGTGTTTCTGTAAACGTATCTTCTAACACAAATGATGCGGATGAAATTTCACAGTTTGTTAACGCTAGATGGATTTGTGCACCTGAGTCAATATGGCGAATATTTAACTTTGCACTAAGTTCTATTTCTCCTTCTGTTATAGGACTACAAATACATCTTCCAAATAGACAACAACTACAATTTAGTGCAAACGAACACTTAGAAACTATTTTGAGTGATGAACATAGATCTAAAACAATGCTTACTGAATTTTTCACTAAGAATATTAATGATGTCAATGCACGTCAATACTTATACTACGAATTTCCTGAAAAATTTTGGTGGGAATATAAACAAAAAGAATGGATACGTAGACGAAACAATCGTAAGGTAATTGGACGAATTTATACAGTATCTCCTACAGAAGGTGATCGATTTTATTTACGATTACTTTTAAACCATGTTAGAGGTCCGACATCTTTTACGCACTTACTTACCGTTAATGGAACTCAGTATAACACCTTTAAAGAAGCCGAAGAACATAGAGGTTTGCTTGAAAATGATAATAGTATAAAGGAATGTTTACAAGATGCTTCAAACACACACATGCCCACCGCTTTAAGAAGATTGTTTATCACAATTTTAGTTTATTGTGAGCCTTCCATGGTGCGAGAACTATGGGATGAGTTTTTTCCATATTTAATTGAAGATTATCCTTCTACGCATACTAATAACCAAAATAATATACATGTAATAAACCGATGTCTTTCCGACCTCAATAACCTCCTAAAACAATATAACAAAACAATTTTTGACTATGACATCCCTCATAACAATCTACATTTTTCCAACCACTATAATAGTTCAACCATTATTTTAGAAGAACAATCCATAGAGATACCACAAACCGATATAGATTTTGTAAATAACTTAAACGCAGAACAAAATGAAGCATTTCAACTGATCATGCATTCGGTAAAAGAAAAAAATAATTCAATATATTTCATAGATGGTCCAGGAGGTACAGGAAAAACTTATCTTTATAAATCAATTTTAGCCCATATACGAATCCAAGGCCTTATTGCTATTGCGGTTGCTACCTCTGGAATTGCTTCTCTCGCGTTGCCTGGAGGTCGAACTGCACATTCTAGATTTAAAATTCCTATCAAATTGGATTCTTCGTCAACATGTTACATTCCTAAACAATCTGATAATGCAAAACTATTATGTTTGGCCACTGTTATACTATGGGATAAAGCAACAATGGCTCATCATTATGCATTTGAAGCCTTAGATAGAACATTAAGGGACCTAACAGGTGTAAATACTCCATTTGGTGGGAAGATTATTATATTAGGTGGTGATTTTCGACAAGTACTACCCATTGTCGCAAAAGGTACTAGAGCTCAAATAGTCGATTCATGTATAGTACGATCATATTTGTGGACAAGTGCCCATGTAGTTCATTTAACACAAAATATGCGAGCGAGAAACGATCAATCATTTTCCGAATTACTTTTACGTATTGGAAATGGAACAGAACCTTATGTACAAGATGATCTTATTAAACTCCCAGATGATATTATTATACCCAACACCAATGCAAATTCTCTATGTCGTTTAATTGATGAAGTCTTCCCTACACTCCATAAAAATTTAGGTAACACTGATTATATAATGAATAGAGCAATATTAACACCAAAAAATGAAACAACGGATGATATAAATAATACAATCATACATATGTTTCCAGGACAAGAACATATTTATTATTCTTTTGATACAGTTGAAGATGATAGAACTAATTTGTACCAGCCAGAATTTCTGAACTCGCTTGCTTTAGGTGGCTTGCCACCACATAAACTAACACTTAAAGTAGGATCACCAATAATGTTACTTAGAAATATAGACCCAAAAATTGGATTATGTAATGGAACAAGATTAATATGCTGTTTCTTCCATAGAAATCTCATTGATGCAGAAATTACAGTTGGTCATTATCGTGGTACAAGGGTATTCATTCCACGTATCCCTCTAAAGCCTTCTGAAAATATTAACATGCCTTTTAACTTCATTCGCAAACAATTTCCAATTAAATTATCATTTGCTTTAACAATTAATAAATCACAAGGACAAACCATTCCCCATGTTGGAATTTATCTTCCAGAGCACGTTTTTAGTCATGGTCAACTATATGTGGCGTTATCCAGAGGAGTTGCACGAAACTCAACAAAGATTTTAGTAGAAAAAGGTAAAATTCCACGTAACAAGGGAACTCACACTAGAAATGTAGTGTATAAAGATGTTTTATTGTCGTGTAATCAAAACTTAAACTAATTACAATTAAGATTATTTTTTCCATCAAATTTTTTCAATATTCATTATTCATTTTCAACATATCACTGAGTACTGTCCTTCTGCATTTACCAAATTAACTTCATCATTTCACTTATATTCCAATTACTCTTTATACCCACGTATTACTTTATGCTCAAAATTGAAACTTTCGTTTACATCAAATATATAACAACCATAATTTTAAATTTTTACAATCATTACAAAAACATGTATCACATAAACTAATCCCTAAAAAAATGTTTTTAACTCCGCCATCACCTATTACTTAGCAATGCCGGTCTCAAGCCCGGATAAAGGAGGAGAGAAAACATTTTACAAACAAAGAGGCAATAATGTAGTCATGCAAGAATAGCAGCAAAATAATAGTATGAGTATTCAATCTTAACCGGTAAGCTTATGCAGCTGTATGACAATACATTTTCTGTATGCACTACTTCATATTAACAAAAATTTAACTCACGGTTGTCTTCGCACACATCCAACGGACGTGCCATCCATACTAGTATATATATATACGTATACAACATTAAACTAATATTCTTTTTCACAACTAACTTGATTTTCGGACAAACTCCAAAATAGACGTGCCGACAGGCGTTCGTAATGTTTTACCCACATTCCAAACACAATGGAACAGGTTTCGGGGCCCAATTCGATCGTATGTGGAAGATAGATTTTCGAATCAAATTAAAATATTAAATTTTCGATATTTATTTCAACGCGTTTCTAACCCGTACGATCAAACGATAACTCCAAATGCTCCGAAATTTGAAATCCTATAATAATACACTATTACGGATCCAATGGAACTGGTTTCGTCGAATTCCGAGACTGTGCCTCCGAAGGCTATTTTATCCGTCGATATAATATAAAATTTTCAATTTTCAAATTTTCACTTTTAAATCCAATTTTAAATGATAGCAAATTTCACAGTTGCTTAAATATACTTTACATCAATTTCCGGTTTCATTTTCAATCATATTATATTCAGAATTCAATTATTCAAATATTTGCAATATTAAATTTTAAACAATTTTGATTATTCAATAATTCACTATCTTCTGAAATATTTGAAAATGAACTTATAAGATTAAATCTTTAAAAACGAATTCAAATTATAGAACAATTATTTCCATTATACAGTTATTCAATTCCCGTTATTCAATTATTCAATTAATTTCAAATATTAAATTTAAACAATTTAATTGTTCAATATTTGATAAATTCCAATATTAGATTTTAAATAAATTTTCGTTATCAGTCAATTACTTTATTCACATCCAGTGCATCCAGCATTTGTTATTCAACTTCAGTTATTGATTATAAACCTAGCTAATATATAATATCCTTTCAATTGATTGGAAATTCATTCAATTCATTAATAATTAACTTAGATAAATGTTGTTGAAATTCATTCTCATTATTATTATCATAAATAAATTACAAATTTTAAATTCTTCCAACATTAATTCATGAAATTTTATTAAATTAACTATTTTAATTATCGAAAATTTACGGGTCGTTACACTCTCCCCCACTCAAAACTTTTCGTCCTCGAAAAGGAAGGGAAAAGGAACCAAGTAAAGAATTCAACAGTTGATATATTTTATTCAAAATTATCAATTTATAAAACAATGAAATTTCATTTATAAAGCCATTACTACACTTCCACTACGCTACTCCGATTGGCTTACGAAATTACAATTTTAGTTATCCAAACAAGTTATAAAATTTTAAAACTTGAAAATTTTCTAACACCTGGATTTACGAAAAATTTCGGCAGAGTCTCCTTTGCGCGGCTCGATCGGTACAACTACAAAACGCCTCTACGGGCCCCAAACCAACAAAAGAAAACAAAAGCCAAGTGGCTCCATCATAAAACCACCAAATCCAATGACAAAATAAACACGTACCTCTTTGTCGGGCAATCCAAATTTCTTGATTTAAATACCTGCATCTCAATTACCAATGGTATCCAATCATATAATTTTAAAATCATTTTATATTTTGCATTTCAATTTTCAATATTACTTTACTTAAGCCCGTACGAAGTACATATATTATCCGTACGTAGTATCAAATCCGATCGCTCACTCAATCGCAAAATTTCACTTCCAAACTAGTATTGTTCACATGACTCTCTAGTGCGAACTCAGGTTTGGTTCCTTGATCGGAAATCGTTATTCTCCTTGCATAGCCATATACTATGATAGAGAATTCCAGAATCAAATCAAAAATCCGTATCTAGAGTTCGCCGTCAAGAATCGAGTGAAAAATCCTAACTCGGATCGACATGAATTATCTCAAAATTCTATGCTCGAATTTGGATCAAATCGTTATGCGAATAAAATAATATACGTACAACTTACGTATTAACTTTCAATAGATTTCTATCCAATCCATCTATATGAAATTTCTTTACTTACCTTCATTTCATTTACAATTTATTATTCATAACGCAACGTTCATATCCCTTATTTACTTAGTATATCCATTTTAAACATTCTATATAATTTTATTAAATTCAATTTCATTTTCCATTGATTCTTAGCTATACCAAACTCTTTTGTTTACATTTACTTCATTTTCATAGTTTCAGCCAATAATAGATTTATTTGTGAAACATTTTATTAATCATCACTTTAGTTTATAATTATTCTATAAAAGTCATATATAAGAAGTTGGACTTCATCTAAGTTTATAATTATCTCGAAAGTCATAAATTCAATTTCACAATTCCTTTGCAAGTTTATATTTAATTCTATAGCCAATTCACCCAGATATTATTTGATTCATTTGTCTTCTTTCTTAAGTTCCACTTACTTATTCCATTTGGTCATTAAAGGATTTTCATAATATACTGATTAACTATATAACATTTATTATTACAACCAAATTTCCATTTATATACATTTGAACTGCTTTCAAGTTTTGTTCACTTGTATATTCAATTACTTTTAGGTTTTTCTTACTTGTATAATATCCCATTACATATCCAAATCATCTTTTAACTTTTTTACACTTGGTAAGTTTTATTATACTTTATTAGAATGCAATTTGATACCATACAAATTTATAGGATTCATTTTACTTAATTAGAATGTTCACAATTTTTAACTTGTTTAAGTTTTCTTTACTTTCAGTTTTAAGAGTTACAATTTCAGCCCTAAAGTTTCTCAAAACATTAAGCTTAGAATTCTCAATCCTCTTATTTTATAAGTTCTGATGATTCACATTTCATTCAAATAATTTGAAAAATATTAATTAACAGAACTTAGAAATTTAAATGCCCAGTTTATTTCAAATCATTTGAAATAAATATATATACACTTATATCTTTTATATATCGAATCATACTTTTGGAGTTTAAACAAAAATGCATTTTTCAAAACAGTTTCAAAGCAAAGCAAAGCTTTGCAGAAGTCTCCCCCACTTTGAGACTCGAAAATGAACGTCGATGATGCTGCGCAGTCATCACCGAAATTATTTTCCAGCGACATAAGAGAGGAGTACTGAATTCATTCTTTTTTTTAATCCCTTCAAAATATTTCCATAGATGTTTTTCACTCATATCACTCTACATTTCTCTTCAAATCTTTGAAAAACATTTCAAAATCCCCGGGTCTTAAATGCAGTATTTCTCAATTTAAATCTATCTTGATTTATAAGTCACATTTATAAATTATTCTTACAAAATTTTACTTTCTTAAAACATTCCATAAGTTGTTTTATCATTATTTATTTTGTAATTACCCTTATTTATTAAAATACAACATCCAATTAATGATAACAATCAATATTATCATTCCTAACAACCTAACAAACTGAATGAATCATAATAATTTCTGAAACTTATTTCTTTATATACAAAATATAATTAGGGCAAAATTATTTCATGTACCCAATTTCAAAAGGATACTATGTCGAATTGTTCTGTTCAAGTGTTTAGAGATCCCTATTAATGACGTTAATTACTCGTATTGACCAGAATCCATAAGCCACTCAACAAATCAACCAACACAGTATAAAATTTTTTTATATCACTAATAAATACGCTCTCTCAAACATATACACTCAACGACTCATTATAGGGTATTACTACCCTATTTATAAAGAGTCAGACCCCACAAAGCTAAGGTTATCGCTAAACCAAAGCTCTGATACCAACTGTAACGACCCACCTTTTGGACAGTTTAAATCGACAATCAAACACACATGTCAACTCAAACCATTCAAAGGGAGGATTGTTAATGGGGTAAATAAGAAAAGAAGAGAAAAGGAACAAGAAACAACCACAGAATCTCGCAGCGGAAAGATAAAATATAATAATCAAATAAATAGTTCATGAAGCTGTTTAATATACTTTTGATTATCATTTATACATCATTTATCAGAGTTATACATATACAACAGAACAAATAAAATAATGCAGCAGACAACATGATGCAAGGATAATAATAGTAATAGTATACCAAATCTTCGTCTTCGTCCTCCAGAATAGATCTTCAATAAGCTGAAAAAATCAGGACTGACCCGAGCGTAATGAAAGAACAAAACACTCGAGTCAGGACTAAAATATCCTTATGTAAGTTAAATCAATCATAAATAACAATGAGTGTAACGACGTTAGAGATGTTTACGGGGTTTGACATCTCCTATCTAGTGTCAACGTGAGTGCAATAACTCAAGAGATGCTACGGGATTTTCCATCTCTTAAGGATCCGTTAAACTATCTACTATGTAGTACAATACGCTATTATAATATGTCTATAGTAAAGTAAACTATTAAAATAGCGTTAAGGCGTTAGCCATATCCCCCATAACACATTTTTATATATTCCCATAGTCTATATAGTACCGTAATTCCTCCATAAACTAGAGGGCTATCAGAGGGCATTCCATAGGTATGGTACAAAACAAACTCGTAAAAGGCGCTCTAGGGCATGTGAACACGGCACACGAGGAGATGCCAGGGTAGATATACCAATTGCACTCCCGGACTGGTGGTGACGCATAGCAGCTACTACCGCCCACCTCGGACACAATCCCAAACAATCGAGGGGTGGCCACCAAATCAAATAACAAAAGCAATAGAATGGTATCGAAGGAATATGCCCGATAAGAGGAATGACCTCACATTGGCCCGGTATAGCTCCTGATTTTAGTCACATCTAAGCCGACTCATGGGAGTCAGGGTCACGTCATACCATATAGAATCGTCGCCAAACCATCCTACTTCATTTCTGGAATCTCCACCACGTACACAGTTGTTAAAGTGGTTTTCGGTATCGACAGAGAGTATGCCCATATTCGATCCCGGTCTCTTTAACAACCAAACGCTTATTATACACCAGATGGTTCTTTTACATTTTCAAAATCAATTCATAATTGATATCAAAATATCAAGTTCGCTTCAAAATCAAATCCATTACAAAATCATCGTATCTACTCAAAATATACGATTCCATTTCAAAATCATTTCGCCCCAATATCTCATTTCAATTTCAAAATCGTTTCACATTTCAATTTAGGTTGTAACTTCATTTAGCCCAATTCGTATTTAAATCCAAGATTTAAATATAAACATTTCAACTTATTGACCAGCTGGAAATTTTGGAAAATAGTTTGAATAGTTTAAAAATAGCTTAAATAATTAAAAATAGTTACATTACTCTAATATATTAAAGATAGATTTCAAAATAGTTTTAAATTGATTTAATATAGCTAAATAGATTTAAACTAGATAAAAATATAATTAAAATAAATTGAAACAGTTAATTAGTTTAAAATAAATTAAATTGGGTTAAGTAGATTTAAAAATAGATTAAAATAAGTTAATATGTTTAAAATAAGTTAAAATAATTTAATATAGTTAATATAGGTTAAAATAGTTTAGTATAAAATAGTTTAAGTATTTAAAATGGTTTATATAGCAAGATAATTTGGGAAAACCAAAATGAAATAGCTTCAAAGTCAACCATTTTAATTCCACTTACCAATCTGAATCAAATTCAAATTTCCATTCAGTCAATTCAAATCTCATTTTCAATTCAAATCAATTTCGATTTCAAATTAATTCAATTCCATCCCAAATCCAATTTCCTCAAATTTCAAAATGTTGTCTTTATCTCACTTTTACTTAATAATATTCAAAGTCCGAATAAAAGTTAAATCCTTTAAAAAAACCAAATCAATTTACGAAATTCAATCATATCACAATTTTAATTTTCAAAGTCTCAACTTTAATTATTAAACAATTTGTTTAACCAAAATTTATTTCAACATCTCAACCTCAAATTCACGATAAATTCAATTTCTATAAAATTGATTTTTAAATTCCTTTAAATCAATCCATTTAAAGTAATTCCAAATCAAAGATTTTAAAAATTATTTAATTTAACCAATCCGGTGCCCATATATAATTTTCTATCCTATGGCCAATTGATCACTTATTTCAATTAAATTTCAGGAATAGATATATATCATTTCAATTCAAATAATAGTGTCATAGGTATATATCATTTCAACCTATTTCTCAGTTTATTCAAAATGATTCAATTTACAATTGTAATTAATACAAAGGGTGATGATAGGATATCTACAAACAAATAAACATCCAAACATTTCAAATATCAATCAATAACATCCAGCGTAACCAATCATCCAAACAGACAATATAATTCACGGAAATTTCATGGTTATAAATGTTCGGTAATTTAATTGCGATTAAATTCCAATTCTAATTTGACTGTCAATTTCAATTTCTAACATTAAATTCAATGACAATCTAGATGACAGTTGAATCTTATCAACAACGACTAATAAACATCATATCACTTCATAATATCAGATTTAACTAGCATGAGAATATTCTAGTACGTTGTGAGCATTATAAACACTCACCTTGGGTTTTCAATTTTTAAATTAAATCGAACGGCGTTCGATTTAACCAAAAAATTTAACGAATTGCAAACATCTCCGGATCTACACTGCAGCGTAGATCTCGACTCTGCGATTCCGGCGTCGCCAGTTTTGCCCGATTCTGATAATATATGAAAAAGATATACACTTTAAAAGGTTACACAATTTAATTTATAATTGATTTACAAATATTTTTTTATAGATCTGGGCCGTACGTTACGCTAGAGAATCAAGGCTACACTAAACTCCTTCTTCCCTCTCGCGTTACCAGGCTAAAGAACCTATCCCAAAAAATATAGGGTTAACCATCGCTCGACCACCGTTCGCCAAGAGCCCATCACACCAGCGCCGAACGAAGCACCATGGCCAGCTCCACCTATGGCCGCCGTACAACCAAGCTCGGTCCCGTCAAATGCCAGGAAAAAGCACTCGAACTCGTGACCTTCAACAGCCAATTTCCGAGAATCTAATCTACCATCCACGATCTCGACCATTGGATATGAAGATCTCCTCGAGCTCTTCAAGTTTCATGAAGGAAGTTTTCGAAAATAATGTGTGGATAACGAGAAAAGTGGGGAGGAAGATCGCGAGATGATGGCCGTTCGAGCAAAGAGACGGCGGCATGAAAAAAACTAGGGTTACTGCTGAAAACATGCATATATATACGTATACAACATTAAACTAATATTATTTTTCACAATTAACTTGATTTTCGGACGAACTCCAAAATAGACGTGCCGATAAGCATTCGTAATGTTTTACCCACATTCCGAACACAATGGAACAGGTTTCGGGGCCCAATTCGATCGTATGTGGAAGATAGCTTTTCAAATCAAATTAAAATATTAAATTTTCGATATTTATTTCAACGCGTTTCTAACCCGTACGATCAAACGATAACTCCAAACGCTTCGAAATTTGAAATCCGATAATAATACACTATTACGGATCCAATGGAACTGGTTTCATCGAATTCCGAGACTGTGCCTCGGAAGGCTATTTTACCCGTCGATTATAATATAAAATTTTCAATTTTCAAATTTTCACTTTTAAATCCAATTTTAAATGATAGCAAATTTCATAGTTGTTTAAATAAACTTTACATCAATTTCCGGTTTCATTTTCAATCATATTATATTCAGAATTTAATTATTCAAATATTTGCAATATTAAATTTTAAACAATTTTGATTATTCAATAATTCACTATCTTCTGAAATATTTGAAAATGAATTCAAATTATAGAACAATTATTTCCATTATACAGTTATTCAATTCCCGTTATTCAATTGTTCAATTAATTTCAAATATTAAATTTAAACAATTTAATTGTTCAATATTTGATAAATTCCAATATTAGATTTTAAATAAATTTTCGTTATCAGTCAATTACTTTATTCACATCTAGTGCATCCAACATTTGTTATTCAACTTCAGTTATTGATTATAAACCTAGCTAATATATATTATCCTTTCAATTGATTGGAAATTCATTCAATTCATTAATAATTAACTTAGATAAATGTTGTTGAAATTCATTATCATTATTATTATCATAAATAAATTACAAATTTTAAATCTTCCAACATTAATTCATGAAATTTTATTAAATTAACTATTTTAATTATCAAAAATTTACGGGTCGTTACAGTATGCATACATATTAAAACATTCTGGAATTCCTATCCGCCGTTTACTTGACTGCCTGTCATATTTATAATTTCTAGGGTCACTATTAACCTATTAATTTTCATGGGCTTACTAATAACCTTTTTATAGTTTATGGACTCCTTGTCCTATTTCATAGTTTTCATAGGATCACTAAGAACTTATTAGCACCTGCCAATGACTTAATTAATTTCATGGATTCTCCCTGTAACGATACGACTTTTCGACGCTCGAAAGTCGACATTAATACGTCCACTGTATCAAATGTCACGCAATCAAATGCCGGAAAACCGAACCATTAGGGTGAAAAAGAAGGGGTAGAAGAAGACAGAAGAAAAGAAAGAATAGAAACACAGAAGCAGAAACAATATCAGAATCTCACATTCGCAGCGGAACAATATATAATAGATAAATCAATAATCTTTACAACAAAAGACTATATCAGTTTATACATACATCAATCAGAGTCAATATACAACTCAATATAACAATGGACCGTTACATAAACTTGTCCTCAAACAGAATACACAGCGGAAATAAATAACAAGTACGGAAGTACGTCTCGCCATCCAGCTTATCCCCAAAGCTCCAGAATATCCAGAATATCCTGATAAAAATAACTCTAGGCTGCCCGTGTGGAAAATTATAGGCACCCAGAGTTTAGAAGGGAACAATAAACTCCGAGTCAGTCATGGTGACTGGTGTGAGATCGTAAAACAGTTATTTTCACAAAGAGAATAAAACAGATTCGCAATGCTTTTGGAAAATGAAACTATCATAAGACCTCCCGCCACACACACAATGCAAACGCAGAATTGGAGGAGATTTCTTCTTATGATAGTCAAAGATGCTTACTACGCCAATCATTGGATTATTATTATTAATGTCTAGTGTAGAAAACATTTCGAAAGTATAATATTAATCTTAGCCAGCATAGGCATTTCGCGTTATGCCTTCTATAGCTACTATGTTCAATAGCAGGTTACCGCCACATTCCATAGCAGGTTATACAATTGCAATCGTAAAGGTTCGTATTGTTTCTTTGGATTTCCTAAAAATGGTCAGGCTAAGGAACTTCCTTTCCTACTGCCGAATGGGATCGCCTCTGGCTGGACGTCCCGAGAGACAAACTGCTCTCTGCCAAACAAGGCCGGGTTACCCCTGTAACTAGGTAACTCATGAATATGTCATCCCCCGGTCCTTTGGGACCTTTATCCGAGCGCTCGGTAACCAACATCACACATAATAAATGAAGTGTGTCCACATGAGTAAGTATCTGGGCTCCATACCATGATACCACCCCTTTCCAGAAGGAAATGACATACCCTAAAGGGCGCGACCCTCATAACCTTGCCGCAACATTCCTGTTTTGACCATTTCCGGGTTGTTGAGGCCCTGATGAAGTCTCGTCCACAAAGCTACGCTTTTTCACAAAGCCACGCTTTGATCACAAATGATCAATAAATGATCATCGTCACAGCAACACTCAGCATGCCACATTACCAAATTGGGAATATATCGCTGATAACCTTCAACTACATAACCTCTGAGCTCGTACGTCTCAGAGAAGGGTGTTAAGCTAAGAGAATAAATTCTCTGCCACCAACAGAAATGTATTTGAAAGAAATCGGCTTTATACCTCAAAACGTAATGTCAGACACGTAACCATACAAGTCTGTTCCGGATTCGAACAGAACCGAAGGCACTTCCGAAGAAGCCCTTGCAATACGGATATTCACAATCCCGATAAAACTTCCCATCACAAAGGAAATCTCTATACTATAGCTAACGGTGCAGAGACAATCGATAGGTCATCCTATCGTTTTCACAAATACTCGGTCTTCATCACCGGTCTTCAATACGATCCATATCGTCGTATTATTATTCGGAATGGGTTATCTGACACAAAGGTCCTTTCCCGGCTAAACCGAATAATAAGCGTTTGTTTTAAAAACAATTCAAGTGCCATTTCAAAGGCAAATATTGATAGTCGGTGATTTAACTATCAACAATATTCACAACAATCATCAGATTTAAATAATTTTCCCAAATTATTAAATTTCAAATATCTTCCCGATATATGGTTTATACTTCAACCATTTGAAAACAATTTCCAAATCACATTCATTTAAACCACTTAAATAAATCCTTATCAATTTATTTCAAATTTACATCCCAATCAGTAAATTTATTTTCACACTTCATCACTTTGAAAACCAATTTTCAAATCATATTTTTCCCACACTTTTTTTAAAAAAATCAACGTTTATTTTTAAAACAAATTTCCCTTTCCTTTATAAATTCTATTCGGAATTTACATTCTCAAATATTCACTTTCAACACCAAATCGACTTTCAAATTGATTTCTAATTTTATTTCAATATCGAATCAATTACAAATTGATTTCTAAGTTTAATTCAATAGAACAAAACACTGCAAATTTATTTCTAAGTTTATTCCAAATAACAAACCATTTGCAAATCGACTTCCAAATTCCTTTTTTTTAAACACTAAATCAATTTCAAATAAATTTTCCAATGATTTATTTTCCATCACCAAATTAATTACAAACTTGATTTCTAAATTTATTTTCAACTCCAAATAAATCTCCATATCGATTTCCCAAAGATTCATTTTCAAATACCAAATCAATTAAAAATTGATTTCTAAAAGTTTATCACTTTTAGATAAATTCCTTTGTTCTTTCCAAATTATTCAAAATTCCATTTTGTTTAAATAAATTCTTCAACTTTTAAAACAATAATATTCAAAACTCATTTATTAATATCTTTTCCCATATTTTAGAATTTATTCGGTAAGATTTCAAAAATCAAATTTTAATACTTTAAAATTTTGTTCTTTCAATAAATTCAATTCTTAAAAATAAATTCACTTAAAATTTTCCACTTTAATTTCAAATCCAATTTATATTCATTTCTGGTATCCAACGATACCAAAAATACATTCGGCTAAATTATAGCCTTCAACACATTCAATCACAGATATAATCATACACAGATTATAAATAATCAATCACAGAACATATGAAACCAAATTCAAATGTTTTGAGGAATCCTGTCGGATCCCTCCAACCTGTTTCCCTACATCCACAGATGTTAGCACAATACCAATTCCACTTCCAGGTGGAATATCGTGGTATATAGGATTTATAAAATATCACCCGCTTACTAACGGCGCAATAGGGTCTCATTCGCTATATAGTGCGGGAAATCAATCAATCCAATATATACATATGCCAATATGTATATATTGCTATATATATAGATATATCCTACTATATCTAATATCACATCCAAACAGTCAATCAAATTAATAACTGCAATTCAATTTTAAATCTGAGTGAGAAGATCTCACCTTGTTTTTATTTGGCAGTCCATTTCCATTTCGGCATTATTTGATTCTTCACGACTTTAGACCTTGTATAACATTATACGGTTTGTTAACATTCGAATTAAATCGAACCATCAATTACCATTTTAAAATTTTAATTAGCAAATAATTTAATTTAAACTAATTTCCCTTTAAATAAATTTATCTTCAAACTACAAAATTTTAAATTTAACTAGTAAGTGAAAATATTTATTTCATCAGATTAAAATAGAATTGTTTCATACCTATTTAAACATTGACTAGCCAGTTTTAAAATGTGTGCCTTTATATCTATATATTTTATCCTACTCTAATCTATAATTTCATTAAATTAAAAGCAAGACTGTTATACCTCGTTGTCTCAGAACGGTTGCCTAATCGCGACTTCAAACCCAAGCATCGATCGAACCTTCACCTCCTTTGCTGTTCGCAAACCCTACTTGGCCAGAACTCGCGACCCCGGTTCCCAAATCATTTGCTTCGTCGCCGAACCCTCCACCTCGCGACAGTGGACTTGCCAATGCAACCCCAAACGCGATACAGGCGATTTCCTAATCGATGTCGACTATTACCATGCTCGTTCACAACCTCAAACATCTCGACCCCACTCCTCATCTCGCGAGCCTCTCGCCGCTGCCATACTTCGCAACTGCGAAGCCACCCACGATCGTGCTTCTTCGGTATGGTGACCGCGACAACGTCGCGACTTAGAATTGACTCGCGAATTCCCTATCTCATGCGAGCACGATTCGCTTCAAAAGGAACGAGACCGGTAAGATCGATTCGAAGACATCCCTACTAAGGGAGAACGAAGATTTCTCAACCGCGACTTGTATATGGTTTCTGAAGCGAGAATTTTATTTTTGGGATTTAATTTTTCAATTATGAAATTCGATTTTCGAATTAGGAGGCTCGACCATTATTATATTTTTTTGAAACGAGATTGAAGAATGGAACTAGGAAAGAACTCGGCTATTCTGTTTTGAACAAAGAAAATGTTTCATTCGATTTTTTTTTCTTTGAAATGAATACGCGTGTAAGAAAAAAATATAAAAAGTGACGCGTGTTATTTGGAAGGACACGTGCTAACGAGGTGATTAAGAGACAGTTTATGTGAGAAGAAATTTGACCAGTCAAACGGTATATATTATATTTAAATTTCAAATTTAACCCGTCTCAAATTTTGCAACTCAAAATCCCGACATCCTATCATGGCGTGCCGCTAGGCGTTCGTAATGTTATACGCCTATTCTGAACGCAATGGAAAAGGTTTCGAGTCCAAATTCGATCGTATGGAGAAGATAGCTTTTTGGACCAGTTATAATATTAAATTTTCAATTAAATTTCAGCGCGTTTGCTTATCGTATGCTCACACAACAACTCCGATCACCACGAAAATTAAAATCCGATAATAATACAATATTACGGATCCAATGGAACTGGTTTCGTCGAAATCCGAGACTGTGCCCCGGACCGCTATTTCCAAATATCGATTCAATTGATAAAATTCAAAACTGACCAAAACAGTTTCAAATTCAATTTTGAAAGTTCGATTACCTTCAGAATAAATTTTCTAAGCCTTCCGAATATTTTTAAATCAGCTTAAAACTGAAAATTCAATTTTTTTTACCCAGATTCAGTAATTAATTTCAATAATTAATCGCCAAATTCCATTTTGATATTTGAATTTCAAATTAAATTATCATTCGAATATTTAAACTCAATTAAATATTCACATTACAAATATCAAAAATTCAGGGTCGTTACACTCCTTGAACCTATTGGTGCCTCCAATAACTTCTTTGTTATCCTAGTTTTCATGGGTTAACTAGGAACTTATTGACTTCAGTCAATAACTTAATCCAGATATAAATTTCATGGGTGCACTACAAACCAATTGGCCCCTGCTAACCACTCTTAAAATCATAGTTTTCATGGGATCAGTATGAACCTATTTGTAACTCCAATAACTTCCTAATCTTAGTTTTTATGGGATTACTATGAAACTGTCTCCCTGATAACTTTTATGTTTACGCATCCTATATTCTAGTCTCCCTGGCCTCCTGGAAGCAATTCTACTCATTTAGGAGTCAAATCAATTTATATTCACTACTAGGTCAACGTAGCTCATTCTCTGCCCTTTCTTCCCAAAAATGCAGTTATGGGTCCATTATATTGTGAATACATTTATATTTGAGGGAGAAAATATAATACAAAAACCATTCCACTACTATGGGTTTAATATCCTTGAAATCATTTTCATATAAAACATGGTTAATCCCTTTAACCTATTATTTTATCAAGGAGACACTTCTTCAAATTTTCGTACTTAAAATTTATTCAAAGCTTGTTTATTTAGCCATGGGTTTTCTTTAAAATGAGATTGGGTTATTTGTTTTGAAAAACAATGTCTTTCGAAACCTTCGAAACATTACTTTCGACCTCACTGGATAACCTACTTCGAAAGTATAATAATCTACTTTCAAAAAATTAAACCCATGCCTTTCGAACACTTTAAAACCTTTCTTTTGAAACCTTTCGAATGTATTAAAATATTACCATTTAAATATAGAAGCATAGCTACAAAACCCTTTGAAAATACCCCTTTCGAAACCTTTAAAATTCCATCTTACGAAACCATTGGGTTTATAAAACATCATTTGAGTCAAGTGAATATAAACGAAAGTATCACTCTCGGAACCATTTTCCATCTCATAAAAACATCGGGGAAAACATGATGGCGTCGGCACCATCTTTTCTAAAGCATAAGACATTTGGGTAAAACACTTGAAGGTTGGTTTTGAAACCCCTTTCGAAACAAATGCCTTCGAGACCCCTAACCCCTTTTGAAAGCTATAGGAAGTGGCTTACATTTTTCAAACAAAGATTACCTTCCGAAAGTATTAATATCTTCAATACCTTTGAAAGGTATAAGGTTGCAGAAGGGTTTCTACTTGGTTGAAACTACCCCTTCCGAAAGCTTTAATTTGAAAAAAAAGTAGCTCCTTCAGAAGTGTAACGACCCATAAAATTTTGATTTGGTTTTAATAACGTATTTAACTGAATTTTGTGGAATTTTAAATAACTGAATTTTGAAATAGTTTTTATACTTGAAATACGTCTATTTTAACATAGCAACTGGTAAATTTTCATCTGATAATATTGAAGTTTATTTTCTAGTAATTTTATTCCAATTTATATCAGTTAATATTTGATGTTAATAAAATGTTTTCCCAAGCTGAATATTTTTACACAATAAATTTCTAAATCCTCTTCTGAGTGAGATGCTGATGCAGCTTAAGGTGAAGGTCTAAGTCGTACACGACTTAAAGGGCTAAGTCGCACACGACTTAAAGTAACTATAGGTCGTCTACGGCCTAAGGAGGCATGTGAGCAGGAGCTACGACTTAACTGGAAACCAGGGGAAGGAGCTAACTCGAGTTTACGACCTAAGGAGAAGGTTCTGGGTCGTCTACGACCTAACGGATTAGGAGGAAAAGGGCTACGACTTAACAAAGTTTTAAATCGCTCGGAGTTGATAAGTCGTCTACGACTTACGGAGAAGGCCACGGAAGGAGCGGTTCGAATTGAGAATGAAGTGTTAAGTTGGCTACGACTTAAGGAAGGAGTTAAGTCGGAAGCGAGTTACGACTTAGTTAAGTCGCACAAGTTAAAAGCGAACCCTCTTAAGTCGCAGAAGCTTGAAACCGAAGATCCTGATGCCGCGTCAATCTGGGCCGTTGATATCTTAAGTTGTGAACTGGGTTGTAATTTGTTAAGTCGTCACCGACTTATGTTAAGTCGTGAGTCGTAAGTCCTGTACGACTTAAGTGTTGAGTCGCTATGTTGTAATATGTAGGTTATTTCCTAAGTCGTGCACTTTGTTATAAGTCGTAAGTCGTCTATTTTCATATGTCGTCTGTTGTAAGTCGTATGGTCTCTGTATTCTGTTGAGTCGTAAGTCGTGTACGACTTATGTTGAGTCGGAGACTTTGTTAAGTCGGAAACGACTTAGGAGTTAGTGAAATTTCTGTTGTAAAGTTGTTCGCCTATAAATAGGCCGTGAGTCTCATTTGTAAAGGTTGTTGATTTTTGAATAAAATTCTCTTTGATTGTTGTGTGCTTTCATTTAAATTGGTAGTTGAGTGTAATCTCGTATCTCCTCTTTCAGTTAATCGAGTGCGCTCGATTCAACGATTGTAGAAGCCGATTCGCGGAATCAAGTGCGCTTGATCAACGCTTGAAGAATTGAAGATCTTTGAACCCGGTATCGTGCGCGATCAACGAGTTCGGGATAGCTAGAATTCGGTATCTTCAGATCAACGAATTTGGGCATTTCAGTATCTTCCAATCCACCGATTACTACTTTCACCGATTGAAGATTGTTTTGTTTAATCCGCTGCGTCATTTTTGGTATCAGAGCTTGTTCTAGCCAATCATAGCTAGATCGAGACTTGGAGCCTAATCATTTTGAAGAATTTGAAGTTTAAAGAGAAGCCGAGCTAAGAAGAGTGTAGATCGAGCATCATTTCATTGTCTAGCCGAGAATTGTTGTTCATCGTGTTCATCGCGATTTGCAACAAAGTGGGAGTTTTCGATCCATTTCATTTTGGATCAAAGTTCGAAAAGTGTTTGAATTTGAAGTGTTGAAGAATTTGTGAAGATTTCAATCATGCCACCAAGGAGAGCCAATCGACATCAAAACGTTGAAGCTTTGTATCGAAGAGAAGAAGCTGATGAGATGGAACAAAGAATCAATGAAAACTTTAGTGAAAAGCTTAACGAAGGAATTGGCCGGTTAGAGAAGCTTATGACGGAGATGAATCAAAATCGGAGAAGGGTTTCACCTGAATCTAACCATGGGGGTAGTAGAATCTCACCACATTCCAACCGAGACAGAAGTGTTGAAAATGATCAAGGGCGTGGGAGGAACGTGAATGATCGTGAACGAAGGAATGTAGATAGAAGGGATGATGGTGGAAGACGTAATGGTAGTAGAGATGTGGGTGGACGAGATAGACAATGATATACATCTGGTTTTGAAGAGGAGTATGATGGTGGTAGTGTTCGAGGACAAGGACGAGGACAAGAAAAAAATTACTCTGAGTATGATCACAAGTGGGAGTCGGGGATGAAGACTGAAATTCCTGAGTTCAAAGGTGGTATGCAAGCAGAGGAGTTTCTAGATTGGATAGCTAATGTTGAAGAGATTTTTGACTTTAAAGAAGTTCCAGAACATCGTAGAGTGAAGTTGGTTGCTACGAGGCTGAGGGGTAGAGCTTTGGCATGGTGGCAGCAGACCAAACTTACACGTGATCGGATGGGAAAGTCAAAAGTTGAATCTTGGGAGAAGATGAAGAAATTGATGAAAGCAACGTTCTTACCTTACAATTATCAATCTTTGATGTATCAACGTTTGTAGAACCTGAGACAAGGAACGAAATCTGTGAATGACTATGTTGACGAATTTTATCAACTAATTGCAAGGAATGATATTATGGAAACAGAAGAACAGTTAACAGCCAGATTTGTTGGAGGATTGCGAATGCAGATTCAGGATATGGTTAATATGTTCGATCCAAGATCTGTAGCGGAAGCACATCAGAAAGCGTTGGCTTGGGAGAAACAGGGACGACGAGGAAGTGGTGTGTTTACTAATTCTAACAATCAAGTGAAGGGTGTTGGTGGAAGTTCTAATGTTTCTAAACCTATCAGTAGACCAGTAGTGAAGGAGGTTGAGAAGTCAAAGGTTAACAACGGGTTCAAATGTTACAATTGTCAGGAATTTGGTCACAAAAGTAGCGAATGTCCAAAACCGAAGAAGAGAGCTATGATAGCAGAGGTTGAGGATGAGGATGAAGAAGCTGAATGTTCCAATTCACCACCTGATGAGGAGGAAGAAGAAGTGTCGGGAGACGAAGGTTATAATCTCATGATGAAGAGGTCCTGTTTAACACCAAAGCAAGAGGAGGATTGTAGTTGGTTGAGGAGCAATATTTTTCAGTCAACATGTACTATTCTGGGGAAAGTTTGCAAATTTGTTATTGATGCTGGAAGCTGTGATAATATAATTTCTTCTGAAGCTGTGAGGAAGTTGGCATTGAAGACTGAGAAACATCTGAAGCCATACAAGCTAGCTTGGTTAAGGAAAGGTGGGGAGGTGAAGGTTGGACGAAGGGCTCGTGTGAATTTTTCAATTGGAAAGAAATACAAAGATGAAATCTGGTGCGATGTGGTAGATATGGACGTTTGTCATTTGTTGCTGGGAAGACCGTGGCAGTATGATAGGGCAGTGCAACATGATGGGCGTACCAACAGTTACAGTTTCATGTTTGAAGGCACAAAGATTACTCTAGTTCCAAAGAAGCGACAACAGGAGGAAAACAAGTTGGAGGAAATTGAAGAGCTTAAAACTTTGTTATCTTTGAAGGAGTTTGTGAAGGAAGTACAGGAGGAGCCTGAAGTGTTTTTGTTGATCGGACGGGAGAGTCAGGAAGTAGTGGAAATACCAGAAGAAGTAAAATTAGTACTGAAAGAATTTGACGATGTATTTCCAGAGGAGTTACCAACGGAGTTGCCACCATTGAGGGATATCCAACATCAGATAGATCTTGTTCCAGGTGCTGTGTTGCCACACAGACCACATTATCGAATGAGTCCGAAGGAACATGAAGAGTTGAGGAGGCAAGTGGAAGAATTGCTTGAACAGGGGCGTGTGCAAGAGAGTTTAAGTCCTTGTGCCGTACCAGCTTTATTGGTAACCAAAAAGGATGGAACGTGGAGGATGTGCACAGATAGTAGAGCATTGAATAAGATTACTGTGAGATATAGATTTCCGATGCCGAGGCTTGATGATTTGTTGGATCAGTTGAGCGGAGTTACTATGTTTTCGAAGATTGATTTGAAGAGCGGGTATCATCAAATTCGTATCAGACCGGGTGATGAGTGGAAGACTGCTTTTAAAACCAGGGAGGGTCTATACAAATGGTTGGTTATGCCATTTGGCTTATCAAATGCACTGAGTACTTTCATGAGGGTGATGAATCAGATTTTTCGACCATTCATTGGGAAGTTAGTAGTGGTATATTTCGATGATATTTTGATTTACAGTGGGAGTCCAGAGGAACATTTGAATCATCTTAGAGAAGTACTGATGGTATTGCGACAAGAACAATTTTATGCTGCAACAAAGAAATGCGTGTTCATGACGCATAGCGTTTTATTTTTGGGGTATGTTGTGTCGGAAAAGGGAATACAGGTTGACCAAAGAAAAGTTGAAGCTATCAAAGATTGGCCGCAGCCCAAGACGATAACGGAAGTTCGTAGTTTCCATGGGTTGGCTTCATTTTATCGAAGGTTTATTCCACACTTTAGTAGTGTGATGGCGCCTGTGACTGATCGTATGAAGGGTAAACAGTTTACATGGACGGAGGAAGCAGGAGTTGCTTTTGAACGAATCAAGGAGTTGTTGACGACATCACCAATCCTAGCATTACCTGATTTTCAGTTGTTGTTTGAATTACATACTGATGCGTCAAAGGTTGGGATTGGAGGAGTGTTGAGTCAAAGGGGTCGTCCTATTGCCTATTTCAGTGAGAAGTTGTCAGGAGCAAAGATGCGATACAGCACATATGATGTGGAGTTTTATGCTGTTGTGCAAGCTATTAAACATTGGAGACATTATCTATTTCAGAAAGAGTTTGTTTTGTATACTGATCATGAAGCATTGAAGCATTTGCAAGGGCAAGACAAGATTTCAGCGAGACATGCATCGTGGATTGCATATCTGAAACAGTTTACTTTCGTTGTTAAACACAAGTCAGGGGTGACGAATCGAGTAGCTGATGCTTTGAGTAGGAGGAATAATTTGTTGACGACAATGAAAGTTGAGGTGACTGGTTTTGAATTATTGCCGGAGCAGATTGCAGAAGACTCTTATTTTAAGAAATTTGTTGAAAGGGACAATGAAGGGAAGACTGATGAGTTTATGATGGTTAATGGTTTTCTTTTTAAAGGAAATCGATTGTGCATACTGGAGGGTAGTCTGAGAATGAAGATTATCAAGGAGTTACACGAAGAGGGACATGTTGGGAGAGACCGTACTTTACAGTTGATTTCACAGTCTTACTTTTGGCCATCAATGCGGAAAGAGGTAGAGAGGTTTGTGGAACGTTGTCATATTTGTCAGGTTTAGAAAGGAACTGCGACTAATGCTGGTTTATATATGCCGTTACCCGTGCCTGTAAAACCATGGGTGGAAATCAGTATGGATTTTGTTTTGGGTTTACCGAGAACTCAAAGGGGAAATGATTCTGTATTTGTTGTAGTGGACAGATTTTCGAAGATGGCACATTTTATTGCTTGTAAGAAGACGGAAGATGCTGTTCATGTTGCTCAGTTGTTTTTCAAGGAGATCTATCGACTTCATGGATTGCCATAATCTATTGTGTCGGATAGAGATACTCGATTTCTGAGTCACTTTTGGTTGAGTTTGTGGAAAATGGTGGGAACGAAGCTGAAGTTTAGTAGTGCTTATCATCCGCAAACGGATGGACAGACCGAAGTTGTTAACAGATCATTGGGGAATTTGCTGAGGTGTCTTGTACAAGATAATCTGAAGAGTTGGGATGTGAAGTTATGCCAGGCAGAATTTGCTCATAATCATGCGGTAAATCGTAGCACAGGGTTCAGTCCATTTCAGATAGTATATTCAAGCTTACCGAAAGGGCCGTTGGATTTAACGGTAATACCACACTCAAAAGGGACAATTAAAAAAGCTGTTGATTTTGTTGATGGATTAGCGGAATGTCATAAAATCGTTCAGGAACGATTGGAGAAAGCAAATGAGAAATACAAACGATCTGCAGATCTGAAGTGAAGGAGTGTTAAATTTAATGAAGGTGATTTGGTTTATGCAGTGTTAACGAAAGATCGTTTTCCAGTGGGTGCTTACAATAAGTTGAAAGCCAGAAAAATTAGTCCTGTAGAAATCGTGAAACGAATTAATGAACATGCTTATAAGTTGAAGTTGCCGGAGGACGTGTACACTTCTGATGTATTCAATGTTAAGCATCTCATACCGTATCATGAAGATGATTGTGTCGCGGAGGAGGAAGGTGCAAATTCGAGGACGAATTTCTCTCAACCAGGAGAGGATGATGCAGCTCAAGGTGAAGGTCTAAGTCGTACACGACTTAAAGGGCTAAGTCGCACACGACTTAAAGTAACTATAGGTCGTCTACGGCCTAAGGAGGCATGTGAGCAGGAGCTACGACTTAACTGGAAACCAGGGGAAGGAGCTAACTCGAGTTTACGACCTAAGGAGAAGGTTCTGGGTCGTCTACGACCTAACGGATTAGGAGGAAAAGGGCTACGACTTAACAAAGGTTTAAATCGCTCGGAGTTGGTAAGTCGTCCACGACTTACGGAGAAGGCCACGGAAGGAGCGGTTCGAATTGAGAATGAAGTGTTAAGTCGGCTACGACTTAAGGAAGGAGTTAAGTCGGAAGCGAGTTACGACTTAGTTAAGTCGCACAAGTTAAAAGCGAACCCTCTTAAGTCGCATAAGCTTGAAACCGAAGATCCTGATGCCGCGTCAATCTGGGCCGTTGATATCTTAAGTTGTGAACTAGGTTGTAATTTGTTAAGTCGTCACCGACTTATGTTAAGTCGTGAGTCGTAAGTCCTGTACGACTTAAGTGTTGAGTCGCTATGTTGTAATATGTAGGTTATTTCCTAAGTCGTGCACTTTGTTATAAGTCGTAAGTCGTCTATTTTCATATGTCGTCTGTTGTAAGTCGTATGGTGTCTGTATTCTGTTGAGTCGTAAGTCGTGTACGACTTATGTTGAGTCGGAGACTTTGTTAAGTCGGAAACGACTTAGGAGTTAGTGAAATTTCTGTTGTAAAGTTGTTCGCCTATAAATAGGCCGTGAGTCTTATTTGTAAAGGTTATTGATTTTTGAATAAAATTCTCTTTCATTGCTGTGTGCTTTCATTTAAATTGGTAGTTGAGTGTAATCTCCTATCTCCTCTTTCGGTTAATCGAGTGCGCTCGATTCAACGATTGTAGAAGCCGATTCGCGGAATCAAGTGCGCTTGATCAACGCTTGAAGAATTGAAGATCTTTGAACCCGGTATCGTGCGCGATCAACGAGTTCGGGATAGCTAGAATTCTGTATCTTCGGATCAACGAATTTGGGCATTTCAGTATCTTCCAATCCACCGATTACTACTTTCACCGATTGAAGTCAGTTTTGGTATCGGTACCAGATCCGTGACCTTTTGATTTCTTTTGCGTTTCAAACTTTAACCGTGTCATCCAAGCAATATAATAAATTGTTGTAATAACTTTTGCTGAATCAACGGAATGTTGTTACCAATCCATCATTTCATAGCTGTTCGTTTTCTCTGCGTTTTCAATTACCTACCGTTTATATTTGCATTGAGAATTTAACCCAATAGTCAGAGCTGTTTATAATTCCCAGAAGCTCAGCTTATAAATTTTGATTTTCCGGGGTCTATTTAAATTCTATTCGTGCCATTTTCACGTTTCTTATAAGAATTATATTTTATAAATGTGCTTGCCTGTTCATTTTTCTTCTCTCAGTTGCTTAAATTTTTCTTTTCAAAGCCTATAGCCATTCATTCTCGTGCCCTCGCCCCTCACTCTCGCTGACGTATGCCGCCCACATCACTCAGGCTTCGCCGCTGATATGACCAACACCTGCACCATATCCACCTCTAGCCGCGACCACTGCCTCCACCTGGCCTTCCTTTCGATCACCCTCTCCCTCTTGAAGCCGCTCACCTTCACCATCCACTGCTCGCAAATGTCACATCACTCAAAATCTCCACCAGATCCGAGTTTCACGTGCTTCCTTCCCCTTGCACACCCAAGTTTCAGCCAGCCCCTGTCACTCTCCAGCCGAGCAAGCCTTCTCTCCTTAGTAGATATAGGTATGTTGTATTGTTATAGTGTTTGTTTATTTAGAGAGTCTGCACATAACTATAAACAATCTGAGAAATTCTATATGTAAGTATTTTATCATATTCTAATATTTAAAGATTGTTTTATATAAAAGTTATATTAATTATGTATTATTTGATGCTTTGTTCGATTTCTAATAAAACCATAGGTCTGTATATCGAGTTATATAAATACGGGTTTTGAGATATTAGCCTATATATACGTTTGGATATTAGTATATATATTGCATAAAGTCTGTCCTTTTACATATACGTACATAATTAGTTTGTATATTATTTTACCTGGGTCGCATATCAATAAGTATTTATATACATAAAGTTATAAAGTATGCATGTGATATTTATGCTATTTACTGTTCTCATATATATCAACTTATAAATGGGTATAAATATGTTGTGGAGTTTTATCGTATAAGTATAATAGTTTGTATTTATAAGTATGTACAGCATAAAGAAATATGTTAGTATAGATTTTTATAACTTACGTACTAATGTATATAATAAGGAGTATTTGTTGTACAACATAAAATGTATCTGTTCTGGTAACATATAGTTTCAATACCAAAGGATTTGTATGGATATTTAAAATATATATATATTAAGGAAATATGTTTGTACAGATTTACAACATAATATGTAATTAGTTATATATTACTTCATCTGTCAGTTTGTATGGATATGAGTTTTATCAATATTGATTTTTAAATTTATATATATATAATTACACAAAGTTGTTTTATATGTGTGTTATATGATCTGTCAGTATAAATTTGGAATATATAATATAAATTTTGATTTGTAATATTCCTTGCTGTATATATAAGCTATACTATTTTTAGGTTTCAATATATGTATGCTATAATATACTGCGACTTTTAAATTGTATGTATATACTGTTTAACTGTGACCTATATATGTGTAATTGACGCAGCGGATAATACAAAACAATGTAGATCGTTGAATGTAGTAATCGATGGATTGGAAGATACTGAAATACCCAAATTCGTTGATCCGAAGATACCGAATTCTAGCTATCCTGAACTCGTTGATCGCGCACGATACCGAGTTCAAAGATCTTCAATTCTTCAAGCTTTGATCTAGCGCACTAGATTCCGCGAATCGGCTTCTACAATCGTTGAATCGAGCGCACTCGATTAACCGAAAGAGGAGATAGGAGATTACACTCAACTACCAATTTAAATGAAAGCACAAAGCAATCAAAAGAGAATTTTATTCAAAAATCAACAACCTTTTACAAATGAGAGACTCGGCCTATTTATAGGCGTTTTACAACTCACAACAGAACAGAAAATACAACTCCTAAGTCGGAACCGACTTACGACTTACGACTTAGCCTATCTCGGTGACGACTTAAGCCCAAACAGTTACAACATAGCGACTTAGCAACATTACCAGTACAACACAATGCATACGACTTAAAACAGTTGACATACGACTTACAAAACATACGACTCAAGACATATGTACAGAACGACTTACGACATAAGACCTTAACGACTTAACAAACAACGGCAGAGATTATCTCGCAGCAGAATCAACGCACCAGGCTTCACGCGACTTAAGAACAGGCGACATCCCAGATCAAAGTTTAAAGGAAATCAAAGGCAGAGGTTAACTCGGCAGACATATCAACGGCATCCAGTGCTTCGCGATTTATAACCCAACGACTTAAGATATCAGCGACTTACGACTTAAGCTTTTACGAGTTAGAACTTCAGCGACCTATGGTAAGTCGTGGCTTCGTTAAGTCGTAACTCATCACCAGTAGGTCGTACCTTGTCTATACGATCTAACTGCTTGCTATCTCGTTTATCTTCCCTAAGTCGTTCCAACGACTTAAGAGCTTTGTTAACTCGCCTATCTTCACTAAGTCGTTCCAACGACTTAAGAATTTTGTTAACTCGGAGCCTTTTCTCCCAAACCTGGTTAAGTCGTAACCCTCTAGAATTAAGTCGTAGCCCTCTTTCACATGACTCCTTAGGTCGCAAACCTGCTTCTTTAAGTCGGTTACGACTTATGCTTCCTTCCTTAAGTCGGTCACGACTTATACCTTGGACAAATGAGGCCTGCGCTGCATCATCCTCCCCAGGTTGAGAAAAATTCGACCTCGAATTTGCACCATCATCTTCCACAATAGACTCATCTCCATGATATGGTATAAGATGTTTAACATTGAACACATCGGACGTATACACATCATCTGGCAGCTTTAATTTATAAGCATTTTCATTGATTCGTTTCACAACTTCCACTGGACCAATTTTCCTGGCTTTCAGTTTATTATAAGCGCCTACTGGAAAATGATCTTTTGTTAACACTGCATAAACCATATCTCCTTCATTAAACTCAACATTTCGTCGTTTCAAATCTGCAGATTGTTTATACTTCTCATTTGCTTTCTCTAGTCGTTCTTGAACGATTTTATGACACTCCGTCAGCCCTTCAACAAAATCAGCAGCTTTCTTAACTGTCCCCTTTGAGTGTGGTATCGCTGTTAAATCCAACGGTCCTTTCGGTAAGCTCGAATAGACAATCTGGAATGGACTGAACCCAGTACTTCTATTCACAGCATGATTATGGGCAAACTCTGCCTGGCATAACTTCACATCCCAACTCTTCAGATTATCTTGAACAAGACACCTCAACAAGTTTCCCAACGATCTGTTCACAACCTCGGTCTGTCCATCTGTTTGCGGGTGATAAGCACTACTAAACTTCAGCTTTGTTCCCACCATTTTCCACAAACTTAGCCAAAAATGACTCAGAAAACGAGTATCCCTGTCCGACACAATCGATTCTGGCAATCCATGAAGTCGATAGATCTCTTTGAAAAACAATTGGGCAACATGAACAACATCCGCCGTCTTCTTACAAGCAATAAAATGTGCCATCTTCGAAAATCTGTCCACCACAACAAATATAGAATCATTCCCCCTTTGAGTTCTAGGCAAACCCAAAACAAAATCCATACTGATATCCACCCATGGTTTTACAGGCACGGGTAACGGCATATATAAACCAGCATTAGTCGCAGTTCCTTTCGAAACCTGACAAATATGACAACGCTCCACAAACCTCTCTACTTCTTTCCTCATTGATGGCCAAAAGTAAGTCTGTGAAATCAACTGTAAGGTACGGTCTCTCCCAACATGTCCCTCTTCGTGTAACTCCTTGATAATCTTCATTCTCAGACTACCCTCCGGTATGCACAATCGATTTCCTTTAAAAAGAAAACCATCTACCATCACGAATTCATCCGTCTCTCCCTTCCTGACTTTATCAACAAACTTCATAAAGTAAGGATCTTCCTCAAATAGTTCTGGTAAAATGTCAAACCCCATCACCTCAATCTTCATTGTTGTCAACAAATGACTCCTCCTACTCAAAGCATCAGCCACTCGATTCGTCACCCCTGACTTGTGTTTCACAACAAATGTAAATTGTTGCAGATATGCAGCCCACGATGCATGTCTCGCTGAAATCTTGTCTTGCCCTTGCAAATGCTTCAATGCTTCATGATCAGTATACAGAACAAACTCCTTCTGAAATAGATAGTGTCTCTAGTGTTTAATAGATTGCACAACAGCATAGAATTCCACATCATATGTACTGTACCTCGTCTTCGCTCCAAACAACTTCTCACTGAAATATGCAATTGGACGTCCATTCTGACTCAACACTCCTCCAATTCCAACCTTGGATGCATCAGTATGTACTTCAAACACTAACTGAAAATCTGGTAACACTAGAATAGGTGCAGATGTCAGCAACTCCTTGATCTTCTCAAAAGCACTCCCTGCTTCCTCTGTATATGCAAATTGTTTACCTTTCATGCAATCTGTAACAGGCGCCATCACACTACTAAAGTGTGGAATAAACCTTCGATAAAATGAAGCCAACCCATGAAAACTACGAACTTCCGTTATCGTCTTGGGCTGCGGCCAATCTCTAATTGCTTCAACTTTACTTTGGTCAACCTGTATTCCTTTTTCCGACACAACATATCCCAGAAATAAAACGCTATGCGTCATGAACACGCATTTCTTCGTTGCAGCATAGAATTGTTCTTGTCGCAATACCATCAGCACTTCTCTAAGATGATTCAAATGTTCCTCTGGACTTCCACTGTAAATCAGAATATCATCAAAATACACCACCACAAACTTCCCAATGAATGGTCTAAAAATCTGATTCATCACCCTCATAAAAGTACTCGGTGCATTGGATAAACCAAATGGCATGACCAACCATTCGTATAGACCCTCCCTGGTTTTAAAAGCAGTTTTCCACTCATCGCCTGGTCTGATACGAATTTGATGATATCCGCTCTTCAAATCAATCTTCGAAAAGATAGTAGCTCCGCTTATTTGATCTAACAAGTCATCCAACCTCGGCATTGGAAATCTATATCTCACAGTAATCTTATTCAATGCTCGACTGTCAGTGCACATCCTCCATGTCCCATCCTTCTTGGGTACCAATAAAGCTGGTACAACACAAGGACTTAAACTCTCCTGCACACGCCCTTAGTCAAGCAATTCTTCTACTTGCCTCCGCAACTCTTCATGTTCCTTCGGACTCATTCGATAATGTGGTCTGTGTGGCAACACAGCACCTGGAACAAGATCTATCTGATGCTGTATATCCCTCAACGGTGGCAACTCCGTTGGTAACTCCTCTGGAAATACATCGTCAAATTCTTTCAAAACTGGTTTAACTTCTTCTGGTATTTCAACCTCTTCACTGCTCTCACACCCAATCAACAAGAACACTTCAGGTTCCTCCTCTACTTCCTTCACAAACTCCTTCAACGATAACAAAGTTTTGAGCTCTTCAATCTCCTCCAACTTGTTTTCCTCCTGTTGTCGCTTCTTTGGAACTAGAGTAATCTTTGTGCCTTCAAACATGAAACTGTAACTGTTGGTACGCCCATCATGTTGCACCGCCCTATCATACTGCCACGGTCTTCCCAGCAACAAATGACAAACGTCCATGTCCACAACATCGCACCAGATTTCATCTTTATATTTCTTCCCAATGGAAAACTTCACACAAGCCCTTCGTCCAACCTTCACCTCCCCGCCTTTCCTCAACCAAGCTAGCTTGTACGGTTTCGGATGTTTCTCAGTCTTCAAAGCCAACTTCCTCACAGCTTCTGACGAAATTATATTATCACAACTCCCAGCATCAATAACAAATTTACAAACTCTTCCCAGAATAGTGCATGTAGATTGAAAGATATTGTTCCTCAACCAACTACTTTCCTCCTCTTGCTTTGGTGTTAAACAACTTCTCCTCATCATCAATGCGTACCCGTCATCTCCTGACAGTAAGTCTTCCTCCTCAACTGGTAAAGAATTAGAGCATTCAGCTTCTTCATTCTCATCCTCAACTTCTGCTATCATAGCTCTCTTCTTCGGCTTTGGACATTCGCTACTTTTGTGACCAAATTCCTGACAATTGTAACATTTGAAACCGTTGTTAACCTTTGTCTTCTCAGACTCCTTCACTACTGGTCTACTGATAGGTTTAGTAACATTAGAACTTCCACTAACTCCCTTCACTGGATTGTTGGAATTTGTAAACACACCACCTCCTCGTCTACCCTGCTTCTCCCAAGCCAACGCTTTCTGATGTGCTTCCGCTACAGATCTAGGATCAAACATGTTAACCATATCCTGAATCTGCATTCTCAATCCCCCAATGAATCTAGATGTCAGCTGCTCTTCCGTTTCCATAATATCATTCCTTGCAATAAGTTGATAGAATTCATCAGCATAGTCATTCACAGATTTCGTCCCTTGTCTCAAGTTCTGCAAACGTTGATACATCAAAGACTGATAATTGTAAGGTAAGAACGTTGCTTTCATCAATTTCTTCATCTTCTCCCAAGATTCAACTTTTGACTTTCCCATCCGATCACGTGTAAGTTTGGTCTGCTGCCACCATGCCAAAGCTCTACCCCTTAACCTCGTAGCAACCAACTTCACTCTACACTGTTCTGGAACTTCTTTGAAGTCAAAAATCTCCTCGACATTAGCCACCCAATCTAGAAACTCCTCTGCTTGCATACCACCTTTGAATTCAGGAATTTCAGTCTTCATCCCCGACTCCCACTTGTGATCATACTCAGAGTGATTTCTTCCTTGTCCTCGAACACTACCATTACGCCTTCCACCTTCATCCCTTCTATCGACATTCCTCCGTTCACGATCATTCACGTTCCTCCCACGCCCTTGATCATTTTCAACACTTCTGTCTCGATTGGAATGTGGCGAGACTCTACTTCCCCCATGGTTAGATTCAGGTGAAACCCTTCTCCGATTTTGATTCATCTCCGTCATAAGCTTCTCTAACCGGCCAATTCCTTCATTAAGCTTTTCACTAAAGTTTTCATTGATTCTTTGCTCCATCTCATCAGCTTCTTCTCTTCGGTACAAAGCTTCAACGTTTTGATGTCGATTGGCTCTTCTTGGCGGCATATTTGAATACTTCACAAACACTTCAACACTTCAAAATTCAAACACTTTTCGGACTTTGATCCAAAATGAACCGGATTGAAAACTTCCACTTTGTAGCAAATCGCGATGAACACGATGGACAAAGTTTCGGCTACCAATACAAATTCGATCAAACAACTTCGAACAATGATGAACACTTCTTCCTCTCGGCCAAACAACTTCAACTTCAAATTGATTAGGCTCCAAGTCTCGATCTAACTATGATTGGTTAGAACAAGCTCTGATACCAAATGACGCAGCGGATAATACAAAACAATGTAGATCGTTGAATGTAGTAATCGATGGATTGGAAGATACTGAAATACCCAAATTCGTTGATCCGAAGATACCGAATTCTAGCTATCCCGAACTCGTTGATCGCGCACGATACCGGGTTCAAAGATCTTCAATTCTTCAAGCGTTGATCTAGCGCACTAGATTCCGCGAATCGGCTTCTACAATCGTTGAATCGAGCGCACTCGATTAACCGAAAGAGGAGATAGGAGATTACACTCAACTACCAATTTGAATGAAAGCACAAATCAATCAAAAGAGAATTTTATTCAAAAATCAACAACCTTTTACAAATGAGAGACTCGGCCTATTTATAGGCGTTTTACAACTCACAACAGAAAAGAAAATACAACTCCTAAGTCGGAACCGACTTACGACTTACGACTTAGCCTATCTCGGTGACGACTTAAGCCCAAACAGTTACAACATAGCGACTTAGCAACATTACCAGTACAACACAATGCATACGACTTAAAACAGTTGACATACGACTTACAAAACATACAACTCAAGACATATGTACAGAACGACTTACGACATAAGACCTTAACGACTTAACAAACAACGGTAGAGATTATCTCGCAGCAGAATCAACACACCAGGCTTCACGCGACTTAAGAACAGGCGGCATCCCAGATCAAAGTTTAAAGGAAATCAAAGGCAGAGGTTAACTCGGCAGACATATCAACGGCATCCAGTGCTTCGCGATTTATAACCCAACGACTTAAGATATCAGCGACTTACGACTTAAGCTTTTACGAGTTAGAACTTCAGCGACCTATGGTAAGTCGTGGCTTCGTTAAGTCGTAACTCATCACCAGTAGGTCGTACCTTGTCTATACGATCTAACTGCTTGCTATCTCGTTTATCTTCCCTAAGTCGTTCCAACGACTTAAGAGCTTTGTTAACTCGCCTATCTTCACTAAGTCGTTCCAACGACTTAAGAATTTTGTTAACTCGGAGCCTTTTTTCCCAAACCTGGTTAAGTCGTAACCCTCTAGAATTAAGTCGTAGCCCTCTTTCACATGACTCCTTAGGTCGCAAACCTGCTTCTTTAAGTCGGTTACGACTTATGCTTCCTTCCTTAAGTCGGTCACGACTTATACCTTGGACAAATGAGGCCTACGCTGCATCAGTAATTATAGAATTATTTATACTGTGGACTATATATAAATAAATAGCCGATTTTGATATGGATATAATGTAACAACCCTATATTTTGCAAATATTTTTAAATTGATTTTTCCAGATTCAAAAGCTTTACTTATGAAAAAGAATAAATTTTGTTATTTTAAGTATAAACTTTGATTTTTATGTGGATTAGAATTCCAAATATGACTAAATTTAATATTTCCAGAAAATGTGAATTTTGGTCAAATAGTCAAACTTTGACTTTTAAATTTAAATTTTAAATATTTGAAATTATAAATTTTATCTTTTATTATGACAATAGATTTAATAACTTGAATACCGTTTTTCGTTTCGTTGGAAATGGAGTTAAAATGTAAAAGTTATGTACATTTCAATTTTTAGTATAATTTGTTTTATTGTGCAATTTTGCCTATTTTAAATTTTATAAATCATATTTTCTTTCTTATATTTTATTTAATACGTGTCAATATGTTAATTTATGTATATTTTCATCTCTAAATATTTCTAAAGTAATAATAGAATTTTTCCAAAATTTACTATGATGATTTCCTATTTTTAAAGGTTGTTTTCCTATTTTCTGCTATTTCATCATTAAAAATTATATGTAAATTTAATTTTTATTTATTTTGTGAATATATTTTTATTTTATGTTATTATTTATGTTTAAAAATATATTACAAGCTCATATGAATTTTTCTAAAATTTATTCTATTCAATTTCAAATTTCTAGACTAGTTTACTATTTTAGTTATTTTCTTAATTTAACTTTATATTATTGATAAATATTTATATAAATTATTATATTTTGTTCAAATTTCGAAATTTTACCTGGGATTATTATCTTTTTCCAGAAATATAAAGTCATAAATAAAAAAATAAAGAAATTTGAAAGGCCTTAAACTTTCTATCTTCCTATGGGCTTTTATAGTCCACCTTTTTACTTTTAACCTAACCTTTCACCAATTAACCCTAACTATTCCTCATTCTTTTTTTTCAGCCATCTTCCTCCTATTATTCACGAATTGTCAAAGCTCCAAAACCCTAAACAAAATCATGGCCTCCATCTTGCAAAAATTTTTTTTGGTAAACTCCCTCTTTTCTTTCTACATTTTTTTCTTACTTTTTCTATGCAAATTTGCCTTGCTTTCTCCCTTGTTTAGATCGGCCTCTCCTCCTATTCCATGGCCACCACCTCCTTCCATCTCTTCCCGACCACCACCACCATCTACCCCACCAGATCTGACCATGGTCGAACCCCCTTGATGGCCAAACTCTTCCAAATTCAACCTAGATGCCTAGATCCATGCTTTGTTGACCACTTTTTGGTACCATCACCTTCCACCACCCATGGCCGCCACCAACACCACCTCCAGCACCACCTGGACCCTCTGCCATGTCATCACCTTGGACCCCACTCCTCTGGCCATGCCCCATGAGCCTTGGTCGAGCCTTGAATTGCCTTGAATCCATGTTAAAGTGACATTGTTTTGCCTTGTTGTGTTGTTTCATGCATACTCACCTTTTGCTATCCTCTAAACATGTTTGGCCGACCCTTAGGCAACCAAAACCTGATCCAAATCTTGCCTTAGACCTGTAGTACACCATATGGCTGAAACTGAAGGTTGTTGGAAGCAAGTGCAAAGCAATTCTACTTTGATTCGTGCAGTTGATTCTATATTATTCTATCGTTTTGTGCATTTGAAAACTTATATTGTTTGTATTGTTTTGTCTTATGTATTCGAGGAAGTTAACCTTGTCTCTCCACCCTCATCTTCATCATGGCTGAGAAAATGAACCCCTTGTTCGAGCTTTTGAATGGTTAAAGCACAGTCAAGTAATCTATTCCGTTGTTGCTTCTTATCTTCATTGTTTCAACATTGTTTGCGTTGAATATTTATGTGTATATTGTCTTGTTTGGTTATTGTTTACAAGATAAAATCAAGGCTCTCCATTCATTCAAATCAAAAGTCATGCTATATCGTGCTTGTTGTGCTTTCTGGAATATATTCTGTGTGTTTTGATCGCTAATCTCCAACTTTAACAGGTGAGTTATTCTCACCAGACAATATGTACCTATATAACTAGTAAATAGACACCCTGTGAATCTGTAGAAATATATTATCATGTTATACTTGACTATGTTATGATCATATGATGTTTATACACCTGTTATATCATCCGTTACTATTATATAATGTATTCTGTTCATTTATATCTGTTTATCACACTGCAACCGGGCACTGAGAGTGTTAGGCCCAACCCGTATGGTTATTCACATCGTGCTGATAATGCGGGCCCTGGTTCGTATAACTTTGTTCCAGGCTCGCAGCAGCGGGGATTTCAGCGTCAAAATAGAGATGCTGGTTGGATTGAATGATGTTTTCATTTTGGCCAGCCCCTGAGTTAGCATGATGTATGTTTTCAAGGGACAAGTGCATGTGTTTAGGTTCTGTTGTTTCTTATACTGGTATGGCTTTTTTGGTTGTAATGCCATGGTAGACTTTTGGAATACTATTAATATTGTCCGCCCTTATCTATGTTTTTACCATTATACTGGCTGGACTATGTTTTTCTTTAATGCATTTACCTCTGTTGTATGTTAAAAAAAACACTATGGGTTGAAATGATACATACCCGAACGGACTTTAGAATAGGGAAAAATCATTATGGGCTGAAATGATAGGCCTGAATGGTTTTTATTTAACTTATTTTAACTTGGGATTGCGGGTTTGAAATGATAGAACCCGGTTTTTCTTTGTAAATTGCGGATTGAAATGATATATATCTGTATCACTTGACCTAGGTTAGAAAACTATATACAGGCCCGTGGTTATTTTATAAAGTGTTTTTGGATATTTTTAAGTATTTTAAAAATATAAATTTATGAAATTTGATTTAAATAGATTTTGAAATGTTTTAAAATAAAGAAATTATGATTTTTCTACGAGTTAAAAATGTAATTAATGAATGGTTAAATTGGATTATTGAAATATAACTTAAGTTTGGAATTTGGAATTTTGGTTAAAAATGATATTTAAGTTATATGAATAAAAATGAAAATTTAATTTTATTTGGAAATGGTAAATATGATAATTTGATTAAATTTGAATTTAAGTGATTTATTAAAGTATTATTGATTTTTCTATGAATTTAAGTGGTTAAATAAATGAATG
Organism: Allium fistulosum; assembly: GCA_030737815.1. Classification (NCBI taxonomy): domain Eukaryota; kingdom Viridiplantae; phylum Streptophyta; class Magnoliopsida; order Asparagales; family Amaryllidaceae; genus Allium; species Allium fistulosum. Next base: position 8,579,357 of record JASFAW010000014.1, read on the forward strand.
TTTAAAAGTGATCTTTTAAAATATAACGTGACTTGGAAATGTGAAATTTGGTTTTAATTAAAGGTTTAAGTTAATTAAATAAAATTGGAAATTTAGTTAAATTTGTGAAATGGTAATTTAAATTTGAAGTGTTAAGTTATTTGTTGAAATGTGAAGAATTGGAAACTTTTACACTTAAATTTATTAAGTAAATTGTTGAAAATTGGATTTAATTATAAGAAATTTATTGTGAAAAAGATATATGTTAAATGATGTGAAAATGAACATTTTAAATGTTAAAATATGATTTTTTAAAATGTTTATGTGTTTTAAATTGAAGTTATTTAGTTGCTGGAAATACACTAAAATCTGGAATTAACTTTTAATAGCATTCAGAAATGCTATAGTTTCTGAATTGAACTAAAATTGTGTAAAAAGAGCTATTACAGCATTTCTGAAATGCTGTAGTTGCTGTAATTGAACTTATAGGCTAATATTGAACTCAGGTCTATTATAGCATTCTCTGGAAATGCTATAGTGGTCTGCAGTCTTTGTTGAAATCAAATAAAACTTTTGTTTTGAAATCTGAGTTACCGCAGCACTTCTGAAATGCTGTCTTTTCTCTTTTGAACTATAATTTAACTACAAACTGAGTTTTAACAGCAGTTTTTAAATGCTGTCTTTACTGAATAAAAATGTTTTCAAGTATAACTTATAACAGCTTTTTTCTAAATGCTGCGAAAGGCTGAAATTTTAATAATTATGGTTTTTGACTTAGTAAACGAACTCAGAATGGTTTGAAACTTTGGAAATTGAATACTTGATTTGAAAATAATAATTACACTTTTAAAAGGTTTAAATGAATTATTTTGATTGGAATATAAACTATTTAAAGGTGATTTGAAATGATAGTAAATGAACGATATCTTTGAATTTAAAAGGTATTTAAAGTTGAATATTTGGATTTGAACTGAAAGGATATTTTATTTTAATAAAATGATTTGAAATGAAGTTTTGTAAGGATATGATATTTTATTATATTAAAATGATTTGAAATGAAGTTTTGTAAGGATATGATATTTTATTATATTAAAATGATTTGAAATGAAGTTTTGTAAGGATATGATATTTTATTATATTAAAATGATTTGAAATGAAGTTTTGTAAGGATATGATATTTTATTATATTAAAATGATTTGAAATGAAGTTTTGTAAGGATATGATATTTTATTATATTAAAATGATTTGAAATGAAGTTTTGTAAGGATATGATATTTTATTATATTAAAATGATTTGAAATGAAGTTTTGAAATGATATGAAAATTTAAATATATGGAAATGGTTTGGAATTGATTTAATCTTTATTTTGATAAAGATATGGTTTGAAATGATATTTTATTTTGAAGCAAAGTATTGTTTTTAAAAGTTATAACCACGGGTTATAATAACGATTGGTTGGCAAAGAGACCGAGATCGGATATGGACATACTCTCTGTCGATACCAAAAACCACTTTGACAACCGTGTACGCGGTGGAGATTCCAGAATGAAGTAGGATGGTGGCGACGTTCTTAAGGTATGTTACGTGGACCCAACTCCCGTGAGTTGGCATAAGGTGGCTAAAACAGGAGCGATCTCGGACCAGTGAGGTAGCACCTCTTCTCGGAAACATTTCTTCGATATTATACTCTTACTTGTGATTGATTAGATGGCCATCCCCCGATTTGGGAGTGTTGTTCGAGGTGGAACGGTAGTGGCTGCTATGCGTATCCATCAGTCCGTGTGCGTAATTGGTATATCTACCCTGGCATTGCCTTGTGTGCCGTGTCACCTACCATATCGAACCCACTACGATTATGATTTTAAGATCCGACCGCGTTAAGGTTCTCCATCCCCTTAACGTTATTTTCTATATGATTATACTTTACTGATTAGACACTACTGTATATAGCGTATATTACTATATAGTAAATAGTTTAACGGACCCTTAGAGGATGGGCGGTCCAAGCATCTTCTAAGTTACTTGTACCCTTATTACAGTTCGCTTGAGTTGGTTTACATTATATAAGTATATATTGTCCTGACTCGAGTGTTTTGTGTTTTGCTTTACGCTCGGGTCAGCCTGAGTTATTCACAGATTTGGATTTCCACTCTCTTGGAGATTTGAATCGCTGGAGATTATCTGCTTGTCATGTCCTATCTATTTCAATTCTGTTGTTCTACTCAGCTTGTACTTGGTTATTATATTGAGACTTTTGTTGTCTTCTACTTCTTCTGTTATATCTCATGTAACTCTGATATATGTATATAGTAGCTTCATGAACTACTATTTCTTTTACTTCTGCTGCATTATTTTACTCTGTGTCTGTGATCTGTGATTATATTTATTTACTGTATATTCTGAGATTTACCAAATTTTATTTACAACGCGGTATTTTGAGCAATTCAACTCCGGCATGAGTGTCTGCCTATACACTTATAATGGATGCGAATGGTTGAAAATATCGGGTTGTTACAGTTGGTATCAGAGCTTTGGCTTTGAGGAAAAACTTAGAATGTATGGTAAATTTATTTACAGAATCACTTTCGTTCGAGTTTGAATCTCTTCCTTTTGATTCGATTTCCTTTGAATTTTGGAACGTTCCTTGCGGTTCCAAAATCCATTATTGTCCCTCACTATTCATCTTCTTTTAATTCTGGAGTATCTCATAACTCCACTTCGAATGATCTTTGTAGTGAATTGGCGGTCTCGCCAATATTCTAATTTTCTTGTAAAGGGGTGAAACTCCTTTACAATAGCATCGATTCACCAAAGATTTTATATCCTCGGTTTAGATGCTAGTATCGCTTACTATCCCAAACTCTATCTCTTGAGGTCGAATGTAGATTTACCCTAGAAATCCACATCGATCTTATTCTTTAAGTCATGGTTGACCCGGTTAAGGTTGCCCGTGATTTATATAAGCTTATCCATCTTCCTATTCTGTTATTTGATCATCTCATCCTTGTTCCAACTTATTTTCAAATCAGAATTTCATTTGATTTGAGTTAACCAAATTTGAATCTCTATCCTTCTTTGAAAATCAATTCCTGTATAGTGTATTTGTAAACTAATATTTAAAATTAAAATGTTTAAATATTGTGTTGTTCGAGTTGTTGATGTTGAATTGGATTTCCGATCGATTCGTTAGATCAACGCTATCGATAGGATTTCTAAAACACTTTGACAGAACAAACTGACACAATATTATTTTAAAATTTGGTTAATGAAATAAATTTTGAGATATAAGTAAATTTATGGAACTTATCATTTATAGTTCTACAAATGAATTTATAAATAGTTGTTTATAAATTTATTTGGGAACTGAAATGAATTTAAAACAAGAAATTTAAGAATTTAATTTCCGATGGATTCAAACCTTGTGTTAAAAGTTTTAAAAGGATATATTATTTAAAGTATTTCCAAGTAGAAATTTGTTTCTAAAGGATTTTTAAGTTTAAAAATTTAGTGCTCTTCTCTTTGTCACTGGAAAATAATTTCGGTGATGACTGCAGCATCATCGACGTTCATTTTCGAGTTTCGAAGTGAAGAGGCTGTTCTGTAGTCTTGCTACAACTTTGTTTTGGGGAATTTAATTAATTTGAATTTCTAAAATATGACTTGATTTATAATATATATAGAGATATATGATTTAAATTTGATTTGACATATTATGTATATAAAATTACTTATCTCCAAATGGTTTGAAGATGTTCGAAGATTCAAATTCTTAAATTTTATCTTGAAGAATAATTTCAATTATAAAAAGAAAAAAAAATCAAAAATTTGGATAAATGATTCAAACTTGAGATAATTGAATTGGAAAGTTTTATTTGTATAACATACAATTTCATTCCAATATAACTTACCAAAATTACACAGAAGTTGAATATGAAATTGGATAATATACAATATAGAAAGGATTTTTATAAATAAAATTTGAGTGGTTATAATAAATGTTATACACTTAAATTTTAGTTATAAAAGATTAACAGAGGTAAATAGTGAAAAAGGGATTTAAAGAGATTTTATTTAAATAACTTAATAATCAAATTTGATTTAATATGGAACCTTAAGTCTAACCTAGGAATTTTAATAAAAGTTATTTCCTGAAATGAATATGTTGTATAATAAATAATGTATCTTTGAATAGATAAAATAAAATACATTTGAATTGGACATTTTGTAATAAAGTTTATTTAACTTGAAATCATAGTTTAATTGATGTCTAAATGAATAAATGTGTAAAGAAATTTGATTGTTATATTTGCTATGATAAATATTTTATTTATGAAATAGATATGTCTTGAAAAATGAATAATTATGATTTAAATAGTTAAAATGTATTTTAACATCACAAAAATTTGATAATTGAGAATTTGGTTTCCAAATGGAATTTTAAATGTAACTTATTAAAGGAATATCTATTTATGAAATGGGTATTTTAAAATAAAGTGTTAGGTCATGTGTTAAATTAAGAGTTAAGTAAAATAGTGAACATTTGACTTAATAAACGAAGTATAGTTTAAATTGGATATTCCATTCATAAAGGTTTGTTTTAATAAGTCATAAGTTAAATGATATCCAAATAAATATTTCTGAAATTAAACTGATTTGAAATACTAATATATCTACTGGTGCATTTTATAAGTGCTGCTATTTTGAAAAGACAATGTTTTGGAAATTTTTATAATTGAATGAACTTAGAAATGTTACAACTTTAAAATGAATATTATTTGACCTTGAATTAAATGGTTTAAATAAAGATTATTTAAAAAAAAAGATGTTATGATTTTCTAAGTATTATGTTTTTTTTTAATAACATTTCCAAAGTGTTATGATTTTAGTAGTATGATTTCCAAATGATAAACATCCCTAAATTGTTATGATTTCAAAGCATTATGGTCTCAAATTTATTATCTTATTTTGTTTTTTTTTCAAACTATCTTTTGGTTGTCCTTATTTCTCTTATCTTGTTACAGAATGGGAAGGCTATTGCTTATACCAGTCTGTTTAGAAATCTTTCTATAATCTTTGATAATCTTTGTTACTCATCTGGATCTGAACACTGTTTTTCCATTCATAGACCATCGGTCAAGTGAAAAGGGTGATTCAGACTCTAGAGGATCTTTTCGTGTTTGTGTTCTTGATTTGATCACCTCCCTCTTGTTAAACTTACCTATAACAACAGTTATCAGGTGTAATTTAAATCTCCTTGTCATCTTATTTTATTCTTATTTCACTATATCTTTTTCTGTGCTTTCCCGTACCTCAATCCTTTTCGGGGACGAAAAGTTTTGAGTGGGGGAGAGTGTAACAACCCTATATTTTGAAAATATTTTTAAATTGATTTTTCCAGATTCAAAAGCTTTACTTATGAAAAAGAATAAATTTTTTTATTTTAAGTATAAACTTTGATTTTGATGTGGATTAGAATTCCAAATATGACTAAATTTAATATTTGCAGAAAATGTGAATTTTGGTCAAATAGTCAAACTTTGACTTTTAAATTTAAATTTTAAATATTTGAAATTATAAATTTTATCTTTTATTATGACAATAGATTTAATAACTTGAATACTGTTTTTCGTTTCGTTGGAAACGGAGTTAAAATGTAAAAGTTATTTACATTTCAATTTTTAGTATAATTTGTTTTATTGTGCAATTTTGCCTATTTTAAATTTTATAAATCATATTTTCATTCTTATATTTTATTTAATATGTTTCAATATGTTAATTTATGTATATTTTCATCTGTAAATATTTCAAAAGTAATAATAGAATTTTTGCAAAATTTACTATGATGATTTCCTATTTTTAAAGGCTATTTTCCTATTTTCTGCTATTTCTTCATTAAAAATTATATGTAAATTTAATTTTAAATATTTATTTTGTAAATATATTTTTATTTTATGTTATTATTTATGTTTAAAAATATATTACAAGCTCATATGAATTTTTCTAAAATTTATTCTATTCAATTTCAAATTTCTAGACTAGTTTACTATTTTAGTTATTTTCTTAATTTAACTTTATATTATTGATAAATATTTATATAAATTACTATATTTTGTTCAAATTTCGAAATTTTACCTGGGATTATTATCTTTTTCCAGAAATATAAAGTTATAAAAAATAAAATAAAGAAATTTGAAAGGCCTTAAACTTTCTATCTTCCTATGGGCTTTTATAGTCCACCTTTTTACTTTTAACCTAACCTTTCACCAATTAACCCTAACTATTCCTCATTCTTTTTTTTTCAGCCGTCTTCCTCCTGTTATTCACGAATTTTCAAAGCTCCAAAACCCTAAAAAAAATTATGGCCTCCATCTTGCAAAATTTTGGTAAACTCCCTCTTTTCTTTCTACTTTTTTTCTTACTTTTTCTATGCAAATTTGCCTTGCTTTCTCCCTTGTTTAGATCGGCCTCTCCCCCTATTCCACGGCCACCACCTCCTTCCATCTCTTCCAGACCACCACCACCATCTACCCCACCAGATCTGACCATGGCCGAATCCCCTTGATGGCCAAACTCTTCCAAATTCAACCTAGATGCCTAGATCCATGCTTTGTTGACCACTTTTTGGTACCATCACCATCCACCACCCATGGCCTCCATCAACACCACCTCCAGCACCACCTAGACCCTCTGCCATGTCATCACCTTGGACCCCACTCCTCTGGCCGTGCCCCATGAGCCTTGGTCGAGCCTTGAATTGCCTTGAATCCATGTTAAAGTGACATTGTTTTGCCTTGTTGTGTTGTTTCATGCATACTCACCTTTTGCTATCCTCTAAACATGTTTGGCCGACCTTTAGGCAACCAAAACCTGATCCAAATCTTGCCTTAGACCTGTAGTACACCATATGGCTAAACCTGAAGTTTGTTGGAAGCAAGTGCAAAGCAATTCTACTTTGATTCGTGCAGTTGATTCTATATTATTCTATCGTTTTGTGCATTTGAAAACTTATATTGTTTGTATTGTTTTGTCTTATGTATTCGAGGAAGTTAACCTTGTCTCTCCCACACTCATCATCATCATGGCTGAGAAAATGAACCCCTTGTTCGAGCTTTTGAATGGTTAAAGCACAGTCAAGTAATCTATTCCGTTGTTGCTTCTTATCTTCATTGTTTCAACATTGTTTGCGTTGAATATTTATGTGTATATTGTCTTGTTTGGTTATTGTTTACAAGATAAATATCAAGGCTCTCCATTCATTCAAATCAAAAGTCATGCTATATCGTGCTTGTTGTACTTTTTGGAAACTATTCTGTGTGTTTTGATCGCTAATCTCCAGCTTTAACAAGTGAGTTATTCTCACCAGACAATTTGTACCTATATAACTAGTAAATAGACACCCTGTGAATCTGTAGAAATATATTATCATGTTATACTTGACTATGTTATGATCATATGATGTTTATACACCTGTTATATCATCCGTTACTGTTATATAATGTATTCTGTTCATTTATATCTGTTTATCACACTGCAAGTTCCCTGTAGACTAGAATCACTATGGATTGAAATGATACATACCCGAATGGACTTTAGAATAGGGAAAAATCATTATGGGCTGAAATGATAGGCCTGAATGGTTTTTATTTAACTTATTTTAACTTGGGATTGCGGGTTTGAAATGATAGAACCCGGTTTTTCTTTGTAAATTGCGGATTGAAATGATATATATCTGTATCACTTGGCCTAGGTTAGAAAACTATATACAGGCCCGTGGTTATTTTATAAAGTGTTTTTGGATATTTTTAAGTATTTTAAAAATATAAATTTATGAAATTTGATTTAAATAGATTTTGAAATGTTTTAAAATAAAGAAATTATGATTTTTCTACGAGTTAAAAATGTAATTAATGAATGGTTAAATTGGATTATTGAAATATAACTTAAGTTTGGAATTTGGAATTTTGGTTAAAAATGATATTTAAGTTATATGAATAAAAATGAAAATTTAATTTTATTTGGAAATGGTAAATATGATAATTTGATTAAATTTGAATTTAAGTGATTTATTAAAGTATTATTGATTTTTCTATGAATTTAAGTGGTTAAATAAATGAATGTTTAAAAGTGATCTTTTAAAATATAACGTGACTTGGAAATGTGAAATTTGGTTTTAATTAAAGGTTTAAGTTAATTAAATAAAAGTGGAAATTTAGTTAAATTTGTGAAATGGTAATTTAAATTTGAAGTGTTAAGTTATTTGTTGAAATGTGAAGAATTGGAAACTTTTACACTTAAATTTATTAAGTAAATTGTTGAAAATTGGATTTAATTATAAGAAATTTATTGTGAAAAAGATATATGTTAAATGATATAAAAATGAACATTTTAAATGTTAAAATATGATTTTTAAAATGTTTATGTGTTTTAAATTGAAGTTATTTAGTTGTTGGAAATACACTAAAATCTGGAATTAACTTTTAATAGCATTCAGAAATGCTATAGTTTCTGAATTGAACTAAAATTGTGTAAAAAGAGCTATTACAGCATTTCTGAAATGCTGTAGTTGCTGTAATTGAACTTATAGGCTAATATTGAACTCAGGTCTATTATAGCATTCTCTGGAAATGCTATAGTGGTCTTCAGTCTTTGCTGAAATCAAATAAAATCTTTGTTTTGAAATCTGAGTTACCGCAACACTTCTGAAATGCTGACTTTTCTGTTTTGAACTATAATTTATCTAAAAACTGAGTTTTAACAGCAGTTTTTAAATGCTGTCTTTGCTGAATAAAAATGTTTTCAAGTATAACTTATAACAGCTTTTTTCTAAATGCTGCGAAAGGCTGAAATTTTAATAATTATGGTTTTTGACTTAGTAAACGAACTCAGAATGGTTTGAAACTTTGGAAATTGAATACTTGATTTGAAAATAATAATTACACTTTTAAAAGGTTTAAATGAATTATTTTGATTGGAATATAAACTATTTAAAGGTGATTTGAAATGATAGTAAATGAACGATATCTTTGAATTTAAAAGGTATTTAAAGTTGAATATTTGGATTTGAACTGATAGGATATTTTATTTTATTAAAATGATTTGAAATGAAGTTTTGTAAGGATATGATATTTTATTATATTAAAATGATTTGAAATGAAGTTTTGTAAGGATATGATATTTTATTATATTAAAATGATATGAAATGAAGTTTTGAAATGATATGAAAATTTAAATATATGGAAATGGTTTGGAATTGATTTAATCTTTATTTTGATAAAGATATGGTTAGAAATGATATTTTATTTTGAAGTAAAGTATTGTTTTTAAAAGTTATAACCACGGGTTATAATAACGATTGGTTGGCAAAGAGACCGGGATCGGATATGGACATACTCTCTGTCGATACCAAAAACCACTTTGACAACCGTGTACGCGGTGGAGATTCCAGAATGAAGTAGGATGGTGGCGACGTTCTTAAGGTATGTTACGTGGACCCAACTCCCGTGAGTTGGCATAAGGTGGCTAAAACAGGAGCGATCTCGGACCAGTGAGGTAGCACCTCTTCTCGGACACATTTCTTCGATATTATACTCTTACTTGTGATTGATTAGATGGCCATCCTCTGATTTGGGAGTGTTGTTCGAGGTGGAATGGTAGTGGCTGCTATGCGTATCCATCAGTCCGTGTGCGTAATTGGTATATCTACCCTGGCATTGCCTTGTGTGCCGTGTCACCTACCATATCGAACCCACTACGATTATGATTTTAAGATCCGACCGCGTTAAGGTTCTCCATCCCCTTAACGCTATTTTCTATATGATTATACTTTACCGATTAGACACTACTATATATAGCGTATATTACTATATAGTAAATAGTTTAACGGACCCTTAGAGGATGGGCGGTCCCAAGCATCTTCTAAGTTACTTTTACCCTTATTACAGTTCGCTTGAGTTGGTTTACATTATATAAGTATATATTGTCCTGACTCGAGTGTTTTGTGTTTTGCTTTACGCTCGGGTCAGCCTGAGTTATTCACAGATTTGGATTTCCACTCTCTTGGAGATTTGAATCGCTGGAGATTATCTGCTTGTCATGTCCTATCTATTTCAATTCCGTTGTTCTACTCAGCTTGTACTTGGTTATTATATTGAGACTTTTGTTGTATTCTACTTCTTCTATTATATCTCATGTAACTCTGATATATGTATATGGTAGCTTCATGAACTACTATTTCTTTTACTTCTGCTGCATTATTTTACTCTGTGTCTGTGATCTGTGATTATATTTATTTACTGTATATTCTGAGATTTGCCAAATTTTATTTACAACGCGGTATTTTGAGCAATTCAACTCCGGCATGAGTGTCTGCCTATACACTTATAATGGATGCGAATGGTTGAAAATATCGGGTCGTTACATATAAGGTATATAAGATCCATATATATATATATATATATATATGTGTGTGTGTGTTTATATATAAGATTGATATATAATATGTCGGTTAATTTACATTGTTTAAGGTAGGTCACATATATAATATCTTATATATATAGATTTTTCCAAAATCTTTGTTTGTTTTCAATTTAATTATAATATATTTGCTTGCAATCATTATATATATCATTGTTGCTTCTGTCTAGTTGATTCTGATCTGTTATCATCAATATCTATTCATCAGCTTCGTTGTCGATTCGAGTTCAATCTTGCCTTGTTTTGAGATTCGTGCCTGGATTCGTAGCTCATTTCTTTGTCAAATCTATCTAACCTCGAAAGGTGAGCAATCACTCACGATTAACGTTCTTTTATTTATTAAATTAGATTTAATAGAAACGTCAATTGAAATATGCTGCTGTAGTTATTTAAATTGTTATATATGCTATTATCTGTAACTGTTCACCTGTGGGATATGACACCATATCCTGTTGTTTATATTATATTATTATTGATGATATATGCATGTTGTTGTATTTTATATTATCTGTTATCACTCTGCAAGTTCCCTATTAGTATAGAATTCACTATGGGTTGAAATGATACATACCCGAATGGACTTTAGAATAGGAGAAAATCGTTATGGGTTGAAATGATAAACCCAAGCGTTTTTCATTTGAATTGAAATTGGGATTACGGGTTGAAATGATATCTACCCGTATATATTTAAATTACGGATTGAAATGATAAATATCCGTATCACTTAACCATATGATAGATATATATACAGACACCGTTGGTCCATATATATAAATATTTTGAAAATAAATTCTATGGATTTTGGAAGAAATATATGGTTTTAATAAATGTTGTTTCTTAAAATATTATAAATAAATGGTAATGATATATATAGATTTAATAATGATATTTAATTTAATTAAGATGGATTTAATACATATAATATGTTAAGTATAAAATTTATATTTCAAAAAAAAAATATTTTGGTAATAATTTGAATAAGTTAAGGTTGGAAAGATAATTTGAATTTAGTTGAAATTGTATTAATTAAAGAATTTTATTAAATTAAACCGATTTGAAACTTATTGAAATTGAGGTTTAAGATATGATTTATAACTCGGGTTTGATTTAAATAATTTAATGAATATTTCTAGTTTAAATAAATTTAAGGAAATATTTAGTAAAAATGAAATTTAAAGCTAGTTAGATGATATTTAATTTATTAAGTGAATATTCCATGATTAAATAATAATAAAGTTAAATCAAGAGCTATATGAAACTTTTAAATTTAACTTTGAAACTGTTGAATATTAAAGCTTTGAAATATATTGAAAATTTGAATGGTCTATTGAGAACTGAATTGAATTGATGAATTGAACTTTGAATAAATTTGAATTTAGAATTTGAGTTGATTTGAATCGATTTGTGAGACTTGGGGAAATTATAAATACTTTACTTTATAAATTATTTAATCTATATATACTATTTTGGAAAATATATATAATTGAAATGAAAAATATATTTTGGCTTTGAAGTATAAATTAATTTGAAATGGCCACGGTGTTATAGTGTATATTCCCACCTTGTAGATGGTTCTGCAGATCCTTAGAGGATGGTTATCCCAAACATCCTTTAAGTTACTTGTATTTCAGTTGATATTTCACTTGAGTTGGATTTATTGATATAAGAACGTTAATCCTGACTCGAGTGTTTTGTGTTTTGCTTTACGCTCGGGTCAGACCGAGTGATACAGCATTTGAGACTCACCTTTGGAGTTTGGAGCTTCATTTGGAGATCCAACTTTCGATTCAGCTTTCAGCTTTTCCAGTTGATTTGTTCAGAGAGGTCATCTATTCGCACTGAAGACTTCACTGTATTTGAGATATTCTGTTGTATTTTATTTTTAACTCTGATGTTTATATAGTAGCTTCATGAACTACTATATTATCTATTCCGCTGCATATAATTGTATTACTCTGTGTCTGTGATTCGATGATTGATTTATTTACTGTATATTCTGAGTTTTGCCAAATTTTAAATTAACAATCTGATATTTTGAATTATTCAAGTCAGATATGTGTGGATTATTGTCGATTTGAATGGTTCAAAATAGCGGGTCGTTACAGTTGGTATCATAGCCAGGTTCTAGGCGAAACTTAGCATATATTGTAAATTTATTTACAGAATCACTTTCGTTCGAGTTTAATCTCTTCCTTTTGACTCGATTTCCTTTGAACTTTGGAACGTTCCCTACGGTTTCAAAATTCATTCTTGTCCCTCTCTATTGGTATTCTTTTGATTCTGGAGTATCCCATAACTCCACTTCGAATGATCTCTATAAGAATAGGCGATCCCGTCGATCTTTGAATGTTTTGTAAAGGGGTGAAACTCCTTTACAATTGGCATTGATTCACCGAAGATTTATATATCACTCGGTTTGGATGCTTCTATCTCTTGTTATGCCGAATTCTATCTCTGGCGATCGAATGTCGATTTGCCTCAGAATTCTGAACCAATCTTATTTTGAAGTCACGGTTGACCCTACGGTCATCCACGATTTATAAAAATATATCTATCTTGTGTTTTGTAATTAATTATCTCATTTTCGTTCGAACTTATCTTCGAATCAGAATCCTATTTGATTAGAGTCCCTCTAATTTGAATTTCTATCTTTGTTTTGAAATCCATTCTTGAACCATCCTTTGAAAAATCGGGCTTGTTTGTATTTTAGAAATTGTTTTATATAGAGAAATTATTACTTTGATAAGTATGATTATATTCTATATATAAAAGTGAAATGTTTTCAATAAGGATTATATATACCTTTTAAAAATGAGAATTTTAAGTTTGAAAGGATTTGAAATTTTGGAAGTTATATAAGAATTTGATTTATCTAAAAATGATTTATAACTGAAGGATTTTAAATTTGAAATTCGAGAATTGAACTCCGGTATTTTGAAATTGGTTTTAAGATTTTGAAATATATAATAATAATATGATTTAAAAGTATTTTCCGAATAAGAAATGTTTCAAATGATTTTAATGAGTTTCGAATGATTTTGAAGAAATTTCAAAAGAAGTTTGAGAAAATAGAAGTCCAGAACTCACTTATGTCGCTGGAAAATAATTTCGGTGATGAGTACACGCATCATCGACATTGATTTTCGAGTTTCAGAGTGGGGGAGAGGCCACTTTAGTAGCATTGCTACGTGAGTGATTTTGTGAAACCAATTTTGATTTCAAATTCCGAAGTAAGATTTGATATTCGAGATATATATATATATATATATATATATATTTGAAATGATTTTAAGTAAGCCGGTGTTTAGTCCTCGAGTTTCGGATTTGATATAACCCTATCTATTAAAATTGATTTACTGATTTGTTGCTGATTTCCAACTCTTGAATTTGAAAATGATTTCTTCAACTATTTGAAAGTTTGAGCACTTCCAAATCAAGGTTAACTTTTCAAAGCTAAGAAATTTTGAAAAGTATAAAGTATATAAGTTTGATATGTATGTTAAAGTATGTAGTAATATGATTTAAATAAGTTGAAACTGTTTTGTTAAGTAAATGAATAAGGCAATTTTAAATTTTTCTAATATGAAATTTAGATTTGAAATGTTTTGAAAATAATTTGGTCTTCAAAATATTTTGAATAAAGTTTAGTTTAAATGTTTTAACTTAGTAACATCTTTATGAAACTATATATTTAACAGGTTGGAATAAATATATAAGTTGTACGTATGCTGTTTTATTCGCATAATTAATTTGATCTAGGTTTGAGTACACAAGTTCGAGGTGAATTACACCATTTCGTGTTAGGATTTTTCATTCGATTCTTGATGGCGAATATTTGATATGGATTTTGGGCTTGATTCTAGAATTCTCTATCATAGTATATGGCTATACAAGGAGACTGATGGCTTCTAGTCAAGAAACCATATCGAAATCCGCATTAGGGAAGTCAAATGGACAATACTAGTTCGAAAGCGAACTTGTGTGATCGAGCAAGCGATCAAATGTGATTTTGCGAAATGATGACGTATGTACATCTTATATTCTAATATCAGTAATATACTTTGACGCTGAAATTGAAAGCTGTCGGGTTAGAATATCTTTACTTACTAAAAGAAATTTTCCAATTTAAATTACAAAGATATATAACCCATAAAAGCAAAGATATTCAATCCCATATGGCTCTTCATACAGCGAAATTTATTTTGTAAAATTTGATCCTTATATAAGATGGACCTTATGTAAATATAAGATGATTTTGAAAACCATTGATTTTGGAAATGAATTGTTTGACTTAATTATATTGATTTGGAAATTTGGATTTATTTCCTAAATTTATTATTTTGGAAACTTTGGAACTGAAGATATTTGATTTGGAAGAATAATTTGGTGAAAGCGTATATGATTTTGAAAAATACATTGATATTGAAACAAATTGAATTTGAGAACCTTATTTTTATTAAATACCTGATTTGGAAGTTATCGAACTTATATAAAATTAATTTGTATAAGTATGATGTTGATTCGAAAACTATGGATTTGAAAAGGTACTCAATTTGAAAAGTGAAAATTTTATATAATTGAAGTCTATATAAGTGTGATTTGATATACTATTGATTTTGGAAAGGTATTTGATTTGAAAATTTAATCTTATATATAATGGACTTTATATAAGTACGATATTTGAAAGTGATTTGAAAAGGTACTATATGATACATATTTTCGAAGTAAAGATATGGAAAGTGCCTTCTGCTTGATATCCGCTTTGTGGCCACATTGTGGATTCATTCTATCGATATTCTCTGATTTTTGGTTTTCCGGATATGATACTCGAGTTTCCATTGAATTCCATGGCGTTACCCATGGTCTTACGAGCGTGGATGCATAGCGCAACTGCCTGGCTGAGTCTTTCCTAGGGGTACAGATTGTTTCCTGGGGGATCCAGGCGTAACCATTGTGTATCCTGCAATCTATGTAGGTCGCGAATAGTAGCGCAACTGCTTGGCTGAGTCTTTCCTAGGGGTACGGATTGTTTCCTGGGGGATCCAGGCGTGACCATTGTGTATCCTGCATTCTACTAGTCATCATGGCGCAACTCGCAGGGCTGAGAAAGCTTACGGATATGGATTGTTTCCTGGGGGAACCAGGCATAACCATTGTGTATCTGCGAACCATGGTTAGACAAAGGTTTGTTTGTTTTTTGTTTGGATTGTACTTTCCATATCTGTTTTTTTAAAGTTTTTCCAGTATTTTCACTGGGTGTTGAAACAAGTCTACTAAGTACCTGGAGAATTCTAGTTTTGCGCCTGATCAACGCATTACCAAAGTCTACAGGAACGAGGATAAACTTGTTGAAACATCGAGTTATAAAAGTATTTTATTTTAAAGGTATTTTATTATAAAGTATTTCCAACAAAGAAATTTTGTATTAATATTTGAAATTGAAATCCCTTATGGTTTGAATTAATTATTCATGCCCGATACTATTCTTTTGAATCTACCTTATCTGCTCAGCTTTATTTATTCACCTATATTCTGTTTTTCCAAGTCCTCCTTCTTTTCCTTGTTGACTATATCCTTTTAAATATTGTTTATTTATATATTATATGGTTTAATAGAAATTTTTTTTTAGTGTTATAAATATTTTAGAAGTCGTTAATTAAATAAAACATATTTAAAGTAAATAATTATTGATTTATTAATAATATTTGAAAAGTATTTTAGATAGAATTAATAAATTTAAGAATTATGGATTTAATGTTTTCAATAGCTCCTTTGTAAATATAAGTAATGATGTAAATAATTGTTTTCAAATAGTTTACATATATTTATAAAGGTGTTATTTAAACATATAAATGGCATTTATAAATGATACTTAACAAGAAATTTTACAAATGGGTTTGAAAAAATATTAAGGTATTAAAGATAATTGAATTGTAAATTTAGTTTTCAAATGAATGTTTCAGGTAAAATTTATATAATTTAAATTGATTGTTTATCCTTGTCTTTTAATCTATCTTTTCTGTCTGGTTGTTTCTATTCTCCTACCTCCTTCCTTTTCGGGGACGAAAAGTTTTGAGTGGGGGAGAGTGTAACGACCCATAAAATTTTTATTTGGTTTTAATAACGTATTTAACTGAATTTTGTGGAATTTTAAATAATTGAATTTTGAAATAATTTTTATACTTGAAATACGTTTATTTTAACATAGCAACTAGTAAATTTTCATCTGATAATATTGAAGTTTATTTTCTAGTAATTTTATTCCAATTTATATCAGTTAATATTTGATGTTAATAAAATGTTTTCCCAAGCTAAATATTCTTACACAATAAATTTCTAAATCCTCTTTTGAGTGAGATGTCATCTTTCGTTTTTCCAAATTTGGACTTATATTGCTCCGTTTATCTTAATTCTGGCAAAATAGCAGCATTTCTAGTACCGATCATCGACTTTTGATCGGATGATCGTACCACTAATATCTGTATACCGTTTTGATTGTCTCGTCATGCTGATCTCTATGGTATATTCATTTCTGTGTTTTGAAGTCCGGTACACAGTGGAATCCACGAAACCGATAACCGTATCAGTACCAGATCCGTGACCTTTTGTTTTCTTTTGTGTTTCAAACTTTAACCGTGTCATCCAAGAAATATAATAAATTGCTGTAATAACTTTTGCTGAATCAACGAAATGTTGTTACCAATCCATCATTTCATAGCTGTTTGTTTTCTTTGCGTTTTCAATTACCTACCGTTTATATTTGCATTGAGAATTTAACCCAACAGTCAGAGCTGTTTATAATTCCCAAAAGCTTAGATTATAATTTTGATTTTCCGAGGTCGATTTAAATTCTATTCGTGCCATTTTCATGTTTCTTATAAGAATTATATTTTATAAACGTGCTTGCCTGTTCATTTTTCTTCTCTCAGTTGCTTAAATTTTTCTTTTTTCAAAGCCTGTAGCCATTCATTCTCGTGCCCACATCACTCGGGCTTCGCCGCTGAGATGACCAACACCTGCACCATATCCACCTCTAGCCGCGACCACTGCCTCCACCTGGCCTTCCTTTCGATCACCCTCAACCTCTTGAAGCCGCTCACCTTCACCGTCCACTGCTCGCAAATGTCACATCACTCAAAATCTCCACCAGATCCGAGTTTCACGTGCTTCCTTCCCCTTGCACACCCAAGTTTCAGCCAGCCCCTGTCACTCTCCAGCCGAGCAAGCCTTCTCTCTTTAGTAGATATAGGTATGTTGTATTGTTATAGTGTTTGTTTATTTAGAGAGTCTGCACATAACTATAAACAATCTGAGAAATTCTATATGTAAGTATTTTATCATATTCTAATATTTAAAGATTGTTTTATATAAAAGTTATATTAATTATGTATTATTTGACGCTTTGTTCGATTTCTAATAAAACCATAGTTCTGTATATCGAGTTATATAAATACGGGTTTTGAGATATTAGCCTATATATATGTTTGGATATTAGTATATATATTGCATAAAGTCTATCCTTTTACATATACCTACATAATTAGTTTGTATACTATTTTACCTGGGTCGCATATCAATAAGTATTTATATACATAAAGTTATAAAGTATGCATGTGATATTTATGCTATTTACTGTTCTCATATATATCAACTTATAAATGGGTATAAATATGTTGTGGAGTTTTATCGTATAAGTATAATAGTTTGTATTTATAAGTATGTACAACATAAAGAAATATGTTAGTATAGATTTTTATAACTTACGTACTAATGTATATAATAAGGAGTATTTGTTGTACAACATAAAATGTATCTGTTCTGGTAACATATAGTTTCAATACCGAAGGATTTGTATGGATATTTAAAATATATATATATTAAGGAAATATGTTTGTACAGATTTACAACATAATATGTAAGTTAGTTATATATTACTTCATCTGTCAGTTTGTATGGATATGAGTTTTATCAATATTGATTTTTAAATTTATATATATATAATTACACAAAGTTGTTTTATATGTGTGTTATATGATCTGTCAGTATAAATTTGGAATATATAATATAAATTTTGATTTGTAATATTCCTTGCTGTATATATAAGCTATACTATTTTTAAGTTTCAATATATGTATGCTACAGTATACTGCGACTTTTAAATTGTATGTATATACTGTTTAACTATGACCTATATATGTGTAATTATAGAATTATTTATACTGTGGACTATATATAAATAAATAGCCGATTTTGATATAGATATAAGGTATATAAGATCCATATATATGTATATATATGTTTATATATAAGATTGGTATATAATATGTCGGTTCATTTACATTGTTTAAGGTAGGTCACATATATAATATCTTATATATATAGATTTTTCCAAAATATTTGTTTGTTTTCAATTTAATTATAATATATTTGCTTACAATCATTATATATATCATTGTTGCTTCTATCTAGTTGATTCTGATCTGTTATCATCAATATCCATTCATCAGCTTCGTTGTCGATTCGAGTTCAATCTTGCCTTGTTTTGAGATTCGTGCCTGGATTCGTAGCTCATTTCTTTGTCAAATCTATCTAACCTCGAAAGGTGAGCAATTACTCACGATTAACGTTCTTTTATTTATTAAATTAGATTCAATTGAAACGTCAATTGAAATATGCTGCTGTAGTTATTTAAATTGTTATATATGCTATTATCTGTAACTGTTCACCTATGGGATATGACACCATATCCTGTTGTTTATATTATATTATTATTGATGATATATGCCTGTTGTTGTATTTTATATTATTTGTTATCACTCTGCAAGTTCCCTATTAGTATAGAATTCACTATGGGTTGAAATGATACATACCCGAACGGACTTTAGAATAGGAGAAAATCGTTATGGGTTGAAATGATAAACCCAAGCGTTTTTCATTTGAATTGAAATTGGGATTACGGGTTGAAATGATATCTACCCGTATATATTTAAATTACGGATTGAAATGATAAATATCCGTATCACTTAACCATATGATAGATATATATACAGACACCGTTGGTCCATATATATAAATATTTTGAAAATAAATTCTATGGATTTTGGAAGAAATATATGGTTTTAATAAATGTTGTTTCTTAAAATATTATATATAAATGGTAATGATATATATAGATTTAATAATGATATTTAATTTAATTAAGATGGATTTAATACATATAAAATGTTAAGTATAAAATTTATATTTCAAAAAAAAAAATTTTGGTAATAATTTGAATAAGTTAAGGTTGGAAAGATAATTTGAATTTAGTTGAAATTGTATTAATTAAAGAATTTTATTAAATTAAACCGATTTGAAACTTATTGAAATTGAGATTTAAGATATGATTTATAACTCGGGTTTGATTTAAATAATTTAATGAATATTTCTTGTTTAAATAAATTTAAGGAAATATTTAGTAAAAATGAAATTTAAAGCTAGTTAGATGATATTTAATTTATTAAGTGAATATTCCATGATTAAATAATAATAAAGTTAAATCAAGAGCTATATGAAACTGTTAAATTTAACTTTGAAACTGTTGAATATTAAAGCTTTGAAATATATTGAAAATTTAAATGGTCTATTGAGAACTGAATTGAATTGATGAATTGGACTTTGAATAAATTTGAATTTAGAATTTGAGTTGATTTGAATCGATTTGTGAGACTTGAGGAAATTATAAATACTTTACTTTATAAATTATTTAATCTATATATACTATTTTGGAAAATAGATATAATTGAAATGAAAATTATATTTTGGCTTTGAAGTATAAATTAATTTGAAATGGCCACGGTGTTATAGTGTATATTCCCACCTTGTAGATGGTTCCGCAGATCCTTAGAGGATGGTTATCCCAAACATCCTTTAAGTTACTTGTATTTCAGTTGATATTTCACTTGAGTTGGATTTATTGATATAAGAACGTTAATCCTGACTCGAGTGTTTTGTGTTTTGCTTTATGCTCGGGTCAGACCGAGTGATACAACATTTGAGACTCACCTTTGGAGTTTGGAGCTTCATTTGGAGATCCAACTTTCGATTCAGCTTTCAGCTTTTCCAGTTGATTTGTTCAGAGAGGTCATCTATTCGCACTGAAGACTTCACTGTATTTGAGATATTCTGTTGTATTTTATTTTTAACTCTGATGTTTATATAGTAGCTTCATGAACTATTATATTATCTATTCCGCTGCGTATTATTGTATTACTCCGTGTCTGTGATTCTTTGATTGATTTATTTACTGTATATTCTGAGTTTTGCCAAATTTTAAATTAACAATCTAATATTTTGAATTATTCAAGTCAGACATGTGTGGATTATTGTCGATTTGAATGGTTCAAAATAGCGGGTCGTTACAAGAAGCTACTGCTTTAAAAAGGCGGCAACCCTTCATCAAAAGCATGTTTAAAAATATCCTTTCGCAAGCATTGGTTTCGAATCCTTCAAAACCTTTTTGTAAAACAGGAAAGAGCTTTTCTTTATAAAACAAAGCAACAGTTTGGACCCCATCGGAAGCCATTTTTTGGCACCCTGCCTTTCACCTTTCTCCAATCCACTATGTACCAACCAAGTGATACCATGTGTATTGGTTTCAGCTTCATGGCAGCGAAAGGTTTGGGTCGAAAGGGTGCTTTCGAAAGTGGCGGAACCAAATTTTTCTGGGTAAAGGCTGTTTTTACCAAGTAAAGTAATTTCTTTATAACTACCTTGCCTACGTGTAAAAAACTGATTAGTTGCCTAAAATTTTCAAATTATTTTCCAAATAATTGCCGGACATCCTCAGATCTAAATCATGTTTAATTTTAACAAATAAGCCCTTCCATTAAGCAAAATAATTAAATCATTTACGTCCTCCTTTCAAAATAATTTAATTTTCATATTAAATCACTTAGAAAAAATCCATAAAAATCACAGAAATTCACTTTTTATATGTTATCTAACGTATATAAATTTCACACCTTATTTCATCGTATAATTTGTTAAATTAATTTCTAAACCCAATTTACCATATTTTCCTTTGAAAATTGATAACAATTTCTCCATAACTCGGAAAATTATAAAAATTGAAACCCATCTCCAAAATCATATTTTACATCACATATAATTTTTCCATGGCATTTTTCTCTTGGTTTTTCTATCAAACCGAATATACCCATATTTAAACCATTGGATTTAAATCAAACATAAAATAAATCAAACATATCGTCCAAAAATCATCATATTGGATTAAATCTCAAATGCAAATTCAAATGATCATATAGAAACCAAAATAAAGATGTTTTGATTATTATTCACCTTAGTGTGGATAATGAAATTGGAGATTGTTTGAGTTTGATTCCCTTAGCTTGAATCCTAAGCATTAATCTTGAATTTCCTCTTCTCTTCTTACTCCTAATTGTCGGCTCCTCTTTTCTTTACGTTTATTTTGTTTGTAATAAAATGAACGTGAATAGCATAGAAATAAGAGTATAAGGGTAGGAAATATGGGCGGCAATTACGGTAATGCCCTTATGTTAATTTAATTATCATTTAACCATTTATAAGCCCATTAGAGTTAACCAAGCTTGGCCTCTAGGTTTATTAGTAAATCTCAATCTTCTTATCACTCCATATTTACATTATTCTATTTAATTCATCTAATAAAATCTCCTGAATAATGTTATCGAAAATTAAGGGTGTTACAAAATCTGAAAGGAGATACAGTTTTAATGGCCTTTACTCGGGGCATTCACCCGACACTGGATTTGGTAGATGGCTAAAAAGGAAGCAGCCACCTACCATAGAGGAGTTTTACTGTGAAACATCCCGGTTTATGAACTTGGAAGAGGCAGACCAACCCTCTGGACTTATTGGTAGTAGAATATCGAACGACGTGTGTTTGACGTCGAATTTTCTATCGGTTAGAAAATTACCAAAAAATGTAATAAATATAACTGCAAGCGCACAGCGTACAATTTTAGTACGTGGCGAGTACGGGTCAATCAGCAGGTAATTGAGTTGATTTCAAATTCCACTCAATCAAATTAACCAAAGAGTTTGAAATTGTTTTAAGAAAAATAATGTGAAAACTAACTAAAACGAAGTGTACCAAAATTTGAGAGTAGAAGGAAATTTAGAGGCAAATCCCTTCTCATGATCACACAAATCAACACAATGGAATTATGATCTCTCTTTTTAGTCATTTATGGATGTGTTTATCCTAAGTATGGTCTATTTGTGCTATTAATTAGCCCAACATAAACCATCAAACTTTAACACACTATCCAAACCACTTGTCAACTTTCATGAAAATGATAATGAAATAAAAAATAAAATCTATTCTAAGCATGATCTATTTACTATTGATTAGTAATATAGACCATCAAATTTTGATTCTAAAATCTACTTCATTACCAAAATCATATGCAGTTGAAGAGGTAATTTGTGCTTATATTTGTTTAAGCATAACCTATTTGGTGTCAAAAACATAGGCTATCAAATTCAATATTAAACAACAAAATTTTACCACATCAAAAATTTCCATTAAGCACAAAAAGAGATCAAACGAATCACTATGTCAACTTTATGTGATTCATGAGAGCTTTTCATCACCCCTAAATTGAAGGGGCTTGGCATCTCATATTTGAATTCATTAAAACATAAGTGATTTCAGGATGAAAGAAGAGAGCTAAATACAATAAACTAAAAAGTAATGTACTTGCATAAAAGAAAGAGATCTACACTACTAACATAAAAAGAAACATAAAAGAAAGGAACATGAAATAAAAGTGCATGAATTAAAATTTCATATACATAAATTGCACAAAGAAAAGGCTAAGAAGGCATTAAAAAGAACGCAAGTTTATGTTTACATTTGTGGCTAAAATAAAACTAAAGAGAAGGTAAGAGCATGCTACATGAAACATAAGGGGGTATTTATACATGCCTAAAACCCTAATCCATATTTTAGGGGACTACCCAAAACGCCCTTTAGGCAGTGTGGCCTCCAAGTTATCATTAACATGTAATTAATCCTCCATTAACATGCCTTTAAACCATCATGAACATGTGGATGTGCTTTTAATCTCCATTAACTTCTAATCGTGATCCATGGGTTAGTGGGTAGGAGGGCTCCTCCTTAATTACTTGAATTCATTTATTTCCATCTTTTATTTGCCTTCCTTCGCTTGTGCATGCATACATACATGAAGCTACTTCCAATATTCACTCAAATTCCTATAAAACAACATTAAAAGGTCCAAGTAAATTCTCTCAAATTAAATCATACACAAAAATGACCATCTTGCCCCCATATGAAGATGAATAAATGATGATTTGGAAATAATTTAAATTTTGGTTTAAACATGTAAAATACCCTAATATGCTCACTTATTAAATAAAAGTAGATTAAATATGGAAGTAAAAATATGCACTTTTATGTGCACATCAAATACCCCCACACTTATCTTTTTATTCGTCCTCGAATAAACTAAAACTAAGATAAATCCATTTTCGTAGGAAACATGATTGCGTTGAGCATATGCAACAAGCCGTTAAACCTCTAGGTGTCCCTAGTAGGATGAGTGTTGTCTCGTGAGGGTTTTTTCAATGGATACTATTCACAAAATCCAAATGCAACATGAAACATTCCTAATTGTAAGATTTATTTACAAAGATATGAATGCAAGTTTTTGAAAATTATTACAAATGAAGAATTTACTTTTAAATTGGCACAAATAAGTCAAATATAAGTTTTGGTCATTATTAAGAAATTTAAATCCTTTTACTCGTCAAAACTTCCAACAAAAATTAAGTTATCCTCAAAATTAGACTCTAGTTTGGCTAGTTGTTTCGGTTGATAACATAATGCAACTATGAAATAGATCCTTCGTTGATTATCAATGTTTTTCAAAGTGGTATTTTTATTTATTTTGAATAAAAAATCAAATCAAATAAGTGAAAATAGTGCTTGGATTTAAATTGCTTGCTCTCTCTAGTTTTGAAAAGTATTAACATTATTATTATTTACACACCTAACTCAGATAAACTGAGGCCAGATATACCGATCCTGCACTGCCTTTTGAACTTATGTGAGAAGTGTACAGAGCATGGTGAGTGTATACACTTGCATATGAACACATGACTCTAGGTGGTTATTTTTATTAAACATTTATTTACATAAACCTAATTCAGATAAATTGAGGCTAGATATACCGATCATGCACTGCCTTTCGGGCTTACGTAAGAAGGGTATAGAGCATGGCAAGCGTACACACTTGCGTGTGAACATATGACTCTAGATGTTTCTTATATTCACAAAAACTTTTTTTTAAGAGAGAGTTTTGCAAAATCACCTTAGCACCACTGAACTTAGAAGATCAAAAATGTGTTAGCTTTTACTTTAAATTAACCACTCTTTTAAACAAAGATTTAAATTAGGATATACTTCATTATTATCATCCATAAATCTTCTTATATACTAGTTAAACCATAGTTACTTGTAATCAAACTTTATTTTTATTTTTGTTGAGACAAATAATTTTCAAAAATTTCAATCTCATAACCAAAAATCTATACTTATCCTATAGTGTTTTTGTCAAAAGTAAATCAACATCCTAAAAAGAAAATTTTGTTTGAAGTTTTTTTTGTTTTGTTTTTTTGGTTTTGGAAAGAAAACTTAAAAAATAAACCATGAAAAAAATAAAAAATAAACATGAGATTCCCCCCACACTTAATTTTTACTTTGTCCCTAAAGTCAACCCAATTGAAAGGAGAAAAGTAAAATAAATAAAAAATATGACCTATATTTACATGAAAATGAAACGATTATTATTTACACGACATCAGAAAATATACCGTTAAAGAGTAAATGAAACGTTCTTCCAAAGACCAATTCATTTGTCTCGTCAAGTATGAGAGACATAGCTTAAGCATAAAAAACCAAACCATAAAAGATTTATAAGTTGAATGTTGATTTGGAAAAACGAATGTCGTTTTATTAAAAATCGTATGAGTTGTTTTATTTTCAATGATTTTTGAGGTAGATATAACAATTAGTTGAAGTTCAAATTTATTTTCACCAAATTTAAATTCAAACTCATCATTGATTAGTTCTTCAAAACTACTGATTTTAAAATCAAAATGGTGATTTAAATTAACCTCTTCAGAATTCAACAACTCATTTTCGAAATGTCCAAAAAATTTGTGTTCACTAAATTCGTCTTCCTTTGTTGAATTATTCACAACTTCATTGCATGTATCTTGTTCAAAACCTAAATTTGTTGTATTCAATTTTTCAAAATCAGAAAAAGGAAGATCGAATTTTAAATTTGGTACCATTCTCTTAAAAGAATTGAAATCCAACTCAATTACCGCATTTTCAACAACTTCGTTAAGATTGGCATTTTCAATTCAAAATCGTCCATTTTGGTATAAGGTGGATTATTATTTGACTCGTCACACATTGGGATTTGATTTTGTTGCTCACGTTGTTTTCTGTAGGTTTCAAACAAAAAATCCACGTGATTTTTTCCATTTTCTTCCATTTTCTCAACAAAATCTAATTCATAACTATTAACTTGAGAATTTTCAATTTGAAATTGTTGAGAACAAAAATTGCTAACCGCACTATAATTGAAACTATTCCCATTGCCAAAATCGTTTAAAAAATGGTTCAGATTTCCATTTTGATTTTGAAATTCATTTTGAGGTTCGAATTGTGTTGACATAGGTTAGAATCAAAATTATTAAAATTTTGAAGTGAATTTAAATTTTGATTATTTTGAAATCCTTGACTTGAGTTATTGCATGGATATGAATTAGTCAAATTATTTATCATTTGATTTCGTTGTTCAAGTAAAGGCCAAATCGTTACGGTACTCTTTTCAAGTGTTGAGGGTTGGTTATCATTTTGAAAACTTTGTGTTGCAAAATTCAAATTGTTTATAGAATAGTTGTTATTAAAATATCCATAAGAGTTTGATGTGAAACTATATAGATTATATTGATTTTCACAACTATTGTAAAATTCTTGCAAGCAAGAAAATTTGGACATTTTCAAAAATGTTTTTTAAAGGAAAAGTATTTACAAAAGAGAATTTATTTTTCAAAAGGGAGATTTGATTTTTGTTTTGTTTTTTTGGATTTTCAAAAGTTTTTCTTTTTTCTTATATGTTTTTGAAAATATTATATGTTATTTTGGATTTTTTTTCTAAAAAAAACCAACTCAATTTTTTTTTGGATTTTCAAAAGCAAAACATTGTTTTTTTTGGATTTTTTTATTTTGATTGAAAATTTTCAAAGGAAAAGATTTAGAAAGATTTTTTTTTGAATTTTTGATTAAACAAGAACTAAGTTAAGTAAAATGTACAATTTTTTTTTAAGTTTTGGATTTTGTTGTTTTTTAAATATGCATGAACTAATACAACTAAATGAATGCAAGGACTTAATAACAAATTTTCTATCCTTAGTAGCTCCTAACCCAAAATTGTAAAATCACACTTTGTCTTAATTCAACAAGGTAATTCTTAGCCAAGTAAAGGAAGGAGTTAACGGTGCACCACAAATCACCGTAGCGATGCAACCGAAGGTTAAGTACCTTCAGAGAAACAATCACTATAATATTTACGAATCACCTTAATATTTATAAATGATTATTGCTCTTTCGTAGCCTAGACACCAAGAATATAAATTGTTCAAAGAAGACAACTTGTTAAGATACAATTAAGCCACGAGGTGAGCTCGTGACACCCTTATGTCCGATGTCTAGCTATTATTAGTAACAAATTCTACAATGAAATGCAATTTGTGGGCCAAGGAAGGGGTGATGAAATACCCCACCTTATGTGAATTTGGGTGTTGCTCTTAAAAAAGAAAATAAAATGATATGAATGCAAAACTGAAATTTAACGTGATTTAACAATGTAACTACGAATGAATTTTTTTTTGTTTTTGAATTTATTTTTTTAAATGCAAGCAACCAATAACGTGAAGCAAATAAAGATAAGAGATGAGAGCACGATACCAGAGCATGCCGAATTATTAGCAATCCATTTTAAAGCGGCAAATTGTTTTATAAGAAAGCAAAGCAAAAAAAATAAAAAATTAGCAAGCAGGCCTTATCCTTTTGAATTTCTGCCTCTGTAACCTGAAAAATTGAACAAGATATATATATATATATATATATATATATATTCCATTTTTTTATATCAAGGAAGAAACTCAAAAAAATATGAAACCAAAATAACTTGTTTTTTTTAAGTAAGAAATTAAAAACAAATGAATCTAAAAAAAATTCACCAAACTATCATAAACTAAAACAAACGAAACCAAAAACAACTTTTTTCCTCCTTTTTTTCAATTTTTTTTATAAAGCCAAAATAAAATTTAAAATATGAAAATTTAAAATAAAATTTGTAAGGTACTCAGCCCAAATGCAAACCAATTAAACAATTACCTTACTCTCCATATTCTCTCTTCAAAAAAAATTATCGAAATTAAACAGAGAATGTAGAAGACAGGCACACAAAGAAAGAAAAAATGATTAGCGATTCGAATCGTGAGTTAAAATCATGGAATTTAGGGAAATTTCAGGGAATTGGATAGTCACGTTTGTGGATTTTAAGCAATTTGACCGAGGAAGGTTTTGGGTCGCGACTGGTTGGGCAAGGAGATATTGTAGTTGGGATGACTGGGAATTCACAATTTGAAGTGCAGAAGTTTCGAGTTGCAAAGAGAAGTGATGGACTGCAGGTAGATTGTTTTGGGATTGCTGGAGGTTGTATGAAGCTGTAGTAGAGATGTGCACTGGTGAGTTGAATGTGGGGTGGATGGTTGATGGTAGTGGTTTATGTGTAGTTGGTTAGTGTAGTGCAGAGTCAAATGCTCGGTTGTGGCAGAGGGGTGGTGGTGAACTGAAGTGGGGTGGAGGAGGTAAGCGGGTGATGTTATTGTTGATGATGGTGTATGCAAGGAAGCTTTTGGAAGGTTTGGTTATGCAGTAATGATTAGTGATTGAGGCAGGGGAGGTTGAAGACGGTTCTTGTATGTAGGCAGAGGTTGGAGAAGGTGATGGTTTATTGGTTGAGGAGATAGTAGATAGTTGAGAAGTTGGAAGTTGTTGGGTTGTTTGGAGGTTTTAGGGGATGCAAGTGGTTGTGGCAGTGCTGGGTGATGAAGTGAACGTGATGAAATGTGTTCAGGTTACGGCAGGGATGATTGTGTTTGAAGGTGAAGCAGCTGATGGTTTTGGGTTGGAACTTGATGGTTAGAGATTAAGCAGTGGGAGTTGTAATAGAGAAATTTATATGATGAAGTGTGGTGAGCTGAAGTAGGAGGGTTGAATGATGATCTGAAGTGAACAATTTGTATGATGTTGTTGTAGCAGAAGTCTGTAGTGATGTAGATGGCAGGTGGTGGTGGAGTTTTGTTTGAAGCAAAGGCAGTGTGAAGAGATGAAAGGAGTGAAGTTGTAGTAGGGTATGTGTGACGCCCCACCTCTATGCTCATAATAACAAAGAGTATTAAAGTAAATACTGTCTATTATTACGAAGAATAAGGCTGGATAGAAGCGACCATCCGTAATTGGCCTTACACTAATATTGGTTATCTCGATAGGAGTGGTACATACTTTTTATTTTTCTTCTATTATTTATTTACTCCCAACGACACACCCAATACTAGTATAAAACGAACTACGACGGTTCATAATAGTTTAGGACATTAGATATAACAATAACACAGATAATATAATTGCGGAACACAGATAAAAACAGAAGTCTCATATATACATAACTGATGTCAGTTAATACATAGTTGACACAATACATATGATACAACCACAACTGTCGACTCTAGAAGTTATATATATACAGGTACATTATCGACTAATATACATGAATACATATCGTTCTATACAATGACACGACTACTACAAAATGACACTAACAACTTCAGAAGATGTGAAAAGTCTTCGAATCCTGAACAGCCACTTAAAGAAGAAAATCTACAACCTGAAATAACTCGGGTCTGACCCGAGTATTACATTCAAAAGAAAATAATACACGGGTCAGTCTAATTCAAACTCAGTTATTAGTGCATAGAAGCAATAGTAATCAACATCAAATAGACGACAGTCACAGAAATCTCGTATGTCCGACTCCTCGATAAAAGAATCGGATAACGGCAGATATAACACTAAATAGTGTTAAACAACAAATCAGCAATCCAAATCAATTTAAACAATTGAAATGTCAATTTAAAAACAACGATGTTGATTGGCTGCAGTACACGCTAACGAGTACTGCCTCGCCAATACAGCCTACGAATTACGTAACAGGTCGATAAATCAAGAACAAAAGAAATATCGATTAAAATCTGTCAATTCAGTGTGGCTGCAGTGCACGCACGCGTGCACCGCCTCGCCACAACAGAATATAAAGTCACCACAAGGGACAAGGGTAAAACTGCTACGAAAATGCAGCAGGTCAGCAAGAGCTCAGGGATGAACAGATGCAAGTGAAAATGACACATGGATATGCAGTGTATACCCAAGTACAACTAAAATAGAAATAGGTCAAGCATATATAGATATGCAGTGAAATGGCACAGGTATGTGCAGAGATATAAAATGTATGAGGTCATCAAAATGAAGGTGGGAGCAACAAAACATTTTCACAAAATCAAGATATATTTTCCAAACTAGTCCAGGATGTTACAGAACACCAATGGCAAAACTATCAGAGAGAGAGGCAAATGAAAATCAACAAACCATGTATAAACAGACAAGGTCAACAATTGAAATGAAATTTGTCTCAAAGAATGATACCCAAAACCCAATTGCATGGGGACTGCATCAAGTACACAATTCAGAGGTAAGAATACATATAAACTGTATAAATAACGCAAACTCAAATCGAAGTGCGTACGAGTGGCAGCAATATGCAATCCGAGAGGTACAAGTATCAGGGGCATATGCAGAGTATGACAAAGTTAAGGGTACAACAAAATCAAGTGCACAATAGCTAGGAAGTGACAGTAAAGCTATGAAACTGGGCTTCAACTAGTCTCAACCACTACAACACTAACAGACTCGAAGAAATGCCACCAGAGGAAACACAATGCACCCGAAACTACATGAATGCATCTCAATAATTAGGTTTGGTCGGACCATCGATAGGAAAAAGAAACAACCAAGGTCAGAGCTCAACATACATGAACCATCAAGAATATACAAACTCAAGCTTACTAAAATGCAGACTCAACAGTGACCCAATGTACAAGTCCAGATACAACATGGGGTATACATGATGAAGGAATACGTAGTGAAACAAAGTGATGAACCAGCAATTGCAAGTTTAGATATGAAGCAATGGAACAAATTAACATAGATTCAAAATACCAGATGTACAAACTCATAGAACAATGGAATACAAAGCAGTGAGCAATTGACCAGAGAAATCAATGTGGTACAACAGAAAAACAACAAGAAAAAGTCAAAAGCGAATTCAACAAAATATCAGAAAGTTCACAGTCGGGAAAATCACAAAACCCACTCAATGCAGCAGTAGAATGGAAATGGTACAGCAACCTCGACATCAAAGAGGTATCCAAATTACATAAAACAAAGTGTGCAGTCTAAACAAATACAAGGTCCGGGAAATGGGCTAAGCAGCCTCACCTCTAGATCAGATATAACATGTATTAGTAATTGCATGTACAAGGCTGCAGGAGTACACAAATACTTGAAGCAAAAGCTACCATTTAAACAAAGAGTCAAACTATAACTTATAAAACAGAGAAACAACAATGCGATCACCACATAAATATATACATATGTATATGCATATGTATACACATATATAGGAAGCGCAATTTCAAGTTAACAGTTTTAACGAAGCCAAAGTCAAATGAAATCATCGTTCCAATCACAGAACGAATCAAATCGGAATTCGATCAAACCCTAATGCCCAACGAAACTGAACCGAGTCAAAACCAAATTCGACTGCAGAAACCCAAAGTCGAATAAGCAAAACGTACAAGTTTACACCAGGTCATAAGAAACTGATTCTAAGTCCAAAATTTCGAAATAATCAAGCAGTGAGTTTCAAAATAGGGTCGAAGGCCAAATAAAGCCAAATCGAATGCCAAAGAATTCAAAACAGTGGCTAAGCAAATCAAGCAGTGGAATTCACTAATTAAACGAGGATGAACAGATGTGAGTGAGGAATCACTCACCTTTTCGAAGCGAAGACGAGCACGGCGGTCACAAAATTTTCGAACGAGATACTCAAAATCGTCAGTCTCCAATTACGCGAAACCCAATTCGAAGTTGAAATCCATCAGTTCGAAGCAGCCGAAGTGAGCAACAATCAATCAAGGCTACACGCGACTAATCACCGAATCGAAAGCCCTAAATTGGATCAAGGACGAAAGCCCTAATTTCGCAAAGAGGAACGAGTCGAGAGAACAAAGCCGCCATTTTTTTTTCTCGTTTCGTTTTGTGGTTGCGATGAGAATGAATCCGGGGGAAAACGATTATGCCCTAGGTAATAATCGCGGTCAAAACAAACAACCAAAATGGACCCATTTACATCTAAAGGCCCATACAATTCCTTCATCAAATTCTCAAAAATCACTACCCAATTTAAAATTTCAATATGTATTTGATAACAATTCTAATCGACTAATGTCGATAACTGACTGGAGAAAAATCCCGGTTGTTACAGACTCCCCTCCTTATAAAAATTGTGTCCACGCAATCATAGGGAATAAATGGATAAAAGGTAACAACCAAAAGAGCATGGCAATGTCGAATGTATAAGCAAAGCAAGTGTCAGCGGGGAAGTATCAGATAAGAAATCAAAAGGTTCGACTGCTTCAAATCAAAAGAATCAACATCGAGGGAATCAGGGATCAAAATCTGACGACTATTCCAGCAACTAAAAGAGAAGGAAAAACAGAGCAGAAATCCCATACAGAGCACGAATTGAATGTGAGTAAATCAAATTACTCACCTGAATCGCCAGAGAAAAAGACGAAGCTCAAATCTCAAAAATCGCAAATATTCAATCATCAAAAACAATAATTGAATTTTCAAATCGCAAATATTTACTTATCTCAAACGATAATCAGAAGACAAATCAAATATCTGATTATCTCAAACGATAGTCAGAAAACAAATATTCAATTATCAAAACGATAATCAAATTTCTCAAATCAACAAATATTCGATTATCACAAGCGATAATCAAATTTCAAATTCAACAAATATTCGATTATCAAAAACGATAATCAAATTTCAAATTCAACAAATATTCGATTATCACAAAACGATAATCAAATTTCAAATCAACCAATATTTAATTATCTAAAGCGATAATTAAATTTCAAATTCAACAAATATTCGATTATCAAAAGCGATAATCAAATTTCTCAAATCAACAAATATTCGATTATCACAAGCGATAATCAAATTTCAAATCAACCAATATTTAATTATCTAAAGCGATAATTAAATTTCAAATTCAACAAATATTCGATTATCACAAAACGATAATCAAATTTCAAATTCAACAAATATTCGATTATCACAAAATGATAATCAAATTTCAAATTCAACAAATATTCGATTATCAAAAGCGATAATCAAATTTCTCAAATCAACAAATATCTAATTATCACAAGCGATAATTAGAAACAACAAATATCTGATTATCAAAAACGATAATCAGAACTCATATCAACAAATATCTAATTATCACAAGCGATAATTAGAAACAACAAATATCTGATTATCAAAAACGATAATCAGAACTCATATCAACAAATATCTAATTATCACAAGCGATAATTAGAAACAACAAATATTTGATTATAAAAAACGATAATCAGAACTCATATCAACATATATCTAATTATCACAAGCGATAATTAGAAACAACAAATATCTGATTATCAAAAACGATAATCAGAACTCATATCAACAAATATCCAATTACCTGCAGATAATTGGAAGCAACAAATATCTAGAAATCAATTAAGAAGACTAGAAAATCAACATAAAAGCTTGGATCGATCCCATCAGATGGCGAGTTTTTAATTCGCCGCACGTGCATCAACAAATGGCCGAAGCCTACCAAGTACTCAACATAATTTTGGCGCCCAACAAATGACCCGAAGGTCCAACATATGACCCGAAGGTCTAGTACTGGTATTTGACCCGAAGGTCCAACATATGACCCGAAGGTCCAACATAGTGGCTCGAAAGCACACGAAAACATCAAATATTTCAATTAACGAGTCCGGAATTAACCAAAATAGTAAACGCACATGTCCCATAACCACGAGTTTTACTAAATTGTTTAATTCTCTTCATCGTTTCCTTGAAAGTGTAGAATCATCAAAACAACAGATATTCAATTAACGAGTCCGGAATTAACCGAAATAGTAAAAGTGTGGTTCCATACTCCGCACTTTTGCTAAATCGTTTAAATCACTTCATCATTCTTTTGAAAGCGCAAACTGTTAAAATTCCTGAAAGCAATTTTATTTATTTTGCAAAAATAACAATTCACATTCTCAACTGGACAAGTCCGGAGTTAAGCGAAACAGTAAAAGAAAGGGGTCATAATCCTCGATTTTGCTGAATCGTTTAAGTCGCTTTCTCATCCTTTTGAAAACGCAAACCGTTAAAAATTTATAAAACAATTTTCATTTTTAAAACGAGTTTCCAATCACGTGATTAAAGCAGCAATATTAGTAACAATTTAGATAAGGAAATTGTACTTCTCAAAATACCGTAAAAACGGTCACAAATCAGTATTGCGGAATAACCGCTTGAAAATCCACTTTTAAAACTTGACGGTTACTGAAGCCAAGGTGACAGTAATTTTTAAACGTCAAAATCTCATCAAAATAATTTACATCAAAATGTAATATCAGTGAATTTTCATTTATCAAAATGCCACAAAACACCATGCTTCAAAATATAGCATTGGTGTAAAATCCCGTTATAAAAATAACGGCAACAAAATACGTTTCATAACCAAGCATCGGTTCAACGTAAAATAAATGCAATAACGTGCAATTCAAATTTTTGCACGTACTACAAAATGAACGAAGAAATCATTCGAATGTATCTTCAATGAAGATAATTCAAAACAGCAAAATCTAATCAATAGATGATTAGTACAAAAGAAAGCCAGCGAAAATTTCAACAAAAATCACATATCTGTAATTTCTTCGAATCCTCAATTCGGATTCGAAATTCGCAAAGAAACAAAATAATTACAGATACGTAAACAACAAATGAAATTCATATCAATTTCGTATTTTGATTTTTAAATCAAAAAGATTATCAGTTGTACTCAGCGAAGACAGTTTCACTATTTCCGCTGCGCACTCTGATAAATAGAACACAAATCAATCAAATCATCAAAACGACAAAACACTATTCCACTTTTATTTTTAAATAAAGATATTTAAAAATTTCATCAAAATTTCAAAACTTTAGTTTTGACTCAAATCACAGATAAAACATCGACCAATAGTTGTAACATATGTTCCATCCAAGTTATGTTTTATATTATGTCCATAAACCCCAAGCTCTAATACCAACTGTGACGCCCCACCTCTATGCTCATAATAACAAACAGTATTAAAGTAAATACTGTCTATTATTACGAAGAATAAGGCTGGATAGAAGCGACCATCCGTAATTGGCCTTACACTAATATTGGTTATCTCGATAGGAATGGTACATACTTTTTATTTTTCTTCTATTATTTATTTACTCCCAACGACACACCCAATACTAGTATAAAACGAACTACGACGGTTCATAATATTTTAGGACATTAGATATAACAATAACACAGATAATATAATTGAGGAACACAGATAAAAACAGAAGTCTCATATATACATAACTGATGTCAGTTAATACATAGTTGACACGATACATATGATACAACCACAACTGTCGACTCTAGAAGTTATATATATACAGGTACATTATCGACTAATATACATGAATACATATCGTTCTATACAATGACACGACTACTACAAAATGACACTAACAACTTCAAAAGATGTGAAAAGTCTTCGAATCCTGAACAGCCACTCAAAGAAGAAAATCTACAACCTGAAATAACTCGGGTCTGACCCGAGTATTACATTCAAAAGAAAATAATACACGGGTCAATCTAATTCAAACTCAGTTATTAGTGCATAGAAGCAATAGTAATCAACATCAAATAGACGACAGTCACAGAAATCTCGTATGTCCGACTCCTCGATAAAAGAATCGGATAACGGCAGATATAACACTAAACAGTGTTAAACAACAAATCAGCAATCCAAATCAATTTAAACAATTGAAATGTCAATTTAAAAACAACGATGTTGATTGGCTGCAGTACACGCTAACGAGTACTGCCTCGCCAATACAGCCTACGAATTACGCAACAGGTCGATAAATCAAGAACAAAAGAAATATCGATTAAAATCTGTCAATTCAGTGTGGCTGCAGTGCACGCACGCGTGCACCGCCTCGCCACAACAGAATATAAAGTCACCACAAGGGACAAGGGTAAAACTGCTACGAAAATGCAGCAGGTCAGCAAGTGCTCAGGGATGAACAGATGCAAGTGAAAATGACACATGGATATGCAGTGTATACCCAAGTACAACTAAAATAGAAATAGGTCAAGCATATATAGATATGCAGTGAAATGGCACAGGTATGTGCAGAGATATAAAATGTATGAGGTCATCAAAATGAAGGTGGGAGCAACAAAACATTTTCACAAAATCAAGATATATTTTCCAAACTAGTCCAGGATGTTACAGAACACCAATGGCAAAACTATCGGAGAGAGAGGCAAATGAAAATCAACAAACCATGTATAAACAGACAAGGTCAACAATTGAAATGAAATTTGTCTCAAAGAATGATACCCAAAACCCAATTGCATGGGGACTGCATCAAGTACACAGTTCAGAGGTAAGAATACATATAAACTGTATAAACAACGCAAACTCAAATCGAAGTGCGTACGAGTGGCAGCAATATGCAATCCGAGAGGTACAAGTATCAGGGGCATATGCAGAGTATGACAAAGTTAAGGGTACAACAAAATCAAGAGCACACTAGCTAGGAAGTGACAGTAAAGCTATGAAACTGGGCTTCAACTAGTCTCAACCACTACAACACTAACAGACTCGAAGAAATGCCACCAGAGGAAACACAATGCACCCGAAACAACATGAATGCATCTCAATAATTAGGTTTGGTCAGACCATCGATAGGAAAAAGAAACAACCAAGGTCAGAGCTCAACATACATGAACCATCAAGAATATACAAACTCAAGCTTACTAAAATGCAGACTCAACAGTGACCCAATGTACAAGTCCAGATACAACATGGGGTATACATGATGAAGGAATACGTAGTGAAACAAAGTGATGAACCAGCAATTGCAAGTTTAGATATGAAGCAATGGAACAAATTAACATAGATTCAAAATACCAGATGTACAAACTCATAGAACAATGGAATACAAAGCAGTGAGAAATTGACCAGAGAAATCAACGTGGTACAACAGAAAAACAACAAGAAAAAGTCAAAAGCGAATTCAACAAAATATCAGAAAGTTCACAGTCGGGAAAATCACAAAACCCACTCAATGCAGCAGTAGAATGGAAATGGTACAGCAACCTCGACATCAAAGAGGTATCCAAATTACATAAAACAAAGTGTGCAGTCTAAACAAATACAAGGTCCGGGAAATGGGCTAAGCAGCCTCACCTCTAGATCAGATATAACATGTATCAGTAATTGCATGTACAAGGCTGCAGGAGTACACAAATACTTGAAGCAAAAGCTACCATTTAAACAAAGAGTCAAACTATAACTTATAAAACAGAGAAACAACAATGCGATCACCACATAAATATATACATATGTATATGCATATGTATACACATATATAGGAAGCGCAATTTCAAGTTAACAGTTTTAACGAAGCCAAAGTCAAATGAAATCATCGTTCCAATCACAGAACGAATCAAATCGGAATTCGATCAAACCCTAATGCCCAACGAAACTGAACCGAGTCAAAACCAAATTCGACTGCAGAAACCCAAAGTCGAAACAGCAAAACGTACAAGTTTACACCAGGTCATAAGAAACTGATTCTAAGTCCAAAATTTCGAAATAATCAAGCAGTGAGTTTCAAAATAGGGTCGAAGGCCAAATAAAGCCAAATCGAATGCCAAAGAATTCAAAACAGTGGCTAAGCAAATCAAGCAGCGGAATTCACTAATTAAACGAGGATGAACAGATGTGAGTGAGGAATCACTCACCTTTTCGAAGCGAAGACGAGCACGGCGGTCACAAAATTTTCGAACGAGATACTCAAAATCGTCAGTCTCCAATTACGCGAAACCCAATTCGAAGTCGTAATCCATCAGTTCGAAGCAGCCAAAGTGAGCAACAATCAATCAAGGCTACACGCGACTAATCACCGAATCGAAAGCCCTAAATTGGATCAAGGACGAAAGCCCTAATTTCGCAAAGAGGAACGAGTCGAGAGAACAAAGCCGCCATTTTTTTTTTCTCGTTTCGTTTTGTGGTTGCGATGAGAATGAATCCGGGGGAAAACGATTATGCCCTAGGTAATAATCGCGGTCAAAACAAACAACCAAAATGGACCCATTTACATCTAAAGGCCCATACAATTCCTTCATCAAATTCTCAAAAATCACTACCCAATTTAAAATTTCAATATGTATTTGATAACAATTCTAATCGACTAATGTCGATAACTGACTGGAGAAAAATCCCGGTTGTTACAGTATGGTAATGAATGGTGAATGAATGGTTGCATATATGCATGGTATCTGATTGTTGTGTGGGTAGTGGAGTGATGTAGTTGCTGTGGTAAAAATGTTAGGCAAAAGTAGATGGTATTTGATGGAAGGTTGGAGGAGTGTTGCTGGCATTATGCTGTAGCAGAGGCAGTTGATGGTTATGGCTGTTGTGTTGAAGTTTAGTGGATGAAGCAATGGTTTGTTGTATGTTCTTGTGGATGATGTAGGTTGAGTTAATGTAGGAAGAGTGTTATGTTGTGGTAAATGTGCAAGTTGTATGTGCATAGAAGCGTGCAAGTTGTATTTGATGTAAGTTGCTGGTTGATGGTTGTGCTGGAGGATGTTGGTGTTAATGGAGGAGTCCAGGGAGAATGGCAGTGTTGGTTGGTCTGTATGGAAATGCAAGTGGTAATGAAGATGGTTGCTCTGGTGTTTGGTTTGTGAAATTTTGATATGTTGCTGGGAAGTTATGCACACAGTTGTGATTTGATATATGTACACAGTTGTGGTTGATATGCACACAGTTATGCAAACAATTGTGTTTGATATGCAGTTTTGGTTGGTCGAGGATGAGGATGTTGTAGTGGAACTGATGATTGCAGTGGATATATGCAAGGGAAGTTGCTGCTGTTTGTGGTGATGGTGGAAGTGTTTCTGGTGATGGTATGACTGATAGTTGATGGTTATGGCTAGTTCGATGGATATGCACAGAGGAGGAAGACAGTGGAATGTAGGCAAGGATATTGGTGACTGTAGTTGTGCAGGGTAGTGAGGTTGAAGTAAGTTTGGCAATAATTCACAGTGAAGTGTGCAGTGAAGTTGAACCAGGATTTGCAAGCAACGGTTTGATATTTGATGGAAGAGCACAATTTTTATGGCAGTGCACAGAAGTTAAGGGATGTATGTATGCACAGGGAAGAATGTGCAGTGATGAGGATGCAGTAAGTGGATGTGGAAGTGGTGGCAGTTGGTTATGATGCAGTGGGTATTGGAGCAGTTTGAGGGGTGGTATATGGATGGATGTTGTAGGAGATGGTCAGGTTGTGTGGCTGTAGGCAGGTGCAGTTTCAAGTGTGGAAGTGGGTTGACAGTGTAATGGAAGTCTGGGTGGCGTTTGAGACAATCTTGTAAAAAAAATGTAAATGTAATTAAAAATGTAATAATAAAATATATTTTTTTGAAATTGTGTACGTTTTTTGAAATAGAAATACAAAATCAAATGAAAGTGCAAATATCATACAACAAACACACAAAGCAAATTTTTTTTATAAAATGTGATTCAACACACAATAAAATGAAACAAAAATAATTCAAAGATTAGAATTAAAATCAAGTTGTAATTCCCCGGCAACGACGCCAAAAACTTGTTTGACGATGAATTTTCTATCGGTTAGAAAATTGCCAAAAAATGTAATAAAAATAACCCCAAGCGCACGATGTACTATTTTAGCACGTGGCGAGTACGGGCCGATCCGCAGGAAATTAAACTGATTTCAAATTCTACTCAATCAAATTAACCCAAGAGTTTGAAATTGTTTTAAGCTAAAAAATGTGAAAACTAACTAAAACAAAGTGTACAAAAATATGAGAGAAGGCAATTTAGAGGCAAATCCCTTCTCATGATCACACAAATCAACACAATGAAATTATGATCTCTCTTTTTAGTCATTTGTGAATTTAGGTGATGTTTCTATCCTAAGTATGGTCTATTTGTGCTATTAATTAGCCCAATATAAATCATCAAACTTTAACACACCATCCAAACCACTTGACAACTTTCATGAAAATGATAATGAAATTAAAAATAAAATCTATTCTAAGCACGATCTATTTACTATTGATTAGTAATATAGACCATCAAATTTTGATTCTAAAATCCACTTCATTACCAAAATCATATGCAGTTAAAGAGGTAATTTGTGCTTATATTTGTTTAAGCATAACCTATTTGGTGTCAAAAAACATAGGCTATCAAATTCAATATTAAACAACAAAATTTTACCACATCAAAAATTTCCATTAAGCACAAAAGGAGATCAAACGAAATCACCATGTCAACTTTATGCGATTCATGAGAGCTTTTCATCACCCCTAAATTGAAGGGGCTTGGCTTCTCATATTTGAATTCACTAAAACATAAGTGATTTCAGGATGAAAGAAGAGAGCTAAATAAAATAAACTAAAAAGTAATCTACTTGCATAAAAGAAAGAGATCTACACTACTAACATAAAAAGAAACATAAAAGAAAGGAACATGAAATAAAAGTGCATGAATTAAAATTGCATATACATAAATTGCACAAAGAAAAGGCTAAGAAGCCATTAAAAAGAAAGAAAGTTTATGTTTACGTTTGTGGCTACAACAAAACTAAAGAGAAGGTAAGAGCTTGCTACATGAAACATAAGGGGGTATTTATAGATGCCTAAAACCCTAATCCATATTTAGGGGACTACCCAAAATGCCATTTAGGAAGTGTGGCCTCCAAATTATCATTAGCATGTAATCGTCCATTAACATGCCTTTAAATCATCATAAACATGTGCATGTGCTTTTAATCGCCATTAGCTTTTAAGTATGGTCCATGGGTTAGTGGGTAGGTGAGCTCCTCCATGATTACATGAATTCATTTATTTCCATCTTTCATTTGCCTTCCTTCTCTTGTGCATGCATACATACATGAAGCTACTTCCAATATTCACTCAAATTCTTACAAAACAGCTTTAAAATGCCCAAGCAAATTTTCTCAAATTAAATCATACAAAAAAATGACCATTTTGCCCCCATATGAAGATGAATAAATGATGATTTGAAAATAATTTAAATTTTGGTTTAAACATGTAAAATACCCTAATATGCTCATTTATTAAATAGAAGTAGATTAAATATGGAAATAAAAATATGCACTTTTACATGCACATCAATGTGGTGCAAGGTAATGTTACAATTAAGCAAACCAGTGAGAGTGCTTGGACTGTTGTTGTGCAAACAATAACTTGAAGAGAAGGAATTTAGTTGTTAATGGAGAACCCAAAAACCAAGAAATGCCCTGGATATATGAGGCTTGAAGACTATACCCTATTAAATGAATCTATTGAAAATATTTACCTTGTTATGCAAGGAACATAAAATTATAGGAAACTGCTTGGAGGGAGGCAACTGATCAAGAACGACACTCATGGAAGTATTGTCACTTCCATAAGAAACATTGGCATAATACCAACGAGCACCGACATCCGAGGGATATTAATGAAGATTTGATCATGAAAAAGAAACTACAGCAATATGTGAGAGACCCTTAGGTTGGTAGGCAAATGGATAATAAACCCCAAAGGCAGATGGCTCAACGGAATCAGACTAGGTTTTTAGTAATGGACCTAGGCAACCTGAAAAGAGGATTATGGTTAACACTACTATTGGAGAACCTCATCCAATTGAGAAGATTTGGAATAAGATAAAGAGTTACGATAGTTCTTTGAAGCATGAACTTCAGGAGATGTTTTTCACTGTGGAAGATGTAACTCCGACGAAACTACAAAAGATGATATGCGACGATATTGGGTTCAGAGGTAAGGATGTTGACGAGGTAGAAGCGCCAATGCTTGACCCCATATGATTACGGCTATTGTTAGGCCGGCGACTATGCAACGAGTACTGATTGATTGTGGGAGCTCGGTTAATACTTTGTTTAGATAAATGTATGACCAAATATGGATTAGTGGGTAGGCTCTAAAGCCATTTAAGTCCCATATTCATGGATTTACCAGAGAGGCTAAGGATCCTTTCGGTTGTTTTGATTTGTCAGTGTAGCGGGGAGAAGGAGACCGCAAGATGGCCCAAGTTTTAGCACCTACTAATCATCATCTATCATTAAGTGTTAAGGAGGTGGATAACTAATGTTAGTCTATTTATCATACATCATAACTGTTATCCCGCCTTTTGGCAAGGCCGTGACACCAAGGAACTAACTAGTAATCCAATGACAGTC
Organism: Allium fistulosum; assembly: GCA_030737815.1. Lineage (NCBI taxonomy): Eukaryota > Viridiplantae > Streptophyta > Magnoliopsida > Asparagales > Amaryllidaceae > Allium > Allium fistulosum. The sequence continues at coordinate 8,621,696 of JASFAW010000014.1, forward strand.
CGTCCTAGCGATCGGTCATACACAGGCTCACTATGAATATTGACGAATTTTGTCCGAGTCCGGATCGGGCCAAAATTGCTAGGGCATGACAAGCTAAACCATGAGAGTCAACGTTTCAAGTTTCGAGTCAATCCGAGTTCATATGCTCAAGTTATGATGGATACAAGTTGAAGGGAAATGCCATGTTTTCGTATCCATCAGATGACCTCTCCGTATCCATCGGCAGAGAATATGGTCGAATCCACCAGAGTACTTTAGTTCGAATCCATCAGTGTTCCCCCTGTTCGAATCCATAGCATTCAAATCGATCGGAAGGGAAATGACCTTGCCTCCATCTGGTTCGTATCCACCAAGTTACCTTACTTCGTATCCATCAAAAGACTCTGGTTCGCATCGATTGGCTTCGTGTCCATTAAGAAGCTGTGTAGCTCGTATCCATCGATATAACTGTTGTTCGAATCCATAGCTGATGACTGCTTCATATCCCTCGAGTCAACAGGCCTAGGTGACGTGTCAAATTCGATACGAACAAGGCGAGATTTATGGAGTCGACACGGTCAACTAGGAACAAAAGGCGGATCGATGCGAGGAGTGCGCGCCACGTCGCTGCGTTATCACGTGCAACCATCGATTCGAAGGCATGGATTCGAAGTGATGGACTCGAAGCAAGCAGCCAACTGAAAAACTTCAACTCGTATCGATCATATCTCGAGATCTACAAGTCCAAATGCTATGAAATTTGGACAGTAGCTTACTGGCAACCTAAGGAATGCTCATGCCAAATTTCATCTTAATCGGAGCAAAACTTGATCGATTCGAAGCAAGGGTCGAATCGATCCCAAAGTGGGCCCGGATTTCCAAAGAGCGGGCATGTGGGCCCCCTCACGTGCCAGAACTGGTCTCCCCTCAATTTAGGCGAAATGTCAGCCTCCTACAACTATAAATAGGACCCCTGGTCATTCAGAAAAGGGGATCTGGATTCTGAAGCGCCCAGACTCTGCCGGATCGAGATTTGCATCTTATTCTTACTATTGAATCCGAATTCCAAGCTATAATTCGCTGTTGTTCGCTGTAATTACTTGTAATCATTGAAAGAGAATCAATAAAATCATCAAAACTTCATAGTGGACGTAGGCGATACGCCGAACCACTCTAAATTGCTTGTCTGCGTATTTATAATTCTGTTTATTGGAGTTTTTGTTAGATAATCTCTGTTTTACATTTATGTTCTTCATTTTATCTCTTCAAATAACTCCCGAAGAGTGTTGTGCCCATTTTTGGTACAAACACTTTGGTGCTTTCACTGAGAGAAAACCAAGTTTTTTCTCCTGCTCGTTGGATCTACTACCGTCGTTGGATTGCAAAAATCTAAGGAGGAGATCCAGATCTGCCATTCAGTGGTTTCTTCTATTCTATTCAGACTGCTCCAGATCTAAGAGGAACTGCATTCATCATGAATTCCATACCCATATTTTCGAGTCCAGAAAAAGTGCAATTTTTCGTATCCATGAAAGTATGGTGATTTTCGTATCGATGTCTTCGAATCCATGAAAATATGGTATTTTCGTATCCATGTATTTGTTTCCAGAAAGTATGGTGATTTTCGTATCCATGTCTTCGAACCCATCTGGACCGAGTGTTCGTATCCATAAGCATAGCCTCACTTCGAATCCATTGTCTTCGTATCGATCAGAGACACAAGACCCTCGCATCCATCTACTTCGAATCCATCAGGACGCGCTCCTTCGTATCCATCACGATGCGCTTCTTCGTATCCATCAGGGTGCTCTACTTCGAATCCATCAGGGCGCGCTCCTTCGTATCCATCACGATGCGCTTCTTCGTATCCATCAGGGTGCTCTACTTCGAATCCATCAGGGCGCGCTCCTTCGTATCCATCACGATGCGCTTCTTCGTATCCATCAGGGTGCTCTACTTCGAATCCATCAGGGCGCGCTCCTTCGTATCCATCACGATGCGCTTCTTCGTATCCACCAGGGTGCGCTACTTCGTATCCATCAGGGCGCGCTCCTTCGTATCCATCACGATGCGCTTCTTCGTATCCATCAGGGTGCTCTACTTCGAATCCATCAGGGCGCGCTCCTTCGTATCCATCACGATGCGCTTCTTCGTATCCATCAGGGTGCTCTACTTCGAATCCATCAGGGCGCGCTCCTTCGTATCCATCACGATGCGCTTCTTCGTATCCACCAGGGTGCGCTACTTCGTATCCATCCATTCACACCCAATTCGTATCGATACTCAACTGCAATTCGAATCGATCCAATTATGTCCAATTCGTATCGATACGAAATTTCAAAAAAAAAAAAAAAAAAAAAAAAAAATATTTTTCGGGTACGACCCAGATTTCCTAAAAAGAGCCTAAAAAAAAATTTTCGGGGGAAACCCCCCGAACCCTAGCCGCAGCGCAGGGCACCCGCATTGTCGATTCAATCACCAGTTTAATGAAGGGACATTCCATCCATGCTTCTGATTGTTCCACGACTGAACAAGACATAGGACATCACAACAACAAATGTTGAGTTGCAATCAAGGAATGGGTAAAGAAATACTACTCAACCGTACTCCCAAAGGCTGGAGAACCTAGTTAGTATGCCAAGAACTGGGGTTGATTAATATATCATGCTTTTAAGGTGGAATGCAACTTCCTCCAATTGACCAGCTTTCAAACTCCTGAGTTGACAACTATGGTACGACGGCTAATATGAAGACTCCCCTACACTGTCTACTCTACCGACTCAAAGCATAGCTGGTCACCGCTGAACCATCTTCAAATGCACGCATCTTAATCATTCTACGTTCACATGACTAAAAGCATGGCATACAACCTCAAGAAGACTTCCTTAATACCCTATATAGGTCCCCTATTTGGGTGAATGTTTGGGATAAACACCAATCTGTTAGCCCATTTTAACCAACTCACCGTCCTATTGGCATTGCAAATAACTCGAACGCAATCATGCATACGTCATTGACCAATGTTACAAGACCCCTGGGCAATCAAATGAGCCTGATCATAATGCCGATTGGGGAATCTTTCCTAGTCGAGACCTATTCGTTGAAACCATCCTACATGCAGAACTTCTAGTGAAAATTCAACATGTTAACTATGTCGGTGTGTTATGGAAATACAACCCCCGGCACTACCTCATGAAGTGAGAATTGCGCATGGCTTACACCAAGAGTGATGACTGCTATCTAACGTAGCTGTCTTCCCCCATTCCTCAAAGAACATTGTCAATCGTGGTTAGACATACCAGATCTACTTCTTATATTGTTGAAGTGAATGAAGAAACTGGCAGCCAATGAATTTATCCAAAGCCCGCAGCCAGTTGCTGCCGATACCCATAAATGAATTCATCACCGGCGCTTATTTCCAGACTTTGACAAGAGAACTGGTAGACCGCTGCCGACAACTACACCAACATGTCCATGCCAATATTGAGTTGATGCATCAGACGAAGGATCAACTTGGCGAGATAAGGAGGAAACCTACTCCATACTCTAGATCGGAAAACTCCTCTTCTTTAGATGGCTACCATGGATGCCAACGCCATAAAGCCACTCCAAAAAGGATGACTCTAACAATATGTTCAAGCCCCATAAAATGAAGGACCGGGAACATCCGACCCATATCGATCAAGGACTTTGATCAAGTTGAACCATTTGCGTTAGACTTCCAATTGAGAAGGGCTGGATTGAAGTGCAATAGCGAGCATACGACGCTGCCTCACTTATCAATGAGATTTGACCTGATCTCTTTTGAATTATTTCTAATTCAATTTCATTTACGTTGCGAAATATGACCTACTTGAATTAAACTACTTGCAAATGATGCAGGTAACCGAGTACTTAAGATTGGGTGCAAAACAACCTCCGCGGACCATGATCAAATCATTGAGGTATCATCGTGACGAGCATGATTCAACCACTCATCAGCTACTATATGCCCTGACTGGGGGCAAGGCATCAAAGCGGAAGAGACCGACAAGGTCAGGACTTTAGTACAAAGTGGATGCAACCGACCATCCACTCATCTGCCTACGCAATTTAATTAGGAGATGTAAGAAAGACTTGGAGTTATATGTCCCAACAGTGCCTTCTCCATCTCGTACTTGAAGCTTGCCAAAATACTTATGCTTCTTCTAATGCCCGATAAAATCGGAATCACATCAAGGGTGGACGTGATGTCACCATCCATGCATCCAATCCTACATTAGACATTTGGGATTATTTGAGGTAACACATGTTGAAAGGTCCAACCCTCAATTTAAAGTCATCAACGACTGATTGTCTACTCACTAACCATCATGAGCCGTCATTTCAACTCTCTTCCTTAGCTCGATCGAAAGAATGCAAAGTATAAATTGGATGGGACTCGACTGTCCGCTCTCCATTTCTTGCACCCGACTTAAGGGAAAATATACAACTCAAAGTGGATGTAATTCGACCATCCTTTCCTATGCTCGAGCACAAAGCTTGCCAGAACACTGATCTTACTCCTTAGGCTTGGCAAAAGTGGAATCCAAATGAACATGGACGCGATCCAACCGTCCATAAACCAAATCTCATCCTTCATTGAGGACTATTAAATGGAAAGTGGTCGGGAACCCACCGATCACTCGATAAGCGAAACCCCGAGCTCGGGGGCAAGCCATCACATCAAGGCCAAAAATGGGGAGATACACGACAATTCCTCAAATAACTCCGTACTCCCAGAGTGCGATGCGGAGTATAAACATCAACTCCGTACTCCCAGAGTGCGAGGCGGAGTATAAACATTACCTGGTTCCCGGAGTGCGAACCCTACTAACTCCGTATTCCCAGAACGCGATGCGGAGTATAAACATCAACTCCGTACTCCCAGAGTGTGAGGCGGAGTATAAACATTACCTGGTTCCCGGAGTGCGAACCCTACTAACTCCGTATTCCCAGAACGCGATGCGGAGTATAAACATCAACTCCGTACTCCCAGAGTGCGAGGCGGAGTATAAACATTACCTGGTTCCCGGAGTGCGAACCCCATCAACTCCGTATTCCCAGAACGCGAGGCGGAGTATAAACATTCCTTAACTCCGTACTCCCAGAGTGCGAGACGGAGTATAAACATTCACAAAACCCCAGAGTACTCCGAGAGCGCGAGCTGGGTATAAATATCAACAAACTCCAGCTTCCGAGAGCGCGAACTGGAGTATAAACATTAACTAACTCTGGATTCCGAGAGCGCGAACCGGAGTATAAACATCAACAAACTCCAGCTTCCGAGAGCGCGAACTGGAGTATAAACATTCCTTAACTCTGTACTCCGAAGAGTGCGAGACGGAGTATAAACATCCAACTCCGAACTCCCAGAGCGCGAGTCGGAGTATAAACATTCAACTCCGTATTCCCAGAGTGCGAAGCGGAGTATAAACATTCATCTCCGTATTTCCAGAGTGCGAAGCGGAGTATAAACATCCAACTCCGAACTCCCAGAGCGCGAGTCGGAGTATAAACATTCAACTCCGTATTCCCAGAGTGCGAAGCGGAGTATAAACATTCATCTCCGTATTTCCAGAGTGCGAAGCGGAGTATAAACATTCAACTCCGAACTCCCAGAGCGCGAGTCGGAGTATAAACATTCGACTCCGTATTCCCAGAGTGCGAGGCGGAGTATAAACATTCATCTCCGTATTCCCAGAGTGCGAAGCGGAGTATAAACATTCAACTCCGAACTCCCAAAGCGCGAGTCGGAGTATAAACATCACACTCCAGATTCCCAGAGTGTGAACCGGAGCATAAACAACAACTAACTCCAAACTCCCAGAGCGCGAGCCGGAGTATAAGCATCAGACAAATGCGGCTTCGAGGGGGGTGGATCCGTCCGCCTAACGACTTCGACCATATCTCAGCCAAGATACATCACTTGTTCCCGGAGTGCGAACACAAAAAAAGGAAACTCATAATAGACGTGACAGACCGTCTGGTCAACGAACTCCAGACTCCCAGAGTGCGGACTGGAGTATAAACATCAACTAACTCTGGTCCCAAGAGCGCAGATCGGAGTATAAACACCAACTGGATGCGAATGACCACCCATCAACCAACTCCAGTCCTCAAAACATGGTTTGGAGTATGAATACCAAAAGGGATGTGATTCGACTGTCCATCTATCGGCTATGGTTCCTCATCAAGTTCCATAGTATAAAAAGCGGATGTGGTACGACCGTCTGCTTCCCAATCTTCCCCTGACATGGGGGCACACTTAATACACAAAATTGGATGCAATCCTACCATCCAGCACTAAGCGGGCGTGACACAACCGTCCATGCATCATCTCTTGTCCCCGGCACGGGACCCATAACATAAATTTATAGGGATGCACTCCAACCCTACGAGACAAAATTCCTTCCTTGATTCGACAGGGAGGCATAGATTCGAAGAACGGACCTAGCTAGATGTCCTATTCTGAATTGATATTACTACCATCCAACCACAAATGAACGTGGCATGACCGTTCATATGCTAACTCTCTCATGTGATCCGATGGGTTGTGCATGCAACATGGACGGATGTGACCTAACCATCCGCCAATCAATTCCTTCCTACAGTTTAGTGGGAGAAGCATCAAACTAAAGTTGTAATTTGATCGGCCACACTTCGACTTTTGCCCTTGACTGGGGGCAGAGGTACAAATCACCGAAAGAAGAGAAATGTGACTCGCTACATCTCTAGCTTAGCATCCTTTACAACTTAAGGAAATGACTACAAGGAGACCTTAATGCTAACCAATCAGAATGATGCCCGAAGTTCTGGGCAATCACTTATATCGTACCGCTGGATCGACGGGCAATATCGATCTACACCTTTCACATCGTACCATTGAATCGATAGTCAATATCGATCCTCTTTGACTACAAATCGATGTGACCCGAACGTCCATCGAATACCTTTGACCAACAGAGCACGGATAGAAGAATAAACCGCGAATGAGAGTGGCCTGACCATTTGTCCTCCGTCGCCTTCCTTCGATCCGTCAGGAAGAGCATGAGACCAAATAAGCATGACATGACTGCATTTGAGCTGACTTTATCCCTAGATCTGACGGGAGAACTTAAATCGAAATGGGCATGGTTTATCACCCAACTCCAAACGAATGCAATGCGACCATTCATTCATTGACTCTTACCATGATCTGACTAAAAGAGCAATTCAAAACAAATGCAACTTAAACATCTGCACACTGATTCTTACCCTGGATTCGACAAGGGAAGAACCAATCCTGCATCGGATCTGATTGGGCGATACACTCTTCAGTTTTTGCCCAAAGTGCGGCGACATAAGCAGCAAAGTGAATGTCATTGACCGTCCAGAATCTAGCTTATGTCCGAATGTCGGCAAAGTAACAATGTATTCCTCCAAGAGGAAAGAACTATAACATAATACAGGATAGTCTCGACTCAGCCTTCCATCGGTTAACTCGATCCCGTGGTTCAACGGGATAAAATACAAAATTGAAGCGGACATTATCTACCATGCCACTTATCGAGATATTCCCCAGACTTGGGGGCACGAACAAGAAGGTAAGATTAATGTGATTCAACCATTCATCAGTCAAACCTGGTTCTTAAAACTTGAACTACAGCATAGACACAGCCAGGACGAGACTAGACCATCCACATAATGCATCCGCCAACCCGAGACGGGGGGCAAAAGATTAATTATCCGAGAGTTGACTATGACAGCTTGAACCTATGACCCATGCCTGATATTCATAACAACTCTAGCTTGCAACCGAAAGGATGCCTAGAGATAGAATCATTAGATCAATACCCGGACTTACGGGCAACTGATCATTATCCTGACCCTTCCAATGATCAATGGATCGCAGGTACATTGAATGAAAAGCGCATCATTCAGAAACATAAGTAAATTCAATCTCAAAGTTGGAGCCAGCTATGTAGCAGCATACAGTACAAGGCTAAATTCTACTAATCCTTTGATTCAACATTCTTATAAGCCTGATCATTTACCATTGCAAATAAACACATGAGGCACCTACAAACCATCACGAGTATTGTAGATCAGATCACAACTCTGTGCAATGATGAAGAAAGAGTCAACTGTTTTACTTCAGGTGAATCTTGATGTGTTCGCTTGGACTCGATCTCATATATATATATATATATATATATATGAACTCTCACCAGCCATGAAGAACCCTGCATTCAATGTCGACCCGAGGCATGTCTCGGTGAGCAAAAAACGATACGACATGGATCCGGAGAGATCTGTTGCACTTAAAGAGGAGGCGAATCTGCTCAAAACCAGTAGGTTTATCCATGATGCCCTCCAACCAAAGTGAGTATCCAATCCTTTACTTATAAGAAAAACGAACAGAGAGTAGAGGACATACATCAACTACTCAGATTTGCATGGGGTATGGCAAAGCACGGCTTTCCGCTTCCAATGATCGACCAACTGATGGACCTGACCATCATACATGAATTACTCACATCCATGGATGCAAACCCCAGATACAATCAGATACTGAAGCATGTCCTAGACCAGGAATACAACTGTCTCGTTATTAACCTGGGCCTATAGCGCTATGCTGAAATCCCTGGATTCAAACTTGAGAACACTTATGCCACTTAATTAAAGACGATTAACAGATCATTCAAAAACCATATCGACCGATCGATGAAAGTAGATGTGGTTAATATTCTTGTAAGATCACGACTATCAAACGACCATATCGGTGACTTGGCAAAGTTAGAGACACCAATGTACTGAGGACAACAAAGCAGCCTTGATAGATCGCTTAAAAGAAACCTTTCATTTTACCCAAACTTTTGGATCGCGAACATTTATACATCAATTGGCCCCTGTCAACACGCGTCATAAGCATCGCAATGCTATGTGAAGAGAAATGAATCCTAAGGGTAGTATATGATGAAGGCTAGCTATTGACAAGCTCACCCCATTAACGTCTATATCGACCAGCCGTTACGATAGGTCCAATAGCGACCTTAGATGTCTTAAAAGTCACTCAGTTGGAGTATCAAGCTAGGCCAATTTGATTTCATATATTTCCCTCGGAGAGCTCTCCATGGTCAAACATTAGCATACTTCATACCGGAATCCACCACATCAGACGACTATCCGAAGGACAGTGGTGAACCGTCCAACCGATGGAGAATGTATACAAATGGAACTTCCAATAATCGGCTTTTTAACGTCGAAGTTGCGTTAATGACTGCTGAGGAATGATCAATCTGCCACGCCCTCAAACTCAACTTCCCTGCAACAAATAACGAAGCTAAGTATGAAGCCTTGACGCTCAAACTTGCAAGAAAATTAGCAGTGGAAACTTTGCATATATTTTGTGATTATTGGTTAGTAGCATACCGAGTCAGGGAAGATTATTCAACTAGGGGGCAACGTCTTTCTCCTTATCCTAGCCAGGTCTAAAAACTACTGGTCAACTTCAACTATTACACCATTACACACATCCTCGGAAAACAAAATAAAAAATTTAAGTCACTGGCCAAGCTAGCCAGTTCTGGGGATGCACGGCAAAAAGACTATGTCCCAGTTTAAATGCTTATTATTCCAAGCATTGACATATGAAGATCAACTAGGTCTTAGATCAGGATCTAGGAGAGGAGTCATGGATGACTTCTATCGAAGATTATCCACAATCGGGGATTCTTATTTAATAGATGAATAAGAAGTTTTAATATCCTCCATGAAGCGTCACTGCATGATTATGTCTGGATCATTTAACTCCGTCGATACAAAGCATTACTTTTGTATCCATCGATCTGAGATCCAATATTACGTATCCACCGATACAAAGCATACATTCCCACCCTTCACATCCATTCAGGAGAGGATCGTTACGAAGGAGAAATCGAAAAACAACCATCAAACGTTGTTAATATGAAAATTTCACATCGGTTCAGGAGAGGATCGATACAGAATGCAATATAAGATAAACTGACAACGACTCGCGAACGTCAGCGGGAGTCAGATTAACATATATGCATGAATGTCGGACTAATATTCAATATTCCAGATTTTCAGAAATCAGAAACACATCCAATAACGATTACAACAACGAACGGGTAACCACTGGCATACAACAATCAGTTGCAAAAAACACATGGTACAACAGCCAACAGTTTACATTATCCAGAAGAACGGTCGAAGGTCACAGCTTCCACCGTAAAGACAATAACCATTCAGAAAATTGAATGCTTACCTGATGGCAATTGCAACAGTGAACAACAAATTGCTAGCACTCGACACTCAGTTATAACGATGCACCACATAATCATTGGCAGTCAACAAATCAACATTTATATTACTGGAAATAAATCAAAGGTTACATCTTTTGACGAAAAGATGGCAACTACTCAACGAATCAGATAGAACTTTTTCAGAATGAAGACTGCAGCACTTCAAAGCACATCATGTTTTCACAAGACGTACTTTGGGGGGCAAATGTTATCCCGCCTTTTGGCAAGGCCGTGACACCAAGGAACTAACTAGTAATCCAATGACAGTCCGTCCTAGCGATCGGTCATACACAGGCTCACTATGAATATTGACGAATTTTGTCCGAGTCCGGATCGGGCCAAAATTGCTAGGGCATGACAAGCTAAACCATGAGAGTCAACGTTTCAAGTTTCGAGTCAATCCGAGTTCATATGCTCAAGTTATGATGGATACAAGTTGAAGGGAAATGCCATGTTTTCGTATCCATCAGATGACCTCTCCGTATCCATCGGCAGAGAATATGGTCGAATCCACCAGAGTACTTTAGTTCGAATCCATCAGTGTTCCCCCTGTTCGAATCCATAGCATTCAAATCGATCGGAAGGGAAATGACCTTGCCTCCATCTGGTTCGTATCCACCAAGTTACCTTACTTCGTATCCATCAAAAGACTCTGGTTCGCATCGATTGGCTTCGTGTCCATTAAGAAGCTGTGTAGCTCGTATCCATCGATATAACTGTTGTTCGAATCCATAGCTGATGACTGCTTCATATCCCTCGAGTCAACAGGCCTAGGTGACGTGTCAAATTCGATACGAACAAGGCGAGATTTATGGAGTCGACACGGTCAACTAGGAACAAAAGGCGGATCGATGCGAGGAGTGCGCGCCACGTCGCTGCGTTATCACGTGCAACCATCGATTCGAAGGCATGGATTCGAAGTGATGGACTCGAAGCAAGCAGCCAACTGAAAAACTTCAACTCGTATCGATCATATCTCGAGATCTACAAGTCCAAATGCTATGAAATTTGGACAGTAGCTTACTGGCAACCTAAGGAATGCTCATGCCAAATTTCATCTTAATCGGAGCAAAACTTGATCGATTCGAAGCAAGGGTCGAATCGATCCCAAAGTGGGCCCGGATTTCCAAAGAGCGGGCATGTGGGCCCCCTCACGTGCCAGAACTGGTCTCCCCTCAATTTAGGCGAAATGTCAGCCTCCTACAACTATAAATAGGACCCCTGGTCATTCAGAAAAGGGGATCTGGATTCTGAAGCGCCCAGACTCTGCCGGATCGAGATTTGCATCTTATTCTTACTATTGAATCCGAATTCCAAGCTATAATTCGCTGTTGTTCGCTGTAATTACTTGTAATCATTGAAAGAGAATCAATAAAATCATCAAAACTTCATAGTGGACGTAGGCGATACGCCGAACCACTCTAAATTGCTTGTCTGCGTATTTATAATTCTGTTTATTGGAGTTTTTGTTAGATAATCTCTGTTTTACATTTATGTTCTTCATTTTATCTCTTCAAATAACTCCCGAAGAGTGTTGTGCCCATTTTTGGTACAAACAATAACCAAATGAGAGATAGCTACTCGCTTTGCTCTAGGAGGCTAGACATATGCCCGTCTAGCACGGCTCCTATATTCTTTAGTTACCTTGACAACCATCGTGATTCGTTATCTATCGGGTGTAAGACTACACTATTGGTCATGACCCTGCAAGTGCCCCGAATGCTAACTAATAGCTAGCCTACGTGACATGGGGCAAAGCACATAGCAACAACACACAGCTAAATATCACAAATTATGTCACGGATCTAGAGCACGACCCTATAATTAGGTTGTTGGGATGAATACTAGCTAATCTGGTTTACTCCTTACAAAAATAATAGTAGGTCACAACATAATAGACTTCCACATACAAATATGTGGGCACATAGCCTCGAGTGCCTCTTTAAATGCATGTATGCGATATTTCATATTGCAAAATCTCTGTATCATTTCTTTATAAAGAATAACTGAATTAATATCAACTTCGGTGTCCCATATCATCGTGTGTTACTCACTCATTTATTCAATTATCATAAACTACACTTGTCTCTATCAGTAATATTCTATTTAACAAGTCCAATGAATAACCAAAGTAATAGTATCGAAAGTCACATATAAACGGTTTAATAATACCGTTTATTCAAATTCCTTGTTACGTAGAAATAATAATCTAACATCCAATTTTATAAAAAGTGTTTTAAATGTAGAAAAATATATTCATTTATTTCTAAATTTTTTACATATTTAAATTTAACATAACAATATTCTTTCTATTTATTTTTAATTAAAACATAATTTTTAACCTTCTTTATTAATTTCAGAAATAGCCACATATATTAAAATCATGGAGAATAACAAATAAATTCGATTTTTTTATAACTTTATATACTACCACTCTGTATCATTTCCGAACACACACATTAAATTTTGAATAATTTTTAAAGCTTCAAAAAAAAATTTATATTTAATTTTATTATTTTCTTTTAATTAATATTTAATTTAAGTAATCATCATCCAAAATAGTCCGCGAGTATAACTCGGTTGGTCAAGGCTGCTTAGCGACTATGGAACAAAGTTCCTTGAGGTCGTGGGTTTGAGTCCTGGTAGATTGAGCTGTGTTTCCCATTCAAGGCGCGGAGGTGGTCCCCTGTTATAACCTCTGATAAAAAATGGTTGGGGGCATCAAACCTCTAAGCTAGCTGGCAAAAAATCCCTCCTGTCTATGGTCGAACTAGGTAGGCTGGGGGCTCATCCCATCCCTTTGATTTCATCAGGGCTCTGGGTTGAGTTTTACATAAAATAATAAATTAAAAAAGTCATCATCCAAAATCAATTTCCTAAAATCTTCTTAATCCTTCTTCCAAAATATAGTTATGGTTTAAATCCTTTGTTTTATATTTCCTTTTGTTATTATTTTATTTAAAATCATGTTTTTAAACTAAGCATGCGTAGGGCTGGAACCACGTCCAGGCTGTGCACCGGTGCACCATAGACTGATCTACCGTTTCGTCGGTTGGAACAATGTTTGTTCCAGTAGTGCGATCTTTTTCGATGACTCCGACCATATAACACTGCTCCACCTAAACCTATTTCAACACCATATCCTACACTACCTTCCAACAACCAAATCACATCCAAATCACAAAAAATTAGTCATGGAAAATTCGAAGCAATGGGTTCAAGAGGAGTATGCAATACATTCGTATCCACTCCCACATAGTGATAAATTGTTCAATTAGCTCCACGGTGTGAAAGTATTTTCTCAATTGGACTTAATGACGGGGTTCCACCAATTGAGAGTTGTGAAGGAGAATGTATCTAATTACTACATGTCATATGCCATTTAGATTTTATGAGTGTTTGGTTATGTCGTTTGGAATAACCAGTATGACGATTGTCCTACACATTCGACACCAAATACTCCTGTATAGTGCGCCGTAGCGATGCCCAACCAATGTAGGACGATCGTTAAGGTTGTAAATAAGGTAAGTCAAGCATCATAAACCTATTTATATCTCATAGCCCATCGAATAAAATATAATAGTAAACATCTCAAATACATAAAAGGCAAGACAGTAATAACTGAATAAATCATGAAAATTAAAGTACACTGATCCATACAACATAAGTGATAGAGTTATACACCAAGTAATAACTCATAATAAACTATCTCTAGATAATAAAGGCACAAGCAAGCTTCATAGTGTAGTGCAACGGAATAGCAAATACATAAATGCAGTAATACGAGAGTGTGACCTCCGATCCATCCTCTATCCAGCTTCACGTGCTCACCAGACCTAGTATCTCTAATCTGCTCATTTAAGAGTACCCGGAATAATAGAAAGCAAAGCATAAAATTCCAAGTCAGACAACAATCTGGTGTGAGCGGTAGGAAATTCTCTGAATATTGATAAACCACTATAATAGGACAAATAGTATGAAGAATCATACCCGACCGTCCCTACATCCATAAATTTAGCACATACATAAGATATTTGCTATTCTACATCATAGTAATCATGGGTGTACTGTACATCAATGTACAGTGGGGTGTCCAAATATGTGCATCAACAATATCGACATCATGTGGTATCCCTAAGGTAATAGCAATCAAAACAAACATAGCATCCATCACCCATTCTCACATTCACTCACTAAGTGCATTGGATATGAGCTAACTTGCCAACCCATCACGATCAAAGACCAGACTATCCATCACAATAGCCTGTGTCCCGGTTCCTCGGTACTCGAATACATGCCACTCAGTCGGCCATGAACTAGATAACCATCACGTCAATATGGGGTAAACATCTAGAATAATGAGCCATCACGCTCCAGAAACCATCACATCCTCGGTATACACCATCTCACGAGTACCCTACGAACCCTTGAGTCTCAACAATCCCTTTGCACACATCACCTATAGCAGATTACATCTTGGAACGGGTCTAATGACTCCCATCATGAAGTCACCGCGGTAGGGATGATTCTCTACCGTCATAATCAATCGTACAATACCATCATATGTCATGTAGCCTTCCTCCAACAGTTCCCTCAATCCAACTCATAGTCCTCTACTCTATGTCTCAAAGTACAACTATCCTCATCAAAGGTGTCACATCCCATCCTCATCAAAGCCGTCACTTCCCATGATGGAATCATCATCATCGAATCATGGGTCGTCATCATTGAAAATTGTCAACGAACCCTACAGTTCGATACTGACCCCTCCCTTTGTCATATTCGGCTAAGTGTTTGATTTGACACGAGTTTAGGGTGAACACACACTCAAAATTTAAAGCAAACACCATCACATATGGAAGGAAGCATAGAAAGAACTCATAGTAGCTTTAAATCTCATCACCATCGATCCATAGCCACTGATCCCACACCATCGATCCATAGCCACTGATCCATCATTACTGTAACAACCCGTCCTGAAACAAGCCTAATTTTCGACCCAGAAAAGTCCCATCAAACCTTAGACCATTTCAGAACTGGGCGTTGGTTGGTAAAATTGATAAAAAGAATAACATACAAAGAATAACATACAAAGATATCTATCTACATATTTAGAATCTCACAGTGGAAGGATAAACTATAATATGAGAAATAGTACCAATTTTATTAAAAGTTCAAATGTCAGAAACAAACCACATGATATCATATAATAATGCCAAATATTTATAGTATAATATTTCGAAATACATCCTCATGTCTAAATGAGTACATTAGAAATAAAAACAACATAAGTAGACAGATAAAACTCTCACAAGTTTCCATCTATGCTACCATCTCCAAAATCTACATCATCTTCTCTAACATGTGTTGTAATGAGGAGGGAGTCGGAACAATAATGCATGGTGAATAAAATCTCGAGCCTTTCTATAATAGTACTTAGGCAGCATAATTTAAATAAGAATATGTCTTTTGCATCCTAACTATAATGTAAATTTTTCCAACTACATGCCCTAAGGCTTTTCACGTCCAATTCTATAACCCATATCCTTTCAACTCAATAACCCATCTTCAACTATAGGACAAAGGACATTCCTAGTCCCACACATATACCGTCAATAATGTTCTAACAATGTAAGAGATAGTTGTTTGTACCAAAAATGGGCACAACACTCTTCGGGAGTTATTTGAAGAGATAAAATGAAGATTGTAAATGTAAAACAGAGGTTATCTAACAAAAACTCCAACAAACAGAAATGTAAAATGCACAAACAAACAATTTAGAGTGGTTCGGCGTATTGCCTACGTCCACTATGAATTTTTGATGATTTTATTGATTCTCTTCCAATGGTTACAAGCGATTACAGCAAACAACAACGGATTACATAATAGAATTCGAAATTAACAGCAAAGGTATGATGCAAGTCTTGATCCGGCAGAGTCTGGACGCTTGAGAATCAAAAGATCCCTCTTCTGTAGGCTCTGGAGCTCTATTTATAGGCGTAGGAGGCTCAGATTTCGCTCAAACTCCGGGAGACTTGGCCTGGCACGTGAGGGGACCCACGCGACCATTTCTAGACAGTTTCGCCTCGATCTACGATCGATACGAATCCATTTCGTATCGATCAAGATGATGTCCAAATGAGCTGAAATTTGGCAAGGACATTCTTCAATGTGTACGCAAGTAATCCTGAAAATATCATTGGGTTTGGATCATTGGATCGTGAGATATTGTCGATACGAGATAGATTTCAATGCTGGCTGTTCTGTTCGACTCCATTGTCTCAACTCCATCCCTTCATGTCGATGACTGCACGTGTTCTCAAGATGATGTGGCGCGCGCGCTTCGCTTCGACCCGGCCTTCACTCCGTATTGACCGTTTCGACTCCAAGTATCTCGCCTCGTTTGCTTCGATGGATTACACGTCACCCTAGTTAGTTGACTTGTTGGATGCGAATAAGTCACTGGGCATGGATTCGAAGTAAGGTTTTCTGATGGATACGAAGAGTAGTGCCTCGATGGATACGAAGTAGACATCGGCTGATGGTTGCGAGGCGCGTCACTTGTGGAGGGACACGGACCTGATCGATACGAGCTCGATGGGTACGAAACACTGCCAACTCGATCGATACGAAATCGTGGAATTGTGCCGATGCTAAGCAGATGATGGACACGGGCTGGATGGATACGAAACAGACACTTGGCCAACCGATACGAATTGCGCTAATTATCGATGGACACGAACCTAATCGATATGAACTTGGTGGATATGAACCATGACTATCTCCATCGATATGAAACGAAGTCCCCTGATGGATGCGAAATGAACATATCGGATGGTTACGAAAACATGCTTTTTCCTCCAACTTGTATCCATCATAGCTTGAGCATACGAACTCGGATTGACTTGAAACTTGGAATGTTGGTTCACTCTACTTTCCTAGTCATGTCTTATCAATTGTAGCTCAATTCGGATTCGGACGAAATTCAGCGATATCCATGACAAGCGATATTTGGAATCCAATCAACCCCTTGGTGTCCTGGTCTTGCCAAAAGGCAGGATAACATTTGCCCCCCAAAGTATGTCTTGTGAAAACATGACATGCTTTGAAATGCTGCAGGTCCTCACTGAACGATTTGAAAGTGGTACTCTGTATTGCTGTAATTGACTGTTGTGTGATAATGACTAGCTGGCTCTCGTTAATGTTGCAAGTTTGCAAGTCGTTGCCAATTTAGCTTGTTATCGAATTCGTATTGATTCTTTCTTGGACCGATCTGAAATTCGAGTTGAAACAATGCTTGATGGTTGCTTTCGAGTTGTTCCTTCGTATCGATCCTCCCCTGAATCGATATAGAAGGTTGAAAAGTGGTTCTTCATAGCGATGCGTGTCAAGATGGATACAAAATGCTCTATCGTATCGATGGTCACAAATCATGGTGGATTCTGATTCGTATTGGTGATATCTGATGGATACGAAGTGACTATTCGTATCGATGGGTTCCGATGGATATGAAAACTACGCTCGTATCGATAGATCTGCCCTGTTGAGGATTGATGGCTCACAAAACGGATGTTTCGAATCGATGGGGTCCATTGTCTTCAGGTGGCTTCTCTGCGCATCTCGAATCGAGGAAGTCTGGTGGGTTCGAAACGGGCCTTCGCTTCGACGCGCTGTTTGACTGGTTGCGACCGGTCAGGTTGACTGGGAGTCGAATCGACGCGCTGTTTGACTGGTTGCGACCGGTCAGGTTGACTGGGAGTCGAATCGACTCGGTTCTACCTTAGACTCCATATAAATACCTGGGACTTAGCCCATTTTTCACTTTTACTTTTTACTGTTGCTCTCTGTTCTCTTTGCGATCGATCCAGGGAGAGAAACACCTCCGTACCTTCGACTCGATCAAAATCATCTCTTCGGATCTTCGAATCCTAATTCTTAGGTAAGCGACTGTGAATCTAAATGATAGGGCCGTCACGAATCCACTCTTTCTCCATCAATCTTCTCTTCTAGCAACTGGTAAAACCAGATCTGGCTCAAACATATGATGGCCATGGCGATCTCTGCAGATTGGAGAAGAAAGGGTGGAAAGGGTGATTTCGATTCAATTACGAGAGCCATGTTCGTGAAAGATGAGATCAATGGCGTTTTTCTGGATCTCGTATCGATTCTTGGGATACGTCAGTGGAGACGATGCAATTTCGAATTGGTAGTTGTGGTGATGGGTCGTGTCGACAAGAAGTAACTGATAACCAGTCAATTACTATTCTGAAGCCCCTAGCTCTAGATCGATACGAGTTTCGCCACCGCGATCGATACGAAAAGGATCGACTCGAGCGTTATCGATGCAAAGCTAAGGCCCTCCCGCTCGATACGAACTAGGCCACCAATGATCGATATGAAATCGCACCCGTTGTGATCGATACGAACCATGCTACCAATGATCGATTCGAAGCACGATGCTTGGTATCGATTCAAACTTATAACCGGATGGATTCGAACGTATCTACTGGGATCGATTCGAACTTTTCCTTTGATGGACACGAAATCCTAAGCACTTGAAAACATGATTCTGATAAACTTCATTCCTGCATATCTTGACTTGATAATTAAACTACACACCTGATTCCTACGAGCTCCTGCATTGCATAACCGAACTTGATCACAACACCGCACATCTGACTGCCTTTTGAAGATCGTAGATGGAACTGTAACCCAGCAAAGTGTAACGAACTTTAATCTGAATCGAACGATAGTATTTGGATGGCGCGGTGGTGACGGTCAGCGATGACGGTCATCTCCAACCTAACTCTCGGAGTTTTGTTGCTCACACACTTAGGCTTATTTCGTAGAGATTTATTCGTTCAAGTTATGCATAACACATGCACTGCACAACTCATTCACACACTTTACACTGGGGAATGCACGGGCTTTTTATCATCTAATGGTGGTTTCTCGTGAGTTAGCTAGTTATGGAACCATCAAGTTCGCAGCAGCAAGATACTCAGCATTTGACCCCTCCCAGACTTGTGATACCGGACATCGAGGCCGAAGTCATCGGTCCAGCTCCGGACGAGCTACCCGACGCATCCTTCATTAATTGTCCACCTGACTCGGTCCCGTCAAATGTTTCCGAGGATATGTTAGGAAGGATATGCCTACGTCACCATCTGTCGATGGATGACGTGTTATTGCCAGGGCCAGATGATAGACCACACAATCCCCCGGAAGGATATACCGCATTTAACCGACATGCATGCGCAGCCGGGACACTTCCTCCGTTCAACGATTATATAAGAGAAGTGTTGGCTTACCTGGAAATTGCTCCGTCTTAGTTACATCCGAATGGATATGCTTCGTTCAATGGCTTGTTCATCGCATTTATGGAGTACCTCTATCGACCTCCCCGTCCGACCGAGATAAGATATCTGTTCAACTTCAAAAGCCGAACTAATAGCCCATCTTTCACATTCTTGGAGTTTGTAAGAAACTACCAAGTTGTCACGGGGTCGTGGACTAGGTTGAGCTACTTCAAGTCGGAGTGGTTCTATGTCCGATGTCCTCCGGGGTTTGCCAGAAGATGGCTGTTCAGACGTGAGTATTGTCTTTCTCCCAAGTAACCGACAGGGCAATTTCCGAATGAAATTAAACTCATATTTTCTACTCCTTTTCTTTCAGCAATAATCCAGCGACCTGAAGGTGGCTACTATAAAGAGATAGTTCGGGTCCTTCAAGAAATTCATAGTGAAGAAAGGAATATTGAATTGCTATTGACGGACCGGAATCTCAGAGTTCTTGGGTTGATTGGGCGGAGGCAGAGCATAAGGCTTGATGGTGCAATAAAGACTATCTCCAGAGAAAAAGTCAAGCCGAAAAAACCCAAAGTCATAGTAATCGAGGAACCTGACTCCGAAAGAACTCATACTGATGAGGAGCCGCCGATCGAGCCTGCTGGCGCAACCCCGGATTCCGATGAAAAAAGAAAAGGCAAGGCAGTGGCCTTTAAACAACCCAAATCCGGGAGGCGGAAGTCTGTGGTTTTACACCGCCCTCTTTCAGGAGTTAGAATCTCGGAGGCACCCTCCCTGCAAGCCGAAAATCAATTCGAAGAGCTCGCTGACCTTCCAATTATGGACCCCGAGTCTGCACAACATGAGGTTGAATTGAATGGATTGCAGCATACTCTCGACGTTAGCGAGACTCTTCTTACTAGCGCGACCGACACTTCTGGTTGGTCCGGGGGTTTACACATCCATACACTCTTCACGGCACAGCACAATTTTCTAACTATAAACAGTATATCGTGAACAGTTACTGACTTTTTGTATCTTTACATTCCAGGTACGATGTCTGAACGAGGTTATGTGCTTGGCAGTTTGTGCAACAAGCGCCGTTATTATGAGCCACGCAGGAGAGAGGGCAAGAGGGATTATGATTCAGGACACTCTGGTCAGGAGAGGTCCGACAGAGACAGGGGATACGTTCACCGATCCCGATCTCGCTCTCCTCCTCCCAGGACTTCCGTACCGCCCACAGTAGCAGTTGCTCATCCTTCTAAAACTTCACGGCCTAGGCCGCCTTCTCAAGCTCCAAGGCCTGATCCTCCGCGCGGGACTGAAATAGCCACCTCTTCAACTACCACACCGATCATGACTGACGCGACCAGTGAAGGAGCGCTTAAACTGGCACAGATGAGGAAGGAATTTCCCGATATCTGCTTTGACGGTTATGTCTTCTCTCCGCACTTGAGGAGAATTCCGCCAACCGCTGAAAACACTATCCATGATTATGTTGCGGACATCTTCTTCCAGTACAGGGAGTGGGCAAGGGCCTCGAGGAAAGCATCCAAAGTGGCATTCGATCGGGGTGTCGTCATTGAGAAGCTTGAGAAGGAGTTGGGTCAAAATGACCGAATCATGAAAGCGCTCAATGCTGAGGCCGAGTCTTCCCGTAAATCTGAAATGGAAGCCCTGAAAAAGGTTGACGAAGTAAACTCAGCCATGACCAGAATGAAACAAGAGCACTATACCGCCATCAAAGACATGGGTCATAGGAACACCACCATTACCGCCGAGAGGGACGCCGCTCTTAAGGAGCTTAATGAGCTGAAATCAAAGTTCTCCGAAATGGCGAGGGAGAAGGATGCGGCCAGTGTCTCCGCGCAGGAGGCCTGTGATCAGGCGGTGGTGCTCCGGAAGGAGAAGGAAGCGGCTATGAAACAAGCCTGCGAAGCTGAAGCTGGGGTTGATGAGAAGGTACGACAGGCGGAGGCCAGGATTGAGGCCGAGGTAGAAGAGCTACTTGTCACCTACAATGCCAACATGCTAAGGCACCAAGATTTGACATGGCTCGATGATTACCCAACACATCTCTATAACGCCTGGAACTTATTGGTTAAGGAGGAGAAGTTTGGGCACCCTGATGAAGCCATTGATGAATTCGAGCTGGAGAACCACATTCTTAATGATGATGAAAAGAAAGTTCTCCATGACTCCATGATTTCTCATGAGAAGGAGAGGCTTGGTGCCCAGCCTCAGGAAGTCAGAGAAAGCTCTGGTGCTGAGCACCATATTACGAGTTCTGAGATAATCGTGTCATCTCAATCTAAGCCAACTCCGATGATCGATTCCCAGCCTATACCGGCATATGATCCAGACCAGCCACGTCTTTCTCCTATTAAGGAGCATCCCTTTGAAATCGTCCAGACAACCCTGAGCCAAACAGAGAAAGGTACTCTGAACTAATCTTTTTTTTACTTGAATCGAAGAATTTGTATAGAAGCGTATACTAACAAACGTTTCTTTTCTTCAACCAGTGATCGAAGTTGCGCCAGCTGCGCCTCCCGTATCCCAGGAGTCACGCCAAGTGCCGGAGGCTATCATCTCTGAGGCGACCTCCATTGTGACAACAGTGCCGGTGGAAGTAACGCAGGGGAGCTCACTTTCTTTCGATGAACAGATGATAAATGAGCTCCTTGGCCGACAGAGTGATCCCTTTGCAGATCTACCATTCAGCCTGGGTGGATTCTCGTCTACTTTTGATATTTCAATTCAGGCCACTACGGCACATAGTGAGGCTAGAGCGCAGCGAGAAGCAAGGATGTTGGCCGAGATTAACGCTGAGATGGCGGCAGCTGTGCATGGTGGCAGCGAGGATGGTGGAGTAGTAGCGCAATGCCCTACTCCCCTTATGATTGTATCTCCCGGGGGCACGCTCATTGATACTAGTGCGTCAGTCCCGCCTCCGACTATTGGTTCTGTTCCCCCAATTCCTCCTACAGGAAGCATCCCCATAGATTCCAGCTTGGAGGATGATGTCGACATCATGCCTTCATCTGAGGGGAGCCCGCCTGAGGGGAAAAGCTCTAAACGAAAGATCACTGGTGGCTCCAGCAGCTCCTCGAAGAAGAAGAAGCTGAGGAGAAAGAAGGATTAGATAGACTTTTTTAGCATGTGTTTCCCTTTCGTAGTCAGGAATTTTGTTATCTTCTTTTTTTATAGGCCGTGTTTAGATGCGGGTTCGGCCCCTGCTAGTAGGAATTTTTGGAAAAGCTCGTGTATGAACCATTGCTTATGATTAGTTGAAATAAAATTTTGTCTTTTTGTCTCAACTTAAATTCCTTTTATGCTGAAATGTTGCAGCGTTTGAACTTCAGTTCGATGTACTTGTATTACTTTAACGTTTAAGCATAGCTTGTTTCGTCTGCCAAGCCTGGAAATATTGAACTTGAGTTGTGATCGGAGATTGAATCGGAGCTGAACATCATACAGTTTCGAATAGTGATTAACACTTGCACCTGTCCCCAGTTCCGGGGTTAAGTTATGATGATCAGCTTGTGATCGCACTGAGTGAGGACCGAGCAGTCGAACTACACTTGTTTCCTTATGAATCGTTTCATCCACACTCCGAGGATATAAGTCATCTCGCAAGTAGTTGTTCACACTCTGGGAACTTGAGATTGCTCTTGGTACTCCAACCCATGTCCTGGGGGTTTGGAGTTAGTGTTCATACTCTGGCTCGCACTCCGGGAGCTCGGAGTTGTCATGACATATTCCGCGCCGCACTCTGGGGATACGGAGTGGGATGTCTATATTCCGCTTCGCACTCTGGGAATACGGAGTTGAATGTTCATACCCCGTTTCGCACTCTGGGAATACGGAGTTAATTGTTTATACTCCGCTTCGCACTCTGGGAATACAGAGTTGAATGTTTATACTCCGCTTCGCACTCTGGGAATACGGAGTTGACTGTTTATACTCCGCTTCGCACTCTGGGAACACGGAGTTGGATGTTTATATTCCGTTTCGCACTCTGGGAACACGGAGTCGGATGTTTATACTCCGTTTCGCACTCTAGGAACACGGAGCTGGACGTTTATACTCCGTTTCGCACTCTGGGAACATGGAGTTGGATGTTTATACTCCGTTTCGCACTCTGGGAACACGGAGTCGGATGTTTATACTCCGTTTCGCACTCTGGGAACACGGAGTCGGATGTTTATACTCCGTTTCGCACTCTGGGAACACGGAGTCGGATGTTTATACTCCGTTTTGCACTCTGGGAACACGGAGTTGGATGTTTATACTCCGTTTCGCACTCTGGGAACACAGAGTTGGATGCAGGATTGTCGTGTGTCAATCCTATCAACATTGGTGTAATGGCTTTCCCCCGAGCTCGAGTTTCACTTAGCGAGTGCTAGTCATATCACAGCCACTCTCCATTTGAATAAGTCCCATTGCATAATGGGATTTAGCTCTTCGTGCATCGTGATGTCGTATATCGTACTTAATGAATCACAACTCTGGCTCGAAGAGATGGCATTTTATTGCTGAAATAAGGAAATGCGGTAAAGTCAGTTGCCTTATTACAAAATTCAAATTTCGAAATGCAGAAACAAATTGCTAAATAGAATGAAATAAATAAAGCCTGTCATGTGTAATAGCGACGGAGACTCTCGCTGTTCCAGGCCCTTGGCAAATCGAGACCGTCAACGGTCGATAGTTTGAATGTGCCATCTTCGAGTTTTCGTGTAATCACATATGGTCCTTCCCAGTTTGGTTTCATGTGTGAAGGAACCGGATAGATTCTCTTGAGAACGAGGTCGCCGAGTTCAAAGGTTCGAGGTCGAACTTTGGTATTGTACAATCGGGCGACCTGACTTCGATATGCGGCTGCTCTCAAATCAGCCTCTTCCCGTTTTTCATCCAATAGATCCAAAGATTCGGCCAGCAGTATAGCGTTCGTTTTCGGATCATAGTAAGTCACGCAATGAGAAAACACTTCCGTCTCGACCGGAATAACAGCCTCTGAGCCATAAGATAGGGAAAACGGAGTGTGTCCGGTTGTGGTTTTGTGAGTCGTTCGATAGGCCCATAACGCCATAGGAAGTTCATCAACCCATTTGCCCCCGGCCTTTTCCAGTCGTTTCTTCAGGATGGATTTTATAACTTTATTGACAGCTTCAACCTGTCCATTCGCCTAGGGATGTGCGACAGCCGAGAACTTTTTATGGATATGAAACCGTTGACAGAAATTTTTGAATTCCGCACTCTCAAATTGGGCTCCGTTATCGGTGATGATGGTATGCGGGAGTCCAAATCGACAGATGATGTTGCGAACCACGAAATTTATCACTTTCTTTGTCGTAATGGTTGCAAGAGCTTCAGCCTCGGCCCACTTCGTAAAGTAGTCAACGACAACGATGGCGTATTTCGCACCACCTTTCGCCAAAGGTAGAGCGCCGATGATATCGATGCTCCACATTGCGAATGGCCAGGGACTGACCATTTGGGTTATCTCGGTAGGCGGGGCTCTTGGAATTCGGGCATGTTTCTGGCATTTATCGCACTTTCTGGCATAGTTCGCCGCATCTCGGTTCACTATCGGCCAGTAATACCCATATCGGAGTATCTTCTTAGCGAGAGCTTGCCCCCCGGTGTGATCGCCACACTCTCCTTCGTGCACGTCATGTAACACTCGTTTGATTTCCTCGTGGGCGATACATCGGAGGAGAGGAACGGAATAACCTCTCCTGTACATGACTCTGTTCTGGATGACGAATCGTGAAGCTTTTCGTAGAATTTTTCTCTTCTCATTTCTATGCTCAGGCAACGTCCCATTTTCAATGTAATTTCGGTATGGAGTCATCCACGACTCTCTACCAGGCGCGGCTTCAAACACAAAATTCGTCTTTATTTGATCGATGCTTGGGAAGGATAGAGTTTCAACGGGGACAAGTCCCATCTGCTGTGCTTCACCTGTGCTGGCTAACTTTGCTAATGAATCGGCTCTCTGATTGCGTTCCCGGGGTATATAATAAATGGCATAATAATCAAACTTATTCAGTATTTCCTGAACTCGGGCCAAGTAGGCAGCCAGCCTTCGATCCCTTGCTTGATACTCTCCCCGTACTTGACACACAACTAACTGCGAATCGCAGTAAATTTCCACAGCGATAATTCTCAAATCTCTGGCAAGTTTTAGGCCGGTCAAGAGGGCTTCATATTCAGCTTCATTATTAGTTGCACGACAATCGAACTTCAAAGCATAACATATGGATCGGCCCTCGGGAGTCTCAAGTACAACCCCAGCGCCCGAACACCGGTCGTTTGACGCACCGTCAGTATACAGCTTCCAGATGTATTCAGGGGATTCACTAGTCTCGGGCAAGTCTTCTGGAACAGTAAATTCAGCTATGAAATCTGCCAGGACTTGTCCTTGAATGGCTCTCCGCGGAGCGTATGTGATATCAAATTGGCTTAACTCAATGTTCCACTTGAGTAACCTACTGGACGTCTCAGGCCGCGTGAGGACCTGTCGTAACGGCTGATCGGTGTACACAGTAAGAGGATGAGCTTGGAAGTAAGGGCGGAGCTTTCTTGAGGCAATGACCAAGCAATAGGCCAGTTTCTGCAGTCTCGGATAATTTCTTTCAACTCCTGTTAGCCGCTTACTAACATAGTAGACTGGGTTTTGCACTTTGTCTTCCTCCCGAACTAGAGCAGCACTAATCGCATGTTCTGATACTGCCAGGTAGAGGTATAATTGCTTGTGGTCAACTGGTTTTGACAAGATCGGAGGTGTGGAAAGATGTTGAACTAGTGATCAGAATGCACCTTCACACTCCGTGGTCCATTCAAAGTTTCATTTTCCCTTCCGGATCAGATCGAAGAAAGGAATGCATTTATCGGTGGACTTTGAAATGAACCTGCTCAATGCTGCGACCTTTCCGTTGAGACTCTAGACTTGCTTTATGGTTCTAGGGGTTTGCAAATTTCTTATAGCCCAGATCTTCTCAGGGTTTGCTTCTATCCCTCGAGCATTGACAAGGAACCAAAGGAACTTTCCAGACGCGACGCCGAAGTGACACTTGAGCGGGTTGAGCTTCATTCCATATTCCCGAAGGATGCTGAACATCGAATTTAAATCTCTGACGTGATCTGTGGAGAAACGAGACTTCACCAGCATGTCATCCACGTAAACCTCCATGGTCTTCCCGATCTGATCGGCGAACATCCAGTTGACTAAGCGTTAGTATGTTGCTCCAGCATTCTTTAGACCAAACGGCATGACTTTGTAACAGTAGAGTCCCAGATCGGTTACGAAGCTGGTATGTTCCTGATCAGGTAAATGCATGGGTATTTGATTGTAGCCAGAATAAGCATCCATAAAAGATAGTAGCTCATGTCTGGCCGTCGAAACTACGAGCTGATCGATTCGTGGAAGTGGGAAGCTATCTTTTGGACAGGCCTTGTTTAGGTCAGAGTAGTTAACGCAAGTTCTCCATTTTCCTTTCGGTTTTCGAACTAGTACGGGGTTGGATACCCATTCTGGATACAAGGCATCTCGAATAAACCCATTTGACTGTAATTTATCAACCTCCTCCTTAAGGGCGGCAGATCTCTCTAGATCCATACCGTGCCTTTTCTGCTTGACCGGGACATATCGCGGATCTATATTCAGGGAGTGACTTGCAATATTTGGCTAGATCCCACACATGTCAGAGTGTGTCCAGGCGAAGACATCGAGATTCGCCTGAAGAAATTCAACCAACTCCTGCTGTGTCTGCTTGCTCAGTTGAGACCCAACTTTCAGCATCTTTGAATCATCATCCTCACTGATTGGGACGTCCACAGTCAGTTCGGCTGGAGAAGCTTGACTCTCCGTAGGTTCGTCTTTATCCTCATTGTCCCTAGGGTCAAGGTCTTTCAGGAATTGGTTGTGGTGCCCGGGCCGAGGCCCAGGCGTCAATTGTCAATTATCAATAGAGCAGACGTAGAGAGATTCCTCTATGCCCTTTCCCTTTTCTTTGCGCTGCACCCTGCGCAGCTCAGCAACATAACAGGCCCTCCCCATGGCCTGATCTCCTTGAACGACTCCAATCCCACGATCGGTGGGGAACTTCAGAGTCAAACACCATGGGGCGATGGCCGCCCTGAACTCAGCTAGGGCCGGTCGGCCCAAAAACGCATTATAAGGTGAATCAATTTCTAAGACAACAAATTGTAACATCCGGACTCTCCGGCATTCTCCAACCCCCAACTCAACCGGTAGTTCAGTCATTCCAATGGGTATCATGGCACTCCCGTTAAAACCGTGGATTCGGGACATGCAAGGTTTCAAATCCTTTGCCTCCATTTTCATTAAGTCGTAAGCCCGTTTAAGCAAGATATTCACAGAGCTTCCACTGTCAACCAGGATCCTCTTCATCCAAGCAGGACCTACCTGGGTAGATATGACTAGTGGGTCGATTGTAGGGGCTTCGACCTTATCAGCGTCTCGGCTCCTGAACACGATATCATCAGATATTATCTTTTGTTGTTTAACTGTGGTTCCGTCTTCACAATTACTACAACACTCGAAGTCCGCATGCCTGATAGAACTAGCATACGACTCCATTTCCCTCAGCTTCTGTCTGCCGGGTGGGGACCACCACTTATTGTGTTGATAACCAACTTCCCGCCCGTACGGGCGGGTTCTTCCTATCTTTCCTGATTTTGTGAATGATTTTGATTCGAAGGGCCCACTCCACCAGACTGCGGCGCCCGTACAAACTGATCTAATTTCCTTTCTCTGATCAACTTCTCGATGAGGTCCTGCAAATGTCGACACTCATTGGCATTGTGGCCGTAGCTTTCATGGAATCTACAGAATTTCCCTGTCTGAACCTGCCTCTCCAATGAGGGTTTCGGAGCAGGTTTCTTATACTGTACAGTGTTGCAAGTCTGTAAGTATACGTTTTCCAATGACGTATTTAACGGTGTATAATTGTCAAACATTTGAGCCCTGCGTCGTGGACCTCGGTTCTGATCTCTTTTCTTATCTTGGCCATTGTTTCCTCTCGGCTGGGTTTGCTTGTTCTGTATATTCAGTTGAACTTTTCCGAAACTCTCACCGGACTGTTTAACCGCTACATTACTCTGTATTCCCTCAATACCGGGCCTCGCATCGTCCTGCTTCCTAAACTGTTTCGCGTCCTCTTGCCGTAAGAACTAAGCAGCTTTGGAGTAGAAACGGTCCAACGATGCGGGCGGTTTTCTAGCTAACCAGTTCCCAAACTCAGAATCAGGATCAATCCCCTTGGTCAAAGCCATCAAGATCGAGTTATCGTTGGGATTACTTATTTCAACACATGTCGCGTGGAACCTTTCTTAGTAACGCCTGAGCGTCTCTCCATGAGCTTGAGTGACACTGGACAGGGTATTAACGTCTTTGGGCCTAGCAACATGCATACGAAACTGTTCTACAAACCTCTTGGCCAGTTGATCGAACGAAGAAATAGACCTAGGTGGTAATCGTGTAAATCACATCGTCGCGATTCCCCCTAGAGAGATGGGGAAACTTCGACACTTCACTGCATCGTCAGCTCTTGCAGCACTCATTGACCACTCGTATTTCAAAATATGTTGATTTGGGTCACTATTTCCTTCATACATTGGGAGAGTCGGCATTCTAAATCGCCGAGGGGGTTCAACGTATAATATCTCGTCTGTGAAAGGGGTATGACTACGAGAGATTCCCCAATCATCACTAGTGAGCCTCTGACTCTCGCGTATCATCTGACGTATCATGGTTGATATTTCTAACACCGGCAAATTCTGGGCATGCTGAGCTAAGGTGTGGTCGGGTTCAACAGTGCGAGTCTTGACCGGGCGCTGTCGACGGTCCGTATTTCGCCTCCTTGGCTCAGCATCTTCTAGGACATATGGTTCAGGAGTATGTCCACGCTTTTATTGTTCGGCTCTGACTGATTTCGGGTATCAACTCTTGTTTCTACCGCGGTGGTTGTAGCGCGGTTGTCCGTGGTGTACTGTGGGGCAGTGCCTCCTCGTGTCGAGGGTCCTGTTTGGAAGCAGGTCGACGGTCCTGTCCTCAATTGCCCAACAGTCAAGGCGGGTTGATATCCAGTAGTTTGAGCACGACTTCCCTCTAACCGGGGACGGTTAGACCTGTGGTGATAGTCAGATGAAGCTGAGCTTTCGGTAGATGCCCGGGAGACATCATCCCTCCTGGACCTTCTGTGCCCCCGGCGGTTTAGCTGGTTGGTCAGTTCGACATTGGCGTGCAACTGTTCAGCCAACTGTTGCCGGCTTTGGGTCAGCTCCTGGAGCAACACTTGAAACTCTTGTCGGGTGACTGGCCCGGATGGATCCGAGTGAGCAGTGTTGTCTTGAGTGGGAGAAGGCTGTTGTGTAGGATTCTGTCTATCCTGGCCTTCATGATCAGCGGCGGTAGCGGCAGATCTTGTGCTAACCATTTTCAGTGATGGAGTCCTTTCCTAGATTTTACGCAAATCTGAATAGAATGGTAGGATTCCGGATCAGATATCTGGATCTTCCTCTGGGATTTACGCAATCCGGTATCGAAGGCAAATCCAAGGAGCAGGAGAAAAAACTAGTTCTCTCAGTGAAAGCACCAAAGTGTTTGTACCAAAAATGGGCACAACACTCTTCGGGAGTTATTTGAAGAGATAAAATGAAGATTGTAAATGTAAAACAGAGGTTATCTAACAAAAACTCCAACAAACAGAAATGTAAAATGCACAGACAAACAATTTAGAGTGGTTCGGCGTATTGCCTACGTCCACTATGAAGTTTTGATGATTTTATTGATTCTCTTCCAATGGTTACAAGAGATTACAGCAAACAACAGCGGATTACAGAATAGAATTCGAAATTAACAGCAAAGGTATGATGCAAGTCTTGATCCGGTAGAATCTGGACGCTTGAGAATCAAAAGATCCCTCTTCTGTAGGCTCTGGAGCTCTATTTATAGGCGTAGGAGGCTCAGATTTCGCTCAAACTCCAGGAGACTTGGCCTGGCATGTGAGGGGACCCACGCGACCATTTCCAGAAAGTTTCGCCTCGATCTGCGATCGATACGAATCCATTTCGTATCGATCAAGATGATGTCCAAATGAGCTGAAATTTGGCAAGGACATTCTTCAATGTGTACGCAAGCAATCCTGAAAATATCATTGGGTTTGGATCATTGGATCGTGAGATATTGTCGATACGAGATAGATTTTAACGCTGGCTGTTCTGTTCGACTCCATTGTCTCAACTCCATCCCTTCGTGTCGATGACTGCACGTGTTCTCAAGATGATGTGGTGCGCGCGCTTTGCTTCGACCTGGCCTTCACTCCGTATTGACCGTTTCGACTCCAAGTATCTCGCCTCGTTTGCTTCGATGGATTACACATCACCCTAGTTAGTTGACTTGTTGGATGTGAATAAGTCACTGGGCATGGATTCAAAGTAAGGTTTTCTGATGGATACGAAGAGTAGTGCCTCGATGGATACGAAGTAGACATCGACTGATGGTTGCGAGGCGCGTCACTTGTGGAGGGACACGGACCTGATCGATACGAGCTCGATGGGTATGAAACACTGCCAACTCAATCGATACGAAATCGTGGAATTGTGCCGATGCTAAGCAGATGATGGACACGGGCTGGATGGATACGAAACAGACACTTGGCCAACCGATACGAATTGCGCTAATTATCGATGGACACGAACCTGATCGATACGAACTCGATGGATATGAACCATGACTATCTCCATCGATACGAAGCGAAGTCCCCTGATGGATGCGAAATGAACATATCGGATGGATACGAAAACATGCTTTTTCCTCCAACTTGTATCCATCATAGCTTGAGCATACGAACTAGGATTGACTTGAAACTTGGAATGTTGGTTCACTCTACTTTCCTAGTCATGTCTTATCAATTGTAGCTCAATCCGGATTCGGACGAAATTCAGCGATATCCATGACAAGCGATATTTGGAATCCAATCAACCCCTTGGTGTCCTGGTCTTGCCAAAAGGCAGGATAACAATAGTACCCAAGTCACTTAATACCTTTTCAATGAGAACTAGGCAGACTCTGACCATTTAATACCTCATTTTAGGTAGGTCCCACCATTTACTACCTATCTCAAAGTAGACTCCTTTTTTATACTATCTAGTTGACATTATATGAAGTCTCATCAGGCCACATATTACTTATTTATGGTAGAGGTGGACCCTATAATAGCTACTTAATACCTTAAATCCAAAGCGGACCCTTCCCGTGATATGCTCTATCGTGCCTAATCGCTAACCTTGACCATTTAATACTTTCTATATAAGGAGGAGGGCGCAAGGTTAGTTCCTAATTCTATAGGGCAAACCTGCTTAGCTATTCTTGCTACCGGTACCTATGAATAGTCGGACTAATGTGAGACGTCATAGTTACACTACTGGTAGCCAGATTAGCTAGGTAGACTTCTGTTTGCTTTTTACTTACCTCTCATCCCTATAACTTAGTCTTAATCTACACTCACTTAACATATATCATGTACCTCATCACATTCTCTATTAAGGCCTTATAAGGAAAAACCCTTATTTCGCCTTACTATCAATTTCTTTCCTAAGGAAGATTTAATACTAATTAATAACCTATTTACTATGCAATTAATACGCTACTAATTATACCTAATTTATACGCTAGTGTGCGCACGTGTGCACCTAAGATATTTCTAAGCGTGTGAAGATTACGCCCTATGCTAATATTTTGAATGTTAAAACTTTAAATTTATACAAGTCCAATTCCATATCAACAAATATACCATATATCCAATATTCTCAATCCAATAACAGACTTGTATAAAAATAAAATCCAAACCAAACCTATTTTATACTAAAATAGTATAATCACCATTTATAGAATTTACAATTCAAATCCTTTTACACTTTATTCCACTTCTTTGTGTAAAATAAAAGGGAATTTCCATTTAAATTATTGAAATAGGTAGTGCAAACCACGAATAAAAGAATCTGTTCCTTACACATTATTTCCTAACTTATTCCTTTTCAAAACCCTTAACAAGATCAAAAGAAAAGGATGTGAAGTGTAATAGAATGTAAAACATTAAAATTGCAATAACCACCTAATTCCATTATTTTAATATAAAATAATTGAGATTATAACTCAAGAATTGATAGGTCATTTTAGGGGAATTTTGGGGTTTTAAGTGATGTTTTCATGAAAAAAAATCCCCCAAGACACATATCAATCCAAGTTATACTATACAACTATCAAAATAAGAAAGACTAAGATCTCCACTCATAGAAGTCCATAGCTCTTCCCTTTTTGGATTTGTTTACGCTAGCTTCAATCTCTTTTGGATCTCTCCTTTTAGTGATATACAACAAGGGAACTGTATATGAATTAGATTCGTAAATTTATGGATTGGAGGAGAATAGAATTAAAAATTGAATAATAAACACCTAAAATTTCTTACCTGAAAGCAGGGAGAATTTTTTGAATATTTGAAGAGAGAGGCTGACAGAGCTTTGCTTAGTTTCTAAAATAATTTGTGAATAAAAGTGAAGAGGCTAGACTCTTATTTAGAGTGGTTAGAAAGTAGCCAAACCGTCAGATTTAATCGGTTTAAAAAGTAATCCGAGCCGTTCGTGGTGTTAAAAACCTTAGCCAACACTATGATTACCGATCGACCGCTGCTACCTAGACGGTCCACTAGTAGCCTGTTTTGGAAATGTATATTTAATTGTTGTTTATTGATTATTTAATCTTAATTAATGTTTAATGTTAACTTTTATTTTAATGTTTACTTAACCCCAAAATCTATCTACCGTTAATTTTCAATTTCAAACTTTAGCATTAATTATTTTTTTGAATTTGAAGTCCATTTAAATTAATTTTAATCCGATAACTTCAAACGTCAATAATTTTTTCATTTGAGCTCCGTTTTTAGAACTTTATATGTTAAAATTGATCAACAAATCTCCACTAACGTAACAGCAAAACTTTCATTATCAAATTTTGACATTTACCAAATTTCCGTATTTATCCTTACTTACTTAATTAATTAATTCTTATTGATTTTTACAGGGTGTTACATTCTCCGCCCTTAAAATGGATTGCAACCACGAAATCTCTAAGGGATGGATAACACGACATGCACTAAGTATCCATGTTGTACAACCAGGTTATCTACACAACGATCTACTTAACCAATAGTGCAATGTGATTATTTATGCAGACATACTATAGGTGAGCTCAAGCATGTATGCATGGTCGTAACATGTATGCATTTGTGCAAACATCCTAGATATGTAATAATTTTTCTATATAAGTGCAAAAGTGAAAGTGAAAAGTGTGAAAATCATACCCTACCATCCAATTTAGAAACCACGTGGCAACCGAAACCTAATTTTGGAGAGAGAAAATTTTATCAGTGAAAAGCTCAGGATAAGAAATTATCATCTTTTCTTCAGTTCCCCGTGTGTTTTCTACTGGGTTATCTCCCATTTGTACTCGAACCGGCCTATTTTTTTTACTACAGGGCTTCATAGTTCTGTGCTCCACAATGTATGCATTGGCATGAGATGCTATCAACTCTGTCTTAGTGTCTTTCATTGATCAAGCTCTACCACAGTGGATGCACTATGAAGGCATTTCCTCAAGTGAGAAAGTGAAAAACGTCATGGACTCCTGCCAACTTATCTCGTAGCTCTACACGATAAGCAAGTCTTCCTATCCTTTCAAAAATTGGGAAAGGCCCAACAAATCTTGGGGCCAACTTTCCTGACTTTCCAAATCTCACGACCTTCTTAAGAGGGGAACTTTAAAAAACACCATGTCCCCTACCTCGAACTCCAACTCCTTTGTTTGCTTGTCCGCATAGGATTTCTGGCAATCTTGTGCGGCATTCATTCGCTGCCTAATCAATTCTACCTTTTTCAAAGTCTCATGAATTAAATCTTGTCCAATCAAATTTTGTCGGTGGTTTCCTACCAACAATTGGGCAATTCACATGGCCTTCCATAAAACTTTTCAAAAGGTGCGACACCAACTGTCGTTTGATGACTATTATTATACACGAATTCGACTAAAGGTACATGCTGCACCCAATTCCCTCCAAATATATTATGCAAGCTCTCAATAAATCTTCCAAGATTCTATGCATCCTTTTGGTTTGACCAATGGTCTATAGTTGGTAAGCAGTGTTAAGATTCAACGAGGTTCCTAAAGTTGTCTGCAAACTCCTCCAAAATTTTCTAGTAATTAAGAGGCCTCTATCACTAACAATGCTAACCGAAATTCCATGAAGTCAAACCACCTCCTTGGTATAAATTTGTGCTAGAGACACTATGGTCTGATTACTTCTAATGAGAATAAAATGAACGCTTTTAGAGAGTCTATCCGCTTTGACCCAAATTGCTTCATTACCTTTTTGGCTCCTAGGAAATCCATCTATGAAGTCCATTGATATACGCTCCCACTACCAAGTTGGAATCTTCAATGTAATAACAATTCTTCAGGTTTTTCTTGCTTAGCCTTTATCTTGTTTAATTAATTTATTTCTTATTGATTTTCAAAGGGTGTTACAGTCACCGATCCCACACATCGACTCAACTAAGCCATGCTTCTCTATGTAAAGTCCTCCTTCATCAATTCATCGCCTCTACCAATCCATGCCTCAGGGACTGGTACCGATCCATGGCCCAACGTTTCATCACATAGAGAAATTTATTTACTTTACTCCATTAGTCCAACTACTCGTAAGAACCAAGTAACCTCCATGGATCGGCACCAATCCATGGGTACAACCGACCCATTCCTTAGTATTTTCATCCATCCCTTCATGCAAACGATCCATGCACTTACACAAGCGACTCGAAGTAACTTCCCCAAAACTTGAAGCGATCCATCCCTTATCGAGCATGCCCCGAAGCTAATGTCTACCGATCCATAACTCTCAAAATCACCACTGATCCATTAATATCTCGGGCATACAAACTTCAAACGACTTGAAATTTTGAACGTAGCCTTATGAGGCCTCCCTTATCGCCCTATATTGATCGCATAGAATTTAGACCTATACCAATCGATAATTACCGATCCCTAACATATTCCTATACTAAATTGCCATTCGATCGGCATTTTCACCCAAATAAACATCATACATTCAAGCAATCATTACATATATCTAAGGGTATATCCGTAAGAACAAAGGAGATCCATAAGAACATGAATTTTACAAAAAATTTCCAAATCCATTGAAATTTATATATGTGATTAAAGAGAGTTTAAAACATATTTTAGAGTTTGAAAATCATTTAAAAATATCTTTAATGTCTAATAGTTGCTAATTAGTGACTAGAGGCTTAAAACCGGTTACCTAAATCCAAAGCAATCCTAGAAAGCATGAATCCCAAGAATGAATAGTAACTCCAAGATGATCTCCAATAGCAAATCTCTAATCCAATGTGCTAATCTTGCTAATCTCGCTCTAATTACACATATTAGCTAATTTAGGTAGGGATTAGGGCAACGTTTTAGGCTAAGAAGTGATTAATGGCAGTTTCTCTCTATTTTTGGGAACTATTGAGTGATGGAGAGTAGTTCCCTCAGCCCTAACCTCATGCTAATACTGAAATGGGCATTGGACCTAACCATTAACTCATCAATTACCTTTAGCTGTACAAAATCAAGCGAAACTTCAGACAAACATATCTCCTTAAATGTAAGTCCATTTTCCTGTTACAACTACTTTACGAAAAGAAAAACCATCATCCCGATCTAATGGAAGTGGTTTTAGACCCTAAATCAACTCCTATCAAAAGTTATATTCCATATAAGATTTTCAGGGTTGAAATCATTCGACGGAAATTCTAAGGTTGGAAAATGGCTCTAGTAGTCATTTTCCAAAATCACAGAATCGTATGACCTCATATAAAAATAATATTAATATTTTACGATCCTCCAATGTATAAAATATGAGTCGTTACATGATGTGCACGTAAATGTGCATATCTTTACCACCATGTTTAATCTATTTAAATTAAATAAATGATCATATCGGGTATTTTAACTTGTTTAAACCAAAATTCAAATTATTTGAAATTGTCACATATTCATCTTCATATAAGGGCAAAATGGTCATTTTTATGCATTTATTAAATTGTGAAAATTTACTTGGAATTTTCTATGTTGTTTTGTATGAAATTTGGTGAATTTTACAAGTGGTTACATGATGATATATGCATGCACAAGAGTGAAGAGAACAAATGAAGATGGAAATAATTCAAAGTGAAGATAATGGAGGACCCCACCTACCCACCTACCTTAATGTACAAATTAGAGGCTAATGCACATGCTTATGGAATTAATGGCTTCATGTACACTTAAATGAGGATTATTTGAAGCTAATGATTACTTGGCCTCCCCACTTCCTAAGAGGGTATTTTTTGCATTCCCCAAAAATATGAATTAGGGTTTAACACATGTATAAAATCCCCTTATGTTTCATGTAACCCTCTTCTCCCTTAGTCTCTCTTTAGTTTAGTTTAGGCTCAAAATAAAAAGACAAGCTCTCTTTCTCTTTTCATGGCTACTTAGCCATTTCTACTTCATGTAAATTTTCTTTTTTTATGCAATGTAATTATTGTTTCCTTTTAATTACATGTTAATTTCCATTCATGCTAGTAGTGTAGATTTTCTTTTATGCAATTAGAATAGTTTTATTTCATTTTGCTTTCTTTTTGCTTTCATGTTGCAAACTACATTTGTTAATCAAATGACAAATATGAGAGGCTAAACCCTTTCAATTTAGGGGTAATAAAGCTCTCTAATTATGTAGCTTCAACTATTAGTTAATTCATGCTCTCTTTTTGTGCTTAATGATGATCAATGAAGTGTTTTATTTGTTGTCCTTGCTTTGAATTTGATAGCCTATATTGTTGACACCAGATAGGCTATGCTTAACAATCACTAACACAAAGCCTCTTCATCAAAATATGATTATGGCATAAGAAAGTGATTTGAAATTAAATTTGATGGTCTATATTTCTAATCAATAGTTAATAGGCCATACTTAAAATAGATTTCATTTTCATTGTCAAGTTTCATGAAAGGTAGTAAGTGATTTAAGGGGTGTGTTATAGTTTGATGGCTTATGTTGGCTAATTAATAGCATAAATATGTCATACTTATGATAAGCACATCAATTAAAGTACTAATGACCATAAAAGAGAGATTATGATTTCATATGTGTTGAACTACATGATCTAGAGAGTGGATATATTATCTAAATTGTCATTTAACTCTTATATTTGCACCGCTTTTCTTTTAGTTAGTTAGCTAATTTTCTAATTTTCTAGCTTAACTTTCACTCGACTTTGGTTTAATTTGATTGAATAGATTTTTAAAATCATCAATTCCTTATGGATCGACCCGTATTCGCCATGTACTACAAGTGTACGCCGTGCACTTGCGGTAAATTTTTTTTCTAAATTCGTTCGACGGTTTTCTAAACCGATAGAATTTCCAGCGACGAACAGTACATTCTCCCTCCTTTAGGAATTTCGCCCCTGAAATTCCAAACAAAAATCAATAAGGTTATCCCGCATGCCTAACAACCATAAACAAGCATAGGCAACCATCACACATTAAACATGCATACATAGCAACCAAATGAAATAGGAATCATCCTAGCATATCCTAGCATGTAAGATACTACACTATGGTATATTTCATGATATTCTAAGTGAAAGTAGAAGTGATAAATAAAAAATACTACCAAGTAAAGAGCTTTGGATATGCTGTTCTCGTGCTCTCCTCAATCGTCCAAGTGCAATCACCTTTGCTTTCACTCCACTGAAACTTCACCAACTTCATCATCTTCCTCCTAAGCTGCTTCGTATCGCATCCGACGATACAAATAGGCCTACGGAGTCTCGAAGCCTTTGGTTCAATCTCGATATCATCTAGTTGATCTGGTGTGAAAGTTACGCCTAAGTCATGCACAAATTTCCACAAGTAAGAAACGTGGAACACATTGTGCACTCCCACCATTCTTTTAGGTAAGTCGACTCTATAAGCATGGTTTCCAATCCTCCCTAGTATTGTGAAAGGGCCTACGAATCACAGTGCCAACTTCCATTTACTAATGAATCGAATTACATTCTTTGATAAAGAGATCTTAACAAATACCATACCATCGATAGAGAGCTCTGGATCTCTACATCTCTTATCAGCGTAGTTCCTTTTCCTATCTTGAGTAGGTTTCATCTATTGCCAAATGGTCTCAATCCTTTCCGAGGTTTCTCTAATCATATCTGGCCAAGTATCGGTTTCTCACCCGCTTCCTAACCACACAAAGGAGCGTTACATGGTCAGCCATACAATGCCTCAAATTGTAACAACCCATAAAAATCAATAACAAATAAATTTGGATAAATTAATTAAATAAGACGGGACAAAAAATTAGAATTTTGTAAAAGTCAGAATTTGACCATGAAAGTTATGCCATTGTGTTCGTGGTGAAATTTTGATCAATTTCCATATATGGCAAGTTAAAAAAGGAGCTCAAACGAAAAAGTTATGAACATTTGATTTTTTTTGATTTAAATAATTTAAATAGAATTCAATTCAAATAATTAAATAATTCTTAAATTTGAAATTTGAAAGTTAACAGCAATTAGACTTGGGGCTAAGTAAACATTAACACTAACAATAACATTAAGTTATAATTAAAGAATAAAATAAACAGTATGAAATTATTTTCCTAAAATAATGTAACGGCCGACCGCTCCCCTAGGACCGGCCGATCGCTAGCGGTCGACCGATAGGGTAGAGGCGGTTCACCAGTGGTCGTATGATGGTTAGGGCTTCTTGTAGTAATGAACGTTTTAGATTTTATTATTTTAAACTGACTTAAATCGGACAATTCTGGTGCATTTCAACCACTATGATAAGAATCTAGCATACTTACTTTTATTCCCAAATTATTTTGGGAACCCAACGAAGCTCTTTCAGTTCATCTCTTCAAAAGATTTAATATCTTTAGGGTTTCAGGTAAGAAGTCCTATATTTATTTATGTTTATTGCTTATTTCTAAACCTTCTCTTCCAAACCTCTAATTTTCTGAATCTAACCCATATACCAATCTCATGTTGTATATATAAAAAGAATATATCCGAAAGAGATTATAGAAGGCGTGGCAAATCCAAAAATAAGAGGAAAAGTTAAGGACCTACAGTGAATGGAAATCTCAGTCCTTCTATTTTAATAATTGATTAGTATAGTCTGTATTTGATATATGCCTTGGGGAGTTTTGATTTATGAAAACATCATATTAAAACCCCCAAAATTCCCCCAAGGCGAAATGTCAACTCTTAGGTTGCTCAACTATTTTTATATATTAAAATAATGAGAGTTGTGTAGATTTGTAATTTTAGTGTTTTATCTTCTATTCCACTTCTTATTCATTTTCTTTGAATTTGATTAAGGGTTTTGATTAGGAAATTGTTCGTACGGTACGAATTCTTATTCGTGGTATGCACAACTCATTTCCATAATTTGAATAGAAAGTCCACTGTCTAATTTTATGTTAAGAAAAGGTTGAATAGAGTGCAATAATAATTGAAATTGTAGGTTTCTATTGTTATTGGTTAATCCCATTGTTTTAGTATAAAATAGGTTGAGTTTGAATTTTATTTATATTCAAGTCTATTGATAGGATTTTTGATGTTGGATATTGGATATTGGATTTATGGTATATTTATAATATGGAAATGATTCTTATATAATTTTGAAAGAGTTGACATTTAAACGCTAGTTTAGGGTGTAATCTCCGTAGACTTAGAAAGTGCTAGGTGCATACTTATTTAAGTATATATTAGCATAAATAACATGTAATTATAATGTACTAATTTCATAGTTAACAGGCTATTAATTGTTATTAAATCCCCCTTAAGAAATTAATTAATTATGGAGGCGGAATAAGAAAGATTTCTTAGAAGGCCTAAATAATCGATTCGGTGAGATTGTGTGATAATATATATAGAGAGCATTATAAATTATGACTAAGTTATAGGGAAGCAAGGTCAGTCAAAGCGCACAAAAGTCTGCCGAGCTAATTTGTCTACTAGTAGTGTGACTTTGGGGCTGATATGAGACATCGCATGTAATAAGTAACTATAGATGACACGAGGTTAGTCCCAAAATCCATAGTGTAGACCTGCCATGTTAATCTAGCTACCAGTACGCACGAATAGTCGGGTTAATGTAAGCTGTCATGGTGAGGTACGGGTCATATTATGAAGGACCTTCTTTGGGGACTGAAGGTATTAAGTGGTTGTGTGAGGGTCTACCTCTTCTCTATGTGGGAAGTAGTAAATGGTCGGGATTATTGGTTAGGCACGGTAGATGATATCTTGGGAAAGGGCCCACTTCGATAGAAAGTATTAAGTGGCTAAAGTGATTTCGTGCAATGTCAGATAGATAGCTACCAGTAAGTAGTCTGCCCTTGGATAGGTATAAAAAAATGGGGACATGCCTTAAATGAGGTGTTAAATAGCCGAAGTTGGCCTAGTTTCCATTAAAACGCATTAAGTGACTTGGGTACTATCTCTTACATTGATAGGATATGGTAGACAATAGATATGGGTAATTAGGTTGAAAGCATGAAGGCTATGGGCTTATATTTGGAAAGCCTTTTGGTTTATACTTGGAAAGCCTTTGAACTTATATTTGGAAAGGCTTATGATGTAGAGAGTATATAAAAGACATAGTCCTATTTAAACTATATTGCCGAAGTACTATTGTAGTAAGGTTCGAGATTTTTATTTACCAGACATATTTTGTTCTGACTCACTCCTCATAATAACACAGGTTAGGAAAGGCAATGTTGAATGCAGAGAGGATGAAGAAGCTTGTGGCAGTTTAATTATTTATCTATTCATGTTACTTTCTAGTATACCCATTGAAAAATGTTGTATTTTATAAACGATGTACCATGGATATGTAACGATTGTTATTGGTATTGTGTTATGGATTTTATTACATTTTGAATGAAATGGATACTATTGCTATTGATATTTTATCCTTCCGCTGTGAGATCTGAACGAGTAGATAAATAGATATATATTGTTCTTTTTACTACAGAACCAGCTTTGGAATGGACCTATGTTTCGATGGGCCTTTTCTGGATCAAAATTTAGGTCCATTTCAGGACGGGTTGTTGCATTAGGTATCAGAGCCAGGTTACTGAATCAATGGGGATATGTATACGTAAGAGAGGAGTACTTGTTAATTTTGAAAAGAATTTTGAAAAGAATTTTTCAAAAACCCCTATTATATATATATATATTATTAGTGAACTTACACATACACACTAGGCAAACCTTTATTTTAGCGTATAATACTATCGTAGGAAGTTATAATTGAAAGTTTAAACTACAGATTGTAACACCTCTAATTTTAGTTTAACATTATTCAGGATGTTTAATTGGATAGACTAAATCTAATGTAAATGGTTAAGTAGAATGAGGGTTGGTTGTTAACAAGGTCGTGCCTTAATAAATTAAATAATAAGATTATTTTGAAAAACTTAACACATAATAGAATATATGAAAGGGGAAAAATAGGTAAATCCATCTTTTTCTTGAACCCTCTCCCCCTCATATCATTCTCATTTTACTCACACAAAAACAATCAAAGAAGAACATAAGGCGGTTGGCTATAACCTAGGGGAAAAGGGATGAAATCAGAGGAGATTCATAAGTTAAAGCTTAGGGAAATTGTAGCGACATCAAATCTCAACTCCAACAGCAAATTTAAGGTGAATAATTGCTAAAACCATCTCTTTTATCTTTTGTTTGATTCGATTATGGATAGTACCTGAATTTATCTTGTTTGATTTACCAAGTTATGGTTGAATAATCATTGTTTGAATAGAATAACGA
Organism: Allium fistulosum; assembly: GCA_030737815.1. Taxonomy (NCBI): domain Eukaryota; kingdom Viridiplantae; phylum Streptophyta; class Magnoliopsida; order Asparagales; family Amaryllidaceae; genus Allium; species Allium fistulosum. The sequence continues at coordinate 8,664,258 of JASFAW010000014.1, forward strand.
TTTATGGAATTTTTGGAATTATTTGAATGTGTTTTAAGGGTAAAACCTAAGTTTTTAATCTCTAAATGATTTGATTTTCTGGTATGTTGAGTAACACATTAATATAGGGATTGGTTTTTAATTTCATAATTTTTTATGTTGAATAATTATTTTTTGAATTTCCTAGAGTGGAAATTGGTTTAATTCGGGTTTTAAATATTTAAAATAACTAAATATAGTTTTCTACACCGAAATTTTTGTATGATAAAGAATGTGATATTTTTGAAATTCTGGGATTTTTAGGGATTTTTCCCAAATGATTTCGAATTATTATGAATTTATTATCCTGGATAAGCATTTAAATTAATAATTAGTTAAGGTCATTAATTAAGTTGATAAATGATTTTGAGGACTTTAAAAACTAAATGCGGCATATTTTCTAAAAGAATTTGGGTAAAGCATTTCATTGTCCAATAGGAATTTAAAAAATAATTAGATTTGGTGAGAAGTATTTGATTTTATTGGTAATAAATCACTTTCATAATATTTATGATAATGCCATGCCGCTCCTACACACATGATAACGACGCGGGTAAGAGGATCGGCGTCGATATGTAGGAAAGCATATAATAACTAGTTAGATAGTTATAGAAAGATCTACAATGTCGAAGTCATCTTCGTTGGTGGACTATTATCGGCGGCATCGCATTCTCGTGATTTATTTAAGTGTTTAAAGTTTTAACACCACAATCATTGACGCCGTCTCACTTATGTCCCCATCATTGACGCTACCTACCCCCTTTTTTGATTATTTTCGGTATCAACTATATGAAGGCGTTGATGCCACCTATTTCGACTTCGACCTTATATTTTTGATGGCATAGTGGTCGAAGTATGCTAAGTACACTGCTTTATATCGACGACACTAGTTTTGATGCCGCTATTCATCAATGTCAGCAAGGTTTTTATTGCATTGTGTGGGCAACGATGCCGCACCTCATCGATGCCACGTTTCTTCTTTTTAACCGAGGCTTAGTTTTATGTAAATTAAAAATATATTTTAAAGAGGCAATATAGCCCATGTTTAAGAGGGTCAAAAAAATTATTATTTTTGTAGTTAGCCATATGATTTATAAAAATCTAAAGTTTTATTTTAAAAGGTGGTTAGACTATATCATATGTATGTCTACAACCTTGTTTTCGCCATAGAGTTTTGTACTTAAAAGGATTTAAGCTTTTGTTTTCGACTTTGGATAGAGGATGACATTGTTATTAACGTCGAAAATATTCTCTACTATCCTAATTAGCGGCGGCGAGCCATATGTAGTATGATTCCAACTTTGATCGCTAGGGATACCAATATTTTACATCATTATATGCTATAAGTATATGAAGTTGGCATTATTTTTAGGGTTGTCCAGATCGAATAATCTCGACATTAATCATTGGGGATAATGATGTATATTATTTTGAGATGTTATTAGTTTAAGGGTATACAACCTAATTAGGGACACCAATAAATATAGGTTAAGCATGTGGGTTAAACATGAATTAAATTGATAAGCGATGAGTTCATAGTTATCCTAGAAAAAACTATGGAATGTGAGATGGACAGTCCACATCACGTCAGAGATGGATAGTCTCTATATGGTTAATGAAGGGTTCATAGTCATCCTAGGAAAACTATGGGATGTGTGATGGATAGTCCATCATTTTGAATGATGAAATATGTAAGATGGACAGTCCACATTACCTTAATAATGAAACATGTTTGATGGGTAGTCTAGTATATGTTGCATAGTTACAAATGATCTTTAATCTATTCTAACCATTGTGGATGCAGGAGCATAGTAAATGGTTAATATGTTTTGGTTAAGATACTAGTGAGGAGAAAACCCGTTCCGCTTAGTGGCATGGTCTGACTAGACATCTATTAGCTCGAGATAGTAGGTTATTACTCACACCGGCCTTTTTGTCTGACCCAAAGTTTTTTTCTCCTTAAACTCCCAAGTACTCATTTGCATAGGTCAGGAGTAAGGGATTTCAGTTATCCAATAAGACGAATAGCTTCTGGAGATATGAAGGAGGTAATCTAGCTATTTATGAGTTCTTATCTAATCCGCTATGTTATTGATTTTGTCTGTATGGATGTAATGTCAAGTTATATAATTGTAAGTGTAAAACTTGATCAACCAAGGGGGAATCTTCATATGTCGGTCTTAGAGAATTTTGTAATAATTATATTTTCTCTAAATGCGGGATTGTGAATGAATTTGAAATGTTATATATAAAATGAAATGTGAAAATTTTCTATTAAATTGTGTTTAATATTTTTCATATTCATGTGCTTCTGATTATTGATACGATTAAGATAGCAACATTTTGTCACCGACAATTTATATTATGGATGACTGCAGCATCCGTAACACTTAGTTTCAGGCCTCAAAATGAGGGATGTTACAAGTTAGTATTATAGCATAAGTTTATGTAAAACTTAAAAAGATTTTAAAAAAATAATCCAAATAATCAAAGAATAAGATTGGGGTATGGGATAATGTTTTAGTAATGTACTTGTATTTTCTATATATATATAAGTATATATTCTTCCCTCTCTCTTTGACCATTCTTCTTTATCTTATTAACCCTCGTATGCAGATTACGAGAAAGCAAGGTATGGAAGTAGGAAATGGAAGAATGAATCTAAGTGGCGGAAGCACCACAACCAATAGAAATGTTCTACTCAATACCACAAGAAACCAAGGTCGACAAGTTAATGCTAATATGGGTGTTGGAATCCCTCCAGTAGATATGGAGACTATCTATCAGTTCTTCATTAATCTGATGCAAGCTGGAGCAGCTGTAGGAGTAGCTGAAGGTAATGCTGCTAATGTGGGAGGAGTTAATTCCTAGCACCGGTTGGTAGTAAATATGCTAAGCTGAACGAAGATTATACAAGTCTTGGTGGGAAGCCTTTTCACAGGACTGAAGATGCTATAGAAGTAGAGAAATGGCTGTTGCATTCTGAGAGAAATTTTGTTGATTTTGGTCTGAATGACGAGCAAAAAAGGAGATTTGCTTCGAGACAATTGCAAGGTGCTACATTATTCTTATGGAATGGGGTGACCGTAAGGTACCAAAGGAGGAATTGACTAGGGTAGAATTATGAAGGAGGTTTGAGGAAAGATTTTTATCCGAAGTAGCCAAGTCAGCCCTTCTTAGGAAGTTTATGAAATTGGAGCAAAAGGAATTGTCAGTGTTAAAATACTCCACTAAGTTTGGTGAACTGTCTAGATATGGATATGCCACTATTGATGCCATTATCAAGAGGAATGAGAAGTTTATCTAGATGTTGAGGTCGGTGATTCTAGGGCAAATATGCTATATCTCAGTAATCCATCTAATGTAGTGGTGGAAGTGGCTATTAGGAATGAGGAGATTCTCTTTGCTTTTGGGAAGGAGTAGCCAGTTGGAACCCATAGTTCTTAGAATAAAAAGAGAGGGTTCTTTAAGGGAAATGGAGCTCAGAAGGGCGGAGCTACTAAGAAAGGTAAGGCATATATCGTTTGTTAAGTGTGATAAGAAGGGGCACTATGCTAATAAGTGTCAATCAGGTGATGACAAGATGGTTGTAGGCAAGCAGAATATGAAGTGCTTTAACTGCGACCAGTTAGGGGCATTATAATAACAAATGTCCAGAAGCAGCCAACACTAATAAAGGAAAGGTGTTTGCTTTGGAGGCATCTACATCAAGACCGACTACTGTTGAGAAAGGGAAGTCTGTGATCGAAGGTACGTTTTTGATTTATAGCATACCAGTTAGAGTATGTTTGATACTAGTGCAATCACATTCATTTATCTCTCAGTGTTTTGTAGATAAGATATGTTTAGAGACATCATACCTTGTTACTTCCTTAAGAGTAGCTAATCCAATATGAGGGTACACAACTCTTAGGACGAGTTGTGACCATCTAGAATTTAATCTGCTAAGTTATATTTTTGCCTACAATTTGCATGTGTTTGATTTTGTGGGTTTTGGGATTATTTTGGGTATGGATTGGTTAAGCAAATATGATGCTAGAATATTTTTCCAGAATATGAGAATATCAGTTAGACACCCTGATAGTAGTGACCGAATGATATACTCAGTAGAAAACTCAAGTGTGGATGTTTATACTTTGTTGAATGCAATGGAAGTGGAAGACGAAGAAAAGCGGGTTTTAATTGCAAGAGAATTTGCATATGTTTTTGAGCCAGTTATAGGACTACCATCGAAACGAGCTATTGAGTTTCGAATAGATCTTGTACCCGGAGCCGAATTCTGAGTAGACCACCTAATAGGATGGCACCTACCAAGATGAAGGAGTTAAAGGCGCAATAAGTGGACTTAGAAGAAAAGAATTTTATTAAACCAAGCAGTTTGCCTTAGGGAGTGGATTGTGTTCATAAAGAAACCGGATGGGTCGTTAAGATTAATTATTGATTATAAAAAGTTGAATGAGAAGACGATAAAGAACAGATATCCTTTGCTGAGAATTGTTGACTTATTTGATCAGTTGAGTCGAGCCAAAGTAGTTTCCCAGTTGGACTTGGCAACAGGTTCCATCAATTGAGAGTGGTAGAGGATAGTATTCATTTGACGGCATTTCCAACGAGGTACGGTTCGTACGAGTGGTTAGTGATTCCATTCAGATTGACTAATGCACCTTCTTTCTTTGTGGACTAGATGAACTGGCTTTCCAAGAGAACTTGAATAAGTTCGCGTTGGTATTCATTGATGACATTCTGATATATTCTAAGAATGAAAGCGAAGTCCTCGAAGTGTCGTTTCTAGAAAAGAGAGGTGAAGTTTCTTGCTCATGTAGTTTCAGAGAAAGGGTCATCAGTGGATCCAGCTAAGATTGAAGTTGTAAATAATTGGAAGAGACACGAGACAATGACCAAGATAAAAAGTTTTCTTGGATTGGCTGGCTATTATTGAAGATTCAACATGGATTTCTCGTGGATAGCAGCACCCCTGACTAAACTAACTAGAAAGGACGTAAAATTTACTTGGTCCGACAAATGTGAGGAAGCATTCCTTAAGTTAAAGCATTTGTTGACCAATATGCCCGTGTTGGTTGTGCCAAATAGTAATCAGGACTTAGTGGTGTATACAGATGCATGTGGAATAGGATTATGAGCTGTGCTGATGCAAGGGGATAAAATGATTGTCTACGCTTCTCGACAACTCAGGCCGCATGAAGTTAGATATCTGACTCATGATTTGAAGTTAGCAGAGGTGATTTTCGCATTGAAAGTATGGAGAACTACCTCTTAGGAGAATGATTGGAGTTGTACATGAATCATAAGTCTCTGAGATATTTATTTTCTCAAAAAGAGTTGAATATGAGACAACAGAGGTGGTTGGAATTTTTGGTGTCTTATGATTTGGTATTGAGTATACGCCAGGGAAAGGAAATAAAGCGGCAGATGCATTTAGTAGAAAACATTAGAATGTGGTATTAGCTATGTTGGTAGAATGGAGGGATTTAGAGGCGTTGACTACTTGTAGTGTGCGGTTAAGATAGACAACTAGTTCTAGTCGAAGTACCACCATATTGTCATGTTTAGAAGTTTAACCGGTATTGATCAAAATGATTGCTTCTATATTGAGGGATGATCCATTACTAGCCATGTTTGTACCAAAACTGGGCACAACACTCTTCGGATGTATTTGAAGAGATTAAAGTGAAGAATATAAATGGAAAATGTGATTAATCTAACAAACACGCCAAAACAGACAAATAGAAATGTAAGAACACAAGTATTTAGAGTGGTTCGGCATTGTAGCCTACGTCCACTATGGAAAGTTTGCTTCTTTTATTGACTTTTCTAATTGGTTACAACTGATTACAACAGTATACTCTCAAGTACTTGAGATATAATGGAGTTTCCAACAGAGTCTCGGTGTATAAGAATCAAAAGTCCATTTTCTAAAGGAATTGGGTTGCTATTTGTAGGCATAGGCTGGAAAAATCTGACTGAGATCTCGGAACACTCCTTCTCACACGTGGGTGGGCCCATGTGATCAATCCAGGGCGATTTGGGATCGATCCATGATCGATACGTGTTCCATTCATATCGACCAGAAACAACTCCATTTCGGCTGAGATCGATCAGAGACAAAGTAGATGTGGTATGTAAGCTCCTATGAAAATTTGGTGTCATTTGGACTTGTAGATCTTGAGTTATGATCAATCCAAGTTTGACATTTCAATAGGCCGACGCCCTCGTATCGCTCCACTTCGTATCGATGGCTTCGTATCCATGCTGGCTCGTATCGATCAGGAGTGACGTAGTGCTATATTCTAGGTTCGATCCACTTTTCATGCCAAGTGGCCGACTCTTCCACTTTCACATGCTTTGTTCGTATCGACCTACATTTACTCTCTGTATCGGTCCAGGCAATGCTTTTCGTATCGATGTTCCGTGCTCTACTTTATATCGATGATGTGCAGCTACTTCGTATCGATATTCAGAGCCGTTTCATATCGATGTAGCCTGACTCTCTTCATATCGATCATCGAGTTGTTTTGCGTACCCTGCTGCGTTTTGGCCTGAGGGAATGCATCCTCTTCTTAGTAATAGATGCCGCTTCACATTTGTTTTAAACTTCTAGAAATTATACTTTTTTGGTTTCGTATCAATGTTTTTAGGTGTTGTTTCGTATCGATCGTTGGTGGCACATTTCGTTTGATCGTTGATTGATCGATACGAACTGTGTAAATGATAGATCGATAGAAATTGTGTATAAGTGGAAGTGATACGAAACATCTTCAGATGATGGATATGAAACAAAGAAGACATGATGGATACAAAGTGGAACTGGTATGATGGATACGAAATGGGGCAGACACGATGGATACGACATGGTTCAGACACAATGGATACGAAATGGTGCTTATGGGTTGGATACGAATGAGATGTGAATGGATACGAAGTGGTAGGCGCAGTTTGATGGATGCGAACTGATGTAGCTCGAAGGATGGATACGAAATAGATGCTTATGAGTTGATGGATACGAAATCCCATGGATACGAATGAGGTTGGTCTTCTTGATTTTGATCGATCGATATTTTGAGCATATGAACCCCGATTGACTTGAACTTTGGAACGTTGGCTTCCGTAGCTTTGCTTGTCGTATCATATCGATTGTAGCTCCATCCAAGCTTGGACCAAATTCATAAGTATCCATAATGAACCTGTGTATAACCAATCTTCGCGACGGACTATCCTTGGTTTCCAGTCAATCTCTTGGAGTCATGGCCTTGTCAAAAGGCGGGATAACATTTGCCCTCCAAAGTATGTCTTGTGAGAACATGACGTGCTTTGAAAAGCTGTGATCTTTATTTAGAAAAGTTCTGACCGATTCATTGAATAGTTGTTGTCTTTTTGTCAAAAGATGTAACCTTTGATTGATTCCTGGTAGTATAAACACTGAATTGTTGACTGCCAATGATTGTACAGTGCGTTGTTGTAACTGAATGTCCATTGTTAGCAATTTGTTGTTCATCGTTGTAGTAGTCACAAGGGTGAGCATTCAATCCCTATGAATTTTGAAAATTGAATGTTAATTCGTCATACATAACTGTATGTTAACCTGACTCCCGTCAATATTTGCCGTTTACGAGTCATTGTCAAGATTTATTTTTTAAATCGAGTTTTGTATCGATCCTCTCCTGGATCGATGTGAAATTCGAGTTGTAACAACGCTTGATGGCCGTTTTAGTGTATTCCTTCGTATCAATCCTCTCCTGGATCGTTTTGAGAAGTTGGAAAACTATCTTCATAAAGATGGTGATCGATACGAATTAGTTGGACTTTTAAAATATTTTGTATTGATGGATACAAATTTCTGTGGGCTTCAAAGCAATGGATACGAAGTTGCCATTTCGTATCGATGAATCTCTGATGGGTTTGAATGGTTCAAACAAGTCTTTGCTTCGTGTTTCATATCGATTGCTTAATGGATACGAATTGCTTCATATCAGATAGGTTATGGATGGATACGAAGGAAGCTTCGTATCGATGATGTTAAAATTGTTTCAATCGGTCATAAGATACGAATTGGATATTTCATATCGATTTGGTGGAAGGGTATGAAGAGGGCTCTTCGTATCGATTATATTATAGACTGCTTCAACCGGTCATTCCGCACTGGGAGACGAATCGTCATATGCCTAGTCTTCCATCCATATAAATGCTTTTGTACTTAGAAATTTTTTTCACTTGTTTTCATTTTACTCCCAACCGTTCGTATTGATTGCAAAGCCAAGAACAAGAAACTGCTTTCGTCTCCAACCCATTTAACTCCTTAATCCTCCGAATTAACCGCCTAAATTTGGCAATTAATCAATAACTTCACGTTAGAAACGACAAGACTTGAGACTTAAAGCCAATTGACTCATAAACGTGGCCAATCTTGGTGAAGAGGAGGCCAGATATGGTCTGAGCAAGGACGTGGAGGGTTGGAATCGTTTTTGTATTGGTTGGGGAAGATGGAGTATGGAGGGATACGAAGGAGTCATGGAAGGAAAATTCTAGGCCTTGACCTTATATCGATGGGAGAAGGAAGGAAAAACACAATCGTATCGATCTGGGACGAGAAGTTCATATCGATCTGGCATTGATGGGTGGAAGGAGGGACTTTGTATTGGTCTGGAGTTATGGAACTTCATATCGATCCAAAGCCATCGATACGAAGTGTTGACAATACGATCGATATGAAAAGGAACTATGCGATCGATACAAATTCCTTGAGGGCGATCGTTACGAAAGTGAGTCTTTGATCGATACGAACTAGGCTTCTGATGATCAATCCAAGCCTGAACCTTGATGGATACGAAACTTCGTGCATACTCGAACATTTGACTCCGACGAGCTTCTTCCTTATATAATTGGACTTGACTGTTTCACTGCACATTTGATTTCCCTTCGAAGCTTGTCAAGGAACTGTAACTTGACAAAATTTGACAAACTTTAACGTGGATTGATCTCCGAAGTCTGAATGGCACGGTTGTGATGGTCAGCGATGACGGTCACTCCGATTGAATTTTAAAGTCTTGTCATTCGAACATCTTCCAAATCCTGTAGAATTCTAAGTATTAGCACTACACTGCATAACACATTCACGCACTTCACACTGGGGGAACACAGGTTTATTGTCATTTAACAATGGTTTTTACTAAGTTAAATAGCTATGGAACTCGAAAGTTTGCAGTCGCAGGAAGTTCAGAGTCCACCCTTCCTATAATCGAGATGCCGGCTATCGCGGCCGATGTTGTTAGCCCTGCTCCGGATGAACTACCGGGAGCAGTTTTTACAACACATCCACAAGACTCCGTTCCTTCCAATATTTCTGAAGATATGCTGGGCAGGATTTGTCTAAGGCATTGGCTATCAATAAATGATGTCTTATTACCAGGGCCAGAGGACAGAGCTCACACTCCCCGGGAAGGGTATACAGCCAGTAATAGATTTATGTGTGTAGTTGGGACACTCCCTCCATTTAATCAATTCATCCGCGAACTTCTACTTTTCTTGAGGATCGCTCCATCCCAATTGCATCTGAATGGGTATGCCCTGCTGAATAGTTTATTCATCGTCTTCATGGAGCACCTTTTCCGCCCCCAACTCTAGAGGAAGTTGGATATTTGTTTAACATAAAGAGTCGAGGAGATAATCCTTCCTTCACTTTCTTAGATGCAGTTAGGAACTGTCAGATTGTGGTCGGGGCTTGGAGCAAGCTGAGCTATTTCAAGACCGAATGGTTCTATATTCGGTGTCCACCGGGGTTCGCCAGACAGTGGCTAGCAAGACGTAAGCGCACTAGTCTCTTTGCTGATTAACTGGACAATAGTAGTTGATGTCGAGTCTAACACTTTCTTTCTTTTACAGCTTCAATCCCGCGACCTGAAGGTGCTCAGTATAAGAAGATAGTAAGAGTTCTTCAAGAGGTACCCGCCGAGTACAGAGAGATCGATGAAGTCCTTACGGGCGAAAATCTGATTGTTGTTGGGCTAATTGCCAGAAATAAAAGCATCGGACTCGCAGAAGTTCTTAGGATGTTCCCGGTAAGGCAAGCTCGAAGGAGAGCTCCCGGGATAGTAATCACTGAACAAGGCGGTGATGAGAATATGTCTACTGGAGATAAGCTCGTAGTTGGGCCTACACAAAGTCCTCGATCTTTAGAGCGGAAGAGAAGAGGCAAGTCTACTGCTCGAAAATCTGTAAGGCGCAAAACGGTCATAGTCTCTTTGTCTGCTACTAGTCAAGAGATTCCTCCTTTGTAGATGGAGAGCTCTTTTGCGGGACTGGCGGACATCCCCATTCCGGATGACTTGCCTTTGCACTAAGATACCGGGTTAGAGGGGCTTCAAAGCACCCTAGATATAGGTGAGCCAACTCCTCCAAGTACAACTATTACAACCGATTGGTTGGGGGGTTTGCACATGCACACACACACTTCATATCGTGAGGGATTTCTTTAGGCTATTTCATTCGACTTGATACGTTCGTATCATTCTCGTCGACTCGATCTAAAGCATGTGCGCGCGAGATGAAGTGGCACGAAATTCCTGGATCGATCCACCCTTCTTGCCGAGTTGACCGAGTCTTATTTGCACCTTGTTTGTATCGATGGTTCGTGTCCTATTTCGTATCGATAAAAAGCATTGACTTCATATCGATCGTTTGTAGCTCTGTTCGCATCGATGTTCTCAAGTTACTTTGCATCAATGGCTGGGGGTCTTCATGATGGATACAAAGTGGACATTGCCGATCAATTCGAAACTACGGTTAAACGATGGATACGAATAGTTCCACTCTGATCGATACGAACTCGATGGATGCGAGGCGAAACCGTTCTGATCGATACGAACACATACGAGGTTAAGTCACTCTGATCGAATCGAACTCAATGGATTCGAACAGCGCGACTGTAGTTTGATTTGAACATGATGGATTCGAAATCAGATGTTCCTTGATGGATACGAACAGGGTGTACGTATCGATTCGAATGGCGTGTGTCCCTCATCTTGTATCGATCATATCTCAATCATACGAACTCTGATTGACATGAAATTTGAAGTGTCGGCTTTTATGGCTTAGCTTCTCATGTACTGTCAATTGTAGCTCGATCTGGACTCGGACAAAATTCATCGACATCCATAGCGAACCTGTGATATATAAATGATATCTGGGATGAGTAATCATCGATTTTCAGTTAATTTCTTGATATCTCAGTCTTGCTAAAAAGTGGGATAACAATCGGGATGCCAAAATCAAGCAGTTGGAGGAGGAGAAAGAGACGACAATCCGGGACAGTAGGAGGATTTCTAGTGAAATGAAGGAGATGAAAATGCGCATGAGAAGTCCGAAATTGTCTAGAGAGACGAAATTAAGAAGACTCATGCGGAGGAAGCTAAGCTGAAGGAAGATGTGGTCGTTTGCAATGCTATTATTGAAGCTCAAAGTAAGACGATCGCCGACCACAATCTAATTATTGAGGGGCACAATAAAACAATTTCTGACCAAGCCGAGATAATTGCAACATTACAGGCTTAGGTTGCACAACTCAGTGTCGACAAAACTGCTGTCGAGATGGAGAAGACTGAGGTGACGACAAATTATCTAGATCTCCAACATAATTTTGATCAGAAGATGGAGAAGTTAGATGCGACGATCCTAAATTTTTACGTCAACTCTTTGCTACATCAGAGGAGCCTTTGCTACCTTGGCACGAAATTCCCACACACTCTTTTCCTCGTTTGGGAAGAAATCTTGTCTTGTTTTGCCGAGAACAGTGATGTTTATTCGGACCAGCAGATGCGGGAAGCCTATCTCAACGAGAAGTCCAAGAAGGCGTTGCTTGAAGGTCAAGATATTCTTCAGATTGAACGGAAGAGAGAGGCCACTGAAGCGGCTTTGGTGATTGCCATTGATGTGGGTGAACTGTCGGGGCAGCTTCATATTCAGCCAATGAGCTCGGGGCTCGACGCAGTTACTTATGTGGTAGAGCCTTCCAAAGAAGGCGAAGGGGACAAGTTTGAGGTTGTCGTTCACGAGCCTTCCACTGGCGCAGGTAACGCCCATGCTTCTTCCAAATTCGGGGACCACTACCTTACACCACAGGAGCAAGAGGAGTTAATGCTTTTTTGATCTTATAGGTCCATCCACTTGTCCGGTTGTCGCGCCAGCTATTTCAATGCTTGTGCTTGCGGCCATCTTTACATCCTTCGAGATTGTATCTGTCCTTACTCCTGTTCCCACCTCCATATCTAGCTCACAACCGGATCTAGAGGTCGAGAAGATTGAGGCGCTCCGTGGCTTGGACGACCCTTCAGCATCTCTGGAAGGTGATACAACTACCGCTGAGGCCAAGGAGCAGGAGATAGAGGCGGAGCAGCCACATAAGACTCCTCAAGATTTGGTTGCTGTTAAGAAGGAGAAAGTGGAGGCGGTCAGGGACTCGAAGAAAGCCCAGAAGTCGAGGAAACATAGGGTGACAGGCAGCTCTTCTGGGAAACATTCGGATGAAGAGGAGGAGATTGCCACTGAGCTTCATGTTGATATTACCGACAGTGACTCCTCTCCCAAAAAGAGGCAGAAACTGGTAACTAGAGGTGGAAAGGAGAACAACGGCAAGAAGCGCCGATCAGTCGATATGAGGGAGTGCCGGACTTTGTCATGCAGCTTGCGGGAAGCTGGGCTCGTTTTGTTTTTCGCTTCTTTTCGTGTCATTTTCCTTTTGAGTCGTTGAGTGTAGAGTCTGCACTTTGTGTCCTTGTTATAGAGTCTGTACATTTTTTTTGTTGGCCGTTGCTGTGTGGGTGTGGCCCTCTCATTTTGATCCTATGTACATAAGATTACAAGCAATACAATGGTATTTCGACTTTATCTTTATCTATCTTTTCATGTATGTTCTGTGTGCATGTCTGATTCCATACTTTGATAGTTCCACAATCATAGCCGAAGTCCTTCGTTTGAATTGATGGAACTATAATGGAACTTGGGGATTATCAACACTTAGAGGATTTTTGCTTAGAAGTTCAGAAAACTTTTGACAATTTTCAAAATTGCTTAATTTTGTTTAGAATCCTTGTTTACTTTTTAGGTAGAGCTTGTGAATTTATTGTTGTTTGGAGTGATAGGGCTTGTGGACTCCTTGCATTCAAGTGATTATGTCTTCGTACAAATATATGCTCCCTAGTTCACAGGGTTGTTCACTCCAAAACAAACTTCAAGTATTCGACATCTTTGAGCAACACGAGAAGTGTTAGCTCGAGTGCACGGCTTCTGGGGTTCCTTGGCACTTTCTATCTCCGGGCAGTGCGGGGAGTTGGAATTTGGGGTTCCTCGATGTTGCCTATCTCCGGCAGTGCGAGAAACTTAAGTTTGGAGTTCTTTGGCGTTGCCTATCTCCGGCCAACGCGATAAACATGAATTTGGAGTTCCTCGGCGTTGCCTATCTACGGGCAGTGCGAGAAACTTGAACTTGGAGTTCCCCAGTGTTGCCTATCTCTGGGCAACGTGAGAAACTTGGATTTGGAGTTCCTCGACGTTAGTGTTGCCTATCTCCGGGCAATGCGAGAAACTTGAATTTGGAGTTCTCGGCATTGCCTATCTCCGGGCAACGCGAGAAACTTGAATTTGGAGTTCCTTGGCGTTGCCTATCTCCGGGCAAGACGAGAAACTTGAATTTGGAGTTCACCGGTGTTTCCTAACCCCGGGCAACGTGAGAACCTTGAATTTGGAGTTCCCTGGCTTTGCCTATCTCTGGGCAACGTGAGAAACTTGAATTTGGAGTTCCCCGGCTTTGCCTATCTCCGGGTAACGCGAGAAACTTGAATTTGGAATTCCCTGGCGTTGCCTTTCTCTAGGCAACGCGAGAAACTTGAATTTGGAGTTCCTCGGCATTTCCTATCTATGGGCAATGCAAGAAACTTGAATTTGGAGTTCCTCGGCGTTTCCTATCTCCGGGCAATGCGAGAAACTTGAATTCGTGGCCCTCCTGATGCAGCCGGGGCAGCATCATTTTTCAGAGGGCCAGGATCGGGTTCCACAGGTCCAACGGTTTGAGTCGGTTTACTTCTGCCGGCTCTTTGGGTAATTACCATTAACACGATTTGGATGATTCAAGAAGCAAACTTTATTAAGAAATGCATGGCAGATTCTTTGCCTATTTACAACGCCACCGGCATTTCCATAATGGCTTATTTGTTGAAAATTAGAAAATACAAAAAGTTGCTTTTAAATGAAATATCGGCAGAGGGATTCGCTATTCCAGGCTCTAGGAATTGCGATTCCATCGATGGTTGTCAGTTTGAAGGACTCATCACCAAGCTTTTGATGAATGACAAATGGTCCTTCCCAATTTGGTCCGAAGGCTCCTGGGATAGGGTAAACTTGCTTGAGCATGAGATCGTCGACTTTGAAGGTTTGACTACGTGCTTTGGAGTTGAAGTATCGTGATACCCTTTTTTGGTGGGTAGCGATTCTTAACTCTGCTTCCTCTCTCTTTTCATTGACCATGTCTAGCGATTCAAGTAGGATTTGCTTGTTTTGTTTTTGACTGAAATTCAGCCTTCAGTGCGAGAAGACTTCCAGCTCAACATGAATCATTGCCTCTAAGCCATACGCCAACGCAAATGGGGTGTGGCCGGTTGTTGCTTTGTGTGTGGTTCTGTAAGCCCATAATGCAAGTGGAAGCTCATCAACCCAGTTTCACTTTGCTTTTGTCAGTCGCTTTTTGATGGTGGACTTGATGATCTTGTTTATCGCTTCCACTTGCCCGTTTGCCTGTGGATGAGCCACTGCGGAAAAGCTCTTTTCAATCCAGAAGCGCTTGCAGAAGTCTTTGAACTTGGCGCTTTCGAACTGCATTCTATTGTCTGTGATGATTTTTTGTGGCACGCCCAACCTGCAAATGATGTTTTTAGTAACAAAGTTAATAACTTTCTTTGTGGTTATGGTGGCCAGCGATTCCGCTTCAGCCCATTTTGTGAAAATAATCTACGGTCACTATAGCATATTCGGCTCCTCCTTTTGCCATTGGAAGGACGCCAATCAAATCGATCCCCCATATCACAAACAGCCACTGGCTGATCATCTGTGTCAGTTATGTTGAAGGAGTTCTCTTGATTTTGCTGAACCTCTGACAGCGATCGCATCTCCTGGCATGATCCGCGGCATCGCGGTTTACTGTTGGCCACAAGTACCCGTACCGAAGGACTTTCTTTTCCAGTGTCTGCCCCCTAGTGTGGTCTCTGCACTCACCTTCATGCACTTCTTCAGGATTCATTGTGCTTCATTGTCAGTCACACACCTAAGAAGAAGGGTCGAGAATCCCCTTCGATAGAGTATTCCATCCTGTATCACGAACTGCGGCGCCTTCCTGAGTAATTTCTTTCGTTGGTTTCGGTCTGTTGGAAGAGTTCCCGCCAGGAGATAATATTTTATTGGTGTCATCCACGTGTCTAGTTCCACAGTGGTCTTGAGAATCCATCCAACATCCATTTCATTAATGCTTGGATTGGTTAGAGTTTCGACGGGGACCACCCCCAGCGACTGGGCTTCTCCGGAGCTTGCCAACTTAGCCAAAAAGTCTACCTTGGTGTTTTGTTCCCGTGGTATGTGAGTTATAGTGTAGTGTTCGATGTCACTCAGCAGCTCTTGCACTTTGGATAGAAACGGGGCTAGATTTTCGCTGCGCGCTTTATAATCTCCCTTTATTTGGCATACGACCAGCTGGGAGTCGCTATATATATGAACGGACTTTATTTTGAGTTCCTTCATGACCTTCAGCCCTACGATCAGTGCTTCATTTCCGCCTCGTTATTCGTAACCAGGAACTCCAGGCGTAGAGCAAAGCTAATGGCTCACCCCTCAGGGGTTTTGAGCACTACTCCTACGCCCGAACAGAAGTTGTTTGATGCTCCGTCGGCGAAAAGCTTCCATTGTGTGTCCGCTTGTTACTGAACTTCCTCTTCATCATCTCTTATTGTAAATTCAGAAATGAAGTCGGCTAGCGCTAGCCCATTGATTGCTTTCCTTGGGTGGTAAGTGATATCATATTGACTCAATTCTATGTTCCACTTAAGTAATCATCCGGACGTCTCGGGCCGGTACAAAACTTGTTTTAATGGCAGTCGGTCAATACCTTAAATGGATGAGCCTGGAAATACGACCACAATTTTTGGGATGCGATCAAAAGGCAATAAGCTAGCTTTTCTAGTTTCGGGTAATTCTTCTCAGCCCCGTGATTCACTTGCTAATGTAGTACACAGGTCGTTGGATTCTCGCTTCTTCCTGCACGAGAGCCGCGCTCAATGCATGTGGGGAAATTGCTAAGTAAATAAACAAGTCTTCTCCATCGACTGGTTTCGATAAGACTGGCGGAGTTTCCATGTGTCGCAGCAGTTCTTTGAAGGCCGTTTGACAGGCTTCGCTCCATTCAAAGTTTTTTCCCCTTCTTTAGAGCGTCGAAGAATGGTATACACTTGTCTGTAGCTTTTGAGATAAATCGACTTAGTGCTGCGAATTTTCAATTCAAACTTTGATGTTCTCTCTTGTTCTTAGGGGCCTAGACTTCCCTTATCGCTATTATTTGCTCTGGATTTGCTTCGATGCCCCGCGCGCTTAATATGAGTCCCAAGAATTTCCCGGAGGCCACCTCGAAGTGACATTTAAGTGGGTTAATTTTCATTCCGTATTTGCGTAGTATCTCGAACATTTTAGTGAGATTATCTAGGTGGTTAGCGGCTACTTGGGATTTGCCTAACATACCGTCCATGTAAACTTCCATAGTTTTCCCAATCTGGCGCTTGACCATAGTATTCACTAGTCTTTGATATGCGGCCCTTGCATTCTTCAGACTAAATGGCATTACTCTATAACAGTATAATCCTAAATCAGTGATGAAGCTGGTGTTTTCTTGGTCTGGTTCATGCATCAAGATCTGGTTATAGCCCGAGTATGCATCCATAAATGATAGCAATTCATGTCCCACTGTTCCATCCATCAGTTAATCAATTCTGGGGAGCGGGAAGCTATCCTTTGGACAGGCTTTATTGAGGTCTAAAAAATCAATACAGGTTCATCATTCTCCATTACTCTTCTTGACTAGGACCGGGTTTGATACCCATTCGGGGTAAGTTGCATCTCAAATGAAGCCGTTGGCCATTAGTTTATCCACCTCTTCTCTCAACGCCTTGGACCGTTCAGGGCCCAAGCTGCGCCTTTTTTGCTTTACCGGAGTGAATTTGGGATCAATGTTAAGGGCATGACATGAAATTTTGGGTGATACACCACACATATCGGCATGTGTCCAAGCAAATACGTCCAAGTTGGCATGAAGGAATTTTGTCAATTCCGACCGCATCTTGTTTCCAAGATGCGACCCGATTCTCAGGACCCGCGTGGGGTCATCCATACTGACTGGGACGGACACCGTTAGCTTAGCTGGTGCCACCTGATCCTCCCCTGAGGTCTTCTTCCTAGGGTCCAAAGCCTTGTCGAATCGGCTATGGTCCCCAAGCCAAGAGCGGTTCTATAATTGCTATTCAAAGGTTTTACGAATGTGGAGGGCCTTTCCCACATCCTTTCCTTTCTCTTTTCTTCTATACTCGCGTAATTCCGCAATATAACGCTCTCGAGCAATGCTTTGGTCTCTTTCATAACCCTGATTCCGTGCTCGGTAGGGAATTTCATCGTGATTCACCATTGAGCCAACACTATCTTGAAGTCGGCTAACGCGGGCCGCCTAAGAAATGCATTGTATGCCGACATTTCGTCCACAATCAGTAAAGTCCAAATGAGCGTGACTCATCATTCTCCCTCTCCAAGTTCTACAAGTAGGTCAATGGTTTCCACCGACTGCTTGGATTCTTCGGGTAAACCCTTGAATCTTTGTTTGGTACACAGATACGCTTTTCATGCTTATCTTCATCTGATCGAAAATACGTTTGAAAAGTATATTAACCGAGCTTCCACTGTCAACCAATACTCATCGGATTACTACGTGTCTGATTCCTACTGTTACCACCATTGGATCAAGAGTTGGAGTTTCAATTCCTTCGGTGTCATGGTCGCGAAATACTACATCGTTGCTCAGCACCTTCTGCTGCCTGATCGGAGTTTCTCCATCTATTGTCAAACATGATCCCTTCGAGGCATGCTTTAGTGAGCTTGTGTATTTCTCCATCTCCCCCAAACTCTTTTATGCATGATGCGGTCCCCCAGATATTGTTCAGATAATAAGCCTTTAGTTAGTTCGTTTCGACCCTTGGTCACTAGTTCCAGCTTGATTTCCTTGCTCTCTAAGTGGTTGAGGGACTATAGCCTGGTTGGGTTTTCATGGCCCTTTTACATATTGCTGAAGCTTGTTGTCGCGGATTAATCCTTCAATGAGGTCCTTAAGGTGGCGACATTAGTTTGTGTTGTGCCCGTGCGTCTCATGGAAGCGGTAGAATTTCCCAAAGCATTTCTGTTGTTCTGTTGCCTCCTCTTTGAGGGGTTTCCTATACTCTTTAGTTTCTTATGTTGCGAGATAAATATTTTCTGGAGTATCATTCAGAGGGGTATAGTTTCCTAGTCCAAACTCTCTAAACCTTTTGTTGCGGCCACCACCATTTTTCTTGTCAGAATTCTGATTTCCTCTCTTCTGGTTCCCATTCTTCCCTACGGCCCCTTGGCTATTCCCGGGGTTGCGGGTGTTTTGATTAGCCGTCGTGCCCTTTTGTTCGGTGTTCGTCTATTGTGTTCCAACAGCCTTTCTTTCCAAGCGCCTCTTCCAACCTCAAGTACTGGCTTGCTTTGCGGTTGAAATCTTTCCTGTTGGCGGGTTGCTTCATCTTGATCCATTTCCCGATTTCTGTCTTTGGGTGAATAGCGTGGACTAAGGCCATAACAAATATGTCTTTGTTGGGATTGCTCACCTCTGTCACCGCTGTGTTAAATCTACTTATAAACGATCTCAATGACTCATTACACCCTTGAACCAGTCCAGATAGAGACATGACATCCTTCAGTTGTGGGGTATAGAGTCTGAACTGGTCAAGGAATTTGGTTGCAAGTTGATCATAGGTAGAAATAGACCTTGGAGGATGTCTGGTGAACCACATAGATGCAACACCTTCTAGAAAAATGGGAAAACATCGGCATCGCATGGCTTTCGGAGCATTGGCTCCGTCCATATACCAACTATATTTGTACAAATGGGGTTTCAGATCCTTAGTTCCGTCCTAGGAGGAAATGGTTGGCATGGTGAATTTGTCTGGGTATCTTTATTCAAGATCTCATCGGTAAAAGGGGTCCGACTTAGGGAAGATTCCCACTCATCATCTTTTTGACTTTTACTTTTGTCCATCAGCCGCTTGACAATGTCTGCTGTATATGCCTCTAATGTCCGGTGGTTCTGGGGATGGCAATCAGTCACTGCGCTAAGTGTTTGGTTCGACTAACGATCTTGGCATGTGGGTTGATGCCTAGGCTCTCCTATCTTTGGGAGAGTCATTCCCGCAGGGCCCCATTGGCTTGCATTTGGCCTAACTGAGGCGGTCTGGATGTTTCTAGCGTTATCGAATGCGTTGGCATCCTCCTCTACTTGATCACCCTGCTCTCCGCCTTCCAAATCGGAGAGGTTCACAGCTACGTCCTCCAATGGGTTTTGGCCCCTTGATTCAAATTCAAATTTGGCTGTCTTGCATCAAGTGGGGTATTCTCATTCTCCCCCAATTTACACCCCGTTGTTACCCTTCTCAATGGCTGCTTTCCATTTCTCCTATGCAAGCCGGAAACAGAGGAGATTTCCTCCTCTACGGCAGTAGCTGGTTCAGGAATAGCCCTTTGAGCGGGGTTTGATTATAGATTTATCAGTGCGTTAAGCTTCTCCATTAGGGACTTTTGACTATCTTCCATTCTTTGATTGATTTCTTTAGCGATCTTATTCAACTCCTCCCTGATAACAGTTTCATGCTGACTTGAGGACCCTGGTGCTTGATTCCCTAAGTCAGCGGCGTTTACTTCAGCCTGTTGGATGCTAACACCTTCCGTGGCTATTGCTGCCCCTATGGACCTTCTAGATGCAGTTTGTTTCCTTCCGGGAGCCATTGAATTTTAAAACAGAGAGTTCTTTAAGCAAAGATTGGAGATCTAACTTCTGGATCTACATAATCCAAAGTAGATAACTAGATCTGGATCCTAGGTTGAAAGTGGAGATCTAACTTCTGGACCTATGCAATCCAAAGTAGACAACGATATCTGGATCCTGGGTTGTAAGTTCTCAGTGAAAGCACCAAAATGTTGACCCAAAAAATGGACCAACACCCTGGTTTGGTTTTGAAAGAACCAGCCCGGTCTTTACAGAGCAATATCACAGATCACAGATATAGAAATGAAGCAGTAAATGAAAATAGACAGAAGATTTTTATAGTGGTTCGGCTGTTAACGAAGCCTACGTCCACTTTATAGTTTTATTATAGACTGATTTCTATTATAGAAGTTGTTTCATTACAAGGCTTTAGCTATTTCCTAGTTAGATTAAATCTCTAAAGTTAGAACCAACCGGAGAATCATGGTGTATTCCTTCTGAGATCGTTATGAGGGAGGTAGGAAGTGAAGAATAATCCCAGTAGAGCTTCAACAACCAATCCGGAGAGGCCCCCCTTTATGTTGCAGGTGGCACGCTATTTATTGAGGTCAGAGGGTTTCTAGGCCAGGCCCATCATTATCAGCTCTCAGCATGGACTACGGGTGACCCAGGAGGTTCTAGCTTACAAAATGAACCAACAACATGGGTCGTTGGCGACCCATGGACTTTGGGTCACTAGCGACCCATGGTCTATGGGTCGCTGACGACTCATGGACTTGGTTCATTTCGTGAGCCAAGTTTTGCCTCATTCCTTCGTTTTCCATAACTCGTTTGTTTGAGGCTTTAAGGAGGTGCATGGGTTGCTGACGATCCGACCACAGAGGACTATCTTGGATTCTGAAATTGGAGATGTTTTCATAGACATTCATCGTTGTTGTCATTTGTCGATGGCAAGTCACTAGCCGCTTACGTTCAAACACTTGTTGGGCTGTAGGGATGCTGGTCTCTTGGCTTCATTGACTCCAATATCACCTTAGCCATATAGCTTGGCCCTTGTCAATCCCTTGTCGTAACTTCTCTGGTTAGTTCCTGAACCATCTCGCCAACTTAAGGCTGTCTTGTTTTCTGTTGGTATCTGCTGGGTTAAAAACTCGGATAACAACTTCCATATTTAATCTAATTAAATTAAATAAATGATCATATTGGGTATTTTAACATGTTTAAACCAATATTCAAACTATTTTCAAATCATCATTTATTCATCTTCATATAGGGACAAATGGTCGATTTTGTGCATATATTAATTTGAGAATATTTATTTGCACATTTTATTTTTATTGTAGGAAAATTGGATGAGAATTACAAGAGGCTTCAAGAAGAAATGTGCATGCACAAGGGAAGACAAAGGATTGAAGATGGAAATAATTCAAACTCATGTATCATGGAGGACTCCATTTTACCAACTTACCATGATGTACAATTAAGAGTTAATGCACATGCTAATGGCCATTAAAGCTTCATGCACATATAAATGGGGGATTATCTCATGCTAATGATAACTTGGTAGCCACACTTTTTAGAGGAGCAGTTTGGGTAGTCCCCAAAAATATGGATTAGGGTTTCAAACTTGTATAAATACCCCTTATGTTTCATGTAATGCTCTCCTCTTCCTCTTAGCCTCTTAAGCCTCCTCTTTAGTTTAGTTTTAGGCTCAAAAATAAAATACAACCTCTCTTTTTATTTCATGGCTACTTAGCCATTTTCTTCTTCTTATGTAATTTTCTTCTTAATGCAATTTAATTCTTGCCCTATTTTATTTACATGCTTTTTCCTTTCATGTTAGTAGTGTAGATATTTTTATTTTATGCAAGTAGCCTAGTTTTTTTATTTTATTTAGCTCTCATTTTCTTCTTGTTTTTATTTCATTTTGATTGTTACATTTGTTGAAATGATAACAAATACGAGAGGCTAAACCCCTTCAATTTAGGGGTAATGAAGCTCTCTTAATCATGTAGCTTCAACATTTTGCTAACTATTGATCTCTTTTTGTGCTTAATGGAAATGTTAGATGTGGTTAAACTTTGTTGTTTTAGCTTTGAATTTGATAGACTATGTTGCTGACACCAAATAGGCTATGCTTAAACAAACAAAAATACAAATTACCTATTCATCTACATATAATTATGATAATGAAGTTATTTTAAAATTAAAATTTGATCGTCTATATTTCTAATCCATAGTTAATAGATCATGCTTAGAATAGATTTTATTTTCAAGTTCACTAACATTTTCATGAGAGTTAAAAGTGATTTAGTGGTTGTGTTATAGTTTTATGGTTTATATTAGGCTAATTAATAGCGCAAATATTTCATACTTATGATAAGCACATCAACTAATTTCACTAATGACCAAAAGAGAGATCATAATTTCATTTTTTGATTTATGTGATCATGAGAAGGACATTACTTCTAAATTGCCTTTAGACTCTCATATTTTTTATCCATTTTCTTTGCTAGTTTATTTACATTTTTTTAGCTAATCTTACTTTCAAATATTGGTTTAATTTGATTGAATAGAAATTTTTAAATCTAAACAATTCCCTACGGACGACCCGTACTCGCATACGTGGTACAATCGTACGTCGTGAGCTTGCGGTTAATTTATATTAAAATTTGATTAGCTATTTCTAATCCGATAGAGTATTAGCCATTCAAAAAGTCAGCGTTGGAGGCGGTCGCGTGGATGTCGTTAGGTGTGGCTCTCGATGTGGAGCAAGGTGACATGGTCGGATCGAGTTACGGCGACATGTATGCGGCGATGGCGAATAAAGGTCGGTGGCTGATGGGTTGTTTGATGCTGGGGTTTGGGAAGATGGGTAATTACTTTTCTGCCCTTTTTTTTATTTTAATTTAAATTTAAAATTTCAATCTTCTAACTCGAATAACTTTTGCATACGAACTCCAATTCACACTTGGTTTCTTCCATTGAACTTGTATTGAAATTCTGGATAATAAGAAACTGGTTTGGCTGAATTTAGAGACAGTTGAGATTTTAGGCTTTTGTTGGATTTTAATGGGCTTTAAATCAAAGGTAAGAGATTAAACCCACTCATGCAATACTAAATTTTTTCTGATGTTAGTTAAGTTGAAATCATGAAGTAATAAAATTTTGTTGATTGTTGTTTGGTAGTTAAATTGAAATTTAAATTAAATTTGAAATTTATATTGAATTGAATTGACATTTAAATTAATATTGAAATTTTACTACTAGTGAAGCACCAACAATTGATGACTAGTAACTATTGTAATATATTGGTTGATTTGGATATTGATTGCAATTGGATGTCTATTAATTGATGTTGGATGTATGGTTGTGTATTTATTTTGATATATCCCTATTATTATCCTATTTATTATTTGACATCACATATATTGTCATCTAGACTATTTGAAATGAACTAAGAAATATGTAGAAATGATAAATACCTATGTCATTTAAATATGGATCGGAATGATATATATATCCATCCATGTAATTTAAATTGAAATAAATGATCACTTGGCCATAGGGTAGAAATTATATACGGACATCAGATTTGGTTAAATAAAATGGTTTCAAAAATCTTTAATTTGAATTGGTTTAAATGAGATTGTTTTAAAGAATTATTTATTTATTTATATGAATTAAATTTTCTTCTAATTCAAGATTTGAAATGTTGAGATTGAACCTATTTAAATGAAATTATTTAAAGATTAAATTTGCAATCTTAAAGTGGAAATTGGGATATGATTTGAATCTATTAGAAGTGAATAATTGTGAAGGTTTATATTTTAATTTAAACTTTGAATTTACTTTAATTAAATAGTTTAAATTGGTATTTCCAAGTTCGGACATGAAATGGATTTAAACTAAAATCTTTCAAAATGAGAATGCGAATTGGAACTTTCAACCTTTGAATAGAACTATTTAAATTGAATTTGAAGTAAAGTTTGAAATCGTTAAATTGAAGTTGATTTAAATGGAATTCTGAATATGAATCTGACTGAAATTGGAAGTCGAAAAACTGAATTCGTTATGATTTGGAATTTGAACCTTGTTGTGAAAGAAAGATACAGTTTTAATATATAAACTATTTTCATTATCCAAACTACTATCAATCTTTAAAACTATTTTAATTATCCAAATTATTTTCAATACTTAAACTATTTTAATTATTCAAAAACTATTTTCAATATTCAAACTATTTTTAATTATCAAAAATATTTTCAATATTTAAAACTACTTTTAATTATAAAAAATTATTTTCAATATTTAAATTATTTTAATTAGTCAAAAACTACTTTCAATATACAAACTATTTTAATTATCAAAACTATTTTTAATTATCAAAAATTAATTTCAATATTTAAACTATTTTTATTATTCAATTCTATTCTCAAAATTTAAATTATTTTAAAAGTGGGAATCTTTTAGATCTAAATCATTGTTTTAGATACGAATGTTTTGATTTGGAAGTGTAACCTATTTTGAATTAAAAATGATTTTGAAGCAAATTCGACGTTTTGTTATGAAGTATGCTTTATACTATTAATATGAATCTGATATATTGATATCTAGTGAGATTCATTCTTGAAATTTAAAAGAAACCAACCGGTGTGTAAAATGACGTTTGGTTGTTAAAGAGACCGGGCCGAATATAGGCATACTCTCTATCAATACATGAACCACTTTAACAACTGTGTACACGGTGGATGATCCAGAATGAATTGGCTGGATTTGGCGAATTTTTGCTGGATTTGAAGAAAGAGAACGATGATGGATAGACCCTGACACTTGGGTCAATTGAAAATGACTAAAAAAGGATGAATTGTCCTGACCAATGAGGCTAGCTACATCCAGCGACATCTGTTCTTCATGTTACTATATTGATTTTTGACTTGATTTGTGCCCTTGATTTGATTATGGGATGGATGTTCACAGTGGGCCGTTAGGGGTTACCACCAGTCAAGCGACTCGAATTGGTAGTATCCTACCTTGAGCATTGCCTCACGTGCCTTGTCATACTTTTATCCTTATACGCGACCATTACGATTTTGTTCTAGTATGCTACCTATAGGGAACTCACTGGCTACCGATGTTACTGGTAGTGCTACTGGACCTGCATAGAGTACCTGCTTAAAAATGTGTTAAAGGGGATCAATGTAAAGCTTTAACGCTATTTTAATAGTTTACTTTACTGATAGACACTACGTATATAGCGTATCTTACTACATATTGATAGTTTAATCGATCCTTAGGAGATGGAAAATCCTGTAACATCTCTTAAGTTATTGCACTCATGTTGTACACTTGATAGGAGATGGAAAATCCTGTAAACATCTCTGAAGCTATTACATTTCAGTATTTGAAGACTTTATTCCTTGAAGATGAAGATGGAATTTGCTATATCGTATTTACAATTATTATTCCGCCGCATTATTTGGGCATGTTTGTTGATTGTACTTTGATTATCTTGTAAAAATTGAAATCAAATGCATATCGTAAAACAGCTTCATGAACTATTTATTTGATTATCATATTGTGTCATTCTGCTGTGAGATTCCGTGTTTTGCTTTCCTTCTTTTCTCTTATTTTCTTATTAAACCCCATTGATAATCTGCCTTTTTGAATTGTTTGAGTTAGACATGTGTGGTCTACTGTCGACTTAAATCTTCCAAAAAGGTGGTTCATCACATTAAAGGTGATCACAAGATGAGGGTTTCTACAAACTAAGATATAATTAAATCAAGAAATTTGAGAATAACTCAATCATAATTCAACCAATTACTAACAACAAACATGCTTCCATTTAGAGATAGTAATGTGAGGTAAACTTACCTTTTTGGGATTGAATTGGTACAAGAGACCCAGACTTCCCTAAGCTAATACCTTTCAGCCGCTACCTAGGTTAATTCTTAGAAATTACAAATTAGAAGGAAATCAACCCAAGAAAATTTGAAACACAAGGCACAATATACATAATAGCGGTTGGAGGAGATTACCTTGCTTCTACTCTTTAATTAGTATATAAAAGCCCCTTGACTTAGTCTTGATTTGGGAATTTAATTTGATTTCTAGAGTTTTAAATAGAAGAATACGGGTTTAGGCTTTGGCTGAAGAGAAAAATGAGAAGGAAGTATATGTATATTCTAATTTTCTCTTTACTAACCAACCCTTATATGGGCCAAGAGAATACCCTATAACCTAATAAGAAAAGTTGTTACTAATATCTAAGAGAAGTGTTGCTAATTTCTATTTTGTTTTATCACTTATAAAACACCAATTTACTGTGAACATTATGTATCATACTTAGATTTTACCAAGTTTCCCAAAACCAATGCAACAAGTTAAAAATTCCCATTGTTGTTAATATTGAAATATCTTGTACCATTAAATATAACTTTTGAAAATAAGGGTTATACTCATTATTTTTTAATAAATGAAATAAACTATTAGTTGCAAAATCCTATTTTAAAACAATAAGTTTCTATAATAAAAATTTATCTTAAATGCCACATTTAATTAATTGATTTAATAAAATCTCAAATTTAAATTGAAATCCCTTTTCAAGAAATGAAACTTATTCCTTAAATAAATCAAATCAAATATTCTCAAAACTAGATTTGATTTCACAATTAAATTTCACAAATCACAGATTAGAATTAATTATCCATAATTATACTTAATTAATCAAGTAATTAACAACAAAGTTTTCCAGACTCCCCCTTAAAAAAATTGCATTCCCGTAATTTCTATAACGAAAGAAATCTATAAATTAATTTCCAAATTTCACAAACTCTTTCAAGACATTTTTAGTTATAACTCTCTACTAGTCCAAGTTTTAAAATAAAAGAAAACCTTTTCTAAATTCAATTCTTTCTAAATTTCATACTTTAATTCCAAATTCCAATCATTACTTCCAATTAATTCTTTTTAAAATTTACATCTTTGAAAAACATATAATCTAAATCATCAAATATAAGGTTCCAATTCCTTCTCCCATTAATTTCTCATTTCAAATTCCAAAATTTAACATCCATCTAAATTATAAAATGATATGCACAATAAATCAAATTATCATATATTATTCATCTTAGCATATATTTTAAAATGAACATTCACAATTTACAAATATCAAATAATAGTATGGCGTTGCCTTGCCATCCATTTATAGAAATCGCTTTGTCAAATAGTTGTGTTGTTGATTGTAGAATCAACATGGCCTCGGCTCTAATCTCTTTTATTGCTAATGTTCGGTGGCTGCACACGTCATCCAGATCAATACATATAATGCATTTTTATAAATTTCAGTAAAATTTACTAAACCACCAAAACACACATATATACTACTAAATAAATTTCCCTTTGAATTTTCTTTCAAAAATATTTTTCCCAAAATTTTCAACTTTCACAAATAATAATATTAAGTTTCAAATTACTTACTTAATACTATTATCAAAATTCAAGTTAATATTTCCTTTCAAAACTCATCCCATTTGTATATACTTCTCTACATAATATCTTTTTTCTTCCAAAATTTGTTTTCACAATTTGTTAACTTTTTAACTTCTTGTTAGTTAAGATTCATATATAGAAATTTACTTTCGTTCAACTTTAATATAAACCAATTCCAGAATTTACAATATTTTCCTTAATCTTATCTCAGTACATAAAATAATATTAAGCCATTCTTGGCTGCAATGTTGATGACAAAAAATATCAACATTGCCTCGCCATGCTATTCACTTATCAAAATTTATTTGATGGCTAAAACATTATTTTAAATTATTTAAACTCAAATATTTTCCAAATTTCCAAATTAATTATTTCTCATGTCAAAATGTCTTGTTCAACGTTCAGTAACTCCTATCGATAACATGGTGTTTCATATACCGATCAAAATCCTTAAACATTTTCTGGACAAGTCAGCACAATAAATAATCATAAGTTTTCCTTATTTACACATAACTACCATACATCTAATTTAAATAAATATAGCCAAGCAATAAGTTCCTAAAAACCAATAAATCAAAATAAACAACCACTTACAGCGGGACAATTCTATTTCTAAAATTCCACTGTGCAACTCTAACCAGTTATAAGATTATTTAAATTTTAAACTCATTTATTCAAATTTCCCAATTTAATTCACTCCAATTTATCTCTTTTAAAATTAATTTTCCAATAATCTAAAGGTAAATTTCCAAACTCTAAAGGATTTTAACATATTACTTTCCAAAAAGTTTAATATCATAAATTCCAACTTACTAATTGTTACGTCTCAAATAATTATCCCGATAATCATTTTATATTCATATCCTCATATCGGTAATTAGTATAACTATCTACCGCACACCCCCAAGAGATAGGAATCTAAGTCTCACTAGGTCTAGATCTGTGATATTATACATTATAATGTTCTGACTCGGCTTATATACCAAACTGTAATAACCCCACCGTTATGCCCATATTATTAAATAATGTTATTAATAATGTTGTCTGATAATACGGAGAATACAGCTTATTAAGGGTGACCGACTGTGAATGTATATTTAAAGTAGCACTAACATATCATACTTACAGTTTTTCTTAATTTTTGGAATAAAATTTGATGTATATAGTCTTAGTCCAAAGTAACAATCACAACAATTTCTCAGAATCAGAAAAGTATATCATATAAACAATTGTCACAGATTACAGTGGAATAATAAACATCGTATACATAAATAAATTGAGAGTCTACAAATAACACTAGACTCGAACAATATACATCCAGTACAAATCTATAGCAAATCTATAAACTCAAATATACATCTCATAACTAAACACAAAATCCTAAATGAGAAAAACTAAAAGTCAAAAGTTTTTATCGCCTTGCTAGCACAACCATCCAAAGGTCAACCTTTCCTATAGCCTGGAAAGTCTCATCCTGACCCGAGTGTTAAATAACATCTGGGTCAGACTATCTATAAATATCCAAAAACGTTAGAACAAGATAAGAGACAAGAATTAATTTAACTCGGAATTTATCTCAAGGCACAGAGTTATATATTTAGGTCCCAAACACAGATTAGTCACTAAACACAAAATCACTGAATAAATTACAATATTCCTAACACAAAGAAACCAATTTTGTACCACGGCAAACAAATAATTTTGGTATCATTGGTACCGATCCAATACCAAAGATCGAGAACATAGAATCTTAACATGGTCGCAAGTATCGAAGAACACATAATCTTAGCACAATCACAAGGATCGGGGAACACAGAATCTTGACACGATCATAAGGATCGAGGAACACCAAATCTCGACCGGTCAAGACGATAGTCGCAATCATGACTTGAAAACTCTAGATTATTCAATATTATATATATATCTATGTATGTATATAAATATATATATTGTAAAGAAATCTATGAGTATACCTCATAAGGATCTATCGATCTCATCAAACACCAAGATAGCAAACTCTAAAGTGTCAAATATAGTCACATTTAGTAACCATAAGAACTTAACCAAAACGTCCCATACCGCCTGATGAAATTCATGTATTTACTTAAATCTAGTAAATTTGATTCGCTGCTGATACCATTGTAAAACCTGAACTATATTCTTTTAAGGATCTATCGGCCTCTCTGAACACCAAAAGAGAATACAACTCTAAAGTGTTTAATACTTCCTAATAGCAATCACAAGAATCTAATCAAGGCATCCCATACTATCCGGTGAAATTCAAGTATTTGCTAATGGGCTAGTAAGTTCCACTCAAATATTCTACTCAATGAGCTGTACAATATTCGATGAAGCATTCTCAAGAGCATTTAAACCAATCGGTAATACTAATTAATTTATTAGTAGTCCCTATATTAGAGAACTAAAGATCTTAAAACATTTATCTTATAACAGTTTAAAATTTAGAAACCCAAAAATATACTTTTTCATATAGGAAATGATTTCCAAATACCTTATTTATCATTAGATAAACTAACAAATATATTCCATTTGATCTCAATATATATATAGTTCTCTTAAGATTCCATAAAGTTATATTATTCACAAACCATATTCCAAAACCATATATAATGTCCATTTATACCAGTAATACATAGTGTGTGTATGTGTGTGTGTAGAATTATTTTAAAAAAGCCTTTATAATACAAACAAGTTTAATTTAGAAATAAGTTTAAGATTTGCAAACATAAGTAAACTCACTTTTATAAAATTACTTGTATATACATATATATACCATATTCCCCTTTTTATATATATAAAATAGATGAAAATAACTTTATAAAATTCCAAACCTTTGAACCAAAGTGATTCAAAATCCATAGAGCACAAGAGAATTCACTACAACTGTAACACCCCACACCTCTTAGTATACCCAAAAGGACACACTTAAAGGCATGGTGCGTTGTAGGTATAACTAAAACTAGCACATACTAAGATTCACAAGAAAAAAATTAAATAATAATAAAAATAATAATAATAATAACGCAGCAGAAACAATTATAGTATTTTGCTAAAAGTCAAATTCCATAACATAAGTTGATAAAAATAAGTCACCAAATACCCAATGCATCATATGACAAAATACCCATACAAGTCTCGTGAAATCAAAACCCAAAGTCTCAAATAATATCAGAGTAAAATACATCCCTCTCAAAATACCAGCTCAACAAAAGAACTAAAAACTGGAACTGAAGGAAAGAAATACATGATAGAATCTCTATCAAGTCTTCAAGAAGCTGCGGTCTACGTTCCTTGCCCCTGAATGCCTATGGGGGGAAAAGGGGAAAATAGAGGAGTGGGTCAAACTAAAAGTCTGGTGAATGATAGTAATTACTAGAATCTTTAAGCAAAGTAAAAGTAATAGACCTTACAATAGTTCTAGTATATAAAAGGAACAAAGGAAATATGAAGAAGGAATAAGCTGGAAATAAATACGATTTAACTAAATTAACACATTTGATTAACTTTGATTGTTTGCACTTGTCTTTGTTAGCTACTTTGATTAGGCTGCATTCCTAATCCTATAATTAGACTGAAATCCTAATTCTACCCTCTGATCGGCCTGTGTAACGACCCGGAATTTTCGATCCCAAAAATTCCAAATAGTTAGGAAAAAAAGAAAAAGATAGAAGAAGAAGAAACAGAAACACACCACAAATTCTCACATTCGCAGCGGATCAAAATATAATATCAAATAATAACAGTTTACAAAGAATACTATATCTGTCAATTTACATTTATAATACATCAGAGTTACTCTCATACACAACACTGAGCATATACAAATCAAATATATCTCAGATAAACAGAAATAATAGTCATAGCGGAACACTCCATACGTTCTGCCATCCAGCTCGCCATCCCTGAGCTCCAGAACGTCCTTACCTGAAAATCTGTAATACTCGGTCTGACCCGAGCATTACATCAAAGTAACACCCGGGTCAGGCTGGAAACCAGCGTGAGTAAACCCATCTAACATGGAATACAACAGCATAAAACTACATAAACCCGGGGTAACTCGCCTCAATATACAAATTCTCAATTTGTTATAGACATCACTTATTCCACATATCAATTCTAAGTACCAAAACTTAGATTAAATGGTCCAATTCACTTAAATCATTCCATTCCAGTTTATTGATTTCATATATCAATCTATAAAGAATCGAAGTGGTTTCGGGTATTTACTAATTCCCGACTCCGGTCTCTTCGAAACCAATGTCATCTTAACTTAAATTATTCAAGTGAAATACAATTCAATTTTAAATACAGGATGCCACAATAATTCATCATCAATATATAACCACATTATCACAGTTAAATCAAACATATCATATCACATAACATTACTAACCACATATTAGGGATAACAATTAATCAAAGGCTTCCAATAACATTCCATTTATCCTTTAATTACATTTAAGTAATTAACCCTTAATTAATTTCACAAATTAATTATCCTTAACCAAATACAGAAATTAACCTTTAATTACTACCTTAATTAATTATTAACCCTAATTATTAATCACCATTGATTAATAACATCCAGTAATTAACTACCCTTAATTACAGCATCAAATAAATTAATAACTCCTTAATTATTTATTTCTAATAATTAATTATATTTATTAATCATCCTTGATTAATCTCATTTCGCTTAATTATTTTCAAATGACTTTATTAATCAATGCTTAAATTAATTACACTAAGTAATTAATTATTAATTACTTTCACAAAGTAATTATCCTTCATAATTATCACACAAAGTAATTAATCCCAAAACTCTTCCATGCTTCAATTTATTACCTCCAGTAATTTACCCTATAACCAAAGCATCCAATGTTTAAATTAATTAAACTTAATTAATCAATCTAAACTTATTACATTAAACTCCCTTGATTTCATTAAGTAATTAATTTCTTAATTATTAATTAAAATCTAATTTAAAATCCTTAATTACAAATTAATTATATCCTAATTATTTAATCTCAATCGTTAATTAATTAATTTAAACCTTTAATTACTTATTTAATTAATCCAAATGATTAATTTATCAAATAAATTAATTACCCATTAAATTTCCTTAAAAATTTAAAACTTAAATTCGAATTCCAGACTTTAAACTTGGATTTACAATCTAGTTCATACCTTTGCTTTCATTTTTAAATTTTAGTTTAAACAAAATTTATAACAACATCACAGGTTTCCAGTTATAAAACCTGATGCTATATTAACCCGAGCTAACCAAATTTTACTTCGAGTCCACTAGCTAAAATCTTCGAGCCATACTCAGAACTACACGAGTGAATCTCAAGACCCCTCCTCTGCTTCTACCCAGGCTACCTTCAGGAATCAAAAGTGCACGAAACCCACCGTGCATTTGCACACTCCGCCGACGCTCCTCTGACGCCTGCGGCGATCACCCACACGTCAAACTTCGTTCGCTCGATCGTTCGAACCCTTTAGACCCTTGAACTAACTCACGAAAAAGAATTTTGCCGATTCGAGCTTCCAGACTCTATAACTCCAGCCATCAATTTGCCTCATTAAGGCGATGCCAACCTCCAGACGCCACCATATTCCGCCTGAAGCTTCGCCAACGCTCCAACCCTCGATTCTCCTCGACCGATCTGCTCTGGCGACTTCACGGTGACGCGATCATCGATTTCCTCACCTCAACAAAATTGATCGTTAAACCCTAAATCGCCCCACACACATCACCACGTCGAACTGAAACGCGACCGACCATTTTTCCCGACCCCGCCATGCCATCCTCCACCTCCAGTCGAAAGCTCGACTCCCAAAACTCACTTATCGCCCGAAACTTGATAAGATTCCACTTTCAGTTCATCTTCGAACTGCTCCATGTATACAACACTACAAATTATCCTATCTAATTTAAAAATCATATTTTCATACAATAATTCACGTCATATACTTGAATTAACAATTTATGACATTCGATTTTTATCCTGTATGTGCATATTCATCAGGCCTATGAAGTTCCCAAGCAACGTCTCGATCTTATTTTGCTGGATATAAATTTTTAACTTCGGTTTATGACCAAACAATCATATTGTATTTGAAACTTTCCGCTTAACAATGAACAAGGGATTTGATATTTGATTTTGATCAAGCTTAATGCTCTGGACTAGAAGGAAAAAAAAAACAGAGAAGATTTCAACATGACAGACATACACTCCTACCCAAAATTTATGCACAGAGGGAATTCATGTATCTATATGCATAACAAAGCACTTCAAATCTCAGACTTCTTAAGCAACAGATAAATATATATATATATATATACACACACATAGTTTTAATTGTTTACTCACAGTTTTATAAGACTGCTTCCTTGTCTAGTCTTCTCCCTTGCTCCACTTTATTGTTTAGCTCTTCTTCTTTTTCTCAAATGAACAAGGTAGTGATTTGTATATATTTTTTTCTGTTGATATCTTGTTCGAATGCTCAAATAAGGTTAAGGTAGAGTCTGTATATATCTTGTTTGAGTTGCTTGCTTGAGAAGATGGAACAAAGGCAAGTGGTATTTATCAAAGAAAAAAAAATAGCTGCAGTCTGTTTTTATGGTACACGGTAAGCCATATTTATATATATATGTGTGTTTACCCTTCGCATTCTTTGGTCTGAAGTTTTTGTGACCTGACATGATTTTGATAAATTGTTTTTATGGGCTTGCATTAATTGCTTGTCCCCTACACACATGAAATCTCATATATATAAATCTACTTGTATTTGTCATCATATATATATATGTGCATATATTTACATTTTATCACTTCCATCACTCATAAAACATGTATATTTTTTTTTTATGATCAAACTGAATTGCAGATTGTTATCGAAGAAATGAAGTATGCAGTGATAATATTTATACAGGGTGAAAGATCTTGTTGTACAATATAGCAGAGATTTTTATCTTTGCTTGTTCTTTGACTAAGCAGATTTTTCTTGCTTTGGTGGGCTAATATAATCTATATTGTGTGCTTAGGATATCTTGCATTAATTAACTTTGTCTTCTTTTTGTCATACTTATCCTTTATATATTTGGATGTATATTTGCTGTCTTTTATCCTCATGAGCACATCCTTGAATATAACACGGCCTTCCTTTGCAAGCTCATGGATATCTATATTTTTGCTTTCTTGTCATATAAATGAAATTCTATATTTAAGATGATGTCAAAATTTATCTAATATATATATTTATACTTCTAACTTACATACTTATTTTATTTCTTTGTTAAAGTTAAACTATCAACATTGAATTTCTTATTTATTATTTATTTAATATCCCAATTCATATTATATTTCACTCTTATATTATATATTGACAAGGTATATTTTATTTACATTAAATACTTATAAATATCTGTTTTAGAAATAATAAGTCTATATTCATTTTATTTGATTAAATACTCGCTAAAATAATATTGCTAAATTTCCGGGATGTCACATTCCTCCCCCCTTAAAACTTTTCGTCCTCGAAAAGGAACGAAGCCAGAATTTATGAAAATATTTACAATCAGATAAATATTCTTTAATCATTTTTAAAACACTTTTTAATATCTATATAATATTATTCCAAAATAGTTTTTATAAAAATACTTTTATAACTCGATGTTTTGACAAGTCCATCCTTGTTCTCACAGAAATTCGGTCGTACGTTGATCAGGCGTAGGACTGAAAATCTATAAGTACTCGGTAAACTTGTTTCCAACACCTAGTGAAAATAGTTTGGAAAATAATTTTATTGAAAATATAGAAAACATTTTCGAAAATAGAGGAAATATCTTTAGTGAGAATGCTCTGGAAATCATCACCCCCATCCATGGTCGCAGTTAACCCGATGGTTACGTTGCCGTCCCGGCAAAATCCACAGATAACTGTAGGTCTCCGCGCCCCTCGATTACGCCATGGAACCCGCTACAGATCGCAGCTACAACTGGGGTTACGTAGCTATCACAGCAAAAACCCATATAACTGTAGGCATCAGCGCCACCGAATTTCGCTGCCAAAGAATGAAACTCCTCCACTTGACCATAGACCGCAGTCTACCGATGTTGCGTTGCCTTCCCGGCAAAATCAAGTGTAGACCGTTGGCACTCATCCTCCACACGATTTTCGCTATGGTCCCCACACAGTAGATCGCAGCGACATCGAGCTACACTGTCGTCACAGCATAACCCAAATGCCCCTGTAGGCATCAACGCCATCGACTTTCGCTACCCAAAAATCCTCAGGAACTAGTTTTGTCCGGACTCCTCACAGGATCAACTTTAGAACCTCCCTCTTAGAGGCTCAAGGCAGTGCCACCCTGTGGCACTCCTGAGAAGTTCATTCCAAGGGAGCGCCTTTTTCCCCAGAGCAAATCTCAAAACACTTTATACTATACACATATAGTATTTTCCAAATCATACACCTAGTATGAATCTCATATAAATGGTTTTACACAAAATCGATTCTCAAAATCGATAATTCACAAATCAGGCTTTCCCAAATCCCAATATTGATTTTATCCAAAAATCAAAAGCCTTTTCCAAATCCAAAGGTTCCCAAAACCTTTTTCTCAAAACCATTTCCATAAAATCTTTTTTTTATATATATATATATATATTCATATATATAATTTTCTTGGGAAATCTTTAAATCACTTTATACTTATATAAGTTTCCTTTGTATACTTCAAAACTTTCAAAAACCTTTTTCTTCTGGAAATGGATTCAATAAGGGGAGTTTTATCATATATAACAAAGATACGTAACTTTGTTTATTCCCAATCAAATATTCAAACTTGATTACTTTATAAAGTCACTTGCCAAATTTCTTACTTTTATTATAAAGTAAACTTTAACTCAGAAAAATATTCAATTTCCACTTTATTTCCATAAAGTTAATTTCTACCATAGAAATATAAATTTTAAATTTATTTTATTTTAGTTCCTCATATATTCACAAATATATTTCCCATTTCAAAAATCATCTTATAACCTTTTATCTACAACTTCAAAATCAAATTTCCACCTTTATTCATTTTCAATTTCTCAAAATATACTTTCAATTTCAAAAATCTTTTCAGTTTTTTTTTTCCCACAAATTTTCAATGCCAATTTTATTCAAACCCGTACGATGTCCCCATATCATTCGTACGCAATACCAATCTGATCGCTCACTCGATCACACAATTTCACTTCCGAACTAGTATCGTCCACCCAACTTCCTAGTGCGGACTCAGATCTGGTTTCTTGATCAGAAACCGTCATTCTCCTTGCATAGTCACACCTATGATAGAGAATATCCAGAACCAATCAAAAATCCATATCCAGGTTCGCCGTCGAATATCGAGCGAAAAAAACCCAACTCGGATCGATAATACTATCTCGAAATTCTATGCTCGAATCTGGATCAAATCACTATGCAAATAGAATAATATACGTACATCCTACGTATTTATCTTCATTGATTATCAGTTAAATCAATTTCCTTTCTATTCACCCTCACTTGATTTTATTCACTTATTCACATTTGGCTAAATCCCCACTTGGATTATCACTTCAATTCTTATCTCAGTTGGGTATTTACTCAATAACAGTTTGATCTCCGACCAGTTTATATTTACAAAATAGCTTGAAAATTTTAAAAAAATAGATAAATAGTTGAAAGATAATTATTAATTTGTAAAATAGCTGTAAAATAGTTAAGTAACTGTAAAATAATTGAAAAATAGCAATTACTTATAAAATAGTTGAAAAACAGTAATCAGTTTATAAAGTAGTAGAAAAATAGTAATTAGTTTATAAAACAGTTGTAAAATAGTTAAATAGTTCCAAAGTAATTGTAAAACAGGTTTAAGATAGTTTTAGGTTTAAAAAGAAAAGTTGTGTAGTAAATAGTTTGGAAAAATAGGTTTATATTAAACAATTTATTTTGAAAATAGTCCAGAGTCAAACTGTTTAATACCCAATCTCCATCTCCATAAATTCAATTTAAATTTCCACTTACATTTAAATTGACTCAATCCCAATTTGAATAACTTCGATTTTATTACAAATTAATCCAATTCAAATTTCTCATTTGAATTTTATACTTATCCATCATAAATCACAATTCCCATTAGTTCAAATCAAATTCAGTTTGAACTAATTCAATTTAAATCTCAATTTCAAACCATCTCGAATTATATAAATTCGAGTTAAATTTTCAAATGTTGATTTATTCCCTTAATCCAATTAACATTTATCTTCAAATCAATATCTTTAAACAATTTAATTTCTGAGTTCAATTCTCAAAATTCCATTTTAAATTATCTTCACTTAACTTATTTCAAAGTTCAAATAATAATTCAAACCCCTTTTAAACAATTAAATCTTTGAATTTCAATTTATTACCCAAATTCAATCTTGGAACCAATCCTTAATCATTTCAGTTTACATGTTCATTTTAAACATTCAAATCTTAATGTTCAAAGTGATCCCATTTTCTCAAGTTTAATTTTTATCTTTAAAATCAAAATTGCTTAAGTAATTTCAAATTAAAGTTTAATTCCATTTAATTCCAATATTGGGATAGATATTACCCCAATCTATCATCAAATTTATTTAAAACATTCATCATCCACTACCCATTCCAGATCTCAATCCTATCTGAGACCACATATAGTTCCCTACCAAATCAACCCATTTAACTTCCCTAAGTTAAACTTCAATTTCATCTTGAAATTTCCAATGCAGGTTGTTTATTCCAAACTTATTTAACTTCCCTTAAGTTAAATTCAATTTAATCTCGCCAAACTTACTCAAATTTGAATTCCCGCTTCAAATTTTAAACTTCACATTAATAAATCTTATAAGTTCAAAAACTTATTACCTTGGATATCACACCTTATTTCCCAAATTTAAAACTCAACATTTAGAGTTTATTTTCAAACCATCCTTGTATCCATATATACATATTTATTTCTTAGCCTACCAGGCTATACATTTAAATTTTAAACCACCTTCGGTTTTAATTTAAGACAGACCTCTTTTTTTTTTTTTTTTTAAGTTTTCAACAGCTTCTTATTTTAAAATAAGATCACATTCAAATATATCCTTATTCTTTCTTTAAACACTTTGAAACAATTCAATGTTTCTAAACTTAGGTTTTAAACTCCACAATTTAAATCCGTTCTAATTTACAGGTTATACTCATCTAAATTTATATCCTTAGCACATTTTATTTTGCTCGCTCATTAATACACATCTTATTATTAAACACAACAATCATTTATGATAATAACCAAGATTATCATATTTGGAAACCAATTTATTATTATCTTTATTCTGAAAACATTTCTATAAATTCAGGATTTTAATTTCAGTTTGGATCCATTTTAAATTTATCTTCATTCAATTTCAATTTGGTTGTATTACTATTACCACTTAATTCTCATTATTTTATTTAATTCCAATAACTTTTAACAACCAATAACTTTAACATTTATTAGTAAGAAATATTGCTTTATATATATCAAAATATATTCTTACATAAAATCATTTAAAATCTTTATATATGAAAATAACAAGTACGCTCTCATATATATATATATATATAAACACTCAACTCATTCTAGGGTACTATTGACCATATCCTTATGAGTATACCCACCAGAGCCAAGGTTTTCGCTTAACCTCGCTCTGATACCAACTGTAACGACCCGGAATTTTCGATCCCAAAAATTCCAAATAGTTAGGAAAAAAAGAAAAAGATAGAAGAAGAAGAAACAGAAACACACCACAAATTCTCACATTCGCAGCGGATCAAAATATAATATCAAATAATAACAGTTTACAAAGAATACTATATCTGTCAATTTACATTTATAATACATCAGAGTTACTCTCATACACAACACTGAGCATATACAAATCAAATATATCTCAGATAAACAGAAATAATAGTCATAGCGGAACACTCCATACGTTCTGCCATCCAGCTCGCCATCCCTGAGCTCCAGAACGTCCTTACCTGAAAATCTGTAATACTCGGTCTGACCCGAGCATTACATCAAAGTAACACCCGGGTCAGGCTGGAAACCAGCGTGAGTAAACCCATCTAACATGGAATACAACAGCATAAAACTACATAAACCCGGGGTAACTCGCCTCAATATACAAATTCTCAATTTGTTATAGACATCACTTATTCCACATATCAATTCTAAGTACCAAAACTTAGATTAAATGGTCCAATTCACTTAAATCATTCCATTCCAGTTTATTGATTTCATATATCAATCTATAAAGAATCGAAGTGGTTTCGGGTATTTACTAATTCCCGACTCCGGTCTCTTCGAAACCAATGTCATCTTAACTTAAATTATTCAAGTGAAATACAATTCAATTTTAAATACAGGATGCCACAGTAATTCATCATCAATATATAACCACATTATCACAGTTAAATCAAACATATCATATCACATAACATTACTAACCACATATTAGGGATAACAATTAATCAAAGGCTTCCAATAACATTCCATTTATCCTTTAATTACATTTAAGTAATTAACCCTTAATTAATTTCACAAATTAATTATCCTTAACCAAATACAGAAATTAACCTTTAATTACTACCTTAATTAATTATTAACCCTAATTATTAATCACCATTGATTAATAACATCCAGTAATTAACTACCCTTAATTACGGCATCAAATAAATTAATAACTCCTTAATTATTTATTTCTAATAATTAATTATATTTATTAATCATCCTTGATTAATCTCATTTCGCTTAATTATTTTCAAATGACTTTATTAATCAATGCTTAAATTAATTACACTAAGTAATTAATTATTAATTACTTTCACAAAGTAATTATCCTTCATAATTATCACACAAAGTAATTAATCCCAAAACTCTTCCATGCTTCAATTTATTACCTCCAGTAATTTACCCTATAACCAAAGCATCCAATGTTTAAATTAATTAAACTTAATTAATCAATCTAAACTTATTACATTAAACTCCCTTGATTTCATTAAGTAATTAATTTCTTAATTATTAATTAAAATCTAATTTAAAATCCTTAATTACAAATTAATTATATCCTAATTATTTAATCTCAATCGTTAATTAATTAATTTAAACCTTTAATTACTTATTTAATTAATCCAAATGATTAATTTATCAAATAAATTAATTACCCATTAAATTTCCTTAAAAATTTAAAACTTAAATTCGAATTCCAGACTTTAAACTTGGATTTACAATCTAGTTCATACCTTTGCTTTCATTTTTAAATTTTAGTTTAAACAAAATTTATAACAACATCACAGGTTTCCAGTTATAAAACCTGATGCTATATTAACCCGAGCTAACCAAATTTTACTTCGAGTCCACTAGCTAAAATCTTCGAGCCATACTCAGAACTACACGAGTGAATCTCAAGACCCCTCCTCT
Organism: Allium fistulosum; assembly: GCA_030737815.1. Taxonomy (NCBI): domain Eukaryota; kingdom Viridiplantae; phylum Streptophyta; class Magnoliopsida; order Asparagales; family Amaryllidaceae; genus Allium; species Allium fistulosum. The sequence continues at coordinate 8,705,386 of JASFAW010000014.1, forward strand.
GCTTCTACCCAGGCTACCTTCAGGAATCAAAAGTGCACGAAACCCACCGTGCATTTGCACACTCCGCCGACGCTCCTCTGACGCCTGCGGCGATCACCCACACGTCAAACTTCGTTCGCTCGATCGTTCGAACCCTTTAGACCCTTGAACTAACTCACGAAAAAGAATTTTGCCGATTCGAGCTTCCAGACTCTATAACTCCAGCCATCAATTTGCCTCATTAAGGCGATGCCAACCTCCAGACGCCACCATTTTCCGCCTGAAGCTTCGCCAACGCTCCAACCCTCGATTCTCCTCGACCGATCTGCTCTGGCGACTTCACGGTGACGCGATCATCGATTTCCTCACCTCAACAAAATTGATCGTTAAACCCTAAATCGCCCCACACACATCACCACGTCGAACTGAAACGCGACCGACCATTTTTCCCGACCCCGCCATGCCATCCTCCACCTCCAGTCGAAAGCTCGACTCCCAAAACTCACTTATCGCCCGAAACTTGATAAGATTCCACTTTCAGTTCATCTTCGAACTGCTCCATGTATACAACACTAAAAATTATCCTATCTGATTTAAAAATCATATTTTCATACAATAATTCACGTCATATACTTGAATTAACAATTTATGACATTCGATTTTTATCCTGTATGTGCATATTCATCAGGCCTATGAAGTTCCCAAGCAACGTCTCGATCTTATTTTGCTGGATATAAATTTTTAACTTCGGTTTATGACCAAACAATCATATTGTATTTGAAACTTTCCGCTTAACAATGAACAAGGGATTTGATATTTGATTTTGATCAAGCTTAATGCTCTGGACTAGAAGGAAAAAAAAACAGAGAAGATTTCAACATGACAGACATACACTCCTACCCAAAATTTATGCACAGAGGGAATTCATGTATCTATATGCATAACAAAGCACTTCAAATCTCAGACTTCTTAAGCAACAGATAAATATATATATATATATATATACACACACATAGTTTTAATTGTTTACTCACAGTTTTATAAGACTGCTTCCTTGTCTAGTCTTCTCCCTTGCTCCACTTTATTGTTTAGCTCTTCTTCTTTTTCTCAAATGAACAAGGTAGTGATTTGTATATATTTTTTTCTGTTGATATCTTGTTCGAATGCTCAAACAAGGTTAAGGTAGAGTCTGTATATATCTTGTTTGAGTTGCTTGCTTGAGAAGATGGAACAAAGGCAAGTGGTATTTATCAAAGAAAAAAAAAATAGCTGCAGTCTGTTTTTATGGTACACGGTAAGCCATATTTATATATATATGTGTGTTTACCCTTCGCATTCTTTGGTCTGAAGTTTTTGTGACCTGACATGATTTTGATAAATTGTTTTTGTGGGCTTGCATTAATTGCTTGTCCCCTACACACATGAAATCTCATATATATAAATCTACTTGTATTTGTCATCATATATATATGTGCATATATTTACATTTTATCACTTCCATCACTCATAAAACATGTATATTTTTTTTTTATGATCAAACTGAATTGCAGATTGTTATCGAAGAAATGAAGTATGCAGTGATAATATTTATACAGGGTGAAAGATCTTGTTGTACAATATAGCAGAGATTTTTATCTTTGCTTGTTCTTTGACTAAGCAGATTTTTCTTGCTTTGGTGGGCTAATATAATCTATATTGTGTGCTTAGGATATCTTGCATTAATTAACTTTGTCTTCTTTTTGTCATACTTATCCTTTATATATTTGGATGTATATTTGCTGTCTTTTATCCTCATGAGCACATCCTTGAATATATCACGGCCTTCCTTTGCAAGCTCATGGATATCTATATTTTTGCTTTCTTGTCATATAAATGAAATTCTATATTTAAGATGATGTCAAAATTTATCTAATATATTTATTTATACTTCTAACTTACATACTTATTTTATTTCTTTGTTAAAGTTAAACTATCAACATTGAATTTCTTATTTATTATTTATTTAATATCCCAATTCATATTATATTTCACTCTTATATTATATATTGACAAGGTATATTTTATTTACATTAAATACTTATAAATATCTGTTTTAGAAATAATAAGTCTATATTCATTTTATCTGATTAAATACTCGCTAAAATAATATTGCTAAATTTCCGGGATGTCACAGCCTGCTACTCCATAGACCTTACTACGGACTAGACGCTATATAGCTCCCTACACAGAAGGCAAAGGTGTCTACGAAAGACACACATACTAAGCACTTGGAATTCAATAGCGACTTATCTCCCCTAATCGATGCCGCATGCTTGGTCACCGCCGGTTCGCACTATCTATTGCTCCCTCTTTTGACCTTTTATTTACCCTAGACAACATAAACGTGTCTTATCTCACTTCAGGCTATTGTGAGACACCGTGTCCATAGAAAATAGGGAATGTTGTTGGTATTGGTCCTTGTTAAACAAAATCTAGTTGCATCCCTTGTCCAAATCCCCATGATTTAAGTCTTTTAATTATTGAACTCTTATCTACCCTAAACAGCATAATTGTGTCCAAGGGAAATGCTGTCGGTATGGATCTTTTCTTTTGACAATTGACCACTTATCTACCCTAAACAGCATAAGGGAAATGCTGCCAGTACGGATCTTTTCTTTTAACTATTGACCACTTATCTACCCTAAACAGCATAAGGGAAATGCTGCTGCTATGGATCTTTTCTTTTAACTATTGAACACTTATCTACCCTAAACAGCATAAGGAAAATGCTACCGGTATGGATCTTTTCTTTTAACTATTGAAAACTTATCTACCCTATAAGGGAAATGGTACCGGTACGGATCTTTTCTTTTAACTATTGACCACTTATCTACCCTAAACATCATATGGGAAATGCTACCGGTATGGATACTACTTTCATCTTTGCTTGTTAACTTAGATAAATTATTTTAAATAAGCCTTTGTTATTATTCTTACTATTTGTGCTCATTAACTTATCCTAAGTCTTAAAATAAGCCTCATTATGTTCTGTTTTCTTATTATAACCTACGTTATAATCATGCTTATTACTTAACCCAAGGTCTAAGTGTGAAAATAAGCTTCTTTCATCTTTTACGCTTTTTAGTTATAATTCTAAGTTAGGCCAATCTCTTTAATTTAGTCTAATTCTAATATTTACTTCACAATTTCAGTGCAATTCCATTTTTATTACAGCCCTTACAATTTACATCTTATCTTCCATTGTTTCAGTATTCTTATAATTTAATCCAAATTCGCGTTTAATCTATTCTAATCCATACGCGAAGAAGGAGAAATAAAAGAAAACTGAAAATAGAAGAAAATACAAAGCGTAGGAAAAAGATGTAAATAACTCATAAATAATAGTAAATAAATTAAAATACTGTAAATAAAGGGAAAAGCTATAATTAACAGAAATTAGCTACAAATAATCGAAAAGAATACCTAAAAAGAAATATACTGAAAATAAATCTAAAACTGAAAATAACTAATAAAAAGGTATTTCCAAAATCGTAGAAAAACTACAACTATTGGAAACCGTATTATTTTAGATTGCTTAAAAATCTAAATAATTACAATCACTCACTTATGGTCCTAAGCTCTTCCCTTTTGGTCTTCCCAGATCCACTTGAGGGCATTAAAATATTTTTATTAAAAAGATTCTCTCCTTGGAAAATTATTTCTTTTAGGGTCCTTCCTGAAAAAGTGAACCCAAGCGGAGAAAATCTAGAATGAGAAAATGTGTTAGGCCTAGGGTCTTTATAAGGTTAGAAGAGAAAATCTAGAATGAGAAAATGAGCTTTATGTTCATCCATATAGCTTTATGCTCACTTATGGAGCCTTGTGCTCATGTGTGTTTTGTGGGTTTCATTTCCATTGTGTGTCCTCTGGACTATTTGTGTATACACCCGTGTTCAGTGAATTTTATATGTTCACCAATCTGTGATAGGCGCCTCCCCACATTTTTTTTTCTAGATTTCACTTTAATATTTGGATCTTTATGAGATTTTTGTTTCACCAAATAATTGTGGAAATCGCTTTTACAAGCTAACATTGATTTTAGGATTTTTTTGAATAAAATTAAGAAGGGGATATTCTTCCATGTTTAACTCTATGTAGATTTGTATTCATTTGAGATTCTTACACCATTACCTAATTCTTATGTAACATTATCTCTCTTATCTCACATTTACTTGAATTATAACTAGGCTGACCCGTTTTTTATTTTTTTATAACACTCGAGCTAGACCGAGGTATTTCAGGTACTTCTACATGATGGCTTAGGGTCGGACTAGCTTGGGGTTACCTTATATGCTATAGTAGTCTAGTAGCGTGTAGCCTATCTTATATTCGAAATAGAGACTCATCTCATTATATATTCTTTTGGGTTGTCTATGTCTCTTATGTGTACATTGTGGTTCTCTTATGACCACTACTTTGTAGTTTAATCTATGTACTGTATGCATGCCACCTTTAGTTTTATGAGATATGTATATTACTCTGTGTATTCTGCGACTCTGTGATCTATAATATTTTATATTGTTCTGAATTATTTTAAGAAATTGCATCACTGTTTTGCACATGGAACGGCTGTGTCGAATCCTCTCTCGCAAGAAAGAAAAAAATGTTCACCCAATTCGATATATCGATACTCACCCAAAGATACAGATGGTCGCTCCCAACCAGCCTAGAAGAAGATATTACATAGTAATGTCCTCTATTAATGATGGCCTAAAGGTGAGGCATTGCAACTTGGTATCATAGCCGAATTCATAACAATATACGATATTAAAGATGACAATCTTGGCCTAGGCAAGTCTTAAAGACCATCACTGGGGATTTTCATTAGCCTGTTAGGATTCCTTCCTACCATGAATAGGAAATATCTTGGGGAATCATGGAGAAATATTAGTTTTGATCATTATCTTTGCGTAAATACTTCCATCGAATCATATAACTCTGGAATGACCTTTTGTATCTCGACTCTTTAGCAATTAGAGTGCATAGCAAAAGCGGATGGACTGCTTTCCGCTGAGCACATTATCTGGTTTGTTTTATGCATGTATGATTGATTTGTTGTTGGATGCATGGTTGATTGGAAATTTTAATAGCAATTTGAAATTCAAATTTAGTAGAATCGTCACATGATAGTTTGATACCTGCTTAATATTAATAATAAGAACTTATGGTGTCTTCGGTGGTGCAGTTACAGCAAGAAATAGTGAAATTTTAAATTTTATATACAAGGAAATGTTAATTCATATGTGTGATTAATTAAATGTAAGATTAATTTAAAATTTATTGTTTATTCGAGGTACATTTGATGAATGTGTGTGTTATAGAATTGTTATCAGTAAATTATTACTTTTATTATAATATTAAGATTAACCGAAAGGATTTTACTAAAAGCAAGCATCTGTTTTAATTAAGAATCCTTTTGATAAAGGATATACATAAATGTGGAATTTTATTATATTTATTACAAGAAATCAAATATTTTAGGAAAGTTTAAATGTATTGGAAGAAGCTTGTGTATCATATGAAAATAAATTTTGTGTTAAACTACACATTGAATGCTTCAAGAATTCTAGTCGATGCGCGTGATCAACGTTATCGATAGAAATTCCTAAACACTAAGAGGAGACAGTCGGACATAACACTTTGAGTTATAATATTTAAAATATTATAAATAAGAATAATGGTGTTACAAATAATATTTAAAAAGGAAATAAAGTTTTAAGTGAGTTAAATATTATTTTAAAATGGAAAGAATGTTTTGGAAACATATATATACATATGTAATAAATTTTATGAGAAAATGTATTAAAGATAAATGATATTTTAAGAAGTGTATTGATCTATATATTCTACTTTAAAGGGAAGTATCATGTGAAATTTGGATAATAAACTGAAAGTGATTCGATATGAGGATAATAAATGCTTGAAAGAATAGAATATATTTTGGAAAAAAAATCAGTAGATATTTGAGAAGAATAATATATTCACCATGGAAACAACATTTGTGCACCTTAAATTTTTAAAGGACAAATGTCAAGCCTCGAAAATCCGCCTCGTTAAGAACCAACAATAACCGCACATGTCCAGCCCAAAACCGAATGAAAAGATGGATAATCATGCGAAATAAAGAAGAGAAGAGAGAAGAGGAGGAGAAGAAGAAAGAGAAGAAGAGCAGAAGTAGAGAAAACAGAAGAAACTAAAACAATTACAGAATCTCACAATCACAGCGGAAAAACATATAATATCATATCAATGATCCTTACAAAACAGAAACTGTAATAATATACATACATCCATCAGAGTACAATAATCAATCACTAATTATCAGCCTGGACAGTTATAATAACATGTCCTTACAATTGCTGATAATTTAAATAATAATGCAGCGGAAAATAAACATATACCTGAATACGACAAAAAGACTTCCAGCTCATCTCCTGAAGCTCCAAAGCATCCAAATCTACATCTGTAAATATACTCGGTCTGACTCGAGCATTGAAAGGGAAGAACGCTCGGATCAGTCTGGTAAACTAGCATAAGAAAACACATCTCAGCTGAATTTAAATTTATAAAACTTTCCTTTATTAAAGCAAAGGTATCTTGTAAGACACACCCACACATAAACACGGACGGGGTTTTACCTTACGATAACCAGAACATTTCATATCAAATCCTGTTATATTATACTAGTGTCTAGTACACAAATAATAATTCAAATAGCCGAAATTGTTACCATTATTAAATTCTAGCATACTAGGCTCTACAAATAAAATCGCAAGCACGTAGTGGAGAATGAATTCCATACAAATGACCATGTGAAGGGACTACCTTCCGGCAGTACATCTCTAGAGGAATGTATCGAGGCCCAACTAATGGTCCTGTACCAAACAAGACCGGCGTACCTCTAACTAGATAGTACTGAATATATCATCACCCCGATCGTCACCGATTTATCCGAGGGCCCTCATTGCATACATCCACAACAATTTAAAACCCGAACTTCAAAGCGGGAATAAATATATCTAGAAGGGGGTGATCATATCCTAATGGTTGCAAACCACATAGCCTTGCCATATCTACCCTGTTTTGGTCATTTCCCGGTTGTAAGGCCAAAGGTCGCGTTTACCTTTCACATAGCACATCATCTTTCCTCTTTGAATGCCACATTGTCATTCCTTCGATCATTATTGACTTTCACAAACATACAACCTCTGAGCTCGTACATCTCAAAGAAGGGTATTAAGCTAAGAGAAGTTTCCTTCTCTGCCACCAAATAGAAGTACATTTGTAAAAGTCAATGATGCAATCTCAAAAATGCAACATCAAACATCCATCCATACAAGTTGTCCAGGAACAGGGAAAACCGAAGGCACTCTCCTACCACACCCTGTCGAGAGTTACCCCTAGGGTTAGTAGCGAATAGTCCTTGCATTGGATATTTCTGCTACTATATGTATATTGGGTATTTATCCCCAAACGATCAATAAGTAGTCCTTCATTACGAAAATCCTAAATATCAATGTCTTCCAAACCTGCATATTCGAATGCATATACGTTGGTTCGAAGTGGTTCTTGGATAAATCTGACCCCGAACTCTCCGGATCAACAACAATAAAGATGCTAATATTTATTTGATAGTCAGTTATTTAACTATCAAGGCAACAAACAATATCTAGCACCATATGCAATCACTAGCCCATTTAAAAAAAATTATTTATTAAATCAATCTCCAAATATTTACTTCAAATTATCTTTACTCAAAACCATTTCAAATCTTCTATACTGGAAAACATTTTCATGTAATTATATCAACCATATAAGCATATTCACAAATCATTTCATTTTCAACACTTCGAAAATATTTCCATATACTTATATCATCGGTAATGTGTAACACCCTTAATTTTATTAACATTATTCAGGAAATTTAATTAGAATAAATTAAATAGAATAATGTAGATAAGGAGATTAAGGTTGATTAATTAATTAAGTGGTCGTGCTTATCTAATCAAATGAACTTATAAATGGTTAAGATACTAAACATAAGGGCATTAGGGTAACTAGCCGCCCATATTTCCCACCCTTATACTATCCTCTTTAGGTCATACACGTTCATTTTACTTAAAACAAAATTTAATAACCGTGAGAAGCAAGGCCAACCAGTAGGAGGAAAGAAGAGAAGAGAAAATCAACTTAAAGCTTAGAATTCAAGTTAGAAGGAATCAGTCTCAACCAAACTTCAATTTACTTATCTAATCTAAGGTGAATAATAATTTCTACATCTCTATTTTAGTTTTATGATCATATGGTTTTGGATTTTAGTGTGAATCTGTTTTTATGATATATTGAATGATGATATGCTAGATTTATGATTTATATGGGTTAAACAAGGTGGTTTAAAAGGAGATATACATAGCTTTAGGGTAAAACCAAGATGAAATGATTTTTAAATGTCATGGGAAAATTATATGTTGTAGAAAACATGATTCTGGAGATGGGTTCCAATTTTCATAATTTTCTGAATTTATGTGGGTTTTAAATTAATTTTCTAGTGAAGAAAATGATTTATTGGGTTATATATTATTTACGGCTCAAATAATAGTAATTTGGGTTTGAAATTTTTATATGTTGGAAAATACATTAAAATTGATTTTATAGAATTTTTCCTAAGTGATTTGATAAATATAAAAAATTATTTAAGATATGGGACTTAAATGTTTTATATATTTAATTAAAGTGAATGGGCATTTTATAAAATAAAATTATTATTTAATTCAGAAATTAGTGACAGCACTTTTTTGAAAAGTAATTATCAGCCAATGAGAATTTGATAAATAATGGAAGGTTAGTTGAAAAGTTATCTTTTTAAGTTAAAAACAAGAAAATCATGCTTTTAGCACGTTTCAGCCATTTCAGGCATCAAACCTTCCGACCCAGACCTTTCGACTAAGTCGAAAGGTTATAGCCTTCGATAGGGTCAAAGTTCAATGCATATGGTATCAAGTTACTTGGTACGTAATGAACTGAACAAGGTCGAAGGTTACTTAGTCGAAAGGTTGGTTGCCAAAGAGGTTGGAGTATGTTTGTTTTATAAACCAAAAGCTTACATTCGCTTGCATTCGAAAAGGAGCTTTTGACTTGGTTGCTTTCGACTAGGTCAATTATTTAAAATAAAGGTTTTAAACCTTTCGACACTGTTGAAAGGTTACTGCCGCTTATTGCTTTGTTTCGAACCTTCCGACACAGTCGAAAGGTTATTGCCGCTTTTACCAACCTTTCGAAGTCCTTGCTTTCGTCAAAGTCAAAAGGTTTACTTGGTTTAAAACCAGCCGCTTCTCCATGTTTTCGAAAGGTATCAAAGCTTTCGACTTAGATGGTTTACCCTTGTTTTATAATTGAAGTATAACCTTAAGCTTTCGAAGAAGGTGTTTTAAAAGGCTGAAGCTTATTGTTTTAAAGAGATGTTTTAAAGCTTTCGAGGCCGAACTTTCGATGGTGTTCGAAAGGTAGCTTCCAATGAATTCGAAAGGTTTTAAAGTAGATTTTTCCACATGTTTTAAACTGAACACAGTGAGTTTTCGAAAGGTTTGCGTTTCAATGGTTTTGAAAGCTTTGAGTTTCATTCATTTCCATAGGTTCTACTCTTATATATAGTAATACTTTATCAAAGTCGAAAGGTTTCGAAGGAAGTGTTTAGAGTATTAAAGGGGCTGGAGCCTATTGTTTTAAAAGGAAATGATCTATGCTTTTGAAGGGTTTAAAAGTAGAAGCTTTCGACGTTGTCGAAAGCTTTGAAAACCCATACTCAAATTTTTAAAGGAAAAACCCACGGCTTATATAAAGGAGTTTGTGATGGTTTTAAGTATGAAATTTTGAAGAAGTATTGCCTTGATAAAAACATAAGTTAGAAGTGTTAACTATGTTTTATGAAATATATTTCAAGGACCTTAGACCCATAGGAGTGGTATAGTTAAAATTGTTGTCTTGCTTCTTCAAATAGGAATATATTCACATGATAACCCATAACTGTATTTTTAGGGAAAAAAGAGGTAGAAGAACCAGCTAGGTTAACTCAATAGTGAATATAAATGGCTTAAACTCCTAAATGAGTAGAATTGCATCCAAGGAGTCAGGGTGACATAAATATAGGGTGCCTAAACTTTGTAGTTATTAAAGGTAACCAAAAGGTTCATAGTAAACCCATGAAAACTATGATAAAGTAGCTATTGGTGTAACCTAAAAGGTGTTGAATCAGGAGTTTTGATTCATGACAAAAAGCTTAAACAATCAGTGATGAGACTATCCGAGCAAGCGACAAAAAGAGAATGAGATATGCTATTAAACTACAAAGGAGACAAGACTTCAAATCTAAGTATAGTATGTTTATTTATTGAAGTTTTAGTCATTAGATATAGGTTGAAATTGTTAAAATCTATCCTCAAGTAGTTTACACAAAATCAAAGTTGTTTTTAAGATTCAAATTCTTTAAAGATAGTATAAACTATGCATTGACAACCAGGTCAGTCGACTGACCAAAAACGACCAGTCGACTGAACCTGTTCAGTTGCACAGATATACTCTGTTTTACACAGTCTTTGAATATTCAGTTGACTGGTCGTTTTTGCTCAGTCGACTGAACGATTCTAACAGCTATTTTTTCTGAAGAGACACTTCCATTTGCGAAGAGTTACGATCCAAATTGAAGAGATATGGCTGCATCTTTTGATCAAAACTCTTCGTGAATAGTTGTAGCTGTTTGTCTACTATATAAACACATTAGATTCACTTCTCAAATCACCGAATTTTACTTTGCTTTCTGATCATACTCTATACTTTCTATCCCTGCAATCTAAAAGCAATCACAATCTTTATATTGCTTGAATCTCTGAACTAATCAATATATTCTTTGATTCTAAGAAATATCTTCCTTTCATATCTTCACACACACAATATATACTTGAGGATTATTATAGGAAGGTTGTAACTTAAAGACATATCCGTGATATTCAGAACACAATTGTCAACTATTTTCTTATACCAGTAAAAGTCTTGTTTGGTTGTTCAGGTGGTAAAAGTCCTCTTTCAGCTGTTAGAGGCGGAAAAATCCATTTCGGCTGCTTAGGTGTTGTATACCTATTCCTCCGGGTTAAGTGAGGGGTTATTGAGTTGAAATTTCAGAAGGAAGTTTGGGACTGGACGTAGAACAGGAAGTTCGAACCAGTATAAAAACTCCTAGTGTGCTTATTCTTATTTGCTTTATTATTATCTATTTCCGCATTTAGATTATAATATATTCCATATTACACGATCCTAAGTGATAACTAGCCACAAGGTAGTCACTTTCATTTGGTATCAGAGCAAGGACATCCTATAACCGTAACACAGTTATTTGATAATTTTTTTGTATATGGATAGTAACACCAATTCTAGCATTAACATTAACTCTAGTTTCACTGAAGGTCAGTCAACTGCTCGAGCACCACTATTTAATGGTCTTAACTATAATTACTGGTCAACTAGAATGAGAATGTATATCCAAGCTAATGGTTTTAAAACCTGGAATATTACCCAAAAGGAGTATACCATGCCAACAGAAGATTTTTCAACTTGGACTACTGCACAAAAAACTGATGCTACTTCAACTGCTAAAGCTATGAACATGTTATTCTGTGCATTAGATAAAAATGAGTTTAATAGGGTCAGTATGTGTACAACTGCTTATGAGATATGGAGAACACTAAAGATAACTCATGAAGGAACTAACAAAGTCAAACAAAGCAAAATCTCTATGTTGAAAAATCAGTTCCAAAATTTTAAAATGAAACCAAATGAAACTATAAATGACATGTACTCTAGATTTCAAGATATATATCACTCACTATTGGCACTAGGAGAAATTTTTTTCTGACTTTGATATAGTATCAAAAATTCTAAACTCTTTAACGGATGAATGGGAAAGAAAAGTCTTAGCTATTGAAGAAGCAAACGATCTTTCCACTATGAAACCAGAAGAGTTAATTGGAAATCTAATGTCATATGAAGTGAATTTGCAGGCAAAGAAAGTTCAAGCACAGGATAAGAAGAATCTAGCATTTCAAGCAGAAACAGATGATTCTGATTCAGATGAAGAGAATATGGCACTTATTGCTAAAAATTTCAAAAAGTTTTTGAAATTCAAAAAGAATAACAAGTTCAAGAGTTACAAAAATAACTCTAACAACAACAATAATAGCAATAAACAATCATCCTCTGTCATAGAATGTTATGAATGTCATAAAAAGGTTCATATGAAGAAAGATTGTCTAGAGAAAAATAAATTCAAGAAGGACAAATTCAAGAAGAAAGCATTTTCAATAACATGGGATGATTCAGATTCTTCTTCATCATCAGAGAGTGACAGTGACAGTAACACAGAGCAAGCAAATGTATGCTTCATGGCTACAAGTGATGATGTAAGTGAACTAAGTTTTGAAGATTTGGTTGAAATTAATTCAGAACTAGTGGACTTTGTAAAACTAACTAAAAAGCAAAATAAAGAGTTACAAGGAAAATTAAATAGATCTGAATTAGAAATTAGTATGCTAAGAGATGAAAAGAAAATTCTAAAAGAAGAACTTGAAATATCTCAAGAATCTAATTCTAATTTAACATATCAACTTTCTATGATAACTCAGGAATTAGAAATTCAAAAAAACAAAAATGATGATTTATCAGCAGAAATTAATGATTTAAAATCTAACACTAAAATATTAGAGATAGAAAAATCTAGTCTCAAAACTAAGTTAGAAGATATTAATAAAAATATTTCTAACTTCAATAAAGGACGAGAAATTTTTTCTACAATAATAGAAAATTCTCAGTCTACTTCAAATAAAATGGGACTAGGATATAAGAAAACTGAAAATCCGAAGAAATCTAGAAAATTTAAAAATAAGTTTAAAAACAAAATTAAGAAAGATATTAAGAAAACAGTTTCAAATAATCTTAAAACTATTAAGATATGGATTCCTAAAACAAATAACAATTTAATTAGGAATAGACATATCAAAACATTTATGGAAACTGTTCATAAAAATAAGAATTATATTTATAAAGGGAATTTTGAACCCGCTTGGGTTTGGTTTCCTAAGACCTAACTCTTAGGACCCTAAAAAGAAAAGTGGGTACCAACTTAATCTTTATCTTTTGCTGGTACCACTTAAAAAGAGAGGAAAATTGATTTTAGACAGCGGTTGCTCGAAACACATGACTGGTAATAAGGACATGTTAACTAACATTGTCTACTCAAATGGAGGATCGGTCACTTTTGGAGACAATTCAAAAGGTTATATCATCGGCAAAGGTGATGTGAGCAATAACGGTATCTCTAACTTACCTCTCATTTCTGATGTTTTATTAGTTAAAAACTTAGAACATATTTATTGAGCATAAATCAATTATGTGATAAAGGTTTTAATATTTCTGATAAAAACCAAAATTTAATTTTTGAAGGTATAAGAGATAGAAATATTTATATTTTAAATATGAATGTAAATCATAACACAAACATGTGTTTAGTAGCTACAGAAAATGATTCTTGGCTATGGCACAAAAGATTTTGTCATATAAATATTAGTACTATTAATAAAATAGCTAAAAATAAACTTGTTAAAGGACTACCTGATATGAAATTCAAAATTGATAATATTTGTGATGCATGTCAGTTAGGAAAATTAACAAAGTCTTCTTTTAAATATAAGAAAATCATATCTACAACACAACCACTTGAATTACTACATATGGATCTTTTTGGACCTACTCAAGTTCAATCTATTAATCACAATAGATATGTGTTTGTTATTGTAGATGACTTTTCAAGATATACATGGACTATTTTCATGAAACATAAAAGTGATACTTTTGAGAATTTTAAAATTTTTGTAAAAAGAATTCAAAATATAAAGAATTCAAAATATAAAGAATTTAAAAGATAAAAATATTAGAAGTGATCACGGAGGTGAATTTGAAAATGAAGCTTTTGAACATTTTTGTAACAAGAAAGGAATTAATCATAACTTTTCTTTTCCTAGAACACCACAACAAAACGGAGTTGTAGAAAGGAAAAAAAAGAACCTTACAAGAATGTGCAAGAACTTTATTAAATGGAAGCACTCTACCTAAGCATTTCTGGGCAGAAACTGTTGCAACTGCTTGTTATGTTTTGAATCGTGTTTCTATTCGATCATTAACAAAACACACCCCATATGAACTTTTAAATGGTAGAAAACCTAATATATCTTATTTCAAAGTATTTGGTTCAAAATGCTTTATACTTAACACTAAAGATCAGCTTGGAAAATTCGATCCAAAATCCGATGAAGGAATATTCATAGGATATTCGGAAAGAAGCAAAGCTTATCGAGTTTTTAATATAAGAACTAAAAAAATCGAAGAAACTCTTCATGTTTCATTCGATGAAAATTTCAAAATTTCTTCTAATATTACAAACTTGGAAAATAATTCTAATAAAATCATAACAAATAATTCAGAATATGATGATATTATTTTTCAAAATAATTACATTAATAATATTAGAGAAGATGAAAACATTGTTCATAATGAAAATCTTGTAAGATCTCCTCCAAGAATTCTTAAAGATCACCCTGTTCAAAATATAATTGGAGAAGTAAATTCAAATGTAAGAACAAGACATCAATTAAATCAAATGGGCCATATAGCTTTTCTCTCTAGTATAGAACCTAAAAATATTAAGGAAGCCTCCACTGATGACTATTGGATTATAGCTATGCAAGAAGAGTTAAACCAATTTGAAAGAAACGAAGTTTGGGAATTAGTTCCTAGACCAAGTGATCAATCCGTCATCGGTAAAAAATGGGTTTTCAAAAACAAAGCTGATGAACTATGTAATATAACTAGAAATAAAGCTAGATTAGTAGCACAAGGATATAATCAAGAAGAGGGAATAGACTATGAAGAAACGTTTGCTCCTGTCGCGAGATTAGAAGCTATATGTATTCTATTGGCCTTTGCATGTTTACATAACTTTAAATTATATCAAATGGATGTTAAAAGTGCTTTTTTAAATGGATATATAAAAGAAAATGTCTATGTTGAACAACCTCCTCTTATTACTCATGAAAAATTTCCAGATCATGTTTATAAGCTTAAGAAAGCATTATATGGTTTAAAACAAGCACCTCGTGCTTGGTACAACCGACTTAAAAGCTTTCTAATAGACTCTGGTTTTGAAATTGGAAAAGTTGATCAAACTTTATTTATTAAGAAACCTAAACAAGATATTTTAATTATACAAATATATATTGATGATATTATATTTGGTTCAACTAATGAAAAATTATGTCAGGAATTTTTGACTATCATGACAAATGAATTTGAAATGTCACATATGGGAGAACTATCATAGTTTCTTGGACTACAAATCAAGCAATTGCAAAATGGCATTTTAATTAATCAAAAAAAGTATTGTAATAATCTAATTAAACGTTTTGGTATGGAAAACACTTCTGCCAAGCCAACTCCTATGAGTACAACTTTACATCTCGACATAGATGAAAATGGTAAGAGTGTCGACCAGAAACTATATCGTAGCATGATTGGATCATTACTTTACTTAACTGCAAATCGACCTGATATTATGATGAGTGCTTGTTTATGTGCTCGATTTCAAGCAAATCCTAAAGAATCACATATGCGAGCAGTAAAACGTATAATTCGTTATCTTAGCAAGACCAACGATTTAGGACTATTTATCCAAAAGAATGTCCTTTTGAATTAGTATCCTATAGTGATGCTGATTTTGGAGGAAGTCGGATTGATAGAAAAAGTACAAGTGGAACTTGTCATTTCATCGAATAATCCTTAGTATCTTGGTTTAGCAAGAAACAAAACTGCATTTCACTATTGACATGTGAAGCAGAATATATATCTGCAGCTTTAGCATGTGCTCAAGTAATCTACATGCAACAAAAACTGCAAGATTTTGATATAAAATTAAGTAAATCTATAATATATTGTGATAACACCAGTGCAATAAATTTATCTAAAAATCATGTCAATCACTCACGAACTATACATATTGACATTCGTCATCATTTTCTTCATGATAATATTGAGAAGGATATAGTAAATTTAGAATTTGTAAATTCTGAAAATCAGTTAGCTGATATTTTCACTAAACCACTCAATGAGAATTGTTTTATAAAGCTAAGAAGAGAACTAGGTATAATTTCTTTAAAAGAATAATAAAATTTCAATAATAAATTATTTTTATAAAAAAAAAAATTGCTGGTACTTGAACTCAGCACCTCTAGCTTGGAAATTCCATTTCTTTACCATTTCACTAATTGTTGTTTCACAACTGAATTTATAATACATTTTTCTTTACTTATTTCACTTTACTCATGGATAATTCTCAACCATGAAAATTCTAATTATTTTCCTCCTCTAATTATTTTTCTGGTTATCCTTTATTCCATCTATCTATTACTATTTTTTATATTATATATACTTGAAGAGTGTCTGTTTATCTCTCCGTCTCATTTGCTTTAATCATATATTTTTTCTTTGTTTCAACAATGTCCTCCCAAGACAACTCCCCACATGGCTCTGCATATTCCTCTGTCGATTTCTCCTTACCTTCCTTTGGATCTTCATATTTACCTACACCTACTCCACATCATGAACCAGCCAGACCATCCAACTATCATACTGGTCATACTCCAGAAAAAAAGAAGGCACGTCGTTTTTTTATTTTTTGGTTCTCCATTAACAAAACAAAAGATTGATGATTTACATCATTATCAAAGGGAATTAATAGCAATTCAACGAGAAATGTACTATGAACAAAAGCTAAATTCAAAACGACTTAGCTTTCTAGAGAAAATTAGTTGGAAATTTTGCGGATCGTCTTCATCCAATGTTCATCAACCCACAATGTCTTCTTATCATCAGTCACCACAACCTCCTCATGTGTTTCCAAATTCATGGGAGCATGGAAATCACTGATCTCCATTAAGACCATACAAATAAAACACTAAGGTCGAACCAGAAGATTGCAAGACTTTGCATTCATCCACTTCTTCTTCTTCTAACTAAGTTTTTTTTATTTGTTTTAATTTGTGTTGTATGCTTCGTTGATTAATATATTGAATATATTAATATCTATTTGTTAACACAGGCAAAAAGACTGATAATGCTGCAAAAGAGCATTCAGTCGACTGAACAAACTAGGTCAGTCGACTGATTCTGGAAACAGAGAGTTTCGAGATATTTATCAGTCGACTGACCATATACGACCAGTCGACTTAATCTGGAAACAGAGAGTTTCGGGGTATCTATCAGTCGACTGACCATATATGACCAGTCGACTGAATGAATAGTCTGAACCTGTTAACTTCTGTTTCACCTCCTTTTTACCCTTTTAACCTACCTTCTTCTTTTTAACTCTTCAATTTTACATTCCCTCATCAGAATTTCAAAACCCTAGCTCTCAAAAAATTTCAAATTCCTTAACTTAATTATCATTTCAAATGGCTCCAAGATAACCTAAAAGATCTAGACAAGCCTCATCCTCTTCCTCTAAGCCTATTGACACCCAAATAGCTCAAGGGCTTTATGATGCCACAGTTGTTCAAAGATGGAACAAATGAAGGAAGCACGCTTTCTCGAAGGATCTTTTGTTGTGTTTCCTGACTTCTCTACATACAGAATTCAAGAGCTTGCTAGGAGAAGTCGTCTAGAGTCTCTTCTTGACCACAATCAGAACAATCTCAAAATTAATCATACAATGGTAAAACTCTTTTACGCCAACTTAAATTTGGATCATCAAAATCCACGAAATCGTGACAATTGTGTATGGAGTTTAGTTTGTGGTCACCAAGTATTCTTGTAATTATATAGAATTGGACACATTCTTCACACACCAACAAATGGTATTCCGTTAGAAGATTTAAATGTTCCTATAGGCGAACGAGATGAAGTAAGTCATAGGTTTTTGGAAGGTGACATGACAGATTTAAAATCTATCGCCTTATGCCCTACAGCTCGAATTACGCATCGAGCCTGGCATACTATTCTTCCTCGTACTGGTTCTTATGGGCTTGTATATCCGGAGAATTATAGGGCTTTATATGCAATTTGGGGAGATGTTCAAATCAATTGGTCTAAACTTATTCTTGACGAATTCTTGTCCTTCAACCAAGGTCGAATGAACATCATCTATTATGGAGAGTATATTCTGCGGCTACTTATGAACCTACAAGTTCCTATTCCAAAATCTGATACCTCTGCTACTAAAACTCTAAATAGCCGCACAATTAGTCTGATGATATTTCCTCCTAGACCACTCACTATCATGTCTTTCCAAGATTGGCAATCTAGACCTCGTCAGTAAGCTACTACTCCACCGCAACAAAGAGATGACATTCATACCCCAACCCCATCCCAAAGAACCCGAGAGTCCATTGATCAACTTGCACTTAATCAAGTCATTTTGGATTCTCGCATCAAAAATCTCGATAAGAAGATCGACAAAAAGTTTGACAAGATCAAAAGCTTTTTCGGGATTTTATGGGATGCAATCTCTTATTCCTCCTCCACAACTGCGGACACTACACATCGGGATCCGGGAAAACGTCCAGCACCTCATTTTACTTGGTCTACATCTGAAGAACATACAAGTACTGACACTAGCGGAAATGGGGGTGGCAGACAATTTGTGGAATGTTCTTCATGAGGGAAAGGACCAGTGCAAGTGGAAGAAGTAACAGATTCAGACTCTGATGAGTGATGTTGGTAATTCTTGCTTCGTGGTAGTAAGTTATTTTCTTTTAAATTCAAAACATTCTACTATTTTTTATAAGCTTGTATAAATAGCTCGGTAAAATTTAAAAAAAAATTCTGTGATTGTTATGATGTTAGTTCACAATGATATAATTATTGGTCATTTCCTTTTTGTCGATGACAAAGGGGGAGAAATTTACCAATTCTTTGCAGGATTAGATATGTCGCCAAATATTTAGAAGGAGATATATAAAACTTCCGTTATATAATTCTTAAAATATAGTATCATCTAAAACAGGTTATCATCAATCAAAAAGGGGGATAATGTTGATTCATGAGTTTTGATTCATGACAAAAAGCTTAAACAATTAGTGATGAGACTATACGAGCAAGCAACAAAAAGAGAATGAGATATGCTATTAAACTACAAAGGAGACAAGACTTCAAATCTAAGTATAGTATGTTTATTTATTGAAGTTTTAGTCATTAGATATAGGTTGAAACTGTTAAAATCCATCCTCAAGTAGTTTACACAAAATCAAAGTTGTTTTTAATATTCAAATTCTTTAAAGATGGTACAAACTGTGCATTGACAACCAGGTCAGTTGACTGACCAAAAACGACTAGTCGACTGAACCTGTTCAGTTGCACAGATATACTCTGTTTTACACAGTCTTTGAATATTCAGTTGACTGGTCGATTTTTCTCAGTCGACTGAACGATTCTAACAGCTATTTTTTCTGAAGAGATACTTCCATTTGCGAAGAGTTATGATCCAAATTGAAGAGATATGGCTGCATCTTTTGATCAAAACTCTTCGTGAATAGTTGTAGCTGTTTGTCTACTATATAAACACATTAGATTCACTTCTCAAATCACCGAATTTCATTTTGCTTTCTAATCATACCCTCTACTTTCTATCCCTGCATTCTAAAAGCAATCACAATCTTTATATTGCTTGAATCTCTGAACTAATCAATATATTCTTTGATTCTAAGCAATATCTTCCTTTCATATCTTCAAACACACAATATATACTTAAGGATTTGATTATAGGAAGGTTGTATACTTAAAGACATATCAGTGTTATTCAGAACACAATTGTCAACTATTTTCTTATACCAGTAAAAGTCCTGTTCGGTTGTTCAGATGGTAATAGTCCTTTTTCGACTGTTAGAGGCGGAAAAATCCTGTTCGGCTGCTCAGGTGTTGTATACCTATTCCTCCGGGTTAAGTGAGGGGTTATTGAGCTGAAATTCCAAAAGGAAGGCTGGGACTGGACGTAGAACGGGAAGTTCGAACCAGTATAAAAAATCCGGGTGTGCTTATTCTTATTTGCTTTATTATTATTATCTATTTCCGCATTTAGATTATAATATATTCCATATTACACGATCCTAAGTGAAAACTAGCCACACGGTAGTCACTTTCAAAAGGTTCGTAGTAAACCCATGAAAACTATGATTAAGTAGTTATTGGGGGAAACCAACAGGTTCATAGTTAACCAATGAACTATGTATTAAGGACAGTTGGCAGGGACTAATTGGTTTGTAGTGAACCCATGAAAACTATATCCGAATTAAGAATTGACATCAATCAATAGGTTCCTAGTTAACCCATGAAAACTAGGATAAGAATGTGGCTAATGGAAGTATCAATAGGTTCCTAGTCAACCAATGAAAACTAGGATGTGAAATGAGTTACTGGATAAATCCATAGGTTCCTAGTAAACCCATAAAAACTTGGATAAGGAGATTAGTTATTGGAAGGACTAATAGGTTCAGGAGGACCCATGAATTGATTAAGTTAACTAGCAGGAGCCTATAAGTTCTTAGTGATCCCATGAAAACTTTGAATAGGACAGGGTGTCTATTAGGTATAACAAGGTTATTAGTAAACGCATGAAAACTAAAAAGGTTAATAGTGACCCTAGAAACTATAATTATGACAAGGCATCAGACTGAACTAGGAATGGGAAATCCTAATTATTTCAAGTATGCATATCGTCATAATATTTTGAAAATGTATGTTTTAGCCATTGTGGATGTAGGAGCACAGTATATGGCTTTATAAAGGTTTTACGATACTAGGGAGGGGAAACCCATTCCGCTAAGCGGCGTGGTCTCACTAGATATCTAAAAAGGATTGAGATGTTAGATTATTATTCATACCAGGCTTTATGTCCGACATAAAGCTTTTGTTTTCCCCTTAAACCCTCGGGTACTTAATTGATTTTGAGTATTTTATGGTTTATGGTTTTCAAGTTCTTTTCTTAGACGAATAAAGCTTCCGGAGGCATGCAAGAGGCAGATAGTTATTTAGAGTTTTCTCTTTCCGCTGTGTATTTGTTTGTAAAGGCAGACATTTTAGCCTTACTATATACTCTGATCAACCAAGGGGGCATCTTCATATATCGCTCTTGGCGTAATTGTAATAATTATATTTTGCTGAACGTGGTTAACATAATTTGGGATTATGTAATGAATATGAAATGTTTTGATTTGAATATGGAAATGGGTTTTTGAATTGCCAATTTTTTTTTCATATTTTTATGATTTGTGTATCCACATATCTAGCACCGCCGTATTTAATCACCGAAGATTAATAACTATGGATGACTACAACATCCATAGCCGTTAGTTTTGGGCCTCTAAGTAGGGGGATGTTACTTGTTGGTATCAGAGCATAGGTTTATGAGACCTTAAAAGAAAAGTAAAACCTAAAAGCTTTTTCAAATAAAATCCAGTAAATTTAAAAATATGATCGGGGTTTGGGTTAATGCTATATTAATGTACTTGTATTTGATATATAGGTATATATCTAAGTACGTATTCCCCTCTCACTTAGACCGTTCCTCTATATCTTACTAAGGCTTGTATGTAGATATACGAGAAAGAGGATATGGAGGCAGGAAATGGAAGAGGAAATCTAGGTGTATTTTACACCACCACTAATGGAAATGTTCGACCCGATACTCGGAAGAACCAAGGTCGACAAGCTAATGCTAACCAAAATGTTGAGGCCAATGTAGGTGCTGGAAATCTGCCAATAGATGCGGGGATGGTGTATCAGTTATTGGCTAATCTTTTGCAAGCAGGAGCTGCTGGTAATGTGGGAGGAGCTAATCCTGTAGTTCCAGCTGGTTATAATTATGCTAAGCTGAGTAGAGACTATATCAGTCTGGAAGGAAAGCCGTTTGCTGGAATGGAGGATGCTGTTGAAGTTGAGAACTGGCTGTTAAAATGTGAAAGGATCTTTACATATTTAGGCTTGAATGATGAAGAGAAGGCTAGCCTCTAGACAGTTGCAAGGGTTAGCGCTTCATTGATGGAACAGTGTGACGGTCGGAGTGTCGGAGGAAGATTTGACTTGGCCTGACTTCAGGAAAAGTTTTGAGCAGAGGTTCTTGTCTGAGGTTGCCAAGTCGGCATTGATGAAGAAGTTCATGGATCTTGTCCAAGGACAGATGTATGTGATTGAGTATGCTGCTAAGTTTGATGAGCTATCTCGATATGGTTATGCTTTGGTTGACACTGATGTTAGAAGGAATGAGAGATTCATTAGAGGTTTGAGGCTAGAGCTAGGCAGGATGGCTATGACTCATATTAGAGAACCTTATCATGTGATGGTGGAGATGACCGTCCGCCATGAAGAGATGCTTGTTGTTTCAGCTAGGGAGAAGCCAGTTGAGTCCCAGGGTTTTCAAGGAAGAAAAAGAAATTTCTTTAAAAAGAAAAAAGCCTAGAAAGGGGAGGCTGCTAAGAAGGAAAAGGCTGATTTGGTGTGTTATAAGTGTGATAAGAAGGGGCACTATGCCCATAAGTGCAGAACTGTTAAAGGAAAGAAGCCTGTAGAGAAGAAGAATGTGAAATGCTTCAACTGCGACCAAGTTGGGCATTATAAGAACTAGTGTCCCGAGCCAGTCAGAACGGACCGAGGGAAGGTGTTTGCTATTGGACCACCGTCTTCTTCTAGACCTACTGCAGCAAAGAAAGGGAAGACTATGATGGAAGGTACGCTTTTTATACAAAGTATACCAGTAAGAGTACTTTTTGATACCGGTGCATCACATTCATTTATATCACAGTATTTGGTAGATAGGTTATGTATAGAACCCACATACTGTGTTACTACCTTAAGGGTTGCGAATCCAATAGGAGGGTATGCAACTCTTAGGATGAGATGTGACCGTTAGAACCTGATTTGTTAGGTCATAAGTTTGCATGTAGTTTGTATGTTTTTGATTTCGTAAATTTCGGGATCATTTTGCGTATGGATTGGTTGGGTAAGTATGAGGCTAGGATATTTTGCCAGGATCGAGAAATATCATTGAGGCACCTAGATAGTCATAACTGAATCATCTTCTCAGTAGAGAATTCTAGTAAGAGTGTTTGTGCGGATGAGCTTAGTCAGGTTCATGTGGCGAGAGAATTTGCAGATGTATTTGAGCCGGTTATTGGATTATCCCCAAAACGAGCTGTTGAGTTTCAGATAGATCTTGTACCAGGAGTTGAACCTGTTAGTAGACCACCTAGCAGAATGATACCGGCAGAGATGAAGGAATTGAAGGCGCGGTTAGTGGATCTTGAGGAAAGGAATTTTATCGGACCAAGCATTTTGCCTTGGGGAGAAGCTGCAGTGTTTGTGAAGAAACCATATGGGTCATTAAGGATGTGATCGACTATCATAAGTTAAACGAGAGGATGATCAAGAATAAGTATCCTTTGCCGAGAATCGATGACCAATTTGATCAGTTGAGTGGAGCCAGAGTGTTTTCCCAATTGGACTTGGCAACGAGGTTCCATCAGTTGCGAGTGATGGAGGATAGCATTCCTTTGACGGCATTTCGACTAGGTATTGTTCGTATGAGTGGTTGGTGATGCCATTTGGATTGACAAATTCACCTGGTTTCTTTGTTGATTTGATGAACCGGGTTTTCCGAGAGCACTTAGATAGGTTTGTGTTAGTATTTATAGATGACATTTTAGTGTACTCTAAAGATGAAAGGGAGCATGAGATTCATCTTAGAGTGGTGTTGGAGACGCTGAGGTAGAATTAGCTGAAGGCGAAGTTTTCTAAGTATCATTTTTGGAAGAAAGAAGTTCTTGGTCATGTGGTTTCAGAGAAGGGATTGTCAGTCGATCCAGACAAGATCGAAGCCGTGAACAAGTGGAAGAGACCAGAAACGGTGACCGAGATCAGAAGTTTTCTTTAACTTACTAGCTATTACTGAAGATTCATCAAGCATTTCTCGCGAATAGCAGTGCCTTTGACTAAGTTGACTAGGAAGGACGTGAAGTTTGTTTGGTCCGAAAAATGTGAGGAAGCATTCCTTAAGTTAAAGCATTTTTTGACCAATGCTCCAGTGTTAGTAGTTCTGGATGGTAATCAAGGATTGGTAGTATACACTGATGCATGTGGTAATGGATTGGGAGCAATATTGATGCAGATGGGCAAAGTTATTGCTTATGCATCTAGGCAGCTTAGACCGCATGAAGTTAGATATCCTACTCATGACTTGGAGTTGGCTACGGTGATTTTTGCCTTGAAGATTTGGAGGCATTATCTTTTGGGAGATAGATTTGAGTTGTATACCGATCATAAGTCATTAAAGTATTTACTCTCAGAAGGATTTGAATATGAGGCAGCGGAGATGGCTGGAGTTTTTGGCTGCTTATGATTTCGGTATAGAGTATACTCCTGGGAAAGGAAATAAAGTAGTAGATGCTCTCAGTAGAAAACATCAGAATGTGGTGTTAGCGATGTTCAAAGAATGGAAGGACCTAGAATCTTTAGCCAATTGTGGTGTGCAGTTAAGATCGACTGCTAATTCTAGTGGAGGTACTGCTTGTGTTGTCTTGTTTAGAAGTTCGACCATTGCTGATTGAGAGGATAGTTTATAAGCAAAGAGAAGATCCAGTTTTAGCTGAAAGAATTAGAAGGCTTGAATCAGAGATTGATGAACTAAAGGATTTTAGTCTTGACCAACGAGGATGGTTGAAAAAGAAGGGACGGTTATGTGTCCCAGATGTAGAGAGCTTAATGAGAGAAGTTCTAGAGGAATGTCATTGTTCAAAGTTTACAATTCATCCTGGAGGAACCAAGGTGTATCAAGACATGAAGAGGAGCTTCTATTAGGAAGGCATGAAGAGGGATGCCGGCTTGTGGGTTAGGCGGTGTGTAAACTGTCAACAAGTGAAAGCTGAACATTAGAAGTCGAGTGGGTTACTTCAGCCTTTAGACATCCCGGTCTGGAAATAGGATTCGATATCGATGGATTTTATCGACGGGTTTCCAAGGTCAAATAGAGGAGATGAAAGCATATGGGTTACTTTGGACAGGCTGACCAAGAGTGCTCATTTCATTCCGGTAAAGTCAACTAGGACAGACCTGTTTTGGCTAAGTTGTTTATGAAGAACGTAGTTAGACTTCATGGGATTCCTAGTAACATAGTCAGCGACAGAGATGCATTATTCACTAGCGAATTTTGGAGGAGTCTACAAGAGGTATTAGGTACCAAGCTCAAGATGAGTACAGCATATCACCCATAGATGGATGGGTAGACAGAGAGGGTCAACAAGGTACTCGAGGATTTATTGAGGGCTTGTGCGTTAGATTTTGGTGGATCTTGGGAAGATCACCTACATTTAATTGAGTTTTCCTATAATAATAGTTATCAGACTAGTATAGGAATGGAGCCTTTTGAAGCATTGTATGGAAGGCCATGCAAATCGCCAGCATGTTGGTTAGAGACTAGAGACAGATTGGTCTTAGGTCTAGATTTGGTTAGAGATGCATCAGAAAAGATTGAGTTAATCCGAAGACGGATGAAGGAAGCTCAATCCCGCAAGAAGAGTTACGTAGATAAGAGGCGTAAAGAACTAGAGTTCTCAGTGGGAGACAGGGTTTTCATTAAAGTATCACCAATGAAGGGTGTGGTACGATTTGGAAAGTCGGGAAAGTTGGCCCCAAGGTATGTTGGTCCATTCTAGATTACAGAAAGGATCAGAAAGCTCGCTTACAGAATAGAGTTGCCGAGCAGTTTGGCAGGTGTCCATAATGTATTTCATGTGTCTCATCTTTGTAAGTATGTGCATGATCCAGTGGCCACTATTCCTCAGATAGAGTTGGAGGATTTGGTAGTAGAGCTAGATTTGACTTTTGTTAGACAACCAGTTCGGTTTGTAGCGAGAGAAGAGAAGAAATTGAGGACCAAGACAGTCAAGTTGGTGAAGGTTCAGTGAAGCGACAACGAGAAAGACTGTACTTGGGAGACAGAGGACATGATTCGAGAGGCTTATCCTGAACTGCTTTGATGATATGTCTATATTAGATTTATATAGATTGTTGCTAGTTAGGTAGGATAGTTTGGTTGTTAGGAAATGTTACGGATGATTTCTATGTTTGCTAGTTAGTCCTTACTGAATTTCGAGGACGAAATTCTTTAAGGAGGGAAACCTGTAACATCCCTAATTTTATTAACATTATTCGGGAAATTTAATTAGAATAAATTAAATTGAATAATGTAGATAGAGAGATTGAGGTTGATTAATGAATTAAGTGGTCGTGCTTATCTAATCAAATGAACTTATAAATAGTTAAGATACTAAACATAAGGGCATTAGGGTAAATAGCCGCCCATATTTCCTACCCTTATACTATCTTCCATAGGTCATACATGTTCATTTTACTTAAAACAAAATTTTATAACCGTGAGAAGCAAGGCCGGCCATTAGGAAGAAAGAAGAGAAGAGAAAATCAACTTAAAGATTAGAATTCAAGTTAGAAGGAATCAGTCTCAACCAAACTTCAATTTCCTTATCTAATCTAAGATGAATAATAATTTCTACAACTCTGTTTTAGTTTTATGATCATATGGTTTCAGATTTTAGTGTAAATCTGTTTTTATTATATACTGAATGATGATATGCTAGATTTATGATTTATATGGATTAAACAAGGTGGTTTAAAAGGAGATATATACGGCTTTAGGTTAAAACCAAGATGAAATGTTTTTTAAACGTCATGGAAAAATTATATGTTATAGAAAACATGATTCTAGAGATGGGTTCCAATTTTCATAATTTTCTGAATTTATGTGGGTTTTATATTAATTTTCTAGTAAAGAAAATGATTTATTATGTTATAAATTATTTACGGCTAAAATAATAATTATTTGGGTTTGAAATTTTTATATGTTGGAACTCACATTAAAATATATTTTTTAGAATTTTTCTAGATTTTTCCTAAGAGATTTGATAAATATATAAAATTATTAAGGTATGGGGCTTAAATGTTTTATATATTTAATTAAGGAGAACGGGCATTTTATAAAATAAAATTATTATTTAATTTTGAAATTAGTGGCAGCACTTTTCTGAAAGTAATTATCAACCAATGAGAATTTGACAAATAATGGCAGGTTAGTTGAAAAGTTATCGTTTTAAGTTAAAAATAAGAAAATCATGCTTTTAGCATGTTTCAGCCATTTTAGGCATCAAACCTTCTGACCCAGACCTTCCGACTAATTCGAAAGGTTGTAGCCTTCGACAAAGGAAAATTTCAATGCATATGGTATCAAGTTACTTGGTACGTAATGAATTGAACAAGGTCGAAGGGTACTTAGTCGAAAGGTTGGTTGCCAAAGAGATTGGGGTATGTTTGTTTTATAAACCAAAAGCTTACACCTGCTTGCTTTCGAAAAGGAGCTTTCGACTTGGTTGCTTTCGACCATGTCAATTATTTAAAATAAAGGTTTTAAAACTTTCGACATAGTTAAAAGGTTACTGCCGCTATTGCTTTGTTTGGAATCTTCCGACGTAGTCGAAAGGTTATTGCCGCTTTTACCAACCTTTCGAAGTTGTTGCTTTCATCAAAGTCGAAAGGTTTACTTGTTTTAAAACCAGCCGCTTCTCCATGTTTTCAAAAGGTACCAAAGCTTTCGACTTAGATGTTTTCCATTGTTTTATAACTGAAGTATAATCCAAAGCTCTCGAAGAAGGTGTTTTAAAAGGCTGAAGTTTATTGTTTTAAAGAGATGTTTTAAGCTTTCAAGGCCGACCTTTCGATGGGGTCGAAAGGTAGCTTCCAATGAAGTCGAAAAGTTTTAAAGTAGATTTTTCCATATGTTTTAAATTGAACCCAGTGAGTTTTCAAAAGGTTTGTGTTTCAATGGTTTCAAATTGTTTTAACCATTGTGGATGCAGGAGCACAGTATATGGCTTTATAAAGGTTTTAGGATACTAGTGAGGGGAAAACCCGTTTCGCAAAGCAGCGTGGTCTCACTAGATATCTAAAAAGGATTGAGATGTTAGATTATTATTCATACCAGGCTTTATGTCTGACTTGAAGTTTTTGTTTTCTCCTTAAACTCTCGGGTACTCAATTGATTTTGAGTAGTTTGAGGTTTAGGGTTTTCAGGTTCTCTTCTTAGACGAATAAAGCTTCCGGAGGTGTGTAGAAGGCAGATAGTTATTTAGAGTTTTCTTTTTCTGTTGTATATTTGTTTGTAAAGGCAGACTTATTAGCCTTACTATATACTCTGATCAACCAAGGGGGCATCTTCATATGTCGCTCTTGGCATAATTGTAATAATTATATTTTGCTAAACGTGGTTAACGTAATTTGGGATTATGTAATGAACATGAAATGTTTTGATTTGAATATGGAAATGTGTTTTTGAATTGCTAATTTTTTTTTCATATTTCTATGATCTGTGTATCAATATATCTAGCACAGCTGTATTTGGTTGCCGAAGATTAATAACTATGGATGACTGCAACATCTGTAGCCATTAGTTTTGGGCCTCTAAGTAGGTGGATGTTACAATAAGTATATTCAATAATAAGACCACCTTGAGATATGCCAAATAGATTTATATAATCGTACAACTCCAGAGTTCGTGCATCTCCTAACGGGTGTTAAGTATAGGAAGCAATGCTCCTACACCACCAAGCCTTTAGTACGATCATAAGAACCGATGCGTGTATTTAATTATGGAAGGTCAAAATGTAATTTAATGGGCCAAAACGGATGTTGCATAAAACATCGTTACAACAACTCAAAAACATTAGTATAGGGATTCGGTATATTATATATATATATAAATAAATCCCATATACTATATAAAACATTTTCTTTCAGAAATCATTTACTATAACAACAATGTTATAGTCCATACCTTCCTTAAATTTCCAACGTCTACCACAACAATAAATGTTGAATCTATGTTTCCATTACTTATCACATTTTAAAACATTTCCAAAGCCACTAAATCCAATTTGGAATTTATATTTCCAAAACCATTACTTCCAAAAGATAAATTACTTTTAAAACATTTAACTTCATCAAAATATCACTTTCAAACATTTTGTTAAATAAAAATCCATATTATAAAACTATTATTATATAAAAACTAATTTTACAATCAAAACCCATTTATAAATCCATTAACTAAATATTTATAAATTCCAGTTATAAATCTATTTCTTTATTTATAAAAATAACTCCAAACGAAGTGTGCCGCCTAGCGTTCTATATGTTATACCCCTATTATGAACATAATGGAATATCTCTCGGGAGCCAATTCCATCATATATAGAAGAAAGCTTTTCAAAATCAAATTATTTTAATTAAATTTATTTAATTAATTTCTACGTATTTCGAACTCACACGATCAAACGATAAGTCCAATCGCCATGAAATTCGGTAGCATACTATAATTCACTATTGTGGAACCAATGAAACTGGTTTAGTCGAAATCTGAGACAGTGCATAAAATGATTATTTTTACATGTAAATAAAAACATAAATTTTCCATTTTCTATTATTCACTTTTAATTCAAATTTACAAGTTCAAACTTTGAAATCATTTTCGTTCATTTTAAATTCAATATTCAATTATCTAAACAATTTCAAATAATCAAAATTTAACAATCTAATTATCAAATAAATCACTATATTTGGTATATAAGTTATTCAACTTATAAAATTTACTTTTCAATATTTAAAATCAACTAAATATTCCAATTTCGAATGCCTAAAATTCTGGGTCATTACATTCTTCCCTCCTTAAAAGAATTTCATCCCCGAAAATACCAAGTAAGAAAAATGCAACAAAACCCATTGACTTTCCAAAAACAATTAGTTGAAACTTCTTATAAAAACTTTTTCTAAGTCTTCAAATTCATTCATGGTTATTTACTAATACTCTTACAAAAATCAATTAAAATCATTTCAACTTATAACTCAAATCAAAAATTTTAGTTATCAAAAATTTCCCCAAAATTCTCAAAAAAATTTCTAACACTTAAAATTTACGAAAAATTTCGCCAGCGACTCCTTTGCGCGGTTCAATCATAGTAAATCCACAATATATATATATAATTACAAATATACATCTCATCTTCGAGGATGAGGCATCCCGTAGGGAAAAAATATAAAAGTATGATATGTAATCTGAGATATGTACCTTTTGTTATATTAGCGAGCATATACAACGAATAAAATGCGAAAGCGAGCTCCAAATGCAAAGCATATGCCATCTACACCTACTAAACACTCAACAGCAAATGAGAACATGTATAGAAAGTAATATCAATATATAACATGTACCAATACAACAACTATATGCAAATACAACAAATGCGACAAGAGAAACCATCGAGCAATTAATATTTGTTATCCCAACTTTTAGCAAAGCTGAGATACCCAAAACTGACTGAAAATCAATAATAACTAGCCATGAATATCAGCCATGCATTGTAGGATAACCATGGATATCGATGAATTTTGTCCGAGTCCGGATCGGACTGCAATTGACAAGACATGACAAGCAGAGCCATGGAAGCCAGCGTTTCAAATTTCAGGTTAATCGGAGTTCGTATGGGGGAGATATGATCGATACAATTTAAAAGAAATATGCTGTTCGTATCCATCATAGAGTCAAGGTGATGGTCCATTCGAATCCATCAGGTTCGAATCCACCAGTATGACATCGCCTCGTTCTATTCGAATCCATCGGGTTCGTATCCATTGAAAAGGCTACACGATCGTATCCATCAACTTCGTATCGATCCATCCCGTGTTCTCATTTCGTATCGATCACCTACCACCTACTTCGTATCCATCGAGCCACAGCTAAAACTGCTTGTTCGTATCCATCCACTCTGGTCGATACGAGCAAGAGTTGGATTGATGGACGTGAACGAGGCTACCTCTATCGATATGAATTAGAACATCTCCACAGATCTAACCAGCCACGTCATCGATATTCCCAGTTATTGATGTGAACGTGTCGATGTAAACATGGCGAAAGCTTCGGAACGAATCGATCAACGCGGCACAAAAGGTGGAGCAATCCAAGATCCTCGGGCCACGTCACTGTGCGCTCACGTGCCCAGGTCGATTCGGAGTGATGGATACGAATCCATGGATTCGAACAGAGCAGTACACACGAAAATACAATCTTGTATCGATCATATCTCATGAACCATTGATCCAAATGCAATGAAATTTTCACAGAAGCTTGAACACAAGGTAAAGAATGTTCCTACCAAGTTTCAGCTCGATTGGATCGTTTCTTGATGGATTCGAAATCATTTCGAATCGATCACAGATCGAGTTGAAACTTGGTGGAGCTGGTCGCATGGGTCCACTCACATGCCAGAAGGAGTCTCCCGAAGTTTGAGCGCGATCTCAGCCTCCTACGCCTATAAATAGCCCCCTGAAACCTACAGAAAGGGGGATCTTTTGGCCATTCAACGTTCTGACTCTGCCGGATTCAATTCTACTTCTTTCTATTGCTGTTATATTCGAAATCAATCATTGTAGCAGCTGTAATCATCTGTAACCAGCAAGGATAATCAATAAAGATAAAACTTTGAAGTGGACGTAGGCCGAAGATAGCCGAACCACTATAAATTGTGTGTCACTGTCCTTTATTTCTGGATTGCCATTTGTTGCTTGCTTAAATCTGAGATTTGTGTTTGAATATTGCTGATTTGTATTCATACACTGGTGCTTTCACTATACTTGGGGTTTGTGACCATTTTTGGTGCAAACACTTTGGTGCTTTCACTAAGAGGAACTAGCACCCGCTACACCAGATTCAGAGTTCAGATTTAAAAGCTTGAAGGGATCAGATTTGGGAGACAATGACTCGACAGACGAGACAAAGAGCTGAGAGAAGCCAACAAGGAGGAAGTCAAGAGGCATCCTCTGGTGCTGGAGAAGAACCAACTTCGATCTACATCACCAGAGACGAAATGGATACCATGACCAATCTGATGCACGAAAGAATAATGAAGAGCCAACAAGAGATGCTGCAGAATATCTTTGAACAGATGAGAGCTGCAAGGGTGCAGAACATAGGACCAACTATAGCGGCTATGAATGTGGAACAAGGAGCTAGGATTGCGGAACCCAATGAAGGTCAGAATGCAGATCCAGAAGACAATCAACAAGGATTCGGGGGCAGACCCTCAGGATCTGATGCTGGAAGGCCGACAGATGGAGCTCAACAAGCTGGAGCCAACACCACCGCCTCCACCTAACAGGAATGATCCTGGATCAGGATCACGACTCGTCATCAACTGATTATGATGGCAAGGGCCAAGTTCAAGATTTGGACTTTGGTCGATTAGTTTTCTTAGATTTGATTTCCAAAATAAAACGGCTATCCCACTTACTCATGTATGGGAACCAGAGAGATCCCTAGGCATGCTCTAAGATGGAAATAGACCGCTCCGCCCGGAGAGGCATTGTCTTGTTTTTCCTGGTGTTTGAGATTGAACATCTAGGATTTTAATAAAGAAACACTTATTGAAATAAACCTTTGACCGGAGAGTTAAAGGATAAACATTAAATATAAATATAAAGATGATCGCTTTACGATCCTACCCGGAGAGGCGAGGTCCGGAGTGCAAGAAGTGAGTTGCTTCGCCGGAGAGCGACAGGATCGACTCACTTAAGCATCGTTTCCTATTCACCGGAGAGTGATTGGATCGGGATTCGATAAGAGCCCGGAGAGGCTGTGATCGGCCGACGATTCAGGTCATGACATCTGTAACAACCCGCATATTTATCGATTTTATATTTAAATATTTTATTTAAATATTTCATCGTTAATTGGATTGATGTCCAAAAAGCTACTTTTTGCAAACAGTCGAATTAGGACTCGAGACAACCTCCATTGAGTTCAAAATGTCGTTTGCGATCTTTTTGAGTGTAAGCTTCGATATGTTTGGAGTTAGTGGAATTTTTTGCCACTTTTCACTTTGGACTTGGGTTTGGGTTCAGCACTTAACCCCCCTAGCTCTCTAACTCTTCATCCATTCACTCCCATTTCATTTCATTTCCTCAAGCAAACTGAAAATGGTGGAGAGGAAGAGGAATTAGAAATTACAAAACCCTAGTTCCATTTGCAAATTCTTGTTCTAGCTTCAAATTCAAAGAGAACCCATTGGTAAGCTCCATCTCCTTCTTCTCCAACACATTCTTTCTTTGATTTCAGAAATTCCTAAACCTAACTTTGGGAATGTTCTTCTTTTTAAGCTTTGAATTCAAGCTTGTTGTGTTGGAATTGAAGAGTAATTGCTCTTGCCATTGCTCCATAGCATCTTCTTCATTCGTTTGGGTTAAAAGGTGAGATTTTTATCTCACATCTATGACTATAACCATGCTTGATGTTGGGTATGAATTCCTAACTCTATTTCATGTTCAATTGCTTTTGATTTGAATTGCTTTGGCGAATGTTTCAATATTTGATATTTTGAAGTCAAAACTTTGAAACTCCTTTCTTTGATTTGTGAACATGTTTTTGGTTGTGAATCGGAGCCTATAGGGCCGTATTATCGATTGACAAAAAGACCCGAAGTCCATTGCTTGATCGGGTGAAAGTGTGGGGGAGTTTGCTCTCCCACTAGGCTGAAAAACAGTTTCAGCCTGACACCAGACGTCTGCAGGTATGCTCAGACGTCTGGGGTCTGTTTCAGGAAGTTCCCGAAACTTCCTGCAGACGTCTGAGCATTTACCTCAGACGTCTGGTGCCTGTGAGCGGCTCTACTTTGCTTGCTTTTGCCTATTTATCTCGAGATTCCAATTTCTATCGATTCAAGGTTATCCGATTCGTCGTTATCATTTATTTTCTTCATTGATGACTTCTTCTCGGGATTTTTGAGAATGTCGCTCGACCCGCCTTCCTCTTAGGTTGTTTGCCTTCACCTAGGTCGAACCCCGTACTACTCTGCGTAGGAAAATCTTATTTGAAAAACATTCATCAGAACTTCTTACTTTGATGGTTTTGGGAATTGATTTCTTGGATTTTATTCACGTCTTCGAATGTGAATTTTAATGCTTGATTATTTCTATAATCATTTCTATGATTTGTCACTTTAAAATATAAGGGTTTTCTATACTAGTAGTAAATATCTAAACTCTTTCATCAAAATGATTTCAACTCTATTTTCAATATCAAACTCGTTTATAAAACTGTTTTCCAATCTACTAGTATATACAAACCTTTACCTCATTCGTATGAGAAAATATAATTAAACGGCTTAGCAAAACAAGTGGTATGAAACGCTTGCGTTTACTTCGTCGGTTAATTTTTGGACTTGTTCGATTGAAACTCTCTTGTGACAATTTTCTAGTGGAAATCTACAGTTTGTTCGTAAATATTTGAGTTAAGCAAGTGGTTATGGGACATGAAGCTAAACTCTTATATTCACTAGCTTAGTGTAATTGACACTTCCTTATGATCATGATGATCATTCTTGTGATTTAGACTAGCGATTGAGCGATGTCTCTTTGTTTGCGAGGTTAGACTAGACACCATTTGTGTGATTTCGATTCACACATATCTCTTTATCTTCAAGGTTAGTCTATACCTCATTGGTGTGATTTCGATTCACACATATTGAAACTCTTGTGACAATTTCCTAGTGCAGATCTACAATCTGTTCGTAAATATTTGAGTTAAGCAAGTGGTTATGGGACATGAAGCTAAACTCTTATATTTACTAGCTTAGTGTAATCGACACTTCTTTATGATCGATGACGATCATTTTTATGATTTAGACTAGCAATGTGCGATGTCTCTTGTCCGTGTGTTCGGACTTGCCTTTCTCGTCCGTGTGTTCGGACTTGCCTTTCTTGTCCGTGTGTTCGGACTTGCCTTTCTCGTCCGTGTGTTTGGACTTGCCTTTCTCGTCCGTGTGTTCGGACTTGCCTTTCTCGTCCGTGTGTTCGGACTTGCCTTTCTCGTCCGTGTGTTCGGACTTGCCTTTCTCGTCCGTGTGTTCGGACTTGCCTTTCTCGTCCGTGTGTTCGGACTTGCCTTTCTCGTCCGTGTGTTCGGACTTGCCTTCGTGCCATCCATGTGTTCGGAAAATTAAATGGATAGCTTCCATGAGATAGCTTCTCGTCCGTGTGCTCGGACTTCCCCCTTTTTTGTGATTTCTAGATTTCGTATGTTGATTTCTGGGATTTATGTTTCACCACCTTTTTCAGTTGGCATTGATATGTGTGTCATTTACTGTGGTTTGGTGAATTAAATTAGGAATATGACATTCTTTTAATCTTTGAGAAGATTCTTGTGATATTGATTAATCTCTTGTTGATTTTCAATTACGTACTTATCACAGTACGGTATTATGGTTATGATACGTTTTTGTCATATCTCTTATTCTATATCACTTTATCTGATATTTATAGCTAGACTGATCCGTTTATTATTTTCTTATAAATAATACTCGGGTCAGACCGAGATGTTACAGGTGCTTCTGCTTGACTTCTCTTCAGGACTATTCTGACTTTTGGCTAACTACATAGATTGTAGTTTTTGGATGTACACATTTGAGATATAGACTCTATGTTGTGTACTTATTCTTTTTTATAGCACGTGATGCTATTCTTTTTTATTATCGTGGATCTTTCTGACCACTACTCTGATGTACACTTTCATGTGTTGTATATTTATTCATATCTTCTTCCGCCTTTGTGATATGGATGTCTGTGACTGATTTATGTTATGTTTATTTCTATATTTGTTTCCGAAGATTATATATAGCCACCGTGTGATAGCTTTGTGTTTGTATCGGTATGTCGGATTTCCTCTTTAAAAGATATGCATTCTATTCTATCTGACATATCGGTGCTCGCACAAAGAAGTTACACGGATGGTCGCTCCTCAACAGCCTTATTCTCCGTGCTAATTGACAGCACTACCTCGTAGTGTTCTTGGTTAGCGTGGGTATAGAGGTGGGGCGTCACAACATCGCTTAATGTTCAGATACACTGAACCGGAGTGCAAGAAGTGGGTCGCTTTGCCGGAGAGCGACAGGATCAACCCACTTAACGATGTTTCCCCTTCACCGGAGAGTGACAGGATGGGATTCAGCATGAGCCCGGAGAGGCTACGATCGGTCCAGAACGACCAAGACATCGCTTTACGCCCTAACTGGGGCCAGAGTGCAAGGAATAGAAAGCAACGCCGGAGTGCAATAGGATCTTTCTATTCGATCGCTAAGTCTGGAAGGGGCTTGGCAAGGGTCCGGAGTGACCATCGATAGTACGGAGAGACTGTAGAATTTCATTCTTAACTTCCACTGGAAAAAATTGATAACAATTCGGCTTCGAACAACCATGGACTTAATTGAAAATGTTATATGCTCTGAATAAAACCTGAACTCAATGCATTCGACTTGAGACTGATCAAAACACACCTTTTACCAAAAGGCATGTTTTGGGGGGCAAAGTGTTATCCCAACTTTTAGCAAAGCTAAGATACCCAAAACTGACTGAAAATCAATAATAACTAGCCATGAATATCAACCATGCATTGCAGGATAACCATGGATATCGATGAATTTTTTCCGAGTCCGGATCGGGCTGCAATTGACAAGACATGACAAGCAGAGCCATGGAAGCCAGCGTTTCAAATTTCAGGTTAATCGGAGTTCGTATGGGGGAGATATGATCGATACAATTTAAAAGAAATATGCTGTTCGTATCCATCATAGAGTCAATGTGATGGTCCATTCGAATCCATCAGGTTCGAATCGACCAGTATGACATCGCCTCGTTCTATTCGAATCCATCGGGTTCGTATCCATTGAAAAGGCTACACGATCGTATCCATCAACTTCGTATCGATCCATCCCGTGTTCTCATTTCGTATCGATCACCTACCACCTACTTCGTATCCATCGAGCCACAACTAAAACTGCTTGTTCGTATCCATCCACTCTGGTCGATACGAGCAAGAGTTGGATTGATGGACGTGAACGAGGCTACCTCTATCGATATGAATTAGAACATCTCCACAGATCTAACCAGCCACGTCATCGATATTCCCAGTTATTGATGTGAACGTGTCGATGTAAACGTGGTGAAAGCTTCGGAACGAATCGATCAACGCGGCACAAAAGGTGGAGCAATCCAAGATCCTCATGCCACGTCACTGTGCGCTCACGTGCCCAGGTCGATTCGGAGTGATGGATACGAATCCATGGATTCGAACAGAGCAGTACACACGAAAATACAATCTTGTATCGATCATATCTCATGAACCATTGATCCAAATGCAATGAAATTTTCACAGAATCTTGAACACAAGGTAAATAATGTTCCTGCCAAGTTTCAGCTCGATTGGATCGTTTCTTGATGGATTCAAAATCATTTCGAATCGATCACAGATCGAGTCGAAACTTGGTGGAGCTGGTCGCATGGGTCCACTCACATGCCAGAAGGAGTCTCCCGAAGTTTGAGCGCGATCTCAGCCTCCTACGCCTATAAATAGCCCCCTGAAACCTACAAAAAGGGGGATCTTTTGGCCATTCAACGTCCAGACTCTGTCGGATTCAATTCTACTTCTTTCTATTGCTGTTATATTCGAAAACAATCATTGTAGCAGCTGTAATCATCTGTAACCAGCAAGGATAATCAATAAAAGATAAAACTTTGAAGTGGACGTAGGCCGGAGATAGCCGAACCACTATAAATTGTGTGTCACTGTCCTTTATTTCTGGATTGCCATTTGTTGCTTGCTTAAATCTGAGATTTGTGTTTGAATATTGCTAATTTGTATTCATACACTGGTGCTTTCACTATACTTGGGGTTTGTGACCATTTTTGGTGCAAACAATATTCATCCAATTAATTCATAATCATATCAATTTACATTTTCCAATGTCAACTTTTAATTCATTAAACCCTGCACGATGTACATATATCATCCGTACGCAAAACTATACCTGATCACTCGCTCGATCACACAATTTCACTTCTGAACTAGTATCGTACACACGACCACTCTAGTGTGGACTCAAATCCAGTTCCTTGATTAGAAAACCATCATTCTTCTTACATAGCCATAAACTATAATAGAGAATATCAGAATCAATCAAAAATCCGTATGCAAGGTTCGTCGTCAAGAAATTGAGTGAAAAATCCTAACTCGGATCGATGTAAACCACCTCGAAATCGTATACTCGAATCTGGATCAACAATTATGCGAATAAAATAATATATGTACAAATTACGTATTTATTTCCATTGATTTCTTATTATATTCCATTCTTATTCCCAATTCTTTTATTTACATTCAATTCATTAATATTTATTTGATCTGCTTTCACTTTAAAAATCAAACTCAATTATTCATATTAATTTCACTTACATTCAATTCACTAATATTCACTTATTTATCTTCACTTCAAATTGAATTCATGTTTAACAACATTTCATTCCATATATAATTTACTTAGGATATTTTTTTTAATACTAACAATTAGTAACCATTCCATAAAGTTATTTTAAACATGTTATATAATACTTCTTATTTTTATTTCACTTTAAAGCTTAAGTTCATATTCAATTCTTTTTACAACTCAAATTATATTGCATTTCATAACTTAACTTTATTTTCATTTCAAAAGTCAATTTCTAATTTATTAAATTCGTTTCATTAATTTCGTTACAAATTAAATTCAATTCATTTTCATTTAACTTTTCTTAAGATAAATTTCATTTTATTTACTTCATTTATTTAACTTTACCTAAGTTAATTCTTTCATTTCATATATCAAATTAAAATTTACTTATGTTTGCGTAACCAAAATGTTTAACAATTTTGAAATTTAGTTTTACTTATTCTATTCAAATTCATAAATTGTAAACTTATTTCTTATTTATACTATTTTCAATTTATAAGTTCAAAAACTTATTTCATATATTTATCAAATTATATTTTGAATTTTTATAATCAAAACTTGTTTTAACAAAACAAAACTTCAATAGAAAATTATTAAGGTAGAAATTTACCACTTAGAGACTCGAAAATGAATATTGATGATGATGCAGTCATCACCCGAATTATTTCCCAATGGCTAAAGTGAGTTTGGTGTTTTTTATGTTTCTTTTAAATTCTCTTTTATAAGTTAAACTTATATATAATTTCATTTATTTTACTTTGGTTATATAAAACCAATTTTTAATTATTTATATTATAATAATAACAACTTTTTATTAAACACAAACAACAAATGGTAATAATCGAATATACCATTCACTAACAACCAAACGTCCATGTATAACTTATAATAATTTCTGAAAAATTATTCCTTTATATATAAAATATAATTTGGCAAAATTATTTCATTTACCCACTTTAAAACAATACTATGTCGGTTTTCCTTGTTCAAGTGTTTTGGTATCCCAATTGATAGCCAGACGCATCACCAGAATCCAAAATTCAAACTTAACAAATCAATCAGCCCAATATAAAACATTTTTATATCACTAACAAATACGCGCTCATATATATAATACACTCAAACTCAATCTAGGGCATTACTAACCCTATCTATAATGAGTACTTAACCAAAGCCTAGGTGTTTGCAAAATCCTAAGCTCTGATACCAAATGTCAAAGCCCAAAAATCCGCCCGTTTATAGCCTACAATAACCTCACATGTCCAGCCCAAAACCGAACGGAAAGATGGAAAATCATAAGGAAGAAAGAAGAGAAGAAGAAGAAGAGAGAAAGAAGAAAAAGAAAGAGAAGAACAAAATAAGACAAAATAGAAGAAACTAAAACAATTATAGAATCTCACAGTCGTAGTGGAAAAACATATAATATCATATCAATGATCTTTACATAATAGAAACTATAATATGATATACATACATCCATCAGAGTACAACAATCAACCACTAATCATCAGCCTGGAAAGTTATAATAACATGTCCTTACAATTACTGATAATTTAAACAACAATGCAACGGAAAATAGACATAAACGTGAATACGACCAAAAGACTTCCAGCTTGTCTCCTGAAGCCCCAAAGCATCCAAATCTACATTTGTAAATATACTTGGTCTGACCAGAGCATTGAAAGGGAAGAACACCTAGATCAGTCTGGTAAACCAGCATGAGAAAACACATCTCAACTGAATTTATTTTAAAGTTTTAAAACTTTCCTTTATCAAAAAAAGGTATCTCGTAAGACACGCCCACAAATATAAACAAACAGGTTTTTGCCTTACGATAGCCAAAACATTTCATATCAAATCCTGTTATATTATACTAGTGTCTTATATACAAATAATAATTCAAATAGCCGAAATTATTACCATTATTAAATCCCAGCATACTAGGCTCTACAAAAAAAATGGTAGGCACATAGTGGAGAATGAATTCCATACAAATGACTAGGTGAAGGGACTACCTTCACGTAGTACATCTCTAGAGGAATGTACCGAGGCCCAACTGATGGTCCACTACTGCAACGACCTGCCATCTCGAACCATTCAAATCGACAATCAGCCACACATATTGGACTTGAATTGCTCAAAACAATAGATTGTTAATTTATATTTGGCAAAAACTTAGCATATACAATAAATAAATCAATCACAGAATCACAGACACAGAGTAATACAACAATAAGCAGCGGAAATAGATAAATAGTAGTTCATAAAGCTGCTATAGAATATCAGAGTCTAAAGTAAAATACAATAAAAATCCAATACATAGAAGTCTCAATACAAGCAAATGACAAGTCTGAATATAAACAACTAAAAACAACTGAAATAACTAAGATAACCGAAAAGTTGAATAGGTAAAGCTAGATCTCCAAACAAACCTCCAAGCTCCAAAGATGAGTCTCAAATGCTGTAAGACTCAGTTTGACCCGATGTGATATCCCGGAAATTTGGCAATATCAATTTAATAATCTTTATAAATAATTAAATTGATTATTTGATTTTATTTTATAAATTGACAAGTTTATTCATTTTAAAAAGCTAATAATAACTAATTTGGCAATATCTTTTCTAACAATTTTAAATTGGGAAGTTTTATCTTTCTAAAACTAATATAAGTGTTTATATTTATAATGTATATATATAGGTATATACATTATAAATAGGGAGTCTTTAATTTAATAAAAGGATAAGTTTTCAAATTATAATATATATGTATATATATATATATATTGTTATTTGAAGTTATGTATTAAATTCAATAGGATAATTATCAAGCTAATGTTAAAAGTACTTTTCATTTGGAATATATATATTTGCATATATTAGAATGAAAAGAATATTGAATTTGAATTTAATAAAGTATTTTCAAACTTTAATATTTATATAATTTGTAATTTTGAAATTTGTAATTTGACTTAATACTTTTGGAAATGATAATTGAGATTTAAATAACAAGGATAATTTCTTATTTATTATAAAGATATATTTTAGCTTAATTTTTAAATAAGATTTAAAATAAGAAGTTAATTGGTTTTAAGACTCTTTCATTTTTAAAATTCAAATATAAGTCAAAATAGGTTTGTAAAAATATATATATATATATATATAGAGTTAAACTCAATTTCTCAAGAATTTATAAATATGTTATAAATATTTGATCAAAGTATAAGTTACTTAAATAATAGTTTTCACATTTGTATATTTATTAAAAATCTTAAAGCTTATATTATCAAAGGATAAATACATTATATACATATAAATATTTCTTAAATACATATAAATGACTTAAATAAATTAAATAAAATAAGAATTAATACTTGTAAGCATATTAAGGTGGTTTAGTGACATTTGTAAAAATGTAAGCATAGGTGTAAGCAAATTAATACTTAAAAGACAAGTGGCTATATTTTAATTAAAGCTTTAAAATAATAAAATTTATATGGAAGAAGAAAAATCTGTATTCATTTTTCAGTTCAACATCCTTCTTCTCATTATTCGATTAAAACTAAATCCAAAATTTAGAGAAGTATGAAAACCTGGAAATCTAAATTCAAGGAAGAAGTAAATCTGAAATTGCTAATCAAAAGAAAGATCAAGGAAAAATTCAAATAGCAGTTTAAAATCTTCAAACAACTTAAAGTTCAGAAGAAGGAAATCAAGCAAGTAATCAAAGATCAAACAACAAGATTCAAATTCAACTAAGCAAAAGAAATCAAGTTCAAAAATCAACATGCAAAGCCTGGAAACAACCATGTCTTCTGTTATCTGCTTCTCTGTTTATTTGACAGGTGAGTAAACCTTTATTTTAAAACAGTTTTTAAATCTGAGAATAAACTTAAATGTGTGATGAATTTTTATAGTAATATGGTTTGCATATGATATTATCTGTGAATGCATGCTTATATAAAAGGCCTGTACTAAAATCAGTATGTATAAATATATGCTTCTCTGTTCTTAATATGAGTAAACTAAGCATAAAATAGTTTTAGATTATATACATATGATAAGTGCTCGAAGTGAAATTTGTTGCATGTTTGAAAATGTGTATGAATGTTTGTTTAGATCTAAATGCATGTTTATATGAATGGATATACTGTGAGTCTGTCTGAATATATAAGTGATCATCTCTGTTTTAAGTTACAGAGTTTAAAACTTAGATCAAAAATTTCAATCCTTCTCTCTTTCTAATCTCTGTTAGGTTTAGGTTCCTAAATGAAAAATGGTTGAGACAATCTAGATTTATTTTTAAAAATAGTTTCAAGTAAGAATATATGGTAAATATTCTGAAAAATAAAGAATGACAGTAAAAAAAAATCATATTTAAGTCAAAGATCAATGTTAACGAATTCATATTTGGATTACATAGATTGATTCGTGGTTGAAAATTATGAATTATGATGGGAATATCATGATTTTTAGATAGGATATTGATGAGATATCCTGAGTTGTTCAGTTTTGGTATTTTCGGCAACTGCCGATGATCTATGTCGAGATGAAGCTTGGATTTGATATCAAGGGAGGCTTTAGGGCTGTTGATCGTAGGAAAAATAGTGGAAGAGGCTATCATTCATCGTGGCGTTGGATTTTGGATAGAGTAGGGTTTAACACTAAGAATGGGTCGAGTCTGGAAACGGGATCTTGGTGGCGTCTCTGGTTGTTCGAGTTGCACCGGACCAAGGGGGATGGCTTCGGGAATGGTCGGGGAACATGTGACAGTGGTTGCGCATCGTCTGGTGGTCGGAGACGTGATTTCGAGGCGTTTTTCTGGTGATGGTTTTCGTTCCAGTATCGATAGGATTCCTCGATTTCGATCGTGGGTTCGTGCCAGTGTTTGGGTGGTCAGGATCTGATGTAGAGGCGAGCGTCGATGAGTCGAAGGTGTCGTGGATGGTCGGAAGGGACTGGGTTGCTGGTGCACGTGCACCTGTACACGTTTGCGTGTATTTGGATGTTGGTTTGGGCATGTTGTTTGGAAAGAAGAGTTGTACCGGGTTTGGTCTCGAGAATAATGGAGTGCGACTCGAAGTAGAAGTTGACTCGAAGGGAAACTCGAGGAAATTGGGGTTGTGCTCGGGTTTGTCTTCGGGATTGTAAGAGTGAACTGTTTCAGATTTTACTTTAACTAAATCCAAGTTTTTAAATATAAATAAAAGTAAGTTTTAAAGTAAAATTTTAAAACAAATTCTTAAATCTATTATTTATAAAATAAATGTTTTTAAGTAATTGATTTAAGAAAGTTATTATAATTTGTTAAGTTAAATGTTTATTTTATTTCAAAACTTAATTAAATGATTTAATTAAGGAAGTTAAATTTTTTTAAGATAAAAATGTTTTAATGATAATTAAGTCATTAATTAAGATAATGGTTTACCTTAAAAAGGATAATTAAGGTTTTAATAATTTGAGGTTAATAAAGTAATTTAAGTATAATTAATTAATTAAATTAATTAATGATTTAAGGATTTATTTATTTATTAATTAAAGGTTATAATTAGTTAATTAAAGATTAATTAAGGATTAATCAAATGGTAATTAAGGACTAATTAACTGATAATTAAGGATTAACTAAGTTGTTA
This sequence comes from Allium fistulosum, assembly GCA_030737815.1. Taxonomy (NCBI): domain Eukaryota; kingdom Viridiplantae; phylum Streptophyta; class Magnoliopsida; order Asparagales; family Amaryllidaceae; genus Allium; species Allium fistulosum. The sequence continues at coordinate 8,749,544 of JASFAW010000014.1, forward strand.
TTAAGTTTTATTAATTGATAATTAAGGTTTATTAATTAATAATTAAAAGAATAATTAATCTGTAATTAAAGATTAATTAATTGGTTTAAAGAATACTTAAAAGATGAATTACTCAGCTATGATTTATGAGATGAATGTGATTAAGTTAAGTTAATTAATTTGTTAATTAATTAAAGATAGTCACTTGGTAATTAATTAAGTATAATTACTTAATGAGATTTGATAAGTGTAATTGCTTAATGTAAGTAATTAATGTGTAATTACTGAATGTAATTAAATAAAAAAATAATTTCTTAATGAAAGTAATTAAGGAATTTATTACTTAGTGTAATTAATTAAAGAGTGATTAATTTCTAAATGTAATTAATTAAAGTTAATTAATGAATGTGATTAATTAATGATTACTTGTTGATTGTAATTAATTAAAAGGGTAATTAATTAATGAAAGTAATTAGGGATTAATTAATAAGAGTAATTAAGGGTTAATTACCGTTAATGGTTAAGAATAATTAATTTGTGAAATTAATTAAAGAATAATTACTTTATGTAATTAATGAATAATTAATCAAAGATGATTAATATTTAATGAGTAATTAATTAATTAAAGGTTGTAATTAATTAATGATTGATTAAGCAAGGTTAGATGATTAATTCTTAAGTAATTAATTTAATTTAAGTTAATTAAATTAATTATAACATAGGGTTAATAATTGTTGCTTATGGATGATTGTTGTGTAGAATATCTGAATTAGAAGATATCTATTGGATGATATGGTGATATTATGTGATATGATAAATGTGTGATATTTATCTGTTAAATGCTGTGTGAATTCAAGTATTGAATTGAATTAAATTGTTTAAACCTTTAAACAACTTGGCCTTAAAAGATACGTTTTGGATTTCGATGAGACCGGGATCGGGTTTCCGTATACCGGAATTCCAGGTCTGGAGACCCGAATACCACATCGATCCAAATTTACGATAGGTCGTGAATCTCAAGTGAAGATGAAGATTCAGAGTGCAAGGGTTATTGTCGTTAACTCTGAGGGTGATTCCAAAACGAGTGTAACGAGATAATGCCTTCAGTTTCGTTCGAACCCGGAACGAACTTATATGGATTGAATGCTTTCAGCACATCGTCAGGCGGACGATGAGCATTCTAAGTGATATGTTCTGATTAAAGGTAATCGTAACCTCAAGCCTCATCAACCGGGAATGGCTAAAACAGGGGAGGTGCAGCAAGGCTTCGTGGGTAGCACCCACTGAGAGCAAGATAGATCCCTGTCTAGAGGTCCCTTTTCTTTTATTCGGCTTAGTGTGTGGTTGGTCGCGCCAACTACGGGATTATCTTGTTCGGGATTATCCAGTAAGGGATGGTTCCGGCTTTGTGTTGCAGGGGAGCGGGCGTACTCCTCGGTACGGTGATCTAGGCCACGTACTGTGACGGGCGGTACCCCAGTAGCCCTGCCATTGTATGGAATCCAAACTCCAATAAGTGTCGTACGTATTAGTTGTGCCCAACTATGTTGGAATGTGAGATGTAAGCATTTCATCTATTTCCGTATTTTACTTGAAAACCCTAGACCCTATTATAATATAACTGGATTTCCTATCAAATGTTTTGGTTAGCGTAAGGTAAAAACTTTTCCATGTTTATGTGTGGGAAGTCTTACGTGATACCTTTGTTTTCAAAAGGTTTTGAAGTTAAACAATTTTAACCCGTTTACTCACACCAGACCCATGTCTGACCCAAGTGTTTATTTCTGTTTTATTAAACCTTGGGTACTCAATTTTTACGAGTAGCCAAGGGATTCAGGTTAGCTTTGACGAATCTATGGAGGAGATATGGAGCAGGAGGCTTCAGCATTCGTAGATATATAGTATTCCGCTGTGTTGGTTTCTCTGAGTCGTTTGTTTGAGTTGTATCTTGTGTTGTATAATAGACAGGTTTTATAACTGTCTATTTTGTGATGTATAAGTTGTGTACTCTGATTATGTAAAGACTATGTAATAGTTATGTGATATATTATATTTGTTTCGTTCCGTTGTGAGATCCTGATGTGTTGTTATTCTTTCTTTCTCTTCTTTTCTCTTTTCTATCCCTTTCTTTCTTAATAATGATGCGACTTTCTATGGAGAGAAAGTCGTGGTCGTTACAGTGGTATCAGAGCCAGGTTGAGTGAATACCTAAGCTCTGAAGTGGTGTCTATCTTGAGAGCGCGTAATTGTTAGTTATATAAAAATGATTTTATATTGTGTTAATTGATCGGTTGGGTGGTATATGGATTCTGGTCAATACGAGTAGCTAACGTTATTGATAGGGATCTCTAAACACTTGGACCAGGCCAACGGACACAATATTGTTTTAAAGAGGTAGATGAAATAATTTTACCTAGAAATAATTTCTATATAAAAAAAAATATATCATTTTAAATATATATATTTATGTATTTCTACCTATTTATTGGGTTACCTATTCGGGTTTTCCAATATAAGTTATAAAGGTAGATAAGATGGTAGTGTGTGTAACACAATTACCAATAGTTGGAGTTTGAATGTTTGAGGTTGGAAGTATATATCGAGACTGTAAACCCAATATCGTCTCGAGTAAATTGGCAGTATAGAGTAAGGATGTCTCGGATCTCTGAAGAAAATCCTTTTCAAGATTCGGAGTCCGTTATTGGAATGTAAAATTGGTTGAGCTCGGGTGAGCAGATTTTCTAGAGTTGAATCTATCAGTTGTGCAGAAGTAAGTGATGGTAGCTTGGCAACTTCAGGAAGGAGCAGTTGTGTGATAAGACGCAGTATCTATGGATGTTCCCGAAGGAGGTGTTCTTTTTGGAGCAAGATTAAGAAGGTATTGGAGGAACAGTTGATGTCTACCATAGGAAAGACTCGGCTGTATAGGAATTCTTTGATATTGAGTAAGAGAGTTTTATCTGTTTGGAAGTATGGGACTAAGGTCGATTAGTTGTTCTTCGGACATGGTCTCATTGTTCCCTTAAGAAGAGTAAGATATTGGCGTTTGGTTGGGAGCCCGAGTTTCTTTTGGGATGTCTGCCATCTCAAAGGTTCGTTGTGAGGTTTGTTGATGGTTTTAGTTTTGAGAAGCCTTTGGATTAGAAGTTCTTGGTTAGCTGTGATAGCAGTGCAGCTCGGAGTGTTCGGTGTGCTGTCGAGATAGAGTTTGGAAGCAGCAGTGTGGTTCGTTTCTTCGATGGTTCCGGAATCTTTGTGGTTCTTCTATCAGCAGTCCGGGAAGATGGTGAATGTTTTCTTAAAGGGTTAACCTTGTTCGGAAAAGTTTAAGGCTGTTTTAATTAGTAAAGAGAGAACAGTTTCTTTGGAATTCGAACTAGGTAGGATCGCAAAGGTGAATTGCGATTATTTTGAGAGTTCATCTTGAGTAATCTTTTGTATGAAATTGAGACATCTCAAGAGGAAGTAAAAGTTATCGAAGAGGTCAAAGGTTGCCCGTAGGTAAAGATTTTGTTTATATCAATTTGTTCCTAGAGAAGGATTGGTGAAGCATCTTAGAATTTTATGGAGTATCTGTGTTTTCTCTTCTGTTTCTAGTTTCGAGTTTCCTCTAGCTAAGGATAGCTGAAGACAGTACCCTTGACCGAGGACTCATGTAATATCCCAGAAATTTTAACAATATCAATTTAATAATCTGTTAAATAATTAAATTGATATTGATGATCTTTGATAATAAAATTTGAATTTAATTTAATAATCTGATTAAATTAGTATTAATTGGTGATTTTATCTTTTAAAAAGTTAATAAGATATTTTCTATTTGAATATATATATTTATTTATATATATTGTAAATAGAAGCTTTGGCAAATTGGAAATTTAGATTTAATTTAATATGACTTTTCAAAGATATTTAAATAAGTAACTTTATAGTTTTAAATATACTTTAGGTAGATATTTTAATTGCTTAAATATTTTTACTTAAGTTTAAAAATATATAAGAGTTAACAAAAAGGCTTGTTTTGTTTCTTTTTAAAATATTACTTGACAATATAATCTCTTATATAAATTATTTAATATCAAATATGTTAATTTCAAATAATAAGTATAATGTATTATTTTTATTAATATGAATGGATTTTAAAAGAATATGGAATTGTTATTTAATTGAATAAATAGTTATATATATATATATAACTTAACTTTTAAATTGAATCTTAGGATTTAATTTGAACTTGAATTTAAAATTTTGAAATTCAAAGGAATAAATATTTAATTGTTTGGATATTATAATATTTGTATAAACTTTTATTTATAAAATATAATTAGTTTTAGTTTCTCTTTAAATAGATATATATATATATATATAAGTATTTTATAAGTAAAGAAAAAGGCTTTTTGATTACTTTAAAATAAATAGAATTATGAATAAATACTTATAAGACAAGTGTCTTTAGCCTAAAGCTTCATTATAACATGTGTAAATAAAAGATAAACTATATTGACAAGTGTCTTTATTATTTTTAATTTTCTTTTATTTTATAAATTTCAAATTCACTTATATAAACATATGCATTCTCTTTACTTGATTCTTTCTATTCTCATTTTTCAAAACAAGATAAACTCAGTTTTTCTCTAATCTAAATCTGAAACAAATCAATATTACTTTTCAAGATAATCCTCTAAACTCAAATCAGAGAATCAAATGCTCAAACTAGAAATTAAATACCTCAAACCAAATCAAACCCCTGTAAATCTTCTTCAAACCAAATCAAAGAAATCAGTCTGTAATTCTATTCAAAAATCTGGAAACAACTCAAAAGATCAACCTGCAACAATCTCATTTTCAAATCTCAAAACTGTCTGCATTTTTCAAATCTGGAATCATTTTAAAGCCAGCCTGCATTCTTCTCATCTCTGGAAGCAACATGCATGCAGCTCTAAATCCAATAAGTAAAGACCAGCAATTCAAGTTTTAAATCAAATTCAAGAAACATGCAAGTCCACAGTTTTCAAAAGCTAAAATCTGCCTCTGTTCATTTGCATGTCTGGTGAGTAACAATTTTTTTAAAATAAACTTAAGTTGATCTGAAATTCATGTTAAGTATTGAATGGAAGTTGGTTGCATGTGAATATTATAGTAGTTCTGCATATAGATATATTGATGTATGAATATATGTGTGCATGCTAGTTTACCTGTACATTTCTGTTTCAAAGAATAAACTCTGTTTGTCATTTTATCTGTGAGTAACATCATTTTTAAATGAGTTTAAGTATTTAATCTGTTGCATGTTGATTTATATGTTAAGTATGAATGATATGTATATATATAAGTAGATCTTCTGTGAACATATGAATAGAAAATTTTATACATGCTATTGTCTCTGTATTATACTATTTTTAAGTTCCCAGGTTCAAGAATTTTGTTCAAAACCCATTATCACACAATGTAATCTATGTTATTGTCTAAGATTCATATAAAATATGTTTGTTGAACCATGAATTTAAGTTTAAAAATTTATTCGAGTTAAGATAATTTTGAATTGTCTGTAAAAATCAATAATAACAGAGCAAGTCTGAATAAAGTGAAAATCCAATCATTTTAGTTCATCAATTCAGGAACCTAAACTAAATCCTTAACATAAATCATGATTTTAAGAATAAAATTATAATTTATAGCTTGAGGAGGAAGGTGTAGTTCGGGAATGAACATAAAATGGAAATTAGGAGATTTCTGGTGATCTATGGGATTGGAAGGATCGGGTTTCTTCTAGTGGATGAAGGAGTGACCAGCGAAGATCGGAAAAATATTGGATGGCGATGAAAATCATCAAGGAGGTAGCGGTGTTGACTTCTTGTCTGGAACCCTAAATTTTATCTGGGAAGTGTTTTTGATTGGTTCGACCTTCCAAGTGGATCGAGTGCTACGTAACTCAGGGGATTGGAAGTAGATGAGACGGCGAGGAAGTGAACGGAGGTGCAGGTGATCAGATGGTCGGAATTTCTTGGATGAGGCGATGACAGGTTTGGGTTTGGTGTTGTTTTAAATGTTCCAGGTTTGAGTTAAATGCCCAAACTCGATTTCATGATGGTGCGATTGATCTGATGATCGGATTTGGCTACGAGGGTGATCGCTGACTTGGGGGAATACTCGTCGATGGTCAGAGATGGTGCTATCTCCGGTGCATGTGCACGGTGTATGTCGTGAATCAGGGGAAGTTGGGCGAAGCAGTGAAGAGATACGCGAGTTTCTCGAGTGAATTTGGTGATTTTCTCGGAGTAATTAGGCGTGTGGCTCGAAGTCATTTAGGTGATGGCCGGGTAAAGTTTGGGTTACAGAGTTTTACCCTGTCAGTTTTAAAATTTTAAAACTGGATCTTTAAAATGGGAAGTTGGGATGTAAACTAAATTTAAACCAAAGTTAAATCTAGGTTTAAGTAAATTTAAAATCTCAGTTTTAAAATATATAAAGTTTTGAGTTGTATTCATTTTAAATCTTTAATTTAAAATGGAATTAAAGAAACATTTAAAAGTAAATGTTTTCAAAGCTTTTGTTAGTAATAATTAAAATAGTTATAAAGGTTAATCTTTATTTTAAGGATTAATTAAGGGTTAATGATTTAGGTTCATTAAATTAATAGGGTAATTGAAGAATAATTTATTAATTTAAGTAATTGATTAATTTGGTGTTAATTAATTAAATGATAAGTTAATTAATTAAGGGATTAATTAATTTGAAATTAAGGATCATTTATTTAGATAAGTATAGGTTAAGAATAAATGGTTAGAAATTTATTAATCAAGTGATTAAAGTTTAATTAAGGAAATTGATTTAGATTTAATTACTTTGAGAAAGTAATTAAAGGATTGTTAATAAATTAATGAGAAATCATTAATTAGGAATTATTTAATAATTAATAAAGGGGATTAATTTTGATAAATCAATTAGATTAATTAACTAATGATAATCTTTTATATATTAGTTAAGTATAATTACTTAATGGAAGTAATTAAAGTAATTAATTACTTAAGGTAATTAATTAAATAAATTTGATAAGTTTAAATTAATTTGTTTAATTAATTTAAGATAATCACTGGGTGATTTGATAATTACTTAAAGGTAATTAGTGGAAATATAAATTACTTAGAAAAGTAATTAAAGTTAATTAGTGGATGTAATTAACTAAAGATGGTTTAATAAAAGTAATTTGAGTTTAATTACTTTTGAATAATTAATCAAGGGATTAATTAAAGGATAATTAATTAAGGAGTAATTAATTATGAAGTAGAGTAATTAAGAATAGTTAATTACTAAATGAGATTAATCAAAGGTGATTAATAAATGTGACTAATTAATTATTAAATGTAATTAATTTAAATAAGATAATTAATTAAGAGTAATTAAGGATCATTAATTAATATAATTAATAATGTAATTAAGGATTGATTAATTAAGACTAATTAATCAATAATATGTGATTAAGGTAATTAATTAATTGTAGTTAATTAAGGATTAATGTAATTAAGTACAGTTAATTAATAGATGAAGTAATTAGAAATTAATTACTAAAATGGTTTAAGTTAATTAATTTATGAAATTAATTAAGGATTAATTACTTAAAGTAATTAAAAGATATTAATCAGGAATGATTAATTAAGATTGATACTAGAGTATGATTAATTAATTAGTTTAATTAATGATTAAGTAAGAAGGATTTATAAAATAGGTAATTAATTTAATTTACTTTAAATTAATTAGAGATGATAAATCATTACTTAAGAATGGATGAATGATATTGAATGCTTTGCATTGTTAATATCTCTGATAAGAGATGTGTTGATCTATGATATAGATGTTTGGTTGAATTGAAATGATGATATGAATTATCTGTTTGGATGATAATGTAGATTATCTATTGTAAATTATCTATCTATGTGTAGTGTAGATAAGAATTGAATTGTTTTAACCTTAAAACAACTTGGCCTTAAAAGATACGTTTTGGATTTCGATGAGACCGGGATCGGGTTTCCGTATACCGGAATTCCAGGTCTGGAGACCCGAATACCACATCGATCCAAATTAACGATAGGTCGTGAATCTCAAGTGAAGATGAAGATTCAGAGTGCAAGGGTTATTGTCGTTAACTCTGAGGGTGATTCCAATACGAGTGTAACGAGATAATGCCTTCGGTTTCGTTCAAACCCGGAACGAACTTGTATGGATTGAATGCTTTCAACACATCGTCAGGAGGGCGATGAGCATTCTAAGTGATGTATTCTGATTTAAAGGTAAATCGTAGCCTCAAGCCTCATCAACCGGGAATGGCTAAAACAGGGGAGGTGCAGCAAGGCTTCGTGGGTAGCACCCACTGAGAGTAAGGTCATCCCTGTCTAGAGAGTTCCTTCTTTTATTTCGGCTTAGTGGTGCAGTTGGCGACGGCCATCTGTGGGGTGATTTTATTCGGAATTATCCAGTAAGGGATGGTTCCGGCTTTGTGTTGCAGGGGATTGGGAGTGATCCTCGGTACGGTGATCTAGGCCCCGTACTGTGATGAGCGGTACCCCGGTAGCTCTGCCATTGTATGGAAATCCAAATTCCAATAAGTGATAACGGATTTGATTGTATACTTATGTATGCTGGAATTTAATAATGTAACAATTTCGGCTATTTCATATTTATTTGAAAACCCTAGACCCTATTATAATACAATCGAATTTCCTATCAAATGTTTGGTTAGCGTAAGGTAAAAACTTACCCATGTTTATTTGTGGGGAGTCTTACGTGATACCTTTTCTTTCCAAAAGGTTTTGAAGTTAAACAAGTTTAACCTGTTACTCACACCAGACCCATGTCTGACCCAAGTTGTTTATTTCTGTTTTACGAACTCTTGGGTACTCAAATTTTTACGAGTAGCCAAGGGATTCAGGTTTAGCTTAGACGAATTGTGGAGGAGCAATGGAGCAGGAGGCTTCGGCGTTCGTAGATATAATATTCCGCTGTGTTGATATCTGTGTTAGAGTCTTGTATTGTATTTGAGTTGTAATATCTAGACAGATGATTATAACTGTCTAATATGTGTTGTATAGTTGTGTAAACTCTGATAAGTGTTGTATACTATGTAATAGTTTCTTTATGTTATTAATATAATTTATTCGTTCCGCTGTGAGATCGTTGTTGTTGTTTCTTCTGTCTTCTCTTCTTTTCTATTTTCTACCTCTTTCTTTCTTATTAATGACGCGTTATTCTGTGGAATGAATGGCGGGTTATTACAGTGGTATCAGAGCTTAGGTTGAGCGAATGCCTAAGCTTTTGGTTAAGTGAATATCAGAACACTAGGTTGAGTGAATACCTAGGTTCGGAAGGGTTGATTATTAGAGATAGGATCTGTAGCAACCTGTTTTAGTCTGAGTGTATATATATATATATATACGAGAGCGCGTATTTGTTAGTTATATAAAATGGTTTTATATTGTGTTAATTGATCGGTTAAGTGGTATATGGATTCTGGTCAATACGAGTAGCTACCGTTATTGATAGGGATCTCTAAACACTTGGACCAGGCCAACGGACACAATATTGTTTTAAAAAGGGAAGGTGAAATAATTTTACCCAGATATATTTTCTATATATAAAAAGTATCATTTTAAATGTATATGGTATTTGTAATGATTGGTTGAGATGATAATAATTTATCATCTAAGATTAGGAGTCTGAGTGTTGAGGTTGGAAGTGTATTTATCGAGACTGTAAACCTAATACCGTCTCGAGTGAACTTTGCTGTGATGAAGGATTTCATCAATCTCCGAAGGAAACTGTTATGGTTCGGAGTTTATCTTTGTAGTTTGGATGAGTAAAGTTGGAGCTGTCGGTTGGACAGAAGCGAGTGATGGTATCTTGATACTTCTGGAAGAAGTAGCTGCGTGATGAGATGCAGTGACTATGGATGTTCCCGAAGATGTTTTCTTTGGAACAAGTTAATGAAGTGTGTCTGCTTCGGTGTCGAGGCTGAGTTCAGCAAGATGTTTTTGTTCTGTTTGAAGTCCGAATTTCTCGAAGAACTTTGGATTGAGAAGTCTTTGGCATCTGTGGCAGTAGTGCAGCTCGGAGTATTCTGTGTGTTGGCAGTAAGTTTTCCTGGATGAGCAGTTTTCTGAAGAAGGAGTTCAGAAGCAGCAGAGTGGATCCATTTCTTCGATAGATTGGATAATTAAGTATAAGCTGTTCTAATTGGTAAAGAGAGAACAGTTTTCTTTGCAGTTAGGCTGGGTTGATCGCAAAAGTGACTTGCGATAGTTTGAGTATTCTTTTGAGTTATCCGATATTTTCTGGGATGTGTTGTCCAGTCTGTGTTTGAGATCTTTATCAGCATTTTCATTCTACCTTATATCAGAGTGGTGCAGCAGAAGCAGTTTGGCGAGTGCTCCTGTTTGTCTTTTCCAGATAGGAGAAGTTAGTTTAGTCTTCTGATGTTTGTGAGTAGAGTTGGTGTTCTTGGTCTTGGTTGATCTTAAGGGGATCATTGTGTTGGATTGTTTTTGGTCTAGTTTGTTTCTAGAAGCATCGGCGAAGGTTGAGTTGATCAGGAAGGATTTGTAGGCAGCCCAGGATCGTCTGAAAGATTTTGTGGATAAGAGACGGAGGAATTTTGGAATTCGAAGTTGGAAACTTCGTTGTGATTGAAGTTTTCTCTGGTAAAAGGGAGCTATAAGATTGGGTAAGTCTGGGAAGTTAGCTCCGAGTTATTTTGGATCTTTTCTATGATCTAATTTGGATAAGTACTTTGATCTACTGGATTGAATTGTCAGTTTGGATAACTGGAATTCATTGTGTTTTACGTATCTCTGAGGGAGTACGTGTTTGATCTATCTCTGGTTTTGGAACCAGCAGTTCTGGAAGATTTGGTTGTTAAGTCAGACTCGTCTGTAGTCTGATATCTTGTTTAGTTCTGTAGATCTAGAAGAGTAGAAGCTCTATAGCTTAGTAGTATTGTTTGTTGGATTCTGTAGAGCGAGTATCCCGATATATATATACCTGGGGAAACTCGAGGAAATTATATCCAGAATTTTGTCTGGATAATTAGAATTGTTTGATTGGATAAATTGGTTGCTATGGTTGTTAGCATATAAATGATAATATATGCTTGTGATTTAAATAGATTATTAAATTACCTTTGTTTTAAATTTCGGGGACGAAATTATTTTAAGGGGGAAGGAATGTAATATCCCAGAAATTTTAACAATATCAATTTAATAATCTGTTAAATAATTAAATTGATATTGATGATCTTTGATAATAAAATTTGAATTTAATTTAATAATCTGATTAAATTAGTATTAATTGGTGATTTTATCTTTTAAAAAGTTAATAAGATATTTTCTATTTGAATATATATATTTATTTATATATATTGTAAATAGAAGCTTTGGCAAATTGGAAATTTAGATTTAATTTAATATGACTTTTCAAAGATATTTAAATAAGTAACTTTATAGTTTTAAATATACTTTAGGTAGATATTTTAATTGCTTAAATATTTTTACTTAAGTTTAAAAATATATAAGAGTTAACAAAAAGGCTTGTTTTGTTTCTTTTTAAAATATTACTTGACAATATAATCTCTTATATAAATTATTTAATATCAAATATGTTAATTTCAAATAATAAGTATAATGTATTATTTTTATTAATATGAATGGATTTTAAAAGAATATGGAATTGTTATTTAATTGAATAAATAGTTATATATATATATATAACTTAACTTTTAAATTGAATCTTAGGATTTAATTTGAACTTGAATTTAAAATTTTGAAATTCAAAGGAATAAATATTTAATTGTTTGGATATTATAATATTTGTATAAACTTTTATTTATAAAATATAATTAGTTTTAGTTTCTCTTTAAATATATATATATATATATATATAAGTATTTTATAAGTAAAGAAAAAGGCTTTTTGATTACTTTAAAATAAATAGAATTATGAATAAATACTTATAAGACAAGTGTCTTTAGCCTAAAGCTTCATTATAACATGTGTAAATAAAAGATAAACTATATTGACAAGTGTCTTTATTATTTTTAATTTTCTTTTATTTTATAAATTTCAAATTCACTTATATAAACATATGCATTCTCTTTACTTGATTCTTTCTATTCTCATTTTTCAAAACAAGATAAACTCAGTTTTTCTCTAATCTAAATCTGAAACAAATCAATATTACTTTTCAAGATAATCCTCTAAACTCAAATCAGAGAATCAAATGCTCAAACTAGAAATTAAATACCTCAAACCAAATCAAACCCCTGTAAATCTTCTTCAAACCAAATCAAAGAAATCAGTCTGTAATTCTATTCAAAAATCTGGAAACAACTCAAAAGATCAACCTGCAACAATCTCATTTTCAAATCTCAAAACTGTCTGCATTTTTCAAATCTGGAATCATTTTAAAGCCAGCCTGCATTCTTCTCATCTCTGGAAGCAACATGCATGCAGCTCTAAATCCAATAAGTAAAGACCAGCAATTCAAGTTTTAAATCAAATTCAAGAAACATGCAAGTCCACAGTTTTCAAAAGCTAAAATCTGCCTCTGTTCATTTGCATGTCTGGTGAGTAACAATTTTTTTTAAAATAAACTTAAGTTGATCTGAAATTCATGTTAAGTATTGAATGGAAGTTGGTTGCATGTGAATATTATAGTAGTTCTGCATATAGATATATTGATGTATGAATATATGTGTGCATGCTAGTTTACCTGTACATTTCTGTTTCAAAGAATAAACTCTGTTTGTCATTTTATCTGTGAGTAACATCATTTTTAAATGAGTTTAAGTATTTAATCTGTTGCATGTTGATTTATATGTTAAGTATGAATGATATGTATATATATATAAGTAGATCTTCTGTGAACATATGAATAGAAAATTTTATACATGCTATTGTCTCTGTATTATACTATTTTTAAGTTCCCAGGTTCAAGAATTTTGTTCAAAACCCATTATCACACAATGTAATCTATGTTATTGTCTAAGATTCATATAAAATATGTTTGTTGAACCATGAATTTAAGTTTAAAAATTTATTCGAGTTAAGATAATTTTGAATTGTCTGTAAAAATCAATAATAACAGAGCAAGTCTGAATAAAGTGAAAATCCAATCATTTTAGTTCATCAATTCAGGAACCTAAACTAAATCCTTAACATAAATCATGATTTTAAGAATAAAATTATAATTTATAGCTTGAGGAGGAAGGTGTAGTTCGGGAATGAACATAAAATGGAAATTAGGAGATTTCTGGTGATCTATGGGATTGGAAGGATCGGGTTTCTTCTAGTGGATGAAGGAGTGACCAGCGAAGATCGGAAAAATATTGGATGGCGATGAAAATCATCAAGGAGGTAGCGGTGTTGACTTCTTGTCTGGAACCCTAAATTTTATCTGGGAAGTGTTTTTGATTGGTTCGACCTTCCAAGTGGATCGAGTGCTACGTAACTCAGGGGATTGGAAGTAGATGAGACGGCGAGGAAGTGAACGGAGGTGCAGGTGATCAGATGGTCGGAATTTCTTGGATGAGGCGATGACAGGTTTGGGTTTGGTGTTGTTTTAAATGTTCCAGGTTTGAGTTAAATGCCCAAACTCGATTTCATGATGGTGCGATTGATCTGATGATCGGATTTGGCTACGAGGGTGATCGCTGACTTGGGGGAATACTCGTCGATGGTCAGAGATGGTGCTATCTCCGGTGCATGTGCACGGTGTATGTCGTGAATCAGGGGAAGTTGGGCGAAGCAGTGAAGAGATACGCGAGTTTCTCGAGTGAATTTGGTGATTTTCTCGGAGTAATTAGGCGTGTGGCTCGAAGTCATTTAGGTGATGGCCGGGTAAAGTTTGGGTTACAGAGTTTTACCCTGTCAGTTTTAAAATTTTAAAACTGGATCTTTAAAATGGGAAGTTGGGATGTAAACTAAATTTAAACCAAAGTTAAATCTAGGTTTAAGTAAATTTAAAATCTCAGTTTTAAAATATATAAAGTTTTGAGTTGTATTCATTTTAAATCTTTAATTTAAAATGGAATTAAAGAAACATTTAAAAGTAAATGTTTTCAAAGCTTTTGTTAGTAATAATTAAAATAGTTATAAAGGTTAATCTTTATTTTAAGGATTAATTAAGGGTTAATGATTTAGGTTCATTAAATTAATAGGGTAATTGAAGAATAATTTATTAATTTAAGTAATTGATTAATTTGGTGTTAATTAATTAAATGATAAGTTAATTAATTAAGGGATTAATTAATTTGAAATTAAGGATCATTTATTTAGATAAGTATAGGTTAAGAATAAATGGTTAGAAATTTATTAATCAAGTGATTAAAGTTTAATTAAGGAAATTGATTTAGATTTAATTACTTTGAGAAAGTAATTAAAGGATTGTTAATAAATTAATGAGAAATCATTAATTAGGAATTATTTAATAATTAATAAAGGGGATTAATTTTGATAAATCAATTAGATTAATTAACTAATGATAATCTTTTATATATTAGTTAAGTATAATTACTTAATGGAAGTAATTAAAGTAATTAATTACTTAAGGTAATTAATTAAATAAATTTGATAAGTTTAAATTAATTTGTTTAATTAATTTAAGATAATCACTGGGTGATTTGATAATTACTTAAAGGTAATTAGTGGAAATATAAATTACTTAGAAAAGTAATTAAAGTTAATTAGTGGATGTAATTAACTAAAGATGGTTTAATAAAAGTAATTTGAGTTTAATTACTTTTGAATAATTAATCAAGGGATTAATTAAAGGATAATTAATTAAGGAGTAATTAATTATGAAGTAGAGTAATTAAGAATAGTTAATTACTAAATGAGATTAATCAAAGGTGATTAATAAATGTGACTAATTAATTATTAAATGTAATTAATTTAAATAAGATAATTAATTAAGAGTAATTAAGGATCATTAATTAATATAATTAATAATGTAATTAAGGATTGATTAATTAAGACTAATTAATCAATAATATGTGATTAAGGTAATTAATTAATTGTAGTTAATTAAGGATTAATGTAATTAAGTACAGTTAATTAATAGATGAAGTAATTAGAAATTAATTACTAAAATGGTTTAAGTTAATTAATTTATGAAATTAATTAAGGATTAATTACTTAAAGTAATTAAAAGATATTAATCAGGAATGATTAATTAAGATTGATACTAGAGTATGATTAATTAATTAGTTTAATTAATGATTAAGTAAGAAGGATTTATAAAATAGGTAATTAATTTAATTTACTTTAAATTAATTAGAGATGATAAATCATTACTTAAGAATGGATGAATGATATTGAATGCTTTGCATTGTTAATATCTCTGATAAGAGATGTGTTGATCTATGATATAGATGTTTGGTTGAATTGAAATGATGATATGAATTATCTGTTTGGATGATAATGTAGATTATCTATTGTAAATTATCTATCTATGTGTAGTGTAGATAAGAATTGAATTGTTTTAACCTTAAAACAACTTGGCCTTAAAAGATACGTTTTGGATTTCGATGAGACCGGGATCGGGTTTCCGTATACCGGAATTCCAGGTCTGGAGACCCGAATACCACATCGATCCAAATTAACGATAGGTCGTGAATCTCAAGTGAAGATGAAGATTCAGAGTGCAAGGGTTATTGTCGTTAACTCTGAGGGTGATTCCAATACGAGTGTAACGAGATAATGCCTTCGGTTTCGTTCAAACCCGGAACGAACTTGTATGGATTGAATGCTTTCAACACATCGTCAGGAGGGCGATGAGCATTCTAAGTGATGTATTCTGATTTAAAGGTAAATCGTAGCCTCAAGCCTCATCAACCGGGAATGGCTAAAACAGGGGAGGTGCAGCAAGGCTTCGTGGGTAGCACCCACTGAGAGTAAGGTCATCCCTGTCTAGAGAGTTCCTTCTTTTATTTCGGCTTAGTGGTGCAGTTGGCGACGGCCATCTGTGGGGTGATTTTATTCGGAATTATCCAGTAAGGGATGGTTCCGGCTTTGTGTTGCAGGGGATTGGGAGTGATCCTCGGTACGGTGATCTAGGCCCCGTACTGTGATGAGCGGTACCCCGGTAGCTCTGCCATTGTATGGAAATCCAAATTCCAATAAGTGATAACGGATTTGATTGTATACTTATGTATGCTGGAATTTAATAATGTAACAATTTCGGCTATTTCATATTTATTTGAAAACCCTAGACCCTATTATAATACAATCGAATTTCCTATCAAATGTTTGGTTAGCGTAAGGTAAAAACTTACCCATGTTTATTTGTGGGGAGTCTTACGTGATACCTTTTCTTTCCAAAAGGTTTTGAAGTTAAACAAGTTTAACCTGTTACTCACACCAGACCCATGTCTGACCCAAGTTGTTTATTTCTGTTTTATAAACTCTTGGGTACTCAAATTTTTACGAGTAGCCAAGGGATTCAGGTTTAGCTTAGACGAATTGTGGAGGAGCAATGGAGCAGGAGGCTTCGGCGTTCGTAGATATAATATTCCGCTGTGTTGATATCTGTGTTAGAGTCTTGTATTGTATTTGAGTTGTAATATCTAGACAGATGATTATAACTGTCTAATATGTGTTGTATAGTTGTGTAAACTCTGATAAGTGTTGTATACTATGTAATAGTTTCTTTATGTTATTAATATAATTTATTCGTTCCGCTGTGAGATCGTTGTTGTTGTTTCTTCTGTCTTCTCTTCTTTTCTATTTTCTACCTCTTTCTTTCTTATTAATGACGCGTTATTCTGTGGAATGAATGGCGGGTTATTACAACTCATCCATTCTTTGAGTAGTTGGTTATGTCTTTAAGATAACCAATGTTCCCGCTTGTTTGTGGATATAGTGTGCTCGAGTTCATCAACATTCTCATCTATTTCAAGATCGGAGTTGTGCAGCGGAAGCAAAAAGTAGTAGCTGTGCGAGAAAGGAAATAACCTCAGATTTCTACAGGAAGTTTATGTGAACATTCTGAGTGTGTATAGAAGTTTCTGGAATCTGAAAGAAGGAAGTTCAGTCTTCTATTGCTTGTGAAGTAGAGTTTGTGTTCTGGATTTTGACGGGTTTTGGGAAACCACCTTGAATGAGTAGACCCAAGAACTTATTATTTTGGTCTTGATTGTTTCTGGAAGCATCAGCATAGATTGAGCTGATCAGGAAGAAGTTTGTAGTTTAGATTTATCTGTTGAGTTATGAAGATATGAGATAAGGAATTGGAATTTGAAGTTGGATACTTCATTGTTGTTAAGATTTCTCTGGTTAAGAATGCAGTTTGGATAAGATTGAGATGCTAGTTTAGATAGCTGGAACTCATTATATTTCACGTATCTCTGAGGGAGTACGTGTATGATCTATTACTGATTGTAGAATCAGCAGTTCAGATGGATATGGTAGTTGAGTTGGTTTTGAGCTTAGTCTGAGATCTTGTTCAGATTTGTAATCTAGATGGGAAGGAATTCTAGATTTTTGTAGATAGTTAGTTAAGATCCTGTAGAACGAGTATCCCGGTATATATATATATATACTTGGGAAAAACTCGAGGAAATTCTATCCAGAATTTGTCTGGATAGTTAAATTTGTTTGGTTAAATTGTTTGCTATGGTTGTTAGAATATGATTGATATGTATGGTTGCTGTTTGAAATTAAAATTAAAATTTTACTGGATTATTAAATTATCTTTGCTTTTAAATTTCGGGGACGAAATTATTTTAAGGGGGAAGGAATGTGATATCCCGAAAATTTGGCAATATCAATTTAATAATCTTTATAAATAATTAAATTGATTATTTGATTTTATTTTATAAATTGACAAGTTTATTCATTTTAAAAAGCTAATAATAACTAATTTGGCAATATCTTTTCTAACAATTTTAAATTGGGAAGTTTTATCTTTCTAAAACTAATATAAGTGTTTATATTTATAATGTATATATATAGGTATATATATTATAAATAGGGAGTCTTTAATTTAATAAAAGGATAAGTTTTCAAATTATAATATATATGTATATATATATATATATTGTTATTTGAAGTTATGTATTAAATTCAATAGGATAATTATCAAGCTAATGTTAAAAGTACTTTTCATTTGGAATATATATATTTGCATATATTAGAATGAAAAGAATATTGAATTTGAATTTAATAAAGTATTTTCAAACTTTAATATTTATATAATTTGTAATTTGGAAATTTGTAATTTGACTTAATACTTTTGGAAATGATAATTGAGATTTAAATAACAAGGATAATTTCTTATTTATTATAAAGATATATTTTAGCTTAATTTTTAAATAAGATTTAAAATAAGAAGTTAATTGGTTTTAAGACTCTTTCATTTTTAAAATTCAAATATAAGTCAAAATAGGTTTGTAAAAATATATATATATATAGAGTTAAACTCAATTTCTCAAGCATTTATAAATATGTTATAAATATTTGATCAAAGTATAAGTTACTTAAATAATAGTTTTCACATTTGTATATTTATTAAAAATCTTAAAGCTTATATTATCAAAGGATAAATACATTATATACATATAAATATTTCTTAAATACATATAAATGACTTAAATAAATTAAATAAAATAAGAATTAATACTTGTAAGCATATTAAGGTGGTTTAGTGACATTTGTAAAAATGTAAGCATAGGTGTAAGCAAATTAATACTTAAAAGACAAGTGGCTATATTTTAATTAAAGCTTTAAAATAATAAAATTTATATGGAAGAAGAAAAATCTGTATTCATTTTTCAGTTCAACGTCCTTCTTCTCATTATTCGATTAAAACTAAATCCAAAATTTAGAGAAGTATGAAAACCTGGAAATCTAAATTCAAGGAAGAAGTAAATCTGAAATTGCTAATCAAAAGAAAGATCAAGGAAAAATTCAAATAGCAGTTTAAAATCTTCAAACAACTTAAAGTTCAGAAGAAGGAAATCAAGCAAGTAATCAAAGATCAAACAACAAGATTCAAATTCAACTAAGCAAAAGAAATCAAGTTCAAAAATCAACATGCAAAGCCTGGAAACAACCCTGTCTTCTGTTATCTGCTTCTCTGTTTATTTGACAGGTGAGTAAACCTTTATTTTAAAACAGTTTTTAAATCTGAGAATAAACTTAAATGTGTGATGAATTTTTATAGTAATATGGTTTGCATATGATATTATCTGTGAATGCATGCTTATATAAAAGGCCTGTACTAAAATCAGTATGTATAAATATATGCTTCTCTGTTCTTAATATGAGTAAACTAAGCATAAAATAGTTTTAGATTATATACATATAATAAGTGCTCGAAGTGAAATTTGTTGCATGTTTGAAAATGTGTATGAATGTTTGTTTAGATCTAAATGCATGTTTATATGAATGGATATACTGTGAGTCTGTCTGAATATATAAGTGATCATCTCTGTTTTAAGTTACAGAGTTTAAAACTTAGATCAAAAATTTCAATCCTTCTCTCTTTCTAATCTCTGTTAGGTTTAGGTTCCTAAATGAAAAATGGTTGAGACAATCTAGATTTATTTTTAAAAATAGTTTCAAGTAAGAATATATGGTAAATATTCTGAAAAATAAAGAATGACAGTAAAAAAAAAAATCATATTTAAGTCAAAGATCAATGTTAACGAATTCATATTTGGATTACATAGATTGATTCGTGGTTGAAAATTATGAATTATGATGGGAATATCATGATTTTTAGATAGGATATTGATGAGATATCCTGAGTTGTTCAGTTTTGGTATTTTCGGCAACTGCCGATGATCTATGTCGAGATGAAGCTTGGATTTGATATCAAGGGAGGCTTTAGGGCTGTTGATCGTAGGAAAAATAGTGGAAGAGGCTATCATTCATCGTGGCGTTGGATTTTGGATAGAGTAGGGTTTAACACTAAGAATGGGTCGAGTCTGGAAACGGGATCTTGGTGGCGTCTCTGGTTGTTCGAGTTGCACCGGACCAAGGGGGATGGCTTCGGGAATGGTCGGGGAACATGTGACAGTGGTTGCGCATCGTCTGGTGGTCGGAGACGTGATTTCGAGGCGTTTTTCTGGTGATGGTTTTCGTTCCAGTATCGATAGGATTCCTCGATTTCGATCGTGGGTTCGTGCCAGTGTTTGGGTGGTCAGGATCTGATGTAGAGGCGAGTGTCGATGAGTCGAAGGTGTCGTGGATGGTCGGAAGGGACTGGGTTGCTGGTTCACGTGCACCTGTACACGTTTGCGTGTATTTGGATGTTGGTTTGGGCATGTTGTTTGGGAAGAAGAGTTGTACCGGGTTTGGTCTCGAGAATAATGGAGTGCGACTCGAAGTAGAAGTTGACTCGAAGGGAAACTCGAGGAAATTGGGGTTGTGCTCGGGTTTGTCTTCGGGATTGTAAGAGTGAACTGTTTCAGATTTTACTTTAACTAAATCCAAGTTTTTAAATATAAATAAAAGTAAGTTTTAAAGTAAAATTTTAAAACAAATTCTTAAATCTATTATTTATAAAATAAATGTTTTTAAGTAATTGATTTAAGAAAGTTATTATAATTTGTTAAGTTAAATGTTTATTTTATTTCAAAACTTAATTAAATGATTTAATTAAGGAAGTTAAATTTTTTTAAGATAAAAATGTTTTAATGATAATTAAGTCATTAATTAAGATAATGGTTTACCTTAAAAAGGATAATTAAGGTTTTAATAATTTGAGGTTAATAAAGTAATTTAAGTATAATTAATTAATTAAATTAATTAATGATTTAAGGATTTATTTATTTATTAATTAAAGGTTATAATTAGTTAATTAAAGATTAATTAAGGATTAATCAAATGGTAATTAAGGACTAATTAACTGATAATTAAGGATTAACTAAGTTGTTATTAAGTTTTATTAATTGATAATTAAGGTTTATTAATTAATAATTAAAAGAATAATTAATCTGTAATTAAAGATTAATTAATTGGTTTAAAGAATACTTAAAAGATGAATTACTCAGCTATGATTTATGAGATGAATGTGATTAAGTTAAGTTAATTAATTTGTTAATTAATTAAAGATAGTCACTTGGTAATTAATTAAGTATAATTACTTAATGAGATTTGATAAGTGTAATTGCTTAATGTAAGTAATTAATGTGTAATTACTGAATGTAATTAAATAAAAAAATAATTTCTTAATGAAAGTAATTAAGGAATTTATTACTTAGTGTAATTAATTAAAGAGTGATTAATTTCTAAATGTAATTAATTAAAGTTAATTAATGAATGTGATTAATTAATGATTACTTGTTGATTGTAATTAATTAAAAGGGTAATTAATTAATGAAAGTAATTAGGGATTAATTAATAAGAGTAATTAAGGGTTAATTACCGTTAATGGTTAAGAATAATTAATTTGTGAAATTAATTAAAGAATAATTACTTTATGTAATTAATGAATAATTAATCAAAGATGATTAATATTTAATGAGTAATTAATTAATTAAAGGTTGTAATTAATTAATGATTGATTAAGCAAGGTTAGATGATTAATTCTTAAGTAATTAATTTAATTTAAGTTAATTAAATTAATTATAACATAGGGTTAATAATTGTTGCTTATGGATGATTGTTGTGTAGAATATCTGAATTAGAAGATATCTATTGGATGATATGGTGATATTATGTGATATGATAAATGTGTGATATTTATCTGTTAAATGCTGTGTGAATTCAAGTATTGAATTGAATTAAATTGTTTAAACCTTTAAACAACTTGGCCTTAAAAGATACGTTTTGGATTTCGATGAGACCGGGATCGGGTTTCCGTATACCGGAATTCCAGGTCTGGAGACCCGAATACCACATCGATCCAAATTTACGATAGGTCGTGAATCTCAAGTGAAGATGAAGATTCAGAGTGCAAGGGTTATTGTCGTTAACTCTGAGGGTGATTCCAAAACGAGTGTAACGAGATAATGCCTTCAGTTTCGTTCGAACCCGGAACGAACTTATATGGATTGAATGCTTTCAGCACATCGTCAGGCGGACGATGAGCATTCTAAGTGATATGTTCTGATTAAAGGTAATCGTAACCTCAAGCCTCATCAACCGGGAATGGCTAAAACAGGGGAGGTGCAGCAAGGCTTCGTGGGTAGCACCCACTGAGAGCAAGATAGATCCCTGTCTAGAGGTCCCTTTTCTTTTATTCGGCTTAGTGTGTGGTTGGTCGCGCCAACTACGGGATTATCTTGTTCGGGATTATCCAGTAAGGGATGGTTCCGGCTTTGTGTTGCAGGGGAGCGGGCGTACTCCTCGGTACGGTGATCTAGGCCACGTACTGTGATGGGCGGTACCCCAGTAGCCCTGCCATTGTATGGAATCCAAACTCCAATAAGTGTCGTACGTATTAGTTGTGCCCAACTATGTTGGAATGTGAGATGTAAGCATTTCAGCTATTTCCGTATTTTACTTGAAAACCCTAGACCCTATTATAATATAACTGGATTTCCTATCAAATGTTTTGGTTAGCGTAAGGTAAAAACTTTTCCATGTTTATGTGTGGGAAGTCTTACGTGATACCTTTGTTTTCAAAAGGTTTTGAAGTTAAACAATTTTAACCCGTTTACTCACACCAGACCCATGTCTGACCCAAGTGTTTATTTCTGTTTTATTAAACCTTGGGTACTCAATTTTTACGAGTAGCCAAGGGATTCAGGTTAGCTTTGACGAATCTATGGAGGAGATATGGAGCAGGAGGCTTCAGCATTCGTAGATATATAGTATTCCGCTGTGTTGGTTTCTCTGAGTCGTTTGTTTGAGTTGTATCTTGTGTTGTATAATAGACAGGTTTTATAACTGTCTATTTTGTGATGTATAAGTTGTGTACTCTGATTATGTAAAGACTATGTAATAGTTATGTGATATATTATATTTGTTTCGTTCCGCTGTGAGATTCTGATGTGTTGTTATTCTTTCTTTCTCTTCTTTTCTCTTTTCTATCCCTTTCTTTCTTAATAATGATGCGACTTTCTATGGAGAGAAAGTCGTGGTCGTTACACCCGAGCATAAAGAAAAACACAAAACACTCGAGTCAGGATTAACATTCTTATGCAAGTAAATCAACTCAAGTAAATGTCCAAGTGAAAGGCAAATAACTTAAAGGATGTTTAGGATTCCATCCTTTAAGGATCCGTGGAACTATCTACATACATAATACAATACGCTACATAGATAATGTCTACAGTAAAGTAAAATATTAAAATAGCGTTAAGTTGTTACCCATATCCCCCTTAACACATTTTATATAAATGTCATAGTCTATATAGTATCGTAATTTCTCCGTAAATTGGAGGGCTATCAGAGGGCACTCCATGGTATACGACACAAACCAAACTCGTAGATGGCGCAATAAGGCATATGATAAGGCACGCGAGGCAATGCCTAGGGTAGGATACTACCATTTTGCAGATCCAGACTGGTGGTAACGTATAGCAGCTACTACCGCCCACCTCGAGACACACTCCAATAATCAAAGGTGCACCCAATCAAATCAAAAAGTAATAGAATGGTATCGAAAAAGCATGCTCGATCGGAGGTGCGACCTCACTTGGCCCGGCGTGGCTCATGTTTTAGTCATATCAAGCTGACCCGAGGTGGTCAAGGCTGCGTTCATACCTCATACAGAATCGTTCGCCAAACCATCCTACTTTGTTCTGAATTCTCAACCACGTACACAGTTGTTAAAGTTGTTTTTCGTATTGGCGGAGAGTATGACAATATCCAATCTCAGTCTCTTTAACAACCGAATGCTTATTTCACACCGTGGTCATTTTATATTTCAAACAGTTCGTACATCATATCAAAATATCATATTCATTTCAAAATAATATCACTTTTCGAAATCATATTCACTTTCGAAATCATATCACTTTCGAAATCATTATTCACTTTAAGACAAATTCATTTCCAAAATCATAACCACAAAATGGGTTAAACCATCATATCAAAGCATTCGCATTTAAATCCATTAAATCTAGATCATAACAGTTCCAAGTTAAATAGTTTTAATATTGAACGTAGTTTATATATTGGAATAGTTATATATTAAAAATAGTTTATTTTTAAAATAGGTTATAGATTAAAATAGTTTATATATTAAAAAGAGTATATATCAAAAATAGTTTCAAATTAGAATTGATTCTTCCAATTTCACAAATCAATTCAAATCAACTTTAGTTCTAAAATTCATTTAAATCAATCTCAGTTCAACAATTTCAAGTAAAAATGTTAAAGGTTCGATATAAATTCTTACTAAAACCATTTTTAATTTATATCGATTTCAAATCCAGGTCTGAACTACAAATTTAAACCACTTCCAATTCTATAGGTTTCAAAGTTTAAATATTCAAACATTTACAATAACTCTATTTGATAAATTACTTTTATATTTCAAAAATTCAACTTAAATTTTAAATTTGAAAATATTCACTTAATCATTTTTAATAACATTTAAATAAAATCTCAAAATGCAAATTTAACTAAAATCAATAATTAAATATCTAACTTCCATTATATTTAATTCTAAAATATTTACCTAATCACTTTTTATAACATTTAAATAAAATCTCAAATTACAAATTTAAATCAAAATTAAATATTCAATTTTATTTGAATTTGAAAATATTCGTTTAATCACCTTTAATTAAATCAAGTTTGTAACGACCTGAAATTTTCAACTATTCGCATCCATACATGTCGGATTTGAATTGCTCAAAATATCAAGTTGTTAATTTAAATTTTGCAAAACTCAGCATATACAGTAAATAAATAATCACAGAATCACAGACACAGAGTAATATAAAATAATGCAGCGGAAACAAAGAATAGTAGTTCATGAAGCTACTATATATAATATAACAGAGTTCAACAAGATACAACAGAAATCACGAATACAAAGATGACTAAATACAATAGTCAAATACAAGATCTGAATACCTCACTGGAATCAACTGAATAACTGAAAGCTGGATAGATAACTGGATCTCCAAGCGAAGCTCCAACTCCAAAGGTGAGTCTCAAATGCTGTATCACTCAGTCTAACCCGAGCGTAAAGCAAAACACAAAACACCCGAGTCAGGATTAACATTCTTATACCAATAAATCCAACTCAAGTGAAATAACAACTGAAATACAAGTAACTCGATGGATGTTTGGGATAACCATCCTCTAAGGATCCGTTAAACTATCTACTATGTAGTAATATACGCTATTATAATAATGCCTAAAGTAAAGTAAACTATTAAAATAGCGTTAAGGCGTTACCCATATCCCCCTTAACACATTTTATATATTCCCATAGTCTATACAGTACCGTAATCTCCCCCGTAATGGGCATCGTCAGAGGGCACTCCATAGGTATGGTACAAAACAAACTCGTAGTAAAGCATGCTAGGGTAGGTGACATGGCACAACAAGGCAATGCTAGGGTAGATATACCAATTACGCATCCGGACTGGTGGTAACGCATAACAGCCACTACCGCCCAACTCGAGCCACACTCCCGAAATCCGAAGGTGCGCACCAAATCAATCACAAAGTAATAGAATAACATACGATGGAGTGTGTCCGATCAGAGGAGATACCTTATTGGCCCGGAATCGCTCCTGTTTTAGCCACCTTATGCCAACTCACGGGAGTCGGGTCCATGTATATACCTCATATAGGATCGTCGCCACCATCCTACTTCATTCCGGAATCTCCACCGCATACACAGTTGTTAAAATGGTTTTCGGTATCGACAGAAAGTATGCCCATATCCGATCCCGGTCTCTTTAACAACCAAACGTTATTATAACACCGCAGTCATTTCAAAATAGTTTATACTTCAAAACCAAAATATCATTTCCATTTCAAAAACATATCAATACGATAACATTTTCACTTCAAATATATCCATTTCCAAAAATCATATCACTTTCCAAAGTTATAACTCTTTCGAAATCAAAACACTTAAAATTATAATATTTTGGAAATCACAACATTTTGAAATTATAGCATTTTGGAAATCATAACACTTTGAAATTATAGCATTTTGGAAATCATAACACTTTGAAATTATAGCATTTCCCTTAAACCGTTTAGATAACAATAATAGTATATATAATAAAATAGTTTATAAAATAAAATAATTTATATAAAATAGTTATAAGTTAAACAATATATATTAAAATAATTAGTATAATTAAAATAGTTTATATTAAAATAGTTTATATTAAAATAGTTTATAATAAAATAGTTATATTAAAATAGTTTATAAATAATATAAAAATAGTTTTTAAATATAATTTAAAAATATTTTATATAATAAAGATAGTTTCCACAAATTCACAAATCGATTCAAATCAACTCGACTTTCAAATTCAACTTAATTCAATCTCAATTCATAAATTTCAACTCAATTCAATTTCTTAATAAATAATTTCAAATTATATCGATTTCAAATACAGATTTGAAACACAAAATAAACCATTAAATTTCAATATATTTCAAAGCTTTAAATATTCTACATTTCCAAAACTAAATTTGATAATTCCATTTATATCTCAATTTAATTCCATTCCATTTAGTTTCTGAAATATTTATTTAATCATTTCAATAACATCTAAATACAACTTCAATTTACAAATTTAAATAACCAACATATCCCATTTAAATTTATATAAGTTTGAAATATTCATTTAAGTCACTTTTAATCAAATTTCAAGTTATAAAACATATCTTTAAATTTCAAATCCAACTTATTTAAGTAAAATTCTTAAATAAATATAATTTCAAATCAATTTCAAATCAATTTCAAATTTATCTTTCAACCTAAAACATTATAAATTTTATATTTGAAAATATAAATTTATATAAATACTTAAACATATTTTATATTGATTAAATCAACTTTATTAAATCAACTTTATTAAATCTTTAAAATCAATATTTATTAAGACCATATATTTCTTTCCAAAATCCATAGAAATCATTTTAAAAATATTTATATATAGACCAACGGTGTCTGTATAAAATTTTCTATCCTATGGTCAAGTGATACGGATATTTATCATTTCAATCCGCAATTTAAAATATATATACGGGTACATATCTTTTCAAACCATAATCCTAAATTCAATTCAATTGAAAATCGCTTGGGTTTATCATTTCAACCCATAACGATTTTCTCCTATTCTACAGATCGTTTGGGTATGTATCATTTCAACCCATAGTGAATTCTATACTAACAAGGAACTTGCAGAGTGATAACAGATATGATAATAACATAACAGGCATATATCATCAATATAAAAATAACAGACAATGGTGTCATATGTCATAGGTGAACAGATACAGATAATAGCATATGTAATAATGTAAATAACTAACAGCGGTATATTTCAATTGACGTTTCAATTGAAATCAAATTTAATAAATATAAGAACGTTAATCGTGAGTGATTGCTCACCTTTCGAGGCTAAAGACAAGAGGATGATACAGATATGCACACTGATACGGACACGAGCAAATCAAAAAGGTGCTGCGACCAACTTGGACATTGGCGAGACAAGAGTAAGGCACGATGATACATACAATAATAGGATATATATAAAATTAAACAATATCTATATATAAAGACACTAAATAAAATTTCCAATATAGACTTACTTTATAAATAGATATATATAGTGCTTCTTTTAATATAATATATTGTATCCATTCAAAACTTCCTTTAGTAAAATCCGCAATCAAAATCTAAATATACATACATATCAAATACTTGGAAAAATAATAAAATTCTCGTACACATAAGTATACTTAAAGTCAATATCCAATTTAACTGAGATTATATGCAACTTATATAAGCTATATATATATAACTAATATATATGATTTATGTTACTATACATATAACTACACCTATATGACGAGTACATGCATATATATATATACTGTCAAGAATATTTACAACCTATATTTAAAACCAACCTTTAACTTACACAATATTTGTCAACAATGTATACATATATAAACAAATAAAACTGGTATAAATACCTGTACTAAATCTTAGTATGTATAAGACATGCACGCATATACACTATAATATGTAAAGCAACTGACTATACATATATAAACGTACAACAGGTAAAATAAACTTTTATCTAGATATAACTTATATATTATCAAGTAGTTCAAACAGAATTTGTAACGACCCGTAAATTTTAGATAATTTTATTTGTTTATTTATATATTTAATTGAAATTTTGTGAAACTTTAAACAATAAAATTTTGAAATTTAAATTTGATACTTGAAATGCGTCTGTCTTAACATAGCAACTGGTAAATTTCCATCAGATAATTTGGAAGTTTATTTTCTTGTGTAATTTTATTTCAATTTATATCAGTTAAAAATTGATGATAATAAAAGTGTTTCGAAACCTAAATATGTCAACATGAGAAAATTTATTTAGAACACACTGAATAAGACTGCGTAATCCGTTTCGTGAAATCCGGACGTTTCTAGCTCCGTTTGAATTTTTCCGTACGGGATAGCAACGTCTATCAGCGTCCGTATCGACTTTGGATCGGACAATCGTACCACTAATATCTGTATACCGTTTTGATCGTCTCATCGCGCTGATCTCTACGGTATATTTAATTCTGTGTTTTGAAATTTGGTTCACAGCATAATACATGAAAACAGCACCCATATCGGTACCGTTTTCATGCCTTTTTGTTTTCATTGTTGTAAACATATTTATGCTCTTCCTGGCTCTTCGTTAATCACGTGCATTGTTTTTAAGGAAATAAATTAATAAAATTTTTAATATTCCTAGATAAAATTATTATCTTGGACTTCTATCTCCACTGTTTCGTTTTATTCTATTGAAATTGTATTAAATTTACTATGGCCTTTTATCTTCAAGGTATTATATCTTCATCTTCACTGTCTTGGACTTTATTTTCCTTTTGCTTCTGTACGTTTCATTTTTGGGATTGGCGATCTTCAGACTTGCTTGCCAATGCCCTCTTCCCCTCAACTTTGATTCCCTCCACGCGGCGACTTGAACTACCAACCTCAGCCGTTCACCGCGTGTAGCCACCACGGCTTGCCTATTCTTCCGCCTTACCCTTAAACCGACCCAAAACCTTTATTCTCTACAACCCAAAACAATGGCCGCTCCACCCACTACCGAAGCCACAACCTCCGCCTTTCCCCTCTCTTCACGCATCCCATACTCGGTCTCCAGCGCCGAGTTTGTTTCATCCCAGAGAACATTGAGCGGTAACCTTCTTTTGCTTTTCTCCTACTCTTTTTATTATATTATATATTCTATGTTACGTGATATATATAGCACAGTTGCTGTTTTGAAGAAAAGTTAAGTTATGATAGTATTGTTGTTATAAAGTAAATTCAGATATTGCTTTAAATATAACATATATTAGTATATATTGTTTTAGTATAGACTCAACTATCAATATATATATATATATATATTCGATTTCTGAGATATATGTGTATATAGGTTGTACTGATATAATAATATATTATTTTATACTGATCTGGAAGGAAGTATTGTATGTGATTTATATTATAAGAAGAGTATTATATACATTTGATTTCATATAAAAGCATATTTATATGAACATTTTATTGTATTGTTGGTATGTATATATAGTTATAGACTAGTTTTACCAATATATTTAATACGTGTGAGTTGTATAGGGTCTGTTTTAGAGTCTGCATATTTAGGAAGGAAAATTTATATTAATTTTAGTTTTAACTTTGAGTTCATATATGTATGATATAAATTATATAAGGGATTAGAATACATATGAAAGTTATGTAATAATTTAATAATTTTACCAGAAGATCTGCGTGTGCAACTTCTTATTACTTGTTATATACTGTTTTAAGCAATCTATATATCTACCTATACTTGATTTGAATTATGTATTTTAAATTTTTTATATATATTTACTGTTTGACTTACATACATACTAGTTCTATATGAGCTGCTTACTGTGCAAGTTGTATATCTATTTGTGGGCTATTTTTCTAGGCTTTGATATCTCTTTTACTTTACATATTAATATATATATATATATATATATATATATATTGTGATCTAGACGTGATGTTTTGAATATGATTGAGTCTATATGTATATATTCTATATACGTATTATCTAGTTGGATATTGAATTTTATATGAAGGGTACATGTGTACAAATCAGTTTTGACTTCGATTTTGATACATGTTTATATGTTTAAATTTAATATTGTTTAAGTATTATAGTTTGTTATAGTCAAACTTATATAAGTTTATATACACGGTATTGGTTCTGTGAAGTGAGCATACACTATATATATGTAAATAATTTGTATTTTTATTAAATATATATACGTATTTATTTCAAATTATATAATGTATATATGTTTGATTTGATACATGTGTTCTAATTTATAACTATGATTTTTGAAAACCATATATATATATTTAATTCAATATGTGTATGAAATTTAAAATATGATTTTATACAAATAGTTATATATTGTTATACATATAAGTTCACTTATACCAATTATCTTCATCGATCCAGTTCTGATTTGGTTCATCGATTCCTTGTTATCAGCTGTATTCATCGAATTCGTGTCAATCTTGTTTGTTTTGGATTCGTGCCTGGATTTCATAGCTCAACTTCATTGTCTAACTCCCTAGCCTCAAAATGTGAGTAATCACTCAGATTAATATTCTTATATTTATTAAATTTAATTTCAATTGGAACGACAATTGAAATATGCTGCTGTTAGTTATTTATATTGTTATATATGCCATTATCTGTATCTGTTCACCTGTGACATCTGACACCATTATCTGTTATTTATACTGATGATATATGCATGTTACTGTTGTTATATTTTTATCATATCTGTTATCACTCTACAAGTTCCCTGTTAGTATAGATTTCACTATAGGTTGAAATTATACATACCCGAACGATCTTGTAGAATAGAAGAAAATCGTTATGGGTTGAAATGATAAACCCAAGCGATTTTCATTGAATTGAATTTTGGGATTGCGGGTTGAAAAGATATATACCCGTATATATTTAAATTGCGGACTGAAATGATACATATCCGTATCACTTGACCATATGGTAGAAAATTATATACAAACACCGTTAGTCTATATATAAATATTTTTAAAATGATTTCTATGGTTTTGAAAAGAAATATATGGTTTTAATAAATATTGATTTTTAAAGATTTATTAAAGTTGATTTAATAAAGTTAATTTATAATATGTTTAAGTATTTATTTAAAATTTATATTTTCAAATATAGAGTTTGTAATGATTCGGGTTGTAAAGGTAAATTTAAAATTGATTTGAAATTATATTTATTTAAGAATTATATTTAAATAAGTTTGATTTGAAATTTATTGGATTTGAAATTTTAAAAAAGTGTTTTACAACTTGAAATTTGATTAAAAGTGGCTTAAATGGATATTTCAAACTTATATAAATTTAAAGGGATATTTTGTAAATTGAAGTTGTATTCAAATGATATTGAAATAATTAAGTAAATATTTCAAAACTAAATAATAGAAAAGTGATTTTGATATATAGGTAATTATCGAATATAGTTTTGAAAATGTGGAATATTTAAACTTTGAAATATATTGAAATTAAATGGTTTATTTTATGGTTCAAATCTGTATTTGAAATCGATATAATTTGAAATGATTTATTGAGAAATTTAATTGAGTGGAAATTTATGTATTGAGATTGAATTAAATGTGAATTTTGGAATTCGAGTTGATTTGAATTGATTTATGAATTTGTGGAAACTATTTCATTTTATAAAGTAATTTTAAATTGTATTTAAACTATTGATATTTTACTTTATAAATTATTTTAATATAAACTATTTTAATATAAATCATTTTTTTATATAAATTATTTTATTATAAACTATTTTAAGTGTAACAGCCCAAAATTTTTAAACGAATTTTTTTTTTAATTTTATACAATTTTGAAATATTGATTTAAATATAAAGTGTAGTAATTTGTGTGAAACGAAAAATTTAAACTTTACATTTCGTTACGTATATTTATGTCCGTTCTTAACTTTATATTAGAATCAAATTTTATTAATGATGATAATAGCTATTTTAATTTTGGTTTAAAATGATACGTTATATTTTTAAGAAACCGTTAACATTTTTAAATTTATTAATAAAAGAAACAAGTAACGGTTGTACGTTACTTTGGGCGTTACGCTTTACGTTCGTTGTTCCTTGTCCATTTGATCTTTTCTTGCGTTAATAGTGCTATTTCAGCTGTATATTTTTCAGTTTGAAAATTTCAATTAAATCTTGCATTGAATTGTGCGCGTGAGAATCATTCCATTCCCCTTTATCTTCCTTACGTTTCGTTCAAACTTAATAAAATTGATTGCCTACCGTTCAACTTTATGTATTGCATTAAATTGTCTTCAGTTCAAAAACTTTTGGGTGCCTTCTTTCTACAAAAGTACAGACAGTTGTTCATTTTCTATCGTTCAAATCTTCATTTCTCAAAAAGCTCTCTGTAGCTTTCGTTCAAAATCTCGTGTGCATCTAAAAAGAGTAAGCATGCCTACTTCTTCCATTTATATTTTGTTTTGGCTGTTTGTAGTTTGGTTTTAATTCCTTTCTTCTTTTTTCCATTGGTATATAAAAAAAAGTGGTGGCCTTTGCTTTTGTTTGCTGTTCTTAGCTTTCGTTCGTTTTGCTTCTTTTTTTTTTCTTTTCTTCCAAACCTTGGCTAATCTCGAAGCCTACCACCCACCCAGGCAACCCCAGCGCTCCTCCATGCTCCGCACTACGCCCTTCCATAACCCACTGCCGAAACCACACCCACCACCACATATGCCAAAGCCACCACCGAACCCAGCCCTGCCTGCCTCCAACTCCATGCCGAGAACCCCTTCGCCAGACCAACCAGTCACGCCTCCAAACCCACGCCTACCACCAGACCGTCCTACCTGCCTCATTCACAACCCAACGCCACGCCCACCACAACGAGACCAGCCACCATACCTTGACCGCAACTCCACGCTATCCGCCGTCACCATCGAACCACCCCACGCCTACCCCAGTCTCCTGACACATACCGAACCCCACTGACTCGCGCGAGACCATCCATTCACCACCACTTCATACCGTTCGCCACCCCTTCCCCATACGAGACCGAGGCCAATCCGCCACCTGGCACCACCACAGCCCAGTCGCCACCATCCCTCCACCATCAAGCAAACCCCATGCCGTGATCCAGACCACCCATGCCTTGTATTATTTCCACCGAGCTCTGTTTTGAAAGAAAATATAAAAATGCTTTTGTCACCTGTATTTTGTAACCTTAGTTTATATTTGCAACTGACCTCTGTTTTGGAAAAAGAAATGAACGAATTTGTTTTGTCACCTTGTATTTTGAAGCTATAATCTATATTGCCACTGACTTTGTTTGAAAAAAAAAGGAGAATGAGAAGGTTGCTTTGTCACGTGTTCTGGTTTTGTCAATTTTGTTTTTGAATTCATGATGTGTTATCGCACTCTTGAAGTTTTACTACCAAGTCAGAGCCTGTTATTTGTATCTGAGAAATGAAATGTTATGTCCTTTGAATCTTTGGTATCTTGGTTATAATTCGACTTGGCCATTACTGTGAAAAAAAAATTTGTTTTGTCACTTTACAAATATAAAGTTATAATCTATATTTTTAAAAGGTGGTCGTGCTATATTGTTTCGATTTTCAACGTGTTTCTTTTTCGTTGTTGCTCCTTTTGAAAATTTGTTACTCGTACAATCTTAGATTTTGATTATCTTTATTTTGCTTTTTGTTTGAATCTAGTTGACGCATCCGCTAACAACTGATCGTGCTATCCGCGTGCTTTCAATAGACATCGTCTTTCCTTTCTGAATCGAATCTCCAGCTCCGTAGAGGTGAGTAAATCTCACACGAATATTCATACTTATATGATTGTGAAACGACCGCAACTGAATGTGAAGAAATAAATAAATAAATAAATGATGTTATAACTACCTGTGATTTATTTATAGTTGATGTTAATTGTTAAAACTGCATATCATATCATCTGTTATATTCTGTTCTTATTTTATTGTTATTCTATTCTGTTAAATCACACTGCTAGTTCCCTGTAGAATAGAATCACTATGGGATGAAATGATACATACCCGACCAGACTTTAGAATAAGGGAAGATCGTTATGGGCTGAAATGATAGGCCTGAACGATTTTCAATTAAATTTTATTTACTTGGGATTGCGGGTTTGAAATGATAAAACCCGGATTTTTCTTTGTAAATTACGGATTGAAATGATATAGTATCCGTATCACTTGACTTAGGCTAGAAAATATTATAAAGACCCGTGGTTATCTTTCTGTATTTTCTGGATACTTTTAAATAATTTAAATATTGTAATAATATTAAATTGATTTAAATCGAATTTTAAGTGATTTATTTAGAATGGAAATGATTTTTCTATGTGATAAATATAAATAAATGGAGGAATATTGATTTTAAAACGAAACTTAAATTTGAAATTTTGACTAAAAGAAAAGATGGAAATTGAAGTTAATTAAATTGAAATGAAAATTTAGTTTTAAAATGGTAGAAATGGAGTTTGAGTTAAAATGTTGAAATGAATTGTTTAAATGAAGGTGGAATTCACACACTTGAATTTTATAAGCGAACTTGTAAGTTTTGGTTTTAATGTGTAAAATTTCCCTTTAAAATAAATCAGTTAAAGGATTTAAATGAACATTTTAATGTATGATTTTATAAGTTCTGAACTAGGTAGAATCTGCAGCACTTGTTAAGTGCTGTGGTTATATAAGTGAACCAAAAGACTAAAATGAACTAAGGCTATGATAGTACTTGGTAAGTGCTGTTGTAGCAGAAACTAAAATTGAACCTGAACTAATAAAAGGGCTACTGTAGCACTTGTTAAGGACTGCAGTAGGCTGAAATATGATTTTGTTTAAACTGAACTGTTATAGCAGTTTACAAATGTTGTTTTGCTGAATAAAATGTTTTCAAATATAACCTATAGCAGTTGTTTTTAAATGCTGTGAAATGCTGAAATTTTAAAAATTAGGGTTTTGACTTAGTAAACGAACTCAGAATGGTTTGAAAACTTTGGAAATTGAATACTTGATTTGAAAATATAATTACACCTTTAAAAGGTTTAAATGAATTATTTGATTGGAATATAAACTATTTAAAAGGTGACTTGAAATGAATAAATGAAGTATACCTTTAAATTTAAAAAGGTATTTAAAGTTGAATATTTAGATTTGAACTCAAATGATATTTGGAATATTAAAATGATTTGAAATGAAGTTTTGAAATGATATGATATTTTAAAAATATGGAAATGGTTTGGAATTGATTTAATCTTTATTCTGATAAAGATTTGGATTTGAAATGATATTCTATTTTGAAGTATAAACTGTTTTCAAACTTATAACCACGGGTTATAATAACGTTGGGTTGTTAAAGAGACCGGGATCGGATATGGACATACTCTCTGTCTTACCGAAACCCACTTTGACAACCGTGTACGCGGTGGAGATTCCAGAATGAAGTAGGATGGTGACGACGTTCTTAAGGTATGTTACGTGGACCCAACTCCCGTGAGTTGGCATAAGGTGGCTAAAACAGGAGCGATCTCGGACCAGTGAGGTAGCACCTCTTCTCGGACACATTTCTTCGATATTATACTCTTATTTGTGATTTGACTAGATGGCCATCCTCCGATTTGGGAATGTTGTTCGAGGTGGACGATAGTGGCTGCTATGCGCTCCATCAGTCCGTGTGCGTAATTGGTATATCTACCCTGGCATTGCCTAGTTGTGCCGTGTCACCTACCATATCGAGCTTTACTACGATTATGATTTTAAGATCCGACCGCGTTAAGGTTCTCCATCCCCTTAACGCTATTTTCCGATATGATTATACTTTACTTATTTAGACACTATTATAATAGCGAATATTACTACATAGTAGATATTTTAATGGATCCTTAGAGGATGGGCGGTCCCAAGCATCTTCTAGGTTACTTGTACCTTTACTACAGTTCACTTGAGTTGGTTTACATTGTATAAGTATGTATATCCTGACTCGAGTGTTTATGTTTTATTTTACGTTCGGGTCAGCCTGAGTATCAGTTGGACTTCATCTTCACGGAGCTATGACTACTGGAGATCATCCTTATCCAGCTGCTATCTGGTTTTATCTGTTCAGTCTGTTGTTCTATTTCAGCTCTTGTATTAGTAGACTTCTATGTCTTGAGACTTCTGTTGTACTTTATTTCTTCTGTTGTATTTTATTTAACTCTGATATATCTTATATATATATAGATGCTTCATGAACTACTATCTCTTTTACTTCCGCTGCTGTCACGACCCGACCTTCTATGCCCAGAAAGTCGTATCGTTTTGAAGAAAAGAAAGAGGTGAGGAAGTAGAAAAGATAGAGAAGAAGAAGAAACAACAACAGAATCTCAACAGCGGAACGAATAAAATATAATATATCACATAAATATACAAATATTATATACATCAGAGTACACAGATAATACATCCATACTAGACAGTTATAAACACCTGTCTAGTTAATACAACTCACGCATCACAGAGATACAACACAGCGGAAAATACAGAATAACACTAACACAGCGGAACCACTATATATCTATACGCTGAAGCCTCCTGCTCCATTGCTCCTCCAGAATTCGTCAAAGCTAACCTGAATCCCTTGACTACCCGTAAAAATTTGGGTACC
This sequence comes from Allium fistulosum, assembly GCA_030737815.1. Classification (NCBI taxonomy): domain Eukaryota; kingdom Viridiplantae; phylum Streptophyta; class Magnoliopsida; order Asparagales; family Amaryllidaceae; genus Allium; species Allium fistulosum. The sequence goes on from JASFAW010000014.1 coordinate 8,786,436, forward strand.
CGAGAGTTTATGAAAAACAGAAATAAACTTCGGGTCAGACATGGGTCTGGTATGAGTAACAGGTTAAAGTTGCTTAACTTTGAAAATCATTTGAAAACAAAGGTATTACGTAAGACTTCCCACACATAAACATGGAAAAGTTTTTACCTTACGCTAACCAAAACATTTTAGGAAATCCAGTGATATTATAATAGTGTCTAGGGTTTTCAAGTAAATAAGAAATAGCTGAAATTGTTACATCTATTAAATTCCAGCATACTAGCCACAATGTGGGTAATACAATCAAAACCGAAGGCACTTATTGGATTTTGGATTCCATACAATGGCTGGGCTACTGGGGTACCACCCGTCACAGTACGTGGCCTAGATCACCGTACCGAGGAGTACGCCCGCTCCCCTGCAACACAAGGCCGGAACATCCCTTACTAGATAATTCCCGGATAAGAAAACCCCACAGTTGGTGCGCTCTCCAACTGCCACTACCGAATAAAAAGGGACCTCTAGACAGGGGAAATCTCATCCTACTTGGGTGCTACCCACTAGCCTTGCTGCACCTCCCCTGTTTTAGCCATTCCCGGTTGATGAGGCTTGAGGTTACGATTACCTTTAGAGAACACATCTCTTAGAATGCTCATCGCCCACCTGACGATGTTCTGAAAGCATTCGATCCATACAAGTTCGTTCCGGGTTCGAACGAAACCGAAGGCATTATCTCGTTACACTCATATTGGAATCACCCTCAGAGTTAACGACAATAACCCTTGCATTCTGAATCACCATCTCGAATCTATAAATACTATCTCCGTCAAACTCATTACGGAATCACCCACAGAGTTATACTGACGAATAGTTCTTATACCTCGAGTCTTCACTTGCTCCATTTGGATTTCACGACCTAACGTTAAATTGGGAATCGGTGTGGTTTTCGGATATCCAAATATGGAAACCCGATCCCGGTCTCACCGAATCCAACACGTGTCTTTTAAGGCCAAGTTGTTTTAAAGGTTAAAACAATTCAAATTAAATTATCTATATCAACAGATAGATAAATCACAATATCACTGATGGATAATCACATATCATCATAAATGGAAAATCTATAATATCATCACACTTCATCAAAGCATCCATATCATAACAGATAACACTCATCTCATATCTGAGATCACAATCAATCAATGGGATATCAATATCAATCATCATACATAAGCAAGAATAATAATCATATCTTTGATAATTAATTTAAAATGAATTAAATCAATTATCTTATCCTTAATTAATTTAAAGTTAATTAAATTAATTACTTTATCAGTATTAACTTGCTTATATTACTACAAATAAATTATCAATCAATTCATTGACCATCATCCCATTACTCCATTTAATTAATCATCCCCGATTAATTTCTTTAATTACATCTAAGTAATTTCCTTCAAATTTATTTCCACGGATTAATTACTTTAACCAAATATAGAAATTCATCTTTATATCATTTTATTTATTAATTAACTAAGTTAATTACATTACTTAATTATTTATATTAATAAATCTCTTCATTTATCAATTATATTTCGAATAAACCCATTTGAATTCCAACATTAACTATATTAATTAATGATTTCAAATTAACATTTAAAATTTTAAATTAATCACATCGAGTAATTAATCTTTAAATTAAACCCAAATATTAATCCCCTCTGATTAATCACATCTGGTAATTAACTTCCTTAATTACTTCATAAACAAATTAATTACTCAATAATCAATTATCTCTAATTAATCCCTTTGATTAATTATATAAAGTAATTTACTCAAATTACTTTATTAACGAACATCATCCCATAATTACATCCTGTAATTTAAACATTAATTACCTCTCTAAGAAATTTTATCTTCAAATCATCAAACGATTAAATACAGGTTAATTAATTTATTCAATAAATCAAAATGAGTAATTAATTTTCTTAATTACTTCTCATTTAATTTATTCTTTAACAGTTAAAATGTTGATTTCAATTAATTAATTCAATTAACGATTAATAATCAATTAATTGATTAATTATAAATAATCCAGTTAACAGTCTTCTTTAACATCTATTAATTTCTATACTAAAGTAATTAACTTGTATTAATGATTATGAGTTAAATTTTCCATTTATAAATTAATTAAGGTCTAATCCATACTTTCAATAACATATAAATTATTTAATTCATTTTGAAAACTTTAATTAATACATTAAACCTTAATTTCCAATTAATTACTTAATTCATTTATAAAAAAAACTTGCATTGATTCATTTAAACATCAATTTCTAATTTAATCAATACAATTCCATTAACAATTAAATCCTTTTTAATAATAAATGAGTTTAAAACTAAATCCTTATTTCTTAAAGTAAACTCGTTTCATTTCGATTAAATTTAACTTTTAAAATGTTTAAAGCATTTATTTCTCTTTTCCTTAACTCTCATTTTAAATGTCGAGTTTATACGAACAACTAGTTAAATTTGAAAAATTTTATAAAATTTACCTTTAAAAGAAATTTTTAAATTACAATTTTAGAACAATGATAGTTATAAGCAATTTTATATCAAACTCGCCTTATATCCAATATTTAAATTTATTAAAAAGTATTAAATTTTAAAACTTTCTTTTAGTTCAAAAATCTGGACTTGAACTATTTAATTAACCCAGTCTTAACATTATTTACAATTTAAACATAATGATTTAAATACCGTTCAAACCAATACTGTTTACACTGGAAATAAAGTAACCTGGGTTACTTCACCTTTGCTTTGAGAAAAACATGTAAGTACCGGAGTCAAAAGGGCTTTTACCCGAGAAAAACTCAAATCAACCTGGGTTCTGCTAAAACTTGGCAACAGTTCCTACCCGAGACAACTTATTTTTACTTCGAGGCAAGATGAAGTTTCTCGAGTTCACACTCGAGACACACACGAGAAACCGCTCCCATTCCCAACAAACAACAGAAGCTCCAGATCATCAGACAAATGCTCCGTGCACGTGCACGGAGCCTCCGCTCATCACCACTCGTCGCCTCACCCACGAGCATGTCGACCACCAGCCGCTCACCGATTCCCATCCACCTGAACGTCGACATCTTCCCAAAAACGAATTCGAGCCTGTGCAAAACCTGGAACACAGACCACCCCAACTTCCAAAGCCTGGAAGTTCGCCGTCCTCACCATCTCGTCCACCAGAGACGCTGAATTTCTGGCCATCACCTCGTCTACCTTCCCTCTATCAAACCCCAAAAGCACAAAACACTCGATCGAACGGTGACGTCGAACGAAACGAATGTATCAGACCTCACTAAACTAGGTTTAAAAACTTTAAACCTATGCCGCCGCCACCACCGCTGTCTATCCACCATCACGCCCTTTTTCCTAACAACTACGTTCACTCCTCTATCAACACGAAGAACCCCGACCTCTACATTTGCCAAGATCATCAGATTCCGACCAAAAACCCAATCCCAGGCATCCCAAAATTTCTCCTTCGATACCCCACTTAAAATTTCGATTTTGATTTTTAAAATCATGATTTTGTATGATGATTCAGATCCTAACTCTGAAACATCGAATCGTGGTATTTGAATATCCTCCAATTTAATGTTTTGATCATCTGTTAAAAGTTTCCAGAGACATTCCCATATTTTTAAAACTTAAGTACAGTTTAAAACTAAAATTCATGACTAAACATCAAGTTTCATTTTAAACTTGAATTTAAACAATGTCCAAATCAAAGTTTGAATTTTTATTTTAAAACAAAACTTGAATCCTGGAAGATATATAAGCAGAAAGTACACAACATGCATTCCATACCTGTATATATACACAACAGACATCATGCAATCCACATTCACTTCAATGCAACCAGATTTATCTACATATTTGTTTTTTAAAAAAAATGAAGTTACTCACCTCAAAATGAAGATAGAGCTTTTGAAAACTTGAAAACAGATTTGAACTTGAAAACTGTAAACTTGAAGTCTTTTGCTCTAGAACTGAGTTGCCAAATCCCTTGCTTTTTGTTTTAGATGGAGATTTGTTTTAAGTTTTCAAGTGAGTTTCCATTACCATTTTTATTTAGTTCGAATGGAATGGAAGGTGATAGAAGAAAGCATATAGGCTGAACAGTTTACATGGTCTATCATTTTACAAAAGAAATCAGAGATATTTTTACAATATGGAGGCTGAGAGGATTTTATGCAATTCGAAGGGATGGTTTTGGATGCTAAGATATGAAGGCATTAAATGTTACATGTACTTGGTGATGTTATTTTATACTTATCCTATCACTTCTACTCTTGCCTGTATCTTCATTCACAAGTTACAAGTATACTACATTTTTTTTTACTTTGCCTCTAATTCCTTTAAGCTTGCATGCATTCGAACCTTTGTTTCCAGATTACCCTGTACAAGTTGCTAACTTGTTTATCTTTAATTCCTCTCTCTGTTCCATTTACTATGCAGATTTGTATTAGTCTGGGAACCTTCCATGTATTTCATTTCTTGTTTTACATTAAAAATTATAGTTGAAATATTAACCCATGTTATTCTGGTATATTACTTTTAATGTGTTGTTTGATAAGGTGATGTAAATGTTACTTAGTACATTGTTTAATTATAGAATATAATAGATGTTGTTTCAATACGTTGTTTATTTATTTAGTGTTTGTTTGAAATTTACAAAGCTATGGAATCTACTCGAATACATTATACTTTCCAGTTCGATGATAAAATGTAAATAAATGTTTGTTTAGGTATTTTAGTGTGTTGCTTTATAAATTATCAAATAGCTTTGAAAAGTCATTCCAAAATAAATAAAAATTTCCAAATCTCTAGAATATATACAAGAAATTTGAAAACAAAATTTATCAATTAAAATTAAAACAGAACTCACCTGTCTACGATATATACCAGTATATCCGTTATAAACAGAAAAATCATTTATTTGTTTTAAAAGATATAACTCACCAATATGATATTTATCAGAACAATATCAATTCAAGTTTATAATTCAAAAATATATCAAATCAATTTAATATTTAACATAAATTATTAAATTGATATTGCTCGAAATTCCGGGTTGTCACATTCCTCCCCCCTTAAAAGAATTTCGTCCCCGAAATTTAAAACAAAGGTAATTTAATAATTTATTTAGAATTTAATTTTTAAAACACATGCATATATCAATCAATGCTAACAACCATAGCACCCAATTAAATAATCTATCTATCCAGACAAAAATTCCGAATAGTATACTCTCGAGTTTCCCCGAGTATAAGTACCGGGTTACTCGCTCTATAAAATCCAAATAGTCAATATCTCTAAGCTACCGAGCTCCTACTCCTCTAGGTCTATAAAACAAGATAGGATATCAGACTACAAATAAGTCTGACTCAACAACCAAAACTCCCTGAACTGCTGGTTCCCAAAACCAAAAATAGAATCTCACACGTACTCTCTCAGAGATACGTGTAACACAACGGATCACAGCTATCTAAACTGGCAATTTACTCTAGAAGAACAAACACTAACTTTTCCAGAACACAGAGAAAAATCCAGAACACCTCGGAGCTAATTTCCCAGACTTACCAAACTATACAGCTCCTTCAATCAGAGAAACTCATCCAGAATCAAATCTCCGATTCTGAAATCCAAATTCTTCCGTCCCCTATCTACCAAACTCTTCGGACGATCCCAATCTGCCTTCATCACTACCAATCAGCTAAACTTCTGCTGATGCCTTTTAGAACAATCTGAATCCAAAAACAATCTAGTAGACGATCTTCTCCCTATCAGCCAAAATCAGGAACACAATCCCTACCATCAGCCGTAGAAATAACTTCTCTTCTCCAGAAAAGAAAAACAGACGCACTCCCAACTGCTTCCGCTGCACAACTCTGATATGGTAGATAAAAATATAGATGATGCACACAAGCACAAACTTCCACTGATACCAACTGGGACAGACCTAGGCTTTGCAACCGTCGGTCAACAATCACAACTGGTAAGCCTCCCAGCTATCCCGGAAATATGGTTTAATAGATCCATACAGGAAAAACTCAGAAGTTCCTCAAAAACCATCCTACTACTAAGCTGAACCATCGGTACCACTCCTGGAATATAGTCGATACCAAACACAATCTCCAGATGCTAACAAAATTCTGACTCCCTGAAGACATCCAGAAAATTTCTGAAACACAAAGGAACACCCAAACCATCGCAAGTCACTTTTGCGATCCTATCCGGTTCAGATTCCAAAGAAACTGTTCTTCCTTTACCAACCCGAACAACATATCCAAATAAAATTACTCCTTTAGAAACACCTTATCTGCCAGAAAACTGATAGTTCCTCCTCAAAACAGATATCCTGACCTGCTGAGCTTCCAGAAGAAGTGGATAAGTCTTTAACATCTACTCGAACTACTGACCGTAGAATCTCACATCTCCTGATCTATAGCAGAAAAAGATTCACACTGCTGCTTCCACACTCCACTCCAGGTCACTGCTTAACCAGAAAACTTCTTTATTCCAAAGGCTTCTCGAACTTCAAAGTCTTCAGCCAGCTTCACAAAGAGGTTGAGACAAGCAGATACTTCTCAAAAATTCGGACTCCAAGCCAAGCACCATCAATTTACTCTTATTAAGGGTGAAAATGAGACCACATCCAAAAGTAACAACTTACGACCTTAGTCTCATACTCCAACACCGATAAAGCTTCTCTGCGGTAGACATCAACTGTCCACCCCATAACCCCTTAACTTGCTTCAAAAGAAACATCTTCAGCACCGTCTATGGTTATTGCATCTCACCATACAGCTACTCCCTTCTGAAGTTGCAAAGATCCCATTACTTACTTCTGCTCATCCAACAGATCCAAATTCCAAATAATCTACTTACCGAGCACAACCAACTTATACTCTTCCAAAAGTTACTCCGAATTCCTTTAAAAAAAAATTCTACAGAGGTCAGAGAAATCCTTACTCCACACTGCCAAACTTACTCAAGAAGGACTTGAGCCTACAGTCTTGACATATACATCTCTAACTACAACAAATTCAACCATTGGTGATCGTGTTACACACACCACCCTATCTACCTTTATAACTATTATTGGAAAACCCGAACAGGTAATCCAACAAATAGGTAGAAACAAATAAATAAATATATATATATATATATATATCAAAATACAAGTACGCTCTCTCAAGATAGGAATCACTTAAGAGCCTAGGTATTCGCTCAACCTAGTGCTCTGATACCAACTGTCACGACCCGACCTTCTATGCCCAGAAAGTCGTATCGTTTTGAAGAAAAGAAAGAGGTGAGAAAGTAGAAAAGATAGAGAAGAAGAAGAAACAACAACAGAATCTCAACAGCGGAACGAATAAAATATAATATATCACATAAATATACAAATATTATATACATCAGAGTACACAGATAATACATCCATACTAGACAGTTATAAACACCTGTCTAGTTAATACAACTCACGCATCACAGAGATACAACACAGCGGAAAATACAGAATAACACTAACACAGCGGAACCACTATATATCTATACGCTGAAGCCTCCTGCTCCATTGCTCCTCCAGAATTCGTCAAAGCTAACCTGAATCCCTTGACTACCCGTAAAAATTTGGGTACCCGAGAGTTTATGAAAAACAGAAATAAACTTCGGGTCAGACATGGGTCTGGTATGAGTAACAGGTTAAAGTTGCTTAACTTTGAAAATCATTTGAAAACAAAGGTATTACGTAAGACTTCCCACACATAAACATGGAAAAGTTTTTACCTTACGCTAACCAAAACATTTTAGGAAATCCAGTGATATTATAATAGTGTCTAGGGTTTTCAAGTAAATAAGAAATAGCTGAAATTGTTACATCTATTAAATTCCAGCATACTAGCCACAATGTGGGTAATACAATCAAAACCGAAGGCACTTATTGGATTTTGGATTCCATACAATGGCTGGGCTACTGGGGTACCACCCGTCACAGTACGTGGCCTAGATCACCGTACCAAGGAGTACGCCCGCTCCCCTGCAACACAAGGCCGGAACATCCCTTACTGGATAATTCCCGGATAAGAAAACCCCATAGTTGGTGCGCTCTCCAACTGCCACTACCGAATAAAAAGGGACCTCTAGACAGGGGAAATCTCATCCTACTTGGGTGCTACCCACTAGCCTTGCTGCACCTCCCCTGTTTTAGCCATTCCCGGTTGATGAGGCTTGAGGTTACGATTACCTTTAGAGAACACATCTCTTAGAATGCTCATCGCCCACCTGACGATGTTCTGAAAGCATTCGATCCATACAAGTTCGTTCCGGGTTCGAACGAAACCGAAGGCATTATCTCGTTACACTCATATTGGAATCACCCTCAGAGTTAACGACAATAACCCTTGCATTCTGAATCACCATCTCGAATCTATAAATACTATCTCCGTCAAACTCATTACGGAATCACCCACAGAGTTATACTGACGAATAGTTCTTATACCTCGAGTCTTCACTTGCTCCATTTGGATTTCACGACCTAACGTTAAATTGGGAATCGGTGTGGTTTTCGGATATCCAAATATGGAAACCCGATCCCGGTCTCACCGAATCCAACACGTGTCTTTTAAGGCCAAGTTGTTTTAAAGGTTAAAACAATTCAAATTAAATTATCTATATCAACAGATAGATAAATCACAATATCACTAATGGATAATCACATATCATCATAAATGGAAAATCTATAATATCATCACACTTCATCAAAGCATCCATATCATAACAGATAACACTCATCTCATATCTGAGATCACAATCAATCAATGGGATATCAATATCAATCATCATACATAAGCAAGAATAATAATCATATCTTTGATAATTAATTTAAAATGAATTAAATCAATTATCTTATCCTTAATTAATTTAAAGTTAATTAAATTAATTACTTTATCAGTATTAACTTGCTTATATTACTACAAATAAATTATCAATCAATTCATTGACCATCATCCCATTACTCCATTTAATTAATCATCCCCGATTAATTTCTTTAATTACATCTAAGTAATTTCCTTCAAATTTATTTCCACGGATTAATTACTTTAACCAAATATAGAAATTCATCTTTATATCATTTTATTTATTAATTAACTAAGTTAATTACATTACTTAATTATTTATATTAATAAATCTCTTCATTTATCAATTATATTTCGAATAAACCCATTTGAATTCCAACATTAACTATATTAATTAATGATTTCAAATTAACATTTAAAATTTTAAATTAATCACATCGAGTAATTAATCTTTAAATTAAACCCAAATATTAATCCCCTCTGATTAATCACATCTGGTAATTAACTTCCTTAATTACTTCATAAACAAATTAATTACTCAATAATCAATTATCTCTAATTAATCCCTTTGATTAATTATATAAAGTAATTTACTCAAATTACTTTATTAACGAACATCATCCCATAATTACATCCTGTAATTTAAACATTAATTACCTCTCTAAGAAATTTTATCTTCAAATCATCAAACGATTAAATACAGGTTAATTAATTTATTCAATAAATCAAAATGAGTAATTAATTTTCTTAATTACTTCTCATTTAATTTATTCTTTAACAGTTAAAATGTTGATTTCAATTAATTAATTCAATTAACGATTAATAATCAATTAATTGATTAATTATAAATAATCCAGTTAACAGTCTTCTTTAACATCTATTAATTTCTATACTAAAGTAATTAACTTGTATTAATGATTATGAGTTAAATTTTCCATTTATAAATTAATTAAGGTCTAATCCATACTTTCAATAACATATAAATTATTTAATTCATTTTGAAAACTTTAATTAATACATTAAACCTTAATTTCCAATTAATTACTTAATTCATTTATAAAAAAAACTTGCATTGATTCATTTAAACATCAATTTCTAATTTAATCAATACAATTCCATTAACAATTAAATCCTTTTTAATAATAAATGAGTTTAAAACTAAATCCTTATTTCTTAAAGTAAACTCGTTTCATTTCGATTAAATTTAACTTTTAAAATGTTTAAAGCATTTATTTCTCTTTTCCTTAACTCTCATTTTAAATGTCGAGTTTATACGAACAACTAGTTAAATTTGAAAAATTTTATAAAATTTACCTTTAAAAGAAATTTTTAAATTACAATTTTAGAACAATGATAGTTATAAGCAATTTTATATCAAACTCGCCTTATATCCAATATTTAAATTTATTAAAAAGTATTAAATTTTAAAACTTTCTTTTAGTTCAAAAATCTGGACTTGAACTATTTAATTAACCCAGTCTTAACATTATTTACAATTTAAACATAATGATTTAAATACCGTTCAAACCAATACTGTTTACACTGGAAATAAAGTAACCTGGGTTACTTCACCTTTGCTTTGAGAAAAACATGTAAGTACCGGAGTCAAAAGGGCTTTTACCCGAGAAAAACTCAAATCAACCTGGGTTCTGCTAAAACTTGGCAACAGTTCCTACCCGAGACAACTTATTTTTACTTCGAGGCAAGATGAAGTTTCTCGAGTTCACACTCGAGACACACACGAGAAACAGCTCCCATTCCCAACAAACAACAGAAGCTCCAGATCATCAGACAAATGCTCCGTGCACGTGCACGGAGCCTCCGCTCATCACCACTCGTCGCCTCACCCACGAGCATGTCGACCACCAGCCGCTCACCGATTCCCATCCACCTGAACGTCGACATCTTCCCAAAAACGAATTCGAGCCTGTGCAAAACCTGGAACACAGACCACCCCAACTTCCAAAGCCTGGAAGTTCGCCGTCCTCACCATCTCGTCCACCAGAGACGCTGAATTTCTGGCCATCACCTCGTCTACCTTCCCTCTATCAAACCCCAAAAGCACAAAACACTCGATCGAACGGTGACGTCGAACGAAACGAATGTATCAGACCTCACTAAACTAGGTTTAAAAACTTTAAACCTATGCCGCCGCCACCACCGCTGTCTATCCACCATCACGCCCTTTTTCCTAACAACTACGTTCACTCCTCTATCAACACGAAGAACCCCGACCTCTACATTTGCCAAGATCATCAGATTCCGACCAAAAACCCAATCCCAGGCATCCCAAAATTTCTCCTTCGATACCCCACTTAAAATTTCGATTTTGATTTTTAAAATCATGATTTTGTATGATTATTCAGATCCTAACTCTGAAACATCGAATCGTGGTATTTGAATATCCTCCAATTTAATGTTTTGATCATCTGTTAAAAGTTTCCAGAGACATTCCCATATTTTTAAAACTTAAGTACAGTTTAAAACTAAAATTCATGACTAAACATCAAGTTTCATTTTAAACTTGAATTTAAACAATGTCCAAATCAAAGTTTGAATTTTTATTTTAAAACAAAACTTGAATCCTGGAAGATATATAAGCAGAAAGTACACAACATGCATTCCATACCTGTATATATACACAACAGACATCATGCAATCCACATTCACTTCAATGCAACCAGATTTATCTACATATTTGTTTTTTAAAAAAAATGAAGTTACTCACCTCAAAATGAAGACAGAGCTTTTGAAAACTTGAAAACAGATTTGAACTTGAAAACTGTAAACTTGAAGTCTTTTGCTCTAGAACTGAGTTGCCAAATCCCTTGCTTTTTGTTTTAGATGGAGATTTGTTTTAAGTTTTCAAGTGAGTTTCCATTACCATTTTTATTTAGTTCGAATGGAATGGAAGGTGATAGAAGAAAGCATATAGGCTGAACAGTTTACAGGGTCTATCATTTTACAAAAGAAATCAGAGATATTTTTACAATATGGAGGCTGAGAGGATTTTATGCAATTCGAAGGGATGGTTTTGGCTGCTAAGATATGAAGGCATTAAATGTTACATGTACTTGGTGATGTTATTTTATACTTATCCTATCACTTCTACTCTTGCCTGTATCTTCATTCACAAGTTACAAGTATACTACATTTTTTTTTACTTTGCCTCTAATTCCTTTAAGCTTGCATGCATTCGAACCTTTGTTTCCAGATTACCCTGTACAAGTTGCTAACTTGTTTATCTTTAATTCCTCTCTCTGTTCCATTTACTATGCAGATTTGTATTAGTCTGGGAACCTTCCATGTATTTCATTTCTTGTTTTACATTAAAAATTATAGTTGAAATATTAACCCATGTTATTCTGGTATATTACTTTTAATGTGTTGTTTGATAAGGTAATGTAAATGTTACTTAGTACATTGTTTAATTATAGAATATAATAGATGTTGTTTCAATACGTTGTTTATTTATTTAGTGTTTGTTTGAAATTTACAAAGCTATGGAATCTACTCGAATACATTATACTTTCCAGTTCGATGATAAAATGTAAATAAATGTTTGTTTAGGTATTTTAGTGTGTTGCTTTATAATTTATCAAATAGCTTTGAAAAGTCATTCCAAAATAAATAAAAATTTCCAAATCTCTAGAATATATACAAGAAATTTGAAAACAAAATTTATCAATTAAAATTAAAACAGAACTCACCTGTCTACGATATATACCAGTATATCCGTTATAAACAGAAAAATCATTTATTTGTTTTAAAAGATATAACTCACCAATATGATATTTATCAGAACAATATCAATTCAAGTTTATAATTCAAAAATATATCAAATCAATTTAATATTTAACATAAATTATTAAATTGATATTGCTCGAAATTCCGGGTTGTCACAGCTGCATAATTTTACTCTATGTCTGTGATCTATAATTATTTATTTACTGCATATTCTGAGATTTGCCAAATTTTATTTACAACGCGGTATTTTGAGCAATTCAACTCCGGCATGAGTGTCTACCTATACACTTATAATGGATGCGAATGGTTGAAAATATCGGGTCGTTACAGTTGGTATCAGAGCTTTGGCTTTGAGGCAAAACTTAAAATGTACGGTAAATTTATTTACAGAATCACTTTCGTTCGAGTTTGAATCTCTTCCTTTTGATTCGTTTTCCTTTGAATTTTGGAACGTTCCCTGTTGTTCCGAAATTCATTCGTGTCCCTCACTATTCATCATCTTTTGATTCTGGAGTATCCCACGACTCCACTTCCAATGATCTTTATAGTGAATTGGCGGTCTCGCCAATATTCTAATTTTCTTGTAAAAGGGTGAAAATCCTTTATAATCAGCATCGATTCACAAGAGATTTATATTTATCCTTGGTTTAGATGTTAATATCTTTTATTATTCCAAACTTTATCTCTTGAGATCGAACGTAGATTTATCCCAAAAAAATCCACATCGATCTTATTCTTTAAATCACGGTTGACCCGGTTAAGGTTGTCCACGATTTATTTAAGCTTGTCCATCTCCCTACTCTGTTATTTAATCATATTGTCTTTTGTGTCCAACCTATCTTCATAACATTTTAAAAAAAAAATTGTACTAGTAAAGCTATGTTTTGTTTTATATATTGTGTTGTTTGAGTTGTTGATGATGATTTGGGTTTCCGATCGATTCGTCTGATCAACGCTATCGATAGGATTTCTATAACACTTTGATAGAACAGACTGACACAATATTTTTTTTAAAATTGTTAATGAAATAAATTTTGATATAGGTAAATTTATGGAACTTAATAAATTGATTTAAATTGATAATTTGAAGTGATAATACTTTATTTATCAATTGTTGTTCTACAAATGAATTTATAAATAGTTGTTTATAAATTTATTTGGGAACTGAAATTAAAACAAGAACTTTAAAGAATTTAATTTCCGATGGTTTCAAACCTTGTGTTTAAAATTTTTAAAAGGATATTATTTAAAGTATTTTGAATAAAAATTTGTCTCTAAAGGATTTTAAAGTTTAAAAAAATTTAGTGCTCTTCTCTTTGTCGCCGGAAAATAATTTCGGTGATGACTGCAGCATCATCGACATTCATTTTCGAGTTTCGAAGTGAAGAGACCGTTCTGTAGTTTTACTACAGCTTTGTTTTGGAAAATCTAATTGATTTGAATTTCTAAATATGACTGGATTATAATATATATAGATATATGATTTAAATTTGATTTGACATATTATGTATATATAATTACTTATCTCTAAAATGTTTTGAAAGGAATCGGAAGTTTAATTCTTAAATTTTATTTTAAAGAATAATTTCAATTATAAAAAGAAATTTTTTTTTTTGATAAATGATTCAAACTTGAGATAATTGAATCGGAAAGTTTTATTTGTATAACACACAATTTCATTCCAATATAACTTACCTAAATTACACAAAAGTTGAATATGAAATTGGATAATATACAATATAGAAAGGATTTTATAAATAAAAATTTGAGTGGTTATAATAAATGTTATACACTTAAATTTTAGTTATAAAAGATTAACAGAGGTAAATAGTAAAAAGGGAATTTAAAGAGATTTTATTTAAATAACTTAATAATCAAATTTGATTTAATATGGAACTTTAAGTCTAACCTAGGAAATTTAATAATGGTTATTTCCTGAAATGAATATGTTGTATAATAAATAATGTGTCTTTGAATAGATAAAATAAAATACATTGGAATTGGACATTTTGTAATAAAGTTTATTTAATTTGGATTCATAGTTTAAGTGATGTCTAAATGAATAAATGTGTAAAAGAAATTTGATTGCTATATTTGCTATGATAAATATTTTATTTATGAAATTGATATGTCTTGAAAAATGAATAATTATGATAGTTAAAATGTATTTTAACATCACCAAATTGGATAATTGAGAATTTGGTTTTTCAAATGGAAAATTTAAGTGTAACTTATTGAAGGAATATCTATTTATGAAATGGGCAGTTTAAATAAAGTGTTAAGTTATTTGTTAAATGAAGAGCTAAGTAAAATAATGAACTTTTGACTTAATAAATGAATATTCTGGAATAAAACTGATTTGAAATACTAATATATCTACTGTAGCAATTTATAAGTGCTGCCGTTTGAAAATACAATGTTTTGGAAATTTTATAATTGAATGTACTTAGAAATGCTACAACTTTAAAATGAATATTATTTGACCTTGAATTAAAATGGTTTAAAAGAAGATTATTTTAAAAAGGTGTTATGATTTTCTAAGTATTATGTACTTTTTAAGAATAACATTTCCAAAGTGTTATGATTTTTAGTAGTATGATTTCCAAATGATAAACATCCCTAAATTTGTTATGATTTCAAAGCATTATTGTTTCAAATTTATTATCTTATTTTGTTTTTCAAACTATCTTTTGGTTTTCCTTAAGGTCTCTCCCTTAATGAATGTTATTCGTTTTGGTCGTAGAGGAAAGCTTTCTCCTAGATTTGTAGGTCCTTTCCGCATTTTGGAAAGAATTGGCTCTCTTGCTTATCGTCTGGATTTACCCAAGAAATTTTCTGGAATACACAATGTCTTTCATGTATCTCATCTTCGTCGCTATCTACATGATCCATCTCTTATTATTCAGCCTTCTGCTCTTGATAGTTTGGATATTGAGCCAAATCTGACTGTTGAGAGGAAGCCACTTCGTATCGTCGATCAAGGTACGAAGCAGCTAAGAAAAAAATATGTCAACCTGGTCAAAGTGCAGTGGAGCACTGATGAACGGGATTGCACCTGGGAGACGGAGGAGAGCATTCGTGCTTCGAATCCGGAATTGTTTATTTCAGGTACTTTTTCTATTCTGCCTTATCTTTCTTTGTTTTCCTTCTTCGTTCCTTTTCGAGGACGAAAAGCTTTGAGTGGGGGAGAGTGTAACAGCCCAAAATTTTTAAACAATTTTTTTTTAATTTTATACAATTTTGAAATATTGATTTAAATATAAAGTGTAGTAATTTGTGTGAAACGAAAAATTTAAACTTTACATTTCGTTACGTATATTTATGTCCGTTCTTAACTTTATATTAGAATCAAATTTTATTAATGATGATAATAGCTATTTTAATTTTGGTTTAAAATGATACGTTATATTTTTAAGAAACCGTTAACATTTTTAAATTTATTAATAAAAGAAACAAGTAACGGTTGTACGTTACTTTGGGCGTTACGCTTTACGTTCGTTGTTCCTTGTCCATTTGATCTTTTCTTGCGTTAATAGTGCTATTTCAGCTGTATATTTTTCAGTTTGAAAATTTCAATTAAATCTTGCATTGAATTGTGCGCGTGAGAATCATTCCATTCCCCTTTATCTTCCTTACGTTTCGTTCAAACTTAATAAAATTGATTGCCTACCGTTCAACTTTATGTATTGCATTAAATTGTCTTCAGTTCAAAAACTTTTGGGTGCCTTCTTTCTACAAAAGTACAGACAGCTGTTCATTTTCTATCGTTCAAATCTTCATTTCTCAAAAAGCTCTCTGTAGCTTTCGTTCAAAATCTCGTGTGCATCTAAAAAGAGTAAGCATGCCTACTTCTTCCATTTATATTTTGTTTTGGCTGTTTGCAGTTTGGTTTTAATTCCCTTCTTTTTTCCATTGGGATATTATAAAAAAGTGGTGGCCTTTGCTTTTGTTTGCTGTTCTTAGCTTTCGTTCGTTTTGCTTTTATTTTATTTTTTTCTTTTCTTCCAAACCTTGGCTGATCTCGAAGCCTACCACCCACCCAGGCAACCCCAGCGCTCCTCCATGCTTCGCCCTACGCCCTGCCATAACCCACTGCCGAAACCACGCCCACCACCACATACGCCAAAGCCACCACCGAACCCAGCCCTGCCTGCCTCCAACTCCATGCCGAGAACCCCTTCGCCAGACCAACCAGTCACGCCTCCAAACCCACGCCTACCACCAGACCGCCCTGCCTGCCTCATTCACAACCCAACGCCACGCCCACCACCACGAGACCAGCCACCATACCTTGACCGCAACTCC
Source organism: Allium fistulosum (assembly GCA_030737815.1). NCBI lineage: Eukaryota > Viridiplantae > Streptophyta > Magnoliopsida > Asparagales > Amaryllidaceae > Allium > Allium fistulosum. The sequence continues at coordinate 8,803,388 of JASFAW010000014.1, forward strand.
ACGCTATCCGCCGTCACCATCGAACCACCCCACGCCTACCCCAGTCTCCTGACACATACCGGACCCCACTGACTCGCGCGAGACCATCCATTCACCACCACTTCATACCGTTCGCCACCCCTTCCCTATACGAGACCGAGGCCAATCCGCCACCTGGCACCACCACAGCCCAGTCGCCACCATCCCTCCACCATCAAGCAAACCCCATGCCGTGATCCAAACCACCCATGCCTTGTATTATTTCCACCGAGCCCTATTTTGAAAGAAAATATAAAAATGCTTTTGTCACTTGTATTTTGTAACCTTAGTTTATATTTGCAACTGACCTCTGTTTTGGAAAAAGAAATGAACGAATTTGTTTTGTCACCTTGTATTTTGAAGCTATAATCTATATTGCCACTGACTTTGTTTGAAAAAAAAAGGAGAATGAGAAGGTTGCTTTGTCACGTGTTCTGGTTTTGTCAATTTTGTTTTTGAATTCATGATGTGTTATCGCACTCTTGAAGTTTTACTACCAAGTCAGAGCCTGTTATTTGTATCTGAGAAATGAAATGTTATGTCCTTTGAATCTTTGGTATCTTGGTTATATTTCGACTTGGCCATTACTGTGGAAAAAAAAATTGTTTTGTCACTTTACAAATATAAAGTTATAATCTATATTTTTAAAAGGTGGTCGTGCTATATTGTTTCGATTTTCAACGTGTTTCTTTTTCGTTGTTGCTCCTTTTGAAAATTTGTTACTCGTACAATCTTAGATTTTGATTATCTTTATTTTGATTTATGTTTGAATCTAGTTGACGCATCCGCTAACAACTGATCGTGCTATCCGCGTGCTTTCGATAGACATCGTCTTTCCTTTCTGAATCGAATCTCCAGCTCCGTAGAGGTGAGTAAATCTCACACGAATATTCATACTTATATGATTGTGAAACGACCGCAACTGAATGTGTAGAAATAAATAAATAAATAAATAAATGATGTTATAACTACCTGTGATTTATTTATAGTTGATGTTAATTGTTAAAACTGCATATCATATCATTTGTTATATTCTGTTCTTATTTTAATGTTATTCTATTCTGTTAAATCACACTGCTAGTTCCCTGTAGAATAGAATCACTATGGGATGAAATGATACATACCCGACCGGACTTTAGAATAAGGGAAGATCGTTATGGGCTGAAATGATAGGCCTGAACGATTTTCAATTAAATTTTATTTACTTGGGATTGCGGGTTTGAAATGATAAAACCCGGATTTTTCTTTGTAAATTACGGATTGAAATGATATAGTATCCGTATCACTTGACTTAGGCTAGAAAATATTATACAGACCCGTGGTTATCTTTCTGTATTTTCTGGATACTTTTAAATAATTTAAATATTGTAATAATATTAAAATGATTTAAATCGAATTTTTAAGTGATTTATTTAGAATGGAAATGATTTTTCTATGTGATAAATATAAATAAATGGAGGAATATTGATTTTAAAACGAAACTTAAATTTGAAATTTTGACTAAAAGAAAAGATGGAAATTGAAGTTAATTAAATTGAAATGAAAATTTAGTTTTAAAATGGTGGAAATGGAGTTTGAGTTAAAATGTTGAAATGAATTGTTTAAATGAAGGTGGAATTCACACACTTGAATTTTATAAGCGAACTTGTAAGTTTTGGTTTTAATGTGTAAAATTTCCCTTTAAAATAAATCAGTTAAAGGATTTAAATGAACATTTTAATGTATGATTTTATAAGTTCTGAACTAGGTAGAATCTGCAGCACTTGTTAAGTGTTGTGGTTATATAAGTGAACCAAAAGACTAAAATGAACTAAGGCTATGATAGTACTTGGTAAGTGCTGTTGTAGCAGAAACTAAAATTGAACCTGAACTAATAAAAGGGCTACTGTAGCACTTGTTAAGGACTGCAGTAGGCTGAAATATGATTTTGTTTAAACTGAACTGTTATAGCAGTTTACAAATGTTGTTTTGCTGAATAAAATGTTTTCAAATATAACCTATAGCAGTTGTTTTTAAATGCTGTGAAATGCTGAAATTTTAAAAATTAGGGTTTTGACTTAGTAAACGAACTCAGAATGGTTTGAAAACTTTGGAAATTGAATACTTGATTTGAAAATATAATTACACCTTTAAAAGGTTTAAATGAATTATTTGATTGGAATATAAACTATTTAAAAGGTGACTTGAAATGAATAAATGAAGTATACCTTTAAATTTAAAAAGGTATTTAAAGTTGAATATTTAGATTTGAACTCAAATGATATTTGGAATATTAAAATGATTTGAAATGAAGTTTTGAAATGATATGATATTTTAAAAATATGGAAATGGTTTGGAATTGATTTAATCTTTATTCTGATAAAGATTTGGATTTGAAATGATATTCTATTTTGAAGTATAAACTGTTTTTAAACTTATAACCACGGGTTATAATAACGTTGGGTTGTTAAAGAGACCGGGATCGGATATGGACATACTCTCTGTCTTACCGAAACCCACTTTGACAACCGTGTACGCGGTGGAGATTCCAGAATGAAGTAGGATGGTGACGACGTTCTTAAGGTATGTTACGTGGACCCAACTCCCGTGAGTTGGCATAAGGTGGCTAAAACAGGAGTGATCTCGGACCAGTGAGGTAGCACCTCTTCTCGGACACATTTCTTCGATATTATACTCTTATTTGTGATTTGACTAGATGGCCATCCTCCGATTTGGGAATGTTGTTCGAGGTGGACGATAGTGGCTGCTATGCGCTCCATCAGTCCGTGTGCGTAATTGGTATATCTACCCTGGCATTGCCTAGTTGTGCCGTGTCACCTACCATATCGAGCTTTACTACGATTATGATTTTAAGATCCGACCGCGTTAAGGTTCTCCATCCCCTTAACGCTATTTTCCGATATGATTATACTTTACTTATTTAGACACTATTATAATAGCGAATATTACTACATAGTAGATATTTTAACGGATCCTTAGAGGATGGGCGGTCCCAAGCATCTTCTAGGTTACTTGTACCTTTACTACAGTTCACTTGAGTTGGTATACATTGTATAAGTATGTATATCCTGACTCGAGTGTTTATGTTTTATTTTACGCTCGGGTCAGCCTGAGTATCAGTTGGACTTCATCTTCACGGAGCTAGGACTACTGGAGATCATCCTTATCCAGCTGCTATCTGGTTTTATCTGTTCAGTCTGTTGTTCTATTTCAGCTCTTGTATTAGTAGACTTCTATGTCTTGAGACTTCTGTTGTACTTTATTTCTTCTGTTGTATTTTATTTAACTCTGATATATCTTATATATATAGTAGCTTCATGAACTACTATCTCTTTTACTTCCGCTGCATAATTTTACTCTGTGTCTGTGATCTATAATTATTTATTTACTGCATATTCTGAGATTTGCCAAATTTTATTTACAACGCGGTATTTTGAGCAATTCAACTCCGGCATGAGTGTCTACCTATACACTTATAATGGATGCGAATGGTTGAAAATATCGGGTCGTTACATTAAGTTATAACTATTTATATAAACTATATTTATTTATAAACTATTTTAACTTATAACTATTTATATAAACTAATTTATTTATAAACTATTTTATTATATATACTAATATCTAATCTGTTTAAGAGGAAAGTGTTATGATTTCCAAATGCTATAATTTCAAAGTGTTATGATTTCCAAAATGCTATGATTTCAAAGCTGTGACTTCCAAAGTGTTTTGATTTTTAAAAGACTATGATTATGAAAGCGTTATAACTCTAGGAAGTGATTGATTTTTTGAAATGAATATATTTGAAATGAAAAATGATATCGTATTGATTTGGTTATGGAATTGAAACTGATATTTCGATTTTTAAGTATAGACTATTTTGAAATGACCGTGGTGTTATAATAACGATTGGTTGTTAAAGAGACCGGGATCAGATATGGACATACTCTTTGTCGATACCGAAAACCACTTTAACAACTGTGTACGTGGTGGAGTTTCCAGAATGACGTAGGATGGTGGCGACGATCCTAAGGTATATGCGTGGACCCAACTCCCGTGAGTTGGCATAAGGTGGCTAAAACAGGAGCGATCTCGGGCCAATAAGGTAGCACCTCTTATCGGACGCACTTCTTCAATACCATTCTATTACTTTGTGATTGTTTGGGTGCACCCCTTGATTTGGGAGTGTTGTTCGAGGTGGAGCGGTAGTGGCTGCTATGCGTTTCCATCAGTCCGTGTCGTAATTGGTATATCTACCCTGGCATTGCCTTGTGTGTCGTGTCATCTACCATACCGAGCTTTACTATGAGTTTCTATTTGTGTCGTACCTATGGAGTATCTATGGAGTATCTTCTCGTAGCCTCTCAGGGTATGCAGGTACTGTATAGATTATTGGCACTATTTTGTGTTAAGGGCTATATGGGTAACCCCTTAACGCTATTTAAAAGTAAGTTTATTTTATATTAGACATTATTATAATAGCGTATATTACTACATAGTAGATAGGTTGACGGACCCTTAGAGGATGGTTATCCCAAACATCCTTTGAGTTACTTGTATTTCAGTTCATATTTCACTTGAATTGGATTTTTTGATATAAGAATGTTAATCCTGACTCGAGTGTTTGTGTTTTTCTTTACGCTCGGGTCAGACTGAGTGATACAACATTTGAGACTCACCTTTGGAGTTGGAGCATCGCTTGGAGATCCAGCTATCTATCGATTCTGCTATCAGTTATTCAGTTGATTCTAGTGATGTATTCAGATCTTGTATTTGACTATTGTATTGAAACATCTATGTATTCGAGGTTTCTGTTGTATCCTGTTTAACTGTAACGACCCGTAAATTTTAACCGTTTTAATAACGCAATTAGTTAAAATTTTGTGAAATTTTAAACGATAAAATTTTGAAATAAAAATTTAATCTTTGGAATACGTCCAGTTAAACATAGCAGCTGGTAAATTTTCGTCCGAAAATACGAAAGTTTATTTCGCGCGTAAATTCACTTCAATTTAATCAGTTAAAAAGCGTTGTAAATAAAACGTTTTCAAAACCAAAATATTTTTGCATAGAAAAATTCTAAACCATCTTCTGAGCAAGATGTCAGTTCGTCATTTTTCCAAATTCGGACACCTATTGCTCCGTCGTTCTTATTTTCTGCAAAATGCAGTATTCTGGTACCGATATCGATTTTTATCGGATGATCGTACCACTGATTTCTATATACCGTTTTGATCGTCTCGTCGTGCTGATCTCTACGGTATATTCGATTGTCAAATTCGGAGTTCCGTTGTACGTTGCACTTTGCGTAACGCCTACCGTTCCGGGAACCAATTTGAGTCTCTATAATATTCTGTGCGTATTCATCCATCAAACGTTGAAAATGAATGGCCACTTGTTTTATATTCCCAGAAATTTATACCTAACCTTAACAATTCCCTATATTTCATTCATTATACTGGTAAAGCCAAACGTCCTCACCCATTCATAAATTTGTAGCCTGCTCACCTCCCCAAAATAATAATAGCAATATTTAATATATGTAAAGTAATATAACATATGTTAACAAGGCTACAGGCTATTCTTCTCCTCCATCTTTCTTTTGTTCATCATATAACGCATGTGTCTCCACCCTTGCCCATGCCTCTCTGCCGAACTTTTTCACCCCTCTTTGCAAGCGTGCTCGACCACGTAACCCCATGCCGCTGACTCAAAACCTTTTGCCTCTGTCTCTACACCAAAACCAAAGCTTGGCAACATTCAACCAAGCTCCACTTGCTGCCACTTTCCTCCTCCCCACGACAGCTCTTCTCCACCGACCTACACGCCTTACCCACTTCCACCCATTCTCGGCCATCACCGTCCCTCCGCCTAGACCGAGCACCAATCCCGCCACCGTGTAAACCAACATGCCAAGCGAACTCATCCACCATAGTTCGACCGTGTGCCGCCTCCCACTCCTCGACCTCCGCCGTATGCTCAAGCCTACATCCACCTGCCGCATCTTCCCCTAGTCCTACACCATCACTTCTCTCTATCCGATGCCATCAAGCATGCTCCACATCTCCGACCGGAGCCGCAGCTCAGCCATCGCCTTTTCCTTCCCTCGGCCAAAGTTTACCCACTCAGACTTGAACCATCATCCTTCGCATGCTCCTCCACCTGACCCGCGTCCGCCATTTCCCGACCACGACTCGCCACTAGCATCTCCAGGCGACTGCACCCTCGCTTCCTTTTGTTCCACCTGCATTCATGCGTAAGAGTGTATATATATTAGTAGTTATAATTGAGTTTGCATACTGTTTATACACAAGATAGTTTGAGTTCTGCATGCACTAATTTTATGGGTTCGGCTTCAATTATATTTGGCTTGCATAGTTGTCATTTTATATAAGAGTTTCATTATATAACAGTCTGCATACATATGATATTGTATATATATAAGATATCTGAGTTGCATAATGATGTTTAAGTATAAAGATGTGTATGTAGGAGCTATATATTATATGTATATAGCTTATTTCAATTAGTATGAGTTTATATATAAGTGCATATATAAATCAGTTTATAAAAAAAAAAGAGTTACCGTATCCAATATATATTTATATAATAAGAAATCTATCTTCTGTAAGTGGAAAAGATATGTTTGAATTTATATTAGCTTTTAAGTGGTTTGTTGAATTTACTTTAGTATATAGTTGCGTATATCAATTTATATTGTGATATGGTACAACTTCTGTTTATTTCATATAGAAGTATATGTTTTCACATAAGAGTTGCATAGGTTGCTGCTATATACGCAAATGTTGTTTAATTATAATTATATGAAGAGGTTTATATCATGCGTTTATAGTATTTAATTTTTATGATTAATGGTATATATATGTATTTTAGAGAAAAAAAAAATCGACGATGATTTTGAAACACGTATATATATATTTAATTTTTTTTGTGTTGAATTTGATATCAATTTGAAATATATGTTTTAAATGGATTTTTGAGAGTTATATATATCTTCCATCTATTTCGAGCTAATTTGATTCTTTCCATCGATTAACATTTATCAGCTTTGCTCGTCAACTTCGCATTCAGTCTAGCTTTGCTTTGGATTCGTAACCCACTTTGTTATCAAATTTCTCTAGCCTCGAAAGGTGAGCAATCACTCACGATTAACGTACTTTTATTTATTAAATTTGATTTCAATTGAAACGAGAATTGAAATATGCTGCTGTTTGATATTGACACTATTATTACCTGTATCAGTTCACCTGTGACATTTTGACACCATTATCTGTTAATTATTTATGCGATGATAATACAGTTTGGCTGATAATTGATTGATTGTTGGTGTTTATATTGGACGTTAAATTGTTAATGTTAAAATGATAATAGTATGAAATTGAACTTGATATAGGATAATTTAAATGTTAAATTTGATTAACTGACATTTGTATAATATGACCCCTTTAACTGTTGAATTTATTGACACGTAGGATTTGTTTAATTACACTTTGAACCACTGAATGTATGTTGTTAAATTGATGATGTATGAAATTGTAAATAGATGACAAGTGAAAAACCGTAATGTAATAATCTTTAACCTACATGAAATGATAGTGTAGATTCTAGAAATGATTATATTAATTCGCACAAATAACAATGCGAATTAATACGGTTATTTCGGGATTATTTGAATTGATGATTGGATTGTTATTGATTATTGTTATTGCTTGTTTACTTTGACACCATCCCTGTTATCACACTGCAAGTTCCCTTTTCTATGCTTTGATTTTGGAATTGAATTGGAATCGGGTTGAAATGATAAATACCCAAAAATGAACTTTGACCTAGGAAAGAAAATTAAATAAAACCCGATTGGTCAATAATTTGATTTAAAAATAAAATGAAGATTTTATTTGAATAAATAATATGGTTTTGAAACGAAGTTGGAAATTGAATTTAATGAAATTTAAACGTGAATATTTAATAATCTGAAATGAAATATTAATAAAGAAATTGATGAAAGAAGGTTGTTTAATTTGAGAAATGATTGAATTAAGTTTGAAATTATAATTAAGTTTGAAATTATTAAATTTTGAAATTATTTAATAATTAAGTTTTGAATTATTTAATAATTGAATAAGATCGAATCATTTGGTAATTGAATAAAAAATTGAATTCTTTGATAAGAGAAATTGAACCTTTGAATAAGTGAAGTTTATTTCGTAAATAATTGAAATTGAATTTCTTTATTAAGTAAGTTTTGGGAAAATTATTTAAGAAGTAAATAAGTGAAATTGAATTTCTTTAATAAGAAATAAAATGGGATTTATTGAAATTAGTGTAAGACTTGAAATTTAAAGAATTTGATTTGATGAATTTAATTTAATTAAATTTGTAAGTTTTGATATAATGAAGTTGAATTTAAATAATGGATTTAATGAATTGGAAGTTTAATAGAAATTGTTTTGAATGATAAATTAATTTAACGATATTGAATGAAATTGATAAATGAATTTAAATTGATTTAAATGTTAAATTAAATTAATTTAAATGTTTTCGAAATGAAACTTATATTCGAACTTGAGTTAATATTTGGTTTGTTTAAATAGAAATTGAATTTGAATTATAGGATTTTGAAATGAATTTGGTAGTTGAAACGTAAATTTTGGAAATCGGTTTTGAAAGACAAATGAAATGTTGGTTTACGAATTGAAAATGAAATTGAAATTGATTTGGCTTTTGAAATATATAAACGACCAATCGGTGTAATAATTACGAAAGTTATTAAAGAGACCGGAATTCGGTTATGGATATACTCTCTATCTAAACCGGAAACCACTTTAATAACTACACGCGGAGTGATGATCCAGAATGAAGTGGTTGGAATGATGTTCGTGCTGATTGAAGAAAGAGAACGATAATGGATAACCTTGACACTTGTGTCAAATTGGAAATGACTAAAACAGGAGCTGTGCCGGGCCAATGGAGGATTGATACCTCAAGTGGACACACTTCTTCGAACTACTTATACTTATTGTCGATTGGTGCACCCTTGATTTTGGGAGTGTTGTCTCACGGTGTTGCGGGCGCTGCGGCGTTGCGTTCTCACCAGCCCGGATCAGGCGAACGGTAGTATCACTACCTTGGGTATAGCCTCATGTGCCTTGTCATACTTGTATTCCATTTATGCGCGACCACTACGAATTTGTTTTGTACCTTGAGTATATGGATTGCCCTCTGGTGACTTCCGGTTTTGGGGAAACTACGGTCTTGTATATGCTTGTGGGAATAAAAATGTGTTAAGGGTGGAATGGGCCATGACTTAACGCTATTTTGATATCTTTATATTACTGATAGACATTATCTACTTATCGTACACTACTACATAGTAGATAGTTTAACGGATCCTTAAAGGATGGTTATTCCAAACATCCTTTGAGTTACTTGTATTTCAATTGCTATTTCACTTGAGTTGGATTTATTAATATAAGAATGTTAATCCTGACTCGAGTGTCTTGTGTTTTTGCTTTACGCTCGGGTCAGACTGAGTGTACCAGTATTCGAGACTCACCTTTGGAGTTGGAGCTTTCTTGAAGATCCAGCCATCTATTCTGCTTTCAGTATTCGATGATTCCAGTGATGTATTCTGATTTATATCTGATGTATTGTATTACTCTTCCGTTGTATCTGTTCTAACTCTGATGTAACTTATACATTTATATAGTAGCTTCATGAACTACTATCTCTTTTATTTCCGCTGCAAACTTATTACTCTGTGTCTGTGATCTGTGATTATTTATTTACTGTATATGTTCAGTTTTGCAAATTTTAATTAACAACGCGGTATTTTGAGCAATTCAACTCCGGCATGAGTGTCTACCTATACACTTATAATGGACGCGAATGGTCCAAAATGGCGGGTCGTTACATTAACTCTGTTATATATGTATATAGTAGCTTCATGAACTACTATTCTTTTGTTTCCGCTGCATTACTGTTATATTACTCTGTGTATGTGTCTGTGATCTGTGATTATTTTATTTACAGTATATGCTGAGTTTTGCAAAATTTAAATTAACAATCTGATATTTTGAGCAATTCAAATCCGACATGTATGGATGCGAATGGTTGAAAATTTCAGGTCGTTACATGTGGTATCAGAGCTCTGGTTTTAGGCAAAACTCAGCATATGTAGTAAATTTAATTACGGAATCACTTTCGTTCGTGCTTGAATTCTTTCCTTTTGATTTGGTTTCCTTTGGATTTTGGAACATTCCTCTCGGTTCCACAATCCATTCGTATCTCTCCCTATTCGTATTCCCTAAATTCTGGAGTATCCCATAGCTCCACTAAATGATTGTAAAGTGTGAAACTCCTTTACAATAAGCATCGACTCACTGAAGATTTATGTATCCTCGGTTTAGATGCTGCTATCTTTTGCTTTACCCGAATTCAATCTCTTGTGATCTGATGTCGATTTGATTCAGAATTCCGCATCGATCATATTCTTGAAGTCACGGTTGACCCGGTTAAGGTTACCCGCAATTTATATAAATTTATCCATCTTCCAATTTGAAATTCAATCATCTTATCTCCCTATCGAGTCTATCTTTTAGTTGAATTCTATTTGATTAGAGTTCCTCTACTTTGAATCCCATCCTTGCTTTGAAATCCATCCTTGAATCATCGAGTGAGGGAGTGTATTTGTAATTTTATGTTAAAATGTTTATAGTGTGTTGTTTGAGTTATTGATGTTGATTTGGGTTTTCGATCAATTCGTCTGATCAATGTTATCGATAGTATTTCCAAAACACTTGAACAGAGCAAACTGACACAATATTATTTTCAAATTTGGTAAATAAAATAAATTTGTATGATTATATTTTAAAGATTTTCTGGAAATTAATAAGGTAATTAAATTGGTTGTTTGAAATGATAATAATTTATTATCATTTATTGTTCTATAAATTAATTTATAAACATGGTTTTTAAATTGATTTGGAATTGAAATGAATTTAAATCAGGAATTTGGGAATTTAATTTCCGGTATTTTCAAACTCTGGTTTTAAAGTTTTAAAATGCATATTAATTAAGGTATTTTCGAATAGAAACCGTTTTAAAGAATTTTTAAATGTTTAAATCGGTACTCTTCTCTTTTGTCGCTGGAAAATAATTTCGGTGATGACTGCAGCATCATCGATATTCATTTTCGAGTTTCGAAGACGAGAGGCCACTCAGTAGCTTTGCTACACTTTTGTTTTGGAGTTTGAATTTGATTTGAAATTCTGGGGTATGATTTGATTTATAATGTATATATAGGTATATGTTTATAAATTTGATTTGAAAATATAATATATTTATCTCTAAATTGCTTGAAGTTAATCAGAAATTTAATTCTTAAAAATTTGGTTAGAAGATGATTTCAACTTTAAATGAAACCAAAATTTTTGAAATAAATATATATAATTTGAAATAATTGAATTGGGAAAATTTTATTTGTATAATACCAAATTTCATTCTAGTATAACTTACCAAAATTATTCAGAAGTTGACTATGTAATTGAATAATATACAATATAAAATGTTTTATTGATAAAATTTGAGTGTTATAATAAATGTTATACACCTAAATTTTATTATAAAGATGTTAATAGAGATAAATAAAATAATAAGTTAATTGAATGAGATAAATAGAATAAATTTTGTTCTGAAAGAGTTAATAAATTGAAATTAGATCAACTTATGGAAATACCTTGAATTTAAAATCAATTATTGAATATAAATTAATTTAAATTGAAATTTATATGGTTTAAATTAATTATATGGGTCAATTTAATTTATATAGTTTAAATAGATGTGATAAGATATATTAAGTGAAATAAACTTAATAAAAGAATTAAATTTGTTGAATAAAATATGAGTACAATAAAAGATTATACAAATTGATGATCTAGAAATTGTTAATTGAGGATGACTAGATAATAAGCTAATGAATTTAGAAATGGATAGATTGATTTAACTTAGGTGAACTCAAAGGGATTTAACCAAAATGTTGGATATTTATTAGTTAATTTGAATTTTATATAATTTTGAAAAATTAGTTGTTTATTTTGTTTTCAAAGCTATTTTTCTTTCTGGTTGTTTCTATTCTCCTACCTCCTTCCTTTTCGGGGACGAAAAGTTTTGAGTGGGGAGAGTGTAACGACCCGTAAATTTTAGATAATTTTATTTGTTTATTTATATATTTAATTGAAATTTTGTGAACTTTAAACAATAGAATTTTGAAATTTAAATTTGATATTTTAAATGCGTCTGTCTTAACATAGCAACTGGTAAATTTCCATCAGATAATTTGGAAGTTTATTTTCTTGTGTAATTTTATTTCAATTTATATCAGTTAAAAATTGATGATAATAAAAGTGTTCCGAAACCTAATATGTCAACATCAGAAAATTTATTTAGAACACACTGAATAAGACTGCGTAATCCGTTTCGCGAAATCTGGACATTTCTAGCTCCGTTTGGATTTTTCCGTACAGGATAGCAACGTATATCAGCATCCGTATCGACTTTTGATCGGACAATCGTACCACTAATATCTGTATACCGTTTTGATCGTCTCATCGCGCTGATCTCTATGGTATATTTAATTCTGTGTTTTGAAATTTGGTTCACGGCAGAATACGTGAAAACGTCACCCATATCGGTACCGTTTTCATGCCTTTTTGTTTGTGGAAATTAGCTACAAGGGCTTCTTTAGTAAGTGGAATTAGTTTCTAGGACACACAACTGAAATAATTACTTTCAAGGACAAAACGTAAAATAATTAGTTTCTAGGGCCTAAAAATTTATGAAATCATGTACTTGAAAGTAATTGGACTGCTAACTTTGTCCTGGAAAGTAATTATTCTGCTGACTTTGGCCTTGAAAGTAATTTATTTGAATGTGTGTCCTAGAAACTAATTGGACTGCAAAGTTTGTCCTTGTGGTGAAATGCCCCTTTTTGTTTTCCATTGTTGTAAACGTATTGATGCTCTTCCTGGCTCTTTGTTAATCACGTGCATTGTTTTTAAGAAAATAAATTAATAAATTTTTTAATATTCCTAGATAAATTTATTGTCTTGGACTTCTATCTCCACTGTTTCGTTTTATTCAATTGAAATTGTATTAAATTTACTGTGGCCTTTTATCTTCAAGGTATTATATCTTCATCTTCACTGTCTTGGACTTTATTTTCCTTTTGCTTCTGTACGTTTCATTTTTGGGATTGGCGATCTTCGGACTTGCTCGCCCATGCCCTCTTCCCCACAACTTCGCTTCCCTCCACGCGGCGACTTGAACTACCAACCTCAGCCGTTCACCGTGTGTAGCTACCACAGCTTTCATGTTCTTCCGCCTTACCCTTAAACCGACCCAAAACCTTTATTCTCTACAACCCAAAACAATGGCCGCTCCACCCACTACCGAAGCCACAGCCTCCGCCTTTCCCCTCTCTGCACGCATCCCATACTCGGTCTCCAGCGCCGAGTTTGCTTCATCCCAGAGAACATTGAGCGGTAACTTTCTTTTACTTTTCTCCTACTCTTTTTATTATATTATATATTCTATGTTACGTTATATATATAGCACAGTTGCTGTTTTGAAGAAAAGTTAAGTTATGATGGTATTGTTGTTATAAAGTAAATTTAGATATTGCTTCAAATATAACATATATTAGTATATATTGTTTTAGTATAGACTCTACTGTCAATATATATATATATTCAATTTCTAAGATATATGTGTGTATAGGTTGTACTGATATAATAATATATTATTTTATATTGATCTGGAAAGAAGTATTGTATGTGATTTATATTATAAGCAGAGTATTATATACATGTGATTTCATATAAAAGCATATTTATATGAACATTTTATTGTATTGTTGGTATGTATATATAGTTATAGACCAGTTTTACCAATATATTTAACACGTGTGAGTTGTATAGGGTCTGTTTTGGAGTCTGCATATTTAGCAAGGAAAATTTATATTAATTTTAGTTTTAACTTTGAGTTCATAAATGTATGATATAAATTATATAAGGGATTAGAATAAATAAGAAAGTTATGCAATAATTTAATAATTTATTCGAAATGTTGTACCAGAAGATCCGCGTGTGCAAGATCTTCTTATTACTTGTTATATACTGTTTTAAGTAATCTATATATCTACCTATACTTGATTTGAATTACGTAATTTTAAAATTTTTATATATATTTACTGTTTGACTTAAATACATACTAGTTCTATATGAGCTGCTTATTGTGCAAGTTGTATATCTATTTGTGGGCTATTTTTCCAAGCTTTGATATCTCTTTTACTTCACATATTAATATATATATATATATATATATTGTGATCTAGACGTGATGTTTTGAATATGATTGAGTCTATATGTATATATTCTATATACGTATTATCTAGGTGGATATTGAATTTTATATGAAGGGTAGATGTGTACAAATCAGTTTTGACTTCGATTTTGATATATGTTTATAAGTTTAAATTTAATATTGTTTAAGTATTATAGTTTGTTTATAGTCAAACTTATATAAGTTTATATACACGGTATTGGTTATGTGAAGTGAGCATACACTATATATATGTAAATAATTTGTATTTTTATTAAATATATATACGTATTTATTTCAAATTATATAATGTATAAATGTTTGATTTGATACATGTGTTTTAATTTATAACTATGATTTTTGAAAACCATATATATATATATTTAATTCAATATGTGTATGAAATTTAAAATATGATTTTATACAAATAGTTATATATTGTTATACATATAAGTTCACTTATACCAATTATCTTCATCGATCTAGTTCTGATTTGGTTCATCGATTCCTTGTTATCAGCTGTATTCATCGAATTCGTGTCAATCTTGTTTGTTTTGGATTCGTGCCTGGATTTTGTAGCTCAACTTCATTGTCTAACCCCCTAGCCTCGAAAGGTGAGTAGTCACTCAGATTAATATTCTTATATTTATTAAATTTAATTTCAGTTGGAACGACAATTGAAATATGCTTCTGTTAGTTATTTATATTGTTATATATGCCATTATCTGTATCTGTTCACCTATGACATCTGACACCATTATCTGTTATTTATACTGATGATATATGCATGTTACTGTTGTTATATTTTTATCATATCTGTTATCACTCTGCGAGTTCCCTGTTAGTATAGATTTCACTATGGGTTGAAATTATACATACTCGAACGATCTTGTAGAATAGGAGAAAATCGTTATGGGTTGAAATGATAAACCCAAGCGATTTTCATTGAATTGAATTTTGGGATTGCGGGTTGAAAAGATATATACCCGTATATATTTAAATTGCGGATTGAAATGATACATATCCGTATCACTTGACCATAGGGTAGAAAATTATATACAGACACCGTTGGTCTATATATAAATATTTTAAAAATGATTTCTATGGTTTTGAAAAGAAATATATGGTTTTAATAAATATTGATTTTTAAAGATTTATTAAAGTTGATTTAATAAAGTTAATCTATAATATGTTTAAGTATTTATTTAAAATTTATATTTTCGAATATAGAGTTTGTACTGATTCGGGTTGTAAAGGTAAATTTAAAATTGATTTGAAATTATATTTATTCAAGAATTATATTTAAATAAGTTTGATTTGAAATTTATTGGATTTGAAATTTTAAAAAAGTGTTTTACAACTTGAAATTTGATTAAAAGTGGCTTAAATGGATATTTCAAACTTATATAAATTTAAAGGGATATTTTGTAAATTGAAGTTGTATTCAAATGATATTGAAATAATTAAGTAAATATTTCAAAACTAAATAATAGAAAAGTGAATTCGATATATAGGTAATTATCGAATTTAGTTTTGAAAATGTGGAATATTTAAACTTTGAAATATATTGAAATTAAATGGTTTATTTTATGGTTCAAATCTGTATTTGAAATCGATATAATTTGAAATGATTTATTGTGAAATTGAATTGAGTGGAAATTTATGTATTGAGATTGAATTAAATGTGAATTTTGGAATTCGAGTTGATTTGAATTAATTTATGCATTTGTGGAAACTATTTCATTTTATAAAGTAATTTTAAATTGTATTTAAACTATTGATATTTTACTTTATAAATTATTTTAATATAAACTATTTTAATATAAATCATTTTTTTATATAAATTTTTTTATTATAAACTATTTTAAGTTATAACTATTTATATAAACTATTTTATTATATATACTAATATCTAATCTGTTTAAGAGGGAAGTGTTATGATTTCCAAAATGCTATAATTTCAAAGTGTTATGATTTCCAAAATGCTATGATTTCAAAGCCGTGACTTCCAAAGTGTTTTGATTTTTAAAAGACTATGATTTCGAAAGCGTTATAACTCTAGGAAGTGATTGATTTTTGGAAATAAATATATTTGAAATGAAAAATAATATCGTATTGATTTAGTTATGGAATTGAAACTGATATTTCGATTTTGAAGTATATACTATTTTGAAATGACCGTGGTGTTATAATAACGATTGGTTGTTAAAGAGACCGAGATCGGATATGGACATACTCTCTGTCGATACTGAAAACCACTTTAACAACTATGTACGTGGTGGAGTTTCCAGAATGAAGTAGGATGGTGGCGACGATCCTAAGGTATATGCGTGGACCCAACTCCCGTGAGTTGGCATAAGGTGGCTAAAACAGGAGCGATCTCGGGCCAATGAGGTAGCACCTCTTATCGGCCGCACTTCTTGATACCATTCTATTACTTTGTGATTGTTTAGGTGCACCCCTTGATTTGGGAGTGTTGTTCGAGGTGGAGCGGTAGTGGCTGCTATGCGTTTCCATCAGTCCGTGTGCGTAATTGGTATATCTACCCTGGCATTGCCTTGTGTGCCGTGTCACCTACCATACCGAGCTTTACTAAGAGTTTCTATTTGTGTCGTACCTATGGAGTATCTTCTCGTAGCCTCTCGGGGTATGCGGGTACTGTATAGACTATTGGCACTATTTTGTGTTAAGGGCTATATGGGTAACCCCTTAACGCTATTTCAAAGTAAGTTTATTTTATATTAGACATTATTATAATAGCATATATTACTACATAGTAGATAGTTTGACGTACCCTTAGAGGATGGTTATCCCAAACATCCTTTGAGTTACTTGTACTTCAGTTGATATTTCACTTGAGTTAGATTTATTGATATAAGAATGTTAATCCTGACTCGAGTGATTTTGTTTTGCTTTACGCTCGGGTCAGATTGAGTGATACAGCATTTGAGACTCACCTTTGGAGTTGGAGCATCGCTTGGAGATCCAGCTATCTATCGATTCTGCTATCAGTTATTCAGTTGATTCTAGTGATGTATTCAGATCTTGTATTTGACTATTGTATTGAAACATCTATGTATTCGAGGTTTCTGTTGTATCCTGTTTAACTCTGTTATATATGTATATAGTAGCTTCATGAACTACTATTCTTTTGTTTCCGCTGCATTACTGTTATATTACTCTGTGTATGTGTCTGTGATCTGTGATTATTTTATTTACTGTATATGCTGAGTTTTGCAAAATTTAAATTAACAATCTGATATTTTGAGCAATTCAAATCCGACATGTATGGATGCGAATGGTTGAAAATTTCAGGTCGTTACATGTGGTATCAGAGCTCTGGTTTTAGGCAAAACTCAGCATATGTAGTAAATTTAATTACGGAATCACTTTCGTTCGTGCTTGAATTCTTTCCTTTTGATTTGGTTTCCTTTGGATTTTGGAACGTTCCTCTCGGTTCCACAATCCATTCGTATCTCTCCCTATTCGTATTCCCTAAATTCTGGAGTATCCCATAGCTCCACTAAATGATTGTAAAGTGTGAAACTCCTTTACAATAAGCATCGACTCACCGAAGATTTATGTATCCTCGGTTTAGATGCTGCTATCTTTTGCTTTACCCGAATTCAATCTCTTGTGATCTGATGTCGATTTGATTTAGAATTCCGCATCGATCGTATTCTTGAAGTCACGGTTGACCCGGTTAAGGTTACCCGCGATTTATATAAATTTATCCATCTTCCAATTTGAAATTCAATCATCTTATCTCCCTATCGAGTCTATCTTGTAGTTGAATACTATTTGATTAGAGTTCCTCTACTTTGAATCCCATCTTTGCTTTGAAATCCATCCTTGAATCATCGAGTGAGGGAGTGTATTTGTAATTTTATGTTAAAATGTTTATAGTGTGTTGTTTGAGTTGTTGATGTTGATTTGGGTTTTCGATCGATTCGTCTGATCAACGCTATCGATAGGATTTCCAAAACACTTGAACAGAGCAAACTGACACAATATTATTTTCAAATTTGGTAAATAAAATAAATTTGTATGATTATATTTTAAAGATTTTCTGGAAATTAATAAGGTAATTAAATTGGTTGTTTGAAATGATAATAATTTATTATCATTTATTGTTCTATAAATGAATTTATAAACATGGTTTTAAAATTGATTTAGAATTGAAATGAATTTAAATCGGGAATTTAATTTCCGGTATTTTCAAACTCTGGTTTTAAAGTTTTAAAATGCATATTATTTAAGGTATTTTCGAATAGAAACCGTTTTAAAGAATATTTAAATGTTTAAATCGATACTCTTCTCTTTTGTCGTTGGAAAATAATTTCGGTGATGACTGTAGCATCATCGATATTCGTTTTCGAGTTTCGAAGACGAGAGGCTACTCAATAGCTTTGCTACACTTTTGTTTTGGAATTTGAATTAGATTTGAAATTCTGGGGTATGATTTGATTTATAATGTATATATAGGTATATGTTTATAAATTTGATTTGAAAATATAATATATTTATCTCTAAATTGCTTGAAGTTAATCAGAAATTTAATTCTTAAAAATTTTGTGACGCCCCACCTCTATACCCACGCTAGCCAAGAACACTACGGTGTAATGCTGTCAACTAGCACGGAGAATAAGGCTGTTGAGGAGCGACCATCCATGTAACTTCTTTGAGCGAGCACCGATATGTCAGATAGTATAGCATGAACTTCATTTAAGGAGGAAATCCGACATACTGATACAGACCCAAAGCTATCACACGGTGGCAATATAAAATCTTCGGAAACAAATATAGAAATAAACATAACATAAATCAGTCACATACAATTCATATCACAAAAGCGGAAATAGATATGAATATAACACATGAAGGTGTACATCAGAGTAGTGGTCAAATAAGATCCACAATATCACAAAAGAATAGATACAAGTGCTAGCCAAAAGAATATGTATACATCAAGGAGTCTAATTTCAAATGTATACGAACAAAAACTACTAAACTAGAGTAGTTAGCCAAAAGTCAGAAGATGGCTCCAGATAAGAAGTCATGAGGAAGCACTTGTAAAATCTCAGTCTGACCCGAGTATTATTTAAGAAGAAAATAATAAACGGATCAGTCTAGCTATAAATATCAGATAAAGTGATATAGAATAAGAGGTATGACAAAAACGTATCATAACCATAATACCATACTGTGATAAGTACGTGATTAAAAATCAACAAGAGATTAATCAATATCACAAGAATCTTCTCAAAGATTAAAAAGAATGTCATATTCTTTATTTAATTCCCCAAGCCACAATAAATGACCTACATATCAATGCCCATCGTAAATGCTGGTTAAACATAAATTCCAGAAATCAATATAAAGAAATCAAATAATCCGAAGCAACGATGTCGTACAGCGTAACGTCCGATGATCCAGAGACAAAAATAAATAGGAACAACGACGTCGTACAGCGTAACGTCCGATGAACCAAAGCACAAATAAAAGGAACAACGATGTCGTACAGCGTAACATCCGATGAACCAAAGCATAGGAAAATGGAACAACGACGTCGTACAGCGTAACGTCCGATGAACCAAATCACAATAAAAAGAAAAGGAACAACGATGGCGTACAGCGTAACATCCGATGAACCAACACGTAGTAAAGTGGAACAACGACGTCGTACAGCGTAACGTCCGATGAACCAAATCACAATAAAAAGAAAAGGAACAACGATGTCGTACAGCGTAACATCCGATGAACCAACACGTAGTAAAGTGGAACAACGACGTCGTACAACGTAACGTCTGATGAACCAAATCACCATAAAAAGATAAGGACAACGATGTCGTACAGCGTAACATCCGATGAACCAAATCACGATAAAACGGAACAACGACGTCGTACAGCGTAACGTCCGATGGACCGAATCAAAGAGACATCGCACATTGCTAGTCTAAATCACAAGAAGATCGTCATGATCATAAGGAAGTGTCGATTACGCTAAGCTAGTAAATATAAGAGTTTATCTTCATGTCCCATAACCACTTGCTTAACTCAAATATTTACGAACAGATTGTAGATCTCCACTAGAAAATTGTCACAAGAGTTTCAATCGAACAAGTCCATAAATTAACCGACGAAGTAAACGCAAGCGTTTCATACCACTTGTTTTGCTAAGCCGTTTAATTAGATTTTCTCATACGAATGAGGTAAAGGTTTGTATATACTAATAGATTGGAAAACGGTTTTAGGAAACAAGCTTTGATATTGAAAATAGAGTTGAAATCGTTTTGATGAAGAAGTTTTGATATTTACTACTAGTATAGAAAACCTTTATATTTTAAAGTGACAAATCATAGAAATGATTGTAGAAACAATCAAGCATAAAAATTCACATTCGAAGACGTGAATAAAATCCAAAGAAATCAATAACGAATCCATCAAAAATGGATATTCTCAAAAGTCCAAAGAAAGAAGTCATCAAACTCGATAATAATTTATAACAATAGGTCGGATCGACAAAAATCGATAAACCTTGGAAATTTACTCGAAAATAGGCAAATTAGGCAAAACCAGCAATTCAGACGTCTAAATTTTTATGACAGATGTCTGAATTTAATCTCAGACGTCTGAATTTTTGTGACAGACGTCTTAGAGGTCTGAAATTGAAACAGAGAGTAAAAAACATTTTGAACTAAATTCAGACGTCTAAATTTTTATGACAGACGTCTGAATTTATCTCAGACGTCTGAATTTTTATGACAGACGTCTGAATTTTTCTAGAAGGCTAAAAAAAACAGCCTAGCTCAAAAACGACGAATCCAAACCGAAATGTGATCGAACGAGCGACGAGTACTAAGGGTTTACGCCAATCGGCAACCCAGCCCTATAGGCACTTCGATGCATCACCAAAAATGTGATCAAAACATCAAAGTTAGGATTTTCAAAGAATTGAACTCAAAACACTAAAAATTGGATACTTCACCAAATCAATCCAAACCAAAAGCAATTGCACAAGAATAAGTGTTAGGAATTCATACCTAACAATCGAAGATAATTATAGACTAAGATGTGAGATAAAAATCTCACCTTTGAACCCAAATCAATGAAGAAGAAGCTTGAAGACAAGGGAAGATCAACCACACTTCAATCTCAACACAAGAAGCATGAATCAAAGCTAAAAGAGAAACATTTCCCAAATTAGGTTTAGGAATTTTCTGAAATCAAAGAGAGAATGTGTTGGAGAAGAAGGAGATGAAGCTTACCAATGGGTTCTCTTTGAATTTGGAGCTAGAACTTGATTTGCAAATGGAAACTAGGGCTTGGGAATTCTAATTTCCCATCTCTCCCACCATTTTTGCATTAGAACTGAAATGAGGAGGAAGTGAGGGAGAATGGGGAGAAGTGGTTCAGATTTGGGGTTTAAGTTGGCAAAGGGCTGAACCCAAAACCAAACCCAAAGTGCAAATGGTCAAATTTTTGACTAGCTCCAAACATATCGAAGCTTATACTAAAAAAGATCGCAAACGACATTTTGAACTCAATGGAGGTGGTCTCGAGCCCTAATTCGACTGTTTGCAAAAAGTAGCTTTTCGGACCAAAATCCGACGAATGATGAAATATTTAAATATAAAATCGACAAATATGCGGGTTGTTACCGACTCCCCTCCTTAAAGAAATTGCGTCCTCGCAATACTTAAGAAGAAAATAAAGAGTAACAACCATAGAAGCATATCAACACAAAAGAAAATTTGAAATAAGAAGTTCACCATAAAGAGCACGAAAAAGTAAACCCGGACGAGTTTGCTCAATGAATTCTCTAGATTTCCCAAGAGCAATCCTTGGGTTTTGAGAACCATAGAACTTTCATAAGAAGAACATCTTTATTTCGAAGGCGCTCAACCCCCGAAGCAATGATGTGAATAAAATGTTGCTCAAAAGTCAAATAGGCGAAACTTCAATTTCCTCAATAACACAAGGCTCAAGAATAAAATCGGAATCCCTAAGGCATTCCCGTAGATGAGTGACGTGGAAAACGTCATGAATAACAGAAAAATTGAGCCGGTGCAATGGCGTAGTACAATAACGGTACGCCAGATGAACCAAAGCTCAAATAATTCGGAACACCGACGTAGTTTGAAAATGGTACGCCCAATGATCCGAACTCCATAAAAGAACATCGGACGCTAATCCATAAAAGAAATGAGACGAAGCTAAATAAAATGAAATACATCGAAACATCCGATGAACTTGGTATTTCATACGGACATCATCAAAGAAATAACCACTTGTTGCCTACGACTAAGTGCATTGGCAACATGATTTCCCTTCTAGGAACAAAAGAATATCAAGATCATAAGATGCTAGGAACTCGAGTCAACATGAAGTTCCTTATGAGAAAATAAATATTCCAAAGATTTATGATCGAGGCGGAGAACAAATTTCTCCCCCAAAAATGATGATGCCAAACTCTAAAAGCGAAAACAATAGCCGCGAGCGCTAGATCAAGAGTGGCATACCTAGTCTCGATAGGCTATAACTATTTAGAAGAATAAATGATAGCACGCTCTCTTTTGCAAGTGAACGTCATCAAAACCAATACGATTAGCATTGGTACAAAAAGAGAAAATCTTGGTTCCCTTCGAGAATCACAGGAATAAGAGTATCGGAAAGAAAGAATTTCTTTTAAATAATCTTCTTTCCTGAAAAAGCTAAAACTTTCAAATATATTTATGTAATAATCTTTCTAGAGAAATTTACATTTTACTAATCAATTTACTGTGTCTGATTGTCTCATCAAAGCGTTTAGAAAATTCCTATCGATAACGTTGATCAAGCGCATCGACCAGAACTCTTAAAATACCAAATGGGCAATACAATCACAAAATCAATTTTCTATATAATAAACATGTTTCTTAAAAACCTTTAAGAATATTCTTTGTTTGCTTAAAGAACAAAAATCCAATTGTACTTATAAATAAATCTTATGAAAAAGATTTGCAAAATTTTAAATTGTTATTTTCACCCAAAGTCAATGAATACGAGAATGATCTCATCGAAATATTCATAGAATACTCGATTTACAAAAATGGATGAAATAAAATGGATAAACTGAATGACATAACAAGTCATTCATAAGAATTATAACGAGTGTGGAATGCGGTAAGTGGATGCTGACTTCCGCAACTCGTAGCTAAAGAAAACCGATGGTAAGGTCGAGCTAAAAAGACCTTATCACCACTCAAGATATTGCTTAGGTGATAATCCTAAGACAAGCTCAAAAATACCGGAAATTGTCAAACTACATGAATGAGAGAAACAACGCTTTCCTCATCATGAGGGCTTAAAGAATAAAAATTGATGCCACCAAAAATTTGAAATTGGAATCACAAAGAGAATAGCAATCTGCCTAACAGATTGAAAATGTCGAAAATGAATAGTCCACTCGAGATATAGGATATGGCTATATAAAAATTAAGTCAATCCTTACAAAAATCAATTCCGAAGCCTAAGTAAAAAAATCAGCTCGGAAAGATAAATCACATAAAATAATTTCGACATCAATAAAAAGCAAATTGAGTGTTGCGGATCCACCAATCCAGATTCGCAATCCTCAATGAAATCATCAAGCCCAGAAATGTTTAAAGAAAAAGAATCACAAGTTCTTTTGATATAAAAATAATGAGATGAAACCCATATCAAAAAGAACTCGAATAAGATAATCTCAAAAGAAATATCGCCAAAGATAGAAGGAGAATTACCTTAACCAAGAGAAGTGTCACCGGAGGCTTGAAGAACATTTAGCTCTCCCTCTCTCCTACTTTTAAGAATTGGACATGTAGATATAAGATGACCCGAACTTTTGCAATAACGACAGAAGAGAGGTTTCGTGCACACCCTTGCATAGTGGTCCGTAAGACCACAATTGTAGCATCGTCCATGACTAGAGGTAGGAGTCTTTGCTACCGGAATTTGTTGCTTCCCTTTCTTGATGGGATTGGGGCCTGTGAATTTAATAGGCCTTTTCATGTTGTCGTTGAAGTTCTGTTTGGCACGCACAACTTCAATATCGCTTTCTCTATCGGCCTCTTCAAGACGAAGAGCGATGTCAATAAGCTGATCAAACGAAACTTCGAGTTTCAGGAGCAATGGCTTCTTAAGATTCTTATTCAAGCCATAGATGAACCTCTGATTTTTCTTCATCGGGGTATTAATATACTCAACCCCGTATTTAGAAAGAGATTCGAAAGATGCGACATAGTCTGTCACAGAAGATTCACCTTGAACAAGGTCTATGAAGCGCCGGGCTAAAGTTACTTTTTCAGCCTCCGGCACAAATTTCAATTCGAAGCGTTTCCGGAATTGCTCCCAGGTGAGATCCGCTTCGGTAATCTCTGAAATAAGGAGTTCATACCAATCCAATGCTCTTTCTTGGAGCATGCTAGAAGCCACTTGGACTCGGTGGAGATCAATAAAGTTCATGCGAGAAAAGATGCGATCGCATGATTTGAGCCAAGCTTGAATTTCGATAACACTCTCGGATCCCCGGAATGGCCTTCCACCCAAATCGGTATAGTCTCTACACAAGCGTGCAAAACCGGATCTAGGATGGGTAGGCTCTGGAATGGGTCCGATAGCTTGAGCATTCTTAACAAGATCCAGAAGCTGCAGGGCAGACATAAATACTCCCTCCTGAGGAGTAGCACTGGATTGACCGGCGCTGGGACGGCCAGATCTAACCATTTCTCTTATTTAAGAAAGAAAAAAGAAGAAAAAGTTATTCTCAGAATGAATATCAAACAATCTTGATTGATAAAACAAGGAATCATAAAAGAAAATAGGATAGAATGGTACGAAGACACGAATAAAATCCTAAGGCACAACTCCTAAGAAAGACTTAGGACATGATCCTTGCTAGATAATTCTACATTGTTCCGAAGTTTGGCTCTGATACCAAGCTGTGACGCCCCACCTCTATACCCACGCTAGCCAAGAACACTACGGTGTAATGCTGTCAACTAGCACGGAGAATAAGGCTGTTGAGGAGCGACCATCCATGTAACTTCTTTGAGCGAGCACCGATATGTCAGATAGTATAGCATGAACTTCATTTAAGGAGGAAATCCGACATACTGATATAGACCCAAAGCTATCACACGGTGGCAATATAAAATCTTCGAAAACAAATATAGAAATAAACATAACATAAATCAGTCACAGACAATTCATATCACAAAGGCGGAAATAGATATGAATATAACACATGAAGGTGTACATCAGAGTAGTGGTCAAATAAGATCCACAATATCACAAAAGAATAGATACAAGTGCTAGCCAAAAGAATATGTATACATCAAGGAGTCTAATCTCAAATGTATACGAACAAAAACTACTAAACTAGAGTAGTTAGCCAAAAGTCAGAAGATGGCTCCAGATAAGAAGTCATGAGGAAGCACCTGTAAAATCTCAGTCTGACCCGAGTATTATTTAAGAAGAAAATAATAAACGGATCAGTCTAGCTATAAATATCAGATAAAGTGATATAGAATAAGAGGTATGACAAAAACGTATCATAACCATAATACCATACTGTGATAAGTACGTGATTAAAAATCAACAAGAGATTAATCAATATCACAAGAATCTTCTCAAAGATTAAAAAGAATGTCATATTCTTTATTTAATTCACCAAGCCACAATAAATGACCTACATATCAATGCCCATCGTAAATGATGGTGAAACATAAATTCCAGAAATCAATATCCAGAAATCAAATAATCCGAAGCAACGATGTCGTAGAGCGTAACGTCCGATGATCTAGAGACAAAAATAAATAGGAACAACGACGTCGTACAGCATAACGTCCGATGAACCAAAGCACAAATAAAAGGAACAACGATGTCGTACAGCGTAACATCCGATGAACCAAAGCATAGGAAAATGGAACAATGACGTCGTACAGCGTAACGTCCGATGAACCAAATCAAAATAAAAAGAAAAGGAACAACGATGTCGTACAGCGTAACATCCGATGAACCAACACGTAGTAAAGTGGAACAACGACGTCGTACAGCGTAACGTCCGATGAACCAAATCACAATAAAAAGAAAAGGAACAACGATGTCGTACAGCGTAACATCCGATGAACCAACACGTAGTAAAGTGGAACAACGACGTCGTACAACGTAACGTCCGATGAACCAAATCACCATAAAAAGATAAGGACAACGATGTCGTACAGCGTAACATCCGATGAACCAAATCACGATAAAACGGAACAACGACGTCGTACAGCGTAACGTCCGATGGATCGAATCAAAGAGACATCGCACATTGCTAGTCTAAATCACAAGAATGATCGTCATGATCATAAGGAAGTGTCGATTACGCTAAGCTAGTAAATATAAGAGTTTAGCTTCATGTCCCATAACCACTTGCTTAACTCAAATATTTACGAACAGATTGTAGATCTCCACTAGAAAATTGTCACAAGAGTTTCAATCGAACAAGTCCATAAATTAACCGACGAAGTAAACGCAAGCGTTTCATACCACTTGTTTTGCTAAGCCGTTTAATTAGATTTTCTCATACGAATGAGGTAAAGGTTTGTATATACTAATAGATTGGAAAATGGTTTTAAGAAACGAGCTTTGATATTGAAAATAGAGTTGAAATCGTTTTGATGAAGAAGTTTTGATATTTACTACTAGTATAGAAAACCTTTATATTTTAAAGTGACAAATCATAGAAATGATTGTAGAAACAATCAAGCATAAAAATTCACATTCGAAGACGTGAATAAAATCCAAAGAAATCAATAACGAATCCATCAAAAATGGATATTCTCAAAAGTCCAATGAAAGAAGTCATCAAACTCGATAATAATTGATAACAATAGGTCGGATCGACAAAAATCGATAAACCTTGGAAATTTACTCGAAAATAGGCAAATTAGGCAAAACCAGCAATTCAGACGTCTAAATTTTTATGACAGACGTCTGAATTTGATCTCAGACGTCTGAATTTTTGTGACAGACGTCTCAGAGGTCTGAAATTGAAACAGAGAGTAAAAAACATTTTGAACTAAATTCAGACGTCTAAATTTTTATGACAGACGTCTGAATTTATCTCAGACGTCTGAATTTTTATGACAGACGTCTGAATTTTTCTGGAAGGCTAAAAAAACAGCCTAGCTCAAAAACGAAGAATCCAAACCGAAATGCGATCGAACGAGCGACGAGTACTAAGGGTTTACGCCAATCGGCAACCCAGCCCTATAGGCACTTCGATGCATCACCAAAAACGTGATCAAAACATCAAAGTTAGGATTTTCAAAGAATTGAATTCAAAACACTAAAAATTGGATACTTCACCAAATCAATCCAAACCAAAAGCAATTGCACAAGAATAAGTGTTAGGAATTCATACCTAACAATCGAAGATAATTATAGACTAAGATGTGAGATAAAAATCTCACCTTTGAACCCAAATCAATGAAGAAGAAGCTTGAAGACAAGGGAAGATCAACCACACTTCAATCTCAACACAAGAAGCATGAATCAAAGCTAAAAGAGAAACATTTCCCAAATTAGGTTTAGGAATTTTCTGAAATCAAAGAGAGAATGTGTTGGAGAAGAAGGAGATGAAGCTTACCAATGGGTTCTCTTTGAATTTGGAGCTAGAACTTGATTTGCAAATGGAAACTAGGGCTTGGGAATTCTAATTTCCCATCTCTCCCACCATTTTTGCATTAGAACTGAAATGAGGAGGAAGTGAGGGAGAATGGGGAGAAGTGGTTCATATTTGGGGTTTAAGTTGGCAAAGGGCTGAACCCAAAACCAAACCCAAAGTGCAAATGGTCAAATTTTTGACTAGCTCCAAACATATCGAAGCTTATACTAAAAAAGATCGCAAACGACATTTTGAACTCAATGGAGGTGGTCTCGAGCCCTAATTCGTTTGCAAAAAGTAGCTTTTCGGACCAAAATCCGACGAATGATGAAATATTTAAATATAAAATCGACAAATATGCGAGTTGTTACAAATTTGGTTAGAAGATGATTTCAACTTTAAATGAAACCAAAATTTTTGAAATAAATATATATAATTTGAAATAATTGAATTGGGAAAATTTTATTTGTATAATACCAAATTTCATTCTAGTATAACTTACCAAAATTATTCAGAAGTTGACTATGTAATTGGATAATATACAATATAAAATGTTTTATTGATAAAATTTGAGTGTTATAATAAATGTTATACACCTAAATTTTATTATAAAGATGTTAATAGAGATAAATAAAATAATAAGTTAATTGAATGAGATAAATAGAATAAATTTTGTTCTAAAAGAGTTAATAAATTGAAATTAGATCAACTTATGGAAATACCTTGAATTTAAAATCAATTATTGAATATAAATTAATTTAAATTGAAATTTATATGGTTTAAATTAATTATATGGGTCAATTTAATTTATATAGTTTAAATAGATGTGATAAGATATATTAAGTGAAATAAACTTAATAAAAGAATTAAATTTGTTGAATAAAATATGAGTACAATAAAAGATTATACAAATTGATGATCTAGAAATTATTAATTGAGGATGACTAGATAATAAGCTAATGAATTTAGAAATAGATAGATTGATTTAACTTAGGTGAACTCAAAGGGATTTAACCAAAATGTTGGATATTAATTAGTTAATTTGAATTTTATATAATTTTAAAAAATTAGTTGTTTATTTTGTTTTCAAAGCTATTTTTCTTTCTGGTTGTTTCTATTCTCCTACCTCCTTCCTTTTCGGGGATGAAAAGTTTTGAGTGGGGAGAGTGTAACGACCCGTAAATTTTAGATAATTTTATTTGTTTATTTACACTACAAGAATACCTACTTTTGGTTGCAATTATTGGTAGCGTTTGTAGTTTAAGTGCTACTAATACTATATATGTATTTTTTTTTATGTTTTGCGATGTAATTTTATGGTTTGGATCTTGTCACGTTTTTTAGGAATGTTTCCCTCCTGTGTTTCCTTTTTCCCTCCAACGTTTCAGTTTTTCCCTCTTTCCCTCAAAATTTCCCTCTTTCCTCAAAATTTCCCTCTAGAAGTTCAGAGATCGCCTCGGTCAATCTCCCCTCCGCTGGTTTGAATATCGATCAAATCTCCCCTCCGCTGTTTGAATATCGATTGAAACTCCCTCCGCTGGTTAATAGAGATCCCCAAAATCAACCACTAGAGCAACGATTGATTCTGCTGGTTGATTCTTCTCTTCGTCGTTATAGATCGCCTCGGTCGAATCTGTTGCTGCTGATCATCAGCATCTCCTCGGTGGAATCTCCTCTTCGCTTTGTTCACAAGGCCCGACTCTACAAATACAAGTATTTGTTGTTTGCAGTTCAACTCCTCTTGCTTCGTTTTTAACAAAGTAAGTTGTCTCCACCATTGAATATCTTGTAGAAATTACAGTTTAGTTATTGGGCATAAACTTCTTTGATTATGTCCTGATTTCGCATTCATTGGTTATTGGCTGTACTTGATCCATTTGTTCTTATTTATGTTTTAGGTTGAGTACTTAATTCACCCTGAGTTATTTATTTGTATGTTTCTTTCTTCCACATTGTAATGATGCAGTTTATAAATTTATTGAAAATTTGCTTTACTTTTCAGCAGTTCATATTTTATAGGATTGGTTAAAGTAGTTAATTTTCATACAGTACACTTTTGCTATGTTAGGTTTTCAATTAAACATTTTCTAGTTAGTATAGGGAAAACAAAAGAATCAATATAAAATACTTAATATTTCAAAGCTTTATACAACACTTTTTTTTCATGTATAACATCTATAGGTACATGTTATACTGTAAACAATAATAGAGATAAAGTTGTCAGATGAACTCAAATCAGTAACCACGTATTTTGAAGGATTTTCACAACATACTGCAAGTATGGAATTCATTATGCATATATTGTGACAATGCCAAGAAGTTCTTTTTTTTCTCTTTTTTTTAAGTGAAAATTAGGCCCACGTCCTTGTAATTAAACTTAGTCTGCGTAAACTCCTCCCATTTGAAAACTTATATTTCCGATCCCTGTTTTTATTTCTGCCTCAATTTATTCCATAAATACCCCTGTTTACATGTCGCGCTAATTTTTTATGGTGGTTGTGATTTCGATTGCAAGTTTTAAATTCTGATTCAGTTCGATCATTGTTTTAAGATATTATTTCGGAATCATGGCTTTACCTTCTTCCACGTAAAATATTGTTTGGATTTGTAATCGATTTTGTTTGTTTTTAAATGATATTGCGATATTCGTTTATAATTTTGTTATTTCTGTTTTGTTAGTTTTTTTTTTGTTTGAAGTAAATGAAAATTACAAGTATTCTATTGTTTATTTTATCTGAAAAATTAATGCGTATGTATAGGGTACTGTTCGTTGATTTATTTTTTTAGCTTTGATTAAGTTCTGATTTGTCTGGAATTATTGTAGGTATTTTACAGTCTTGTCCGCAAATAATTTGAATATGTATGGTGAAAATGGTACAAATTACTAATTGTTGCTGATTTATCTGCAACTTTTTACAATTATTGCATACATATCAGCAAGTAATGTTCGTATTTCACTTATTTGTTTAAGCTCAGACTTCTGCTTATTTATCTGCTTTTTTTGAAAAACATTGCTTACATATCAGCAAATGATATTGCTTAAGTATTAAAATATTATTTTATATGCTGATTTGTCTGTAATTTTTTATAATTATTGCTTACATATCAGCATATAATATATATATCCTGCGTTTTTGTATTTATTTTTTTATAATTGTAATTATGTTTTTTTTAAATTAAAGTGTTCCTGGTGATGCTGGAGTGCTTGTGCTGTTGAAGTTTGGATATGATAGCTTTTCGTTACGCCTTCAATTTGATAGTTCGGTTGTTATGTTGAGAAGTGCTATTTCTGGTAAATGGACATAATTGAGTTCAATGTCATTTGAATTATACTATGTTAGAGATGGATTGAGAAGGAATATTGAAACTAATTTTGATCTTCAATCTATTTTGTTGTTGGCTGCTCATAACCATGAGGATTACTTTGTTATTTTTGTTGATGTTGTTCCTTCTAGTTTTTCAGCTACCAATATTAGATCAGATGCTGTTACTTGTAGCAGTGATTCCTCATTTGTTAGTACCGGTGATTCTAATATTCAATTCAGGCAGTTATTAAGAAATGATTACAATCAATCTGTTTTTACGGGTGTTGGTCAACAATTTCCAGGTGGTGTTACTGAATTTAGGCTCGATTTGATGATATATAGTATTAAGACAGGATATAAGCTTGATTTGGTTAAGAATGATAAGGAAAGAGTTACGGCTGTTTGTTCTCGAACAAAATGTACTTTCAGAATTCATGCTTCTGTTAAGTTTAATCTTCCGGGCTATTTTGTTATAAAGAGATTTCATCCTGAACATACCTGTGGTGCTGGAATTCATGATATTAATGATCCTCCTGTTTCAAGTAAATTGATTAAGTTGTTGGTTTATGATCATATTCAAGCTAATCCGTTAATGAAGACAAAGGACATTATTAACCTATTTCAAACTGAGTATAATATCATTTTGAAGTATTATTTTGCTTATAGTGGGAAGAGATTGGCTTTAGAAGATTTACATGGAAGTGATATGATGTCTTATCACCATTTGAAGTCTTTTTGTGATGCTGTAATTGAAAGTAATCCTGGTAGTAAAGTAGTTTTGGAGTGTAATCATGATACTCGTCAATTTGAGAGGGTTTTCATTGGTTTTGAAGCTTGTGCACATGGTTTTCAATTTTGTCGGCCTTTAATATTTGTTGATGCTACTTTTATGAAGGGTAGAGATCAAGGTTGTTTGATGGCTGCTACTGGTAAAAATGGCAATGAAGGTATGTTGTACATTAATTTATAATTGCATCAATATCTGCAATAATTATTATATGTTTCTGCAACATCAATATTTATTAAGAAGAAATAAAATATTTTACTTACATAAATCATTGCGGAAATCGAAGCAATTTTACATAAAAAATTGCTGAAAAGTATGCAATTTTTTTGAATTAAGTAAAATTGTTGTGCGGTAATATTTGGTAATAGTTGCAGTTTTGTCAGCATTTTTTCAATATAAGTGAATAGTATTAAGCAATTTGTTCAGTTATTTATATATTTGTGATTGTTTTATCAGGTTTTTTTCCTATAGCAGTTGCAATTGTGTCTGGTGAAGATGAAAATAATTGGATTTGGTATTGTGAACAACTTAAAGATTTTTTGAAAGATGATTGTAGAAAGTTTGTTTTCATTTCTGACCGTCATCCTGGTATTCTTGTTGCTATTCCCAAAGTGTTTCCAGATTCAGTTCATGGTTCCTGTTTTTATCATTTAAACAATAATTTAAAAGTTGCTTTAAAGTATGAATTTTCCAAATCAAAAAAGAAATGGTTGATAGATTTGTTTGGACGTGTTGCATATGCTTCTAATTTGGATGATTTCAATTTAGCATTGAAGAATTTTAAAGATGCTGGTGGTTCTACTGTGGCAAACTTTTTGAATGGAATTCCCTTTGAGAAATTTACTAATGTTTTTTTCCTTGCTTGTCGTTATGGTGAAATGTCATCAAATTGTTCAGAGAGTTTCAATAAATGGATTTTGGAAGAAAGACATTTACCAATCACTGCATGCTTGGATAGCATTAGAGTTAAGTTGATGAAGTTAATTTCTGATCGTCGAGAACTTGCTAATAGTTGGAATAGTGTTGTTTGTCCGGTGAACGAAAATCGGTTGAAAAGTCTTCATTTGGAAGGAGCTTCATGGTTTGTTATAAAATCTAGTGATCATGTGTTTGAAGTTCATTCTCCTGTTCATCAATCTGTTGATTTAAATAATCAGACTTGTTCTTGTAATTTGTGGCAAATTTATGGTTTTCCTTGTGCTCATGCTGTTAGATGTATTTTGAGCTGTGGAAAGTTAAATGTTTATGATTACATTGAAGATTATTTCAAAGTTGTTTATTTTCGATCGGCATATTCTCATCCAATCAATCCTATTATAAACTTTATGAAAGAAGATGTTTTGATTGAAGATGTGGTTGTAGCACCTCCTAAAGGTAGAAGAATGCCTGGTCGACCATCTGCATTTAAGAGGATAAAATCTGCCGGTGAAATTTCAAAGACTATTAGATGCAGCATATGCAAGAAGTTGGGTCATAATAAAAGGACTTGTTCAGTGAAACACATGTAGTCTCTCTTTAATATAGGAAAGCTAAAATGTATGGAGTTGAGTTTATGTTTTTCTTATTCATTTTAATGGTATTTTCTCTATCCTTAGGTTGGATGTTTACTGTCTGTAATGTATTAAACATGGTTCGCTTTCGAGTAATCATTGTTGCAGTATTTTCTGCAATTATTACTGTTAATTGCACATATTTCTGCAGTTTTTCTGAATAATTGTTTTCTTTTTATACCCCTTTTGTGAATAATGCTTTTTATATGAAGATGATATTTGTATAATTGTTTGGATCGAAATAAATAAGATGTATCCATAAGTATGTGCAATTTTTGTTTATAAATATGGAGGTATCGGCAATTATCTATTTGTTATGCTGACATTTCTGAAATTATATGGTTCAAGAAATTCGAATATCTACAAATTTGTGAACATATCTGTAGATATATGGTTTTATTGCTGAAATTTCTGCAACTATTTGTTGAAAGAATTTCCAATAGCTAAATATTTTTAGAGATATCTGCAGATATGTGCTTCATTTGCTGACATTTGTGAAATTATTATGAGTAAGAATTTGGAAAAAATAAATTATTACAGAGATATCTGCTGATATATGTTTTTATTGCTGATTTTTCTGCAATTTTTAAGAGCAAGTATTTAATTACCTATACATTTGTCAAGATAACTGCAGATATGTGCTTTTATTGCTGAATACAATTGTTAGAAATTTATATATAAATTTTTTTGTAATATACTCTAATATTGTGGTAACACAGTAATATTGTCTTTCAACTACATAAGTTTAGCAAATATGTACATACATTTCAGTATTCTTACATAAAACATTACAGTTTGATACATCAATTATTTTGATTTGCTTCAGAAAGTAAAAACTGTTGTGTCAAGCTTTCTTCTAAGCTCCAACTATAAGGTTTGCAAGAAAGAATTTGATGTGCTATTTCAGCTCTTTGTAAATCCATAGCTTCATATGAGAATTTAGGGTCTTCATTGTTGATTTCTTTGTCTTCACTTCTTTGTTTCATAATGTTCATTACAAACATGCCACAATCAACTCTGCAATGATTGACAAATATTATATAATTATTAGAAGAAATGTTCTATGATATGGAAATATTTGTACATTTTTTTTGTTGTGTACTTACGTATCAGAACGTTGTTGGGGGCTGTTAGCAAAAGTGATTTACTTTGATGGTTCATGCTCTGCTTTTTCCAATTTCTTTAGTAAGGCAGTGACATAAACTCTCTGTACAAAAAAACAAAGATTTTGTTACATAGTTTATTTTTCTCTGATTTATTCATTTTTTAATTTACATACCATCTTTCTTGCCACTTTCTGATGATCTACTTCATGCCGTGGTTTTATGGAATCGTAGTGAATCCATATTCTACCTTGTTTATTAAACTCCAACAGTGTAAAATGTGATTTTTGGTGGATAGGGAAGAACATTTTATTGCAGTTTGCAAAATGTTTAGCAACTACATTATCGATTAGGGCTTGTGTTACATTCTTTGAATTGCTCAGTAGAAATGTCTGTAGGATAATATATTAGACAATTGAATTGATGAACATTTAAACAAATTCTTCAGTAGAAGATTATAAAACTTACAGTAGCGTAAACTTTGAAGTACAAATTTTCTGGATGAACTTTACGCAATTCATGTGAATACCGGTCAATGATCTACAAATATTATTATAAGGAAATAGTGATAGTATATTTGTTTACAGAATAATATAATATGATTAGCAGAAAAAATAACAAGTTCTTGAAATTTTGCATAAAAACAACAGGTTTGATTAAATGTTGCTGAAAAATCTGGAGATAAATGATATTGTTTTGGATAAATGGAATTTTACTGACAAAACAATAAGTTTAAAGAAGTATTGCTGATAAATATGCAGATAAATGGAGTTATTGCAGATAAATGGGTTTTTGCAGATAAAACAGCAAGTCTAATTAAATGTTGCAGATAAATTTATAAATAAATGTACTTTTGAGTAAAGTTGTACCTGGCCATCAAGAAATCTTCCAATAATTAGTTCACCAAGTGCTGTTCCAGTTATAATTATGTCATCGTCTCCATTTAAGTATGCACTTTTGCTATGATATAATGATCAATATTAGTAAATGTTTGTATTTTTCAAATATTTGCTGATATCTAACCAGGAAATTTAAATAATTACTTTTAGTTAAGCAATTATTGGTATACTTGGCTACTAAAAGAATTATACAGTTTTACCTGAGGTCAGAGTTATTAAAGAAGTCCTCAAGCAGCTTGATTTTTTCTTCAGATAGACTTCGTACATTTGACCTCCTTCTGACATTTATTTTTGTACTGGTAGATAATTCTTTTGATCTAGGTTCAGATTCATATTCTTCAATTATTATTGGTAGGGTTTGTACTTGCTGTTTTTCCTTTTTTGCTATCTTTTCAGTTTGAAAATTCACTTCTTCAGCTAATTTAACCCTTTTTTTGGATTTTCAATTTCCAATGTTTTTTCTTTGATTTCTTCAGTTTTTGTTTCTGCTGAAGTAGATATTTCTTCGGTTTGTTTGCCTTGTAACTGTGTATAATTTTGAATGCTTTCACCTGAAATTAATTTGAATGATGGTTAATATTTCATTATTGGTTTTTGAAATACAATTATTGGTTGTTGGTTAATAAAAATTTTGTGAATAATTGTGAAAAAGTGAAGAATATGCTACACTCTACAGTAGTTGTTGCATTAATATCAGCAATTATTCTTCATATTATTAATATATAATAGGAAGAATATTTGTGGATATATCAACAAATATGTTAAATTTTTACAGTCTGGTTGAAAAACTATAGTTATTCAAAGCATTACCAAATGAAGGATCTTGTTTAATTGCTTTATCTTCCTCAACTATTTTTGTTTCTTCACCATCTTCTCGGTCTTCCTGTTTTGCTTCAAAATTTATTTTTTCCCCATTATCAACATCTTTTTCTTTTTGTTCTTCTTTTTCTTCATCTTTCTCCATTAGCTGAGATTCATCTTCAACAGTTTTGTCTTCAGTTTGAATATCAATTAAATTTTCATTTTCTTCTGTCCTTTGAGTTGAAATATATGTTTGCAATTCAACTCTTTAATATTTTTGACATAGTTATAGATTTTGTGTTATGTTACAATGTGTTATGTAAAAAATGAAGAATGTGCTACAGTTTTTAATACTTATTGTAATGATATCTGCATTTATTCTTTAAAAATGCTTTTTTCATTTAGTAAGAATACTTGCAGATATATCATCAAATATTTTAAATTTTTACATTCTTGTTGGAAAACAAAATATTACTGAAAGTATTACCAGATGACGTATTCTCTTCTGTTTCATTATCCTCACTTTCTTTGTTTTCTTCACTTTCACTTTCATCTGAGGAATTTAGTTTTCTACCAGATCTTTCTATTAGTTGTAGCTCTACATTATCAGATTCTGTGGATGATGATGTTTCCACATTTTGTCTCAATTGCTTTTTTAGCAGCGTATTTTCAGCTTGAAGTTTCATGTTGTCCAATTCAAGTTTTCTTATTATTTCTTTATATTTTTCTTCTCTTTTCTTGTAGAATGCTTCATATTCTTCATCTTTTTCAACTGCATCTTTCAACAATTTTAGTTCCTCTCCTTGAAAATCCTGGAATAAATAATTCAATCAAAATTGAAGCTTAAAAATATTTGTATGTAATTATGTAAGAACTGTGAATAATTGGAAAAATGAATATAATTTTAATTATGATTGGTATGTATGTCCATAAATATTTTTAATAATGGCAGAAAAAACTGCAAGTATTATACAAAATAGTAGATATATCTTTAATTATTGTAAATAATTGTATAACTATGTTCAGTTTTGTTGTTTTAAGTGCATATAAATATGCAATTGTTTATAAAAATTGCAGATAAGTCATCATATGTAGTGAATAATTGCAGCCAAAAAAAGCTCAACTGCTGCTAATAAATGCAGATATATCTGCAACCATTGTTAAATGTTGCAGATAAGTTTGCAAACAAATAAAGTACTGGCTATTTTTTTTACTAAAGCTTAATAATTCTATAAATTAAATTGCAGTTATACTTACTGAGTTGTACTCTATGGTCAATAACATTATTGGCTTGAGTTTTGATATATCCCATTTGCCAGCCAAGGGATACGAGTTGTTGTATTCGAATTTAGCAGATTTCAAAATTTGTGTTTTCTCACAGATCCACCACTGCAAAAAAGACAATTAGTATTAGAATAAATTATTAATTAATAGGATATTTATCTAATTAATTAAAAATTTAATACCAGTAATAATGTAACGCATGCATTTATTTTCCTTGGGGTGTCAATATATTTTTCAATTTGATTTATCAAATGCTTGTGAATTGTTTTTGGCCATGATATCTGCTGCATTTTATCTTCACAAACACAATATGGAATCATATTCCATGATATACTTGAGTTTGGATTTGATATTAAAAATGTTGCAACCAAATGCAATTGCAAAAGCTTTGCAGTATCTGCTTGTTCTTCTTTTGATGATCCTTTTATTGTTGCAAATAATTCCCTTTCTATGTTTTTTTTTGTTGACACTTGTTTCTCCTTTAAAGTGCCTGCTGATGAATGATGTAAACTGAGCATTGCTTTTACCCTCTTTTTTCATATGGCCAGAAGTTTTGATTTGCTGACCCTCTGTAGGAATTGATAGCAATTGGCTTATATCATCCTCTGTAAATGTTAGTAACATATCTCCAAATTGGAAACAGTTCAAATTCTTTCTGTATGCTTTGATGATTATGTCTATTGTTGTTGAGTTTTTTGTGTTTTCTTTTGCAGGTATAATTCCAATATAGATCATATGAATGAACTTGTAGAAAGGTAGATTCTGGAGATATTTTGTATGTGATATTGTCAGCAATTTTTCATTCTTAATCTTGCGAAGAACATCGATGAAAGACCTCAAATTATTTCTGTAATTATCTTCTGTTGATTTGATTTTCCCTTCACTTATTGTTTTTCTTTTTTCCGGTAGAATATTTGATCCTGGTTGTTGTTCAACAGGAACAATAGATGTTTCCAACATAACTTTTTTCCTTCTTTTATATCTTCTTTTGTGTTCTTCTGTAAATGTAAATTAAATATTATGAAATAACTATGCACAATCTAATAATATGATAGGTAATGTTAAATACTTGCAGTTATAATGAATATGTAACTGAATTAAGGTTCAATTTGATGATATATAGTATTAAGATATTTCTGCAACTATGTGCAATAGTTGCAGATATTTCTGCAACTATACCGAATAGTTGCATAAATTTCAGCAACTATTGCACATAGTTGCAGAAATGTTTGCAACTATGTGCAATAGTTGCAGATATTTCTGCAACTATACAGAATAGTTGCATAAATTTCAGCATCTATTGCACATAGTTGCAGACATTTCTGCAACTATTGCATAAAGTTGCAGAAATGCAACTATATGCAATAGTTGCAGAAATGTTTGCAACTATGTGCAATAGTTGCAGATATTACTGCAACTATTAGCAATAGTTGCAGAAATATCTGCGACTAATGCACATAGTTGCAGATATATCTGCAACTATACGCAATAGTTGCAGATATATCTGCAACTATACGCAATAGTTGCAGACATTTCTGCAACTATTTGCAAATAGTAGCAGATATTACTGCAACTATTAGCAATAGTTGCAGAAATATCTACGACTAATGCACATAGTTGCAGATATATCTACAACTATACGCAATAGTTGCAGATATATCTGCAACTATACGCAATAGTTGCAGACATTTCTGCAACTATTTGCAAATAGTTGCATTTCTGCAACTATATGCAATAGTTGCATAAATTTCTTCAACTATTGCACATAGTTGCAGACATTTCTGTAACTATATGGTATAGTTGCAGAAATATCTGCAATTATTTGCAAATTTTGTAAATTTTCAAAAAAATCAAAAACGTTTAAAATTTGCTGAATTATCTGCGAATATTTGAAATAATTGCACCTTTAATACAAATATGAATCTGCTTAAAATTTGAAGAGAGGAAATAGCTTTTTGAACAATATTTTTCAAAAATTGCAGTAATTACAGAATGTTTTTTAGTATATCATCTGCATTCTCAATTTTCTTTGTATTACCGTAAAAAAGCTCGATTACATGCATGGCTAACTCGAAAATCTCTAAAATCCTTGCAAAAACCCTAAGATCTATTGATTTAAAACAGTGGAATATAAATCGACTACTTATGAAATTGAGATACATCACCTTCGATCTTCCCATTTTCCCTCGTGTGAGATTTTCGACTTGATTTTGTTTGTTCAGTTGTTCGATTTTATAGAGTTTTCGGATTTTGTTGAAGAAACTGTGATTTCAATTGTATCAAAGGTTACGATAAAAAAAGCATGGGTTCAGGGTTTTACGATGATTTTTGAGGGTAGTTTGGGAAAAGAAAAGGCTGTCTTTAAAAATAGGGATGAAATTTTTATGTTTTGTATCTAAGGGATGTTTGGTGAATTATGAAAGTTATTAAGGATGTATGGCAAACGTTCCCTTTTTTTAATCGGTGAAAATGAAATTATGGGTGAAATGAATTGAATGTGGCTTGACATACAATGATACAAATAGACATACAAATAAATTTTTATTTAACAACAGATAAGTACATAAATAGAATTAATTAACAAAAAAAAGACAAACTTGGGATACAAAAAGTGGAAATTTCAAAGCAACTGCAGTTTGATATCTGAAAATATTGGAATAACAAACATTATCCTAATTTTTAAGGACCAGTTCATTTGTTTTTTGAATAACTGGTAAACAAATCTATAATTTTCACAAAAGTCTTAGCCTACCAACGGTCACTGTTTGAATAATGGGTACAAGATCAGCATCTTTTAGACTTTTAGTAAAAGCAACGTATAATTTTCTAGAAATATACTGGTTGTGTGCAAAACGATACATGTCCACTCTAATCACTCCTATTCACGATTGGCCAAACTATATTTGACAATTCTGTAATTTTATCATAAAGTTGGCAGGCTAGCGTTTGACAAAACTATATTGGAGAATTTGGCCATTCTGTAATTTTATTGATAATTAAACTTTCCATTAACGGTTAAATAGGGATGTTTCGGTATTAGTGGCAGGCAGATGTATGCTTAACCTATATTTCTGTACTATTCCCTAGTCATTCTCATAGGCCATAGGAGATTGCAAATAGTTTAGGCTTCTATTTTGTCCTTGTGTTTCCACACTGCTAGCGCTGTTGTACAATACACGCAGTATCTATACTAATACTTCCAAACATATATTATCTTGTTTCAAATCCCAGAGATATACTTTATGGAATACCATAAATATAAAGCTATATTTCAATTCATAATTTTTTTCTTTATGATATAATTTATGATATACTGTAAGTACAATGTGATATCGTCCTACCAATTGTTTTCTTTCAATTCCTAATTTCACGATACATTTCAATTATATTTGTCATCTGCTATAGATTTCTTTCCAAAATACATATTTAACCCATCATCTATTAGTTATGACCAAATCATTCCAATGTGGATTTTCCAATAGTGAAAATCAGTTTGCATGTTCCATTTTTTTTTTAATATGCAATTACTTTGTCATTTAAAATTTGTGACTTATAATGACGAAAATTGTTTAACTTGCTTATTTTTTAAAAAGCAAACCGGTTTCATATTTTTTCTTCTTTTTATGACCATCAATTTTGTTTTCTCTCTAGCTATGAAGTATAGAAATTTAATATGAATTTTTTTCAGGTCAAATTTGCATTTCAAAGCAAAAAGTCGATTAGGCATATTTTTTTGGATGCAATTATCATTGTTTCTATGTGATTTTGTTTAATAGTTGAACTGTAAAATGTTTGTGCTTTTCATAATTGTATCTTTCTGGATGATATCAATTCCATTTGCCTATGGAATTTTTTGAGTCTCTCTACAAAAATTTACGGTCTTTCTTTTTTAATGCAAACTAGTTTGTAAGATATTATCTTTCCACTTAGCTTTCAACTTTAGGGATTGTCATTTCGTTCTTCTTCTTTTTTTTCTTTTTTTTCTTTTTGAGTAATTCATGTTTTGAATCATTTGTGGTTTGAGCTTTACATATTGTCTTTTTGGATGACAATTTTATTTAGTCTCGTCGTTGCATTTTAGCTACTCTAAATTACTTCTACATAACTTGCAGTTATTCAAAAGTGCACAGTGGCTTGGATTTATAAAAGATTTTCGAATATTGTGCTTTAAAGACAGTTTAACTTCTATGTATACTTGTAAATAGAATTTGGACAACCTTCCAAATATGGTGATTTCATCAAAATTATGAGATTTACTAAATATTTTATTTTGGTAGTAGATTAATTAGGCTTCTAGGTTGAAAATTAGGATAATATTTGTTATTCCAATATTTTGGGATACAGACAATTTATAATTTTCACAAAAGTCTTAGCCTACCAACGATCACTAGTTGAATAATGGGTACAAGATCAGCATCTTTTAGACTTTTAGTAAAAGCAACGTATAATTTTCCAGAAATATACTGGTTGTGTGCAAAACAATACATGTCCACTCTAATCACTCCTATTCATGATTGGCCAAACTATATTTGACAATTCTGTAATTTTATCATAAAGTTGGCAGGCTAGCGTTTGACAAAACTATATTGGAGAATTTGGCCATTCTGTAATTTTATTGATAATTAAACTTTCCATTAACAGTTAAATAGGGATGTTTCGGTATTAGTGGCAGGCAGATGTATGCTTAACCTATATTTCTGTACTATTCCCTAGTCATTCCCATAGGCCATAGGAGATTGCAAATAGTTTAGGCTTCTAATTTGTCCTTGTCTTTCCACACTGCTAGCGCTGTTGTACAATACACGCAGTATCTATACTAATACTTCCAAACATATATTATCTTGTTTCAAATCTCAGAGATATACTTTATGGAATACCATAAATATAAAGCTATATATGATGTATTGTATCAGAGATTCTTTGTGATACTTGACTTAAACAGGTACATGGTATAGCCGATGGAAAAGGATTGGGTGTATTTAAACAAGTGGCTATATAAACCTGACTTAAAGTGTATTTTTAGAATCAACACATATATGTCAATATTAAAACTCAATTTTTTTATGTGTTTAATTTTTGTCTGTAACGACCCGGTATTTCGGACCATTCGCGTCCATTATAAGTGTATAGGTAGACACTCATGCCGGAGTTGAATTGCTCAAAATACCGCGTTGTTAATTTTAAATTGGAAAAACTGAACATATACAGTAAATAAATAATCACAGATCACAGACACAGAGTAATAAATGCAGCGGAAGTAAAAGAGATAGTAGTTCATGAAGCTACTATATGAATATATAAGATACATCATAGTTTACAACAGAAGAGTAATACGATACATCAGAGTTAAACTAGATACAACGGAAGAGTAACTCGATACATCAGA
Organism: Allium fistulosum; assembly: GCA_030737815.1. Lineage (NCBI taxonomy): Eukaryota > Viridiplantae > Streptophyta > Magnoliopsida > Asparagales > Amaryllidaceae > Allium > Allium fistulosum. The sequence continues at coordinate 8,846,593 of JASFAW010000014.1, forward strand.
TACAAATCAGAATACATCACTGGAATCATCGAATATAGAAAGCAGAATAGATGGCTGGATCTTCAAGCAAAGCTCCAACTTCAAAGGTGAGTCTCGAATACTAGTACACTCAGTCTGACCCGAGCGTAAAGCAAAATACAAAACACTCGAGTCAGGATTAACATTCTTATATTTATAAATCCAACTCAAGTGAAATAGCAATTGAAATACAAGTAACTCAAAGGATGTTTGGAATAACCATCCTTTAAGGATCCGTTAAACTATCTACTAGTAGTAATATACGCTAAGTAGATAATGTCTATCAGTAATATAAAGATATCAAAATAGTGTTAAGTCATGGCCCATTCCACCCTTAACACATTTTTATTCCCAAAAGCATATACAAGACCGTAGTTTCCCCAAAACCGGAAGTCACTAGAGGGCAATCCATATACTAAAGGTACAAAACAAATTCGTAGTGGTCGCGAATAGGGAATACAAGTATGACAAGGCACATGAGGCAATACCCAAGGTAGTGACACTACCGTTTGCCTAATCCGGACTAGTGAGAACGCAACGCCGCAGTGCCCGCAACACCGTGAAACAACACTCCCAAAATCAAGGGTGCACCAATCGACAACAAGTAATGAGTAGTTCGAAGAAGTGTGTTCACTTGAGGTAGCTAATCCTCCATTGGCCCGGCACGGCTCCTGTTTTAGTCATTTCCAATTTGACACAAGTGTCAAGGCTATCCATCATCGTTCTCTTTCTTTAGTCATCACGTACATCATTCCAACCACTTCATTCTGGATCATCACTCCGCGTATAGTTATTAAAGTGGTTTCCGGTTTAGATAGAGAGTATATCCATAACCGATTCCGGTCTCTTTAATAACTTTCGTAATTATTACATCGATTGGTCGTTTAATAAATTTCAAAACCAAATCAATTACAATTTCAATTAGAATTTGTAAACCAACATTTCATTTATCTTTCTAAATCAATTTCCATAATTTCCGTTTCAAAACTTCCAAATTACCATTTCAAAATCTTATAATTCAATTTCAAATTTTATTTAAAACAATTCGAATATTGATTCAAGTTCGTATATAAGTTTCATTCCGAAATCATTTAAATTAATTTAATTTAACATTCAAATCAGTTTAACTTCATTTATCGATTTCATTCAATATTCGTTAGGTAAACTTGCCATTCAAAACAATTTCTATTAAATTTCCAATTCATTAAATCCGTTATTTAAATTCAACTTCCTTATTTCAAAACTTACAAATTGAATTAAATTAAATTCATCAAATCAAATTCTTTAATTTCAAGTCTTACATTAATTTCAATAAATCACATTTTATTTCTTGTTAAAGAAATTCAAAATTCACTTATTTACTTACTTAAATAATTTTCCAAAACTTAATAAATAAAGTAACTCAATTTCAACTATTTACGAAGTAAAAATTTACTTATTAAAAGTTCAATTTCACTTATTAAAGAATTCAATTCAATTTAATCATTAAATAATTCAGCCTTATTTAATTATTAAATAATTCATAACTTAATTATTAAATAATTTCAAAGTTTAATAATTTCATACTTAATTGTAATTTCAAACTTAATTATTAAATCATTTCAACTTAATTCAATCATTTCTCAAATTAAACAACATTCTTTCATCAATTACATCGTTAATATTTTGTTTCAGATTTTTAAATATTAGCATTTTCCTTTCATTAAAATTCAAATTTCAACTTCATTTCAAAACCATATTATTTATTCAAATAAAATCTTCATTTTATGTTTAAATCAAATTATTGACCAATCGGGTTTTATTTAATTCTCTATCCTAGGTCAATGTTCAATTTTTGGGTATTTATCATTTCAACCCGATTCCAATTCAATTCAAAATCAAAGCATAGCAAAGGGAACTTGCAGTGTGATAACTGGGATGGTGTCAAAGTAAATAAACAAGCAATAGCAACAACAATAACAATCCAATCATCAATTCAAATAATCCCGAAATAATCGTATTAATTCACATTGTTGTTTGTGCAAATTAATATAATTATTTCTAGAATCTACACTATCATTTCATGTAGATTAAAGATTATTCCACTAATTATTTATACGGTTTTTCACTTGTCATTCAATTTCAATTTTTACACTACAACAATTAATCAAATATACGTTCAATGGTTCAAAGTGTAATTATCACTATTTTACATGTCAATTAATTTAACAAATAAAAGGGGTCATATTCAACTAATCAAATTTAACATATAAATCAGTTTTAAAATTTGTTAACTATCCTATATCAATTTCAATTTTGCATACTATTTATCACTTAACACTAACAAATTAACGTCCAATTGTAAACATCAAACAATCAATCATTTAACAAGCAAACTGGATTATCATTGCATATATAACAGATAATGGTGTCAGATGTCACAGGTGAACTGATATAGGTAATAACAGTGTAAATATCTAACAGCAGCATATTTCAATTGTCGTTTCAATCGAAATCAAATTTAATAAATAAAAGAACATTAATCGTGAGTGATTGCTCACCTTTCGAGGCTAGAGAAGAGACAATGAATTGAATTATGGATCCCAGCACGAATTTCAAATCAAAGCTAGATTGGTACGAATTTGATGATCAAAGCTGATGACAAAGAATTTACGAAATCAAATTAGAACAGGATCGATGAGGATAAATGGTATAAGTGGAGTTATATATGTATAACTATATATACTATTTACGCATATAACCCAAATACAAATTAAATTAAATATCTATGAAAACTTCAAAATCATTGTTTAACAAAAATTCAAATATTAAAATCAAGCATGAATTGATAATATTTTTAAATCAATACATTCAACTTAATAGTTTAACATGTATATTTGTTTAACTTATAAGATCGACCAATAAATCAAAAGTTTTAAAACTGATAAATAAAACCCAATATGTTACATTTAAACAAATGTATACGCATATTGTTCAAGTATATAGGCATTCACTTTTAAACAATGCAATGTAATAGTTCTATAATATAATATACTTTTCCAAACATATATATTTACTTTAACCATCTACTGTAAACATATAAAAAAATACACTCATATGTATATTCTCCCGGTAAAAGATTGCACAAGTTCAAGTCCGAACATTTCCCTATTCAGGCAACAATATACATACGCTTATCATTTTATATATATATATATATATATATATATATATAAAATCAGCCAAACCCAGTTATAACTAGTAGATGTAAAAGTCTTATATACCATAATAACTAATATAGCAGTACACAGTAAGGCAATATTTAAGTAAACAAATTCACTTTCTCGTATGAGCATAAATGAAAACGTATAAACAAATGCATGCAACATATAATAGCAACCTATACACTATTTACAAATACTGTACAACTTTAAACTCAAACACCTATATAATATATGCAATGATATACATTACACAAATAGAAACTCCAGGTTATATATTTTATATATATACTCACCCAACAAGCACAGAGGAGAGGAAGGGAGCAAGGCGGAGAGAGGCACCCTAGCACAGGCGATGACGGCCACATCATGTGCTGCTGCGTGTGAAGGGGTGGGGCATGGTTGCTTGCATGGCCTCGGCCATAGGGGAGGAGAGGGAGGCTCGGCTCTTGGAGGGGCGGAGCATGGGCTGGCCGAGATGAGGAGCATGTTTCCTGGAGTTCGGCAAGGCTGGGTAGGGTCGAAGGCCGCGGATTCTAGTGGAGGTGGCGGGTCTCGTGTGGAGATTAGAGAGGAATGGTTATGGTGGATGATGGAGCAGGTTGCGGCCGTCAGTGGTTAGCCATGCGGCGGTGTGGGCGCGAGCTATGGAGGAATGAAAGGTGGTCGGTACGTGGGGTAGCGTGCAAGCATGGGGAGGAGGCGATTTCTTTGGTGGATCTGGGATTTCTATTCCATGGTGATGGTCTGGAAGCAAAAAAAATGAAGCTGCTGGTGGGAGGAAGTGAGGTGATGTCTGGTTGCGTGCGAGGCAGAGAGGGGAGAGGCCAATGGGGAAGTTTCAGCTTTGGATCTGGGGAGAAGAAATGAAGCTTGGCAAAGAAAAAAAAATTATAGAATGAAGAAAGAAACAGGAAGAGGAAGAGGGAACGTGCCTTTTGTTTTTGCCTTGAACCGAGAAAAAAGGGAACAGATTTTCATATAGAAAGTGGGTGAATGACAACAGTCACAAATCAAAAATCCAGATGAACAATTAAAGCAATTTATTGCTCGCGTTGTTTGGTTCAAATTTTGAAAAACAAAGGAACATATAGAGCCATATATTGATACCGCTACAATGAACTGTTATAATGTTACCGTTGCGCACCGGACATCAAAATACAGAAATGAATATATTGCGGAGATCAGCACGACGAGACGATCAAAACGGTATAACAGATATCAGTGGTACGATTTGAATTTATAAATTCGAATTTTTCTACTAGCGAAAATGCAAGAAAAACACTGAAAAATAAGATCGACGGAGCCAAAGATGTCCGAATTTGGAAAAACGACAAACTGACATCTTGCTCAGAAGATGGTTTAGAATTTTTCTATGTAAAATATTTAGGTTTCGGAAACAATTTTTTTTTTTAACTGATTAAATTGAAGTAAATTTACGCGCGAAATAAACTTCCGTATTTTCGGACGAAAATTTACCAGTTGCTTTGTTTAACTAGACGCATTCCAAATATCAAATTTATATTTCAAAATTTTATCGTTTAAAATTTCACAAAATTTCAACTAATTACGATATTAAAACAGTTAAAATTTACGGGTCGTTACACTCTCCCCCACTCAAAACTTTTCGTCCCCGAAAAGGAACGAGGTAGGAGAATAGAAACAACCAGAAATAAAAACAAATTTGAAATACAAAATAACAATTAATTTAAACCATATAAATTCAAATTTAAACTAATTGATATTCAATAATTGATTTAATCCATTTGATTTCACTAAAAATCAATCTCAACTATTTCTAAATTCATTATCTTACTATCTAGTCATCCTCAATTAACATTTTCTAAATCATAAATTTGAATAGTCTTTATTATAATCATATTTTTTTTCAGCAATTTAAATTCTTCTTTATTCCAAATTATTGTCAAATTTCTTCTACTTAATATATCGAATCACATATATTTACCATATAAATTAATTTAAACCATATAAATTTCAATTCTAAATTAATTTATATTTTATAATTGATTTTAAATTCAAGGTATTTCCATAAGTTGATCAAATTTCCATCTATTAATTCTTTCAGAACAAAATTTTTATATTCATCTATTATTCAATTAACTTATTATTCTATTTATTTCAATTAACATTTTATAATTAAAATTTAAGTGTATAACATTTATTATAACCACTCAAATTTTATTTATAATTTCAATTTATATTATATATTATCCAATTACATATTCAACTTTTGAATGATTTAGGTAAGTTGTATTAGAATGCAGTTGAACAATATACAAATAAAATTTTCCTAATTCAATTATTCAAGTTTAAATATTTATTCCAAATTTTGGTTTTATTTATAATTAAAATCATCCTTTAACAACATTTATGAATTAGATTTCCGATTAACTTTAAACAGTTTAGAGTTATATATCATATATTTATCTCAATCAAATTAAATTTTAAAATAAGATACTTATATATATATAAATCAAATTATACTGAAGAAATTTAAATCAAAATATTTTTTTAAAAAACAAAACCGTAGCAAAGCTACAGGATAGTATCTCCACTTCGAAACTCGAAAATGAATGTCGATGATGCGGCCGCCATCACCGAAATTATTTTCCAGCGACAAAGAGAAGAGCACTGATTTAAAAATTCTTTGAAAACGATTTCTATTCGAAAACACTTTCAATAATATATACTTTAAAATTTTAAACACCAAAGTTCGAAATCACCGGAAACTATTAAATTCTCCAATTTCTGAATTAAATTCATTTCAAATTCCAATCAATTTATAACCAAGTTTATAAATTCATTTATTCATATTATGCAATAGTCAATGGTTTACAAAACAATAAATGAAAATCAAATATTATTATTTCTCACAACAAATTCATTAACAATTTAATTTCAGAAAACTTATATTTATATATAATATAATCATACAAAACTATTTTATTTACTAAATTTGAAAACAATGTTGTGTCAGTTTGCTCTGCTCAAGTGTTTTGGAGATCCTATCGATAGCGCTGATCAGACGAATCGATCGGAAACCCAAATCACATCAACAACTCAAACAACACAGTATATAAAACATTTAATATTTATTTACAAATACATTTCTTTGCTCGACGATACAGGGATGAATTTTCAAAATAAGGATATGGTTTCAAATTTGATGGACTCAAGTTAAAGAGAATTCTGATTTGAATACAAGTTCGAAAGAAAAGATAAGATGATTCAATTAACAGAATCGGATTGGATAAGCTTATTTAATTCAAGGGCAATCTTAACCGGATCGTCCGTAACTTCAAGAATAAGATCGATGCTGAATTCCGAGGTAAATCAACACCCGATCTCAAGAGATGGAATTCAGGTATAGCAGGGAATAGATAGCATCGTAAACCGAGGATACAGAAATCTCCGGTAAATCAATGCTTATTGTAAAGGAGTTTTGCTCCTTTACGAATCATTCGAAGATTGGCGAGACCGCCGATCTATTGTAGATATCATTCAAGATGGAGTTATGGGGTGCTCCAGAATTGAAAGAAGACGAATAGTGAGGGACACGAATGAATTTTTGGAACCGCAGGGAACGTTCCAAAATTCAAAGGAATCGAGTCAATAGGAAGAGATTGAAACTCGAATGAGAGTGATTCTGTAAATACATTTACCCTATATGTTAAGTTTTGCCTAGAGCTACCAAAGCTCTGATACCAACTGTAACGACCCGGTATTTCGGACCATTCACGTCCATTATAAGTGTATAGGTAGACACTCATGCCGGAGTTGAATTGCTCAAAATACCGCGTTGTTAATTTTAAATTGGCAAAACTGAACATATACAGTAAATAAATAATCACAGATCACAGACACAGAGTAATAAATGCAGCGGAAGTAAAAGAGATAGTAGTTCATGAAGCTACTATATGAATATATAAGATACATCAGAGTTTACAACAGAAGAGTAATACGATACATCAGAGTTAAACCAGATACAACAGAAGAGTAACTCGATACATCAGATACAAATCAGAACACATCACTGGAATCATCGAATACAGAAAGCAGAATAGATGGCTGGATCTTCAAGCAAAGCTCCAACTTCAAAGGTGAGTCTCGAATACTGGTACACTCAGTCTGACCCGAGCGTAAAGAAAAATACAAAACACTCGAGTCAGGATTAACATTCTTATATTTATAAATCCAACTCAAGTGAAATAGCAATTGAAATACAAGTAACTCAAAGGATGTTTGGAATAACCATCCTTTAAGGATCCGTTAAACTATCTACTAGGTAGTAATATACGCTAAGTAGATAATGTCTATCAGTAATATAAAGATATCAAAATAGTGTTAAGTCATGGCCCATTCCACCCTTAACACATTTTTATTCCCAAAAGCATATACAAGACCGTAGTTTCCCCAAAACCGGAAGTCACCAGAGGGCAATCCATATACTAAAGGTACAAAACAAATTCGTAGTGGTCGCGAATAGGGAATACAAGTATGACAAGGCACATGAGGCAATACCCAAGGTAGTGACACTACCGTTTGCCTAATCCGGACTGGTGAGAACGCAACGCCGCAGCGCCCGCAACACCATGAAACAACACTCCCAAAATCAAGGGTGCACCAATCGACAACAAGTAATGAGTAGTTCGAAGAAGTGTGTTCACTTGAGGTAGCTAATCCTCCATTGGCCCGGCACGGCTCCTGTTTTAGTCATTTCCAATTTGACACAAGTGTCAAGGCTATCCATCATCGTTCTCTTTCTTCAGTCATCACGTACATCATTCCAACCACTTCATTCTGGATCATCACTCCGCGTATAGTTATTAAAGTGGTTTCCGGTTTAGATAGAGAGTATATCCATAACCGATTCCGGTCTCTTTAATAACTTTCGTAATTATTACACCGATTGGTCGTTTAATAAATTTCAAAACCAAATCAATTACAATTTCAATTAGAATTTGTAAACCAACATTTCATTTATCTTTCTAAATCAATTTCCATAGTTTCCGTTTCAAAACTTCCAAATTACCATTTCAAAATCTTATAATTCAATTTCAAATTTTATTTAAAACAATTCGAATATTGATTCAAGTTCGTATATAAGTTTCATTCCGAAATCATTTAAATTAATTTAATTTAACATTCAAATCAGTTTAACTTCATTTATCGATTTCATTCAATATTCGTTAGGTAAACTTGCCATTCAAAACAATTTCTATTAAATTTCCAATTCATTAAATCCATTATTTAAATTCAACTTCCTTATTTCAAAACTTACAAATTGAATTAAATTAAATTCATCAAATCAAATTCTTTAATTTCAAGTCTTACATTAATTTCAATAAATCACATTTTATTTCTTGTTAAAGAAATTCAAAATTCACTTATTTACTTACTTAAATAATTTTCCAAAACTTAATAAATAAAGTAACTCAATTTCAACTATTTACGAAGTAAAAATTTACTTATTAAAAGTTTAATTTCACTTATTAAAGAATTCAATTCAATTTAATCATTAAATAATTCAGCCTTATTTAATTATTAAATAATTCAAAACTTAATTATTAAATAATTTCAAAGTTTAATAATTTCATACTTAATTGTAATTTCAAACTTAATTATTAAATCATTTCAACTTAATTCAATCATTTCTCAAATTAAACAACATTCTTTCATCAATTACATCGTTAATATTTTGTTTCAGATTTTTAAATATTAACATTTTCCTTTCATTAAAATTCAAATTTCAACTTCATTTCAAAACCATATTATTTATTCAAATAAAATCTTCATTTTATGTTTAAATCAAATTATTGACCAATCGGGTTTTATTTAATTCTCTATCCTAGGTCAATGTTCAATTTTTGGGTATTTATCATTTCAACCCGATTCCAATTCAATTCAAAATCAAAGCATAGCAAAGGGAACTTGCAGTGTGATAACTGGGATGGTGTCAAAGTAAATAAACAAGCAATAGCAACAACAATAACAATCCAATCATCAATTCAAATAATCCCGAAATAATCGTATTAATTCACATTGTTGTTTGTGCAAATTAATATAATTATTTCTAGAATCTACACTATCATTTCATGTAGATTAAAGATTATTCCACTAATTATTTATACGGTTTTTCACTTGTCATTCAATTTCAATTTTTACACTACAACAATTAATCAAATATACGTTCAATGGTTCAAAGTGTAATTATCACTATTTTACATGTCAATTAATTTAACAAATAAAAGGGGTCATATTCAACTAATCAAATTTAACATATAAATCAGTTTTAAAATTTGTTAACTATCCTATATCAATTTCAATTTTGCATACTATTTATCACTTAACACTAACAAATTAACGTCCAATTGTAAACATCAAACAATCAATCATTTAACAAGCAAACTGGATTATCATTGCATATATAACAGATAATTGTGTCAGATGTCACAGGTGAACTGATATAGGTAATAACAGTGTAAATATCTAACAGCAGCATATTTCAATTGTCGTTTCAATCGAAATCAAATTTAATAAATAAAAGAACATTAATCGTGAGTGATTGCTCACCTTTCGAGGCTAGAGAAGAGACAATGAATTGAGTTATGGATCCCAGCACGAATTTCAAATCAAAGCTAGATTGGTACGAATTTGATGATCAAAGCTGATGACAAAGAATTTACGAAATCAAATTAGAACAGGATCGATGAGGATAAATGGTATAAGTGGAGTTATATATGTATAACTATATATACTATTTACGCATATAACCCAAATACAAATTAAATTAAATATCTATGAAAAATTCAAAATCATTGTTTAACAAAAATTCAAATATTAAAATCAAGCATGAATTGATAATATTTTTAAATCAATACATTCAACTTAATAGTTTAACATGTATATTTGTTTAACTTATAAGATCGACCAATAAATCAAAAGTTTTAAAACTGATAAATAAAACCCAATATGTTACATTTAAACAAATGTATACGCATATTGTTCAAGTATATAGGCATTCACTTTTAAACAATGCAATGTAATAGTTCTATAATATAATATACTTTTCCAAACATATATATTTACTTTAACCATCTACTGTAAACATATAAAAAAATACACTCATATGTATATTCTCCCGGTAAAAGATTGCACAAGTTCAAGTCCGAACATTTTCCTATTCAGGCAACAATATACATACGCTTATCATTTTATATATATATATATATATATATATATATATATAAAATCAGCCAAACCCAGTTATAACTAGTAGATGTAAAAGTCTTATATACCATAATAACTAATATAGCAGTACACAGTAAGGCAATATTTAAGTAAACAAATTCACTTTCTCGTATGAGCATAAATGAAAACGTATATACAAATGCATGCAACATATAATAGCAACCTATACACTATTTACAAATACTGTACAACTTTAAACTCAAACACCTATATAATATATGCAATGATATACATTACACAAATAGAAACTCCAGGTTATATATTTTATATATATACTCACCCAACAAGCACAGAGGAGAGGAAGGGAGCAAGGCGGAGAGAGGCACCCTAGCACAGGCGATGACGGCCACATCATGTGCTGCTGCGTGTGAAGGGGTGGGGCACGGTTGCTTGCATGGCCTCGGCCATAGGGGAGGAGAGGGAGGCTCGGCTCTTGGAGGGGCGGAGCATGGGCTGGCCGAGATGAGGAGCATGTTTCCTGGAGTTCGGCAAGGCTGGGTAGGGTCGAAGGCCGCGGATTCTAGTGGAGGTGGCGGGTCTCGTGTGGAGATTAGAGAGGAATGGTTATGGTGGATGATGGAGCAGGTTGCGGCCGTCAGTGGTTAGCCATGCGGCGGTGTGGGCGCGGGCTGTGGAGGAATGAAAGTTGGTCGGTACGTGGGGTAGCGTGCAATCATGGGGAGGAGGCGATTTCTTTGGTGGATCTGGGATTTCTATTCCATGGTGATGGTCTGGAAGCAAAAAAAATGAAGCTGCTGGTGGGAGGAAGTGAGGTGATGTCTGGTTGCGTGCGAGGCAGAGAGGGGAGAGGCCAATGGGGAAGTTTCAGCTTTAGATCTGGGGAGAAGAAATGAAGCTTGGCAAAGAAAAAAAATTATAGAATGAAGAAAGAAAAAGGAAGAGGAAGAGGGGACGTGCCTTTTGTTTTTGCCTTGAACCGAGAAAAAAGGGAACAGATTTTCATATAGAAAGTGGGTGAATGACAACAGTCACAAATCAAAAATCCAGATGAACAATTAAAGCAATTTATTGCTTGCGTTGTTCGGTTCAAATTTTGAAAAACAAAGGAACATATAGAGCCATATATTGATACCGCTACGATGAACTGTTATAATGTTACCGTTGCGCACCGGACATCAAAATACAGAAATGAATATATTGCGGAGATCAGCACGACGAGACGATCAAAACGGTATAACAGATATCTGTGGTACGATTTGAATTTATAAATTCGATTTTTTCTACTAGCGAAAATGCAAGAAAAACACTGAAAAATAAGATCGACGGAGCCAAAGATGTCCGAATTTGGAAAAACGACAAACTGACATCTTGCTCAGAAGATGGTTTAGAAATTTTCTATGTAAAATATTTAGGTTTCGGAAACATTTTATTTTCATCGATTTTTAACTGATTAAATTGAAGTAAATTTACGCGCGAAATAAACTTCCGTATTTTCGGACGAAAATTTACCAGTTGCTTTGTTCAACTAGACGCATTCCAAATATCAAATTTATATTTCAAAATTTTATCGTTTAAAATTTCACAAAATTTCAACTAATTACGATATTAAAACAGTTAAAATTTACGAGTCGTTACACTCTCCCCCACTCAAAACTTTTCGTCCCCGAAAAGGAACGAGGTAGGAGAATAGAAACAACCAGAAATAAAAACAAATTTGAAATACAAAATAACAATTAATTTAAACCATATAAATTCAAATTTAAACTAATTGATATTCAATAATTGATTTAATCCATTTGATTTCACTAAAAATCAATCTCAACTATTTCTAAATTCATTATCTTACTATCTAGTCATCCTCAATTAACATTTTCTAAATCATAAATTTGAATAGTCTTTATTATAATCATATTTTTTTCAGCAATTTAAATTCTTCTTTATTCCAAATTATTGTCAAATTTCTTCTACTTAATATATCGAATCACATATATTTACCATATAAATTAATTTAAACCATATAAATTTCAATTCTAAATTAATTTATATTTTATAATTGATTTTAAATTCAAGGTATTTCCATAAGTTGATCAAATTTCCATCTATTAATTCTTTCAGAACAAAATTTTTATATTCATCTATTATTCAATTAACTTATTATTCTATTTATTTCAATTAACATTTTATAATTAAAATTTAAGTGTATAACATTTATTATAACCACTCAAATTTTATTTATAATTTCAATTTATATTATATATTATCCAATTACATATTCAACTTTTGAATGATTTAGGTAAGTTGTATTAGAATGCAGTTGAACAATATACAAATAAAATTTTCCTAATTCAATTATTCAAGTTTAAATATTTATTCCAAATTTTGGTTTTATTTATAATTAAAATCATCCTTTAACAACATTTATGAATTAGATTTCCGATTAACTTTAAACAGTTTAGAGTTATATATCATATATTTATCTCAATCAAATTAAATTTTAAAATAAGATACTTATATATATATAAATCAAATTATATTGAAGAAATTTAAATCAAAATATTTTTTTAAAAACAAAACCGTAGCAAAGCTACAGGATAGTATCTCCACTTCGAAACTCGAAAATGAATGTCGATGATGCGGCCGCCATCACCGAAATTATTTTCCAGCGACAAAGAGAAGAGCACTGATTTAAAAATTCTTTGAAAACGATTTCTATTCGAAAACACTTTCAATAATATATACTTTAAAATTTTAAAAACCAAAGTTCGAAATCACCGGAAACTAATAAATTCTCCAATTTCTGAATTAAATTCATTTCAAATTCCAATCAATTTATAACCAAGTTTATAAATTCATTTATTCATATTATGCAATAGTCAATGGTTTACAAAACAATAAATGAAAATCAAATATTATTATTTCTCACAACAAATTCATTAACAATTTAATTTCAGAAAACTTATATTTATATATAATATAATCATACAAAACTATTTTATTTACTAAATTTGAAAACAATGTTGTGTTAGTTTGCTCTGCTCAAGTGGTTTGGAGATCCTATCGATAGCGCTGATCAGACGAATCGATCGGAAACCCAAATCACATCAACAACTCAAACAACACAGTATATAAAACATTTAATATTTATTTACAAATACATTTCTTTGCTCGACGATACAGGGATGAATTTTCAAAATAAGGATATGGTTTCAAATTTGATGGACTCAAGTTAAAGAGAATTCTGATTTGAATACAAGTTCGAAAGAAAAGATAAGATGATTCAATTAACAGAATCAGATTGGATAAGCTTATTTAATTCAAGGGCAATCTTAACCGGATCGTCCGTAACTTCAAGAATAAGATCGATGCTGAATTCCGAGGTAAATCAACACCCGATCTCAAGAGATGGAATTCAGGTATAGTAGGGAATAGATAGCATCGTAAACCGAGGATACAGAAATCTCCGGTAAATCAATGCTTATTGTAAAGGAGTTTTGCTCCTTTACGAATCATTCGAAGATTGGCGAGACCGCCGATCTATTATAGATATCATTCAAGATGGAGTTATGGGGTGCTCCAGAATTGAAAGAAGACGAATAGTGAGGGACACGAATGAATTTTTGGAACCGCAGGGAACGTTCCAAAATTCAAAGGAATCGAGTCAATAGGAAGAGATTGAAACTCGAATGAGAGTGATTCTGTAAATACATTTACCCTATATGTTAAGTTTTGCCTAGAGCTACCAAAGCTCTGATACCAACTGTAACGACCCGGTATTTCGGACCATTCGCGTCCATTATAAGTGTATAGGTAGACACTCATGCCGGAGTTGAATTGCTCAAAATACCGCGTTGTTAATTTTAAATTGGCAAAACTGAACATATACAGTAAATAAATAATCACAGATCACAGACACAGAGTAATAAATGCAGCGGAAGTAAAAGAGATAGTAGTTCATGAAGCTACTATATGAATATATAAGATACATCAGAGTTTACAACAGAAGAGTAATACGATACATCAGAGTTAAACCAGATACAACGGAAGAGTAACTCGATACATCAGATACAAATCAGAATACATCACTGGAATCATTGAATACAGAAAGCAGAATAGATGGCTGGATCTTCAAGCAAAGCTCCAACTTCAAAGGTGAGTCTCGAATACTGGTACACTCAGTCTGACCCGAGCGTAAAGCAAAATACAAAACACTCGAGTCAGGATTAACATTCTTATATTTATAAATCCAACTCAAGTGAAATAGCAATTGAAATACAAGTAACTCAAAGGATGTTTGGAATAACCATCCTTTAAGGATCCGTTAAACTATCTACTAGGTAGTAATATACGCTAAGTAGATAATGTCTATCAGTAATATAAAGATATCAAAATAGTGTTAAGTCATGGCCCATTCCACCCTTAACACATTTTTATTCCCAAAAGCATATACAAGACCGTAGTTTCCCCAAAACCGGAAGTCACCAGAGGGCAATCCATATACTAAAGGTACAAAACAAATTCGTAGTGGTCGCGAATAGGGAATACAAGTATGACAAGGCACATGAGGCAATACCCAAGGTAGTGACACTACCGTTTGCCTAATCCGGACTGGTGAGAACGCAACGCCGTAGCGCCCGCAACACCGTGAAACAACACTCCCAAAATCAAGGGTGCACCAATCGACAATAAGTAATGAGTAGTTCGAAGAAGTGTGTTCACTTGAGGTAGCTAATCCTCCATTGGCCCGGCACGGCTCCTGTTTTAGTCATTTCCAATTTGACACAAGTGTCAAGGCTATCCATCATCGTTCTCTTTCTTCAGTCATCACGTACATCATTCCAACCACTTCATTCTGGATCATCACTCCGCGTATAGTTATTAAAGTGGTTTTCGGTTTAGATAGAGAGTATATCCATAACCGATTCCGGTCTCTTTAATAACTTTCGTAATTATTACACCGATTGGTCGTTTAATAAATTTCAAAACCAAATCAATTACAATTTCAATTAGAATTTGTAAACCAACATTTCATTTATCTTTCTAAATCAATTTCCATAATTTCCGTTTCAAAACTTCCAAATTACCATTTCAAAATCTTATAATTCAATTTCAAATTTTATTTAAAACAATTCGAATATTGATTCAAGTTCGTATATAAGTTTCATTTTGAAATCATTTAAATTAATTTAATTTAACATTCAAATCAGTTTAACTTCATTTATCGATTTCATTCAATATTCGTTAGGTAAACTTGCCATTCAAAACAATTTCTATTAAATTTCCAATTCATTAAATCCATTATTTAAATTCAACTTCCTTATTTCAAAACTTACAAATTGAATTAAATTAAATTCATCAAATCAAATTCTTTAATTTCAAGTCTTACATTAATTTCAATAAATCACATTTTATTTCTTGTTAAAGAAATTCAAAATTCACTTATTTACTTACTTAAATAATTTTCCAAAACTTAATAAATAAAGTAACTCAATTTCAACTATTTACGAAGTAAAAATTTACTTATTAAAAGTTCAATTTCACTTATTAAAGAATTCAATTCAATTTAATCATTAAATAATTCAGCCTTATTTAATTATTAAATAATTCAAAACTTAATTATTAAATAATTTCAAAGTTTAATAATTTCATACTTAATTGTAATTTCAAACTTAATTATTAAATCATTTCAACTTAATTCAATCATTTCTCAAATTAAACAACATTCTTTCATCAATTACATCGTTAATATTTTGTTTCAGATTTTTAAATATTAACATTTTCCTTTCATTAAAATTCAAATTTCAACTTCATTTCAAAACCATATTATTTATTCAAATAAAATCTTCATTTTATGTTTAAATCAAATTATTGACCAATCGGGTTTTATTTAATTCTCTATCCTAGGTCAATGTTCAATTTTTGGGTATTTATCATTTCAACCCGATTCCAATTCAATTCAAAATCAAAGCATAGCAAAGGGAACTTGCAGTGTGATAACTGGGATGGTGTCAAAGTAAATAAACAAGCAATAGCAACAACAATAACAATCCAATCATCAATTCAAATAATCCCGAAATAATCGTATTAATTCACATTGTTGTTTGTGCAAATTAATATAATTATTTCTGGAATCTACACTATCATTTCATGTAGATTAAAGATTATTCCACTAATTATTTATACGGTTTTTCACTTGTCATTCAATTTCAATTTTTACACTACAAAATTAATCAAATATACGTTCAATGGTTCAAAGTGTAATTATCACTATTTTACATGTCAATTAATTTAACAAATAAAAGGGGTCATATTCAACTAATCAAATTTAACATATAAATCAGTTTTAAAATTTGTTAACTATCCTATATCAATTTCAATTTTGCATACTATTTATCACTTAACACTAACAAATTAACGTCCAATTGTAAACATCAAACAATCAATCATTTAACAAGCAAACTTGATTATCATTGCATATATAACAGATAATGGTGTCAGATGTCACAGGTGAACTGATATAGGTAATAACAGTGTAAATATCTAACAGCAGCATATTTCAATTGTCGTTTCAATCGAAATCAAATTTAATAAATAAAAGAACATTAATCGTGAGTGATTGCTCACCTTTCGAGGCTAGAGAAGAGACAATGAATTGAGTTATGGATCCCAGCACGAATTTCAAATCAAAGCTAGATTGGTACGAATTTGATGATCAAAGCTGATGACAAAGAATTTACGAAATCAAATTAGAACAGGATCGATGAGGATAAATGGTATAAGTGGAGTTATATATGTATAACTATATATACTATTTACGCATATAACCCAAATACAAATTAAATTAAATATCTATGAAAACTTCAAAATCATTGTTTAACAAAAATTCAAATATTAAAATCAAGCATGAATTGATAATATTTTTAAATCAATACATTCAACTTAATAGTTTAACATGTATATTTGTTTAACTTATAAGATCGACCAATAAATCAAAAGTTTTAAAACTGATAAATAAAACCCAATATGTTACATTTAAACAAATGTATACGCATATTGTTCAAGTATATAGGCATTCACTTTTAAACAATGCAATGTAATAGTTCTATAATATAATATACTTTTCCAAACATATATATTTACTTTAACCATCTACTGTAAACATATAAAAAAATACACTCATATGTATATTCTCCCGGTAAAAGATTGCACAAGTTCAAGTCCGAACATTTCCCTATTCAGGCAACAATATACATACGCTTATCATTTTATATATATATATATATATAAAATCAGCCAAACCCAGTTATAACTAGTAGATGTAAAAGTCTTATATACCATAATAACTAATATAGCAGTACACAGTAAGGCAATATTTAAGTAAACAAATTCACTTTCTCGTATGAGCATAAATGAAAACGTATATACAAATGCATGCAACATATAATAGCAACCTATACACTATTTACAAATACTGTACAACTTTAAACTCAAACACCTATATAATATATGCAATGATATACATTACACAAATAGAAACTCCAGGTTATATATTTTATATATATACTCACCCAACAAGCACAGAGGAGAGGAAGGGAGCAAGGCGGAGAGAGGCACCCTAGCACAGGCGATGACGGCCACATCATGTGCTGCTGCGTGTGAAGGGGTGGGGCACGGTTGCTTGCATGGCCTCGGCCACAGGGGAGGAGAGGGAGGCTCGGCTCTTGGAGGGGCGGAGCATGGGCTGGCCGAGATGAGGAGCATGTTTCCTGGAGTTCGGCAAGGCTGGGTAGGGTCGAAGGCCGCGGATTCTAGTGGAGGTGGCGGGTCTCGTGTGGAGATTAGAGAGGAATGGTTATGGTGGATGATGGAGCAGGTTGCGGCCGTCAGTGGTTAGCCATGCGGCGGTGTGGGCGCGAGCTATGGAGGAATGAAAGGTGGTCGGTACGTGGGGTAGCGTGCAAGCATGGGGAGGAGGCGATTTCTTTGGTGGATCTGGGATTTCTATTCCATGGTGATGGTCTGGAAGCAAAAAAAATGAAGCTGCTGGTGGGAGGAAGTGAGGTGATGTCTGGTTGCGTGCGAGGCAGAGAGGGGAGAGGCCAATGGGGAAGTTTCAGCTTTGGATCTGGGGAGAAGAAATGAAGCTTGGCAAAGAAAAAAAAATTATAGAATGAAGAAAGAAACAGGAAGAGGAAGAGGGGATGTGCCTTTTGTTTTTGCCTTGAACCGAGAAAAAAGGGAACAGATTTTCATATAGAAAGTGGGTGAATGACAACAGTCACAAATCAAAAATCCAGCTGAACAATTAAAGCAATTTATTGCTTGCGTTGTTCGGTTCAAATTTTGAAAAACAAAGGAACATATAGAGCCATATATTGATACCGCTACGATGAACTGTTATAATGTTACCGTCGCGCACCGGACATCAAAATATAGAAATGAATATATTGCGGAGATCAGCACGACGAGACAATCAAAACGGTATAACAGATATCAGTGGTACGATTTGAATTTATAAATTCGAATTTATAAAACGGTATAACGGTATAACCATCTACTGTAAACATATAAAAAAAATTATATACACTCATATGTATATTCTCCCGGTAAAAGATTGCACAAGTTCAAGTCCGAACATTTCCCTATTCAAGCAACAATATACATACGCTTATCATTTAAAAAAATATATATATATAAAATCAGCCAAACCCAGTTATAACTAGTAGATGTAAAAGTCTTATATACCATAATAACTAATATAGCAGTACATAGTAAGGCAATATTTAAGTAAACAAATTCACTTTCTCGTATGAACATAAATGAAAACATATATACAAATGCATGCAACATATAATAGCAACCTATACACTATTTACAAATACTGTACAACTTTAAAATCAAACACCTATATAATATATGCAATGATATACATTACACAAATAGAAACTCCAGGTTATATATTTTATATATATACTCACCCAACAAGCACAGAGGAGAGGAAGGGAGCAAGGCGGAGAGAGGCACCCTAGCACAGGCGATGACGGCCACATCATGTGCTGCTGCGTGTGAAGGGGTGGGGCACGGTTGTTTGCATGGCCTCGGCCACAGGGGAGGAGAGGGAGGCTCGGCTCTTGGAGGGGCGGAGCATGGGCTGGCCGAGATGAGGAGCATGTTTCCTGGAGTTCGGCAAGGCTGGGTAGGGTCGAAGGCCGCGGATTCTAGTGGAGGTGGCGGGTCTCGTGTGGAGATTAGAGAGGAATGGTTATGGTGGATGATGGAGCAGGTTGCGGCCGTTAGTGGTTAGCCATGCGGCGGTGTGGGCGCGGGCTGTGGAGGAATGAAAGGTGGTCGGTACGTGGGGTAGCGTGCAAGCATGGGGAGGAGGCGATTTCTTTGGTGGATCTGGGATTTCTATTCCATGGTGATGGTCTGGAAGCAAAAAAAATGAAGCTGCTGGTGGGGGGAAGTGAGGTGATGTCTGGTTGCGTGCGAGGCAGAGAGGGGAGAGACCAATGGGGAAGTTTCAACTTTGGATCTGGGGAGAAGAAATGAAGCTTGGCAAAGAAAAAAAATTATAGAATGAAGAAAGAAACAGGAAGAGGAAGAGGGGATGTGCCTTTTGTTTTTGCCTTGAACCGAGAAAAAAGGGAACAGATTTTCATATAGAAAGTGGGTGAATGACAACAGTCACAAATCAAAAATCCAGCTGAACAATTAAAGCAATTTATTGCTTGCGTTGTTCGGTTCAAATTTTGAAAAACAAAGGAACATATAGAGCCATATATTGATACCGCTACGATGAACTGTTATAATGTTACCGTCGCGCACCGGACATCAAAATATAGAAATGAATATATTGCGGAGATCAGCATGACGAGACAATCAAAACGGTATAACAGATATAAGTGGTACGATTTGAATTTATAAATTCGAATTTTTCTACTAGCGAAAATGCAAGAAAAAAACTGAAAAATAAGATCGACGGAGCCAAAGATGTCCGAATTTGGAAAAACGACAAACTAACATCTTGCTCAGAAGATGGTTTAGAATATTTCTATGTAAAATATTTAGGTTTCGGAAACATTTTATTTTCATCGTTTTTTAACTGATTAAATTGAAGTAAATTTACGCGCGAAATAAACTTCCGTATTTTCGGACGAAAATTTACCAGTTGCTTTATTTAACTAGACGCATTCCAAATATCAAATTTATATTTCAAAATTTTATCGTTTAAAATTTCACAAAATTTCAACTAATTACGATATTAAAACAGTTAAAATTTACGGGTCGTTACATTGTCATAGGACTAGTACAGAGTACCGATAAGGAGCTTTGAATTTTGTGCATGTGACAAAGAGAAATTTGAGAAATGTGGAGAAAATTTTGTGCTCATGCATAAGTTGTCGAAATCTTACTCGTCAGGAGTACCACATCATCGTTGAGCATTTAATTATAAAAGGAATGGATCCCATATATAAGAGAAGTACATGGTATAGCCACGGCGAGCAAATAAATGTGGATAAAAAAACAAAGTCTTTTGACACATATGACTTATTCAAGATGATTCATTATGAAGATGAAGATTTTATGAATCATGATTTTTTTGCTGATGATAAGGATAATGTTGATTCCCAAGGAAGAGAAGAAGGGTTACTTAAGAATTTCGAAGATGCGGAAACTCCACTGTATCCTGGTTGTACAACTCATACAAAATTATCTGCCATCACCGTCTTGTATAATCTTAAATGTTAGACTGGTTTGTCTAATACTGGGTTTGACAAGCTTCTAAATGTGCAACAATTGTTTTTGCCGAAAGATAAAGTACTTCCTAAAACTTTATATGAAGTAAAGAAATTTCTTAAAGTTTTTGACATGGGTTTTGAAAAGATACATGCTTGTGAGAATGACTGTTGCCTTTTCAGAAAAGAATACAAAGATTTAAATACTTGTCCAAAATGTGGTTCTTCAAGATGGAAGATAAATCAAGATACCAAGGAGATTATACAAGGTGTTCCAGTTAAACTGTTGAGATATTTTCCAATAATTCCAAGATTTAGAAGGATGTTTAGATCTCAGAAGATGGCTGAAGATTTAAGATGGCATTTCAATAATAGAAGCAATGATGGAAAGATGTGTCATCCTGTGGATTCTATGGCATGGAATATATTGGACGAACGATGGAAATCTTTTTCAGCTAATCCACGCAATCTTAGACTTGGTCTTGTTACAGATGGATTCAATCCATTTTCTATGTTGAGTTCAAAATATAGTTATTGGCCGGTGATGCTTGTGACATACAATCTCTCACCCATGTTGTGTATGAAGAAGGAAAATATTTTGTTAACATTGCTTATTCCAGGTCCAAAACAGCCCGGGAACGATATTGATGTATATTTGGCGCCTTTGATTGAAGATTTGCATTATTTGTGGAGTAATGGAGTTGATGCTTATGATGCATTTAGTAAAACGTTGTTTAAAATGAAAGCAATCTTGCTATGGACAATAAATGATTTTCCAGCTTATGGAAATCTTGCTGGGTGTTGTGTGAAGGGAGAAAAAGCTTGTCCATTGTGTGGTGTTAATACTCATCATCATTGGTTGAATTATAGTTGAAAGAATGTCTACATGGGTCATAGAAGGTATTCGCCTATGTCAGACTCACGAAGGAAACAAAAGGCTTGGTTTGATAACACCGTGGAGAACAGTAATGCTCCTAGAATTTTAACCGGAAGAAATATTTCTGCATTGTTAAAAGATTTTCCAAATGATTTTGGGAAACAGAAGGAAAAGAATAAAAAGAAGAAGAAAAATAATAAGAAAAAGACAATTAAGATAAAATCCATTAACATGAAAAAAAGGAAGAGGAAGAGTGCCCATGACATGGAAGACGAACACAATGAAGATAACGATCCTAAAAAATTGGAGCTATCAAGGTGGAAAAAGAGATCAATTTTTTTTGATTTGCCATATTGGGAGGTTAGTGGTTATTTTTTTAATTTTTTTAACAATTAAATATAATATAATCATAC
The DNA here is from genome assembly GCA_030737815.1 of Allium fistulosum. NCBI lineage: Eukaryota > Viridiplantae > Streptophyta > Magnoliopsida > Asparagales > Amaryllidaceae > Allium > Allium fistulosum. The sequence goes on from JASFAW010000014.1 coordinate 8,869,070, forward strand.
GTTACAATATTGATTTTTATAGGAACTTCCGTTACGTCATAATTTGGATGTAATGCATGTGGAGAAAAACATCGGTGAAAGCATATTGGGGACAATGTTGCATGATAATAAATCAAAAGATGGAACCAACTCAAGAAAGGACCTAGAGGATTGGGGAATTCGGCATGAACTTTATGCACAACCTCGTGGGAAGAAAACATATCTTCTGCCGGCTCCTTATACATTGTCAAATTCCGAGAAAGCAATATTTTGCAAAGGATTATACGATTTCAAAGGACCCGATGGTTATTGTTCAAATTTGAAAAATTGTATATCATTGGAGGGTTGTAAAATTAGTGGTTTAAAATCACATGATTACCATGTTTTAATGGAACATTTATTGCCTGTAGCAATAAGAGGATTATTGTCAAAGAAGGCAAGAAAAGCAATAATTCGTTTATGTTCATTTTTCAACATTATGTCAACGTGTCCTTGATAGAGAGAAGTTGCAACAAATCAATGTTGAGATTATTGATATTTTGTGCGAGCTTGAAAAATATTTTCCGCCATCATTTTTTGACATAATGGTACATTTGTCAATTCATCTCGGTAGAGAAGCACTAATATGTGGACTGGTTCAATTTCGTTGGATGTATCCCTTTGAAAGATATATGAAGACACTTAAAGATAATGTAAGAAACTATTCACGACCCGAGGGATGTATTGCAGAATGTTATCTTGCAGACGAATGCATGAGATTTTTTAGTGAATTTTTAAAAAAATCAGGACACATTGAAGAGACAGAGGCTCGAAATGAAGATTATGAAAGCCTAGTAATACTCGAAGGATGTCCAATTTCAATGCCTAAGACGGTTACATTATCCTCCAATGAGAAAGAAAGTGCTCATTTAGCCGTGTTAATGAATATGACCATAGTGGAACCATTTTTAGAGTAAGTATATGTTACATTATATTTCAATTATTTTAATATATATGTTTCTATTGGTAAATATATGCCATGTTTTATACTAGTTTGCATTTGGAGGAATTACAAAATTCAAGCAAGCGCATGGAAAGAAATTCAACCTTACTTTGGGAAACACATACAAAATATTTTGTTGATTGGATTAAAAAAAGGTTAAATGATTTTTTTAATTATACTTTCATTTGCTTAAAAATATCATTTAAAAATATTTGTTGTAAATTAAACTTTTTACAGATATCTATGAACTCCAATGATCACAATGAAATGCTAAAGTGGATTGCATATGGTCCAAAGAATGATGCTTTGTCTTACAAAGTGATGCAGCGCACTGTGATAAGTCGCGTGCCTTAAGTCGCCAACGACCTACCGAGCTACGACCTACCGAGCTACGCCCCAGCGAGCTACGACCTAACGAGCTACGACCTACCGAGCTACGACCTAGCGAGCTACGACCTAACAAGCTACGACCTAGCGAGTTAAGTTGCTCACCAGCGCATTGTTGAATGCCGCATTCTTTAAGTCGCAATTCTTAAGTTGCATATGTTGCTGTTTCTTATGTCGCTCAAGCTTATGTCGCTCGAGCTGTTAAGTCGTTAAGTCGCAGGTTCCAGAAGCTGATTCCTTATGTCGCAAGTCCTTAGGTCACGTGAAGCTGTGCTATCTTCATATGTTGTTATGTGGTATTTTGTTAAGTCGTGTACTGAGGTAACTCGAGTGATGATGTAGATCATATGTCGAATATATTGTAACTCGTTTGTTCTTATGTCGTGTGTATTGAGTCGTGTGATGTATGTCGTGAATCACTTGTGTTAAGTCGTGTATGCTGTGTTGTAATTCCCTATAAATAGTGGCATATGATCATTTGTAAAGGGGTTGATTTTTGAATAAAATTTGGTTTGTGCTTTGTGCCACCATTAAAATTGGAAGTTGAGTGTTATCTCCTTTCTCCATCTTCGGATATTCGAGTGCGCTCGAATCAACGAACTTGAAGCCGATTCATGGAATCTCATGCGTGAGATCAACGTCGAAGAATCGTAGATCTTCTAACACGGTATTGTGCGCGATCAACGTGTTGAAGATAGCTAGAATTCGGTATCTCGAGAGATCAAAAGATTTGGGCACTTGGGTATCTTCAATTCATCGATTCATTTTGTTTCATCAATTCATTTTCCGCGAATTCATGAATTCGTGAGTTGTGTGATCTTGTAGGCTGCGTCATTTGGTATCAGAGCAAGGAGACGAACTTTTCCAAGTTCATTGGGTGTGAAGTTTCGAGTTTTGAAGTTTGTGTTTGAATTTGTTGAAGATTTGATCATGCCTCCGAGACGTGCTAACAGATATCAAAATGTTGAAGAAGTATATAGAAGACAAGAAGCTGGGCAGATGGAACAGCGTATCAATGAAAGGTTCAACGAGGGTATAGAAAAATTGGCGAAAATGATGAACGACATGAATCAAAGTCACAGGAGAACTTCACCAGTTTCGAACCAAGGTAGAAACAGGGTTTCGCCGTCGGTTTCGGAAGAAAGGAGAATGTTACCACAATCTCATAGGGATAGAAGAGAGTCATCAGTTTCAATGATGAGAGACCATCATGGCTATCTAGATGAAGAGAGAAGAAATCATCGGGGATTTGAGGAAGAACCATATCGTGATGTTGAAAGACATAATAGAAGGGATATTCGTGGACGTAGAGACATCGATGGTCAGGATCGATATCGAAGTACATCTGATTTTGAAGAATATGGTGATAGAGGTAGTATTCATTATCAAGATCGAGGCCTAGGGCGAGATCGATATATAGATTCAGAAAGTGATCGTAAGTGGGAGTCTGGTTTGAGGATGGAAATTCCAGAATTCAAAGGTGGTATGCAAGCAGAAGAATTTCTTGATTGGTTGTCTATTGTTGAAGAAATTTTGAATTTCAAGGAGGTGCCAGAGAATCGTAGAGTTCAATTAGTTGCTACAAAACTACGGGGAAGAGCTATGGCTTGGTGGCAGCAAACTAAACTAACTAGGGAGAGAATGGGAAAACCAAAAGTTGTTACTTGGGAGAAGATGAGAAAGATGATGAAAGCAACTTTCTTGCCATACAATTATCAATCTCTTATGTATCAACGTTTGTAGAATTTGAGACAAGGGACGAGGATGGTGAATGATTATGCGGATGAATTCTATTAATTGATTGCAAGGAATGATATTATGGAAACTGAGGAACAGCTAACGGCTAGATATATTGGAGGGTTACGAATGCAAATTCAGGACATGGTTAATATGTTTAATCCAATGTCTATTGCTGAAGCACATCAAAAAGCTCTAGCTTGGGAGAAACAAGGGAGACGAGGAGGTGGTGTGTTTACGAGTTCCAATAATCAGATTAAGGGTGTTAGTAGCAGTGCAAATGTTTCCAAGGCCGTCTATAAACTGGTTGTCAATGAAGCTGCTAAGACCAAGGTCAATAACAGTATTAAGTGCTATAATTGTCAGGAGTTTGGCCATAAAAGTAATGAATGTACAAAGCCAAAGAAGAGAGCATTAGTTGCAGAAGAATGTGAGTATGAGGATGTAGAAGCTGAAGTTGATTATTCTCAACCATCGAAGTTTGATGAAGAAGAAGAAGTTGTGTCAGGAGATGAAGGGTGTAACTTGATGATGAGGAGGTCTTGTTTAACGCCAAAGCAAGAGGATGATTCTAGTTGGCTGAGGAGCAATATTTTTCAGTCTACATGTACTATCTTGGGAAAGGTTTGTTGATTTTTTATTGATGCGGGAAGCTGCGATAACATTATTTCTGAAGAAGCTGTCAAGAAGTTAGGGTTGAAGACTGAAAAACACACTAGACCTTATAAACTAGCATGGCTAAAGAAAGGTTGAGAAGTGAAAGTGGGAAGGCGAGCATTTATTACATTTTCTATTGGGAAGAAGTACAAAGATGAAATATGGTGTGATGTTGTAGATATGGATGTGTGTCATCTACTATTGGGAAGACCATGGCAGTATGATAGAGCTGTACAACATAATGGTCGCACCAACAGCTACAGTTTCATGTTCGAAGGGACTCAAATCACCTTAGTTCCTAAGAAGCGTGAACAAAGTGAAAGCAAGTCAGAGCCGAAAGTGGAACCAACTAGTCTTTTATCTACAAGAGAATTTGTTGAAGAAGTGAAAGATAGTGCTGAAGTGTTTATGTTGATTGGGTATGAAACGAGTGAAGATCTTGAAATTCCTGAGGAAGTTAAGCCAGTGTTGAATGAGTTTGAAGATGTCTTTCCTTCGGAATTGCCCAAGGAATTACCACCACTGAGGAACATACAACATCAGATTGACCTAGTGCCAGGTGCTGTTTTACCACACAGGCCGCATTATCGTATGAGTCCGAAGGAGCATGAGGATTTGAGGAGACAGGTTGAGGAGTTGCTTAATCAAGGGCGTGTTCGAGAGAGTCTCAGTCCTTGTGTTGTACCAGCTTTGTTGGTGCCGAAGAAAGATGGTTCATGGAGAATGTGTACGGACAGTAGGGCACTCAACAAAATAACTGTCAGATACAGATTTCCTATGCCAAGACTTGATGACCTATTGGATCAGCTTAGTGGATCTGTAATCTTTTCGAAGATCGGTCTTAAGAGTGGTTATCATCAGATTCACATAAAACCAAGAGATGAATGGAAGACAGCATTCAAGACACAGGAAGGATTACATGAATGGCTGGTCATGCCGTTTGGTTTATCTAATGCACCAAGTACATTTATGAGGGTGATGAATCAAATTTTCAGACCTTACATTGGAAAGTTTGTTGTGGTTTACTTTGATGATATCTTGATCTATATTGCTAGTACAGAGGAGCATGTTCAACACTTGCGGAAGGTGTTAACTATTCTTCGTCAAGAACAATTCTATGAAACAACGAAGAAATGCGTGTTCATGACGCGAAGTGTTTTATTTCTGGGATATGTCGTATCCGAGGAAGGTGTACAGGTGGATCAAAGTAAAATAGCCGCAATCAGAAATTGGCCACAACCCAAAACTATAACAGAAGTCAGAAGTTTTCATGGGTTAGCTTCATTTTATCGAAGATTTATACCGCACTTTAGTAGTGTGATGGCGCCTTTTACTGATTGTATGAAGGGAAAGCAATTTTCATGGACGAAAGAAGCAGAACTTGCTTTTGAGCGGATCAAGGAACTTTTAACGTCAGCACCAATTCTAGTACTGCCAGATTTTCAGTTGCTATTTGAGTTACATACAGATGCATCGAAAGTTGGAATTGGAGGAGTGTTGAGTCAGAAGGGACGTCCAATTGCATATTTCAGTGAGAAACTTTCTGGAGCAAAGATGAGATACAATACATATGATGTGGAATTTTATGCTATTGTGCAAGCTGTGAAGAATTGGAGACATTACTTGTTCCACAAAGAATTTGTTTTGTATACAGATCATGAAGCGTTGAAACATTTACAAGGGCAGGATAAAATTGCAGCTAAACATGCATCGTGGATAGCTTATTTGTAGCAATTTACATTTGTCGTAAAACACAAGTCTGGAGTAACTAATCGCGTTGCCGATGCATTAAGTCGGAGGAATAATTTACTAACAACCATGCGAGTAGAGGTGATGGGTTTTGATTTGCTTCCAGATTTGTTTACTTCAGATTCATATTTTTCCAAAATCCTAGATAAAGTCAAACAGGGAGAAATGGATGGATATATGCTGGTTGATGGTTTTCTATTCAAAGGAAATCAATTGTGTATTCCAGATTGAAGTCTGCGAATGAAAATCATCAAAGAATTACATGAAGAAGGACACGTAGGCCATGATCGTACTATGCAGTTGATTTCAAAGTCTTATTTTTGGCCATCAATGAGGAAGGAGGTTGGAAAGTTTGTTCAGAGGTGCCATATTTGTCAGGTTTCAAAGGGGACGGCGACAAATGCAGGTTTATATAAGTCGTTGCCTATACCTACTAAACCATGGGTGGATGTTAGTATGGACTTTTTATTGGGATTGCCAAGGACGCAACGTGGCAATGATTCTATCTATGTGGTGGTTGACCGGTTTTCAAAAATGGTACATTTTATCGCATGCAAGAAGACGGCAGATGTAGTTAATGTTGCACAATTATACTTCAGAGAGATCTATCGTCTTCATGGGTTGCCTGAATCTATTGTATCAGATAGAGACACTCGTTTTCTGAGTCATTTTTGGAAGAGTCTATGGAGAATGGTCGGGACTAAGCTGAAATTCAGTAGTGCTTATCATCCACAAATGGATGGACAGACTGAAGTTGTGAACAGATCCCTAAGTAATCTATTGCGATGCCTCGTGGATGACAATTTGAAGAGTTGGGATTCGAAGTTATGTCAAGCTGAATTTGCACACAACCATGCAGTTAATCGTAGCGCTGGGTTCAGTCCATTCCAGGTTGTGTACTCAACAATTCCTAAAGGACCGTTGGATTTATTTGTAGTTCCATAGCAGAAAGGAGTGATCAAACGGGCTAGTGATTTTGTGAATGAATTGCAAGAGTGTCACAAGGTCGTGCAGGAACGATTGCTTAAGGCGAATGAGAAATATAAGCAATCCGTAGATATTAAACGACGACATGTTGAATTCAAAGAAGGAGATTTTGTATATGCAGTATTGACCAAGGATCGATTTCCTGTTGGTACTTACAACAAACTAGCTGCTAGGAAGATTGGTCCTTTGGAAATCGTAAAGAAGATTAATGAGAATGCTTATCAGTTGAGATTGCCGGATCATATCCACACTGCTGACGTTTTCAACGTCAAACACTTGATTCCATATCATGAGAATAAGCATGTCGAAGAAGAGGAAAGTGTGAATTCAGGGACGAATTCTTTTCAACCAGGGGAGGATGATGCAACGCACTGTGATAAGTCGCGTGCCTTAAGTCGCCAGCGACCTACCGAGCTACGACCTACCGAGCTACGACCTAGCGAGCTACGACCTACCGAGCTACGACCTAGCGAGCTACGACCTAACGAGCTACGACCTAGCGAGTTAAGTCGCTCACCAGCGCATTGTTGAATGCCGCATTCTTTAAGTCACAATTCTTAAGTTGCATATGTTGCCGTTTCTTATGTCGCTCAAGCTTATGTTGCTCGAGCTGTTAAGTCGCAGGTTCCAGAAGCTGATTCCTTATGTCGCAAGTCCTTAAGTCGCGTGAAGCTGTGCTATCTTCATATGTTATTATGTGGTATTTTGTTAAGTCGTGTACTGTGGTAACTCTAGTGATGATGTAGATCGTATGTCGAATATATTGTAACTCGTTTGTTCTTATGTCGTGTGTCTTGAGTCGTGTGATGTATGTCGTGAATCACTTGTGTTAAGTCATGTATGATGTGTTGTAATTCCCTATAAATAGGGGCGTATGATCATTTGTAAAGGGGTTGATTTTTGAATAAAATTTGGTTTGTGGTTTGTGCCACCATTAAAATTGGAAGTTGAGTGTTATCTCCTTTCTCCATCTTCGGATATTCGAGTGCGCTCAAATCAACGAACTTGAAGCCAATTCATGGAATCTCGTGCGCGAGATCAACGTCGAAGAATCGTAGATCTTCTAACACGGTATCGTGCGCGATCAACGTGTTGAAGATAGCTAGAATCCGGTATCTCGAGATATCAACGGCTTTGGGCACTTGGGTATCTTCAATTCATCGATTCATTTTGTTTCATCAATTCATTTTCCACGAATTCATCAATTCGTGAGTTGTGTGATCCTGTAGGCTGCGTCACAAAGGATATATCATCAATGGACAACGATTTCACATAAAAGATGTTGGGAGAGAAACTCAAAATAGTGGAGTAATTTATGATGCGACAACTATGTGTAGAGCAAGTGCGAAAGATATTTCTCAAGTAGTTGATGTGGTCACTTATTATGGAATATTGACTGATATAATTTTATTAGATTATCATGTGTTTTATATTCCCGTTTTTAAGTGTCGTTGGGCACATATTGGAAATGGAGTAAAAGTTGATGAAGATGGTTTCACTCTTGTCAATTTACATCAAAATCAAGCATCATTTTTAAAAGATCCATATATCCTTGCATCTCAAGCTAAATAAGTATTTTATTCAAGAGAAAATGATTTTTCGAATTGGTACGTTGTAATGAAAGCACCACCAAGAGGTTTTCATGATTTAGAGACAGATGATTATGTAGAAGAAGCTATCAATGTTGTGGAAAATTGTGACGTAACCAATATGGATGTTGAAGATGTTAGCTATGTTAGGGAAGATTGTGAAGGCATTCTTGAGTAGTTTAAGTATTGTGGATTATGGATTTTTATTTTGAGTACATGGATATGTCAATTTTGTTTGTTTTTCCGTTGTTTGCTAATAAGATCAATGATTGTTTTGTAAGAGATGATGTTGCAATTAAGGTAAAGGTAATTATTATTTGTGTCTAAATTAGTCAAATATAATTAATATGTTTGATAACCTATTAATATTTCATGTATATAGGTATTGAGTTATTGACTATCGTAGAGATCTACATAATTGAAGACGTACCGAGTCTTCATCATGAAGGGCTGCACTTCTGTTGAAAATAGAGGGGTAAGCAGTTTATTCCATTTAATATATCACGTGACAACAAAATATATGATCACTTTTTCTCGACCGTTGATGTAAATCATTCATAACATGTTGATGTAAATCTAAAAAAGTGATAATAGTACCAAGTTCATTGTATGAAAACTCCATACTTTACAAATTTTGCTCGAATTTCACATTAAATTGAATTTAGAATGAACTATAATCCCTTTATTTCACATTAAATTTTGCTCGAATTTCACATTAAATTTCACATTAAAGTGATAATAGTACCAAGTTTCATGAAATTGAATTGTATGAAATAGTTTACACATTAAATCAATTTAGAATGAACTGTAATCCATTTATTTTTCTGATTTTATTTACTATGTATCTAACTAGATGTATCTGTTGTTTTATGAAAATGTTTAAATTATAAAAATGTATTTAAATCTAATTATATGCTTTTGGCTATGAAGTGTTCATGTTTAGTTATGTTTAGTTATGTTTAGTTATGTAGTTTTATTTGTGTTCATGTTTTAACATGTATCTCTCCAGTAGATATTCATAACCTCTCACATGCACAAAGTAGCAAAAATTGAACAAATTTATTGTTTCTTCGTGACCTTTGCAAAGTTTAACAAATCTTTAAAAGTATTACTGCATGGAGAACTGATCTAAGGAACGATGATGCTGTTTTTATTCTCCACTGTAAACAAATGGAATCTTGTATTATATTTCATCAAACTAAACTAATTTTGGTCGAATTGAAAACCATACTTGTATTACTTCTAGCTGGGAACATGGCACTCAGTAATAATCAAGTAATTATATATTAAAACATGTACGGACATGGCTGAATTATGGTAGTGGGTACGAATTCTATCGTTTATGGATAATCCAGGTGAAATCCTACCTCCTATTCATACCTCGTATTCATTTTTAATACTGTGCCTTTAAGCATATGTACATTTGTGCATGTTATATATTTTCGTCGTTGCTATATCGCTTTTTCACTTGTATTGCCATTTGCATTTTCATTCTATATTATATAAAAAAAAAAGATAAACAATTGCATTGGCACCAACCCTATGCATTCCTATGTATATCATATCACTGCAAACTTCAAATACAAAAAAATGCATTTTTTTTACAAATTGTGCTTTGCATTCAACACTCTAGTTTCTTTTGCAAAACTGTGTTTTACAAACTTCATTTCTAAAAAAAACTGTGTTCAAACCCAGACTTCCCCCACACTCCACAATATATCCACACTGCTTTTCATTCACTGTCAAAGCCACACTAAATCTAGATGAAAGCCAATCTAGAGTTCACAAGTGTAACATCCCAGAAATTATTAATTTAAATTTAGTGACTTATTTGAACTTTTGAATTTAATTTGAGTAATTTCAACAGAAATTAAATATTGTTGATAATAATATTACAAAGTTATATGGAATTAAATAAATTTTGATAGTAAAGTTTAAATAAATGATAATAACAACAAATAAATAAAAATACATAACAAAACAAGAATTAGTTTAAATAATAAAATATGTGATGAATGAAATGTAAAAGAAAAAAAATTAAAACAAACACTTTCATTTAGCAAAGTGAAACAAGAACAAGATTTGATCACAAAAGGAAAAGACATGCATTCAAATATAAGTATGTAGAAATGTATTATTCAACAAACAAAACGAAGAAAGAAATATAAATTGTAAAAGAAAACAAGACTTAGGCAAGGCAAAGAAGGAAAAAAAATCTATTAACAAAATAAAATAGTACTTGCACAACCATAAAATAAGAGTTGCGTGTAAAGTAAGATGGGAACATAAGCATTTAATGCCATTACCTCTAGTACATCAAGCAAGATTATCAGCCACCATATTTATAAAAAAATCTCTGGTTAACAATGTACAAATAAGTTTAAAAAGTACAATTTATATCTTGTTTCAGCCTGCATTGTTTTCTTTATCACATCCTCTATACCAGCTCGTTCAAAACCAAAAATAAAGCAAAGTCAGGGAGGAAAGAAAACATAAGTATCATTATATTTTACAAACTCAAGATCATTCAACAAAACAAAAACAGAGAAAGTTTAAAGGCAGATCATCTGCAAGGTTTCAAAACAAAAAGGGAGCTATCTGTTTCAAAGAAAATTTCAGGTGAGTAAACTAAATATTTCAAGATCTAAGTGGAATGAAATATTTTGTTTTGCTAGAGTATATTTTTTCCAGTTTTAGCTCTGTGAACATCATATGATTAGACTTGTTCTTCTTTGTTCCTGGTTTCAGAGTGAAAATAAATTAAGAAATTCAACATATCCCCATTCAATCAGTATTGGGTTTACAATTTAAACAAAACAAGGGCTGGAACATAAATCAAGAACTCAAAAATTTGTTTAAGACATGTTGGTGTAACATCACAGCTAAAACTTTAGTTACAGAGCAAATTCATGTTAAATTCGAATGTTTTAACTAGCTACCTCAATTATATAACTTGAATTCTTATTCGAAGATAGGATTTTTAAGATGTAAATGATGATTTTTAAGTGAGTATTTAAGGTGTAGTTCGAAAATATCAATCAAAAGTGCATTTTCATCAATTCCTGTTGATTTAACAAGTGTTAGATGTTGAAATTTATACTGAAGTCGGCTTAGTGATTTTCGAACTCAGGAAAAATGCTAAAAAAATTATCTATTGTGTAAGTTGTTTGGACGAATTGAATGTAGGGTTTGTATTCCAGTTTTGATGCGCCTGGAAATGAGGCGATTTCACCACCTTAGAGGCATCGAATTTCGTGTGGTTCTGGGGATAGCTTCGTGGGTGATCGGAGGTGGCATGGCCGTGCTGGTGCGAGGCCAGGTGATCGGCGTCGCGAGGTCGAGGTGGATTTAGCTGAGCAGTGGGTTCCAGTTTTGGATTAGATGGCTCGATTTTGATTCGAGGCAAGTTAGGGTGATTGGATGTCTGGAGATGGTTGTTGGGGTGATCATTGACGTGCCGGGATGCTCGCCGTTGGTCGGAGTCGCCTCCGGTGATGGTACATGTGCACGGGGGATGGTAGTATCAGTGGAAGTTGTTTTGGGGGACGAAGACCAACGACCTGAAGCAGTACGCGAGGAAAATAGTGTAAAACTCGAAGCTTAGCTCGTGCCGATTTGAGGTTGTATCGGGTCGAATGTGAGAACTTAAACAAAATTTATAAAAAATGTGTCACGGGTCGAATTGGTCAGGAACTCGAAGCAGGGAAGTATTTTTCTCGGGAACGACTCGACACAATCTCGGGCCAGGCCTAAAAAAAACAGTAAAAATTTAAGTTTTTGAAAATTTTGAAACATGAGTTAAAAATTTGGTTTTGAAATAATTATCTGAATTAAATAAAGTATTTTAAAGGCTTAAATTTTTTAAGGTAAAATTGTTTAAGAAATTAACTTGATAAAATATTTGAAGAGTAAATCAAATATTTAAATTTTTAACTTAAAACAAAATAATTTCTTTACAATCATTAAATGATGATTTGAACAATTAAAATTGTAATTACTTTGTAATTAAAAGTTGATTCATTTAAAGAATGATTAACTAATAAATATAATTAAGATTTAATAAATTACCAATTAAGAATAAATAAATTAAGATAATTAGTTAAAGAAAAAGTAATTAGTTAGGTTAATTAAAATCTAACTAATTCATAGTTAAGGATAATAAATTATTATATTAAAATTTATGAAGGTAATTATGTGGTTAATTTATTAAATCACATTCACTCTGATTTGGTAAATAATTAACTATTGTTATGCACTAAATTGATATTTCTGTTGTGATACTGTGATTGCTTTGTGACTTGTGACTTGTCCCTATATGTATGTTATACCTTTTGGCCCTTAAAACGGTATTTTTACTTCGATGCGACAGGGAGTCGGATTTCAGTTTGTTATCCGAAACCTTGAATATAAATCTTTGTGATTTATATATATCCACATGTTTAAATTTATCGATCACTATTCAGTTTAGCCGGGAGAGGACCTTTGTGTCATATAACCCATTCCGAATAGTGATACTTCGTAATGGATAGCATTTGAAGACCGGTGTCGAAGACTGGGTATTTGTGAAAACGATAGGATAACCTATCGATTGTCTCTGCACTGAGTTGCTCCGGTATAGAGATTTACTAAGTGATGGGGAGTCCGATCGGGATTGTGAATACCCGGATCGCAAGGACTTCTTCGGAAGTGCCTTCGGTTCTGTTCGATCCCAGAACAGACTTGTATGGTTGTATGTCCGACACTACACTTTGAGATATAAAGCTGATTTCTTTCAAATACATTTCTGTTGGTGGAGGAGAATTTATTCTCTTAGCTTAACACCCTTCTCTGAGATGTACTAGCTCAGAGGTTACGTAGTTGAAGGTTATCAGTGATATACTCCCAATTTGGTAGTGTGGCATGCTGAGTGCTGCTGTGTGTTGCTGATCATTTGTTGATCAAAGCATGGCTTTCATGTAAAGCGTAGCTTTGTGGTCGAGACCTCATCGGACCTCACAACCCGGAAATGGTCGAAACAGGAAAGATGCGGCAAGGTTATGAGGGTCGCTCCCTTTAGGGTATGTCATTTCCTTCTGGAAAAGGGTGGTATCAGGTATGAAGCCCTGGTATTTAACCTATGTGGTTGCTCCAATCTCATTTACTGTGTGATTGTTGCTTTGTGATCGAGGGCCCTCGGATAAAGGTCCCAAAGGACCGGGGAATGGCATATTCGTGAGTTACCTAGTTATAGGGGTAACCCGACCTTGTGTTGGCAGAGAGCCAGGTTGGTTCTCGAGACGTCCATCCAGAGGCGTACCCACGTGGCGGTAGGAAGTTCCTTAGCATGACCATTTGTTGGAAATCCAAAGAAACAATACGAGCTTTGTACGGTTTTAGTTGTATAACCTGCCATGCAGCGGGGCGGTAACCTGCCACAAAACATGGTAGCTATAGTAGGCATACAATAATGGTTGTATGCTGGCTAAGATTAATATTTTATTTTTGAAATGACTTTCTACACTATGCACTAGTAATAATATCAAATAATTTTCTCGTATTAAGCATGTCTAACTATCATAAGAAGAAATCTCCTCCAATTCTGCGTTTGCATTATGTGTGTGTGTAGCGGGAGGTCTTATGGTAGTTTCATTTTCCAAAAGCATATCGGATTCTTTTTAAATCTGTTTTATTTAAAGCAACTACTTTTGTTTACTCATACCAGTCCCATGACTGAACCGGAGTTTATTGTTTCTTTTCTAAACTTTGGGTGCCCATTATTTCCACACGGGCAGCCTAGTAGCGGGTTTCTATATTCTGGTGTTAGCGGTATTTTTGGGTCTTTTACCTTGAAGATATTTTGGAAGCTTTTTGGATCACCAGGTGCTTAGTTATGGATATTCACTATCATCTGCATTCCTTTGAAGACTTTTTCTTGTGATCACTGTTGTACTATTATGATGTTTATTTGGAGTTGTGGCATATGTATTATGATACTCTGATGTAGTAATGGATATTATGATGATGTTGTATATATGATGTAATGTATGATATTCAGTTTATTTCCACTGTTTATATTCATCTGATGTTGTTATAAGCTCCGCCGAACTAAAGTTTGACGTTTGAATATCTGACAATCGAATACAAGTGAGGTATTTGATGTTGATTTTCGAATGCCGGATTTCAGGATCGTGACATTTGGTATCAGAGCTGAAGGTTGAGTAAGAACTTTAGCTATGGAGTATAACACATTAGATGGCTCATTAGAGATAGGGTGAAGTATACCCTAGAATGAGTATAACCCGAAACCTTGAATTTTCCTAGTCTATTTCTTTTTACTGCTGATATTCCTTGAGATATTTTGTCCATGGATCTAAAACTAGTTTTCTTACTAATTACAGATAGTAAGAATGAGTGGACGAAGAGGAAGAGCTAGGGGTCAAGGAAATGCCACAACAGCTAATCAAATTCCCCCAATAGCAGAAGCAACTTTACCTACTCAGCATCAGCCGAATCTGGCTGACTTATATAAGAATTTCTCGAAGCTTGGTGGTAAACCGTTCACCGGCAAGGAGTCTATTGTTGAAGCCCAAGCATGGATCAGATCTTGTGAAAGAATCTTTAGAGGGCTAAAGTTGGAAGACGATCAAATGAGACTAATAGCTTCTTGGCAACTTCAAGAAGAAGCTTTAGCATGGTGGGAGACAGTCACTGTGGATAAGCCAGAAGACGAGTTTTCTTAGGAGAAATTTAAAGAAGTATTTGAGAAGCGCTATATGCCATCAGCTGGGATTTATCGTATGTATCAGGAGTTTATGGACTTGAAGCAAGGAAGTTTGCCATTTGAGGAGTATCTAAACAAATTCAATGAATTGTCTCGTTTCGGTCCAGAATTGGTGAACACACCTTTGAAGATGAATGAAAGGTTTATTCGTGGGATGACTAAGAAGTTCCACGAAAGGATGACTGGCCACGTCAAACAGTCTTTTTCTGATCTTACTGATATGGGGTATAGGTATGCTACTTTGGATATGCAAGAGGTTCCAAAGGAGGGAGGAAATACGAGCAATCCAAATTGGAAAAAGAGGAAGTTTGGAGGCAAGAAACCATGGCAGGGTAAGGAGAAGAAGAAGAGCAATCAAGGAAGCTCGGCAGAGAATGTTACTTGCTATAATTGTCAAGAGAAAGGCCACTATTCAACTAATTGTACGAAGCCTAAGAAACAAGCGAATAAATTCGTTCAAGCAAAGTCCAGGAAATGTTATGCTTGTCAGGAAGACGGACATGAAGTCAAAGACTGCCCAATGATGAAGAAAGCATAGGTAGCAAAGGTGTATGCAGTCAAAGATCAATCTACAACTTCTAAAGCAGGAAAGGGGAAGGGAGTTCTGGAAGGTAACCTTACTATTTATGATAGAATTGTTCGAGTTCTGTTTGACACTGGTGCTACACATAGTTTTATTTCTCAGCAAGCTATAAATGAACTAAATCTTGAACCTGATTTTGTTGAGGAGCCTATATGTGTAAAGAATCCAGTCGGAGGCCCAGCAAACCTTTATCTTCGATGTAGAAATGTTCCTATCTCATATTCTTGTTACCAATTCCCTATTGCTCTCTTTGTCCTTGATTTTAATGAATTCGAAATCTTACTCGGAATGGATTGGCTAACGAAATACAAAGCCAAATTGTATTGTAACAATCGATTGATTTCAATTAAATCCGAATCTAGAGATTTTATTGAGATTTCTTGTGAGGACCCTAGTCCTAAAAGAGAAGGGTTGATGTATAATTTGGGATATTCTGAACCCAGTTTGGAGTCTATACCCATTGTTAAAGATTTTCCAGACGTGTTCGAAGAAGTAAAATCCTTACCTCCACATCGAGAAATAGAATTCAGAATTGACTTAGTTCCAAATGCTCGTCCTGTAGTTCACGCAAGTCGCAGGATGGCGCCCAGAGAAAAGGGTGAATTAGTCAAGAAAACTAATGATCTGCTAAGCAAAGGATTAATTCGTCCAAGTGTTTCTTAATGGGGTTCAGCCGTTGTGTTCGTTGCTAAATCGGATGGATCTTTGAGATTGTGTGTTGACTACCGCGATCTCAATAAGCAGACTCTCAAGAATAAATTTCCTCTACCTAGAATTGATGACCTATTTGATCAACTGCACGGCGCTCGTTTCTTTTCGAAGATGGATCTAGCTCAGGGATTCCATCAGTTACGAATCGCCGAAGATTGTGTTCATTTGACTGCTTTCAGGGGTCCTAATATGTTCTACGAATGATTAGTCATGCCTTTCGGGCTAACCAATGCCCCAACATATTTCGTAGATCTTATGACTCGTGTATTCCGGGAAGTATTGAATGAATTTGTGCTTGTATTTATTGATGATATCCTAATTTATTCCAAAACTAAGGAGGAGCATTCTGAACATCTCAGAATTGTTTTGGAGATATTAAGAAGGAACGTCTTATTCGTCAAATTTTCTAAATGCCATTTTTGGGTCAAAGAAGTAAAATTTCTCGGGCACATTGTTAATGAAGAAGGAATTTCTGTTGATCCTAGCAAGATTTCTTCTATTCTAGATTGGAAGCGACCCACTACTCCAAAAGAAGTTCGAAGCTTTTTGGGTTTAGCAGGTTATTATCGGAAGTTTGTTCAGGACTTTTCTAAGATAGCTAGTCTGATGACTAAGCTAACAATGAAAAATGCAAAGTTTAATTGGACTCCGAAATGTGATGAAGCTTTTCAGGAGTTAAAGAAGAGATTAACCACCGCTCCTGTTCTCGCTATTATTAACGGGAACCAGGGTTTATCTGTCTATATTGACGCTTGTGGTGATGGGGTAGGTGCAGTATTAATGCAAAATGGGAAGGTGATTGCCTACGCGAGTAGACAATTACGCCCACATGAAAGAAACTACCCAACACATGATTTGGAGCTTTTGGCTGTTATTTTCGCCTTAAAGATCTGGCGACATTATCTTCTGGGTAAGAATCTCCTTCAGCTTTCTAAAAGAAAATTTTAAAGTTCAAATTAACTTAACATATACTTATACTTAATAAATTTTTCTGTTATAGGTGAAAAATTCGAATTATTCACCGACCACAAATCTTTGAAATATCTCTTCACCCAGAAAGATCTGAATTTGCGACAACAACGTTGGTTGGAATTTCTGGCATCTTATGACGTAGATATTCAATATACGCCAGGAAAAGCTAATGTAGTTGCCGACGCTTTAAGTAGGAGGCATGCTGTTCTTGCATATCTTGTTGTCACTCCTACTCTCCTTGAAAAGATCGCCACCAAGCAGACTGAAGACAAGTTTCTTCGAGAAATTCGTAGAAGAATAGGTCGTGGTGAAGATTCCAGTTCTGAAATTGATAAATATGGGCTTCTAAAATTAAAAGGCAGGATCTGTGTCCCTGATATTCCGGAGCTAAAACGAGAAGTTTTAGATGAATGTCACAAGTCTAAACTTTGCATCCATCCAGGAGTCAATAAAATGTATAGAGATATCAAAAGGACTTTCTGGTGGAAGACAATGAAAAGAGATATATCTATATACGTGAGTCGCTGTGCTACTTGCCAACAAGTCAAAAGCGATCAAAATAAAATGGCGGGTTTACTTCAACCTTTAGAAGTACCGAAGTGGAAATGGGACCAAGTATCGATGGATTTCATTGATGGATTGTGTTTGTACCAAAAATGGGCACAACACTCTTCGGGAGTTATTTGAAGAGATAAAATGAAGATTATAAATGTAAAACAGAGGTTATCTAACAAAAACTCCAACAAACATAAATGTAAAATGCACAGACAAGCAATTTAGAGTGGTTCGACGTATGGCCTACGTCCACTATGAAGTTTTGATGATTTTATTGATTCTCTTTCAATGATTACAAGCGGTTACAGCAATGAACAGCGGATTACAGATTAGAATTCGAAATTGACAGCAAAAGTAGGATGCAAATCTCAATCCGGTAGAGTCTGGACGCTTCAGAGAAAAAAGATCCTTTTTCTGTTGGTTCTGGGCTCTATTTATAGGCGTAGGAGGCTCAAATCTTGCTCAAACTCCGGGAGACTTGGTCTGGCACGTGAGGGGACCCATTCGACCGTTTCCAGAAAGTTTCGAGTCGATCTGTGATCGATACGAAGTCGTTTCGTATCGATCAAGATGATCTCCAATTGAGCTCAAATTTGGTGGACACGATCCTCAGTATGTATGCAAGCTTCCCTGAAAATATCATTGGATTTGGATCAGTGGATTGGAAGATATGGTCGATACGAACTGAGATTTCTCGAAGGCTGTCTGGTTCGTCTCCATGATTTCGACTCCATCACCTCGTGTCAATGACCGCGCGTGTTCTCAAGATGATGTGGCGCGCGCGCTTCGCTTCGATCCGGCCTTCACTCCGTACTGACCGCTTCGACTCCATATATTTCGCCCTGTTTACTTCGATGGATGACACGTCATCCTAGTTGGTTGACCCGTTGGATACGAACAAGTCATGGACTGATGGATACGAAGTATACATGGACTGATGGATACTAAGTTGACGCGGGGCAATTGTTACGAAGCAGACGTTTCTCTGATGGGTTCGAACGAGCCCCTCTGGCTGGAGATTGATCGATGCGGAGTTCATTAACACGTGGACCTGGTCACTCTGATCGATACGAAACAGATGGATACGAAGCGAGGACTATTGAAGGGCACGAAGTTCATCGATACGAACTCGATGGATTCGAAACAAGACTAACTTCACCGCTACGAACCGCTGCTCCGGATGGATACGAAATAGGGCCTTCTGATGGATACGAAAACGCGCTTTTCTTTCCAACTTCGTATCCATCACAACTTGAGCCTATGAACTCGGATTGACTTGAAAATTGGAACGTTGGTTCACCTTGCTCTCCTAGTCATGTCCTATCCATTGTAGCTTGATCCGGTCACTGAAAAAATTCAGCGATATCCATGACAAGCCATACTTGTTCTCTAGTTGGTTCCTGGATGTCCTGGCCTTGCCAAAAGGCGGGATAACATTTGCCCCCCAAAGTACGTCTTGTGAAAACATGACGTGCTTTGAAAAGCTGCAAGTTTGCGACTCGTCGTTAGTCTAGGTCGTTGTTGAATCTCGCACCGATTTTCTCTCGAATCGATTCGAAATTCGTGTTGAAACGATGTCTGGTGACCGCCTTGAGCCAACCTCTTGTGTTGGTCCTTTTATGAATCGTCGTTTGAAAGCTGGAATGCTTTTCTTCGTATCGATGCGGGTAGACTTGATGGACACGAGATGATAATTCGTACTGAGTGACACAATTTGGGTTGGATTCTGACTCGCATCGATGATCTTTGATGGATACGAAATCATTATTCGTATTGATAGATTCTGATAGATACGAATATCGTGTTCATATCGGCAGATATGTCCTGCTGTGAATCGATGTTAAAAGTTGGAAAACCTTTCTTCGTATCGACGCAGGCTGACCCGATGGATACGAAATGATTATTCGTATTGAGTGATTATAACAGGTATGAATTCTGTGATCGTATCGATAAGCCTGCTTCGATGAGGGCGCGTGCTTCGAATCGATGAGGTCCATTATCTTCAGGTAGCTTCTCTGCACATCTCGAATCGAGGATGTCTGGTGGGTTCGAAACGGACCTTCGCCTCGACGCGACATTTGACTGGTTACGACCGGTTAGGTTGACTGGGAGCCGAATCGACTCGGTTCCACCCTGGACTCCATATAAATACCTGGGACTTAGCCCATTTTTCACTTTTTCACTTTCTGCTTTTACTATTGCCTTTAGCCTCTTGCGATCGATTCGGGAAGAGATAACAACTCCACACTTTCGATTCGATCAAATTCGTTCCTCCAGATCTTCGAATCCAAGCTTCAAACTAGGTAGGCAACTGCGAATCTAAATGTTAACGTTGCCATGGATCCATTCTTTCTCCATCAATCTCCTCTTCTGGCGACTGGTAAAACCAGATCTGGCCCGAAGATGTGATGGCCATGGCGTTTTTTGGCAGGTTGGAGAAGAAAGAGTGGAAGAGGCGATTCCGAATCAACATGGGAGTCATGTTCGAATTGATCAAACCGATGGTGTTCTTCCTGGGGTTCGTATCGATTAGCAGGAGCTTTTGATGTGGAGATGATGCGTTTTTCGTATCGATGGTTGTGGAGATGGGTCGTATCGACATGGCGTAGCTGACAACAAGTCAATGATTACTTTGGAGTCCTTAGCTTTTGGATCGATACGAAGTCTGCCCCTGCGATCGATGCAAAAAGTATCGTTTCGAGCGCTATCAATGCAAAGCTAAGCCCCTACCGATCGATTCGAACCTAGGTCACTAACGATCGTTACGGAGGCGTATCTATTGCGATCGATACAAACCAGATTCCCAACGATCGATACGAAAGCGCACATACTGCGATCGATACGAACCAGACTGCCAATGATCGATTCGAAACATAACTCTTGGCATCGATTCGAAACCTTCCTTTTATGGATACGAAATCCTAAGCACTTGAGAACACGATTCCGACGAACTTCATTCCTACATATCTGGATTTAACAATTAAACTACACACCTGATTCCTACGAGCTTCCGCATTGCATAATCGAACTTGATTACAACACTGCACATCTGATTGCCCTTTGAAGCTCGTAGATGGAACCGTAACTCAGCAAAGTATAATGGACCTTTAACTTGGATCGAACGACAATTTCTGGAAGGCGCGGTCGTGACGGTCAGCGATGATGGTCATTTCCGGTCTGACTTCCAAAGTTTCGTCGTTTGCATATTTTCTTTAATTCCGCAGAATTTGCTCAAGTCATGTACAACACTTATACTGCACAACACATTCATACACTTTACACTGGAGAATGCACGGGCAGTTTATCGTCTAACGATGATTTCTCGTGAGTTAGCTAGTTATGGAACCATCAAGTCCGCAGCAGCAAGAAACTCAGAATCTTATCCCTCCCAGACTTGAGATTCTGGACATCGAGGCCGAAGCTATTGGTCCAGCTCCGGATGAGTTGCCCGATGCGTCCTTCATTAATAGTCCACCTGACTTTGTCCCGTCCAACATCTCTGAAGATATGCTAGGGAGAATATGCTTGAGGCATGGCTTATCGTTGGACGACGTAATGTTGCCTGGACCGGACGACAGACCACACAATCCCCCGGAGGGGTATACTGCCATTAATCGACATGCATGTGCAGCCGGTACACTTCCTCCGTTCAACGATTATATAAGAGAGGTGTTGGCTTACCTGGATATTGCTCCGTCTCAGCTACATCCGAATGGTTATGCTTCACTCAATGGCCTGTTCATCGCATTTATGGAATACCTCTACCGACCTCCCCGCCCGACCGAGATAAGATACCTCTTCAACTTCAAAAGTCGAACTGACAGCCCATCTTTTACATTCTTGGAGTCTGTAAGAAACTGCCAAGTTGTCACGGGGTCGTGGACTAGGCTGAGCTACTTCAAGTCAGAGTGGTTCTATGTCCGATGTCCACCGGGGTTTGCCAGAAGATGGCTGTTTAGACGTAAGCATGGTCTTTTCCCCAAGTAATTGACGGGGCAATTTTTGAATGAAACTAAACTCATATCTCCTATTCCTTTTCTTTCAGCAATAATCCAGCGACCTGAAGGTGGCTACTATAAAGAGATAGTTCGTGTCCTTTAAGAAATCCCTAGCGAAGAAAGGAATATCGAGTTGCTACTGACGGACCAGAACCTTAGAGTTCTTGGGTTGATCGAGCGGAGGCAGAGCATAAGGCTCGATGGTGCATTAAAGACCGTCTCCAGAGAAAAGGTCAAGCGGAAGAAACCCAGGGTTGTGATAATTGAGGAACCCGATTCCGAAAGAACTCATACCGACGAGGAACCGTTGGTCGGACCCGCTAATGCAACCCCGGATTCCGATGCAAAGAGGAAAGGCAAAGCAGTGACCTCAAAACAGCCTAAGTCCGGGAGGCGGAAGTCTGTGGTTTTACACCGTCCTCTGCCAGGAGTTAGAATTACGGAAGCACCCTCCCTACAAGCTGAAAATCAATTCGAAGGGCCTGCTGACCCTCCAATCCCGGACATCGAGCCCGAGCAACACGACGTTGAATTGGGTGGACCGCGACATATCGTCGATGTTAGCGAGTCTCTTCCTGCCAGTGTGATTGACACTTCTGGTTGGTCCGGGGGGTTGCACATTCACACACTCTTCACGGCACAACACATTTTCCTAACCGTAAACAACATATTGCAAACGGCTACTGATTTTTCGTGGTTTGCTTTTCAGGTACGATGTTTGGGCAAAGTTCTGTGCTTGGTAGTTTGCGCAACAAGCGCCGTTATCATGAGCCACGCAGGAGAGAGGGTGAGAGGGATTACGACTCAGGACACTCTGGTCAGGAAAGGTCTGACAGAGACAGGGGATACGTTCACCGATCCCGATCTCGCTCTCCTCCTCCTAGAGCCTCCGCACCTCCTACGGTAGCAGTTGTTCGTCCTCCTGAAACTTCACGGCCTAGGCCACCTTCTCAAGCTTCGAGGCCCGATCCTCCGCGCAGGACTGAAATAGCCTCCTCTTCGGCTACCACATCGGTCCCGACTGATGCGTCCAGTGAAGGAGCGCTTAAATTGGCACAGATGAGGAAGGAATTTCCCGACATATGCTTTGATGATTATGTCTTCCCTCCGCACTTGAGGAGAATTCCGCCAACCGCTGAAACCACTATCCATGATTATGTTGCGGACATCTTCTTCTAGTACAGGGAATGGGGACGGGCCGCGAGGAAAGCGTCCAAAGTGGCATTCGATCGGGGCGTCACCATTGAGAAGCTTGAGAAGGAGTTGGGTCACAATGACCGAATCATAAAAGCGCTCAACGCGGAGGTTGAGTCTTCTCGTAAATCTGAAATGGAGGCCCTAAAAAAGGTTGATGAAGTAAATGCTGCCATGACCAGGATGAAGCAAGAGCATTATACCGCCATCGAGGACATGGGTCATAGGAACACCACCTTTACCACTGAGAGGGATGCCGCTCTTAAGGAGCTTAATGAGCTGAAATCAAAGTTCTCCGAGATGGCGAAGGAGAAAGACGCAGCCAATGTCTCTGCGCAGGAGGCCTGTGATCAGGCAGTGACGCTCCAAAGGGAGAAGGAAGCGGCTATGCAACAAGCTCGCGAAGCTGAGGCTGGGGTTGACGAGAAGGTACGGCAGGCGGAGGCCAGGATTGAGGCCGAGGTAGAAGAGCTACTCGTCACTTACAATGCCAATGTGCTAAGGCACCGAGATTTGACATGGCTTGACGATTACCCCACGCATCTCTATAACGCCTGGAACTTACTGGTTGATGAGGAGAAGTCTGGGCACCCTGATGAAGCTCTTGATGAATTCGAGCTGGAGAACCGCATCCTCAATGATGACGAAAAGAAGGTTCTCCATGACTCCATGATTTCCCACGATAAGGAGAGGCTTGGTGCCCAGACTCAGGACGTCGGAGAAAGCTCTGGTGCAGAGCACCATGTTACGAGTTCTGAGATAATCATGTCATCTCAATCTGAGCTAACTCCTATGATCGACTCCCAACCTATTCCGGTATATGATCCAGACCGACCGCATCTATCTCCTATTAAGGAGCATCCTTCCGAAGTCGTTCAGACGACCCCGAGCCAAACCGAGGAAGGTACCCTGAACTAACCTCTTGTATACTTGGATTGAAGGGTCTGTGTCGAAGTGTACATTAACGGCATGTTCTTTTTCTTTGATCAGTGACGGAAGTTGCACTAGTTGCGCCTTTCACCGCCCAAGAACCAGGCCAAGTGCCAGAAGCCATCATTTCTGAGGCGACCTCCATCGCGGCAATGGCACCAGTCGGAGTAACGCAGGGGAGCTCACTTTCTTTCGATGAACAGATGATAAACGAGCTCCTTGGCCGTCAGAGTGATCCTTTTGCGGACCTGCCGTTTGGCCTGGGTGGATTCTCGTCTACTTCTGATACTTCAACTCAGACTATCACAACCCATAGCGAGGCCAGAGCACAACGGGAAGCGGCGATGTTGGCCGAGATTAATGCCGAGATGGCGGCCGCGGCGCATGGCGGCAGCGTAGATGGCGGAGCAGCAACACAGTGCCCCACTCCTCTTATGATTGTGTCTCCTGGGGGCACGCTTATTGATACTAGTGTACCAGTCCCTCCCCCGGCTTCGGATTCTGTTCCTCCAACTCCTCCTGTGGGAAGCATTCCCATAGAGTCTAGCTCGGACGAGGACGTCTACATTATGCCTTCACCCGAGAGGAGCCTGCCTAAGGAGAAAGGTTCCAAGCGAAAGATTACTGTTGACTCCAGTAGCTCCTCGAGGAAGAAGAAGTTGAGGAAGCAGAAGGATTAAACACTCCTTTTAGGCATATTTTTCTTTTTTTTTTGGCAGTCAGGGATTTTGTCACTTTTCTTTTTTCCCTTTTTGTAGGCCGTGTTTAGATGCGGGTTCAGCCCCTACAAGTAGGAGTATTTTGGAAAGGCTCATGTATGAACCGTTGCCTTTGATTTAGTTGAAAATAAAATTTTGTCTTCTAGTTTCAGCTTATGTTCCTTTCTATGCTTGAATATTGCAGTGTTCGAACTTCGGTCCGGTGTACTTGCATTATTTTATTGTTTCAAGAATAGCTCATTTTGCTTGTTAAGTATGGAAATCTCGGACTTGAGTTGTGATAGGGGATCGTATCGGAGCTGAGCATCGTACAGTTTCGGGTAATGATTAACATTTGCCTCTGCCCCCAGTTCCAGGGTTAAGTTGTGATGATCAGCTTGTGATTGCACCAAGCGAGGACCGAGTGGTCGAACTACACTTGTTCTCTCATGAATCGTTTCATCCACACTCCGGGGATATAAGTCATCTCACAAGCGGTTGTTCGCACTCTGGGAACACGGAGTTGACTGATGTTTGTACTCTGTCTCGCACTCTGGGAGCACGGAGTTGGTCGTTTATACTCCGCTTCGCACTCTGGGAACATGGAGTTAGTTGTTTATACTCCGTTTCGTACTCTGGGAACACGGAGTTAAATGTTTATACTCCGTCTCGCACTCTGGGAGCACGGAGTTGAATGTTTATACTCCGTCTCGCACTCTGGGAACACGGAGTTGAATGTTTATACTCCGCTTCGCACTCTGGGAATACGGAGTCGAATGTTTATACTCCGTCTCGCACTCTGGGAACACGGAGTTGAATGTTTATACTCCGCTTCGCACTTTGGGAACACGGAGTTGAATGTCTATACTCCGCTTCGCACTCTGGGAATACGAAGTCGAATGTTTATACTCCGTCTCGCACTCTGGGAACACGGAGTTGAATGTCTATACTCCGCTTCGCACTCTGGGAATACGGAGTCGAATGTTTATACTCCGTCTCGCACTCTGGGAGCATGAAGTTGGTCGTTTATACTCCGCTTCGCACTCTGGGAACACAGAGTTAGTTGTTTATACTCCGTTTCACACTTTGGGAACACGGAGTTAAATGTTTATACTCCGTCTTGCACTCTGGGAGCACGGAGTTGAATGTTTATACTCCGTCTTGCACTTTGGGAACACGGAGTTGAATAGTATACTCCACTTCGCACTCTGGGAACACGGAGTCGATTGCAGGATTGTCGTGTGTCAATTCCATCAATATTGGTGTAATGGCTTGCCCCCGAGCTCGGGTTTCACTTAGTGAGTGGCCGGTCATATCACAGCCACTCTCTATTTGAATAAGTCCCATAGCGTGATGGGATTTAGCTCTTCGTGCATCGTGATGTCGTATATCGTACTTAATGAATCACAGCTCTGGCTCGAAGAAGTGGCATTTTATTGCTGAAATAAGAAAATGCGGCAAAGTCAGTTGCCTTATTACAAAATTCAAATTTCGAAATGCAGAAAAAAATTGCTAAATAGAATGAAATAAATAAAGCCTGTCATATGTAATAGCGACGGAGACTTTCGCTGTTCCAAGCCCTCGGCAAATCGAGACCGTCAACGGTCGACAGCTTGAACGTGCCATCTCCGAGTCTTCGTGTAATCACATACGGCCCTCCCCAGTTCGGCTTCATGTGTGAAGGAACGGGGTAGACTCTCTTGAGCACGAGGTCGCCGAGTTCAAATGTTCGAGGTCGGACTTTGGTGTTGTATAGTCGGGCGACCCGACTTCGATGTGCGGCTGCTCTCAGATCAGCCTCTTCCCGTTTTTCATCCAATAGATCCAAAGATACGGCCAGAAGTATAGCGTTCGTTTTCGGATCATAGTAAGTCACGCGATGAGAAAACACTTCCGTTTCGACCGGAATAACAGCCTCTGAGCCATAAGATAGGGAAAACGGAGTGTGTCCGGTCGCGGTTTTGTGAGTCGTTCGATAGGCCCATAACGCCATAGGAAGTTCATCGACCCACTTGCCCCCAGCCTTTTCCAATCGTTTCTTCAGGATTGATTTTATAACTTTATTGACAGCTTCAACCTGTCCATTCGCTTGGGGGTGTGCGACAGCCGAGAACTTTTTGTGGATATGAAACCGTTGACAGAAATTTTTGAATTCCGCACTCTTGAATTGGGCTCCGTTATCAGTGATGATGGTATGCGGGAGTCCAAATCGACAGATGATGTTGCGAACCACGAAGTTTATCACTTTCTTTGTCGTAATGGTTGCAAGGGCTTCGGCCTCAGCCCACTTTGTGAAGTAGTCAACGGCAACGATGGCGTATTTTGCACCGCCTTTCGCCAAAGGTAAAGCGCCGATGATATCGATGCCCCACATTGCGAATGGCCAGGGACTGACCATTTGGGTTATTTCAGTAGGCGGAGCTCTTGGAATTCGGGCATGTATCTGGCATTTATCGCACTTCCGGGCATAGTTCGCCGCATCTCGGTTCACTGTCGACCAGTAGTACCCATATCGGAGTATCTTCTTAGCGAGAGCTTGTCCTCCGGTATGATCGCCACACTCTCCTTCGTGTACGTCATGTAACACTCGTTTGATTTCCTCATGGGCGATACATCTGAGGAGAGGAACGGAATAACCTCTCCTGTACATGACTCCGTTTTGGATGACGAACCGCGAAGCTTTCCGCTGGATTTGTCTCTTCTCATTTCTAGGTTCAGGCAACGTCCCATTCTCAATATAATTCCGATACGGAGTCATCCAAGATTCTCTACTGGGAGCGGTTTCATATACAGAGTTCATTTCTATCCGATCGATGCTCGGGGAGGCCAAAGTTTCAACAGGGACAAGTCCCATTTGCTACGCTTCACCTGTGCTGGCTAACTTTGCCAGTGAATCGGCTTTCTGATTGTGCTCCCGAGGCACATAATAGATGGCATAATAATCAAACTGGTTTAGTATTTCCTGCACTCGGGCCAGGTAAGCAGCCAGTCTTCGGTCTCTTGCCTGATATTCTCCTCGTACTTGACATACCACTAACTGTGAATCGCAATAAATTTCCACAGCGATAATTCTCAAGTCTTTGGCAAGTTTTAGGCCGGTTAGGAGGGCTTCATATTCAGCTTCATTATTAGTTGCACGAAAGCCGAACTTCAAAGCATAACATATGGATCGGCCCTCGGGAGTCTCAAGTACAACCCCAGCGCCCGAACACCGGTCATTTGACGCACCTTCAGTATACAGCTTCCAGATGTATTCGGGGGATTCACTGGTCTCGGGGCAAGTTTTCTGGAACGGTGAATTCAGCTATGAAATCTGCCAGGACTTGTCCTTGAATGGCTCTCCGCGGAGCGTATGCAATATCAAATTGGCTTAGCTCAATGTTCCACTTGAGTAACCTACCGGACGTCTCAGGCCATGTGAGGACCTGTCGTAACGGCTGGTCGGTGTACACAGTAAGCGGATGAGCTTGGAAGTATGGGCGGAGCTTTCTTGAGGCAATGACCAAGCAATAGGCCAGTTTATCCAGTCTCGGATAGTTTCTTTCAGCTCCTGTTAGCCGCTTACTATCATAGTAGACCGGATTTTGCAGTTTGTCTTCTTCCCGAACTAGGGCAGCACTAATCGCATGTTCTGATACTGCCAGGTAGAGATATAGTTGCTCGTGGTCAACTGGTTTTGACAAGATCAGAGGTGTGGAGAGATGTTGAACTAGTGATCGGAACGCGCCTTCACACTCCGTGGTCCATTCAAAGTTTCGTTTTCCCTTCCGGATCAAGTCGAAGAAAGGAATGCATTTATCGGTGGACTTTGAAATGAACCTGCTCAATGCTGCGACCTTTCCGTTGAGACTCTGGACTTGCTTTATGGTTCTAG
This sequence comes from Allium fistulosum, assembly GCA_030737815.1. Lineage (NCBI taxonomy): Eukaryota > Viridiplantae > Streptophyta > Magnoliopsida > Asparagales > Amaryllidaceae > Allium > Allium fistulosum. Next base: position 8,897,412 of record JASFAW010000014.1, read on the forward strand.
GGGTTTGCAAATTTCTTATAGCCCAGATCTTCTCAGGATTCGCTTCTATCCCTCGAGCATTGACGATGAACCCAAGGAATTTTCCGGATGCGACGCCGAAGTGACACTTGAGCGGGTTGAGCTTCATTCCGTATTCCCGGAGGATGCTGAACATTGAATTCAAATCTATGACGTGGTCTGTGGAGAATCAGGACTTCACCAGCATGTCATCCACGTAAACCTCCGTGGTCTTCCCGATCTGATCGGCGAACATCCGGTTGACTAAGCGTTGGTATGTTGCTCCAGCGTTCTTTAGACCAAACGACATGACTTTGTAACAATAGAGTCCCAGATCGGTCACGAAGCTGGTATGTTCCTGATCAGGTAAATGCATGGGTATTTGGTTGTAGTCGGAATAAGCATCCATAAAGGATAGTAGCTCATGTCCGGCCATTGAATCTACGAGCTGATCGATTCGCGGAAGTGGGAAGCTATCTTTTGGACAGGCCTTGTTTAGGTCAGAGTAATCAACGCAGGTTCTCCATTTTCCGTTTGGTTTCCGAACCAGTACAGGGTTGGATACCCATTCTGGATACAAGGCATCTCGAATGAACCCGTTTGATTGCAGTTTATCAACCTCCTCCTTAAGGGCGGCAGATCTCTCTGGATCCATACCGCGCCTTTTCTGCTTTACTGGGACATGTCGCGGATCTATATTCAGGGAGTGACTTGCAATGCTCGGTGAGATTCCGCACATGTCAGAGTGTGTCCAGGCGAAGACGTCGAGAATCGCCCGAAGAAACTCGACCAATTCCTGTTGTGTCTGCTTGTTCAGTTGAGACCCAACTTTCAGCATCTTTGAATCATCATCCTCACTGATTGGGACATCCACAGTCAATTCGGCTGGAGAAGCTTGACTCTCCGTAGATTCATCTTTATCCTCGTTGTCCCTAGGGTCCAGGTCTTTCAGGAATTGGTCGTGGTGCCCGGGCCGAGGCCCAGGCATCAATTGTCAATTATAGATAGAACGGACACAGAGAGATTCCTCTACGCCCTTTCCCTTCTCTTTACGTTGCGCCCCGCGCAGCTCCGCAACATAACAGGCCCTTCCCGTGGCCTGGTCTCCTTGAACGACTCCAATTCCCTGATCGGTGGGAAACTTTAGAGTCAGACACCATGGGGCGATGGCCGCCCTGAACTCAGCTAGGGCTGGTCGACCCAAAAACGCATTATACGGTGAATCAATTTCTAGCACAACAAACTGTAACATTCGGACCCTCCGACGTTCTCCAACGCCTAACTCAACTGGGAGTTCAGTTATACCGATGGGTATCGTGGCACTTCCGTTGAAACCGTGGATTCTGGATATACAGGGTTTCAAATCCTTTGTCTCCATTTTCATTAAGTCGTAAGCCCGTTTAAGCAAGATATTCATAGAGCTTCCACTATCAACCAGGATCCTCTTCATCCAAGCGGGACCTACCTGGGCAGATATGACTAGTGGGTCGATTGTAGGGGCTTCGACCTTATCGGCGTCTCGGCTCCTGAACACGATATCATTAGATATTATCTTTTGTTGTTTCGCCGGGGTTCCGTCTTCGCAATTACTACAACATTCGAAGTCCGCATGCCTGATAGAACTAGCATATGACTCCATTTCCCCCAGCTTCTGTCTGCCGGGTGGGGACCACCACTTATTGTGTTAATAACCAATCTCCCGCCCGCACGGGCGGGTTCCTCCTCTCTTTCCTGATTTTGTGAACGATTTTGATTCGAAGGGCCCGCTCCGCCAGACTGCGGCGCCCGTACAAACTGATCTAGCTTCCTCTCTCTAATCAACTTCTCGATGAGGTCCTGCAAATGCCGACACTCATTGGTATTGTGACCGTAGCTTTCATGGAATCTACAGAACTTTCCTGTTTGAACCTGTCTATCCGATGAGGGCTTCGGAGCAGGTTTCTTATATTGTACAGTGTTACAAGTCTGTAAGTATACATTTTCCAATGACGTGTTTAACGGCGTATAACTGTCAAACATCTGAGCTCTACGTCGTGGACCTCGGTTCTCGTCTCTCTTCTTATTCTGGCCATTGTTTCCTCTCTGCTGGGTTTGCATGTTTTGTATATTCAGTTGAACTTTCCCGGAACTCTCACCGGACTGTTTAACTGCTACATTGCTCTGTATTCCCTCAATGTTGGGCCTCGCATCGTCCTGCTTCCTAGACTGTTTTGCGTCCTCTTGCCGCAAGAATTGAGCGGCCTTGGAGTAAAAACGGTCCAACGATGCGGGCGGTTTTCCAGCTAGCCAGTTCCCGAATTCAGAATCAGGATCAATCCCCTTGGTCAGAGCCATCAAGATTGAATTATCGTTAGGATTGGTGATCTCAACGCATGCTGCGTAGAATCTCTCCAGGTAACGCCTGAGCGTTTCTCCATGAGCTTGAGTGACGCTGGACAGGGTATTAACGTCTTTTGGCCTGGCAACATGCATACGGAATTGTTCTACAAACCTCTTGGCCAATTGATCGAACGAAGAAATTGATCTAGGTGGTAGGCGTGTAAACCACATTGTCGCGATTCCCCCCAGAGAGATGGGGAAACTTCGACACTTCACTGCATCGTCGGCCCTTGCAGCGCTCATCGACCATTCATATTTCAAAATATGCTGGTTGGGGTCACTATTTCCCTCATACATCGAGAGAGTTGGCATTCTAAATCGCCTAGGGGGTTCAGCGTGTAACACTTCGTCTGTAAAAGGGGTATGACTACGAGAAATCCCCCAATCATCATTAGTGAGCCCCTGACTCTCGCGTATCATCTGGCGTATCATGGTTGATATATCCGACACTGGCATATTCTGAGTATAATGAGCTAAGGCGTGGTCGGGTTCCACGGTGCGAGTCTGGATCGGGCGCTGTCGACGATCCGTATCTCGCCTCCTTGGCTCAGCGTCTTCTGGGACATATGGTTCAGGAGTATGTCCACGCTGTTGATTGGTCGGTTCTGATTGATTTCGGGTATCGACCCTTGTTTCTGCTGCGGCGGTGGTGGCGCGGTTATCCGTGGTGTACTGTGGGGCAGTAGTGTACTGTGGGGCAGTGCCTCCTCGTGTCTAGGGTCCCATTTGGAAGCTGGTCGATGGTCCTACCCTCAGTTGCCCAATAGTTAAGGCGGGTTGATATTCAGCAGCTTGAGCGCGACTCCCCTCTAACCGAGGACGGGTAGTCCGGTGGTGATAGTCAAACGAAGCTGAGCTTTCGGTAGATGGTCTGGAGGCATCATCTCTCCTGGACCTTCTGTGCCCCCGGCGGTTTAGCTGGTTGGTCAGCTCGATATTGGCGCGCAACTGTTCCGCCAACTGCTGACGGCTTTGGGTCAGCTCCTGGAGCAATACTTGAAACTCCTGTCGGGTGACTAGCCCCGTCGAATCCGAGTGAGCGGTATTGTCTTGATTAGAAGAAGGCTGCTGTGTGGGATTCTGCCTATCTCGGCCTTCTTGCTCTGTAGCGGTAGCGCCAGTTCTTGTGCTGACCATTCTCGGTGGCGGAGTCCTCTCCTAGATTTTGAGCAAATCTGAATAGAATGGAAGGATTCCGGACTGGATATCTGGATCTTCCTCTTGGATTTGTGCAATCCGGTATCGATGGTAGATCCAAAGAGCAGGAGAAAAAACTGGTTTTCTCAGTGAAAGCACCAAAGTGTTTGTACCAAAAATGGGCACAACACTCTTCGGGAGTTATTTGAAGAGATAAAATGAAGATTATAAATGTAAAAAAGAGGTTATCTAACAAAAACTCCAACAAACATAAATGTAAAATGCACAGACAAGCAATTTAGAGTGGTTCGACGTATGGCCTACGTCCACTATGAAGTTTTGATGATTTTATTGATTCTCTTTCAATGATTACAAGCGGTTACAGCAATGAACAGCGGATTACAGATTAGAATTCGAAATTGACAGCAAAAGTAGGATGCAAATCTCAATCCGGTAGAGTCTGGACGCTTCAGAGAAAAAAGATCCTTTTTCTGTTGGTTCTGGGGCCCTATTTATAGGCGTAGGAGGCTCAAATCTTGCTCAAACTCCGGGAGACTTGGTCTGGCACGTGAGGGGACCCATTCGACCGTTTCCAGAAAGTTTCGAGTCGATCTGTGATCGATACGAAGTCGTTTCGTATCGATCAAGATGATCTCCAATTGAGCTCAAATTTGGTGGACACGATCCTCAGTATGTATGCAAGCTTCCCTGAAAATATCATTGGATTTGGATCAGTGGATTGGAAGATATGGTCGATACGAACTGAGATTTCTCGAAGGCTGTCTGGTTCGTCTCCATGATTTCGACTCCATCACCTCGTGTCAATGACCGCGCGTGTTCTCAAGATGATGTGGCGTGCGCGCTTCGCTTTGATCCGGCCTTCACTCCGTACTGACCGCTTCGACTCCATATATTTCGCCCTGTTTACTTCGATGGATGACACGTCATCCTAGTTGGTTGACCCGTTGGATACGAACAAGTCATGGACTGATGGATACGAAGTAGACATGGACTGATGGATACGAAGTAGACATGGACTGATGGATACGAAGTTGACGCGGGGAAATTGTTACGAAGCAGACGTTTCTGATGGATACGAACCGCTGCTCCGGATGGATACGAAATAGGGCCTTCTGATGGATACGAAAACGCGCTTCTCTTTCCAACTTCGTATCCATCACAACTTGAGCCTATGAACTCGGATTGACTTGAAAATTGGAACGTTGGTTCACCTTGCTCTCCTAGTCATGTCCTATCCATTGTAGCTTGATCCGGTCACTGACAAAATTCAGCGATATCCATGACAAGCCATACTTGTTCTCTAGTTGGTTCCTGGGTGTCCTGGCCTTGCCAAAAGGCGGGATAACAGATTGCCTCGTTCTCGGAAAGGCAATGAAGCCATTTGGGTCATTGTGGACTGTTTAACTAAGACAGCCCATTTCTTGCCAGTAAAATCTACCCGCACGGCAGCAAGCTTAGCTGCGTTGTATGTGAAAGAGATTGTCCGTCCCCACGGTATCCCTAGCAGTATAGTGAGTGATCATGACTCGATCTTCACTAGTAGATTTTGGGAGGCATTTCAAGACGCATTAGGAACAAAACTGAATTTCAGCACTAATTATCACCCACGGTCTGATGGGCAGACTGAAAGGGTTAACCGAATTTTAGAAGACCTATTGCGTGCTTGTATACTTGATTTTGGTGGTTCCTGGGAGGACCATTTACATCTAGTCGAGTTCTCTTATAACAACAGCTATCAGGCCAGTATAGAGATGGCTCCTTTTGAAGCTTTATATGGTCGTCCATGTCGATCACCTACATGCTAGATCGAGGCGGGGGATAGACTTGTCCTTGGAGCAGATATGATTAAAGAAGCCACTGAAAAAGTTGATTTTATACGGAAGAAGTTAATAACTGCTCAAAGCCGCCAAAAGAGCTATTATGATCGCAGAAGAAGAGATTTGCAATTTCAAGTTGGAGATTCTGTTTTTCTCAAACTATCTCCAATGCGAGGTGTATTGAGATTTGGGAAAACCGGTAAGCTGGCACCGCGGTATATTGGTCCTTTTCTATTCTGGAGAGGATCGGTTCTTTAGCTTATCGAGTACAACTGCCTAGCTGGTTGTCTGGTGTGCATGATGTGTTTCACATTTCTAGTCTTCGGAAGTACGTGCACGATCCAGACTGTATTATTGAAGAAGCTGCTCAGCAGGATATCGAAATCACTCCAAATTTAACAGTTAGAAGAGAACCCATAAAGATCATTGATCGTGATGAAAAGTGCTTGAGAAACAAAGTTGTAAAACTGGTTAAAGTGCAATGGAGTGGCGATCCAAAGGACTGCACTTGGGAAACTGAAGATAGTATGTTGAAATCATATCCCAATTGCAGAATGGATATCTCGGCTTAAACTGGTAAGCCATTTCTCTATCATTTTCTGAATTCATGTATTCTTTGTTTGTTTTTCTCTCTCTTTTGAATTTCGAGGACAAAATTTTCTTAAGGAGGGGATATTGTAACATCCCAGAAATTATTAATTTAAATTTAGTGACTTATTTGAACTTTTGAATTTAATTTGAGTAATTTCAACAGAAATTAAATATTGTTGATAATAATATTACAAAGTTATATGGAATTAAATAAATTTTGATAGTAAAGTTTAAATAAATGATAATAACAACAAATAAATAAAAATACATAACAAAACAAGAATTAGTTTAAATAATAAAATATGTGATGAATTAAATGTAAAAGAAAAAAAATTAAAACAAACACTTTCATTTAGCAAAGTGAAACATGAACAAGATTTGATCACAAAAAAGAAAAGACATGCATTCAAATATAAGTATGTAGAAATGTAGTATTCAGCAAACAAAACGAAGAAAGAAATATAAACTGTAAGAGAAAACAAGACTTAGGCAAGGCAAAGAAGAAAAAAAATCTATTAACAAAATAAAATAGTACTTGCACAACCATAAAATAAGAGATGCGTGTAAACTAAGATGGGAACATAAGCATTTAATGCCATTACCTCTAGTACATCAAGCAAGATTATCAGCCACCATATTTATAAAAAAATCTTTGGTTAACAATGTACAAATAAATTTAAAAAGTACAATTTATATCTTGTTTCAGCCTGCATTGTTTTCTTTATCACATCCTCTATACCAGCTCGTTCAAAAGCAAAAATAAAGCAAAGTCAGGGAGGAAAGAAAACATAAGTATCATTATATTTTACAAACTCAAGATCATTCAACAAAACAAAAACAGAGAAAGTTTAAAGGCAGATCATCTGTAAGGTTTCAAAACAAAATGGGAGCTCTCTGTTTCAAAGAAAATTTCAGGTGAGTAAACTAAATATTTCAAGATCTAAGTGGAATGAAATATTTTGTTTTGCTAGAGTATTTGTTTTCCAGTTTTACCTCTATGAACATCATATGATTAGACTTGTTCTTCTTTGTTCCTAGTTTCAGAGTGAAAATAAATTAAGAAATTCAACATATCCCCATTCAATCAGTATTGGGTTTACAATTTAAACAAAACAAGGGCTGGAACATAAATCAAGAACTCAAAATTTTGTTTAAAACATGCTGGTGTAACATCATAGCTAAAACTTTAGTTACATAGCAAATTCATGTTGAATTCGAATGTTTTAACTAGCTACCTCAATTATATAACTTGAATTCTTATTCAAAGATAGGATTTTTAAGATGTAAATGATGATTTTTAAGTGAGTATTTAAGGTGCAATTCGAAAATCAATCAAAAGTGCATTTTCATCAATTCCTGTTGATTTAACAAGTGTTAGATGTTGAAATTTATACTGAAGCCAGCTTAGTGATTTTCGAACTCAGGAAAAATGCTAAAAAATTATCTATTGCGTAAGTTGTTTGGACGAATTGAATGTAGGGTTTGTATTCCAGTTTTGATGCGCCTGGAAACGAGGCGATTTCACCACCTCGGAGGCATCGAGCTTCGTGTGGTTTTGGGGATAGCTTCGTGGGTGATCGGAGGTGGCGTGGCCGTGGTGGTGCGAGGCAGGTGGTCGGTGTCGTGAAGTTGAGGTGGATTTAGCTGAGCAGTGGGTTCCAGTTTTGGAATTGATGGCTCGATTTCGATTCGAGGCAAGTTAGGGTGATTGGATGTCTGGAGATGGTTGTTGGGGTGATCGTTGACGTGCCGGGATGCTCGCCATTGGTCGGAGTCACCTCCGGTGATGGTACATGTGCACAGGGGATGGTAGTATCAGTGGAAGTTGTTTTGTGGGACGAAGACCAATGACCCGAAGCAGTACGCGAGGAAAATAGTGGAAAACTCGAAGCTTAGCTCGTGCCGATTTGAGGTTGTATCGGGTAGAATGTGAGAACTTAAAAAAAATTATAAAAAATGTGTCACGGGTCGAATTGGTCAGGAACTCGAAGTAGGGAAGTATTTTTCTCGGGAACGACTCGAGACAATCAAGGGCCAGGCCTAAAAAAAACAGTAAAAATTTAAGTTTTTGAAAATTTTGAAACATGAGTTTAAAATTTGTTTTTGAAATAATTATCTGAAATAAATAAAGTATTCTAAAGGCTTAAATTTTTTAAGGTAAATTGTTTAAGAAATTAACTTGATAAAATATTTGAAGAGTAAATCAAATATTTAAATTTTTAACTTAAAACAAAAAAAAGTTCTTTACAATGATTAAATGATGATTTCAACAATTAAAATTGTAATTATTTGTAATTAAAAGTTGATTCATTTAAAGAATGATTAATTAATAAAGATAATAAAGATTTAATAAATTAACAATTAAGAATTAATAAATTAAGATAATTAGTTAAAGAAAAAGTAATTAGTTAAGTTAATTAAAATCTAACTAATTCATAGTTAAGGATAATAAATTATTAAATTAAAATTTATGAAGGTAATTATGTGGTTAATTTATTAAATCACATTCACTCTGATTTGGTAAATAATTAACTATTGCTATGCACTAGATTGATATTTCTGTTGTGATACTGTGATTGCTTTGTGACTTGTCCCTATATGTATGTGATACCATTTTGCCCTTAAAACGGTATTTTTACTTCGATGCGACAGGGAGTCGGATTTTAGTTTGTTATCTGAAACCCACATCGAACCTTGAATATAAATCTTTGTGATTGATATATATCCACGTGTTTAAATTTATCGATCACTATTCAGTTTAGCCGGGAGAGGACCTTTGTGTCATATAACCCATTCCGAATAGTGATACTTCGTAATGGATAGCATTTGAAGACTGGTGTTGAAGACCGGGTATTTGTGAAAACGATAGGATAACCTATCGATTGTCTCTGCACTCAGTTGCTCCGGTATAGAGATTTACTAAGTGATGGGGAGTCCGATCGGGATTGTGAATACCCAGATCGCAAGGACTTCTTTGGAAGTGCCTTCGGTTCTGTTCGATCCCGGAACAGACTTGTATGGTTGTATGTCCGACACTACACTTTGAGATATAAAGCTAATTTCTTTCAAATACATTTCTGTTGGTGGCGGTGAATTTATTCTCTTAGCTTAACACCCTTCTCTGAGACGTACGAGCTCAGAGGTTACGTAGTTGAAGGTTATCAGTGATATACTCCCAATTTGGTAGTGTGGCATGCTGAGTGCTGCTGTGTGTTGCTGATCATTTGTTGATCAAAGCATGGCTTTCGTGTAAAGCGTAGCTTTGTGGTCAAGACCTCATCGGACCTCACAACCCAGAAATGGTCGAAACAGGAAAAATGCGGCAAGGTTATGAGAGTCGCGCCCTTTAGGGTATGTCATTTCCTTCTGGAAAAGGGTGGTATCAGGTATGGAGCCCTGGTATTTAACCTATATGGTTGCTCCAATCTCATTTACTATGTGATTGTTTCTTTGTGATCGAGGGCCCTCGGATAAAGGTCCCAAAGGACCGGGGAATGGCATATTCGTGAGTTACCTAGTTACAGGGGTAACCCGGCCTTGTGTTGGCAGAGAGCCAGGTTGGTTCTCAGGACGTCCATCCAAAGGCATACCCACGTGGTGTTAGGAAGTTCCTTAGCCTGACCATTTGTTGGAAATCGAAAGCAACAATACGAGCTTTGTACGGTTTTAGTTGTATAACCTGCCATGCAGCGGGGCGGTAACCTGCCACAAAACATGGTAGGTATAGTAGGCATACAATAATGGTTGTATGATGGCTAAGATTAATATTTTATTTTCGAAATGACTTTCTACACTATGCACTAGTAATAATATCAAAGAATTTTCTCGTATTAAGCATGTCTAACTACCATAAGAAGAAATCTCCTCCAATTTTGCGTTTGCATTGTGTGTGTGGTGGGAGGTCTTATGGTAGTTTCATTTTCCAAAAGCATATCGGATTCTTTTTAAATCTGTTTTATTTAAAGCAACTACTTTTGTTTACTCATACCAGTCCCATGACTGAACCGGAGTTTATTGTTTCTTTTCTAAACTTTGGGTGCCCATTATTTCCACACGGGCAGCCTAGTAGCGGGTTTCTATATTCTGGTGTTAGCGGTATTTTTGGGTCTTTTACCTTGAAGATATTTTGGAAGCTTTTTGGATCACCAGGTGCTTAGTTATGGATATTCACTATCATCTGCATTCCTTTGAAGACTTTTTCTTGTGATCACTGTTGTACTATTATGATGTTTATTTGGAGTTGTGGCATATGTATTATGATACTCTGATGTAGTAATGGATATTATGATGATGTTGTATCTATGATGTAATGTATGATATTCAGTTTATTTCCGCTGTTTATATTCATCTGATGTTGTTATAAGCTCCGCCGAACTGAAGTTTGACGTTTGTATATCTAACAATCGAATACAAGTGAGGTATTTGATGTTGATTTTCGAATGTCGGATTTCAGGATCGTGACAACAAGTTTATATGACATGTTTTGTAGTAACACAAAGTGATGTACTTGTGCTGGTGTATCTTTATTTGCATTGGCCCTTTTGAAATCCAGAAACTATTTTGATAACTAATTGAACCATAATGTGCATGTTTGTTGTGTTGTCATAGAAAAAGGTTATGTATACAAGTTGTGTACTACTCGTCATCAATTGAAGAATGAGAAATCGCGAAAGTACAAGCCAAAGATAAAATATAGTGAGCCAACCGGTGAAGCTTGTAATGTAGACAAGGAACAAGAATTAGGGCACGAGACAATACAAATGCCTTGTGAAGTAAATGAAATGCACGAAGAAATTGAAATGTCCCGTGAAGAAAATGAATTGCATGTAGAAGATGAAACGGCTTGTGAAAAAAATGTTGATGCCGAGACGGAAATCGAAAGACCACGTGAAGTTGAAACCGCAAATATAAATGTAAAAAAACGTGGTAGAGATCCAACAAAAGTGAAAAGACTCCCGTTAAATATTGAGAATCGAATTGAAGTTGAATTCAATGAGGCCGTCATACCAATAGGAGAAGGCTCGGTACACTTATCTTCTTATCTTGGACCGCTTGTACGGGAGCATGTTTCGGTTATGCTTGATGATTGGAGGCTTCTAAGTGATGAATTAAAAACTGTCTTGTGGGGATCAATTGAGGTATGGAAAAATTACTATTTTTGTGGTATAACAATCGATTTGTGTACAAAAATAATCTACTTAACAAATTGTCTTTTTAAAACCATTTTAATATGAAATGACAATTTTTATTTATTTATAGGCTAGATTTAAAGTGAAGGAATGGCAAAAAAAATCCATATTTCAACAAATGGGAACTATTTGGAGTGCATCAAAAAGCAAATTGGTTCGAAAAATATTAAATGCAATAACCGAAGAGGAAAGACTTTGTTTGAAACCGTACAACGTCAAAGAAGTGAAAGAGTGGAAAAAGTTTGTAAAAGCAAAAACAAGTTTGGAGTTTAAGGTAACTTTCATTATTTGATAGTTTTCCTTCAAAAGCATGTTCAAGTACATCTTCCATCCGCTTTGCAAACAGTATTTGTGACATTTAACATGTATTCTATTTTTGACTTGGCTTACCAAATTTTGAAATAATTAAATAAATTGAAAGAGATTGGTACATTCTATATGCATTCCATTACCTGATCAACTTTTTAACCGAGCTAGAGTCTCATTCCACTAAAAAAATCGAATATCCCTGAAGCAAAATTCTGCATTCAGTTGCTACGGAAAATTTCAAAATGATGGAAAATTCCAATACAATGATATACAGAATAACATTCTATAAAAAAGAAATTCTGGACCAAATTGGAATTGGATATTAAGATAGTTTTAATAATATTAATTGTATTAAATTCTTGAACAAAGCATTTAAACCTGTGATTGGATGAGTGTATTGAATTGTACTGATTTATGCATATAATAGATCTTCTAAAGTCCAAACCATGCTCCATTCGACATTAACTCTTGAAATATGAATAACTTAATATTTTTTCTCTGCATTTACTTTTATTAAATAAACATATAATAACCATTTAAAATTACTTATTCATTTAAAACATAGAGCTCCTACGATCCAAAAAGACAAAAAGAAGTAAAACGAAATGTATCATTCAGTTAATGTCGTAGTGATGAAATTATTTTAGAAACTAAACAAAGCATAATATATTGGAAATTATTTTATATAAAACATTAGCACACGAAATTGGGTAATAATCAAAAATGGTTTTTGTTTTATCTTTTTTCGGTATCAAGTGATGAAATTATGATTCAAGACCTTTGTATGTGTTTCTGGCTAGAAGATATCAGTTATTGCCTAGAACATAATTTCTTATAGCGAATTCTAGTGCATTTTGAAAAGAATCCATCAATGCTTGGACCTTTCGAATCATCAATAGAAAACATGGTATATTTAACCACCTGCTACTTCTACTTCTATTCTATTCTTTTCTCTCTTTCTTAAATCACCACTGTCAACTTGTGCTAAATCGTCACTAAATTTATCGTTAAAAAATAATTGAAAACAGTAACGATTGTTAACTTTATCGGCATAATCTTGAACTGTAAATGAATGTTCTATGATATACGAGGGAAATTTTTTTGGGTCATTTGTTGATTAACTATTGCCCTTGGATCTGCTGGTTATTACGAAGATGCCTATCAATTAAAATTGTTCCAGTGTCACATCTTACCTGATAAAGAAATATCTTGTATTATCTGTCGGTTTACAATATGTTATCTTAATTAATCTTGCAATCCATGCTTCGTGTTTTTATTTTGGTTTAATTAAGAGATTGGATGCGCCATAAAATAAAAGAAATTGGTTTATGTTCATGTCTCCATGTTATTTGTATAGAAAATTTCAACCAGTTTGATATGCATACTTTATTTAAAACAACATATTAGACGTTAAAAAGCTTACTAATATTTGGACCTATCTAAAATAACGTGGACATTACGCAGAATGTTTTAGCAAGTAGTACTATTATTATTATATATTTTTAGCCGTTGATGGCTTAAAAATTGAAAGATTGACCTCCAACCTAAGGTGTTAGGCCAAATGCAAGATCTTAATTTCTAGTTTTATGGTGCATCTTTATGCTACACTGCTGCATTGATGGCTTTTTTGGTACAACATAAATATGATATGCATTGATCACTTAGATAATTGTTTGCTTGTGTCTAAAAATTGTATCAGTAATGGAGTATGATCACTGAAATGAAATGACATTGCAATAGTGACTAAATTTTGAAATTTAGTAAGAAATTCATAGTATACAAGAAGTTTGTCAATGCTTGTTACCAATTTAACTGAAGCAAAACTTATAAAGTTATTGGTTCAATTTGCTTAAAACTGCTTGCGCATGAATGACAGAATCACATTTTAAATTTTTATCTTAACATATGCAGGTAGATTTATTAAAGCATGCTTCCGAGCATTACATTTTAACTTTTTGGTACACATGTCGATTGATGAGGAAACGGTTTGTTGTTTTATTTAAAATGAATACTTTACTCATGTAGTTATTTATTTTCTTTCAAGCACGAAGTGAGAAATTTAGAACCATTAGGCAAAAACAATTACCGCATGCAACTGGACGTAGAGGAATGGCTAGATTGACCGACGATGTGGTTAGTTAATTAACTGTAACATTATTTTCCTATCTAGTTAATTAACTATTGATTAATTTTTTTTAATGTCTTTCTAAATGTAGAAAAAACAGAGTCAAGATTCATCATCCATATCTAGAGCTAATATTTGGATCAAATCTCGCACTAAAAAAAATGGTGAACCGGTGAACACGGAAGTTGCAACTGTTATTGTAAGAATATTTGATTTTGTTAGTAATTAAACACTGAAATTTTTACCGTCGTGCGTAACCTACATTTATATTAATTTATGTAGGAGGAGATTAAAAAAATATAATGATAAACATTCCAGCTCGATAAGTAATGTCAAAGAAGATGCAATTGCACAAGTATTGGGACAAGATAAAACAGGACGATTAAGAGCACTAGGAAGGGGATACACCGAAACTAAGTTAACGTTGGCACATTCTAGAGATAATCAAATAACTAATTGTCAAAAAAGAATTTCGGAATTGGAGAGTATGGTGCACATGCTAATGAATAAGCAGGTAAACTCCATGCTAATTACATTTATTTCACATGCTAACAAGTGAAGCTAATAGTCTTTCTATAGGATTTAACTGTAATTGTAAAAGGAAAGATTTAGTGCTAATTGATTAAGAAACAGATCATCGATGTTGGTATTGACAAATCTAGCTGTAAAACAGTATATTTTGAACGTTTGAAATTAAGTTTGTGTTCTACTTTATGTAGCAAAGGTTATTTCATGTAAATTTCAATTATATTGTTGGAAACTTGTATCAAACCTTTAAAAGTTTCAAAATTTTCACTATCCTGAAGCCTGATTGTGATCACAAATGAACATATATTACCTTCTTTGAAACATTTAAGTTGGAATGTTGCAAATGTTGGATTTTTTCGTGTTGTTGTTCAGAGTCTTTGGAGTTTGAACCTTGATATATAGATCGAGTTATAAAAAATTAAAAATTAAAAATTAAAAAAAAAAAGAAAAGGAAAAAAAGAGAGAAGATAAAGACGCTATTTGCAATGTAATTGTAAAAGAAAAGATATGTATTAAATCTCAATCAATTAGGATTGAAGCATTAGGATTACATAGATTGGTGAAATATTGTCTATTGAATTTTAACTGATACATTTCCATAGTCTAGTTTATGTTCTAACTATCAAGATATCGGCCATCGTTACTCTGTGTGTATTGGGTATTGTTGTACTCCTGTAAAGAAATTTCTTTTGCTAGGAAATCAAGATTTATACAAAAATTCATAAAGTCAGAAATAAATATGTAAAACTGTTATCGCACTGAACCTTTTTCAGGGTGTATTACTTGGTCTTTCCAATTCTGCTGGCTTGTTTCTCTAAGTTACCTTTTCATTTTTGGTTGATTTATTAGTTACCTTTATATGAGTGAGTTTTGTTCCTGTTGTCATCACTTGTATTAATGTCAGTCTACATCATTCATAGATATCCAAAATTAAAGTTAAAAATTCAAGCATCATCCAATTCAACTATTTTTGATATTTAACTACTACTGCTATTTTTGCTTTGGTAGGGTAAAGAATGTTCGAACGTGGGGAGCACACCTGAAATGGTAGAAACACTTGTATTATTCTCTATTTATATAACATCATTTGGAGTTTAGTTTTTAATCCCAAGATAATTTTTGGTTGAATAATTGTAGAACAAGGACAACATGTGTGAGTTGTTGAATTAGGATGGAATGGATGAAATTGTTGCCAAAGGGAGAGTTGTGTCCACCGATCCAAATGAGGTTGACGACGGCATTCGTATTGGACCAAATGCTATGAAAATCGCTATAGATCATGTAAAGAAAGCAGATGCTTATTTATGGAGGCCTTCACCTAGTTTGTCACTATTAGGAGAAGCCGAGAATAAGTCAGTAGCATGGCCTGCTAATTGTGTTGTTGCGCTACGAGGATACATGGATGAAGACATTATGGTAAAGTTTACAATTTACGGTAACTATTTGTAGTTCTCTACGTATTTTTTAACATTAAATATATTGTTCTTTTTAGAGTAAAGCTAGTAGCACAAACAACAAGTGCAAGATTTATGATTGGAACGAGGGTGAAGTTTTGGTCGCCGAAAAAAGATTATGCTCCAGTGATTCAAAAATGATCGTGAATGGTATTCCACTTGGTCCGTTAGCCGTTGTGGTTTCAGTAAACTATGCCAAAAAAGGAGATGCTTTTTTGTGGCGACCCACTGTTGATATGTCATGCATTGAAGATGCCATCGGTAGGAAAATAGCGTGGCCGAAATCAAAAGTTGTAGCTGAAAAAACAAGTGTTTCGACTTATTCTTGCAAGGCTAGAGCAAACATTTCGACTTCTCCTTGCAAGGCTAAAGTAACTCCTCAGGTAACTATTTGTTTGTTTTAGCCTGACATGAAAACACTCTAAACGTACACTCCACTATGTAGTAAAGGTGGCATTGCCCCTACACTATGGAGCAGCCATGTGTTGCTGCTATTGTATACAATAGCATATGCTATTGTACACAACATACGAATTTCCTTAATAATTTGGCCTACCTGCTACTCCTTTTACTTATGTAAATTGTGAGTTTGGTGAGATTTGAGATTCCTTAATAATTTTCATGAGTTTGGAGGAAGAGGTTGTTATGAAGTGAGAAACTAAGGAACTAAGTAAAGGGTAGTCTTAAGGGAGGAGATTGAGTATGCAGGAAAAAAAGGTGATTGTAGTGTTTGGTAGTGAAAGGAATGGAATGAAAGGTGTGTTGTGTTGAAGATGGTCGAGGCAGCGGAAGGAGTTGTGATATGAGGGGAGGAGTAGGAGAGGTCTGTTGGAGTTTGATAAAGTCTGGTGGATGACGAATAGAAGAAGTTTTGGATGGTAAGGGGGAATTATTGTTGAAAGAATAGGGGAAGGTTGGTTTGTTGTGAAGCTTGGTGTTTTGTAGGCTGTTATGGAGTAGTTGTGGATTATAGAGGCTGAAGTTGGTGGTTTGAAATGAAAATGAAAGAGTGGTTGATGCAGGGTGGATTGAATGAGGATAAACAGTTAGGGTAGTTAGTTGTTAATGGAGGCCGGAGTGGGTTCTGGTTGGAGAAGCAGGTTTAAGGTGATGTAGAGGTTGTTTGGGGTGAACTGTGTGATGAAGGCAGAGGGGTTTGGACTTTGTTTATGGTTGTAGGGTTAGAAGGTTGGTGTGAGTAATTTCAAGGCCGAGGAGAAGTTTGGGTATATGGCAGAGGCTGGTTGTGTTGAGAGTGATTTTTGGTGAGTGTTTGGTGTAGCAGAGAGACAGTGGTTATGGAGGAGGTTGATGGATGGTTCAGGCTGTTGATGATGTTGCAATGTAGTTCGGTTCGACAGTGCTGGATTCGGATTGATGTTTTGGGGAGGAGAACTTTTGAAGATGGGGTAGCTGTGAAGTGAAGTTAGAAATAGTGGGTTGCAGGAGTTTATACTGAAGTGCACAGGGATGCACAATAAATGCTGCAAATGAAGTTAATGAGGTTAAGTTAGCTTCTGATGCGATGGAGGGTGGATATGGATGGCAAGTTTGTGTTTGAATATGTGTGGTTGTTTGGTGAATTTGACAGAGTTGTTGAAGGGTGGATTGGTGGGTGGTTTGTGGCAGTTGCGGGGTGTAGTGGGATATGCTAAAGGTTGAAGGGAAGGAGATGTTGTTTCTGGTCGTGGGAATTTTGTGATGGTTTTGTAAATTGACAATAATAATAATAATATGATAGCTACAATTGAGAACCTTCAATCCAAAAGTCATGTGCTTGTGGTTAGTTAGCGAGTGATTTTGTAATGATCAAAGCACATGTGTTTGTACATGTGGTTAGTTTATGACCTGCTTCTTAGTCTAATGGAACTGAATCCTAAAGCACACGACTACATGTGAAATCCGACTCTTCTTTTACATTATTTGGTTAAAGCATTCAATCATTTATATACATCTGAAATCCTACTTTATATGTGGTCTTCATTATATTATTCCTTTGTCTTTTCTTTTATGTTGACATTTTAAATCCCGATTTCACTTTAAAATTTTGTAACATGTCTCACGGTCGTATTTTTAAATGTCATGTCTTCCAAGCTAGCGTTTTTAACCTGTATTATAATCAATGGTAGAGGTAAAAGGTCTAAATTAGTTAGGTATGTCACTACTTTTGGTCAGTATTCTAGAATTCTTATGTCACTACTAAATTAGTTAGTAACCGTGTAAAAAGGAGAGTTTACTATTGTGGATTATTTTCATACTGACAGTATGCTACTGACGTTAATCTGGTACCAAATTTTTGATGATTATTTGATTACTAGTTAGCTGTGATTGCAATGATAACATGTTAATCCTTTTTTTCAAACGGTTAATCCTTTTGCTTATTTATTTGATGATTACGACATATTTGATGATTATTTATTTATTTGCTTATCCAACAGGGTGCAAATCTAGTACCAAATAGTAGATGTAAGCTGATTGATGTGGGTGAAACAGGACAAGTAGTGGCTGAAGGAACTATCGCTTCAACTGATCCAACAACGATGGTTCATTGTGTTCCGCTGGGAAAAGATGCGGTAAAAGTTTGGGTAAACTTTGTGAGAGTTAATGACGCATTGCTATGGCGACCTACATCTGAGTGTACGTACATGGAAGATGCCTTTGGTACTACGATAGCTTGGCCAGCATCATATGTCATTGGAGAATCAAGTTCCAGTAAGTATTATTTTTCAATACATCATATCTCAACATTAAGTTTTAATTCTGTTTATTCGGGTATTAAAAAAAAATCTGTATCACAACATTTAAGTTTTTATCTGCAAAGCCACAACATTTCAGTACATATCCTCTATGGTAAACGTGTTTATCTGTAGAGCCACAACAATTGATACACTTGAAACTAAAACTTAAATAAACCATTTTTCCTAAAACTGTCTACTCAGATTAATCGTTATGTCATTGCACATGTATTACACAAATGTAGTTATATAAGAGGGCTAACACAAATAAATGGAAGTAACTGACACTATATTTGTTGCCTAATACAGTTACGGCAATGTGAATTTAGGGAATATTTTTGTTTTAGAGAACCCAATTGATAGAAAACAACAAGGGTAAAGAAAATTGTACATTTCAATTAGTGGATGGATGCATCATCGATGGATTACGGACGTTCCAGATACTTTTTCATATTTTATAAGATTTAACTTGACCATAGTATTGAATACACAATCTGCCCATAGTACTGAATACACAATCTGCACATAGAATGAAATCCAGTCAGACTTCTAACCCAGTTTTGATCTGAATATCTGTGTAAATTGAAAATTGTGTATTCGTTGGGGAACTATATAGGATGCATATAAAAATAGAACAATTTTTGTTAATATGTGTTAATATAGAATATCGAGTTATAGATTACATGATTTTCATATATACATATATATATATACATATATATATATATACGAGTATGGTGGCACGTCCGTTGGATGTGTGCGTAAAAGGGAGAGAGTAAATTTTCTCTTTGTTACAGTTGTCGTATTGTCAGAGAGTATGGTAAAGTGTTTGGCAGCTGTGGGGAAAATGGGGAAGGATATGGCAACCAAATAGAAATAATGTATTGTAAGAACATAACTCACACAAACACTTTGTATATCTAATTATTTTATAAGGGATCAATTTCTACAGATGAACATAATATAATATCAAGAACAAAGAACAAATGGAGAATTTAGAAAACGAATGAAATCAGAGCTACAATATGGGTCTATGCTAGTTAATAACGATATAAGTATCAAATTTGGAAAAGGTATTCTTGGTAAAGAAGAAGCTTTAGTAGTAACAGTCTAATCCTCAAAGCTCCACTTGCTTCAATAGACTCGTATTTTGTTATTCAATGAGTGTTTTGTTGTTTAGGAAACTGTAAAGAAGTTGATCAAAGGCCCTTGATTTGAATTTTTTTCTTTCAGCTTTATCGACTTATGTTTTTTCATGTTGATTTGAATTCCACTTTCTTCTGTATTTCTAAAGACGGTTGTTGTCTTAAGTTTAGCATTTAGATTCTTTTGTTCTTAGTGGACCATTTCATGGACGAAATAATGTAAGCTAAATCTACATAAATGAAGTTAAACAACAATAAAAATTAAAGCATCAAAACGTGAGTTATAAAGGGTAGTTTTTCCCGATAGATTGTTATTTCCACAATGTTTACAATTTCCTCACCGAGGAATGTTAAATTCAAAATCATGTTCATAGAAAATATAATCTGAAATGCATCTCTTATTATTTTTCAAAACAGGAGTATTAAGCTGAGGCACCATGCATGACAATTCGCCTTGGCTTTGTACTAAACTTGCTTCTTCCATAACTTCATTTTCATTTTGATTATACTTCAGATCCACGTAGTTATGACTGAACAAAGTATTGAAATCGTTTTGTGTATGGTTTGGGAGCTGCACTCTTGGAACATGAGGTACCCGGACTGGACATTGGACTTCAGTTCTTTCTTCTGGCTCTGGACAAATCTCATCTTTCTGTATATTCGAGAGTCCAAATACCAAAATTTTGATTCAAGTATATTTCTTCCATTAGTAATCAAAAGAATGAAAGACCAAAAAAATCATAAACTCTTAGGATTATATCATCACTTGTGTTCAAAGTTCAAACTTTATATTCTCACTTGTCCCTCAAGATTCGTTGTCCATTTTTTTCATACAATTTTTCAGCACTACATAGGGATGCGTTGAAATTATCCAAATTATGTATAGATGATCTATATGATAAGAATAAGATGCACACAAAATAATAATTCAAATCTGTTCTTTTGTCATGAACATATCATGGGGAAATGAGAATTCACATGATCAATCCCAATCCTTTGAAAAAAAGACAAAGAAGAGATGATAATACACACATGTATATATCATATAGGGTGTTACATATACCTTGTATGGTACGGTAAAATCTAGCAAATCTTCGACACAGTAGCCTGGAAGAGTTTTGATCAGATACTCTGATATAACTACTTGTACCATCATTGATTTGATTACTTTTATCTTGGCTTGACTTCATCAGGTTATTATTACTGCTACAGCTACTCTCTAATGAAGAAATAGCTGAGATTTGTGTTCCAATCAGTAAAAATCTGCTGTGTTTCATGGTGAGCTTATTAGCAGAGTGGACTGAGTCGTCACAGTTCCAACACAGTATGGCTCTGTCCTCCTGGCAAAATAAAAGAACCCTCCTTTTTCCTGGATCAAAAATCAAATATTTACACATCATTAGCTTAAAAGTACTGTAAAAATATATGATGTAGAAGGGAAAAAAAGAAGAAGGAAAACCTTGCATATATCACAGAGATGAAGTTCGCTCGATTCAGAGAGTGAAAAATGAAGATGTTTGCTTGCAACTTTGTTAGCATGATGAACTTTACGGTCGCAGTCATCACACAGTGCAGCCTCATCTGCACTGCAGATGACCGAGGTTGCAGTTTTGTTGCAGGCGTCGCACTGTAATTTCATGTTGCTGTGGTTGCTAAGGAGAATTTTAGAATCGGCTTGTGTCGGTTAGAATCAACCGGCGTCGGTTTTCTGCCGACGCAATTGTCGATTCTCCTTGTAGTGTACTGTGAATGCCAATGCTCCTTTCAGGTAATAAAAATAACGCACTAAGGAAAAGAGTGCTGCAGCTATTTTGTTTGAAAAATAGATCTGAAAATCATGTTAACAAAGAATAATCACATGAGAGATGCAAGCTACTTAAAACGTCCAGAATATGAAATTTCGAAACATATGAATTATAAGGGTATAATGCAGCCTTGCTTCACCATATTTGCTATATTTCCACTTCTCTACCATGTCTACCTAGGCTACAGTTGTAGTTATTATAAGAGGAAATTATGCAAACAGTAAATAATAATTCTTGTGGCAACAGCAACAAAATATATGCTAACAATCTTTATTTTTGTGTTTACTCATATATTTAGACTTTGGCATAAAAGCATAACAGACGCATAACTTTATATTTGATCATATAACAGTGCACTAAAGGAAATTTGCATACATATAACAATAAAAGCATCCCAAAATGAATCTATTTTACAATAATAAGAACAACAACTCAATGTAACTATGCAAGTACTTGCCTACAGTCACATGATATAACAGTTAACAATCATATTTAAGAAACGAAACTCATTAGGAATTTAGGATAATCAATAAGTATAATTGACAGATACGAAAGAAACTTCGAGTAATAATAACAATAGATAACCTTGAAAATCTGGAATTTTTTAATAGAAATAGGAAGGAGAAACAAATTGAATTCGATCTTTAGGGAATGAAAACCAAACCCTAGAAACCAAATGATTAAAGTAAGTAGGAGATCTTACAGTTCGGAAATATCTTAAGCTCCAGTTGCAATTTTTCTAATGTTGTCCACCATTGATTTCTCAATGCGGTTATTATCGATTAGGGGAGAAGGTAGCGTAGGTCCTAATCATGCCATCAGAATGTGGAAAATACACACCAAATTGCATAGTGGTCGAATTGCCAATGAATCAAAGAGAATAACTTGTGCGGACCATTTGAGAAATACTGAAGCAATACAAAAGCACAAATTGCAAATATGGTTTCTCCTCAAGCATCAAATGAAATCTGAAATTGAACATCAATAAACTATGAAAAATCAACAAAACATATTACTGTCTAATATGTATTGTAAAACGGAAGTAATGAACACAGAATCCATGTGAAGAAGAAGAACTGAAAATCAAAAGCAAGTGGACGAAAAATACAAACCTGAAATCTAGATCTTTGATTAAAGCAAAGAAATCTAGTTTGCATTGTGAAGATTGAGAAGAAGAAGAAATCGTGGTTTCTTTGGATCCGTGGATTGTAATATGAAAAGGTGGCGTTTTGGTCTGTGAGATAAGTAGAGGAGAACCTGCAGACATCAATCGACTTCCACTAATTTATTTTTCAAGCGACAGAAATAGCCTTACAGAACAGTTTGGAAATGATGGGAAAAAAGGTTATTTTGGGTAGTTCAAAAAAGGCTTCACTTTGACCGGTTGACCAAAGGTTTTGCTTTATAGTGTATATATATATATATATATATATATATGAAAGACCTAAATTACCTTGAAATGACTCTTGACGTGCGAAATACCAAGTCTCCTCAGATTCACCATCTCAAGCACTAACTTTTGAGTTGCTCCTACATACATTATTCATAATTTGTACCTTTTAGTGTGTATGGTCACAATGATGTCAGATACATGCACCTCTTATACAAATAAAATACTGCTTATATTAACTTTACCGAAGGCACAAATATTTCACAGTTAAAAGAGGAAAATCAAATATCAGGTAAATACCATGTGCAGTTACTTTACTTCTGGGTTGATGCCATGTGCAGCTACCCAATTCCAGTATCTATCGCATTAGTGAATAAAAATTATAAAATCTTACATGAATAGAAACTCATATTTTACAATGTATAATCAAATCATGAAGATTCCAGTAAAATATTGAACACGGTAACTAACCTTACTTCTTAGTTTATGCAAATGTTGCGAACTAATTGCTTGTATAAAGATAATTGAACTCTAATTCAAGAACATCACCCATCCACATAAACCTAAATGCAGGATTATGGACTTAACAACCAAATATAAAAATTAAACTTGGGTTTAAAAGTTAAGACTAATTGGCATAAATTTTTATTCATTGTTGGTCATAACCTTTCTACAATCCTTATTCTACATTAGGTTGCATGTAAATGAATATAATCATCAATCAACCAATAATTTGTAGTTATTGGTTTCGTTACTCTGTTGACTACATAAAATAAGCACTCATGCACACACATATAGTAGACCAAGTATTGTACTTATAAACTAACGCGGTCTATATAATAAGTTTAACATACCGTAACCTTCCATAGAAATAATTTGCAAATCCCCTCCAAAATATCTAGCATACAACCGAATAATAGAAGTCTGCAACCATATCCAGCCATTGTTACTCCATCAGTATCATCAAAATTCTCAACTATCGTATTTCTCGTTGTACTGTACAAATATGTGAAAATCTTAGAAAGGCCACTCCTTGGTATGCCACCCCCTTCATCGAAAATCTACCAAAACATAGAGTTCTATATGTCAAAACCAAGTACTGGCTATTAAGCATATAAAACTGGTTTGGAAATTATTATGTGCATGAGCAACTATATTTGTTTATTTTTGCATGGAAGATAACACCTCTTAATGTACTTTAGTTTGAGCATGGGGAAATATACTTTTTTTATTATATGTCTTGACTTCTTCTTCCTTCCAATTACTGTATGAAGTTGTTTTAAATGTACATGCACAATTAGTAGATTGAATCACACACAGATATATATTTGTATTGTGTTTATAATTGAGGTACAATTCATAGGAGAGATAAACTTGTGTCATTAGTAGAATTATAAAATATTTTAATTCCTGTTGTTACAGATCATAACATAAAAGACCAATCCACGTACATAATCAGGTTCAAAGTTTATCACATCATTTTCATTAAGAGTAACTATAAATATGCGAAAATTGTTTGAGTTCAAGAAATCAACAATCCAAGTCCTTTAATTTATAGTATAACCCTAACATAAATGAAGCCACATGTAGACTTATTTCGTAAATGCAACTAAAAAGCTAAATATCATATACCTATTCCAACAAATGATGTAGTAATATAGTAGTAATAACGTTTCACCTTCATTTTAATTATTCATCTTTTTGTTCGCATGGAAAAATGAAGTGCAGAAACCTTATAAAAATCAGTAATATTTTTAACAAATGCAGCAATAGAAAAAAAATTCACCTTTCTAATGGTATAGTCAAATGTGAAAGCCATTTTGTTTCATCCATACAATCACCTTTGTTTTCATTTTCGTCGTCTACCTCATTCCTTCTTAAGTACCTTTCTTATTTTTGGAATCCATGAAAAGTAAGTGTGAACTTAATTTTGCAGTTAAAAAAACCTTTTAATCTGTTTATGGATTAAGAAACAAAACGGAATTTTCATTTATGATATTAGTGCATCTGTATAGTTGCAAAATTACCGAACAAAATTGCAAATAGAAAAGGTAAAAGCAAAATTGGAAGAATACCTTAAGCTGGAAAGTCGGTCCATGCGGTCAAAACCGTAGATCAACAGCCTTCGCCTATTTCCCTCACCATGCCTCTTCCTCAAAGATCCATCTACCACTGACGACGAAGACGTATGGAATTGGTAGAGAGCAGTCCAAACTCTGTTGGGAAGCCTAATCTCTGAGTTGGGCAAAGAAGAGAATACGTGAGAGAATACTACATTTGTACAGTTCCAAAATCAGCGAACAAAATTGGAAATAAAAAAGATAAAAACAAAATTGGACGAATAAAGTAAAAGCGAACCGTAGATCGACAACCATCGGTGCTGGTTTTGGGAGGTAATTGTCTATTTTGATTTGAAGAGCGGTGGATGAGTTGTAAGAGAAGATGGGGGGTTTGAGCGGAAGTAACCGTAGTTATGAAGTTATGGTGTATGCGTATGTGGGAGGCCGAGAAATACGAATGGTAATGTCGAAGTAACTACCGTGTGAGAATGCCAAAACTAACCCCGGACAAAAATTTCTGAGTTAAGTGCCAAAGTGGGTATTTTTGGAAATGCCAAAAAGGCTTCACTTTGACTGCTTTGACCAGGGTTTTGCTTTATAGTATAGATATATACATATATATATATATATATATATATATTGTTGATTGTTAAACTCGTTTGCAGGTAATTAGCTATTTCGAAGCGAAGACTGTCGACAACAAAGAACTATTGGTAATCAAGCAACGAACATGAATTTAATTGGTGTATATGTTGTCGTATTTTGTTAGTACCATTTGTGGAAACTTGTTTGTGAATGCTTGTAGTATGTGACTTATTTTGTTGAAAAACTACTATCGAATTGATTATGGATATTATATTTGATTATGAGATTAGCATGTTTTTGCAATTATTTGAATATGATGATCATATGATTGATTGTTTGTATATGCTAATCATGTGATTTAATTGTTTGTTTGAATATATTAAAATTATGCGATTGATCGTTCGTTTTAATATGAATAGTATATAAGTGATTGCTGGAAATGGTATAAACCATCAACTGTAAATAGTAGCATTTAAAATATGCTACCAAACAACCAATAACTTTTAGTAGCGTTTCAGAAATGCTACAGAAAAAAATGTAAACTAAAATAAAAATTATACAGTTGCATTTTAAAAACGCTACTGAAAATCAAAAAAAGCATATAAACAAAAAATGCAACCAAAAACTGAAGACTTATGGTAGCATTTTTTTAACCCTACAGAAAAAACCTATAGCTGCATTTAAAAGTGACTTTTGGTAGCGTTTTTTAAATCCTACAGAAAATACCTATAGTTGCATTTAAAAGTGACTTTTGGTAGCGTTTACTACAACGCAACAAAAAGTTTTAGACTTTTAGTTGCATGTCGTATAGCAACGTTCTCTAAAACGCTATCATAAGTTATGGTAGCGTTTTTTCAACGCTACCAAAAGTTTTTTCTGGTGTAGTGTTATATATTTAATTGGAATTTTGTGAAACTTTAAACAATAAAATTTTGAAATTTAAATTTGATATTTGAAATGCGTCTGTCTTAACATAGCAACTGGTAAATTTCCATCAGATAATTTGGAAGTTTATTTTCTTGTGTAATTTTATTTCAATTTATATTAGTTAAAAATTGAGGATAATAAAAGTGTTCCGAAACCTAAATATGTCAACATGAGAAAATTTATTTAGAACACACTGAATATGACTGCGTAATCCGTTTCGCGAAATCCAGACGTTTCTAGCTCCGTTTGGATTTTTTCGTACGGGATAGCAACGTATATCAGCATCAGTATCGACTTTTGATCGGACAATCGTACCACTAATATCTGTATACCGTTTTGATCGTCTCGTCGCGCTGATCTCTATGGTGTATTTAATTCTGTGTTTTGAAATTCGGTTCACAGCAGAATATGTGAAAACGGCACCCATATCGGTACCGTTTTCATGCCCTTTTGGTTTCCATTGTTGTAAACGTATTGATGCTCTTCCTGGCTCTTCGTTAATCACGTGCATTGTTTTTAAGGAAATAAATTAATAAAATTCTTAATATTCCCAGATAAATTTATTGTCTTGGACTTCTATCTCCACTGTTTCGTTTTATTCAATTGAAATTGTATTAAATTTACTGTGGCCTTTTATCTTCAAGGTATTATATCTTCATCTTCACTGTCTTGGACTTTATTTTCCTTTTGCTTCTATACATTTCATTTTTGGGATTGGCGATCTTCAGACTTGCTCGCCCATGCCCTCTTCCCCTCAACTTCGCTTCCCTCCACGCGGCGACTTGAACTACCAACCTCAGCCGTTCAGCGCGTGTAGCCACCACAACTTGCCTGTTCTTCCGCCTTACCCTTAAACCGACCCAAAAACTTTATTCTCTACAACCTAAAACAATGGCCGCTCCACCCACTACCGAAGCCACAGCCTCCGCCTTTCCCCTCTCTGCACGCATCCCATACTCGGTCTCCAGCGCCGAGTTTGCTTCATCCCAGAGAACATTGAGCGGTAACCTTCTTTTGCTTTTCTCCTACTCTTTTTATTATATTATATATTCTATGTTACGTGATATATATAGCACAGTTGCTGTTTTGAAGAAAAGTTAAGTTATGATGGTATTGTTGTTATAAAGTAAATTCAGATATTGCTTTAAATATAACATATATTAGTATATATTATTTTAGTATAGACTCTACTGTCAATATATATATATTCGATTTCTGAGATATATGTGTATATAGGTTGTACTGATATAATAATATATTATTTTATATTGATCTGGAAGGAAGTATTGTATGTGATTTATATTATAAGCAGAGTATTATATACATGTGATTTCATATAAAAGCATATTTATTTGAACATTTTATTTTATTGTTGGTATGTATATATAGTTATAGACCAGTTTTACCAATATATTTAATACGTGTGAGTTGTATAGGGTCTGTTTTGGAGTCTGCATATTTAGCAAGGAAAATTTATATTAATTTTAGTTTTAACTTTGAGTTCATATATGTATGATATAAATTATATAAAGGATTAGAATACATATGAAAGTTATGTAATAATTTAATAATTTATTCGAAATGTTGTACCAGAAGATCTACGTGTGCAAGATCTTCTTATTACTTGTTATATACTATTTTAAGCAATCTATATATCTACCTATACTTGATTTGAATTACGTATTTTAAATTTTTTTTTTATATTTACTATTTGACTTACATACATACTAGTTCTATATGAGTTGCTTATTGTGCAAGTTGTATATTTATTTGTGGGCTATTTTTCCAGGCTTTGATATCTCTTTTACTTTACATATTAAAATATATATATTGTGATCTAGACGTGATGTTTTGAATATGATTGAGTCTATATGTATATATTCTATATACGTATTATCTAGTTGGATATTGAATTTTATATGAAGGGTACATGTGTACAAATCAGTTTTGACTTCGATTTTGATATATGTTTATATGTTTAAATTTAATATTGTTTAAGTATTATAGTTTGTTTATAGTCAAACTTATATAAGTTTATATACACGGTATTGGTTATGTGAAGTGAGCATACACTATATATATGTAAATATTTTGTATTTTTATTAAATATATAAACGTATTTATTTCAAATTATATAATGTATATATGTTTGATTTGATACATTGAAAATTTCAGCTTTCGCAGCACTTAGAAAATGCTGCGGTAAGTTATATTTGAAAACAATTCATTTCAGCAAAGACATCATTTATAAACTGCTGTAGTAGTTCAGTTTCAATTTGAAAAACAAGTTAAATTCAGCAAAGACAGCATTTATTAACTACTGCAGTAGTTCAGAGTTCAATTTGAAAAATTAGTTCAATTCAGCAAAGACAGCATTTACAAAAATGCCGCAGTAGTTCAATTTCATTTGAAAATCTTCATTTCAGCAAACTACAGCACTTATCAAGTGCTACTGTAGCCCTTTTATTAGTTTCAGATTTTAACTTTCTTTCTTTAACCACAGCACTTACCAAGTGCTGCAGTAGCCTTTAGTTAATCTAGCCTTTAGTTCATTTGCATCAACCATGACACTTACAAAGTGTTGCAGTATCCTTTACTTCAGATTTTAAGTTAGTTTCAGAAATGATAGCATTTCTGAAGTGCTACTAATTCAATTCCCAGATTTATAATAAAATTTCAGATACAAATAAACTTCGATTTTAACCATTTTAAACTTATAAAAATCATATTTTTTCCACTCAAAATGTTCATTTGAAAACCCTTTAATTTATAATTTTTATAAAGTACAATTTCACAAATAAATATCAAATTTTCTTCAGTAATTCACTTATTAAATTCAAGTGTATAATTTTCCTATTCTTTGCATTTTTTTTAATTAACTTAACACTTAAATTTAAATTACCATTTCATAAATAAAACTTAATCTCCATTTTTATTTAATTAACTTAAACTTCCATTTAAAAATCAAATCACAAATTTCCAAATTAAGTTATGTTTCAAATCATAATTTTTCCATTCATTTATTTAACATTTTTATTACATAGAAAAAAAAATCTTTATCACTTTATTAAATCATTTTAAATCCAAATTTTAATCAAAATATCAAATTTTTACATTTTAAACAATACTTAAAAATTTCCAGAAAAATATATAAAATAACCACGGGTTTGTATAATATTTTCTAACCTAGGTCAATTGATACGGATAATATATCATTTAAATCCGTAATTTACAAAGAAAAATCCGGGTTCTATCATTTCAAACCCGCAATCCCAAGTTAAATAAAATAAATAAAAATCGCTCACGCCTATCATTTCAGCCCATAATGATTTTTCCCTATTCTAAAGTCCGTTCGGGTATGTATCATTTCAACCCATAGTGATTCTATTCTACCAGGAACATGCAGTGTGAGAAACAGAATGAAATATACAATATAACAGAATATAACATAGCAGATGATGTGATAGGTTTATAACAAAGTTTAACATCATATAATACATATCACAGGCAGGTATAACATGATATAACAGTTATACACATTCACTTGTTATCGTTTCACAATTCTATAAGTATGAATGTCAAGCGTGAATAACTCACCTCTTTAAGCTGGAGTTCGCAAATCAAAACACACCAATAAATCCAGAATGCACGATACAGCACGACTTTTGATTCAAGTGGAGAGAGAGCCAAGATATTAATCTTGTATACAACAAATAAACAAAGTAATATAAATATATATTCAACACAAAAATTTAAATTGAACCAAAAATGGAAATTAGAATTAACAAATGACATCACCAAGCTTTTAACACAAGATTGCTTGACCACTACTCCATGGTTTGCTCGGCCATGATGTTATAGGTTCGGCCATGGTTCTAATTTGAGGAACAAGGCTCGGGTATGGGTCAATATGGCACGGCTAGCATAGGGAATGTGAAGAGAATGGAGTTACAAGCATGGAATGTCAAAGGTCAAGGCATAAAAGAGGAGTTTTGGGTTGCATCTAGGCTCGGCCTATGGTCAATATGGCTCGGCCATGTGCCACTACAGGTCAAGTCAGGTGATATGGAGGCCAGTGGTGATGGTCACGACGGCCGGTGGTGGAGCCAGAGGTGGTGGCCGAGGCAATAACATGAAGTGGTGGTGGAAATTTTTGTTCGGCTAGGAAATTTGCAAAGTTTTGTGGTGATTGCTCCATAGGGTGGTCACGGCCATGACTGGACAGGGGAGAGGGGTGGTTTGCCGTGGATGATGAGGGGAATGAGATGATGGTGGTGGTCGGTGGAGGTATGGATGGGTGTGGCTGAGCAACACTAGAGGGAGGAGCAAGGCAAAAATCAATAAAAATGATGAGAAAAAGTAGAAAAAAAAGGAAGCCATGAATCTTACAATTTTTTTCAGAAAATAGAAAGACCGTGAATGATGAAGAGATGAGAAAGTTTTCACGTGAATAAGCTTTGAAATGCACGGCTACAATAAGAAAATTAAAGGCCAAGCAAATGAAAAGACAAGCAAATGAAAAGTCACAAGTTTTAAAAGCTTTTGTCCCTTTGAATTTCCACTTTCTTTTATTCAAAATAGTCTTAGGAAAATAGAAAATAAATAAAGAAAATAGTTTATTATATTGAAACTAGAACTAAGAATTGTAAACAAAATACAACTAATATTGGAAAATTATAACTACACTTTTAAAATGTTTTAAAATAAAAATTTGAAATAAAATCTAATTTTAAAAATATTTGCAAAATCTTGGGTTGTTACAGATACGATGGAGTGTCTCCGATCAGAGGAGCTACCTCATTGGCCCGGAATCGCTCCTGTTTTAGCCACCTTATGCCAACTCACGGGAGTCGGGTCCACGTATATACCTCATATAGGATCGTCGCCACCATCCTACTTCATTCTGGAATCTCCACCGCGTACACAGTTGTTAAAGTGGTTTTCGGTATCGGCAAAGAGTATGCCCATATATGATCCCGGTCTCTTTAACAACCAAACGTTATTATAACACCGCGGTCATTTCAAAATAGTTTATACTTCAAAACCAAAATATCATTTCCATTTCAAAAACATATCAATACGATAACATTTTCACTTCAAATATATCCATTTCCAAAAATCTTATCACTTTCCAAAGTTATAACTCTTTCGAAATCAAAACACTTAAAATTATAATATTTTGGAAGTCACAACATTTTGAAATTATAGCATTTTGGAAATCATAACACTTTGAAATTAAGGCATTTCCCTTAAATCGTTTAGATATCAATAATAGTATATATAATAAAATAGTTTATAAAATAAAATAATTTATATAAAATAGTTATAAGTTAAACAATATATATTAAAATAATTAGTATAATTAAAATAGTTTATATTAAAATAGTTTATAATAAAATAGTTATATTAAAATAGTTTATAAAATAATATAAAAATAGTTTTAAATATAATTTAAAAATATTTTATATAATAAAGATAGTTTCCACAAATTCACAAATCGATTCAAATCAACTCGACTTTCAAATTCAACTTAATTCAATCTCAATTCATAAATTTCAACTCAATTCAATTTCTTAATAAATCATTTCAAATTATATTGATTTCAAATATAGATTTGAAACACAAAAAAAACCATTAAATTTCAATATATTTCAAAGCTTTAAATATTCTACATTTCCAAAAAGAAATTTGATAATTCCATTTATATCTCAATTTAATTCCATTACATTTAGTTTCTGAAATATTTATTTAATCATTTCAATAATATCTAAATACAACTTCAATTTATAAATTTAAATAACCAACATATCCCATTTAAAGTTATATAAGTTTGAAATATTCATTTAAGTCAATTTTAATCAAATTTCAAGTTATAAAACATATCTTTAAATTTCAAATTTGATAAATTTAAAATCCAACTTATTTAAGTAAAATTCTTAAATAAATATAATTTCAAATCAATTTCAAATTTATCTTTCAACTTGAAACATTATAAATTCTATATTTGAAAATATAAATTTATATAAATACTTAAACATATTTTATATTAATTAAATCAACTTTATTAAATCTTTAAAATCAATATTTATTAAGACCATATATTTCTTTCCAAAATCCATAGAAATCATTTTAAAAATATTTATATATAGACCAACGGTGTCTGTATAAAATTTTCTATCCTATGGTCAAGTGATACAGATATTTATCATTTCAATCTGCAATTTAAAATATATATATATACGGGTATGTATCTTTTCAACGCAATCCCAAATTCAATACAATTGAAAATCGCTTGGGTTTATCATTTCAACCCATAACGATTTCCTCCTATTCTACAGATCGTTCGGGTATGATCATTTCAACCCATAGGGAATTCTATACTAACAAGGAACTTGCAGAGTGATAACAGATATGATAATAACATAACATGCATATATCATCAATATAAAAATAACAGATAATGGTGTCAGATGTCACAGGTGAATAGATACAGATAATAGCATATGTAACAATGTAAATAACTAACAGCGGTATATTTCAATTGACGTTTCAATTGAATCAAATTTAATAAATATAAGAACGTTAATCATGAGTGATTGCTCACCTTTCGAAGCTAGAGACAAAAAGATGATACAGATACGCACACTGATATGGACACAAGCAAATCAAAAAGGTTCTTCGACCAACTTGGACATTGGCGAGACAAGAGTAAAGCACGATGACTGGATTGATGAAGATAAATATATAAGTGGCCATATATATATAAAAAATCATTATTTAATTTAAGTACATACAATAATAGGATATATATAAATTAAACAATATCTATATATAGACACTAAATAAAATTTCCAATATAGACTTACTTTATAAATAGATATATATATATATATATATATATATATATATATATATATAGTGCATCTTTTAATTTAATATATTGTATCCATTCAAAACTTCCTTTAGTAAAATCCGCAATCAAAATCTAAATATACATACATATCAAATACTTGGAAAAATAATAAAATTCTCATATACATAAGTTTACTTAAAGTCAATATCAAATTTAACTGAGATTATATGCAACTTATATAAGCTATATATAAAAAACTAATATATATGATTTATGTTACTATACATATAACTACACCTATATGACGAGTACATGCATATATATATACTGTCAAAAATATTTACAACCTATATTTAAAACCAACCTTTAACTTACACAATATTTGTCAACAATGTATACATATATAAAACAAATAAAAATGGTATAAATACATGTACTAAAACTTAGTATGTATAAGACATGCGCGCATATACACTATAATATGTAAAGCAACTGACTATACATATATAAATGTACAACAGGTAAAATAAACTTTTATATAAATATAACTTATATATTATCAAGTACTTCAAACAGAATTTATGCACTGTAAACAACTCATGAAAACTCATATAAACAAATATATATACTTTGAAATATAATACCTTCTGTAAACAAATATATATATACTTTGAAATATAATACACGCTCCCTATATTCACAACACATATATATGATATACCATACCATACACATATATATAAAACTGCAATGTTAACAACATATATAACTTTCGAAATTCTATATACATACGCAATATATTTGAAATAAAACTTATACATATCATCTCTTTCCTTTCAAGTATATATACACTACACATAAAAGAATGAATATAGCTACCCAAACATTCACAGGTTATTTATGCTTATATACATGCAGACTATTCATATGAAATATATATAAGAAAATCAACTATTATAAATTTTCGTATAAACAGATATGTACATAAACATCTATATATATATTTTTAACATATATACTCACAGACATAATTACAATATATATATTACCAAAAAACGCAGATGGAAGCTTGAGGGGAGTTTGAGGCGGCCGAGCTGGCTGTTGGGCTTATAACGTTGTGGAGGGTGGCGACTAGGAGCTTCAGGTTGGACTCGGTATGGGACGTAGGGGAGTGATGGTGCTTGGCTATGGTGGCGGAGGCCTGACGTGGGCAAGGGTTTTCATGCGGAAGTCACGGCGTGAGAAGCAGGCTACAAAAAAGGAAGAAGAGAGAGGGGCACTCGGTTGATAAAACTTGTAAAACATACTTCTGTTTTGATAACGGCGGAAAATATGAAACGAAAAGGCAACCTACTCGTATATTAAAAGTGGGAATAGAAAAGGTTCAACAGAAATCCAAGAGGAAAAATAAATGCTAACGGCTCTTTGTTTCAAGCCGTTGGGTAAATGAAAGGACAAGGTAACCGAAAAGGCTCGAAACCGATACGATTACCGTTTCGCCAAATTCGTCACTTGCCGTAAACCGAGACATCCAAACAAATATGCTGTGAAGATCAGCACGACGAGACGATCAAAACGGTATACAGATATCAGTGGTACGATCATCCGATCACAAGTCGATATCGGTACCGAAATGCTGCTAATTTACCAAAAATAAGATAAACGGAGCAATATCAGTTCAAATTTGGAGAAACGAAATATGACGTCTCATCAGACGATGATTTGCAAATTTTCTATATAAAAATATTCAGGTTTGGAAACAATTTTATTATCACCAAATATTAACTGATTTAACCTGTAATAAAATTACACAATAAAAATAAACTTCCATATTATCTGATGAAAATTTACCATCTGCTATGTTTAAACAGACGTATTCCAAATATCAAATTTTTATTCAAAGTTTTATTATTTAAAATTTCACAAAAATCCAGTTAAATATAATATTAAAACAAATAAAATTATTTAAATTTTTACGGGTCGTTACAAAGTTATAAATCATACCTTTCAAATCTCAAAATCAATAAGTTTCCAATCAATTCTTATTTATATACAATTCTTAAACAAATAAAATTTCAAATTAATTTCAATTTACCTTTCCAACCTTAATTTATTAATGTTATTACAAAATCTATTTTCAAAATATTAATATAAATTTTAAATAAATATTAAAACATACTTTATATATTTTAGTTAAATTAAATTTTTATTAAATTAAATATTATTATTAAATTTATTTTATATTAAATCTTATTATATATTTTTTAAAATAATATAATTATGAGTAAAATCTTAAAATTTACATTTTTCAAAACTTAACTTATAATTTAAAATTTTCAAACATATAATTTAAAAATATAAATTTTACACATATATTAAAATGAAATCTCTATATTTTATTTTAAAATCCAAACACATATATTTTCCTTTCTCAAAAATTTTGGAAATCATTTAAAAATAGACCAAAGGTGTCCGTATATAATTTTCTATTCTATGGTCAAGTGATACAGATATTTATCATTTCAATCAGCAATAATTTAATATTTACGGGTATATATCATTTCAACCCGCAATCCTAAAATTCAAATTCAATAAAATCATTTGGGTTTATCATTTCAACCCATAACGATTTTTCCATAATCTATAATATCGTTCGGGTATGTACATTTCAACCCATAGGGAATTCCTAAACTAACAGGGAACTTGCAGAATGAGAACAATAAAATAATAGCATAAATGACATAGCATATATCATAATCAACAAATTAAAAACAATATATATATAACATATTATGGTGTCATATGTCAATTAACGTAGGTTAACAAATGCAGATAATAACATACCATACTTAACAATTAAATTTCCAATCGATTCAAAATTTAATAACATATTTCAATCGTCATTTCATTTGAATTAAATTTACTAAATATAAGAATGTTAATCGTGAGTGATCGCTAACCTTTCATGGCTAGAGAAATTAGACAACACAACAAGCTACGAATCCAAACAACAAATTCCAAAGCACAGCAAAGCGACTTGAACACGATGAATTCGAGGAAAACAATATATATATATTATATATAAATATTTATTTCTCCTCTTTTTTTATATAAGAGGAGAAAGACTAGGATGCTTCTCGGAATGGGAAGGCGATGCGAGACAAGGTGCTGGAGGGACGACTATCATGTTAGGGGAGGTGTGGGGTTCGGTGGAAGGGCGGAGCAAGCTTCTGCGGCAAATGGAGTGGCGGTTGAGGGATGCTTGGGGTATGGACTACTCGGAGGGTGTTGGGCTGCTCGGAGGTTGGGTCGACTGGGGTATGGGAGGTGGATGGAAGGATGCGGTGGTCGTTCGGTGAAACAGGTGGCTGTTGCAGCTGCTGTTGGGTTTTTGGCACGGCTGTTGCTCAAGGCGGATAAAGAAGGGGCGGAGGGAGGATGACAAGCGGTTGAATAGGCATGGTGAGTGCTTGGTCTGGTCGGTAGGGAAGGTTCAGGCGGTGAAAGGTTGTGTTCGTGTTGGTGAATCAATGGAGGGTGGAGGGTGGATGCTTGCTGACAACGGGACAGTGGGTGTTTGGCTATGTGGCAGGTTGGTGTCTGGTCGGGCTGTCGAGGAGATGGGAACGACAGTTGAGAAAAAGAGAGTGGGTGGGGGAAGGATAGCTGGAGAAGTCGAGAAAGAGTGGGGAAGCGGATGTGGGTTGTTGGTTGGAGGGTAGGAGAACAAGCACGGTGATGGATGCGAGTGTTTGCGTGGGTTGTGGTGCTCGTTTATGGTGGAGGGCTGCGGCATAGGCATGGTGCTTGGGGTCGGAGCAGGGTATTGGAGGAGAGGCTATCGGGTCTAAGGTGGGGAGATGGAGGCCGGTTGAAGGCTTTGGCGAATAGCGAAGTTTGGTTAAGGGAAGTGGAAGGATTGAACAAGGTTACAGGATGTAAACTTTATATATAAATTATAATATTATAAATTTTTCTCAAATGAATAGAATGATAAGAAAGGCTGAGAAAGGAAACGAACCAATATATAATGAACAGGTTAGAATAATAAAAGTCAGGAATGGATTTCCGAAAATAATAAAAGCAATTGGCTATTCGCTTTCAGCCGGTGGTAACTGAATAGACAGAGGGAAACCCAAAAAGGTTCAAAACGGGTACCGATACGGCAAATCGTTTCACAGATTTCGTCGCGTACCAGACGTCGAAATGCACAAATGAATATACTTCGGAGATCAGCACGACGAGGTGAACAAGATGGTACATAGATATTAGAGATACGACCATCCAATCAAAACTCGATTTTTGCTGCCAAATATGCTGCTAAAATGTCGAAAATAAGATAAACGGAGCTAAAGCAGTCCAAATTTGTAACGACCCAGTATTTCGTGCCATTCGCATCCACACATGTCAGACTTGAATTGCTCAAAATGTCAGATTGTTAATTTATATTTAGCAAAACTCAGCATATACAGTAAATAAATAAATCACAGAATCACAGACATAGAGTATTACAATAATAAGCAGCGGAAACAAATGAATAGTAGATCATGAAGCTACTATATATATAACAGAGTTAAAACAAGATACAACAGAAGTCTCGAATACATAGAAGTCTCAATACATTATTCAAATACAAGATAAGAATATATCATAGGAGCTAACTGAATAACTGCAAGCTGAATAAATAGATGGATCTCCAAGCGAAGCTCCAACTCCAAAGGTGAGTCTCAAATGCTGTGAAACTTAGTCTGACCCGAGCGTAAAGCAAAACACAAAACACTCAAGTCAGGATTAACATTCTTATATTAATAAATCCAACTCAAGTGAAATAACAACTGAAATACAAGTAACTTAAAGGATGTTTGGGATAACTATCCTCTAAGAATCTGTGGAACTATCTACTATGTAGTAATATACGCTATTATAATACGTCTATAGTAAAGTAAAAGTATCAAACTAGCGTTAAGGCGTTACCCATATCCCCCTTAACACATTTTATATATTCCCGTAGTCTATACAATGTTGTACGCTCCTCCGTAAACTGGAGGTTTGCCTAGAGGACATCACATAGGTATGGTACAAAACAAACTCGTAGAAGGCACGATAGGGCATGCGATAAGGCACTTGAGGCAATGCCAGGGTAGATATACCGTTTGTAGATCCGAACTGGTGGTAACACATAGCAGCTACTACAGCCCACCTCTTGACACACTCCCAAATCAAAAGGTGCACCCAATCAAATCCAAAAGCAATAAAACGGTATCGAAGAAATGTGTCCGATAGGAGGAATGACCTCACTTGGTCCGGCGTAGCTCCTGTTTTAGCCGCATCAAGATGACTCACGGGAGTCAAGGCTACGTAAATACCATACAGAATCGTTACCAAACCATCCTACTTCATTCTAAAATCTCCACCACGTACACAGTTGTTAAAGTGGTTTTCGGTATTGGCAGAGAGTATGACAATATCCAATCCCGGTCTCTTTAACAACCAAACGTTATTATAACACCATGGTCATTTCATTTCAAATCATATTTCAAAACCAAAATATCATATCTATTTCAAAACTATATCAATATGATACCATTATTCATTCAAAATAATATTCATTTCCAAAATCATAATACTTTCCAAAATCATAATACTTTCCAAAATCATAATACTTTCCAAAAAATTAACACTTTTGAAATTATAACATTTTTGAACCATAACACTTAGGAAATCATAACGCTTGGAAATCATAACACTTTAAAAAAATCATATTATTCCCACTTAACAGTTTAGATACTAAAATAGTATATATAATAAAATAGTTTATATAATAAAATAGTTTATATAATCAATAATTGTATAATAAAATAGTTGAAAATTAAAATAGTTTATATTTAATTAATTTATAAATTAAGATATTAAAATAGTTTTAAATATATTTTAAAATACTTTATATAAAAAATAGTTTCCTCAAATTTCACAAATCGATTCAGATCAACTCGAATTCCAAAATTCAATTCAATTTAATGCTAATTCACCAATTTCAATTCAGTTCAAACTGTTTGTACCAAAAATGGGCACAACACTCTTCGGAAGTTTTTGAAGAGATAAAAGTGAAGAAAGAAAATTAAAACCGAGGGTTATCTAACAAAAACTCCAAATAACAGAAATGTAAAATGCAAAGACAAGCGATTTAGAGTGGTTCGGCGTTTCGCCTACGTCCACTATGAAGTTTGATGATTTTATTGCTCGATACTTGATGATTACAATTTCTTATAATGTATTACAACTGATTTTATGAGCTAAGTCTGAATCTAAGGCAGCGGCGGTGATTTGGAGTAAATCTGGCAGAATTTGGGCGCTCTTTAGCTTCTCAAAATTGTCCGACCCCTTTTCTGAATGACCAGGGGCTCTATTTATAGGTGTAGGAGGCAGATATTTCACCTAAATTTTGAGAGATTACATCTGGCACGTGAGGGGGGCCCACATGCCCGCTTTCAGGAAATCTGGGCCCACTTTGGGATCGATTCGAAATCCATTCGAATCGATCAAGAAATTGTCCAATCGAGCTAAAATTTGGTGTGGATATTCATCAACATGTGCACGAGCTTCTGTGAAAATTTCATAGCATTTGGACTCATAGATCTCGAGTTATGATCGATTCGAATTGGTGTTTCTCGGTAGGCTGGTTCGTTCGAATCGATACGATCGAATCGATCACTTCGAATCGATCATGGCATATGACTTCGTGATGACGTGTAGCGAAACTTTAGCTTTGATCCGCTTTATTCGCCTATTTGATCGAGTTGTCCCGGAGACTTCACCGCTTTGACTCGATGGATTCGAAGGCTTCATTCCTAGATGGATTCGAACAGGAGTTTCGTCGTATCGATCGCTACATGCCATGGTTGATCAATATGAAGCTGTTGTAGCAGGATGGATTCGCGCATACTGTTACCCCTGGATTCGAAGTGAGGCGCTCTGGTGGATACGAGCACATTGTTGTTTATGGATTCGGTGCACAGCTTCATTCGTATCGATCTTGATGGCCTTCAGACGATCGATACAAACAAGAGGTCGCTGGATGGGTTCGAAGAGGGATGGTTCGATGGATTCGAGAGAACTCTAAGCTGGATGGATACGAACAAGGGAATGCCGATGGATTCGAATAGGGGTTATCTCCTTCATTTTGCATCGATCATATTTTGAGTATACGAACTCGGATTGACTTGAAACTTGGAACGTTGGCTTCCCTAGCCTTGCTTGTTATGTCTTGCTAATCGTGGCTCGATCCGGACTCGGACAAAATTCATTGATATTCATGATGAGTGATTCCTGGTTTTTAGTCAATCACTTGGTATCTCGGCCTTGCCAAAAGGCGGGATAACATTTGCCCCCCCAAAGTACGTCTTGTGTAAACACGGCGTGCTTTGAAAAGTTGCAGTCTTTCATGCTGAATATTTCTATTCAATTTGTTACTTGACAGTCGTCTTTCAGTCATTTTGTTGTAATCTTCTTTTAAACAAATGTTTAACCATCGAGCTTCGCTTTGATAGATACAAAAAATCTTTGACGAATACGAAATCCTGGTTCGTATCGATGAGTTCTTGCCGCTGTGGGTCCAGTATTGATGGATTCGGACTGATGGTCTCGAATCGATGGAGTCGAGTGTCTTTAGGGCCATCTTTATTTCGTATGTCGTATCGATGAACTCAGTGCACACTGGATGGATTCGAATCGATGGATACGAATAGTGGCTTCAACCTGGTGGGTGCAGGCGTTGGTTTCGTCTTGGTCAAATGCTCAGGTTGATCAATTCGAATAGGGCAATTCGAATTGATGTAGTCGAATGATCTCTGGACCTATTTAACATTGTTCTTCGTATTGCTTTTTGGTAGAGTCGAAGAGATGGATTCGAAACGCGGCTCTTATGCAGGCATCTGCCTCTATTCGAATCGACTATGGTTCTCTAGTCTATGGATCCGAATCAAGCGCTTTGAATCGATTACTAGTTCCAACGGCTACTACCGGTTTTGTCTATTGGGATACGAATCGTCCTAGAGTTCCTATAAATACTGGGACGCCATTCACTTTTCACTTTTTTACTTTTGCCTTCGTCTTCGCCTTCGTATCGCTCTAGAGACCAAGAAGAAAACTGCTCTTCGCCTTCGTATCGACCCAGTGTCTAACTCCTTCGATTCAATTACACATCTAGGTAGATAACCCAACTATGTAATCGAAGTTCTAAGATTTCAAATTCTCCCTATTTCCATTCGTGTTCGTATCGATCTTGATGGAGTCAAAATCAGGGATAACACCAAGAAAAACTGAATAGAGGAGAAGTATGGGAGAGAAAGTCAGAGCCTTCCCTTCGTGTCGATCTGGAATGACGGCAATCGAATCGATCTGGGAGATGAGATTTTTCTATGGCTACCGTATTGATCTAGATGAAGGAAGTGCATGTTCGAATCGATTATAGAAGGTGCGTCCTCGTATCAATCCATAACGATCGATATGTGAAATTTCCTCTAGACGATCGATTCGAAAGTTTTGTGTATATGATCGATACGAAGTTTAAGCCACTTAACTATTTTGAAGTTTTATTTCCGAAGATCGATTCGAAAGATAGACTAATGATGGATTCGGAGAGGAAGGTCTCCCTATCGATTCGAAGGTTAAGGTGTGATCGATTCGAACCGTATCAATTCGATCAGGATCGATTCGAAACCATGCCTTTCTGATCGATTCGAAGCTTCTGATTCCAACTCTAATCGATACGAACAAGCTTCCATGGATACGAAAATTTCACACAATTAATGGCACGATTCCGACGAGCTTCATCCTTGCATATTTGGACTGAACTTTTTTACTGCATATTTGACTGCCCTTCGAAGCTCGTCGATGGAACTGTACCTTGCCAACTAAAACTGTAACATGAATTAACCTCTGTGGGGTTGGATGATATGGTTATGACGGTCAGCGATGACGATCACTCCGAACAGATTTTGATATTCTTGCTGTTTGCATATTTTCTTCAATTTTGCTGAATTTTTCAAGTATTAGCTGTACTTTACTGCACATCACTTTCACGCACTTCATACTGGGAAATGAACGGGTTTATCACATGCTTAACACTGATTTCTGATAAGTAGTCAGTTATGGAGTCTTCGAGCTCTCAGCAGCAGGAGATTCAGAGTTCTCCCCCTTCGGTCCTTGTAATTCCAGATATCCCAGTGGATATAGTAGGTCCAACTCCTGATGAGCTACAAGACACTATATTTATTGAGGATCCTATAGACTCCGTTCAATCCAATATCTCTGAAAACTTGTTGGGTAGGATATGCACAAGACACCATATTTCTTTGGACGATGTGCTATTGCCGAGTTTTAGCGATAGACCTCACTGTCCGCCCGAAGGGTATACTGCCTTCTACCGACATGCTTGTGCGGCCGGAACACTCCCTCCATTCAATCAATACATTAGGGAGATGTTATCATTTCTTGGAATCGCTCCTTCTCAATTACACCCCAACGGGCACGCGCTACTGAACAGTGCGTTTATTGTATTTATGGAACACCTCTTCCGTCCTCCAAGGCCGACGGAAATCAGATATCTATTTAACTTCAAGAGCAGAGGCGATAGTCCGTCTTTTACATTCTTGGAGGCAGTGAGAAACTGTCAAGTTATTACTGGAGCCTGGACCAGACTTCATTACTTCAAGAATGAATGGTTTTATGTCCGGTGTCCTCCTGGTTTTGCTAGGCGATGGTTGTCTAGACGTAAGTGTCGTAACCTGTTGATGATTTCTTTGACTAATAGCTTTTTGGCCTTGGTATTGACATCCTCTTTTTCTTACAGCCATTATCTCCAGACCCGACGGCGGGTATTACAAGGGCATGATTCGGAGCCTTTAAGAGATTCCGTGCGATGCGAGACACATCAACTTGGTGTTGATTGATTATAACTAAAGAGCTCTTGGCTTGATTGAAATGAATCATAGCATAGTCACCGAAGGTATGCTAAAGCCCGTTCCGAAGAAGAAGAAAAGGAAAAAGAAGAAAATGGCGAAGAAAACGCTCGGAGTTGTGATAACCGAAGTGAGCGACGAAGAAAGGACTCACACGGACGTAGAGCCGATGGCCGATCTTTTGGGAAATTTTGAAGACTTGGGAGAGAGACAGAAAAGCAAGACCGTCGTTTCCAAAAAACTTAAATCTAAGGGGTGGAAGTCTGTAGATGTGTCTCTTCCTACTTCCGGAGTTATGATTTCCGAGGCCGCCCCTTCTCAATCGAGAGATATTTTCAAAGGGCTTCGTGATATTCCCATCCCGGATTATATATCTATTCATCACAATCCCGGGTTGGAAGAATTTCAAGATGTTTTAAATATGAGCGAGCCCTTTCCTTTGAGTGCGGTTAACACTTCCGGTTGGTCAGGGGATTTACACATTTACACACACTTCCACAGCACTACACGATTTCCGCATATTGAACATTACTCTTGTAGGATTATGGACTATAGTTTCTTCTTATCGCAGGTGAGATGTCAGGTCGCGGATCTACTCTGGATAGGCTCCGCAATGTATGCCGATCTTCCTCATATTACGAGTCCCGCTGGAGGGAATCGGATAGGGATCATGGACGAGGCTATACTAGCCAGGAGCGCTATGACAGGGATCGAGATTATTGGCGTGGCCATTCTGGTCATGAGCGTACTGATAGAGATAGAGGCCATCAGTACTGATCGCGGTCTCGTTCTCCTCCGCCTCCTAGGGCCCCTATAGATCCTCCCGAGTCTTCGCAGCAACAACAACCTTCTCAATCTTCCCGGCCCGAAACTCAGCGGCAAAGGGTTGAACCGCAGACGGCTGCCATTGTTGAATAGGCTCCGGCTGAATTAACGGGTGAAGGAGCCATTAAACTCGTTCAGATGAAAAAAGACTTTCTAGAAATCTGTCTGGATGCATATGTCTTCCCTCCTCATCTCAAGAGGATTCCTCCGGATGCCGAGAATATCGCTCATGATTACATCCGCGACTTTTATGCTCAATATAAGGAGTGGTACAAAGCAGCTGTGAAAGCTTCAAAGGTAGCCTTTGACCGGGCAAAAATTATTGAGAAGCGTGATGCTGACATTGTCAAGAAAGACCGCATCATCCAGGTTCTCCAATCAAAGATCGAGTCGTCTCGAAGTGCAGAACTTCAAGCGCTTAAAAAGCATGACG
Source organism: Allium fistulosum (assembly GCA_030737815.1). Classification (NCBI taxonomy): domain Eukaryota; kingdom Viridiplantae; phylum Streptophyta; class Magnoliopsida; order Asparagales; family Amaryllidaceae; genus Allium; species Allium fistulosum. The sequence goes on from JASFAW010000014.1 coordinate 8,941,676, forward strand.
AAGCCATGGCAAAAATGACAAGGATGCAGCAGGCATATTGTGCCTTAGTAGAAGGGATGGGCCATCGTTATACCACCGTTGTAGCTGAACGGGACTCCACCGTTAAAGAGATGAACGAGCTTAAGGCCAAATTCGCCGAGGTGGTGAAAGAAAAAGATGATGCAAACACCGTCGCTCAGGACGCGTGTGATCAAGCTGTGCTACTTCGAGCTGAACTTACTGCGGCGGTGGCAAAGACTAAGTCTGTGGAGGCAGAAGTTGAGGAAAAGATTATGGCGGAGCAGTCCAGGATGGAAGCTGATTTTGATGATCTCCTAGTCACATATAACGCCAATGTGCTGGAGCACAGAAAATTATCTTGGCTTGGAGATGACTCTATGATTTTGTACAATGCCTAGACTAGGCTGGTGGGGGAGAAGAAAGCAGCGCATCCGTATGAAGCATTGGATGATTTTGAGCTTGAGTCGCGCTTGCCTTCTGAGGAAGAGAGGAAAGTTCTCCACGAGGCGATGATTTCCGTGGAGAAAGAGAGGCTTGGAGTCCGACAGATAGAGATCGGTGAGGGCTCGGTGATCGAGCATCATGAAGCAAGTGTTGGAGCTGTAATTCCGACATTGTCTGAGGCCACTGGCGCGGTCGATCCCCAGTCTGTCCCCGCTTATAATCCTGACTAGCCGCAATTGTCTCCTGTTGATCCCCCTGTCTCTGCACCTGCCCATACTTCGGGTCAGGCTAAGGAAGGTACTTGAACACTTCCCGTATACACTTAGTGTGGTGAACCTGAAGCAATACACTTAGCTAACAATCTTCGCTTTTTCACATTTCAATGACTGAAGCCGTTATCTCTGCGCCTCCTGCATCTCAAGTCTCTTATCAAGCGCAATGGGCTATCGTCACTGAGGCTATTATGACATCTACCGTGGTCGGCGAAGAGGGAGAAGAGAGCATGTTATCTTTCGATGCTCAAATGATTGAGGAACTCCTTAGTCAACCCAACGATCCCTTCGCCGACCCATCTTTTGCCATGAGCGGGGCCACTATAGCTGTTAGCTCCTTTATTCCAGCCACTAGCATATCCAGCGCGTCCCAAGCACCTTGTGAAGATGAAATTTTGGCTGAGATCAATGCTGAGATGGCAGCAGTGACAACAGGTATGAATCTGTCCAGCCCTGCCCCACTAATGATGATATCGCCGGGCGGCACTGTGGTCATTGCAAGCGCTCCTGCCCCACTTCCTGTTACAGCTCCTATGCCTCCAGTTCCATCCTCCAAGAGAATCTTTGTCACCTCAAGCTCCGAGGAGGATGTTGACATTATGTCGCAATCGGAGGACAGACCAGAGAAGAGCAAAAGATTGAGGAGGAAGTCGGGTAGCGGATCCAATGGGACTACCCCGAAGAAGAAACCGAGGAAGAAGAAAGATTGAACGCTTCCTTTAGTTTGCTGTCATGTTCGGGTAGTGTTTTGTTTTGTCTTTTTGATTTTTCTATAGCCGTGTATAGATGTGGACTCGGCTCCCACTAGTAGGAATTTTTTGAACCAGCTTGTAATCAGGTTCTTTTTGTTGATAATGGAAATGAAAACATATTCTCTTTTGTCTTCAATTCAATATTTGCTTTGGTTCTGCCCCAGTCTTGGGGATAAGTATGGAGTTGATGTATGTTTATACTCCATCTCGCACTCTGGGAGTACGGAGTTAAGTTGCGTTTATACTCCGTCTTGCATTCTGGGAGTACGGAGTTAAGTTATATTTATACTCCGTCTCGCACTCTAGGAGTACGGAGTTAAATAATGTTTACACTCTGTCTCGCACTCTGGGAGTACGGAGTTGGATAATGTTTATACTCCGTCTCGCACTCTGGGAGTACAGAGTTGAATAATGTTTATACTCCGTCTCGCACTCTGGGAGTACAGAGTTAAGTTATATTTATACTCCGTCTCTCACTCTGGGAGTACGGAGTTAAGTTACGTTTATACTCCGCCTCGCACTCTGGGAGTAAGGAGTTGAATAATGTTTATACTCCATCTCGCACTTTGGGAGTACGGAGTTAAGTTAATGTTTATACTCCGTCTCGCACTCTGGGAGTACGGAGTTGTGTGAAGGATTGTCGTGTATCAACCCATTTTTAGCCTTGATGTGATGGCTTGCCCCCGAGCTCGGTTTTCATTTAGCGAGTGGCCGGTCGTATCACAGCAACTCCCTACTTGAATAAATTCCATTGCGTGATGGAATTTAGCTCTTCGTGCATCGTGATGTTGTGCATTGTATTCAATGAATCACAGCTCTGGCTCGAAGAGATGGCATTTTATTGCTGAAATAAGAAAATATGGCAAAGTCAGTTGCCTTATTACAAATTCTAATTTCGAAATGCAAAAGTAAATTGCTAAATGGAAAAAATATAGTGAAATAAATAAATCCCGTTATGTGTAATAGCGACGGAGACTCTCGCTGTTCCAGGCCCTTGGCAAATCAAGACCGTCAACGGTCGATAGTTTGAATGTGCCATCTCCGAGTCTTTGTGTAATCACGTATGGTCCTTCCCAATTTGGTTTCATGTGTGAAGGAACCGGATAGATTCTCTTGAGAACGAGATCGCCGAGTTCAAAAGTTCGAGGTCGAACTTTGGCATTGTACAGTCGGGCGACTCGACTCCGATATGCGGTCGCTCTCAAATCGGCCTCTTCCCGCTTCTCATCTAGTAGATCCAAAGATTCAGCAAGCAATATAGCGTTTGTTTTCGGATCATAATAAGTCACGCGATGGGAAAACACTTCTGTCTCGACTGGAATAACGGCTTCTGAGCCATAAGATAAGGAAAACGGGGTGTGTCCGGTTGCGGTCTTGTGAGTCGTTCGATAAGCCCATAATGCCATAGGAATTTCATCAACCCATTTGCCCCTAGCCTTTTCCAGTCGTTTCTTTAGGATGGATTTTATAACTTTATTGACAGCTTCGACCTGACCGTTTGCCTGAGGATGTGCAACTGCCGAGAATTTTTTATGGATATGAAACCGTTGACAGAAATTCTTAAACTCTGCACTTTTGAATTGGGCTCCATTATGGGTGATGATGGTATGCGGGAGTCCAAATCGAAAGATGATATTGCGAACTACAAAATTTATTACTTTCTTTGTCGTAATCGTTGCGAGAGCTTCGGCTTCAGCCCATTTTGTAAAGTAGTCAACGGCGACGATGGCGTACTTCGCACCACCTTTTTCCAGAGGTAAAGCGCCGATGATATCGATGCCCCACATTGCGAATGGCCAGGGGCTGACCATTTGCGTTATCTCAGTAGGCGGGGCTCTTGGAATTCGGGCGTGTTTCTGGCATCTATCGCACTTTCTGGCATAGTTTGCTGCATCTCGGTTCACTATTGGCCAGTATTATCCATATCGAAGTATTTTCTTAGCGAGAGCTTGTCCACCGGTGTGATCACCACACTCTCCTTCGTGTACGTCATGTAACACTCATTTGATTTCATCGTGCGCAATACACCGGAGGAGAGGAACAGAATAACCTCTTCTATACATGACTCCGTTCTAAATGACGAACCGTGAAGCTTTTCGTAGAATTTGCCTCTTCTCATTTCTATGCTCAGGCAATGTTCCATTCTTGATGTAGTTTCGATATGGAGTCATCCACGATTCTCTACTGTGAGCGGTCTCAAACACAAAATTCATCTCTATTTGATCGATGCTTGGGGAGGACAAAGTTTCGACGGGGACAAGTCCCATTTGCTGTGCTTCACCTGTGCTGGCTAACTTCGCTAATGAATCGGCTTTTTGATTGCATTCTCGGGGTATATAATAAATGGCATAATAATCAAACTTATTCAGTACTTCCTGAACTCGAGCTAAGTAGGCAGCCAGCCTTCGATCTCTTACTTGATACTCTCCCCGTACTTGACACACAACTAATTGTGAATCACAATAAATTTCCACAGCGATAATTCTCAAATCTCTGGAAAATTTTAATCCAGTTAAGAGGGCTTCATATTCAGCTTCATTATTGGTTGCATGAAAATCGAACTTCAAAGCATAACATATAGATCGGCCTTCGGGAGTTTCAAGTACAACACCAGCGCCCGAACACCGGTCATTTGATGCACCGTCAGTATACAGCTTCTAGATGTATTCGGGGGATTCACTGGTTTTGGGCAAGTCCTCTAGGATGGTAAATTCGGCTATGAAATCTGCCAGGACTTGTCCTTGAATGGCTCTCCGCGGAGCGTAAGTGATATCAAATTGACTCAGTTCAATGTTCCACTTGAGTAACCTACCAGACGTCTCAGGCCGCGTGAGGACCTGTCGTAACGGCTGATCGGTATACACAGTAAGAGGATGAGCTTGGAAATAAGGGCGAAGCTTTCTTGAGGCAATGACCAGGCAATACGCCAATTTCTCTAGTCTCGGGTAATTCCTCTCGGCTCCTGTTAGCCGTTTACTAACATAGTAGACTGGTTTCTGCACTCGGCCTTCTTCTCTAACCAAAGCAGCGCTGATTGCATGCTCCGATACTGCCAGATAAAGGTACAATTGTTCATGGTCAATCGGCTTTGACAGGATCCGTGGTGTGGAGAGATGTTGAACCAGCGATCGGAATGCATCTTCACATTCCATGGTCCATTCAAAGTTTCGCTTTCCCTTCCGGATCAGGTCGAAGAAAGGAATGCATTTATCGGTGGATTTTGAAATGAACCTGCTTAGTGCTGCTACCTTCCCGTTGAGACTCTGGACTTGTTTTATGGTTCTTGGAGTTTGTAAGTTCCTTATTGCCCAGATCTTTTCGGGATTTGCTTCTATCACTCGAGCGTTAACGATAAACCCGAGGAACTTTCCAGAGGCGACACCGAAATGACACTTTAATGGATTGAGCTTCATTCCATATTCCCGAAGAATGCAGAACATCGAATTTAAATCTCTGACGTGATCTGTGGAGAATCAAGATTTTACTAGCATGTCATCTACATAAACCTCCATGGTCTTCCCGATCTGGTTGGCGAACATCTGATTGACCAAGCGTTGATATGTTGCTCCGGCATTTTTTAGACCAAAAGGCATGACTCTGTAGTAGTAGAGTCCCAGATCTGTCACGAAACTGGTGTGTTCTTGATCAGGCAAATGCATAGGTATTTGATTGTAGCCAGAATAAGCATCCATGAAGGATAATAACTCATGTCCAGCCGTTGAATCTACGAGCTGGTCAATTCGAGGAAGTGGAAAACTATCCTTTGGACAAGCCTTGTTTAAGTCAGAATAATCGATACAAGTTCTCCATTTTCCATTCGGTTTTTGAACCAATACGGGATTTGACACCCATTCTGGATACAAAGCATCTCGGATGAACCCATTAGATTGTAACTTATCAACCTCCTCTTTAAGGGCGGTAGATCTCTCTGGATCCATACCGCGCCTTTTCTGCTTGACCGGAACATGTCGCGGATCAATATTCAAGGAGTGACTTGCGATCTCCGGCGAGATCTCGCACATATCAGAGTGTGTCCAGGCGAAAACGTCGAGATTCGCCTGGAGAAATTCAACCAATTCCTGTTGTGTCTGTTTGCCCAGTTGAGATCCAACTTTTAGCACTTTCGAATCATCACCCTCACTGATTGGGACGTCCACAGTCAGTTCGGCTGGGGAAGCTTGATTCTCTTTATATTCGTCTTTATCTTCGTTGTCTCTAGGGTCAGGATCTTTAAGGAATTGGTCGTGGTGCCCGGGCCGGGGCCCAGGCGCTAGTTGTCAATCATCAGCAAAACGGACGCAGAGAGATTCCTCTACGCCCTTTCCTTTCTCCTTTCTCTGCGCCTCGCGCAGTTCAGCAACATAACAGGCTCTTCCTACCGCCTGATCTCCTTGAATGACTCCAATCCCGTGATCAGTGGGGAACTTCAGAGTCAAACACCATGGGGCAATGGCTGCCTTGAACTCAGCAAGGGCCGGTCGGCCCAAAAATGCATTATACGGTGAATCGATGTCCAAAACGACAAACTGCAACATCCGGACTCTCCGGCGTTCTCCAACTCCCAACTCCACTGGCAGTTTCACCACTCCAGTGGGTATCGTAGCACTTCTGTTGAAGCAGTGGACTGAGATTGGCAAGGTTTCAAGTCCTTCACTTCCATTTTCATTAAATCATAGGCCCGTTTGAGTAAAATGTTTACAGAGCTTCCACTGTCAACCAGGATCCTCTTCATCCAAGCAGGACCTACCTGGGCAGATATGACCAGTGGGTCGATTGTTGGGGCTTCGATCTTATCAGCATCTCTGCTTCTAAATATGATATCATCAGACATTGTCCTTTGTTGTTTAGCCGGAGTTCCATCTTCACAATTACTGCAACATTCAAAGTTCGCATGCCTGATATAGCAAGCATACGACTCCATTTCCCTCCAGCTTCTGTCTGCTGGGTGGGGACCACCACTTATTGTATTTTTAACTAGCCTTCTGCCCATACGAGCGGGTTCCTCTTGTCTTTCTTGATTTTGCACACGATTGAAGGGCCCGCACCACCAGGTTGCGGCGTTCGCACAAACTGATCTAACTTTCTTTCCCTGATCAACTTCTCGATGAGGTCCTGCAAATGTTGACACTCATTGGTATTGTGGCCATAACTCTCGTGAAATCTACAAAACTTCCCTGTTTGGATCTGCCTCTCCGACAATTGCTTCAGAGCAGGTTTCTTATATTTCACAGTGTTGCAAGTTTGTAGATACACATTTTCCAACGATGTATTCAACGGCGTGTAATTATCAAACATTGGGGCCCTACGTCGTGGGCCTCGGTTCTGATCTCTCTTTTTATCCTGACCATTATTGCCTCGCGGCTGGGTCTGTTTGTTCTGTATATTCAACTGAACTTTTCCGGAACTCTCACTGGACTGCTTAACTGCTACATTACTTTGTATTCCTTCAGTTCTGGGCACCGCATCGTCCTGCTTCCTAGACAGTTTCGCGTCCTCTTGTCGTAAGAATTGAGTGGCTTTGGAGTAGAAACGGTCCAACGATGTAGGTGGTTTCCCAGCTAACCAATTTCCAAACTCAGAATCGGGATCAATTCCTTTGGTTAATGCCATCAAGATTGAGTTATCGTTAGGATTACTAATCTCTACACATGCCGCGTGGAATCTTTCTAAGTGTCGTCTGAGTGTCTCTCCCTTAGCTTGGGTGACGCTAGATAGGGTGTTAACGTCTTTAGGTCTAGCGACATGCATATGGAACTGTTCGACAAATTTCTTAGCCAGTTGATCGAACGAAGAGATAGATCTAGGCGGTAACCTTGTAAACCACATTGTTGCGATTCCTCCCAAAGAGATGGGGAAACTTCGGCATTTCACTGCATCATCAGCCCTCGCGGCGCTCATTGACCATTCATATTTCAAAATATGTTGATTGGGGTCACTACTTCCCTCGTACATTGGGAGTGTTGGCATTCTGAATCGCCGAGGAGGATCAGCGTATAATATCTCGTCTGTGAAAGGAGTATGACTACGGGAGATTCCCCAGTCGTCGTTGGTAAGCCCTTGACTTTCGCGAATCATCTGACGTATCATGGCGGAAATATCGGGCATCGTCGCATTCTGTGCATGCTGAACTAAGGTGTGGTCGGGTTCCACATTGCGAGTTTGAACCGGACGCTGTCGACGGTCCAAATTTCGCCTCCTTGGCTCGACATCTTCCGGGACGTATGGTTCAGGAGTACACCCACGTTGTTGATTATTCGGATCTGACAGATTTCGGGTATCAACCCTTGTTTCTACCGCGGCAGTTGTAGTGCGATTATCCATGGTATACTGCGGAACAGTACCTCTTCGTGATGAGGGCCCGGTCTGGAGGCTAGTTGACGGTCCAACCCTCAATTGTCCTACGGTCAAGGCAGGTTGATATCCAGTAGCTTGTGTGTGACTTACGTCTAATCGAGGACGTGTAGATCTACCGTGATAGTCAGATGAAGTAGAACTTTCAGTGGACGAGTGGGAAACATCATCTCTCCTGGTCCTCCTGCGCCTTCGGCGGTTTAATTGATTGGTCAATTCAGCGTTAGCGCAAAGCTGTTCAGTTAATTGTTGCCGACTTTGAGTCAGTTCCTAGAGCAACACTTGGAACTCTTGTCTAGTGACTGGCCCAGACGGATCTGAATGAGCAGTGTTGTCTTGATTGGATGGTTGCTGTGTAGGATTCGGTCTATCCCGACCTTCTTGATCAGCAGCCGTAGAGGCAGTTCTTGTGCTAACCATCTTGAGTGGTAGATTCCTTTCCTAGACTTTATGCAAATCTGAATAGAATGGAAGGATTTTGGATTAGAGATCTGGATCTTCCTCTTGGATTTATGCAATCCGGTATCGATGGTAGATCCAAGGAGCAAGAGAAAAAGTTGGTTTTCTAAATGAAAGCACCAAAGTGTTTGTACCAAAAATGGGCACAACACTCTTCGGAAGTTTTTGAAGAGATAAAAGTGAAGAAAGAAAATTAAAACCGAGGGTTATCTAACAAAAACTCCAAATAACAGAAATGTAAAATGCAAATACAAGCAATTTAGAGTGGTTCGGCGTTTCGCCTACGTCCACTATGAAGTTTGATGATTTTATTGCTCGATGCTTGAAGATTACAATTTCTTATAATGTATTACAACTGATTTTATGAGCTAAGTCTGAATCTAAGGCAGCGGCAGTGATTTGGAGTAAATCTGGGTGCTCTTTAGCTTCTCAAAATTGTCTGACCCCTTTTTTGAATGACCAGGGGTTCTATTTATAGGTGTAGGAGGCAGATATTTCGCCTCAATTTCGGGAGACTACTTCTGGCACGTGAGGGGGGCCCACATGCCCGCTTTCAGGAAATCCGGGCCCACTTTGGGATCGATTCGAAATCCATTCGAATCGATTAAGAAATTGTCCAATCAAGCTGAAATTTGGTGTGGATATTCATCAACATGTGCACGAGCTTCTGTGAAAATTTCATAGCATTTGGACTCATAGATCTTGAGTTATGATCGATTCGAATTGGTGTTTCTCGGTAGGCTGGTTCGTTCGAATCGATACGATCGAATCCATCACTTCAAATCGATCATGGCATATGACTTCGTGATGACGTGTAGTGAAACTTTAGCTTTGATCCGCTTTATTCGCCTATTTGATCGAGTCGTCCCGGAGACTTTGCCGCTTTGACTCGATGGATTTGAAGGCTTCATTCCCAGATGGATTCGAACAGGAGATTCGTCGTATCGATCGCGACATGCCATGGTTGATCGATACGAAGCTGTTGTAGCGGGATGGATTCGAGCATACTGTTACCCCTGGATTCGAAGTGAGGCGCTCTGGTGGATACAAGCACATTGTTGTTTATGGATTCGGTGCACAGCTTCATTCGTATCGATCTTGATGGCCTTCAGCCGATCGATACAAACAGGAGGTCGCTGGATGGGTTCGAAGAGGGATGGTTCGATGGATTCGAGAGAACTCCAAGCTGGATGGATACGAACAAGGGAATGCCGATGGATTCGAATAGGGGTTATCTCCTTCATTTTGCATCGATCATATTTTGAGTATACGAACTCGGATTGACTTGAAACTTGGAACGTTGGCTTCCCTGGCCTTGCTTGTTATGTCTTGCTAATCGTGGCTCGATCCGGACTCGGACAAAATTCATCGATATTCATGATGAGTGATTCCTGGTTTTTAGTCAATCCCTTGGTATCTCGGCCTTGCCAAAAGGCGGGATAACACAAACCATTTAAAATTTATATCGATTTCAAATACATATATAAACTACAATTTAAACCATTTCAATTTCAACAGATTTCAAAGTTAAATTCATTTTATATTTCAAATTCAACCTTACCCTTATTTAATATTGAAAAATTCACTTAATCAATCCAATATCATTTAAATAAAACCTTAAATTACAATTTATATAAACTAAATATTCCCTTCAATTTATTTACTTGAAATGTTCATTTAATCACTTTAAATCAAAATCAAGTTATAAATCATATCTTTAAAATCTCAAATTTAATAAGTTTCAAATCAGCTTTATTTAAGTAAAATTCAAATTAATTTCAAATTAATTTCTATTTCTCTTTCCAACTTAATTTATTGAATTATTATAAAATCTACATTAAAACTGTAATATCTTAAAATCAATATTCATTAAAACCACATATATTTCTTTTCAAAACCTTGGAAATCATTTTCAAATATATATATATAGACCAATGGTGTCTGTATAAAATTTTCTATCCTATGGTCAAGTGATACGGATATTTATCATTTCAATCCGCAATTTAAATATCTACGGGTATATATATTTTCAACCCGCAATCCCAAATTCATTTCAATGAAAATCGCTGGGGTTTATTATTTCAACCCATAACGATTTTCTCCTATTCTACAAGATCATTCGGGTATGTATCATTTCAACCCATAGGGAATTTTATACTAACAAGGAACTTACAGAGTGAGAACAGTTATGATAATAATATAACATATCAACAACAGAGATATATCATCAATAATAAATAAAATAAAATATAAACAATAGGATATGGCATATCCCATAGGTGAACAATTTCAGATAATAGCATATCATATATAGTAATTTTAAAATTAATAGTTAAATTTAGCAGCATATTTCAATTGTTGTTTCAATTGAAATCAAATTTAATAAATATAAGAATGTTAACCGTGAGTGATTTCTCACCTTTCGAGGCTAGAGAGAGAACAAAATGAGATGAGTTACGAATCCAAGCACAGATTTTGAAGCAAAGCGCGATGGAAACAAGTTCGACGAACAAAGCTGATAGATAGAAATTGATGAGAAAATCAAATTGGCTTGATATAAACTGAAACTAATATCTATATTATTTTCATATGTTTACAAAAATCAAATTTAGAAACATATACTTAAAATTAAAATCTATATATAAAATTTCAAATCTATATATATTCACAGTATATGTATGCAGACCTTTGTGTATGGTATATATATAAATCAACTATTTATAAACCAATATATATAATAATACATAAACTAACCCATATATAAACTTTATACTTATATAATCAATACTATTATAACTGACACATATTTATAAATTTTGTATACATATATATAAACCTGGTAAACAGAAAATGTAAACTAATGTATATATGATAGAATATATGACAAGTTATATAATATACCCCTTTAAACAAAACAGAAATATATGCATACCTGAATACAACAAAATGTATTATAGAAGTCTATATAAACTATCATATATATATTAACATATTATAACTAACCTATATCTATTAACAGATTATAGAACTTAGATATATATTATATATAAACAATAATTAAACCATGAAATTTAGACCTTAAAACACCTATATACAACATACCAATATATATATATATATATATATATATATATATATATATATATATGCTGCGACCATAAGGATGCACAAAATGTCACTAAAACTGTAATATATATATATATATATATATCTAAACCCATACCGTGTGAAAACCCATACCGTGTGAATACAGGGATATATGAGGATAAATAAATATATATATATATATATATATATATCAAACTAGCATGCAAACTTACACATATATATGTATACGCGGTAAAACAATGCTGAGATCGATCTGCATACTATATTTATATATAGGAAATGTATTCATATGATTCAAAAATCAAAACCCGTATAAATATTTTTAAACAATATAAGAGAAAAGAAATTTTCTGCTACCAAACCTTTGATATAAGAAAACGTATATAAGAAATAAACATTTAAGACTTATAATATATAGCATATACAGTTTTAAACATCTAATATATGGCATAAATGAAACGTTTTAAACACATATACGTACGATATATATAAAGTAGTCCTATATATAAAACATATATACAAATTTAAGCAAAGAAGAGACTAAGGCTACAGATCCAATTCATAAAAATCCAGTAACTAACTTTATTATAAATATAAATATATATACAGTTCAACAGATATAATATGGACCCATATAAACATATATATATCTTATACATATAAGAACAGATAGATTATATATACACAAAACAAATAAAAACTTCCATGCTTATAAACAACAGATTTTGTATATTCAAAACAATATAAATCTATATATTAGAACCAACAGATCGCATAAGTAAGCAACTGAATATACAACTATATATATACTAGTACTTACAAAACTTGGTTAGGGGAGATGATGGGTCATGCTCGGGAGAGGTTGTGGGACGAGGAGGAAGGAGTGGCTTCACGGAGGTGGTTCAGGTAGATGCGCGGCAGAGACTAGGGCAGGGTGCTGCGCCAGGTGAAGGAGAGATGGAATGGTGGTGTGGGCTCGGCTGCTGCCATGGCTGTGGTTGAACGAGGCTAAGGGGAAGACTTTGGTGCGACAGGTGGCACGAAGTCGATGGGGACGGTGGACTATGGGTTTGGAGGGGAAGGTCGGTGAGAAGCCGAACATGGTGACGCTGCCGCATGCTACAGGGAGGAAGAGATTGGGTAGAGGAATTGAAAAAGAAAGTGACGATCAGTTTTCATTTATATGATATTGTATATTTTATATATGTATTTCAATGAGCATATGGGTGGAAGAGAACCCGTTCCATTGGGAATTTAAACGAACTATAAATTTGCTAGGAAAAGCAAGAGTCAAAACATTGAATTTTGAAAACAATAAAAGCTGGAGGTTATAACGTTTAACCCGATGGATAATGAATGGTCACTAGAAATGTAAAAGAACCAAGTAAGAAACTGATACTGTAAATCGTGTCGTGGATTCTATGGTGTACCAGACTCTGGAACACACAAATGAATATTCCACGGAGATCAGCACGACGAGACGATCAAAACGGTATGCAGATATCAGTGGTACGATCATCCTATCAAAAGTCGATAATCGATACCGAAAAATGCTGCTAAAAATGTCGGAATAAGATAAACGGAGCAATAACAGTCCAAATTTGACGAAAATAAATATGACGTCTCACTCAGAAGATGATTTACAAATTTATTGTATAAAAATATTCAAGTTTGGAAAACATTTTATTATCATCTAATATTAACCGATTTGAATTGAAATAAAATTACACAATAAAATAAACTTCAATATTATTAGATGAAAATTTACCATTTGCTATATCTAAATAGACGTATTCCAAATAATAAATTTTCATTACAATTTCAATTATTGAAAATTTCACAAAAATTTAGTTGATTATGTTATTAAAACCGGTAAAATTTATGGGTCGTTACAAAATTTGGCGAAACGAAATATGACCACTCACTCAGAAAATGATTTACATTTTTATTATGTAAAAATATTCAGATTTGAAAATATTTTATTTTCATCAAATTTAACTAGTTTAAATTTAAATTGAAATTTCACAACAGAACCAACTTTCATATTTTCTGATGAAAATCTGACACTTGCTAAGTTTAAATAGAATTATTCCAAATATCAAATTTTCATTGCTAAATTTAATTGTTTATTTTCATGAAACTTTTTAGTTAATTACGTTATTTAAAATCGTTAAAATTCTCGAGTCATTACAACTACCAACACAAGATCAGCCTATCTAACTAGATAGTACCGAATATATCATCACCCCGGTCGTTATCGACCAATTCGAGGGCCCTCATAGCATACATCTACAATAATTTAAAACCTAAACGGCATAGCGGGAATAAATATATCTAGAAGGGGATGATCATATCCTAATGGTTGCTAATCACATGACCTTGTTGCATCTACCCTATTTCGGTCATTTCCCGAGTGTGAGGCCAAACGTCGTGTTTACCTTTCACATAGCACATCATCTTTCTTCTTTGAATGCCACATTGCCATTCCTTCGATCACTATTGACTTTCACAAACATACAACCTCTGAGCTCGTACATCTCATAGAAGGGTGTTAAGCTAATAGGATTTGCCTTCTCCGCCACCAAACAAAAGTACGTTTATAAAAGTCAACGATGCAATTTCAAAAATGCAACGTCGGACATCCATCCATACAAGTTCTCCAGGAATAGGACAAACCTAAGGTACTCTCCCACCACATCCCGTCGGGAATTACCCTAGGATTAGTAGCGAATAGCCCTTACATTGAATATTTATGCTACTATATGTATATTGGGAGTTTATCCCCAAACGATCAAAAAGCAGTCCTTTATTACGAAAATCTCAAATATCGATGTCATCCAAACCTGCACATTTGAACGCATATTCGTTGGTCCAAAGTGGTTCTTGGATAAAACCGACCCCGATCACTCCAGATCAACAACGATAAAGAGGCTAATATTTATTTGATAGTCAATTATTTAACTATCAAAGCAACAAACAATATCTAGCACCGTAAGCATCACTAGGCCCATTTAATAAAAAAATTATTAATTAAATCAATCTCCAAATATTTACTTCAAATTATCTTTAAATAGATATATTTTCAAAACCATTTCAAATCTTCTATATTGGAAAACATTTCCATATACTTATATCAACCATATAAGCATATTCACAAATCATTTCATTTTCAACACTTAGAAAATATTTCCTTATATTTCTATCAACGGTATAAGTATATTCAATAACACGACCATTCGAAGACACGCCAAAGAGATTTCTATAATCGTATAGCTCTAGAGTTCGTACACCTCTAGACGGGTGTTAAGTACAGGAAGCAATGCTCCTACACCACCAAGATTTTAGTACGATCATAAGAACCGTTCCGTGTATTTCACTATGGAAGGTCAAAATATAATTTATTGGGTCAAAACGAATATTCCGTAAAACATCGTTACGACAACCCAAAAACATTGGTATAGGGACTCGGTAAATTATATATATAGATAAATAAATCCCATATACTATATAAAAGATTTCCTTTCGGAAATCATTTACTATGACAACAATTTTATAGTCCATGCCTTCTTTACTTTTCCGAAAACGTCTATCACAACACTAAATGTTGAAAAATATGTTTTCGTTACTTATCGCATTTTAAAACATTTCCAAAACCACTAAATCTTATTTGGAATTAATATTTCCAAAACCTTTACTTCCAAAAGATAAATTACTTTTAAAACTTCAACTTCATCAAATTATCACTTTCAAACAATTCTTTAAATAAAAATCGATATTATAAAACTATTCTTATATAAAAACTAATCTTACCATCAAAACCCATTCATAAATCATAAATCTATTTCTTTATTTATAAAACATCACCTTTATAAATCTTTCTTATATAAACTTATTCCAAAATTTTAAATCAAAGTATTTGTCAAAACTATATTTTTATAACATCAAAAATTATAACTTCTATTTATTTCTTTAGAAACAAATTCATTTCCTTTTAATAAACTGAAAATCATTAAAACATATTTGTACTTTCAAAATCACTTCAAAATCCTTTTTAAATCAAAATCATCATTTTAATATTTCAAAATATCAAAAATAAGGCCAAGTGCTACCAAAGCACTAAATAAGTCAAATTGCATTAAAAACGTCAACATGACATCCAAAACATCATATATCAACATATATATGAAAAGTAAAATCAACAGTGGTGAGGAATCATGTTGGATCCCTCCAACCTATCCCCCTACATCACAAACAACATATAATCATAAAATATAAAATCAATCGCTTCGAGGTGGGATTCGTATATAAAAAGGTCATCCACTCTTACACGAGAATGTAATAGGGTCTCATCCACTCCAATAAGCGGGAATATATACGAACCAACTAATAATAATAGTATATCATCCAAACAAGGAACATACATCATATATAAAATTTATTCCCATATATATAAAAATATAAGGAGGCCATAGAGGTGAGTTTACTCACAAAAATGCCAGAAATCGCCAAAGCTCTCCAGTTTGAATAAAAATTGAACGGTCGTTCAATTTAACTCAATTTACTACTAGCTTCGATTTCCTTCAATCCAACTCCATAGCGTATGCTCGCTGATACGAACGCAACGCAACTTGTCGCGATCGAAACAGACCTCGTACAAAAAAGTTATGAATTATTAAACAGGATTAATTTATTATAAGGTTAACTTAATTAAATAATTTAAACATTACCCTAACTCTTTCCCTCCAGGTCGCGCTACCTGTTCATGTGATATTTTTCTTTTTTTCGTTTGCCAAAATCGCGCGCGCCACCACGATGAACGCCACCACCGTACGCCGCACCCAAGCCAGCGCCGCCACCGCGCCTGTACCAGCCCACGCCTCCACCTCATCTGCGCCTACATGGGAAAATTGTTTTTTTTTATTTCGTGCTCGTTTGAACATCGCCAGCGCCTCCATCCCCAGGCGCCACCGACGACGCCGCCGCTTGCCACTCCAGCCGCACAGCCCTCCGCCTGCGGTAGCATCACCCACAGTCGCGCGCGTACGTGGGAAAATTGGGCTCGACCCATGAAAAACTGCTTGTGAACGGAGGCAGTTTTCGGCCGCTTTGGTCGACCTTCGACGATCCAACCGTACATTAGCTTTGTATGGATGCGCCCTACAATTTCCTAGTTGGAGTCGTTGGTAATTCGGCCCCTGAGGCTCTAATCGTTATCGATTGTAGGATGGTGGAATTTAGAAAAAGCGGTTTAAATTTCTTTTATGGTTAGGGTTTGCAAATGAATGAAGTTGGGGGATATTTACAGAAAATTTCGTGTGGCACTATTCATCCTTGAAAATTTCGAACTCCAAACGAAGCGTGCCACCTGGCATTCTATATGTTATACCCCTATTCCGAACACAATGGAATACATATCGAAAGCCAATTCCATCATATACAGAATATAGCTTTTCAAAATCAAATTATTTTAATTAAATTCCTTTAATTAATTTCTACGCGTTTCGAACTCGCACGATCAAACGTAAGTCCAATCACCACGAAATTCGACAACATATTATAATTCACTATTACTGGTCCAATGAAACTAGTTTCGTTGAGATCCGAGACAGTGCCCAAAATGACTATTTTTACACGTTAATCATAAACATAAAATTTTCAATTTCTGTTTATTCACTTTTAATTCAAATTTACATGTTTACTAACTCCATTCTAATTCAAATAGAATTAAATCTACTTTAAAATCATTTTCATTCGTTTTAAATTCAGGATTCAATTATCTAAACAATTTCAAATAATTAAATTTAACAGTTTAATTATCAAATAAATCACTATATTTAAATATAAGTTATTCAACTAATAAAATTTACTTTTCAATATTTAAAATCAATTAAATATTCCAAATTCGATTGACTGAAATTCTGGGTCGTTACATAAGTAATTAAGATGAAAACAATAAAGATATTCATAACTATTGATTTTATTTTTGAGTGGCAAATGCAACCATCGATTATTAGTGATAGTCGGGGTCAATGGCGAGGTAGTGTTGGTCACTTGGACAACATTACAGTCAATTGGAAAGCAGTTCACTATAAATAGACGGCAAGGCAATATCATTATATTATCTGGTATTTGTAAATTTGTATATGTCCATTTATAAGATATATGCTTAAGTGAATTGTGGCTGTTGCTTTAATTGATTATGTATGGCATATGGTGAGTTATGTGAAAGTTAAAAATGATACCTTTTGAGTTATAATTTAATGGAAGTTGAAATAAAACCATAAGTTATTTATTTATTGGATAAACTAACTTTATGGATAATAAATATCCCAAGTAAGTGTGGTTTTATATACATACCATTAGGTTCAAGAAGTTTGGTATTATACAATTTTTTAATCTGGAATAAAATGGAAAACTTAATTAGGAAATAATAAAAGGTTGAACAACTTTAAGTTGTCATGGTTCCTCATTTGAATAGAGAAGTAGATCCCTTAGAAATGAAATTTTTTATTATAAAATTTTGAATTATTAAGGGTCATAACATTTTAGAAAAATCTCTTCGAGTATTTTATATTCTTGTTTATAAACTAAATATTAAAGAAATTAAATTTCTTGAACACTTTATAGTGTTAGAATATATGATTTGTGAAAAATATTGGGGTTTTTAAAGAGTGTAACATGGTTATATAAACAAATTTTGAAAATTTAAATATGATAATGTATTGGAAGTAAGAGTAACTTTGTATTTTGATGATTTGAATTAAAAGAATATTTGATGTTATCAAGGTAATTTTAATGATAAATAATTTGGGAACAATTATACTATTTGTAAAACACAAAGTTTAGAAATTTATTGTGAGAAAGAAGTTATCAAGAATGTGATAACTATAATTTATAGAGCATTTTGAACTTTGTTGAAAGTGAAAGTAATTTAGTTAGCTTTATAATTACCTTTCCATTAAAAGGTTGAATTACATATATAGTTCTAACTTTTCAAAGAAAAGCTAATCATTAGAGAAAGTTATTTTTCTCAATCTTTATAAAGATTTCATGCCAAGAAATTTATAGAAAGGATAATAATGTTGTTGTTTTTGGTTTATGTTCGAAGTTTTAAGCTAATAGTTAATTTGTTAACAAATAAAAGAAAAAGGGTATTAATTTAAATTAATAATCTCTCAAATAGTTTTTTTTTTCTTTTCATTAGTAAACTTAAAGAAAAACTATAGACAAGCTAAGTCTAAAATATGCTTAAAAAAGGAATTGATAAAAATTGATTTTTGCTTTTTTTTAAATAGTAGGGCAAGTCAAAAATACTAAAACTACTTTCATATTTTTGTACTTATTAGTTAATGACAATTCGTAATTAGAAACTATTAGCTTTATGGGAAAAAATTAAATTTCCTAAAGCTTTGTTTAAAGGATTTTAGTGAAAATTTTGTCTTGATGTAATTTTGGATTTAGGATGAAGATTTTCGAAATGACAAGGATGCAAAAATTTTGTTTACAAAAATAATTATAGTAAAATGACCATATCTTTTGATTCTTCTGTCCTATAGCATTGATTCTTTTTGGATTTAAAAGATCTTTCAATATTGAACAACTTTTCTTTAGATGATTTTATCAATTCTATAGTTTTCATGAGCTAAATATTGTTTCAAACTTAACTATAAATTCTGGCCTGTTATAAAATTCCAAAGTTAAAACATCATCTTGTTTTGATCATAATTTTTGAACAGTAAATCCAATTTTAGTAATTTTGCCCATTCCGAAAAGCCAAGATTGTTAGCTACAACTTTAGTTCTAAGTGTCCAGCAAAATTTTGAAGTTTACTAGGTTAAAAATGTGCATTTTATGGTTAGGTCTGCGTCTATATTCGAAAGTCTGATTTGCATACCTTTGTCAAATCCTCCATAACCTGAGTTATACTTATTTTTTTATAATTCAAAAGATGTTTTGCAAAGTTAATACATTACGTAACAACTCATTCTTTGAAATCATGACTTAATTTAGTCGTTTTAATCCTTAAAATTTAGTTAGAAAGTGGTTAAAATAAAATAGTGATGTTGTTTCTTTTTTTAAATGAATGCGTATTTGTATATCTCTATCTACATGTGACTAATATGTAATTTTGAGATGAGAATAGAAGCGTAAGAGGACTAGTTGTACTATGCGACGACTTTAGCTCGCCTTCGCTCGTAAATTAGTAAGGTAAATTTCTTATAAATGCTAAAGCAAAGGGTATGCTTATCGTTTAATATATAAATGCTAAAAATATTCAAATATATTGTATTATCGATCGTGTGGTCGATGTATATCATTTATATTATAATTGTGAAATTGCAAACAGCCCTCCGTACAAAGGAGACCTTGCCGAAAATTTTCAAATTTCTCGATACTTGGAATAGTTTAATAAATTCTATAGGTATTGAAGTTATAGAATTTTTTTTAAAGGAACTATTGAAAGCTAAAGTAAATGCATCACTATGCTTATAATATTATATATTACACATGAATGGAATGTAACATTACCTGTGCATGGTTGCGCCAACGAAGTAAACATTTTAAGTGAGTGACATCTTATGAAAGTATACAAGTGGAGCGGCAAAAGTGCAATGACGATGTTGTGTATGTTATATTTTGGACGTTATTTATTAAATCGATTGTGGAATTCTCTAGTGAATTGCGACAACGCAATTCTTTTACGGAGGGGAGTTCTGTAATAACCTCGGTTTGAGATACCTGAAATTTAACCTAAAATGTAATTTAAAATTATAACAATTAAATGTTTAGGAGATTTGGGGATCTTTATTCTATTTCTTTTTCCAAATGAATTGATAATTTGGATTACGAATTGGAAGAAGAATTTATAAATGGGCTTTCTCAAGTTGAAATTTAATATTTGATAAATTCAAGGAAAATGTTACTTTTATGATGTTTGATTCTTTTATTTAAATAATAAACGGAAGTTGGGAACTAACTTGATGGAAAATAAATCCATAAGGATTTAAAATAAAGAATTAAGTTGAAATAATCAATTATTCAAATATAAGTATAATCTTGGAATAAAAATAAAGATTAATTGAATATAGGGAAATTATTTTGATAAATAAAAATAGGATGAATGAGCTTTGTATTCATTCTCTTATTTATAAATAAAATTTGTAACCGATTGTTTTTCCATTAAAAATTTTGTAATAAATTTGAGATAAATTTATCAAAAAACAATGATGTTGGAAATTATTGGTAAAATTGGGTTTTGTGATCTAAAAAGCCATTCATACTAAATTAATTAAAATAATGATAATAGCCTTTATTTTAAAAATTGAATTGAAAAGTTATCCATTCCAAAATAAATAAAATGAGAATTATAGCTTGTGTGTTTTTTTGTTAAAAATGGGTTTAAAAAGTAAAATCAATTCATGTTTTAAAACAATGTTTATATGTGAATGGTTGTTTACTAATTGGAAATAAAAAGAAAGAACAAAAGAAAAATAAAACAACTTAGTTTGTTTTGCTAAGTTAAATAGGACCAAGGCCTAAATAGGCTAAATAAGTAAGGTTAGTGAGAAGAAATAATAACATGTACGTTTGTTTTCCCTTCTCACTTTTCATTTACAATAAACAAAACAGATAGAAAACCATCCTTCGTCTTATCACTTCAAACCCTGGAAATCAAAATCAAACCAAATAAAATCCTAAAACTCCCCAAACTTAAATCTAAGCTTCTCTGCAGCCTTCTCCATTCCTTAGGCTCAAAAAGCGAGGTTTTAGCCATGGTTGGAGATCATAGTTGGTTATATATCTAAGAGAGAAAGTGAAATTTGAGCAGAAAATGCAGGTTGGTAGAAAAATCATAATTAATTGTAGAAAAGTCAGAAAAATATGAAATTTGGATTTGGTTATTTTTAACTCATGTATGCACCTTTAGTTAAAAATTTTGTGAAAAAATATTTAGGTTTGTTATGTCAAATTCGCACGTCTTTGGGGACAAAATTTAGGATTGTTTTAATTGAAACTTAAAAGTGATGCATGTAACTTTGAAGCTTTTTGGATATTAAGATGAGTAATCTCACAATTTTTGGTTATAATTCACTACGTGTGGGTAAATAGTTGAATTGTTAAGAAAATAGGTGGATTTTGATCTCAGTCAGTGTTTAATCTGTTGTCAGTTCCCTTCTCTATCAGTTGCAACTTGTGAACGCTGTTTTCCTTCGTGTTTGTTTTCCTCAATTGCTATATCAACTGTTGTGTGTATGCATGCTTGAATATGGAGTTTACTGATCAAAAACTATGTGCTGGAGACCCAAGAACTGAACAATTGAACGAGCGTCCAAACAATCAACAATGGGAGCATGAACCTAGAGCAAACGCTGCTCCAGGCCTGTCCACTGGTCGACCGATCCAGGGGGATAGGACGGCTGCTGCTTAGAGCAGTGTTTGCTCCAGGTAGCTCTTTCTCATCGCCGTTTCTGCCTCGTTTCCCCCGGTTTTTGTTTGATTATTTTGATCATTTTTTGAGTTTAATTGTCTCTGAATTTCCATGGTCTAATTCGTATTTGATGATGTGAATTTTGTAATGAATTGGTTTTCAAATAAATAGCAATTTCTTTTTAAAAATAAATATATAGACTCCAAGTGATTTCCAAAATGGTTTTGGAGTAATACAATTATATTTCAACTCGTTTCTAACTCCTGTTTTTATTATAACATTTTTATGCTACTTATAGATATATAGAAATCTCATTTTCATGAATTTTCAACTCTCTTTTTTAAAACAAATATTTAGTAAGGAATCTCCAAAACTAGTATTTATATATAAATTATTATTTCATTCGAATGAGGAATTTAATCAAACGATTTATTAAAATAAGTGTTATGGAGCGCTTGCGTTTACTTTGTAGGTTAAGTCTCAGATTTATTCGATCGAAACCCTATTTTTCTCTTGGGTGGTGTTTACTAACTTATAGTAAATATTCGAAGAAACAAGTGAGATATGGAACGTACGAGCGTTATTTGACTAGTTACTATTTGGAAGTAGATAACACTTAGTAAAATGAGTTTAATGACTTATCTTCTATGTTTATCCATGTAAAAGCATATCCATGGAGCTTTACGCTCATCTATGGTGTTTTACACCCATCCGTGAAACTATGAGCTTTATGCTCATCTGTTGAGGCTTACGCTCATTTGTAGAGCCCTATGCTCATTTGTGTTTTATGGGTTTCATATCCATTCATGGGTCCTCTGGACTATTTGTGTATACATCCATGTCCGTTGAATTTTATATGTTCACCAATCTATAATTGGTGCCTCCCCCTTTGTATCTTCTGAATTTCAATTTGATTTTTTGATTTTTATGAGATACATGTTTCACCAAATAACTGTGGAAAATGCTTTTACAAGCTAACATTAATTTTAGGGTTTTTGAAAAATTAAAAAGGTGATACTCTTCCGTTTTTAACTCTATGTGGATTTTGGTTCATTTGAGATCCTTATACCATTATCCCAATCTTATGTAACATTATCTCTCTTATCTCACATTTACTTGAATTATAACTAGCTGACTCGTTTATTATATTTTTGTAATACTCGGGTCAGACCGATATGTTTTTAGGTACTTCTACATGATGACTTAGGGTCGGACTAGCTTAAGGATACCTTATATGTTATAGTAGTCTAGTAGTGTGTAGCCTATCTTGTATTCGAAATAGAGACTCATTTTTTTGTATATTCTTTTAGGTTTTCTATGTTTCTCATATGTACATCTGGTTCTCTTGTGACCACTACTTTGTAGTTCACTCTATGTATTATATACATGTCACCTTCATTGAGATACGTATATTACTTTGTATATTCTATGACTCTGTGATATGTAATATTTTATATTGTCCTGAATTATTTTAAGCCGTTGTATCATTGTTTTATGCCTAGATCAGATGCGTCGAATCCTCTCTCGTAAGGAAAGAAAAAAATGTTTACCTAATTCGACATATCAATACTCTCCGAAAGCAACAATACGAATGGTCGCTCCTAACCAACCTTATCCTCTACATTAGCAGACCTTATTACATAGTAATTTCCTTTGTTAACGAGGGTATAAAGGCGGGGCGTTGTAGGAATGCACTTCAAACAAAGCAAAATGATGTTCTCTATCTTCTAGTTGATGATCTAACCTGTACTCCACTATCTAATTTGATATAGAGAGCAATTTGAGTGATTTTGGATGAAATTTGGATGAATCTAGGTCTAATTAGAGTTTTGACCTGATTTAGAGTGAGTGGGAAAAGTTTTATCTTGACTCATTAGCCCTTTGTTTATAGTATTCTTTAGTTAGACTAATGGGCCAACTAATGAGCTTCACTGATTACATACTAACTCTAGCCAGCCGTTGTATAAACTTAAAACAGGCATAACTTTCTAACCGTAAGTGCGTTTCTATTATGACCACTCTACGGAGCGTGAAACCATCATTTCGTAGCAATATACTTGGTTTAAGACCCTAATTCAACTCCTATCAAAAGTTACATCCCAAACAAGGTTTCCATGGTCAATATTGTCACATAGACATTTGGGAAAAATCATAAGTGTGTAAAATATACCTAAGAGTCATATCCAAAAATTATAGTATCATATAACCTCATATGAATAAAATAACAATATTTTTCGATCCTTTAATACATAAAATACTGGTCATTATATTCAACCTCCCTAAGAATTTTGCCCCCAACATCCCCTAACAAGCCAAAGTATAAGCAACCATGGTCATCCAACATGCCTATCAATCATAGGCAACCATCAAACATCTCACACAAGCAGCCTTGCAATATATAGTATAGGTGACCTGCCCTAGCATGTAGAATACTAACCCATTATATATAATCTACAATGGTGAAAGTAAAAATGATAAACGATGGGTCTTACCATTCAAAGCACTCCAGATATGAAGTCCTCGTGCTCTCTTCCATCTCCCATGTATAATCGTCCTCACTTTCGCTCCGTTGTACCTTAACTAGCTTCACCGTTTTTCTCCTGAGCTGTTTCGTATCGTTCCAAACAACAAGAGTGGCTTATGAGGTACAGAAACTTATGGTTCTAGCTCAACATCATTTAGCTGACCCTGTGTGATTTTCAAGCCTGAGTCGTGCTCAAACTTCCACAGATAAGAGACATGAAAAACATTATGCACACCAGCCATCATCTGAGGTAAGTCAACCCTATATGCTAGCTTCTCGATTCTCTCGACTATCGAAAAAGGTCCTACAAATCTCGATGCCAACTTCCCCTTTCTAACGAATTGAGCTTCATTTTTTATAGGAGAAACCTTTTCAAACACCATAACTCCGACAGAAAACTCTAAATCCCTTCGTCTCTTATCCGCATAGCTTTTCTATCGATCTTGAGCAGCTTTCATTTGTTGCTGAATGACCTCAATCTTCTCCGAAATCTATTTAATCATATCAGTCCCAAGTATCAATTTCTCATCTGCTTCCCACCAACATGAAAGAGCATCACATGGTCGACCATACAATGCTTCATATGGAGCCATACCAATACTCTATCGATATCTGTTGTTGTATGCAAACTCCACCAAATGCAAATGATCCTCCCATGATCTATAGAGTCTATAATGCATGCTCGCAAGAGATATTCTAATATATGATTTACTCTTTCGGTCTGCCCATCCTTTTATGGCTGATATGCCGTACTAAGATACAGCTCCATCCCCAATGCATCTTGTAAGCCCTTACAAAACCACTAGTGAACAACAGGCCTCGGTTACTCACAATTCTCTTTGGCACACCTTGAAATTGTACTATCCATTTTACATACAACTCTACTAGCTTGGATGCTGTTCTACTTGGTTTGATAGGTATAAACCTTGCATTCTTGGTCAATCGATCTACTATGACCCAAATTCCATTGTACCCTACTCGAGTCCTCGCCAATCCATAAGTAAAATTCGTTGATACTTTTTCCCATTTCCATTCAAGAATCTTTATTGGTTGCAACAATCTACTATGTTTCCTTTACTCTGCCTTTATCAACTGTCAGTTCACACACTTTGAGATGAATGCCCCAACATTCCTATTCATAACTTCCCAGTAGTAAGTTCGCTTCATATCATGATACATCTTGTTACCACCAAGATGTATAATCAATCTAGAATGATGACACTATCTTAACACTACATCTCTCAATCCAACAACTTCGAGAACAAATAATCTTCCATCCTTATGAAGCCAATCTTCTCGGTCGATGTTCGTTGACGGATCTATCGGTTTTGAAAATCGTCGAACGAACATAAATTAAAAATATAATCGCAAGCGCATGGCGCACACTTGTAGTACGTGGCGAATACGGGTCGATCTGCAGGGAATTGATAATTTTAAAAATCTATTCAATCAAATTAAACCAAAGTCGAGTCAAAGTTAAGCTAGAGAAATAGAGAAATAACTAACTAATTAAAAGAAAAGAGATGCAAATATAAGAGTTAAATGACAATTTAGAGAATAAATTCACTCTCTAGATAATGTAGTTCAACACATATGAAATCATGATCTCTCTTTTATGGTCATTAGTGCTTTAATTGATGTGCCTATCATAAGTATGGCATATTTGTGCTATTAGTTAGCCAACATAAGCCATCAAACTTTGACACACCCCTTAAACCACTTACTAACTTTCATGAAACTTGACAATGAAAATGAAAATGAAATCTATTTTAAGTATGGCTTATTAACTATTGATTAGAAATATAGACCATCAAATTTTAATTTCAAATCACTTTCTTTTGCCATAATCATATTTTGATGAAGAGGCAATTAGTGTTTGTGATTGTTAAAGCATAGCCTATTTGATATCAACAATATAGGCTATCAAATTCAAAGCAAAAACAACTAGTAAACCATTTCTATCATCATCATTAAGCACAAAAAGAGAGCATGAATTAACAAATAGTTGAAGCTACATAATTAGAGAGCTTCATTACCCCTAAACTGAAGGGTTTTGCCTCTCATATTTGTCATTTGATTAACAAATGTAGCTAGCAACATGAAAGCAAAAAGAAAGAAAAATGAAAGCTAATGGAAAAGAGAAGCTAAGTAACAAGAATTAAAACTAATCTACTTTGCATGAATGTAAACTACACTACTAATATAAGAAGAGAAGAAGCATCTAAATAAAAGAGAATTAACATTGCATAAAAGAAAGAAAAATTACATGAAATAAAATGGCTAAATAGCCATGGAAAAAGAAGAGAGAAAAGCTTTGATTTATTTCCTAAGCTAAAAACTAAGTAAGAGAGACTAAGAAGGAACGGTTACATGAAACATAAGGGGTGCTTATACATGTGTTAAACCCTAATTCATATTTTGGGGAATGCCCAAAATACCCTTGAGAAAGTGTGGAGGCCAAGTAATCATTAGCTTCTACTAATCATCATTTAAGTGTACACGAAGCCATTAACTCCATAAGCATGTGCATTAGCCTCTAATTTGTACATTAAGGTAGGTGGGTAGGTGGGGTCCTCCATTATCTTCACTTTGAATTATTTCCATCTTCATTTCTTCTCTTCAATCTTGTGCATGCATATATCATCATGAAACCACTTGTATATGAATTCAAATTCCTACAAAACAATATAGAAATTTTCAATTAAATTTTAGAAAATTAATATATGCACAAAAATGACCATTTTGCCCTTGGATGAAGATGAATATGTGACCATTTGAAAATAATATGAATTTTGGTTTAAACAAGTTAAAATACCCGATATGATCATTTATTTAATTTAAATAGATTAAATATGGTGGTAAAAATATACACATTTACGTGCACATCAAATACCCCCACACTTATCTTTTTATTCGTCCTCGAATAAAGGAAAACTAAGATAAATCCATTTTCATAGGGAGCATGATTGCATTGAGCGTATGCAACAAGCTGTTAAACCTCTGGGTGTCCCAAGTAGGACGAGTGTTGTCTCGTGAGGGTTTTCAGCGGATACTACCCACAAAATCCAAATGCAGGATGAAAATATTTACAAAATGCAAGATTATTTACAATGAGATGAATGCGAGTTTTTGGAAATATTTACAAATGAAAGATTTACTTTTAAATAGACACAAATAAGTTAAATATAGGTTTGGTTATTATCTTGAAAACTTAAGTCATTTACTTGTCAAAATTTCCAACAAAAATGAAGTTACCATAACAAATAGACAATAGTTTAACTCATTGTTTTGGTTGATAACATAGTGTAATTTGAAATGGATCCTTAGTTAATTATCAAAGTTTTTCAAAGTGGTATATTCGTTTCTTTTCAATAACAAGTCGAATCAAATAAGTTAAAATAGTTCTTGGATTTCATTTGCTTACTCTCTCCATTTTTTCTTTTGAAAATTTTGTTGATATTAGCAATATTTACATATGCCTAACTCAGATAAACTGAGGCCAGATATATTACCCATGCAATGCCTTGCGGACTGATGTGAGGGGAATACAGAGCGTGGCGAGTGAACACACAAGTGTGAACACTTATTGACTGTAGGCGTTATTAGTAAAATAATTTTTATATACACACACCTAACTCAGATAAACTGAGGCCAGATATACCGGTCGTGCACTGCCTTTCGGGCTTACGTGAGATGGGTACAGAGCATGGCGAGTGAACACACGAGTGTGAACACATGACTCTAGGTGTTTATTAAGAAAATATATATATATTTTTGTTGTGTTTTTGTTTTTTTAGGGAGACAGTTTCGCAAAATCATCTTAGCATCATTTAACTTAGAAGACAAAAAAAATGTTATATCCTTTACTTTAAATCAACCACTTTTTAAAACAAAGATTTTCAATTAGGATATATTTCATAATTATCATGTATGAATCTTCCTATATACTAGTTAAACCATTATTATTTGTAATCAAACTTCATTTTTATTTTTGTTAAAACGAATAAATTTTCAAAAATTTCAATTTAATAATCCAAAACCATATATTTATCTTACTGTAACGACCCGCTATTTTGGACCATTCGCATCCATTATAAGTGTATAGGTAGACACTCATGCCAGAGTTGAATTGCTCGAAATACCGCGTTGTTAATTTAAATTGACAAAACTGAACATATACAGTAAATAAATAATCATAGATCACAGACACAGAGTAATAAGTGCAGCGGAAATAAAAGAGATAGTAGTTCATGAAGCTACTATATAAATTTATAAGTTACATCAGAGTTAAACCAGATACAACGGAAGAGTAATATGATACATCAGATACAAATCAGAATACATCACTGAAATCTTCGAATACTGAAAGCAGAATAAATGGCTGGATCTTCAAGCAAAGCTCCAACTCCAAAGGTGAGTCTCGAATACTAGTACACTCAGTATGACCGGAGCGTAAAGCAAAAACACAAGACACTCGAGTCAGGATTAACATTCTTATATTAATAAATCCAACTCAAGTGAAATAGCAATTGAAATACAAGTAACTCAAAGGATGTTTGGAATAACTATCCTTTAAGGATCCGTTAAACTATCTACTAGTTAGTAATGTACGCTAAGTAGATAATGTCTATCAGTAATATGTAAAGATATCAAAATAGCATTAAGTCATGGCCCATTCCACCCTTAACACATTTTTATTCCCAAAAGCATATACAAGACCGTAGTTTCCCCAAAACCGGAAGTCACCAGAGGGCAATCCATATACTAAAGGTACAAATCAAAATCGTAGTGGTCGCGCATAAATGGAATACAAGTATGACAAGGCACATAAGGCAATACCCAAGGTAGTGATACTACCGTTCGCCTGATCCGGACTGGTGAGAACGCAACGCCGCAGCGCCCGCAACACCGTGAAACAACACTCCCAAAATCAAGGGTGCACCAATCGACAACAAGTAATAAGTAGTTCGAAGAAGTGTGTCCACTTGAGGTAGCTAATCCTCCATTGGCCCGGCACAGCTCCTGTTTTAGTCATTTCCAATTTGACACAAGTGTCAAGGCTATCCATTATCGTTCTCTTTCTTCAGTCAACACGTACATCAATCCAACCACTTCATTCTGGATCATCACTCTGCGTATAGTTATTAAAGTGGTTTCGGTTCAGATAGAGAGTATATCCATTACCGATCCCGGTCTCTTTAATAACTTTCGTAATTATTACACCGATTGGTCATTTAATATATTTCAAAACCAAATCAATTTCAATTAAATTAGAATTCGTAAATCAACATTTCATTGTCTTTCGAAATAAATTTCCAAAATTTTCGTTTCAAAACTTCCAATTTACCATTTCAAAATCTTATAAATCAAATTTCAATCTTTATTTTAAACCATTCAAATATTGATTCAAATTCGTATATAAGTTTCATTCCGAAATCATTTAAACAAATTTTATTTAACATTCAAATCAATTTAAACTCATTTATCGATTCCATTCAATATTCGTTAAGTTACTTTATCATTCAAAACAATTTCTATTAAATTTCCAATTCATTAAATCAATTCTTAAGTTCATCTTCATTAAATCAAAATTTACAATTTTGAATTAAATTAAATTCATCAAATCAATTCTTTTAATTTTCAAGTCTTACATTAATTTCAATAAATCACATTTTATTTCTTGTTAAAGAAATTCAATTTCACTTATTTACTTATTTAATAATTTTCCAAAACTTAATTAATAAAGAAACTCAATTTCAATTATTTACGAAGTAAAATTCACTTATTCAAAAATTCAATTTAATTTAATCATTAAATAATTCAATCTTATTTAATTATTAAATAATTCAAAACTTAATTATTAAATAATTTCAAAACTCAATTATTTCAACTTAATTATAATTTCAAACTTAATTATTAAATCATTTCAAAGTTAATTCAATCATTTCTCAAATTAAACAACATTCTTTCATCAATTACATTGTTAATATTTTGTTTCAGATTATTAAATATTAACATTTTCCTTTTATCAAAATTTAAATTTCAACTTCATTTCAAAACCATATTAATTATTCAAATAAAATCTTCATTTATTTTTAAATCAAATTATTGACCAATCGGTTTTTATTTAATTTTCTATCCTAGGTCAAAGTTAAAATTTGGGTATTTATCATTTCAACCCGATTCCAATTCAATTCAAAATCAAAGCATAGCAAAGGGAACTTGCAGTGTGATAACTGGGATGGTGTCAAAGTAAATAAACAAGCAATAACAACAAACAATAACAATCCAATAATCAATTCAAATAATCCCGAAATAACCGTATTAATTCGCATTTTTTTGTACGAATTAATATAATTATTTCTAGAATCTACACTATCATTTCATGTGGATTAAAGATTATTACATTACAGTTTTCACTTGTCATTCATTTACAATTTCATACATCATCAATTTAACAACATACATTCAGTGGTTCAAAATGTAATTAAACAAATCCTACGTGTCAATAAATTCAACAGTTAAAGGGGTCATATTATACAAATGTCAGTTAATCAAATTTAACATTTAATTATCCTATATCAAGTTCAATTGCATACTAGTTATCAATTTAACATTAACAATTAACGTCCAATAAAAACATCAACAATCAATCAATTATCAGCCAAACTGTATTATCATCGCATAAATAATTAACAGATAATGGTGTCAGATGTCACAGGTGAACTGGTACAGGTAATAGCATATATAACAGTGTAATTAACTAACAGCAGTATATTTCAATTGTCGTTTCAATTGAAATCAAATTTAATAAATAAATGAACGTTAATTGTGAGTGAGTGCTCACCTTTCGAGGCTAGAGATATGAACGAAACTGAAAGCGAATAGACACAGACAAGCATATAGATCAAGCGAGAGGGACGGTGACAAGTTAGCACTTTGCTGCGATAAATTTGATATTGAGAATGTCAGTCAAGTGAACAAGATATGTATATATATATATATATAAATTTCTAAATCAATTTAAACATACATTAAAATAATAATATATATAAATAAAATTTGAAAACCAACTCGTGCATGCCTCCACACACATGCATACTGAAAATAAATATTCTATAAACCAATATACATGTATACTTTGAAATCAATAGTATAAATATGATATATATATATACATATATATAAGTTGATATGTAACTTACTTGTACAAAATCAATGTATACATTTGCAGGCTACTTATGTGCAGACGCAAGAAAATGTGAACAAATAGGCGTATGCAGACCAATATATAAAATCAGAGCATATTATATATGTATATACTTTTAATGTCTAACAAAATATAACTTATAACTACAAAATGTTAATACTTTAAACCCATACGTATACAAACCAAGCTTTTGAAGTATATAAAACTGCAAACAACAACTTACTGCAATATATATATACACGAAACACAACAGAGAATATATAAAACCATATGGACTATATACTTTTATACTATATAAAGATTGTTATACTCGAAGTTAATAATATAAAACCAGAAATCAAAATGGGTACCAGCTTTAATATATACACTTATATATAATAATAATAAAATTCGAACAAGAATGCAAGAGTGAAGGCACTGCAAATATAAGCAGACTATACTATAATATACGCATTCCTCAAAAGTATGTACAGACCAAAATATAACTCATATATATAAAGGTACATTTATATTTACTGTATAATAAAAATCAACTTATACTACAATCTTAATATAACAACAAAAATAATATATATAATAACAAACAACTTTTTATAATCAAATATACTAACAGATTCTTTCCTATATAAACTGTCATAAGAACTATAACGAAATACAAATAGAACTGAGAATAAAATATTGTTATGAACAACATACATAAACATATATAAATTATAAGAATCAAAAGATTAACATACAAATAAACCAAGAAATATATATACAGTTGTATACTCACTGACCCATATACATGTGCTTATTCCAAATTTACAAATAGCCTATTACTCATACACACTGAAATCAGATCTATATATAAACTTGCCCCGCTGTATACATTTATATATATAAAAAAAGTATAAACTTATTACTGTAACATATCTATATTTAAACGATCATACTAACATATGATATACTATATATGCAAAATACAAATGTTTCCAAGTTCTAAAGAAACAAGACAGAGGCCTAAAATATAATATACATATATACTTACGCGTGCAGTCAAAGGTAAGGAGAGAAGGTAAGCGGCGGGTTAGGTAACGATGCCTCGACACAGGCGTTTAGCCTCGGCTGCAGCGATGGGGACAGGTGGGGCGGAGATGCTCCTGGTGGTGTACGGTGTGCGTTCGGCGGGGATGGGCGAGATTGGTGAAGGCGGCGCTCGGCACTGTTGGGTTGAGGGTATGAAGTGTGTGCGGGTTTCAAGGCGGAGGGTCAAATCCAGGTGGTGGCCAAGGCGGTTGCTGCATGGTAGAAAGTGAATGGACATGGGCAGGTGGAAGTTTTAGGTGTGGTGATGGTGGCTACGCTATTGTATGCTGGCGGATCAGAGGAGGGAGGTGGCTGCGGAGGAGGGAGACAAACGGAGGCGAAGCGGTGGGTTGCGGGAGAGGGAAGGCATGGCCGTAGATCTCGGGTTGTTGACGGTTGTAGGCGAGGTCAGGGAGAGGCCGCGATGTGGGTGGAAGGGAGAGAGAAGTGGCGGACGAGGGATGTTTAAGGTGGTGGTTGTTCTCGGGTCTGGTCACCGTTATGTGTGAAGGAAAGATAGGCGGTTGGCATGGCAAGAACAAAGGCAAAGAGCATGTTCCAGGTTCATGCGTGCTATGCTTTAGGACACAAGCAACGTTTATTTTGTAATCATCATTTTTTTTAGGGAAGACAGTGGAGAAAAGTGGAGAGGAAATAATGAACTGACATCGGAAATGAAACAACGATGTATTAAAATGGTAGGAATACTAATAGTCAGAATTGAATTCACTGGAAAATATAAAAGACAACTGGCTGTTGACTTATTCACGTGAAATTTGAATGGATACAAGAAAACCAAGAGGTTCGGAATAAATACCGATACGAAAATCGTCCTGTAGATTTCGCTGTCTCTCGAACTTCAAAATTAACAATTAAATATATTGGGAAGATGAGCACAACGAGACGATCAAGACGGTATACAGATATCAGTGGTATGATTGAATTATAAAAATTCTAATTTTCTAATAGCGGAAAATGCAAGAAAAACGCTGAAAAATAAGATCGACGGAGCCAAAGATGTCTGAATTTGGAAAAACGACAAACTGACATCTTGCTCAGAAGATGGTTTAGAATTTTTCTATGTAAAAATATTTAGGTTTCGGAAATATTTTATTTTCATCGTTTTTTAACTGATTAAATTAAAGTAAATTTACGCGCGAAATAAACTTTCATATTTTCGGACGAAAATTTATCAGCTGCTATGTTTAACTAGACGCATTCCAAATGTTAAATTTATATTTCAAAATTTTATCGTTTAAAATTTCACAAAAATTTAACTAATTACGTTATTAAAACAATTGAAATTTACGGGTCGTTACACTCCCCCCCACTCAAAACTTTTCGTCCCCGAAAAGGAACGAGGTAGGAGAATAGAAACAGCTAGAAAGAAAAACAGATTTGAAATACAAAATAACAATTAATTTAAACCATATAAATTCAAATTTAAATTAATTGATATTCAATAATTGATTTTATCCATTTGATTTCACTAAAATCAATCTCAACTATTTCTAAATTCATTATCTTATTATCCCATTTCTAAATTTACAATTTCTAAAACCATAAATTTGAATAGTCTTTTATTATAATCATATCTTATTTTCAACAATTTAAATTCTTCTTTATTCCAAATTATTATTAAATTTGTTTTACATAATATATCTAATCACATATATTTAACCCATATAAATTAATTTAAACCATAAAAGTTTCGATTTAAATTAATTTATATTCAATAATTGGTTTAATTTTAAGATATTTTCATAAGTTGATCTAATTCAATTTGTTAATTCTTTCAGAACAAATTTATTTGCCTCATCTATTATCCAATTAACTTATTATCCTATTTATTTCAATTAACATTTTATAATTAAAATTTAAGTGTATAGCATTTATTATAAACACTCAAATTTTATTTATAAATCCAATTTATCTTATATTATCCAATTACATATTCAACTTCTGAATGATTTAGGTAAGTTGTATTAGAATGCAGTTGAACAATATACAAATAAAATTTTCCCAATTCAATTATTCAAGTTTAAATATTTATTCCAAATTTGGTTTTATTTATAATTGAAAACATCCTTTTGCATAATTTTAAGAATTTAATTTCCGTTTAATTTCAAACCCTTTAGAGATAATTATGTGTATACTATATATATTGAATCAAAATATACCCAAGAAATTCAAATCAAAATATTTTTCAAAACAAAACCGTAGCAAAGCTACAGAATAGTTTCTCCACTTCGAAACTCGAAAATGAATGTCGATGATGCGGCCGCCATCAACGAAATTATTTTCCAGCGACAAAGAGAAGAGCATTGCTTTCAACATTTTAAAATTCTTTGTAAACGGTTCCTATTTGAAAATACTTCCAATAATATATACTTTAAAATTTTAAAACCAAAGTTCGAAATCACCGGAAACTAAATTCTCAAATTTCTGAATTAAATTCATTCCAAATCAATTTATAAACCGTAATTATAAATTTATTTAGAACAATAAATGAAAATCAAATATTATCATTTCAAACAAACAATTTAATTAACCTATTAAATTCCAGAAAATTTTACTTATATTTTCACAATATAATCAAACAAATTTATTTCATTTTCCAAATTTGAAAATAATATTGTGTCAGTTTGCTCTGTTCAAGTGTTTTGGAAATCCTACCGATAACGTTGATCAGACGAATCGATCGGAAACCCAAATCAACATCAACAACTCAAACAACACAATATATAAAACATTTTAATATAAATTTACAAATACACTTCCTCGCTCGACGATACAAGAATGGATTCAAAGCAAGGATAGAGATTCAAATTTAATGGACTCAAATCAAGAGAAATTTTTTTTCTTTTATAATATGTTTGAAACAGAAGATAAGATTGTTCGATTAACAGAATCGGGAGATGGATAAGCTTATTAAATTTACGGGCAACCTTAACAGGATCGACCGTGACTTCAATAATAAGATCGATGCTGAATTCCGAGGTAAATCAACATCCGATCTCGAGAAATAGAATTCAGGTATAGCAGGAAACAAATAGCACCATAAACCGAGGATACAGAAATCTCCGGTAAATCGATGTCTATTGTAAAGGAGTTCACACTTTATAAATAATTCGAAAATTGGCGAGACCGCCGATTCATTATAAAGTCATTCGAAATGGAGTTATGGGATGCTCCAGAATTGAAATATGATGAATAGTGAGGGACACGAATGAATTTCAGAACCGTAGGGAACGTTTCGAAATTCAAAGGAATCGAGTCAAAAGGAAGAGATTGAAACTCGAATGAGAGTGATTCTGTAAATACATTTACCCTACATGTTGAGTTTTGCCTAGAGCTACCAAAGCTCTGATACCAACTGTAACGACCCGCTATTTTGGACCATTCGCATCCATTATAAGTGTATAGGTAGATACTCATGCCGGAGTTGAATTGCTCGAAATACCGCGTTGTCAATTTAAATTGGCAAAACTGAACATATACAGTAAATAAATAATCACAGATCACAGACACAGAGTAATAAGTGCAGTGGAAATTAAAGAGATAGTAGTTCATGAAGCTACTATATAAATGTATAAGTTACATCAGAGTTAAACCAGATACAACGGAAGAGTAATATGATACATCAGATACAAATCAGAATACATCACTGAAATCTTCGAATACTGAAAGCAGAATAGATGGCTGGATCTTCAAGCAAAGCTCCAACTCCAAAGGTGAGTCTCGAATACTGGTACACTTAGTCTGACCCGAGCGTAAAGCAAAAACACAAGACACTCGAGTCAGGATTAACATTCTTATATTAATAAATCCAACTCAAGTGAAATAGCAATTGAAATACAAGTAACTCAAAGGATGTTTGGAATAACCATCCTTTAAGGATCCGTTAAACTATCTACTAGGTAGTAATGTACGCTAAGTAGATAATGTCTATCAGTAATATGTAAAGATATCAAAATAGCGTTAAGTCATGGCCCATTCCACCCTTAACACATTTTTATTCCCAAAAGCATATACAAGACCGTAGTTTCCCCAAAACCGGAAGTCACCAGAGGGAAATCCATATACTAAAGGTACAAATCAAAATCGTAGTGGTCGCGCATAAATGGAATACAAGTATGACAAGGCACATGAGGCAATACCCAAGGTAGTGATACTACCGTTCGCCTGATCCGGACTGGTGAGAACGCAACGCCGCAGCGCTCGCAACACCGTGAAACAACACTCCCAAAATCAAGGGTGCACCAATCGACAACAAGTAATAAGTAGTTCGAAGAAGTGTGTCCACTTGAGGTAGCTAATCCTCCATTGGCCCGGCACAGCTCCTGTTTTAGTCATTTCCAATTTGACACAAGTGTCAAGGCTATCCATTATCGTTCTCTTTCTTCAGTCAACACGTACATCAATCCAACCACTTCATTCTGGATCATCACTCCGCGTATAGTTATTAAAGTGGTTTCGGTTCAGATAGAGAGTATATCCATTACCGATCCCGGTCTCTTTAATAACTTTCGTAATTATTACACCGATTGGTCATTTAATATATTTCAAAACCAAACCAATTTCAATTAAATTAGAATTCGTAAATCAACATTTCATTGTCTTTCGAAATAAATTTCCAAAATTTTCGTTTCAAAACTTCCAATTTACCATTTCAAAATCTTATAAATCAAATTTCAATCTTTATTTTAAACCATTCAAATATTGATTCAAATTCGTATATAAGTTTCATTCCGAAATCATTTAAACAAATTTTATTTAACATTCAAATCAATTTAAACTCATTTATCGATTCAATTCAATATTCGTTAAGTTACTTTATCATTCAAAACAATTTCTATTAAATTTCCAATTCATTAAATCAATTCTTAAGTTCATCTTCATTAAATCAAAATTTACAATTTTGAATTAAATTAAATTCATCAAATCAATTCTTTTAATTTTCAAGTCTTACATTAATTTCAATAAATCACATTTTATTTCTTGTTAAAGAAATTCAATTTCACTTATTTACTTACTTAAATAATTTTCCAAAACTTAATTAATAAAGAAACTCAATTTCAATTATTTATGAAGTAAAATTCACTTATTCAAAAATTCAATTTAATTTAATCATTAAATAATTCAATCTTATTTAATTATTAAATAATTCAAAACTTAATTATTAAATAATTTCAAAACTTAATTATTTCAACTTAATTATAATTTCAAACTTAATTATTAAATCATTTCAAAGTTAATTCAATCATTTCTCAAATTAAACAACATTCTTTCATCAATTACATTGTTAATATTTTGTTTTAGATTATTAAATATTAACATTTTCCTTTTATCAAAATTTAAATTTCAACTTCATTTCAAAACCATATAATTATTCAAATAAAATCTTCATTTATTTTTAAATCAAATTATTGACCAATCGGTTTTTATTTAATTTTCTATCCTAGGTCAAAGTTAAAATTTGGGTATTTATCATTTCAACCCGATTCCAATTCAATTCAAAATCAAAGCATAGCAAAGGGAACTTGCAGTGTGATAACTGGGATGGTGTCAAAGTAAATAAACAAGCAATAACAACAAACAATAACAATCCAATAATCAATTCAAATAATCCCGAAATAACCGTATTAATTCGCATTGTTTTTTGTACGAATTAATATAATTATTTCTAGAATCTACACTATCATTTCATGTAGATTAAAGATTATTACATTACAGTTTTCACTTGTCATTCATTTACAATTTCATACATCATCAATTTAACAACATACATTCAGTGGTTCAAAATGTAATTAAACAAATCCTACGTGTCAATAAATTCAACAGTTAAAGGGGTCATATTATACAAATGTCAGTTAATCAAATTTAACATTTAATTATCCTATATCAAGTTCAATTGCATACTAGTTATCAATTTAACATTAACAATTAACGTCCAATAAAAACATCAACAATCAATCAATTATCAGCCAAACTGTATTATCATCGCATAAATAATTAACAGATAATGGTGTCAGATGTCACAGGTGAACTGGTACAGGTAATAGCATATATAACAGTGTAATTAACTAACAGCAGTATATTTCAATTGTCGTTTCAATTGAAATCAAATTTAATAAATAAATGTACGTTAATCGTGAGTGAGTGCTCACCTTTCGAGGCTAGAGATATGAACGAAACTGAAAGCGAATAGACACAGACAAGCATATAGATCAAGCGAGAGGGACGGTGACAAGTTAGCACTTTGCTGCGATAAATTTGATATTGAGAATGTCAGTCAAGTGAACAAGATATGTATATATATATATATATAAAAATTTCTAAATCAATTTAAACATACATTAAAATAATAATATATATAAATAAAATTTGAAAACCAACTCGTGCATGCCTCCACACACACATGCATACTGAAAATAAATATTCTATAAACCAATATACATGTATACTTTGAAATCAATAGTATAAATATGATATATATATTTTTTTTTTTTTTTTTTTTTTTAGAAAAGATAAACCGCCTCATTAATAACCTGAACCTATACCCAGTGTGGGAATAGGACAGGGAAAAAGAGTGCGGCGCTTTATTAACAACATATTAACAAAGCAAAGGTATAAAACCAATGTATATACAAGCGTCACAACTGCCAAAAAGCTAGGCAAAAATTAAAGAAAGTACATAACGCAACAGCAACCAAAGACCAAACCCCCTAACCAACAAACCAAACAAAAAAGGAAAAGAGAATCACACCCATCTTCAACAAAACAGGCGAATCAAATCCCCATCAGATCAATGCCCCAACGATCTAGAATTCTCTTGCTTCTCAAAGAAATCGAACTCGTCTTCTTCAATTTGTTATTACCCAGCAGTTTCAGATCTATTTCAATGAGCTTCCAACGATCCCAATTTGATACTTTTCGGCCATCATGGAGTCTACAATTTCGCTCCTGCCAGATGTGGTGAATAACAGTAGAAAAGCTAGCAAAAGCCAGACCGGTTGCTTGATCCGCTACATCGAAGTTTGCAATTAGCATCTGGCATCCCTCTTCCAACGTCAGAGAAATCGGCTGAGGTAAGTCTAAATTCTTGCAACACGAACTCCATAAATATGTAGAGTAAGGACATGCAAAGAAAAGATGGGAATGGTTTTCAGGGAACTGATTACAAAGAAGACAGATAGTATCAGAAACATAACCCCAGTCTATAAGTTTATCTCTGGTAGGTAACCGATTGTATATAGCTTTGTAGGCAGTTAAAGACATCCTAGGATTATTACACTTGTTCCAGATAATTTTGCCCCAATCAACAGTAGGGAAATGATTTCTAGATTCATTCCAAGCAGATCTGAAACTGAAACCTTTTAAATCACTAGTCCATTTCCAATAATCAGAGGAAGACGAAGAATCTATAACTACACTTGAGATCAGATTATTTAGTTGCCTAGTGAAAGGAACTAAATCCAGATTAAAAACCCCGTCTTGAATGATAGAAGAAACATTATCAGACTGATGGCCATAAAGATATAAGCTATCCCATCCAAGAATAGAAACCATGCTTTCACTATTAATCCAGGGATCATGCCATAACAACGTATTCCTACCATTTACAATGACTCTAGAAATATTATTCCGAGCAACCTGTCTATGCTTGAGAATGGATTTCCAAGTACAGGAGGAGTTGTTATCAATTTCCATGGTCCAAAAATGCTTATTGTCACAATACCTTTTGCTCATCCAGCGAGACCAAACATTTTTCGAATTGATAAAATGCCAAAGAAGTTTTAGACTTGCCGCTTTTCTGATATCCACAAAATTTCTCAAACCAATACCTCCTTCTGACTTAGGACGGCATAGAGTATTCCAAGCGATTTTATGAACTTTACCATTCCATATAAAATTAGCGCACATTTTATTTAATTTGTCAATAGTGGCCAAAGGGAGCTGGTAAACCATCATCCAATACATAACCATAGGAGTTATAACAGAATGAATTAATTCAATTCTGCCAGCCAGGGATAATAATTTGCAATTCCAACCATTTAATCTATTATTAATGTTATCGAAAAGAGCCCCACAATCAGCAAAATGAAGATAGTTATGAGATAAAGGCACCCCTAAGTATTTAACTGGAAGTTTGCTCTCTTGCATATTAAGAATATTCATAATCTCATGCTTACTTGTTGTGCCTTTACTAAAATACAGCTTAGATTTACTATTGTTAACAATTAATCCCACATAGATTTTAAGCTTCTCCAAGCATTTATTAATCACCCTGGCACTTTTAATGGAAGCCCGAACAAAGATCATCAAATCATCAGCATAAAGAAGGTGAGTAATGGCCGGTTCAAAATTAAAAGGAGGAGTAATGTCCTTGACTTTGTAGGCCTTCATCATCAAAATAGAGAAATACTCCATAGCCACACAAAACAAATACGGCGATAGAGGATCGCCTTGTCTAATACCTCTAGTGCTAGGAATCATGCCCTTGGGGTAACCATTAATCATAATAGAAAAAGTAGGAGTAGAAATGCAGTTGTAGATTAATTTAACCAACTTTCCAGGAAAGCCCAACTTATAAAGCATATGGCAAATAAATTTCCTATTAACCATATCATATGCTTTGTGTAAATCTAGTTTCAAACAAAATTTACCAGCACCTTTTCGATTAAAAAATCTAACTTGTTCATGAGCTAGTAAAATATTTTCCGAGATAACTCTTCCAGGAATAAAAGCAGATTGAGCTTCTGAAATAAGATGGCTAAGGAAAGGCTTAATCCTGTTACAAATAACTTTAGCAATAATTTTGTAAATGACATTGCAGCACGAAATAGGTCTATAATCAGCAAGAGTAGTGGGATTATTGATTTTTGGCACCAGAGTTATGAAAGTATGGTTCACACCTTTGTCTAATTTGCAGGTAGAGAATACCTGATTTATCATGCGAGTCATGTTACTTTTTAACTCATTCCAGTGTATTTTATAAAATTTTGCAGAGAAACCATCTGGGCCCGGACTACTGTTATCAGAAATGGAAGAGATGGCTTTGAAAATTTCATCAGAGCTAACATTGGTAGACAAGAACTCCCTACCACCCTCATTAATGCGGAAAATACAGTTAACATCAGGTAGAGTAGTATTAATATTATCATCATTAAAAATCTGAGTAAAATATAAAATAGCTTCTTGTTCTATCTTATTGGGATCATGCACCAGTTTACCTTCAATGGAAATAACGGAATTAAGGTTAGATCTGTGCTTCCTCATCGACATTTTAGAGTGAAAAAATCTTGTACAATCATCCCCTTCTGAGAGCCAATCAACTTTAGCTTTTTGCGAAGCGTTGAGAAATTCGATATGATTTTGATCCTTCCATCTTTTACAGGCTGCCATTAAGTTGTCAAAAGCTGCAGCATTATCAGGGTTGCTGTCTACACACTTAAGTGCTGCTGCATATTCCTGCTCCAATTCCTTCACTATTTGATTGTCTAATCTTCTCCTAGAGCTCCAGTCTTTGAGGTACAATTTACATACTTTCAGCTGTTGTCTAAAATTATGTAACTGAGAGCCTTCAAAAGATAGCTTAAAAGCATTAGAGAAACATTCTCCATATCCCTCTAATAAATTCCAGGAGTTCACATATCTAAAAGGTTTTCCTACATTTGATATAGGGGGATTAAGTAATTTAAGATATATAGGGATATGGTCACTGATGGGATTAGAGACACCAAAGCAGGCTAAGTTAGGGAATTTGTTCAATAAAAGATCATTACATAAAATTTTGTCAATTTTAGTAGCCATTCCCCTTTTCCTCCAAGTATAGTTGAACCCCAAGATAGGCAAATCAACCAAGCCCGAACTGATCACACAATTTTTGAAACCTTCCATTTGGCTGAAAGGAACCGAGTTACCGCCTTTTTATCTGAAATAGACAGAATATTGTTGAAATCACCCATCAGACACCACGGCACATCAGTATATATAGACTCCTTAGATAGAATATTCCAAAGAAGTTCTCTGTCCTTTAGAAAATTACTAGCATAAATAAAAGAAATTTTCATTTTGAAGCCCCCAGAATTCACAATATTCAACGAAATATGCTGAGAAGACATATGAGTAGGCTCAACCTGCCAAATAGATTTATCCCAAATAACAAGAATTCTTCCTTTACAAGAGCAAATGTTATTGTCTAAAGAAGCCCAATCACTATTCATTTTAGATATTAGCTTATTTTTGCCTTCATTACTAAGTTTATTCTCTAGCAAACCAACCAAAGTTGGTTTATGAGTTGTTAGAAATTTAAACACTGCTAATTGTTTCTCAGCAGCATTTAAACCTCTAACATTCCAAGCAATAATAGTCATTTAACTTTAGAGTGGCTCCTTGTTTGCCTTTTAGGAGGAGCAGTGGATATAGAATGAGCATTACCATTTTTCTTAATCATCTTTCTATTATTTATCTCGTCAATTTCCTCAACAAAATCCTTGTTAACTTCAACAAAATGTTCAACATTCATAACAGGGTCCTGCGAACTAATTTGATGTTCCTCCACAGCAATCTGATTTATAATCTCCTCATCAGAGTCAGAAAGAGTATCAACAAGATCTTCTCTAGCTTCTAGTGACGAGCTTGGATCTCCCTCTGTTAGCTGATTCTGCTCTGGATTTTGGACTTGAATATCAACACATGTAACAGACTCACAATTTTGACCTTCAGATGATGGCTGTCCAAGACCTTGCATGTTGACCCCAGCTTGGATATTCGACGAACGAAGATCTTGTTCCAGAACCAAAGGATTGAGACAATTAACATTAGTTATGGTACTGGGATGATTAAGATTTATGTTATCTTGTGCCTGTAAATCTTGTTGTAATAGGTTTAATTCCGCATCCCTGCAATTCTCATTGTTTAGTTGGCACGCTCCATTTTCAAAAGCTCTGCTATCGTTATTAATAACATCTTCAGTAATAACTGGCAAATAATTACTATTTATATCAACTTCTGTCAAAGACTGCACAGATTCATTACAATTAGCATTAGTTTTCGGAATCCATTTACTAGTTTTTTTTATTTTACATAGATCAGTAGAATGTCCAAAAATTTTACATTCCTTACATAGTATAGGTTTATAGTCATAACGAACTGAAATTTGAAGTTCTTCCCCGTTATGCATTAATACATCAACATAGTTCGGAAACCCATCTTCAGCAGACATTTCTATTAGCACCTTAGCATAGGCAATTCTGGATTCATCCGCTGTGATTTTGTCCATTTTCATTGGTTTACCCAGAACACTAGCTATAGCACTTATAGCTTCCTTATCCCATAAGTCTAGTTCTAGGTTATGAAACTTCACCCAAATTGGCATTGTAGATAGTAAATCTCTGCTAAACCTCATCCCTGCCTGCCACTTCTTGAGAATTATAATACGATTATCAAACAAATAAGGACCTCCCTTCAATACATTCTCACAATCCGATGCCTCTAAAAATCTGATAATAAAGAATCCATTATCCCGAGCCAATAAGTTAAACTGTTTTTTAGGTTTCCAAGTTCGTTCAATATACGCTTTCAAATGTAAATGATACGGTCTGGATCCATACACATAGAATATAATTGAATTCTTCCACTTATCAGCAGCTCTCTTGTTCATTTCAATGTCGATAACAGCCTTTTTCTTCTGATTAACTAAAACTGGTTGTCTGTAGTTTAAATCTACCAATTCATCTGTTCTACCAATTCCCCCATCAGCAGCATTTCTCCATTCTTTATTACGCCCTTCTGCTAAACCAGACTTGATCCTATTCCAGTCAGTCGCACGAACAACGAACGGTTTACGATAATTTCCTGAGTTACCAGAAGGTTTCGAATTATTGGAAATAACATTCCGTTCTCTGGCGCGGTGATTCGCCTGATTAAATGAACCCGGATTATTCGCACTTTTAGATCTACCATTTACCATTCGATTGTTATTGTCTAACTTCTCCAAAACCTCCATATGATCAGAACGAGTTTGCAAACCATCGGTATCTAATTTCCCAACACTTTCCGATAATAAATCACTGCTAGGGTTCGGGGCAGAGACACCAGATCTACCATGTTGATTGTCGATACTTATTTCGGACACCCTAGCTTCATCATCTATAGCGGATCCAGATCCATCAAGATAATCC
Source organism: Allium fistulosum (assembly GCA_030737815.1). NCBI lineage: Eukaryota > Viridiplantae > Streptophyta > Magnoliopsida > Asparagales > Amaryllidaceae > Allium > Allium fistulosum. Next base: position 8,986,481 of record JASFAW010000014.1, read on the forward strand.
GGAGGTCGAGTGAAGGAATTGACGCCGCCCTGAGATCCACCAGATCCACCAGAAGCCGCCATTAAATTTCCAATATTTATCCAGACGCAAGAAAATGTGAACAAATATATAAGTTGATATGTAACTTACTTGTACAAAATCAATGTATACATTTGCAAGCTACTTATGTGCAGACGCAAGAAAATGTGAACAAATAGGCGTATGCAGACCAATATATAAAATCCGAGCATATTATATATGTATATACTTTTAATGTCTAACAAAATATAACTTATAACTACAAAATGTTAATACTTTAAACCCATACGTATACAAACCAAGCTTTTGAAGTATATAAAACTGCAAACAACAACTTACTGCAATATATATATACACGAAACACAACAGAGAATATATAAAACCATATGGACTATATACTTTTATACTATATAAAGATTGTTATACTCGAAGTTAATAATATAAAACCAGAAATCAAAATGGGTACCAGCTTTAATATATACACTTATATATAATAATAATAAAATACGAATAAGAATGCAAGAGTGAAGGCACTGCAAATATAAGCAGACTATACTATAATATACGCATTCCTCAAAAGTATGTACAGACCAAAATATAACTCATATATATAAAGGTACATTTATATTTACTGTATAACAAAAATCAACTTATACTACAATCTTAATATAACAACAAAAATAATATATATAATAACAAACAACTTTTTATAATCAAATATACTAACAGATTTTTTCCTATATAAACTGTCATAAGAACTATAACGAAATACCAATAGAACTGAGAATAAAATATTGTTATGAACAACATACATAAACATATATAAATTATAAGAATCAAAAGATTAACATACAAATAAACCAAGAAATATATATACAGTTGTATACTTACTGACCCATATACATGTGCTTATTCCAAATTTACAAATAGCCTATTACTCATACACATTGAAATCATATATCATATGATAATCAGATCTATATATAAACTTGCCCCGCTGTATACATTTATAAATATAAAAAAAGTATAAACTTATTACTGTAACATATCTATATTTAAAAGATCATACTAACATATGATATACTATATATGCAAAATACAAATGTTTCCAAGTTCTAAAGAAACAAGACAGAGGCCTAAAATATAATATACATATATACTTACGCATGCAGTCAAAGGTAAGGAGAGAAGGTAAGCGGTGGGTTAGGTAACGATGCCTCGACACAAGCGTTTAGCCTCGGCTGCAGCGATGGGGACAGGTGGGGCGGAGATGCTCCTGGTGGTGTACGGTGTGCGTTCGGCGGGGATGGGCGAGATTGGTGAAGGCGGCGCTCGGCACTGTTGGGTTGAGGGTATGAAGTGTGTGCGGGTTTCAAGGCGGAGGGTCAAATCCAGGTGGTGGCCAAGGCGGTTGCTGCATGGTAGAAAGTGAATGGACATGGGCAGGTGGAAGTTTTAGGTGTGGTGATGGTGGCTACGCTATTGTATGCTGGCGGATCAGAGGAGGGAGGTGGCTGCGGAGGAGGGAGACAAACGGAGGCGAAGCGGTGGGTTGCGGGAGAGGGAAGGCATGGCCGTAGATCTCGGGTTGTTGACGGTTGTAGGCGAGGTCAGGGAGAGGCCGCGATGTGGGTGGAAGGGAGAGAGAAGTGGCGGACGAGGGATGTTTAAGGTGGTGGTTGTTCTCGGGTCTGGTCACCGTTATGTGTGAAGGAAAGATAGGCGGTTGGCATGGCAAGAACAAAGGCAAAGAGCATGTTCCAAGTTCATGCGTGCTATGCTTCAGGACACAAGCAACGTTTATTTTGTAATCGTCATTTTTTTTAGAGAAGACAGTGGAGAAAAGTGGAGAGGAAATAATGAACTGACATCGGAAATGAAACAACGATGTATTAAAATGGTAGGAATACTAATAGTCAGAATTGAATTCACTGGAAAATATAAAAGACAACTGGCTGTCGACTTATTCACGTGAAATTTGAATGGATACAAGAAAACCAAGAGGTTCGGAATAAATACCGATACGAAAATCGTTCTGTAGATTTCGCTGTCTCTCGAACTTCAAAATTTACAATTAAATATATTGGGAAGATCAGCACAACGAGACGATCAAGACGGTATACAGATATCAGTGTATGATTGAATTATAAAAATTCTAATTTTCTAATAGCGGAGAATGTAAGAAAAACGCTGAAAAATAAGATCGACGGAGCCAAAGATGTCTGAATTTGGAAAAACGACAAACTGACATCTTGCTCAGAAGATGGTTTAGAATTTTTCTATGTAAAAATATTTAGGTTTCGGAAATATTTTATTTTCATCGTTTTTTAACTGATTAAATTGAAGTAAATTTACGCGCGAAATAAACTTTCATATTTTCAGACGAAAATTTATCAGCTGCTATGTTTAACTAGACGCATTCCAAATGTTAAATTTATATTTCAAAATTTTATCGTTTAAAATTTCACAAAAATTTAACTAATTACGTTATTAAAACAGTTGAAATTTACGGGTCGTTACACTTATAGTGTTTCTTTAAAAATAAATCAAAATGGTTTTAAAAAAATTATTTTTTTTGTTTTAGAATTAGAAAAAATTTTGTATTTTTTTTGAGTTTTGGAAGAAAAATGAAAATTTTATCATGAAAAATCAAAAAAAAAAAAAAGATGAGTATCCCCCCACACTTGATTTTGACTGTGTCCCCACAGTCAACCCAAGTGAAAGGAGAAAAATAAAAACAAAAATGGCCTTTATTTATATGAAAATGAATGATATTTACACGAGATCAGAAAGTATATCGTTAAAGCATAAATGAAATGGTCTTCCAAAAACCGATTCATTTGCCTCATCAAGTATACGAGACACAGCTTAAGCTCGAAAAACAAAATCGTAAAAGATTTCAAAGTTGAACTTTGATTTGTAAAAACGAATGTCGTTTTATTGAAAATTGAATGGGTTTTTTTTGTTTTCGATGATTTTTGGGGTAGATAAAACAATTGATTGAAATTCAAGTTTATTTTCACCAAGTTGAAGTTCAAACATATCATTGAAAACTTCTTCAAAATTATCGATTTCAAAATCAAAATGGCGATGTAAATCTTCCCCTTCAGATTTTAACAACTCATTTTCGAAAATTCCAAAGAAATCGTGTTAATTGAATTCGTCTTCCTTTATTGGATTATCAACAACTTCATTGCGTATCTCAAGTTCAAAATCCAAAGTTGTTGTATTTAAATTTTCGAAATCAAGAAAAGGAAGATTGAATTTAAACTTTGGTTCCACACCCTCAAAAGAATTGAAATCCAACTCAATTACCGTGTTTTCAACAACTTCGTTTTCAATTTTCGTTTTCAATTTCAAAAATTATTATTTGAAAATCATCGATTTGGGTAAAAGGTGGATTATTGTTTAACTTGTCACGCATTGAGATTTGATTTTGTTTATCACGTTGTTTCATATATGTTTCAAACAACGAATCCATATGATCATCGTAAATTTCATTCACTTGTTCAAAATAATCTAATTTATAATTATTAGCTTGAGGATTTTCGATATGGATTTGTTGAGAACAAAATTTTTCACTTACATCATTGTCGAGATTATTCCCATTGCCAAAATTATTTGAAAAGTGGATCACATTTTCGTTTTGATTTTGAAATTCATTTTGGAGTTCAAAATTGAATTGGCATGGGTTATAATCGAAATCGTTTGAATTTTGAATTGAATTCAAATTTTGAAATCCTTGACTCGAGTTATTACACAAATAAGAATTACACAAGTCATTAATCTCTTGATTTTGTTGTGTAGAGAATTCAAGTAAAGATGAAATGCAATTTTCAAGAGTCGAGGGTTGGTCATCATTTTGAAAACTTTGTTGTTCAAAATTCGAATTGTTTAAAGAATAGTTGTCGTTAAAATATCCATACGAATTTGGAATGAAATCATATGGATTATATTGATTTTCACAACTATTGTAAAATTCAAGTGAGTGGGGAAACTCGGACATTTCAAGAATGTTTTTTTTTCTTTCTATAAAGGAAAAATATTTACAAATGAAATTTATTTTTCAAAAGGGAAATTGAATTTTTTTTTTTGGTTTTTCAAATTTTTTTTGTTTTTGAAAAGGTTTTATAATTTTTTTTGGATTTTGGTTTTTTTCTAAATTTTTTTTGGATTTTTGAAATTTCAAAGAAAAAGGATTGAAAAATTTCAAAGGAAAGGAAAAGGAATATCTACAATATTTTTTTTAAATATGCATGAAGTAATGCAACTATATGAATGTAGTGGTTAATTACAAATGATTTATCCTAAATTAACCCAAAATTGTATAATCACACATTGTCTTAGATAAACAAGATATTTCTCAGCCAAGTAACGGACAGGATTTATCGGTGCACCACGAATCACCGTAGCAATGCAGCCAAAGGTTTAAGTACCTTCAGAGGAACAACCACTATAATATTTACGAATCACCGTAATATTTATAAATGGTTATTACTCTACCGTAGCCTAGACACCAAGAAATTAAATTGTTTAAAGAAGACAACTTGTCAATATACAATTAAGAGTTATCGATGTCTAACCGTTATTATTAATCAAAATCTAAGATGAAATGCAAAACTGAAATTAAACGTGTATTAATAATGCAACTACGAATGTATTTATTTTTGCTTTTTAATTTTTGCTTTTTTTTAAAATATATAAATGCAAATGCAAGCAATCAACAATGCAACTAAAATAAAAACAATAGATATATACAATGCAAAGCAAATAAAAACAATAGATATATCAAGCAAGCTGTTTTTTTCTTTTTATAAAGCAAAGCGAAGCAATTATTTTTGGGCAACAGTTGAGCGAAGCAAGCAACTTTCCAATCTGCTTTGGCAATTTGAAATTAAAAACAAGATATATACAATTTTTATTATCTTTGTTATTATCTCCGCTAGCCTAGCATCTTGCTTCTGACTAGTACTAATCCTTTCGATTATAGTACGACTAATCAACAAACTTGCCAACATTTTAGGTTCTAGCTCGTAGTGAGGCATGAAATCAAATCCAGCAATATACTCTATCTGCTTCCATTCCAAGAACATTGCTCCCAATCCCGCATGTCTTCTACTCATGCATCGTCGACTGCATTGCCTTTACCCAGAGTGTAGGAAATACTGAAATCATAAGAGGTCAAAAACTCCAACCACTGTTGTTGTGGAAGATTGAGATCCTTCTACGAGAAAAGATACTTTAAGGACTTGTGGTCCGTAAACAATTGAAACCTTTCTCCTAACAAATAGTGCCTCCGAATCTTCAAAGAAAACACAATTACCACCAATTCCAAATCATGAGTTAGGTAATTTCTTTCGTGTAGCTTTAGCTACCGACTCGCAAAAGTGACAACTCCTTTAACATTAACACCGCACCCAATCCAGTGCTACAAGCACGGTGCATACTGTCAACTCTTCATTTCCACTTAGAATGGTTAACACTTCTGCACTCATCAACCTCTCTTTCAAACTAATAAATGCACGCTCACACTTTGCATCCCATGTAAAGGTCTGATTCTTCTTCGTCAAATTGGTCAACGATGCCGCTATCTTCAAGGAGTCCTTTTTGAAGCATCTATAGTATCCCGCCAATCCTAGAAAACTTCTCATCATAGCATTCTTAGGCTAACTTCAATCTTGACCGCTACTACCTTCACAAGATCTATTGTTTTACCATGTCCCGAAATTACATGGCCCAAGAATCTCACTTCTGCTCTCCAGAAGTGACACTTAGAGAACTGTGCTCTCAACTTGTGCTCTCTCAATATATCTAGCATAATCCACAAGTGCATCTAGTGTTCTTCTTCAGTCCTGGAGTAGATTAAAGTATCATTCACGAACACAGGCGTGGACTTATTCAACTGATCTCTAAAAACTCGATTCATGAGATCCACAAAGTATGTCGGAGCATTGGTCAATCCAAATGGCATCACCAACCACTCATAGAAACCCGACGATGTACGAAACACAGTAATAGGCATACTCTCTTTTGCTACTCTTAACTGCTGAAACCTCGTTGCCAAATCCATTTGGGAGAAAAACTTTGCCCGTGCAGCTGATCAAAGAAGTCATCAATGTGTGGGAATAGGTACTGGTTCTTCCTCGTCACTTTATTCAGCTCACGATAATCCATACACAACCTCAAAGAGCCATCCTTTTTTTTGCGAATACTATAGGTGCACCCCACTCAGATATACTATTCTGAATAAACCGCTTCCTCGACAGGTCATTCACTTGCACCTATAATTCCTTCTGATCTCTTTGTGCCATTCGCCTTAAAGGAAGAACTATTGGTCTGGCTTCCTTCACTAAGTCAAATCAGAAACTCGATCTCTTTATACAGCGGCAACCCAGTCAGTTCCTCGAAGACATATGGATAGTCTCTAGCGATAGCGCTAATGACAGCCCCCCTATGGAACCAACAGCGAATATAGAAAACTGACCATCAGCCCATCCTCTGGTAGGCAGCTTATCCTACCGTTCACCCATCCATATCCCCGATTGTTACCAATAACTTCTCGCAATCCACTACAGCCACATACTCCCTTTAGACAAGTGATTCTCGAGATAATTCTTAATCCCACGAAATTCAAAATAAAGCAATCACACACAAAAATAGCATCCATGATTTGATAAGACTAAGCCACTACAAACCATGCATAGGCTTGTCGAGCCTCCAACAGGGTTTGTCACGATCAAATGTCGGTTTACTATCTTTGTTATCAATCCCAATCTATATAATAGGTCAATACATATGAATGAATGCGAAGCACCGGTATAAAAAAACTCGAACAGGAACACCACCAATAGAAAGCATTCCTTGAATGACGACCCCTTTTCCCTTCTCTTTTACTGAGGGAGCAATTGATGAAGTTGGAACTGCATCCAAAGTATATGCATTAACAAACTGCTTCTCTCACCGCATCAAGACAATTCCCTTTCAAATGCCTACGCTTGTCGCGGTTGTAGCACTTCTTCTTATAACACACTTTGCAATCCTTAATCTAGTGACCGTTCTCGTTACATCCATAACAAATGGGTTCCCATTTACTCTTCTTCTTGTTAGTCCTTAAGAAGGATGGTTTTGATGACAACAACCTTAGGACTTGTTATAAAATATAAATACAAACATTATAGTTTAGATATATATATATATATGTGTGTGTGTGTATGCAGGATATAAACATGCAGGTACCAAGAATTAAGACTGTACAGTATAGAGATACAAGACTGATGAATTTAAAGATCAAAGATATCAAGATTGAAGACTCGTGATTATCAAGAAATCAAGTTATCAAGAGTTCAAGATTTTAATAGTACAAGATAAGTATTGAGTTTAGAATTATGTTAAAGCTTCTTGAAAGCACTTACATCTTTATTCGAAATTTATTCGTGGAATAGAATCCACTTCGAGCTTGTTAAAGGGATGGAACCGTAGTGAGATGGAACCCACGACAATATCTAGTGGAACATATAGTGATCCTATTTTGATATCAACTAATTTTATAAAAATGTTTTTCAAAAATATATCTCTTATTTTAAATGTTTTCACAACCCTCTTTTCAAAAAGACATCTCTCTTGTTTGAAATATTTTAGCCTCAAAACTATCTTTATCATTTTTAATATTTTGATTTCAAAATTTTCATTGATTTTAAACTATCTCTTGTTTTAAATATTTAGCTTTAAAATATTTATTTACTCGGATTTTAAATCACTTTATAGATTAAGTTTATATATATTAAAAATTACCTTCTAAACTCTTTTATATGTTTAAACTATATTCAAATATATTTACAAAGTTTAGAAATCATTTTGACAAATTATAGAAACCAATTTTAATAAGAAAATCAAAATCATCAATTTTGCCTAGAGCATGTCGACATCCCCCAACCCCCCATGTTGACATGGTGTCCGTTAAATTCAAAATTCAAATTTTCAAAAGAAGTGTCTATTCATCGTATCCTTTCACGAATAGATATGGCTGTTGATTTCCTATAAATACCAGTAGTTCTAAACGAATTTTCAATCAGATTTTACTTGTTTTCTCTTCATCTTCCACATTTATTCTAAAGAATCCCAAACTATACTCTACCGAAATACCAAGTGAATCAAACTTGATTATCTCTTGTTTGATTCTCTGCCACTCTCTCCATAAGATCTCAGTGCTATTCGGAGTTATAGGATTATTTGTAAATCAAACTGTTGAGTAAAAGGTGCGGTTGAGCCTTGAAATCAATTGGGTGTGATTGTTGCTCCGGAAATCGATTAGGTGATCTTGTGGCCTGGTAAATCAAGAGAGTTTGCCCCGGACTCGAATACAAAAGGGTGTACCTCGTGGCCTTGAAATCGAGGATGTAATCTGGGAGATTAATTTTGATAAGAAATCCGTACGTTTGTGCGGGACTAGATGTAGGGTAACTTCGAACCAGTATAAAATCCTGGTGTGTTCTTTCCTTTACTGCTTTTATTTATTATTTGCATCTGTGTCTGATTCTGTGATTATATCTATGTCTGTGAATTGCATTTGTTGGTGATTAAATTTACATAAGTTTCAAAAAGATTTAGAAAATCCACAAAACACTATTCACCACCCCCCCTCTAGTGTTATTCCAGCCTTAAGATCCGTAATCCGCATTTCTCACATTTGGTATCAGGACAAGGTTTTCAAAGTTTTCATAATCTGAATTTTGAAAAAGTTTTTAAAAATGGCTATTTTTGGGGATTTTGTTAACACTAGTTTAAAACTGTTCAAATCATCTTTGTCTCATAAGTCTGCATATAGTTATTATAGAAAACCAAGTTTTTATTCTATGCAGAAAGAAAACTGTTATATGGCCTTTGAAGAATCAACACTCAATGGACAAATTGTGCTAATCAAGAAGAATAAGTGGATACTTGATAGTGGATGTTCAAGACACATGACTGGTAATCCAGATATGCTGAATGATATTATATATAAAGATGGAGGATTGGTTAATTTTAGAGACAACTCAAAAGGATATGTGATTGGCATCGGCAATGTCGGTAGCTCTAAAACTCCTACTATTTCTAATGTTTTATTAGTTAAGAATCTAAAACACAATTTGCTTAACATTAGTCAACTTTGCGATAAAGAATATAAGATTAAATTTGAAAAAGATAAGTGTCACATCGAAGATAATAATTCAAATATTATATTTGAAGGAATTAGAAAGAAAAATATTTACATCCTTAGTATGAAAGTTTCAAATGATAAGTTATGTCTTTTGGCTAATACAAGTGACCCTTCGATTTGGCATAAAAGATTTGGCCATTTAAATTTCTAACTGTTATCTAGGTTATCAAAACTTGACTTAGTTAGAGGTCTTCCCAAGTTAAACTTTAAAGTAGATAGTATATGTGATGCTTGCTAATTAGGAAAACTTAGGAAGAGTTCTTTCAAATTAAAAGATATGATTTCAACTTCAAAACCTCTTAAGTTACTTCATCTATATTTATTTGGTCCATCTCAAATTCAATCAATAAATCACAATAAATATGTCTTTGTAATTATAGATGATTATTCTAGGTTTACATGGACAATTTTTATGAAACATAAAAGTGATACTTTTGTTTCATTTAAATTTTTTACAAAAAGACTTCAAAACCAACTTTCTTTAAAAATTATAACTATTCATAGTGATCACGGTGGGGAATTTGAAAATGAAAATTTTGAGAGATTCTGAAATAAAAAGGAAATAACTCATAATTTCTCTTTTTCAATAACTCCACAACAAAACGGAGTGGTAGAACGTAAGAATAGAACGATTCAAGAGTGTGCTAGAATAATGCTTTCTGATAGTAACTTACCTAAAAACTTTTGGGCTGAAGCACTCGCTACAGCTTGTTATATATTAAATAGGATTTTTATTAGACCATTAACTAATAAAACACCATATGAATTACTTTACAATAAGAAACCCATAGTAGCTTATTTTAAAGTTTTTGGTAGTAAGTGTTTTATTCTTAGTACAAAAGATAATTTAGATAAATTTGAACCTAAATCCGACAAAGGTATCTTCATCGGATATTCTAATAGAAGTAAAGCATTTAGAGTTTATAATTTAAGAACTAACACTATTGAAGGAACAATGCATGTATCATTTGATGAAATTTTTTAAGATACTATCAAATAGAAGATGAAGAAGATTTTGTAACTTTAAATAATGAACCTAATGAAACTAATTGTGAAATCATTCAACCTAATAAAAGAATTAGGCTATTAAAAGATCATCCTATAGAAAATATACTTGGAAATATTAAATCTGTTGTTAGAACTAGAAATCAACTAAATAACATGAGTAATGTAGCTTTTATATCAACTATTGAACCTACAAATCCAAAGGAAGCATCATTTGATGATTCATGGATTCTTGCTATGCAAGAATAATTAAATTAGTTCACCATAAATGATGTTTGGGAACTTGTTCCTAGACCTGAGGATAAAAGTATAATTGGAACAAAATGGGTTTATAAAAATAAAATGAATGAACTTAGTGAGGTCGTGAGAAATAAAGCTTGATTAGTCGCACAAGGTCATTGTCAAGAATAAGGAATAGATTTTGATGAAACCTTTGCACCCATAGCAAGATTAGAAGCCATCAGAATTCTACTTGCTTTCACAAATTATAATAATTTCAAATTATTTCAAATGGATGTTAAAAATGCTTTTCTAAATGGATTTGTTAAAGAGGAAGTTTATGTTGAACAACCTCCACTCTTTGAAGATGAAAGATTTCCAAACCATGTTTTCAAACTTAAGAAAGCTCTATATGGTCTGAAACAAGCTCCTAGAGCATGGTATGACAGACTAAGATCTTTTTTATTACAATCAAATTTTGAAATTGGTAAAGTAGATAATACTCTTTTCATTAAAAGAAATAAAACTGATATTCAACTAGTACAAGTTTATGTAGATGATATTACTTTTGGTTCAACTAATCATGAAATGGATAAAGAATTTTATGAAATAATGACAAAAGAGTTTGAGATGAGTCATATGGGTGAACTTACTTTCTTCTTAGGTTTACAAATAAAACAATTAGATAATGGTATCTTTATTAGTCAAGAAAAATATGCTAGGGATCTAGTGAGTAAATTTGGTATGACTACTACGAGTGGAAAACCCACTCCCATGGTAACCAATGAAGCTTTAAATAAAGAAGATCTTTCAAAAGATGTAAATCAAAAACAATATAGGGGAATGATTGGATCACTACTCTATATCATTGCGAGTAGACCTGATATCATGCATAGTGTTTGTCTCTGTGCAAGATACCAATCTCAACCCAAAGAAACTCACTTAAAAGCTGTGAATCGTATCATAAGATATGTTAAACATACTTTTGACTATGGTTTATTTTACCCTAAAAATGATTCATTTGATTTAATCTCTTATTGTGATGCTGACTATGCTGGTTGCAAATCTGACCGAAAAAGTACAAGTGGAACTTGTCACTTTTTGGGGCATTCTCTTGTTTCATGGTTTAGTAAAAAGCAAAACACTATTTCTTTATCAACAACTGAAGCAGAATATATCTCTGCTGCTTTGGCTTACTCTCAAGTCATTTATATGCAACAAACTCTAAAAGATTTTGGATTAACAATTTCAAAATCACCAATTTATTATGATAATTTTAGTGCAATAAATTTGCCTAAAAATACTACTCGTAATGCTAGGACTAAACATATTGATATCAGACATCATTTTCTCAGAGATAATATAAGTAAAGAGATTATTTCTCTTGAATATATCAACTCTGAAAATCAAATTGCTGATATTTTCACCAAACCCTTAAATCAACCTATATTTACTAAATTAAGAAGAGAACTAGGCATTTGTTCAATAACTGAGATATAGAATATAAATATAGTAACAAATATTTTTTTTAAAAAGAAGTGATATACATGAAAATCAAATTTTTCATAAGGATGTCGACATACCCCTACCACCCATGTCGACATACAACGGTAAAATTTTAAAATTTGATTTTCCCACTAAAATCAGTTTGGTAGTTATATAAACTTATGAATTTCAAATTTTTCTATCTTCTCGCTTTTCTTTCTCTGAAATAAAACTTCTGTAAATTAAAATTAATGGCCTCCTTCACTAAATCAAACCAAATTGACACCATTTTTTCCCTTCTCCTCAATCTGGTCCATTTAAACGCACTACACTAGCACGTGTGACAAAGATTGAGGAATCTATGAAGGATACCATGCAAATGTTGACTGAATTTCAAGTTGTGCAGCTAAGGATGGCAAAAGAACAAGAAAAGCAAGGCAAAATTCTTCGAAATTTACAAAAATTCCTAATGGATAATCACGCAAATCCTATTGTGATTGAAGAAGATTCTCCCAACATTCACATACATAATCCTTGAGAGCACAGCGAAGAGGAAGAAGAAGAAGAGGAAGAAGAAGAAGAAGAAGAAGAGGAAGAAGCACCTATGGAAGAAGACGACAAAGTTGTCCGCGTAGGCGAAGTCTGTTTTGACAAAGATGAGAATTTGGTCGAACAACGTGGAAACTTTTGTTTTCATTATCCAAAATGTTCGATTCATAAATCTCCAATTGTCAAAAACTCTCGTTAGTACTGTCATTCTATAATTTATATACTTGAATATATTTTTGTGTTTATGTTCCATATATATATATATACATATATATATATATGTATGTATGTATGTATGTAAATATAACATTGTATGTGACAAGATTTCTTTTGTTTCACTTATTATACCTCCTTATTAGCATTTAGTTTAGATAGTATTAGATTAAGGGAGAGTTATATTAGTTTAGGATTAAATTTTGTTGATGACAAAGGGGGAGAAATATAAAATAGAGTAGTTAGAGTAGTTAGGCTTAGATTAAGGGGGGGTTATTAGTTTTAGGGGGAGTTATTGTGAAGGAGAAGTATATTTTATAAACATAGGTTGTCATCATCAAAAAGGAGGAGATTGTTAGTCCTTGAGAAGGATGGTTTTGATGACAAATCCTTAGGACTTGTTATAAAATATAAATACTAACATTATAGTTTAGATATATATATATATATATGCAGGATATAAACATGCAGGTACCAAGAATGAAGACTATACAGTATAGAGATACAAGATTGATGAATTTAAAGATCAAAGATATCAAGATTGAAGACTCGCGAGTATCAAGAAATCAAGTTATCAAGAGTTCAAGATTTCAATAGTACAAGATAAGTATTGAGTCTAGAATTATGTTAAAACTTCTTGAAAGCACTTACATCTTTATTCGAAATTTATTCGTGGAATGGAATCCACGTCGAGCCTGTTAAAGGGATGGAACCCTGGTGGGATGGAACCCACGACAATATCTAGTGGAACATATAGTGGTCCTATTTTGTATCCACTAATTTTATAAAAATGTTTTTCAAAAATATATCTCTTATTTTAAATGTTTTCAAAACCTTCTTTTCAAAAAGACATCTCTCTTGTTTGAAATATTTTAGCCTCAAAACTATCTTTATCATTTTTAATATTTTGATTTAAAAATTTTCATTGATTTTAAACTATCTCTTGTTTTAAATATTTATCTTTAAAATATTTATTTACTCGGATTTTAAATCACTTTATAGATTAAGTTTATATATATTAAAAATTACCTTCTAAACTCTTTTATATGTTTAAACTATATTCAAATATATTTACAAAGTTTAGAAATCGTTTTGACAAATTATAGAAACCAATTTTAATAAGAAAATCAAAATCGTCAATTTTTCCTAGAGCATGTCGACATCCCTCAACCCCCCATGTCGACAAGGTGTCCGTTAAATTCAAAATTCAAATTTTCAAAAGAAGTGTCTATTCGTCGTATCCTTTCACGAATAGATATGGCTATTGATTTCCTATAAATACCAGTAGTTCTAAACGAATTTTTCAATCAGATTTTACTTGTTTTCTCTTCTCTTCATCTTCCACATTTATTCTAAAGAATCCCAAACCTCTGCCGAAATACCAAGTAAATCAAACTTGATTATCTCTTGTTGGATTCTCTGCCACTCTCTCCATAAGATCTCAGTGCTATTTAGAGTTATAGGATTATTTGTAAATCAAACTGTTGAGTAAAAGGTGCGGTTGAGCCTTGAAATAAATTGGGTGTGATTGTTTGCTCGGAAATCGAATAGGTGATCTTGTGGCCTGGTAAATCAAGAGAGTTTGCCCCGAACTCGAATACAGGAGGGTGTACCTCGTGGCCTTGAAATCGAGGGTGTAATCTGGGAGATTATTTTGATAAGAAATCCGTACGTTTGTGCAGGACTGGATGTAGGGTAACTCCGAACCAGTATAAAATCCTGGCATGTTCTTTCCTTTACTGCTTTTATTTATTATTTGTATCTGTCTGATTCTGTGATTATATCTATGCCTGTGAATTGCATTTGTTGGTGATTAAATTTACATAAGTTTCAAAAAGATTTAGAAAATCCACAAAACACTATTCACCCCCCCTCTAGTGTTATTCCAGCCTTAAGATCCGTAATCCGCATTTCTCACACTTCTTGCTGCCTTTTCCTTGGGATTGTTTCCTCTTCCCATTCCACTTCTTCTTCCTTTCACCGCCTTGCAGCAGTTTTGGCTCCTCCTTCTTAGTAGAAACAATAGTGGCAGTCTTAGCCTTAGGGTATAGGCACTCATGACGAAGTTCCTCCTCTACCAGTTTCTCAAAAGTTTCCTTAATATGGTCCACTAGCTTCTCTCCAAGATAATCGTCCAACCCAATTATGAACTTCTCATTCTTTCTCAATGGAGTGTAAATTAATAACATCCCATATTTAGACAAAGCATCAAATTCTGCCACATATTCAGAAATGGACATTTCTTCTTGCTTGAGATCAACAAATTTTCTGAACAAAATCGACTTCTAAGAGACCGGAATAAACTTCTCCTCAAATCTTGCCTTGAATTGGTCCAAACTAATTCGATCCTTCGAAATAGCAATAGTAATCGCATTCCAACAGTTCATGGGTTGGCGTTGTAGCTGCCTTAAAGCCAACTTTTTTCATAGCATCTTCCACCTCCATATCCTTTAAGATGATCTCATAAGTATCAATCCAATCTTGTACTTCATTGGCTGATTCCGTCCCTTGGAATGGCTTCCCTCCAAATGTAGAGTAATCCTTGCTCAGCTTGGTGAAATCAACCCTAGGCGCTTGCACTAGAGCACCTCCACTTATTGCCACTCTAGGAGCATTACTCATCATATTAGCCATCATAGTATTGAACATGGCTTGGACATCAGGCATAGCAGCTCTTGATCATGCTTCTTCCTCTACTCCTAAAGCAGAATTGCTCATAATTTTCCTTGTATGCTAGCTCATTCTTATCTGTAACAAATTGATCATTCTCTCATAAAGAAAATTGTGTCCATGGTGCTCATGTGCATGCGACTTATACTATATAATAGTTACTATATATTTTTGAAAACCAAACTTATAACAATTACGCACTCTCTTGTGTGTGTATACACACACACACACTCGATCCAGTCGAAGACGATAACACCTTCCCTATCTCTAGTGGATTACGGTATCAACTCTAGTTAATCATGTAACTAAAGCACTGATACCAAATATGATGAGTGCCATATACCACTGGCACCAATAGTTTATAAATTGTGTGTTATCCATGCCCGATCGATATAGGATGATCATCAAGATGTAAACAAACAAATATAACATATAACCTGTCATATCTCACAGTGCATGGATAAAATATAATATCATATATAACAAAAGAGACGGTAATAAGGATGTGATTAGATCATTATCATCAGAGTAAACTATCCACAAAGTTATACATCAATAACAGAGTTTATACAATGAAAACAAACTCAACAGCTGTCTCTAATACAAATAGTATCAAGCAAGCACTATCATGGGCTCCACAGCATTACTCAGCGTAAAAAATAGGCTCCATATATGCATATAATACGAGATAGCTCCATCTAGCTTGTCCTCCAAATAGCTACTACGTCACCTAGACCTGCTATCTATTCTACTCATTTAAGAGTACCCAAGATAATAACAGGCAAAGCATAAAACCCTGGGTCAGAAAACAGTCTTGTGTGAGCGATAAATGAGTCTCAAAATACTAAACAGGTAAAAATGGTGAGGAACAAGAGTACATGAACCATACCTGACCTACCCCTGCAACCAAAGAGTTAGCATATAACAGTAAAATATGTTATTCTACAATATCATAAAGGTACAATACATCATAAAATAGTGGATGTCCCACTATCCCTATCTTCTATACCTACTCCCAACGATATCCATGAGTGATAACCCAGAAAGCAACTAAGCAACCATAACATCCATCAAAAACTCCTACTATCACTCTTCCCATATGCTTTGAATATATAATAACTCGTATAGCTTCCTTTTTACTAGGGACTAATGGAAATCCCGATTCTCTATTATACTCTCGTATCTCGCAGCCCAAAGCTGGATACATGTCTCATAGCCTAAAGTTGGACACTATATCCAAAAGTTCCAGGGTATATATGTCCCTCAACTAACTTACGGGCATGCCCACAAACAATAGCCCTACTTCGAGTACAATAGAAAACACTCCAAGTTATCAATTATTCCTTGCCACTTTCACCCGAGCCCACCTTTGCTCCATTTTGGACACCGATCCCTTCTTGCTCAATCCAGTTTCCATTATCTAGGAACCAACCATGTTCTTCCACTCCACAGCTTCCAATACGATCCCCTTCAATACCTACTCCCTACACGAGTCATAATTTGAAGGTTTTGGAATCTTCAATCTTCGACACCTACTCCCACCATGAGTCAAAAATAAAAGATTCATAGATTTCATCATGTTGTTACATCGTCATCCAACCTGATATGAGCAAGCCAAAAGCTCCAGCATGACTTATAGAACCTCAAGAACAGTCATTGGAAGTTCCACCTTCCCTTGGCCCACCATGTAAAGTCGATGCTGACCTCTTTACTAGGTGCCGACCTCTCCACCTAGCCAATCCATGGATAAGTTTCCTTCCACTCCTTCTTTGCTTCTAGTACTCTATGCCTAAATGCTTTGACCCCGACCTCTCTATCTGAAACATGTCATCATAGAACAAGTCCTTTTTCCAAAGCACCATATTTCTTATTTTAGAAACAAGTCAGCATAGCCTCAAGCACCTAGCCAATCATCGATCCAACTTCTCAGGCAACCTCTATTACGAACACCCTTGTCCTCACCAAAATTGCCACCACCATGGACCAACCTACAGATATTGGTACCGACCTCTCATGTCGATGCTGACTTTTGTACTTAATGATTTGGAATTTGTGACTTGAACCACAAGCTCTTCCAATTCTCTAGGGCTTCCCCTCCAAGTTTTGTCCAATTCGAGCCATCTTTGCCTCCAATATGCTTAATTCTCCAACCTATCTTTCTATGCAATCACAACACTAGCAAACAACATCAAATCATAACATCCAACATAAAATAATAAGTAATATCATCCAATCAAACATGCAATCCATCAAAATAAGACAAATAAGTCAATTTCAAACATAGATCTACATATAGCATGAATATATGAGCATAAGCAAGGGTGATTTCTAATCAATCTAGATCATATGCATAGTTTAACACGTATTTAATGTTAGAAAAGGTTTTATGGCAAAAAATTGATTTAAAACATATTAACTCCTATAATTCTACCATATAAACATGCACAGTATAATGAGAAGGCATAAACCGCTCATCAATTACCAAATTCAACCAATATGAATGTAAATCCAATCTGAACAGCAATATAATACACTTCAAACCAAGCAAAATGATGATCTCTATCTTGAAATTGATGATCTAACCTCTACTCCGCAATCGACTTTGATTGAGAGAGCAATTTGGATGATTTTGCATGAAATTAGGATGAATCTAGGGCTAATTAAGGTTTTGACCGAATTTAGAATGAGAGGAAAAAGTTTTATTGTAACTCTTCATCCCTTTATTTATAGTATTTCTTGTTAGACTAATGGGCCAACTAATAGACTTCACTGATTACACGCTAACTCTTGCCGGAAGTTTAAAAAAATTGAACAGGCATAACTTTCTACCATATATTCGTTTTTCTTTTATGACCACTTTACGGAATGGGAAACCATCATACTAATGCAATGGAACTGGGTTGAGACCCTAATTCAACTCTTGTGGAAAGTTATAGCCCAAATAAGGTTTCTAGGGTTAAAATGGTCACATCGAAATTCGAAAAAAATCATTGGTATGTAAAATGTCTCTCAGAGACATATCCTAAAATTATAGAATCATACGACCTTATACAAATAAAGTAAAAATATTTTACGATCCTTCGATACATAAAATACAGGTCGTTACATTATATATACATATATATACATATACATACGTACATATATACAAACATATATATATATATATGTATATATGTATGTGTGTGTATATATTCTTATGTCAAAATAATTTCTAATACTTGAAAATATTATATAATTTCATATCACATACTGTCGGCGTCAAAATTGGCCACCAACGCCCAATTATGTAAAAGCACCAAAACGTTCAATCCAATCACAGAAATATGAAAAGAAATAAATAAAGAACAGAATTAAAACAATCAAAAAGCAAGTAAATAGAGACACATATTTATAGTGGTTCGGCTTACTCCGGCTTATGTTCACTCTAAAGATTTTCCTTTTATTAGTTTATACTACCGATTACAGTTACAAATCTATGAAATTCAAGAATAAAATTGGCAGTGTGTAGCCTAGGTTAAAGATAAATAGAAGCAGAAAGATCTCTTTTCTAATGCCATGCATGCTATATTTATAGGGGAAGATGTGCATGGATCGAGCTGAAATTTTGACAGAAGGTTCGGAAGGCCAAGACGAGACCACCCAAAAATTTCCAAGCCCATTAGGGACCATAATAGGGATCGATACTGATCCTTATTTGGGGTCCAAATGGGGCGCAATCCCTCTGAGGGGTTCTCTATGATGTTGGTAACCTGCCCTCCAAATTTCATGTCATTTCGACGTATGGTTTGTGAGATATCGCGTTTTCCGTGAAGTGGTGTCGTAGGTACTCCAACTCTAGCTGATCACTCTAGAGGGGTAGGTCCCGTTCCCTTCAAGTTGCTCCAAATGTTATGGCATCGCTATGGAAGCTTCTCCATTTATGATATGCTTAGCCTTCAAGTTTCACGCCAATTGGATTAATAGAACTCGAGATATGGGTTGTTTCCTGCATGAACGCTCTTGCGTTTTGGTATAAGCCGACCCCTCCTTAATAAAGCCTGTCGACCCATTCTCTTCAATAAAGCACGCCAATCCCTCTTAATCGACTATGCCGATCCATCCTTCATAAGCTGAAGCATGTCGATCCCTCCTAATTAAACATGTCGATCCCTCCTTTATGAATTGAAGTATGACTTTCCAAACCAATAAACCATGTCGCTCCATCTACATTCATCTATGCCAAGCCATTCATTGCTTCATTCATGCCAAACCCTTATCTAACTAACCACGCCGATCCATACACCTTCATTCATGCTGACCCCTTGAGTCTTACCATGTCATGCCAATCTGTGGAGTTCCACCATGTCATCTCGATCCCTCTAATTCCACTAAGCTATGCCGATCCCTTTGATTCCACTAAGCTATGCCGTTCCCTTGCTTGCCCAAGCTAATTTCCATATTTCTAGTATCTTGCATCATCTATCTACCAACTCTGTTCAATCCTGGCTTTATGTTATTATCTGTACTTGACTTTCGGCCCCACAATAAATACTTTGGAACCATCGGCCTCGATAATCGTAAAGTCTGTTGGGTTAAATCTGCCTGTGTACTGCCTTGCCACAAGGCGGGTTAACACTTTGCCCCCCGAAAAATGCCTTGTAGTACGAAGGCGTGTTTTGAATTGCCTTAAGTCCAGTGTCCGAAACCCGTTGATGACCTATGAACAAATCAGTGATCTTGCCTGATTATTAGTAACGACCGTTCGGGACCGTTAATCTAATCCGTAGCAGTCCCAGGCTTATGATGATCGCACGGGATTGAGTGTCTGTTCGAGGCGAAATGCAATTGTTCGAGATCGAATTCATGTTTAAGGCAAAATGCGATCGTTCGAGATCGAGTGCCTGTTCGAGGCATAATGTGATCGTTCGAGATCAAGTGTCGTTCGAGGCGAAATGTGATCATTCGAAATTGAGTGCCTATTCAAGGCGTAACGTGATCGTTCGAGATGGAGTGTCATTCGAGGCGAAATGTGATCGTTCGATATCGAGTGTCATTTAGGGTGAAATATGATCGTTCGAGATCGAGTGTCGTTCGAGGCGAAATGTGATTGTCCAGATGGGACTCAAAATTAGTAATGTCAGATTTCACATTCGAGTGAGTTTTTATAATCAAAATATTCAAATAATAAAAGCAAGTTCAAGTACTAAAAGAGAAACAAAAACAAAAACTAAACACTGCAATCCATGCATCTCCGGGCGTGACGGTTCATTGTCATCTCAAAGCATGCCTAGGGACCGTTCTCGATCACGTACATATGTAAGTGACTTAGTCGTTTTATTGTGGGGTTTATTACTTATTCTTTGCCATTTTGATCAATTGATGATAAGTTGACGCCTCGATCCAAGGCAATTCATGATTGACGCGGATGGTGGTTGCTCATGTTCCACTACCGCTTCCCGAGTTCTTATGTATTGCAATAGCCCGCCATTCCAGACATGTTCCTCAATCTCATCCTTTAAGTGCCTATAGTCATTTGTGCTATGCCCGTCTAGCTTATGGAACATACAGTATTTTTACTATTTCTTTTCATTGTTTGTAGGCTCTCTCCTCATTGGACTTCAATAGGGGATCTGCCCCCTAATATCCAGATATATCCGTTCCAATGTTTCAGTAAAATCCATGTAAAAGGTGAACTCAGTTCCCTTCGTGGTCGCTGCGATCCATCAGAGTCATCCTCTACTTTTCATTTTCCTTTATCCATGTTTGAACCTTCCCCCGGGTGGACCTTCACCTTTAACAGCATATATTTCCACTTCCTCTCTTCCCTCTCTATCGGCTTTCACATCTGCCTGTCATAGAAACCATTCTGCTTCATGGTAAAATTTCCCCAAGATCCACTGGTGGATCCCGTTCCAACGATATCTTGAAATCCAGGTTATCCGCAAACCCTAACACTGCTGCCATCAAAACCATCGACGGATCCGGTTGATCCACCGAAGCTACTGCCGCATTGAACCTGGTTAAGAAATCCCTAAGTGATTCTCCTTTCCACTACTTCATCAATGTTAAAGTCATCACACCCTTAGGTCTCGTGATGTGGACCCGAAATTGCCTCATAAACCTTTCGATCAATTTCGTCCATGTGCTAATAGAGCCACTTTCCAACTGTCTGAACAATAGTGCAGCTATATCAATTAAGTACAAGGGGAAGCACCATGCCATGACTTCCTCTGATGCCCCCAGTACTTCCATGTTTCTCATGTATCTCGTTAGATGAACAACAGGATCCGTTTTTCCATCATATGTCTCAAGCGTTGGTAGTTTGAACTCCGGTGGATTCCTTGCTTGATATTTGGAGCAAATGGATTCTATTTACATCCTCCAAAGCCCTGTTCACTAATCCTCCATAAATAGCTTGTCTGATCATCTCTACAAACCTGTCATTGTCTTCCATTGAGAGTCTCCTATCATCATGTCCAAGTTGCCCCCCGAGTCAAGGAGGGAATTCTGGAATGTATTCCTCCGAACGAGCATTTAAATTCCGATTCGCACAAAGCTCCACAGGATTGACCGCAGATCCTCCAGCATCACGATCAACCAAACCCAAGGGAATGCCGCTAGCCTTTGGGATCGGTACCGATCCCACTGGAGGGATCGGTGTTGATCCCTCTAGGATGGCAAGGGACTAACCTTGGTTGCTCTACCCTACTCCTTCGTTCGTTAGCTCCATTTCCATGTTTCTGGTTCTGATTTCCAACGATACCTACCACCTCGACTCCTTGGACTATAGCTCCAGTAGTTCCTATTGTTCCAACTCCTTGGTTTTGCATTTCAGCAGCTCCAATAGCTTCAGCCTGTCCAATTTGTTGGAGTAGATTCTGCATCATCTCATCCTTCCTTTTAAGTATCCTCTACTGCAAAACATCCATCATTGTTTCCATTAAATCCTTGGTGATGTAGATAGATGCTTGATCATCTCCAACTCCTGAGGAAGCCTCCTGACTCCCTCCACGCTGGCTACTTTCTAGTAACACTCTCCTTTTTTATTGTCTCACCATTGCTTCCTATATCCAAGTACCCAAGCTTCAAAATCTAAGCTCCTAGCTTCTAAATCCACGGGTGCAAGTCCCTCTAAATGAAAGCACTAAAATATGGGCATCAAAATTGGCCACTAACACCAATTATGTGAAAGCACCAAAATGTCCAATCCAATCACAGAAATATAAAGAGAAATGAAGAACAAAATTAAAACAATCAAAAAGCAAGTAAATAGAGACACATATTTATAGTGGTTCGGCTTACTCCAGCCTACGTCCACACCAAAGATTTCCTTTTATTAGCTTATGCTGTTGATAAAGTTACAAATCTGTGAAATTCAAGAATTAAATTGGCAAAGTTCAGCCTAGGTTGAAGAAAAATATAAGCAGAAAGAAGATCCCTTTTCTAATGCCATGCCCGTTGTAGTTATAAGGGAAGAAGTGCATGAATCGGGCCAAAATTTTGACAGAAGGTTCGGAAGGCCAAGATGAGACTACCCAAAAATTTCGAGGTCCTTTGGGGTCCAAATGGCGTGCGATCCCTCTAGGGGTTTCCCTATAATGTTACCTACTTGCCCTTCAAATTTCGTGCAATAGTGACTTACAGTTTGTAAGATATTGTGTTTTTCGTGAAGTGGTGTTGTAGGTACTCTGACTTTGGCCGATCCCTCTGGAGGGGTAGGTACCGATCCCTCCAAGTTTCTCCAAATGCCATGAGAACATTAAGGAAGCTTATCCATGTTATGATATGCTTAGCCTTCAAGTTTCTCGCCAATTGGATTAATAGAACCTGAGATATGGGTTGTTTCTTGCATGAACGCTCTTGCATTTTGGTAGTCGACCTCTCCTTAATGAATCCTACCAACTCATTCTCTTCAATAAAGCACGTCGATCCCTCTTAATCGAGCACGTCGATCCCTCCTAATTAATCATGTCGATCCCTCCTTTATGAATTGAAGTATGACTTTCCAAACCAATAAACCATGTCGATTCATCTACATTCATCTATGCCGAGCCCTTCATTGCTTCATCTGTGCCGAACCCTCATCTAACTAACCATGTCGGTCCGTGCACCTTCATTCGTGCCGACCCCTTGAGTTTTACCATGTTATGCTGATCCATGGAGTTCCACCAAGTCATGCTGATCCCTCTGATTCCACTAAGATATGCCGGTCCCTTTGATTCCACTAAGCTATGCCAATCCCTTGCTTGCCCAAGCTAATTTCCATATTTCTAGTATCATACATATTCTATCTACCAACTCCGTTCAATCCTGGCTTCGTGTTATTATATGTACTTGACTTTCGGGCCATATAATCATCATTCTAGAATCATCGGCCTTGATAATCATGAAGTATGTTGGGTTTAATCCGCGCTGTACTACCCTGCCAAAAGGCGGGTTAACACATACTTTATTAAAATACCATTTCAAAATAATCTTTTTCTCCCTCATATCAAAATATCTTACATCATTTCTTAAGTCTTCATCTATTTTCTTTTCAAAGTATAGCTCCAAATTTTTTCTTTAAAATATCAGTCTCCTTTTAACACGTTTTTCTCAAAACTTAAGACTTTCCCTCAAAATACATACTTCTAAAACAATTTACTTATTCCAAAAATATTTTTCATAGCATCCTAATCTCTTCAAGACATCAAATATAACTTTCCTCAAAATATTATTTCAAATACTGATTTAATATAGCTTAAAATATATTACTTCTCCAAAAAATAATAAATCGCTTTTCAATAATTTGTGTCCATAAGACTTATCCTAGTGTCCAGGAATCCCAATCGATAAGGTTGATCGGGCATACCCAATAAAATTCTTAAAGCACTCGATGGATAGATTAATACTATATTAATTTCAAAATTTCTTTAAATATTTACTTGTAGATATAGTTTAAACAACTAAAGGTTTTTCAACATATTCAATTGAATATTTTTTGTACTACTAATATCTTTTCGATCACTTTAATGATATCACTATTTTATTAAATTATCTGCTTATTTTAATAAACATAATTATTTTTAAAACTCGTATGTACATTCAATTCAACATCCATTAACAACAATACAAACCATCCATAATATCAAATAAGCATTATATAACAATACATGCATTTCTAAACAAACAAACAAATGCTCCTATAGATAACTATCAATCAGTTTCATTGCGCATTGATCACTACTGGATCTTCTTACTCGACTCACATTGTCACAATTAGGAATTGTGAAATATTCAATACGAGATTCGAATTAGGGACTTTTGCAACTTCCCTAACTGAACTACTTCATTCATATTCGGGCCACATAGGGGTTTATTCATATCATCAATGCCGACACTACACGTTAGGCTAGCTACTTCTACCTTCACAGCCTTCGTCAGCTACTCTATATCTCATATAAAGACTTACACTCAAAAAAAGTTAGAAGAAGTATATCATATAATAAAAAATACAAATACGACCCAGATGATTACCCAGTAATCATTGTATACTCCTATTATCACTTAGGTATAAATAGTAATCTACCACACACCCAGGGGGACAGGGACTCTAATTCCAGAACCCGTGTCTCTTATACTCTGTATAGTTCTAAACCTGCTCTGATATCAAATTGTAACACCCCAACTCTATACTCATATTACCAAAGAGTATTACGAGGTAATACTGTTAGATAACACCGAGAATGAGCCGATATTAGACTGTTACACATGAATATTTCCTTCGGCTAACACCTGTTCATGTTTCAAAAATAATAAACAACTCATCTATACGTACACAATATCAGCACAAAGCAATACACACGTGCATTTCCAGGATAAAACAATCACTATATGTGGTAAATAAATGATAGAGATCACAGGATCAGTAATGTAGTGATATTGTATAATACGAATATATTTATGCAAATATGAGTGAGGCACAAAATAAGTCAAACACCCACTATCACAAAAATATACAATGTATATTCAATATTTAACTCAAAGTCACACATGCATGAAATATCTCAATACATAACAATGACGATGACAAGAACAAGAACAACATCCCATGCTCCTTTTAAACCCAACATCTACATACTAGTCGTCTATCCCTAAACCTGTAATGCCTTGGACTAAACTGAGAATTATATAAATAGAACATGGTTCAGACTATATCTAGAATGAAGGTGTCAAAAGATAACAACAACTATATTCCAAATATGGCATGCAGACTACTCAATACATGTATGACATCATACCATATATTATGCACATGTCATCACCCAGTCACTAAATAATCAAATAACACATCAAGAATTATATCAAACACGTCCAACTATCATCAATACACAAAATCAGTGAGTACCATATGGGCAAGCTCATAGCTATGCCTAAGATTATCTCTTAGATAACCTTAAAGTACACATACCTAGGTCTGTCTTACTCAATATATATAAAAACATATAACAATCACTCAAATCAAACATACACAAAATATAAATATGGCATACCCTCGGTAGTCAGGGTCATCTCTTAGATAACCATTATAAAACATAGTTACAAGGTTCAACTCCATGCTCTCAACATCTCAAGCGATCCTCGATAGTTGTATATTTGATGTGTATGGGGTTACACAACTGCATGGACTCTCAGTTTCATAAACAATTTAAGAAATTGATAACCACATAATAATCATCCTAACCTTCAACCTCATAGTAATCGACCTGGCTCTCAACCAATGAAATAATCATACAGTCTCTTAGACCTCTACTAATCCACTCGACTCTCAGTATCATGGATGATAATTGGGACTCTCAATCTTATGTGCTCTCAACATCATAAATATCTATTTCGATATCGGTCTCGACAAATAATCAGCTCTCAACCGTAAACATAATGATCTCATATTGGTGAATAAGCAGGTGTCTAGTACATCTCATGCTGTCTCATCAATAATTACTAACAGGAGATTGGCAGCTCTCAGCCTGCTCCAAGAGCCTTTCTCACAAGCTCGAAACGCTACTCCTATAGTCATTGGTTACCTTAATGGCTATCGTGACAAATATCCATCAAGTGCAAGACTACACTATGCATTGGTCATGACCTGCAAGTGCCCCAATAGCAACAAGCTATTGCCTTAAGTGACACGGGGCAGTGGCTCTCGCCCATATACATAAAAAAATGTGTCATGATTTTTGAGAACCACACTGTAATCAGGCTGCTAGGATGGATACTACCCAATTTGGTTTACTTTGCATCGTATAATAGGAGTATACACATAATAGATAGACATACTTATGGCTCTCGACCTGCACACTCTCTATTTGCATCACTAGGAATATAATACCTCGTATACTCGACCCTGTTAGAGTGACATCTATTAACAATGAATAACCGAATAAATATCAAAACAGTGTCCCATACCACTGTGTGATAATCAATCATTTATACACTGCTCAATAACAGTCATTTATACACTGCTCATAAATTTCACTCGTTCTCCATAGTCTTCTATATAACGAGTCCAAAGAATAACTGGAGAAATATTATAGAATGCCACATCCCAAACGTATTATATAACTCTGCTTATTCTGATTTCTCGTCACATAGAGTGAAAACAATTAACATATTCAAATATAGATTAGGAAAGGGATTATACTCATAAAATGTAATAAAACTTCTAAAATCAATTCTATATTCTAAAAACAACAATAAAAATACCTTTAAAAGATATTATATATTGAATAATACTTTAAATTTATTTATATAATCCTAAAATAAAGATTTAAATTCAAAAATTCATATACATATTTTGTATAATTAAATACCACTTTAGAATAAATTAAATAACTTTCAAAATAACTTCTTTGCATTTCGAACCGTCAAATATAATCCAAAACCTTCACTATTTATTCAAAATCATTTATGATTATATTAAAATTTCTTAATAATATTTAAAAGCCACTCATTATTTTCCATAATCACAAACTATTTTCAAATTAATATATTATCTACAAAAAATATTTTATTTATTCCAAAATATAGAATATTATCTAAAATCTCCTATTTACATTCAAAATTATTGATGATACTCTTTAAAATCAATGAAATGCATTTTAGAAATAATTTCATATTTTCTAGATAATATATAAAATTTCTAAATAATTATTTGAAAACAATTCTTGATTTTAAAATATAATAATTATAACAGTGGTTGTACATGGTTTTGTAATAAAAAGAAAACTATATTTAGAAATTTCCAAAATAGGAAAAATGGGTTAAATTGAATTAAGTTATAGTAAATTATTTATAAAACACTTTTAAATCAATTTTAGAAACATAAAAATATTTTCTGAAACTTTTCAAAAAAATTAATTAAAACGAGTAAAATGAATAAAACATACATATAATGTAACGACCCGCCATTTTGGACCATTCGCATCCATTATAAGTGTATAGGAAGACACTCATGCCGGAGTTGAATTGCTCAAAATACCGCGTTGTTAATTTAAATTTGGCAAAACTGAACATATACAGTAAATAAAGTAATCACAGAACACAGACACAAAGTAATAATTTGCAGCGGAAATAAAAGAGATAGTAGTTCATGAAGCTACTATATGAATATATAAAATACATCAGAGTTTACAACAGAAGAGTAATACGATACATCAGAGTTAAACTAGATACAAATCAGAATGCATCACCGGAATCATCGGATACTGAAAGCAGAATAGATGGCTGGATCTTCAAGCAAAGCTCCAACTTCAAATGTGAGTCTCGAATACTGGTACACTCAGTCTGACCCGAGCGTAAAGCAAAAACACAAGACACTCGAGTCAGGATTAACATTCTTATATAATAAATCCAACTCAAGTGAAATAGCAATTGAAATACAAGTAACTCAAAGGATGTTTGGAATAACCATCCTTTAAGGATCCGTCAAACTATCTACTATGTAGTAGTGTACGATAAGTAGATAATGTCTATTAGTAATAATAAGATATCAAAATAGCGTTAAGTCATGGCCCATTCCACCCTTAACACATTTATATTCCCAAAAGCATATACAAGACCGTAGTTTCCCCAAAACCGGAAGTCACCAGAGGGCAATCCATATACTAAAGGTACAAATCAAAATCGTAGTGGTCGCGCATAAATGGAATACAAGTATGACAAGGCACATGAGGCTATACCCAAGGTAGTGATACTACCGTTCGCCTGATCCGGGCTGGTGAGAACGCAACGCCGCAGCGCCCGCAACACCGTGAAACAACACTCCCAAAATCAAGGGTGCACCAATCGACAACAAGTATAAGTAGTTCGAAGAAGTGTGTCCACTTGAGGTATCAATCCTCCATTGGCCCGGCACAGCTCCTGTTTTAGTCATTTCCAATTTGACACAAGTGTCAAGGCTATCCATTATCATTCTCTTTCTTCAGTCATCACGTACATCATTCCAACTACTTCATTCTGGATCATCACTCCGCGCATAGTTATTAAAGTGGTTTTCGGTTTAGATAGAGAGTATACCCATAACCGAATTCCGGTCTCTTTAATAACTTTCGTAATTATTACACCGATTGGTCGTTTATTTATTTCAAAACCAAATCAATTTCAATTTCAATTTCAATTCATAAATCAACATTTCATTTGTCTTTCGAAATCAATTTCCCAAAATTTTCGTTTCAAAACTTCCAATTTACCATTTCAAAATCTTATAAATCAAATTCAAATTTTATTTTAAACCATTCAAATATTGCTTCAAGTTCATATATACGTTTCATTCCGAAATCATTTAAATTAATTTGATTTAACATTTAAATCAATTTAAATTCATTTATCGATTTCATTCAATATCCATTAAGTAAATTTGCCATTCAAAACAATTTCTATTAAATTTCCAGTTCATTAAATCCATTATTTAAATTCAACTTCATTACATTAAAACTTATCGATTTAATTAAATTATATTCATCAAACCAAATTCTTTAAATTTCAAGTCTTACATTAATTTCAATAAATCACATTTTATTTCTTGTTAAAGAAATTCCACTTCACTTATTTACTTACTTAAATAAATTTCCAAAACTTAATTAATAAAGAAACTCAATTTCAATTATTTACGAAGTAAATTCACTTATTCAAAAGTTCAATTTTCTTCATTAAAAATCCAATTCAATTTAATCATTAAATAATTCAATCTTATTTAATTATTAAATAATTCAAAACCTTAATTATTAAATAATTTCAAAGTTTAACCATTTCAAACTTAATTACAATTTCAAACTTAATTATAATTTCAACTTGATTATTAAATCATTCCAAAGTTTAACAATTTCAAACTTAATTACAATTTCAAACTTGATTCAATAATTTCTCAAATTAAACAACATTCTTCCATCAATTACTTTATTAATATTTCATTTCAGAATATTAAATATTCACATTTAAATTTCATTAAGATTCAATTTCCAACTTCGTTTCAAAACCATATTATTTATTCAAATAAAATCTTCATTTTATTTTTAAATCAAATTATTGACCAATCGGGTTTTATTTAATTCTCTATCCTAGGTCAAAATTAAAATTTGGGTATTTATCATTTCAACCCGATTCCAATTCAATTCAAAATCAAAGCATATCAAAGGGAACTTGCAGTGTGATAACTGGGATGGTGTCAAAGTAAATAAACAAGCAATAACAACAAACAATAACAATAACTTTGACAACAAACACAATAGTCTTCCCAATTTCTGATATTAACCTAAGATTAATTTCTAAAAGCCATTGGTCTAAGAGAATCTGATTTATTATCATTAATTTGAGCTTAAATTGATGAGTTTATCTCACACTACTATCTCTAAATGAAATCATGTTCGCTGTTTAGTAATTTGTTGAGTATATGATTGAATTGCTCTCTAATCCTTGTGCTAATTATAAATTAGGTTTTGAAATTCGTAGTTTTCTGAGACATCATCTTATAATACCCTTTAACATCGATTTGTAGTTGAATATATGATGTGCATGTGGAAAAATCGGTGCTCAACACCACCGAAGAAGTCCTCACCAGCAGAATTCCGGGGGGCAACATAGAGCTGAGATAGCTCCAGGTTGCATAACCACCAGTGTACCGGTGAGGCACCATCGGTGCACCGGTGGCACACACACCTAGAGCTATTGCAGCTCCAGGTGCTGCCCCGACTCGCCCGTTTCTTACCTCGTTCTTTATCTTGTTTGCTGATGTTATTGTGTTGTGTTTTGCATGTTTGTTTGTGGCCCTTTGGATGTCAATTCCTACTGATTTGCTAATCTATAAAATAGAGTTAGAAATAATTTATGGTAGAAACTTTATGGACCAATTCATGACTATAATCTTGTGATGGCTTAGTATTTTATTGTAGTGAATTCTATTGTGTGATATGGACTTTGAATCACTTTGATTCAAAGGTTTGGAATTTTTTTAATTTATATCTATCTATTTTATAAATATAAACACAAAATTTTATATATAAATAATTTCATAAAGGCAATTATTTAAGTTTACAAATATCAGACTTGTTTTCCAAATTAATTTTGTTCTTTTATAAACGATTTTATCAGTAATTATATACCTATAATATATCTTGTTTGTAAGAATGATTATGGATCCTTGTCGTATGGTTTAGGTAAATTTATAAACTAAGTGTTTTATTTAAAAAGTGTTTAAACACCGATATGGTTTGGATTTCAAGTATTATATTTTGATAAAATTAAGAGATTACTTATACATGTAGCCATTAGAAAATAATTTGTGAACTATGGATCTTTTAGAAAGGAATATGGAACAACTATATATATATATATTGGAAATAAATGAGATTATGAATTTTAAAAGAGAAGCCCAAAGGTAAGTTTATAAATATAGTATTTAGAAATCATTTCTTATATAAAGATTATAATATTGGATTTCAAAACCATAAACTTTTATATGATAAATGTTTTAAGAGCCTTAGTTTTATAACATGGGGAGTACTGATGTAACGACCGGCAAAATCATCACTTCGGAAAAATTTTAAAATATTCAAATATAAGATTTATTTTTACATAAATGATAATTTTTTGGGCAATGGATAATGTTGGAAATCTTATTTTGAACAAATATCTACAAAGGTATACACTTTGGAAAATATCGATAAAATGACCGAAAACCGTTTTATCACTAAACAGCTCTTAGACCACCTAACATCGTGCACGAAGTTGGATACATGCACTCATTTATTTATATGAGTAAGAATACGTAATAAAATTATTTATTTTATTTTTAAAATTTAGATCCCTTTATGACATCATCAATGATATCACTATTTTGAAATAAATGATTTTTGAATTTAAATTGATTTATAAATTATTTAATAATTGTTTTAATTATTAAATAACCTTGTCAATTATTATATATAATAGAAATATTGTTATCAAACTTTGTTTATATATATATATATATATTAAATATTAAATAAGAAGTGAAAATATGATCGGAAATCGAAATCGGATCTCGTAACAATTCAACGTAGAAAAGGTGTACAACGTTGCGAATTATTTAAGATATACATTTGCATACATACATGTATATATACATGAACACATTCACATGCATGGGAATATACATACATACATACATACATATATATATACAGAAAAAAAAGATAAAAGGAAAATATCATGATGTTTCTTTAACCCAAAGTCAACCTGTTACACCCAAAGGACAAGCACATAGGAACACACAAGGGGGGTACTTTGGCCGTAAGTGATGAGGTAGGAGGAGGGAGTAGTGATTAGGAAATGGTGATGTGTGTGCACATAAATATCATGGTATTTTTATCACTTCTTTGCCTATAAATACCACTGTCCATCTTCACTTCATTTGCTCATAAATTCCTAAGCATTCAGCACTTCCCCTCTCCACTTTAATAGCTTCCTATCTTAGGAAATTAATAAAGAAAATTATGGAAAAAGTAATTAAAATTATATAGTATTTATATATTATCCAAACACCTCCAAAGTAAAGCAAATATCATCCTTCTCCCCAACACACCATCCACCACCCAAAGGCCGAGCCTTTCTTCTCTTCTAAGCAAGGCTGTGAGCACCAAAGTAACAAAGGCCAAGGTCGAGCCCATATAGGAGCTTTAGTGCAATCTTAGCAACCTAAAATTTTCGAATATCAAAGTTGTAGTCGTTTTAAAGTTAGTTCGATTGAATCTGAGGTGAAAAACTCTATATATTATGATATTTTGGATGATATTATGTTTGGCTATACTTGATTGTGATGATTGTTAACTATATTTGGATATGATAATATGTTTGTTTGAATGTGTAAACAATTCATGTTCAATACATGTTGAATATCACAAAGAAAATCACTTTCCATTAATAAATGAAATGGTGTATATGAGATTGTTAAACCTCTTTAAAATGGTTTAAAATGATTTAGAATTGTTTTATAAATATATAAAAGTGTTTCGAAAAGTTTGGAAAGTCCGCAAGTAGTGGCACAGTGGTTGAGACACTTGCCTCTTGTTAACGAGGTCGCGAGTTTGATACCCGTCTGCCCTACTCCCCTCAAGGCACGGAGGTGGATTCCCGTTAATCCGCGGACTCTCTAGGCAAGGAGCTCTTCCCTCTGAGGTTGAGTTTTAAAAAAAAGTTTGGAAAGTATGTGAAAAATTAGTTAAAATAGGCGCGTCGTGTAACCGTAGTTCGCGATTTCACGCTATAGAAAGTAAGCCTGTTTATAGAATGGAATCGAAGTCGAAATTCTTTGGAATAAGAATCTTTCGAACTTTTGTAATCATAGTTTAAAAAAAAAAAGAAAACGATCAAGATTTCATTTAGTAAATTTTGAAATATGAGAAAATAAAGTTTTCAAAATAATCGCGTTTTGGCAGTTCGGAAACCAAAGCAATAAATTCTTTAAAATTGATATTTTTAATTTTTAAAAAAATATGGAATAAATTCTATAAATATTTTAAAAAGGATTTGAGTTATAAAAATGAATTTCTAAATAATCGATAAGTCATTTTGATTAAATAATCTTTTAAAACACTATTCGTGGTACTTTTTACAGTAGTTTTAGTAACTTTTGAAATATGGCTTTACACTTCAGTATTTTTCCCAAATCTTTTATAAATGTTTTCAAATGTATAATTAAGTATTTTAAATATGATGTGGAGCTTTTATAATTTATTTTAAAGTGTTTGAATGAACGATTTAAAGAAAAGATGTTATAATTAAGTGATTTAATCTTAGCTCTAAAAGCCAATAAGTAAACTGGATTTTTCTATTTGTGAGATCCAGATATGAGGTGCTTCAACTAAGGAGATGTTCAAGAACTATCAGTGCCCTGGCTCACCTAGCCTCTTTCTTAGGTGAGGGATAGATAAGGTCGAAATGTCAAAAACGAGGCAAGTATAAAAGATTTAATTTTTCCAAATTTAATACAACTTAAATTGTATAGAAATAATCTTCTTATACTTGGTATTGAATTCCAAGGAGGGAATCCATACTATCCATGTGAATTTAAAAAGTGATTTCACCGTTATTTGATGGATAGTAAAGGTTGAATACGAAAATTGATATTGAGTAGAATTAGTATAATTTCTATCGACTTTTTTTTACTCAGTAATGTTTTCCAATATGACTTATGAAAATGATTTGGTATTTCCAAAGTTAAAGAGAGGTTTAATGATTCTGTATATGCTGGAAAGAAATGTTTTAAAGATATGTATCTCTAGAATATATATTTTGATAAAGAGAAAGTAATTGATCAAATCACAATCACCTATTTACTTAACATCTTTTTATCGATGATTAGTTCGAAGGAACCAAAATCAGATTTGGGTGATTCTTATCCAAAACCACTTCGAACCAATTTACACGTTCGAAAGTGAAGACATGGAATGATAATAAATTAGAAGATGAATGTAGCGGTGTTTTTCACTAACCCTCTGGGGAATTTCTGATATCATATATATCTGGCAGTGGTATCTTCATTTGATCTTTCGATGCAAGGGCTACTCACTACTAATCCTAGAGGTGATTCGCGACAGGATGTAGTAGGAGAGTTCCTTTGGTTTTTCATGTTCCTGGAAAACTTGTATGGATGATTGTCTCACATTGCATTTCTAACGTACACGTACATTGATTTTTACCAACGTACATATGTTTGGTGGTGTAGGAAGTAACTCTCTAACACTTAACACCCTTCTCTAAGACGTATGAGCTCAGGGGTTGGACATTTATAGAAATCAATAGTTTGTGATGGAATTGGCAAAATGGCATTAAAAGTGGAATGTGCTATGTGAAAGGTAATCGTTACCTCGGGCCTCATCACCCGAAAATGGCTTAAACATGGCATAACATAAGGATATGTGGTTTGCAACCATTAGTGTATGGTCATAACCTTTCTAGATTACTCCCTATATGTCGAGTATGTTATGCATGCTATGGGATCCCAGATAGGTCGGTTACGACCGGGGTGATGTCATATTTGGTTCTATTTCCGATGCCTGATGTGTCTTCGGGTAGGCCGGTCTTGCCAGGTGCATAGGTTTCAAAGGTGTTGATCCTTGGTACATCCCCGTAGAGATGTACTATATGGAAGGTAGTCCCTTACCTGCCATTATATGGAAATCTATTCTCCAATAATTGCTTTTAGACTTGATTGTAGAGCCTATTATGCTGGAATTTAATCAATGTAACAATTTCGGCTAAGATTATATAAGTTTACTTGAAAAGTGTTTTCAAAAGAATGTCATTAAAAATAATATTCTCAAATTTTAAATAGCAAATGTTTTGGTTATCATAAGGTAAAATCTCGTTCTATGTGTATGTGTGATGTGGTCTTATGAGATATCCTTTGTTTCGAAATATCCTTGTTTGAGTTTCTCATACCAGCCCCATGACTGACTCGAAGTTTGTTTTTATTTTCCCTTAAACTTTGGATGACCCATTTTTCGGGCAGCCATGTAGTAGGTAGTATAGAGCATTTTGGAAAGGAGCAACGAGCATGGAGCATTTTGGGTTCTTAGTAGAAAGTTGTATATTAATTCCGTTGTATTATGTATATACCATCACTTGTGAGGATAGGCAGTTATAAATGTCCTAGTTGGATTAGTACTTATAAAGAACTCTGATGGAGCAATCTGGAGTAATTGCATGTACTGGTCATATGTATAATTAAATGTTGAATACAATGTGAGTTTCTATTTTGTTTCTCTTTTACCTTTATTTTTTCTAACCAATGATAATTTGCCTCCCCGGGGATTTGCGGCACATGAATACCAAGGATGTATTAGTGTCAATTTTTGAGTGTCGAGGAGGTGGGTCGTCACATTTGGTATCAGAGCTTATGGTCGAGTGAATACTTAAGCCTTTATGGGTCAACTCATTAGAGATAAGTTTAGTAATTCCCTAGAATGAGCTTCGTCAAAGAGAGCGCATATTTGAAATATTTATCCGAATAAGCATATTCAAGTTCTATACCCATTCCCAAAGATAATCTCATCCATAATTCTAAAGATGTTTCCTTACTATATGCAGATGATAGGAGCAACACCACGGCCAATAATGGTTGATAAAATGCTACAATAATTGAGGAAGTGGTAATCCCTGTGCGACCTCAAATTAACTTTGCTACTTTATGCAAGAATTACACCGGTTTGGATGGTAAAACATTCAATGGAATGGAGTCCATTATTGAAGTTCAAGCTTGGTTCTACTCTTGTGAAAGAATTTTTAAGGGATTAAATATTGGGGATGGGCAAAAAATGTTCTTAGCTTCCTGGAAACTACAGGAAGGTGCTCTAGCATGGTGGGAATCCATCACTCGGAATGATTCAAAAGATAATTTATCATGTGATCGGTTCAACTAAGTCTTGGAAGAATAATATATACCAGCTGTAGGAAAATCCCGCCTTTATCAGATTTTTATGGATTTAAAGCAAGGAGAGATGTCTGTAGAAGAATATCCCACCAAGTTCAGTGAATTGTCCCGTTTCGGGCTAGGGCTGATAGACGCTCCTTTAATGAAAATGAAATGTTTATCGCTGGGATAAAAGGCCAATATTAGGACAAGATGACCGAGCATGTAAATGGAACTTTTGTGGATTTAGTAGACATGAGTTGCTGATATGAAACTTTAGATAAAAATAATCCGCCCATAACTCAAGCGGCAACAATAACTAGAAGAATGAGAAAATTCAATCACCCGGGAAAGAAGCCGTGGCAAGGCAAGCCAAAAGGAGGACCGCAAGAAAACAATTTGAAGGATGTTACTTGTTATAATTGCCAATAGAAATGCCATTTTTCAACCACCTTTAAGAATACTAAGGCTCGGTATAAGACCTGCTACAATTGTCACAAAATAAGGCACCAAAAAAAGGTTGTTCACTGATAAAGAAAGGAGAACAGGTCAGAGTTTTTGCCATTAAAAATGAACCCTCAACTTCGACTTATGCGAAGGGTAAGAGAGTTCGTGAAGGTATGCATTAATGAAAACCTAGTTAGAGTATTATTTGATACTGGGACGTCTCATGGTTTTATTTCTAAAAAATTTGTTGATAAATTGAAACTTACCATAAAAATATTAGATACACCTATTTGTGACTCTAACCCCATAGGTGGTAAAACTAATCTCAGTATATTTTGTAAATAAAATACAAGTTGATTACATATCCCAAAATTTTGCCTGTAACCTAATCGTCCTCGATTTTATTGGATTTGAGATTACTCGGTATGGACTGGTTGTTTGAATATGAAGCTACTTGATTATCTCAAAAGGACAGTACAATTACAAATAAAAAAGGAAAACCTTTTAAAATAATGTGTGACGAACCGATTCCAGTAATGCATAGTTTTGTGTATGCCCTAAATTTGTTTCAAAAATGTCTAGAAGAAATACTAATTGTTAAGGAATTTTCGGATGTCTTTGAGGAAGTTTAAAGTTTACCCCACATTGGGAAATTGAGTTTCGAATCGACTTGATTTCTAGTGTGAGATCTATTTTTCACTCTTCTCGAAGAATTGCCCTAAAGGAGGTAAATGAATTAAAAGTTCAAACGGATGAGCTGCTAAAGAAAGGGTTGATTAAACCAAGTCGCTCAAATTGGAGCGCAGTAGTAGTTTTCATTGCAAAGTCAAATGGCTCCCTTAGACTTTGTGTAGACTATCGAGACCTAAATAAACAAAAGGTTAAGAACAAGTATCCTCTACCCCGTATTGATGACTTGTTTAATCAACTTCATGGTGCTGGAATATTCTTCAAAATGGATCTAGCTACAAGATTCCATCAATTAAAGATAGCAAAAGATTGCATTCCTTTAACTTCATTCAGAGGACTAAATGATTTCTACGAGTTGTTGGTTATGCCTTTTGGGCTAACCAATGCGCCTGCTTATTTTGTGGACCTTATGAATAGAGTATTTAGAGATGTGCTCCACAAATTTGTGTTGGTTTTCATTGATAATATTCCTATATATTCAAAGATCGAAGAAGAATATGAAAGACATTTAGAGATTATACTAGAAATATTAAGAGGAATATGCTCAAGGTTAAGTTCTCAAAATGCCACTTCTAGAAAAAATAGGTTAGGCTCATTGGACATGTTATGTCAAAGAAAGGAATCATGATTGGTCTCGGAAAAACTACAGCCATTCTAGGTTGGAAGTAACCAAAAACCCCGAAGGACATTCGCAACTTCTTAGGGTTGGCAGGGCATTACTGGAGATTTATTCAGGACTTCTCCAAAATTTCCTATTGCTTAACGAAGTTGACTATGAAGGATGTTAAATTTGAATGGATGCCAAAATTTGAACAAGAATTCTATGAGCACAAGAAAAGGTTGACAACAGCTCCAGTCCTAACCAATATTGATGAAAGTGGAGGATTAACCGTATACACTAATGCTTATGGGGAAGGTGTAGGTGTGGTACTAATGCAGCATGGGAAGGTTATCGCTTGTACTAGCAGGCAGTTAAAGGCTCATGAGTGAAATTATGCCAAACATGACTTAGAACTATTAGCTGTTGTGTTCGCATTAAAGATATGGAGACATTATTTACTGGGTAAGAATTCCTCATGGTTTATTTTAATAAACTTTATTTGACTTTAGTAATAATATTCCTTCTTTGGATAGGTGAAAAGTTCGAACTCTTCACAGATCACAAATCTTTGAAGCATCTTTTCATGCGGAAGGACTTAAATATAAGACAACAACATTGGCTAGAATTTCTCGCGTTATATGATCTAGATATTCTATATACACCCGGGTAAGCCAACGTAGTAGCAGATGCGTTAAGTAGGAAGCATGCCATTATAGCTTATCTGGAAGTGACTCCAACTCTTCTAGAGAAAATTACCAGCAAACAAAGAGAAGATCGGCGTCTAAGGAAAACGATTAAGGATATAAGCAGAGGGAAGAATTCAAGCTTTGAAGTAGATAACCATGGGATATTACGGTTAATTGGAAGAATTTGTGTTCCCAACATTGACAACTTAAGACAAGAAGTGTTGACTGAATGCTATCAGTCCAAGCTAAATATCCACCATGGAGTTAACAAAATGTACAAAGACATGAAACGAACATTTTGGTGGGAAAGCTTGGAGAGGGACATCTCTATCCATGTTAGTAGATGTGTAAATTACCAGCAAATTATGAGCGATCAGTAAAAAACCGCTAGATTACTTCAATCTCTTGAAATTCCAATTTGGAAATGGGACCAAATATCAATGGATTTCATCGATAGCTTACCTTGATCAAGAAAGTGAAATGATGACATTTGGATTGTTGTAGATCGATTGACCAAAAGTGCACACTTTATACTAGTAAAGCCAAGAAGAACTACTGCAAGTCTTGCAGAGATATATATAAGGGAAATTGTTTGATTGCATGGTATCCTAAGTAGCATAGTTAGTGATCAAGACCCAATCTTTACCAGTAAATTTTGGGAGGCATTATAAACAGCTTTGGCAATAAAGCTGAGTATAAGCACCGCATACCATCCCCAGACAAATGGGAAAAATAAAATGGTAAATCGAGTGTTGGAAGATATTATGAGAGCTTGTATCTTAGATTTTGGAGGTTCATTGGAGAACTATCTTCATCTAGTGGAATGCTCTTATAATAACAATTATCAGGCAAGTATCGGCACGGTACCATATGAAGCTTTATATGGTCATCCATGTAGATCCCCGGCATATGGGATCGAAATTGAAGATCGGTTAGTATTGGGTCCTGATATGATTTGAGAAGCTTCGAAAAAGGTAGACTTGATCAGAAAGAAGATGAAAGAAGCCCAGAGCACGCAGAAGAGTTATGTCGATCAAAGGCGTAGAAATTTGGAATTTTCATTTAAAGATTTTGTCTTTTTGGATGTCTCTCCAATGAGAGGAGTAGTAAGATTTGGAAGGGTAGGAAAGATAGCACCTCGATTTATTGGACCTTTTCCCATTCTTGAGCGGATTAGCCCATTAGCTTATCATATGGAATTGCTCGAAAGGTTGACTGGTGTACACAACGTCTTTCACATCATCTACGGAAATATGTGTATGATCCGAAATATATTATAGAAATAGCTACGTAGGAAGATTTAGAAGTAGAAGAAAATTTGGTAGCTATCAGACAACCAGTTCCAAATTGTGGACCACGATGAGAAGTGATTGAGAAGGAAGGTTTAAGGTTGGTTAAAGTTCAATGGAGTGGTGATGCCGAAGATGCACCTAGAAAATAGAGGATAGAATGAGGAAAGCATATCCTGAGTTTAGGATTGATGTATAGTTTGCATGGGGTATCAAGATTGTGTACTCACCACCTGTGGTGTGGTCACTTACCATATCTTGTATATACTTCCCTTGTCAAATATATATATATATATATTCCTTTTCGAGTCACTTTCTTCTTATCCTTAATTTCGAGGACGGAATTCTTTTAAGGGGGGAAGTATATAACGACCTGCAAATTCATCACTTCAGAAAAATTTAAAAATATTCAAATGTAAGATCTTTTTTAGATAAATGATAACGTTTTTAACAATAAGTAATATTGGTAATCTTATTTGAACAAATATCTACAAAGGTATACATCTTGGAAAATATTGATAAAATGACCGAAAATGTTTTATCAATAAACAGCTCTTAGACCATCCAACTTCGTGTATGGAGCTGGATACATAACTTATTTATCTATATGAGTGAGAATATGTAATAAAAATATTTATTTTATTTGTGAAATTTAAACCCCTTTATGACATCATCAACGATATCCCTATTTTGGAATAAATGATTTTTGAATTTAAATTGAGTTTAGATGATTCAATAATTAGTTTATTTATTAAATAGGCCCTTTTAATTATTATATAATGATAGAAATATTATTATCAAACTTTGTTTACAAATATATATACATACATACATACATACATACATACATATATATATATATATTAAGTAAGAACTGAAAATATGACCGGAAAATCAGAATTGGAATCCGTAACGATTCAACGTAGAAAAGTTGTGCAGCATTGTGAACCATTTGAGATATACATATGCACACATACATGTATATATACATGAACATATTTACACGCACATGAATATACATATGTACACAAATAAATAATCAAAGGAAAATATCATGATATTATATATAAATATCACGATATTTATTTAAATCCAAAGTCAACCTCTTGCACCCAAAGTACAAGCATATTAATACACAAATGGGTAGGGTGGGCACGTCGGTCGTGAATGATGAGGTAGGAGGAGGGAGTGGTGGTGAGGAAATGGTGATGTGTGTGAACATAAATATCATGATATTTTTTATCACTTCTTTACCTATAAATATCACCATCCATCTTCACTTCATTTGCTCATAAATTACTAAGCTTTCTTCACTTCTCCTCTCCACTTTAATCGCTTCCTACCTTAGGAAATTAATGAAGAAAATTATCGCAAAAATTAATTAAAATTATATGGTGTATATATATTATCCAAACACCTCCAAACCAAAGCAAATCTCCTCCTTCTCCGCTTCTAAACCCACGACCACACCATCTACCACCTAAAGGCTGAGCCTATTCTCTCTTCCAAGTAAGGCCATGAGCACCTAAGCACCAAAGCCCAAGGCCGAGCCCATCTAGGAGCGTTAGTGCAAGCTTAGCAAACTAAATTTTTGGAATAATGGAGCTATAGTCGTTTTAAAGTTAGTTTGATTAAATCTAAGATGAGAAACTCCATTTACATTATCATATTTTGGATGATATATATGCTTGGCTATTCTTGGTTGTGATGATTGTGAACCATGTTTGGATATATAATATGTTTGTTTGGATGTGTAAACAATTCACGTTTAATACACGTCGAATATCACAAAGAAAATAACTTTCCTTTAATAAATTAAATGTTGTATATGAGATTGTTAAACCTCTTTAAAATGGTTTATAAATGTTTTACAAACATTCAAAAGTATTTCGACAAAGTTTGGAAAGGATGTGGAAAATTAGTTACAATTGGCACATCGCGTAACGATAATTCACGATTTCACGCCATAGAAAGTTAAACCTATTTACAGAATGGAATCAAAGTTAGTATTCTTTGGAAGAAGAATTTTCCAAACTATTATAATCAGTTTCAGACAAAAAAAACAATTGATATTTCATTTAGTAAATTTTGAAATATGAGCAAATCAAGTTTTCAAAATAATCGCGCTTTGGCAATACGGAAACCAAAGCGATAAATTTTATAAAATTGATATTTTTATTCTTTAAAAAAATGAAATAAATTCTATAAATATTTTATAATTTTTCAAAAAGGATTTAAGTTATACAAATGAATTTCTAAATGATCTAAAAGTCGCTTTGATCAAATAAGCTTTTAAAAAACACTGTTCACAGCACTTTTTGCAGTAGTTTTTAACTGCTTTTGAAATATGACTTTAAATTTAAGTATTCTTTCCCAAATCTTTTATAGATGTTTTCAAATAAATAATTAAGTATTTTAAAGATAAGAGGTTTTATAATTTATTTTAAAGTTTAAATAAATGATTTAAATTAAAGTTGTTATAATTAAGTGATTTATCTTAGCTCTAAAAGTCGATAAGTAGATTGGATTTTTTTATTCGTGGGTCCAGAAGTGAGGTGCTCAAACTAAGGAGATGTTCAAGAGTTAATAGTGCCCTTGCTATCCTGGCCTCTTTCTTGGACGAGGGTTAGATAATGTCGAAATATCGGAAAGAGGCATATAAAAGATTTAATTTTTCCAAATTTAATACAACTTGAATTGTATAGAAATAATCTTCTTATACTTTGTATTAAAATCCGAGGGAATCCATACTATCCGTGTGAATTAAAAAAGTGATTTCACTTTTATTCAAAAAATAGTAAAGGTTGAATATGGAATTTGATATTCGGTAGAATTAGTATTATTTCTATCGACTTTTTTTACTCAATAATGTTTTCCAATATTACTAATGAAAAATGATTTGGTATTTCTAAAGTTAAAGAGTGGTTTAATGGTTCTGTGTATACAAGAAAGAAATGTTTTAAAGATATATATCTCTAGAAGATATTTTTTAACAAAGAAAAAGTAATTAATCAAATTATAATCACATGTTTACTAAACATCTTTTTATCGATGATTGGTTCGATAGAACCGAGATCGAATTTGGGTGATTCCTATCTGAAAACCACTTTGAACATATTTACGCATTCGAAGGTGAAGACATGGATGATAATAAATTAGAAGATGGAATATAGGGCTGCTTATCACTAGCCCTTGGGGGAAACTTCCTATATCTTATATATGTGGCAGTAGTATCTTCATTTGATCTTTGATGCAAGGGCTACTCACTACTAATCCTAGGGATGATTCCCAATAGGATATAATAGGAGAGTTCCTTTGGTTTGTCTTATTCCTGGACAACATGTATGGACGAATGTCTGACATTGAATTTCTAACATATACGTACAAACGTACATCTGTTTAGTGGTGTAGGAAATAACCCTCTTACACTTACTTATCTGAGACATACAAGCTCAGAGGTTGGACATTTTGGAAATCAATAGTGTATGATGGAATCAGCATTGTGGCATTCAAAATGGAATGTGCTATGTGAAAGGTAATTGTTATCTCAGGCCTCATCACTCATAGATGGTTTAAACATGGCATGTCGTAAGGCTATGTGGTTCGCAACCTTTAGGGTATAGTCGTCATCTTTCTAGATTACTCTCTACATATCTAGTATGTTGTGTATGCTATGGGATCTTGATAGGTCGGTTATGTTCGGGGTGATGTCATATTCGGTTCTATTTCCGACACCAGATGGGTCTTCGGATAGGCCGGTCTTGCCAAGTATAGAGATTTCAGTAGTGTTGATCCTCGGTACATCCCTCTAGAGATGTACTATATGGAAGGTAGTCCCTTACCTGCCATTGTATGGAAATCCATTCTCTAATAAGTGCCTTTGGACTTGATTGTAGAACCTATTATGCTGGAAAATCAATGTAACAATTTCGGCTAAGATTATATAAGTTTACTTGAAAAGTGTTTTCAAAAGAGTGTCATTAATATTCCTAGATTTTACGTAGCAAATGTTTTGGTTATCATAAGGTAAAATCCCATTTCGTGTTTATGTGCGACGTCGTCTTATGAGATACCCTTTGTTTCAAAATATCTATATTTGAGTTTCTCACACCATTCCCATAACTAACCCGGAGTTTATTTTTCTTTCCGTTAAACTATGGGTGCCTAATTTTTCGGGTAGCCATGTAGTAGGTAGTAATGGAGCATTTTGGAAAGGAGCAAGGGCAAGGAGCATCGAGCATGGAGAATTTTGGGTTCTTTGTAGAAAGTTATCTATTAATTCTGCAGTATTATGTATGATGTATTATGTATCTACCAGCACTTATGAAGATAGGCAGTTATAACTATCCTGGTTGGATTAGTTCTTACTAGAACTCTGATGGAGCAAATTAGAGTAATTGCATGTACTACTCATATGTTTAATCAAAGGTTGAATATGATGTGAGATTCTATTTTGTTTTTCTTCGAACTTTATTTTCTTTTATCCCATGATAATCTGTCTCTCCAGCACTTGGATTTGCGGCACGTGGATACCGAGGATGTATTGGAGTAAATTTCTGAG
Source organism: Allium fistulosum (assembly GCA_030737815.1). Classification (NCBI taxonomy): domain Eukaryota; kingdom Viridiplantae; phylum Streptophyta; class Magnoliopsida; order Asparagales; family Amaryllidaceae; genus Allium; species Allium fistulosum. The sequence continues at coordinate 9,031,015 of JASFAW010000014.1, forward strand.
GGTCGAGGAGGTAGGTCATATAGGATGCCATGTAAATTCTTGTGATTGCTATTAGGAAGTAATTAACATTTTAGGGTTGTATTCTCTTTTGGTATTGGTAGCACCAATAAATCCTTAAGATAATATAGTCTAGGCACTCCGGTAGTATCCGTAACGAATGAGATTTACTAGCTTCTAGTAAATACTTGAATTTCACCAAGCGATATGGGACGTTTTGGTTAAATTCTAATGATTACTGAAAGTGATAGTATTTAGCATGTTAGAGTATATTTCCTTTTGGTGTTCGACGGGACCGATAAATCCTTAAGAGATATACGTATAAATTTCTTTACGATTATTTATTTATAAAGATGAATAATCTAGATTCTTCGAATCATGGTTGCTATGATCATCTTCATCGATGTGGACTATCCTTGAGATCAGTTGTGATTCGATATCCCTAGTACGAATACGATCTTTGGGTTTAAGATCGGTATGAGTGATAACTTCATTTGTTTGTTTGCCACGATCTGAGCACAATCTTTGCGATTGGTATTGTTTGTACCAAAATTGGGAACAACACTCTTCAGAAGTCTTTGAAGAGATAAAGTGAAGAAATTAAATGGAAAAAGAGGAATTATCTAACAAAAACTCCAAATTTCAGATATGAAAGCAATTAAAATGCAAGGAGACACAAGAATTTAGAGTGGTTCGGCATATTGCCTACGTCCACTATGAAGTAGTTTGCTTTATTGATCTTTCTTTGATGTTTACAATTGATTTCAGCAAATTACAGCGAATAACAATGATTTTGCAGCAGTGAAATTCGTTGGTAGCAGCAGCCATGGAGTTCAGATCTGGATCCGGCGGAGTCTGGGCGTTGGAGATCTCAAAGAGGAAGAAGAACCTCTTTTCTGTTGGCTTTGGGGGTCTATTTATAGGTGTAGGAGGCTGGTATTTCGCTCAGATCTCGGGAAACCCTCTCTGGCATGTGACCAGGCCCGCGTGCCCAAGCCCATGAAGTTTCGGTCCGATGCATGATCGATACGGACAGATTTCGTATCGATTAAGGTTTCATCCAATGGAGTCGAAATTTGGCGTGGAAATTCTTTAGCATGCCCGTTGTCTTCTGTGAAAATTTCATTGCATTTGGACTTGTATATTAGGAGATATGATCGATACGAATTGGGATTCTTGTTGGGCTGTTTCGTTTGACTCGCTCTATTCGATGCGGTGACGTGGCGCTTGAATCTTTGGATCACTCTGCCTTTGATGCTGTTTTGAGCGAGTCGGAATGTGCGCTGATTGAGCGAGTCGAATTGTGCTTTGATTGAGCGAGTCAAAGTGGAGCGTCCTGAGGAATTCGAACAAAGGCTCCATGATGGACACGAAGTGGTCATTGTTCGATCGATTCGAACAGTGGCTTTGCCAATGGAGTCGAACTTGATGGAGTCGAACAGTGGTACGAGCGGAGCGAGTTGAAGAAGGCTTTTTTGAGGGATGCGAGCTGAGCGAGTCGAAGAAGGCATCTGATGGAGGCGAAGCAGAGCGAGTCGAAGTAGTCGCTTCTGATGGTTGCGAAGCGAGTCGAAGTTGGCTTCTCTGATGGATTCGAACTGAGCGATTCGATCGGTGGTTGGTTTTCATCCAATTTTGTATCGTTCATAACTTGAGCATACGAACTCTGATTGACTTGAGATTTGGAACGTTGACTCTCATAGCTTAGTTGTCATGTCATACCAATTTTAGCTCGATCCGCACTCGGACAAAATTCGTCGATATACATAGTGAGCCTGTGTATAACCGATCCTTGGGATGGATCGTCATTGGTTTACTAGTCAATTCCTTGGTGTCACGGCCTTGCCAAAAGGCGGGATAACATTTTCCCCCCAAAGTACGTCTTGTGGAAACATGATGTGCTTTGAAGTGCTGCAGTCTTCATTTTGACTAGTTATTGTCTTTTCGATGAAAGCTGTAATCTTCGACTGATTTTCTCGATAATGTAAACTATTGACTGTCAGCTATTGTACCCTGTATTGTTGAAACTAACTGTTGTATGCTAGTGGATAGCCATTTTTTGTTGTAATTGTTATCAAATGAGTTTCCAATTCCTGTAAATCTGGAATACTGAATATTAGTACGATATACACACATATATGCTAATCTGACTCTCGTTGATATTTGTACGTTCACGAGTCGTTGTCAGTTTATCTTATATTGAATTCCGTATCGATTCTCTCCTGAACCGACGTGAAATTCGTTGTAACAACGCTCGATGGTCGTTTTTGAATGCCCTTCGTAACGATCCTCTCCTGAATTGATGTGAAGGGTTGAAGCATTGAGGACAGTTTTCATTGAATTTATGGATGCGAAGTGAGTATTTCAATTCGATGGAGTTGGCCTCTGGAAGCCATGATTTGATGTATTTGAATTGACTGTTCGTATCGATGTTCTAGGGAAGGAGTTGGAAACTATTGATACGAACAAAGATTTCGTATCGATGGTCGCAGGGTTCGATGGATATGAAGTGCTTGTTCGACTCGATGACGGACACAAAGCGCTTGTTCGACTCAATGATGGATTCGAACTGAACGAGTCGAAGGAGGCATTCCTGGTGGATGCGAACTGAGCGAGTCGAAGTAAACTTCCCTGATGGATGCGAACTGAGCGAGTCGAAGTGGAGAGAGTCGAAGTAAACTTCCATGATGGATTCGAACTGTTTGTTCGACTCGATTCTGTGGTGACACTTCGTAGCCAATTGAACTCACTGGGGAGGCGAATAGTTTTTTACCGTTGCTTTCGAGTTCATATAAATACTCTGTACTTAGCCATTTTTTCACTGTTTACCTTTCGCTTTCCTGCCTTACCTTCGTATCGCTCAGAAACTCAAGAAGAAAGAAGAAACATTCCTGCCCTCGAATCGATTCTTAATCATTCGAACTAACTGCCAGTCTTAGGTAATCCCCCAAGCCAATGCAACGTGTAGACGACGAGACTCAATTTTTAACATCAGATCAACAAGAGTCGTGATCGATCGAGATTCCTTTGCGATCGATCGAGATTCCTTTGCCTCAGCTTCGCGTCGATCTGGAGTATGGGCTTCGAGACGAACTGTGTAGCCTTGGGATCGAGTCGAACTGCGTAGTCTTGGGATCGACTCGAACTGGAGGCTTTTAATCGATTCGAAGTGTTGCGCTCTGATCGATTCGAAATAATGGCCTTCGATCGAGTCGAAGTGGACGTTTCGGATCGAGTCGAACTGGAGGCTTAGGATCGAGTCGAACTGGAGGTTTGGGATCAAGTCGAACTGCGTAGCCTTGGGATCGAGTCGAACTGCGTAGTCTTGGGATCAACTCGAACCGGAGGCTTTTAATCGATTCGAAGTATTGCGCTCTGACCGATTCGAAATTCCCAGCCTCTTGATCGAGTCGAACTTGCATGCCAACCTTCTGACCGAGTCTAACTCATACGCAGATGACCATGACTTATCGATGCGAACACGGCTCTCGTGAGCGATACGAATTGATCAGTAAAAAATTTGAGATTCCTTGCACATTTGAACGATTGACTCCGACGAGCTTTAAACTTGCATAACTGGACTTAATCGTTTCACCGCATATCTGATTGCCTATTGAAGCTTGTCGATGAAACTGGAACTTATCAAAATGATAACACACTTTAACTTGGACTGATAGCTAATAACTGGATGGCACGGTTGTGACGGTCAACGATGACGGTCCTTCCGACTGAATTTCGAAGTCTCGTCGTTTTCATGTTTTCTTCAATCTTGTAGATCTTCTCAAGTGATATACAATACTACACATCACATTCACACACTTTACACTGGGGGATGCACGAGCGTTATTGTCTGTTTAACAATGATTTTTCATAAGCTAGTTATTCATGGAACCCTCAAGTTCACAGCAGCAGGAACTCCAGAGTTCTATTCCCCTAACCATCAAGATACCAGTTATTAAAGCCGAGGTTATAGACCCAACTGCGGACGATCGTCCAGGTGCCCGGTTCATTTGTCATCCGCAAGATTCTGTGCCATCCGGCATCTCCGAAGACATGTTGGGACAGATTTTCTTAAGGCACGGTTTGTCGCTCGATGACGTGCTACTTCCTGGGCCAAATGACAGGCCTCATGATCCCCCGGAGGGGTTTACTGCTTTTAACCGCCATGCCTGTACGGCGGGGACACTTCCCCCTTTCAACCAATATATAAGGGATACGTTGTCTTTCCTTGGAATAGCTCCATCTCAGCTGCACCCCAATGGGTATGCTTTTTTGAATAGCACCTTCATCCTGTTTATGGAGATCCTCTTTCGACCGCCGAAGCCGATCGAGATCAGATATTTATTTAACGTCAAGAGCCGTGGAGATAGCCCTTCTTTCACCTTTTTGGAAGTGGTCAGGAACTGCCACATTGTATTGGGCTCCTGGGGAAGGCTGAGTTACTATAAAACTGAATGGTTCTACGTTCGGTGCCCCCTTGGATATGCTAGGCGATGGTTGGATAGACGTAAGTGTCGCCATTTTTCTCTTGAATCATCGAGATAGTAGTAACTGACTTCAAAACTGACATACTTTTCCTCTTTTATAGCTGCAATCTCTCGACCTGACGGTGCATACTTCCGAGAGCTAGTTCGGATCCTTCAAGCGTTTCCGGGCGAAGAGAGGCATATCGACTTGGTTCTGTCTGACAGAAATTTGAGGACTGTCGTGCTGATAGAACAGAGGCAGAGCATACAGCTGGAAGGGACACATAGACTGGTCCCTAAGAAATGGGTGAAGCGCAAAGTGCCCGTAGTCGTGATAGCCGAAGAAGTTGATCCAGAAAGAACGCCTACCGATACCGAGCTCCCAGCTGGGCCTTCTTCCGATGTCCACGATTTCAGAGGGAGGAGAAAAGGCAAGGCTGCTACTCAGAAGCGTTCTAAATCCGAGCGATTAAAATCCGTGGTTGTGTCTTTGCTTGTCCCGGGGATTAGAATCTCGGAGGCTCCTCCCCCGCAAGTAGAGAGTCCTTTTGCAGGGCTTGCTGATATTCCGATTCCGGATTTTGTGTCGTCTCAACACGACGCCGGGATGGAGGAGCTTGATAATGCTCTTGAGCTGAGTGGGTCGCTTGCTACAAGTGCGGCTGACATTTCCGGTTGGTCGGGGGGTTGCACATACATACACTTCACTTCACTACACGATTCATAACTGTAAACCGCCCAACTTGGGGGATCGCTAACTTCTCCTTCATCTCTCATTTTCAGGTACCATGTCTGGGAAAGGATCGATGCTCGGGAATCTCCATTCGGCCCGAAAGGCTTCTTCTTATTATGATTCCCGCAGGAGGGACTCGGATAGAGATCGCGATCACGAGTACTCTAACCAAGATAGGTACGGGCATGATAGGGACAGAGAATACAAACATCGGTCTAGATCGCGCTCTCCTCCTCCTAGACTTCCATCTCCACCCCCTATTATTATTCCACACCCGCCAGAGCCTTCTCGTCACAGGCCGTCTTCCCATACTTCTAGATCTGAGACTCATCTTCAGAGAGTCGAGACCACGACCTCTATAATTACAGAGCAGGTCCCAGCTGATCCCACAGGAGAAGGAGCCCTTAAATTGGCTCAGATGAGGAAGGATTTCCCGAATATTTGCTTTTATGGCTATGTCTTCCCACCACACTTAAAAAGAATTCCTTCTGGAGTGGAGAATATGGTGCATGATTACGTTCATGAGATCTACACGCAGTACAGAGAGTGGGAAAAGGCCACAGAGAAAGCTTCTAAGGTGGCCTTTGAGTGAGCCAAAGTGCTTCAGAAACTGGAGACCGAACTCGCTCAAAGGGACCGGATCATACAAGTGCTTAATACTGAGACCGAGTCCTCTCGGAAATCGGAGATCGAGGCCACCAAAAAAGCTGACGAAGCGAAGGCGGCGATGGAGAGGTTGGGGCAGACACATGTTGCCCTGGTGGAGGAGATGGGCCACCGGAACACTACAGTCACCGCTGAGCGGGATGCGGCGGTCAAGGAGCTCAATGAACTCAAAGCCAAATTCGCCGACATGGCCAAGGAAAGGGATGATGCAAACAGCGCAGCCCAGGAGGCGTGCGAGCAGACGGTTCTGCTTAAGGGTGAGCGGGATGCAGCTGTGGCTAAAGTCCACAAGGTGGAGGCTGAGGTCGAGGAGAAAGTGAAGTCGGCCGAGTCCAGGCTAGAGGCTGACATCGAAGACCTTCTCGTTGGTTATAATGCTAATGTGCTGAGGCACAGGAGTCTAGCCTGGCTTAATGATTATCCAACGCATCTTTATAATGCTTGGGGCCGACTGGTTGAGGAAGAGAAGGAGGCGCATCAGGGCGAGTCTTTAGATGAATTCGAACTCGAGAATCGCATTCTGACTGGAGCTGAAAAGAAGATTCTTCATGAGTCGATGATTCTACACGAAAAGGAAAGACTCGGCGGCGCCCAACACTTTTAAATAGGAGAGGGTTCAGGGGTTGAACATCATGAGGAGAGTCTCGAAATTCCAGTGTCAACCCAGCCCGAATCCTCGTCTGCGGTCGATCCCTAAGCTGGTCCTGCTTACGATCCGGATCAGCCGCAGATGCCTCCGGCTACAGCGCAAGTGACTGAAGCTGTTCCACCGCCTACGAGTCAAACTAAGGAATGTATTCTGAACATTCCACATATCTTTCTTAAGTCGAAATCTTCGATCGAGTTAAGTTCTAACAATCCTCTTATTCTTTGTCCAGTGATTGATGCTGCACCGGCCATGCCTCCTGCTACTTAAGAATCATATCAAACGTAGGAGGTTATCGTGACCGAAGCAATCACCGTGAGTACAGCTGCCCCGCTTGACGATATGTAGGGGAGTACGATTATGTTTGATGAGCAGCTGATGGATGAACTCTTTCGTCGTCACGGCGACCCTCTTGCCGACTTGTCATCTGTCATAAGTGGAACTGATCCTGCCACAAGTTCTACAATGCCGACTGCTGATGCCCCCAGCAGGGCTCGAGCAGTAACTGAAGAGGAGATGTTCGCTCAAATTGACGGTGAAATGGCAGTAGCGGCCCACGGTGGCAGTTTTGGAGGTGGGATGGCAGCACCGGGACCTGCTCCGCTCAATATGATATCTCCTGGTGGTACTGTTTCAATCACCAGCGTGCCCATTCCACCTTCTGTAATCGATCCCGTTCCTCCGACTCCGCCCGCAGGGAGCATTCCTATACACTCGAGTTCGGAGGAGGATGTTGATATAATGCCCTCGCCTGAAGACCAACCGCCGAAGAGCAAAGGCTCGAAGAGGAAGATTAGCGGTGGCTCCAGCGGGTCTACGACGAGAAGGAAGCCATGGAAGAATAAAGATTAAACATGCTTCCCCGGTTTATTTTGACTTGCATTTTGTTGGCTGTGTATAGATGTGGTTTCGGCTCCTGCTAGTAGGAATTTTTGGAAACTTGTATACGAACTTCTTTATAAACAATAGAAATGAAATTCCTCTTTTTTGGCTTCTTTTCTGTCATTTTGTATTTGTCCAAGTGTTTCAATATCTGAAGTGTACTTGTGAAGTTTTAGCTTTCGAATCAAGTTTGTTTTTGTTCGCCAAGTTCGGAAACTGTGGACATGGTTTGCGATCGGGAAGCGAGTTGAATTTTAACGTCGTATCGCTTCCGTCGATGGTTGATGCTTAAGTCTTGCCCCCCAGTCTTGGTGGTGTGTTGTAAAACATTAGTCGACGATCGCTTCTTACTTGTAACATGTTGAGTCTAGTTCCACCGAACGGGTGTCTGAGACAGGCAGAGATTGAGTAATCCATCCATGCTCGTTTGATTGTCGATGATCATATCCGTACTCCGGGGATCCTAATTTGTCTATCGGCGGTTAGTCACGCCGGCTTAAGTTTAAATCACACGTCCATGCTCTGGGGACTTGGAATCGACATTTACACTCCGACTCGCGCTCTGGGAGTTCGAAGTTGATGTTTATACTCCGACTCGCACTCTGGGAGTCCGGAGTTGGTGTTTATACTTCAATTCGCGCTCTGGGAATTTGGAGTTGATGTTTGTACTCCGACTCGCACTCTGGGAGTTCGGAGTTGATGTTTATACTCCGACTCGCACTCTGGGAGTTCGGTGTTGATGTTTATACTACGTTTCGCACTCTGGGAACCCGGAGTTGATGTTTATACTCCGCCTCGCAATCTGGGAGTTCGGAGTTGATGTTTATACTCCGGTTCGCACTCTCGGAACTCGGAGTTGATGTTTATACTCTGGTTCGCACTCTGGGAACCCAGAGTTGATGTTTATACTCCGCCTCGCACTCTGGGAGTTCGGAGTTGAAGTTTATACTCCGATTCGCACTCTGGGAACTCGGAGTTGATGTTTATACTCCGAGTCACACTCTGGGAGTTCAGAGTTGATGTTTATATTCCGGTTCGCACTCTGGGAACTCGAAGTTGATGTTTATACCCCGACTCGCACTCTGGGAGTTCAGAGTTGATGTTTATACTCCGGTTCACACTCTGGGAACTCGGAGTTGATGTTTATACTCTGACTCGCGCTCTGGGAATTTGGAGTTGATGTTTGTACTCCGACTCGCACTCTGGGAGTTCGGAGTTGAAGTTTATAATCCGACTTGCACTCTGGGAGTTCGGAGTTGATGTTTATACTCCGACTCGCACTCTGGGAGTTCGGTGTTGATGTTTATACTACGGTTCGCACTCTGGGAACCCGGAGTTGATGTTTATACTCTAATTCGCGCTCTGGGAATTTGGAGTTGATGTTTATACTCTGGCTCGCACTTTGGGAGTTCGGAGTTGAAGTTTATACTCCGACTCGCACTCTGGGAGTTCGGAGTTGAATGAAGGATTGTCGTGTATCAATCCTTTCTTGGCTTTGATGTGATGGCTGGTCCCCGAGCTCGGGTTTCACTTAGCGAGTGATTGGTTGCATCGCAGTCACTCCCTATTTGAATAAATTCCACCGTATGGTGGAACTTAGCTCTCCGTGCATGGTGATTATCATATGAAGCATTTCAAGTAAATCACAGCTCTGGCTCGAAGAGATTGCATTTTATTGCTGAAATAAGAAAATATGGCAAAGTCAGTTGCCTTATTACAAATTCTAATTTCGAAATGCAGAAACAAATTGCAAAAGGGAAAGTAAACTAAATAGATAAACATAGCCTGTTATGTGTAGTAGCGACGAAGACTTTCGCTGTTCCAGGCTCTTGGCAGAGTTAGACCGTCGACGGTCGATAATTTGAATGTGCCATCTCCAAGCCTTTGTTCAATAACATACGGTCCTTCCCATGTCGGTTTCATATGTGAAGGAACCGAATAGATTATTTTAAGGACGAAATCGCCTAGTTCGAAGGTTCGCGGGCGGACCTTGGCGTTGTACAATCGGGCGACTCGATTTCGATGCGCAGTTGCCCTCAAATCAGCTTCTTCACGCTTCTCATCTAGTAGATCAAGAGATTCAGCAAGTAATATAGCATTCGTCTTTGGATCATAGTGTGTCACACGATGAGAAGGTACTTCTAGTTCAACTGGAAAGACGGCTTCTGAACCATATGAGAGAGAGAATGGAGTGTGGCCGGTTGCGGTTTTGTGGGTTGTTCGGTAAGCCCATAAAGCCATAGGAAGTTCATCGACCCACTTGCCCCCGACCTTTTCTAGTCGTTTTTTCAGAATGGATTTTATAACTTTATTAACTGCCTCGACCTGTCCGTTTGCCTGAGGGTGTGCAACTGCAGAGAATTTCTTTTGGATGTGAAACCGTTTGCAGAAATCTTTAAATTCAGCACTGTCGAATTGGGTTCCGTTGTCCGTAATAATGGTGTGTGGGAGACCGAATTGACAGATGATGTTACGAACCACAAAGTTGATTACTTTCTTCGTTGTAATGGTAGCGAGAGCTTCGGCTTCAGCCCACTTTGTAAAGTAATCAACCGTGACGATGGCGTACTTCGCTCCACTTTTCGCCAGAGGTAGGGCACCGATGATGTCGATGCCCCACATTGCGAACGGCCATGGGCTGACCATTTGCGTTATCTCGGTAGGAGGAGCTCTAGGAATTCGGGCATATTTCTAGCACCTATCACATTTCTTTGCATAGTCTGACGCATCGCGATTCACGGTTGGCCAGTAATATCCATAGCGAAGTATTTTCTTGGCAAGTGCTTGCCCCCCGGTGTGATCGTCACATTCTCCCTTGTGCACATCGTGCAATACTTGTTTAATTTCAGCGTGAGCGATACACCGGAGTAGAGGGACTGAGTACCCCCTTTTGTACATGAGTCCATTCTGGATGGTAAATCGTGAGGCCTTCCGAAGGACTTGTCTCTTTTCACTTCTGCGCTCCGGCAGGGTTCCGTGCTCAATGTAATTTCTGAGTGGGGTCATCCATGAATCTTTTTCGGGAACGGTTTTGCATACCCAGTTTATTTCTGTCTGGTCGATGCTTGGGGAAGATAGCGTTTCTACGGGAACGAGTCCCATTTGCTGAGCTTCACCTATGCTGGCTAGCTTTGCAAATGAATCAGCCTTTTGGTTACGCTCCCGAGGTATACAATAGATGGCGTAATAATCGAACTGATTCAGTACTTCCTGAACTCGAGCTAAGTAAGTAGCCAGCCTTCGATCTCTTGCTTGATATTCTCCCCGCACCTGACACACAACTAACTGTGAATCATAATAAATTTCCACTGCGATAATTCTCAAATCCCTAGCAAGTTTCAAGCCAGCCAAGAGGGCTTCATATTCAGCTTCATTATTAGTCGCATGAAAATCGTACTTCAAAGCATAACATATGGATCGGCCTTCGGGAGTTTCAAGTACAACACCAGCGCCCGAACACCGGTCATTTGATGCGCCGTCGGTATAAAGCTTCAAGATGTATTCGGGGGATTCGCTGGTTTCGGCAAGTCCTCTGGAATAGTAAATTCAGCTATGAAATCAGCTAGGACTTGTCCTTGGATCGCTCATCTTGGAGTGTAAGTAATATCAAACTGGCTCATTTTGATGTTCCACTTGAGTAACCTACCAGACGTCTCAGGCCGTGAAAGGACTTATCGTAACGGCTGGTCGGTGTAAACAGTAATGGGATGTTCCTGGAAATACGGTCGGAGTTTTCTTGATGCAATAACAAGGCAATAAGCCAACATCTCCAATTTCGGATAATTCCTTTCAGCCCCAGTCAACCGCTTGCTGACGTAGTATACTGGCTTATGTATCTTGTATTCTTCTTGAATTAATGCAGCGCTGATAGCGTTTTCTGATATCGCCAAGTATACGAACAACTTCTCATGATCGATAGGCTTCGACAGTATAGGTGGTGTGGATAGATGTTGAACTAGTGCTTGAAAAGCGCCTTCACACTCCATGGTCCACTCAAAGTTTCATTTTCCTTTTCGGATTAGATCGAAGAAGGGAATGCATTTGTTAGTGGACTTTGAAATGAACCTGCTCAATGCTGCTACTTTCCCATCGAGGCTTTGGACCTGCTTTATAGTTTTCGGAGTTTCGAGATTTCAGATAGCCCAGATCTTTTCAGGATTAGCTTCGATCCCTCGAGCGTTGACGATGAACCCAAGGAATTTTCCGGATGCAACTCCAAAATGACATTTCAGTGGATTTAGCTTCATTTTGTATTCTCGAAGTATGTTGAACATTATTTCCAGGTCTTTAACATGGTCGGTGGAGAGTCGTGACTTCACAAGCATCTCATCTACATATACTTCCATTGTTTTCTCGATTTGATTGGCAAACATCCGATTGACCAATCGTTGATAAGTAGCCCCAACATTCTTGAGTCCGAACGGCATAACTTTGTAACAGTAAAGTCCCAGATTGGTTATGAAGCTGGTATGTTCTTGATCGGGTAAATGCATCGGTATCTGATTGTAGCTAGAATATGCGTCCATGAAGGATAAGAGTTCATGCCCAGCTGTCGAATCTACTAGCTGATCAATTCTGGGAAGCGGGAAACTGTCTTTGGGACATGCTTTATTCAGATCGGAATAATCGACACATGTTCTCCAGTTTCCGTTCGGCTTTCGAACGAGCACGGGATTCGATACCGATTCAGGATATAGCGTATCTCGAATAAACCCGTTTGCTTTAAGCTTTTCTACTTCTTCTTTAAGGGTGGTAGATCTCTCTGGATCCATACCACGGCTTTTCTGTTTGACCGGGACATGCCGCGGGTCAATGTTCAGAGTGTGGCTCGTGATGTCCGGCGAGATCCCACACATATCGGAATGTGTCCAGGCAAATACGTCAAGATTTGCCCGCAGAAATTCAACCAATTCCTCTTGAGTTTGTTGGCTTAGCTGAGATCCAATCTTTATCATTTTCGAGTCATCGTCATTGTCAATTGGGACATCAATCGTCAGTTCGGCCGGGGATGCTTGACTTTCTTTATATTCTCCTTCATCTTCAGTTTCTCTTGGGTCAAGATCTTTGAGGAATTGGCTGGAGTGCCCGGGCTTACGCCCGGGCGTTAATTGTCAATTGTCGGCAAAGCGGACGCAGAGAGATTCCTCCATGCCCTTTCCTTTCTCCTTTTGCTGCGCTTCCCGCAGCTCAGCGACATAACAGGCTCTGACAGCAGCCTGATCTCCACGAATGATTCCTACCCCGTGATCAGTGGGAAATTTTAAAGTCAAACACCACGGGGCAATGGCTACCCTGAATTCAGCGAGGGCCGGTCGGCCCAGGAAAGCATTATAAGGAGAGTCTATGTCCAAAACAATGAACTGCAACATTCGTACTCTCCGACGTTCTCCAACTCCCAACTCTACTGGCAATTCCACCATTCCAGTGGGTATAGTAGCACTTCCGTTGAAACCATGGACTCGGGATTGACAGGGCTTCAAGTCTATGGCTTCCATTCTCATTTGATCATAATCTCTCTTGAACAAAATATTCACAGAGCTTCCACTATCAACTAAGATCCTTTTCATCCAAGCGGGACCTACTTGTGCTGAGATGACCAGTCGATCGATAGTGGGGGCTTCGACTTTATCAGCGTCTCTGTTCCTGAACACGATGTCATCTGTCATTGTCTTCTGTTGCTTGGCCGGAGCACCTTCATCAAAATTACTACAACACTCGAAGTCTGCGTGCCTGATAGAATTGGCATACGACTCCATTTCCTTCCAGCTTCGATCTGCTGGGTGAGGACCACCACTTATAGTATTGATAACCAACCTCCCGCCTGTACGAGCGGGTTCCTCCTGTCTTTCATGATTCAACGCACGATTCTGATTTGATGGGCCCGCACCACCAGACTGCGGCGCCCGCACATACTGATCCAACTTCCATTCACGTATCAGTTTTTCAATGAGGTCTTGTAAGTGACGACACTCATTGGTGTTGTGGCCATAGCTCTCATGGAATCTACAAAATTTACCTGTTTGGATTTGTCTTTCAGTTGATGGTTTTGGGGCAGGTTTCTTGTATTGCATGGTATTGCAGGTCTGCAGATACACATTTTCCAACGATGTGTTTAATGGAGTGTAATTATCGTACATGGAAGCTCTACGCCGCGGACCACGATTCTGATCGCGTTTTTTGTTTTGATTTCCATTGTCCCTTTGCTGATTTTGTTTATTTTGTACGTTCAACTGAATTTTCCCAGAACTATCTCCGGATTGTTTAACAGCGATGTTACTTTGTATTCCTTCTATGTTCGGCCCTGCGTCATCCTGCTTCCTAGACTGTTTCGCATCCTCCCTTCTCAAGAATTGGGCTGCCTTGGAATAGAAACGGTTCAATGACGCAGGTGGTTTTCCAGCTAACCAATTTCCGAACTTGGAATCAGCATCAATCCCCTTAGTCAATGCCATCAGGATAGAGTTATCATTGGGATTGCTTATTTCTGCACACACAGCATGGAATCACTCCAAGTAACGTCTAAGCGTTTCTCCGGGAGCTTGTGTAACACTAGACAGAGTGTTGACATCTTTAGGCCTTGCTACGTGCATGCGGAATTGTTCAACAAACTTGGTGGCCATCTGATCAAAACTAGAAATGGATCGTGGTAGCAAACGAGTAAACCACATGGTTGCAATGCCCCCCAGGGAAATGAGGAAACTATGGCATTTTACTGCATCATCAGCTCTTGCATTCATCAGCCATTCGTACTTCAAGATGTGTTGATTGGGATCAGAACTCCCTTCGTAAACTGGCAAAGTTGGCATCCTGAAGCGCCGAGGTGGTTCAGCATACAATATGTCATCGGTGAAAGGGGTATGACTCCGGGAGATTCCCCAGTCGTCATTAGAGAAACCCTGACTTTCACGAATCATTTGGCGGATCATTGTTGGTATATCCGGCATACGGATACTAGGAGTATGATGTGCCAAGGTGTGGTCGGGTTCCACAGCGCGAGTCTGGACCGGACGCGGTCGACGGTCCGTGCCTCGCCTCCTTGGTTTAACATCCTCAGGGACATAAGGCTCAGGAGTTTGCTCTCGTTGGTTACATTGAGGATCAGCTTGGTATCCAGCATTACCCCCTCGTTCGGTAGTGGTGGTAGTCGCAATGTTGCCGGTGACATGGTAAGGAGCAGCACCTCCTCGAGTTGAAGGTTCTGTGCGGAGACTAGCAGATGGTCCAGCTCTAGGTTGCCCAATATTCGAAGCAGGTTGGTGTCTCGTGGCTTGGGTGTAGCTTACGTCCAACCGTGGGCGTGTGGATCGGTGATAACCGTCAGATGAAGATGAACTCTCTGTGGAAGAATAAGAACCTTGGTCTTTTCTGGATCTTCTGCTCCTTTGGCGATTTAGCTGGTTGGACAACTCTGTGTTGGCGCGTAGTTGTTCAGTTAGTTGTTGGCGACTCTGGGTCAACTCTTGAAGCAACATCTGAAACTCTTGTCTGGTAACCGGGCCTATTGGATCTGAAGGTCCGGCGGCATCTTGATTTGATGGAGACAATTGCGCGGGATTCTGCTTGTCCCGTCCTCCCTGATCAGCAGTTGTAGAGGTAGTCCGTGTACTTACCATGGTGAGGTGATGAAAGTCCTTTCCTAGATCTGATGCAAATCTGAATAGAATGGAAGGGCTTCAAAGTTCTAGATCTGGATCTTCTTCTTGGATTTATGCAACCCGATATAGATAGGAGATCCAAAGAGCAGGAGAAAAATTGGGTTTCTCTCGATGAAAGCACCAAAGTGTTTGTACCAAAATTGGGCACAACACTCTTCGGAAGTTTTTGAAGAGATAAAGTGAAGAAATTAAATGGAAAAGGAGGAATTATCTAACAAAAACTCCAAATTTCAGATATGAAAGCAATTAAAAAGCAAGGAGACACAAGAATTTAGAGTGGTTCGGGGTATTGCCTACGTCCACTATGAAGTAGTTTTCTTTATTGATCTTTCTTTGATGTTTACAATTGATTTCAGCAAATTACAGCGAATAACAATGATTTGCAGCAGTGAAATTCATTGGTAGCAGCAGCCATGGAGTTCAGATCTGGATCCGGCGGAGTCTGGGCGTTGTAATCTCAAAGAGGAAGAAGAACCTCTTTTCTATTGGCTTTGGGGGTCTATTTATAGGTGTAGGAGGCTGGTATTTCACTCAGATCTTGGGAGACCCTCTCTGGCACGTGACCAGACCCGCGTGCCCAAGCCCGTGAAGTTTCGGTCCGATCCGTGATCGATACGAACAGATTTCGTATCGATTAAGATTTCATCCAATGGAGTCGAAATTTGGCGTGGACATTCTTTAGCATGCACGTAGTCTTCTGTGAAAATTTCATAGCATTTGGACTTGTAGATTAGGAGATATGATCGATACGAATTGGGATTCTCGGTGGGATGTTTCGTTCGACTCGCTCTGTTCAACTCGCTTTCATTCGACTCGGTGACGTGGCGCTTGAATCTTTGGATCACTCTACCTTTGTTGCTGTTTTGAGCGAGTTGGAATGTGCGCTGATTGAGCAAGTCGAATTGTGCTTTGATTGAGCGAGTCGAAGTGGAGCGTCCTAAGGGATTCGAACAAAGGCTCCGTGATGGACACGAAGTGGTCATTGTTCGATCGATTCGAACAGCGGCTTTGCCAATGGAGTCAAACTTGATGGAGTCGAACAGTGGTTCGAGCGGAGCGAGTCGAAGAAGGATTTTCTAAAGGATGCGAGCTGAGCGAGTCGATGAAGGCATCTGATGGAGGCAAAGCGGAGCGAGTCAAAGTAGTCACTTCTGATGGTTGCGAAGTGAGTCTAAGTGAGCGAGTCGAAGTTGGCTTCTCTGATGGATTCGAACTGAGCGATTCGATCGGTGGTTGGTTTTCATCCAATTTTGTATCGTTCATAACTTGAGCATACGAACTCGGATTGACTTGAGATTTGGAAAGTTGACTCTCATAGCTTAGCTTGTCATGTCATACCAATTTTAGCTCGATCCGCACTTGGACAAAATTCGTCGATATACATAGTGAGCCTGTATATAACCGATCCCTGGGTTGGATCGTAATTGGTTTACTAGTTAATTCCTTAGTGTCACGGCCTTGCCAAAAGGCGGGATAACAGGTATGGATGATCGTTATGATCGGTACAGATTAGATCTCTTGGATTTTGGAAATTTTGATTCTGTGACTATTCTGTGTTTGTGAAATAAATATATACTCTTGTGTCTTGAGGTGGATTCTGAGTTAAATTAATTCCATGACTTTTTATATCTTGGACATCTAGATTTACTTATATGTCATATTTCTTTATGTTACATCATGTTCTCACACTTTTGGATATTTAGAGATAGTCTGATTCAGGGGTTATTTTAATGCTCGGGTCAGGTCGAGACTTTTCGGGTTATAGGATAAGTTAACCTTTGGATGTTGTGCTAGCAAGGAGATAAACTTTTTTGACTTTTAGTTTATCTCATTTAGGTTTTTGTTTGTTTATTACATATATAATTGGGATAGAGATTTGTATCAGATGTATATTATGTGAGTCTAGTGTTATATTTGATAGACTCTCACTTTTGTCTATGTATATAATGTTTATTATTCTGCTCTAATCGGTAACTATTGTTTATATGATATATTGTTCTGATTCTAAGAAAGTTGTGTGATTATTACTTTGAACTAAGACTGTACATGTCAAATTTTATTCTAGAGAGTAAATAGACAAAAAGTATAACGTGTCAGTGTTAGTTTAAAGATATATTCACATTCAGTCGTCCTTATCAAGTCGTATTCTCCATATTGTTAAACGACATCATTTATAATTTCTTTAATAGTATGGGTATCGCGGTAGGGTCGTTACATTTTGATATCAGAGCTGAGTCAAAACATTATAGCATATAAAATCATAGATATAGACCTAGTAAGACTTAGAGTCATGTCCCCTAGGGAGTGTGGTAGATAGTTATATTAATTACCTAGATAGGGATGGGAATATAAATTGATTATCGGGGTAATCAATTGGGATGTATTTTGATTTAAAATTTTAATTAGATAAGTTGGAATTTGTGATATTAAACTTTGGAAAGTAATGTGTTAAAATCTTTTAGAGTTTGGAAAATAACTTTTGGATTATTAGGAATTTGATTTTAAAAGAGTTAAACTAAAGTAAATTGGTTTAAGTGAACAATTTTATTTTAATTGACAATTTAGAAAATTTTAACAAATAAGTTTAATATTTAAATAATCTAGGAATAATCAGAGTTGCACATTGTAATTTGAGGAATAAAATTGTTCCCCTAAAAGCAACTATTTAGTATTGGTTAATTGGTTGTTAGGAATTGATTACTTAGTTGTATATAATTAAATTGGATGCATGGATGTTAGTAATAATAAAATAGATATAACTAAGGAAAACTTGTGATTATTTATTATGTTGACTTGTCCATAAAATGTTTGAGGATTCCGATCGATATGTGGGACGCCATGTTATCGATTAGAGTTCATAAACATCGAACGAGACATTTTGACATGAGAAATAATTAACTTGGAAATTTGGGAAAATATCCAAGTTAAAATAATTTAAAATAATATTTTAGCCATCGAATAAATTATGATGAGTGAAGAGCATGGCGAGGCAATGGTTATATACTAGGTAATCAACTTTACAGCCAAGTGACGAAATGAATCACTAAATTTCATGGCTTAATATTATTTTACATAATGAGATGAGTAAGGAAATTGTTTTAAATTTTTGAATTGATTTATATTAAATTAAATGGAAGATAGTTGGAATTTTTTTGAAAAGAGAATAATTGAAAATCTACTTTCGATTATGAATTTCATTTTCAGGTTCTTTGGTTTGAATGAAATAAATTGTTATATATGAATCTTAATTGATAAGATGTTAAATATTAAGAAATTTCGAAGATAATATTTTTTTGAAGTGAACGGATATTTTGTGAAAATTATGTATACATGTATATACAATTGTGATAAATATTAAAAGTATGTATTTGGATATAACTAATATTTTGAAAGGAATTATTTTGAGTTATATAGTTATTTGGAAAGAAGATATTAATTCGAGTTTTGATAATAATATTTAGTAAATGATTAGGCATTGAATATTATTATTTGTGAAAATAATCTTTTGTGCAAAGATATTTTGGAAAATAAATTGAGAATAAAATTTGTTTATATGTATATATGGGTTTTAAATTTTTTTTGGTGGTTTAGAAAATTATAATGGGACCATGAAAAGGCATTATTATACTGTTTTAAATAACGTATGCAGCCACTGAGCATTAGCAATGGCAAAGAATAATAGCGAGGCAATGTTAATTCGCGGTCAACATCGTGGCCATCTGACAAAGCGATTCGCTATAAATAGATAGCGAGGCAACGTTATTATATTATTTTATATAGTTAAGATTAGTTAAGAAAAATGTTTAAAATTTTGGAAATAATTGAAACCTTCATAAAAAGGTGTGATTTCAAATGAAAAAAAAATTGAGTAAAACTTGAGGATTAGGATCCTCTGGGAGCTTTTTAAAAGTTTAACTTGAATTTTTCAAGAAGTAAGTTAATAATTAAATACCTGTTATCATGCCTTTTAGCAAGGCCATGACACCAAGAACTTAACTGGAAACCGAGGACAGTCTGTCCCGAAGATCGGTTATACGCAGGCTCACTATGGATGTTAATAAATTTTGTTCGAGTCCGGATCAAGCTACAATTGATATGACAAGACAAGCAAAGCAACGAAAGACAACGTTCCAAATTTCAAGTCAATCCAAGTTCGTATGCTCAAGATATGATTAATACAAACCAAGGGAATCAATTCGTTCGTATCCATCTGTTCGCCTCCTTCTGTTCGTATCCATCGAGTATCCTTCTATTCGTATCCATCGAGTATCCATCTGCTCGTATCCATTGCGTACACCTAACTTCGTGCCCATCAAATCCAGGCTACTTCGTATCCATGGAGAGTTGTCATTTCGTATCGATCATGTTTGCTTCATTTCGTATCCATCAACAAACAGCACTTCGCGTCGATCTCGTTCATATGTGATTCGTATCGGTCCCTCCAACAATTCAGTTGATTACTGTCAACGATTCCACATTCAGAAGAAATTCTCTGCAGTCGCACACCCTCAAGTGAATGGACAAGTCGAAGCTGTTAATAAAGTTATAAATTCTATTCTGAAGAAACGACTGGAAAAGGCCGGGGGTAAGTGGGTCGATGAACTTCCTATGGCTTTATGGGCTTACCGAACAACCCACAAGTCCGCGATCGGCCACACTCCATTTTCTCTTTCTTATGGTTCAGAAGCTGTTATTCCAGTAGAACTAGAAGTGCATTCTCATCTTGTGACATACTACGATCCAAAGACAAATGCTATATTACTTGCCGAATCACTGGATTTATTGGATGAGAAGCGTGAAGAGGCTGATTTGAGGGCAGCCGCATACCGAAGTCGAGTCGCCCGATTATACAATGCCAAGGTCTGACCCCGAACCTTTGAACTCAACGATCTCGTCCTTAAGAGAATTTACCCGGTCCCTTCGCATATGAGGCCAACCCGGGAAGGGCCGTATGTTATTGAACGAAAGCTCGGAGATGGCATATTCAAATTATCGACCGTTGACAGTCTCACTCTTCCGAGAGCCTGGAACAGCGAAAGTCTTCGTCGCTACTACACATGACAGGCTCTGTTTATTTCTCATTTGCAATTTGTTTCTGCATTTTGAAATTTGAATTTGTAATAAGGCAACCGATTTTGCTGTATTTTCTTATTTCAGCAATAAAATGCAATCCCTTCGAGCCAGAGCTATGATTTATTGAATGCATCATACAACTATCACTATGCACGGAGAGTTAAGTTCCACCCAACGGTGGAATTTATTCAAATACGGAGTGACTGTGATACGACCGGTTACTCGCTAGATGATACCCGAGCTCAGGGGCAAGTCATCACACTTGAGTCAAAAAAGGATTGATACACGACAATCCTTTAACCAACTCTAGATTCCCAGAGTGTAAACTGGAGTATAAACTTACAAATACGGTTTCGAAGAGGGTAGATCCGTCCACCTAACAACTTCCCTCGTACCTTGACCAAGTTTGAGGAAAATGGATCCGTCCATCTAACGACCTCGCTTTTTAACTCGGGGTAGATGTGAAACGACCATCCATGATCCTGATAGATTCACCGTTCTAGGAGTGTGAATGAAATCCTAAAGTCTGAACAGATGTGACTGACCATCTGTCAGACAACTCCCAGTTCCCGAAGCGCGAACTGGAGTATAAACATCAACTAGTTTCGGATTCCCAGAGTGTGAACCGGAGTGTCAACATAAACACCTACTCCAAATTCCCAGAGTGCGAGTTGGAGTATAAACGTTAACTCAAAATCCCCGGAGAGTGGATTGAAGTTTGAACACGAACCGGACCGGGATTGACCGTCCGTAAAACAACTCTAAGTCCCTGGAGTGTGGTTAGAGTGCAAATGCAAATCGGGTGTGACTGACCACCCACGAATCCAGATAAAGTACCCAGAGTGTGGACATCGTTACAAACATTAAGCGGGTGTGATTGGCCTCCTGTGAAAATGACTTAAGTCCCCGGAGCGTGGATGTATCCTTGAAACTCAAGCAGGCATGCCCGACCGCCGACGTGCGAATGCAAATCCCCGGAGTGTGGATGCAATCAACGATAAATGAGCAAGTGCGATTCGACCACTCGAATTTCTTTTGTCCAGCATCAGTTCAACGATGTTACGCTCGATGATTTAAAAGCGGAGTGCGATTACCACTTGGTCTTACAATTCAACCCTGAAATTGGGGGCAGAACTTAAGCGTCAATCACTGATTGAGACAGTGCAGCATCGGAGTCCGGCTTGACTTTCAGTCATCACTCATAATCCAAAGGTCGAAACTCAACAAATATACTAGACTGTAGTTCAACTGCTGAAAAAATTAAGCAAATAAACGAAAATTGAGTTAAAGACAAAATGGAATTTCATTTCAACTGTTTGTAGAAGGAAACCAAGTAAAAGTTTATCCAAAAAATTCTACTAGCAGGGGCCAAACCCACATCTATACACGACTAGCAAAAAAGAATAAAAGAAATTCATATCTACGCAAAATTTCACCAAAGAAGCATGTATATTCTTTCTTCTTCTTCGGTTTCCACTTCGATGTAGACCCGTTGGAGCTTCCGCTTAGTTTTCTCTTTGAGCCCTTCCCTTTCGGCGGCCGGTCTCCAGTAGGGGGCAATATGTCAACATCCTCCTCCGAACTCAAGTGTATTGGAACGCTTCCTGCAGACGGAGTCAGAGGGACAGGATCAACAGAAGGAGGTGGGGCAGGCGCGCTCGTCTCAATGACCGTTCCTCCCGGAGATATCATCCGCAAGGGGGCTGGACTAGGTCCAGCCATTCCACCGCCAAAACCACTGCCACGAGCGGCTGCTTCCATTTCAGAATTAATTTCAGCAATGATTTCCTCCTCATGAAGCATTTGTGCATTGTTAGGAACTCCTGCAATTGGAGCCGAAGAACTTGTCATCGGTGCACTTCCGCCCATAACGAACGACAAATCTGCAAAAGGATCATTGTGATGACCGAGGAGTTCCTCTATCATCTGCTCATAAAAAATAAGCATGCTCCCCTGCGCTCCATCATTTGGTGTCGTGGTCGTTATGGTGGTCGCTTCAGTTATAATGGCCTCCTGCATATGATGTGGCTCAAGGGTCGTAGGAGGCACAACCGGTGTGGCTTCAATCACTGGATAAAAACAAAAGAAGAACTGTTAATAACTACTTCAAGTGATGATTCCGATTTCGGATAAGCATAGAGAATGTTCAGAGTACCTTCCTAAGTTTGACTTGTGGACAGCTGAACAGCCTAAGAGATTTTCTCGCTAGCTTGAGATAACTACGGCTGATTCGGGTTGTAAGCAATAACGGATTGAGAATCAGCCGCAGAAGTCGGTTCACACTTGGTCTGCACAAGAATTTCGGGACTTGTATCGCGGTGCTCGACACTGGAACCTTCTCCAACTTCCAAATGCTAAGCACCGAGCTTCTCCTTCTCATGTGAAATCATTGCATCGTGGATAACTTTTCGCTCGTCTTCATTTAGCATTCGGTTTTCAAGCTCAAATTCATCAACTGATTCGCCCTGATGCGCATCCTTTTCATCTTCTACTAATCGGCCCCAGGCGTTGTGTAGATGTGTCGGATAATTATCGAGCCAGGCAAGATTTCTTTGCTTCAAGACGTTAGCATTATAAACAATGAGGAGATCTTCAATATCAGCTTCTAGCCTAGACTCCACCATTCAGACCTCCTCCTCGACCTTATCTCCACCTCCCGAACCTTAGCCATTGCCGCATCCTGTTTGCCCCGAAGCACTACGGCTAGTTCACATGCTTCCTGAGCTGCTCTATTCGCATCATCCTTCTCCTTGATGATTTCGGAAAATTTAGCTTTAAGCTCAGCGTCTCGTTCAGCTGTGACAGTGGTGTTCCGGTGGCTCATCTGCTCCACCAAAGCGAAGTGTATCTGCCTCATCCTCTCCTTAGCCAAGTTCGCCTCATCGGCCTTTTTGGTGGCCTCTATCTCTGACTTTCAAGAGGACTCGGCTTCATCGTTGAGCACTTGAATGATCCGGTCTTTCTGAGCAAGTTCAGTTTCTAGATTCTCAATTGCCTTTGCCCGCTCAAAGGCCACCTTTGATGCTTTTTCTGCAGCCTTCGCCCACTCTTTATACTGGGTATAGATGTCATGAATATAATCATGCATCGTGTTCTCCGCTTCTGACGGGATTCTCTTTAAGTGAGGAGGAAAGATGTAGCCGTCAAAACATATATTTGGAAAATATTTCTTTAACTGAGCAATTCTAATAGCACCTTCCCCAGTGGGCTCAGTGATAGCTTGTTCAACGATGACTTGAGCCTCAACCTCAGTTCTATGGCGTTGCGACTCGGGCTGAGAAGTTTGCGAAGATGATTTGTGACAATGGGGCTCTATCGGCTGTTTTCCCTGGCCCGATGGTTGTGTGGAGAGTCGAGGGGGTGGAGAACGCGATCGGGATCAATATCTCTGTTCTCTGTAATCCCTGTCTCTATCCCCCTTGTAGCGTTCCTGACTAGAATAACCGCGATCGTGGTTTCTATCATCCTCCCTCCGACGGGACTCGTAATACGAGCTTGATGATTGGCGTACTGAACAGAGACTGTCGAGCATAGACTCTCGCCTATTCATTGAATCTGTAAAGAAGAAAGAGTAACAGAGTTAGTAATTTCTTGAGTTGAACACTTATGGTTGGAAATCGTGTAGTGCCGTGAAGTGTGTATGTGTGTGCAACCCCCCGACCAACCGGTAATGTCGGCCGCACTAATGGGTAGAGACTTGCTTAAATCTAGAGCACTTTGAAGCCCTCCCAATCCAGTGTCGTGTTGAAGTGACACATAGTCCGGAATCAGAATATCAGCAAGTCCTTCAAAAGGATTCTCTACTGGCGAAGGAGGTGCCACTGAAATTCTAACGCCGGAGGCTGGCAGGGATACAATAACAGATTTCCATCTTGTAGATTTGTGGCATTTTTATGCAGCTGCCTTGCCATTTCTCTTTCCCTCTGAACCCTGAAGACTGTCAGAAGGCCCAACCATGGGTTCGTCATTCGTAGGTGTATATTCTTCATCACCTTCCTCGGCAATTACGACCCTGGGCGCTTTGCGCTTTACTCCACCCTCAGCGTTCCTTCAAGCCTTATGCTTTGGTTTCGTTCAATAAGCCCAACGGTTCTCAAGTTTCAATCTGTTAGCACCGAGTCTATGTCTCTCATTTCGCTTGGCACTTCTTGAAGGACCCGCACAATTTCTTTAAAATGCACACCCTCGGGTCGTGGAATTGCGACTATGAAGGAAATGAGATATTAGTTTCGACATCAAGTAAGACTATCTTGTTAACCACTGGAAATGATTGCAACACTTACATCTGACTAACCATTGGCTAGCAAATCCTGGAGGACAACGAACATAAAACCATTCCGTTTTAAAGTAACTCAGCCTTGTCCAGGATCCAGTTACCACTTGACAGTTCCTGACCGCCTCCAGGAACGTAAACGAAGGGCTATCTCCCCGACTCTTAACGTTGAATAGGTATCTACTTTCGATCGGGATCGGGGGTTGGAAAAGATGCACCATAAATACAATAAATAGGCTATTCAGCAAATCATATCCATTGGGATGTAACTGAGATGGGGCGATTCCGAAGAAAGACAACACTTCCCTAATGTATTGATTAAACGAAGGAAGTGTTCATGCTGTACATGCATGGCGATTAAAGGAAGTAAACCCTTCCGGGGGCGCATGCGGTCTATCATCCGGTCCTAGTAATAGGACGTCGTCCAACGATAAACCATACCTTAGACATATTCGTCCAAGCATATCTTCGGAGATGTTAGACAGCACATAATCTTGTGGATTCATGATAAACCTGGCACCAGGCAGCTTGTCCGAAGCTGGATCTATAACTTCGGCTGCGATGGTCGATACCTCTAGGACAAAAGGAGATGAACTCTAAAGCTCCTGCTGTTGAGAACTTGTGGATTCCATAGCTAATAAACTTATTATAAACCATCATTAGACGATAATAAGCCCGCACGTTCCCTAGTGTGAAGTGCATAAGTGTGTTGTGCAGTGCAGTGCTACATATTACTTAAGGAATTCTACAGAGTTTGAGAAATATTTAAACGACGAGACTTCAGAATTTAATCAGAGTGACCGTCATTGCTAACCGTCACAACCATGCCATCCAGACTTTAGAGACCGATCCGAGTTAAAGTCCGTAGAGATTTTGTTGAGGTACAGTTTCATCAACGAGCTTCAGAGGGCGGTCAAATATGCAGTCCAACAGTCAAGTCCAATTATGCCAGATTAAAGCTCATCGAAGTCAGGTGTTCAAATGTGCAAAAAGTTTCAAGTTCATCAAGTTCAACCTGCATCGGTCCAAAAGTATACAGTTCGTATCGATCATAGGCCTTAACTTCGTATCGATCAGGCCAGCAGCTTCGAATCGATCCATAATGGCCATTTCGTATCGATCGTCTTACATTCATTTCGTATCGATCCTGAGTTGTCAATTCCGGATCGATCATCGAAAGCCCCATTTGTATCGATCGTAGAATGAAAGGCTTCGTATCAGTATCTGTAGAGCCGATTTGTATCGGTCTCAATCCAGCGTCTTCGTATCGATTGGTAAAGCTGATGCTTCGTATCGATTGTATGGTTAGGTTTTCATATCGATCACTATAGATCGATACGAACTCCAACCATTACCCATCGATACGAGATCGCTCCGTCCCTCTGTGTGAAACTCTATCGATGACCCATCGATACGAACTTAACTGTTTTTTAGGGCAATATGAAGTACATTTCCTAATCGATACAGATGAAACTCCCTATCCATTTACCCTCCTTCTTCTCCAAATGACCTGGATGTCATTCCGACTTTCCTAGTCCTTGCTCCAACCCATCTCCGGCCTCCTCATCACTAGAATTGGTCGTGAATACGAATGGTATAGCAATTAAACTTGAGTCTCGTCATTTCTAGGGTGTAATTGTTAACCAATTACCTAATTTAGAAGCTTGAACAAGGGATTAAAGAACTGTATTAAATCGGGATGAAGGGGTTTTTCCTTTTTCGTTTCTTCTATCGATACGAGAGTCAGAAGAAAAGCAAAAGCATATGAAAAATTTGGTTAAGTACAAGGCTATTTATATGGATACGAGCTAAAGGCGAAAAATGATTCGTCTCCCAATCATTGCAACCGGTTTCGACAGGTTTCTCCTCAAAGCGATATGAGGGAGTTATTCATATCCATCGACTCGGATCATATCGATACGAAACCTGCAATAATGACTTATCTGAATGACTGGATCCTACCGATACGAAGCGCGTACTTCGTATCCACTGCTTTCGAGCCTGCAAAAATTCAAATCCACATGAAACGCATCGATATGAATTGCTCTATTCGTATCCATCAACACACAGTCCATGAAGGCTCGTATGCATCAATACGAATAGTACTCAGAGGACCAACTGCTCTATTCGTATCCCACATAAGTCCATCAATATGAAATTTCCTTTCATTCATCCCGAACCGATCCAGGAGAGGATCGATACGAAGGGACATTTCAAAATGACCATCAAGCATCATTACAACTTGAATTTCACATCGATTCAGGAGAGGATCGATATGAAATTCGACTAAAAAAACTGAAAAACTGACAACGACTCGTGAACATGCGAACGTTAACGGGGAGTCAGGCTAACATACACTCCTGTATAATGGACTGACATCCAATTTTTAAATTCACAAGAATTGAATACTCATCTAGTGACGATTACAACAACGAACAACAGATCGCTATCGTATAGCAATCGGTTACAACAGTACATGGTACAACAATAAGCAGTCAGCAGTTCATGGCTTATGTTTCTGTGGATCAATCAAAGGTCACAACTTTCGACGAAAATACAACAACCATTCAAACAAGTCAAGCAATTTAGGATGAAGAGTGCAACTTTTCAAAGCACGTCATGTTTTCACAAGACATACTTTGGGGGGTAAATGTTATCCCACCTTTTGGTAAGGCCGTGACACCAAGAACTCAACTGGAAATCGAGGACAGTCCATCCCGAAGATCGGTTATACGCAGGCTCACTATGGATATCAATAAAAATTTTCCATGTTCGGATCAAGCTATAATTGATATGACAAGACAAGAAAAGCAATGAAAGACAACGTTGCAAATTTCAAGTCAATCCGAGTTCGTATGCTCAAGGTATGATCAATACAAACCAAGGGAATCAATTCGTTTGTATCCATCTGTTCGCCTCCTTTTGTTCGTATCCATCGAGTATCCTTCTGTTCATATTCATTGAGTATCCATATGTTCGTATCCATCGCATACACCTAACTTCGTGTCCATCAAAGCCAGGCTACTTCGTATCCATGGAGAGTTGTCGTTTCGTATCGAACATGTTTGCTTCATTTCGTATCCATCAACAAATAGCACTTCGCGTCGATCTCGTTCATACGTGATTCGTATCGGTCCCTCTAACAATTCTGTTCATATCGATCGGCCATTAATCGATACGAAACACACCACTAAAAGCAATCGGTACGAAACAATCGATGCGAAGTAGCAACACACCATCGATACAAAATGACCTACGAGTATCGATACTAAGAAAGCCTCAGTCGATCGATACGATGGATACACACCGGCATCGATTCAAAGGAAATAGCGCTCAATGGATACGAAGGGGGAAGCAGTCAACTCGGCATGGAAGGTGGATCGATCCAAGAATTTTGCACCACATCAACTTACAGGCACGTGCTCAGGAATGATTCGAACAGATCGATACGAAATGTATTTATACGAACTAGATAGCCTAAAGAAAACGCAAGCTTGCATCGATCATAACTCACAATCTGAAAGTCCAAATGCTACGAGATTTTAACAGGAGCTTATGTACAACTCAAAGAATGTTCATGCCCAATTTTGACTCGATTGGATCAAATCTTGATCGCTACGAAATTCGTTCGTATCGATCACGGACCTAGTGCAAATCACGTGGGATCGATCACGTGGGCCCACCCACGTGCCAGAAGAGGTCTCCTGAGATCTGAGCGAGATATTTGCAGCCTACGCCTATAAATAGCATCCCACAGCCTACAGAAAAAGGATCTTTTAGCTCTCTGACGTCCAGACTCTGCCGAATTCACCATTGTACTCGAATTTCACTGTTGTACTCGAGATTTACTGTTGTAATCTGTTGTAACTAGCAAGCGAAAGTTAATAAAGATCAATCATTTCATAGTGGACGTAGGCAACACGCCAAACCACTCTAAATCTCTGTGTTTCTTTACTGTTTTTCTGATTATTGCCTGGAGTGTTTGTTAGATAATCCTCTTTTTACATTTACTTTCTTCATTTTATCCCTTCAAACACTTCCGAAGAGTGTTGTGCCCAATTTTGGTACAAACAATACCCTTAGATCAAGGTGGTAATATTAAGATTCTCAAGTTAATTGATATGGAAGGAAATTAAAATCTTGGAAATAATTTAAAGGAAAAGGTACTTAGAAAACTCTATTCCATTAGTATATCAAAAGATGATTGATAAGTAACATATTTGAAGGCAATTAAAAGATTTTGCAACCAAAATTGTTACCTTATGAATAAATAGACTATATAAATAAAGATGAGTTTATTAAAGATATTAAAATATGAATAGTACAGACCTTTCTATGTAGTGAAATTGCG
Source organism: Allium fistulosum (assembly GCA_030737815.1). Taxonomy (NCBI): domain Eukaryota; kingdom Viridiplantae; phylum Streptophyta; class Magnoliopsida; order Asparagales; family Amaryllidaceae; genus Allium; species Allium fistulosum. Next base: position 9,059,757 of record JASFAW010000014.1, read on the forward strand.
GGGATGCAATATTTGTAAGGGGAGGAGTCTGTAACAACCCTAGTTGAGTTTACCTGAAATTAAGCTCAAAAACATAATTTAGTCGTAATAATTAATTATAATGAGATTTTGGAGGAAGTGAGTTATTAAACATATGGTAATAATTCTAATAGTTAACATGTGAATAATAATGTTTTATTCATCCATTTATTTATAAGTAATGATTTGTAATTAAATATTTTCCATTTCAAATTATTCTAACAAAACGTTGTGAATTTAATTAAAAAATAGCAATATTGGGATTTATTGTAAAAATGAGATATTACAAATATTAAACCATTTTATTAATAACATGAGAATAACTTTTTATTTCAAAAGTTGTATAGAGTTTTATAAAATATTCCATTATTAAGGGGAATGTGAATTTTTAGCTTGTTGATTATTTTATTAAAAATAGGAGAAACTAATTTACAAATTGTGTAAACATTGTTTATATGTAAATAGTTGTCTAAAAAGAGTAAACATGAAAAAGAATCAAAAAGGACATGACAATAACAATTCATTTCTTGGTTAATAAAACTCCTTAGGCCCAAATCCCATGTAGTTGGACGAGTATTGAGAAATAAACTTGTACGTCTATTCTCCTCTCGTTTTCATTTTCAGCCAAACCAAAACCTGAAAATACTCTATCTCCATTCTCGCAAACCATATAACTAATCACATAAAATCGAAGCTAAATCAAAGGGCAATTTTATAAAATTTAAGATATAAAACTCAGGTAATCTCTTATATTCTCTATTGCATCAGTTGGAGTTTTAATCTCAGTTTTTATCTTAGGTTATAGCGTTGTCTTTCCAATTTCTGAGTTTAACATATGATTAATTTCTAAAAGCCATTTTCCTAGAAGAATCCAAGTTGTTATCATCAATTCGAGCTTAAATTGGTGAGTTTACCTCATACTACCATCTCTAAACGAAATCATGTTCGTTATTTAGTAATTTGTTGAATATACGATTGAATTTCTCTCTAATCCTTATGCTAATTATAAGTTAGTTTATGAAATTATTAGTTTGTTGAAACAATCATCATGCGATCACCTTTAACATAAATTTATAGTTGACTATATGTGTGCATGTGCCAAAATCAGTGCTCTAGACGTCAGTATAATCACCACCGAAGAAGTCATCGTCAACGGACTGCTGGGAGGCAACATAAAGCTGAGGATAGCTCTCGGTTGCATCACCACCGGTGGACTAGTGGGACAACACTGGTGCAATGGTGGTGTACACACCTGGAGCTATATCGGCCCCAGGTGTCACCCCGACTCACCCGTTTCTTACCACGTTCTTTGTCTTGTTTGCTGATGTTGTTGTGTTGTATTTTGCATGTTTATTTGTGACCCTTTGGATGTCAATTTCCATTGGTTTTCTAATCTATAAAATAGAATTGGAAATGATTTAGAGTAGAAACTTTATGGACCAATTCATGGCTATAATCTTGTGATGGCTTAGTATTTTATTGTAGTGAATTCTATTGTGTGCTATGGACTTTGAATCACTTTGATTCAATGGTTTGGAATTTTATAGACTTATATCTGTCTATTTTATAAATATAAACAAAAAAATTTATGTATAAATAATTTCATAAAAAGAGTTATTTAAGTTTATAAATATCAAACTTTTTTTCCAAATTAATCCAGTTCTTTTATAAATGATTTTATGAGTAATTATATACCTATAATATATCTTGTCAGTAAGAAAGACTATGGATCTTTATCGTTTGGTTTAGGTAAATTTATAAACTAAATATTTTATTTAAACATGTTTAAACACCGATATGGGTTGGATTTCAAGTATTATATTTTGATAAAACTAAGAGATTACTTATATATGTAGCCATTAGAAAATAATGAACTATGGACCTTTTAGAAAGGAATATGGAATATATATATATATATATATATGGGAAATAAACAAGATTATGAATTTTAAAAGAGAAGCCCGAAGATAAGTTCATAAATATAGTATTTAGAAATCATTTCCTATATGAAGATTATAATGTTGGATTTTTAAACTATAAAATTTTATAAGATAAATATTTTAAGAGCCTTAGTTCTATAAGATGTGGAGTACTAATAATCGACTTAGTGTTTGTGATTAGTTTGAATGCTTTCATGTAACACTTTGTCAAGTAATGCACAACTCATTAATAGAATGTTTAAGTGGTACTTACTGGCCTATTAGTGAATACTCGAATTTCACCAGGTATTATGGGATGCCTTGGTTAAATTATTGTGATTGCTATTTGGAAGTATTTAACACTTTAAGATGAATAATCTAGAGTCTTCGAGTCATGGTTGCTACAATCATCTTGATTAGTATAGACTATCTGTTTGCACAAAAAATGGGCAAACACTCAAATCGTTATTATAGAGCTGTAAATATTATTTGTAGTATATAGCTATTGTTTGATGAAAATTAGTTGCTGATGTTTAAGGTATAAAATCAGTAATTTGCAATAAAGAATATTGTTTGTTTGTTTGCCATGGTCTAAGTACAATCATTGCGATTGGTATGGATGATCATCACGATCCGTACGGATTAAGATCTCTTAGATTCTAAAAATTTGGATTCTGTGACTATTCTGTATTCATGAAATAAATATATACTCTTGTGTATTGAGGTGGATTCTTAGTTAAATTAATTCCATGACTTGTTATATCTTGGACATCTGGATTTAGTTATATGTTATATATCTTTATGTTATATCTTGTTCTCACCCTTTTTGATATTTAGAGATAGTTTGACCTGGGTGTTATATTAATGCTCAGGTCAGGCCGATAGTTTTGAGGTTACAGGACAGGTTGAACTTTGGATAGTTGTGCTAGTAAGAGATAAACCTTTTTTTTTTACTTTTAGTTTATCTCATTTAGGAATCGTGTTATGAGATGTATAATTGGGTTAGAGATTTGTATTAGATTTATTATGTGAATCTAGTGTTATATTTAATGGACTCTCACTTTTGTATAAGTATATGATGTTTATTATTTCACTATTATTTGTGACTATTGTTTATATGATATACTGTTCTGATTCTGAGAAATTGGTGTGATTATTACTTTGAACTGAGACTATACAATTCAAATTTTATTCCAAAGATTAAATAGACCGTAAGTATGACGTGCAGCGTTAGTTTAAAGATATATTCATACTCAATCGCTCTTATCAAGCTGTATTCTCTTAGATGACATCATTTATAATATTCTTTAATAATATGGGTATCGCGATTGGGTCGTTACACTAATTCAATTTATTAAAAAAAAACCTTTTATTAAATAGCCTTTAATTAAATAAATACTTACTTTCAAAAATAATAATTATCAAATATCAAATCATACAATTTTTATTTTTATTTAAATTTATTTAATTTATGGCGTAGAAAGTAAGGTCGTTCGAAAGGGTAAATGTTGATCCCAAAATCCTCCAAAGTCCATGATGTAGGCTCTCAATAAATTTTCCATAACCCTATTCACCGTCATCGCCAGACCGTCGGTCTACAGGTGATAACCGATGCTAAGATTCAATGTGGTCCTTAAGGTTGACTACAAGTGCAAGCTCCCCTAAAATTTGCTAGTAAAGAAAGGGTACCTATCACTAACAACGCTAACCGGAACTACGTGGAGTCGTACTACTTCCTTGATATAAATTTGCGCTAGAGATGCTGCGGTCCTATTACTTCTAATGGGAATAAAATGGGTGCTTTTACTGAGTCTATCTACTATAACCCATATAGCTTCGTTACCTCTTTAGCTTCTATGTAACCCATCTATAAAACCCATCGATACATGCTCCCACTTCCATGTCGTCACCTCCAACAGTAAAAACAATCCTTCGGGCTTCCCTTACTCTACTTTTATATTTTGGCATGTCAAACACCTAGAAACAAATTATGCTACCTCAATCTTCATCCCCAGCCAATAAGAAATTTGCTTTATATCCTTATACATCTTATCTCTTTTAGGATGAATGGTCGTCCTAGAATGATGACACCCTGCTAGCACTTCCTCTAAAACATCCTCAACGATAGGAAACATAAAGGTTTCCATCCCTCCTTAAACATCCTCTTTGAATAATTGCATACTTATCACCATTTGGAAAACACTCTCCTCTACTATGCTTACCCATGATATTCACAATCGTCGCATCCTTCTTCTACTCTTGCCTAATGCGGTCCATCAATGTTGGTCTGGCTTCCATCACCACCAAGTAGCCTAGGGTGGAATCAATTAGAAGTTGGAAATTAAAATTCGAGAGGAAATGCAACTGCCTATGCTCATGTATAGCATCTAGAGTAGCATGCCCCTGGCTAAGGTTGTCGATGACAACATTCCCTTTTCTGGGGTATAATGTATCTCAAAGTCATATGATGCTATAAACTGCATCCACCCTTGATGCCTAAGATTCATATCTTTTTTGACAAAATAGGTATTTGAGGGATTTGTGGTTAGTGAACAACTCAAACCTTTCTCCCAAAAGATAGTGCCTCCACATTTTCAGGGGAAAGACAATAGTTGCCAACTCCAAGTCATGAGTAAGGTATCTCTTCTCACGATCCTTTAACTTTCTACTTGCGTTGGCTATCACTCTACCCTCTTTCATAAGAAAAGCTCCTAATCTCGTACCACATGCATTAGTATAAACTGTGAATGGCTTCGTCCCATCACGATTAGTAAGTACTGGCGCATAAGTCAACGACTCCTTCATCTTCTCGAATGCTTCCGTGCATTTCTCATCCCATACAAATACTAGATTTACTTGGTTAAGCAAGTTAGTGAGACTGCTATCTTCACAAAATCCTTGATAAACTTCCTATGATAACTTGCCAACCCAAGAAAACCCTTAAACTCCATGGCGCTCTTTAGAACCTTCCAATTTTGAGTAGCATCCACCTTTATGGGGTCTACAAACAGTCCTTCTTGGAAATAATATGACTAAGAAATCTCACCTTCTTCCAAAAGTGACATTTTGAGAATTTGGCTTTAAGTTAGTGCCTTCATAAAGTCCCTAGAGCCTCCCTTGCTCATCCACGCTTTTAAAGTATACTAGAATATCATCTACAAACACTACAACAAATTTATTAAGTTGTCCCCTAAAGACTCTACTTATCAAATCTACAATGTATGCATACACATCTGTAAATCCAAAACGCATCACCTCCCATTCATAAAGTCCATCTAAAGTGTGAAATGTGGTCTTCTGCTTTCTATCCTTGGCTATCCTCAATTAATGAAATCCATTCACTGTGTCTAATTGGGAATGGACTTTGGCTCTAACAAGCCAACCAAACAAATCATCTATTTTAGGTAAGGGATACCTATTCTTAGTTGTCAATTTGTTGTGTTCTTGGTAGTCAATGCGTAGCTTTAAAGAGCCGTCTATCTTAATGGCAAAGGCAACAGGTGCTCTCTATTCAAAAGTACTATAAATCCCTCCTATAATATCTTAGAAATTTGCTTATCTAACTCTCACCTTTCTTTAAGGACCATGTGCCTTAGTGACAGAGCGACAGGTCTAGCATCCTTCTCTAACTTGATCATGAACTCAATCTCCCTTTGGGGTGGAGCTTCGAGACTTCCTCAAAGACATCGGGAAATTCTCGTACTATGGGTATATATGAGAGCTCATATTTTGACAAGCCCAGTGAATATAAATATCCTAACTCAACTTAGTTTTAGGGTGTACAACGAACATCTATATCTTGCTCCTTACAACTCCTTAACCATACAATCCTCCTATCGCAATCGAAGACAACCCTTTAGTAAGATAACTTATCCATCCTTATGATAAGTCTGTACCCCTTAAAACTATGAACATACTCGTTACACGTAAAATCAACATATGTCCGTAACTAGGTCTTTGAAAATTAAAGAAAGGTGTATCGACCCCTAATAGGATTTGATACGACTAGTACGTTGGTGATAAATTGGGTATTTAGACTTAGCGAGTTTACTACATTTCTTGCTATGAATTAATGTGATGCCTCTAAGTCAAATGGGGTATGAATAGTATTCCCAAAAACGATAGTTGTACCTTCCATTGCAGCTTTTCCTTGATCCCTAGGTGGAGGTCTACTCGAGATAGGTACAGCCTCAATGGCATAAGCTTGCCCACTTTGCCCTTACTTAGCTAGCTTTGGACATCGCTTCATGTAGTGTCCCTCCTCATGGCAGTGGTAACATCTTTTTTTAAACTCCTCTCTCGTCCAGCTCACCTTACAATCCTTAACAACCTATCTTTTCTTATGACACCTTTTATACCTCCTTTCTTAATGTTTCCTTTAGCCTTCTTGTCAGCCTAAAATCCTCCTTTCTTGGCTCCTCCTTTATTTTTCGATGGTCTCACCATCTCCTCCTCCTCCTCCAAGCCAACAGTCTAAAGCAAAGCCATCTCAACTAATATCATATAAGTGTCACCCAAGGGTACTTGGGTCAAAAGTAGCTCCTAAGTGAGGAATCGGGCCTTTAACAAACTTCATGGCCTTCTTTATGGAGGTGACAATCAAACCTATCCCGAACTTAGTTAGCTCCATAGACTTGCTGATATATTCCTTCAATGTAGAGTATCCATGCTTAGGTTGTATAAACTTCTCTAATTACAAATTAACTTCTCCTTCAGACATGAATCGCGACTCAAAGCGAGTTTTGAAATCAACCGAAGTAATTCCTTACTCAGCATTCTCCTCAGCTACTATCATCTACTAATCTAACACTTCTCCCTTTAGATGCCATGCAACCATCCTCCTTCTGATCTGGTTTTCCCAACAAGCTCCTGAAATATCCACTCACAATCATTAGTCCAAGTCTTTGTCTCGATAAAATCATCAACTCCCGCATAAATATTTCTTCGCATATTCTGAAAGCCAATGCAGCTTGCCGAGGAATGGGAATTTGGCCTATATGCCTTAGGTATTGCTTGAGCCATTAAGTCATCCCTCAGATAGTAGGTATATCTTGGGTATAGAGTTTCCCTACCTCGGAAGAGTGATTTTTAGCCATTATCAAATATCTATAGGTTTAAGCTTTTATTTACAATTTCCTTAGATAGTATTATTTGCTAAAATACAAAACTTGCCTAATGTGTGCACGTATGTCTATATATATAGCAGCGTATTGAAAAATACTTCAAAAATAACAAGTACGCCCTCTTATTTATACCTATCTCTCCTTAATTGGGTAACCTAAGCTCTGAATCAAAATGTAACAAACCATCTCAAAACAGGCCTAATTTTCGATCCAATAAAAGCCCATCGAACCTTAGGTCCATTCCAAAGCTGGCTGTTGGTTGGAAAAATTGCTACAATAAACAATACACAAAGCTATCTATTTATACTTTTCGAATCTCACAACGGAAATGATAAAATATAATATTAGAAATAGTACCCATTTTATAAAAATTCAAATCTCATAACAAAACATAACAACTCAATATTTAAAATAAAGTATCTCAAAATACAACAACATCATGTCTGAGATGGGTACATATTTCATAGAAATATCAGTGATCCTTTATTAGAAGAGGAGAGCACTTATGTATTTTATTCTACACTAGAAAAAGAAGCTATAAACATGCTTGACAGATAGCAATACCAACCCCGTACAATCTAGAAAAAAATAAAAAATAAAAAGAAACCCCATCCTAAAGAGCTAAGGTCCATAATAAAATAATACAATGCTATAATCCCCTAAAAACGATGAGTGAACATATCCTCACCATCAGCTAAATCCATCCAATCCAAGAGCATATCCAAATCTACAAAAAGGGCTAATCCAGAAGTGTAAGACCAATACATACATATGTGTGTGTGTTTATATATATATATATATATATTGAAAAAAGATATTCTAATCTAATAAACAATAGAATAAACAATATTATGATTAAAACTAAGTAAAAAACAATAAAGGGTATAAAACATTCCAATTAACTAAAAACGAACAAATTAATGAGAGATCTGATTCAAAGTTAATGTCCTAATAATATTGAAATATCCAATGTATCATTAATAAAGGTGTCTAAGGAAACTAAATTTGGTTCATTGCTATTTTTCTATTATTAAGAATTATTATCATATGTTTTGAGATGAATGTTATGTTCAAAATAGCAACATTTTAAAACCTATCAAATTTCCTGAATATAATATATTGTCAAATTCATTGGCATTCATGTTAATCAAAAAAGTATTTAAAGTGCTACTGTTATTTATATTTTTAAATATTACATTTTTCATAACTAAATCAATATGAGATTTAACTTTCTTAAGATATTCATTGAAATTAATATTATTATGGTTATTTTAACCATGGCTTCGAATCCATTTAACATAAAACAAAGCAATTTTACATATTATATTGTCTATTGAAGTATTTATATTATTGAAAACTCATTGATTCCTTTCAAACTATACATACCAACATATTATAGTAAAAATAGTATCAATTACTAATATTGAAAACCGTTATAATGAAACCTAAGCTTATTCCAAAATAATTCACAATTAATAGCAGTATTAGTTATATTAAAATAAAAAATGTTAAGACAATTAATAAGAATCTAATTAATGATATGACACTCAAAATATAAATGCGAAATATTTTATATTCCCACATTGAAAAAAAGATTTATTATCAATAACTATGTTTTCCCTTTCAATAGTACTATAGTATTCAATTTTCCATGTATAATTGACCGTATATGTACTTCAGCTTTGGGTATAGTATTACCATTCAAATATATCTAAATATATTCGATTTTATACCCGAAAAATTAAGAAATTTATAAAAAGAATGCGTTGTATAAATTTTATTATTATCCCAACACCATGTTTTAATGTCATTTTTATTATAAATATTATATAATTATAATTTAGCACATAGTAAGGCAAACTTCGATAATGTATTTCCAGCTAAAGTATGGTTAAAACTAAATTACTATGGAAAATTTAAATTTGGTCTAAATATTTCTAAAATCAACACATTTTTAGAAGTATAAATTTTGTAAAGTTCATTAAATTCTACTTTAAGGGCAATTACCGATATCCAACTACCATGCCAAAAAGAGGTATTATTCCATAAATGTACCACATTATTAATTCCTAATTTATAAATATCATAATACTTTATTAGTGATTTTTAAAAAATGAGAGATATTATTTGTATTATTAATGGAAATATATTGCATATTATAAGTATCATTATACCATTGATTCAATATTCTTTCTATCCAAATTAAATTCTCATTATTATATGTAAATTTTCATAAGTGTTTAAATTGTATTAAGTTATAATGCTTAACACTCCATCTTCTTTAGATTTACATATTATTTCCCAATTAGCTAAACATTTTGAATTAGTGTTAAGATTATCGCCACTCCATAAAATATCCCTCCTAATTTTATCTATTTTATCAAGTACCCATTCTAGAAAGCGAGAAAATGACATCAAGTAAATGTGTAATGGTGACAAAATAGAGTTAATAAGGACTATCCCACCCGCCCTTGATAATAATCTACCTTTCCATTTAGTTAATTTTTTGTTAATTTTATCTATTATTATTAACTAGTCATTATGTTTAAGTTTTGTTAGTCTTATTAGAAACCTTAAATATTCTGTGGGAAATTTCATAGTTTTAGAATTTAATGTACATGCGACTTGATTTTCTATCTTATATATATATATATATATATCATTCAAAACTAACACGGAACTATTATCAAAGTTAATCTTTAGTCCAGAGAACAATTCAAAACTATATAATATAACCTTAAGTGTTGTAATATGTCTAGGAGAGTGAGTAAAGAGCATGGTATCATCCGCAAACTGTAGAATGGAGATGCCATTACTCGTAATTTCATTTCCAACATTGTATAAAATCCCTTTACCAGTGGCTAAATTGATAAGTCAAGCAAAAACGTCCGCTGATAAATTAAACAAATGAGGTGATAATGGATCACCTTGCCTAAGACCATGTTTAGATCGAATTTTATTTCCTAATATACCATTAACCATAATACTTGAATTTTCCGTTTTAAGTAAATAAATAATCCAACATACTCATCCAATACTGAAACCCTTAGCTAATAATAAATCTTTTAGAAAATCCTAATTAATTGAATCAAAAGCTTTTGCAAAATCAAGTTTTAAAAGTGCATGGATAATATTATTTTTACAAAAATGATTAATGAATACTTGAACTACTGCTACCCCATCTGTAATATTTCTACCTTTGATAAATGTAGTTGAGTAATATTTATTAATTCGTTCATTTTAGAGTCTAACCTATTAGCTAGAACCTTAAATGATTCTAAAAGAATAGTTTAATAGTGAAATAGACCCAAAATCTTTTAACTCGTTTGCACCAATTTTCTTATGCAATAAGATTACATTAGCAAAGTTAAACCTACATAATTGTAATGAACCATCATAAAATTCGTTAAAAATATTAATTAAATCATATTTTAATACACACCAAAAAATTTATAAAATAATATAGGAAACCAATTAGGGCCAGGGCCTTTATCATTTGGTATATCTTTTATTGCCCCCAATATTTCCTCTTTCGTATATGGAAAATCAAATCCTTCTAAATCAATCCTAGTTTCACTAGGATTTAATTCATCCCAATTAGCTCTAATCCTTTATTTGTTTTTAGTTCTAAATATTCCTTTATGATAGTAAGCAAATGCCTCAATCAATTCTTTTTGGTTACAGATCTCAACATTATTAACTAAAATAGAATTGATGGTGTTACTACATTTTCTACATTTGCTACTTTATGAAAAAAATTGTATTCATATCACCATCGGCCATCCATTAAACCCTAGATCTTTGTTCCAACGTTACTTCAACCTACGCTGGAATTCTATTTAATTCATCTTTGAAATTTGAAAGCGTATTTTTTTTTGAAATATTTAAATTCTTGAGTTCTTCTACTTTATTTTATTTTAGAATTTCATTTAGTAATTTATCCTTTTAATTATAATACTACCAAAACTATCTTTTTCCGGTTCTTAAGAAAATTTCATAAATCTCTAAGTTTACTTACAAATATTTTAGCTATATTTCCCAAAAATTTATAGTTATATTTCCTCAGAGATAACCATTTATTTGCTATTAATTCTGAAAAGTTTTTTTCTAAGAACCATATTTTTCAAATCTAAATAATTTATTTCTATCATTTTGATTATTACAAGATAAAATAATTTAACAATGATTCGAGTAAATATTCGGAAGCCCAATCACCTTACAAATAGGGTAATTATCTTCCACTTCATCACTAATAAAAAAACTATCTAAAAGAGCCATCGATGGGTCATCTTTTTGTTCGACCAAGTGTAACGTCGATTTTCTAACTGTTTTCAATTAAATTACTGTTAATAATAAATTGGTCAAATTCTTCCATGGTAGAGAAATTTCATTCTCTGCGAATCTCTTCATCTAAAATCTAGTGACATTGAAATCTCCACCCATCACCTTAGGACCTAGAGCGAGTGATCTAAACTCCAAACACTTACGCCAAAGAACCCTACGATCCAATTTAGAATTCGGTACGTACACATTAGTAACATTTAAAAATGAGCCATTAGCAAGATCAGAAAAAAATTAAATGCAGCGAGTGAGTTTTAAGAATAGATTGTAAAAGTTAAACACACCTTCTTTCCAACTGATCATTAATCCTCCAGAGCTACCACTAGTCGAAAGATGAACCCAATGACTAATACTTAGACCCTCTAAACACCTAAAAATCTATAACCAGGGTGTTCTATTTCTGTTTCTTGTAACAACACAATTTCAATAGTACTATCTTTAAGAAATGGCTTAATATTACTACATTTTTCTAGATCGTGTAAGCCTCTAAATACTACATATCACTAGTGGGTAAACTACTCAAAGCGTGGACTATATGTACTATCTAAAAGAAAATTCATGCCTGAGCTAGAGCTATCAAAAGCTCGAGTGGTCGCTCTACGAAGATGAGCACTCCTCCTCACCAATTTAGATGCACTCAAACTAGATCCAGTCTCTTTATGGGCTGCTAAGGACTATATAGCCAACATCTTCCCTGCTTACTATAACGATCTACCCTTCTTACACCTAAAGACGACACTTGATGCATTCTTGGTATTCGTGTACTGATTATTTATGTGTCCGAAAAACAGGTCGTTTAGGGTGAAGAAAGAAAAAACAGAATAGAATCTCAAAAAAATGTGACGAGCAATATACAATATACATAAAATCTTTACAAAAATAAATCATCTTTATTTATACACAACACCAAAGTACATTATCCTATTAATAGTATGGATAGTGAAAACAGTACAAATGCTGATAAATACAACAATCAATACAGTAGAAAAAATAAATAAATACATGGATATGACTTGGGCATCTAACTCGTCTCCTGAACTCCAAAACATCTACAGCTAATCTTGGCAAATATGCTCGGTATGGCCCCAGCGTTAAAATAAAATAATACCCAGATCGGTCTGGAAATACCAGCATGAAAAACTCAAGTAATGGGAGTGAACATATAATAATTCTATGAGATCATGCCATTGAAAGCGTAACGAGGTTTTTTTACCTCACAAGAACAACATTCATAGATGAAGAAATGGGAAAAAATCAGAACAAAAACCCAAATAATAATAAATGAGCATAGACAAGATAAATATCCAAACTTAAAGGATGGGCACAAATAATTAAACATCGAGAAGGGCTACAGCCACTTCTCGACGTAATTAAGAAAGAGGTAAATTTAAAAGTCTAGAATCAAAGGAAAAGAAAGGGAAATTTTCCAACTAATGACTAGGAGGGTGCACCCCCTTACCAAAAGTATATCTCTAAAAATATACCTGAGAGGCTCATATACTCTATGACACCTCTCGAAAACATCCAAGCCAGACCCCGCCAACCTTACTGAGCATCCGAGTGTTTCACATCACAATGCACAAAACCTAATCTGATCTAGAGTGGATGTGAAAATACCCTAATGGGAGCAATCCTGCATAGCTTGGCTTCCACTTGCGCTTTGGGTTTAGTCATTTCTGAAAAAGGATAACCAAGTTCAAAAGAGCAACAAATCGTCTTATATTGATGATACTCAATGAAGAAAGTTGAACCGGTAGTTAAGAAATCAACTATCAAGGATAATTAAAAATGATCATATATAGAAATTAAATTTCATATTCTTATCACTACTCGTCGATTCCAAACAGGTGCTATCCCTTGATTGAAGATCAAGTCGGACAAGTTGAGGTAGTATAATTCTAGGCATTTCCATGACTACATTTTAACTTTCGAAATAAAAACAAGTCTAAGCCTCGACATTTATCGCTAAAATTATGACTAAATCCTTTCCATATAAGCAATATCCGATTATAGAAACTTCTTTTCCATATCCGAATCAAAAATTTTACTTTTAAAACCAAACTTGTGTTTGGGTTTCACATTAAAAGTATTAACTTTAAACAATTTTATCAAAATGCTTGATTAACTTTAAACCAAAATTTATTACTTTAATATATTATTTAAAAAAATCAATTAACTTTTAAAACAATTGTTAATTATTTCATAAGCTTTATTTAAAATAATTAATTAGCTTTAATCCCAATTTATTGCTTCAAAACAACACTATTTAAAAGATTAATTAACTTTAATCATCCTTGTTTAAATGATTAATTAACTTTAAAATTTTATTATTAAAATAATTAATTAACCTTTAAAATCTCATTACTAAAATGGTTTAGTAATATTAATCTCATTATTATTTAAATAATTAATTATCTTTAAAACATCATTATTAAAATAATTGATTAGTTTTAAAGCATCATTATTAAAAGAATTAATTGATTTCAAATCGTTATTGTTAAAATAATCAATTACTTTTAAAACATTATTATTTAAATAATTAATTTATTTTAAACCATCTTTATTTAAAAAATTAATTATCTTTGTGAAACCATGCATAAGATTTAACGAAATACTTCAAAGGGGATACCATTTTCATTCAAACATCACATGACTTAAGTATGGGGATATGTATACAAATGCAAATAACAACTATGCACATATAGAAAACATCACTTATCAAATATTAATCCACTAGCATACAGTTCAATGTTTAAACAATATAATAGCAGAACGGGGATTTATTCTGCTAAACAGATGTCATTTATATTTTATATAACCAAATTATAGTAGAACAGGGTTTGATTCTGCTAAACAGATATCCAAAATAACCAATTCAATTAAGTTAGAGTAGAACGGGGTTTTATTCTGCTAAAAATATGTTAATTATAATAAAATTAGCAAACGGTATTTTATTTCTGTTAAACAGATGTCATTGGGTTTCATATTCAATTGCGGTTACTTCAGGGTAATCGACAAAGAAATCCTTTGGATAAAATATTCCTTAAATGAGGGTTTGCTTTCCAAACAAAACCAATCATTTAGAAATAAACTAGGCATAAACTTTAAAACTTCTATTTAATAATTAAATAACATTTAAACTCTTTATTTAATAAAAATTAAACCTTTAACTAATACTTAAATAATAATTAATTACTAATTAAATAATTTAATATTATTTGAAATAGTCAATCTTTATATAAATCATTGTCTATTAATTAATCTCAATTAATAATCAAATGATACTTCAAAACTTAAATAATAATTAACCCTTCATTAAAAATAATCAAATCTTAGTTAAGTTTTAATTAAATCTTAACTTAACTAGTAATGAATTAAACCCCTTATTTGATAAATAAATAACAATTAATCATTAATTAATAATTAAACATAAATTAATATTTAAATAAATTACAAATTAATAAACAATCTTTAATTGGTGAACTAATTATAACTAACTTACTTAATTAATAATTAAGTACTAATTTCCATTATTAACAAATGATTAAGTACTAATTACCTTACTTAATTAATTAATTAAATAATCATTAATTAAATAATTAATGAAATAAACAAACAAATAAATAATTACCTTTAAAAACTTATAATAAGTTTTGAAAACACTTTTCAAAAAAATACTTAAGTAAGAATATTTTAAATTCAAAAAGAGTTCGTTTTTCACGAACTGCATTTATAGCGACTATCGCTATATGACTCGAAATATCAAAACTTTATTTTCATGTCAACTAGCTTTCCCAAGCTTATACTTTTGTATTTCAATTACTATAGAAATTTTAAAACAAGTTTTAGAAAAAAGATAAGATTTTTAAAACTTCTGCAAACATTTCTAAAAGTAAAGTTAGAAAACAATTTTTCAAACTCAAGATCTCGATGTCGTTTTAACAAGTCTAAAAACTAACTCCCTTAGCCCACAAATTTGAAAATATGATTTCAAACAAATATACATGCCATAACCTTACAATATAAGCCAATATCTCAACTTGGAAACTTTTACTAACTTTTACATCACTTTTCCATATTCAAAAACATTTATATCCAACCCCTATATATATATATATATATATATATATCCAAACCAAAACAACATAATGCACCCAACAACCAACATACTTAATAACCAAGAAAGAAATAAATATTTCATCATTAAAGTTTAAAAACTTTAAGTAAAGAAAAAGTAATTTTTCTCACAATTATGCTTCCAACTTTTATCCAAAGCGACGTGAGATGCTCCCGACAAATAACAACACTACGACACCCTCCTTCTCCTTCTTTTCATGCCAAATAGGCTTGGCCCAAGGTAATGTGCACATAGCC
Organism: Allium fistulosum; assembly: GCA_030737815.1. Lineage (NCBI taxonomy): Eukaryota > Viridiplantae > Streptophyta > Magnoliopsida > Asparagales > Amaryllidaceae > Allium > Allium fistulosum. The sequence continues at coordinate 9,075,532 of JASFAW010000014.1, forward strand.
AAGGGTGGTGGAGCTCGAGCTTGAAAGAAAGAGGGACTTTGGATTATCCTCGAATTCACAAAAATCAAACCCGAAAATGGGTCATCTTCCAACTGATTTTTGGATAAGTTACTCATAGAATTTGGAAAAGTTGTCAAAGGAAAAGTGCTTGTAAATTATCTTCTCTACAATTTGAAAAAAAAACTCAATATGGATCAGTTTTGAGAGAGATATGGCCTGAGGAAGAAGAGGTGTTCTCGGAATAAAAAAAATTAGATCTAAAAACACTCTATAGTGAGTAAGATTTGGAAATGGCTAAGCTCAAAATTAAAAAGTGGTATGCATGAAAGTTGTAGCCACTAGAGTTTATTACGTTTTGAGCAAAAGAAAAAATCCATTTGGATAAGACATGAGAAAGATATGGTAGAAGGAAAAAGGTGGAGAAATTGAAGAAGTGAAAGGGCTATTTATAAGCAAGAGAACAAATTGAATTACCATAATGCACTTAGTCCTTTACCCTCCACCATTCTATGCCACCTCAACACCTTGTCCCCCTCTCCCTTTACCCTAGAACTCATACCCTAACATGTTAAAACATGTTTTGTACTTATGTTGCCAAAAGTTTCCGGTGGTGACACTTTCTTTTTCATTTAGTTATTTCTTTATACATGAAACTTAAACACATTTAAACTTAAGTGTATTTATATACCTATATACTAACAAATGCTAACTTATTCATTTTTGTATGTGTATATTTATATTATCCCTTTTACAACATTCCGACAACTTTTAGCAGACAAAAGTCAAAAATTCGAAAAACGAATTTCGGTCACATTTTCGATATTTCTTCGAACTAAATATTTTTGCAAACTAATTTTGAAAGATATTTCACCTTAACTATTCATTATTTAATAGAGTTTTATTTTAATTATAAAAATTATGATTTGAATATTTAAAATTAATTAAATATTCCCAAATTAAAGCGGTGAAATTCCAGATCGTTACAATCTCCCCCTTAAGAGAATTTCAACCCTGAAATTTAACCATAATCCTAACCTAGAAAACAAACTAATCCTAAAACACTAACACTATTCATTAGTTCGTATGATGTACGTAGATCATTTCTATGAAATATTTGATTTAATCACTCACTCGAATATATAGCTTTTACCTCCGAACTAGTATTGCTCACCCGACTTCCTAATGCGGACTCCGGTTAGGCTTCTTAATCAGAAATTTCTGTTCTCCTAACATAGCCATATATTATGATAGAAAATTTTTGTTCCATATTAAGAATCCTCGCCATATTTTCTCCGTCAAAAATCGAGTTATGGATCCTTATTCAGAACGGTGTGGGACACTTTAAAGTTGTGCACTCGAATATTGGATCCAATTTATGCGAAAAGAGGAATGATCTATGTTCAACTTACATACTTATTTTATTGTTCTTACCAATACTAATTATATTTCTACTAAAATTATTTATAGAAAACATTTCATAGAACAAACTTAAGCTTAACGTTTATAATACTCTAGTACATCCTGAGAGTATATACCACTATCTGATTCAAACTCTTCCATTTTGAATTTATTTTTCTTAAGAAAATTCTAGATACAAATACCTGATTTTATTTCAAAACTCTTCTAGAAATGATTTTTATACATTTTAATCATAAATATATATTTATATAGCCCGAGTAACCCCAAAATGATACTAAGGAACTGGGTACTGCCAAATAATATTTCCTTACTACGAAAGGTAATACTTAAGAGAAGTGCCTACCATCCGAACACATCCCTTTCCCATTTTTAGTTATTTTCAGGCCACTCGAACTACTTGACATAAAAAATTTCTTTTATTCAAAATCCATTCTATAAAATAAATAAAAATATTTTCATACTTCTTACTTAAAATTCTCTTTCCAACATATTTATACTTGTAAAAACTTCCAAGTAATACTATTTATTATTTTCTCCAAAAGTCATCTAAAATAACAATATACATACATATATCTATTAAAATCAACTCATACTTTTAGGATTTAATTAAATCTGCTTTATCGAAACAATGTTATAGAAAATTGATATGGTAGCATTTCCCCACTTCGAAACTCGAAAATGAATACCAATGATGTTGTAGTCATCATCAGAATTATTTTCCAGCAACCGAAGTGTCTTTAATGCTTTCTAATTCTTTTTTAAAATACTTCCAAAATACTTCTATTCGTATATACTTTCAAAATAATACCATTATTATTATTTTTCTAAACTTCGAAAACAACTTCCAAAACATCGGGTTTCAGCTCTTAAATTCTCTTTTTGAATCTTCCATCATTCATAACCCATATAAATAAATCATACTTATACAATTTTACCTCCTTTTTAATAAAACATTTCACAATGTTTATTCTTAGTTTAGATTATAATAAACAACTCTTATTACAATCAAATTTAAATTTAAATTGGAATCTCAACATTATCACCGAACGCCTTATAGTCAAATTGTAAAACTGAATTCACAAGGTGTTCGTGTTTAATTTAACTAAGATAATAATTTCTCATAAACTATCTAAGCCTAACTAATCAACAATAAATGATAATGATCAAACATTATCATTCTCCAACAACAAACATATCTTGTATAACTATAACAATTTTCTGAAAATCTTCTTTTATATATAGACTATGATCTAGGTAAAATTAATTTATTTACTTAATTTAAGACAATACTGTGTCAGTTAGCCTCGTTAAGTGTTTTAGATATTCTTTCCGAATTCGTAAACCACTCAATGGATCAATCAACACAACATAAAACATTTTTATAAAAATAAGAAATACGCACTCTTATATATATATATATATGCTCAAACTCATTCTAGGGTCTCGTTTACCCTATCTTAACTGAGTTAACCCCACCAAAGCCTAGGTGTTCACTCAACCTAAGCTCTGATACCACTTGTAATGATCTGACTTTCTTACACCTAAAGACGACACAAAATACATCCCCAGTATTCGCGTATCGGTCATTTAAATGTCCGAAAGACTAGGTCATTTGGGGTAAAGAATGAGAAGACATAAAAAATCTAAAAAAACATGAAGATAAATATATAATATACACAAAATCTTTGCAAAAAGAAATCATCTTTATTTATACATAACATTAGAGTGCACTATAATATTATCAGCTTGGACAGTTATAACAGCCTGTCCTTACAAATGCTAATAAATCAATAATAAATATAGCCAAAAAATAAAGAAATATGTAGATACGTCTTGGGCATCCAACTCATCTCCTGAACTCCAAAGCATTTGAAGCTAATCTGGGAAAATGCTCGATCTTATCGAGCGATAAAATAAAATAACACTCGGATTAGTTTGGAAATACCAGTGTGAGATGTTGGAACATAGGTTTTGATTGCTGACAAGACACAACAATTAACGAATCTACGACTACGATAACATCCAAACTCATCAGCTCAATATATAGTTTGTATAGTTATATATTTTAACAAGAGTCATCAAATGTATATATAGAGTCTAGTTTAGTGCTATGTTAAAATCTTTCCCCAAGAATCATCATTCCCCAAGAATCATCTTTCCCCAAGGTCAAAACAATCTTTTGTATTTGTTAAAGTCCTGTTCTGCTGCTCAGGCGTGTGAAGTCCTCTTCGGTTGCTGAGGCGAAATCCTGTTCCACTGCTCGGGTCCATGTTCTGCTGCTCAGGGGTTGTATAGACCTGTTCCTCCGGGTTACGTGAGGGTTGCTGTTTTAGTGAAATTCCAGAAGGAGTTTGGAACTGGGCATAGGACGGAGCTCCGAACCAGTATAAAAATCTCTGGTGTTATTTTTATTATACTGCTCTTATATTCCACACTATTTACTGTATAGCTATCATCACAATATTCTATATTATCGTATATCCATATTACACGATCCATAGCACACTTTCATTTGGTATCAGGGCCTGGAATTCTATCGATCGTCAAAACATCATAGAATAATGGCCAGAAAACGATCCAGTCAAAATACAACAGGCAAAATCCCTGTCAAAGCCACTAGTGAGGACTACAAAAAGGTACTTTCTGATTTACAAATTTTAGGAAATGGTAATAATGAATTAGTTAGAATATGCGATAAAATCTCAAAACATAATTTTCTTATTTTAGAAAAGATGAAATCAATCAAAGTTGAAAATGAGAAATTGAAAAATGAGAAATTAGATTTAGAATATCAACATGGTATTTTAAAAAATAATTTTAAGGCTCTTAAAGATTTTCTAGATGAACAAAATACTATGTTTGAAAAAGAAAAAGAAATTTTTTCAAAAGAAATTACGGATTTGAAAAGACAAAATGATCTATTACAATCATATTTAGATAATTCATAATCTCGAATTTTTCTTCTCCAAAATGAGAACTGTACGTTAAAGGAGAATTCTGAATTAAACAAGCAAATTGATATTTTGAAAAACAATAATATTTCTTTTGAAAATAATAATTGTGACTTTAAAGCTAAATTTGATAAACTTAACACTGAAGTTACAAAATTTAATAAAGGTCAAAACGATTTAAACATGATTTTATCTAGTTCTAGACCTTTACATGATAAAAGTGGTTTAAGATATAATAAATCTAACTGTAGAAATAGCACTAGATACGCTTTCATGTATAGTAAAAATGTTAGTGCTAGTACTAAATTTCGAGTAAAGTCCAAATCCAATTTTAATAGAAATTCAAATATTGCTATGACCGATAATGTTTATAATTTCTTTAGAAGTACAAAATCATTGACGGGAAATATGAACAAAAATTATCTAAGTATTTGGGCTCCTGTTAATTGGAAAAATAGAGAAAAATACATTGATGGTTATTTTTATATGGTAGTTAATAATGAAAATTATATTTATACAGGTTCAACCACACCTAAATGGGTATGGTTTCCTAAAAATTAGGAAATTATAAGAACCTTGGATATCGCATGCTTTAAATGTTAATTTTTTTCTGATCCCTTACATTATAAGTAGTAGTTATTTTGTTTTATATTGTTCTATGTTAACACTTATGTAAAATATAATTTATATCATCGTATAAACTCTCCTTTTTGCCGATGACAAAGGGGGAGAAAGATATTGCTCTAACACTATTTGCAAGAATAAACCATGCAAGCACAGATTAAGGGGGAGAAAAGATTAATTATTTACAGGAATATATAGCATAGATTCAGGGGGAGAAATCTATAGCACAATTACAGGAATATTTTCAGTGGGAGAGATAAGATCAACAAAGCTTGTCAAAGATTCGTTCATAGCAAATGAAGTTGTCATCATCAAAAAGGGGGAGAATGTTGGAACATAGGTTTTGATTGCCGACAAGACATAACAATTCACGAATCTACGAATACGATAACATCCAGACTCATCGGCTCAATATATGGTTTGTATAGTTATATATTTTAACAAGAGTCATCAAATGTGTATATAGAGTCTAGTTTAGTGCTTTGTTAAAATCTTTCCCCAAGAATCATCATTCACATTCAAATAAACTTGCATGCATATTTTAATCAAAATCAAGTTTTGAAAAAATGCATGGAGCGGGGCTCGAACCCGGGTCACTAGTTTGGAAGGCAAGTACTCTAACCAAATGAGCTACCGTAGTTTTTGTTTAACACTAGAGTTTAGTCGACTGAAAACATTCAGTCAGTCGACTGAATCTGTGCATTTTAACATATATGTGCATGTTTTTAAATTCAGTCGATTGAATGATCAAAGTCAGTCGACTAAATCCTGCAACTGTCTTTTTTTATGAAAAGACACCTCTTTTCTGAATTTTCCTCCCCAAGGGTTGCAACCATTGCTATTCGTAAAGATCTCTTCACCAGTAGTTGCAACTTCTTAACTACTATATATATGCATGAATTTCAAGATCAAATCACTTCACTTACTTGCTTATACTTAAATCATATTTTCTGAATTAACTACTCTCTTGAATTCATACATTCATTGCTTACGTATTCATTTCTATATTCTTCAAGCAATTTGAAACTTCCTAATCTTCATATACACACAACTACACACATCATACTTGAGGAAAAGATTATAGGAAGGGTGTACTACAAGTGACAAATCTGTGTTATTAGAACACACAAGGTCAAAAAAATCTTTTGTATTTGTTAAAGTCCTGTTCTGCTGCTCAGGCGTGTGAAGTCCTCTTCGGCTGCTGAGGCGAAATCTTGTTCCGCTGCTCGGGTCCCTGTTCGGTTGCTCAGGGGTTGTATAGACCTATTCCTCCGGATTAAGTGAGGGTTGCTGTTTTAGTGAAATTCCAGAAGGAGTCTAGGACTAGACGTAGGACGGAGCTCCGAACCAGTATAAAAATCTCTGGTGTTATTTTTATTATACTGCTCTTATATTCCACACTATTTACTGTATAGCTATCATCACTATATTCTGTATTATTGTATATCCATATTACACGATCCATAGCACACTTTCATGAGAAACTCAAGTAATGAGGTGAATATATAATAATTCTATGAGACTACAGCACTAAATGCGGAACGAGTTTTTTACCTCACAAGAACAACATTCATAGATGAAGAAATGGGAAACAAATCTAAACAACAATGCAAACAATAATAAATGAGCATAGACAAGATAAATATCCAAACTTAATGATGGGCACAAATGACTAAATATCAAGACGGGCTACAGTCGCTTCTAGATATAATTAATAAAAAGGTAAATTTAAAAGTTTGGAATCAAAGGAAAAGAAAGCGAAATTTTCAAACAAATGACTAGGAGGTTTACACTTTAAAACTTTTACTTAAGAATTAAATAACATTTAAATTCTTTATTTAATAAAAATTAAACCTTTAAGTAATAATGAACTATTAAATAAACAATTAAATTTTAAATATTATTTAAAATAGTTAATCTTTAAATAAATCATTATCTTTAATTAATCTCAATTAATAATTAAATAATACTTAATAAAAACTTAAATAATAATTAAACCTTCATTAAAAATAATAAAATCTTAATTAAGTTTTAATTAAATCTTAACTTAACTAGTAATTAATTAAACCCTTTATTAGATAAATAAATAACAATTAATCATTTATTAATAACTAAACACACATTAATCCTCAAATAAGTTATTAATTAATAAACAATCTTTAATTAATTAACTAATTAAAACTAACTTACTTAATTAATAATTAAGTACTAATCTGTTATTAACAAATGATTAAGTGCTAATTACCTTAATTAATTATCGTTAATTAATTAATTTAGTTAATTAATTAATTAATAATTACCTTTAAAATCTTATATTAAGTTTTGAAAACACTTTTCAAAAAGATACTTAGGTTAAAATATTTTAAATTCAAAAGGAGTTCATTTTTCACAAACTGTATTTACAGCGACTATCGCCACATGACCCGAATACCAAAACTTTATTTTCATGTCAACTAACTTTCCAAAACTTAAGCTTTTGTATTTCAATTACTATAAAAACTTTGAAATAAGTTGTAGAAAAAAAAGATAAGATTTTTAAAACTTTTGTAAACAATTCTAAAAGTAAAGTTAGAAAACAATTTTTTAAACCCAGGGATCTCAATATCGTTTTAACAAGTTTAAATACTAACTCCTTTAGCCTACAAATTTGAAGTTAGGATTTTAAACAAATATACATGCCATAACCTTACAATATAAGCCAAGGCCTCAACTTGAAAATTTTGCCTAACTTTTACATCACTTTTCCAAATTTAACGACATTTACATTCAACCCAACATATATCCAAACCAAAACAACATGGTGCACCCAACGACCAATATACTTAATAATCAAATAGAAATAATTATTTCATTATTAAATTTTAAAATTTAAAGTAAAGAAAAAGTAAGTTTTCTCACAATTATGCTTCCAACTTTTATCCGAAGCGACTCGGGATGCTCGCGACTAACCACAACACTACCACACCTTCCTTCTCCTTCTTTTCTTGCCAAATGGGCTTGGCCCAAGGTATTGTGCACACGGCCAAGGGTGGTGGTGCTTAGCTTTGAAAGGTAGAGGGACATTGGATTATTATTGAATTCATAAAAATCAAACTTGAAAATGGATCATCTTCCAACTAATTTTTAGACAAGTTACTCACGAAATTTGGAAAAGTTTTCAAAGGAAAAGTTCTTGAAAATTCTTTTCTCTATAATTACAAAAAAAAATAACCACTCAATTTGGATTAGTTTTGAGGGAGATATGGCCTAAGGATGAAGAGGTGTTCTCGGAATAAAAAAAACAGGGTTCGAGAACACTTTACAATGAAATAAGATTTGGACATAGCTAACTCAAAATTTGTAACGACCCGTAAATTTATCACTTTGTTAAGTGATATATATTTTTAAAATATTCAAATATAAGCATTTTAACATAGATTATGTTTTCTTGAACAATAAATAATGATGGTAATCTTATTTTGAATAAATATTTACAAAAATATATAATTTGGACAAATATCGATAAAATGACCGAAAACTGTTTATCCAAAGTCACGCACGGAGCTTGATACATACACTTATTTATATATTTAAATAGGAATATGAAATAAAATTGTTTATTTTATTTTTGAAATAAAATGTATTTATGACATCATCAATATGGCATCATATTTATTAATTGATTTATGAATTTAAATTGAGATTTAGTGATTTAATAATTATTATAATTTTTCAAATATCTGTTTTAAAATGATAATAATTCATTAATTAGTTATATAATGATAGTAAATCATTTATAATAGTTTTATAAAGATATATACTTGATTTAATAATATAAGAAAATTTGTATCGCTTTATCGATATAACAGCACTTTTTGTAAACAATTGTTTAATATTAATTATATGGTTTTATCATTCTAATGTGATCATTTTAATTAGTTAAAAATGATAAAAAAATTAGTTTGCAAATTTTGTTTACATTTATGCGTAATTTAATTAATAAGTGAAAGTGTGACCGACAATCGGTTATTAGATTTTCAATGGCTTAACGAACAGAAGTTGTTCAAAGTTACTGCAACCTTATGTATATGTCTTCGCATATATAACATACACATGCACACCCTAACATATACATGAACACATATATACATACAAACATACATATACACTTATATATGTATATATAACAAAAGATCTAAGATATTTTACATAAACTTCATCCTTAATCAAACCAAAGTCAAACACTTACACACATCAACCCATACACATAGAGGCAGAAGGGGGGTTGGCATTACTGTGCACCTAGATGGAAGTGGAGGGGTGTGGGCATGGGGCAAAAGAGTAATTACACATTTGGATATTTATTTCCAAAGTTTTCCTATAAATACACACCATTCTCTTCATAATTTTACACATTATTCTACTTCATCTTCTTCCACATTCTAAAGCTTTTCGATGGCTTCCTACCTTAAGGAAATTATGAAGAAAAATTAGCAAAAAATTAAATAAATTCATATAAGTATATATACATTTGCAATACATTTTCAAACAAGCTCAAATCCACTTCTTCCTTCACTCATAACCTACGGCCCCTACCTCCTACCACCAAGGACGAGCCCACTTCCATTTTCAAGCATAGGCTAAGCGCATCCAAAGGTCCAAGGCTTCATTATGTAGGCTTTGATTCGATAGTAGCGAAGCTATAGTGAGTTTTCGTGAAGTTAGAAACCAATGAAGGTGAGAAACTCTATATATATCATAATGATGATGTGGTAAGATTGTTATGGATGTTTACTATACTTTGATCATTAAGTATTAGTTGTTTTGATATAGTGTTTAATTCTGTAAACAAGTCACGTTAAATACATGTCGATATTACACAAGGAAATCACTTTCTGAATCAAGTTATAAAAGTGATATGGAATCATTGAACCCCTTTGAAATGATTTAAAATGGTTTATAAATGTTTTATAAACATTAAGATCCAATTTGGTGAACTTTTGACAAGTTATGAAAATTGAGTCAAAAATAGGCGCGTCGCGTAATGGCAATTCACGATTTTAGGCCGTAGAAAGTTTAATCCATTTACGCGATGGATTCGGAGTCGGAATTCTTTGTAATAAGAATTTTCCAAACTCTCATTATCATAGTTTTCAAACAAAAGAAAAGGATTGAGATTTTGTTTAGTGGATTTTGAAATATGAGCACAACAAGTTTTCAAAATAGTCGCGGTTTGGCCGTTCGAAAACCAAAGCAACAAATTCTTTATAAATGATATTTTTAATTCTTTAAAATTATTGAATAAATTCTATAAATATTTTAATTTTTTTTAAAAGAGATTTAAGTTACATATATATGGATTTCTAAATGGTAGAAAAGTTGTTTTGATCAAATAAGCTTTGAAAACACTATTCGCAACACTATTTGCAGCACTTTTAATAACTTTTGAAATATGGCTTTAAACTTAAGTATTCTTTCCTAAATATTTTATAAATGTTTTCAAATAAATAATTAAGTATTTTAAAGATAATATGGAAGTTTTATAATATATTTAAAGAGTTTGAATAAGAAAAGTTGTTATAATCAAGTGGTTTAATCTTGGCTCTAAAAGCCGATGTGTAGACTGGATTTTTCTTTTCATGAGATCCAAATGTGAGGTGATTAAACTAAGAAGATGCTCAGGAGCAACCAGTGCCCTAGCTTACCTGGCTTTTTTTCCTGAGCGAGGGATAGATAAGGTCGAAACGTCAAAACAAGGCAATTAAAGATTTGATTTTTTCAAATTTAATACATCTTGGACTGTATAGAAATAATCTTCTTATACTTGGTACTAAATTCCAAGGAGGAAACCTATACTATCTTCGTGAATTTAAAGGGTGATTTTACCGCTTTTCGATGGATAGTAAAGGTTGGAAACATAAATTGATGTTGACTAGACTTAGTATAATTTCTATGGATCCGTTTTACTCGAATACTAACTAATTTGGATTTACCATCTTAGATAACATGGTTTCAACCTATTAAAAATATATGTGTTGGAAATAAGGAATCTTAGTTAAAGTTTTAAATAAATGATTTGGAAATATTTTCCTAAGTAAAGAATGAAATGATTTGGAATTATTCCAAGATTTAAAAAGGTTTTAAGTAACCAAAGGATTTGATAAGAGAGGTTTAATAATCCCGTATATACTAAATAGAAATGGTTTTAAAAGATATATATCTCTAAGAAGACATTTTGGATAAAAGGATACAAATTAATGGAATATTAGTTACCCACTTAACATCTTTTTGTCGATAATTGGTTCGAAGAAACGGGGGTCGGATTTGGGTGATTCCTATCCGAAAAGCACTTCGAACCAATTTACGAGTTTTAAAATGAAGATAAGTTGAAGATAATGAAGTTGAAAGTGAGGGTCTCATAATGGAAGGACTACTTGTTGATAATTTCGGAGTAGCCTTTGAGATAAATAAATAAAAGTGGTTCTTTCGTTTTGGGATCTTCATATGCAAGGACTACTTGCTACTATTCCTGGGAGTAATGCCCGAAAGGATGTGGTAGGAGAGTGCCTTCAGTTTGTCCTATTCGTGGACAACTTGTATGGATGGATGTTTGAAATTGCATTTCTAAGATCACGGTGCATTGGTCTCTATAAACGTACATCTGTTGGTGGTGTAGGAGGTAACTCCTCCTATACTTAACACCCTTCTCTGAGATGTACGAGCTCAAAGGTTGTACTTTTATTGAAATCAATAGTATGTTGTTGAAAATGGCAATGTGGCATTTTAAGTAAAAATGTCCTAAGAAAGGTAAACATTACCTCTAGCCTGACAATCGGGAATTGTGAAACAGGAGTTACTTTAGGGCTACGCGGCTCGCAACCATTAAGGTATGATATCAGCTTTCTAGATTTATTTTACACCCACTATGACGTCGAGTAAAAAATATGCGGTGTATGGTATGAGAGCTCTTGGATAGGTCGAGAACGGCCGGGGTGATATCATATTCAATGCTATCCATACCAAATATTGGTCTTGGGTAGGTAGATCTTAATTCATAGAGGTTTCGAAGATGTTGATCCTCGGTACATTTCTCTAGAAATTTACTGTACAGAAGGTAGTCCCTTACCTCACTATTCATTGGAAATCCAAATCTCCAATAAGTGCCTTCGGACTTAGTTGGAAACCCATTATGCCTTCAAATTTAACCAATGTAATAATTTCGGCTATTTGGATATGTTTATTTGAAAGGTTTTCAAAGAATGTCATTAAAAATAATATCATTGGAATCTGCATAGAAATGATTTGGTTATCATAAGTTAAAAAGTTGTTTCGTGTTTATGTGTGGCGTGGTCTTATGAGATACCCTTTGTTTTCTAATACTCATATTTTGAGTTTCTCACACCAATCACATGACTGACCCGGAATTTATTTTCTTTCCTTTAAAATCTGGGTGCCCTATTTTTCTGAGTAGTCTAGTAGTCAGGTTTTGTTTAAAGCATTTTGGAAGAGCTTGGAGAATGGAGTTAGAAGATTCTTTTGAAGATTGTTATCTATTTCCACCACACTCATGTACTATTGTATTCCGCATTTGTAAGGACAAATATTTATAACTGTCCATATTAATGTTAAGTTAAACTCTAATAAATGTATTTTAAAAAAATTCGTTGTAAAGATGATAAGTGAAATAATATATGTAATTCCATTCGTGTAAGATTTGTTGTCTTTATTTTCTTCTTTCCTTTAACGGTCAGGTTATCCGGTAGTTGAATATGCGGCACACGAATATCGAGGATGTATTAGTGTCAATTTTCGAGGGTCAAAGTCCCGTCAATCAAAATATTTGAAGAAGTGGTACACATGAAAGTTGTATGGTTTGAAAAAAAGAAAAACTGCATTTGGATAAGATATGAGAAAGATGTGGTATAAGGAAAAAGGAGGTGAAATTGAAGAAGTGACATGGCTATTTATAAGGAAGAGAACAAAGTAAATTACCATAATGTCCTTAGTCCTTTCCCCTCCACCATTTTGTGTCACCTCAATACCTTGTCCCCTTCTCCCTTTACTCTAGAACTCATGCCCCCAACATGTTAAAACATGTACTTAAGTTGCTAAAATATTTCCGATGATGTACTTTCTTTTACATTTATTCATTTTTTATACATGAAACTTAAACATATTTAAACTTAAGTATATTTATATACCTATAAACATATGCTAACTTATTTATTTTTGTATGTGTATATTTATACAAAAGAGTTTACAACATTCCAATAATTTTTAGCCGACAAAAATTTGGAAAACAAATTCCAGTCACATCTTTTATTTTTCTTTGAACTAAATATTTTTGTAAACTAATTTTAATTACTATTTCACCATCATTATTTATTATTTAATAGAATTTTATTTTAATTATAAAACCTATTATTTAAATGTTTAAATTTAATTAAATATTCCCAAATTAAAGCGATGAAATTTCGGGTCGTTACACTTACACCACTAATTCTTCTCTTACACCTTTATTTCTTCTCTGTTACATTAAATCTATTCCTTTGTGAACTTGTATAGGGAACAAATCACTACATGCCAATTGAGTATTTGTTATTACCAAAATTCCTTTCGACCTAGTCGAAACCAGTTTGAGCAGTAGACAAAGAAGAACAAGCGGAAAATGCTCCAGCTAGACCTTTCGAAGGAGTCGAAGGGATGCCACAGCAAAAGTCCAAAAGCTTTAGAGTCTTTCGAAGAGGTTGAAAGGATGCTATAGTCAAGGTTCAAAAGATTCTCAACCTTTCGAAGAGGTCGAAAGCATCCTTCCGCTTCAGTGACCACCTTTCGAAGCAGATGATTCCATAAGTACGAAGACCTTTCGAATGAGTTAAAGCCACACCTTTCGAAGATAAGGAAAGACAACCCTTCATATATGCGCCAAATGTTCCAAAACCAAAGGTTTCGCCTATGCTCAAACCACTCAGAAGCATGCATTGACCAGAGCAACCCTTTCGAAAGCCAAACCAAGCCTTTCTAACCAGTCAAAGCCATTATTATCCAAGGAGGTTCTACGTCAAGTCATGGGTAGAAGTTCAAAAACAACTAATAGAGTCGAAATCGTCTGTATTGCAACACCTTCGAAACCACTGGATAAAGCCTATCGATAGAATCGAAAGCTCCGACAAAGCAACATAGAGAAGAAAGACGCAACAGTCCCTTTCGACAAAGGCGGAAGCATTCTAAGGATAATACGACAGCTACCTTTCGACTAGGTCGAAAGCATTGGGGTCAAAAGGTGCTGACCTTCATCTATAAATAAGACCCAAGGGGACTGGTTTTGGGGATCCGAACTCGGTGATTCTAAACTTGTACTTTCTTAATTCTAAAAGCTGTGAAATACTAATTTGTAAATTGAATTAGGGAAATTGAGCGATAAAATCTTCTTTGAACTGAGAAAAGAAAGTCTTCAATATTCATAATTACTTAATTGTTTCACAAGCCTTTATCAGGTCTAATCTTGTGTTACAGGTGTCGACCATATCGAAAGGTCTCTTTTGACTAGGTCGAAGCCCTTACACTCTCAAGTAATACAGGCTATAGACTCCTGGCCACTCTTCCTAAGACTCCTACTTTCGACGAGGTTGAAACCTTATACCAATCCACTTTAACCTTAGATTCCCGATCCAAACCCAAGACACTTAAGGATACACCTTTCGACAGGGTCGAATCCTCAATCCCAAATTCCCGATCTTAGTCTTAACCACTAATCAACCTAGCTTTCGACAGGGTCAAAACCCACCAAATTAAGTCTTTATCTCAGATCCTCAAAGTTATCCTTTTGTGTTCTGTAACCACTTTGAAAGGAAGGCTTTCAAAGGGACACCCATATCTTCTTAGCAAGCTCAAAAAGCTGTTAAGTAAGAAATTAATCATTTTGACTGGATCGAAAGATTGATCTGAACAAGTTTTCATTGCAACAACCTATTCGAAAGGGAAACCAAAGAGGATATGCACATTCTACTCTTCTCTGTTTACCTAAAGGAAAAAAAAAGGGATTAACCTTATCCTTTAACTCTACATCGGGGTGTTGACAAGTTTCCTTGTTAACGTTTTAGCGCTAGAAGGAGGGCTTGAACCTCCAACTTGGTTGACACCCAACACCACTTGTCTCTAACCCAACTCAATTCAGTGTAAAGCTTATCTGCTTTGGTCTAACATCATCATGGCTAGAAGAAATCAAAAGATCCAAGCAAGGATCTTTTGAGCCACATTTGATAGGACTCTCCCCTAGAACCATCAAGGATTCCAACCAAAATGAAGAGCAAAGGCTGAATTAGAAGCTCTAAGAATTATGAGTAAAAAAAGTGGAATCGTATGATCCAGAGAAATGGAGTTTGAACCCCTTTCATATCGACCCCACCCTTATTTTTTCCTTAGGGAAAAGGAAAAATGGAAGTGACAATTTGTTCAGTCAAATGAGGAAAACTATTCAACATTATTCCAAAGGCACAATCTTTGAAGAAGAGATAATGGCTGACTACAATGCCTTTGCATGTAAATGGCAACAAACTACAATAAGAACATTTCCAACACCAGAACTCCGAAGGGTGCCGAAAAGAAAAGAAATCGAAGAATGTGAAACTACAAGGCCAAGAAACAAGAATCAAAAAGCCATCCTCAATAAAAAAGTTTCAAGTCTAGACTTCCTAAAGAATGCAGCTTGACAACATCCTTAGAAAATGTCTACTTGTTAGCTATGGATGAGCTTAATTATTGGCCATCGCAGAAAAAGAAGCCAAAACATGAAAGGAAACTTGAGGGATCCTACTGTCAGTATCACACGATGATCGGACATGAAACTAACCATTGCAGAGCCCTAGAAGGGATGATAATCAATTTCTTCCATCAAGGAAAGATAAGAGAATTTCTAAAAAGATCATGAGTGAATCAATAAAGAATTACTTTTCAAAGGAAAACCTACATGGTTGGGAGTGAAATACTCCTTGCATTTGGACACTACCTAAGACGGTAGAAAGCCTCTGTCCGCGCTGCGTTGGCTAGGGTAGAGCGCCTCCTGGAGGGAGGATGGAGTAAGCCTTTAACCACATCATGCTATAGCCAGATGAAAGCACCGGACAAGCCCTTGGTCGCGCCTCTGGTCAGGTCAAGGCACCTTTTGGAGGGAGGATGGAGTAAGCCTTTATTTGTGTCATGCTATGGCCAGGATAAAGCACCGAACAAGCCCATGTCTATGCCATGCTATGGCTAGAGCAAGGCACCTCCTGGAGGGAGTTCAGAGTAAGCCTTTATCCACGCGCGCTATGGCCTGGTTAAAGCACTGGACAAGACCTTGGTTGTGCCTCTGGTCAGGTCAAGACGCCTCATGGAAGGAGGTTGGATAAGTTCTTGGTCCTAGCCTCTAAGAATGAGCTAACCAACAGCACCAGACAACAAAGGACTAAGATGTCCAAGCCCAAGAAGAGGCTTATCAAACAAAGGACTAAGATGTCCAAGCCTAAGAAGAGGCTCATCAAACAATGGACTAAGATGTCCAAGCCTGATAAATGACATATCTTCTAGAGACAAAGATGTTCAGGCCTAAGAAGCGGCATATCAGATTATGGACTAAGACGTCCAAGCCCAAGAGGCAACCAATCAAATAACAACTACCTAAAGGGTTCTTACATGTCAAAGAAGATAGAGTCAAAGAAGTAGAATAGAAATCCACTTATTAATACCCGAATCTGGGTTTTGGGACTTCAATTTTTGAACTTCATTTACTAATACCCGAATCTGGGTTTTGGGTCTTTATCAATCATTAACTGTCTTTATCATACCTGAATCTGGGGTTCGAGACTAATATTTATTAATGCCCTAATCAGGGCTTGAGATTTCTATTATGGATTTCTAATTATCCACCACAAATGCCCGAGTCTGGGTCAAAGACTTTTCTCATGAAGGTTGTTATTATGAATTTCCGTTAATATCTTAATCTCGGTTTTGGATTTCTAAGCTTTTAAAATTCATTAAAAACTCGAGTAGGGTCATTGTACTTCTAATATAAGTATTCAGATAATGATTTCTGGACGGTTTCATATTTAGCTCTTTATTATCTAACTCCAGAGGATGATTCTCTATATTTATACTCCTACTTCAGAACAGGATTTTCCACCAATAGACTTCAGATATTCCAGCAAAATGGTTAAAGTTAAATTCTTAATTATTTCTCATCATGGTTATAGATAGGATTTAGACATTTGACCAAATATAAACTACATTTCATATGATTAACATAATGATTTGTTAATCTTCGCAAATGATACGCATAGACTTATATGTCAATTTCAAGCTAACAATAGGAAATATTGTTTGCTTCGTACTTTTCAAGGAAATCAGAACAGTAAGGAAGAATGAAAGATTCAGCAAATATAGAAATTATAGTGTGGACTATCAAATAAGCGTTTCAGAAACAACATTACAGGAAAGAATCACAAATCAAGTGATATTTACAAAGTTTATTTTATTTACATAACTTATGAAATTATTTACAAAGTTTATTTTATTTACATAACTTATGAAATTATTTACAAATATACAAGATAAGAATATGCATTTAATGAATATGAATCTATCATAGATCTTGAGCAGGCTTGTTCAAGTTCTCAGCAATTGAAGGATCCACAATATGACGGATTGCGATGCAGAAAACCTCTTTGAGTTTCTTCTCCTTCTTCCTTATCCTATCAACATTTTCAATTGCATCGATATTCGTCTTCAGAGCATGATTGAAAGCTCTATTTGCGCCTCTAAAGGTTTTATTTTCCCATTCCAATTCGACGATGCGCTTTTGAAGGAAGTAGTTGTCGCATTCAAGTTCCTAAATTCTGGCGGCATACTCACTTATGCTCTGAGAATATTTAGCTCTTTGTTGTTCAACAAAATACTTAGCCACTTCAAATTTAACTTTCCTACACCATTTTCCCACTATCCTCTCGTCTAAGCCAGGAGGGGGATTGGTCAGAGTGGGGAATTTCTGAGCGGCAAGAGAAGTTGATCTTATGGATTTGGCAATAGGAGTAGCGCGGGGAGCTGGTAAATCAATACTCGGAATGTTATCCCCCATAATATATTCCAACGATTCGCATTGAGCTTGGCTATCCTCCAATTTCATCTCCAAATCACTTATTTATTAAAGTAGTTCTGACATCTTATAGTCGACGTCGATTGTAGGGTTCGACTTAACTTGACGCTTCAAAATGGAGATCGTTTCATTTTTACTATTAACAGTAGCTTTTTAACTGGCAATTTGATCCTTAAGATTGCTAATAATAGTTTTCTGAAGTGAGTATCTTTTGTGCTATCTTAAAGCTTCAGCATTGCCATGAAAGCATGCAAGTAAGGTATCTTTAAGGAGTTTACTCTTATCGAGTTTTGTTAACAGCTTATCTGAAGTGACCCACTTCTTTTTCAAGTATTTTAGAGAATTTTCTATTAAGTTTTATATATATATATGTATGTATGTATGTATATATATACATACTTCAATGGACCACTTCTCTTAATTTAGTCTTTCCAGGATTCCTTATTTTACCAATATAAAAATATTAGTATATAAAATTATCTTAATTCATATATATATATATATGAAGATATATATATAGCTCTTTGCCTATCAGAGTAATTTAAATTAACAAAGAAATTCAATCACACCTAATCTCTCATATTCCAGAGATATGGTGTCACATAGCCTTTTCTGTTCATGTCTTTTTAAAAAAAACTCAAGCTTGATTATAAAATCAAATAACTCCATTTTCCTTATTTTCTTGTTTTACTCCTCAGATTATTTGATCCCTGAATTTTTACAAGCAGAATATTCAGATTCTGGGATTTTGTAATTTGCCTCTACTAGATTCTATGCTACATATCAGGGTGTTTAAGATAACTCACTCATTACAGATTAGCCCGGGATTCATAATTCATATTCAAACAATTTTGTGTCAGGTAAGGGTATTCATGTTCTGATTTATATGTTAAACAAGGATCCTATGTTTGATCAGACGTTTTACTGGATTGAGGTTCAAGCAGAAGAAACAATGTATTTAGGCAGAGCACATATACTAATTTAGGACTTAGCATATGATTGAAGACAAGATAGTTAAAGCCATGTTACAAACCAAATTAACACAAAATTCTCAAGTGAACTTATCAAGTAGACTACTGAAGTATTCTAAACAATATGTGGTTGTGTCTAGAGAGTTGTGTAGTGATGGTCTTGTCTATTACAAACAGAACTGCAAGTCATTTTTAATAGACTCAGGTTGATCATGATCAAATGCACTCAGACTTGAGTCTTGTATTTAGGTAATAAAATGTATAAAGCATAGTGCTGTGAGACCTACAAATATTACCAAGTTGTATATGGATCTACTTCACAGAGAAAATGCAAACTTCTACTGTAATTTAAATGCCTATACTAAAGTTATAAATTTCATTTTCAGGTTAGATATGTACTTATATCAATTATAAGTCATATTCATGTATTTCTGCTTAGCCCAGTTTTGGTTCAACTCAACCTTTTCAAGATTCATTGATTGTTCTATATTCCTTTCTTCCTATGATTATTTCTACTTTACAATTTTAAGAGTTCATCAGACATTTCCAAGGGAGACATGATCACATATCAAATTACATGGCATGACCCCCTATATCATACTTCACCAGAGACTATCCAGATCAGTTTCTTAAAACAGAAACCCACATATGCATATATATAATACTAAAACTCTTACATATTCTCTTCTCAGAAAAACAAACACATATCATCTAGAAAATACTTTAAACATAATGAAATTTCTGGCCAGGCCTAATTATTACAATATTTCTGCCAAACTCCTTAAACATTCTAAATGCAAGTAAATCTTCAATTGCCCATGCATACAAGTTTCTTATGCTTCCTTTCCTACAGCAACATCTAGAGCTGCCTCAATAAAAATGAGACATCCCAGATGTTACAAAGCAACAAATAGGGTCAGAAATAAAATTCTGGTATGAGTGAAATCAAAATATTATAACTTGTCATTTTTAAATTGTTGTGCAGAGTATTCATATGCTAAATGCACTTTGGATTTATAATGTAACTGGGTATATATATATATATATCTAAGCTCCTACTACACTCATGCACACAAGCAACCATTCAATCATTCAATACAGTATACATGTACACATACTCTTATGGAATTAACTCATTTTAATTCCATAGTTCAGCTCTAAATCTTGATTTATCAATTTAATTTGGTCATATTTCTTTACCATTGAACACCATGTGTGCATTTCAAGGGACTCAATTCTGTTAACCCCTGCACAAAGGCCTATAGGACTTAAACAAGTCATGCACATACCCATTATACTCCTTATGATGAATAGATCAAGGCTTCTCTCCTAGATTAGTTTTATAATCTAGTGACCAGTCTCATTTCTTATTTCAGACAGATTTATTAACTCTTGATATGCTTTTACATTCTTTCTTTCTTTTTTTCCATGAATCAGAGAGAGTTAGACTCACTCAGGGATTTCAACTGACCATGTTTTCATTCATGAAAATAATGCTTTAATTCATTTTTCCAATTGTCTCATTCAAATTTATTTTATCACTTGCATCTCTCCTATATTCAAGAATGTCATGATCTCCTAAACCAATCCAGTAGAATTCTATAAAAATTCTTATACTTAATTCTATTGTGAACATAGGGTAAGGTTTTTAGAGAAAAACCCATAAAACATTTTTAGCTTTAGATCTGAACAAATCAGCACATAAATAATTTATTGCATTGTTCATCTCCAATTTAAAACAATCTAGACATAAGCATGAACCTCCTTTGTTCACACTGCCTAGCTTATCTTCCAGTATTACCCTACTTCATAATAAAATGTATTTATCTTACAAAACATATTTACAAACTGATGGTTTAAGGTTCTGGATCCATATCAGAGATCATGGCATTTTTCTTATCAAACAAAACAAATCAAAGCATCAACCAAAGGTTTATCAATACACCAACCATTCTCAGCATTCATCTATTCAGAGAAAAACAAATTGATCAAGCACAAAAATAAAATGGCTGCCCTTAACTTGGGTCTTAATGCCTTAGCCTCATGAGATTGATTAATCACTCACCTTTCCCTTCTTTTCCCCGAGATTGCCTAAGCTTGCAAACAGTGTGAGTTCTTTTTTTTTAATGTGTTATTGTTTGTTTTTTTTCCCTTAGAGAAAACCTCTGCTTTCTCTCTTGATTTAAATCATTTTACTAGGGTTTTACTAAAGGAAAACCCCATTTTATCCTCACATTTCTCAGAGAATTATGTGTGTGTTGTCATGGCTAAATGTGCCATTTTCCCTTGGTTTCTATTTCTGGTAAAAGCAGTTATCCACTGCTTTTCCTGTGTGCATGCAATTTGCATGATTCACTTGTATATTATTTTCATGTGGCTTATTATTTTTTAATACCTTTCATTATGCCCGAGTTATTTCCCATTCCTAGCTATTATCTCAGCCTATTTGTTTACTCTTGACTTATTTTAAAATTGTACTTATGCACAACTAATATTAAACTGGTTTTTAGGCATTTTAATTTACCAAAGAATATATCATTTTCTCTTTATCACTTAATTGTTGAAAACAATTTTCTCTTTACTGGATTATTTTATTTTCTTTATGTTGAACTGTAATGTATACATGTATATCCTTTTATAAATTAACCCCTTGTTAATATCTCAAGCTATCTGTTTTCTCTTGATATATAAATGTATTCATATTTTTAATTACCCTGGTGTTCTTTCCTTATTACCTTATGTTTATTCTTTCTGGGTATATAAATACAACATATGGTAATGTATAATCCATATATACACTCAGTTATATTTCCTCTTCCCTCTGAAATACCATTTCCTTCTTATTATTTATATTCAAGATATATATATACACATATGAATATAAGACTTACTCATATTTAGTTATTATTTTTTTATTTAACTCATTCTCAATATTTATCTTCAGACTGTATATTTTTTTTTTGAAAATTTTCCTTTTCTAATTTTATTAAAATTATTCTCATCTCAATAATTTGGGTCTTCACATACTCTCCTCCTAAAAGGAATTGTGTCCCACAATTATTCTCTCATACATTTCCATCCAAATGTATACAAAGCTTAATTTCAATTAAGTGAAATTTCAGGAACTCATTCATTCTAAATCAATCAAACATACATAAATAATTTTAAGGTCTCGTCATAATTTTAAACATACCTTAAGCAGAAAACAGATTAGGATATTTATCCTTTATCCTCTCTTCAGCCTCCCAAGTGCAATCATTCCTATCCAAACTCCATTGGTTTTTTAACTAGTTTAATTATTTTATTTCTCAGTTTCTTTTCTTCTCTAGCCACAATGCCCACTGGTTCCTTTTTATAAACCAGATTTTCTTGAATTTCAACATGTGTAGGTGATTCAAGAATGGACTCTTTATCATGCACCCATCTTCTCAATTGGGATACATGAAATACATCATGTATTTTGCTCAATTCCTCTGGTAACTTCAACCTATAAGCTAAAGTCCCTATTGTTTGAACAATTTCATATGGTCCTATATACCTTGGTGATAGTTTCCCTGCTTTGCCAAATCTCAATATTTTCCTCAATGGTGAAACTTTGAGAAACACATAGTCTCCTACCTCAAATTCTACTAGCCTTCTCATTTTATCTTCATAGGCTTTCTGTCTCTCTTGAGCTACTCTAATTCTTTGCCTCACTAGTTCAATTCTTGCAGAAGTTTCTTTTACATGGTCTGGTCCAAGCAACACCCTTTCACCAGCCTCCATCCAACATGCAGGAGATAAACAAGGCTTTCCATACAAAGCCTCAAATGGAGCCATTCCTATGGTGGACTGGTAGCTATTATTATAAGCAAACTCGGCTAAATAAATATGATCCTCCCAGTTGCCTCCAAAATCAAGTATGCATGCTCTCAGCAAATCCTCTAAAACTTTATTAACAATCTTTGTTTGCCTATCTGTTTGTGGGTGGTAGGCTGTGCTTAGGCTTAGTTCTGTCCCCATAGCTTCTTGAAAGCTACTCCAAAACCTTAAAGTAAACAAAGTATCTCTATCACTAATGATAGTCTTGGGGATGCCATGCAATCTCTCTATCTCCTTCACAAACAATTGAGCTAGTTTGTGAGCATTTCTGTTTGAACTTATTAGGATGAAGTGTGCTGTTTTTGTGAGTCTATCAACCACTACCCAAATACTATCATTTCCCTTTCTTGTTCTTGGCAAACCATCCACAAAATCCATTGATATACTTTCCCATTTCCAAGTAGGCACTTCCAAAGGTTGCAATAAACCTGAGGGTCTTTGATAATCTGCCTTAACTTGTTGGCATGTTAAACAATTTGCCACATACCTTGCCATTGCTCCTTTCATTCCTGGCCACCAGTAATTTCTCTTGAGATCATGGTACATTTTTGTACCACCTGGATGGATAGTATATTTTGTTTTGTGATGCTCATCCATAACTTCTTGCTTCAGTTCCTCTACATTTGGTAGACAGAGCTTCCCTTTTTTCCTTAAGTATCCTTTAACATCTACTTCATAATTCTCTACTGTCATGCCTTGTGACATCATATCTTTCTTTTCTTTTAAATTTGTGTCTTGATCCTGCATTTGTGCTATTTTATCAACCAGATTTTACCTTAAGGAAATGAGGCTTAGTTTACCATATTCAATCATATCACTGTGTGCCTTATCTGCTACTCTACTTTCTGCTTTTATTTCTACTTCACTGAGGATTGTCAAATCCTTGAATTCACTCATCATTAAGCTTGCCACTTTTGCTTGATGCCTACTCAATGCATCTGCCACTTTATTAGCTTTTCCTGGGGTGTATAATATATCAAGATCATAGGCAGCTAGAAATTCTACCCACCTATGTTGCCTCATGTTCAAGTCTTTTTGGGAAAACAAATATTTAAGTGACTTGTGATCTATAAATAATTCAAACTTAGCACCTAATAAGTAATGCCTCCATAGTTTCAATGCATATACTACAGCAGCTAGTTCTAAGTCATGTGTAGCATACCTAGTTTCATTTGGCTTGAGTTGCCTTGATGCATATGCTATGACTCTACCATGTTGCATAAGCACTGCCCCTAATCCAGATCCACTAGCATCTGTGTAAACCACTAACTCTTCATTACCCTCTGGAACCTGTAAGACTGGAGCTTCCACCAGTGCCTTCTTTAGTGATGAAAAAGCTTGTTCACACTTCTCTGTCCACACATATGGTTGCTCCTTTTTAGTTAACTTGGTCAATGGGATGGCTATTCTTGCAAAGTCTTTTATAAACCTTCTATAGTAGCCTGCCATTCCCAAAAATGATCTCACCTCAGTCACTGATTTGGGTCTACTCCAAGATTGCACTGACATCACCTTATTTGGGTCTACACTAACCCCTTGTTGTGATACAATGTGCCCCAAAAATTTTACTTCATTCTGCCAAAATGTACATTTAGAGAATTTGGCCTTTAAATCATGTGCCCTCAGTCTAGACAAAACCAGATGCAAGTGTTTTGCATGATCTCCTTCTGATTTTGAATACACTAATATGTCATCAATAAATACAACCACAAATTTGTCTAGAAAATCTCTAAATGTTCTATTCATTAAATCTACAAAATATGATGGTGCATTTGTCAATCCAAAAGGCATCACCAAAAATTCATATAATCCATACCTTGTGTTGAAGGCAGTATACTTAATGCTTTCTTCCTCTACCTTCATCTGATGAAACCCAGAGGCTAAATCTAGCCTTGAAAAGATCTTTGCTCCATTTAATTGATCGAATAGATCATCAATTCTGGGGAGTGGGTATTTGTTTTTAATGGTGACTTTGTTTAATTCCCTATAATCAATGCACATCCTCAAAGTACCATCATTCTTCTTCACAAATACAACTGGAGAACCCCAGTTTGAACTACTAGGCCTTATGAAGCCTTTCTGCTCCAGTTCTTCCAACTGATGTTTCAACTCCACTAATTCTTTAGGACCCATCCTAGTAGGCTTCTTGATGATTGGACTTGCTCCTGGGATTAGTCTTATTTGAAATTCTACTTGCCTATTTTCTGTAACACCTATGACTTCACCAAAAACATCTGGGTATTCATTTATAATTTTTATGTCTTCCAGTTCTAATTCTTTCTCAGTCATGCTACATATTTGGTTAAAATAATTGATTTTAGCAATTTCACTCATGACTATAATATTTTTACCATTTTCTGTTTTCAAAGAAATAGTAAAATTTTCCAAATTCAAAATTGCTTTGAATTTGCTCAACCAATCTACCCCTAAACTAATTCCTATTCCAGGGTATTTCAATACAAACAAATCAGATTTAAACACATTTCCTCCTATGTTTAATTCCACTCCCAAACATTTTAATCCTAGCAAACAAGAGCTACCTAGTGGGCTTTGAATAAACAAGGGATTATCAACTAAATAGCATGTGAGAGTCAATTTATTCACTATGTCTTGGGATATTAGTGAATGTGTTGCTCCAGTGTCATATATAACTGAGATAGGGTGATCTTTAATTAGAAGTATACCTTCCAATTGTCCAGAACTTCCCACTACAGTTGCTTTTACTTTGCCCTCAAGTGCTCCTACCTTTGCTCCCTTTTTGAATTCTGGGCAGTTTCTTTTAATATGACCTTCCTTCCCACAGTTATAGCAGCTGAATGGTGCCTTCTTGGCTGCTTGACACTTATTACTCATGTGTCCTTCTTTGCCACAATTATAACAAGTAACCTTCTTCTTAGCTTCCCCAGTGGTTGCTCCTTCCATTTTCTTATCCATATTCTTTTTGTCATAGGGACGTGCTCTATTTTTCCCTTTCTTTTGATTGTTAGCCCTCATGCTCCTAAATTTTTCCCTTGCGTTGTCATGTTGTTCAAAAGAAAGGGCAAGGTCTATGACTTGATCAAATGTTTTATCCTTGTATGGTAACATTGCTCTACTCAGACCTGCATTTAATCCTTGGATAAATCTTGAATTCTTTGATTCTTCATCTCCTACGAGCATAGTTCCATACTTGGACAAACTCTCAAATTCTTGAGTGTATTCAGTCACACTCATTGGTCCTTGCCTCAGCCTTATGAATTCCTCAAGCAATGTTGCCTTAGCTATTGCTGGAACAAACCTTGCCTCAAGCATCTCCTTGAATTGATCCCATGTTATCTCATTTTCTGGCCTTCCTGTGATGATCACCTCCCACCAATCTAAGGCTGCTCCTTTGAGTCTCCTTGAAGCTATCTGCCTCTTCCTTTGGTCATTAATTTGCATATCTACAAATATCCTTTCCAAAGTTCTCAACCATGTCTGCACTCCCATAACTCCCTCAGTGCCTTCAAAATCCTTGCCTCCTAAATTTGAAAATGTCTTTAATAGTTTGGCTAATTCCTCATGAGGATTCTCTTCCCTGTGCACTGCTCCTTCTCTAAATGCCCTTACCAAATCTTGCAAGTTGACCATTGGTGTTGTATTGGAGGGTCTTGCTCCATGACTTGGTGGTCTTCCTACCATGATTCACTATTCAATTGCATAGCTAGTTAGTCATATTTCTAATTTAATTATTTTCTGCAATTTATTTCTACTGCGGATATTTATTTCTATCATTATTGTATATATTTATTTTATTTTTTTAGAATTTTATCCCTACAAGAAAATTGGATAATATATTTATGCTATGTTTTAAAAACCTCGCTCTGATACCAACTGAAGTGACCCACTTCTTTTTCAAGTATTTTAGAGAATTTTCTGTTAAGTTTTTATATATATATGTATGTATATATATATACATACTTCAATGGACCACTTCTCTTAATTTAGTCTTTCCAGGATTACTTTTTTTACCAATATAAAAATATTAGTATATAAAATTATCTTAATTCATATATATATGAAGATATATATATGGCTCTTTGCCTATCAGAGTAATTTAAATTGACAAAGAAATTCAATCACACCTAATCTCTCATATTCCAGAGATATGGTGTCACATAGCCTTTTCTGTTCATTTCTTTTTTTAAAAAAAAACTCAAGCTTGATTATAAAATCAAATAACTCCATTTTCCTTATTTTCTTGTTTTACTCCTCAGATTATTTGATCCCTGAATTTTTAGAAGCAGAATATTCAGATTCTGGGATTTTGTAATTTGCCTCTACTAGATTCTATGCTACATATCAGGGTGTTTAAGATAACTCACTCATTATAGATTAGCCCGGGATTCATAATTCATATTCAAACAATTTTGTGTCAGGTAAGGGTATTCATGTTCTGATTTATATGTTAAACAAGGATCCTATGTTTGATCAGATGTTTTACTGGATTGAGGTTCAAGCAGAAGAAACAATGTATTTAGGCAGAGCACATATACTAATTTAGGACTTAGCATATGATTGAAGACAAGATAGTTAAAGCCATGTTACAAACCAAATTAACACAAAATTCTCAGGTGAACTTATCAAGTAGACTACTGAAGTATTCTAACAATATGTGGTTGTGTCTAGAGAGTTGTGTAGTGATGGTTTTGTCTATTACAAACAGGACTGCAAGTCATTTTTAATAGACTCGGGTTGATCATGATCAAATGCACTCAGACTTGAGTCTTGTATTTAGGTAATAAAATGTATAAAGCATGGTGCTGTGAGACCTACAAATATTACCAAGTCTTATATGGATCTACTTCACAGAGCAAATGCAAACTTCTACTGTAATTTAAATGCCTATACTAAAGTTCTAAATTTCATTTTCAGGTTAGATATGTACTTATATCAATTATAAGTCATATTCATGTATTTCTGCTTAGCCCAGTTTTGGTTCAACTCAACCTTTTCAAGATTCATTGATTGTTCTATATTCCTTTCTTCCTATGATTATTTCTACTTTACCATTTTAAGAGTTCATCAGACATTGCCAAGGGAGACATGATCACATATCAAATTACATGGCATGACCCCCTATATCATACTTCACCAGAGACTATCCAGATCAGTTTCTTAAAACAGAAACCCACATATGCATATATATATAATACTAAAACTCTTACATATTCTCTTTTCAGAAAAACAAACACATATCATCCAGAAAATACTTTAAACATAATGAAATTTCTGGCCTGGCCTAATTATTACAATATTTCTGCCAAACTCCTTAAACATTCTAAATGCAACTAAATCTTCAATTGCCCATGCATACAAGTTTCTTATGCTTCCTTTCCTGCAGCAACATCTAGAGCTGCCTCAATAAAAATGAGACACCCCAGATGTTACAAAGCAACAAATAGGGTCAGAAATAAAATTCTGGTATGAGTGAAATCAAAATATAATAACTTGTCATTTTTAAATTGTTGTGCAGAGTATTCATATGCTAAATGCACTTTGGATTTATAATGTAACTGGGTATATATATATATATATATATATATATATCTAAGCTCCTACTACACTCATGCACACAAGCAACCATTCAATCATTCAATACAGTATACATGTACACATACTCTTATGGAATTAACTCATTTTAATTCCATAGTTCAGCTCTAAATCTTGATTTATCAATTTAATTTGGTCATATTTCTTTGCCATTGAACACCATGTGTGCATTGCAAGGGACTCAATTCTGTTAACCCCTGCATAAAGGCCTATAGGACTTAAACAAGTCATGCACATACCCATCATACTCCTTATGATGAATAGATCAAGGCTTCTCTCCTAGATTAGTTTTATAATCTAGTGACCAGTCTCATTTCTTATTTCAGAAAGATTTATTAATTCTTGATATGCTTTTACATTCTTTCTTTCTTTTTTTTCCATGAATCAGATAGAGTTAGACTCACTCAGGGATTTCAACTGACCATGTTTTCATTCATGAAAATAATGCTTTAATTCATTTTTCCAATTGTCTCATTCAAATTTATTTTATCACTTGCATCTCTCCTATATTCAAGAATGTCATGATCTCCTAAACCAATCCAGTAGAATTCTATAAAATTCTTATACTTATATCTATTGTGAACATAGGGTAAGGTTTTTAGAGAAAAACCCATAAAACATTTTTAGCTTTAGATCTGAAAAAATCAGCGCATAAATAATTTATTGCATTGTTCATCTCCAATTTAAAACAATCTAGACATAAGCATGAACCTCCTTTGTTCACACTGCCTAGCTTATCTTCCAGTATTACCCTACTTCATAATAAAATGTATTTATCTTACTAAACATATTTACAAACTGATGGATTAAGGTTCTGGATCCATATTAGAGATCATGGCATTTTTCTTATCAAACAATCAAACAAAACAAATCAAAGCATCAACCAAAGGTTTATCAATACACCAACCATTCTCAGCATTCATCTATTCGGAGAAAAACAAATTGATCAAGCACAAAAATAAAATGGCTGCCCTTAACTTGGGTCTTAATGCCTTAGCCTCATGAGATTGATTAATCACTCACCTTTCCCTTCTTTTCCCCGAGATTGCCTAAGCTTGCAAACAGTGTGAGTTCTTCTTTTTTTTTAATGTGTTATTGTTTGTTTGTTTTTCCCTTAGAGAAAACCTCTGCTTTCTCTCTTGATTTAAATCATTTTACTAGGGTTTTACCGAAGGAAAAACCCATTTTATCCTCACATTTCTTAGAGAATTATGTGTGTGTTGTCATGGCTAAATGTGCCATTTTCCCTTGGTTTCTATTTCTGGTAAAAGCAGTTATCCACTGCTTTTCCTGTGTGCATTCAATTTGCATGATTCACTTGTATATTATTTTCATGTGGCTTTTTTTTTAATACCTTTCATTATGCCCGAGTTATTTCCCATTCCTAGCTATTATCTCAGCCTATTTGTTTACTCTTGACTTATTTTAAAATTGTACTTATGCACAACTAATATTAAACTGGTTTTTAGGCATTTTAATTTACCAAAGAATATATCATTTTCTCTTTATCACTTAATTGTTGAAAACAATTTTCTCTTTACTGGATTATTTTATTTTCTTTATGTTGAACTGTAATGTATACATGTATATCCTTTTATCAATTAACCCCTTGTTAATATCTCAAGCTATCTGTTTTCTCTTGATATATAAATGTATTCATATTTTTAATTACCCTGGTGTTCTTTCCTTATTACCTTATGTTTATTCTTTCTGGGTATATAAATACAACATATGGTAATGTATAATCCATATATACACTCAGTTATATTTCCTCTTCCCTCTGAAATACCATTTCCTTCTTATTATTTATATTCAAGATATATATATACACATATGAATATAAGACTTACTCATATTTAGTTATTATTTTTTTATTTAACTCATTCTCAATATTTATCTTCAGACTGTATATTTTTTTTTTGAAAATTTTCCTTTTCTAATTTTATTAAAATTATTCTCATCTCAATAATTTGGGTCTTCACATTATCTTTAAGAGTAATGAAGTTAGACGCTGAATCAAGTAAGAGAGGAGCTGCTGATAACTGTAACTCCTATTTAAATAGAAAAAGAAACAGAATGGAGTCAAAACCAGAAAGATAAATCTCGTTGTTATTATGATAAAAGAATACAATTTAAATGACAATGAAGCTAAAAGAGTACAATTGGATATTTACTTTACATCTAAATTTGAGAAACTGCATTTCTAACTTTATTTAATGAGTTAGTAGAAAGGATAACGGTCGAGTCAAAAGGAATATTGACTCCTTCTGGAGTAACAATCGGGGGATATTTACTGTAATCCCACTCTTCGGCGGGAGGACTATCGCATCCACATATTAGTTTGGTGTGGAATGTTCGAATATCTTTGAGTATTTTCTCCTTTTCTTCACCAAGAAAGTCAAAATGGAGGCGAGGGTGTTCCATGTAAAGTCTTTGTAAATCCCTAAGAAAACAATATCTTGCCAATTTTGAAGATTTTAAAATTGGTGCCTTTTCGAGATAAAATCTTCTCAATTTAACGTATTGACTTAGGTAATCCTTAGAGACAAGGTTGCTAGAGAAGTATTCTCTCTGTGATAACGTAATAAAATGCAGCTAAGTATAAATAACAAGACTAAAACAAATATTTGCAAATCAATATATTATTACATGTTCACAATCAATCATCCGGTTCATACAAAATTGATTTAGTAGATAATTCTGAAACAAATTTATCCTTATAAAACTTAGTTTTTCGAGTGGAAGGTCTTGGGGAATTGATCTGACTCGAGGCAAGTTCCAACATGCTTTGGATGCGAGTTAGATCCGAATTCGTCCAAGTACCTTTTGTGTAAACGCCTAAGTAAACCCCTACTAAAATCACCTAAATATGAGAAATCAACAGTCGGGTGCCTATAATAGACCTTGTATAAGAAATTAACTAAAATGTCTCTCTCCTCAATCAACATCGAAAAGAGGGTGATCAATTATCGATTTTCTTTAAGAAGACCATCATAATAGAGGCGTGCTCTCCTTAATCATGGGGAAGCTTCTTGATGCTTAAAGAAGGCTAACGCTGCCACACTTCTATTGAGTCTATGGTATCTATCCAAAAGAATGTTGTACTCCTTCAACTGCCTATCTAACTCCTTATATAAACTATTTATCTCTGCTTGTTTTCTTTCAAGCTTAGTTCTATAAGGGTGGATAGACTTCTTTCTTATCTAAATAACAGATTTACACTATTATTGTCTTCGGAGTGAAAGGTGTTTAAACAAAGAATCTCATACCTGAGATACTAGGATCGGTGCTTGAGAAGCCTGCTCCCTTTCTTTTGGCGCTTCAGCATCAATAGGAGCAAACTATTCTTGTGTGCCGCAAGGTGCAAGAGACTCGGGAGGAATCGCTTCTCGAGGAGATGAATCTTTTATAATAGACTTCGTATTATCATCCCTGTCTTTCTCAAAAGCTTCAGTATGGCCACCCCTGTTGCTACACGATCCTTGTCCGCCGTTGATGTTATCATCCCCATCATCATCATTTTCATCGTCATTATCATCACCGTTATCTTCCCCTTCTTCTTCAACGGCATCGTCTTTATCGCCTTTATCTTCTGAGTCAGATTCGACCCCAAAGGAAGGAACTTCAAAAGAAAGAATTCTGGAGGCATCGATCTCCTTTTTTTTAGCAACTCAATCCCTAGCTTCAACTGATTAATCTTGCCCATAACTCTATCAACAAGGGTGGGGTCAAGCAAAGGAGAGCTCAGTTCAGGGCATTTGTCGATGTTGTCGACATAAACGAGCATTAAAGCATCTTCGAAAGAGTTCATCATGATCTCGTCGAGTGTAGTATCGAGAAACTATGACACTCGCCGTTTATCATCAGAGATAGTATCGACTGCCAACCCTAACTTCTCTTTCAAAGGGGCATTCTTTGCTGCCATTTGGGCCTTCTCCTCGTCGGTTCTTTTATGGTTATTTGCATTGCCAAGTTTTCGTCGGAGAGGAGTTGGCGGGCATTCCTTTCTTATGAGATAGTGGATTCCGACTGGGTGAGAGAAGCTCTCGATCGCTCCAGTTCGGATGTAGCTTCATCTTTTTCAGTAGACAAGGAGGAGACTTGGTTCTTTAAGGCAGAAATTTCCTCCTAAAGCTTGGAGAATACACTAGAAGATTGAAATGCATACTCTTGTAAAGATAACCAACTCTAGGAAATCTAAAAGAAGAAATATAGCATAAGTTTGAAATTTAGAGAAGAATAGTAATGATAAAGTCAAGTGAAGAGAATATTACCAAGAGTTGTTGTTCTATCAGAGAATAGTAGTGAACCGCCAAGTCAGAAACGAAGGGAGGCGGGTGGATGGAGGCAAAGGATGCTGAGTTTAAGTTAGACTGAACTATCTTCTCAAAATTAATGGAGGGAGAAGAAGATGTTGGCCTTGGAGGAATGTGCTTTTAAGTGAGGGTCATCTCCAAAGCTTTTTGCATCTGCTCGGGTGCACCTGGAGAGCTTGAAACAGTGATGCAAGAGAGAGAATCGACTGCAATAGGAGTCTTCTTAGATTTATCTTGAGGAGCTTCAACAATCGAGCTCTCCAAAGCCTTATCAAGAGATAAAGATTCCTCCCCTTCTGAATCGGGAACTTCAACACTTTTAGCTATCTTAAGGGGTCGTTCCTCCTCAGTTGATTTTTCCAACTTTCTCTTAACGGCCATCTTAGTCTTGGCAAGAGATTGAACGAAGGATGACGTGCGAGAAGTCACATAAGAAGGAGCTGAACCACTAGTAGGCTTTTCAACCTGAGGAGCAGCTGTAGAGAATTCAAATAGATTATAGGTCAGTAGAATAATTTGAAAAGCAACAAAACAGTGGATAACAAAAGCAACGTTTATAGCTTACCGGGGTGGTCAGAGCAAATATGAGACATAGGGGAGAAATATGCAGAATCTCCCAAGGAAAGGAAGCGTTTGCTTTTTGACGTATGTTGGATCAGAGGAGGTTGCCCTAGAATCCTTTGACCAGAGGGGAGGTGAGAGTGCTTCCTCAAGTTCGTAGGATTCAATACCTTCAATCGGTTTCCCATCCTCCCAGAAGCACAACTAAGGACTCCACCTTTCTCTTATCTGCCTCATTCAGTTCTTTAGCAGGAACACCTAACAGAAAGCATAGATCATGCAAAGAAAGGTAACTAAATAGAAGTAAAATAATGGAATCTGAACTTACGGGGAGTAGAGAAAGTTCCGCTGATATTTGGAAAGAATCTGACGAAGAAAACTGGTTCTCCAGTCTCTAAATTTGTTCACTCCCTTTGATATCAACTTTTTAGGAGGATTCACCCTGAAGATTTGTTTGTTAGATTGTTGAGTTTGACCAGTCGAACGAGGTCATTCAACACTTCAGCATTCAGAGAAGGGATGCCGGATTCTAGAGCCATCAACTCTAAAGATAGGTGTATACATTCGGAGACAGCTGTATTGGAGCGATTCCGAGATAAGATAGAAACCTAGATAAGAAGTCCGGGAATGGAAGAAACCCTCCATGCCATATGTGTATTATGGTGTATGCGAAGAACCCTTCAAGAAGGTTGCTGATGGTGTCAGTTTCTGTAGGTGGAATGGCTTCCACACCAGTGATTCCATAGTCATTGAGAACGGCGTCTACTTCATATTGTGTAGATATCAAAGAATGCTTTGAAGTGGCTTCGACTTTCTTTGGAGAGCTCATGGTTCTGCCAAGTGAAAATGTTTCAGTTAGATTTTACAGTTTGTTATGAAATTAACATTCTTTCAAGGATTAGTAAAAACCTATTACGTCAATTTAAACATCAAACAAAACATGAAACTTCAAATTCTTCAAAGAATGTTAAAGTTAAAAATGAGATATATTGAGCTTTTGACTGAGTCGAAAGGGGAAAAAGGATTAACACTTAACAAACTCCTCCCATAATGTCAAAAGCCCAGATATAAACATCTACTGAGCTTTCGACAAGGTCGAAAGGGAGGGCTGAAGAATATATCCAATAGGAACCCTTCAGCAATGCCAAAAGCTCAATAGGAACTATGTTATTACAAAAGAATAGTTAAAACCAACTTAAAAATTTGAACAAAGTAGACACTACCAACATTCAATAAACAAAAGACCCTTCGACGCTGTTGAAACCCAAAATCCTAAGTTATATGAATGCTGTCGAAACCTTACATACCCATTGAGTCGAAAGGTTCTAAGTTAAAATCGTATTGATAAAAATAAAAGAACTCGGAAAGTTTCGACAATATTGGAGAAAGGTGATTATAGAAGGTTTTGACTCATTAGTTTCGGAAGGTTTTGATGGGGTCAAAAGGACATCATGGTTTCGAAAGTAGGCTAAAAAAAAGTTTCAATCAATACAAAAGGTTTCGACTAAATCGAATCGTCTTGCTTAGTTCATGAATTTTATAAAGTGTGCTTTCTTCAACCATGTTTATAAAGTACATCCACCTCAAACTTAAACAAGTTTATATGAATGGTTGCAAAACCCATGAGGCAAAATCCATGCTTTTGAAAATGTGTGTTACGATGCATAATCAACATCCTCGAAAGGTGTTAAAGTCGAAAGCAGAAAATTACTTTCGATGAGGTCAGTTGAACTAAACAACCTTTCGATGAGGTCAATGAAATGAGGTGCTAGATTACCTTTCGAACCCATCGAAAGGGGCTGAAAAACCAAAATAGCTAATTGCCGCCTAAATCCCTTTCGAAGGGGTAAAAGGGTAATATTCTAGCGCTAAATGTTTAGTTCGTACATCTCAAGACTTCTGGGCGAAGCTAACCCAGATTTCTTTCTTCTCCTAACCCTATTACAATCCAGATACTTAAAAACCCATTAAATAAATATATTTAAATGTGAATTAATTATTAAAATTTAGAAATCTTTGAGATAAAAGTTCAAATGTTCTAAAAACAGCAACAACAATATAATCTGAAATCGAAGAAAAGTCAAATTGAAAATTAACAAAAAGGAGAAAATCTAATCGAACTATGGAATCAAATCAAAACATGCTTTCAGTAAAGTTAAAACTCGAGAAGTTTTTAAAAAATCAAAACCAAAATTCAAAATCTCGATTGTGAGATTTGAGAAAATTTAAATCCATCGCGAAATAAAAAGAGAGAGAACAGTTTCGAAAGTGAGATAAATCAAACTTACTCAGATATGGATTTTTGATGAAGGAAAATGAAAATTATCTGGAGGGTCGGTGATTTTTATATTTCTCGAAGTAAATTTTGTTTGCAAGTAAGCGGAAGAGAAGAATGAAAGAATGTACTTTATAAGAAAAGTCAGAAAGGACGGCAAGTCGTTCGATCAGATTCAAATGAACGGTCCAGATTTATGTAGGAATACCAAAGGCGGGAAGATTCTGGGTTTCGACATGCTTGACTTGGAAAGTCAAGAGCATCCCTTCGCGGGGGGAGGGGCCAAATGTTACTACCAAAATTCCTTTCGACCTAGTCGAAACCAGTTTGAGCAGAAGACAAAGAACAACAAGCGGTAAAGGCTCTGCTAGACCTTTCAAAGGAGTCGAAGGGATGCCACAGAAAAAGTCCAAAAGCTTTAGATTCTTTCAAAGAGGTTGAAAGAATGCTACATTCAAGGCCCAGAAGATTCTCAACCTTTCGAAGGGGTCGAAGGGGTCGAAAGCACCCTTTCGCTTCAGTGACCAGCTTTCGAAGCAGATGATTCCATAAGTATAAAGACCTTTCGAATGAGTCAAAGCCACACCTTTCGAATACAAGGAACGACAACCCTTCATATATGCGCCAAACCTTCCGAAACCAAAAGTTTCGCTTATACTCAACCACTTAGAAGCGTGCATTGACCAGAGCAACCCTTTCCAGAGCCAAACAAATCCTTTCGAACCGGTCGAAGCCATTATTATCCAAGGAGGTTCTGTGTCAAGTCACGGTCAGAAGTTCAGAAACAACTAACAGAGTCGAAACCATCTGTATTGCAACACCTT
The DNA here is from genome assembly GCA_030737815.1 of Allium fistulosum. Lineage (NCBI taxonomy): Eukaryota > Viridiplantae > Streptophyta > Magnoliopsida > Asparagales > Amaryllidaceae > Allium > Allium fistulosum. The sequence goes on from JASFAW010000014.1 coordinate 9,112,013, forward strand.
CGAAACCATTGGATAAAGCCTATCGACAAAATCGAAAGCTCCTACAAAGCAACATAGAAAAGAAAGACGCAACCATCCCTTTCGAAAAAGTTGGAAGCATTCTAAAGACAATACGACAGCCACCTTTCGACCAGGTCGAAAGCATTGGGGTCGAAAGATGCTGACCCACATCTATAAATAAGACCCAAGGGGTCTGGTTTTGGGGATCCGAACTCAGTGATTCAAAACTTGTACTTTCTTAATTCTAAAAGCTGTAAAACCCTAATTTGTAAATTGAATTAGGGAAATTGAGCAATAAAATCTTCTTTGAGCTGGGAAGGGAAGTCTTCAATATTCATAATTACTTAATTGTTTCACAAGCCTTTATCAGGTCTAATCTTGTGTTATAGGTGTCGACCATATCGAAAGGTCTCTTCCGACTAGGTCGAAGCCCTTCTGAAGTAATAAAGCTATAGACTCCTGGCCACTCTTCCTAAGACTTCTACTTTCGACGAGGTCGAAACCTTATACCAATCCACTTTGACCTTATATTCCCGGTCCAAATCCAAGACTCTTAAGGATACAGCTTTCGATATGGTCAAAACTTCAATCCCAGATTCCCAATTCTAGTCTTAACCACTAATCAACTAGCTTTCGACAGAGTCAAAACCCATCAAATCAAGTCATAAGCTCAGATCCTTAGAGTTATCCTTTTGTGTTCTATAAACGCTTCAAAAGGAAGGCTTTTGAAGGGACACCCATATCTTCTCTGCAAGCTCGAAAGGCTGTCAGTAAAGAAATTAATCGTTTCGACTGGATCGAAAGATTGATCTGAACAAGTTTTCACTACATCAACCTATTCGAAAGGGAAACCAAAGAGGATATACACATTCTACTCTTCTCCATTTACCTAAAGGAAACCAAAAGGGATTAACCATATCCTTTAACTCTACACCGGGGTGTTGACAAGTTTTCTTGTCACCAGTATTCAATTCTTTATAATGTAGTGCCATATTAGTCGCATCCTCAATATCACATGCCTGATGCACTAACTTTTCATTTTTTAATCTACTTGAAATATTATCTTTTGCATAGCCTATTGTATATGCTCTCTTATCTACAAGTACCTCTCCAACATTAACAACCATACTTTCACACCCATATATTATCTTCATTATCAATTTGTGCGTGCACAGTTTCTAACTTTGTGCATATATTATTATACAAATAAGGCTTGTTAGCTTCAAAATTTTCTGAATCAGCATCCCTTTCTTTAATAACATATCCATCATCATTCATCATATGTCCTAAAACTCTAGTTTTCTCACCATCAACCTTATTATTTTTCACGTGAGGTTTTCAAGATTTTCAACCATATCTTTATTTTTATACTCCTCTAAATTACCATGCCATAACCCTTCCTCTTCATCACACAATATATAAGACAACATATCACAATTATCCTATGAACAGTCCCCAGATCCACAACCACATCCCCTGTTGTATATTGTTAAAACATTTTGCACCCTATGCCTCGAAATACTATTAAATTCCAACCCAAAATATCCCTCAATAGCCTCGCTCTCACTATTAGCTTTAACCGCCTTGAAAAAAACCTCATGAGTACTACATTTGTTAGCATGTTCAATCAAGAGTTCTAAAGCTCCAAGACATTATTGAGCATGTGATACTCTACATGTACTTCTATGTCCAACTGTGCATGCACATGTATAGTGCTACCTTCTCGCATTATTTTAAGGTATTGGAACAACACATTCTACCAATAATCTTTCATATTAACCTCTTCTTCCTCATCATACTTCATGCCTACGTTCTCAAATTTCTTATCAAAAATGTAGTATTGGCGCCTCGATAATATAGAAAACAAATTCAAAAATAAATTAGGAAGACTCCCTCATCCATGGAACAGAAACTACATCCACCATTGTGTAAATCTCTACATTTCCTTTTACCATGAATAGGGTTTCATAATGATCTAGAATTCGTACTAGTCACATCAACATGCTTCAAACCATACCAATCCTTGTTCACATCAAATAATTCACCCTCTTCAAGCGCACTCATCAATTCAACCACTTCATTATCAGTAGCTATACCTTTTCCATCTGAAACTGACTCATTGATATAACAATAAGCCTCACTGTTATCATCTGAAACACAATCAATCTTATCACTTATAACTTCAAAACTATTCGAAACATCTATCATAAAGCTACTGTCTTTTGATTTTTTTCGCTTGGTGTTTAGCGTCAATGATATAATCTTCCTTAATATCACTAACACCTATATAATCAAGTACCATAGCAGTACAATTTCTTCCACCATCTAATATTTTATTCGTGTCGTATTTATGTATCTTGTTCTTGGATTCCACTATCACCACAACTGGATTAAGAATAAAAGAACTTGGATATACTTCCTCCATAAAAAATTTCTCCATTATAATAGCTGAAAGATCATCACCTATTCCTCTTTAACTAATTTTTTCCATGCCTAGAATTCAAAGATTTACATTAACCTTTTCTTTCCCACTATTTCACTGACACTAGAATCCTCAACATAATTTCCAATTTTTTTTTGAATTTCCTACCAATATTAACCAAATTAATTGAATCAAAATGTAGAACATTTCCTCTAGTAATTCGATTCCTTCATTTCCTTTTAACCATAAGTGATCAAGAAGTACTCTTTTAAGCTTCATAATTTTCAATACTAGAAAAACCATGATCCGTGATTGAGTGATTCATGGATGTTTTTTCACTTTCTCTCAGATTCATCAAGCACCATTTCCTTTTGTGATTCAAAATTCCGCATTTGATATACCGTACTTCCACATGGCAATCTCTGGCAAAATGTTCAGCACATCCGCATCTGAAATAAAAGAATCCCCCTTTTAATGATCAATTCATTTTTTGGTAGGTGGTTTTTGATTGCAAAATTAAAGAGAAGGCCCCTGGTTATCTTTAACCACAAAATCATCATAAGTAGATAGATAACTGACATAAATCCTTGCCTCCGCCTTCATCCTCTAAATCATCATCGTCTCACCTAACGTTTGTGTTGTAATGAGGAGGTGGTCAGAACAACAAAACCTGATGAATGAAAATCTCAAAACTTACCATACTAGTATTGGGCAGTATTATTTAGATAACTAATATTTTTCCGCATTCTAACTATATCCTGACAAGAATACCTACTACCGTAAGCCCGAAGGCCTTTCTAGTCTAATACTATAACTTACACTTTATCAATCCAACTCTATAACTTACCATTAACTGTAGGCCAAAGGCCTTTCCCAGTACCATGCAACTACCACCAATCACGTCCTAACAATGTGAGAGAAAATATCTAAGCCAATTAATACCTTTTCAATGGAAATTAGGCGAACTCTGACCATTCAATACCTATATTTTAGGCAAGTCCCCATCATTTTATACCTAACCCTAGGCGGACCCTTCTTAGGTACTCTCTAGTTGACATCACACAGAATCTCATTCGACCACTTAATACTTCTTTATGGGAGAGGCGAACCCTATAATAGCCACTTAACACCTCGGTCCTAAGGCGGACCCTTCTCGAGATTTCCCACTACCATGCCTAAATGATAACCCTGACTATTTAATACTTCTTAAGTAGTGTGATGCCCTACCCCGAGACCCACATTAACAAAGAGTATTACTGGGTAATACTGTCTGCTAATGCGGAGAATAGGGCTGGTTAGGAGCGACCATCTATAGCTTTGTCTTAAGCATCTATTAAATACGTCAATTTAGTGCTTTAATTTTTTTCCCTTTCTCAAGCTGATCGACATATTCAATAAATACTTAATACAAAACTACAGTGGCTAACGGATCTATCAGAACAAAATATAACAACAATATGTACAACACATCACATAACAGCAGTCAAACATATATATATATATATACATATACATAGATACATCCCAGTACAATACAAAATGATACATCAGAAGTGGTATAAGGACCACACAATATACAACGATTCAAAACAATAGATACATATCAGAGTCATACAAAACGACTACAAAACTACACAAAAGGATATAAGTAGAATATCCAAGGCGGAAGCAGCATAGGAAAGTCCTATAGCAGGTAACTAACCTGAAACAACTCGGTCTGACCCGAGTATATAAAAATACACGGGTCGGTCTAGCTTAAACAACTGATTAGTATGAGATAAGTAAGGTACAAGGATAAATGATAACAATTCTTCTCGAAAGAGAAGAAGCAACTCTAAATGTATATCATAAGACTTTCTCGAAAGAGGCGAGTTCAACAACAATCAAATATCCATGAATGTACGCCTCATATCATTGGCATAATCAATAGCCAATATAATGGCTAAGTTAAATAATAACATCAAATGTCACAAATGTACGCCTCATATCATCGGCATAACAATAGCCAAGATAATGGCATTCATCAACTCCAACTCCTAAATAGGAGATTACAAATCTTAAAAAGGCCGAAGAATGGCAACAATGAATCACAATATATAGAACTCAACAAAGAGTTCAAAACTCCAAAAATGTAATCACCATATAATCCACACGATAACACTCAGGCTATATAAATAATCCAACAAAAGGCAACTATGGTGAAAAATTTATAAATCATCAAAATTCTAGAAATCAGTATAAAGAAATCTAGAAAAGCAACAATGCAAAATATACGACCCAACAGTCCAAAAATTAGCCCAACAGCTATATGAAAATAGGACTCAATAGTCCAGTAAGTGGCCCAACAGCCTACCAAGTACAGTGTATAAGAGACCCAACAGTCTTAATAGGACCCAACAGTCCATGATTAGCCCAACAGCTATATACACACATAGAACCCAACAGTCCAATAATTGGCCCAATAGCCTAAGTACTGGCAATAACATCGTGAATGTGTCACAAACTCTCAGATAGGAACCTAAAAAGTGGTAACAATGCGTCCCATACCACATGTTCTCACTTATCAGTTTACTAACTGATAGTCAATGCCACACTAGAAAACAAATCATCTAAATCACAACAATTGCCTCATCTCATCGGCAAATACGATCCGAAGGTCAATAGCTTCAAACAAACAAGTCCGGAATTAATCGAAAAAGTAAACGCACGTGTCCCATACCACGTGTTTTACTAAATTGTTTAATTCTCTTTCTCATACGCTCAAAGAGTGCAAAAACGTGTATTTTATATAGAAAATAATTTGTTTGAGAAAACGAGTTTATAAATAAATTTTGAAATCCTTTGAGTATTTTCTTCAAAAAACTCTATATATTGAAAATATTGTATATTATATAGCTTTGAGGCGATTTCATTTTTAAAACAAATCCAGAAAAAGCGTTTGTCCCAAAGCGATAGAAATATATATATATATATATATATATATATATATATATATATATATAAGTCTCTTATAGAAATTATTTTATAAAATGTGCGTGGTGTCAGCAAATGCACAAAATTCTTCATGAAATCAATATTCAAAATACGCACATAACCTTACTAATCCAATGTATTGATTTAGTATAATATTGGCTTATCCATATAGGATCAAAGCCTTTAGAAATCAACATCAAAATTTGTTTCAGAAACCCATGTAAAAACAACTCAAATTTTCAGCTGAAGCAAAACATGCTCCGATACAAAGTTTGACATCAAGTTTCTATAAGCTACAGAGGTTGTAATGACATGAAATTTGACATGCATAGAGTTCAACAATAATAATATCAAACAAAAAAAGAATGGACACAATCCGATAAGAAACAAGAGAGATATAAGCTCTCAAAGTTTGACTCACAGCCAGATTTCACCGTCAACAGCTGGAGCAAAACATGCTCCATTTCAAAGTTTGACACCACATTTCTATAAGCTACAGAGGTCGGAATGACCTGAAATTTGACATCCCTAAAGTTCAACAACTATACTTTAAACTAGAAAAAGAATCACGCAATTTGGACAAGGTATGAGAAATTTATGATGTCTCAAAGTTGTACCCAGGCAATGATTTCACTGTGAAAATCTGGAGCAAAAACATGCTCCGAATCAAAGTTTGGCAGCAGATTTCTATAAGCTACGGAGGTCGGACTGACCTAAAATTTTGCATGCATAAATTTTAACACTCATACTTTAAATTGCAAAAAGAATCGATGGATTCCGACAGGATATGAAAGAGATATGCTGTCTCAAACATGGACTCAGACCATGTTTGCAGCAGCTCAGAAAATCAACATTACAGAAAACGAATTTACAAATTAAACAACCCAAAATCATCACTACAGGCATGAATCAAGCTAGAATGTGTGAGGGAAACCTCACCTTGGATTAGCAGCAAAAGATTGGCACTAAACTACATGAATCCGGATCAAAAAGATGCTTGGTGGCTTACTTTTCCCCTTCAACACCTGTAAATTGAGTAAAAAGGACATGCAAAGCAAGAAAGAGAAATTACAGACCAAACAAATCATAAAATCAATATTTGATGAAATATTCTTTGTTTTTGAGTTGATTACCTGAAATTAGTTGCCTTAATTTGATTATTTTCAGCAGATTAGTGGAGAAATTGGAGATTTAGAGCTTTAGGTTTGAAAGAGGAATGGTTTCTCTCGGTTTTCTTTTCTGGTTGCTAAGTTTTATACTGTATGTACAAAAAAAGAGAAGAGAAGAAGCTTTTCTCTACTTAGTATGGATTGTAAATGGGCTTAGACCCACTAACAAAATGATTAGCCAAATAAAATCTAATTAACACTAAATCACATATATACTTATATTAATACCAAATCAACATATTTTTACAAGATTTCAACACAATAAAATCATACCATCATATTTCTAAGTTTAACAAATATTTTGACAACAAATAAAAAGATAATTTTAGTTATAAAAATATTTTTCATTATTAAAAACTCTTATTTTTAAATAAATACATAATTTACACAATAATTACACAAAACACTATTTTAACACCAATAATTACATAAAAATCATTATTTTTGGCAAAGCCAGCCGGCTTTATAGTGGGCTGTGCCACTGTATATAAATAAGGAAAATGTGTTCTGCACATGCACAGAAACAACTGAATATGGTTTTATAGTGGCCATGCCACTTAAGCTACAATACAGGTGAGAAGCAAAAATGCCTCTACAACTATGACTATACTGCTAATGACTGGACATAATATCCTCCCGTCCTAAACTGACATCGCCATCACTGGCAGGGCTAATAACATCAGAAAATACCAGTGCAAGCGAAGGATCAAAAGACCTCGATAACGAATAATACAGATAATTCCTGTCCCAAGTTGCATCCAGAAATAAAAATAACAGATTATGGTAACCTTTAGAACCAAAAGTAGAGAAAGAAAGCCCATCCTCCACAACCTGGTAGTACAGTGCCCTAATATCACCATCTTCTCCAACATACAAGTAATATTGATTCAATTCTGGATTATACCTCATTTCTGTTTCAGTGTGAACCCATGCATGCCCAACTTCATCCCAGTAAATATCCTCATCATCAGAGGAAGAAATGGCTTCCAACTCAGTGTCAATGGGAGTGGCTATCACATCAGGAATTGCATCACAAAATTTAGGTACCCATTTCAACACCGGTTTTGGAAGAGGAACCTTGACAGGAGGGGATGACAAGTGAACAACTGTGCACGTATCCAATGAATGACCAAAAGAACAACACGCAACGCAAATTTCAGGTTTCCATTTGTACTGTACGTCTACTTCCACTTCATTTCCTATATCTAGTCTTACTTTAAGCTTCGAAGGCAAAGCTCGAGTGGGGATAATCTCAATCAAAGCTCTGGCATACGTATGGTTCCTATGGGATTCAGTGTTCGAATCAAAAAATTTTAGTTCACCAATGAGACTAGCCAGCCAGTTAATTCCTACCAAAGGTTGCAGCACAGAAGGGATGTGCGTGAAGGTTGCCCAAACAAGTATAGATAAGATTTTCTCTCTCGCTTTATCAACCCCAAGACTCCATAGAGTGGCAATAAAAGGTTTGCCATCAATTAATAATGGGCAAGACTCTATAGCTCTCAATTTGTCTTGCACATTACCAAATTTGAAATAAAACAAAGAGTTGAAATGTTGTACCTGAAGACTACCTCTTGGTTTCCAAATACGTTTACAAATGTCACGAACAACCATGTACGGAGCTGTGCTGTCCAAGAAAAAACTACCAAATAATCAAACCATAAATTAACCCCCTCTTGAACTATCTCAACTGGCGGAATGAAAACGTCATCTTGCACAACCATATTGAAAGACCTAGGAGTATAGATGCCAGCATTTTTGGGTAAGGATTTGAACTGAGAGGACCATTGAGACCGTGCGGCACCCTCATTCAACACACTATTTTTTGGTTCAGAAGAGACTACCTTCTTCAAAGTTGTTCCAGAATCGACAACTTGCCTAGAAATTTTGTCAGGGCCAATATTCAAGCCAACAAGAACAGGCATTGCCGCATGTATTTTTGCTTTCACAGATTCATCTACATGTTCAGAATAATCAGCGCGTGCACTTTCATGTATATTAGCTTTCACAGGTTCAAATTCTTGTTCGCTAATATTAGCGCATGCAACCAGAGGAAAAACTACCTCGCTGGCAATGGTATGAATTTGTGCACTACAATCAACAATACCTTCAGAATATACTGCTAATGGTATAAAAATCATTTTCTTGCATAATTAAATGCAATAAACCATTCTAACATCATTTTTACCTTCAAATATTATTTTTAACCAATATTTCACCTTTTTATTTTCATTATACAACATATAAAATTTTAATACTTCATTAAAATTTACAAAACCAATATTTGGCAATAATATGCAAAAATTATTGCATTTTATCAAATTAAAATCCTATAATGCTCATTTTCTTCCAAAATAACATAATAAAGTTTTTAAAACTTTATTTTCAATATTTTACATTTATTTCAAAAAATTATTATAGAATTAATTCTTTTTATCTTTTATTTAATTCAATAAATCACCAAATTAACATATTTCCATTTTTCACCATTTATTACCAACATTATCATATTAACTCCATTTTATTCTTTCCAAATTCATTGTTTATTCAAAATAAACAATTTTAAATCTCTAATTTATTTTTATTTCTCCATTATTAAATTGTAACCACTGTTATAATTAAATTTTCAAGTAATCATCAAAACCAGGGTTGTTACAAGTAGGGACTAGAAAGGAGGCAGACCATATAACAGCCACTTAATACCCCTAACCTCGAATGTATTATGACCCGTAACCTAAGCCGTGACATTTCATATTTGTCCAAGTATTCGTAGGTGCTGATAGCTAGATTAGCTGGACAAACTTACTCTACATAATTGGACTAACCTCGCTTCCTCTATGGGTGCTTAATATATGCGATGTCTTACATCAGTTTTAAAGTCACAACACTGGCAGGCAGATTAGCTGGGCAGACTTTTGTGTGCTTTTAACCGACATCGCATCCATATAACTTGATCATAACTTCCACTCTCTTAACATACTACCATATTTATCTCAGTGCATTTCCCATTAAGGCTATATAAGGAAAACTCCTTATTTCACCCTTTACTTCCTTCCTAAGAGGGTTTGATACTAATTACTAACATATTTATACTAGGCTATTAACACATATGTTGTTTATACACTTTTATATACATACATACATACACACACACACACATATATATATATATATATGCACACATATATACATATGTGTGTGTATATATACGTAACTAAATATTCCTAAGCACGTGAAGATTTCGTGTCCTATACTAATTGTTTAAATGTCAAAACTTCCGACTTATACAAGTCTAACTCCAAAAATAACTTACAAAATAGCTAATATCCTTAGTCAAACCAATAGACTTGCATAAGATAAAATAGAATCTTATACCAAACTTATTCTATATTAAAATAGTTGAATCAATGCTTCTATTTTAAGGAATAACATTTACAATTTAAATCTTTTATACTCTATTCAACTTTTATATAAACAAATTAGAAGCGAAAAGGAATTCATATTTAAATCATGGAAATTGGCAGTGCAAACTACGAATAAGGGAATTCGTACCTTACACGCCATTTCCTAATTAAATTTCCTTTTTGAATCCTTGAACACATCAATAAAGAAGAATTGAAAGTGGAATGGAATATAAAATATCCAAATTACAATATCCAAACAAACTCTACTATTTCAATATATTACAATTGAGATTCCAATAAGAATTGACATTTTACTTAGAGGAATTTTGAGATTTTAATTTTAATTTTAATGTTTTCATGAATAAAATTCCCGAAGGCATAAAACAAATCCAAATTCAATTATACAAATACTAGAATGAGAAAACTTAAGATTCCTACTCAAGATGATTCTCAGCTTTCTCTTGGATTTGATTACGCCTGTTTCTAATCTCTTCCCAAACTTCTTCCTTTTTGAATATACAATAATTAGATTGTATATGAATTAGATTTAGAATTTTAGGAATTGAAGAAAAATAGAATAAGAAATTGAATATTGATCTGAAATCTCTTATTTGAAAATCCTAAGAAATTCTGAATCGTATAAAAGAAATTGACAGAGCTCCACATGCCTTTCCAATAATTTATGAATAAAAGTGAGGCGACTGGCCTCTTATTTATAGTGATTAGAAGACACCAGAACCGTCGGATTTTAGTCGGATTAAAATAATAAAATCCAGACCGTTTGTGCCTCACAAAAACCTACTCGCCTCTACATTCACCAGTCGACTGCCCTTCCTCAAGCAGTCGACAACTAGCGGTCGACGGACCCAAGGAAGGTGGCCAATCGGTAGCCTATATTTGGAACATTTCTATTTTTTGTGGTTACTAATTATTTAATTCCTTATTCATTTCTATTACCGTTAACATTTATTTTAACATTTACTTAACCCCTAAGTTTCTAATTAACATTAACATATTTAGTATTATTTTAAATTTCAAATGTTAACATTAATTTAAAATTAGAATTTTAATTCTATTTGAATTATTTTAAATTCATAACCCTCAAACAAAAAATATTTTACCGTTTGAGCTCCGACTACTAAACTTTATATATGAACGTTGATCAGAAAATCGCCATTAACGCAATAGTGTAACTTCCATGGCCAAATTTCATCATTTATAAAATTTTCATTTTTATCTTTATAATTAATTAATTAATTAATTTTTAATTTTTACGAGATATTACAGTTTGGAAGACGTAAGTTTTATATCTTAGTCCCTAAAAATTTATTAATTATGTAATAAACCCTGAAACTCCTAACTTTTAGATCTTTCCTATACGAACTTTGGTTCACGCGCGTTTTTTCCATTGGACTCGTGACAAAATTTTGAAAAGTTTAGACCAATGAAAACAGCACATTGGTATGGTTTATTTATTTATTTAATTGAATTTTAAAATATTAAATGCATATCTATCTATGAAACATTATAAATATTAATGTATGTTGCGATATATTGAGAATTGTTTGGATATTGTGGATAATTTGGGTATGTTGTGCCTTGGATTGATTGTCTTTTATTATTGTATTATTGGGTTTTTAGTTGTAATTAACCATGGATTTACGAAATGAACGTAATGAACAAAAATAAAATAGGTAAAATTGTGTAGTAAAGGGAAAATTAGATAAATAAATAATAAACAAGATTATTTATAATTTTTGGATGATGTTGTAAATAACAATGGTTTAATGAATTGAATGAGATTGTGAGAGAAATTTAATAAGATTATTATTTTAGAATTTTTGGAAAAATTCATAAATAATAATGAATAATATACTTTAAAATAAATCGAAAAGTTCATTATTATTATTATCTAATAAAAGAAGCTTTTATAAATAATAACATGGTTTTTGAGACTTATGTTGTGAAGCGACAGTAGTAGTAAACTGGGTTTGGATTATATTAAAGGGACTTAATATTTATATTATTATTTTGACGTAAAATAATAATAATATCGCTTTGAAAAGTAATTTGATGAAATTACTATTTTTGACGGAAAATATAATGTTTTAAGAAATTTGAAGTAATGAGGTTACAATAAAGTATTTTACAGTATATTATCATTTTGGAAGAATTATTATTGTTTTTGAGGTTAAAAGAGTTTCTTTTATAATAAACAATAATAAAATGGTTCTATGCTTAAGAGAAAACGATGGTTGTAAATATGAGTTTTGAATGGATGTAATATGTGATGAATGGTTGATTTTATTTATCACATATGTTGTTTTATGATGATTATATCGTATTTTGAATGTGTGTGAGATATTTTATCATTATTACCAATAGAGGAATGGTAGTTAACTATGGTTATATGGTGATTGAGGCTGTGTTACTAATGTTGTTTGGATTAGCACACATTTGATGATCGATGTTTTATCACTATTATGGGGTGATTAGTATACATTTGACAATGTATACTTACATTGGTGAAGCGTTACTATAACGGATGGTTAATAGAAATGTAAATATATTTTTGTTGTCCTTATTCACTTATTTAATGATTTAGTGCTATCAAATGTATGTGACATTTGATGACTGTGCACTATTATTGTTGTGGTTGCACCAAATGATTATTTGTTTCAATGAATGAGCAGTAATACAATTTTTTTGATTCTACTATTTGCAATGGTTGCAATGGATGAATTAGTTGAATTGATTGCATGAATGCTATGTTTGCAATGGTTGCAATGGTTGCATGAATGCTATGGTTGTAAAGTACTAACAAGTATTTGGATGTAGGAGCATAGCAGAAAATAGAAATATGTGGGCTTGATCCCCAAAGGGGATATGTAGACAGTTTTTTCTATGCGAAAGCCACCGGATCCATTATGGGTTGACGTGTACAGAAATTGATGCAGTTCAAAGCATAATTGAAATTACGCACACACAAAATTGTGAAATTGCAGGTAGAAGTGGAAGAGGAAATAGAAGTGTGGATTGCTAGGTTATATCGTGAATATATGATTTGGTATAATCTTTTATACCATTATTATATCATTTATGAGTTAATGATAATTGATGTGATAATGTTGTAAAATAATTGTATTATTGAAATAATGTTCATTTCTATTGATGTCTGGTTCCAACGTGAGGTTTCTTTTCTTCGTTGTTTTAGAATTTTTAGTTTTATCCACCCACGATCCACTGCTTTTAATATCTAAAATTAGTTGTAAGCGTATTTTGATGTCGTTTATAATTGCTTTTAGATTTTTAAAGTAGTGGGTCATCACAGTAATTGAATGATGAAAAAAATGAAAGGAGAAGAAGATGTCGACTGTGGGAGAATGCCAGATAATTTACATCATTTTATCTGGCATTAATAATACCAGTATGTATGGCACGTCTGTTGGACGTGTGCATAGACAACCGTGTGTTAAATTCGTTTTAATGTGACCTACAGAAGAGGACTTTGTTGTTGCAGTTTGATGACGTGAACGAAGAAAAATGTCACCATTTGTTCGTAAAATGTTTTCTCTCCTCCTTTATTCGGGCTTGAGACCGGCATCAGTAAGTAATAGGTGATGGCGGAGTTAAAAACTTTTTTTATGGATCATTTTGTTTAATAAATGTTCGTATAATGAGCTTTAAAATTTAGATTTATTGTTGTTGTATATTGTGATCTAAATGAAATTTCAAAGTCGAGTATAAATTAATACATGGTAAAGAAAAGTAACTGAAATAGAAGTGAAATAATGAAGTCCGTTTGGTAATTGTAGAATGACATTACTCAGTGATATTATGAAGATGAATAATGTATGTCAAAAAAGTTTGGAAGAAAAGATACTCTTAATTATAGTTTAAGTTTTGATTACATAACAATAAAACATCTTTATAGACAACATTTCTAGTGTGAGTTCCCTTGTTACGTGGAATTTTTCCCTTGTGTACTAAAATTTTTGTTGAGTTGCTTTATACTCCTCTCGACAACGCCACATATAGTTGACCGTGACTGAAAACGTGGTCTGGAAGATAAATTCCAACATGAGGAATGGTTTGTCCTTGTGATTTATTAATTGTTAAAGCGAATGATAATTTAATTGGGAATTGTTTGCGAATTAAATTAAAAGGCATGTTAATATTTTCAGAAGGCTTTAGGGGGATACGTGGAATAAATACCCTTGTACCACGATAATGACCAACTGTAATTTCTGCATCAATGAGATTTGTGTGGAAGATACGACATATTAATCGTGTTCCATTACATAATCCAATTTTTGGGTCTATATTTCTAAGTAACATTATTGGTGATCCTACTTTAAGTGTTAGTTTATGCGGTGGCAAGCCACTTAAAGCAAGCGAGTTTAGAAATTCCGACTGATACAAATTAGTAGTATCATCTTCAACTCTATCAAAAGAATAATAAACATGTTCATCCCCTGGAAACATATGTATGATTGTATTATTTATCTCATCCGTTGTTTCATTTCTTGGTGTTAATATTGCTCTATTCATTATATAATCAGTGTTACCTAAATTTTCGTGGAGTGTAGGGAAGACTTCCTCAACTAAACGACATAGAGAATTTGCGTTGGTGTTGGGTATAACAATGTCATCTGGGAGTTTAATAAGATCATCTTGTACATAAGGTTCTGTTCCATTTCCGATACGTAAAAGTAATTCGGCATATGATTCATCGTTGATCGCTTGCATATTTTGTGTTAAATGAATTACATGTACACTTGTCCACAAATATGATCGTACTATACATGAATCGACTATTTGAGGCCTAGTACCTTTTACGACAATGGGTAGAACTTGTCGAAAATCACCACCTAATATAATAATCTTCCCACCAAATGGTGTATTTATACCTGTTAGGTCCCTTAACGTTCTATCGAAGGCTTCAAATGCGTAACGATGAGCCATTGTTGCTTCATCCCAGAGTATAACAGTGGCCAAACGCAATAGTTTTGTATTATCGGATTGTTTAGGAATGTGACATGTTGATGTAGAATCCAATTTGATAGGAATTTTAAATCTAGAGTGCGCAGTTCGACCTCCAGGCAACGCTAGAGAAGCAATTCCAGAGGTAGCAACCGCAATAGCAATAAGGCCTTGGATTCGTATTTGGGCTAAAATCACTTTATAAAGATACGTTTTTCCTGTACCTCCTGGACCATCTATGAAATATATTGAGTTATTTTTTTCTTTTACTGAATGCATGATAAGTTGAAATGCTTCATTTTGTTCTGTGTTTAAGTTATTTATAGAATCTATATCGGTTTGTGGTATCTCTATAGATTGTTCTTCTAAAATAAGGGTTGAAATATTGTAGTGGCGGGAAAAATATAAATTGTTATAAGGGATGTCATAGTCGAAAATAGTTTTGTTATACTGTTTTAGGAGGTTATTAAGGTCAAAAAGACATCGGTTTACTAAGTATATATTATTTTGGTTAACGGTATGCGTAGAAGGATAATCTTCAATTAAATATGGTAAAAAATCATCCCATAGTTCTCGCACCATGCAAGGCTCACAGTACACTAAAATTGTGACGAACAATCTTCTTAAAGCGGTGGGCATGTGTGTGTTTGAAGCATCTTGTAAACATTGCTTTATACTGTTATCATTTTCGAGCAAACCTCTATGTTCTGCGGCTTCTTTAAAGGTGTTATACTGAGTTCCATTAACGGTAAGTAAGTGCGTAAAAGATGTCGGACCTCTTACATGGTTTAAAAGTAATTGTAAATAAAATCGATCACCTTCTGTAGGAGATACTGTATAAATTCGACCAATTACCTTACGATTGTTTCGTCTACGTATCCATTCTTTATGTTTATATTCCCACCAATATTTTTCAGGAAATTCGTAGTATAAGTATTGACGTGCATTTACATCGTTAATATTCTTAGTGAAAAATTCAGTAAGCATTGTTTTAGATCTATGTTCATCAGTCAAAATAGTTTCTAGGTTTTCGTGTGCACTAAATTGTAGTTGTTGTGCATTTGGAAGATGTATTTGTAGTCCTATAACAGAAGGAGAAATAGAAGTTAGTGGAAAATTAAATATTCGCCATATTGACTCAGGTGCACAAATCCATCTAGCGTTAACAAACTGAGAAATTTCGTCCTCATCGTTAGTGTTAGAAGATACGTTTATAGAAACACGATCCGACCCTTTATAAACATATTTATATAAATATTTCACAGATGTAATACTTGAGCATATTTCAACATTTATATGACAGTCATATTTTAACAGTAAATAAGGATTATAAGGAACGACCCAACGGTTGTCAATTATTTGTCACCCTCTTTGTACTTTTATTCCATTATCACGTCTTCTATAAATCGGATACGAATCACTTCCTTGTAAAGTTATAGGTGCAAAAGATTTTGGAAATCCTTTCTTACATTGATTATTTTTCATGCACGCGGCATTAGTGTTGAAACGACCGCATGGAGTATGAACCATTTGTTTTACAACTGCAGCATGTAATTCGGGTTCTAAATCTTTATCTGGGATTTCAGCCCTCACTAAAGCGTCATAATCGTCAGGGTTGTTAATCTTATCATTTTCATGTAGAATAATTAATATATGTGAATGAGGTAGACCTCTCTTTTGAAACTCAATGACGTGCACATGCGCAATGACTTTGCCTAATACGCCTTTTTCGTATAAGTCATGTTTTAGTTGTTCTAATTTTGCACGAAATATCCTTGTTGTTAAATCGGGTCTATCTTGCGCTTGTTGACCGGGTAGTAGTTCTTGTGTAATCTCTAACCACTTAACATTACATGTGATAGTAATAAATAAATCTGGTTTTCCATGCCTTCGCACTATTGCCATTGCATCTTGATATCGATTATGCATATCTCGAGGACTACCGGTGTGAGATGATGGAAGAATTTTTCGAACACCAACATTTCCTAAAGGTTATAGTAAAAAGGAAAAAAAATTACGGTATATAATTTTTGCATATGAAGTTAAAGAAACATAATAAAATAATTGGTTATGAAGTATTACTAACCGGCGGTCGTCTCTCCAGAAGTTAGAGCATTCTGTAAACCTTGATATAACTCAGCTCTAATAGTATCTTGATTGTTACGGAGGTACCTCAGTCACATAGTTTCTATTTTAACATAATTGTCTACCACATACTGCTGCAATAGGCAACCGCCATTCAAAATTAGTGACATCTCCGTTGGTCGTATCTAAACACATAAACAAATCAGTAATGATTATAAAAATAAAAGCAAGTTAAGGTTAATGGAATGTTATTCACCTGCAAAAGATGAGAGTAATAAGCTCTACAACTTATTGTTGTGGATCCATTGTCATGTATGTGTAGATCCCATCCATGTTCACCATATGGTAATAAAAGTGGATATTGTAATGGATCATAAAACCCTGCAGTATCTTGAACCCTTTGTAAATTTCCACTTCTTGTTTGAACTATAA
The DNA here is from genome assembly GCA_030737815.1 of Allium fistulosum. Classification (NCBI taxonomy): domain Eukaryota; kingdom Viridiplantae; phylum Streptophyta; class Magnoliopsida; order Asparagales; family Amaryllidaceae; genus Allium; species Allium fistulosum. Next base: position 9,129,481 of record JASFAW010000014.1, read on the forward strand.
TATCCCTATTATTCAAATGGGTATCTTCTTCATCTCCTACAATAATACCTGCTACTTGTGACGCGGTAGGTAACTCATGAATGTGTCTATTTACTACAAGCTCTTTTATTCTTATTCTACAATTTTGTATATCAACTCGTTGGCTCAAATGTCGAAATACTTGTACAAAAGGATTGTGGATATCTAAAATATTTTTTAATATCAAAAGGAGGTCTGGCCTCAATGCTGCATTATCGTGTTGTCTATTTTCAATCTCGTGGTCAGTATCATAAATATATAACTGCAAATACCTTGGTCGCATTCCATCCATAGGTAAATAACTACCGATGCTATGATATACGGAGCCTTGTGCACGATATGAATAAACTCCATTTGTTGCATTTGCTAAGCTATGATCAACGTTAGCACCCATCGATGTAAAAGCAAAAGCATTGTTATAAGACCTTATGTTACTTCTAAAATGCGTACCAACTTCGGTTAGATCAGTATACAAATCTAGTAGATGTTGAGGTGTTGTTGGTCTTTGAATGGTAATTTTACCATTCTTACAGCAAATCTCCAATGTCTCATGAAAGAATTTCTTGGAGCCACAAAATGAGCAGTAGGTAGGAGCAGGTAGCATGTGGTTGTGAAAATACCGTGTAGCAATAAAATTTCGACCACAATTATATCCTGTCATGAAAGCGGATCGAGTAATCATGTGTTCTTCATTTTCAGATGATCCTAATTGATTACCATCGTTGGAATGATTAGAATGACATAAATACAATGTAAATGAGAAATTAAGTAGTTAATTAAAAAAAATTACCGGCAACATTAGGTGGTAGAATCCTCGGCCTTGTACGTGGTTGAGTTGATTGTCCTCTTTCTTCTGTGGTTGATTGTCCTATAAGAAATAATAAATGTTGTATATAGTTTGAATCATGTTCTTTTATATAATATGTAGTTGAAACAGGAAATGAAAAATAAACTTCAACTTTGTTAAATATTAGTTTATACTACTTATATTTATTTCAATTTCATTTTTGTTGCCTTGGGGCCAATATGCACTCCAGTATACCATATGTAGGTGAAAGTAATTATGAAGAGAGCAGAAAATGAAGCGGTTGATATGTGTACAATATCACTGTTAATTTTGTTACAGTAGAAATGTTTTGTAGCCACGTTGTTATGCAGTATCCCTAATTACAGCCATGATCTAGAATGTACATGTCAACCCATTTTGTACCTATAATGAGTTGTCAAATGGACAACAAATATATTTGTTCATAAGCTATATGGTGTAATGCAAGCATAACACAATTTTTTAAAAAAATTTCAAGTGTTTCAAAGCAAACGGTGGGTGTGGACTGCGCCATCTAAAACGCAAGCCTTACACATTATTCATCATACTATAGCATAAGGGCATATGTATAAAATGTCAAACATGATATTTCTGAAATTTTGGCCATTAAATCAAAATTTTGGATCACCGACTATTTGAGATGATCGTACTGTCTCTGGTTTATGCAAGTAAGGACAAAGGTGTATTATAATAAGACAATTCGTGTGCAGTAATAAGACAATTCGTGTGCAGTATAGGAGTATCAGCCATTGATTGATTGATTGAAAATGTAAAATTTGATTAGTTGTAACACACGATTTGTAAAACATGGGAGAAAAAAATGATAAAGTGGGTTATAGCAGCGATAAAGACATATGTGGTAAGTATTCTTATTATTTTGTATGCTGATATGGGTGGACTCGTAATTGCGAAAATGTTTCAGTAATTAGAACGTGGGCATCGGCAAATGAATTTCAGAAGAAGGGTATGTAATTAAAATCAAAATTTTCAAATGAAGGTTTTAATAACTGACAGAATATGCTGTGAGTAAATTAAAAAATGGAAAACGTATTATTTAATAAACAATATGCAAGGGAAGGAGGAGAGAAGTGAATTGCGTTGGAAATGATGGTTTGAAAATAGTAAGAACAAAGCAGGTTAGGAGAAAATGAGGGAGAAGAAATATAGTAGGAGAACTGAAGAATGATTACTATTCGTTGAATGGAATAATGGGTAGTATGTATAGCAAGCTGGGTATTTTTTGGATGTAACATAGTGTAAAAAATTGGAAAGGTCAGAAGTTGGACTTGTCAAATTTATCTGCAGTCTTGAGTCTTGCGGTTTAATTTCCAATTTATAAAAGTCTATATTGCATTATTACCTCTCATATAATAGAGTATACGCTTATAAATTTGGATATAGGAAGAAAATATAAAGTTCAAATTGGATCTATATTGTGCAAAAATTTAAGAAGTGGTATATTTATAAGATGATTCAGATCATATTATTTTCCGCACTGTGATATCCTATCCATACACTCCCCAAGGCAAAATGATTTGTAAGATTCATTTTTTAAAGATGAGGAAGGGAGTTGTATAAATTCACATTTGAAACAGGTTTCACGTTATTGTAACACTCAGCAATATATCATACTTTATTGGTAACACTGAATTTAAAAAGGTTTTATTTCCTCTGACTCTAATACGTGTCTTATTGTGAACTCGCTTTGCTCTGGCATACCAAATCAACACGGAAACAATATTCCAATATTTTTATTGAAGAAAAATAATGATAACTTGAATTTAATTTATAATGTTATACGATTAGAATATTACCTTATGCTACATATACTATATTTCTATAGCTTTTGAAGTTAACTATTAGTTTGACAATTTTGCCTATAATTTTAAACTGAATACACAAACACAATGGCGATCAGAAAATTTCAAACTTTATTAGGATTAATGGCTTATATGCATATGACCATTATTTCATAGAAAATGAATTTTCTTTCATAAAGTATGTTGAGGAAACAAATGCATTTAATGCATAAAGTAATGAACTAACATGAGCATTGCAACATATGTTTCCAGCTTTAATATATTTGACTATTACGACTGTTATATAATTACACAAATATGTCAAAGTGAATAAGTTGTCTTTCACAATATTGGAAGGTTACAACGATAATTTCAAAAGCTTCAACACTAACTATTCATATTATATATGGATATATAATGTACAACAGTAATGAAACAAAGGCTTGCATGTTTAACTCCCACAAAAATATTACTTGCGAAAATGGTAGTGCTTGATTGTAGAGTGACGATAAAATTGTAGTCTGTAGGACGTTTGGATTTAGCTGTAGGTAAAATTGTAATAATTTGAAAAATACCTGGTTGAGTCAAATGAGAGCTTTCAGTTGATTGGGACCTTCTATTTGAAATAGTTTGCTCTCTTGCATGTTCACGTCTAGACTGTTGGCTCTCACGTCGCCTTTCTCGTTGTATTTCAGCCATAACAATAAACAGAACAGTATAAAAGCAAATCAGTAAAGTTCAGTAGGAGATTGTTTGGTTAGCTTAGAAAATAATTGTATTGTGAAAATATAAAAATGAACAGTTTACGTATATATAGAAGTACAATGGGTGAGTAACAGTAACATTTGGTTTGAATGGGTAAGAGATGAGAAACAATAGCAGTCTTATTGGACTCCGTCAAAAATATGCCTTGTACCGTTAGTAATGGATCACATCAACCATTTCAATTCAAGGGTAAGGTTGTACACAGCAGCCTAGTTGTATTAATGTACGGATGGTTGCTATTTTCATCTATATGTAAAATGTGTAGAACAATGACATATTATTCATGTCAATATCCATCAAAGATGATATATTCACAGTAATAAAATGCAAGTATTGGACTATGAGTTACTTTGTAAATAAATCATAGTTCTATCATGCAACACATAGTTGTACTGAGGTTGTACCCGTGACAGCTTTGCATATCATAATTGCAGGTATGGGTTCTGGATTCCTGTCATTTACTTGGTCAATTACACAACTTGGTTGCATAGTTGTTATTTTTTTTCCCTTGAATGTATTCTCTGTTGTGTCCAAAACGTTAGGTTTGTTAGCATATTCATACAGAAAGCCTCGTCCAATATATGGAAAATGAAGCTATGATTATAGAGAGGCGGTGAAAGGGAATTTTAGTACTATTTAAGTATTGTTTCGTGAAATCTGACAATAAAGATCGCTTTGAACTCAACTAATATACACAACTAATATACATTAACCTTCGTTGCACTGGTAACAGACACAACCGTAACACAGAATAGGTGCAGCAAAATGTTGAAAAAACATTCACAGATCCGTTAATAAATAGAGTAAGTTACAAATCCAACATTTAGAATAGTTACACATCAGAACAGTATGAGTGCATATGTAAAGATTGGAAAAGGTGGAGAAGATATAAAAAGGTGGAGAAGGTACAAAAAGAACAAATCTTCAGCGTACACCAAAACATGCGAGCTCTTCCCTTTAGTAGCAAACAAAATAACTACTTCGGTATACAACCCCTGCATCAAAATTAAAAAATTCAAAAACTGTTAGCGTTTAAAAATTTTAAAGTGGAAAAATGAGCAAATAAATGCATGTATAAATGTTGAAGTGTATGTAAAATGAGAATGTTGTTCAGTCATATTACTCTTTATCTTTAATTCCCTCTACAAATTTAGAAGCATTAAGACATTTTATTTATTTTAACCTTTGCAGTAATATATCTACCGTTAATTTCCATCTATATGCGATACCTATATTATAAGCCTTTTTGAAAGATGATGCAGCTAGTTAAAACCAATTACTGTGTAGATGCCGTCAACTGATATGTCATATATGAAAAGCCGTTCTAATCAAGGCTTGTTGTACCTAAATATAATATATGATATATATAAGAGTATTGCCTAAGATATAAGTCAAGGTTTAGTGGTGAAGAGATCAAAAATTTTTTTACTTCCGTCTAATTGAAGACAGCAGTAGCAGAGTAAACGAAATAAATTGAATGCACTATGAGTACGTAGTTTTTTCGTACAATATTGAACTGAATATTTATAGCATTTGGTGTTTCTACCCTAATGCCTTGCTGATTTAAATGCCATACAGTACATAAAAGCACAGAGTTTATAATAGAGTAGGCACAATGTATGAATGAAATGTGAGTATGTATTTTTTTCTTACAGTATTCTCTCATGAGCTCTAGCAAACACCTTGCCTGCAGTAAAAACAAATAAAACTTTAACAAATTAATTTCTTACCAAGTGTACTTGTTGAATAAGACCTAGCCGTTAGAAACAAAGCTTTCACAAATTATCCTCTTCTCGAGTATAAGTACTGCAACTGAAACTGAAATAAAACAAAAAATGATCAGCTTTGATAACCCAACATAGCATATTCCTAAATGATTCATGCAGAGCTTATTATCAAATAAAAACTCAGGCCTTATGCAATATCCACTGATAGTTGGAACTAACCAATATATCTTTAAATTAACAGCTGGATGCTAACCTAGTCATTATGTAACAATTACAATGGTGGCTTTCCAGTGTTCTATTTAGACAACGGTTTTCAATCACCCGGTCTAAACAATAGCCAGTAAATAATTCAAAAAGTGCCGAATGAAAATACTAATCCACATTATTGATATAAATTCAGAAATATAGAATGGAAACTTTGGGTAATCTTATGAAAACAAACCATAATCTAGTTGATGCTAAAATGCCAGTACCATAAAAAGTAGCCCCTTAACTCCCCTAAGTTGTCAAACACCCACGAAATGCTCCAATCTAACCATTTTCTGCTTAAAAAATTATCAGGAAATCAGATTAATTACCCATGATGCGATAGTTTTTGAATGCGTAAGCATTAGGTATATCAGTAAAATCACTCACCAAGGTCACATAGATTTTTAGCTCCGTTGGTGATGGAAATCATGTAACATCACAAAGTGATGAAGAATACAACAATTAATAAGCATCATAAACACGTTCAAGATGAAGAATCCGATGTAAATTAATTTACTAAAAGTATCCTTAGAATAAAAGTTATAAGAAAACAATGGTAGGTGTGGTAAAACTTTGAGTATTGAAAGTATTTGGAAACAATCAGAGTTTAACTAATTGAAAGCTAACCTGCATATAGTAATCAATAAAGATATTGTACTTATGCTAATAGTTGCCTATTTATAACTCAACTTATAACAGGTGTGAGTTAAATCTTAGATTGAATATAACATAGCACACCAACTTGCAGAGGTAATAAACAGCAACGAACATGTTTTGACCAAAAAAAATTATATGCTAAAATGTATAAAAGGCATTCTCGATGCACTATGCACGATGCTTTTTATTATCTTCCCCTAACATTGTTCACTACTGAAATATAACATTTTAAGCCTCTATTGTTGAAAAGAATAGCATGGTTTAAGATACTTCTTACCTATAAACTATCAATTGATTTTTAATACAACGAAATTATATGGGTGGACACAAATTTTAACCATAGTTTGATTAAGATTAAACTTATATATTAGTCTCCAATCCACGATTATTCATTTTGAAGCTGACACATTCTAACAATGACATATCCATCAATCAAAATCACTAACTTGAACTTTAAACTGTACTCAAAAATAGTTAATGAAAGTAGAAAAATAAGTTACCAAGTTAGAGTTTCTCCAACCAAAGCATGGATCTTAGACTCAACCCGAACTGCCAAACCCCGCCTCCAACCTGGCACGAAAGAGCCCCACCAAATGCGAAGCTTCAGCCTTCGTCTCGCTCACCATTACAACATCAAAATTCAACACGGTAGAGCGTCTTCTTCTTCAGCCTCCGAAACTCGCAAACGCGCTCCGTCACCACCACGACCCAGTATCTGTAAACCAAAAGCATAATTCAGGATTCAATCAGCCAAAATAGTAGCATAACTCATGTTCATTACTTGATTTACATAAACCTAGATGTTAACTATGATATTTATATTATTATTTTTTGCTTCCACCGTGGTATTCACCTTCATGCATTGGGTTTTAGCATGCGTGGATTCCTGATAGGTAATGAAGAATTTGATAGCAAGCATGCATCAATAACAAACTCCATAATATAAAAAAAACTATCATCTGCTTAGAAATAAAAAGCAAGTACAAAAAGGAAAGTAGAACCCTCTATTATCATCCTCGTTGAGAACTTCCATCAAATTATGAAAACCATTATACTGAATTCCAATAACAATCCCTTCAGGCTTTGACCGGGTAAGTTGCAATATCTCATTATCAATCACAACCTAAAAATATAACATCAAATTAAAACCCATAAAAAAGCCACAGGACATGATAGCAATTCGGTAAAACTGTAGTAAGAAATAACAGTTACATATTGATAATGAGTGAATCAATATTAACAGCAAGTGCAGCATAGAAACCTCAACCAAAAGGAGAACGTTAGCTCTATAATCATCAACTGTAGCACCCAGGTGAAGAAAACGTACAACCCGAATTAGCCAAAATTGATAGATTAATAATCTAAAATCGAAGTAAAAGGAGGAACCTGTGTTAAGCATTTAGGGCTTCAGTTCATTCAAGGCTTTGTTAGTTGGTTATTCTCTGCTGATGAACTTCATGGTGATGCATAATTTTGCCTCGTGGTTACCGCTTTTATCAGCCTCTCCAATTTCCGCTGCCACCTCCCTCTGTAACCCTAGAGTTCAAATCCGAGGGTTTGAGTTTGGAAATCGTGGAGAAAAGAGAAAAGGACGAACAAAAATAAGCACAAACCTAGTAGCTAGGTATGTCGAGTCGATTCCGACGCTGCAGCCTCCCTGTGTACGCCTCGCCCCATAGCCTGAACCGTAGAGTTCGAAACCGAAGATTTGAGTTCCTGGTAAAGGGGGAAGTAAGGGAACAAACTGCAGAACGGTTGGGTTTGTGGAGAGGTTTGGGTTAAAATTAGGGGAGTATATGGAAACGTGGGTGATAGGTACGGGAATAGACGGAAATATCCCTTCGTTGTAGGTGAATATTACATGGTTAATTTTGTAACTTCAAAAGCTTCATTTGGGGGATTTTCATTATATATAGATAAGATAAACAAACGGTTTAAATTTGCGGTTGTGATTAAATCTGAGTTTATCCGGCATTATAAATCCCAGATAAATCAACATTTTTGTTTTCTATTGTGTTGCACTAGGGATGAACCAGTCAAAATTGCAGTCGAAGCAGCGGTTGACTACCCCTAGTGTTGAGAATACTATTTACATGTTTAGCTTTGAACATGAATTTAATTACATCTTAAAAAAAAAATACTGCCAGTTGAGTGGTCAACCTAACTTAGTTAAGTCATGCAATATAAATTTGTTTAATCTCACAAAAGAAGTTAAAACAAAAATAAAAAACTGATATCAGCCAGATTACCAGTCAGAAGAAAAGTAGGCAAAATATCATTTTCAATCACAAAATTATACTTCAAAATAACCGATATATCATTGGTTTAGTAAAATAATATTTCTCATTCATCAAAATTTGACCTCAATAAAATAACACCAAACAAATTATCTATGTGAGGTGGTTCACGTCAATGTAGTAGACCAAAATCAACCAAGATGAGTTTATCTTGCTGTCAAGTCGTCGTCTTGTCTACTTATTATATACCTCTCCATTCTACTCAAGCAGCTACTACAAGCAGCATCGCAAAAGAAAATTTTGCTACTTGTACTTAGTATAATGGAGGTCGAATCCTATAATTCGTCATGCAGTCATGTTGATATCGGTCCTCATGGTTCCAGAAACCTTGGAATGGAATCTTCCCAGATTCTGTCGGAATCCGTGCAGGCGGCTACTAGGGTTCAGAAAATGTATCGGAGTTACAGGACCAGGCGCAGATTAGCTGATTCCGCTATCATTGCTGAAGAGCTTTGGTTTAATTTTCAATTTCGGCCTTTTTATTTTTTTATTTTTTTGTGACGATGTCGCTTTTGGTTTCTTAGGGTTTTGTGTTTGTGACATTATCAGGTGGCAAGCGCTGGATTTTGCGCGGTTGAATCAGAGTACTGTTTCTTTTTTTGATTATGCTAAGCCTGAATCTGCTATTTCTAGATGGAACCGAGTTAGTTTGAATGCTTCCAAGGTTGTAATATTTCTTCCTTCACTATTCATGTCACTGTATCTTTGAGTATCTACTAGTGATAAGATATGATTGATTATTGCATTGCAGGTTGGACGGGGATTATCAAAAGATTCTAAAGCCTTGAAATTGGCTTTTCAGCATTGGATCGAAGCTGTAAACTTTTCCACTTTTGCACAAAGTCTATTCTGTATAGAGTGTAAACTATGGTCAACTGATACTGCATAATTTTACTTTGCACCTTCTCAGTTGTTGATGTACTGTGAGGAGACCGACATATTATAATGTTAAAGATCCACTTTTCATTTATTAGTATAACCAACAGATTTTGATATCGTTGTATGAAGTTTTGTAGCTTGTTTATCTTCTGAATTGTGTACATAACCCAACCTAGAAAAGTAAACTGAGTTAAGACGTAACAAGATTTTGGTGGAAGATAGATGATAATTTCATCACATAAACAAACTAAGCTTGTCAAGGAGCAGATGCATAATATTGGATAATAAGCTATTCCTGATGTACAATGTTCAGATTAGGAACTAATAACTTTTACTAAGATTTTTCTGTTGCTCCCAAAATTTCTTGAAACTATCTTTATTCTATGATGATTGTTCTAATCAAAATGCTAATTCATCCCTTAAATTATATTGTCAATATAGATCGATCCAAGGCACCGATATGGCCACAATTTGCACATCTATTATGAAAAATGGTGTGAAAGTACTGAGGGCCAGCCATTCTTTTACTGGTGAATTTTTCTGCTATAGCTTGGATAAATAATATATTTTAATTTTTCTGCTATATTCATGCTATGCTTTTTTAGTTCAAAACCCGCCTTTATTTAAATTTCAATTGCGATTTTCCCAGATTTTAGGATTTGGTCATTTTCAAGCAATAGTTTATTGTTTTCTGTTCAAGTCAGTTTTCATCAACACTTTTATTTGAATTTTGTTTCAGCTATTTTTGGTACTTTTTTTTGTATGTTGAATTGCATAGCATAAAAGTAGTATGAGGTCAAGAATAATATATTTGGACCTATTTCCGAAAAGCACCGTACACATATCGTGTTCTATCACTTTGACTTTTGATTAATATGTATAGGATTTGAAAGACATATGCTATAAGCTTTTGTTTTCAGCGTGTGTTTGAAAGTTAGAAATATCCGCTCTTAATTATTGATATTTTACCCAAGATATGGAAAAAAAAAGATATAACAACATGCAAAGTGAAACTTTCAAGTGAGTTCAACCTATGTATTTGTAAACATATACTGCATTCTATAGCTGCTAGAATTTGAGATATATTCCAAAGTGTGAATTTGATTACTGTTTTGCATACAATAGACAGTAGTAAAGAAGGATGCAAAGAAGGATGCTTTGATACATTATGGAAAATCTTTGTAGGTTGGATATTGGTGCTGGAAAAAATGTTGATCTACCTGAATGCCCAAGGTCATTACTTCGGAAACAATGTGTCAAGTATTTTGGACCTGTAAGTTTCCTTAGCTTGTCACTCAATATTCCAGTAAGTGAATGGTCATTAATTTACCCAACAGCAGTGCCTTTGTAGATCAACTTGTACTATACTTGCAACCATTTACTGTGCACTAACCATGTAGCATATGAAATTGTGAACTGCTTATCATTAAGACTTTATTTCTGAATTAATTAAATTATGTGAAGTTCTGGTGTTTTTAACTTTGGCACGTGAAATTATTCTATTTGCAGCAAGAGAGAGAACACTTCGAGTATATGGTTTCAGAGGGAAAAATAGTGCACAAGCAAACCGGAGATCTGCTTGATACCATTACCGATGGACCAAAAAGTTCCAAGTGGATTTTTGTAATGAGCACCTCACATAAGTTGTACGCAGGCAAGGTGGGTGTTTAAGTTAAATACTTATGCTTCTTGTTATTTTTTGAGTCTTAATTTAATTTTTACATTTTGATCCTTTGATTTGAAGAAAAAGAAAGGGACGTTTCATCATTCTAGCTTCCTAGCTGGAGGTGCTACTATAGCTGCTGGTAGATTCAATGCGGAAAACGGAATCCTTAAGGTAACTAATCTGAAACTATTTTTGAAATTTTATTTTTAGGGAAATTTTTCCAAGCACTCTTCTATAAATTTTAAAATACATTTCCATCCGTTCTCTAAAACAGATTCCACAAAACACCATCTAGAATTATTTTCAGAAAAATTGCAATGTTTTCAGTTTTCAAACTGCAAAAATTTGCACTATATACTAACAAAATGCAAATGTTTGCAAAATATAAGAATAATTTTGCTCATATTAACTCCTGATTAAGTGCAGATTTAATTTTTGAAAATAATAATGAAATTTATTTATCAAAAATAATTATCGGAGGGTAATTTAAAACACATTTTTGAGAAAGGGGACTGTATTAAGTTTCAAAATAAGAGAGCCTCTAATCTCTACTTATTATTAACCATGATCTAACATCAATCCCTATAAATTGGGTTGGTTATACGGGTGAACATCAATCATTTTCATTTATGTTGTCTAATGCTACTTGATCTATAATAAGCATTTGTTTGTATTCTACCAGAATGGCTTGATATACTTTTGCATGTGTGGTTAGTACATTTTGGTTAAAAATTTAATAGTGGCTATTTTCAAAATGCACCAATGATACTCGCGAATTGAAATAACATTTTCTCTTAGAAGCGATGAGCAAAATTATTCTCAACCTAGCCAATCTTTATGTATCAGTATTATTATTATTTTCATTTCTACCTCTTATTAAATCATGTCTGTCTTTCTAAATTATTTTCAAGATTTAGACAGAGGCATGTAAACACATTTTCTTCTTTCTAATAAACTAAATATATTGATCATAATTACAGTCTGTCTGGGCCTACAGTGGACACTACAAGCCATCGCCAGAAAATCTAAGTAACTTTTTAACCTTCCTCCGAGAAAACGGTGTTGACCTTGACATAGTCGAGGTACAAAACTATTTTTTCAATGTTCGTTTATTTGCATTATACTTTCTGTGCTTCATTTTATATATATATATATAAAATTCTGTTCTTGGATGATTTATTTCAACAAACCTGCCTTCAGATTATTATTTAAACATCGACTAGGTTTTCAGTTAGTGACATACCTGATGTTTAGGACACTGGGTAAGTGGATACCAAAAAAGAAAAAGAAAAAAAAGAAATGGTTGGTGTAATGTGTTGATGTGAAATTGTGAACATATCCAAACAACTAACTTCGGCTCATATAGGCCTATGCAGTATATTGATATTTGTCGATGTTGGTATAAATCATGAGCGAACTATTTGTTATTCATCTATAAATCTTGTGTGCTATGTCTTTATATTCATGTCTTTAATATTTGTCTTTATTTGTAATATGCTTGTTTGTTTCTTTTAACGTCCGAAGGATGTCTGAACTATTTATAAGTTCGAGTGATTTTTCTAGTTAATAATTTTACACATTCAAACGATGATCCAATGAAAAAAAAAATCAAAATGTTTTCGGACCAACATATGTGAAGTGTGTACGAGGTCAAACAAGATTGGACTAGTAGCCTGAACCACTTAGGACAATGTTTATACTAGTTTGGAGGACGTTTATATTCATACAATTCTCGTGTCTAATATGTGTTTGGATTTGGGTGAATTTTCAATGCTAATAGTGATCAAAAAGAAATACCACTTATTGGTTACAGATTTATAAATTCAAATAAATTAGGAGAAAAATCGTTATCCTAAAAATTCAGTTCATGCAAAGTATTTTGGTACCTTTATTTACATTCAATCATTATTTTCTTTAGGTGCATGCATCATCTAACGAAGATTACTACGATGAACCAGAACCAAAACAAGCTCAAAATCAGAAGGAGGAAAAAGTAATCGAAAGCTTGAAATTTCACGAACTATCAATAAAGACACATACAACCACGGATAACAAGGAGCAGGAACCAAGGGCTGTGTACAGAAGGACATTATCAGGTGGACTTAAAAGCCCAAAAGCAGAAGTGCCTCAAAAGGCACTTTTGGAGAGAATTAAATCAAAAGGAAAATCAAGATCTTATCAGCTCGGCCATCAGCTACCATTGAAATGGACCACTGGTGCTGGTCCTAGAATCGGGTGCGTTGCGGATTACCCTATGGAATTGAGAAAGCAAGCACTTGAGATTGTTAATTTGTCAGGCTTTAAGGTCAGTGGTTAAACTGATGCTTTAACCATTGGTATTTTTTTTAGTAGCTTATGTTCTATATTGATATTATTATCGATGTGTGATTATGGTATTAAGTGTAAGCTATTTGGATGTTCATGGTTTGAGAGGGAACTGTTGAGATGAACAATATGCTATGGTGGTGTAAGTTGAGATGATAATATAAAGTATATTGTAGGAGGTGAAGTGCACGGTTAATGTTTTGAGAAATAAAGTTTATGTTAGCAGTCTATTGTTGAATCATTTATTATTTGTTAGCACTTCAATATGGTTTTATAGGTGTTGGGTGTGTGATTTTTCACATCCTACATATCGATGATATAGGACACTTCAGAATGAAGAAGGAATGAACGAAGACCTCATGGATGAACGAGTGTAAGGTAGGACAATACAATACAAGATGAAGAAACTCAAAACTTAGGCCAAGTATCATCAGTCGGTGTTGATCAGTATTGGTCTGTACAGATACATCATTTGATAGCTTTTCAATGATCGATTGATGGATTTTGGTCTTGGAGTATGGTTTGAAGTTAAGGCATGAAGCTGAAATGGATCAACAAACAAGATACTACAATTTGGAGAAATGTAGGAATTTTATTTAAAGTTCATTGATCGGTACCAATCAATAGATGATCGATGTTTATTTATGGATATCTGGTTGAGTCAAAGAAACCTCATTTCTACACCTACGTTCATGGATCAGGATGAGATCTTTGTCAGATGAATTTTTGGATGAGGACAGTCAGAATGAAAACTTAAACCCGTTTATTAGAGTTACAGATTTAAGGGTATGCCTTAGAGACAATTATGTAATTTTTTTTACATATATCTATCAACCAAATATGTTCATAATAAAGCTGCCTGACTTTTATAATATACTTTAAAGTAATTAATTTAAAGTATATTAAACAGAAAATTCTTAAATGATATGTTATGTAATAGTAATTAGAATATGTTGTAATCATGAAAATTTTCACGTTGAAAAATAATTTTTTTTTGAAACATTTCCAATCAAGATATTTTAAGAAAGGATATTGTTGACGATATTTTTGTTAACCTCGAAGTTATGATAATGCGTTATGAAAAGCAAATGTTACATACTAATCACTAGGCTTAATGATAGAAGAACAAAGTTTGTAATTGACAAAACTAACAAATGAAAATGGGGACATGTTTTCTCTCGACCATTGGAAACTTCTCCCCCTTAGCCGCTTTTTCCCCCGCCTCCTGCTCCTCCACTTCCACCACCAACACCAAATCATTCATCGACTCATCGATATCATGTTGCTTCTTATTGTTCTCTCTCCCATCGACTTTCAAATCTAGATCTGAAACCCACCGCCACCCGCTCACCATCGACGACCTGCCCCCATTCGCCTACTCTTCACCCAAATCTTACGCTAATGCGCTAAAACCTTCGATCCCCTTCATCCCATCTTCTTCAACTGCCTCGCCATGTTTCCTCTCCTCATCGTCTCTGGATTCAGAAACTAAATCGTAGCCATAAAAGGATCTGCCTCCGTTGCTGCGACTTAAATCATTGAGCTGCGGATTGCAGAGACCCGATTCGTTACCTTTTTGCGGCAAGTTTTGGCGCAAACGCGCTAGATGCACTGAGATTTGCAAATTGAGACCACTGCAGCTCGACTCACCCCAGTAGCTCCTCCTCCATCTAAGGATCTCTACAAGTCTGTCTCATCGGCTCCTAACCAAGACCATTTTTTCAACTTCCATATTCGATATTTGCAGCTCCGCAACCAGATTCGTAATAACATGAGAGGAGCGGCCTGTCATGGGTTTCTTCAGCAATCAGAAAAGCTCTTAGAGGCATTCGAGTACATGGCGGACTGCATTGAATCTTCGGTGGCATCTTACAACGCCGATTGCTTTCAAGACGCATCCTATTCTATTTGCTTTCCAAACACATTTTTGGCGATTCATCAATCGATACGAGGCAAGGAATGTAGATCCCATGCTTCTTGATCCTGACATGCCAGCCTGCATCAATCCTGCTGCTTTCAACGATGATCTAGATGGCCCCGATGTAGCATTGACGTTTGGTCCAGTGTTGGGAGGAGAAGTGGAGTTTGTTGTAGCTTCTGATTATGATAAGTCCATAGTTTCGTATTCCATTTATTCACATGAGCTTGGTTCCGCATGCGAGGAGAAGGTACAAAGTGATTCAATTCAGGAGGGTGTACAAGTTGACTCATGTGTGTGCGCACTTTCAGCCTGCGATATTTCTCCGCTGCACAGAGGACCTACCATCGAAGATCCTCTAGCCTTTGAACCGAAAAGTCCTCTTGGTATCCCTTATTCATCCATTGATGCTTGATAGAGCTTCTTCTCCTACTAATGCTATTTCTCTTGTGGATAGGATCCTTGTCGAACCATGCATCTCGACTCCAGAGTCATAGACTCATAAACAGAAAATGCAGCATATCTTCTGGCCTTGTCCATATGAACATGAGACACTTTGGACCGGAGTAATCTCGGGACTCATCAGCTTCAAGTGAACATGTTCTTTTAGGAAGCACCTCTACACATATTGTTCTTATCTCACTATTATCCACACAAGCCTTCCACATAGTTAAGAACACTAGTTTTATCTATAACCAAATTGACATTGACATCGTTCATATTAAAAAATTAGAATTCGAAAGGGCTAAAAATACCCATACATGAAAGTAATAAGTTGGAATGCAAGAGGTCTAGGTTCTCCTACAAAATGGTTTAGAGTCAAAAGATTTTTATCGTATAATATGGTAGGTGTTGCTCTTATTCGAGAAATTAAAGTGGAATCGCCTAGTAAAAACTTTTTAGATCATCTTATGGTAACACCCTTACGAAATGATCGTTTGTACTAGCTTCGGGTAGCTTAGGAGGAATAATTTCTTTGTAAAGGGAGGATAAATTTAAACTCCTTCAATCAATAAGCAAGTGTCACTCGCTCCACTTAATTCTTCAAGATTTTCAAAATAATCAAATTATTAATATAACCAATGTTCACGGGTCTAAGAATCCAATGACAGCTTCTTTGGACCGAGTGTAACGAGTTCCATTCCCTATCGACCGGACCTTGGCTTGTTGGTGGGGATTTCAACATGACTAGACACTTCGGTGAACGAACTCCTAGGGAAGGAAACCTTATTGACATGGAGGAATTTAACAATTTCATTAACCACAACAATCTTATTGAACTTCCGCTTAATGGGAAGAAATACACCTGGACCAATAGGAGAGAGATCCCTTCAATGGCCATGCTAGATAGGTTCTTCATCAATGAGAATTGGGAGGACGCCTTTCCCCTTTCCAAAGCCGCTGAGCTCGCTATGATTTTATTTGGTCGATGTCCCATCTTGATTAATAGCTCGCATCATTCTCCTATTAACAAATCCTTTAAATTTGAGAAAATGTGGCTTATAGAGGAAAACTTTGAAAACCTTATGATGTCGAAATGGAATCCTTCGATAATTGAATTACGAACAACACTGCTAAAAATTTTGTTTTTAAGTTAAGAGAGCGAAGAGCTTTCCTAAAAATTTAGAATATAAATGTTTTTGGTAATATAAGCACCAAAAGGTAGATTATCCATACCGAGATTTTGGACTTAGACAAAATAGAAGAGCAGAGAAATCTATCAATAGTAGAGAAATTCAAACTAAGTGTTTTGAAAGCCGAACATAAAAAACTAATGGATCAAGAAGAAATTATGTGGAAACAATGTTCACGTGTATAATGGATGCTTAAAGGGGATACGAACACACAAAAATTCATCATATAGCTAAAGGTAGAAGGCATCAGAATAATATAAAATCGATCAAAGTTAACAATACTGTATTTAGCGAATAAAATGACTTAAACAACATCTTTTCCAACCACTATGTGAAAATATTTGGCACTCGATGGCCTCATAGAATTCAGGCTAATTGGTTGAAACTCTATCCGATCATAGATCACACTCTAAGAGATCTAGAGCATCCATTTTCCGAGGATGAAGACTGGTCAGCCGTAAAGAGTATGGAGAGCAACAAAGCTTCGATCCTAATGGGATTCCTAATGCTCTTTTATCAAAAGTTCTGAGTTCTGGACTCTTATTAAAGGGGATATTATGCATCTGTTTGAAGAACTCCATAATGGCTCACTGCAATTCGGCAGATTCAATCGTGCAGATGTTATTTTTATCCCCAAAAGACAATACAGAAGTAGTATCTGACTATAGACCTATCTCTTTGATTAACTACTTGGTCAAAATAATCACTAAAGTCCTAGATAACAGACTAAAACATAAAATGGGTAACCTAATAGACAAATCAAAAAAGGATTTATAAAAGGTAGATACATCTTGGATGGAGTTGCTTCAGCCTAAGAATTCATTAACTATTTCCTCAAACAAGAAATTCCTTGCACCGTTCTTAAACTGGATTTTGCAAAGGCTTTTGACTGAATCGATTGGGACTTCTTGATTGATATCCTTAAAGCAAGGGGGTTCTCAAATAAAAGGATCTCTTGGATTGGCTTGATATTGAAATCTAGCGTATCATCCATTCTAGTAAACGGTATCAAGGGTAACAAAATTCAATCAAAGAGAGGCCTTCTGTAACAACCCATATTTTAATGATCGGATATTTAAATAATTGATTTAAATATTTAGTCATTAATTAAATGAAGGCCCAAAAATATGATTTTTCGCATACGGCCGAATCAGGACTCGAGACCACTTCGTTGAGTTGGATTGATGTTGCAAATTAAAATGAGTATAAGGATCACTATATTTGAAGATCAGACGATCCGATGGCTGAAACTATCTCGAAATGTGTGAAATTAGCATCCAAAGGTGCAGTCTCAGATGGCGATGAAATTTATACCGTTGGATCCAAAAAATGAAGTGTTGTACATAGACGGATTTGTGGCGGTCGGAAGCGTCGTGTGATCATACGGACTCGGAACATACGATAATTTATTTGAGAAAATAAATGAATGGAATATAATATTAATATAAATCAAATCCTCCCTCTTTTCCTTCTAAGTCATTTTCCCATTTACTATTCTATCCAAAATCCATGGCCTCTCCTAACATTTCCATTCAAAAAATAAATTCGACTAATCCGGTCAACGATAAATTGTGAAACCAGATCCGTTGAGATCGTATGGACGAGAGCTTCACGACGACTATGGTGGAAATTTGATCGATGGTGATTGGCAATGTCGGCCTCTTCATAGTTGGATCTAGAGTTTGAGATGGCCGGAGCTACGGTTGACGATAGGCGAAATGGAGGTCGTAGATTTCTCTACTCGAATAGCCCCTACCAGTAAAGTTTCGTTGGATCTGAGCCTTCACAGCAAAACACATCCTCTCCTTGGTGTGAGCGGCATCATTATGTTGCGAGCATAAAGAGGGGATCGAGTGGTGCCATTTCAGGTCGGATGCGAAGAGATTGCGTAGAGTGATTCATTGGGGAAGACTGATCTTGATTTAGTCGAGTAACTTCCAAGAAAAATGGTAGGAGAGGACGTGTATGTGGTGTGTGCATGGCCATGTACAGGGAGTATTTTTTTTTTGGGGAAGAAGGATTAGAGAGGTAATTAGTATTTGTAATTAGTGAATTAATTATCTTATTAATCTCGATTCTTATATTGGCCATATCTTTTGCATATGAAGTCCATTTTGGATGTAGTTTCTTGTGTTGCGCTCGTAATGGAGAGATCTACGCTTTGGCACTGGTTTGGTAGATTTTTAGAGGTGAGTGATATTATTTTTCACCATATTATGATTAATTGTATAGTATTATATCGATGTTATGGAATGATTTTCAAACATGATTTTCCTTATACTTATATATATACTAGATTTTTATAAAAGAAAATAAAAGTATATTAAAATGATTTATATTGAATATCACATAGTTTCCATCGATGTGCCATTTTTAAGGAATTATTAGATTTGGTCTATTTTTTTATATGATTTCCCCATTAATTGGTATGGATGTATTATACATGTTGTATGTATGTTGTTTTGGATGTATGCATGTATGTTGGTTGCATGGTTACTTGGTTGGTTGTTTGGCTATTTTTGGTTGAAAATGTCGATTAGCGGCGATCGGGTGTTAGGGGCATATCTTGTACGTTGGGGTTTCGTACATGTAGAAACCTAACGAACGAGATAAGTTGTAGAGTATTGTTAGAATACGTGCCAACATATCTGAAGGTGAAAGATGAGGTTTCGGACTTCAGGATGGATGCCGGACGTTTTCATTTGGTTTGTACTTATCCGTTTTGGTTAAGTACAAGACCAAAGTGGTTGGTGTTGACCACCATAGAGTGGTCAATGTCCATCACTATTGTTTATTGGTGATTTGGTCGATCTTTAGCTTGGACGTTGAGGAGATTTCGTGCTGCGTGATTTGGTGATTTATTCGTGCAACCGACATAGAGTCTTGATGTTATTGCTCTACGGCGAGCGATTTTGATGGTGAGGCGATGATGTGGCGCTTCAACATAAGAGTTGGTACTTTGAATTATGACTCGTTGGTGTATGAAGTAGGTTCCGAGGTAGATAGTTTCAAGACTCTGTAGATTGTGCTGGAGGTGTTGGCTCATTCGCATCATAGGAGGATGGCAATGTAACAGCATGATGAAAAGCCTTGTATCTTTGGTTTGTGACTCATATGGGTAGTACATACCGAAGATTAGACACTCTATATCTTTAGTTTGTGACTCGAGTAGAGAGCGGGTACCGAAGAGGCTCGTGGTGGGAGCCATGGAGTGGAGGGAACGTAGCGGGTTCCAAATAGTGGAAATTGTATTGAGCTATTAGGGTTCAAATGGATGTGTTTGTGCTAAGGGATCATTAATGACTTGGAGAGTTTTTTATTGTACTCCAAGCATGGGTATTGTATAATGGGGACGCCCATGGATTGGTAGTGAGAATCTGTATACCCTGTACCTGTGGCTTTGGATCTATTACCCAGCTTTAGGCTATGGGACACGTATCCAGCTTTGGGCAGCGAGATACAAGAGTACAATGGAGAACCGGGATTTCCACTAGTCCCAGGCTTGGGGTTCATACGAGTTATCATATATCTAGATCACACTAGGTGACAAATAGTATTGTTTGATGAATGTTATGCTTGTTATGGTTGCTTCACTAGCCACTTGTCACCCTAGGGATGTCATACAAGGTAGGTATTGTGCATAGGGATACCTAGACACCCCGGACAGTTTACTTAGTATGGAGTGGGTATTATGGATGAAGATAACATATTATCAATGTTACGTGCTGACTCTTTGGTTTCAGGGACATGTCAGGTATTATTCGTATACCCTTTGTTTTGTATACTATTTTGACCTTTATAGTATTTTGAGATTGTTTATTGCTCGCACTAGACTATTGTCAGACCTGAAGTTTTATGCTTGCTTTCTATTATCTTAGGTACTCCTAAATGAGTAGATTAGAGAGCATGTGTAGATGGCATATGGAGTTCTATACATGGATTGGTAGGAGGTGACGTTTACTCATAATTATATTTGAGTTGTTAATATCTATTTCACTTTGTGACACTTTGGAGCCTTAATAGTGTTTGACTTATTATTATTAGAGATGGTTTATCAGTTAAGTTTATGTATTAGTTGTATAAACTCTTTTACTGTATTGTACAACTCTATGGATCTTATATTCTGATGATTAGTTCACATTATTATTACTGTCCTGACTGTTTTATATATGTATCTGCTATTATATTTTATCTGATGCGATGTGAGATATACGACAGGTTATGTGATTATTTGATGTTTCCTTTTTCTTCTTTTCTATTTTCTCTTCTCTTCTATTTCCTCTTCTTTACCACTTTTCTTTCCTTTGAAAACTATTCTGCATCGTAGGTACTGGGCGGTCGTTACATTTGGTATCAGAGCTTAGGTTGCATAATTAACCTGAGTTAATACCGCGATCTAGTAGAGATAGGGTAGGAGTTATTTCCTTAAACTGGATCTAGAGTGTATGTATACGAGAGAGTTCTTATTTGTTATATATTTTGGTTTTCAAAACTATATGGTAGTACATATAGTATATAAGTTATGTTGCACACATAAGCACTATCGACGTAATTTTCTTTCTGAGAGACTGGTTATCCTTATTATAGTGTAAGAATGATCTGGCATGTGAGAAATACTGCTATTGACTTTACTAGATGAATGGGTGGGATCGGGGCCACTAACCCTGATTGATAGGATATGTTCGTAGAGATGCTGCAAATCATTTTATGGAATGCCCAAGTTGTTCTGGATGATTATGGCGCTCAAGTGCAAATGGTTAGAGTTTACTTTGTCGAGCTGTATAAAGACTACATGAGTCTTGAGATGAACCGTTCCTTGGAACGGGGTCGGCTGTTGAGAGGAAAGATTGGATAGTTACTTGCAAGAGAACCTTCGATGACTTGGAGTAAGATGATTCCATGAGGTAGAAGTTAACCTCTAGATAACTCCAGGGATGAACAATGAACTGGTGGAGTGTCTCTATAGCTTCAATTCTCGAGGATCGATTTACTTGGGATTAGTACATAGTTCGCTTTGAAGATGATTTATCTCGATTTTTCCGAACTCGATGTTGGTTAAAGAGTTTTCCAATTTGAAGTAAGGTGATATGTCTATGTCGGAGTATGTGGTTGAATTCAATGTGCTATCAAAGTACGATCTATTTTCCGTTGATACCCCCACACTGAAAGAATAGAGAGTTTAACATTGGGTTGAGTGATCATCTTTGGAAGCAACAGATTGATCATATTAACGAAGGCTTCGAGAAGATAATCAAGAAGGTTTCATGATGAGAAAGCCTATACCCACTGTAGAAGGGTTTTCCCAAACCAGCTGAGTAGGGATAAACCTTGGAAGCATATGTATTGATTGCCATTTTAATTTCGTCTAGTGCTTCATCGATGGAAGAGAAGGGACATAGTATTACCATTTGAGATATGCTTTCCACTTATGGTGCTTCCGTACATGTTTTATTAGACGTCGAGGTTTCATATTTCTTTATATCTGGATATGATGAAGATATTGGGATTGATACTCAAGATGGTTAAGCAACCTTTGATTGTGACGGACCTAGTTAGGGGCTCAGCAAGTGTATACATGGTTTATCGAGACCTTGTCTTATTGAGGCATGGATGTTTGTTTGCTTGCTATTAATTGTTTTGGGTTTAGTTGGGTTCGGTATTATAGTTTGGGAATGGACTAGCTGAAGGGGAACATAATAGTGGTGGATTGTGAGAAGCCGTTGGTGACGATTGGGGTTATAGAGGAGCGAACAGTCATGATTGGCTGCCTATAGAGGATGGGGTTATTGTTAGCTTTCTATATTTGTTCGATATTCCACATGACAAGTTGTCATTTATGCCTGTAGCTAGAGAGTGTCTGGACATATTCGATGAGGCGACTGGATTATCACCATATAGGGATTGAGTTCCATATCAATCTGGTTAGAGGTGCTATACCAGAAGTTATGCCTTTAAGGCATATGATACCCAAAGAGCAGAGGAAGTTAAAGGTGTGGGGGGATGACCTATTGATAATATGGTTCATTCAAAGGAGCATATTTGGGTAGGATGCACCTATAGTACTTGCCATTAGGACAGATGACTCTTTGGGGTTGTTTGTTGATTTTCATGAGCTGAATGAGATGAGGAATAAGTATCCACTCCTGCTTATTGGTGGCTTGTTTGACGATCTCTATAATGCAAGGATGTTCTCTTAGTTGGACCTTCCAATGAGGTTTCACCAACTGATGGTATTTAGAGAGAGAGTGCCAATTATAGCATTTCATACGCTACTTTGATTTTTGATAGGTTGGTTAGGCCGTTCGGGCTAACCGATGTGTCGGCATGCCTTATTGATCTCATGGACCGTGTTTTGAGAGGTCACTTGAGGGGGTTGTGCTTGTGTCATTGATGATACTTTCATCTACTCATGGATGAAATAAGAGAGCAAGGCACGATTGATGATTATGTTGTAGGTATCGAGAAGACACCGATTGAGGATGAGATTTTGAAGATATCACTTTTAGAGTAGGGAAGTGTGATGCTTGGGTAACATTGTTTCAGAGTGGGACATAGATTGGATTGTACTTTTATTTAAGACGCGGGGTGCGGACATGCGTTAGTGAGTCCGACATGGAGGTTGACGAGTGCACTGATGTTACTCATTCCGAGCTGGAATGAGGAGGCGATGGTACACGCATGCCTGTGGTATTTAACTGGGTGCGCTATTGATACCAAAAGGTAAGGCTGTCACATGTTAGACGACAACTGAAACCGCACGAGAGGAAGTATGACTTTTGATTTGGAGTTGATGGCGATAGAATTCGCTTTAGAGATTTGAGGGCATTGTCTATTAGGAGAGGAGTTCGAGTTTTTTCAGTGATATCACATCATTGGAGTTTCTCTTCTCCAAGAAGGATCTTGACCTTCACCAGCAGCGATGGTTATAGTTTTTAGCCTCTTATGAATTTGACATTTCCAGTACGTCCGTAAGGGAAATGTATTTGTTAGTGCTTCAAGTGGAAGACATACCAGTTGGGAGCAATATTCCTAGAATGGGCATTGCTCGAGTTTATCGCTGGTTATGACTTCGGAACTCGATGAGCTATGGCCAAAGGTGATGGCTAATTTAGCCATCAAACCTACTTTGATTTAGCGGATCGGTACTAGTCAGAGCGTTAGGCTAGACTAGTGGAGATAGTGGCTAAATTAGAAGAATGAGTAGTGTCTGTAAAGGTGATGCAGTGTGGGCCCAACCAATTTTGTTGGTTCCGTAGGGATGAGAGATTGTTTGGTTTCGAGTGATGTGACCATATATTTATAGACTACGTTGATGGATTATCGATGGCTGAGGATGGTATGATAGCATATGAGTCACAGTCGATTCGTTGACGAATAATGCTAAATTTGTGTTCTTCAAAAATGGAGTGGCATTTGTATTTTTCGAGTTATACGTGGGATGGATAATATGATTGCATTGTATGCCAAGATCATTGTAAGTGGCCGAAACCCATTATTCGATAGTGGGTTTTGGGAGAACTTACAAGTGACATTTGGAATTTGGCACCGAATCGATTATATGATATTGAGACTAAACCATGGACTTCGAGATCTCGTAAGCATATTCATACCGATAGATGTGATATGAAATGGTTAGGAAGAAGGAAGTGGAGTAGTAGAGGTTCAGTGGAGTGAAAGCGAAGGAGACTGCATATGAGAGACTGAGAAGAGCATGAAGATCACTTGTTTGGAGCTCTTTATTTAGTGAGATTTCATTTTTATTGTCGGCTTTCGTGTTGGAAATCATATTCGATGTCTTATACTAGATAGTTTACTATCCTGCATGCTAGGATATTCATGGATGTTACTTTCTGATGATAGATCTCATGTTTGCATGTTTGATGTTGGATTGTTAGCTTTTGATATGGTAGCTTATGCTTATGTGATTGTTAGACATGCGGGATAGTTATGGTTGGATATAGCATATTTATTTGAGATGATTGCTATATATGATTTAGTATGTTTAAATATACGATGTATATATCTTTGTTGTATTAGGATTTTTCTCGAACCTAACCGCGAAAGGGGGTGCTGTCGAATTTTTCTAAAACCTGAGGGGCTTTTAATGACCTATAGGTGATAAGACGTGCTCCTTACTTTGTGGTTTCAAGGACGAAATCTTTTTATAGAGGATAGACTGTAATGACCCATATTTTTAATGATCGGATACTTCAACGATTGATTTAAATATTTAATCGTTAATTAAATGAAGGCCCAAAAATACGATTTTTTGCATTCGACCAAATCAGGACTAGAGACCACTTCCATTAAGTTCGATTGATGGTGCGAATTAAAATTAGTATAAAGATTGCTACATTTGAAGATCGGACGATCCGATAGTCGGAATGATCTCAAAATACACGTACTTAGGATCATGAAGCGTAGTCTCAGATGACGATGAAATTCAGACTGTTGGATCCAGAAAAATAAGGTTATGTACACAGACGATTTTCATGGCGATCGAACCCGTATGTGATCGTACGTACTTGAAACGTCCAACCATTTATTTGAGAAAATAAATGAATGGAATATAATAATATAAATCAAATCCTCCCTCTTTTCCCTCTAATTCATTTATCCATTATACTGTTCTATCTAAAATCCATGGCAGCTCCTTACATGTCCATTCAAAAATAAATCTGACCAATACGCTGAACGATAAATTACGAAACCAAATCCATTAAGATCATATGAACGAGAGCTTTGCGATGATCATGGCAGAATTTGATCGATGGTGATTAGCGACGTCAACCTCTTTATTCTCGGATCTAGGGCTTGAGAGTAATGGTAATCATAAAGGCTTAAGTTGGTGGAAATTGCTGTTAGGGAGTTTGAGAGTGGGTGCGCAGTTGAGAAACACCTGAATAACGCCCAAAGTAGTAACGAGGGTCTCGTTGTTCCTTATGATGGCGTTGCTGCTTTTCCATGTCACAGCGCTCTTTCTCTCCATCGTCGTACCTTTGTTTATCCTCCTCGTCTCAGCGCTCTTTATCATTATTCTCCTTCTATTGCCTTTGGACACTTGGTATGAGCTGGGACGTTGTATTTAAACGTCCATAGTCGATGAACGAACTGACTCACACTCGACTAGAGATAGCCTCTATGATGTCTACCCATAGTACTTAAAAAGAAGAAGGGATATATCAGAACTATGGCACTGGATTAAGAATGAGCACAGAGTTTTCGTATTTATGATCCTAGAAGTGTGTAAAGTGCTGGTATTTCCCTAAGTACTCTATAGACCGTATTTGGGGAGCTGCAAGGATGTTGTTTCATCACCCACCACAAGGATATCCCAGATAGGAAGTTGACTCTTGGGGACTAGCATTCAAAATGTCTTCAAATCAGACTCCCTCGAAGCCGAAATCTAAAAGCATTTTGAAGTCGCCCAATGAGCCAAAAATACTCTCTAAAGAACAAGTAGAAAGATTTTCCTCTTCGATTAGTGGTAGACATGGACCATGGGCTTATTGAGAGGATGTGATAACTAATCTTTTTGGATTAGATGGAGTTAGGGCTATGGCACCGTCTGGAGATGTCTCCCTATACGACTCGTCGTCGCCCAAGCCATAATCTTTGTCATCTTCCTCATTTTCTTCTTCTTCTCTTTCTTATTCGTTTTCTTTTCCTTCTTATCCTCTTCCCTCATCCTCTTCCTAGGCCATGTTCTCTTCCACTCTTCTTTCTTCTCCTCGTACATCTGCCTTGGATTTTTGGCCCCTGTCTTCCCCTTGATTATCATCGTCAAAATCATGAGAAAAGGCAAAGGTGCTGACAGTGGCTCAAGACTCCTTGATGGGTAACTTGATGGGAATAAGCTTATATAGGGATGTAGCATGTTAGTTGTTGGTTTCTCGGTAGGTAAGATTTGTGAAGAATACAAAAAAGGAGCTAGGCACTTGGGTAAAGAGAATCTAGGTGTGCAAAGAGCATTAGAGAAGGAGACTTACGCCTAGACAACCCGAGGCAGTTGAAACCATAGGGACAGGGAATGAATAAGTATTCGCTCTTGAAGAAGCTACTTACTGTGAAGCACTTCAATGACTTTGCAACTGTTAAAAGCTTTAACAATTAGAAAGAAAGGCGGGTTGTTTCTTTTTTTGTAGCTTAAGAGATAAGTTAGTTCTCCAAAACTTAGGGGATGATTCAACTGCATCATGAAAAGTGTGTATAGGGAATTGAGTAAGGCAAATCTATTGCGGTGCACCTGGTTGGAGCTAGCCCAA
Source organism: Allium fistulosum (assembly GCA_030737815.1). Lineage (NCBI taxonomy): Eukaryota > Viridiplantae > Streptophyta > Magnoliopsida > Asparagales > Amaryllidaceae > Allium > Allium fistulosum. The sequence goes on from JASFAW010000014.1 coordinate 9,156,506, forward strand.
TCTCTTGCAAAAATAATTTGAGAAATTCGCTAAAGGGTGGTACGACTCCAGCTAAGGGCATATGTTTGTTGCAAATGGTGTAGCTTAGAGATGGATTATGCGCCCGTTTATCGATAATCGACAGTAGAACATCACTCTCTAGGATCCTATGATGGAGGAAAATGGAATGAAGTGACTCCACTATTAGGAGAGACAATGTTTGATCTCAAGGAGTGTCTAAGACCCTTTAGGTGTGTTGCTCTCCTAGTGGAGGAGGCTGATCATGAGGTTCTTCCATTGGAATGACTTGCCTTTGAAGTTCAGCTATTATTGAATGTCATACTCCAGACATAGTAGACATGGAGGCTTGAGTGGTAGAAGAACTGGTCTCAAGAGGAGTAGAAGAATCGAAACTAACTATAAAGCAAGGAGATCAACGGGTCATTCTTAATTGAAAAGTTTGACAGCGAACGTGGCAGGTATATTTTATTTTAAATATTTGCTTTAATTAAAGCTTGTCTAGCCAATGTGCAGGATCCAACAGATGTCAACGTGTGTTGGCCAATTGGATTTTGAACATCAACCAAGGTAATATGAAGTTTTGGTCTATGCAGTATGTTTCTGATGTTCAAAGCATGGTGTATGAAACACTATGTGTAGAAAGCCCACTCATGCTGGAAAATGAGCTCCGTCGCACAATGGAACTGTGTGTTGGACTTTACCCATTATTGTAGAGTGAATGATAACGGAACCATTGCCTAGAGCGACATAGTGCTTTCTTTATAGGAACACAGGATCATGGTGTATAACTTGAAATATCGACTTGTACATCCGATTTGGATGCCGAAGTGCACTCGATGCAACCATTCCTCAGAACCGTCTCATTATAATAAAGTCGTTGATCCATACTCGACTAAAGCTCGATGTTGGTCGTTTATATTGTCTCAGTGAGTGAAGAGTTATCATATATGCCTAAATTATGATTAGCTAAGGAAAAACTCGAAGTAAACGGCATGAAATTGTAAAGCGAACACCAAGCACTGAAAAGTGCATGACACTTGGAAATAAGTTTAGTACCGGTTGGTTTCAGCCTCATAGGCAACCCCCATGAAAATGATAAATCCCAATTTGGCTACATGTTATACCTTGGATTATGGTCTGCAGTGGATTAACGACGATAGCCAAAGCATCATAAATAACGCAACAACGTTAACAAGGCGTGGCGACATCAGACATGGCGACACCATAGTCCAAGAACCCAACTTTTTTCGATTTAGATTTTAAAATGAAAAGTCAGGGCAAAAGGATTGGGCAGCAAATTGATGAAGGTGGCAGATAGATCTACTATAGCGGCGTTGAAGGTGATTGTAGTGATGCAAGATGCGGTGGTGATTAGTGCATTTGTGGCGGAAAGCTTTGGTAGCAGTTGAAAGTCGAGTTTGCAAAGGGAAGAAAGTATTGGGATTGGTAAATGAAAATTAGGTCAAGGAAATTTCTCTCAGTCCATAATATTTATATGATGATTTGAAATCATGTCAATACCGACATGATTTGGTCAGTACCGACGTGATTAAGTTCCAATTTAAGAAAAAGAAGAAGAAGAAAGGCAGAAGAGAAGACAAAAAGAAAGCATACCCGATCAGTGCATGATGTAGCTTTCAAAGTGAGGGAAATCCCGATCTTGTTGCAAGGGTTGTAGTATGCCAACTGTTTGAAGTAGTAAACAGATGCTCCTGAAATGAAGACAATGCTTCAAAATGATGGTTGGACAGCCTATGAATTCATGTAGCCGACTACACATCGCTTGTCTCAATCCAAAACATGCTTTCTCTTCATAGAAGCATATTTTTGGAGGCAAGTGTTACCTAGTATTTGAACCAAGCATCTTCGAAGTGAATTTGGATGTTGAGATCGAAGACAAAATGGTTGAGAACTTGGGGGCATGCTTGGAATGTCTAGGGAAGATAGCTCAAGAAGTTTGAAGTGAGTTGGGAGATGTTCAACATGGTCGACACCGAGCACAATTATGGTTGATACCGAGTTGATTTTGAGTGGGTCCCGCTTCTAAGTTTAATTGATCAAAGCATGGAAAAGTATGGAAGAAAAGGCAAAGTTAAAAGAAAAATCATGTTAGTACAAACATGATTATAGTCGGTAGAGATGATTGTGCTTGAGGGATTCACTTCTGAATGAGTAGGTGAACAGCTTTGGAGCTTTTGAGAAAAAAACAAGTCACATATAAGACAAATCATGTCGGGATTTGATGGAGAAATTTTATGAATGATACTTGAAGTTTTGAATATACGGGCAAGTATAAGAGAAAAGTTTCCATTACCAACCAAAATATGGTCGGTACCGACATGATTTATAGCACAGATCTATCTTATTCTTCCTTCATATTCTTTCGGATTTGGATTCTTACCTGGTCTTCCATGATCAAGCGATTATAAGAATGAAATAAGGATCTTTTGGTCCAAACTCTTCATTCCTTGCTCTCTACTCAATTGTCATCATAAAGTGCTGTAATTTTGATCTAGATCTGAAATTATTGTAATAGCACTTGTACTTGTGACAAATCTGAATTGAAAAATATTAAATGTAGGTAGACATTTGATTTGACTGAACCACTACCTTTTGCTGAACATCTTTTTTCTTTGTCATCTTATATTCAAAAAACCATCTTTCTCCTTTCCTCTTCAAAGAAAAATTACAGGCCTTCTTTAAAAATAAAAAAACTGAAACTTCTTGTCCTAATGAGTCGGCCTGCCTTGATGAATCGCGACTACAGAAGCTCAAGCTGGATCTTTCTTGCGATACTGCAAATTCGACCCCCGATCCTCGAAACTTCCAGCTTGCCATCGATGTGATGCCAAATCTAGATCTGAATGCTTTCGTCTGAAACGTTTCTCTTTGTCGTCTGGTGATAATACTTGCCATCGTGAATGATTTTGGTATGCGCCAGAAATGCAATTGAAGTGCCGCTCCAGATGAGATATTTCAACTGTACCACTGACAACAAGTAGAGATCTCAAGCAAATTACAGCAAGTTGAGTGGTGTACGAAACCGAGATGATCGTGATGCCAAATATTTTGTTTTCGTCTTGTTAGATCTGAAGGCCTTCGGTTGTTGGAACAGAGATGTTGTAATATGAAGGTATGTTTATAATGCTCGTTAATAAATTTCCTCTGTCCGAGTTTTCGATATCTGGTAAGATGGCAGAGCTCATATTCTGTGACGTCGTCTGGCGAAGTGTTGGAGCTGTCTGGATGGTTGGTATGTTTCATGTGTGGATGATTTTGTATTATATGAATCCTTCAATGCTTTGACTTCTGAAGAGATGGTGATGAAGCATTGTTCAGAAAGTTGGTTGTTGACAACATTGCTTGTTGTAATGGGGAGATGATGCTATTATCTGAGACGTTGCCAAAATAGATTTGAAGCTGGTGGAGTTTGAATCTAAGATGCTTGGATACAATGACATGATTCCATGTTAAAGACAAAGTATGTGAAGATTAAAAACAATGATCGGACATGTAATTGATATTTTGAAAACTTGGTTCAGTATTGTTTTTGTTTTGTGAATCCGATGAGAAGGGAAAAAGATGAAATTCTCCTTTGTTAAAGAATGTTGATAGGGATAAATATTTTGACCAAATATCTCAGTATGAACCATTCCTTTTGTGGCTCGTTCGACTTGTTGATGAAAAGCATGTATCATAAGTTTATCAAATTTTTTGTACCTTTCCTTTTGATGTAAATGAGTTTATATAAACTCGTAGAAGAGATATATCTGGTATGTGAGAAAGTAAAAGGACAAAATATTGAGATATTTGGATATTTTGTAACATATTGTGAAATTTGGATTGAAAGGAAATTTTGTATCAGATATCTGGATTTTTAACCAAGCGGCTTTCAAACAAATCTGTACATCGAAATGAAGACAAAATAATTGAAGGACTTGCGAACATGCTTGGACAGACAATGGAAATGGTCTTAAGATATTGAAGAACGATCAGAGTTAAGGGGCAGATTGGTACTGACAACTTTTAGGCGGGTACCAAACACTTTTGGTGCTCCCTGTTGGCTTCTGGAACTATGGTTTATGAACTACTAGCAAGAGTGATCGTCTCAAGGTGCATTTCTGAAGGAATAGATGAACAACTCCAAGGAAGTTCTGAAGGAAAGAAGACAAGTAGTAGAGCTATCAGAACCTCTCGAAAACAACATGATTTCTAAGACTAAGTGCTCGAAGCATGAAAAAATTCACAAAAGAATGAAACCATACACAACGGTCGAAAATTAAAAATGGCCTCCTAATTCTTTTCTCCTCTGCGATTCTCTGGTCTTTTTTCCTTCTTCTTCCGTTGTTTCATCGTTTGAGAGCTATTGTGTGCTCTAGTGGGGTGCGCTCCAACCACTTCTGTCCGCTCGGCTCTCTTCTTAGTGTTTTCTAGGGTTTGGGCTATGGATTTGCGGGTTTTTTACTTCCGTGGTGATTTCGTGAGGTCTTGCCCCTCTTTCGCAAGCATTGCTGCAGCCCTGCTGGAGGTGGTGGCTCCGCCTTTGTCGGTTTGCATCTCTAGTAATTGCTCGATTGAGATATGCGTTTTCTCCCTTAGGGCTTTTTCGGCTCTTGCTCGATTCAAGTTTGTTGTGGTTGATGGGTATTTCATGGAGCTTTCTCCCGATTTCAGTGCATGATTCTCGAATTCTGGGCGCGATACGTTCGCTGGGTCGTTGCCTGATTCTGCAGCATCGCCTGACTTTTGGGCTGCAAGTCCGAGCTTGGCTGCGTCTTTCGGTAATCGGGAATTCATCACCCGATTTGTACCGTGTCTTATTTTTGGGGATGCGTTGGGCGGTAAGGCTGTGAACCAGTCTGATTTGTGTTTTGGCTCTCTTGCGGATGTTTCCGTGTGCGTTTGTTCTAGCACTGTGGCTGGTGGTGGCTCCATCACGAGTAGCAATCGAGATTTCATCACTCGATTTGTTCCTCGTCTGTCTGTTTTAGGAGGAGAAGCTGCTGGTAGTCCGATTGGGGCTTCTCTTGCCTTTGGGTCGTTTGGCGCTTTAGTCAATGCCTGTGTTCTAGGGGATAAGGATTTGACCACTTTATCTCCTCAACCAGGCGGGCAGTTGGATGATGTGCTTGTTCTTGGTTCTGGGTTGCCTGGCAGTTTTTTTCTGCCTTCGGCCGAGTCGCCTGCTGTGTCATTGTTTGATGGCGATGGCTTGCCTTCGTTTGCGGCCAGCGACGACATAGTGGGGCCTGTTCCGCTCTGTTTTACGCTATTGTTGGCTATTTCTCCTTTCCAGCAGGTGTGTGATGCCTTTTGCAGGCAGGTGAGTTTTTCTCCTTCTTGTTTCATTTCCGTAGATAACGCTGGTTTGCCTGTTGTTTTCTGGTTTTTGGCCGATGTGGTCGGTTTTGTTTGCTTAAGCCTTGACACACTTACGTGTGTGCTCCCTGACAATGCCGTCTCGTCCCAGACTTGTGTGGTGTCAGGTCCCGTTGCCTCTGTTGGTTTCGAATCGTCTGCCTTGTCCCTTTTGTCTTGCGGCATGCATCAGTATCTTTTGCACCTGTTTTTTGTGCAAGATTTCCTCGGCTGTATCGGTTATCTCCAGACCAGCCTGTTGGTATGGATCGATCTGATGGATTCCTCTATCTGGGTACTTGCGTTGAGTCATTACGAGGCCTCTTCTGTGTCATCAGTGACTTTATCTTTTTTTTGTTTCCCTTTCTTGTCAGAGTCCCATTGTTTCCCTCGGAGGTTACATCGGGCCTGGAGCGTTTGGTTCGGGCGATCTCCCAGTCCTGGTCGCATAGTGGCTGTCTCTGACCACTATGCGGACAGACTGGTTTATTGCTAGCTTTCATTGTTCCGCTCTGCTGCTACCTCTGTTGGTTTCGACCAGCGACTCTTACCCGTATCGCGGGGCTATTTTATTAGTGACAGTCCAGCTTTGGTAAGACTCCCACAGCAACATGGGAAGCAACTTGGTTGCTCCCCCACACATACCTGCTCTCCTTCTGTTCTTCCCTTTGTCGCTCTTCCCGTACAGTCGCCACGCTCTTCTATCCCATTGTCGGCTGCTTCGGTGTTATCTGTTTCAGATTGCTCCTTCCCCTTCTTTTCCTCCCATTTTTCGGCTCTTTCTTCTCCTGCTTGGTTTTTAAGGAAGAATGGAATGCGATTGGTCCGCCTCCCTTCTTACTTACGCTTTCCTTTTGATCTTTCGAAGCGCTTGGTGCCCTCTCCCTCTCGTTGCTCCTCGGCTTGCTCCCTTCCCTCTTCATCATGCTCTCTATCCATTTCCATTCCTCTAATGAGTAAGGAAGAAATTGCGCTCCTTAATGAGCGCCTTGATTGCATATCTAGGAACTCATCCCCTTCATCCCCGTTGGTTGGTGCTTCGCTGTCTCCTTTGTTGGGGAACGGTGATGTGGTGTCTTTTGAGACACTTTCCCAGCCATCCGACCCTCCTCCACGATCGTCTCGACGCAGATCACGTAGAGTCCCGTCTACCCCTCGCACCATCCGCACACGCTCTATAGCGGCGTCCGAGCAGATCGATCGATCTACTCGTTTTTCGCTGTATCTTATCTAAGCTTCTTCTGTTTTCCCTTGTCTGGTGTCTTGTTTTCGCTTCTTGCCTCTTCGCTCTTTTTTTATCTCTTCATGGCTAACTTTCTCTTTTGGAATTTCCGTGGTATTGGCAACGATGCGTCTATGGCTAGGCTAAAATGCATTGTCAGGAAGCACTCTGTTGGTTTGGTTGCTCTTCTGGAACCTTTTCTAGCCCCGGAAGGTATTCCCAAAATCGTCTTATCCTTAGGTTTTAGCGGTGGCTCTTCCAACATCTCGGGAAAGATTTGGATCTTATAGTCCAAATCCCTTGCGGTTCGCCCCGCTTTCGATTCCTCTCAGCTTTTTTCAGTGGCTTGTTCGTCTACTTCTTTTGCTTCTCCCTTTTTATTCTCGGTGGTTTATGCCAAATGCGATCGTACGGAGAGATTAGCTCTTTGGTCTGACATTCTTGCCCTCGGTTCTTTAGGGCTAGCTTGCTCTGTGATTGGCGGCGATTTTAATATCGTCGCCTGCCAAGCGGAAAAACGGGGAGGAGCCGCCGTCAACCGTGTCGCGATGGCGGATTTCAACTCGTTCATTGTCAGCTCTGGTCTCTCTGAGCTTCCCTTTGTTGGCTCTGCTTTCACCTGGTCAAACAACCAAGAGGGACCGAACCGTATCCTCTCTAGACTTGACCGTGTTTTCGGGTCGGAGGATTGGTTTCGCCTTCCTTTTTCCTTCTCGATCGCTCACCTCCACCGGTCCTTCTCTGACCATACTCCTCTGATTGTTCGCTGCTCTCCTTTCTCCCTATCGGGACCCTCTTCCTTTCGGTTCCAGAGCATATGGAGATCTCATCACTCCTTTCTTCAAGAGGTTGCTAACTCTTGGAGCGTTCCAATTGTTGCCTCTCCCTGTGCTATTTTCGGTCGTAAGCTTAAGCGACTCAAGGGTTGCCTTAAGGTATGGAACGTTTAGATTTTTAAGAACATTTTTGATCGCGTTCGTATGGACGAAGAGTCTCTTATCGTAGCCGAATCCTTGCTAGACGAGGATCTGACCTCGGCTAACAAGGAGGCTTGGGCACTAGCTCAAACCATCTTCTCCTCGGAACTTCGTATCGAGAATGACTACCTTCGTCAAAAGGCAAGGGTCAAGTGGGTAGTCGACGGCGATACGAACTCCAAATTCTTCCATTCCTCTATTCGCAAGAAGAATAACCTTCTCTCGATCCATGAGATTTTGCGGCCTGATCTATCTACGGCTTCTTTGCCTGAGGAAGTCAAAGATACCATCCTGGCCCACTTTCCATCCTTTCTGGGCTCACCGTCTGTCTCGATTTCTGATCCGGTCCTGTTAGCTTTCATTCCTCGTGTAGTTCCTTCTCCGGAAAGTGTCCTTCTCGCGGATCTCCCAACCTCTGAGGAGATCCGTGCCTATGTCTTTTCCCTTAGCAAGGATAGCGCCAGTGGCCCGGATAGCTTCAATGGTGTCTTTTATAGGAGCTCCTGGCCTATTATTCAGGCTGATTTTTGTCTTGTTGTTCAATCCTTTTTCTCCGGGGAATCTCTTCCCTCTAGATGGACTTCCACCAACCTAATTCTCATTCCTAAATGCGAAAATCCAAGGTCTTGTGTGGATTTCCGGCCGATCAGTCTGTGTAACTTTTAGAATAAAGTTATCTCTAAGATCCTTGCTAATCGCTTGGCTCCTTTCCTTGACCGTATTATTTCTCCTTCTCAAGCGGGCTTTGTAAAAGGGCGTTTGATTTCTGATAATGTCCTTCTCGCCAGGAACTGATCTCCCAGATTGATCGGAAAGTTTGAGGTTCTAATGTTGTCTTCAAACTGGATATGGCTAAGGCCTACGATCGCATGTCCTAGTTTTTCGTCATCAAGGTTTTAAGGGCCTTCGGGTTCCCGAAACCCCTAATTGACTTGGTGTGGAGGCTCATCTCCAACTGTTGGTTCTCTGTGCTCATTAATGGTTCGGCTAACGGTTATTTCAGGGCGGGGAGGGGTTTGCGTCAAGGAGACCCACTCTCGCCATCTCTTTTTGTGATCGCGGCGGAGGCTCTCATTCGCGGTCTCCAAACTTTAACTATCTACGGTCAGGTCCAACACTTCGGGATTCCAAGGGGTTGCCCCCTTATTTCTTCCTTATCCTTTGCAGATGACATTGTCATTTTTTCTAATGGCAGTCGATCCTCTATCAGGCGGCTCCTTAGTTTCCTCCATCAATATGAGAGGTCCTCGGGCCAACTCGTTAACCCTTCCAAAAGTAGCTTCGTCCATGCGAAGGACTTGTCTCCCTCTCGTGCTTTCTGGATCGAGACTGTCTCGGGTTTCAAGGAAGCATCCCTCCCTCTCCCATACCTGGGTATTGTCCTATACCGAGGTAGAAAGCTCAATGCTTTTTTCGATCCCTTGGCGGAAAAGTGAGGGGTAAGATCTTACGTTGGAATGCGTCTCTTATTTCTCAGGCTGGTAGACTGGTTCTTATCAAGTCTGTTTTAGACTCGATGGGAACTCATGTTTTCGCGGCAATGACCCCTACCTCTTCCTTCTTCCTTCTTCCGGTCGTATCGGTCTTTGGCCTCGTCCTTCTTCTGGGGCAACAAGGACAACGCCCGTCGTCACCAATGGGTGTCGTGGGACGCGGTTTGTCGTCCCAAAAACGAAGGTGGCTTGGGTCTGCGTAATCCTAAGGACCTTTGTGCGGCTTTTGCCTGTAAGTTGTGGTACAGGTTTGGTGCTAACAACTCTCTATGGGCATCGTTCCTCCATGCTAAGTACCGTAGGCTAGCGGGCTCTAATTTCACGGGTTCTCCGTCCTATGCTAGTGAGACCTGGAAGCACATGCAGTCGGTGAAGCCATTATCTGACTCTCATGGTGGATTTACAGGCTGGGATGGAGCTTCGTTTTCCATTCTGAAAGCTTGGACTTCGATTAGAACTCCAAGCCCCATTCGCCCTGTGTTTTCGTTCATTTGGGATTCCCGTATTCCCCCCAAAGTCTCTCTATTGATGTGGTGAATCCTGCATGATGGATTGCCACTAGATGAGAATCTCCAAAAGATCGGCATCCCCCTTGTTTCCCGTTGTCGTTGCTGTGGAAACGGAGAAACGGAATCCTTGAACCATTTGTTTTTTGATGGTTTCTCGGCCAGATCGTGCTGGAATTACTTCGGCAACCTTGTGGGTGTTCGACGTATTGCCAGATCTCCTTTTGATCTCCAGAGTTCCTGGTGGGCTGGGATATCTGGAAAATCACTTCGTTCAATCGTGTTCCACTTGATTCCTTGTCTCATCTGCTGGCACCTTTGGTGCACGCGGAATAAGGCAATCTTCGATAGCTCTCCAATGGATTCTCCGTCCATTATTCGGCGTGTGAGGAATGACGTCTTCCTAGCGTTCCGTGGTAGACCATTCAGGGGACCCATGGGCCCCCGTTCTGGGCGATTAGTGGGTCTTCTGTCTATTTCGTGTGCTCTGACTTCCGCTAGACAGGGAGTTGGTTGAATCTTTTCGATCGGGCGTTGGCTTTCACCCAGCGCTCCCTATCCCCTCCCCCCTTTTTTTGTTTAATGTGGTTGCTAGTTTATCTGTTCCAGGTGTCGGATTATCAGGTTTGGCCTTGCTTTTCTCCTTTCGGACTTATGGGTGATTCCTGCGTGGCTTCGGAGGAGGTTCTTGTGTCCTCCTTCTTTTTATGTCTTGGCTTGGATTTAGCGGATTTCTTTGGAGGGCCTTAGGCTTTCTTCTCCCTCGTCTAGCTGTGCACGAGGTTCTGTGGACATCTTCATTGGGCGGTGGCTTTGTCGGAGCTCGATGAGGTTGTCCGATGGGCGGTGGATTTTCCGGAGCTCATCCAGATATTCCGTGCTGCTCTGAGTCTTCTGTGGGGCCCTTCTTGGTTCTTCTGAGCCGGCTCTTCATATCAGTCGGCGATAGCTCCTTCCACAGGAGTCTGCTTCCTCTGGTTTAGCTGCCTTTGCTGTAGCTCGGTGTGCTTTCTATGTGGTTTGGCTTGGTGGTCTGGCCTTTACCTTCAGGTTAAGGCGGGTTGGTGGTTGTTGGTGGTTTTTTTTCTTTTTCTGTATTTCTGAGCTGGCCGTATTGTCTTTGTCTGTTGTGGCCTTGACTTTTTGTCTTTTCCGTTTTTGTTCTGTGCTCTTCGAGTCTGGGAGGCATATGTCCTTCATATGCTTCGCCTTTTTTTGTGTGCCACCGGAGAAGGCGTTTTTTTTTTCTCCTTTTGTTTATATACTTTCTCTTATCTAAAAAAACAAAAGTGCTCGAAGCATGATGAATACAAGATAGAAGATGTTATGGGCAATTTTGCCCACGAGATCAAGGTTTGGGGAGTGACCAAGCAAAGGCAAAGGAAGGGCTTGACAGCAAGAGGAAACAAAGGAGTAAAGAGAGGCAAAACTCGTTGTTCGGTACCCATGAATCGAACCTGTTAAGCACCGAAGGTATCGAACAGGATTCCCTGTTCGGTAGGTTAGGTACCGGACATAAGCATGGTGTGGATGCCAAATCAAATTATGATATGTAGACCGAACCAAGGGGAACAAGGGATGCCGAGCCGAGCAGGAAGTGAGAGAACCTAGCCAACAAGGTGTTTATGTGCATTTCACCGAACCAATCAACAGTGGACCAAGATTCCAACCGAACCAATCAATACATATATGGAAGGAGATCTAAATATATTTGGAAATTGGTAATCATGGTTGGAATCGGGCCAGCTCATAGCGGAAATTATGAGTGAATTTAAAAAAAAATTACCTTACTGGATTTTTATTGAGCCTACGAAGTCTAATTTATTTAGAACATTTCTAAATTTAATTTAAATAAAATCTCTTATTTCGTTTAAATTTACAAACTATAGATAGAATTTTATTTTATTTATATTCAATTTAGATAAAATCTCTTATTTGGTTATGCTTCTGATCTGGCTCTAATATTCGCTCCTTTTGTTGATGTTTCTGGTCCAGTGTCAGATGATGATAGTACTTGTCCATCCTCCCATTCAGGGAGATAAGCAGGTTGTTTTGTAGTAGTATAGGCACTCCAGTCTATCTCCTGTTCTTTAGTTTTTTGGTGGTTTGTCCACTTTAATCAGCTGCTCTATGCATGTACATATCATATGTTCTTTATTTATATACAGTGGCATGGCCCACTATAAAGCCGGCTAGCCTTGTTAAAAAAAATAGTACACATATGTACCATATACATATATGTATGTGTGTGTGTGTGTAACATAATAATCCATGCAGGGTATAACATGCCCGTATATAAATATTGGGATTTACATCGCAGCGGACATGTAACTCATCCTATATGTATTGAATGTTGTCCAAATATATGTATGTATGTATACTTATTATTTATAGATATTGAAGTATGTAAATATATATATGGATATCTTGAGAAAATATTAATTAGCTATAAACATATAAATATTATTGTAATAAATATTAAGTAAACACACACACACATATATATATACACACACACATATATAACATATAAGTTTTATTTTTTATTATTGAAATATATATATATATATATATCTTATATTAACCTAAATATATTATTTTTTTCTTTTAAGTATATACATATATAATATATAAGTACATATGTAATATTTAAAAATAAATATGTGTTTATATAATATATGTATACATATATATAAATTATAAAATTAAAATAATTATTTACTAAATTATTCCAAATCGAATATATAGCAGAACCAAAATTTTATTATAATGTTATTACATTAATATATATATATATATATTAATTAGTAAAACAACAATAAATTAATGATAAAAACATTTATATAACATATTTTTGAATTTTAAACTTTTAGAAAATTAAGGATGTTATTTTAAGGTTTAAGAAAAATTCCATAATTTTCTCAGTCAAAGTATTATTTTTTATTAATTAATAGTTTCAATTGAAATATAAAATGATTTTCTAAAAATATAAAAAATGACTTAAAAAAATCTGATTTTTTGGCCGAGAGTTTCTATCATGACATAATAATTTTACAAAATTTATAATCTAATTTTTGAAGTATAATTTATTTTCTATGAATTTTTAAGTAGTATATTGATTTAAATAATAATAAAAATATTAAAGAATTTTTAAAAAATATTTTCAATCACCGAAAATTATAATTAATGTAACTATGCATTTATAAAATATAAGTTCAATTATTTTTATGATATATAACAACCCGTACTTTAGTAGACCAAGATTTTCGCTAAACCGAAAACCCAAGTCCACTAAAATAGGATTGTTGGTTTGGTATCCTGCAAAAAAGAAAATATATCAAAGCACTAACAGTTATAACGCACAACGGAGATAAGAAAATATAATGGATCAATATAATCACCGACCAAAAATCGACATCCCAAATGTCAAGGCCCTCGGCCAAACAATAGCTCTAAATCAACACCAGTAACCGCCCTTCTAAATCATGTGGGTTGTAATGAGGACGAGGTCAGAACAACATTCTGGCGACTGGTAAATTATACATCTTATACATAAAACTATCTTATGTCGATTATTCACTATTTCGTGTTATGTTAGATTTTATTATTAGTCTTTTTTTTTATTTTATTTTTTTTATTATTAGTCATTACGACTCCATTGCAGCGTACGAATTATACCCGTCCACACTCTGTAGATCTATGTCTATATAGCGGTGTGTGTGTGCGCGCCCTAAGTCCACTAATGGACCTAGATACTATCCCCACTAGTATTAATTGCTCAGCACCTCATAAAGATCTATCGACATTGTATCACCGAGGAAATCCCATCGTGCACACCGGCGACCTCCGGTCTGTAAGGTCCTAATGCTTCAGGTATTTTTCATCACGTACGTCAGCCTTTTTCATACCCTTATCTGCTTCTTATTATGGATTTTAGTCTCCATGCACCACCACCCCGTCTACGTTTTGAAGGAACCTTTGTATAGGTTAACTAGCATTGCCCTATCAAACAAACTAACTAACAACTATGGCGTTGCATAACCCAACTAAACCAATTCTGCTAGGTGAAAGAGATTAGTTAGGTGTAACCCTATCATTCCCGTTGACAGCAAGAGACCGATGATGAGCTTGATAAATATGCAACTCCTACCTTATAGGTACCCAAGTACGCCAGCCTTTTACGTACACTTGTTGCAACTCATTTTGATACCTAAGCACACTAGACTTTTCATGCCATGTTACATAAATTCGATCTCCCTCACCATCCATTTAGATTGCCTTGTGCAATCAAAACAATACCCTCACTTAAAAACTTTGAAGCGACCTAATTTGACTGTGCACTCGACATAATTATAATAGAAAATTTATATTCAAGGCAATAAGCACAGTCTAGACTTAGGGATACCCCTTTAGTATGAAATCGTACACTCATTACAGGTCCTGTTGGTTGGATATGTTTTTAGCATTCCAAACCAGTCTAATGATCTTCAGACGTTGGCCCATTATAATTATAATAAAATAATTTATAATTATTCACACCCGTCATAAAATGCATATCCGAGGCTACTTATATACATATTTTAGACTTATGTATACTTATTATTCTTTTATATTCTTTATTGCCTCTACATCTTTTATGTTCGACATTAAGTCTTCGGTCTTACTATTCGTTTATCTTTTATTTCATTAATTTCATTTACCGCTTCTCAGATTCAGACATCAATATCGTTGCTACAACATTCATTAGTTCAGCCTTTTATTTCTATTCCAATTCTTATTTCTTTTTCTTACCTATAATACATACTTACATTTTCATGAGTTTCCATTTTATTAACCTTTAAGCTACATTCTTATTTCAATATTCCACTTTTTGGGTTTATTATATTTTAATAAATTAGTATCAAACATTAACAATTTAACTTTTATACGGTAAATTTCCATATCTTATCCTAAAAAGATGGTTCGTGTGATGTTTGTATTTATAAGAAATTCTCTTTTATTTATTGAAATAGTTATTATAAAATCTAGCAATCATCTCTATTTTATACATCTCTTTCTTTTTATAAGTATATATTAATTACTTGTCACTTCAAACATCACACTTTTGTTAAGTTGAATTTGATAATATATGGAAATCCACTTCTAATAACATATTCCAATAAATTAGAATATCACTAAAAACTCAAAAGTTTGGTTAGCTTTATTTTCAATCTCATTCATCAACATCAAATAAAATAGAATCTCAATTCATTATGTTTTCAGTTAACAAATCCGATTTAAAACTGATACTTAAAATCACTTTGCAATTACAGAATTCAATCTAATCATTATGTAATTACAGTAATAAAACTAATCATTACATGATTGCAGAATTAAAATTGATCATTACACTTTTATAATTATCACTACAAATTTATAGGTGTTAACAGGCATTTTGACCCCGCTATATCCGAACTAACTGGACAAGTTAGACCTGACTGCCATCAAGGCCATTAAGTTCGGAGCGATGATTGTGGAGTCCAGAAATCAAGTACAGATGATTATATAAAGCTATAATCGAATGGAATCAAGGGATATGCTATACAAAATGTTCTAAGTATGGAATATAGTCGAATCTAGAAAAGGGATCGGGTATGATCCCACTCAACCAAAGGGATCAGATTACTTCAGCTAAACAAGTGCAACTCAATGGAAAACACTATATATCTCGAAATGCATAAGTCCAATACACATGAAACTTTGGAAACAACAATAGTGGACCCTAGGGAGTCCACCCTAGGGATCACACCCTAAAAGGAAAAAGTAAGAGGGATCGGCTCTCTTCCTTCCATAAGGATCAGCCATAATTAGGCAACATCACACATTGCAATAATGGTTGATCAATAACTCAACATCTATAGATCCAATCAACCTGAAACTTGAAGGAAAAGTGCATCTCAACATGAAGAACCACTTGTAGGATTGCAGCCCCCAACTCCTCCAAAATAGTTATCAGCCTTGATCCATATTTGTTGGGATTTGGGCCATGCGATCTCATCTGTAGGGCCCTATGGATCTAGAGAACCTACTACCGAATTTTTAGGGAGATATTTCGCCGTCTTTCTCTGTAAATACAGACTTGATTGTTCATTTTGGAGATCTTTAGACTGCTTATTGCTTTGTACTCTTTTGTAACTAAGGATTCTAATCTAATCCCTCTTGTACTCAGTTTACAAAGTGATTAATAAAGCTCTCTCTTTAAAGTGGACGTAGGCAAACAACGGCCGAACCATTATAAGTTTCCATGTCTCTTTTATTTTCTTATTTCTTATTGCTTTATTACTATACTCTCTTTGTTTACATTTAATATTCTTCATTTATTTCTCTACTATAAGTCTCTTGAGTGTTTGTGCCAATTTTTGGTGCAAACATTTTGGTGCTTTCATTGAGAGCTGTATTCTCAACTTGATTGGATCTCATCATCTACTTGTGGATTCCAGATTCGCGAGATAGATCCAACTTTCTACCGACAAGTTTCTGTTTTCAACTTAGATTTGAAGAAGAGATCTATAAGGAAACTACCAACAATGGTTAGGAACATCATATCTACTTCTCCAAAATGCAGAAGGAAACGAGAACGCCAGCAACCAGCAAGGAGGCTAGAGCAATTGACCAGTAGATATTAATGCTACCAATCCAGTTGATATCTAGAGTCCAGCTGATTCCATCACAAGAGTTTATTTCCAAAATCTGATGAGTGAGCTCATGGATAGCCACTGACAGTTAAACCGGTAGTTTCAAGCCAATATTGATCTAATGAATCAACTCAAGGATCAATAATGTGGAAAACTAGGAGGGAGCCAACTCCCTATTCTGCATCGAAAAGCTCAACTTCATCAGATGACCATCACAAGCGCAGATGTCATAGAACCGACGGGCATCATGTAGAAGCTTCAGGACATCAACATACCACCCTCCTCAGGCTGCCAAGACCGATCTAGCCGATCCCTCTATAGGGGTCGGGGCCGATCCCTCCGCCAAGGAAGGAGCCTTACCTTTTCTAATGGAACTCGAACTGGAGCGCCGTGGTTGATCTGGATGGTGGAGTTCAAGTTAATGCAGAACAGTTACCTCTTTGGAGTGATGATGGTGTAAACGCACATTAAGAGGATGTTGAGAAAAGGAGGTGTGGAACAACCCCTAGAGATTGATCGGACCATTCACGTGAGGTGGAGCACGACTACCTCTTGGCTCCAACTATCCAAACGTCGGACTTGTCGACCATGGTCAGACAACAAGTAAGTGAAAGCCAAGGTTTGACCAATGATGATTGGGGGATCTCAAGAAGCCATGCCCCATTCACAGATAATATTTTACACGCTGAATATCCGAGGAGATTTAACATGTCGTCGATGCCTGCCTACGAGGCAAAAATCGATCCTAGGCAGCACATCATGTGATATGAATAGCCGATGGACTCTGCACGAGCTGATGATGCCACAAAATAAAGATGTTCCATCATTCTTTCTGGCATAGCAATAATGTGGTTCATGAGATAGCCCCCAAGGTCAACCTCTAGGTTTGATGATTTAGCAACAAAATTTGTGAAGCGGTTCCGTATGTACGCAACTCGCCTCAAAGTTGCAATATCTCTATCAAGCATGATCCAGGCTCCGGGAGAATCGTTGAAAGACTACTTGGAGAGATTCCATATAGCCGTCACAGAATTCGGTAGTCCAAATGATCGTTCAGTATTAATGGCGATAACAGGAGCGATTGACCCAGAATCTAACTTTGGCGATTGCTTAGTTGGCAAAACACCCTTGATATCGGAGTGTTTCTACGCAAAAGCAGCTTAGTATTTGAGGAAAGAGGAATCTAGATGCTTTAAGAATAGGAATGTTGTGGGACCGAGTGGAGAGGAAGTGTAGAGTAATGTTATAGTGAAACAATCCGGGAAGAGTTTCGAAAAAGTTCAAGTAAATGTCCAAAACAAACCGAATCAGCAAAAGAAATGCGATGATAGGAACCATGAACAAAAGAGGGATTTTGGAAATGGAAAGTCTAGGATTCCAATGTATGTTACCTACACACCACACTGAATAAATCTTTAGAGAACTTCTACTTGTCTACATGCAATACCATGCAATAAGGAAGCCACCTCCAAAAGAATCGACGGAGAAACAAAAGCGGACTAGAAAATATTGCTGGTTCCACGAATGCTATGGTCACAAAAACAATGAATGTAGGCACCTCTAGGATGTTATCAAGAAACTAATTTGAAAAAGAAAACTATAGCAGTTTATTAAAGCCCCGTAGGATGGTGGGCAGAGGACATCCGACCCCATCCGAGGACAACTCCGCACAAGGCTGAGGAGCCTGCGCGGACTGGTGGAAGATTAGTAATCAATACAATAGCTGGAGGAACACATCTAACTGACAAGAGCTAACACGAGATGGAGTGCTATGCTAGTGCAATCAAGCATATGAATTTTGAGTCTTATTCTAACACAAAGATGGGGCTCCGGCCAAATAGCAGCGTATGATGGCAGATGACATCGTATTCAAAAACAAAGATGCAAATTAGGTGGATGCACCGACTATTGACCCAATGGTCATTTTGGTCATGATCGGCCCCGCCTCAATGAGAAAAATTTTGATTGACAATGGCAACTTGGTGAATATTATCTTCAAAAAGGCTTACGACCATATGTGGAAGGAAGCCAAAGATTTGAAACCATGTAGAGCTCGCATTATGGCTTAAGCGGTAGGCTATGTCGAGCTACCGGTGAAGTTAGGAGAAGGTGACCGTAGGAGGGTACGAATGTTGCCATTCGTTGTGTTGGATGTGGACTCTCCATATAATGTTTTTTTGGCCGACCAGCCCTTGCTGAATTCCGGGCACCCATTGCCCCTTGGTGTCTTACCTTAAAATTCTCAACTGATAATGGCGAGGGAGTGGTGTATGGAGATCAGGCGACCGGACATGCCTACTATGTGGCTGAGTTGAGATACACTCGATAGAAGAAGAAAGGTAAGGGTATGGACAAGTCTTTCCGCATCCAAGCCGCCGAAGATTGAAAACTAGTGCCTGAGCCTTGGCTCGAGCGCCATAGTCGGTTCTACAAAGATATAGGTCCACGAAATGATGAGGAGGAGCCCAAAGAAGCCAAGGCTGGACCGGCTGAGCTAACGATGGACATCACGGTCAGCCACGATGACCCATCACGGATCCTAAAGATTGGATCATAGCTCAGCCCCTTGATGATGAAAGAACTTGTTGGTTTTCTCCAAGCGAATCTTGATGTGTTTGCTTGGACTCATTCTGATATGTGTGGGATCTCGCTTGCCATTGCAAGCCATGCATCAAATATTGACCCGAGGCATGTTCTGGTGAAAGTGAAACAGAAAAGGCGTGGCATGGATCCGAAGAGATCTACCGCCCTTAAAGAGGAGGTGGATAGTCTGAAAAGCAATGAGTCTATTCATGATGCCCTCTACCTGAAATGGGTATCTAATCCTATACTTGTGAGAAATTCAAATGGAAAATGGCAGACATGTGTTGACTATTCGGACCCAAATAAGGCATGCCCTAGTTAACCAAATGTTCAAAGATCAGATTGGAAAGACGATGGAGGTATATGTGGATGACATGCTCGTGAAGTCACGACGATCAAGCAACCACATTAGAGACTTAGCAGAAATGTTCGATATCATCTGATATTACAAAATGAAGATCAATCCTCTAAAATGTTCCTTTGGCATTGCATCAAGAAAATTCTTGGATTTCATTGTCAATGCGCGTGCAATCAAAGCTAATCCTGAGAAGATTCAAGCAATTCGCAACATCCAAGCTCCAAAGACTATCAAACAAGTACAAAGCCTAAATGGGAAGGTTGTCGCGCTAAGCCGGTTTTTTCTCCAGAGCCACCGATAAATATTCCTTTCTTCGACCTGATTAGAAGAGGGAAAATTAACTTTGAATGGACATAGGAGTATGAAGATGCATTCCAAGCTCTGGTGAACCACTTAGATGGACCTCCCATCTTGTCAAAGCCGGTGGATAATGAAGACCTGTATATTTACATGGCTGTGTTGGTACATGCTATAAGTGCAACACTGCTTCACGAGGAGAATCGAATCTAGAGACTGGTCTATTATGTTAGCAAGCGATTAACAGGAGCTGATAGGAACTATTCGAAGATATAGAAATTGCTATACTTCTTGTTGATTGCTTCAGGAAAGCTCCATCCCTATTTTCAAGCTTATCCCATCAACGTTTACACCGATCAGCCATTACGACAGGTATTACAGCGACCTGAGACGTCTGGAAGGTTATTGAAGTGGAAGATTGAATTGAGCCAACTTGACATCACTTATCTCCCTCGGAGAGCCATCCATAGACAAGAAATGGCGAAATTTATAGCAAAATTCACTACACAAGATGATCTACCATAGAGCAGTGAAGTGCCTATCATCTGATGGAAAATGTATATAGATGGAGCCTCCAATGATCGTTGTTTAGGAGCTGGAGTCATACTAGTAACTCCGAAAGATCGATTAATTTTCTATGCTAAGAAGCTTGATTTCCCTACAATGAACAACAAAGCTGAGTATAAATCTCTGATTGGTGGACTCAAACTTGCTAGGGAATCGGGAATAAAACCTATTAAAATCTTTTGTGATTCCTAGTTGGTGGTATATCAAGCTAGGGAAGATTACCAGGCTAAAGGACAATGACTCGCTCCATACCTTATACGAGTCCAAGAGCTATTGACAGACTTTGAGTATTATGACATCATGCACATTCCTCGGGATTAAAACAAAGAGGCCGACTCATTGGTAAAGTTTGCTACCACCGGGGATGCACAATAAATGGGCTTGGTTCCAATCGAAGTACTAGACACTCCAAGCGTAAACCAGTTTGAAATCGACTGGGTACTAGAGACAGAGCCTGAGAAGGAGTTGTGGATGACTGCGATTAAAGATTATTTACTACAGGGAGTCCTTCTCAAATGGAAGAATAAAAGATGATAATTCCTTCGCAAAGCTTCACGATATATCATTCAGGAAGGAGTCATGTATAGAAAGGGTTTTTCCATTCCCATGCTCCGGTGTATCGATCATGATGAAATAAAATGAGTCCTAAGGGAAGTTCTTGAAGGGGAATGTGATAATTACACTGGGAGGCAAACCCTAGCAAAGAAAGTACTCCGTTACGGGTATTACTAGCCAATTGTCAATCGAGATTCTATCGATTACACTAAGCGATGTGACAAGTACCAGATGTATGTAAAAGTTTTGAGAGATCCGATGGAAATTACACAAATGGTCAGTCTGTAGCCATTTGCTACATGGGGCATAGATATTATCGGTTCCTTATCGATCTCTAAAGGTGATGCGAAGTATGACATCATAGCAGTTGATTACTTTACCAAATGGGCCGAAGCAGAACCTTTAACTACGATCACGATGAAGAAAGTAATCAACTTTATTGTTCGGAACATCATATGTCGTTTTAGCCTTCCACGAACCATTGTAACTGATAATAAAACCCAATTCGACAGCGCTGAATTCAAATATTTCTGCTGTTGGCATCATATGAAAAGAGATTTTCGGCAGTTGCTCACCCTTAAGAAAATGGACAAGTTGAAGCTGTGAACAAAATCATATATTCCATTCTGAAGAAACATTTGGAAAAGGCTAGAGGCAAGTGGGTGGATGAACTCCCGACAGCATTATGGGCTAACAGAACCACCCATAAGTCCGCGACTAGCCATACTCCATTCGCTCTTGCTTACGGCTCCGAGGCCGTCATTCCTGTTGAACTCGAAGTCCCTTCTCATCGAGTGACTTACTATGACCCCAGAACGAATATAGATCTCCTCTTAGAATCTTTAGACTTGGTAGATGTGAAGCGGGAAGAGGCTGATTTAACGGTAGCTGCACATTGACACCGAGTCGCCCGATACTACAACACTAAAGTTCGACCTAAGACCTTTGAAATTAGCGATCTCATCTTAAAATGGGTTTTTCCTATCCCGTCACACATGAATCCTACTTGGGAGGGACCGTATGTCGTTGAACAAAGGCTTGGAGAAGGAACTTTCAAACTAGCGACTATTGATGGCGTCACACTTCCAAGGGCACGGAATAGCGAGCATTTACAATGCGATTTCACTTAGTTTATTCTTTTTCATTCAGTTGTATTTAATTTTGAATTTGCTTTAGCATTTAATATTCCAAATGTGTAATAATACAAAATTTGACATTTCATTCCATTTGGCAAATAAAATTCAAAATTTCCTTCATATGTTTGATTGCTATAGCATTACATATTAGTTATGATACCCGACTAACTAATATTGACATGTCTGAGCAGGTTCCCAGAGTTTGGAGCCAGCCGATTACACAAATTCACGATTGGACTAAACAAAATGAACGTGGTTTGACTGCTCATTCGATGATTCTCGCTCACAATCCGATGGGCGAAGTGCTAACGTGAAACGAATGTGACTCGACCATCCAATAATTAAATTAATCCCAACAAACGATGGGACAAATATGAATCAAAAAGCGATCGTAATACGACTGACCTCTCTCCAAGTTAAACTCCAGGCTTGGTGGAAATCAATCAATTAAGGAAATTACGATTCGACTATTTTCTGAAATAACTCTAAGTCCTAAGAGTGTGGATTGAAGTATAAACACAAATTGGGCGCGATTCGACCACCCCCCACCAAACTCTTATCCCATAGTGCGGATATGAATATAAACAAATAGATAGATGCGGTTCGACCACTCACTATACGATAAACTTCGATCTGAAATCGATAGAAGGAGTATAAATTCGTTAAGTATGGAATTCGACCATCTACTATCTAACTCCTCTAATCCGAGATTAGGGGTAAGAGTATACTCACTTAGGCCATTGAATTCCACAGCATAGCACTAGGGCTTAAGCCTAACGTTTGGCACAACTTGAGGCCATGAGTAAAATTAATGGATGATTATCCCAATCAACTAGCAATGAATTTCAATTACATTGAATAGGAAAGTAATAGCTCGATCACTCAAACAAAATTTATATAAGAGTTCAATAGAAAACAAAGAACATTTATTTACACAAAACCTGGAAACGTAGTACAAGTTTATCCAAAGCGGGGGCCATACTCGCACATGCGCGACTAACGAAAAGAAAAACAGACATGTAAGCTATGTACAAAATAAGCCAACATGATGGCTACTACTTTTGCTTCTTCTCCCTTCTGGGTTTCTTGGGAGTAGACCCACTCGAGCCTCCACCTGCTCCTCTCTTCGATCCTTTACCATTGCCTTTACCACCTTTGGCAGGGGAGCTTTTAGATGTTGGAGGGAGTCCTTCGGGAACCGAACCGCCAGGTGGAATGACTTGCAATAGGATGAGGTTTAGATCATCAGTGTCCAAATTAATAGGCTCGGCTTTGGCCTTCTTTTTCAGCAACTCCTCCCTCTCGATGCGCTCCTTCAAGCTAAGCTCATTAGTGTGTTCGGAGGTGCCCGTGATTATAACATCATCAGATTCATCAGGCAGCGGCTGATCATCGGCTCTTTCATCAGCAAGAGCTCCAATAACTTGAGCATCGGGCCCTGGAATGTCAGAAGCCATTGGAATATCAATAAGTTTCGGTTGTTGCTCCATAGTGCCACCACTTCTTGGAGTTTGATTAGGAACCGGAACACCTGCAGATTCGTAGAAACAAGTGAATAAGCCCAGAACTATTGGGTATGAAGAACAAAACCTCTCAAGTAATGGAGAATAGAGCAAGATACCTACATCCGGCTGACTTTTGGTTGTTGCCGGAGTGCTCCCTTCATGAATAGAAGTTAGCACCTTTGATTTATAACCAGGTCGTTCTGGATCATAGCTCGGATCTTGTCTCGGGCCAAGTGACACTGATGCTCCAGCTAGTTGATGTGAAGAGGAACCTTTGGGTTCGGACCCCGAAGCTTCATCGAAGTCTTTCCCTTTGCCAGAGGATGCCAGAATATCAAAGTATAGGAGCCTTACGGTGGCAAGATCTAAAGGTTCATTCCCATGAAGGATCTCTCGCATCGGTTACTCCTCATCCAAATCGGCTTCACCAAGGGCTTTCTTCCTCATTTCAACGATATATTCCTAAGCCTTGGCAAGCGATTCGAGGTAGCCCTCTCCAAGAAAACTCAAGTTATGGTGGATTATGATCTTGGTGTTGTATTCAATAATCAGAGGATCAAACATGTTCTTAATCTCATTCTGGCGAGCTTCTTTAGCATCCTCCAACTGGGCCTCGATTTGCCCTCTAACTTCATTACGGCCAACTTCCCTCGTCTCTTCCTTGAGGGCTTTGATTTAAGCAAGCTAGTCGTCGAGTTTAATTTTCAACTCCTGAGCCTCAACGGCTTCTTCACAATACTTTTGAGACTTCACTTGAGCCTTAAGTTTTTCTTCCTTCTCTTTCTTAAGCAGCTCTTCCAGTTCCTCAATGTAGAGGGCTCGAATGTCTTTCTCTTTTTGTAGTGTGTCCTTCTCTAGAGCAAGCACACCGTTGCAGCAAAGGGCAGTGTCCAGCTCCTTTTTGTGAGCCATTTCTAGATGATTAACTGCTTTGGATGTTTCTTGTAACATCCCCTATTTAGAGGCCCAAAGCTAAGCGCTACAGATGCTGAAGTCATCTATAGTATTAACTTCCGACGACCAAATACGGCTATGTTAATGGTATCTATAATATCAGAAGTGCTTGAAAATGAAACAAATCATAGAATTCAAAACAATTTTTTTTCATTATATTTCAAAACACTGGTTCCATATTCATATTATATGATCCCAAAATGTTTCCCAAGCAATGATAAAATATACTTATTACAACATACGCCAAGAGCGACATATAAAGATGCCCCTTTGGACGATCAGAGTAATATTGTCATAACAAACATAATACACAGTGGAATAAAACAACTAAAACAAGAACTACAACTCCTAAATAGCTATCCGTTAGCCTCATGTTCACCCCCGGTAGCTTTATTCGTCATCCTACTAAGAACCTGAAAGAATCTCAACCCTCGGCCTACTCAAATCAATTTTGAGCACCCGAGAGTTTAAGGGGAAACATAAACTTCGAGTCAGACATAAAGCCTGGTGTGAATAATACTATACATCCCGATTATTAATGTTAAGTGAGACCACGCCGCTTAGCGGAGCAGGTTTCCCGACACTAACATTCTTTTAAAACATAGCTTTTGCAAATCTTTTCCTGCAACCAAAATTAGGTAAATACTGTAAAGAATCATTATGTAAACATACATATCAGGTAATAAAAGAACTATCTATTCAAATAATTTAGTTTTGTTTGGCAGACCATTAACCATTGGCTGACTCGGGCTTACTAGACAAAATAACAAAATAATCTAACATCTGTTAGACACACCTCTTTTGGATGTCTGTCCTTAACTATCTGCTAAATACCTCTCTTCTAGACAGTTTATCACTAACTCAACATCTCCCAGGTCACCTGATCCTAATGGTTTTGCAGGCTCACCAATAACCTATCTGTATACAAACATATTTTCCTTTCCGTATGTAATCATAATTTTAGTTTTACCTGTGACAAAGCCCTACATTGGAATTTTGGACTAAATTAGCTGGGGCCAATAGCTAATATATAGGGCGCGACCCTATACCGGTCTCATCTGGTATTCTAATATCTGATTCATTTTTACTTAGGTATCCCTCCCCATAATTTTCCTTGAAAACCTTTTTCAAAATGATTTAAGACCTTTAAATCAACTCACATAAGGAAAATACATATACTCTATGCTTTACTCAAAATCACCTTGCTATGTTATATATATATATACTTTACTCAAACCTTAATTGATAAAAACATTTAAACACTTGAAAGTCCCTTTCGATTCTATTGAAAGCATCTCTTTTGAAACAAAGTAAAATCCTTTATTTATCTAGCCCGAAAAGACCAAAACTCCCTTTCAAAACCATTCTTAAACCCCTTTCGAAAACTTTGAAAACCTTCCTTTTGAAATATTTAAAACCTTAGACATCATATCTCAAAACACTTGAAAACATTGCCTTTAGAAACCTTGGAAAACCTTCCATTTCAACCCTTTCGAAACCATCAGAAAATAGTACCTTTCGACTCCTTCGAAACCCTTTTGGGAATCACCCCTTCAAAACCATTTTAAATACCTTACGAAAGCACCAAACCTTTAGAAATTCAAACCTTTCGAAAGCACTTGGGTTCAATTTAAAACATGTGGAAAAACACCTTTCGAAACCATTTAAGTCGAAGACATTCTCTTTCGAAACCATCGAGTTATACTTCAACAGAACAAAAAGGGTCATTTAAAAACATCTAAGTCGAATGCCTTCCTTTCGAAACCTATTCCTATGTGAAGAAGTGATGGTGTTGAAACCATCCCTTCGAAAACAATTGGAGAAGTGGTTAATTTTTAAAGCAAAGTATACCCTCCGAAACAATTGACTTCGAAAGGTAGAAAGGCGGCTGCTAGGGGTTTCGACCTCTTCGAAAGCATTACTTAAAATAAAAGAGTGCAACCCATTTGAAACCTTTCCTTTTAAAATAGTTGATCCAGTTGAAAGCCAATTGAGTTGAAACCTAACCTTTCGAAAGCAAAGTAGGCGCTACCTTTTATTTTAAAACAAGGCATACTCCAAGCCCTTCGAAAACTAGTGTTTTGACTAAGTACCCTTTGCCTTTATCCAATCGCTATGTACCAAGTAGCTTGATACCATGCGCATTGGTTTCGAAACCAATAGTGGCGAAAGGTCTGGGTCGGAACCCCCTGTGCCGAAAGTGGCGGAACATGCTAAAAACATGTTAAATTTATTTTTAACTTAAAAGAGAAACTTTTTAACCAACCTGCTATTGTTTGTCAAAATTTCATTGGTTTTCAAATACCTTTTTCAAAAGTGCTGCCAATATTTTCAGAATTAAACAATGATTTTATTTTTCAAAATGTCTCTTCTCCTTAATTAAATATATAAAACATTTAAGTCCCATACCTTAAATAATTTTATATATTCATCAAAACACTTAGAAAATTCTATAAAAATTTTAGAAAATCCTTTTCAATATGTTTTCTAACATATATAAATTTTAGACCCAAATAATTATTTATTTTGCCGTAAATAATTTATAACCCAATAAATCATTTTCTTCATAGGAAAATTAATATAAAATCCACATTAAGTCAGAAATTTATGAAAATTCAAACCCACCTCTAAAATTTTATTTCTGATCTACATTTAAATTCGCAAGGCAATTGTATGTCATTTAATAGGGTTTTCATGTCAAACATATCATAAAATCAATATACATATGCATAAATCATCAATAAGTATATATAAACATTTTGCTCTTCTAAAACATGGCTAAATCATGCAAGATAAATTTTGGTTTCATCTTAAAACCGAAAACACATAGAAAATGAGATGTAGTAATTATTCACCTTAGCTTGGTGATTAGGATGTGAGATTTGATCTTGATTATGTTGATTTTATTTTCCTCTTGAAAACTTTAGCTTTCTCTTCTTCTCCTTTGCTAATGGTGGCCGACCTTAGTGTGGTTATTTTCGTTTGTGATAAAATGAAATTAGGGTGTATTCATTTTCATAAGGGTTTAGGGTATTAGGAAATCCCTTTTTCCTATTTTGCCTTCCCCTATTTCCTAACTCTTAAGTCCATTTTACTTCATTTATCTATTCATTAATATGGCACGGCTACTCCTTAGTTATAATCAAATCTCTATCCATTAATCATCTTATATTATTTTATTTTATTTAACTAATTAAATATCCTAATTAATGTTACTAAAAATATGGGGTGTTACAGACTCCGCTCCTTAAAGAATTTCATCCTTGAAATTACGATAAGGCACACAACAAATCAATCAAAGAGGTAAAACATACCATCAAAACAAATCAGGATAAGCGTCTCTAATCCTGCTCTCAGTCTCTCAAGCACAGTCTCTCTCATCGTCGCCCCACTGGACTTTCACTAGTCCGACTGTCTTATTCCTTAGCCTCTTCTCATCTCTTGCCACAATCTGAATCGTCTTTCTGTCTATAGTCAAGTCCGGCTCTACTACTAGATCTTCTAACACTGTCAGTGCTATAGTAGTCTCCGAGTCTCTAACACACTTTATAAGATGAGAAATATAGAAAACATCATGGACTCCCGCCAAACTACTCAATAACTCTACTCTATACGCGAGTTTTTCGATCCTCTCAACAATGCGAAAAGGTCCAACGAATCTCGGTGCTAACTTTCCTGATTTCCCGAATCTAATCACACCCTTCATCGGTGAAAACTTAACAGACACAGTCTCCAACGGAGAACTCTAAATCTTTTCTTCTTCTATCTGCATAATTTTTCTATCTAGATTGAGTTTCCTTCATTCTCGCCCTTACCAGCTCAATCTTTTCTACTCCTTCATTTACTAAATCAGGACCAAGAACCAACCTATCCTCGATCTCCAACCAGCATGTGAAGGATTTGCATGGTCTTCCATACAAAGCCTCAAACGGTGCCATCCCAATACTAGTCTGATAACTGTTGTTACACGAAAAATCGACCAAATGTAGATGGTCTTCCCATGATCCTCCAAAATCCAATACACAAGCTCTTAACAAGTCCTTCAAGATCTTGTTAACCCTTTCCATTTGCCCATCTATTTGCGGATGGTAAGCGGTACTCATCTTGAGCTTGGTTCCTAAAGCTTCCTGTAGACTCTTCTAGATCTCGCTAGTGAATAAGGAATCTCTATCACTAACAATACTACTAGGAATTCTGTGCAGTCTAACCACATTCTTCATGAACAACTTTGCCAGAATATATGCTGTCCTAGTTGACTTAACTGATATGAAATGGGCACTCTTGATCAATCTACCCACTATGACATATATACTTTCATTTCTTCTACTAGATCTTGGCAACCCATCAATGAAATCTATAGAAATGGAATGTCATTTCCATACTGGAATATCCAATGGCTAAAGCAATTACTCGGCTTCTGATACTAGACTTTCACTTGTTGATAGTTCAAACACTGTTTCACCCATAAGCCAACATCCCTCTTCATTCCTTCCCAGAAAAAACTTCTCTTCATATCTTGATACATCTTCGTTCCTCCTGGATGAATAGTGAACTTTGAACGATGACATTCTTCCAAACTTTCTTTCTTTATGTCTCCCACATTTGATAATCTACTCTTCTTTCTTAACCATCCACTTTGGTCAAGACTGAAATCTTTCAAGTCATCACTCTCCGTTCATCCTTTAATTTCTTGATCCTTTCAGCTAACACTGGATCCTCTTCCTATTTAGAAGCAATCTTCTCAATCAATACCGGTCGGACTTCTAAAAAGACAACCTAGCAGATCCTCCACTAGACTCTGCCTTGGATCTCCACTGCACTTTGCAAGCTGACAATATTTCTAAATCCTTTCACTCAGCAATCATCGCTAAAGTTGCATTCTGATGTTTCCTGCTAAGTGCATCTGCCACCTTATTTTCTTTTTCGGGTGTATACTCAATTGCAAAATCATAAGTAGCAATAAACTCCAACCATCTTTGTTGTCTCATGTTCAGCTCCTTCTGGAAGAATAAATACTTCAACGATTTATGATCTGTATATAGCTCGAACCTCTCTCCTAAAAGGTAATGCCTCCATACCTTTAAGGCAAATATTACTGTAGCTAACTCCAAATCATACGTCGAATACCTAACCTCATGCGGTCTAAGCTGTCGAGATTCAAAGGCAATCACTTTACTCCTCTGCATTAGTACAGCTCCTAACCCAGTACCACACGCATCTGTATAAACTACCAAGTCCTGATTTCCCTCTGAAACCACTAACACCGATGCATGGGTCAATAAATGTATCAATCTATGGAATGCTTCCTCGCACTTATCATTCCACACAAACTTCATATCCTTTCGCGTTAGCTTAGTCATCGGTGCAGCTATCCGCGAAAACTCCTTTATAAACCTTCGTTAATATCCGGTCAATCCTAGAAAACCCTTTATCTCGGTCACTGTCTCTGATCTCTTCCAATTATTCACCGCCTCAATCTTTGTCGGATTTACAGACAACCCTTTTTCTAAGACTACATGACCAAGGAACTTCACTTCCTTCTTCCAAAAATGGCACTTCGAAAATTTTGCCTTCAGCTGATGCTCCCTCAATGTCTCAAGCACAACTCTAAGATGAACTTCATGCTCCTTCTCATCCTTAGAGTATATCAGAATATCACCTATGAAGACTAACACGAACCTATCCAAGTGCTCTCAAAAGATCCGATTCACCAAATCCACAAAGAATGCCGACACATTTGTGAGCCCAATGGCATAACTAACCGTTCGTATGACCCATATCTTGTTTTGAACGCCGTTAAAGCTATACTATCCTCCACTACTCTAAGCTGATGAAATCCTGTCGCCAGATCTAACTGAGAGAATACCTTGGCTCTACTCAACTGATTGAAAAAATAGTCGATTCTTGGCAATGAATATCGATTCTTTATTGTCTTCTCATTCAACTTACGATAATCGATACATAGCCTTAACGATCTGTCTGGCTTCTTAGCAAATACTGTTGCTGCTCCTCAAGGCGAACTACTTGGTCTAATAAAACTCTTGCCTTATAAATTAACCAACCGCACCTTTAGTTCCTTCATCTTTGTAGGTGTCATCCTGCTTGGCGGTCTACTCACGGGTTCTGCTCCAGGCACTAAATAAATCTGAAACTCAATGACTCATTTCGGTGGCAATCTAACTAGAGGTTCAAACATATCCACGAATTCTCTAACTACGAAAAAGTGATTCAACTCATCTTCTAACTCCATAACATCCAACAAAGCATTCATCTCACAACTAGGGTTTTCTATGGCATAAACTATCCAATCGCTGCAATCCGGATGTCTAAGTGTTATTTTTCTATCATGGAAAAATACACTAGCATTATACTTACTTAACCAATCCATACCCAATATAGTTCTGAATCCAACAAAGTTAAATACATGCAAACTGCAAACGAAGGTGTAACCTGGCAAGTCAAACTCTTAGTGGTCACACTTCATCCCAAGCGTCGCATACCCTTCTGTCGGATTTGCAACTCTTAAGGAAGTAACTAAATATGTGAGTTCTAGGTTAAGTTTATCTACCAAACATCGAGATATAAAAGAATATGATGCACCAATATCAAACAAAACGCTAACAGACATACCGTGAACCTAAAGCATACCTCCTAACACCGCCTTTCCCTTCTCCTGCACCGTTGGCCTTGAAGCAGTGGTCTCCAATGCATACACTTGGCCCTTTCCATCCTTTGCAGGCTCCTTGCACTAATTCTTGTAGTGGCTGATTTGATCACAATTAAAGCACCTGATGTTCTTCTTTCCAATCACCTCCTTTCCTTTTCCCTTTCCAGTATGACATCCATGGGCATAGTGTCCTTTCTTGTTGCACTTGTAATAGACCACTTCAGACTTTCCCTTCTTCGCTGCTCCTCCCTTCCGAGCATTCTTCTTGTGGAAAAACTTTCTCTTTAGGCCCTGCCCAACCTGGACCTCCTTCTCCTTCTTCTTCTCCAAACAAGCTAACATCTCCTCATGTCTCAATGTCATTTCCACAACTACATCACATGGATCTCTAATGTGCGGCAAAGTAGCCTTAGCCAATTCTGGCTTTAAACCTCTAATAAACTTTTCATTCCTTTTCATCATCGTGTCAATAGTGGCATACCCATATCGGGCTAACTCCTTGAATCTACTAGCATACTCCAGAACTGACATCTCCCCTTGCTCAAGCTCAGCAAACTTTCTAACCAACACAGACTGCGCCATAACTGACATGAACCTTTCTTGAAACCTCCTCCTAAACTCTACCCATGTCATAGTCTCTTCATCCACACCAGCAGTCCCAGTATTCCACCAAAACAAAGCAGCTCCCTGAAGCTATCTTGAAGCAAGTCATCTTTTCTGCTCGTCATTGAGCCCTAAGTCAGCAAAATTCCTTTCACAGTGTAGCATCCAGTTTTCCACTTCGATAGCAGCCTTAGTCCCAATAAACGGCTTTCCCCCAAGCCTAGCATAGTCTCGGCTTAAATTAGCATAGTGGTTAACTATCAGAGCTTCCTGAACTCCTTCTCCAGCAGCATTCCCTCCAACAACTCTAGTTGTAATTCCTGCTTGCATCATGTTCACGAAAAACTGATACATGCTCCCATGTCCACTTGGGGAACCCCAGCACCAACATTCTCAACCTGAGCCCGACCTTGACCTCTTCTACAATTTGGTCGGGCATTTCCATTTTTGGTGGTGATGTCTCCTCCTAAATTAAATCTGCCTCTTCTTTCATCCATATCTGTATTCAAGCCTCATGAGATACAGAAGAATAGTCTAACAAAGATAGGAGTCTAGAGATATAGCGTATATGTAAGAACTCGATTCTTCGACTTCCGAATATCGACATCAATACGTCCACTGTATCAACTATCGAGCCATCAAATGCCGGAAAACCGAATTCTTAGGGTTTAAAAGAAGAGGTAGAAGAAAAGACAGAAGAAAAAGAAAAGAAGAACAACAGAACAACATCAGAACAGAAACAATATCAGAATCTCACATATCGCAGCGGAACAAAATATAATAGATAATCACTAGTCTTTTAAAACAAAGAACTATATTAGTTTATACATACATCAATCAGAGTCAATATACAAAAATGGACAGTTATATAAACTTGTCCTCATATAGAATACACAGCGGAATAAATACTATCAGATACAAATACTATGCCTCGTCATCCAGCTTATCTCCAAAGCTCCAGAATATCCAGAATATCCTGATAACCTAACTCTAGACTGCCCGTGTGGAAATTGGTGGGCACCCAGAGTTTAGAAGGGAACAATAAACTCCGAGTCAGTCATGGCGACTGGTGTGAGATCGTAAAACAGTTTTTTTTCACAAAGAAAATAAACCAAATTCGCAATGCTTTTGGAAAATGAAACTACCATAAGACCTCCCGCCACACACACAATGCAAACGCAGAATTAGAGGAGATTTCTTCTTATGATAGTCAAATATGCTTACTACGCCAATCATTGGATTATTATTATTAATGTCTAGTGTAGAAAACATTTCGAAAGTATAATATTAATCTTAGCCCACATACGACCAGTATCGTATGCCTACTATAGCTACCATCTAAACAGTGGTGACCACCGTACGTAAATGGCAGGTTCTACAACTAATACCGTACAAAGTTCGTATTTGGAAAATGGATTTCCAACAAATGGTCAGGCTAAGGAACTTCCTTTCCTCCTGCCGAATAGGATCGCCTCTGGCTGGACGTCCCGAGAGACAAACTGCTCTCTGCCAAACAAGGCCGGGTTACCCCTGTAACAGGTAACTCACGAATATGTCATCACCCGGTCCTTTGGGACCTTTATCCGAGCGCTCGATATCCAACATCACACATCATAAAGAAAGTGTATCCACATGAGTAAGTATCTGGGCTCCATACCATGATACCACCCCTTTCCAGAAGGAAATGACATACCCTAAAAGGCGCGACCCTCATAACCTTGCCGCAACATTCCTGTTTCGACCATTTCCAGGTTGTTGAGGCCCTGACGAAGTCTCGTCCACAAAGCTACGCTTTTTCAAAAAGCCACGCTTTAGGTCAACAGATGATCAACCTATGATCACAAAGATAAATGATCAAACAAATGATCATATCACAAATGATCAAACACTGATCATCACACAGCAACACTCAGCATGCCACATTACCAAATTGGGATATATCGCTGATAACTTCAACTACATAACCTCTGAGCTCGTACGTCTCAGAGAAGGGTGTTAAGCTAAGAGAATAAATTCTCCGCCACCAACAGATATGTATTTGAAAGAAATCAGCTTTATATCTCAAAGTGTAATGTCAGACACACAATCCATACAAGTCTGTTCCGGGATCGAACAGAACCGAAGGTACTTCTCACGAAGCCCTTGCAAATCCGGATAATTTCCAATCACGTCCGGACTTTCCGTCACTAAGGGTGATAAAACCTCTAAATCGGAGATCAACCGATGTAGAGTAACTCGACGGTAATCCTTCCGTTTTCAAAAATATCCGGTCTTCAACACCGGTCATCAAATGCGATCCATTTACGACTTATCACATATTCGGAATGGGTTATACGACCCCATGGTCCTTTCCCGGCTAACCCGAATAGTGAGCGCTTATTCAAAAAAATAAGTGTGGCATTCAAATTCATCCAATTCACAACAAATACCCATTCAAGGTAATTATTGATAGTCGGTTATTTAACTATCAATAAAGATGCGCAACATCATCAGATTCCAAATAATTTTCCAAATAATTTTATTTTCCAAAATATCTTTACTAGATATAAAATTTCCACACTTAACCGTTTGAAAACAATTTTCAAATATTCACTTTTCGATCTATCTTTAAAAGATAAAATTTCAAACCCTTCGTTTCATATTGGGAAAGTAATTCCATACTTATTTAATAATAAGTAATTCACAAATCATTTATTTTCAACATTTGAAAATATTCGATATACTTAAATCAAAATTAAGTATAAATTCATTCTTTAAGGAAATCATTTACTATAACAACATCTATTTGAGTCAAAACGAATGTTACGTAAAACATCGTTACGACGACTCAAAATCACTAGTATAGGGATTCGAAATTAAGATAGATATGTAAATCCCAATACTATATAAAAACATTTCCTTTTGGAAATCATTTACTATAACAACAGTGTTATAGTCCACCATTTCCTTCTTCCTCGAAAACGTCTATTTCAACAATAAATGTTGAAATCTATGATTTCGATATTCAATATATTTTAAAACATCGTTTAAAATAATTAACTTCATTTCAAATATCACTTTTCCAAAACCATATCCATTTTACTTAAAAATATATTCACTGTCCAAAATCGTGAATATACTTCACTAACCAAATTTCAATCTTTTCTACACATTTATTTCAAGAATTATCCACTGTCCAAAATCGTGGATAAAATTCCCAACCAAACTCTTATTATTACAATATTCAACTTAAAGGATAATTCGCTGTCCAAAATCACGAATATATCTCCTTTAATAACTTCTACGTTTAATTCATCAAATTCAATTGGTTTCGGATTTATAAACAACGTTTATAAATTCCATTCCTATTTATAAAAACTTCAACTTATAAATCTCCTTATTAACCAATTCCATTCTTATCTCAATTAAATGCCAAAATCCCATTTTTAAGATTATTACTCATAAATCTTTTGTTTTACAAAATCTATTCATTTTGTACTCCACAATTTATAAATCTATAAATTTCATTCACTTACGAATTCCATAAATATTTCATTTTTAACACTTATAAAAACTCGTTTTATAATTCCAATACTTTTAATTTCATAGATATCAACTTTATAAATCTTTTATATAGACCGTTTACAATATTCAAAAATCCCAACTTAAACCATTTTATAAATAAATCAACTTTTATTTCAAAAATCACGCTTTGGTTATATTTCACCAAAAATCTTAACTTTAAAATTTCAAACTTTATTTATTGAAATAAATCAATTCAAAAATTCAATAAAACGTCTACTTTCAAAAATCACTTTAAAATCCCTTTAAAGTAAAAGTCGTTATTTTTAAATTTCAAAACTGAATCCGATGATGCAACAGCACCAACTAGTCAATCACAACAACAAACATCATATATCAATATGATAACAGAATATACATCAATATTTGTAAATAAATAAATACTGTTGAGGAATCC
Source organism: Allium fistulosum (assembly GCA_030737815.1). NCBI lineage: Eukaryota > Viridiplantae > Streptophyta > Magnoliopsida > Asparagales > Amaryllidaceae > Allium > Allium fistulosum. Next base: position 9,191,919 of record JASFAW010000014.1, read on the forward strand.
AGTTGGATCCCTCCAACCTGTTTTCCTGCATCCACAGACGTTAGCACAATACCAATTCCACTTCGAGGTGGAATATCGCGGTATATGGGTTTTATAAATATCATCTGCTTACTAACGGCGCAATAGGGTCTCATCCGCTATACGAGGCGGGAAATCAATCAATCCAATATATACATATGCCAATATGTATATATTGCTATATATATAGATATATCCTACTATATCTAAATATCACATCCAAACATCAAACAAATCAATAACTGCAATCCAAATTTATTTTGAGTGAGAAAAATCTCACCTTAGCTTTTTATTTTGCAATCCATTTCCATTTTTGATCATTTCTTCACGGTTTAACCTTGTATAACAATTTATACAATTTATTAATATTCTAACAAAAATCGAATAACAAATTTTCGCTTGGTAATTTTAATTATTCAATGGTTTTGTTTTAAACCAATTCCTATTTAACAAAACATTTTCTTTTCTTTTTCCCTTTGAATTTTCAAAAATACTGATAACATAACCCATACAGATTTTAAATCTATTTTTATAAAATCCTATAACATTTTAAAATCATATATATATCTTTAAACAAGTTCATTTCCTTTTATTCAAAATTTAATCTGTATATGTATTTCTGCATAAACATATATTTATTCAATTCCAAATAAAAATCTCTTTCATGTATATATCTTTAAAATAGAAATAGTTTAATTTTTTTTTCTTTTTCTTTTCAAACTTTATCAATATAAAGTAATTTTCTGTTTTACTGTAAAAGGAAAAACTGTATTTATACTTTACTGTATAAACATAAATAGATTTATACATTGAAGAAATAAATTGTTTTAACAACTTAAATGTTAATTTAATCTTCTTAACATAAAATTTAAATTTTTAAAAATAGATTGATAATTATACCTCACTGCTTCCAGAACTCGTGAGTCGAACGCAACTTCATCCATGCCCTACTCGCCACCGCATTCACGTGCTCGAGCCCAGCGAATGTCGCCGCCACTGAAGCCCTAGCTCGCCACGACCCCGAGTCGAACGACACGACTCCAGTATTTCGAACATCCCCATATTTCAATTCGCGACCCTCCTTACATGACTTCTCCATCATTGCTTCGCATGCCACCACGACGAAGTCGACTACCTGCTTGAAGCCCACGCGAGCGCCTCCACTTCGATCGCCCAATGTCGCCGCCTTCGAGCTCCCAGAAAATCGAAACACAACTTCGCCTCGATCTGGCAACTCGACTCGAGTTCCTTTATGTCGCGAATCTCGTCGCGATTTAAATCGCGAAGATCCCTTGGTTCTCGATTTTTTTAAATCAAACGAGATCATCGTTTTTTTTTCTTTTAATTAGGGAGGGCGAGAATTTGATTTCGAACGGAAGAAATTTTTTGTTTGTTTTTATTTTTCAAATTGGAAGACAGCGCCCCATATTGGTGAACGAGGTAGAACGAGATGAGGGGAAAAGGCTCGGCAATTTAGATTTTGAACGAGAATTCGTTTTCGTTTGTTTTTGAAAGAGGAGGAGCTCAGCATTATTAACGAAGAAAATGAATGCGTTTGATTTTTAAAGCTGCCTCCTTTTTCTCGATTTGCTTTTCAGAGTTGAAGAGGAGGAACGAAATGATTATGTCGCCATTTTTTTCTTTTGCAGGATTTCGTTTTTAAATTATACAGAGGAAACAGACGTGATATTTTAACAGAGGAGGAAGGGGAGACCAACGTACGCGACATTGCAGAGAGTAGGTCTACTTACACGGTCTCGTTCGTGATTTTAGGCGTAGAATTAGGGTAGATAACGTGTGATGTTAATTAATATAAATAGAGATTTTAAATTTGAATTCGATATGGATTTCCACGCGTTTTCTAACCGTACAGTCACAAAACAACTCCGATCAATACGAAATTTGAAATCTGATAATAATACAATATTACACCCAATGGAACTAGTTTCGTCGAATTCCGAGACTGCGCCTCGGACGGTTATTTTTAAATATCGATACGAACGATATAAATTCAAAACTGAACAAATCAATTTCAAACTCAATTCTGAATCTTCGATTATCTTCAATATTATCAATATGAATTTTACACGCCTTTGAAATATTTTTAATCGGCTTAAAACTGAAGATTCAAATTTTTATTCAACATTCACTAAATTAACTTTATAATTTAATCGCCAAATTCAAAGTTATATTGGGGATTCAAATTAAATCATCGTTCAAATATTTAAAATTAATTAAATATTCTCAATTTAATTTGTTTAAAATTCTGGGTCGTTACAAACTTCCCTCCTCAAAAGAATTTCGTCCCGAAATTACAAGTTAGGAAAAATGGTCCTTAACTCGTCTACTATTTTTCACAAACCAAACAGTTTTATCAAATTTTCAAAACAAATCTTTCTACTAAAGATTCGTTATCAATTCAACTAACTTTCCAACTTCAATTATAAGTTTTAAACAACATTGTTTCCTTAACAATTCAAATTTAAATTTCAAATTCAAATTTTAAACTTTCAAAATTTCTCAAAATTTTCTAACACTCGAAATTTTCGAAAAATTTCGCCAGCGTCTCCTTTGCGCGGCTAACACGGCACGACTACAAAACGTCCCTACGGACTCTCAGATTTCAAAAAGAAAACAAAATGCCAAGCGGCTAGACAAGAAATCAGCAAATCTCATATTGAAATTTAAATACTTACCTTTTGTCGAGCAATTCAAATTTATCTTTGAAATCAAAATTTCCAATTCCTTTATAACCTGTATATCCTACTAGCCATAATATCTAGTTACAACATTCAAACCATTTTGCAAATTCCATTACAAAATTTTCAATATAAACTGCCTATATATTTTTACTTCACTATTGAAGTTACATATCTATTTTTCATTCAATTTTACATTCCAAATTCCATTTGAATTCAATTCACAATTCCAATCTAATTTGGATTCAGTTTACTTCTGAATATTGAATTTATCAATTATCTTTAGTTCACTTCAAACTAATCTTAAAACTTCATTTTATTTCACACAATTCAAATTTGTTTCAACATTCAGTTTCAATTTTATTCACTTACAATTGTAAATTCCATTCATTTGAATTTTATTTCTTCTTACTTGAATTTATTTGCAATTCCGAACCATTCTTTTATTTAGTTCACAATTCAAGTCTCAATTTATCTAATTCAACTTCCATTTCATGAATTTATTAATTATCCAAGTAGTTTATTCAGATTCAATCCATTTCAGTTTTCTCAGGTTTGGATTTTATTTCACTTGATTCAAGTCTCATTTCATTAACGACTTTTAATTTCAATTATCTTCTTGGAATTCCATTCCAAATCATAAATTCATTTACAATTTATATTCACAATTTTATTCATATATGAATTCATCTCTTTAAGTTAGATTTTTATTTAAACTTTACAAGTTATCAACTTCATAATATTTCATAGATATTTTTATATAGTATTCCAGAATCTTACCAACATTTCAAAATCAATTTGAAAACAATTCAAATTATCCTTTCAATTACCAAAACAAAACCCAAATTTTCCAAACAACTTCCATTTAAAATAATTTGGCAGCAATTCCTCTTTTGGAAACCCAAAAATGAACATCGATGATGCTGCAGTCATTACCGAAGTTATTTTCCAGCGACCGAAAAGAGTTTAGAGCTTTCATCTCTCTAAAATACTTTTCAAACCTTTGAAATTCATTTTCAAATCAAAAAGAATTTAAACTTTCCAAATCTCCAAAATTTTCAAATTCTTTTCAAAACATTCCCAAAACCTTCTCTGGAATTCCGTTTCAAATTACAAATCACATTTATAATTTATATTCTTAAATTTCGTTTGTATGTGAATTTATTTCTTTATGCTTCAATTCGCATTTATAAATTTCATTTGTTAATTGAATTTATCTTCAATCTTTGGTTATTATTTTAATTTCTCATTCCATTTCATATAACAATGATAATAATTCAATGTTATTGTTTTATAACAACCAAACATCCATATACTATGATAATTCATAGAAAAACATTTCTTTTCTATACAAAAATAGTTTTGGGCAAAATTATTTCATTCACCCTATTTAAAACAATACTGTGTCGGTTTATCTTGTTTAAGAGTTTAGAAACCCCTATCGATTTCAGTTAGCTAGACTGCACCGACCAGACTCTATAAACAATCAACCGATAAGTCAACACAATACAAAACAATTTCATATTCACTAACAAATACGCGCTCATATCTATTATTACACTCAACTCATTCTAGAGTACTGCTGACTCTATCTCTAATGAGTAACACCCAACAGAGCAGGGTTGTCGCTTAACCATATGCTCTGATACCACGCTGTAAGAACTCGATTCTTCGACTTTCGAATATCGACATCAATACGTCCACTATATCAACTATCGAGCCATCGAATGCCGGAAAACCGAATTCTTAGGGTTTAAAAGAAGAGGTAGAAGAAAAGACAGAAGAAAAAGAAAAGAAGAACAACAGAACAACATCAGAACAGAAACAATATCAGAATCTCACATATCGCAGCGGAACAAAATATAATAGATAATCACTAGTCTTTTAAAACAAAGAACTATATTAGTTTATACATACATCAATCAGAGTCAATATACAAAAATGGACAGTTATATAAACTTGTCCTCATACAGAATACACAGCGGAATAAATACTATCAGATACAAATACTACGCCTCGTCATCCAGCTTATCTCCAAAGCTCCAGAATATCCAGAATATCCTGATAACCTAACTCTAGACTGCCCGTGTGGAAATTGGTGGGCACCCAGAGTTTAGAAGGGAACAATAAACTCCGAGTCGGTCATGGTGACTGGTGTGAGATCGTAAAACAGTTTTTTTTCACAAAGAAAATAAACCAAATTCGCAATGCTTTTGGAAAATGAAACTACCATAAGACCTCCCGCCACACACACAATGAAAACGCAGAATTGGAGGAGATTTCTTCTTATGATAGTCAAATATGCTTACTACGCCAATCATTGGATTATTATTATTAATGTCTAGTGTAGAAAACATTTCGAAAGTATAATATTAATCTTAGCCCACTTACGACCAGTATCGTATGCCTACTATAGCTACCATCTAAACAGTGGTGACCACCGTACGTAAATGGCAGGTTCTACAACTAATACCGTACAAAGTTCGTATTTGGAAGATGGATTTCCAACAAATGGTCAGGCTAAGGAACTTCCTTTCCTCCTGCCGAATAGGATCGCCTCTGGCTGGACGTCCCGAGAGACAAACTGCTCTCTGCCAAACAAGGCCGGGTTACCCCTGTAACAGGTAACTCACGAATATGTCATCACCCGGTCCTTTGGGACCTTTATCCGAGCGCTCGATATCCAACATCACACATCATAAAGAAAGTGTATCCACATGAGTAAGTATCTGGGCTCCATACCATGATACCACCCCTTTCCAGAAGGAAATGACATACCCTAAAGGGCTCGACCCTCATAACGTTGCCGCAACATTCCTGTTTCGACCATTTCCGGGTTGTTGAGGCCCTGACGAAGTCTCGTCCACAAAGCTACGCTTTTTCAAAAAGCCACGCTTTGGGTCAACAGATGATCAACCTATGATCACAAAGATAAATGATCAAACAAATGATCATATCACAAATGATCAAACACTGATCATCACACAGCAACACTCAGCATGCCACATTACCAAATTGGGATATATCGCTGATAACTTCAACTACATAACCTCTGAGCTCGTACGTCTCAGCGAAGGGTGTTAAGCTAAGAGAATAAATTCTCCGCCACCAACAGATATGTATTTGAAAGAAATCAGCTTTATATCTCAAAGTGTAATGTCAGACACACAATCCATACAAGTCTGTTCCGGGATTGAACAGAACCGAAGGTACTTCTCACGAAGCCCTTGCAAATCCGGATAATTTCCAATCACGTCCGGACTTTCCGTCACTAAGGGTGATAAAACCTCTAAATCGGAGATCAACCGATGTAGAGTAACTCGACGGTAATCCTTCCGTTTTCAAAAATATCCGGTCTTCAACACCGGTCATCAAATGCGATCCATTTACGACGTATCACATATTCGGATTGGGTTATACGACCCCATGGTCCTTTCCCGGCTAACCCGAATAGTGAGCGCTTATTCAAAAAAATAAGTGTGGCATTCAAATTCATCCAATTCACAACAAATACCCATTCAAGGTAATTATTGATAGTCGGTTATTTAACTATCAATAAAGATGCGCAACATCATCAGATTCCAAATAATTTTCCAAATAATTTTATTTTCCAAAATATCTTTACTAGATATAAAATTTCCACACTTAACCGTTTGAAAACAATTTTCAAATATTCACTTTTCGATCTATCTTTAAAAGATAAAATTTCAAACCCTTCGTTTCATATTGGGAAAGTAATTCCATACTTATTTAATAATAAGTAATTCACAAATCATTTATTTTCAACATTTGAAAATATTCGATATACTTAAATCAAAATTAAGTATAAATTCATTCTTTAAGGAAATCATTTACTATAACAACATCTATTTGAGTCAAAACGAATGTTACGTAAAACATCGTTACGACGACTCAAAATCACTAGTATAGGGATTCGAAATTAAGATAGATATGTAAATCCCAATACTATATAAAAACATTTCCTTTCGGAAATCATTTACTATAACAACAGTGTTATAGTCCACCATTTCCTTCTTCCTCGAAAACGTCTATTTCAACAATAAATGTTGAAATCTATGATTTCGATATTCAATATATTTTAAAACATCGTTTAAAATAATTAACTTCATTTCAAATATCACTTTTCCAAAACCATATCCATTTTACTTAAAAATATATTCGCTGTCCAAAATCGTGAATATACTTCACTAACCAAATTTCAATCTTTTCTACACATTTATTTCAAGAATTATCCACTGTCCAAAATCGTGGATAAAATTCCCAACCAAACTCTTATTATTACAATATTCAACTTAAAGGATAATTCGCTGTCCAAAATCACGAATATATCTCCTTTAATAACTTCTACGTTTAATTCATCAAATTCAATTGGTTTCGGATTTATAAACAACGTTTATAAATTCCATTCCTATTTATAAAAACTTCAACTTATAAATCTCCTTATTAACCAATTCCATTCTTATCTCAATTAAATGCCAAAATCCCATTTTTAAGATTATTACTCATAAATCTTTTGTTTTACAAAATCTATTCATTTTGTACTCCACAATTTATAAATCTATAAATTTCATTCACTTACGAATTCCATAAATATTTCATTTTTAACACTTATAAAAACTCGTTTTATAATTCCAATACTTTTAATTTCATAGATATCAACTTTATAAATCTTTTATATAGACCGTTTACAATATTCAAAAATCCCAACTTAAACCATTTTATAAATAAATCAACTTTTATTTCAAAAATCACGCTTTGGTTATATTTCACCAAAAATCTTAACTTTAAAATTTCAAACTTTATTTATTGAAATAAATCAATTCAAAAATTCAATAAAACGTCTACTTTCAAAAATCACTTTAAAATCCCTTTAAAGTAAAAGTCGTTATTTTTAAATTTCAAAACTGAATCCGATGATGCAACAGCACCAACTAGTCAATCACAACAACAAACATCATATATCAATATGATAACAGAATATACATCAATATTTGTAAATAAATAAATACCGTTGAGGAATCCAGTTGGATCCCTCCAACCTGTTTTCCTGCATCCACAGACGTTAGCACAATACCAATTCCACTTCGAGGTGGAATATCGCGGTATATGGGTTTTATAAATATCATCCGCTTACTAACGGCGCAATAGGGTCTCATCCGCTATACGAGGCGGGAAATCAATCAATCCAATATATACATATGCCAATATGTATATATTGCTATATATATAGATATATCCTACTATATCTAAATATCACATCCAAACATCAAACAAATCAATAACTGCAATCCAAATTTATTTTGAGTGAGAAAAATCTCACCTTAGCTTTTTATTTTGCAATCCATTTCCATTTTTGATCATTTCTTCACGGTTTAACCTTGTATAACAATTTATACAATTTATTAATATTCGAACAAAAATCGAATAACAAATTTTCGCTTGGTAATTTTAATTATTCAATGGTTTTGTTTTAAACCAATTTCTATTTAACAAAACATTTTCTTTTCTTTTTCCCTTTGAATTTTCAAAAATACTGATAACATAACCCATACAGATTTTAAATCTATTTTTATAAAATCCTATAACATTTTAAAATCATATATATATCTTTAAACAAGTTCATTTCCTTTTATTCAAAATTTAATCTGTATATGTATTTCTGCATAAACATATATTTATTCAATTCCAAATAAAAATCTCTTTCATGTATATATCTTTAAAATAGAAATAGTTTCAAATTTTTTTTTCTTTTTCTTTTCAAACTTTATCAATATAAAGTAATTTTCTGTTTTACTGTAAAAGGAAAAACTGTATTTATACTTTACTGTATAAACATAAATAGATTTATACATTGAAGAAATAAATTGTTTTAACAACTTAAATGTTAATTTAATCTTCTTAACATAAAATTTAAATTTTTAAAAATAGATTGATAATTATACCTCACTGCTTCCAGAACTCGTGAGTCGAATGCAACTTCATCCATGCCCTACTCGCCACCGCATTCACGTGCTCGAGCCCAGCGAATGTCGCCGCCACTGAAGCCCTAGCTCGCCACGACCCCGAGTCGAACGACGCGACTCCAGTATTTCGAACATCCCCATATTTCAATTCGCGACCCTCCTTACATGACTTCTCCATCATTGCTTCACGTGCCACCACGACGAAGTCGACTACCTGCTTGAAGCCCACGCAAGCGCCTCCACTTCGATCGCCCAATGCCACCGCCTTCGAGCTCCCAGAAAATTGAAACACAACTTCACCTCGATTTCGATGCCTCCACGCCTCGATCTGGCAACTCGACTCGAGTTCCTTTATGTCGCGAATCTCGTCGCGATTTAAATCGTGAAGATCCATTGGTTCTCGATTTTTTTAAATCAAACGCGATCATCGTTTTTTTTTCTTTTAATTGGGGAGGGCGAGAATTTGATTTCGAACGGAAGAAAATTTTTGTTTGTTTTTATTTTTCAAATTGGAAGACAGCGCCCCATATTGGTGAACGAGGTAGAACGAGATGAGGGGAAAAGGCTCGGCAATTTAGATTTTGAACGAGAATTCGTTTTCGTTTGTTTTTGAAAGAGGAGGAGCTCAGCATTATTAACGAAGAAAATGAATGCGTTTGATTTTTAAAGCTGCGTCCTTTTTCTCGATTTGCTTTTCAGAGTTGAAGAGGAGGAACGAAATGATTTTGTCGCCATTTTTTTCTTTTGCAGGATTTCGTTTTTAAATTATACAGAGGAAACAGACGTGATATTTTAACAGAGGAGGAAGGGGAGACCAACGTACGCGACATTGCAGAGAGTAGGTCTGCTTACACGATCTCGTTCGTGATTTTAGGCGTAGAATTAGGGGAGATAACGTGTGATGTTAATTAATATAAATAGAGATTTTAAATTTGAATTCGATATGGATTTCCACGCGTTTTCTAACCGTACGGTCACAAAACAACTCCGATCAATACGAAATTTGAAATCTGATAATAATACAATATTACGGACCCAATGGAACTGGTTTCGTCGAATTCCGAGACTGCGCCTCGGACGGTTATTTTTAAATATCGATACGAACGATATAAATTCAAAACTGAACAAATCAATTTCAAACTCAATTCTGAATCTTTGATTATCTTCAATATTATCAATATGAATTTTACACGCCTTTGAAATATTTTTAATCGGCTTAAAACTGAAGATTCAAATTTTTATTCAACATTCACTAAATTAACTTTATAATTTAATCGCCAAATTCAAAGTTATATTGGGGATTCAAATTAAATCATCGTTCAAATATTTAAAATTAATTAAATATTCACAATTTAATTTGTTTAAAATTCTGGGTCGTTACAGTATACTTATATATAGCAAATACAAGTGCGTTACTATAGCATTATCCCATACTCCAATCTTAACTCTAATTACTAAGGATTATGATTTCAGAAATCATTTTTAGTTAAAGTATTTTATAAACCTATGCTCTGATACCAAGTTGTAACATCCCCTATCTAGAGGCCCAAAGCTAAGCGCTACAGATGCTGCAGTCAACTATAGTATTAACTTTCGGCGACTAAATACAACTATGTTAATGGTATCTATAATATTAGAAGCACTTGAATATGAAACAAATTATAGTTTTCAAAACAACATTTTTCCATTACACTTCAAAACACCTGTTCCATATTCATATTACATAATCCTAAAACGTTTCCCTGGCAATGATAAAATATGCTTATTACAAAATACGCCAAGAGTAACATATGAAGATGTCCCCTTGGATGATCAGAGTAATATTGTCATAACAGACATAATACACACAGTGGAATAAAACAAGTAAAACAAGAACTACAACTCCTAAATAGCTATCCGTTAGCCTCCTACTCGCCTTCCAGTAGCTTTATTCGTCATCCTACTAAGAACTTGAAAGAACCTCAACCCTCAGCCTACTCAAATCAATTTTGAGCACCCAAGAGTTTAAGAGGAAACATAAACTTTAAGTCATACATAAAGCTTGGTGTGAATAATACTATACATCCTGGTTATTAATGTTAAGTGAGACCATGCCGCTTAGCGGAACGGGTTTCCCCTCACTAACATTCTTTTAAAATGTAGCTTTTGCAAATCTTTTCCTGCAACCAAAACTGGTTAAATACTGTAAAGCACATTTATGTAAACATATATACCAGGTAATAAAAGAACTATCTATTCAAACACTTTAGTTTTATATGGCTGACTGTTAACCTTTGGCTGACTCGGGCATACCAGACAAAACAACAAAATAATCTAACATTTGTTAGATACACCTCTTCTGGACGATCTGTCCCTAACTATCTGTTAAATACTTCTCTTCTAGATGGTCTATCCCTAACTCAACACCTCTCAGGGTTACCTGATCCTATTTGTTTTGCGGGCTCACCAATAACCTATCTGTATACAAACATATTTTCCATTCTTGTGTAATCATAAATTTATTCTTACCTATGATAAAGTCGTACTCACTGGAATTTTGGACTAAATTAACTAGGGCCAATAGCTAATGGGCGCGACCCTATATCAGTCCCATCTGGTACTCTGATATCTGAGTCATTTTTTACTTAGGGATCCCTCCCCATAATTTTCCTTGAAAACCTTTTTCAAAATGATTTAAGACCATTAAATCAACTTATATAAGGAAAATACATATACTCTATGCTTTACTCAAAATCACCTTGCTTCGTTATATATATATACACTTTACTCAAACCTTAGTTGATGAAACATTTAAACACTTGAAAATACCCCTTTTGATTCTATTGAAAGCATCTCTTTCGAAACCAAGTAAAACCCTTTATTTATCTAGGCCGAAAGGCCAAAACCTCCCTTTTGAAACCATTCTTAAACCCTATTCGAAAACTTTGATAACCTTCCTTTCGAAAGCTTTAAATCCTTAGATATCATATCTTAAAACACTTCAAAACATTGCCTTTAGAAACCTAAGAAAACCTTTCATTTCAACCTTTTCGAAACCATCAGAAAACACTATCTTTCGACTCCTTCGAAACCCTTTAAGGAATCACCCCTTTGAACCATTTTAAATACCTTTTGAAAGCACCAAATGAAACTCAAACCTTTCGAAAGTGCTTGGGTTCAATTTAAAACATGTGGAAAAACACCTTTCGAAACCATTTAAGTCGAAAGCATTCTCTTTTGAAACCATTGAGTTATACTTCAACAGATTAAAAAAGGGTCATTTAAAAAAAAGTCAAAAGCCTTCCTCTCAAAACCTATTTCTAAGTGATGAAGTGATGGTGTCGAAACCATCACATCGAAAGCATTGGAGAAGTGGTTAATTTTTAAAGCAAAGTATACCTTCTGAAACCATTGACTTCGTAAGGTAGAAACGTGACACCTAGGGGTTTTGACCCCTTCGAAAGAATTACTTAAAATAAATGAGTGCAACCCATTCGAAACCTTTTCTTATAAAATATTTGACCCAGTCGAAAGCCAACTAAGTAAAAAACTAACCTTCCGAAAGTAAAGGAGGCGCTACCTTTTATTTTAAAATTAGGCATACTCCAACCCCTTCGGAACCTAGTGTTTAGTCTAAGTACCCTTCGCCTTTATCCAATGAGCTACATACCAAGTAGCTTGATACCATGCACATTGGTTTCGAAACCAATGATGACGAAAGGTCTGGGTCGGGGCCCCATGTGCCGAAAGTGGCGGAACATGCTAAAAACATGTTATTTTTGTTTTTAACTTAAAATAGAAACTATTTAACAACCTGCTATTGTTTGTCAAAATTTCATTAGTTGCCAAATACCATTTTCAAAAGTGATGCCAATATTTTTAGAATTAAACAATGATTTTATTTTGCAAAATGCCCCTTCTCCTTAATTAAATATATAAAACATTCAAGTCCCATACCTTAAATAATTTTATATATTCATCAAAACATTTAGGAAAATTCTACAAAAATTCTAGAAAATCCTTTTCAATATGTTTTCTAAATATATAAATTTTAGACCCAAATAATTATTTATTTTTTCGTAAATAATTTATAACCCAATAAATCATTTTCTTCACTAGAAAATTAATAAAAAAATCCACATTAATTCAGAAAATTATGAAAATTGGAATCCACCTCTAAAGTATTATTTCTGATCTACAGGTAAATTCGCAAGGCAAATGAATGTCATTTAATAGGGTTTTCATGTCAAACATATCATAAAATCAATATAAATATGCATAAATCATCAACAAGTATATATAAACATTTTTCTCTTCTAAAACATGGCTAAATCAGGCATTAACACCCCAGATTTTTTATAACATTATTTAGGAGATTTAGTTAATAAACTAAATAAAATAATGTGTTGATATGGGGATTGAGAATTGATTTAATTAAGGTAGCCGTGCCTTTTAATTAATGAATTAAATGAATGGTTTAAAATGAATTAAAGGAGGGGTATTATGGGAAAGAAGCCATTACTATATTGACTTCCTTAGGCCGTGTATTTCATAACACATGTTCACTCTCATTTTCAAAGATTAAAAGCTTGGTCGACCACCATTAACGAAGGAAGAAGAAGAGGAAACAAAAGAAAAGCTTAAGTAAAGCAAATTCAAATCAAACTCATTCAAATCTCAAGCTCCTTATTCATTAAAGCAAAGGTGAATAATGTTTACATCTCTAAATTTATATGGTTTTGGTTCTAAGGTTAATTCTGAATGATTTTGCAAAGGGTTGCCATGTTTTTGAAAGATAAAGTGATACACACACACACCTTGGTGAGTTATGTATATTCATATAGATTTTATGACATGTTTTGAGATAAAACCTATTAAATGACATACATTAGCCTTGCGAATTTTTATGATGATCTAAAAAGTTATTTTAGAGATGTGTTTTGATTTTCAGAATTTTTGTGGAATTGTTATGAATTTTCTAAGGAAGAAAAGGTTAATTTGGATTATAAAATTATTTACGGGAAAAATAATTATAGTTTGGATTCGAAAATTTTATATGTTGAAGAGAACATATTATTTGATTTTTTGGAATTTTTCTAGAATCTTTGAAGGTGTATTAATAGTTATATAAAATTATTTAAGGTATGGGACTTAAATGTTTTATATTATTATAAAGGAGAAAGGGGCTTTTTTAAAATTATTCAAATTTTCAAATAAGGAAAGTCGGTAGCATTTTGAATATAGAATTCTGGCAACCAATCAAATTTAGATAAACACGGCAGGTGGGGCATAAAACAATTGTTTTAAAGTACAAACAAATAGTTTTTCTTCTATTTCAACTCTTTCGGTAGAGCTTCCGCCTTCATTCTAGACCTTCCAACAAGGTCGATGTTATCCCACCTTTTGGTAAGGCCATGATACTAGGAACTTAACTGGAAACCGAAGACAGTCCATCCCGAAGATCGGTTATATGCAGGCTCACTATGGATATCGATGAATTTTGTCCGAGTCCGGATCGAGCTACAATTGACAAGACATGACAAGCAAAGCTATGATAGCCAACATTCCAAATTTCAAGTCAATCCAAGTTCGTATGCTCAAGATATGATCGATGCAATTCAAGTAATCACCTTGTTCGTATCCATTAAACAACCAGAGAAAATCTTCCTTCGTATCGATCTGGTTCGAATCCATCATATGCACATGGTTTCGTATCGATCAAGAAGTAGTGTTCTTTGTATCCGTCTTTCTTCATACCACTTCGCATCGATCACCTTCGACTTATTCATATCGATCAACCAACGTCCACTTCGTATCCATGCGTTACTGCCTACTTCGTATCCATCAGTAGATAACACTGGGAGTCTATTTCTTATATATCTGTCTTCGGCATAATTCGTATCGATCGGCCATATGTCGATACGGAATCAATATCTCCCATCAATACGAAAGTACGAACTCTGTGGTCGATACGAAGAATTCTCCCATCCATCGATACGAAGTGTCCTATAAGCGATCGATACAAAACCGATGCTTCTCATCGATACGAAATAAAACACAAAGCATCGATGCGAATGGGATACGTAGAATCGATACGAAATGAGGCATAGCCGATCGATGCGAACAAGGCCAAGTCAGATCGGTACGAACGAGGCGTAAACATTGGAAAGACTCAATCAATTTGGCATGAAATGTGGATCGATCCTAGAAACAATTGTCACGTCAACCGACATCACGTGCAGAATCATCGATGCGAAACCATCGATACGAACGGCATCGATACGAAGGAGATAGCCTTCGAAAAGTACAAACTTGCATCAATCATAATTCACAATCTACAAGTCCAAATGCCACCAAATTTTCACAAGAGCTTGCGTACAACCTAAAGAATGTTCATGCTAAATTTCGACTCGATTGGGTCAAATCTTGATCGATACGAAATTCGATCGTATCGATCACGGACCGAGTGAAAATCACATGGACTCGATCGTGTGGGCCCGCCCACGTGCCAGAAGAGGTCTCATGAGATCTGAGCGAGATATTTGCAACTTATGCCTATAAATAGCAGCCCAGAACCTACAGAAAAGAGATCTTTTCGCTCTTTAACATCTAGACTCTGCCGAATTCACCATTATATTTGAATTTAACTGTTGTATTCAAGATTTACTGTTGTGATCCATTGTGACCGGCAGAGAAAAGTTAATAAAAAACAATCATTTCATAGTGGACGTAGGCAACACACCGAACCACTTTAAATACCTGTGTTTCTGCGTACTTTCTTGTTTGTTTCTGAAGTGTTTGTTAGGTAACCCTCTTTTTCCATTTAACTTCTCCATTTTATCTCTTCAAATACTTTCGAAGAGTGTTGTGCCCAATTTTGGTACAACCACTTTGGTGAATTCACTGAGAAAACATAGTTTTTCTCCTGCTCGTTGGATCTACTATCAATATCGGATTGCACAAATCTAAGAAGAAGATCCAGATCTCAAAGACTAGAGTTCTTCCATCCTATATAGATTTGCATCAAGTCTAGGAAAGAGCTTCACTACTCATCATGGTTAATACAAGGACTACTTCTACAGCTGCAGATCCAGAAGGACGGGACAGACAGAATCCCGTACAACCACCTCCAACCGACCAGAATGCTGCCGGACCATCAGATCCACAAGGCCCTATCACCAGGGAAGAATTTAAGATGTTAATGAAAGAATTGACCCAAAGCCGCCAACAGCTCACTCAATAGCTCCATGCTAATGTGAAACCAACCAACCAACTCAACTGTCAACGACGAAGGAGATCCATAAGGGATCAGGCTTCCTATTCATCCACTGAAAGTTCAGCCTCTTTTGATTTCATCATAGATCCACGCTCCCGCAACTGGACGAAAGTTACACACAGGCCACTGGGCATCAACATACATTGAATGTTGGGCAACTGAGAGTCGGTCCATCAACCAGCCATCAGATTAGACCTACCTCTCGAGGAGGTACTGCTCATTATGTCACCGACAATCTTATTGCCACCACTGTTACTGAGCCAGGAGTTGACGCTCGGAACCAAACGGATCCAACCCACCATCAACGCAACCATACTCCTAAGCCTTACGTCCCCGAAGACAAAGAACCAAGGAGGCGAGACATGGACCATCGACAGCGACCGGCCCCTCCTCACATTGTGGAACCCGACCACACCTGGCCCAACCTTCTCAAAATGTCCGGATGCTCGACTTGCCAGTAATGATCCGACAAATGATCTGTGAAAGTCAGGGTCTTAGCAATGACGACTGGGGAATCTCCCGGATTCATACCCCTTTTACTGATGAGATACTCTATGCTGAACCACCTCGGCGATTCAGGATGCCGACTTTACCCATTTCCAAAGGGAGCTCAGATCCTAATCAACATATCTTAAAATATGAGTTGTTGATGAATGCTGCGCGAGCTGATGACGCAGTTAAGTGCTGAAGCTTCCCGATCTCTCTATGGGGCACAATGATTATGTGGTTAACCCGACTGCTACCTCGATCTATCACATATTTTGATCAGCTGGAGACAAAGTTTATTGAACAATTCCGTATGCATGTCGCAAGACCGAAGGATGTTAATACTTTATCTAGTGTCACTCAAGCTCTTGGAGAGACACTCAGGCATTATTTAGAGAGATTTCATGCTGCATGAGCTGAGATCAGCAACCCAAATGATACCTCTATCCTTATGGCACTGACTAAGGGGATTGAGCCCGATTCTGAGTTCGGCAACTGGTTGGCTGGAAAACCCCCTACATCATTGGACCGTTTCTATTCCAAGGCAGCCCAATTCTTGAGAAGGGAGGATGCAAAGAAGTCTAGAAAGAAGGATGATGCGGGGCTTAGTGTGGAAGGAATTCAGAGTAATATTGCTATTAAACAATCCGGGGAGAGCTCTGAGAAATGCAATTGAACATTCAGAATAAAAAAGATCAACAAAAAGGAAATGGTAAACAAAATAGAAAATGGGATCAGAACCATGGTCCACGACGTAGAGCTCCTATGTTTGATAATTATACTACTCTGAATACGTCGCTGGAGAACGTATCTCTACAAACTTGCAATACCATTCTGTACAAGAAGCCTGCTCCGAAACAGTCATCTGAGAAGCAAATTCAGACGGGGAAGTTTTGTAGATTCCACGAAAGCTACGGCCAAAACACAAATGAATGCCGTCACTTGCAGGATGTCATCGAAAAATTGATAAGAGAGAGAAAGTTAGAACAGTTTGTGCGGGCGCCGCAGTCTGGAGGTGTGGGCCCATTGAAACAAAATCATGTACCAAATCCTGTTAGATAGGAAGAACCCGCTCGTACTGGCGGGTGATTGGTGATAAACACTGTTAGTGGTGGTTCTCATCTAGCATACCGAAGCTGGAAGTAAATGGAGTCGTATGCCAGCTCTATTGGGCATGCAGACTTTGAATGTTGTAGTAATTCCGAAGATGGGGTTCCGGCCAAGCAACCAAAAACGATGGCAGATGACATCATATTTTGACGTCGGGATGCCAACAGGATCGAAGCCCCCACTATTGATCCGCTTGTTATATCAGCTCAAGTAGGTCCTGCTTGGATGAAGAGGATCTTGGTAGACAGCGAATGTTCTGTGAACATCTTGTTTAAACGAGCCTATGACCAGATGATAATGGAAACTAAAGACTTGAAGCCATGTCAATCTCGTATTCATGGCTTCAACAGGAGTGCAACTATACCCACTGGAGTGGTGGAATTGCCAGTGGAGTTAGGAATTGGTGAACGCCGGAGAATCCGGATACTGTAGTTTGTTGTTTTGGATATAAACTCCCCATATAATGCTTTCTTGGGCCGACCAGCCCTAACTGAGTTTAGGGCTGCCATCGCCCCATGGTGTTTGACTTTGAAATTCCCTACCGACAATGGTGTCGGAGTTGTTCAAGGGGATTAGGCCTTAGGATGAGCCTGTTATGTTGCTGAGCTGCGCGAGGCGCATCGAAAAGAGAAAGGGAAGGGCGTAGAGGAATCTCTTTGCGTCCTCTTTGTTGATAATTGACAATTAACGCCTGGGCCCGGGCCTGGGCACCCCAACCAATTCCAAAGAGGTCTTGACCCGAGAGATACCGAAAGTGAAGACGAAAGTAAAGACAGTCAAGCTTCTCTGGCCGAACTGACGATCAATGTTCCAATCAACGATAATGACGATTCAAGAATGATAAAGATTGGATCTCAGCTAAGCCAACAAATGCAAGAGGAATTGGTTGAATTTCTCCGGGTAAACCTTGATGTGTTTGCCTAGACGCACTCTGATATGTGTGGGATCTCGCCAGACATAACAAGCCACACACTGAATATTGACCCGCGGCACGTCCCGGTCAAGCAAAAAAGGTGTGGTATGGATCCAGAGAGATCTGCCGCCCTTAAAGAAGAGATAGATAAGCTTAAAATGAATGGATTCATTCGAGATGCATAATACCCGGAATGGGTATCCAATCCTGTACTTGTCCGAAAGCCGAATGGGAAATGGAGAACATGTGTTGACTACTTAGACTTGAATAAAGCTTGCCCCAAAGACAGTTTTCCACTTCCTTGAATTGATCAACTTGTAGACTCGACGGCTGGACATGAACTTTTATCCTTCATGGATACGTACTCTGGCTATAATCAAATACCCATGCACTTGCCCGACCAGGAGCATACCAGCTTCGTAACCAATATGGGACTTTATTGCTAAAGTTATGCCCTTCGGACTCAAGAATGCTGGGGCAACTTATCAACGGTTAGTTAATCGAATGTTCGCTAACCAGATTGGAAAAACTATGGAGGTGTATGTCGAGTCATGATTTTCCACTAATCACATCAGAGACCTGGAGTCAATGTTTAATATCCTCCGAGAATACATAATGAAACTCAACCCGTTGAAATGTCATTTTGGGGTCGCATCCGGAAAATTCCTTGGGTTTATCATCAACGCTCGAGGAATTGAAGCCAATCCTGAAAAGATCTGGGCGATCAGAAATCTCGAAACCCTGAAAACTATAAAGCAAGTCCAGAGTCTCAACGGGAAAGTAGCAGCACTGAGCAGGTTCATTTCAAAGTCTACTGACAAATGCATTCCTTTCTTCGATCTGATCTGAAAAGGAAAGCGAAACTTTGAATGGACTACGGAATGTAAGGGCACATTCCGAGCACTAGTTCAACATCTCTCCACACCGCCAGTTTTGTCAAAGCCTATCGATCACGAGAAATTGTACATTAACTTGGTGGTATCAGAAAACGCAATCAGTGCTGCCCTAATTCGGGAGGAAGACCGAATACAAAAGCCGATCTACTATATAAGCAAGCGACTAACCAGAGCTGAGAGAAATTATTCGAAGTTAGTGAAATTGGCTTACTATCTTGTTATTGCCTCGAGGAAGCTCCGTCCGTATTTTTAGGCTCATCCAATCACCGTTTACACCGACCAGCCATTACGACAGGTCCTTACGCGGCCTGAGACGTCTGGTAGGTTACTCAAATGGAATATCGAGTTAAGTCAGTTTGACATTACTTACACTCCAAGGCGATCCATTCAAGGACATGTCCTAGCAGATTTCATAGCTGAATTTACCATCTCAAAGGACTTGCCCGAGATGAGTGAATCTCCCAAGTATATCTGGAAGTCGCATACTGATGGTGCATCTAATGACCGCTGCTCCGTTGCAGGAGTTGTGCTTGAAACTCTCGAAGGTCGATCTATATGCTATGCTTTAAAGTTTGATTTTTGTGCGACCAACAATGAAGCCGAGTATGAAGCCCTACTTGCCGGATTGAGGCTTGCTAGATATTTGAAAATCATTGCTGTGGAGATTTATTGTAATTCACAGTTGGTCATGTGTCAAGTTCGAGGGGGCTCTACCGCCTGTTTTCCCTAGCCCGAAGGTTGTGTGGGGAGTCGAGGGGGTGGAGAGCATGATCAGGATCGATATCTCTATTCTCTGTAATCCCTATCTCTATCCCTCTTGTAGCGTTCCCGACTAGAATAACCGCGATCGCGGTTTCTATCATCCTTCCTCCGATGGGACTCATAATACGAGCCTGGCGATTGGCGTGCTGAACGAAGACTACTGAGCATAGAATCTCGCATGTTCATCGTATCTGTAAAGTAAAAGAAAAACGAAGTTATTAAGTTCTTGAAACATGAAATTTAAGGCTGGAAACCATGCGGTGCCATGGAGTGTATATGTGTGTGCAACCTACGACCAACCGGTAATGTCGGCCGCATTGATGGGTAGAGACTCGCTTAAATCTAAAGCATTTTGAAGCTCCTCCAATCCGGTGTCATGTGGAAGTGATACAAAGTCCGGAATTGGAATATCGGCAAGCCCTTCAAAAGGACTCTCTATTGGCGAGGGAGGAGCCTCTGAGATTCTAGTGCCGGAGGCCGGCAAAGAAACCACAATTGATTTCCACCTCGAAGACTTAGGGCGTTTGTGAGCAGCGGCCTTGCCTTTTCTCCTTCCTCTTATCGCTTGAAATCCGGCAGAAGGCCCAGCAACAAGTTCATCATCTATGGGCGTTCTCTCTTCATCACCTTTCTCAACAATTACGACCCTAGGCGCTTTGCGTTTTACCCGCTTCGTCGGGGCCGCTCTTAGCATTCCTTCAAGCCTTATGCTCTGGTTTCGCTTAATAAGCCCAACGGTTCTCAAGTTTCGGCCCGTTAGCATAGAGTCTATGTCTCTCATTTCGCTTGGCACTTCTTGAAGGACCCGCACAATTTCTTTAAAATGCACACCCTCAGGTCATGGAATTGCGGCTGTAAAAGAAAGAGAGTATTAGTCCCAATACCAGTTGCAATTATTTTGTCGACTAGCAGAAAAGTCGAAGCGCTTACGTCTGGCTAACCATCGGCTAGCATATCCTGGAGGGCATCAGACATAGAACCATTCGGTTTTAAAGTAACTCAGTCTGGTCCAAGAGCCGGTCACAACTTGACAATTTCTGACTGCCTCTAGGAAAGTGAACGAGGGACTATCTCCCTGGCTCTTGACATTAAATTAATATCTATTCTCGATCGGGATCGGTGGTCGGAAAAGATGCTCCATAAATACAATGAACAGACTGTTAAGCAGAGCGTATCCTTCGGATGTAACTATGATGGGGCGATTCCGAAAAAGACAACACTTCCCTAATGTATTGGTTAAACGGAGGAAGTTTTCCCGCTGTACATGCATGGCGATTAAAGGCCGTAAACCCCTCTGGGGGAGCATGCGATCTATCGTTCGGTCCCGGTAATAGAACATCGTCCAATGACAAACCGTGCCTTAGGCATAGACGACCCAACATGTCTTCAAAGAAATTGGATGGTACAGAATCTTGTGGGTTTGCAATAAAAGTTGCTCCTGGAAGCTCATCCGGAGCTGGGTCTATAACTTCAGCCGTGATGGCCGAATCTCTAGGACAAAAGGAGATGAATCCTGAAGTTCCTGCTGTTGTGAACTTGTGGATTCCATAACTAATAGACTTATCAAAAACTATCATTAGATGATAATAAGCCCGTGTGTACCCTGATGTAAAGTGTGTGAATGTGCAGTGCAGTGCTACATAATACTTAAAAGATTCTGCAGAATTTGAGAAATATTAAAACGACAGAACTTCGAAATTCAACTGGAGTGACCGTCACAACCGTGCCGTCCAAACTTTAGAGACCAATTTGAGTTAAAGTTTGTTAAGTTTCTCGAGTCACGGTTCCATCGACAAGCTTTGGAAGGCAGTCAGATATGCGGTGAAACGGATAAGTCCAGCTATGCTGGGCAGAAGCTTGTCGGAATCAAATGTTCAAGTGTGTAGAGATTTCGTATCCATCAAAGTCTGGACTTGGATCGGTCGCCAAAACATCATTCGTATCGATCACCAAGAGTACTGTCTGCACCCATCAAGGGAAGCATAATTCGTATCAGTCATGGAACGATACTTCGTATCGATTGTCAGGAAGTCATTTCGTATCAATATGAAATCACCTTTGCTTCGTATCGATCCTAGACAAGCAATTTCGTACCCATCATCCTGAATCGATACGAACTCCTATGACCCCAGATCGATACGAAACTGCCTTGCCATCCTCCGTCTACACAAGCCACTTCACAACATTCGTGATCGATATGAAGCTCCTTCCTCCATCCACAATCGATACGAGTTACCCCATCATCTCAATCGACAACACCTATTCTCTTCCAAGCGGCTGAACGCCATAGTTCTCTCCTCAGCCCTGTTCAGGCCCCACTCCGGCATCGCCAACACTGGAATTGGCGACGACGGTAGATAGAGCAACATTAAAACTCAAGTCTTATCATTTTGGGACAGTACTGATTTATTAATTACCTAATTAGAACAATCGGTTCGAAAGATCGATGGATTGCTCGGTTTGGAGATGAGGTCGGTTCTCTTCCTTTTTGTCTTGATCGATGTGAAGACAGAAGAAATAAACTGAGCAAGTGATAAAAAATGTTATGTACAAAACATTTTTATATGGGCGCTAGGAGTGAAGGAAAACGCTTAACCTTCCAGTCATTGCGATCGGTTCCAACTGGTTTCTCCCCGGATCGATACGAATTAGCTATTCGTATCCACAGACTTGAGCTTTATCAATACGAAAGTTGCAACAAAGATTTTTCTGAATCACCAGATTCCATAGATACGAAAAGTTTGTTTGTATCCATTGTTCTCGACTCCATCTAAGGCACATTGATACGAACTGTACTGTTCGTATCCATCAACATACAACCCATAAAGGCCTGTATTCATTGATACGAATAGTGCACAAGGGACTAGTCGCTCTGTTTGCATTCTTCATTAGTCTATCGATACGAACTACAACTTCGTATCCATCATTTAGAAAATTGCAGAAAGTTCATAGCCATCAATGCGAGGATCTCGTAGAATAATGTTAGAATAATTCAACTCTATCGATACGAAATTCATGTTTATTCATCCCGAATCGATCTAGGAGAGGATCGATACGAAGGGATACTCCAAAAAGACCACCAAGCATCATTACAACTCGAATTCCACGTCGATTCAGGAGAGGATCGATACGGAATTCGATATAAAAAACTGAAAACCTGATAACGACTCATGAACGTACGAACGTTAATAGGAGTCAGGCTAACATACATTCATGTATAATAAACTAACATCCAATCTTTAAAATTCGCAGGAATTGAATGCTTGTCTGGTGACAATTACAATAACAAACGACAAATTACTATCATACATCGATCAATTACAACAGTACACAGTACAACAATGGGTAGTCTACGATTCATAATTTATGTTTCTATGGATCAATCAAAGATTACAACTTTCGACGAGAAAACAACAACCGTTTAACAAGTCAGATGGAACTTTTCAGAATGAAGATTGCAGCTTTTCAAAGCACGTCGTTCTCACAAGACGTACTTTGGAGGGAAAATGTTATCCTACCTTTTGGCAAGGCCGTGATACCAGGAACTTACTTGGAAACCAAAGACAGTCCATCCCGAAGATCGGTTATATGCAGGCTCACTATGGATATCGATGAATTTTGTCCGAGTTCGGATAGAGCTACAATTGACAAGACATGACAAGCAAAGCTATGATAGCCAACATTCCAAATTTCAAGTCAATCCAAGTTCGTATGCTCAAGATATGATCGATGCAATTCAAGTAATCACCTTGCTCGTATCCATCAAACAACCAAAGAAAATCTTCCTTCGTATCGATTTGGTTTGAATCCATCATATGCACATGGTTTCATATCGATTAGGAGAGTAGTGTTCTTCGTATCTGTCTTTCTTCATACCGCTTCACATCGATCACCTCCGGCTTGTTCGTATCGATCAACCAACGTCCACTTCATATCCATCTGTGACTGCCAACTTTGTATCCATCAGTAGATAACACTGGGAGTCTATTTCGTATCGATCTTTCTTCGGCATAATTTGTATCGATCGGCCATAGGTCGATACAGAATCAATATCTCCCATCGATATGAAAGTAGGTACTCTGTGGTCGATACGAAGAATTCGCCCATCCATCGATACGAAGTGGCCTTTAAGCGATCGATACGAAACCGATGCTTCTCATCGATACGAAATAAAACACAAAGCATAGATGCGAATGGGATACGTAGAATCGATACGAAATGAGGCATAGCCGATCGATGCGAACAAGGCCAAGTCAGATCGATACATACGAGGCCTAAACATTGGAAAGACTCGATCAATTTGGCATGAAATGTGGATTGATCCTAGAAACAAGAGCCACGTCAACCGGCATCACGTGAAGAATCATCGATGCGAAACCATCGATACGAACGGCATCGATACGAAGGAGACAGCCTTCGAAAAGTACAAACTTGCATCGATCATAATTCACAATCTACAAGTCCAAATGCCACCAAATTTTCACAAGAGCTTGCGTACAACCTAAAGAATGTTCATTCTAAATTTCGACTCGATTGGGTCAAATCTTGATCGATACGAAATTCATTTGTATCGATCACGGACCGAGTGCAAATCACATGGACTCGATCGCGTGGGCCCGCCCACATGCCAGAAGTAGTCTCACGAGATCTGAGCGAGATATTTGCAACTTACGCCAATAAATAGCAGCCCAGAACCTATAGAAAAGAGATCTTTTGGCTCTTTGACGTCCAGACTCTACTGAATTCACCATTGTATTTGAATTTCACTGTTGTATTCGAGATTTACTGTTGTAATCCGTTATGACCAGCAGAGAAAAGTTGATAAAAGTCAATCATTTCATAGTGGACGTAGGCAACATGCCGAACCACTCTAAATCCCTGTGTTTCTGTGAACTTTCTTGTTTGTTTTTAAAGTGTTTGTTTGATAATTGTCTTTTTCCATTTAAATTCTTCATTTTATCTCTTCAAATGCTTCCAAAGAGTGTTGTGTCCAATTTTGGTACAAACAGTCGAAAGGAATCTAACCTTTTGGCTAGGTCAAATACCAAGGCACAAGGTATCAAGCAATTGGTATGTAGTGAATTGAAAGAGGTCGAAGGGTTTAGGTACAAAAGGTTATAGCTTTCGAAAGAGATGAAGTTTTGTTTTGGTTTAAAGAAAATACGACTGCTAGCTTTCGACAAAGAGCTTTCAAAATTTTCAAAAAGTTTAAAAGAAAAAGGTTTCGATTGGTTTGATTTCTTGTTTTAAATGAAACCTTCCGACAAAGTCGAAAGGTATAGCTTTCGAAAAGGCCGAAAGCATAGTTGCTGCTTCCTAACCTTTCGACACAGATGGAGTCAAAGGTTATCTTTTGTTTCTAAACCTTGCCTCATCTCTCCATCGATTTCGAATGGTTGGTTTCAACACCAACACTTCATTGTTTTCGAATGGTTTTGAAAGGTTTTATTAAGGTTTCGAAGTAGTTGCTTTCGACTCCAATGTTTTTCTGATCCTTTTGCATAATCCAAATGTTTTAAGTCGAAACATTTTAAAGGATTCAAAGTAGTTAATTTTAAATGGTTTTGAAAGGTTTTCCACCTACTTTAAATTGAACCCAATGTCTTCGAAAGGTTTTGAGTTACATTGATTTCGAAAGGTTTATTATATAAGGGAGGTACACCAGGCTTTCGACAAAGTCGAAAGGTGAAACCTTCCGACTAGGTCGAAAAGAAACCTTCTGACAAGGTCGAAAGGTAAGACCTTTCGACAAGGTCGAGAGGTATAGGTTTTCAATGTTTTCGAAAGGCTAAAGGTTTAAAGGATTTAAAAGGCAGATGTCATATGTTTTAAAGCTTATGAAAAGAAGGCTTTTAGAAGGTTTAGAACAAGTACCTTCAATGATTTTGAAAGGTTTAATAAAGGATATGAAGGAGTTACCTTCAATACTTTCGAAGGGTTTTATGAATGGTTTTGAAGGAGTTACCTTCTATGATTTCAAAAGGTTGTTTAAAATAAAGGACTTTAACTTATTTTAAAAGGATAGACAATCCTTATTTGAACATCATCGACATTATTTTGAGTTAAGTATATATAACATGGCAAAAACAGCTTAGAGTAAAGCTAAAGTTATATTTTCCTTGTATATATATGATTTGATGGAATAAATCATTTTGAAAAGGTTTCAAGGAAAATTTAAAGAGCAGTTAGCTCTGATATTGTAGAGCGGTTAGCTCAGATATTTTGAAGGGTAGTTAACCCAAATGAAAATTCGGGCAGTCAACTCATTTTAAATTTGGACAATTAGTCCATTTTGAGGGCAGTCAGCCCAGAGGACAGTTAGTCTAGAAAGAGTAGTCAGCTCTGATATGAACAGATAGTTCATTTATTAGCATAACAGATTTTGCTAAATTTTTAAGGACAGTTAGTCCACCCTTTTTACCTGTTTTGGGCAAATAGCACATTATCTAGCATAAAAGATATTGCTATTTTGGTATAACCAGTTTTTGGATAGATAGTCTAGAAAAGAGTAGTTAGCTCATAATTTAGGATAGATAGTCCAATAAACAACGGATAGTTCAAATTTAGACAGATAGACTATTTTATTTCCTGTTTTTAGCATAATGGGTATTGCTATATTATTATAATCTCTTGATTAACCAGTTTGGTTGCAGGAAAGGATTTGCAAAATATATGTTTTGAAAAGAGATATTAGTGAGAGGAAACCCGTTCTGCTAAGCGGCGTGGTCTCACTAGTTATATGTAAACTGAGATGTAATAGATATTATTCATACCAGGCTTTAAGTCTGACTCGAAGTTTTTGTTTCCCCTTAAACTCTCGAGTGCTCAAAATTTGATTTGAGTAGGCTGAGGGTTTAAGTTTTCAGGTTTTAGCAGATTTTGGCGAATAAGCTTCCAAAGACGAGCAGGTGGCTGACGGATAGTTAATTTAGGAATTTTGTTTTAAAATTGTTTCCGTTGTGTATTAAGACAGTTATGTCTATATTGCTTGATCATCTAAGGGGACATCTTCATATGTCGCTCTTGGCGTATTATTGTAAATTTATATTTGATTAATGCCTGGGATTACGTTTAGGATTTTTGTAACTTAGATATGATTTATTTGAAATACAGTCAGTGAAATTATTATTTTTGAAAATCTATGATTTTGTTCATATTCAAGTGCTTCTGATATTATAGACACCATTAACACTGTTGTATTTCGTCACTAGAAGTTAATACCATGGACGACTACAGCATCCATAATGCTTAGCTTTTGGCCTCCAAATACGGGATGTTCAACTTGGTATCAGAGCATAGGTTTATGAAAAATTTAACTAAAAAAAATTTTGGTTTTGAAAACAAAAATCCGAAGAAATTGGAGTAAGATTTGGGGTTGGGTTAATGCTATAGTAAAGTACTTATATTTGCTATATATAAGTATCCGCTTTATCTCCATTCATCTATCTTTGATTAGGTTATCTTTCTGTATCTCATGAGGTTTGAATACAGATATGGATGGTAGAAGAAGCAGAGTTAACCAAGGAGGGGTAAGCATCGAAAGGAATGCCGAACCTAATGCAGGGAGAGGCCAAGGTCAAGCAGAGAATGCTGGTGCAGAAGTCCCGTAGGTCAGAATGGAAGCCATGTATCATTTTTTCAGGAATATGATGCCGGCAGGAGTTGTAGCCGGAGTGGTCGGAGGAAATGCCGCAGGAGCAGGGGTTCTAGAGGTTCCAGTAGTTAATCATTCCGCTAAAATGAGTGGTGATTAAGTGAAGCTAGGAGGGAAGCCGTTTATGGGAACAGAGGATGTTATTGAAGTAGAGAATTGGTTGTTGTACTGCGAAAGGATTTTTGTAGATTTAGCGCTCAATGATGAGCAGAAGAAAAGGTTGGCGTCCAGGCAGCTTCAGGGGACCGCATTATTCTGGTGGAACAGTGAACAACGACGGTTGATGAGGAGATAGTAACCTCGGAGAATTTCAAGAGGAGATTTCAGGAGAGGTTTATGTCAATAATGGCACAATCAGCTTTGATTAGGCAGTTTGTTGAGCTAGTGCAGGGTGAGATGTCTGTTGCTGAGTATGCCAGGAAGTTTGAGGAGTTGACCTGGTATGGGTATGCTTCTGTAGATACCATGCTGAAGTGAAATGGGAAGTTTATCAGAGGATTGAAGCCAAAATTGGCTAGTGCTACTTTGTCTCATCTTTGAGATCCTTCTAATATTGCTATAGAGATGGCTTTGAGGTAGGAAGAAGTCCATGAGTCTCTGGAGAAAAGCAAGGCAAAAGTAGTCTAGGTTGGACAGGGCCAGAAGAGGAAGTTCTTTCCCAAGAAAGGTGCTCAGAAGGGTGGAGCAGCCAAGAAAGCGAAGTATAAAGTTGTCTGCTATAAATGCGACAAGAAAGGACACTTTGCTAATGAGTGTTGCTTAGGGAAAGGAAGGATGTGGCTAAGGGGAAGAATGTCAGGTGTTTTAACTATGATCAGATAGGTCATTATAAGAACTAGTGAAAGGAGCCCATTAGAGATGGTAAGGGCAAGGTGTATGTATTGGAGCCTGCCGCTTCTAAGCCAACAGCCCAAGAGAAGGGAAAGTCAGTTCTTGGGGAACGCTTCAGATTCATGGTATGTATGTTAGCGTTTAATTTGATATTGGTGCATCGCATTCTTCTATATCTAGATGTTTGATAGATAAGCTTAACCTTGAACCCACATATTTAGTTACTTCCTTAAGGGTTGCGAATCTAATAGGAGGGTATGCAACTCTATGGTTGAGGTATGACCAGTTTGAGTTTGACTTGTTAGGTCATACTTTTGAGTGCAGTTTGCATGTGTTTGATTTTGTGGGGTTTGGGATCATCCTAGGTATGGATTGGTTAAGTGAGTACAATGCTAAGATATTTTGTCAGGTTAGGAAGATATCTCTTAGTCATCGGGATTTTAGCAATCGGATTGTTTTCACCGTAGGAGATTCTAGCGGTGCAGTGTTTGCTTTGTTGGGTGCATTGGATTCAGATGATGACATGAGCCGAGTTTTCATGGTTAGAGAATTCGTAGATGTGTTTGAGCCTGTAGTAGATTGCCGTCGAAACGAGCCATTGAATTTCGAATAAATTTGGTTCCTGGAGCAGAACCGGTGAGTAGATCACCAAGCAGGATGACCCCTTCAGAGATGAAAGAGTTGAAGGTGCAGTTGGTGGATTTAGAAAGCAAGAGTTTTGTCAGGCCGAATAGTTCGCCGTGGGGTGCAGTGGCAGTGTTTGCTAAGAAGCCGGACGATCATTGAGGCTATGTAACGATTATCGTAAGTTGAATGAGAGGACAATAAAGAATCGATATCCATTGTCCAGGATTGACGGTTTGTTTGACCAGCTAAGTGGAGCAAAGGTCTTTTCTCAATTGGATTTGGCAATGGGTTTCCATCAGCTCAGAGTAGCAGTGGATAGTATGCCTTTGACAGCATTCAGGACCTGATATGGATTGTATGAATGGTTAGTTATGCCGTTCGGACTGACGAATGCTCCAGCTTTCTTTGTGGATTTGATGAACCAGATTTTTCGAGAGCACTTGGATAGGTTCGTGCTAGTTTTCATAGATTATATCTTGATTTACTCTAAGGATGAAAGAGAGCATGAAGTTCATCTTAGAGTAGTGCTTGAGACGCTGAGGCAGCATCAGCTAAAAGCGAAGTTCTCGAAGTGTCACTTCTGGAAGAAGGAGGTGAAGTTTCTTGGTCATGTCATCTTATAGGAAGGGTTATCAGTAGATCCAACTAAGATCGAGGCAATGAATAGTTGGAAGAGACCCAAAACAGTAACCGAGATTAAGAGTTTCCTTGGGTTGGTTGGTTATTATCGGAGATTCATTAAGGATTTCTCGCGGATAGCAGCACCGATGACTAGGCTGACGAGGAAGGATGTGAAGTTTGTGTGGACCGATAAGTATGAGGAAGCATTCTAGAGTTTGAAACACATATTGATCCATGCACCTGTGTTGATAGTTCCAAAGGGGAATTAGGATTTGGTAGTCTATACCGATGCGTGTGGAACATGATTAGGAGCTGTGTTGATGCAGAGAGGTAAAGTGATTGCCTATGCTTCTAGATAGCTTAGACCGCATGAAGTAAGATATCCAATGCATGATTTAGAGTTGGTTGCTGTGATTTTTTATTTGAAGGTGTGGAGACATTACCTTTTGGGATAAAGGTTTGAGTTGTTTATAAATCATAAGTCGCTAAAGTATTTCTTCTCTCAGAAGGAGCTGAACATGAGATAGCAGAGATGTTTAGAATTCATAGCCGCTTATGATTTTGGGATTGAGTATACACCAAGGAAAGGCAATCGGGTTGCATATGCACTTAGCAGGAAGCATCAGAATGCAGTGTTGGCAATAATGGCTGTGTGGAAAGATTTAAAAGCACTAGCAGATTGCAGGGTGCAATGGAGATCCAAGGCAGGGTTTAGTGGTGATACAGTTGTATTGTCTTGTTTGGAAGTTCGACCGATTTTGATTGAACGGATTGCTTCTAAGCGGATAGAGGATCCAGTGTTAGCTGAACAGATCAGTAAGCTTAAAGCAGATAGACCGATTTTGACTTGAAAGATTTTAGTCTTGACCAGAATGGGTGGTTGAGAAAGAAAGGAAAATTATGTGTTCCGAGTGTAGGAAACATAAGAAAGGAAGTCTTATATGAAAGCCATCGTTCGAAGTTCACTATACATCCCGGAGGTACTAAGATGTATCAGGATATGAAGAGGAGTTTCTTCTGGGAAGGAATGAAGCGGGATATTGGTTTGTGTGTAAGGCAGTACTTGAATTGCCAACAGGCAAAGGCCGAACACAGGAAACCGAGTGGTTTGCTTCAGCCGTTAGATATTCCAGTGTGGAAGTGGGATTCTATTTCTATGGACTTTATAGATGGGTTTCCAAGGTCAAACAGGGGAAATGGAAGTATATGGGTTATAGTGGAAAGACTGACCAAGTGTGCCCATTTCATTCCAGTTAAGTTAACTAGGACAGCACCTGTTTTAGCAAGGTTGTTCATGAAGAATGTGGTTAGATTGCATGGAGTTCCTAGCAGCATAGTTAGTGATAGAGATTCCTTGTTCATTAGCGAGTTTTGGAAGAGTCTGCAGGAAATTTTGGGAACCAAGCTTATGATGAGTACCGCTTACTATCCACAGACAGATGGGAAAACGGAAAGAGTTAACAAGATTTTGGAAGATTTGTTGAGAGCTTGTGTTCTAGACTTTAGGGGATCATGTGAGGACCATCTGCATCTAGTCGAGTTTTCGTATAAAAGTTATTAGACTAGCATTGGGATGGCACCATTTGAAGCTTTGTATAGAAGGTCATGCAAATCTCCTATTTGTTGGTTGGAGACCGGGGATAGGTTTATTCTTGGTCTATATTTGGTTAGAGAAGCTGCAGAAAAGATTGAGGTCATTCGAGATAGGATGAAGGAGGCTCAGTCTAGGCAGAAAAGTTACGCAGATAAGAGACGGAAAGATTTGGAGTTCTCAGTTGGGGACCAGGTTTTCGTCAAAGTATCACCAATGAAGGGTGTGCTTAGATTTGGGAAGTCGGGGAAGTTATCTCCTAGGTTCACAGGACCTTTTCCAATTCTTGAGAGGATCGGAAAGCTCGCAAATAGACTTGAGTTACCGAGCAGTTTGGCAAGTGTCCATGATGTTTTTCATATTTCTCATCTCAGAAAGTGTGTTAGAGACCCGGAGACTGCTATTGTACCGACAATGCTAGATGATTTAGTGGTAGAACCGGACTTGACCATAGTGAGGAAGCCAGTTCGCATTGTTGCGAGAGATAAGATGAGGCTTAGAACCAAGACGGCCAGATTAGTCAAAGTCAAGTTGAGTGACAATGACATAGACTATACTTGGGAGGTTGAGAGCAGGATTAGAGATACTTATCCTGACTTGTTTTGATGGTATGTTTTACCTTCTTATTTGTTTTGAGCCTTATTGTAATTTCGAGGACGAAATTCTTTAAGGAGGGGAGTCTGTAACACCCCAGATTTTTGACAACATTATTTAGGAGATTTAGTTAGATAAACTAAATAAAATAATGTGTTGATAAGGGGACTGAGATTTGATTTAATTAAGGTAGCCATGCCTTTTAATTAATGAATTAAATGAAGGGTTTAAAATGAATTAGAGGAGGGGTTTTATGGAAAGAAGCCATTCTTATATTGACTTCCTTAAGCTGTGTATTTCATAACACACGTTCACTCTTATTTTCAAAAATTAAAAGCTTGGTCGGCCACCATTAACGAAGGAAGAAGAAGAGGAAACAAAAGAAAAGCTTAAGTAAAGCAAATTCAAATCAAACTCATTCAAATCTCAAGCTCCTTAATCATCAAAGCAAAGATGAATAATGTTTACATCTCTAAATTTATATGGTTTTGGTTTTAAGGTTAATTCCGAATGATTTTGCAAAGGGTTGCCATGTTTTTGAACGATAAAATGATACACACACACACACACACGTTGATGAGTTATGTATGTTCATATAGATTTTATAACATGTTTTGAGATAAAACCCTTTTAAATGATATCTGTTAGCGTTGCAAATTTTTATGATGATCTAAAAAGTAATATTAGAGATAAGTTTTGGTTTTTAGAATTTTATGAATTTTTGTGGAATTGTTATGAATTTTCTAAGGAAGAAAAGGTTAATTTGGATTATAAAATTATTTACAGGAAAAATAACTATAGTTTAGATTTGAAAGTTTTATATGTTGAAGAGAACATATTATTTGATTTTCTGGAATTTTTCTAAAAATTTTCAAGGTGTTTTAATAGTTATATAAAAATTATATAAGGTATGAGACTTAAATGTTTTATATAATTATAAAGGACAAAGGGGCTTTTTCAAAATTATTCAAATTTCCAAATAAGGAAAGTCGGCTGCACTTTTGAATATAAAATTCTGGTAACCAATCAAATTTAGACAAACAAGGCAGGTGGGGTACAAAAGAACTGTTTTAAAGTATAAAAAAAATAGTTTTTCTTCTATTTCAACTCTTTCGGCAGAGCTTCTGCCTTCATTCTAGATCTTCCGACAAGGTCGAAAGGAATCAAACCTTTCGGCTAGGCCGAATACCAAGGCACAAGGTATCAGGCAAGTGGTACGTAGTGAATTGAAAGAGGTCGAAAGGTTTAGGGACGAAAGGTTATAGCTTTCGAAAGAGATGAAGTTTTGTTGGGTTTAAAGCCTGCTAGCTTTCGACAAAGAGCTTTCGAAATTGTCAAAAGGTTTAAAAGAAAAAGGTTTTTATTGTTTTGTTTTCTTGTTTTAAATGAAACCTTCCGACAAAGTTGAAAGGTATAGCTTTCGAAAAGGCCGAAAGCATAATTGTCGCTTCCTAACCTTTCGACAGAGATGGAGTCAAAGGTTATCTTTTGTTTTCTAAAACTTGTCGCCTCTCTCCATCGATTTTGAAGGGTTGGTTTCAACATCAACACTTAATTGTTTTTGAATGGTTTCGAAAGGTTTTATAAAGGTTTCGAAGTAGTTGCTTTTGACTCCAATGTTTTTCTGATCCTTTTGCATAATCTAAATGTTTTAAGTCGAAAAGCATTAAAGGTTTCAAAGTAGTTAACTTTGAATGGTTTCGAAAGGTTTTCCACCTATTTTAAATTGAACCCAATATCTTCGAAAGGTTTTGAGTTACATTGCTTTCGAAAGGTTTATTATATAGAGGAGGTACCCCAGGCTTCGACAAAGTCCAAAGGTGAAACCCTTCGACTAGGTCGAAAAGAAACCTTCCGACAAGGTCGAAAGGTAAGACCTTTCGACAGGGTCGAGAGGTATATTTTTTCAATGTTTTCGAAAAGCTAAAGGTTTAAAAGATTTAAAAGGCGGATGTCATATGTTTTAGAGCTTATGAAAAGAAGGCTTTTAAAAGGTTTAGAATGGCATTGTCGAAGGCAGTTCTAGCATGGTAAGGAAGAATGGTTATGGTAGGTGAGTAAGACGTATGCGTCCATGACAGAGGTGGCTCCACTTTATTGCTATTTCCTGAAGGCTCGTGAACACCAGTTGGAGAAGATCGTTTCACATGATGGGCCATAGAGTATATTTATCAGCAAACTCCAACTGCGTTGATGATTTGTTTTCTAATACTGCAAGTGTTCTCAAAAAGGTCATGGGTAAACGATTTGAGTTTGTGGTTGTAAGTGACAGGAAGATAAAGTGAGTAATTACACATAATTATATTATCACTTAGCGTACTTGGCCTGGTTACAGAGTTTTGAGCAGGTCTGGACTAAAACGTGTTTGATCCTAATGCTCTCTCATGTTTAATGCAGTTGGCATAATTTATATTTGTATATGTTAATTGGGCTAGCTTGGGTGGAATTTGTAATGCGGGTTGTGTTTAGTTTAGGGCTAAGTAGATCTGTAGCCTTACTATTGCTTGGGCTACTGCGACGTAATGTTTTCTGTAATTATGTTTAGTTTAAAGCAATAAAAGGAACCTATTTTCAAAAAAAAAGTTTAGAAGGATTTACCTTCAATGATTTCGAAAGGTTCAATAAAGGATATGAAGGAGTTACCTTCAATACTTTCGAAGGGTTTTATGAATGGTTTTGAAGGAGTAACCTTCTATGACTTCAAAAGGTTGTTTGAAGGTTTTAAACAAAGGTTTCGAATATAAGAACTAGGCAGATAGCATGAGTGTTTTAAGTTATAAAGAACTTTAACTTATTTTAAAAGGATAGACAATCCTTATTGAACATCATCAACATTATTTTGAGCATGGAAAAAATAGCTTAGAGTAAAGCTAAAGATATATTTTCCTTATATATATATGATTTGACAGATTAAATCATTTTGAAAAGGTTTCAAGAAAAATTTAAAGTGCAGGTAGCTTTGATATTGTAGAACAGTTAGCTCAGATATTTGAAGGGTGATTAACCCAAAAGAAAATTCGAGCAGTCAGCTCATTTTAAATTCAGACAGTTAGTCCATTTTGAGGGCAATCGGCCCAGAGGACAGTTAGTCCAGGGTAGTTAGTCCAGAAAGAGCAGTCAGCTCTGATATGAACAGATAGTTCATTTATTAGCATAACGATTTTGCTAAATTTTTAAGGACAGTTAGTCCACCCTTTTTACCTGTTTTGGGCAGATAGCCCATTATCTAGCATAAAAGATACTGCTATTTTGGTATAACCAGTTTTAGGATAGATAGTCCAGAAAAGAGCAGTTAGCTCATAATTTAGGACAGATAGTCCAATAAAGAACGGATAGTTCAGATTTAGACAGATAGTCTATTTTATTTCCTGTTTTTAGCATAATGGGTATTGCTATATTATTATAATCTGTTGATTAACCAGTTTGGTTGCAGGAAAGGATTTGCAAAATATATGTTTTGAAAAGAGATATTAGTGAGAGGAAACCCGTTCTGCTAAGCGGCGTGGTCTCACTAGTTATATGTAAACTGAGATGTAACAGATATTATTCATACCAGGCTTTAAGTCTGACTCGAAGTTTTTGTTTCCCCTTAAACTCTCGAGTGCTCAAAATTTGATTTGAGTAGGCTGAGGGTTTAAGTTTTTAGGTTTAAGAAGATTTTGGCGAATAAGCTTCCGAAGACGAGCAGGTGGCTGATAGATAGTTAATTTAAGAATTCTTTTTTTAAAAAAAATTGTTGTGTATTAAGACAGTTATGTCTATATTACTTTGATCATCCAAGGAGACATCTTCATATGCCGCTCTTGGCGCATTGTTGTAAATTTATATTTGATCAATGCTTGGGATTACGTTTGGGATTTTTGTAACTTGGATATGATTTATTTGAAATATAATCACTGAAATTATTATTTTTGGAAATCTATGATTTTGTACATACTCAAGTGCTTCTGATATTATGGATACCATTGACACTATCATATTTCGTCACTAGAAGTTAATACTGTAGATGACTGCAGCATCCATAGCGCTTAGCTTTTGGCATCCAAATACGGGATGTTACAATGCAAGATAAATTCGGGTTTTATCTTAAAACCGAAAACACATAGAAAATGAGATGTAGTAATTATTCACCTTAGCTTTGTGATTAGGATGTGAGATTTGATCTTGATTAAGTTGATTTGATTTTTCTCTTGAAAACTATAGCTTTCTCTTCTTCTCCTTTGCTAATGGTGGCCGGCCTTGGTATGGTTATTTTAATTTGTGATAAAATGAAATGAAGGTGTATTCATTGTCCTAAGGGTTTAGGGTATTAGAAAATCCCCTTTTCCTACTTTGCCTTCCCATATTTCCTAACACTTAAGTCCATTTTACTTCATTTATCTATTCATTAATATGGCACGGCTACCCATTAGTTATAATCAAATCTCTGTCCATTAATCATCTTACATTATTTTATTTTATTTAACTAATTAAATATCCTAATTAATGTCACTAGAAATATGGGGTGTTATATTTCTTTAGCACTCTTCTCTACCGCGGCAAACTTTGTGGTCAACTCCGTGATCTCATCACTTGGTGTTTGATTATATTTTTATCATGGATCGCCTCCAACTTAAGGTGATCGATTTAATGTTGCCTTTCAGTAGACGCCTTAATGATTTTCTCAGCTAAGTGCTGGAATGCTTCATGCTTCACAAAAACATCATTGACGCATGCAAGCAAACTCACTTTAATATTTCCTGGGATTGTGTGGATTGAAGGAAGAAACTTTAGTCCATCAAAGCATATTTTTGGAAATTTGACCTTAAGTTCGGCCAACTGTTCTATCGTAGAGGTCTTAGGGGCTGTAGTAGTCAAAGCTGGATCAGAAGTAACAGTAGAACGTTTGCTTGACCAGCAATCGCGAGCCTGTCAAGAACCAAATAAACCCGAATGATGCTTGGGTGGCACAACAATTTGGGGAACATGAGAAGAGGTCTGATCGGCACTACAGATGGATTGGGCTGAACTTCTTGGCAATTAGATGATCGAGATTTTGACTTGTGCTTAGAGGATGAAGATTCCCTTGAATGATAGCTACTTTCCTGGCTGTCACCCTTTTCTCGACGCCTGCCCGAGTCCGGACCTCGTCTGGATCCATAATGTGTTGAGGAGCCGCTCAAGCGATCAAAGACACGAGAATGAGATGTAGCACCTGCAAACCAAACAAAAGCGTATAAGTGACAATAAAATAAAAGATAGACAAAAATCATGCAGTAAACTGCACGTGATTGTGAGTGTCCTAATGTCCCCTTGACGGACCAGTTGCTGTAGCCTTACTTATGGGAGTAATTTCTCCTTTGCCAGTAGGAGCAATGTCATCACCAGTCCTGGAAGGAGACTT
Source organism: Allium fistulosum (assembly GCA_030737815.1). Taxonomy (NCBI): domain Eukaryota; kingdom Viridiplantae; phylum Streptophyta; class Magnoliopsida; order Asparagales; family Amaryllidaceae; genus Allium; species Allium fistulosum. The sequence continues at coordinate 9,229,343 of JASFAW010000014.1, forward strand.
AAGCCTCCCGACACTAATGTTAGGAAAGTCAAAAGTCTTCATCTCATTTGGAATTGGTAGACTTGAAAATCCTTCCATCGAACTCTCTAGAGGCTAGGAGGAAGACTCTTCCTCAACAGAGGTGATAGTGAACTTGGGCTTTTAGTAGTTTTTCTCCTACAGAGTTTATAAGCGAGCTTTTTCCCTTTCCTTGTCGGTGCATGAGATTGCATGCCCTATGATGATTCGACTATAGGTGCGTTGCCCGAACCCACATCATCATTGCCAGGCTCATTGGCGTCACCACCTCTTATTTCACCTTTTTTGGCATCATCTTGAGCCTCCTCAACTGGGGGTACGACAGGGCTATCAGTGCCACCTTCTTGTTCCACAACATTATTTCATGGTGTAATGCTTCCTGGAAGTCTGATGCTGCGACCTTCTTCCAACAACCCAAAAGGAGATAACCACTCATCGGTTACGAGTGATCTAATGTCCCTGTCTTCGACTGGGGTAGCGTGTATCATAGATACAGCCCTTGAATAAATATTGCCTTAGGGTCGTGGATAGACACCTGTAAATTTTCAAAGCATTTGTTAGTTCAGGATACGACTTGGACTTTAGAATTTGAAGTAAAGTGAAGGAAACACTTATGTCCTTCCAACCATCACATCCCGAAGTCGAGCGGGCAATGAACGTAGAACCATTCATGCTTAAAGAAACTGAGTTTGTTCCAAGCACTGGTAAGAACTTGATAGTTGGGTGCGGTCTCGATAAAAGTATAAGAAAGACATACCATCCATCGCTTAAAATTGTAGATGAATCAGATGTCTTCAGGAGATGGCAGACGGAATAGAACATCCATAAATAAAAAAGATGTCGTAAAGGAAAGCGTAGCTGTTCTGATGTAGCTAAGCTGGAGTTATTCCTAGATAATTTAGCATCTCTTGGATAAATGAATTGAAAGGCGACATATATCTGGCCCAGCACATAAATTTATTACAAGCCGTATACACCTCCGGCAGCAAGTGGGCTCTATCATTCCCTAAAAGGGCTATAACATCTCCAAACGGGATACCATGTTTAGAGCATAGTCTATGGAGAGTAGCGTCACCAATTCTGGAGGCCTGGGAATCAATCAGGTTATCCAGAAATACAGCACCTTCTAAAGTGTCAAGGGCAGGATTTGTCTCTTCCACCGGAAGGATGTGAATGTTAAAGAAAAGGTCAGCCAACGGACCAAAACTCTTCGGTTGCTAAGTTTGGTGTTCAATGAAAAGTATACTGGATATAGTCGCAGAAATTGTCTCGGCACCTGGATTGCTATGCTATGAAGGTTATCCAGAAGACATTGCGGCACGCCCTGAACGTCTGGAGCCCATATCAACTAAACTCAGTAGATAATCAAGATTAGAAAAATTAACTTGTCGCCCCATGCTAAGTGCAAACTAGTGTGGTGCAATGTTGTGTGGTGCAGAGATAAACAATTAAGAATTAAATGCTAAAATAGTGATGAGACTTTTGATTTCGACCAGAATGACTTGCTGACCTTCTTGACTGGCATCTAAATTGATCAGTTCTGTAGGCTTTGGGATCGACCATCGACATATCGAACTGTGAAGTTCATTATTGAGGTCCATATGTTAAGTTTTAATTCATATTAAAGTCCTAGAAACTTAGTCATTCAATTTCAAATTCCGAGGTGGATATGCAAGTCCTTTTGTCCGTTATAGCCATATGTTCAAGTTCGTTAAGATGAGATTGGTTCTGATTGTTCATACAAGTTTATAAGGATTAATTTGCTCAAGTGTTTGAACCCGATAAAAGGCCAAAAATCGGCTAAGTCCCCATAGTTGATCCCTCTCACAAAGCCAACACAACCGATCCCTTAGCCAACAACTTCGATCCCTATGTTATAAATGAAAATAACTAATCCCTTCCTGCACCTAACCACGACTAGTCCCTATGACATGCATATGCAACGATCCCTATACTTAGCCGTTTTCACACTTCCCTCAAACTTTACTCTGATCCCTCAGGCAACACGCATAACTGATCCATCCATGCTCAACAAACAACCGGTCCCTACCTTCCCCCTTTAAACCATCAATATGAACCCTCACTCCTTTCCTTCTCCTCTTCTACCACCTCACCAAATCCAACGTCACTATCACTCTCCTCTTCTTCACCTAATTCAACCCATGGCACGACCGAACACATCATCTCATCAGGAATCAAAATCATATGCAAATCAAAACTTACCTATATGTATATGAGTATGGATTGTCACGTGCGAGATGGGAAGAATTTCAATTCAAGTTGAGGGCTAGATGATATTCTTGAATTCAAGGGGGTGGCGAATTGAGTAATGGAGATGGTGATAGTTTTGATGGGAGGAAGAAAGGGTTCGGCTCTAAGGTAGGGAAAAAGGGTTCGGTATTGAAGGAAATAAAAGCAAATGGAACTAAAGAGAATAAGTAAAGAGATGGAGGGATGGAGTATCGGTTTATATATAAGGGCTCGTAGGGATTAGCTTGCTTTAGCATCTCCACGAAGCTAAAAATATTAAGTTCTTAATATTGAAAGGGAACGGTACGATCCCTATCTAAGAGGGATCCATCCGACCCCAATAAACATTTAAAAAAAGAGAAGAAAGGGATCAGGTACGATCCCTAAATGAAAAGAGAATTCTGACCCCTATGTGCATGCAAATATGTATAGAAGAAAATAATAAAAATATATAAAGTAAATAAATAAATATATAAAGGCAATGAAATTGCATCTTATTCAATAAAAATTAGCAACGACCCATGAGCGTGTGAATGCAACCGGGAGCCAAAGACAAGGACATGTACCTAAACGTGCACTTGTATATTCCAAAGATTCAATTTTTGACATCGACAAAAATTGAATTCTCACTTGAAGCTTTCAAAGACGATACAGGATCAGATAGCCAAAGTCTACCGGCTCTATAGAACCAGACAAAGATAACAACTGATGGAATACAACCCAGAATTTATGCTATTGGAAATCGACCAAGTGCCATGACGATTAAATAGAGATATGACATTTTGCGAAAGTAATTCAATGGAAAGATGGTGTCTATTCAAAAAAATAGATGGATTTCTTTCCGGCTACTCTAACTTACTTCGATTTAAAGCACGTCATGTTCGACACAAAACGTACTTTGGGGGGCAAGTGTTACCTGGCATTTTGACCCAACTATGTCCGAATTGACTAGACAAGTTAGACTCGGCTGTCATCAAGGCCAATAAGCCCATAGCGATGATTGTAGGGTCCAGAAATTAAGTACAGATGATAATATGAAGCCATGATCAAACGGAATCAAGAGATATGCTATACAGAATGTTCTAAATATGGAATATAGTCTAATCTCGAAAAGGGATCGGGTATGATCCCTCACAACCAAAGGGATCGGATTACTTCAGCTAAACAAGTGCAACTTAATGGAAAACAATTGATATCTCAAAATCCATAAGTCCAATACACATGATACTTTGGGAACAAGAAGAGGGGAACCTAAGGAGTCCACCTTAGGGACCACACCCGAAAAGGAACAAGAAAGAGAGACCAGCCCTCTTCCCACCATAGGGATCGGCCAGAATTAAGCAACATCACACATTGCAACAATGATCGATTAATAACTCCACATCTATAGATCCAATCAACATGAAACTTGGAGGACAAGTGCGTCTTAACATGAAGAACCCCTTATAGGGATTGCATCCCCCAACTTCTTCATAATAGGGATCGGCCTCGATCCCTATTTCTTGGGATTTGGGCCATGCGATCCCTCATGTGGGCCCCTATGGATCTAAAGAACCCTCTACCGAATTTTAGGGAGATATTTCGTCATCTTCCTCTATAAATACAGACTTGATTGTTCATTTTAGGGATCTTTACGCTGCTTACTGCTTATACTCTTTTGTAACTAAGGATTCTAATTTGATCCCTCTTGTACTCAGTTTACAAAGTGATTAATAAAGTTATTTCTTCAGAGTGGACGTAGGCAAACAACATCGAACCGCTATAAATTGCTGTATCTCTGTTATTTTCTTATTTCTTATTGTTTTATTGCTATACTCCTCTCTTTACATTTGATATTCTTTGTTTATTTCTCTACTATAAGTGTAACGACCCACTATTTTGGACCATTCAAATCGACAATAATCCACACATGTCAGACTTGAATAATTCAAAACAACATATTGTTAATTTAAATTGGCAAAACTCAGCATATACAGTAAATAAAATAATCACATATCACAGACACAGAGTAATAAACAATAATGCAGTGGAAACAAAAGAATAGTAGTTCATGAAGCTACTATATATATAACAGAGTTAAACAAGATACAACAGAAGTCTTGAATACAATAGTCAAATACAATATCAGAATACATCACTGGAATAAACTGAATATCTGAAAGCTGGATAGATAGCTGGATCTCCAAGCGAAGCTCTAACTCCAAAGGAGAGTCTCGATTACTGGTACACTCAGTCTGACCCGAGCGTAAAGAAACAAAAAACACTCGAGTTAGGATTAACATTCTTGTATCAATAAATCCAACTCAAGTGAAATATCAACTGAAATACAAGTAACTCAAAGAATGTTTGGGATAACCATCCTCTAAGGATCCGATAAACTATCTATATATACAGTAGAATATGCTAAGTAGATAATGTCTAATCAGTAAAGTACGATATCAAAATAGCGTTAAGGCGTTACCATAATCCCCCTTAACACATTTTATAATGTCATAGTCTATACAGCACCGTAAGCCCCACCGTAAACTAGTGGTTATCAGAGGGTACCCCATAGGTATAACACAAAACAAACCGTAGTGGTCGCGAATAGGATAATCAGTATGACAAGGTACATGAGGCGATACCAACTAGGACACTAGTATGTTGGGCATAGCAGCTACTACCCCAACACCGTGAAACAACACTCCCAAATCAAGGGGTGCACCCAAATCGAATCACATAAGTAATAGATAAGGTATCGAAGAAGTGTGTCCGCTAGAGATGGCGATCCTCAATGGCCCGGTGCGGCTCCTGTTTTAGTCATGTCAGGGGTCATCCAAAATCGTTCTCTTTCTTCAGTCAACGCGTTCACCAAAACCATCCACTTCGTTCTGGATCAACACTCCGCGTATATTAGTTATTAAAGTGGTTTTCGGTATCGACAGAGAGTATGTCCATATCCGATCCCGGTCTCTTTAATAACTACGCATTAATTACACCGATGGTCATTTAATAAACTTTCAAAATAGTTATATTTCAAAACCGACATATCATTGCCATTTCAAAACCATATCAATACGATATCACTTTCACTTCAAATAAATCCATTTCCAAAATCATATCAATTTCCAAAGTTATATCGCTTTCGAAATCATAAGTCTTTTAAAATCAAAACACTTTGGAAATCAAAACCTTGAAATTCATAACACTTTGAAATCATAGCTTGAAATTATAACATTTTGGAATCCTAACACTTTCCTCTTAAAGAGTTTAGATATTAAAATTTGTGTATATAATAAAATAGTTTATAAAATAAAAATAGTTTATATAAAATAGTTATAAGTTAAAATAGTTTATAATAAAATAATATATATTGAAAATTATTTATATAAAATAGTTTATATTAAAATAAATTTTAAAGTAAAATATAAATAGTTGTAGATTTAGTTTAAAAATACTTTATACAATAAAATAGCTTCCACAAATTCACAAATCGATTCAACTCAACTCGGATTCCAAAATTCAAATTTAATCAAATCTCAAATCATCAATTTCAATTCGATTAAGTTTCTAAATAGACCATTCCAAATTATCAATTTCAAATACATATTTGAACCACAAAATAAACCATTAAATTTAAATATATTTCAAAGCTTTAAATATTCCACATTTCAAAACTAAATTTGATAATTCCATTTATATCTAAATTTAATTTCATTACATTTAGTTACTGAGATATTTCTTTAATCATTTCAATACATCTAAATACAACTTCAATTTACAAATTTATATAAACAAAAAATCCCTTTTAAATTTATATAAGTTTGAAATATTCATTTAAGCCACTTTTTAATCAAATTCAAGTTATAAAACATATCTTAAGATTTCAAATTTAATAGATTTCGAATCAAACTTATTTAAGTATAATTATTAAATAATTAAGAATTCCAAATCAATTTCAGATTTATCTTTCAACTTGAAACATTATAAACTCTATATTTGAAAATATAAATTTTACATAAATACTCAAAACATATTTTTATATTGATTCAAATCGACTTTATTAAATCAACTTTATTAGATCTTTAAAATCAATATTTATTAAAACCATATATTTCTTTTCAAAACAATAGAAATCATTTTTCAAAATATTTATATATATAGACCAATGGTGTCTGTATATAATTTTCTATCCTATGGTCAAGTGATACAGATATTTATCATTTCAATCCGTAATTTAAATTATATTCGGGTATATATCTTTTCAACCCGAAATCCCAAATTCAATTCAATTGAAAATCGCTTGGGTTTATCATTTCAATCCATAATGATTTTCTCCTATTCTACAGATCGTTCGGGTATGTATCATTTCAACCCATAGTGAATTCTATACTAACAGGGAACTTTCAGAGTGATAACAGATATGATAAAAATATAACAACACTAACAGGCATATATCATCAGTGATAAATAACAGATACTGGTGTCAGATGTCACAGGTGAACAGATACAGATGATGGCATATATATATATATATATATATCAATATAAATAACAGATAATGGTGTCAGGTATCATAGGTGAACAGATACAAATGATGGCATAGATATAGCAATATAAATAACTAACAGCAGCATATTTCAATTGTCGTTTCAATTGAAATCAAATTTAATAAATATAAGAACATTAATCGTGAGTGATTGCTCACCTTTCGAGGCTAGAGAAGATAGCGAGATCAAGGATGACATGGATATACACTGATACGGACACTGAAATTGAGTTACGAATCCAAGCACGAATTTCAAAGCAAAGCAAGGTTGGCACGAGTTAGATGGATAAAGCTGATAAATTGGAAATCAATAACCAAAATCAGTTTGATAAAACAACAATTATATATTATTATTATTTCCATAAAATCAATATTTAATTTAAAACGAATATTAAAATAAAATAACATATATATAATTTAAAATCATTGTTTTAATTAAGCATATGTATATATAACCTATATATATAATGTATAACATTCACTTTTAAACAATGTAATATAATAGTTTCTATAATATAATATACTTTATATACGATTAGCTCTGCACTTATTATATACAGTAAACAAAATGTACAATGCATATCAGCCTTACATATATTCATATATAAACAACAGCTGATATATAACTTTATACTATTAGTATATTATATTAACAGTTTAGAAGTCATTTCATAATAACAAAACATATTACTACTTACGTGCGCACTAACCCAACACCATACGAAAAAAAATATAACGTTTTAAAACCAATAGTAAAACAATACTTTAAACGCATTATTTATCATGCATAACTAATATATAACTTTACGTATTATATCAAAATATATCTAAGTAACATATATAACGGAACAAAACAAAAAAAATAGGACTGTATAATAATATAATATTAACCCTTTATATCTCATACTAACATATATGTATCTATAGAGTTTGTACAGCAGAACCCACTTATATAAATAGATTTATATACAGCAAATGAAACTAAGTATACTGATATGTAAAGTCCTTAGACAATGTATACATCACTATAAGTATATATATATATATAAACAGCAAATGCTACTTTGTAAACTATTTATGACAATATAGAACAAAATATACATATGCAGATCATATTATAGCAAACATATATTTTACACTTAACATAAAAACTGTTATATATATATATTATGTTTACAATTCACAAAATCATATTCTAGAACTAATATTTACTATGCGAATACACCTTGTACTGTTTACTATATATAACAAAACTACAGTTAACGAAAATTGTTTTATATATTAACATAACAGCAAAAAAAAGGGTGTATATATAACTAACATAAAATAACTACAACATAAGTAATATATATGTATCCTTACCTAACATATAGACACATATGGGAGAGGAAAATGCAATGGAGGGGTAGGCCGTGGGTGAAAGATAACTGCTGGGAGGAGATGTTCGCGGGTCAGGGAGTTGGTGGCTCGGCTCGAGGCTGGGTTGCGTTGGTGAGGCGGAAGGGAGGGCAGAGTGGAAAGGCGGAGAACGACAAGAGAGAGAGGGGAAGGCAGTAGGCGCGTGTGCTTGCATGGGTTTGCAACATGAAGGAGGAAGGGAAAGTTGTTCGGGGTTGCTGCTGGATCTGAGATGAGGGAAAAAGAAGGCGGAATTTAAAATGAGAGGAAGGGAGAAGAGTGGGGAGGAAGAACAGTTTCAATTGCAAAATAAACGGAAGATAATATATATATATATATTTTATAAGGTAAGCAGGCACGAAGAATACGAAGGGAGAGAAAAATAAATCAACGAACCAGAATAAAAAGTTTCTCAAAAGCAAATTTGAACCGTGATGTCAATTCCAATACAATGAACAGTGCTCGAAATGAAAGGACGATGGAAATGTTGAAAGGCCATATGGTTTTCAGAATTTATTACAAAGGAAACGGCTGTCATACGGCTGGCAGTGGGAAAAGACAAGGAACAAATTATCAAATACGGCACCGGTACGAAAAATTGTTTGTCATTTTCCTCCGCGTACCGAATACCGAATTACAGAAATGAATATACTACGGTGATCATCACGACGAGACGATCCAAAATGGTATACAGATACCAGTGGTATGATCATCCGATCAAAAGTCGATAATCGGTACCGAAAAGCTGCTATTTTGCCGAAAATAAGATCGACGGAGCAATAGATGTCCAAATTTGATGAAACGAAAGATGACGTCTCACTCAGAAAATGAATTAGAATTTTTCTATGTAAAAATATTCAGGTTTGGAAAACATTTTATTGTCATCAATTTTAATTGATATAAATTGGAATAAAATTACACTAGGAATAAATTTCCAAATTATCTGATGAAAATTTACCAGTTGCTATGATTAATTAGACGCATTCCAAATATCAAATTTTTATTTCAAAATTTTATCGTTTAAAATTGCACAAAATTTCAACTAATTACGTTATTAAAACAGTTAAAATTTACGGGTCGTTACAATAAGTCTCTTGGGTGTTTGTGCCAATTTTTGGTGCAAACAATAGGCAAGTTTGCAGTTTTCAACATTTCATATATATTAATTTATTTGAAGTTAAATTATCAGACTCAAGCATATAGGAATAGATCTGCAACGATATAATCGAGTATTATATAAAAACATATAATATTCCCACTCACATTTAATTAGCGCTACCAAAACTCTAGATTTAATTTAGATCTAACCCTATTATCTGTAATCTCCACTTTTTGACTCCCTATTCAAATCCGCAGACAATATTTTATACAGATCTAGAAGAGATTGGATTAGAGTGAAGAGATTTGGATTTAGATCTATTAATTAGAATCATATCTAAAAGTTTACCTTTGATGTAGCAACCTGATTTGAATCTATCTTATATCCTCTATCCTTTCCTATTCTTCTCCAAAGTGTATACCTGCAATCTATTATATTTTTGTGTATTTAGAAATTCTGGAGGAGAAAGGAAAATGGCTAAGCTTCCGCGCTCATTAGAAAAATAATGAATTGGATGTGAAACCCTTGGTCCTTATTTATAGAGGTTCAAATCAGTGCTAACCATCAGATGGAAATAGATTAGATCTAGACCACACAGATAATTCCCCATCGCTGCTCAAAAGCCCTTCGGCTCGACCGCCCTAGGCATATGGTTAACCGCCCATTGTCGACCTAGGGAGTCACGGTCAATCTATGTGGCTTATTTTTGTGAATTATCAACGCCTTGATTTTGTTGCTACGTTTAATTGATTGTGTGCATTTGTTTCCGTTTGTAATTGATTCTTACCGATTCTTACCTATTTTATAAATCTCTGAAATCTTAATTTGAATGTTAACAATTATTAACATCAAATTAGCCATAATGGATTTTATTAGCATATTTACATATATAATTATTTCCGACTCTAAAATTTCAAATGCTAATAGCTTTTTTGTTTGAACTCCGATTGGAAAAGTTTACATATGAAAATTGATTAGAAAATCATCACGAATCCAATGGTATAAGTCTCATGGCCAAATTCCAACATTTTTAAAATTTCATAGTTTATTATTTATTAATTATTAACGTAAAAACATGAGGTGTTACAATATAATTATATAATTTAATATAAGTTATATAATTAAATTAAGTAACATATTAATATATATGTATATGTATTAATAATAATAATAAATAAATAAAATTTATTTGGCTATGTACATTAGATCTACATGTGAAAAATGATTTTTTAATTAGTAAATACATACACATAACCTATCTAATATGTGACAACATTAATATATACAAGAATCTCACCTCACTAACAATATTACAATAATAATAATAATAATAATATATGAGAAATTTACTGTTATTCAAAGATTATATATCATATAGAAACATAAACGCATACCTAAAAGTACTGCCTTAATTACACCTTGTAATGATGAGTTCTCCTTCCTTTGAAACCTCTCGATTCGGCAAATTGCTAACCCTTGAACCGTAGACCTTTAACTATCAAATAGTTATCGCTTTGAATTGATTTGATTTGAATATTAACGAAGCTCTTGGAGGGGTAGATCGGCTCGCAATGGAAGAAAGGAGACAGCCAAAATTCCTTCTAAAGTTAGGGTCAGGGGCCTTTTATAGTGATTGAAATGGAGAAATGTGGATCACATCTAATACCATTTTTCATCAAATCTCTACCTTTCATCTTCAAACCTCTCTTTCCTTTTTTAGCTGCCCCCTATACATCATGTAGCTGCCGAAATTAACCTCCAAACATCATGGGCTAACATCCCACTCAAGCCTAAATAAATAAATTTAATCAAATCTAATTTAATTGCTTGTCAATCGCATATCGATCGATATATTTATAACTATTATAAATATATACAATAATATTTATTGCTCAAATCATATTCGAAATTTTATAATTAATATTTCATAAATATAATAATGTAATTAATTATTTATAATTATAAACAACTTAAATCGTTTGGTCTAAAGAAATTTCATCATTTCGGTTGTGTGACTCGTCAGGTAAAAATTTGGTCAGTGATTAACATCGAACTATTCGAATGTTAACGCTTACACGTCACTTAGCAGATGGTGTGACATTTTGGCCAAATTTGTCGCTTACTTAGCTTTGGTAAAATGCAATTATAGTTTATTAAGTGTTACCCGGTTGTGACATTTATTTACACCAATTCTCTTTGTCAAAACTATATCACTTTTGGACTTATTGATTTTGGTAATGGTCCAAATTCCAACATCAACCATATTCAACTCTATAGTCCAAACACAAAGTCCTTGGCTCAATAGTAACAATTATTAATAATCGAAATATTTTGGCCAAAGACTTTGACTTTGGGTTGATTTAAGTTGACTTGAGTTGGCCATGATACTAACCCGATAAAACTAAGGAGACGAACCCTCTCTTCAATAGTGCTTCACTTCCAATAGTTCCACTCGGCCCAACTATAGTAATCCAATGGACGCCATGCCATGAATTGACTATAATCAAAGTAGAGCTTCATATTGAAGATCCATAGTATTTTTAAGTCGAGAGAACTGTGTAAATCATTCGCATCAATATTTTCTATTTGACCTTAGTTATATTAACCAACAGAAAACTATCAAGTTAGTCATTCCATATTTATTCAATAACTATCCTTACATACCTCTTAGTGCTCACAACAACTATGAGTAATACACTACCCAATATTTAGAGAGCATTACGTACTCTAGTCTCAACGGATATATTGATATCCAGTCTTGATGCATCTTAAATAGAAACATTTAAATTGGTATATTTATTTTCATTGTGATAAATTACTCAAGATTACAATACTTTGTAACTACTGTCACAAAGTATACCATTTATGGATTTCTATTAAATTTACTTTTAATTAAATTAACTAATTAATATAACACATTATATCAAGTATATAATAGAAATAATATATCTTTTATTTTGAACAAGATTGGTCAACGAGTTTGATATATGTAACAATTTCCCCTAAGGCATACCCTTAACTCTTTCAATCGTATCTTTTGTATATGGAAATATTTGATTTTGGTCGATTATACATGAAAATTTCTTGACTTACTGGATTAACCACACCAGCTCTTCAACCTTATAAATATCCAAGTATTTGATAGCCACGGGGACGATTTTTAGAGCTTCAAGCTTCTGTGTTACAGAAACAACAGAACCGAGCTTCCGGATTCTATGTTCAATCATTCTACTAAAAGCATATAACAATGCATAATTTTTTCGTTGTTAAAAAAATTAATGGCGACAGATCTGAGTTTGATGACCATTGCAAACAATTTCTACCCCCGTTCAACAATTTCCTCCGTAAGCAACCTCCTTCACCTCTCCCCAATTCTCATCTTCCATTCTTTCTCGAGCCGCTAGATTGCTAGTGTCAATTCTTTCCACAACATCAAAGCCAACCTTCTTCCTTGAACATCGATGATCTTCTACTTTTTTCTTTTCCACCTTCCTCTAAATCTTACGCTGATGCCCCCAAATCAAACACCTTCGCTCACCCACCACCCAAATCCGACCCAGATTTAGTATGACCAGCCCTTCAACGACCTTGGATACATAGAAGTTGTTTATAACCATGGATTTTCTATTGATTAGAAAACCATCGTTAAAAATATAATCATTAAAATATTGCAAGCGCACGACGTACAATTATAGTACGTATGCGAGTACGGGTCGATCCGCAGGGAAATGAATTAATTTTAAATTCTACTCAATCAAATTAGTCTAAAGATTTTGAAATTGTTTTAACCAAAAATAAATATAAAAAATAACGGAAACAAAAGTGAAAAAAAATACGAGATTAAGAGAAAATTTAGAGGCAAAATCACTCTCATACTCTCATATAAAATCAATACAAAATCAATCTATGATCTCTTATTTTAATCTAAGTAGAATTAGTGACGTATTTATCATAAGTATGGATATTTGTGGTATTAATTAACACAGCTTAAACCATCAAACTTTAATACAACACTAAAACCACTTAGTAATTGAAATGAAAATGAAAATGAACATGAAGTCAAAGCAAAAGCTATTTTAAGCATGATCTATTTACTATTTTGTTTAGTAACATAGATCATCAAATTTTGATTCTACTTTAATTTCATTATCAGAATCAATTAGTAAGATGATGATGTAAATTGTGTTTATGTTGGATTAAGCATAGCCCATTTGTGATTAGAAACACAACATAGACTATCAAATTCCCTAATAAACTTACATCATAATCCAACTATTCATTAAGCACTAAAAAGAGATCATAAATATTAAAATATGTTGAATCTACATCATTTGACAGAGCTTCATTACCCCTAAATTGAAGAAATTTGGCTTCACATTTGTATTATCATTTCAACATAGAACAAAAAAGAAAAGTGCAAGCTAATTAAAATAAAACGAACTAACTGCTTGCATAAAAATAAAACTAAACTAAATGCATAAATTAAAATCTAATCTACTAACATAAAAGGAAAAAGAGCATGTAAATAAAAATGAGAATAAAATAAAATAAAAGCATGTAAAGAATAAAGAAGAAGAAGAAGAAGAGGCGTATGAAGCCATTTTATTTCTTATTAATTTTGTGGCTACAACTTGCATAATATGATGAGATCATAAAACTTCATTACATGAACAATAGAGGGTTATTTATACATGTCTAAAACCCTAATCCATGTTCAGGGAACTCCATAAAATGTCTTTGAGGTAGTGTGGCCTCTATGTTATCGTTAGTGTGAAATTAATCCTCCATTAAATGTGCATGTGCCTTTAATCCCCACTAACATGTGCATTTTCTCTTAATTGTGGTTCATAAGTTAGTGGGTAGGTGGGGTCCTCCATGATTATATGAATTCTTTTATTTCTTTATTTCTTTGGCTTCCAACTCTTGTATATACATATTTCCATGAAGCCACTTCCAAGTTGAATCCAAATTCCTATAAAACAAATTAAAATGTGCAAGTAATTTTTTTCCAAATTAATTCACACATGAAAATTACCGTTTTGCCACCATGTAGATGCCTAAATGATGACTTGAAAGTATTTTTTGAAATTTGGTTTTAAACATGTAAAAACACATGGTGCTTTTATTTCTTTTGAATAACAAGTCAAATCAAATAAGAGAAAATAGTTTTTGGATTTCAATTGCTTGTTCTCTCTATTTTTGAAAATTATTGACATTATATTATTTACACACCTAACTCAGATAAACTGAGGCTAGATATATCGATCATGCACTGCCTTTCGGACTTACGTAAGAGAGGTACAGACCATGGCGAGTGTACACACTTGCGTATGAACACATGATTCTAGGTGGTTATTCTTATTAAAAATTTATTTACATACACCTAACTCGGATAAACTGAGGCCAGATATACCGATCATGCACTGCCTTTCGGGCTTACGTGAGAAGGGTACAGAGCATGGCGAGTGTACACACTTGCGTGTGAACATCTGACTCTAGGTGTTTTTATTTTTATAAAAGCTTTTTTCTTCTTTTTTTTATGAAGAGAGAGTTTTGCAAAATCATCTTAGCACCACTTAACTTAGAAGATAAAAAATGTTATCGCCTTTACTTTAAATCAACCGCTCTTTTAAACAAAGATTACAATTAGGACATACTTCATAATTATCACCCATGAACCTTCCTATGTACTAGTTAAACCATAGTTACTTGTAATCAAACATTATTTTTACTTTTGTTGAGACAAACAAATTTTCAAAAATTTCAATTTAATAACAAAAAACACACTTATTCTATAGTGTTTCTTCAAAAGTAAATCAATATGCTAAAAAAAAATTGTTTTGAGATTTTTTTGTTTTTTTTCTAAGTTTTGAGTTTTGGAAAGCAAAATGCAAAAAATAAACCATGAAAAATCAAAAATGAAGATGAGACTCCCTCCACACTTAATTTTGACTGTGTCCCCATAGTCAATGCATGATATAACGAGTGTAATGAGGAAAAATATGTACATATTTACAAAAGAGGGCTAACATTTCTTACTAGACGTAGTATGGCTCATGAATAATCATGAGCTCCTCCTCTCGATCACTTGGCAATTCCAGCAAGCCTTTAAACGATGACCATTGACTTTAAAAATTGATTTATCTCTAGGGTTTTCTATTTCCATGGCACCATGTGAAAAAACAGTACATACGATATACGGTCATGTCCATCTTGATTTTAACTTCCTAAGGAACAAATAAAGTCGAGAGTCATACAAAAGAACTTTTTGATTTGATAAAAATATTTTACTTAGGATTGACTTGTCAAGAAAAACTTTTGTTCTTTCTTTGTAAATTTTTCCGTTTTCATACGCGTCGTTCCTAATCTCTTATAATTCGTTGATTTGCAATTTTCTGTTTTTGCCAGCTTTTTCAAGTTCAAAGTTTAAGTTCTTCACTGCCCACAACGCTTTGTGTTCGATTTCAACTAGTAAATGGCATGCTTTTTCGAAAAATGAACGAAATGGGAACATACCAAGGTTGGTTTTAAAGGCGGTATGGTAAGCCCAGAGCGCATCCGTTGATTTTTGAGACCAATCTTTTCGATTTTTATTCATAGTTTTCTCCAAGATTTGTATAATTTGATGATTTGAAACTTCAACTTGACTACAAGTTTGAGGATGGTAAGGTGTGGATAGCTTGTGGGTTATCGAGTATTTCTTCATTAGAGTTTCAAATGAACGATTGCAGAAATGGGTTTCCATTACCGTTTATTATTGTGGGAGGTGTGCCGAATCTCGAAAAGATGTTTTCTTTTATGAATTTCATGACAACTTTATAGTCATTTGTTTTACAAGGAGTGCCTTCAACCCATTTGGAGACATAGTCAATGGCAAGAAGAATGTATAAATTTTTGAAAGAATTGGGAAATGGTCACATAAAATCAATACTACAAACATCAAAAATTTCGATCGTAAGAATAGGGTTCAAAGGCATCAGATTTTGTCGAGAGATTCTTCCTAATATTTGGCAGCAAATGCAAGTTTTACAAAACTCAAATGCATCTTTAAAAAGCATAGGCCAGTAAAAACCACATTGAAGCACCTTTTCTATGGTTTTCTTCAGACCGAAGTAACCACCACAAGCTTGGTGATGATAAAACGAAAGAACACTCTTGATTTCGCAATCCGGGATGCAACGTCGAATGATTTGGTTGAAACAGTACTTAAACAAGTATGGATCATCCCAATATATGCATTTGACATGGGAAAGAAATTTATATTTATCTTGTTTCGACCAAAATTCCTTAGTGACTAGATAGTTCACTATGTTGGCATAACATGTATCAATAGAAACAGAAAGGAGTTGTTCATCAGGAAAGTTCACATTGATCAGTAAAGAAGATGGTGCGTTTGGAAGATGTGACAAATGATCGGTAATGACATTGTTGGATCCTTTTTCGTCTTTGATCGTAAGGTCGAATTCTTGGAGTAACAGGATCCAACGGATCAACCGAGACTTAGCATCCTTTTAACAAAAAGGTACCTAAAAGCGGAATGGTCAGTGTAAACAGTAACGTGTGAGCCAATAAAATAAGGTCAGAATTTTTCGAGCGCAAAGACTACTGCTAGAAGCTCTTTTTCAGTGGTCGTATAATTGAGTTGAGCATCATTTAGAGTCATACTAGCGTAGTAGATGACATAAAGAATTTGTTGATGTGTTTTCCTAAGACAGCACCAACTGCAAAGTTAGTAGCGTCGCACATTATTTTGAAAGGAAGATCCCAATTATATGAACAAATGATGGGAACATAAATGAGTTCATTTTTGTGACATTCGAAAGCAGAAACATAGTTAGAATTAAAGTTGAATGGGACGTCTTTTCCAATAAGAGTCGTAAGAGGTCGAGCAATTTTACTAAAGTCTTTTACAAAGCGTCTATAGAAACCAGCGTGTCTAAGAAATAACGAATGCCCTTAACAGATTTGGGAATGGGTAGGTTGGCAATTACATCAACTTTTGCTTTATCTACCTCGATGCCTTTGTTTGAAATGACATGCCCAAGGACAATGCCGTGTTTGACCATAAAATGGCATTTTTTCCAATTTAATGTTAAGTGTTTGTCCTTGCATCATTTAAGAACCAACTCAAGATGGTGTAAGAATTTGAAAAAAATAGTTTCCAAAGATTGAAAATTGTCCATAAATACTTCCAAAAAGCGTTTGATCATATCGAAAAAGATGTTGACCATGCAACTTTGAAAAGTAGTAGGAGCAGGCATACGTCGATATGCAAAGGTGCCAAAGGAAAACGTGAAAGTTGTTTTCTCTTGATCTTCGGGAGCGATTTGAATTTGGTTATAACCGGAATAACCATCAAGAAGGCAATAGAATTCATGGTCGGCTAAATGTTCAAGCGTTTGGTCAATGAAATGAAGAGGGAAGTGATCTTTACATGTTGCAACATTTAGTTTTCGATAATCGATGCAAACATGCTAACCCATTTGAGTGCAAGTTGGAATGAGTTCATTTGATTCATCCTTGATAATGGTAAGTCTAGACTTTTTAGGCACGACATGAATTGGGCTAACCCAAAAACTATCAGAGATTGGGTATATGATTCCGTTATCGAGGAGCTTAAGAATTTCATCACGAACCGCATCCTTCATTTTTGGGCTAAACCTTCATTGCGCATCACAAACAAGCTTGGCATCATCAACTAAATAGATGCGATGTTGAACAAGAGCGGGACTAATTCCCTTTATATCGGTAATCAACCATCCAATTGCTTCTTTTTTTTGACAGAATTGAAGATAAGAAAGTTTCTTGATCAAGAGAGAGAATTGAAGAGATTATGATGGGAAACATTTCATTGTCACCTAAGTATGCATGCTTAAGGTGATCGGGAAGGGGTTTGAGTCCTAACTTCTAGGGTTGCTCAATCAAAAAATTAGGTGGAAGTTCTGATTCAACGATAAGGGGTTCAAATGGAAGTGCAGTTTCCATTTCATTAGGTTCATCTTGAAACAGTTATTCTTATTCGGTTTCGCGTTCGTGGTTTAGGTTAGATGTTTCATTATCAAAATTTACTTGAATGAAGCTAACTTCCATCATTTGGTCATGTTGTTCATTCGATTGATTTTCAAGATTAAAAATGTTAAGATCCATAGTCATGTTTCCAAAAGAAATTTTCATCGAATCATTTCGACAATTGATTAAAGCATTTGAAGTAGCCAAGAAGGGCCGCGTAAAATCAATGGAATTTGACTCATCGGGTTACTTACAGGTTGAGTCACCAAAACGATGAAATCGACAAGGCATATGAATTGACCTATTATGATGAGTACATCCCTGATTTCACCCACGGGTTTCTTTATCGAACGATCGGCAAATTGAAGGGTTACTTTCATTGGTTTTAGTTCACCCAAGCCAAGTTGCTGGTAAATGGAATAAGGAATCAAATTGACACTCGCACCCAAATCTAGCAAACATTTGTTAATCATTTTGTCTCCTATCGTGCACGAGATCATCGAACATCCAAAAACTTTGTATTTAACAGGAATTGATTGGGACAAGACTTCGCTAAGTCCGACGGCTAAGAAAACATTCTTGGGTACATGAGTGTGTCGTTGTTGGGTACACAAGTCCTTGAGAAACTTAGCGTAAGTTGGGACTTGCTGAACGATATCAAGAAGCGGGATATTAACTTTGATTTTTTTTTAAATTTCCAACATCTTTTCCATTTGGTTAGAATGTTTCTTGCGTCGAAGATGATGTGGAAATGGAACACGATACTCAGTAGGTGGGTCTACTTGAGTAGAAGAAGAATTTGGATTTGTATTTGATTCAATGTTTTGTTTAGATTTGTTTGTTGTTTTAGAAGTGTCGAGAGGGGTTTTTGGTAAATTATTTGGATTAACGACTTGAATATCGATTTGTTTACCGAAACACAAAGTTGTGATAGCATTCATTTGGGTTATGTTATTATCTTGAACGACATGGGCTTGATTTGAATTCGTGTTTTGATTTTTGGGATTCGGAACTGACTAACTTGGGAATGTGCCTCGTTCACATTCACTTACATTTGTGGCTAATTAACTCATTTGCATTTCAAGTTTAGCAATCGATTGACTCGTATTTTGCATGTACGAGGCTAACAAATTTTGCAAATTACTATTTGATTGGAGGCTTTGAGTGGTTGCTTTAGCCAACATTTCAAGACTTTTCTTAAGTGAACTCAATCGTTTATCGTCTTGGGGAGCAAAAGAATGTTGTGGTTGATTTGAGACGGACCCGGAAAATTTTGCTGAAAATGATTGGGTTGAAAGGGAGGATTCGAAGCATTATTTGGAAATGCTTGAAAATTGGGACGAACCAAATTCATGTTGGAATTATTTTGGTTCCAAGCAAAGTTCGGATGATTTATCCAACAAGGATTGTATGTTGGAAAAAAGGGTCATTCTTAACCTTATTGAAAGCATTGAGTTTTTCGATCGAATTAGGGCACTGATCGACAATGTGATTCGGAACGTTGCATTTATAACATATTGGTTGGGAAGCTTGGTTCATTAGGTTGGATGAGAAAACATTGTCAATTTTATTAATTATTGCAATGATCTTAGCTTCCAAAACCAAAGATGGTCCTATCGAATGTGCGCTCGATTGTGAGTAAATTGATTTTTCGTTGTAACGTTCATATTGGGACAACTTTTCTGCTAAGTTTTCAAGAAATTGCCAAGCATCGTCCTGATGTTGGGCGATAAAACTGCCTTTGCACATCGATTAAAGCATGGTTCGTGAGCTATTTTCAAGTCCATCGTATAAGATTTGGCAAAGAGTCCATTTTTTGAAATTATAGTGTGGACATTTTATCAAAAGCTCTTTAAATCTTTCAAAATATTTTTGAAAGGTCCACCCCTGAATTGATGAAAATTGATAATTTTGCTTTGGATTTTAGTCATTTTTTCCAAGGGGTAGAACTTTTTTAAGGAAACATTAACAAATTCTTCCTAAGTTTTAATCGAGTTTGATGGTAAGATGTACAGCCATTTTTCAGCATAATCAGTAAGGGAAAATGGAATTGATCAAAGTTTGATTCCATCATCACAAAGTTGTTGGAGTTTAATGGTTGCGCAAACTTGTTTGAATTTCGTTAAGAAAATGTATGGGTCATTGTATTCAAAATTGCCAAATTTTGGAATCGTAGCAATATTATTGGAATGAATTTCGAAATGGTTACCCGTTAGGGTAGGTAGTGTGATACGAGAAGGAATAGAAACTCTATCGGGAAAGATTCTATCCATGAGAGTTCGCAGGGCATTTTCGTTTGCCATCGTTGGAGGGCAGTTTGTTTGAGTTAAACGATTTGTTGTTGTGTCAGAGGTCCAAGTACTCATGCACAAGAAAAAGTCAAGAAGAGAAAGAAGTAAGAATCGAGTTAAAAGAATGAAGCAAGGTTTAGAAAATGAAGTGGAAATTTGTTTTTTCATTTATATAAAAAGAAAAAATATTTACCAAAAAGGATTTATTTTTCAAAATGGAGATTGATTTTTGTTTTGTTTTTTTTTTTTGGAATTTGGATTATCAAATTCTTTTTTTTATATGTTTTTTCTTTTTTTTAGTTTTTTTTTGTTTTTGAAAAGATTATATTTTTTTTGAATTTTTGTTTTCCTAAAAAAACTAACTCAAGTAAAATGCTTGTACTTTTATTTTTTTCCTCTTTTTTTTTATTTTGTTTGAAATTTTTTTCTAAGAAAAGGATTTAAAAAAGTAAAAAAAAATGGATTTTTAGAAAGAACTAAGTTAAGTAAAAAAAGTTACTTTTGGATGTTGATTTTTTTTTAAATATGCATGAACTAGTGCAGCTAAATGAATGCAAGGACTTAATTACAAATTTTCTTTCCTTGGTAGCTCCTAAACCAAAATTATATAATCACACTTAATCCAATAAAATAGATCTTAGCTAAGTAATGGATATGAGTTATTGGTGCACCACGAATCACCGTAGCAATGCAGCCGAAGGTTTAAGTACCTTCAGAAAACAATCACTATAATATTTACGAATCACCGTAATATTTATATATGATTATTGTTCTGCTGTAGCCTAGACACCAAGAATATAAATTGTTCAAAAAGGACAAATTGTCAAAATACAATTAAGCCCTAGGTGAGCTCGTGACTCTCTTAAGTCCAACGTATAACCGTTATTATTAGCAAATTCTACAATGATATGCAATTTGTGGACCAAGGAAAGGGTGATGAAATCCTCCACCTTATGTGGATTTTGGTGTGGCCCTTAGAAAAGAAAATAAGATGATGTGAATGCAAAACTGAATTAAAGGTGAATTAACAATGCAACTACGAATGAAATTTTATATTGTTTTTGTTTTTAAAAATTTTAAAATGCAAGCAACCAACAATGCAAGGAAACTAAAAACAAGAGATAAGGGCACGATACCAGAGCGTGTAGAATTATTAGCAATTTTTATTTTTATTTTTCAAAGCAGCGATTTTTTATAAGCAATCTAAGCAGAGCAGTATTTTAGCAAGCTAATTTCCTCCTTTTGATTTTCTGCTTTTGCAACCTGAAAACTTGAACATGATATATATATATATATATATATATATATATATATATATATATATATATAGTCAAGGAAGAAAGTAAAACAAATTAAAACAAAACAACTTTTTTTTCTTCTTTTTTCTATAAAGCCGAAAGAAAAATTAAAATGAAGTTACAATTAAAAACTATGCAAGCTCAGCGCATAAGCCCACACGCAAACCCAATTAATAAATTGCTCTCCCCTTCTCTCTGTAAAAAAACAAAATGAAAGTAAAGAGAGAGGCGAACTTCAAAAAGAAAAAATATGAAATTGTGAAATCAAAATCATGATCTAAATGCTTGTTACTTTGCTTCGGATCTTCGGGTTTGCATTTAGGTACTCGACTTCGGTTCGACGGTTTTTGAAGTTCGCGTTTTTGGAGATGGCGAGGTGGTTCAGGTGAGTTGTTGAATTGGCAGTTTTCGAGTTGTTGTCTGGGTGAAGACGACGTTGGGGGTGATTGGGTGGTCAGAGTTGAGTTCGGATTTGCTGAAATAATTTCGGGTTGCTGGAAGGAATGAAGTGCATGGTGGGATTTTGTGTTATTTTGGTAAAGGTTGTTAGGAGGAGCAGCAGTGAAGGGAATTGACTGGAGATGGAACTATGATGGTAGGAGATGGTTGACAGTGGGGTTTTGGTGAATTGAGTGGTGGTATTTTGGTAATGGCAGAGGCTTGTGAAGTGAAGCGGGTTGTGTTTTTGTAGAGGAAAGAATGCGATGGTATGTGCAAGTATATTGGTTGTTGCAAGGAGTATGGTGGAGACGATGGGCAGCAGTGCAGATGGAGGCAGTTGATGGTCGAAGTTTATGTAGCAAAGCAGTGGGTAATGTTGTTGAAGTGCACTGTGAATGGTTGTGCAGAAGTATGAGGTTGTAGCAGTGCTTGGTTGATGGCAATTCAAGGCAGTGGGGATGGTTCAAGGCAGTGGTTGAATGTATGAAGTGGATGTTGATGAAGGAACTATAGTGATGGAGTGTTGTGAGGTATTTGGTTGATGTTAGCAGTGCAAATGGGATGGAGTTGTATGCAAGATGGTTGATGGTGGATCAGAGGTGGGTTTTAATAGGAATGTGCAGGTTGTACACACTTATGTGTATAGGTTGGTGGTAGTGATGGTATGTAGGCAATTAAAGGATGTTGAATGGTTGTTGGCAGGTTGAAGTCTTAGAGATGGTGATGATGTTTGTATAGGGAGGAGGAGCAGTTTGATATGGTTTAGGATGGTGGTGGCCAGAGAAATGGAGTAGTTTCAGAGATATGGTGGTTTGATCAGGTTTGGGATGGTTTGGGATATTGTTAGATATGCAGTGTATTTGAAATAGCATAGTGGATGGCACGGTTGAAATGGTTTGTTTCTGTTTCTATTTGAAGTATGCACTGATGTTTGATGTGCACTAAGTATTTGATGTGCACTGGGTTTTTGATGACAGTAAGGATGGATATTTGAAGTAAGTAAGGATGGATGGTGGATAGGAGATGAAGGTTTGAAGGTAGTGACCAGGCAGTGGCAAGGCCAGTTAATGATGGCAGTGGATGTTTGAGTGGGATGTGCAAGTGTGTATTGAATTGTTGTTGTTGGAATTGTGGCAGGGAAGTAAGGCAGAGGTGAGGTGCAAATGCCTATATATTGGAGTGTTGTAATGCAACAAAGCAAAACAAAAATGTAACAAGGCAATGTAACAGAACGAAAATTGGAAACAGATGCACAGCAAAATAAAGAATGTAAAAAATTATTATATTGCAATGGAATTTTATTTTTCTTCTTTTTTTAATGAAGAAACCACAAGAACACTTAAGTGAAACTCAAGTTGCACAAATAAAAAGGGATCACAAGTCAAACAAAAACAAAAAGGAACAATACACAAACACAAAAACAAGCGAACAAATGCATAACAATTTTTTTTAAATGCAACTCAACACATAAAATGAAAACACTATTAAATCAAATAGAAATAAAAACACTATGAAAATGATATATTTTTTAGAAAAACAAAACATAAAATGAAAATAAACAAAAACAAAAATAATTCGAAGAGTAAAACTAAAATCAAATTACAAATCCCCGGCGATAGCGCCAAAAACTTGTTAAAAACGATGGATTTTCTATTGATTAGAAAACCATCATTAAAAATATAATCGTTAAAATACTGCAAGCGCATGGCGTACAGTTGTTGTATGTATGCGAGTATGGGTCGATTCGCAGGGAAATGAATTGATTTTAAATTCTATTCAATCAAATTAGCCCAAAGAGTTTGAAATTGTTTTAACTAAAAAGAAATGTAAAAACTAACTAAAACAAAAGTGAATAAAAATATGAGATTAAGAAACAATTTAGAGGCAAATCCACTCTCATACTCTCACATAAAATCAACACAAAATTAATCTATGATCTCTTATTTTAATCTAAGTAGAATTAGTGATGTATTTATCATAAATATGGTCTATTTGTGTTATTAATTAACACAACTTAAACCATCAAACTTTAATACAACATTAAAACCACTTATTAATTGTAATGAAAATGAACATGAAGTCAAAGCAAAAGCTATTTTTAAGCATGATCTATTTACTATTTTGTTTAATAACATAGACCATCAAATTTTGATTCTACTTTAATTACATTATCAAAATCAATTAGTAAGATGATGATGTAAATTGTGTTTATGCTGGATTAAGTATAGCCCATCTGTGATTAGAAACACAACATAGGTTATCAAATTCCCTAATAAATTTATATCATAATCCAACTTTTCATTACGCACTAAAAAGAGATCGTAAATATTAAAACATGTTGAATCTACATCATTTGAGAGAGCTTCATTACCCCTAAATTGAAGGGATTTAGCTTCTCATTTGTGTTATCCTTTCAACATATGTAAATTTCAACATAGAACAAAAAAGGAAAGTGCAAGCTAATTAAAATAAAAAGAACTAACTACTTGCATAAAAATAAAACTAAACTAAGTGCATAAATGAAAATCTAATCTACTAACATAAAAGGAAAGAGAGCATGTAAATAAAAATGAGCATAAAATAAAATAAAAGCATGTAAAGAACAAAGAAGAAGAAGAGGCTCAGAAAGCCATTTTATTTCATTAATTTGTGGCTACAACTTGCATAATATGATGAGATCATAAAACTTAATTACATAAACATAAGGGGGTTATTTATACATGACTAAAACCCAATTCATTTTTAGGGAACTCCCTAAAATGCCCTTGAGGTAGTGTGGCCTCCAAGTTATCATTAGCATGAAATTAATCTTTCATTAAATGTGCATGTGCCTTTAATCTCCACTAACATGTGCATTAGCTGTTAATTGTGGTTTATAAGTTAGTGGGTAGGTGGTGTCCTCCATGATTACATGAATTCTTTTATTTCTTCATTTCTTTGGCTTCCAACTCTTATATATGCATATTTCCATGAAGCCACTTCTAAGTTGAATCCAAATTCCTACAAAACAAATTAAAATGTGCAACTATTTTTTTTTCAAATTAATTCACACATGAAAATTATCGTTTTGCCCCCAAGTAGATGCCTGAATGATGACTTGAAAGCATTTTTTGAAATTTGGTTTCAAACATGTAAAAACACCCAATTATGACATTTATTTTACTAAAATCAGATTAAATGTGTTAGTAAAAATATACATTTTTATATGCACATCAAAAGTAACTACAACAAAAACTCCTACTTTCACTGTAGCGATAAGAACCACCATGCTATTGTGCGTCATGATCCCATTAGATGCTTCTTCTGGGGGAAATTCGAGCACAAACGTACAATTGTGCCATTAGACGAGGCAATGTTTCTGGTCCTCGCCAGAAACGACAATCGATTTGCAGCAACGAAGCATTCTCGCATTTAATGGATTTCAATAATCAAATCTTTGGGTTCCAAATTTGTTTTCTGTAATTGCGTAGTCAGATTTGACGACTTACTACTGGAACAACTAGTCGAGATCTGCTCTGGTACTCAACAAACTTCTAGAAGCCATTGATGTGCTGTTTAATAAAACAATGGCATCACCTCCTGATATGATCTCCGATGAACAACAAAGTATCGATGACCGTATCACTCCAGACAGATCTCTTAACATCACTTCTCTTCTTACCCCTACTAAGTTCGATGATTGTAAGATTGACCCAATGTTGTTTGACCCAGACACACAAAGCTGCTTTATGATAGTGACGAGTAATAAACCTTTCCCAGGTCACGAAGAGATGGTTGGTTATTCAGGAAATGCAGAGGTGGGGATTTTGACCAATGCACTTCTTGACTATGGGAACCTACTATTTGAGGATAGTTCGAGTCCACAACAAGTTCCCAAGTCCCCCATACCTATAGCTCCTTTTCTAATGGATAATATCTCTAGTCCTCTTCTTGAGGCAGAGTCCTCTCACCAAAGGTCCCTTTCTTCTAGGCACAAATACAGCATAGAAGCAGATTTTCTGATTCGGTACGTAGGAGCGCGAGACACCTCCGTCCAGACCCAGGAGTAAATCAATCTCCATCAGGTGAACACGCTCTTTTAGGAAGCACTTTTACTTTTGTGGTTTTAAACTCCTTGAGTCCTAGTCAAGCTTATCATATAGCTAAAAACACCGGTTTTATTTATAATCAAGTTGATGCTGATTTTATGCATATTAAAAACTTAAAAATAGAAAGGGTTAACATTACCCATATACGAAAATATTTAGTTGGAATATGAGAGGGTTAGGATCGCTTGAGAAAATGTCTAGAATTAAAAGATTTTTGATAGGCGGTAAGGTAGATATAACCCTATTTCAAGAATCCAAAATTGAATCCCCTAGTTTCAGTTTCTTTAAATCAATTACGGTAACCTTCTTACTAAATAGAAGTTTATCCCAGCCTCTGGTAGTTCAGGGGGATCATATCGATATATGGTGGGAGGATAAATTAAGATTACTTCAAGTTATAATTAGTCACCCACTTTATATAATTCTGCTAGATTTTCATAATAACCAAAATAATGAATATCACCAATATTTATGCTCCTAATAATAGAATTCAAAGGAAACTCCTTTGGGCTGAGCGTTCTAGTTTTAGTAATCTATCCTATAGGCCTTGGCTCATAGGAGGTGACTTCAATGTGACCAAATATCTAGGAGAGCATGCACCTAGAGAGGGTAATTTAATTAATATGGAAGAATTTAATGACTTGATTAACCGAAATAACTTAATCGAACTTCCTCTAAATGGAAGGAGATTCACTTGGTCTAGCACTAGAGAGTCCCCTTCGATAGCTCTATTAGACTGATTCTTCATAAGTGAAGAATGGAAAGACTCGTTCCCCTTATTCAAAGATTTGGCCTAGCTAGCATCATGTCTAACAACTACCCCATCATCCTTAATACTCATGACCAACTTCCTTCCATCAGACCATTTAAATTCAAAAAAATGTGGCTTAAAGAAGAAAACTTTGAATATATTGTGACTTCGAAATGGAATTCATTAAATAACAATTTTGTGAATAATGCTTCTATAAATGTCGTTTATAAGCTAAGAGAATTAAGATCCTACTTGAAGAACTGGTACGCAAACGTTTTTGGAAATATGAACAAGAAGCAAATTATTCTTAATGAAATTATAGAATTAGATAGGTTGGGTGAACAGAGAATCCTAAATTCAAATGAAAATTGCAAACTTCACTCCTTAAAAAATGAACTTAACAAATTAATGGACCAAGAAGAAACTATGTGGAAATGACTATCCCGCTTCCAATAGATTAAAGAGGGTCCAAAAGCACTAAATTCTTTCAGCGCATCAATAATGGTAGAAGATGACAGAAGACAATAAAATCAATCAAATTTAACGACATTGAATATAAAGAACGGAGTGAATTAAATAACATTTCCACAGAGCACTATTTGCAAATTTATGGTAAAAGATGTAATCATAAAATTCAAGTAGATTGGGCAGCCCTTTATTCGATCGTGAACAATTTTATTTTTGAATTAGACTCCCTATTCACTGAAGATGAAGTGTGGGCAGCGATTAAGAACCTTGTGAGCAACAAGGCTCCAGGCTCAGACGGCTTTTCGATGTTTTTCTATCAAAATTTCTAGAAGCTTACAAAAAGAGACATTATGCTCCTTTTTGACGAATTCCATGATGGTACTCTTCAATTAGGTAGATTTAACCTAGTGGACGTTATTTTGATCCCTAAAAAGGAGTATCCTGTTGAACCATTTAACTTTCGACCTATCTCTTTGATTAACTGTTCGACTAAAATAATAACCGAAGTTCTAGCTAACATACTTAAGGGTAAATGGAACCCCTTATCGAAAAATCTCAAAATGCATTTATTTAAGGTAGATACATTATGGATGGGGTTACCATGACCCAAGAATTCATCAACAACTGCCTCAAAGAAAAACCTTCATGCGCCCTTCTTAAGTTACACTTTGCCAAAACTTTTGAATCTATCGATTAGATTTTTTTGCTTGATGCCCTCAAAGCCAAAGGTTTCACAAACAAATAGAACTCCTGGATTAGCCTTCTTTTAAAGACTAGTGCATGTTCTTTTCTAGTGAATGGCATTAAGGGTAACAAAATTCAGGCCAAAAGAGGTTTTCATCAATGAGACCCCTTTTCACCCCTTTTGTTTAATCTTGCGACTGATGTCCTTTATCGAGTTATCTTCCTTGCTATTTCAAACAACATTCTCCCCAAAATCGAAAATGAAATTGCTATTGATGGGGTATCTTATTTGAAATAAGCAGATGACGCCCAATTATTCTGCTCACATCTCCCCTATCATATTGCCTAACCTAAACTCATATTATATAATTTTGAACTTCTCTCGAGCCTTAAAATCAACTTCCATAAAAGCTTAGCCCTAGTTCTTAATGACTCTTCCAATATCATGGCTGAAGTGGCCAATACTCTAAATTTTAATACCTTGAACTTTCTTTTTAACTATTTAGGTATAAAATAAGATGTTCAAAACCGAAAAAGGGGGATTGGAACATTATCATCGATAAAATTAACAATAAACTGCCCTTTTGGAAAGCTTACTGTCTTTCTAGAGTAGGCAGAGTGGTCCTAATTAATTCTGTACTGTCTGCTGTACCTATTTATTGGATGTCCTACTTCCAATTTCCTTACCGGGTAATCAACAAAATAGATAGCATCAGAAGAAATTTCCTATGGAAAGGTAGAGCGGATAATTCTAATCTAAGCTGCCTTATTAAGTAGACTCTCGTTTGTAAGTCCAAATCCCAAGGGGGTTTGGGTATCATTAATATAAAGGCTTTAAATATCTCCTTACTCTGTAAATGGATTTGGAAATTCATGGATGATGAATCTTATGCTTGGAAAGAAATCGTTAGTAACCTCTACTACAATGGATCAAAAAAAATCTAAACTTGCATAATAACCAAAAATTCTCTTTCTTATGGAAAAGTATTTCTAACTTATATCAATTATTTAAAATTGGAATAAAATATATTGTTAATTCTGAAGACAAAACCTCCTTTTGGAAGGATCCTTGGAAATCCCCCATTGCTCTGAAGCACGAATTTCCCAACCTATTTCCGGCTTCTAATAATAAAAATGATTTTATCAAAGAAATGTACAGACCTAGCTCATATTTTAACTGAGACGTATCTTTTTGCCAAAATTTAGTAGAGAATGTGCTTAGCCAATACCTTAGAGTAATTAATATAATTGAAAACTATAATATTAGGAATATCCCCAATCGTCTAATTTGGTGTTGGGATATAAAGGAAAGCTACACCTCCAAATCAATGTATAATTTCTTAACTACTCTGGTACTAAAGACTTAAGTTACTTCAAACCCATATGGAAAATAAATTCTCCTTCTAAGGTTAAATTCACAATTGGATTTTTTTACATGATAAACTAAACATCATTTCTATGCTTTAACTTAAAAGCTGCCACTAATCGAATCCTTGTTATTTTTGTAATTTGATGCTCGAGACTACTTCTCACTTATTTTTTGAATGTCACTTCTCCCAATATGTAATCATCAAGATATTAGAGGTTTTTAATATAAATTGTACCTCCGACGTACCCCCATCGACGGTTTACTGGACTAGCTTCAGACTAAACTTTAATCCCCAGACCAAAAAAAGTCTTGACTCAATTTATTCAATCACATGTTGGAACTTATGGTTAGAACGTAATCAACACATTTTTAACAATTTCTATAGCAGCTTCTCTTTTATTCTTTTTCCATGGCATGGTATATTTCAGTATGGATAGACAAAGATCATCGACAAACAAGCTGTAGGACTAGACTCGATAGCATTGGGAGAACTGATTGCCCCACAATTAGCATGCCCTAGTCGCATGTTACCCCTCCCTCTAATTGATGTTTTCAAAAAAATTGAATTTTTTTGAAATAAATAGTTCGTTCTACACTAAACCAAACGCAGCTATCTAACTTATTTCATAACTAGTTTATAAATTTCTAATATTTCTATAAATACGTTAGATATTTTAGTGTATGTATATGCATATGCATATGCACATACATAGTTTTACATTCATATATGCACCCTCATTAACTAGTTTATAAATTTTCCATAAATACAACAGACATTTTAGTGTACATATAAGTATATGCATATGCACATACATAAATATACATACATATCAAGGTTTAGTTCTTTTTTCTTTTCTACTTCTGCATGGACAGTTCTGGCTCATATTCTCTAGTTGTGGCTAGTAAACTTCTGCATGATGCGTTTTAGGCATTTCACTTCAGCATGGTGCACTTCAGTCAAACAAACACACTTTAGCATGGACAGTTCACACATCAATATGGATGGCTCTCAATTGCTTCACTTGGATCAGTCTTCATGTAGCCAGGCATTTCAAGTCGCCACTCCAGTTCATGGAAGATCCCACAAACACCAGCCACATCTCAATTGGATTAATTTATTTTCGTATGCGGTATGCATAGCATATGCATCTCTACTGCTTGCAATTAGCATTTTCCGATTCTTAGAGTCGTTCAATTACTTGCTTTGCTCCACTTCTTATTGTAGCATCACTTTTGCTCATTACAGTCTCGGTCAGGTCCACACCTAACGCATTACTCTATTCAGCAAGCCTCTTTATTCAACCACACATGATGCATTGGCCCATTCGAGATCCATCATTGCTCCATTTCTTGCAGTAGCTCACTTCAGTTTGCAACTAGCAGCATTGCTCTATTTCAGTAACCAGTACTTCAGTTTTCACACCTGACTAGCTCACAACTGATGCATCATATTCATACTTTTATACATTTCAAGATCAATGCAACAATGGCAGCATTATATTTAGCCTTGGAGAAATCTACAGAGATCTGAATGGTCTACTAGTATCACTCAAGAAGAGCAATGCTCACATACTTTTATAGCTTCTGGTCAACATGCAATTTTCATTATACTCCCAAGCAGGCAACCTATTACTTCTGAAACTGTTTGTATATCTTTTGTATTTACCTTAGCATTATTGTTTTGTGGATCATCTAAGGGATGATTGACATAGTTCTAATCGCTAAAACCCATCAAACATTTGTATGATTTTGATAATATTTAATAAGTAATGAGTGCTCTCCTTATAAGAGGACCACTCTTTCATAAAAAAATCAAAATTCTTATAAAAGTTGAAATATAAGAAAAGGAATAAATAAGAAACAGTGGACGTATGACCATTATGGTTGAACCACTATGAATCTGTGTGTCTCTTACTTTCTAGCATTTAATATTCTATTGAATCTGTTGTTGTTAATTCGATTGGGGTGTTCGTCCATTTTTCATGCAAACATTTTTTGTGCTTTCATTGCAAACCTTCTTAACATGCCTCCTAAATCTAAAATCAAGACGAGTGGAAATAGCGGAAACGCTAACCGAGCTGTTATTGAATAAGACAATCATTCATTTAGTTCCCCAACACTAGACCCCATCACTAGAGGTGACTTAGATAGATTTTTGGTGGATCTTGATACCCATTTCACTATCCAACAGCAAGCTATTGTGGACCATATCATGACATGCTTGGGGTAGGCGCAACCAGTCGCACACAACACTGAGACAAGGGGAAGGACTAGATATCGGGGGTCCGAAAGGAGGAAATCATACTCTAACGGCAAACCAGATCAAGGAAATCGAGGAGTAGGACGAGCAAACGCCGATGAAGAAGGTCGAACAAGGGCTTGGCCGGACACCATGCCTGAGGACCCGTTCGACGTCGAACATGGGAGGTGATGAACCAAGGGCGGTCATGGCTGAACCTTCCCGAACTAGGCAATGCTTTCCGGTCTTTCCAAAAGTAGCAACTTATGGAAGGCGAGCTTATCGCCGAGAGCGATCCCGAAGCAGGGAACGAAGCCAGGATCGCAGGGCAAGTTATCATAAAAGGTATGAAAGAAGCTGCTTCATCTTGGAGCTCATATCCAATGTACTCACCACCTCGATCAGATCGCATTATTTTAATTTTCTTATTTGTCTGATTTTCTGCTTCATTCTTCTATTCTACGTATATATCATAGACCTCCAGTTTGTGTTTTATATGGTACACATATCGATGTCTAGATAAATCATCGGTGAATATAGCGATGTATAAGGATCCACTTTTGTTAGCTGTGACAAAGGACCGCATACATCTGTATGAACTAGTCCTAATAGTTCATCAACTCTTTTGTTGCCTCACTGAATGGGTGCTTAGCATTTTACCTTTAAGACATGATGTACAAATATCAGATGATTTGAAACCAAATGATGGTAGAAAGCCTAGGTTTTTAAGGTTAGTTAAGTACTTGTATGGTCCAATCTACAGTGCCAAAGGTAGCTATCATTTACTTTAGATGTATTATTATTTTCAACGGCAAATATACAATTATAGCTAAATGTGTAAATGTCATATTTGAGAGCACAAAAGCAAATAGTTTTGTTATCATGAAGAATTTTCATAATATTATTATTACAAACAAATTACAACCATTTTCTATCAAGCAAGAAACATGGACTATTTCACTAATAAAATTCGATACAAAATAATAGTTATATAAAGCTAAATCATGTCCACTAACAAATTTCATATGATAATCTTCTACTGCTACGACAGCTATAGTAGCTCCATTTACAATTTGGATTTCCATGGCCCCTCTTGCTACAGGCCTCTTATTTTTAAGTCCCTGTATAATATGAGTTCTAGATATAGTTTATAAAATCTAAGATGAAACACTTATATAAAAATAATTTTCTATAAAGAAAATACTTTTAGCCGCGAAATCGCATTCCTTTCCCTTGTGCATCTTCGGATAATCTGAACAGTTTCTCTTCCAATGTCTCTTCTTAGAGCAATGGTGACATTCACCCTTCTTTTCTTTGGCCTTAGCTTTACCCTTACCTCCCTTCAACCTACGTTTTTCTCTTCTTTGAACTATTCAATGAAGATATACCCATGACCACGAGGACCGCACTAATTTTTTGTGAACAAACTCTCGGCGGTTCTTAACATATTAAAGAGATCCACAACAGTACACTTCAACGAATTTATATTGAAATTCATTACAAACGAATCATATTGTGGTGTAAGTGATCCAAGATTTAAGTCTGTATGTAGCTCGGTATTAAGAGTTGTTCTCAACTCCGTCAATCTCTCTATGTACCCAATCATATTAAGTATGTGATCTTGAACGGGTGTGCCTTTGCTCATCTT
This sequence comes from Allium fistulosum, assembly GCA_030737815.1. Taxonomy (NCBI): domain Eukaryota; kingdom Viridiplantae; phylum Streptophyta; class Magnoliopsida; order Asparagales; family Amaryllidaceae; genus Allium; species Allium fistulosum. The sequence continues at coordinate 9,262,922 of JASFAW010000014.1, forward strand.
CGTATGAAATAATTTCAGTAAGATCTCGTAACTTGCGGTACGAGACTGCTCATCGTACAACTTTTGTAGGAGTTGAAATATGAATCTAACATCCACATTCTCATGCTTCCTTGGGAGCTCGGTGCTCATTATCGATATTACGTAGCATTGAGCAAGTCTACGTTCTATCCACCATGACTCATAAGAGCCAATTGTTTGAGTGTGGCGTTTCCATCGGGTTTAGCCTTAGACTTATTAGCGATCACATACCAGAGTTTTTCATAGGTAAGTGCGATTTTACATTCCTAACCAATTCTTATATTTGTTCGCACAGGTTAATGTGTTTTTCTCTAGAAATAGCTTCATTGTTACCATTCAATCTACGCAAATTTATTAGAGTAAATTAGATAACATTACATATACTCTTAAATGCATTAGATTGGTTTATTATATTTATCAAATAAGGTTTCCACTAAATTCTACATCTTTAAAAAAACCCATAAGAAGATACAAGAATTGCTTAAATTACCTCATCGGGTATTATGATACGTTTATCGTACTACAACAATCCTGAGGGTGTTCAACAAATTGCAAAGGGCAAGCAATCCTTTATTAGTTATATATCGCTTATAATTTCTGACCATACTTTTATTTGCTCCAAATCGTCTTTATGACTTTGATGGTGCTCAACAAATCATAAAATACATTAAATACTAATCTCATCGTTTCACGATAGCCTAACGGTAATTATTTAACCCTTAAGAGTGTTCAACAAAGTTTCGTAATATTGTTTCATAATATTGTTATCCATCTAGAGAATACAAACATCACTAAATGTTTTATGATGGCTTGAAAGTGCTCATCAACTATAGGTATGTCTGGTATTCTATCTATATTGTGAATGATTAAGTGCAATTTTATTTTGATTTCATAATCCAAAAATAATATTAACTGAGCAACAATACATTTTAAGGGAGTTGAGTATAACCTCATAACATCATAGGAATACTCCTTTAAGTTGATATAAAACAAAGCAATCAAGTGATTTTATTGGAAAAAATAATAATTTGGTTAAAACTATATATATATATATATATATATATATATATATATATATATATATTAGAAGCGTCTATAAATTAAAATTAAAATATATATATTAGAAACATCTATAAGAAAAGGGGGACAGAGCAAAGCTTTCCAACCAGCAAACTACAACAAAAACCTCAGAAACCTTCAATTTGTAACAACGCCTCTTCCAATTGATGAGTCCATGAATTTCAAAACATATATAACTCAAATATCTGAAGAAACAATAAATGTAACTGCTTATGGTTATACAGCAATTTCTGGAAGTGGAACATGCAAAGAAAGAATGCTAAGATATTCAGTGCATAATACTTCTTCACTGTTATTAAACATTGGCTGCTTAGAAAGAAGCAGGGCTAATGGCTGCAGATGAGGATGATACTTGCTGTTTCTCTTCCTCGAATGACCATGCTTTCTTTGTACCATGGCTTCCAAATTCAATCCAGGTATAGTTGATTTTGGGAATTTGACAAAACATACATTTTCTTGAACTGGAGGTGAATTTTCATTCTTGAACAGTGATGAAGGATCGAAAGTTGGAGCTTTTCTCTCCTTTGAAGATTTCAATGACCATTGCAACTTCCATGGGATCTACAATATAAGATCAAATGAATAATTAAAGCATATGCAAAAGTGAGCACACGTTTTAGAAATTTATAATTTAGTTTTGATTTGTCTTTCAACAGTTGATTGTGACTTGCAAACTGGAGGACAATCCAGGAAATGACTCCAATTTCATATAGTCGTAGTTAGGCACCTGTGAAACAGGCGTCTATAACTAAGTCTGCCGAAAGTTGACCCAACTCATTAATCCAACCCAATTACACATAATTTAAATGGAGTGAACCCAATCCATAATTTAAATGGGTTTGAACCATTTAACCCTTTTACAAAAAGGGTTGTGGGTTTAACCCATTTAATAATTCAAACCCACTTATAGTTTTGAAGTAAAAAAATTAAAAAAAAAACTTGAAAATGTTAAATTTTTGCTTTAAAAAACAGTTGGATCAAATGGGTTGGGTTGATATTACCCACTTAATACATGGGTGTTGTCGGTTCAATCTTATTTAATAAATGGATTAATTGAGTTTGCTCTATTTTTACATAAATGGGTAGGGCCATTCTCTACCCAACCCAACCCATTTGATGGGTCTTATCCACCGCAAATGCCTACATGCTAAGACTCTCAAACTCTCAGCTATTAGCATCTATTAAACAGATGTTTAGAGATGGGAAGCATCTTTTCAAACTAGGCGCTTGCTTAACAAGCGCCTAAAGCTGGAAGCTTGTTAAAAAAACACACGCTTGCTTAACAAGCGCCTAAAGCTGGAAGCTTGTTAAAAAAACACACGCTTGCTTAACAAGCGCCTAAAGCTGGAAGCTTGTCAAATAACACGCCTACTTCAGTTCATTGTTGTGGAAATTTAATGACGCAAAGTTGTAATATTAAAAGGGTGGAATTTGTAACCCCTAGGGCTTAGGAGATGCTCTTAATCAATAGCAAGGTAAAAGAGAATCCTAAGTTTAATATAATGGGAAAAAATGCCGAAAAATACCAAGGAAGCAGGAGTATAAGAAGCAAGCGACATTGTGAGAGAAGAAAAGGACGACTTATCGGACTTGTCATCTTGCCCAACCGTGCCAAAACTACTAGGAGCATCTTCATCTTCATCCTCTTCATCATCAGAATCAGCTTCATCTTCACCTGCATCATTAGACGCCTTATCGCCATCCTTCTCTGCAGCGGAACGCTTCTCCTCCTCTTTCTGCTTCATCTTAAGTGCATTATCCATATCCTCCAAAGCTTCTTCAAGGCATATCTCGGCTTCAATGAACTCGAGTTCTTTTTCTATAAGCTTCTGATTCATCTCACTATCTTTCTTCTTTTGCTCAACCCATTTTTCAAATTTTTCAAAAACGGGTCTTAGCTTGTTTTCGAGAGATGTGATCATGCTCATCAGTTTGCCTTGTTTTGGTTCGCTAGGTTCGGTTTTTCCGAAGAATTCGTCGTAGCCAAGAGGTAAAAATTCAATGTCTGCTTTATCGATTTCTTCGCCTTCTTTCAGTTCGGGCTGCCAAAAAAGGCGAATGCCGTGCTCCTCATCCTCTATGAAATTGATTAGCCTTCCGGTTGGGACATGCATGATAAGTGGATCTTCAGTGTGTATGAGGCTCGATGGGTCTTCTGGATCAGGCTCAGGTTCCTTGTTGATGAGAACAAACTCTGGGCCTTGATCTGGAGTGAGATAGAACACCATCAACATCAATAATTTTTATACATGATTAAAACCATTGTTATAACAAAATGCCATTTCATATCAAATCTCTCCCTATCACAATTCGATTCTCAAATTACTATTCCCAATAAAAAAAGTACATGATTGAGAAAATTCAGACTTAAACTTGAAATATAAAATATTAATTAAAATTTTATTAATACTTAAACAAAATAAAGGTAACAAAGAGTGAAAATTAAGTTTTAGATCGAAATGTAAAAGCTCAAGCATCAAAATCAATTTCAAAAACATGATTATTACCATGAAAAGAAGATAAATATTTTGCATACTTAAATGTCATTTGATATCCTATATAGAGCAAAATTTCTAGCATATAAACATGTATTACCATTAATAATATGAACCTCTTGAATCTATGATTCAAAAATTAAATCTTGTTTTGATTAAAAAATCTTAAACTTTAAGATTCACGATTTAATACAAATTAAAGAACATATCCGGCTAATATTAAAAATATAATAATGTGATGCCAATCTACCAGAGATCCATCAATTTTCTATAAAATAAAAAATAGCATCATAAAAAAAAACCAGTGGGAAAACAAAAACAAAAACACAATATGGAGATGCTGAGCATCTTTTTTTGCCTAGAAGTACAAATTTTCAAGTTTATTTTCCAGTTTCACCTCTGTATGAATGCTTCACAAAGGAAAATTTTCAAGTTAACCGGACACACACACACATGTATTTATTGTAAGACTAGACATGCTTAAAAGCGGGCTTTCAATTATGGTTCTAATCTTAGTCAATTATGGTCTAAGCATTTGGCTCAAAGAAAAGAAAGAAAAAAAAATCTCATAGTACCTTTAGACCACCAATGCTCAAGCTCGGCAGGCATAGGAAGTCGAAGTGGAGCTTTATAGAAAGAGTTCAACCACATTTCCCTTTCCTGATCAACTTCTTCAACGTATGTCTTCCAGTAATCGGGAACCTAGAGAAAAAGTACATATGATTATCATGCATATGCAATGACTAGAGGATATAAGCTTTTACAAATGCAGAAAAAATCAGCTATGTACTTCATGAAATTGGTTGATGAAACCAGGAGCCATCCACACATCATCTTCCTCGTAAAAATATGGATGTTGCGGATCTCCATAGGGGCCTCTTTCTTCCCGCACCACTGAGTGAAATAATAACAAGATTGTTTAGACAAAGTTATCTAAGAAGCCTAAGCTATATGGTTGACTAATGGAACAAATATATAGCAAAACAGTCCTTAGATATTTGATTAGACACTTGTATTTAAAACGTCAAATATGGAATTATGCAGTAGCATTTTTGAGCATAATGCTTGTTGAGTGGTTTCAACTGAAACTAAAACTAGTATAATAAATTAGAACATAAAAATAATCACAAGGCATAAGGCTAGGGTATGTGTGTCAATCTTATATATCTCAAGGTAAGCTGCAGTAACCACGATTTGTTAACCAGAAAGTAGAGCAGAAATTCACGTGATTAATATACACTGCCGTAACTTATTTTTTGAAAAAAAAAATAAGAATTGTAAAAAATTTAAATCGTGTCTTCGAATCCCCTATAGTTGAAGAAGTCTCACGTTGCCTATGAACACTTCCTTATGAGTGAATATAATATGGAGGCTCTTACTTGGGGTGGAACCAAGGGGTATTCAAGTTTGTATTGCATGAGGGGCAAGACACACACTAAACCACCACACACACATGCACAGTCACCATCCGTTGAATCGACTGAATTGGTTGGTGTGGTGTGGTACTTTATTTCCTGGAGATTATAGTTGGAAAATTATTGCTATTGAGAACTTTAAAAACAAATATCGTTCGCATGGAGAATCTTTATGTGTTCGACACGCTCCAACATCAAGTCCATCGAAAGAAGACATTTTCATACAATTTTCTTTGTCCTAATCTGTGTTCTAAATGAGAATCGGATAGACATAGCCAAATGTTTTTCAATCTCAAATCGAGTCGTGCGTCGAACACTCGTACAAAATTTACACCCCTAAATGCACCCTTAGTCAACCACTTTTAATTATACTAGCTTTTCATTAAATAACAAAATCTACTTTACCACGATATTCTTTCAAACTTAAAATTCCTGTTGTGAAAAATAGAATTAAAGACAAATCAACTCGAATTAAAGATGAAATTTACGTATGAAGTGAAGCATAACCAACCCAATTTCGAAGTTAAGGTATTTAAGAAAAAAGGTTTGATGTTTCGAAAACTTGATAATCCACTCATTCCATTTCAGTTTCGTCACGTATCAAAATGAAACAAACCAAAACTGTGGTTCAAAAAAAAACTATTGAACTTCAAATTTTACGTAAGATAACTCGGAAAAAAAATTGAGTTTCAAATATATGAATATCCAAAATTTGAAATTTTAACTTAAAAAACATACAAAATCACAAAATATATAAATGGCGTAACTAAAAAGAAGTACCAAATAAAAAAATATAGTGCTATAAATATTTATAATTAATGTGTATTGTTCGCTTGCAGCTTGTTTTTTAATTAAAGATAAATCATACATTTTATTTCAATAAATTAAACAAATATATGTGTAATTATATGAAAAGTAAATAGCGCAAACTAAAACTAGAACCGATCTAAAATTTACATATTAAATCGAAATTCCTAAAATTACAAAGCATCGAGACTAAAAACAAGATCTCAAAGCTTGATTTAAAGAGATTAATGTTAGTTATCCTTCATCATCAAAATACACATTCAACTTTCTCAAGTCCAAAATCAAAAATATATTTGTTTGTTGAACGGTAAAAGGAATTAGGTGTTTGATTGTAAAACAATGTCATGTTACGTTATTTTGACTTACTCAACAAGCCCTACAACCATGCTTTTTTAAGTTCTTAATGCATATTAATTGTTTGTTTTAATGTCATGCTAAAACAGTTCAACAACTATTCATTATCACTCAGCCATCATTGTATTCAACATTCGCAACAAAAGTAAAAGTCTGTACTCTGTTAATTGTTGCTGATTTTGGTTCACTCTTTGACTCTTGCAGATTGCCTATATGGTTATTTGTGTCCCAGACCCAACTAGAATTATCGCAAACATAGGTAGGAGGAGGTAAGAGTCCGATTGTCAATCAAGCGAGTCTTCCAATATGATTACCATGGTATGTGTTTCTTTTTTATGATATTAGCAGATTGCTCTTGGAGATTTTAATATAAAATACTATCTTTAATTTTGAATAATAAACTGCAGACATTAACAATATTAAATTAATTTTTGTTACTCAGTCCGAAGATTTTTTTAAAGTTTGATAGTCTAGAAATCAAAGTTTATTCTTCGACAAAAATTGTGGTGGTGTATTCTATATTCTTTCCATAAAGATAAAGTTCTGCAAATTTGTTAGGTGATTTTCTACAGATTGATGTTATTTCATTGGTCCATGTTTCTAATAAAAAAATCTCGAGAGTTTTAAACTTACATTTTCAGACCAGAATCATCAAGCCCGCTGCATATTATTTGGCTTTATTTGATCAGATATTTTACCCCAAAACAAAACTTGGTCCATAATAGCAGTATCTTAGTTCCAAACAGATGAATTATATAGATTTATTTCGTCAACCACAATATCAAAATTGTATCTCATTGTTTGCATCGGAGGTCCATGTACTTGAACACACAGTGCTGAACTTCAGCTATTATAAAATTGGCTACTAAACGTTATTGGGCTGTTGAGGAAATTTTGCCTCTTCTTTTTTCCTCTACCTAGTGCTTAATGCCTACCTAGTGCTTAATGCCTAGCTATTATAAAATTGTTGCATTTTCATTTTTGTTTTGGTTGTGGCGTCATTGATCAATGACGAAATAGATGGTCAGAGTTGAAAGACATAAGCTTGAATTATGACTGATGCATTGGAAAAGAACAAACAACCGAATTGGTGTATAATTTAACGTAAGTTACAAATACGCTTTAAGATCGAACCATGCAGCCGATGAACTACAAACTCGATACTCTGCACAGTATGCACTGCACAAGGCATGTTTACCACTAATGACAAAGTATTACTTCCGTATTGATAATCAAACACGTTCACTGATATCACCTTTTCATGATACACTGTCTCGTGTAACTGTGAAAGATCCATATGAAACATAATAAACTGAAGAATGTAAATATGTAGAATGAACATTTTTCTCTGTTGGAAAATATAGTGAAGCACCTACCTCATATAGTAATGTACCAAATTTTTAAGAGGATGGAGTTGGTAATATAATTCTTATGAGCTGGGAACCCATTAAGTGTCGTGCTAGCAAATCAAGTGGTCCAAGTTGGCCATCAGGCTTTAGTTCATATCAAATCCTTATTCAATAAGTGTAACAGAAGATGTGCATGGTCCCTTGTTGACAAATTGTCTCGCAGACTTAAAGGTGCCAACAGAAGTTATTCTTCATGCACTAACATTTTATAACCCTGGCTTCTTTGGTGCAATGGATAATTGTTAGTCGATTGGATAAAATTTTATTATCTTGGACCCTAAGACTCATAAACATGAATGATTTCTGTCAGTACCAACCCGAAAAATATATATGATTGGATGATGGGGTAAGTTGCTTATGTTTGAGAAACCTGCTTTGTCCTATGAACCCATTTTATAGAAGGCTATAGAAGAAGTATGGTACTACGAAGGTTCGGGCCAAGAAGTAAGCTATTTGTCGCTACTTGAAGTACCGGATGATATATGATAAATCAATGGAGGCGCAAACCCATAAGCTTCTTAAGCATAAGATTAATTCAGAATGTATGACATTCTTCTGATGACCAAAATTGTCGTTTAAATTGATAAATTACCCTTAGTAGGAAAGATTTAAAATGTATTATCAAACTTCACACTACCAAATTTTCCTTAGAAAGTATGATCATTCATCTTCGCATTGAGGAAGAGCACAAAAGCTAGACAAAAAGATGAGGTGCTTGTTGTCTCGAACAACAGCACTAAGGAATCCACTGTTCCAATTTTGAAATTCAATGGGAAAATAATGAAGAATTAGAACCACAAGCTGAATCCAAAAGGCAACAACCATCCTTGAAACAACAATAAAAATTAGAACTTGCAAAGAACCACAATGATCAGCAGCTATCTCACTTAAAGAACAATTCTTGATAATCTATTTTGCTATAACAAACCAAATCATATAGCACACGGATATGGGAACATACCATGCCTTACCCAGTAGGCTAATTGAAGAGCCATTAGTGGTTAATATCAACTTTGTAGGTGGATCAGAATGGTGGAGGGTAGACATTGGCACTTTTCATCATGTCAGCTATAAGCATGCCATGTTCAAGACATACGTCGTTGTTGAGGATAAGAAAGTGGAGACTCCCACACTATTAGGTTGTTGAGACTGGAAATGTGGAGTTAAGGTTTAACTTTGAAATATTTATACTATTGAAAGATGTATTACATGCTCTATAGATGAAAAATAATCCAGTTTCTGGTTTTATGCTTGATAAGGTTGGGTTTAGTCAAACCATTGGGTTGATTTGTACACATTGGTAAGAATGGTATTTTTGCTGTGAAGATTTGTGCTATTGATGGTGTTTAAATTGAAGTTTGAATTCAATAAAGTTTCTGCTATGTATGTTGTATAATTTAGTTATCTGACAAGCTAGACTTTGATACACTAATAAGAGCATCGTTAAGAACATGAGTAGCTTAAATTAAATTCTTAAAATATCTTTAATTATTTTTAAAATGTGATTTTGGTAGCCAGGCAAAAATAACTAAGACCCTACCTACATAAATTTGTATAACTAAGACCCTACCCAACATAAATTTGTATCGAAGAATCTGAGCCTGTAAATTTAGTTAATTTTAATATATGCAAGCTTGATGGGGGTATTGACCGGAACTGGTAAACGCTGCATTACTACGTTTATTGATCATTGTTTTGATTTTATTTTTCTTTATCTTACGAAATATAAAAACGATGCGTAAGACATGCTCAAATTATTTGCGATTGAAGCTGAAAATCAGTTCAATAAGAAAATTAAAATATTCATAGCTATAGAGAAACTGAATATGCTTCAAGCATTTTATTAAGTTTTATAGTTCACATGGCACTATTCATGAAAAAACTGCACCATACTAACCTGAAATGAACAGTAAAATTATGAAAAAATATATATGATTTTTGTTGAGTGTGTTGTGGTTATTTTATTGGAAACTGGTGATATATCTCATTTGTGGGGACAAATTTTGTTAATCGTTTGCTATGTGCTAAATGGAGTTCCAATTCTAAATTGCAGATTTTCACTTTATGAGATCTTTTTAAAAAAAAGCAACATAACCTATCGTATTTTAGAACTTAAGGTTGTCCGGCGTATTTTAGCACTTAAGGTTGTCCGGCTTACGTTTGTATTACTAATCCTAAGAGAATTAAGCTAGCAAGCAAAGCCAATGAATGTGTATTTATTTGAAAAACTGGGTACTTTATTTACTCGTTAAATTGTTCACATCACTTTCTGTGCGTGCTCCAAACAAATGTAGGAGATACAATCGACTCAAAAACACTCGTGTAGACTCACTAACAATATTTGTAGCAATAAGAAACACTACAAGAAAAAGTATAAAACAATATATGCCTAGCTGTAGCACAGTATACCACTTTTAATAACCTTCCTTTTCCACATACAACAAAACTAGCCGCTTCTATGCTTTCAGCCAATTCTGATCTAGATTTAATTCATACTTGAAGAGAAAAAGGGTTTTCTAGTCTTCGTCTTTCAAAAATATGGTGAAAGCTTGTCTTGCCGGTGGAAATCCAGTGTTGTTCTATTGGTTGTCTCGAGTTTCCTTGCTCCAGATTGCCCGCTTATATGCTTGGAAATTCTCAAAAGGCTCTCTTTTCCTTTAAGTTCCTCCAGTTTCATTGTCCTTTGCTTCATCAGGTTTTGGCAATCGCTTGTCATCATCAAAGAGCGAATCTAGTACGGCGTATTAATTCATTTAAACTGTTTTTCGTTCCTTTCGATCCGAATGTGCCAAATGATTGTGGTAGTGGCAATATTCGTTAGCGCAATGTATGAATGATTTTGCTCATGTTGGTCAAATACTTGTTCAAAAATTTCATCTATGTTGCTGCTTATGCTACCGAAATCTATGTTGCTGCTTATGCTGCCGAAAATCAGCAATTTGATTTTGATAATGTTTCATAGTTATTGTGAATACTGCCAGTTAAAAAATAAATGCCCTTTACTTTCGATCTGTTGATTGCATATACATGTTGGATCCATCCCAATCATCCATTGGCCCGGTCTTTCTTTTGTATTTAATTTGTCTGCCTTTGCTAGAACGGCACACGTAGATATTTTTAGGGCACATGAGATGTTTCATATGCGTTCACTCCATTTTAATTCATTGCTTTTTGCTCTGATATGGTCCCATTCTGATTTTATGCTGAAATTCCCTAACTAATCTGGAATCAATCTTGGTATGTTGTGTTGTCTATGTTTATTTGTTGGATTTCTTTATAAACGTAGAGAGGCATACTTTAAGGGTTCTCTCTCCACTCTTCATCAGAGATGAGTAGCTACCCTTCTGTCAGGTCCCCTATGGTAAACTTAGCTTGCCATCCTAAGAGATCGATCAGTAAATAACCATGGATCTAAGGATTTAACCATTGATTTGTACTTAGATCATTTGCAATTTATTTACTGATTCTTCCTTTACTTAGTTGTCTTGCATTCTTCGGTACTTTCCATGGATACGAGGCATTATTGTCAATATGCATTGTCCAGAAGTTTTTATTGCCACAATATTTATTTTTTTGTTCATTTATCTCATAGTTGTATGGTGCAGAATATTAGCCTACTAAAAGACAACACGTCTAGAAGAGAAGTGTAGCAGAGATGTGTGCTGCGATGAAGCTGTGGTCATACAAGACGGGACCGAATTAAGAATGATGATATACGTGACAAACTTGAAGTAGCATCAATTGAAGAGAAGTTAATCCAACACCTTTTAAGATGGTTTGGACATATCCAACGGAAGCCTCCCGAGGCACATGTGCGCGTTGGAATTATGTCACATCGAATACTTAATGAGAAGTAGAGGTCAACCAAGGTTGACATTGAAAGTAGTAAAAATGGACTTAAAGGATTGGAATATATCCAAAGAGTCGGTGTCGGACAGAAGCGCGTGGAAATTAACGATCCACGTATCAAAACCACGAACTAGAAGTTTTTTACTTGGAATTGGTTTAAGGGTAGCGTTATAAATTTTAGATTATAAGACTAGTAAATAGAAGCCCAAGACGTAGTGTTTGGTTTTCGGTCCTTACTACTATTAGTACCATTATTACTATTAGTATTATTATTATTATCATGGTTTTTTAATTTCTTTATCTATTTTTTATTTTTATTTTATTTATTATTATTTGTTTAATTATTTTACCTTTTTTTATTTTTATCTTTATTTTTATTTTTTTTATAAACATGTTATTGTTATTATTACTTTTAAATTGAATTTGTCATTTAATTTTGGATTCTATCTCTAGCCGACCCTAACTTATTTGGGAATAATGATTTAGTTATTGTTGTCGTCATTTATCCCGTAGTGAATTATGCAATTAATAGTAAGCAAATATAGGTTTTAGGTTCTAAATGAGTATGTTACAAATAATGTTGATTTTTTTAACATAGATTTCCCTTTGAATTGAGAAATGGTTAAACGCATCACCTAGTAACATTCCTGTAAATAGGAGTAATGAACATACTAAGTAGAAACTAAACTTGGGATAAGAGAGCTAGAGTTGATATAGATTATGATTCAAATTTATGTTCTTCTACCTCAATGTTAGTGATGAATCCTGCTAATCTCGAAGAAGTTTTTTCCTCCTTAGATTGTTATCCTTTGGCAAAAAACCAACGATGATGAACCGAATTACCTCGATTCTACCAAAACCTAACATTCAATTGATTTACCTCATGGTTGCAAGCGTATAGGATTTTAGCGGATCCTTAAAAAAAATGAAAACCTGATTGCATTGTTATTTAGTATAAGACCCGTCTTGTAGCCAAGGGTTTTAGGCAAAGAGGAATGTTTATTTCTTTGATACCTTTTTACATATCACAAGGATAACATTTATTCGAGTGTTGATTTCCCTTGCTATAATTCATGATATGGTAGTGCATCAAATGGATGTTAAGACTGCTTTTTAATCGTAAATTAGAAGATGGGATTTACACGGATCACCCTGAAGGGTTTGTAACACTTGATCAAGAACATAATATTTGCAAATTAAATAAATCTCAATATGGTCTTAAGCAGACACAACACAAACTAATTAATGACGAGAATTTTAACAATTAATTACCTCACATGTTATAATGTGAATGAAAATTACAAATGCATTTATTATAAATTTGACCTTGAAGGGTTTGTAACACTTGATCAAGAACATAACATTTGCATATTAGATAAATCTCAATATGTTCTTAAGCAGACATAACACAAACTAATTAATGACGAAAATTTTAACAATTAATTACTTCACATGTTATAATGTGAATGAAAATTACAAATGCATTTATTATAAATTTGAATTAGAGAATTACATTTGCACTATCATATTCTATATGTGGATGACTTGCTAATGTTTGGTCCAAACGTTCATGTTATGAATACTATGCTAGCTAACTTTGATACAAAAGCAATTGTGATCCTTAATATTAAGATCACTATAGGTTCAAAAAGAAATTCATTTAGATCAATTTCACTAAAATATAGTGAGAAAATACTAAAAATTCTAATTACTTGACTATAAATCCGTTTGCACACCACATGGCCCTAGTCTAAAGTCATTTAAGAATAGTGAGGATGTAAGACAGTTTGATTATGCGAACATCATTGATAGCATTCGGTATATTATTGATTGTTCTACATCCGACTTAACATATACTACGGGATTATTTTGTAGATTCACTAGTAGATCTGTATAGAGCATTAATATGCTATTGAAATGGTAATAAGATACATTAAATGAACATTCAACGTAGGATTATACTATCAAAAGTTTCCTTGAAGGATACAGTGGCTCAAACTGTAACACTCATCTAAATGACTCCAAAGCAACGGATAGTGGTATTTTTAGCATGGTTGATAAAAATGTTTCTTGAAAATACAAAAATGACGATTTTGGCTCAATCCACCATGGAGTTTAAGACGATAGCACTAGCTATAGCTAGTAAAAAGCATGTTGGTTAAGAAGCCTACTGGTTGAGACCCTACTATGGAAAAGACCGATTGCTGCAATAGTACCGAGGTTATTGCAAAAAAATAAAAACCATTGTTATAACGGTGAGAAATGACAGATACAGTATTGTTAGTGTAACTACAATAATTCGCATCGAAAAGGCTAAGCGTTTTGTGACTTCGCACCAGTAAGTAACCACATCAAAACCATGCAATAGAAGAGGCATTTTAGGACAGTGTCGAAGAAGTCGGAAGCAGTGTCTTGTCAATTAAGAATGTAAGGAGGACTTTGAAGGGGTGTGAAGAGAAATATGAGATGACATCATCATTCACAATAAGACTTCGCTCCTCGATCACATAAACCACAACGAACAACATCGAAGACATATAACCGGTGAAGCACCTATAGATCATCAATGACGAAGAGGCCAAGTAATCTACTTCACCAAGTTATTAGAAATGACGGAGTGGTCATAGTGTGTTTCCTCGATGCAAAGGCCTATCCGCATCACACCACACAAGCTTCTTGAAGGCGTTGTTATACATTGCAATGCCCCACTTCACTAATAATCACTTCGTCCTCCACCCATATACAAGCAACCCTGCACTTTTCAAGCTCTCCGAAGATGTTGTGCAGAGCGATGTTGGCAAGGGACATTGTCAATATCCATGAAGTCATCATTGTCGCGCTTAATCGACCTCGCCTGCATCTTCTCATCGACTTCGAAAGTTGATATTGAAAGAACGGAGTGGTTCGTTTCGACTCTATGCTGACACCCCTACACCACACCAATCATCACTTTTTGAGGAGGCTAGTGTCAATCCCATCGAAGTCAATATTGTCGAAGACATGTTGACATTTTTAGTGCTATAAAAGGTCGAAGACACTCCTGGATACAAAGACATTCCCGCGTGTCTTCCTGCATACCGCTACCTAGTGACGACTCCACCCCAGACTCCTGTCAGTGCCGGAGAATTCAACACCTTTGAAGACATAAGGAGCAAAGTGAGGGCTGCAAACCCCTATAAATATGACCCTAGGTGCATCATTTTAGGGGTTGAACTTTCTCTTCTCATTTCTTACATTATAAACCCTAAATCGATCTGGGGATTTTAAAGGATATTGTAATTCAAGAACATTGTACACATAGGATCTCGAATATTGAACAAGGACATGACATGGCATATGTATAACCGATTCGAACTTGGACTTGAACATACTTGTGACTTCGTAGGTATGAACTGTTGCAACTCCGAAGCTATTATTCCATAATTGACTTTAATTAAGGACTTCGAACTTAAATCTGATTTGCACATAAGACTTCAAACTCGAACTTGCTTCAAATATACGACTTTGAAATTGTACCTATGTTGCAAATATGACTTCGACGAAGAACATAACGAAGATTTCTTTGGAAACCTTCTTTGACCTAATGACCTCGATGAGCCACTTCAGGGCCTCTTCTTAAATAACCAAGTTTTTCACACTTTTGGGGTTAGCGAATTTATTTGTTAATAGTTAGAGTTCCTCTCTACATGGCCCGTTAAAATGAATCATGTACGCAATTATAATAATTTGATTGATCCTTCGATGGAAGGATTGATCAAGAAAATGTCCACTAAACTTCTAAAGGAATGGGGTTGTCTCCCAAATGATAAATTATTCATGATGGCAACCCCCCCTAAAGACTGAAGATCCCAAGAACTTGGCTATATGGGTAATAACAAGTTAGAATATCTAAATAGTATTGATTTTGTCATCACATGCATCGTGGATTTTGATAATATGGTAGGTGTATCTCTATTATGAGAAACTCCAAATACATATATCTATATAGTAAAGCATACGAGATTAAAACAAAGTAAATTAAGCATAGAGTATGTGCTGAGGGTTCGGTGCATACTTCATTGGAGTTTACAAACAAAGTTTGGTTTTTTGGATCTTAAAAAAAGTAAATCCAATAACTTCCAGCTCAACTACAAGCTTTATGATCACAAAAAAGAGACAGGGATAATAATAGATGCTCTACTTGAAGCATAAAATATTCTTCTCCCAATCTAGGCAATGGCCACATCGGTTAGGAACTATAACCCCCAACGTTTTGGTGAGGGCTTTATTACAAATTTGAGCTAAGCATAAAAAAAATTCATATATTAATGGGCAAAGTTTAATGTGATATGAAGATGCTAAAAGGATACTTATAGAAATATGAGAAAAAAATGTGTAAATACCAAACCAACCCCCCCCCCCCACACACACACACGAGAAAGTCTATTCAAACACAAATTGGTGACACAATTGGTGATATAACAGATCTTTGTCAGATCTCATTGTGTTTTTATTAATGTCTTAGAATTGATGGAGATCAATCGTTTGAAATCCATTGTGTCTCAATTAGTGTTGTGTGTCTCAGTTAGTGTCGCAGCAGATGTAACAAAGAAAAGAACAGAGTTGTACTTCCATCAGGCTTGTTGACAAACATCCGTGCTTTTGCAGCAGCAACTTCAGCAATGCCAGCATGCAGCTAAAAGCAATTTGGCATACATAAGAGTTTTCTCAAAAAAATTATTATTATTAAACAAATCAAAGGTTAATTACCGCTGAAACATCTGAATCACATCCAGTCGAATCTTCTAGATGTTCTCCAAAATAGAATCTACCCTACACATCAGAATCTCAGACATCGTTAAACAAAAGATAGCATCATCGGATGAAGGAATATATCTAGCATCAACAAAATAAGAAAGTTTTAGATTATATATTTTAGTTTGTTAGCATTAAAAATCATAACACCGCTGAAAAAACATTATACATAATCAACATGCACTTCCATATCATTGGCGAAAATAAAGGCAGACTTACATATGTAATTCGTTCGTTGACTTCATAGACACCACAACCATGCATTCGTCCATGCTTCCACTGCCCAGCATACTTGTAGCGACCTCTTTCTCTATTGGACAAATGTAGCAGTCAGATTTGAAAATTTTATCATAAATACATGACCATAACAGATTAAACTAGCTGGTGTTTTTCAGCTTTGAGGGAAAAAATTTGCCATGTCCAATTCTATACATGAAGACAAAAAATCACGACCATGGGACAAATAAATGAGCCTAAGCATTTGATGTGTATTTCAATAAAACAGTAGATAAAGCATTGGAACTTTATAGACATGGCCTGATTAGTTATGCGACTGTCAATTTTTTTTAGGATGGGAACTGTCGAATTTTTGAACTTAATCAAGTGGTACTAAAAAGGATTGAAACTTACGGTTTTTGGCCAAAAATCTTAACCCATGCTTCTCTTTCATAAAAAGGGATCTCTTTGAGATTGCCAGCTAGACGAACACTATCTTCGATGTCCATCTCAAGCCACTTTTTATCTTCTGGGGTCATAAAATCTCTGGTGATGATTCTACCTTCTGCACGCATCTTAGCTTCTAGCCTATGTATGTTGACATACAGAGTTAAAATGCAGAGCAGAATGCAGTATAGTAAGTCAACTTAATAAATCGTGGGGGTTATGACATAAAATATAATAGAACAAAGAAAGTTGGAAATAATACGTAGAACCAGGTACAGGTTGAACATCAGGAATGTCAACTTCGACAACCCCATGGCCTTCCATCTCATTTCGAAGCCACTCTCCTTCATACCTATGGTCATGCACATGGAGTAAAATCATTTAAGTAGAGATATGACTTCGTATTATATTGAATAATAACATCTAATTGTAGTAACACACAAAAAGAAACGCATGAGGATGACATACCATACAAAGTGGGTGGTGACTAGTGCGTGTGTGTATGTATGTATACGAGCATTTCCAACCGTTTATAAATTAAAATCGCGGTTACGTAATTTTCAGACTCGGTTATGAGTGTTCTTCCAACAAAGAGATGGACTGGACGCCTTTTTAACAGGTGCCAGAGTTAGGCACCAGTTAAACAGGCTCCTGACTTTGACTTGCAACCAATTGGACACTTGCTAAACAGGCGCCAGACCTGCAAGCACCAATTGTCCATCTCATTTCAAAGTCACAGTCTTTCTTACCTATATCATCCAACTTTATATCACTGAATATCATCTAGTTGTAGTAACACCAAAATAAACGAGGATAGCATTATACAACAAAGTAGACAGTAGCGTATATGAATAAATGGTGACCTGACAAGTCCCTGTTCAGCAACATAAACACCTTTGCCATGGGCCAAATCGTCCCAAACAGTACCTTCATATGAACTGCCGTCAGGAAAAATATAGCTCACCCATTTCAAGAACTCCTCAATCCTATCGAGCTCTTCAATAACCGACTTAGGGTTAGAAATGTCGTGATGGTTATCTGGAATCACGGGATAGTACTTCCTATACGGCAAGTAGAAAGGGGCAATCGGAGGGTCTCTCCCGGCATCGATCTCCTCCTGCACAATTTCCCAGTCTTCTTCGTCCGCCCAAACTGGGTCCCAGCCCGTTTTGTTCGATTCGATCGGTCCGTCCGCCCACAGCTCCCTCAAATCCTCTTCCCGCCAGTTCTCCGGGTCTTTGGGGAAATTGAAGAGGTCTTCGGGGTATACGTGCTTGCGCTCCTCCCGCTCTTCCTTCTTCTTCAGCGACCGGCTTTCTAGGGCTCGGGTGAACTTGCGCACTGTGGCTTCCGGGGAGTTGTCGTTTTCGTCATCGGAGTTTGAAATGTAGCCTTCTCCCGCGGCCCCGGAGGTTGGGTAATCGTCGTCCGAGTCCGAATCATCTGTGTCTTCTTCTGATTCCGATGATTCGAAGATAGCATCTAAATCGATTATCTTTGGTTCTTCGGGTTTCTCTTCTTCGGATTTCTCTTCTTCCGTGTTAGTAGATGACATTGTAGCTTATTTTATTGTATATTCTTCGAATTTTATTTGTGGATTTAGGGAAGTGGAAGCAAAGCTAGTTCAAGAAGAAACGAAGAAGAGATAAGGTAAGAGAAGATAGAAGTGCATTATCGGACTTGCAAAGAATTTGTTAGGGGTTATGAAATATTTAAAACTACACGCCAGGCCCAACAAACAATCCTATTATTGTTGCAAGTAAAAGTCCGTTTGTTTTTAAGTAGAATCTCAGAATTCTGACTTCCTAATTTATAAATCAGAACTTTTTAAAATAGTTGTATTTTATCCGTATTCTGAATAAAAGCATCTATTAAGACAAAATTATTCAGAACATTTTTTCTTTCTTATTATTTGTTTTAATGTTGAATATCGGTTTTTGATTTTTGTTCTGAATACTGAATGCAAACAAATAATTAAGTGATTATTAAGAATTAAGCATTCAATAATCAGCATTTAGACTTTAAAGTTCAACAATCATAATTCAGAATTCAGCATTTTAAATAAACGGAACCTTTAAGTTGTTTATAGACGCTAGGGTGTTAGATTAGCTATAGGTTATTGGAAGGCTATGTTATTCAGTTTTATACGTTGTAAAATAGAAAATAAACGGTGCGAACCCGTGTGAACGTGCTACGCACATGAATTGCAACATTAAAAACATATAACATGCCTCTATTCACTATTTAAAAGTGGGATCCTTAGTTACACATGTCTACTTCTAGACTGTAGTGAGGAAACACCACAACCTAGTTTAACATCAACGCATGAAATACT
This sequence comes from Allium fistulosum, assembly GCA_030737815.1. Lineage (NCBI taxonomy): Eukaryota > Viridiplantae > Streptophyta > Magnoliopsida > Asparagales > Amaryllidaceae > Allium > Allium fistulosum. The sequence goes on from JASFAW010000014.1 coordinate 9,282,141, forward strand.
ACGGCATAAAAAAACCTTAAGTTTTATATAATGGATTTAGTGAATAAATAATACTCATACGTTATGATGTTATAAAAGAGATTAATCAGAGAACAGCTTTACTATATCCCTTTAGAAGTTTACCGGATCGTCGAGTTCTTCTAGGTCTTCTTGAAAAAAGCCATTAGTGTTTTTTTTTTTTGGAATAGACAGCGAGGTTGACTGGACCCCTACCAGATTTATTGAAACAGGGAAAAAGAGAAAACTACAGCAACATAAACATGAAGGAACTAAAAGAAAGAAAAATACGAACAACACAAACAGAAAACAGAGAAAAGAGAGAAAACAACACAATGGAAGCAAAACCACAACAGAAACAAGAACAGGCCAAGCACAAGAAATGCCAAGCACAACTGAAGCGGGCTAACGCCACAGGTCAACCTGATGTGGGGCGAAACAATGGCCAGACACACATAAACCAAACTTGATCTCTCTCATCAACTTGTGCCATAAATTCGAAGCTGGCAGAACCACGGCTTGGAAGCAACGCTTATTTCTTTCAATCCAAACATTGCGTATGTATAATTTCAGAACGAAAAAAACAATATCCCTTCGACTGGATCTCCATCTAGTTGCTTTGCGAAGAACAGACCAATCAGCAGTGGAGACACCATGAATACCATCTACCCCAGCTTTATTCATTAAAGATAACCACATATTAACAAGATAGCTGCACTCAAAAAGAATATGATCAACAGATTCAGGGGATAAATTGCAAAACACACAAAGGTTGACCACATTCATACCAACAGCCACAAGCTTATCCCTTGTCATCAAAGCTTTGTTAATTGCCTTCTAGAACAACATATTATCAGAGCAAATCGAAAAATTTGTCCAAACCACTTTGGCCCATAAGGAATCAGGCAACTCCCCATCATTAGCAAGGAGGATGTAGACCATACTGATGCTATGAGGTTTACCCCTCCAGGAAAGAGAATGTTCATTAGCAGTAATAACAGTGAAATTAGCCATATTTCTCCACAGGTTATTAACAGTTTGATTACTAGTATGCGGAGCATTCAATTTCCCATCAGCTATATAATTAATAGCTCTAGCGTTGGAACCAATCCCGGATTGCTCTTGATCATGAGATGACAAAAGAGAAGATAAGACACAACCATAATTAACCCAAGGATCCTTCCAAAAGCTCACAGTACTGTTAGGGGATAAATTGAATTTTAGTGTTTTTAAATGTGTGAAATGTGTTGGAATCTTCACTCAAACCTAACAAATTATAGAAAAAGAAAATCCATCTCCGTAATTAATTAGACCATTGGATTATATATGTACTACGTCACATCTTAGTCATGGCCATTACGTATGTATGAACAGAAGCATATTAACCAACAACAAATAAATATTGTAAGAAAATTGTAATGCCTTTTGCTATTTAGATCTTGAAATGTGCATATTTGTCAAAATCAAGACTCAATCTCATAAAATAATTCCGAGTCAAAGAGGGAGAAAAAATCCTTGTAAAAGAGGAGGAAAACGTATACTATATCCTATACACCAAGTCATATTATAATACAAAAATCATTCACATTTATTCTTTGAGTCTACATAAACCCTCAAGGTAATTTAATGCTTGAAATTTCTTTGAGAATTATAAACCAAGTGAAGAAAATAATCCTAATTAGAAAACAAAGGGAAAATTGTATGTAATTATGTGCCAATCATATGCTAGAAAGTTGGATCCACATGTTAGAAAATGGAAGATATCAAAAAAGATTGATATTCAATTTAGGATTGTGGCATTACATTATTCTATAATAGCATTACACTGTGTGTGAATTGAAATGTGACATATACAAAGAATAAAGAATTTCTAAATAATCTCAAAAAAGAAAAACGGTATAAATATAATTTTAGAAAGAAAAAAAGATGGTAAAGGTTTCCAAGAAACATGAAGAATAAAGTTGGATTTAAAATAAAGGAATTTCACTAAAACGGTTAGTAATTGTCTATCGTTGATTGTTGTTATGAGTTAAATATCTTTTGTCTCTTTTATACAAAAGTCAAATGCGAAACAAATGAAATATAAAATAAATTTTTCATCGCGCATGAAATATTTAGAGAATTTGTATGCATCTATATATTATTATTTTGTTGAAATGATAGGTAACCACATATTGTTGTACATTGCTTTTATGAGTTAAAGAATTTAATATTCTTGATTGTTGCCATGAGTTAAATAATTTTTCTCTCCCTTCTCTTTATAAAAAAAATCAAATGTACTACAAATGAAACATTAACATTAGATATTGCATTATACATGTGGGAAACTTACATGCATCTACATATAATTTGATGACACCACAACAACAGAAATACAAACACAAAAATCATTTGCAAAAGTCCACTTATTCATCAATAGTTAATTAATCTTATAGACTAATATGTGAATTATAGCAAAAGTCCACTTAATCAGAATGTTAAACCACACCAACACTGAAAAGATAAATCAACAATTACACCACAAACTAATCAAATTTCATTTGTGTGCTCAAAGTAGACTAATCTTCAATGGTAATTTTGAAAAGAGAACTTTAATTGTGCTGAATTGAAAATCGTTTAAGGATTCATGAAGAAAAATAATCATGTAGTGGCTAACATTGAAATGAAAAAAAAAATTAATACAAAATAAATAAAATCATATCATACAAATAAGCAGACTTCATGTTTGCGAAGAAATATAAATTATTGCACCACTCAAATAAATCAGCACATATATTTGATTAGACTAGTGTGAACTCATGCTATGCACACGGGTTGTAGCTATAGTTCATTTGTGCAATTATCATTGTATTTTCATATTTTTTCCATGTAAGAATAATATTTAACTCAAATCAACATTCTTTTGTTCAAAGATAATCTTGTCTAAATTTTTTACTGTCTTATGACACAAAATGTTCGCATAAACTCTTTTTACACAAGGCTTTACTGAAAGATCACATGGTCAGCGAAGTTTCCCCAAGTGGCATAAAATCCCTATAGAACTGATGGTAAAATAGTGGTTATACACTCATGGTATAAAATATAAAACACATTAGTATCAATATTGTGTACATTATTCTTTCCTTCAGTGACTTGATCTCTTTTCCTGTCTTGCTGCTGTTACACCAACAAACAAAGGTAAAATATTAACCAACCATTATGCCAACTTAATGGGGGCACATCAACATTTCTTAGTTATATCCGCCAACTGTCACTTGAACATCATTTTTTAGAAAGTTAGACTCGCCTGGATACACCAAAACTGTTTTAGAGAAAGTGAATTTTTATCAATAAATCTGATATTATCGACAAACACGCATTAGTTATTGGTTAGAAATATATAGAGAAAGTTAGACTTCATTTTGGTTTAAAATTGCATCACAAAACAATCAATGAGGCTATAGAAGAACATTATGCTTATGCTACTTGTTCATATCCTCGTAAAATTCTAAACAAGCAGTACTAACCTGACACACGCACAACATGAAACATGATTACATCGTAACACACTGTAAACATTATGTGCCAACTTTTTGTTGTTGCTATAATGTAATATTATCCATGAATGTAGGAAGAAAATTCACTTTTACTGCTAAATATATTCATGAACTATAACTTTAAATGACTAAATAGTGTTTGTTAGAAGAATCACTTTTACTGCTGAACATGGTAGCTTCAACAACTAATATAATAAAGCATGTTCAGTTCTATTGTACATCAATCGAAATTGAATATACAAAGTTAGGAAACGTGGTTCTCTAATGATTTTGAAGATTAAATTGCGTTAATATTAAAAGAATAGCATCCATACTGAAGGTGGTCGTTTTATAAATCAACATGCTACTACTATTTGCATAGATTAAAGTAAACCACGCTATACTTTAATATTAAAGTGATATTTGTAGTTTAGGAGTCTATACAAAGTGATTTACAAATATTACATAGATTAAAGTAAACTAATATAATAAAGTATGTTCAGTTAATTAAGGTAACATGTTACTGCTATTTAGGAGTCTTTACGAAGTGATTTGTAAAAAGACCAACTATACTCCTAAATATGCTAGTGCTATTTGCATAGATTAAAGAATAACATCTACGCTGCTAGTTGCATACATTTAGGAGCTTATACGAAGCTACTGCCATTTTGCATAGATTAAAAAAATAGCATCTATACGAAGCTAAATTTGTATAACGTTTAGGAGTCTAACCTGAAAGTTGTAGCAAATTCATGTGATATGATGAGTGGTTGCATCGAGCTACCTAAGGAAGGAGATAAGGGGAAAAACAAAAAATAGATCAAATAAACCTTGAAATAACTAAGTCTAACCAACTGCGAAAGAATATAATTAACAATATGGAATAAACTTGAAGCTAAAGTTGGGAAGTATCAAATATAGTTCACAATAATTACTCAAACCTTAAATTTCTTCGAATCCTAGCAATAACCTATAAATTTCCAATTAAGCAATTTCACATATTGAACAACCTTCAATCCCAATACAACACAAAATGTTGTTAATTACTTTTCTGAAGAAGAAAAAACAAAGCTTCGTTTTGAAAGAGCTAACCATAACAAAGGTTATGTACTACCTATAACTTTCATTCTCGTGTTAATCGTAATGTTGCACTTGGTTTTAATTGTTATGATTCAACGAAATGTCAAAAATTTTGTAAATATACACTGTTCCAAAATCTAAATATTTAGAGTTTATAAATTAACATAGGTTAACTTAATTTCGAATCTAGAACTCTCGTGTAATGAATTCATCTAAACATTAAATTTTTATATGGAAGATATTTCAAGCTACGATGGTCAATTACATTGCTCCCCTTAATGTTTATATGAACCATTGAGTTGTTTATTAAGTTAAAATAAATGAAATCCTTTTATGAATATAGTATTTTGTGTAAAGAGTTTAGTGCATATTGCAAAATATATATTTTAGACTTATAGTAAACCACGCCATCTTATTTTAAACATAAAAGCTAATATCGCTTCTAGTAGTGTTTTCCAAAATCAAATGACTTTATTCCAAGCTACCAAACTGTAGACAATCTATATATTTGTAACTTAAAGAAAATGATTTACATTTTGGACCATATCCAATTGAAGAAATACGACTCTTTGGTTAACTATGAAGATGAAAGAATCCATTTTTCATAATCATTTTCTTTCATTATTATCCAGTTATCAGATCAGTCCATGCTATCAAAAAAGCTCTTCACGTAGACTAAAGTTTGTTTATATTAAAATCACTTCTTGAATCTGGTTAGCATCGAGCTTGAACAAACTACTTTCAATGGGGACGTGGTCTTTATAATAGGAAATAACTATAACCTTCTCCATCAAACCCAGTATTTAAGGAAAGAAATGTGGGACTTTGAATATCTTTCTAAAATGACTGAAACTTTATAGCATAAATTAGATGCTAAGGGGGCAACCTACAGTGAGAAATTTCTATGTAGTAAGGAGTCTACAAACACATGTACACTAAGATAACAGAAGTATTGTATTAATGGCATGTGATTAATTCAAGTGTAGTGCCGATTCTATGAAACAATGTAATGCACGCAAAATGATTGAGAAAATTATTGCTTCTACCAAGTAGTGTATAATAATGGAAGTTTTAGTATTAAGTTAAATTCCGTGGTCTGCTAAATTTTCCAAAGCAAAGGCAAAAGGCATCATGGAATATACCAGCACATAAAATCATCATAGCCATTCTAAGTGCATGTGCCTTTGAAGCAGCAGCATAACTAACCACTTCATCATTATATAAAGAAAGAAAATATTCATAAGCAACCTAAACATTATAATTAAAACAACAACAGGAATTTTAACTTAACTACAAGGAAGAAAAAATTGATTAATTTTAAAATTGCATTATAGTATCGGGCTTTGTTATTTCCAATTTCCTATGAGTTATGAAAATTATGAGCTATCAAAGTAACATCTGCTTACTACCATCATTTAGATCTATATACCTTACTTTGTTACTTAAAATTTGTTGACACATGCCTAGAAATCCACCAAAATGCTACATATTTATATACATAAAAATCCACGAATATATAAGCCTGGTTCAAGATTTCTCATTCCTTAAATGGCATACAGAGTCACGCATGTTATGTTAGAAATTAGAAATTTTGTTTGTTGAATGCAAAGTCATTCAGTTTGACTATGTATGCATAACAATATTGTAAATTAAAACTAAAGGTCCGAAGTTAAAATGATAGGAAATATGGAAGAAAACATAAACACACACACACAGTAATACCTTCTTCAATGTAATTGCCCATTAAAGTGGCAGAAATTTTCCAGCTATTCTGACCAAGCAATCACATAAGGAGTCAACTTTATCATTCCAATCCATATCCCTAACAAAACACATGGGCAAAAATCATATATACAAACTTTAAATCATAAAGGATATGGTGCGATAGTGTATATGAGAACCAAGAAACAGTGCAGAAAACATTTTCCAATAAATTCAAACACTCAATACCAGTGCTAAATAGAAGAATATGAATCACTAACATGAGTGAGTATTCCATTGTGAATTTGTACAAATGCTCTTCGAGAACTTTACACCTACGTTGCATACTATCAGCCTGAAAAGAATTTCCACCACTGCAACAATCACTATCCTCTTAATCACCATACACTCCGGCTGAAACTGAATGCAAATCCAGTTAGAAAAACAAAACAGGCTATAGTTGAAAATTAAACTTGTGCACATAACTAACCAAGGTGTAAAAGATATTCATTAGGGGTGTTTTTACAATTAACTCCAAACAATATTGTGGTGAATAAAAGATATGATTAAAAAATTAATAATAAAGAGTTGAAACTGGGATACCATGTGTTAACCAAATTTATGGTCAACACCCCAAAGTTATTCCAAAGAGGACGGATAGGCTTGTTCGAATGATGGGCGCGAAACCCTTGAAAATTACTTTGAAATTTAGTTTGTCTTATTGTGGATTCTTGGATTGGACCTTTCAACGTCGTTGAATGGTTTGATACTTGAGTTTGATTCCTTTCGTCTTAGTTGAACTTGTATTTGGTCTCTTGTTTATTTCCTTTTGGATTAGGTTGGATTTCTCTGAGTTTATCCTTTTAAGGGTGGTTTAAACCTTATTGTAAGGTTAGGGTGGAAACTTCCTTAAGGTTTAGGCTGGTTATCAGATTCCTTGTTGAATTTGTAGTAGCTTTAGACCTTGTCGAAAGGTTTGATCTCTTATATGATGTAGGTTTCAACCTTGTTGAAAAGTATGAGAACAGTCTCCTTTAACTTTGACCTTGTCGAAAGGTTTGGTGACTTGAATTATAATGTCGAAAGGTTATTGGAATTGTTATAGCATAAGAGCCGTCGACCTGGTCAGAAGGTTTGGGGCTCTAAGTTAATTGGTCGAGGAGGTTGTATTTAGCGTTTGGACTAGATGTGTTATCAATCTCGTTGAAAGGTTTAGCCCTTTGATTCAATGATTTCGGAAGGATTTAGTAACTATTGAACCAATTTGGTTATCAACTTAGTCGAAGGGTTCTGATTGGAGAGTTGAAGGCTTCAAAGGCTTGAAGTAGTTACTTATAACAAAAAAGTTGTCGACCTTATCGACAAGAACCTTTCGATGAAGTGGATCCTGAAAATAGGAGTTAATCCAGCAAAGATTTAAGTAAACAGAAAAGTACATAACAAAGTTTAAGACTTCCCTCTTTATCCAAGAAAAAGCTTTATTTTATTAAATTCCCCAAATCAACACCCAATTAGGGTTACAATGCTCTAATTAAGAAGATACAAGAATAGAATGAGAGAAAATGGATCCCCAAAACTGGACCCCTTGGGTCTTATTTATAGATGCAGGCGGCCCTCCTTTCGACTTCATGCTCTCAACTGGGTCGGAAGGTCTCCCTTTTATATGCTGCCTCAAACCCTTCGTCTTCATCGAAAGGTTTGCTTTTTCATCTGCTATTATGAACCTTCCGCCTTTTCGAAAGGTTTTCTACTTTTATGCCTCAATGATCGTTCCGCCTTTATCGAAGAGTTTGTCTTTTTTATACTGTTATGAACCTTTCAGCCTTATCTGAAGGTTGTTCTTCTCTTGTCTATTGTGAGCCTTTCGACCTTGTCAGAAGGCTGCTCTTCTTCAATGATGTCGAAAGGTTGCCTTTCATTCTTTGTTGACTTGTGAGTGATGCTTTCTTCATAAACCTTTCGTCATTGTCGAAAGGTACACTGGATGTTCTTTAACCGGTTCGAAAAGGCTTACTATGCTTTCGAAAAGGTCATTAAATACTTGCCCACATTTTCTTTGACTTCTTCATCCCCTTCGAAAAGTAAGAACACTTTGGATACTAGAGACAGAACCTTTCGACTCCTTCTAAAGGTTTGATGCTAATGAAATTTGATGATTGCATCCCTTCGACTCTTTCGAAAGGTTTGGGCTTTGCTCCTTTTCCTTTGCTTTTGTTGAAAGACTTTTCATCTTAGTCGAAAGGTTGACTTTTAGTGTAACATTTGCCCCCCTTATTCGAAGGGATGCTCTTGACTTTCCAAGTCATCTTTGTTGAAAGGTATAAAATTTCCCGCCTCTTCTTCTTGTTCTTTAGGGAGGATTTGAAAACTGTATTTATTATTGGATTTGGATTTGGTTAGACTTGATAGGGTAGCCTGGAACCCACCTACGTACAATTTTGGTAACTCAAAATGACTTTTCTACCCCTACGAAGAAGATTGAGGCGGCAATGATGGATTTTCCCTCTGAACCTCTCGATGGGGTTGGAAGGTATTTTGACTCCAACTTTTCCTTATTGTCGAATGATTAGATAATTTAATGGCTTAACGTTTCGGCAATGAGCTTTCGACAAGGTTGAAGTGTTTTAAAACTTAGAGTTTCTTCCATTCATCTCTGTTAAAACGTTTTAAGTGAGCATAAGTGAAACCTAAAACCTTTTGACTTCAATGGGTATAATATATTTTGATGACTTTGGCCAGACCTCTCGACAACGTCAATAATATCAATATTTTCCATTTTAGGAATTTTGAGATTTTAGGTTAGACCATGTCGAAAGGTCTTGCCACTTAACTTTATGTTACACTTGTAGTAGATCCAGGCTTCCATGGAGTTTTCGACAAAGTCAAAAGGACTTTTCTATGAACCTTTCGATTTTGTCGAAAGCTTTCTCTATAAAGCTTTCGACTTCGTTGGAAGCTTTAACTATCAAGTTTTTGACTTAACCTTTTGCATCATCATCATTTTTAAATATGTTTTGGTACTCTGGCTTTTTAAGGCAACTTTGTTTGCTATTTTATTAGATGGGATCAACAAATTTTGGGAAAACCAATTTTCCTTCAAAGTCGACGACCCAATCCTTATATTTACTTCCTGTATAACAAAACATCATTCAACAAGATATTAATACATTAAGCACATTTCTAGTTACATAATATCATTCCAGAATCAACCTTTAACAATAATTTAAACATTAGGAAACTTTAAATTATATACAGCATGTGTTTCATCCCTCAAAATTTAACTCTTCGAAGGTATTGTTAGTAACTAGTTAGCATATATGTATTCAAAAAGATGCCACTGTTCCAAAATTAAACATCGGGGATGAATTAGCAAAAAGATGATATAACCCCCCAATAATTGCTTATTCGGAAAAGGGGGTAAGCCTGGAGCAAAATTTACTGGGTTAACGATGATGGGTTCAACCCATATTGGCTCATAAGGTGAATACATCACCAGCGCAGGGTTTTCATTGGAAGTGTCCCAAATGGCCAAATCCATAAAAAATGTGGCCCTAGTCAAGTCGTAAAGCATGGACCACGTAGCCATTATGTGGTGATTAAAGGAATTAGGCTGTTGATGAATTGTGTTGCTGGATTGAGCACTTTGTACTTCCTCCGCCTCGTGCGGTTGATTTAATAGCCCTAATGCATAACAACAACAACAACAACAGTGTGACACTTCCACATTAACAAAATCGGGATGAATTTGGTGAATGTTACAGGCTGCCATTGGTGCTCTTTTTGTTGTGGAGATAAATTATTTAATAATATTTGTTACACTAAAAATTAATCTTCTGGCTAGGACTAAGGACCCATGGACAAGCAAGAAAAAGAAGAGTGCAGCTCAAACCTCTCGGAACTTCCGAAGGGATGCAACCATTGAAGTTCACTAACCTAAAACCTTACGAAAGGTCAAAAGGTTCCACCTCCAGTATCCAAGAAATTCAAAGGAGAAGAAAGAGTCAAAGCAAGTAAAAGCCTCTATTTAATGACCTTTTCGAAAGCACTCCAAATCTTCCAAACAGGTTGAGAAGTATACATGACATCTTTCAACAATGCCGAAAGGTTTGTAAGGGAGGACAGTGATCATGAATCAGCACTAAGCAAAGAAGCAACCTTCCGACAAGACCGAAAGGTTCATGGCTGCATAAGTAAGAAAAACCCTTCGGCTACATCGAAAGGTTTGCACTGTGCATAAAGGGTTACCTTCCGGCTCAACCGAAGGCATAAAGCCGAAAGGAGGGCCACCTGCATCTATAAATAAGGTCCAAAAGCCTCGGTTTTCAAGGAAATTTCTTTTTATTTCTCTCCCACCTCATTCTTAGAATATGAAAGGAAATGTGTTGTAACCCTAATCAAGAATGGATTTGGGGATCTGTAAAGGCTAATATTGAATAATAAAAGGGGAAGTTTCACATTTTGTTAAATCTCTTATTATCTAGTTTAATTCTTCATTATATTGATTCATATTTTCAGGATTAACTCAATTAAGAGGTTCAGGCTGACAGGGTCAGAAATTTAATTGATCAAGTTGTAACTTCGACCCTTAAAAGTCATTAATTTCTCTACTCCAACCTTCCGGAGGAGACTACAGCTGATCTAAATTAATAAGAATGGTAACCTTTCGGAGTCATTGGTTTTTGGGGCTGGATTCTTCAACTAAGTTGGTAGGTCCTTCTATATTTACAATACCAAAACCTTCCGCTGTTGTTACCTGAGTGATCAAACCTTTCGGTGAAGTCTGAATTCAGGAGAATAAAGTTTAATCCGACTGTAGATATTCACATACCTTTCGGCAAATCCCAACCAGTCTTCGAATAGGAAGTTAAACCTTTTTTCGGAAGCACTAAAGATCAACTTGAAAGGAATAAGACCGATAAGTAATCATATGTAACACAAAGGAAAGATTTATATGGCACCTTGAAAGATCTCTTGAAGTCAAAAGTTCTTTATCTAGAAGACCGTTTTTACCAACCATACCAAAAGGTTTAGGTCGAAAACTAACAATCATTGAATTGAAGTATCTTTCGGGGTGTTAACCATAAATTTGGTTAACATTTTTTGAACCGGAAAGTTTTACTTCAGATATAAGACTTACTGTCCATTTGAATACAATTAAAAGTTAAGGTATGGATTCAATACTTGAAGCAAAAGAAAGCTTTTGCAGGGAAAGATCAATTCAAGGATCAACAGAACCTCTAGATGTAGGTCCTAATTATCGAATAAATTATAGCCAGCCCTTACTTGAAGAGTAAACCCTTCGCTTTCGAGCTTTACAAGACATTAAGAGGTAAAAAGGGGATTTATCCTATAACTCATGGAAATGGAATATCAATCAGGTCAGTTCGTAACTAGTCCCAACCTTTGCTCTAGAAAAAGAAATTTCAAGGAGAGAGGATATATTTTGACAAATGAGAGGGACCATCCAGTCGTATTCCTTTGGAACTGCCTTTGAAAAATAAATGATAAAGGGCTATGACAATCCTGCACATAAATGGAATAAGATTATAAGTGAAGTCCACAACTCAAGGAAAAACCATGGACGAATAGAAGAGTTCATAATTAAAGGACAAAGGGTAGTAGATGAATCGCCAAATGGGAATATAAAGATTACTAAGAAAATTTCCAGCTGAAATCTTAAGAGTAAGGGAAAACCCCTTGGAAGAGAACCGACTAATCATGAGAAGAAAACTTGCCTTCCAAGAGGAAGTACATAAACCATGCCAAAAAGAAGATCAAATGTCGAAAAAAAAATTACGTTGCGACTTTTGCCTGATAAAAGGACATGAAATAAATCAATGGTCCTGCACCTCCTAGAACAAGAAAAACTCAAGCGGTTTGTAAAGGATTAAACGGACCGAAGAATAAAGACTCTATTATCAAATTAAGAAAATTCTACATGGTCGGGAATGAAATTCTCCTTAAACTTTGGACTACCTAAAATGGTAGGCTACCAATAATGGTAGAAAGCCCTAAGTCGCGCCAAGATGGCAAGGTCAAGGTGCCTCCTAAAGGGAGGGCGTAAGCCTTTAGCCATGCCAAAGTCAGAAATGGCTAGGTTAAAGCAGCATAAGTCCTTATCCGCGTCACGCTATGGTTAGGATAAGGCGCCTCCTGGAGGAAGGACGGGTAATCCCTTGATCCCGCCACGCTATTGTCACGATCCAAATTTCAGCGTTCGAAAATCGACACCCGTACTTCACTTGTACTCGAATGCCGCAGATTCAATCGTTGAAATTCGACTGTGCCGGAGCTTATAACACAGTAAGTATAACAACACAGCGGAAGAAAGAAAGGAATGATATCATATACAACTCCAACGAATACAATATCCAGAATATGATATACAACAATGATATCAATATGATACAACAATACCAGAGACAAATAATGTTACAGCGGAACAACAGAAACTGGTAACTCCAAATGATCTGAAAAAGAGCATGAATCCCACAACTCTAACATCAAGCTCGAACCACCATCACGTTTCACAAAGAGAAGCAACGTCAGTCGTGAGTGAACTCCAAAAACTGAACTAGCTCCAAATAGTCTACTAAACCCGACTATCCGAAAAACCCAACTCTAGACTGCCCGTGTGGAAAATTGTGGGCACCCAGAGTTTAGGAAGGGAACAATAAACTCCGAGTCAGTCATGGGACTAGCGTGAGTAACAAAAAAAATTTATCTTTAAAACAAACAACAAAAGAATTTTAAACATTGAAATCCGTAATGCTTTTTGAAAAATGAAACTACCATAAGGCCTCCCGCCACACACACAATGCAAACGCAGAATTGGAGGAGATTTCTCCTTATGATAGTCAAACATGCTTGATACGAGAAAAATCTTTTTGATATTGTTACTAGTGCATAGTGTAGGAAACATTTCGAAAGTATAATATAAATCTTAGCCGGCATACAACCATTATTGTATGCCTACTATAGCTACTATGTTCAATAGCAGGTTACCGCCACATTCCATAGTAGGTTATACAACTAAAACCGTACTGGGTTCGTATTGTTTCTTTGGATTTTCCAACAAATGGTCAGGCTAAGGAACTTCCTATGCCACATGGGAACGCCTCTGGAGGGACATCCCGAGAGACAACTACTCTCTGCCAACACAAGGCCGGTTACCCCCTTCCCGGGTAGTAAACCTGAGATATGCCACCCCGGGTCGTTTGCGACCTTTATCTGAGGCCTCGATCACACAGCAACAATCACACAGTAAATGAGATTGGAGCAACCACACAGATAAAGCATCTGGGCTCCATACCATGATACCACCTTTTTCCAGAAGGAATGGACATACCCTAGGGGAGCTACCCTGAAACCTTGCCGCATCTTTCTTGTTTCGACCATTTCCGGGGTGTGAGGTCCGATGAGGTCTCGTCCACAAAGCTACGCTTTACACGAAAGCCATGCTTTGATCAACAAATGATCACCAACACACAGCAGCACTCGGTATGCCACACTACCAAATTGGGAGTATATCACTGATAACCTTCAACTACATAACCTCTGAGCTCATACGTCTCAGAGAAGGGTGTTAAGCTAAGAGAATAAATTCTCCGCCACCAAACAGAAATGTATTTGAAAGAAATCAGCTTTATATCTCAAAATGTAATGTCAGACATACAACCATACAAGTCTGTTCCGGGTTCGAACAGAACCGAAGGCACTTCCAAAGAAGCCTTTGCAATCCGGGTATTCACAATCCCGATCGAACTTCCCATCACTTAGGGAATCTCTATACCGGGCGCTACTCGGTGCAGAGACAATCGATAAGTTATCCTATCGTTTTCACAAATGCCCGGTCTTCAAATACTATCCATTTACGTCGTATCACTATTCGGAATGGGTTATATGACACAAAGTCCTCTCCCGGCTAAACCGAATAGTGAGCGCAATATTTAAAAACATATGGATATTGGGATTCCAGTTAAGTCACAACTTATTACCCCAAACTTCTCTTCAAATGGTTTAAACAAATTACCATTTTAATCTTTTACATAAAAAGATTCATCTCACAAAGTTCACCCAGTTTCACAAAGATCTATTCATAGATTTTCAAATCGATTTCCATTTCAATTTGGATTAACTCGTCCAATCTTTAAAACAAAGATTTAACTGATAGCTTTCAAAACAATTCCATTTCGACCTTTTATACAAAAGGTACACCTTTCCAATTTCAAAACAAAGTTCAACAATCTTTCACAAAGATTTATTCATAACTCGGAAACCATTTTTATCAAACTTGAAATTCCTTTGACACAAATTGGAAATTCATTCCTTATATGAAAGCTTCTATTATTTGAAAACAAATAGTTTTCATTTCAGAAAATCTGATTCATTTATACGAGTTAAAGTCCTTGAGTTAAATTCAAATTCTCAAAATCATACTTTTAAAATGGTTTAAATTCATATAAACACATTATAACATCTTTTAACCATAATTTCTAAACATGGAATTAAATTCTAAATTTTAAATTCAAATACAAATTAAATTATTTAAATTAGAAAACTTCACCAAGTTATTCAAAATAACTTTTATCTTAAAAACTCCTTTTCAAAAGCTTTAACGTTTAACCCAAATCAATTTTCAAAATCAATTAAAATTTCAATTTCAAAAATATTAAATTTAAATCATCTGTGACTTAACCGATTTCCTCGTGAAATCCATATTTATGTGTGTAAGGGTGTGGTCCAGGGGTTTTACACACAATAGTGCAACATTACAAATCATTACCGATTCAAATACAGCAATATATTTGATAAGCGGTATAAACTATAACGCTTATCCTTAATCACAGATCCACAGATTAATCACAGATAGATAATATAAATAAATAAATAAACTACATTCATCACAGCTTGAATTAAAATAAATCATATCACACAGCATCACATAGCAGAGATGACAAAACAATTCACAGCATTCAATAGAATACAATCATCTAGAAATAAGGTTAATTGATCATCTGATTATTTGAAACCAAATTAATCACTAAGCCAGGTTAATTTCAAATTATTTTAATTAATTAACCTTTAAAAATTAATTAACTTTAAATTTTGAATTAATTAACCTTGATTAATAAATGAATAATTCATAAATAAATTAACCCTTAATTATTCACAAAAATGATTAACCTTAATCACAAATTAATTACATTGATTAATCCTTTAATTTCACTAAGTAATCACCATTCAATTACTTCCCTCAAGTAATTATCCTTTAATCATTTAATTAATCAATTTTAATCATTTACTTAATCAATTTAATCATTTATTTAATTACTTTTAATTAAGTAATTATCTTTAAGTAATTAATTACCTTTAATTACTTATACTAATTATCCTTTCATAAAATGACATAGAGTAATTAGCTTTAAATTAATTGCACAAATTAATTATCCTTAACCATTCACAGTAATTAACCATTAATTACTTTATTGATTACATTGATTAATGATCCTTAATTACAAATTAATTATTCCTTAATTAATTAACTTAAACCTTAATTAATTAATTTAAAATCCTTAATTACTAAATAAATTATCCAAATCATTAATTAATTTAATAAATTAATTATCCATTTTAATTACCTTAATAATTTAATGAATCACAAATCATTAAATCCTAATTAATTTTAAGATAAAACTTATTCTTATTAATGATTAATTTATCATTAACAAAGCATTTAAAAACAATTTACTTTTAAATTTACTTTAAATTCCATTTTTAAACTAAGATTTAAAATGGATTCAAATTTAACTTTAACAAAGTTTAAACAATTTAAAACCCTTTTTAAATCTCATGTTAAAGAAATACTTACCTTATAAAAGAAATTTAAGAAAGTTTTAAACCAAATTTACTTTAAAATCAAAATCTTGTTTTCATATAAAAAAAACTTTAAAAATCTGTTTCCAAATGCTGCTTCGGGTTCGACCCGAAGCCTACTCGAGTACTTACCCGAGGAAACCATCTTTTCTTCCCTTTTCAAAAGTTTGTTTAAATTTTTAAGTTTTAAAACCTGGCAACAACAACTTACCCGAGCCACGCAACTTTTACTTCGAGTCAACATTGGAAATTCTCGAGTAAATCACTCGAGTTACTCAAGAAAATCTCGAGTTCGCCTTGTTTCCACCCAGATCACCAAACACCATGCTCGTGCACGTGCACCAGCACCGGAGCCAACTCCGACCACTGACGAACCCTCCGACACGCCGACCAACATCACCGCAACCTTCTCCAACCATCAAAACATCACCTTCAACTCGAAATCACGTTCGAGCTGCTTAGACCTAACCTGGAAACAAATTGGAACCATCATCGACCTGGAAACCACCGCCGTTCTCGCAACCTCGATCACCAAACAACCCGAAATTTCGGCCAACTACTCGTCTTCCTCCCCTCTACCATCTCCCAAACCCTTGTAACACTCGGTCAACTACCAATGTCGAACGAATCAAATATATAGCCTCGACAAAAACTAGGTTTCCAGACTAAAATCACTCGCCGCCGCCACCATAACCAACTATCGACCATCTCACTATTTTTCCTCGAATCCCCGTACGTTCCTCCATCACCAGACCTAATTCCGACCATCACCAACCAGTGGATCACCAATAATTTCCAAAACTATGAAATATGAACAAACCGAAACTGCTCTTACACCCATGATCTAAAAATTATAATTTCAGCTTTAAAATTCATGTTATGGTGTACCAATCCAGTTTACATGCCTGAAATCGTAAAATAAAATGTTTAAATTTTGATTAGGTTATAGCTTTGTTCAGTCTTCTTTAAATCCAGAGATATTTCCAAGATGTTTTATCTTATATAGATCCTTAATCTTTAATAAATGTTATAACAAACAAGTTTTGTTTTAACACTAAGTTATATCAAGAATTAGATCAAGAGAATATGAATTTTGAATTAAAACTTGAGTCTGGGAACAAAACAAGGAACAATGATACACAACAGTGTATACATATTTATATAAATTCATAGAAAATGTCAGAAATTCATATAAACATATTTGTTTCAGAGAATAGCCTGCAACCAAATTTACTTTAAGATTTTAAAAATGATGTTACTCACATTGATTTTCCAGAAGAACAGAGTTTTCTTTGTCTTGAACCAGGCTTGAAAAACTGCTAACAACAATCTTTCTTCTTTAATCCTCTTGTTGATCTCTGATTTGAGTTGAATTTGTATTGTTTAAGTTGAATTTTGTTTAAGTTATGAGATGATATTACTTCAGTTTTGCTTAGTTATCTTGATAGACGAAAATGAAATGAAGAGTTTGATATGAGAAAGATAGTTTACTGGTGATATGTTTTGTACAGGTGATATTATGTTGTTTGTACAAAAAATCAGAGATATTTTTTTCTTTGTGGCTGAGATGATATTGTGGTGGCCAAGCATTAATTACCTTGTACAAAATATATATGTATTTATCTATATGCTAGTAACTTCCTTTGGAAGCTAATACATGTGTATATTTTTGTTTGTTTGGTTTCATACTTATCTACATATATTTATCTTTTTATCTTATCTTTTTTTTTGTTCTATCACTTTGTAATATAAGTGAGCTTCTATTTTATTTTAATTTTCTTTTATTATCTTTGTTTGTTTCATTCTATTTGTATTATTTTGTATTATGATATTAAGATTTATATATATTTATTTTATATTATATAAAACTATATATATATTTTATTTGGTAATATAGATGAATTTCTAGATTTTAGTTTGTTGTTAAAATTTTTAGCAAATGTTCTACTTTCTATTTTTATTATAATTTATCTTATATTTATTTCTATTTCTAGTTTAAATATTTATTATTATATTTTTATATTTATTTCTAACCCATTTATTTAAGATTTAAATTCAAATTCAATGCATATATATATATATATATAAATTTAAATTTACTCATATATGCCCATATACACATATATTCACATATATACATATATATATATATATACAATATTTAAATTTTAAATGATTTAACATAGAATTTATTTGAACTCGGGGAAACTCGCATCAATTTATCGATTAATTTCACAATTTTTTTATTCAAAAACTAAATTAATTATCAATTTAAATATATATAAAATCCGGGGTCGTTACAGCTATGGCCTGGCCAAGGTACTCACAAGCCCTTAGCCGCGTCATGCTATGGCCAGGTTAAGGCGCCTCTTGGAGGGAGGTCGGGTAAGTCCTCGGGCCCTGCTTTTGAATAAGCTAACCGAGTGCACCGAAAAGCCGGATAAATTGTCCAACGTACTAAGAAAAGTCCATGCCTGAAATAGGCACCGCCAGAAATCGACATCACTTAAAATAGCAACCACTAAAAGATTGGTAATGTCTAAAATGACAGACAACCTGAAATGGGCTCTGCTTAAATAAGCACAAAAATTGGACAAAAGAGTCCCCGCCTGAAATAGGCCAAAACAAATGACAAATGGACAAAGAAAACCCGGGTCCGAGGAAGCAAAAGCATGCAAGACATCATCAAAGCCTGGAGATGGCGCATTCAACAAGAGAATCAGGAAGATGTCACTGACTTCTTCCCACAAACATTTGCCAGATTGGTTTTCTGGTCTTCTATTACTTATTATCAGAAATGATATTCTGGTTTTCCGTTACTTATTGCCAGATTGATTTCTGGTCTTCTATTAGTTATTGCCAAAATGGTTCTCTGGTTTTTTGATACTTGTTATCGAAAACGGTTTTTTGGTCTTCCATTATTAATACCAGATTAGTAGATATGGATTTCAAACCTTACATTATCTATTATCGGAGATGGTACTCTGAGCCACTATTGCTTATTACCGAGAAGGATATTCTGATATTCTTTTACTAAAATTGGCATTCTAATCATCCCTCACTTATTATCAGAGGATACCGAAAGGTGACTTTCAACTTACCTTCCATCAACTAATACCCGAATCTGGGTCCGATGACACCTCATAAAATTCTATCATTAACACCTAAATCTGGCCGTCAAGACTGCTGTTTATTTAGGACCCTAATTTAGGTACAAAATCTTTGGATTTCTATTCATCCCAAGTGCTCGAATCTGGGCCAAAGAATATTATTAAAGAGAATACTGTTAAGACTCCCTGAATGGGATATTCAGGCTTCTTACTATGTCAAAATAAGGGGATTTACTTCAAACAAGTCTTATGCATTCCGAACAGGTGGAAAGAGTTAAATCCATGATCATTTTTCATCATGGTTAAAGATGAGATCTTAACATTTTGAATAAATTACTTTTCATACGATTGGCAAGATGAGTTGCTAATCTAGGCAAATGATATACATAGACAAATATGCCAATTTAAAAGCTAACAATTAGAAGCATTGTTTGCTATGTGTTCCACAGGAAAGTCAGAATGGCATGGAATATCAAAGGATTTAGCAAGCACAAAAGTCACTGAATGAACAATTCAAAAGTATATCAAAGGTTACATCACAAAAAAGGATCACAAATCAGGCGATATTTACAAAATTTCCATAATTTATGTGAGTTATGAAGTCATTACAAACAACAAAGTAATGCACTAGATATATTTACATAGCCCAAATACATAAACAAATTACAAATCTTGAGACGCTTTATTAAGGGTCTCCGCCACGAAAGGATTAACTGCATGGTTAATACTACGCGGAGAACTTCTTTAAGCTTTTTCTCCTTTCTTCTAATTGTATTCTCATCATCAATCGCTTCGATGTTAGTTTTCAAAGCACGGTTAAAGGCCCTGTTTGCAGCTCTAAGGGTCTTGTTTGCCCTTTCTAACTCAGCATCATGTTTTTGGAGGAAATAAATAAGCTTTTGATTCTTGGCAGCATAATCGTTAATAGTCTAAGAATACTTGACTTTTTATTTCTCACTAAAATACTGAGTGATTTCAAATATCACTCTCCGACACTAGTTCCCCACCATATTGTCATCCAAACCTTGGGGAGGACTGAGCATGGTGTGAAATTTTTGAGCTGCAAGATGCTTCGATCTAGTAGTCTTCGCAGTCGAAGAGGTTGCTTATGGAACTGAAAGTTTAATCTTTGAAATTTTATCGCCTAAAATGAATTCTAGAGAAGCACATTATGTCTGACTATCTTTCAATTTTAACTCCAAGTCACTTATTCGCTGGATGAGCTTAGACATATTCTCATCAAAGTCAATTGTGGGATTTGACTTTACTTGTCGTTTAAGCAAAGTAATCGTCTCGACTTTCTTTTTAATCTCAGCCTTAAGATATTCAATGTGATCCTTATGATTGCTAGCTATGGTCTTTTGGATAAGGTATCTTTTATGCCACTTTACGGCTTCGAGGTTGCTATTGAAACGCTCGAGAAGGACTTCATCATGAATTACAATCTCACCACTCCTTGATAATAGCCTATCTCTAATGGCGTCAACACGAGAAAGTAAACTTTAAGGAAGAAGAGACGGAGATGGCTGAATCTCCTATTTAACAAAAAGAAATAAAATAGATAAAAATTAAGATAACATGACTTTATTGTTATATCGATGAATTACAACTCAAGTAGCCACAAAGTTAAGAGGAACAATAAATGCTTTTATTACACCTAAAGTTGAGAGACTACATTTCTAGCTTTGCTTAAAGTATTAGCTGAAACCATAACCGTCGAGTCAAAAGGTATAGAAACCCCTTCATAGGTAATAACCGGCAGACATTTATTATAATCCCATTTTACGGCAGGTGGACTGTCACGACCACAAATTAGCTTGGAATGAAATGTCCTGATTTCTTTTAAGAGAGTTTCTTTCTCTTCACCAAGAAAGTTGAAGTGGAGACGAGGGTATTCCAAATATAATTTTTGCAAATCACGAAGAAAGCAATATCTCACTAACTTCGAAGTCTTTAAGAGTGGTGCATTTTTAGAGTAAAACCTTCTCAGGTTAACATATTGACTTAGATGGTCTCTTAGGATGACTTGAACCAAAGAACTGATATTCTGAAATAGCACAACAAAAGGATGCTAAGTATAGGGAGCATTACAAAAATACGTGTTCATAAATCAGTTATCTGTTACATATTAACAATTACTCATCAGGTTCATACAAAATGGACTTAAAGAAAAACTCAAAAACAAATTTATCCTTATAATACTTAATCTTTTCAGGAGGGATATCTTGTGGATTCGACCTGACCCGCAGTAAATTCCAACAGGCTCCGGGATCTGGGTCGGAACCAAATTCATCTAAGAATCTCTTATGGAAACGTTTGAGTAGACCCCCATTGAATTCGCCTAAATACGAAAAATCTATGATTGAGTGTCTACAATATACTTTATATAAAAAATTAATTAAAATATCTCTCTCTTCCATCATCATCCAGAATAGAGTTGTTAACTCTCTATTTTTCTTCAAGAGGGCGTCGTATCATGTACTCGCTTTCTTTAGTAAAGGAGCCACTCTCTTATATTTAAAAGATGCTAAAGCGGAAGTACTCCTGTCCAGACTATGATATTTCTGAGATAGAGCATTGTGTTCCGCTATTAATTTGTCTAACTCCCTATATAACTTGTTAATCTCTGCCTGTTTTCTCTCGAATTTTGTGCTATATGGAAAACTTGACTTCTTCTTTATCTAAGACAGATAATTTGTCACTAATTATTATCTTCGAAGTGTAAGGTATTTAAACAAGGAAGCCCATACCTGAGAAACCGGGATAGAAACTTGAGGAACTTGTTCTTTCCCCCAAGGACCCTCGGAATGGATAGGAACAATTTCCTCCTCCAAAGGAGCATTTGGTCCAGAGGAGATGATGGAGGTATATCTTTATGGGGCGATGGCTCCTTTTCAAGGGATTTGGTTGAGCCGCCATCATCCTCTTGAGCATCAGAATGACCTCCCTTGTCTCCGGCATGGCCCTGACCTCCGGGAGGATTGTCGTGGTTACTGTCATCATCATCAGTATCCCAGTTCATATGGTCATCATCCTCTTTCTCATTGGGATCTTTATTTTGGTCGTCCTCCTCCCTAGAATCAGACTCAATGTCAAATAAAGGGACGTCAAGATAGAGAGCTTTCTTAAAGTCAATCTTCCACTCTTCACTCTCCCACTCATAACTCTGTTTGAATTGCTCGATTTTGTCTATGATTCTCTTGGCTATAGTCGGATGAAGTGAAGGAAAACTGAGGTCAGGACATTTGTCGCGATTATCGATATAAGCAAGCAAGAGGGCATCCACATAGTAGTTCAACATCATGGGCCCAGGGAAGAATCGACGAAATCAGAAACATGCTTTTGGAAGTTAGTGAGAGTTTGAACAACAAGTTTAAGAGAAGCTCTAGAATTTTGTAATTTATCTTCCAACAATGTGTTCTTGGAAATTAAACAAGCCTTTTCGTCCTCCAAGTCTTTTAGAGCAAGCTCCCTTGTAAATTTTTGGTTATGGGTGAGTGGATGAGCTTGCCTCTCTGCTTCAAGGTCAGCTTCAACCTTGGATAGGGAAGCCTGAGATCACTCGGAAGTAAGCTGATGAGCTTGTCTATCTGCTTCAAGGTCAGCTTCAGCCTTGGAAAGGGAGGCCTGAACTCGTTTTAGCTCGGAGGAAGATTCATCTCGAGCAGCTAAAAGTGAAGAAATTTGGCTTTTTAATTCAGCATTTTCCTTCTGAAGTTTGGAGGATCCAGAAGGAAGTTTGGAGGCGTACTCGATAAGAAAAACCCAGTTCCTGGAAATCTGTAACAAGAAAGAGATATGGGTTAACAATTAGAAAGATCCAATGAGAATAAAATTGATTAGTTAAAAAAAACTTGTCATAAGCTGTTGCTCCACGAGAGAGCGTTGGTTTTCCACCAAGTTTGGATTAAAAGGTGGTGGAGAAGAGGAAGTGAAGGGTTCCGACTGAAGGATAGACTTAACAAGATCGCCAAAATCAGATGGCAAAGAAGTAGACGACAATGATCCTGGAAGAGTGTGAGACTTAGAAGGGGTCCCAAAAAGAGCAACCTGCATCTGTGCCAATATAGTTGGTGAATCAAAAATTGAGATAGGCCGAATGGGAGCAGGCGAAGGAGGAATTGACCCCACAGTATTTTCTGGAGCCTCAATAATTGGGCTTGCTAGAGCTTTCTTTGGAGAACTATCTTCTTCTCCCTCATCATGGTCGATAATCTTTATCATCTTGGTTGGAGGGGCCTCACTAGAAGGCACTGTTTGCCTTCTTTTTAAGGATTTTTTGGAGCTAGAAAAACACTCCATAACTTCTAAGACATTTGTGGATGAGGAAGGAGGAGAAACTTCCCTTAAAGGCACCACAACCTTGGGAGGAAATATAACGATTACCAGAAAAAAATTAATCAGACAAAATAAGTTTGGGAATTATGTGGAAAGAGGACACCAAATTGATGAGATACCTAAAGCATCAGAACCGATTGGCGACAATGAAGTAAAGTGATCAGCATTACCCGAGGAATAGAAACGGCTAACCTAGGTGGTAAGCATGATGGCAGGCGGAGTACCAAGAATCTTTTAGCCAGTTGCTAATAAAGAATGCTTCCTTAAATTTGGAAGGGTCAAAAGCGACAACCTGCTCCTAAGATGTTTTGGGGCTGCAGCCAATGAATTGATAATTTTCTGATCCGCATCGCTGAGTGCTTTAGAAGGATCACCTGAAAAAGATTGAAGGATAGTAAGCAAGAAACATAGGGGAAAGCAAAGACAATATTGGAATAAACTTACGAGGAGAAGCGAAGGCTCGGTGGACATCAGAAAAGCACTTAACAAAAAAGAATTGGTTTTCTCAATCCTTAAACTTGTTAATACCGTCCAATATTAGTTTCTTGTACACGTTCACCATGTAAATCTGCTTATTGGACTTGCTTAACCTTGCCAATTTGGTCAAAGAAGTTAAAATTTCATGACCAAGCGATGGAAGTCCAAATTCCAGCGCTAGTATTTCAAGAGACAGGAGATAGGTATACACGTTAGTTGAAAGCTATATCGGAGCAACTCCAATGTAAGATAAGAAGGAATGCAGAAATGTAGGAAATGGAAGGAAACCGCTATGCCATGTATGGATGGCACTAAATGCAAAGTACCCTGCCGGAGGGTTGTCAATGGTGTCAGTGGGGCTAGGAGGAATGGCTTCAATCCCAATGATGCCAAACACTTTCAAGATGGCATCAACGTCACTCTAAGATTTGATGAGGGAATGCTTGGCAACAGCTTCAACTTTTGGGGAGCTCGTTGTTCTGCCAGGTGAAAACATTCTAATTAAAAACTTTTAACCAATTATAGATTTAAGTGTATATTAAGAGAATGAAAGTAGACAAATCTGTTCGGATAAAGTAAAAATGAAAACATATGCAAGGCTAGGATAAGCTTTCGATAATGCCAAAAGGTCTATGATATTAATGGTTGTCACTAATATCATAGAAAGAACTAATCCAAGACGTTAAAACACAATTTTGGGATTAAAGGACTTCAACCCTATCAGAGGCATGAAACCGAAAGGTTTAAAACCATTAGTATTGCTGAAAGATCAAAGTCAGAAGATCTAACCATGATGTTGCCTAACCTTCCGATCATAATGGTAAGGTAATGCCGAAACATCTTCCGACGTCATCGAAAGGTAGAGAAGAAGTAAAGCTAATCTTTACCACCCCATACTCTTTCAGAGGGACAAGGGAGTCATTTTGCATCACTCAATTGTGTGCTAGTGGGGCCCAGATCGCAATATCGAATTTGAGAAAGTCCGTACCCGATAATAAATGCCATTTCAAAATTTTTTCGAGAAACAAGGAAGACGAACCTGCTAGCAAAATCGTCCTCATCTAAAATTAAATTAACTCGATTTCAAAGCCCGAACATAACATTGCTGATTGATAAAATCTATCTTGAAAGTGGAGTGCCTATTCTCTCGATTCAAAGCGGAGCGGGGATCAGTGAGACGTTCGGGATTTCTCCAGGTACTTTCGATTTCTGCATGGACTTTAGGGTACTTCTTGAGAATTTTTTCTTTTTAGAAGAGTCCCAGCCTCCACTTGCTCCCCAGTCAAATGAGGTTGAGCCGCAGTGTGTCCTTTCTTTGAGTGGAGTCCAGTCCCAGTGTATTCCCCAATTGAGTGAGACCCAGTCCCAACCACTTGATCCAGTCTCCCCTAAGGGTTTGTAGTAGCTTGCAGTGCCCAAGTGTCTTGCATACCCTATGTTTATGCACTCTTCAATTCTTTGCTCTAAAGTTATTATCCATTTCGTAGGAAAAAGGAGAAATCCAAAAAGGAATGAGATGTCTAGGAGACTTTATCAATTCAAACAGATGATAGGAGCCTCCATTCCTCCTAAGGCTGCCTCCCAAAAGAAAAGGTTTGCACAATAAAATGTTGAGGAGACTCAGTCTGGCTTGGACATAGGGGAAAGCCATGAGACGTCTCAAAAACGTGCAAGGACTTCCAACAAAGATGCCTCCTCCCCCGGCTCTCACACCTCCCACCTTCATCATCATCTAAATTCGTCTAACCTCGAAGTGCGTGAGGTGCCTAGTGACCAAGGGGAAGAAAACATCGATGCTTACTTCTAAGACTTTCAACCGCCGGCAAGGAATCCTTCGAGAATCATCGTGATATCAATCTTATTTATGTGGGTCGCCATCCTGCAGATCCTAATACCGAGTTTCTCATGCCTTGTAATCCTTTGGTTTCAATTTTAGATGAGGCCAAAACTCTCGACTTTGCTAATTTGACAACGAGAATGGTCCAGATCACTGATGAGTTCAGGAAAATTGTTGATTATCAATCTCGTTTGGCCATGGCCAGTGAGGAAGTCAGGAGTGTCAATGTGAGATTGCGCTTAGAGGTAGAATCTCCGTAGGGCACTCAAGGAGAAGAATGCGAAATTGGAGGCGGTTGAGGCATCTTATGTAACTGAGATAAAGAAAGCCAAGGAGGAAGCAATGGGGGGAGGCCACTGAATCGTGCAAAGTATTGATCGATGAAGCTGTGAGCTCAGTGGATGAGGCTAGGCAGAAGGACCTGGAGCAGATCCGATCTCTTAAGGAAAAGATGAAGAAGTCCCGGGAAGTCTTGGCTGAGTTGAAGGAGTCCCAAGGTGAGTGGCGTAAGGAAAAAGATGCCTATAAGGCTGAGATTGATGTGCTAAAGATAGAGCAGGTCTGGCTGAGGAGAGACAAAGAACAATACATGAACAAGGTGGTGTCCCTTCAAGCCGAAGTAGACAAGCCTAGAGACTTCTGTGAGGCTATGAATTAGATGCTGAAGGACACCTACTATATGTTCTGGAAGCATGGGAACCTTTGGTGGATGGACGATTACCCTTAAGTGATGGCTGGGATCCATAATCGGTTCATCGAGGAGACCAAGGCCGCAGTTGCCCAGGAAGAAGGAGCCATGTATGATGTTGGGATGGTGAATTTTCAGTTCATGGTGGAAGAGACTAAGGCTATTGCTAGAGGATACGAGCTGTTGGCAGAGGATGAGGATGATGAAGAGGGTTCGGATCACGAAGGGCTCGGTGATCCACTGAACATCACCGCAGGTACCTTGTCCTTTTTTAGCTTCGTTATCTCTTATCACAGACTATAATACTTATGAATTTTCTCGCTTTCCTCATGTAGGGATGGCTTCAGGACAAGTTGTGCCACCTCTATCTTCAAAGGGTGCTATGGGCATCACTAAAAGAGGCAGAGTCCCTTGAGCGAGCCGGGCCTTCAAAGGACATGTCCGGAGGAAGTGGGACAAGTGATAAGGATGTCCCTCTTGCTTAGTCGAGAAAGTATCTTTATTTTTTTTGTTATATGTATTTTGTAGGATGTGGGGTTGTCCTATATATATTTTTTATGTTGTACATACAGACTTGGTGTTGTAATGTTCGACTTTTTTTTGTATGTTTATCTGAAATGATTTTTGTGACATATGATTTTATAGCTTACCTTGCCTGCTTGTGAACTTCTTTTGACTTATTTAATTGCCATCGTGTTCTGAGACGTGGGAAACCACAAAATTGTTGCCATATTCAGGGCCGATCACGAACAATAATTGCTCGGGCTATTGCCCGTGTCGTGAGTATTATTCAATTTCTTGTTGCCGGCTGGGTGCCGATCGTCAACTGTGAACTATCCCTAGCTGCAGCCATGCCTTAATCATAGGATTTATAATCGGTTTGCAGTTGCCGGCGAGCCGAACGCCAATGATAAACTGCCTAGGCTATAAATCGTGTCTAATTTGTGGCTTATAGTCGGTTCACCATTGCCGGCTTGGGAGGCCAATCGTCTACAGTGAACTGCCCAGGCTTGTCTTGTGCCTTTTGTCATGGCTATCTTATTTTCACTACTGCCAGTGAGTGCTTGCGATTGATCGCAATAGGAATAGCATCAGATAAACAATTAAGTAAAAAAAGTTGAAATAGGGAAAACAACGCAAGACACCAATTTTTATAGTGGTTCAGTCAGAATATGCCTACGTCCACTGTCTTTCTTTTATTGCTTCAGTTGATACATGCTTCCTTACAATTCAGAAGAAATAATGGCGGAAGTGTTGGAGATTCCATGCTTTTCCAACACCTCCCTATAGACTGTTGATAGGATGTAAGCTCCATTATGAAGGTCCTTATGAACAACAAATTGTCCTTCCCAGATTGGGTCTAACGCTCCTGGATGTGGAAAGACCCGCTTGGGTACCAGGTCCCCCTCTTGTAGTGCCCAAGGTTTCACCTTGGAGTTATACTGCCTTGCCACTTTCTGTCTATGTGCGGCGGCTTTGAGGGCAGCGTCATTCCTTTTTGCCTCGATTAGATCAAGCGACATATTCAAGAGTTCTTCGTTTTCTTCCGGATTATAATGTATCCTTCGATATAATGGGATGATCGTTTCAACCTGGAGCATGGCTTCGGCCCCGTATGCTAAGGCGAACGGCGTATGCCCTGTCGCTATCTTGTAGGAAGTTCGGTAGGCCCACAGTGCAGTAGGTAGTTCGTCGACCCATGCCCCCTTGGATTTCTTTTGTTGCTTTTTGATCAGTGTTTTTAAAACCTTGTTTACTGCTTTGACATGTCCGTTGGCCTGGGGATAAGCTATAGACAAGAAGTTTCAAGCAATCCCATGTTCTTAGCACCATCTGGAGAATTCTTCGCTATCGAATTGGAGTCCGTTGTCTGATATGATCTTTTGTGGAACCCCATACCTGTACAGGAAGTTTCGTATTATGAAGTTTATCACTTTGGCGGATGAAATCTTGTTCAAGGGTTCTGCTTCCACCCATTTTGGTGAAATAATCCACCGCCACTATGGCGTATTTTGCCCCTCCTTGACCCATAGGGAGTTCCCAATCATACTAATCCCCCAAATTGCAAAGGGCCAGGGGCTGACCATTTGGGTCAAACTAGAGGGTGTTAGTGTCGAGATTTTGGCGAATCTTCGGCATTTGTCACATTTTTTAGCGAACTCCGTCACGTCTTTGCTTAGTGTGGGCCAAAAATATCCATATTGGAGAATTTCCTTGGCTAGAGTTTGCCCTCCGGTGTGATCACCACAACTTACTTGATGGATGTTATTAAGGATATCTTTCGCTTTGTTCCCAGCAACACACCTTAGTAATAGATTGGAAAAACCGCGACGGTACAATATGCCATTCTAAATGGTGTAGCGGGATGCTTTCCGTAGGATCCTTATGACTTCATTCCGTTCTACGAGTAAGATTCCATCTTTTAGGTATCTGATAATAGGAGTTATCCATGTCTCTTCTCCGCTGGCGGTTGCTGTGATTTGAAGACACTCGAAACTTGGTGTGGTTTGACTTATGATGGGGGTTACCCATAGCATTGGTTTGGTCCTTACACTTGCCTCTTTAGAGAGGGCGTCTACTTCTTGATTTTCTCCTCGTGGGATGTGTTTAACTACATAGTAGTCTAGCTCATTGAGGAGGGTTTTGGCCTTTTTGAGGTAAGACGTGAGCTTCTGTCCACGAGTCTGGAATTCTCTGAGGATCTGGTTCACAATCAACTGAGAGTCACTGTGAATACATACCGCCCTAACTACTATCTCATTAATGATCTTTAGGCTGGCTATCACTACTTTATATTCAGCTTCATTATTGGTTGCAGTGAATTCTAGTCTTAGTGCACAGCATAACTTCCTTCCTCGGGGTGTGACTATTACGACTCATGCCCCCGAGCCAAGCTCATTTGACGCTCTATCAATGAAGAAATTCCATTTGACTACTCCCTCAATTTTTACTTCCGTCTTGTCATCTCGTATTATAAATTCAGCTATGAAATCAGCCAAGGCTTGTCCTTTAATCGTGGTGCACAGTTGGTAGGTGATGTCGTATTGGCTCAGCGCAATGCACCACTTCAGTAGACGCCCTGACGTATTTGGTTTTTGCAGAACTTGCTTCAGAGGTTGGTCTGTCAGAACCTTAATTGAGTGAGAATAGAAGTAGGGCCGCAATTTCTTAGATGCTATGAGCAGACAATAAGCCAATTTTTCGATTTTAGGGTATCTAGCTTCCGTGCCCGTGAATCTCTTGCTAATGAAGTATACCGGTCTCTGGATATGATCATTTCTCGTACTAGTGCTGCATTTAGGGCATGGGAGGATACAACCAAGTATAAGTAAAGGCTCTCTCCATCCATTAGAGTGGAGATTACTGGGGGCTTCTACAGATGTTCGAGTAGATTTTGGAAGGCAGAGTAGCACTCGTCGGTCCATTCAAATTTCCCTTTGTCTCTTTTGAGGGCTTTGAAGAACGAGACACGCTTGTCTGTTGCTTTGGATATAAATCTACTTAGAGTGGCTACTTTCCCATTTTGGCTCTGCATTTCTCTTTGCATCGCTGGGATTTTAACATCCTTCAAAGCTTGTACTTTCAGGATTCGCCTCTATTCCTCTAGCATGTACGATAAAACCTAAGAACTTACCCGATGACACCCCAAAAGAGCATTTTAGTGGGTATAACTTCATTTGGTATTTATGCAATACTTGGAACATCTCATCTAGGTGGCTCAGATGATCCACTGCTCTTCTTGACTTGACAAGCATGTTGTCAACATAGACTTCCATGGAGTGACCAAATTGTCGTTCGAACATCTTATTAAACAAACATTGATAGGTAGCACCGACATTTTTAAGCCTGAAGGGCATGACCGTGTAACAATACATGCCTAGGTTCATTATGAAGCTAGTGTGTTCTTGATCTGGCACATGCATGGGAACCTGGTTGTATCCCGAATACGCATCCATGAATGACAACAATTCATGCCCCGTAGTTCCATCCACCAGTCGGCCGATTCGGGGCAAAGGGAAACAGTCCTTGGGGCAAGCATCACTGAGGTTGGAGAAGTCAATGCATGTTCGCCACTTTCAATTAGGTTTCTTCACCATCACCGGGTTAGAGATCCACTCTGGGTAAATGGCTTTATGGATGAAACCATTGGTAAGCAGGTCCTACACTTCCTCGTTGAGAGCGGTTGATCGCTCTAACCCCATGCTTCTTTTCTTTTACTTGACAGGGACCTTGGTTACGTCAACATTGAGAGCATAGCAAGCTATCTCCGGGGATATCCCCACCATATCCTTGTGTGTCCATGCGAATACATCCAAGTTCTTTCATAGGAATCCTATCAGCTGAACTTTAAGATCCAGATTTAGTTGAGAACCTATCTTTAAAAGCTTTATTTTGTCGTGTTCGTCTACCGTCACATGCTCCATAGTCTCAATAGGCTCGGCGTTGACCTCTCCCTCTTTATCTTTGGGGTCCAATTCGTTGAATGGGTCACTGGTATATTCAAGAGGAGGGGACTTCTTTGATTGCTATGATTTCGAATTTTTGGCGTAGAGGATACCCCTACTCCTTTTCCCTTTTCATTTTTCTTATTTTGGCGAAGTTCAATCACATAACAACCGCGAGCCACATCTTGGTCTCCTTCCACCTCTCCTATTCCGTTATCGATCGGGAATTTCATCTTCAAACATCACGGTGCTAATACTATTTGGAAGTCTGACAATGCGGGTCTTCCTAAGAAGCCGTTGTAGGCGGAGTGCCCATCCACCAGTATGAATGTTTTCTTCCGTACAACTGATCGGGGGTGACTTCCAAGCTCAACAAACAAGTCCTGCTGTCTGAGAGGCATAATGGCCTCTCCAGTGAACCCATGTAAAGGTTTATGACATGGAGATACATCCTATGGAATGAACGTACCCTTCCCTATCCTTTAAGGACTTTCCGTATCTCACCATCTCAGCCCAACTTCTGTCAGCTATATGCGGGCCTCCAAATATGGTGTGAATAGTTATCTTTTCTTGGTTAGAGCGGCTCGCACATGTTCCTTCCCTATTATTTCCTTGTGGACGTTGTCCAGATTCTTCATGGGCCGGAGTCGGAGAGTTGCGGTCTTTCTGCACGTATCGCTCCAGCTTCTTTTTCCGGATACATTCTTCAATGAGATCCTGTAAATGTTGGCATTCTTTGGTGTTGTGTCTATGAGACTCGTGGAAGCGACAATATCTCCCTGTTCTAATTACGGCCTTTGATTCTTTTTTGTAAGAAGGGCATTTGTATTTTCAACTCGTATTGAGTAGCCATGTAAGATGTTCTCAACTGTGTCGTTCAGAGGTGTGTATGAGTCGAATCTTGGTTCGGGTCGGTATCACCGCTTATTACCTTTTTCACTCCTAGTATTGTCTTGGTTGCCACCTTTAACTTCACTATTCTGCTTGTTACCTTCCCCTCGGGGCAGGGCACCCACGTTTCCTTGGACGCTGGAGGCCTTTGCCGGTTGCTCGCTATTTCGGTGGGCCGCCACATCCTCCAATCTCATGTACTTTCCAGCCTCATGAAAGAAATCCTGAAGAGTTAGGGTTTTCTCCTTTGTCAACCTTCTTGCAAGTTTGGAATCCGGGTGGACGCCTCCGCATAGTGCCATCAGCATAAGCTTCTCACCGGCGTCCTGCACCGCTGCTGCGGTAGCGCTAAAGTAGGTAAGATACTGTTGTAGCAGTTCTCCTGATTTTTATTTCACATCTGATAAGGAGTAGGCATCCTTGGCCTGTTCCACGTGGATTCGGAATTAACTTATGAACCTTTTCTTTAACATTTCCCAAGAGCTAATAGATCCATGAGGCAGGCGACAAAACCATGTGGTTGCTTAGTCTGATAAGAACAATGGGAAACATTTAAATAGCACACCCTCTATTACTCCATTCATGAGCATGTGTTGAGTGTAATGCTGTAAGTGGATGATTGGGTCGGTCGTGCCTTTGTAAGGATCCATGGTGGGCATTTTCCATTCCCGTAGAGCGGTTGCTGTATCTATGTCCCTAGTGAATGGGCTGGACACCCTTGCTTCTATGCCTCTTTCATGCTGTTCACGCCTGAGATACTCCCTGAAGTGGCATGTCGTGCCAGACCAAATATCTGGTCCGGCATTCTTATGTCGTGTTGGACTAGATATCCGGCCCGACATTTCCGGTGATGTCGAACCAAATGTTTGGTTCGGCATTCCAGCTTGCATACTTCATTCGGCG
The DNA here is from genome assembly GCA_030737815.1 of Allium fistulosum. NCBI lineage: Eukaryota > Viridiplantae > Streptophyta > Magnoliopsida > Asparagales > Amaryllidaceae > Allium > Allium fistulosum. Next base: position 9,314,999 of record JASFAW010000014.1, read on the forward strand.
TTTTTCCTTTCCCTCTTTCGTTCGCCGTTGCCTTTCTCGTGTGCCAATATACCGAGTCAATATTATGTACAAAGTTATCTATGAAGGGATATCCTTGAAAATAAGTTATACAAAAGGTTTATAGTTTCAATTACTTTTATAAAGGACATAGTCTATAATTATAAAAGTATTTTCGAAGTAAGAGTTCAATACTTATAAATCTATTAACTTTTGTAGTCAGTATACTAGTGTCTAAAAGATTTCAAATGAAGTAAATTGAAATATAAAACTATTATTTCACTTGAATGAGAAATCTAATCATACAATTTAGCAATATAAGTGGTATGGAGCTTTTGTATTGCTTAATCAGTTAATTCTTAGATTCATTCGATTGAATATTTTAGTCAAGTAGGATTTACAATCTTTTAGTAAATATTTAAGCATTGCTAAGTGATTATGGGACATTGGGTAACACTCATTTAATTACTGATTGAGAGTATATTACACTTACTAATCAGAAATGATCACTTTCGTGTGTGATGTGCTCGTCTTTTATGTTGGCTTGCAAAGTGCTTTCCTTCAGATTTGACTAGCGATGTGCTCGTCTATTGTGTTGGCAAGCGAAGTGCTTGCCTTTAGTTATGACTCGCGAAGTGCTCGTCTTTGGGGTTGACTCGCAAAGTGCTTGTCTATTATTGTAGCTTGTTAAGCGCTTGCTTCTAGTTTAACTTGCGAAGTGCCCGTCTTTGTTATTGACTTGCAAAGTGCTCGTCTTCGGTTGTTGACTTGCGAAGTGCTCGTCTATTGTTGTCTTCATACTTGTGGATTAATATGATTTGATGTGGTTATTATTATGATTTCGATGTTTTCCATTGACGGGCACTGTTTAACTTTATAATAGGAAGCCTTTATAAGGATGCCTTATTATGTTTAGTGTAACATAATATATGGATATTTCTATATCTTTGATGTTTATGCATGCTCATTATGTAATCTCAGCTTTGATGATATTTAGACAGAGTATGACCCATTTATTATTTTTATAATCCTCGGGTCAGACCGAGACTTCAAAGGTACATGGACCCAGTGCCTTGGATGTGTGCTAGCTTAAGAAGTTATATATAATATGTTACTTATATGATGGATGTATCATTTGAGTCTAGCCTATATACTTGTTGTATGTTTGTATATGATGTAGGCTTATGTTTTCATGAATATTTTGAGATCTGTCATAGTCTATATGTTTATGTATGTATATATGGGTCTAGTATTTCCTTTTGTTGACTCACACTAAGTTGTAATAATTGGCCTGTATTATATCTCCATTGCGTCTATGATTCTATGTTGTATATTATGCAATATATTGTTCTTCTCAATATTAGCCTATGTGTTTACTGCTTTGTGCCAAGACTATTCACATCTTTATATAGTGTTATGAGGTAAAAGATGACGTGATAGTGTTAGCCCAAGGGAATAGACACGGATGGTCGCTCCTATCTAGCCATATTCTCCGTATTACGCGATAATATTACTTGTAATATTCTTGGGTAATATAGGTATAAAGGTGGGGCGTTAAAATTGCCCCTAAAGTATGCTTTCATTGAAAACAAAGTGTGCTATGGACCGAGACAAGTTCTGGACTGCTATTCTTGTAAGCTCTTGTTGGTTGCTCAGGTGCTGTGTAATGACCCGTAATTTTATCACTTTGAATTAGGATATTTAATTAAATTTAAATATTCAAATAATTGTTTTAAATGATAAATAATTCTTTTTAATAATTTTAATAAGTGATTTATAATGGTTTTATAAATATATATACTTGTTTTATAAAAGTTTACAAACTTCGTCGCACTTTAACAAATCAATGTCGCATTTTTACAAATGGATTTTAATATCATTTAATATGGTTTTGTAATTCAAATAAACTTGTTTTAATTATTTAAAAATGATAAGAAATTTATTTTCAAGTTTTATTTACAAATATATATATATATATAGTTTAACAAAAACATCAATATATGACCGTAATTCAGATTCCAGATTTATGACGGTTTAACAGCAAAAGTTGTTGCAACATTATTGGTATATACATGCACGTACACATACACACATACACATATAGGCACATTTAGTCAAATCATGAAGAAATAGTATAAAAAGAGATACTTAAGTATAAGGAAATGGAAAAGCATACATCTCATCACCATAAATGCATCTTTTCCTTCAAAACCAAGGCAAGGTCAACATCCATGTACTAGATACCTTCCTTAAGAGCTAAGTTGGAAGACAAGGAAGTGATGGGAGTAATGTAACTACATGGAGGGGGGTGAGCATGATGGTGATAGGAGGGGAGATATTTTAGGTGTATGCTTAAGGGTTAAGACTTCTCACCCTATAAATACATCCATACCCCTTCATAAATTCATTCATTCCATCTTCACCTTCTCTTCTTCTTCCTTAAGGTCTTTAATTGCATCTTCTTCTCTAAGAAATAAGACAAAATTATAACAATATAATATACAAAGTTATTCCACTTCCAAAATGTTGCCAAACTCCTCCTCTTCTCCCTTGTAGTGCACGACTCACCCCACCACTACCTCAATTCCAAGCCTCCATCTTCTACAAGCTAAGGCCGAGCATCCCAAGGAAGGGGGAGAAAGTTCAAAAAGCTCTAGAGTGGAGAAATTGGAGAGAAGTGCTATTGGGATACCGTTGGAATAATTTCAAGGAGTTCAAAAGGGAAAGCTATAATAGTGAGAACATATCCTAACTTTATTTTCTTTAAATCTTAAATTGATTTTAAATGATGATATGCATGATTATTTTGTTAATTAATATATTTGGATAAATATTGGTTGATCTGATTGGTTGATAACTTGGTAGTGATTGGTTGATAACTTGGTTGTGATAAAAAGAATTATTATAACTAATGATGTGAAAATCACATCCAACGAAATAGAAATGATTACTTTAAATAGCCATGGTTAATTCATGAAAAATAATCCATATTTTACTCTGGAATAATATGTGTATGTGGAGTCTTAAGCCTCTTTGATTTATAAATAAAGAAAGCATCATTTTATAAAGGTTGGAATTTGGTTTCGAAATAAAGGAAATTGGAAAGGAGGAGTTTTGAAATTATTTGTAAAATAATTTTTATGATTTGATTTTGAAAAGTACTGGTATTAAAAGATGAAAATGATATGAAAATATCATATGGATTATATGAAAGAATTTTAAATGGAAAATTAGAAAATTGAATATTATAATGATATAATATTATAATATTTAGAAACAAAGTGAAAATGGATTTTGGAATCAAGTAAAATGAGCTCGTCGTGTAGCGGGAGTTCGCAATTTCGCGCCGTAAAATGTTAAATCAATGTGTAGAATGAAATATAAGTCGGAATTTATTGAAATAAGGATTTTTTGGACCCTTATAACTATAATTTTCAAATGAAAAAGAAAAATCAAGATTTCATTTAGTGAAGTTTGAAATATGTCCAAATTAAGATTTCAAAATAATCGCGTTTTGGCAGTTTGAGAAATATTGCGTTTTACTCTTTTTGAATGGAAATTTATAATCTTTAAAAATATAAAATAATTTTGAATAATATGTTAAACCATTTTAAACGAGTTTTAAGTTTAAAATTTTGACATAAAAATGATGAAATATGAATTTGGATTTAAAGAGATTTTTAATTAATATTTAGCAATGTTTTGCGACAGTTTTGGTAACTTTTGCAAATCGTGGTTTTGACTCAATTATTCTTTCCCAATATTTGTTGTAATCTTTTCAAATGAATAATTAAGTATTTTGAAGGTGATTTGGAAGTTATATAATTGTTTTAAATAAGTGGTTAAAAGGAAATTGTTTATAAAACTTGTTTATAAAATAATATTCGGGATTATGAACTCCTATACTTAGGGTTAGGCTTTGAGGTATGGAAACCGCAACTATTTCGAAAGTTAAGAATGTGTTCGAACCAAGGTTTGAGAGGAAATAATTCCCCAACTTGGAAGGCCACACTATTAACCGATAAATAGTTTAGTTTGAAATCGAAGACTAAGTTTAAGTAAATGAGGTATTATTTCCGCATATCATTTTCAATAATAAACTGAGTATGAGAGAACGACTAGTACATTTGTTCCACTTGCGAGAGTAATAGAAACCCGACCGAGTGGTGGAACAGATCGAAAGGAAAGCCCGGATGCTTTAAAAAGATCATATTAAAGTTAGAGTCGATCAAATAACTTGACCACCTTATGGGTGACAGAGAGATAGTCTCTAGGCTTGGGTTTGGAAAACAATTTTCCTGCTCTCCCTATCTATCCGGACTGCCCGACGGAAGGGATAGTTAAATTGATTTACTCAAGCTGCATTTTCCTAAGACAAAGGAGAAGAGCTTTGGAGTTTTCTCCCAAAGTTCAATAAGACTTAAAAATGAGATTTTGTAAATGTTTTCTGAAGTAAAAGATGAAATGATTTGGTATTTCCAAAGTTTAAATGAGGTTTTAATTAACCAAAGTATTTGATATAAGAGGCTTAATAATCTCATATATACTGAAAGAAATAAAAATAGTTTAAAGCTTATATCTCTGAAGAGATATTTATTTGAATGAAAAGATTTATAAATTGGATGATGTTTAATAATCACCTACATTCCTAACATCTTTTTATCGATGATTGGTTCGGAATAACTGGGTCAGATTTGGGTGATTACTATCCGAAAACCACTTCGAACCAATATACGCGTTCGAAAGTGAAGACATGTTAAAGACGAAGATTTTGAAGATGAAAATCTCTATAATGTAGGGCTGCTTGCCACTAACCTCTAGGGTGATTCCCATATTCTATATATGTTGGTAGTAGTGCTTTCGTTTTGAAAATATTCGATTGGCAAGGACTACTCGTTACTAATCCTTGGGGTGATTCCCAAATAGGTTGTAGTACGAGGAATGCCTTCGGTTTGTCCACCTGGACAACTTGTATGGACGAATGTCTGACATTGCATTTCTAAAATCACGTACAATGGTTTTTACAAACATACATCTGTTTGGTGGTGTAGGAGGCAACACTCTTATACTTAACACCCTTCCGTGAGGCGTATGAACATAGGAGTTGTACTTTTGTGGAAATCAATAGTGTGTTTTCAGAAATAACAATGTGGCATTATAGGTGGATTTTTATTTGTTGAAAGTAAAGCGTGGCCTCACGAGCCCCCATCCCAAAGATGATATGGGAAACTATGTAGTCTGAAGTAAATATTATAGACTATTAGATAATCATGGATAAAAAGGTGTTGCATCCTCAGTTTAAATGAACAGGTATAGTGGTGTATGAGTCCTTGTATGAAAAGCCACCGAATACGTTGATTCATAGTAGTGTAGCAATATAGTATAGTGGTGTACGAGTCCCTGTACGAGAAGTCGTCGGGTACTATGATTGCTATATGTGGAGTCCGCAAAGGAAAGAAAAGGCCACTAGTTCCCTATCATGTTGGAAATCCAATTCCAATACGAGCTTTACGATTTTGATTGTATCCCCAAAATAGATGTAATGCCTTACAAACATTTCAGCTATCCTTTGATACCATATACTCTGTCGACTTGTCCAGGTATTGGTACTTTCTTTGTCTATACATTTATTTGAAATTTTTTTCAAACCACTGTCATTAAAGATAATATCAAAATGTTTCGATATAAAGTATTTTAGTTATCGTAAGGTAAAAACCCATCCCTGTTTATGTGAGTCGTGGTCTTACGAGATACTCTTTCTTTTCAAAAAGGTTTTGTTTTTGCATTAATATGATCTTTGACACTGTCATACAAATTTATAATTCATGTTTCTCATGCTGGTTTGCCAAGCCTGATCCTGGTATTCTTAATACTCGGGTCAGATCCGAGTAGTTTTTGGATTAGCTAAAGATGCTTCAAGTTTCCAGAGGAGAGCTGGAGATCTTTATCAATGTATGGACGTAGTTTACTTTTCCACTGTGTTTGTTGTATTTTCAGCATTTGTAAGGATAAGTGTTTATAACTGTCCAGGTTGAGCTTAGGTTAGGCTCTGATATATGTATTTGAAATTCTCCGTTGTAAAGATTATTGATATTATAAATTATTCCATTTGTGTGAGATTCTATTCTGTCTTTATTTTCCTTTACCCTTAACAATCGGTTTTTCCGGCACTTGAAGCTCGACGCGCAATACAGTGGGCGTTTAGTGTCAATTTTTGAGGGTTGAAAATCCCATTCGTTACATGTTATTTTGAGATGCAGTTATCACATGGTCGATTTTCCTTTTAATTGTTTGGTTCAGTTATAGTTAGTACTTCATTCTTCTGCATTAAGAATGTGATCTGCACTCTAGAGATCGCTTCATGCTTTAGGTTAGCATATCTTCTCTTTGCCATGCCTTTTGAGTGATGTGTAGAGAAGAAAAACAACAAGGCACCGAGCTATAAGGCTTCCCCCAACCTATATAACTCAACACTTGGAAAAATTTCTAAGTTTTTTTTCATTGCTTGCTTGCCTTACACTCGAGCCATTTGCTTTTCACGACTTGATCTACTCTTACCGACCTAACCAGCTCCACTGTCGATCAACTCCTGCCACTACCACCACTTGCCACTGCCATCTAAAGCTACTTGTCGCCGTTAAACAGCTTCGCCACCACCAAATCTGCCACTTGGAAAACTTGGGCCCGATCCAACATTAAAAGCTTAGCTTCACTTGATTTTGAATTTAAGGTTAGCGATGATAGGCTTCGTGGTGATCATGATTTTGATGATGATAGGGGTTTAGTTGATTGCAATTGAATGGATGGATGAATTTCGGGTTGTGTTTGATCAGTGGTGTAGTTGAGTTTTGCCTCGGCCGAATGCACATAGTTTCGAAGACAAATCCTTTTTTTTGAATTTAACTATCTCCCTTTGAAACTTGGCTAAGTCTCGATCGTTGATTAAATTCTAGTTCCCCGATTTATTCGAAAATCGGATGTAGTGGATGATCCTATCATATGGATTTTATTGATTACTCATCGATAATGGTTAAGTTTCGAAATATAATTTCAAAGTACAACGCGGCTCGTTTTTCTGGCACAAGCGTGCTATCTGCACAAGATGGTCCGTTCGTGGTGTACGGGACACTGAACACACACTGCATAGATTGACATACCTCACTTGCCCCAATCAATGCTTAGAATCCAATTGGTCAACAAACATCGACATCCATTGGATTTTGAGCGTTGGTCACACGAGTTTATTATTTAAAGTAAAACATACCCGATTGTGTTGAATGCTAAGTTTTATTATTTAGAATAACCCGTCGATCACCTCGTTTTAAGTCCAGTGAAGGAACGTCTACTCCTCCTGAAGCTGGATCTTCTATGGCTCTTGCTTCGCCATATATTCCTATTGGGCCAGGTCATTCTGAAACTTCTGAATCCCAAAGCCAAATAGTTACTGTTGAGCCGGTATTAGGTCAGCTACCTCCAGGATTGAGAATTTTGAACAACCGATCAAAGCAGGTGTCTTCAATCCTTTTTTCCAGGTCGCTATGAACCATATGTCTTTAACACGGCTTCCCTGAGGATGAGGTCCATCTGTCGACAAGGGCCGAATTCGCTCACAATCCCCTGTTGGACTTCACAACATGCAATCGATACATGTACTTAGGCGGTGTTGTCCACCTATTCAATCCTTTCCTTCTGATGGTGCTACAAGAACTTGGACTGGCCTATTCTAGATTCATCCAAATGGCTATATGCTTTTAAGCTCGTTGTATGTCCTCTTCATGAGCAGATTCAAGCGGCCTTCGAGATTCGATGAGCTTACGAGCCTTCTTTGATTCAATAAAAGGTAGGATTCCCCATCTTATCTGATAATCGAATCCCAAAGAGGATGTAAAGCGATTGAGAAGCTCCACAACAAGCATTCATATTTCAAGAACGAGTATTTCTTTGTGCGATGCCTGATCGAATCCAACTAACTTTGACTATCAGGATGTATGTTCCTTTTCTCCAGTCTCCCTTGTGTCGAAATTTCTAAGTTTCTAACATAATTTGTGTTTCCTTGTAGGCATCTCGGTCGAAGACAAGAGTGATGAAAATGAGAGAACACTCAATGCTTTGAAGGCAATTAGACCTAACCGACACACCATTGCATTCATTCTCACAAATGAAAATCTATGTCGTTTTGTGTTCTTCTCCAGGATAAAATTTGCTGTTGTTGAGTCTCCAGCGCAAAGTGGCTCTCATGCTCACATCCGTTCCTCTACCCTCACTCATGGCTCCGACGAGAATGTTCAAGGGGAAGTAGAGGGTCCCTCTAGCGAGGCACATGCAGAAGAAGCCCTTGAAAGAGTGACCGAAGAGTTTAGAGGAGGAGATGTTCCAAGAGATGGAGGCGAAGCAGCCAGAATGCTCCCGATTTTGGAGGAAGATGAACCGGTCACAAGGAGAGTAGGCAAAGAGCCGATGGTAGAGGAGGAGGAATATGAGGATGTTGATAATGATGATAGTGAAAACCACACTAGCAAGGAAGGGAACGAATCATTTGGTGAATCACTTGGGATGAGCCCTGATCACCCCAGCTCCCCTCCTCCGGAACACATGGCAATTATTACTTCCGAAGCGGTTGGTAACCAATTCGTGGTGACTACTGAAGTGGATATAGCTCATTCTTGCTCTCTCTCAAGGATGTTATTGTTAATCTGAGCGATGACGGTGAAATTAATATCACCTTAGAGACATTTTAGATGAAGTTGACTCCAGCTTCACTTTTTCTCTTGGGTGATTCGTTAGCAAAGTTGGAGAGACCCCGACTTTATTTCCTTGCCAACACAGTCTATAGAACACTTAGGGAGTCATTGACGGCATACATTTCACTAGGACTACTTACACTCATTCTAGCCTTGAATCTAGCTTCATAATTTCACCCTTAACTTCGCTTTCTTTCTATTTCAGGATCAATGGGCCATGGATATCGTTTGTAACAAAATTGGGCACAACACTCTTCGGAAGTGTTTGAAGAGATAAAATAAAGAATATAAATGAAAAAAGAGGATTATCTAACAAACACTCTAGACAATAATCAGAAAAACAGCAGAGAAACATCCGAGAAACACACAGATTTAGAGTGGTTCGGCGTATGGCCTACGTCCACTATGAAATGGTTGACTTTTATTAACTTTTGCTTGCTGGTTACAATGAATTACAACAGTAAAACTCGAGTACAACAATGATTTCGATAGGGTCTGGACGTAGAAGAGCCAAAAGTCCCTTTTCTGTAGGTCCAGGGCTGCTTTTATAGGCGTAGGCTGCAAATATCTCGCTCAGATTTCGGAAGACCTCTTCTCACATGTGGGTGGGCCCACGCGATCGATCCTTGATCGTTTGGAGTCGATCCGTGGTCGATACGAATGCAATTCGTATCGATCAGGATTTGGTCCAATCGAGTCGGGATCGATCATGAACATTCTTGAAGATGTACGCAAGCTCCTGTGAAAATTTGGTGGCATTTGGACTTGTAGATTTTGAGTTATGATCGATGCAAGCTTGTATTACTCGATGGCTATTGAATTTACGTCGATCCCTCTTTGCATCTTTCTGTTCGTATCGATCTGGGCATGTGCCTGCTAGTTGATGTGGCGCTAATTTTTTGGATCGCTCCACTTTTCACGCCGAACGATCGAGTCTTTCCTATGTATACGCCTCGTTCATATCGAGCTAATTTGGCTCTGTTCGTATCGATCATAACTACTCTGTTCGTATCGATTGTAACTGCTCTGCTTTGTTCGTATCTTGTAACTGCTCTGTTCGTATCGATCACTGGCCCATCGATACGAAGTAGCGTCTTTGTATGGTTTTGATGGATACGAAGTGAAGTTGGTTAATCGATGCGAACAAGCTGGAGATGATGGATGCGAAGAATGCCGCTTTCTATAGATACGAACTTGTGCTCCCCTGATCAATACGAAGCTAGGTGCGCCCGATGGATTCGAACAGATCGATACGAATGAGGTTTCCTCCTGGTTGCTTGATGGATACTCATTTGAGTTGCATCAATCATATCTTGAGCATACGAACTCGGAATGACTTGAAATTTAGAATGTTGGCTTTCATTGATTTGCTTGTCATGTCATGATAATTGTATCTCGATCCGGGCTCGAGAAAAATTTACCAGCATCCATAGCGAACCTATGCATATAACCGATCTTTGGGACGGGCTGTCTTGGATTTTCAGTCAATTCCTTGGTGTCACGGCCTTGCCAAAAGGCGGGATAACGTTTCCCTCCAAAGTACGTCTTATGAGAACATGACGTGCTTTGAAAATTCACAATCTTCATTCTGAACATTTCTATCTGACTTGTTGAACGGTTGTTGTCTTTTCGTCGAAAGATATAAACTTTGACTGATCTTCAGTAATATGAATTGTTGACTGCCAATTATTGTATTGTGCGCTGTTGTAACTAAGTATCGAATGATGGCAAACTGTTGTCCATTGTTGTAATTGTCACCAGGTGAGCATTCAACTTCTGTGGATTTTGAAAAATGGATATTAGTTCAACAAATATGCATGTATGTATGTTAACCTGACTCCCGTTAACATTCGCACATTCACGAGTTGTTGTCAGTTTTCTCATATTGAATTCCATATCGATCCTCTCCTGAATCGATGTGGAATCCGAGTTGTAACAACGCTCTATTGGTCGTTTTAGATTATCCCTTAGTATCGATCCTCTCCTAGATCGATTTGAGAATTTGGGATATGTATTTCGTATCGATTGCCATCGATACGGAGCAAATCGTTTTTTTCCCTCGTATCGATGGATACAAACTCTTGTAGGCTTCAAAGCAATGGATACAAAGTTGTCATTTCGTATCGGTAAATATCTGATGGGTTCGAATGACTCTAACAAGTTCATGTGTATCGTTCGTATCGATAGGTTACTGATGGGTACGAACGGCAGCACTCCGGATTGATGGCAAATAGATAAAAGCAGTTGTGCTTGGGACTAGTACGTGTGGATGGATAGGAACAAAGCTTCTTGTATCGATGACTTTGGAGACAATTCTAACCGGTCATTTTAACTGGGAGACAAATGGTCATTTCCTTGGTATAAATATGCTTGGTACTTAGCCAATTTTCACTTTCTTGTTTGATAACCTTGCCTTCGTACCGCTCGACAACTTGAGAAAAAAGAGAAAACTTGCCCTCGCCTTCGAATCCAACACTACATCCATCCCTTTGAACTAACTTCTGAAATTAGGTAAATAATCGACCAATTTTAATCTTAACATGATGAGGCTTGAATTCTCGCGCCATCCTATTTATATTCGTGGCCGAGTGTAGCATGGAAGAGATTGGAGAGGGTTGAAGCGAGGTCGAGGAAGGTCAGAGTTGTCTTCGTGTCGATTGGGGAAGACGAAGCATGGAGGGATACGAAATAATCATGGAAAAGACGCTCTGCTTTGATCTCGCATCAATGGATTGGGGAAGAAGACGTTTTGTTTCGTATCGGTCTAAATTGGGAATTTCGTATCGATCTCCTGCCTTGGATTTCGTATCGATCTTTGATTCTTGGATTTCGTATCGATCACCTTCTCTTCGGTCGCTTGCTTTTAATTTCGTATCGATTGTGGGACAGCGACTTAGTATCGATCACTTCGAATCGATATTGATACGAAGCCAACAAACCTTGATCGATACGAAGTTGGTGCCTCTTTGGTCGATACGAAGCTGAGTCGTTTGATCGATGCAAAGTTGATAACTTTCGATCAATATGAAATGGATGTTAAATGATCGATACGAAATGGGTGTCTTTTTATCGATACGAAATAATCATCTTGGATCATTTCGAAGTCGTTGGCTTTGATCGATACGAACTGAATATTCTTGGACCGATACGAAGCTAAGGCCTTTGTAGTGAATGATCTAAGTTTTGACTTCGATGGATACGAACTTCATACAAATTCGAACACTTGACTCTGACGAGTTTCTGCCTTGCATAACTGGATTTAACTGTATATTTGACTGCCCTTTGAAGCTTGTCGATGGAACTGTAACTTGGAAATTTTTTAATAAACTTTAACTCAGATCGGTCTGTAAAGTCTGGATAGTACGGTGGTAATGGTCAGCGATGACGGTCACTCCAGTTGAATCTCGAAGTCTTGTCGTGTGAACGTTCCTTAAATTCCATTGAATTATAAGTATTATGTAGCACTGCACTACACAACACGTTCATGCACTTCACACTAGGGACACACGGGCTTATTATCATCTAATGATGGTTTCTGATAAGTTGATTAGTTATGGAATCCATAAGTTCACAGCAGCAGGAGCTTCAAAGTTCACCTCCCTTATTAATAGAGACACCGGTCATCGCGGCCGAAGTTATAATTCCAGCTCCGGACGAGCTGCCGGGGGCCAGGTTTATCGAGAATCAACAAGATTCTGTGCCATCCAACATTTTCGGAGATATGTTGGGGCGGATATGCCTAAGACACGGTTTGTTATTAGACGATGTCTTATTACCGGGACCGAATGATAGGCCACATGCTACCCCGGAAGGGTTTACTGCCTTTAACAGACATTCGTGTACAGCAGGTACTCTTCCTCCCTTCAACCAATACATTCGAGAGGTGCTAGCTTTCTTCGGAATCGCCCCATCACAATTACATCCGAACGGATACGCACTGCTGAACAGTTTGTTCATCGTGTTTATGGAACATCTCTTTCACCCCCCGACCCTGGAAGAAATCAGATATCTGTTTAATGTTAAGAGTCGGGGAGACAGTCCTTTGTTCACATTTCTAGAGGCAATCAGGAATTGCCAAGTAGTGACGGGATCCTGGACTAGGCTCAGTTACTTTAAAATAGAGCGGTTCTACGTCCGATGCCCTCTAGGGTTTGCCAGCCGATGGTTAGCCAGACGTAAGTGCCGCAATTTTTCCAGTGGTTAACGGGATGGTCATAATTTGACGTTGAAACTAATATCTTCTTTTCTTTACAGCCGCAATTCCGCGACCCGAGGGTGCTCACTTCAAAGAAAAAATGCGGATTCTTCAGGAAGTGCCGAGCGAAATGAGAGACTTGGACTCGGTGCTAACAGATAGAAACTTGAGGATCATTGGGCTAATCGAAAGAAAACAAAGCATAAGACTTGAAGGAGCGCTCAGGGCAGCCCCGATGAGGTGGGTGAAGCGTAAAGCGCCCGGGGTTGTAATAGCTAAGGAGGGCGATGAAGAAAGCACGCCCACGAACGATGAACCCGTAGCCAGGCCTTCTGATAGTTTTCAGGGTTTAGAGGGAAGGATAAAAGGCAAGGCAGTAGCACACAAGCGTCACAAATCCTCACGATGGAAATCTGTAGTTGTGTCCCTGCCAGCCTCCGGTGTTAGAATTTCGAAGGCTCCTCCATCGCAAGTAGAGAATCCTTTTGAAGGACTTGCTGATATTCCAATTCTGGACTATGTGTCACTTCAACACGACACCGAATTGGAGGGGCTTCAAAGTGCTCTAAATTTAAGCGAGTCTCTTTCTACAAGTGCGGCCGACATTACCGGTTGATCGGGGGGTTGCACGCACATATACAATTCACGGCACTACACGGTTTCCAGTCTTAAGCTGTCTGCTTCGGGAGATTACTAACTCTGTTTTTCTTTTACTTTACAGATACGATGAATAGGCGAGATTCTATGCTTGGAAGTCTCTATTCAGTACGCCAGTCATCGAGTTCGTACTATGAGTCCCGCCGGAGGGAGGATGATAGAAACCGCGATCGCGGTTATTCCAGCCAAGAGTGTTATGAGAGGGATAGGGATAGAGACAGAGAATATAGATATCGATCCCGATAGCGTTCTCCACCTCCTCGAGTCACTACACAACCTTCTACTTACAGCACACATCCCCCGGAGCCTCCAAGCCAAAAACCATCTTCTCACGCTCCAAGGTCTGAGTCTCAACGCCGCAGGACCGAAGCTACAGCTCCCACTGTTACTGAGCATGCAATTACCGAGCCTACAGGGGAAGGGGCGATCAAAATCACCCAGTTGAAGAAAGACTTTCCCAATATTTGCTTCGACGGCTTTATCTTCCCTCCTCACTTAAAGAAAATCCCATCTGAGGCTGAACAAACGATGCACGACTATATCCATGATATTTATACCCAATACAAGGAGTGGATGAAAGCCGCGGATAAAGCATCGGAGGTGGCTTTTGAGCGAGCGAAAATAATTGAGAAGTTAGAAACCGACCTCGCCCAAAAAGACCGTATTATCCAGTGCTCAATGATGAAGCTGAATCCTCTCGGAAATCTGAAATAGTGGCCACCCAAAAAGCTGATGAGGCAACTCAATCTATGGAAAGAATGCGACAAACGCATTTCGCTTTAGTGGAGGAGATGGGCCACCGAAACACCACCGTCACAGCCGAATGGGACACTGCTATGAAAGAACCTAATGAGCTTAAAGCCAAATTTTCTGAAATCGTCAAGGAAAAGGACGATGCAAACAAAGCAGCCTAGGAGGCATGCGAACAAGCGGTGGTACTCCGGGACAAAAAGGATGCGGCCGTACTTAAAGTTTGGGAAGCCGAGGCTAAGGTTGAGGAGGAAGTTAAGATGGCAGAGGCCAGGTTAGAGGCCGATATTGAAGATCTTCTCATCACTTATAATGCCAGAGTGCTGAAGTACAGGGATCTAACCTGGCTCGACAATTATCCGACACACCTGTATAACGCTTGGGGCTGGTTGGTGTAGGATGAAAAAACTGAACAGCAAGCTGAATCGTTTGATGAGTTTGAGCTCGAGAACCGGGTGTTGAACGAAGATGAACGGAAAGTTCTCCATGATACAACGATCTCATACGAAAAGGAGAAACTTGGCGCTCAACACTCGGAGGTTGGGGAAGGCTTTAGTGTTGAGCATCATGATATAAGTTCTGAATCTCTTGTTCCGACTCAGCCTGAATCTACACCTGCGGTGGATCCTCAGCTCATTCCTGCTTATAACCCGGATCAGCCACAGTTGTCTCCAACTCGCGAGCAAATCTCTGAAGCTGTTCCGCCACCCGCGATCCAAACTGAGGAATGTACTCTAAACATTTTTTATGCTTATCCAAAATTGAAAGCGTTACTTGAAGTAATTACTAACATTTTTTTCTCTGTTTCTATCCAGTGATTGAAGCTACATCAGTCGTGCCCCTGCAACTCAAGAACTACATCAAGAGCAGGAGGCCATCATAACTGAAGCCACCACCACAACGACCACGCCACCAATTGACGGAGCATAGAGAAGCACACTTACTTTTGATGAGCAGATGATGGAGGAACTTCTCGGTCATTACAGTGACCCCTTTGCCGATTTGCCGTTCGTTATGGGTGGAAGCACACCAATAACTAGTTTTTCGGCCCCAACTGCGGCCGACATCCCCGGCGATGTGCAAACACTTCATGAAGAGGTGATTATAGCTAAAATCAACACTGAGATGGAGGCAGCCGCACGGGGCAGTGGCTTTGGAGGCAGAATTGCGGGACCTGGCCCAGCCCCCTTGTGGATGATCTCCCAAGGAGGGACTCTCATTGATACAAGTGTGCCTCCTTCGCCTGGTAACATTGGTCCTATTCCTCCGACTCCACCTACAGGAAACATCCCTATTCACTTGAGTTCGGAGGAGGACGTTGATATAATGCCCCCAACTGGAGATCGACCGCCAAAAGGCAAGGGTTCGAAAAGGAAACCAAGCGGCGTATCCAGCGGGTCGACGCCGAAGATGAAGCCGATAAAGAAGAAAGAATAGACATGTCTCTTCGGCTCATTTTTTGTACGTAGGCAGGAATCTGCTTTTGTTTTCTCTTCGTCGGCCGTGTATAGATGCGGGTTCGACCCCCGCTAGAAAGGCTTTTGGTATAGTTTTGTACTTACCTTTTTTCTTCCAAAGAATAATTGAAATAAAATTTCATTTTGTTTTCAGCTCGATTTGTGTTCAATTGTTAAAGTGTTTCAACGTTTGAACTTTCATTCAACTCACTTATGGAGTTCTAGTCTTTAAATCAGATCCAGGTTTAGTTGCTAAGTCCTAGAGTCATGATTTTGGGTCACGATCGAGCGCTAAGCTGAATTCCGATATTGCCTTGTCCCAATCAGTGGCTGATACTTTAGTTCTGCCCCCAGTTCCGGGGATTAATTAAAAAGATTGGTTAACAATCGTTGATTGCCCTTAATATATCGAGTTAAACTTCATCGAAGTAGAATTGAAATAGGATGAGTTCAGGTGGTCGAATCACACTTGCCCGTCTATCGGTGATCGTATCCACGCTCTGGGGATTACACTTGTAGATTGGTGGTTTGTCATACCTGCACAAGGTTTTTTAGATACGTCCTCGCTCCGGGGGGCTTAAGTTATCGTCACGGGTGGTCTGTCACACCCGGTTTGTGTTTATACTCTAATCCGCACTCTGGGGATTTAGAGTTATTTGATGTTTATTCTCTGACCGCACTCTGGGGATTCAGAGTTGTCTTACAGATAATCGATTCACATCCGGTTTGTGTCTAAACTCCAATCCGCTCTCTGGGGATTTAGAGTTAGTCGAAGTTTATACTCCAATCCACGCTCCAGGGACTTAGAGTTAATTGCTGTCGATACCCTTGTTCACACTCTTGGAAACCGGAGTTAGTTGACGTTTGCACCCCAGTTCGCACTCGGGGAATTTGAAGTTGGTTGGTGTTGACACTCCGATTCGCACTCTAGGAATTCGGAGTTAGTTGATGTTTATACTCCAGTTCGCACTCCGAGAATCTAGAGTTGGCCGATAGATGGTCAGTCACATCTGTTTAGGCTTTAGGTTTTGTTCGCATTTCGGGAACGACGGATTTATCAGGATTGTGGATGGTCGACTCACATCCACCCTGAGTTAACAAGCGAGGTCGTTAGACGGACGGATCCATCCTCCTCGAACTTGGTTTGAATACGGGCGAAGTCGTTAGGTGTACAGATCCACCCTCTTCGAAACCGCATTTACAGATTTATACTCCAGTTCGCACTCTGGGAATCTGGAGTTGGTTAGAGGATTGTCGTGTATCAATCCTTTTTTGGCTTTAGAGTGATGACTTGTCCACGAGCTCGGGTTTCACTTAGCGAGTAACCGGTCGTATCATAGTTACTCCCTATTCGAATAAATCCCACCGTATGGTGGAACTTAGCTCTCCATGCATAGTGATGGTCATATGATGTATTTCGAATAAATCATAGCGCTGGCTCGAAGAGATTGCATTTTATTGCTGAAATAAGAAAATATATCAAAGTCAATTTGCTTATTACAAATTCAAATTTCGAAATGCATAAACAAACTACAAACGAAAAATAGACTGAATAAATAAACAGAGCCTGTCATGTGTAGTAGTGACGAAGACTTTCGCTGTTCCAGGCTCATGGAAGAGTGAGACCGTCAACGATCGATAATTTGAATGTGCCATCTCCGAGCTTTCGTTCAATAACATATGGCCCTTCCCAGGTTGGCTTCATATGTGAAGGGACCGAGTAAATTCTATTGAGGAATAGATCGTCGAGTTCAAAGGTTCGGGATCGGACCTTGGCATTGTATAATCGGGCGACTCGACTTCGATATGCGGTTGCCCTCAAATCAGCCTCTTCATGCTTCTCATCCAATAAATCCAGAGATTCAGCAAGTAGTATAACATTTGTCTTCGGATCATAGTATGTCACACGATGAGAAGGCACTTCTAATTCGACTGGAATAACGACTTCTGAACCATAAGAAAGAGAGAATGGAGTGTAGCCGGTCGCGGACTTGTGGGTTCGTCGGTAAGCCCATAAAGCCATAGGAAGTTCATCGACCCATTTGCCCCCGGTCTTTTCCAGTCGTTTATTCAGAATAGACTTTATAACTTTATTAACATCTTCGACCTGTCAATTCGCTTGAGGATGCACAACTACGGAGAACTTCTTCTGGATGTGGAACCTTTGAAAGAAATCCTTATATTCAACACTATCGAACTGAGCTCCGTTGTTTGTGATAATGGTATAAGGGAGACCAAATCGGAAGATGATTTTGCGTACTACCAAGTTGATCACTTTCTTTGTTGTGATTGTAGCAAGGGGTTCAGCTTCCGCCCACTTGGTAAAGTAGGGCTGCACAAAGTATGGGTTGGGTCGGGTCAGACCAAATATTTCATCCGACCCACATAGGTATGGGTTTAAGGTAGCTCAACCCATATCCGACCCTATATGAGGTTGGATATGGGTTGGGTTGAAGTATGAGTTGGGTCGGGTTTAGTAGGGTTGGGTTGGGTTGCATAAATCTAATAAAAAATGAGAATATAAGGGAATATTTTCAAAAAATAACATTAAAATGTTCAACATAATATATTAGATTTTAGCTAGCATAACGCACTTAAACTAACTAATTCATTATAACATATATTTTATTAAAATTTCATTGTAAAACACATCATATGAAATTAGTTCACTACATAGTAGAACAAGTGTTTCATTTTAAAATACATTAAAATGCCCTTTGGAATATCTTTGCCAAATTCTATCTTGTTTGGGTTGACATAAAATATGCTTTTTCGTATATTTACTGTAGAATACATAAACATTATTCTAGGATTAGACTATTCTAATTTTAAGTGTATTGATATTAAATTAGGTTTGTAATATAGGGTTGGGTTGGGTTAAAGTAGGGTTGGGTTGAACAAGAAAACACACCCGACCCATATATAGTATGGGTAACAAATTGTAACCCATATCCGACCCGAACTAGGATGGGTTGGGTTGGGTTTATGTGGGTTGGGTCGGGTTGGTGGGTTGGGTCGGGTTGGATATGGGTTGTGTGCAGCCCTATGGTAAAGTAATCAACTGCTACGATGGCATACTTAGCACCACCTTTGGCTAGAGGTAGAGAGCCAATAATGTCAATGCCTCATACTGCAAACGGCCATGGGCTGATCATCTGAGTTATTTTGGTAGGTAGGGCTCTTGGAATTCGAGCGTGCTTCTGACATCTGTCACATTTTCTGGCGTAATCCAATGCATCGCGATTTACGGTCGGCTAATAGTATCCATATCGGAGCACTTTCTTGGCAAGGGCTTGCCCCCGGTGTGATCGCCACATTCTCCTTCATGTTCATCATGCAATACTCGTTTGATCTCATCGTGAGCGGTACATTGGAGAAAAGGAGTAGAGTATCCTCTTCTATACATGACTCCATTCTGGATGGTGAACCACGAAGCTTTTCGAAGAACTTGTCTCTTTTCACTCCTGCGCTCCGGCAGGGTCCCATGCTCGAGATAATTTCTGAATGGAGTCATCCATGACTCCTTATCAGAAATGACCTCAAATACCCAATCCGTTTCCATCTGATCGATGCTCGGGGAAGACAAGGTTTCCACGGGAACGATTCCCGTCTGTTGTGCCTCACCTGTACTAGCTGACTTTGCCAATGAGTCGGCTTTCTGATTGGGCTCTCGAGGTATACAATAAATGGCATAATAATCGAACTGATTCAATATCTCCTGGACCCAAGCTAAGTAAGCAGCTAGCCTTCGGTCTTTGGCTTGGTATTCTCCTCGAACTTGACATACGACCAACTGCGAATCACAATAAATCTCCAAGGCAATGACTCTTAAATCTCTAGCGAGTCTCAATCCGGCAAGCAGGGCTTCATATTCGGCTTCGTTGTTGTTTGCACGAAAATCAAACTTTAAAGCATAACATATAGATCGACCTTCAGGAGTTTCAAGTACAACCTCTGCGCCTGAGCACCGGTCATTTGATGCACCATCAATATGCAGCTTCTAGATATACTTGGAAGATTCACTGGTTTCGAGCAAGTCCTCCGGGATAGTGAATTCGGCTATGAAGTCTACCAGGACTTGTCCTTGGATGGCCTGCCTTGGAGTGTAAGTAATGTCAAACCGGATTAGCTCGATATTCCACTTAAGTAACCTACCAGACGTCTCAGGCCGCGTAATGACCTGTCGTAACGGCTGGTCGGTGTAGATAGTGATAGGATGAGCTTAAAAATATGGACGGAGCTTCCTTGAGGCAATAACAAGACAATAAGCCAACTTTTCCAGCTTCGGATAATTTCTTTCTGCCCCGGTCAGTCGCTTGCTAACGTAATATACTGGCCGTTGTATCCGATCTTCCTCCCGAACTAGGGCAGCACTGATAGCGTTCTCTGAAATCGCCAAGTAAATGTACAACCTTTCATGATCAATAGGCTTTGACAGGATGGGTGGTGTAGAAAGATGTTGAACTAGTTCTCGAAATGCACCCTCACATTTCGTAGTCCATTCGAAGTTTCGCTTCCCTTTTCTGATCAGTACGAAGAAGGGAATGTATTTGTCAATGGATTTTGAGATGAACCTGCTTAGCGGTGCTACTTTCCCATTGAGGCTTTGAACTTACTTTATAGTTCTTGGAGTTTCTAGATTTTTGATTGCCCAAATCTTTTCAGGATTAGCTTCGATCCCTCGAGCATTGCCGATAAACCCAACGAATTTTCCGAATGCAACCCCAAAGTGATATTTCAACGGGTTGAGCTTCATTCTATATTTTTGGAGGATATTAAAAATTGACTCTAGGTCTTTGATATGATCAGTGGAGAATCGCGACTTCACGAGCATGTTGTCCACATATACCTCCATGGTTTTTCCAATCTGGTTAGCGAACATTCGATTAACTAACCGTTGATAAATTGCCCCAGCATTCTTGAGTCCAAAAGGCATAACTTTATAGCAGTAAAGCCCTATATTAGTTATGAAGCTGGTATGCTCCTGGTCGGGTAAGTGCATGGGTATTTGATTGTAGCCAGAATACGCATCCATGAAGGATAAAAGCTCATGCCCAGCTGTTGAGTCTACGAGATGATCTATCCGAGGAAGTGGAAAACTATCTTTAGGGAAAGCGTTATTCAAGTCTGAGTAATCGATGCACGTTCTCCATTTCCCATTCAGCTTTCGGACAAGCATAGGATTTGATACCCATTTCGGATATAATGCATCTCGGATAAACCCGTTCGCTTTGAGCTTTTCTACCTCTTCCTTAAGGGCGGCAGATCTCTCTGGATCCATACCACGCCTTTTTTGTTTGACCGGGACATGCCGTAGGTCAATATTCAATGTGTGGCTCGCGATGTCCGACGAGATCCCACACATGTCAGAGTGCGTCCAGGCAAACACGTCGAGGTTTGCCCGGAGAAATTCAACCAATTCCTCTTGCATCTGTTGGCTTAGCTGAGATCCAATCTTTATCATTCTAGAATCGTCATTATCGTCGATCGGAACATCGATTGTCAGTTCGACCGGGGAAGCTTGACTATCTTTACTTTCGTCTTCACTTTCAGTATCTCTCGGGTCAAGATCCCTAGGGAATTGGTTGGGGTGCCCGGGCCTGGGCCCAGGCGTCAATTGTCAATTCTCAGCAAAGAGGACACAGTGAGATTCCTCTACGCCCTTTCCCTTTTCTTTTCGTTGCGCCTCCCGCAGCTCCGCAACATAATAGGCTCGTCCAACAACCTGGTCTCCCTGAACAACTCTGACTCCATCGTCGGTAGGAAATTTTGAAGTCAAACACCAAGGGGCGATGGCAGCCCTGAACTCAGCTAGGGCCGTCGGTCCAAGAATTAATTGTATGGTGAATCTATATCCAACACAACAAACTGTAGTATCCGGACTCTCCGGCGTTCTGCGATTCCCAATTCCATTGGTAGCTCCACCATCCTAGTGGGTATTGTCGCACTTCCATTGAAGCCATGGATATGGTACTGACAAGGCCTCAGATCCTTTGCTTCCATTTTCATCTGATCATAAGCTTCTTTAAACAATATATTTACCGAGCTTTCACTGTCTACAAGGATTCTCTTCATCCAAGCAGGACCTATTTGGGCTGAAATGACAAGTGGATCAATGGTTGGGGATTCAAATTTAACAACACCTCGGTCTCGAAACACGATGTCGTCAGTCATCGTTTTCTGTTGCTTGGCCGGAGCCCCATCTTCCAAACTACTACAACATTCAAAGTCCACATGCCTGATAGAGCTAGCATACGACTCCATTTCCTTCCAGCTTCGGTCTGCTGGATGAGGACCACCACTAACAGTATTTATCACCAACCTCCCGCAGTACGAGCGGGTTCCTCCGGTCTCACCAGATTCGATACATGGTTTTGATTCGATGGGCCCGCACCTCCGGTCTGCGGCGCCCGCACAAACTGCTCCAACTTTCTCTCACGTATCAACTTTTCAATGATATCCTGCAAATGATGGCATTCATTTGTGTTATGTCCATAGCTCTCGTGGAATATACAAAACTTCCCTTTCTAGATCTGTTTTTCCGATGATTGTTTCGGAGTAGGTTTCTTATACTGAAAAGTATTGCAGGTCTGTACATACACATTCTCCAGTGACGTATTCAAAGGGGTATAACTGTCAAACATGGGAGCCCTATGTCGCAGCCAACGATTTTGATCTCGTTTTCCATTACTTTTCTGTTGATTCTGTTTATTTTGTATATTCAGTTGCACTTTTCTGGAACTCTCCCCGGTTTGTTTGACAGCAACATTACTCTGGATTCCTTCCACACTGGGCCCTGCATCATCCTTCTTCCTAGACTGTTTCGCATCCTCCCTGCTCAAGAATTGGGCTACCTTGGAATAGAAACGGTCCAATGATGCAGGAGGTTTATCGACTAACCAGTTGCCGAACTCGGAACTGGGGTCGATCCCCTCATCAGAATCGAATTATCATTGGGGTTACTAATTTCAGCGCATGCAGCATGAAATCTCTCCAGATAACGTCTGAGTGTCTCTCCAAGAGCTTGAGTGACACTAGACAAAGTATTAACATCTTCCGGCATTGCGACTTGCATGCGAAACTGCTCAATAAACTTTGTTACCAACTGGTCAAAACAAGAGATAGATCGAGGTGGTAAATGGGTAAACCACATAGTTTCTATGCCCCTTAGAGAGATCGGGAAACTTCGACACTTAACTGCATCATCAGCTCGGGCAGCACTCATTAACCATTCATACTTCAGGATATGTTGATTAGGATCAGAGCTCCCTTCATAAACAGGTAAAGCTGGCATCCTGAATCGCCGAGGTGGTTCAGCATAGAGTATCTCATCAGAAAAAGGGGTATGACTTCACGGATCATTTGACGGATCATCGTCGGGATGTCCGACATCTAGACATTTTGAGCGTGTTGGGCCAAGGTGTGGTCTGGTTCCACAATGCGAGGAGGGGCCGGTCACGGTCGGAGGTCCATGTCTCGCCTCCTTGGTTCTATGTCTTTAGGGACATAAGGCTCAGGAGTATGGTTGCGTTGGCGGTGAGTCGGATCCGTTCGGTTTCGAGCATCAACTCCCAAATCAGTAGCAGTGGTAGTACGGTTGTCAGTGATGTGATGTGGGGCAGCACCTCCTCGGGAGGAGGGTCCAGTCTGACGGCTGGTTGACGGGCCAACTCTCGGTTGCCCAAGATTCAATGTGTGTTGATGCCTAGTGGCCTGTGTGTAACTTCCGTGCAATCGCGGGCGCGTGGATCTATGATTAAAATCTAAAAAGGCTAAACTTTTGGTGGATGAATAGGAAGCCTAATCCATTTTGGATCTCCTTCGTCTTTGACGGTTTAGTTGGTTGGTCAGTTCTGCATTGGCTCGCAGTTGCTGAGTAAGCTGTTGACGGCTTTGAGTAAGCTCTTGCATTAGCAATTGAAATTCTTCCCTGGTGACAGGGCCTTGTGGATCTGATGGTCCGACAACATTCTGATCGGCAGGAGGTAGTTGTATGGGGTTATGTTTGTCCCGTCCTTCTGGATCTGCGGTAGTTGAGGTAGTCCTGGTGTTAACCATGATGGGTAGCGAAGCTCTTTCCTAGACTTGATGCAAATCTGAATGGGATGGAAGAACTTTAAATTTGAAATCTGGATCTTCTTCTTAGATTTATGCAATCCGATATCGATAGTAGATCCAACGAGCAGGAGAAAAACTGAGTTCTCTCAGTGAAAGCACCAAAGTGTTTGTACCAAAATTGGCACAACACTCTTCGGAAGTGTTTGAAGAGATAAAATGAAGAATATAAATAGAAAAAGAGGATTCTCTAACAAACACTCCAAACAATAATAAAAAAACAGCAGAGAAACACACAGATTTAAAGTGGTTCGGCGTATTTCCTACGTCCACTATGAAATGGTTGACTTTGATTAACTTTTGCTTGTTGGTTACAACAAATTAAAATAGTAAAACTCGAGTACAACAATGATTTCGGCAGAGTATGGACGTAGAAGAGCCAAAAGTCCATTTTCTGTAGGTCCAGGGCTGCTATTTATAGGCGTAGGCTGCAAATATCCCGCTCAGATTTTGGAAGACCTCTTCTTGCACGTGGGTGGGCCCATGCGATCGATCCCTGATCGTTTGGAGTCGATCCGTGATAGATACGAACGCAATTCGTATCGATCAGGATTTGGTCCGATCGAGTCGGGATCGATCATGAACATTCTTGAAGATGTACGCAAGCTCCTGTGAAAATTTGGTGGCATTTGGACTTGTAGATTTTGAGTTATGACTGATGCAAGCTTGTATTATTCGATGGCTGTTGAATTCGCATCGATCCCTCTTCGCATCGTTCTGTTCGTATCGATCCGGGCACTTGCCTGCTAGTTTAAGTGGCGCTAATTTTTTGGATCGCTCCACTCTTCACGCCGTACGATCGAGTCTTTCCTATGTATACGCCTCGTTCGTATCGACCCAATTTGGCTCTGTTCGTATCGATCGTAACTGCTTAATTCGTATCGATTGTAACTGCTCTGCTTTGTTTGTATCGATTGTAACTGCTTTGTTCGTATCGATTACTGGCCCATCGATTTGAAGTAGCGGCTTTGTATGGTTTTGATGGATATGAAGTGAAGTTGGTTAATCGATGCGAACAAGCTGGAGATGATGGATGCGAAGAACGCCGCTTTTTATTGATATGAACTTGTGCTCCCCTGATCGATTTGAAGCTAGGTGCGCCCGATGGATTCGAACAGATCGATACGAATGAGGTTTCCTCCTGGTTGCTTGATGGATACGAACAACGTGATCATTTGAGTTGCATCGATCATATCTTGAGCATACAAACTCGGAATGACTTGAAATTTGGAACGTTGGCTTTCATTGCTTTGCTTGTCGTGTCATGACAATTGTAGCTCGATCTGGGTCGGGCAAAATTTACCAGCATCCATAGCTATTCTATGCATATAACCGATCTTCGGGACGGACTGTCTTGGATTTTCAGTCAATTCCTTAGTGTCACGGCCTTGCCAAAAGGCGGGATAACAGATATTATGAAAAATTCTCCCGCCATGCCAGTGAACATAGAAATCGAATTCTTGATCCAAACCTATCACATCGCTATGAATCTAAGGAAGAAGGGAGAATGAAAAAGGACTGCGATTACAGTAAGGCTCGCAGGATAGGGAGAGAGAGGGAGAGAGAGGGAGAGAGGGAGAGAGACAAGAGAGAGGTTGAAGGTGAGCTATCTCGCGACCCTGCTAAGCACCTAGAGATACCTCCGAGCACCATATGCCTACTTCTACAGATATTTCGCCTCGTATAGAGGCTCAAACTTCCTCTGTCCAACAAATTCCAGTCTCCCAAGCTATGGTTATGACCCTCCCGCCTACATCTAGGGGAATCTTCGCTCCCTAATTTACTCTTCCAGCTGGTCCTCCACGTGTTCATGTTCAAGAATCTTAGATGGTTGAAGAACAACTATCCCAAGGCGCTTACGGGTGCTTGGGAGGAAGTGCTACGTAGACCTGCGAAGGCTAGAGACAATCACTCTGAAGAGGAGCCGATGGGCCCATATCTTGACGCTGAAGATATTGAATCTCTTTTCATAAGAAAGGCCATCATTCCTAAAGATGCCATCGATGCTGCCAAAACTCTTGCTGTCCCGAGCTCTTCAGGTCAGGGCAAAACATCCGCTTCCAAATCTCAAGAGCCGGCATCAACCATTCTTGTTTCTACGGGAGTTAGCTCCACAACTACTTGTGTTCTTTCGACTTCATTAACTAGTGTCCCCCACGAGCCATACATTCCTCTCAATGTGGTCCAGCCTAGGGAGCATGGGACTGAAAAAGGCGAGTTCATCGTATCCCAACAGGATCCTGCTATAAGTATATCTCTTGTTTCTCCAGTCTTTGAGAAACTTGAGTTCTCACAATAATCTATCCTTAAACTTTATCACTTCGTTTGCCAACTTGTAGGTTAACCTCAATTGTCTCCTCCGCCTCCAGCTATACATGGTTCAGGGACCGAAGCTATCTTTATTGCTTCAACCACTGTCTCCATGGAGTTTTCTGCATCTGTTCCTGTTTCCAGTTCCGACACGGGTCCTAATTCCATGTAGATTGCCAATTTAGAGAGGTTAGAGGACATTTCTGTCTCTCAGGAGGAGGATGTTCACATTGTAGGTTCTTCGAGCCCCATTGACTAAGAGATGATGGCGGAGAGGCTGGAGAAAGAGCAAAAGATGCTTAACATAAAGAAAGAGCCTGGAGTCACCCAGTCCAGGATTACACCGTTTACAATCAAGATAGGCAAGTCAAAGCATGGAGATGTGCCAACTGGTGGATCCAGAGGACCCGGCTAAACTACTGGAGGAGAGTCCACACACTTTGACGGCTGCAGTTCCCCTGATAAGGAACCCAAAGGGAAGAAAAACCTCATAATTGGTCCGGGTAAGGATGGTAAAGGCAGTCGAGGCGGTAAGAAGTAAAGATTCAGTAGTTCACTTATTAAGCATATGTTTTTTTTGTGTTTTTTCGGGATCGAGCCTATATTTTGTTTTTTGTGTCTGAAACAGGTCGATATTTTATAGGCACGGACCATGTTTTTTGTTTTTGACATAAAATATATATCAGTAGTAATGAAAGATTATCTTCACCTTTGTAATCTCTCTTATACAGTTTCTGCATTTCATGCAACGTTCCTATTTGTGTTTGACTGTCTATGTATATAATATGATTGCTTGTACTGCAATTCCCTATATATATACTTCTGTTTATGTGTAATATGTTTATTTACTGCAACTTTGTGCATGTAAATAATATTCCTGCAATTGCTATAGTATATTCCGTTGCCTAGCTCTGTTTTTATCACCAAAATACACTATTTAGCACAATAGAACTGTGTTTTCGGCCAACTCTATGGCTATTCCTGTTCGAACTTAGTCGAACTCTTTTCGACCAAGTGTTGGTGTGCGTTCCCCTATTCACAGGGACAAATGTTAAGATGGAGACATCTTATGAGAGATCGAACATCCTAGGCAATTCGTTCGGTAGCCCCCAGTCTAATCCATGTGGTATTCCTATCTCCAGGAATCACTGACTCTGCTGCTTGATTTCAAGCATTATGTTCCCTACGTCGCCAATTCCTTAGCACATTCGAATTCCTCAAAGTTGACGTCATTAGCCAATGTTATTTTGGATATGTGTATCGTAAAGATGCATCATCATCATCTTTTATCATAACAAATTCTTCCAAGTTCAGTGCTGAGATCCTGGCCATGCACTAGTTTCTATTGTCGGAAACTTGTACACGAACAGCTCAACTCCTTGATTTTTCATTGACGTTGCCTATCTACGGGCTCCGGTTAATTCCTTTTGTTATCGCCTACCTCTAGGTGATGTCAAGTTTCGAGAGATTTGAGTTGACTTTTAGTTGACTAAGTAGTTTGGAGTTTCCCGACGTTGCCAGGGAAACATCGGTACTTCAAAAGCAGTGACCGATTTTCACCATCGATCCGACAATTTGAGTCGATTTTCCCGTCGACTCTAGGGCTTTGAACCTTCCCGATGTTGCCGGAGCAATGTCGATTCTAAGAAGGTTAGGATCGGTTTTCCCCATTGATCTAGCAGTTTGAGTCAATTTTTCCCATCGACTTGGTAGTTTGAGTAGATTTTCCACATCGACTCGGTAGTTTGAGTTGATTTTCCCGTCGACTCAACGGCTTTGAACCTTCCCGACGTTGCCGAAGCAATTCCGGTCCTAAGAAGGTTAGGATCGATTTTCACCGTCCATCCGACGATTTGACTTGATTTTCTCGATCGATCAGGTGGAAAATCGATCCGGCGGTTTGAGTCGATTTTCCGGTCGAATCAGCGGTTTTGAACCTTCCCGATGTTGCCGAAGCAATGCCGGTTCTAAGAAGATTGGGATCAATTTTCCTTGTCATTCGGCAGGTTGAGTCGATTTTCCCCATCGACTTGGCAGTTTTGGGCCTTCCTAATGTTACCGGAGCAACGCTGATTCTCAAAAGGCAGGGATCGATTTCCCCATCAATCCAATGATTTGAGTTGATTTTCCCATCGACTCGGTGGTTTTGAACCTTCATGACGTTTCCGGAGCTACGCCGGTTCTCAGAAGGCTGGGATTGGTTTTTCCCTTCGATCCAGCAATTTGAGTCGATTTTCCTTACCGACTTGGCAATTTTGCTTGCGAGAACACTGTTCCTTGGTTCATGAATTTAACTTCATTGATGAAATAGAAGAAATGGCAGGTCGTGCCTATTTACAATGTCCGCAGTGTCCCTGGATAGCTTATTTGTGAAAATAAGAAAAAATAGATATAGTAGTGATGTAACGAGTCATTGTTCTAAGCACGTGGGATGGGAACTCCATCTACTATAGCTTGCTTGAATGTTCCATCTCCAAGCTTCTAGTCAATCTCATACGGCCCTTCCCAGTTTTGGCCAAGCGCTCTTGTATCCGAGAAGATTTGTTTCAGGACGAGATCTCCCACTTTGAAGGTATGCTAAGAACCTTAGCGTTAAAGTGGCATGCCATTCTTTTCTAGTAAGCAGCGATCCTCAGTTCAGCTTGTTCTCGCTTCTTATCGATTTGGTTAAGGGACTCGAGCAGTAGCTGTTCGTTCTCTCTTTGGCTGAGGTGTTTTCTATGATGAGAGGGGACTTCCAATTCCACCAGGATTATAGTTTCTGAACCATATGCCAAAGCAAATGATGAGTGTCCCATCATAGATTTGTGTGTTGTTCTATAAGCCCATAGAGCTAGTGGAAGCACAACAACTAAATTTCCTTTGGCTCTCGTTGGCCGCTTCTTTATGGTGGATATGATGATTTTGTTCACTGCTTCCACTTGCCCGTTTGCCTATTGATGCACTACTACGGAAAACCTCTTCTCGATCTGGTATAGCTCGCAAAGTCCTTGAACTCAACACTCCCGAACCGAGTTTTGTTGTCTGCGATAATTTTCTGCGGTACTCCAAACCTACAAATAATATTTTTCATTACAAAATTAATTACTTTCTTAGTAGTAATTGTGGCAAGTGGTTACAATTCAGCCCATTTCATAAAGTAATCAACTGCAATGATAACATATTTGGCTCCACTTTTGCTAATGGTAGCACGCCAATTACATCGATTCCCAGATCGCAAACGGCCAAGGAGTGACCATTTGTGTAAGTTCTGAAAATGGGGCTCTTGGAATCTTTTTGAATCTCTGGCATAGATCATACTGTCCGGTGTAGTCTGCTGAATCTTGGTTTATTGTTGGCCAGAAATATCCATAATGGAGTGTCTTTTTGCCAATGGCTGCCCCCTGGTGTGGTCACCGCAACTGCTTTCATGAATTTCCATAAGGATCTTCCTAGCTTCATCCTTAGTCACACACCTAAGCAAGGGGGAGGAGAATCCTCTCCTGTATAGCACTCCGTCCTGCATTATGAATCGTGATGCTTTTTGAAGGAGTTTCTTTCATTTATTCTGATCTCTATGGAGTATTCCCCTAAGCAAGTAGTCCTTTATCAGTGTGGCTAAGGAATCAACCTTCATATTCTCCTCTATGGGAATGTGGGATATCGTATAGTGTTCAATTTCATTAAGCAACTTCCAAGCTTTCAACAAGCAAGGGGCAAGTTTCGCGCCCTTAGCTTGATACTCCCTTCTAACCTGGCGGACGACAATTTAGGAGTCGCTATAGATATGCAAAGTTTTTACTCCCAACTCCTTTGAAATCTTCAATCCCGCTATCAATGCTTCATATTTAGCCTCGTTGTTAGTAGCAGGAAATTCCAGCTTGAGAGCGTAGCAAATTGATCGTCTTTTGTGAGTTTCAAGCACAACTCCCACTCCTGAGCTGAGTTCATTTGACATGCCGTCAACAATCAATTTCCAATGGGATACTATGACCATTTTGTCCTCCTCCTCATCATCCCGAATAATTAACTCGGAAATGAAGTCAGTCGGCACCTGTCTATTAATCGCTCTTCGAGGATGGTAAGTTACATCATATCGACTCAGCTCGATATTCCACTTTAGAAGCCGTCCTGAAGTCTTGGGTCAATAAAGTACTTGTTTCAAGGGTTGATCCTCCAATACCTTGATTGGGTGAGCTTGGAAGTATGATCGTAGTTTCCTAGATGCTATTAGCATGTAGTATGCTAACTTTTCAAACTTGGGGTTGTTCCACTCAACGTCGGTGAACCGCTTGCTAATGCAGTGATGGGTCGTTGAACCCTAGATTGCTTACGCACAAGCACTGCGCTTAATGCATGTGTAGATACCGCCATGTAAATTAAAATGTCCTCTCCGTCCATCGGTTTGGACAAGACCAGTGGTGTCTCCATACGTCACAGTAGTTCCTCGAAATCAGTCTACCAGTTTTGATTCCATTCAAAGTTCTTTTTACCCTTCATTAATGCATCAAAGAATGGTATGCACTTATCGGTCACTCTAGAGATGAACCAGCTCATATGCTGCAATCTTTCCGTTCAGGCTTTGCAATTCCTTCTTTGTCATTGTTGCTCTAACATTCCATAAGGCAGCAACCTACTACGGATTGGTCTCAATTCTCCTTGCGTTTACAATAAAACCAAGAAACATTCCTGAAGCGACTCTAAATGAACATTTAAGTGGCTTCAATTTCATTCCGTACTTCCAGAGGATCTTAAACATCTCCAAGAGATGATCCAGATGATTCCTATACACTTGCAACTTCACTAGCATGTCATCCACAAACACTTCCATCGTTCGTCCGACTTGGTTTTTTAACATTGTATTTACCAGTCTCTGATAAGTATTTTCGGTGTTCTTCAGACCGAACAACATTACACGATAATGCCCAAGTCAGTGATGAAGCTGGTGTTCTCTTTATTTGGTTCATGCATCATAATATGATGGTACTCTGAATAGGCATCCACAAATTAGATAAGATCATGCCCCTATGGTTCCATCAACAAGCTGGTTGATCCTTGGCAACAGAAAGCTATCCTTCGATCAAGCTTTATTCAAATCTTAGTAGTCGATACAAGTTCGCCACTTCCCGTTCGATTTTTGGACCAACACTGGGTTTGACACCCACTCAGGATATGTTGCGTCGTGGATAAAGCCATTGGCCAACAACTTATCCACCTCTTCCTTCACTGCAGCAGATCGCTTTGGACCCAGGCCTCATCTCTTCTGCCTCACTAGTGTGAACTTCGGATCGATGTTAAGCGTGTGATATGCTATCTCCAACAATATTCCATGGATATCGAATGCATCCAAGCGAACACGTCCAGATTGGCACAAAGAGAGTTTATCAATTCCTTTCGCAGCTTGGAATCATCTTGATTCCAAGCTGCAAACATATTCTTAAGACCCGAGTTGGGTCATCTATGTTGACATGGACAGCCATCGTAATCTCCTCCGGCACTGCTTGCATTTCCCTTGAACTCTTCTTCCTAGGGTCTATAGCCTTGTTGAAGCGACTATGGTCCTCGAGCCAGGGGCAATTTTTTAATTGCTATGCTTGCGGTTCCTGAAGCGGAGAGTCCTCCGCACATTCTTCCCCTTTTCATGATGCTTAGCTTCACATAATTCGGCAACATGGCATTCCCTTGCAGCGCTTTAGTCTCCTCTTACCGCTCCTACCTTATTCTTTGTTGGGAATTTCATCGTCAAACACCATGGAGCCAAAGTGATTCTAAAATCGACAATGGCCGGTCGACCTAAAAAGGCATTATATGCAGAATACTCGTCAATTATTACGAAAGTTTGAATGAGAACCACCCTTCTATCTCCTTCCCCGAGTTCTATAGGTAAGTCAATCGTTCCAACCGGCTATTTTGGTTCACCTGTAAATCCTTGAATCTTTATTATACAGGTAGTCACATCCTTCATGCTAATCTTCATCCATCAAACGTTTTCCATAGAATAGGATATTGATCGAACTTCCATTGTCAATCAAAACTCGATGCATAACTACTTCTCTGATCCCAACCGCTATCACCATTGGGTCAAGAGTTTGTGCTTCTATGCCCTCAGTATCCTGATTCCGGAACACAATGTTGTTGGTAATCATCTTTTGTTGCTTGGCCGGAACTCCATTT
This sequence comes from Allium fistulosum, assembly GCA_030737815.1. NCBI lineage: Eukaryota > Viridiplantae > Streptophyta > Magnoliopsida > Asparagales > Amaryllidaceae > Allium > Allium fistulosum. The sequence continues at coordinate 9,347,374 of JASFAW010000014.1, forward strand.
TCGAGAGTGTAGCAACTCACTTATGGTGCATGCTTCAAAGAACTAGCATATTGTTCCATCTCACTCCAATTCTTCTACATTGGGTGAGGTCCTCCAGTAATGATACTTATAACTAGCCTTTGATCTATTCGCCTGGGCCCTTCTCCATTGGGTTTGGGCCGATTTCCTTAAGCACTCGACGCCTGGGGTCCAACAAGTTGATCAGGATTTTGCAGTTTCTTAACATACTACCGGAGCATATTGTTTCTTATCAACTCCTCAATTAAGTCCTTTAGATGCCAACATGCATTTGTGTTATGTCCCAGAGTCTCGTGGAAGCGGTAAAGCTTCCCCGATCTCTTTTGTTGCTCAGTCGCTTCCCCCTGGGTGATTTGTTATACTGCTCAGTTCCTTGTATGGCACGATAGATATTCTCCAAACTATCATTCAACAGCGTATAGTCCTCGAGTCTTAGATTCCTAAGAAGTTTTCCATTCTCGTCACGCCTACTAGCATTCTGATTCCTCTTATTCTAATTTGTAGTCTTTCTTGCATTTCCTGTAGTAGCTCCAAAACTATTTCCATCATGTTTGACCGCAACGTTGCTCTGAATCACTTTCCTTTGATAGCTTATCGACAGGCTTGCCCTTAATTATATTTGCTTTTTCCAATGTTAGAAACTAATTTCCTTTCGATGGAATTACTTCATGGTAGTTGGTTACTTCATTTTTATCCATCTACCAAAATCCATGTCCGAGCGAATGCCCTGGACAAGTGCCATAAACACAAGATCTTCCTTTGAGTTGCTAACCTACGTAACAACTATGTTAAACCAGCTCAGGAAAGCTTTTAGCGACTCCTTGGGCCCTTTAGAAAACCAAGATAGATACATCACGTCCTTTGGTCATGTAGTATAGAGTCTGAAATGTTCTAGAAACTTCTTTGACAATTCATCAAAAGTAGAAATAGACTTCGGTGTGAGCCTAGTAAACCACATGGAAGCAACTCCTTCCAAGAAGATAGGGAAACACCTGCAACGAACAATGTTCGTAGCTCTAGCTCCATCCATATGCCATTCGTACTTAAACAAGTGCGGTCTAGGGTCGGTCGTCCCATTGTATGACAACATGGATGGCATGGTGAATTTTTAGGGATATTCTTCTCTTAGAATATTTTCTGTAAATGGGATTCGGCTTGGCACGGAACACCAATCCTTAGTTTTCTTTGCACTACTCTCCTCTACCAACCGTTTGACTATGTCAGCAATATACTTCTCCTTAGCATGACAATCTGCAAGTTGACTGTCAAGAGTAGCACCGAGTGTTTGACTCCGCAAATGATCTCGGTTTACCGACTGAAGCCTAGATTTTGCATTCTCTAGGAGAACCACTCCTATAGAGTTCCGTTGGTGCCCGGTTGGCCTTGCCATGGTGGTTTGAACTCCATTTCCATCATTTTTTCATTTAAACCAGTCTTTAGAGTTTGAAAACAAGCATTACATTATCCTCCCGAGGAGTGTTCACCCCAAGATTTGGGTCGGTACCAAGTCATCTTGACTCGGTACCGTATTGTTTTCTTGCAGGAGGAGCGCTCCTACTTCCTCCCGCAACATTTCCTACAACTCCAACAGTTACTTCCTTCTTCTTTTGCTTCCTATCTCTCCTATTTAGGACAAAAACTTAAGAGTTCTCTTATTCTATTGCAGAAGAAGTTTCTCTTCTAACTCTTCTTGTTGTTGGTGGCTGTAAAGTTTTCAACGCATCCATCTTATCTATGAGAGATTTTTGACTCCGTAAATTTTTGGTTAAGTTCATTGATCATCTGATTAAGCTCTCCTCTAGTAACAACTTCATTTTGAATAGAGGATCCTAGCATTGGATTTCCATTGTTAACTTCTGTCTGATGAGTTTTTCCTTCAACACCATTAGCCACTGCTCCTAAAGATCTTTCAGAAGTAGATTCCCCTTTTCTAGGTACCATAATCTTCAATAGCAAGTATTCAAACTTCTTAGAGAAATTTTTCTGGATCTAACCACTGGATCTCTTCAAATCCAAAATAGCAAGCTAGATATAAGTTTGGATTCAGTTCACTCAATGAAAGCACTAAACTTTTAGCCAAAAATGGATCAACACCCAAGACTGAGTTATAGGAAATCTGTGAGACCTAGATCTATCAGATAATAGTAAAAATAGAAAAAAATAGAGAGAGATATAAGATCCTTATAGTGGTTCGGCAATCTCTGCATAAGTTCACTTTATAGCTTTGTTGATTATTGATTTGATAGAGTTTGTATGAGATTACCTAGAATTAGAGAGTATAAGTCACTAGAACAGGCGATTGAAAAGCTCTACGTCCTAGAACTGCTATGAGTAACTACCTAAGTAACTATTGAAAGGAAGGTAGGAGATGAAGAAGAGGAGCAGAGTTCAGATCCTTTTTTGGTTGCAGCAGGGTTTGTATTTATAGGGAAACAATGGTTCTAAGTCAGAAGCGTGCTTGTACTGGAGTCTAGGATGAAGGCTCGATGTTGTATAAAAGTAAGTAGAGCACCATGACCTAATTAGATAGGTCTATACGATCTAAATAGCTCGGTACCGAGTTATAATTATTGGTGCAAATCCAACTTCAACTCTTGCTCTGCTTTTCTATCTTCTAGTTGATAGGTTCCAAGCTATTTTCATTGACTTTATGTTGATTCTAGTAATCTTTCCTCTACCACTTGAGTTGCCCTACTTTTTTGGCTTTCATCTCATCAACCGTAGAATTATTCATCCAAATCATGGGAAAACCATTTGATCGTGAGTAGATGGAGTAGACTGTGAGTTGGATGAAGTTTAGGGAGTGTGATGGGGAGGCTTGATAGGTCGGTACTGACCTATGGATAGCTCGGTATTGAGCTATGCACTTAGCTTGAGTGAAACTATCCTGAGTTGTTTCTTTGCTCCATTTAGGTGCACTTGCAAGTTTCTAACTCGTTTCATCTTCGTCTTAACATTCCATCTTTCGTTGACTTCTACTTTTTTAAAAACCCGATTAATAATTATCATTTTACAATGTATATTTAAGAATTTGTTTAACTTAAATAGGCATGGCCCAAAGTTCGTTAGCTAATACCCTAACTATTTTCACAAGCATTTGGAAAATATTCCTAGAGTTGTAGTGTTTCTACATGAGCTTGGATTTCATCATTTCTTAGGTAATTAATCATTCGTTAAATTTAAAAAAAATTCCATCAATTTATTATAGTTTAGTTCAACTTGTATAATTTAAAGTTCTAAGCATCAATAAAGTTATTAAAGGCGATGTCCAATTGTGTCCTGCTATTGCCTTCGGTTGTATAAAACCACCCATACATTTCATTTTCCTTGCGGTGAGTTAGGGATTACACCGTTAGACTTTTTTATGCTCATCAGCATTAGCATAAGGGTGGCTGATTTTCCATTGATTCCATATGATGATAGGTGGCATAATCCTACACTTATTCATATCATGTTTCCACATCAAGACACTTCACTGACATCTTATCAGACCGCCACTACTAGTAGAGTCAACACAATTACAACTGCCAAGGATAACATACTGATAACGTATTCACTAAAGCATAATTTGAAGCTTGCTCGATTATTTGTTATATACCTTATGGGAAAATTTTTTAGTACCTCTAACAGTAATGTGCATGTCGCCTATATTGAGGCCGTTATTGGTTTAGATTTTGACTGCACTGTCATGTACAATTGGGGTACTCATATACATGCATACTTGTACATAAGTTTGGACGCATAGTGCATCGTTTCTGATTTATAGGTTTCATTGTTTGGTTTCTAGGAGTTGTTGCAGCATTGGTATTTTAAGTATTCTAGGAACTTCCATTTCATGACAGTGGTTACAGATGCATCTAGTTTCTTTCTTCATTTATTATTTTGGTATGCGAACAATAGAAGGACCATGGAGAATGAATCCCATCATGTATATTCGGTTACACATAACTAGATTGACTTGAAGGTACATAGGGTAGTTGATACGACATCCATTTGATACTAGCGACTCGATGGAGCTTGAGTTCATGCAATTAGTTAGGATGCTCAACGTGCTGAGATTTCCTCTTGTATTGTATCCCATGGTGTTCAGTTCTTTCTGGTTACTCAATGAGAGCTGTTGGGGATAGTTGTATGACTTTGATGCCATTCATCCACACCCTTATACGTAGCGAAGTATGGTTTATGATTCAGATTAGCTTATTGTCGCGAGAACGACAGGTTGGTTGCTACTAGAGAGATTTGTTATTATCAGTCCATCATACATTTATTTCCGGCATAGATTTTACCCTACATCTTGTGATATTATTACTGAAATAGAGTCGATAGATTTAGTAGGGCCAACTACTATATGTCATGTGATAGCACCTCAGGGTTATTGAAGATCTTACCCATCCTAGTCAGGGTTATCGTGCACCAGATCATGTGTCAACTGCTAGTTACTTTGGTTGGACCATGGAAGTGCCCACATCTTATGGAGCCGACCGTTATGTTGACGTGTATCACCCTCCTACACATGACCAGTACCATGATCCCACCAAGATATCATACAGTCATCTGTTCGACAATAAGATGGGACTTCGCCATATGGATATGTATAGCGCAGTCATAGCATTAATTATTATGAGGATACAGTGCACCGATAGGAAGAGCATATAGCACACCAATAAGCTAATATAAAGGCATAGTGGAAGAGATTCGCTAACTTTAGTACGTACTATGATGGATTATCTAGTAGAGATGATGACGATGAGACACGTCGCCGTCGTGTTCTCTATCCATGTATGGTTGATGTTCATAGTTTATGCACTGACCCTGATTTATGTTATACTCAATGTATTCACTTCTTATGTATTGACCATCTTTATAAGAGAGACTATAAAGATGGACATGAAAGGCTAATGAAGGACTACTTCATTGGCAATCCAAACTACGATATTACGTTGTTTTGTCATCAATTTCGCATGAGCCCAGATATTTTTAGTAGAATTTATTTAAAACTCCATGAAAACAACCCTTATTTGACATATAGGTTAAATGAAGCACTTGAAATTAGAATTTCACCACATATAAAAATCTCGGTTGCTTTATGAATGTTGTGTTATGGGATAGCTGGTGATCAATTAGATGAATATTTCAGGATTGCATCATCAACAACGATAGAGTGTATGAAGGAATTCTATAAAATGGTAATTGTGCAATTCAATGATGAATGTTTACGTATGCTGGGTCAAAATGATGTTGCTAGGTTGTAGCTAGAGGAGAAGCTAGGGGGTTTCCTAGTATGCTTGGTAGTTTGGATTGCATGCATTGGGCATGGAAAAACTATCTGCCCGGCTAGAAAGGAATGTTGATCGGACATAAAAAGGTGCCAATAATGATTTTAGTAGCCGTAGCATCCGATGATTTATGGATTTGGCATTCATTTTTGGGGTACTAAGTTCGTAAAATGATATTAATGTTTTAAAGTAATCATACTTGCTTTCGAAACTAGCTAATAGACTGTCAACGAACATCAAATATAAAGTTGGTAATGTCATGCATCAAATGTGATACTACCTTGTACATGGCATATATACAAAGTGGAGAACATTAATGCAAGGGTATAGGGTGCTAAAACGATAAGGAGAAGTATTTCATGAAGAAATTGTCAAGCTACAGAAAGGACATCGAACATACATTCGGTGTTTTGCAAGTAAGGTTTCAGATTTTATGAAACTCTGCCCGATTTCATGATGCAAGAGTTCTTTCTAAGATTATGTATACATGTATCATAATTCATAACATGATTGTGGAGTTTGAAAGAGGTAGGTACAAGAACCAAAAAATAATTATCCACACATGTTTAAGGTTTCAAATACTAAACCTCAGAAAAAATTAACTTGATGGAGGAATATGTTTTAATAGTGAAGCATATTGAAGACCAAGTAGCATATTTTGAACTACGTGACCAATTGGTTGACCACTTAAGGGCACACAGAGGAAGAAATGTTAGGACTACTTAGTCATAAATATCCAAGTAGTTTGTGAGCTTGTTTACTAAGATGTTTATTGAAGTTGTTTGTTGAAGTCAATGTGAAGTAGTTTGCTTAAGTTGTTTTGTTAAGTTGTATACTAAGTTTTGTTAAATTTCTAAACTTGTTTGTTTACTCAGTTGTGAAGATGTATGTTGAGGTTTTTGTAAAGTTATTTGTGAACTTGTTTCCTAAGTTGATGTACAAAAATTGGTTTATCAATCAGAGCTTTACTAAATATTCGCTTCTTACTAATGGAACAAATTTTGTCAAACGATTCTACTTAGTTAGAAATAAAAATCATACAATAAGATTATAACTCATTCTAAACACATTAACTACACAAATACATAATTAATACAACAAACACTAAACAACTACAGCTTAATATCCATATCTAGGTGTGGCACTTCCACTTCCTCTCTCTCTCTCTCTTATACATTCGAGTTGTTCGGAGTTCTTGTTGTAGAGGAGAAAGCTTGCTAAAATCACAAGTCATAAGTTTAATCCCGTTCTTCTCTCTCATCAGAGCTTCCTTTTGTGCTTGGGACTGTTGCTTAAACTCTCGATCTTGCTTAACAATTTGCTGAAACTTCGAATTTGACTACATCCTTTTTTTATGTAAACCTTTCTTTGCTCTCTCTTGTTTCACCAATAAATGTTTCTAAAGTTTTTAAGAATCTAAAAAAATGCTTGCTTTAGTTGAATTGTTTTGTTTCTACCAAAGGGACGACTGTCAGCATTTCCAAACAATGACAATCTTTCTTAAGAACTAGGATTTCTCCCTGGACAAGAATCGGAGTAGTTCATACTTTTGGCCTTGTTCTACTGCGCAAACATGAAGTTGTTTGAGTTCTTCCATTTCGGTAGTGAGGAGAGAAGATCAAAGCACTCTTGAAACATGAATGGATGGCTGTACTGCTTATGGCAAGCCTTACACGCTTCTTCTATCCGTTTAACAAAATCAAAAGTGTACAAATAAACTGTACAATTTGAAAACTATACAACAAAATTAAAACTAAACTTACAACGTCACAAGGGGCAGCACAACTTTGTTGCCTATTCTCAAGTCTGGTTAGTATTGCCAAGTAGTTTTGGCAAGTAGGGTTCCTCTTAAAGAAGCCTAAGTTCTCTTCATCGACTCTAGATTATTGTAGAAGTCTGAAACCTTTTGCCAAAAAATTTCACCTTTAATGTTGTTACCTGTGAAACTATCATTTGAAATTCTTACCCAAGAGTTAGCAAGCGATACATATTGTTGCAAGGTAAACTTAACTTGCTTCTTTCTAGCATCATTTGCTCCTACATCATCTTCAGCAATTTCAACTTCAATGTTCTCTATTCCAGCGTCAAATCCAGTTGAAGTTGATCCTCTGCAAAGACCGCCAAACATATAGCTCAACAATTTCTACTTCTTTTTCATTTTGTTGTACTCTGGGCTTTGAGGCACATGCATCTCTTCATTTGCTTCATTGTTGCCTTCTTCAGTATTTTCTACATATGGATCTTGATCTTCTTCCTCTTTGGAACTGCTACCAACATCAACATTGGTAGGTGCGTTATACGTGTATGAAAGCTGCCTTGATAGATTCTGCATAGCATCTCGGCCGTGAATCTCTAACTATTGCGCACTCAGATGATATTGTTGTTGTTGGTTATCTTGTATAATCAACGACATATATGATGAATGATCTTCGCACATGTCAATGTGATGAGTGACGGGGCGGTGCTGGTAGTATGATTGAGGAGCAGTAGAATGGTCGTAAGGTTGTGGATGTTGAGGAAGCTAGTAGGAACGTAGGGAGGGTAAGTTTGACTGTAGTGCATGTTTGAATACGACATATAGCCATACTTGTGTTGTGGTAGAAGGTTTGTTGTTGGTTTGGGGAACGGATGTTGGGAAATCGATAGAAGGGTATGATGGATCAATTGGATGATTTTGAGAAGTTGAGATGGATTTTTTTCGTACCGGTTTCTTGTCCGATCATTTAGTTGAAGAAGACATTGTGTAGTAGAGTGGAAAAAAGTGAAGAAGTTTTGTTATGGAGGAAGGAAGAAGGGATGCAATTTTATATATAGGGTATAAAATAGCCGTTGTAAACTAGCCATTTGAAGTTGGAACGTTAGGGGTTAAAAAAGCGCAGTCTTTGCCGTTTTAACTATAAAATGGAAAAAACTACGCCATTTTAAAACTAGTCTCTGTTCAGTGACTAGCCACGAAATCAAGCAAAGCTAGCCACGGTAAACTGAACAAGCCACATCTGGTTGAGTGGCGGCTAGCTAGTTTTTCAACTGAACAAGCCATTGTTGGTTGTGCTCTTACTTTAACTACAGTTTGGCCATGTCCTTGCCACTTCAGGCCATCAATGACTGAACCTGAGACCATCATTGTAATCGGCTATGCAATAAGATCCTACTAGTACCTTGAATAACAACCGTAGCGCACCTACTCAAAATCTAGGCTTGGACATATCATAGTTGTTTTCAGTCATATTCTCTAACTACCAAGCGAAAGCTAGTAGCTTGGTTTACTACCATCTGTATTTTCTCTTTCGGTTGCACGCTCAAATTCATCGAAGATTTTATGTTACAAGAGATTGAAGTTTTGATATGCAAACGGATAAATATATACGGGCATAGCAGTTCGTTTGTGCAAGCATGATTGCATACATGACACTAGATACATGTATTAACAAAGTTTCTTGTTTATTAATTCATACCTTATATTTTCTAAACAAAGTATTTAAATTCATGTAATTTGTTATTGTGCTTGAGTTGCTTCTTACATCATAATCATCAACCGTGCTTGAGTTCCTTCTTATATCATAATCATTAATAACAAAATTGGTGGAGGATTTCCTGAAAACAAGGAGATAAAGACATTAAACATGGGGTAATGTACCAAATATATTTATTCATCAAAGGTTTTCTACCAGGTTTATCCATTCAAAACCAGTCATATATATTGAATTCAAATTATATTAAGTGATAACAGGCTCATTCACAATACATGTACATATTAAAAAGTAAGATTAAACTCACCGTATAATAGCTTCTTCCTTGCTTGTGGAACAATTGCTTGAAAATCCTCGTTACTTCGGCTTTCTTTGATTTCGTAAGGGTTTTAACTAACAGTATTGAGTTTTGATGAGGAGAATGGGTTGAGAGATGATGAAATGTTACTACTTGTGTGAGTTTTGATTACGGTGGTGAGAATTTTGTGGAGGTAATGAAAATGAAACAAGGAAGTAGGGTTTGCTTATATAGATGAATAGGTCGATAGAAAAATAATGTGGTGATTATCTTAATTAATTCTTAAACTAATGTATCCCTTAAACCAATTTTCATTTTAAAGCATTTCCGACTCATTTTTCTTATTTTAAATTTAAATCAAATTCTTAATTTTATTTTTAAAATACATATCTTCTCTACTTAAAATTATTCACATAGTTTAAATTATTTTTCAGATACTATTTTCTATTTAAAACGCAAATGTAATTAAATTCTCCTCAAAATATTTCAATTGTACTTTAATTTAATAATATTTTAGGTTTTTCATAAAAAATATGTTTTACTTTATTTTCTTGAATTAAATCACACTTGTACAACTTATTTATTAATATTTGAGAAAAAACAGTTCTCCTTTTCAATTCACTTTTATTTTCATGTTTAAATTTCAAACTACTTAAAAATATATTATCTAATATCAATTCACTATTTAACTAAGTTTTAGCTTTTTACTGGCTCCCCTTCTTATGTAAATTGCGTCTCACAATTTCTATATAGAAAATTAGTCATGACAACTACATTCATCTATCTCATATCAAACACACACACAACACACATACGCATATGCATACACTTTCAAAAACACACACAAGCATAATGACAATCCAAATATCAAAACAACCATAATCTAAACAAAGCACACATATATCAATCTCATAATATAAACACTTAATCATAAATCAATCTTTGACACACCAATTCATCCGTTAACATGTATATTATTCTTTACATACACACATATCATTTTCAATATATATATATATATATATGTATGTATGTATCTACGTACATACGTACGTATATTCAAGAATTCCATTGACATGTAAATCACCCTAAATCGTATACCATGATTTCACTTAGCACTTACATTAGTATATATAAAATATATCATTTCATATAAACCACTTTGCATACTCATATTATCATTTCACATATACTTTAAATTCATACTATCTAATAGAAATAAGCCATACTCTTTCAAATAGATTTTCAAAAGTTTTCATGGATCTCAAAATCATACAACTTCATTTTCAGAAATTTACAAGTGCTAAAAATAAAATTTTCGATAGAATCTCCATTGTATGGAGAGCTTTCCAAATAAAATAAATAATGAAAAATCAATATATAATTTGATCAACCTGATCAAAACAAACCTTTTTAGCTAACTATTATAATTACTTAAGCAAAGAAAATTCTTGCCCTTCCTCAAGGTGCTCAACCTAAAATACATATATTACATAAAAGTTCTTTCCAAAACATTTGAAAATGACACAAAGTTCAAATCTTTAAAATTATAGTCAAAATTGCTGATATTCAGCAATTTTCAAATCAATATTAAAAAGTACATCTTAAAATTTCAAAACATGTCAAACACAATAGTTATTTATCATCAAATCCACTTTGTACGAAGTTAAGAATTGCAACCATCTGATTTCCCAATCAAAATTTTCCAAGGATTAACATATTTTTCATAAATAAGATTTTCCTTTCGTGCTAAAAAATATATCAATAAAGGTTAACTCAAGAATTCAAATTTCTTTCTAAAATGTTTTCAAGTCATGTCATTTTCAAAACCAACATTCATATCTGTACAAAATATTTCTTTATCAAATCAGTATCACAAATAAGATCACATATTCAAAAATCATAAATTAGAACTATTATTTAAATTTTCATAACTTTGAAAATCATATGCAATACAAAAAAATAGTCTAATAGTATTAACTCCACTATGATTACATTTTTCATATCTTGGACATTTATAAAAATATCATTTTTCCCAAAATCAATTCTAAAATGAAACTATATGCGATTGGAGTCACTTCATATTTTTCAAGGCTATACATATATCTTATGTATTTATAAGTATACTTTACAAACTTATATTTGTCTTTATCGTCAATACCCATAAAGAGTTCTATTTAAGCCTTGTAATTATATAATCAGTTTGAAATAAATTTCACAATCCTTTTTCCTTAAAAATCATATTGATTTCTAAATCACTTTCCAAAAATTACTTAATTCATGAAAATCCAAGTTCTATAGAAATCAAATACTAGAGAAGTGAAATCACCAAAATAATTTTTTTCTCCTTTGGGGGAATATACCGCCTAGTCTTTAAACTCTTTTAATTGGGAAATTCTCATAAATAGAAAATACTATCAATATTTCTTTGGTTTATTTTTAACAAAGCACCTTATTTTAGTTTAACCAATTTCCTTGTTGAAGTCTACTCATAATATTATCATAGTATCACCAACACCACAAAACATGTAATATAGTGTACTAATTCTATGCTTAGTTCTCTCGACACAACATGTCAAAACACAAATACAGAGTAGTAATGATATATCCTATAATAAAAAAGCCTCAACCAAACCCAAGATTTGTAATATAATAAACAACCTGGATCAGGCTAGAAACTAGCCGTTAGTAAACTTAAACACAAAACAATAGAGAGCTAAACAAACAACATATTTACATATATAAATGTCCAAATATTCAACCCTATGTTGCTGTCATATATAAGTAATATCCCGTGTGTTTTGTCTTTATTTAATGTGACCACAATCACAAATCCATTTAATTGTGGTTCTCCCAAATCACAAATTATTAATGTCCCATTTAGTCATCATATAATCTGTAATGATCCAAAAACTTGGCCTTCGAAAATCGGCACCCATACTTCACTTGTACTCAAATGCCGTAGATTCAAACGCCAAATCTGGTTCACCGGAGCTTATAACACCATTAAGTATAACAACACAGCAGAAGAAAAAGAATATATCAATATATATATATATAACATTGATACAATGACAGAATCAAAATCTGATACAATATGATACAACAGAATGATACAACAGATATCAACATACATCAGAGATATGATACAAGAAATAGCAGCGGAAAGAAAATAGATAACACCAGCAGTGGATAGAATGTCTCCAATAGAATGCTCCAAGATAAGCAACGTCAGTCCATGAACTCCAAGAACTGAACTAGCTCCAGATACTCTACTAAACCTGAATATCTGAAAACCCCAACTCTAGACTGCCCGTGTGGAAAATTGTGGGCACCCAGAGTTTAGGAAGGGAACAATAAACTCCGAGTCAGTCGTGGGACTGGTGTGAGCAACAAAAACAGTTTATCTTTAAACAACAACAAAAGAATTTTAAACATCGAAACCCACAATGCTTTTGGAAAATGAAACTACCATAAGGCCTCCCGCACGCACACACAATGCAAACGCAAAATCGGAGGAGATTTCTCCTTATGATAGTCAAAGATGCTTACTACGCAAAACAAATCATTGGATATTATTACTAGTGCATAGTGCAGAAAACATTTCGAAAGTATAATATCAATCTTAGCCAGCATAGGCATTTCACGTTATGCCTACTATAGCTACTATGTTCAATAGCAGGTTACCGCCACATTCCATAGCAGGTTATACAACTAAAACCGTACAAGGTTCGTATTGGAAGATGGATTTCCAACAAATGGTCAGGCTAAGGAACTTCCTTTCCTACTGCCGAATGGGACCGCCTCTGGCTGGACGTCCCGAGAGACAACTACTCTCTGCCAACACAAGGCCAGGTTACCCCTGTAACTAGGTAACTCACGACTATGCCATCCCCCGGTCCTTTGGGACCTTTATCCGAGGCGCCTCGATAAACACACAATCACACAATAATTGAGATCGGAGTATCCACATAGGTTAAATACCAGGGTTCCATACCTGATACCACCCTTTTCCAGAAGGAAATGACATACCCTAAAGGGCGCTACCCTCATAACCTTGCCGCATATTCCTATTTTGACCATTTCCGGGTTGTGAGGTCTGACGAAGTCTCGTCCACAAAGCTACGCTTTTTCACAAAGCCACGCTTGGATCACAAATGATTAATAAATGATCAACACACATCAGCACTCAGCATGTCACATTACCAAATTGGGAATATATCGCTGATAAATTTGAACTACATAACCTCTGAGCTCGTACGTCTCAGAGAAGGGTGTTAAGCTAAGAGAATAAATTCTCCGCCACCAACAGAAATGTATTTGAAAGAAATCAGCTTTACATCTCAAAATGTAATGTTAGACATGTAACCATACAAGTCTATTCCGGGTTCGAACAGAACCGAAGGCACTTCCAAGGAAGTCCTTGCAAATCCGGATTATTTTCTAATCACGTCCGGACTTCCCATCACAAAGGGTGATCAAATCTCTATATCGAGGACCAGTCGATGCAGAGACATTCGACGAGTTGTCCTTTTGTTTTCGAAAATTTCCGGTCTTTACCATCGGTCTTCAAATGCGATCCATATACGACATATCATTATTCGGAATGGGTGATATGACACAAAGGTCTTCTCCCGGCTAAACCGAATAACGAGCGCAATTAAAAATCATATGGATATTGGGATCTTAGTTAAATCACAACTTAAAGCCCAAAACTTTTCATTCGAATGGTTAAAACAAATTACCATTTCCAATCTTTTAAACAAAAAGATTCATTTCACAAAGTTCACCCCATTCACAAAGATCCATTCATGGATTTCAAAAACAATTTCCATTTCAATTGAATTAACTCGTTAAATCTTTAAGTCAAGATTTAACTTATAGCTTTCAAAACTAGTTTCCACAGATTCATTCATAGACTTTCAAAACAATTCTATTTCAAGTTGGATTAACTCATCCGGTCTTTGAATCAAAGACTCATTTCATAGTTTTCAAAACATTTCAATTCTATTTCAAACTTGAAACCTTTCGGCGCAATTTGGAAATCCTTTCTTAAAATGAAAGCTATTATTATTTGAAAGCAATTAGTTTTCGTTTCGGGAAAATCCAGTTATATTTACACGAGTTAAAAACCCTTGAATTAAATTTAAATTCCCAAATCAATACCTTTAAAATGGTTTAACACATATATAACTTGTACAACATCTTTAATCCCTAGTTTCAAATCATAGAATTCAATTTTAAACATGAATTAAAATTTAAATCAAATTATTTAAATTTCAAAACTCGATTAAGTTATTCAAAATAACTTTTATCTTTGAAATTCCATTTCAAAAGCTTTTCACTTTAAACCCAAATTTCCAATTTCAAAATCAATTGAAATTAAAATTTCAATTTCAAAAACATTGAATTTAAACCATCTGTGACTTAACCAATTTCCACGTGAAATCCATATTTGTGTGTGTAAGAGTGTGGTCCAGGGGTTTAACACAATAGTGCAACATCAATCAATCATCACAGATCAGAATACAGAAATATAGTTGATAAGCGGTATTAACTATAACGCTTATCGTTCATTCACAGATCACAGATATATATATCGTAGATAATCAATTACATTCATCCCAGAAAAATAAATTACAGATCACCACACAAATCAGGGTATATCACAAAGCATCACATATCAAGGATATTAACAATTCAATCATTCAGTCAAATCCAATCATCCATAAGTAAAATCAATTTAATCAGCTGATAAATTTTTTTAAACCAGATAAATTACTTATGAATAAATTACTAATCCTGGTTAATTAATCATTAATTAAGTACAAACCATTTTAATTGCTTATCCTTTAATCATTTATTAATTTACCTCTAATGATAAATTAATTAACCTTTAATCATTAATTAAGCAACCTTAATTTATAATCAAATTAAGCTTTAATCATTAAATAATTTACTTTAAATTATTTAATTATCCTTTAATTAATTATCTTTAATTAATTACATTAATTAATTAACCCCTAATTAATTACCATTTAATTAATTATCCTTAATTAACCAAGTACTTAATCCTTTAATCTCTTTCATTAATTAACCTCTAATTAATTTCAATAAGTAATTATTCTTTAATCATTTTCATTAATTAATAAATCTTTAATTACTTAATTAATTAATCACTAATTATTAAGTAATTATACTTGAATTAATTAAGAGATTATATTTCAATTACGAAGACCTTAAATAAATAATTAAGATATATATCTTAATTTATTGTTTAGTTAAATCATTACAACTTATTTAAATTGATTCAAAATCATATCTTAATCAAAGTTTCTATTATACTTATTTCAAACACTTGCTTGATTCAAGCATTATCAAATTCCATTTAAAAATACTTAGAAATTTATTCCTTATCATCATATAAATTAATTCAAAATCAATTAATTTTCAAAACAATTTAAAAACATTTAACCTTAACATTTTTCCTCCGAAACTTGTTCATATCTTTAGTTTAAACCTTGGTATAATATTTGTTTTATACTTAAAACCTGGTACAGATTTTTATCTTCAATTTTTGAAAACCTGTTATCTATCAAACAGACCCGAGCCAATCACTCACTTACCCGAGCTCAACTTCGGGTTCCACCCCTCCATTTCCTGCTTCGAGTCGAACCCATGCTTTTCTCGAGATTGAACCCGAGGCAAACGTTTCTCCTCCAAACCCACTGACACGTCCAGCCTCGCCGTGCACGTGCACAGCGCCTCATCGCCGCTCCGGCGAACCACGCCTCCTCCGGCAAGTCACGAATCACCCCTACGTTCGATTTCAATGATCAACTCGATGTCAAAAATTCCAGATCGAGATTTAGACTTTCGTTCGAAAAACTGAAACTCGATCCCACCAGTAAATCGCTTCGTCCCACTCGCTCCGACCATCGGAGATGCTACAACTCCGGCCTCACCACACTGATCCTCCACGTCGCCATTTCCTTAAATTTCGTGAAGCTCGATCAAACCACGGCGACGAAATCAAATTTTTATAGAACATCAAAAAAACACTCGAACAAAACCCTACTTTCAATTCGTCACTAACATCCTTACATTGGAAAAAAATCTATAGCATTTTTTCCGTGTTAGAAACTCACTAAGCTTGCTTCACAATGAGTTTCAACAATAAAAATTCGTTAAATCAACTGATATTGACAAAAACGCATCTCTTATTCATTTTTGAACTGCACCTTGGATGCTTACATAAAAATTATCATTTTTATGTTAAAAATCCTACCTTTGTATATAGATTCAAGTTATATAGTTGAATTAGCAATCTAGAATATTTGAATTTTAACTATTGATTTTTTTTTCTTACTCTAACCCGATTAAACAGTATCTATATTTATACTGTCATGTTTAAAAACCATTTCCAGGTTATGATTTCAAGTTTAAACAACTTACTTAGCTTAACTTCCTAAATTTAAATTGGTTTAAATGAAGAAATATTAGTTTCTTTACACTTCTTTGCTCAGAAACTTAAAAAATACAGAAGAACATCACAAATTTAAGCTTCTAGATAATATCTCATAACCACATACTTACAACATACAACAACACAAAATTTATAAACTAATTACCAAACCTAAACTTTAATAACTGTATGTTTACTCACAAGCATCAAGAAATCAAAACAGGGTAAGCTTCTAAAAATAGGAGTTGCTCACCTGAGAGAAAAAAGAAGAACAGAGCTTCTATGAACAGGCTTGAAAATTTGCAAAGTTGAAACCTTTCTCTTTGATATCTGGTTTTAAATGAAGTTATATTGTTGAGGTTTAATCTTTGTTTTAAGTTCGATATGATAATTACTTTAATGTTTTCTCAGCTTCAAGAACGAAACTGAAATGGAAATAATGAATTGAAGAAGTTGATATATATATAAAATTGTTGTACAGGTGATATATTATTTTGTACAAAGCTTAGCAGTGATATTTTCTTTCTTGGAGGCTGAAGACATTTTCGAGTTGACCAATGTTATGCTAGCATTTATTATGTTGTACAAATTTGTTTATATTTTTTCTTCCTTTCATTTCAGCTGAACCTGGTTGAGATAATTGGTGGCTTCATTAATTAGCTTGTACAAACTTATATTTTATTTTGTTTTGTTCTATTGCTTTGTAATATAATTGAATGTATTGTTTTCTTTTAACTTGTCTTTATAAATAAATTTCTATTTTAAATTTGTTGTTTAAATTTTATTTAATGAATTACTATATATTTGTATAACTTATCTTTCATTCATTTCTTATTATTTTGTAAAATAAGTGAGAATATATTTTATTTTAAATTTTCTTTTATTATTTTTAAATATACTTCCATATTTAATATGTTGTCATAATTTAACTAATTTATTTAATATATATATTTTTCTCTAATCTATCTTATGTATTCGCATTCCTATTTCTATCTCAATCATTTATTTCTAACGTATATTCATTTGGTAATATAAGTGAATCTCTAGATTCTAATTTGTTATTAGATTTTACCCAATGTATTTACCTTATATTTTTCTTTTCTTAAACCATTTATTTACAATTTAATTTCAAATCAAAATATATATATACACAATATTTTATAATTTCAAATTGACTCATATATACCCAAATATACACACATTCACATATATACATATATATACAATTTTAAAGTTTAAATGATTTATACCGAATTTATTTGAGTCCGGGGAAACTCGCATCACTTTATCATTTAAATTTACAAATTTTAATTCAAAAATTCATTTAATTATCAATTTAAATGTAATTAAAATTCGGGGTCGTTACATAATCAAATGATATCAATAAATTTCATCAATTGCTAAAACTAAAATGCACCCACTAACACCCAATATCACCTATGGCTCAAATACAATAGAAACCAAATTAACACTAAGTGAGGCCCAACATCACCTCTGCATCAACATTGTGAGGGCACTTACATGATCTATAATATTGTACATAACCCTCCCCAGTCTACTATAGCCTACAAGATAAAACTTCTTTATCCATCATCTCATCAAATCTCGTAACCACAACACTAAATACCTGTATATTAAATCATCGGACTAGTGATATTAAGGACAAGGATGCCACACTTAGGGCGCCACCCTAAGACGATATATCTAGGATGGATACCAGGTCTATCTAGTATTACACTCATTGATCAATTTATTATATTTAACATGTTTTTACAAATGTATACACTACAAATTTCCACCTATCTATTGTTAACTCGATGCCACTAAAGTGTTTAACATATTAATGTTTCAGTATGATAGTAACCCACTGTTATTTACCAAGTGTCTCCAAGGGGTTTTAACATGTTATATCACATTTCACATTTATATATGACAATAATTCCTACCTAATTTCCTTTAACCCAATGTCACTAATGGGTTTACAAGTTCATATCACAACATCATCACTTTAATCATTCAAATTTAATAACCAACCATTCATATATCAATATATACGAGCAAATAAACGAATTGTTCATTTCATAGCATATTTAAATGACATACGACAAATAATATCTGATGTACCATACAATAATTAAAAGGTGTATATATATGTAACATTTCTATAGGAGGGCTGAGGGCTATGCCCATTTTTGCAACAAAAGATAGATATGATAAAAGAAAGCGGCAAAGTCAGCACTTTCTTTTGCAACTGAAAAATAATAATCACAGAATGCAATGGGGGCTGCGCTTGCCTTTGCAACGGGAAAATAAAAATAATAACAGAATGTTATAGAAGTTGCACCTGCCTTTGCAATAGAAAATAACAACAAGATATGGTGGTGGCTGCGCTTGCCTTTGCAACAAAAAATAAAAATAATAAAAAATGCAGTAAAGGATGTGCCTACCTTGGTAATAGAAAATAATAAAACATGCGATGGAGGCAATAGAAAAGTACAATAATATGTGATGGAGGATGCACCTTCCTTTGCAATGAAAAATAACAAAATTCGATGGTGTCATTTTTTCATAAACTTCTTGACGATCCCAGAGTTTCGATTGATGTTTTAATAAGATTAACACATAACTAGTTACTGCAGTTTTAATCGAACATATATTTAAATCTATTTAAATAATAAATTAGATAATAAAGTGTATACTCTATTATGCAAATCATTTTAAAAGCTAGGAGATTTTTGGCAAAATATCCCTTCCTCTTTTTTTTCTTCTTTTCTTCCCACGTTCTCTCTCCCCTTCTCTTTTTTTCCTTCTTGGCGCTAAAACTATGCATGCATGTAACACACAAAATACCCCGCCAAGGTCGATGACATGACCCACCTTCGGCTACACCTCCATGGCTCCATTAGACGACCATGCCAGCGACCAACTCCGTCGTCCTCCCCCATGGGAAAGCTTATACTTTTTTTTCATCTTCTTTACTTCAACTAATGTTTGACCATTTACCCTCCACTTGTTGTCGGAATTCTTTGTTTTGGCAAAGAGACAATGGTTGTAATCTGCAAAGGAAGAGATATCTTTCAAGGGATGTCGATGATGCTATCCTTAAGACATTAATTGCCCTCACAACTCATTTTAACAAACAAATAGGCGTTGTGAGTTAAGGCAAATCATCTTCCAAGATACAATGGAGCCGAGATGATTAATATCTTCAATCGACAACAATAGCACTATAGAAATCGATTCAAACTATCGTCTGAATTGACTACAGTAACAAGAGTATCGAGTTTGTGATCTAAAGTAGCACAAACCTGAATTAGTATTGAATGAAATAAATAGAGGAGAAGAGAAGGAGATTCAAAACTAAAGAAAAAGTTAATTCTGAAACACTTTCCGGGCATTCCTATTTATAGCCACGAAGAGGCGTCTTTTCCTTTTTTGAGAAGTTGCGCCTCCAGCCAAACGACGAGCAAGCATTGGGTGCTCAAAGGGCCCAACCTTCTCTTGAGGAATCTATATTTATACAAATATAATTCCTTCTATTCTATGATGATGTGTGATTATTCCCAATCCTACTTCCTCTTCTATTTCTCTTCTTCTCATCTAACATAAAAATAACTCACACAAATTTTTTATAAAAAAATTCACTAACAAATGATCTTATGCAACATACCGAATGTGGACCTATCAGAGCACACCAGGATGGAGTGGCTGACTAAGCATTGTACCATCAATCTTATGCAACGTATCAGATGTGTTTCACACACTCATTTTCTTTCCTTAAGATAGTTCATAAGCCGACATGCGGATTGGCCTTGTGTCTGTATCTTAGTTTCATGAAATGCCCTTAGAGAATAAAGCCATAGTCTCACAGAAGGTGACACCACCTTCATGCATTCATATAGGTAAGTTTATTGCAAGTGCCCTATAACTATACACTTCAACTGTACTTATGTTATAAACCTATCAAGTACTAAGTAGTACAACCTCCACCATATTATTGTAGGTACTAAGCACTCTTTTTGGAATGAAAATAATATTAGTTGTTCAGATTAATATTATAGTACTTCAAATCACATCGTATAATGTACTTAATAATGAATTTCATTATGTTGAGCCAAGTTTCCAACATATGTGATTTCTATGTTGGCTTTAAACCCATTCCTTTTGGCCTTTTCAACACCAAATCCCTTGCATGTCCTTTTGTAAACGAATCAGCCAAGTTTTGGCTAGATCTTATGAAATTTGTGGTAATTATCCCATCTATGAGTATTTGCCTCACTACACTATGCCTTAGGCTAATATGCCTAAAATTTCCATTATATACCTGGCTATATGCTCATAATAGTGTTGCTTGACTACCACAATGCACATATATCAGAGGCATTGGTTTTGGCCATACAAGAAGTTATAATAGTAAATTTCTTAACCATTGTGCTTCTTTACTACAAGAAACCGATGTTATAAATTCAGTAGCCATGGTAGAACCTGCAATACATGTTTGTTTCTTTGAGTCCCAGGATATCGCTCCCCCACCAAGAGTGAATACCCATCAACTAGTTGATTTATTATTGTCCTCTCTTTAAGTGTTCCAACTGGCATCCCTGTAACCTTCTATTACACTTGGATACCCATTGTACAATATACCATAGTCCATGGTTCTTTCAAATATTTTAAAATTCTTTGTATAGCTAGTCAGTGAATATAACTAGGGTTACTAGTATATCTACTCATTTTGCCAACAGCGTAGGCAATATCAGGTCATGTGCATGTCATGACATACTTAAACTGCCAATAACTTTAGCGTACTCTAGTTGACCTTTTGATCTACCAATATTAGAATATAATAATATATTTGGGTCAAATGGGAGGGTTACATGTTTGCAATCAAATTGATTAAACGTTTTTAGAATCTGCTCCATGCAATGAGACTGGATAATGACCAACCCTTCTGCGGTTTTTATGATTCTTATTCCTAAAATCACTTCAGCTTCCCTCATATCTTTAATGTCAAAACATGAAGATAAACTTCTTTTCGTTCTTCAATACTCGAGGTATTAGTCCCAAATATTAACATATGGTCACCATAAAGGCGTATAATTACACCTTTACCAAAATGAAATTTGTTATAGACACATTTGTCTGATTCGCAAATCCTAAAACCATATTATACCATGGTTTTATCAAATTTCTCATGCCACTTTTTTTATGCTTGTTTAAGATTGTAAATGATTTAGTAGGTTTACATACTTTACATTCTTGTCCAGGCATCATAAAATCTTCCGGTTGAGACATATATATCTCCTCATCAAATTCTCCATTTA
Organism: Allium fistulosum; assembly: GCA_030737815.1. Classification (NCBI taxonomy): domain Eukaryota; kingdom Viridiplantae; phylum Streptophyta; class Magnoliopsida; order Asparagales; family Amaryllidaceae; genus Allium; species Allium fistulosum. The sequence goes on from JASFAW010000014.1 coordinate 9,369,222, forward strand.
AGAGTGCAGTCTTGATGTCCATTTGATGAATTCAAATTTATAAATAGATGCTAATGCAATTAATATCCTAATTGTTGAAATTCTAGCTACAGGTGCATAGTTATCAAAATAATGTATTCCTTCCCTTTGGGTAAATCCTTTAACCACTAATCTAGCCTTAAAATTTTCAATCATACCATCCGCTCTTAATTTTTTTTAAATATCCACTTACATCCTATTAGAACCAGGAGGTAAGTTTACTAGTTTCCATATTTGATTTTCGATAATAGAATCCATTTCATCATTTATGGATTCTTGCCAAAAAGCCGAATCCTAAGACTTTATGGCCTCAATATATGTTAAAGGATCAAAATATATGTTTGTAGAAAGCATGGCTTGATGTCTAATACCATCTCTTGATCCTTCAACCAAATAAGTGACAAAATCTGGTTCCAATGGCTTTTCAGCCCTCATTCTTTTACTTCTCCTAAAAGTTTCATCAATTTCATCAGTACTTTCTTGAGTGTTCTCAAATTCACAAATAGTTTCGGTGACCTCCACCATTTCACGAATAGGTGCATTAACTTCCACCGTTTCACTAATAGACATATTGGATGGAATAAACGTGAATCTATTTTCATAGAACACCACATCTCTAGGTTCTATTATTGTGTTTACCTCAATCGAATTACTAGGCTCTATTACTAGAAACCTATTACCCTTGCTGTGTTGAGCGTATCCTAAGAAAATACACTCAATGCCCTTTTGTCCTAATTTCTCAATTTTTGGTTCAAGTAATCGAACAATGGCTCTACAGCCCCAAAGTCGATAATAATGAAGATTTGGTTTGCGTTTCTTTCAAAGTTCATAAGGTGTAACTTTGGTCTTCTTATAAGGTATTCTATTTAAGATGTAACAAGCGGTAAGTAAAGCTTCACCCCTAGAAACTAGTATTGAGACCATAATTACATAACATAGTGTTAACCATTGTAGTAAGGGTCTTATTTTTATATTCTGCTGCTCCATTTAATTTGGAGTATAAGATACAGAAGTCTCATATATAATTCCTATAGATTCACAAAATGCAGAGAAATGATATTTACCTCCCTTATTAAATCTAAGATTCTTAATTTTAACATCGCATTGGTTTTCTACTTCCATCTTATAGGTCACAAATGAATTTAATACTTCATCCTTAGCATGTATTAAATAAACATAACAATACTTTGAATAGCCGTCTATAAGTGCGGCAAAATACTTGTTTGCTCCTCTGGTAGGAGTACTATGCATATCACAAACATCACTATGAATCGATTATAACAAATTAGTGGAACTAACAGATTTCAATAGAAATGGTTTTCTACTTATTTTGGTTGAAGAGCATATCCTACACTTATTATCAAATTTAGTATCATATTTAGGGATTATGTTTAATGAAATCATATTATCCATACTTCTAATGAAAACATGTTTTAATCTACTATGCCATAAAGAAAAAGAGTCAACAATATAAGCAGAAGCAGCCATTTTATTAATATTCAATTTAAACATTCCATCACACATGTACCCTTTTCAAACAAACATTCCGCCTTTGGTCATTACATATTTATCCGACTCAAAGACTTGTTTGAAGCCAATCTTATTTAATAGACTACCAGAGACAAGGATCTTTCTAACCTCAGGTACATAAAATACATCATTTAATATCAGAATTTTCCTGGACGTGAACTCCAAGTCTACTGTCCCCTTCCCCTTGACCGCTGCTTTTGCTGAGTTTCCCATTTAGAGATAATTTTCCATCCTCAGACGGTTCAAGTTTCTTAAATAGAATCTTGTCGTTGAAGATATGGTTAGCAGCACCAGAGTCGATCTACCAAGAATCCTCTCTTTCAATCATGTTTATTTAAGAGATTACAACGCAAAGTTTTCTTTTGCCGATTAGGGTTTCTTTTTGAGGAAACGACAATCTCATTTAAAGTGACCAGGTTTTCCACAATTTTAGCATGAAAGTATATATGGATCGATAATATAGTTAAACTACGACTAGCAAGTGCGGAATTATAAATAATAGTAAATGGCAGTAAAAATGACACCAGGGATTTTTATACTGGTTCGAACTTCTCGTTCTACGTCCAGTCCCAGACTGCTTCTGGAATTTCTCGAATAACCCTCACTTAACCCGGAGGAACAGGTATTACACCGCCTGAGCAACTGAACAGGACTTTTCCGCCTAAGCAACCGAATAGGACTTTTCCGCCTAAGCAACAGAATAGGACTTCAATTACAATTTGGAAATTGTTTCTTGACTTGTGTGTTCTTTTAATAACACGAATATAGTCAATGTAGTACACCCTTCCTATAATCTTCTTGATATGATGATTTGAATGTGCAAAGATAGGAAGTAGAGATTGAAAATCACTTGAGATTATAACAATATAAGATCAGAAAAGATAGAAAGAATTGGTTGTTTTAAATAGTGGATTTTCATCTCTATTTATAGTATTGAATAGTTTTAATTCAATAGTTGCAACTATTAGAAGAAGTGCAACTCTTGGTGAAGAAGACAACTCTTCAGATTTTGATATTATATGAAGAGATGCTTCAGTTCGTCAAGTTCAGATGTCTGAGATAAAAGTGACAGATGTCTGAATAATTTTGAATTTTAAAAATCAAAGGAAACACTAAACAGTTAATTTAGACGTCTGTCTTTTAATTCAGACGTCTGTCTAGGATGACAGACGTCTGTTATTAAGTGACAGACGTATATTTCATATAGAAATAGAAGAATTAACAACATAGTGCTCAGACGTCTGTTATCTTAATTTAGACGTCTGATATTGATGTCAGACGTCTGAATTAATATACAGACGTCTATTTCTGTACTGTTCTGTTTCTTTGTCTATTTTATTATTTTTGAACTTGAGAAAATATATAATTTTGAAAATACCTTTTTTATATTTATTTTAAAGCAAGATTTTCAAAAGTATATGTGTGTGTGTGTGTGTTTCATCACCATATCAGAGATTGTACAAATATATCTCACTAGATTTTATAAAGAGCTTTTAATCTTGTTGATGATAATAGCTTCTTTTGATGATTCCTGCAAGAATATTTGACATAATAATATATAGATTGAAATATATAGTTGTCGCATTAAAATCGAAGAAGTCAGGTTTCAACATTCTCCCCCTTTTTGATGATGACAACTATATAATTCATCGATTAGTTATAATCATACCTTTTGCTCCCCCTGTCAATATGACCATATTATATAGCAGAAATATAATTATTTCTCCCCCTTTGTCATTAACAAAAAGAATTGTTGGGTTTGACTTGGATAAAAAAAATAACAAAACTGTGAATAACACACTAATTAAGAGATGTAAACAAACCAAGCAAGATATTAACAAAACAATGTTTAGGATACATCATAGTTGATTTTTGTTTTAAAAAAAAAAAAAAAAAAACAGATAAAATTATACAATCTTATCATTCACCATTGTTTGAACCAAAAAAAAAAATTTATGAGAGAAGATTGAACCAAAAGAGACACCAAAAGAGAAACCAAAAGAGAACCATCTTCATTCACCATTCTCCCCAAGAAGGAGAAGAAGGAGGTGAGGATCCATGAGACTTTTTCCATAATTGACGAAGAATTGTCTTGATATTTCTCAATTCTCGTGCATTCTCTTCGACTTTGGCATCAAAGTAATCGAATCTAGAATTGATGGAAGAAAAGCCTTGTGCTATTTGTTGAGAAATTTTCTTTTGATTTTGAGAAATAATGATGTCGGATTTGAGCTTTTCATTTTTAGTATACGAGCGAGAAGTACCAGAAATTAGTTCTATCTCGAAATTTTCCGAATTTGGGCTTTGGATAAAAGCTTGCTCAAAAGCTTCATCTTCATCTTCTTCTTCATTTTCCCTTCCTTCAACATTCTTTTCTTTTTCAGTATTGTCTTCATTTCCATTATGTCCGGAACTACTTACTTTTGCTTTTCCTTTCTCTTTTTGTAAAGCAAGTTGTTCCGCTTTATAATCATTAAATGTTGGAAATGTTGGAGGAGATTCTGGTAATCCCATTAAACTGAAGAAGCGAATGTTGGATACCTTGATTTTTTCAAATTCAATTGATGGACTTTGAATAGAGAAGGCACTTAAAATTCGAGTAATATAGGGAGCATAGATAATTGAGCGTTTCTTGGAGTCATGATAAGTGCGAAAAGCATCATAAAAGTATTGAGCCCAATTGATTTGAGTATTGGATAGAATTGATTGAAGTGCTTTATCTTCATCATCGTAAATGACCTCATGGCTTCCTTGTCGGGGAAAAATTGTTTTTATTAGCATTCTAAGCAATAGTCGAGGTCGAGGACGAAGATGATTTGATCTATCTGTGGATTTTTCAGGTTCAAAAAGATAATATTCGATTTGTTTAAGTTCTTCTCCTTCTAACTTAAAGTCATCTATGTCGACCCCTTCCGAGCTACATTTTAAAATTCGTCCAATGTCAGAAGGAGTTATTTGCAGAATGTTTCCAAAAACGCTTGTCCAAAGCGTTCCTTTTTCTCGATGAATTCTAATTTTTGGATTGTTAACATTCGCTAGAAATAATAGTACACTAAGTCTGCAAATGTTGACTTGATTATCTTTGAAATCAATAAGGCTTGTAATCTGAGATCTATCAGTATAGAGCCTAAGTTTGTAGAAAGGAAAATGATCAAGATTATGAAAGATACCATGAAATGATTGAAGAGAACATAAATGCTTGTAACGAGCCATGCTTCGAGGTTCGTGGTATAACCAAGCTTCAATTTGATCTTCCGAAGGAAGAATGTGAGGAGGTTGATGAGATGAATCTCCTTTTTGTTTCTTAGGTTTGGGCGCCATTGAAAAATTGAAAAAGCTAGGGTTTCGAGTTTGAGAGACGAGAAGAAAAAATAAACCGTTTGAAAAAAAACGAATGTAGATTTTCTTCTTAACAGGGTTTCAGACGTCTGAAAATTAAACAGTCGTCTGAAATTCTGTAGAATAAAAACATAGACTAGAAGAACAGACGTCTAAAAATTTATGACAGCCGTCTAAGACGTATGACAGACGTCTAAAAATAATTGACAGACGGCTCAGAAGGTTTAAAATGAAACAGAGAGCAAAAAACATTTTGCACTAAATTCAGACGTCTGATCTTTTTATATTTAGACGTCTATTATGAATAACAGACGTCTGTTATCTTTAAACAGACGGCTAATTTTGACTGCAAAAGTATAGACAGATTTAGACGTCTGTGAAAAATGACTCAGACGTCTGTGTGTCTGAAGATAGTAAAAGTAGTTGTTTTTACAGACGTCTGTTGAAAAAATATAGACGTCTGTCTGTCTGATAAAAGATTTTCTTTAGTTTAGGCTTCTTTTTTTTTTTTTTAAAATATAGATTATTTATTTCTATTGATAAGAACATAATACAAGAATAAGTCAACAAATCAAACATACAGACATATATATATTATCTATTTAGGAGTCTTTGGAGTTTTTGGAGACTTCGGAGACTTCCCTTTGGATGATTCGTGTTGATTTTGTTCAGCAGACTGATAAATAGGAGACCATTGAGGTTGACGTTCCCATGAATTTGGGGATACATGAGGACGTTGAGGTGAGAGAATATGTGCATTTGTGTTGATCGGAGATGAACCACATATTTTTGCAGCACATCGTTCAAGAAAACTGAGTCGTCTTCCATGACTCTTTTGTTCAAAATACATTTCTCGCTGAAGATCAAGTGTTTCCCTCTGATAGTGATGTAAATCATCTATCTTTTCTTTAGTAGATGGAGATGGAAATAAATTTCTTCGCGAACGTTTATTTTCCGGCGTATATCCCGTATGATGACTTTGTGGTGGACATATCGGAATATAAGCTGGAGTTGGAGTCGGAAGTTCGGAAGACCCAGAACTAGGAGTTTCGAAATTAATTGAAGAAAACTCAGATGTATAGGAGGGCTCATCTGAAGATGAACCAGCCATGGAATATAAGAATAATGCAAAGTTCAAAAACATATTTGTATTTTCACCTTTGTAAAAAGAATAGATAAGCTGAATAAAAATTTTCTTTGGTAAAAAGAAATTTATAGACAACTAAAAGCTAAAAAATAAATGGTTAAGATTAAAAGAAGACCAAATTTAATGTTAACCAGAAACAATATGTGTGGGTAAAAGAAAAATTTAAATAAAGATAGAATAGCTGAAGTAAACTTCATAAATTGTTGAGAGAGATAATACCAAGTTCTCATCTCAATTTTACAAAAATGTTTTCATTTAAAGGTTTTGTAAAAATATCTGCTAATTGATTTTCCGAAGATATAAATTCTAGATTGATTATATCTTTTTCAATATTATCACGAAGAAAATGATGACGAATATCAATATGTTTTGTCCGTGAATGATTTACTGGATTTTTAGATAAATTTATAGCACTAGAGTTATCACAGAAGATTGTAGATTTAGATAAGTTAAAACCAAAATCTTGAAGAGTTTGTTGCATATAAATTACTTGAGCACATGCCAAAGCTGCAGATATATATTCTGCTTCACAAGTAGAAAGTGATACGCAATTTTGTTTCTTACTGAACCAAGATACTAGAGACCGTCCAATAAAGTGACAAGTCCCACTTGTACTTTTTCTATCCGTCCGACTTCCTCCAAAATCAGCATCACTATATGATACTAATTCAAAAGGACATTCTTTCGGATAAAATAGTCCAAAATCTTTGGTTTTGTTGAGATAACGTAAAATACGTTTCACTGCTCTAATATGTGATTCTTTAGGATCGGTTTGAAATCGTGCACACAAACAGACACTCATCATAATATCGGGTCTACTAGCAGTTAAATATAATAACGATCCAATCATACTTCGATATAACTTTTGGTCTACACTCTTGCCATTTTCATCTTTTTCAAGATGTATGGTTGTACTCATAGGAGTTGGTTTGGCAGAGGTATTTTCCATACCAAAGCGTTTGATTAAATTATTACAATATTTTTCTTGATTTATAAAAATACCATTATTAATTTGTTTAATTTGAAGTCCAAGAAAATATGTTAATTCTCCCATATGAGACATTTCAAATTCATTTGTCATTATTTTAGAAAATTCTTGACATAATTTATCATTAGTTGATCCAAAAATAATATCATCTACATAAATTTGAACAATTAAAATATCATTTTTCTTTTTCTTAATAAAAAGAGTTTGATCAACCTTTCCAATTTCAAAACCAGAATTGATTAAATAAGTTTTTAAACGATCATACCAAGCACGAGGTGCTTGTTTCAAACCATATAAAGCCTTTTTAAGTTTATAAACATGTTCTGGAAATTGTTCGTGTATAAACAAGGGAGGTTGTTCAACATAAACATTTTCTTTAATAAATCCATTTAAAAAAGCACTTTTAACATCCATTTGATATAATTTGAAATCATGAAAGCAAGCATAGGCTAATAGAATTCGTATTGCTTCTAATCTTGCGACAGGAGCAAATGTTTCTTCATAGTCAATTCCTTCTTCCTGATTATATCCTTGAGCAACTAATCTAGCTTTATTTCTAGTGATATTACCATTTTCATCAGCTTTATTTTTAAAAACCCATTTAGTGCCAATAACTGTTTGATCAGATGGTCGTGGAACTAAATCCCAAACGTCATTTCTTTCGAATTGGTTTAGTTCTTCTTGCATCGCAATAATCCAATAATCATCAGTTGAGGCTTCCTTAATATTTTTAGGTTCTATATTAGAAAGAAATGCTATATGACCCATTTGATTTAGTTGATTTCTTGTTTTAACTCTTTCATCAATTTCTCCTATTATATTTTGAATTGGATGATCTTTTAAAATTCTTGGTGGAGATTTTAAATCAGTTTCAATTTGATTTAAAGAAGAGATATTTTCAGGTGAAATGATGTCAAAATTAGAGTTTGAATTTATTAAAATGTCTTCATCATCATTTGTTTTAATTTTGAAATTTTCATCAAATGAAACATGAAGTGATTCTTCAATAGATTTAGTTCTTATATTATAGATTCTATATGCTTTGCTTCGTTCGGAATATCCGATGAATATACATTCATCTGATTTTGGATCAAATTTACCTAATTGATCTTTTGTATTTAAAGCGAAACATTTAGAACCAAAAACTTTAAAGTAAGATATATTAGGTTTTCTACCGATGAAGAGTTCATATGGAGTATGTTTAGTTAAAGGTCGAATAGAAACACGATTTAGGACATAACACGCAGTAGCAACGGCTTCTGCCCAAAATTGTTTTGGAAGAGTGGTTCCATTCAATAGAGTCCTAGCACATTCTTGAAGTGTTCTATTTTTACGTTCAACAACTCCATTTTGTTGAGGCATTCTTGGAAATGAAAAGTTATGAAATATTCTCTTTTTATTACAGAACTTCTCAAACAATTCATTTTCAAATTCTCCTCCATGATCACTTCTAATATTTTTAATTTTTAGATTTTTAATATTTTGAATACGTTTGGCAAAGATTTTGAAATTCTCAAAAGTATCACTTTTGTTTTTCATAAATAAAGTCCAAGTATATCTAGAGAAATCATCAACTATTACAAAGACATATCTATTGTGATTAATAGATTGAGTCTGAGTTGGTCCAAATAAGTCTAGATGCAACAATTCAAGAGGTTGCAAAGTTGAGATGATCTTCTTGGATTTAAAAGTAGATTTAGTTAGCTTTCCTAGTTGACAAGCATCACAAATGCTATTTACCTTAAAATTCATTTTAGGTAATCCTTTTACCAAATTATTTTTGGATAATTTATTAATAGCTTTGAAATTTATATGACAAAATCTTTTATGCCATAGCCAAGGATCATTTTCTTTGACTAATAAGCACATATTTGTATTATAATTTATTTTCATATTTAAAATATAAATATTATGATCTCTTACTCCTTCGAAAATGATATTTTTGTTATGATCAAAAATATTGCATTTATTTTCAGAAAATACTATGTTAAAACCTTTATCACATAATTGACTAATACTAAGTAAGTTATGTTTTAAATTTTTAACTAATAAGACATTTGTAATAAGAGGTAATTTAGATGTACCGTCATTGCTCACATCGCCTTTGCCGATGATGTAACCTTTTGAATTATCTCCAAAAGTGACAGATCCTCCATCTGAGTAGATAATGTTAGTTAACATATTTTTATTGCCTGTCATGTGTTTTGAGCAACCACTGTCTAGAATCCATTTTCCTCTTTTCTTAATCGGTACCTGCAAAAAATATTGAAATTCTATTGGTACCCACTTCCTCTATAGGGTCCTAAGGGTTAAATCTTAGGAAGCCAAACCCAGTTGGGTTTAGAGTTCCCTTTAAAAATAAAATTTTCATTCTTATGTACAGATATAATAAAAGATTTAATGTAGTTTTTCCTAATCAAATTATTATTAGTTTTTGGAACCCAAATCATAATTGATTTTGGATGAATAATTTTTGAAGAAGATTTTTGAGCAGATATAGATTCCTTTTTCTTAAAATTAGTATATAAAGAACCATTATTTTTAGAATGCTTTTGTATTGGTTTTTTATATCCTAATCCCTTTTTATTTGAACAAGTTTGAGAATTCTCAATTATTTTAGAGAGACTCTCTCTTCCACTGTTAAATTTAGAAACATTTTTAGAAATATTTTCCAGTTTTGTTTTAAGATTTGATACTTCTATATCAAGTGTTTTAATATTAGAGTTTAAATCATAATTTTCTTTTGCTAATTTAACATTCTCATATTCCTGTTTTTCTATTTCACTGCTTAAATCAGTCAATTGAGATGTTATATTAACATAAGATTCTTGAGATTTTACTAACTCTTCCTCTAATATTTTCTTTTCATCTTTTAACATGACAGTTTCTATTTCAGATCTATTTAATTTTCCTAAAGCATCTTTATATTTACTCTTTAGAATTCTAAGTTTATCTAACAATTCAGAGTTTATTTCTATTAAATCGTCAAAAGTTAGATCACTTACATCATCATTTGTTGCCATAAAACAAACATTGGCTTGTTCTGAATCACTATCATTATCACTGTCTGATGAAGAAGATTCTGTATCATCCCATGTAACTGAGAAGGCTTGTTTCTTTTGATATTTGTCCTTTTTGAAATTATTCTCTTTCTTCCGATCAGGACAATCTTTCTTTATGTGGCCCTTCTTGTGACATTCGTAGCATTCAAGAGATGAACTTGATGGCTTATTAAAACCCTTGTTATTTCCAAATTTATTACCCTTTTTGAATTTTAAAAACTTTTTGAAATTCTTAGCTATAAATGCCATATCATCTTCTGATTCAGAGTCTTCTTTTTCTGCTTGAAAAGCGATAGTTTTCTTGTCCTGTGCTTGTGCTCGTCTTGCCTGCAAATTTACTTCATAGGACATTAGATTTCCTATTAACTCTTCTGTTTTTATGGTTGAAATATCATTAGCTTCCTCGATAGCTAAGACTTTTCGTTCCCATTCATCAGTTAAAGAGTTAAGGATTTTTGATACAACATCAGATTCAGTAAAAGTGACTTCTAAAGCTAAAAGAGAGTGATAAATATCCTGGAATCTAGAATACATTTCACTAATACTTTCTCCTTGTTTCATCCTAAAATTTTGAAATTGGTTTTTAAGCATAGAGATCTTGCTTTGTTTTACTTTATTTGTTCCTTCGTGTGTAACCTTAAGAGTATTCCATATTTCATATCCAGTTTTACAGATACTTACTCGATTGAATTCATTTTTGTCTAAAGCACAAAATAACATGTTCATTGCTTTTGCATTTGCAGTAGCATCTAGTTTTTGAGTATTAGACCATGTAGCATACTCTGTAGTAGGGATATGATATTCAGTTTGAATAATATTCCAGGTTTCAAATCCACTTGCTTGCATAAAAATTCTCATTCTAGTTGACCAATAACTATAATTTAATCCGTTAAACAATGGTGGTCGTGTAGTGGCTTGTCCCTCAGTAAAACTGTTGCTAGTGTTATTGTCCATATTATTAAAATATCAGATAACTGTGTTATAGTTACGTGATGACCTTGCTCTGATACCAAATGAAAGTATATATGGATCGATAATATAGTTAAACTACGACTAGCAAGTGCGGAATTATAAATAATAGTAAATGGCAGTAAAAATGACACCAGGGATTTTTATACTGGTTCGAACTTCTCGTTCTACGTCCAGTCCCAGACTGCTTCTGGAATTTCTCGAATAACCCTCACTTAACCCGGAGGAACAGGTATTACACCGCCTGAGCAACTGAACAGGACTTTTCCGCCTAAGCAACCGAATAGGACTTTTCCGCCTAAGCAACCGAATAGGACTTCAATTACAATTTGGAAATTGTTTCTTGACTTGTGTGTTCTTTTAATAACACGAATATAGTCAATGTAGTACACCCTTCCTATAATCTTCTTGATATGATGATTTGAATGTGCAAAGATAGGAAGTAGAGATTGAAAATCACTTGAGATTATAACAATATAAGATCAGAAAAGATAGAAAGAATTGGTTGTTTTAAATAGTGGATTTTCATCTCTATTTATAGTATTGAATAGTTTTAATTCAATAGTTGCAACTATTAGAAGAAGTGCAACTCTTGGTGAAGAAGACAACTCTTCAGATTTTGATATTATATGAAGAGATGCTTCAGTTCGTCAAGTTCAGATGTCTGAGATAAAAGTGACAGATGTCTGAATAATTTTGAATTTTAAAAATCAAAGGAAACACTAAACAGTTAATTTAGACGTCTGTCTTTTAATTCAGACGTCTGTCTAGGATGACAGACGTCTGTTATTAAGTGACAGACGTCTATTTCATATAGAAATAGAAGAATTAACAACATAGTGCTCAGACGTCTGTTATCTTAATTTAGACGTCTGATATTGATGTCAGACGTCTGAATTAATATACAGACGTCTATTTCTGTACTGTTCTGTTCCTTTGTCTATTTTATTATTTTTGAACTTGAGAAAATATATAATTTTGAAAATACCTTTTTTATATTTATTTTAAAGCAAGATTTTCAAAAGTATATGTGTGTGTGTGTGTGTTTCATCACCATATCAGAGATTGTACAAATATATCTCACTAGATTTTATAAAGAGCTTTTAATCTTGTTGATGATAATAGCTTCTTTTGATGATTCCTGCAAGAATATTTGACATAATAATATATAGATTGAAATATATAGTTGTCGCATTAAAATCGAAGAAGTCAGGTTTCAACATTCTCCCCCTTTTTGATGATGACAACTATATAATTCATCGATTAGTTATAATCATACCTTTTGCTCCCCCTGTCAATATGACCATATTATATAGCAGAAATATAATTATTTCTCCCCCTTTGTCATTAACAAAAAGAATTGTTGGGGTTGACTTGGATAAAAAAAATAACAAAACTGTGAATAACACACTAATTAAGAGATGTAAACAAACCAAGCAAGATATTAACAAAACAATGTTTAGGATACATCATAGTTGATTTTTGTTTAAAAAAAAAAAAAACAGATAAAATTATACAATCTTATCATTCACTATTGTTTGAACCAAAAAAAAAAAAAATTTATGAGAGAAGATTGAACCAAAAGAGACACCAAAAGAGAAACCAAAAGAGAACCATCTTCATTCACCATTCTCCCCAAGAAGGAGAAGAAGGAGGTGAGGATCCATGAGACTTTTTCCATAATTGACGAAGAATTGTCTTGATATTTCTCAATTCTCGTGCATTCTCTTCGACTTTGGCATCAAAGTAATCGAATCTAGAATTGATGGAAGAAAAGCCTTGTGCTATTTGTTGAGAAATTTTCTTTTGATTTTGAGAAATAATGATGTCGGATTTGAGCTTTTCATTTTTAGTATACGAGCGAGAAGTACCAGAAATTAGTTCTATCTCGAAATTTTCCGAATTTGGGCTTTGGATAAAAGCTTGCTCAAAAGCTTCATCTTCATCTTCTTCTTCATTTTCCCTTCCTTCAACATTCTTTTCTTTTTCAGTATTGTCTTCATTTCCATTATGTCCGGAACTACTTACTTTTGCTTTTCCTTTCTCTTTTTGTAAAGCAAGTTGTTCCGCTTTATAATCATTAAATGTTGGAAATGTTGGAGGAGATTCTGGTAATCCCATTAAACTGAAGAAGCGAATGTTGGATACCTTGATTTTTTCAAATTCAATTGATGGACTTTGAATAGAGAAGGCACTTAAAATTCGAGTAATATAGGGAGCATAGATAATTGAGCGTTTCTTGGAGTCATGATAAGTGCGAAAAGCATCATAAAAGTATTGAGCCCAATTGATTTGAGTATTGGATAGAATTGATTGAAGTGCTTTATCTTCATCATCGTAAATGACCTCATGGCTTCCTTGTCGGGGAAAAATTGTTTTTATTAGCATTCTAAGCAATAGTCGAGGTCGAGGACGAAGATGATTTGATCTATCTGTGGATTTTTCAGGTTCAAAAAGATAATATTCGATTTGTTTAAGTTCTTCTCCTTCTAACTTAAAGTCATCTATGTCGACCCCTTCCGAGCTACATTTTAAAATTCGTCCAATGTCAGAAGGAGTTATTTGCAGAATGTTTCCAAAAACGCTTGTCCAAAGCGTTCCTTTTTCTCGATGAATTCTAATTTTTGGATTGTTAACATTCGCTAGAAATAATAGTACACTAAGTCTGCAAATGTTGACTTGATTATCTTTGAAATCAATAAGGCTTGTAATCTGAGATCTATCAGTATAGAGCCTAAGTTTGTAGAAAGGAAAATGATCAAGATTATGAAAGATACCATGAAATGATTGAAGAGAACATAAATGCTTGTAACGAGCCATGCTTCGAGGTTCGTGGTATAACCAAGCTTCAATTTGATCTTCCGAAGGAAGAATGTGAGGAGGTTGATGAGATGAATCTCCTTTTTGTTTCTTAGGTTTGGGCGCCATTGAAAAATTGAAAAAGCTAGGGTTTCGAGTTTGAGAGACGAGAAGAAAAAATAAACCGTTTGAAAAAAAACGAATGTAGATTTTCTTCTTAACAGGGTTTCAGACGTCTGAAAATTAAACAGTCGTCTGAAATTCTGTAGAATAAAAACATAGACTAGAAGAACAGACGTCTAAAAATTTATGACAGCCGTCTAAGACGTATGACAGACGTCTAAAAATAATTGACAGACGGCTCAGAAGGTTTAAAATGAAACAGAGAGCAAAAAACATTTTGCACTAAATTCAGACGTCTGATCTTTTTATATTTAGACGTCTATTATGAATAACAAACGTCTGTTATCTTTAAACAGACGGCTAATTTTGACTGCAAAAGTATAGACAGATTTAGACGTCTGTTCATGTCCTCCTTCTTGTGTTTAAGGATTTTTCTTTGATCCTTCCAAATGGGGGAAGTTTGTCTATTATGGATAAGACTTTTATCTCCTCAACCATGTTCATGTTATGCTAGTTGAGTTGATTTAGGATATGCATAATATCATTGAATTGCTCTACCACTGGCCTAGCATCAGCCATTTTATAATTAAATAATTTGTTAGCTAAAAATATCTTACTTGTTGCATCCTCCATTTGATACTTTTGCATCCTCCATTCAATGCTTGGCCTCCAGTGAATCCCATGCTTCTTTAGTAGTTAATTTATTATAGTATGTATTGAACAAAGTATCTGTCATTACATTGCATATGTGCCTATTACATAAGTAATCATCTTTCTCCCATTTTAGTCTTAATCATGCTTGCACAATAGTCTCGCCTTCTATTTTTGTTGGCTTTGGTGTTCTAAGAACATAATCCACTTTTAATCCGGCCAATAAAAAATATATCTTCTTCTGCCAATGCATGAAATTAACGCCATAGAACCTTTCAAATTTGGTCAAATCAGAAGTGAACTCCCTCAAACTATGCTATGCCATTATCAAATAACATCTTAAGCTTGTTATCGGAATTCTTCAATCTGGCAAAGAGACAATGGTTGTAATCTGCAAACTAAGAGAGATCCTCCAAGGCACGTCGATGATGCTCTCCTTAAGACATTATTTTCCCTCACCGCTCATTTTAACAAATGAATGGGTGTTGTGAGTTATGGAAAATCGTCTCCTAAGATACAATAGAGTCGAGATGATTAATCTCTTCAATCGACCGTGATAGCACTATCGAAATCGATTCAAACCATCGTCTGAATTCACTACATTGAAAAGAGTATCGAGTTTGTGATCTGCCGCAAAGAGGTATCATTTTGTTTTTGAGAAGTTTCATCTCCCGTCAAATGATGCATCCTTTCGTTTGAATTCAAACATCCCACCATTTTCAAACAGTCATGTCTTCCACCATTTTCGTCTATTTAAATTTGAATTCTGGGCTTGTTAATGGGTTTATATCTGGCCCATTTAACTAAAATAATTTTTTCCAAATAATTTGGACCCAAACCCGGTAAGGTCGGCTGGTCGGACGTACGGTGGCGGCATGCGTGCACATGTGGTGGTTAAGCATGACCACCCTCCTCACAAAAGAGCAAGCATTGGGTGCCGGAAGGGCCGAACCTTCTCTTGAGGAATCTATATTTAAACAAATATAATTCCTTCTACTCTATGGTGTGGAACTATTCCCAAACCTACTTCCTCTTCTCTTTCTCTTCTTCTCATCTAAAACAAAAATAACTCACACAAATATTTTATAAAAAATTTCACTAACACCACCTCAGTCCACTAACGACCGAACCGAGACCATCATTGCACTCAGCTACATAATAAGATCCTACCAGTACCTTGATTTTCGATCTAGCACACTCGTTCAAAATTCATGCTTGGACATGTCGTAACTTGTTTTAGCCATTTTCGATCACATATGCACTCTAACCACCAGGTGAAAGCTAGTCACTTGGTTTGTCTTACTTTCCATTACATTTTATCTTTTGATTACAGGCTCAAATTCACCTTAGGTTTTAAGTTATAAGAGATGGAAGTTTTGATATGCAAACGGATAAATATATGTATGGGAGTGTGGTTGGTAGTATGCAAAGAATGATTGTGTAAACAACATTATATATACACATTAACAATGTTTATTGTTTATTAATTCAGACCTTACATTTGTTAAACAAATTATTTAAATTCATATGGCTTTTTATTATGCATGAGGTTCTTTTTATATCATGATCATCAACAACAAAATAGGCAAAAGTTTTTATGAAAACAAGGAGCTAAAGGCATTGAACATGGGGGCAATATACATACTATATTTATTTCAACAAAAGGTTTTCTATTAAGCATGTCTTTTCAAAAGCAGTCATATACACTGAATTCATATTGTATTAGGCGATAATAGGCTATAGAATCATTGATAATATATGTATATATATATTGAAAAGTAACTTTAAATTCATCATATAACAGCTTCTTCCTTGTTTGTTGATCAATATCTTGAAAACCTTTGTTATATCAACTATTTTTGATTTAGTAAGGGTGTTAATTTACTAGGTTGAGTTTTGATCAGGAGGAAGGATTGAGAGATGATGAAAATATTTCTCTTTGTACGAGTTTTGATTACAATGGTGAGAATTGTATGGAGGAAGTGAAAATGAAAGAAGGAAGTAGGGTTTTCTTATATAAGTGAATAGATCGGTAGAAAATTAATGAAGTGATATCTTTATTACTTCTTAAGCTAATGAATCTCATAAACCAATTTTCATTTAAATCATTTCTAATTCATTTTTCTTTTCTGAATATTTAAATCAAATTCTAATTCGATTTTTAAAAATCTGTATCTTCTCAGCTTAAAACTATTTACATTGTTTAAATAATATTTCCAACAAAATACAATTGAATTCTCTTAAAAATATTTCAACTCGTAAGTTAACTCAATATTGTTTTATTTTTTTATAAAAATTAGTTTTCACTTTAATTTGTCAAATTAAATGACATTTGTACAATTTTTCTAATTAATATTGAAAAAATAATTTCCCTTTTTAAATTCACTTTCTTTTCATGTTTGAATTTCAAACCACTTCAAACTACATTTTCCAATAGCAAATTATAATATAGCTAAATTTTAGGTTGTTACATATATACTTAAGGATATGCCTACATGCTATCACATGTATAAAAATGCCAAATTTGTAATTGTAACACCCCATATTTTTGGTAACATTATTTAGGATATTTAATTAGTTAAATTAAATAAAATAATGTGTTGATTAGGGGATTGAGATTTGATTTAATTAAGGGGTTGCCATGCCATTTAACCAATGAATTAAAATAAGAGTTAAAATGAAAAGAGGAGGGGTAAAATAGGAAAGAGTCCATTCTTTTACCCTTAATCCTTGGTCGTGTATCCCATACACATTCATTTTCATTTATCAAAATTTTTAAACTTGAGGCCGACCACCATTAACAAGAGAAAGATGAAGAAGATTAAGAAAAGCTAAGGAAGAAGCTAAATCAAATCAAATCCATTCAAATCTCAAGCTCATTAATCTTTAAAGCTAAGGTGAATAATGACTACATCTTAAATTCCTTATTGTTTTCGATTTTAAGTTGAATCCGAATTTAATTGCAATGATTTTCCATGTTTTTGAATGATGGAATGATTAAATATACTTGTTGATGATTTATGTTTGTTCATATAGACATTATGACATGTTTTAAGGTGAAAACCTTATCAAATGACATCCAAATGCCTTACGAATTTTTATATAGACTAGAAATGATATTTTAGAGATGAGGTTTAATTTTTAGAATTTTCAGAATTTATGTGGATTTTATATGAATTTTCTAGTGAAGAAAATGTTATTTTGGATTAAAAATTATTTACGGTTAAATAATTAATGGTCTGGGTCTGAAATTAATATATGTTAGAAAATATATTAAAAACGATTTTTTGGAATTTTTGTAGAATTTTCCTAATTGTTTTATTGGGTATATAAAATTATTTAAGGTATGAGACTTAAATGTTTTATATATTTATGAAAGGAGAAGGGGATTTTGTAAATAAATTCAAATTGTTAATTCTGAAAAGTCGGTAGTACTTTTAGAAAAGAGAAACTTGCAACCAATCACAATTTGACAAACAAGGCAAGTTAGGTACAAAGAAATAGTATAAAAAGGACCAATCTACATGCTTTTTTACTGTTTCGAAGTTTTCGACACCAGGCCTTCGCCTCCTTACCTTCGCCTCCGACTCTATCGAAACCAATGCACATGGTATCAGGTAACTAGTACGTAGTGAATTGGATATAGGCGGAAGGTATAGGGTGAAAAACCAGGGGTTTCGAAGGGGTTGAAGCGATACTTTACTTTTAAATGAAAATGCACCTGCTTGCTTTCGACTGAATAGCTTTCGAATTGGTTGGCTTTCGACCAGGTCAAATGGTTTAAAAAAAATGGTTTCGATTGGTTTGCGCTTTTGTTATAAATGACCTCTTTCGACTAAGTCGAAACCTTTTGCTGCCGCATTCTTCCTTTTGACCCAGATGGTTTTGAAGGAGTTACATTGTTTTCAAAAATTTGGCCACTTCTCCAATGCTTTCGAAGGGATGGTTTCGACACCATCACTTCTTTACTTAGGAATGGGTTAGAAAGGAATGCTTTTGACTTTAATGGGTTTCTGATTGCTCTACTTGAAGGCATACTCTAAATGGTTTCGACCGAAACGTTTTTCAATGGTTTCGAAAGGTTTCCACATGTTTTAAATTTAATCCAATGGCTTTTGAAATGTTTAGTGTTATAATGCTTTCGAAAGGGTTTTAAATGTAGGTTTCGAAGGGGCGGTTCCCCAATGGTTTTGAAAGGTTTTGAAGGAAGGTTTTCCAATGGTTTCGAAAGGTCTAAGAGGAAAGGTTTTTCCAATGTTTTCAAAAGGCACGGTTTAAAGGTTTTTAAAGAAGGATGTTGTTAGAACCAAAATTGGTCACTAACACCCAAGAGTAGGTTTATGTAGAGAGATTAATGAAGATAGTAAATTTAAGCAGAGGAATATATGCAACAGTAACTGTAGAAACAAGAACACCAGAATTATAGTGGTTCGGCGTAACTGCCTACGTCCACTATTAATGTAATCTTTATTGCTTTTCTCGAAGACTCGAATACAGATTAAATCCGTGAACAAACAACTCGCATACAAGTTTGAACTAAAATAAATGAGTATGAAAAATGGCAGAGTGTCCCCGGAGTTCTCGAAAAAAGGTCCCCTTCACTGCACCCCAGCCCCTCTATTTATAGACGAAGATGGGCGGGACTCCCTACGCAAGCCCAAGAACACAGTAGCTCGGCCAATAGTTGTGATCTCGAGTTGATCGATCCAGATACTCTGAATGACCTTAGGCCGACCGTGGAATGCCGAGCCGTGATGTCTGATCGGTGGTCGATTATCGAATGACTCGAAGTAAGCCCTCGAAGGACTCGGAGCAACCCGTAATGGATCTCGAAGCGAAGTCCCCCATGACTCGAAGCAGCTAGTAATGCAGCGTAGAGAAAAGAAAAACTGGTCACGTTGCCCCATAGGTAATCTGCCCTGATTTGAACGATGAACAGCCGAACCACCCTAGTCTTCCTTTCATGTTCGAGCGATGAGCGTTCGGTCCACTCTGACTTCCTTTCATGGCCGAGCCATCTTGTTTTCCCATTCCTGACCGAGCGATGACTGCTGAAACATCCGGATCGAACGAGACAAAATCTCCCCTAGCCGAGCGACGAATGGCTTTGCGCTTTTAAGGCCGGACCTAATCCACACCGGTCGACAATTGACCGACCTGCCTTGGCTACCCTCTCTTGACCGAGCGACGCACTTCTCCTCTAGGCCGAGTGATGAGTTCTTCTTCCAGGCCGAGCAGTGAACAACCGATCCACTGGGTCCAAACTACTCTGTCATGCTCATGCTGGCCGATCCACTCAATGTCGAGCCATGCATTCCTCCACTTTGGCCGAGCCATGCAGAAATGTCAGAACGTATTGAATGCACCAAAACCTTTTGTACCTCCAACCCTTCCTTGGTCAGAATCTTTAACTATTACCCCTGCAATCATCGTCTTGTAGCCAGGCCAAGGTGCCGAGTAATAGATGTCTAATGTTTTAAAGCTTTCGAAGGGAAGGTTTCTCAATGGTTTCGAAAGGAAGGTTTTGAATAGTTTCGAAAGAAAGGATTTGGCCTTTTGGCCTAGGTTAAGTAAAGGGTTTTACTTGGTCTCGAAAGGGTTAACTTTAAGGGTTTCGAAAGGGGTGTTTAAAGGCTTTAAACAAAGGTTTCTAATATACTACCAGGCAGCATAGCCAGAGTGTTTTTAAGTTAAAAAGGGTTTTAACTTATTTTGAGTGGATAAGTAGTCCTCATTAAAATTCATCAGCATTATTTTGGGTAAAGTATATATAACATGGCAAAATAGCTTAGAATAAAGCTAAGAATATATTTTCCTGCTATAAGTATGATTTAAAAGGTTAAATCATTTTGAAAAGTTTTTCAAGGAAAAAGATGAAGGGTAGTTAACCCAAAGAAAATGATTCGGACAGTTTGTCCAGTTTGCGGACAGTTAGTCCAGTTTGCAGATAGTTAGCCCAGTTTTCGAACAAATAGTCCATTTATTACTTGTGGACAGATAGTCCATTAGTTACATGATTATAGCTTAACGGACATTGCTATTATTATTATAATCATTTTGATTAACCAGTTTGGTTGCTGGAAAAGATCTACAAAATATATGTTTTAAAGAGGATATTAGTGAGGGGAAACCCGTTCCGCTAAGCGGTGTGGTCTTACTTAATACCAGTAAACCGAGATGTAACATTATTATTCACACTAGGCTTTATGTCCGACTCGAAGTTTTTTTTCCCCTTAAACTCTTGGGTGCTCAAAATTGATTTGAGTAGGCTGAGGGTGAGGTTTTGGTAGTTTTGGCGAATAAAGCTTTCGGTGACGATCAGGTGGCTGACGAATAGCTAATTAGGAGTTATAGTTTATTCTGTTTATTTCCACTATGTGTATATTAAGTCAAATATGACTATATTGACTCTGGTCAACCAAGGGGGCATTGTCATATGTCGCTCTTGGCGTATTTTGCAATTGATATACTAGATCATTGCTTGGGAATCAAAAAGGGATTATGTAACTTGGATATGAATTATTATTTTGAAATGTAATCAGTAAAATGTTGTTTTTTAAATCTGTGATTTTGTTCATATTAAAGTGCTTCTGATATTATGGATACCATTAGCATTACCGTATTTGACACCAGAAGTTAATACTATAGACTGTAGTGCTTAGCTTCTGGCCTCCAGATACAGGATGTTACAACTTGGTATCAGAGCATGGTTTATGAAAAACTTTAAAAAAATGGTTTTTAAAACATAATCCTAAGGAATTAGAGTAAGATTAGGGTATGGGATAACGCTATAGTAACGTACTTGTATTTGCTATATATAAGTACACGCTTTATCTCTAGTCTCCTATCTTTGTTAGGTTATTTTTCTGTATCTCACGAGGTTTGAATACATATATGGATGGTAGAAGAGGAAGAGTTAACCCAGGAGGGGAGGGCACCGATGGGAATGCCATACCTATTATGAGAAGAACCCTAGGTCAGGCACAAGCAGAGAATGTAGGTGCTGGAGTGCCACAAGTGGATATGGGAGCTATGTATCAGTTTTTTATGAATATGATGCAAGCTAGAATTGCAGCTAGAGTGGTAGGAGGAAATGCTACATGAGAAATAGTTTCAAAAGTTTCGGTAGTTGGAGTTTACGCTAAGCTTGAAGGGAAGCCATTTATGGGAACAGAGGATGCTATAGAGGTGGAGAATTGTTTGCTGCACTGTAAGAGAATCTTTGTAGACATGGGGCTCAATGATGAGCAGAAGAGGAGGCTTGCTTCTAGACAGCTTCAGGGAGCAGCTTTGTTTTGGTGGAACAGTGTGACGGTTGGTGTGGATGAGGAAACCTTGACATGGGCAGATTTCAAGAGGAGGTTCCAGGAGAGGTTCATATATGCAATGGCACAGTCAGCTTCGATCAGAAAGTTTGCTAAGTCGGAAAAGGAAATTCTTTCCTAAAAAGGGTGCTTAGAAGGGTGAAGCAGCTAAGAAAGGGAGGTCTGCGGTTGTCCATTTTAAATGCGACAAGAAGGGGCATTTTTCTAATGAGTGTCGTGCTGGAAAGGCAAAGGAGGTGGCCGGGAAGAAGAATGTCAGGTGCTTTAACTGGGACCAGATTGGCCACTATAAGAATCAATGCAAGGAGCCCGCTAAGGATGGAAAGGGCAAGGTGTATGTATTGGAGCCTGCTACTTCGAAGCCAACAACTCAGGAGAAAGGAAAAGTAGTTTTGGGAGGTACGCTTCAGATTCATGGTATGTCTGTTGGCGTTCTATTTGATACTGGTGCGTCACATTCTTTTATATCTAGAAGTTTGATAGATAAGCTTAAGCTAGAACCCACATATTAGTTACTTCCTTACGGGTTGCGAATCCAATAGAAGGGTATGCAACTCTAGGATTGAGATGTGACCAGTTAGAGTTTGACTTGTAAGGTCATACTTTTGTTTGCAATTTGCATGTGTTTGATTTTGTGGGGTTCGAAATTATTCTTGGTATGGATTGGTTAACTGAGTACGGTACTAGGATATTTTTCCATGATAGGAAAATATCGCTTAGGCACCCTGATTGTAGCAGCAGGATTGTTTATACCGTAGGAATCCTTAGCAGTGAGGTGAATGCCATTTTGGGTGTTATGGAAATGGAAGATGAGCTGAATTGAGTTTTCAGGGTTATAGAATTCGCGGATGTTTTTGAGCCTGTAGTTGGATTGCCACCGAAATGAGCCATCGAGTTTCAGATAGATTTGGTTTCGGCAGCAGAACCAGTGAGTAGGCCGCCAAGCAGGATGACCCCTATAGAGATAAGGGAATTTAAGGTGCAATTAGTGGATCTGGAAGGCAAGAGTTTTATCAGACCGAGTAGTTCACCTTGGGGAGCAGCCATAGTGTTTGCTAAGAAGCCGGACAGATCGTTAAAGCTATGTATTGATTATCGTAAATTGAATGAGAAGACGATAAAGAATCGATGTCCATCACCGAGGATTGATGATTTGTTCGATCGGTTAAGCGGAGCCAAGGTATCTTCCCAGTTGGATTTGGCGACAGGTTTCCATCAACTTAGAGTAGCAGAGGATAGTATACCTTTGATGGTGTTTAGGACCAGATATGGATTGTACGAATGGTTAGTTAGCCGTTCGGACTGACTAATGCACCGGCATTCTTTGTGGATTTAATGAACTGGGTTTTCCGAGAGCACTTGGATAAGTTCATGTTGGTTTTCATAGACGATATCTTGATATACTCTAAAGATGAGAAGGAGCATGAAGTTCATCTTAGAGTGGTGCTTGAGACGCTAAGGCAGCATCAGCTAAAGGCGAAGTTTTCAAAGTGTCATTTCTGGAAGAATGAAATGTAGTTTCTTGGTCATGTAGTCTCAGAGAAAGGGTTGTCAGTAGATCCAACTAAAATTGAAGTGGTGAATAGTTGGAATAGACCCGAGACAGTGACTGAGATAAAGAGTTTCCTTAGATTAGCTGGTTATTATCGGAGATTCATTAAGGATTTCTTGTGGATAGCAACACCGATGACCAAGCTAACGAGAAAGGATGTGAAGTTTGTATGGACTCATAAGTGTGAGGAATCATTCCAGAGTTTGAAACACTTATTGACCCATGCACCGATTTTGATTGTTCCGGAAGGGATTTAGGATTTGGTGGTTTATACAAATGCGTGTGGAACATGACTAGGAGCTGTGCTGATGTAGAGAGGTAAGGTGATTGCCTATGCTTCTAGACAATTTAGACCGCATGAGGTTAGATATCCGACACGTGATTTGGAATTGGCTGCTGTGATTTTTGCGTTGAAGGTATGTAGACATTACCTTTTGGGAGAGAGGTCCGAGCTTTATACGGATCATAAGTCGTTGAAGTACTTGCTCTCTCAGAAGGAGCTGAACATGAGACAGCAGAGGTGGTTAGAGTTTATTGTTGCTTATGATTTTGGGATTGAGTACACACCGAGGAAAGGTAATAAGGTAGAAGATGTGCTTAGCAAAAAGTATCAGAATGCAGTGTTAGCAATGATTGATGAGTTGAAAGATTTAGAAGCCTTATCAGCTTGTAGAGTCCAGTGGAGATCCGAGGCTGGGTCTAGTTGAGAGACTTTTATATTATCTTGTTTAGAAGTTCAACCAGTGATGATCGAAAGTATTGCTTCTAAATAGAAGGAGGATCCAGTGTTAGCTGAACGGATCAGGAAGTTAAGAGGTGGAACCGAGTGCGATGACTTAAAGGACTTCAGTCTTGACTAGAGTGGGTGCTTGAGAAAGAAAGGGAGATTATGTGTTCCGAGTGTAGGAAACATAAGGAAAGAAGTTTTGGAGGAATGCCATCGTTCGAAGTTCATTATTCATCCGGGAGGAAATAAGATGTATCGTGATATGAAGAGAAGTTTCTTTTGGGAAGGTATGAAGCGAGATGTGGGCTTATAGGTGAAGCAGTGTTTGAACTGCCGGGGGTAAAAGCCGAACATCAGAAGCCGAGTGGATTGCTTCAGCCATTAGATATTCCAGTATGGAAATAGGATTCTATTTCTATGGATTTTATTGACTGGTTGCCAAGGTCGAACAGAGGAAATGAAAGTATATGGGTCATAGTGGACAGATTGACCAAGAATGCCCATTTCATTCCAGTTAAGTCAACCATAACAACATTTGTTTTAGCGAAGTTGTTTATGAAAGCTGTAGTTAGACTGCATGGAATTCCTAGTAGTATAGTAAGTGATAGAGATTCCTTATTCACTAGCGAGTTCTTAAAGAGTCTATAGGAAGGTTTGGAAACCAAGCTCAAGATGAGTACCGCTTACCATACACAGACAGATATGCAAACGAAAGAGTTAACAAAATCTTGGAAGATTTGTTAAGAGCTTATGTATTAGATTTCGAGGGATCATGGGAAGAGCATCTGCATTTAGTCGACTTTTCGTATAACAACAGTTATCAAACTGGTATTGGGATGGCACCGTTTGAAGCTTTGTATGGAAGACCATGCAAGTCTCCCGTTTGTTGGTTAGAGACTGGGGATAGGTTGGTTCTTGGTCCAGATTTGGTTAGAGAAGCTGTAGAAAAGATTGAGGTCATTCGAGCTAGGATGAAGGAGCCTCAGTCTAGGCAGAAGAGTTATGCAGCCAAAAGATGGAAAGATTAAGAGTTCTCAGTTGGAGATCAGGTTTTTGTTAAGGTGTCACCAATGAAGGGTGTGATTAGATTCGGAAGATCAGGAAAGTTGGCACCGAGATTCGTTGGACCTTTTCGTATTGTTGAGAAGATCGGGAAACTCGCATATAGAGTCGAGTTATCGAGCAGTTTGGCAGGAGTTCACGATGTTTTCCATGTTTCTTATCTCAGAAAGTGTGTTAGAGACCCGGAGAATACTATTGCACCTACTGTATTAGATGATTTATTAGTGGAGCTAGATTTGACTATAGTAAGAAAGCCGATTTGCATTGTTGCGAGAGATGAGAAGAGGTTTAGAAACAAGACAGTCAAATTAGTGAAAGTCCAGTGGAGTGACGATGAGAGAGACTTTACTTGGGAGACTGAAAGCAGGATTAGAGATACTTATCCTGACTTGTTTGATGGTATGTTTTACCTCTTTGATTAATTTGTTATGTACCTTATCGTAATTTCGAGGACGAAATCCTTTAAGGAGGGGAGTTTGTAACACTCCATATTTTTGGTAACATTATTTAGGTTATTTAGTTAGTTAAATAAAATAAAATAATGTGTTGATTAGGGGATTGAGATTTGATTTAATTAAGGGTTAGCCGTGCCATTTAACCAATGAATTAAAATAAGATTTAAATTGAAATAGAGGAGGGGTAAAATAGGAAAGAGCCATTCTTGTACCCTAAACCCTTAGCCATGTATCCCATACACGTTCATTTTTATTTATCAAAATTTTTAAACTTGTAGCCGACCACCATTAATAAAAGAAAGAGGAAGAAGATTAATAAAAGCTAAGGAAGAAGCTAAATCAAATCAAATCCATTCAAATCTCAAGCTCCTTAATCTTTAAAACTAAGGTGAATAATGACTACATCTCAAATTTCTTATTATTTTCGGTTTTAAGTTGAATCCGAACTTAATTGCAATGATTTGGCACATTTTTGAATGATGGAATGATTATATATACTTGTTGATGATTTATGTTTGTTCGTATAGACTTTATGACATGTTTTAAGGTGAAAACCCTATCAAATGACATCCAAATGCCTTACGAATTTTTATATAGACCAGAAATGATATTTTAGAGATGGGTTTTAATTTTTAGAATTTTCTGAATTTATGTGGATTTTATATGAATTTTCTAGTGAAGAAAATGTTATTTTGGATTAAAAATTATTTACGGTTAAATAATTAATGGTTTGGATCTGAAATTAATATATGTTAGAAAACATATTGAAAGTGATTTTCTAGAATTTTTGTAGAATTTTCCTAAGTGTTTTAATAGGCATATAAAATTATTTAAGGTATGGAACTTAAATGTTTTATATATTTATGAAAGGAGAAAGGGCTTTTTGTAAATAAATTCAAATTGTTAATTCTGGAAATTTGGCAGTACTTTTAGAAAAGAGAGACTTGCAACCAATCCAATTTGACAAATAAGGCAAGTGAGGTACAAAGAAATAATATAAAAAGGACTAATCAACATGGATTTTACTGTTTCGAAGTTTTCGGCACCAGGCCTTCGCCTCCTTACCTTTGCCTCCGACTCTATTGAAACCAATGCACATGGTATCAGGTAACTGGTACGTAGTGAATTGGATATAGGCGGAAGGTATAAGGTCGAAAATTTGGGGTTTCGAAGGAGTTGAAGCGATACTTTACTTCTAAATTAAAATACGCCTACTTGTTTTCGACTGAATAGCTTACGACTTGGTTGGCTTTCGACCAGGTCAAATGGTTTTAAAGAAATCGTTTCGATTGGGTTGCGTTTTTGTTATAAATGACTACTTTCGACTAAATCGAAACCTTTTGTTGCCGCTTTCTTCCTTTCGACCCTGATGGTTTCGAAGGGGTTACTTTGTTTTATAAAATTTGGCCACTTCTCTAATGCTTTCGAAGGGATGGTTTCGACACCATCACTTCTTTACTTAGGAATGGTTTTGAAAGGAATGCTTTTGACTTTAATGGGTTTCTGATCCTTTTGCTCTACTTGAAGGCATAATCTAAATTCTTTCGATCGAAACATTTTTCAATGGTTTCGAAAGGTTTCCACATGTTTTAAATTAAATCCAAAGGCTTTTGAAACGTTTAGTGTTATAATGCTTTCGAAGGGTTTTTAAATGTAGGTTTCGAAGGGGTGGTTCCCCAGTGATTTTGAAAGGTTTTGAAGGAAGGGTTTCCAATGGTTTTGAAAAGTCTAAGAGGAAAGGTTTTTCCAATGTTTTCGAAAGGCATGGTTTAAAGGTTTTGAAAGAAGGATGTCTAATGTTTTAAAGCTTTCGAAGGGAAGGTTTCTCAATGGTTTCGAAGGGAAGGTTTTGAATAGTTTCGAAAGGAAGAATTTGGCCTTTTGGCCTAGGTTAATTAAAGGGTTTTACTTGGTTTCAAAAGGGTTACTTTCAAGGGTTTCGAAAGGGTTGTTTAAAAGCATTAAACAAAGGTTTCGAATATACTACTAGGCAGCATAGCCTAAGTGTTTTTAAGTTAAAAGGGTTTTGACTTATTTTGAGGGGATAAGTAGTCCTCGTTAAAATTCATCAACATTATTTTGAGTAAAGTATATACAACATGGAAAAATAGCTTAGAATAAAGCTAAGAATATTTTTTTTGGGTACAAGTATGATTTAAAAGGTAAAATCATTTTGAAAAGATTTTCAAGGAAAAAGATGAAGGGTAGTTAGCCCTAAGAAAACGATTCGGACAGTTAGTCTATTTTGCGGACAGATAGTCTAGTTTGCGGGCAGTCAGCCCAGTTTTCGGATAGATAGTCTGATAGTCCATTGGTTACCTGATTATAGCTTAATGGACATTGCTATTATTATTATTATTATTATTATTATTATAATCAGTTTGATTAACCAGTTTGGTTGTAGGAAAAGATCTGCAAAATATATGTTTTAAAAAGGATATTAGCGAGGGGAAACCCATTTCG
This sequence comes from Allium fistulosum, assembly GCA_030737815.1. NCBI lineage: Eukaryota > Viridiplantae > Streptophyta > Magnoliopsida > Asparagales > Amaryllidaceae > Allium > Allium fistulosum. The sequence goes on from JASFAW010000014.1 coordinate 9,397,432, forward strand.
CTAAGCGGCATGGTCTCACTTAGTACCAGTAAACTGAGATGTAACAGTATTATTCACACCAGGCTTTATGTCTAACTTAAAGTTTTTGTTTCCCTTAAACTTTCGGGTGCTCAAAATTGATTTGAGTAGGATGAGGGTTGAGGTTTTCAGGTTTAGGTAGTTTTGGCGAATAAAGCTTCCGATGACAAGCAGGTGGCTGACGGATAGCTAATTAGGAGTTACAATTTATTCTGTTTATTTTCGGAGTGTGTATATTAAGTCAAATATGACTATATTGACTTTGGTCAACCAAGGGGGCATCGTCATATGTCGCTCTTGCGTATTTTGCAATCGATATATTTGATCATTGCCTGGAAAACGTAAAGGGATTATGTAACCTGGATATGAATTATTGTTTTGAAATGTAATCAGTAAAATGTTGTTTTTTTAAATCTGTGATTTTGTTCGTATTCAAGTGCTTCTGAAATTATAGATACCATTAGCCTTACCGTATTTTGTCACCAGAAGTTAACACTATAGATGACTGCAGTATCTGTAGCGCTTAGCTTCTGGCCTCCAGATAATAGGATGTTATAGTAATTAAGTAGAAAATGATATTTTTCATAATAAAGTATTTGCTTTTGATTTATTATTCACATATGTCATTTGTTTATTTGTTACTTTTATTATGCAGCAGAATCCTCTACTACATGAAGTAATTTACCCCCTTTTACTCTCTAATTTATCTCTTTACTTAATTGATTTGTTAATTAAAGTAATTTACAATCTCACTATTTAATTCATATAATTCTAAAAATAACGGGAGAATTCTCGAAACTTTATAGAAATTGAAAACATCTTACTTTACCTTCAGTAAAATTTCAGACCGATATATTAAATTTTCGTAGTTTTAAATATTAATTTGCAGCTAAACTCCCCATTTTCAATTTTGAAAAATCATAATAAACTATCTATACATCCAAAAATTATGAAAATTACAATACGTCTCTGTTTTGTTATTACAAACATCATATTAAAATTTCAAAATATTAGGAGAAGGTTAATTCAAGTTTTACTCTTAAACATATCAAAAAACAATGAAATTTAACATCCAAGCATTTATTGATCATTATATTATCAACTAAAGAAAATTATCATCATTTGAAGCATAAAAATAAGTCGAATCCCAATCTAAATAGATAGGGATAAGATATAGTGTAAGTATTACTCACCTAAGCTTGAAAACTTGATTTTAAACCTCCTTTTCTCTTTAAAGATGAAAACTTGATCCTTTTGTTTTAGTTTTCCTTCTTACTTCTTTGTAATGGTGGTTAGCCTTGTTATGTTTCCTTCTTTTTGGTTTTGTTTTAAAATAAAATAATGTGAATGAAGAGAAGGTTTTCAAGCTTTCATTATTATATTATTATATTATATTCTCTTAATTAATGGTCGAATTTAATTATTGTAAATTCCCACGGTCAACTCGATTAATATTTTAAGTGTCCCTTCTTAAATACTTAAATTCCCCTTGAATAATTTACCTCGTTAAATTCTCTTGACTACCATTTAAATAAATTTTTATTATTAATTTAATCACATATTATGATATTCCAAAATATGGGGTGTTACAGTGTCCCCTCCTTATAGGATTTTCATCCTCAAAATTCAAGTAAGGTAGGATAATGACCACCATCAAAAATACAAATGTACACACAAGTACAACCATTACACTACTTCTCTACAAATTTAAATAATCAACAAACAATCATAATATGTTAGCACCACTACAATACATAATAATATCATAATACAAAATATACTATTGTTGAAACTAGTTCATACAACAAACAAGCATACCAGCTTAAACATACATGTTTAAAACAACTTAGGATGGATATTCCAAGTATTATCCACTACGTCTAAGGTACAATCATTTATATTGTCACTCCACTTAATGTAAACAAGCCTAATACTCTTCTTCCTCAACTCTCACTACGCCATAGATGACCTTCTGCAACATTTTTGCAAGGTGTTGCCAGCTAAAATGTTGCGATAGATATAAAATTTTGGTCCTACTGCAACGTTGTATTTATGGTGTTACCTTAGTCATAAAAATGTGTTGCTCTAGCTAAACAAGTGTAACACGATGCAACATTTTTGTATAGTGTTGCTATAGATGTATTCAAATTAAAAAATTAATAAAATTAGCAATCCACGTGAATACGATCCAACGGTCTACATTTAATCTGATTGTTAAAATGGATCACCGCTACAATTTACCCCAAATTTTCGTTTTCCCGCTTTACTTTTCATATCATTTCGTTCTCACCCCCAATTTCCAAATCCCTAATTTCCAAATCATATTTTCGTTCTTTATTTTTATTCCAAAAACAAAATCTCGTTCTTTTTTTCTTCGCTCTCTCCTCCCCTACCGCCTACCCCAAATTTCTAAGGTTTCGTCCTCCTTCACAACTAACAATGGTGACAGAGGCAATCCCTGAGATCTAGATTGGAACATAGCTTCAAAAAATTCCCAATCGCCTTCATCTCTAGATTGGGATCAAGAGTCCTTCTCTACCTGGTCCACTGGACTGACCAAATCCCATTTCGATGGCGAACAACCAATTGACACCCAGCAAGATGAATCAGACCCTCTTCCTAAACCTCCATCAGCTCTATAAATTGCTATGGCAATGGACGAGGAGGTAGAAACCATGAAGAACCTTGAAAATGATAATAGAAGGGATTAGAGATTCGTGGATGGTTGGAATAGAAGAATGATGGAGACTTATAATAAGCTTTTGAAGCAAGTGAGGGAGCCGGGTGTGAGAGGAGACTATATGAAGGAAGCGGATAAGGAAGGAGATGTATTGGTTGTATAAGGAGAATCCAGAGGTTAATACTGTGGAGAATCTTGCTAAGGATTTTAGGATTATGAGGCAGCGGGTGCATGCAATATTGTGGTTGCAGGAGGATAGGGAGGAGATGGAGAGGAAGACTAGGAAGCGGTTTGATGGTTCTGTTGAGGCCTTGCTTGACAGTTTGGTGAATTTATTTTTCTTTATTATTTCATTTGAAGCTTTTAAGCTTGTTTGAAAATTGAAGTCAGTAGAGAAGTTCTATTAATTAGAGTGGTAGCAATAATATATAATATAATGATTTAATTCAGTCTGTAGAATCATAGCTTATAACTTAAATACAATATTAGGTACGTGAAGAAGAATTATAATGGAGACAATAAGTATAGTTGGCTATGTATTTTTGTCATAGATAACAATCTATGCTGGAGCCACATTAGCTCAAAGTGAGTGGTGGAAGAAAATATACCCAAAATATTATACCTAATTGGAATTGCACTTAGACACATTAGCTCAAAGAGAGTAGTTGACCCATTATATATAGTTATAGCATGGTACCCAATTGTTCGAGTGGGTTGAGTGGTACCTGCTAAGTGAGCGTTGTGTGCAGTGTGCGTGTGTGTATATGAGTGTGTGCAGTATCTATGTAGAGTGATAGAGCATGAGTACATTTTTATGGAGATGTGTGTAGTGTAAATTTAGATATATGTGTGTATTTGTTCAAACACATCAGCATTTTCTCAAGCTTATTACATGATATAATTTTACATGCATGCTCTATTCTATATCTTCAACATATGCATGTAGCCATCATAATACAACAGCTCAGCATCCTCACCACCGTCCCTTTAAAGGTTTATTTGCTTTATTTTGTATTAAATAATGTCCGTGCTATGTACAGGATGTGTGAGTTAACATGGCTGTCTTGCTGGCTATTGAAGTAGTTCCGATGGGTGATGAAGTTGCTGAGGATGGGGTTTGCTAAGTTCAGTCTTCATTTGTGCATCATTTTACGTCGTTTCGCCGGCGCTGCGCTGCGCCCGGACCCGCTACTCGGCTCGGCGCTCGGCTCGTCATATATTTGTCAGTGTCGGTGTCTGTATAAATTGAAACTGCATATGTAATGAGTGAACTGAGTGATGTAGTGAGGAATATCTGTATATGTGAATATCAGTGTTATATATCATTGAATTGTAAAATAGTGGAGTCAGGAATTTGTACTATTTCAAATGTTGAAATAAAAAATTTATTTAAATAAATTACTGTTTAAATATCAAATTCTGTGCGATAGCATTTTATTAAATAAATATTTATTTTTATTAAAAAATCAAATATGCTCTATATTGTGGGCCCCACAACTTCAGAAAGTTAATATCTATAGCAACATTTTTGGAATGTTGCTACAGATACCTATGGGTGTTGCCATAGACCCAAATAGGGTTCTATTGCAACAATATTACTTATGTTGCCTTAGATAGTCAAAATGTTTCCTTTGAGGTCTAAGGCAACGGCAAAAATTGCATCACCCTAAAAGTGTTGCCATAGACATATGGCAACATTTTTCGGGCCTGAGCCAACATTTTTTTTGTGTTGCAGAAGGTCATCTATGGCGTAGTGTCTTTTGTATCACGACGTACTATTTCCTTTGATTATCGAACATACATCAAATTTGGTTCCATAGATAAATCTTGAATCGCCCTCAATTTTAATACTATACTAAGGTCATGCATGTATTTCCTAAAATGCAATGTATGAAAAACATTATGCACCTCCACCAAGCTACTAGGCAATTAGACTCAATAAGTGAGGTGACCGATCCTCTTAATCACCGAAAATGGTCTTACATATCTATAACCAATTTCTTTGTCTCCCAAAGCACACCTTGCATAAGAGAAACTTTATGAAAACACGATCGCCTACTGCAAACTCTGGTTTCTTTCGTCTTTTATTGTCATAAGTCTATTGTCTTGACTATGCAACCTTAGTTCTTACGCGAATCAATTATATCTTCTTTGTAGCATCTCTTACCAAGTTGGTCCTAATAGGAGTCTATCTCTCATGTCCATCCAACAAATATGTGACTTACATTCTTTACCATAAAGCATCTTAAATGGTGTCATTCAATACTCGAATAGTATCTATTATTATAAGCAAACTCAACCAAATACAAATGATCTTCCTAAGATACTCCAAAATCTAGGACATGTGCTCTCAGCAAATCCTATAAAAATCAGTTCACCCTTTTCGGTTGATTGTTTGTGTTTGGGTAGTAAGACACACTCAAGTTAAATTCCTTATTTATAGTACTATGCAAACTTTTCCAGAAGTCACTTGTAAATAGTGGTTCTTTATCACTAACAATGCTGCTTGGAATCCCATGTAGTTTCACAATACTCATATAAAGCTTTGCCAAGCTAGCTGTCATTCTTGTCGAATTTTTTGGGATAAAGTTGGCACTCTTAGTCGGTCTATCAAATATTAACCAAAAAATATCATTTCCCGATCTCCACCTCGGCAAACCATCTATAAAATCCATAGATACAAATCTCACTTCCAAGTTGGTACTTCAAATGGATGAACTAGTCCCCTAGGCTTCTGATGTTTATCCTTAAATTGTTGACATATAAAACACTTCATTACACATTCATCGACATCCCTCTTTATCCCTTCAAAAATGAACATGCACTTAATACATCTTCATGCCCTTCGGATGGATTGTAAACTTGGATAGATGAGTTTCCTCTAAGACTTCCTTTTGAACACCTCCCTCCTTTAGGACACACAATCTTCCTTTCTTTCGAAGCCATCCCTTTGAGTATATCTCAAACTCCTTTAGGTCCACTTCATCCCCACCCATCTCTATTCGCCTAATTCTTTTGGCACATAAAGGTTCCTTACTTTGCTATATGAAAATTTTATCCATAAGTGTTGGACAAACTTTCAAACTAGCTAATGCGCTCGTATCCTTACTTGTTCTTGCATTTAGCCTAAAATGCACTCCATAAGAGGCTAATGCCTCTGATGCTTTCCATTCCTCAATCGTGGCTAACATTCCATTCGGCTGCTTTCTATTCAAAGCATCGACGACTTTGTTCCCCTTTCCAACATATACATTATATCAAAGTCATATGCCGTAAATCTCTACCGCTTTATGTTCAACTTATTCTCAAAGAATAAATAATTAAGAGACTTATGGTCCGTATACAACTTGAACAGTTCCCCCAACAAAAAATGTCTTCGATTCTTCAATGCAAAGACCACCGATGTTAATTATAAATCATGAGTTGGATAGCAAACTTCATGTGGCCTCAATTGTCAAGATTCATAGGTTATTACTATACCCTTCTGCATCAAAACCGCTCCCGACCCAATTCCATAAGCATTGATATGAACAACAAGATCCTAATTCCCCTCAAATACAATCAAAACAGAAATCTTCGTCAATAACCTCTTCAACTCCTAAAATGAGCCTTTACACTTATCAGTCTGCTCGAACTTCTCATTCTTCCTTGTCAACTTTGCTAATGATGTCGTTATACACAAGAAATCCATAATTAATCCACGATAATAACAAGAACCCAAGAAACTCCATATCTCCGTAATTGTCTTTGGTCTTTTTCAATCACTAATGGTCTCTATCTTCGAGGGATCCACTACTAATCCATTCTCTAAGACAATATATCCTAGAAACTTAACTCCAAAGTGATATTTGAAAATTTTCACCTTCAACTTATGGTATCCCAAGGTCTCCAACACAAATCTAAGATGGATTTCATGGTCTTCCTCATTGTTGGAGTATACCAGAACATCATCTATAAAGACCAACCCAAATCTATCCAACGCAGTGACATTGATCAATCCAAAGGGCATGACTAACCACTCGTATGAACTAGACCTTATTCTAAATTTGGTCAAAGAGAACTATCTTCAGCTATCCTTAGTTGATGGAGTCCCATTGTCAAATTTATCTACGAGAAAATTCTTTCTCCACTTAACTGATCAAACAAGTCGTCTATCCTACGCAATGGATAATGATTCTTCATAGGCAACTCATTCAACTTTCGATAATCAATACACATATGGAGTGATCCATCCGACTTATTTACAAAAACCACGAATGTTCCCCATGGGGAACTACTTTACCTAATGAAAATTTTATACTCAAGTTTCAGTAGTCGCTTCTTCAACTCCTCATCTCCTTGGACGACATTCTATTAACTGGTCTATTAATAGGTTGTGCTCCTGGTACGAAATCTATGCGGAATTCAATTTACCTTCCAAGCGACAAACCCGTCACCAGTTCAAAATAATCTATAAATTATCGAACCACTAGCACTCTATTAATCCCATCCTCTTAAGTCCCCATGGCATACAATGTAGCTCCAAACTTCTCTTTCATCACGTCTAATGCTAAGATAACCCTTTCTCCACTCCTAAAATTTCTCAATGGAATAACTCTATCGTCACAATAGATTCTAGCATCATTTCATACTAGCTAATCCATACCCAAAATCACCCTATAGTATACAACATCAATCAAAAATGGGTCTTAAGCAAACAAATGTTCACACGAAACAAAATCTAAATTAGTGCACCATAACCCACGAGTGGCATATACCTACCGATTGGATTGACCACATGCAAAGTTGTAACTAAATAAATGACATCTAAACCTAACCCATCGACTAAATAATTTGAATTGAAAGAGCATGCAACATTAGTATCAAGCAGAACTCTAACTGAAATACAGGAAATTAAAATCATACCTCCAAGCACCACATCCTTCCCCTTTTCCTTAGGAGATGATCCAATCATCGGTCTTTCTAAAGCATACACCTTTACTTGCTTTAAATTTGGACAATCCCTTCTGGTTTTTTTCTAGTTAAAACACTTGACCTTAGCCACTCCAACCAGTTTCATACAATTAGATGCGTAGTGCCCTACTTGACTACAGTTATAACAAGTGACTTCACAAACATTCTTCCATGCTCCTCCTACTTGAGCCTCTCCCATTTTTTGCTGGCCCTTCTTACCCTCCTGGTATGGGGAGAATTTCTTCCTCTCATTGGTTTAAGCCTTTTGTTCCACATTCTTCTTATCAGTGTACATAAGCTCATATCGCCTTGATATATCTATCACTTTGTTAAATGGAAGTGCCAAGTAGCCATTTTTTCTATCACTCAGCCTTGGCCTCAATCTTATAATAAACCTCTCAACCTTCTTTCTCGATGTCCTAATCAGAACCATCCTATACTTGGACAGAGCGTTAAAATTCGACAAATACTCTAGCATTGTCATACTCCCCTATTCTAGCTCCACAAATGCTTAGGACCTTTCCAACATCCTCGATACAAGGATAAATTGCTACTTAAACATCCCCTTGAACCTTTCACAGGTGATTTCTTGCTTAGGATCTTCGGCCCTCACAGACTTCCACTAGGTATTGGCTAACCCTTTAGGTTGTCTAGACACCACGTTCACCCTTTTTGCATCGGTAAATTTCAAATCTCCATAAATACGACCACACATCCATAACAAATAACTTGCTTCCATAGCGTGCTTTGTTCCATTGAACATTTCTCCCTCCAAACTCCGAACATTGCAAACTTCTCCCTAACTACCTACATCGGGCCTTGTCGAACTTTCAGATCTTGCAGTGGTACTTGATGCTGAGCATGCTGTTGCACTAGATTTGCTAAAAACTGCTGGAAAAGCACATTCATATCCATATTTCCCACCGTTGGAGCTGGCATCTGAGCACTTGTTTCTACACCGACATTAAGGCTATTTCCCTTCCTTGGCCATTAGTCCATATACTTGCTTTGCCTCTGCTAGCAATTGCCCTTAGATCTCTTAACATCAAATGTCCACTCCAGGTTTCCATTATTGTTTTCTATGAATAAAAAAATAAGAGAGTGAAAGCAATAGAAGAAGGGTTTATATATCCACTTATACATCTATATCATAATACAAATATGTTCTATATATAGTGTAAAACCTTCCTAAGATGTTCAATTTCAACTATCTAATTTGCTCTGTTTTACTAAAATATCCCTTAACCTAAGCTCTGAAACCGAGTTGTAACATTCCTCATTCCGAGACCCGAAAATGAACGTCGATGATAACTGCAATCATCAACAAAATTATTTCCATGCGACAAAATAAGATGAGTTGTTTTTCAACAATAGTATGTAAACAGAGAAACTAAAAAAATCACTATCATAGGGTCAGATATGAAGCCTGGTATGAGTAAACTCAACCTATTCAAATGAGTACCATGAGTTTATAGGGAAACATAATCAAAACACGAGTAAATTTCAATATCACAGGGTCTGTTTTACTAAAAAAATCACTATCATCGTGACAAAATGAGACTAGTTATATTTCAACAAAAGTAAGTAAATTTCAACTCAATCTATTCAAATGGTACCATAAGTTTATAGGGAAACACAATCAAAACACGGGTCAGATATGAAGCCTAGTATGAGTAACATTATACCCTAACACAAAATATAGTGAGACCATGCCGCCCAGCGGAACAAGTTTTCCCTTTACTAATACATCATCATAAATTGTAGAATATATCAAATAGAGTGAACATCATGGCATGAATCATAATCATAAAAGATCATTCCAACTACAAGTGTATCCTACACTTTATATCAAGCCTCGATTGGGTTTTATAGTCATTTCTTCTAGGTTGCCACTTAGGCCTTAAATCATCATTCCCAATTAATGTGGATTTTTGACATATAGGTTGCCACAAAGGCCTTATACCATCACTTCCTGATAATGTTGTGAACAAACATTGAGGCCGCCACACAAACCTTGCACCCAATCTTTCATACAATGTCATGAATAGACATTTAAGTTGCCACACAGGCCTTGTACCCATGCTTTTGAATATTGTCGTAAATAGACATTCGATTACCCCATAGGCCTAATGTTAACACTTCTACAAATAACGTTATGTTTTAACATTATAGGTTACTACTTAGGCCTTACACCCCTTACACCATTCTATGGTTAGATTAAAATCCACTAAATTCTTTAGACAAATCATTTTCATCTTTCTTTCCTAAATGATACAACCTATCATTTCTTAACTTCTCTAAACTTATTCCTTTTCTCATAGTTATTCCATTTTAAATTATTGCTTCTTACCATAATTTCATTACTACTAAATTCAAATTCAACATCTTGGAATTGGGACTTCAAAATTCTGCCCACAACCTACATATATTAAAATAATGGATTTAGTATAATTAACTATCAATATATAACTATCAAACTTCTTAACCCATGTTATTGCATACCTAGTATCGCATGCATATAGCCATCACAAGTCTAGCTAGTGCATGTCTCATTTAATAGCTATCACAAGTCTAACTCAATAATTATCATATGTTTAATTTCCATAGTAACCACATATTTTACTCTATAACTATCGTATACCTAACTCAGTAGCTATCACATGTTTCATTCAATAGCTATCACATTCTAACATTGGAGCTAACACACCGTTAAAGCTATTGCAAGTACTCGCATGTCTAGCTTAAGTGCTATCGCATTTCTAATGCTATCACAAGTATACACTTTTGCATGTCTAGCTATCACATGTTTATCATTTAAGCTATCATAAATCTAGCTTTAAAGCTATCATAGGTTTAAATATAAAGTTATTGCATGTACAACCTAACTATCATAGGTTTAACTTTAATGTTGACGTAAGTCTAGATTTTTTGGGCTATCGCATGAGTAAGTTTAAGTTCTATCACATGTAAAGGCTATCTCATGTATAACTTATAGGCTATCGCGTGTATAAAAGTGGCAACTCTATAAATAAGTAGAAAACCGATATTTTCCATAATAAAGCAATTATTACTTTTATTATGCACTAGAAGTTTTACAACATGTAGTAATTTATCCCCTTAGTTACTTTCTATTTATTCTCTTTCCCTAATTGATTTGTTAATAAAGGTAATTTCCACCATTTAATTCAGAAAAATTCAAAAAATAATAGAAAATTCCCCAAAAACTCACAAAAATTTGAAAACACATTCCTTTACCACTAATAAAATTTTTAAATGGTCATTTAGGGGCCTTAGCTGGTGATCTAGGCTGTTTCCCTCTCGACGATGAAGCTTATCCCCCATCTTCTCACTGGTCGACATTGGCCCCTGTAATTTTGGGGTTATATCTAGTATTCAAAGTTTGCCTCGATTTGCTACCGCCCTCGCGGCCCACACCGAAACAGTGCTTTACCCTTAGATGTCCAGTCAACTACTATGCCTCAACACATTCGGGGAGAACCAGCTAACTCTGGGTTCGAGTGGCGTTTCACCCCTAACAATCAAAATATAAACTTTTAATATTTTTAAATGTTAATTTACAGCCAACACTACCTGTTTTGAACTTTGAAAAATCATGACAATTTTTTTACATCTGAAAATTATGTAAATTAAAATCCATATCTGTGTTGATGTTGCAAAAATCATATAAAATTTTCAAAGTATGTAGAGAAGGTTAATTAATGTATTACTCTTAATCATATCAAAAGCAATGACATCTAACATCCAAACCTTTATAAATTCATTCTATTATCAAACAAACATAATTATCATCATTTAAGATATAAAAAACAAGTCAAATCCGAATCACTATAGATAGTCATAAAAATTTGTGTAAGTTTTACTCAACTAAATTTGAAATTTTTATTATTAACCTCTTCTTCTCTTTCTAGATGAAAGCTTGATCTTTGTGCTTTTGTTTCCCTTCTTTCTTCTTAGTAATGGTGGTCAGCCTTATTGTGTTTTCTTCTTTTTGGTTTTTTTCAGAATGAAATGAGGTGGATGAAGAAAAGATCATGCTTTTGGTGTACATGTATTATAAAATTTGGCTTGCGAGAAAATTTGCCCTTGTCCAATCTTATCAATTCCTTTCCCTTAATATAAACATCCCTTCATTAAAACATTTTATTTCATTCTCTTAATTAACAATCTAATTTAATTAACATAGATTCTCTTAGTCAACTCACTTAAACTTTTAAGTGTCCCTTCTTATTTAATTAGATTCACCTTGAGTAATTCCCCTAATTGAATTCACTTGATTATTATTTAAATAAATTCTTATTATGAATTTAGTCTCACTCTAAAATATGGATTGTTACAACCGACCTACATAACCCAAGATTCATATTACAGCTAGAATAGTTAATTAGATGGACATCTCCATCTACCCTAGTCCTTATACTGTGTGTGAAAAGTCCTAGCCACATATACTAACCAACTTAACTCATATCAGCATTTCGTTATCATCAATTTCTCTTGTATCTACAAATGTTTCCATAAACCTCATTAACTTTGAATATTTCTCCATATATGATTACACACATAATACAACATCCTAACGTTGCTACTCAATCTATATAAAGTAGCTTCAACAATTTTTATAGAGCTTACAGGGTCCAGGTTCAATTTGGTTCCAACTCTGCAATTTAGAAATTATAATTTTTCTTTCAAATGTGAAACAACCTACAGTTTTGGACACACCGATTCACACCTAAAGCGATGTTCGAACTTGCTTCACGCTAAGAAGGACGGATTGTTAGGTTAAGGTAGTTTTTGTGGTACAAAGATAAACATAAATAAACAATCTACACTTTTAAATCTCACAGCGGGTGGGATAAAATGTAAATAGCTGAAATAAACCAAATATCTCTACTGAACAAATAGTGACCCATTGAGAAAACAAAACAGAAAAAGTTCCTAATAAACAACTAGAAATAAATGTCTATCTGACTAGTATAATCAGATACATATAGAATGAATATAAAATAAGTAACTCTAGAGCGCATCGTCACCTCCTACACGTACCGTACTCTTGTCAGAACACCCTACTATTATGTCAATATGTAAGTAGGTAAAGAAGGAAAAATAGAGAGGGTCGGACATAGTACGGTGAATAAGAAATATAACTAATGGCATGGTGTCAAATGCTAATAGAAAGATAAACTACCATTTATAATCTACACAATCTAGTGGTGTTTATCTGCATACAGATTTGCCAAATGATAAAATATAGGGAAATAATCTAATATACGTCTAAAATCTGACAACAACCCACATGGATGAAGTAACCAGGTCGGTCTGCAACGGGTAAATGGGTAGATTTCAATTTTCCCCCCTATTTAGATCATAGTGGACTTATGAAATCTAGTGAGTTTCATTAAATCCAATCTAGTTAACTTAAATTAAATCCAATTTTAATAGAATTTCTAATTTAACTTATTAAATATATATTTCTCAAGTATAAAGTTTGAAAAAGTATGAATATATTAAATATATTCATATTTCTAAAAGGTGTATATAAGGGGATGAACATATTATTATTAGATCTAAATGTAATCGCATCAAGATCCAAAATGAGAAAGAAGAAGAAAAAGGCGGTATCAACAATTGATTACATCTTCTTCTTTTGCAAACATTCTACTAAAACTATTCCTAATCATTATTTAAAATGACATATGACAATAAAATGTTCCACATGATAAATAATAACAAAACAACAACAATTTCAATATATACATACATAGATATTGAGACTTATATATACTATGTATATATTTACCATTTATATATGTATAACAATTGCCTCAATTTAATTTGGTTTGTAAGATGTATGTTTGATTAAAAGACATTACGATATGTTAAATATTAATAAAAAAGATTGATTAGACAAAATTTAACACTAATGTCTAATAGAAATTTCAAAATTAAAATTTAAAGAAATCTAAATTCGTAATTAAGATCTATATTTTACTTGATTAATGAAATAACCTTAATGAATAAAATACTTTTATTAGATTACATATTATATTTATATTTGTAAAATTATTAAGTTGAAAATAATTTCAATTATTCAAAGTTATACACACACATATACATACATATCAAAATTTAAATTATTTTAATATAAAATTAAGATTCACGCATTTCTAAATATTTTTATATGTGGATCTATAATAAATACATAGATATACATATAATGTTTAATTATATCACTCAAAATTAATGCAATTAAAAAACAAAACAGTCAAAAGGAATTATAGAATTAAAACTACACATAAGTTTAGAACAATATGTTAATGTAATTTATGTTCAAAATGTTTCAAATCAGTATTATTCAACTATAATTATACATTACCTTAAAAAATCATTACATATATATATAATCATATTTATAGAAGAATATATAATTTGACAACATAAAAATTCAGTTTTAAACAAATGAATTAAATCAAATCACATCATCTAGTTAATTATTCAAAATATGATGTTAATTGTAAATTATTAGTGAGGCAATGAGACACACACATACACACTCACAAATATATATATATATATATATATAGGCACACACATACATATATTTGTTATAAAGAGATACAACAAAATATAAATGTGAAAAGAAAATTTACCTTTATGGATCTAGCTAATAAGTTACGCCTTGTGGAGATTTCTCCTCTGACCTCTAAGTAGATCCACACCCAGCTTTACAAAAGGAGGATGACTCGCTTAATTTTTTATTTGATGTTTTCATTTAATTTGGAGTTTACTACGTTTTGGAATGGAAAATTTTATTTTCAACCAAGGCGATAGAGAAGAAGTGAATAAATGGAAGCATACCACGACTATAAGTTAATGGATTTGTTTTGAATGAATGAATGAAACCTTTCACTTTCTTTCAATTGAAACTTCCATAATCAATTCCCATTATTTTCTCTCTCTCCACCCCCTTTCTTCTTATATGCCATCAGAAATTTTCATAAATCCCTTCATGCAATTATCTTTTATTTAAACTCGTTTAAAATTACACCGATATCGTATATCGATGCATATAAATATAACTTTTATATACACATTCAAATAATTCCAAACAACTCCAAAACGTCAAATAAATTTTTCCTTAAATATTATTTAATTTAAATAATTTACAATATTTTATGAAATAATTAAATCATATCATTTTTTGGAGAATTCACGAATGCATTTATGAGAAGCAAAGGTGTGAATTCAATCAACGATCAATTGTGAACAAGAATATTAACGTTCACACATCACCTTAGTTAGTAGTCTGATGGTTTGGCCAAATTTATCGCTTGCAGTTCTTTTTAGAAAAATCATATTTCATATAATCATAAGCTGTACTATTTAATAACTAATTTACACACATTCTCTTCGTCGACATTATATAACTTTAGGATTTATGGTATTTGGCTTTGGTAAAAATTCCAATATCATCCTTATTCAACTTAGTTATTCCATAAACAAAGTCCTTAGTTCGATAATAATTTTTTTTAATCATACTACACTGACTTTGAGTTAACCATAGTTAATCATGATTGGCGAATTCTTTAATGAACAGCGATTCAATTCCAATGCTTTAACTCGGATCAACTATAGTTGGTTGATGGATCACCATGTCATGATTTAAATATTATAAAAATGGAACATTTACATTGAAGTTCCATAGTGTTCTCTAGTCGAGGGAACCTTGTAACATTATCATCTTGAGATTTCCTGTTTTATCTAGTTATTAATTACCAACATGAAACTCTTGGACAAACCATTCCATGGTTATCCAATAACTACAAGTACATAATCCATTAGTGCCCCTGACAGCTATAAGTAATACACTGCCCAGCATTTAGATAGTATTACCCACTCTAGACTCATTGGATGTATCGATATCCTTTCTCAAAACATCTTGACCATAAATATTTAAAATAATATGTTGTTTTACATTGTGATAGTTTTCTCATGATTAATACTCCTTGTAATTATTTTCATATAGCATACCATTTAATGATTTTCTGTAATTAATTACTTAACGAATTTATCACAATATAGCAAGTACATAAAGAAAATTAAACATCATTAGTACGAACAAAATTCGTTATAGAGTTAGATATATATATAAAATTACAACATTGCCCATAAGGCATATCCCTATCTCTCTTAATATCCCACTTGCACTTGGGGTTATTATGGATCTCAATCACATTCCTTTGATTAATTTTCTCAAAATGATTGAGGTAGTCCCTTAATGAACGAAGCTATGTTGTCTTAGTCATCTACTCTTTTAAATCGACTCTCTCCAACGCTGATAAAGTGCCTTTATCATGTGAAAGTTTCCGGAGTATGGTTCTTAATTTTTAATGAGTTGTAGGTTATTTCACCATCATTATCACGACATTGTTTCCACAAAACAAAGTCATCAAATTCTCAACATTTGAAACAACCCCAAGCTCAATTATAAATTTGTTCATTATATATACATAAAGCTTTTGCTATGGCGTTATTCAAGACGATGTACTTAGAGTTTTATTTGAATTACCCATAACCAATAATTTGGAACAATTCCACCTTGAAGCACATTAATTAAGGTTGAATATGAATTTAGGATTAACATACTATATTCTATATCACTTAGGAAGTTCGAGTCTGAATGCCCATTCATAAGGAGTTCGTTATTTCCATAAACAAATCTTTAGTATTTCATAAATACCCATAAATGCTCCTAACTACCATTGTAGCATCCCCTATTTTGAGGCTAGAAAATTTATACTATTGATGCTGCTGTCATCCTTAGTATTACTTTCCAATGACAAATTGGGATTTGTCATTGTATCATTAACATCAAGAGCACAAGAATTGTGAATTTTGAATAAACATTTCCATTCATTCATTCCTAAATTCATTACATTCAATTACATAACCCCACGGTTTCATTGTTCGGATAAAATATAATAAATACAAATATGATTCCATGAGTGATATATGAAGACGCCTGCTTGGATGATTAGAGTTTTAACTACTAGATAGTTACAATACCCACCTTTACATACATTCAACGAATAACAAAAGCAGTTAACATTGCACAATGAAAGCTGTACTCCTAAATAGTAGCTTACCTCCTAAACGTCTCTGGTGGCTTATTCATTTAACCTGAAAACCCTATTTTCAGCCTACCCAATACCCGAGAGTTTAGGAGGAAATCAAAAACTTCAGGTTAGACAAAACGTCTGTTGTGAATAATATCATTCCATGTCAAACCAAAAATCGATTCTTGGTGAGACCATGTTATAGAGCAGAATGAGTTTTCCCCTCACTAGTCCCCCTACAATTAATATGTCAATCATAATATATACCTGCAATCACCATGAATAGAACATAATCATAACACCAATATTATTATCATGCATGAATGGGTTAAAATGAATATTCCGTCATTCATGAGGGTCAAAAGGGTTACACACTCCCATAAATGCCCAATCCCAGAAAATGATCCATGGCATAGTTCTTCTAGGGTCACTATGAACCTATATTAGTTTTCACAAACTAACTAAAAATCTATCGGGATGACTGGGGCCAAAAATATAACTAGAGAATCCAAAATCTCTTCTCCACTAAGAGTAAATAACCTCGACTTCTATCCAAAAGAAGAAAGTTAATGGTGAGCGTAATTGCTACAAGTTCCTTTTTTTCATAATTTTAGCCACAATATTGGCAATGCCCCATGCATTGGAATCAAGACCTAACCAAATGAGGGCTTAACAGTTGGAGGATTGTGCGCGA
The DNA here is from genome assembly GCA_030737815.1 of Allium fistulosum. Taxonomy (NCBI): domain Eukaryota; kingdom Viridiplantae; phylum Streptophyta; class Magnoliopsida; order Asparagales; family Amaryllidaceae; genus Allium; species Allium fistulosum. The sequence continues at coordinate 9,414,908 of JASFAW010000014.1, forward strand.
CCCTAACTTAGTCTCCACCAAAAATTTGGTTTTAAAATATCTGTGAGTCATGTCTATTGATCGGTTCAAGGCATCCTTACATAATTTGATCTTCCGAATCCCTTGGATGCAACTTTACTCACTTAGGAGTTTAAGTCTAACCACACCCACTATTAGAACAACCCTAACTAGTCATCATTACCCAATCCACATTGTCCTAAATGTTGGGTGATAGCATATAACATATAAGTGAGCATGTAAACGATTTTACATAAGCAATAATAACCGATTAAGATATAAAATTGAACATATTACACACCAGTATCCATCACGAAAGATGACAACCATCCTATACAAAAAATTACCTATAGTTAAGTAATAATTTCCTTCACAAAACTTTTTTAAAATGGGCTAAAACAATTTTTCTTTCCTTTTAAACCCATATCAAAATATTTAACAAAAAACTACATTTTTGTTTAGGAAAACATAGCCTAGCATAGAGCTAAAAACTATCAAGTGTTATAAAATAAGCATTCTTTCTCTTAAAAACTTGTGTCATTGCACATTGAAAACTTGTACTATCGCACATCAAAAATTCATGTTATCGCATGGTAACAATATAGGCTATCACATGTTGAAGACCCATAGCTTTTGCAAGTTGAAAACATGCAACTATCGCAGGTTGAAAAGTTCCAAACTATCACAACTTGATAAAATAAATAGTTATTGCATGTTGATAAAACCTATAGTTGTCGCAAGTTGAAAATTATATAATCATCGCATGTTGAAAATTTTAGAGCCATCGCATGTTGACCATAGCTATTGCAAGTTGAAAACTATAACCCTATCGTAGGTTGAAAACTCATAGCTATCATAAGTCGATAAAAATGATAGCTGTCACAGGTTTATTAAATAATAGGTATCGCAAGTTGATAAAAATGATTGCTATCATACAATGATAAAATAATAGATACTGCAAGTTGATAAAATAATAGCTATTGCAAGTTGATAAAGTATGGCTATCGCATATTGATAAATATGGGCTATCGCAAGTTGATTAATGACATTTCTGTAATATCTACAAAACTGTTTTTTTCCTTCAAAGGTAATAACTTTTTACTATAGTAATTTCTTTCTCAAATTCTTATTGGTTAGTCAAAATCTTTTCAGAAATTTGCAGCAAAACAAAGAGAAATTTTCTCTTATTTTCCAAAAAATTAATTTTCCATTAATTATGCCATTAATTTTCCTTTTGCAATTAAAACCTTCTACATAAAACAATTTATATCAAATTATAGTTACTAGAGAAAAATCCTCAAAATTGTAAAAAATCTTAATTTACTTCATTAACGTCATAAAAAATTTTTAGAGAAAAATAATTAATTTTCATATTTTAAATAATTGAAATCTGAAATTACCAATTTTCTCTTGAAAATTCATAGTAAATTCATACTTCATCCAAAAATCGTGAAATTTAGAGCCCATCTCCAAAACAATATCATAAACATCATATAAAAAATTCAAAGCATTTAGAGATTAAAAACGTAATTTTCAACACCGGTACGTATTTAAAAAGTTGAAAATAACTCACTATAAAACTTAAACAGTATCGACACAAAGCATCCAAGGTAGAACAATACACTATACGATAAATAACAGAGAACAAAGAGTCATTAAACACATCAATCAAAACATAATAAAGTATATACATAGGTCTGACATACATCACAATGTTATGCATATAATGTGACTATATAAAATAAAATAATATACTACATTAGTGAATAACTAGTCTCCATTATGCCCTAAAAACACAAGTTGGTCCGATCATCCCAGAATTTGTAATATCTTGGACTGACCCGAGTATTATATAAATAACAGACGGATCGGGCTATATTTGAAAGGCAGATGATAAAATATCTCATAATTATATGCATGGTATAATAGTAATATAATAAACAATATAAAAAATCTCAAGAATAGCATCAGCTACAAACCTTGCATAGGAAAAATATCATCATCCATATAAACCAAGTCAAACAATAAAACAAGGAAATAATAGCAAATGGGTGGATCATCCATGCATAAAATCATCCTCAATATATAAGAAATATTAAGTAAACCAAGGAAAACACAACAATGCCCCAAAACAGGTATCAATAGACATTTTTAGGTTTGTCAAACTCATAGAAATGTAATAAGCAATTATCCGCTTATCCAATATATATAAATGATGATACATCGATAAATTATATAGTTGGTGGCACATGTATATGGAAGTATAAGTGGCAACACATGCCTATGAAAAATATAAGTGGCGACGCATGACTAAGAAGGATAGGGGAATTGATCATACACTGGACACAGTATTAGGTATAATCACAGCTCACCATTTCAAGTAGGAATATATATAGTATATGTCTATCTACCATACATAGTGGAACCAGACGAGAGACTGACATCATAATTTCTTGCATCAAGAACCACACGTTTATCTGTCTAACACGACTCCTACAGTCATCAGTTACTCCCCATAGTATAGTGACAAGATCCAGCTATGTGCTCATCCACGCGAGGACTTAACTCGATCACGACCCGAAACATGCCCCTACATGTAACTGATTGCTGGCCTAGGTGACTCAAGGGCAAATGCATATAGTGATAGCACACAACAATATATATATATATATATATATATATATATATCACCTCCAAGACTTTAGAGAAAAAACAATAGCTGTCATCTTAAGATCATGGGTTGGATAATCCTTCTCATGTACTAGTCAATAACTCCTTTTAATAAAGGCACGCTCAATTTTCGAGTTCCACAAAATGCTAAATGCTTCTAATAGCAGCCAACCAAACCGAGAAAACTTCTTATGCAAAGATTCTACTCGTCAAACCATACTTGGATAGGAAAACATGAAGTGGTGTTCACTCTTCACTATTGCAAGAAGTTTGATTTACCACTCTATCCTTCCAATTCAAATGTGGGTCGAAAAGGTCACTAAATCTCCATGTTTTAGCATTCCATAGTTAATTTATTCCTTGTAGGCTATGTAATCCTATTTATCTAACTCCAGTTTAATTATTTCCTTTTAAGTTTAAGTGATAGTCAAACTATCAATTTACCTTTTTAAATCAAAAGCTTTGATTTTTAACATCATTTTCACAAGATTAGTAAGCTTCTAAAATCATAAAATCCCAGCCCACATATTAAGTAAATTATTTAAGTTTGATGAAAATGGTATATACACCCTAGATCTATAATTTAAGGGGAATAATCTTTAAGATGTGTAAAATATGATATTGATAGAATTATGCAATTATTCCAAATTATTCTTATTTGGGTTGTAAACTGTTAATCATACATTTGGAATGCCTTAATTTGATTTAGGATTTAAAGTTTCTATAATTTAATTCATTGGGATTGTAGAATGTGGAATTTAGTTACATTAATCTCCATGTGAATTTCTATAAATTATCCATCCTCAAAAATTGCTGATAAACACAATAGCCAATGCAATGAAAAATAAAGAAATACATAGATATGTCTTGGGCATCCAGCTCGTCTCCTGGCTCCAAAACAAACTGGTAAATATGCTCGGTCTGACCTGGGCATTATAATAAATAACACCAAGATCAGTCTAGTAAATCAGAATGAGAAACACACCTCAATTGGATTTTAAATTTTTATAAAACCTTTAAAATAAAGGTTTCTTGTAAGACCACGCCACACATAAACACGGGTAGGTTTTTACTTTACGATAACCAAATTTTTTTGTAGAAAATCCAATGATATTATAATAATGTCTAAGGGTGAAAATATCAATAATCAAGTAGTTGTGATGCTTATGAGTGTACATCACAACAATACTAGGTATATAATCAAAAATCGCTAAGGCGCGTTCGCTGATTGTGTAGGATTCCATGGAGGTGCCCTCGGTACTTCGAGAACAATCCTCCTTCACAAGGATTAGATTTATCCTTCCAAAGCAATAATAAATCCCTAGTGATGTACAATAGGAAACACATAGCTGGCCACGCAAGGCCGAATGCATCGCTCCATGCATGCATAACAATAGTAGGTAACACTAGGAAGGAGACGACCGCACCCTTATGGGTTAGCTAAACCCCTGGCCATGCATCCTATCTATGGTGTTAGTCGTTACCGCTGATGAGGCTACGTCCGGCATTCCAGCACATGCACCGTCACCAAAACATATCACGGATTCCCACATGGATTCCCATACTCCAACGGATCTTCGAACAACACATGGATTTCCATATCTCAATAAAGATATTAGAATTACACATGGATTCCCACACTCCAACTGGTCTCGGAATCACACATGGATTCTAACATCCCAAACAGATCTTGGAATCACACATGGATTCTCACACCCCAACGGGTCTCGGAATCACACATGGATTCCAAAATCCCAGTAGATCACAAAACTCCTCCATAGAACACATATATGGTTTTTGAAGTGGTTATGGTATGAGTTATCTCTTATGAGTACACTCCCCCGATTATCAGGTGCTCTAAAAACCAATCACCGAATTTCTGGAATGCTCAATACCGATTCTTTTGGAAATAATCAAACAATACATAAGAACGAGGATCACCCCCAACTAGAAGAACAAAATGATTTTATACGTACTGTATAGCACCATCGACTTTAACTGTACCATATAATCCCCTTGTTTCTCCTAGATATTTCCAGAGTTAAAATCCTTTGGTGTTAAGTAGGGAATATTTCCATACCACCAAAATTAAGAAGGATTGCATATTTAGGCCAAGATTTGATAGTAGGTTATTTAACTATCGAATAAACAAACATTCAAAAAAGTGATTACATCCCATGGAAGCTACCAAGCCTCTCAAAATTAATCTTTCATTAATTTAAAATTGCCTTTCAAATATTTATTTAAAATATTCATATACTTATCTTCCCCATATAAGTATATTTACAAAACATCAACTAATTTTCATTGGTCATTGCATACTAATACTATGGCGACTGCTAGCTCCAATAAATGGTGATTCATCTATGCCTTCCTTTTCTGAGACCTTGCTTCCCCTACGCCTGTTTGTGCTATCACACTCACACTTTCGCATCGTCTTTTCTTCTTAACCTCCACGATCGTCTATGGCTAAGAATCGAAAAGGAAAATTGAGATTTTCTACCTCTTCTGCAAATCGCTCGATCACCAGATCTGGTTGCGCTTATGCTTCAAATTCGCCTCCTTTTCCTCAATCGGTATCTGCTGCAACTGGATATGGTGAACCACTTCTAGCTTGTGATGTTCTTACAGCTTCAATCAATAAGCCAAGCTCGATGGTAACCTTTGTTACTGATTTCCATAATCTGTCTCCGACTATATGACCTATATCAGGAATATTGAATCCAATTTCACACTCTACCGTTTCTCCTATCCTCCAGCGATCTGCCTCAGCTTGGAATGGTAATGATTTTTGGCATCTTGATAGTTGTGAAATCCTGGATAATGTCGTTAGTAAAAAATTGTTTGCTGAAATGAATTTAAAATCTATTGATAATGTTGATATTGAGGCCACTGAAACTTGTATTGGAGTGGAAAGCTCTACGTTTGATGCTACTGTGTTACCTGGTAACTATGTCAATGCTTGAAAATCAGTTGGACATGTTGCCAAGTCTGATGGTTTGATACATATATCAGATGATTTAGTTAGCAATGTGTTTGTCAGTTCAAGTCTGGAGATAAATGCAGAGGGTAGCAATGATCGGGCTACTCTGTTTCAGCATTCTGATCAGCTTATAGATGCCGCTACGTCTATTTAAAAAATTCCATCCTCGATAACACACCAGAAAAGTGAGCTGAAAACAAGATTAAAATGGTCCTTCTTATTCTCATCTTTGCCAAAAAATGCGGGTGCTTTTGTGCCCCATAGTTTTGAAATGGTTAACAAAGACGGTGTTTTGATTCCCCATCCGGAGGTAATACAAGCTTGTATTGATTATTGGTTAGACTATCTAGTTGGTTTCTTTTTGGACTATAATCCTCCTTATCTAGTGGTCAAGGATCATTGTTTCAAAGCGTGGCAACCAAAGCGAAGCCTACTAGTCCACATGGACAAGTCTATGTTTTTCTTCAAGTTCTCTGGGCCTAAGGAGCATCTTCGAATTCTTAGTAAAGATCGTATTTTTATCAAAGGCAACCCTTTCATTGTCAGTCCATGGAGTCCGTCTGTTGACTGTGCCAGATAACAGGTACTATCTTTTCCTGGTTGGACATATTTCTCTCATATTCCCTTCGTTTTGCAACCTATGTTAGGTCTTAACTGGCTTGCTAGTGCGGTAGGTAAAGTAAAATGATTTGATGCTAACACCGTTGCTAGGGATAAGCTAGTCTATGCAAAAGCCTTGATTGAGATTTCCCCAGATAAGCCTTTACCAGATACAATCAAAGTAAGAGTGACTGACGATCATGTAGCAGAGATAGTAGTTCGTTATGGTTGGAAGCCTGACATATGTACGACCTGTCAGTCCTTTAGTTATATATCATCTGCATGCTCTCGTATGTCATTTGTTGGTCCTTTCTCGGTTCGGACCCCTCTACCTAGGCCTCCGAACATGAAATGGATCCCGGAAGAGTGTAATGTTCCACCTCCCATGGCACCTTCAGTTTATACTATCGAGTCTTCAGTGCCTCCTATTATTCCACCCCACTCTATCGCTGTTAGCGATCCCACTGTTCCGTTCGATATTCCTGATCCTAGAATTACTACGCCTGCCCTGGATTCTGGTATTGTGTGGATACCTTCTGAGATGGCATGATTCCATGAACAGTCTGGCATGAGATACGACCCGGCTCGACATGATTTCTATACCTATGTTAGTGATATCGATGGTGAAACTTGGTGTTTACATTATTATATAGATGCTGGTGGACATACACTCTCGGTGGATGGAACTCATGGTAAGCGAAATAGATCTCTACTCCTTGATGATAGCTGGGATATGAGATTTTATACTGTAGGGAACACCCGGGTTTTGTTTTTGATATTGTATCACTCTTTGCAGATTATTTTCATGTGTTAGGCCCAGCTGGAAGTGATCCTTCCTTCTCTTGGGAGGAGGAATCGTTGTTTCCTTAGGTCATTTATATAGCTGCAGAGGCATCCTTGCTTCTCACCTGTTATGTACTCTAAGTGGTATGGCCACTATAAAACCATATATAGCTGTTTCTGTGCATGTGCAGAACACCTTTTCTTCTTTTATATACAGTGGCACGACCCACTATAAGGTCGGCTGGCTTTGCCAAAAAGTATATTTACAAACCATTTCACTTTTGAAACCTGGAAAACTTTTCCATATACTTATATATATATATATATAATAGTATAAGTATTTTTACAAATCATTGAGAAAGATTTCTTATTCCAAAATCATATCAAAAGGATTAAAACAAATATTGTTTTAAAAGAAACGGAGATAAGGACAAACCCAAACACTATTCCTTCGGTGTTAAGCATGGAACAAATATCCACACCACCATAATTAAGAAGGTCAATTTGGAAAATCCCATCTCAATTTCTTTTATAAATTTCTTCAATAAATCCTTTTTAATAAATCTCTATCATTAATGAACATCTCCTTTTCTAAAATTAGCAAGTTGGTCTCATCGTCCCAAAACCTGTAATGTGTCAAATTAACCCAAGTATTATATAAATAACACACGGCTAAGACTATATCTAAAAGGTGGATGACAATATATCTCATAATTATATGCATGGTATAATAGTAGTATCATAAACAACATTAAAAATATCAAGAACAACATCAACCACAAACCATGCATAACTAAAATGTCATCACCGATGTAATCAAGTTGAATAATAAAACTGGAAAAAAAATCAAATGGGTGAATCATTCATGCATAAAATCATCCTCGATATAAAAGAAATATTAAGTTAACTAAGGAAAACACAAAAATGCCTCAAAATAGATATAAATAGACATGATCAGGTTTGTCAAACTCATAGAATTATAATAATTAATCATCTGTGTATCTAATATATATAAATGGAAAAACGTCGATAAATGATATAGTTGGTGACACATGCCTATGGAAATATATGTGGCATAACATGCCTATGAAAATATAAGTGGCGACACATGCCTAAGAAATGTACGGGGATTGATCATACACTAGACACAGTCTCAGGTATCATCATAGCTCATCATCTCAAGTAGGAATATAAACAGTATATATCTATCTAGCATATAAACTGGAATCGGATGGGGGATTGAAAGCACATCTGATTGCTCCAAGTGCCACATGTGTGTCCATCGGACACGACTCTGATAGTCATCAGTTACCTCCTCATGGTATCGTGACAAGATCCACCTAAGTGCTTGTCTACTCGAGGACTCAACTCGATCATGACTCGGCATATGCCTTTATAGGTAACTGAATGCTGGCCTAGGTGGCACAGTAGCAAATACATATAGCGATAGCACACAACAATATATATAGGGTGTCACAGATTCGAGGCACGACCCCACAATTATGCCGCCGGGTTGGATACTGGCCTAATTTGGTTCACTCCTGAATCATAAAGGAAGTTAGACAAAGATAGACATACATGTCGTATCTATATTTAATGGCTAACACAAACCTCTACATGTTTGCCAACACATGGCTCTATATACTAGCCGACACACGGCCCTATATAATTGTCGACACACACCTAAATACGTTACTCACCACGGCGAGCCCGATCATACATAACAAAACCCTGTATAAGTGACGTTTCTTACAATGAATAATTGAACAATATCATAATGGTATCCCATACCAACGCATGATACTCAAACGTTTAGTCGCTGCTCATAAACTATACTCAATCTCCTCGATATTCTAAATAACGAGTCCAAAGAATAACAAAAGAAATATTACCAAAACTCCTATACCAAATAGTATTATAATTCCGTTTATTTCTCGTTAAACGCGATGGAAAACGATCAAAACATTCAAATATAAATTTAGAAAAAAATATTATAGTTATAAAAATGTAATAAAACTTCTTAAATACCTATTATATTGAGAAAATAAAAAAACCTTTAATACACTTGTATATATTGAATAATATATTCACTTTTTTTATTTAACCCCAACATAAGGATTCAAATACTTTAATTAATTTCCAAATCCTTTTATAAATATTTTCAAAATTTCCTAAAATCACTTTACAAATCAAAACTAATTATAGAAGTTATTTCATAATTTTCTATAACTAAATACTACTTTAAAATAAATTTATGGACCTTAAATAATTTCATTTCATTTCAAACCATAATTTATAATTCAATGTCTTTACTATATTCTCAAAATTTCTAATAGCTCATATTGCAAATCACCAAATGGTGATATAAATTCATTTCATAATCTTCTACAATAAAACACTATTTCAAAATAAATTTATAAATTACAAAATAAATTATATTTATTTCAATCCTTAGAATATAATTCAAAATCTTCACTTTGTACTGTAACTTTTTGTACCAAAAATGGGCACAACACTCTTCGGAAGTTTTTGAAGAGATAAAAGTGAAGAATGAAAATTAAAACTAAGAATTATCTAACAAAAACTCCAAATGACAGAAAGTAAATTGCACAGAACACAACGATTTAGAGTGGTTCGGCATTTTGCCTACATCCACTATGAAGTTTGATGATTTTATTGCTTGATACTTGAAGGTTACAGTAGTTTATAATGTAATACAACTGAATTTCTAAGTTAAGTCTCAATCTAAAGCAGCGGCGGTGTTCTGGAGTAGATCTGGCAGAATCTGGGCGCTCTTCAGTACTTAGAATTCTCCGACCCCTTTTCTGAATGACCAGGGGCTCTATTTATAGGTGTAGGAGGCTGATATTTCGCCTAAAATTCGGGGAGACCGCTTCTGGCACGTGAGGGGGCCCACATGGCTGAAATCTGGAGATCTGGGCCCACTTTGGGATCGATTCGACCCTTGGTTCGAATCGATCAAGAAATCATCCAATCGAGCTGAAATTTGGTGTGAACATTCTTCATCATGTACTTAAGCTTCTGTGAAAATTTCATGGCATTTGGACTTGTAGAACTCGAGTTATGATCAATTCAAGATTTTATTTCCGGTTGACATGCTCCCTTCGAATCGATGCTTTTCGCGCTCCAGGAATGGATTCGAAGTAGAGCAACTTCATGGATTCGAAGCACTCCATCTTGATGGATTCGAAGTAGAGAAACTTCATGGATTCGAAGCACTCCATCTTGATGGATTCGAAGGAAGGCATCCTGATGGATTCGAAGCACGGCATCTTGATGGGTTCGAAGGAAGGCATCCTGATGGTTTCGAAGCACTCAATCTTGATGGATTCGAAGGAAGGCATCTCGATGGATTCGAAGCAAGGTCACTGGATGGATTCGAAGCACAGTGACACCTATGGATTCGAAGCAAGGTCACTAGATGGATTCGAAGCACAGTGACACCTATGGATTCGAAGCAAGGTCAGTGGATGGATTCGAAGCACAGTGACACCTATGGACTCGAAGCAAGGGAAACTTGATGGATACGGAGTGTGACCACATTGATGGATACGAAATTGGGCTCACTGATGGATACGAAAACATGGCCTTTCCCTTCAACTTGCATCCATCATAACTTGAGCATATGAATTCGGATTGACTTGAAACTTGGAACGTTGGCTCTCATAGCTTTTCTAGTCATGTCTTATCAATTATAGCTCAATCTGGTCTCAAACAAAATTCATCGATATCCAGGGTAGACCTATGTGCACTAGATGTCCATAACGAGCGACTCTAGGTTTCTGATCAATTCCTTGGTATCTCGGCCTTGCCAAAAGGCGGGATAACAGTAACCACTTGGAAATAAAACAATTTCCTTTAAATTATACCGTATTTGAAATTCTCATATTATACAAAGAGATGTTTATTTATTCAAAACATATCCATAACTTTATAATTATTTCATAAAAAGAGTTCTACAATTTTCCAAGGTTTGAAAACTCTTTCAAAAGTATTTAAGTAACCTTTATAATAAAAATCACTTAAAATAATATTATTACTTAAATAATATATATATTATACAATAGTGATATATTTTATTTATAGATTTAAAACTATTCCAATTTATAATATTATTATAATAGTGATTCAGAAAGGGTTTTGTAACAAAATGAATGTTATATTATATATAAATTTAAAAATAGATTTGCAAATATGAAAGTAACTAAACTGAGTGAAATTTTAGTAAATTATTTATAAAATACATTTAATAAAATTTTAAACCCTAGAATAATTTTCATAGCTTTTCAAACATCTTTTAAAAACAAGAAAATTAATTGAACATCCAAAATATAAATCATGGAGCGAAATTCTCCAATATCACCAACCAGTCTTCAATAAAAAATTTATCGTTAGTCCGAATCGAATTACATCGAATTCCAACCATCCATATAATGTATACACACATATAAAATAAACTATGCATCAAAATGCAATCGGACAGCATCTAAGTTGCATTTTTGGACAATCCAACGCACAAAAAAAAACTCACATTCTAATCCAAAATCATATCCAATATCACACCATCAATCCAATATCCCAAACAAACATTTCACCTAAAAAATTCAATCAATATTCCAAATCAGTTCAACTAAGAATGCAATCTAATCGGGATAAATATATATACAACACACAAAGGGAAATAAACATAGATGTGAGTATAAAACTCATCGATTTCCGAGTAAGATCCTATAGACTTCAGCACTAACCTCAAAAGATGTTAGAACCTCCTTGGTCTAAACTGCCATCGACATCGTTAATCCCTCCTTCGCGGCCACCAAATGATGTCACTGTGTCGCCTACACCAATTGCCTAAGTTATTACCAAACCCGCCTTTTAGCCCAGGTCATCACCACACCAGGTCCGCCCTACCGACCGTCGCACCATCGAGCAGCTCATAGTGCCCAAATCGCAACCACCAAATTCTTGACATCGCATGGTCATGACCGCATGACTAACCATCATCGTCCCTAAATCCATACTCCACCAGCCACTTCATGCTTGTGGCCCCCTCCATCATCGATGTCTCCATTGCCAAGATCGAGCGCTTTCCGTGGCCAGCATCTCCAAGATTTTCAACTTTCTTTTTTTTATTGCTTGAATTGATGAGGGTAAATAGGAAGAAAATAATATAAGGAACGGGTATTGATTTGTAAAGAATAAAGAAGAGGTGTCTTCTAATGGGAGAAATGAGAATGGGCTTTGGAATCTATCTTAATTAACAAATTTATTTTTCCATTTCTTATCCTAAGTAACTCTTTCAATTTAGTAACAAATTTATTTCGGTTTAATTTAAATTAATCTTTACTTCATTTTGCAAATTATATTTTGGTAACTACACAATTTCATTCATTTCAATGCCCATTTATTTATTTTCCACTATTTTAACCACCTAACAATTATGCACACTCTAAAAATATTTATATTCAATTAGAACATTTTATTCAATTTCAAATTATTATTAGAAAAGAATTTATTAATTTAATTCAATATATTAAAACAAAATCTTTTATTAAATAGATTTAAATTAAATAAACTTTACTTTAAAAGTAATAATTATCAAATATCGAATTCAAATAATTTTATTTTAATTTAAATCTATTTAATCTACGATGTAGAAAGCAGAGTTGTTACAAACTTCTCCATTATGAAAATTGTGTCCTCGCAATTTCTTGTAGGGAAATGTCATGGACAACTCATACCCTGACTTTCTTTATATTCCACAATCTTCTAAAAGCTTACACAATTCTCTGTGAATGCTCTTTCACAAACTTCGCTTATCTTATGCTATAAATTCATTCAACAACTTTCTAGTTTTCACATATGATAATTTGTGAAATTTTTTCCAAGTGTCGATTTTTATGAAAATTTCGGCAAAGTCTCTTTTATTCGAAGAGCATTCTAAAAAACAAAAACATAATATAACACGACTGATCAATGAGGCATCTCGAAACATGGGGAAACAATATACTAACACATCATATATCAATATGTCGTAAAATAATACCTTTTTTATTAGCATTTAAGCAAGTTTCCTTACTAATTTGCGAGCAAAAGCAAGATAAAGCCGCCACTTAATCCTACTAAGCCAATTCGAGCACCTATACTTAACTCAACTTCAAACTTTAGTCGCATATAGTAAGATATGATAAATGCGCTTAAATTTAATATATATGCAGCATGCATTTTTTTTGACTAGGCCAATTTTCGATAAGGTTTTCAAGATTGAAATCAAAAAATGAGGCAAGGGTTCCAAAAGTAATTTGTTATATAATGTATAAGCTTTCAAAAGCAATGCTCGGATTACAAAAATGCCAACTACAAGCTTAAAGTGAAATCTGAAAATGTATGTGTTATCCCGCCTTTTGGCAAGGCCGTGACACCATGAACTTCACTAGAGACCCATGACAGTTCGTCTTGGAGATCGGTTATACGCAGGTTCACTATGGATATCGACGAATTTTGTCTGAGCCCGGATCGAGCTAAAATTGATATGACACGACAAGCGAAGCTATGAGAGCCAACGTTCCGAATTTCAAGTCAATCGGAGTTCGTATGCTCAAGATATTGATCGATCACGGTTGAGAAATCCAAAATTGCATCGATCATAACTCGAGATCTACAAGTCTAAATGCCACCAAATTTTCACAGGAGCTTACGTATGACCTAAGGAATGTTCATGCCAAATTTCGAATCGATTGGAGCAAGTCTTGATCGATACGAAATTCGTTCATATCGATCGCGGATGGAAAAACTCCAAATTGCATCGATCATATCTCTTGATCTACAAGTCCAAATGCTATGAAATTTTCACAACAGCTTACATACAACATGAAGAATGTTCACGCCAAATTTCAACTTGATTGGAGCAAGTCTTGATCGATACGAAATTCGTTCGTATTGATCGCGGATGGAAAAACTCCAACTTGCATCGATCATATCTCTTGATCTACAAGTCCAAATGCTATGAAATTTTCACAGCAGCTTACGTATGAAATAAAGAATGTTCCTGCCAAATTTCAACTCGATCGGAGCAAGTCTTGATCGATACGAAATTCGTTCGTATCAATCGCGCATGGAAAAACTCCAACTTGCATCGATCATATCTCCTGATCTACAAGTCCAAATGCTATGAAATTTTCATAGGAGCTTACGTACAACATGAAGAATGTTCCTGCCAAATTTTGACTCCATTGGAGCAAGTCTTGATCGATACAAAATTCATTCGTATCGATCACGCATCGAGTCGAAATCGCCTGGCATCGATCGCGTGGGCCCACCCACATGCCAGAAGAAGTCTCCCGAGATCTGAGTGAGATATTTGCCTCCTACGCCTATAAATAGAGCTCTAGGGCCTACAGAAGAAGGACTTTTGGCATCTCTATGCCGATATTCTGCTGAAATGATTATCAAACTTCAGTTATACTACTGTAATCCATTGTAATCTGCTGTTAACCATTGAAATCAGTTTTAATCATCAAAGAAACATCTATAAAGTCATCAACTTCATAGTGGACGTAGGCAATACGCCGGACCACTCTAAATTCCTGTGTTTCTGTGCATTTTCTTATCTGTTTATTGGTGTCTTTGTTAGATCTGCTTCATTTTACATTTATTTTCTTCATTTTATCTCTTCAAACACATCCGAAGAGTGTTGTGCCCAATTTTGGTACAAAGAGTATGACAAGTGTAAGCCCACCTTTCTAATATGCATTTTTAGCCTAGAAAATGATAAAATTTTAAAAAATACTTAGATTAAAAGTTTGTAATGACCCTAATTTTAACTGACATTATTAAGGACATTTAATTAGATAAATTAAATGAAATAATATATATGGTTAAGGGATTGAGATTTGTAAATTAATAAAGGAGCCGTGCCTTAATAAATATATATACAAAAAGAGAATTAAAGATAAGTAAGTAAGAGGGATATGATAAGGGTAAAATAGGAATAAACTTTGTTCTTATATCCTAAATCCTTCTATCCTTCATTTCTCATTCATTTCAACATTCATAAACAAACTAAAACCCCAAGAGCTTGGTCGGCCACCATTAAGAAGAATCAAAAGAAGATAAGTTTGGAATCAAGTAGAAAGCTTGAAGAAATTAATCAAAGAGCAAATCTCAACCTTCTTAACACCAAGGTAAGGTGAATAATTTGATTTACGTCTCATTTTTGTTAATGATTTTGGTTTCAAGGTTTGATCTGAATTATTTTGCAAATAATATACCATGTTATATTTGTTTAAATGGATATATATATATATGCTTGTTGATGATTTATATTATTTCATATAGATTTATGATAAGTTTAGATTAGAAAACCTATTAAAGGATATCCAAATGATTTGCGTTTTTGATATATGGTCAAAAACATTATTTTAGAACTGGGTTTCAAGTTTCATAATTTTCTAAGTTGTTGTGGATTTATTATTAATTTTCTATGAAAGAAAATAGCCAATATTAGGTTTAAATTATTTAAGCAATTATATAACGATTTTGGGTATGAAATTTAATATGTTAGAAAAAATATTAATAGTGAATTATGGTGATTTTTGGGGGAATTTTCCTAAGTATTTTATTATGATTACAAAATTATTTAAGTTAAGGGATTTAAATGTTTTATGTGTTTTATAAAGGAGAAGGGCTTATTTGTTAAAATGTTTTAATTAGCAATTCTGAATTCGACAGCCTTTTTAGAAAAGGATTTTGATAAAGAAATGGCAACCAATTACATTTTGACAAATAAGGAAAGTTAGGTGAAAGGAAATTTCTTTTAAAGGCTAAAAGTTAGTTTTGCTTGGATTTACTGCTTCGCCACTTCCATATGTTAGCTTTCGACACCATATCTCTGCTAAAGAACCCATTCGAAACCAATGCACATGGTATCAGGCAATTGATACGTAGTGCATTGGAGAAAGGCGAAAGGGATCGTGTTGGAACAATGCTTTCGAAGGGCTAGAAGCTAATCTTATTAACTTTGAATTACTTCTATTTATTAATGATGCTTTCGAGGGGGTTGAAGCCAACTATATTAGCTTTCGAATTAATCAACTTTCCTTTGTTTTTAGAAAGGAGCTTTTGAATGAGTTACCGCTTACTTTTGTTTTAAAAGAATCTTTCGAAAGGATAGCCGCTTTGAACCTATTTGATACCCATGCTACCGCATTCTTACCTTTCGAACCAGTTAAGGCTGCTTTTCTTTACAACCTTAAAGCAATGTATTCGAAAGGGTGCTTTTGCCTTTTTATTTGAAGCCACCTGTTAACCGGCATCTTGGCCCGGTTACAAAACGACAGTTGAAGAAATTATCATTAGCACTAGACAAGATTCTGATCAAGGAGAGACTGGAGGTGGTAGCAAGTTGTCACACCCACAACGAAGCAAGAGCATTCGGCCTGCCTGGCCTGGTGCACAGATTCACCTACTATGGGCAGAGGCACCTCGTTCTTAAGCCCATAAGGGAAGTCCAACCCATCTCGTCTATAAATAGGAGGGCAGTAGCACAATGAAAGGGACCTTTTTTGGGAGAACAATGGGGAGACTCTGCCACTTTGAAGACTGATTATTTTCAGTTCAAACTTGTATTCAAGTCATTAATATATGGATTGTATCTGTATTCAACTACTTGTGAAAGAAATAAAGATCAAAACTCAAAGTGGATGTAGGCAGTTACGCTGAACCACTATAAATCTGGTGTTCTTACTTCCTGCATTTAAATTAGCATATTCTTCCTTGTTTAATTTAACTTCATCACTTACATCTCTACACAATCTTTCTCAACGAGGTTAGTGACCAATTTTGGTGCTAACACTTTGGTGCTTTTACTGAGAATTGAATTCTCAGCCTGATCGGATCTCATCGTCTACTAGTGGATTTTCATATTCGTGAGATAGATCTAGTTGTTTACTAGGAAACTTCATATTCTACTCAGATTTGAAAGAAATCTAAAGGAAGCTGATAGCCGTATTCATATAAACCAAGTCTATGTAAGATATGGGGACTAGGCGTTGAAGTTTGCACTAAAGTTGAATGAAGGTCGATCCTCCTCTGAAGGCAATTCGGCCGAACGCCCCAGAAAAGGCTTATGCCGAACGCCCCAGAAAAGGCGTATGCCGAACGCTCCAGAAAAGGCGTATGCCGAACGCTCCAGAAAAGGGGTATGCCGACCGCTTCAGAAAAAGTCTATGCCGACTGCTTCAGAAAAAGTCCAGGCCGACCATACCTCTAGGCCGAACTCCCTTCCAGGCCGAACATACCTCTAGGCCGAAGAACATACCTCTAGGCCGAACGCCCTTCCAGGCCGACCATACCTCTAGGCCGAACGCCCTTCCAGGCCGAACATACCTCTAGGCCGAACGCCCTTCCAGGCCGACCATACCTCTAGGCCGAACGCCCTTCCAGGCCGACCATACCTCTAGGCCAACCATACCTCTAGGCCGAACGCTCTTCCAGGCTGAACGGTATTGTATGCCGAACGACTCGGTTCTGTCGAACAAGAATGAATGTCGAACAGTGTGGAATGCCGAACATTGTGGATGCCGAACAGTGTGAATGTCGAACACGTGTGGAATGCCGAACAGTGTGGATGCCGAACAGTGTGGAATGCCGAACAGTGTGGATGCCGAACAGTGTGGAATGCCGAACAGTGTGAATGCCGAACACGTGTGGAATGCCGAACAGTGTGGAATGCCAAACAATGTGGATGCCGCACACGTGTGAATGCCGAACACGTGTGGAATGCCGAACAGTGTGGAATGCCGAACAGTGTGGATGCCGAACAGTGTGGATGCCGAACAATCTTGTATGCCGAGCAACTTTGTCATGCCGAACGGCCCTCAATGCCGATCGAAACTTAAGTTACACCGGTCTCTTATATGACCCCTAGCCGCAGCGCGGTGCCTCCGGATAGTGAATTCAAAACTCAACTTAATAAAGGAACATTCTATCCACTTCCCTAACATCCCATGATCGACCAGGGCATAGAGGATCTAGCGGCAGCTTATGAACGACATCAAGGGAACAGACAAGCAACCGCTATTCAAACGGTACTCCCAAAGGTTGGAGAACATAGATGATATGACTCTAGAAAACGCCAAGATGACTCCAAGCACCACTCTTCGCTGACCCAGCACTTCGAATTTAGTGACTCCAAGCAAACCAATGCTCTAAGCAATTTATTCCAAATACTAACAAGGGTATCATACTGATCGCGTTTGAAGAAAGTCGACCTCCAGATATATTTTGGCAGCTAGTTAGCTAAAGAGCCTCCTACGACTATGGATCGTTTCTTTTACAAAATGAATCAGAACTAAAGTGAGGAGGAGTGGAGCAGACTGAGAAAAATAACAATGAAGGCCCGTTGGCTAAGGATGTAGATCCCAGTAACCGAAACAAGACTTTAGAATTCAGCTCATATGCTCTTTGAAAGATTCAATTGATAACCTCTACTTGAAGACTCACGACTCGAAGTGATACTGGAAACCAACCTCGAAAGAGTACACCAAAGTCTAAAGAAAATCAGGGGAATGTTGTATATTCCCAGATGCTCACTGATCCTAACATGGGCGATTACAAACACCTCCGAGGTGTGATCGAAAAGATGACCTGGAAAGGAAAGCTTCAATAGTATGTACAAGTCCTGCAGAATGGCGGGCATTGAATATCCGATGCCTATTAATAAAGGGCTATGATTATCAATTGGACGGTTGACGGCCGACATCCCTTTGAAAGGAGCCAGGGGCGGAGTCGAATAGCGAGCACACGATGCTGCTTCACATATCAATGAGATTTACCATAATCTTCTTTGAATTATTTCCATTTCCATCTCTATTTCAATTGTTCTATGAACTACGACTAGCTTGAACTAAACTACTTTCAAAATGATGCAGGTGACCAGGTACTCAGATTTGGTTGCCGACCAATCTACGCAGACCATGATCGGACGTGTGGAGTTACATCTGGACGAGCATAATTCTATCGCTCATCATCAACCATGTGCCTTTGATTTGTGGCTATGGACTAAATATTGAAAAGTTCATCACGATCAGAGCCCAATACAAAGTCAACATGGCCAACCATCCATTCATCGACCTCCACATTTGACTCGGAGACCTAAGCAAGGCTTGGAATGGGTATGGCCTAATCATCCACTCAAATCGAGTCATAGAACAAAGTTCGACAAAATACAGATGCCCCTCCTGAAACTCAATGACGCCGGGATCTGTCTAGAGTGGACATGATTTGTTCATCTACACATCAAATCCTACCTCAAACACAAAAGGTTATTCGAAAGCCCGACTTGAAGTAGTTGTGGTGGACTGCCTACTCATTAACCATAGCTCTCAATATATGGACACGACTGCACCTTGGAACATATGCAACTTACTTTGTCTAGTCAACAATCTATTATCCTTATTTTCTAGAAGGAGATACGGAGCAAATTGTAAGAGATTTGGCTATCTAACCCAACATGGATGTGATCCAACCATCTGTCATATACCTCCTTCCTTGACTTGATTGGAAGAGCTATAATCACCAAGCGGACGAGAATCGATCGTCCATTTTTCAAATTCCGTCCCTCATCCTGGGGGGTAGAATCCCATTCCGTGAGCAAACGTGGTTCGATTGTTCATTCGATGAAATTAGCCTCGATATAGTAGATGAATACAAATTAAAGAGTGGAAATACGATTGCTCTCAACTTAAACCTCCAAGTCTCCAGAGTGCGGACTGGAGTACTCTAAGTCCACAGAGCGCGGACTAGAGTATTAAGGACTAAAACCTCCAAGTATAAAGAGTGGAAATATGATTGCTCTCAACTTAAACCTCCAAGTCTCCAGAGTGCGGACTGGAGTACTCTAAGTCCCCAGAGCGCGGACTAGAGTATAAATGACTTAAACCTCCAAGTCCCCAGAGTGCGGACTGGAGTACTCTAAGTCCCCAAAGCACGGACTAGAGTATAAACGAATTAAACCTCCCAGTCCCCAGAGTGCGGACTGGAGTACTCTAAGTCCCTAGAGCGCGGACTAGAGTATAAACGACTTAAACCTCCAAGTCCCCAGAGTGCAGACTGGAGTACTCTAAGTCCCCAGAGCACGGACTAGAGTATAAATGACTAAAACCTCCAAGTCCCCAGAGTGCGGACTGGAGTACTCTAAGTCCCCAGAGCACGGACTAGAGTATAAACGACTTAAACCTCCAAGTCCCCAGAGTGCGGACTGGAGTACTCTAAGTCCCCAAAGCGCGGACTAGAGTATAAACGACTTAAACCTCCAAGTCCCCAGAGTGCGGACTGGAGTACTCTAAGTCCCCAGAGCGCGGACTAGAGTATAAATGACTTAAACCTCCAAGTCCCCAGAGTGCGGACTGGAGTACTCTAAGTCCCCAGAGCGCGGACTAGAGTATAAATGACTAAAACCTCCAAGTCCCCAAAGTGCGGAAAGGAGTACTCTAAGTCCCTAGAGCGCAGACTAGAGTATAAACGACTTAAATCTCCAAGTCCCCAAAGTGCGGACTGGAGTACTCTAAGTCCCCAGAACGCGGACTAGAGTATAAACGACTTAAACCTCCAAGTCCCCAGAGTGCGGACGGGAGTACTCTAAGTCCCCAGAGCGCGGACTAGAGTGTAAACGACTTAAACCTCCAAGTCCCCAGATTGCGGACTGGAGTACTCTAAGTCCCCAGAGCGCGGACTAGAGTATAAACGACTTAAACCTCCAAGTCTCCAGAGCACGAACTGGAGTACTCTGAGTCCCCAGAGCGCGGACTTGTGTATAAACGACTTAAACCTCTAAGTCCCCAGAGTGCGGACTGGAGTACTCTAAGTCCTCAGAGCGCGGACTAGAGTATAAATGACTAAAACCTCCAAGTCCCCAGAGTGCGGACTGGAGTACTCTAAGTCCCCAGAGCACGGACTAGAGTATAAATGACTTAAACCTCCAAGTCCCCAGAGTGCGGACTGGAGTACCCTAACTCCCCAGTGTGCGGGCTCGAATATAAGCGAATCGGATCTCCAAGTTCCCTGAATATGAACTATGACACAAATGACTTGAATTTGTCAAATCCCTGACATACGGGCTAGAAAGTATTCTAAGTGCTCAAAGCACAGAATGGAAGTTCAACGACTCCCGAAGAGTTTCCGAGTTATATGAAGATGGACTGAGAAGTCTATGTTACTCACAACTGCTTGGATTAAAATCACAATCACAAAGAAAACTGTACAATAAGAGTCTTTTGTAAGACAGAAAAAGGAACTAAACCTTATTCAGAAATGAGTTTCTATTACAACTACTCCAAAGTTCGGGGTCGACATTCTATTTACAAGGACTAAGGAAATAGATGAAAATAATTACATGACTTAAACTAACTCTCGTTGAACGAGGATAGTAATCACTTCTTGTGCTTCATCAACTTCTTTCCAGACGGCTCCTCTCTAGAGCATTTACCCTTGGTACTCTTCTTTGATAGAGAGGTAGCAACTGAAGGAGTACGGGGGCCTTCCATGGGCTTGGACCCGCCAAGAAGGATGACCTTCAACGGCTTGTTCAAAGGATCGTCCAAGTCCATAACTCGGGGCTCTACTACGACCTTGACCATCTCCTCCTTCTCTTTCTCGAGCCGCTCCTCCATGCTCAATTCGGATGTGTGCTCAGAGGTGCCTGTAATTTCTACTTCATAACCCCCGTCGGTAGGAGAGGAGGTTTCAGACTTGTCTTCATCAAGCGCTCCGATCACTTGAGCGTCTGGACCAGAAGCCTCCCTTGCGTGAGTGGCTTCACTTATTTTCTCCCCCACTTCCTTGGCGACATCGCTCCTCGAAGTGGGCTCGGGGTTAGAACGGCCTGCACAAAATCATGGAAAACAAGCATTAGAATGCAATAGTCCTGCATAAAGAATAATGACTTTCGAAATCTTAAAGAGAACCTTAAAGAGAAGGATTATCTACCAGGTTCAGGCAAACTCTCAGCCATCCGGGGGGTCTCACCCTCTGGAATGGGAGACAAAATGCGGACTAAAGTACTCTAAGTCCCTGAGTGCGGACTAGAGTATAAATGACTGAAAAACCTCTACGTCCCCAAAGTGCGGACTACAGTACTCTCAGTCCCCAGAGCATGGACTAGATTATAGACAACTTTAGAAAAATCCCTAAATCCCAGAAGCGGACCAGATTACTCTAAGTTCCCAGAGTGCGAACTAGAGTATAAACGAGTTGACGAAAATCTCTGCGTCTCGAACTGTGGACTAAAGCATAAACCGTTCGACAAATCTCTAAGTCCCCGGAGCGTGGACCGAAGCATGAACACAAATTGGGCGCGAGTCAACCGGGGGGAGAATAAAACTAAGTCACCAGAATGTAGAGTGGTGTATAAACATCGATAAATAGACGAGTGGATTCCGACCATTTTCTATTCCGCAAACTTCGACTTGGAATCGACAGGAGGATTATTAACCCGCTGAGGATGGAGTTCAACCATCCAACTAGTGACCTGGCCAAATCATTACTAGGGGCAGGGGTACAAAACACTAAAAAGCTGAATACGACAGCTCATTGTAGCTCTAGTGTGGCGTTCTTTATAACTTGAGGCAGCGATTGCAGGGAGGCCTCAATACAGAACCAATCGAAACGGCATCCAAAGCTACGAGCAACCTACTATATCATACCTCAGACCAAGGGTCAATGCTGATCCGCACCAAGCACATACGAATGTGACTCGGATGTTTTTTGAAAAACTATGACCCCCAGAGTATGGAAAATAGGGTAAACCACGAATACTTGGTCAAAAATTCTCCAGCACCCTTGTTCGATTCGTCAGGAGGAGTATGAAACTGGATGAGCATAACCTGACTGCATTTGTAGCCAACTTTACCCCGAGATCTGATTACAAAGCATGAACCAAAGTGGACGTGGATGACCATCCACTGTCCAAATTACGCCCTGAAACTTACGTGGCATCGAAGTATTTCTCTTGGAATGAAAAACCATGATAAAATCCAAGATAGGCGAGACCTAGTCTCCCATCGACTGACATGATCCCACGATCCAACGGGAAAGAGAGTAAAGCTAAAGTGGGCGTGGCTGGCCTTCCTACTTATCGGTATATGCCCCAGACCTGGGGGCACGAGCGAGAAGCAAGATGAATGTGAACCGACTATTCACCAATCACCTCTATGTCTTTGGAGTTTAGGTGAAAACATAAACATAGCTAGGACGAGACTCAACCGTCCATGCAGTACATTTATCAACCCGAGACTGGGAGAAGACGAATGGTCATCCAAAAACTGGCTACGATAGCTCAGTATTAAAACTTATATATAGTGCTTACAGCTACTCAAGGCAACGACCGTAAGGATGCCTAGAGATAGAATTGTTAAATCGATACCTTAGCTCATGGGCAATTGACTTTCACTCCAACCCGAAGGATGGGTAAAGAATCATGAATGCATTGAATAGAAAGTGCGTTACTCGAATGCACAAGCAAATTCAAACTCATAGCAAGATCCAGCTATACAGTTGCATGCCACTCGAGGCTGACCCTCACTCGACATTTCCTTTAATGCACTTTTTAGCCTGATTTTTGGCCATTTGCTGATAATCTATTAGAGCATTCAGAGCCCTTCGCTATTAGGCTCAATAACTCATGACAAGACTCTAGGATTCGACTAGAGTAACCATCAACATTGGCCGTCCCAACCATATTTCACATTGAATGTTATGCAAAATAGTTACATCTTTACTCAAAGAATCTTGGATGGCACCTGCTAATCGGACGGTCGACATTACAGCCAGCCATGGCGACCCTTTCCGGGTGTTGAATATCGGATCACAGCTCAGTGCAGTGATGGTAAAAGAATTAGTTGGATTTTTTTGAATAAATGATGATATGTTCCCTTGGACCCATTTTGACATGCATATGTGATTTCATTAACTATCGCGAGCCATGCATTGGATATCAACCCGAAGCTACAAAAGCTAGCACAATCTCTATTGATTTCATCATGAAAGATCCACTCTTACTTTTAGGTTCACCCCATCAACGTCTACGCCTACCAGCCGTTGCGACAGGGCACACAATGACCTGAGACGTCTGAAAGACTACTTAAATAGAATATCGAACTAAGCTAATTTAATATCACTTATTTCCCACGAAGGGCTATCCAAGGATGGAAATTAGCAGACCTCACACCCAAATTCACTACCTCAGATGACTACTCGAAGAGTAGTAGAGAACCAACCATAAGATGGAAAATGTACGTGGATGGAGCATCCAATGATTAGTGTTATGGCTTGATAATGACTCCTGAGGAACGATCAATTTGCTACGTCCTAAAACTCGATTTACCTGTAACAAACAACGATGCTTAGTATGAAGCCTTGACTGTCAGCCTCAAACTTGCTAGAGGATTTGAAGTGAAAACTTTACATATCTTTTGTGATTCTTGATTGGTAGTATACAAATTTAAGGAAGTTGATCTTGCTAGGGGGCATTGTCTTGCTCCTTATCTCGGCCAAGTCAAAGAGCTACTAACCGACTTCACGTATTACATCATTACACACGTACTCAGCGAACAAAATGAAAAGGTGTCATAGTTGACTCCTATCAAAGACTATCTACAATGAGGAATTCTTACTGAACGGAGGAATGGAAAACGACAGATCCTCCTCAAAGCTTCACGCCAAATCATCTAAGATTAATTCGTGTGTCAAAAGGAGTTTATCCATCCCCATGCTTCGGCATATCGCCCATGATGATATCTTGAGCAAAATCTATGAAGAAGAATGTGGTAATAACATCAGGGGGGAAATTATGATAAAGAAGATACTCTGCTACAGGTATTACTGGCCAACTATCAACCCAGATGCGGTTGATCATGCTAGACAATGTGACGAGTGCAGGATGTTTGCAAAAAATCCGGGAACCCCGCCGATGGAAATTAGTCAAATGGCTAGTTCATAGCCGTTTGCCACTTGGGGGCACTGAAATCATCTTCTTATCGATCCTAAAGGTGGTGCGAAATACACCATCATAGCAGTTGATTACGTTACCAAATGGGCAGATGAAGAACTCTTAACCACGACCAAGATGAAGAAAATAATCAACTTCTTTATCCTTATCATCATCTGTCCTTATGACCTTCCATGATCCATTATAACTGCAAATGGACAGGTTGAAGCTGTGAACAAAATCATAGAGTCTGTACTGAAGAGAGGTTTGGAAAACTCCTCAAGTGGCTGATTGCAACCCTTATTTCACAGAAAATACAAACAAGGAATCGCGATTGAATTGCAATTAAACTAGACGGAGTTGGTGACGACTTATGAGCATATAAAACGCATCCGAGAGCCAATGGCAAGAACATGTACCCGAACGTGCATGTGTACATCCGAAAAAGTTCGACTTCTTGAAATCAACAGAAATTGAATTCTCACTAAGAGTTATTAAGAAAAGACTAGATCAGATAGCCGAAGCTTATTAGCTCTGCAGAATCAGTCACGGATGGCCACTAATGAACTACAACCCTGGATTTATAATATTGGGAATCGACCAAGCATCACGATGACCAAAGAAGGATACAACACCTTAGGAGGATAAATTGGAGGATAATGACTATTCAAGAAACATGGTGGATTTCTTTCTGAAGACAAGGAATACTCGCTGATTCAAAGCGTGTTGTGTTGCTTCACACGACACACTTTGGGGGGCAAGTGTTAACCGGCATCTTGACCCGGTTACAAAACGACAGTTGAAGAAATTATCATTAGCACTAGACAAGATTCTGATCAAGGAGAGACTGGAGGTGGTAGCAAGTTGTCACACCCACAACGAAGCAAGAGCATTCGGCCTACCTGGCCTGGTGCACAGATTCACCTACTATGGGCAGAGGCACCTTGTTCTTAAGCCCATGAGGGAAGTCCAACCCATCTCGTCTATAAATAGGAGGGCAGTAGCACAATGAAAGGGACCTTTTTTGGGAGAACAATGGGGAGACTCTGCCACTTTGAAGAATGATTATTTTCAGTTCAAACTTGTATTCAAGTCATTAATATATGGATTGTATCTGTATTCAACTACTTGTGAAAGAAATAAAGATCAAAACTCAAAGTGGATGTAGGCAGTTACGCTGAACCACTATAAATCTGGTGTTCTTACTTTCTGCATTTAAATTAGCATATTCTTCCTTGTTTAATTTAACTTCATCACTTACATCTCTACACAATCTTTCTCAATGAGGTTAGTGACCAATTTTGGTGCTAACACCACCTTCTCAATGCTTTCAAAAGGGTCGTATAGCCACTTTCAAATGGTTTTGAAGGCAATGGTTTCGAAAGAGTGGGTTTTGAAACCATCCTCTTTCTTTTACTTGGGATTAATGCTTTCGAAAGCAATGCTTTCATCCTAGTTTTATATAACCCTATAGTTATATTATATGTTAAACCCAAATGTTTTGAAAGGAATGAGTTCAAATGGTTTCGAAGCAATGTTTCCACAAACCCTTACTTGAACCCAAGTGCTTTCGAAAGGTATGCTATAAGTGTTTTGAAGTGGAGGTCCCTAATGTTTTTTCGAAAGTAATATTTTAAGTGTTTGACTGGAAGATTTCTAATACTTTCGAAAAACAAGTTTAAATGGTTTTGAAAGGGGATGCCTAAGGTTTTAAAGAAATGATTTCGAAAGGCATATTTTCAATACATTCGAAAGGTATGTTTTGGGCCTTTCGGCCTAGTGTTTCAAGGTTAAAGTAATTAACTTATTTTGAAAGGGGTACTTTCAATGAATTCGAAAGGGATTGTGTAATGTTTAAACAAAGGTTTCGAAGGTATTGTTTCGGCCTTGTAGCCTAAAGCTTTCTATGTTAAAAGAGGTTTTAACTTATTATGAAAGGATAGATAATCCCATTGGTAAGATCTCATCAACATTGTTTTGTGTAAAGCATATATCTTGGCATAAGTACTTTAAGTAAAGCAAAGAGTATGATTTCGTTGTTTTATAAAGTTATGATTTCAGGGGTAAATCATTTACAAAGATTATTTATACGAAAATGAAATTGGGATTATTCTACTCCAGTACTTATATCATTTGATAATGACCAAGCGTCACGATGAATAGTGAGAGATTCGATTCTCCACAAAGCAGCTCAAGAGCAATAGAAGGATAACGACCATTCGAGACACCGAGTGGAACCCTCTCCGATGATCCTAACTTGACATCAATTCAAAGCATGTCATGTACGCAACAAGACATACTTTGGGGGGGAAATGTTATCCGGCCTTTTGGCTTGGCTATATTCAAACTGACTGGACAAGTTAGACTGGACGATCATCGAGGAAGATAGCTCGAAGAGATGATTATTAGGCTTAGAGATCAAGCGCAGGCAATGATATGAAGCGAAGATCAACCAAGACCAAGAGACGGACTCTCAAGAATATTCTAAGTATGGAATAATGCCTCCCTAGGCGGGAGATCAGTGCCCATCCCTTTCCCCATGAGATGGGTACCTATCCTCGATTTTTGTCCCAAACTGGATGAGATCAATATGGAGTGACAAGGAAGGCCCCATGAGGCTACATTACAAGTTTCAAGTCATTTGGAGTTCATATGCTCAAGTTATTGGAAAATTACTTCACCCATAAAAGGGATCGGTATAAAATGGATCAGTGTAAAAGGGATCGGTATAAAAGGGATCGACCATATTTAGCTTGCACTACATATTGCAACAATAATCGGTCAATAACTCAAAATCTACATATGGTATCAACATGAAACTTGGAGTATAAGCACATTATTAAGGAACACCTCCTAGGGATTGCACCCTAATCAAAGGAGATTGGAGGGATTAGCTCCTATCCCTCTAGAGGGATAGGCTGAAATTAGAATGCATGTAACACAATTTCATGGAAAACGCGATATCTCACAAACAGTAGGTCGGAATAGCATGAAATTTGGAGGGCATGCTGCTAACATCATAGGGAACCCAATAGAGGGATCACGACCCATTTGGACACCAAATTATGCATCAATACTGATCCCTATTACGGGCCCCAATGGTTTTGAAAATTCTTGTGTGGCCTCGTCATAGCCTGGAGGTTCTTCTACCGAAATCTAAGCCCGATCCATGCATGTCTTCCCTTATAAATACAACAGGCATGGCGTCAGAAAAGGGATCCTTCTTTCTGCTGCCAAGGCTTTTCCATTTTTATTTTTCATTCTTATACTAATGGATCCCAGCTGATCCTAACATGCTTGTAATTATAATCAAGTGCAAGATCAATAAAAATATGAAGTGGACGTAGGCCAAGATTGCCGAATCAATATAAAAATCTATGTGTTCATTTATGATTTTTGCTATGCTTTAATTTCATTCTCCATTTAATCTCTACTAGATTTTATTGGGTGTTTATGCCCATTTTTGGCGTCAACAGCGGCAATCATGATGATTGTACGTGGGAGACGGAGAAGAGAATGAGGATGAAGTACCCGGAGCTCTTTGAATGGTAAGACCCAACATTTATCATATCTACTTTCACCATTGTATATTATATTAAATAGGGTAGTATTTTGCATGCTAGGATAAGCCACCAATACTACTGATTGCATGGCTTCTTGTTTGATATGTGTGATAATTGCTTATGGTTTATAGGCATGTGGGATAACTATGGTTACTTATACCTTGGATTGTTTAGGGATTTCGAGGGTGAAATTCCTAAAGGGTGGAGGGGGAAGAATGCGACGACCAGTATTTTACATATCGAAGGATCGTAATTTTTTTTTGTTCGTGTGAGGTTATAGGATTTTGAAATTTTTGGATATGACTCTTAGGGACATTCTACACACCTGTGACTTTTTTCGAATTTCTTTATGACTAATTTGACCCTGAAAACTTTGTTTGGGCTATAACTTTTGATAGGAGTTGAGTTAAGGTCTCAATCTAGTTCCATTGCTTCTAGATGATGGTCTTCCATTCCGCAAAGTGGTCATAATAGAAAACAAACTTACGGTTAGGAAGTTATGCCTGTTATGAGTTTTAACAGCTGTTGACCAGAATTAATGTGTAATTAATTAAGCCTATTAGTAAGCTTATTAGTCTAATTTGAGAACCATTATAAATTGGGGCTGTAGGAGTCAAATTAGAACTTTCCCTCTCATTCCAAGTCAGATCTAAACCCTAATTAGCCTTAAATTCATCTTAATTATTCCAGATTTCTCTCTAGATCAAACTAGATTGTGGATTAGAGATTAGATCCTCGATTAGAAGCTAGAGATCATCAAATTGGTTGATTTGAAAGTGATTTTCATTGATGTTTGGTTTGGGTCTACATTCAAATAGGTTGAATTTGGTAATTGGTGAGTGAGTGGTTTATGTCTTTTCACCATCCTATGCATGTTTATATGGTAGAATTATATGTTTTAACATATTTTTTGATTCAAAAATCCTTTTCTAACTTTAAATAATATGTTAACATATGTTAGGGCCTAAATCGATGACATATAACATGATTCTTTAGAAATTGCCTTGTGATTCATCTTATTTATACCCATATGTTCGTTGTTTCCTTAGAATTGGATTAGAAATTGCTTGATTGCTATAGTTCCATGTATTGCCTATGTGATTGGAGGTGAATGCATGTTATTCTATGTTTTCATATTGTGCTTTGATGTTGTTTGTTGGTGTTTTTGATGCGTAGGAAGATAGTTGGTGATTTAGGAAAATCAGGGACAAAGTTGGTCGGAATTGGATGAAACTTGGAGGAGAGGCTCTAGAGCATAATAGGAGCCCACATTATAAGTCGCAACTCCAATTCTATAAGGGCTAAATTCGATATCGAGTTATAGATGATGATTCGTACTGAGTTATCGTGGTGGCCCCTATAAGTCAGTGATTGGCATGGATGGGTAGAGATTGGCTAGAGAAGATGTTCCATAGCATGGTACATGATATTTGGCTATGGATTGGATGTTATACCGAGTTATCTCTAGAACTTGAAGATGGAGCTTTGGATTAGGACCGAGTTATCAAGGATGGATGGGTCGGTGTATAAAGCTTTTGGGGGTAGAGTACCGAGTTATCATGGTGGGTTCGGTGATGGTAGAACTTCTGGGGATTGGAGTAGAGGTTCTACAGATCATCCTGGAGGTTTTGGCTAATTCGCATCAGGGTTAGACGGCGATGAAAAATTACGATAAAAGCTAGAATCTTCGATTTGTGACTTGTGGTGAGAGTAGGTACCGAAGATAAGAGCTCGATAAAGGAGAGAGATGTAGAATGTGGAACGTGGTGGGTTCTAGAATAATGGAAACTGGATTAAATAAGAAGGGCTCGGTGTCCAAAAGAAGCAAAGGAGGGCTCGGACGAGTACGTGCTAAGGAATCAAAGATGCTTGGAGTGTTTTCTTATGTACATGAAGCAGGGGTATTACAAGTGAGGATGCCCATGGGTCAATTTAGGGACCTGTATACCCTGGACCAATGGCTTTGGGTCTAGTGCCTAGCTTTGGGCTACGAGACACGTACGAGCTTTGGACTGCATGATATGAGAGTACATAGAAAACTGGGATTTTCATTAGTCCCGAGCAATAAGGAGGCCATACGAGTTATTATATATTCACAGCACAGGGCTGAGTGATAGTGGGTATTTATTTGATGGATGCTATGGTTGCTTTGGTTATTTTCTTTATTGGGCTATCACTTGGGGATATCATTAGGAGTAGGCACCGGAGACAAGAATATGTGGACATCCACTATTGTATCATGTATAGTAACTTTATGATATTGTATAGTAGCATATTATAGTGTAGCGTGTTAACCCTTTTTTTGCAGGGACCGGTCAGATATGGTTCATGTACTCTTGTTCTTAACCATATTTACCTGTATAGTATTTTAAGATTCATTTACTGCTCACAACGGACTATTATATGACCCAAGGTTTTATGCTTTGCTTTTTATTATCTTGGGTACTCTTAATTAGTATACTAGATAACAGGTCTAGATGACACAGTAGCTGTTTGGAGGACGAGCTAGATGGAGCCATCTCGTATTATATACATATATGAATTTCTATGATTTTCCATTGAGCAACACTATGGAGCCCGTGGCAATGCTTGCTTATTTCTATTTAGTGAGATAGTTTATTTGAGTTTACTTCTGTTGTATAAACTCTACTACATTTGTATAACTCTGTGGATCTGTTACTTTGATGATGATTTATTCATATTGTTATTACTGTCTCTTCTATAATATATCTGATATTTTTTATTTTATCCATGCATTGTGAGATATGATAGGTTATATGATGCTTTTATTATTATTTATCTAGATGATCGTCCTATATCGACCGGACAAAAAAGCAACCCACTATTTAGTTATTATTTGTGTTAGTGGTATAGGGAAGTCATCACAGTAGGCAAACTATCATGAATTTTTTCATTCAGCTAACTCTGACTTACTGAAGCTTCTTAACCTAAGTTGGGCTCGCTATGTCATCATACATTGATACATATTGCTCTGATGTATTTTGCATTACATTCAGCTCACCCGGTCAACATACCCTTTATACTCCATGCTTGGATGAATATTCACACTAATAGTGATAACTTCTTTTCTAACTAGAGCATGTCTTATGTTATATTTTACTTCAAAGCTTCGCAACTTGATCTGTTCTTCGGATATAATTTATAATTAAGACTCCAGTTAAGAATTCACCGACTACATCCCATCTTCATCGATTCTTAGTCTTTTACCATAACCTATGAATCCCTATTCCATATGGCATAATAAAGAGCAGTAAGCATTGATTGGTCATGTCTAAAAAATGACGTAAATTAAACTATAAGAGAGCTATGAAATTTTCTCTCTTTTTTCATTACAAGTAGTTATTTGATGACATGGCTTTTACGCATATAAGAAAATATAAAGCCATAATACAGTTTTATAATAACCGATACAGACAAATTTTTTAGTTGTTTGCAAATGAGAAAAGTAAGGTGTAAAATCTCCCCCATTTGGAGGCCCAAAACTAATCGCTACAGATGTTGCAGTCAACTATAGTTACTATTTTTCGATGACCATATGTGGTAATGTTAGATACATTGATATACCAGAAACACATGGATATGAAAAAAATTTAAACTCAATTTTAAAACAGATTTCTCATTCCATCTCAAATCGCATTTCAGATTCATTACATAAACCCAATTCGTAAACCACGTTCAGAGAAGTATAATTATCACAAATTACGCCAAGAGCGACATATGAAGATGCCACCTTGGTTGATCAGAGTCTAAATGTAGGCACTAAATAATTTTTCCATTACATCCAATTACACAACGGAATCAAACAGAAAGAATTACTAATAGCTAGCTTGCCTCCCGCACGTCTCTGGAAGCATATTCGTTTAAAAGAGAACCTGAAAACCTTAACCCTCAAATTACTCAAAATCAATTAAGCACCCGAGAGTTTAAGGGGAAAAAAAACTTTGAGTTAGACAAAAAGTCTATTGTGAATAATAATATACCACCTCGAACCAAATAGATATCTAGTGAGACCATGCCACCGAATGTAATGGGTTTTCCCCTTGCTAGTACCTTAACCAAAAACTAATTAACCATATACTGTGCACCTGCATCCATAATGGTTAAAACACAACATAATACGATGATATGCAATTATACAATACATCCTGGATTTCCCATCCCCATTCATCTGACTATTTATCTCAAGTTATAGTTTCCAAGGTCACTATTAACATATTAGTTTTCATGGACTAACTAATAACCTGTTTCAAGCTTACGCACTATCTGTCTGGTTTCATAGTTTTCATGGGATTACTAAGAACCTATTTGTTAACCCACCTTTTTCCAAGGCAGTAGACGAGTGGATTTAACAGAATAGACTTCACGATTATCATGGCCAGTAGTCAACAGCGATGATTGTGAGGTCCAAAAATCAAGTGCAGGCAATGATATGAAGCGATGTTCAACCGATACAAGAAGATAGGG
Organism: Allium fistulosum; assembly: GCA_030737815.1. Classification (NCBI taxonomy): domain Eukaryota; kingdom Viridiplantae; phylum Streptophyta; class Magnoliopsida; order Asparagales; family Amaryllidaceae; genus Allium; species Allium fistulosum. The sequence goes on from JASFAW010000014.1 coordinate 9,447,993, forward strand.
GATAGCACATCAACAAGATGAAGAAAGAGGGATCGGCCCTCTTCCCTCTTAGGGATCGGCTAAACCCAACTTTCTAACAAAGATCGATCAATATTTCAACATCTACACATCCAATTGACATGAAACTTGGAGGACAAGCTAATTACAACATATGGAACACCTCATAGGGATCGCATATAATTTGTAGTAAGTTGGAGGGATCGGTACCTATTCCTCCATAAGGATCGACTACAATTAGTTTTCACAACATATTGCAACAAAGATTGATTAATAACTCGAGTTCTACTAATCCAATTGGCATGAAACTTGGAGGCTGAGCATAATACACATGGAGAAGCTCCCCTAGGCTTTGCATGGAATTTGGAAGAGATTGGAGGGATCAGTACCTATCCCTCTAGAGGGATCGGTAGAAATCAGAATTCAAGTAACGCTACTTCATGGAAAATGTGGCATCTCACAAACCGTACGTCAGAATTGCACGAAATTTAAGGAGCAAGTAGCTAACATCATGGGGCACCTCTCATAGAACCCATTTTGACACACTAATAGGTATCGGTACCGATCCCTTTTGTTGTCCCCAATGGGCCTGGAAATTTTTAGATGGATTCGTCTTGGTCTCCCGAATCTTCTGTCAAAATTTCAGCCCGATCCATGTACGTCTTCCCTTATTAATATAGTAGGCATGGCGTCAAAAAAGGATCTTCTTGCTGCCTCTCTTTATCTTCAACCTAGGTTACACTCTGCCAATTTTATTCTTGGATTTCAGATTTTAACCGTAAACAAACTTCAGTATAATAAAAAGGATTATTTAGGGAGTGGATGTAGGCCGGAGTTAGCTAAACCATTATAAATCTTGTCTCTTTTTACTTGCTTTCTGAATGTTTTAATTTTGTTCTTCATTTATTTCTCTTCATATTTCTGTGGTTGGATTGGATATTGCTACTTTTACATTATTGGGTGTTGGTGGCCAGCTTTGACGCCAACATTTTGGTGCTTTCATTGAGAAAGCTAGCCTCCGTCGATTTGGAGTTCAAATTTGGCATTAATTAGAGAGCTTGGATTTGGAGAAATGGTGAGACAATCAACGAGGATACAAGTAGCGGATAAGAGCCATCATGAAGGGAGTCATAAGGCTTCCTTAGGAGCTGGAGCTAATCAAACTTCTATCTACATCACCAAAGATGAAGTAGGAACAATGATGAACGCTATGCAAGAACGGATGTTGAAAAGACAGGAGGAGATGATGCATAATTTATTCCGACAAATCGATCAGGCTGGAGCCATAGGAGCTGCTGGAATGCAAAAACAAATAAATGGGTTGATAGGGACTACTGGAGCTATGGATCAAGCAGTTGAGGTGGCAAGATTCGTTGGAAATCAGAACCGAGAGCATGGAGACGGAGCTATTGGACAAAGGAGTGGAGCAGAGCAGCCAGGGGCAAACCCCAGCCATGTTAGAGGGATCGACACTCATCCCTTCAGATGGATCGGAAATGATCCCCAAAGACATGGGGGCATGCCCTCGGGTCTGGTCAATCGTGATGCTAGAGGATCTGCGGTCAATCCCATGGAGCTTGGTGCGAATCGAAATTTGGATGCTCATCCAAAGGAATATGTTCAAGAATTTCTTCGTAGATTCAGGGGGCAGCTTGGACATGATGATATGAGACTACCATTGGAAGACAACGACAGGTTTGCAGAGATGATCAAGCGAGCTATGCATGGAGGATTTGTGAATAGGGATCTGGAGGATGTAAATAGAAGTCCATTCATTCCTAATATCAGGAATGCTAGGAATCCACCAGAATTCAAACTACCAACACTAGAAGCTTATGACGGAAAGTCGGATCCAACTATGCATATGATGAGGTATATATGACACATGGAAGTACTGGGGGCTTCGGAAGAAGTATTGGCATGATGCTTCCCCCTGTACTTAACGGATGTAGCTGCGCTATGGTTCAGGTAGTTGGAGAGTGGTTCTATTAGCACATGGACAAAATTGGTTGAAAGATTTATGAAGCAGTTTTAGGTTAACATTATGAGACCCAAGTATGTGATGACATTGACATCAGTAAAGCAGTGGGAAGGAGAATCACTCAAGAATATCTTAACCAAGTTCAATGCAGCAGTTGTTTTGGTGGCTTGACAAGATCCTTCGATGGTTTTGATGATGGCAGTGTCAGGAGTTGTAGATAATTCAGATTTCAAGAAATCACTGATACGGGATCCACCAATGGATCTTGGAGAATTCTACCATGAAGCGGAAAGGTTTCTACGACAAGAAGATTTGAAAGCTGACAAAGAGGCAACGGAAGTTAATATGGTACGGGGTAGAGAACCGCCTGGTGAAAGCTTAGGAAAGGACAAGGGTAAATGGAACATGGATAATAGCTTCGATGGATCGAAGGGATAGAGACGGGAACCCAAATTCTCTTCTTACTCATAATTGAATAAAACCCTAAAACGAATATATCTAGATACTCGAGGACGCCTTCCATATCGAAGGCTGGTAAGGAGGGAACCCTTCGAACGCAAATGGACATCAGGAAAGCACTGCCTATTCCATAAGTTGGATGGGCACTGTAACGAACCGTATTTTTCGTTGTTTGATTTTGAATATTTAAATGGTTTTAAATATTGAATTTGAATTATAGATTGATTTTGAATATGAAAATTGGATTTATTTATAAAATAAATTCAGAAATTTAAATATAGCAATTTATTGAATAATTTGATTTTTGAATTTTAAAATTGAATATTAGGTAAATTATTGTATCGTGATTTTTAAGCCCGATAAAAATAATTTATAGGCTTGTAAAATTTATATTTATAATAATGAAGATAATAAAAGTTTTAAAATTGAATTTAAAAAGTGATATGTTCAATTTTAAAAATAGCTTGTTTAAATTGATAATTAAAAATAACCTTCCGAGACACAGTCTCGGAATTCAATGAAAATAGTTCCATTGGATCCGTAATAGTGTATTATTATCAGATTTCAAATTTCGTACCATTTGGAGTTATCATTGGTTGTATGGAATATAAATGCGCTGAGATTCATATCGAAGATTTAATATAATAATCGGGTCCAAAAAGTTATCTTCTCCATACGATCGAATTAGGACTTGAAACTTCTTCCATTGTGTTCGGAATAGGGGGTATAACATTATAAGTGCCTAGCGGCATGTCTCGATAGGGGTTCAGGGTTTTAAGTTAGGCAAACGAGATATTTTGGTTTATATATATATATATGTCTAAAATCAAAATCTAATCAGGTTAAAACGTCATCCCACATTCTTTCAAATCGCAGCCACCATTGTCCATTCAAACACGCCATCTATCTTCAAATCACGTCTCCTTTTCCGCTATCAATTTCAAATCTTCTGAATCTTTTCGTTTAAAAAGAATATAAACTCTCGAGGCCGCCTTCCTCACTCATGAAAATCACATACGTTTCTTTTACGTTCTTCCAAGACTAATATCAAAATCAACCGAGAGAAAGGGAAATGGGGAATTCGAATCCTCTCGAATTCAAAAATTATAAATGAAAAAAAAGAGAAAAGTAATCGCGGGCTTATGGGTTGAAGGACATCGCCATATTCCTCCAGTTTAAAACTCGAGTCTTTCCCCTTCCCAATGAATTTCTCAATCGAAGAAAAACTTCGATATAAAAAAAATGAAAGCAGGACTAAATTGCGATTTGGTAACTCTAGAGGAAGGGTTCGATTAGGTCGAACGGTGAAGGAGGAGGAGCGCGGCGACTTCGATTCAAAAGACGAAGGGGGTGTTCGTCAGTTCAACAGTTCGAAAGTGAGATGGGGCCGCGTTCGCGAAATTCTCGCGTTCGAGAGAGGGGTTCGCGTCTTGTCATTTTGTTGTGAAATGAAGTGATGTCGCGATCTCCAGGGATGGCGAGCTCATAGGAAAGGGGAGTGCGGCAGTGCTATCAATGGGTGAAGATGCGTGATGATGGGCAAGCACGTGAGGCTGAAGCGAGGAAGAAGGGAAGGAGAAGGCGCTGTTTGGATGAGCTTGGGCCGAACTAGGTTGTTAGGGTATAGATGATTAATTCGCTAATCAGTGATTAATTTAAATGGAGTGGTTAGTTGATTTCTTTTTAGCTAGAATTTTAATCAATAATTTATATTATTCGAAAATTTGTTTACAAGGGTCAGATAAAAAAAGGGGGTCGAGTGGTTTATAGCTGGAAAAATCAACGCAATAGGATTTATTTTGGGCGATCAACAAATTAAAAATCAAAGGTGAGAATTTCTCACTCATTCGGATTCCCATTTTTAAATTTAGAAGTTTAAATTTAAATTAGTGTATGCTTGATTGATTTTTAAATGTATAATTATCTTATTCATGACTAATTATATATAGTAGTATAAATTAGTATTGGAGCGATATTCCCGCATATTATAGTGGATGAGACCCTATGGGCCCCGCATAATAGCGGATGACCATATATACCGGGATATCCCCCTCGAAGTGGGATTTTTATTTTTATTGTTGTCCAACATCTCTGGATGCAGGAAAATTAGGTTAGAGGGATCCAACTGGATTCCTCAAATATGTTATTATTCTATATATATAAAATGCTGGATTGTTGTATGTTGTAAATCTTTAAATGTATGATGGCATGGAAATTAATTGTTGGTATATTAGATACCATAAATACTATTTAAAATTTTAAGGATTAAAAGGGGGACTTTTAATATAAAAATATATATTATCGAAAATTGGATTATTCTAAAGAGATTGGTTTTGAATAAGGATAGTGAATTCTTGATTTTATTAACTAATGCAGGAAAATATTTTTAAATAGAGAATTTAAAATAAATCATATAAAGGAATTTTTAAAAGACTATATTTTAAAATGATATTCGAAAAAATATAGAAAGAAGTTGAAATCGATATTAAAAATAGAATGGCAAAGATAGAAGGATTTTTTTAAAGGAATTGAATTTATAAAATGAATTTTTTAAATGAGATTATTTTTAGATAACTCAAAGGAGTTATAAAAATTTATAAACGAAGTTTGTAAATGATACGATGTGTTGGGTGATAAGTTTGGAATATAAATTTATGGGAAGAATGTATATTGGAATATGGAAATAGGGTGAGAAAAATGGTAGATACTATTTTTAGAGTGAAATGGTTAAGGAGACCGGATGGAAGTAATGTGATAGAAATCGAGAAGATTTATAAAATAAAATTTGGTCATTGAGATTTAAAAATTTATTTATTGGTAAGCTAAGTTTTTATATTTAAAAGGGAAAATTCTTATTTATTAAACTATATAAATTTCAAAGTTGGTTAGTATTGAAATACGTCAGAAGTGAATTTTTAAAATACCTAATATCTATTTTGATAAAATCCTAAATGTTTAAACCTGCTTGAAAAGTGATGTTATAGGGAAGTGTTTTTTTTAATTATTTTAAATAATTACTTGAATATGTCTTAAAAATAAAAATATTATTATTTCTTTAAAAATACTTATTTTTATATATACATGTATAGAGTTTTGAAACGTTTTAAATTTATTTATAAACCTTCTCGGAAGCAGGGAAAATGGGTTATTCAGTGAATATGATTTATAAGAATTTTTTTAAATGGAATTGGGAAGAAAAGTAAGAAAATTTTCGAAGAAGTTAAATAAAAGTGAACCTCGAAGAATGAAAATAGAATTCATAAAGAAGTACAAAGGTAATTGAGTTTATAAACAAGTATAATTGGTTTTGAAAATATTAAGGGAATTAATTAAGGAATTCCGGAATTTATATAATTCGTGTGGAACGAGTGGGAAGTTTACAAATAAAATTGTAAATGAATTTGAGAAAGAGAATAGGAAATAAAAGAAGTATTTTCTAAGTGTTGAATAAAAAATGAAGTGGAGAGAATGTTCTAAGTATTGGGGAGGATTGGAAATGTTCCTTGAAAATAAGAAGGATTTGAAAACTATTTTTCAAATGTTGAGGAACTGAAAGTAATATCTTATAAAGATATTTTGAGATAAATTTTGAAAAATTTATAATAAGGCCCGATGATTGTTTATGGATGTGTATTGATAGTTAAATAACCGTCTATCAATTTTGGCCAATTTCGTTAATCGTTTCGAAGAGACCGGGATCAGATTTAATTATCCAAAAAACCACTTCGATCTGGTTTGAACGTTACAAATGAATACCGTGAAGATGATGAAGATGGTGATTCGGTTTGTCTAGAACCAAGACAACTTGTATGGACGAATGCTATCAGAATATCGTCATTGGAGGCGATGAGCATTCTAAGTGAAATTCATTCTTGAAAGGTAACGTTTAGCCTTGAACCTCATCAACCAGGAATGATTAAAACAGGGGAGATGCAGCAAGGCTAAGTGGGTCGCACCCAAGTAGGGTAAGGTTATCCCAATCAAGGGTCCCTTTTATTTCAGTCTGTGTGGTGCGGTTGTTGATCCCAATCCGGGGTAATCTTACTCGGACCGTCCAGGTTAGAGGTAGTCCGGTCTTGTGTAGTAGGGGATCCTGGAGTGGTCCTCGGTACATTGTTCTAGAGGTGTACTTTGACGGGCGGTACCCCAATGGCCCAGTCATTCAATGGAATCCATTCTCCAATAAGCGCCGTACAGTTTTGATTGTGCCCAACTATGCTAGAACGTGAGATGCAAGCATTTCAGCTATTTTCTATTTACTTTCTATAAACACTTTTATAATATCAGATTGATTTGATAAAAATGTTTTGGTTATCATAGGGTAAAAACCCGTCGTGTTTATTTGTGACGTAGTCTTACGAGACACCTTGTTTTTCAAAGGATTTTAAGAAGTTAATACTTCAAATTGAGTGTGTTTTCTCACGCTGGTTTTCCAGACTGACTCGGCTGTTATTTGATTATAATGCTCGGGTTAGACCGAGCATTACAGATTCAAGATAGGATGCTATGGAGCTCAGGAGACGAGCTAGATGATGTGGTGTATTTCCGTAGATTTGTATTTCCGCTGTGTAAGGACAAGATATTGAACTGTCTAGATTTGATGTAATGATTGTGTACTCTGATGATTGTAAGACAGTTATAGATTCTTGTATTTAAAATCTGTTATTATATATTATACTTTGTTCCGCCGTGATTGTGAGATTCTGTGTTGTTTTTTTCTTTCTTCTACTTTTTCTTCTTCACCCCTAATGAACTGGTATTTCCGGTACTCGACTGCTCGGTATTTTATACGACGGGCGTATTGATGTTGATTTTCAAGGGTCGAAACTCCCCGTCCGTTACACTTGGTTTCAGAGCTGAAGGTTAAGCGAGGACCTTGGCTCTGTTAGGGATTACTCATTAGAGATAGAGTCAATAATGCTCTAGAATGAGTTGAGTGTATTAATAGATATGAGCACGTATTTGTTAGTGAATATAAATTATTTTATATTGTGTTGACTTATCGGTTGGGTGTGTATAAATTCTGGTTGGTACAGTCTGGACAACTGTATCGATAGGGATTTCTAAACTCTTAACTAGGTGAAACGACACAATATTGTTTTCAAAAGTGGGTAAATGAAATAATTTTACCTAAAAATATATTTTGATATAAAAGGAATAATTTTTGAAATTATTGGAGTGTTTGGATGATAATATTATAATCAAACAAGATTTTAAAATTTGAAAAGGTTTATATCACCAAATGAAAATTGGTATAAATATACATTATACAAATGGATTATAATTAAAATTGGATTTAAACCGGAGTCTGAAAATTTAAATCCCGGGAAGTTTGGAAAAATATATTTCGAAGTGGTTTGGAAAATAATAAGAGTATTATTTTTGGGAAATATTTTTGAAAAAAAAAGTTCTAAATGGATTTTTGGAAGAGATATAGCACAAAACTCACTTCAGTCGTTGGGAAATAACTCTGATGATGACGGCCGCATCATCAGTATTAATTTTCGAGTTCTAAGTGACGGGTTGCTACCGAAATAATTAATTTGGAAATTTTATTGGAAAACAAATGTTGTTTGGAATTCCAAGGGAATTCGTTTTGGGATAAAAAACCAAGGTTGGTTTAATTGTGTGATTTGGGATATTTGTGATTTCAAATGATTTGAAATAAATACTGGGTGTTTAAAATTCTAGAATCCCTATTTGAATGTTTATAAAAATTAGGAAATAAGTTATGAACTTATAAATGTGAATGATTTTAAAGAAAATATGGAAATTGAATTTGGAGATAAATTTTAACTTGGGTAGGTTAAAATGAATAAAATTTAACTTGAGCTAATTAAAAAAATTGGATTGGAAGTAAAATTGAATTGAGTTATAGATATCAAATTGAATGGAATTTAACTTAAGCTAAGTTGAATGAATTAAACTTTAGAAAACTTAATCGATTCTGAATTTAAATTGAAATTAAATTCTTACTCGATTAAATGGAATGAATTAAAAGTAAATTAGTTTGGGGGGGGGGTAAAATTTAAATTAAGATGGTTTGGAATGATGGTAAAGAATAATTGGAATTTAAATTAAAAAGTGAATTGGATTTGAGTTATATGGAATTGAATTAAATATGTAAATGTGAATTATAAAGTGACCATATAACTATAAATTATAAAATTTGTATTGGATTAGAAATAATGTCGAATGGAATTAAATATAAAAATTTAATTGGGACATGTATAAAAACATATAGTATAAATTTTGAATAAAATAAAATTTAAGTGAAAGTTGGAATTGTGAGTAAATAAATTGGAATAGATAAGCCAAGATAAAACGAGTTGATAATTTGGAAATGAAATAAAAACCCAAATTTGAATTATAAAATAAATTTGAACTCAAGTAAATTGGTTGAAGTGATTTTTGAAATAAGAATCAGATATTAAATTATAAAGTGGAAAAGAACTAATTAGATAATTAATTAGTTAATTGGATATAAAATGAACATTAACTGGGTTGAATAAAATTGGATTATAAGTTAAAAATGGGATTTGGAAATGAAATTCGAGTTATAAATAAAATTCAACTTAGATGGTAAGCTAATTAAATAAAATTGGAAATAGTTTGAAATAGTGATAACTCAGGTTATAAATAAATTCAATTGAAGCGTAAATAAATTGATATGGCTTGGGATATTAAATAAAGGGATTTGAGTATGGAATTAAAATTGAAGTGGATGAAATGAATGAACTAGTTAATTAATTAGAAATTGAACTGGAAATGAAATAAAATTCAATATAAATTGATTTGGAATCGATTTAAATAGTTACAAGCTTAAAAGAATCATTTTATTAAATAAACGGCATCAAATTTGCATAGAAAAAAAATTGGGTTCGACGCAAACGGAAGTAAATAAAATTCTATGAATAAATAGGATGTGAATAAAATTGATTTATAATCAATTTGGAATAGATGTGAGTTTGTTTGATTTAAAAATAAATTGAATGCATGTAAAGTGAGTTGTAAATCATTCGAATTGAACGAAATGATATATGGATTGAATTGAGGGTAATTAAATTAGTGTCGGAATCATATAATTGCTTAGGAAAATATGTTTGGCATATTGCTTATGAAATCATGTGTTAAATTGTTGAAATATTATTAAAATCCCATATTTTGGTACTTACGCGTTTAAATTAAGTAAGTATAGGTATCGGGTTGCGAAATCGCATAGGAAGAAAACTTACTTGCTAAATAACGCTTAAAAACGCTAAATAAAGGTACACCTATGCAATATATTGTTATAAATTTTGTTTTCCGACCGTGTGGGTCGATGTATATATATTTATCTCTCTTTTCAAATTGCAAAAGTTCCTCCGTACAAGGGAGACTCTGCCAAAAATTTTAAGAAATTTAGGGTGTTAGAAAAATTTTGAAATTTCTTTTTAACGAAAACTAGATTTCGGATTTGTAATCAAAATAAAGGAATTTAGTTTAGAATGGTAAACAAATTGTTTGGATGAAGGTAAAGTGTTTGAAAAGTGAAGAATCAAGTTTTCGCTAAGCGGATTTTGGATAAGTAATGGGTTGGTGTAATTTTCCTACCTTAGCAATTTTAGGGACGAAATTCTTTTAAGGGTGGAGGAATGTAACGACCCGTATTTTTCGTTGTACAATTTTGAATATTTAAATGGTTTTAAATATTGAATTTGAATTATAGATTGATTTTGAATAAGAAAATTGGATTTATTTATAAAATAAATTCAGAAATTTAAATATAGCAATTATTGAATAATTTAATTTTTGAATTTTATAATTGAATATTGGGTAATTTATTGTATCGTGAGTTTTAAGCCCGATAAAAATAATTTAAAGGCTTGTAAACTTTATATTTATATAATGAAGATAATAAAAGTTTTAAAATTGAATTTAAAAAGTGATATGTTCAATTTTAAAAATAGCTTGTTTAAATTGACATTTAAAAATAGCCTTCCGAGACACAGTCTCGGAATTCAACGAAACCAGTTCCATTGGATCCGTAATAGTGTATTATTATCGAATTTCAAATTTCGTAGCATTTGAGTTAACGTTGGTTGTACGGAATATAAATGCACTGAGATTTATATCGAAGATTTAATATAATAAAAGGGTCCAAAAAGCTATCTTCTCCATGCGATCAAATTAGGACTCGAAACCTCTTCCATTGTATTCAGAATAGGGGTATAACATTATAAGCACCTAGCAGCATGTCTCCATAGGGGTTCAGGGTTTTAAGTTAGGCAAATGAGATATTTTGGTTTATATTATATATATATGTCTAAAATCAAAACCTAATCAGGTCAAAACGTCAGCCCACATTCTTTCAAATCCCGGCCGCCATTACCCATTCAAAAACGCCATCTCCATCTTCAAATCACATCTCTTTTTCCCCTATCAATTTCAAATCTTCTGTATTTTCTTGCCTTCCTCACTCATGAAAATCGCATACATTTCTTTTACATTCTTCCAGAACTAATATCAAAATCAACCGAGAGAAAGGGAAATAGGGAATTTGAATCCTTCCAAATTCAAAAATCACAAATGAAAAAAAAGAGAAAAGTAATCGCGGGCTTATTGGTTGAACGACATCGCCATTTTCCTCCAGTTTAAAACTCGAGTCTTTCCCATTCTTAGCGAATTTCTCAATCGAAGAAAAACTTCGATATAAAAAAAAATTAAAAGCAGGACTAAATTGGTAACTCTAGAGGAAGGGTTTGATTAGGTCGAACGGCGAAGGAGGAGGAGCGCGGCGACTTCGATTCGAACGATGAAGGGGGAGTTCGTCAGTTCAATAATTCGACAATGGGATGGGGCTGGATTCGTGAAATGCTCACGTTCGAGAGAGGGGTTCGCATCTTGTCATTTTGCCATGAAATGAAGTGATGTCGCGATCTCCAGGGATGGCGAGCTCATAGGAAAGGGGAGTGCGGCAATGCTGTTAATGGGTGAATACGTGCGATGATGGGCAAGCATGTGAGGCTGAAGCGAGGAAGAAGGGAAGGAGCAGGCGTTGTTTGGATGAGCTTGGGCCAAACTAGATTGTTAGGGTAAGGATGATTAATTCGCTAATCAGTGATTAATTTAAATGGAGTGGTTAGTTGATTTCTTTTTAGCTAGAATTTTAATAAATAATTTATATTATTCAAAAATTTGTTTAGAAGGACCAGATAAAAAAAGGGGTCGAGTGGTTTATAGTTGGAAAAATCAATGCAATAGGATTTATTTTGGGCGATCAACAAATTAAAAATCAAGGGTGAGAATTTCTCACTCATTTGGATTCCCATTTTTAAATTTAGAAGTTTAAATTTAAATTAGTGTATGCTTGATTGATTTTTAAATGTATAATTATCTGATTGATGACAAATTATATATAGTAGTATATATTAGTACAGGAGTGATATTCCTACATATTATAGCGGATGAGACCCTGCGCCCCGCATAATAGCGGATGACCCTATATACCGCGATATCCCCCTAGAAGTGGGATTGGTGTTTTTATTATTGTCCAACATCTCTGGATGCAGGAAAAAAAGGTTGGAGGGATCAAATTGGATTCCTCAAATATGTTATTATTATGTATATATATAAAATGCTGGATTGTTGTATGTTGTAAATCTTTAAATGTATGATGGCATGGAAATTAATTGTTGGTATATTAAATATCATAAATACTGTTTAAAAATTTTAAGGTTTAAAATGGGGACTTTTAATATAAAAATATATATTATCGAAAATTGGATTATTCTAAAGAGATTGGTTTTGAATAAGGAATAGTGAATTCTTGATTTTATTAAATAATGCAAGAAAATATTTTTAAATAGAGAATTTAAAATAAATCATATTTAAAGAATTTTTAAAAGACTAGATTTTAAAATGAAATTCGGAAAAATATAGAAAGAAGTTGAAATCGATATTAAAAATAGATTGGCAAAGATAGAAGGATTTTTTTAAAGGAATTGAATTTATAAAATGAATTATTTAAATGAGATTATTTTTAGATAACTCAAAGGAGTTATAAAAATTTATAAACGAAGTTTGTAAATGAAGGGAAGTGTTGGGTGATAAGTTTGGAATATAAATTTATGGAAAGAATGTATATTGGAATATGGAAATAGGGTGAGAAAAATGGTAGATACTATTTTTAGAGTGAGATGGTTAAGGGGACCGGATGGAAGTAATGTGATGGAAATCGAGAAGATTTATAAATTAAAATTTGGTCATTGAGATTTAAAAATTTATTTATTGGTAAGCTAAGTTTTTATTTTTAAAAGGGAAAATTCATATTTATTAGACTATATAAATTTCAAAGTTGGTTAGTGTTGAAATACCTCAAAAGTGAATTTTTAAAATACCTAATATCTATTTTGATAAAATCCTAAATGTTTAAACCTACTTGAAAAGTGATGTTATAAGGAAGTGTTTTTTTTAATATTTTAAATAATTACTTGAATATGTCTTAAAAATAAAAATATTATTATTTCTTTAAAATTACTTATATATATATATATGTATAGAGTTTTGAAACGTTTTAAATTTATTTATAAACCTTCTCGGAAGCCGAGAAAATGGGTTATTCAGTGAATATGATTTATAAGAAAATTCTTAAATGGAATTGGGAAGAAAAGTAAGAAAATTTCCTAAGAAGTTAAATAAAAGTGAACTTCGAAGAATGAAAATAGAATTCATAAAGAAGTACAAAGGGAATTGAGTTTATAAGCAAGTATAATTGGTTTTGAAAATATTAAGGGAATTTATTAAGGAACTCCGGAATTTATAGAATTCGTGTGTAATGAGTGGGGAAATTTACAAATAAAATTGTAAATGATTTTGAGAAAGAGAATAGGAAAAAAAGAAGTATTTTCTAAGTGTTGATAAAAAAAATGAAGTGAAGAGAATGTTCTAAGTATTGGGGAGGGTTGGAAATGTTCCATGAAAATAAAAAGGAATTGAAAACTATTTTTTAAATGTTGAGGAACTAAAAGTAATATCTTATAAAGATATTTTGAGACAAATTTTGAAAAATTTATAATAAGGCCTGATGATTGTTTATGGATGTGTATTGATAGTTAAATAACCGACTATCAATTTTGGCCAATTTCATTAATCGTTTCGAAGAGACCGGGATCGGATTTAATTATCCGAAAAACCACTTCGATCCGGTTTGAACGTTACGAATGAATACCGTGAAGATGATGAAGAGGGTGATTCGGTTTGTCCAGACCCAAGACAAGTTGTATGGATGAATGCTATCAGAACATCGTCATAGGAGGATGATGAGCATTCTAAGTGAAATTCGTTCTTGAAAGGTAACGCTTAGCCTCGAACCTCATCAACCGGGAATGACTAAAACAGGGGAGATGCAGCAAGGCTAAGTGGGTCGCACCCAAGTAGGGTAAGGTTATCCTTATCTAGAGTTCCTTTTATTTCAGTCTGTATGGTGCGGTTGCTGATCCCAACCACGGGGTAATCTTACTCGGACTATCCAGGTTAGGGGTAGTCCGGTCTTGTGTAGCAGGGGATCCCGGAGTGGTCCTTGATACATTATTCTAGAGGTGTACTGTGACGGGCGGTACCACAGTGGCCCAGTCATTTGATGGAATCCATTCTCCAATAAGCGCCGTACGGTTTTGATTGTGCCCAACTATGTTGGAACGTGAGATGCAAGCATTTCAGCTATTTTCTATTTACTTTCTATAGACACTATTATAATATCAGACGGATTTGATAAAAATGTTTTGGTTATCGTATGGTAAAAACCCATCGTGTTTGTTTATGACGTGGTCTTATGAGATACCTTGTTTTTCAAAGGATTTTGAGAAGTTAATAATTCAAATTGAGTGTGTTTTCTCACACTGGTTTTCCAGACTGACTCGGGTGTTATTTGATTATAATGCTCAGGTCAAACCGAGCATTACAACTTCAGGATAGGATGCTATGGAGCTCAGGAGACGAGCTGGATGACGAGGCGTATTTCCATAGATTTGTATTTCCGCTGTGTAAGGACAAGTTATTGAACTGTCCATATTTGATGTAAAGATTGTGTACTCTGATGATTGTAAGACAATTATTGATTCTTGTATTTAAAATCTGTTATTATATATTATACTTTGTTCCGCCGTGATTGTGAGATTCTATGTTGTTCTGTTATTTCTTCTACCTTTTTCTTCTTCACCCCTAATGAACTGGAATTTCTGGCACTCGACTGCTCGGAATTTATAGAGTGGACGTATTGATGTCGATTTTCGGGGGTCGAAACTCCCCGTCCGTTAAAGGCATAATACAAATGACTCAGGCATTTGAAGGATACCATTAAGGAACACGTGAGGAATGGTCTGTTACAGCAATATGTAAGGACTCGGGCTGCGGCGTTGGAACAGGAGCAGCCACCGTCCACCTCGAATGAAAATGGCACTGGATCAAGGAATCATCATCAACTTGTCATCAATTGATTGGGATGACATTGAATAAGTAACAAACTCCATGGTAGGGCGGCTAAGTCACTTACACATGCATGAGATCGAGGACGGTTCCTAAGCATGCTCTGAGATGATGATAAACCGTTGTGCTCGGGTTTGTGAAATTTGTTTTTTTTTCTTCTTGTTTGTTTCTAACTCTTGTTTTTCTATTTTTTATTTGAACTCCTATTTATTAGTTGTACAGACTCTTATTTTATACTTTGGAAAATGGACTTAGGAATGCTTAAATTTGGATCAATGTAATGGATAACATAGGTCGCGGTTGTGGTCTTGTCTGGAGAGATAGGATAACAATCGCAAGGTACGGGTCTTTTCGTTAGGTGAACATGATGAAACAGACTCGTGCATCATGGATTAAGTCCTCAACTGGGTGTCGAGGCTGAAGAATAAAACCCAACATGGTCGTCAGGTATGGACTATGGCTGTCAAGGCGTAGGTTGCTTCACTCGAACACGACGGATCGACCTACTCAGGTCGTCGAGTATGGATTATGCTCGGCAAGGATCTGGAGAGAATAAGGTCGTTTGGTATGGACTATGCCTGGCAAGGGGTAGGTCGCTTCGCTCGAACGCGATGGATCGACCTACTTAGGTCGTCGAGTATGGATTGTGCTTGGTAAGGATCCGGAGAGATCAAGGTCGTTTGGTATAGACCATGCCTGGTACGGGGTAGGTCGCTTCGCTCAAATGCGATGGATCAGCCTACTCGGGTCATCGAGTATGGATTATGCTCAGCAAGGATCCGGTGAGATCGAGAATTTGGATTAGGATAACAACCTGGAGAGGTCATGGATTTGGATATTGTTAGAATGCGGATTAAGGATCTTAAGGCTAGAATTAACACTAGAGGAGGGGTGAATAGTGTTTTAAGAAATTTGTTAACCTTTTTGAATTTATCTTAATTTGTTAACAATGTATACACTAATCAGACACAGATATGAACACAGAATCAAAATACAAATATAAAGTAAAAGCAGTAAAGGAAAGAACACACCGGATTTTATACTGGTTCGGAGTTACCCTACATCCAGTCCCGCAACACAAGTACGGATTTTCTTTCAAAAACAATTCTTACAAATACAACCCTCGATTTCAAGGCTACGAGGTACACCGCTCCAGATTCAAAATCCTCTGGGTAGAGATACTTGATTTACGGGCGACAAGTTCACCCAATTGATTTCCAAGGCTACAATCACACCTTTTCTCGCTTGATTGATTTCCAAGGCTACAATCACACCTTTTCTCGCTAGATAGATTACAAAGAAACCTATAACTCGGATTAGCACTTGGTTCTTGTAGAGATAGTGGAGAGAATCAAAACCAGAAATTATCTAGTTAGATTCGATATAGATTTCGGTAGAGTAATGGTGTAATTTGTAAATAAGAAAGTGGAGAAGAAGAAGAGAAGTTAAATCAGAGAAAAAAGTGATTAAAATTTGTTGAAAACACTCTTTATTTATAGTAGATCAATAGCCATGTCCATTGGTGAAGGGATGTGGCGAATGGACACTTCTTTTAAAAAACAATTTAAATGTCACCATGTCGACAGGGGTACATGTGAATATGTCGACATGCCCTTATATTTTTTGATGATTTATTTTTCTTTGAAAATAATTTCTATATTATATTATACTTATATTTAAACTTTATAAATATACTTATATATAGTTATAATACATAAATAACAATAGAGAACAATATTGAAATATATATAATAATTTTCTATACTTTTATATTTAAATCTTAAGTATAATATATAAAATAGCTAAATATATTAATATCAAAATTGTAGTTTAAAAACTTAGGATAATAATTTAAAATCAAAGATATTTAAAATTAAGGATATTTAAAACTGAGGATATCTTTTAGGCTAAAATATATTGAAAAACCAGGACATATGATTTTGGTTTTTAAACAGGAATATTTAAAATCATTTTGAAAAACAAGCTATATATTTTGAAAATCATTTTGAAATAAAAGTAAGTGGATACAAAAAGATGTTCCACTAGATTTTTCGTAGGTTCCATCCTACTTAAGGTTCCGTCCCTTTAACGAGCACGAAGTGGATTCCATTCCACGAATAAAATAGATTTTAAGATATTAGTGCCTTTCTATGAGTTTTAACAATATTCCTAACTATATAACTTATCTTGGAAACTTGAACTCTTGAAATTCTTGATACTCATGAGTCTTGATATCTTCAATCTTTAATCTTGAACCTTTATACTGTACAATTCTTCATTCTTTAGTACCTGCAAACATATCTATATATATCTACACAATAATGTTAGTATTATATATTTTATAATCTAATTCTAAGTAAGGTTGTTGTCATCAAAACCAACTCCTCAGGGACTAACAATCTCCCCCTTTTTGATGATGACAACCTTTGTTTATAAAATATCACTTCTATCCTAATACTTCTAATAACTCCCCCTTAATCTATGCCTAACTATCCTATTTTATACTTCTCCCCCTTTGTCATCAACAAAAACCATATAACTCCCTAATTATAATACTATATAACTCTATATAACTCTATATAACTCCCCCTGAAACTAAGACTACATTACTTGTGATTATAATGATAGTGTTATCATACATAATCAATACTTAACTTTAAACTAAACTCTTAATAACTACTTTTCTTAACTACTAAACTATTTATTCAAAAGATAAGAGAATATACGAATAAGAGAACACAATTTATTTATTCATAATGGAGTTTTTAATATAAAAATAGATAGTTAAACTGATAATCATGATAACTTAAAAGATCATATATTATTAATACTAATCATATGTATGTTGTATTTTACATACATAATATCAATCCATACTAAGTCAAATTCAAGCAAATCAAACCAAATCCTAATTAAGCAAGCAAACAAATATAAATTAAACAAAGTTAATCAAATATTACGAGGAACATCAACCCATCCTTCTTCTCCAAAGATAGGGTCTTGTTTGATGGCATCTTAATTCTCATTATCAACAGAGAGAGAAACAGGAGGATGTGCTTCATTATCATCCTTGTGCAGGGAGGAAATCATCCAACGAGTTGCTTCGAAATGCCTTTCTTGCTCCTTGATCATCTGCATTTGACTCAATTCTAAGTGATGCTGATTACGGAGAATGATAGAGAGAATATTCTTGAAGGATTTAAGAGTTTCTTCAAGATTTTCAGATAAATTGTGAATAGGATCAGCCATTTTTGTGAAAAAGAGAAGAAATATAGATAGAATAGATAAGTAATGATTTTGAGTAAAGATTTCTGGAATAGAACAGGTATTTATAGGTGTAAATTTCGTTTGAAATGAATAGATACAAGTTAGTTATTTAAAATTCAAAAATTAAAATGAAAAGACACTTCAGATTTTAAGCATGTCGACAGGGTGCCTTTGGGGGTTGTCGACAGGGTCATCTGTGTTTTGATGACTTGTTTTTGATTTTGAATAAATGTATATATATATATATATATATATCATATTAACAGTTATTCTAGAGATGAAATAAGCTAGATAACAGAAAGAACTTCAACATTAATTCAAACTGGAATGATAAATGGATTAAACAACATGAAATACAATAACATTCAAACTTAAAACAAACTTAAACAATTACGACAAGGTATGAAAAGATAGATCTAATTGGAGGATGATGAGGATGATGAAAGGTTAAACTTCTTGCTGAATTTTGAGAAGAACTTGTTCATCTTAGAAGACATTTTATCCAACTTTTTACTAACGGATCTCTTAAGTGTCCGTTGATTTTCCACAATTATCTTTTGGTTTTGGATAATCATCTTGTTGGTTGGTTTGGAGGTGTAATCAATACTTTCAAGAGATGTTTCACCTTCCTCTTCTTCTTCTTGAATATCCATTTCATCCCCTTCTTCTTCTTCTTCTTCCTCCTTTCCTTCTTCCATTTCTTCGTGAGCTAAACGCTCTTCCTTTTCCACAAGGGATTCATAAGGTTGAAAGATGTATGGAATTTTCATAAGTGAGATATTGGAATGATTGAAAACTTTTCTAGAAATGAATTCCTCTCCTTTAAAATTCACTCCAAAATAGTTGAAAATTCTAGTAAGGTAAATTCCATGATATAAAATCTTTTCTCCCATTTCCAAGTTTTTAGGCCGAAATTCATCCAAAATAACTTGAGCCCAATTAATATCATAGTTTCCAAAAAGAGCGAAAAGAGCTTTACAAACTTTTGAAGTAAGATTATTAAAACTTCCCGATCTCGGGGTCAAAGTGTGTTGCAAAAGAAGGCTCACAATTTTTGCTTTTGGACGAAAATTGTGGTTTATAAAATCAAAGTTTTCATCACTTTCAAAAATATGGTGGAAAGTCTCACGATCACTTTCATTAAAATTCAAATTTGAAAGATCTATACCCGTACACGTACAATTTAGAATCGCTCCCAAAACATCACAATTTAAAACAATTTGAGTGCCTTTTACACTACTCCAAATTTCATCATCGCTTCCTTGATAAAAGCCACGATTAAGATTTGCATAAAACATTTTCACAAGATTTAGGTAGCATACAAAATCATTTTGAGAATCGTCAACAAGATTTAAAATGTTGTTGCTAACACAAAGAGAATCGATTTCATAAGAAGCAAAATCATGGAAAATTGCAAACTTTCCGGGATGAACTTTTCCATAATTAGCATAGCCAATATAGGCTTTAATTGCTTCTGGATCATAAAAGAGGTGTTCTTTTAAGGTTTTGGAGAGTCTCATAGTTAATGGAGTACTTGAGGAGGCCATTGATGTAGAGAGAAGAGAGATTGAGTTATGAAGAAAGAGTTTGAATTTGAAAAGTTAAGTGAAAAGATGAGATAAATGATAGTAAATAAATAGAAATTAAATGGACAGTTTCTCTGGTCAAAAAGTGTCCTTTCAGAGTCTCGAATGGTGTGAAAGAGTGGAGGAAAATACAAGTATTTGAATTCAAAATTTGAATTTCAAATTTTCTATACCATGTCGACATGTAGGGATGGACCCATGTCGACAGGTATCCATAAATTTTGATGACTAGATACTTTTATATAATGTAATATATATATATATATCTATTATTTTAATGTCTATATAATATCTGGAATATCACTAAGACTCATAAAATATTATAATATTATTAAAAATAAAAATAATAATAAAAAATATAATAAAATAATAAAAAATATAATAAAATAATAAAAATTTTAAAATTCAAACGACACATCAATTCAAAAACAATCAATCAATCAATTCAAGCATGCAATTTCCGCCAATGTATTGTAAACGTGTACCTTTTTCAGAGTCCGTGTCTTTGGTATCAACTAAATCGAGAATTGCTGTGAAACACAGATTTGAATTATCTTTCTTCTGTTCATCGTCGCTGGAGGATGAGTTAGAGTCATCTAGAGTAGCAGTGAATGCACGTTTCCGTTTCTTTGTAGAATCATTGTTTGTAGGAGGGTTTTGTTTATCTAGATGCGGACAGTGTCTTTTGATATGACTTGGTTCGTCACAATTGAAGCATTTGATAAAGTTTGGTACTGTAGTCTGATTACCGGAATTCTTAAAGTTGTTTCTCTTGGAACTATTCAATTTTCTGTACTTCAGGAATTTCCGAAAATTCTTTGTCATAAAAGCAATCTCTTCATCATTATCGCTGTCTGAATCTGATCCTTCTGTTAGTGCATTGAATGCAATTGATTTCTTTTCTGATGCCTTGCTTTCTCTTCTCCCAAGCATTTGAACTTCAAATGACATTAGGTTTCCGATCAATTCTTCAATCTTTAAGATGCTGATGTCATTTGCTTCTTCGATTGCGAGTGTCTTTTGATCCCATTCTGGAGTAAGAGAGTTTAGGATTTTTCTGACTTGATCTTCTTCGGAGAATACTTTTCCCAATGATATTAGAGAGTGGACAATATCCTGGAATCTACTATACATATGTGGAATAGACTCATTAGGATTCATTTTGAATAATTGAAACTGATTTGTGAGCATGGAGATTTTTGTCTGTTTAACTTTGCTTGTTCCTTCATGAGTAACTTGCAAAGTTTTCCAGATTTCATATGCAGACTTACAAACTGACACTCTATTAAATTCATTCCTATCAAGTGAACAAAACAAGATATTCATAGCTTTAGAATTATTCTGTGCAACAGTCTTTTGATCAGCAGTCCACTGAGCAAAAGCAGTTGTGGGTTCAGAATATTCTGTCTGTGTGACATTCCAAGTGTCTAGTCCTATAGATTGTAAATATATTTTCATCCTACATGCCCAATATGCATAGTTACTACCATTAAAAAATGGTGGTCTGGTAGTAGACTGACCTTCTACAAATGAACTAGTGTTGGTGGTAATAGCAGTACTAGTGTTAGTAGCCATTTTGAAAATTTTCAAAATTCAGATAATGAAACTTTTAAAAACAAAGCTCTGATACCAATTGTTAGAATGCGGATTAAGGATCTTAAGGCTAGAATTAACACTAGAGGGGGGGGGAATAGTGTTTTAAGAAATTTGTTAATCTTTTTGAATTTATCTTAATTTGTTAACAATGTATACACTAATCAGACACAGATATGAACACAGAATCAAACACAAATACAAATATAAAGTAAAAGCAGTAAAGGAAAGAACACACCGGATTTTATACTGGTTCGGAGTTACCCTACATCTAGTCCCGCAACACAAGTACAGATTTAATTTCAAAAACAATTCTTACAAATACAACCCTCGATTTCAAGGCTACGAGGTACACCGCTCCAGATTCAAAATCCTCTGGGTAGAGATACTTGATTTACGGGCGACAAGTTCACCCAATTGATTTCCAAGGCTACAATCATACCTTTTCTCGCTTCATTGATTTCCAAGGCTACAATCACACCTTTTCTCGCTAGATAGATTACAAAGAAGCCTATAACTCAGATTAGCACTTGGATCTTGTAGAGATAGTGGAGAGAATCAAAACCAGAAATTATCTAGTTAGATTCGATATTGATTTCGGCAGAGTAATGGTGTAATTTGTAAATAAGAAAGTGGAGAAGAAGAAGAGAAGTTAAATCAGAGAAAAAAGTGATTAAAATTCGTTGAAAACACCCTTTATTTGTAGTAGATCAATAGCCATGTCCATTGGTGAAAGGATGTGGCGAATGGACACTTCTTTTAAAAAATAATTTAACTGTCACCATGTCGACAGGGGCACATGTGACCATGTCGACATGCCCTTGTATTTTTTGATGATTTATTTTTCTTTGAAAATAATTTCTATATTATATTATACTTATATTTAAAATTTATAAATATACTTATATATAGTTATAATACATAAATAACTATAGAGAACAATATTGAAATAGATATAATAATTTTCTATACTTTTATATTTAAATCTTAAGTATAAATATATAAAACAGCTAAATATATTAATATCAAAATTGTAGTTTAAAAACTTAGGATAATAATTTAAAATCAAAGATATTTAAAATTAAGGATATTTAAAACTAAGGATATTTTTGAAGCTAAAATATATTGAAAAACCAGAACAGATGATTTTGGTTTTTAAACAGGAATATTTAAAATCATTTTGAAAAACAAGCTATATATTTTGAAAATCATTTTGAAATAAAAGTAAGTGGATACAAAAAGATGTTCCACTAGATTTTTCGTAGGTTCCATCCCTTTAACGAGCACGAAGTGGATACCATTCCACGAATAAAATAGATTTTAAGATATCAGTGCCTTTCTATGAGTTTTAACAATATTCCTAACTATATAACTTATCTTGGAAACTTGAACTCTTGAAATTCTTGATACTCATGAGTCTTGAATTTTGATATCTTCAATCTTTGATCTTGAATCTTTATACTTTACAGTTCTTCATTCTTTAGTACCTGCAAACATATCTATATATATCTACACAATAATGTTAGTATTATATATTTTATAATCTAATTCTTAGTAAGGTTGTTGTCATCAAAACCAACTCCTCACGGACTAACAGATATCAGTTTCGAATAGCAATGGATTTGGCTTTGGATGGATGTGGATTCAGATAAAATGATTTGGAGAGACTGTGGATTTGGATTAGATTTTAGATTGGAAAATATGACTATCAATGGGTTATGGGTTATGGGTTTTGGATTTTGGATTTATGGCGACTCAAAAAACACCTTCCAATCGCAAGGCATGTTTTAGGGGGCAAAGTGTTAACCCACATTTTGCCAAGGTATTAGACATGCGGATTTATCCCAACAAACTTCATGATTATCAAGGCCATTAATCAAGAACGATGATTGTGAGGTCCATAAATCAAGTGCAGGCAATGATATGAAGCGACGATCAACCGAAGTATGGATTAGTACCTCACTAAGACAGGAGATCGGTGCTTATCCCTTCCCTTAGGATATTGGTACATGTCCTTAATTTTTGTCCCAAACTAGGTGAGACCGGTATAAAGTGACATGAAAGACCCCACGTGGCTACATTTCAAATCTCAAGTTGTTTGGAGTTTGCATGCGCAAGTTATGAACAAGTTACTTCACCTAAGAAAAAGATTGTTTAAAAAGGGATCGGCATAAAAGGGATCAGCATATTTCAACCAAGCAAGTACAACTCAATGGAAAACAATCAATATCCCAAAATCCACAAGTCCAATGCATATGAAATTTTGTGAGCAAGATGTGGGGTCCCTAAGGACCCAAGGGATCGCACATCAACAAGATGAAGAAAGAGAGATCGGCCCTCTTCCCTCTTAGGGATCGGAGAAACCCAACTTTATAATCAAGATCGATCAATATCTCAACATCTACACATCCAATTGACATGAAACTTGGAGGACAAGCTAATTACAACATGTGGAACACTCCATAGGGATCACATATCATTTATAGCAAGTTGGAGGGATCGGTATCTAGCCCTCCATAGGGATTGGCTATAATCAGCCTTCACAACATATTGCAATAAAGGTTGATCAATAACTCGAGTTCTACTAATCCAATTTGCATGAAACTTGGAGGCATAGCATATACAACATGGAGATATTCCCTAGGGATCGCATGGCATTTAGAAGAGATTGGAGAGATCGGTACCTATCCCTCTAGAGGGATTGGCAGAAATCAAAATTCAAGCAACACTACTTCACGGAAAATACGATATCTCACAAACCGAACATTAGAATTGCACAAAATTTAGGGAGTAGGTAGCTAACATCATGGGGCAACGCTTATAGGGATTGCAGACCATTTGAACACACTAATAAGGATCGGTACTGATCCCTATTGTGGGCCCCAATGGGCCTGGAAAGTTTTGGATGGCCTCAACTTGGTCTCTCGAACCTTCTGTCAAAATTTCGGCCCGATCCGTGCATGTCTTCCCTTATAAATACAGCAGGCATTGCATCAGAAAAATGATCTTTTTTTTGCTTCTCTTTATCTTCAACCTAGGCTACAATCTACCAATTTTATTCTTGGATTTCTGATTATAACTGAAATGAATTTCAGTATAATAAATAAGATTATTTGGGGAGTGGATGTAGGCCGGAGTTAGCTGAACCACTATAAATCTTATCTCTTTTTACTTGCTTTCTGATTGTTTTAATTTTGTTCTTCATTTATTTCTCTTCATATTTCTATAGGTGGATTGGATATCGGTACTTTTACATAATTGGGTGTTGGTGGCTAATTTTGAAGCCAACACTACTGGTGTCTACCAATAACATCATCCAATCATAGTTTTCATGGGTTCATTTTGAACCTATTGGATTCTCCAATAACATCTCTCATGTCATAGTTTTCATAGGCTGACAATGAACCTATTGATTTTTATCAGGAACCTGTTCCAGACATAGTTTTCATAGGATCACTGAGAACCTATTGGCCCCTGCCAATAACAGTTTTCATAACATAGTTTCTATGAGCTTACTAAGAACCTATCTAAACCAATAGTCTTTTGATCAGTCCTAGGCATCCTATATTCTGGTCCGTCTGACCTCCTGGATGCAATTCTACTCACAGAGGAGTTAATTCAATGTATATTCACTACCAGATCAACCTATCCTGTTATTCTGCCTTTAACACCTCAAATTGCAATTATGGGTTAATAATGAAGTGAATAAGATTACACAAGCATACACGATAACTGATCAAATATCACAACAAAATAAACATCCATGGTTTAATTCCTTGTAATCATTTTCTAGTGAAATATGGTTAATACCCTTAACCCACTATCTTTAGCAAGGAAAGCTTCCTCTAAAATTTCAAAGTTAAATGCCATTTCAAAACTCTTTTACATTGCTATGTGTTTACTTTAAAAATGAGATTGGGTTCTCTAATTTGAAAACTAAGGCTTTCGACTATATCCTTCGGATCATTGTGGCATTAAGAGTTACACTCCATCACTCTCCCTTTTGACATCATAGAGCAACTAAGCCCTCCATCCCCTCCCATTTAACTAATGGGTTCAAAACAAGCAGATATGCACCTTTCGCCAGTTTACTCTAGCAGCAGGACCTTTCAAAATCATTGCTTAAGCAATGCAAAAGGCCCCTTCCACTACTACTTTGAAACCATGCAGAAGGACCATGTTGACACCATTGATTGGGTGCGGCACAACCCTTCAACCTATGTAGTTAAACATGCATGCAGAAGCACCCTTTCGAAACTATCAACTAGTGCGGAAGGTACTCTCCATAATGGTTGGACTTACTCAAGTACAAAGGTGTGGAAGGTATGCTATCGACACCATTGATTGGTGCGCGCGCACCCCTTCCATCTTCATTGATTGACATACTTGTGGAGCATATGAGAGTGGAAGGACCCCTTCAACACTATCTACTAGAGCGAATTGTCCTTTCCATGAAAGTTGGATCAATTAATGCAGCAGGGCACACTTATTAAAGTGTATGTATGCGGGGGGACTCCTTCGACACTATTGATTGGTGCGGAAGGATCTTTTCACCTTCATTCTAGTATATGTTAACTACAGGGACACCCTTATCCCCTTAGTGTTCTAAAGGAAGCAAAATCAATGCTTTCGAAGGCATCAATGCTTTAGAAGGCATCAATGCTTTCGAAGGCAAGTGGCATTACTGTAATTATCATAAAAACTAATTTTTAACTCAGTAAAGAAATTTCTTTTTACCTAACCCCTTATGTTGTAAATTATCTATTAGATAACAAAACCTTTGTAAAATTCTTTTCAGAATTTGTTGCTGCATGTAATCCCCCAATAATATAATACTTAATTAAAATTATTAACTAACCCCTTGTATTTAATTAATCATTAAAACTAATCATTCTAATTAAGTCCAAAACTCACCCAAATCTCTTGAGAATAATCTTATAATTTCACATAAATTCCAAAATGATAATGTCTTTATCATATAAAGTTTTCAGCCAAAAAATTATTAACTAATTCCTTAAATTAATTAAAACCCGTAATATCATATCTTTCACTCAAAAGTTCATAATAATTTATCCATAGCTTGGAATATTATGAAAATTTAAACCTGTCCCTAAAATAATGTTTTACTTAACATATTCAAAATCATGGCATTTGAAAATCATTTTGCATGATTTTATCCTTAAACCCGAACTATATTATTCCATAAAATCCTTGTTTAAATTATGACATGGCATTTAAATCAAAATATATCATCATTCATCCAATCATACGGTTTTAGACCTCAAACCCAAATTAAAACATTCAAGATGACTTATATGAGATGATTTAGATCATTATTCACCTTGTTTGGATAAGGAACTTGAGATTTGTCCTACACTTTAATCTTCTTAGCTTGCATCTTAGCCTCTAATTGATTTTTGAGCTCCTCTTCTCCTAGGGATATGGTCGGCCTTGTTTTTCTTTTGTTTATATTTTTATTTTATAAGAATGTAAATGAGAATGAGAACTTGGTATGGGGTTTTAGGGGTTATGGGGGTTCGGCTATTCCCATATTGACCTTCCCTTATTCTCTTAAGTTTTTAAGTCATAACTCTTTCTCATTAATTAATTTAGTTAAGGCATGACCTTAATTACTTTTCAATTCTCAGTTCCCTTATCACTCTAGTCTCTACATTATTCTATTTAATTTATCTAATTAAATATCCTAAATAATGTTAATTAAAATTAGGGCTATTCCAGGCTCCCCTCCTTAAAGAATTTTGTCCTCGAAATTCAACAAGGATTATATACTAAGCATTGCAATCATCTGTAACATCTCCTAACTACCATACTAGCCTACCTCACTAGCAAACAGTATATATATGTATATGTAACAGATATAGAACATGACCTTATAATAAATCAGAATAAGTATCTCTAATCCTATCTTCTGTCTTCCAAGTACAGTCCTTATCATTGTCGCTCCACTGAACTTTCACCAACTTGACTGTCTTGTTTCTTTACCTCTTCTCATCTCTCGTTATAGCCCGAACTGGTTGCCAAACAAAAGTCAGATTCGATTCTACTATTAAGTCTCCAATGTAGTCGGAGGGATAGTAGTCTCTGGATCATGAACATACTTATGAAGATGAAACACATGAAGCACATTATGGACATCTACTAAACTGCTCAGCAACTCTACTCTGTATATGAGCTTTCTCATCCTTTCTATAATTGGGAACAGTCCAACATATCTCGGTGCCAGTTTTCCTGACTTTCCAAATCGTACCACACCCTTCATCGGTGATACGTTAATGAAAACCCTATCTCCAACTTAGAACACTAGATCCTTACGCCTCTTATATGCGTAACTCTTTTTTCTATACCGAGCTTCCTTCATCCTACCTTGGATCAACCCAATCAGCCAATCTTCTCTATGGCCTCTCTTACCAGATCTAGAACTAAGACTAATCTGTTTCCGGTTTCCAACCAACATGCTGGTGACTTGCATGGCCTTTCATACAAAGCTTCGAAAGGCACCATTCCTATACTAGTCTAGTAACTGTTATTATAGGAAAACTCAACTAAGTGTTGGTGATCTTCCCATGATCCACCAAAATCTAGCACACAAGCTCTCAACAAATTCTCGAGTACCTTGTTGACTCTCTCTGTCTGCCCATTTGTCTAAGGGTGATAAGAAGTACTCATCTTGAGCTTGGTACCTTACACATCTTGTAGACTCTTCCAGAACTTGCTAGTAAACAAAGTATCTCGATCACCGACTATACTACTAGGAATCCCATGTAGTCTAACTATGTTCTTCATTAACAATTTAGCCAAACGGGTACCGTCCTGGTTGACTTAACTAGATTGAAATAGGCACTCTTGGTCAACCTATCCACTATGACCCATATACTTTCATTTCCTCGATTCGACCTTGGCAACCCGTCAATAAAATCCATGAATATCGAATCCCATTCCCAAATTGGTATCTCCAAAGGTTGAAGCAACCCCCTCGGCTTCTGATGTTTGGCCTTTACTTGTTTATAGTTCACACACTGCTTTACCCACAAGCCAACATCCCTCTTCATACCTTCCTAGTAGAAACTCCTCTTCATATACTGATACATCTTGGTCCCCCCAGGATGAATTGTAAATTTTGATAGATGACATTCTCTAAGGACCTCTTCCTTAGGCTTTTTACATTTGGGACACACAATCGTCCCTTTTTTCTTAACCACCCTCTCTGGTCAAGATTAAAATCCTTCAGCTCATCCATCTCGGTTTCGGCCTCTAGCCTTCTAATTTTCTCAACTAACATTGGGTCATCCTTCTGCTTAGGTGCAATCCTTTTGATCAATCTCAGTCAAACTTCCAAGAAGGATAGCATTGCAGTGCTCTGACTAGAACTAGCAGTCGATCTTAACTGCACATTATAAGTAGCCAAAGTCTCTAGGTCCTTCCACTCTGCTAACATAGCTAACGATACATTCTGATGTTTTCTGCTAGGAGCATCTACTACTTTATTTCCTTTCCATGTGTATTCTATACTAAATTCATAAGCTGCTAAAAACTCCAGCCACCTCTGCTTTCTCATATTCAACTCCTTCTAAGAGAATAAGTACCTTAAGGACTTATGATCTATGTATAACTCAAATCTATCTCCTAAGAAATAATGTCTCCATACTTTCAATGTGAAGATCACCATAGCCAACTCTAGATCATGAGTAGGATATCTCACTTCATGCGGCCTAAGCTGTCGTGAAGCGTAGGCAATAACTTTACCTTTCTACATCAATACAGCTCTTAATCCAGTTCCACATGCATCTGTATACACCACTAATCTCTGATTCCCATCTAGAACTACTAACACAGACGCATTGGTCAACAAGTGCTTTAACTTAAGGAATGCTTCCTCCCATTTGTCACACCAGATAAAATTCACGTCCTTCCTAGTCAGCTTAGTCAATGGCGCTGCTATCCACGAGAAATATTTAATAAATCTCTGGTAGTAACCAACAAGCCCAAGAAAACTTTTTATCTCAGTCACCGTCTCTGGTCTCTTCCAGCTGTTAACAGCTTTGATCTTATCCGGATCAACTAAAAAAACCTTCTCTGAAAACACGTGACCAAGAAACTTAACTTCTTTCTTCCAGAAATGACACTTTGAAAACTTCGCTTTCATTTGATGCTGTCTCAGTGTCTCAAGCACCAATATAAGATGAACTTCATGCTCTCTTTCATCCTTAGAGTATATTAAGATGTCGTCTATGAGTACCAATAGAAACCTATCCAAGTGCTCTCAGAAAACTCGATTCATCAAATCCATGAAGAAAGCTGGTGCATTCGTTAACCCGAATGACATCACTAATCACTCATACGAACCATACCTAGTCTGAAACGCTATCAACGGAATATTATCCTCTGCCACTCTTAGATGATGGAAACCTGTCCCCAAATCTAATTGGGAAAAAATTATAGCTCCACTTACTGGTCAAATAAATCATCGATTCTTGGAAAAGGATACCTATTCTTGATCGTCTTCTCATTCAACTTACGATAGTCAATACACATCCTTAAAGACCCATCTGATTTCTTCACGACACCACGGCCGCTCCGCAAGGCGAACTGCTTGGTCTAATTAAATTCTTTCCTTCTAAATCCACTAGCTGCGCATTCAATTCCTTCATCTAGGTAGGAGTCATCCTTCTAAGTGGTCTACTTACAGTTTCTGCTCCTGGCATAAGATTTATCCGAAACTCAGTGGCTCGCTTCAGTGGAAGTCCTATGACTGTCTCAAAAACATCTGCAAACTCTTTTGCTACCAACACCTGATTCAACTCTTCTTCTACTTCCATAGCCCACAACAATGCACAAGCACTCAGATCAGAACTCTCCACTGAGTATATAATTGGATTATGACTATTAAGGTGTCTTAACAATATTTCCCTATCTTGGTAAAATATCATAGCATTATATCTATCTAACCAATCCACACCCAATATGATCCTGAAACCCCTGAAATCAAAAACATATAGACTGCATGCAAACTTATGACATAACAAATCAAGTTCTAACTGGTCATATCTCATCCCCAGAGTTGCATACCCTTCTATTGAATTCGCAACCCTTAAGGAAGTAACAAGGTATGAGGGTTCTAAACATAACTTATTTACCAAACATTGAGATATAAATGAATGCGATGCACCAGTATCAAATAGTACCCTAAGTGGTATACTATGAATCAAAAACGTACTTTCCATCACAATCTTTCCCTTCTTAGCAGCGGTTGGTCTAGAAGATGATGGTTCCAACACAAAAACTTTTCGCTTGTTTACTCTAACCGATTTTGGACACTGAATCTTGTAATGCCCGATCTGGTCACAGTTGAAGCATTTCACTCCTTTCTTATCTACAACCTTCTTCCCTTTTCAAGTTCGACATTCATGAGAAAAATGTTCTTTCTTGTCGCACTTGTAGCAAACTGCATCGGCCTTCCCTTTCTTGGTAGCTCCTCCTTTCTTAGCTCCTTTCTGATTAAAGAATTTCCTCTTCTTGCCCTAAGAATCCTGGTATTCAACCTGCTTCTCTTTCCCAAAAGTAGAGATCATCTCTTCATTTCTAATTGCCATCTCCACTACAACTATACTTGGATCACGAAGATATGGCATAGTTGCCCTAGCAATCTCAGGCTTCAATCCTCTAATAAACTTCTCATTTCTTTTGATGACAGTGTAAATAGTAGCATATCCATATCTTGACAACTCATCAAACTTCATAGCATACTCAATCATCGACATCTCACCTTGCACTAAGTCCATGAACTTTCTCAGCAATACTGACTTGGCAATTTCAGACAAGAACCTCTCTTCAAAACTCTGCCCAAGTCAACTCTTCCTCGAGAACTCCCACAGTAATACCATCCCACCAATAAAGTGCTACTACCTACAACTGTCTAGAAGCAAGTCTTTTCTTCCGCTCATCTTCTAATCCCAAGTCAGCGAAAATTCTTTCACAGTGCAATAACACGTTTTCTACTTCAACAGCATTCTTTGTTCCCAAAAACGATTTTCCACCAAGATTGGTGTAATCCCTGCTCAGCTTGGCATAGTTATTACCAACTGGGGCCATAGGATTTGCTCCCCCAGCATTCACAACATTTTCCCCAACTACTCCTCCACCTGCTCCAGCTTGCATTAGATTAATGAAGAACTGATACATCATCCCCATATCTATTGGCGGGGTTCCAGCACCTACATTGGCATTTGCGTTTTGATTAGTATTTGCCTATCGACCCGGATTCCTCCTAGTGTTGGGTTGAGCATTTCAATTAGTTGCAGTGATTCCTCCACCTAAATTTCCTCTTCCGTTTCCTGCCACCATATTCCTCTCGTATATCTACATACTAGCCTTCGTAAGATATAGAAGAATGATCTAAGAGAAAAGGGGAATACATACTTATATATATATATAACAAATGCAAGTACGTTACTATGGCGTTAACCCAAAACCCGGTCTCATTCTCTGATTCATTGGGTTATGTTTTGAAAATCCTTTAGGTTCAAATTTCTTTTAGATTTACATAAACCTATGCTCTGACACCAACTTGTAACATCCCCCGTTTGGAGGCCCAAAACTAATTGCTACAGATGTTGCAGTCATCTATAGTTATTATTTTTCGGTGACCAAATGCGTTAATGTTAGATATATTGATATACCATAAACACATGGATATGAAAAAATTTAAACTCAATTTAAAAATAAAATTCTCATTCCATTTTAAATTGCATTTCAGATTCATTACATAATGTAACATCTCGCTTCCGAAGGCTCAAAACTAACTGCTACGGATGTTGTAGTCATTCATAGGTGTTATTTCTGTGTGATCGAAATCGAAATCTTGAAACTATTGGCAATACAGAAACACAAGAATATGAAATATTTTAAACTTCAACAAAACAACATTTCTCATTTCTTATGTATTTCAATTTAAGATTTAATTACATAATCCCAGACATTAACCACATTCAAATTACATATACATGTATAAATACGATAAGAGTGACATATGAAGGTGTCCCCTTATGATGATCAGAAAACTAATAAATACGAACTTTACAGTTCTTTGTACATCACAGCGGAAAACAAAAAATAGCTCCTATATAGCTAACACTACCTCCTGCACGTCCCCGGAAGCTTATTCATCCAAAAACCTGAAAGTCTCCCACTCTCAGACTACTCAAATTAATTTTGAGTACTCGAGAGTTTGTGGAGAAACACAAACTTCGAGTCAAATGATAAGTCTGGTATGAATAATCCCCTATCATCTCTTATCATAAATAGATATCTAGTGAGACCATGCCACTTAGCAGAACGGGTTTTCCCTCACTAGTATCCAAAACAAAACACGCTAATCATTTACTATGCTCCTGCACCCAAAAAGATCAGTCTTAACATAATATGAAATAAAGCCATAAATCATATATATTGGATATCCCATCCACTCATTCATTAGATATCCCGTCTAAAAGAAATTTATTAGATTTACCATCTAAAATCCATTTATTAGAGTTCCCCTCTAAAATATTTAAAATGACTATCCATCAAAACTTAAAAAGGACCATCCGTCCCAAATTCAACATAGTAAATGCAGATTATCCATCGTACATTGTTTTATAAAAATTGGTGTGGGCTATCCACCACACGCTCCATAGTTTTCCTAGGATGACTATGAACCCTTGGGGGCCAAATCCCGAGGCTAACCACCTCTGGAAAAACATTTTTTACTTTATAAATTTGATGTCGACTATCCACCGCACATTCCATGGTTTTCCTAGGTTAACCAAGAACCCAACACTTGGCCAATTAAAATATCATGATCCCCATGATTATTCATTAAAATTCATGATCCCCATGAATATTTATTTTTTCCACGTATCCCACATGTTTAATCTATTCCCATTGGTAGCCCCAATTAGGTTAAATTAAATAAAAACACATTGATAGCCCCAATGTTTATTTTCGAAAGCATATTTCTATTTATAACCCCAAACTATGTATCAAAAACATTAAACCCACCCCGGAGTCCTTAAGGGTTAATAACATCCAATTTATATAAGGATCCCCCTTACATATTCAAACCAAGATAAGTATTTTATACTCTAATCCTTCGAAGTACCAACTTCAAATTTGCAAAACTTTACTTAAGAAAGCTGGCTAAAAACAGCCCTTTGAACCCCTTCGAATGAAGCCCCATTCAAAAGCAAATAAACATCCGAAGTTAGCCCCTTAGGAGGCCTTCCTTTTGAAAGCATCATAAAATCATACCTTTCGATCTTGTCGAAAGGTCCCACCTTTCGACTTTGTCGGAAGGTTTCTTTTTGACCTAGTCGAAAGGTTCTACCTTTCGACTTTATCGAAAGCCTGGGGTATCCCTCCTTATAAAATCATCTATAAACCTTTCGAAAGCAATGAAACTCAAAACCTTTCGAAATCATTGAAACTCGAAAACCTTTCAAAATTAAAACCTTTCAAAGTCGTTGAAGGTAACCCCTTTAAAACCTAAAACCTTTCGAAACCATTCAAAAACAATGAAGTGTTAGTGTTTGAACCAACCCTTCAAAAACAATAGAGAGAGGCGACAAGTTTCTAGATAACAAAAATAACCTTTGACTCCATCTATGTCGAAAGGTTTGGAAGTGGCAACTATGCTTCCGACCTTGTTGAAAGCTAACCTTTCGACTTTGTCGAAAGGTTTCATTTAAAATAAGAAAGCAAACAAATCGAAACCTTTTTCTTTTAAACCATTTGACAACGTCGAAAGCACTTTGTCGAAAGCTAGCCGGTGTACTTTCTTTAAAACCAAAACAAAGTTTCATCTCCTTCGAAAGCTCTAACCTTTCGTCCCTAAACCTTTCGACCCCTTTCATTTTTCTCCTTTATAATTATACACAACATTTAAGTCCCCTTCCTTAAACAATTTTATATAACTATTAAAACATCATGAAAAATTATGGAAAAGTTCCAGAAAATCAATTAATATGTTCTCTTTAACATATTAAA
The DNA here is from genome assembly GCA_030737815.1 of Allium fistulosum. Classification (NCBI taxonomy): domain Eukaryota; kingdom Viridiplantae; phylum Streptophyta; class Magnoliopsida; order Asparagales; family Amaryllidaceae; genus Allium; species Allium fistulosum. The sequence continues at coordinate 9,482,382 of JASFAW010000014.1, forward strand.
ATTTCAAAGCATATGAAGATCAAACCAATTCGGAATTTAACCAAAACCGAATAAAACATGTTAATTAGCCCATTAACGTTTAAAAACACCTATGTCTTATCCAAACAAAGGTCTTAAATGGTTATATCCTAACCAAAACACAAACATGAATCGAGTATAACCCGTAGCTAATCCAAACAGAGAAAAATGAGATGATAAACATGATTATTCACCTTGATTAGTTGATTGGAGAATGAGATAATTTCCTAGCTATAATTCCTTAGCTTGTTCTTCAATTTATTGCTCCTTTTGGAGCTTTTAATGGCCGGCCGAAAGTAGATGTGAGGAGTTATGAATGAGAAAGTGAGAATTTATTAAGGTGGAGGAAGAGATTTATACTAAGAAATGTAGCCCCATTTCCAAGTTTACCCCTTAGGAAAATTCCTCCTTTCTAAATTTAGTTAAGTCTTATTTTAGTTCATTCATTAAAATATGACCATTGGATTTATTAATCTTAGCTCCCTAATTATTCACATTATTCTAAATGATTTATCCAATTAAATATCCCGAATAATGTTGATTAAAATTCAGGGGCATTACACATAATCTCAATTCGTAAACCACGTTCAGAGAAATATAATTATTACGAATTACGCCAAGAGCGACATACGAAGATGCCCTCTTTGTTGATCAGAGTCTAAATATAACACTAAATAATTTTTCCATTACATCTAGTTACATAGCGGAATCAAACACAAAGAACTTCTAATAGCTAGCTTGCCTCCAACACGTCTCTGGAAGCTTATTTGTCTAAAGGAGGACCTGAAAACCGTAACTCTCAAACTACTCAAAAACAATTGAACACCCGAGAGTTTATGGGGAAAAGATAAACTTCGAGTCTGACAAAAAGTCTAGTGTGAATAATAATATACCATCTCGAACCAAATAGATATCTGGTGAGACCACGCCATTGAGCGGAAAGGTTTTACCCTTGCTAGTAAATTATCAAAAAACTAATTAGCCATATACTGTGCACCTGCATCGACAATGGTTAAAACATAACATAATATGATGATATGCAATTATATAATGTATCATGGATTTCTCATCCCCATTCATCTGACTCTCTGTCTCAAGTTATAGTTTCTAGGGGCACTATTAACCTATTAGTTTTCATGGGCTAACTAATAACCTGTTCCAAGCTTATGAACTATCTGTCCGGTTTCATAGTTTTCACGGGATTACTAAGAACCTATTGGTGTCTACCAATAACATCATCCAATGTTAGTTTTCATGGGGTCACTATGAACCTATTGGATTATCCAAAAACATCTCTCATGTCATAGTTTTCATGGGCTGACTATGAACCTATTGATCTCTATCAACAGCCTATTATGAACATAGTTTTCATGGGATCACTAAGAACCTATTGGCCTCTGCCAATAACAATTTCCATAACATAGTTTTTATGGGCATACTAAGAACCTGTCTAAACCAACAGTCTTTTGGTCAGTCCTGAGCATCCTATATTCTGGTCTATTTGACCTCCTAAATGCAATTCTACTTACATAAGAGTTAATTCAATGTATATTCACTACTGGTTCAACCTAGCATGTTATTCTGCTCTTAACACCCTAAAATGCAGTTATGGGTTTATAATGAAGTGAATAAGATTACACAAGCATACACGATAACTGATCAAATAACACAACATAAACATCCATGGTTTAATTCCTTATAATCATTTTTTTTAATGAAATATGGTTAATACCCTTAACCCACTATCTTTAGCAAGGAAAGCTTCTCTAAAATTTCAAAGTTAAATGTCATTTCAAAACTCCTCTACATTGCTTTGTGTTTGCTTTAAAAATGAGATTGGATTTTCTAATTTGAAAACTAAGGCTTTCGACTAATATCCTTCGGATCACTATGACATCATGAGTTACACTTCGTCACTCTCCCTTTCGACATCATAGAGCAACCAAGCCCTCTATCCCCTTCCATTTAACTAATGGGTTCGAAATAAGCGGCTATGCCCCTTTTGCCACTTTACTCTAGCGACAGAACCTTTCAAAATCATTGCTTAAGCAATGTGAAAGGCCCCTTCCACTACTTCTTTGGAACCATGCGGAAGGACCTTGTTGACACTATTGATTGGGTGCGGCACAACCCTTCCAACTCTGTAGTTAAACATGCATGCAGAAGGGCCCTTTCGACACTATCAACTAGTGTGGAAAGTACCCTCCATAATGGTTGGAATTACTCAAGTATAAAGATGCGGAAGGTATGCTGTCGACACCATTGATTAGTGCGACACCCCTTTCGTCTTCATTGATTAACATACTTGCAGAGCATATAAGAGCGGAAGGACCCCTTCGATACTATCTACTAGAGCGAAAGGTCCTTTCCATGATAGTTTGGCATTGTACACTTCTTAAAGTGCATGTATGTGGAGGAACCCCTTTGACACTATTGATTGGTGCGGAAGGACCCTTCCTCCTTCATTATAGAATATGTTAACTATAGCGACACCCCTATCCCCTTAGTGTTCTAAGGGAAGCGGAATCAATGCTTTCGAAGGCATCAATGCTTTTGAAGGTAAGTGGTAGTACTGTAATTATAATAAAAACCGATTTTTAACTAAGTAAACCAATTTCGTTTTACCTAACCCCTTATGTTGTAAATTTTCTATTATATAACAAAATCTTTATAAAATTATTTTTAGAGTTTTCTACCGCATGTAATCCCCCAATGCTCCAATACTTAAATAAAATTATTAACTAACCCCTTGTATTTAATTAGTCATTAAATACTAATCTTTCTAATTAAATCCAAAACTCACCCAAATCTCTTGAGAAAAATCCTAGAAATTCACATAAATTCCAAAATGATAATATCTTTATCATATAAAATTTTCAGGTCGAAAATAATTACTTAGTTCCTTAAATTAATTAAAACCCAATATTCATTTCTTTCACTTAAAATTTCATAATAAATTATCTATAGCTTGGAATATTATGAAAATTTAAACCCATCTTTGAAATAACGTTTTACATAACATATTCATAAATCATGGTATTTGGAAATCATTTTGCATGATTTTATCCTTAAACCCAAACTACATTATTCCACAAAATCCTTGTTTAAATTATGACATGGCATTTAAATCAAAACATATCATCATTCATCCAATCATACAGTTTTAAACCTCAAACCAGAATAAAAACATTCAAGATGACTTATATAAGACAGTTTTCATTATTCACCTTGATTGGATAAGGAACTTGATATTTGTTCAACACTTTAATCTTCCTAGCATGAATCTTAGCTTTAATTGATTTTTGAGCTCCTATTCTCCTAGGGTTATGGCCGACCTTGTTTTTATTCTATTTATGTTTTTGTTTTGTAAGAATGTAAATGAGAATGAGAATTTGGTAAGGGGTTTTAGGAGGTATGGGGGTTCGGTTTTTCCTATATTGCCCTTGCCTTATTCTCTTATGTTTTTAAGTCATAACTCTTTCTCATTAATTAATTTAATTAAGGCACGACCTTAATTAGGTTTCAGTTCTCAATTTCCTTATCGCTCTAGTTTGTACATTATTCCTTTTAATTTATCTAATTAAATCTCCTTAACAATGCTATTTAAAATTAGGGGTGTTACATTAGGCGTTTCTTTGATGCTGCTTTGGAATGGTATTGGTTGTTATTAACAGCAACAATAACTCTAATAATAGTAACAACAATGAATGATGTAAACCTTAACACCTAATACAAAACTAATTAAATGGATTTTTTCAAACAAATCGCATTTTATGCTTCCTATTTCACTTATTACAATACACAAGTTTATATTATTAGTTTATTATCTGCATTTCTACTATAGTGCATTCACTTATATACTAAAGCCTCCTTCGCCCACAACCCAAGCCGCAACCTATCTTAAATCAGTGTCGTGCGCCATCGGATTCAACAACCACCCTCTTTCGCCCATAGCTGAATGCAACAACCATTCTTCCAAAACCTAACCCCCAACCACTTTTGTCAAGTATGTTACCTTTGAGTTATAATTATTTTTATAAGTGGTGATTCGCAAGTCTAAACAGTAGCTGGGGAACATGTTATTTTGGAATTTGGGTGTGTACAAACACTTATCTATGTAGCTTGACTTATTAATATTGATTTTACAAGTTACAGTGCATCTTTTTTTCTATAGCATGTGATTTCATTCATAAAATATAGGAGTTAGTTGCACATATAGTGTACCGTTTTATGTATATGTAACATTTGCAGTTTAGCTGAGTTTGCATTGATCATTATATAATTAGTTACATCCGAAACCCATGACAATTTAATTCTATTTGAAGTCCTGATCATTTTTTAACATTTTTAACATTATGGGTATTTGAAATTTACTTCAATTTTTTCCCCATATAAGTTGCATAAGAGAATGGGAAGAAGGAGAAGTAATTTGCTTCATTACATTAATTGACATGAATTTCCATCAAAATGCATTTTTATATATATTAAAAAAATTATTAATAATATGAACTATAACATGCTTATACGTATTTGAACTGTAACGATATGAATCAAAATTTTCTTATGCAGCATATATACAAAAATGATTTTTTCCAAACAAAATGCAAGTTGTACACAATATTTTTTTCATAATTGTTTTTATTTAGTACATTTGTACAAAAATATATTTATGTTGGAACTTTATGTGAATTAATTAAAAAATAAATAAAAATAGGTTAATGGTTATATATTTATGAGCCTTTATTATAATTGAGCCGTTGCAAATGTATAACGGTAATATATATATATTAATGAGCCATTATTATTGAGCTGTTGCAAAAGTTAATGGTATTAAAAATTCGTTTTAAATGACAATAAATTCAAATCCATTAACATTCCCTCACTTCAGTAACACATACAATTTCCATTCCGCCTATTTAAACAATAGAGAGGCGGAAGAGAAAAGGTGAATTATAGACAATTTTTTCTTTCTTCTTCTTTGTTCTCTACATTTTTCTCTCTTTAAGAAAGTTTACAAGCAATTAAATTAGAAAGTGCAATGTTCAAAACAATTTGCTGTAGTGTAAACAGCAAATCAACCAAATTTCAAAGGCTGTTTTATTCTGGGGATAGAGCGGTTAATAGATAGCTTTGCACCTTGAGGCTAAATCATGAATCATCTTAAAGAGAGCGACCTAGTCCGCGACTTAGCTAAAGAAATACACTGCAGATTCAGATTGAGGTACAATAATTTGAAGATGTTCATTGCTTCGATCATTGACAACTCTACTACCCTAATATCGATGTTTGAGGCTCCGACTGAATCTGCTGCACCGTTCAGATTCAAAGGCTTGCCTTTCAAACGATGGCGTCAATAGATGGAGTTTTTTCTAACTACGCGAAAGGTGGTACATGTGCTGACGACCGAAAAACCAACGCTGCTTGGAGAAGCAACAGACGATCATTGAAGGATTGGATTGAACATGACTACCTCTGCAAAAATTATGTTCTTAATAGTTTAGATCTATAAGATTACTACAACTCAGACAAGTCAGCAAAGGACATCTGCGATGCGCTGCAAAAGAAATATGATACTAAGAAAAATGGAGCGAATAAATATGCTGTTAGTCGCTATTTGAAGTTTCACATAACGGGTGACAAATCTGTGGAAGCGCAGCACCACGACCTCTAGAAAATTGCATATGAGATCATTTCCAAAGGTACGGTTTTAGATGAACAGTTTCAGGTTGCTGTGTTAATTGATAAATTACCCCATAGTTGGAAAGATTTTAAAAATAATCTCAAGCATAAGACTAAGAAGTTTTCCTTAGAGAGTTTGATTACTCGTCTTCGTATTGAAGAGGAGGCCAGAAAATAGGATTAGAGAAAAGAGTTGCCTATTGTATCTACCAACAACACTAATAAATCCACAAATAAGAGTCTAAAACCTAGTGCGAAAAATTTTAAAAATCAAAATCGCAAACTAAATCAGAATCACAACAATCAGCATCAGAAGAACTAACATAATACCCCCCTAAAGAATGGTACTGTACAGTTGTTCTTATGTTACAAATGTGGCAAACCAGGCCATTTGGCACAAAAGTGGTGGAATAGGCCATATCCTGCACCGCAGGCTAACCTGACTGAAGAAGCTCTTGTGGCTATGCTTACCGAGATCAATCTAGTCGATGGATCAAAAGGGCGGTGGGTAGACACTGGTGCTTCTCGCCATGTCTACTATGATCATGAAATGTTTAAAACATATAATGTGCTAATGACATTAAAGTGATGTCGTGAGATTCTCACACCACTACTGTTGCTGGAATTGGAACTGTGGAGTTAAAGTTTACCTCTGAAAAGAATTTATTGCTGAAAGACATGATGCATACATCAAAGATGCGGAAAAATTTAGTATTTGGTTTCTTTTTAAATAAAGCTAGTTTTACTCAAACTATTGGATCTGACTTGTACAACATCACTAAAAATGGTGTTTTTGTTGGTAAAGGATATGTTGTAGATGGGATGTTTAAGTTGAATGTTGAAGTTAATGTTTTTGTTTATATGCTATTTGATTTTAATGTTTGGCATACTAGACATTTTCATGTTAGTAAGTGACTAATTCATAACATGAGTAACTTAGGCCTAATCCCTAAAGTTTCCATAAATGATTCAGAAAAATTTGTATATTGTAGCCAAGCTAAAATTACTATGACCCAACATAAATCTATTAAATTTGGATGATTCAAACATTTGCCAAAGAAGAAAAGAATTTAGCTAATCGATCTTATCAATCGATCATGTTATAGTGGAAAGAAAAAGAGGAAAGTTATATGTGATTGCTTTTGGAGAAAGAAAACTAATTAATTAGCTAATCAATTAATTAGTTAAAGAATTTGTTACATGGAGATAGAAAAGTTTATATATGGAGATTAAATGAATGAACATAATTTATGGAAACATAAGATTTGCGTTACCTATGTGCATTCAAATCAAATCAAGGAATTTTGGAAAGGTTGTTACATAATCTAAAAATTAATTTTCTTAATCTCTAAGTAACTCCTTCATTAAGTCTATTTAAATGAAGGAAGTTCATCTTCATATTTGTGAGTGTGTGAGAGAGCATCCAACATTATCTTCTTCTTCTTCTTCAATAAACCTTAATTTCTGTAGTCAAATCAAATAAGGGGTTTAGAGCGCAAACAAGTATTTAGAGAAATTGATTATTCAATTTGTAATTATAGGTTAGTCTCTTCACTTTACTACCTATAATTTTGTAATCTCTCCCTTTTGTACTCTCTTTCTTCAGTAAAATAAAGAATAATTGTTGGGTCCGTGGATGTAGGCAATCGAGCCGAACCACATTAAATCTCTATGTTCCTACTCTTTTGTTTTTCTTTGTTTGGTGATTATTTTTCATTGAGTTGGTGGTTGATAATTAATTGACAATCTAGATCCTTCTTAGGTTCCTTCTACGCCTTAGTATTCCGCTACAGTTTTGGAGTTAGTGCAAATTAATTAAAATTTTGCACAGCAGATTGATATCTGAGCTAGATGTCTTGTTCTAGATTAGTTATTAATAGCAAATTCTTTTAGTAGTGGTATGAAAATTTTGGCATCACCAAATTTGTTAGAAAAGGAGTTTTGGGCCATGGAAGTTTGAGACTAATAACGGTGATCTTCAGCAACAACTTCATTCATTTAAAAGAAGAGATAAAAGCCAGAAGCACCTTGGAGATAGAAGAGATATGCATAGGTCCCACTTCAAGGGTCCTAAAAGGGGTGCTCGATATTATTGTAAGAAGAATGGACATTTCATACGAGATTGACCAGCTCTTAGAAAGAAGAGAGAGAGGAATGAGAAAGCTTCAGATATGGCAGTAGTTAGATCAGATGCAAATAGAAGCGATAGAGATACACCATTATTTTCAGCTGGTATTTCACCTTTAGAGCATACAAGTTGGGTGATTGATTCTGGAGCCTCTTGTCATATGCTGCCAGATAAGAGTTGTTTTGTCAGTTACAAGAAGATTGATAGCGGAGCAGTTCATATGAGGAATGACACATCTTATCATGTTGTGGGCGTCGGATGTATGAGGTTTAAGATGTATGATGGTGTTATTAGGACTATCATGGATGTTAGACATGTTCCAATGTTGCATAGGAGTGTGTTGTCAGTAGGAGCTTTGAGTAGACTTGGTGTAAGGATAATAATAGATGGAGAGAATTTGAGAGTGGCGAAGGGTTCCTTGCTAGTGATGAAAGGGGTGCGGGTTGATGATATTTATATGCTTCATAGAGAGACAATCTTAGAAAATTTAGTAGTTTTTATTGATTCTCGTGTTCCAGATTCTACTCGGTTATGGCATCTTCATTTAGGTCATGTTGATGAGGAGAGTCTTGAAGTATTAAAGAAGCGAGGGTTGATTGATGGTGTTTGTCAGTCGAAGCCTAGCTCTTGTGGAGATTGTTCTTTGGAAAGAAGAAGCATGTCGCATTTGATGTTGGGAGACCTAGAGCTATAGAGTTTCTAGAGTATGTTCATTCTTATGTGCAGAGACCCACCCTTGTTGCATCTTTTGGTGGAGCCAGTTACTTCATCTTATTTATAGATGATTTCTCGCGTAAGGTCTGGGTCTATTTCTTAAAGGCTAAAGATAAAATATTTGCCCAGTTTTGTAAGTGAAAGACCTTGGTAGAAAAGCAGTCAAGGAAGCGTTTGAAGGTTCTCAAATTTGAAAATAGTAGTGAATTTATGTCACAAGAACTCATTAAGTATTGTGCGTTTGAGCATGTAGTTAGAGATTTTTCTATTTCTGTTGAGTCACATTGTTATGGAGTGAAGGAGAGAATGCGTCGGATGTTATGGGGGAGAGCTATAAGCTTGATAACAATTGCTGGTCTAGAAGAGGGATTTTGGGCAGAAGCGATATCTATGGCAGTATTTCTCATCAACCATACACCTTCTATTGCCATAGATATAAAGATCCCAGAAGAGATATGGAAAAGAGAGCATGTTGATTATTCATTCCTTAAAGAGTTTGGTTGTTTGGTTGTTTGGCTTATTTAGAAGATGAAAGACATGATAAGTTGAAGCCTAGGGAAAGCAAGCACATTTTATTAGGCTATAGAGAAGGAGTGAAGAGGTACAGGTTATGTTGTAAAACAACTAGGAGAATTGTGGCTAGCAGTCATGTGATATTTGATGAGAGGTCTTTGTTGAAGGTGGAACCTTTATTAAGTGATGACATTGGGAGGACAGAAAATTGCCAAACACATTTGGAGTCATCAAATTGTTTCCATATTCGGAGGGATATTGGTATTTCCTACGATACCATGGTTGATGAGAAGATTATAGAGGTTCAGACTCTAGGTGGAGCTCACTTGCTGGAAATGCCTTTTGGTTTAGTTGGCACTATTTGTAAGCATATATGTAGCGATGATTCTTCATCTTATGCTTTGAATGTTGCAGTGCTTGTTGGTCAGTCTACTGATGTTGACTTAGGAAAGTCCAGCAAAATTCTTGTAGAGGAGATTGGAGTAGATAATACTGAGCATGTCCTCACTCAATTTGGAACGAAGAAGGTGAAGCGCGCTGTTAAATCTCCATTGGTCTCTTGAAGCTTAATATCTAAATATTCGACTCCAACATTGGATTTTTTTAAGAGTTCTGGTATTTTCTTGTATGCGTATTGTTTGTTGATGTGCATACTATCTTTATTATGCTTGGGAAAGATTCAGAAGCTCCGTTTGGGCAGTAATGCCCAAACTAGTTCATATTGAGCTTGACAGCGTAGACCCAATAATTTGTCGAGATGTGGTGTTGAAGAGAGATTGTTATATTTGAATCAGGATGGAGTGTTAAATTTGGATGATTTAAATATTTACCAAAGAAGAAAAGAATTTAGCTAATTGATCTTATCAATCAATTAGGTTATAGTGGAAAGAAAAAGAGGAAAGTTATATGTGATTGCTTTTGGAGAAAGAAAACTAATTAATTAGCTAATCAATTAATTAGTCAAATGATTTGTTACATGGAGATAGAAAAGTTTATATGGGAAGGTTAAATAAACAAAGGAAATTTATGGTAACATAAGATTTTCGTCATCTATGTGCACTGGAATCAAATCAAGGAATTTTGGAAAGATTGTCATATAATTTGAAAATTAATTTTCTTAATTTCTAAGTAACCCCTTCATTAAGTCCATTTAAATAAAGGAAGTTCATCTTCATATTTGTGAGTGTGTGAAAGAGCATCCATCATTATCCTCTTCTTCTATAAACCCTAATTTCTGCAGTCAAATCAAATTAGGGGTTTAGAGCGCAAACAAGTCTTTAGAGAAATTGATTATTCAATTTGTAATTATAGGTTAGTCTCTCCACTTTACTACCTGTAATTTTGTAATCTCTATCTTTTGTATTCTCTTTCTTCAGTAAAATAAAGAATAGTTATTGGGTCATGGACATAGGCAATTTAGCCAAATCACGTTAAATCTTTGTGTTCTCTACTCTTCTGTTTTTCTTTGTTTGGTGATTATTTTATACTGAATTGGTGGTTGGTAATTAATCGACAAGCTAGATCCTTCTTTTGGTTGCTTCTGCGCCTTAGTATTCCGCTGCAATTTTGGAGTTAGTGCAAATTAATTAAAATTTTGCACAACAAAATCTGTGTTTAAAGAGTTGGAACCTTTAGATTTAATACACTCTAATATATGTGAACTTGATGGTACTCTAACTAGGGGTGGCGAACACTACTTTGTTACTTTTATTGATGATTGCAATGATTTTACTTATGTTTAACTCATGAAGAATAAAAGTGATGCGTTAGATATGTTTAAATTATTTTTCATTGAAATTGAAAATCGGTCTAATAAGAAAATTAAAAGATTTCGAAGCAATAGAGGAACAGAGTATGAATCTTACTTATTCATTGAATTTTATAAATAACATGGCATAATTAATCAGAGAACTGCACCCTATTCGGCTGAAATGAACGGTAAAACTGAAAGAAAAAAATAGGACTCTTACTGAATTAGTAGTAGCTGTTTTATTAAATTCGGGTGTAGCATCTCACTGGTGGGGAGAAATTTTATTAACTATTTGTTATGTCTTAAACAGAATTCCTAAATCTAATAGCAAAATTTCACCTTTTGAGATTTTTAAAAATCATAAACCCAACTTGCCTTATTTTAAAACTTGGTGTTGCTTAGCGTATGTTAGTATTCCTGACCCTAAAAGAATTAAATTAGTAAGTCGAGCATATGAATGTGTTTTCATTGGTTATTCCATTAATAGTAAAGCATATAGATTTTTTGATGTGAATGCTCGAGTTATTATTGAGTCAAATGATGCTTATTCTTTGAAAATAAATTTTCGTTTAAACTTAGGAATAATGGGGGCACTTCTACCACAAACAATCCAATAATAAAAAATAATGAACATAATACGACAAGTGAATCTGAACTTAAAAGAAGTAAAAGAACTAGGATAGCTAAAGATTTTGATCCAGAATATTATGTTTGTGCAGTAGAAGAGGGCCCTGCTAATCTAAAAGAAGCTTTGTCTTCTTTGGATTCAGATCTCTGGCAAAAAGCTATAAATGATGAAATGGAATCTCTTGGATCTAATAAAAGTTGGCTTCTAGTTGATTTACCTCCAGGTTGTAAAACTATAGGTTATAAATGGGTACATAAAAAGAAGTTGAAACCTGATAGTACAATTGACAAATTTAAGGCTCATCTTGTAGCTAAATGATTTAGACAAAAAGAAAACATTGACTTCTTTTCTATTTTTTTGCCTGTTACAAGAATAACATCGATTCGAGTATTAATTTCTATTACTTCACTATATGATCTACTAATTCACCAAATGAATGTAAAAACTGCTTTTCTAAATGGTGAATTAGAAGAAGAGATTTATATGGACCAACCCGAATGTTTGTTATACCTGGTCAAGAGCATTGAGTTTGTAAATTAGATTGTGGTGACCCTCACTCTATAACACATAGATTTTTTTTTACATTTAAGAGGAATTCACCATTAAACCTCATTACTTTTATATTTGAAAATTTATATAATTTCCAAATATTTTTCCCAAGACCCTGGTTTTACCAATATAATCATATCAGTGTACAAACAAATTAAGTCAATTATATATTTGATGATATACAATTGTTTCTTTATTATTATTTTTTATCAGAGGGAATTTAAATCAAATAGAAATCAAAATACCATACAAGCTATTGACATAGCCACTTATTTCTTTTCTAAGTCTTGTTCTACTGCCAGAGGTACATTTTGGCAAATTATAACACTTATATATATTTATTTGACTTATATATAATTCTATTAACACTAAAATAGCATTTACTTGATCTCATGATAGTTATCAAGTATTTGCATGAAATTACTTACAAATTATGCTTGCAGGCATGGATATTGGATCTAATTTCCATTTATCATTTCAGGTTGAATGGATGAGGACTTTTGGCATTTTTAAGTTTAATATGGTGCAGACTTACATTCTTGGTGATTTATTGGATCTACTTGGTGTTATTTAAGGGCTGCTTGGTGTTTTCTTTGATTTGTCCCAGAAGCACTTACACTTCATTAATTGAAATGAAGTGGTTCCAGGGTTTGACTCATGGCCATCTAGGCCGGCCATAGTCCCTCTTTTACCACTTGCAAACCCATATCCCTTATATTAACAAACTTCTACAAAGTCCTACTCCTAATCCCAAGCATGTTTATGCCTAGTTTAAGTTTTCTGGAAATGCATTCTTATATGTATTCAATCAATTATTCAAAATTCAGTATCTTTCAGGTCTACTGCTCTCATAGTTCTATTTGAAATTTAAATACTCAATTACATACAAATTTCCAGAATTCATGCACATGCCAGTATCACTTACCTGCCATGCACAAATTCATTTCACTTGAATATCCTACTAAAATTTTGAGAGTTCATTTCAAAAACCAACCCCCTTAGCTGTTTAATTTCCTTAAGACAAAATATAAGCAATAAAAATCAGAGATCAAATATATATGCACATATCATATGTATATGATATGTCTATCTCCTTATTTTTCTCCAAATCAGACATTCATAAAAGAAATTGGTAGTTAACCAAACATCATCAATGATCACTCACAACAGGTTTTACTTAAGTACATGTTTTCAACCCAAATACTTAGTAATCTCCTTACAAGAAACTTCAGTTACAACATAAAATTTGACTAATAAATTCATTACAAAGCAACTACAGATTTTTAAAACTGGTTTCTTTTATTTATACTAGCAGCTAATTGCCATCTTCATTCATCAAGCCAACTTCATCTTCCTGCAAGCAAATCACTGAGCTGCCCCAATTTTAATGAGACACCCAGATGATTGCAAGGGCAACCAAAAGGGTCAGTTTTCACTGGTATGAGCATTTATCAATTTTGTATACATATTCATAATTTTTTTGATAATCTTGCAGTGCCTTCCTACTTTAACAGATTTTTATACTTAGCATGTTTTGGTTCATACAAAGTGATACAAACACATTCATCTATTTAAACAATACACAGCAAACAGTTAAAATAAACATGTGTACAATTCTTAATTCATTCTCCCCAAATCTAGATAAGTAAACTCAGGTTTTATACTCCAAATTTTCACCCAGCAACTAACCAGAACATCACATTAATCCTGATTAATTTAACTCCCTGTCTAGATATTCATAACCCAAATTTATAAATCCCATTCCTTATTCATTTTATGGTCTACATGTCCTTGTCAAATGAACACTATGTATGCATTGTGAAGGAAACTCCCAGGTTGTTTAAATTATTCCAACACACAAAGGCCTCAGGGTGCAGTTGCACCATGCATATACTTGCTCCCACCTGAAGTAAGCAGATCATTGACTAACTCCCAAGTGACCAATTTAGTTTTTCTTTCATTCATATTTCAGAAAGATATAACTGCTTGTATATTTTCTGGTTCAACCCCATGTTCCCCTATTTAATCTATATCCATGTTTAATGATGATAAGATAGAACAAGAATGCTTAAAACATGTTAACTCTAAAAGCCCACTTACAAATTAATGCTCCAATCAAAAATGCACAAACAAACATCCATATCACCCATAACAAATCATTTCAGAGATTTAAATGACTCATAATATTTTAGGCTGCCTGCAATAGGACTTAATGCCATTGCATACAAAGGATAAATACTCACCTAATGTTTTCCTTTCACTGCCTTAATCCTTTGAACAACTAATCTTCCAAAGCCTCAAGCTAGTGTTCCTCCTAGTTTATTTTATTTTTGTTTTGATCCCGAGAGAATGATGGATTTGGTTATGTGCAGTTATTTATAAATCCATTCTAGGGTTTAAGAAAATGGGTAATTCCCCTGATACCCTTAGATGTTCATGTACATATCATATTCCTGTGTGGTCATAAATTGGAAATGCACACATTAGGTTACTTTAATTAGTTATTTCGGGGATCATGCATTTTTAAACACTCAATACTATTTTCATGACTCTTTTCTACTCATGCCATATGCATGTGACCCTCAGTTTATTATTTCTTTTTATAAGTTTAAGGAATCTGAAAATCTCCTTTGTATTTTCTACCTATCTATTATCTCCATTCAATCATGCATACTATCATACCTTATTATGTAATGTAAAAATCATTCACCCATATTATTTGCTTGAAATAAATATAAGATATGGAAATTTTTATTTGATTCTGTATGTATATATATATTTCTGCCTCTTTGTCAAATCAGTAACTCCTTCTATATTTAAATAAAAATCACATATATTATGCTAATTATTTTTAGCACAATTATAAGACATGTAAACCTTTTTATTAAACTTCATCTTATTCTATCTTTAAATAAAACAGATAACACTCCATATATATATATTAATGTATGTATTTATATAATTCTTTGGACATAGAGCTATATTTATTTTGAGTTCCAATTTTTCTTTTAATCACCTTAATCCCTTGCATTTTATCAAACAGAAGCTCCCATGCAAATTTTGTTTATTGCCAAATTTTTTTTTCTGTTTTAATGCATTATATATATTTTATAATTTCAGAATTTCTTAATATAAATGTATATTTTTCATTTTAATTTTATTTTATTTTAGGGTCATTACATACCCTCCCCCTTAAAGGAATTATGTCCCCATAATTTTTCTCCAAATAAAAAAAACACTAATCTATAGCCTGTTTTAACTCCATAACCCCATACTCACAGTTTATGAAAGCAAACAATATATAAGAATATTTTAGAAAAATCATCATAAGCTGCTTAAACATACCTCTCCATCAGTAAACAAATTGGGGTATTTAGCCCTCATTTTATCTTCAACCTCCCATGTACAATCATTAGTGTCCAAGCTCCATTGAATTTTTACCAGTTTGATCACCTTGTTCCTCAACTTTTTCTCTTCCTTGGCAACTATCCCTACTGGTTCATTTGTATAAACCAAATTCTTTTGGACTTGAATTTGAGTAGGTGACTCCAGAATTGCTCCTTCATCATGCACCCATTTTCTCAATTGAGAAACATGAAATACTAGATGCACACCACTCAACTCCTCAGGTAACTTAAGTCTGTAGGCCATAGCACCAATTCTTTGCATAATTTCATATGGTCCTACAAATCTTGGTGATAGCTTACCATATTTCCCAAACCTGAACACCTTCTTCATTGGTGATACCTTCAGAAAAACATGCTCTCCTACTTCAAACTCCATTGGCTTTCTCTTTCTATCTGCATAAGACTTCTGTCTTGATTGTGCTGCCTTCATTCTATGCCTAACTAATTCAATCATATTGGAAGTTTCTTTAACATGATCTGGCCCCAATATTACACCCACTCCTGCTTCCAACCAACAGGCAGGAGACATGCAGGGTCTTCCATACAAGGCTTAAAAGGGAGCCATTCCTATTGTTGATTGATAGCTATTGTTGTAAGTGAATTCTGCCAAGTGAATATGATCCTCCCAATTACCCCCAAAATCAAGCACACATGCTCTAAGTAAATCTTCCAATATTTTATTCACTATCTCTGTTTGCCCATCACTTTGAGGATGGTAGGCAGTGCTTAAACAAAGTTGTGTTCCCATTGCTTCTTGGAAGCTTTCCCAAAATCTTGAGGTGAACAAAGTGTCTCTATCACTTACAATAGTCTTGGGTATACCATGTAGCCTCACCACTTCCTTAATAAATAATTGTGCAAGCCTATGTGCATTTCTATCTGACCTGACAGGGACAAAGTGAGCTGATTTGGTTAGTCTATCGACAATTACCCATATACTATCATTGCCTTTCTTAGTTCTAGGCAAACCATCCACAAAATCCATGGAAATACTTTCCCATTTCCACTGAGGTACCTCCAAAGGTTGCAACATACCAGAAGGCTTTTGGTGGTCTGCTTTAATTTGTTGACATGTGAAACACTTTGCCACATATCTTGCCACTGCTTGCTTCATTCCTGGCCACCAGTAGCTTCTTTTTAAATCATGATACATTTTAGTACCACTAGGGTGTATGGTGTACTTGGTCTTGTGATGCTCATTCATGATTTCTTCCTTCAACTCTGCAAGGTCTGGTACACAAAGCTTATCATTTTTCCTCAAATAACCCTTGGAATCTATTTTAAAATTTTCCAACTCAAGGTTGCTAAGTAACATTTCCTTCTTTTCCTTCAAATTTTTATCTTGGTCTTGCATGCCACCAATTTTCTCCACCAGATTAGACTTCACTGTGATTATTCCCAGTGTACCATACTCCACCATATCACCATGTTCTTTAAAATTCACTTCATCCTTGCTGTATATATCTGCCTCCCCAAGCACTACAAGGTTTTTAAATTCATCAATCATCAAACTGGCTAATCTAACATGATTTCTGCTCAAAGCATCTGCCACTCTATTAGCTTTTCCAGGAGTGTACAAAATATCTGAATCATATGCAGCTAGAAACTCCAACCACCTTGCTTGCCTCATATTTAAATCTTTTTGAGAAAATAAATATTTCAATGCTTGATGATCTGTGAATAATTCAAATTTTGCCCCAAGCAAATAATGTCTCCATAGTTTTAGTGCAAACACTATTGCAGCTAATTCTAGATCATGAGTTGCATATTTGGTTTCATTGGGTTTAAGATGTCTTGATGCATATGCCACTACCTTGCCATGTTGCATAAGCATTGCACCTAACCCAGACCCACTAGCATCAGTGTATACAACCATTCCTTCATTTGCTTCTGGGATTTGTAGGACAGGAGCTTCCACCAATGCTTGTTTCAATTTCTCAAAAGCTTGTTCACACTGCTCAGTCCACACATATGGTTGGTTCTTCTTGGTTAGTTTGGTCATTGGTGCTGCTATTCTTGAAAAATCCTTGATGTACCTCCTATAGTACCCTGCCAAACCTAAGAATGACCTCACCTCAGTCACTGTCTTGGGTCTACTCCATGTTTGAACTGCAATGACCTTGCTTGGATCTACACTTACTCCCTGCTGTGACACTATGTGTCCTAAGAATTTCACTTCATGTTGCCAAAATGTACACTTTGAATACTTGGCTTTTAATTCATGTTCTCTAAGTCTGGATAATACTAAATGTAGGTGCATGGCATTATCATTTTCTGTCTTTGAATAAATTAATATGTCATCTATAAATACCAAGACAAACTTATCCAAAAAGTCTCTAAAAATTCTATTCATCAAGTCTACAAAATAGGAGGGAGCATTGGTCAAACCAAATGGCATTACTAGAAATTCATAAAGGCCATACCTTGTGTTGAAGGCTGTGTACTCAATGCTTTCCTCTGCAACTTTCATTTGGTGAAATCCAGAGGCTAAGTCTAGCCTTGAAAATATTTTAGCTTCATGCAATTGGTCAAATAGATCATCTATTCTAGGCAGTGGGTACTTATTTTTGATGGTCACCTTTTTTAAATCCCTGTAATCCACACACATCCTCATTGTTCCATCATGCTTCTTAACAAAAAGCACTGGGGAACCCCAACTGGAACTACTTGATCTTATGAATCCTTTCCCTTCTAATTCTTCTAGTTGATGTTTTAATTCTACCAACTCTTTTGGACCCATTCTATAAGGCTTCTTAATGATTGGATTTGTTCCTGGCATTAATTTTATTTTAAATTCAACTGGTCTATTTTGAGGAATTTCCTTCACTTCTCCAAACACATCTATATATCCATTGACTACTGGGATTTCCTCTATTTTTAATTCCTTTTGAACTTCATTAATACTCCAGATTTTATTAAAACATGTATTCTTTGCTATTTCACTTAAGATGGTAATTCTTTTGCCTTCATTTGTCTCCAAAGAAATAGTAAGATTTTCTAAATTTAAAATTGCTTTATTTCTCATTAACCAATCTACCCCCAAAATAATCCCAATACCAGGATAATTTAAGGTATATAAGTCTGAATTAAATTCATAACCCCCTATAATTAATTTCAGACCCATACACTTCATCCCTAACATACAATGACTCCCTATGGGACTGTGTACAATTAAGGGCTGATCAATAGAAACACATGCAAGTGCTAATTTCTTTGTAATTTCCAGAGATATTAGTGAATGTGAGGCACTAGTGTCATATATTACTGATATTGGTTGGGTATGAATAAAAATTATACCTTCAAGTTGCCCAACATTCCCAGTGTTACCTGCTGCCAAAGCTCCTACCCTTGTTGTTCCCCTATTGGTTTCTGGGCAATCCTTCTTGAGATGACCCATCTTTCCACAATTATAGCAGCCTCCTCTAGGTATTTTAGGGTCAGGGCATTGGTTACTATAATGTCCAGCTTTTCCATAATTAAAACAATGAGTGAATTTCTTGCTTTCAGGTGCTATTGCTCCTTCCCCTTTCTTAACTCCTTTACTTGCATTTCTCTTGTCATAAGGTTGCACTTTGTTCTGACCACCCTTCTTCTTATTGAGCTTCATATTCCTGAATTTCTCCCTTATAGTGTCATGTTGCTCAAATGAGAGTGTTAGATCAATTACCTGATCAAAGGTTTTGTCCTTGTATGGCAACATTGCCCTTGACAGACTAGGGTTCAAGCCTTGAATGTACCTTGCATTCTTTGCTTCTGCATTCCCTATTAACACCATTCCATACTTGGATAATGCTTCAAACTTCTGAGTGTATTCATTCACGCTCATGCTTCCTTGCCTTAATCTGATAAAGTCTTCTAGCAGTGTGGCCTTGGCAGATGCTGGGACAAATCTGGCCTCAAGCATGTCCTTGAAATTATTCCAAGTGATAGTATCCTCTTGTCTTCCTGCTGTCACAACTTCCCACCAATCTAGTGCAACCCCCTTCAATTTCCTTGAAGCTATCTGTCTCTTCCTTTGGTCATTGATTTGCATATCTGTGAAGACCCTCTCTATAGTTCTTATCCAAGTTTGAACACCTATAGCTCCTTCAGTACCTTCAAAATCCTTTCCTCCCAAAGTGGTACATGTCTTAAGCAGTTTGGAGAGTTCCTCATGAGGATTGTCTTGCCTTGGTGCCATTTCATCCCTTAAAGCTCTCACAAAATCCTCCATGCTCATCAAAGGTGGCTCACGTGATGATCCTACACCTGTGTGATGCCTTGGTCCTACCATAATGCTATAAATATGATTTTTTATGTTAGTTTATTTACCCCTATCAATTTTTGGTGTCTTTACTTAGTTCATTTTTATTTCTGTGCACACTGTGCATGTATCACATGTACACACATATATATATTTGACATAAAACAAAAGCATTCAACACCAATAATTCAAACAATGCATTCAAACATCCATATGCATACAACAACATTTACTATGTTATTTAAAACATAGCTCTGATACCAACTGTGGTGACCCTCACTCTATAACACATAGAATTTTTTTTTTACATTCAAGAGGAATTCACCACTAAACCTCATTACTTTTATATTTGAAAATTTATATAATTTCCAAATATTTTTCCCAAGACCCTGGTTTTACCAATATAATCATATCAGTGTACAAACAAATTAAGTCAATTATATATTTGATGATATACAATTGTTTCTTTATTAATTTTTTTTATCAGAGGGAATTTAAATCAAATAGAAATCAAAATACCATACAAGCTATTGACATAGCCACTTATTTCTTTTCTAAGTCTCGTTCTACTGCCAGAGGTACATTTTGGCAAATTATAACACTTATATATATTTATTTGACTTATATATAATTCTATTAACACTAAAATAGCATTTACTTGATCTCATGATAGTTATCAAGTATTTGCATGAAATTACTTACAAATTATGCTTGCAGGCATGGATATTGGATCTAATTTCCATTTATCATTTCAGGTTGAATGGATGAAGACTTTTGGCATTTTTAAGTTTAATATGGTGCAGACTTACATTCTTGGTGATTTATTGGATCTACTTGGTGTTATTTAAGGGCTGCTTGGTGTTTTCTTTGATTTGTCCCAGAAGCACTTACACTTCATTAATTGAAATGAAGTGGTTCCAGGGTTTGACTCATGGCCATCTAGGCCGGCCATAGTCCCTCTTTTACCACTTGCAAACCCATATCCCTTATATTAACAAACTTCTACAAAGTCCTACTCCTAATCCCAAGCATGTTTATGCCTAGTTTAAGTTTTCTAGAAATGCATTCTTATATGTATTCAATCAATTATTCAAAATTCAGTATCTTTCAGGTCTACTGCTCTCATAGTTCTATTTGAAATTTAAATACTCAATTACATACAAATTTCCAGAATTCATGCACATGCCAGTATCACTTACCTGCCATGCACAAATTCATTTCACTTGAATATCCTACTAAAATTTTGAGAGTTCATTTCAAAAACCAACCCCCTTAGCTGTTTAATTTCCTTAAGACAAAATATAAGCAATAAAAATCAGAGATCAAATATATATGCACATATCATATGTATATGATATGTCTATCTCCTTATTTTTCTCCAAATCAGACATTCATAAAAGAAATTGGTAGTTAACCAAACATCATCAATGATCACTCACAACAGGTTTTACTTAAGTACATGTTTTCAACCCAAATACTTAGTAATCTCCTTACAAGAAACTTCAGTTACAACATAAAATTTGACTAATAAATTCATTACAAAGCAACTACAGATTTTTAAAACTGGTTTCTTTTATTTATACTAGCAGCTAATTGCCATCTTCATTCATCAAGCCAACTTCATCTTCCTGCAAGCAAATCACTGAGCTGCCCCAATTTTAATGAGACACCCAGATGATTGCAAGGGCAACCAAAAGGGTCAGTTTTCACTGGTATGAGCATTTATCAATTTTGTATACATATTCATAATTTTTTTGATAATCTTGCAGTGCCTTCCTAGTTTAACAGATTTTTATACTTAGCATGTTTTGGTTCATACAAAGTGATACAAACACATTCATCTATTTAAACAATACACAGTGAACAGTTAAAATAAACATATGTACAATTCTTAATTCATTCTCCCCAAATCTAGATAAGTAAACTCAGGTTTTATACTCCAAATTTTCACCCAGCAACTAACCGGAACATCACATTAATCCTGATTAATTTAACTCCCTGTCTAGATATTCATAACCCAAATTTATAAATCCCATTCCTTATTCATTTTATGGTCTACATCTCCTTGTCAAATGAACACTATGTATGCATTGTGAAGGAACTCCCAGTTTGTTTAAATTATTCCAACACACAAAGGCCTCAGGGTGCAGTTGCACCATGCATATACTTGCTCCCACCTGAAGTAAGCAGATCATTGACTAACTCCCAAGTGACCAATTTAGTTTTTCTTTCATTGATATTTCAGAAAGATATAACTACTTGTATATTTTCTAGTTCAACCCCATGTTCCCCTATTTAATCTATATCCATGTTTAATGATGATAAGATAGAACAAGAATGCTCAAAACATGTTAACTCTAAAAGCCCACTTACAGATTAATGCTCCAATCAAAAATGCACAAACAAACATCTATATCACCCATAACAAATCATTTCAGAGATTTAATTGACTCATAATATTTTAGGCTGCCTACAATAGGACTTAATGCCATTGCATACAAAGGATAAATACTCACCTAATGTTTTCCTTTCACTGCCTTAATCCTTTGAACAGCAAATCCCCCAAAGCCTCAAGCTAGTGTTCCTCCTAGTTTATTTTATTTTTGTTTTGATCCCGAGAGAATGATGGATTTGGTTATGTGCAGTTATTTATAAATCCATTCTAGGGTTTAAGAAAATGGGTAATTCCCCTGATACCCTTAGATGTTCATGTACATATCATATTCCTGTGTGGTCATAAATTGGAAATGCACACATTAGGTTACTTTAATTAGTTATTTCGGGGATCATGCATTTTTAAACACTCAATACTATTTTCATGACTCTTTTCTACTCATGCCATATGCATGTGACCCTCGTTTTATTATTTCTTTTTATAAGTTTAAGGAATCTGAAAATCCCCTTTGTATTTTCTACCTATCTATTATCTCCATTCAATCATGCATACTATCATACCTTCTTATGTAATGTAAAAATCATTCACCCATATTATTTGCTTGAAATAAATATAAGATATGGAAATTTTTATTTGATTCTGTATGTATATATATATATTTCTGCCTCTTTGTCAAATCAGTAACTCCTTCTATATTTAAATAAAAATCACATATATTATGCTAATTATTTTTAGCACAATTATAAGACATGTAAACCTTTTTATTTAACTTCATCTTATTCTATCTTTAAATAAAACAGAAAACACTCCATATATATTAATGTATGTATTTATATAATTCTTTGGACATAGAGCTATTTTTATTTTGAGTTCCAATTTTTCTTTTAATCACCTTAATCCCTTGCATTTTATCAAACAGAAGCTCCCATGCAAATTTTGTTTATTGCCAAATTTTTTTTTCTGTTTTAATGCATTATATATATTTTATAATTTCAGAATTTCTTAATATAAATGTATATTTTTCATTTTATTTTTATTTTATTTTAGGTTCATTACATAGATAAATCTCTATATGGTCTTAACCAGGCACCGAGGCATGAAAATTTTGACAATCTAATTATTTCACATGGTTTTAAAGTAAATGAAAGCGACAAGTGTATTTATTATAAATCCGAGAATAACATTTGCACTATCATGTGCTTATATGTTGATGATTTACTTATATTTGGTCCAAATATTCATACTATAAATCATGTTAAGTCCATACTATATGCCAATTTTGATATGAAAATCTTGGTTAAGCAAGTGTGATTCTAGGTATTAAGATTATTAAGTCTGAAAAGGGAATTTCTTTAGATCAATCTCATTATATTGAGAAGATGTTAAAGAAATATATTTACTTCGAATGTAAACCTGTTAGTACACCATATGATCCAAGTGTAAAACTATTTAAGAACACCGGTGAATGTGTTAGACGGTCTAAATATGCGAGCATCATTGGCAGTTTCTGGTATGCCACCGATTGTACAAGACCCGACATTGCATATGTCGTAGGATTATTGTGTAGGTTTACTAGCAGACCTAGTATAGTGCATTGGCATACTATCAAAAGGGTCATGAGATATCTTAATATAACAATGAACCTTGGATTACACTATCAGAAGTTTCCCGTTATTCTTGAAGGATACAGTGATGTAGATTGGAATACTTTATCAGACGATTCCAAAGCTTCTATAGTCGGAGGAGCTATTTCTTGAAAATATAAGAAACAGACTGTCGTAGCTCAATCCACTATGCAGTCGGAAATGATAGCACTAGCTAATGCTAGTGACGAAGTAGATTATTTAAGAAATCTGCTACCTGAGATCCATTTATGGGAAAAACCGATAATAGCTACGTTGATCCATAATGATAGTACTGTGGCTATTGCAAAACTTAAGAATCGTTATTACAATGGTAAGATATGACAAATTCGTCGTAAGCACAGTACTGTAAGATAGTATATCTCTTCTGGATCTGTAAAAGTGGATTATGTATGCACTGATGAGAATCTGGCAGATCCTTTGATGAAAGGACTGGATAGAGAGAAAGTCCTTTCTACATCTAAAAAGGGGACTATTGCCCTTAGATTGTTGAGTCATGCACAATGGTAAACTGACCAAATGACTGGAGATCCCAAGAACTAGGTTCAATAGGTAATAACAAGTTGTTAAGTAATATGAGTTGAACATGCTATTTTTATATACTTAGAAGCATGTATTCCTGAAGTGATTAGAGGAAGAGTTAATAGAAAGTCTTAATGGAGCGGAGTACCTACCTTCAGGAGTACTCTTAATAGACTCACATGTGTGGATGTGGAAATGTGGCCGTTTCCTATGAAATTTTGGGCAAGATTCCTACAGCATTCACTAAAATGGGATAGACGTGCATGGCCATAAATGAACGGGCTTAGTTGATAGCACTTTAGACAGGTTGATTGTGTTTTCATGTCAGGAATAGAGTTCAAGAATACGAGTCACTCTAGTAGACTGAATCTTACTCACTATACAAATGTTTAAATCGAAAGATACCTTTTGTTTATGTAGAATCCCATATTTTTAGATGTTGCTTGAAAATTTGTTTTTTAACAATTCAAGTAGGGAATTGTTGGAACTTTATGTGAATTAATTAAAAAATAAATAAAAACAAGTTAATTGTTATATATTTATGAGCCTTTATTATAATTAAGCCGTTACAAATGTATAATGGTAATATATATTTATGAGCCATTATAATAATTGAGCCATTGCAAATGTATAACGATAATATAAATTAATAAGCCATTATTATCGAGCCATTGCAAAAGTTAATGGTATTAAAATTTTATTTTAAATGATAATAAATTCAAATCCACTAACCTTCCCTTATTTCAGTAATGCATACAATTTCCATTATGCCTTGAACAATAGATAGGCGGTAGAAGAGAAAAGGTGAATTACAGACAATTTTTTCTTTCTTCTTTATCCTCTGCATTTTTCTCTCTTTAAGATACTTTTTTTTGAAACTTGATTAAAAAAAGGCCCAAGCCCAGATATTACAGATAATTGGGTATACTCGTAAAACCTGAACATAACATTACACAAAACCAAACCCTAACCGTCCTAAGGTATTCAGCGCCTCCTCAAAACAAATAAACACCACGAGAAAAAATGGTGGAAAGCAGAGAAATTTATCAACTCAAATCACAAAATAAATCACTTAAGCCTAAAATTAAAGCTTAAGGAGGCTTCCAGATCTTCGTAGCTGAGTACCGCAACCCATGAAGCTCTAAATGGAGCAAAAATCACTCTCAAGAGTGGTTTTTGTTTTAGCTTCTTCAAGCGAGGTCGTTTTGTTGTTCGAAGCTTTAACAAACATTGGATCTGGAAGAGTTTTGGAGTATTTTTCAGGATCTAGGGTTTTGGCCTCCAAAATAATTTGAGGTTCTCGAGTATCAGTAGCAACTATGGTCAAATCTTCACGACTTGAAGCTTTGAAAGTAAGATCTGATTGAATCTCTTTAGTAGCTTCAATAGTATAAGATTGAAGCTTGCTGCTATGAACAATATTTGCTGGAATCTCTGGATCCTTTGTCCTACTACTTTCGCCTCGCTCCCATTCAGATAAGTGATAAATTTGATTGTCGATATTGCTCTTGTAATGATTGAAACCTAATCTTTAGTCTTTGATAGCCAATTGAAGCATCCTTTCATGTTCGCTTAAACTGTTAAATGCACAGTAGCTCCTATACATATCAGGTAAAGAAAAAATATGATTAAAATTCATAATATTGTAATTAATATTATTATTATTATAGATAAGAGACTTGTTACTTCCCTTGCAGGCATCGTTCATGGTACTGGTATAACATAAACAACCATCAATTGTATTACAAGTTCTGTTATCCCGCCTTTTGGTAAGGCCGAGATACCAAGGAACTGACTGGAAAATAAAGGTCATAAGTCCTCAGCATTTGGCAGCTACTGGATAGCCACGGATATCGATGAATGTTATCCAGGTCCGAATCAAGCTACGATTGATAAGATATGTCAAGCAAAGCCGCGAAAGCCAACATTCCGAATTTCAAGTCAATCCGAGTTCGTATGCTCAAGATATCACCAACGAAAAATGGAGTAGATAGTCCTAAGTTCGAATCCATAGGCGAAGCCTATGTTCTGATCCATCAGGTGGCCAAGCTTCGTATCCATCAGCCAAGCTCTAGTTCGAATCCATGGGACAACCTTTGTTCGACTCCATCGAACTTCCTCTGCTTCGAATCCATAGAGAGGAGGTGCTTCGAATCCACGAAGCATAACCCTGCTTCGAATCCATCGAGCAAGCCATGGTTCGAATCCATTGAACCATTCCCTACTTCGAATCCATCAAAGGGAAGGCCTTCAAATCCATGTAGTTGAAGAACTTCGACTCCGTCCCACGACTATCTTCGAATCCATTCAGCTGAGAAGCCTTCGTATCGATCAACTATGGCCTACCTTGATCGATACGAAGGAAACATCCATTCGATCGATTCGAAGGAGCATACTTTCGAATCCGTTACCTCGAATCCACCAAGTCAAAGCGGCTAAAACCATGGATTCGATCCAGTAAACTCAGAGAAAAAGATGGATCAACCCGAGAAGCACGCGCGCCACATCACCACGTACATGCACCGAGCATCGATTCGACCCTATCGATTCGAACCAGGCTGGTACACCGGAAATGCAATCTTGAATCGATCATAACTTGAGATCTGTAAGTCCAAATGCTATGAAATTTTCACAAAAGCTTGAGCACATGTTGAAGAATGTCCACACCAAATTTCAGCCCGATTGGATGTTTTCTTGATCGATTCGAATGGACTTCAAATCGATCCAAAAGTGGGCCCGGATTTCCTGAAAGCGGGCATGTGGGCCCCCTCACATACCGGAACTGGTCTCCCGAAATTTAGGTGAAATATCAGCCTCCTACACCTATAAATAGAGCCCCTGGTCATTCAAAAAAGGGGTCGGATAATTCTAAAAGCTAAAGAGCGCCCAGACTCTGCCAGATTTACTCCAAATCACCACTGCTACCTTAGATTCAGACTTAGATTATAAAATCAGTTGTACTAGATTATAAGAAATTGTAATCTTCAAGTATCAAGCAATAAAATCATCAAACTTCATAGTGGACGTAGTTAAAACGCCGAACCACTCTAAATCACTGTCTTCTGTGCAATTTACTTTCTGTTATTTGGAGTTTTTGTTAGATAATCCTCAGTTTTAATTTTCTTTCTTCACTTTTATCTCTTCAAAAACTTCCGAAGAGTGTTGTGCCCATTTTTGGTACAAACACTTTGGTGCTTTCACTGAGAAAAACCAGCTTTTTCTCCTGCTCCTTGGATCTACCATCGATACTGGATTGCATAAATCCAAGAGGAAGATCCAGATCTCTAATCCAGAATCCTTCCACTCTATTCAGATTTGCATAAAGTCTAGGAAAGGAATCCACCATTCAAGATGGTTAGTACAAGAACTGCCTCTACAGCTGCTGATCAAGAAGGTAGGGATAGACAGAATCCTACCCAGCAGCAGCCATCCAATCAAGACAACACTGCTCACTCAGATCCGTCTGGGCCAGTCACCAGACAAGAATTCCATGTGTTTCTCCAGGAATTGACTCAAAGTCGGCAACAGTTGGCCGAACAGTTGCGTGCTAATATTGAATTGACCAACCAACTGAACCACCGAAGGCGCAGGAGGACCATGAGGGATGATGCTTCCCACTCGTCCACTGAAAGTTCTTCTTCATCCGACTATCACGGCAGATCTGCACGCCCCCGATTGGACGCAAGTCATACACAAGCTACCGGACATCAACCTGCCTTGACTGTAGGACAATTGAGGGTCGGACCGTCAACTAGCTTCTAGGCCGGGCCCTCGTCACGAGGAGGTGCTGTTCCACAGTGTACCACAGACAATCGCACTACGACCGCCGTAGTAGAAACAAGGGTTGATACTTGAAATCTCTCAGATCCGAATAATCAACAACGTGGGCGTACTCCTGAACCATACGTCCCAGAAGATGTGGAGCCAAGGAGGCGAGACATAGGCCGTCGATAGCGTCCGGTCCAAACTCGCACTGTGGAACCCGACCACACCTTAGCCCAGCATGCACAGAATGTGGCTATGCCCGATATTTCAACCATGATACGTCAGATGATTCGCGAAAGCCATGGGCTTACCAATGACGACTGGGGAATCTCCCGTAGTCATACTCCTTTCACAGACGAAATATTATACGCTGATCCTCCTCGGCGATTCAGAATGCCGACTCTCCCTATTTACGAAGGAAGTTCCGATCCCAATCAACACATTTTGAAATATGAGTGGTCAATGAGTGCCGCAAGGGCTGATGATGCAGTTAAGTGCCGAAGTTTCCCCATCTCTTTGGGGAGAATCGCAACAATGTGGTTTACAAGGTTGCCACCCAGATCTATCTCTTCGTTCGATCAACTGGCTAAGAAATTTGTCGAACAGTTCCGTATGCATGTCGCCAGACCTAAAGACGTTAACACCCTATCTAGCGTCACCCAAGCTAAGGGAGAGACACTCAGACGTTATTTAGAAAGATTCCACGCGGCATGTGTAGAGATTAGTAATCCTAACGATAATTCAATCCTGATGGCATTAACCAAAGGAATCGATCCCGATTCTGAGTTTGGAAATTGGCTAGCTGGGAAACCACCCGCATCGTTAGACCGTTTCTACTCCAAAGCTGCTCAATTCTTACGGCAAGAGGACGTGAAACAGTCTAGGAAGCAGGTCGATGCGATGCCCAGAACTGAAGGAATACATAGTAATGTGGCAGTTAAGCAGTCCGATGAGAGTTCCAGAAAAGTTCAGCTGAATATACAAAACAAACAGACCCAGCCTCGAGGCAACAATGGTCAAGATAAGAAAAGAGATCCAAACCGAGGCCCACGACGTAGGGCTCCAATGTTCGATAATTACACGCCATTGAATACATCATTGGAGAATGTATATCTACAAACTTGCAACACTGTGCAATATAAGAAGCCTGCTCCGAAGCAATCGTCGGAGAGGCAATTTCAAATAGGGAAGTTCTGTAGATTCCATGAAACTTATGGCCACAATACCAATGAGTGTCGACATTTGCAGGACCTCATCGAGAAGTTGAGCAGGGAGAGAAAGTTAGATCAGTTTGTGCGAGCGCCGCAGCCTGGTGGTGCGGGCCCGTCAAATCAGAACCGTGCACAAAATCAAGAAAGACAAGAGGAGCCCGCTCGTACGGGCGGAAGGCTAGTTATAAACACAATAAGTGGTGGTCCCCATCCAGCAGACAGAAGCTGTAGGGAAATGGAGTCGTATGTTAGCTCTATCAGGCGTGCGAGCTTTGAATGTTGCAGTAATTGTGAGGATGGAACTCCGGCTAAACAACAAAAAACAATGTCTGATGATATCATATTCAGAAGTAGAGATGCTGATAAGATCGAATCCCCAACAATCGACCCACTGGTCATATCTGCCCAGGTTGGTCCTGCTTGGATGAAGAGGATCCTGGTTGACAGTGGGAGCTCTGTAAACATCTTATTTAAACGAGCCTATGACTTAATGAAAATGGAAGCAAAGGACTTGAAACCTTTTCAATCTCGAGTCCACGGCTTCAATGGAAGTGCTACAATACCCACTGGAGTAGTGGAACTGTCAGTGGAGTTGGGAGTTGGAGAACGCCGGAGAGTCCGGATGTTGCAATTTGTCGTGTTGGACATCGATTCACCTTATAACGCATTTTTGGGCCGACCGGCCCTTGCTGAGTTTAGGGCAGCCATTGCCCCATGGTGTTTAACTCTGAAATTCCCTACTGATCACGGAATTGGAGTCATTCAAGGAGATCAGGCAGCCGGAAGAGCCTGTTATGTTGCTGAACTGCGCGAGGCGCAGAGAAAGGAGAAAGGAAAGGGCATAGAGGAATCTCTCTGCGTCCGTTTTGCTGATGATTGACAATTAGCGCCTGGGCCCCGGCCTGGGCACCATGACCAATTCCTTAAAGATCTTGACCCTAGAGACAGCGAAGATAAAGACGAATCTAAAGAGAATCAAGCTTCCCCAGCCTCACTGACTGTGGACGTCCCAGTCAGTGAGGATGATGATTCGAAGGTACTAAAAGTTGGATCTCAACTGGGAAAACAGACACAACAGGAATTGGTTGAATTTCTCCGGGCGAATCTCGATGTTTTCGCCTGGACACACTCTGATATGTGCAAGATCTCACCGTACATCGCAATTCACGCCCTGAATATTGATCCGCGACATGTCCCAGTCAAATAGAAAAGGCACGGTATGGATCCAGAGAGATCTGCTGCCCTTAAAGAAGAGGTTGATAAATTACAATCAAATGGGTTCATCCGAGATGCCTTGTATCCAGAATGGGTGTCAAATCTAGTATTGGTTCGAAAACCGAATGGAAAATGGAGAACGTGCGTCGACTATTCTGACTTAAACAAGGCTTGTCCAAAGGATAGTTTTCCACTTCCCCGAATTGACCAGCTCGTAGATTCCACGGCTGGGCACGAATTATTATCTTTCATGGATGCTTATTCCGGCTACAATCAAATACCTATGCATTTGCCTGATCAAGAACATACCAGTTTCGTGACCGATTTGGGACTCTACTGCTACAGAGTCATGCCTTTTGGCTTAAAAAATGCCGGAGCAACATATCAACGCTTGGTCAACCAAATGTTCGCCAACAAGATCGAGAGGACCATGGAGGTCTATGTGGATGACATGCTAGTAAAGTCCCGATTTTCTACAGATCACGTCAGAGATTTAGATTTAATGTTCTGCATTCTTCGAAAATACGGAATGAAGCTCAATCCATTAAAGTGTCACTTCGGTGTCGCCTCCGGAAAGTTCCTCGGGTTCATCGTTAATGCTCGAGGGATAGAAGCAAATCCCGAAAAGATCTGGGTGATAAGGAACTTGCAAACTCCAAGAACCATAAAGCAAGTCCAGAGTCTCAACGGGAAGGTAGCAGCATTAAGTAGGTTCATTTCTAAATCCACCGATAAATGCATTCCTTTCTTCGATCTGATTCGGAAGGGAAAGCGAAACTTTGAATGGACCATGGAGTGCGAAGGCGCATTCCGATCGCTGGTCCAACATCTCTCCACACCTCCAATCCTGTCAAAACCGGTCGATCACGAACAGTTGTATCTTTATCTAGCAGTGTCAGAACATGCAATCAACGCTGCTTTGGTTTGGGAAGAAGATCGAGCGCAGAAACCGGTTTACTATGTTAGTAAACGATTAACGGGAGCTAAAAGAAATTACCCAAGGCTGGAGAAATTGGCTTATTGCCTAGTCATTGCCTCAAGAAAGCTTCACCCATATTTCCAAGCTCATCCTCTTACTGTGTATACCAATCAGCCGTTACGACAGGTCCTCACGCGGCCTGATACGTCTGGTAGGTTACTCAAGTGGAACATCGAACTGAGCCAGTTTGATATTACTTACTCTCCAAGACGAGTCATTCAAGGACAAGTCCTAGCCGATTTCATAGCTAAATTTACCATTCCAGAAGACTTGCCCGAAACCAGTGAATCTCTTGAATACATCTGGAAGCTATATACTGATGGTGCATCAAACGTCCGATGTTCGGGTGCTGGTGTTGTACTTGAAACTCCCGAAGGCCGATCTATATGTTATGCTTTGAGATTCGATTTTCATGCAACCAATAATGAAGCTGAATATGAAGCCCTCTTAACGGGGTTGAAATTGGCCAGAGATTTGAGAATTATTGCTGTGGAAATTTATTGTGATTCACAATTAGTAGTGTGCCAAGTTCGGGGGGAGTATCAAGCGAGAGATCGAAGGTTGGCTGCTTACTTGGCTCGAGTTCAGGAAGTGCTGAATCAGTTTGATTATTATCCCATTTATTATATACCTCGAGAACACAACCAAAGAGCCAATTTATTGGCGAAGTTAGCCAGCACAGGTGAATCACAGCAAATGGGGCTTGTCCCCGTAGAAACTTTGTCCTCCCCAAGCATCGATCAAGTAGAGATGGATTTTGTGTTTGAAACCGCTCCCAGTAGAGAGTTGTGGATGACTCCATATCGAAATTACATTGAGAATGGGACATTGCCTAAGCATAGAAACGAGAAGAGACGAATTCTACGAAAAGCTTCACGGTTTGTCATTCAGAACGAAGTCATGTATAGGAGAGGTTACTCTATTCCTCTCCTCCGGTGTATCGCGCACGACGAAATCGAACGAGTGTTACATGACGTACACGAAGGAGAATGCAGCGATCACACCGGTGGACAAGCTCTTGCTAAGAAAATACTCTGATACGGATACTACTGGCCGACAGTGAACCGAGATGCAGCAAACTATGCCAGAAAGTGCGATAGGTGCCAGAAACACGCCCGAATTCCAAGAGCCCCACCTACTGAGATAACTCAAATGGTCAGTCCTTGGCCATTCGCTATGTGGGGCATCGATATCATCGGTGCTCTACCTCTGGCAAAAGGTGGTGCGAAGTACGCCATCGTCGCCGTTGACTACTTTACAAAGTGGGCTGAAGTCGAAGTTCTCGCAACAATTACGACGAAGAAAGTAATAAATTTTGTAGTTCGCAACATCATCTGTCAATTTGGACTCCCGCATACCATCATCACCGATAATGGGGTCCAATTTGACAGTGCAGAATTCAAGAATTTCTGTCAACGGTTTCATATCCATAAAAAATTCTCGGCGGTTGCACATCCACAGGCAAACGGTCAGGTCGAAGTGGTCAACAAAGTTATAAAATCCATCCTAAAGAAACGACTGGAAAAAGCTGGGGGCAAATGGGTTGATGAACTTCGTATGGCATTATGGGCTTATCGAACAACTCACAAGACCGCAATCGGACACACCCCGTTTTCCTTATCTTATGGCTCGGAAGCCGTTATTCCAGTCGAGACAGAAGTGTTTTCCCATCGCGTGACTTATTATGATCTGAAAACGAATGCTATATTACTTGCTGAATCTCTGGATCTATTGGATGAGAAACAGGAAGAGGCTGATTTGAGAGCGGCCGCATATCGAAGTCGAGTCGCCCGGTTGTACAATACCAAAGTTCGACCTCGAACTTTTGAACTCGGCGATCTCGTCCTCAAGAGAATCTATCCGGTTCCTTCACACATGAAACCAATTTGGGAAGGACCATATGTGATTAAAAGAAGACTCGGAGATGGCACATTCAAACTATCGACCGTTGACGGTCTTGGTTTACCAAGGGCCTGGAACAGCGAGAGTCTCCGTCGCTACTACACATGACAGGCTTTATTTATTTTGTTATATTTTTCCATTTAGCAATTTACTTTAGCATTTCGAAATTAGAATTTGTAATAAGGCAACTGACTTTGCCATATTTTCTTATTTCAGCAATAAAATGCCATCTCTTCGAGCCAGAGCTGTGATTCATTGAATACAATGTACAACATCACGATGCACGGAGAGCTAAATTCCTTCACGCAGTGGAATTTATTCAAGTAGGGAGTGGCTATGAAACGATCGGCCACTCGCTAAATGAAACCCGAGCTCGGGGGCAAGCCATCACGTCAGGCTAAGAATGGGTTGATACACGACGATCCTTCACTCAACTACGTACTCCCAGAGTGCGAGACGGAGTATAAACATTAACTAAACTCCGTACTCCCAGAGTGCGAGACGGAGTATAAACATTCACTAAACTCCGTACTCCCAGAGTGCGAGACGGAGTATAAACATTAACTAAACTCTGTACTCCCAGAGTGCGAGACGGAGTATAAACATTCACTTAACTCCGTACTCCCAGAGTGCGAGACGGAGTATAAACATTACTTAACTCCGTACTCCCAGAGTGCGAGACGGGGTATAAACATTTACTCACCTCCGTACTCCCAGAGTGCGAGACGGAGTATAAACATTTACTTAACTCCATACTCCCAAAGTGTGAGACGGAGTATAAACATACATCAACTCCATATTTATCCCCAAGACTAGGGGCATTACCAAAACAAATATCGAATTGAAGACGAAAGAGAATATACTTTCATTTCCATTATCAACAAAAAGAATCCGATTACAAGATGGTTCAAAAAATTCCTACTAGTGGGAGCCGAGTCCACATCAATACACGGCTATGGGAAAATCAACAAAACAAAAGCACTACACCCGAACACAACAACAAACTAAAGGAAGAGATCAATCATTCTTCTTCCTCGGTTTCTTTTTCGGGATAGACCCGCTAGATCCGCTACCCAACTTCTTCCTCAATCTTTTGCTCTTCTCCAGTTTATCCTCCGATGGTGACATAATATCAACATCCTCCTCGGAGCTTGAGGCGACGGAGATTCTCTTGGAAGATGGAACTGGAGGCATAGGAGCTGTAACGGGAAGTGGGGCGGGAGCGCTTGCAATAACCACAGTGCCACCCGGAGATATCATCATTAGTGGGGCATGGCCAGATGGATTCATGCCAGCTGTCGCTGATGCCATCTCAGCATTGATGTCGGCCAAAATTTTAGCCTCACGAGATGCTTGTGCCGCGCTGGACGTATTAGTAGCTGGCATAAAGGAGCTAGCGACTGGAGCAACCCCACTCATGGCAAAAGATGGATCGGCGGAGGGTTCGTTGGGTTGGCTAAGAAGTTCCTCAATCATTTGAGCATCAAAAGATAACATGCTCGCTTCTCCCTCTTTGCCGACCACAGTGGATGTCATAATGGCCTCAGTGACAATAGCCCCTTGCGCTTGATAAGAAACTTGTGATGTAGGAGGCGCAGA
The DNA here is from genome assembly GCA_030737815.1 of Allium fistulosum. NCBI lineage: Eukaryota > Viridiplantae > Streptophyta > Magnoliopsida > Asparagales > Amaryllidaceae > Allium > Allium fistulosum. The sequence goes on from JASFAW010000014.1 coordinate 9,517,242, forward strand.
GATAACGGCTTCAGTTACTAAAATGAGAAAAAGCGAAGATTGTTAGCTAAGAGTATTGCTTCAGATTCACCACACTAAGTGTATACGAGAAGCATTCAAGTACCTTCCTTAGCCTGACTCGAAGTATGGGCAGATATAGAGGCAGGAGCATCAGCGGAAGACAATTGCGGCTGATCAGGATTATAAGCGGGGACGGACTGGGGATCGACCGCACCAATGGTTTCAGGCAATGTCGGAATTACAGCTCCAACACTTGTTTCGTGATGCTCAATCCCCGAGCCCTCACCCATCTCTTTCTGTTGAGCACCAAGCCTCTCTTTCGCCACGAAAATCACCGCCTCATGAAGAACTTTCCTCTCCTCCTCAGTAAGCAAGCGCATCTCAAGCTCGAAATCATCCAGCGTTTCATCCGGATGCGCTGCTTTCTTCTCCTCCACCAACCTAGTCCAGGCGTTATACAGAATCATAGAGTCATCTCCCAGCCATGATAAATTTTTGTGCTCCAGCACGTTGGCATTGTATGTAACTAGGAGATCATCAAAATCAGCGTCCATCCTGGACTGCTCCGCCATAATCTTTTCCTGGATTTCTGCCTCCATAGACTTGGTCTTGGCCACCGCCGCAACAAGTTCGGCTCGAAGTGACATAGCTTGGTCGCATGCCTCCTGAGCGGTGGTATTAGCAGCATCCTTTTCTTTTACCACCTCTGCAAATTTGGCCTTGAGCTCATTCAGCTCTTTAACGGCTGTGTCTCGCTCAGCTACGATAATGGTATAACGGTGGCCCATCCCTTCTACCAAGGCACAGTGTGCCTGCTGCATCCTCGCCATCTTCGCCACAGCATCATCATGCTTTTTGAGTGCTTGGAGTTCAGAGTTTCGAGACGACTCCATCTCAAATTGAAGAACCTGGATGATGCGGTCTTTCTTGACAATCTCAGCATCACGCTCATGAATAACTTTTGCCCGGTCAAAAGCTACCTTTGAAGCTTTCAAGGCTGCTTTGTACCACTCCTTGTATTGAGCGTAGAAGTCGCGGATATAGCTATGCGCAATATTTTCGGCATCCGGAGGAATCCTCTTGAGATGGGGAGGAAAGACATATGCATCCATACAGATTTCTAGAAAGTCCTTTTTCATTTGAGCAAGCTGGATGGCTCCTTCACTTGTCAATTCAACCGGAGCTTGTTCAACAATGGCAGCTGCCGACGGTTCAACCCTTTGCCGCTGAGTTTCGGGCTTGGAAGATTGAGAAGGTGGTTGTTGATGTGAAGACTCAGGAGGATCTAAAGGGACCCTAGGAGGCGGAGGAGAACGAGATCGCGGTCAGTACTGATAGCTCCTATCTCTGTCAGTATGATCTTGGCCAGAGTGGCTACGCCAATAATCTCGATCTCTATCATAGCGATCCTGATTGGTATAGCCTCGTCCCTGATCCCTATCTGATTCCCTCCAGGGGGACTCATAGTATGAGGAAGATCGGCGTACATTACGGAGCCTATCCAAAGTGGATCCACGGCCTGACATCTCACCTGCGATAAGAAGAAACTACAGTTTAGAATCCTACGAAAACGCTGTTCAATATGCGGAAATCATGTAGTGCTGTGGAAGTGTGTGTAAATGTGTAAACCCCCAGACCAACCGGAAGTGTTGACCGCACTCAAAGGACAGGGCTCGCTCATATTTAAAACATCTTGAAATTCCTCCAACCCGGTATTATGATGAATCGATATATAATCCGGGATGGGAATATCATCAAGCCCTTTAAAAGTATCTCTCGAATGAGAAGGAGTGGCCTCAGAAATTATAGCTCCGGGAGTGGGAGGAGACACATCTACAGACTTCCACCCCTTAGGTTTAAGTTTTTTAGAAACGACAGTCTTGCTTTTCCGTCTTTCTCCCAACTCTTCAAAATTTCTCGAAAGATCCGCCATTGGCTCTATGTCCGTGTGAGTTCTTTCTTCATCGCTCACTTCGGTTATCACAACCCCGAGCGTCTTTTTCGCCATCTTCTTCTTTTTCTTCTTCTTTTTCTTCTTCTTCTTTGAAACGGGCTTCAACATCCCTTCAATGACTATGCTCTGCTTCATTTCAATCAAGCCAAGATCTCTTAAGTTGTAGTCATTCAACACCGAGTCGATGTGTCGCAAGTCGCTCGGGATCCCTTGAAGGCTCTGAACTATGCCCTTGTAATACCCGCCGTCGGGTCTAGAGATAATGGCTATAAGAAAAACAGGATGTCAATACCAATGCCAAAAAGCTATTCGTCAAAGAAATCGTCAACAGGTTACGACACTTACGTCTAGACAACCATCGCCTAGCAAAACCAGGAGGACACCAGACATAGAACCATTCAGTCTTGAAATAACTAAGTCTTGTCCAAGCTCCGGTAATAACTTGACAGTTTCTCACTGCCTCCAAAAATGTAAAAGACGGACTATCGCCTCTGCTCTTGAAGTTAAATAAATATCTGATTTCCGTCGGCCTTAGTGGACGGAAGAGGTGATCCATAAATACAATAAACGCACTGTTCAGTAGCGCGTGCCCGTTAGGGTGTAATTGAGAGGGAGCGAGTCCAAGAAACGATAACATCTCCCAAATATACTGGTTGAATGGAGGGAGTGTTCCGGCTGCACAAGCATGTCGGTAAAAGGCAGTATACCCTTCGGGCGGACAGTGAGGTCTGTCGCTGGAACTCGGCAATAACACATCGTCTAAAGAAATATGAAGTCTTGTGCATATCCTACCCAACAAGTTTTCGGAGATGTTGGATTGAACGGAATCTATAGGATCCTCGATAAATATTGCGTCTTGTAGCTCGTCGGGAGCTGGATCTACTATATCTGTTGGGATATCTGGAATTACAAGGACCGAAGGAGGAGAACTCTGAATCTCCTGCTGTTGCGAGCTCGAAGACTCCATAACTAACTAACTTATCAGAAAGCAACGTTAAGTTCATAAAAAACCCGTGCATTCCCCAGTGTAGTGTGTATGAATGTGCCGTGCAGTGCAAGTGCTGTGCATTACTTAAGCAAATTTTACAGACTGAAACGAGATGTACGAACGACGAAACTCTGGAAATCAAGACTGGAAATGACCGTCATATCCATGCCATCCAAATGCTACCGACCGATTCAAGTATAAATCTGTTATGTTTTTGGTTAAGTCATGGTTCCATCGATGAGCTTCAAAAGGAAGTCAAGTATAGTCCTACAGTCAAGTTCAATTAGGCAAGGCCGAAGCTCGTCGGAGTCAAGTGTGCTAAAGTTCATTGAGTTCATCAAATTTCGACTGAAAATTGGTCATAGTTCGAATCCATTGAGCAAGTCAGAAGAGTTGCATTCCCTGAACTAAAGACGTTTGAATCGATCACCTCGGATCGATACGAGTCGAATCGATGTGCTTCAAATCGATAAAGAGTCGACTCGATGCACTTCGTATCGACGTAGATCGTTGGAACGATACCCATAGCATCAAGTGAAAGAATGCTTCGAGTCCTTCAGGAGAAAGACTTCGTATCGACCAAACTCAATGCCTTCGAATCGATCGTAGAATCATCACTTCGAATCGATCGATACGAGCCACTTCCCTTCGCAAGCATCGATTCGAAGCCCCATAATCAGAATCGATTCGAATTGCTCCAGTTCGGATCGATACGAGGCGAAGAAAGGCGAAACCCCTCAAAATATCTGCTTCTCCAAGAGAACTCCAGCACTTTGTCATGCTTCGTTCATCGATTCGACCCATTTCATTCAGATCTCACAACCTTTAGAAATTTTCAGAAGAAAAAATTGAAGATGATGGCGAAGATTTACAGTTCTATCATTCTCAACTTGGATCGATCCATTAGTTACCTGGTTTAGTGTGATTACGAGTGAAAGATTGAAGGATTTGATGGATTCGAAGGAGCGCTTCTCTCAGCTCTGGGGAATCGATGCGAAGAAAGAATCAGAGCAACAGTAAAAAGTAAAAAATAAAAGTGAGCCAAGCCTCGCGTATTTATATGGATCCCAGATAGGAAACGAGACGATTCGTCTCCCGGTCAACCTGACCGATCCCTACCGGTCACACACCGATCGATTCAAACGTCACGTTCGAATCCGTCAACTCTTCGAATCCATTGAGGCGGCATTGACACGAGGCCTCATCGATGCGAAGCTTCATCAATTTGAGGCTCCATCGATACGAAGGAGTTAGCAAAAGCAGAATTGAGGACACCATATACCCATCGATTCGGAGTACCAACTTCATGGCCATCGACTCGCAGCAGTTCGAAGGCTATCAATTCGAACGATCACTTCGAATCCATCAAAAGCCGTCGATGAAAATGAACGCATCGCTTCGACATGAAAATATTACTGGTCTACCTTTTACATCGATTCAGGAGAGGATCGATACAAGAGGATAATCATAGACAATCACCAAAACGATGTTTTAACTCGAATCTCAAATCGATTCAGGAGAGGATCGATGCAGACTTTGATAACTAACTGAACTGGCAACGACGTGCAAACACGCAACGTTAACAAAAGTCAAGATGACACATATATGCACATATGTTTGACTAATACTTAATCTTTGACATTCACAGGAATCAAGTGCTCGTCTCATCGTGAATCCGACAGCATACAGATGATCACAATCATACAACGGTCAATTACAGCAATGCAGGATATAATTTTCAGCGAAACATGTGATGATTATCAAACAAGAACTGCAGCTTTTCAAAGCACGTCATGATTACACAAGACGTACTTTGGGGGGCAAATGTTATCCCGCCTTTTGGCAAGGCCGAGATACCAAGGAACTAACTGGAAAATAAAGGTCATACGTCCTCAGCATCGGGCAGCTACTGGATAGCCACGGATATCGATGAATTTTATCCAGGTCCAGATCAAGCTACGATTGATAAGATATGTCAAGCAAAGCCGTGAAAGCCAACATTCCGAATTTCAAGTCAATCCGAGTTCGTATGCTCAAGATATCACCAACGAAAAATGGAGTAGACAGTCCTAAGTTCGAATCCATAGGCGAAGCCTATGTTCGGATCCATCAGGTGGCCAAGCTTCGTATCCATCGGCCAAGCTCTAGTTCGAATCCATGGGACAACCTTGGTTCGACTCCATCGAACTTCCTTTGCTTCGAATCCATAGAGAGGAGGTGCTTCGAATCCACGAAGCATAACCCTGCTTCGAATCCATCGAGCAAGCCATGGTTCGAATCCATTGAACCATTCCCTACTTCGAATCCATCAAAGGGAAGGCCTTCGAATCCATGTAGTTGAAGAACTTCAACTCCATCCCACGACTATCTTCGAATCCATTCAGCTGAGAAGCCTTCGTATCGATCAACTATGGCCTACCTTGATCGATACGAAGGAAACATCCATTCGATCGATTCGAAGGAGCATACTTTCGAATCCATTACCTCGAATCCACCAAGTCAAAGCGGCTAAAACCATGGATTCGACCCAGTAAACTCGAAGAAAAAGATGGATCAACCCGAGAAGCACGCGCGCCACATCACCACGCACATGCACCGAGCATCGATTCGACCCTATCGATTCGAAGGGATCGATTCGAACCAGGTTGGTACACCGGAAATGCAATCTTGAATCGATCATAACTTGAGATCTATAAGTCCAAATGCTATGAAATTTTCACAGAAGCTTGAGCACATGTTGAAGAATGTCCACACCAAATTTCAGCCTGATTGGATGTTTTCTTGATCGATTCGAATGGACTTCGAATCGATCCCAAAGTGGGCCCGGATTTCCTGAAAGCGGGCATGTGGGCCCCCTCACGTACCGGAACTAGTCTCCCGAAATTTAGGCAAAATATCAGCCTCCTACACCTATAAATAGAGCCCCTGGTCATTCAGAAAAGGGGTCAGATAATTCTAAGTGCTAAAGAGCGCCCAGACTCTGCCAGATTTACTCCAAATCACCACTGCTACCTTAGATTCAGACTTAGATTATAAAATCAGTTGTACTAGATTATAAGAAATTGTAATCTTCAAGTATCAAGCAATAAAATCATCAAACATCATAGTGGACGTAGGCAAAACGCCGAACCACTCTAAATCACTGTCTTCTGTGCAATTTACTTTCTGTTATTTGGAGTTTTTGTTAGATAATCCTCAGTTTTAATTTTCTTTCTTCACTTTTATCTCTTCAAAAACTTCCGAAGAGTGTTGTGCCCATTTTTGGTACAAACAAGTTCCATCCCTATGAATCCCATCAGATAAGTGATTGTTGTTAAGCATATGTATGCTCTCTGATTGGTTAGCTCTTACTCTATTGTTATAGCTTATGGGTTGCAGATTATCAATATGATCAGTCTCACAGTTGAAAGAGCAGTAGCTTCTATTCAAATCAGGTAAGCAAATCAACTTATTAGAGACTTTATCAAAATTTGAATTTATATTACTAATATTAAGTTTTTGTTTGCTTCCTTTGTAGGGATTTTCCCTAGTTTGGACTAAGAAGTGGCCCCCATCAGCTTTAGCTTGATAGAAATTGTTGCCTTGATAGCCTGCTGAAGCTTTAAACCTTCTGTAGTTACTTATTTGTAGGGGATTCTCGCAAGAGAATTTACCCTTTTGTAAGTATTCTTCAACCCTTTTTTCATAGTTGTCCGAATCACTAAAGTTTTGTTCTTGCATATAGAGATTATGACGTTTGCAAGATTTTTGGAGAATGATATTGTATTCTAATTCAATGGCTTTCCATAGTAGAGTACTATCAGTTTCATTGTTTTAATGAAGTCTGTTGTTTCTTTCTTTCCATAGAAAATAAACTGTAGTGGTTAAAACAACACAAGCTTTATCAAATTCCTTTTTCTTCCCCTTGAAAGTAGTTGGAATTTGTTGAATGCTATCTCTGATATTTTGAAGCACTAACTATTGATTGAGCTTTAATTTGTTTTGGACAATAAACCAAATGTGTCTTAAATATGGACAATCAAAGAAAAGATGATTAATACTTTCAGCTTCTTTCTTACACAAGAGACAATTGACGTTTTCTTTGTTTTTGCTCCATTTTACACATCTGTCTCTTGTTGGCGGACGATTTAAAATAGCAAAATAAGTATAGTGAGCCATTTTAGGGCAATTTGTTGTATTCCAAATTGTTTTGAACCAATCCACTTCTATTTCCTCTCCTTTAATATAATCCCAAGTGTTTTAAAAGAGAATTTTCCTTTTATTGATAATTTCCAATTCCATATATCTTCTTCAAGGCTTTGGTCTATTTCTATTTTGCTAATTGTATGATTGAAAATAAAAGCTGCTGGCTGTAGTTGAGTTTTCCAAAGTGAATTTGGAATTACGCTTTCCACTTTTGCATTTGCTTCCCCAAATAGATAAAGATTGCTCCAGCCAAGCAGATTTATCAAAGATTTTCCATTTATCCATGGATCAAACCAAAGACTAGTTTGCTTTCCATTTTTGAACTTTTTTTCTAATAATTTGGTGCCAACTTCTCTACAATTCAAAATAATTTTCCAAGTATGAGAATGGTATTTTTTCACTGGCATGGACCAAAAGTTCTTATTTTTGACATATTTGGCTTTCATCCATTTTGCCCAAAGAAAGTTGCCTTCAATGAATTTCCTGAATAATTTAAGATTGCAAGCCTCATTTATGTCTTTAAGATTTCTAATACCTAAGCCTCCAGCCCTCTTTGTTTTAGTGATAGTATTCCAGGAAACTTTATGATTCTTACCATTCCAAATAAAATTTGCACATAATTTTTCTATTTTTTCAATTGTATTGATTAGGATATTGTGGGATTGCATCCAATACATGTCTATAGTTGTGATGACCATGCGGATGAGTTTAACTCTTCCTGCAATTGATAGTAGCTTGCTAGATCAACTGTCAAATTTACTTTGAATTATATCATGAAGCTTGGCACAATCCTTGTCTTTGATTTGGTTGTAACTAAGAGGAAGCCCTAGGTATTTAATTGGAAGCTCACTTTGCTGAAACTTTAATACACTAAGAGTTTCCTACATATTGTTGCATGATTTGCTAAAATAAATCTTGCTCTTACTGTCATTAATTTGAAGTCCTACAAAATCTTTGAGATTAACAAATATTTTCTTTATAATATTAACATTCTGAACATCTGCTTTCAGAAAATTTAATAAGTCATATGCATATAGAAGATGAGTAATACAAGGAATAATTGAATTGGTTTTAAATTTTTATTCAGTTGCTACTTATCCATTTGCAATGTAAGATATTTCATAGCTATAGTGAATAGGTAAGGAGATAAAGAATCTCCTTGCCTTATTCCCCTATTACTTTTTATGAACCCACAAGGGGAGCCACTTTATAAGAATGGAATATGTTACATTACAGATGCATTCTTTAGCTAGGTTGCAAAAAATTTCATTGAAGCCCGGTTGTCTCTTCATATAAATAATTAAATTTCTATTGATTTTATCAGATGTTTTATGTAAGTCAATTTTTATACACATCTTTTATTCCCAGCCTAATTGAAATTTCTTAGTAATTCATGGGCCAAAAGTGTATTTTCAGCAATAAATTTGTCGGGATAAAAGCACTCTGGTTTTTAGAAATTAATTTTTTAGAAAAGCTTTAATTTTGTTGCTTAAAATAGTAGCAATAATTTTATAAAAGAAATTACAGCAGGCAATAGGCCTGAAATCTCCAAGGCAGTTAGGATTTTTAATCTTTGGCACTAAGGTAATAAAAGTATGATTAATATTTTTTAAAAGTCTACCAGAGGAAAAAATTCATTAATAGCCTCAAATATAATGCTTTTTTAACTCCATCCAATATGTTTTGTAAAATTTATCCCCAAAGCCATCTGGGCTAGGGCTTTTGTCATCCTTGGCAGTAAAGATAATTTTTTTTAATTTCTTCTAGACATATTGGAGCAAGTAATATTTCATCACTATTCTCATGCAGTAAAAATTTAGGAATAATTTTGGGGAACATACCTGGGCTTCCAACAGAGTTGTACAAATCAGAGAAATAATTGATAGCTTCCTTTTCTAACTGAGAAGCTTCAATAATGATAATCCCATTGCCATTAAGTAATTTTCCTATGTCATTACAGTATTTTCTACTAGACATCTTGGCATAGAAAAATTTACTTGGAAGATCACCATTAGTAAGCCAGTCAACTTTGGCTTTCTGTCTTAAGTTAGTAGCTTCTATATGTAATGAATTGGAAAGCTTTATTTTGCATATGAAAACACTCATTAATTTGATTAGGATCTGAGCTATCTAGGTCAATGTTATCTTGCAATCTTGCACAATCCTCCCTAATTTGACTAATTTCATCGTTATTTCTATTTTTGTTCCAAGTTTTCAGATTTGCCTTAGTTTGCTATAAGATATTTCTAAACTTGAATTGAGCTGAACCTAATACTGAAGTTTGAAAACTATTTTTAGCAACTATTCTGTATTCCTTATTATAAATCCAACCATTTTTAATTCTAAATGGAAAGTTTCTTTTAATAGAATTGTTTTGAGAAAAAATAAGTTGTAATGAGGTATGGTTACTAGTTGCTTGGGGTAAAGTATAACATCTAAAATTAGGAAATTTATTTAAAAAATAATGATTGACTAAAATTCTATCCAATTTACAATTGATGTTTCTAAACTCTCTAGATTTCCAAGTATACTTGTTGCCTTTAATATTTTGTTCAATTAAGCCTGTTTTAAACAAAAAACTAGAGAAGAATTCTAATTTCCTAAAAGGAATTGGAATTCCTCCCCTTTTTTCTGAAGCTTTCATAACAATATTAAAATCACCAATTAAAATCCAAGAGTTATTAATGTTTTTATTTAACTGATCCAACTTATTCCATAATAACAGTCTGTCTTTTTCAAAATTAGAAGCATAGATAAAAGTCACATTTAATTGGAGACCCCCTTTGTTTTTGAAACAACAGTGGATATATTGTAAATTTAGAGAGTATTGGCATAAATCCCAAATATTGGGATCCAGATTACCATAATTCTACCATTACCCCCATAGAATTATTATTAATAGAATTCCAGTTATGTAAAAACCTACTATGAAAGTTAGCTAAGTTATTATCCTTAAGTTTATGCTCTAATATACCTACAATACTAGGTTTATAAGATATTAATAACTTTAAAAAATCAAGTTTTCTTTCAGGAGAATTTAGGCCCCTAACATTCCATGAAATAATAGACATTAAAATAATATAAAGGATATGTATAAAGGATATCACAGTAGCTAGGGTGAAGTATTGTTGCTTATTTCTCTACTTTCAGAAGCTTTCCATCCCCTTTTCTTGTATTCTTTTTTCCCTTGAACTTTTAAGAATTCTTCCCAATCTGGATTTTTGATGATATATTTTTTCTCAAAGTTTTTTGAATTTGGGGCTTTATCATTATCACTATCCAGAATTTCTTTTATGCTCTTTTTCTTGGCCTTTTTCCTTTTGTTATTTACAGCAGAAGAAGATGAAGAGAGTAGGAAGCCAGCGTTCTCAATTAATGCCTCAGAAATCTTAGTACAATTATGCATGCAGCTTTTAGTCAACATATTAGAATTTTCTTTTTTTGAACCATTTGACATGTTAATGTCTGTAATTAAACTTGAATCTTCCTATTGGGGGGGATGATCCCTGAACTGTGTATTATTACCCCCAGAATTCTAAATTGTTTTCTCTGAGATTTCCATTATATTGCCATCAGAAACCTTATTGACAGTAGAATCATCTTTCTGCAGTATAGTTTCGTTGGCCACATTGAATCTTATTTCTTCATAGTTAGTGTTTATTGAAAGTGCTTGTGGAAAGATCTCTGTTTGCTCATTATTGCTAACGATTTCCATGTCATCCTTAGAAGACTCAGAGCTTAGAATGTTTTTCCTCTTTTCTCCAAAAGACTGAGTTTTATCTGAAACCAAATTGTTATCAGTAATGATTAGGGTTTTTGTGTTTATATTTTTAGACGAAATAACCTGATTTTCCTGAGCATTATTTTCTTGAATTGAAGGATCTTGAACGTTTCTTGGATCTTCAGTAATAGATTTTTTTAAACTTCATTGAAATTTGAATTTTCTTTTTCTTTCCAAACTAGCTTTGATGAGCAAGCCTCAGTAAGATGGCCGAAGCAAGCGAATTTCAAACATCTTGGAGTAATTCATTCATATCCTATTTTCTGAGTAATACTTTCACCATCACGCGTAGTGATGTAGGCAGATTCTGGTAGAACTTCACTGGCTTTTATTTCTACTAGAATTCTTGCATAGCTGAGCCTTATTTCATTGGCCGTAGGCTCATCTAATTTTATTGGAATGCCTACAACATTAGCTATTGCTGCAAACGCTTCTTTGTCCCATAATCTGAGATTGAGTTCTAGTAATCTTATCCAAATTGGATAAGTAGATAGTAGATCTCGATCAAGAATCATTTTCTTGTCTCATTTTTTTCAAGATAATAAGCTTGCCATTGGTAATATATGGACCTTACTGAATTGTCTTGTTACAATCAGATTCAATAGAGAACCTGATGATAAAAAACCCGTTGTTTCTTGGGTAGATCTCGAATTTGTTGGCTGGATTCCATGTTTTAAGAATGAAACCTGAAATGATGATAGTAGGGCCTAGATCCAAACACATAAGCAACTATAGAGTTACTCCATTTGTCCTCGGTTCTTCGACTAATCTCTTCTTTAACAACAACAATTCTTTTGTCACCTATTTTCATCGGTGCAGAGTACCTCAGATCTGCAATTGAATTAAGCCCTCCTTTCTTAACTTGATCTGCCCAAGAAGATGATGGTTTTTATATGCTGTTTGTTTCTTTAGAGATAGTTCTTGAGGCATTGAAATCTGGTCTGCTATCAAACTGCTGCAGATTATTTATATGATTATAGCCCTGCCCTCTAGGCCCAGATCTTGCCAGAATGTAGGTTGCAGGCCTATGGGATTGCCTTTGAGGTTTCTTTAATGAAAGTTTACGACAGTTTCTGACCAATTGAAAGCCATCATTTTCTTGATCCGGAGGCTTATCTTTAAGATTTGAGAAGGAAAGAGGTCGAGAAGAAGTCGAAGAATCAAGGAGGGAGGATGAAGAACCCTTTGAATTCTGATCAGGGTTTTCGGAAAAGATAGGGTTATTTTTGATATTCATGGCATCCATTAAATGAACCTCTTTAAGAAACTTTACAAGCAATTAAAATAAAAAGTGCTATATTCAGAACAAGGTGCTGACTAGTTGTTAACACCTATTTTTCCACGACTTAGCGACCCAACGACTTACGACTTAACAACCTAAGGAACTAAGCGACTCAGTGGTCCAGAAACCCAGCGACCTAACGAGATAAGAAATCCAGCGACCTAGCGAGATAAGAAGGCTGCGACCTAGCGAGATAAGAAGGCTGTGACCTAGCGAGATAAGAAGGCTGCGACCTAACTCCAGTTAGCGACCTAGCGACCTAACGATTTAGGAGAAGGGAACGACTTAACATGCTCCGGAGTAAAGCCACACGACATGCCTCTTCTGTTAGGTCGCTCACGACCTAATCCGACTGAGATAACTTCTGTATTTACAACATTAGGTCGCTCACACCCAGTATCTCACCCAGAATGGCTCCACTAAGTCGCCAACGACTTAAGCTAACTTGGGATAACCCTTAGGTCGCTCGCGACCTACGACCTAACCCCTAAGTCGTCCACGACCTATGACCTACCCCCAGATTTTCCCTATAAATACCCCGCCTACTCCATATTCAAGGGGGACTTTTGAATCATTTCTGGAACGCCGATACTTTGTTGTTTTCTTGACTCCTTCAACACTTCAAACGCCGAAGACGCTTCAACGAACTTTGGGAAAAGATCTAAATCATTCAACATGAATCCAAGGAGCTTTCCTACATCGAAGTTCTAGCTACTCGTCTTAATCGTGTTGTAATCGAAGAATCATTGAAAAAGTTGTAATCAAATCAGCAATAAAGAAGATAAAGTGGACGTAGGCTTAATTTTGAGCCGTACCACTATAAAACTGCCGTCTCTTTACTTTTTTGCTATTCTCTGCTTATTTTTAGTTCCCATACCAACGGGTGGTGCTTTCACTTTACTAATACTCACACCGGGGTGTTAGCGTTTGATTTTTACGTTAACACTAGTAAACAACAAATTGACCAAATTTCAAAGGCTATTTTATCCTGGGGACGGAGCGGTTGATAGATAGCTTTGCACCATGAGGGTAAGCCACGAATCGTCTTAAAAAGAGCAACCTAGTCCGCGACTCGGCCATAAAAAAACTACCATGGATTCAGATTGAGGTATAACAATTTGTGACATAAGTTTAAATATTTTAGACAAGATTAATAATATTTTATAGAAATATATGCTTCTCAAAAGAATTTGAAGAAAAGTAAAATTGTTTTGCAATGTTCAGGCTGCAATTCTAAATTGTCAACTCTAGTCTAGTTCACTTGATGTTTATGTGAAACTATGAAGTTCTAACTTGCATAACTCCTTGAACAATGCATGATGTGTGCCTGTACCCTGAATGATCTGAGCATGCAGTTTTTGACTTTGTTGGAATTTATAAATGGTGAAGCACTAGCATGTTTAGTCTTCTTGCATAACACCAACATCATCTCAAGTTGCATCTGATACAAAATTGAGTGTAAACTGCTACTATGCAAACTAGAACTTATGACTACATGCTGCTGGACTAAATGCTTCTCCAAATCATTAGCCTTGACTGTGCACAAGAATTGAGAGTAGTATAAAAGTAATAAAACATTCCAGCTTCCTGAAAATGCCAGTTATGAAGCTTCATATTGTGAACTAATGATGCAGCCATGGCCAAGCTTAGATGGGTAAGCACATCCAAACATGGGTTGCATTATGTTATTAATTATATGTGTTTCACTGTGAATATGGCTAATTGTTGATTTTCTTTATAGATAATTAAGAATTTTTGGAGCAAAGAGAAGCTTCAACTTACAAGCGATTAAAGTTCTTTTTTATGATGGGGTAATGTAGCAAATAGTTTCCATTCTTGACAAAAATATCCATTTGTTGTACAGTTTAATTGATAATTCTCATATGAGTTATAGGAATTTTGTAATGATATTTTTGATCTATTTATGTCATACTTTAATTCACTATAACTTTATTATTTGTACTCCTTTCATTTTGTAATTTTGATTCCATTAATTCAATATTTGTGTGGAGTTTTTTTGTTGAGTGATATTTTATAACTTTTACTATAATGCCAGCTGCATCATATGTTTACCGATGTTTCATCGTAATTAATTGTTAATAGTAGTAGAAAGAAACTGTCGGATTAATAAAAATAGAATAAATGCATTTTTAGCTCCCAACTTGGTTGGTCAAAGGCAGGGTCTGGGATCTTCATGTCCCTCTTATCTTCTACCCCTTTTGCCTATGTAACATCCTTGAATATGTTAGAAGTTTGTCTTGAAATGGTCTCAATTTATCAAATCTTCAAAAGCTTTCATTCACTTCTCAACACAGCATTGTCAATGGAATTTTCGTTATAGGAAGAATTTGTTATGAACTAAATATATATAAAGCCCGACTATTAGAGAGCTCGACTATTAGAGAGGTTTGTGAAAGCTTGCAAAATCAAATAGTGTAAAGAAAAAAAAACATCGAACATGTCTTCTTCAATCTCTCCAGTGTTTCTCTTCGCAAAATATCTTACACCAAAATTCTCTTATCTATATAATAAAGATAACAAGTTTTGATATATTTTTCATAAACTACCAAATAATCAAACTTATAAATTTCAAATTCAAACTAAAAAACTTTTAAATTTAAATATGTAAATTTTTGAATTCAAAATTTCAAACGCAAAAATCAAAATTTAAAATTTTTTAATTCGAAGGAGAAAATTTTAAAACTTCACATTTAAGAGTTTCAAAATAAAAATAAAAATTTTCAAATTCAGAAATTATACTTTTAAAATTCAAATATCAAATTCAAGGATTTTCCAAAATATTCAAATTTCAAATTTCAAATTCAGAATTCAGAGTTCAAATATCAAATTTTTAAACTTCAAAAACTAAAATTTTCAAAATTTCGAATTTCATTCAAATTTTTCCTTTTTTAAGGTTTGCCTGTTGAACTTTTTACTTTCTAAAAGGTTCAAATTTTAGGAAAAAAAGTGAATTTTTAAACATTAATTTTTCTATTTAAAAATGCTAAATTCAAATCGATTTAAAATTTCAAATTCTAGTTTTGAATTTTAATTTTGATTCTCAAATTTTGTAAAAAAATTCAAATCTTCGATTTTGAATCATTTTCCATATTTAAAAATCATATTTTAATATTTTAAATTTTCAAATTCAAATTTTAATTTAATTTTTTTTTCCAAAATATTATCACTTGATGTTTATTAAAAATAGACGAAAAATGATAATAATTTTTTAAAAAAAATTATGTAATCGAACTATCGGTTTCCCACCGTTGCGTGGTTGTACTAGTATATTTATAATATTAAGAATGAATTATTTTTGTAGGTGTGCTATTTTCTTTGTATAAAGAAAGATTATCAAATAATAAAGGAAATAAACAAAAATGTTTATTCATTTGTGAGAACCCATTATAAATGGAATGGATACAAGATATAATAAGTAGGTTCCACACCTAACTTGGCTATTGATGCATTTGCATTTTTTACTTTGACTAAACAAGAAAAGTGCAATAAAAAATGTGAAAACTTATGGTCCAACTTTAGCTTTCCACAATTTCATTTGGTTTTCACTTCATTTTGCTAATAGATTTGCATGAGACTCTTTCTTTTGCACAATTTTGATCTTCTATTTAAGTTTAAAGAGATCATGTTAACTTTTCTATGGGTGAATTCAACTAAAACAAGAGCACAATGGGTGTACTCAATCTACCGACAATTGCTACATGTCCAGGTTATTGCTTCATTCATGCTTTTGAAGATTACAGGTATATTTATGGCCCATTGCCTATTTGGAACAATTTGAACATGTATTGACAGTTCCCCTATAGGATTTTTGCATGGTATTTGACAGAACTAACTTATACACACAATATCAGAGAATGTTCCATATACCATACTATGAATATCTAACAGGTTTATTCTGTTGTTTTGGTTTGGATGATTCATCACTTTTATGAAATGTATTAACCTTCTGAACACACGCCATGTTTAAAAAAAATCGAAGCACGGGTCATCTTAGTTGGAAAAAATGAGACTAAACAAAGTACTAGATGATTTATGATCATGTGTAAGAAGTAAAATTCATGTCAAAGTTTTACTAGGCTATCCTATACAAATTAGCCGCATACTCTTGTTTATTTTCTTATTACTTCAAGTGCACTACTAGGTGATAACATTGAAGTTCAAGGAAGAATGGATTCTGTATTCTTAATTTGTATCTAGAAATGGATTTCCAGTATTATTTATATGTAAAATTTGCCTCCAAATTAAAAGGTTAGGCCCACTTGACAATAATGCTTGCTTGCTTGGACATGAAGAATATGTACTTTGTTGGGATTATATGCACCATAACTATGCTACATCGGCATTATACTCAAGCTATAATGTGAATATCCATCTATAAATAGAATGCACTTTAAACTAAAACATTATTCCATCAATAAAAAGTCCTAAGTCTAACAATTCAATTGTAGCTATGAGGCAAAACTGAAAAATGAACTCAATAAATATTACCAGATTTGCAATTTAAAAGGGTGTCTAATTTCCATCCTGCTTGATATTAAATTTTATTCACTGTTATCTGAGACTACTTACAGTACCAAGAGGGATAAATTTTCTATTTAGGCAAATTTTGCAAACTTATTACAAATTTAGGTCAGTTGCAAAATTAATTACAAAAGTGTGTCAGTTTTGACCACATCGGCCCCCAAATGCCGCCAGTACATGTTTTATTGCATAAAGTAACCGACGACATTTGAGATGCCGCCAGTATGAGGCATCTGAGATGCCGACAGTTTGTGGCATTTTAAATTTCGCCCTGTTGTATGCCTGCTGTTTAAGATAGCCCCCTCTTTCATTTACCACTCCACTCTCAAAAAATTAAATCTTTAAAATACCTAAATCTCAAAAAATTTCCAAAATAAGGACTGTAGAATATGTATTATTGTTAAATCTTGATCGAAAGTATCTATAGTCGAGGAGAAACACCAATTTCTTCCTCTTGAACAATTTTGGTATGTTATTTTGAAAGTGTATATGGATCGATAATATAGTTAAACTACGACTAGCAAGTGCGGAATTATAAATAATAGTAAATAGCAGTAAAAAATGACACCAGGGATTTTTATACTGGTTCGAACTTCTCGTTCTACGTCCAGTCCCAGACTCCTTCTGGAATTTCTCTATCAACCCTCACTTAACCCGGAGGAACATGTATTACACCGCCTGAGCAACCGAACAAGACTTTCCGCCTAAGCAACCGAATAGGACTTCAAATACAATTTGAAAATTGTTTCTTGACTTGTGTGTTCTTTGAATAACACGAATATAGTCAATGTAGTACACCCTTCCTATAATCTTCTTGATATGATGATTTGAATGTGCAAAGATAAAAAGTAGAGATTTGAAAATCACTTGATATTATAATAATATAAGACCAGAATAGATAGAAAGAATTGGTAATTGAAATAGTGAATTTTCATCTCTATTTATAGTATTGAATAGTCTTAATTTAATAGTTGCAACTATTTGAAGAAGTGCAACTCTTGGTGAAGAAGACAACTCTTCAGATTTTGATATTTCATGAAGAGATGCTTCAGTTCGTCAAGTTCAGATGTCTGAGATAAAAGTGACAGATGTCTGAATAAATTTTGAAATTCAAAAAATAAAAGAAAGACAAAAATAGTCAATTTAGACGTCTGTCTTTTAATTCAGACGTCTGTCTAGGATGACAGATGTCTGTTATTAAATTGACAGACGTCTATTTCATATAGAAATAGAGGCACTAAATGCATAGAGTTCAGACGTCTGTTATATTACTTTTAGACGTCTGATATTGATGTCAGACGTCTGAATTAATATACAGACGTCTAATTCTGTACTGTTTTGTTCCTTCCTTTATTTTAGCACTTTTGAACTTGAGATAATATATAATTTTGAAAATACCTTTTTATATCTTTTAAATAATAAAAGATATTTATTTTAAAACATGATTTTCAAATGTATATTTGTGTGTGTGTGTGTTTCATCATCATATCAGAGATTGTACATAAATATCTAAATAGAATTTTGAGAACTTTAATCTTGTTGATGATATGATAATAGCTTCTTTTGTAGATTCCTGCAAGAATATTTGACATTATAGTATATAGATTGATAGTTGTCGCATTAAAATCGAAGAAGGCAGGTTCCAACGTTCTCCCCCTTTTTGATGATGACAACTATATAATTCAACGATTAGTATAACCATACCTTTTGCTCCCCCTGTCAATATGACCATAATATATAGCAGAAATGTTATTATTTCTCCCCCTTTGTCATTAACAAAAAGAATTGTCGGGGGTGTTTAGATAAAAAAAAGTAACAAAGCTGTGAATAACAAAATAATTAAGAAGTGTAAACAAACCAAGCATGTACCAAAATGATAATAACAAATCAATGTTTAAGACACAGCATTTGTTTACCCAACACATTTGACTAAGAAAGACAGATAAAATTATACAATCAACTTAGAAGTTTTAAACACAACAAAAAAAAATTTTATGAAAGAAAATTTGTTTGAACCAAAAGACAAACCAAAAGAAAACCATCTTCATTCACCATTCTCCCCAAGTTGGAGAAGAAGGAGGAGAAGATACATGAGACTTTTTCCATAATTGACGAAGAATTGTCTTGATATTTTTCAATTCTTGTGCATTCTCTTCGACTTTGGCATCTAAATCATCGAATCTAGAATTGATGGAAGAAAAGCCTTGTGCTATTTGTTGAGAAATTTTCTTTTGATTTTTAGAGATAGTGATGTCGGATTTGAGCTTTTCATTTTTAGTATAAGTGCGTGAAGTACCAGAAATTAGTTCAATTTCGTAATTTTCCGAGTTTGAGCTTTGGATAAAAGCTTTCTCAAAAGCTTCATCTTCTTCTTCATCTTCCCTTTTTTCATCATCCCTTTCTTGTTCAGTATCTCCTTCATCTCCAACATTTCTGGAACTGCCTACTTTTGTTTTACCTTTTTCTTTTTGTAAAGCTAGTTGTTCCGCTTTATAATCATTATATGTTGGAAATGTCGGAGGAGATTCCAGTAATCCCATCAAACTAAAGAAGCGAATGTTGGATACCTTGATCTTTTCAAATTCAGTTGACGGACTTTGAATAGAGAAGGCAGATAGAATTCGAGTAATATAAGGAGCATAGACAATTGAACGTTTCTTGGAGTCATGATAAGTACGAAAGGCATCATAAAAGTATTGGGCCCAATTGATTTGAGTATTTGATAAAATTGATTGAAGCGCCTTATCTTCATCATCGTAAATGACCTCATGGCTTCCTTGCCGGGGAAAAATTGTTTTTATTAGCATTCTAAGCAATAATCGAGGTCGAGGACGAAGATGATTTGATCTATCTGTGGACTTTTCAGGTTCAAAAAGATAATATTCTATTTGTTTAAGTTCCTCTCCTTCTAACTTAAAGTCATCTAAGTCGACGCCATCCGAGCTACATTTTAGAACTCGTCCAATGTCAGAAGGAGTTATTTGCAAACTGTTTCTAAATACGCTTGTCCAAAGCGTTCCTTTATCTCGATGAAGTCTAATTTTTGGATTGTTAACATTTGCAAGAAATAATAAGACACTAAGTCTACAAATGTTGACTTGATTATCTTTGAAATCAATAAGACTTGTAATCTGAGATCTATCAGTATAGAGCCTAAGTTTGTACGTAGGAAAATGATCAAGATCATGAAAAATACCATGAAAAGATGGTAGAGAAGATAAATGCTTGTAACGAGCCATACTTCGAGGTTCGTGGTATAACCAAGCTGCAGTTTGATCTTCTGAAGGAAGAATATGAGGAGGTTGTTGAGATGAATCTCCTTTTTGTTTCTTTGATTTGGGTGCCATTTGTTTAATTTGAAGTAGGCTAGGGTTTTGAGTTTGAGAGAAAATAGACGTGAAGAAAAGAATAAACCGTTGGTATGATTTATATAGTTTTCTTCTTAACAGGGTTTCAGACGTCTAAAAAATATACAGACGTCTGAGGTTCTGTAGATTAGAATCAAGAACGAAAAGATTAGACGTCTAAAAATTTATAACAGATGGCTAAGAAGTATGACAGACGTCTAAAAAAAAATTGACAGACGGCTCAGAAGGTTTAAATTGAAACAGAGAGTAAAAAACATTTTGAACTAAATTCAGACGTCTGATAATTTTATGTTTAGACGTCTATATTGAATAACAAACGTCTGTTATTTTTAAACAGACGGCTAATTGTAACCAGAAAATTTATACTTTGATTTAGACGTCTGTGATAAATGATTCAGATGTCTGTGTGGCTGAAAACAGTAAAACTAGTTGTTTTACAGACGTCTGTTGAAAGATGTAGACGTCTGTATGTCTGATGATGAATGTTTTTGCTAAGTTTAAAGAAAAGAAAAAATATTCAATTATTTATTTATTTTGATAAAAACAAAGCAAATATGAATAACCAAATCAACATACAATCATATATATATTTTCTACTTAGGAGTCTTTGGAGTTTTTGGAGACTTCGGAGACTTCCCTTTGGATGATTCGTGTTGATTTTGTTCATCAGACTGTTTAATGGGAGACCATTGAGGTTGCCGATCCCATGAATTTGGGGAAATATGAGGACGTTGAGTTGAAAGAATATGTGCATTTGTGTTGATCGGAGATGAACCACATATTTTTGTAGCACACCGTTCAAGAAAACTGAGTCGTCTTCCATGACTCTTTTGCTCAAAATACATTTCTCGCTGAAGATTAAGTGTTTCCCTCTGATAGTGATGTAAGTCATCTATCTTTTCCTTAGTAGTTGGAGATGGAAATAAATTTCTTCGCGTGCGTTTATTTTCTGGCGTATACCCCGTATGATGACTTTGTGGTGGACATATCGGAATATAAGCTGGAGTTGGAGTCGGAAGTTCGGAAGACCCAGAACTAGGTGTTTCAAAATTAATTGACGAATATTCAGATGAATAGGAAGGCTCATCTGAGGATGAACCAGCCATAGTATATATGAATAATGCAAAGTTAAAAAGCATATTTGAATTTTTGCTTTCACCTTTTTAAAAAAAATAAAATAGATAAGCTGAATGACAATTTTCTTCGGAAAGAAGGAATTTATAGAAAACTGAAGGCTAAAAAATAAATGGTTAAGATTAAAAGAAGAAAATTTTAATTTTAACCAGAAACAATATGTGTGGATAGAAACAAGTTAAATAAAAACAGAATTGAGTTGAAGTAAACTTCATAAATTTTTGAGAGAGATAATTCCAAGTTCTCGTCTCAATTTTACAAAAGTATTTTCATTTAATGGTTTGGTAAAAATATCTGCTAATTGATTTTCCAAAGATACGAATTCTAGATTGATTATATCTTTTTCAATATTATCACGAAGAAAATGATGACGAATATCAATATGTTTTGTCCGTGAATGATTTACTGGATTTTTAGATAAATTAATAGCACTAGAGTTATCATAGAAGATTGTAGATTTGGATAAGTTAAAACCAAAATCTTGAAGAGTTTGTTGCATATAAATTACTTGAGCACATGCCAAAGCTGCAGATATATATTCTGCTTCACAAGTAGAAAGTGATACGCAATTTTGTTTCTTACTAAACCAAGATACTAGAGACCGTCCAATGAAGTGACAAGTCCCACTTGTACTTTTTCTATCCGTCCGACTTCCTCCAAAATCAGCATCACTATATGATACTAATTCAAAAGGACATTCTTTCGGATAAAATAGTCCAAAATCTTTGGTTTTGTTGAGATAACGTAAAATATGTTTCACTGCTCTAATATGTGATTCTTTAGGATCGGCTTAAAATCGTGCACACAAACAAACACTCATCATTATATCGGGTCTACTAGCGGTTAAATATAATAAAGATCCAATCATACTTCGATATAATTTTTGGTCTACACTCTTGCCATTTTCATCTTTTTCAAGATGTATGGTTGTACTCATAGGAGTTGGTTTGGCAGAAGTATTTTCCATACCAAAGCGTTTGATTAAATTATTACAATATTTTTCTTGATTTATAAAAATACCATTATTAACTTGTTTAATTTGAAGTCCAAGAAAATATGTTAATTCTCCCATATGAGACATTTCAAATTCATTTGTCATTATTTTAGAAAATTCTTGACATAATTTATCATTAGTTGATCCAAAAATAATATCATCTACATAAATTTGAACAATTAAGATATCATGTTTCTTTTTCTTAACAAAAAGAGTTTGATCAACCTTTCCAATTTCAAAACCAGAATTGATTAAATAACTTTTTAAACGATCATACCAAGCACGAGGTGCTTGTTTCAAACCGTATAAAGCCTTTTTAAGTTTATAAGCATGTTCTGGAAATTGTTCGTGTATAAACAAGGGAGGTTGTTCAACATAAACATTTTCTTTAATAAATCCATTTAAAAAAGCACTTTTAACATCCATTTGATATAATTTGAAATCATGAAAGCAAGCATAGGCTAATAGAATTCGTATTGCTTCTAATCTTGCGACAGGAGCAAATGTTTCTTCATAGTCAATTCCTTCTTCCTGATTATATCCTTGAGCAACTAATCTAGCTTTATTTCTAGTGATATTACCATTTTCATCAGCTTTATTTTTAAAAACCCATTTAGTGCCAATAACTGTTTGATCATTCGGTCGGGGAACTAAATCCCAAACGTCATTTCTTTCGAATTGGTTTAGTTCTTCTTGCATCGCAATAATCCAATAATCATCAGTTGAGGCTTCCTTTATATTTTTAGGTTCTATATTAGAAAGAAACGCTATATGACCCATTTGATTTAGTTGATTTCTTGTTTTAACTCTTTCATCAATTTCTCCTATAATATTTTGAATTGGATGATCTTTTAAAATTCTTGGTGGAGATTTTAATTTAGTTTCAATTTGATTTATAGAAGTGATATTGTCAGGTGTATTGTTATCAAAAGTAGAGTTTGAATTTATTACAATGTCTTCATCATCATTTGTTTTAATTTTGAAATTTTCATCAAATGATACATGAAGTGTTTCTTCAATAGATTTAGTTCTTATATTATAGATTCTATATGCTTTGCTTCGTTCTGAATATCCGATGAATATACATTCATCCGATTTTGGATCAAATTTTCCTAATTGATCTTTCGTATTTAAGGCAAAACATTTAGAACCAAAAACTTTAAAGTAAGATATATTAGGTTTTCTACCGATGAAGAGTTCATATGGAGTATGTTTTGTTAAAGGTCGAATAGAGACACGATTTAGGACATAACAAGCAGTAGCAACGGCTTCTGACCAAAATTGTTTTGGAAGAGTGGTTCCATTCAATAAAGTCCTAGCACATTCTTGAAGTGTTCTATTTTTACGTTCAGCAACTCCATTTTGTTGAGGCGTTCTTGGAAATGAAAAGTTATGAAATATTCCTTTCTTATTACAAAACTTCTCAAACATTTCATTTTCAAATTCTCCTCCATGATCACTTCTAATATTTTTAATTTTTAGATTTTTAATATTTTGAATACGTTTAGCAAAGATTTTGAAATTTTCAAAAGTATCACTTTTGTTTTTCATAAATAAAGTCCAAGTATATCTAGAGAAGTCATCAACTATTACAAAAACATATCTATTGTGATTAATAGATTGAGTCTGAGTTGGTCTAAATAAGTCTAGATGTAACAATTCAAGAGGTTGCAAAGTTGAGATGATCTTCTTGGATTTAAAAGTAGATTTAGTTAGCTTTCCTAGTTGACAAGCATCACAAATGCTATTTACCTTAAAATTCATTTTAGGTAATCCTTTTACCAAATTATTTTTGGATAATTTATTAATAGCTTTGAAAATTATATGACAAAATCTTTTATGCCATAGCCAAGGATCATTTTCTTTGACTAATAAGCACATATTTGTATTATGATTTATTTTCATATTTAAAATATAAATATTATGATCTCTCACTCCTTCGAAAATAATATTTTTGTTATGATAAAAAATATTGCAATTATTTTCAGAAAATACTATGTTAAAACCTTTATCACATAATTGACTAATACTTAGTAAGTTATGTTTTAAATTTTTAACTAATAAGACATTTGTAACAAGAGGTAATTTAGATGTACCGTCATTGCTCACATTGCCTTTGCCGATGATGTAACCTTTGGAATTATCTCCAAAAGTGACAGATCCTCCATCTGAGTAGACAATGTTAGTTAACATATTTTTGTTGCCTGTCATGTGTTTTGAGCAACCACTGTCTAGAATCCATTTTCCTCTTTTCTTAATCGGTACCTGCAAAAAATATTGAAATTCTATTGGTACCCACTTCCTCTATAGGGTCCTAAGGGTTAAATCTTAGGAAGCCAAACCCAGTTGGGTTTAGAGTTCCCTTTAAAAATAAAATTTTCATTCTTATGTACAGACATAATAAAAGAATTAATGTAGTTTTTCCAAATCAAATTATTATTAGTTTTTGGAACCCAAATCATAATTGATTTTGGATGAATAATTTTTGAAGAAGATTTTTGAGCAGATATAGATTCCTTTTTCTTAAAACTAGTATATAAAGAACCATTATTTTTAGAATGCTTTTGTATTGGTTTTTTATATCCTAACCCCTTTTTATTTGAACAAGTTTGAGAATTATCAATTATTTTAGAGAGACTCTCTCTTCCACTGTTAAATTTAGAAACATTTTTAGAAATATTTTCCAGTTTTGTTTTAAGATTTGATACTTCTATATCAAGTGTTTTAATATTAGAGTTTAAATCATAATTCTCTTTTGCTAATTTAACATTCTCATATTTCTGTCTTTCTATTTCACTGCTTAAATCAGTGAATTGAGATGTTATATTAACATAAGATTCTTGAGATTTTACTAACTCTTCCTCTAATATTTTCTTTTCATCTTTTAACATGTCAGTTTCTATTTCAGTTCTATTTAATTTTCCTAAAGCATCTTTATATTTACTCTTTAGGATTCTAAGTTTATCTAACAATTCAGAGTTTATTTCTATTAAATCGTCAAAAGTTAGATCACTTACATCATCATTTGTTGCCATAAAACAAACGTTGGCTTGTTCTGAATCACTGTCATTATCACTATCTGATGAAGAAGATTCTGTATCATCCCATGTAACTGAGAAGGCTTGTTTCTTTTTATATTTGTCCTTTTTGAGATTATTTTCTTTCTTCCGATCAGGACAATCTTTCTTTATGTGCCCCTTCTTGTGACATTCGTAGCATTCAAGAGATGAGCTTGATGGCTTATTAAAACCCTTGTTATTTCCAAATTTATTACCCTTTTTGAATTTTAAAAACTTTTTGAAATTCTTAGCTATAAATGCCATATCGTCTTCTGATTCAGAGTCTTCTTTTTCTGCTTGAAAAGCGATAGTTTTCTTGTCCTGTGCTTGTGCTCGTCTTGCCTGCAAATTTACTTCATAGGACATTAGATTTCCTATTAACTCTTCTGTTTTTATGGTTGAAATATCATTAGCTTCCTCGATAGCTAAGACTTTTCATTCCCATTCATCAGTTAAAGAGTTAAGGATTTTTGATACAACATCAGATTCAGTAAAAGTGACTTCTAAAGCTAAAAGTGAATGATAAATATCCTGGAATCTAGAGTACATTTCACTAATGCTTTCTCCTTGTTTCATCCTAAAGTTTTGAAATTGGTTTTTGAGCATAGAGATCTTGCTTTGTTTTACTTTATTTGTTCCTTCGTGTGTAACCTTAAGAGTATTCCAAATTTCATATCCAGTTTTACAGATACTGACTCGATTGAATTCATTTTTGTCTAAAGCACAAAATAACATGTTCATTGCTTTTGCATTTGCAGTAGCATCTAGTTTTTGGGTATTAGACCATGTAGCATACTCTGTAGTAGGAATATGATATTCAGTTTGAATGATATTCCAGGTTTCAAATCCACTTGCTTGCATAAAAATTCTCATTCTAGTTGACCAATAACTATAATTTAATCCGTTAAACAATGGTGGTCGTGTAGTGGCTTGTCCCTCAGTAAAACTGTTGCTAGTGTTATTGTCCATATTATTTAAATATCAGATAACTGTGTTATAGTTATGTGATGACCTTGCTCTGATACCACTTGTTAATCGCTATGCACTGTATCGATGATGGCCAAATATATAGATACAGAGTTGACGTGCAGTAATCACAGCAGTAGCAATATAAATATAATAGCAGCGCGAATAAATAGAAAAGTAAAGCAAGAAGCAATCACATCAAAGTTTTTATACTGGTTCGGACCTCCAGTCCTCATTGGTGGTTTTGACTGGGATTTTGCTAGTTGTATTTCGATTGAATCTTTTTCTGACCATTATTCTATGATGTTGTGACGATCGATAGAATTCTAGGCTCTGATACCAAATGAAAGTGTATATGGATCGATAATATAGTTAAACTACGACTAGCAAGTGCGGAATTATAAATAATAGTAAATAGCAGTAAAAAATGACACCAGGGATTTTTATACTAGTTCGAACTTCTCGTTCTACGTCCAGTCCCAAACTCCTTCTGGAATTTCTCTAACAACCCTCACTTAACCCGGAGGAATAGGTATTACACCGCCTGAGCAATCGAACAGGACTTTCCGCCTAAGCAACCGAATAGGACTTCAAATACAATTTGAAAATTGTTTCTTGACTTGTGTGTTCTTTGAATAACACGAATATAGTCAATGTAGTACACCCTTCCTATAATCTTCTTGATATGATGATTTGAATGTGCAAAGATAGGAAGTAGAGATTTGAAAATCACTTGATATTATAACAATATAAGATCAGAATAGATAGAAAGAATTGGTAATTGAAATAGTGAATTTTCATCTCTATTTATAGTATTGAATAGTCTTAATTTAATAGTTGCAACTATTTGAAGAAGTGCAACTCTTGGTGAAGAAGACAACTCTTCAGATTTTGATATTTCATGAAGAGATGCTTCAGTTCGTCAAGTTCAGATGTTTGAGATAAAAGTAACAGATGTCTGAATAAATTTTGAAATTCAAAAAATAAAAGAAAGACAAAAACAGTCATTTTAGACATCTGTCTTTTAATTCAGACGTCTGTCTAGGATGACATACGTCTGTTATTAAATTGACAGACGTCTATTTCATATAGAAATAGAGGCACTAAAAGCATAGAGTTCAGACGTTTGTTATATTACTTTTAGACGTCTGATATTGATGTCAGACGTCTGAATTAATATACAGACGTCTAATTCTGTACTGTTTTGTTCCTTCCTTTATTTTAGCACTTTTGAACTTGAGATAATATATAATTTTGAAAATACCTTTTTATATCTTTTAAATAATAAAAGATATTTATTTTAAAACATGATTTTCAAAAGTATATTTGTGTGTGTGTGTGTTTCATCATCATATCAGAGATTGTACATAGATATCTAAATAGAATTTTGAGAACTTTATCTTGTTGATGATATGATAATAGCTTCTTTTGTAGATTCCTGCAAGAATATTTGACATTATAGTATATAGATTGAAATATATAGTTGTCGCATTAAAATCGAAGAAGGCAGGTTCCAACAATTTTGTAAACCCTAGTTTTTGTTTGTGTGTTTCTATTATCATATGCCGTTTGGTAATTTATGGAAGTAGAAAAAAGTCGATTAATTAACAGGTAGAATGGCTCCTAAGTGTGTACCACCGATTTGTTATTACGACAGTGAACTGGTTATTGATGAACTTAATTGCGGCAAATATGTTGGTGGGTTGTGTAAACTAGCGAAAGTATTGAAAGGTTGTAATTTGGCGCCGTTAAAAGAATCGATTTATAAAGCGACTAAGATAAAATCCGATGAATTTATCATAGAGTTAGTGTGTAACTGGCCTAGGATTCAGGATCGAAAGCCATTAAATAGCTGACGATGATGATGTGGAGCTAATATTTTCAGCAACATCAAAATCAATAGAGCTGTTTGTTGGGAAAAGTAGGCAGTTGCAAGAAGAAGAACCCATACGAGAACAAGTAGTTAACAGTGTAACTGAAGACTACCATAGAAAGGTTGAGACGGTAAGTATTAGTCAAGGAACTGCATCTCTGAGTTTTAGTAATTCACCTATGACAGCGATTTATGGTCAACAACAATCCCTTTATGGATATCCGCCATGTATGAGTTATCAACAAGGCATTCAGTATAACTTTCCATATCCAAGTCACGGCAGCATTTCATATTTGCTTGGAAGGTGAAACATTTATTTATAATTTTATGTCATACTACAATGTAAGATATGCAATAGTTGAAAGTTTTGTCATTCTATATGCAGTTATCTTCCTTATCTACCAACATTGCCAAGTACTGCCGGAGCATCAAATTGTCATATGTCTCCTTATATGTATCCAACTCCATCTGAGTTATATGATATAAGTCAGAGGTATTTGTTTAGAATAAGCTAATTTTGTTAGCTATTATTTATAATACGCTGTTTAAATTAATACTTATTTGTGATTGCAGATTTCCTACACATGATATTGTAACACACTCTAATGTCAAAGTGGAGAATGTGAACGTAACCGCAAACGAAGTAGATGTTGATATTGAAATGGACATGGTTGTAGGTGAAGATGTACATGATGATCCCCCTGTAAATAGTATGGATGTAGTGAATATGGCGGAGAATGACGTGTCATGGATCGGTAGTATGCAAGTGAACAATGATGCTTTGACCTATGATTTGGCGATCGAAGACAATATTCACGAAGACAGTGATGATGTGGAAATGGAGGTACCTTTAGATGATGATATATGCAATGCACAAATAATGGCTAGGCTATTGTTGCAAATCTTGAGTTCAACAATGAGTTATTTTCAAGCATTAGTGTTCTGAGTGGCTTTAAAGTTGGTATGATTTTCGAGACGAAAGCTAAATTGTTGCAAAAGTTGAGCGAATGGTCAATCTACATTCCATGCCTTTTAAAGCTATAAAATCAAATAAAACCAAATACATTGTCGTTTGTAATATAGATGCCAACTGTCCATGGAGAATTCATGCTTTTACTTCAAAAAATCCGAGCAAAACTGGTAGATTATAAGGAAATATCTGAGTGACCACAAATGTGTTGACCCAACAGTGAACTCCACTCACAAGCAAGCGACTTCTAATTTTCTAGTATCAAAGATCTTACCTTCCGTGAAAGCCGATCTGAATATAACAGCCGGGACAGTGCAAGTATTGATGGAAGAACAATTGTTCATGAAAGTTAGTTACATGAAGGCTTGGAGAGCTTTAAGCAAGGCGGTGGAAAGGATTTATGGTGATTGGGCAGAATCATATACCACTCTAAGACAATATTTTGCTGAAATGGCTAGAACGAACC
Source organism: Allium fistulosum (assembly GCA_030737815.1). Classification (NCBI taxonomy): domain Eukaryota; kingdom Viridiplantae; phylum Streptophyta; class Magnoliopsida; order Asparagales; family Amaryllidaceae; genus Allium; species Allium fistulosum. The sequence continues at coordinate 9,546,804 of JASFAW010000014.1, forward strand.
CGGGAAGTGTTGGACACGTTACTACGGATGAATATGGAGTGTTTGATTGAGCTTTTTGGGCCTTTGGCCCTTGTATGGGAGGTTTTGTTCATTGTTGTCCGTTGTTAAGTATTGACGGCACACATTTGTATGGGAAATACAAAGGGACATTACTTGTAGCCACTACGGTTGGTGCGGATGACCATCTATACCCTTTAGCTTATGCAATTGTAGAGTCAGAATCAGGTGATAGTTGGGGGTTTGCCTCATAGTTTGGGCAAATATGTTGGTGTGGCGGTTCATTCATAGTGTTAACAATTGATGAATTACCTTCATTTCCGACCGAATGAAAGGAATACCGAGAGAATTGGAAATGTAATGGGGTTTGTCTCATAAACACCGCTTCTGTGCTAGACATATGAAGGCCAATTTTCTAGCTGTAGCATTTAGAGAAAAATGACTAACGGGCCTTTTTTATGCCGTAGCATGTGCTGCAAAGGAAGATGAGTACAAAAAAATCCAAGAAGAAATCAAAACTACAAGAAGTAGGGCACAGAACTGGATAGAAAGGAGTTTGGGAGGGAAAAAGGAAAATTGGTAATTGTGTAAAGATGATGGTGGTCGATTTCATGTCATGACTAATAACTGCGCAGAAAGTTTCAACGGTGTACTTAAAGGAGCTCGGTCTTTTCCTGTTAAAGCTTTGGTTGCACGCACCTATTTTAGGTCGGTTGATTATTTTTGTCAAAAAAGAGAAGCAGTAGGAAAACTTACAAACCATCTTACTCCGAAGTGGGAAGCAAAGATTGTCGACCTAACGAAGCAAGGCATATAAGAATAATTCGCTTTAGTCAAACTGAATGGCAAGTTGTGCACTATTTCGGTGATGAGTTCAAAGTACCGATCAACAGTAACACTTGCTCATGTACGTGTAACATACCTCTATTAGAGTACTTACTTTGTACACATGTTATGGCCGCTTGCTCAACATTTTCCAATGGAGCTAATAGAGCCCATCATGACTTCGCTTCAACATGGTACTCAGCAGAGAAATACTTGACCGCTTACACCCTTGAGTTTCATCATGTCCGCGATAAACGCTATTGGAGTTTAAGCGATAATCAGTTGGTCCTACCTCTTGTAGGTAAAAGGCAACCAGGACGTCCACATTCTACTAGAATTAAAGGTACGATGGACGAGATGTAGACTCCTAAAGGAAACAGGTGCAACAAATGTGGTGTTGTGGGTCATAAGAAAAATCATTGCACTTCGGCAACGTAATTTTTTCATTTGAGTTTAGTTGTATTTTTAGATCGACTGTAATCGAATATATTCAAAGACAATTATTTATGTTATCAAATTTTGACATTTGAGTTTGGTTGTATTTGAAAATTTGTATTATTATTATTATTATTCTGATAATTTCATAGTTGTATTATTTAGCTAAATGAAATAAAGCTGCTGGAATTGCAGTAAAGTAATAGCAGAGCGGCATTTGAAATGCCGCCCTTAGAGCGGCATTTCAAATGTCGTTGACTATTTTTTAAGTAGGTGGCATGTGAAATGTTGCGCATGGGCTGACATTTCACATGCCGCTCTGTTCTTACCTTGCTTCATATCCACAGCAGCCAAATTCGAGTAGCATATACCTACACATTACATTACAATAGCGTAAATTCGAATGTACATACTTCGAATGTCCCTAAATTAATTCGAATAATAGTTCATTACAATAACATAACTTCGAATAGCAAATATCACAAGATTTGAATAACATTACATTATAGTAGACATCATTCGTACTACATAGATAACATGTAGATATTGTTCGTACGACGTACTTAAAGTTCACTTTTCCTTCAATAATCTACGTGGCCATAACGTCGAATACTTGTATCCATAGACCAACAATTATTTTGCATATTCAAGATTCAACTTCTCCAAATGACTATTTTTTGCTTGCATCTCTAAAGGTATTCAAGCACCCTAGGGCACATTTTAGGATCTAGCCACTTAAAAAAATTGCAGCACTCAAATGATGAGGCCGCATCATATGATCGCTGTACCCACCACATTGGTAGAAATGACGTCCTACATTCTTCTCGTTTCTACAAATAGTTACATCACATTCATCTCCACAATAACAAAATACACATGGAGGTTGCGCACTTGAACTAGCACGATTGACATTTTGACGACTAAAGGTGCCTAAAAGACGTGCATGTAGTGATTGTTGCTCCAGTCTTTCATTCACGACATCTATTGTTGATGTTCCATTATCCACAGGCGGTGGCAATTCTTCAACTTGTGTCTCTGGCACAAAATCCACATCAAGGATGGTGCCACTTTCCATCCCGTTACCTTTCTTTTGTTCAAATTCGTCGTAAATCTTCATCATTGTTTCATAATCAATCTCCGAATTTTCATTATCAATCTATAAATACAATCAAACTATACAAAACAAAAAATGGAAAGTTTGGTTTTTGATGATGGGGTTTTGGGATTACAAGGTAAGATCTCAAATTTCGGGTCAATCCGGGTCCACATGCTCAAGTTATGATCGATTCAAATTGAAGGGAGAAGCCCAGATTTCGTATCCATCGCTCTGGGTGGTGTCGTATCCATCACTGAAGCTCTAATTCGAGTCAATCAGGATTCATATCGATCAACTTCGAATCCATCGAAGTACCCAGGTTCGACTCGGTTTCATTCGAATCCATCGAGCTCGTATCGATGGACTTCGTACACATCAGCAGTTGAAGCGCTTCGTATCCATCAGCCAACGTCTGTTTCGCATCCATCGGATCTCCTTCATTCGAACCCATCGAGTTCGCATCGATATAGACTCGTATCCATCAACAGGTGACGTGTATCGCAACCATAAGTCGACGACCACTTCATATTCAACGAGTCAATAAACTGGGATGACGTTCCATTCATCGAAGCAAACGAGGCGAGATCCATGGAATCGAAACGGTCAATGCGGAGTGAATACTGGATCGAAACGAAATGCGCGTGCCACATCATCTCAGAAGCACGTGCAACAATCGATGCGGGGGAATCGAGTCGAAGCCATGGAGGCAAACCAAACAGCCTTCGAGGAATCTCACTTCGTATCGACCATATCTCGAGATCCACTGATCCAAATACAACGAAATTTTCAGGATTGCTTGCGTACACATTGAAGAACGTCTCCACCAAATTTGAGCTCAATTGGACATCATCTTGATCGATACAAAATGACTTCGTATCGATCGCAGATCGAGGCCAAACTTTCTGGAAATGGTTGAGTGGGTCCCCTCACGTGCCAGACCAAGTCTCCCGGAGTTTGAGCGAGATCTGAGCTTCCTACGCCTATAAATAGAGCCCCAGAACCAACAGAAGAGGGATCTTTTCGACTCTAAAGCGCCCAGACTCTGCCGGATCAAGACTTGCATCATATCTTTGCTGTTAATTTCGAATTCTATGCTGTAATCCGCTGTTGTTTGCTGTAATCACTTGTAACCATTGGAAGAGAATCAATAAAATCATCAAAACTTCATAGTGGACGTAGGCAATACGCCGAACCACTCTAAATTGCTTGTCTGTGCATTTTACATTTCTGTTTGTTGGAGTTTTTGTTAGATAACCTCTATTTTACATTTATAATCTTCATTTTATCTCTTCAAATAACTCCCGAAGAGTGTTGTGCCCATTTTTGGTACAAACACTTTGGTGCTTTCACTGAGAAGACCAGTTTTTTCTCCTGCTCTTTGGATCTGCCATCGATACCGGATTGCATAAATCCAAGAGGAAGATCCAGATACCCAGTCCAAAATCCTTCCATTCTATTCAGATTTGCTCAAAGTCTAGGAAAGGACTCCAGCGCTAAAAATGGTTAGCACAAGAACTGCCGCTACCGCTGCTGATCAGGAAGGCCGAGAGAGACAGAATCCTGCGCAACAGCCTTCTTCCAACCAGGACAATACCGTTCACTCAGATCCGTCAGGGCCAGTCACCCGACAACAGTTTCAAGTATTGCTCCAGGAGCTGACCCAAAGCCGTCAGCAGTTGGCCGAACAGTTGCGCGCCAATGTCGAGCTGACCAACCAACTAAACCGCCGGGGCCATAGAAGGTCCAGGAGGGATGATGCCTCCAGGGCATCTACCGAAAGCTCAGCTTCGTCTGACTATCACCACAGGTCTACCCGTCCTCGGCTAGAGGGGAGTCGCGCTTAAACTACGAGATATCAACCCGCCTTGACCGTCGGGCAATTGAGAGCAGGACTGTCGACCAGCTTTCAAACAGGACCCTCGACACGAGGAGGCACTGCTCCACAGTACACCACGGACAACCGCGCTACAACCGCCGCGGTAGAGACAAGAGTTGATACTCGGAATCAGTCAGAGCCGAATAATCAACAGCGCAGACATACTCCTGAACCATATGTCCCAGAAGATGCTGAGCCAAGGAGGCGAGACACGGACCGTCGACAGCGCCCGGTCCAAACTCGCACTGTGGAACCCGACCACACCTTAGCTCAACATGCCTAGAATTTGCCGGTGTCAGACATATCAACCATGATACGTCAGATGATACGCGAGAGTCAGGGGCTCACTAATGATGATTGGGGAATCTCTCATAGTCATACCCCTTTCACAGACGAAGTGTTACACGCTGAACCCCCTAGACGATTTAGAATGCCAACTCTCCCAATGTATGAAGGAAATAGTGACCCCAACCAACATATTCTGAAATATGAATGGTCGATGAGTGCTGCAAGGGCTGACGATGCAGTGAAGTGTCGAAGTTTCCCCATCTCTCTGGGGGGGATCGCGACAATGTGGTTTACACGCCTACCACCTAGATCCATTTCTTCATTCGATCAATTGGCCAAGAGGTTTGTAGAACAGTTTCGCATGCATGTTGCTAGACCAAAAGACGTTAATACCCTGTCCAGTGTCACTCAAGCTCATGGAGAAACGCTCAGGTGTTACCTGGAGAGATTCCACACAACGTGTGTTGAGATCATCAATCCTAACGATAACTCAATCTTGATGGCTTTGACCAAGGGGATTGATCATGATTCTGAATTTGGGATCTGGCTAGCCGGAAAACCGCCTGCATCGTTGGACCGTTTTTACTCCAAAGCCGCTCAATTCTTGCGGCAAGAGGACGCAAAACAGTCTAGGAAGCAGGACGATGCGAGACCCAGTGTTGAGGGAATACAGAGTAATGTAGCAGTTAAACAGTCTGGCGAGAGTTCCGGGAAAGTTCAACTGAACATACAGAACAAGCAATCCCAGCCGAGAGGAAACAATAGCCAGGATAAGAAAAGAGATCAGAACCGAGGTCCACGACGTAGGGCTCAAATGTTTGACAATTATACACCGTTAAACACGTCATTGGAAAACGTATACTTATAGACTTGCAACACTGTACAGTATAAGAAGCCTGCTCCGAAGCCCTCATCGGAGAGGCAGGTTCAAACAGGGAAGTTCTGTAGATTCCCTGAAAGCTACGACCACAATACCAATGAGTGCCGGCATTTGCAGGACCTCATCGAAAAGTTGATCAGAGAAAGGAAGTTGGATCAGTTTGTATGGGCGCCGCAGTCTGGTGGAGCGAGACCTTCAAATCAGAATCGTTCACAGAATTAGGAAAGACAGAAGGAACTCGCCTGTGCGGGCAGGAGGTTGGTTATTAACACAATAAGTGGTAGTCCCCACCCGGTAGACAGAAGCTGGGGGGAAATGGAGTCGTATGCTAGTTCTATCAGGCATGCGCACTTCGAGTGTTGTAGTAATTGCGAAGACGGAACCCCTGTTAGGCAACAAAAAATAATTTCTGATGATATCATGTTCAGGAGCCGAGACGCTAATAGGGTCGAAGCCTCTACAATCGACCCACTAGTCATATCTGCCCAGGTGGGTCCTGCTTGGATGAAGAGGATCCTGGTTGACAGTGGAAGCTCTGTGAATATATTGCTTAAACGGGCTTACGACTTAATGAAAATGGAGACAAAGGATTTGAAACCTTGTCCGTCCCGAATCCACGGTTTTAACGGGAGTGCCACAATACCCGTTGGAGTGACTGAACTACCGGTTGAGCTGGGGGTTGGAGAACGCCGGAGAGTCCGGATGTTACAATTTGTTGTTTTAGAGATTGATTCGCCTTATAATGCATTTTTGGGCCGACCGGCCCTAGCCGAGTTCAGGGCAGCCATCGCCCCTTGGTGTTTGACTCTGAAGTTCCCCACCGACCATGGGATTGGAGTCGTTCAAGGAGATCAGGCCACGGGAAGGGCCTATTATGTTGCTGAGCTGTGCGGGGCACATCGCAAAGAAAAAGGAAAGGGCGTAGAGGAATCTCTCTGCGTCCGTTCTATTGATAATTGACAATTGATGCCTGGGCCTCGGCCCGGGCACCACGACCAATTCTTGAAAGACCTTGACCCTAGGGACAATGAGGATAAAGACGAATCTACGGGGAGTCAAGCTTCTCCGGCCGAACTGACTATGGACGTCCCAATCAGTGAGGATGATGATTCAAAGATGCTGAAAGTTGGGTCTCAACTGAGCAAGCAGACACAGCAGGAATTGGTCGAATTTCTCCGGACGAATCTCGACGTCTTCGCCTGGACACACTCTGACATGTGCGAAATCTCGCCGAGCAGTGCAAGTCACTCCCTGAACATAGATCTGCGACATGTCCTAGTAAAACAGAAAAGGCGCGGTATGGATCCAGAGAGATCTGCCGCCCTTAAGGAGGAAGTTGATAAACTACAATCGAACGGGTTTATTCGAGATGCCTTGTACCCAGAATGGGTATCCAACCCTGTACTGGTTCGAAAACCAAATGGAACATGGAGAACCTACGTTGACTACTCTGACCTAAACAAGGCCTGTCCAAAAGGTAGCTTCCCACTTCCACGAATTGATCAGCTCGTAGATTCAACGGCCGGACATGAGCTACTATCTTTTATGGACGCTTATTCCAGCTACAATCAAATACCCATGCATTTACCCGATCAGGAACATACCAGCTTCGTAACCGATCTGGGACTCTACTGTTACAAAGTCATGCCGTTTGGTCTAAAGAACGCTGGAGCAACATACCAACGCTTAGCCAATCGGATGTTCGCCGATCAGATCGGGAAGACCATGGAGGTTTACGTGGATGACATGTTGGTGAAGTCTCGATTTTCCACGGATCACGTCAGAGATTTAAATTCGATGTTCAGCATCCTTCGAGAGTATGGAATGAAGCTCAACCCACTGAAGTGCCACTTCGGCGTCGCGTCCGGAAAGTTCCTTGGGTTTATTGTCAATGCTCGAGGGATAGAAGCGAATCCTGAAAAAATCTGGGCAATAAGAAATTTGCAAACCCCTAGAACCATAAAGCAAGTCCAGAGTCTCAACGGAAAGGTCGCAGCATTGAGCAGGTTCATTTCAAAGTCCACCGACAAATGCATTCCTTTCTTCGATCTGATCCGGAAGGGAAAACGAAACTTTGAATGGACCACGGAGTGCGAAGGTGCGTTCCGATCACTAGTTCAACATCTTTCCACACCTCCGATCTTGTCAAAACTAGTTGACCACGAGCAATTATACCTCTACCTGGCAGCATCAGAACATGCGATTAGTGCTGCTCTAGTTCAGGAGGAAGACAAAGTGCAAAACCCGGTCTACTATGTTAGTAAGCGGCTAACAAGAGCTGAAAGAAATTATCCGAGACTGGAGAAACTGGCCTATTGCTTGGTCATTTCCTCAAGAAAGCTCCGCCCTTACTTCCAGGCTCATCCTCTTACTGTGTACACCGACCAGCCGTTACGACAGGTCCTCACGCGGCCTGAGACGTCTGGTAGGTTACTCAAATGGAACATTGAGCTAAGCCAATTTGATATCACATACGCTCCACGGAGAGCCATCCAAGGACAAGTCCTGGCAGATTTCATAGCTGAATTTACCATTCCAGAAGACTTGCCCGAGACCAGTGAATCCCCCAAATACATCTGGAAGCTGTATACTGACGGTGCATCAAACGACCGGTGTTCGGGCGCTGGGGTTGTACTTGAGACTCCCGAGGGCCGATCCATATGTTATGCTTTGAAGTTCGATTTTCGTGCAACTAATAATGAAGTTGAGTATGAAGCCCTCTTGACCGACCTAAAACTTGCCAGAGATTTGAGGATTATCGCTGTGGAAATTTACTGCGATTCGCAGTTAGTTGTGTGTCAAGTACGAGAAGAGTATCAAGCAAGGGATCAAAGGCTGGCTACCTACTTGGCCCGAGTTCAGGAAATACTGAATCAATTTGATTATTATGCCATTTATTATATACCCCGGGAACGCAATCAGAGAGCCGATTCGTTAGCAAAGTTAGCCAGCACAGGCGAAGCACAGCAGATGGCACTTGTCCCCGTCGAAACTCTATCCTTCCCAAGCATCGATCGAATAGAAATGAACTTTGTGCTTGAAACCGCTCCTAGTAGAGAGTCTTGGATGACTCCGTATCGAAATTACATTGAGAACGGGACGTTGCCTGAGCATAGAAATGAGAAGAGACAAATTTTACAGAAAGTTTCACGATTCGTTATCCAGAACGGAGTCATGTATAGGAGAGGTTATTCTGTTCCTCTCCTCCGATGTATCGCCCATGAGGAAATCAAACGAGTGTTACATGACGTGCACGAAGGAGAGTGTGGCGATCATACCGGAGTGTAAGCTCTCGCTAAGAAGATACTCCGATATGGGTATTACTGGCCGACAGTGAACCGAGATGCGGCGAACTATGCCAGAAAGTGTGATAAATGCCAGATACATGCTCGAATTCCAAGAGCCCCGCCTACCGAGATAACCTAAATGGTCAGTCCCTGGCCATTCGCAATGTGGGGCATCGATATCATCGGCGCTCTACCTTTGGCGAAAGGCGGTGCGAAATACGCCATCGTTGTTGTTGACTACTTTACAAAGTGGGCTGAGGCCGAAGCCCTTGCAACCATTACGACAAAGAAAGTGATAAATTTCGTGGTTCGCAACATCATCTGTCGGTTTGGACTCCCGCATACCATCATCGATAACGGAGCCCATTTCGAAAGTACGGAATTCAAGAATTTCTGTCAACGGTTTCATATCCATAAAAAGTTCTCGGCTGTCGCACACCCCCAGGCGAATGGACAGGTTGAGGCTGTCAATAAAGTAATAAAATCCATCCTGAAGAAACGACTGGAAACAGCCGAGGGAAAATGGGTCGATGAACTTCCTATGGCGTTATGGGCCTATTGAACGACTCACAAAACCGCGACCGGACACACTCCGTTTTCCCTATCTTATGGCTCAGAGGCTGTTATTCCGGTCGTGACGGAATTATTTTCTCATCGCGTGACTTACTATGATCTGAAAACGAACGCTATAGTACTGGCCGAATCTTTGGATCTGTTGGATGAAAAACGGGAAGAGGCTGATTTGAGAGCAGTCGCATATCGAAGTCGGGTCGCCCGACTGTACAACACCAAAGTTCGACCCCGAACCTTTGAACTCGGCGACCTCATGCTCAAAAGAATCTACCCAGTTCCTTCGCATATGAAGCCGAACTGGGGAGGGCCGTATGTAATTACACGAAGACTCGGAGATGGCACATTCAAACTGTCGACCGTTGACGGTCTCGATTTGCCAAGGGCCTGGAACAGCGAAAGTCTCTGTCGCTATTACCTCTAACAGGCTTTATTTATTTCATTCTATTTAGCAATTTGTTTCTGCATTTCAAAATTTGAATTTTGTACTAAGGCAACTGACTTTGCCACATTTTCTTATTTCAGCAATAAAATGCCACCTCTTCGAGCCAGAGCTGTGATTCATTAAGTACGATATACGACATCATGATGCACGAAGAGCTAAATCCCATCACGCAATGGGACTTATTCAAATGGAGAGTGGCTGTGATACGACCGGCCACTCGCTAAGTGAAACCCGAGCTTGGGGGCAAGCCATTACACCAATATTGATAGGATTGACACACGAAAATCCTATATCCAACTCCGTACTCCCAAAGTGCGAGACGGAGTATAAATATCCAACTCCGTACTCAAAGAGTGCGAGACGGAGTATAAACATTCAACTCTGTACTCCCAGAGTGCGAGACGGAGTATAAACATTCAACTCCGTATTCCCAGAAGGCGAAGCGGAGTATGAACATCCAACTCCGTACTCTCAGAGTGCGAGACGGAGTATAAACATCCAACTCCGTACTCCCAGAGTGTGAGACGGAGTATAAATATCCAACTCTGTACTCCCAGAGTGCGAGACGGAGTATAAACATTCAACTCCGTACTCCCAGAGTGCGAGACAGAGTATAAACATTCAACTCCGTATTCCCAGAGTGCGAGACGGGGTATAAACATTCAACTCCGTACTCCCAGAGTGCGAGACGGAGTATAAACATTAAACTTCGTATTCCCAGAGTGCGAGACGGGGTATAAACATTCAGCTCCGTACTCCCAGAGTGCGAGACGGAGTATAAACATTCAACTCCGTATTCCCAAAGAGCGAAGCGGAGCATAAAACAGTCAACTCCAAACTCCCGAAGTGCGAGTCAGAGGGTGAACAACCACTTACGAGATGACTTGTATCCCAGAGTGCGGATGAAACGATTCATATGGAAACAAGTGTAGTTCGACCGCTCGGTCCTCACTCAATGCGATCACAAGCTGATCATCATAACTTAACCCCGGAACTTGGGGGCAGATTTGGCAGACAGAACAAGCTGTGCTTAAGCGTCAAAATAATGCAAGCACATCGAAATGAAGTTCAAACACTGTAACATTTCAGCATAAAAGGAATTTAAGTTGAAACAGAAAGACAAAATTTTATTTCAACTAATCATAAGCAATGGTTCATACACGAGCCTTTCCAAAAATTCCTACTAGCAGGGGCCGAACCCACATCTAAACACGGCCTATAAAAAAGAAGGGAAAAAAGATAACAAAACTCCTGACTACGAAAGGCAAACACGTGCCTAAAAAAGTCTATCTAATCCTTCTTTCTCCTCAACTTCTTCTTCTTCTTCGAGGAGCTGCTGGAGCCACCAATGATCTTTCGTTTAGAACTTCTCCCCGCAGGCGGGCTTCCCTCGGACGATGGCATGATGTCGACATCATCCTCCTCCGAGCTAGAACCGATGGGGATGCTTCCCACAGGAGGAGTTAGACGAACAGGGTCTACAGCCAGGGGCGGGACTGGTGCGCTAGCATCAACGAGCATGCCCCCGGAAGATACAATCATAAGAGGAGTGGGGCACTGTGCTGCTACTACGCCATCTACGCTGCCACCATGCGCCGCAGCCGCCATCTCAACATTAATCTCGGCCAACATCGTCGCTTCCCGTTGTGCTCTGGCCTCGCTATGAGCCGTGGTAGTCTGAGTTGAAATGTCAGAAGTAGACGAGAATCCACCCAGGCCAAATGGCAGGTCCGCAAAGGGATCACTCTGACGGCCGAGGAGCTCGTTTATCATCTGTTCATCGAAAGAAAGTGAGCTCCCTTGCGTTACTCCGACTGGTGCTATTGCCGCAACGGAGGTCGCCTCAGAAATAATGGCTTCCGGCACTTGGCCTGATTCTTGGGCGGTGAGAGGCGCAGCTGGTGCAACTTCCGTCACTGATCAAAGAAAAAGAACATGTCGTTAATGTACACTTCGACACAGACTCTTCAGTCCAAATATACAAGAAGTTAGTTCAGAGTACCTTCCTCGGTTTGGCTCGGGGTCGTCTGAACGACTTCGGAAGGATACTCCTTAATAGGAGATAGATGCGGTCGGTCTGGATCATATGCCGGTACAGGCTAGGGGTCGATCATCGGGGTTGGCTCAGATTGAGATGACACGATTATCTCAGAACTCGTAATGTGGTGCTCAGCACCAGAGCTTTCTCCGACTTCCTGAGTCTGGGCACCAAGCCTCTCCTTATCGTGAGAAATCATGGAGTCATGGAGAACCTTCTTTTCATCATCATTGAGAATGCGGTTCTCCAGCTCGAATTCATCAATGGCTTCATTAGGGTGCCCAGACTTCTCCTCCTCAACCGATAAGTTCCAGGCGTTATAGAGATGCGTGGGGTAATCATCGAGCCATGTCAAATCTCGGTGCCTTAGCACATTGGCATTGTAAGTGACAAATAGCTCTTCTACCTCGGCCTCAACCCTGGCCTCCGCCTGTCGTACCTTCTCATCAACCCCAGCTTTAGCTTCGCGGAGTTTTTCCATAGCCACTTCTTTCTCCTTCCGAAGCACCACCGCCTGATCACAGGCCTCCTGCGCAGAGACATTGGCTGCATCCTTCTCCTTCGCCATTTCGGAGAACTTCGATTTCAGCTCATTAAGCTCCTTAAGAGCGGCGTCCCTCTCGGCGGTAATGGTGGTGTTCCTATGACCCATGTCTTCGATGGCGGTATAGTGCTCTTGTTTCATTTTGGTCATGGCAGAGTTTACTTCCTCAACCTTTTTCAGGGCCTCCATTTCAGATTTACGGGAAGAATCAGCCTCCGCGTTGAGCGCCTTCATGATTCGGTCATTTTGACCCAACTCCTTCTTAAGCTTCTCAATTTCGACATCCCTATCGAATGCCACTTTAGATGCTTTCCTCGCGGCTCTTGCCCACTCTTTGTACTGAAAGAAGATATCCGCAACGTAATCATGAATAGTGCCTTCGGCTGTTGGCGGAATCCTCTTCAGATGCGGAGGAAAGACATAGTCATCAAAACAGATGTCGGGAAACTCCTTCCTCATCTGTGCCAGTTTAAGTGCTCCTTCCCCGGTCGAATCAGTTCTGACCGGTGCAGTGGATGAGGAAGTAGCTATTTCAGTGCCGCACGGAAGATCGGACCTTGGAGCTTGAGGAGGCGGCCTAGGCCGTGAAATTTCAGGAAGACGAGCAACTACTACCGTAGGAGGTGCGGAAGTCCTGGGAGGAGGAGAGCGATCGGTGAACGTATCCCCTGTCTCTGTCAGACCTCTCCTGCCCAGAGTGTCCTGAGTCATAATCCCTCTCGCCCTCTCTCCTGCGTGGCTCATGATAACGGCACTTGTTGCGCAAGCTGCCAAGCACAGAACTTTGTCCAGACATCGTACCTGAAAAGAAAACCACGGAAAATCAGTAGTCGTTTACAATATGTTGTTTACGGTTAGGAAACTATGTTGTGCCGTGAAGAGTGTGTGGATGTGTAACCCCCCGGACCAACCAGAAACGTCGATCGCACTAGCGGGAAGAGGCCCGCTAACATCAAAGGTATGTCGCAGTTCATCCGATTCAACGTCATGTTGCTCGGGCTCGATGTCCGGGATTGGAAGGTTAGCTAGCCCTTCGAATTGATTTTCAGCTTGCGGGGAGGTTGCCTCCGAAATTCGGACTCCTGAAAGGGGGCGGTGTAAAACCACAGACTTCCGCCTCCCGGATTTAGGCTGTTTTGAGGCCACTACTTTGCCTTTTCTTTTTTCGTCGGAATCCGGGGATGCATTAGCAGGTCCGACCAACGGTTCCTCGTCGGTATGAGTTCTTTCAGAATCGGGTTCATCAATTATTACGACCCTGGGTTTCTTCCGCTTGACTTGTTCTCTGGAGACAGTCTTTAATGCGCCATCGAGCCTTATGCTCTGCCTCCGCCCAATCAACCCAAGGATCCTGAGGTTCCGGTCCGTCAACAACAGTTCGATGTTCCTTTCTTCACTAGGAATTTCTTGAAGAACCCGGACTATCTCTTTATAGTAGCCACCTTCAGGTCGCCGGATTATTGCTGAAAGAAAAGGAGTAGAAGATATGAATTTAATTTCATTTGAAAATTGACCTGTCGACTACTTAGGAAAAAGACAATACTCACGTCTAAACAGCCATCTTCTGGCAAACCCCGGAGGACATCGGACATAGAACCACTCCGACTTGAAGTAACTCAGCCTAGTCCACGACCCCGTGACCACTTGGCAGTTTCTCACAGACTCCAAGAATGTAAAAGATGGGATGTCGGTTCGACTTTTGAAGTTGAACAGGTATCTTATCTCGGTCAGAAGGGGAGGTCGGTAAAGGTATTCCATAAAGGCGATGAACAAGCCATTGAGGGAAGCATATCCATTTGGATGTAACTAAGACGGAGCGATATCCAGGTAAGCCAACACTTCTCTTATATAATCATTGAACGGAGGAAGTGTACCGGCTGCGCATGCATGTCGATTAAAAGCAGTATACCCCTCCGGGGGATTGTGTGGTTTGTCGTCCGGTCCAGGCAACATTACGTCGTCCAACGATAAGCCATGCCTTAAGCATATTCTCCCTAGCATATCTTCAGAGATATTGGACGGGACAGAGTCAGGTGGACTGTTAATGAAGGACGCATCAGGCAACTCGTCCGGAGCTGGACCAATAGCTTCGGCTTCGATGTCCGGAATCTCAAGTCTGGAAGGGGTTATATTCTGAGTTTCTTGCTGCCGCGGACTTGATGGTTCCATAACTAGCTTACTCACGAGAAATCATCATTAGATGGTAAAATAGCCCGTGCATTCCCCAGTGTAAAGTGTATGAATGTGTTGTGCAGTGCAAATGTTGTGCATGACTTGAGCAAATTCTGCAGAATTAAAGAAAACATGCAAGCGACGAAACTCTGGAAGTCAGACCGGCAATGACCGTCATCGCTGACCGTCACGACCGCGCCTTCCAAAGACTGTCGTTCAATTCAGATTAGAAGTTCGTTACACTTTGCTGAGGTACGGTTCCATCTACGAGCTTCAAAAGGGCAATCAGATGTGCAGTGTTATGATCAAGTTCGATTATGCAATGCGGAAGCTCGTAGGAATCGAGTGTGTAGTTTAATTGTCAAATCCAGATATGCAGGAATGAAGTTCGTCGAAGTCATGTTTTCAAGTGCTTAGGATTTCGTATCCATCAAAGAAGGATTTCGAATCGATGCCAAGCGTTATGTTTCGAATCGACCATTGGCAGTCTGGTTCGTATCGATCACAATATATGCGCTTCTGTATCGATCGTTGGGGATCTGGTTCGTATCGATCGCAATAGGTGCGCTTTCGTATCGATCATTAGGGATCTGGTTTGTATCGATAACGCTCGAGTCAATACTTTGTACATCGATCGCAGGGGCAGACTTCGTATCAATCCGAAAGCTAAGGACTTCAGAGTAGTCATTGACTTGTTGTCAGCCACTCCATGTCGATACGACCCATCTCCACGACCTTCGATACGAAACCACTTCATCTCCACAACCATCGATACGAAATCGCATCGTCTCCACATTAAGTCTCATCTTAATCGATACGAACCCCATGAAGAATACCATTGATTTGATCAATTCGAACATGACTCCCACGTCGATTCGGAATCGCCTCTTCCACTCTTTCTTCTCCAACCTGCCAGAAAACGCCATGGCCATCATATCTTCGAGCCAGATCTGGTTTTACCAGTCGCCAGAAGAGAAGATTGGTGGAGAAAGAATGGATCCATAGCAACCTTATCATTTGGATTCGCAGTTGCTTACCTAGAGATTGAGATTCGAAGATCTAAAGAGGTAGGTTTGATCGAGTCGAAAGTACGGAGCTGTTATCTCTGTCTGAGTCGATTGCAAGGGGTTAAGAGCAACAGTAAAGGTGAAAAGTAAAAAAGTGAAAATAAGCCAAGTCTCAGGTATTTATATGAAGCCTGGAGGCGAACTGGGTCGATTCGTCTCCCAGTCAACGTAACCGGTCGCAAGCGGTCAAGCGATGGGTCTGTGCAAACGCACTCTTTGAATCCATCAGGCTGTGCATTCATCAAGGCGCAATATTCACCAGATGCCATCGATTCGATACATCCGTTTTGTGAACCATCGGTTCACAACAGGTCAGGTTTATCGATACGAACTCGATACTCATGTCCGTTAAAATACATCGATGCGAAAAGTTTTCTCGTATCCATCGAAGGACATCGATGCGAAGCAGAATTCACCACAAGTTGCGATCCTCGAATGCGAGTCAAAACTTCGTATCCATCAATGACGCCCCGCATCGATTCAAAGGAATACATCCTGACTTCTTACCATGGCGCCATGAGAGAATCATTGTGAAATTCAACAACGACCTAAAACTAACGACGAGTTGCGAGCTTGCTACTTTTCAAAGCACGTCATGTTTTCACAAGACGTACTTTGGGGGGCAAATGTTATCCCGCCTTTTGGCAAGGCCAGGACACCAAGGAACCGACTAAAGAACAGGGATAGCTCGCCATGGATATCGCTGAATTTTGTCTGAGTCCAGATAGAGCTACAATTGATAAGACATGACAAGAAAGATCATAGAGGTCAACATCTCAAATTTTGGGTCAATCCGGGTCCACATGCTCAAGTTATGATCGATTCAAATTGAAGGGAGAAGCCCAGATTTCGTATCCATCGCTCTGGGTGGTGTCGTATCCATCACCGAAGCTCTAATTCGAGTCGATCAGGATTCGTATCGATCAACTTCGAATCCATCAAAGTACCCAGGTTCGACTCGGTTTCATTCGAATCCATCGAGCTTGTATCGATGGACTTCGTACACATCAGCAGTTGAAGCGCTTCGTATCCATCAGCCAACGTCTGTTTCGCATCCATCGGATCTCCTTCATTCGAACCCATCGAGTTCGCATCGATATAGACTCGTATCCATCAACAGGTGACGTGTATCGCAACCATCAGTCGACGACCACTTCATATTCAACGAGTCAATAAACTGGGACGACGTGCCATTCATCGAAGCAAACGAGGCGAGATCCATGGAATCGAAATGGTCAATGCGGAGTGAATATTGGATCGAAACGAAATGCACGCGCCACATCATCTCAGAAGCACGTACAACAATCGATGCGGGGGGATCGAGTCGAAGCCATGGAGGCAAACCAAACAGCCTTCGAGGAATCTCACTTCGTATCGACCATATCTCGAGATCCACTGATCCAAATACAACGAAATTTTCAGGATTGCTTGCGTACACATTGAAGAACGTCTCCAACAAATTTGAGCTCAATTGGACATCATCTTGATCGATACGAAATGACTTCGTATCGATCGCAAATCGAGGCCAAACTTTCTGGAAACGGTCGAGTGGGTCCCCTCACGTGCCAGACCAAGTCTCCCGGAGTTTGAGCGAGATCTGAGCTTCCTACGCCTATAAATAGAGCCCCAGAACCAACAGAAGAGGGATCTTTTCGACTCTAAAGCGCCCAGACTCTGCCGGATCAAGACTTGCATCATATCTTTGCTGTTAATTTCGAATTCTATGCTGTAATCCGTTGTTGTTTGCTGTAATCACTTGTAACCATTGGAAGAGAATCAATAAAATCATCAAAACTTCATAGTGGACGTAGGCAATACGCCGAACCACTCTAAATTGCTTGTCTGTGCATTTTACATTTCTGTTTGTTGGAGTTTTTGTTAAATAACCTCTGTTTTACATTTATAATCTTCATTTTATCTTTTCAAATAACTCCCGAAGAGTGTTGTGCCCATTTTTGGTACAAACAGGCGGCATTTGAAATACTACACAAAGGCGGCATTTCAAATGCCGCTCTGCTAGTTATACACTGCATAGCAACAACAGTGTAACATCCCGCTTCCGGATGCCCAAAACTAACTACTACGGATGTTATAGTCATCCATAGGTGTTATTTCTGAATAACCGAAATTGGAATCTTGAAACTATTGGCAACACAGAAACACAAGAATATGAAAAGTTTTAAACTTCAACAAAACAGAATTTCTCATTTCTTATAAATAGTATTCATATTTTATTACATAATCCCAAACGTTAACCACATTAAGATCACATATACAGTTAAAAAATACGATAAGAGCGACATATGAAGATGTCCCCTTATGATGATCAGATAACTAATAAATATGAACATTACAGTTCTTAGTACATCACATCGGAATACATAAATTAGCTCCTATATAACTAACACTGTCTCCTGCCCGTCCCCGAAAGCTTATTTGTCCAAAAACCTGAAAGTCTCCCACTCTCAGACTACTCAAATTAACTTTTGAGTACCCGAGAGTTTGTGGAGAAACACAAACTTCGAGTAAGACAATAAGTCTGGTATGAATAATCCCTTATCATAAATAGATATCTAGTGAAACCACACCGCTTAGCGGAATGAGTTTTCCCCTCACTTGTATCCAAAAAAAAACATGCAAATCATTTACTATGCCTCTGCACCCAAAATGATTAGTTTTAACATAATATGAAATAAACCCATAAATCATATGTATTGGATATCCCATGCACCCATTTATTAGATATCCCATCTAAAAGCAATTTATTAGATTTCCCATTTAAAATCAATTTATTAGAGTTCCCCTCTAAAATCTTTAAAATGACTATCCGTCATAATTTAATAGGACTATACATCCCAAATCCATGTAAAATAAATGCAGATTATCCATCGTACATTGTTTTATAAAAGATGGTGTGGGATATCCACCGCACACTACATAGTTTTCCTAGGATGACTATGAACCCTTGGGTACCAAATCCCGAGGCTAACCACCTCTAGCAAAACATTCTTTTCTTTAGAAATTTGATGTGGACTATCCACCGCACATTCTATGGTTTTCCTAGGTAAACCAAGAACCATACACTTAGCCAATTGAAAATATCAAGATCCCCATAATTATTTATTAAAATTCATGATCCCTATGATTACTTATTTTCCCTAGGTATACCACATGTTTAACCTATTCCCATTGGTAGCCCCAATTAGGTTAATTAAATAAAAATACATTACTAGCCCCAATGTATATTTTCGAAAGCATATTTCTGTTTGTAACCCCAAACTATGTATCGAGAACATTAAACCTACCCCGGTGTCCCCAAGGTTAAATAACATCAAATTTATATAACGATCCCTCTTACATATTCAAACAAAATAAGAATTTTATGCTATAACCCTTCGAAGTAACCCCTTTAAGTTAGAAAATTTTTACTTAAGGAAAAATGGCTAAAAACAACCCTTTAAACCCCTTCGAATGAAATCCCATTCGAAAGCAAATAAACATCCGAAGTTAGCCCCTTCAGAAGCCTTCCTTTTGAAAGCACCATAAAAACCTACCTTACGATTTTGTCGAAAGGTCTCACCTTTCGACCTTGTCGGAAGGTTTCTTTTCGACCTAGTCGAAAGGATCTACCTTTCAACTTTATCGAAAGCCTAGGGTATCCCCCTTATAAAACCATTTATAAACCTTTTGAAAGCAATGAAACTCAAAACCTTTCGCAATCATTGAAACTCTAAACCTTTCGCAATCATTGAAGGTTAGCCCTTAATAACTTTTTGAAATCAAACCTTTCGAAATCAAAACCTTTCGAAATCAAACCTTTCGAAACCATTGAAAAACAATGAAGTGTTGGTGTTGGAACCAACCCTTCGAAAGTATACTTCCGACCTTGTCGGAATGTTTACCCTTCGACTTTGTCGAAGGGAATTAAAACCTTTACTTTTAAAACAATGGGAGGTTCAGAAGCAACCCCTTCTTCTTCCCCTTCTTTCCCTTCGGCTTTGTCAAAGGCATCCCTTCGACTTAGTCGAAAGGATTAAAATACCTTTATAGAAAACATTTTAAAACCATTCTCTTAAAGGTTTAAACTTTCGAAGATCCCCTTCGAAACCCCTTCTTGATTATATAAAAAATTTAGTCTTTTACAAAATGATAGAGTCGAAGGACCCCCCTTCAACTTATTCGAAAGCAATTATGTTTCTATTCGAAAGCAAAGGAAGTAGCCACCACATCCCTTCGCCCCTCTTCCTTTCGACATCGTGCCTACCTTTCGATTAGGCGGAGGGTAATTGTTTACCTTCCACCTTAGACGAAAGGTACTTTTCGACTTCGTCAAAAGGGTAAAAGCGGGCTTGTTGGAGTCGAAGGCAGAACTGGGCCTACTGAAGTGATGTTTTATCTTGCTTGTCTAATTTTGATTGGCTGAGGAGCCTTCTCCTGTACTTTCAAATAGTAAAAAGTACACAAAAGTTAACTTTTTTCTTAAAAAACTGTTCTTCTTCACCAATTAATTTTCGAATTGCAGCCTTCCCTCCGAATTGACTAATTCGAAGGCAATTTTGCAGTTTATCCCTTAGGCTTAAATAATTTAATTGCCTTAGTAAATCACTAAGGAAAAATCCCTAAAAATCACCAAAAATATGATAAATCATATACTTCAACATATTAAAATTTCAAAGCATATGAAGATCACAACAACTCGAAAATTGACCAAAATCGAATAAAAACGTGTTAATTAGCCTATTAACATTTAAAACACCCATGTGTTACTCAAACAAAGGTTTAAATGGTTATATCCTAACCAAAATCGCAAACATGAATCAGGTATAACCCATAACCGATCCAAAAATAGAAAAATGAGATGATAAACATGATTATTCACCTTGATTAGTTAATTAGAGAATGAGATAATTTCCTAGCTTTAATTCCTTAGCTTTATCTTCAATTTATTGCACTTCCTGGAGCTTTTAATAGCTGACCGAAAGTTGGTGAGGAGTTATGAATGAGAAAGTGAAAGTTTATTAAGGTGGAGGAAGAGATTTATACTAAGAAATGTAGCCCCATTTCCAAGTTTACCCCTTAGAAAATTCCTCCTTCTTAATTTAGTCAAGTCTTATTTTAATTCATTCATTAAGACATCCATTGGATTTATTAATCTCGTCTCCCTAATTATTCACATTATTCTATTTAATTTAACCAACTAAATATCCCGAATAGTGTTAATTAAAATTCAGAGGCATTAAAGACCTCCCCCCTTAAAGAATTTCGTCCCCAAAATTTCAGTAAGGACAAAACAACAAGCATGTACCCCATGCAAGCAAAGCTAGTATAACCTACCAGCCAAATTCTATATAAACCCTACATAGAACTTACCATCTAAAACAGCCTAGGAAAAGTAGCACGAATCCTATCTTCTGTCTCCCAAGTACAGTCCTTCACGTTGTCGCTCCACTGAACTTTCACCAACCTGACAGTCTTGTTGTTTAACCTCTTCTCATCTTTTGCCACAACATGAACTGGTTGCCTCATAAAAGTCATATACGGTTCCACCACTAAGTCCTCCAGTGCCATCAGAGCGATAGTAGTTCTAGATCATGACAATACTTCCTAAGATGAAAAACATGAAACACATTATGGACCATGGCCAAACTGCTCGGCAAATCTACTCGGTATGCGAGTCTCCTAATCCTCTTTGATATTGGAAATGGTCCAACATATCTCGCTGCTAGCTTCCTGCTCTTCCCGAACCGAACCACACCTTTCATCGGCGATACCTTAATGAAAACTCTATCTCCAACTGGGAAGTCTAGGTCCTTACGCCTTTTGTCTACATAATTCTTCTACCTAGGCCGAGCTTCCTTCATTCTTTACCGTATCAATTCGATCTTTTCCATCGGCTCTCTCACCAAATCTGGACCAAGGGTCAACCTATCTCCGGTCTCTAACCAACATACTAGTGATTTGCGTGGCCTTTTATACAAAGCTTCAAAAGGCGCCATTCCTCTAGTAGTCTGATAACTATTATTATAGGAAAACTCCACTAAGTGCCAGTGATCTTCCCAAGAACCACTAAAATCCAGCACACAAGCACTCAACAGATCTTCTAGTACCTTGTTGACTCTCTCTGTCTGCCCATCCATTTGACGATGATATGCGGTACTCATCTTGAGCTTAGTGCCTAACACATTCTGTAGGCTCTTCCAGAACTCGCTAGTAAACAAAGCATCTCTATCACTGACGATCCTACTAGGAATTCCATGCAGTCTAACGATGTTCTTCATGAATAACTTAGCCAAAATAGGTGTCGTCCTGGTTGACCTTACCGGAATGAAATGGGCACTCTTGGTCAATCTGTCCACTATGACCCATATACTTTCATTATCCCAGTTTGACCTTGGCAACCCATCAATTAAATCCATGGATATAGAGTCTCACTTCCAAACTGGAACATCCAAAGGCTGAACCAAACCACTTGGCTTCTGATGCTCGGCTTTTACTTACTGACAGTTCAAACACTGTTTTACCCATAAGCCAACATCCCTCTTCATTCCTTCCCAGAAGAAACTTTTCTTCATATCCTGATACATCTTGGTTCCCCCAGGATGAGTCGTAAACTTCGATCGATGACATTCCCTAAGAAATTCCTTCCTAAGGTTTCCAACATCCGGAACACATAATCGTTCCTTCTTTCTCAACCAACCCCTGCGGTCAAGAATAAAATCCTTTAAGTCATCAATCTCGGTTCCAGTTTCTAACCTTCTAATCCTCTCGGCTAATACTGGATCTCTTTTCTTCCTAGAAGCAATTCGTTTGATCAAAACTGGTCGAACTTCCAAACAAGACATCGTGGCAATATTCCGACTAGATCTAGCAGTCGACCTCAACTGCACAGTGCAAGCAGCCAGTGCTTCCAAGTCTTTCCATTCTGCCAACATAGCTAACACCACATTCTGATGTTTCCTGCTAAGCGCATTCGCCACCTTATTTCCTTTTCTCGGTGTATACTCGATGCTAAAATCATAAGCTGCAACAAACTCCAACCATCTATGATGTCTCATGTTTTTCTCCTTCTATGAGAATAAATACCATAGAGATTTATGATCCGTAAATAGTTCAAACCTTTCTCCTAAAAGATAATGTCTCCACACCTTCAATGCGAAGATTACAACTGCTAACTCCTAATCATGAGTAGGATGTCTCACTTCATGCGGTCTAAGCTATCTAGAAGCATAGGCAATAACTTTTCCATTCTGCATTAGCACAACACCTAACCTAGTACCACATGCATCGGTGTAAACTACCAACCCCTGATTCCCATCAGGAACTACTAACACGGGCGCATTGGTTAACAAATGTTTCAACTTAAGGAATGCTTCCTCACATTTGTCAGCCCAAACAAACTTCACGTCCTTCCGGGTTAGCGTAGTCAAGGATGCCGCTATTTGTGAAAAATCCTTAATGAACCTTCGATAGTATCTTGCAAGTCCAAGAAAGCTTCTAATCTCACTTACCGTCTCTGGTCTTTTACAATTGTTAACAGCTTCAATCTTATCCGGGTCAACTGCTAAACCTTCCTTGGAAACTACATGACCAAGGAACTTCACTTACTTCTTCAGAAATGACACTTGGAGAACTTTGTCTTCACCTGATGTTGCCTTAGCGTCTCCAACACTAATTTAAGATGATCTGCATGATCCTTCTCATTCTTAGAATATACCAAAATTCCATCAATAAAAACCAACATGAACCTATCCAAGTGCTCTCGGAAAACCCGGTTCATTAAATCCACGAAGAAAGCTGGCGCATTACTAAGCTCGAATGGCATAACCATCCATTCATAAGACCCATATCTGGTCCTAAACGCTGTCAAAGGAATACTGTCCTCTGCCACTCTTAGCTGATGGAAACCTGTCGCCAAATCCAGCTGGGAAAACACTCTGGCTCCACTCAACTGATCGAATAATTCGTCGATCCTCGGCAAAGGATACCTATTCTTAATCTTCCTCTCGTTCAGTATATGATAGTCGATACACATCTTTAACGACCCATCTGGCTTATTCACGAATACTGCTGCTGTTCCCCAAGGCGAACAACTTGGCCGGATGAAATTCTTTCCTTCCAATTCCCAAACGAACGATACGAAAATGACCCTCAGTTATCGATACGAAATGGCCCCAACTATCGATACGAAGTGACCTATGAGGATTGATACAAACAGAGTAAAGACAATCGATACGAGCAGAAAAGCTGCAATCGATGCGAACATGGCTCAACTGGACCGATACGAACATGATACGTTCTTATAAAAGACTCAATCACTCAGTATGAAAAGTGGATTGATCTGAGGAATTAGCGCCACGTCAACTTGTGAGCACGTGCCCAAAAAGCGATACGAACAGATCAATGCGAACGATATCGATACGAATTCAACAGCCTAGAGGAAACACAAGTTTGCATCGATCATAACTCACAATCTACAAGTCCAAATACTACTAAATTTTCACAGAAGCTTGCGTACATCCTTAGCAACACTCACAATCGATCCCGACTCAATTGGATGAGGTTTTGATCGATACGAAGCTCGTTCGTATCGATCCCAGATCGTGTGCAAAGCACATAGGATCGATCGCGTGGGCCCACTCACTTGCAATAAGAGGTCTCCCAAGATTTGAGCGAGATATTTGCAGCCTATAAATAGCAGCCCAGGACCTACAGAAAAGGGACTTTTGGCTCTTTGACATCCAGACTCTGCCAAAACCATCGTTGCACTCAAAAATCAATGTTGTACTTGAAATTTACTATTGTAATCCGCTGTAACCAGCAAGCAAAAGTTAAAAAAAGTAAATCATTTCCTAGTGGACGTAGGCAACACGCCGAACCACTCTAAATCTTTGCGTTCTTTTGCTGTTTTTCTGATTATTGTTTGGAGTGTTTGTTAGATAATCCTCTTTTTACATTTACTTTCTTCATTTTATCTCTTCAAACACTTCCGAAGAGTGTTGTGCCCAATTTTGGTACAAGCATTTTGGTGCTTTCACTGAGAAAATGAAGTTTTTCTCCTTCTCATTGGATCTACTATCGATATCGGATTGCATAAAATCTAAGAAGAAGATCCAGATTTCAAGTTTAAAGGTCTTCCATCCTATTCAGATTTGCATCAAGTTTAGGAAAGAGCTTCACTATCCATCATGGTTAATACTATGACTACCCGAACTGTCGTAGATCCAAAAAGACGGGACAAATAGAACCTCGTACATCAACCTCCAGCCAATAAGAATGCTGCCGAACCATCAGATCTGCAAGGCCCTATCACCAAGGAGGAATTCCAAATGCTAATGCAAGAACTGACTCAGAGCCACCAACATCTCACTCAATAGCTCCGTGCTAATGTGGAATCGACCAACCAGTTAAATCATCAAAGACGAAGGAGATCCAGAAGGGATCAGGCTTCCTATTCATCCATTGAAAGTTCAGCCTCTTCTAACTACCATCATAGATCCACGCGCCCGCGACTGGATGGAAGTTACACATAGGCCACTGGGCATCAGCGTACATTGAGTCTCGGGCAACCAAGAGTTGGCCCATCAACCAGCCATCAGACTGGACCCTCCTCCCGAGGAGGCGCTACCCCATACCATATTACTGACAACCGTACTACCACTGCTACTGATTTGGGAGTGGACGCTCGGAATCGAATGGATCCGACCCACCACCAACGCAACCATACCCCCGAGCCTTATGTCCCCGAAGCGTAGAACCAAGGAGGTGAGACATGGACCATCGACAGTGACCGGCCCCTCCTCGCATTGTGGAACTCGACCACACCTTGGCCCAACATGCTCAAAATGTCCAGATGCCCGACATTCCGATGATGATCCGTCAAATGATCCGTGAATGTCAGGGTCTTAGCAATGACGACTGGGGAATCTCCCGAAGTCATACCCCTTTTACTGATGAGATACTCTATGTTGAACCACCTCGATGATTCAGGATGCCAATTTTACCCGTTTATGAAGGGAGCTCTAATTCTAATCAACATATCCTGAAGTATGAATGGTTGATGAATGCTGCACGAGCTGATGATGCAGTTAAGTGCCAAAGCTTCCCGATCTCTCTAGGGGGCATAACAACTATATGGTTTACCCGTTTACCACCCCGATCTATCTCTTGTTTTGATCAGTTGGCAACAAAGTTTATTGAGCAATTTCGCATGCATGTCGCAAGACCGAAAGATGTTAATACTTTGTCTAGTGTCACTCAAGCTCCTAAAGAGACACTTAGACGTTATTTAGAGAGATTTCACGCTGCATGCGCTGAGATCAGCAACCCTAATGATAACTCCATTCTAATGGCATTGACTAAGGGGATTAATCCTGATTCTAAGTTTGGTAACTGGTTGGCCGGATAACCTCCTACGTCATTGGACCGTTTCTTTTCCAAGGCAACCCAATTCTTGAGAAGCGTGGATGCAAAAAAGTCTAGGAAAAAGGATGACGTATGGCCCGGTATGGAAGGAATTCAGAGTAATGTTGCTGTTAAACAATCCGGGGAGAGCTCCGGAAAAGTGCAATCGAACATTCAGAATAAACAAAATCAGTAGAAAGGCAATGGTAATAAAAGTAGGAAACGGGATCAGAATCGTGGTCCATGACGTAGGGCTCCTATGTTTGATAACTACACTCCTTTGAATATGTTGTTGGGAAATGTGTATTTACAGACCTACAATACTATTCAATATAAGAAACCTACTCCGAAACAGTCATCGGAGAAACAGATTCAGACAGGGAAGTTTTGCAGATTCCACGAAAGCTACGGCCATAACACGAATGAGTGCCGTCACTTGCAGGATCTCATCGAAAAGTTGATAAGAGAGAGAAAGTTGGAGCAGTTTGTACGGGCGCCGTAGTCTGGAGGTGTGGGCCCATTAAATCAGAATCATGTACCAATTCAGGAAAGACATGTGGAACCCGCTCGTACTGGCGGGAAGTTAGTGATAAATACTGTTAGTGGTGGTCCTCATCTAGCTGACCGAAGCTGGAAGGAAATGGAGTCGTATGCCAGTTCTATTAGGCATGCGAGCTTCGAGTGTTGTAGTAGTTTGGAAGATGGGGCTCTGCCCAAGAAACAAAAGATGATGACTGACGACATCATCTTCCGAGATAGAGATACCGACAGGATCGAAGCCCCAACCATTGATCCACTTATCATATCAGCTCAAGTAGGTCCTGCTTGGATGAAGAGGATCTTGGTAGAAGGTGGAAGTTCCGTGAATATATTGTTCAAGCGAGCCTATGACCAGATGAAAATGGAGACTAAAGATTTGAAACCTTGTAAGTACCGTATCCATGGTTTCAATGGGAGTGTGACCATACCCGCTTGAGTGGTGGAATTGCCAATGGAGTTATGAATTGGATAACGTCGGAGAGTCGGGATGTTACAATTTGTGGTGCTGGATATAGACTCGCCATATAATGCTTTCTTGGGCCGACCGGCCCTAGCTGAGTTCAAGGCTGCGATTGCCCCATGGTGTCTGACTTTAAAGTTCCCCACCGATCATGGGGTTGGAGACGTTCAAGGAGATCAGGCTGCTGGATGAGCCTGTTATGTTGCTGAGCTGTGAGATGCATAGCGAAGAGAAAAAGGAAAGGGCATAGAGGAATCTCTCTGCGTTCGCTTTGTTGAAAATTGACAATTGACGCCTGGGCCTAGGCCTGGGCACCCCAACCAATTCCAAAGAGATATTGACTCAGGAGATATCAAAAGCGAAGATGAAAGTAAAGACAGTCAAGCTTCTCCGTCCGAACTGATGATCGATGTCCCGATCGATGATAGTGATGATTCTAGAATGATAAAAATTGGATCTCAGCTAAGCCAACAAATGCAAGAGGAATTGGTTGAATTTCTCCAGGCAAACCTTGACGTGTTTTCCTGGACGCATTCTGACATGTGTGGGATCTCGCTGGACATCGCGAGCTACACATTGAACATTGACCTACGACACGTCCGGTCAAACAAAAAAGGCGTGGTATGGATCTAAAGAGATCTGCCGCCCTTAAGGAAGAGGTGGACAAGCATAAATCAAATGGATTTATTCGAGATGCATTATATCCAGAATGGGTGTAAAATCCTGTACTAGTCTGAAAGCCAAATGGGAAATGGAGAGCATGCATCGATTATTCCGATCTAACTAAAGCTTGCCCTAAAGACAGTTTTCCACTTCCTCGAATCGATCAGCTCGTAGATTAAACGGCTGGACATGAACTCCTTTCCTTCATGGATGCGTATTCTGGCTACAATCAAATACCCATGCACTTGCCTGACCAGGAGCATACCAGCTTCGTAACCAATATGGGGCTTTACTGCTAAAAAGTTATGCCTTTGGACTCAAGAACGCCGGGGCAACTTATCAACGGTTAGTTAATCAAATGTTTGCTAGCCAGATTGGAAGAACCATGGAGGTATACGTTGACGACATGCTAGTCAATTCATGATTCTCCACTGATCATATCAGAGACATGGAGTCAATGTTTAACATCCTCCGAGAATACAGAATGAAGCTTAATCCGTTGAAATGTCACTTTGGGGTCGCCTCAGGAAAATTCCTTGGGTTTATTGTTAACGCTCATGGAATCAAAGCCAATCTCAAAAAGATCTGGGCGATTAGAAATCTCGAGACTCCAAGAACTATAAAGAAAGTCCAGAGCCTCAATGGGAAAGTAGCAGCACTGAGCAGGTTCTTTTCAAAATCCACAGACAAATGTATTCCCTTCTTCGATCTGATCCGAAAAGGGAAACGAAACTTTGAATGGAATACGGAATGTGAGGGTGCATTTTGAGCACTAATTCAACATCTTTCCACACCGCTAATTTTTTCAAAGCCTACTGATCACGAGAAATTGTACATTTACTTGGCGGTATCAGAAAATGCAATCAGTGCTTCCTTAATTTGGGAAGAAGACCGAATACAAAAACCGATCTACTATATTAGCAAACGACTAACCAGAGCTAAGAGGAATTATCCGAAGCTAGAGAATTTGGCTTATTGTTTTGTTATTTCCTCAAGGAAGCTCCGTCCGTATTTCCATGCTCAACCTATCACCGTTTACACCGACCAGCCATTACGACAGATCCCTACACGGCCTGAGACGTCCGATAGGTTACTCAAATGGAATATTGAGTTAAGTTAGTTTGACATTACTTACACTCCAAGGTGAGCCATTCAAGGACAAGTCCTCGTAGATTTCATAGCTGAATTTACCATCCCAGAGGACTTGCCCGAAACTAGTGAATCTCCCAAGTATATTTGGAAGCTGCATACTGATGGTGCATCAAATGACCGTTGCTCAGGTGCAGGGGTTGTTCTTGAAACTCCTGAAGTTCGATCTATATGCTATGCTTTAAAGTTTGATTTTCGTGCGACCAACAATGAAGCTGAGTATGAAGCCTTACTTGCCAGATTGAGACTTGCCAGAGATTAGAAAATCATTATTGTGGAGATTTACTGTGATTCGCAACTAGTCGTATGTCAAGTTCGGGGGGAGTACCAGGCCAAGGACCGAAGGCTGGCTGCTTACCTTGCTCGGATTTAAGAAATATTAAATCGGTTCGATTATTATGCCATCTACTGCATACCTCGAGAGCACAATCAAAAAGCCGATGCATTAGCAAAGTTAGCCAGCACTGATGAGGCACAACAGATGGGACTTGTTCCCATGGAGACATTAGCTTCCCCGAGCATTGATCAGATGGAGACAGATTGGATATTTGAGGTTGTTCCCTATAAGGAGTCATGTATGACTCCGCTCAGAAATTATCTCGAGCATTGAACCTTGCCAGAGCGCATGGGTGAAAAGAGATAGATTCTTCGAAAAGCTTCGCTGTTCACTATTCAGAATGGAGTCATGTATAGAAGAGGATAGTCTGTTCCTTTACTCCAGTGTATCGCTCATGATGAAATCAAACGCGTATTGCATGATGTGCATGAAGGAGAATGTGGTGATCACATCGGGGGGCAAGCCCTTACCAAAAAAGTGCTCTGATATGGATACTATTGGCCAACCGTAAATCGCGATGCATCGGAATACGCCAGAAAATGTGATAGATGTCAAACGTTTGAATTCCAAGAGCCCCACCTACCAAAATAACTCAGATGGTCAGTCCATGGCCGTTTGAAGTATGAGGCATTGACATTATTGGCTCTCTACCTCTAGCCAAGGGTGGTGCGAAGTACGCCATCGTAGCAGTTGATTACTTTACCAAGTGGGCGGAAGCTGAACCCCTTGCTACAATCACAACAAAGAAGGTGATCAACTTTGTAGTGCGCAACATCATCTGCCGATTTGGTCTCCCACATACTATCATCACTGATAACGAGACCCAATTCGATAGTATTGAATTTAAGGATTTCTGTTAACGATTCCACATTCAGAAGAAATTCTCCACAGTTGCACACCCTCAAGCGAATGGACAAGTCGAAACTGTTAACAAAGTTATAAAGTCTATTCTGAAGAAACGACTGGAAAAGGCCGAGGGCAAATGGGTCGATGAACTTCCTATGGCTTTATGGGCTTACCGAACAACCCACAAGTCCACGACCGGCCACACTCCGTTTTCTCTTTCTTATGGTTCAGAAGCTGTTATTCCAGTCGAACTAGAAGTTCCATCTCATCGTGTGACATACTATGATCCGAAGACAAATGCTATTTTACTTGCCGAATCTTTGGATTTATTGGATGAGAAGCGTGAAGAGGCTGATTTGAGGGCAGCCGCATACCGAATTCGAGTCGCCCGATTATACAATGCCAAGGTCCGACCCCGAATCTTTGAACTCGGCGATCGCGTCCTTAAGAGAATTTATCCGGTCCCTTTGCATATAAAGCCAACCTGGGAAGGGCCGTATGTTATTGAACGAAAGCTCGGAGATGGCACAATCAAATTATCGACCGTTTATGGTTTCACTCTTCCGAGAGCCTGGAAAAGCGAAAGCCTTCGTCGCTACTACACATGATAGGCTCTGTTTATTTATTCAATCTATTTTTTATTTGCAATTTGTTTCTGCATTTCAAAATTTGAATTTGTAATAAGGCAACTGATTTTGCCGTATTTTCTTATTTCAGCAATAAAATGCAATCTCTTCGAGCCAGAGCTATGAGTTATTGAATGCTTCATACAACTATCACTATGCACGGAGAGCTAAATTCCACCCGACGGTGGAATTTATTCAAATAGAGAGTGACTATGATACGACCGGTTACTCGCTAAGTGAAACCCGAGCTCGGGGGCAAGTCATCGCAGTGAAGTCAAAAAAGGATTGATATACGACAATCCTTTAACCAACTCCAGATTCCCAGAGTGTGAACTGGAGTATAAACTTACAAATACGGTCGCGAAGAGGATGGATCTATCCACCTAAAAACTTCGCCCGTATCTTGACCAAGTTTGAGGAGGATGGATCCATCCATCTAACGACCTTGTTTGTTAACTCTGGGTGGTTGTGAACCGACCATCCACGATCCTAATAGATTCGTCGTTCCCGGATTACAAACAAAATCCCAAAGCCTGAACAGATTGACTAACCATCCGTCGGCCAACTCCAAGTTCCTAGAGCGCGAACTGGAGTATAAACATCAACTAACTCTGGATTCCTAGAGTGTGAACCGAAGTGCCAACATAAACACCAACTCCAAATTCCCAGAGTGTGAATTAGAGTATAAACGTCAACTCTAAATCCCCGGAGAGTGGATTGGAGTTTAAACTCAAACCGGATTGGAATCGACCATCTGTAAAGCAACTCAGAGTCCCTGGAGCGTGGTCAGAGTGTAAATGCAAATTGGGTGTGACTGACCACCCGTGAAAATAACGCAAGTCCCCGGAGCATGGACATATTCCTTGAAACTTAAGCAGGCATGACCGACTGCCGACGTACGAATGCAAATCCATGGAGTATGGATGCAATCGTCGCTAAATGAGCGAGTGCGATTCAACCACTCGAATTTGCTTGTTTCATCATCAATTCAACGACGTTAAGCTCGATGTGTTAAAGGAGAAGCATGATTGCCATCTGATCTTTACAGTTCATCCCTGAAACTGCGGACAGAACTTAAGTGCTAATCACTGACTAAAATAGTGCATCATCGGAGTCCGGCTTAACGCTTGGTCATAACTCATAGTCGTGGTTTCAGGACTTAACGAATAAACTTAGATCCAATCCAAGGGTCGAAGTTCAACAAGTGTACTGGACTAGAATTCAAATGCTGAAAAACTTAAGCAAATAGAAAAAAATTGAGTTGAAGACAAAATGGAATTTCATTTCAACTATCCGTGGAAGAATATTAAGTACAAGTTTATCCCAAAAATTCTACTAGCAGGGGCTGAACCTGCATCTATACATGACCAACAAAAGATAAAGAAATTCCTATCTACTCAAAAATAAGCCAAAGAGATGTATCTATTCTTTTTTCTTTATCGGTTTCTTCTTCGGTGTCGACCCGATGGAGCTGTCACTTGGTTTTCTCTTTGAGCCCTTGCCTTTCGGTGGCCGATCTCTAACCAGGGGCATTATATCAACTTCCTCCTCAGAACTCAAGTGTATCGGAACGCTTCCTGAAGGTGGAGTCGGACGGATAGGATCAACAGAAGGAGGTGGGATAGGCACGCTCCTCTCAACGACCATTCCTCCCGGAGATATCATCTGCAAAGGGGCTGAACCAGGTCCATCCATTCCACCGCCAAAACCGCTTCCCTGCGTGGCTGCCTCCATCTCAGCATTGATTTCAGCTATGATTTCCTCCTTATGAAGTGTTTGTGCATCGCCAGGGAATCCCGCGGTTGGAACCAAAGAACTTGTCATTAGTGCGCTTCCACCCATAACAAACGGAAAATCGGCGAAGGGGTCACTGTGATGACCGAGAAGTTCCTCCATCATCTGCTGGTCAAAAGTAAGCGTGCTTCCCTGTGCCTCGTTAATTGGTGCCATGGTTGTTGTGGTGGTCGCTTCTATTATAGTGGCGTCCTGCACATGATGTGATTCTTGAGTTGTAGGAGGCACGACCGATGTTGCTCCGATCACTGGAAAAGAGTAAAGGAAGGACTGTTAGTAATTATTTCAGGTAACGCTTTCGATTTCGAATAAGCATGAAGAATGTTCGGAGTACCTTTCTCTGTTTGGCTCGCGGGTGGCGGAACAGCCTCAGAGACTTGCTCGCGAGCTGGAGGCAACTGCGGTTGATCCGGGTATAGGCATGAACAGGTTGAGGATCAACTGCAGGTATGGATTCAGGCTGAGTCGACAAGAGAGTTTCAAAACTTATACCATGATGCTCAACACCAGAGCCTTCTCCAACTTCCAAATACTGAGCGCCAAGCTTCTCCTTTTCATACGAAATCATTGCATCATGGAGAACTTTCCGTTCGTCTTTGCTCAACACCCGATTCTCGAGCTCGAACTCATCCATTGACTCGGCTTGTTGGGCGGTCTTTTCATCTCCTACTAATTGGCCCCAAGCATTGAACAGATGTATTGGATAGTTATCAAGCGAGGTCAGATTTCTGTGCTTCAAAACTCTGGCATTATACGTAATGTAATCAGAAGATCTTCAATGTCTGCCTCCAACCTGGCTTCAGCCATTTTAACCTCATTCTCAACCTTAGCCTCTACCTCCCAGATTTTAAGTGATGCCGCATCCCGTTCACTCCGAAGCACCACAGCCTGTTCACACGCCTCATGGGCTGCTTTATTTGCATCATCCTTCTCCCTGATGATTTCAGAAAACTTGGCCTTAAGCTCATTAAGCTCTTTCATAGCAGCATCCCTTTCGGCTGTGACGGTGGTCTGTTAATCGACGGAAATTCTATCGGATTAGAAAACCGTCGAAAAATTTCAAATTAAAATATAACCGCAAGTGCACGACGTACACTTGTAGTACGTGGCGAATACGGGTCGATCCGTAGGGAATTGAAGATTTTAAAATTTTATTCAATCAAATTAAACCAAAGTCGAGTGAAAGTTAAGCTAGAGAATTAGAGAATTAACTAACTAACTAAAAGCAAAGAATTGCAAATATAAGAGTTAAATGACAATTTAGAGAATAAATCCACTCTCTAAATCATGTAGTTCAACACATATGAAATCATTATCTCTCTTTTATTGTCATTAGTGATTTAATTGATGTGCCTATCATAAGTATGACATATTTGTCCTATTAGTTAGCCAACCTAAGCCATCAAACTTTGACACACCCCTTAAACCACTTACTAACCTTCATGAAACTTGACAATGAAAATGAAAATGAAATCTATTTTAAGTATGGCCTATTAACTATTGATTAAAAATATAGACCATCAAATTTTAATTTCAAATCACCTTCTTTTGCCATAATCATATTTTGATTAAGAGGCAATTAGTTTTAGTGATTGTTTAAGCATAGCCTATTTGGTGTCAACAATATAGGCTATCAAATTCAAAGCAAAAACAACTAGTAACCCATTTCTATCATCATTATTAAGCACAAAAAGAGAGCATGAATTAACAAATAGTTGAAGCTACATAATTAGAGAGCTTCATTACCCCTAAATTGAAGGGGTTTAGCCTCTCATATTTGTCATTTGATTAACAAATGTAGCTAGCAACATGAAAGCAAAAAGAAAGAAAATTGAAAGCTAATAGAAAAGAGAACTATTCTACTTGCATAAAAGAAAAGAGATCTACACTACAACATGAAAGGAAATAAACAAGAAAAAGAAAAGAACATCTATTAATTTGCACAAAAAAGTTACATGAAAAGAAAATGGCTAAGTAGCCATGAAAAGAAGAGAAGAGATTTTGATTTATTTTCTAAGATAAAAACTAACTAAGAGAGACTAAGCAAGAGGAGGGTTACATGAAACATAAGGGGATTTTATACATGTGTTAAACCCTAATTCATATTTTTAGGGAATACCCAAAATATCCTCTTAGGAAGTGTGGAGGCCAAGTAATCATTAGCTTCAAATAATCCTCATTTAAGTGTGCATGAAGATTTGATGCCCATTAGCATGTGGATTAGCTTCTAATTTGTACATGAAGGAAGGTGGGTAGGTGAGGTCCTCCATGATCTTCACTTTGAATTATTTCCATCTTCATTCTTTTATATCTTCTTTGTGCATGCACATTCCTTCATGAAACCACTTGTAATTGAGTATAAATTCCTACAAAATTATATAGAAATTTCCAATTAAATTTTCTCAATTTAATATATGCACAAAAAATGACCATTTTGCCCCTATATAAAGATAAATATGTGACGATTTGAAAATAATATGAATTTTGGTTTAAACAGGTTAAAATACTTGATATGATCGTTTATTTAATTTAAATATATTAAATATGGTGGTAAAATATGCACATTTACGTGCACATCAAATACTTCCACACTTATCTTTTTATTCGTCCTCGAATAAAGAGAAAAAAAAGATAAATCCGTTTTCGTAGGGAGCACGATTGCATTGAGCGTATACATCAAGCCATTAAACCTCTGGGTGTCCCCAATAGGACGAGTGTTGTCTCGTGAGGGTTTTCAGTGGATACTACCCACAAAATCCAAATGTAGGATGAAAATATTTACAAAATGCAAGATTTATTTACAAAGACAAGAATGCAAGTTTTTGAAAATATATACAAATGAAGGGTTTACTTTTAAATCGACACAAATAAGTTAAATATAGGTTTTGGTCATTATCTTGAAATTTTAAGTCATTTACTCGTCAAAATTTTCAACAAAAATCAAGTTATCATAACAAATAGACAATAGTTTAACTCGTTGTTTCAGTTGATAACAAAGTGTAATTATAAAATGGATCCTTAGTTGATTATCAAAGTGGTAATTTTATTTTTTTTCAATAACAAGTCAAATCAAATAAGTTAAAATAGTGCTTGGATTTCAATTGCTTGCACTCTCTATTTTTTATTTTGAAAATTTTGTTGATATTAACAATATTTACATATGCCTAACTCAGATAAACTGAGGCCAGATATATTACCCATGCACTGCCTTGCGGACTGATGTGAGGGGAATACAGAGCGTGGCGAGTGAACACACAAGTGTGAACACTTATTGACTGTAGGCATTATTAGTAAAATAATTTTTTATATACACACACCTAACTCAGATAAACTGAGGCCAGATATACCGACCGTGCACTGCCTTGTGGACTTACGTGAGAAGGGTATAGAGCATGGCGAGCGAACACACGAGTGTGAACACATGACTCTAGGTGTTAAAAATATATACATATATACAAAAAAATTGTTTTTTTTGTATTTTGTTTTTTTTAGAGAGAGAGATTCGCAAAATCATCTTAGCACCATTTAACTTAGAAGGCAAAAAAATGTTATATCCTTTACTTTAAATTAACCACTTTAAAACAAAGATTTTCAATTAGGATGTATTTCATAATTAACACATATGAATCTTCCTATATACTAGTTAAACTATCGTCATTTTTAATCAAACTTTATTTTTATTTTTATTATGACAAATAAATTTTCAAAAATTTCAAATTAATTATCCAAAGCCACATATTTAACCTATAGTGTTTCTTTAAAAATAAATCAAAAATGCTTAAAAAAAATTGTTCTTTTTTTTGTTTTTTTTTGTTTTTGAGAGATTATTTTTTAAATTTTGGAAAGAAAAATTAAAAATAAACCATGAAAAATTTAAAAATGATGATGAGTCTCCCCCCACACTTGATTTTGACTGTGTCCCCACAGTCAACCCAAGTGGAAGGAGAAAAATAGAAACAAAAACATGACCTTTATTTAAATGAAAATTAACGGTATTTACACGAGATAAGAAAGTATATCATCAAAAAGTAAATGAAACGGTCTTCTAAAGACCGATTCATTTGTCTCGTCAAATGTGCGAGACACAGCTTAAGCATGAAAAACCAAATCTTAAAAGATTTCGAAGTTGATTGTCGATTTGGAAAAACGAATTTTGTTTTATTAAAAACTGAACAAGTTGTTTTGTTTTCAATGATTTTTTGGGTTGATAAAACAATTGATTGAAATTCACATTTATTTCCACCAAATTGAAATTCAAGTTTATCATTGAAAACTTCTTTCAAATTATCGATTTCAAAGTCAAAATGGTGATCGAAATCTTCCTCATCAGAATTTAATAACTCATTTTCGAAAAGTCCATAAAACTCGTGGTCTTTAAATTCATCTTCCTTCGTTGGATTATCAACAACTTTATCGCATATATCCATTTCAAAATCCAAAGTTGTTGTATTCAAATTTTCAGAAAAAGGAAGATCGAAATTTAAATCGAGTTTCTCATCCTCAAAAGAATTGAAATCCAACTCAATTACCAAATTTTCAATAACTTCGTTAAGATTTTCGTTTTCAATTTCAAAAGTTGTTATTTGAAAATCATCGAGTTGGGTAAAAGGTGGATTATCACTTGACTCGTCACACAATGGGATTTGATTTTGTTTATCACGTTGTTTCATATAAGTTTCAAACAAAGAATCCGTGTGATCATCGTAAATTTCGTTCATTTGCTCAACAAAATCCAGTTTATAGTTATTAACTTGAGAATTTTTGATTTGGATTTGTTGAGAAGAAAAAATTTCACTCGTATCGTAATCGAGATTATTCCCATTGCCAAAATTATTTGAAAAGTGGATCACATTTTCGTTTTGAATTTGAAATTCATTTTGGAGTTCAAAATTGAATTGGCATAGGTTATACTCGAAATCGTTTGAATTTTAAAGTGAATTCAAATTTTGATTATTTTGAAACCTTTGATTTGAATCATTGCCCAAATATGAATTACACAAATCATTTATCATTTGATTTTGTTGTGTAGAGATTTCAAGTAAAGACGAAATGCACTTTTCAAGATTTGAGGGTTGGTCATCGTTTTGATAATTTTGTGGTTCAAAATTTGAATTATTTACACAATAGTTGTTGTTAAAATATCCATACGAATTTGGAGTGAAATCATATGGATTATATTGATTTTCACAACCATTGTAAAATTCGTGTAAGTGGGGAAACTCCGACATTTTTATAAAGGAAAAATATTTACGAATGAAATTTATTTTTCAAAAGGGAAATTGATTTTTGTTTTGTTTATTTTTGAAAATGTTTTATAATTTTTTTTGGATTTTGGTTTTTTCTGAATTTTTTTGGATTTTTGAAATTTCAAAGAAAAAGGTTTTAAAAATTTCAAATATGCATAAACTAATGCAACTAAATGAATATTTACAATTTTTTTTAGTTTTGGATTTTGAATTTTTTTTTCTTTTAAATATGCAACTAAATGAATGCAAGGATTAATTACAAATGATTTATCCTAAGTTAACCAGAATTGTATAATTACACATTGTCTTAGTTCAACAAGATAGTTCTCAGCCAGGTAGCGGATAGGATTTATCGGTGCACCACGAATCACCGTAGCAATGCAGCCGAAGGATTAAGTACCTTTAGAGAAACAACCACTATAATATTTACGAATCACCGTAATATTTATAAAAGGTTATTACTCTGTCGTAGCCTAGACACCAAGAAATTAAATTGTTCAAAAAAGACAACTTGTCAATATACAATTAAGTGTTATCGATGTCTAACCGTTATTAATAATCAAAATCTAAGATGAAATGCAAAACTGAAATTAAACGTGTATTAACAATGCAACTACGAATGTAATTTTTTTTTTAAATTTTTGAATTTTTTTAATATATATATATATGTGTGTGTGTGTGTGCAAATGCAAGCAATCAACAATGGAACTAAAATAAAAACAAGAGATATATACAATGCAAGGCAAATAAAAACAATAGATATATCAAGCAAGTAGTTTTTTTCTTTTTATAAAGAAAAGCAAAGCAATTATTTTTGGGCAAGAGTTGAGCGAAGCAAGCAACTTTTCCAATCTGCTTTGGCAACCTGAAATTTAAAACAAGATATATACAATTGTTTTTTTTGAAAGGAAACTTAAAAGTGGGGTTTTACTTAAAAAAATTGTAAAGATTAGAATGGAACTTAAAACTATTGAAAACAAAACAAAACAACTTTAGAAACTAAAAACAAATTAAACAAAACTAAAAACGAATTGAGCAAACACTCTTTTTTTTATAAAAAATATTAACAAGAAGATATTTAAACAAAAGGGTTTAGAATAAAAATAAAAATAAACTAATCAACTTGGCCCAATGTATCCCGGCCCAAATGCAAAACACCCCAAATCAGTTTATACCCAAAATTCACCAACCAGTTCTCTCTAAAAAAATCGAAATCGAACAAAAGGGCAAGGCGAACTTCAAAAAGAAAAGAAAAAAAAGTGTGCGAAATCGCGAAATCCAAGTTGATCGCAGTTCTGGGAGGGCGGATTCGTGTTGCTTATGGAGTTATCGAAGCAAGGCGGTAAATGGCAGAGGGGTGGAGTTGCGAACAAGTCACGGCTGTGCGATGTGGGTATGCGATCGAGGTGATTTCGAGTTGTGTTCGTGAAAAGGTGATAGTCGAAATTGAAGTGAGATATGTAAGTGAAGGAAATTCGAGGAGGGGGAGTCTCGTATGTAGTTTGAGGTTCGGAGTGCAATTTGGAAGAGGGGCGGTCTTCAGGTGATTGATGGCTAATGCGATGATCTGAGGTGAGTTGTTTTTTTTGGTTCCTAATTGAATGGAATGTTTTTGTTTGTATGTTTTTTTTGGTTCCTGATTGACTTGAATGGGAATTTGCAGTTTACGAATGTGGTATGAATGGAGAAGAACTGTTTGAATATTGTGTAGTTTGAAAGTGGAGGAGGAGCAGGATATTGTATATGGCAGTTTGTTGTGAAGTTTTGAAGTTTGAACTTGTATGCAAGCAGTAAGTTTTGGGATTGTAGAAGTATGACAAGAAGAATGACTGGAAGTGTATGGCAGCGACAGGTTCGTTGACTGGCAAGGCAGGTGGTATGGTGAATGCTGCTGGAAGGTGATAAGTTGTTGGTGGTTATAGAGAATGTATCAATGAGTTGAAGAAGTGATGCAGTGGTATTGTTATGGGTCTGCTGCTGCTGTGTATGTTTGGGTATGTGGGGAAGGTTGAAGAAGTGGTGTTGAATGATGGTTATACACAGAGCAAATGAGCACTTGCAAATGATGGTTGAAGAAGGGTTGTTGTTCGTATTGCTTGGAACAGAGAGGATGCTTTATGTTTTGGAAGTGGAAGGCAGTAGTTAGTATTGAAATGAAATGGTGGTGTGCAGGGCAATGGCACAGTTTCTGGTAGTGCACAGTTCGACAAGTAGGGGCATGGACAGTTTTTGTGGAGGCAGTGATAGGTAACAATGTTAAGTATACAGAAGTGAGTTCGTTTGTGATTTGGTTTGGTGATACAGGCACTGTGCTTTGGGTTGGTTTGTAGTCACTAGGTACTGGTAGTGGTGTTCAGGCAGAAATGCATTTGTCGCATTCTTTCCATAGATTGGGTTGCCTCATCAGCTTTTTGGGTGGCCTCCATCTCAGATTTCCGGGATGATTCGGCTTCATCATTGAGCACTTGGATAATGCGATCCTTGTAAGCGAGTTCAGTTTCTAGTTTCTCAATTGCCTTTGCCCGCTCGAAGGCCACTACCGATGCTTTGTCTGTTGCTTTCATCCACTCCTTATATTGGGTATAGATATCATGAATATAGTCATGCATCGTGTTTTCTGCTTCCGATGGATTTTTCTTTAAGTGAGGGGGGAAGATGAAGCCGTCAAAACATATGTTCAGAAAATATTTTCTTAATTGGGCAATTCTGATAGCCCTTTCCCGGTGGGCTCAGTGATGGCCTGTTCAGCAACAGTGGGAGGTTCGGCCTCAGTCCTACGACGCTGAGACTCAGACCTTGGGGCATGAGAAGATGGTTTTTGGTGTGGAGGCTCCGGGGGATGTGAGCTTTAAGTAGAAGGTTATGTAAGGAGCCGGGGATCTGGAGAACGCGATCGGGATTGGTATCTATATTCCATATCCCTATCTCTATCCCTTTCGTAACGCTCTTGGCTGGAATAACCGCGATCGCGATTTCTATCATCCTCCCACCGATGGGACTCATGATACGAACTCGATGACTGGCATGCTGAGCGTAGACTGTCAAGCATAAAATCTCACCTATTCATCGTTTCTGTAAAGTAAAAGAAGAACGGAGTTAGTGATCTGTCGAAGCAGACAACTTAAGGCTGGAAACTGTGTAGTGTCGTGAAGTGTATATGTGTGTGCAACCCCCCGACCAACCAGTAATGTCAGCCGCACTGATGGGTAGAGACTCGCTTAAATCTAGAGCACTTTGAAGCCCCTCAATCCGGTGTCGTGTTAAAGTGACACATAATCCGGAATTGGAATTTCAGCAAGTCCTTCAAAAGGGTTCTCCACTTGTAAGAGAGGAGCCTCCGAAATTCTAACGCCGGAGGCTGGCAGCGACACAACTGCAGATTTCCATCTCGAAGTTTTATGACGCTTGTGTGCAACTGCCTTGCCTTTTCTCCTTCCCTCTGAACCCTGAAAACTGTCAGAAAGCCCGGCCATGGGTTTGTCGTTCGTAGGCGTGTGTTCTTCATCATCCTCCTCAGCAATTACGACCCCGGGCGCTTTGCGCTTTACCCGCTTCGTCGAGGCTGCCCTAAGCACTCCTTCAAGTCTTATGCTTTGTTTTCGTTCGATCAGCCCAACGTTCCTGAAGTTTCTGTCTATTAGCACCGAGCCAAAATCTCTCATTTCACTCGCCACTTCTTGGAGAATTCACACTATTTCTTTATAGTGAGCACCTTCGGGTCGCGGAATTGCAGCTGTAAAGAAAATACAATATTAGTCTCAACATCAACTACGGCTATCTCATTAACTACTGGAATAAGTGCAGCACTTACGTCTAGCTAACCATTAACTAGCAAACCCTGGTGGGCATCGAACATAGAACCACTCAGTTTTGAAGTAGCTCAATCTGGTCAAGGCACCAGTCACAACTTGGCAGTTGCTGACTGCCTCAAGGAATGTGAAAGAAGGGCTATCTCCCCGACTCTTAACATTAAAAAGGTATCTAATTTTGACTGGAGTCGGGGGTCGGAAAAGATGCTCCATGAATACAATGAATAGACTGTTCAACAGCGCGTATCCATGGGGATGTAATTGTGAGGGGGCAATTCCGATAAAAGCCAGCACTTCTCTAATATATTGATTGAATGGAGGAAGCATTCGGGTTGTACATGAATGCCTGTTGAAGGCAGTAAACCCTTCTGGGGGAGCATGCGGTCTGTCATTCGGTCCCGGTAATAAGACGTCGTCCAACGACAGACCGTGCCTTAAACATATCCGCCCCAACATATCTTCGGAAACATTGGACGACACTGAATCTTGTGGGTTCTCGATAAACCTGGCACCTGGCAGCTCGTCCGGAGCTAGATCTATAACTTCGGCTGCGATGACCGGTATCTCTATTACTAAGGGAGCTGGACTTTGAAGCTCTTGCTATTGTAAGCTTGTAGACTCCATAACTAATCAACTTTTCAAAAACCATCATTAGATGATAACAAGCCCGTGTATTCCCCAGTGTGAAGTGTGTGATTGTGTTGTGCAGTGCTACATATTACTTGAGAAATTCTACAGAGTTTGAGAAAATATTCAAACAACGAGACTCCATAATTCAATTGGAGTGACTGTCATCGCTAACCGTCACGACTGCGCCATCCGGACTTTAAAGGCCGATCTGAGTTAAAGTTCGTTAAATTTGTGTTAAGTTACAGTTCCATCGACGAACTTCGAGGGGCAGTCAAATATGCAGTTTAGCAGTTAAGTCCAGTTATGCAAAGCCGAAGTTCGTCGGAGTCAAGTGTTCGAATTTGCATGGAGTTCATATCCATCAAAGTCAAAGCTCAGATCGTTCATTACAAAGGCTTCAATTTTGTATCGGTCGGAAACTCTAGTTTCGTATCGAGCAAAAGCTTATTAACTTCGTATCGATCGAAACTCAGCGGCTTCATACCGATCGGGTTATATGGCATTTAGAATCGATCAAGGATTATTGGCTTTGTATCGATCGGGTTATATAGAGTTTCGTATCAATCAAAGATTATGATATTCGTATCGATCGCCTACCCTGGGTTTTGTATAGATCCTTGGCTCTTCAATTTCGTGTTGATATCCTTGAGTCGATACGAATTGACCACCCCGGAT
Source organism: Allium fistulosum (assembly GCA_030737815.1). NCBI lineage: Eukaryota > Viridiplantae > Streptophyta > Magnoliopsida > Asparagales > Amaryllidaceae > Allium > Allium fistulosum. The sequence goes on from JASFAW010000014.1 coordinate 9,589,500, forward strand.
CGATATGAAATTCACCATTACGTCAATCAATTCTTCATCGATACGAATCTTATGCCCCAAATTGATACGAAGCCAAGTTTTCTCCTTCCTTTCATCGATACGAAATTGAAGCTATGCTACCCTCCAAACTTCACCTTCTCTAAAACCACTCGGGTGCTATCCGCTCCCTCCTCGACCTCATGTCGATCGCCTCCGGCCACCACTTCGTCAGAACCGATCACGGAAGCAAGCAGGACGGCACGGAATTCCAAATCTCATCGTTTTTCGATACAAATTCATGGTTTAGTTACCTAGCTTTGGTAATTAGTTGGAAGGATTAGCAAGTTATGTTTGGTTGAGGACGACGACAGTTCTTATTTCTAAGTCTTTCTATCGATACGAAGGCACTGCGAGTAAATGAAAGCAAGTAAAAAATATTTCTAAGTACAAAATGGTATTTATATGGTTCGACCCCCCTAGGCGATGACAATTCGTATCCCAGAAACTTTGACTGGTTGAAAACAGTTTTTATTCCCATCGGCACGAAGTGATGTGTTCGAATCCATCCGTCATCGATCCAAAACTCAACCATTCATGTCCATGTGCCATCCATCCAGAGTAACGCTTGGTCGCATCCATCAGGAAATCGACACGAAGCGCAAAGAAAAGACCGATTGGACTATTCGAATCCGTTTGAAATGCATCGATACGAACTACTCAATTCGTATCCATCAACGTATAGCCCACGAAGACTCGTATCCAACGATACGACGACAACTTTTCGACCTTTTACATCGACCTAGGAGAGAATCGATATAAAGGGACATTCCAAAAAAAACCATCAAGCGTTGTTACGAGTCGAATTTCACATTGATTCAGGAGAGGGTCAATACAGAATTTGATAAAAAATAACTAAAAAACTTACAATGACTCGTGAACGTGTGAATGTTAACGGGAGTCAGGCTAACGTACATTCATGTATAATGGACTAACATCCAATTTTTAAAATTCACAGGGAGAGAATGCTCAACTAATGACAATCACAACGACGGACAATAGTTTGTTATCATTCAATACTCGGTTACAATAATGAATGGTACAACAATTGGCAGCCAACAATTGATAATACTGAAGAATCAATTAAAGGTTACATCTTTCGAAGAAATGACAACAACCATTCAGACAAGTCAAATGGAAATGTTCAGAATGAAGATTGCAACTTTTCAAAGCATGTCATGTTCTCACAAGACATACTTTGGGGGAAAAATGTTATCCCACCTTTTGGCAAGGCCGTGACACCAAGAACTTAACCGGAAACCGTGGACATTTCATCCCGAAGATTGGTTATATGCAGGCTCACTATGAATATCGATGAATTTTTTCCAAGTCTGGATCAAGTACAATCAACATGACATGACATGCAAAGCTCTGGAAGCCAACGTTCCAAATTTCAAGTCAATCTGAGTCCGTATGCTCAAGATATGATCGATGCAAGCCAAGGAAATTGATTTGTTCATATCCATCACATCGCTCTCTTTGCATTGGTTCTGCTTTCATCCATCTGAAACTGCATTCTTCATATCCATCAACTGAAAGGCTTTGTTCACATCCATCAGTTATCTATTGTTCATATCCATCACATACACTCAACTTCGTATCCATTAATTGGAGTCAATTCATATTGATCCCAATTGCACAGCTCGTATCGATCGATACGAGTAAAACATCAAACGAATGATACGAAAATGACCCTCAGCTATTGCTATCCCACCTTTTGGCAAGGCTGTGACACCAAGAAATTGATTAGAAACCAATGACGGTTCGTCTTAGAGATCGGTTATACGCAGGCTCACTATGGATACGATGAATTTTGTTCGAGTCTGGATCAAGCTACAATCGACAAGACATGACGAGCGAAGCAATGAAAGTCAACATTCCAAATTTCAAGTCAATCCGAGTTCGTATGCTCAAGTTACAGTCGATGCAAGTTGAAGGAAATAGCCCCAATTTCGTATCCATCAGTAGGCCGCACTTCGTATCGATCGACTTCGTATCCGTCACTAGAGTTTACTTCGTATCGATCGACATCGTGTCCATCACCAGAGTTTACTTCGTATTGATCGACTTCGTATCCATCAAGAGATAGTGCACTTCGTATCGGTCAGCCAGTGTCTACTTTGCATCCATTGAAGAACCGTTGTTCAAATCCATCAAGAGAGCCTTGTTCCAATCCATCCAAAAACTCCTACTTTGTATCCATCGGCAAGTAGTATGGGCGTCTGTTTCGCATCGTTCAAACTTAAACTCACTTCGTATCGATTGATCACCGATCGATACGAAATGCACACATCCCAACGATGCGAAGCTTAGCATACACAATCGATGCGAACAGGGCATAACAATCGATACGAACTAAGGAACTTTCATCGATACGAACTGTGCATCCTTCATCGATGCGAACAAGGCAGCAGCATCGATACGAACGAGGCAAAGTTCAAGGATGACTCGGTCAACTCGGCGTAAAAGGTGGATCGATCCGAAGAGTGCTCGCCACATCATCACCTGGGCACGCGCAGCCATCGATTCGAACAAGATCGAGTCAAAATGATCGAGTCGAACTAAACAGCCTGCCGAAAGTCTCCATTTCGTATCGATCATATCTCGCAATCCACAAGTCCAAATGCTATGAAATTTTCACAAAAGCTTCCCGATCTCTCTAGGGGGCATAGAGACTATGTGGTTTACCCGACTGACACCTCGATCTATCTCATGTTTTGATCAGCTGGCGACAAAGTTTATTGAACAATTCCGTATGCATGTCACAAGACCGAAGGATGTTAATACTTTATCTAGTGTCACTCAAGCTCCTGGAGAGACACTCAGGCGTTATTTAGAAAGATTTCATGCTACATGTGCTGAGATCAGCAACCCAAATGATAACTCTATCCTTATGGCACTGACCAAGGGGATTGAGCCCGATTCTGAGTTCACAACTGGTTAGCCGGAAAACCCCCTACATCATTGGACCATTTCTATTCCAAGGCAGCCTAATTCTTGAGAAGGGAGGATGCGAAACAGTCTAGGAAAAAGGATGATGCGGGGCCTAGTGTGGAAGGAATTCAGAGTAACATTGTTGTTAAACAATCCGGGGAGAGCTCCAGAAAAGTGCAATTGAACATTCAGAATAAACAAGATCAGTAAAAAGGCAATGGTAACCAAAATAGAAAATGGGATCAGAACCGTGGTCCACGACGTAGAGCTCCTATGTTTGATAACTACACTCCTTTGAATACATCGCTAGAGAATGTGTATTTACAGACCTGTAATACTATTTAGTATAAAATGCCTGCTCTGAAACAGTCATCGGAGAAACAAATCCAGATAGGAAAATTTTGTAGATTCCATGAAAGCTACGGCCATACACAAATGAATGACGTCACTTTCAGGATCTCATCTAAAAGTTGATAAGAGAGAGAAAGTTAGAACAGTTTTTGCGGGCGCCGCAGTCGGGAGGTGCTGGCCCATCAAATCAAAATCATGTACTAAATCCGGCTAGACAGAAAGAACCCGCTCGTACCGGCGGGAGGTTGGTGATAAACATTGTTAGTGGTGGTCCTCATCCAGCAGACCGAAGCTGGAAGGAAACAGAGTCTTATGCCAGCTTTATCAAGCATGCGGACTTTGAATGTTGTAGTAATTTCGAAGATGGGGCTCCAGCCAAGCAACAAAGAACGATGGCATATGACATCATATTTCAGGGTCGGGATGCCGACAGGATCGAAGCCCCCACTATTGATCCGCTTGTAATACCAGCTCAAGTAGGTCCTGCTTAGATGAAGAGGATCTTGGTACACAGTGGAAGTTCTATGAATATCTTGTTTAAACGAGCCTATGACCAGATGAGAATGGAGACTAAATACTTGAAGCCATGTCAGTCCCGTATTTATGGCTTCAATGGGAGTGCAACTATACCTACTGGAGTGGTGGAATTGCCAGTGGAGTTAAGAATTGGTAAACGTCGGAGAGTTCGGATACTACAGTTTGTTGTTTTGGATATAAACTCCCTATATAATGATTTCTTGGGCCGACTAGCTCTAGCTGAGTTCTGGGCTGCCATCGCGTGTTTGACTTTGAAATTCCCCACCAACAATGGAGTCGGAGTTGTTCAAGGGGATGAGGCCGCAGGACGAGCCTGTTATGTTGCTGAGCTGCGTGGGGCACAACGAAAAGAAAAAGGGAAGGGAGTAGAGGAATCTCTCCGTGTCCGCTTTGCTGATAATTGACAATTAACGCCCGAGCACCCCAACCAATTCCAAAGAGATCTTGACCCGAGAGAAACCGAAAGCGAGGACGAAAGTAAAGACAGTCAAGCTTCTCCGGCCGAACTGACGGTCAATGTTCCAATCGACGATAATGATGATTCAAGAATGATAAAGATTGGATCTCAGCTAAGCCAACAAATGCAAGAGGAATTGGTTGAATTTCTTCTGGTAAATCTTGATGTGTTTGCCTGGACGCACTCTGATATGTGTGGAATCTCGCCGGACATCGCGAGCCGCACATTGAATATTGACCGGCGGCACATCCCAGTCAAGCAAAAAAGGCGTGGTATGGATCTAGAGAGAATGGTCGACCTTAAAGAAGAGGTAGATAAGCTTAAAATGAATGGATTCATTCGAGATGCATTATACCCGGAATGGGTATCCAATCATACTTGTCTGAAAACCAAATTGGAAATGGAGAACATGTGTTGACTACTCAGAGTTGAATAAAGCTTGCCCCAAAGACAGTTTTCCACTTCCATGAATTGATCAATTTGTAGACTCAACGGGTGGACATGAACTTTTATCCTTCATGGATGCGTACTCTGGCTATAATCAAATACCCACGCACTTGCCTGACCAGGAGCATACCAGCTTTGTAACCAATATGGGACTCTATTGCTATAAAGTTATGCCTTTTGGACTCAAGAATGCTGGGGCAACTTATCAACAGTTAGTTAATTGAATGTTCGCTAACCAGATTGGAAAAACAATGGAGCTATATGTGGACGACATGCTAGTCAAGTCACGGTTTTCCATTGATCACATCAAAGACCTGGAGTCAATGTTTAATATCCTCGGAGAATACAGAATGAAGCTTAACCCATTGAAATGTCACTTTGGGGTCGCATCCGAAAAATTCTTTGGGTTTATCGTCAACGCTCGAGGAATCAAAGGCAATCCCAAAAAGATCTGGGTGATCAAAAATCTTGAAACTTCGAAAACTATAAAGCAAGTCCAGAGTCTCAACGAGAAAGTAGCTGTACTGAGTAGGTTCATTTCAACATCCACTGACAAGTGCATTCCCTTCTTCGATCTGATCCGAAAGGGAAAATGAAACTTTGAATGGACTACGGATGTGAGGGCGCATTCCGAGCACTAATTCAACATCTCTCCACACCGCCAATTTTGTCAAAGCCTATCGATTATGAGAAGTTATACATTTACTTGGCGGTATCAAAAAACGCAATCAGCGCTGCCCTAATTCGGGAGGATGACCGAATACTAAAGCCGGTCTAGTATATTAGCAAGCGACTAACTGGAGCTGAGAGAAATTATCTGAAGCTAGAGAAGTTGGCTTATTGCCTTGTTATTGCCTCGAGGAAGCTCCGTCCGTATTTCCAGGCTCATCCAATTACCATTTACACCAACCAGCCATTACGACAGGTCCTTACACGGCCTGAGACGTCTGGTAGGTTACTCAAATGGAATATCGAGCTAAGTCAGTTTGACATTACTTACACTCCAAGGCGAGCCATTCAAGGACAAATCATAGCAGATTTCATAGCGAATTTACCATCCCAGAGGACTTGCCCGAAACAAGTGAGTCTCCTAAGTATATTTGGAAGCTGCACACAGATGGTGCATCAAATGACCGTTGCTCAGGTGCAGGGGTTGTACTTGAAACTCCTAAAGGACGATCTATATGCTATGCTCTAAAGTTCAACTTCCGTTCAACTAATAATGAAGCCGAGTAAGAATCTCTACTGGTTGGATTGAAACTTGCCAGAGATTTAAGAATCATTGCTGTGGAAATTTATTGTGATTCACAATTGGTCGTGTTTCAAGTCAGAGGGGAATATCAAGCCAAAGATTGAAGACTGGCTGCTTACCTTGTTCAGGTTCAGGAGATACTGAATCAGTTCGATTATTATGTCATTTATCACATCCCATGAGAACACAATCAGAAAGCCAATTCGTTAGCAAAGTTAGCCAGTACAGGTGAAGCACAGCAAATGGGACTCGTTCCCATGGAGACATTGCCTTCGCCAAGCATTGATCAGATGGAAACCGATTGGATATTTGATGTCGCTTCCGAGAAGGAGTCATGGATGACTCCGTTCAGAAATTATCTTGAGCACGGAACCCTGCCAGAGTGCAGGAGTGAAAAGAGATAGATTCTTCGAAAAGCCTCACGGTTCACCATTCAAAATGGAGTTATGTATAGAAGAGGATACTCTGTTTCTCCGGTGTATCACTCACGATGAAATCAAACGCATATTGTATGATGTGCACGAAGGAGAATGTGGCGATCACACTAGGGGCAAGCCTTGCCAAGAAAGTGCCCAAATATGGATACTATTGGCCAACCGTATATCGCAATGCATCAGATTATGCCAGAAAGTGCGACAAATTCTAGAAGCATGCTCGGATTCCAAGGGCCCCACCTACCGAAATAACTCAAATGGTCAGTCCATGGCCGTTTGCAGTATGGGGCATTGACATTATTGGCTCTCTACCTCTAGCCAAAAGTGGTGTGAAGTACGCCATCGTAGCAGTTGATTACTTTACCAAGTGGGCGGAAGCTGAACTCCTCACTATAATCACAACGAAGAATGTGATCAACTTTGTAGTGCGCAACATCATTTGCCGATTTGTTCTCCCACGTACTATCATTACTGACAACGGGACCCAATTCGACAGTATCGAAATTAAGGATTTCTGTCAACAATTCCACATTCAGAAGAAATTCTCCGCAGTTGCACACCCTCAAGTGAATGGACAGGTCGAAGCTGTTAATAAAGTTATAAAGTCTATTCTGAAGAAACGACTGGAAAAAGCCGGGGGCAAATGGGTCGATAAACTTCGTATGGCCTTATGGGCCTACCGAACAACCCATAAGTCCGCGATCGGCCACACTCCGTTCTCTCTCTCTTATGGTTCAGAAGCTGTTATTCCATTCGAATTAGAAGTACCTTCTCATCGTGTGACATACTATGATCCAAAGACAAATGCTATATTACTTGCTGAGTCTCTCGATTTATTGGATGAGAAGCATGAAGAGGCAGATTTGAGGGCAGCCGCATATCGAAGTCGAGTCGCCCGATTATACAATGCCAAGGTCCGACCCCGAACCTTTGAACTTGGCGATCTCGTCCTCAAGAGAATTTACCTGGTCCCTTCTCATACGAAGCCAACTTAGGAAGGGCCGTATGTTATTGAACGAAAGCTCAGAGATGGCACATCCAAATTATCGACCGTTGATGGTCTCACTCTTCCGAGAGCCTGGAACAGCGAGAGTCTTCGTTGCTACTACACATAACAGGCTCTGTGTATTTATTCAGTCTATTTTTCATTTGCAATTTGTTTATGCACTTCGAAATTTGAATTTGTAATAAAGCAACTGATTTTGCCATATTTTCCTATTTCAGCAATAAAGTGCAATCTCTTCGAGCCAGAGCTTCGATTTACTTGAAATACTTCATATGACCATCACTATGCACGGAGAGCTATGTTCCATCATACGGTGGAATTTATTCAAATAGGGAGTGACTGTGGTATGACCGATCACTCACTAAGTGAAACCCGAGCTCGAGGACAAGCCATCACACTGAAGCCAACAAATGGATTGATACACGACAATCCTTTAACTAACTCCAGATTCCCAGAGTGTGAACTGGAGTATAAACTTACAAATACGGTTTCGAAGAGGGTGGATCCGTCCACCTAACGACTTCACCCGTAACTTGACCAAGTTTGAGGAAAATGGATCTGTCTATCTAACTACCTCGCTTGTTAGCTCGGGGTGGATGTGAACCGACCATCCACGATCCTGATAGATTCATCATTCCCGGAGTGCGAACGAAATCCTAAAGTCTGAACAGATGTGACTGACCATCTGTCGAACAACTCCAAGTTCCCGAAGCGCGAACTGGAGTATAAATGTCAACTAGCTCCGGATTCCCAGAGTTTGAACTAGAGTGTCAACATATACACCAACTCCATATTCCCAGAGTGCAAAGTGGAGTATAAACGTTAACTCAAAATCCTCGGAGAGTTGATTGAAGTTTGAACGCAAACCGGATTGGGATTGACCATCCGTAAAACAACTCTAAGTCCCCGGAGCGTGGTTAAAGTGTAATTGCAAATCGGGTGTGACTGACCGCCCACGAATCCATCTAAAGTCTCCAGAGTGTGGACATCATTGCAAACATTAAGCGGGTGTGATTGACCACCCATGAAAATGACTGAAGTCCCCGGAGTGTGGATGTATCCTTGAAACTCAAGCAGGCGTGTCCGACCGCCGACGTACGAATGCAAATCCTCGGAGTGTGGATGCAATCAATGATAAATGAGCAAATGCGATTCGACCACTCGAATTTCTTTATTCCAGCATTAGTTCGACAACGTTACGCTCGATGAGTTGAAAGCGAAGTGCGATTGCTACTTGATCTCTACAATTCGTCCCTGAAATTGGGGGCAAAACTTAAGCGTTGATCTCCGATTGAGACAATGCAGCATTGGAGTCCAATTCAACATTCAGCCATCACTCATAGTCATGATTTCAGGACTTAACGACTAAACTTAGGTCCAATCCAAAGGTCGAAACTCGACAAGTATACTGGGCTAAAGTTCGAGCGCTGAAATACTTAATCAAATAAACGAAAACTGAGTTAACAACAAAATGGAATTTCATTTCAACTGTTTGTAGAAAAAAACTAAGTACAAGTTTATCCAAAAAATTCTACTAGCAGGGGTCGAACCCGCATTTATACACGGCTAGTAAAAAAGAACAAAAGAAATTCCTATCTGCTCAAAATTTAACCAAAGAAGCATGTCTATTCTTTCTTCTTCTTTGGTTTCCTCTTCGGTGTAGACCCACTGGAGCTTCCGCTTAGTTTTCTCTTTGAGCCCTTGCTTTTCGGTGGCCGATCTCCAGTCGGGGGCATAATATCAACATCCTCCTCCGAACTCAAGTGTATTGGAATGCTTCCTGCAGGCAGAGTCGGAGGGACATGATCAATAGAAGGAGGTGGGGCAGGCGCGCTTGTCTCAATGACCATTCCTCCCGGAGATATCATCTGCAAAGGAGCCGGACCAGGTCCAGTCATACCACCGCCAAAACCACTGCACCGCGCGGCTGCCTCCATTTCGGCATTGATTTCAGCTATGATTTCCTCCTCATGAAGCGTTGGTGCATCGTCAGGAACTCCCGCAATTGGAGCCGAAGAACATGTCATCGGTGCACTTCCGCCCATAACGAATGGCAAATCTGCAAAAGGATCATTGTGAGGACCGAGGAGTTCCTCCATCATCTACTCATAAAAAATAAGCATGCTCCCCTACGTTCCATGCATATGATGTGATTCTCGAGTGGCAGGAGGCACGACCGTTGTAGCATCAATCACTGGACAAAAACAAAAGAAGAACTGTTAATAACTACTTCGAATGACGATCCCGATTTCGGATAAGCATATAGAATGTTCAGAGTACCTTCCTCGGTTTGACTTGTGGGCAGCTGAACGACCTTAGAAACTTTCTCGCGAGCTGGAGACAACTGCAGTCGATCCAGATTATAAGCAGGAACGGGCTAAGGATCAACCGCAGCTGTACATTCGGACTGAGTCAGCCTAAGAGTTTCAGAACTTGTATCATGATGCTCGATGCTAGAACCTTCTCCAACTTCGGAATGCTAAGCGCCAAGCCTCTCATTCTCATATGAAATCATGGCATCGTGGAGAACTTTCCGCTCGTCTTCGCTCAACACTCGGTTTTCGAGCTCGAACTCATCAATCGATTCGGCTTTGTGGGTGGCCTTTTCATCCTCCACCAATCGGCCCCAGGCATTGTGTAGATGTGTCGGATAATTATCGAGCCAGGCTATATTTCCGTGCTTCAAGACGTTAGCATTATAAACAATGAGGAGATCTTCAATATCATCTTCTAGCCTAGACTCCGCCATTCGGACATTCTCCTCGACCTCAGTCTCCACCACCCGAACCTTAGCCGTTGCCGCATTCCGTTCGCCCCGATGCACACCGGCCTATTCACATGCTTCCTAGGCGGCTTTGTTTGCATCATCCTTTTCTTTGATGATTTCAGAAAATTTAGGTTTAATCTCAGCAAGTTCTTTCAGAGCATCGTCCCGTTCAGCTATGACAGTGGTGTTTCAGTGGCCCATCTGCTCCACCAAGGCAAAGTGTGTCTGCCTCATCCTCTCCATGGCCAAGTTAGCCTCATCGGCCTTTTTGGTGGCCTCTATCTTTGATTTCCAAGAGGACTCGGCTTCAACATTAAGCACTTGGACGATGCGGTCCTTCTGGGCGAGATCAGATTCTAACTTTTCGATTATTTTAGCCCACTCGAAGGCCACCTTCGATACTTTCTCTGCAGCCTTCGCCCACTCTTTTTACTGGGTATAGATGTCATGAATGTAGTCATGCATTGTGTTCTCCGCTTCTGAGGGAATTCTCTTTAAGTGAAGAGGGAAGATGTAGCCATCAAAGCATATATTTGGAAAAACTTTCTTTAGCTAAGCAATTCTAATAGCCCCTTCCCTAGTAGGCTCAGTGATAGCTTGTTCAGCGACGACTGGAGGCTCAACCTCAGTTCTATGACAATGCGACTCAGGCCGAAAGGTTTGCGAAGATGGTTTGTGATGAGGGGGCTCTACCGGCTATTTTCCCTGGCCTGAAGGTTGTGTGGGGAGTCGAGGAGGTGGAGAACGCGATCGGGATCGATATCTCTGTTCACTGTAATCCCTATCTCTATCCCTCTCGTAGCGTTCCCGACTAGAATAACCGGGATCGCGGTTTCTGTCATCCTCCCTCCGACGGGACTCATAATACGAGCCTTACGATTGGTGTGCTGAATGAAGACTGTTGAGTATAGAATCTTGCCTATTCATCAATCTTTAAAGTAAAAGAAAAAAGAAGTTAGTGAATTCTTGAAACAGGCAATTTAAGGCTGGAAACCGTGTGGTGCCATGAAGTGTATATGTGTGTGCAACCCCCGACCAACCGGTAATGTCGGCCGCGCTGATGGGTAGAGACTCGCTTAAATCTTGAGCATTTTGAAGCTCCTCCAATCCGGTATCATGTGGAAGTGACACGAATTCCAAAATCGGAATATCGGCAAGCCCTTCAAAAGGACTCTCTATTGGCGAGGGAGGAGACTCTGAGATTCTAACGCCGGAGGCCGGCAAAGAAACCACAACTGATTTCCACCTCGAAGACTTAGGGTGTTTGTGAGCAGCGGCCTTGCCTTTTCTCCTTCCTTCTGTCGCTTGAAATCTGGCAGAAGGCCCAGTAACGAGTTCATCATCTATGGGCGTACTTTCATCATCGCCCTCCTTGGCTATCACAAGTTTGGGCGCTCTACGTTTAGCCCGTTTTGTCGAGGCTGTTCGGATCGATCCTTCAGGTCTAATGCATTGATCTTGATCGATCAGCCCAACGATTCTCAAGTTCTCATCTATGAGTACCGACTCGCTTTCTCTCATCTCAATCGGCACTTGATGTGCACGTAAATGTGCAAATTTTTACCAATATATTTAATCTATTTAAATTAAATAAATGATCATATCGGGTATTTTAACTTGTTTAAACCAAAATTCAAATTATTTCAAATTAGCACATATTCATCTTCATCCAAGGGCAAACTGGTCATTTTTATGCATTTATTAAATTGTGAAAATTTACTTGGAATTTTCTATGTTGTTTTGTAGGAAATTTGGTAAATTTTACAAGTGGTTACATGATGATATATGCATGCATAAGAGTGAAGAGAACAAATGAAGATGGAAATAATTCAAAGTGAAGATAATGGAGGACCCCACCTACCCACCTACCTTAATGTATAAATTAGAGGCTAATGCACATGCTTATGGAATTAATGACTTCATGTACACTTAAATGAGGATTATTTGAAGCTAATGATTACTTGGCCTCCACACTTCCTAAGAGGGTATTTTGGGCATTCCCCAAAAATATGAATTAGGGTTTAACACATGTATAAAATCCCCTTATGTTTCATGTAACCCTCTCCCCCATAGTCTCTCTTACTTAGTTTTTAGCTTAGAAAATAAACAAGCTCTTCTCTTTCTCTTTTCATGGCTACTTAGCCATTTTTATCTTCATATAATTTTTCTTTTTTATGAAATTTAATATATGATCTTTTCCCTTTCTTATTTATTTCCTTTCATGTTGTAGTGTAGATTTACTTTCATGCAAGTAGAATAGTTCTAATTCTTGTTAATTAGCTCTCTTTTTCATTAGATTTCATTTTCCTTCTTTTTTAGTTTCATGTTGCAAGCTACAAGTGTTGATATGATAACACAAATGAGAGGCTAATCCCTTCAATTTAGGGGTAATGAAGCCTCTAATCATGTAGCTTCAACATTTTGATGTTTATGCTCTCTTTTTAAGCTTAAAATGAAGTGGTTTAACTTGTTGTTTTTGATGTGAATTTGACAGCCTATATTGTTGACACCAAATATGCTATGCTTAAACAATCACAAACAAAGATTACTTCTTCATCTACATATGATGATGGTAATGAAGTGGTTGTTGAAATTAAAATTTGATGGCTTATATTTCTAAACAATAGTTAATAGGCCATGCTTAAAATAGGTTTTGCTTTTAACTTTATTGTCATATTTTATGAGTGTTAAATGTGTAATAGTAGTTGTGTTATAGTTTGATGGTTTATATTGTGCTAATTGCACATGTTTGCACCAAAATTGGGCACAACACCCTTTAGAAGTTTTTGAAGAGATAAAATGAAGAAATTAAATGGAAAAAGAGGATTATCTAACAAAAACTCCAAAAACAGATAATGAAAGTAATATGAACGCACAGAAACCCAAGAATTTAGAGTGGTTCGGCGTGTTGCCTACGTCCACTATGAAGTTGATTGCTTTATTGATGTTTCTTTGATGATTACAATTGATTTCAGTAGGTTACAGCAGATAACAATGATTTACAACAGTGAAATTCGTTAGTGGCAGCAGCAATGGGGTTTAGAACTAGATCCGGCAGCGTCTGGGCGTTGGAGAATTCAAAGAAGAAGCAGATCTCTTTTCTGTTGACTCTAGGGGTCTATTTATAGGTGTAGGAGGCGGATATTTCTTTTAGATCTCGGGAGGCTTCTTCTGGCACGTGAGTAGGCCCGCGCGACCAAGCTCGTGAAGTTTCGGCCCGATCCATGATCGATATGAACGGATTTCGTATCGATCAAAATTGTGTCCGATGGAGTCAAAATTTGGTGTGGACATTCTCTAGTATGTGCGCAAGCTTCTGTGAAAATTTCATAGCATTTGGACTTGTGGATCTCGAGTTATGATCGATATGAAATGGAGACTTTCGGCAGGCTGTTTGGTTCGTATCGACTGGAATTACGCTATTCGCATCGATCGAAACTGTGGTTATTCGTATCGATCGGAACTATGTTGTTCGTATCGATAGTCTTGCTCTTTTCGTGTCGACGATGGTGGTTTAGTTTGAATCGATGGAGGTTTGCTTGCTCGTATCGATGGAAGCACTTCAACTCGATGGATACGAACAGTGGTTCGTCGATGGGTGCGAAGTTGACACTGGCTGATCGATACGAAGTGTGCTGTCCCTTGATGGATACGAAGCAACAGGTCTTGAAGGATACAAACAGTGATCCACTGATGGATGCGAAATAGACTCTGGTGATGATGCAGCACTGATGGATTCGAAGTAGGCTATGGTGATCGATGCGGAGCTGATCGAGTCGAAGTAGGCCCTGGTGATCGATGCGGAGCTAATCGAGTCGAAGTAAGCTTCCTTGATGGATTCGAACTCGATCGATTCGAACAGTGGCTAGTCGATGGATTCGAACTCGATCGATTCGAATAGTGGCTGGTTTTCATCCAATTCTTGCATCGATCATAACTTGAGCATACGAACTCAGATTGACTTGAAATTTGGAACGTTGACTTTTATGGCTTCCCTCGTCGTGTCTTGTCGATTGTAGCTTGATCCCGACTCGGACAAAATTCACCGATATCCATGGTGAACCTGCGTCTAACCGATCTCTAAGACGAACAGCCATTAGTTTGTAGTCAAGTTCTTGGTGTCACGGCCTTGCCAAAAGGCGGGATAACATTTGCCCCCCAAAGTACGTCTTGTGGAAACATGATGTGCTTTGAAATGCTGCATTCTTCATTCTAAATATATATCGTCTTTTCGATGAAAGCTGTAATCTTTGACTGATATTCTCGATACTGTAAACTATTGACTGTCAACTGCTATACCCTATATTGTTGCAACTGATTGTTGTATGCTAGTGATTAGCCGTTTGTTGTTGTAATCGTTATCAAATGAGTTTCCAATTCCTGTAAAACTGGAATATTGAAGATTAGTCCGACATATATGCATATATGTTAAGCTGACTCTTGTTGACGTTTGTACGTTCACGAGTCATTGCCAATATACCGTATCGAATTCCGTATTGATCCTCTCCTGAACCGATGTGAGATTCGAATTGTAACAACGCTCGATGGTCGTTTTTGAATGTTCCTTCGTATCGATCCTCTCCTAAATTGGTGTAGAAGGTTAAAACATTATTTTTGCATCGGTATACGTCGTTTTGATGGATATGAAATGAGCATTTTGTATCGATGGGTGTGAGGTCTGATGGATACGAAGCGATCGTTCATATTGATGGATTTAAATGCCTTCAGAACAGCCCTTGCTATGCATTTCGAATCGATGGATCTGGTGTCGTTGGATACGAACAGACAATTCGTATCGATGGGTACTGGTCTCTGAGGGCTGCGATTTGATGGATTCGAACTGATCGTTCGTATCGATGCACTGGGGAAGGAGTTGAAAATGATCGATACGAACAAGGATTTTGTATCGATGGATTATGGATGGATACGAATAGTTCATTCGAATCGATCCTGTGGTAACATTTTGTAACCGGTCGAATCCATTGGGAGGCGAATCATTTATTCCATTCACCCTTAAGTCCATATAAATACTGTGGACTTAGCCACTTTTCACTTTTTACTTTTTATTCTTCTGCCTTGTCTTCGTATCGCTCCGAAGACTTGGAAAAGGAAAACCGCTCGACTTCGAATCGAACCAAAATCTTTAAACCCTTTAACCAGTTGTCAAAATCAGGTAATTAATTGAACAAAATCAGTCCTAAAACGATGAGATCCAGATTCTCATGCCATTCCATTCGAACTTGTGTCCGGACGTTGCTCGAGGAAGTAGATAACGTGCGAGGTCGAGGAAGGATAAAATGGACTTCGAATCGATCTGGGGAAGAAGAAGTGTAGAGGAAGATGGCTTGGTCCTCGTTTTCGTGTCGATCTGGAGTCAGGGCTTTGAGACGATGAGATGGAGGCCTTCGTATCGATTGATGGCTAAGCTGTTGCATCGAGTCGGGATGATCGATGCGAGTGTCTCGAGCATGTTGATCGATACGAAGGGGTTGCATCTGATGGATTCAAAGCCCAGGGTTCTCGATCGATTCGAATTATGCACCAGGGATCGATACGACGGAGACCCAATTGATGGATGCGAAATAATCACCCTGGATCGATTCGAAGTCTCCAGTCTTTTGACCGAATTGAAATCGCACGTAGATGAATATGAACTATCGATGCGAACAAGGCTCTTGTGATCGATACGAATTGAACATTAAAGAACTTGTAATTCCCTGTACACTTGAAAAACTGACTCCGACGAGCTTCAAACTTGCATAATTGGACTTGACCTTAGAATGGCACATCTGACTATCTTGCGAAGCTCGTCGATGGAACTATAACTTAACAAAACAATAACAAACTTTAACTTGGATCGATTGCTAATATCTGGGTGGCACGGTTGTGACGGTCAGCGATGACGGTTATTCCGACTGAATTTCGAAGTCTCGCCGTTTACATGCTTTCTCCAATTTTGTAGAACTTCTCAAGTGATATACAGTACTGCACTGCACATCACACTCACACACTTTACACTGGGGGATGCACGAGCGTTATTCTCTGTTTAATAATGGTTTTTTATAAGCTAGTTAGTCATGGAATCTTCAAGTTTGCAACAGCAGGAACTTCCGAGTTCAATTCCTTCCACCATCGAGATACCGTCATCGAGGTCGAAGTTATAGATCCAACTCCGGACAAGCTTCCTGGCTCCCGGTTCATTTGTCGTCCATAAGATTCTGTGCCGTCCGGCATCTCCGAAGATATGCTGGGATGGATTTGTTTTAGGCATGGCTTGTTGCTTGACGACGTGTTACTGCCTGGGCCAAATGACAGGCCTCATGCTCCCCCGGAGGGGTTTACTACTTTCAACCATCATGCTTGTACGACGGGAACACTTCCTCCATTCAACCAGTACATAAGGGAAATGCTATCGTTCCTTGGAATCGCTCCATCCCAACTACACCCCAACGGATACGCCTTGTTGAATAGCACTTTCATTCTGTTTATGGAAATTCTCTTTCGACCACCAAAGCCGATCGAGATTAGATATCTATTTAACATTAAGAGTCGTGGAGATAGCCCTTCTTTCACATTCTTGGAAGTGGTCAGGAACTGTCAAATTGTAACGACATCCTGGGGAAGGTTAAGTTATTTTAAAACGGAATGGTTCTACGTTCGGTGCCCCTTGGATTCACCAGGCGATGGTTGGATACACGTAAGCGTTGCAATCTTTCCCTTGAATTATCGAGATAATAATGACCGACCTCAAAACTGATGTACTTATCTTCTTTTACAGCCGCAATTTCTCGACCTGATGGTGGATATTTCAGAGAGCTAGTTCGGATCCTCCAAGTGGTTCCGGGTGAAGAGTGGCACATTGACTTGGTTCTAACCGACAGAAACTTGAGAATTGTTAGGCTGATTGAACATAAGCAAAACATACGGCTGGAAGGGACACTTAGAGCGGTCTCGAAGTAGCGGTTTAAACGCAAGGCGCCCGGAGTCGTAATAGCTGAAGAAGTTGACCCGGAGAGAATGCCTATTGATAACGACCTCCAAGCTGGGCCTTCTTCCAATGTCCAGGATTCAGGAGGAAGGAGAAAAGGCAAGGCAATTGCTCACAAGCGTTCTAAATCCATGAGATTGAAATCCGTGGTTGTGTCTTTGCCTGTTCAGGGGATAGAATTTTGGAGGCTCCTCCCCCGCAAGTAGAGAATCCTTTCGAAGGGCTTGCTGATATTCCGATTCCGGATTATGTGTCGTTTCAACACGACCTCTGGATGGAGGAGCTTGATAATGCTCTCGAATTGAGCGGGTCGCTTGCTATGAGTGCGGCCGACATTTCCAGTTGGTCGGGGGGTTGCACATGCATACACTTCACCGCACTACATGATTCATAACTGTAAATCGTCCAACCTAAGAGATCACTAACTTTTCCTTCGTTTCTTATTTTCAGGTACGATGTCCGGGAGAGGATCAATGCTTGGGAGCCTTCGCTCGGCTCGAAAATCTTCTACCTATCACGATTCCCGCAGGAGAGACTCTGATAGAGACCGCGATTGTGGGTACTCTAATCAAGAGAGGTATGAGCGGGACAGGGACAGAGAATACAGACACAGATCTAGATCTCGCTCTCCTCCTCTTAGACTTCCGCCTTCACCTCCTGTTCATGTTCCACACCCACCAGAGCCTCCACGTCACATGCCATCTTCTCTCACACTTCTAGATCCGAGACTCGTCTCCAGAGAGTCAAAACTACTGCCTCCATAATTGCAGAGTAGGTCCCAACTGAGCCCACAAGATAAGAGGCCATTAAATTGGCTCAGATGAGGAAGGAGTTCCCGATTATATGCCTCGATGGCTATGTCTTCCCACCACACTTAAAAAGAATTCCATCAGGGGTGGAAAACACGATGCATGATTACATTCATGACATTTACACCCAATATAGAGAGTGGGTAAAGGATGCAGAGAAAGCTTCCAAGGTGGCTTTTGAGCGAGCTAAAGCAATCGAGAAGATGGAATCCGAGCTCGCTCAAAAAGACCGAATTATACAAGTGCTCAATACCGAGGTCGAATCTTCTCGGAAATCTGAAATTGAGGCCACCAAAAAAGCTGATGAAGCGACTGTGGCGATGGAGAGGTTGAGGCAGACACATGTTGCCTTGGTGGAGGAGATGGGCCATCGAAATACTACAGTCACCGCTAACAACGCAACCCAGGAGGTGTGCGAATAGGCTGTTCTGCTCTAGGGTGAACGGGATGTGGCCGTGGCTAAGGTTTGCAAGGTAGAGACTGAGGTCGAGGAGAAAGTGAAATCGGCCGAGTCCAGGCTAGAGGCTTATATCGAAGACCTTCTCGTTGTTTACAACTCTAACGTGCTGAGGCACAGGGGTCTAGCCTAGCTCGATGATTATCCGGTGCATCTATACAACGCCCGGGGCTGATTAGTTGAAGAAGAGAAGGAGGCGCATTTGGGTGATTCTGTGGATGAGTTTGAACTCGAGAATCGCATTCTGAATGAAGATGAAAGGAAGATTCTTCACGAGTCAATGATTCTGCATGAAAAGAAAAGACTCGGCGCCCAGCACTTCGAAATAGAAGAGGGTTCAGGGGTTGGCCATCATAAGGTGAGTCTTGAAGTTCCAGCGTCAACCCAGCCCGAATCCACGTCTGCGGTCGGTCCCCAAGCTGTTCTTGCCTACAATCCGGATCAACCGCAGATGTCTCCGGCTACAGTGCAAGTTACTGAAGCCGTTCAGCCGCTTACAAGTCAAATTGAGGAAGGTATTCTAAACATTCCACATATCTGTATTATGTCGGAATCCTCACTCGAATTAAGTTCTAACATTTCTCTTATTTTTTGTCCAGTGATTGACGCTGTACCTATCGTGCCTCCTGCTACTCAAGAATCACATCAGACGCAGGGGGCTATCGTTTCTGAAGCGACTGTCGTGACTACAACTGCACCTCTTGACGATATACAGGGAAGCTCACTTGTTTTTGATGAGCAGTTGATGGAGGAACTCTTTCTCCGTCATGGCGATCCTTTAGCTGACTTACCATTTGTCTTGGGTGGAGACGTTCCTGCTACAAGCTTTTCGATGCCAACTGCTGATGCTCCCAGCAAGGCCCGAGTGATTACTGAAGAGGAGATTTTGGCCGAAATCAACGCTGAAATGGCAGCAGCGGCTCATGGTGGCAGTTTTGGGGTTGGAACGGTGGCACATGGTCCAGCTCCGCTTAAAATGATATCGCTTGGCGGTACAGTTTTCGACACCAGTGCGCCCATTCCATCTTCTACACTTGATCCTATTCCTCCAACTCCACCTGCAGGAAGCATTCCTATTCATTTGAGCTCGGAGGAGGATGTTAGGATCATGCCCTTGCCTGGAGACCGACCACCGAAAAGCAAAGGCTCAAAGAGGATGGGTAGTGGCGGCTCCAGCGGGTCTACACCGAAAAGGAAGTCGAGGAAGAAGAAAGATTAGACATGCTTCCTTAGTTTATTTTGACTTTCATTTTGTTGGCCGTGTATAGATGCGGGTTCGGCCCTTGCTAGTAGGAATTTTTTGGGGCAAACTTGTACATGAATTTCTCTCATAAATAATAGAAATGAAACCTTTTTTTTAGCTTCTTGCATATTTGCTTAAGTGTTTCAATATCTGAAGTGCACTTGTGAATAGGGCTGTTATGGTAATGGTAAATTTACCATTATCATACCATTACCAGCCAATCGGTTACCATTTTCGAGTGAAATCAGTATACCAGTTTAATCGGTATGGTAACGGTAAATTTACCATTTTCTACGGTAAATCATCTGTAACATTTCTTCAATACCAGCGGTAACGGTAATTTTACCAGTCAATTTATAATACATGTATATTCATGTAACATGCTTTATTATAGGCATTTAGAACCAAGCAAATGATT
This sequence comes from Allium fistulosum, assembly GCA_030737815.1. Taxonomy (NCBI): domain Eukaryota; kingdom Viridiplantae; phylum Streptophyta; class Magnoliopsida; order Asparagales; family Amaryllidaceae; genus Allium; species Allium fistulosum. The sequence continues at coordinate 9,609,636 of JASFAW010000014.1, forward strand.
AAATTTAGTTTATTAACCAGGTGAAATAATGTTAAATACACTTTACTTCTTTCTCATTTATGTCTTTTATTAAGTAACACTATAAATTGTATAATGAAGCACCGTTATGGTGTGAATACGTGTTATGTTACTAACCTTTTTTAGACAAATGGTAATTTACCATTACCAGTGTAACGGTTACCAGATTATCGGTATACCAGCCTTCGGTATACCAGTCTATCGGTAACGGTAATGGTAAGCAATTAATTTTCGCTTACCAGTAAAAATGGTACGGTAATGGTATTTGTGAAATGGTAATGGTAACCATTACCATAACAGCCCTACTTGTGAAGTTCCATGTTCCTCGTCAAGTTTGTTTTTTGTTTGCCAGGTCCGGAAACTGTGGACATGGTTTACGACCAGGGAGTGGGTTGAATTTTGAAGTCGCACCGCTTCAATCAATGGTCGATGCTTAAGTCCTGCCCCCCAGTCTTGGGGATGAGTTGTACAATATCAGCTAGCGATTGCATCTCACTTATAATACGTTGAGTCTAGTGTCGCTGAACGGATGTTTGAGACAAGTGGAGATTGAGCGGTCTATCCATGCTTGTTTGATTGTCGATGATCATATCCGCACTCCGGGGATTCTCATTTGTTTAGTGGCGGTTGGTCACGCCGGCTTAAGTTTAAATCGTACGTCCATGCTCTGGGGGCTCGATATCGACATTTATACTCCGACTCGCACTCTGAGAGTTCGGAGTTGGTATTTATACTTCAATTCACACTCTGGGAATTCGAAGTTGATGTTTATACTCCGTTTCGCACTTTGGGATTTCAGAGTTGGTGTTTATACTCCGTTTCGCGCTCTGGGAATCCGGAGTTGATGTTTATACTCCGACTCACACTCTGCGAATTCAGAGTTGGTGTTTATACTCTGTTTTGCGCTCTGGGAATCCGGAGTTGATGTTTATACTTCGACTCGCACTCTGGGAGTTCGGAGTTGTTGTTTATACTCCGTTTTGCACCCTGGGAATTCGGAGTTGACGTTTATACTCCGACTCGCACTCTGGGAGTTCGGATTTGGTAAGCAGACGATCAGTCACATCTGCTGTATGTTTTTGGATTTCGCTCACACTCTGGGAACGAAAGGTGTATCAGGATCATGGATGGTCAGATCACATCCACCCTGAGTTAACAAGTGAGGTCGTTAGATGGACGGGTCCACCCTCCTCAAACTTGGTTCAGATACGGACGAAGTCGTTAGGCGGATGGATCCACCTTCTTCGTAGACGTGTTTTAGTACTCCAGTTCGCACTCTGGGAACCGGGAGTTAAGTGAGGGATTGTCGTGTATCAATCCATTTTTGGCTTTGATGTGATGGCTTGTCCTCGAGCTCGGGTTTCACTTAGCGAGTGACCGGTTGCATCACAGTCACTCCCTATTTGACTAAATTCCACCGTATGGTGAAACTTAGCTCTCTGTGCATAGTGATGATCATATGAAGCATTTCAAGTAAATCACAGCTCTAGCTCGAAGAGATTGCATTTTATTGCTGAAATAAGAAAATATGGCAAAGTCAGCTGCCTTATCACAAATTCTAATTTCGAAATGCAGAAACAAATTGCAAAATGGAAAATAAACTAAATGAATAAACATAGCCTGTCATGTGTAGCAGTGATGAAGACTCTCGCTATTCCAGGCTCTTGGCAGAGTAAGACCGTCAATGGTCGATAATTTGAATGTGACATCTCTGAGCCTTCATTCAATAACATACGGTCCTTCCCATGTTGGCTTCATATGCAAAGGAATCGGATAGATTCTTTTCAGGACGAGATCGCCTAGCTCAAAGGTTCGCGGGCGGACCTTGGCGTTGTACAATCGGGCGACTCGACTTCGATGCGCGGCTGCCCTCAAATCAGCCTCTTCACGCTTCTCATCTAGTAAATCGAGAGATTCAGCAAGTAATATAGCATTTGTCTTCGGATCATAGTATGTCACACAATGAGAAGGTACTTCTAGCTCGACTGGAATAACGGCTTTTGAACCATAAGAGAGAGAGAATGGAGTGTGACCGGTCGCAGGCTTGTGGATTGTTCGGTAAGCCCATAAAGCCATAGGAAGTTCATCGACCCACTTGACCCCGACCTTTTCCAGTCGCTTTTTCAGAATGGATTTTATGACTTTATTGATCGCTTCGACTTGTCCGTTTGCTTGAGGGTGTGCAACTGCAGAAAATTTCTTTTGAATATGAATCCGTTTGCAGAAAGATTTAAATTCAGCACTGTCGAATTGGGTTCCGTTGTCTGTAATGATGGTGTGTGGGAGACGAAATCGACAAATGATGTTGCGGACTACATAGTTGATTACTTTCTTTGTCGTTATGGTAGCAAGAGCTTCAGCTTCAGCCCACTTTGTAAAGTAATCAACTGCGACGATGGCGTATTTCGCACCACCTTTTGCCAGAGGTAGAGTACCAATGATGTCAATACCCCACATTGCAAACGGTCATGGGCTGACCATTTGCGTTATCTCGGTAGGAGGGGCTCTAGGAATTCGAGCATGCTTTTGACACCTATCACATTTCTTTGCATAATCCGACGCATCGCGATTCACAGTAGGCCAGTAATATCCATATCGAAGTATCTTCTTGGCAAGTGCTTGCCCCCCGGTGTGATCGCCATATTCTCCGTCATGTACATCGTGCAATACTTGTTTAATTTCATCATGAGCGATACACTGGAGTAGAGGAACAGAGTACCCTTTTCTGTACATAATTCCATTCAGGATGGTGAATCGTGAGGCCTTCCGAAGGACTTGTCTTTTTTCACTCCTACCTCCGGTAGGGTTCCGTGCTCAATGTAATTTTTGAGTGGAGTCATCCATGAATCTTTTTCGAGGACGGTTTCACACACCCAATCTATTTCTGCCCGGTCAATGCTTGGGGAAGTTAACGTCTCTACGGGAATGAGTCCCATTTGCTGAGCTTCATATGTGCTAGCTAACTTCGCCAATGAATCGGCTTTTTGGTTGCGTTCTCGGGGTAAACAATAAATGGCATAATAATCAAACTGATTCAGTACTTCCTGAACTCGAGCTAAGTAAGCAGCCAGCCTTCGATCTCTCACTTGATACTCTCCCCGTACTTGACACACAACTAATTGTTAATCACAATAAATTTCCACAGCGATAATTCTCAAATCCCTAGCAAGTTTCAATGCAGCTAAGAGGGCTTTATATTCAGCTTCATTATTGGTCGCATGAAAATCGAACTTCAAAGCATAACATATAGATCGGCCTTCGGGAGTTTCAAGCACAACACCAGCGCCCGAACACCGGTCGTTTAATGCGCCGTCGGTATAAAGCTTCCAAACGTATTCGGGGGATTCACTGGTTTTTGGCAAGTCCTCTGGAACAGTAAATTCAGCTGTGAAATCGGCTAGGACTTGTCCTTGAATGGCTCGTCTTGGAGTGTAAGTGATATCAAACTGGCTCAGTTCGATGTTCCACTTGAGTAACCTACCAGACGTCTCAGGCCGCGTAAGGACCTGTCGTAACGGCTGGTCGGTGTAAACAATAATAGGATGTGCCTGGAAATATGGTCGGAGTTTTCTTGATGCAATTACAAGGCAGTAAGCCAACTTCTCTAGCTTTGGATAATTTCTTTCAGCTCCAGTCAATCGTTTGCTGACGTAGTATACTGGCTTCTGTATCCTGTCTTCTTCTCGAATTAAAGCAGTGCTTATAGCGTTTTCTTATATCGCCAAGTATATGTACAACTTCTCATGATCAATAGGCTTTGACAGGATATGTGGTATGGATAGATGCTGAACTAGTGCTTGGAAAGCGCCCTCACACTCTGTGGTCCATTCAAAGTTTCGTTTTCCTTTCCATATCAGATCGAAGAAGGGAATGCATTTGTCAGTGGACTTTGAAATGAACCTGCTCAATGCTGCTACTTTCCCATTGAGACTCTGGACTTGTTTTATAGTTTTCGGAGTTTCAAGATTTTTGATAGCCCAAATCTTTTCTGGATTAGCTTCAATCCCTCTAGCATTGACGATAAACCCAAGGAATTTTCCGGATGCAACTCCAAAATGACATTTCAATGGGTCAAGCTTCATTCTGTATTCTCGAAGTATGTTGAACATAGTTCCCAGGTCTTTAATATGGTCAGTGGAAAATCATGACCTCAAGAGCATGTCGTCTACATATACTTCCATAGTTTTCCCGATTTGATTTGCAAACATCCGATTGACCAATCGTTGATAAGTAGCCCCGGCATTCTTGAGTCCGAATGGCATAACTTTGTAGCAATAAAGTCCCAGATTGGTTACGAAGCTGGTATGTTCTTGATCGGGTAAATGCATCGGTATCTGATTGTAGCCAGAATACGCGTCCATGAAGGATAAGAGTTCATGTCCAGTTGTTGAATCTACGAGCTGATCAATCCTGGGAAGTGGGAAACTATTTTTAGGAGAAGCTTTATTCAGATCGGAGTAATCAACACATGTTCTCCATTTTCCGTTCGACTTTCGGACGAGCACGGGATTCGACACCCATTCGGGGTATAGCGCATCTCGAATGAACCCGTTCGCTTTAAGCTTTTCTACTTCTTCTTTAAGGGCGGCAGATCTCTCTGGATACATACCACGCCTTTTCTATTTGATCGGGACATGCCGCGGGTCAATGTTTAGACTGTGGCTCGCGATGTCCGGCGAGATCCCACACATGTCAGAATGCGCCCAAGCGAATACGTCAAGATTCGCTCGTAGAAATTCAACCAATTCCTCTTGAGTTTTCTGGCTTAGCTGAGACCCAATCTTTATCATTTTCGAATCATCGTCATCGTCAATTGGGACATCAATCGTCAGTTCGGCCAGGGATGCTTGACTTTCTTTAGATTCTCCTTCGTCTTCGGTTTCTCTTGGATCAAGATCCCTTTGGAATTGGTTGGGGTGCCCAGACCTAGGCCCAGGCGTTAATTGTCAATTATCAGCAAAGCGGACACAGAGTGATTCCCCTACACCCTTTCCTTTCTCCTTTCGCTGCGCCTCCCGCAGCTCCGCAACATAACAGGCTCTTCCAGCAGCCTGATCTCCCTGAATGATTCCAACTCCACGATCAGTGGGAAACTTTAAAGTCAAACACCACGGGGCAATGGCTGACCTGAATTCAGCGAGGGTTGGTCGGCCCAAGAAAGCATTATAAGGGGAGTCTATGTCCAACACAACAAACTGTAACATTCGTACTCTCCAGCGTTCTCCAACTCCCAACTCCACCGGCAGTTCCACCACTCAAGTGGGTATAGTAGCACTTCCGTTGAAACCATGGATTCGAGATTAACAAGGTTTCAAGTCTTTTGCTTCCATTCTCATTTGATCATAAGCTCGTTTAAACATGATATTCACAGATCTTCCACTATCAACTAAGATCCTCTTCATCCAAGAAGGACTTACTGGAGCTGAGATGACTAGTGGATCGATAGTGGGGGCTTTGACTTTATCAGCGTCTCTATTTCTGAACACGATGTCATCTGTCATCGTCTTCTGTTGTTTGGCCGGAGCTCCTTCATTAAAACTACTATAACACTCGTAGTTCGCATGCCTGATAGAGCTGGCATACGACTCCATTTCCTTCCAGCTTCGGTCTGCTGGATGAGGACCACCACTTATCATATTAATAACCAACCTCCCGCCAGTACGAGCGGGTTCCTCCTGCCTTTCCTCAATTGGCGCACGATTCTAATTTGATGGGCCCGCACCTTCTGACTGCTGCGCCCTCACATACTGATCCAACTTTTGCTCACGTATCAGTTTCTCAATGAGATCTTATAAATGATGACACTCATTTGTATTATGGCCATAACTCTCATGGAATCTGCAAAACTTCCCTGTCTGGACTTGTCTTTCTGTTGACGGTTTTGGGGTAGGCTTCTTGTATTACATGGTGTTACAAGTTTGCAAATACACATTTTCCAACGACGTGTTCAATGGAGTAAAATTATCGTACATGGGAGCTCTACGTCGTGGGCTACGATTTTGATCTCGTTTTTTGCCTTGATTTCCATTATCCCTCTGCTGATTCTGCTTGTTTTGTATATTCAACTGAACTTTTCCAAAACCGTCCCTGGATTGTTTAACGGCGATGTTACTCTGAATTCCTTCAATGTTGGGCCCTGCGTCATCCTGCTTCCTAGATTGTTTCGCATCCTCCCTTCTCAAGAATTGGGCTGCCTTGGGATAGAAACGATCCAATGACGTGGACGATTTTCCAGCTAGCCAATTTCCGAACTCGGAATCAGGATCAATCCCCTTAGTCAATGCCATCCGGATAGAGTTGTCATTGGGATTGCTTATTTCTGCACACGCAGCATGGAATTGCTCCAAGTAACGTCTAAGTGTTTCTCCGGGAGCTTGAGTAACACTAGACAGAGTGTTAACATCTTTAGGCCTTGCTACGTGCATACGGAACTGTTCAACAAACTTGGTGGCCATCTGGTCAAAATTAGAAATGGATCGTGGTGGAAAACGAGTAAACCACATAGTTGCACTGCCCCCCAGGGAAATGGGGAAACTACGACATTTTAATGCGTCATCAGCTCTCGCAGTGTTCATCGGCCATTCATACTTCAGGATATGTTGGTTGGGATCAGAACTTCCTTTGTAGACTGGTAAAGTTGGTATCTTGAAGCGCCGAGGTGGTTCAGCATACAATATGTCATCGGTGAAAGGGGTATGACTCCAGGAGATTCCCCAGTCGTCATTAGTGAGACCCTAACTTTCACGGATCATTTAACGAATCATTGTTGGTATATCCGGCATCCGGATATTAGGAGCATGCTACGCCAAGGTGTGGCCGGGTTCCACAGCACGAGTCTGGACTGGACGCGGTCGACGGTCCGTGTCTCGCCTCCTTGGTTCAACATTTTCTGGGACATAAGGCTCTGGAGTTTGCTCTCATTGGTTACGATGAGGATCAGCTTGATTTCTAGCATCACCTCCTTGTTCAGTCATGGTGGTGGTAGCAAGGTTGCCTGTGACATGATAAGGAGTAGTACCTCCTCGTGATGAAGGTCCTGTACGATAACTAGTGGATGGTCCAGTTCTGGGTTGTCCAAGATTCGAAGCAGGTTGGTGTCCTGTGCCCTAGGTGTAGCTCACATCCAGCCGTGGGCGTGTGGATCGGTGATGACCATCAGATGAGGCTGAACTCTCTGTGAAAGAATAAAAACCTTGGTCTCTTCTGGATCTTCTTCGCCTCTGGCGATTTAGCTGGTTGATCAACTCTGTGTTGGCGCGTAGTTGTTCAGTTAGTTGTTGCCGACTCTGGGTAAATTCATGGAGCAGCATCTGAAACTCTTGTCTGGTAACCGAGCCTGATGGATCTAAAGGTCCGGCGGCATCTTGGTTTGATGGAGGCAATTGTGCGGGATTATGCCTGTCCCGTCCTCCCAGATCAGCAGCTTTAGAGGTAGTTCATGTACTTACCATGGTGAATTAATGAAAGTCCTTTCCTAGATCTGATGCAAATCTGAATAGAATGGAAGGGCTTCAAAGTTTGAGATCTGGATCTTCTTCTTGGATTTATGCAATCCGATATCGATATGAGATCTAAGGAGCAGGAGAAAAATTAGGTTATTTCTCAGTGAAAGCACCAAAGTGTTTGTACCAAAATTGGGCACAGCACTCTTCGAAAGTTTTTGAAGAGATAAATTGAAGAAATTAAATGGAAGAGGAGGATTATCTAACAAAAACTCCAAAAACAGATAATGAAAGTAATATGAACGCACAGAAACACAAGAATTTAGAGTGGTTCAGCGTGTTGCCTACGTCCACTATGAAGTTGATTGCTTTATTGATGTTTCTTTAATGATTACAATTGATTACAGCGGCTTACATCAGATAACAATGATTTACAGTAGTGAAATTCGTTATTGGAAGCAACAATGGAGTTTAGAACTGGATCTGGCAGCGTCCGGCGTTGGAGAATTCAAACAAGAAGCAGATCTCTTTTCTGTTGGCTCTGGGGGTCTATTTATAGGTGTAGGAAGCTAATATTTCGCTCAGATCTCGAGAGGCTTCTTCTGGCGCGTGAGTAGGCCCGCGCGACCAAGCCCGTGAAGTTTTGGCCCGATCCGTGATCGATACAAACGGATTTCGTATCGATCAAAATTGTGTCCGATGGAGTCGAAATTTGGTGTGGACATTCTCTAGTATGTGCGCAAGCTTCTGTGGAAATTACATAGCATTTGGACTTGTGGATCTCGAGTTATGATCGATACAAAATGGAGACTTTCGGCAAGCTGTTTGGTTCGTATCGATTGGAACTGCGCTATTCGTATCGATCGAAACTGTGTTATTCGTATCGATTCGAACTACATTGTTCGTATCGATAGTCTTGCTCTATTCGTGTCGACGATGGTGGTGTAGTTTGAATTGATGGAGGTTTGCTTGCTTGTATCGATGGCTGCATTTCAACTCGTTGGATACGAACAGTGGTTCATCTATGGATGCGAAGTTGACACTGGCTAATCGATACGAAGTGTGCTGTCCCTTGATGGATACGAAGCAACAGGTCTTGAAGGATACAAACAGAGATCCACTGATGGATGCGAAATAGACTCTGGTGATCGATGCGGCACTGATGGATTTGAAGTAGGCTATGGTGATCGATGCGGAGCTGATCGAGTCGAAGTTGGCCCTAGTGATCGATGCGGAGCTGATCGAGTCGAAGTAAGCTTCCCTGATGGATTCGAACTGGATCGATTCGAACAGTGGCTGGTTTTCATCCAATTCTTGCATCGATCATAACTTGAGCATACGAACTCGGATTGACTTGAAATTTGGAACGTTGACTTTTATGGCTTCCCTCGTCGTGTCTTGTCGATTGTAGCTTGATCCGGAATTGGACAAAATTCACCGATATCCATGGTGAACCTGCGTATAACCGATCTCTAAGACGAACAGTCATTGGTTTCTAGTCAAGTTCTTGGTGTCACAGCCTTGCCAAAAGGCGGGATAACAGCACAAATATACCATACTTATGATAAGCACATCAACTAATTACACTAATGACAAGAAAAGGGAGATCATAACTTCATTTTGTTGATTTATGTGATCTAGAGAGTGGAATTATCTCTAAATTGTCAATTTATTCTCATAGTTTTCATTCACATTTGTAGTTGTTAGTTTGTTAGTTTTCTCCTTTTTTAGCTTGACAATCTCTCGACTTTGGTTTAATTTGATTGAATAGGTTTTTAAAATCATCAATTCCCTGGTGGTCGACCTGTATTCGCCACATACTACAAGTGTACGCCGTGCGCTTGTGGTTATTTTAATTTCTAAATTCGTTCGACGGTTTTCTAAACCGATAGAAAATCCGTCGTCGAACAAGTTTTTTGGCGCCGTTGCCGGAGAATTTGTTTTGATTTTGATTTTCTATTCTTCAAATTATTTTCATTTGTTTTGTTGTGTTTTAATTTGTGTGTTTGTTTGCATTTAAATTTTTTTTTGCATTGTGTGTTTGTTGTTTGATTTTTGTTAATTTGCATTTGTTTGTGTGTTTGTTTTCTATTTGCATTGCATTTGCATATTTAAAAAAAATTGCACATTTTCATTTGAAAAAAAAAGATTTATTCCAACTTCAATTACATTTGCATTTCACATTTTTACAAATTTTCATATTTACAAACAACTTCTCCTCTGATAACAACTTCAATAACCATTCACTGCCTTCCATATTACTGTTCCTCTGTTTCCAGCTGCTGCACATACCTCCCTAGTGCACTACACTTCAAACCTTCCATATCTAACTATTTCATTACTGCCAACTTCATCAACCACTTACAAGTGCAGACACTCCATTCATCAATACCACTCCACCACCCTGCCTGTGCCTGTACCAGTACTAGAACCTAACAACCACAGCATCACAAAAAATTGCTAACCACTGCACTTCAGTAACAACCAAGTCCAACTCAACATCCCATTTCAACACTTCTGCACACTCTCCTGACTGACAGTGCTCCTAATTGACATTGATCCATACAGCACATCGTAACTCACAAATCCAACAACTCATACTTGCATCACTTACAAACCACATTTCTATCAACCATCAGCACTTCACACGGACAACCACCATTCAAAAAGAAAAAAAACACTTGTTTCACAAACGACAACACCATAATTGCAACTACAACACAATACAATACATGCGGCCGTATCTTCCACCACATGCAACAAGTTTCTGCAAACCACGGTCGCACTACAAAACTGCAAATTATATTGACCTCTGTTGCACATCACTGCTTCTACACAAATCCTAATCACCAATCAATCTCCAACCGAAACCATCGCCCCGAACACCTTACTTCACGTAACCACTAGCTCGACCTGACTTCTAGCACCACCTCGACAAGCCTCTGCAACCGCTGATAACAACCGCGACTTCTCAACATCATGACCAAATCGAACACATGAAACTCACCTCCTATAAACTACGAAGCAGCCTACTCCACAACAATCCACGACCCCGCTAATTTCCATAAAGCGTTTCAGAGGTTCGAAAGTTAGACGCTATTTGTCTTGAAAAAAAATTGATTTGGCGATTTTTAAAATATGCGTGTGAATTTGATTTGAGTTTCTGAGTTTGTGTTTATACGGTGAATAAATTTTTGGTGAAGTGAGATTTTTTTTGTTAACTGGACCAGAGTTTAAGTAGGTTGAGAAGTTTAGTTTGTTTTGTTTTATTTTGAACCATTTTTCTTTCTTTTGTTAATTTATAACTTTTCTTTCTAAAAGCATTAAAAAAACAAGAGAAATAAGTTTTTTTAGCTTTGTTTTCTTTTATTAGGAGTTTGTGTTTCTTACAAAAAAAAACATTTTTCAATTGTTTTAGTTTTCAATTGGTATACTTTCATTTATTTTGCCTTTCACTTGTTTTATTTTCTTCTCTGATAAACATATAAAAAGTTAAAAAATTTATTATTTTTTTAAGTAAAACTTTACTTTTAAGTTTTCTTTTCAAAAAAAAATTTGGAATTTGTTAATAAAAATGTGGGCTTGTATTGTTGTTTTAAGTTTGTTTTTTCCTTGCATTGTTGTTTGCTTTTAAGTTTGTATTTTCCTTGCATTGTTGTTTGCTTGCATTTTAGAAAAAAAAACAAAAAAAATCAAAAAAAAAAAACAGAAATTTCATTCGTAGTTGCATTGTTAATACACGTTTAATTTCTGCTTTGCATTTCATCCTAGAATTTGTTAATAATTACGGTTAGACAACGATAGCTCTTAATTGTATATTGACAAGTTGTCTTCTTTGAACAATTTGCTTTCTTGGTGTCTAGGCTACGGCAGAGTAATAACCATTTATATATATTACGGTGATTCGTAAATATTATAGTGGTTGTTTCTCTGAAGGTACTTAAACCTTCGGCTGTATTGCTACGGTGATTCGTGGTGCACCGATAAATCCTGTTCGTTACCTGGCTGAGAACTATCTTGTTTATCTAAGACAATGTGTGATTATACAATTTTGGGTTAACTCAGGATAAATCAATTTAATTAACCATTGCATTCATTTAGTTGCATTAGTTCATGCATATTAAAAAAAATCAAAAAATCCAAAACTAAAAAAATTGTAAATATTCTTTTTCTCTTGAAATTTTTAAATCCTTTTCCTTTGAAATTTCAAAAAAATTTAGAAAAACCAAAATACAAAGAAAAATTGAAAAACCAAAAACAAAACAAAAATCAATTTCCCTTTTGAAAAATAAATTCTATCTGTAAATATTTTTCCTTTATATAAAAAAAATTCTTGAAAATGTCCGAGTTTCCCCACTTACGTGAATTTTACGATAGTTGTGAAAATCAATATAATCCATATAATTTCACTTCAAATTTTTATGGATATTTCAACAACAACTATTGTTTAAACGATTAGAATTTTGAACCACATATTTTTCAAAATGACGAATAACCCTCGACTCTTGAAAATTGCATTTCGTCTTTACTTGAATTCTCTATACAACAAAATCATGAGATAAATGATTTGTGTAATTTTTATTTTTGTAATAACTCGAGTCAAGGATTTCAAAATTTGAATTCAATTCAAAATTCAAACGATTTCGATTATAACCCATGCCAATTCAATTTCGAACTCCAAAATGAATTTCGAAATCAAAACGAAAATGTGATCCACTTTTCAAATAATTTTGGCAATGAGAATAATCTCGACTATGATGCAAGTGAAAATTTTTGTTCTCAACAAATCCAAATCGAAAATCCTCAAGCTAATAATTATAAATTGGATTTTGTTGAACAAATGAACGAAATTTAAGATGATCACACAGATTCGTTATTTGAAACTTATATGAAACAACGTGAACAACAAAACCAAATTCCAACGTGTGACGAGTTAAGTAATAATCCATCTTTTACCCAAATCGACGATTTTCAAATAACAAATTTTGAAATTGAAAATAATAATCTTAATGAAGTTGTTGAAAACACGGTAATTGAGTTGGATTTCAATTCTTTTGAGGGTGTGGAACCAAATTTAAAGTGCGATCTTCCTTTTCTCGATTTCAAAAATTTGAATAGAACAACTTTAGATTTTGAACTTGAGATACACAATGAAGTTGTTGATAATCCAATAAAGGAAGAAGAATTTAGCGAACACGAATTTTTTGGACTTTTTGATGACGAGTTGTTAAATTCCGATGGGGAAGATTTAAATCACCATTTTGATTTTGAATTCAGTAATTTTGAAGAAGTTTTCAGTGATAAATTTAAATTTAAATTTGGTGATAAGAAACTTGAATTTCAATCAATTATTATATCAACCCCGAAAATCATCGAAAATAAAACAACTCGTACGGTTTTCAATAAAACGACATTCGTTTTTCCAAATCAAAATTCAACTTTGAAATCTTTTACGATTTGGTTTTTCGAGCATAAACTGTGTCTCGTATAATTGATGAGGCAAATGAATCGGTTTTTGGAAGACCGTTTCATTTACGCTTTGACGATATACTTTCTGATCCCGTGTAAATACCGTTCATTTTCATATAAATAAAGGCCATTTTTATTTTTATTTTTCTCCTTTCACTTGGGTTGACTGTGGGGACACAGTCAAAATCAAGTGTGGGGGGAGACTCATCATCATTTTCGATTTTTCATGGTTTATTTTTTCTTTCAAAAATTTAAAAAAAAATCACAAAAAAAATACAAAAAACAAATTTTATTTTTTAAGCATTTTTGATTTATTTTAAAAGAAACACTATAGGATAAATATATGGTTTTGGTTTATTAAATTGAAATTTTTGAAAATTTATCCGTCTTAACAAAAATAAAAATGAAGTTTAATTAAAAATAAAAATGGTTTAACTAGTATATAGGAAGATTCATGCGTGATAATTATGAAATATATCCTAATTGAAAATCTTTGTTTTAAAAAGTGGTGAATTTAAAGTAAAGGATATAACATTTTTTTGTCTTCTAAGTTAAATGATGCTAAGATGATTTTGCGAAACTCTCTCCCTAAAAAACAAAAACAAAAAAAAACAAAAAAACAAATTCTTGTATATATGTATATATTTTCTTAATAAACACCTAGAGTCATGTGTTCACACTTGTGTGTTCACTCGCCATGCTCTGTACCCTTCTCACGTAAGCCCGAAAGGCAGTGCACGATCGGTATATCTGGCCTCAGTTTATCTGAGTTAGGTGTGTATATAAAACTTATTTTACTAATAACGCCTACAGTCAATAAGTGTTCACACTTGTGTGTTCACTCGCCATGCTCTGTATTCCCCTCACATCAGTCTGCAAGGCAATGCATGGGTAATATATCTGGCCTCGGTTTATTTGAGTTAGGCATATGTAAATATTGTTAATATCAATAAAATTTTCAAAAGAAAAAAAATGGAGAGAGTAAGTAAATGAAATCCAAGCACTATTTTAACTTATTTGATTTGACTTGTTATTGAAAAGAAAGGAAAATACCACTTTGATAAACTTTGATAATCAACTAAGGATCCATTTCATAGTTACACTTTGTTATCAACCGAAACAACGAGTTAAACTATAGTATATTTGCTTTGATAACTTGATTTTTGTTGGAAATTTTGACAAGTAAATGACTTAATTTTTCAAGATAATGACCAAAACTTATATTTAACTTATTTGTGTCTATTTAAAAGTAAATCTTTCATTTGTATATATTTTCAAAAACTTGCATTCATCTCTTTGTAAAAAAATCTTGCATTTTGTAAATATTTTCATCCTGCATTTGGATTTTGTGGGTAGTATCCGCTGAAAACCCTCACGAGACAACACTCGTCCTACTGGGGACACCCAGAGGTTTAACGACTTGTTGCATACGCTCAATGCAATCATGCTCCCTAAGAAAACGGATTTATCTTAGTTTTCCTTTATTCGAGGACGAATAAAAAGATAAGTGTGGGGGTACTTGATGTGCACGTAAATGTGCATATTTTTACCACCATATTTAATCTATTTAAATTAAATAAATGATCATATCGGGTATTTTAACTTGTTTAAACCAAAATTCAAATTATTTCAAATTGTCACATATGCATCTTCATCCAAGGGAAAAAAGTCATTTTTATGCATTTATTAAATTGTGAAAATTTACTTGGAATTTTCTATGTTGTTTTGTAGGAAATTTGGTGAATTTTACAAGTGGTTACATGATGATATATGCATGCATAAGAGTGAACAGAACAAATGAAGATGGAAATAATTCAAAGTGAAGATAATGGAGGACCCCACCTACCTTAATGTACAAATTAGAGGCTAATGCACATGCTTATGGAATTAATGGCTTCATGTACACTTAAATGAGGATTATTTGAAGCTAATGATTACTTGGCTTATACACTTCCTAAGAGGGTATTTTGGGCATTCCCCAAAAATATGAATTAGGGTTTAACACATATATAAAATCCCCTTATGTTTCATGTAACCCTCTCCCCCTTAGTCTCACTTACTTAGTTTTTATCTTAGAAAATAAACAAGCTCTTCTCTTTCTCTTTTCATGGCTACTTAGCCATTTTTATCTTCATGTAATTTTTCTTTTTTATGAAATTTAATATATGATCTTTTCCCTTTCTTATTTATTTCCTTTCATGTTGTAGTGTAGATTTACTTTCATGCAAGTAGAATAGTTCTAATTCTTGTTAATTAGCTCTCTTTTTCATTAGATTTCATTTTCCTTCTTTTTTAGTTTCATGTTGCAAGCTACAAGTGTTGATATGATAACACAAATGAGAGGCTAATCCCTTCAATTTAGGGGTAATGAAGCCTCTAATCATGTAGCTTCAACATTTTGATGTTTATGCTCTCTTTTTGTGCTTAAAATGAAGTGGTTTAACTTGTTGTTTTTGATGTGAATTTGATAGCCTATATTGTTGACACCAAATAGGCTATGCTTAAACAATAACAAACAATGATTACCTCTTCATCTACATATGATGATGGTAATGAAGTGGGTGTTGAAATTAAAATTTGATGGCTTATATTTCTAAACAATAGTTAATAGGCCATGCTTAAAATAGATTTTGCTTTCAACTTTATTGTCATATTTCATGAGTGTTAAATGTGTAATAGTGGTTGTGTTATAGTTTGATGGTTTATATTGTGCTAATTAATAGCACAAATATACCATACTTATGATAAGCACATCCACTAATTACACTAATGACAAGAAAAGAGAGATCATAACTTCATTTTGTTGATTTATGTGATTTGGAGAGTGGAATTATCTCTAAATTGTCAATTTATTCTCATAGTTTTCATTCACATTTGTAGTTGTTAATTTGTTAGTTTTCTCATTTTTTTAGCTTGACAATCTCTCGACTTTGGTTTAATTTAATTGAATAGGTTTTTAAAATCATCAATTCCCTACGGATCAACTCGTATTCGCCACGTACTACAAGTGTACGCTGTGCGCTTGTGGTTATTTTAATTTCTAAATTCGTTCGACAATTTTCTAAACTGATAGAAAATCCGTCGTCGAACAGCACTTCTTGAAGAGTTCGAATCATCTCTTTAAATTGGATGCCCTTTGGCCGTGGAATCGAGCCTGCAAAAGACATAAAATGTTAGAGTGGATGTCAAGTGACGTCACACAGTCAAGTCATGTAAATTTGAAGCACTTACGTCTAGTTATCCATCGCCTGGCGAAGCCCGGTGGACATCGGACGTAGAACCATTAAGTTTTAAAGTAACTTAATCTGGTCCAAGAGCCTGTCACCACTTGGTAGTTCCTAACCGCCTCCAAGAATGTAAAAGAGGGACTATCTCCCCTACTTTTGATATGGAATATGTATCTGATTTCCTCCGGAGTTAGGGGCCGCAGAAGATGCTCCATGAAGACGATGAAGGTGATGTTCAGCAACGCATATATGTTGGGATGCAATTACGATGGGGCGATCCCTAAAAAACCAACACTTCCCGTATATACTGATTAAAGGGGGGAAGTGTCCCGGCGGTGCAAGAATGTCGATTGAAGGTTGTATACTCCTCCGGGGGAGCATGTGGCTTGTCATTTGGCCCTGGAAGCCGTACATCATTGAATGATAGCCCATGGCGTAGACAGATTCTACCTAGCATATATTCGGAGATGTTCAACAGAATAGAATCTTGCGGATTCAGAATTATAGTGGCTCCAAGAAGCTCATCCGGAGCCGGGTTTACAATTTCGGCCGCGATATCCGGTACCTCTGTCACCAAAGGAGGCAAACTCGGTGTCTCCTGTTGCGGTGAACTTGTGGATTCCATAACTAGTAGACTTATCAAAAACTATCATTAGATGATAGTAGGCCCGTGCGTTCCCCAGTGTGAAGTGCATGAATGTGTTGTGCAGTGTAGTGCTACATGTTGCTTAAGAAAGTATACAGAGTTAGAGAAAATATCCAAACGACGAGACTTCGAAATTCAACTGGAAGTGACCATCATCGCTGACCTTCACAACCGTGCCATCCAGACTTTAGAGACCGATCCAAGCTAAAGTTTATTAAAAAAGTTTGTTAAGTTATGGTTCCATCGACGAGCTTCGAAAGGCAGTCAAGTATGCAGAGAAAAGGTCAAGTTTGGTTATGCAAAGATGAAGCTCGTTAGAGTCAAATATTTGAATTTACATGAAATTTGTATTCAAGATCAGAAAGTTCAGATCATTCATTACAAGGGCATTAGCTTCGTATCGGTCCCAGAACACTCACTTCGCATCGCTTAATGCTCTAACTTCGCATCGATCGAAACTCTAATTTCACATCGATCTGAAGCTCTCATTTCGTATCGGACACTGTGCTTTTGGTTTTGCATCGATCAATTCACGTTGACATTACATCGGTCGAGTCCCCAGAAAGTTCGTATCGGTCTGAAATTCACCACGAAGTTCGAATCAGTCAAAAGTTTGTTGGTTTCGTATCGATCTCAAACCATGAAATTGAGGAAACCAAATCAACGACAGGGGATCGATACGAAGTTCGTGGATTTCATCGAACGATCGATCATCAATGTAGGTCTCGTTGTCGGGATCGATACGAAGCCAATTTTCTTCTTATCTTCTATTGAAATGAAGTTAGAGCTGTGCGTCCCTTTTCACCTCTTCTTCCCCAAGCGTTCTAAGGCGCCATGGCTACTCCCTCGACCATACTCCGAACCAGCTCCGACCTCAACATCGCCTGAAGTCGACCATGTATATGAATGGATTAGTAATTGGATTCGATTCTCATCGTTCTTAACGCGAGTTCATCGGCTAGTTACCTGATTTCAACAATTAGTTCAAGGGGTTGGAGGTTTGGTTCGATTCGAAGGCAAATAACAGTTTTCTTCTTTCTCGCGTTCTTTATCGATATGAAGGCCAGAAGAAAATAGTGACAAGTGAGAAATTTGGTTAAGTACAAACGTTTATATATGGACCCAAGAAGTGAAGGAAAACGATTCGTCTCCTAGTCGTTGCGACCGATTTCAACTGGTTTCCTCCCAGATCGATATGAATTGGTTATTCGTATCCATCGGCTCAAACTTTATCGTTACGAAATTTGCAACAATGAATTTTCTGAACCATCGGATTCCATCCATCCGAAACACTTATTCGTATCCACTGTTTTCGACTCCATCCAAGGCGCATCGATGCGAACTGTACTGTTCGTGTCCATCAACACACAACCCATAAAGGCTCGAATCCATCGATACGAATAGTACACAGGGGACCAGTTGCACTGTTCGTATCCCTCATTAACCTATCGATATAGAGTCGCAGCTTCGTATCCATTATTTTGAGAGTTGTAGGGATTTACAGCCATCGATGCGAAGATCATCACAGATTAATATTTGAATAATTCAGCTCCATCGATACAAGAATCTTGTTCATTCATCCCGAATCGATCCAGGAGAGGATCGATACGAAGGGATACTCCAAAATGACCACTAAGCGTCGTTACAACTTGAATTCCATGTCGATTCAGGAGAGGATTGATACAGAATTCGATACAAAAACTGAAAACCCGACAATGACTCGTGAACGAATTGAATACTTGTTTGGTGACATTTACAACAACGAGCAACAAATTACTATCATACATCGATCAATTACAACGGTACACAGTACAACAATTGGCAGTCTACGGTTCACAATTTATGTTTATATGGATCAACCAAAGGTCACAGCTTTCAACGAAAAGACGATAACTATTTAACAAGTCAGATGAAACTTTTCAGAATGAAGATTGCAGCTTTTCAAAGCACGTCGTGTTCCCACAAGACGTACTTTGGGGGGGAAATGTTATCCCACCTTTTGGCAAGGCCATGATACTAGGAACTTAATTGGAAACCAAGGACAGTCCATCCCGAAGATCGGTTATATGCAGGCTTACTAGGGATATCGATGAATTTTGTCTGAGTCCAGATCGAGCTACAATCGACAAGACATAACAAGCAAAGCTATGAAAGCCACCGTTCCAAATTTCAAGTGAATCGGTGTTTGTATGCTAAAGATATGATTGATGCAATTCAATCAATCACTTTGTTCGTATCCATCTAGTAACCGAAGAAAGCCTTTCTTCGTATTGGTCTGGTTCGAATCCATCGGATGCACTCGTCTTCGTATCGATCAGGAGAACTGCACTCTTCATATCCATCGGCTGGAATGCCCTGTTCATATCCATCAATCGATATTGTTTCACATCCATATGTTCGTATCGATCACGCTATCCATCTGTTCATATCCATCGCGTCAGTTGTTCGTATGCACAAAATTGATTCAACTTCGTTTCGATCAGTTGGAGTTAATTCGCATCAATCTCAGTCGCGCAGTTCATATCGATCAATCAACGATTGATACGAATAAAATGGCCCTCAACTATCGGTACTAAATGGCCCATGAATATCGATACGAACAATGCCACGATAATCGATACGAACAAAACAGCTTCGATCGGTGCAAACAGGACCAGGTCAAATCGATACGAACAAGGCACGAACGTTTGGAAGACTCGATCGATTCGGCATGAACTTCGGATCGATCCTGAAAGCAAGCGCCACGTCGATTGGCATCACGTGCATGATCATCGATATGAAATGATCGATTCCAACAACATCGATGCGAAGGGAATAGCATACGAAGAATGCAAGCTTGCATCGATCATAACTCACAATCTACAAGCCCAAATGCTACGAAATTTTCACAGAAGCTTGCGTACAACCTAAGGAATGCTCATGCCCAATTTTGACTCGATTGGGTCAAATCTTGATCGATATAAAATTCGTTCGTATCGATCACGGACCGAGTGCAAATCGCGTGGGATCGATCGCATGGGCCCACCCGCGTGCCAGAAGAGGTCTCCCGAGATCTGAGCGAGATATTTGCAACCTACGCATATAAATAGCATCCTAGAACCTACAGAAAGAGGACATTTTGGCTCTTTGACGTCCAGACTCTGCCGAATTCACCATTGTACTCGAATTTCACTGTTGTACTCGAGATTTACTGTTGTAATCCGCTATAACCAGCAAGAAAAAGTTAATAAAGACCAATCATTTCATAGTGGACATAGGCAACATGCCGAACCACTCTAAATCTCTGTGTGCCTTTGTTGTTTTTCTGATTATTGTTTAAGTTTTTGTTAGATAATCCTCTTTTTACATTTATTTCTTTATTTTATCTCGTCAAACCATTCCGAAGAGTGTTGTGCCCAATTTTGGTACAAACACATGCACAGCGGGAACACTTCCTCCATTTAATCAGTACATTAGAGAAGTGCTGTCTTTCTTTGGAATCGCCCCCTCACAGTTACACCCTAACGGATATGCTCTACTCAATAGTCTGTTCATTGTATTTATGGAGCATTTTTTCCGACCTCCGATCCCGATCGAAATTAGATACTTATTCAACGTTAAGAGTCGGGGAGATAGTCCCTCATTCACATTCCTAGAGGCAGTCAGGAATTGTCAAGTTGTGATCGGCTCCAGGACCAGACTGAGTTACTCCAAAACCGAGTGGTTCTATGTCCGATGCCCTCCAGGATTTGCTAGTCGATGGTTAGTCTGACGTAAGTGCTGCAATCTTTTCCAGTAGTTAACGAGATAATCGTAGCTGACATTAAAACTAATG
Source organism: Allium fistulosum (assembly GCA_030737815.1). Taxonomy (NCBI): domain Eukaryota; kingdom Viridiplantae; phylum Streptophyta; class Magnoliopsida; order Asparagales; family Amaryllidaceae; genus Allium; species Allium fistulosum. Next base: position 9,630,252 of record JASFAW010000014.1, read on the forward strand.
TCTTCTTTCCTTTACAACTGCAATTCCACGACCCAAGGGCGTGCATTTTAAAGAAATTGTGCGGGTCCTTCAAGTAGTGCCAAGCCAAATGAGAGACATAGACTCGGTGCTAATAGACTAAAACTTGAGAACCGTTGGGCTTATTGAACGAAATCAAAGCATAAGGCTTGAAGGAACTCTGAGGGCGGTCACGACGAAGCGGGTAAAGCGCAAAGTGCCCGCGGTCATAATTGCTGGGGAAGGTGATGAAGAACATACACCTACGAATGTTGAACCCGTGGCTGGGCCTTCTAACAGTCTTCAGGGTTCAGTGGGAATGAGAAAAGGCAAGGCAGTTGCACACAAACATCATAAATCTTCAAGATGGAAATCTGTAATTGTATCTCTGCCAACCTCCGGCGTTAAAATTTTAGAGGCTCCTCCCTCGCTAGTAGAGAATCCTTTTAAAGGACTTGCTGATATTCTGATCCCGAACTACATGTCACTTCAACACGACACCAGATTGAAGGGGCTCCAAAGTGCTCTAGATATAAGCGAGTCTCTACCCATCAATGCGGCCGACATCACTGGTTGGTCGGGAGGTCGCACACACATATACACTTCACGGCACTACATGGTTTCCAGCCTTAAGTTGCCTGTTTTGTGAATTCACTAACTCCATTCTTCTTTTACTTTACAGGCACGATGAATAGGCGAGAGTCTATGCTCGGCAACCTCCGCTCAGCGTGCCAATCATCGAGCTCGTATTATGAGTCCCGTCGGAGGGAGGATGACAGAAACTGCGATCGCGGTTATTCTAGTCAGGAACGCTACGAGAGGGATAGAGATAGAGATTACAGATAATAGAGATATCGACCCGATCGCGTTCTCCACCCCCTCGACTCCCCATGCAACCTTCAAGCCAGGGAAAACAACCGGTAGAACCCTCTCGTCACAAACCGTCTTCGCAAACTTCTCGGCCTGAGCCGCAACGCCACAGAACTGAGGTTGAGCCTCCAGTAGTCGCTGAACAAGCTATCACTGAGCCTATTGGGGAAGGGGCTATTAGAATTGCTCAGCTAAAGAAGGATTTTCCAAATATATGCTTTGACGGCTACATCTTCCCTCCTCACTTAAAGAGAATTCCATCGGATGCAGAGAACACAATGCATGATTACATTCATGCCATCTATACCCAGTACAAAGAGTGGGTGAAAGCTGCAGAAAAAGCATCAAAGGTGGCCTTTGAGCGGGCAAAAACGGTCGAGAAACTAGAAACTGAACTCACTCAAAAAGACAGGATCATTCAAGTGCTCAATGATGAAGTCGTCCTCTCGGAAATCAGAGATAGAGGCCACCAAAAAGGCCGATGAGACGAACTTGGCTATGGAGAAGATGAGGCAGACACACTTCGCTTTGGTGGAGCGGATGGGCCACCGGAACACCATTGTCACAGCTGAACGAGATGCTACTTTGATATAACTTGCTGAGCTTAAAGCTAAATTTTCTGAAATCATCAAGGAGAAGGATGATGCGAATAAAGCAGCTCAGGAATCATGTGAACAGGCGGTAGTGCTTCGGGGCGAACGGGGTGCAGCAACGGCTAAGGTTCGGGAGGTGGAGACTAAGGTCGAGGAGGAAGTCCAAATGGCAGAGTCTAGGCTAGAACCTGATATTGAAGATTTCCTCATTGTTTATAATGCTAACGTCTTGAAGCATAGAAATCTAGCCTGGCTCGATAATTATCCGACACATCTATACAATGCCTGGGGTCGATTAGTTGAAGATGAAAAGGCTGCCTACCAAGCTGAATCAATTGACGAGTTCGAGCTTGAGAACCGGGTGTTGAGCGAAGTCGAGCGGAAAGTTCTCCACGATGCCATGATTTCACATGAGAAGGAGAAGCTTGACGCTCAGCATTTGGAAGTTGGAGAAGGTTCGGGCGTAAAGCATCATGATACAGGTTTTGAAACTCTTGCCCCGACTCAGCTCGAATCCACACCTACGGTTGATCCTCAGCCCGTTTCTGCTTATAATCCGGATCAACCGCAGATGTCTCCAGCTCGCGAGGAAGTCTCTGAGGCAGTTCTGCCACCTACGAGCCAGACTGAGGAAGGTACTCTGAACATTCTCTATGCTTATCCAAAATCGGAAGCGTCACTTGAAGTAATTATTAACAGTTCTTCTTTTGTTTTTATCCATTGACTGATGCTACACCAGTTGTGCCTCCTGCCACTCAAGAACCACATCATATGCAGGAGGCCATTATAACTGAAGCGACCACCACAACAACCACGGCACCGACTTATGGAGCGTAGGGGAGCACACTTATTTTTGATGAGCAGATGAGCAGATGATGGAGGAACTCCTCAGTCATCACAGTGACCCTTTTGCAGACTTGCCGTTTGTTATGGGTGGAAGCATTCCAATGACAAGTACCTCGGCCCCAACTACGGGAGTCTCCAGCGGTGCACAAATACTTCATGAGGAGGAAATCCTAGCTGAAATCAATACTAAGATGGAAGCAGCCACGCGGGGCAGCGGTTTTTGCGGTGGAATGGCTAGACCTGGTTCAGTCCCTTTGCGGATGATATCTCCGGGAGGAACGACCATTGAGACGAGTGCACCTGCCCTACCTCCTTCTGTTGATCATGTCCCTCTGACTCCGCCTGCAGGAAGCATTGCAATACATTTGAGTTCGGAGGAGGATGTTGATATAATGCAACCGACTAGAGATCGGCCACCGAAAGGCAAGGGCTAAAAGAGAAAACCATGCGACGGCTCCAGCGGGTCCACAACGAAGAGGAAACCGAAGAAGAAAAAGAATAGACATATTTGTTCGGTTCATTTTTGAGTAGATAGGAATTTCTTTATCTTTTGTTGGCCGTGTATAGATGCAGATTTGGCCCCTGCTGGTAGAATTTTTGGATAAACTTGTACTTAGTTTTCTTCTACAAACAGTTGAAATGAAATTCCACTTTGTCTTTAACTCAATTTTCGTTTATTTGCTTAAGTGTTCCAGCATTTGATCTCCAGTCCAGTGTACTTTTTGAGTTTCAACCTTTGGATTGGACCCAAGTTTAGTCGTTAAGTACTGAAATCACGACTATGAGTGATGATTGAATATCAAACTGGACTTTAATGCTGCACTATCTCAATCAGTGATCGACGCTTAAGTTCTGCCCCCAGTTTCAGGGACAAATTGTAAGACCAAATGGCAATCACACTCTGCTTTCAACTCATCGATCGTAACGTCGTCGAACTGATGCTGGGATAAAGAAATTCGAGTGATCGAATCACACTCACTCATTTATCGTCGATTGCATCCACACTCCGGGGATTTGCATTCGTACGTCGGCGGTCGGGCACGCCTGTTTGAGTTTCAAGGATACGTCCATGCTCTGGGGACTTAAGTCATTTTCACGGGTGGTCAGTCACACCCGCTTAATGTTTGTAAAGATGTCCACACTCTAGGGACTTCAGATGGGTTCGTGGGTGGCCAGTCACACCCGATTTGCATTTACACTCTAACCACGCTCCGGGGACTTAGAGTTATTTTACGGACGGTCAATCCCAATATGGTTTGTGTTCAAACTCTAATCCACTCTCCGAGGATTTTGAGTCAACGTTTATACTCCAATTCACACCCTGGGAATTTGGAGTTGGTGTTTATGTTGACACTCCAGCTCACACTCTGGGTATCTGGAGTTAATTAATGTTTATACTCCAGTTTGCGCTCTAGGAAATCGTAGTTAGCCGAAAGATGGTCAGTCACATCGGTTCAGGCTGTTGGATTTTGTTCGTACTCCGGGAACGACGGATTTATCAAGATTGTGGATGGTCGGTTCACATCCACCCTGAGTTAACAAGCGAGGTCGTTAAATGGACGGATCCATCCTCCTCAAACTTGGTCAAGATACGAGCGAAGTTATTTGGTGGACGGATCCACCCTCTTCGAGATCGTATTTGTAAGTTTATACTCCAGTTCACACTCTGGGAATCTGGAGTTGGCTAAAGGATTGTAGTGTATCAATCCTTTTTTGACTTCAGTGTGATGACTTGCCCCCGAGCTCGGGTATCATCTAGCGAGTGACCGGTCGTATCACAGTCACTCCCTATATGAATAAATCCCACCGTCGGGTGGAATTTAGCTCTCCGTGCATAGTGATAGTTGTATGATGCATTCAATAAACCACAGCTCTGGCTCGAAGAGATTGCATTTTATTGCTGAAATAAGAAAATACGGCAAAATAAGTTGCCTTATTACAAATTCAAATTTCGAAATGCAGAAACAAATTGCAAATGAAAAATAGACTGAATAAATAGGCAGAGCCTGTCATGTGTAGTAGCGACGAAGACTTTCGCTGTTCCAGGCTCTCGGAAGAGTGAGACCGTCAACGGTCGATAACTTGAATGTGCCATCTCCGAGCTTTCGTTCAATAACATATGGCCCATCCCAAGTTGGCTTCATATGCGAAGGGACCGGGTAAATTCTCTTAAGGTTGGGATCGCCGAGATCAAAGGTTCGGGATCGGACCTTGGCATTGTTTAATCGGGCGACTCGACTTGGATATGCAGCTGCCCTCAAATCAGCCTCTTCACGCTTCTCATCCAATAAATCCAGGGATTCAGCAAGCATTATAGCATTTGTCTTTGGATTATAGTATGTCACACGATGAGAAGGTACTTCTAATTCGACTGGAATAACGGCTTCTGAACCATAAGAAAGAGAAAATGGAGTGTGGCCGGTCGCGGACTTATGGGTTGTTCGGTGTGCCCATAAAGCCATAGGAAGTTCGTCAACCCATTTGCCCCCGGCCTTTTCCAGTCGTTTCTTCAGAATAGAATTTGTAACTTTATTAACAGCTTCGACTTGTCCATTCGCTTGAGGGTGTGCAACTGCGGAGAATTTCTTCTGAATGTGAAATTGTTGACAGAAATCATTAAATTCAACATTGTCGAATTGGGTCCCGTTGTCAGTGATGATAGAACGTGGGAGACCAAATCGGCAGATGATGTTGCGCACTACAAAGTTGATCACCTTCTTCGTTGTGATTGTAGCAAGGGGTTCGGCTTCCGCCCACTTGGTAAAATAATCAACCGTGCTACGATGGCGTACTTCGCACCACCTTTGGCTAAAGGTAAAGAGCCAATAATGTCGATGCCCCATACCGCGAATGGCCATGGACTGACCATCTGTGTTATCTTGGTAGGTGGGGCTCTAGGAATCCGAGCATGCTTCTGACACTTATCACATCTCTTGGCATAATCCGATGTATCACAATTTACAGTCGGCCAATAATATCCATATCGAAGTACTTTCTTGGCAAGAGCTTGCCCGCCGGTGTGATCGCCACATTCTCCTTCATGCACATCATACAATACGCGTTTGATTTCATCATGAGCGATACACCGGAGTAAGGGAACAGAGTATCCCCTTCTATACATGACTCCGTTCTGAATAGTGAACCGCGAAGCTTTTCGAAGAATCTGTCTCTTTCCACTCCTGTGCTCTGGCAGGGTTCCATGCTCAAGATAATTTTTGAACAGAGTCATCCATGACTCCTTCTTGGAAACGACATCAAATATCCAATTGGTTTCCATCTGATCAATGCTTGGCGAAGACAATGTCTCCACAGGAACGAGTCCCATTTACTGTGCTTCACCCGTACTGGCTAACTTTGCTAACGAATCGACTTTCTGATTGTGCTCTCGTGGTATGTAATTAATGGCATAATAATCAAATTGATACAATATCTCCTGAACCTGAACAAGGTAAGCAGCCAGTCTTCGATCTTTGGCTTGATACTCCCCTCTGACTTGACACACGACCAATTGTGAATCACAATAAATTTCCACAGCAATGATTCTTAGATCTTTGGCAAGTTTCAATCCAGCCAGTAGGGCTTCATACTCGGCTTCGTTATTAGTAGCATGGAAGTTGAACTTTAGAGCATAACATATAGATCGACCTTCAGGAGTTTCAAGGACGACCCCTGCGACTGAGCAGTGGTCATTTGATGCACCATCTATATGCAGTTTCCAGATATACTTTGGAGATTCGCTAGTTTTGGGCAAGTCTTCTGGGATGGTAAATTCAGCTATGAAATCTGCCAGGACTTGTCCTTGAATGGCTCACGTTGGAGTGTAAGTAATGTCAAACTGGCTTAACTCAATATTCCATTTGAGTAACCTACCAGACGTCTCAGGCCGCTTAAGGACCTATCGTAATGGTTGGTCAGTGTAAACGGTGATAGGGTGAGCCTGGAAATACGGACGGAGCTTCCTCGAGGCAATAACAAGATAATAAGCCAACTTCTCTAGCTTCGGATAATTTCTCTCAGCTCCGATTAGTCGTTTGCTAATATAGTAGACCGGCTTTTGTATTCGGTCTTCCTCCCGAATTAGGGCAGCACTGATTGCATTTTCTGATACCGCCAAGTAAATGTACAATTTCTCGTGATCGATAGGCTTCGACAAAATTAGCGGTGTGGAGAGATGTTGAATTAATGCTTGGAATGCACCCTCACATTCCATAGTCCATTCAAAGTTTCATTTCCCTTTTCGGATCAGATCGAAGAAGGGAATGCATTTGTCAGTAGATTTTGAAATGAACCTGCTCAGTGCTGCTACTTTCCCGTTGAGACTCTGGACTTGCTTTATAGTTCTCGGAGTTTCAAGGTTTCTAATCGCCCTGATCTTTTCAGGATTGGCTTCGATTTCTCGAGCGTTGATGATAAACCCAAGGAATTTTCCTGATGCGACCACAAAATGACATTTCAACGGATTAAGCTTCATTCTGTATTCTCAGAGAATATTAAACATTGACTCCAGATCTCTGATGTGATCAGCAAAGAATCGCAACTTGACTAGCATGTCGTCCACGTATACCTCTATGGTTTTTTCCAATTTGATTGGCGAACATTCGATTAACTAATCGTTGATAAGTTGCGCCAGCATTCTTGAGTCCAAAAGGCATAACTTTATAGCAATAGAGCCCCATATTGGTTACAAAGCTGGTGTGCTCCTAGTCAGGAAAATGCATGAGTATTTGATTATAGCCGGAGTATGCATCCATGAAGGATAAGAGTTCATGTCCGGCCGTTGAATCTACGAGTGGATCAATTCGAGGAAGTGGAAAACTGTCTTTAGGGCAGGCTTTATTCAGATTAGAGTAATCGATGCACGTTCTCCATTTCCCATTTGGCTTTCGGACAAGTACAGGGTTTGACACCCATTCCGGATATAATGCATCTCAAATAAATCCATTTGATTTAAGCTTCTCTACTTCTTCCTTAAGGGCGACAGATTTCTCTGGATCCATACCACGCCTTTTATTGACCAGGACGTGCTGCGGGTCAATGTTCAATGCGTGGTTCGCGATGTCCAGTGAGATCCCACACATGTCAGAATGCGTCCAAGCAAACACGTCAAGGTTTGCCCGGAGAAACTCAACCAATTCCTCTTGCATTTGTTGGCTTAACTGAGATCCAATCTTTATAATTCTAGAATCATCGCTATCATTGATCAGAACATCGATCATCAGTTCGGTCGGAGAAGCTTGATTGTCTTTACTTTCGTATTCACTTTCGATGTCTCTCGGGTCAATATCTCTTTGGAATTGGTTGGGGTGCCTAGGCCTAGGCCTAGGCATCAGTTGTAAATTATCAAAAAAAGGGACGTAGAGAGATTCCTCTACGCCCTTCCCTTTCTCTTTTCGCTGCACCTCGCGCGGCTCAACAACATAACAGGCTCGTCCAGCAGCTCGATCTCCTTGAACGACTCTAACTCCACGATCGGTGTGGAACTTTAGAGTCAAACACCACGGGGCAATGGAAGCCTTGAACTCAGCTTGGGCCGGTCGGCCCAAGAAAGCATTATATGGTGAGTCTATGTGCAAACAACAAACTGCAGTATCCAGACTCTCTGGTGTTCTCCAATACCTAACTCCACTGGCAATTCCACCACTTCAGTGGGTATAGTTGCACTCCCATTGAAACAATGGATACTGTACTGACAAGGTTTCAAATCTTTAGTTTCCATTTTCATCTGGTCATAGGCTCGCTTGAACAATATATTCACAGAACTTCCACTTACTACCAAGATCCTCTTCATCCAAGCAGGACCTACTTGAGCTGATATGACAAGTGGATCGATGGTTAGGGCTTCGATCCTATCAGCATCTCTGTCTCGGAAGACGATGTCGTCAGGCATCATCTTTTGTTGCTTGGTCGGACCCCCATCTTCCAAACTACTACAATATTCGAAGCTCGCATGCCTAATAGAGCTAGCATATGACTCCATTTCTTTCAAGCTTCGGTCTATTGGATGAGGACCACCACTAATAGTATTTATCACCAACCTCTCGCCAGTACGAGCGGGTTCCTCTTGTCTTGCATGATTCGGTGTATGGTTCTGGTTCAATAGGCCTGCACCTCCAGACTGCGGTGCCCGCACAAACTGTTCCAACTTCCTGACACGTATCAACTTTTCAATGAGATCCTGCAAATGATGGCACTCATTCGTGTTATGGTCGTAACTTTCATGGAATCTACAAAATTTTCCTGTCTGAATCTGTTTCTCAGATGACTATTTCGGAGCAGGTTTTTTATACTGAATGGTATTGCAGGTTTGTAAATACACATTCTCCAGCGACGTATTCAAAGCAGTGTAGTTATGAAACATAGGAGCCCTACGTCGTGGACCACGATTCTGATCCCGTTTTCTATTTTAGATACCATTGCCTTTCTGCTGATTTTGTTTATTTTGGATGTTCAATTGCACTTTCCCGGAGCTCTCCCCGGATTGTTTAACAACAATATTACTCTGAATTCCTTCCATGCTAGGCCCCACATCATCCTTCTTCCTAGACTATTTCGCGTCCTCCCTTCTCAAGAATTGGGCTGCCTTGGAATAGAAACAGTCCAATGATGCAAGGGGTTTTTCGGCCAACTAGTTGTCGAACTCATAATTGGGATCAATCCCCTTAGTCAGTGCCATAAGAATAGAGTTATCATTTGGGTTGCTGATCTCAGCGCATGCAGCATGAAATCTCTCTAAATAACGCCTGAGTGTCTTCCCAGGAGCTTGAGTGACGCTAGATAAAGTATTAACATCCTTCGGTCTTGCGACATGCATACGAAATTGCTCAATAAACTTTGTTGCCAACTGATCAAAACATGAGATAGATCGAGGTGGTAGTCGAGTAAACCAAATAACCGCTATGCCCCCCAAAGAGATCGAGAAGCTTCGGCACTTAATTGCATCATCAGCTCGTGCGGCATTCATCAACCATTCATATTTCAAGATATGTTGATTAGGATCTGAGCTCCCTTCATAAACGGGTAAAGTCGGCATCCTGAATCGCAGAGGAGGTTCAGCAGAAAGTATCTCATCAGTAAAAGGAGTATGACTTCGGGAGATTCCCTAGTCGTCATTGCTAAGACCCTAACTTTCATAGATCATTTGATGGATCATTGTCGGTAGGTCGAGCATCTGGACATTTTGAACATGTTGAGCCAAGGTGTGGTCGGTTTCCACAATAGGAGGAGGGGTCGATCGTTGTCGACGGTCCATGTCTTGCCTCTTTGGTTCTACGTCCTCCGGGACGTAAGGCTCAGGAGTATGGTTGCGTTGATGGTGGGTCGGATCCGTTCGGTTCCGAGCGTCAACTCCCAAATTAGTAGCTGTTGCAGTATGGTTATCAGTAATATGGTGTGGGGTAGCGCCTCCTCGGGAGGAGGGTCTAGTCTGATGGCTGGTTGACGGGACAACTCTCGGTTTCCCTAGACTCAATGTATGATGATGCCCAGTGGCCTGTGTGTAACTTTCATCTAGTCGTGGGCGTGTGGATCTATGATGGTAATCAGAAGAGGCTGAACTCTCGATGGATGAATAGGAAGCCCGATCCCTTTTGGATCTCCTTCGTCGTTGACGGTTCAATTGGTTGGTCAGTTCCGCATTAGCAGGGAGCTGTTGAGTGAGCTGTTGGCGGCTCTAATTCAATTCTTGCATTAGCATCTGGAATTCTTCCCTAGTAATAGGGCCTTGCGGATCTGATGGTCTAGAAACATTCTGATCAGTCGGAGGCAGTTGTACTGCAGCTGTAGAAGTAGTACTTGTGTTAACCATGGTGGATGGCGAAGCTCTTTCCTAGACTTGATGCAAATCTGAATAGGATGGAAGAACTTTAATCTTTGAGATCTGGATCTTCTTCTTAGATTTGTGCAATTCGGTATCGATAGTAGATCCAATGAGCAGAAGAAAAAACTATGTTTTCTCGGTGAAAGCACCAAAGTGTTTGTACCAAAATTGCACACAACACTCTTCAAAACGGTTTGAAGAAATAAAAATGAAGAAATAAATGTATAAAGAGGATTATCTAACAAAAACTTCAACCAATAATCAGAAAAACAGCAAAAGAACGCAAGGATTTAGAGTGGTTCGGCGTATTGCCTACGTCCACTATGAAATGATTGATCTTTATTAACTTTTTCTTGCTGGTTACAGCGGATTACAATAGTAAATCTCGAGTACAACAGTGAAATTTGAGTACAACGGTTAATTCGGCAGAGTCTGGACGTCAGAGAGTCAAAAGATCCTTTTTCTGTAAGCTATGGGATGCTATTTATAGGTGTAGGCTACAAATATCTCGCTCAGATCTCGGGAGACCTCTTTTGGCACGTGGGTGGGCCCACGCGATCGATCCCACGTGATTTGCTCTCGATCCATGATCAATACGAACGAATTTCGTGTCGATCAAGATTTGGTCCAATCGAGTCAAAATTGGGCATGAACATTCTTTAGGTTGTACGTAAGCTCCTGTGAAAATTTGGTGGCATTTGGACTTGTAGATTGTGAGTTATGATCGATGCAAGCTTGCATTTTCTTTAGGCTATCTAGTTCATATCGATACACTTCGTATCGATCTGTTCGAATCGTTCTTGAGCACATGCCTGCAGGTTGACGTGGTGTGAAATTCTTGGATCGATCCACTTTTTGTGCCAAACGATCGAGTCTTCCCTATGTATACGCCTTACTCGTATCGATCCAGTTTGGCTCTGTTCGTATTGATTACAATTGCTCTGTTCGTATCGATTACAATTGCTTTGTTCGTATCGATTGTAACTACTCTACTCTGTTCGCATCGATGGCAGCTACTATGTTCGTATCGATCACTGGCTGATCGATACAAAGTAGCTGCTGTGCTTGGTCCTGATGGATTACGGAGTGGAGTTGGTTGATCGATGCGAATAGGCTGGAGATTATGGATGCGAAGAATGCCGCTTTCTATGGATATGAACTCGTGCTCCTTTAATCGATACGAAATCACGTTCATCTGACGGAGTCGAAATTCATCGATACAAAGTAGGTTTCCTCCTGATCACTGGATGGATACGAACAGTGGCTACTTGATGGATACGAAGTGGAGCGGATTGATGGATGCGAAGTACATGGATACGAAACAAACATGCTTTTCATGAAAATTGATCGATCCATAATTCGAGCATACGAACCCAGATTGACTTGAAATTTGGAACGTTGGCTTTCATAGCTTTACTTGTCATGTCTTGTCAATTGTAGCTTGATCCGGACTCGGACAAAGTTCATTGATATCCATAGCGAACCTGCATATAGCCGATCTTCGGGACAGACTGCCCTTGGTTTTTAGTCATTTCCTTGGTGTCACGACCTTGCCAAAAGGTGGGATAACAGTGCAGAAACACAAACTTCGAGTCAGACAATAAGTCTGGTATGAATAATCCCCTATCATCGCTTATCATACATAGATATCTAGTGAGACTATGCCGCTTAGCGGAACGGGTTTTCCCCTCACTAGTATCCAAAACAAAACATGCAAATAATTTACTAAGCCCCTACATCCAAAATGATTATTCTTAACATAATATGAAATAAAGCCAAAAATCATATGTATTTGATATCCCATCCACCCATTTATTAGATATCCCATCTAAAAGCAATTTATTAGATTTCCCATCTAAAATCAATTTATTAGAGTTCCCCTCTAAAATCTTTAAAATGACTATCCATCATAATTTAATAGGACTGTCCGTCACAAATCTATTTAAAATAAATGCAGATTATCCATCGTACATTGTTTTATAAAAGATGTTGTGGGCTATCCACCGCACACTACATAGTTTTCCTAGGATGACTATGAACCCTTGGGTACCAAATCCTGAGGCTAACCACCTCTAGCAAAACATTCCATTCTTCAGAAATTTGATATGGGCTATCTATCGTACATACCATGGTTTTCCTAGGTTAACCAAGAACCCAACACTTGGCCAATCGAAAATATCATGATCCCCATGATTATTTATTAAAATTCATGATCCCCATGATTACTTATTTTCCCCAGGTATACCACATGTTTAACCTATTCCCATTGGTAGCCCCAATTAGGTTAATTAAATAAAAATACATTGCTAGCCCCAATGTATATTTTCGAAAGCATATTTCTGTTTGTAACCCCAAACTATGTATAGAAAACATTAAACCCACCCCAGTGTCCCCAAGGTTTAATAACATCAAATTTATATAAGGATCCCTCTTACATATTCAAAAAAAATAAGTATTTTATGCTATAACCCTTTGAAGTAACCCCTTCAAGTTAGCAAATTTTTACTTAAGGAAAAATGGCTAAAAACAGCTCTTTAAACACTTCAAATGAAGTCCCATTCAAAAGAAAATAAACATCCAAAGTTAGCCCCTTCAAAAACCTTCCTTTTGAAAGTACCATAAAACCATACCTTTCGATTTTGTCGAAAGGTCTCACCTTTCGACCCTGTCGGCAGGTTTCTTTTCGATCTAGTCGAAAGGATCTACCTTTCGACTTTGTCGAAAGCCTGGGGTATCCCCCCTTATAAAATCATTTAGAAACCTTTCGAAAGCAATGAAACTCAAAACCATTCGCAATCATTGAAACTCCAAACCATTCGCAATCGTTGAAGGTAAGCCCTTCATGACCTTTGGAAATCAAACCTTTGGAAATCAAAACCTTTCGAAATCAAACCTTTCGAAAATAAAACCTTTCAAAATCAAACCTTTCAAAACCATTCAAAAACAATGAAGTGTTGATGTTGGAACCAACCCTTCGAAAGTATACTTCCGACCTTGTCGGAAGGTTTACCCTTCGACTTTGTCAAAAGGTATTAAAACTTTTACTTTAAAAACCATGGAAGGTTTAGAAGCAACCCCTTTTTCTTCCCCTTCTTTCCCTTCGGCTTTGTCGAAGGCATCCCTTCGACTTAGTTGAAAGGATTAAAACACCTTTTTATAAAACATTTTAAAACCATTCTCTTGAAGGTTTAAACTTTCGAAGATCCCCTTCGAAACCCTTCTTGAATATTTTAAAAATTTAGTCTTCTATAAAATGATAGAGTCGAAGGATCCTCCTTCAACTTATTCGAAAGCAATTATGTTTCTATTCGAAAGCAAAGGAAGCAGCCTCCACATCCCTTCGCCTCTCTTCCCTTCGACACCGTGCCTACCTTTCGACTTAGGCGGAGGGTAATTGTTTACCTTCCGTCTTGGACGAAGGGTACCTTTTGACTTTGTCAAAAGGGTAAAAGCGAGCTTATTGGAGTCGAAGGCAGAACTGGGCCTACTAAAGTTATGTTTTATCTTGCTTGTTTAATTTTGATTGGCTAAGGAGCCTTCTCATGTACTTTCAAATAGTAGAAAGTATACAAAAGTTAACATTTTTCTTAAAACACTATTCTTCTTCCCCAATTACTTTTCGAATTGCAGCCTTCCCTCCAAATTGACTAATTCGAAGGCAATTTTGCAGTTTAGCCCTAGGCTTAATAATTTAATTACCTTAGTAAATCACTAAGGAAAAATCCCCAAAAATCACCCAAAATCTGATAAATCATATACTTCAACATATTAAAATTTCAAAGCATATGAAGATCAAAACAACTCGGAATTTAACCAAAACCGAATAAAAATGTGTTAATTAGCCCATTAACATATAAAACGCCTATGCCTTATCCAAACAAAGGTTTGAATGGTTATATCCTAACCAAAATCACAAACATGAATCGAGTATAACCCATAACCGATCCAAACATAGAAAAATGAGATGATAGAAATGATTATTCACCTTGATTAGTTAATTGGAGAATGAGATAATTTCCTAGCTATAATTCCTTAGCTTTATCTTCAATTTATTGCTCTTCTGGGAGCTTTTAATGGCCAACCGAAAGTTGGTGATGAGTTATGAATGAGAAAGTGAAAGTTTATTAAGGTGAAGGAAGAGATTAATACTAAGAAATATGGCCCCATTTCCCAGTTTACCTCTTAGAAAATTCCTCTTTCTTAATTTAGTCAAGTCCTATTTTAATTCATTCATTAAGACACAACCATCTCCCTAATTATTCACATTATTCTATTTAATTTATCCAATTAAATATCCCGAATAATGTTAATTAAAATTTAGGGGCATTACAAGCAGCGCCATTACACATGCTACACAATTACACGGTAAACACTTACATAAGAATCATAACTGTATTCACTACGAACTAAAGTACAATGAAAAATAATACTACAATTGAAAGTAGTTTTCAACCCAATCTACATTACAAACATAAAAATAGTACACTCAATACTGAAGACATTCCAAACTACACTATCATCTCAAATTTTTTAGTTCGCGAAGAGTTTTCTTTTTCAATTTTCTTAGCTTCAGCATGAATTCCTCCTTTATAGGCGAAACTTCTTCACTGCCCTCTTCTTGCGTTCCTTCCATAGGGGTTGAGACGGCTCAACCGGATGCGTATGTTGGGAAGTTATTGCCTCGGCGCTTTCGCCCATACCTTTCTTTCGTCTTTGATACTTTCTCTTGGGTTCGGGGGCCGGTGGGGCAGATGTAATATCCTCAAATGGTGCGGTAGATGCAATGTCCTCAATAAGGGGCAGCACTGCAGGAGGAGGGGGAGGCAGCGACAGGATTGGTCTTGTCATCTTGTTCTTTGACAAACATGATTGTAGAATTGTTTGAGTGAGAAGCATTTCGTCTTACTTTTTTTAGGAACCTCCTCTACAAGCTCATTGACTATGTCCAACATATGATACATACCATCCGCCTGCATATAACATATACCATTATTGATTTTACAGCTACCTTAAAAATTGTAAATTTAAATGCATACCACATTTCGTTCAAGCGGAGCTCTTGGAGTGTAAGGAGCAACATCTTGCTCAGGCACTTCCTCTCGTCTTCTTGACACATAACGCTGAGTGATATTCCAATACCAACTATTGTACTCCTCATTAGTCAGCGTGATCTCATGCTCATCTTTCACAGCTAAGAAGCGGTTATTCCATAACTCTATCATCGTTTCAAACTCATCTTCACCATACTGAAGAGAATAATAAGGAGCAGGATACGGTAAATGTTGGCGAAGACCAAACTACCTCATCACTCTATCTAGAAGATGGTATGCTAGATTGCCAAGGAAAAATATCATCAGTCTTTCCCGCCATAACTGCCTCGCCTCAATGCACAAAGCCGGAATAGCATCAAGCTCTGCCTCAGCATATGGATTCCACGTAACTGCGTTATAGTCCAGGACATAAAACTCGTTCCTATAGAATGCCAAATTCATTCTTGGAGTAATTTTGGTATTCTTTGGTCCAATCCACCTAAAATAGCAAAAAATTATACAAACTGTTCAATGTATATAAGTTGATACAACCGTACATCCAACAATATTTTACCTCGATCCATATGGTTTCGAATTGTCGATTATTGCTCTCTTCATAGTTATACGACCGACCGGAAGATAAGTCCAAGACCATAGCTGCAGGAGTATAAGTTGTATTTCATTAATGTTTATGACATGTACAAATATGAATTAATGAATAACTATGACTGTACCCGAACTAGAGTCATATAACAACCATTAGACCGTTGTTGTACCAACGCCACTCAAGTAAGCTATATATAAGTGAAAGCAAGCACACACTGCCCCATGAATACTACCGACAATAATCGAAGTCTTCTAACAATGGGACTCACTAAAGGGCCACTCGAGTCTTCAATTGATCGCAAAACGACGTTGACTGATGATGTGCAAAATAATAGAGCGGGTGCGCTAGGCGATCTGCACTGGAGAGGCACGATGGGGAATATCATTGGCCAACTGCTCCCTAAACCAAGTGGCCACTATTGACTCATTCCCTCATCTTACGTCTTCTGGAGGAGACATGCCAAGCAAGGGCTCACACAAATCCATATAATTAGGTGGGAAATTCGATTTTATAATGGGACCCTCATTAATCGGCAATACAAGCAACATAACAACATGTTTTAATGTGATGGTCATCTCACCTACTCTGAGATGAAATGTAGATGTCTCAGATCTCCATCTATCGATCAGAGCTGTGAGAAGATTACGATCTAGCTGTGTGTATCCCAACTTATGAATAACACCGAATTCGGCCCTATCTAAAAGTTCCAACACACCCGGATGCGCTGACGTGACAAGCTTTAAGGTCGAAGAATGGTTAATGAATTCGTCCGGCTCAACCGCTGTCGAAAATTAAAACAAAATGCAAGATATTATGCCATTTACTAACATATTGCAAAATACAAGAAAAATTATATCAACATGTAGCTCCATCAAATCGTTATTGTTAGTGCGGTGTTGAGCTTGTAAGAACGCTATCATCAATTGGTCCGGGTGCCATTTCTTCATATTCTACCACAATAACAAAACCAAATCAAATTTATAACCTAAATAGTCCTTATGTACAATCAAGAACCAATCAAACAAATGTTCTACGTGCACAAACTACTTCATTGTAGTCTAGAAACATAGATTTATACGTAAAAACATTTTTTTTCTAAACCTTAAAATCAAAAATTCTAAATTTGAGATAAATTTGGAAGAATACAAACCTATAGGAGGTACTTAAGAGATGAGGAAGCCATTCTTCAACTGCTAGCCTGATTTAATGAGTTTTTGAGTTAAAATATTGATTTTGGGAGAATTGGGGTGTTGGGTTCGGATTAGGGGTTTAGGGTTTTTGAGGGTGGAGTGGTAAATGAAAGAGGGGACTATCTTAAGCAGTAGGCATACAACAGGGCGGCATTTGAAATGCCGCAGACTGGCGGCATCTCAAATGCTGCAAAACTTGCGGCATCTCAAATGCCGCTAGTTACTTTATGCAATAAAATGTGCACTGGCGACATTTGAAATGCCGCCATACACGTGGCGGCTGATGTGCCAAAACTGGCCTACTATTGTAATTAGTTTTGCAACTGGCCTAAATTTGTAATAAGTTTGTAGAATTGGCCTAAATAGAAAATTTATCCACTAAGAGAATGTTATTATCTACAAAAACCATTACAGGAGAAATATAGCCATATACTTTGTATTGCAAACAAACGATAAGCTAAATACTCCTTCCTATGGGATATAATAGCATGTCATAATGGTTGTCGCATTTTGCACATTATGGGTGGTTTTTCTTTCCAAACTTTATATGATTAGAAGATTTGTTTGATGTATTTCATCTTTATATTGTTTTATCATAGTGGTTCCTAAGAATAAATCAAATTGTGTTCTGAGGGGAAGCAAACCTTGGTACTGTAGTCATATTGCTGTCATTTTAGAGCTTGATCAATCAAAGCTTATAAGTCAAGATGGGGCACAACATTAACCTCTACGACAATCGCTTGAGCTATTTGTGATCATTGCGTATCCTTAGTTGATTCTTGATACGTGTCATTTGGATCAGAATATGTCCGACCAAAAGGTATTCAAGTCGCAGGTATTTTTCAAGTTGCTCCTGTTTCATCACATCAATAACTTGTGTCTACCTCAAAATAGCACGTGCAGCGCCCAACTCTTGAAGCTTTGTCATTTCTAGCACAACCTATGAAAATACAGCTCCATTAAGTCATTTAGGCTTGTGGCATAAAGTACAGCTCTTGTTTTCTCTTTAGTTTGACTTTTTTCTCTTTAATTTTATCAATGACCAAGATCTATCTTCAATATTGGATTACTATGAACATGAGAGAAAAGAAAGAAGATGAAGCAACTATACTATGGTCGGCTATGTAGGGTGTTGTCTGGCTTTTAGATGAGGCAAATTCCAAACGAATCTTGACATAAGGATGAAGGCTAAATAATTCAAGGACTTGGAGACATGTTTAAAAAGACAATGGAAGAGGCTTTAAGGAGTTAGAGTACAAAAAATAAGCAAATGAAGTGATCGGTACCGCCTCATTTTAGGTCAGTACCGATATGATTTTTGCATCTAACGGGACATTGGAGCTATGATCAAGGTACATTTGGGTAAAGTGATGGTCTTGGGGTCCACTTCTGAAGGAGTAGGTGAACAACTCCAAGAAGCTCGGGAGAAAAGAACAAACACTAGTCCTGTCAGAACTTCTCGGCAATGACTTGATTTCTAAGGCAAAAGTGTTTGGACCTTGTTAACCCGCCTTTTAGCAAGGCAGTTACAAGAAGATTTAATCTAAGAGATTTCATGATCATCAAGACAGAAAGCCCGGAGAGATGGTTAACAGGATTGGAGATCGATTATATTCGGAACTATGGGCGATAGTTGGATGGATTCGGATGGACCGCACTTAATAAATTGCTAAATATGGAACTAGAACTCTTCCTAAGAGAGGGATCGAATCAAAATATTCACTCTATAAAAAGGGATTGGAATAGAGGGATCAGATTGAACAGGATGCATACAACTTAATGATGATCGCTCCATAACTCTACAAGCACAAGCCGGATTGAAGTAGAAATTTGGGAACAAGAAGAAGGGACCCTAGGGATTACACATCAAATAGAGCAAGTTGGAGGGATCGACAATCTTCCCTCCATAGGGATTAGCTATAATCAGCTTTCGCAACATATTGCAACAAAGATTGATCAATAACTCAAAATCTACAAATGTAATCAACACGAAATCTGAAGGAGAAGTATATTACAACATAGGGACCCATCATAGGGATCGCACCTCATAAATTTCCCAAAATTAGGGATCGGCTCCAATCTCTATTATGCACTCCAGTGGGCTCTAAACTTTTTGGACAGGCTCATATTGGCTTCAGGGTTCCAGATGTGGGTTTTGAGCGAGATATTTTTATGTCTTCTCCTATAAATACAAGAGACATGGCATCAGCAAAAGGATCTTCTTTCTGCTTCATTCTATCTTCTACCTAGGCCACACTCTGCCATTTTTATTCTAGGATTTCACGGATTGGTAACTGTAACAATAGCATAAACGAATAAAAATAAAAATCTTTGGAGTGGACGTAGGCCGGAGTTAGCCGAACCACTATAAATCTGTGCCACTCTTTACCTTCTTTCTCTTTTAATTTTATTATTCTTTAATTTATATTCTCTACTTTATTTTATCTGAGATCTGTGACTGGATATTGGTGCTTTCAAATAACTGGGTGTTGGTGGTCATTTTTGAAGCCAACATTTTTATGTTTTCACTAAGAAAGCTAGCCCAGCAGATTTGGAATTCGGATTCCGAGTTTGGAAAAGATCTAGAGCTAAGATTTGGAGCAATAGTGAGACAATCAATAAGGAGAGTGCTATCAGAAAGGAGCCATCATGAAGGGAGTCAAGAGGCTTCCACAGGAGCCGGAGCTAATCAAGCATCTATCTACATCACCAGGGATGAAATGGAAATGATGATGGATGCTACGTAGGAAAAGAAGCTGAAAAGACATGAGGAAATGATGCAGAATTTACTCCAATAGATTGGACAAGCTGGAGCGCAGAACCAAGGGAATATAGTAGCAAGAGCTAATGACAACTTAGATCTAGGAGTTGAAATAGCAGGAATCGCTAAAAATCAGAACTAAAAACATGAAGACAGAGCTATTGGACAAAGGAATGGAGCATAGCAGCCGGGGGCAGTCCCCGGCCACCTTGGAGGGATCGGCCCAGATCCCTCCAGAGGGATCGACACCGATCCCTAAAGGCTTGTTGGCGTGCCCCCGGGTTTGGTTCATCGCGATGTTGGAGGACCTGCGGTTATCCTATGGAGCTTGGTGCGAATCGAAATTTGGATGCTCGTTCGAAGGAGTACGTTTCGGAATTCCTTCGTGAACTCGCCGGACGATTTGGAAATGATGATAGGACACTATCAGTGGATGATAATGACAGGTTTGCAGAGATGATCAAGCGAGCTATGCATAGAGGATTGATGAAGAGGGATCTAGAGGATGTAAATAGAAGTTCATTCTCTCCTAATGTCAGGAATGCTAGGAATCCACCGAAGTTTAAACTACCAACGTTGGAAGAATATGGCAGAAAGTCGGACCCAACAATGCATATGATGAGATATATACAACACATGGAAGTGCTGCGAACATTAAAGGATGTCATGGCATAATGCTTTCCCCTGTATCTAACGGATATAGCTGCACTGTGGTTTAGGAAGTTGGAAAGCAGTTCTTTGGCACATGAACGGAATTGGTCAAAAGATTTATGAGGCAATTCATAGTTCACATCTTGAGACCCAAATATGTGATGAGTCTACCAAAGAGTCTCTAAGGAGTTTTCTAACACGATTTAA
Source organism: Allium fistulosum (assembly GCA_030737815.1). Taxonomy (NCBI): domain Eukaryota; kingdom Viridiplantae; phylum Streptophyta; class Magnoliopsida; order Asparagales; family Amaryllidaceae; genus Allium; species Allium fistulosum. The sequence continues at coordinate 9,650,820 of JASFAW010000014.1, forward strand.
TGCCACGGCGACATCGGTGGAACGGGCAGATCCATCCATGATTTTGATGTCGGTTGTATTAGAAATTGCAGATGGCATGGATTTCAAGGATTCATTGGCGTAGGATCAACTTATGAATCTCAGGGAGTTTTATCATAAAGAAAAAAGGTTGCTACGGTAGGAAGATGCACGAGTCGACAAACCGGAGGTGAACACTATGCAAGCGGAGGATCGTCAGGAGGTGCAAACAAGAATAATAAAGGCAAATAGAAACTGGATGATGGATATGATGGGACGAAAAGGCAATGGAAAGAGTGCGAGCCGAAGTTCTCCTCCTATTAGGATTTGATGGAAATCCTAGAACGAATTTATATGGACACTAAGGGCAACTCCCATATCGAAAACTGATATGGAGGGATCTCATGGAGCGGCAGCATATGTCTAGAAAGTACTGCATATTCCACGAATTGATCGGGCACACCACAGATGAATGTAGGCAATTAAAGGATATGATTGAGGAGCACATCAGGAACTGCAGATTGCCACAGTACATAAGGAATCGAACAACCATGCTGGAATGGGAGCAGCCACCATCCGCATCGAATGGAAGGAGTAATGGCTCTGGATTGGGGTCACGGATCTTCATCAACTGATCGTGATGGTAAGGGCCGAGTTCAAGACTTGGACTCCAGCCATAATAATAATAATAATAATAATAAACTCTATAATAAGGTGGCTAAGTCACTTACACATGTATGGGATCAAGGACGGTCCCTAGGAATGCTCTGAGATGATGATGAACCGTTAGGGCTGTTATGGTAATGGTTACCGTTACCATTTCACAAATACCGCTACCGTACCATTTTTACTGGTAAGCGAAAATTGCTTACCGTTACCGATAGGCTGGTATACCGAAGACTGGTATACCGATAATCTGGTAACCGTTACACTAGTAATGGTAAATTACCATTTGTCTAAGAAAGGTTAGTAACATAACACGTATTCACACCATAACGGTGCTTCATTATACAATTTATAGTGTTAATTAATAAAAGACAAAACAAGAAAGAAGTGAAGTGTATTTAACATCATTTCACCTAGTTAATAAACTAAATTTAATCATTTGCTTAGTTCTAAATGCCTATAATAAAGCATGTTACATGAATATACATGTATTATAAATTGATTGGTAAAATTACCGTTACCGCTGGTATTGAAGAAATTTTACCGATGATTTACCGTAGAAAATGGTAAATTTACCGTTACCGTTACCGCTGGTATTGAAGAAATTTTACCGATGATTTACCGTAGAAAATGGTAAATTTACCGTTACCATACCGATTAAACTGGTATACCGATTTCACTCGAAAATGGTAACTGATTGGCTGGTAATGGTATGGTAATGGTTAATTTACCGTTACCATAACAGCCCTATGAACCGTCATGCCCGGAGAGGCACTCTTTGGCTTTCTTAGTTTTTTGGATTTATGGATGTACGAACTCTTATTTAATAGGTTATTTATGATCCACATTACTACGATAAATAAAAGTGGACACGATTATTGTACCAATCGGAGTGACGGGACGGTAACCGCAAGGTGCGAGTCCCTTCATCGAAGAGCGAAAAAATGGACTCGTACACGAATCAATTCCTCAACCGGAGAGTCGAGGCCGGAGAATAAAACCCAACAGGACGCCAGCTATGGATTATGCCTAGCAAGGAGTAGGTCGCGGAGTGCGACAGGATCGGCCTACTCAGGTCGTCGAGTATGGATTATGCTTGGCATGGGTCAAGAGGGACCACTATCGGCCTAGGACTTAGGCCAAGACACACTTAATGTTCAAGGACACTGAACTGGAATATAGAAAATAACGCCGCTTCACTGGAGAGCGACAGGATCAACTTACTCGAACGTCGAGTATTGATTGTGCTCAGCAAGGACCGTGGAGGTCATAGATTTGGATATTAGCTTCGAACAGCTATGGATTTGGATATGGAGCTAGTGCGGTCACGGATTTCGCTATGGACCCATAGTAGTTCTGGATTTGGCTGATGACCCGGCGTGGTCGAGGGTTTGGATAAAACAATCCAGAGAGATAATGGATTTGCAATGGAAACGGAATTGGATATCGACTCAGAATGGTCAAGGATTTCACTAATGATATAGAGATCGTAGATTCGGATTGGATAATATGGCTATTGATGGATTATGGACTTTGAATTTTGGATTTATGGTAATTCAATACCCACCTTCCTATCTCAAGATATGTTTTGGGGGGGCAAAGTGTTTACCCGCCTTTTGGTAAGGCAGTACACATGCGGATTTAACCAAATAGACTTCATGATCATCAAGGCAGAAAACTCAAAGAGATGGTTACCAGGATTGGAGATCGATTATATTCGGAACTATGGACGATAGTTGGATGGATTCGGATGGATAGCACTTCAAAAAAGGCTAAGTATGGAACTAGCACTTCCCTAGGAGAGGGATCATATCGAAATATTCACTCTACAAAAAGGGATCGGAACAAAGGGATCGGAGTAGAGAGATCGGGTTGGATGGGATGCACAAAACACAACTGCATGATGATCGCTCCATAACTCAACAACCACAGTGGATTGAAGTGAAATTTTGGGAACAAGAAGAAGGGACCCTAGGCGGTCTACCTAGGGATTGCACATTAAATAGAGCAAGTTGGAGGGATCAGCCCTCTTCTCTCCATAGGATTGGCTATAATTAGTTTTCGCAACATATTGCAACAATGATCGATCAATAACTCAAAATCTACAAATGCAATCAACATGAAATTTAAAGGGGAAGTACACTACAACATGGGGGATCCATCTTAGGGATCGCACCCCATAAATCCTCCGAAATAGGGATCCGCCCCGATCCCTATTATGGGCTCGGGTGGACTCCAAACTTTCTGCGCAGGCTCGCCTTTGCTCCAGTGTTCCAAATCAGGTTTTGAGTGAGATATTTTCACGTCTTCACCTACATATATAGCGAACATAGCATTAGCAAAGGGACCTTATTTCTACTTCATTCTATCTTCTGCCTAAGTTATACTCTACCATTTTTATTCTACGATTTCACGGATTTGTAACTGTATCAGCAGCATAAATGAATAAAAAGGAAAATCTTTAGATTGGACGTAGGCCGGAGTTAGCCGAACCACTATAAATCTATGTCTCTCTTTACTTGCTTCTTTTTAATTTTATTATTATTCAATTTATATTCTACATTATTTTATTTGAGATCTGTGACTGGATATTGATGCTTTCACATAACTGAGTGTTGGTGACCATTTTTGACGCCAACAGACCTTGATGGATCAAAGCAAAAAAACAATGTAGTAGAGATGAAAAAATTTGTATCCAACAAATCAGACCGGTGCAAATCTGATTAGATCGACATTGAGATGATTACTACTCTAAGGACTTCATCTCTCCTCCTACTTTTCCAAATCTGGAATTTGAACTAGCATTTAATGATCCAATGACTTCGTTGGGTGGTTTCTCTATAAATATGAAGCCAATAGCAATTAGAGAGGACTGGCACTTCTTCTTCTTCTTCTTAATCTCCTATCTCGACTTGACCTTATCATAAAGGAAGCTACTCTTTACAATTCTAGGCTGTTTAGAATTGTGAATCCCTTGTACTTATGACATAAACTTTCTATAATAATATTAAAGTGGATGTAGGCCTTAGATTTGCCGAACCACTATAGAAATCCTTGTGTTGCTTGCTTTGTTTATTGTTTATAGTTAGATCTCTCTGCTATTTATAGTGGTTCGACAAATACTCTGACCGATGTCTACTTTAATCTTTGTTAGTGATTGATTCCCTTTGGAATACAATGATTATAACTCAAATTCGACCATAATCTAATAGATCTCAAATTTGGGAGTGTTTAGAGCCTTTGGGGAAAAAGAAGATAGAAGAGAAATCATGTGCCAAAAAGTCATTATCTAATTACTCTAGGTCTTCTATTTATAGGAAAATTGCCTAGCAGGACTGGGGCCCATGAAATATCAAGTCTAGGTCCAAGTACAAGTATGCAGAAGTGAGCAACAGGGCCCGAACATCGATAAAAAGCTCTCGGTACCGACTTGTTTTGGTTGATGCCGAGAGGTTTTGACTACTTTCTTTCTCAATCTTTCTTCATACTTTCTTGGTCTTTAAGTTATGGATTTGCAACGAGGGGTTTTTGATGAGAGGTTTTCGAAGAGAGTTTTTTGATAAGAGGTTCCTAATGAGAGGTTTTTGATGAGTGGTTTTCGACGAGAGGTTTCCGATGAGAGGTTTTCGACGAGAGGTTTTGCATATTAATACTTAGCCAAAATTGTTGAGTTCCTTCATTTTCTCATTCTTGGTAGTCTTTATGCTTCTGAATGCATTCTTTCATCAGTTTGTAGTTTAATTCGCTCAGTTAACTTTGTTAGAAGACTGTAGAAAATTTAGTTTGTAACACTTTCCCTGTTATTCGCTTGCTAAAATTTATCTTTTTTCAAAATTCTAAAGTATTTAGGTTTAAGCATTCTTTATTTTTAGTTGCTAATTTAATTAATTTTCTATTATTTTATACAATTCCAGACTTATTTTACATTCACCGCTAGTTAAGTGTCCTTATGAAATTTCTTCATTTGCACAGTTTTTCGATATATATAGCGATCAAAACTCATCCAGAAAATCAACACAGTAATTAAATATGAACATATCTCATATCATATTGTATGTATTTCCAACAACCAAAGGGAGACAACTAGCGATTGCAACCCTAATAACCTAAAAGAAACAATTGGTGGAAGTTGCCCTCCAACATCAACTGGTATTAATGATGTTGTGGCCATATCATTTCTTACTTAAATAAAATGGACATTTTTAGTGCGTCATTCTACTATAACCCACATGCCTTAACTTACCTTTGGCTTTCAACAAACAAAGTCCATCCATTGATTCAATTGTTACAACCAATTATGGGATAGACCTTGCATTCCCATACTATAATGGGTGAGAAATATAAACCACGCACATTTAGAATAATACATTGGAAAATTGGCTTGGCGGAATAACTTTTTTTTGACCTACCTTGCCTTCTTTCACCCTGAGTCATTCAATGTCCTTTATGTGTACTTCCTGCCTCATTACCCTCTTCTTCAATTATATTAATATCTTCTTTTAATCAAATTCCTTGATAATATTCAAATTTTGGTACTTATTTTCTTTATCCTTGACCTTTCATGCGAGTATACTCTAGAACTCGCAGAAGTATACTTTGATACTGTTCTCCATTCATTTGTGGGTTCTTCTTATGGTTTTCACACATGTCTAACAAAACATTCCTAAGTTCATACCAATATTCCTTATATTCTATAGGGATTCCTTATTACTACTATACGAGTATTCATAGTTATTTTATTTATAGCTTGTTACATTGAAAAATGGCACAACACCCCAAAATCAAATAAAAGCTCCAAAAATGTGTAAATCCGTATGAAATAATTAGAAGAAAACAAGAACACACAAGCACTTTTTATAGTGGATTGACAAATACTTTGAAATATGTCCACTTTAATCTTATTATCTGACCGATTCACTGTGCAATACAATGATTACAACTCAACTCTAACCATAATCTAGTAGATCTCGGATTTGGGAGTTTTTTGGGGAAGAAGAAGATAGAAAAGAATTTAGGTGTCTAGAAATGTCCTCTCCTAGTTGTAGTAGCCTCCTATTATAGCCAAATCCCAGCATAGATCTCGCAATCCTGCTTTGAACAAGTCCCAATAACCAGATTCGAATACATAGGCACGAAGACCGAGTCATCCAACATGATTTCAAAGAAGAAAATCAGGTTGGTACTGACCAGAATTAGGTCAATATCAACCTAAATCAGGTCAGTACCAACATGATTTCGGTTATCTCAAGCTCATTTTTTCTCCATGTCTTAGCTCCCCTCACTGAACTCTTACCAAATCAAGCCTCGAAATCAGGTCGGTAGTCTCTAATTCAGGTCTATTATGACCTGATTATAGGCTCCAAACTCTGCAAAACTTCTTGTACTCCTTCATTTTTTTCTTTCTTGACAACTTTCCAAGCCTCTGGATCCATTCCTCCATTTCTTAGTCTAATCTAACTGTTTAAGTCTATTTTGGAGACTGCAAAATATTTGGATGTAATACTTGCCCTCCACAGTGTAATAACCTGCAGTTCTGTACCCCTTGAATCAACACTATTCTCACATATCGACTCAAAGTGAACGGAAATATGAACCATCAGGGTTAGAAGAAGAAGGAGGTAGAAGAAAAGAAAACAACACAACATCATAATCTTACTAACGCAGCGGAATAAAATATAATAGATAGTAAATGATCTTTACACAGAAGAAAATGCATCTGTTTATACATTACATTATCAGAGTACAGAATCAGAGTATAATACAATCAACATCACGATTCAGGACAGTTATAATAACTTGTCCCACACAGAATACACAACACAACGGAATATACATCATATACGTGTGATACGTCTCGCCATCCAGCTCGTCTCTTGAGCTCCACCGCATCCTATCCTGTATCTGTAATACTCGGTCTGACCCGAGCATTATAATAAAATAACACTCGAGTCAGTCTGGAAAACCAGCGTGAGAAAACACACTCAATTGGATTATTAAAGTTTTCCAAACCCTTTGAAATCAAAAGCATCTCGTAAGACCACGCCACAAATAAACATGTCGGGTTTTTACCTTACGATAGCCAAAACACTTTTTATCAAAATCCTCTGATATTATAATAGTGTCTATATACAAATGCTTATTCAAATAGCTGAAATTGTTACATGATTAAATTCCAGTATACTACCCACAAAGTGGGTTCTACAAACAAAAACTGTACAAGGCACGTAGGGAGAATGGATTTCCAACTAATGACTAGGCACTAGGGTACCACCTATCACAGTACTTGGTCTAGATCAGTGTACCGAGGACCACGCCCGATCCCCTGCAACACAAAATGGTTGGGATCAGCAACCGCACCACTAAGCCGAAATAAAAAGGACATCTAGATAGGGATGACCTCACTCTAATGGGCGCTACCCACATAGCCTTGCTGCATAACCCTTGATTTTCAGTCATTCCTGGTTGATGAGGCTTGAGGCTAAAAGTTACCTTTATAGAACGCATCCCTTAGAATGCTCACCATCTTCCTGACGATGTTTCGAAAGCATTCATCCATACAAGTCCGTTCCGAGTTCGAACGGAACCGAAGGCACTATTCCTACTACCTCCATTTTCGAATCACCCTCAGGATTAGTAGCGATTAGCCCTTGTACTTTACTGCTCCATCTTCGATTCTAAACTCGTTTCACCATGAAACGTACAAACCGGATTGAAGTGGTTTCGGAAAATAAATCCCGATCCCGGTCTCTTCGAAACGATCAGCGCATTGGCCAATATTGATAGTCGGTTATTTAACTATCAATTAACATTCATAAACATCCATCAAACAATAAATAATTTTCCAAATTATTTATTAACTTCAAAATATCTTCGCAAGATATATTTCCATTTTCAATCCTTTGAAAACAGTTTCAAACCATCTTCCTTTCACGGAATAAATTTCCCAAATATTTTCTATTTCCACTGAAATCACCAAATAAAAACACTTTAGATTTTTAAAATAATTTAAAACACTATATTACAAAATATACTTTAAACAAAACATTTAAATTAAAACTACTTTAATATTTTATGCAAAGATATATATACTTTAAGAATATTCAAAATAAAGCTACTTAATAAAATACAAAACTAGATTTTATCATTTAAAACATAATACCAAACCATCTTTAAAAAATTACTATTAAAATAAATTTGAAAAATACTTGCTTTAAAATTTAAACATTTAAAAATAATAAATTTTCTAAAACATATTTTAAATCAACTTTAAAACTTTAGCTTATACTTAAAAGTTTACTTTGGAAACGTACTTAGCTATCCAGGGAAATACACTTCTCTTTCACATCTTTAAAAATAAATCACTATTTATTTTTAAACCAATTTACCCATTTCTTTAATAAATTCCCACCGTGAATTTATTCTTTCCAATATCCACTAATATATTACTTCACCTTTATAAACCCAGTTTATAAATTCCAAAATTTCACTTCTCTTTTAAATTTCAATTCCAAATACTTAAATCAATTTAAAATTGATTTCTAATTTACTTCACTTTGAAATAAATTTCCTTACTTACCTCATTTATTTCAAAATCCATTAACTTTTAGATTTTATTTCTTTATTATGATTTAAAGTCTTTAAACTGAAAATACCAATTCCAAAACATTATTTTCCTTCAAATTCCTTCTTTATCCTATCAAATAAATTTAAACCTTGAATTTTTAAAATAAATTCTTCATTCCTTTAAATAATAACACTTGAGATTTTACAACAATCACTTATTCCCATTTATTCAAAAATCTCATTTCCCATACTTGAAATTTTATTTATTTGAATTCAAAAGTCAACTTTTATTCCTTTCCAATTCATTCTTTAATTTATCTAAATTTCTATAATTATTTACTTAAAGTTCCTCTTTTATTTTCTTTCAAAAATTCAAATCTATATATTTTGATAACTCAATGTCCAAATATATCCAATAAAACCATAGCATCCAACGTTCCAGTTATCAATATAATTCATCACAGAATGTCTAATAATTATAACATAGAATATTAAACAATCTAAATAAATTTGAGGAATCCAGTTGGGTCGCTCCAACCTGTTTCCCTGCATCCACAGATGTTAGCACAATACCAATTCCACTTCGAGGTGGAATATCGCGGTATATTGGATTAATATAATATCATCCACTATTATGCGGCGCATACGGTCTCATCCGCTATATAATGCGGGAAATCAATCAATCCAATATATATATACTATATACTATTATATATAATATCACATCCAGTCAATTCAATCATCCAATCAATAATTTAAATTTAACCATTTAAATTTAAATAGCAATCCAGAAGAGTGAGATTAACTCACCTTTGATTTGCAATCTGATCCACCGGCTTGATTCTCCACGATTTTTGACCTTTATAAACATTACATGGTTCGTTAACATTTTAATTGATTGAACAAATTTAGTACCATCTAATAAATTTAATTAATTTAATAAATTTAAATTTATACTAATTTTCCTTTTTAAAATCGGCATATACCATATTCAGTAAAAAAAAATGAAAATACCTCACCCAAAATGAACGCGACCCTGACCAGAAATATCAGCGTTGCCGACCATCACCGCTACTCCTCGCTTCCCTGTTTGATGCTGCGAGCCCCCACACATCCTCCAAGTCTCTCGAACTCCCAAGCCATAGATCGATTATCGACCCAGTCGATCGCTTGCGAACCAGCGCGAACTTCAAAGGGTCGAGACTAGCCTTCGCCCATCCCTTTACCTTAGCTACTGCTGGAGTTGCCAATGTTGTCACAGTTGTTGGGGTTAGGGTTGATGAAACGTTGCCGAAATCCCAGTCGCGACTCGATCGATGACTTCGAAATTACTCACAAAGCTCGAGACGTAGATCAATTCGATCTGCCCTTAATCAATTTCGAACGAAATCGTCATCTCTCTATTTTTTATACGAATTAGAGTTGGATTCAGAGTAAAAAGAAAGTTTGATTCTGTTTATATTTTTAGAGGCAGTACCATTTTTTTTAACTGAAGGGCCTTAAAAAGGAAGAAGAGGAGAACGATATAAATTATTCGTTTGAAGCTTCCAACACAATCTATTTCTTTCGGCTGTGAAATGAAATAAAGGGGAAAGTGATATCTGAAATGAGGGTAACGTGTACCAGATGGGCTACAGTGATTTGGAGGTGAAATGGGAAAAAAGGCTGATGGGAATTTCATTGACCAGTCAAACCATTTATATAAATTATTCAAATATCAAATCGTCTCAATTTTGCAACTTAAAATCTTGACCACCTATCGAGGCATGCCGCTAGGCTTTCATAATGTTAAACCCCTATTCCGGACACAATGGAAAAGGTTCCGAGTCCTAATTCGATCGTATGGAGAAGATAGCTCCACTACGATAACTCCAAACGCTATGAAAATTTCAATTCCTATAATAATACACTATTACGGATCCAATGGAACTGGTTTCGTCGAATTCCGAGACTGTGCCTTGGAAGGCTATTTTTAAATATCAATTTAAACGATAAAATTTCAAAACTGAACAAATCACTTTCAAACTCAAATTTAAAACCTCTATTATCTCCAGTATCATAAATATAAATTTTCCAAGCCTTTGAAATATTTTTAACCGGCTTAAAACTGAAGATTAAATATTTTACTCAACTTCAATAATTAAATTTAATAATTTAATTGCCAAATTCATAGTGATATTTGAAATTCAAGTTAAACATTAACTTTTAAATATTTAAAATCAATTAAATATTCTCATTTTCAAATATCTAAAAATTCCTGGTCGTCACATTCCTTCCCCCTTCAAAGAATTTCATCCCCGAAATTGCTAGTTAAGAGGAATGGTCCATAACCCATTAACTATTCCCTCAATCGAAAATGTGTTTTAACAACTAGCCAAAACAAATCATTTTATCAAAGACACGCTAACCCTCATTCTAAATTTTCAAACTTATTCATAAGTCCCAAACAATATTACTTACTTATCAATTCAAATTTAAATTTGAAACCAAATTTTGAATTATCAAAATTTTTCTAACTCCTTAAATTTTTGAAAATTTTTGCCAGTGTCTCCTTTGCGCGGCTAGCTCGATACAACTACAAATGCCTTTACGGATCCAAAACTTCAAAAAGAAAACAAAATGCCAAGTGGCAAAATTAGAAACCCATCAAATTTCATACTGAAATTTTTAAATACTTACCTTTTTGTCGAGCAATTAATTTATCTTCTAAATCAAAATCCAATTCCATTTTCCCATAGCCTTTATAATCCCTGTATACTTTACTTAACAACAATGTCCAAATTTACTTAGTTCCCAATACCAAATTTACTGAAGAACTTCACCATTCATTTCTTAAGTTTAATATAAGCATTTTATATACTCTTAAATTTATTTTTACTTCACTATTGAAGTTTATATCCATTTCTATTCACTTCGCCTTCACAATTCTATTTGAATTCAATTTGCTTCAATTTACAAATTATTTCAAATCTAAATACTTTTTCCCAATTTTCATTCGAATTTTCTTTTTTTCAATTTTACTTGAATTCAATTCATCTCCAACCTCTGAATATTGAATTTTATTTACCTTTATCTCAAATTCCAATTTTAAATCGTTTGTCGTTAGTGAAAATTTCCAAAAAAATTTCTAACTCCCAAAATTTTCGGAAAATTTTGGCAGAGTCTCATTTGTACGGAGGAGCTTTTGCAATTTGACAAGAGATATAAATATATATACATCGACCCACATGATCAGAAAACAAAAACAGTTCATATTTCCTATTTTTATTGCGTAGGCGTACCTTATTTAGCATTTTTAAGCAAACGGCTATTTATTTATCATTTCACGCAATCAAAACCAGCCAAACGGCTTCCCTGCACCTGTACTAACTCAATTCAAATATGTAAGTGACAAATATAGGAAATTCATTTACATTTCACTTATTCTCAATAGCTAAACACATGCATTTCATAAGCTACATACACCATACACTTTTCATGAGCAATTTATATGATTGCAAAACTAATTCAATTGCTTTATATCAATTCATATGTCAATTCATTCAATTTTAAGGGTTTACAATTCAATTTCTTACATTCAATTCATTTTTAATCCAAACAAGCTCATATTAAATTCAATTGATTTCAAAATCAATTTTATTTTAATTCTATCAGTTCATAGAATTTTATTTTCTTCCGTTTACGTCAAACAACTAATTTCCTATGCAACTTTGTCGATATTCATGCAATTAAACAATCACTTTGTTTTATACCATTTTAAATTGGTTCCAACTCAAGTTATATTAATTTCATTCCATTTCTAATTCATTTACAAACCATTTTATTTAGCTCAACACATTCCATGCTTGTATACTACTAACCATTCCCAAATTAATTCAACCCAAGCTTTTATTTAATGGTCTTCCATTCTTACTCGAAGTCGAGCTTCTAATTATGCTTAACTTAAGTTAATTTACTTCAATTTATCCCAATTTCAAACTTAAGTTCACTTCCAGTTAATTTGATTCTCATCTAATCAAATTCCATTTAATTCAGTTAGCCCATCCATTTTAATTTGTAATTCACATTCTCAGTTTGTTAAAATAACATCCAAGTTTATATTTAACTCTTTTACACTTGAATTGGATTTATTTGCAACCCAAATCATTTCCTATTTTAATCAAATTGGTTTTCTTTACCAGCTTAATCCATTTTCAATCAAATTCAACTTACAAATCTAAATAAAAAGTTTATTTCTAGACTTTTGCTTCTTTAGTTCCTTGGGCGAATATTCTACAATTTCCATTTTAAATTTTAAACTTCCTTAAGTTCCGGACTTATTTAAATTCCATAAGCAATTTAAATTATCTTCCAGAGTTTAAGCAACATTTCAAAATCACCTTTGAAATCAAATATATCCAAATTCTTTGGCAAATTCAATTACCCCTTTGAATTTCAAAACCAAACCCAGTTTGCAAACAATTCCAATTTAAAACAATTTGGTAGCAATTTATCTCTTGGAAACTTGATCACCGATGATGTCGCGATCATCATTAGAATTATTTTCCAGCGTCCGAAAAGAGTTTAGTGCTTTTACTTCTTTCAAAAAAAAATTCAAATATTTTTATATTCTAAATCTCACCAGATTTCAATCCTATTCATAAATATTTTCCAAATAATATCACCATTATTTCTTCAAATCTTTGAAATTCATTTTCAAACTCAAAGGAATTTAAGGGCCCGTTTGGTTTCATTTTGTATTTTGAGTTTTGTGTTTTCAACTTGCACTAAGAAATAGCAAGAAATAAGAGAAGAAGATTTATAATTCTTAGCCGTTGGAACGACCAACGGACAACGAAAGAGTTTGATTGTTCTCCGTGCTTTTATTATCTCTCGAAACACGAAAAATAAAATAAACTTGTTTTCTATTTTATATGTTAATTTCATTTTTCAAAATTGTTTATTTTTCAACTATACATACAACAGACGCGTTTTTGTATAGACGAAAACACAAAACTAAAAACGACAAGCCAAACGGGACTTAAACTTTTCCCAAATTTTCAAATTTCAAATCCATCCACTTCATATTCAAGCATTACTCTAGAATTTTCATCTCAATTTATTTTCAAATATTCCTCTGGAATTCTATTTCAAATTATAAACCACATTTACAATTTACATTTACAAATCCCATTTGTATATGAATTATTTCTTAGCTTTTAGTTATGATTTCAATTTCTTATTCAGATTTTACACAACAATGAAAATAATTTAATATTATCATTCCTAACAATCAAGCAATCATATATATAACTATAATACTTTACAAAAAATTATTTCCTTTATATACAAAAATAATTTGGGTAAAATTATTTCATTTACCCTATTTTAAAACAATACTTTGTCGGTTTATCTCATTCAAGAGTTTAGAAACCCCTATCAATGTCGTGGCGTCCAACATATCGGCCAGAATCCATAAACACTCAACCGATAAATCAACACAATATAAAAACAAATTTTATATTCACTAACAAATACGCGCTCATATCTATCATTACACGCAAACTCATTCTAGAGTACTACGGACTCTATTCTATGAGTAATCCCCACCAGAGCCAAGGTTATCGCCAGCCTAAGCTTTGATACCAACTGTAATAACCCGCAGTTTCATACCCCTTGAATCAACACTATTCTCACATATCGACTCAAAGTGAACGGAAATACGAACCATCAAGGTTAGAAGAAGAAGGAGGTAGAAGAAAAGAAAACAAGACAACAACAGAATCTTACCAACGCAGCGGAATAAAATATAATAGATAGTAAATGATCTTTACACAAAAGAAAATGCATCTGTTTATACATTACATTATCAGAGTACAGAATCAGAGTATAATACAATCAACATCACGATTCAGGACAGTTATAATAACTGGTACCACACAGAATACACAGCATACACAACACAGCGGAATATACATCATATACGTGTGATACGTCTCGCCATCCAGCTCGTCTCCTGAACTCCACAGCATCATATCCTATATCTGTAATACTCGGTCTGACCCGAGCATTATAATAAAATAACACCCGAGTCAGTCTGGAAAACCAGCGTGAGAAAACACACTCAATTGGATTATTAAAGTTTTCCAAACCCTTTGAAATCAAAAGCATCTCGTAAGACCACGCCACAAATAAACATGTCGGGTTTTTACCTTACGATAGCCAAAACACTTTTTATCAAAATCCTCTGATATTATAATAGTGTCTATATACAAATACTTATTCAAATAGCTGAAATTATTACATGATTAAATTCCAGCATACTAGCCACAAAGTGGGTTCTACAAACAAAAACCGTACAAGGCACGTAGGGAGAATGGATTTCCAACTAATGACTAGGCACTGGGGTACCACATGTCACAGTACCTGGTCTAAATCAGTGTACCGAGAACCACGCCCGATCCCCTGCAACACAAGACCGGAACTATCCCTTACTGGATAATTCTGAGTAAGATCACCCCACGGTTGGGATCAGCAACCGCACCACTAAGCCGAAATAAAAGGGACATCTAGATAGGGATGACCTCACCCTAATGGGCGCTACCCACATAGCCTTGCTGCATAACCCCTGATTTTCAGCCATTCTTGGTTGATGAGGCTTGAGGCTAAGCGTACCTTTATAGAACACATCCCTTAGAATGCTCACCGTCCTCCTGACGATGTTTCGAAAGCATTCATCCATACAAGTCTGTTCCGGGTTCGAACGGAACCGAAGGCACTATTCCTACTACCTCCATTTTGGAATCACCCTCAGGATTAGTAGCGATTAGCCCTTGTACTTTACTGCTCCATCTTCGATTCTAAACTCGTTTCACCACGAAACGTACAAACCGGATCGAAGTGGTTTTCAGAAAATAAATCCCGATCCCGGTCTCTTCGAAACGATCAACGCATTGGCCAATATTGATAGTCGGTTATTTAACTATCAATTAACATTCACAAACATCCATCAAACAATAAATAATTTTCCAAATTATTTATTAACTTCAAAATATCTTCGCAAGATATATTTCCATTTTCAATCCTTTGAAAACAGTTTCAAACCATCTTCCTTTCACGGAATAAATTTCCCAAATATTTTCTATTTCCACTGAAATCAACAAGTAAAAACACTTTAGATTTTTAAAATAATTTGAAACACTATATTACAAAATATACTTTAAACAAAACATTTAAATTAAAACTACTTTAATACTTTATTCAAAGATATATATACTTTAAGAATATTCAAAATAAAGCTACTTAATAAAATATAAAACTAGATACTATCATTTAAAACATAATACCAAACCATCTTTAAATAATTACTATTAAAATAAATTTGAAAAATATCTAACCTGCTGTGTAGTCTCGCGCTACACATCCGTTTTACTCTAAAAAAAATTTGAAAAATACTAGCTTTAAAATTTAAACATTTAAGAACAATAAATTTTCTAAAACATATTTTAAATCAACTTTAAAACTTTAGCTTATACTTAAAAGTTTACTTTGGAAACGTACTTGGCTATCTAGGGAAATACACTTCTCTTTCACATCTTTAAAATAAATCACTATTTATTTTTAAACCAATTTACCCATTTCTTTAATAAATTCCCACCGTGAATTTATTCTTCCTAATATCCACTGATATATTACTTCACCTTTTTAAACCCAGTTTATAAATTCCAAAATCTCACTTCTCTTTTAAATGTCAATTCCAAATACTTAAATCAATTTAAAATTGATTTCCAATTTACTTCACTTTGAAATAAATTTCCTTACTTACCTCATTTATTTCAAAATCCATTAACATTCAGATTTTATTTCTTTATTATGATTTGAAGTCTGTAAACTGAAAATACCAATTCCAAAGCATTATTTTCCTTCAAATTCCTTCTTCATCCTTTCAAATAAATTTAAACCTTGAATTTTTAAAATAAATTCTTCATTCCTTTAAATAATAACACTTGTGATTTTACAACAATCACTTATTCCCATTCATTCAAAAATCTCATTTCCCATACTTGAAATTTTATTTCTTTGAATTCAAAAGTCAACTTTTATTCCTTTCCAATTCATTCTTTAATTTATCCAAATTTTTATAATTATTTAGTTAAAGTTCCTCTTTTATTTTCTTTCAAAAATACAAATCTATATATTTTGATAACTCAATGTCAAAATATATCCAATCAAACCATAGCATCCAACATTCCAGTTATCAATATAATTCATCATAGAATGTCTAATAATCATAACACAGAATATTAAACAATCTAAATAAATTTGAGGAATCCAGTTGGATCCCTCCAACATGTTTCCCTACATCCACAGATGTTAGCACAATACCAATTCCACTTCGAGGTGGAATATCACGGTATATGGGATTAATATAATATCATCCTCTATTATGCGGCGCATAGGGTCTCATCCGCTATATAATGCGGGAAATCAATCAATCCAATATATTTATACCATATACTACTATATATAATATCACATCCAGTCAATTCAATCATCCAATCAATAATTTAAATTTAACCATTTAAATTTAAATAGCAATCCAGAAGAGTGTGATTAACTCACCTTTGATTTGCAATCTGATCCACACCGGCTTGATTCTCCACGATTTTTGACCTTTATAAACATTACATGGTTCGTTAACATTTGAATTGATAGAACAAATTTATTACCATCTAATAAATTTAATAAATTTAAATTTATACTAATTTTCCTTTTTTAAATCGGCATATACCATATTCAGTAAAAAAAAATGAAAATACCTCACCCGAAACGAACGCGACCCTGACCAGAAATATCAGCATCGCCGACCATCACCGCGACTCCTCGCTTCCCTAGTCGATACTGTGAGCCCCCACACATCCTCCAAGTCTCTCGAACTCCCAAGCCATAGATCGATTATCGACCCAGTCGATCGCTCGCGAACCAGCGCGAACTTCAAAGGCTCGAGACCAGCCTTCGATTCGCCCATCCCTTTACCTTAGCTACTGCTGGAGTTGCCGACGCTATCACAGTTGTTGGGGTTAGGGTTGATGAAACGTTGCCGAAATCCCAGTCCCGACTCGATTGATGACTTCGAAATTACTCACAAAGCTCGAGGCGTAGATCGATTTGATCTGCCCTTAATCAATTTCGAACGAAATCGTCGTCTCTCTATTTTTTATACGAATTCGAGTTGGATTCAGAGTAAAAAGAAAGTTTGATTCTGTTTATATTTTTAGAGGCAATACCATTTTTTTCTTTGAAATGAAGGGCCTTAAAAAGGAAGAAGAGGAGAACGATATAAATTATTCGTTTGAAGCTTCCAACACAATCTATTTCTTTCGGATGTGAAATGAAATAAAGGGGAAAGTGATATCTGAAATGAGGGTAACGTGTACTAGATGGGCTACATTGATTTGGAGGTGAAATGGGAAAAAAGGCTGATGGGAATTTCATTGACCAGTCAAACCATTTATATAAATTATTCAAATATTAAATCGTCTCAATTTTGCAACTTAAAATCTTGACCACCTATCGAGGCATGCCACTAGGCGTTCATAATGTTAAACCCCTATTCCGGACACAATGGAAAAGGTTCAGAGTCCTAATTCGATCGTATGGAGAAGATAGCTCCACTACGATAACTCCAAACGCTACGAAATTTCAAATCCTATAATAATACACTATTACAGATCCAATGGAACTGGTTTCGTCAAATTCCGAGACTGTGCCTCGGAAGGCTATTTTTAAATATCAATTTAAACGATAAAATTTCAAAACTGAACAAATCACTTTCAAACTCAAATTTAAAACCTCTATTATCTCCAATATCATAAATATAAATTTTCCAAGCCTTTGAAATATTTTTAACCGGCTTAAAACTGAAGATTAAATATTTTACTCAACTTCAATAATTAAATTTAATAATTTAATTGCCAAATTCATAGTGATATTTGAAATTCAAGTTAAACATTAACTTTTAAATATTTGAAATCAATTAAATATTCTCATTTTCAAATATCTAAAAATTCCGGGTCGTCACACAAAGTATGCCTTATGAGTGCAAGGACTTTTTTGCTTAAGATCAAGTTTCGACAGTAGTCAATCTTTGGTAGTTAAGCTCTTTGACTATTTATCGATCTTGATCGCGGTTAAGCATCTTGTTTCTTTGAATTCACCTATAAATCAAAGGCCATTATAGACCATCGTAGCTAAAGGCTTTGTCCTTGCTTAAGTGCTGGTCATAAGTCATAATCAGTCTATTTTCATCCGGAGTTATCTCATCGGATGTATCATTATCTAAGTTATCCCGTGTTCACCTGGGGTTAAGTTATCTTATTTCAATGTCGTCCCATATTCGTAGGGGATTTATTTATTTTAGGTCGATTACAAGGCGATTAAATCCTAAGGTCAAGTTAATATCCATTCTAGGGACCGATCTCTCCAGATCGTTTAACTTCAATCTAGGTTTAATATTTCCGAATCGTTTAGCATCCCATCTATGGTTTGATTGTTTGCGCCAAAAATGGTCACAAATAGCTTGTTGTATGTGAAAGCACTAATATCCAATATTTAGATCCAAACAGAGAAATAAAGATTCATAGATCACAGAATAGATTGTATAAAGGTCAATGAATACGCAAGTTTTATAGTGGTTCGGCAAACTCCAACCTACGCCCACTCTAATTTTTTTATACTGTAAGATTACAAGTACAGTTGTTTTTGCCTTAGAAAAATATTGCAGGAAGATATAAGAAGTGATGAAGGAGAACTAGCCGAAAAATCCCTTGCAATGAGCCAAGTCCGCTGTATTTATAAATGATGAAGACGTGCATGGATCGGGCTGAAAGTTTGCCAGAAACCCCTCCAGCTCCATACGACTCAATCCACTAATTTTTAGATCGATCTCACTTCATATGAACGATCGGTGTCGAACGTCCATATCAGCTCTATTTGGGTAACGATTGTTCCTGTAGGCTTCCACATGCCTCTAGTCCATGCTCCCAAAGTTTAACGCTGTTCCAACTTACCATTTATGAGATATCAATCGATCTTCATTGTTTTGAGCAGAAAATGGATCATGGGAGATCAATCCATACTTTCTCCTTTTAGGGTGTGATCATTATAGTGAGTCCCCCTTGTCTTCGCTACTTGCTATTTCATTCCGAATTACCGTTTATGAGATATCGCGTTTTCCATTAAGTTGCGTTGAGTTGTAATCAATCATGGGCGATCACTCCATACATACTACTATTGAGGTGCAATCATTCTACTGAGTTTCCCATGATGTTATCTACTTGCTCTCCAAATTTCATGCAATTTTGACATACCGTTTGTGAGATATCACGTTTTCCGTGAAGTTGGGATCGTTCTGGCAAAAATGATATAATCGTTCAAGAACGATGTAGGTCGACCGTTCAAATTTCTCCAAATGATGTGCAATCGATATGGTAGGTTCCTTTACATAATATTTTACTATTCCAAAAGTTTCATGTCATTATGACTTTGTGTTTGTGAGATATTGATCGATCATCCTTGATTTGAATTATTTTATGGATCGATAAATATGGATCATGACCAATCGTTCCAACTTCATCGTGGGGTCTAGCGATCGATGATGTGGGTCCCTTAAGGTGTAATGTAGTTGTCCTCCAAATTTCAGGTCGATTGCCTTTATAGATTTAGATTTATAATCGATCATGGTCGAAAATCGCCATAACGATAGTCGAAAAACCCACTTCAGGGTTGACCCGAATCGAGACCCGAAGTAATCACCTTTCTACTCGAAGCAGATGCTGAAAATTATGGCCCAGGGTTAGACTGGCAATGCAACATCCCCCTACTTGGAGGCCCAAAACTAACGGCAACAGATGTTGTAGTCATCTATAGTTATTAATCCTCGGCGACCAAATACGGCGGTGTTAGATTTCATTGATACACAGAAACACATGAATATGGAAAAAAATTAAACTTAGACCAAAATCACATATCATTTCAAAACATTTCTAATTCATTACATTATCCAAAACTTGCAAACCACATTCAGAGAAAATATATTCATTGCAACATATGCCCAAGAGTGACAAATGAAGTGCTCCCTTGGATAATCAAAGTATATATATATGCAATATAAAAACTTTGCCATTACAAACAACATAGCGGAATCAAAAGAAAAGAGAACTCTAAATAGCTATCATGCCTCCTGCACGCCTCCTGAAGCTTATTCGTCTTAAGAGGTACCTGAAAACCTTAACTCTCAAACTACTCAAAATCAATTGAGTACCCGAGAGTTTACGGAGAAAGCATAAACTTCGAGTCAAACATAAAGCCTGATATGAATAGTAATCTACCATCTCAAATCATTTAAATATCTAGTGAGACCACGCCGCTTAGCGGATCCGGTTTTCCCCTCACTAGTATCGCAAAACCTTTATAAAACCATATATTGTGCTCCTGCTTCCACAATGGTTAAATCAATTCAAAACAGTATAATATGATGGTATGCAAAACAAACGAATTAATTCTGGATTACCCATCCCTATTCATTTTAAACCATCTGTCTCGGTTATAGTTTCTAGGATTACTATTTGCCTATTAGTTTTCATGGGCTGACTAATAACCAGTCAAACATTTAAGGACTTCCTGTCCAATTATATAGTTTTCATGGGATCACTATGAACCTATTGGTAACTCCAATATCTTACTCTTATCCTAGTTTTCTGGGTTGACTAGGAACCTATTAACATCTGTTAATATTTCAATCCGGATATAGTTTTCATGGGCTAACTACAAACCTACTGGCCCCTGCCAGTATCCAAACATAGTTTTCATGGGCTTACTATGAACCTATCTTTCTGACATCTTCCTTTATACATAGTTTTCACGAGCTAAATATGAACCTATTGGCCTCTGCCAATATCTTTTCCTATACACAGTTTTCATAGGCTCACTGAGAACATATTGGCCCCTACCAATATCATCTATTTATATTTTAGCATCCTATATTCTGGTCTTTCTAACCTCCTGGATGCAATTCTACTCATTCAGGAGTTTTAATCAATTTATATTCACTACTGGGTTAACCTAACTGGTTCCTCTACCCTTTATCCCCAAAATGCAGTTATGGGTCTTTTATAAAGTGAATATATTCATATTTGAAGAAGCAACATAACAACATAGCAATACCACTCCTGTGGGTTTAATATAAAACATGGTTAATTCCTTTAACCTATTACTTTATCAAAGAAACCTTCTTCTCAAAACCATTATAAAAACTCCTTTAATATTGCCATGGGCTTTTCCTTTTAAAAATTGAGTTTGGGTTATAAAACCTTTCGATACTTTCGAAACCTAGCCTTCGACTTCATAGGATGACCTCTTTCGAAAGCCTTAAAAATCTATCTTCAAAACATTATGCTCCATCCTTTTAATACTTTAAAACCTTCGTTTAGAAATCTTTTGATTGTAGTAAAGTATTAATATTTAATCTTTAGAGGCTTAGCTTTGAAACCAGTTAAAAGTACCCCTTCCGAAAACATTGAAAGTTCCCCTTTCGAAAGCATTGGGTTTATACTTAAAAACATTATTTGGGTCAAAGTGAATATAGGCGAAAGCAACTCTTTCGAAACCATCCTTTTTCATATAAAAATATTAAGGAAAACTTGATGACATTGACACCATCTATTTCGAAAGCATTTAACATCTGGGTAAGACATTAGAAGGTTGGCGTCGAAACCCCTTTTGAAACCATTGCCTTTGAAACCCTTAACCCCTTTCGAAAGCTATAGGAAGTAGCTTAAACTTATAAACAAAATACCCTTTCGATAGCATTGATATCTTCAATACCATTGAAAGTTTAAAGAACGGCAGTAGGGTTTCGACTAGGTCGGAACCCCTTCTTTCAAAACATTCTTTCATAAGTAAGGAACCCAGTCGAAAGCAATCTTAAGTTAATGGCAACCCTTTCGAAAACATTTTTAAATCCTCTTTCGAAACCGAACGCTTCGACTTCGTCAAAGGCTAAATCAAAAAAATGGCAAGCGCTCTTCTTTTTAAAAACAAACCAAGGTTTCAACTCCCTCGGAAGCTATGCTTTCGACACCTTAGCTTCCGCCTTCCTCTAATCCACTACGTACCATCATTGTGATACCTTGTGTATTGGTTTTGGCATAGTATGTTTCAATTAAGATAAAGGCGGAAGCATCTATGTCAAAAGGTGCTTTCAAAGTAGGCAGAACCAATTTTCTGAGTAAATCAGGCTTAGTTCTTTATAAAATAAACTTTTCTCTAACTAACATGCCATGTGTCAACACCAGATTGGTTGCCTTAACGTTTTCAAATTCTTTTTCAAATATAACAACTGCTAATCTAGATCTAAACCATGGTTAAGTTAATCAAATAATCCCTTCCTTTAGGCAAAACAAATTTTACAAAGAAGTCTCTCTTCTAAAACAATTTATTTGCACAGCAAATCACTTAGGAAAAATCCCCAATTTTTTTAGAAATTAACTTTAATCATGTTATCTAACATACCAAAATCCCAGACCCAAATTCTCAATATATATTCCAAAATAAATTTATGAACCCAAATAACCATATATTCCTTTGAAAATTCATAATAATCTTTCCATAACTTAGAAATTATCAAAATTGATAACCAACTCCAAAATCATGTTCCTCATAACATAAAATTTTCCCATGGCATTTAGTCAACTTTAAATCTCGGTTTTGACCTAAAACCTTATAAATCCTCTTTTAAACATTCTTGATTAAACAATATAAATTTTAGATCAAGCATATCATCATCCAATATATATCATAAAAACGAATTTACCCTTAAACCGAAAATATATGATTTAAAAACAAAATGGAGATGGAGTTATTATTCACCTTGATCAAGATAAGGAGATTGGATTGAGATTGATTTCCCCTAAGCTTGATTCTCAAGCTTTTAATTTGTATTCCTCTTGCTCTCTTAATGGTCGGCCTTTCTCTCTTGCGTTTTAACTTTTAAAATGACGTGAATGGGAAGAATAAGGTAGGAACAAACATATATATAGGTAAGGGTTATGGGCGGCAATTCCAATTATACCCTTATGTAATTTGTTTAACTTGAAACCATTCTTTAGCCTATTAATTATTAGGCGCGGCCTTAATTAATTAATTCAAGTCTCAATCCCCTTATCACTTAACATTTACATTACTCTATTTAATTTATCTAATTAAATCTCCTGAATAATGTTATAAAAAATAAGAGGTGTTACAGGCTCCCCTCCTTAAAGAATTTCATTCTCGAAATTTAGTAAGGACTAAATACTAAACATAACAATCATCTGTAATGACTCTTAACAACCATACTAGTCTAAGACTAGGAATTATCTATATAAATCTAATATAGACATACCCTCCAAAGAGATCAGGATAGGTATCTCGAATCTTGTCCTCTGTCTCCCAAGTACAGTCTTTCTCGTTGTCTCTCCACTGAACTTTCACCAACTTGACTGTCTTGTTCCTCAATCTTTTCTCATCTCTCGCTACAAACCGAACTGGTTGTCTAACAAAAGTCAAATCAAGTTCTATTACCAAGTCCTCCAACTCTTCTGAGGAATAGTAGCCTCTAGATCACGCACATACTTGTGAAGATGAGACACATGAAACATTATGGACGCCTGTCATACTGCTCGACAACTCAACTTTATATGCGAGTTTTCCAATCCTCTTTCTATAACCTAGAATGGACCAACATATCTCCGGGCCAATTTTTCTGACATCCCGCACCATACCACACCCTTCATCGGTGATAACTTAATGAAAACCCTATCTTCCACTGAGAACTCTAGGTCCTTACGCCTTTTATCTGCGTAACTCTTTTGTCTAGATTGAGCTTCCTTCATCCATTCTCGGATCAACTCAATCTTCTCTGACACCTCCCTAACCAAATATGGACCTAAGACCAATCTGTAACAACCCTAGATTTTGGCCTATATTTTAAAATTTGATTTTATTTTATTTTGAAATTATTTTTAAGCTTGTTTCATTTCAAACATTTCATTTTTAAATATAAATGTTGATTATTATGTGAGTTATAGTTTCAAACTGATATAAATTGATTATTTTACTGAAAGGTGAAATTATGGTTAAACTGTTCAATCTTTGACTTTTAAACTTCAAATTTAAATTATATAAAATCTTAAATTTTATCTTTTATTATGAAAATAGATGTAATAACTTGAACACTGCTTTTTGTTTTGTTGAAAACAGTGTAATACTGTAAAAGTTATGTACATTTCAATATTGTGTGTAAACTGATGTATTTAGCAATATTGTCTATTTTAAATTTTATTTTATTTGTCATATTTTGTTCTAATATGTGTTAATATGGTATATTATGTATATTTTTATCTTTTAATAATTTTAAAGTGATAGTATAATTTTTCTAAAGTTTAATTGAATTTATTTCAATTTATGAAACCTAGTTTCCATTTCTTTGCTATTTTCTTAATTTAGTTATATAATTAAAATTTATTTATTTATTTCAGGCATTCACTTTTATTTGCTGTGTTTTACTTTATTTATATTCATTTTACATGTATTTAAATTAAAGTAGACTTTTCCAAAGTATATTGAAGTTATTTCCAAATTTTAAAGCCTACTTTACATCTTTAAGCTATTTTCCTTATTTATTTCTATTTAATTAAAATATATTTATTTTTTTTTATATATTATTATCCCACTTTTTGGCAAAGCTGAGATACCCAAAGATTAACTGAAAATCAATGATTACTAGTCATGAATATCGATTGTGCATCGCAGGTTCACCATGGATATCGATGAATTTCGTCTGAGTCCGGATCGGGCTACAATTGATAAGACACGTCAAGTGAAGCTGTGGAAACCAACGCTCCAAATTTTAGGACAATCCGAGTTCGTATGCTCAAGATATCGCCTATGGAAAATGGATGAAGTGGTACGGGTTCGAATCCCTCGAGAATAGCATAGGCTCGAATCGATCAGAAGAAAGCCATGCTCCGAATCTATCGACCACACATTGGTTCGAATCCATCCACGAGGCCTTGGTTCGAATCCATCAAAGGGAAGACCCGTATCTTCGAATCCATCCTCGTATACTTCAGTTCGAATCCATCAAAGGGAAGACCCGTATCTTCGAATCCATCCTCGTATACTTCAGTTCGAATCCATCAAAGGAAAGGTCCTTCGAATCCATGCAATTGAGGGAGCCTCGACTCCATGCCATAGTTGTCCTCAAATCCAATAAGCAAAGGAGACTTCGTGTCGATCAACCACAGCACTCCATGATCGATACGAAGGAGAACGAATTCGATCGATTCGAAGAGGCCTGTCTTCGAATCCATTACTTCGAAACCACCAAGTAAACGTGGCTTAAACCCTGGATTCAACCCAATTAACCCGGAGAAAAAGTGGGATCGACTCGGAAAATTCACGCCACGTCAACATTGCTCACACGCGCTACCATCGAGTCGAAGCAATCGATTCGAACCATACTTCCTACCGAATAATCCAATCTTGAATCGATCATAACTTGAGATCCACAAATCCAAATACTATGAAATTTTCACAGAAGCTTGAACACATGTTGAAGAATGTTCGCACCAAGTTTCAGCTCGATTGGACAATTTCTTGATCGATTCAAACATAGCTTCGAATCGATCCCAAAGTGGGCCCGGACTTTCAGAAAGAGGGCATGTGGGCCCCCCTGACGTACTGGAACTGGTCTCCCTTCAGTTTAGGAGAAATATCAGCCTCTTACACCTATAAATAGAGCCCCTGATCATTCAGAAAGAGGGGTCGGACAATTTTGAGAGCTAAAGAGCGCCCAGACTCTGCCATATTTACTCCAGATCACCATTGCTGCCTTAGATTCAGACTTAGCTCAGAAAATCAGTTGTAATACAACACACGAAATTGTAATCTTCAAGCATCGAGCAATAAAATCATAAAAACCTTGAAGTGGACGTAGGCCGGAGATAGCCGAACCACTATAAATTGTGTGTCACTGTTCATTATTTCTGGATTGCTGTTTGTTGCTTGCTTAGATCTGATATTTGTGTTTGAATATTGCCGATTTGTATTCATACACTGGTGCTTTCACAACACTTGGGGTTTGTGACCATTTTTGGCACAAACACTTTGGTGCTTTCACTGAGAGGAACTAGCACCCGCTACACCAGATTCAAATTTTAGATTTGAAATTTTAAGGATTCAGATTTGGCTCTACAATGACTCGACAAATAAGACAAAGAGCTGAGAGGAGCCAACAAGGAGGAAGTCAAGAGGCATCCTCTGGCGCTGGAGAAGGACAAGCTTCGATCTACATTACTAGAGATGAGATGGAGGCTATGAATAACCTAATGCAGGAAAGAATGATGAAAAGCCAACAAGAGATGCTGCAGAATTTCTTCAAGCAGATGAGAGCTGCAGCGACACAGAACCTTGGACCAGCTACAGCGGCTGTGAATGTGGAAGAAGGAGCTAGGGCTATGGAACCCAACGGAGGACAGAATACAGAACCAGAAGGCAATCAACAAGGGCTTGGGGGCAGGCCCGCAGGATCCAACGCAGAAGGACCTTTGGAAGGAGCTCAACCGGCTAGGGCCAACACAAATGATAACGAGCTACCCGAAGAGTACGTACGAGAAATCCCTACAAGACACGGAGGGCAAGACAGAGACATGACAAGGGGGCAACCCCTGGATGGAGATGAAAGAATGATTGGCCTAGTGAGACGGATCATGAGAGGGGGATTGTCAGGCGGAGGATTGGAAGAGGTTAGTCGAAGTCCGTTCGCTCTGAATATCCGGAATGCAAGGAACCCTCCAAAGTTCAAACTACCAATGCTGGATCCTTATGACGGAAAGTCAGACCCGACCATGCATATCACCAGATATATCAGACACATGGAAGTGCTGGGAGCATCCGAGGAAGTAATGGCACGATGTTTCCCCTTATTCTTATCAGATTTGGCTGCGCTTTGGTTTAGACAGCTAGAGACAGGATCAATCAGGACATGGGGCGAGCTTGTGGATTGCTTCATGAAGCAGTTTAGGGTTCACGTAACGCGACCCAAGAGCGTGATGACTTTGGCATCAATAAAACAAAGGACCGGAGAGTCCATAAAAGATTTTCTGTTACAATTTAATGCAACAGTGGCTTCTGTAGATCGCCCGGACCCATCGATGATTTTGATGGCGGCAGTGGCAGGAGTTGGAGAAGGCACCAAATTCAAAGACTCTTTAACAAGAGACCCACCGCAAGATCTTGGAGAGTTTTACCATGAAGCTGAACGATTCATTCGATTAGAAGAATCACGAGCCGAGAGGCAGGTAATAAACGCTGTACAAGGCGAAGGAACCGCCAGTGAACAGCCCACGGCGGACAAAGGAAAGAGAAAGTAGGATGACGCGCATGATGGTCCTGATAAACGGAAGAGATTCCGAGAGCCCAGATTCAGGCAATACACAGACTTGGTGGCAGGACTGGAACGAATTTACACCGAAACTCGGGGGCAACTCCCCTATAGAAAACCACCGAGGAGAGATCCCACAGAGCGGGAACGTAGAACCGGAAAATATTGCCTATTCCATGAGTTAGATGGGCACACAACCGATGAATGTCGCCACCTAAGGGATGAGGTGGAAGAACATGCCAGGAGTGGTAGGTTGCCACAATATACCAGAGAACGGGCGGCGACAGTAAGACCTGAACAACCACCGCCTCCACCTAACAGGAATGATCCTGGATCGGGATCATGACTCGTCATCAACTGATTGTGATGGCAAGGGCCAAGTTCAAGATTTGGACTCTGGTCGATTAGTTTTCTTAGATTTGATTTCCAAAATAAAACGGCTATCCCACTTACTCATGTATGGGAACCAGAGAGATCCCTAGGCATGCTCTAAGATGGAAATAGACCGCTCCGCCCGGAGAGGCGTTGTCTTGTTTTTCCTGGTGTTTGAGATTGAACACCTAGGATTTGAATTTAATAAAGAAGCATTTATTGAAACAAACCTTTGACCGGAGAGTTAAAGGATAAACATTAAATATCAATATAAAGATGATTGCTTTATGATCCTACCCGGAGAGGCAGGGTCCGGAGTGCAAGAAGTGAGTTGCTTCGCCGGAGAGCGACAGGATCGACTCACTTAAGCATCGTTTCCTATTCATCGGAGAGTGATTGGATCGGGATTCGATAAGAGCCCGGAGAGGCTGTGATCGGCTGACGATTCAGGTCATGACATCGCTTAATGTTCAGATACACTGAACCGGAGTGCAAGAAGTGGGTCGCTTCGCCGGAGAGCGACAGGATCGACCCACTTAACGTTGTTTCCTCTTCATCGAAGAGTGACAGGATGGGATCCAGCATGAGCCCGGAGAGGCTACGATCGGTCCAGAACGACCAAGACATCGCTTTACGCCCTAACTGGGGCCAGAGTGCAAGGAATAGAAAGCAACGCCGGAGTGCAATAGGATCTTTCTATTCGATCGCTAAGTCTGGAATGGGCTTGGCAAGGGTCCGGAGTGACCATCGATAATACGGAGAGACTGTAGAATCTCATTCTTAACTTCCACTGAAAGAAATTGATAACGATTCGGCTTCGAACAGCCATAGACTTGATTGAAAATGCTATAAGCTCTGAGTAAAACACGAACTCACTGCATTCAATTTGAGACTTATCAAAACACACCTTTTTACCAAAAGGCATGTTTTGGGGGGCAAAGTGTTATCCCACTTTTTGGCAAAGCTGAGATACCCAAAGATTAACTGAAAATCAATGATTACTAGTCATGAATATCGATTGTGCATCGCAGGTTCACCATGGATATCGATGAATTTCGTCTGAGTCCAGATCGGGCTACAATTGATAAGACACGTCAAGTGAAGCTGTGGAAACCAACGCTCCAAATTTCAGGACAATCCGAGTTCGTATGCTCAAGATATCGCCTATGGAAAATGGATGAAATGGTATGGGTTTGAATCCCTCGAGAATAGCATAGGCTCGAATCGATCAGAAGAAAGACATGCTCCGAATCTATCGACCACACATTGGTTCAAATCCATCCACGAGGCCTTGGTTCGAATCCATCAAAGGGAAGACCCGTATCTTCGAATCCATCCTCGTATACTTCAGTTCGAATCCATCAAAGGGAAGACCCATATCTTCGAATCCATCCTCGTATACTTCAGTTCGAATCCATCAAAGGAAAGGTCCTTCGAATCCATGCAATTGAGGGAGCCTCGACTCCATGCCATAGTTGTCCTCAAATCCCATAAGCAAAGGAGACTTCGTATCGATCAACCACAGCACTCCATGATCGATACGAAGGAGAACGAATTCGATCGATTCGAAGAGGCCTGTCTTCGAATCCATTACTTCGAAACCACCAAGTAAACGTGGCTTAAACCCCGGATTCAACCGAATTAACCCGTAGAAAAAGTGGGATCGACTCGGAAAATTCGCGCCACGTCAACATTGCTCACACGCGCTACCATCGAGTCGAAGCAATCGATTCGAACCATACTTCCTACCGAATAATCCAATCTTGAATCGATCATAACTTGAGATCCACAAATCCAAATACTATGAAATTTTCACAGAAGCTTGAGCACATGTTGAAGAATGTTCGCACCAAGTTTCAGCTCGATTGGACAATTTCTTGATCGATTCGAACATAGCTTCGAATCGATCCCAAAGTGGGCCCGGACTTCCAGAAAGAGGGCATGTGGGCCCCCCTAACGTACTGGAACTGGTCTCCCTTCAGTTTAGGCAAAATATCAGCCTCTTACACCTGTAAATAGAGCCCCTGGTCATTCAGAAAGAGGGTTCGGACAATTTTGAGAGCTAAAGAGCGCCCAGACTCTGCTAGATTTACTCCAGATCACCATTGCTGCCTTAGATTCAGACTTAGCTCAGAAAATCAGTTGTAATACAACACACGAAATTGTAATCTTCGAGCATCGAGCAATAAAATCATAAAAACCTTGAAGTGGACGTAGGCCGGAGATAGCCAAACGACTATAAATTGTGTGTCACTGTTCATTATTTCTAGATTGCTGTTTGTTGCTTGCTTAGATCTGATATTTGTGTTTGAATATTGCTGATCTGTATTCATACACTGGTGCTTTCACAACACTTGGGGTTTGTGACCATTTTTGGCACAAACATATATTTATTTTATTTTCTGAGTTTTTATCTTTATTTATCAGTTTTATATGTATTTATAAATTACAAATATATATAAAAGAAATTTGAAAGGTTTGTGACTCTTTAGTTGCTTAAAGTCTTTTCACCTGCTTTCACCTTTTCATTTCCTAACTCTTGCATTCATTTCTTTGGTCGTTCCTTATCTTTTCTTCAGCTGACTTCCTCACTTCATTTTTCACGTGAATTCTCACCTCCAACCTGAAAAAAAATGGCGGCCTCTCCCTTGTTCAAAAATGTGGTGAAAAACTCCTTTTCTTTTTCATGTTTCTTTGTTTTCTTCATTGTTTTACATGATTTGCACTTGCCTTCATCCCCTTCTTTTGATCGGCCTGCCCTCATCCACCACCTTAGCCACCTCCACCACCATCCCCTCTGACCAGCAACACCTCCAGCGCAACCCTAAGCCATAGCCGTAGCCACCCTTGATGTAGATCCACTTAAATATATGCAAACTCCACTTAGATAATGCAAACCGAGCACCAAATGATTCCACCACCTCAAACCACCCCTTGGCCGCAACCTACACCACCACCAGTAGCAAATTCTGACCTGACACTCTCTGCCACGTCACCTCCAGCCCACCTGAGCCATGGCCGTGCCTGGGTTAGCCTTGGCCGTGACCCTTAGTTGCCTTGAAATCATGTAGCTTGCCTTGTAGTCGTAGTTTCATGCACTCATACCTTTGCACCATCAACGAACCATGTTAAGCTGACCATACCCAACCAAAACCTGATCGAAATCTTACCTTAGACCTGTAGTATACCTTATGGCTGAACCTAGAGTGTGTTGGAAGCAAGTGCAAAGCATTTCAGCTTTGATTTATGCAGTTATTTCTAGCCTAGTTTAGTAGTTTTTAAATTAAAATCTTATGTATATTATTGTTTTGTGTGACTTGTATTCAAGGGAATTGATACTTTAGCTCTTCCACTCATCTCTGTGTCATGTTATCGTGCTTGTGTGTATCTCAGTTGTGTATTCGTTGTTGTGTCTCCAGCTCAAAACAGTGAGTAAATCTCACCAGACAAGTTTATACTTATATGACTAGTAAACTGATCGCAATTGAATCTGTAAACTATATCATCATGTTATATATGCTATACTATGATTATATGATGTTCATACATGCTTATACACCTGTTATACCATATGTTACTGTTATATGATGCTATTCTGTTATTTATATCAGTTTATCACACTGCAAATTCCCTGTAGATTAGGTTCACTATGGGTTGAAATGTTACATACCCGAACGGACTTTAGAATAGGGAAAGATCGTTATGGGCTGAAATGATAAGCCTGAGCGACTTTTTATTTATTTTATTTAACTTGGGATTGCAGGTTTGAAATGATAGAACCCGGTTTTCTTTGTAAACTGCGGATTGAAATGATACATATCCGTATCACTTGACCTAGGCTAGAAAATTATATACAGACCCGTGGTTTATGTATTTTTCTGAAAATTTTAAATTATTTTAAAAATGTAAATATTATGATATTTTGATTTAAATTTAATTAAAATGATGTCTATAAAATATTTGTGATTTTCTACAAATTAAATAAGTGAATTAAGTAAATGGTGAAGTAGAATTCTAAATATAAGTTAATTTTGAAATTTATGATTTTGTTTATAAATGGAGTTTATGTAAAGTATGAGTATATGACAAATTTTGATTTGAAATGAATTTAATGATATTTATTAAGTAATAATAATTTTTAAAAGTGTTACTGATTTTGTATAAATTAAAATATGATATTTAAGCTGAATTTGGAAATATAACTTAAATTGGAAAATTGTGAATTTTGTTAAAAGTGAAATTTTAATTAAGTAAAATAAATGTAAAAAGTCATATTTTGGAAATTTAAACTTAGTTGTTAAGTTAAGAATTTAATTAAAGAAATGAAGATTTAATTGTTATTTAATTTGATTTTTGTATGGAAATTTGACTTTATAAAATCATAGAAATAAAGGTATTTAAATGATTGTTTTAAATGTGAAAATATATGATTTTATAAGTTAAAATGATTTATATTAAAAGTTAATTATGTGTTAAATTGTAAATAAAACTCTGAATTTGATTTGACAGCATTTTTGAAATGTAATGTAAAGATATTACAGCATTGGAAAATGCTGTAGTTGTTTAAAATGAACCAAATAGCAAATTTGAACTAAGGGTTATTATATCACTGTGTTAGTGCTATAGTTGTTAAATTTAACTAAAATTTTAATTGAAACTAAATTAAGATATTACAGTATTTTAAATGCCGTCTTTTGTTAATGAACTGTTTTTAAACATAACATTTCGAGTGCTGCGAAAGTTGAATTTTCTTTGTTTAATAAATTCAAATGAATAAATGATCTTTGAAAAAGATTAAATTTTGGAAATTAAATATTTAATTATTAAGTATAATGAATTGACTTTAAATGATTTAAATGGAATAGTTGATTTGGGAAATACATCTATTTTGAAATCTGATTAAATGGTATTTAAATTTAAATTAAATAAATGATGTTTTAAAATGGTATTTTGATATTTTGAAATGAATTTGAAATTATATTAAATCTTGGAATGAATAATTGAAGTTTAAATTAGTATGAAAAATATTTGGTTTACTTGTAATTTGAATCTATTTAAAAGATATTGGACTTATGAAATATAGGATAATAAAGCTTTGAAATTTATTTTATAATTTGAATAGTTATTTTATGGATTAAATCTATATTTGAAATTTATAAGATTTGAAATGGTCTATGGAAATTTAATTGAAATAAATGATTGAATTGAATTGAAACTTTGGAAATTGAATACTTGATTTGAAATATCATACTTACACTTTTAAATGGTTTAGATGAATTATTTTGATTGAAATATAAACTATTTAAAAGGTGACTTGAAATGATAATAAAGGAATGATATCTTTGAATTTAAAAAGTATTTAAAGTTAAATATTTTGATGTGAACTCAAATGATATTTTGGTATATAAAAATGATTTGAAATGAAGTTTTGGAAAGATTTGATATTTTGATATATTAAAATGACTTGAAATGAAGTTTTGGAAAGATATGATATTTTGATATATTGAAATGATTTGAAATGAAGTTTTGAAATGATATGATATATTAAATATATTGAAATGGTTTGGAATTGATTTAATCTTTATTTTGATAAAGATTTGGATTTGAAATGATATTCTATTTTGAAGTATAAACTGTTTTAAATTATAACCACGGGTTATAATAACGATTGGTTGTTAAAGAGACCGATATGGACATACTCTCTGTCGATACCAAAAACCACTTTGATAATTGTGTACGCGGTGGAGTTTCTAGAATGAAGTAGGATGGTGGCGACGATCCTAAGGTATATACGTGGACCCAACTCCCGTGAGTTGGCATAAGGTGGCTAAAACAGGAGCGATCTCGGACCAGTGAGGTAGCACCTCTTATCGGACACACTTCTTCGATACCATTCTATTACTTGTGATTGATTTGGTGCACACCCTTGATTTGGGAGTGTTGTTCGAGGTGGAGCGGTAGTGGCTGCTATGCGTTCCATCAGTCCGTGTGCGTAATTGGTATATCTACCCTGGCATTGCCTTGTGTGCCGTGTCACCTACCATATCGAGCCCACTATGATTTTGGTTTAAAGATCCGACCGCGTTAAGGTTCACCATCCCCTTAACGCTATTTTCTATATGATTATACTTTACTAATTAGACACTACTGTATATAGCGTATATTACTACATAGTAAATTGTTTAACGGATCCTTAAAGAATGGGCGATCCCAAGCATTCTTTAAGTTACTTGTACCTTTATTACAGTCCACTTGAGTTGGTTTACATTATATAAGTATATATTGTCCCGACTTGTGTGTTTTGTGTTTTTCTTTACGCTCGGGTCAGCCTGAGTTATTCACAGATTTGGATTTCCACTCTCCTGGAGATTTGAATCGCTGGAGATTATCTGCTTGTCTTGTCCTATCTATTTCAGTTCCGTTGTTCTACTCAGCTTTTACTTGGTTATTTTATTGAGACTTTTGTTGTATTCTGTTTCTTCTGTTATATCTTATGTAACTCTGATATATTTATATAGTAGCTTCATGAACTACTATTTCTTTTACTTCCGCTGCATTATTTTACTCTGTGTCTGTGATCTGTGATTATATTTATTTACTGTATATTCTGAGATTTGCCAAATTTTATTTACAACGCGGTATTTTGAGTAATCCAATTCCGGCATGAGTGTCTACCTATACACTTATAATGGATGCGAATGGTTGAAAATAACGGGTCGTTACAGTTGGTATTAGAGCTTTGGCTTTGAGGCAAAACTCAGCATATGGAGTAGATTTATTTACAGAATCACTTTCGTTCGAGTTTGAATCTTTTCCTCTTGATTCGAATTTCCTTTGAATTTTTGGAACGTTCCCCGCGGTTCCAAAATTCATTCTTGTCCCTCACTATTCATCTTCTTTTGATTTTGGAGTATCACATAACTCCACTTCGAATGAGCTTTATAGTGAATTGGAGTTCTCGCCAATACTCTATTGACTTGTCAAAGGGGGAAAACTCCTTTACAAATTAGCATTGATTCACCAGAGATTTATATCTATCCTTGGTTTAAATGCTAATATCTTTTGTTATTCCAAACTCTTTCTCTTGAGATCGGATGTAGATTTACCCCAGAAACATCCACATTTGATCTTATTCATTAAGTCACGGTTGACCCGGTTAAGGTTGCCCGCGATTTATCTAAGCTTATCCATCTTCATATTTTGTTAATTAGTCATCTTGTCCTTGTTTCCAAAAATATCTCCAAACATTTTTAAAATTGTACTTGTAAATCTATGTTTTGTTTTATATATTGTGTGTTTGAGTTGTTGATGTTGATTTGGGCTTCTGATCGATTCGTCTGATCAACGCTATCGATAGGATTTCTAAAACACTTTGACAGAACAAACTGACACAATATTATTTTAAAATTTGGTTAATGAAATAAATTTTGATATAAGTAAATATTATGGAACTTAATAAATTGATTTAAATTGATTATTTGAAATGATAATACTTGATTTATCATTCTATAAATGAATTTATAAATAGTTGTTAATTTGATTTGGGAACTGAAATGAATTTAAATCAAGAATTTGAGAATTTAATTTCCGATGGTTTCAAACCTTGTGTTTAAAGTTTTAAAAGGGATATATTATTTAAAGTATTTTCGAATAGAAATTTGTTTCCAAAGACTTTTAAAGTTTTAAAATTTTAGTGCTCTTCTCTTTGTCGTTGGAAAATAATTTCGGTGATGACCGCGGCATCTTCGACTTTCATTTTCGAGTTTCAAAGTGAAGAAACCATTCTGTAGTCTTGCTGCAGCTTTGTTTTGGAAAATTTAATTGATTTGAATTTCTAAAATATGATTTGATTTATAATATATATAGATATATGATTTAAATTTGATTTGACAAATTATGTACATACATTTAATTATCTCTAAATGGTTTGAAAGGAATCGGAAATTTTATTCTTAAATTCTATCTTAAATAATAACTTCAAGTATAAAAAGAAAATCAAAATTTTGAATAAATATTCAAGCTTGAAATGATTGAATTAGAATGTTTATATTGTATATTAATTTTAGGAAGTTTTATTTGTATAATACTCAATTTCATTCAAATATAACCTACCTTAATTTTTAGAAGTTAACAATGTAATTGGATAATATACAATATAAAAAGATTTTATAAATGAAATTTGAGTGGTTATAATAAATGTTATACACTTAAATTTTAGTTATAAAAAGATTAACAGAGGTAAATAGATTAAAAGGTTAATTGAATAACTTACAATACAAAATGATGTTAAGGGAATTAAAAATAAATTAAAATAGTTATAATAAGTGTAAGTATATTTAACATAGATGATAAAATATATTGAGAGGAATAAATTTAACTTTAATTAGGAATAAAGAGGAATTAAATTTATTAAGTACATTATGAGTATAATAATGATTTTTCCAATCCATGATTTCTGAAATTGTTAGTTTAAGAAAATTGGATGATAAGATAATGTAATTAGAGGTAGTTAAGATTTATTTAACTTGTGTAAAATTAATTATCAGTTTAAGCTGAAACCATGGAAATTTCAAACCTATTATCTTATTTTGTTTTTCAAACTTATTATATTTTGTTTTCAACTGTCTGTTAGTTGTCCTTATTTTTCCTTATCGTGCTACAGACTGGTATAGGTATCTTCCTATAATCTTTTTGTTTAGAAATCTTTCTATAATCTTTAATAATCTTTGGTACTTATTTTAATCTGAGCATTGCTTGCCATCCACCTTGTTAAACTTACCTATAACAACAGTTATCAGGTATAGTTTCAATCTTCTTGTCATCTTGTCTTAATCCTATATCATTCTATCTTTTCCTGTGCTTTCTCGTACCTTATTCCTTTTCGGGGACGAAAAGTTTTGAGTGGGGGAGAGTGTAACAACCCTAGATTTTGGCCTATATTTTAAAATTTTATTTTATTTTATTTTGAAATTATTTTTAAGCTTGTTTCATTTCAAACATTTCATTTTTAAATATAAATGTTGATTATTATGTGAGTTATAGTTTCAAACTGATATAAATTGAATATTTTACTGAAAGGTGAAATTCTGGTCAAACTGTTCAATCTTTGACTTTTAAACTTCAAATTTAAATTATATAAAATCTTAAATTTTATCTTTTATTATGAAAATAGATGTAATAACTTGAACACTGCTTTTTTTTTGTTGAAAACGGAGTTATACTGTAAAAGTTATGTACATTTCAATATTGTGTGTAAACTGATGTATTTAGCAATATTGTCTATTTTAAAATTTATTTTATTTGTCATATTTTGTTCTAATATGTGTTAATATGTTATTTTATGTATATTTTTATCTTTTAATAATTTTAAAGTGATAGTATAATTTTTCTAAAGTTTAATTGAATTTATTTCAATTTATGAAACCTAGTTTCCATTTCTTTGCTATTTTCTTAATTTAGTTATATAATTAAAATTTATTTATTTATTTCAGGCATTCACTTTTATTTGCTGTGTTTTACTTTATTTATATTCAATTTACATGTATTTAAATTAAAGTAGACTTTTCCAAAGTATATTGAAGTTATTTCCAAATTTTAAAGCCTACTTTACATCTTTAAGCTATTTTCCTTATTTAATTCTATTTAATTAAAATATATTTATTTATTTTATATATTTATTTTATTTTCTGAGTTTTTATCTTTATTTATCAGTTTTATATGTATTTATAAATTACAAATATATATATAAAAGAAATTTGAAAGGTTTGTGACTCTTTAGTTGCTTAAAGTCTTTTCACCTACTTTCACCTTTTCATTTCCTAACTCTTGCATTCATTTCTTTGGCCGTTCCTTATCTTTTCTTCAGCTGACTTCCTCACTTCATTTTTCACGTGAATTCTCACCTCCATCCTGAAAAAAATGTCGGCCTCTCCCTTGTTCAAAAATGTGGTGAAAAACTCCTTTTCTTTTTCATGTTTCTTTGTTTTCTTCATTGTTTTACATGATTTGCACTTGCCTTCATCCCCTTCTTTTGATTGGCCTGCCCTCATCCACCACCTTAGCCACCTCCACCACCATCCCCTCTGACTAGCAACACCTCCAGCCCAACCCTAAGCCATAGCCGTGGCCACCCTTGATGTAGATCCACTTAAATATATGCAAACTCCACTTATATCATGCAAACCGAGCACCAAATGATTCCACCACCTCAAACCACCCCTTGGCCGCAACCTACACCACCACCAGCAGCAAATTCTGACCTGACACTCTCTGCCACATCACCTCCAGCCCACCTGAGCCATGGCCGTGCCTGGGTTAGCCTTGGCCGTGACCCTTAGTTGCCTTGAAATCATGTAGCTTGCCTTGTAGTCGTAGTTTCATGCACTCATACCTTTGCACCATCAACGAACCATGTTAAGCTGACCATACCCAACCAAAACCTGATCGAAATCTTACCTTAGACCTGTAGTATACCTTATGGCTGAACCTAGAGTGTGTTGGAAGCAAGTGCAAAGCATTTCAGCTTTGATTTATGCAGTTATTTCTAGCCTAGTTTAGTAGTTTTTAAATTAAAATCTTATGTATATTATTGTTTTGTGTGACTTGTATTCAAGGGAATTGATACTTTGGCTCTTCCACTCATCTCTGTGTCATGTTATCGTGCTTGTGTGGATCTCAGTTGTGTATTCGTTGTTGTGTCTCCAGCTCAAAACAGTGAGTAAATCTCACCAGACAAGTTTATACTTATATGACTAGTAAACTGATCGCAATTGAATCTGTAAACTATATCATCATGTTATATATGCTATACTATGATTATATGATGTTCATACATGCTTATACACCTGTTATACCATATGTTACTGTTATATGATGCTATTCTGTTATTTATATCAGTTTATCACACTGCAAATTCCCTGTAGATTAGGTTCACTATGGGTTGAAATGTTACATACCCGAACGGACTTTAGAATAGGGAAAGATCGTTATGGGCTGAAATGATAAGCCTGAGCGACTTTTTATTTATTTTATTTAACTTGGGATTGCGGGTTTGAAATGATAGAACCCGGTTTTCTTTGTAAACTGCGGATTGAAATGATACATATCCGTATCACTTGACCTAGGCTAGAAAATTATATACAGACCCGTGGTTTATGTATTTTTCTGAAATTTTTAAATTATTTTAAAAATGTAAATATTATGATATTTTGATTTAAATTTTATTAAAATGATGTCTATAAAATATTTGTGATTTTCTACAAATTAAATAAGTGAATTAAGTAAATGGTGAAGTAGAATTCTAAATATAAGTTAATTTTGAAATTTATGATTTTGTTTATAAATGGAGTTTATGTAAAGTATGAATATATGACAAATTTTGATTTGAAATGAATTTAATGATATTTATTAAGTAATAATAATTTTTTAAAAGTGTTACTGATTTTGTATAAATTAAAATATGATATTTAAGCTGAATTTGGAAATATAACTTAAATTGGAAAATTGTGAATTTTGTTAAAAGTGAAATTTTAATTAAGTAAAATAAATGTTAAAAGTCATATTTTGGAAATTTAAACTTAGTTGTTAAGTTAAGAATTTAATTAAAGAAATGAAGATTTAATTGTTATTTAATTTGATTTTTGTATGGAAATTTGACTTTATAAAATCATAGAAATAAAGGTATTTAAATGATTGTTTTAAATGTGAAAATATATGATTTTATAAGTTAAAATGATTTATATTAAAAGTTAATTATGTGTGAAATTGTAAATAAAACTCTGAATTTGATTTGACAGCATTTTTGAAATGTAATGTAAAGATATTACAGCATTGGAAAATGCTGTAGTTGTTTAAAATGAACCAAATAGCAAATTTGAACTAAGGGTTATTATAGCACTGTGTTAGTGCTATAGTTGTTAAATTTAACTAAAATTTTAATTGAAACTAAATTAAGATATTACGGTATTTTAAATGCCGTCTTTTGTTAACGAACTGTTTTTAAACATAACATTTCGTAGCATTTTCTAAGTGCTGCGAAAGTTGAATTTTCTTTGTTTAATAAATTCAAATGAATAAATGATCTTTGAAAAAGATTAAATTTTGGAAATTAAATATTTAATTATTAAATATAATTAATTGACTTTAAATGATTTAAATGGAATAGTTGATTTGGGAAATACATCTATTTTGAAATCTGATTAAATGGTATTTAAATTTAAATTAAATAAATGATGTTTTAAAATGATATTTTGATATTTTGAAATGAATTTGAAATTATATTAAATCTTGGAATGAATAATTGAAGTTTAAATTAGTATGAAAATATTTGGTTTACTTGTAATTTGAATCTATTTAAAAGATATTGGACTTATGAAATATAGGATAATAAAGCTTTGAAATTTATTTTATAATTTGAATAGTTATTTTATGGATTAAATCTATATTTGAAATTTATATGATTTGAAATGGTCTATGGAAATTTAATTGAAATAAATGATTGAATTGAATTGAAACTTTGGAAATTGAATACTTGATTTGAAATATCATACTTACACTTTTAAATGGTTTAGATGAATTATTTTGATTGAAATATAAACTATTTAAAAGGTGACTTGAAATGATAATAAAGGAATGATATCTTTGAATTTAAAAAGTATTTAAAGTTGAATATTTTGATGTGAACTCAAATGATATTTTGGTATATAAAAATGATTTGAAATGAAGTTTTGGAAAGATTTGATATTTTGATATATTAAAATGACTTGAAATGAAGTTATGGAAAGATATGATATTTTGATATATTGAAATGATTTGAAATGAAGTTTTGAAATGATATGATATTTTAAATATATTGAAATGGTTTGGAATTGATTTAATCTTTATTTTGATAAAGATTTGGATTTGAAATGATATTCTATTTTGAAGTATAAACTGTTTTAAATTATAACCACGGGTTATAATAACGATTGGTTGTTAAAGAGACCGATATGGACATACTCTCTGTCGATACCAAAAACCACTTTGACAACTGTGTACGCGGTGGAGTTTCCAGAATGAAGTAGGATGGTGGCGGCGATCCTAAGGTATATACGTGGACCCAACTCCCGTGAGTTGGCATAAGGTGTCTAAAACAGGAGCGATCTCGGACCAGTGAGGTAGCACCTCTTATCAGACACACTTCTTCGATACCATTCTATTACTTGTGATTGATTTGGTGCACACCCTTGATTTGGGAGTGTTGTTCGAGGTGGAGCGGTAGTGGCTGCTATGCGTTCCATCAGTCCGTGTGCGTAATTGGTATATCTACCCTGGCATTGCCTTGTGTGCCGTGTCACCTACCATATCGAGCCCACTATGATTTTGGTTTAAAGATCCGACCGCGTTAAGGTTCACCATCCCCTTAACGCTATTTTCTATATGATTATACTTTACTAATTAGACACTACTGTATATAGCGTATATTACTACATAGTAAATTGTTTAACGGATCCTTAAAGAATGGGCGATCCCAAGCATTCTTTAAGTTACTTGTACCTTTATTACAGTCCACTTGAGTTGGTTTACATTATATAAGTATATATTGTCCCGACTCGAGTGTTTTGTGTTTTGCTTTACGCTCGGGTCAGCCTGAGTTATTCACAGATTTGGATTTCCACTCTCCTGGAGATTTGAATCGCTGGAGATTATCTGCTTGTCTTGTCCTATCTATTTCAGTTCCGTTGTTCTACTCAGCTTTTACTTGGTTATTTTATTGAGACTTTTGTTGTATTCTGTTTCTTCTGTTATATCTTATGTAACTCTGATATATTTATATAGTAGCTTCATGAACTACTATTTCTTTTACTTCCGCTGCATTATTTTACTCTGTGTCTGTGATCTGTGATTATATTTATTTACTGTATATTCTGAGATTTGCCAAATTTTATTTACAACGCGGTATTTTGAGTAATCCAATTCCGGCATGAGTGTCTACCTATACACTTATAATGGATGCGAATGGTTGAAAATAACGGGTCATTACAGTTGGTATTAGAGCTTTGGCTTTGAGGCAAAACTCAGCATATGGAGTAGATTTGTTTACAGAATCACTTTTTTTCGAGTTTGAATCTTCTCCTCTTGATTCGAATTTCCTTTGAATTTTTGGAACGTTCCCCGCGGTTCCAAAATTCATTCTTGTCCCTCACTATTCATCTTCTTTTGATTTTGGAGTATCACATAACTCCACTTCGAATGAGCTTTATAGTGAATTGGAGTTCTCGCCAATACTCTATTGACTTGTCAAAGGGGGAAAACTCCTTTACAAATTAGCATTGATTCACCAGAGATTTATATCTATCCTTGGTTTAAATGCTAATATCTTTTGTTATTCCAAACTCTATCTCTTGAGATCGGATGTAGATTTACCCCAGAAACATCCACATTTGATCTTATTCATTAAGTCACGGTTGACCCGGTTAAGGTTGCCCGCGATTTATCTAAGCTTATCCATCTTCATATTTTGTTAATTAATCATCTTGTCCTTGTTTCCAAAAATATCTCCAAACATTTTTAAAATTGTACTTGTAAATCTATGTTTTTTTTATATATTCTGTGTTTGAGTTGTTGATGTTGATTTGGGCTTCCGATCGATTCGTCTGATCAACGCTATCGATAGGATTTCTAAAACACTTTGACAGAACAAACTGACACAATATTATTTTAAAATTTGGTTAATGAAATAAATTTTGATATAAGTAAATATTATGGAACTTAATAAATTGATTTAAATTGATTATTTGAAATGATAATACTTGATTTATCATTCTATAAATGAATTTATAAATAGTTGTTAATTTGATTTGGGAACTGAAATGAATTTAAATCAAGAATTTGAGAATTTAATTTCCGATAGTTTCAAACCTTGTGTTTAAAGTTTTAAAAGGGATATATTATTTAAAGTATTTTCGAATAGAAATTTGTTTCCAAAGAATTTTAAAGTTTTAAAATTTTAGTGCTCTTCTCTTTGTCGTTGGAAAATAATTTCGGTGATGACCGCGGCATCTTCAACTTTCATTTTCGAGTTTCAAAGTGAAGAAACCATTCTGTAGTCTTGCTGCAGCTTTGTTTTGGAAAATTTAATTGATTTGAATTTCTAAAATATGATTTGATTTATAATATATATAGATATATGATTTAAATTTGATTTGACAAATTATGTACATACATTTAATTATCTCTAAATGGTTTGAAAGGAATCGGAAATTTTATTCTTAAATTCTATCTTAAATAATAACTTCAAGTATAAAAAGAAAATCAAAATTTTGAATAAATATTCAAGCTTGAAATGATTGAATTAGAATGTTTATATTGTATATTAATTTTAGGAAGTTTTATTTGTATAATACTCAATTTCATTCAAATATAACCTACCTTAATTTTTAGAAGTTAACAATGTAATTGGATAATATACAATATAAAAAGATTTTATAAATGAAATTTGAGTGGTTATAATAAATGTTATACACTTAAATTTTAGTTATAAAAAGATTAACAGAGGTAAATAGATTAAAAGGTTAATTGAATAACTTACAATACAAAATGATGTTAAGGGAATTAAAAATAAATCAAAATAGTTATAATAAGTGTAAGTATATTTAACATAGATGATAAAATATATTGAGAGGAATAAATTTAACTTTAATTAGGAATAAAGAGGAATTAAATTTATTAAGTACATTATGAGTATAATAATGATTTTTCCAATCCATGATTTCTGAAATTGTTAGTTTAAGAAAATTGGATGATAAGATAATGTAATTAGAGGTAGTTAAGATTTATTTAACTTGTGTAAAATTAATTATCAGTTTAAGCTGAAACCATGGAAATTTC
The DNA here is from genome assembly GCA_030737815.1 of Allium fistulosum. Taxonomy (NCBI): domain Eukaryota; kingdom Viridiplantae; phylum Streptophyta; class Magnoliopsida; order Asparagales; family Amaryllidaceae; genus Allium; species Allium fistulosum. Next base: position 9,694,747 of record JASFAW010000014.1, read on the forward strand.
AAACCTATTATCTTATTTTGTTTTTCAAACTTATTATATTTTGTTTTCAACTGTCTGTTAGTTGTCCTTATTTTTCCTTATCGTGCTACAGACTGGTATAGGTATCTTCCTATAATCTTTTTGTTTAGAAATCTTTCTATAATCTTTAATAATCTTTGGTACTTATTTTAATCTAAGCATTGCTTGCCATCCACCTTGTTAAACTTACCTATAACAACAGTTATCAGGTATAGTTTCAATCTTCTTGTCATCTTGTCTTAATCCTATATCATTCTATCTTTTCCTGTGCTTTCCCGTACCTCATTCCTTTTCGGGGACGAAAAGTTTTGAGTGGGGGAGAGTGTAACAACCCTAGATTTTGGCTTATATTTTAAAATTTGATTTGATTTTATTTTGAAATTATTTTTAAGCTTGTTTCATTTCAAACATTTCATTTTTAAATATAAATGTTGATTATTATGTGAGTTATAGTTTCAAACTGATATAAATTGAATATTTTAATGAAAGGTGAAATTTTGGTCAAACTGTTCAATCTTTGACTTTTAAACTTCAAATTTAAATTATATAAAATCTTAAATTTTATCTTTTATTATGAAAATAGATGTAATAACTTGAACACTGCTTTTTTTTGTTGAAAACGGAGTTATACTGTAAAAGTTATGTACATTTCAATATTGTGTGTAAACTGATGTATTTAGCAATATTGTCTATTTTAAAATTTATTTTATTTGTCGTATTTTGTTCTAATATGTGTTAATATGTTATTTTATGTATATTTTTATCTTTTAATAATTTTAAAGTGATAGTATAATTTTTCTAAAGTTCAATTGAATTTATTTCAATTTATGAAACCTAGTTTCCATTTCTTTGCTATTTTCTTAATTTAGTTATATAATTAAAATTTATTTATTTATTTCAGGCATTCACTTTTATTTGCTGTGTTTTACTTTATTTATATTCATTTTACATGTATTTAAATTAAAGTAGACTTTTCCAAAGTATATTGAAGTTATTTCCAAATTTTAAAGCCTACTTTACATCTTTAAGCTATTTTCCTTATTTAATTCTATTTAATTAAAATATATTTATTTATTTTATATATTTATTTTATTTTCTGAGTTTTTATCTTTATTTATCAGTTTTATATGTATTTATAAATTACAAATATATATATATATATAAAAGAAATTTGAAAGGTTTGTGACTCTTTAGTTGCTTAAAGTCTTTTCACCTACTTTCACCTTTTCATTTCCTAACTCTTGCATTCATTTCTTTGGCCGTTCCTTATCTTTTCTTCAGCTGACTTCCTAACTTCATTTTTCATGTGAATTCTCACCTCCATCCTGAAAAAAAATGTCGGCCTCTCCCTTGTTCAAAAATGTGGTGAAAAACTCCTTTTCTTTTTCATGTTTCTTTGTTTTCTTCATTGTTTTACATGATTTGCACTTGCCTTCATCCCCTTCTTTTGATCGGCCTGCCCTCATCCACCACCTTAGCCACCTCCACCACCATCCCCTCTGACCAGCAACACCTCCAGCCCAACCCTAAGCCATAGCCGTGGCCAACCTTGATGTAGATCCACTTAAATATATGCAAACTCCACTTATATCATGCAAACCGAGCACCAAATGATTCCACCACCTCAAACCACCCCTTGGCCGCAACCTACACCACCACCAGCAGCAAATTCCGACCTGACACTCTCTGCCACGTCACCTCCAGCCCACCTGAGCCATGGCCGTGCCTAGGTTAGCCTTGGCCGTGACCCTTAGTTGCCTTGAAATCATGTAGCTTGCCTTGTAGTCGTAGTTTCATGCACTCATACCTTTGCACCATCAACGAACCATGTTAAGCCGACCATACCCAACCAAAACCTGATCGAAATCTTACCTTAGACCTGTAGTATACCTTATGGCTGAACCTAGAGTGTGTTGGAAGCAAGTGCAAAGCATTTCAGCTTTGATTTATGCAGTTATTTCTAGCCTAGTTTAGTAGTTTTTAAATTAAAATCTTATGTATATTATTGTTTTGTGTGACTTGTATTCAAGGGAATTGATACTTTGGCTCTTCCACTCATCTCTGTGTCATGTTATCGTGCTTGTGTGGATCTCAGTTGTGTATTCGTTGTTGTGTCTCCAGCTCAAAACAGTGAGTAAATCTCACCAGACAAGTTTATACTTATATGACTAGTAAACTGATCGCAATTGAATCTGTAAACTATATCATCATGTTATATCTGCTATACTATGATTATATGATGTTCATACATGCTTATACACCTGTTATACCATATGTTACTGTTATATGATGCTATTCTGTTATTTATATCAGATTATCACACTACAAGTTCCCTGTAGATTAGGTTCACTATGGGTTGAAATGATACATACCCGAACGGACTTTAGAATAGGGAAAGATCGTTATGGGCTGAAATGATAAGCCTGAGCGACTTTTTATTTATTTTATTTAACTTGGGATTGCGGGTTTGAAATGATAGAACCCGGTTTTCTTTGTAAACTGCGGATTGAAATGATACATATCCGTATCACTTGACCTAGGCTAGAAAATTATATACAGACCCGTGGTTTATGTATTTTTCTGAAATTTTTAAATTATGTTAAAAATGTAAATATTATGATATTTTGATTTAAATTTTATTAAAATGATGTCTATAAAATATTTGTGATTTTCTACAAATTAAATAAGTGAATTAAGTAAATGGTGAAGTAGAATTCTAAATATAAGTTAATTTTGAAATTTATGATTTTGTTTATAAATGGAGTTTATGTAAAGTATGAATATATGACAAATTTTGATTTGAAATGAATTTAATGATATTTATTAAGTAATAATAATTTTTTAAAAGTGTTACTGATTTTGTATAAATTAAAATATGATATTTAAGCTGAATTTGGAAATATAACTTAAATTGGAAAATTGTGAATTTTGTTAAAAGTGAAATTTTAATTAAGTAAAATAAATGTTAAAAGTCATATTTTGGAAATTTAAACTTAGTTGTTAAGTTAAGAATTTAATTAAAGAAATGAAGATTTAATTGTTATTTAATTTGATTTTTGTATGGAAATTTGACTTTATAAAATCATAGAAATAAAGGTATTTAAATGATTGTTTTAAATGTGAAAATATATGATTTTATAAGTTAAAATGATTTATATTAAAAGTTAATTATGTGTGAAATTGTAAATAAAACTCTGAATTTGATTTGACAGCATTTTTGAAATGTAATGTAAAGATATTACAGCATTGGAAAATGCTGTAGTTGTTTAAAATGAACCAAATAGCAAATTTGAACTAAGGGTTATTATAGCACTGTGTTAGTGCTATAGTTGTTAAATTTAACTAAAATTTTAATTGAAACTAAATTAAGATATTACGGTATTTTAAATGCCGTCTTTTGTTAATGAACTGTTTTTAAACATAACATTTCGTAGCATTTTCTAAGTGCTGCGAAAGTTGAATTTTCTTTGTTTAATATATTCAAATGAATAAATGATCTTTGAAAAAGATTAAATTTTGGAAATTAAATATTTAATTATTAAATATAATGAATTGACTTTAAATGATTTAAATGGAATAGTTGATTTGGGAAATACATCTATTTTGAAATCTGATTAAATGGTATTTAAATTTAAATTAAATAAATGAAGTTTTAAAATGATATTTTGATATTTTGAAATGAATTTGAAATTATATTAAATCTTGGAATGAATAATTGAAGTTTAAATTAGTATGAAAATATTTGGTTTACTTGTAATTTGAATCTATTTAAAAGATATTGGACTTATGAAATATAGGATAATAAAGCTTTGAAATTTATTTTATAATTTGAATAGTTATTTTATGGATTAAATCTATATTTGAAATTTATATGATTTGAAATGGTCTGTGGAAATTTAATTGAAATAAATGATTGAATTGAATTGAAACTTTGGAAATTGAATACTTGATTTGAAATATAATACTTACACTTTTAAATGGTTTAGATGAATTATTTTGATTGAAATATAAACTATTTAAAAGGTGACTTGAAATGATAATAAAGGAATGATATCTTTGAATTTAAAAAGTATTAAAAGTTGAATATTTAGATGTGAACTCAAATGATATTTTGGTATATAAAAATGATTTGAAATGAAGTTTTGGAAAGATTTGATATTTTGATATATTAAAATGACTTGAAATTAAGTTTTGGAAAGATATGATATTTTGATACATTGAAATGATTTGAAATGAAGTTTTGAAATGATATGATATTTTAAATATATTGAAATGGTTTGGAATTGGTTTAATCTTTATTTTGATAAATATTTGGATTTGAAATGATATTCTATTTTGAAGTATAAACTTATTTAAATTATAACCACGGGTTATAATAACGATTGGTTGTTAAAGAGACCGATATGGACATACTCTCTGTCGATACCGAAAACCACTTTGACAACTGTGTACGCAGTGGAGTTTCCAGAATGAAGTAGGATGGTGGCGACGATCCTAGGTATATAAGTGGACCTAACTCCCGTGAGTTGGCATAAGGTGGCTAAAACATGAGCGATCTCGGACCAGTGAGGTAGCACCTCTTATCGGACACACTTCTTCGATACCATTCTATTACTTGTGATTGATTTGGTGCGCACCCTTGATTTGGGAGTGTTGTTCGAGGTGGAGCGGTAGTGGCTGCTATGCATTTCCATCAGTCCGTGTGCGTAATTGGTATATCTACCCTGGCATTGCCTTGTGTGCCGTGTCACCTACCATATCGAGCCCACTACGATTTTGGTTTAAAGATCCGACCGCGTTAAGGTTCACCATCACCTTAACGCTATTTTCTATATGATTATACTTTACTAATTAGACACTACTGTATATAGCGTATATTACTACATAGTAAATTGTTTAATGGATCCTTAAAGAATCGGCGATCCCAAGCATTCTTTAAGTTACTTGTACCTTTATTACAGTCCACTTGAGTTGGTTTACATTATATAAGTATATATTGTCCTGACTCGAGTGTTTTGTGTTTTGCTTTACGCTCGGGTCAGCCTGAGTTATTCACAGATTTGGATTTCCACTCTCCTGGAGATTTGAATCACTGGAGATTATCTGCTTGTCTTGTCCTATCTATTTCAATTCCGTTGTTCTACTCAGCTTGTACTTGGTTATTTTATTGAGACTTTTGTTGTATTCTTTTTCTTCTGTTATATCTTATGTAACTCTGATATATTTATATAGTAGCTTCATGAACTACTATTTCTTTTACTTCCGCTGCATTATTTTACTCTGTGTCTGTGATATGTGATTATATTTATTTACTGTATATTCTGAGATTTGCCAAATTTTATTTACAACGCGGTATTTTGAGCAATCCAATTCCGGCATGAGTGTCTACCTATACACTTATAATGGATGCGAATGGTTGAAAATAACGGGTCGTTACACAATCTGTCTCTAGTCTCCAACCAACATGCAGGGGATTTGCATGGCCTTCCATACAAAGCTTCAAAATGTGCCATTTCTATACTAGTCCGATAACTATTGTTAAAGGGAAACTCAACCAAATGTAGGTGATCCTCCCAAGATCCACCAAAGTCCAACACACAAGCCCTTAACAAATCCTCGAGTACCTTATTGGCTCTCTCTGTCTGCCCATGCATCTGTGGGTGATATGCGGTACTCATCTTGAGCTTAGTGCCTAACACATCCTATAGACTCTTCCAGAATTCACTAGTGAATAAAGCATCTCTATCACTGACTATGCTACTAGGAACTCCATTAAGTCTAACTATGTTCTTCATGAACAACTTCGCTAAAACAGGTGTCGTCCTGGTCGACTTAATTGGAACAAAATGCGCACTCTTGGTCAACCTGTTCACAATAACCCATATACTCCAATTTCTTCTACTTGACCTTGGCAACCCATCTATAAAATCCATGGATATTGAATCCCACTTCCAAACTGGAAGCTCTAGAGGCTAAAGTAAACCACTTGGCTTCTGATGTTCGGCCTTCACTTGTTGACAGTTTACACACTGCCTAACCCACAAGCTAACATCCCTCTTCATGCCTTCCTAATAGAAGATCCTCTTCATATATTGAGACATCTTATTCTCTTCAAGATGAATCATAAACTTGGATTGATGACATTCCTCAAGAACTTCTCTTCTCAAGTTCTCCACATCTGGAACACATAACCTTTCCTTCTTTCTCAACCTTCCTCTCTGGTCAAGACAAAAATCTTTTAAATCATTGACCTCGGTTCCAACCTCAAGCTTTCTGATCCTCTTGGCCAAAATTGGATCCTCCTTCTGTTTATAAGCAATTCTTTCGATCAACACCGGTCGAACTTCTAAACAGGACAACATGGCAGTACTCCGACTAGAACAACAGTCGATCTTAACTGCACACATCAACTTCCCAAAGCTTCTAGATCTTTCCACTCTGCCAACATAGCCAACACCACATTTTGATGTCTTCCGCTGAGAGCATCTGCTACTTTATTACCTTTCCCTGGGGTATACTCTATTCCAAAATCATAAGCAGCCAAAATTAGGATAAAGTTAGATTTGCTTCTGTATTCAATTGATCTTCCTCTAGAAGATGGCCTTGATCTCTCTTTTGGATCGAGTTTGATTTGTTTTTGCATTTGATCTTCCTCTAGAAGATTGCCCCTTGCTACTCTTTAGGTAGTGATTTAGGCTTTGATTGATTTTTTTGTTACCATCTTTAAGTAATGATCACAACTTGGATCAAATCCCTACCACTCTCTTAGGTGATGATTTAGGTCTTTTGTCTGGTGTATTTGATTATCTATCTTAAGCAGAACCAAAGTCGTAGCTGACTTCCCTCTAGGAGATGCTCAGCCAGGCCTTACAGATGGGACTAAAGGCTTGTTCGGTGCTCTGGCCAGGCCATCTTAGGTAGGACCAAAGGCTTACTCTGTCCTCCCACTAAGAGGCTCTCTAGACATGCCTTATAGGTGGGACTGAATGCTGGTCGGTGCTCTGGTCAGGCCATCTTAGGAAGGACCAAAGGCTTACTCCATCCTCCCTCGAGGAGGTGCTTCAACCAAGCCACATAAGTAGGACCGAAGGCTTGCAGTGCTCTGGTCAGGCATTATAGGCGGGACTAGATACTCTAACTTCCCATGAGGAGGTGCTTTGACCAGACCCTTATGGTGGGATCAAAGGCTTTATTCACCCCTTATTACCTTATAGGTAATGATTTAGGCTTTTCCTTTTATTTTTTGAATCCTTTCCATCAAGAATTTCACTTTATTGAAGATTTCCCTAAACTTGTCTTACAAACTTATTGAGTTTTCCCTTTCTTAAGAAATTTCCAATCATTCCCTTTACGGCTCGACATTGATTGGTTTCATATCCACTTGCTTGATAACATTAGCAATAAGCACCTCCAAGGTTCCTTTAATTTTTAGGCTGCTTCTTCTTTGGAAGCCAGTAATTCAATTTTCTCTTGGTTAGAAGATAGATATTTTCATAAAAAGTAGTGAGAGAATGAATCCAAGAATTCTTAGGATATAGCACCTTTTGTTCCCATTTATCTTTCTTATTGCATTGGATTGGCATATTAGGATCATCCATAATTTTCTTCTTCCGAGCTTCGATTGGAAGGAGTGGATGATTTATTACTGTTTTACATTTCTGGGAAAACTTATCAAAGTCGTTTATTATTTCCTCTTCAAAGATTGCACCCTTTGACTGGCAATGTATGGCCCTCCTTATCTTTAAGAAATAATTGTCTTTCTTCGGGCTCTCTAAAGCAAAGATTGGAGTGGTGTAACATCCGTTATCTAGAGGCCCAAAGCTAAGCGCAACAAATGTTGCAGTCATCTATAGTATTAAATTTCGGTGACTAAATATGGCTATGTTAATGGCATCTATAATGTCTGAAGCACTTGAATATGAAACAAATCACAGATTTCAAAATAATGTTTTCCATTTCATTTCAAAATAATGTTTTCCATTTCATTTCAAAACATATGTTCCATATTCAAATTACATAATCCCAGAATGTTTCCAAGGCAAAGATTAAATATAATTATTACAAAATATGCCAAGAGCGACATATGAAGATGCACCCTTGGTTGGTCAGAGTCATAGCTAATTTAATACACAGCGAAAATAAACACAAAACAAAGAACTGCAACCCTTAAATAGCTATCTGTTAGCCTCCTGCTCGCCTCTGGTAGCTTTATTTATCATCTTACTAAAGACATGAAAAGCCTCAACCCTCAACCTACTCAAATCAATTTTGAGCACCCGAGAGTTTAAGGAGAAAAACATAAACTTCGAGTCAAACATAAAGCCTGGTGTGAATAATACTGTACTTCTCAGATATACGATATTAAGTGAGACCACGCCACTTAGCGGAACGAATTTTCCCTCACTAATATCCTTTTAAAACGTATCTTTTGCAAATCATAATCATGTAACAAAAATTGGTTAAAACTATAAAGTATTATGTGTAGACTTACATATCAGGTAACAAATGGAATATCTGTCCAAACACTATAGTTTTGTTTGGCTTACTATTAACCTTTGGCTGACTCGGACCTACCAGACAACATAACAAAATAATCTAACATCTATTAGACACTCCTCTTCTGGATGGTCTGCACTTAACTATCTGTTAAATTCTTCTCTTTTGGATAGTCTGTCCCTAACTTAACATCTCCCAGGGTCACCTGATCCTAATGGTTTTGCGGGCTCACCAATAACCTATCTATATACAAACATATATTCCCTTTTGTGTGTAAGAAATATTTTAGTCTTACCTGTGACAAAGCCCTACATACTGGAATTTTGGACTAAATTAGCTGGGGCCAATAGCTAATGTATAGGGTTCGACCCTATACCGGTCGTATTCTAATATCTGAGTCATTTTACTTAGGGATACCTTCCTAAAATTTTCCTTAAAAACCTCTTCATCTGAAATTGATTTAAAACCTTTTAAACAAAACTTAAACAAGGAAAACATTTATATTCTATGCTTTACTCAAAATCACCTTGTTATGATATATATAACTATACTCAAACCTTTGTTGTTGAAAACATTTAACTTTTCAAAGTACCCCTTTCGAATCCATTGAAAGCGCATCTTTCGAAACCAAATAAACCCTTTATTGAACCTAGGCCAAAAGGCCAAAACCATTCTTTCGAAAGCTTTAATACCTTAGACATCTTTCTTTTAAAACACTTTACTTTCGAAAATGTTAAAAACCTTTCCTCTTAAACCTTTCAAAACCACTAGAAAACCTTCCTTCAAAACCTTTCGAAATCATTGGGGAACCAGCCCTCCGAAGCCTTTCTTTAAACCTTTCGAAGGCATTGAGAAAGCATCCCTTCAAAACCATCATTTAAAACCTTTTGAAAGCATCAAACCTTTTTAAACAGCAAACCTTTCAAAAGCATTTGGGTTCAATTTATAACATGTAGAAAACACCTTTTGAAACCATTCAAAATTTACCCCTTCGAAATCTTTGAAAACCGTTTCGGTCGAAACCATTTGGATTATGCCTTCAAGTAGAGCAAAAGGATCTGTAACCCATTAGAGTCGAAAGCATTCCTTTCGAAAGCTATTCTTAAGTAAGAAGTGATGGTGTCGAAACCATACTTCTGAAAGCATTGGAGAAGTGGCCAATTTTGCAAACAAGGTATACCTTTCGAAACCATTGACTTCGAAGGTAGGAAAAGTGGTAGCTAAAAGGGTTACGACCGAGTCGAAAGCCTATATTTAAAACCATAGGCGCAACCACTTTAAAACCATCTTTAAACCATTTAACCCAATCGGAAGTCAACCAAGTCGAAAGCAACATAGTCGAAAGCAAAGCAGGCGCATTCTTCACTTTAAAACAAAGGCATGCTTCAACCCCTTCGGAACCCCTGGGTTTTGACCTCATACCTTCCGAATTCTTTCCAATTTATTGCGCACCAAGTCCTTGATGCCGTGCGCATTGGTTTCATTAATGATGGAGGCGGAGGAACTTAGTCGAAATCCATCTGTGTCAGAAGCATGGTGCCGAAAGCGGCGAAACAGGCTAAAAACAAGTAAGTTTGGTCTTTAACTAAAAAGAGAAATACATTTTGACCAACCTGCTATGTTTGTTAAAATCTTATTGGTTACTAAAATTTCTTTTCTAAAAGTACTGTGATAATTTTAGAAATAAACAATAGTTTTATTTTATAAAATACCCCTTCTCCATTTATAAATATATAAAACATTTAAGTCCCATACCTTAATTAATTTTATATATTCATCAAAACACTTTGGAAAATTCTACAAAAATTCGAGAAAATTATTTTCAGTATGTTTTCTAACATATATAAATTTCAGACCCAAATAATTAATTATTTAGCGGTAAATAAAATATATCCCAATAAATCATTTTCTAAATCATTTTCTTCCCTAAAAATTAATATAAAATTCACAGTATTTAGAAAATTATGAAAATTGAAACCCATCTCTAAAATATCATTTCTGGTCTAAATCTAAATTTGCAAGGCATTTGGATGTCATTAAATAGGGGTTTCACATCAAAACACATCATAAAACTAATATGAACGCGCATAAATCATCAACAAGTATATTTAAGCATTTAATCATTTAAAACATGGCATAAACATGCAAAAACACTTCGGATTATCCTTAAAATAAAAAACCATAAGAAAAGTGAGAGGTAGTAATTATTCACCTTAGCTTTGTGATTAAAGATATGAGATTTGAATGAATTTTGTTGTTGATAAAGCTTCCCCTTTATCTTTCTTTTTCTTGCTCTAGAAAATGGTGGCTGGCCTCTCTTTAATTTTAATTTTTGTAAATGAAATGAAGTGGTAACCCATGGCTATGAGTTAGGGTATTAGAATACCTATTTTCCAAATTTACCCCTTACTTATTTCATAACTCATCTTATTCATGCTATCTCATTTTGATTTACACACTAACATGGCATGGCTACCCTTAATTATAATCAAATCTCAATCCATTAACCATCTTATATTATTTAATTTAATTTAACTAATTAAATATCCTAATAATGTTACTAAAAATATGGGATGTTACAATCTCCCATCCTTAAAGAATTTCGTCCTTGAAGTTACAATAAGGCACACAACAAAACAATCAAAGGTAAAACATACCATCAAACAAATCAAGATAAGCATATCTAATCCTGCTCTCAATCTCCCAAGTACAATCTCTAGCATCGTCACCCCACTGGACCTTTACTAATCTGACTGCCTTGTTCCTCAACTTCTTCTCATCTCTCGCGACTATCTGGATAGGCTTCAAAACTATAGTCAAGTCTGCTTCCAATACTATATCTTCTAACATAGTCGGTGCTATAGTAGTGTCTAGATCCCTAACATACTTCCTCGGATGAGATACATGAAAAACATCATGGACTCCTGCCAAACTACTCGGTAACTCTACTCTATACATGATTTTTTTGGCCCTTACAAAAATAGGAAACGGTCCTACGAATCTTGGTGCTAGCTTTCATGTCTTTCCGAACCTGATAATACCTTTCATCGATGATACTTTGACGAAAACATGATCTCTAATAGAGAACTATAAATCTTTCCATCTTCTATTTGCATAGCTTTTCTGCCTAGACTAAGCTTCCTTCATTCTCGCCCTTATCAGCTCAATCTTTTATGCTGCTTCTTTTACCAAATCAGGACCAAGGACCAATCTATCTTTGGTCCCTAACCAACATACAGGGGATTTGCATGGTCTTCCATACAAAGCCACTAACGGTGCCATCCCTATACTAGTCTGATAACTATTATTATACAAAAACTCGACTAGATGCAGATGGTCTTCTCATGATCCCCCGAAGTCTAATACACAAGCTCTTAACAAGTCTTCTAAGATCTTGTTAACCCTTTCTGTTTGCCCATCTGTCTGCGGTGGTAAGCGGTACTCGTCTTGAGCTTGGTTCATAAACTCTACTACAGACTCTTCCCGAACTCGCTAATGAATAAGGAATCTCTATCACTAACAACACTACTGGGAATTCCATGCAGCCTAACCACATTCTTCATAGACAACTTATCCAATACAGGTGCCATCCTATTTGATTTAATGGGAATGAAATAGGCAATCTTGGTCAATCTATCCACTATGACCCATATACTTTCATTTCCTCTATTAGATCTCGGCAACCCATCTATGAAATCCATAGAAATAGAATCCCACTTCCATACCGAAATATCCAATGGCCGAAGCAACCCACTTGGCTTCTGATGCTCGGCTTTTACTTGCTGACAGTTCAAACACTGTTTCTCCCATAAGCCAACATCCCTCTTCATTCCTTCCCAGAAGAAACTTCTCTTCATGTCTTGATACATCTTTGTTCCTCCTGGATGAATAGTGAACTTCGAACGATGGAATTCCTCCAAAACTTCACTTCCTTTTTCCAGAAATGGAACTTCAAAAATTTAGCCTTTAGCTCATGCTGCCTTAGCGTATCAAGAACAAGTCTAAGGTGAACTTCATGCTCCTTCTCATCCTTTGAGTATATTAGAATGTCATCTATGAAAACCAACACGAACCTATCAAAGTCCTCTTGAAAAACCGGTTCATCAAATCCATAAAGAATGTCGGTGCATTGGTGAGTCCGAACGGCATAACTAACCATTCATATGACCCATACTTTGTTCTAAATGCCATCAAAGGTATACTATCTTCTGCCACTCTAAGCTAATGAAAACTGGTAGCCAAATCCAACTGAGAGAATATCTTGGCTCCACTCAACTGATTGAACAAATCGTCAATCCTAGGCAATGGATATCGATTCTTTATCGTTTTCTCATTCAACTTACGATAATCGATACATAGCCTTAACGATCCGTCCAGCTTCTCAGCAAACACTACGGCCGCTCCCTAAGGTGAACTACTCGGTCTGATAAAAATCTTGCCTTCCAAATCCACCAATTGAGCTTTCAACTCCCTCATCTCTATAGGCGTCATCCGGCTTGGCTGTCTACTTACCGGTTCAGCTCCAGGCACCAAATCTATCCGAAACTCAATGGCTTGTTTCGGTGGCAATCCTACTACCAGCTCGAAGACAACTGCGAATTCTCTAACCATAAAAACTCGATTTAACTCATCCTTTAACTCCATAACACCCAACAAAGCATTCACCTCACAACTCGGGTTTTCTACGGTATAAACTATCTGATCGGTACAGTCCGGGTGTCTAAGTGATATTTTCCTATCTTGGCAAAATATCTTAGCATTATATTCACTTAACCAATCCATGCCCAATATAATTCTGAACCCTACAAAGTCAAATACATGCAAACTGCAAACAAAGGTGTAACCTAGTAAGTCAAACTCTAAGTGGTCACACTTAATCCCAAGTGTCGCATACCCTCCTATCGGATTTGCAACTTTTAAGGAAGTAACTAAATATGTGGGTTCTAGGTTTAGCTTTCCTATAGAACATCGAGATATAAAAGAATGCGATGCACCAGTATCAAACAAAATGATAGCAGACATATCATGAATCTGAAGCGTACCTCCCAATACTGCCTTTCCTTTCTCCTGCACTGTCGGCTTTGAAGTAGCAGGTTCCAATGCAAATACTTGGCCTTTATCTCCTTTAGCTGGCTCTTTGCACTAGTTCTTGTAGTGCCCAATTTGATCATAGTTGAAACATCTAACTCCTTTCTTCTCAGCAGTCTTCTTTCCTTTGCATGTCCGGCACTCATGAGCATAATGGCGTTTCTTATCACACTTGTAACAGACCACTTCAGACTTCCCCTTCTTTGTCGCTCCACCTTTTTGAACACCCTTCTTATGAAAAAACTTTCTCTTTTGACCTTGCCCCACCGGGACCTCCTTCTCCTTCTTCTTCTCCAAACAAGCAAGCATCTCTTCATGTCTTAAGGCCATCTCCATTGCCATATCACAGGGATCTCTGATATGTGGTAAAGTAGCCCTAGCCAACTCAGGCTTCAATCCTCTGATGAACTTCTCGTTCCTTTTCATCAGTGTATCAACAATGGCATACCCATATCTAGCCAACTCTTCAAACCTGCTAGCATACTCCAGAACTGAAATTTCTCCTTGTTCTAAATCAGCAAACTTCCTGATCAAAACAGACTGCGCCATTACTGACATGAACTTCTCCTGGAACCTTCTCCTAAACTCAGCCCATTTCATCTCCTCTTCGTTTACACTAGCCGTCACAGTATTCCACAAAAACAGAGCTGCCCCTTGAAGCTGTCTGGAGGCAAGTCTCCTCTTCCGGTCGTCATTGAGCCCTAAATTAGCAAATATCTTTTCACAGTGCAACAACTAGTTCTCCACTTCTACCTCAGTTCTAATAAACGGCTTCCCATCAAGCCCAACATAGTCTCTACTCAAGTTAGCATAATGATTGACCACTGGAGCTTCCTGAACTCCTCCCGCAGCATTTCCTCTAACAACCCCAGCGGCAATCCAAGCTTGCATCATGTTCACGAAAAATTGATACATAGCCTCATGTCAACTTGTGGAACTCCAGCACCAACATTCTCAGCTTTAGCCTGACCTTGTGTCCTCCTTCTATTGGGTCGGGCATTTCCATTGGTGGTGGTGTTGTCCCCTCCTAATTTAACTTTGCCTCATCTAGCATCCATATATGTATTCAAGTGTTTGACGACTAAATCTCTATCGGATTAGAAAATTGGCCAAATTATTTTAAATAAAAATAACACCAAGCGCAAAACGTACAATTTTAGTACGTGGCGAGTACGGGTCGATCCGCATGGAATTGTTTAGATTTTAAAATTCTATTCAATCAAATTAACCACGAGTTTGAAATTGTTTGAAGTTAAAAATTTCTAGAAACTAACAAAAAATAAAAGTGGGTAAAAATATGAGAGTAGAAGGCAATTTAGAGCAAATCCACTCTCTTGATCACATAAATCAACACAACATGAAATTATGATCTCTTTTTTTGGTCATTAGTGAATTTAATTGATTTGTTTATCATAAGTATGGAATATTGTGATATTAATTAGCCCAATATAAACTATCAAACTATAACACACCCATTAAACCACTTCATAACTCCCATGAAAATTGCAATGAAATTGAAAATAAAATCTATTCTAAGCATGATCTATTAACTATTGACTAGAAATATAGACCATCAAATTTTGATTTTAAAATCCACTTCATTAACATAATCATATGTAGATGAAGAGGTAATTTGTGTTTGTGTTTTTAAGCATAGCCTATTTGGTGTCAACAACATAAGCTATCAAATTCAAAGCTAAAACAACAAAAAATTTACCCATTCAAACATTATAATTAAGCATAAAAACAGATCAAAAATTAGCAAAATGTGGAATCTAAATGACTAAGAGAGCTTCCTTACCCCTAAATTGAAGGGGTTTAGCCTCTCATATTTGTTGTCATTTCAACAAATTTAGAGTTCAACATGAAACAAAAAGAGGAAAATGAAAGCAAAGTAAGAAGAGAACTAATTAAACTAAAGTAAAAGCCAATCTATTTGCATGAAATAAAAAACTACACTAATTGCATAAAGTAAAGAACATGAAATAAAAGAATATAAAGTAAAATCGCATAAAAAAGAAATTTACATAAAAGAAGAAAATGGCTAAGTAGCCATGAAAAAGAAAAGAGAGTTTATATTTTATTTTTGAGCCTAAAACTGAACTAAATAGGAGGCTCAAAGGAGACTAAGAAGTTAATTACATGAACATATGGGGTATTTATACATGTTTAGAAAGCCTAATGATATTTATGGGAACTACCCAAACTACCCTCTTACGAAGTGTGGCCACCAAGTTATTATTAGCATGAGATAATCCTCCATTAAGTATGCATGTAACTTTAGTCTTCATTAGCATATGCATCAGCTCCAAATAGGTGATCATGGTAAGTGGGTAGGTGGGGTCCTCCATAATACATGAAATAATTTATTTCCATCTTATTTGCCTGTATTCTATTGTGCATGCATATTTTTCATGAAGCCTCTTGTAATTTCCATCAAAATTTCCTACAAATAAAAACAAAATGTGGAAATAAATTTTCTCAAATTAATATATGCACAAAAATGACCATTTTGCCCATATATGAAGATGAATAAATGATGATTTGAAAACAATTTAAATTTTGTTTAAACGGTTAAAACACCCTATATGCTTATTTATTTAACAAAATTCGATTAAACATGGAAGTAAAAATATGCACATTTACGTGCACATCAAATACCCCCACACTTATCTTTTTATTTGTCCTCGAATAAACTAAAACTAAGATAAATCCGTTTTTGTAGGAAACACGATTGCTTTGAGCGTATGCAACAAGCCGTTAAACCTCTAGGTGTCCCTAGTAGGATGAGTGTTGTCTCGTGAGGGTTTTCAGCGGATACTACCCATAAAATCCAAATGCAACATGAAAATATCTACAATATAAAAATTCCTAAATGCAAGATTTATTTACAAAGATATGAATGCAAGTTTTTTTTTGACACGAATAAGTTAAATATAAGTTTTGGTCATTATCAAGAAATTGAAGTCATTTTACTTGTCAAAATTTCCAACAAAAATTAAGTTATCATAACTATTTGACTCTTGTTTGGCTAGTTGTTTCGGTTGATAACATAGTGGAACTATGAAATAAATCCTTAGTTGCAAAGTGGTATTTCTATTTCTTTTGAATAACAAATCTAATCACATAAGTTAAAATAGTGCTTGGATTTCAATTGCTTACTCTTTCTTATTTGAAAACTTTATTGATATTAACAATATTTACATATGCCTAACTCAGAAAACTGAGGCCAGATATACCACCCATGCACTACCTTTCAGGCTTACGTGAGGGGAATACAGAGCGTGGCGAGTGAACACACAAGTGTGTACACTTATTGACTGTAGGCATTACTAATAAAAGAATTTTTGTATACATACACCAAACTCAGATAAACTGAAGCCAGATATACCGATCATGCCCTGCCTTTCGGGCTTACATGAGAAGGGTACATAGCATGGTGAGTGTACACACTTGCATGTGAACACATGACTCTAGGCATTAATAAAAAATATACATATATACAATTTTTTTTCTTTTGTTTGTATTTTTTTTTTGAAGAGAGAGTTTTGCAAAATCATCCATTTAACTTAGAAGATAAAAAATGTTATATCCTTTTCTTTAAATCCACCACTTTTTTAAACAAAGATTTTCCATTATGAATGTTACCCGGCTACTTAGCCCGGCTACAAAGCGACAGTTGTAGAAGTTATAGTTAGCACTAGACAAGATTCTGACCAAGAAGAGACTGGAGATATAAGGGTTTGATGCAATCGATATGGTTCGACATGTATGTGCGGCTCGGTAGGTATGGGTTGGTGTGTATCGCTCGGTCAAAGGAGGGAAGACTATGTCGTTTGGTCTAGGTGGCTCGTAGATGCCGCTCGGTCTAGGTAACTCGGCACACGTCGTTCGGTCAAGGTAGTTCGGCGTGCATCGATCGGTTAGTTGAGTCGTGGTCGCTCGGCATGCATTGCTCGGTCAAGGGAGGTTAGCGAAGACCGGTCAGTCAATTGTGTTCCAGCGTTCGTGGTTCGACTAACTCCGGTTCGGCCTAGATAGGATAACAGATCTCGCTCAGCCAAGGAAGGAAAGGAACGATGGGTCGGCCTAGCTGGTTCGACCTAAGTAGTTTTGGTCAAGATAATGAAGGAGAGGTGGCTCGGTGCAAGTGATTCGGCGTGACTAGATCGGACTGAGTGATTCGGCTTCCACCGTTCGATATACCTACCTCGGTGCACAAAAGTTGCCTACTGTGGGCCGAAGTACCTTGTTCTTGGGCCTGCACAGGGAGTCTAGCCTATCTTCGTCTATAAATAGAGAGATAGGGGTATAGATGAAGGGACCTTTTTTTGGGAGAACTCGAGGGAGACTCTGCCATTTTTTATACTATCCTCTTTTAATTCAAACTGGTATTCTAGTGATTGGTTTACAGATTGTATCTGTATTCAAGTAATTGAGAAAGTAATAAAGATTTCATTCAAAGAGGACGTAGGCAATTACGCCGAACCACTATAAATCTGGTGTTATCGTTTTGGTTGTTTTTTGGCATTCAATTAAATTATTTCTCTATTTTAATTTACTCTCTTCATTAATCTCTCTACATAACTCTTCTCAAGGGTGTTAGTGACCAATTTTGGTGCTAACAAGGATATACTTCATAATTATCACCCATGAATCTTCATATATACTAGTTAAACCGTTGTTACTTGTAATCAAACTTTATTTTTATTTTTGTTGAGAAAATAAATTTTCAGAAATTTCAATTTAATAACCAAAAACGTATATTTATCCTATCGTGTTTTTTCAAGAATAAATCAAAAGGCTAAAAAGAAACTTTTTGTTTTTGATATTTTTAAAAAAAAAACAATTTTGAGTTTTTTTAAGTTTTGACAAAAAATGCAAAAATAAACCCTGAAAAATAAAAAAAATGAAGATGAACTCCCCCCACACTTGATTTTGACAGTGTCCCCACAGTCAACCCAAGTGAAAGGAGAAAAATAAAATAAAAATAAAAATATGACCTATATTTACATGAAAATGAAACGATCATTATTCACACGACATCAGAAAGTATATCGTCAAAGAGTAAATGAAACGGTCTTCCAAAGACCAATTCATTTGTCTCGTCAAGTGTGAGAGACACAGCTTAGGCACAGAAAACCAAACCATAAAAGATTTCAAAGTTGAATGTTGATTTGGAAGAACGAATGTCGTTTTATTAAAAATTTAACGAGTTGTTTTATTTTTGATGATTTTCGAAGTAGATAGAACGATTGGTTGAAGTTCTAGTTTATTTTCACCAATTTGAAATTCAAACTTATCATTGAAAACTTCTTAAGAATTATTGATTTCAAAATCAAAATGGTGATTTAAATCTACCTCTTTAGAATTTGACAACTCATCTTCTAAAAGTCCAAAGAATTTGTGTTCATTAAATTCGTCTTCCTTTGTTGAATTATTCACAACTTCATTGCATATATCAAGTTCAAAATCAAAAGTTGTTGTATTTAAAATTTCAAAATCGGAAAAAGGAAGATCGCAATTTAAATCGAGTTCCTCACCCTCAAATGAATTGAAATCCAACTCAATTACCAAATTTTCAACAACTTCATTAAGATTGTCGTTTTCAATTTCAAAAGTTGTTATTTGAAATCGTCAATTTGGGTAAAAGGTGGATTATTGTTTGACTCGTCAAAAGTTGGGATTTGGTTTTGTTGCTCACGTTGTCTCATGTATGTTTCAAACAAAAAATCCGAGTGATCTTTGTGAATTTCATCCATTTGCTCAATAAAGTCAAACTTAATTATTAATTCGAGGATTTTCAATTTGAAATTGTTAAGAACAAAAATTTCACCATGATTGAAATAAGTCCCATTGCCAAAATCATTTAAATGGTTGTTTCCATTTGTTTGATTTTGAAATTCATTTTGAAGTTCGAAATTGAATTGGCATGGGTTATAATCGAAAAATTTTAAATTTGAAGAGAATTCAAATCTTGATTATTTTTAAAACTTTGACTTGAATTATTGCACAAATATGAATTACACAAATTGTTTATCATTTTATCATTTTTTGTAGAGAGTTCAAGTAAAGACAAAATAGTTTCGATACTCTTTTCAAGATTAGAGGGTTGGTCATAATTTTGAAAATTTTGTTCAAAATTCGAATTGTTTGTACAATAGTTATCATTAAATATCCATAAGAATTTGGTGTGAAATTATATGGATTATATTGATTTTCACAACAGTTGAAAAACTCCGGCGAGTAAGAAATTTCGGACATTTTCAAAATGTTTTTTTGATTTTTTTTATAAAGGAAAAACTATTTATGAAAAGGAATTTATTTTTCAAATGGGAAATTTGATTTTTTTTTCTTTTTTTATATGTTTTTTTGTTTTTTGAAAAGATTTTATGTTTTTTTTGGATTTTTTTTTAAAATAACTAACTTAAAATTATTATTTTTTTGAATTTTCGATTTTGATTAAAAAATTTCAAAAGAAAGGATTTAAAAACTAAGTTGAGGAATATTTACAATTGTTTTAGTATTTGATTTTAAAATTTTTTTGTTTTTTTAAATATGCATCAACTAATGCAACTAAATGAATGCAAATGACTTAATTGCAAATTTTCTATCCTAAGTAGCTCCTAACCCAAAATTGTATAATCACACTTTGTCTTAAATCAACAAGATAGTTCTTAGCCAGGTAGTGGACATGATTTATCGGCGCACCACGAATCACCGTAGCAATGCAGTCGAAGGTTTAAGTACCTTCAGAGAAACAACCACTATAATATTTGCGAATCACCATAATATTTATAAATGGTTATTGCTCTACCGTAGCCTGGACACCAAGAAATTAAATTTTTGAAAGAAGACAACTTGTCAATATACAATTAAGCCTTAGGTGAGCTCGTGACACCCTTAAGTTCGATGTCTAACCGTTATTATTAGTCAAGTTCTTAGATGAAATGCAAAGCTGAAATTAAACGTGTATTAACAACGCAACTACGAATGAAATTTAATTTTGTTTTTGGTTTTTGAATTTAAATGCAAGCAACCAACAATGCAAAGCAAATAAAAACAAATGATAAGAGCACATTACCAGAGCGTGCAGAATTTATTAGCAATTTATTTTTAGCGCGGCAATTTATTTTTATTATATAGCAAGCAAGCAAAGCAGTTTATCACAGCAACTTCTTTTTATTTCCCGCAACCTACAAATTAAAAGAAAGATATATATATATACAGTTATATATATATATACATATATATATATATATATATATTTGTCTATCAAAGGAGAAACTGAACAAAGGAAAATCAAAACAATTGAAATGAAATGAAACCAAACAAATGAAAGAAAAATCAGTGAAAACAAAACAAGATAAATGAAACAAATGAAACCACAAACTTGTATGTTTTTTTAAGGAGCATAAAGAATGGAAAATAGAATAAAGAAGTTCTCTTTCTTTCCCCTCTTTTTTTAACTCGTGTAGGCTTAAATTAACTTTCAAGCCCATAACCCAAACCTACGAGCCCAATATGAATGCCCCAGTTCTATTTCCTCTGCTAAAAACCGATTGAAAAAATGCAACAACCAAAAAAAGAAAGATTTCCTCGATTAAAATATGCAATTCAAAAAAGAAAGGGAAAATCATGAATTGGATCTCCCACTGTGGTCGTCAGGTTGCAAATGGAATTGGAGATTGTTGTAGTTGCTGAAGTGTGGTAGTTTGATGGTTTGGGATTTGTTGATTCGAAGGCGGGTGTTCGATTGGGATGTTCGATTGATGGGATGCGTGGGTTAGATCATGAAGGATTGTGGTGGTTAAGGATTAGTGATGGTTAGCTGTTGAATTATGGAAGGTGGTGCGCGGTGATGTTGTGCGAAGGCGATGGGGCTGTTGTGTGTAGGCGAAAGCGGGTTGGTTCAAGCAGAGGTTGGTAGCTTTGTTGTCTTGGTTTGAGGTCAGTTGGTTGGATTGTTGTAGTGATGTAGTATTGCTGTTTGGTATTGTATGGTTGTTTGCAATGTATGAAGTATCGATGTTGTACTTGGGCTGAAGGGGAATGCTTGTAGTGGCAGCCTTGTAGTGATATGTGTCATGATCCACTTTTTCGTACAGTTTAAACTGACAATTTACCACACTTGTCCAGCCCAAATTGCACCGGAAGGTGGATAGTTAAGAAAAAGAAAGTAGAAAGTAGAAAGAAAGAAAATAGAAAGAAAACTAAACAACACAGAATCTCACAATAGAACGAATAACCTATATTATATAACAAATCTTTACACAAAAGACAAAACTATAATTTATATATACAGACATCCATCAGAGTATGCTAACCTATTCAGCACGGACAGTTATAACAACATGTCCTTACAACTGCTGATAAACACAACTAAAATGCAACGGAAAATAATCATCTACGTGAATACGTCTCTGGATCTCCAACTCCTCTCCTGAAGCTCCAATATCCATCTAACCTGGAAATATGCTCAGTCTGACTCGAGCATTTAAGAAAACCACGCCCGGGTCAGTCTGGTAAAACCGGGGTGAGAAACACAATTAACTTGATTTTAAAGTTTAATAGACTTTTCAAACAAAAGTATCTCGTAAGACCTTACCGCAAATAAATAAGGATGGGTTTTTACCTTACGATAACCATATCTCTTTTATAGAAAATCATTTGATATTATAATAGTGTCTAATCGCCAAAGTAATAATAAAAAATAGCTGTGATGCATGTGCTGTGTACATCACAACAATACTAGTCATAAAATCAAAATCCGATAAAGCTCGTTCGCTAATTGTGTAGGATTTCCATGGAGGTGCCCTCAGTACTTCGAGAACGGTCCTCCTGCATAAGGATCAGAGCTATCCTTCCGAAGCATCATACCCGTCTAGCCGGGGTACATAGGAAATACATAACTGGCCACCAAGGCCGAGTGCATCGTTCCCAGCATGCATTAAATATTCAATAGGGACTTGTTAGAAAGAGAGATGACTACACCCTCATGGGTTAGCTAGGCCCCTTGGCTATGTATCCTATCTCCGGTCTTAGTCATCTCCGCTGATGAGGCTACGCCCGGCGTTCTAGCTCATGCACCGTCTTCAAATAAATTATGGAATCCCACATGGACTCCCACACCTTAACAGGTCATGGAATCACACCTGAATTCCACATTTCAACAGATCTTGGAATCTCACACAGATTCCCATACTCCAATGAGACACGGAACCGCATATGGATTTCAACATCCCAAAATATAACACATCTCCTCCATTTAACCGTATATGGTTTTCGAAGTAGGTCATGGGTTCCGAGTCATCTCTTACGAGTACACTCTCCATTTCCTGGATGCTCCAAAAATAATTTATCGATTTACGGAATGCTCAAGACCGGTTCTTTAGGAAATAATCCGCCAATACATAAGATCGGGGATCACCCCCTAACCGTTTAAGTGAATGGATCTCCTTATCATTTGTCCTAGAAAATTCACAAGTTTATACGTACAGTATAGCACCTCGATGGTAACCATACCATATAATTCTCACATTTCTCCTAGATATTTCCAGAGTTAAATTCCTTCGGTGTTAAGTAGGGAATAATTACGTACCACCAAAATTAAGAAGGATTACATATTTGGTCAAGATTTGATAGTCGATTATTTGACTATCAAATAAACAAACCTTCAACAGATATCGCATTTCCCACTATAATCACCAAGCCTCGTTTAATTTAATTTCAATAAATTAAATCTCTTAATCAAAAACAGTCATATACTTATCTTATCGGAATAAGTATATTAACAAATCATATCTTCCAGAAAACTACTTGAAACCTTTTAAAATAAATATGGAAAGCACCATTCGGTATCGACCATGGATCGCAACTCAATGATTACGTCTCTATCCCAGAGAAATCCAAACTTAACTTAGGCAATCTCTGCCTCCCGATTTTCTCCATGCAAAGCATAACAAACGGTAGGCAATCTCTGCCCCTCGAATTACACAATGAAAATATACCATTACTTCTCGTAATCTTTTATTTCAATAATTATCTCAAAATAATACTTATAAAGTTTATATAATAAATTTCCAAGTTTTAATTTAGGAAAATACCCTTTTATAACAATTTACTATATAGTATATTATTTAAAACACAATATTAATATTTGAACAAATTATTCTTGAAATAATAATATTTTTAATACCGATTAATTCTTAAATAATAATTAATTTTTAAATCAAATCATTATAAGATAACTTTAATTAATAATTAAAATATACTTTTAAACATTTTAAATAATTAAATAACTTTGAAAACAATAATTAAATACTTTGAAATAACTTTTAGGAATCGTATTAATAAAATAATTAACTTAAATCATTAATAAAATAATTTTTGATTATCCTTTAGAACAAATAATAATTATCTTTAAAAATCGTATTGATAAATAATAATTATTATTTAAACAACTTTGATTCAAAAATCAACCTTGGCAGATGGCTTAGCAACTCCAATGGGACTTAATCGAGTCACCAGTAATTCCTTTAACTATCCAAGTTATAATCCAGCTATTCACATAACATCATATACGTAAATTAACTCCATAATTAACAAGCAATTGTTAATACAACACTCATCCAATACTAGTCAAATGGCATGTAATTAAGTATCCACATTAAGGTAATAGAAGAACGAGATTTATTTCTGCTAAATAAATGCCCTATTTAACTTATCCAATTAATAATAGCAGAATGGTGATTAATTATGCTAAACAGGGTACAATTAATTTAATTAGCGGAATAGTGATGTATTTCCGCTAAACAAATGTCCAATTAATCACATTCAATTCAATTTAACTCAACAGTAATTTATTTTGCTAATAAACATCAGTAATTAATGTAAATAAATTTAAACGACGTTATTTTAATTTAATAATGTAATTTAAAAAAAAATCTGTCTGTTTAAATAAGTCATAGATTTTCACAAGTACAAAGCAATCAACAAATTACACTATAATGTTGTGTTCGTTCATACGAGTAGAACGCAAAAAAGAATCGTGTTGATCGGTTTTAAAATAGTTGAAATATTCCATTTCATAGTTTACTAGTTTTATGTATATTTAAAATAATTTAAAGAAGTCTATTCCAGCCTTCAAATAGTAAATGGGCCGAAGCCC
This sequence comes from Allium fistulosum, assembly GCA_030737815.1. Taxonomy (NCBI): domain Eukaryota; kingdom Viridiplantae; phylum Streptophyta; class Magnoliopsida; order Asparagales; family Amaryllidaceae; genus Allium; species Allium fistulosum. The sequence continues at coordinate 9,719,519 of JASFAW010000014.1, forward strand.
AAAACGTCACCTCTTACTACAAAAATGCACAGTGCTTTCCCCTTCCTTCTTCCTTTTTTCCTTACTTCTCCTGCCAGGTAATTTAAAACTTGTGCCTTCAACTCCTTTATCCTAATCCAAACACCCTGAAGTCGAACCCAAAATGCAACGACCCGAACCATCATCCCCAAGTCAAACCAAAAATCAATTCGCATACTACAACACAACAGCTCTTTCAAATTTTCCACCTGCTATTCGAGAACGGCTATCTCCGTGAACGCGTACACGTTCATGTGCACGACCAATGGACTCCATCGATCGACCAACTACGGCCACCCACAAACTTCTCCACTCTACCCCATCCCATAGCACCACCACTTGGACCTACGGCCTCCCCCCTTCCAATTTCGACAACCAGACCCCATCACGAAGTCGCACTCCAGTTCGAACATTCCCAAACTGCCGCCTCCTCCGTCCACGTTAGCCCTTGTCACCTATACCATCGTGACCCCCATCGCCGCCGCTTCCTTTCAGTCCATTGCGACCAAGTCCGGTCGTCTATCCTAGCCGCAAACGTCACCAAACCGAGCACCATAACCCAAGCTCCTTAAACCCTATTTCAACATCGCCTCGCCTATTCATGCAACTAATAATTATCGTGACATTTTTAGTGGATGCGCCACCACCTAAGCCACCTCCATGTGAAGCACCACGATGCGAAATCAAGAACGTCGCCGGAATTTGACCAAACACCCAAACCGATCATCTCCAAATTCCCACCTCCACACAACACTAAAAATCCTCAAACCATCTTCAAAAATCATATTTTTGAAGTACGAGTACAACCATATAAGTTATCCATTAAATTATGATATTTGATTTTCATTCAAAACTGATCTACTCACGGCCATATAAGCTTTCCCCAGCCTCTACTTGATGAAATTAAACGAGATAAATTTTCAAATGTTTCAAACTCAAAAAAAACAATTTTTGTTTTGGGGTCATGGTTTAAAACTAAATGGTTGTTGAGATCTTGACTTTTAAAGTTAAAAGCTTACTGTTTTTATCAAATAAAACATGAACAGAGGAAAGGAAAGAAGAAGTACAATGTTTCTTTGAGTTACAGGGTGATCTACCATGTTTAACACACATATACAAAGTCATGTATACACATCAACACATGTATATTTGACATAATTTAAGGATCCCTCCAATCTACAGTTATATATATATAACAGTAATAACCTGTTTGTACCAAAAATGGGCACAACACTCTTCGGAAGTTTTTGAAGAGATAAAAGTGAAGAATGAAAATTAAAACTGTGGAATATCTAACAAAAACTCCAAATAACAGAAAGTAAATTGCAAAGACAAGCGATTTAGAGTGGTTCGGCGTTTCGCCTACGTCCACTATGAAGTTTGATGATTTTATTACTCGATTACTTGATTATTACAATAGTTGATAATGTAATACAACTGAATTCAAGTGCTAAGTATCGGTCTAAAGCAGCGGCGGTGTTCTGGAGTGAATCTGGCAGAATCTGGGCGCTCTTCAATACTTAGAATTTTCCGACCCCTTTTCTGAATGACCAGGGGGTCTATTTATAGGTGTTGGAGGCTGGTATTTCGCTCAAAATGAGGGGAGACCAGTTCTGGCACGTCAGGGGGCCCACATGGCCGAAATCTGGAGATCCGGGCCCGCTTTGGGATCGATTCGACCCTTGGTTCGAATCGATCAAGAAATCATCCAATCGAGCTGAAATTTGGTGTGTACATTCTTCATCATGTATTTGAGCTTCTGTGAAAATTTCATGGGATTTGGACTTGTAGAACTCGAGTTATGATCGATTCAAGTTGGTGTTTCTCGTATTCTGGAGTCGTTCGAATCGATGTGCTCGAATCGATTCGTTCGAATCGATCTTCCTGTTTGTGAAGATGGTGACGTGGTGCGCTTTCTTCGAATCGATCCGGTTTCCATTCCGGATTGACTGGGTCGAATCCACGACTTGGATTCGAAGATGGTGGAGTCGAGGGAATGGATTCGAAGGACCTCTTCCTTCGAATCGATGAGACCGATGCTCGTTCGAATCGACTTAGGCTCGTAGCTATGGACCGGTTCGAAGTTTGTCTTGGCCTGGGGATTCGAATGCATGGATTCGATGGTCCCTTCCTCCGATGGATTCGAACTATGATGTAGGCGAGGGTGGATTCGGACTCAAGTTACATGAAGGCTCGCTTGATGTAGTCGAACGTAATGACTGCCTCAATCGATTCGAAGCTACTGATTCTGCCTGATGGAGTCGAAGCAATGGAGAGCTGATGGAGTCGAAGCAAATGGAAGTTCGATGGATTCGAACTGATCCCTGGCTAATCGATTCGAACCAAGGGTGGCTTACTCCATCTTTTGTCGACGATATCTTGAGCATACGAACCCGGATTGACCCGAAACTTGGAACGTCATTTCCTCTGGCCTTGCTTAGCATATCTTATCAATTGCAGCCCGATCCGGACTCGGACAAATTTCGTCGATATCCGTAGCGATCCTAACGTGTAACCGACTTCCAAGACGATCTGTTATGGTTTTCCAGTTAAGTCCTTGGTATCACGGCCTTGCCAAAAGGCGGGATAACATTTGCCCCCCAAAGTACGTCTTGTGCAAACATGACGTGCTTTGAAAAGTTGCAGTCTCTCACTGGACAGCTATGACATGCTTTACCGAAAATTGCATTCTGTATCGCTGTAATCGACCGTCGTACAATAGTGACTGGCTGTTAGTTTTTTTTTTGAGTCATGACAAGATGAACACGAATGTCCCTGTAAATGATAAAGATCAAACATTAGTCAGAAATACATGCATATGTGTATTATCCTGACTTTGATTAACGTTGCGTGATCACAAGTCGTTGTCAGTTCGGTTCACTATCGAAACCTGCATCGGTCCTCTCCTGGACAGATTTAAGATTCGAGCTAAAATATTGCTTTTATGATTGCCTATGATTATCTTCTTGTATCGATCCTCTCCTGAATCGAGGTAAAAAAGGTAATCCAGTAATCTTTTCATGCCGAAGCGATGTGTTCATTTTCACAGATGGTTTTGATGGATTCGAAGTGCCCATTCGAATCGATGACCTTCGAACCGCTGCGAGTCGAGGGATATGAGGTTGGCACTCCGAATCGATAGGTACATGACGGTTTCAATTCTGTTTTTGCTAACTCCTTCGTATCGATAGAAGTTTGGATCGGTGCAGCTTCGTATCGATGAGCCTCGTGGAAATGTCGCTTTGTTTCGATGCTGCTGGAATGGATTCGATGTGGCAAAGGATTCGAAACCGGATGGATTCGAACTAAAGGAGGGATTCGAACTGGTTGATCGGCGCAGTGCTTCGAGTCGATGCTGCGGATTCGAAGGAAAAGCCTCGAAGTCGTCTGGTGTAGGTATTCGAGTCCGAGTCGACGAGGTCGCCTGGTCAGCTTCGAATCGATTTGGACCTGTGGCGATGGATTCGAAGATTCTGCTTCGAATCGATGAGTTAGACCCGTTATTCCCGGTTGCGCTTGACCGGGAGGCGAATGGTCTCGCTTCTCCTATATATACCGGGGTCCTGTTCACTTTTTACTTTTTACTTTTCACTGTTTTGAGAGCTTCTTCTTCGAATCGTTTTTTCCAAGACCAAGACAAACCTGCTCTCCTTAAAACAATCGATTCCTTCCACGCTTTTACTCGAAATCCTAACAGGTATTCAATGGACCGATTCGAGATGAGAAAAACGGAACTATCTTTGCCTTAGAAAATTCTGTGAAGTGACGAGATCTGAGTGGAATGGGTCGACTCGATGGAGTCGAGGAGTGATGAGATCTGAATGGAGTGGGTCGTCTCCCGTTGCTTCGCATCGATCCAGGAATGACCGGTTCGAATCGATTTCGAGGGCAAGATTTCGAATCGATGACTTGGAGGGAAAGGGTCGATTTGATCGATTCGAAGTGATGTCATTTAGATCGATTCGAAAGAATTGAATCCTGATCGATTCGAAACAATGTGGAGCCTACGGATTCGAAGAGCTCCTCTATCACAAAGTTATATCGAGTCGAACCATACGGATTCGAAGTACCTGGTATCGAACTCCATCGATTTGACCCTTATCGATTCGAAGTCGATGGACTCGAACGTCTTCGTCCTCTGATACCACTGCTTCTTGACCCGCTCCATCATATGAACTACGACCAGTTTCAAGTTATTCTCTGATGAACTTAATGAACTTTGGCATACTTGACTCCGACGAGCTTCGGCCTTGCATAATCGAACTTGATTAACAGACTTGAACCTGAATTCCCTTTGAAGCTCGTCGATGGAACCATGACTTAACCAATAATACAACTGATTTATACTTGAAGTTGGTCCGTAGCGTTTGGACGGTGCGGAAATGACGGTCAGCGATGACGGTCATTTTCTTTCTTAAATTCCCAAGTTATGTTGTACGAACATCTCGCTTCATTCTGTCGATTTTCCTCGAGTGATGTATAATACTTGCACTGCACGACACGTTCACACACACTACACTGGGGCATGCACGGGCTTGTTCATAAACTTAATGTTGCTTTCTAATGAGTTAGCTAATTATGGAATCTTCGAGCTCTCAACAACAAGAGGTACAGAGCTCGACTCCTCCGGTGCTGGAGATTCCTGATATCCCTACCGATATAATCGATCCAGCTCCAGATGAATTGCCGGAGGCGATATTTATTGAGGACCCTGTCGACTCGGTTCAGTCCAACATTTCTGAATCCTTATTGGGGCGAATATGCTTAAAGCATAACATATCTCTTGGTGACGTACTATTGCCCAGCACCACCGATAGACCGCACAATCCTCCTGAAGGATATACAGCATTCTACCGTCATGCTTGTGCGGCTGGAACTCTTCCTCCCTTCAATCAATATATCAGAAGGATGCTATCATATTTAGGGATCGCTCCTTCACAACTTCATCCAAACGGGCACGCGTTGCTGAATAGTGTCTTCGTAATATTTATGGACTGTCTCTTCCGCCCGCCGAGGCCCTCCGAGATCAGACACATATTTAACTTCAAGAGCAGGGGTGATAGCCCGTCGTTTACATTTTTGGAGGCAGTTAGAAATTGCCAAGTTGTAGTTGGAGCTTGGACGCGACTGAGCTACTTCAAGAACGAATGGTTCTACGTCCGATGCCCTCCGGGTTTCGCTAGGCGATGGCTGTCTAGACGTAAGCGCCTCAACCTGTTTCTTTGACCAATATCTCTTCGGTATTAAAATTGACATTTTATTCCTTTTACAGCTATCATCTCTAGGCCCGATGGAGGGCGTTTCAAGGGTGCCGTCCGGAGTCTTCAAGAAGTTCCGAGCGAGCTGAGGCATATTGACTTGGTGCTGAACGACTACAACTTAAGAGTTCTGGGTTTGATCGACATTAATCAAAGCATAGTTGTCGAGGGATTTTCAAAGTCCGTCTCCAAGAAGGAAAATAAGGAGAAACCCAAGAAGAGAAAGGCGAAAAGGTCACTCGGGATCAGAATAATCGAAGCGAGTGACGAAGAAAGAACCCAGACGGATTCAGAGCTAATGGCCGACCTTTCGGGAAACTTGGAGGAATCGGGAGAAAAACGGAAAGGCAAGGCCGCCGTTTCCAAAAAACTTAGGTCAAAGGGGGGAAAATCCGTAGATGTGTTTTTCCCCGCTTCCGGAGTTATGATTTCTGAGGCCGCCCCTTCTCGTTTGAGAGATTCTCTCAAAGGGCTTGACGATATTCCTATCCCAGATTATATACCGATCTCTCATAATCCTGGGTTGGAGGAATTACAAGATGCCCTAAATATGAGCGAGCCCTTTCCTTTAAGTGCGGTCCACACTTCCGGTCGGTTTGGGGGGTTTACGCATTTACACACACTTCCACGGCACTTCATGACTTCTGCATAGTAAACATTGCTTTATGGGATTTTAATCCGTAATTCTTTCTTATCGCAGGTGAGATGTCAGGACGCGGCTCCACTCTAGATAGGCTTCGGAACGTGCGTCAATCTTCTCCATTTTATGATTCCCGTAGGAGAGAGACGGATAGGGACCATGGGCGAGGCTACTCGAGTCAAGAACGTTACGATAGAGACAGAGATTACTCGCGTAACCGTTCTGGCTATGATTACTCTGACAGAGATCGGGGATACCAACACCGACCCCGATCTCGCTCTCCTCCGCCTCCCAGGGCTCCAATAGACCTCCCAGGGCCATCTCATCAGCAACAGTTGCCTTCTCAGTCTTCTCGGCCTGATGCTCAACGGCCAAGAGTGGAACCAACGGCAGCTGCTATAATTGAACAAGCTCCGGCCGAGCTGACAAGCGAGGGAGCTGCCAAACTCGCCCAAATGAAAAATGACTACCCGGAGATTTGCATGGACGGCTACATCTTCCCGCCTAACTTCAAAAGAATTCCACCAGAGGCTGAGACCACTGCTCATAACTACATCCACGACTTCTACGCTCAGTACAAGGAGTGGTATAAGGCAGCCGTGAAGGCTTCTAGAGTAGCTTTTGACAGGGCGAAAGTCATTGCCGAACGTGATGTTGACATTGTGAAGCAGAAACGCATCATTCAAGTTCTTCAGTCCGAAGTGGAGACGTCCCGAAAGTCAGAGCTTGAAACTCTTAAGAAACACGAGGGAGTCGTGGCCAAACTAGCGAGGATGCAGCAAGAACACTGTGCCACAGTGGAAGAGATGGGCCATCGCAATACCACCGTTGCAGCTGAGCGAGACTTAGCCGTTAAAGAGCTGAACGAGCTCAAGGCCAAATTTGCTGAAATGGTGAAGGAGAAAGACGATGCGAACGCTACTGCTCAAGAGGCTTGCGACCAAGCAGTATCCCTCAGGGCCGAACTTGCTGCGGCGGCGGTCAAGGCTAAGTCTGTGGAAGCGGAGATTCAGGAAAAAATCTTGGAGGAGAGGTCCAGGCTAGATGCTGAGTTTGACGATCTCTTAGTCACGTATAACGCTAATGTGCTGGAACACAGAAATCTAGCGTGGCTGGGAGATGATTCCATGATCTTATATAATGCCTGGACCCGGCTGGTGAATGAGAAGAGAGCAGCGCATCCGGATGGAGCACTTGACGACTTTGAACTGGAGATGCGCCTGCTTACTGAGGATGAGAGGAAGACCCTTCATGAGGTGGTAATTTCTATGGCGAAAGAAAGACTCGGCGTCCAATCATCAGAGACAGGCGAAGGTTCGGGGACCGCGCATCACGAGGCAAGTGTTGGAGCCGTAATCTCAACATTGCCCGAGACCACTGGTGCGGTAGACCCCCAATCTGTTCCTGCATATAATCCTGACCAACCGTTATTATCTTCCGCCGATGATTCTACCCATGTTTCGGCCCAGACTAAGGAAGGTATTTGAACGCTTCTCGTAGTTTTGTTGTGAAGAACCTTAAGCAACACACTTGGCTAACAGTCCTCGTTTTGTCGTATTTCAGTGACCGAAGTTATAGTTTCTGCGCCCCTCGCTTTATCAGTTCCTCAGCAAACACAAGGGGTAGTTTTTTCTGAAGCCATCACGACTTCTACTTTGATTGGCGAGGAGGGAGATGCAAATATGTTTTCTTTCAGCGCTCAGATGATTGAGGAGCTTCTTAGTGAACCCATCGATCCTTCTGCCAACCCGTCCGATGTTGTGAATGAGGCTGCTCCGGCCGCTAGTTTATCTATGCCAGCCATTGGCACATCTGATGCGGCCCAAGCATCTCGTGAGGACGACGTTTTAGCTGAGATTGCTGCCGAGATGGCAGCAGGGAATGTTGGTTCTAGTCCGACCGGGCCCGCCCCGTTAATGGTGATTTCGCCGGGCGGTACTGTATTGATCGAGGCCGCTCCTGTCCCTCCTCCTGCTACTACTCCTATGCCCCCGGCTCGTCCTCCTAGAAGAACTTCCGTCGCCTCCAGCTCTGAGGAAGATGTCGACATCATATCGCTGCCGGAGGGCAAGCCTGAAAAGAGCAAGCGATTGAGGAAGAAGTCGGGCAGCGGATCAGGTGGAGCTACTCCAAAGAAGAAGATAAGGAAGAAGAAAGAATGAACTTCTTTCCCTAAATCTTTGTTGCGTAGGGTAGCATTTTGTCGATTTTTCTATAGCCGTGTATAGATGTGGATTCGGCTCCCACTAGTAGAATTTTTCATAAACACTTTGTAATCAGATTCTTTTTGTTGATAATGGAAATGAAAATCTATTCTCTTTCTGTCTTCAACTTGTTATGTGTTATGGTTCTGCCCCCTGTATTGGGGAGAAGTGTAGAGTTGACGTATGTTTATACTCTGCTTTGTGTACTGGAAGCACGGAGTTAATTAATGTTTACACTCCAGTTCGCGTCCTCGGAAGCTGGAGTTCGTTAATGTTTATACTCCAGTTCGCGCTCTCGGAGTTCTCTGGGGTTTTTAGGAGAATGTTTATACTCCGCCTCGCACTCTGGGAGTACGGAGTTAGATGAATGTTTATACTCCGCCTCGCGCTCTGGGAGCACGGAGTTAGAAGAATGTTTATACTCCGCCTCGCGCTCTGGGAGCACGGAGTTAAGTAAAAAGCTTGCACCCAGCTCGCGCTCTCGGAGTACTCTGGGGTTTAGGAAAAATGTTTATACTCCGCCTCGCACTCTGGGAGTACGGAGTTAAATGAAGGGTTGTCGTGTATCAACCCATTTTCGTGGCCTGACGTGATGGCTTGCCCCCGAGCTCGGGTTTCATTTAGCGAGTGGTTGATTGCTTCACAGCCACTCCCTACTTGAATAAATTCCACTGTGTGATGGAACTTAGCTCTTCGTGCATCGTGATGTTGTACATTGTATTTAATGAATCACAGCTCTGGCTCGAAGAGATGGCATTTTATTGCTGAAATAAGAAAATATGGCAAATCAGTTGCCTTATTACAAATTCTAATTTCGAAATGCAAAAGCAAATTGCTGAATAAAAAACATAATGAAATAAATAAAGCCTGTCATATGTAATAGCGGCGGAGACTCTCGCTGTTCCAGGCTCTTGGCAAAATTAGACCGTCCACGGTAGATAGTTTGAATGTGCCGTCTCCAAGTCGTTGCGTAATCACGTACGGTCCTTCCCAATTTGGTTTCATGTGTGAAGGAACCGGGTATACTCTCTTGAGGACCAGATCGCCGAGATCAAAGGTTCGGGGGCGAACTTTGGTGTTATATAATCGGGCGACCCGATCTCGGTAAGCGGCCGCTCTTAAATCAGCTTCTTCTCGTTTCTCGTCCAACAGATCCAAAGACTCAGCGAGTAATATAGCGTTTGTTTTCGGATCGTAATAAGTTACGCGGTGAGAAAATACTTCTGTCTCCACTGGAATGACGGCCTCCGAGCCATAGGATAAGGAAAATGGGGTGTGTCCAGTTGCGGTCTTGTGAGTTGTTCGATAAGCCCATAACGCCATAGGAAGTTCATCGACCCATTTGCCCCCAGCCTTTTCCAGTCGCTTCTTTAAGATGGATTTGATAACTTTGTTAACAGCTTCGACCTGACCATTTGCTTGTGGATGTGCGACTGCAGAGAACTTTTTATGAATATGAAATCGTTGGCAGAAACTCTTGAACTCTGAACTCTCGAATTGGGTCCCGTTATCGGTGATGATGGTGTGCGGGAGTCCAAATCGGCAAATGATATTGCGGACCACAAAGTTTATCACTTTCTTTGACGTAATCGTTGCGAGAGCTTCGGCTTCAGCCCATTTCGTGAAGTAATCAACTGCAACGATGGCATACTTCGCACCACCTTTTGCCAGAGGCAAAGCGCCAATGATATCGATACCCCACATAGCGAACGGCCAGGGACTGACCATTTGAGTTAACTCGGTAGGCGGGGCTCTTGGAATTCGAGCGTGTTTTTGGCACTTGTCGCACTTCCTGGCGTAATTGGCAGCATCTCGATTCACGGTCGGCCAGTAATATCCATATCTGAGTATCTTCTTAGCAAGCGCTTGTCCACCGGTGTGATCGCCACATTCTCCCTCGTGTACATCATGTAACACTCGTTTGACTTCGTCGTGAGCGATACACCGGAGGAGTGGAACAGAATAACCTTTTCTATACATGATCCCGTCCTGAATGATAAACCGCGAAGCTTTTCGTAGAATTTGCCTTTTCTCATTTCGGTGTTCAGGCAATATTCCATTCTCAATATAATTTCGATATGGAGTCATCCATGATTCTCTGCTGGGAAAGGTCTCTAACACATCAGTTGTTTTGATTTGATCGATGCTCGGGGAAGGCAAAGTTTCGACCGGGACGAGTCCCATTTGCTGTGCTTCACCTGTGCTGGCCAACTTTGCCAATGAATCGGCCTTTTGATTGTGATCTCGTGGTATGTAGTAAATAGCATAATAATCAAATTGATCCAGCGCTTCCTGAACTCGGGCTAGATAAGCAGCTAACCTTCGATCTCTCGCTTGATATTCTCCTCGTACTTGACACACAACCAACTGCGAATCACAATAAACTTCTATAGCGATAATTTTCAGATCTCTGGCAAGCTTTAACCCAGCCAACAGGGCTTCATACTCGGCCTCGTTGTTGGTTGCGTGAAAATCGAACTTCAGAGCATAGCATATGGATCGACCTTCGGGGGTTTCTAGTACAACTCCGGCGCCCGAACATCGATCGTTTGATGCACCATCTGAATAAAGTTTCCATATATATTCAGGAGACTCGCTGGTTTCAGGTAATTCGTCAGGAATAGTAAATTCAGCTATGAAGTCAGCTAGGACTTGCCCTTGAATGGCTCTCCGTGGAGCATAAGTAATGTCAAATTGGCTCAGTTCAATATTCCACTTGAGTAACCTTCCAGACGTCTCAGGCCGCGTGAGGACCTGTCGTAACGGCTGATCGGTATACACAGTAAGCGGATGTGCTTGAAAATAAGGACGAAGCTTTCTCGAGGCAATGACCAAGCAGTAAGCCAGTTTCTCCAACCTGGGGTAATTTCTCTCAGCTCCGGTCAGTCGTTTACTGACATAATAGACCGGTTTCTGCACTCGATCTTCTTCCCGGACCAAAGCAGCACTGATCGCATGCTCTGATACCGCCAGGTAAAGGTATAATTGTTCGTGATCAATTGGTTTCGACAAAATCGGTGGCGTAGAGAGGTGTTGAACCAGCGATCGGAATGCGCCTTCACATTCCGTGGTCCATTCAAAGTTTCGTTTCCCTTTCCGGATTAGATCGAAGAAAGGAATACATTTATCAGTGGATTTCGAGATGAACCTGCTTAGCGCTGCTACCTTCCCGTTGAGACTCTGGACTTGCTTGATGGTCTTTGGAGTTTGCAAATTCCTTATCGCCCAGATCTTCTCGGGGTTTGCCTCTATCCCACGAGCGTTAACAATGAACCCTAGAAACTTCCCGGATGCGACGCCGAAGTGGCATTTTAGCGGGTTAAGCTTCATTCCATACTCACGCAAGATACAGAACATTGAATTCAAATCCTTGACGTGATCTGTGGAAAATCGGGACTTAACTAACATGTCATCCACATAGACTTCCATGGTCTTCCCGATCTGATCAGCGAACATTCGATTAACCAAGCGTTGGTAAGTCGCTCCGGCATTCTTTAAACCAAAGGGCATGACTCTGTAGCAGTAGAGTCCCAGATCGGTTACGAAACTAGTATGTTCCTGATCGGGTAGATGCATGGGTATCTGATTATAACCTGAATAAGCATCCATAAAGGATAACAATTCGTGACCTGCAGTTGAGTCAACGAGTTGGTCAATTCGGGGAAGTGGAAAACTATCTTTTGGACAGGCTTTGTTTAAATCAGAGTAATCGACACAAGTTCTCCATTTCCCGTTCGGTTTCCGAACCATTACCGGGTTTGACACCCACTCTGGGTATAGAGCATCTCGGATGAAACCATTCGAATGTAATTTGTCAATTTCTTCTTTAAGGGCGGCAGATCTCTCTGGATCCATACCACGCCTCTTCTGCTTGACCGGAACATGTCGCGGATCAATATTTAAAGAGTGACTTGCAATGTTCGGTGAGATTCCGCACATGTCGGAGTGCGTCCAGGCAAAGACATCAAGATTCGCCTGAAGAAATTCAACCAATTCCTGTTGTATCTGTTTTCCCAGTTGAGATCCAACTTTCAGTACTTTCGAGTCGTCATCCTCACTGACCGGGACGTCCACAGTCAGTTCGGCTGGAGACGCTTGATTCTCTTCTACTTCAGCTTTATCTTCGCTATCTCTAGGGTCAAGATCTCTAAGGAATTGGTAGTGGTGCCCGGGCCGGGGCCCAGGCGTTAGCTGTCAATTATCAGAAAAACGGACGCAGAGAGATTCCTCTACGCCCTTTCCTTTCTCCTTCTTCTGTGCTTCTCGCAATTCAGCAACATAACAGGCTCTTCCTGCTGCCTGATCTCCCTGAACGATTCCTATACCATGATCGGTTGGGAATTTTAAAGTCAAACACCACGGGGCAATGGCTGCCCTGAATTCAGCGAGAGCTGGTCGACATAGGAATGCATTGTACGGTGAAGCAATGTCAAGAACAACGAATTGCAGCAGTCGAACTCTCCTGCGCTCTCCGATCCCCAGTTCCACTGGTAGTTCCACTATTCCAGTAGGTATCGTTGCACTGCCATTGAAGCCATGAACCCGGGATTGGCAGGGTTTTAGGTCTTTTGCCTCCATCTTCATTAAATCGTAAGCTCGCTTGAATAGAATGTTTACAGAACTCCCACTGTCAACCAGGATCCTCTTCATCCAAGCAGGACCAACCTGGGCAGATATGACCAGTGGATCAATCGTTGGAGCTTCGATTTTGTCAGCATCTCTGCTTCTGAATATGATATCGTCAGACATCGTTTTTTGTTGCTTAGCCGGGGTTCCATCCTCACAATTACTGCAGCATTCGAAGCTCGCATGCCTGATAGAGCTAGCATACGACTCCATTTCCCTCCAGCTCCTGTCTGCTGGATGAGGACCACCACTTATGGTATTGATAACTAGCCTCCCGCCTGTACGAGCGGGTTCCTCTTGTCTTTCCTGATCTTGCGCACGGTTTGGATTCGATGGGCCCGCACCACCAGACTGCGGCGCCCGCATGAATTGATCTAACTTCCTCTCCCTGATCAACTTTTCTATCAGATCTTGCAAATGGCGACAGTCATTAGTATTGTGGCCATAGCTCTCATGAAACCTACAAAACTTTCCCGTCTGAATCTGCCTTTCTGACGACCGCTTCGGAGCGGGTTTCTTATACTGTTCTGTGTTGCAAGTTTGCAAATACACATTTTCCAGTGATGTGTTTAACGGTGTATAACTTTCAAACATCGGAGCCCTTCGCCGTGGGCCCGGATTTGGGTCTCTCTTCTTATTCTGACCATTGCCACCTCTTGGCTGAGCTTGCTTGTTCTGTATGTTTAACTGGACTTTTCCGGAATTGTCACCGGACTGTTTAACTGCGACATTGCTTTGTATTCCCTCACTCCCGGGTTTTGCATCGTCCTGCTTCCTAGACTGTTTCGCGTCCTCTTGCCGTAAGAATTGAGCGGCTTTGGAGTAGAAACGGTCCAACGATGCGGGGGGTTTTCCGGCTAACCAGTTTCCAAATTCAGAATCGGGATCAATTCCCTTTGTCAATGCCATTAAAATTGAGTTGTCATTGGGATTACTTATTTCCACGCATGCCGCATGGAACCTCTCCAAGTAACGCCTTAATGTTTCCCCACGAGCCTGGGTAACATTGGACAGGGTGTTAACATCTTTGGGTCTGGCAACATGCATACGGAACTGTTCAACAAATTTCTTAGCCAACTGGTCGAATGACGAGATAGATCTTGGAGGTAGTCTTGTAAACCACATTGTTGCAATTCCTCCCAGTGAAATGGGGAAGCTACGGCATTTCACTGCATCGTCGGCCCTTGCGGCGCTCATCGACCATTCGTATTTCAGTATATGCTGATTGGGATCAGAACTTCCCTCGTACATAGGGAGAGTCGGCATTCTGAATCGCCGAGGAGGTTCAGCGTATAGTATTTCGTCCATGAAAGGAGTATGGCTTCGAGAAATTCCCCAATCGTCATTGGTAAGTCCCTGGCTTTCACGGATCATTTGACGTATCATAGTCGGGATGTCCGGCATTGCTACATTCTGAGCCTGCTGAGCTAAGGTGTGGTCGGGTTCCACAATGCGAGTTTGGACCGGGCGCTGTCGACGGTCCAAGTTTCGCCTCCTTGGCTCAGCGTCTTCCTGGACGTATGGTTCAGAAGTACGTCCTTGCTGTTGATTACCCGAATCTGGAAGATATCGGGCATCGACCCTTGTTTCCGCTGTTGCAGCTGTGACATGATTGTCCGTAGTGTATTGTGAAGTGCGGCCACCCCGTGCTGATGGCCCAGCCTGGAAGCTGGTTGATGGTCCCACCCTCAATTGCCCGACAGTCAGAGCGGGCTGATATCCCGTAGTCTGAGCATAATCTCCGTCTAATCGGGGACGGGTAGATCTACGATGATAGTCAGATGAAGCAGAACTTTCAGTGGGTGAACGGGAAACATCATCCCTCCTGGACCTCCTACGGCCCTGGCGATTCAGTTGATTTGTCAATTCAATATTGGCTCGCAGCTGTTCGGCTAACTGTTGCCGACTCTGAGTCAATTCTTGGAGTAACATCTGAAATTCTTGTCTAGTGACTGCCCCAGACGGATCTGAGTGGGCAGTGTTGTCTTGATTGGGTGGCTGCTGTTGAGCAGGATTTTGTCCATCCCTACCTTCTTGTCCTGGAGCTGCAGAAGTGGTTCTCGTGCTAACCATTTTGAACGATGAATCCTTTTCCTATATTTTATGCAAATCTGAGTAGAATGGAAGGACTGTGAATCGAAGATCTGGATCTTCCTCTTGGATTTGTGCAATCCGGTATCGATGGTAGATCCAAGGAGCAGGAGAAAAAAGCTGGTTTTCTCTCAATGAAAGCACCAAAGTGTTTGTACCAAAAATGGGCACAACACTCTTCGGAAGTTTTTGAAGAGATAAAAGTGAAGAATGAAAATTAAAACTGTGGAATATCTAACAAAAACTCCAAATAACAGAAAGTAAATTGCAAAGACAAGCGATTTAGAGTGGTTCGGCGTTTCGCCTACGTCCACTATGAAGTTTGATGATTTTATTACTCGATTACTTGATTATTACAATAGTTGATAATGTAATACAACTGAATTCAAGTGCTAAGTATCGGTCTAAAGCAGCGGCGGTGTTCTGGAGTGAATCTGGCAGAATCTGGGCGCTCTTCAATACTTAGAATTTTCCGACCCCTTTTCTGAATGACCAGGGGGTCTATTTATAGGTGTTGGAGGCTGGTATTTCGCTCAAAATGAGGGGAGACCAGTTCTGGCACGTCAGGGGGCCCACATGGCCGAAATCTGGAGATCCGGGCCCGCTTTGGGATCGATTCGACCCTTGGTTCGAATCGATCAAGAAATCATCCAATCGAGCTGAAATTTGGTCTGTACATTCTTCATCATGTATTTGAGCTTCTGTGAAAATTTCATGGGATTTGGACTTGTAGAACTCGAGTTATGATCGATTCAAGTTGGTGTTTCTCGTATTCTGGAGTCGTTCGAATCGATGTGCTCGAATCGATTCGTTCGAATCGATCTTCATGTTTGTGAAGATGGTGACGTGGTGCGCTTTCTTCGAATCGATCCGGTTTCCATTCCGGATTGACTGGGTCGAATCCACGACTTGGATTCGAAGATGGTGGAGTCGAGGGAATGGATTCGAAGGACCTCTTCCTTCGAATCGATGAGACCGATGCTCGTTCGAATCGACTTAGGCTCGTAGCTATGGACCGGTTCGAAGTTTGTCTTGGCCTGGGGATTCGAATGCATGGATTCGATGGTCCCTTCCTCCGATGGATTCGAACTATGATGTAGGCGAGGGTGGATTCGGACTCAAGTTACATGAAGGCTCGCTTGATGTAGTCGAACGTAATGACTGCCTCAATCGATTCGAAGCTACTGATTCTGCCTGATGGAGTCGAAGCAATGGAGAGCTGATGGAGTCGAAGCAAATGGAAGTTCGATGGATTCGAACTGATCCCTGGCTAATCGATTCGAACCAAGGGTGGCTTACTCCATCTTTTGTCGACGATATCTTGAGCATACGAACCCGGATTGACCCGAAACTTGGAACGTCATTTCCTCTGGCCTTGCTTAGCATATCTTATCAATTGCAGCCCGATCCGGACTCGGACAAATTTCGTCGATATCCGTAGCGATCCTAACGTGTAACCGACTTCCAAGACGATCTGTTACGGTTTTCCAGTTAAGTCCTTGGTATCACGGCCTTGCCAAAAGGCGGGATAACATAACCTATAAACAAAAAAAACATAGGTGTTTAACTCACAGTAGAAGAAAGATGAACACTGCTTTGTTTAATCTTCTCCAAGCTTTGAGAACTTGATCTACTTTATTTTAATGGCAGCTCTGTTGTTTGCTTCTTCTTTTTTAAGAAATTTGTGAGCAATCCTGGCCATGTATTTATAAGAGAAAGGGAAGTATACAGTCCAATATAGGGTGGCTAAGATTTCATGTACAGGCTCCTTCACACTTCCTTTTTATAATATATTTTTTTCTTTTCAACCTTTGTGGATGATTTGATTTTATCTTTTATTTGATTTTCATGGGTGATTTTCTATTATGTGTTTGATTTAATGTTTTGTGTGCTTGACTATATGCTTGCCATCATGAAGCTTGTCTATGTATATATATACTTAGATATATACATTTACAAATACATTTTTTTAACCGTATACCTATTTACATATTTGCATATACACTATTATATAAACCTATATATATATATACTTATATATATTCTTAAACATCACAAAGCTTTATATATATTTACACATAGATTTTTTTATCATATACACATTTACATTTTTCATTTAGACATACATACATACATACATATATATATATATATTATCCCAAGTTTGAAATTTCCATCGTGAAGCTTTGTATTTTTTATATTATCATAAGTTTTGAAACGATGAAGTTTATATACATACATACATACATATATATATATATATATATCTATTTTATCATATTCAAAAATTATCGTTCAAAAATTTATATAATCTAATACTTATATTCGGATATCTCCAATATCAGAAAAATCAAATTATTCGACTTATAAGAATTAATATTCCAATATTTAAAATTAGTTAATTATTTCAATAACAGATGCTAAAAATCCTGGGTCGTTACAATATGAGTGATGGGTGGTTTTGAATGTTAAGAGTTGTCAGGTGAAGCAGGGGTTGTAGAAGTGGACACTGTGGAGCTACTAATGTAGGCATGGGGAAGAAGTAGTTGTATGTTGATGATGAAGGGTATGTGAAGAATGGTACAGTGAAGGGAAAGTATGGTTGGAGGAAGTTTAAGGGTGATGCACAATTTTGTATGTTCAATGAATGGATGGTGGCAGTCAGTATATGTGCAAGCTGGTGGATAACTGTGGCAGTGGTCAGGGATGTATGTTGATATGAGGTTGAGGCAGAGATGAAGTGGTGAAGTTTTGGTTTATGATGAAGTTGCTGTGATTATTTGTTGTAGTAGGGAATGATATTATGTGCACAGTTTGTTGTCGTTTGCATGTGGTCAGAGGTTGTTTGTGATGAAGTGATGATAGTTTTGTGGTGGTATGTGAGTGGTGTTTGCTGCTGTGGCTGATGTTGTTTGATGAAATAAGGAAGGTGGTTTGGAAGATGGTCAGGTAGCAGTGAATGGAGAAGAGTAGTGTAGGCAGAAGTGAAAGAGTATATTGATGAATGAAGTGTTGAAGTATTGAAGGTATGGAGGGGTTCAGGCAACAATTTAAGGGATTGGTCAGTATACAGGTAGTAAGGGAATGTTTTGTTGTATGTGGTTGAAAATGTGTGTGATTTTAGAGGCTGACGGTCAAAGGAAGAAGGAAAATCAGTGGGTTGTTGTTGTGTTTGATGTATATGTTGTAGTGTAGTGGTTGAACTATGGTTGGCAGGAATTGTAACTGTCTGGTGAAGGGTTGTAGGTAGTGAATTATGTGTAGAAGTGGTCGATAATGATGTTGTATTGGTTCGAGGATAATATGGTTGTGGGTGACTAGTTTATGAATGAAGTGATGAATATTGTTTCATAGTGGCAAGTAAGTGTTTTGGTATTTGGCATTAGTGATAGCAGTGATATGTAAGCAAGTCGAGAGTGGTGATAGCAAGCAGCAGTGATAGCAGTGAGGCTGTTCTTTGAGCATAGATGTAAAGGAATGGTAGAGTTATGACTGTGATTGTAAGGTGGAAACTGAAATGGTTGAAAATGTCAGGCAGAAAAGCAGATGACAGTTTTGATGAGGCAATGATATAGGATGAGGCAGGGGAGAGGGAATAAATTGCAGTGGGGATGACTGTGATAGCAGTGACAGTTTTGATGAGGCAATGATGTAGGAGGATGTAGAGTGGTGTTTGGAAGTGGATATGCACAGAACAGTGTATATGAGGCAATGTAACAGAGAGGTTGAAAGGCAGCAAGAAGATGTTGGCAGCAGTTGTACTTTTTTTTCTCAATGTAAATACAAAATTATAAAAAGAAAATGAAATTGTAAAAAGAAATTGTTAATGCAAAATTTTAAAAGAAAATGAAATGGAATATAATTTTTTTTTCTTTTTCAAATGAAGTTGTGTATATTTTTTTTAAATATGCTAATGCAAATGCAATTAGAACAACAACAACACAAACCAAATGAAAACAAAAATCACACAAACACGCAACACAATATATATATATATATATTTGCAAATTAACACACAAAACAAACGCACAATAAAATCAATCAAAAATAATTCGAAGAATAGAAATAAAATCAAAACTAACTCCCCAGCAACGGCGCCAAAAACTTGTTTGACGGTTAATCTCTATCGAATTGGAAAATTAGCAAAAAACTTTTAAATAAAAATAACCGCAAGTGCATGGTATATAATTTTAGTACATGGCAAGTACGGGTCGATCCGCAGGGAATTGTTTAGATTTTAAAATTCTATTCAATCAAATTAACCAATAGTTTGAAATTGTTTGAAGCTAAAAATTTCTAGAAACTAACAAAAAATAAAAGTGGATAAAAATATGAGAGTAGAAGGTAATTTAGAGGCAAATCCTCTTTCTTGATCACATAAATCAACACAACATGAAATTATGATCTCTTTTTTTGGTCATTAGTGAATTTAATTGATGTCTTTATTATAAGTATGGAATATTTGTGCTATTAATTAGCCCAATATAAACCATCAAACTATAACACACCCATTAAACTACTTCTTAACTCTCATGAAAATTGCAATGAAATTGAAAATAAAATCTATTCTGAGCGTGATCTATTAACTATTGATTAGAAATATAGACCATCAAATTTTGATTTTAAAATCCACATCATTACCATAATCATATGTAGTTATAGAGGTAATTTGTGTTTGTGTTTGTTTAAGCATAGCCTATTTGATGTCAACAACATAGGCTATCAAATTCAAAGCTGAAATAACAAAAATTTTACCCATTCAAACATTGTCATTAAGCAAAAAAAGAGATCAAAAATTAGCAAAATGTTGAATCTACATGATTACCCCTAAATTGAAGGGATTTAGCCTCTCTTATTTGTTGTCATTTCAACAAATGTAGAGTTCAACATGAAACAAAAAGAAGAAAATGAAAGCAAAGTAAGAAGAGAACTAATTAAACTAAAATAAAAGCTAATCTACTTGCATGAAATAAAAAAACTACACTAATTGCATAAAGTAAAGAACATGAAATAAAAGAAACATGAAGTAAAATTGCATAAAAAAAAAATTTACATGAAAGAAGAAAATGGCTAAGTAGCCATGAAAAAGAAAAGATAGTTTATATTTTATTTTTAAGCTTAAAACTAAACTAAAGAGGGGGCTTAAAGGAGGCTAAAAAGTTAATTACATGAACATTTAGGGTATTTATACATGTTTGAAAACCCTAATCATATTTTTGAGAACTACCCAAACTACCCTCTTATGAAGTGTGGCCACCAAGTTATCATTAGCATGAGATAATTCTCCATTAAGTGTGCATGTAACTTTAATCTTCATTAGCATGTGCATTAGCTCCAAATAGGTGATCATAGTAAGTGGGTAGGTGGGGTCCTCCATGATACATAAAATGATTTATTTCCATCTGTCTCTGGTGCATGCATATTTTCCATGAAGCCTCTTGTAATTTCCATCAAATTTTCCTACAAATAAAAATAAAATGTGGAAATAAATTTTCTCAAGTTAATATATGCATAAAAATAACCATTTTGCACCTATATGAAGATGAATAAATGATGATTTGAAAATAATTCAAATTTGGTTTAAACATGTTAAAACACCCTATATACTAAATATGGAAGTAAAAATATGCACATTTACGTGCACATCATCAAGCCTCGTGAGACACAGAAGAATAGCCTAATAGAGATAGGAGAATAGAGATATAGCGTATACTTATATATATAGCAAATACAAGTACGTTACTATAACATTATCCCATACACTGATCTTACTTTAATTCCTAAGGATTATGTTTTCAAAAAATCATTTTTAGTTAATGTATTTCATAAACCTATGCTCTGATACCAAATTGTAACATCCCCTATCTAGAGGTTCGAAGCTAAGCGCTACAGATGCTGCGGTCACCTATAGTATTAACTTCCGGCGACTAAATACGGCTATGTTAATGATATGTATAATATCAGAAGCGCTTGAATATGAAACAAATCACAAATTTCAAAACAAAATTTTTCATTTGATTTCAAAACATATGTTCCATATTCAAATTACATAATCCCAAAACGTTTCCCAAACAAAAGTCAAATATAATTATTACAAAATACGCCAAGAGCGATAGATGAAGATGACTCTTTGGTTGTTCAGAGTCATAACTAATTTAAAACAATGGAAATAAACACATAACAAAGAACTGTAACCCTTAAATAGCTATTCGTTAGCCTCCTGCTTGTCTCCGGTAGCTTTATTTGTCATCCTACTAAAGACCTAAAAAGCCTCAACCCTCAGCCTACTCAAATCAATTTTGAGCAACCGAGAGTTTAAGGGAAAAAATATAAACTTCGAGTCAGACATAAAGCCTGGTGTGAATAATAATATACATCTCGGATATATGATATTAAGTGAGACCATGCCATTTAGCGGAACGGGTTTCCCCTCACTAATATCCTTTTAAAACATATCTTTTGCAAATCATAATCCTGCAACCAAAACTGGTTAAAACTGTAAAGCGTTATGTGTAAACTTACATATCAGGTAACAAATGGACTATCTGTCCGAACACTATAGTTTTGTTTGGCTTACTATTAACCTTTGGCTGACTCGGGCCTATCAAACAACATAACAAAATAATCTAACATCTGTTAGACACTCCTCTTATGGACGGTCTATCCTTAACTATCTGTTAAATTCTTCTCTTCTGGGTGGTCTGTCTCTAACTAAACATCTCCCAGGGTCACCTGATCCTAATGGTTTTGTGGGATCACCAATAACCTATCTGTATACAAACATATATTCCCTTCTATGTGTAGTCATACTTTTGCCTTACTTGTGACAAAGCCCTACACACTGGAATTTTGGACTTAATTAGCTGGGGTCAATAGCTAATGTATAGGGCGCAACACTATACCAGCCACATCTGGTATTCTAATATCTGAGTCATTTTACTTAGGGATACCTCTTCAAAATTGTCCTTGAAAACTTTTTCATCTGAAATTGATTTAAAACCTTTTAAACAAAACTTAAACAAGGAAAACATTTATATTCAATGCTTTACTCAAAATTACCTTGTCATGATATATATATATACACACTTTACTCAAACCTTTGTTGATGAAAACATTTAACTTTTGAAAGTACCCCTTTCGAATCCATTGAAAACGCCTTTTTCGAAACACAGTAAAACCCTTTATTGAACCCAGGCCAAAAGGCCAAAACCTTCCTTTCGAAAGTTTTAAAACCTTAAACATCTTTCTTTTAAAACACTTTAAAATTGCCTTTCGAAAATGTTAAGAAAATTTCCTCTTAGACCTTTTGAAACCACTGGAAAACCTTCCTTCAAAACCTTTCGAAATCATTGGGGAAACACTCCTTCGAAGCCTTTCTTTAAACCTTTCGAAAGCATTGGGGAAGTACCCCTTCCAAACCATCATTTAGAAACTTTCTAAAGCATCAAACCTTCTTAAACAGCAAACCTTTCGAAAGCATTTGGGTTTAATTTATAACATGTGGAAAACACCTTTCGAAACCATTCAAAATTTACCCCTTCGAAACCTTTGAAAACCGTTTCGGTCGAAACCATTTGGATTATGCCTTCAAATAGAGCAAAAGGATCTTAAACCCATTGGACTCGAAAGCATTCCTTTCGAAAGCTATTCTTAAGTAAGAAGTGATGGTGTCGAAACCATACTCCCGAAAGCATTGGAGAAGTGGCCAATTTGCAAACAAGGTATACCTTTCAAACCATTGACTTCGAAAGGTAGGAAGAGCGGCAGCTAAAAGGGCTTCGACCTAGTCGAAAGCCTATATTTAAAAACAGAGGCGCAACCCTTTTTAAACCATCTTTAAAACATTTAACCCAATCGGACGCCAACCAAGTCGAAAGCAACATTGTCGAAAGCAAAGCAGGAGAATTCTTCACTTTAAAACAAAGGCATGCTTCAACCCCTTCGGAACCCCTGGGTTTCGACCTCATACCTTCTGCCTTCTTTCTAATTCGTTGCGCACCAAATCCTTGATGTCGTGTGCATTGGTTTCGTTAATGATGGAGTCCGAGCAACTTAGTCAAAAGCCATCTGTGTCGGAAGCAAGGTGCCGAAAGTGGCAAAACAAGCTAAAAACAAGTAAATTTTGTCTTTAACTAAGAAGAGAAATAATTTTTGACCAACCTACTATGTTTGTTAAAATCTTATTGGTTACTCAAATTTATTTTCTAAAAGTACTACCATAATTTCAGATATGAACAACAACTTTATTTTATAAAATACCCCTTCTTCATTTATAAATATATAAAACATATAGGTTCCATACATTAATTAATTTTATATATTCATCAAAACACTTTGGAAAATTCTACAAAAATTCCATAAAATCATTTTCAATATGTTTTCTAACATTTATAAATTTCAGATCCAAATAATTAATTATTTAGTTGTAAATAATTTATAACCCAATAAATCATTTTCTTCACTATAAAATTAATATGATTCCACAATAATTCAAAAAATTATGAAAATTGAAACCCATCTCTAAAATATCATTCCTAGTCTAAATCTAAATTCGCAAGGCAATTGGATGTCATTAAATAGGGTTTTCACATCAAAACACATCATAAAACTAATATGAACATGCATAAATCATCAACAAGTATATGTAAGTATTTAATCATTCAAAACATGGCATAAACATGCAAAAACACTTCGGATTATCCTTTAAACCGAAAACCAAAAGAAAAGTGAGATATAGTAATTATTCACCTTAGCTTTCTGATTAAAGATGTGGGATTTGAATGAATTTTGTTGTTAATTATGCTTCCCCCATATCTTTCTTTTTCTTGCTCAAGAAAATGGTGGTCGGCCTCTCTTTAATTTTAATTTTTGTAAATGAAATGAATTGGTAACCCACAGCTATGGGTTTAGGGTATTAGAATACCTATTTTCCTATTTTACCCCTTACTTATTTCATAACTCATCTTATTCATGCTATCTCATTTTGGTTTACACACTAACTTGGCACGGCTACACTTAATTATAATCAAATCTCAATACATTAATCATCTTACATTATTTAATTTAATTTAACTAATGAAATATCATAATAATGTTACTAAAAATATGGGGTGTTACAAGTGGGTCTTACTTGGAATGGGTTCGTGCTCCACTTATCAGGATCATAAGGTTTCACTTGTCTCTTTTCTTCCATAATTTGCAATGCCATCATCCTTAGCATTTGTTCTTCATGAAACAGGAGATTGGAAGTGACTTGATAGATCAACTTTCTTGCTCGAGGTTCAAAAGATTCTTGTTTAGAAATAGTCATCTTGCAGTCCAATGGGCTATGCTAAATTCAATAAGTCCTTTTTATCCCATGTATGCAAGTTAGTGGAACGTTTTTTATATGCAAGGTAAGGCAAGGAAGGTCAAATATGGAATATGTGGGATGGGGTAAATCTTTTATAACTTAAGTATGTAGGTCAAGAATATCTCCAATAACTTCCCTCTTATCCTAGTTTTCATGGGTTGACTAGGAACCTATTGACTTCTCTCAATAACTTAATCCGGATATAGTTTTCATGTATTCACTACAAACCTATTAGCCCCTGCCAATAACTCTTTCTAATCATAGTTTTCATGGGTTTACTATGAACCTATTGGCATATGCCAATAAATTTTCCTAAACATAGTTTTCATGGGTTTACTATGAACCTGTCTATATAACAACTTCACTATTTAGGCATCCTACATTCTAGTCTATCTGACCTCCTAGATGCAATTCTACTCATTCAGGAGTTAATTCAATTTATATTCACTACTGGGTCAACCTAGCTGGTTATTTTTCCCTTTCTCCCCAAAATACAGTTACGGTTTCATTACAATATGAATATATATATATATATGTATGTATGTATGTATGTATGTATGTATAAGTAAATATAATAACATAATAATACCAACAACTGTGGTTAAATATCCTTTAAATCATTTTATATAAAACTTGGTTAATCCCTTTAACCTATTACTCAAGGAAAATTTCTTTAAAAACTCCTTACATTAAATCTTTTCAAAACTCTTTTATTATGCCATGGTTTTCCTTTAAAATGATATTGGGTTATTTGTTTTCAAAACTAAGGCTTTTGAAACCTTAAAACTTTACTTTCGAAACCATTGGTAAAACTTCCTTTCAAAAGCATTCGCTTCTTCTTTTCAAAAACTAGGCACCTGCCTTTCTAAACACTTTAAAACCTTTCTTTTGAAATCTTTCGAATATTAAAGTATTACCATTCAATTACATAAGCTTAGCTTCGAAACTATTTGAATGTACCCCTTTCGAAAATATTGGGTTCATCTTTAAAATATCTTTTGGGTCAAAATGAATACACACGAAAGTACCCCTTTCGAAACCATTGATATAAAAAATTTTGGGGAAAAGTCGATGGCTTCGAGACCATCCATTCGAAAGCTCAAATCATTTAAGTAAAACATCCGAAGGTTAGCTTCGAAACCCCTTTCGAAGCCATTGCCTTCGAAACCCTTAACTCTTTCAAAATCTTTAGGAAGTGTCTTAGTACATGTTTAAAACAAAGGCTACCTTTCAAATTGGTTGATGACTTTAATCCACTCGAAAGGCAAAAGAATGGTAGCAGGATTTCGACTGGGTCGAAACCACTCTTTTTGAGAGTATTGTTCTGTAAATAAAGGAACTCATTCATAAGCTTATACTTTTAAACTAAATGATGGCAACCTCTTCGAAAGCTACTTAGAAGACCCTTTCGAAAGCTTATGTTTCGAATCCTATGAAATTTTTTATGAAAACAAGGCACGGGCTTATCAATTGAAAGTAAAACATAGGTATCAACCCCATAGAAAACTACATTCTAACACCATGTCTTCCGCCTTTCTTCAATCCACTACGTACCATCATTGTGATACCTTGTGTATTGGTTTCGGTTTACTTGGTTTCGACCTGCTAGGTTTTGACTTGGTTGATGATGGAAGCATAAGGTTGAAAGGTGCTTCTGAAAGAGGCGGAACCCACTTTACTGGGTAAAACGATTCAGTTCCAATTAAAGCAAATACTTTCTAACTAACCCGCCTACTTGTAAACATGTGATTGATTTCCATAATTTTTCAAATTCTTACAAAAATAACCGTCGCATAATTTCGGATCTAAAAAAGGATTAATTTAACAAATAAGCCCTTCCATTAAGAAAAACCAATAAAACAACTAAGTCCTTTATCTAAAATAATTTTATTTCCATAGGAAATTACTTAGGAAAAATCCCCAAAAATTACAGAAATTCAATTTCAATATGGTATCTAACATATAAAAATTCCAGACCCAAATTCTTCATGAAATATCCGAAATTAATTTCTAAACCCAATTATTCATATTTTCCTTTGAAAATTCATATTAAATTTTCCATAGCTTGGAAAATTATAAAAATTAAATCCATCTCTAAAATCATGTTTACATAACATAAAATTTTCTCATGGCATATGAAAATCATTATAATCGGTTTTACCCTTAAAACCATGTAGAATAATTATCAAATTATTTTGTTGAATCCAACATGTCCAAATCCTAGCATACCATCAATCAAAAATCATCATATCTTAAACCCGAAAAATAAACGATAATAAAACAAAATAGAGATGATCTAGATTATTATTCACCTTGATTAGGATATGGAACTTGAGATTTGATTAAGATTAATTTCCCCTAGCTTGAATCCATAGCTTTAAATTGATTTTTCTCCTCTTTTCTCCTAATGGCCGGCTATGCTCTTCTTTTGTTTACGTTTTTGTGAAATGAAAATGAATGTGAATGGATGGTAAAGGCATGAATATATAAGGGTACGACTATTTGCTATTATACCCTTATTTTATTTAATTAACATATAAGCCTTTGTTAAGATCATTTGTTTATTTAAGCACGACCTCTAATTTATTTTCAAATCTCAATCCCCTTATCACTCTAATTATTCTACTTAATTTATCTATTAAATCTCCAGAATAATGTTATCAAAAATTAGGGGTGTTATAGGCTCCCCTTCATAAAGAATTTTGTCCTCAAAATCCAATAAGGATTAAATACTAAATATAGCAATCATCTATAATCACTCCTAACAACCATACTAGCCTACCGACTAGCAACTATCTATATAAAGTTAATATAGACATACACTCAAAGCAGATTAGGATAAGTATCTCTAATCCTGTCTTCTATCTCCCAAGTATGGTCCTTCTCGTTGTCTCTCCACTGAACTTTCACCAACTTGACTGTCTTGTTCCTCAATCTTTTCTCATCTCTCGCTAAAACCCGAACTAGTTGTCTAACAAAAGTCAAATCGGGCTCTACTTCAAATCTTCCAACCCTATCGGAGGAATAGTAGTCTCTGGATCATGCACATACTTGTGAAGATGAGACACATGAAACACATTATGGACACCTGCCATACTGCTCGATCGGCAACTCAACTCTGTATGCGAGCTTTCTAATCCTCTCTATAATCTAGAATGGACAAGCATATCTCAGTGCCAGCTTCCCTGAGTTTCTGAATCATACCACACCCTTCATTGGCGATACTTTAATGAAAACCTTATCTCCAACTGAGAACTCTAGGTCTTTACGCCTCCTATCTGTGTAACTCTTCTGCCTAGACTGAACTTCCTTCATCCTTTCTCGGATTAACTCAATCTTCTCTGTCGCCTCTCTAACCAGATCTAGACCTAAGACCAATCTGTCTCCAGTCTCCAGCCAACATACTAGCGATTTGCATGGCCTTCCATACAAAGCCTCAAAAGGCACCATTCCTATACTAGTCTGATAACTATTATTATAGGAATACTCCACCAAGTGTAGGTGATTTTCCCAAGATCCACCAAAGTCCAAGACACAAGCTCTTAACAAATCCTTGAGTACCTTAGTGACTCTTTATGTCTGCCCATCCGTTTGAGGGTGATATGTCGTACTCATACTCAGCTTGGTACCTAATACTTCCTGTAGATGCTTCCAGAATTCACTAGTGAATAAAGCATCCCTGTCATTGACGATACTACTAGGAGTCCCATGTAGTCTAACTATGTTCTTCATGAACAACTTAGCTAAAATAGGTGCCGTCCTGGTTGACTTAACTGGAATGAAATGGGCACTCTTGGTCAACCTTTCCACTATAACCCATATACTTTCATTTCCTCTATTTGACCTTGGCAACCCGTCTATAAATCCATGGATGTCGAACCCCATTTCCAAACTGGAATCTCTAAAGGTTGAAGCAATCCACTTGGCTTTTGATGTTCGGCTTTCACTTGTTGACAGTTTGCACACTGCCTAACCCACAAGCCAACATCCTTCTTCATACCTTCCCAATAGAAGCTCCTCTTCATATCTTGATACATCTTGGTCCCTTCAGGATGAATCGTAAACTTGGACCGATGACATTCCTCAAGAACTTTTCTCTTTAAGTCCTCAACATTTGGAACACACAACCGTTCCTTCTTTCTCAACCATCCTCTCTGGTCAAGATTAAAATCCTTTAGATCATCGATCCTTATCCAAACCTAAGCCTTCTAATCCTCTCGGCTAATACTGGATCCTCTTTCTTCTTAGAAGCAATCCTTTCGATCAATACTAGTCGAACTTCTAAACAAGACAACATGGCAGTACTCTAACTAGAACTAGCATTTGATCTTAACTGCACACTATAAGTAGTCAAAGCTTCTAAATCTTTCCACTCTGCCAACATAGCTAACATCACATTCTGATGTCTTTTGCTAAGAGCATCCGCTATTTTATTTCCTTTCCCAGGAGTATACTCTATACCAAAATTATAAGCAACTAAAAACTCTAGCCACCTCTGCTATCTCATATTCAACTCCTTCTGAGAGAATAAGTACCTTAAAGACTTATGATCCGTGTATAGCTCAAATCTCTCCCCTAAGAGATAATGTCTCTAAATCTTCAATGAAAAGATCACCGCAGCCAACTCCAAATCATGAGTAGGATATCTTACTTCATACAGTCTAATCTGTCATGAAGCGCAGGCAATCACTTTACCTTCTGCATCAACACACCCCAATCCAGTTCTGCATGCATCGGTATAAACCACCAACCCTTGGTTTTCGTCTGGAACAACTAACGCAGGTGCATTGGTTAATAAATGTTTTAACTTAAGGAATGCTTCCTCACATTTGTCGGACCAGACAAACTTCACATCCTTCCTGTTTAACTTAATCAAAGGCGCTGCTATCCGCGAGAAATCCTTGATGAACCTCCGGTAATAGCCAACAAGTCCAAGAAAACTTCTAATATCAGTCACCGTCTTCCGATTATTAATAGCTGTAACATCACGTATATGGAGGCCAAAAGCTAAGCACTATGGATGCTACAGTCATCCACAGTATTAACTTCTGGTGACGAAATACAGTAATGTTAATGGTCTCCATAATATCATAAGCACTTGAATATGAACAAAATCATAGATTTCCAAAGACAATAATTTTCAGTGATTACATTTCAAATAATATCATATCCAAGTTACAAAAATCCCCAAACATATCCCAAGCATTGATCAAATATAATTTACAACAATACGCCAAGAGCGACATATGAAGATGCCCCCTTGGATGATCAAAGCAACATAAACATTCTGAATACAAAGCGGAAAAAATTTAAAACAGAATTCCTAAATTAGCTATCCATCAACCACCTGCTCGTCTTCTTTTGCTTTATTCGCCAAAATCAGCTAAAACCTGAAAACCTAAACCCTCAGCCTACTCAAATCAAATTTTGAGCACCCAAGAGTTTAAGGGGAAACAAAAAACTTCGAGTCAGACATAAAGCATGGTATGAATAATTTCTGTTACATCTATGTTTACAGATATACAGTGAGACCACGCCGCTTAGCGGAACGGGTTTCCCCTCACTAATATCTCTTTTCAAAACATATATTTTGCAAGTCCTTTCCTGCAACCAAACTGGTTAATCCACTGATTATAACAATAATATAGCAATATCCATTATGCTAAAATAGGAAATAAAATAGACTATCTGTCTAAATTCTGACCTAACTGCTCTATTCTGGACAATCTATCCTAAAACTGATTATACCAAAATAGCAATATCTTTTATGCTAGATAATGGGCTATCTGCCAAAACAGGTAAAAAGGGTGGACTAACTGTCCGTACAAAGTAGCAAGGTCCGTTATGCTAATAAATGAACTAACTGTTCATATCAGAGCTAACTGCACTTTTCTGGACTAGCTATCCTCTGGGCTGACTGCCCTCAAAATGGACTGACCGTCCGAATTTAAATGCGCTAACTACCCGAATTTTCTTTTAGGTTAACTACCCTTCAAAATATCTGGGCTAACTGCCCTGCAATTTTTTCTTGAAAACCTTTTCAAAATGATTTAGTTCGTTAAATCATATATATACAGGGAAAACATATCTTTAGCTTTACTCTAAGCTATTTTTGCCATGTTATATATACTTTACTCAAAATAATATTGATGATGTTCAACAAGGATTATATATCCTTTTAAAATAAGTTAAAGTCCTTTATAACTTAAAATTTCTAGACTATATACCTAGTCGTTATATTCGAAACCTTTGTTTAAAACCTCTAAACAACCTTTCGAAAATATTGAAGGTAACTCCTTCAAAAGCATTAATAAAACCCTTCGAAAGCATTGAAGGTAACTTCTTCATATCCTTGAATAAAACCTTTCGAAATCATTGAAGGTAACTCCTACAAGACATTTAATAGAAGCCTTTTCTCTAAAAATTTAAAACATATGACATCCGCCTTATAAATCCTTTAAACCTTAGCCTTCCAAAAACATTAAAACCATGCCTTTCGACCTTGTCAAAAGGTCCTACCTTTCGACCTCGTCGAAAGGTTTCTTTTCGGCCTAGTCGAAAGGTTTCGCTTTTCGACTTTGTCGAAAGCTTGGGGTACCTCCCCTATAAATCATTTATAAACCTTTCGAAAGCAATGAAACTCAAAACCTTTCGAAGACATTGGGTTCAATTTAAAGCAAGTGGAAACCATTCAAAATTAACTACTTTGAAACCTTTAAAACGTTTTGACTTAAAACATTTGGATTATGCCTTCAAGTATAGCAAAAGGATCAGAAAAACAGTACATTCGAAAGCAACTGCTTCAAAACCTTTATAAAACTTTTCGAAATCATTCAAAAACAATGAAGTGTTGGTATTGGAACCAACCCTTCGAAATTAATGGAGAGAGGCGACAAGTTTTATAAAACAAAAGATAACATTTGATTCCATCTGTGTCGAAAGGTTTGGAAGCGGCAACTAAGCTTTCAATCTTGTCGAAAGCTATACCTTTCGACTTTTTTGAAAGGTTTCAATTAAAAAAAGAAAGCAAACCAATCGAAACCTTTTCTTTTAAACCATTTGACAATGTCTGAAGCTCTTTGTCGAAATCTAGCTGCCGTATTTTCTTTAAAACCAAAACAAAGTTTCATCTCCTTCGAAAGCTATATAACCTTTCGTCCCTAAACCTTTCGACTTCATCCAATTTACTACGTACCAGTTGCTTGATACCATGTGCATTGGTATTTGACCAAGTCGAAAGGTTTGATAACTTTTGACCTTGTTGGAAGGTTTGGAATGGAGGCGGAAGCTCTTGCCGAAAGAGTTGAAATAGTAGAAAAACTATTTATTTGTATAGTTATTTTGTACCCAACCGGCCTTGTTTGTCTAAATCTGATTGGTTGCCTGAATTTTATATTCAAAAATGCTGTCGACTTTCCATATTTGGAAATTTAAATAATTTTTAAAAAGCCCCTTTCTCCTTTATAATTATATAAAACATTTAAGTCTCATACCTTAATAATTTTATGCAATTATTCAAAACATCTTGAAAAAATTTGGAAAAATTCCAGAAAATCTATTAATATGTTCTCTTCAACATATAAAATTTTCGGATCCAGACAATAATAATTTTTCCCGTAAATAATTAGTAATCCAAAATACCATTTTCTTCCTTAGAAAATTCATAATAATTCCACAAAAATTCAGAAAATTCTTAAAATTGAAACCCATCACTAAAATAACTTTTTAGATCATCATAAAAATTCGCAAGGCTAACGAATGTCATTTAATAGGGTTTTTATCTTAAAACATGTCATAAACTCTACATGAACATATATAAATCATTAGCATGTATATAAAATCATTTTATCATTCAAAAACATGGAAAATCTTTGCAGAATCATTCGGATTTAATCTTAAAACCAAAACCATAAGTTTAGAGACATAAACATAATTCACCTTTTCTTTATAGATTAAAGAGCTTGAGATTTGAATGAGTTTGATTTGAATTTGCTTCTCCTTAAGTTTATCTTTAGTTTCCTCTTCTTCTTTCCTAGTTATTGGTGGCCGACCTTGCTTTTAAATTTTAGAAATGAGAATGAACATGTATTAAGATACACGGCCTAAGGAAGGTGATACATGATTGGCCTCTTTCCCATAATACCCCTCCTCTAATTCATTTTAAACCCTTCTTTTAACTTATTAGTTAAAAAGGCACGACTACCTTAATTAAATCAAATCTCAATTCCCTTATCAACACATTATTTTATTTAGTTTATCTAACTAAATCTTCTAAATAATGTTATCAAAAATCTGGGGTGTTACAGACTCCCCTCCTTAAAGAATTTCGTCCTTGAAATTACAATAAGGCTCAAAACAAATAAGAAGGTAAAACATACCATCAAAACAAGTCAGGATAAGTATCTCTAATCCTGCTATCAACCTCCCAAGTACAGTCTCTGTCATCGTCGCTCCACTGGACTTTGACTAATTTGACCGTCTTGGTTTTAAGCCTCTTCTCATCTTTTGCAACAATGTGAAGCGGCTTCCTCACTATGGTCAAGTCCGGTTCTACCACTAAATCATCTAGCAATGTCGATGGAATAGCAGTCTTCGGGTCTCTAACAAACTTTCTGAGATGAGAAATATGAAAACATCATGGACACCTGCCAAACTGCTCGGTAACCCAAGTCTATACACAAGCTTTCCGATCCTCTCAAGAATAGGAAAAGGTCCAACGAACCTAGGAGATAACTTCCCCGACTACCCAAATCTAACTACACCCTTCATCGGTCATACTTTGACGAAAACCTGGTCCCCAACTGAGAACTCCAAATCTTTCCGTCTCTTATCTGCATAACTATTCTGCCTAGATTGAGCCTCCTTCATCCTAGCCCGAATGACCTCAATCTTTTATGCAACTTCTCTAACCAAATCTGGACCAAGAATCAACCTATCCCCAATCTTCAACCAACAAACGGGAGATTTGCATGGCCTTCCATACAAAGCTTCAAATGGTGCCATCCTAATACTAGTTTGATAAATGTTGTTATACGAAAACTCAACTAGATGCGGATGGTCTTCCCATGATCCCCCGAAATACAGAACACAAGCTTTTAACAAATCTTCTAGGATCTTGTTAACTCTTTTTGTTTGCCCATTTATCTGCGGATGGTAAGCGGTACTCATCATAAGCTTGGTTCCCAAAACTTCCTGCAGACTCTTCCAAAACTCGTTAGTGAACAAGAAATCTCTATCACTAACTATGCTGCTAGGAACTCCATACAGTCTAACCACATTCTTCATGAACAACCTCGCTAAAATAGGTGCCGTCCTGGTTGACCTAACTGGAATGAAATGTCCACTCTTGGTCAATCTGTCCACTATAACCCATATACTTTCGTTTCCCCTGTTCGACCTTGGCAACCCGTCTATGAAGTCCATAGAAATAGAATCCCACTTCCATACTGGAATATCTAACGGCTGAAGCAAACCACTCGGTTTCTGGTGTTTGGCCTTTGCCTGTTGGCAATTCAAGCACTGCCTTACACACAAACCAATATCCCGCTTTATTCCTTCCCAGAAGAAACTCCTCTTCATATCCTGATACATCTTGGTACCTCCGAGATGTATAGTGAACGTCAAACGATGGCATTCGTCTAAAACTTCCTTTCTCATTTTTTCTACACTCGGAACACATATTCTTACTTTCTTTCTCAACCACCTATTCTGGTCAAGACTGAAATCTTTCAAGTCGTCGCTCTTGGTTCCTTCCTTTAGCTTCACGATTCACACAGGATTCTCTATCTACTTAGAAGCAATCCATTCGATCAACACTAGTCGAAATTCCAAATAAGACAATACAACTGTATTTCCACTAGACCCAGCCTTGGATCTCCACTACACTCTGCACTCTGCAATCTGCTAATGCTTCTAAATCTTTCCACTCAGCCATCATAGCCAACAAAGCATTCTGATGTATCCTCCTAAGTGCATCTACAACCTTATTGCCTTTCCCTGGTGTGTACTCAATCCAAAAATCATAAGCGGCTTTGAACTCTAACCATCTCTGATGTCTCATGTTCCCCTCCTTCTGAGAGAACAAATACTTCAGCAACTTATTATCTGTATACAACTCAAACCTTTCTCCCAAAAGGTAATGTTTCCACACCTTCAAAGCAAAAATCGCTACAGCCAACTCTAAATCATGTGTTGGATACCTAATCTCATGCGATCTAAGCTGTCTAGAAGCATAGGCAATCACTTTACCCCTCTGCATCAGCACAGCTCCTAATCCGGTTCCACACGCATCGGTATAGACTAACAAGTC
The DNA here is from genome assembly GCA_030737815.1 of Allium fistulosum. Lineage (NCBI taxonomy): Eukaryota > Viridiplantae > Streptophyta > Magnoliopsida > Asparagales > Amaryllidaceae > Allium > Allium fistulosum. The sequence goes on from JASFAW010000014.1 coordinate 9,754,017, forward strand.
CGGATTCCCTTCTGGAACAACCAACACAGGTGCATGGGTCAACAAGTGTTTCAAACTCTAGAATGCCTCCTCACACTTATCGGTCCATACAAACTTCACATCCTTCTTTGTCAGCCTAGTCATCGGTGCTGCTATCCGTGAAAAATCCTTAATGAATCTCCGTTAATAACCAGCTAACCCAAGGAAACTTTTAATCTCGATTACTGTCTCGGGTCTCTTCCAACTATTCACTGCCTCGATCTTAGTCGGATCTACTGACAACCCTTCCTCTGAGATTACATGACCAAGAAACTTCACCTCCTTCATCCAGAAGTGACACTTCGAAAACTTTACTTTCAGCTGATGCTGCCTCAGCGTCTCAAGCACCACTCTATGATGAACTTCATGCTCTCTTTCATCCTTAGAGTAAATTAAGATATCATCTGTGAAAACCAATACAAACCTATCCAAGTGCTCTCGGAAAATCCGGTTCATCAAATGCACAAAGAAAGCTGGAGCATTCGTCAGTCCGAACAGCATAGCTAACCATTCGTACGAACCATATCTGGTCCTAGATGCTGTCAAAGGTATACTACCCTCCGCTACTCTAAGTTGATGGAAACCCGTTGCCAAATCCAACTGAGAAAATACCTTTTCTCCACTTAGCAGGTCGAACAAATCGTCAATTCTAGGCAATGGATATCAATTCTTTATCGTCCTCTCATTCAACATACGATAATTGATACATAGCCTCAACGATTCGTCCGACTTCTTAGCAAACACTGTCGCTACTCCCCATGGAGAACTGCTTGGCCTGACAAAACTCTTACCCTCTAAATCCACCAACTGCACCTTCAACTCACTCATCTCTGAAGGGGTCATCCTTCTTGGCGGTCTACTCACTGGTTCTACTCCCGGAACCAAATCTATCTGAAACTCAATAGCTCACCTCGGTGACAATCCAACTACAGGCTCAAACACATCTGCGAATTCTCTAACCGTGAAAACTCGGTTCAACTCATCGTCTGAATCCAAAGCACCCAACAAAACAAACACTGCACCGCTAGAACCTCCTACGGTGAAAACAATCTGATCGCTACTATCCGGGTGTCTAAGAGATATATTCCTACCCTGGAAAAATATCTTAGCATTGTACTCACTTAACCAATCCATACCCAGGATAATCCCGAACACCACAAAATCAAACACATGCAAACTGCACACAAAAGTATGACCTAACAGGTCAAACTCAAACTGGTCACACCTTAATCCTAGAGTTGCATACCTTCCTATTGGATTCGCAACCCATAAGGAAGTAACTAAATATGTGGGTTCAAGGTTAAGCTTATCTATCAAACATCTAGATATAAAAGAATGCGATGCACCAGTATCAAATAAAACGCTAACGGACATACCATGAATCTGAAGCGTTCCTCCAAGAACTGCCTTCCCCTTCTCCTGGGTTGTTGGCTTGGAAGTGGCAGGCACCAATGCATACACGTTGCCCTTACCATCTCTAATGGGCACCTTTTGCACTGGTTCTTATAATGGCTTATCTGGTCATAGTTGAAACACCTAACATTCTTCCCCTTAGCCACTTCCTTTGCTTTCCCTGAGCGACACTCATTAGCAAAGTGCCCTTTCTTGCCGCATTTATAGCAGAAAACCTCAGACTTCGCTTTCTTGGTTGCTCCACCCTTATGAGCACCTTTCTTGGTAAAGAACTTTCTCTTCTGGCCCTACCCAACCTAGACACCTTTTGCCTTGCTCTTCTCCAGTGACTCAAGGACTTCTTCCTGCCTCAAAGCCATCTCCACAACAATATCAGAAAGAGCCCTAATACGGGACAAAGTAATAGTAGCCAACTCCGGCTTCAATCCTTTGATAAACTTCTCATTCCGCTTCAACATGGTATCTACAAAAGCATACCCATATCGGGCCAACTCTTCAAACTTCCTGGCATACTTAGCAATAGACATCTCTCCCTGCACCAGCTCAGCAAACTTCCTAATCAAAGCTGACCGTGCCATTACCGACATAAACCTCTCTTGGAATCTCCTCTTGAAATCCTCCCAGGTTATTGTCTCCTCATCAACTGTCACTGTTACACTATTCCACCAGAACAATGCGGCTCCCTGAAGCTACATGGACGCCAACCTCCTCTTCTGCTCATCATTGAGCCCAAGATCAGCAATAATCCTTTCGCAGTGCAACAACAAGTTCTCAACCTCAATGGCATCCTCCGTTCCCATAAACGGCTTCCCTCATAGCTTCACATAATCACCTCTCATCTTAGCGAAATGATTATCTACTAGAACTTCTAGAACCCCAACTCCTGCAGCATTTCCTCCTAACACTCCGGCTGCAACACCTGCCTGCATCATATTCCAGAAAAACTGATACATAGCTTCCATTCCAACCTGCGGGACTTCAGCACCAACATTCTCTGCCTAACCTTGGCCTCTCCCTGCATTAGGTCCTGCATTCCTTTCGGTGCTTCCCCCTCCTGGGTTTACTCTGCTTCTTCCACCATCCATATTTGTATTCAAACCTCATGAGATACAGAAAGATAACCTAATCAAAGATAGATGAATGGAGAAAAAGCACATACTTATATACAGCAATTACAAGTACGTTACTATAGCGTTAACCCAACCCCAAATCTTACTCTAATTTCTTTGGATTTTTGTTTTCAAAACCAATTTTTAGTTAAATTTTTCATAAACCTATGTTATGATACCAAGTTGTAACATCCCATATCTGGAGGCCAAAAGCTAAGCGCTATGGATGCTGTAGTCCACCATAGTACTAACTTCTGGTGACGAAATACGGTAATGTTAATGGTATCCATAATATCAGAAGCACTTGAATATGAACAAAATCACATATTTCCAAAAACAATAATTTTCAATGATTACATTTCAAATAATATCTTATCCAAGTTACAAAAATACCCAAACGTATCCCAGGCATTGATCAAATATAATTTACAACAATACGCCAAGAGCGACATATGAAGATGCCCCCTTGGATGATCAAAGCATTATAGACATAACTGTCTTAATACACATCGGAAATAATTTAAAAAAGAATTCCTAAATTAGCTACCTACCTGCCACCTGCTCGTCTTCGGATGATTTATTCGCCAAAATCTGCAAAAACCTGAAAACCTAAACCCTCAGCCTACTCCAATCAAATTTGAGCACCCGAGAGTTTAAGGGAAAACAAAAAACTTCGAGTCAGACATAAAGCTTGGTATGAATAATTTTTGCTACATCTCTGTTTACTGATATATAGTGAGACCACGCCGCTTAGCGAAACAGGTTTTCCCTCACTAATATCTCTTTTCAAAACATATATTCTACAAATACTTTACTGCAACCAAACTGGTTAATCCACTGATTATAGTAATAATATAGCAATATCCATTATGCTAAAATAGGAAATAAAATAGACTATCTTTCTAAATTCTGAGCTATCTACTATATTCTGGACTATCTATCCTAAAACTGATTATACCAAAATAGCAATATCTTTTATGCTAGATAATGGGCTTTCTGCCCAAAATAGGTAAAAAGGGTGGACTAACTGTCCTTAAAAAGTAGCAAGGTCTGCTATGCTAATAAATGAACTAACTTTTCATATCAGAGCTAACTGCTCTTTTCTGTACTAACTGTCCTTTGGACTGAGTGCCCTCAAAATGGACTGACTATCCGAATTTAAATGAGCTAACTGCCCGAATTTTCTTTTGGGTTAACTATCCTTCAAAATCTTTGGGCTAACTGCCCTGCAAATTTTCCTTGAAAACCTTTTCAAAATGATTTAGTCCGTTAAATCATATATATATATAAGGAAAACATATCTTTAACTTTACTCTAAGCTATTTTTGCCATGTTATATATACTTTACTCGAAATAATGTTTATGATGTTCAATAAGGATTATCAATCCTTTTAAAATAAGTTAAAGTCCTTTATAACTTAAAATTCCTAGGCTATATACCTAGTCGTTATATTCGAAACCTTTGTTTAAAACCTCTAAACAACCTTTCGAAAATATTGAAGGTAACTCCTTCAAAAGCATTAATAAAACCCTTCGAAAGCATTGAAGGTAACTTCTTCATATCATTGAATAAAACCTTTCGAAATCATTGAAGGTAACTCCTACAAAACATTTAATAAAAGCCTTTTCTCTAAAAATTTAAAACATATGACATCCGCCTTCTAAATCCTTTAAACCTTAGCCTTTCAAAAACATTAAAACCATGCCTTTCGACCTTGTTAGAAGGTCCTACCTTTCGACCTTGTCGAATTTCGACCTAGTTGAAAGGTTTCGCCTTTCGACTTTGTCGAAAGCTTGGGGTACCTCCCCTATAAATCATTTATAAACCTTTTAAAAGCAATGAAACTCAAAACCTTTCGAAGACATTGGGTTCAATTTAAAACAAGTGGAAACCTTTCGAAACCATTCAAAGTTAACTACTTTGAAACCTTTAAAACGTTTCGACTTAAAACATTTGGATTATGCCATCAAGTAGAGCAAAAGGATCAGAAAAACATTAGAGTCGAAAGCAACCCCTTCGAAACCATTATAAAACCTTTCGAAATCATTCGAAACAATGAAATGTTGGTGTTGGAACCAACCCTTCGAAATCAATGGAGAGAGGCAGCAAGTTTTATAAAACAAAAGATAACCTTTGACTTCATCTGTGTCGAAAGGTTTGGAAGCGGCAACTAAGCTTTCAACCTTGTCGAAAGCTATACCTTTCGACTTTGTCGAAAGGTTTCAATTAAAACAAGAAATCAAACCAATCGAAACCTTTTCTTTTAAACCATTTGACAATGTCGAAAGCTCTTTGTCGAAAGCTAGCAGGCGTATTTTCTTTAAAACCAAAACAAAATTTCATCTCCTTCGAAAGCTATAACCTTTCGTCCCTAAACCTTTCGACTTCATCCAAATTCACTACGTATCAGTTGCCTGATACCATGTGCATTGGTATTTGACCTAGTCGAAAGGTTCGATACCTTTTGACCTTGTTGGAAGGTTTGGAATGGAGGCGGAAGCTCTTGCTAAAAGAGTTGAAATAGTAGAAAACTATTTATTTTTACTTTAAAATAGTTCTTTTGTACCCAACCTGCCTTGTTTTTCTAAATGTGATTGGTTGCCAGAATTTTATATTCAAAAATGTTGTCGACTTTCCATATTTGGAAATTTAAATAATTTTGAAAAGGCCCCTTTCTCCTTTATAATTATATAAAGCATTTAAGTGTCATACCTTAAATAATTTTATATAACTATTAAAACACCTTGAACAATTCTGGAAAAATTCCAGAAAATCAATTAATATGTTCTCTTCAACATATAAAATTTTTAGATGCAAACAATAATTATCTTTCCTGTAAATAATTTATTAATCCAGAATACCATTTTCTTCCTTAGGAAATTCATAACAATTCCCCAAAAATTCTGAAAATTAAAACACATTTCTAAAATATCTTTTTAGATCATCATAAAAATTCGCAGGGCTAACATACGTCATTTAATAAAGATTTTATCTTAAAACATGTCATAAACTCTGTATGAACATATATAAATCATCAACATGTATATATAATCATTTTATCATTCAAAAACATGGCAAATCTTTGCAAAATCATTCGGATTTAAACTTAAAACTAAAACCATAATGCTTAGAGACATAAACGTTATTCATCTTTGCTTTAGAGATTAAGGAGCTTGAGATTTGAATGAGTTTGATTTGAATTTGCTTTTCCTTAAGCTTTTCTTTAGTTTCCTCTTCTTCTTTCCTTATTAATGGTGGTCAGCCTTGCTTTTAAATTTTAGAAATGAGAATGAACATGTATTAAGATACACGGCCTAAGGAAAGTGATATAGGAATGGCCTCTTTACCATAATACCCTCCTCTAATTCATTTTAAACCCTTCTTTTAATTTATTAGTTAAAAAGGCACGGCTACCTTAATTAAATCAATTCTCAATCCCCTTATCAACACATTATTTTATTTAGTTTATCTAACTTAATCTCCTAAATAATGTTATCAAAAATCTGGGGTGTTGCAACGGCTTCAATCTTCTCTGGATCGACTGACATCCCTTCTCTGAAACTATGTGACAAAGAAACTTAACCTCTTTCTTCCAAAATGAGACTTGGACAACTTTGCCTTCAACTGATGTTGCCTCAGCGTCTCAAGCACCGCTCTAAGATGATCTTCATGCTCTCTTTCATCCTTAGAGTATACAAAAATGTCATCTATAAACACAAACCTATCCAAGTCCTCTTGGACAACTTGATTCATCAAATCCATGAAGAAAGCAGGTGCATTCGTTAACTAACCCAAACGGCATTACTAACCACTCATACAAACCATACCTAGTTTGAAATGCTATCAAAGGAATATTGTCCTCTACCGCCCTTAACTGATGGGAACCTGTTGCCAAATACAACTGGGAAAACACTCTGGCTCCACACAACTTATCAAATAAATTATCAATTCTCGGCATAGGATACATATTCTTAATCGTCTTCTCGTGCAACTTACGATAGTCGATACACATCCTCAACGACCTATCTGGTTTCTTCACGAATACCGTGGCTGCTCCCTAAGGCTAACTGCATGGTCTAATAAAATTCATTCCTTCTAGATCCACTAGTTACACCTTTAATTCCTTCATCTCGGTTGGTGTCATCCTGCTAGGTGGTCTACTAACAGGTTCAGCTCCTGGCACAAGATCTATCCGAAACTCAATAGCTCATTTCGGTGGTAGTCCTACAATCAGCTCAAAGACATCATCAAACTCTCTTGCTACTCAAACCTGACTTAACTCTTCTCCCACTTCCATGTCACTTAACAATGCACAACCAATCCGGTCAAAATTCTCCACTGAGAATATGATTCGGATATGACTATCAGGGTGTCTTAGTGATATCTCCCCATCCTGGAAAAATATCCTAGCCTCATACTTACTCAACCAATCCATAACCAGGATTCTGAAATCTACAAAATCGAAAACATACTTACTGCATGCAAACTTATGACCTAACAATTCTAGTTCTAACTGGTCACATCTTATCCCTAGAGTTGCATACCCTCCTATTGGATTTGCATGCCTTAAGGAAGTAACAAGGTATGTGGGTTCTAAGCATAACTTATCAACAAAATTCTGAGATATAATGAATGTGATGCACCTATATCAAATAGTATCCTAACTGGCATACTCTAAATCAAAAGCGTACCTTCCACCACAGTCTTCCCTTTTTCAGCTGCAGTTGGTCGGGCATATGATGGTCCAACAGTAAAAACCTTTCCCTTGTCCGCCCTGACTGGTTCTGGACATTGATTCTTATAATGCCCAACTTGGTCACAGTTAAAGCACTTCACATTCTTTTTTTTTGCAACCTTCTTCCCCTTTCCTAGCCGGCACTCATGAGCATAATGACCTTTCTTGTCACACTTGAAACAGACTAAATCAGCTTTTGCCTTCTTGGCAGCCTCTCCCTTTTGGGCTCCCTTCTTCTTAAAGAATTTCCTCTTCTTTCCCTAAAGGCCTTGGGTTTCAACCGACTTTTCTCTAGCATAAATAGCAAGCATCTCTTCACGTGGGATTGCCATCTCTACAACTACATTACAAGGATCACGGAGATGTGGCTGGGTTGCCCTAGCAATCTCGGGTCTCAATCCCCAAATGAACCTTTCATTTCTCCTGATGACGATGTCTAAAGTAGCATGTCCATATCGAGACAACTCATCAAACTTAGTAGCATACTCGATTACCGACATCTCTCTGGACCAAATCCACAAACTTTCTCAACAATGCTGACTTAGAAACTTCAGATAAAAACCTTTGTTCAAATCTCCCTCTAAAATATGCCCAAGTCAACTCCTCCTCCGGAACTCCGGCAGTAACACTATTCCACCGATGAAGTGCTTCCCCTTGCAACTGCCTAGAGGCCAGCCTCCTTTTTCGCTCATCATCCAAACCCAAATTAGCAAAGATTCTCCCGCAATGCAATAGCCAATCCTCAACTTCTATAGCATCCTTTGTTCCCATAAACGGTTTTCCACCAAGACTGGTGTAATCTCTGCTCAGATTAGCATAATTATTTCCAACTAGAGCCACAGGATTAACTCCTCCAACATTCCCAGCAACTCCTGCTTGCATCAGATTGATGAAGAACTGATACATCGCCCTCATATCCACTGTTGGATTTCTAGCACCTACATTGGCATCTGCATTTTGGTTAGCATTAGCCGGTCGACCAGGGTTCCTCCTGGTGGGTCGAGCATTTCTGTTGGTTGTGGTGCTTCCTCCACCGAGATTTCCTCTTCCGTTTCCTTCCTCCATATCTTCTTTCTTGTAAATCTTCATACGAGCCTTAGTAAGATACATAAGAACAGTCTAAGAGAGAGGAAAATATGTACTTACATATATATATATATATATATATATCTTTATCAAATACAAGTACATTACTATAGCATTATCCCAAACCCCAATCTTATTTTCTGATTCATTGGATTATGTTTGAAAATTGTTTAGGTTTAAATTTCTTTTAAGTTTCATAAACCTATGCTCTGATACCAACTTGTAACATCCCCTACTTGGAGGCCAAAACTAATGGCTACGGATGCTGCAGTCGTCCACAGTTATTAATCCTCGACAACTAAATACTATAATGTAACAAAAACACATGGATATGGAAAAATTTTAAAATCAACAAAAACTTTTCCATTCCATTTCAAAGCATTTCAAATTCATTACATAATCCCAGTACGAGAACCATGTTCAGAGAAAATATAATTATTACAACATACGCTAAGAGTGACATATGAAGATGGCCCTTTGGATGATCGGAGTATATAAATAGGAAATTAACAACTTTGCCTTTACAACAACAAACAGTAGAATAAAAATAGAAAAGAACTCTAAATAGCTATCATCCCTCCTGCATGCATCCGAAAGCTTATTCGTCTAAAGAGGTACCTGAAAACCTCAACTCTCAAACTACTCAAAATCAATTGAGCACCCGAGAGTTTAAGGGGAAAACATAAACTTCGAGTCAGACATAAAGCCTGGTATGAATAATAATCTAGCATCTCAAACCATTTAGATATCTAGTGAGACCACGCCGCTTAGTGGAATGGGTTTTCCCCTCGCTGGTATCCTAAAATTTTATAAAACCATATACTGTGCTCCTGCATCCACAATGGTTAAAATATAACATTTCAAAATAATATGATGATATGCTAACGAGTAAATCAATTCTAGATTACCCTGCCCCATTCATTTTTGACTATCTGTCTCAGTTATAGTTTCTAGGGTCACCATTAACCTAATACTTTTCAAGGGCTGACTATTAACCTGTTTAACACTTGTGGACTCCCAATCCTGTTTCATAGTTTTCATGGGATCACTAAGAACCTATTGGCCCCTGCCAATAACTTCGTTGTTTCATGGGTTCTCCCTGAACCTATTGGTATCTCCAATAACTTCCCTTTTATCCTAGTTTTCATGGATTGACTAGGAACCTATTAACTTCTGTTAATAACTTAATCAAGATATAGTTTTCATGAGTTCACTACAAACCTATTGGCCCCTTCCAATAACTCTTTATAATCATAGTCTTCATGGGTTTACCATGAACCTATTGGCATCTGCAAATAACTTTTTCTATACATAGTTTTCATGGGTTTACTATGAACCTGTCTGTTTGACAACTTCACTATTTAGACATCCTACATTCTGGTCTATCTGACTTCCTGGATGCAATTCTACTCATTCAGGAGTTAATTCAATTTATATTCACTACTGGGTCAACCTAGTTAGTTATTCTGCCCTTTCTGCCCAAAATACAGTTATGGCTTCATTACAATGTGAATATATATATATATATATATGAAGAAGTAAACATAATAACATAATAATACCAACACCTGTAGTTTAATATCTTTGAAATCATTTTATATAAAACTTGGTTAATCCCTTTAACCAGTAAATCAAGGAAAACTTCTTCAAAAACACCATAATTAAAATCATTTCAAAACTTGTTTATTATGCCATGGTTTCCTTTAAAATGAGATTGGGTTGTTTGTTTTGAAAACTAAGGCTTTCGAAACCTTAAAACTTTATTTTCGAAACCATTGGTAAAACTTCCTTTCGAAAGCATTCAATTCTTCTTTTCAAAACACTAGGCACCTGCCTTTCTAAACACTTTAAAACTTTTATTTCAAAACCTTTTGAATGTATTAAAGTATTACCATTCAATTACAGAAGCTTAGCTTGAAAACCATTTGAAAGGCTTTCGAAAACATTGGGTTCATCTTTAAAATATCTTTTGGGTCAAAGTGAATACATACGAAAGTACCCCTTTCAAGACCATTGATCTTTATATAAAATTGTTTGGGGAAAAGTTGATGGCTTTGGAACTATCCATTCGAAAGCTCAAACCATTGAAGTAAAACATCCGAAGGTTAGCTTCGAAACCCCTTTCGAAGCCATTGCCTTCAAAACTCTTAACTCTTTCGAAAGCTTTAGGAAGTGGCTTAGTACAGGTTTAAAACAAAGGCTACAATTTGAATTGGTTGATGACTTCAATCCACTCGAAAGGCAAAAGAACGGCAATAGGGTTTCGACTGGGTCGAAACCACTCTTTCCGAGAGTATTGTTCTATAAATAAAGGAACTCATTCATAAGCTTATACTATTTAACTAAATGATGGTAACCCTCTTCGAAAGCTACTTAGAAGACCCTTTCGAAAGTTAATATTTCGACTCCTACGAAAGTTTTTATTAAAACAAGGCAGGGGTTTAGTAGTTGAAAGTAAAACAAAGGTATCAACCCCATAGAAAGCTACGTTCCGACACCATGCCTTTCTCCAATCCACTACGTACCATCGTTGTGATACCTTGTGTATTGGTTTCGGTTTAGTTGGTTTTGACTTGCTAGGTTTCGACTTGGTTGAAGGCAGAAGCATAAGGTCGAAAGGTGCTTCTGAAAGAGGCGGAACCCACTTTTCTGGGTAAAACTGGTTTAATGCCAATTAAAGAAAATATTTTCTAACTAACCTGCCTACTTGTAAACATGTGATTTGTTGCCATAAATTTTCGGATTCTTTATAAAAATAACTGTCGCATAATTTCAGATCTATACAGGGATTAATTTAACAAATAAGCCCTTCCATTAAGAAAAACCAATAAAACAATTAAGGCCTTCATCTAAAATAATTTTATTTCCATAGGAAATTGCTTAGGAAAAATCCCGAAAAATTACAGAAATTCACTTTCAATATGTAATCTAACATATAAAAATTTCAGACCCAAATTCTTCATGAAATATCCGAAATTAATTTCTAAACCCAATTATTCATATTTTCTTTGAAAATTCATATATGATTTTCCATAGCTTGGAAAATTATAAAAATTAAAATCCATCTCTAAAATCATATTTTACATAACATAAAATTTTCTCATGGCATACGAAAATCATTATAATCGGTTTTGCCCTTAAAACCGTGTAGAATAATTATCAAGTTATTTTGTTGAATCCAACATGTCCAAATCCAAGCATATCATCAATCAAAAATCATAATAATAGTGGATCTAATCTTAAACCTGAAAAATAAACGATAATAAAACAAAATAGAGATGATCTAGATTATTATTCACCTTGATTAGGATATGAAACTTGAGATTTGATTGAGATTAATTTTCCTAGCTTGAATCCTTAGCTTTAAATTGATTTTTCTCCTCTTTTCTCCTAATAGTCTGCTTTGCTTTTCTTTTGTTTATGTTTTTGTGAAATGAACGTGAATGGATGGTAAAGCCAAGAATATATAAGGGTGCGACTATTTCCTATTATACCATTATTTTAGTTAATTAACATATAAGCCATTGTTAAGCCCATTTGTTTATTTAAGCACGACCTCTAATTTATTTTCAAATCTCAATCCCTTTATCACTCTAATTGTTTACATTATTCTATTTAATTTATCTAATTAAATCTCTTGAAAAATGTAACCAAAAATTAGGGGTGTTACACTTTTGGGATCCTTTTAAGGTGCTCTGAGATGTGTCATGATTTCTTGTTTAATCATTTGCTTTATCTTCGACATCAGAGACTTCGACATGATATATTCATGCTTTCGACATCGTTTATCTCCTCATATTGTTTTATTGCCTCTTTTTTGACATCCTTATCATCGACATGCTTTCATTTATTTGGAATCATGGTTTGTAGTAATAGTGCATTTTTATTAAATTCAAAATTATCTTGGTTTTTAAAAGGAGCCATGAAAAATTCTTCATTTAAACCAACTTTAACCGTAGTTGTCATAAGTTTTAATACTATAATTTAGGAATTAAGAAGAAGGTTCATTTATTAAGTTCAAATGCCTATGTTAGCAATTTTAAAAAGATCCTTTCCTTAAAACAATGCATTATTTCATTCTTTTTAAATAGCAAGAGCCAAGCTTTATGTAACATCCCCTATCTAGAGGCCCAAAACTAAGCACTACAGATGCTGCAGTCATCTATAGTATTAGCTTCCGATGACTAAATACGGCTATGTTAATGGTATCTATAATATCAGAAGCACTTGAATATGAAACAAAACACAGATTTTAAAACAACATTTTCTTCATTATATTTAAAATAGATGTTCCATATTCTTAATACATAATCCCAATACGTTCCCAGGCACAGATAAAATATACGTAATACAAAATATGCCAAGAGCGGTATATAAAGATACCCCCTTGGATGATCAGAGTCATATAGTCATAATAGATTTAATACAAACACAGCGGATATACAACAAAACATAAAACTGCAACTCCTAAATAGCTATCTGTTTGCCTCCTACATACCTCCGGTAGCCTTATTCGTCATCCTACTAAACCTGAAAAAGACCTTAACCCCTCAGCCTACTCAAATTAATTTTGAGCACCCGAGAGTTTAAGGGAAAACATAAACTTCGAGTCAAACATAAAGCTTGGTGTGAATAATACTATACATCCCGGTTTTATATGTTAAGTGAGACCACGCCGCTTAGCGGAACGAGTTTCCCCTCACTAACATCCTTTTAAAATATATCTTTGCAAAACCTTTTTACTGCACCAAAACTGGTTAAACACTATAAAGCATCATTATGTAAACATACATAAATATCAAGTATTAAATGAACAATCTATTCAAACACATAAGTTTTGTTTGGATAACTTTTAACCTATGGCTGACTCGGGCCTACCAGACAATATAATTTTTTTTTATCTAACACCTGTTAGTCACTCCTCTTCTAGATGGTTTGTCCCTAAATATCTATTAAATACTTCTCTTCTGGACAGCCTGTCCCTAGCTTAATCATCTCCCAAGTCTTCCTGATCCTAGTGGTTTTTCGGGCTCACCAATAACCTATCTGTATACAAACATATATTCCTTTCGATGTGTAATCATAATTTTAGTCTACCTGTAACCAAGCCCTACACACTGGAATTTTGGACAACAATTAGCTGGGGCAAATAGCTAATGTATAAGGCGCGACTATATACTAGTCCCATCTAATATTCTAATATCTGTGTCATTTTCATTTAAGGATCCCCTCCCATAATTTTCCTTGAAAACATTTTCAAAATGATTTAAACCTTTTAAATCAAACTAATACAAGGAAATTATATAATCTTTATGTTTTACTCAAAATCTCATTGCCATATTATATATATCTCCTTTACTCAAAATTTAGTTGATGAAAACATTTAAACATTTGAAAGTACCTCTTTCTAAACTTTTGAAAGCATCTCTTTCAAAACCAAGTAAAACCCTTTAATTATCTTGGCCAAGAAGCCAAAACCTTACCTTATGAAATCTTTCTCCAAACCTTTCGAAACCATTCAACCTTTTAAAACATAAACCTTTCGAAGGCTTACTGGATTCAATTTTAAACATGTGGAAAATCTTCTTTTAAAAACCTTTCAACTTCATTAGAAGCTACCTTTCGACTTTGTCCAAAGCTCTGCTTTGAAAGCTTTAAAACACAACATTTAAAAAAATAGTCCCATGCCTTTAAAATGACTCATTTGAAAGCTTTGGATTATACTTCAATTAGAAAATCAAGGTAAAACATCTAAGTTGAAAGCTTTGATACCTTTCGAAAGCATTGAGAAGAGGCTGGTTTTAGAAATAGGTAAACCTTTTGACTTTGTCGAAAGCAATGACTTTAGAAAAGCGGCAGTAACCTTTCGACCTTGTCGGAAGGTTTAAAACCTTTATCTTAAATGTTTGACCAAGTCGAAAGCAACCAAGTTGAAAGCTCTTATTCGAAAGCAAAGCAGGCGATTCTTTTGGTTTATAAAACAAACATGCTCCAACCTCTTTGGCAACTAACCTTTCGACTAAGTACCCTTCGACCTTAGCCAATTCATTACGTACCAAGTAACTTAATACCATATGCATTGGTTTGACCTTGTCGAAAGGTCTATGCCGGAAGGTTTGATGCCAAAATGGCTGAAACATGCTAAAAGCATGATTTTCTTGTTTTTAAGTTAAAAGATATAACTTTTCAACTAACATGCCTTTGTTTGTCAAATTCTTATTGGTTAATAAAATACTTTTTAGAAAAGTGCTGCCACTAATTTCAAAATTAAATAATGATTTTATTTTATAAAATTCCCCTTCTCCTTAATTAAATATATAAAACATTTATGTCCCATATGTTAAATAATTTTATATATTCATCAAAACACTTAGGAAAAATTTGGAAATAATCCAAAAAATCTATTTTAATATGTTTTCCAACATATAAAAATTTCAAATCCAAATAATGATTTATTTAGCCATAAATAATTTATAACCCAGTAAATCATTTTCTTCTCTAGAAAATTAATATAAAATCCACATTAATTCAGAAAATTATGAAAATTGAAACCCATCTCTAAAATATCATTTCTGACCTATATCCAAATTTTCGAGGCATTTGGATGTCATTTAATAAGGTTTTCATATCCATATCATCAAAACTAATATGAACATGCATAAATCACCAACAAGCATATATATAACTTTAATCATCAAAACATGGGATATATTTGCAAAAACATTTCAGATCTAATCTTGAAACTGAAAACCATAAAATGAGATAACGTAATTATTCACCTTAGCTTTGAGATTAAAAGATGTGAGATTTGATGTTGAATATGTTGATTAACTTCTTCCTCTTGAATCCTAACTTTATCTTCCTTGAGAATAAAATGGTGGCCGGCCTTAGATGTTTTTAGTTTGCTAAAATGAAAATGAACGTAAGTTTCATCTCCTAAGGGTTTAGGGTATAAGCATCTCCTATTTCCCATATTACCCTTACACATTTCCTAACACATTAGTTTATGCTATCCCATTTCAATTTGCACATTAACATGGCATGACTACCCTTAGTTTAATCAAATCTCAGCCTATTAATCTTCACATTATTTTATTTAATTTAACCAATTGAATATACTAAATAATTTTATAAAAATATTGGGTGTTACAAACTCCCCACCTTAAAGAATTTTGTACTCGAAATTACAATAAGGCACGCAACAAAATAATCAAAGGTAAAACATACCATCAAATAAATCAGGATAAGAGTCTGTAATGCTGCTCTCAGTCTTCCAAGTACAGTCTCTAGCCACAATCTGAATTGGCTTCCTAACTATGGTCAAATCCGGCTCTACAACTAAATCTTCTAACACTGTAGGTGTTATAGTGGTCTCCGGGTCTCTAACACACTTTCTAAGATGAGAAATATGGAAAACATCATGGACTCTTGCTAAACTACTCGGTAAATCCACTCTATAAGCGAGTTTCTCGATCCTCTCAACAATACGGAAGGGTCCAACGAATCTAGGTGCTAACTTTCCTGACGTTCCAAATATAATCACACCCTTTATCGGTGAAACCTTAATAAACACATAGTCTCCAACAGAGAATTCCAAGTCTTTCCTTCTTCTGTCTGCATAACTTTTTTGTCTAGACTAAGCTTCCTTCATCCTAGCTCGGATCAACTCAATCTTCTCTGCGGCTTCTTTTACCAAATATGGATTAAGAACCAACCTATCCCCAGTCTCTAACCAATGCACGGGAGGTTTGCATGGCCTTCCATACAAGGCTTTAAACGGTGCCATCCCAATACTAGTCTGATAACTATTGTTATACGAGAACTCGACTAAATGAAGATGGTCTTCCTATGATCCCCCAAAATCCAATACACAAGGTCTTAACAAATCCTCCAAGACTTTGTTAACTCTTTCCGTTTGCCCATCAGTTTGTGGATGGTAAGCAGTGCTCATGTTGAGCTTGGCTCCTAATGCTTCCTATAGACTCTTCCAGAACTCACTAGTAAACAAAGAATCTATATCACTAATGATACTACTAGGAATTCCATGCAGCCTAACCACATTCTTCATAAATTACTTCGCGAAAATAGGTGTTGTCCTAGTTGACTTTACTAGAATGAAATGGGCACTCTTATTTAATCTATCCACTATGATCCATACATTCCCTTTGCTAGATCTTGGCAACCCATCAATCAAAACCATAGAGATAGAATCCCACTTCCATAGTGGAACTTCCAATGGTTGAAGCAATCCACTTGGCTTCTGGTGTTCAGCCTTTGCCTGTTGGCTATTCAAGCACTGATTAACACATAAACCAATGTCCCATTTCATACCTTCCCAGAAGAAACTTCTCTTCATATCCTGATACATCTTCGTTTCTCCTGGATGGATAGTGAACTTTGAACGATGGCATTTATCCAAAACTTCTTTCCTCACGTCTCCTACATTCGGAACACATAACCTTCCCTTCTTTCTCAACCACCCTTTCTGGTCAAGACTGAAATCCTTTAGGTCATTTCTCTCTATTCCTTCCCTTAACCTTTTGATCCGTTAAGCCAAAACTAGATCCTCCTCCTGTTTAGAAGCTATCTTCTCAATCATTACCGGTCGGACTTCCAAACAAGACAATACAGCACTTCCTGCACTAGAACCTGCCTCGAAACTATATTGCACTCTACAAGCTCACAGTGCTTCCAAATCTTTCCACTCAGCAATCATATCCAATACTGCATTCTGATGTTTCCTACTAAGTGAATCTGCTACCTTATTCCCTTTTCAGGTGTGTACTCAATTCCAAAATCATAGGCAGCAATAAACTCCAACCATCTCATCCGTCTCATGTTCAGCTCCTTCTGAGAGAACAAGTACTTCAACGACTTGTGATCCGTATAAAGCTCAAATCGCTCTCCCAACAGATAATGCCTCCACACCTTCAAAGCAAATATAACGGCAGCTAACTCCAAATCATGTGTAGGGTATCTAACTTCATGTGGTCTGAGCTGTCTAGAATCATAAGCAATCACTTTACCTCTTTGCATCAACATAGCTCCTAATCCAGTTCCGCACGCATCAGTATAAACAACCAAATCTTGGTTCCTCTCCGGAACCATCCAACACCGGTGCATGGGTCAGTAAGTGTTTCAAGCTCTGGAATGCTTTCTCACACTTATCAGTCCATACAAATTTCACATCTTTTCGCGTAAGCTTAGTCATTGATGCAGCGATTCGTGAAAAATCCTTTATAAACCTTCGTTAATATCTAGCCAGTCTAAGAAAACTCTTTATCTCGGTCATCGTCTCGGGTCTCTTCCAGTTATTCACCACCTCAACCCTAGTCGGATCTACTGACAACCCTTTCTCTGAGACAACATGGCAAAGGAACTTCACTTCCTTCTTCCGAAAATGACACTTCGAAAACTTAGCCTTCAATTGATGCTCCCTCAATGTCTCAAGCATAACTCTAAGATAAACTTCATGCTCCTTCTCATCCTTATAGTATATCAGAATATCATCTATGAAGACCAACACAATCTATTCAATGCTCTCCGAAAATTCGGTTCATCAGACCCATAAAGATTTACGGCGCATTAGTTAGTCCAAACGGCATAACTAGCCATTCGTACGATCCATACCTTGTCCTAAACGCCGTCAAAGGAATACTATCCTCTTCCACTCTAAGCTGATGAAATCCCATCGCTATCCAGCTGAGAGAATACCTTAGCTCCACTTAACTGGTCGAACAAATCATCAATTCTCAGCAATGGATATCAGTTCTTTATCGTCTTCTCATTCAACTTACGATAATCGATACATAGCCTTAACGATCCGTCCGGCTTATTAAGAAACACTACGGTAGCTCCCCAAGGCGAACTACTCGGTCGGATAAAATTCTTGCCTTCCAAATCCACCAACTGCACCTTCAACTCTTTCATCTCTGCGGGTGTCATCTTGCATGGTGACCTACTCACCAGTTCTTCTCCAGGCACTAAATCAATCCAAAACTCAATGGCTCATTTCGGCGGCAGTCCAGCTACCGGCTCAAACACATCAGCAAATTATCTAACCACAAAGACTCGATGCAACTTATCCTCCAACTCCATGATGCCCAATAAAGCATTTACTTCGCAACTAGGGTTCTCTACGGTATAAACTATCCGATCACTAAAATCCGGATGACTAAGTGATATTTTCCTATCATGGAAAATATCCGAGCATCATATTTACTTAACCAATCCATCCCAAGGATAATCCCAAATCCCACAAAATTAAACACATGCAAACAGCAATCGAAAGTATGACCTAGCAAGTCAAACTCTAAATGGTCACACCTCATCCCAAGTATCGCATACCCTCCTCTCAGATTTGCAACTCTTAAGGAAGTAACTAAATATGAGGGTTCAAGGTTAAGCTTATCTACCAAACATCGAGAAATAAAAGAATGTGATGCGCCAGTATCAAACAGAACGCTAACAGACATACCATGAATCTGTAGTGAGCCTCCCAGAACAGCCTTCCCTTTCTCCTGCACAACTGGCCTTGAAATTGTGAGTCCAATGCATACATCTGTCCCTTTCCATCTCTAGCAGGCTCTTTGCATTGGTTCTTATAATGGCCGATCTGATCACAATTAAAGCATCGGATGTTCTTCTTCCCAATCACCTCCTTTCCTTTCTCTTTTCCTTTTCCAGTACGACACTCATTAACATAGTGTCCTTTCTTATCACATTTCTATCAAACCACCTAAGCTTTTACCTTCTTCTGTGCTCCTCCCTTCTGAGCATTCTTCTTTTGGAAAAACTTTCTTTTATGGCCTTGTCCCATCTGGACCTCCTTCATTTTCCTCTTCAAATAAGCTAACGCCTCTTCCTACCTCAACGCCATTTCAACCACTACATCACTTGGATCTCTTAGGTGCGACAAAGTAGCACTTGTCAACTCCGGCCTCAAGCCTCTTATAAACTTCTCATTCCTCTTGATATTCGTATCAACCAAGGCATACCCATACCGGGCCAACTCATCAAATCCTCTTGCGTACTCGAAAACAGATATCTCCCCTTCTTCCAGTTTATCAAACATCCTAACCAATGCCGACTGTGCCATCACCGACATAAACCTTTCTTGAAACCTTCTCTTAAACTCCGCCCAAGTCATGGTTCCCTCATCAACGCCGGCTACAACAGTATTACACCAAAATAGAGCAGCTCCTTGAAGCTGTCTCGAAACTAATCTCCTCTTCTGCTCGTCATTCAATCCTAGGTCAGCAAAGATTCTCTCATAATGTAGGAGCTAATTTTCCACCTCAATCGCATCTTCAGTTCTAATGAATGGCTTTCCTACAAGCCTGGTATAGTCTCTGCTCAAGTTACCATAGTGGTTGACTATCGGAGCTTCCTGAACTCCTCCTCCAGCAGCATTCCCTCCGACAACTCCAGCTACAATTCCAGCTTGCTTCATGTTTACGAAAAACTGATACATGGCTCCCATGTCCACTTGGGGAACTCCAGCACCAACATTTTCAGCTTAAGCCTGAACTGGACCTCTTCTAGCATTTGGTCAGGCATTTCCATTAGTGGTGGTTGTTAACGCTGAAAATCGAACGCTAACACCCTGGTGTGTGTGTAGTAATGTTGTGAAAGCACCACCCGTGATACGAGAATAAGAAATAAGCAGTAAAATAGCAGAAAACAGTAAAAGACAGCGATTTTATAGTGGTTCGGCTTAAGATCAAGCCTACGTCCACTTTGAATTCCTTTATTGCTGATTTTGGTTACAAGATGATACAATGCACTCCAAAATACGATACACTTTGATCACAAAAACACTCTAGACTAATAGCTCAAACTTCGATGATGAAACTTGTTGAATCCGTGTCGAATGTGCAAAATCTCTCTTGAAGCTTGTTGTAGTGTCTTGAATGTTTGGAGTTCTTCAAGTGTTGGACGAGTTAAGAATTCTGCAAAGTAATGGCGCTTCAGAGAATGATCGGCCAAAAATTCCCCTTCACGTTCGGGGTAGGTTGGTATTTATAGAGAATTTTACCCCTTAGGTCGTAAGTCGTGGTCGACTTAAGGTAGGTCATGGCCGACCTATTGAGTCCAGCTCGTGGCTTGGTAGAAGTTTACTTACCCATTTAGATCCATGTTACAAGTCCTAAGTCGTTTACGAGTCAACTTCCTCCGGCATAAGTATCGCGGCAGCGGACTATAACTCAGTGGCTATAGGTCGTGGACGACTTAAACTAAGTCGTGAGTCGCGGCTTAACTGGTAAGCTCGTTTATTTCAGATAATAACACAAGTCCTAACCCGCTGACGAGCTAGGAGGTCACCATGTTAAATAAGAAGCAGCGCTTCATTTGCTTAAGTCGTTCATGAAACATGCTAGGTCGTAAGTCGTAGATAGCCTTAAGTCGTAGATCATCCACTTCCTTAAGTCGTCAACTCCTTTAAGTCGACCAATCTTTGACTCGTTAATTCAGCCAATCCTTAACTCGTTAAGTCGACCAATCCTTAACTAGTTAAGTCGACCAATCCTTAACTCGTTAAGTCGACCAATCCTTAACTCGTTAAGGCGTCCAATCCTTAACTCGTTAAGGCGTCCAGTTCTTGACTCGTTAAGTCGCATAATCCTTAACTCGTTAAGTCGCATACCCTTCTTGAGTCGTGCAGTTCTTAAGTCGTAGAAAATTGAGGGTTAACAGTGGTGCTATCTCCTCCAAGATTAACACTACCTCTTCTTCCTTCCATTTCTGTATTCAAGTCTCGTGAGATATAGATAAATAGCCTAACTAAGATAGGAGTCGAGAGATATAGCGTATACTTATATATAACAATTACAAGTATGTTACTATATGGTTATCCCATACCCCGATCTTACCTCTAGTTACTAAGGATTATCTTTTTCAAAAACCATTTTTAGTTAAAGTATTTCATAAACTATGCTCTGATACCAAGCTGTAACATCCCCTATCTAGAGGCCCAAAACTAAGCGCTACAGATGCTGCAGTCATCTATAGTTTTAGCTTCCGGCAACTAAATATGGCTATGTTAATGGTAACTACAATATCAGAAGCACTTGATATGAAACAAAACATAGATTTCAAAATAACATTTTCTTTTTATATTTAAAACAGATGTTCCATATTCTTAATACATAATCCCAATACGTTCCCAGGCACAGAAAAAATATACTTAATACAAAATATGCCAAGAACGATATATGAAGATACCCCCTTGGATGATCAGAGTCATATAGTCATAATAGATTTAATACAAACACAGCGGATATACAACAAAACATATACTACAACTCCTAAATAGCTATCAGTTTGCCTCCTGCATACCTCCGATAGGCTTATTCGTCATCCTGCTAAACCTGAAAAAGACCTTAATCCCTCAGCCTACTCAAATTAATTTTGAGCACCCGAGAGTTTAAGGGGAAAACATAAACTTCGAGTCGGATATAAAGCCTGGTGTGAATAATACTATACATCCCGGTTTTATATGTTAAGTGAGACCATGCCGCTTAGCAGAACGGGTTTCCCCTCACTAACATCCTTTTAAAATATATCTTTGCAAAACCTTTTTCCTGCACCAAAACTGGTTAAATATTGTAAAGCGTCATTATGTAAACATACATAAATATCAGGTATTAAATGAACAATCTGTTCAAACACATAAGTTTTGTTTGGATAACTTTTAACCTTTGGCTGACTCGGGCCTACCAGACAATATAAACAAAATTTATCTAACACTGTTAGACACTCCTCTTCCGGACGGTCTGTCCCTAACTATCTATTAAATACTTCGCTTTTGGACGGTTTGTCCCTAGCTTAATCATCTCCCAGGTCTTCCTGATCCTAATGGTTTTTCGGGCTCACCAATAACCTATCTGTATACAAACAAATATTCCTTTTGGTGTGTAATCAATATTTTAGTCTACTTTAACCAAGCCCCACACACTGGAATTTTGGATAACAATTAGTTGGGGCTAATAGCTAATGTATAAGGCGCGACCCTATACTAGTCCCATCTGGTATTGTAATATCTGAGTCATTTTCACTTAAGGATCCCCACCCATAATTTTCCTTGAAAACATTTTCAAAATGCTTTAAACCTTTTAAATCAAACTAATACAAGGAAATTATATAATCTTTATGCCTTACTCACAATCACATTGCCATATTATATGTATATATATATATATATCTCCTTTACTCAAACTTTAGTTGATGAAAACATTTAAACATTTGAAAGTACCTCTTTCTAAACTTTTGAAAGCATCTCTTTCGAAACCAAGTAAGACCCTTTAATTATCTTGGCCAAGAGGCTAAAACCTTACCTTTTGAAATCTTACTCCAACCCTTTCAAAACCATTGAACTCAACCATTTCGAAACCATTAAACTAAAACCTTTTGAAACCATTGAACTCAAAACTTTCGAAACCATTGAACTCAAACCTTTCAAAACCATTGAACTAAAACCTTTCGAAACCATTGAACTCAAACCTTTCGATACCATTGAACTCAAACCTTTCGAAACCATTAAACTCAAACCTTTCGAAACCATTCAACCTTTTAAAACATAAACCTTTTAAAGGCTTACTGGGTTCAGTTTAAAACATGTGGAAAATTTTCTTTTAAAAACCTTTCGACTTCATTGGAAGCTACCTTTCGACTTTGTCGAAAGCTCTGCTTTGAAAGCTTTAAAACACATCATTTAAACCAATACTCCCCTGCCTTTAAAATGACTCCTTCGAAAGCTTTGGGTTATACTTCAATTACAAAAGCAAGGTAAAAATCTAAGTCGAAAGCTTTGATACCTTTCGAAAGCATTGAGAAGAGGCTGGTTTTAGAAACAGGTAAACCTTTCGACTTTGTCGAAAGCAATGACTTTAGAAAAGCAGCAGTAACCTTTCTACTTTGTCGGAAGGTTTAAAACCTTTATTCTAAATGTTTGACCTGGTCGAAAGCAACCAAGTCGAAAGCTCTTATTAGAAAGCAAAGCAGGCGATTCTTTTGGTTTATAAAACAAACATACTCCAACCTCTAGTGCAACTAACCTTTCGACTAAGTACCCTTCAACCTTGTCCAATTCATCCGTACCAAGTAACTTGATACCATATGCATCGGTTTGACCTTGTCGAAAGCTATAACCTTTCGACCTTATCGAAAGGTCTATGCCGAAAGGTTTGATGCCAAAATGGCTGAAACATGTTAAAAGCATGATTTTCTTGTTTTTAACTTAAAAGAGATAACTTTTCAACTAACATGCCTTTGTTTGTCAAATTCGTATTGGTTAATAAAATACTTTTCAGAAAAATGCTGCCACTAATTTCAAAATTAAATAATGATTTTATTTTATGAAATGCCCATTCTCCTTAATTAAGTATATCAAACATTTAAATCCCATACCTTAAATAATTTTATATGTTCATAAAAACACTTAGGAAAAATCTGTAAAAATTCCAGAAAATCTATTTTAATATGTTTTCCAACATATAAAAATTTCAATTCGAAATATTTATTTATTTAGCCGTAAATAATTTATAACCCAATAAATCATTTTCTACTCTAGAAAATTAATATAAAATCAACATAAATTCATAAAATTATGAAAATTGAAAGGCATCTGTAAAATATCATTTTTGACCTATATTTAAATTTTCAAGGCATTTGGATGTCATTTAATAGGGTTTTCATATCAAACATATCATAAAAACTAAAATGAACATGCATAAATCACCAACAAGCATATATATAACTTTAATCATCAAAACATGGCATATACTTGCAAAAACATTTTCGATCTAATCTTGAAACCGAAAACCATAAAATGGGATGAAGTAATTATTCACCTTAGCTTTTAGATTAAAAGATGTGAGAATTGATGTTGAATATGTTGATTAACTTCTTCCTCTTGAATCCTAGCTTTATCTTCCTTGAGAATAAAATGGTGGCCGGCCTCGGATGTGTTTAGTTTGTTAAAATGAAAATGAACATAAGTTTCATTTCCTAATGGTTTAGGGTATAAGCCTCTCCTATTTCCCATATTGCCCTTACACATTTCCTAACACATTAGTTTATGTTATCTCATTTTAATTTGCACATTAACATGGCACGGCTACCCTTCGTTTAATCAAATCTCAGTCTATTAATCTTTACATTATTTTATTTGATTTGGCCAATTGAATATCCTAAATAATGTTATAAAAATATGGGGTGTTACATTTTATTACATGAATAATCATTAAATAAATTTTCCCTTTTTATAATAGAGGATTACTTCTTTAAATGTAGGACTTTTTTTACTCAAAACATTTATTATGTTCTACATTCAAAAACTCAATTTCCATACCAAACCATTTTTCAAAAGCATCTTTTATAACTTTAAACATTGAGAGTAAACAAGGATAACTTTCATCCTATTATTTTGCTACAACTCATATTACTTCCACTTTTAACCTCAGTAGAGTTTCTAATAGTATATAAGAGGACTTTTAAAGATTTGTGCAATTACTACAACTACTTATGGAAACTGCTCATTTTTCTTTTGTTTTACCTTACATTTCTCACATTGTTACTAACTATATTACTAACATTATTTTAGTATAAATTCTTAAAATTGTTCCTATTTATATTTCCTAAAACTACTACTATTTAAATTTCTTCTACCTAAATGGCTCCTATTTATATAGCTCTTTCTCTTTTATTTGATCATTCTCTATATTGCTTCATTGCAATGTGTTCGCCTACTACTTTAGCAATTGGGCTTTTCTTTATTAACGTGAAAAGAGATATGCACAAATCTATTTCAGTTGTTTTTCTCCGCATTTTCCTTATATGAAAATATTTTCCCTATCTTCATTATCGGACATTTTTACCCTTCCATTCTCTTTACCCCATTTAAATCAAATACAACTTCAATTTATCCATCCCATAGAAAGAATTTTAAAACTTTCGAATTTACAAAAATAGAAAAATCATCGAGCCAAACATAAGCTTTATTTTCCATTTATTTCAAAAAGGAAAAATCTCCTTATTAAAAACCCTTTAATTATAAATTTTAATCCAACTAGTTTTAAATTTTAACTAGGAGTATCTAAGTAGTTATTTTAATTAAAATTTTCAAATTTTCCTATATGCCTATTGCTCAAAATTCTATTTCCAAATAATATCTTACATGGAGAAAAGTTTAGTATTTACTTACCTTTCAAAAATATCAACTTTTCAATAATAGGGTATTTCTACTTTTAAATAGATTCTTTTAATAACTACTTCAAATATTTCTAAATTTTTTCACATGGGGTCGGACTTAGAAATGGATTTTAATTGTCCTCTCTTTCGAACTTTTTTCTTTTCTCTTTATTCTTAACCTCTTCTTCTTAAGAATATATATTATAAATCCTGCTATCGTCTTAGGGCGGTTAATGCACAACTTCTTGGGGAACTTGCTCACTTCTTACTTCCGGATATCTACAACATTTAGGTTCCTACTCCCCTTTGTCTGGATGAAATGTACATCATCAATCGGCAATCCAGCGACCCGACAAGGAGTCAAGTTCATTCAGCGTCAAGGACCCTTCTATATCTCATGCTCATGCTCTTCTTGGTTAATGCCTTACGGTACGGCCTACACCTCATGGGGTAGTAAAGGTAGGTGTATCAATTTAACTCTATTTATTGTTTTAACTCATAGTCCTCTTATCCATTCTTTCAAGATATGGTCGCAACTACTTCTATATTTGAAATTCAAAGAGTTTGGCATATAATATATATAACTATAGATAAAATTAGATATACGTTCACTCAATGTATCCTAATTCCTATGATTAACTAACATAGGCACTAATACTAAATGTAACAACCCATAGCCAAATGAGCCTAAATTTCAATTAAATCAAAACTCAAGTCCATTAGGGTACAGATTATTGGTTTTGGTAACCTGTAATAAACATAAGTGTATCAGAGAATGAACTCACAACTGAATAGTGAAATATAATGAAACATATATATCGATTAAGGCTACAACCTTGGAATCAATATTATTCATTGGATATCCAGTTTCCATGTCAACACCGAGCATGAATGTGAAGACCTCTCCATCTTCCATTCTCGTCTTGCACTAGTTGCATGTCCCTCTAAATCTATCATGTGGGTTGTAATGAGGAGTAAGTCAAAACAACGTTCTGGTGACTAGTAAATTACATATTTTATCTATAACACTAGTTTATTACGATTGGTTTCTATTTAAGTGTCATATCTACTATTCATGCAATTATCCATTTAATTCCATTTGCATGTATGATATATCCAACCTTTTCCCTTGGTATAACTATATATATATATATATGCATGCATATGTGTATATGTATGCGTGTGTATTGAACTACCATAAAGGAAATCCTTGACCACTTAACACTTCTTAAATTGGGAGGAGGCAAAATGACCATTTAATCCACAACCCCGAAGCGGCCCCTCCATAACATTATCGATAGTCAACCAGCCCTAGCTACGAAGGTTGATGACCCCTTGATATGGCTTTATAATTTAATTAGACGTATTACTATTGCATCTCAAACACTTTTATAAGGGTTAACTAGCCCACCTCCAACAAACAAACAATGAATTAAACTTTGAGGTCATTGCGTATCCCATATAGATTCTATATTAGGAGGAAGCGAAATCCGTCAGGGCTTAACCCAAGTCTTTGCTAACGACCGCTCGGGACCGTTGGCAGGCAAAGTGTAACGACCCATAAATTTATCACTTTGAAAGTAATATTTATTTTTAAACATTCAATTATAAGATTTTTAACAAAAACGATATGTTTTGAACAATAATTAATAATGATAAACTTGTTTTAAAATTATATTTACAAATATAGATATTTGGGATTTTCATTAGAAAAGCGACGAAAATCAATTTTCGGTAAAATTTAGATTTTCTCAATATTAGATGATACAAAATTGGATACATACACTTATTTCTCCATTTAAGCAAGAATATGTAATAAAATTATTTATATTTTTGGAAATAAAATGTCTGTATGACATCATCAAGGATGTCATCACTTTTATATATTTTTTGGAATTTTAAATTACATTTACATATTTATATAATTGTTCTAAATGATGAATAATCTATTTTAATTATTATATAATGATAATAAGTGATATATAATAGTTTTATAAATACATAAACTTGTTTTATAAAGATATATAAAATTCGTTGCATTTTGGCATATCGGCGTCATACTTTTATAAACGAATTTTAATATTATTTGACATGGTTTTATAGCTTAAATAATCTTGTTTTAATTATTTAAAGATGATAAGAAATTTATTTTCAAGTTCTTTTTAAATAAATAAATAATTTGATCAAAAACTAAAAATATGACCGAAATTCGGATCCCACGTTCACAACGGTTTGACGAATAGAAGTTGTGTTGAAACATTGCAACTTGGTTTGCCAAAAGTAACATATAGACACCTATGTACTTGCAAATGTATACAAATTCATTTACATATATAATTACCATTCACATTTACAAATTTACTTAAGGTAAATAAATAAAAATCTAGATATTTTCCTAAGCAAATAAAAACAAAACTCGCCATCACTTAAGAGAAGACAAATGCACATGGAGGTGCACATGGAGGGGGTGGCGTGTATACTAGGTGATGGGAGGGGAGATATTTTAGGAGTATGCTTAAGGGTTAAGGGTTCCATCCCTATAAATACTAACGCAGCTTACACTAGGCTCGAACAGTTTTTGATACCAAATTGTCGCAACCTATCCAGGATCTTCCTCACGAAATGATGATTTCGTGTCAAATAAACCGATAGAATGATAAATGCTCAATTCCGTTGATCGTGATGATGCCGGAATCTAGCTATCTCCAACCCGTTGATCTCGCAAGATACCGTGTTGAAAGATCTACAATTCGATCGTTGATCACTCGTAAGTGATACCGAGAATTGGCTTCAAATTCGTTGATTCGCTCACGAATAACCCGAAGATGGAAAGAAGAAGGAGATCACACTCAACTTCCAACAATGGTGGCCAAAGCTCACACACAAATTTATTTTCAAAATCAACCACTTTACAAATGACAACACACCCCTATTTATAGGAAATTACAACACACATATGCGACTCACGACTTAACTCAACACATACGACTTAAGTTCCCCAAACGACTTAACATCATACGAGTTACAACATCATACGACTTAACAACAATGCGACATAAGAAGTCGGCATAAGAACTTGTGGCTTAAGAAGATAGCACAGCTTCAGGAACGACTTAAGCGACATAAGGAAAATGCCATAGTCCGAACGACTTAAAGAGTGCGGCATAAGGAGCTGCGGCATAAAAAAGATGCAGCATAGCAAATCCAAATGACTTAAAGACAGCACAACACCATGCGACACAAGAGCATACACAGAACTTATGAACAGGCGGCTTAACAGACATAATCAGCTGTGGCATAAGGAAGCGACCGACTTAAGGACTCATGTGGCTTAATGAAAATGCGGCACAAGGAAAGGCGACATAAGGCGGGCGACTTAAAAAAAGCAGCCATATCCATTTGAGTCACTCCGTTGAGTCGTTGAAGAGGTGCGGAACGACCCATGCGACATAAGCGCGGAAGACTTAAATGCGGACGACTCAAATGCGGACGACCTAAGGATACTTTCTCCAATATGAGTCGTTAACTTGCTATCTCGTGCTTGTCTCGCTTGCTTATCATGGTGCGCTGCATCAAATACACCTCCATACTCTCACTTTTCATTCACATCTCCTTCTTCATCTTCTTTTTCTCCTTCCTAAGCTATGTTAATGGCTTCTTTATCATAAGAAAATAATGGAGAAAAATAATGGTAAAAAGAGTGTAATATATTTCCATATGTAAACAAAGTCAATCCACTTCAAAACCAAGTCAAAAACATTCCCCTCCTCTCTATAAGTGCACGGCCACCACTTCCTCCCTCAAATAGGCCAAGCACCACCCTTATAAGGGTCAAGGCCAAGCTTCCCTAGAGGCAAGGTGGAGATCCAGAGGCTTCGGGTTAAAGAAAAGAGAAGGAAGTGCTGCCAAAGTGCCGCTGGAATCAATTAAGGAAGCTTCGGAAAAAGTTTGGCGGAGTCGAAACCGATTGTGAGTACTTGATTTACATACACCTTAAAATGTTTAGATAATAGTGATATGCATGTTTAATTAGTAAATTAATATGCTTATATGATTAATATGTTTGAATATTGGTGGATTATATGGTCAATAACTTGGTTGTGATAAATATTACAAATAATGAGAAAATCGTAATTATCAAAATAGAAATGGTTAACTAATTAACCATAGTTAATTCATGGAAAATAAGTCCATATTAATATGTGTATGGAGTTTATTAAGCCTCTTTATGGTTTTGAATTTAAAAAGAAAAGTAATTTGGTTGGTTTAAAATAGAAAAGATATCGCTTTGAAATTTATTTAAAAAGCGGAGTTTTAATTTATTTTGAAAATAAATTACAATGTTTGATTTGGAAAATGTGAATTTGAAAAGTTGAAATTTCCACTACAACAAAAATACCCTATTACAACGCTCTTTTTACAACGGGCATTGGCTGCCCGTTGTAATAGAAGGCTATTACAATGGTCCATTCAAGCCCGTTGTAATAGATGACATATACAACGCCCTTTTTACAACGGGCAATGACTGCCCATTGTAATAGATGCCAATTTTACAATGTTCACAAAATACCCATTGTAATATATGCCAATTTTACAACGGTCATAAAATGCCCGTTGTAAGAGGTGCCAATTTAACAACGCTCATAACGCCCGTTGTAAAATATGCCAATTTTACAACGGGCTAAAAATGACCATTGTAATAGGTGTCAATTTTACAAAGGTCATAAAATGCCCGTTGTAATAAATGTCTGTTGCCAATTTTTGACAATCTATAATTAATAATTACAATGCTTTTTTAAAATTAATATTTATTATTTATTAATATTTAATCATTAATCATTAATAATATTATATTAATCATATGTTACTAATTACTAATTATAATATTATATTACTAATTACTAATTACTAACCATTAAAAATATTATATTATTTATTAATATTTAATAATTAGCTATTAATAATATTATATTAATCATTTATAACTTATAATAATTAATGATTATTAATAAATAATCACTAATTACTAATTATTATATATAACCAGTATTCCAACAGGCTAAATTTTATTTCCAGTTATTAGTAAGTAATATCGAGTAATTAATATTAAATATAAAATAATTTATAATTAATAATAAATATTAATAATTTATGATTAATAATTATTATTAAAAATTAATAATTAAAAATTAATAATAAATACATATTAATTATTAACAATTAATAATTAACATTAAATTATAATTAATAAATATGAAGTAACATTTAGTAATTAGTTTTTACTAATTAATAATTACGATTAAATAATTAATTTTCTCGATTATTTTCATTATTCGTAAATTTTTCAGCTCTGTTTGCTCGTTGTAATAGATGTCAATTGCAACTATTTTCTTCTGCATGTTGTAGTAGATGCCAATTTTCAACAACTCTTAACGCTAATCGTCGTTGCCTTCGATTAATGTTTAATGATTATTATTAATGTTTAAATAATAATAATTAATTTGAAATATGAAACAATTATCATTAATAATTAATATTAATAATTACTATTCAATAATCGATAATTAATATAATAATTAGTAAATAATAAATAATTATTATTATTAAATAGTTAATAATTTATAATTAAATAGTTAACATCAAAAAGTGTCCTTCACACTAAAAATCAAACTTGTTGTCCTTCAGAATAAAAAATTTTACAACTTTTTCCCTTTGCCTATTTTCCTATAGTAATTTACTATAGTTTTATAATTAAAAATTAATAATAAATAACTATTGATAATTTCTTATGTAGTAATATATTTACTAATTAATAATTAGTGATAAATAATTACTACTACTACTTAATAATATATACATAATAACTAGTATTTAATTATAATATATTTAGTAATTTAATAATTAATAATTTCTTAATCAATAATTATGTTTTCAAATAGACTCTCCTTTTAATAATCTGTCATCTTGTAGACTTGCACCACCCTTTCATCGAATTTACTTGTCCCGCTTTTGTTTTTTATCTTCCCGCTTTCCTTTTTCATCGAATACTTCACATCTGAATATACTTCGTTCTTCCCTCAAACTATCCCTAAATTGCTAAGCCCCAAAAAATCCCCAAACCTACAAACAAAATCATTTCCTTTCCTCTTCGACCATGAAATGATCACTCTTGTCCCTCCGTTCATCCCATTCGTCCCTACGATCGATTAGGCTCCACGACTAAGGAAGAGGCGAAGACCAATAGCGCCGGACTGCCAGCATAGCATACAAAGCGGCTAGCGCTCCAAACTTTGACCGACGATGGCGACTCTATTGTGAGGGCGAATTGGTGACTCCAATCTGACAACGACTCCAATCAGGCGGTAGTGCCGACTCCATCCATTAGTGCCGGCTCAAAAGGTAGTGTCATAAAAAATTGCCATCATAATTAATTAAATCTCAGGTTAGGGCATATAAAATCAGCTAGATTCCAAATAACAATGACAAATACTCCTGATTAGGAGAGTTGAATGCGGTATCTGTAGTCTTTGGTAATTCTGTGTTACCATTTTAGGGCAATATACATGATATAAATTGTTTGGAAGCTCGTCGAAGTCAAAAAAATTAGGTATTATTATAGGCTGATGGTAATTATATCAACATCCTGTCTAAACTATGTTTATTGTTGATCGGTAGTTGCTTTCGTTTCTTCTACTACACTTATACCATGCAGTGTTGGTTGGGTTGCTATAGCTGATGAATTACCACTTTCATCCTTTTGCACTTTCCTCATTTGTTATAAGCCAATGTATTCATCCAAATGAGTAATCAAAAAAGAAAGAGTAAATCTTCACAAACTTTGGTAGTTGATTTGGAGATGGTTGAACAGGTGCAAGAAACTAGTGATGGTAATCTCGACGAGTGTTGTCTTTGTACTATGGATGGTAATTTAATATGTTGTGATGGCGGTCGCGCTGCTTTTCATTCAAAATGTGTAGGAGTGGTGAAAGATCTCTTGCCTGAAGAAGACTGGTATTGTCCAAGTGTGTATTGAAGAGGAGCGAGGGTTCAATGAAGTTATCAAAACTGTCTGGGGCGGAGCTTTTGGGTGATGATTCCCATGGACGTTTGTATTTTGGAAGTTGTGACCGCCATTTGGTGTGAGTTTGTTTTTATTCTTATTCTCATTTTTAATGGTATTTTATCAGTATAGTGTTAATATGTGCCCATAACAATGATTGTTTTCAAGATAAGATTTTTTTGGGGTAGGGTGTTTTTTTTGTAGGGAGGGGTGGCTGGGGGTTGGTGGTGTGTATTTTTGTATTTAATCAGCCTTAACATCGTCCATCTTATTATTGTTACTATTATTATCAATGTATGCCTTTTGCACCCTATTGCTATGTTCTTTGATCCTTGTTGTATTTATTTTGTTACTACTTGAATTGGTGTATTTAGCAGGGCAAAATCCATGAAGAATGTAGTTAGCCATAGCTTTATTTTTTTAAGTTATAGGTTATATATAATGAGTACATGTTCTGCACACTTGGTGCAAGTACATATGATAGCACTAGTAGAGCTCTTGAAGATTGACCGAGAAACTATAGGTTCTGTCCCACCATAGGTAATAAATAACTAAACTGGTTGTTTATGTAGATATGTTATATTTATTTGCAAGATAATTTATGCGAAATTTTGAATCATTTCAAAACTTTTAACTCCTATCCGGTAGTTTACTTTTGTCCGATGTTTAGAACATTGAGCAAGTTATATAATTTGTCTTTTTTCTCAATTCATTATGTTGCAAGTCCTACTCGTGAGAGAATCCATGAATAAGAAAATATAAATATATTGTGTGGTGAAGGGGACTTTTTGCTGAGCTGATGATTGGAAAGGATGGTTGTTCAAATGGGACAGTCGGTTCCATGCATTTCTATAAAAAGGATGCAAATTTTTATAGTGGACAGGTGATTGTTAGTGCTCAAGTGCCATTAGGATATGGCATTACTTTTGGGAAGAAGTACATGATCGACGAGAACATGACGTTTGGCACGTATGGGGATGGAGCTGTGAATCAGGGGCAGTTATTTGAAGCTTTTAATACGAGCGCATTCTAGAATTGCCGGTTATCTTAGTTTGCGAGAATAATCATAGTTGATTTTGGATGTTTATTTGTTACATAAAACAAAATTAAGTTGTTTTTATTTTTGATTTGTACTGGTGTTGTCTAATGAAATTGTTTGACTGATTTTGTAGATGGCATGGGAATCGCTGAAGATCAACCAAGAGTCCAGCATATTATAAGCTTGGAGACCATGTACTTGGGTTGAAGGTAATTATGTTTTTTTTTGTAAATGCAAGGAGATTTTGTAGTAACATAGCATAGTTTGAATGCAGATTTTTTTTATCTTCGTTAACCTGATCTCCTAAATTGATTTAGGACAAATTAGATCCCGTCCCTAAGCATGTACATCCCCTTTTATACATTAGACAGTTGATTCCATTCTCAATTTAGGGATGATTTTGATAGCTTAAATCAATTTTTTTTGTTATTCGGATTTGGACAGTTGATCCTTTTGAAAATTAGAAACCTCTATTAATGTTAATATATTACACACTACTTTCTTTACACATGCACGCACCCAATACAAATTTTTGTCAATGAAAAACACATAAAGTTATCTGGTTTTCTTAATGTCGGTTATCTTTCCCTTGTAATCCATTCTCCACCAATTGGTTGTTGTACTGTTAATTAAAAGCACGTATAAATTTGTCTTTTTTCATTATGTTTTCTATAATTATATATTACTATTACCAAGCCTTAGATGATGGTCATGGCATAATGTATAGGAAGAACTACTAAAATCAAAGGTAAAAAACCGTGTGGCATTTTGCAAGCTGATGGATAAACACCTTTCTTCTGGAATTCTTACCAGAAAATGCCATTGGAATGATTATTATGCTCAGGTTAATTCCAGATTTAATTTTACGGGATGTTACAAACTATATATTCAGTGAATTTTCATCATCTAATTTTTTTGTAGGTTAAGGACTTGTCGGCTTACTTAGATTTGTCATCTAACACCTTTGGTCTAACTGCCAAAGAAGCTTTATGCTTATGTGTTAATGCTTTATGTACTTGGTTGTTATGAAACTAGTTGTCATGAATATGTTAGAACTATGTCCATATAAACATATCTAACTTTGTGGAATGTGTTGGAATTTTATGACTCTAGCTTTTAGTCTTTTCGTATGTGATTTTGGTTGTTTTATGATAATATTTATTACTCGTTAAATTATTCATTATTGGTATGGATGTACTGCATGGATACTGCTGTAATTTTTTTTTTAAAATTTGCATTTATTTTGCAACAGTCAGAGCATGTTGTTACGACCTTTTTACAACGGTCCATGCATGTTGTCAAAAGGGATTTCGCAACGGTCAATGCATGTTGTGAAACAGGCTATGCAACTTGTATTACAATGGCTTTTTACAATGTTTATTGCCCGTTGTAAAATACGGTCGACCTATTACAACGAGGCCTAATACAACAGGCGCATGCCCGTTGCGAAATCCATATTACAACAGGCATTGCTCATTGTAAAAATCATGTTTTGTTGTAGTGTTCATATAAGATATCATATGAGAATTTTATAATTGGATTTTTAAATAAAAAGTAGGAAATTGAATATTAAAATAATATAATATTATAATATGGGATAAAGGTGAACATGAGTGTTGATATGAAAAATATTGTCCAAAAATAGTTTAAAATGGTTTAAAATGATTTATTATGATTTCAAAATAGTTTAAAAGTGTTTCGAACAAGTTTCATAAAATTTGACTAAAGTGGTAAAAATAAGCCATTGTGTTTCAGCTGTTCGCGATTTTGCTACCTGAAAAGTTAAACTAATGTGTAGGGTGTATTATAATTCGAAATTCTTTGAAATAAGAATTGTCCAGACCCTTGGGGTTATAGTTTTCAAATGAATAAGAAAAATCAAGATTTAATTTAGTAGAGTTTGAGATATATCCAAATCAAGTTTTCAAAATCGTCGTGTTTTGGTAGTTCGGAAACCAAAGTGGTAAATTCTTTAAAAATTGATATTTTTAATCTTTAAAAATATGAAATAAATTCCATAAATATATTAAAATGTTTTAAAAGGGATTTAAGTTATAAAAATAGACTTATATTAAATGGAAAAATTGGTTTGATCAAAGATGCTTTTGCGACAGTTTTGGTAACTTTTGAAAATTAGGGTTTTAGCTTAATTATTCTTCCCCAATCTTTTTAATAATCTTTTCAAATGAATAATTAAGTATTGTGAAGGTGATTTGGAAGTTATACAATTATTTTGAAGGAGTTTAAAATAAATGGTTAAAAGGAAATTGTTTATAAAATTTCGGTTTTTCTTTCCAAATCTTTTGTGAATATTTATCAAATAATTAATCAAGTATTCTAAAGGCAATTAAGAAGTTTGAAAAATATTAATGTTAGAGTCGATCAAATAACTTGACTGCCTTATGGGTGACTGATAAATTGTCTTTAGGCTTGAATTTGGAAAACCAGTTTCCTGCTCTCCCTAGCTATTCGGACTGGCCCGACGGAGGGGATATCTAATTTGATTTACTCAGCCGCATCTTCTTAAGATAAGAGAAAAAGAGATTTGGATTTTTCCAAAGGATAAATAAGATTTTAAAATAATAAAGATTTTGTAAGCATATAAAATATTCTAGTTAAACTCTGTGTTAAATTCCGAGGAGGAAACTCGTACTACCCATACGAATTTAAAAAGTGATTTCACCATTATTCGATAAATAGCACGGGTTGAATATGAAAATTAGTATTGAGTATAATTAGTCTAATTTCTATAGATCCATTTTTACTCAATACTAATAGGTTTGGGTTTACAGTAAATGATGTCTTAAATAACATTGTTTTTGACCCATTAAAGATATGTTTTGGAAATGTTAAATCTTCATTAAGATTTGAATTATACTAATAATAGAATATGGAAATATTTTTCCTAAATAATTAAAAAAAATGATTTGGTATTTCCGAAGATGAAAAGGGGTTTTAATTTACCAAAGGATTTGATAAAAGAGACCTAATGACTCAATATACTCTTGAAAAGATAAAGGAATAATTTAAAGAATATATCTTTGAAAGATATTTGATTTGATAAAAACATAAATTGATCGGGATCGGATTTGGATGATTCCTATTTGAAAACCACTTCAAACCAACATATGCTTTCGAAAATGAAGACATATTGAAGATGATGATTTTTGAAGATGGAGATCTTCATAATGTAGTGATGCTTGCCACTAACCCTTAGGGTAATTTCTATATTATATATACGGTGGCAGTAGTACCTTCATTCTGAAAATCTTCGATTTGCAAGGACTACTCGCTACTAATACTAGGGGTGATTCCCAAACAGGATTGAGTAGAAGGAGTGCCTTCGGTTTATCCTTCCCCTAGACAACTTGTATGGATGAATGTTTGACATTACATTTCTAAGACTACGTACATTAGTTTTTACAGACGTACATCTGTTTGGTGGTGTAGGAGGTAACCCCTCTTATACATAACACTCTTCCCTAAGGCATATGAACTCGGGGGTTGTACTATTGTGGAAATCAATAGTGTGTTATAAGAAATGGCAATGTGGCATTCTAAGTGGAATTTTCTTTGTAAAAAGAAAAGCATTGCTCTGTGGAAAATAAAGCGTAGCCTCACGAGCCTCCCACCCGAAGATGATACGGGTAATTATGTGGTTTGTAAGACATGTAGAATACAATAGCCTATGATTATTGTTTGATGATAATAAACATATATATATATATATATTCGTTTAAATGTATTTGTTATTGTACTATTTTATTTTTCCACATAATTAAATAAATATTTATTAAATAAAATAAATAACTCAGAATTCATATTTAAACAAATATTTTATTCAAACAAATATTTTTTTACAAATTCAAGCTCTCACTATATTTACACTATATTCCGAATACAAGTTTCAATTACAACACAATTTTCACTTTACAGTTTTACATACATATTTCACCTCACTACATATTCACTCATCACTCGTATTTTATCTTTAACTTTGTTCCAGCCTGTATCCAGCATCTGAACTATCAGCAAAATAAACACTGACGTAGTAAAATTGAAAAAGAAATATTTTGCAGTGCAAAATGAAGTGTGTGTTTGAAAATATTGTTTACCTCGGTTATTTGGGTTGTTCATCGTCATTTTTTTAAATTCATCTTACACGAACAACTTATGAGATGTAATGTATCACTGTACATGCCACAAGATCGTGCACACCGATATACACTTGCTTGTTAATATTGCAGGGACAGGTGAGCACAAGGTCAAACCTGAGCCAAGACTGGATTCCACTCGAGGCAGTGCATATGTACAAAAGTGGTGCATGCAACATTTCAACCCAGCAAACATTGGAGCTTACATATACAACAATGCAGACTTGACTCAATTGAAAAAGACAAGCGGTGGTGAACACAAAGGCAAAGACCAAACTAGACCAGGCCAGACTTCAAGATGATCCAGACTAGCATGGATATGTAGACATGTACAAATAAGCAGATCAACCAGACTACAAGAAACCAGATTTCAAGAGGAACAAAACAAGACCACCAGACCACAGATGAAGATCCACATGAAACATGACTCAAACAAGGCAACAAGAATGACCGGAGATGCTTATGAAATCAAAAAGTAGAAACCACACAAGCAATGGTCAGTGCATAAGCAGACATGAACACAAGGAACCAGACCACCAAATGTACAAAGTGCACCAGACCTCAAATGGCACAAAGGCACAAGGAAAACATATGAAAACATGTAACTAGACAAGACTAGTGAACACAAGGGCTGCAACCTGATCAGTACACTCACATGTACACATGTATGCATATATGCATATACATACATACATATATATATATATCGGTTCAGAAATGAAAGTGCACAAAACATGGTCAGGTAACAATAACACAGCAATACAAAGCAATCAAGCACTTCAATGAGACCGGAACACACACCAGACTACATGAACATACCCATAAAGATTCAACAAATGTACAAACAATATGAAACCAGACACAAATGCAAAGCAAAGACATGAGATAGGCTTCAAGTGCAAAGCACAGTGGAACCAGATTCAAAAGCAACCGGAACCAGACCATAATGCACTAGATCAGTGAAATGAAAACTCCAGACATACTCAGGAACCAACATGAAAACATGGAACAAGACTGCAATACCAAAGAGCACCAGAAATGTACACATGAAGATTCAACCAGCCATAACTTCAAATGAAACATGACAGCAACTAGCACATGCACAGGGGCAATTGAATTCGAGCAAAGCAACAACACAGCAATACATATGGATATGGATATACATACAGGAATTAAATATGCAAGCATTCAGGCAGCTCACTTAAACAACACAAGAATAAAACACACATATATATACATACATGTATGTATGTATATACATGGAGACCACAATTTAACTGGAAGCAAAATCACAATATTCAAACTAGTACAAGGCATGCAAGAGTTCAAGCATTTAGTCAATGGTCGGCAGCTTACTTGAAGTTGTGTGTCAAGGAAATGGTTTTTAAAAAATGGCCAAACAAAACACAGTTGAAGTGTTCAACAAAACCAAGTGAATTAAATCGGGAAGCCAGGATTATCTCTAATTCAAATGGCAACAAGTCAGCGAACGATGAACAGGTCATAGAAGTAAAGAACAGAGCATATTCAAATACATCAAAAATATAATCGAAGGAAGATCAAGTCAGAGTGAACAAATAAGAAATTACAAGTTCGTTCAATCAAAAATCAATGCAAGTGATAAAATCACGAAAAATTCAAACCAAAATATACGAACGTAATTATAAGGTTTCATTCCCTATAATTGAACCTAATTCATCATTGGCAAGCATCGAAGTCGAGCATAATCAAAATCAAAAAGGGGCAAATCACGTACCAATTCAAAACAACATCCATCTCGACATAATTGAAGCGATCGCAAGCAATCAAAGCCAGGGAGATGATTGACAAAGCAAATCAAAGCAAAATCTTCACTTCAATCGATCGATTTCAAGTGGCAGCCTCAATTCGAACAAAACCCTAGTTTTTGAAAGAGTAACAAAGAAAGCGGCTGAAGGCATTACACAAAAGAAAAGGGAAAATAAGTATTTCTTTAATTATTTACTACTTGGGTCGGTCATTTTTATTGGGCTTCATTTTTTATGTTTAGGGTTTTGGTTTTAGTTATTTTCATTTGTAATTTTCTTTTTAAAATTGTGTAAATTTCTAGTTGTGTAACGAGGTACAAACTACGGGGCGTAGTTTGAGAATTCGCAACTCGGTGGTTGAGTTGTGGTAGGGTTTTGAGCTTAGAGTTAGGTTAATCGAGTTAGCGGGTATCGCGAGTTTACGTGTTTTCTAAGCGACTGATTACTTAATTTCTAGTAGAAACCTTATGGGCAGCACGTAGGCAAGTTTTTGCCGAAGCTGGGTAAATCTGTGTGCGATCTCTACTGCATTACTTTCTGTTAGTTTTTATTTTCGCATTAATTTTTAGTACACTCTATTCACCCCCCCCCCCTCTAGGGTGAAAACGATCCTACAGGACATATTTCGAGCTATCGGTTTTATTATGGATAAAGGAGTCCAATATCTGGAACCTTAACAGATTAAACGGATAGGTATTGGAGGCTCGACTGAGACTGAGTAAAGCGATCGAGATACGATGTTCCATAGTAGTATAACAATGTAGTATGGAGGCTTGCTTGAGACAATTGAATAGTCACCGGGGGCTAGGATTGTTATGTGTGGATTTCGTATTGAAAGAAAAGGCCACTAGTTCCCTATCATGTTGGAAATCCAATTCCAATATGAGCTTTACAATTTTGGTTGTATTCCCAAAATAGTTGTAATGCTTTGAAAACATTTCAACTACCCCTTTGGTATCATATACACTGTTTGACATCGTCGGGGTATTGGTACCTACTTTGTATATATATTTATTTGAAAAGTGTTTTCAAACCAATGTCATTAATGATATTATCGAATTGTTTAAGTATAAAGTATTTTGGTTATCATAAGGTAAAAACCTATCTGTATTTATGTGCGGCGTGGTCTTACGAAATACCCTTTCTTTTCAAAAAGGTTTTGTTTGGCATCGATCTGATCTATGACTCTGTCATATGATTATGGTTCAAGTTTCTCACGCTGGTTTACCAAGCCTGATCCGGGTATTTTTAATACTCGGGTCAAATCCGAGTAGTTTCAGGTTTAGCTGAAGACGCTTAGAGTTTCCAGAGGAGAGCTGGTGACCTTAATCAATGTATGGACATAGATTATATTCCCACTGCATTAGTTTAACTGTTTTGATTTTCAGCAATTGTATGACAGATTTATAACTGTCCAGGCTGAACTTAGGTTAGACTCTCGTATACATATTTCAAATTTTCCGCTGTAAAGATTATTAATATTATAAATTATTCCATTCGTGTGAGATGTTGTTCTGTCTTTATTTTCTTTTTCCCTTTACTATCCTCCTTTCCAGCACTTGGATGCTTGGCACGTGAATACCGTGGATGTATTAGTGTCAATTTCTAAGGATCGAAAAGGTGGGTCGTCACACAAAGCCTATATGCTAGCCCTTCTTCTAAATACTGGTTTATTAGTAACACTAACATAGCCTGCCAAACCCCATAACTAAAATCCAATTTACACTTACCTAATATAAGTCAAAGAAAATTCCCACTCCAATTACTTAATACCTCTTGTTTAGAAATGAAGCGGACATTTCCCAATTAGGCACTGTCGTAGGTTATTTAAGACTTTAAATAAGGAGGAGGCAAACCCAACGACCATTTAATACCTCAATCCCTGAAGTAAACCATTGACATCCCTAAAGGTATTGAGCCATTTAATACTTCAAATTTGTGGTGAACCCATGGTATATTTTCCCCAAACCTATACACGCACATATATCCCCTGTCCATGGGGCGTATAGCTAAAGATGTCCTACATCAGTAGTACGCATACACAAGTGTTCGTAGCCTCTAGGTGAGGGTTGACTTCCGTTGTGTAACTCTACTGACCTCGTATCCCACCCATACTAAATTAAGCCATTTATAACTAACCTAAATATTGGGCTAGGCCCACTAATTCACACCTGCCATAATTTATTATTGAGGCCATATAGTTCTCACTATGGAATTATTACGCCTCTTAAGTTCATTTATTAACTTGCTATTAACTTATTCTTATCCAATACGCTTATTTCATTTATTCTTTATTTCTTAAATGTCATTTATTCCTTCACTTTCAGTTAAATGTTCTTTATAAATTCTTATCATTATTTAAAACGGACAATCACTAATGACATTTATTTATTCATTTCAAATTTAACTTATTATACCTATTCTATTTTCTCCATAAATGTCATGTTTAATTCTATAACTAATCCCATTAAACGCATTTATGTCCGCATTTGATTTTTGTAACTTCCTATTAACTGTGCATTTATTACCCATTAATGCTGCAATCATTATTCATTAATATTGGAGTTATTATCCCCTTTTCATTACAACCTCCTAACCCTTTGATTTACTATGTTATTAATATTTAAAAGTTCTAATTGTAATTAATAAGAGTACCAACATATATTTATTTATTACGCTTTGTGTGTGTGTGTGTTTATTTATTTAATTAGTAGATGCGGTTATACATGTATATGTGTATTTAACTCTTTAATATCTACGTTTAGGAATCTCAAAATAGACACTTATCTGTAAATTATACAAAGAATTTTCATTTCCATATTTTAATATATTGGAGCTATCCTTCCCCAAAATGGAAATTATTACCGATAGAACTTTCCATAAACTACCTTAAAGAGGACTTTAGCTCCGTTTGAAATTACAAGGAATTATCTCCTTTCCTTTCTATTGAAATAGACAGTGCAAAATACAAAGAAGGACATCCGTACTTTACACATCTCTTTCATTTGGGTATATTCCTTATTAATCCAAATGACACATTTTTTATACATAGTAGTTAGATCGACTATGGAATTTACACGGAAATAGATAGAACTTAATTTTACAATCATCACTCCCAATAAATTAAAATATAGAATGTTACATTCTTAATCAAATTAGGGCATTCCAAATGAATACTAGACAATTTACAACCTAATTAACATAAATCTATAATAAACTTCACAATCTTACCAACATCATACTGTACAACTTTTAGGGACTAATTTCCCAAAAATTTCAAATTAGAGTGTCTAGGTCATTCATTCATAATTACATAACTTAGAGAATATGTAGGCGGGATTTCAATTTAAATACATTCATTTCTAAGGGTCTTGCATGGCCATAATAATCAAATAAAATTCAATGATATAAATTTCAGTGTCATATATAAATCATTTAATTTTCTGCTCACCTTTCTAGCTTTTCAAATCTCCAAAACTGAATACATTCCTTCTTAATTGAACCATTTTCCCTTTCCAACCTAAAAATATGTATAAAAAGATATATAAATACCCATTAGAATTACATATCTGAGAAGAGATTTGAGTTAAGTGGAATTTAGATTTATAATTATAGAGTTTACCTTTTCACATAATTGATTTACTCCTTCTCTTGTTCTCTTTTATTTTCTACCATTCTCTAATATATACATATATATGCATAGAATTTTTTAATTTCTTGAAATAGTAGAGATGGAAAAATGGTAGAGCTCTACTGCTCTTTCAGAAAATATAAGAAGAAAAGGGGTTGGGCCTGTATTTATAGTGCTTAAATCAATTATAAATGTTTGATTAATATTTATTAAATCTAAGCCGTTAGGCCAAGGTTCGACCCTAGCCGCCACAACACAAACCGCTCGACCATTCCTCATAGGCAGTTACCATTAATTAATATTTATTTTCTTAATTCCTTTTCTAATTATTTTTGATTTGAAAACTTTAAATACTGATAACTTCTTCATTTGAACTCTGATCGCAAAATTTTATATATGGAAGTTACTCAATAAATCGCCACGAGCATAATGGTGCATGTTTCGTTGCCAAATTCTGACTTTTGCTCAAATTCTATTTTTAAGCCTTAATTAATTATCAATTAATTCCTTTTAATATATTTACTGTTTATTTTACGGGGTCTTACAGACGCAGAGCTTTCTTTGCAGGAATAAAGGATTGTGTTTGTTATCCCGCCTTTTGGCAAGGCCGTGACACCAAGGACTTAACTAGAAAACAGTGACAGATCGTCTCGGAAGTCGGTTACACATAAGGATCGCTACGGATATCGATGAAATTTGTTCAAGTCCGGATCGGGCTACAATTGATAAGGCGCGTCAAGCAAAGCCGTGGGAACCAACGATCCAAGTTTCAACTCAATCCGAGTTCGTATGCTCAAGATATCGTCGACAAAAGATGGAGTAGGGCACCCTTAGTTCGAATCCATAGGTTTCGCCTATGTTCGAATCCATTGGCCAGGAACCAGTTCGAATCCATCGAACTTCCATTGCTTCGACTCCATCAGCCCTCCCTTGCTTCGACTCCATCAGCATAGAGGCTCTTGTTCGAATCCAACCGGATGTACTTCGAATCGATTCGAACGATACCTTAAGTTCGAATCGATTGGAGCTTTCTACAATTCGAATCCATAAAGGGAGGGAGCTTCGAATCCAGGAGACGTAGCTTCACTTCGAATCCAGGAGACATAGCTCGCCCTCGACTCCACTATCTTCCAATCCACCCAACTGGGAGTCCTCGACTCCGCCATCTTCGAATCCAGGTCGTGGATTCGACCCAGTCAATGCGGAGTGCAAAGCGGACCGATGCGAAGAAGGCGCACCATGTCACCATCCTCATTTGCAGAAGGATCGATTCGAACGAATCGATACGAGCGTATCGATTCGAATGACTCCAGAGTTCCAAAAACACCAACTTGAATCGGTCATAACTCGAGTTCTACAATTCCAAATGACATGAAATTTTCACAGAGGCTTAAGCGCATGATGAAGAAT
Source organism: Allium fistulosum (assembly GCA_030737815.1). NCBI lineage: Eukaryota > Viridiplantae > Streptophyta > Magnoliopsida > Asparagales > Amaryllidaceae > Allium > Allium fistulosum. Next base: position 9,798,650 of record JASFAW010000014.1, read on the forward strand.
GTTCACACCAAATTTCAGCTCGATTGGAGCAATTCTTGATCGATTCGAACCATGGGTCGAATCGATCCCAAAGTGGGCCCGGATCTCCAGATTTCGGCCATGTGGGCCCCCTGACGTACCAGAACTGGTCTCCCCTCATTTTAGGCGAAATATCAGCCTCCTACACCTATAAATAGAGCCCCTGGTCATTCAAAAAAGGGGTCGAAGGATTCTAAGTACTGAAGAGCGCCCAGATTCTGCCAGATCTACTCCAGAACACCGCCGCTGCTTTAGATTGACACTTAGCATTCACATTCAGTTGTATTACATTATAAACTACTGTAATCTTCAAGTAATCGAGCAATAAAATCATCAATCTTCATAGTGGACGTAGGCGAAACGCCGAACCACTCTAAATCGCTTGTCTTTGCAATTTACTTTCTGTTATTTGGAGTTTTTGTTAGATAATCCACAGTTTTAATTTTCATTCTGCGCGTTTATCTCTTCAAAGACTTCCGAAGAGTGTTGTGCCCATTTTTGGTACAAACACTTTGGTGCTTTCACTGAGAAAAAACCAGCTTTTTTCTCCTGCTCCTTGGATCTACCATCGATACCGGATTGCACAAATCCAAGAGGAAGATCCAGATCTTCGATTCACAGTCCTTCCATTCTACTCAGATTTGCATAAAATCTAGGAAAAGGATTCATCATTCGAAATGGTTAGCACGAGAACCACTTCTACAGCTCCAGGACAAGAAGGTAGGGATGGACAGAATCCTGCTCAACAGCAGCCATCCAACCAAGACAACACTGCCCACTCAGATCCGTCTGGGGCAGTCACTAGACAAGAATTCCAAGTATTGCTACAAGAACTGACTCAGAGTCGGCAACAATTAGCTGAACAGTTACGTGCCAATATCGAATTGACAAACCAACTGAACCGCCAGGGCCGTAGGAGGTCCAGAAGGGATGATGTTTCCCGCTCATCCACTGAAAGTTCTGCTTCATCAGACTACTATCACAGATCTACCCGTCCTCGATTAGACGGGAGTCATGCACAAACGACCGGATACCAACCCGCTTTAACTATTGGACAGTTGAGGGCAGGACCGTCAACCAGCTTTCAGGCCGGACCCTCCACGCAAGGAGGCCCTACTACACAGCATACCGCGGACAATCATGCCGCAGCTGCCACAGTAGAAACAAGGGTTGATACCCGAAATATTTCAGAGCCAAATAATCGGCAACGTGGGCGTACTCCTGAACCGTACGTCTTAGAGGACGCTGAGCCAAGGAGGCAAAATTTGGACCGTCGACAGCGTCCGATCCGAACTCGCGCTGTGGAACCCGACCACACCTTAGCTCGGCAAGCTCAAAATGTAGCAATGCCAGACATCTCGACTATGATACGTCAGATGATCCGCGAAAGCCAAGGCCTTACCAACGATGACTGGGGACTTTCCCGTAGTCATACTCCCTTCACAAACGAGATACTGAATGCTGAACCTCCCCGGCGATTCAGGATGCCAACCCTTCCTATGTACGAAGGAAATTCTGATCCCAATCAACACATCTTAAAATATGAATGGTCAATGAGCGCCGCAAGGGCCGATGACGCAGTAAAATGTCGAAGTTTCCCCATCTCTCTAGGTGGAATTGCAACGATGTGGTTCACAAGATTGCCACCTAGGTCTATCTCTTCATTCGATCAACTGGCTAAGAAATTTGTTGAACAATTTCGCATGCATGTCGCTAGACCCAAAGATGTCAACACCTTATCCAGTGTTACCCAAGCTCGTGGGGAAACGCTAAGGTGTTATTTAGAAAGATTCCATGCGGCGTGTGTGGAGATTAGTAACCCCAACGATAACTCAATCTTAATGGCATTGACAAAGGGGATTGACCCTGATTCTGAATTTGGAAACTGGTTAGCCGGAAAACCGCCCGCATCGTTGGACCGTTTCTACTCCAAAGCCGCGCAATTCTTACGACAAGAGGACGCGAAACAGTCTAGGAAGCAAGACGATGCGGGACCCAAGAGTGAAGAGATACAGAGCAATGTAGCAGTAAAACAGTCCGGTGACAATTCCGGAAAAGTTCAGTTGAACATACAGAACAAGCAAACTCAGCCAAGAGGTACCAATGATCAGAATAAGAAAAGAGATCCAAATCGGGGTCCACGACGTGAGGTCCCAATGTTCGATAATTACACACCATTGAATACATCGTTGGAGAATGTGTACCTACAGACTTGCAATACTATGCAATACAAGAAACCGGCTCCGAAGCAATCGTCGGAGAGGTAGATTCAAACAGGGAAGTTCTGTAGATTCCACGAAAGTTATGGCCACAACACCAATGAATGTCGACACTTGCAGGACCTCATTGAGAAGTTGATCAGAGAAAGGAAGTTAGATCAGTTTGTGCGGGCACCGCAGTCTGAAGGGGCGGGCCCCTCAAATCAAAATCATGTATAGAATCCAGAAAGGCAGGAAGAACCAGGTCGTGTCGGAGGAAGACTGGTAATTAATGTTGTAAGTGATAGTCATCGAACAGCGAAGCGAAGTTGGGAAGAAGTGAAATCATATAACAACTTGGCTAGACGAACAGACTTTGAGTATGATGATAGCTTGGACAATAAACCTTCGACCAAGCGAAAAAGAGCGATAATTAACGACATCACTTTCCGAGACAACGATATTGATTATGTCGGAAGCCCGACTACTGACCCACTCGTGATATCGGCACAAGTAGGTCCAGCTTGGATGAAGAGGATACTAGTTGACTGCGGGAGCTCTGTGAATATCCTTTTTATACATGCTTATAATCAAATGAGGATGAATCCCAGAGATTTGGAACCTTGCCAAACTCACCTCCATGGATTCAACGGTAGCTCTACCGTACCTATTGGGGTGGTGAAGTTACCAGTTAGGTTGGGATCTAAGGAACATAGGAGAGTTCGAACATTACAGTTCACTGTGTTGAACATAGTCTCGCCATACAACGCTTTCTTAGGACGACCTGCCCTTACTGAATTCAGAGCTGTAATTGCCCCATGGTGCTTGACCTTAAAGTTTCCCACCGTCAACGGAATTGGAGTCGTCCAGGGCGATCAGGTTGACTTAAGAACAGTCATACACCGAAAACGAGTCGCCCGATTACGCGATGCCAAGGACCAACTTAAAACTTTTGAGCGCAATGAGATTTTCATTAAAAAAGAATACCCATCACTACTGCACATGAAACCAACATGGAAGGGATCACATGAGATTAAGCAAGAGCTCGGGGATAATGTATATGAGATGACGACCGCTGATGGTCTAGCTTCACCAAAGGCCTTGGATAGCGAAAGACTTCGTCGCTATCGCACATAACAGGCTATGTTTACCTATTTAGTTTCAATTCTGTCTTAGAATTTGTTTCTGCATTTCGAAATTAGAATTTGTAATAAGGCAACTGACTTTGCCATGTTTTCTTATTTCAGCAATAAGATGCCATCTCTTTGAGCCAGAGCTGTGATTCATTAAATACAATGTACAACATCACGATGCACGAAGAGCTAAATTCCGTCACGCAATGGAATTTATTTAAATAGGGAGTGGCTATGAAGCAATCAACCACTCACCAAATGAAACCCGAGCTCGGGGGCAAGCCATCACATCAGGCCAGAAATGGGTTGATACACGACAACCTTTTCCTTAACTCCAGCTTCCGAGAGCGCGAACTGGAGTATAAACATTAACTAACTCCGTACTCCCAGAGTGCGAGGCGGAGTATAAACATTTTACAAAATCCCAGAGAACTCCGAGAGCGCGAGCTGGGTACAAAACTTTTTACTTAACTCCGTACTCCCAGAGTGCGAGGCGGAGTATAAACATTTTTCTAAATCCCAGAGTACTCCGAGAGCGCGAGCTGGGTATGAACATCAACAAACTCCAGCTTCCGAGAGCGCGAACTGGAGTATAAACATTAACTAACTCCGTACTCCCAGAGTGCGAGGCGGAGTATAAACATTTCTCCTAAATCCCAGAGTACTCCGAGAGCGCGAGCTGGGTACAAAACTTTTTAACTAACTCCGTACTCCCAGAGTGCGAGGCGGAGTATAAACATTTCTCCTAAATCCCAGAGTACTCCGAGAGCGCGAGCTGGGTACAAAACTTTTTAACTAACTCCGTACTCCCAGAGTGCGAGGCGGAGTATAAACATTTTTCCTAAACCCCAGAGTACTCCGAGAGCGCGAGCTGGGCACAAGCTTTTTATTTAACTCCGTACTCCCAGAGTGCGAGGCGGAGTATGAACATTCCTTAACTCCGTACTCCCAGAGTGCGAGGTGGAGTATAAACATTCCTTAACTCCGTACTCCCAGAGTGCGAGGCGGAGTATAAACATTCATCTAACTCCGTACTCCCAGAGTGCGAGGCGGAGTATAAACATCCATTCTACTCCGTACTCCGGAGCGCGAGACGGGGTATAAACATACGTCAACTCCACACTAATCCCCAATACTGGGGGCAGAACCATAACACACAACAAGATGGAGACAAAAGGGAATACATTCTCATTTCCACTATCAACAAAAAGAATATGATTACAAAATGGTTCAAGAAATGGCTACTAGTGGGAGCCGAATCCACATCTATACACGGCTATAGAAGAATCAACAAAATGCTACCCTACACAACAGAGATTTAAAGAAAGAGTTCAATCTTTCTTCTTCCTTATCTTCTTCTTCGGGGTAGCTCCACCCGATCCGCTGCCCGATTTCTTCCTCAATCGCTTGCTCTTTTCAGGCTTGCCCTCCGGCAGCGATATAATGTCGACATCTTCCTCAGAGCTGGAGGCGACGGGAGTCCTTCTAGGAGGACGAGCTGGAGGCATAGGAGTAGTAGCAGGAGGAGGGGCAGGAGCGGTCTCAATCATTACAGTACCGCCCGGTGAAATCACCATTAACGGGGCAGGCCCGGGCGGATTCACACCAACATTCCCTGCTGCCATCTCGGCAGCAATCTCAGCAATAACATCGTCCTCACGAGATACTTGGGCCGCATTAGATGTGCTAATAGCTGGCATAGATGAACTAACAGCCGGAGCAGCCTCACTCACAATATCGGACGGGTTGGCAGAGGGGTCGATGGGTTCATTGAGAAGCTCCTCAATCATTTGAGCGCTGAAAGAAAACATATTCGCATCTCCATCCTCGCCAATCAAAGTGGAAGTCGTGACGGCTTCAGAAAAAACAACCCCTTGTGTTTGATGAGGAACTGATAGAGCAAGGGGCGCAGACACAATAGCTTCAGTCACTGAAATGCGACAAAACGAAGATTGTTAGCCAAGTGTGTTGCTTAAGGTTTGTCACGACTAAACTACGAGAAGCGTTCAAATACCTTCCTTGGTCTGGACCGAAACATGGGTGGAATCATCGGCAGAAGATAATAACGGCTGGTCAGGATTATATGCAGGAACAGATTGGGGGTCTACCGCACCAGTGGTTTCGGGCAATGTTGGGAGTACAGCTCCAACACTTGCCTCGTGATGCGCGGTCCCCGAACCTTCGCCTGTCTCTAGAGATTGAACGCCAAGCTTTTCTTTCGCCATGGAGATCACCACCTCATGAAGGGTTTTCCTCTCATCGTCGGTGAGCAAACGCATCTCTAGCTCAAAGTCGTCAAATGTTTCATCTGGATGCACTGCTTTCTTCTCATTCACCAGCCGGGTCCAGGCATTGTACAAGATCATGGAGTCATCTCCCAGCCGCGCTAAATTTCTATGCTCCAGCACATTAGCGTTGTACGTGATAAGGAGATCGTCGAACTCAGCGTCCAGCCTGGACCTCTCCTCCAAAATCTTTTCCTGGATTTCTGCCTCCGCAGACTTAGACTTGACCGCCACCGCAGCAAGTTCGGCCCTAAGAGATACCGCTTGGTTGCAAGCCTCTTGAGCAGTGGCGTTTGCGTCATCCTTCTCCTTCACCATTTCAGCGAATTTGGCCTTGAGCTCGTTCAGCTCTTTAACGGCTAAGTCTCGCTCAGCTGCAACGGTGGTGTTGCGGTGGCCCATCTCTTCTACCGTGGCGCAATGTTCCTGTTGCATCCTAGCCATTTTGGCCACGGCGTCCTCGTGTTTCTGGAGAGCTTGAAGTTCAGAACTCCGGGACGTCTCCATTTCAGATTGAAGAACTTCAATGATGCGTTTCTGTTTAGCAATTTCAGCATCGCGTTCAACAATAATCTTCGCCCTGTCAAAAGCCACTCTAGAAGCCTTCACGGCTGCTTTGTACCACTCCTTGTACTGAGCGTAGAAGTCGTGAATATAACTATGAGCGGTGGTCTCAGCTTCCGGAGGAATTCTTTTGAAGTTAGGAGGGAAGATATAGCCATCCATGCAAATTTCCGGGTAGTCATTCTTCATTTGAGCGAGTTTAGCAGCTCCCTCACTAGTCAACTCAGCCGGAGCTTGTTCAATTATAGCGGCTGCCGTTGGTTCCATTCTTGGCCGCTGAATATCAGGCCGAGAAGATTGAGAAGGCAGCTGTTGCTGATGAGATGGCCCTGGGAGGTCTACTGGAGCCCTGGGAGGCGGAGGAGAGCGAGATCGGGGTCGGTACTGGTATCCCCGGTCTCTGTCAGAATAATCATAGCCAGAACGGTTGCGCGAGTAATCTCTGTCTCTATCATAACGTTCTTGACTCGAATAGCCTCGCCCGTGATCCCTATCCGTCTCTCTCCTACGGGAATCATAAAATGGAGAAGATTGGCGCACATTCTGAAGCCTATCTAGAGTGGAGCCACGTCCTGACATCTCATCTGCGATAAGAAAGAATTACGGATTAAACTTCTATAGAGCAATGTTTACCATGCAGAAGTCATGAAGTGCCGTGGAAGTGTGTGTAAATGTGTAAACCCCCAAACCGACCGGAAGTGTTGACCGCACTTAAAGGAAAAGGCTCGTTCACGTTTAGAACATCTTGAAATTCCTCCAACCCAGGATCATGAGAAATCGATATATAATCTGGGATAGGAATATCGTCTAGCCCTTTGAAAGAATCTCTCGAATGAGAAGGGGCGGCCTCAGAAATCATGACCCCGGAAGCGGGAAGAAACACATCTACAGATTTTCCCCCCTTAGACTTAAGTTTTTTGGAAACGGCGGCCTTGCCTTTCCGTTTTTCTCCCGATTCTTCGAAGCTTCCCGAGAGATCAGCCATCGGCTCTGAATCTGTGTGGGTTCTTTCTTCATCACCCGCCTCAATTATTTTGATTCCGAGTGACTTCTTCACTTTTTTCTTCTTGGTCTTCTTCTTATCTCCCTTCTTGGAGGCAGACTTTGCAAAGCCTTCAACGACTATGCTTTGATTGATGTCGATCAAACCAAGGACTCTTAAGTTGTAGTCGTTCAGCACCGAGTCAATATGCCTCAGCTCGCTTGGGACTTCTTGAAAACTCCGGACGGTACCCTTGAAACGCCCTCCATCGGGCCTAGAGATAATAGCTGTAAAAGGAATGAAATGTCAATTTTAAACACCGAAGAGCTATTGGTCAAGGAAACAGGTTAAGACGCTTACGTCTAGACAACCATCGCCTAGCAAAACCCGGAGGGCATCGAACGTAGAACCATTCGTTCTTGAAATAGCTCAGTCGAGTCCAAGCTCCAACTACAACTTGGCAATTTCTAACTGCCTCCAAAAATGTAAACGACGGGCTATCACCCCTGCTCTTGAAGTTGAATATGTGTCTGATCTCGGAGGGCCTCGGCGGGCGAAAGAGACAGTCCATAAATATGATAAAGGCACTGTTCAGCAACGCGTGCCCGTTGGGATGAAGTTGTGAAGGAGCAATTCCTAAATATGATAGCATCCCTCTGATATATTGATTGAAAGGAGGAAGAGTTCCAGCCGCACAAGCATGACGGTAGAATGTTGTATATCCTTCAGGCGGATTATGCGGTCTATCAGTGGCGCTGGGCAATAATACATCACCTAGAGATATGTTGTGCTTTAGGCAAATTCGTCCCAATAAGGATTCAGAGATGTTAGACTGAACCGAATCGACAGGGTCCTCAATAAATATAGCCTCTGACAATTCATCTGGAGCTGGATCGATTACATCGGCAGGGATTTCAGGAATCTCAAGAACCGGAGGAGTCGAGCTCTGTACTTCTTGTTGTTGGGAGCTCGAAGATTCCATAATTAGCTAACTCATCAGAAAGCAACATTAAGTTCATAACTAGCCCGTGCATACCCCAGTGTAGTGTGTATGAACGTGTCGTGCAGTGCAAGTGCTGTGCATCACTTAAACAAATTTAACAGAATAAAGCGAGATGTTCATACGGCATAACTTGGGAATTTGAGAATGAAAATGACCGTCATCGCTGACCGTCACTTCCACACCATCCAAACGCTGCGAACCAACTTCAAGTATAAATCAGTTGTATTATTGGTTAAGTCATAGTTCCATCGACGAGCTTCGAAGGGAATTCAAGTTCAAGTTTTTTAGTCAAGTTCGATTATGCGAGGCCGAAGCTCGTCGGAGTCAAGTATGCTAAAATTCTTTAAGTTCGTCAGAGAATAACTTGAAACTGGTCATAATTCATATGATGGAGCAAGTCATAAACGTTGGGTTCTCAAGACTGAAAGCGTTCGAATCCATATAGATCGACTCAATGTGCTTCGAATCCAAATAGGTCGACTCGATATGCTTAGGGATAGAGAAGCGCCTCGAATCCATAGGCACTAAATGACTTCGAATCGATCGACTTTCGATACCTTCGACTCGATCAAGGCATAGTTACATCGAATCGATCGACACGAGGCTTTTTCTTCCTTTACAAGAATCGATTCGAACCTTTGCATCAGAAAACGATTCGAATCACTTGTTCCTGGATCGATGCCCACCGAGTCGACCTACTCCATTCAGATCTCATCACTCGAATTTTTTGAGACGAAGATAGTTCTAACATTTTCATCTCGAATCAATCCTTTAGTTACCTGATTCGATTGCAAGTGGAAGCGGGGACGAAGTCGATCGTTTCGAGGAAAGCCCGTTAGTTTTTGCTCTGAGAGATCGATTCGAAGAAACGGCTAAAGCAATGGTAAATGGTAAAAAGTGAGAAGAGAATAGTACCCCGGTATATATAGGAGAAAATAGACGATTCGCCTCCCGGTACAACTGACCGGCTTTAACAGGTAAGGGCATCGACTCGATTCGTTATGGCGACTTCGAATCGATAGTAACCCACCACTTCGAATCCATCTCCTGCGAATCTCCTTATATGTTCGAATCCATCTCAACAACATCGACTCAAAGCACGAGCCCCACGAACCATCATTTCGAAAGTAGATCGGTTCAAGCATTCACGACTTCGACTCCACCAACTCAGAGAACTTCGAATCCACACAGTATCGATTCGAAGGAACGTCGATTCGAAGCAGTCGACAGAAGATGAACGTGGGTCGCTATGCCCCATCGATTCGAAGTGTCTACTTCGAAACCATCAATTCGAAGCGGATCCAGAAACATTGCTTCGCGTCCATCAAGTACCACCGGTCAAATGGACGAATCATTTCCATATAAGAAATTGCTTATTCACTCTTGTACCGATTCAGGAGAGGATCAATACGAGAGGATGATCATAGACAATCATAAAAACAATGTTTTAACTCAAATCTCAAATCGGTTCAGGAGAGGACCGATGCAGATTTCGATAGCGGACCGAACAGACAACAACTTGCGATCACGCAACGTTAGCCAAGGTCAAGATAATACTCGTGTGCACGTATTTTTTGACTAATGTTTTGGTCTTTATCATCGACAGGAATCAGATGTTCATCTCGTCATGACTCAAAAGCCTAACAATCGATCATGATCGTACAACGATTGGTTACAACAACAAAGAAGACAATTTTCGACAAAGCATGTTGTAGCTATCCAATGAGAGACTGCAGCTTTTCAAAGCACGTCATGTTTACACAAGATGTACTTTGGGGGGCAAATGTTATCCCGCCTTTTGGCAAGGCCGTGACACCAAGGACTTAACTAGAAAACAGTGACAGATCGTCTCGGAAGTCGGTTACACATAAGGATCGCTACGGATATCGATGAAATTTGTTCAAGTCCGGATCGGGCTACAATTGATAAGGCGCGTCAAGCAAAGCCGTGGGAACCAACGATCCAAGTTTCAACTCAATCCGAGTTCGTATGCTCAAGATATCGTCGACAAAAGATGGAGTAGGGCACCCTTAGTTCGAATCCATAGGTTTCACCTATGTTCGAATCCATTGGCCAGGAACCAGTTCGAATCCATCGAACTTCCATTGCTTCGACTCCATCAGCCCTCCCTTGCTTCGACTCCATCAGCATAGAGGCTCTTGTTCGAATCCAACCGGATGTACTTCGAATCGATTCGAACGATACCTTAAGTTCGAATCGATTGGAGCTTTCTACAATTCGAATCCATAAAGGGAGGGAGCTTCGAATCCAGGAGACGTAGCTTCACTTCGAATCCAGGAGACATAGCTCGCCCTCGACTCCACTATCTTCGAATCCACCCAACTGGGAGTCCTCGACTCCGCCATCTTCGAATCCAGGTCGTGGATTCGACCCAGTCAATGCGGAGTGCAAAGCGGACCGATGCGAAGAAGGCGCACCATGTCACCATCCTCATTTGCAGAAGGATCGATTCGAACGAATCGATACGAGCGTATCGATTCGAATGACTCCAGAGTTCCAAAAACACCAACTTGAATCGGTCATAACTCGAGTTCTACAATTCCAAATGACATGAAATTTTCACAGAGGCTTAAGCGCATGATGAAGAATGTTCACACCAAATTTCAGCTCGATTGGAGCAATTCTTGATCGATTCGAACCATGGGTCGAATCGATCCCAAAGTGGGCCCGGATCTCCAGATTTCGGCCATGTGGGCCCCCTGACGTACCAGAACTGGTCTCCCCTCATTTTAGGCGAAATATCAGCCTCCTATACCTATAAATAGAGCCCCTGGTCATTCAAAAAAGGGGTCGAAGGATTCTAAGTACTGAAGAGCGCCCAGATTCTGCCAGATCTACTCCAGAACACCGCCGCTGCTTTAGATTGACACTTAGCATTCACATTCAGTTGTATTACATTATAAACTACTGTAATCTTCAAGTAATCGAGCAATAAAATCATCAATCTTCATAGTGGACGTAGGCGAAACGCCGAACCACTCTAAATCGCTTGTCTTTGCAATTTACTTTCTGTTATTTGGAGTTTTTGTTAGATAATCCACAGTTTTAATTTTCATTCTGCGCGTTTATCTCTTCAAAGACTTCCGAAGAGTGTTGTGCCCATTTTTGGTACAAACAGTGTTGTAATTTTAAATATCGATTTGGATATCCAATGCTGACACTAGATCATATTCGATGCAACTGTTCTTTAGAACCATCTCATCAAAGCTTAGTTTATGATTCATGTTCCACCAAGACTTAATGAAACCTATTGTAACACCTTGCATATGTGAAAACTTGACATTATTACAAAACTAAAGTCGACCATTGGAAAATCCCAAAGCATGAGATAGCAATGCAAAGCTAACACCAAGTTGTGAAAATTTAATGAGCATCCCAAACTTTCCCGGCGTTAGCCACAGGTTGCTACAATTATTATTTTGCTATATATGGTAATCGGCCACGAATTTGACCATCCTAATTAACCATAGCATGGTAACGACAACTAGAGCCCAACAGGGGTGTCATGACAACCACGGTGGCGACGTGATTCAAGAACCCACATTGACTTGAATCTATATCTGAAGAAAGAAAGTAAGGACAAGTGAAATCAGCATCAAATTGATGGGGACAGTGATGAGAACAATCATGGTGATGTTAGCGACGGTCACCGAGGTGATAGAGGCGACAACAGCTTGACATTGAAGTGCAAAAGTCTAGGTGGCGATTGGTGGTTGAAGTTGCAGAAAGAAAATAGTTTGAGATTGAAGATTTGGAAAATAAAGTGCATTTACAAGTATGCTCGGCCCCAAATGTATATGAATCGATAAAACATTAAAAAATCATGTCGGTACCGACATGATTCACGTGGTCCATACCAACATGATTCAATTATTGATTAAAAAAGAGAGAGAATAGAGGAAAGAAACGCCATACCTGAACAAGATGTGATATCATTTTCAAAATGGTAAGCGCATCCACTTGATGGCAAGGAAAGAAGTGGTACGCTAAATATTTGAAGTGATGAACAGTTATCTCCAAAACAGATACGACACTTCAAAGATCACTATTGGCTACCTAAAAACCTTTGGGAAACTAAGGTTATACTGTTTACCATGATGCAAAGCATTCTATGTTTCATGAAAGTATAATTTGGGGGGGAAGTGTTATCCAGCGTTTGAACCGAACAGCATTTAAGTAGATATGGACGTCGAGACGAAGACAAAATGGGTCAAGAGCTTGAAAACATGCTTAGAATGGTTGGAAGAAGCAACTTAGAAAATTTGGAGTCAAATGGGCAAAGAAGACATGGTCAGTACCGACCATAATTATGTTCGGTGCTGAGTTAATTTTTTAGAGGGGTCCACCTTCCAACTTTAGGAGGTTGAGGCTTGTATAAATATAAAGTAGATTAACCTATTGTGAATACCATTATGGTCGGTGCCAACATGATTTTTCTCCTTTAGAAGATTTATTCTTCCTCCCTATTCTCTTGGATTTGAAGTTTTACCTATTCTTTCATGATTTGGAAACTGGGTTGGACGATTCGGATATAAATAGAAGCACTAGAGTAAAGAATAAATAACTTTCGAAAATTTTGCCTTTCCATGTTCTTCATCTCCAATTCTATACCTAATATTTGTTACTAAGGGCTAAGCATTAGTTGTTTAGATCTGAAATCACTTGAAAAGCTCTTGTACTTGTGACGAATCCGAATCTAGTAACATTAAAATGGACATAGGCATGAACTTTGGTCTAACAACTGTAAAACTATCTATGTCTTTAATATTTTTGCTGATATTATTTCAATCTATCTCGCTTCTGATCGACTAAGGGTGTTTTGTCATCTTTTCAGTCCAATAATATATATTTAGTATTTTTGAGATATTGACATGTTAGATTATATTTTTTTTTGATATATGTTGTATATGAGATTTGATATACATTTTCACATTATATTATAATAGTGCATCTTAGTCTCTTGATATGATATGCCCTTAGTCTTTTACATGTTTATTATATTTTATTTCTTCCGTTGTCAGATTTATTATGATTGTGATGTGATAGATATGCTTGTTTTAAATTCTTCCCTTAACGGAATGTTATTTATGATACTTATGGAATCTGATTGCTTATATGTATGGATTACGGGTGTCCTGAATGATGGGTCGTTACAGTAACGAATTGAATCCCATAAATAATCATACATATTATTTGAAAAATAATACTATTATTACTATTTTGATCTTTAAATTAACAGTAATTCACATTAAATCCATTTTGGAGTAAGATATCATTATTTACCTCTTATTATTCTTTTAAATAATAGTACTATCGACTAAATATTTTCCCATAAAAATACTTTCAAAATAATTTTATATTTTCTATCAAAGTATTTCTCCTCACTTCGTTTCTCAAATAAAATATTCTTCTAACAAAATAATTTTAAGAAAATATTTCAAAATTGAATATTTCTATTTTCAAGGTTTTATTTCTCAAACCAAATATTTTATTTCCAACTATATACATCTAAATTAGATTTCCCTTTTACTTGTAAAATAGTTTCCTAACAATGCATTCTCAAAGTACAACTTTTTCTCTCTTAACATATATTCTTTCCACTCATAAAACATTTACCAAATTTCCCAATATAATATTTTCAAACTACCTTTCATACATAATATTCCCAACTGAAAAATGGTTTTCTTCCAAAACTTTTTCTAACAAAAGACGTCTTTCAAATTAAAATACTTAACCAAAATTGTTTCAACAAACATTCTCCTAGACTCAAAATATATTTTAAAAAATATACCTCAGGCAATATGCTTTATTTTTATTAAAATATGTTTTCCACATACTCCACTCAATGAGGTTATTCTAAAATTAAAATATTTTTCTCAATAAAATGTTTCTCAAATATTCCAACTAAAATTAATTTTCCAACAAAATTATTTTGCCCAAAATCTTTTCAAAATAAACATTTATGTCTTTACCTTCCAAAATTTCTACCAAAATATCTCGATAAAATACTTTTAACAAAAGTATTTTTTAATCAAAATATCTTCAACAAAATGCTTTCTAAAGAATGTTTTCAAACCAAAAACAACTTTCGACAAAATACTTCTAAAACTAAATATTCTTTCACGGTATGCTTAATAAGGTATTTCCCAAAATAATTCTCTTTCTAGTAAAAATATTCCCAGTTTGAAGTATCATATTTGTCAAGTTAAGTGTTGTATTTTTATCTCATGTAATAGGTTTAGCAAATTACTTTAAATTCAAAATATGCATATATGTCCTTTTTAATTCAAAAATACACATTTTACCTTTAACTAAATATCTTTAAAATCAACAATGTATATTTTTATCAACTTTATATAGCTTTCCAACAAAATATTATTCACCGTACACTTTACAAAACTCAACAATAAAATCGTTTATTAAGGTTAAGTTTACTTTCACATCTTAACATTGTATGTGTATTACCCAAACTATAACCAGTACTCAATTACTCTAATAAGTGATTATCATGTCCTAGTCCTAGAACACCTATTTCTCCAACAAAGGTCATTAAATAAACATCATCTTAGTATTGGGTAATGGTGGTTATGTATACATCTCATATGTACACACAAAGCATACAACAACTAACTAGGTGCTCTCTCATCCTACTTTTAACACGGCCTAATGTGTAAATTAGTCCACTATAAATGGGTTAAACTTACCAAAGGCTTGGTTAACTGCTAAACCTACGCACCAATATCATGTGCAATGCCCCCACTATTCTTAACCGAAAAGTAAGTGTCAAGCGTCATTAAAATACGCTTGAGCGCTAATCTTAGATGTTAAAAGCAATGAGTTATTGGGTGAATAATTTAATACAACTATTTAATGAATTTAAATTATCTCTCAGTGGAATTAACCGTACCTCAGTACCGGTGCTGGAAGGTCCTAAGTCGCTTATAAGTCTTCGAGTCATTCAAAGGATCCCTCTAACTCTCGAACTAGCCTTGTCCTAGAGAAGTCAACTCTCATTCTTCTTTGGCACCGACGGTAGAGATCGGAGGTATTTGGCCCCCAAAAGGGATTGGGGTTTTAGATCCTTGGGAGGAGGGAGTAGTCTGTACTATTGACTTGCGCATTTCCGTCCTCATGATCAACGAGAGGCGAGCGTATATCAATAATATGTTACCCAACAAATATATGATATACAAGGGTTAATGTTACTAACAACACATCTACTATTTGTCTATATTTATTTTACAATCATGGGTTATTTATAATATGAAAAAGAACAACAAATACTCGATAGAAATGTAAGAACATGTGGAAACCAAAAGCATGAGTCATAGGCCCGTCCCATTCTATTTCTCTACCTCTAGCTGCAAACTTAAGAAATCTATATGTAGGCATATACAACATAGGTATGTATAATAGCACAAATGAAAAATAAAAGGTGGGAAAGGTTTCAATTAGTTCGGATTGCCCCATAATGCAACGCACTTCGGCCCAACTTAAGAAATCTAGTGGTCTTACAAAGAGAAAGACTGTGGTAGCAAACCAAATTCTACACATATTTTTACATATCGGATGATCATAAAAATATTATTTTTATAACCAAATGACCTTAGATTGATCGATAACTTTGGCCAGTGCTATGTTTTGAAGTTTTTTACCCTTAGAGTTATATGTGAACAGTTTTGACTCTGAAAACTTATAAGAGCTATAACTTTCGAAAATTTTCGAATTAGATCCTAAAACCAATTCCAATTGAAAGAAATGATGGTTTGACTTTTCGTAGAGTGGTCATAACACATTTTTGGTGTAACAGCCTGTAATTTTCACTACTTTGATTGGCGAATATTTAATTAATTTTAAATATTCAATATATAGGTTTTATAATAAAAATAAAAATCTTTTAAATAATTAATAATGATAGTGAAATAGTTTTTAAAATGTGTTTACAAAAATATATAGTTTGATGAAAAACATAAAATGTGACAAGAAATCGTTTTCCAAATTTTCGATGTTTCATCGTATAAAAATTGTTCGAAATGTTATGCGCACTTTTGTATATATATGCACACATATATAAAGTATATAATATGATTTAAGAAACTATATTAAGGTTAATAAACTTAATTAAGTTAAGTTACATCGACGTGACGCATTGGCAACTAATAAAAAAATATAGAATGTCACATCTCAGGCAAACAAGAAGTACAAAGACTAGTCAAATCAATGTTTACATGCCCCATAACAAAGGAATTTTGAAATTTATGAAGGGAATATGGATGTGACATTTTGGGTGAGGTGGCATTCGATTTGTGGTGGGTATGGTACAAGGGGCTTTATGCTAATTTAGTTAATGCATTGTGTATATAAGCAAACTCCTAACATTTTTCCCATTTCTTTCATTCATTTTCCATTTCATCTCCATTCACTAAAGCTTGCTTAGGCTTTATAAAATATTTCATATGGCTTATCTTTAGATTTCAAAGAGAGAGGAAGAGAAGAAAAGGAGAGAAAAGAGAAAAAAAGTCTAAAATTTAAAGTGTTTAAAACTCCTCTTTTCAATTTGAAAATTCCTCCATTTTACCCTGACTTCCATCGGCCGTAACATCCTTTAACCTTAACCAAATCATGATTTTATTTTCTTCAAAACATGTATAATTACAATGGCAAAAATTTTGTAGTTTACCACTTTTTCTAATTTCGAGCTTAGATACTCCAAAAATCCCTTTTTCGAGTGTTTTTTTAACCTAGTTTATGAAGTCTAAAAATTCCGTTCACCGTTTTGATCATAACATCCTCAAACATTATCCAAATTGAGTAATACTTTTTATTAAATGATAGAGGAAAGAATTATCTAAAACTTTTCTTTTGATATTTTTGATTACTTAATCAAATTCCGAGAATAAATGGTCCAAAAATCGAGAAGAAAATGGCCTATTTTTGAGTAGATTTTGTGGCTTTCCAAGCTTTCCGAATGCTAAAGTATTTCTAGTTTCCAAAATTTTGGTGAGTAAACTTCTAAACTTTTTAGGAAGAATTTATTTATATATATGTGTGTGTGTTGGTTATGTGGTTATATATATATATATATATATATATATATATGTAAATGTTTGGTTTGGATTGTGGTATTGTTTAGATATATTGGTTATAAAAAGGTTGTGATTGTTGGTTATGTTTAGTGATGATATGATTTGGTAATAATGAACTCAGATATGTCGCATGTGTTAATCTTGTCTTGAAGCTAAAGCAAGTTAGCATGTAAACTAGTTAGTAAAGTGAAATTACGGATATCTATAGCGATAGTCGCTAGGGATGCAGTTCGCTTAAAATTTCGATTTTTGCAAAGTTTGGTTTTTATACTTCAGATTGTGACTATTTTTATAAACTAAATAATAATATTTTTAAAAGTTAATTAAGGATTTAATAATTAATTTTTAATTAATTAGGTTTTAGTAATTAATAAGTAATTAAGCGTTAACAAGGTTTATTAACTTTAATTAAATAAAGTTTGTTAGCTTCTGGCATGATCCTTGGCCGGGCAGAGGTCTCATCCTTTCAAAAGTTTGTGACTACCTTCATGTTCAACAGTCTGGAATTCATTATGATGCTCATGCCAATGTTTATGTTCATGATGGGATTTTGCAATTGCCAAGCAATAGTAATCAAATGATCAGGCAATTATGGTCTGAGGTTCAAAACAACTACAGCAATACTAATCAAATGCAGGCAGTTACTTGGGACTTGAGGCCTCACACAATCAGGGGTGTGTACACAAATATTTCTGTGCATGACACGCTGCCTTCTTCAAAATGGTGCTCAGTGATCTGGTCTGATGATTCTCCTCCAACTGATAACTTGATGATGTGGAAAGTCATAAACCATGCTCTACTGACTAGAAGTAAATTGAAGTATTTTGGTATGACATGCACCTCCTTATGTCTTTTCTGTGATATGCATGAAGAAACCACTGATCACATCTTTTTTGATTGCCCTGCTCTAAAAATTGTGATGGCCAGAGTCAGTTCCAATACTGGTTTTAATCTAACTACTGGGGGTTCTGCATTGATATGGAGTATCATTTACAAAGCAACAAGGTGGAGAAAGTTTGAGACTAGAATTTTGGTTGTCTGTTTGAAAAAATATCTCATTGTTGTTTGGAAAGAAAGAAACACTGCTGTTTTCGATAATCTCAGAAGGAAGAATGAATTATTATGGCAAGATGTTAGGAGAACCACTAATTGGCAATTGATGAATTGCAACACTAAATTTCCAGACTCGCTGATCCATGTTTGGGTTTGATGTTTAGTTGTTGTTTCTTCAATTGTTTTTATTCTCTTTTTATTTTTTTATTTTTTTTCCCTTTCTTCATTCATGTACTGTCCTCTTTTATTGTGTTGCAATAAAACTGGTAGGGGTCCAGTCAACCTTGCTGGCTTTGCCAAAAAAAAACTTTAATTAAATAAAGATTAGTTCTTAATTAAATTATCTTTTAAAGTTAAGATTTGTTTTAAATTAATTATTAATTAAATTAATTAATCATGAGTTAAGTATATGATTTATTTTTAATTAATTATTAATTAAGTATAAGGTTAATTATTAATTAATTATTAATCAAGTTTTTAACTATTTAAATTATAAATTATTTAAGGTTTAAATAATAAAAAAAAATTTATTTAAGGTTTAATTTATTATTTAAGTTTTAATTAGAGATTATTATTTTTATTAATTAAAATTAATTAATATTTGATTATTAATGAAGGTTTAAATTATTATTTAATAATTAATAAAGGATTAATTTAGGTTTAATTAATAATTAATTATTGTTTAACTAGTTAATTAAATTAAGTTAAGATTCAATTAAAATTAATTATGATTTAAATAAGGATTTAACTTGTAATTAATTATTTTTAAAAAGGGGTTTTTTAAGTTTTCAATCCTTTGGTTTCCAAAAGTAAAATTGTTTTAAGGTACTTCTTTTCAAAGATGGATTTGAATATATGTGATTCAAGTGTCGATACCATTAAGAAACCATATAACTGTGACTGAGTTATAATGTAGATTTTTGGATTTTTCATACATGTGATAGCAGAATAAATCCCCGTTCTGCTATAAATTGATTGTTTGTTTGTTGGGTTGTTTGTACATGTGTTAGCAGAATAAATCCCCGTTCTGCTATAAATTGTTTATTTGCTTGTTTTTTTGTGTGGACATGTGATAGCTGAATAAATACCCATTCTGGTATAAATTGATTGTTTATTTGTTGGGTTGTTTGGACATGTGTTAGCAGAATAAATCCACGTTCTGCTATATATTTTTTGTTTGCTTGTTTGTTTGTGTGGACATGTGTTAGCAGAATAAATCCCCGTTCTGCTATGAATTGGTTGAATGGTTTAGACATCTGTTTAGCAGGACAAATCACCATCCTGCTATTATGTTATTTGGATATGTATATGCTAGTTAGTTCATATTGACATGTCATTCCCTGATTTGGATATGAGTGTATTTACATATATGTTGATCTATGTAAATAACTGTTAAGTGAATTAAAATGGAAATTGGATGGTAGCTTAAAATAGTACCATTGGGATGCTAAGCCTCTTTTCGAATTTACTATGGTATGTTTTTGAATTAACTTTAATTCTTTAATCAATTGGGTTTAAAGGTTATAAATGATTTTTAAATTTTATTATTATTTCATAAAGTTATTTTTAAATAATATCTTGTTTTTTAAAAGGGGTTTATTAAATAAAAGGTTTTACCTAAAGTGATTTACAAATGATATCATGAAAATGATATTTTACAAAGAAGATTTTATAAAGGAATTATGAAGGAAGATTTTTAAATAGTTTTAAAAATAGATAGAGATTTTATAAATCAGTTTAGATATTTTTGAAGAATTTTTAAACCTAGTTTGGAAACTTTTAAGTGGTTTGAAATGTGAAGTGAACTAATAAAAAAATTATAAGGGATGCGTAAATGTGTTTTATAAGAGGTGATGTTTTTGAAAGGGAATTGTTTGGCTATTTAACATGGAATTTTGAGAAAAGGCAATTTCCAAAATGTTTTGGTAAATACTTATATTGTTTTTTTTCAAGTATAAAGGAATGTTAAGGGTTTGGGGAAATGTTTTGAAAGGATCTTTTGATCAAGTTTATAAGTGATTTTATTAGTTAAAGATTAATTAATAAAGGCTTTGTAACGACCCAGTATTTTCAACCATTCGCATCCATTATAAGTGTATAGGTAGACACTCATGCCGGAGTTGAATTGCTCAAAATACTGCGTTGTAAATAAAAATTGGCAGAAACTCATCATATACAGTAAATAAAATAATTACAGATCACCGACACAGAGTAATATAAGAAGACTGCAGCGGAAACAAAGGATAGTAGTTCATGAAGCTACTATATATATATAACAGAGTTAAACAAGATACAACAGAGGTCTCGAATACAATAGATGTCTCAATACAATAATCAAATACCAGATCTGAATACATCACTGGATCGACGGAATAACTGAAAGCAGGATCGATAGATAGCTGGATCTCCAAGCGAAGCTCCAACTCCAAAGGTGAGTCCCAAATGCTGTATCACTCAGTCTGACCCGAGCGTAAAGCAAAACACAAAACACTCGAGTCAGGATTAACATTCTTATATTAATAAATCCAACTCAAGTGAAATATCAACTGAAATACAAGTAACTTAAAGGATGTTTGGGATAACCATCCCCTAAGGATCCGTTAAACTATTTACTATGTAGTAATATACGCTATATACAGTAGTGTCTAAATAAGTAAAGTATAATCATATCGGAAAATAGCGTTAAGGGGATGGAGAACCTTAACGCGGTCGGATCTTAAAATCATAATCGTAGTAAAGCTCGATATGGTAGGTGACACGGCACAACTAGGCAATGCCAGGGTAGATATACCAATTACGCACATGGACTGATGGATACGCATAGCAGCCACTACCGTTCCACCTCGAACAACATTTCCAAATCGGAGGATGGCCATCTAGTCAAATCACAAGTAAGAGTATAATATCGAAGAAATGCATCCGAGAAGAGGTGCTACCTCACTGGTCCGAGATCGCTCCTGTTTTAGCCACCGTATGCCAACTCACGGGAGTTGGGTCCACGTAACATACCTTAAGAACGCCGCAACCATCCTACTTCATACTGGAATCTCCACCGCGTACACGGTTGTCAAAGTGGTTTTCGGTATCGACAGAGAGTATTTCCATATCCGATCCCGGTCTCTTTGCCAACCAATCGTTATTATAACACCGTGGTCGTTTTAAAATAGTTTATACTTCAAAACCAAAATATCATTATCATTTCAAAACCCAATTTAATATGATATCATTTCATTTCAAATATATCCATTTTCAAAATCGTATTACTTTCCAAAGTTATAATGCTTTCGAAATCATAGTCTGGAAATCACAGTATTTTGGAAATCATAGCTGTTATCCCACTTTTTGGCAAAGCTGAGATACCCAAAAATTAACTGAAATCAATATTAACCAACCATGAATATTAAATATGCATTGCAGGATGATCATGGATATCGATGAATTTTGTCCGAGCTCGGATTGGGCTGTAATTGACAAGACATGACTTGCCAAGCCGTGAGAGCCAGCGTTTCAGATTTCAGGTCAATCGGAGTTCGCATGAATGAGATATGATCGATTCAAGTTAGGTACAAGGTGGTGTTCGAATCCATCAGAAAACCAAGGTGACGACCTGTTCGAATCGATCAGATTCGTATCCATCAGAGAGGCATCGCCAAGTTCGAATCCATTGGAGCTTGGCAACTTCGAATCGATCATCTTCGAATCGATCAGGTACGGGACAGACCGCGGTCGTGGAGTTCGAATCCATCTGTTCGTATCCCTCACCACACCTTGGTTCATACCCTTGGGCTTCGTATCGATCAGAATGGTCCAGGCCTTCGTATCCATGAACTTCGTATCGATTGACTGATGATTAGTTCGAATCGATAAACGAGGCATTCGTTCGAATCCATCAGGAAGCTTTAGCTCGTATCCATCGCAAACAGTATCCATTGAATGGGTCTTCCTCGATACGAGCTAAGCTGCTAATCTCGATTCAAACTATACGTTGAAAGTTGATACAAAGCATGCGAAGTTGACTGATTCAAATTAGATAACAATGCCCAATACAAGCAAGGCGAAATCCATGGATGCAAATCGGTCAATACGCCACTAAAACCGGATTGACCAGGAAAACCCGCTCCATATCACTCCACGTCATTGCACGCGCACGTGCTTCGATCGAGTCGAAGAAGGGGATACGAAACATGGATTCGAACTCAGCAGACCACGGAAAACATAGCCTTGAATCGATCATAACTCCTAAACCGTAGATCCAAATGCAACGAAATTTTCAGAGTAGCTTCCATGCAAGGTAAAGAGCAATCCTGCCAAGTTTCAGCTCGATTGGAGCATTTCTTGATCGATACGAAATTGATTCGAATCGATCACAGATTGAGTTGAAACTTGGTGGGACCGGTCGCGTGGACCCCCTCACGTGCCAGAAGAAGTCTCCTGAAGTTTGGGCAAGATCTGAGCCTCCTACGCCTATAAATAGAGCCCCAGAATCAACAGAAAAGGGGGATCTTTCAGCGATTCAACGTCCAGACTCTGCCGGATTCAACTCTACTCCTTTCCATTGCTGTTATATTCAGATCCATTCATTATACTTGCTGTAATCATCTGTAATCAGTGAAGAACATCAATAAAAGATAAAAATCCTTGAAGTGGACGTAGGCCGGAGATAGCCGAACCACTATAAATTGCGTGTCACTGTTCAATATTTCTGGATCGTTGTTTGTTGCTTGCTTAGATCTGATATTTGTGTCTGAATATTGCTGATTTGTATTCACACACTGGTGCTTTCACAGCACTTGGGGTTTGTGACCATTTTTGGTGCAAACACTTTGGTGCTTTCACTGAGAAGGACTAGCACCCGCTACACCAGATTCGAAGTTCAGATTTGAAAACTCGAAGATTTGAAGACAATGACTCGACAAACAAGTAGAAGACAAAGAGCTGAGAGAAGCCATCAAGGAGGAAGTCAAGAGGCATCCTCTGGTGCTGGAGAAGAGCCGGCTTCGATCTACATCACTAGAGACGAAATGGAGACCATGACCAATCTGATGCACGAAAGAATGATGAAAAGTCAACAAGAGATGCTGCAGAATTTCTTTGAACAGATGAGAGCTGCAGGGACGCAGAGCCTAGGACCAGCTACAGCGGCTATGAATGTGGAACAGGGAGCTGGGACTGCGGAACTTGATGAGGAACAAAATGCAGATCCAGTGGACAATCGACAAGGACTCGGGGGCAGACCCACGGGATCCGACACTGGAAGGCCGACAGACGGAGCTCAACAAGCTAGGGCCAATGCTGATACTAACGGGCCACACGAAGAGTACATACCAGAATACCCTTCAAGACCAAGAGGGCAACCCCAGGATGGAGATGAAAAGATGGCTGGACTAGTGCGACGACTCATGAGAGGAGGATTGTCTATCGGAGGATTGGAGGAAGTCAGTCGGAGTCCGTTCACTCCAAATATCAGGAATGCAAGGAACCCTCCAAAGTTCAAACTGCCGACGCTGAACCCGTATGACGGAAAGTCAGACCCGACCATGCACGTTACCAGATACATCAGGCATATGGAAGTGCTGGGGGCATCCGAGGAAGTGATGGCACGATGCTTCCCTTTATTTCTATCAGATTTGGCTGCGCTTTGGTTCAGACAACTAGAGACTGGATCAATCAGGACATGGGGTGAGCTAGTGGAATGCTTCATGAGACAGTTTAGGGTCCATGTGACGCGACCCAAGAGTGTGATGACTTTAGCCTCGATAAAGCAAAGGACCGGAGAGTCCATAAAAGATTTTCTATTGCGATTCAATGCAACGGTGGCTTCTGTAGATCGCCCGGATCCATCAATGATTTTGATGGCGGCAGTAGCAGGAATTGCAGAAGGCACCGAATTCAAAGATTCTCTGACCAGAGATCCACCGCAAGATCTAGGGGAATTCTATCATGAAGCTGAAAAATTCATTCGACTAGAGGAATCCCGAGCCGAGAGGCAGGAAATAAACACTACACGAAGCGAAGGAACCGCAGGAGGACAATCTGGAGTAGACAAAGGCAAGAGAAAGCAGGACGATGCACAGGACGGTCCTGATAAACGGAAGAAATTCCGGGAACCCAGATTCAGGCAATTCACAGATTTGACGGCAAGCCTGGAAAGGATTTACACTGAAACTCGGGGGCAACTCCCCTATCGAAAACCACCCAGGAGAGATCCCACGGAGCGGGAACGCAGGACTGGAAAATACTGCCTATTCCATGAGCTGGATGGACACACTACCGATGAATGCCGCCACCTAAGGGATGAGGTGGAAGAACATGCCAGGAATGGTAAACTGCCACAATATGTCAGAGAACGGGCAGCAGCGGTAAGGCCTGAACAACTACCGCCTCCAACTAACAGAAACGATCCTGGATCGGGATCACGACTCATCATCAACTGATTAAGATGGCAAGGGCCAAGTTCGAGATCTGGACTTCGGCCGAATAATTTCATTAGATTTGCTTTCAAAATAAAACGGCTATTCCACTCACTCATGTACGGGAACCAGAGAGACCCCTAGGCATGCTCTGAGATGGTATAGACCGTTCAGCCCGGAGAGGCATTGTTTACTTTTTCCCTGATGTTTGAGATTGAACATCTAGGGTCTGAATTTAATAAATAAACTTGAATTTCCTGAATAAGCCTTTGACCAGAGAGTTAAAGGACGAATATTACGTATTAATACAAAATTATGATCGCTTTATGACCCTACCCGGAGAGACGGGGTCCGGAGTGCAAGAAGTGAGTTGCTTCGCCGGAGAGCGACAGGATCGACTCGCTTAAGCGTTGTTTCCCCTTCACCGAAGTGTGACAGGATGGGATCCAGCAAGGGCCCGGAAAGGCTATGATCGGCCGACGATTTAGGCCAAGATATCGCTTAATGTTCAAATACACTGAACCGGAGTGCAAGAAGTGGATCGCTTCGCCGGAGAGCGACAGGATCGACCCACTTAACGTTGTTTCCCCTTCACCGGAGAGTGACAGGATGGGATCCAGCAGGAGCCCGGAGAGGCTAGGATCGGCCCAGAACGGCCAAGACATCGCTTCACGTCCTAACTGGGGCCAGAGTGCAAGGAGTAGAAAGCAATGCCGGAGTGCAAGAGGATCTTCCTATTCAACCGCTAAGTCTAGAATGGGCTTCGCAAGGGTCCGGAGCGATCGACAACAGTCCGGAGAGACTGTAGAATTTCATTCTTAACTTCCACTGGCAGAAATTGATAATGCTTCGGCTTCGAACAGCCATGAACTCGATTGAAAATATCATAAGATTCGAATGAAACCCGAGCTTACTACATTCGAATTGAGGCTAATCAAAACACACCTTTTACCAAAAGGCATGTTTTGGGGGGCAAAATGTTATCCCACTTTTTGGCAAAGCTGAGATACCCAAAAATTAACTGAAATCAATATTAACCAACCATGAATATTAAATATGCATTGCAGGATGATCATGGATATCGATGAATTTTGTCCGAGCTCGGATTGGGCTGTAATTGACAAGACATGACTTGCCAAGCCGTGAGAGCCAGCGTTTCAGATTTCAGGTCAATCGGAGTTCGCATGAATGAGATATGATCGATTCAAGTTAGGTACAAGGTGGTGTTCGAATCCATCAGAAAACCAAGGTGACGACCTGTTCGAATCGATCAGATTCGTATCCATCAGAGAGGCATCGCCAAGTTCGAATCCATTGGAGCTTGGCAACTTCGAATCGATCATCTTCGAATCGATCAGGTACGGGACAGACCGCGGTCGTGGAGTTCGAATCCATCTGTTCGTATCCCTCACCACACCTTGGTTCATACCCTTGGGCTTCGTATCGATCAGAATGGTCCAGGCCTTCGTATCCATGAACTTCGTATCGATTGACTGATGATTAGTTCGAATCGATAAACGAGGCATTCGTTCGAATCCATCAGGAAGCTTTAGCTCGTATCCATCGCAAACAGTATCCATTGAATGGGTCTTCCTCGATACGAGCTAAGCTGCTAATCTCGATTCAAACTATACGTTGAAAGTTGATACAAAGCATGCGAAGTTGACTGATTCAAATTAGATAACAATGCCCGATACAAGCAAGGCGAAATCCATGGATGCAAATCGGTCAATACGCCACTAAAACCGGATTGACCAGGAAAACCCGCTCCATATCACTCCACGTCATTGCACGCGCACGTGCTTCGATCGAGTCGAAGAAGGGGATACGAAACATGGATTCGAACTCAGCAGACCACGGAAAACATAGCCTTGAATCGATCATAACTCCTAAACCGTAGATCCAAATGCAACGAAATTTTCAGAGTAGCTTCCATGCAAGGTAAAGAGCAATCCTGCCAAGTTTCAGCTCGATTGGAGCATTTCTTGATCGATACGAAATTGATTCGAATCGATCACAGATTGAGTTGAAACTTGGTGGGACCGGTCGCGTGGACCCCCTCACGTGCCAGAAGAAGTCTCCTGAAGTTTGGGCAAGATCTGAGCCTCCTACGCCTATAAATAGAGCCCCAGAATCAACAGAAAAGGGGGATCTTTCAGCGATTCAACGTCCAGACTCTGCCGGATTCAACTCTACTCCTTTCCATTGCTGTTATATTCAGATCCATTCATTATACTTGCTGTAATCATCTGTAATCAGTGAAGAACATCAATAAAAGATAAAAATCCTTGAAGTGGACGTAGGCCGGAGATAGCCGAACCACTATAAATTGCGTGTCACTGTTCAATATTTCTGGATCGTTGTTTGTTGCTTGCTTAGATCTGATATTTGTGTCTGAATATTGCTGATTTGTATTCACACACTGGTGCTTTCACAGCACTTGGGGTTTGTGACCATTTTTGGTGCAAACAATAGCACTTTCCTTTTAAACAGTTTAGATATTAAAATTTCGTTATAAAATAAATTAATTTCCTCAAATTTCACAAATCGATTCAAATTAACTCAAATTCCAAAAATTTAATTTAATCAAATCTCAAATCATTCGTTTCAACACGATTTAGCTTCTAAATAAACCATTTCAAATTATCAATTTCAAATACGTATCTAAACCATAAAATAAGCCATTTCAATTTGAATATATTTCAAAGCTTTTAAATATTCATCATTTCAAAACTAAATTCGATAAATTTATATACATATCAAATTCACTTTACAATTATTTAGTTTTGAAATATTAACTTAATCATTTCCATAACATCTAAATACAATTTCAATTTACAATTTAAATAAACAAAAGATCTCATTTAAATATTTATACGTTTGAAATATCCATTTAAGTCACCCTTTCAAATTTCAAGTTGTAAATCACTTCTTTAAATTTCAAATTCAATACATTTCAAATCAGACTTATTTAAGTATAATTCTTAAATAAATACAATTTCAATCAATTTCAAATCATTACAAATTCTATATTTAAAAATATAGATATTAAATACTTAAACATATTATTTATCAACTTTATTAAATCAACTTTAATAAATCTTTAAAAATCAATATTAATCAAAACCATATATTTCTTTTTCAAAACCATAGAAATCATTTTCAAAACGTTTATATATAGACCAACGGTGCCTGTATATAATTTTCTATCCTATGGTCAAGTGATACGGATATTTATCATTTCAATCCGCAATTTAAAACATATTCGGGTATATATCTTTTCAACCCGAAATCCCAAATTCAATTCAATTGAAAATCGCTTGGGTTTATCATTTCAACCCATAACGATTTCCTCCTATTCTACAGATCGTTCGGGTATGTATCATTTCAACCCATAGTGATTCTATACTAACAGGGAACTTGCAGAGTGATAACAGATATGACAATAATATAACAACAGTAACAGGCATATATCAACAATATAAATAACAGATAATGGTGTCAGATGTCACAGGTGGACAGATACAGATAATGACATATATAACAATGTAAATAACTAACATCAGCATATTTCAATTTATATTTCAATTGAAATCAAATTTAATAAATATAATAATATTAATCGTGAGTGATTTCTCACCTTTCGAGGTTAGAGATGAACGAAAATGAGATGAGTTACGAATCCAAGCACTAGGTCCAAATCAAATCAAGATTGGCATGGATTTTTGGCGACAGAGCTGATAAATAGGAATGGACGAAATCGAATTAGAACAGAATTGAATCAACGCATTTTAAACATAACGGTTTAACATAAACAGAAACAAAATAAATATTATATCTATATAAATCTTTCTAAAAATCAAAGTAAAGTTTTAACTAATAATATATATTCAATATTTTATTACAACCAAAAATCTGTTTAAAATAACATATATGTGCATCAAAACCGAAATATATATATATATATATATATATATATCTCATAAAATAAACATTTTGAATATCATAAATATACTCCATATATATATGGACAGCACGGTAAACAAATATATATACATATAAGACCAAACTCTAAGATATAAACAAGTTTAATATACACACACACGTTATATTGTTTCACAGAAAAACCCAAGACATGTAATTTTACATAAACAGACTCTATATAAGACAAATATACTTTCAAATTAAAATTTTAAAAGTGTATATATTTTACAGTATTTACAAATCTATATTAAAGTGATGTCATAAGTTTAAGTAAGTACCATAGTATACTATCACTATACCCATAAACATGTTATATATTAAATCTGAACACATAAAATATCTCATATAAATATATACATAAATATATATATATAGTAGTTACCCAAATTATGTATATACTGACCCACCCTAAACTTTCCTTCTAGCAATGCAAAAACAGAAAGCAAAACAAATATAGGTCTCTACTCAAGCTTACAGTATATATATAATATTCAAACCCAATAACTTACAAAATGATAATACATATAAACTTACATAATGATAATACATATAAACTTACTGACCCATATAACAGTACCTATACCAAAGAGTATTTGTAAAAAAAAACTGGCAATATAATAAAATTTAATATACTGTATATAACTTTATATATATTAACATCTATAAACCCCGGAACAAATAAAGTTATACATATATGCACCAGTCAAAATTTAATATATATAATACTTTTATAACTCTATATACTTAATATACATATACTATATAAACTGTAAAGATGCATTAGATCTATACGTATATAATAGTTTTAAATCAAAATTATATATATAAACTAATAACAACTAAAATTAAACTTGCATATATATAATAAAATAAAATACCTATACCCATTCAAAGCAAAAGGAAGAAGGATGAGAGCAGATGTGTTGCTGCTGGGTTGCATGCGACCATGCTTGGGGTCAGGCTCGCTGGAGATGAGGTCGCGTGGTGAAGAAGGCGTGCGCGAGTGGGCTCGGCTCAGGCGCTAGGTCTTCGGCCAGAGAGGAAGAGTAGGTGGTGGCATCTTCGTTTGGATGAGTGAGAGGCTGGAAAGTAGGAGGTGTGGCCATGGCTTCAGGTTGGTGGATGATCTTGGGTAGGCTGTTGTACACGTGGTGGGTGGAGGGAGGTATGGCTGCACGGAGGCACAGAGGTGGTCGGCGGAGGAAGGGTGATGGTGTTGGTGGTCTCGTGATCTGGCAAAGGAAATTGGGAGTTCGAATTGTAGGCAAAGGGGAAGGCTGGAGCGGGGATGGGCGAGAGAGAGTGGAGAGGCTTCACGTTAAAGATGAATTGGCAGGGGTTTCTCGGCAAACAAAAGCAGGCAAAATGGTCTACAACCTCTACAATTAAAATATAATATCCCACACGTAACTGTTCAAAGGAAATAAATGGTCAGAGAAAAAACTGGAAATGAAAGGCAAAACTATCGGAAAAGAATTTGAACGAACAAAATGTATGAACCAAAACACACTTTATTGAAAGGGTAAAATGTCAGAGAATATCAAAAGTTAATAACCAATGGTTATATAAATTTTTTAGCCGTTGGGCAAATGAATGGGCACAAAAGTTTGAAGACTCGAAACTAGTACCGCTACGATAATCGTTTTACTGATTTCGTGGCGTACCCGATCCCGAAATATACAAATGAATATACCATGGAGATCAGCATGACGAGACGATCAAAACGGTATACAGATGTCAGTGGTACGACCATCCGATCAAAAGTCGATAATCGGTACCGAAAATGCTGCTATTCAGCCAACATTAAGATAAACGGAACAATAGATGTCCAAATTTGACGAAACGAAAGATGACGTCTCACTCAGAATATGATTTACAAATTTTCTATGTAAAAATATTCAGGTTTGGAAAACATTTTATTATCACCAATTTTTAACTGATTGAATTGAAGTGAATTTACGCGTGAAATAAATTTTCATATTTTCGGATGAAAATTTACCAGTTGCTATGTTTAATTAGACGCATTCCAAATATCAAATTTATATTTCAAAATTTTATTGTTTAAAATTTCACACAAATTCAATTAATTAAATAAATAAAACCACTGAAATTTACGGGTCGTTACACTCTCCCCCACTCAAAACTTTTCGTCCCCGAAAAGGAAGGAAGAAGGAGAATGGAAACAACCAGAAAGAAAAATAGATTAAAAGACAAGATAAGACTATTAATTTAAACCATATAATTTCAAATTAAACTAATTAATATTTAGCAATTTGATTTTAATCCACTTCGTTTCACTTAAGTTAAATCAATCTATCTATTCTATATTCATTATCTTATTATCTAGTCATTCTCAATTAACAATTTCTAAATCAATCAATTTGTATAATCATTTATTTTCCTCATATTTTATTCAACAAATTTAATTCTTTTATTCAAATTATTATTAAGTTTATTCCACTTAAATTTTTTTTCTCATATAATTTAAACCATATAAATTAATTTAAACCATATAAATTACAATTTAAATTAATTTATATTTAATAATTGATTTTAAATTCAAGGTATTTCCATAAGTTGATCTAATTCCAATTTATTAATTCTTGCAAAACAAATTTTATTTGTCTCATCTATTATTCAATTGAATTATTATTCTATTTCTCTCTACTAACATCTTATAATAAAATTTAAGTATATAACATTTATTATAACCACTCAAATTTTACTTATAAATTCATTTTATATTGTATATTATCCAATTACATTTTTAACTTCTGAAAATTTTAGGTAAGTTATGTTGAGATGTAATTGAGTATTATACAAATAAGATTTTACAATTCAGTTATTCCCAGTTAACTATTTATCCAAGAATTTTGACTTTAGTTTATAATTGAAATCATCTTTAATCTAAAATTTTAGAATTTAAATCTCCGATTTACTTCAAACAATTTAGAGATATATATAATATATTTATATCAAATCGAATTAAATTTTAAAATAAGATACCTATATATATAAATAAAATTATACTGAAGAAATTCAAATCAAAATATTTTTTTTTCTTTTTTTTTTCAAAACAAAACCGTAGCAAAGCTACAGAATAGTCTCTCCACTTCGAAACTCGAAAATGAATGTCGATGATGCGGCCGTCATCACCAAAATTATTTTCCAACGACAAAGAGAAGAGCACTGATTTAAACATTAAAAATTCTTTGAAAACCATTTTATTCGAAAATACTTTAAATAATATACATTTTAGGACTTTAAAACAAAGTTTGAAATCACCAGAAATTTAATTCTTAAATCTTCGATTTAAATTCATTTCAATTCCAAATAAATTTAAAAACAATAGTCATTTTGCAATAGTCAATGATTTACAAAACAATAAAATGATAATCAAATATTATCATTTTCAACAACCAAATCATTTAACTTTTATTTCCAGAAAATTTTCTTATATATTTATAATATAATCATACAAATTTATTTCATTTATCAAATTTTAAAATTTATATTGTGTCAGTTTGCTCTATTCAAGTGTTTTGGAAACCCTATCGATAGCGTTGATCAGACGAATCGATCGAAAATCCAAACCAACATCAACAACTCAAACAACACACTATAAACATAAACTATTTTGTATTAATTACAAATACACTCCCTCACATGATGATTCCAGAATTGGATTCCAACACAAGGATGGAGATCCAAATATAGAGGGACTCTAATCAAAGAGAATTCTAATCTAAAAATAGATAGGCTCGAACGAAGGTTAGATGATTGCATTTCAAACAGGAAGATGGATAAAGTTGTATAAATCGCGAGCAACCTTAACCGGGTCAACCGTGACTTCGTAGATAAGATCGATGTAGAATTGTGAAGCAAATCGACATTCGATCACCAGAGGCAGAATTCGAGTATAGCATAAGATAGCAGCATCGTAAACCGAGGATACAGAAATCTCCGGTGAATCAATACCGATTATAAAGGAGTTTCACCCCTGTACAAATTATTCAAAGATTGGCGAGACCGTCGATTTATTATAAAGATCATTCGAAGTGGAGTTATGAGATACTCCAGAATCAAAAGACACGAATGGGGAAACACGAATGGACTTTGGAACCGAAGTGAACGTTCCAAAATTCAAAGGAACTGGGTCAAAGAAGAAGGAATTCAAGCTCGAACGAAAGTGATTCTGTAATTGAATTTACTACATATGATGAGTTTTGCCTAAAACCAGAGCTCTGATACCACATGTAACGACCCAGTATTTTCAACCATTCGCATCCATTATAAGTGTATAGGTAGACACTCATGCCGGAGTTGAATTGCTCAAAATACTGCGTTGTAAATAAAAATTGGCAGAAACTCATCATATACAGTAGATAAAATAATTACAGATCACCGACACAGAGTAATATAAGAAGACTGCAGCGGAAACAAAGGATAGTAGTTCATGAAGCTACTATATATATATAACAGAGTTAAACAAGATACAACAGAGGTCTCGAATACAATAGATGTCTCAATACAATAATCAAATACCAGATCTGAATACATCACTGGATCGACGGAATAACTGAAAGCAGGATCGATAGATAGCTGGATCTCCAAGCGAAGCTCCAACTCCAAAGGTGAGTCCCAAATGCTGTATCACTCAGTCTGACCCGAGCGTAAAGCAAAACACAAAACACTCGAGTCAGGATTAACATTCTTATATTAATAAATCCAACTCAAGTGAAATATCAACTGAAATACAAGTAACTTAAAGGATGTTTGGGATAACCATCCCCTAAGGATCCGTTAAACTATTTACTATGTAGTAATATACGCTATATACAGTAGTGTCTAAATAAGTAAAGTATAATCATATCGGAAAATAGCGTTAAGGGGATGGAGAACCTTAACGCGGTCGGATCTTAAAATCATAATCGTAGTAAAGCTCGATATGGTAGGTGACACGGCACAACTAGGCAATGCCAGGGTAGATATACCAATTACGCACACGGACTGATGGATACGCATAGCAGCCACTACCGTTCCACCTCGAACAACATTTCCAAATCGGAGGATGGCAATCTAGTCAAATCACAAGTAAGAGTATAATATCGAAGAAATGCGTCCGAGAAGAGGTGCTACCTCATTGGTCCGAGATCGCTCCTGTTTTAGCCACCTTATGCCAACTCACGGGAGTTGGGTCCACGTAACATACCTTAAGAACGCCGCCACCATCCTACTTCATACTGGAATCTCCACCGCGTACACGGTTGTCAAAGTGGTTTTCGGTATCGACAGAGAGTATGTCCATATCCGATCGCGGTCCCTTTGCCAACCAATCATTATTATAACACCGTGGTCGTTTTAAAATAGTTTATACTTCAAAACCAAAATATCATTATCATTTCAAAACCCAATTTAATATGATATCATTTCATTTCAAATATATCCATTTTCAAAATCGTATTACTTTCCAAAGTTATAATGCTTTCGAAATCATAGTCTGGAAATCACAGTATTTTGGAAATCATAGCACTTTCCTTTTAAACAGTTTAGATATTAAAATTTCGTTATAAAATAAATTAATTTCCTCAAATTTCACAAATCGATTCAAATTAACTCAAATTCCAAAAATTTAATTTAATCAAATCTCAAATCATTCGTTTCAACACGATTTAGCTTCTAAATAAACCATTTCAAATTATCAATTTCAAATACGTATCTAAACCATAAAATAAGCCATTTCAATTTGAATATATTTCAAAGATTTTAAATATTCATCATTTCAAAACTAAATTCGATAAATTTATATACATATCAAATTCACTTTACAATTATTTAGTTTTGAAATATTAACTTAATCATTTCCATAACATCTAAATACAATTTCAATTTACAATTTAAATAAACAAAAGATCTCATTTAAATATTTATACGTTTGAAATATCCATTTAAGTCACCCTTTCAAATTTCAAGTTGTAAATCACTTCTTTAAATTTCAAATTCAATACATTTCAAATCAGACTTATTTAAGTATAATTCTTAAATAAATACAATTTCAATCAATTTCAAATCATTACAAATTCTATATTTAAAAATATAGATATTAAATACTTAAACATATTATTTATCAACTTTATTAAATCAACTTTAATAAATCTTTAAAAATCAATATTAATCAAAACCATATATTTCTTTTTCAAAACCATAGAAATCATTTTCAAAACGTTTATATATAGACCAACGGTGCCTGTATATAATTTTCTATCCTATGGTCAAGTGATACAGATATTTATCATTTCAATCCGCAATTTAAAACATATTCGGGTATATATCTTTTCAACCCGAAATCCCAAATTCAATTCAATTGAAAATCGCTTGGGTTTATCATTTCAACCCATAACGATTTCCTCCTATTCTACAGATCGTTCGGGTATGTATCATTTCAACCCATAGTGATTCTATACTAACAGGGAACTTGTAGAGTGATAACAGATATGACAATAATATAACAACAGTAACAGGCATATATCAACAATATAAATAACAGATAATGGTGTCAGATGTCACAAGTGGACAGATACAGATAATGACATATATAACAATGTAAATAACTAACATCAGCATATTTCAATTTATATTTCAATTGAAATCAAATTTAATAAATATAAGAATATTAATCGTGAGTGATTTCTCACCTTTCGAGGTTAGAGATGAATGAAAATGAGATGAGTTACGAATCCAAGCACGAGGTCCAAATCAAATCAAGATTGGCATGGATTTTTGGCGACAGAGCTGATAAATAGGAATGGACGAAATCGAATCAGAACAGAATTGAATCAACGCATTTTAAACATAACGGTTTAACATAAACAGAAACAAAATAAATATTATATCTATATAAATCTTTCTAAAAATCAAAGTAAAGTTTTAACTAATAATATATATTCAATATTTTATTACAACCAAAAATCTGTTTAAAATAACATATATGTGTATCAAAACCGAAATATATATATATATATATATCTCATAAAATAAACATTTTGAATATCATAAATATACTCCATATATATATATGGACAGCACGGTAAAC
This sequence comes from Allium fistulosum, assembly GCA_030737815.1. Taxonomy (NCBI): domain Eukaryota; kingdom Viridiplantae; phylum Streptophyta; class Magnoliopsida; order Asparagales; family Amaryllidaceae; genus Allium; species Allium fistulosum. The sequence continues at coordinate 9,834,480 of JASFAW010000014.1, forward strand.
AAATATATATACATAAGACCAAACTCTAAGATATAAACAAGTTTAATATACACACACACGTTATATTGTTTCACAGAAAAACCCAAGACATGTAATTTTACATAAACAGACTCTATATAAGACAAATATACTTTCAAATTAAAATTTTAAAAGTGTATATATTTTACAGTATTTACAAATCTATATTAAAGTGATGTCATAAGTTTAAGTAAGTACCATAGTATACTATCACTATACCCATAAACATGCTATATATTAAATCTGAACACATAAAATATCTCATATAAATATATACATAAATATATATATATATAGTAGTTACCCAAATTATGTATATACTGACCCACCCTGAACTTTCCTTCTAGCAATGCAAAAACAGAAAGCAAAACAAATATAGGTCTCTACTCAAGCTTACAGTATATATATAATATTCAAACCCAATAACTTACAAAATGATAATACATATAAACTTACATAATGATAATACATATAAACTTACTGACCCATATAACAGTACCTATACCAAAGAGTATTTGTAAAAAAAATTGGCAATATAATAAAATTTAATATACTGTATATAACTTTATATATATTAACATCTATAAACCCCGGAACAAATAAAGTTATACATATATGCACCGGTCAAAAATTTAATATATATAATACTTTTATAACTCTATATACTTAATATACATATACTATATAAACTGTAAAGATGCATTAGATTTATACGTATATAATAGTTTTAAATCAAAATTATATATATAAACTAATAACAACTAAAATTAAACTTGCATATATATAATAAAATAAAATACCTATACCCAATTCAAAGCAAAAGGAAGAAGGATGAGAGCAGATGTGTTGCTGCTGGGTTGCATGCGACCATGCTTGGGGTCAGGCTCGCTGGAGATGAGGTCGCGTGGTGAAGAAGGCGTGCGCGAGTGGGCTCGGCTCAGGCGCTAGGTCTTCGGCCAGAGAGGAAGAGTAGGTGGTGGGGTCTTCGTTTGGATGAGTGAGAGGCTGGAAAGTAGGAGGTGTGGCCATGGCTTCAGGTTGGAGGATGATCTTGGGTAGGATGTTGTACACGTGGTGGGTGGAGGGAGGTATGGCTGCACGGAGGCGCAGAGGTGGTCGGCGGAGGAAGGGTGATGGTGTTGGTGGTCTCGTGATCTGGCAAAGGAAATTGGGAGTTCGAAGTGTAGGCAGAGGGGAAGGATGGAGCGGGGATGGGCGAGAGAGAGTGGAGAGGCTTCACGTTAAAGATGAATTGGCAGGGGTTTCTCGGCAAACAAAAGCAGGCAAAATGGTCTACAACCTCTACAATTAAAATATAATATCCCACACGTAACTGTTCAAAGGAAATAAATGGTCAGAGAGAAAACTGGAAATGAAAGGCAAAACTATCGGAAAAGAATTTGAACGAACAAAATTTATGAACCAAAACACACTTTATTGAAAGGGTAATATGTCAGAGAATATCAAAAGTTAATAACCAATGGTTATATAAATTTTTTAGCCGTTGGGCAAATGAATGGGCACAAAAGTTTGAAGACTCGAAACTAGTACCGCTACGATGATCGTTTTACTGATTTCGTGGCGTACCCGATCCCGAAATATACAAATGAATATACCATGGAGATCAGCATGACGAGACGATCAAAACGGTATACAGATGTCAGTGGTACGACCATCCGATCAAAAGTCGATATTCGGTACCGAAAATGCTGCTATTCAGCCAGCATTAAGATAAACGGAACAATAGATGTCCAAATTTGACGAAACGAAAGATGACGACTCACTCAGAATATGATTTACAAATTTTCTATGTAAAAATATTCAGGTTTGGAAAACATTTTATTATCACCAATTTTTAACTGATTGAATTGAAGTGAATTTACGCGTGAAATAAATTTTCATATTTTCGGATGGAAATTTACCAGTTGCTATGTTTAATTAGACGCATTCCAAATATCAAATTTATATTTCAAAATTTTATTGTTTAAAATTTCACACAAATTCAATTAATTAAATAAATAAAACCACTGAAATTTACGGGTCGTTACAGGCTTAGAGGATCCCATATGGAATTGAATCAATGTTGAATGATTGTTATTTGATAGTTAAATAACCGACTATCAAGTCTGGACCAAAACGTAACTTTGGAAGTATTTAGGAGAAACATGAGAATTATATGGTACAGTTACCGTCGAAGGTTTTATACTGCACGTATAAACTCATTTCGTTCTTTTATGATGAATGATAAGAAAATCTGTCCACAAACGTTTAGGAGGTGAACTCCACTCTTATCTTTTGTCTGTTTATTTCCTAAAGAACCGGGGTTGAGTTTACCAAAAATATCGAAAGTTGTTTCGAAGAGACCGGGATCGGATATGTTATCCGAAAACCACTTAGACCCAACTCAAGCATTTTGAAATGAAGACATCTTGAAGCATGGGATCGAAGATGGAGCCAATAAAGTGCAAGGGCTGCTTGCTACTAATCCTGAGGGTGACTCCAAAATGGATGTAGTAGAAGTAGTGCCTTCGGTTTGTCCTTATCCTTGACAACTTGTATGGATGAATGCTAGCATTGCATTGATGCCTGGAGGGTAGTGTTAGCATTCCAAGTGGGAATGATATTCAAAAGGTAAAACGTAGCCTCAAGCCTCATCAACCGGGAATGAATAAAAACCAGGGGAGATGCAGCAAGGCTATGTGGGTCGCACCCATAAGGGTATGTTTTGGCACCTTTCTAGATACATCTGCATATTTATGGATTGGTTGTGCATGAGATCTCGGTTAAAAGGGTTGCAAAGTAACCAGGGTGATGACATATTTGGTACTATCCAATAAGGAGTAGGCTGGTCTTGTGTTGGTAGGGGATCCAGGCGAGGTCCTCGGTATATTTTCTAGACGTGTACCATGATAGGTGGTACCCCAGTGCCTAGTCATTATATGGAATCCAATCTCCAATACGTGCCTTTACGATTTTGATTGTAGAGCCTAGTAAGCTAGAATTTAATTAATGTAACAATTTCGGCTATTTTAATAAGTACATTACTTAGACACTATTATAATATCACTGGATTTTTATATAGAAGTGGTTTTGGTTATCGTAAGGTAAAAACCCGTCCGTGTTTATGTGCAGCATGGTCTTACGAGATACCTTCGATTTTAAAAGGGTTTTGAAAAGTAATAATTCAGTTGCTTTGAGTTTACTCACACCAGACCCATGTCTGACCTAGAGTTTTATTTTCTTTTCCTAAAACTCTTGGGTGCTAAAAATTTTATGAGCAGCCAAACAGTCCAGATTTTCTACAGATGCACTTGTAGGAGCTTGGAGCAGGAGGCTTCATCGATAGATAGTTATTACTTGTTTCCGATGTATATTATGTACTCTATATCTAATGTATAAGGATAGGCTTTTATAACTGTCCTAGTTTAGAATTGTACTAGTGTAACTCTGATGTATCTGTTTTGAGATGACTTTGTAAAACACTATGTGATTAATATATGTTATTCTGTTGCGATGTGAGATTCTATGTTTGCTTTTAGTTTCTTCTATCTTCTATCTCCTTTCTTTTCCCCTAACAATTCGCATTTTTTTTCAATTTGAGTTGACTTGTGTGGTTTATTGCCCACTTAAGCTGTGCAGAAAAGTGGGTCGTTACATTTCGCCTTACGGATTGGGAGCTATTATAATTTTAAGTTAGACGATTTTTAGGCATATTTTAATGGTAATTGGCCTAAGCCAATAATTAAGCCTACTAATAATTTTGGGATTTGTGTTAACTATAACACTAGAGATCCAAAATCACTTTTCCATCATAAAGACATATCTAGTCCTCCAGTAAACTATCTCCTATCAAAACCATCTCAAATGCATGCTAATTATAGGCAAATTAAGTGACTTGGGTAGAATAGCAAGGAGAATAACTAGAGATCTTCAAGTTAGCATTTTTACATTGATTAATGAGTTATCTAATGTTCGTCGATGGAAATTCTATCGGTTTAGAAAACCGTCGAATGAATTTAGAAATAAAATAACCGTGAGCGCACGGCGTACACTTGTAGTACGTGGCGAACACGGGTCGATCCGCAAGGAATTGATGATTTTAAAATTCTATTCAATCAAACTAAACCAAAGTCGAGTGAAAGTTAAGCTAGAGAATTAGAAAATTATATAACTAACTAAAAAGAAAAGAGATGCAAATATAAGAGTTAAATGATAATTTAGAGAATAAATCCACTCTCTAGATCATGTAGTTCAACACGTATGAAATCATGATCTCTCTTTTATGGTCATTCGTGCTATAATTGATGTTCTTATCATAAGTATGGCATATTTGTGCTATTGATTAGCCAACATAAGCCATCAAACTATAACACACCCCTTAAATCACTTACTAACTTTCATGAAACTTGACAATGAAAATAAAAATGAAATCTATATTAGGTATGGCCTATTAACTATTGATTAGAAATATAGACCATCAAATTTTAATTTCAAATCATTTTCTTTTTCCATAATCATGTTTTGATGAAGAGGCAATGAGTGTTAGTGATTGTTTAAGCATAGCCTATTTGGTGTCAACAATATAGGCTATCAAATTCAAAGCAAAAACAACTAGTAAACCATTTCTATCATCATCATTAAGCACAAAAACAAGCATGAATTAACAAATAGTTGAAGCTACATAATTAGAGAGCTTCATTACCCCTAAATTGAAGGGGTTTAGCCTCTCATATTTGTCATTTGATCAACAAATGTAGCTTGCAACATAAAAGCAAAAAGAAAGCAAAATGAAAGCTAAATGAAAGAAAGCTATTCTAATTGCATAAAAGAAAATCTACACTACTAGCATGAAAGGAAATGAACATGTAATTAAAAGGAAACAATAATTACATTGCATAAAAAAAGTAATTACATAAGAGAAGAAATGGATAAGTAGCCATGAAAAGAAAGAGAGCTTTGATTTATTTTCTAAGCTAAAAACTAACTAAGGGACACTAAGGAAGAAGAGGGTTACATGAAACATAAGGGGTACTTATACATGTGTTAAACCCTAATTCATATTTTTGGGGAATGCCCAAAATACCCTTGAGAAAGTGTGGAGGCCAAGTAATCATTAGCTTCTACTAATCATCATTTAAGTGTACATGAAGCCATTAATTCCATAAGCATGTGCATTAGCCTCTAATTTGTACATTAAGGTAGGTGGGTAGGTGGGGTCCTTTATTATCTTCACTTTGAATTATTTCCATCTTCATTTGTTCTTCTTCACTCTTGTGCATGCATATATCATCATGAAACAACTTGTATATGAATTCAAATTCCTACAAAACAATATAAAAATTTTCAATTAAATATAGAAAATTAATATATGCACAAAAATGACCGTTTTGCCCTTGGATGAAGATGAATATGTGACAATTTGAAATAATTTGAATTTTAGTTTAAACAAGTTAAAATACCTGATATGATTATTTATTTAATTTAAATAGATTAAATATGGTGGTAAAAATATGCACATTTACGTGCACATCAAATACCCCCACACTTATCTTTTTATTCGTCCTTGAATAAAGAAAAAAAATTAAGATAAATCTGTTTTCGTAGGGAGCACGATTGCATTGAACGTATGCAACAAGCCGTTAAACCTCTGGGTGTCCCCAGTTGGACGAGTGTTGTCTCGTGAGGGTTTTCAGCGGATACTACCCACAAAATCCAAATGCAGGATGAAAATATTTACAAAACGCAAGATTTATTTACGAAGAGATGAATGTGAATTTTTGAAAATATTTACAATGAAGGATTTATTTTTAAATTGACACGAATAAGTTAAATATAGGTTTTGGTCATTATCTTGAAATTTAAGTCATTTACTCGTCAAAATTTCCAATAAAAACCAAGTTATCATAACAAATAGACGATTGTTTAACTCATTGTTTCAGTTGATAACAAAGTGTAACCATGAAATAGATCTTTAGTTGATTATCAAAGTTTATCAAAGTGGTATTTTTATTTCTTTTCAATAACAAGTCAAATCAAATAAGATAAAATAGTGCTTGGATTTCATTTGCTTACTCTCTCTATTTTGTTTTTTCTGAAAATTTTGTTGATATTAACAATATTTACATATGCCTAACTCAGATAAACTGAGGTCGGATATATTACCCATGCACTGCCTTGCGGACTGATGTGAGGGGAATACAGAGCATGGCGAGTGAACACACATGTGTGAACATTTAATGACTGTAGGCATTATTAGTAAAATAATTTTTTTATATACACACACCTAACTCAGATAAACTGAGCCTAGATATACCGATCGTGCACTGCCTTTTGGGCTTACGTGAGAAGGGTACAGAGCATGGCGAGTGAACACACGAGTGTGAACACATGACTCTAGGTGTTTATTAAAAAAATGTACATATATACGAGAAATATTTTTTTGTATTTTGTATTTTTTTACTTTTTTTTGTTTTTTTTTTCGAAGAGAGAGTTTTGCAAAATCATCTTAGCACCATTTAACTTAGAAGACAAAAAAATGTTATATCCTTTACTTTAAATTCACCACTTTTTAAAACAAAGATTTTCAATTAGGATATTTCATAATTAACACGTAAGAACCGTCCTATATACTAGTTAAACTATTGTCATTTGTAATCAAACTTCATTCTTATTTTTGTTGAGACAAATAAATTTTCAAAAATTTCAATTTAATACACCATGACCATATATTTATCCTATAGTGTTGTTTTTTTAAAATAAATCAAAAAAAATTGTTTTTGGGATTTTTTTTGAGTTTTTTTTAAAAAGAAAAAGCAAAAATAAACCATGAAAAATTGAAAATGAAGATGACTCTCCCCCCACACTTGATTTTGACTGTGTCCCCACAGTCAACCCAAGTGAAAGGAGAAAAATAAAAAATAAAAGATGACCTATATTTACATGAAAATTAACGGTATTTACACGAGATCAGAAAGTATATCGTCAAAAAGTAAATGAAACGGTCTTACAAAGACCGATTCATTTGCCTCGTTAAGTATGCGAGACACGGCTTAAGCTTGTAAAACCAAACCGTAAAAGATTTCAAAATTGAATGTTGATTTGGAAAAATGAATGTCGTTTTATCAAAAATCGTACGAGTTGTTTTATTTTAGATGATTTTCGGGGTTGATAAAACAATTGGTTGAAATTCAAGTTTATTATCACCAAATTGAAATTCAAGCTCTTCATTGAAAAATTCTTCAGAATTATTGATTTCAAAATCAAAGTGATGATTTAAATCTTCCCCGTCGGAATTTAACAACTCGTCATCGAAAAGTCAAAAAAATTCGTTTTCATTAAATTCGTCTTCCTTTGTTGGATTATCAACAATTTCATTGTGTATCTCAAGTTCAAAATCCAAAGTTGTTGTATTCAAATTTTCGAAATCGAGAAAAGTAAGATTGAATTTTAAATTTGGTTCCACACCCTCAAAAGAATTGAAATCCAACTCAATTACCGTGTTTTCAACAACTTCATTAAGATTATTATTTTCAATTTCAAAAGTTGTTATTTGAAAATCGTCGATTTGGGTAAAAGATGGATTATTACTTAACTCGTCACACGTTGGAATTTGATTTTGTTTTTCACGTTGTTTCACATAAGTTTCAAACAATGAATCCGTGTGATCATCGTAAATTTCGTTCATTTGTTCAACAATTTATAATTATTAGCTTTAGGATTTTCGGTTTGGATTTGTTGAGAACAAAAATTTTCACTTGCATCATAGTCGAGATTATTCCCATTGCCAAAATTATTTGAAAAGTGGATCACATTTTCGTATTGAAATTCATTTTGGAGTTTAAAATTGAATTGGCATGGGTTATATTCGAAATCGTTTGAATTTTGAAGTGAATTCACATTTTGATTATTTTGAAAACTTTGATTTGAATCATTGCCCAAATATGAATTACACAAATCATTTATCATTTGATTTTGTTGTGTATGGATTTCAAGTAAAGACGAAATGCTCTTTTCAAGACTTGAGGGTTGGTCATCGTTTTGAAAATTTTGTGGTTCAAAATTTGAATCATTTAAGCAATAGTAGTTAAAATATCCATACGAATTTGGAGTGAAATCATATGGATTATATTGATTTTCACAACTATTGTAAAATTCACGTAAGTGGGGAAACTCGTACATTTTCAAGAATGATTTTGTTTTTTTTGTAAAGGAAAAATATATACAAATAAAATTTATTTTTGTTTTGTTTTTTGGCTTTTCAACTTTTTTCTTTGTTTTTGAGAAGTTTTTACAATTTTTTTTTTGGATTTTGGTTTTTTTTTCTAAATTTTTTGGATTTTTGAAATTTCAAAGAAAATGGATTTAAAAATTTCAAAGGAAAAGGAATATATACAAGTTTTTACACATGCATGAACTAATGCAACTAAATGAATGCAAGGATTAATTACAAATGATTTATCCTAAGTTAACCCAAAATTGTATAATTACACATTGTCTTAGTTTAACAAGATAGTTCTCAGCCATGTAACGGGCAGGATTTATCGGTGCACCACAAATCACCGTAGCAATGCAGCCGAAGGTTTAAGTACCTTCAGAGAAACAATTCAGTATAATATTTACGAATCACCGTAATATTTATAACCGATTAATGCTCTGCCGTAGCCTAGACACTAAGAAATTAAATTGTCGAAAGAGGACAAATTGTCAATATACAATTAAGTGTTATTGATGTTTAATTGTTATTATTAATCAAAAATGAGATGCAAAACTGAAATTAAACGTGTATTAACAATGCAACTACGAATGAATTTTTGTTTTTGATTTTTTTTAAATGCAAGCAATCAATAATGCAAAACAATAAAACAATAGGTAAGGGTGCAAAAAAAAAATTTATAAGCAAGCAAGGAAAAAAAATTTAAAAAAAAAGTGAAGTTTTACTTAAAAAAAATTTGGCAAGCAAGGAGAAGCAATGAAATTATTCTTCCTTGTCTGCTTCTGCAACTAGAAAAGAAGTAAAAGACAGAATATTTACAATTCTCTTTATTTAATTATTTTTTTAAGTATGAAAGAAGTAAACAAAGGAAATTCAAAATGAATGAAACCAAAAGAAGCTAAACAAAACAAAAGAAACTTTTTTTTTTGAATGCAAAAACCAAATCACACAAACTCGAAATCCATAACTAAAATCAAAACAAAAAAAAATGAAAATGAATAAACACAAACTCAAAATGGTTTAAGAGAGAACAAAGTAAAACTCAAAAAGCCAACTTAACACAAACTCGACCCATTTAAAACCAAGCCCACCAATCCTCCTTTCAATTTTTTTTAAATATATGAACCACGGCCCACTTTACACATGAATTCATAAAAAAATCACGATCACTTCCAAATGAATTCACAGTAGCGCATTTCAGTAAAATGGATTGCTTTCAAATTTTTATGAACTGAAGTCACTCAAATGTTTCGAACTGCCCACAGTTCGAATTTCAATCCCCAATTAGCGTAGCTCAAAATCAAGTAGCTATTCCCAATTTCTCAAGATTTGGTAAGGGCGATTGTTGTGGAGACTTAGTTGGTCGCGAGTTTGGTTTGATGTCATGATCTGGGAATCGCGATTGGAAGGTGGATAGGCTCGCGGTTTGTCGGTTTCGATTGTAACGGTTGCGGTTGTAAGGATTTAGGTGTTTGGTTGCAGTGCAAGGTGAAGGAGTGGATGTTGGTGAGTTGCTAGTTCTAGACGATTTCAGAGAGAGAAGGAAGCGAAGGTAAGTAGTTTGGTTGTAGTCAGGGGGAAAGGAGTTGTTCGTGGGTTTGAATTTGCGAAGTAAGGCAATTTTGGGGTGTTCGACTTGTAGCTGTAGAGAGGAGATTAGGTAGTGGATGTAGTGGTTACTAGCTTCGAGTATTGTTGACAGAAGTGATGGCAGTCGAGTACGGTGATGTTGTAAAGGGGTTGTTATGCCGTCGATTTGGGTTGCAGTGGGTTTACTGTTCTGGTTGTTTGATTTCAGCGTGATGGTGCTGCAGTGTGGAATTCGAGCAGTGAATGAAAAATGTTTGAAGAAAGTAACTATCGATTTGGCAATGAGGTCGCTTTATTGTTTGAGCACTGCAGTGGTCTGGAGCAAGTAGTGGATAAAGTTAGTGATTGAATTTTTGTGTTTTTGTGAAGTGGTATATGCAGCAAACTGTGATGCAGTGTGAAGCAAGAGGTGAGGCTGGGCTGTTGGTGGCGCTGCTGTTTGGTCAGTGGGTGTATGGACTACGTAATGGCGTTGTATGGTGTATGGCAGTTGCAGTTATGGTGTGTGCAGTCGCTTGTTGTGTGCAGTTGCTTGGTTGAGTGACTGGTATGAATGCAGGGGATTTGCTTTGAAAGGAGATTGGTATGAATGAAGGGGAGCAAGTGAAGTTTACACTGTGATGACACTGGTGTTGTGGTGGTGATTATGGGAAGTTGTTTGTGTAATGGATGATGGTTAGTGGTGTGGCAATGGGAAGCTATTGTAGCAGTTCAATGATTGAAAATCAAATAGTTTGTGGGTGAAGTTTTGTGACAGTCGGTGATGCACTGTTTTTTGATGTTTGAGTGGAGAAGTGTGAATGCTTGATAAGAGAGTTTTGGTTCAGGTTGTATGGTGGTTGGTGAAGACTGAAGTGTAAGATATGATGGTTGGAGTTAAATCGAGTTATAGGCAGTGAGATGTGGTGGAATTTGTTTTGGTCAGAGGAGGGTGGGTAATGCAAGTAGAAATTGAAGTTTGGGTGTAGCAGCAGAGGAAGTGGATGGAGATTTTGGTGTTGTAGTGGGGATGAAAGTTTTATGGCAGTGGTGTAGGGTTGTAGTGTGATGTTGTATAGCTGTTAATGGTTGTGGGTTGGGGATGGTCGGGAAGTTGAGAGGAAATGATGGGGTGTAAGCTGTTATATATGTGCAGTGGATAGGAAGTGATACTGGGTGATGGCCAGGCAGCAGTTCACTGTGATGGTTGGAAGAATGGGTTGTGGATTGCTCTGTTGGTGGCTGTGTTGAGCATGGTGGAGTAACAATGATCAATGGGTGGTTGATGTAGAAAGTTGTGTATGAGCAAGTGGTAGATGTGGTCAGTTATGTTGGAAGAAGTGTAAGGAAAAGCAAGACAGTGGGTAAAAGCAAGACAGAGAGATTGTGTCACTGTGCAGGGTAGTGATTTGATGCACAGAAGTGATTGGCAATGTTGCACAGAGGATGAAATGATAGCGAACAGTAGCTTTTGACAATGTAAATGCAAGAACTATATATATAAAAAAATTTGAGGTTGTAAAAGAAAATGAAATAAAATAAAATTGTTTTTTTCTTTTAAATTGTGTATGTTGATTTATTTTTTATATGCAACACACAGAAAATAAAAACACACAATTTTTTTTTAAATGCGACACACACAAAATAAAAATGCACAAAAATCAAACAAAAATAATCCGAAGAACAGAAAATCAAAATCAAAGCAAATTCCCGGCAACGGTGCCAAAAACTTGTTCGTCGACGGAAATTCTATTGGTTTAGAAAACCGTTGAACGAATTTAGAAATAAAATGACCACAAGCGCACAGCGTACACTTGTAGTACGTGGCGAATACGGGTCGATCCACAGGGAATTGATGATTTTAAAATTCTATTCAATCAAACTAAACCAAAGTCGAGTGAAAGTTAAGCTAGAGAATTAGAAAATTATCTAACTAACTAAAAAGAAAAGAGATGCAAATATAAGAGTTAAATGATAATTTAGAGAATAAATCCACTCTCTAGATCATGTAGTTCAACACGTATGAAATCATGATCTCTCTTTTATGGTTATTCGTGCTTTAATTGATGTTCTTATCATAAGTATGGCATATTTGTGCTATTGATTAGCCAACATAAGCCATCAAACTATAACACACCCCTTAAATCACTTACTAACTTTCATGAAACTTGACAATGAAAATGAAAATGAAATCTATTTTTAGTATGGCCTATTAACTATTGATTAGAAATATAGACCATCAAATTTTAATTTCAAATCATTTTCTTTTGCCATAATCATATTTTGATGAAGAGGCAATGAGTGTTAGTGATTGTTTAAGCATATCATATTTGGTGTCAACAATATAGGCTATCAAATTCAAAGCAAAAACAACTAGTAAACCATTTCTATCATAATCATTAAGCACAAAAGGAGAGCATGAATTAACAAATAGTTGAAGCTACATAATTAGAGAGCTTCATTACCCCTAAATTGAAGGGGTTTAGCCTCTCATATTTGTCATTTGATTAAAAAATGTAGCTTGCAACATGAAAGCAAAAAGAAAGCAAAATGAAAGCTAAATGAAAGAAAGCTATTCTAATTGCATAAAAGAAAATCTACACTACTAGCATGAAAGGAAATGAACATGTAATTAAAAGGAAACAATAATTACATTGCATAAAAAAGGAATTACATAAGAGAAGAAATGGCTAAGTAGCCATGAAAAGAAAGAGAGCTTTGATTTATTTTCTAAGCTAAAAACTAACTAAGAGAGATAAGGAAGAAGAGGGTCACATGAAACATAAGGGGTACTTATACATTAAACCCTAATTCATATTTTTAGGGAATGCCCAAAATACCCTTGAGAAAGTGTGGAGGCCAAGTAATCATTAGCTTCTACTAATCATCATTTAAGTGTACATGAAGCCATTAATTCCATAAGCATGTGCATTAGCCTCTAATTTGTACATTAAGATAGGTGGGTAGGTGGGGTCTTCCATTATCTTCACTTTGAATTATTTCCATCTTCATTTGTTCTTCTTCACTCTTGTGCATACATATATCATCATAAAACCACTTGTATATGAATTCAAATTCCTACAAAACAATATAGAAATTTTCAATTAAATTTTAGAAAATTAATATATGCACAAAAATGACCATTTTGCCCTTGGATGAAGATGAATATGTGACAATTTGAAATAATTTGAATTTTGGTTTAAACAAGTTAAAATACCCGATATGCTCATTTATTTAATTTAAATAGATTAAATATGGTGGTAAAAATATGCACATTTACGTGCACATCATCTACCATCTCATAACCTTTTTATATGCTTATGTAAGTTAAAAACATGCTTTGGGTGCACTTTTGAATTTGAAAATATGATTTTAGACTACTTTAGATTTGAAAATGAATTATGGAAAAATTTAATTGATTTTAACATGTGTTTTCATATCACGATTGATCATATGTGTGTTAGAATAGGATACGGGTGTTATAAGGATTGCTATGATATGATATTGGTATTGTTTCCTTGTATGTTTAGATTGCCCATTTGAATGGATGAAACGCTTATTGATAACGAATTTGGGTGGATTGTTCTACTAGATGGGGTCTTCGTCTAGGAGTGGCTTATCAATGGGCCATCCGAATTCGATTACATAAAGGATGGAAGATCCAGAGTGATAGAACAACTTCGTTGGATCGTTGAAAATTAGGTTGTATGCAAATCAAAGAAATGAATTAGATTGGGAACGATGTAGAATGAACTAGAAAATATTTAGTCAAATTTTTGACTATGTATTATGGATCGATACCAAACTATATTTGTTTGGATTTTTGTGCAAAAGAGTTCAAGGCAAGCATGTTAGTGATGATAGAAGGGCAGCATGATGATTACTTTGGGAATTCTAGAAAAAACAATAACCAATAATCGATCGTGTGAAGATTGGAAGTGGCTAAGGGTTGAGTCGACGAAGGCATGGGGAAAATGAAGATTACATCATGCTTGAAGGTAGGAAATACAAGAAGAAATTCGATCCAAATAGATCGTCCCTGAAGCTGAAGTACTTAGCCAAATTTTGGCTGAGTACAAGGAAAGATGAGTCGGTAATTAGCTGAGTACAAGGAAAGATGAGTCAGTACCAACCCATATTGGTTGGTACCAATCAGGCCAACTTTTAGGGAAGAGTGAAGCATGCCTTGGGAGGTGTGCATGATCGATCACACTTTGATTGCTTGTATGGTTGATGAGGAATGGAGTAACATCAATCAATCTGGCTTATGGTTGAGACACGAGCAAACGATGGGGCAACAAGGGCACGACCTCGGGTTTGGCATGGGCCACTTCAGGATATTTGTGTGGCAACTAAGAAAATTCTAGAACATTGACAAACTGATAATGTGAGTGATTTGGATCAAATGCTTCAAGGTGAAAGTGTCATTAGCATATAGTGATGACCCAAAGAGATAAACTCGAATGAGATGAACTTATGAAGTGGAACAGACGAGGGGTTCTAATATTGGGGCATGTTCCAAAGGGATTTTTGATGACTTAGTGGTTTTGACATGTGATCGAAAATAAGGAGGTATGTGAGGATGCTCACCTAGATTATGCGATGGAATCCAAGTACCTTGGACCGAACGATATGGTCTAGTTTCCTGGCTAAAAGTAGTGGCATGGATTTGAGCATTTATGAAATTTAGATGTTGAATATTGAATAATGTGATCGTATGAGTATTATTATATCCAATGGAAGTGAAAGACAGATGCGAGGTTGTTTGATAGGCACGATGTTTGCTATGTTTCCATGATTTTCTACATTCGTTAGGATGTTGCATGATATAGGTATTATCTAGTTGTATTCCTAGACACCCCAATAGAGTAGTGGTGCACCCATATGATGATAGATTATGATATGTTACTTTATGTGCTAACTTGTTGGATGAAGAGATAGATCAGGCATGTTGCTCCATAACCATTGTTCATTTTTACAGTTTTCACTACTTATATCTATTTTGAGGTTATAGGTCACTCATACTAGACTTTTGTCCAACCAAGGCTATTTACATTGCTTCTTATCATCTTTGGTACTATTATATAAGTAGATGAGACATTATTATGAGATAGCGCATTGATATGTGTGGAGGATGAGCAGGAGGCTGAAAATTTATTATATATATCTATATTTGGACTATCACTGTATTCCATTGTGCAGTTCTGCTCTTACCTATGATTAGAGATAGTTGTTTAGAGTTTTTTTGCTTAGATGTATAAATTGTATTATCACTTTGTTTTTTATATGATCTAATAAACCTACTACACTCTGATATGATTTTTTATTCTGGTTCATTTTGTTATATTTCTCTCGCGTTTGTTTTACATTTATTTGTTTATTATATTTTGTCTATGTGATGTGAGATGTTCTATACGTTCTTTGATAGATTTATCATATTTTAACTTGACTGCTTCCCTCCATCGATCAGGTACCTATGCATAACATTATCGGTATCAAAAATTTGTATATTGGCTACTAAGGGTAGAGGGTTGTCGTCGTAGTCGGTATCAGAGCTTAGGTTTAGCGATTCACCTAAGTTAATACAAGGATCCATTAGAGATAGAGTAGGAGGTATCACTCTAAAATGGATCAAGTGATATATGAGAGAGCATACTTGTTAAATATATATTTGTTTTCAAAACTATATAGCGCATGTATCCATATATACACACACATACATATATATAGTAAGTTGCATTGCATATATGAGTACCACTTATGCTCACATTCCTTTATGAGAAACTAATCATTCTTATTACAGTTGTTAAGGATGAGCAGGCATATGAGGAACATGGCTAGGAACTATAAATTTGGAGTTGAGAAAGGAGCAGGCACCGAGGTAGTTGCAAAACTCAATATGCAAACTATATTCACTACTAGAAGATAAACATAATGCAGAATGCCTAAGGAGGAGCTCTAGATGTTATGGTAGGTAGTGGTGCTCAACTGCAAGCACCCAGAGTGAACTTTATTATGCTCAATAAAGACTTTGCTTGTCTTAGAGGCAAACCGTTTTTGGGAATGGGGTAAGTTATAGGAGTTCAAGACTGGCTTAATATGTGTGAATTTATTTTTGATGATCTTGAGTAATTAGAAGATGCACAGAAGAGGAAGTTGGCATTTAGATAACTTCAAGGGATGACTATAGGCTAGTGGAATGCCATTAAAGCTACTACTCTTAAAGACTAGTTTACCTGGAATTAGCTTAAATCTGTTTCAAAGAGAATTTTATTTTAACTACTCAGAAGTCAGTCTTATTCAAGAAGTTTGCTCATCTAAAACAGGGCGATATGCCTGTTTCAAAATATGTTGTTGAGTATGACATGTTAAAATATGAGATGTTGTTCATCAACAATCCTATAAAGAAAGTGAGAAGTTCATCATCGGCTTGAATGACTATCACGGAGAACGTCTAGTGAGCCATGTCGATGAGATAAGACTATGGAGAAGACTTTGAGGCACTGGAGTTGTACACAAAGCCAAAGACCGCAGTTGTTAGAAAGAAGTGTCTAAACCGCAAGTGCGTAGAGGTAGCAAGAGAAAACTGAACAACAAAGGCATTAAGTATCCTCTTCATGATGAGCAACAACCGCAAGTGCATAGATGTAGCGTAGAGGTAGCTGACCGCAGTTCTCATTTTACATCCCATTTTCTATAAATTCAGTGTTCTTATATTTTATTCCATATTAGCGAATTATTCTCTTCTATTTAATCCATTCGCATAAAAGGGAATTAAAAAGAAACTGACATTTATAGAATAAATCCCAACGTAGAATAGATGTAAATAAAACATAAATAACTGTAAATACTATAAATAACTGTAAATAATTGGGAAAACTGTAATTAACAGCAAATAATTGCAAATAACTGAAATAGAATAGCTAAATGAAAATAGACTGGAAAACAAATCTAAAATTTACTTAAAAATAAACTGTAAATAAACTTGCATAAAGGTTGTCCCAAAATTGTAGAAAAACTACAACTATTGGAAACCCTATTATTTTAAATTACTTAAAAATCTAAAATAATTACTTAAACACTCACCTATGGTCCTTAGCTCTTTCCTTGGCCTTCTCGGATCCACTTATAGCGTATAAAATATTTTAATTAAAAAGATCTTCTCCTCGGAAAAATATTCCTTTTAGGGTCCAGCCTCGAGCAATGAACCCAGATGGAGAAAATCTAAATGAGAAAAATAGCTAGGACTAGGGTCTTATTTATAGTGTCACTTGTGGATCTCAGACCGTTGGATTTCAAGATTAAATCTGGTGCAACCACGTCATAGGCTCGTTGAGAACCGTCGGATGGAAGCACGAACGGACAGGATTGAACACGTCACAGAACGAAGCGGGATAAAATCGCATCCAAATACATACGCGGGTCGACCTGGCGGTCGACCTTTGTATGGTGAAGGTCGACCCATGGGTCGACCCATCTATGGGGAAGGTCAACTCTAGGGTCGACCTGACCCTTTATTTATTTATTTTTATTTTTTTAATTTTCTGATTACTTCTTTCTTCCGTAACTTCTTAGTTTTAGCTCTGATTTTGACAATCTATATATGGAAATTGGCCAAAAAATTACCACGGGCATAATGGTGCAACTCCCGTGGCTCAATTCTGATAATTTCACAAAGTTATTTTATTATTTAATTAATTCGTTAATTAATTAATATAGCTTAAATTTTGGGTTGTTACATTCTCCCCTCCTTAAGTGATTTCACCCCCGAAATCTCTAAGGATAGAAGAATGAAATAAATGTTTTCATCCAAATTCTACAACCAACTACTCAACCATCATCCATTGTTCTTAAGTTTTCTAATGCAATTTATGATACATATGTAATAGTGTAGTGTCAATGTCCCTAATTGATGCAAATGATTAGGCGGGCTACTGGTTCAGTTGACCTCCTATTATGCAATCATGTCCATGTCATGTATCCAAATGAATGTAAATTCCCTAATGATAACTGATAGTTCTATATGCATGCTACAATCATCATCCAAATGCAACAATCATGTGATAATCATCCGTTTATAGCAACTATGGAATAAAATAAAGATAAAAATGCAAAGGGGCACACATCCATATGCATATGCTCTAGTGTCCTAGTTAGGCCGAGCCCTAAGAGATAATAGTGCCTAGTGTAAGTATATGCGTCCATTAGCATCCACTAGCAACCACTTGCAACCACTAGTATCCATCATACATAACATGTTCTAATAACATGTTTACATCAAACCCTACCATCCACAAGTTAAATCTAAAGTTCTACTTTCCCAAAGGATAATAAAGGAAAGAACCTATTCAAAACTAAAGATGGAAATAGGAGGTTCAAAATTTATTATCAAAGGGATGTGGATAAGAGGTACTTATTCTTTCCTAATCAAGTCAATCATCTCTGAAGTCTCTCTAACCATGGCGGGACTAAGTAGCAATCTCTCTGTAACTCTAACCAACATGAAGGCGACTCGCATGGTCTTCCATAAAGAGCTTCAAAAGGTGCCATTCCAATTCTAGTCTGAAAGTTATTATTATAAGTGAACTCTACTAAGGGAAGATACTCCTCCCAAGTTCCTCAAGAATACACATCCTCAACCACATGTGTCTTACCATCTTACTCATATCACTTTACTATTCTTCTATAGTTTACACACATGAAGCAACAATCCTACGTTCTTACTAGTGTCCTATACACTGTACGAAAACTTCTATTATTAAAAGTAACCACTGCTATCTCCTTCATCGCCTTACACTATTTCCATCATACCTAGGAAATGATTCCTATCTACTCCACATTTAAAAGTTTGGTTTGGTATTTATCATTTCAAAAACTAAAGCTTCTAATTTTTTTTAAAACATCAAATCCTAAAATTTTTGCCTTTAAAAGTGTTATTTTCAAATTTCCATTAGATTCAAAAGTGCTTGGTTACTTAAAATTTTATCTTTCTAGACTTGCATCCTTAAAATTCACCAAACCATTTTTCTTTAAAATATCTTTAAAATGTTCTCACTTGTTTTCTGAAACCCCCCAACACCTCTTAGTATACCCAAAAGGACACACTAAAAGATGTGGTGCATTGTAGGTATAGCTAAAACTTGCAGAGACTAAGATTCACAAGACAAAATAGATAAAAACAGCAGAAACAATTAAACAATAACTCACTAAAAATCAAACTTCATAAGATAGAGTTATAAAACCAAATACACAAGATGTCTTAAAATACCAATACATGTCTTACGAAAATCATAACCTCGCCTCATAAAAAAATCATAATACAAAACTATCCCTCTCAAATAAAGTGCCACTACATCAAATGAACAAAAAGCTGAAAATGAAGAAGCGGAATACATAAGAAAATCTCTGCAACTGAAGTCTCCAAGAGTCTGTAATCTACCGTCCTTGCCCTTGCTGGACTATGGGGGAAAAGGGGGAAATAGAGGAGTGGGTCAAACTAAAAGTCTGCTGAATGATTATAATTACTAGTATTCTTAAGCAAGGTAAAGATAATAGACTTTGCAACAGTTATAGTATAAAAGGAAATAGAGAAATAGAAGGGAAGGTAAAGCTGGAATAAAATACAGTTTAACTATTGCTTAGATTAATACGATTGGATTATCTTAATTGTTTGCACTTGTCTTAGATAACTGCTTTGATTAGGCTGAACTCCCAATCCTACTTTAATTAGGCTGAAGTCCTAATTCTACCCTTTGATCGGCCTCCTACTAATGTGTCTACTGTGGACCGGCACTTATAGCTCTCTACATAGAAGACTGTGGACCAGACCCTATAGGCCCCTACATAGAAGACACCTACTAAGCGCTTGGAACTCATAACGATTTATGAGCCATCACTGGAGGCCGCACGCGTGACCACCACTAAGCTCGTGTTACATGTTGCTCCACCTTTTGAACCTCTTATTTACCACTGCTCTAGCATAAGAGTGCCCTTTGACTGACTTCGGCTATTGTGAGACCACATTATGTCCATCGAAAATAAGGGAATGTTGTTGGTACTGGTCCCTGCCAAATAAAATCTAGTTGCACCCCTTGCCCAAATCCCCGTGATTTGAACTTCTATTTATTAACCACTTATTTACCACTTCTCCAGCATAAGCGTGCCCTCGCCTCACTTCGGCAATTGTGAGACCACCTTTGTCCATCGAAAATAAGGGAATGTTGTTGGTACTAGTCCCACTTTTATCTTTGCTTACTAACTTAGTATAAATTGTTTAAATAAGTCTCTACTGTTATCCTTGCTATCTTTGCTTATTAATTTATTCTAAGTCTCAAAATAAGCCTTTTTCTGTTCTGTTTCTAATTATAACCTACGTTATAATTGTGCTTATTAACTTAACCCAAGGTCTAAGCATCAAATAAGCTACTTTCTCCATTTACTCTTTTTATTTATAATTATACATTATAATTAGGCTTGCAAATATCTTAAATTCGGTCCAAGTCCAATTTATTACAGTCTTCTCAATTTACATCTTATTTTTTAGAATTTTAGTGTTCTTGTTATTCAGTCCATATTCGCGTTTTAAATCTATTATATTCCATTCGCGTAAAGAGCAAAAATGGAAAGAAACTGACAATTACAGAAGAAATCCCAAACGTAGAAAAGATGCAAATAAAACGCAAATAACAGTAAATAATTGTAAATACTGTAAATAACTGTAAATAAATGAAAAGGCTATAACTAATAGTAGATAACTATAAATAACTGAAAAGAATAGCTAAAAAAGAATAGACTAACAAATAAATCTAAAACTGAAAATAAACTGGTAAAAAGGTTATTCCAAAAGTGTAGAAAAACTACAACTATTGGAAACCCTATTATTTTAAATTATTTAAAAATATAAAATAATTACAATCACTCACCTGTGGTCCTTAGCTCTTCCCTTGGTCTTCCTGGATCCACTTGAGGGTATTAAATTTTTTAATTTAAAACAATTTTCTCCTTGGAAAATTATTCATTTTAGGGTCCTGCCTGAGAAGCTTAACCCAAATGGAGAAAATATTGAATGAGAAAAATAGCTAGGCCTAGGGTCTTATTTATAGTGGCGCTTGTGGATATCAGACCGTTGGATTTGGATATTGAAATTGGTGCAACCACGTCATAGGCTTGATAAGAGCCGTCGAATGGGAGCACGGACGCACCGGATGAGAGGAAATAAGCAAAATGACGTGTTTGAAGCTCTCTAGAATGAAGAATTTGTTTCTTTGTTCAAACCATTGGGCGGGTCGACCTAGGTGTCGACCTTCCCCTTACTAGGTCGACATGCATGTCGACCTAGGCAATGGTTAGGTCGACCTAGGTGTCGACCTAGCCATGTATATTATTTTTATTTTTATTTTTTTGATTTCTTGTTTAATTCATATATCTCTCGTTCTAGCTCGGATTCTGACGTTCTATATATGGAAATCGACCAAAAAAATACCGCGGACACTATGGTGCAACTTCTGAGGCTCAATTTTGATAATTTCAAAAATTTATTTTATCATTTAATTGATTCGTTAATTAATTATTATAGCTTAAATTTTGGGTAGATACATTCTCCCTTCCTTAAGGGATTTCGTCCCCGAAATCTCTAAGGATCGAAGAATGAAATAAATGTTTTCATCCAAGTTCTACAACCAACTACTCAACCATCATCCATTACATCCATTGTCCTTAAGTATTTCTAATGTGATTTATGATACTTATGCAATTAGTGTAGTATCAATGTCCCTAACTAATGCAAAAGATTAGGCGGTCTACCGATTCAGTTGACCTCCTTTTATGCAATAATGTTCATGCCATGTATCCAAATGAATGCCAATTCCCTAATGATTACCGGTAGTTTTATATGCGTGCTATAATCATTATCCAAATGCAACAATCATGTGATAATCATCCATTTATAGCAACCATGGAAAACAAAATAAAAATTCAAATGCGCACACATCCATATGCATATGCTCTAGTGTCCTAGTTAGGCCGATCCTTAAGGGATAATAGTGCTTAGTGTAAGTATATGCGTCCATTAGCATCCACTAGTAAACACTTGCAACCACTAGCATCCATCATACATAACATATTCTAATAACATGTTTACATTAAATCCTACCATCCATAGGTTAAATCCTAAGTTCTACCTTCCCAAAGGATAACAAAGAAAAGAACCTATTCAAAATTAAAGATGGAAATAGGAAATTCTAAAACTTACTATCGAAAAGATGAGGATATGAGATACGAATTTTCTCCTAATCAAACCAATCTTCTCCGAAGTCTTTCTAACCATGTCGGGACCAAGTAGCAATCTCTCTGTAGACTCTAATCAACACGAAGGCGACTTGCGCGGTCTTCCATAAAGAGCTTCGAAAGGTGCCACTAAAATGCTAGATTGAAAACTACTATCATATGTGAATTCCACTAAAGTAGGATGTTTCTCCCAAGTTTCTCAAAATCAAGAATACACATCTTCAACCACGTGTGTCCTACCATCTTACTAATATCACTTTATCAATCTTCAATAGTTACACACATGAAGCCACAATCCTAGGTTTCACTAGTGTCCTCTACACCCTTCGAAAAATTCTATTATTACTTCTAAAAGTAATTACTGCTATCTCCTATATAGTCTTACACTTTTTCCCATTACACTTAGGAACGACTCCTATCTACCCCACATTTAAGAGTTTTGGTTGGGTGTTTATCGTTTCATTTTAAAAATTAAGGTTTCTAAATTTTTAAAACAACAAATCCCAAAATCTTTGTCTTTAAAAGACCTTTACACCTTTCTATAAAAATTGGAATTTTTAAATTTAACTGTTATTAAGTTTTCCGCTTCCAAAAACTTATTTACTTTTTCACCAAACCATCTTTCTTTAAAATACCTTTAAAAAGTCCTCACATGTTTTCAAATCATCTTCTTATTACACCTAATAGTTTTATACCTTAATGTATTGGAACTACTTTCTCTTATGAGAGACTATTAATGTTAAAACCTTCTATGAATAATTAAAAGAGGACTTCATGTTTATGCGAAACTATAAGGAACTTATTTTATAGTTTCGAAATAAGCTATACAAAATATGGTGCTTCCCATACCTTGTTTATCTCTTTCACGTATTTCTTATAACTTGCACAAAACATTTGTGATTTGGTTTCATAAAAAAGTTTATCATTATTCATTTTATTCCAATATATTAAAGTATGTCTAATATATATATTCATTTTCAATGAAATTTATTGATCTCCCAATATTTAACTTACACCTTCTTTTTTAAAGGAACACATTTTCAAAACTGTTTTAACCTTTCCATAATTAGAAAACATCTTCTTATACTTATTTAAAAAAATAAGTGTACTTACAAAGCACTTTATTTCTATACTTAGAAATTATCTTCAAGACACATTTTTATTTGGGTCAAAACAGATGTTGCGTAAAACACCGTTACTACAATCCAAAAATACTAGTGTATGGATTCAATTAAAATAAATACTAATAAATCTCATATACTTATGTAAAAACATTTCTCTTGGGAGTCACTTACTATAACAATAGTGTTATAGTCTATGCTCCCCTTATTTTTCACGAAAACATCTATTACAACAATAAATGTTGTAATCTACATTTTCGATACTTAATACACTCTAGGTTTTTATATTTAAAATCATTGTTTACTTACAAAGAAACTAGTGAGTTATATATGCTCCATAATTCTACAAAAAGAATTTCAATTTACATCATATAAAAACCAATTTTAATTTCACACCTTTTTTTATTGGGCTAGACATAAGTGGATTTTCCTTCTTACCACCCTAGGAGTACCCTTCCTAAACCTTGGAAACATCATTTCCTTACTAAAGTCTTTTATTCCTATTCCTCTTCTATGCTTATATTTATCCTAAGGCATTTCTATTAATTCCACTTATCTGAAGCAATTATAATTTTTTCAATTATTGACACATGGGCTTATAACTCTTTGGATTTTCATAATCGAACCTAAATATACAAAACCGTTTCTCAAACTCTTTCCATCCGTTGACCTTCTCTATGCCCCAAGAAACGTATTTCCTTACGCCATAGTGATACTTCAAGAATTTCGCTTTCAATTTAAGAACCTCCTCTAGATGAATAGCATGGTCCTCTATACTCTTGGAAAACACCAAAATGTCGTCCACGAATACTACAACGAACTTACTTAGGACATTTCCAAAGACATGGCTCAACAAATCTACAAAATAAGTTGGGTTGTTGGTTAGTCCAAATGGCCCAACCAACCACTCAAAGAATCTGTCGGGTGTTCTAAATGCTGCCTTATTCATCTACACTCTAAGCTGATGAATTATATTGGCTAAATCAAGCTGAGAAAATACTGAAGAGCCAACTAACTGATCAAAAAGATCATCTATCCTAGGAAGTGGATAACGGTTCTTCTTTGTGAGCTTATTCAACTCTCTCTAGGTGCCATACGCCTCACTAGTAAGCTACTGGCTTAGCATTATTAGTCAAATAAATCCTGAAGTCAACTCTCTCTTAGGGGGTAGTCGCCCAACCTCCTCAAAGACGTCTGGAAAATCTCCGACGATAGGAACTGAATCTAACTCTGCCGATGATGAATCGAGGGAATAAAGGAAGCTCAACATGACTGATCCTTGTGGGTCGTTAGAAACCTCGAGAGTCCTACCGCTGTATGTCTCTAGTCTAACAACTCTCCTCTCGCAGCCTAATATAGATCCACATGTGGATACCCAATCCATTCCCAAAATCATCCCATACCCCAAAAATCTCAATACATAGGCGTCACAGTCAAACTCTATGCCTATAAAAAATTTCGAACCCCTACAAATCATGGATAAATATGCCGATCCTCCTATGGGGTTTGAAACAACTATGGGGTTTACAAAAAAAGAGATATCTAAGTGCAAACAATCAAACAAGGAACTAGGAAGAGTGTGAGGCTCCAGAATCGAAAAGAGTCCGAATGGAAAAATCAGAAATATAAATCAAACCTTCCACGGTGAATTTCCTACCTCTATAGGGTCCGCTGCTGGAAGGTGCTACATCCAATGCCTGAATCTGCGCTGTTGGTGCACCCGCTCCCTGCCCCGTCTTCTGGGGACAATACTTACTAATGTGACTAGGATGTCCATAATTATAGCACTTTCCCTTCATCTTCCCTCTCTTGCTCTCCTTGGCTAAATGACCAGCCATCCCACAAATATTTTCTCTTTTTCTTGGTCCGCTTCTAAGGGCCTTCTCCTTTCTTCTTAGAACCTTCTAACTTAACGACTTCTTTGGACTCCCCCTCCTTAGCGGCATTAGACATAAGCGCCATCTCCACTAGTGACTCTTAGGTAGCTCCCATCGGTGCATAAGTCAACAATAATCCTTGAAGGGGCTGATTCAATCCCTTCGCGAACTTCATGGCATTCTTGTTCGGTGTATTCGCTAACTCCATTCCAAACCGCGACAACTCATTAAATTGGTTGATATATTTCTTCATAGACAAACTTCCTTGCTTCAAGCTAATAAGCCGCTCCAACTGAACACTCTCTTCGGGTTGAGAAAAAAAATTTCTCTCAAATCTCTCTCGGAACCCATTCCAACAAACATCTCTTTCTTCCAACTCAGCAACTTCCCACCAATAAGAAGCCATCCCTTTCAGCTGCCAAGATTCTAGCTGAACCCGCTGCTGATCTTCCAATCCCAATAGCCCAAATATCCCATCCGTGTTTCTTATACAAGCCTGCGCCTCCACAAAAGTCTCCGTACCAGAAAATGACTTGCCTCATAGACTAGCGAAGTCCTTGCATAGCTTAGAAAAATTGGCTGATGTAGGTGGATTAAAGAGATCTCCACCTACCGGTGCTGTATTAGGCGCTTGCCCTTGCACGTCTGGTATCGTAGCTCTATGGAACCAGTCGGCTATACTATGCAAAGAAAAGAGAATTTAGGATCGAAAGAGTCGAAAGAAGATTGAACTGGACTTTGAGGGGATTTTTAAGAAAAACTCTTTATTACTTGAAAACTAATTTTAAATTAAAGAGCTTCTTTTCTGAAAAAATACTTTTAAAACAAGTTATTTTGGAAAATAATTTACTTTTAAAACTATTTTTTAGGAATCATTTAACCTTAAGCTTTGGTACCAAATGAAATACCCCAACACCCCTTAGTATACCCAAAAGGACACACTAAAAGATGCGGTGCGTTGTAGGTATAGCTAAAACTTGCAGAGACTAAGATTCACAAGACAAAATAGATAAAAATAGCAAAAACAATTAAAAAAGTAACTTACTAAAAATCAAACTTCATAAGATAGAGTTATAAAAACAAATACACAAGATGTCTCAAAATACCAATACATGTCTTATGAAAATCATAACCTCGGTCTCATAAAAAAAATAAGAGTATAAAACTATCACTCTCAAATAAAGTGCCAGTACATCAAATGAACTAAATGATGAAAATAAAGAAGAGGAATACACGAGAAAATCTCTGCAACTGAAGTCTCCAAGAGTACGTAATCTATCGTCCTTCCCTTTGCTGGACTATGGGGGAAAACGAGAAAATAGAGGAGTGGGTCAGACTAAAAGTCTGGTGAATGATAGTAATTACTAGTATTCTTAAGCAAGGTAAAGAAAATAGACTTTGCAACAGTTCTAGTCTAAAAGGAAATAGAGAAATAGAAGGGAAGGTAAAGCTGGAATAAAATACGGTTTAACTATTGCTCAGATTAATATGATCGGATTATCTTGATTGTTTGCACTTGTCTTAGATAACTGTTTTGATTAGGAATTCCCAATCCTAATTTAATTAGGCTGAAGTCCTAATTCTACCCTTTGATCGGCCTCCTACTAATGTGTCTAATTCGAAATGGCTCCTATAGCTCTCTACACAGAAGACTGTGGACCAGACCCTATAGGCCCCTATACAGAAGACACCAGTGTCTACAGAAGACACCTACTAAGTGCTTGGAACTCATAACGATTTATGAGCCATCATTGGAGGCCGCACGCGTGACCACCACTAAGCTCGCGTTACCTGTTGCTCTACCTATTGGACCTCTTATTTACCACTGCTCCAGCATAAGCGTGCCCTTCGTCTCACTTCGGCTATTATGAGACCACCTTGTGTCCATCGAAAATAAGGGAATGATGTCGGTACTAGTCCCTACCAAACAAAATCTATTTGTGCCCCTTGTCCAAATCCCAATGATTTGAAGTTCTATTTATTGACCACTTATTTACCACTTCTCCAGCTTAAGCGTGCCCTCGCCTCACTTCGGCAATTGTGAGACCACCTTTGTCCATCGAAAATAAGGGAATGCTGTTGATACTGGTCCCACTTTTATCTTTGCTTATTAACTTGGTATAAATTGTTTAAATAAGCCTCTATTGTTATCCTTGCTATCTTTGCTTATTAATTTATTCTAAGTCTCAAAATAAGCCTTTTTGTGTTCTGTTTCTAATTATAACCTAGTTTATAATTGTGCTTATTAACTTAACCCAAGGTCTAAGCGTAAAAATAAGCTACTTTCTCCATTTACTCTTTTTAGTTATAATTATACATCATAATTAGGCTTGCAAATATCTTAAATTCAGTTCGAGTCCAATTTATTACAGTCTTCTCAATTTACATCTTATTTTCCATTATTTTAGTGTTCTTGTTATTTAGTCCATATTTGCATTTTAAATGTATTCTATTCCATTTGCGTAAAGAGGAAAAATAGAAAGAAGCTGACAATTACAAAAGAAATCCCAAATGTAGAAAAGATGTAAATAAAATGTAAATAACAGTAAATAATTGTAAATACTGTAAATAACTGTAAATAAATGAAAAGGCTATAGTTAACAATAAATAACTACAAATAACTGAAAAGAATAGCTAAAAGGGAATAGACTGAAAAATAAATCTAAAACTGAAAATAAACTAGTAAAAAGGTTATTCCAAAATTGTAGAACAACTACAACTATTGGAAACCCTATTATTTTAAATTACTTAAAAATCTAAAATAATTACAATCACTCACATATGCTCCTTAGCTCTTCCCTTGGTCTTCCCGGATCCACTTGAGGGTATTAAATATTTTAATTTATAATGATTTTCTCCTCTGAAAATTATTCCTTTTAGGGTCCTGCCTGAGAAGGTGAACCCAAATGGAGAAAATTTTGAATGAGAAAATTAGCTAGGCCTAGGGTCTTATTTATAGCGGCGCTTAAGGATCTCAGACCGTTGGATTTGGATATTGAATTTGGTGCAACCACGTCATAAGCTTGATAAGAGCCGTCAGATGGGAGCACGGACGCACCGAATGAGAGGAAATAAGCAAAATGACGCATTTAAAGCTCTTTGGAATGAAGAATTCGTTTCTTTGTTCAAACAATTGGGCAGGTCGACCTACGTGTCGACCTTCCCCTTGCTAGGTCGACATGCATTTCGAACTAGGCAGTGGTTAGGTCGACCTAGTTGTATATTAATTTTCTTTTGATTTCTTATTTAATTCATATCTCTCTCGTTCTAGCTCGGATTCTGACGTTCTATATATGGAATTGACCAGAAAATTACTGCAGACACAATGGTACAACTCCCATGGCTCAATTCTGATTATTTCACAAAGTTATTTTATCATTTAATTAACTCGTTAATTAATTATTATTGCTTAAATTTCGGGTTGTTACATTTTCAAAACATTTTCTTTTCATAGATTTTCAATTTCGCAAAAACTAGAGTACATAAGAACAATTATTTTATTAAAAACTCTTTAAATTTCCAATTACTTAACCTTGGAGTAGTACCTAACTACAAATCGGGACTTTCTATAAAGGCCATCTATAATATCTCTCCTAACCAACTATGTCTCTAATTATTACACTTGTTATTACACCTAATGGTTTTATACCTTAATATATTGGAACTACTTTCTTAAGAAACTATTAACGCTAAAACCTTCTATGAATCCTTTAAAAGAGGACTTCATGTTTATGTGAAATTACAAGGAACTTATTTTATATTTTTTTGGAAATAGGCTATACAAAATATGGTGCATCCCATACCTTGTATATCTCTTTTACGTATTCCTTATAACTTGCACAAAACATCTTTATTTGTGATTTGGTTTCATAGAAAATTTTATCATTATTCATTTCATTCCAATAGATTAAAGTATGTCTAATTTATATTCTCTTACAATAGACAATTTCTATAAAATTTATTAATATCCTAATATTTAACTTACACTTTTCTTTTCAGAAAAACCCATTTTCAAAACTGTTTTACATATCCGTAACTAGAAAACAATTCCTTATACTTATTTAAATAATAAGTGTACTCACAAACCACTTTATTTCTATACTAAGAAATTATTTTCAAAGCACGTTTTTATTTGAGTCAAAACAGATGTTGCGTAAAACACCGTTACTACAAGCCAAAGATACTAGTGTATGGATTTAATTAAAATAAATACTAATAAATCTCATATACTATGTAAAAACATTTCCTTTGGGAGTCACCTACTATAACAATAGTGTTATAGTCTTTGCTCCCATTACTCTTTTTCATAAAAACATCTATTACAACAATAAATGTTGTAATATATGCTTCTGATACTTAATACACTCTAGGTTTTTATATTTAAAATCTTTGTTTACCTACAAAGAAACTAGCGAGCTATATATACTCTATAATTCTTCAAAAAGAATTTCACTTTTAACAATTTAAATTTCATACCCAATATTTTCTTTCTCAAAAACTTTAACAATGAATTTTTATCAATTTTTCAATTCTAATAATTTCATTTTATTGGGCTAAACATAAAGTGGATTTTCTTCTTACTACCATAGGAGTACCCTTCCTAAACTTTGGTAATCTCATTTCCTTCCTAAAGTCTTTTGTTCCTATTCCTCTT
This sequence comes from Allium fistulosum, assembly GCA_030737815.1. Taxonomy (NCBI): domain Eukaryota; kingdom Viridiplantae; phylum Streptophyta; class Magnoliopsida; order Asparagales; family Amaryllidaceae; genus Allium; species Allium fistulosum. Next base: position 9,864,216 of record JASFAW010000014.1, read on the forward strand.
TTATGCTTATATTTATTCCAATGCACTACCGTTAAATCCGCTTATCTGAAACAATTATAATATTTGCAATTATCTACACATGGGCTTTCTAACTGAATCTATTGTACATCTCCAACATTTGCCTACCACTCTTTGGATCTCCACAATCCGAACCTAAATGTACAAAACCATTCTCAAACTATTTCCATGTGTTGACCTTCTCTATGCCCCAAGAAACATACTTCCTTATGCCAAAAGTGACACTTCGAGAACTTTGCCCTCAACTAATGAACACGAAGTGTACGAAGAACCTCCTCTAAATGAACAGCATGCTCCTCCATACTCTTGGAAAACACCAAAATGTCATCCACAAACACTACTGCGAACTTATTTAGGCCATCTCTAAAAACAGGGCTCATCAAATCCATAAAATAAGCCTGGGCATTGGTTCGCCCAAAAGGCATAACCAACCACTCAAAGAATCCATCGGGTGTCCTAAATGTCGTCTTATCAATGCTATCGTCGGCGACCCTAAGCTGATGAAATCCAGTAGCTAAATCAAGCTTGAGAAAATACTAAAGAGCCAACCAACTGAAAGATCATCTATCCTAGGAAGTGATAACAGTTATTCTTCGTGAGCTTATTCAACTCTCTATATTCTACGCAAAGTTAAAGGGAACCATCTGCCCTTGTGGCGAAGACGACTGGCGCTCCCACTTAGATATGCTCCTCTTGATGAAGCCTTTCTCCAATAGCTCACGAATCTGCTTGCTTAACTCCTTCCTCTCCCTAGGTGGTAATGCTACTGGCTCAGCATTGTCATTCAAATAGATTCTGAAGTCAATCTCTCTCTTAGGGGGGAGTCCCCTAACCTCCTAAAAGACGTCCGGGTCTGATGACCGGAACTGAATCTAACTCTATGGATGATGAATCGAGGGAATAAAGGAATCTCAACATGACTGACCCCTGTGGGTCGCAAGAAACCTCGAGAGTCCTACCGCTGCATGTCTTTAGTCTAACGACTCTCCTCTCGCAGTCTAATATAGCTCCATATGTGGATAGCCAATCCATCCCCAAAATTATCCTATACCCCGAGAATCTCAATACATAGGCATCGCAATCAAACTCTACGCCTAGGATAAAAATTTTCAAACCCCTACAAATCATAGACAAGTATGTCGATCCTCCTCTGGGGTTTGAAACAACAATGGGGTCTACTACTAAAGAGATGCCTAAGTGCAAAAAATCAACTAGAAATGAAAGAGTGTGAGGCTCCAGAATGAAAAAGAGTCGGAATAGGAAAATCCATAATAGAAATCAGACCTACTACAAAGACATTCCTACCTCTATCTAGTCTAGTACTAGAAGGTGCTGCATCCAAAGCCTGTACTTGCGCTATAGGTGCGCCTGCTCTCTGCCCCATTCTCTGAGGACAAGCTCTACTAAGGTGATCAGGCTGTCCACAACTATAACACATTCCCTTCATCATCTTATTCTTACAGTCCCTTGTGTAATGACCAACCAGTCCACGGCTATTGCATTTCCCACTTTTCTTGATCCGCTTCTGAGGTCCTCCATCTTTCCTATTGTCCATTTCCTTCTTACTCTTCCACCACGGCTTCTTAGAGCTTTTTGACTTAGGAACCTTTTTAAGCTCTCCCTTCAGCTGCCAAGATGTACGCTGAACTCTCTGTCGGTCCTCCAATCCTAACAGTTTAAACATTCGCTCTGTATCCTCTAACCTAACTCGTGCCTTCTTGAAATCCACTGTGCCAGAAAACATCTTGCCCCCTAGACTAGCGAAGTCCTTGCAGAGCTTAAAAAAATTGGCTCTGTAGGTGGATTAATGGGATCTCCACCTACTGGTGCTGTATTGGGCGATTGCCCTTTCACCTTTGGTACCGTAGCTCTACGGAACCAGTCAGCCATATTAGGCAAAGAAAAGAGAATTTAGGCTCGAAGGAATCGAAAGAAGGTTGAACTGGACTTTGAGGGGATTTTTATAAAAACTCTCTTTTATACTTGAAAAACTATTTCTATAATGAGAGTTTCTTTCTGAAAAATACTTCTAGTTTGAAGATATGCTACTTTTAAAATAGGTTACTTTTGGAGAAATATCTTATTTTTAAAACAAAATTTTAGGAATCCTGTAACCTTAGGCTCTGATACCAAGTGAAACACCCCACACCCCTTAGTATACCCAAAAACGACACACTAAAAGGTGTGGTGCATTGTAAGTATAGCTAAAACTTTACAGAGACTAAGATTCACAAGACAATTAAATAAAAACAGTGGAAATATTTAAACAATAATTCATTTAAAGGTTAAACTTCATAAAATAAGTCATAACCAAAATATGTCTTAAAATACCAAATACATATGTCTCATTAAAAATACCATCTCGGTCACAATATCAGAGTACAAAATCATCCCTCTCAAATAGTACCAGTACATAAAAATCCAAGTGAAAACTGAAAATAAGAAGAATACTTGAAGAAAAATCTCCACAGTTGGAATCTCCAAGAGCCCGAAATCTACTGTCCCTGCCTCTACTGGCCTTTGGGGAAAAAGAGGGAAATAGAGGAGTGGGTCAGACTAAAAGTCTGGTGAGTGGAAGTAATTACCAACATTTTTAAGCAAGATAAAGATAATAGACTTAGCAACAGTTCTAGTATAAAAGGAAATAAAGGAAAAGATAAAACTGGAATAAAATAGCTTGCTTTGATTATTTCAATTGTTTGCACTTGTCTTAGATAACTGCTTTGATTAGGCTGAAATCCCAATCCTAGTTTAATTAGGATGAAGTCCTAATTCTACCCTTTGATCGGCCTTCTATCTATGTTGTGCCACTGTGAGCTTATCCCATCCCGTGGGACCCATAGCAAAAGACACTTGTTTAGCGCTTGGAACTCAATAGCGACTTATCTCCCTGCACCGAGGCCGCATGCTCCACCACTGTTAGACTCGCGCTATCTGTTGCTCCCTCTTTGGACCTCTTAATTACCCTAAATAGCATAAGCGTGCCCACCCTCACCTGAGTGTGTTGTGAGACCACCTGTTCCTGATTGAAGGGGAATGCTGCCGATACAGGTCCTAACAAACAAAATTGTAACAACCCAAAATTTAAGCTATAATAATTAATTAACGAATTAATTAAATAAAAAAATAAGTTTGTGAAATTTTCAGAATTGGACCATGGGAGTTGCACCATTGTGTCCGTGGCGATTTTTTTATCACTATTTATAGATTGTCAAAATCCAAGTTAATATGAAGAAGATACGACAGAAACGAGGAAAAAATATATATATTTAGGTTAGGTCGACCCCAAAAGGGTTAGGTCGACCCTAGAGTCGACCCCCAATGTAGTAGGGTCGACCCCTACCCATTTTAGGTCGACCCGCTTGTTTATTTGGCCGTGGAGTAGTCCAAGTTCGAGCGAATGACGTGTTTTGTGATTTTCTTCACATCATGTGCGTTCGTGCTTCCATCCGACGGATCCCATCGAGCCTATGACGTGGTTGCACCAGATTTAATAGCCAAATCCAACAGTCTGAGATCCACAAGTGACACTATAAATAAGACCCTAGGCCTAGCTATTTTTCTCATTCAGATTTTCTCCATCTGGTTTCATTGCCTGAGACTGGACCCTAAAAGGAATATTTTTCCGAGGAGAAGGTCTTTTTAATTAAAATATTTTATACACTTCAAGTGGATCCGGGAAGGCCAAAGGAAAGAGCTAAGGACCACATGTGAATGTTTAGTAATTATTTTAGATTTTTAAGTAATTTAAAATAATAGGGTTTCCAATAGTTGTAGTTTTCTACAATTTTGTGATAACCTTTATGCGAGTTTATTTATAGTTTATTTTAAGTAAATTTTAGACTTATTTTCTAGTCTATTTTCTATTAGTTATTCTATTTCAATTATTTGCAATTATTTATTGTTAATTATAGCTTTTCCAATCATTTACAGTTATTTACGGTATTTACAGTTATTTACTATTATTTATGTTTTATTTACATCTATTCTATGTTGGGATTTCTTCTGTAAATGTCATTTTCTTTTTAATTTCCTTTTTACGCGAATGGATTAGATAATAGAAAATTAGACGCTAATATGGACTAAAATTATAAGAACACTGACTTTACAGAAAATGGGATGTGAAATAAGAAGAACTTTAATAAATTGGACTTAGACTGAAATAGGCTAATTTAAGTTAATTGCAAGCATAGTTATAACATGTAATTATAACTAAAAAGAGAAAATAGAAGAAATAGCAAAAGTAGCTTATTTTTATACTTAGACCTTGGGTTAAGTTAATAAGCAGAATTATAACACACGGGTTATAATTAGAGATAACAGAAAAGGCTTATTTTAAGACTTAAATTAAGTTAATAAGCAAATAAAATAGAAATAACAAAAGAGGCTTATTTTAATAAACTTAGATCTTGGATTAAGTTAATAAGCAAGATATAGAATACCGGTATTGTAGGCCCAACGGGGTAGTCCTTTACTGATATAGAAGATCTGTATTGTAGGCCCAACGGGGTAGTCCTTTACAGATATAGAGACTTATGTTTATACTAAGTTAATAAGCAAAGATAAAAGTATGACCCGTACCAACAACATTTCCTTTAGGACACGCTTATGCTGAAGTGGTGGTAAATAAGTGGTCAATAAATAGAAGTTCAAATCATGGGGATTTGGACAAAGGGGCGCAGCTAGATTTTGTTTGTTGGATAAGACCCATACCAATAGCATTCCCTTTTAGTCAGACACAGGTGGTCTCACAATAGAACAGGTGAGGCAAGGACACGCTTATGCTGGAGCAGTGGTAAATAAGAGGTCAACGGGAGGGAGCAACAGATAGCGCGAGCCCAATGGTGGTCGCGCGTGCGGCCTTAGTGTTGGCTGATAAGTCGTTATTGAGTTCCAAGCGCTAAGTAGGTATCTATTGCGTAGGGACCAACTGGGTCTAGTCCGCGGTAGTAGGTGACTATTGCGTAAGGACCAACAGGGTCAAGTCCGTATCTTTTGCGTAGGGATCAATAGGGTCTAGTCCGCATCTTTTGCGTAGGGACCAACAGGGTCTAGTTCGCATCTTTTGTGTAGGGGCCAATGGGTCTAGTCAACAGTAGGAACAATAAAGATAGATGGCCGATCAAAGTGTAAAATTAGGATTTTAGCATAATTAAAGTTGGATTAGGAATTCAACCTAATCAAAGCAATTATCTAAGGAAAGTGCAAACAATCTAAGCAAAGAAAACAGTTACACCAAATTTTATTCCAGCTTTATCTTTTCCTTTATTTCCTTTTATACTAGAACTATTGCAAAGTCTATTATCTTTATCTTGCTTAAGAATACTAGTAATTACTTTCATTCACCAGACTTTTAGTCTGACCCACTCCTCTATTTTCCCCTTTTCCCCTTTTCCCCACATAGGCCAGTAGAGGTAGTGACAGTAGATTTCAGCTTTCTTGGAGAGATATTCTTGGAGATTCTTCATGTATTCTTCTTCTTCTTTTCCGGTTTTCTTTTTATTTAAGTTTGGATGTACTGGTACTAATGAGAGGGATGGTTTTATTTATGTACTCTAATAATGTGACTGAGATGGTATTTTCCTTTTCATAAGACCTGTATTTGGTATTTTGAGGCATCTTATGTATTTGGTTTTATGACTCTATTTTATGAAGTTTGATTTTGAATAATTATATTACTATTTAAATATTTCCGTTGTTTTATTTATTTTGTCTTGTGGATCATAGTCTCTGTAAGTTGTTAGCTATACCTACAAGGAACCACATCTTTTAGTGTGCCCATTTTTGGTATACTAAGGGGTATGGGGTGTTACATTTGGTATCAGAGCCTAAGGTTATAGGATTCTTAAAATTTTGTTTTAAAAGTAAAGAATTTTTCAAAATAGCTTGTTTTAAAAGTATTTTTCAGAAAGAAACTCTTAGAAATAGGTTTCAAGTATAAAAGAGTTTTTATAAAAATCCCCTCAAAGTCCAGTTCAACCTTCTTTCGATTCTTTCGATTCTAAATTCTCTTTTCTTTGCATAGTATGGCTGATTGGTTCCGTAGAGCTACGGTTCCAGAGGTGCAAGGGCAAGCGCCCAATACAACACCGGTAGGTGGAAATCCCTTCAATCCACCTACAGCAGTCGATTTTTCTAAGCTATGCAAGGACTTCGCTAGTCTAAGAGGCCGAACATTTTCTGGCACAGAAGATTTCAAGGTGACACGAGCTAGGTTGGAGGATACGAAGTGAATGTTTAGACTGTTAAGATTGGACGACTGGTACAGAGTTCAGCCTGTGTCTTAGCAACTAAAGAGAGAGCTTGAAAAGGTTCCTAAGTCAGAAAGCTCTAAGAAGCCATGGTGGAAGAACAAGAAGGGTAAGGACAAAAGGAAAGAAGGAGTTACGAATGAAGAGAAGGTGTTATAGTTGTGGACAGCCCGTTCACCTTAGTAGATTTTGTCCTCAGAAGTCCGAGCAGAGAGCAGGCGCACCTACAGTGCAAGTACGGGCTTTGGATGCAGTACCTTCTAGTAGTGGACCCCATTGTAGAAGATTTGATCTCTATTTTTGGTTTTCCATTTCGAACTCTTTTCTATTCTAGAGCATCACACTCTTTCATTTCGAGTTCTTTGGTAGATTGTTTGCACTTGACAACTCTTTAGTAGTAGACCCCATTGTTGTTTCAAACCCCATAGGAGGATCGGCACACTTATCTATGATTTGTGGGGGTTTGAAATTTTTTATCCTAGGCGTAGAGTTTGATTGTGACGCCTATGTATTGGGATTTTTGAGGTATGGGATGATTTTGGGGATGGATTGGCTATCCACATATGGAGCAATATTGGACTGTGAGAGGAGAGTTGTTAGACTAGAGACATGCAGTGGTAGGACTCTCGAGGTTTCTTGCGACCCACATGGGTCAGTCATGTTGAGTTTCCTTTATTCCCTTGATTCATCATCCGCAAAGTTAGATTCAGTTTCGATCATCAGAGATTTTCCTGATGTCTTTGAGGAGGTTAGGGGACTACCTCCTAAGAGAGAGATCGACTTCAGGATCTATTTGACTGACCATGCTAAGCCAGTAGCATTGCCCATGAGACACATGGCACCTAGGGAGAGGAAGGAGTTAAGCAAGCAAATTCGTGAGCTATTGGTGAAAGGCTTCATTAGAAGGAGCATTTTGAGTGGGGAGCGCTAGTCATCTTCGCTACTAAGGCGGATGGTTCCGTTCGACTTTGCGTAGACTATAGAGAGTTGAATAATCTCACGAAGAAGAACCGTTATCCACTTCCTTGGATAGATGACCTTTTCGACCAATTGATTGGCTCTTCAGTATTTTCTCAGCTTGATTTAGCCACTGGATTTCATCAGCTTAGAGTCGCTGATGATAGCATTGATAAGACGGCATTTAGGACACCTGACGGATTCTTTGAGTGGTTGGTTATGTCTTTTGGACTAACCAATGCTCCAGCTTATTTGTAGATTTGATGAGCTGTGTTTTTAGAGATGTCCTAAATATATGTTCGTAGTGGTGTTTGTGGACGACATTTTGGTGTTTTCCAATAGTATGGAGGAGCATGTTGTTCATTTAGAGGAAGTTCTTCATACACTTCGCGTTCATTAGTTGAAGGTAAAATTCTTGAAGTGACACTTTCGGCCCAAGGAAGTGCGTTCCTTGAGGCATAGAGAAGGTATACACATGGTAGGAGTTTGAGAAACAGTTTTATACATTTAGGTTCGAATTGTGGAAATCCAAAGAGCTGTAGGCAAAGATTGAAGATGTACAATAGATTCAGTTGAAAAAGAAGAAAGCCCGTGTGTAGATAATTGCAAAATTATAATTGTTTCAGATAAGTGGATTTAACAGTAGTGCCTTAGAACAAATATAAGCATAAAAGAGGGATAGGAATAAAAGGCTTTAGTAGGGAAATGAGATTTTCAAGGTCTAGGAAGAATACTCCTAGGATAGTAAGAAGAGGATCTACTTTATGCCTAGCCCAATAAAATGAAATTGTTAGAACTAAAAATTTGAAAGAAAAAAAATACAACTATCAATATTTTTGAGAAAGTTAATATTGGGTTTTTGAAAAAGAAAAAAAAGTGGTATGAAATTTAAATTGGTTTTTATATGGCATAAATTTTGTTAAAATTAAAATTCTTTTTTAATAATTATAGAGTATATATAGCTCGCTAGTTTCTTTGTAAGTAAAATAAATATTTTAAATATAAAAACCTAGAGTGTATTAAGTATCAAAAACGTTGGTTACAACATTTATTGTTGTAATAAATGTTTTTGTATAAAAATAAAAGGAGCATAGATTATAACGCTATTGTTATAGTAGGTGACTCCCAAAGGAAATTTTTTTGCATAGTATGTGAGATTTATTGTCCATTGAACTAAGCATTAGAATGTAATATGAGATTGGACCATTGAGTTGAATCCCGTATAGTTAGAATTTTACTTTTATGGTCATTATTATCATTATGAGTACTTTTCCATTTATTGTCCATTTTTTCCATAAACTTATTAAGTATTATCAAAGGATAGTTTGTTTTCTAATAATCCCAAAAAAGAATATCTACTGCTATTACATAATCATAAAATATCCAATAAATTTGAAGGGGAATTCATTCCTCTTAGGTTCCATACAAGGAAATCCATCTATTATGATAAACTGGGGTTACCCCTTGATTCAGGGGAAGTAATAGCCCCCGTTACCTTAGCCTTTTTTCGATATTTTTTTCGTCTTTAGCTAATTAACTAAACTACAACAAGCAAGGTTTTCATTCACATCTGGTCTTATGGAAGCTTTAAACTCAAAAGGTGAGTCTTATATTCTGATTTTTCTGGTGGAGTTTGATCTGGAAGTATATTGGTTCTTGATTGGTTGATCCAAGCTTGAAGCTGTATGAGAATTTGCAGGATCTAGTTCTAAGTTATTAGCAGTTGGTTTAGATTATGTGTCTATTTGAAAACTGTCGCAATTTGTATCCAAGTTTGTTTGCATTTCAGTATGTTCATTAAATGAAGTATCATGGCTTGTATTTGAATTAAACAAACTGTGTTGTTTAAAACTGGACTCTGGACTGCTTTCTTGAACTTCTGAATCTAAATGAGAGTCATTGTGTGCTTGTTGATATGGATTACTTTATTATTTTTCTATATTCAGAACTAATTAGTTGTTATGTTCCTCTATGTTTGCATTAGGCGAATGATCATTATCTTGTTCTAGATTTTTATTCTTGCTTTGCATGTTTGAATCAATTTTCATTTCGCTATTTCTATTTTGTTTTGTTTTTCTTGTTTACACAACAAAATTTTTGTAAATTGGAAAACACTTTCATTATGACCAAAACTTCGACAGTTTATTCGTTTAAGGGATTTCCATTCATATTCTACATCTTGCATTATAATCTGGTCAAATTCTTCCAGGATTGGACTTGTTTAGGATAATTAAATGAGCTCGACACTTCAACTAAAACTCTCACATATACAATCTTTAGTACACCTTTTGTAAATATATCTAGTTTTATAGGGTTACTGAGTACAGATGCAATATGATTTATATCTTCTTCAGTCCAATAATATAATGGTAAACTAGGCAAGGGAATCCAAATTGGAATCATATGAAGTAGCTTTTTATTCAATTGCATACCCTGAGGCCACCTTTTCATCATCATGAGCTTTCTATTATAGAAGTGTGGAGCACCTTCTAAAACTTTATCATAGTCTTCCTTCTTTTCAAAATTAATTACATAGAACCTATTCTCTTTGTAATAAATAGTATATTCACCAGTTGGTCTCCAAACCCAATGAATATAGACTTTGAAGAAGGGGTGGTAAAGTGTAGGACCAATAACGTATATGACTATCGCGTTATCCCATTATTTCCTTACATCTTGTACTATTTCATTAGTCATTTTTCACATTGAAAAGCATTGCATTAACAAGGATGATAGAATTTTAATGGAGTATAAATAGGAATTTGGCTCTCCGTTTTAACAATCTTCCATGTTCGGCTAGCATTTGTTGGGTTTGACCATACGTTAGGATTAGGAGTGGATTGCATATCTTCTGTATCTTGTACGGATTGTGGTTGAATTGGAATTGAGGTATGGCATGAGGACTTATCATAATTGCCTTCAGGTTGTTTGGTGTTAGAGCCAGAGGGACGTGATGTTGCCTTGATCGACCAACAAAGGGGTAATTATGGGCGGTGGTGACATTTTCTAGTTCAAAACGGGGGTGAATTCGTCATCATCCGCAGCTGGGGATTTTCCAGAGGGGGAATTTGCAGGAAAATGAATGTCAATGGGAGGGTTCGGCGCTAGGGGAGGGTAGCGGCTATGTAACAACCTTATTATTAATTAAGTTTAATTATAGTTAATTAATTCTAATTTGTAATTTGTGAGATTTAATTATGAAATTAAATCTAGTTTTTGTAAACAGTTGATTTGAATTATCTTAACTAATTTTAAGATTTTATTATGAGATTTATTCTGGTGTGAATAATTGATTTAATTTATGGAATTCAATTTAGTCGAAATATTATTTAAATTGATTATTGGATTTTTAAATTTTTAAATAGATTTTCTTGTGAAAATTTGTATTAATTTATAGAAAGATAATATATCTAGTTTAGGTGATTTAATTGGTTAGGCTAATTAAAACTATTGATTAGGCTAAAGGAAGGAATTCATTTTATTTTATTTTGGGCCTTAGTGAAGTACAAGCCCATTAGTCTAACCATTTCCATTTCTAAGTGAATAAGAACACCCTTCTCATTTTTCTTACTTTTCTAAATCATGTACGTTACTTTTCTCAATCCTATGCGTTACTTTTCTCCTCTTTAGAAACAAAAGAAACTAGGGCTAATTCCTCTTTTCAATCATCAAAATCATGTTCTTTAAATTAGCAAGAAAGCAATGGAGAAGCAAATAAGAGCAAGGTCTAGGGTTTGGAAGCTTAAGCAAAACTGAAATGGAACCTCTTAGCTAATTTCTTTATGGATTTAAGGTGAGTTATAAACTCACATATCTATCTCTATTAAGTCTTAATGTTCTGAATTGAGTGATAAGTATCACTAAATAGTTGAATGGTTTGAGTAATTTGATTGAATTGTTGAAATTTGCAAATTGGTTGCTGAAATTTATTTGTGAAAATCGTTGTAGTAAAACAGCGATATCTCGATATAGAATGATCCAAATTGGTTCAATTTTATTCTAATAGAAAGCTATTTCAATAAGCTACAAGTTATCTTTTAATCACTTTTTGAAATTTGGCATTTTAAAGGGTCGAAATTGGGTTTGAAACTGATATACATGCTCTGGTCTGTCGGTTTTCTGAGTTGAAACCTAAAACTAAAATCGCTAAAACATTTTAATGGTAAACCCAAATTGTGCAAAACTTATTTTGTTGGAAAGCTGAGACATTAAGGAACAAATTTTATGTTGTAAGTTTTTGAAAATTCTATGATTTAAAGGGTCGCAATTGGGTTTGAACTGATATATATGCTCTGCTCTGTCGATTTTCTGAGTTGAAACCTAAAATTAAAATCACCATAACTTTTTAACTGTAAATCCAAATTGTGCAATACTTTTTTGGATAAAATCTTTTACTTTAAGGAACTACTTTCATGTTGTAAGTTTTCGAAAATTTTGAGGAAAAATGGATCGAAATAGTGTTTCAAAACTGAAAATCTATTATGATCTATGATTTGTTGCTATGTTTGTGATGTTATTTAAATATGCTTTGAATGTTCGGTCGTGATCGTTTTGATATATATATATACATACATATATATATACATATATATACATATATATATATATATACATATATATATATATATCCATTGGTTTGTTAAGTTATAAATTATGTTTAGAGATGATATGAAAATCAAATCTTATGGAACTATTGGTCGTTACAATCTTGTGATATGTAATTATAACAACCCGGATTTGGAGTTTACCTTTCAATATTAAATTATAATGATAAATTATGATTTAATATTAAAAGGTAAACTCCAAATACGGATTTCAAAAGCCCATTTATTTGAAAAACATTTTTAAAACACATTATAATACCTGTGTATGAAACCCAGAAATCAAGAAAACATCAAAATAACGGAACTTAGTATTATCCATTTAAAACAAGTTGCGACTAAATATTCGACAGCAGGTTTGAACAAGTTAACAGTGTCAAAATAACTTGAAATTTTGCAAGAATGTAGTTCAACATTCCTACTTCAATTTGCAAAAAGAATCATTCAAATCCAATTTGAAACGAAAAATCTGCGTCGTGTCAAAGTTGGATCAAAACAAGGTTAAATCGCTGAATTACAGCAGGCTGCGGATTCAAGTTCGACAGTAGTTTCGAAATAGCAAACGAACCCAGATTGTCATGAAAATTCGCAGGAATGTAATTCAACACCCCTAATTCAATCTACAAAAAGAATCACTCAAATCCGATTTGAAAAGAATGAGCTATGCTGTCTCAAACATGGACTCAGGCCATGTTTGCAACAGTTCAAAAACCAAAAATGCACAGGCCTGAAACCATCTTGGGTTCAACTTCCAGGCATGAAACAGAGGACCAAATTAGCTCCGATTAAGCTGAAAATTGGTATGCCTATACTAAAAAACTTCAGCTTTCAAACAAAAAAAGAATCATGCTATTTAGATAAAGGATGAGAAAGTTATGATGTCTCAAATTTGAACCCAGACAGTGTTTTCACTGTAAATCTGGGCAAAAACATGCTCCGGACCAAAGTTCGGTAGCATATTTCTATAAGCTATATAAGTCAAAATGACTTGAAATTTGGTTTGCTTATAGTAGAGAACTTCATCTTTCAAACAAAAAAAATCGGCAAATTCCAGTTAGAAATGAAAAAGTTATAAGCTCTCAAAGATGCAACAGAGAATAGATTTTAACAAAGAAAACTATAGGAAATTTTTATACCGCAAGCAAATATTCACTGTTTTTGGCGATTTGAGCTTTGCTCAGCTAGAATTTGTGAGTATTACAACTCACCTTACTGTTTAGATGCAAAGACTCGAACCTTGGTCGAAAGTTTGAAGCTTGGAGGTGAATATGGACCTCTAAAAACCTGTAGAGGAGGTAAACAATGCATGCAAGAACAAACAAACAACAAATTAGAAAAATATTCACTATAACAAGAAATTATTTGATGAAATTGGATGATTTGGAGTTTATTACCTTTGATTTATCTCTAGATTACAAAAAGCTTTAGTTTGATGAATTTTAAATTTTAATTGAGAATTTGGTTGGGTTTTGCAATTTGGAGGAAGGGTTTCTATCTCAAGGGGTTTGTGACACATATTGCCAGTTAGTGGTGTCCAGTACTGGGCCTCCGGACCATCGCCACTATGGTTTGTTGCCTTCGGGTTTGTGCCTTCGGGTTTATTGCCTTCGGGTTTGTGCCTTCGGGTTTGTTGCCCTATAGTATCACTTTTGGAGTTGGTCCTTCGTCACCGCTCGAGAGATACTTGGGTTTGTCGCCTTCAGGCTTGTGGATCTTTGTTTATACAGTACTGAGCACGTGCATCTTTTGTTTCTTTAATATTTATATTTCCCTAGAGTGTCGCCTTTCGGAGTAGGTCCTTTGAACCACACAACATATAGCGATTGCCTTGTGGAAACTTGTGTTACCTTTATTGGTATTTGTTATTTGCCTTTTTGGCTTGATTTGGGATATTCATATCCTTTGTTTATTTGAGTTTCCGATGATACGAGGCTTGTTATGATTCATCTTTTGTTAGATGATCGAGTTATCTCTTTTAGAGATATTTATGGTGCTTTTGACCTTGCATTTTCTTTATCATTTAGCTTATCTAACTGATTTGTTTAGTTAACTTGACCCGTGTATTTTTATACTTGGGTCAGACCGAGGTGTTTCAGGTTAGGTACATTTGGACTTAGCCTATTCTGCTTCTGCATTGACTATTCTGCTAGCTCCTTTTGTTATAGCTTTTTGTGTAGTCCTTTTTGGTTGTAACTCTGATATGTATATTCTTTTGACTCGCCTATATATTGTGGTTGCTATACCACTTGACATGTATCATTTTGTATACTCTGTGATGTCTCTGTATATGTGTATATGTATGTGATGATCTACTGTTCTGTGATGTGTTTTACATTTGAGTTGTTATATTTTGTTCTGTTAGATCTTATAGCCGTTATAGTTTTGTATTAAATATCTATTGGATATGTCGATCCACATGAAAAAAAATATGCTACATTTATCGACGTATTCAGTAAATAGTTAAGACAAGGCTATAGATGGTCGCTCCTATCCAGTCCGTATTAGCAGACGGTTACCTTATAATACTCTTTGCTAATGTGGATCTCAGAGTAGGGCGTTACAGTAATATTGAATTTCTTGTGCTTTATGGACTTCAAATCATTTTTCATTCAAAGCTTTGGAAATTTATAAATTTAAATATGCCTATTTTGCAAATATATATAAGTGCTTTGTTTTGTATACAAATAATTTTGCAAGGAGAGTTTATTTAAGTTCTAAATATCAAATATGTTTTCTAAAGTAGTCTAATTACTTTTATAAATGATTTTATGGATTTGGAATTTCAAATTTTGGAAATATAATGGTACGAGGGTTTAACTAATTATTAGAATACTAAATTGGTTTTGAAAATAGATTTATGGATTGACAAATAAATGAATACTTTTATAAGTTGCTTTTGAAATATGGTGTCTAAACATTATAACCTTATGGAATTTAAAGAATTAATGTGATTTTGGTACATGGAAAATCTTGTTTTGTAAAATAAATACTCTTGGAACAATTTAGAATAACGGAATATTTTGATAAGTGACAAATTAAATAAATGTTTTGAGAACCTTAATTCTACAATGGGGAGTACTAATAATCGACTTAGTGTCATCGATTGGTTTAAAATGCTTTCGAATAAGACTTCGTCGAATATGGTATAACTCATTGAATTGAATGTTTGAGTGGAACTTACTAGCCCATTAGCGAATACTCGAATTTTACCGGGTAGTACGGGATGCTTTGGTTAAATTCATGTGATTTCTATTAGGAAGTATTTTACACTTTAGAGTTTTATTCTCTTCTGGTGTGCGACAAGTGGTTATTAGATTCTTATGAGAATGTAGTTCAAGTTTTCCAGTGGTATCCATAATAAGTGATATTTACTAGCTATTATTAAATACTTGGATTTCATGTAACGACCTGCCTTTTGTACGTTTTAAGCAGACACACATGCCGACTCAAACCATACAGAAGGGAGGATTATTATTGGGGTGAATAAGAAAAAGCAGAGAAAGAAAAAAACAAAACAGAATCTCACAGCGGAATGACAAAAATATAATAATCAAATAACAGTTCATGAAGCTGTATACAAAACATTTCATTATACTTATACAATACAAAATCAGAATTACACATATCAGAGATAAACAAATAATGCAGCAGAATAGTATGAATGCAGTGGAATAAATATAGTAAATAGTAGTAGTACAAATCTTCGTCTTCGTCGTCCATAAATAAGGTCTTCAAATCCTGAAATGCTCAGGCTGACCCGAGCGAATTGAAAAGACAAAACACTCGAGTCAGAACTAAAAGATCTTATGTGAGTTAAATCAACGGTAAATAAATATGAGTGTAAACGACGTCGGAGATGTTTACGGGGTTTGACATCTCCTATCCAGTGCCTAACGTGAGTGCAGTAACTTAAGAGATATTCAGGATTCACATCTCCTAAGGATCCGTTAAACTATCTACTATGTAGTACAATACGCTATCATAATATGTCTACAGTAAAGTAAAAGTATTAAAATAGCGTTAAGGCTTTACATTTTCCCCCTTAACACGTTTTTATAATGCCAATAGTCTATACAGTACCGTAACTCCCCGTAAACTGGAGCCGCCAGAGGATACCACATAGGTATGACATAAAACAAACTCGTAGAAGGCGCGCTAGGGTAGGTGACATGGCACAACTAGGCAATGCCAGTGTAGATATACCAATTACACTTCCGGACCGGTGGTAACGCATAGCAGCTACTACCGCCTACCTCGGAACACACTCCCGAATCAAAAAAATCAAGGGTGGCCACCAAATAAATCGCAAAGTCGGAATATAGTATCGATGGAATGTGCCCGATCGGAGGAATGTCCTCACTTAGCCCGTCAATTGCTCCTGTTTTAGCCACCTTAAGTTAATTCATGGGATTCAGGTCCACGTATATACCTTTAGGATCGTCGCCACCATCCTACTTCAATCTGGAATCTCCACCGCGTACACAGTTGTCAAAGTGGTTTTCGGTATCGACAAAGAGTATACCCATATCCATCCCGGTCTCTTTAACATCCAATCACTTATTACACACCGGATGGTTCTTTTACATTTCAAAAGTCAATTCGCAATTTATATCAAAATATCATATTCTCAAAACCATCACTTTCGAAATCATATTCACTTGAAACCATATTCACTTCAAATCATATTGTTTCCAAAATCATAATTTTCTCCAAAAATCATATTTCTAAATAGGTTAAATCCTTACTTCAAAATCATCATATTCAATTAATTATGTCATTTAAGTCCCTACTTAAATTATAACATCATTTAGCCGTATTTGCTTTTAACCGGTGAATTGAATATAGCACTTCCCCTTTTCCTTAGTTTGAAATTTAGAAAATAGTTTAAATAGTTAAAATACTCTAAATAGTTTAATATAGATTTAAAAATGTTTTCTTGCTTTAAGATAGTTATATAGATTTTAATAATAGATTAAATATAACTAAAATAGATTAAATAACTTTAAAATAGTTTAATTAGATTTAAAATAAGTTAAATGGTTCAATTAGTAAAAGTTTAAAAATCTTAAAATTGAGGTCTTTTAAAATAATATATTTTAAAACAGTTTATATTAACAATATAAATTTGACATTTATATCAATTTAAATTATTTATTTCATTCCAACACATTTTGACCATTTCAATGTCCCAAAACCCAATTTAAATTTCCCGATTTAGAATTCTAAATAAATATTAAATTCAATATCGCTTAAATCCATGTTGAAAACATCAATTTAATTACTCAAATTTCAATATATTTCAAAGTTATACTTCAATGATTTTTATCAACTCAATTTCGATAAACTTCACTTATATTTCAAATTCACTATAAAATTTCAATTTTATTCCTTCAACAAATCTTTCAAAACAATTCGATTTTAATATAAAACTCGAAGTTCGATAAAATTCGATTTATATAACCCAAATTTTATTTCAAAAATATCATTTAACTCAATGCAAATTTTAAGGATTCAAAATGATTTAAATTTAACCAATTCAGTGTCCGTATATAATTCTCTACCCTAGGGTCAAGTGATACGGATATTTATCATTTCAATCCGCGATTTACAATGTTACGGTTATATATCATTTCAAACCGCAATCCCGAATTAATAATAAAATCCATAAAATCGCTCGAGTCTATCATTTCAACCCATAACGATTTTTCCTTAATCTATTGATCATTCGAGTTTGTATCATTTCAACCCATAGTGAACTTGTAGTTTATAACGATATAAAATAAAACATCCATTCATCTACTATCAACAATCAACATCCATTACAAACATCATCCAAATCAATTAATAAATATCAATATAGAACTGATAACCAATAATAGGTATTTAACTGGCAATTTATATTCAATAATAAATTAAATAACGATTTAATTCAAATAAATTCAAATTAACTAAGATGATGATTTAAAATATACCAAACAGCCATAAATAAATTTCTAATCACATCAAAAATTAATTTAACAAACATAAGAAATTTTAGAAGTTGTGAGTGGGTTAAAACAATCACCTTTGAATTTAAATCGAATTTAAATTCAAAATAAGCCCAAAATTTGAATGGTCTCAGAATTCATCCAAACTAGCGTCAAAATGTCAGTGATTTCGATACAATCCCAGCGGAACAAACCGTATGTGAAATGGACCTCGTATGTCCAAGTTATGATAGTTATAAGATTAAACGATTTAAATAAGAAACTAAATAAAATAAAATAAAACCTACACGTCATCACGTTTCAAATGCGCGACTTTGGCCATCTTCCAGTTCAAATACACAGAGCCGCCACCCACCCAATGAATTTTCGATGCCACTTAGAGCATCCTTGACATGATCGGAGGGCGCCATCATCTTGCGCCCGTCTGGCCGCCCCCATGGCCAAAAGAGCTCCGCCTTCGGTCGTTCCTAGATCCCTTCACCACCCCGCCTTTAACTTCCATTTCTGGTGAACTCGATCAATATCTAGGTGAACAGAGACCAGATCCGAGACCTGCACGTCACCAGCTTCCCAACGCCGCCTCTGGATCATCAATCGGACGACGATCCACCATTGGATCGTCAAAACCCTAAAACGAACGGCCGAGGTTCATCCTCAATTTCTGGACGAATGGTGCATCGAATAGGGAAACGAATTGCACTAGTGAATTATGCTCATCGAGAGCTTCGAATTGATATATAATTTGATATGGTTTGGAGGAGTTTGATTTTGGAATTGAATTTGCAATTTGGGAATTAGGGTTTTGGTTTGTGTGCCATTGAGAATGAGGAGAAGACTAAAATGTACGTACTAAAATCAGAAATAAGAAATGACCTAGGGTTTATAACGATATATATATATATATAGGCAGAACAAAATAGAAAGGAATGGGCTCGATTGGTTTGGAAAGTTGAACGATGAATGACCCGAAATGCTCGTTTCGTTCTCGAAACGAAAATAGGTCATCCCATATATCGAAATAGATGTTATCAAATATTTTAAATTCAATGGAACAGGTTTGAAGTCCAAATTCCATCGTATGAAGAAGTTACAATAAAAATCATCTTATTTCAAATTGATTTCAATTAAATTGATTTCTAGGCGTTTCGAGTCCGTATGATCAAACGACAAGTCTGATCGCTACGAAACTTGAAATTCACCATTACGGATCCGATGAAACCGGTTTCGTCAAAATCCAAATGAGTGGCCAAAATGGCTATTTTCATATTAATTAAATTAATTAATAATTAAATTAATTACTAATTAAATTAATTAAATCACTTTTCCATTCAAATTCTATAGTTGACAAATTTTATCATTCTTGATTTCTTAAACAATTACAATAATTTAAACAAACTTAGATATCAATTTAATGTTTGGATATTTCACCAAATACAAAGTTTAAATTTCAATTTCATTAAATTTAGAAATTATAAATTAAATTTTCAATAATTCCATTTAACTGACCATTCATCCCATTATTCAATCCATTATTATAAAGTGGATGAAATTAACATTGTTTCATGATCTATTACATTAGTATTCTCAAATTTCATCTTAATCTCCATTAACGTAATATTTAAATATTTAATTTCATTTATTTTCAATTAATCCAATTATTATAATTTAAATTCCAATAAATTAATAAATCTTGATTTCCCTTCTTTTATTCAACCAATTGTCATATTATGAATAAAATCAACATTATTTCCAATTATTAATTTAATTTACATTAACATTAACATAATATTAAATTTAGATTTATTGCAATTGATTACCAAATTTAACTTAACAGGCTAAATGAATAGGTAACATATAATACTTGTTACCATTTACTTTTAATCACACTTATAAGTTATTATTAACAAACAAATGTTACAATTGCTTAGACAGCACTGTTTTTATCCAATTATCATTAATTATATACTGATTCATCAATTAGTTCAATATCTACATTTGTTTCCTTATATTCAATTTATAGCCAAGTATAACATTTAAATTATTTTCATTAATTATCATTTCATTCAATTCATTAATTATTAACTTTAATTAACCTTTTTACGTTTCATCTTAGTTATTATTTCATTTTTAATTTACAAATTTTTATTTTTTTCAATATTAAATCACAAATCTTATTTAATTAACCATTTTAATTATCGAAAATTTACGGGTCGTTACACTCTCCCCAACTCAAAACTTTTCGTCCTCGAAAAGGAAAAGAAGGGAAAAGAAAGAATTTATAAATCAATATATCTTATTCAAAATATTAAATTTATAAACAAATAAATTTACAAAATTAATTAATTTAAGTAAAATGTATCAATTTATAACAATTAAATCCTTTTATACTCAAAGTAATAAAGTTTGAAAAACATTTCTCAAAATTTTCTAAGTCCAAAATTCACGAAAAATTTCAGCAGTCTCCTTTGTACGGAGAGGCTCGGGAGAAAATAATAATATATATCAAAATTTTCAAAATAATATATCCTAATAGCAGGAAAACAATATAATGTCGCTAGAAAACCGTAATCCGAGAACGTACCTATTTGTCGGGCAAATAACACTTAAATTATGAAACCAAAAGCAGTAGCTATTGCTTCCATAAACATGTATTTCACTAATATAATCCAAAGGAGTTAATAATTATATAAAATGAAATCTTTAAAGTTGTTTCAACCACTAACAAACAAATCTATATAAAACAATAATCACTTGCAACCACAGCATACAATCATCATATGAAATCAATAAAATCAACTATCCATCCATAGCAAACAAACAAATGGTTTGTTCGGGTTCAGAAATTTTTAACTGCCTAGAATGACAAATAAACTAATGAGTGCACCATTTACTCAACAGTCTTAGATGAACTCAATAATTTATTCATACATCTTAAACAATTAGAAGTATCCTATCCCAAACAACCCATAAACCAAAACAAACAAGAATTTACAATGTACTTGAGTTATTCTTATTAAATTTCTTTCACAACATTTACAGTTTTTATTTTTCTTTTCATTTATACAAGGATTATTTCTTTAACTTACATTTATCTCTTACAAAATTTTATTACCATTCATTCATTCAGTGTTTATTTCATTTATTTTCCTTTATTACTTACAAAATTCATCTTCATTTATTCATATCATGTCAATTTCTTTTATTGCATTACATTCATTTTATTATTTACTTTAATTATAAATAGTTTCAATATTAACTTAAGTTCAAAATCCTTTACTTACAGTACTCATTTTCTATTTCATTTAATTAGTAGTATTACACTTTTAACTCAAGTTTATAACTATTTTCATATCAAATTTCTTATTTATAAAAGTAAATTTCATTGAACACTTCCATTTCATAAGTTTTACTTGTAAAAATTTCGATTACATATTCTTTTGACATTTCAACTTTTTATGATTGCTAAGTTATATATATATATATATATATATATATATATGTTTTTAAGAATGCAATTGAAAGTTACACAAGTTTGACTTACTTATTTTAATTAACTTAAGGTTCAATAGTTATCATTTCTTATTTTTATATTCTTTTCGTTTACAAGTTACAAATTTCAAATTCCTTGTATATTTCAGTTATAACTTAGCATATAATTTTGTATTTTCATTTAGAAGTTTCAATTATCAAATAGTTAAAAAAATTATTTCATTTCAATAATTGAAATCTCTAATTCATAGAAATTTAAGAACTAAATGTCGGGTTCCATTTCAAATCATTTAAAATAATATATACATATATAATATATATACTCATAACTTTTATATCCAAATCATATTTAATCTTTAAAAAATTTATTTGTTTATCAAAATAGATCTGTAGTAAAACTACTACAATGGCATTCCCACTTTGAAACTCGAAAATGAATGTCGATGATGCGTGCACTCAGCACCGAAATTATTTCCAGCGACAGAGAGGGGAGTACAGAACTTATTTCTTTCCAAAATTTCATTAATTGAAATATTTATATCAGAAAATACTTCTAATAATATTATTATTATATCCAAAATCATTCGAAAGAAATTTTCAAAAATCCTCAAACTTAAGTTCTAAATTTCCAAATTTCATTTATTTTATTTTCAAATCTTATTTCCAACTACTATTTATAAATTTCACTACCTAACAACCAATATATTACAACCAAATATATAATTTATAAATCATTATTTTATAAATGTTATCCCGCTTTTTGGTCAAAGCTGGAATATCAAACAAATCAACAGGAAAGGATGGATATCAGGATTGGAAGTCGATTGGAAACAAGGCTGCGATGGATGTCGTCAAAATTTGACCGGGCTCCGATCAGGACGGAATCGATTGGAGATGATGATGAGGACTAGGAGAGGCTACGTTTCAATTTTCAGAACAATCGGAGTTCGTACACACAAGATATGAATGAATTAAGATGCACAGAGCACGGTTCGAATCGATGTACTTCGCATTGATGGATGTTGGTTCGAATCGATGAAGGTTCGAACCAGTTGAAGTTTACTGCACTTCATGTCGACATGGTTCGTATCGATGAAGATGAAGTCAGACATTTGCTATGGGACAACATGTTCGAATCGATCGAAACGAAGTATAATGCGTCGAATCGATGAGGTCAAGGAGAGTTCGAATCCATCGGGTTAGGGTATGTTCGAATCGATCGATTCGACGAGATCGATTCGAAGCATGCCCCTAGGATCGATGGGTACGAATTGGAGATATGTACTAGTCAGGGAAACACGCACATGCAGATCGATTCGAAGAAAATCAAAGGCATACGAGAAGGATACCTTGGGAGCCGGCTTCGTAGATACGAAGTCATGGACACGAAGGATGGGTGATCGCATGGATTCGAAGGATTCAGGGACAATGTTCGTATCGATCGTGCTCGAATCGATCGATACGAAGGAAATGAACGAATGGATACGAGCTGAGGTACGAAGCATGATTAAGAGTGTGAAGTATGCGCAACTCATGGGAAGAAACGTTCAACGCGGCGACAAAGATGGAGTCGACCCATTCGACTCGGAGAAAAAGGAGGATCGACTCGAAGATTGCGCGCCACATCACCACAAGCGCGCGTGCCATGATCGATTCGACCTAATCGATTCGAAGGAAGATCGATTCGAAGGGAGCTTATCAACCAGAAACGTCATCTTGGATCGATCATAACTTGAGATCTACAAGTCCAAATGCTATGAAATTTTCACGGTAGCTTGAGCACATGTTGAAGAATGTTCACCCCAAATTTCAAGTCGATCGGACCATTTCTTGATCGATTCGAACGTAGCTTCGAATCGATCCCAAAGTGGGCCCGGATTTCCAGAAAGCGGGCATGTGGGCCCCCTCACGTGCCAGAACTGGTCTTCCTTCAATTTAGGCAAAATATCAGCCTCCTACACCTATAAATAGACCCCCAGGTCATTCAGAAAAGGGGTCGGACAATTTTGAGAGCTAAAGAGCGCCCGGACTCTGCCAGATTTACTCCAGATCACCATTGCTGCCTTAGATTCAGATTATAATCATAAAATCCGTTGTACTACGCGATAGGAAATTGTAATCTTCAAGCATCGATCAATAAAAGATAAAAACTTTGGAGTGGACGTAGGCCGGAGATAACCGAACCACTATAAATCTCGTGTTTTTGTTCATTATTTCTGGATTGCTGTTTGTTGTTTGTTTAGATCTGAAATTTGTGTTTGAATATTGCTGATTTGTATTCATACACTGGTGCTTTCACAACATTCGGGGTTTGTGACCATTTTTGGCGCAAACACTTTGGTGCTTTCATTGAGAGCGACTAGCACCCGCTACATCGGATTGAAGTTTAGATTTGAAAGTTTGAAGGATTTAGATTGACTCGACAATGACTCGACAAACAAGTAGAAGACAAAGAGATGAGAGAAGCCAACAAGGAGGAAGTCAAGAGGCATCTTCCGGAGCTGGAGAAGGACAAGCTTCGATTTACATTACCAGAGACGAGATGGAAGCTATGGCGAATTCATTACACGAGAGGTTGCTGAAGAGTCAACAGGATATGATACCGACTTTCTTCGAGCAGATGAGAGCTGCAGGAACACAGAATCTTGGACCAACCATAGCGACTGCAAATGTGGAACAAGGAACTGGGGTTGCGGAACCCAATGGAGGACAGAATACAGAACCAGAAGGCAATCAGCAAGGGCTTGGGGGCAGGCCCGCCGGATCCAACGCAGAAGGACCTTTGGAAGGAGTTCAGCAGGCTAGAGCCAACGTTGCGGCTAATGAGCCACATGAAGAATATGTGCCGTAGTTCCCTCGGGAGCATGGGGGGCAACCCCTGACAGGCAACGCTGGATTAATGGAAATCATTAGGAAGACTATGCGTGGAGGTTTGACCAATAAGGATTTAGAAGGGGTGAACAAGAGTCCGTTCGCTCGAGAAATCAAGGTAGCTCAGAATCCACCTAAGTTCAAGTTACCTAGCGTGGAAGCATATAATGGCAAGGCTGACCCAACAGATCACTTGATGAGATATACTAGACACATGGAAGTGCTGGGGGCATCGGAGGAAGTGATGGCTAGATGTTTCCCTTTATACTTGACAGATCTAGCGGCAATGTGGTTTAGGCAGCTGGAAGAAGGATCTATCAGGACTTGGAGGGAATTGGTGGATAGGTTTTTGGGACAGTTTCGGGTTCATATCAAAAGACCTAAGAACGTGATGACGTTAACGTCGGTAAAGCAAAGGATGGATGAATCACTTAGAGCATTTTTAACTCGATTTAATGCGGCGGTTGCTTCGGTGGATCGGCCGGATCCATCGATGGTTTTGATGGCGGCAGTGTCGGGAGTCAGAGAGGATTCAGATTTTAAGGTATCTTTAGTACGAGACCCGCCACTGGATCTCGGGGAATTCTTCCATGAAGCTGAAAGGTTCCTTCGGCAAGAAGATGCATGTATGGACTTAAAGTTAAAGGAGGTGAATGTGACTGGGGGTGGAGGACCATCCAACGGAAGCTCGGATAAAGATAAAGGAAAAAGGAAGCTGGATGACGATTCAGGAAAAACCAGGAAGCAATGGAAGGATCCAAAGTTTTCCACATACACAGAATTAAACGAGGCACAGGAGCGGATATACATGGAAATTCGGAATCGCCTTCCTTACCGGAGGCCGGCTAGGAGAGAACCATCCGAGCGGGAGAAGGCATCAGGAAAGCATTGTCTCTTCCATGATTTGGACGGGCATGATACCAACAGCTGCAGGCATTTAAAGGACATAATTGAGGAGCATGTGAGGAATGGACAGTTGAGGCAGTATGTTGGAGTACGGAATGCAGCGGTGGAGCAGGAGCAACCACCGCCTACCTCGAGCCATGATGGTGCGAGGCCCAGGAATGATGGTTGATTGGTCATCCATTGACCAGGATAATATGAAATAAGTAACAAACCATTGGCGAGCAACTGAGCCATTTACACATGTATGGGGACGGAGATAGCCCCTAGGCATGCTCTGAATGGTGATAAACTGCAAAGCCATGGTTTGCGAAATCTGTTTTTTGTTTTTGATTGGACACTTGGTTTTCTGATTTTGTTTTTGGAGTTTGGATTGAACTCTTGATTTTGCTTGTTTTTCTGGTTTCAGCATTCATTCGGATGATTGTTCTCCGTTTTGGATGATGATTTCGATTTTTGATATGGATTTCCTGTTTTCCGATTTGATTTGGATTTTGGATTGGATTTCTGATTGGATTTTGATTGGATCCTTTTTGGTTTTTGATAAACGGTCGTCGGGTGTGGATTACGCTTGGCAAGGGATGAGTCTTTTTGCCCGAACGCGGTAAATTGACTCACTCAGGTCGTCGAGTATGGACTATGCTCGGCAAGGGTCCGGAGTGACCAGGATTCGGCCTAGGACTTAGGCCCCCTACTATCGATTATTGTTTCAGGTCGTTGAGTATGGACTATGCTCAACAAGGGTCCGGAGTGACCAGGATTCGGCTTAGGACTTAAGCCATGGCATTACTTACGTCCATGGACACTGGACCACAGTCGTTAGGTGTGGATTGCGCTTGGCAAGAACCCGGAAAGGTTAGCTTAACGTCCAGGGACACTGGACCGCGGTCGTCAGGTGTGGATTGCGCTTGGCAAGAGCCCAGAGAGGTTATGGATTTGGATATCGACCCGGAGAGGTCCTGGATTCGGTTATTGGCTATTGGATAAGGATGGATTAGGATTCGGTCGTCGGGTTCAAACGGATATGGATTTGGCTAAGGCTTTGGTTATTGGGTTTGGAGTTGGGCATCGACTCCGAGCAGTCAAGGATGATGCACTTGGATGATGTGGCTATGGACTTTGAATATCGGATATGAAATTATTCAAAACACGCCTTCTTATCACAAGGCATGTTTTGGGGGGCAAATGTTATCCCGCTTTTTGGTCAAAGCCGGAATATCAAACAAATCAACAGGAAAGGATGGATATCAGGATTGGAAGTCGATTGGAAACAAGGCTGCGATGGATGTCGTCAAAATTTGACCAGGCTCCGATCAGGATGGAATCGATTGGAGATGATGATGAGGACTAGGAGAGGCTACGTTTCAATTTTCAGAACAATCGGAGTTCGTACACACAAGATATGAATGAATTAAGATGCACAGAGCACGGTTTGAATCGATGTACTTCGCATCGATGGATGTTGGTTCGAATCGATGAAGGTTCGAACCAGTTGAAGTTTACTGCACTTCATGTCGACATGGTTCGTATCGATGAAGACGAAGTCAGACATTTGCTATGGGACAACATGTTCGAATCGATCGAAACGAAGTATAATGCGTCGAATCGATGAGGTCAAGGAGAGTTCGAATCCATCGGGTTAGGGTATGTTCGAATCGATCGATTCGACGAGATCGATTCGAAGCATGCCCCTAGGATCGATGGGTACGAATTGGAGATATGCACTAGTCAGGGAAACATGCACATGCGGATCGATTCGAAGAAAATCAAAGGCATACGAGAAGGATACCTTGGGAGCCGGCTTCGTAGATACGAAGTCATGGACACGAAGGATGGGTGATCGCATGGATTCGAAGGATTCAGGGACAATGTTCGTATCGATCGTGCTCGAATCGATCGATACGAAGGAAATGAACGAATGGATACGAGCTGAGGTACGAAGCATGATTAAGAGTGTGAAGTATGCGCAACTCATGGGAAGAAACGTTCAACGCGGCGACAAAGATGGAGTCGACCCATTCAACTCGGAGAAAAAGGAGGATCGACTTGAAGATTGCGCGCCACATCACCACAAGCGCGCGTGCCATGATCGATTCGACCTAATCGATTCGAAGGAAGATCGATTCGAAGGGAGCTTATCAACCAGAAACGTCATCTTGGATCGATCATAACTTGAGATCTACAAGTCCAAATGCTATGAAATTTTCACAGTAGCTTGAGCACATATTGAAGAATGTTCACCCCAAATTTCAAGTCGATCGGACCATTTCTTGATCGATTCGAACGTAGC
The DNA here is from genome assembly GCA_030737815.1 of Allium fistulosum. Taxonomy (NCBI): domain Eukaryota; kingdom Viridiplantae; phylum Streptophyta; class Magnoliopsida; order Asparagales; family Amaryllidaceae; genus Allium; species Allium fistulosum. The sequence continues at coordinate 9,891,583 of JASFAW010000014.1, forward strand.
TTCGAATCGATCCCAAAGTGGGCCCGGATTTCCAAAAAGCGGGCATGTGGGCCCCCTCACGTGCCAGAACTGGTCTTCCTTCAATTTAGGCGAAATATCAGCCTCCTACACCTATAAATAGACCCCTAGGTCATTCAGAAAAGGGGTCGGACAATTTTGAGAGCTAAAGAGCGCCCGGACTCTGCCAGATTTACTCCAGATCACCATTGCTGCCTTAGATTCAGATTATAATCATAAAATCCGTTGTACTACGCGATAGGAAATTGTAATCTTCAAGCATCGATCAATAAAAGATAAAAACTTTGGAGTGGACGTAGGCCGGAGATAGCCGAACCACTATAAATCTCGTGTTTTTGTTCATTATTTCTGGATTGCTGTTTGTTGTTTGTTTAGATCTGAGATTTGTGTTTGAATATTGCTGATTTGTATTCATACACTGGTGCTTTCACAACATTCGGGGTTTGTGACCATTTTTGGCGCAAACATATATAAATATACAATAGGAAAAATTATTTCATTTACCTATATTTTAAAACAATATTGTGTCGGTCTGTCCTATTAAGTGTTTAGAAATCCCTATCGATGTCATAGCGTCCTATGCACCAACCAGAATTTATAAATACAAAACGGAAAAAATTAACACAATATAACAACCTTTTATAACACTAACAAATACGCTCTCTCATATATATACACTCAGCGACTCATCATAGGGTATTACTACCCTATTTAATATGAGTCAGACCCCATAAAGCTTAGGTTATTACTAAACCAAAGCTCTGATACCAACTATAACGACCTTCCATTTTGTACGTTTTAAGCAGACACACATGCTGACTAAAACCATACAGAAGGGTGGATTGTTATTGGGGTGAATAAGAAAAAGCAGAGAAAGAAAAAAACAAAACAGAATCTCGCAGCAGAATGACAAAATATAATAATCAAATAATAGTTCATGAAGCCGTATACAAAACATTTGATTATACTTATACAATATAAAATCAAAGTTACACATATCAGAGATAAACAAATAATGCAGCGGAACAGTATGAATGCAGTGGAATAAATATAGTAAATAATAGTAGTACAAATCTTCGTCTTCATCCTCCAGAAATAAGGTCTTCTAATCCTGAAATGCTCAGGCTGACCCGAGCGAATTGAAAAGTCAAAACAATCGAGTCGGAACTAAAAGATCTTATGTGAGTTAAATCAACGGTAAATAAATATGAGTGTAAACGGCGTCGGAGATGTTTATGGGGTTTGACATCTCCTATCCAGTGTCTAATGTGAGTGCAGTAACTTAAGAGATATTCGGGATTCACATCTCTTAAGGATCCGTTAAACTATCTACTATGTAGTACAATACGCTATCATAATATGTCTACAGTAAAGTAAAAGTATTAAAATAGCGTTAAGGCTTTACATTTTCCCCCTTAACATATTTTTATAATGCCAATAGTCTATACAGTACCGTAACTCCCCGTAAACTGGAGCCGCCAGAGGATACCACATAGGTACGACATAAAACAAACTCGTAGAAGGAGCGCTAGGGTAGGTGACACGGCACAACTAGGCAATGCCAGGGTAGATATACCAATTACACTTTCGGACCAGTGGTAATGCATAGCAGCTACTACCGTCCACCTCGGAACACACTCCCGAATCAAAAAAATCAAGGGTGGCCACCAAATAAATCGCAAAGTCAGAATATAGTATCGATGGAATGTGCCCGATCGGAGGAATGTCCTCACTTAGCCCGTCAATTGCTCCTGTTTTAGCCACCTTAAGCTAACTCATGGGAGTTAGGTCCACGTATATACCTTAGGATCATCGCCACCATCCTACTTCATTCTGGAATCTCCACCGCGTACACAGTTGTCAAAGTGGTTTTCGATATCGACAGAGAGTATACCCATATCCATCCCGATTTCTTTAACAACCAATCGCTTATTACACACCGGATGGTTCTTTTACATTTCAAAAGTCAATTCGCAATTTATATCAAAATATCATATTCTCAAAACCAACACTTTCGAAATCATATTCACTTGAAACCATATTCACTTCAAATCATATCGTTTCCAAAATCATAATTTCCTCCAAAAATCATATTTCCAAATAGGTTAAATCCTTGCTTCAAAATCATCAAATTCAATTAATTATGTCATTTAAGTCTCTACATAAATTATAACATCATTTAGCCGTATTTGCTTTTAACCGGTGAATTGAATATAGCACTTCCCTTTTTCCTTAGTTTGAAATTTAGAAAATAGTTTAAATAGTTAAAATACTTTAAATAGTTTAATATAGATTTAAAAATGTTTTCTTGCTTTAAAATGGCTATATAGATTTTAAAAATAGATTAAATATAATTAAAATAGATTAAATAACTTTAAAATAGTTTAATTAGTTTTAAAATAAGTTAAATGGTTTAATTAGTTTAAAAGTTTTAAAATCTTAAAATTGAGGTCTTTTAAAATAATATATTTTAAAACAGTTTATATTAACAATATGAATTTGACATTTATATCAATTTAAATTATTTATTTCATTCCAACACATTTTGACCATTTCAATGTCCCAAAACCCAATTTAAATTTTCCGATTCAGAATTCTAAATAAATATTAAATTCAATATCGCTTCAATCTATGTTGAAAACATCAATTTAATTACTCAAATTTCAATATATTTCAAAGTTATACTTCAACGATTTTTAACAACTCAATTTCGATAAACTTCACTTATATTTCAATTTCATTATAAAATTTCAATTTTAATCCTTCAACAAATCTTTCAAAACAATTCGATTTTAATATAAAACTCGAAGTTCGAGAAAATTCGATTTATATAACCCAAATTTTATTTCAAAAATATCATTTAACTCAATGCAAATTTTAAGGATTCAAAATCATTTAAATTTTACCAATCCGGTGTCCGTATATAATTCTCTACCCTAGGGTCAAGTGATACGTATATTTATCATTTCAATCCGCGATTTACAATGTTACGGTTATATATCATTTCAAACTGCAATCCCGAATTAATAATAAAATCCATAAAATCGCTCGAGTCTATCATTTCAACCCATAACGATTTTTCCTTAATATATTGATCATTCGGGTATGTATCATTTCAACCCATAGTGAACTTGCAGTTTATAACAATATAAAATAAAACATCCATTCATCTAATATCAACAATCAACATCCATTACAAACATCATCCAAATCAATCAATAAATATCAATATAGAACTGATAACCAATAACAGGTATTTAACTAGCAATTTATATTCAATAGTAAAGAAAATAACGATTTAATTCAAATAAATTCAAATTAACTGAGATGATGATTTAAATATACCAAATAGTCATAAATAAATTTCTAATCACATCAAAAATTAATTTAACAAACATAAGAAATTTTAGAAGTTGTGAGTGGGTTAAAACACTCACCTTTGAATTTAAATCGAATTTAAATTCAAAATAAGCCCAAAATTTGAACGGTCTTAGAATTCGTCCAAACTAGCATCAAAATGTCGGGGATTTCAATACAATCCCAGTGGAACAAACCGCACGTGAAACGGACCTCGTATGTCCAAGTTATGATAGTTAGAAGATTAAACGATTTAAATAAGAAAATAAATAAAATAAAATAAAACCTACACGTCATCACGTTTCAAAAGCACGACTTCGGCCATCTTGTTGTTCGAATACATGGAGCCGCCACACACCCAATCAATTTTCGACGCCACCTAGAGCATCCTTGACATGATCGGAGGGCGCCATCGTCTAGCGCGCGTCTGGCCGCCACCATGGCCAAAAGAGCTCCGCCTCCGGTCGTTCCTCGCTCCCTTCGCCGCCACCGCCTCTAACTCCCATTTCTGCTAACTCGGTCAACATCTAGGTGAACGGAGACCAGATTCGAGACCTGCACGTCACCAGCTTCCCAACGTCGCCTCCCGATCGTCGATCGAACGACGATCCACCGATGGATCGTCAAAACCCTAAAACGAACGGTCGAGGTTCATCCTCAATTTCTGGACAAATGGTGTGTTGAATAGGGAAACGAATTACACCAGTGAATTACGCTCGTCGAGAGCTTCGAATTGGTATATAATTTGATATGGTTTGGAGGAGTTCGATTTTGGAATTGAATTTGAAATTGAATTTGCAATTTGGGAGTTAGGGTTTTGGTTTGTCTGCCATTGAGAAGGAGAAGAAGACTGAAATGTACGTACTAAAATCAGAAATAAGAAATGACCTAGGGTTTATAACGATATATATATATAGGTAGAACAAAATAGAAAGGAATGAGCTCGATCGGTTTGGAAAGTTGAACGATGAATGACCCGAAAAGCCCGTTTCGTTCTCGAAACGAAAATGGGCCATCCCATATATCAAAATAGATGTTATCAAATATTTTAAATTCAATGGAACATGTTTCAAGTCCAAATTCCATCATATGAAGAAGTTACAATAAAATCAGCTTATTTCAAATTGATTTCAATTGATTCCAATTAAATTGATTTCTAGGCGTTTCGAGTCTGTACGATCAAACGACAAGTCCGATCGCTATGAAACTTGAAATCCTACAATAATTCACCATTACGGATCTGATGAAACTAGTTTCGTCGAAATCTGAATCAGTGGCCAAAATGGCTATTTTCACATTAATTAAATTAATTAATAATTAAATTAATTAAATCACTTTTCCATTCAAATTCTATAATTGACAAATTTTATCATTCTTGATTTTTTAAACATTTACAATAATTTAAACAAACTTAGATATCAATTTAAAGTTTGGATATTTCACCAATTACAAAGTTTAATTTAATTTCATTAAATTTAGAAATTATAAATTAAATTTTCAATAATTCCATTTAATCGACCTTTCATCCCATTATTCAATCCATTATTATCAAGTGGATGAAATTAACATTGGTTCATGATCTATCACATTAATATTCTCAAATTTCATCTTAATCTCCATTAATGTAATATTTAAATATTTAATTTCATTTATTTGCAATTAATCCAATTATTATAATTTAAAATCCAATAAATTAATAAATCTTGATTTCCCTTGTTTTATTCAATCAATTGTCATATTATGAATAAAATTAACATTATTTCCAATTATTAATTTAATTTACATTAACATAATATTAAATTTAGATTTATTGCAATTGATTACCAAATTTAACTTAACGGGCTAAATGAATAGGTAACATATAATACTTGTTACCATTTACTTTTAATCACACTTATAAGTTATTATTAACAAACAAATGTTACAATTGATTACACAACACTGTTTTTATCCAATTATCATTAATTATATACTGATTCATCAATTAGTTCAATATCTACACTTGTTTCCTTATATTCAATTTATAGCCAAGTATAACATTTAAATTATTTTCATTAATTGGCATTTCATTTAATTCATTAATTACTAACTTTAATTAACCTTGTTACGTTTCATCTTAGTTATTATTTCATTTTTAATTTACAAGTTTTTATTTCTTTCAATATTAAAACACGAATATTATTTAATTAACCATTTTAATTATCAAAATTTATGGGTCGGTACATTTCACCACACGGTATAGGTTGTATTAGTTAAATTCTAGTGATTACTAAAGGTGATAGTATTTGGCACTTTAGAGTTTACTCTCTTTTGATGTGCGGCAAGTGGCTGCTAGATTCTTAAGAAGTTTATTCCTGGATTTCTTTTTGAACATAATAATATAATAATATTAAGTTAATGTAGATTTATCGAGTCTTGGTTTCTACGATCACCTTGATCGGTATAGACTATCCTTGAGATCATTCTGTGATTCTGTGTTCCCGGTCTGAGTACGATTCTTGGTATCGGATCGGTTCAAGTGATACCAATTTGTTTATTTATTTGCCATGGGTTTTGAGTACAATCATTGCGATTGTTTTGGAAGATCATTACGATCGGTTTGGATTAAGATCTCTTGGATTCTGGATATTTTGATTCTGTGGCTATTCTGTGTTCGTGAAATAATTATATATTCTTGTGTCTTGTGTTAGTGAAATAAATATATATTCTTGTGTCTTGTGTTAGTGAAATAAATAGATATCCTTGTGTCTTGTGTTAGTGAAATAAATATATATATCCTTGTGTCTTGTATTAGTAAAATAAATATATGTTCTTGTGTCTTGTTTTAGTGAAATAAATATATGTTCTTGTGTCTTGTGATAAATCTTAAGTTAATTCTGTTATTCTGTGTTTAGTGACTAATATATGTTGGTGACTTAAATGTATAACCATGTGCCTTGTGATGAACTCTAAGTTAAATTAACTCTCATGACTTGTTATTTCATGGACATCTATATTTACTTATATGTTGTTTGTTCTTGTGTTATTTCTTGTTCTCGCCTTATTGGGTATTTAGAGATAGTCTGACCCGGGTGTTATTTTGCTCGAGTCAGGATGAGACATTTCAGGTGATAGGACAGGTTGACCTTTGAATGGTTATGCTAGCAAGGAGATAAACATTTGGACTTTTATTTTATCCCATTTAGGAATTTGGACCTTGTATGTAAAATGTATAATTGAGATTAGAGAAATGTAAAACTTGTATATTATGTGAGTTTAGTGTTTTATTTTGTAGACTCACAATTTGTATATGTATTTGAGATTATTATTCTGATGTCATCTGTGACTGATGCTTATATGATATATTGTTCTGATTTTGAGAAATCGGTTTGTCTATTACTTTGTATTAATACTATACACATCAAATTTTAGTTCAGATATTAAGTAAAAAGGTATAAATGACATATATCAGTGTTAGTATAAAGATATATTCACATTTGATCGCCCTTAATAAGCAGTATTCTCTAGATTAGCAGGCAGCGTTACTTGTAATGTTCTTTGCTAAACTGGGCATCGCAGTGGGGTCGTTACAGTTGGTATCAAAGCTATGTCATAACATTATAGCATATAATATTACGGATCTAAGACCTAGATGGCTTAAAGTCCTGTCCGTTGAGGTGTATGGTAGATAGCTATATTAATTATCTAGTTAGGGATAGGAATATAAAATGATTATCGGGATAATCATTTGGGGCATAAATTGATTTAAAAAAATTTAATTGATAAATTAGAATTTGTGACATTAAAACTTTTGGTAATTAATGAGTAAAATATTTTAGAGTTTAGAAAATTTTGGAATTAAACTGGAATGAATTAAATTAAAGTGAATTATTTTCTTTTAATAGAAAATTTGAGTAAATAAATTTAATATTTAAATGATCTAGAAATAATCAGAGCTGTGCAGCGGAATTTCAGACATTGAATTGTTCCGTTGTAAGTGATCATGTATGTTTTGGTTGATTGGTTGGTAGGAATTGATTGCTTGGTTACATTCATTTAAAATTGGATGCATGAATGTTAGCGGTAATAAAATAAATGCATCTAAACTTGTATTTTCTATTGTGTTGACTTATCCGGACGTTGTTTAAGGATTCTGATCGATATATGGGATGCCATGTTATTGATAGGGGTTCCTAAACATCGAACGTGACATAAGTAATTATTAAAATTTGGAAATTTAAGTGTGGATTTCTTTCACTATGGAATATCATGATGTCAATCTAATTAAAGTGTAATCATGAATTGTTAATATCTCCTATATGATATGAATTTGATATTAAATACAAATATGAATTTTTGAGATAGGTGCAGGTATCCGAAGTTAAATAGATATCGTTTAAAAGATTATAAATTGTTTGCTTAAGGAATATTAGCAGACTCGCTAATATTTCAAATATAAGGTAGGTATCTTGGATTAAATATCGCATTTTTATGTTTCTTCCTACGGGATGCCTCATCCTTGAGATGAGATGTATATTATGTAATTATATCCATATTGTAAATTTTCAAAACGCTAGCCGTGCAAAGGAGACTCTTAAGTAATGGAGAAGCATATAAGAGCAAGGTCCAAGGTTTGGAAGCTTAAGCAAAACTGAAATGGAACCTCTTAGCTAATTTCTTTATGGATTTAAGGTGAGTTATAAACTCACATATCTATCTCTATTAAGTCTTAATGTTCTGAATTGAGTGATAAGTATCACTAAATAGTTGAATGGTTTGAGTAATTTGATTGAATTGTTGAAATTTGCAAATTGGTTGCTGAAATTTATTTGTGAAAATCGCTGTAGTAAAACAATGATATCCTAGTGTAGAATGATCCAAGTTGGTTCAAACTTTTACTGTAGAAAGATATTTCAATAAGCTAAAGTTATCTTTTAATCACTTTATGAAATTCAGTCATTTAAAGGCTCGAAATTGGGTTTGATACTGATATACATGCTCTGCTCTGTCGATTTTCTGAGTTGAAACCTAAAACTGAAATCGCTATAATATTTTAACCGTAAACCCAAAATATGCAAAGCTTATTTTGTTGGAGAGCTAAGACATTAAGAAACAACTTTTATGTTGTAAGTGTTTTAAAATTCTATGATTTAAAGGGTCGAAATTGGGTTTGAAACTGATATATATGCTCTGCTCTGTCGATTTTCTTAGTTGAAACCTAAAACTAGAATCGCCATAACTTTTTAACCGTAACTCCAAATTGTGCAAAACTTTTTCTGGATGAAATCTGAGACTTTAAGGAACAACTTTCATGCTGCATGTTTTCAAAAATTCTAAGGAAAAATGGGTTGAAATAGTGTTTCAAAACTGAAAATCTATCGTGACCTATGATTTATTACTATGTTTGTGATGTTGTTTAAATGTGCTTTGAATGTTCGGTCGTGATCGTTTTGATATATATATTTCCATCGGTTTGTTAAGTTATAAATTAGGTTTAGATATGATATGAAAATCAAACCTTATGGAACTATTGGTCATTACAATCTTGTGATATGTAATAGTGGATTTCTTGTGCTTTATGGACTTTGAATCATTTTTGATTCAAAGCTTTGGAAATTTATAAATTCAAATCTACCTATTTTGCAAATGTATATATGTGCTTTGTTTTGTATACAAATAACTTTGCAAAGAGAGTTTATTTAAGTTCTAAATATCAAACATGTTTTCTAAAGTACTCTAATTACATTTATAAATGATTTTATGGATTTGGAATTTCAAATTTTGGAAATATAATGGTACAAGGTTTTAACTAATTATTAGAATACTAAAATGGTTTTGAAAATAGATTTATGGATTGACAAATAAATGAATACTTTTATAAGTGGCTTTTGAAATATGGTGTCTAAACATTATAACCTTAAGGAATTTAAAGAATTAATGTGATTTTGGTATATGGAAAATCTTGTTTTGTAAAATAAATACTCTTGGAACAATTTAGAATAACGAAATATTTTGATAAGTGACAAATTAAATAAATGTTTTGAAAACCCTAATTCTATAATTTGGGGAGTACTAATAATAGACTTAGTGTCATCAATTGATTTAAAATTGCTTTCAAATAAGACTTCGTCGAATATGGTATAACTCGTCGAATAGAATGTTTGAGTGGAACTTACTAGCCCATTAGCGAATTCTTGAATTTCACCGGGTAGTATGGGATGTCTTGGTTAAATTCGTGTGATTGCTATTAGGAAGTATTTTACACTTTAGAGTTGTATTCTCTTTTGGTGTGCGACAAGTGGTTGCTAGATCCTTAAGATAATGTAGTTCAGGTTTCCCAGTGGTATCTATAATAAGTGATAATTACTAGCTTTTAGTAAATACTTGGATTTCACCATACGGTATGAGACGTATTGGTTAAGTTCTAATGATTACTGAAGGTGATAGTATTTGGCACTTTAGAGTTTACTCTCTTTTGGTGTGCGGCAAGTGGCTGCTAGATCCTTAAGAAGTTTATTCCTGGATTTCTTTTTTAACATAATAATATAATAATATTAAATAAATGTAGATTTATCGAGTCATGGTTTCTACGATCACCTTGATCGGTATGGACTATCCTTGAGATCATTATGTGATTCTGTGTTCCCAGTCTGAGTAAGATCATTGGTATCGGATCGGTTCAAGCGATACCAATTTGTTGTTTGTTTGCCATGGGTTTTGAGTACAATCATTGCGATTGTTTTAGATAATCATTATGATCGGTTTGGATTAAGATCTCTTGGATTCTAGTTATTTGGATTCTGTGACTATTCTGTGTTCGTTAAATAAATATATATCTTATGTCTTGTGTTAGTGAAATAAATATATATTCTTGTGTCTTGTGTTAGTGATATAAATATATATTCATGTGCCTTGTGTTAGTGAAATAAATATGTATCATTGTGTCTTGTCTTAGTGAAATAAATATATGTTCTTGTGTCTTGTGATGGATGTTAAGTTAATTCCGTTATTCTGTGTTTAGTGACTAATATGTGTTTGTAACTTAAATGTATAACCATATGCCTTGTGATGAACTCTAAGTTAAATTAACTACCGTGACTCGTTATTAAATGGACATCTGTATTTACTTATATGTTATCTGTTCTTGTGTTATATTGTTCATCGACAGAAATTCTATCGGTTTAGAAAACCGTCGAACAAAATTATAATAAAAATAACCGCAAGCGCATGGCGTATAAAAGTTAGTACGTGGAGAGTACGGGTCGATCCGTAGGTAATTGTTAATTTTAAATTTCTATTCAATCAAATTATATCAAACTCGGGAGAATGTTTAAATTAGAAAATGAGAAAACTAGCAAAAAGAAAGTGATAAAAATATGAGAGTTAAATGACAATTTAGAGATAATTCCACTCGCTAGATCATATAGTTCAACACAACATGAAATTATGATCTCTCTTTTTTGATCATTAGTAAGTTTAATTGATGTGCTTATCGTAAGTATGGCATATTTGTGCTATTAATTAGCTCAACATAAGTCATCAAACTATAACACACCATTTAAACTACTTTTTACTCTCATGAAATATGACAACAAAGTTGAAAGCAAAATCCATTTTAAGTATGGCCTATTAACTATTGATTAGAAATTTAGACCATCAAATTTTTGATTTAAACATTCAATTCTTTGCCATAATCATATTTAGATGAAGAGACAATTTGTGTTTTGTTTGTTTAAGCATAGCCTATTTGTTATTAACAACATAGACTATCAAATTCAAAGCTAATCAACAACATTAAACCACATCCAATGTTTCCATTAAGCACAAAAAGAGAGCAATAATTATCAAAATGTTGAAGCTATATAATTAGAGAGCTTCATTACCCCTAAATTAAAGGGGTTTAGCCTTTCATATTTGTTATCATATCAACAAATATAGCTTGCAACATAGAACAAAAAAAGTGGAAAAGGGAGCTAAATGAAAGAAAAACTAATCTACTTGCATGAAAAGTAAACTAAGCTACTAACAAAATAAGAAAGAGAGCATGTAAATGTAAAAGAACATTAACTAACATTAACTAACATTGCATAAATGTAAATGAACAGATTCTTTTGGACAGGTAGTATTCACAACAGAAAATTAGTGCCTTGTTCATTTTCAAAATTTGAGGCTCCTTTGAGATTGGGTGGGCTAGGAGTTTTTGATGTCAGGAAGTGGAACATTGCATCAATTAGTAAACAGTTTGATGCCCTCATTAATAAAAGAGGTAGTTTATGGGTTGAATGGACGTGGTATTACAACATAAAGTACAGACATTTCTGGACTTTGGTTACCCCACAGCACTGTAGTTGGATTTGGAGAAGCTTACTAAAGTATAGAGAAGACTTCCTCCCAATGATACAATATCCTGTCAATGCCAGAGCAGATGTTAGTTTTTGGCATGATCCATGGGTAAGCAATGGCCAAATCTTATCTAAAATGTGTACTTACTCTCAGATTATTCAAACTGGAATCCATAATGAAGCTGCTGCTAATGACTATTTACATGGTCACAAAATCCAGTTACCTTACTACAGCAATCAAGTTATTAAGCAAATTTGGTGTGATATACAACAAAAAACCTTCAGTGAATATCACAATGACGCAGTGTTATGGCACATGAAGGCTTATTCTGTCAAAGAAGTGTACAAATATCTTACTGATATTGTTCCCCTGCCCGCATCAAAATGGTTTGAAGTTATATGGTCAAAGGATACTGTGCCTAAGGATAATTTAATGATGTGGAAAGTGTTAAACAGTGCTTTGCTTACCAGAAGTTTACTACATAAGTATGGGTTAGCATGTACTACTCAGTGTTTGTTCTGTGAGCTGCATGAAGAAACAACTGACCACATATTTTTCGACTGTCCAGCCTTGCATCACTTGTTGGATAAGCTTGGCAGTTTAACAGGAATTAATCTATCTGGTACTACATCTTCCATATTATGGAGTATAATATACAAAGCAACTAGGTGGAGAACTGAGCATGGCAGAGTGTTGGCTGTCAGCTTAAAAGTTTACATGACAGTTATATGGAGTGAGAGAAATGCAATAGTATTTGAAAATGTAAGAAGGAATGATGATGTGCTCTGGAATGAAGTCAAGGCCCGTACTTATAGACATTTGAAGAACAATGATTGTATCTTCCCACAAGCTTTAGTTAGTGTTTGGGCTTGATATTGTTGTTTTTCATTGCTTGTTTTCTTGTTTTTCTCTTTCTGTTTATCTCTGTAGTTCCTTATTTATTGTTTGCAATAAATCTGGTAGGGGTCTAGTTAACCCCGCTATCTTTGCCAAAAAAAAATTACATGAAATTAAAAAAATGTCTAAGTAGCCATGAAAAAGAATAGAGAAGATCTTTTTTTATTTTTGTTCCTAAACTAAAACTAACTAAGAGAAGACTAAAGAAGAGAGCCTAAAGAAGAGAGAGGGTTACATGAAACAAAAGAGGTATTTATACAAGTTTAAAACCCTAATTCACTTTTTTGAGAACTATCCAAAATACCCTCTTAGGAAGTGTGGTGGCCAAGTTATCATTAACTTCAAATAATCATCCATTAAGTGTGCATGAAGATTTAATGGCATTTTAGCATGTGCATTAGCTTCTAAGACATTAAGGTAGGCCGGTAAGTGGGGTCCTTCATGATCATCACTTTGAATTATTTCCATCTCCATTCCTTTGTATTCACTCTTGTACATGCATATCTTCATGAAGCCACTTGTAAAATTCACTAAATTCCTACAAAACAACATAGAAAATTCCAAGTAAATTTTCACAAATTAATAAATGCACAAAAATGACCATTTTGCCCCTATATGAAGATGAATATGTGACAATTTGAAAATAATTTGAATTTTGGTTTAAACAAGTTAAAACACCCAATATGATCATTTATTTAATTTAAATAGATTAAATATGGTGGTAAAAATATGCACATTTGCGTGCACATCATATATCTTGTTCTCACCCTTTTGGATATTTAGAGATAGTCTGACCCGGATGTTATTTTGCTCGAGTCAGGCCGAGACTTTTCAGGTTACAGGATAGGTTGACCTTTGAATGGTTATGCTAGCAAGGAGATAAACATTTAGACTTTAGTTTATCCCATTTAGGAATTTGGACCTTGTATATAAAATGTATAATTGAGATTAGAGAACTGTAAAACTTGTATATTATGTGAGTTTAGTGTTTTATTTTGTAGACTCGCAATTTGTATATGTATATGAGATTATTATTCCGCTGTCATCTGTGACTGATGCTTATATGATATATTGTTCTGATTTTGAGAAATTGGTGTGTTTATTACTTTGTATTAATACTGTACCCATCAAATTTCAGTTCAGATATTAAGGAAAAAGGTATAAATGATGTGTCAGTGTTAGTATAAAGATAAATTCACATTCGATCACCCTTAATAAGCCGTATTCTCCAAATTAGCATACGACATTACTTGTAATGTTCTTTGCTAAACTGGGCATCGCGGTTGGGTCGTTACAGGCTATGTGAGGGAGAGGAGGATGTGGTTAGGGTTTCAATGTTTTAAAAGCTATTACATATATGTGCAATATTGAGGCAAGTTGTTGTTGAACTTCAATATGGATACTCCACTTCGATTATAGTTAAATCGTGGCATGAAGTTCATCGAACGACTATAGTTGGGTTTAAGTTGAAACATTAGGAGTGAAACACTATTCAATAGAGAATTCGTCTTCTCAATTATATGAGGTTAATATCACGGTCAAGAGTATTTAACTCAAAGTCAAATTCTCTGACCAGAGCAGTATGGTTAATGATAATGGTTATTATTGAACCAAGGACTTTGTGTTTGGATTAAACAAGTTGAATTTGGATGACATTGAAATTTTGACTAAAACCAAATTTCATAAGTCCTAAAGCCAAAGTCTTGACGAAGAGAATTGGTATAAATAATTGTTGCTACTGGGTAACGCTTAAAATAGTAAAATTGAATTTTACTGAAAAATGTGCAAGCGATAAATTCACCCAAACTATCACACCACTAACTAACGTGATGTATAAACATTAATATTCAAATTGTTAGATATTAATCACTAACTGAATTCATACATTTGAGTTGCACAATCATAATGTTGAATACTCCAAAATACCACATGATTCAAATAATCAACAATTGTTATAAAGTAATTAAATTAAATAGTATTTATGAAATATTAATTCTTAAATTTTATTTGATTTTGGATGTCATTAGTCGCTAATTAGATGCGTACATAAAAGTTATATATGTACGTAATGACATATGATATCGATAAATATTTAAATAAATTAAATAAAAAGTGGGTTTGAAAATTTTTATGAGCCAATTATGCCCATATTATGGCCAACCATTGGAGAACAAGGGGTGGTTTAAATGATCGCATGCTAAATTGAATTAGTAGAAAAAATTGAGTAATCAAAGTGATAAAGTTAGGGGTATGCCCTAGGGGCAATTATGTAATTTGTAACATATATTTAACTCGATAACTATTTTTGTTCGAAATAAAAGGCATTTTATTTCTATTATATATTTGATATTATATGTTACATTAATTAATTAATTTAATTAAAAGTATATATTTAATAGAAAATCCATGAATGGTATGTTTTGTGATAGTGGTTACAATGTGTTGTAACCAAGAGTGATTTATCACAATAAAATAAACATACCATTTTAAATATGGTCAAGATGTATCGAGATTGGATATCAATGCATCCGTTGAGATTAGAGTACATGATGCTCTTCAAATTTTGGATAGCGTATTATACTCATGGCTGTTGGGGGCACCAAGAGGTTACGTACTATAGTTATTGGGTAACTATGGAATGACTCACTCGATAGTTTTCTATTGGTTAATATAAGGTCAAACATAAAATATCGATGTGATAAAATTACACGATACTCTCGACTTGAGAACGCTGTTGATCTTAAATGCAGAAACACTACTTTGATCATAGTTAAATGGTGGTCTGACATCCATCGAACGACTGTAGTTGGGTCGAGTGGAAGCATTGGCAGTGAAACACTATTCAATGGAGGATTTGTCTTCTCGGTTATATGAGATTAGTATCAAGGCCAACTGAAGTCAACTCAAATTCAAAGTCTCTGGTCGGAGCAGTTTGTTTAATGATGTTATAACTAAACCATGCACTTTGTGTTTGGACTATAGAGTTGAATATGGACGATGTTTGATTTTTGACCATTACCAAATTCCATAAGTTTGAAGTGATATAGTTTTGACGAAGGGAATTGGTGTATATAATAGTCACAATCGGGCAATACTTAACAAAGTAAAATTCGAATTTACTGAAACTAAAAAAGCAAAATTTTGGCCAAAATGTCACACCACCTACTAAGTGACGTGTGAACGTTAATATTCGAATAGTTTGATATTAATCCCTGACCAAATTTACACATAACGAGTCACATAATCGAAACGATGAATGCTTATTTGACCATATGATTTAATTAATTTATAATATATAAATTAATTAATATTTATGAAATACTAGTCATAAAATTTTATTTTTATCTGTTAAAGAATATTAATAAATATGTTTATAATGGTTATAAATATATTAATCGATATACCATATCGATACGCGTTTATATTGGATTTAAATGCGTTGAATATTGTACAGGCTTTAGATGGGTTTAAAGCCCACATGGCAATTGTGAGTTTGGCCATGCATAGACCAGGTAGGGGGCACCTTGGATATGTAGAATGGGCTAGGGTATTGATAGGATAAAAGAAGAGAATGGCTAAGAGAGAAGATTGGATCTGGATCCTAACTTATCTCTCTAGTCTCTCCTTTGTAAATAAATCATAACCATCATTCTTTTTCCATTTTTTTGGAAACCTCCGCTAGCTCTACCTCTAGCCGAAATTCATCCTCATCCCTCCTTCATTTCCAAGATCAATTCAAATCAAAATAAGCATTATTCGGTAGTCACTGATTTGCAATTCAGGAGATAACACTTTCAGAATTGAATTTGATTTAGGAATCTATTTCAAAGCTTCAAGATGTAGTCCTTTGGCATTGATGAAAGGTAATTATCTGATCTATGATTATATACTAATAATCTATTATTTATATATCATATATTGTCTTGTTAGTTAGTTGACGATTCTAGTATATCTATGTATCGTCACATTCCAAATGGTTTTATTCATGTGCTTATATAATTTAAAAAAATAAAAATATAGATGGCTTGATACTCACAACTAAAGGTTAAAAAATATATTTTATTATTTAATTAATTTAATATACATTATTTATATAACCTAAACTTTATAATTTAAATACTATACTATGAAAATTATGTATTAAAATCACATATATATAGTTTTATATCTAAAATATTTTTTGACGTAAAAATAAATTTTTAATATATATGTGTGTGTGTGTGTGCGCTATTTAATTCAAATCACTTAAATAAATCTAAAAATAAATAAATATATCATAAAATATAATTTAAATGTTAAAAAATTATTGCCACACCAGATAAACTTTCTGTTGTAAAAAATATAATAATAATTATATATATATATATATTATTGATATAAATGCCAAAATTTAAATTTAAATTTTATTTTAAATTACAAAATTATATATTGAAATATTCAAATGCTAAAATATCATCCAAATTTTTTATAATGTATTAAAACACTAAATTATAATTTCGAAAACATATTTTGTATATATAACATTATTATTTATTTTCCATCGGAAATTTAAATTAAATAAATTTAAAAAATAGTAATTTTTCCATGAGTATTATTAGGTATATATATAATAATATTTCATTCATATATATTTATACATATATGTTTATTTATTATTAAACTGTTTATAAGAATATATATGTATGTATAAAAAATTGAATTTTATTTTTGGTTTTACAATAAAATAATAATTCAATTTTATAACATATTTTAAACGTTTTTCATATACATAATTATACATATATATAATATAAATACCACATATATATGTATTAATAATTATTCAAAATAAAATACAAATTACTCACTTATCGAGAGGAACTCTCTTGTAGAGAGAAACTCCACAACAATGGTCAACTGGGTGGATATTCCTTTTAAATTTAGAAACCTATTCTTAAAAAGTTTACAAGATGATGTTAGGATTTCTCTGTGAATTTCTATGATCTAATTGAAGTAAACTTACTCTCTCTAAAGTACCAAGTCTATCTTGAATTAGGAAAGTAATCACTGTTTGATCCTCGAAGGCGGTTTAACAAGATCTTGGCAAAACTAAGATATCGATTTTGGAATGGATCTGAGATATTATGGTTTTAGTGATAACCAATGAGTTTGATAAGATTATAATCCAAAGAGTGATGTAAACCGTGAACCCTGGTTTTCCAGAACTCAAATTCAATGTATATCTGGAATTTAGAAAAGCAAATGACATCAGTTATGGCTGGAGGAAAGAATGGTCCATACCGAAATATTGATTCAAATACGTTTTAAAATCTATGTCCCATTCCACAATAACGTCGCCTTAGAAGCAAAGTGAAATCGGGGTTTGAAAGAAAAAATGGGCTGCAAGATAGCAGAGATTACACAAAGTAAACCATGTTGCTTATTTTGATGGATTGATTTCTACGTTAAGGACAAAGCAAACAAAAAACCTAGGTTCAAATTCCATTAGGCTATGGGTATTCATTGAGTAGCATAGTCAACGGATTAAGGGACAAACTACATTAGAGTTCTTTCCTCGAACATGATGCTTGATCGAAAGCGGTTATGATATTCAACATACATGGAGGAGCAGTATTTGCAGTTACGATCGAGAAGAAGAAAGCATGTGCTCAAGTCATGATGTAGCGTTTGAGATGAAAAGACACGTGATAGAGCCACGTCTTGTTTGGTGTAATCAGAATAGGAAGAAAGGAAACAGTGCTTTGCAACTTCTATTCTTTTAGTCAATCATTTGTCATTCTAGAAATGGGTACATATGTTTAAAGGCCAATAGGCTGCATTACGTGTGTTTGTCTGGTTAATTTGTATATGCAGCTTTGTGTTGTATATTTACTAAATGATGTTGTACGAATGTAACTCAACATTTGTTGAGTAGTACACTATGGTGCATTTTGTATTGTACTATATTTATAAGCAATAAAAGCAACCAATTTCCAAAAACAAATATAAATATACATATATTTGTAATATTTTTTATACATAGATTAAAGCATACAAGCATACATTTGTATGATATATTTGTATACTAGATGAGATAACATGTTTGTTGTGATGTAAATCCCAACACTTATACAAAGGCATGTTAAACCATGTATGGATTGCTATGTTACACATGCACACACATAGGTCCATTCAAAAAAGGGTCATACATTTTGGGTAGATATTATTATTCATGCTCATCATCACATAATCTGGTTCTTTTTTCTATTACATTTAAAGCAAAAGATTCTTTCTTGTTTTCTAAATTTTGTATTCTACTTACAAATTCATTCCTTAAGTTGTATTTTTTTGTTCATTATTATAAATCCAATAATTATATAGGTCTTTGTGGTATAGGTTTTTTGTCGTGTAGAAAGAAAATTTTCGCTCTATCATTTCTGAAAAGGTTGATAAACTTGGCGGATATGTAAAAGAGATTAGATTTTTTCCTTTATTTAGGCATATACAAAAAAATATTGTGCCATTTCATTTTCATAGGCACAATAACGATCCAAAATGGTAAACAAAACTGGAATTCATACGTTTCTTCCACTGTCGGCTGGCCCAATTCCAATAATGGTATCGGAGCCAAATAGCCTATCGGTCTAAATTAGTCATATTTGGGCTAACTAACTAAGCTTACAACCCAATTAGGAGGGTATCTAAGAAAAGTAGTGTCTAGGCTAGATTATTGGGTAATCAAGTACACTATCCTACGTAGCTATCGGCCTGGCCCAAACAGTTATGTAAGCCAAAGGTTATCCCTAAAAGGAAAGGCCCTATTCGAATTAGGCCTTAGGCTAATTTCAAAATTGTTTGAAAATTAAAAAATATAAGATTTTAAATTTAAAAGTTAAATATAAAATAAGATATATATATATATATATTATAAAAGTTATAATATAATAAAAAAATTCAAAATGTTTGAAAATTCATATAAATTAATTTCGAAATTAAATTTATTAATAAAATAAAAATCAACTAAATGAGTTAATTAATGAAAATATACACACATGTATTTTATATTTTGATATGTTATGGTATCTTAAAATATTTAAGATATCGTTATACCCCAAATATGCTTAGCCATCGCAGCTTAACAAGGTGGGAAGCCTTCGTGAAGAAAGCACAGAAGCCATTGCGAAGAGTCTCCATAAAGCTATGGAGAAGATTCTCCAAAAGAGATACCGCAAAGAGTAGCCAAAAGAGCTATTACGAGGAGTCTCCAAAAGAACCTTTGAATAGAGTTCCATAAAGCAATTGAAAAGAGTATCCAAAAGAGCCATCGAAGAGAGTTCCATAAAGTTATGGAAAAGAGTCTCCAAAAGAGCTATCGTAAAGAGTTTCCTTTGAGCCATTATGAAGAGTTTCTCATAAGCAATTGCGAAGAATTTATGGAGCAATTCGAACAAACCTCTATATGATAACTTTAGGCATGAAAGAAAAGAGCCATCCTGGGAAGTTATATGAAGCCTTCGCGTACCATTCTCTAAGTGATAAACCAAACTATCGAGAGAAGTTTCCTTATGATACCACATACAACCTTCGGATGGTAAATGAAAGCTATCACAAAGTGTTTAATGAAGCCATCGCGTGAAATGCATGGAATTCCAACATGCTATAGAAAGCAATTCTAAAAGGGGTGATTTATGATATCGTGGAAGGTTTTCAAGACGTTATCATGCTCAATTCAAAACCTAAAATCCATCTTAAATCCATACCATCGCGATGAATTAGAGCCAGCGCTTGTTATTTTGAAGTAAAAAGTTGAAGCCACCGTGGAAGGATACGAGGGAACAATCGAGTATGGTCTTGAATCAAGAGCTATTATTACATAAGTGTGCCACATGTCATATTTGATCGTGTGTCACATGGATTAAACACGACTGCTGGCTTCTAATGGAATGCCATATGTCAAGATTCCAATAGCTCTAATTCTCTGACATGCACCCCACCTAGAAAGGGGTCGAAATCCTCAAGTCCTTCTTCTTCATTTTCATTTTTTCTCATACTTTATAAAGTAAGCTTTGGATTGGGGATTCATGGCCGTTAAGGCTAATTGTAATTGAGATTTTGTAATAAAGGATCTAGATTTGGCATAACTTGCGGTAATTGACTCCATTGAGTATATGTTAATATACTATGATGGATTCTACCATGATTATGACTTTGGTTTACTTTCACTTGCCTTGATTTACTAACCCAGCCTAACTTTTACCCTAATAGATATCACAAGTATACATGTATGTATATGAATTTATTTTTCGAAATTAATATAATTTAATTAAAAATTAATTAAATAAATCAATTAAAGGTTAATTAATTAAGTTAAAATACATATATAAGATATTTGTGTATTACTATAAAGGTTATTTTATATATATTCAATAAAATATGTTATAATTGAATAATATAATAATTAATTAATTTAATTAACTAAATAAGATTTAATTAATATAATATTATACATAAGACTATTATATAAGTAAATCAAATTATAAATCAAATTGTAAAAATTATGTAATAGAACTTATATAATATAAATGTATAATAAAAGGTGGACCGGCAAGAAAACTAAAATGTACTTAAGGGATAAATACATACGTATAGTATGTATACTATGATTTTTGATGTGTCCGACACTTGAATCATGAGGGTATTTCATAAGAAATACATTATTCTATAATTTGATATCACTCAATTAAATATATTAATAATTATGCATCTTTGATACAAAGTTATCCGCTACCATTTATATGTTAATAGATTACTTGCATACTCCTCAATTGTTGAGCTTTCCTCAAGCTAGGGATACTAGACGAGGTAAGATACTTATACATATTTGTTAGCTTTCCTCAAGTCATGTATAGTGTACTTAGGCCATCGTGAATAGGTATAAGTAAATAATATCTCTTTATTTGTTGAGTTTTTCACAAGGTAAAGATGAGATTAGGACAAGGATCGCAAGGTTAGGAATTGTATGTGATACAAACGATAGGGAGTTATCCATCATATATGAGAGTATGATTTGTTGAGCTTTCCTAAGGTCATAATCCTAAGATATACGAGTCCTAACACCTATTGGTAAAGTTGAAAGATTTCTATGTTTCGCCTTAGGGTTTGGAGAAACATAAAAGACCAGTGGGAGCCTTATTAGAAAAATGAAATAGTAACATTTAACTTTTCTAATATTGTAAGAACATCTATTATATATAATTAAAATAATCTACTTCAATAAATTTATGCATTAAATATAATTGCTAAAATGGTTATTAATTAAAATATACAAAGGAACTAAATTAAATATTGACAAAGAAATATTAAATATACTTAACAGTAAATTTTTCCTACCATGCAAGTGCCTAGTTATACAACCACTAAATATGTTCATAACTTGATCGATTATAAGTTTATTTGTCAGATACAATGTATTTTCTTCAATGAGTTTCAAACTCTAAAAGCAATACAAGATTATGGATATTTGATTCATATATGATCACATATAAATGTTATATGGTGAACGATCACAATTCATAATGCACGAAACCAGAATTTTGTTTATTGAAATAAGCAAGTAAACTATAGTATGAGATCATGTATTCGATGTGATTGACTATAATAATGATCTTGTTGTGTTAAATGTAACACTGGACCAAAGGCTACAAGATAGATCTAAGAATTAAATCCTAAAATGTCAGTTTGATCAGGTTACGTAAAGTGCAATTTATTTGATGTCCTTAAAAGTTAAGGATGACCAAATGCACTTTTTTAAAGAATTCATTATGATATTGTAGTGTAAGGATTCTCTTTGAATGGTTAGGCCGTTTAGAAAGAAAATCGAATATATAAGAGTGGATGTAACTTAAAGAATGGTTGGGATAAAGAGAGTGAATTGTCATTTCTGCTTCATTAAGAAATTCGAAAACTAGAATTGTAAAGTGGTAGTTAATACTTAACATTAGAATGAGAAATATGATTTCTATTTCAAAATGTATTTTTACATGGAAACATATTTTCTATGATATTTCTTTGAATTTAAGATACTTAATCTGGAAAATTCTCTAATGTAAAACAGTTATAGTAAATGAATAAATAGCCTATATTAAGTGGTTGAATGGAGATTTGTATTTCATACGCTATTATAGTAATAGCGGAAATTTTGGGAGCATGTCATATAACACTTATTGGTTGCATCAAATTTCAAAATTGTTTTCGTAAAATGTACAAAATATTATTTATGAAATAATTATTATTTTCAGTATTGACTTAAAATAGACATAATTTTATTTCAATATGAATATTATGAATATTCGTTATAAAATAAAACTATAATAATGGTATTTGTGATGCATTGGAAAATACAGAAGTATCTTAAGTTATTTGCAATTATTTTGGAATTATAGACTAAGCCATAGTTCTGAGAAATAATTATTTGATTATGTGATTATGAAGCATATGGTACTAGAGAATTGTATCTCAGACAATTAAGGGTAATGCATCCATTCAGTGGGAGTGCCATAAGAGTTGATGAACTCTTAGGATCGATATATATAGATGTATGCAATCACAAGTCTATTAATACCAAAACGGTTCCACATACTTTGTTATATTCAATGATGAGTTATCACCAACATAGACATGTGTATTTGATACACATGTGGAATTTCTATGATAAGCTTATAGAGTATAAAATGGAAGTAAATAAAATAACGTGCAATAAAAATAAAATGAATCAATTTTATTAGAAATGTGAGTATATTGAAAAGAGTTCCAAATGTACCTAAAATGTATAGAGATTCAAGTCACTCCTCATTATGATACATAATGATGTATCGATAAGAAGTAATCAAAATTTGTTGAATGAAATAAATTAACTATAAGTGAAGTTGAGTTAACTTCTTTCTATAAGGTCGTGTATTAGAGAGCAGTACACAAGGTTAAAATTAATTTCATCTAAAGAATGGTTTACAAAACCATACAAAAGACAAGGTTTTATATGAAACCCCAACATATTCTAGGCCAAGGAGTTAACAGGTTGTGCGAGTCAAAATACTGCACTTAATTATTATTCGTAAGGAATTTTATATGAATCTCCCCAAAGGAGTTTGAAAATGACTATAATTGGATGACCAATTTATGTTTTGAACATAAGTATTATAAACAAAAACCAAATTAGCTTTATATATAAGGCAATTCATAAAGTGTTTATAAATTCCAATTCTATGGCACCGAGAAACAACTGTAGTTTCAGAAAATACCAATTTTGTAGCGAAAGAATTTCTTTTAGAAATTATTGGTAGTAAAATGGATTAGGATATGATCCTAAGATAAAACCGGTTATAAGGGATGAAATGAAATTAACCTAACCTACACAAAGACATCATATTTTATTGTCTAACAAGTATTCTCACATTCAAGAGAAACTATGATTTTCTTATCAACGTCGAGAATGGATAATCCTTAGTTGTCAATTAAGCCATTAAGAGTATTGACTCTATGATATGGTATAATGCACAAATCTGAAATGGATTCCAAGTAGGTTATCAAAATATGTTTTTGGTAGTTGTACCCGAAGAAATATGATCCATCGGTCATGAATGAGTCTTCAAGAGCAAGGCAAATGCAGTTGGAATATAATGAGCAATGTTAATAAGAATAATGTCGTAAATTTCAATCGTTGAAATTAGTGTAATAGATTGGTTATTCAATATGCTCAAGCTAATTTGGATTTATTCATAAAATATCATGTAGTGTGACTATATGTTTTGATATATATGTGCTGAAATGGAAAATTCTAAATAATGATTTAGAATAGACTGTTTGTGCATAACAATCCAAGTATCTCGAAGTCAGTGGGAGTGATATTTAGTTTGTGGTTTTTATGGATATGATCTAAGAAATGATATAAAAGCATCAATTTATAAGCATCAGAAGTGAATAAGTATTTTGATAGCAATACCGAATAATTTAATTTTTAGTCAAAATGCAGAGAAAGCATGTGTCCATAAGAAAGAACCACTAAAGAGTACATAGATATTTCTAGATTATAAGTGAACAACATACTGTTCACTTATAGTAAGTATAAAGGATATTGGAAATGTCCCAAATTATATGCAAAGACAACTTATTAAAATGTTTAATAAGGAGCATGTAAGATGAATTCCTCGTGCCTTAGCAGTAGGAATTATCATACATGTTGTATGACAACCACCTTATACCACCAGCACTAATAGCATATAAACAATGCGCTGCTGTCGTTCCCGGCCGATATAGGATGATCATCAGAGTTTAAAATTAACCAATATAGAATATAACATGTCATATCTCACAGCACATGGATAAAATATAATATAACAGATATAACAGAAGAGACAGTAATAACAATGTGAACAGACCATCATCATCAAAGTATAATATCCACAAAGTTATACATCAATTGTAGAGTTTATACAACAGAAACAGACTCAACAACTGCCTCTAATACAAATAGTGATAAGCAAGCACTGTCACGGGCTCCACAGCGTTGCTCAAGGGAATATGCATGGACTTCATATATGTATTGTAACGACTCGGAATTTAATCGTTGTTGAATAATTAATCATATTTTAAATAATTAATAAATGGGTTTTATTAACAAATAAAACTATTTTTAATAATAACTAATAATGAAAAAAATCATTTTCAAAATTTGTTTACCAAAATATATAGTTCATATAGAAATAGAAAATGTGACCGGAAATTATTTTTTGAAAAATCGATTTTCCAATAGCTAAAAGTTATTCAAAGGTCATAACACTATGTTAAACAAACATGCACACAATATAAACCATTTAAACATAGTGTGTACATGTACATATGCATGTAACATTAGCTCTCTTATGCATATAAATATATAAGTTAAAATAAGATTTTATTACTAAATATATATATATAACCTATATATCAATACACATTTTCAACACAAGGACAAGAGAACGTGTCTGAATAGTGCAAGGTGATGGAGGGGGGTACAAGAGGGGGAGGATCATGGGGAGGGGTATGGTGATGCATGTCTACTTATATATTAAAGAATTACGCACTTATATATTTTTAATAATTTCCTAAACCTATATATACCCCCAAACTTTCATTTTTTTCATTTTACAATGTCTTCCTCCACTTTGAAATTCCTAAGAGCTTAAGTAAACTTAGCCATGGATTCCTCTTCATAAGTTCTAAAATAAGCAATATCACTTCTTTAACTAAAAATCACCTCTTTATTTCACAAAACCACTTCTACAAACCATTCAATACCTCCTCTTCCAAGCTACAACACTTCATCCACCCAAGAACATAAGGGCCGAGCCTAAATCATCCTAAGGCTGAGCCCAGCTAGCTCAGGCCAAGCCAAATTCCAGTGTTCAAGGGTCCAAAAGTTTCAAATTTGCAATATTCTTAAGTGTTTTCAAGTTCAGTAAAAGTTCGCTTTGATGTAGAAAAATTTCGGTGAATAAAACTAATTTTTCTAGAAAAGAAATGAACTTGTTTTAATCATTATATGTTGTGAAAATATAGTGTTTGTTGTGTTAAAATATCATGTTGTTTGGATGATATATGATTGCAAGCCGGTTGTTCGGGATAGATTCGTGATTTGGATAATATGTTGATATGTTTGGATATGTATATGGATATGGATATGTGAGACCGGTCTATGATATGATGGCGGTACTGTTTGTAAAACAAAACCAAGTATGTTGTGAAATGGTTGTGAAAACTAGTGCCTTAAAAGGTCGTAAAGGACTTGAGATCCGATTTTACAACGAAAGCTCTTTTTCTAGCTTTGGATTTTTGATTAACTATTAATTAGAGTTAATTGTTTAGTTAATTATTATTTAACAAAAGGTTAATTATCCACTTAATTAAGGTTTAATTTCTTAAATAAATGTTATTTAATTAAAGTATAATTAAGGTTTAATTATAAATAAAATTAGGATTATTAATGATTTAATTTTGATTTAATTAAAGATTAATTAAGGTTTAATTGGGTTTTAAACTTATGATTTAATTAAAGTTTCTTTTAAAACTCTATCGATTATTTATTTTTCAACCAATTTTCTTTTTTAAGTGAATTGTTTTAAACCTAAGGATCTCTTATATATGCTATTAAGTAGCCAAATGAATTAAAGTAGTTGTAATAAAACAGTGACATGTTTTATTGAAAATAAGTCGGCTTGTACCTATCACAAACACCGCACTTTGGGAACATGATGAATACTAGGGGTTAATTTCGAGCGAGTCATGATAATCTAAGCATACGGAGCATATGTCCATGTGTAATATAATAACCTTGACTAAATAAAATAAATAATGATTTAATTTGGTAAATTTAAATCATTTGTTTGGAATTTTTAATATTTTAATAATTGTTTTGGTATGATTAATTCTAAAAATTCATGAAATGCAGAAATTAGAATTTATATATATTTTTATCTAAAAATAATTGGAATTAGAATTTTGGACAAGGATATTTAATTAGTTGGATCTTGAATTTTAAATAAAAGATTATTCTAGAGTTTAATATAATATTAATTGAAAAATCTTTATTGAAGTTTAATAGTATTCATGGGAAGATTTGATTAGTTAGGCTATGATTATATTTTATAAATCCTTATGAATGTCAGCATTCATTGGTGTAAATTAGAGTAATTAAGTAATTAATTTTATTTGAAGAGAATTAATATTTAAGGCCCAAAGTTCAATTGAAATAAAAAGAGAAGGAGAAACTTAGTAAGGATATTGCAGTACGTTTTATAATTCCTATCTCATTTTTAATATTTACAGTAAAACTTCACAAAATTAGTTTTTCCCTAAAATCCAAAACCTAGAAATCAAATCCCTCAATTTAGTTTAATTCTTTTGCAAAGTTAGATCTTTTCAAAATTAATAACATCAGGCTTGTTGAATCCTAGAGTGAGCTGTTGTTTAGGTTTATACAGCTTATTGCTAAAAGAAAGGTGAGTTAATCACTCACAAAATCTATCTCCGAATTGTTGTTTGTATGTATTTTATTTTTTGTTGTTGAAGGATTGTGATTTAAAAATGATGATTTTGTGTCTCTGAGGTTGCAAACTCATGATCCATTCTCTGTTAAAACTGCTGACTGTAAATTTAAATGCCCTTTTGATTTTCATGCTTGTACACGTATGGCACCCAAAACCTGTTACTTTGTTTCATTTGTCCCATGCTACTATTGCCTTAGATTTTATACGTTTGCTTTGTTGTTCTGATAGCTGGTCACACAAGTCTTAAAATTTGGAAATTTGCTCACACACTCATTTATACCCGTAGCCATATTTTCTGATGCCTTGTATTTTTTCGTCCCTGATGTTTGAAAACGTGAGCTGCCTGATGCATTGCTTTTTTGTTCTTTAGGTCCTGCGCCTTGAAATGTAACACATCCCCTTGCATGGGCATTAATGGAAAATGTCCTTTGTGAATCCAGGTTTTATTTTGTTGCTTTGAATTGAAGTGAAATTGAACACATATTGTTGTACCTAAATGCAAATCCTTGTTTTGTGAATAATTACAACTTGCCGTTACTTGATTTTTACGTCCTTGCTATATTGTTTTGATTAGAAAACGGGTCCTTTACTTTAAAAATTAGTCAAACACATGCCTATGCATTAATTGATTTCGTCCTTTATGCGCTTTGTAGCCTTGAAATTTAATTTGTAATTTGTCCTTGCTATGCTTTGAGTAAGTTTCTCACCTTCCATTTTAGCCTTGTTTTGTTTAAATACTCAAGGACACATGTCCTTTTAATTGTCCAATACATTGAAATTGAGTCAAGCCATTTGCCTGTGATTTTCTTTTTCTTTTCATGTCCTTGCTTCAGTCTTGAATTGTGCATGCTTCATATTATATTGCTAACTTCTTTTATCTTCATATTTTATATCTCATATGTTTCATCATTTGATGTTCTGTTTGTTTTTTCTTGGAATTTTACAAACATATATCTATATAAATATGAATATTTGATTGAATATAAGAAATTTTACAAAAGGAAGTTTCTTCTAATTTACTAATTTCAGACATGTTTCCAAATCAAATTAATTCCTTAAGTTGAGAAATAATTGAGTTTATGGATTTTAAATAAGAATTTTGAAAATAAGTGCATATATAAAGTGTTTTAGAAATCATTACCCTATATGGTAAAATGATGTTATTTATTTTCAGACTATAAATTCTTATTGGATTTTATAAAAACATGGTTTTTGGATTTGGAGAAGATTTTTAAAAATAAAATGTTTTGAGAACCTTAATTCTATAATTTAAAAAATAATCGTCTTAGTGTTATCGATTGTTTTAAATGCTTTCGGATCACGCTTCGTCGAATATGGCACAACCCATTAAATAGAATGTTTGAGTGCAATTTACTAACCCATTAGCGAATACTCAAATTCCATCGGGTAGTATGGGATGCCTTGGTTAAATTCCTGTGATCGTATCTCGGAAAGTTCTTAACACTTTAGAGTTGTATTCTCTTCTGTTGTGCGACAAGTGGTTGCTAGATACTTAAGAGAATGTAGTTCAGGTTTTCCAGTGGTATCCGTAATAAGTGATATTTACTAGCTTTTAGTAAATACTTGGATTTCACCATATAGTATGGGACGTATTGGTTAAATCCTAGTAATTACTAAAGGCGATAGTATTTGGCACTTTAGAATTTATTCTCTTTTGGTGTGCGACAAGTGGCTGCTAGATCCTTAGGAAGTTTACTTCTGGATTTCTTTTCAAGTGTAATAATCGAAAATAAATCAGAAAGATTCGGTCATGGTTGCTATCCTTGAGATCGTCTTTTGATCCTATGATTCCCGTCCTATGTACGATCCCCGGTATCGGATCGGTTCGTGTGATACCAAATTGTTTGTTTGTTTGATACGGTTCTGTGTACGATCATTACGATCGTTTTGAGTAATATCTTTTGGATTCTGGATATTTCGATTCTGTGATAATTTTGTGTTCATGTAATATATATATATATATATATATATATATATATTCTTGTGTTTTGTGTTAGTAAAAAAATACATATATTCTTTTGTCTTGTGTTCATGAAATAAATATATATTCTTGTGTCTTGTGGTGGATGCTAAATTAAGTTAATTCTATTATTCTGTGTTTAGTGACTAGTTCGTGTTTGACTTAAACTTATAACCATGTTTGGAGTTAAATTAATTCCCTAACTTGTTATATCCTAGACATTTGTATTTACTTATATGTTGTTTATTCTTGTGTCATACTCTGTTCTCACCCTATTGGATATCCAGAGATAGTCTGATTCGAGTGTTATTTTGCTCGGGTCAGGTCGAGACTTTTCAGGTTACAGGACAAGTTGACCTTTGGATGTTTGGGCTAGCAAGGAGATAAACACTTTTGACATTTTAGTTTATCTCATTTAGGAAATTTGTGAATATGTTTATAAGATGTACAACTGAGGTTAGAGAAATGTAAAACTTGTATAACAATCAAGTTTAGTATTTCATTTTGTTAACTCAAAAATTTGTATATGTATAAGTTGAGATTTATTCTGCTGTGATCTGTGACTGTTATTTATATGATATATTGTTCTGATTCTGATAAATCGTTGTGTCTATTACTTTGTATTAATACTATACACGTCAAATTCAGTTGATATATTAAGTAAAAAAGGTATAAATGATGTGTCAGTGTTAGTAGAAAGATATATTCACATTTGATCGCCCCTAACAAGTCATATTCTCTGGATTAGCAAACGACATTACTTGTATGTTCTTTGCTAAACCGGGCATCGCTATGAGGTCATCACAGCTTGGTATCAGAGTCGTGTCAGAACACTATGGCATATAATATTACGGATCTGAGACCTAGATGACTTAGAGTCATGTCCCACGGGGTGTGCTGTTGATAGTTATATTCATTTTCTAATTATTGATAGGAATATAAAATTATTATCGAGATAATCATTTGGGGCATAATTTGATTTAAAATTTCAAATTGATAAATTTGAATTTGTGACATTAAAACCTTTGGAGAATAATGAGTAAAATCTTTTAGAGTTGAGAAAATTTGGAATTAAATTGGAATGAATTATATTGTAGTGAATATTTTCTTTTAATAGAAAATTTGGGAAATTTGAGTAAATAAGTTTAATATATAAATGGTCTAGGAATAATCAGAGTTGCGCAGAGGAATTTCAGACATTGAATTGTTCCGCTGTAAGTGATTGTATATGTTTTGGTTGATTAGTTGCTAGGAATTGATTACTTTGTTGCATTTATTTAAAATTGAATGCATGGATGTTAGTGATAATAAAATAAATGCATCTAAACTTGTGATTATCTATTGTGTTAACTTATCCGGACGTTGTTTAAGGATTCTGATCGATATATGGGGCGTCGTGTCATCGATAAGGGTTCCTAAATATCGAACGTGACATTTTGACATAAGCAATAATTAAAACTTGAAAATTTAAGTATGAAAGACTGTTATGGAATATTATGATGTCAATCTAATTTGAGTGTAATCATGAATTGTTGATATCTCTTATATGACATGAATTTGATATTAAATTCTAATATGAATTTTTGAGATAGATGCAGATATCTGGAGTTAAACAGATATCGTTTAAAAGATTATAAATTGTTTGCTTAAAGAATATTAGTGGACTCACTAATATTTCAAATATAAGGTACGTATCTCGGATTACATATCGCATTTTTGTGGTTTTCCCTACGGGATGCCTCATCCTTGAGATAAGATGTATATTATGTAATTATATTCATATTGTAAATTTTCGAAACGCTAGTCGCACAAAGGAAACGTTGGCGAAATTTTACTCAAATTTGAGACTTTAGAATAATTTTGAGAATTTTAAGAAATTTTGATAACTAAAAGTTTGAATTTAGTGTTATAATTTGGACTGATGTTAATTAGATGTTTTGGAAATGAAATTAGAAACCAGTTAACAAAATAGTTTTAAAAGGAAATTTATATTATTGATTTCTTTCATTAAGGAAAATGTTAAAAAATTTGAATTGGATTGTAATAAGATTAAAATGGAAGTTAATTGGAATTTTTTTTGGAAAGAGAATAAGTGCAAATCTACTTTTATTTATGAATTTAACTTTTAAATTCTTTGTTTTTGGAATAAGAAGTTAACTGGAATTTTGTTATATATAAATCTAAAGAAATAATTTTTGTAAACGAATAATTTTTGGGTTATATAATGATTTAGAAAGAAAATATTAACTGGAGTTTGATAATAATATTAAGTAAATAATTTGAAGACCTTATATTATTATTTGTGAAAGTTGAAAATTTTGGGGAAAAATTAATTTGGAAAGAGTTATTTGAAAATTTAACTTTCCAGATTTTATTTTTTATTTTTTCTGTTTGTTAACGAAATTGCGGGAACGCGATTTCTTTAGGGGGGAAGTCTATAACAACCCTAACTTTGAGTAAATTAAATAAAATAAATAATGATTTAATTTGAAATTTTTAAATCATTTGTTTGGAATTTGTAATATTTTAATAATTTTTTTGGAATGATTAATTCTAAAAAATTATGAAATGGAGAAATTAGAATTTATATATATTTTTATTTGAAAATAATTGGAATTAGAACTTTGGACAAGGATATTTAATTAGCTGGATCTTGAATTTTAAATAAAAGATTATTCTAGAGTTTAATATAATATTAGTTGAAAAATCTTTATTGAAGTTTAATAATATTCATGGGAAGATTTGATTAGTTGGGCTATGATTATATTTTATAAAGCCATATGAATGTTAGCGTTCATTAGTGTAAATTAGAGTAATTAAGTAATTAATTTTATTTAAAGACAATTAATATTTAAAGCTCTATGAATGTTAGCCTTATCAACAGTACATACCCCACTGTTACTGCTACTAATGAAACTTACACCGTTCCTTTGGATTCTTCCTCTGCGGCTGCTCCAAAATAGTCGTCTCTATTCTCGAAAATGCTAAAAAATGCGGGATTGCATTCTCCTCGTTGTTTTGATAAAGTTGAGATCGATGGTGTTATGATTCTACCGCCAAAAGTGATTGATGCCGTAGTTGATTTTTGGAAATATTATTTGGTGGGATTCTTCCTGACTCCAATCCCTCCTATCAGCTAGTTAAGGCGAGATGCAATCTGGTTTAGAAGCCTAGATGTGGGCTGGCTATTCATTTGATAATGCTATGTTCTATTTAAATTCTCTCGTAGTGATGAACGACAACATATTCTAGAAGCCAACCCTATTCTCATAGAAGGGAAACCATTCATTATTACTACCTGAAGTCCTTCTGTTGACAGGGCTATTGACCAGGTTTTATATATTCCTGTTTCGACCCACTTTTCTCACATCCCATCTGTCCTTCAACCTCTCATCAGGATTAATTGGCTAGCCGGCCTGGTTGGTAAGGTTATTTGTTATGACACTAACATTATGGCCAGAAAGAGACTTGTTTATGCCAAAGCTTTGATTGAAATAACTCCTGAGAAATCGTTACCTTCAGTATTAAAAGTCAGACTAGATGAGGGCCATTTTGTTGAGGTCGGAGTTTGCTACAGTTGGAAACCACATATTTGTACGTCTTGTCAGTCTTTTGGGCATCTTTCGAATGAGTGTTCCAGTTCGGCATCCACTGTTCCTCTTGCTAATCGGACTGCTCTTCCACGTCCACCTTTACGAAAATGGGTTCCAAAGGTTGTGCCTCCCTTTTCTGATATGATTTCCTCTACTACCCCTGTTGGTGTAGCACCCAGTGATGATGCTCCTGTAGCTCCGCCCCCTACCAATTTGTCTCCTTCAGTCCTGATTGAGGCCGTCTCTCCTTCTTTATTTGATTCTATTATTTGGAATCCAGATGAACGGGTATGGCTTCATGTTCCTTTTGATATGCGGTACTCGCCTGAGTCTGACACTTTTTATGCTTTTATCAGTTACATTGAGGGAGAGAGTCTGTCTCTTACTAGGGCTAGTGAAATAGGTGAGACGAATAAAAGTCATTTTTATGATGTCACTTGGGATAGAAAATTTATTTACTCTCCTGATTCTGAAGGATATGATCTGTATCTGGCTACTCTCTTCTCTGGTTTCTCTCATGTCACTGGTCCAGCGTCGGATGTTGGTCGTGGAGTTTCCTCCTCTTTTAAGGGTGC
Source organism: Allium fistulosum (assembly GCA_030737815.1). NCBI lineage: Eukaryota > Viridiplantae > Streptophyta > Magnoliopsida > Asparagales > Amaryllidaceae > Allium > Allium fistulosum. The sequence continues at coordinate 9,925,385 of JASFAW010000014.1, forward strand.
TTGGTCATGTTCTAATTAGTAGTTTAGGCAATTTTGTCTAGCATCTGTGCTCTTCATTTTTGTGGTTTGGTCTCTTGACCCTTTTAGCTGTTCTGTGCATGTACAGAACACCTGTTTTTCCATATTTATACAGTGGCACAGCCCACTTTAAAGCCAGCTAGCTTTGCTAAAATAGTTTAAGGCCCAAAGCCCAATTGAAATAAAAAAAATCATAAGAAACTTAGTAAGGATTTTGCAGTACGTTTTCTCATTCCTACCTCATTTCTAAATTTATAGTAAAACTTCACAAACTTAGTTTTTCCTTAAAATCCAAAAGCTAGAAATCAAATCACTCAATTTAGTTTGATTCTTTTGCAAAGTTAGATCTTTTCAAATTAATAACATCATGCTTGTTAAATTCTAGAGTGAGCTGTTGTTTGGGTTTATACTGCTTATTACTAAAAGAAAGGTGAGTTAATCGCTCACAAAATCTATCTATGAATTGTTGTTTGTATGCATTTGATTTTTTTTGTTAAAGGATTGTAATTTAAAAATGATGATTTTGTGACTCTGAGGTCGCCAACTCAGGATCCATTCTCTATTAAAACTGCTCACTGTAAATTAAAATGCCCTTTTGATTTTCATGTTTGTACCCGTATAGCACCCAAAACCTGTTACTTTGTTTCATTTGTCCCATGCTGTTGTTGCCTTAGATTTTATATGTTTGCTTTGTTGTTCTGATAGCTGGTCATGCATATCTTAAAATTTGGAAATTTGTTCACACACTCATTTATACCTGTAGCCATATTTTCTGATGCCTTGTATTTTTTTCCTCCCTGATGTTTGAAAACATGAGCTGCCTGATGCATTGCTTTTTTGTTCTTTAGGTCCTGTGCCTTGAAATGTATCACATCCCCTTGCTTTGGCATTGTAACGACCGTGATTTATTTCCGTCGTAATAAATATTTTAAAAATCTGTAACGACCGTGATTTTTTGAATTACTGTCGGAGCAAATATTTTAAATAAAATATTTGTAAACTTAAATTCGAAAAAAAAAATATGATGCAAATTCATTTTTGCAAAGTCGGTTGCCAATAGCATGTAACATTGAATATATCTAAGTTATGATATGCTTCACTTTGCCTTTCACGTATGTGAATGGGTCCAATTCAAAGGCAATAGTATGCACACTTTTGTTAAAACAAGGATGGAACAAAAATTATTTTGGGTTGCTGTCACTGTATTTGTAAAAGAAAAAGTTGTACACATATGCTTTTCCATCATCAATTTGTGTGCAGCAAGTCCTTTGTTGCGCTGAGGCACGTTTGCAATTTAATGCAATTGTACCACAAAGCATCACCAGCATACTTCTTTTTTTGACTTGTTCACAAAATTGAGAAAAGAAAGGAAAGACTGCATCGTTCGTTTAGGTTCCATTTTCTTCAGTAGCTCGGTTGATAGTTAAATGGCGGTTCATTAATTTACTCCTTTTGGTTCTTGTTTGCTAACCGGTTTTGAAATGAATCTAAGGTGAGTTGCAAAACTCACGCCTCTAATTTATTCATCATTTCTTTTCGTGCGCAAGATGTGTGTTGCACAAATTATAGTCCAGATTCTTTAATTTTCCATACTTCTTTTCCAGATTCTTTAATTTTCCATACTTCTTTTCGCGTGTAAATGATTGTATGAAATTATGATCAGATCACTTAATCTGGTATTCAATTTTTAATAACTTCATTACACGTGTAGATGGCCTGGTGATACTTGATTTCTTTGTGAAAACCTTTACAGTTTTAGTGCATGCTTGTACGCCAAGTCCAAACATTTATCCTTCACTTTGATTACGCGTGCACCCGAAAGTGTGATCAGATCCATGTTGTAAATTAGTGCATGTGTACAATATATTTGCGTGAAAGTTTATTTTCATTAAAACATTTGTAGCCGGGTCATTTTTCATATACACAGGGGTAGCGTTCGAAATGAGTTCCGTACATGTTTCACTTTTTCATTATTTCGTGGCGGGTATGAAGTAAATAGAGTGTGTTCGTATATAATTAGATTTAGTGAAAATTTATCACTAGGTGTTGTGTGCCTTCATACAAATGAGCCCAGGTCAAATAATTCATGCATTCAATAGTTACGTGTAATGGGATTGAAAAATAATATGGTTCAGGCTTTTGTTTTAATGATATGTGGATGTATATTGTGAAATGTCCAGGCATCATATTTGGTGTCAAATATATGCAATAGCTATTAGGGGACACGTGTGCATTGTCCATATTATTTATACTTTGCTTCATCCCTGTGTGTTATATAAAGTGTAAGTAAGTGCTGGTTGTATTTTACTTTATATTTTCTTCTATGATGGTGCATACGCATGAATGTCCAAGTAGGGTCAGACGTGTTTGCATGCAAGTTGAAGAATATTTGTGATATTGCGTGAGAACATGCAAACAAATGTTTTGATGAATATGTAGCAGTGCGATCTACGGGTTAACTTATTTTGAACCGGCGTTTCGTTTTAAAACGCGTTTTGTTACCGTTATTTTTTTTCGGATTTCTACGCCGGTATTATATTTTTGAAGCGTGTTGTTTTGGTGACATTTTTGACGAATAAAAATTACTGTTGTTTTGACTTCAGTAATCGTTAATTTAAAGTGACTTTTCAAGCGGTTATCCCGCAACGCTGATTTGGTATCCGTTTTTACGGTGTTTTGTGAAGCGCAATTTCCTCGTCGAAATTGCTACAGATGTTGCTGTTTTAATCACGTATTTTAAAATTATTTTAAAATAAAAGTGTTTTCAAAAATTTTACAGTTTGCGCTTTCAAAAGAATGAGGAAGCGATTTAAACGCTTCAGCAAAATTGAGGACTATGAACCCTCACTTTTACTGATTCGCTTAATTCCGGACTTGTCCGTTTGAGAACGTAAAATGTTATTTTATAAAATACATAATTTTGCACTTTCAAGGAAACGATGAAGAGATTTAAACGATTTAGCAAAAGTGCGGAGTATGGAACCACACTTTTACTATTTCGGTTAATTCCGGACTCGTTAATTGAAACATCTGCTGTTTGATGATTTTGATGATTTTATTTGGCTTTCGAGCCACTCTGCTGGACCTTCGGGTCATCTGTTGGACCTTCGGGTCATTTGTTGGGCTTTCGGGCCACTCTGCGGACCTTCGGGTCAAATACCAGTACTAGACCTTCGGGTCACTCTGCGGACCTTCGGGTCAATCTGATGGGCGCCAAAAATTATGTTGAGTACTTGGTAGGCTTCGGCCACTCTGAGATGCACGTGCGGCGTAGCTAAAACTCGCCATCTGCTGGGATCGATCCATCTTTTATGCTGATTTTCTAGTTATCTTGTTTTGATTTCTAGATTTTGTGACTGACGATTTTCTAGTTATCTATTTTGATTTCTGGATTTTGGGAATTGATGCTTTGAATTCAATTATGAATTTGGAAGTTGAGTTTGAGTATAATCTCATCTGAGATTATAAATTTGCGTATTGCTGTTTTAAATTCAATTGTGAATTCGAAAACTGATTTTGATGGAGTTTAAATTGAGATTTCTTCATTTAAACTATGTTGATTATTTATGTTGTATAGTCTCATTCGAGACTATAATTATTTGTTTAAGTGTTGTTTATCATTCACTTATTTCTGAGAATAAATTAGACTGATCCGTTTATTATTTTCTTTTAAATAATACTCGGGTCAGACCGAGTCATTTCATGGTAGTCTCTATCTCTGATTCAGTTGCAGCTTCAGCTTTCGGGATTTCGCATCATCTTTTGTCTAGACTTCGAGGAGTTCTTTTGGTTATTGAATATCGTCTTATGTATGTATTAATGGATATGTATATGTATATGTATCGGTTCTTGTGAACTATCGATTGATGTAGCATGTATTCCAGACTAGTCTTCCGCTATATATTTGATATTTCTGTTCTGATATGATTATACTACATGTGTTATTGTTATTATGAGTTGTTCTGGATTTTTCTTAAGCCACCGTAGTTTCGTTTTAGATTTGGATTGAATATATATCTTTGGGAGTAAATTACACCACTCCTATCGATGTAATCAATACTCGTCTAAGGCATAACTTACGGATGGTCGCTTCTAACAAGCCTTATTCTTCGCAATAGCAGACGTTATTCCTTATAATAACCTTTGTTATTGTGAGCATAGAGGTGGGGCGTCACAGGCATTAATGGAAAATGTCCTTTGTGAATCCATCTTTTATTTTGTTGCTTTGAATTGAAGTGAAATTGAACCCATTTTGTTGTACCTTAATGCAAATCCTTGTTTTGTGAATAATTACAATTTGCCGTTACTTGATTTGTGCATCCTTACTATATTGTTTTGATTAGAAAAAGGGTCCTTTGCTTTAAAAATTAGTCAAACACATGCCAATGCATTAATTGATTTCGTCCTTTATGTGCTTTGTAGCCTTGAAATGTAATTTGTAATTTGTCCTTGTTGTGCTTTGAGTTAGCTTCTCACCTTCCATTTTAGCCTTGTTTTGTTTAAATACTCAAGGACACATGTCCTTTTAATTGTCCAATACATTGAAAATGAGTCACACCATTTGCATGTGATTTTCTTTTACTTTTCACGTCCTTGCTTCATGCCTTGAATTGTGCATGCTTCATATTATATTGCTAACTTCTTTTACCTTCATATTTTATCATACATTTCATCATTTGATGTTCTGTTTGTTTTTTCTTGGAATTTTACAAACATATATCTATATAAATATGAATATTTGATTGAATATAAGAAATTTTACAAAAGGAAGTTTGTTCTAATTTACTAATTTCAGACATGTTTCCAAATCAAATTAATTCCTTTAGTTGAGAAATAATTGAGTTTATGGATTTTAAATAAGAATTTCGAAAATAAGTGCATATATGAAGTGTTTTAGAAATCATTTCCTATATGGTAAAATGTTGTTATTTATTTTTAAAACTATAAATTCTTATTGTATTTTATAAAAACATGGTTTTTGGATTTGGAGAAGAGTTTTAAAAATAAAATGTTTTGAGAACCTTAATTCTATAATTTGGGAAGTACTAATTATCCTCTTAGTGTTATCTATTGGGTTTAAATGTTTTCGAATCACGCTTCGTCGGATATGGCATAACTCATTGAATAGAATTTTTGAGTGGAATTAACTAACCCATTAGCGAATAATTAAATTCCATCAGGTAGTATGGGATGCCTTGGTTAAATTCTTATGATCGTATTTGGGAAAGTACTTAACACTTTAGAGTTGTATTCTCTTCTGGTGTGCGACAAGTGTTTGCTAGATCCTTAAGAAAATGTAGTTCAGGTTTTCCAGTGGTATCCGTAATAAGTGATATTTACTAGCTTTTAGTAAATTCTTGGATTTCACCATACGGTATGGGACGTATTGGTTAAATCTTAGTAATTACTGAAGGCGGTAGTATTTGGCACTTTAGAGTTTACTCACTTTTGGTGTGCGGTAAGTGGCTGCTAGATCCTTAGGAAGTTTACTCCTGGATTTCTTTTCAAGTGTAATAATCGAAAATAAATCTAAAAGATTCGGTCATGGCTGCTATCTTGAGATTGTCTTGTGATCCTGTGATTCCCGTCCTGTGTACGATCCCCGGTATCGGATCGATTCGTGTGATACCAAATTGTTTGTTTGTTTGATACGGTTCTTTGTACGATCATTACGATTATTTTGAGTAAGATCTCTTGGATTCTGGATATTTGAATTCTGTGACAATTCTGTGTTCGTGAAATAAATATATATTCTTGTGTCTTGTGTTAGTAAAATAAATATATACTCTTATGTCTTGTGTTCGTGAAATAAATATATATTCTTGTGTCTTGTGATGGATGCTAAATTAAGTTAAGTCTATTATTCTGTGTATAGTGACTAGTTCATGTTTGACTTAAACTTATAACCCTATTTTGAGTTAAATTAATTCCCTAACTCGTTATATCCTGGACATCTGTATTTACTTGTATGTTGTTTATTCTTGTGTTATACTATGTTCTCGCTCTATTGGATATTCAGAGATAGTCCGACCCGAGTGTTATTTTGCTCGAGTCAGGCCGAGACTTTTCAGGTTACAGGACAAGTTGACCTTTGGATGTTTGGGCTAGCAAGGAGATAAACACTTTTGACTTTTTAGTTTATCTCATTTAGGAAATTTGTGAATATATTTATAAGATGTACAATTGAGATTAGAGAATTGTAAAACTTGTATAACAATCGAGTTTAGTATTTCATTTTGCAAACTCAAAATTTTGTATATGCATAAGTTGAGATTTATTCCGTTGTGATCTGTGACTGTTATTTATATGATATATTGTTCTGATTTTGAGAAATCGGTGTGTCTATTACTTTGTATTTATACTATACACATCAAATGCAGTTCAGATATTAAGTGAAAAAGGTATAAATGATGTGTCGGTGTTAATCCAAAGATATATTCACATTCGGTCGCCTCTAATAAGTCGTATTCTTCGAACTAGCAGATGACATTACTTGTAATGTTCTTTGCTAAACTGGGCATCGCGGTGTGGTCGTTACATGTAAATATTGCACCCTGGTAGTGAAATGGTCCACTATAAACAACTTGACCCTTTAAAATTATCGAGCATTAGTTTGGAGAGACCGGGATCAGATATTAGTTTTTATTCGAAAACCACTTCGAAGTGCAAGGGCTATTTGCTACTAACATTAAGGATGATTCCAAAATGGGTGTAGTGGAAGTAGTGCCTTCGGTTCATTCATCTCCTGAATGACTTGTATGGATGAGTGCTGACATTGTGCCAACATTTGGAAGGCAACGTTAACATTCCAAGTGGCAATGCTATAATAAAGGTAAACGTAGCCTCAGGCCTCATCAACTGAGAATGACTAAAACAGGGGAGATGCAGCAAAGCTAGGTAGGTTGCTCCCATAAGGGTAAGTTCATCCCTATCAAGAGTCCCTACTATTAAATCGTTTATGATTCGGTACGATTGTTGATCCCAACCAAGGGGTGATCTTATTTGGTACTATCCAATAAAGGGTAGGTCAGTCTTGTGTTGGCAGGGGTCGATAGGTTCGACCTCGGTGTTATTTTATCTAGAGAAGCACAGTGATGGGCAGTACCCTAGTAGCCCGGTCATTGTATGGAATCCACTTCCTAATAAGTGCCTTCGGCCTTTGTTGTATAAGTATTATGTTGGAATTTAACTAATGTAACAATTTTGGATATGTGAATTATTTACTTGAAAACCCTAGACATTATGATAATATCACTAGATTTTTATATAAAGTGTTTTGATTATCGTAAGGTAAAAACCCATTTGTGTTTATGAGCGGCGTGGTCTTACGAGATACCTTTGAATTTCAAAGCGTTATATAAAAGTAAAAATTTAGTTGTTTGAGTTTACTCACACCAGATCCATGTCTAACCTAGAGTTTATTTTCTTTTCCTAAAACTCTTGGGTACTCAAATTTTTATGAGTACCAAGTGATCCATGTTTCTTACGGAAGCATTTTTAAAGAGCTGGAGTAGTGGCTTCACCGTTAGCTAGTTATTATCTACTCCGCTGTGTTTTATGTATGATCTATGTATTTTGTGATGGACAAGTAGTTATAACTGTCCAGTTGAAGTTGTAATGTAATGACTCTGATGTATTAATTATTATGGAATGACTGTTTAACATCCTATGTTATCTATTATATGTTGTTCTTCGTGGTGAGATTCTGCGATTGTGTAGTTTCTTCTTATCTTTCTTTTTCTTCTACCCTTAATGACTCATCTTTCGGTGCATGAAAGGCAGCCGTTACAATTTTGGTATCAGAGCCTAGGTTAAGTGAACACTTACGCTTTGGTTTGGTCACTTCGAGAGTGTTTATTTGTAATTTTATTCATACACACACACGTATATCTCGAATAGATAGATCAGCTTGATAGGTTTGATGAGTATCCTTCTTTTAAGATTTATCTCGTCCAAGTATTCTAAGAATTATCTTACTATGTCAAGGTAGTAAGACATGAGTAACAGAGGTAGACGAGGTAGGGGAGCAGGCAGCACTACAACTACAAATGGTTGAACCCCAAATCCTAGAGGAGTTCGGATGATCGAAGAGGCAGCACTCGAGCAGCCGATAGTGAATTTCGCAACCATATGCAAGGATTACACTAACCTCGGAGGAAAACCATTTAACGTTACTGAGTCTATCATGGAAGTGCAAGCCCGGTTGCGATCTTGCGAAAAGATTATTAAAGGTCTTGGCTTACCCGATGAACAGAAAAGGATCTTAGCAGCATGGCAACTGCAAGAGGGATCAGCGGCATGGTAGGACTCTCTTACTGAAAATATTCTAGAAGAAGAGTTTTCATGGGCCCGATTCAAAGAAGTTTTTGAGGACCAATTCTTGCCAACAGCAGGAAGGATGAGGATATACCGCAATGGACTTGAAACAAGGGGATCTGTCAGTAGCAGAATATTAGACGAAGTTCAACGAGCTATCTTGTTTTGGACCACAATTGATCAACACCTCGTTAAAGAAGAATGAGATGTTTGTTTTGGGTATGAGGGAAGAGTACCATGAGAAAATGACTGCTCACATTAAAGGTACTTTTGTGGATTTAGTTGATAAGACTTTGAGGTACGAGGCCTTGGAAAAGAAGAAGCCTACTCCAATAGCACCTAGTGGAAATGCCGGTGGAAATGGTTCTAACAAGAGGAAATTTAATCCAAATTGGAAGAATCAAGGAAAAGGGAAACAGGGAGAAGGTCAAGGAGGCAAGTTTAGGAATATTATTTGTTACCTTTTACAAGCAAAGAGGACATATTTCAAGGTCCTATCCAAACCGTGAAGCTCCAAAGCAGCAAAGTGGACCCATCTCTCCAATGGTCCTAAAGTCGCTTTGTTTCAATTATCATCAGTCGGGCCATATGATTAAGAACTGCCCACTCATGAAGAAGGTGCAGCATCCCAAAGTGTATGCCATTAAGAATGAACCATTGACTTCAATAGATGTGAAGTGGAAAGGCGTCCTTGAAGGTACCTTACTGATTAATGGTATTTTTGTTCGAGAATTATTTAATACTGGTGCCTCTCATAGTTTTATCTCTTGTGAATTAGTAGGTAAATTTTTTTCTTATTCCTAGTATTGTAAAAAACCCTAAGTATGTGTCTAACCCCATAGGTAGTGTAACCCATTTGAATATGATTTATGAGGATGTGCCAATTTCCTACCTTTCTCATCACTTTTCTTACGACCCGTATGTTTTAAACTTTAAAGGATTTGATACTATTCGGGGTATGAATTGGTTGTCGAAATATGGAGCTATTATAGATTGTGCTAAAAGGACTATATCATTAGAAACTAAGTCAGGAAGAATTGCTAAATTATCATGCACGAATCCTGGTATTAATATGTGTAGTTTCTTGTATGCCCTGGAATCATCCCAGGATGAGTTAAGTTATGTAGAAGTTGTTAAGAATTTTCCCGATGTGTTTGAAGAAGTCAATAGCTTACCCCCGCACCGAGAGATAGAGTTCCGTATTGATTTGGTTCTTGGTGCTAGACCGGTGGTTCAACCCAAGAGAAGGATGGCCCCGAAAGAGTGGAATGAATTAGAAAAGTAAACCAATGATTTGTTAAGAAGAGGGTTGATTAGACCCAGTCATTCGTGTTGGGAATCAGCTATGATGTTAGCGGCTAAGCCTGATGGATCTTTAAGGTTGTGCGTGGTTTATATGGAGTTGAATAAGTTGACCATTAGGAACAAGTATCCCTTACCTCTAGTCGATGATCATTTTGATCAACTTCATGGAGCTATGGTATTTTCTCAGATGGATCTAGCTATTGGATTACATCAATTGAGGTTTGCTAATGATGGTATACCTTTAACTGCTTTTTGAGGCCCTGATTATTTCTTTAAGTCGTTGGTTATGCCTTTCGGGCTGACTAATGCACCTGCGTATTTTTTAGATCTCATGAACCGTGTTTTCCGAGATGTTCTTAATAAGTTTGTGTTAGTTTTCATCGACGACGTCCATATTTACTCCAAATCTAAGGAGGAGCATAAACATCATTTGGAAGTGGTGTTGGAGACATTGAGGAGACATGTCCCGAAGGCAAAATTTTCTATGTGCCATTTTTGGAAATCGAAGGTAAGATTTTTAGGACATATTGTGACAGGAGAAGGTATTTCGGTAGATCCAACGAAGATGGAAGCTATTCCGAAATGGAAGGGACCGCGGACTCCTACCGAAGTTCGCAGTTTCTTAGATTTGGCTGGATACTATAGGAAGTTTATTCAAGATTATTCCAAGTTTCCTACCATTTGACTAGGCTAAATAAGAAGGAGGAGAAGTTTATATGGACTCCAAAGTTTTGGTTGTTGCAGATGGAAATAGTGGATTCATGGTTTACACAGATGTGTGTGGAGTAGGACTTGATGCTATTCTGATGCAGCATGGTAGGGTAATTGCGTATGCAAGCAGATAATTGAAGCCTCATGAGAAGAACTATGCTACACATGACCTGGAGTTGCTAGCTGTTGTCTTTGCACTGAAACTATGGAGACACTACTTACTGGGTAAAGATCCATCTATTCCTCTTAGTTTCTTTCTAATCTTTAAAGATTTTAGTAGTAAGTTTTCTTTCTTTAATTAGGTGAAAAATTAAAGCTCTTCATGGATCATAAATCCCTGAAGTATCTTTTCACTCAAAAGGATCTGAACCTGAGACAACATAGGTGGTTAGAGTTTCTAGCCACTTATAACTTGGATATTCTTTAAATGCCAGGAGAAGCTAATGTGGTGGCAGATACCTTGAGCAGGAATGCCGTTTTGACTTTTTGGAGGTTACCCCGACTCTTCTAGAAAGAATAGCGAGCAAGCAAAGAGAGGACGGAAGCTTAGTAGCGATCATCAGAAAGGTTGAGAAAGGGCAGTGTACAAGTTTTAAGATTGATAACCAAGGAGTTTTGAGGATGAATGGATGAACCTGTGTACCAAACGTCAACGGTCTTAAGCAGGAAGTTTTGTCAGAGTGCCATTGTTCTAAGTTGAGTATCCATCAGGTGTCTCAAAGATGCATAGAGATATGAAGCAGATGTTTTGGTGGAAGGGAATGAAGAAAGATATCTCTATCTTTGTTAGCAGATGTTTGTGCTGTCAATAGATCAAAGGTGATCATCAGATGACAACCGGATTATTACAACCCTTGGAAATACCCAATTGAAAATGGGAAATGATATTAATGGATTTTATCGATGGTTTGCCCAGAACTAGAAAAGGAAATGAAATAGTATGGGTTATCATGGATTGGCTAATGAAGAGCGCACATTTTATTCTGGTGAAACCAACCAGGACCGCTGCTTCTTTAGCTGAAATTTTTATGAGAGAGACAGGAAGGTTGCATGCATTTCCTATGAGTATTGTAAGTGATCAAGACCCTATATTTACTAGTTAACTTTGGGAAGCATTGCAAACAACCCTTGAAACAAAGTTGAGCTTAAGCATGTCATATCCCCCTAAAAAGACGGACAAATGGAGCGAGTGAATCACATTCTAGAGGATCTTTTGAACATGTGTATTCTGGATTTTGGTGGATCATGAAAGGATCATTTGCATTTGGTTGGGTTCTCCTACAACAATAGCTTCTAAGCAAGCATCGAAATGGCACCGTATGAAGCCCTATATGGAAGACCGTGCAAGTCACCAGTATGTTGAGTTGAGATGGGAGATAGATTAGTTCTTGGACTGGACATGATCTGGGAGGCTACCGAGAAAGTTGCAGTGATTAAGAGAAGGATGAAGGAAGCCCAAGATCGCAAAAGAGTTATGCGGATAAGAGGCGAAGAGATTTGGAGTTTGTGGTTAGAGACTTGGTGTTCGTAAAGATTTCACCAATAAGAGGAGCAGTTAGATATGGAAAAGCGGGGAAGTGAGCTCCTAGATATGTTGGACTCTTCCATGTTCTTGAGAAGATTGGATCGCTTGCTTATAGGGTCGAGTTGCTAGAGATATTGGTAGGTATTCACAATGTGTTCCATGTGTCTCATTTAAGAAAATATGTTCATGACCCATCTTTGATTGTGGAGCCATCGGCTCAAGGGGAATTGGAAATAGAACCGAACCTAACAGTGGTTAGACATCCCATTTGTTGTGGATCAGAATGAAAAGAGGTTGCGTAACAAGGTGGTATGACTAGTCAAGATTCAGTGGAGTGAAGATCCATGAGACTGCACGTTGAAGACTATGGATCATATGAAAGAAGCTTATCCCAAGTTGATGTTAGGATAGCTAGTCATGGGTTGTATGTATAGTGTATGTTTATTTGCTATGGATGCTTAGTGTATGTATTTTTATGTGTTTTATGATATGAATATATGCCTTCTTGCGTAGTTTGATTTATCTCCTTGATTTCTAATTTCGAGAAGAAATTCTTTTATGGGGGAGTGTAACCCGGAATTTAATTGTTATTTAAATGAATATTTAGTTATATTTCAAATAATTAATAAATGGGTTTTTATTAACAAATAAAACTATTTTAAAAACATGGTTTAAATAATGCATGTGATGGAGGGGGGCATAAGAGGGGGTGAATCATGGGGTGGGGTATGGTGATGCATGTATACTTATATTATTAAATAATTAAGCACTTATATATTTTTAATAATTTCCTAAACCTATATATACCCCCTAACTTTCATTGTTTTCATTTTACAATCTCTTCCTCCACTTTGAAATTTCTAAGAGCTTAGGTAAACTTAGCCATGGCTTCTTCTTCATAAGTTCTAAAATAAGAAATATCACTTCTTTCACTAAAAATAACCTCTTTTTTTTCATAAAACCACTTCTAAAACCATTCAACACCTCCTCTTCCAAGCTACAAGACTCCATCCACCCAAGAACATAAGGGTCGAGCCCAAATCATCCCAAGGCCGAGCTCAATTAGCCTAGGTCGAGCCAAATTCAAGTGTTCAAGGGTCCAAAAGTTTCAAATTTGCAATATTATTAAGTGTTTTCAAGTTTCGGCAAAAGTTCGCTTCGATTTAGAAAAATTTTGGTGAGTAAAACTAATATTTTTGGAAAAGAAAACAACTTGTTTTAATGATCTATACATTGTGAAAATATATTTTTTGTTGTGTTAAATTATCATGTTGTTTGGATGATATATGATTGTAAGTTAGTTGTTTGGTATCGATTTGTGATTTGGATAATATGTTGATATGTTTGGATATGTATATAGATATGGATATGAGAGATAGGTTTATAATATGATGGTGGTATTGTTTGTAAAACAAAACCAAGTATGTTATGAAATGGTTGTGAAAACTAGTGCCTTAAAAAGTCGCAAAGGACTTGAGATCCGATTTGAAAACGAAAGCTCTTTTTCAAACTTTGGATTTTTGAAAATGTTTTCCATGTTTTACCTTTTTTTAGTTTTCAAAACTCTTACAATTATGTTTTCAAGCATGTTAAGTGAGATTTCCACTTAGAAATCAATTCTAGCGAACTGCGCTTATAGTGATAGTCGCTATGGATGCAGTTCGGAAAATTTTGCAATTTCAAGTTTTAAAGTGTTTCTTTTTGGGTTGAAAATTCATTCAAATAATTAAGTAAGTCAAGAGTTTAAGTTTTAATTATTTAATAATTTATTTCATTAATATATTAATTAGGGTAATTATTATTTAATTAATTAATTAAGTAATTAGGTTAAGTAATTAGAGATTAAGAATTTTAACTAAGTTAATACTTTTTAGTTAAGTAAGTTTTAAATAATGATTAATTAAGATAAAATAAAATTAATTTTTATTTAATGAAGTTTATTTTAATTAATTATTAATTAGAGTTAATTATTTAGTTAATTATTATTAAATAAAAGGTTAATTATCCACTTAATTAAGGTTTAATTTCTTAAATAAATGTTATTAATTAAAGTATAATAAGGTTTAATTATAAATAAAATTAGGATTATTAATGATTTAATTAAAGATTAATTAAGTTTTAATTGGGTTTTAAACTTATGATTTAATTAAAGTTTCTTTTAAAACTCTATTGGTTATTTATCTTTAACCAATTTTCTTATTTATGTGAATTGTTTTAAATCCAAGGATCTATTGTCTATGCTATTAAGTAGCCAAATGAAATAAAGTAGTTGTAATAAAACGGTGACACGTTTTATTGAAAGTAAGTCGGCTTGTACTTCTCACAAATACCACACTCCGGGAACGTGATGAATACAAGGGGGTTAATTTCAATAAGCAAGTCATGATAATCTAAGCATATTGAGCATATGTCCATGTGTAAATATTGCATCCTGATAGTGGAATGGTCCACTATAAACAACTTGACCCTTTAAAATTATCGAGCATTGGTTTGGAGAGACCGGGATCGGATATTAGTTGTTATCTGAAAACCACTTCGAACCAACATAAACGTTCGAATTGGAAATAATAAAGGCAAGGTCCAAGATGAAGACTTTGAAGTGTAAGGGCTATTTGCTACTAACCCTGAGGGTGATTTCAAAACGGGTGTAGTGGGAGTAGTGCCTTCGGTCTGTTAATCTCCTGAACGACTTGTATGGATGAGTGCTTACATTGTGTCAATGTTTGGAAGGCAATGTTAGCATTCTAAGTGGCAATGCTATAATAAAGGTAAACGTAGCCTCGGGCCTTATCAATCAGGGATGACTAAAACAGTGGAAATGCAGCAAGACTAGGTGGGTCGCTCCCATAAGGGTAAGGTCATCCCTATCTAGAGTCCCTATTATTAACTCATTTATGCTTCGGTATAGTTGCTGATCCTAACCAAGGGGTGATCTTATTCGGTACTATCCAGTAAATGAAAGTAACTATGTGATCGTGTAATATGAAAGTTAACTAAATTACTTGCTTGAGCGGAATATGAATATAAAAATATAAGCAATAATAAAAGACACCAGAGATTTTTATACTGGTTCGAACTTCCCATTCTACGTCCAGTCCTAGACTCCTTTCTGGAATTCAATCGATACCCTCGCTTCACCCGGAGGAACAGGTATTACACCGCCCGAACAATCGAACAGGACTTTCTCGCCTAGACAACCGAATAGGACTTTTACAGCCTGAGGATACTACAACAGGACTTCAAATACAAGTGGAAATGTTTCTGACTAAATATGCTATGTAATAGCACTGATGAGTCAATATGAGTACACCCTTCCTATAATCTTCTCTTTTATGGTATATAGTGAAATTCGTGAAGAAAGGAAGTCTAGTTGACCACACAAGAGTAAGCTTGAGTATTTGGTGATCAAATAGTTTGATTTGTAAAAATTGAAATTAAATAGCAAGAATATAGAGTTTAGAAATCAAAATAAGAATTCGTTGAAAAAAATGTTGAAATTGCTTGTTATTTATAGTTTTTAAAGGTTACATTGATTAATGAAGAGTTGCCATGAATCAGAATAGAAGCAACTGTTGAAATTAACATTGTTTCTGTTCAGGGAGGAGAAGCAACCTTTCAAAAACTAGCCGTTAATTTTAACTCGGACTTCTGAATTAAAATTCAGCCTTCTGAATGTAGGAGAAAATAAGGCAGCGCCGAAATAGTTCATTTTAGACCTTATTCAGACGTCTGAATATTATGTTAAGACGTCTGATTACGTCTGAATTCTGCTAATCCAGGAAACTTTAAAACTTCTTTTGAAAATAAGTCGTGTATTCAATAGCTTGTGCATCTATACCAATTAGGAGAGATTTTAACATATATTACTAACTAGACACAGACTTTATAACCTGTAAACGATTACGTCCATCAATATGGAATCTGGTCATCAATATTTTCCTGTAAAACTTGGTTAGATAAACACATATAATTGTTATTATCAAAATATCAGGAACTGAAGTTCTAACAGTAAAGAATAGGCCGGTCTTGTGTTGGTAGGGTCAATAGGTTCGGCCTCGGTGTTACTTTATCTAGAGATGCACTATCATGGGCGGTACCCTAGTAGCCCATTCATTGTATGGAATCCATTTTCCAATAAGTGCCTTCGGCCTTTGTTATATACCTATTATGCTGGAATTTAATTAATGTAACAATTTCGGCTATGTGAATTATTTACTTAAAAACCCTAGACATTATGATAATATCACTGGATTTCTATATAAAGTGTTTTGGTTATAGTAAGGTAAAAACCCTGGTCTTATGAGATACCTTTGAATTTCAAAGCGTTTTATAAAAGTAAAAATTTAGTTATTTGAGTTTACTCACACCATACGTATGTCCGACCTAGAGTTTTATTTTCTTTTCCTAAAACTCTTGAGTACTCAAATTTTTATGAGTAGCCAAGTGATCAGGTTTCTTATGGAAGCATTTTGAAGGAGCTGGAGCAGTTGACCGTTAGCTAGTTATTATCTATTCCGATGTGTTTTATGTATGATCTATGTATTTTGTGATGGACAATAGTTATAACTGTCCAGTTGAAGTTGTAATGTAATGACTCTAATGTATTAATTATTATGGAATGGCTATGTAACATCCTATGTTATCTATTATATGTTGTTTTGATTCGTGGTGAGATTCTGTGATTGTGTAGTTTCTTCTTATCTTTCTTTTTCTTCTACCCTTAATAGCTCATCTTTCGGTGCATGTAAGGCAGTCGTTACATGTATATAATACGAGATAGCCCCATCAAGCTCGTCCTCCAAGCAGCTACCGCATCACATAGACCTGTTATCTAGTCTACTTAATTAAGAGTACCCAAGATAATAAAAGGCAAAGCATAAAATCTTGGGTTGGACAATAGTCTGGTGTGAGCGGTAAATGAATCTAAAAATACTATGCACATAAATATGGTAAGGAACAAGAGTACACGAACCATACCTGACCTGTCCCTGCAACCAAAGAGTTAGCATACAACACTATAATATGCTACTCTATAATATCATAAAAATATACCACAAACCAAATAAATGGTATCAGTCTTCCAGGTATTTCTACCTTTAATACCTATTTCCCCTGATACCTATAAGTGATAGCGTACTAAAGAGAGCAACCATAGCATCCATCAAACTATCACTCTATGTGCTCTGAATATATGATAGCTCGTATGGCCTCCTTTCTACCAGGGACTAATGGAAATCCCGGTTCTACGTTGTACTCTCGTATCTCGCAACTCAAAGCTGGATACGTGTCTCATAGCCCAAAGCTAGACACTAGACCCAAAGCCATAGGTCTAGGGTATACCTGTCCCTTCATTGACCCATAGGTGTCTCCACTTACAATACCCCTGCTTCAAGTACAATAGAAAAACACTCCAAGCATCAACGATTCCTTAGCACATACAACTGAGCCCTCCTTTTCTCCATTTAGATACCAAGCCCTTCCTGCTCAATCCAGTTTCCATTATTCATGAGGCACCCTTTCACATTCCCCGATCCTACGGCCCACTCCCTTTGCGAGCAGCCATCTTCGGAACCTACTCCCAACATGAGCCAACATTCGAAGACCATAGCTTTTCATCATGCTGTTATATCGTCATCCAACCTGATACGAACGTCCAACACCTCTTGCATGATCTATAGGATTACTACTTCACCTCCAAGAAGTTTCATTCCATTTTTTCATATCCCCAGAAGTCGGTACCAACCTCTCATGTCGGCCCCGAGCTCTATACTTAGTCAATCCATGGCTAAGTTTTCTTCTACTCCTTCCTTGCTTCTAGTACTCCATGCCTAGATGCTTTGACCCCAACTTCTCATCAACACAAGTCGTCATAGAACAAGTTTTCTCTTCAAAGCACCGTAACAGCTTGGTTTTCTATGCCGTATAAATGAATAAATTTTATTAAAATAAAAGTGTCTGAATTTGATTTATGATGGTTTATAAATTGAAAATGAATTTTTAGTTAATCAAATTCTATTTAATAGAGGAATTTTGTTTTAATAAATTGTTAAAACCAAATAAGATGTTTTAACCAATATAAAATACTTTGAAATGTAAATAATTTCATAGGATTGAAATAGTAGAGAAATAAATTTATTTGAAATAGAACGATAGATTATTTAATAATATAAGCGAGTGTCGAATTGAATAAAATTATCATTTATCAAGATTGTCAAATTGCAGAATGCGATGTGAATCAATTTATATCAAGCCAAAATTAATTCGAGAATTTAAATTAAAAGTCAAATAAGCTAGAAATTAGTATAATTAAATTAAATTGAATCAAGCTCAAAACAATCTCAGCCCAAAACCCTTAACCATTCTCAACACCTTTGGAAATTTTGCTCCACCTCTTGACTAAACCCGAACCCCCTATAGCTCAAGGGACCCTAATTTTGTTCTTCTAGATCTAAAGGCAGAATGCCATAAAAAAGATAATAATAGGTATACGACACCGAGCTTGCACTCGATTATGGAGGATTCGACGATCGACGCCTGTGTGAGGGAGGTGTGTGGCCGCGTGTGACCGAAGGTAGTGCTAGCGGCGATCGACGTAGAGCCGCAAATCACGGTCGTGTGTTAGGCCTGATTCGAAGGTCGAGAAACGACCTAGGAGTGTGGTGTTGCGTGGCCTCAACCTGGAGGTGACTGGTGCATGATTATTGGAGTAGGAGGAAGGCAATAGTGGTTGGTGTGATGCGGTTGATGATAATAGATGTAGCTGCGATCTTTAATGGTGGAAACAACGAATGCTATCAAGAATTCAAGCATAGTTCGATGAGTTTCCAAAACTCACTACTATATTTACTACCTATTGCTTGATAAATATTTATCTCAAAAATTAGACTGCATTGTTTGGTTTTCTTATTTGGTTGAGGTTTTTGCTTGGAAATTTGATTGATTGTGGTAGTATTGGATGGCTTGTGTTTGTATCATTGATATATATTAGTTTGAAATTGGATGATAATGAGATAATTACTGGTTTGTGTGTTAGTTGGATGCATCGATTTACAAACGGAACTTCGTCCGTTCGTGAGTTGAGCTAAAATTTATTTTTATGTCGATGTGTGAATTTATAAATAACCGGAGTTTAATCTTCGAGTCTCGCGATATTTATAGTGATATTCGTTGATAGTTTGTGGAGTAATTTGACTCCATAATTTTATATATAGATATGTATTTATTTCTTGTTTTTAGAAATCTTAAAAAGCTTAGAAATATTATTTAAGGGTTTTAAAACCTTACTAAAAGTATTTTATAAATACTTTATTTTATTTTATTTCAGATTTATAAACATATTTTTTATTATAAATATAAACAGTATCTTTATAGTTATAAAACTCTTCTTAAAATCAATATTATAATATATCATAAGTTTGAAATTGTTTTATAGCAAATATACAATCTATTACTGTATTATAAAATATATTTTATGAACATGGTTATATTATTTTTAAGTGATTTCTATAATAAACTATATTTAAATATTATCAAAGAAGTTTTCAAATCTTGGAAAAGTATAGAATTTGATTTTATGAAATAATTAGATAATTTTGGTAATGTTTTGAATATACCAAAATCTCTACTTCTGTAATACAAGAATTTCAAATACAGTGTAGTATAAAGAAAATGTGTTATTTCTAATTATTTCGTGTGTGAAGCAAAGATGTTGGATTAAATTTTTAGATCTGAAATGAAAAGAAATTATTTTGAAGTATTATTTAGTTATAGAAAATTATAAGGCATCTTCTATAACTATTTTTGATGTGTAAAGTGATTTTGGAAAATATGTACAAAAGGATTTGGTAATGAATTTTAGTAATTGAATTTTATATTAGGTATTAGTTGATTATCTAGTTAATTTTAAATATTTATTTATTTATTATCTATTTTTAAGTATTGGATATAAGAATGTATATATTGATTGATTTATTATTGAATAGTGATTTGTTGGTTTATATATGTATGTGTGTGTAATTTGATTAATATATTTTATCTTAATTTCAGATTCCTACTTTTATATACATATTGAATGAGATTATATGAATAATTCACGTTGATATTGATTTGAGTTATATTTAAGATGATATGGTGATGACATCCTTCCATTTGATTTGTGAGATTTCATTTCTATATGACGAGAAATTTGAATAAATGGATTAGTGATACCATCTGGTATGGGACTTTCGGTAACATTTTTTCAGTTATTCATCAGACTTGTCATATAGAGATATTTAGTGTGGATCGAGTGTAGTTTATGAGTTTGAATAATTATTCGAATAACATGCGGTGGTATGGGACACCGTTATGTTATTTGTTTGATTATTTGTTGTAAGTAAATGTCACTCAAATGGGGATTACACTCATGGGTCCATGTGATATTCGTTGAGGAGTATCTTATTGATAGATATTGTTATGAGAGCTGTATATCGGCTTATTATTAGGGATATGAATAGTGAAAGGATATGAGCACTATATGACCATCAATATTGTGTCCAACTTCCTTTATTTTTCGAAAGTGAACCAGATTAGCCAGTATCCACCCTGGCAGCATGATCGTGGGGTCGTGCCCCAGATCCGTGATACCATAGTTATATGTCCCTTTTGATGTGCATCACAGTATTAGTAGTAGTAGATGGGTTATTTCCCATAGCCCCTTGTGTCGCTTAGGCCAGCAGTCTGTTACCGTTAGGGGAAAAGCAAGGTCGTGACCGGCTACACTTTGACGAGCCATTGATGGATGGAGTCACGACCATCGAGGTAACTGAAGACTGTAGGAATAGATAGTACTCTATGGTAGGCGAGTAGACTTAGGTTCCTGGAGCAGGCTTGCGGTAGGCGGCTGTCAGTCTCCCTATCTGGTTCAGGGTATGTCTGTAATGGATTGTCATGTATGTCTCTTTCCTATAATGAGTTGACTAGACTAGAGACTGGTTAAGTCTAAAGTGTAGTCAGTCCCCGTTATGTCCATATTATTTGATGATTTGATGTTTTGAGATAGCCATTATTATTGATTATGATTTGGATTGTATTGGATTATCTTTGTGATTTGTATAATATTGGATATCGTTTGAAGGTTCGATGGGCTATCTCACATTATGCATTGATTATATGATTTTATGATACTGTATTAGAGCATTGCTATGTATTTTCTCGATTCACTTGATGATTTCAATTTCTTCGATGATGTTTTATTGTATGGATGATTGACCCATTAGATATAGTATTCTTGATTTATAATGAATTGTTTATACGGGTGATGACATTTTATATTGGGTTTTGTGATGTTTTACATAATATGATATTTGAGTTTGTATGAGATAACATTATTATGTTATTACCCAGTATATACTGAATACTATATGTTCATTAACATTGGATTTAGATATAGTCTGACATGTTTATTATTTATATGATATTCGGGTCAGTCCGAGACATTTCAGGTACAGGGACAACATGACCAGCATGTGTTTTACTAGGCTTAGAGGAGTACAATATTAGGATTGTATATGATATCAGATTCATTGTATGTATATATAATTGACATTGAGTTGCACTGTATTCTTATAACATTAATGCATTTTATATATATTGTATGTCATCGCTGCGATTGATTGTGTTCTTTTATTTTACTATATATTATGTATTGTTCTTTCCTGGAGGCACACGAGTCTAATGCTTTATACTAATACTGTGTACATATATATTAGTTATTTATCAGATGTTTTTAAAACGTACCAGTGTTAATCCAAGAGAATATTCACATGTGTACCTCATATAGCCTTATTCTCCATATTATCTGACAGTATTTCTCTCTAATACTCTTAGATAGTATGGGTATAGAGGTGGGGTGTTAAAAGCACCATACTCCATATCCTAGAAACAAGTCGTCATAGCCTCCAATACTTAGCCAATCACCTATCTATTACATCAGGCAATCTCTACTAGCAACATCCTTGTTCTCCCCAAAATCGCCGCCACCATTGAGCAAACTACAGATGTCGGTGCTGACCTATCAACTCAATGCCAACTTGTGTAGTTAATGAATTAAAGCTTGCGCCTTGAACCATGAGCTCGTCCAATACTCCAGAACATTCCCTCCAAGTTTCGTCCAATTCCGACCAACTTTGCCTTCGATTTGCTCAATTCTCTTACCTAATTTTCTATGCAATCACAATACTAATAAACAATATAAAAAATTCATATCATCCAATAAAGAATAACAAGGAATTTCATCCAATCAAACATGCAATTCATCAAAATAAGACAAACAAGTCAATTTCTAACATAGATCTACATATAACATGAATATATGAGCATGAGCAAGGGTGATTTCTTCAATCAAAATCATATACATAGCCTAACATGTCATTAAAGTTGGAAAAGGTTTTATGGCCAAAAATAGATTTAAAATATGTTAAATCCTATAGTTCTACCATATAAACATGCACAGTATAGTGAGAAGGCATAAACCACTCACCAATTACCAAATTCAACCATATGAATGTAAATCCAATTCGAACAACAACGGAATGCACTTCAAATTAAGCAAAACGATGATCTCTATCATCTAGTTGATGATCTAATCTCTAATTTGCAATCTAGTTTTATTCAAAGAGCAATTTGGGTGATTTTGGATCAAGGGCTAATTAGGGTTTAGACCTGATTTAGAATGAGAGGAAAAAAATTTAACTTGACTCTTTAGCCCTCTATTTATAGTATTCTCTTGTTAGACTAATGGGCCAACTAATGGGCTTCACTAATTACCACTAATTCTGCCCAGCAGTTTTAAAATTTTAAACAGGCATAACTTTCTAACATGGCAGATCCATTCGCGAATGGTCTAACTCGATGGTTCTCATCAAAGTGGTTGAATAGATGGGATAGAGATTCCATAATTGACACCAAGTGCAAGTAGAAGATTGATAGAATTAGGGATATGCCTTAGGGAAAATTATGTAATGTGTTACATATATCTAACTCGGTAACCAATCTTGTTTGAAATAAAAGGTATTTTCTTTCTTTATATACTTGATATAATATGTTATATTAATCAATTAATAGTATATTTAATAGAAAATCCATAAATGGTATGTTTTGTGATAGTAGTTACAATGCATTGTAACCATGAGTGATTTATCACAATAACATAAACTTGCTGTTTTAAACATTCCTAGTCAAGATGTATCGAGACTGGATACGATGCATCCCTTGAGACTAGAGTATGTAACACTCTCCAAGTGTTGGATGGTGTATTACTTATGGCTGCTTTGGGTACCAAGGGGTTACGTACTAATAGTTATTGGTTAACTATGGAATGACTCACTCGATAGTTTTCTGTTGGTCAATATAATGTTAAACAGAAAATATCAATGTGACAAAATTACAAAGTTCTCTCAACATGAGAACACTGTTGATCTTAAATGCAGAAGCTCTACTTTGATTATAGTTAAATTGTGGTACGATGTCCGTCAAATGACTGTAGTTGGGTCGAGTGTGGAAGCATTGAAAGTGAAACACTACTCAAGAGAGGATTCGTCTTCTCGGTTATATGAGGTTAGTATCACGGTCAACTGAAGTCAATTCAAAGTCTCTGACCAGAGCGGTTCGGTTAATAATAATTGCTATTCTTAAACCAAGGACTTTGTATTTGAACTATAGAGTAGAATATGGATGATATTGGAATTTTGACCAATACCAAATTCTATAAGTTCGAAGTGATATAGTTTTGATGAAGAGAATTAATGTAAATAATAGTCATAATCGGGTAACGCTTAACAAAGTAAAATTGAATTTTACCAAAACCAAGCAAGCGATAAATTTGACCAAAAATCTCACACCACCTACTAAGTGACGTGTGAACTTTAGTCAAAT
Organism: Allium fistulosum; assembly: GCA_030737815.1. NCBI lineage: Eukaryota > Viridiplantae > Streptophyta > Magnoliopsida > Asparagales > Amaryllidaceae > Allium > Allium fistulosum. The sequence continues at coordinate 9,949,173 of JASFAW010000014.1, forward strand.
AGTTTGATATTAATCACTGATCAAATTTACATCTAAAGAGTCGCACAACCAAATCATTGAATACTCCTTTGACAACACAATTTAATTAATTTATGATAGTTATAAATTAATTAAATTAATTAATATTTATGAAACATTAGTTATAAAATTTTATTCTGATTTGTTAAACAATATTAATAAATATGTTTATAATAGTTATAAATATATTAATCGATATACTATATCGATACACATTTAAATTGGATTTAAATGCGACGAATATTGTACGGGCTTTAAATGGGCTTGATGCCCACATGGGGCTTGTGAGTTTGGCCATGCATAGACCAAGTAAGGGCGGCTTGGATATGTAGAATGGGTTAGGGTTTTGATAGGATAAAGGAAGAGAATGGGTAAGAGAGAAAAGTGGATCTGGATCCTAACTTATCTCTGTGGTCTCTCCTCTATAAATACATCATGACCGTCATATATTTCATTTTTTTGGAAACCTCCACTAGCTCTACCTTTGGTCGAAATTCATCCTCCTCTCTCCTCTATTTCCAAGCTCAATTCAATCAAAATAAACATTATTCGATAGTCGGTGGTCTGCAATTCAGGAGATAGCACCATCATAATTAGAATTTGATTCAGGAGTCCATTTCAATGCTTTAACATGTGGCCCTTTGGCATTGTTGAAAGGTAATTATCTGATCTATAATTATATACTAATAATCTATTATTTATATATCATATAATGTTTTGTTAGTTAGGTGACGATTCTAGTATATCAGTATATCGTCACATTCGGAATGGTTGTTTGTTCATATGCTTGTATAATTAAAACCAAAACATATATATGACTTGATACTCACGGCTCAAGATTAAAAAAATTGTTTTGTTATTATTATTTAAATTGATTTAATATGCATTAATTAAATAAACTAAACTTTATAATTTAAATTCTAAACATAATACTATACAAAATATGTTTTAAAATTACATATAAATAGTTTTATATATAAAATATTTTTTGGCATAAAAATAACTTTTTAGTGTATATATATGTATGTGTGTGTGTGTGTGTATTATTTAAATATTATTTAATTCAAATCACTTAAATAAATCTATGAAATAAATAAATATATCATAAAATATTATTTATATTTAAAAAAAATATTTTCACACCTAATAAACTTTCGACTGCAAAATAATAATAATAATAATAATAATAATAATTCTTTTCATATATATTAATCAAATATTAATATAAATGCCGAATTTAAAATTAAAATTTAAAATTGATTTTAAATTACAAAATTATATAGTGAAATATTCAAATGCTAAAATATCATCTAGATTTTTATAAAATATTAAAACAAAGAATTATAATTTGGAAAACATATTATATATACAAGTAGGTTGGCACGTGCAATGCACGTGAGCATAAGGGACTGGTATTAAAAAACACGGTTTGTAAGATTTTTTGGATTTTACAAAATGACTTTGATATATATATATATATATATATATATATATATAATGTTGCAATTGCATGCTTGTACATGCAAAAATCAATTGTTTTCAATATATTTAGTATACCCATGTTACTGACATATTCAAATTGTTGTAATTAGACTATATATTATATGTCAACGGAAGTGAATATATAACAACAACATCAAACAAAGTTTCTATAAATATAATAACCGATTTTGACATCCAAATAAAAGTATGAATCATCAAGAAAATATAATATTAAATTTCAATGTATCAATATCATGGGATTACTACTTGTGAATGCACCAAAGGATGAACATCAATGTCTTATTTCTGATTTGTATTAGAAATCTGTCATAACTAAATGATTCAGTGACCAAACAAATTCCTCCCTCATCAACTACCCACTGCATAAAATCCATAAAGCCATTAATTTTACTGTTGCTTACCTTAAATAACTTGAGCGTTACAAACTATTGTTTTGCGCTGCACTCAGATACTGGTCGTAACTGATCTCCATGTGCAAATTGATGCCTTAAAACGACGTTATAACATCCAGCATTATAATAAGATATGATTCTTGTTGCATACAACAGAACAGACACAGATATTGTAAGTGTTGTTACGTGTATGATATTCACCACAAACTCTGAATCCATAAATTATGAGATTTGTACTTGTTTCTTAGTATATGATGTCCAAAAGCAATAACAATTCCAAAATTTTCTTAGTTTCAGCAATTATAAAAATATGAAAACTAAACAAATATAATGATAATTAATAGTATTGAGTAGCTATTCTACAGTAAATACATATAGTATAAACTATTAACTTAATAAAACAATAAACATGTATCCTTCATTATGCCAAAATACACGTATTATAGTATATCCTTGATAAACACCGGATGGAAAATTTTCGGACATAGATGTCATTATATCAACATTCATATCTATTTTTGTGGATATCCGATATTTATTCGATTTTCGGATATGGATGCATACTGATTTCTAATTTTTCAAGTATCCAACGACATATTTAATTATGTAGCTATATATGTTATTTATATTTATAGATAAGTTATGCAGTTATTATGTTATTTTACTTAGATTTGCGGGCAAATATTATGGAGCATATTAAAATATTAGTCCTAATAATCATATCGCATATTATTCTTTTAATTAATTATGATTTTCTTAATTAAATATATATACCACGCTTTCATACAATTTCACATCTTTCTTTTGTAATTGAAGTGATTGAACATTAGTACTTTTAAGTAAACAAAGTAATACAAATTAATGCAACACTTTTGAGGTTATCAAATGCATATAGTAAAAGTAACAGTTACTATTTGTTGTCCGGTTTCATAAATTTTTGACCATATTTTGTTATCAAGTGTATTATAAAGGAAATGAATCAATGCATTTTGTAAGATTAGATGTGTTATCAAGTGTATTATAAAGGAAATGAGTCAATGCATTTTGTAAGATTAGATGGACGATCTACAGGCAATGACTGTTAATAATTGACCTAACAGTACATATAATATTCCCTTGCAACACTCTATTAACATAATAATTAGTTGGAAACTATCACATTGTACAATGGGCTTTGATCAAATTAATGTCTACCAACATGTAGAGTTCACCACTTACAACAATAAACATTTTATTTTGAGTGTAGCTTGCATCTCATTTGTTATAACCAAACATCTATCAATTTTATAATGAGAAGTTATTGTGTCCATATTACACTGTCATAAAAGCAAATACATGGAAAAGAGACCAATATTTCTTTTTAAAAAGAAAACTATTTCGTCGTCTACACTAATACTTGCTCAAATTTGTTTCTGTCTTTTTTCTCGTAACTCTTTTACTTTGTCAGATCTAGTACTATCCTTGGGAAACTTCAAACTTCTTTTTGTAACTTGTTAATCTTCATCATTGCATCAACATAGTCCCTCACCTGAAAGTTGAATCATATATAACGCATAAGCACATATTTACATGTAGTGTAGAAATTTAGATTGATTTTTAACAAATAAACACCAAAAATACGACATCTTACTTATATAAGTGGCAGGAAATATTTAGAAGAAATCTAGAGATGCGCAAAATAAACAAACGATACTTTTATGGATGAATGAATTAACATTTGGTGTCAATAAATTCATTTAATTGAGCAATGATAGATGCATCTACATAATCTTAGTATCAGGTTTATGAATTACACTTTGCATGTGTGTCATGTTCATTTCCTTACCAACCATTCATTATCAACTAATTTCACAAATTTTAGTATTGAAATTACATAAAATTAAATCATAGATTAAGTATTGCAAAAAAGCAATAACAGTTAACACTATCTACTCATATAATGAATATTGAATAAGAGATCCTACATCAATGGTAATATAAAGAATTTTAAAGTACATAACACAATAATTGGCTAGTTTTTCTTCTTCTGTCATCATAAAGTAAGCAAGAGTATGTTATGAATCGGAAGGTGTACAATAATAATTCTCTATTAGCAAAGACAGTTTTTTCTTTGCTTTGCTTACTTGTTGTTTTAAATAATAGAAAAAGGAATCTCCACATAATAAGCTGCATTTTGTGTTATCAAAACTCAATGGACTACATTTCAATAACTTAACTGTATAGGTCTAGTAAAAAAAAGCTAGGTAACCAAAAATTGTACTTCGGAAGAAACTCCATAGTTTCAAAAATAACAAATGATCACTATAGTACTAATGTACACCAAAATGCAAGTACATATGCAAATATTCAACATTTCCAGTAAATATAATATGGAGTTATAAAAGGAAGTAATACCGTTTGAAAGCACCTGAATGATTTTTGCTTTTTTCTTCCTTTGCATTCAGCATACAGCTTATCTCCAAACCAAAGTAACTTTCACGTATTCTTTTCCTATCTCCAATACTAAAAATATTCCAAAATGATCAAAACTTAAGTGGTAGGACTAAAAAATATTTATTCAAATTTAATGATCAAGGATTTAAAACTGTGGCTGACCCAATGAGTTAAAAAATGATAGAAAACAATAATTGAAAATATTTCATGTAGCATTAATTAAATGTACTTAATTAGAACTGATAAGCAACTTGATATAGTGAATAAGATATTACTCATGTAATAAACTAACTAAATCAAAGCTAAACCACGGCTAATTGTATGTACTAATCGCAATGAGATATCCCAAAGATAAAAGTTAAAGTAATCAATAGAAAAGAGCTTTATAATAATGCGGTGCTATCTTATAGTTACGACGTTCGATACCGTATATATACAGACATACACATAGAGAAAAGGATGAAAACGCAGAAAATACAGATGAAAAAAGATGCAGAGAATTGGTAAAACAAAAATGTATAGCTTCAGATTCATGAATTGAGTAAAAGAGAAAAATTAGAATGTAGGATTCTAATACCTTAAATCTATCACCGCAGACGGTCTTCTTCTTTATCTTGTCCAATTTCCCCTATATAATCGCATCATGAAAAATTAAATGGGACATATATAATTTGAATATTCAAATCAAATTATTTCATTACTTTGCACCGAGGTGGAACATAAACTATATTGAAAATTAACCGTGAGTGGTATGAACAAAAAAAAACATAACATAAAAGGTTGAATACAGTGTGTTTTTAATGTATTGAAACCATACTTTAATACCAATTTTAAGTGGAAAACTAATACGCACAGGTACTAACATTTAAATTCAGTTAGAGCTTACTATATTATGAATTTAAGAAATGGAAGGAAAAAATGCTAACATTTTCTTCAGGTTCGAAGTATACAGCAGTAGGTTCTCATCCCAAATCGATCACTTCCTCTCCGCTTTCCTTTTCCTTTTTGCCATTCCTGTTCTTCAAATAAAAATAAAATAAAAAGTTACAACATGAAGATGGAATACAACATCTTTTTTTATCAATACTGAAGCTATACTTTAATATTAATTTTAACTGGAAATCAACTTTTTTATTCTTTTGAAAACCAAATGGAAATCGGCTTAATCAATTAGAGATTTATAAGTGATACCATGAGTGATGAACATGTACCTTCTAGCCTCGACGTCCGCGTCAGCCACCGCACTGCCTCCATCAGCCACGTGGTTCGGCATCGCCCTTCACTGGCCGGCAATTTTCATTGTCGCCCATCGTCTGAAGCCACCATAACAGACTCCGACGTCGCCCAAAACATCACGCCTCCACTGCCTGCAACACTACGTTACGACTTCCTTCTCTGTCTCTAGCCACAATTTGATGGATTTGATTTCCCGTATAAATTTTCAGGAAGAAATCAAAAATGTATATGTATATATATGTTATTTAGGTGAAAATAATTTCAGAAGATATAATATATGTGCCTAAATATTAGATGTCTAGCAAGCTAACATTTTCAAATGGTTTTCCATGCAGTAACAGAATATTTCATATGTAAAAATGCAGAAAGAAAGAGGCAAACAAAAAGCATATGACCAAAATTGTTTCTCTGCAGCAAATCCATCTCAAGGCAGAATTAGTTCACCTTCTAATACTACAACAGAAACGAATGGATCTGATATCACTGAGTTTCATCCTCCTCGTCCTCTGAAAAGGATGAGATGATTATGGTTGACAGCAAAGGAAAATTAGATCTACACGTCCAATGGACGCGAATCAGAATACATGCGAAAGGATTAACAGAGCAGAAGCATACATCTTTTATTTAACGGACAAAGAAAGTGGAGATGCGTAGTGTACCTGCCAGCGTCGAAGTCCGCGTCAGCCACCACACTGTCTCCTTCAGCAACATGGATCGACATCGCCCATCTGAGCCGACTTATTTATGAATCAGCCATCAGATAGAGCCATCAGATAGAGCCACCACAACATAGGTCGATGTCGTCCAAAATTGTAGTTTGGCTTCCATACGCGGCAGTTGTAGGTGGAACTTGGTTGGTTTTTAGATATGTAAATTGCTTTTCTAGATCTGTAAATTGCGAAGGTGGAAAGTAAACTGTAAACACCAACAGCAGTCGGAACTTGGGCGTTGGTGATTAGCAGGTAGATTGAGGTGGCGAGGCGACATCGTTTACCTTTGTAGCTGGGCTCAATTTCGCTTCGGGATGGTGAAGGGCTTTGGGAAGTTGGACAGTATTGATAGTATTTTCTGATTAAGGTTGATTGTTGTTCACCCTTAGCCTGCAACCTACTTCGCCAAGCATCAGATCCGGATGTTAGCATGCGAGAGCGGAAACCGAATGCTACGCCGGGGAAGGAAGAAGAGTCGATGGTCGATGCAGGTCGAGGGAGCGTAGAAAATGTTTGGGAGGAGAATTTGGGGAAAAGGCAGTTGAAATGTTGGGAAAAACAGAAGGAGGAGAAAGTGGGGAGAGGAGAAAATTTGGAGGAATGAATGAAAACGGCTGATGTTGTGGGATTAAGAGGTGGGCGTGGAAAAGGACGCATTTGCTCTGCTCCCTTAAGTTGTACGTAGGTGTGGTTGTAGTAGGGGGAAGGGGTTGTTGGGAAGTTTAGAAAAGCTTCACCAAAACTAAGGCCCTGTTTGGTTTGCTATTTTTAGTTTTGTGTTTTCGTCTAAAGAAAAATTCGCATTTATTATGTATTGTTGAAAAACACACAATTTTAAAAAATGAAACTAACATAGAAAATAGAAAACAAGTTTATTTGATTTTTCGTGTTTTGAGACATAACAAAAGGATGGAAAACAATTCATCTCCTCCGTTTCCCGTCCATCGTCGCGATGGCTAAGAATTGTAAATTTTTTTCCACATTTTCTTGTATTTTGTAGTGTATGTTGAAAATACAAAACACAAAACTCAAAACGAAACCAAACGGGGCCTAAGTATTTGTATTATTAGTAGAGATAATATTATTATTTATTTTTGATCGGAAATTTAAATTAAATAAATTTAGAAAAAATTAATTTTGCCGTGAGTGTTATTAGGTATATGCGTGTGTGTCTGAGTCTCTGTGTGTGTATGTATGTATATATGTATATGTGTGTATGTATGTATATCATTCATGTATGTTTATAAACATATGTTTATTTATTATTAAGCTATTTATAAGAATACACACACACACACACACACACACACACATATATATATATATATATATATATATATATATATTATACGTATAAAAAATTGAATTTTGTATTTGGTTTTACAATAAAATAAATAATTAAATTTTATAATATATTTTAAATGTCCATTTCTCATTCATTTTTGCTCTCCTCCTACCCTGTCTTGGTTGCTAGTATCAAGACTATATTGCCTCTTCATTCCAAAAAAGATTCAAATAAAATCAATTATATAATAGTGTGGCGTTCATCTCTAGTCTATTGTAGGGGTGGGCGCGGGTCGGTTTGGTGCGGTTTGGAGTCCAAACTGCTTCCGCATCGCATCAAACGGTTAATCAAAAATACAAACCATTATACTAATCTTTTAAACGGTTCGGTTTCGGTCCGGTTTGAATGTAATACGGTTCGGTTTCGGTCCGGTCCGGTTTGAACCCATATTAAATATGAAATAAGAGAATTACTTTCATCAACAATCAATTTACGAAGGCAACTGTGTGAAACTTTTACTCTTAAAGGTTAAACACACAATGTTATACTGAAATGAAAGATTAGTTCTTAATTGTATGAATATTTCAATTTGACATTTACCTACAAGTGAGATTTTTTTGGTAGATTAACCAAACATCAACATTAACCAATGCATAATCATTAAGGAAATGACTACGATTATAATTAGCATTTATCCAAAAAAAATGAGATGAAAAATATTATACCCAAACTATAGCTTCTTCCTTTATGATAGCGATTATTATTAATATAACAACAACATACGCTAAAAATAGAATATACATCGTTAGAATCTAAAATAAGATAGGAGTTGCTTATATTTTTATCATAAGATTACTAATGTAAATTTTCGGTTCGGTCCGGTTTAATATGGTTGGTCCAATCGTCCAAACCGCAATCGAACCGTATCGATGCGGGTCGGTCCGGTTTGGGATATCTGCTTCGGTTAGAAGATTCGGTGCGGGTTTCCGCACCGTTTTTACGGTCCGGTGCGGGCGGTTTCCGTATAGCGGTGCGGTTTATGCCCACCCCTAGTCTATTGCAATTTCTGGATGTGGTTCGATTGAATCTAGGAGTTGTTCTTTATTCAAGATGCATATCACAATTAACTATTCTAGTAACATTTCAATTTCAGTATTAATTATTATTGTATATATGTTGATCATCGTATTCATGCCGATCAAATTTCAATTATTATAACGAATTTGAATACACCTTTTTTTGTCCAATCTTGTGTATATATTCAAACTGATTTCAAAAATTACATGAAAACATTATTAAAACACTTCATTATTTTCGTTCTTACTATAAATAATTTATTATAATTTTTGAAAATTTAAAATCATTTTTAAGTATCTTTAATAATATTATAATATTATATATGTAATTATATACATACAAAATAGGTATAATACAAATTAAATTATTTATAAATATTTATAAATATATGTATTTTCGGATTTTAAAATAATATATTTTCGTATCCAAGTGGTCGTCTTTGCTACTCGTGTTAATTTTATAACAAGTCCTATTAAAATTATAATGAATGATTTTTAAACAAATAAGCAAATACAACTCATATATATGAACAAACTCAACAAAATTTGGAAATTGATCGTCGATTTTATTGTGAAAAGTAATTCGATGAAAAATGATTAATTGACTGTTTGATTAAGAAAGATGGAAAAAAGAAACTCAGCACTTTCAACAAGTCTAAGCAAAGATTTGATGGAAAAAACAAAAACCGGATGAGCAAAAGGATGGAAATGGAATAAAGTGGGTGAAAAACCCCACTGTAGCAAGCTAATATGTTCTAATTCAAAGCACATTATTTAATACACTTTTAAACTAATCATCGCCAAAAAGAAAAACTTCTTGCAGCACAATGTTCAAAAAAAAAACTAAATTAAATAAATAAATCGTTGCACCTAACAATTTCTTCTTTTTTATATAAATAGTAATCACTGCATAAATATTGCACACAACACCAGTCTGGATTAAGCCCTACCCTACATAAAAATTCATTACAACCATGAAATGGTATGGCAAATCTCAAACAAGAAGTACACAATGACCCTAGCTTTGTACATTCACATTTACAGGTTTGTCTTAAGTAGTGTTACCCGTTCAGTCCTTTTAAGGGCATATACCCTAATTGAGAAGGCCCGTCTGTAGTCAACTGATTCTCCCTGACTGGTCGATTAGAGTACCAACTTGGTCTCCACATAGTGCCCGTGAAATGTTGCCAGGCTCCATAAGATTAAACAAGATCACTGTGATTTATCAAGCATAATCATATCATTTTCAATTATATCAAGGACAAATTTATTGAAGTTAAAAAGGAATTTATCAATGGTAGGTAAAAAGCACTAACCAGGAATGTTATTTTCCGCACAAAAGGTAATAGCGGTCATATCCATAGCAGAAAAGCTTCTCGAGTCGAGTTCCTTGAACGATACATGCTCAAATCCAGCACTGTTGCTTCCAGAATGGCATTCATAAACGTGATCCATGTCGGTGCCCTTCAGTAGGACATCGGCATTGATTTCGGAGGCTCGTAGGGCGGCTGCAGTGTCCGTGGTCAAGAGAGGGTTTCCATTTCCTGCATCACTTGCACTGAATATCACAACTCTTCCTTTTTCAAGATGACGAATCGCCCTCCGCCTTATGTATGGTTCGGCGATCTCTTGCATCATGAAAGCGGTTTGTACACGTGTTTCTATACCGATTTTCTCTAGTGATGCTTGAAGTAGAAGAGCATTCATTGCCGATGCCATCATTCTGTTCATCACAAAATTAATTAAGCACAAGTTTAGTTTAAACAGAGAAAAACCTCAACAAATTTACAAATTATTTTTGTAATAATAATAATTAATTGGTACTATTATGCACTAGTTCTATGCAGTCTTGCCTCAGTTTGACGTTTAATCCAAATTTACCAATTGCGTGTCTCACTCTATTTATGAGTAAAGGGGAAAAAAACATGTTACATACAACATAGTTTGCTTCAAATATGTAAAGCTATTGTGAGTTTTCTTTTATCGCGTTTGATTCCAATTTTGTGCAAGTCTTGGTTTAATGGTCAAGTTTCAAAAATAGTCTCCCCAGTAATGAAGGTAATACTGCATAGAGCTTTTCCACATCAAAGATCAAACCCCGCTCAACTGAGAGACTTACGCACTAGGTAGAGAATATTGGATGATTTTGCAAAAAGGATACGGGTACCAATGGTACTGTACAAATGGCTGAAAGGATTGATTCAAACTTCAAAAGGAAATGTTCAAATTGTTTTTGAAAATACGAAGTAAAAAAGAAATACCCAATTTGGTATGCTGCCGCTCTGTCGGTGTCTGTTGCAGCTACCCAAGTGTCACCACAGAAGAAATTCCGACCTCCGACAACGATGGCTACCTAAATTTTCAGAAAAAACACATAAGACATTAAGCTATGGCATATATAGCATACAAGGATACTGGCATAAGATGTTACTATATTAAAATCGTGATTAAATTAGCAGATATTAATTTTGATAAGATGTTGATACCTCTACACCAATACGACTGGCCATAGCAACCTCCCTAGCAATCAACAAAATCACCTGAATAAACAGGTTTTACTTCATACTAGGATTGTATCATTAACAAATCTAAACAGAATGATATAACTAACCATAATCTCTATTGAAGTACTTAGTTCACATACTATTTGGTATTATAGCTATCAAAAAGTGTGCATGTATGTAACCTTAGGGTCAACATTATGTGGACCAGTCCCAACCAATGAAACTCCACTGATTTTCAACAATGCTCTCTTCCATCTTGGATTTGATGCAGACCTCATCCTAAAGTTGTTTGCTAAGCTTGCAGAAGTAGGTGATGCAACTTGGTACCTGCAAGGGTATTTTCTCTTTGAATTTGAAATAGAAATTGCTTCACAAAGAAAATAAACAACACGGATTCTCTTCCTTTTTTTCCCCTCTTAGTGAGTCCCTGCCATTCTCCTTAATGCAGAAATAATATAGTTTCTAAGATTGAACAAGTTTTCATTATAGGTGTATTCTAAGTTTAAGATGTCAATATTAAAAATTATTATACAATATTTCTAATAATTTAATTGAATCAGGTTTACTGTGGAACTAACCAAGAACAACTCAGTTTAATAATCTTGGGAGTAAGTTTAAATCCACTTTCAAAGTTACTTATTGGAACTTAAAATTTCATGTACTGGCACTTACACAACAGGGTTCGTCAAAATTGCAAAATTGTTTGTGAAGATCAAGTTGGATTTTGTGGGCCCTTTCACTGGGCATTCAAATCGATGATAAATTACCAATATTTGCATCGTATATTGTGCCTATGGGGATACAATTCTGCATTAACTTTCATCAATATATTAGAAGTCCAATAAATCCTGGAAATGTCGCCGAATACTCACATTGACCTATTTATTTATATATGTAATCTACTTCCTCTCTCACTCTCTTCTGCTATGTTAATTCCTTTTGTTTTCTACTTGTTTTTGCTCCGCTTTTTACATATGTCATATGACTCGTATCTTTATTCATTTATTACTACTTCATCTTCTTTTAATTTCGCTTCCTGGTTATTAAAATTATTTAATCGATTTGTCAATTATGTCAACGCTGAATTTACAAAAATAGGTTGCTTTGGTAGATACATTTTTAAAAAAAAAAATATTTCGTCCAAGGACTTGGTCAATAAATGGCAAGATATGCAGATAATCCCCAAGAAAGATATCCTCTCACTAACCAAGTAACAATTTGACTACATATTTCATATGCATTTCGTACCAACGGCAAAAATACTGCACTAGCAACTGATACAAACAACGCCTACGTTTCTTTCTCATGCATCAACTAAACACAAACTGGAGTCGTGTTTCATTCTCAGCTTCATTTTGTAAGTAGAGTTGATGCCCATGGATCAGTTTAAGGGATTTTTTAATTCCTCCTTTAAAATGGAATCCTGACTTTTCCTTGTGCAAAATAATGTGATTTTGTAAGACTCGCTGATTGCTTACATCATTTCACTACAGCAAAATGACACCCTAGACTAATTATAGCCTTCTTCTCAAACAATTGTAGCTTCAATAAAATGCAGTGGCATCCTTACAAAGGATGCGGTGAAAAATAAATATTGCCTGCAGAGTTTGAGAGGGTTTGACGGATTTATTTTATACATCTCTTGTAGTTAAACATGTCTTAAAGTTCATTGGAAACCTGATCCATAACATTTCTAAACCAAATTTTCAACAGATTATGAAATTTTATATGCGCCAACATGATGAACTCGTTATAACCACTGAGACTTGGAAAGTTTCAAAAAGCTATAATTTTGTTCATAACCTTTTTCCCAAACATGTTTTTATTATTATCAAACCGTGATTATATAGAAAATAATATATATCAACTACTCGACGTTACATAACTTTGTAATACCTAGGATAATTGTTCCATATGTAACAGATGCAGATTAATTATTTATGTTTATAGTATATGTAAGAGTGCTTAAAACAGATAGTTGGTACTTGGTAGTTCTATTGCATTCTTGTGTTTGTCTAATTGGTGGTTAGTGTTGACAAATATGTCCAAATAGGAGTGAACACAAACTTTTTAAGTAAAGGGGAAAAAATGCAAGACTTTTTCCCCCAAACTTTGCCCGCTTTTACTATCATCAAACTGTAATCATACAAAAAAAAAACTGTATTGATGACTTAACATTACAAAAAACTTGTAACACGTAGGATATTTGTTTATACTGTAGTAAACTAACTCTTTATGCGCTTTTTTTGTAAGAAATGCTTAAAACAGATAGTCGATGATTCTTTTGCATTCTTGTGTTTATCTAATTGGGAGGTAATATTGACAAATGTCTCTAAGTAGTAACAGAGGTTAACTATAAGTACGCAAGATAAAATAAAATGCAAGAGAAAACATACTTTTTAAGCTGCCTAGAAGTGGCAGTGACACTGGCAGCAAGAGGGGAAGGTTTGTCATCATCGGTGGCAGCTTTGGAGGAGGAGGAGGAGGAACCAACAATCTGCTCCATCTTCTTGAACCAAGGCCAGTGACTAACAGCAAGGCTACCACTACTCAACCTTTGACACTCAACCTTGTACCGTTTTTTCAAATTGTCCACTTTATTTTTGCACTGCTCAACACTCTTCCCAGACTTATGCTTTTCAGATCTCTTGCTAACGATAGTAGCAACATCTTCCCAATCTCTCCCTCTCAAATTACCCTTATTTAACTGCAAGTATTTATCAGTGTAAGCATCTAAGAGGCAGGCAATGGCAGAATCACTCCATTCCTCCCTATCTTTTCGACAATCCATGGAAGACGACGTAGTAGCAGCAGCGGCTGCAGCAGCATTTGTTGTAACTATCACATTGTTAGCAGTAGTGGTGGTTGTTCTTGATTTTTTGGAATAATAATTGGAAGATGGGGATTCCGCTCCATCGCTTAGATGATCTTCCCGCTGGTTATGATGCTGAAGATCTTTTCTTTTAAGATGAGGATCCAGATCAGTAACAACAGGATGCTGCCTAGATGATGAAGATGATGAAATACGACCAAACTGATGATGATTGTTATGCCTAGACGGTGGTGGTGGTGGTGTCGATACAATACCAATTCCAAGCTGACCAAGTCCACCTCCTCCACCATGAGACTTACTGCTACTAATAACTGGATCTTCCGAAGCATCATTGGCCACAGTGTTGCAGTAGTTGTTGCGCTCATCTTCTTCATCGTCGACGTTCTGAGGAGACTCCGGAGATTGAGGAGCAAAGGCAGAATCATCGTCCTCGTCCTCATCGTCGTCGACTTCTGCAGTGGTAGTAAAGCGGTGATGATTGTCCGACTGAGGGGCAAAAGCGGTAGATTCACTACACTGGTTATCATGATTGATATTGATATTATTACCAGCAAGAAAAGGATGAGATTGAACTGAAACACCACCGTTGGTTCCGCCTTTAGCTGGAATGTAGCGATGATGATGATGCTGTTGATTATGATGGTGAGAGGAAGAGAATGGGGAGAAGGAAGATAACTGATGTTGCTGCTGTTGGTCGATTTGATTATGGTGATGATGATGGTTATGGTGTTGGTTGACTTCGTCGCCTAGAAGGCCGAAGTCGTCGTCGCATGATGCCATTGTAAATATCAATTAATTAGAAGTTGTCGTTGGAGGAGGAGGGCTCGGCGGGGAACCGTTAGGGTTAGGGCTACAGTACGAGCATTTTGGGGGAGAAGACAGAAGAAACAGACGGAGTTAGTCACGGGACCGTGTTTTTCTTTATATGTTCTAAAAAATATACAAGGCAGGGCTACATGGTATCATTTGGTGACAATATCGAGTTACATACAACAACAGAACTTAGAGGTCATAATTTAAAAATAAAATGTTTAGTCCAGTTTTTAATAAATTTTTGTTAAAGTTGCTAATATGGTGGGAAAAATAATTAGAATTGAAGATGTTTAAGGAAACATTAGCAAGAGAATAAAGTAAATAAGATTGAAGAGATTTAAGTAGACGTGTTTCTTATTTTTTAGCTTCACATAATTTAATTTAGCAAGTCTGCAGAAAACAAATTTCTATAACGGTCTATTTGATTATTATTTAGGATAAATTTAACGGTAAAAAAATGTTAAAATCAGTGTTAATTGTAAGTATATCCATCATATTAATTTTGTATTTTCATTATTTTAATTAATCATCATGGACTATTTTAATTAAATATCGGATTTAAGAAGATATTTCTGATATTATTCATGGTAATGGTCTAGTTTCAAAAAAATTTAAACTTCTAAATCTAAGTTTAGCAATGTTGTTGTATCGTACTATTGTAAATAATTCATGCTTAATTCAAGAAATTTTTTTATATCAACCAAAGCAATTCAAAATGCTAATGAAATCGTTGATGAGTTTTGAATCGGTAACAAAATAGCTATCATTTTACCATTATCAAAAATCAAAATTTAATGAAATAAGAATTTAAAGTCTTTATGTATTAGTTGATTTACCATTATCAGTCAACGGTTTACCAAATCATCGGTATATCAACGATCATTTTATCAACGTGGCGATAAATTATTGTAATCATTTTTGACTTACCAATAGTATTGATACGATAACGGTTTTCTTATACCAATAATGGTTACCATTATCATGACAGCCCTACTAAAAGTATGGTTTAAGAACTTATCAAAAACTTTAACTTTGGCCACAACAGCAAATATATACTAGAAAATTCTCGGTTTAATTTAAGTGTATGTTAGCTTAAAATGTTAACTAGTACCGTTTTTGATGTAGATCGAAAAAAATTTGTGTATATTAGCTTATAAAGTTATTTATTGGTAGCATTTCTAAGTGAATAATTTGTTACGTGTATTCTATCTTATTGCACCATTTTATGGTGCATTATAGATTATTTTTTCTATGTAGCATTTAAATATTTACTTTTGAATAACATTGTATATTATTATTACGAAGTGTTTTATGTTTTAATACCAATCATATTTGCAATGCTACCATAAATAGCACGTAAAGTAAAAGCTTTATTATAAAGGCAACTTATAGCATTTTATTTTGTAATATTAGTTTGTAGTGTAACAAACAGATTTTCAAATATTATTATTTAATTAAAACGGCTGAAAAATAATAATTGAGTGTGTTGGATGTTAGTGTAGAATACAATAGCCTATGATTTTTGTTTGATGATAAAATATATATATATATATATATATTTGTTTAAATGTATTTGTTATTGTACTATTTTATTTTTCCACATAATTAAAAAAATATTTGTTGAATAAAATAAATAATTTGAAATTCATATTTAAACAAATATTTTATTCAAACAAATATTTATTACAAATTCAAATAGTACAAATTTGAGCTCTCACTACATTTACACATTTTCAATTACAATACAACTTCAATTACAGCACAATTGTCACTATACAATTCACCTCACTACATATTCACTCTTCACTCATATTTGATCTTCAACTATGTTCTAGCCTGAATCCAGCATCTGAACTATCTACAAAATAAACACTGACGCAGTAAAATTGAGAAAGAAATATTTTGCAGTGCACAATGAAATGTGTGTTTGAAAACATTGTTTGCCTTGGTTATTTGGGTTGTTCGTCATTATTTTTTTTGTTTGTTAATTCATCTTACACGAACAACTTGTGACATGCACAGTGTATCACTCTACATGCCACAAGGTCGTGCACACCGATATACACTTGCTTGTTAAAATTGCAGGGACAGGTGAGCACGAGGTCAAACCCAAGCCTAGGCTGGATTCAACTCAAGTGAAACATGCAAATAACTCAACACAAAAACGACATCAAATGGATGGTCATAGCAAATGCAGACACACACATGAATCATTTCAGACATGGACTCGAAGCAAATGCAAGGCTAACAAGACAGCAACATACCACATGACAATTTCAACATGTATATGATGCACAAGGGCCAAGAACAGTGAAAAGAAGCCAGTAGAACAAGACACTACAAGAACAGACTCATGAACACACACATGCATACAAACCAACATGAAAACATGGAACCAGAACCAGACCTCAACTGACACAAAGGCACAAGGAAAACACATGAAGACTTTACACTGGAGCCAGACTTAAAATGAAAACAAAATATGGAACCAAACATGGAAACATACTTATATGAACATGGAGATGACCAGCAAACACCGCACAGGATTTCAAAGTCAACAAGACATGGTTAGGAGCAACAAAATCAAAGGCAAGTACAGTCTTCAATCAACCAGACTGCAAATGTACAAATGACTTGAACAAAACAAAACACAAGTTCATATGCAAGCATTCACTTTCAACATGTACAACATGAGGAACCGATCAACGTGGAACTCGAAGCAACTAGCACATGTATACACATATGCAGCAAAAGAGGAGACATCAAGGCAACATGAAGATCCAAACATGAACACACACATAGTGAATAACAATAACATGAAGACCCAAACAAGTGCAAACTCATCAAGACCAAAATAACAAAACCAGACCAGTCTACAGTTCAGAGGCATGAACACACACCAGACCTCATGGTGCACCAGACTTACAACATACAACATGACAACATGAATGCAAAATGGGCTAACAAGCTTCAGACAGTTCAAATGGAATGCAAAACATGAAACAAAGGAGACCTGAACCAAGCAACAAGGCAGTTTTCTGAATCAATGCAGACCATCTCAATATGCAACCAGTGTTGACATGAATGCTCACAAAAACAAATTGAACCAGAATCACTTCAAGTGGAACAAGACAACCAAAAGTTAACATGAATGCTCAAAACAACAACAAGTTCAATGGTCAGTACACTGAAGTGCAATAACACAACAGTGGTCAGAGCATAGCAACATCAATCACACACATTTATACATACATGTATGTATGTATATACATGGAGAACAGATTAAACTCGAGCAACTAACATCCAAGACTCCAAGTCAAAATCAAGGCATGTATCAGTAGCAGTTTTGACCAAGGTCAAAGAGTTGGTTCAAAAAGTAATGGGTAGACTATAAAAGAATTATTCAAACAAGGCCAAGGAAAAACATTAGTGAATTGTTCAAAACAATCGATTATTGCCAGCAAAGAATGGAACCAGAGAAAAGAAAGGAACAATTCAACTATGATTAAGAAAATTCGAATTCATCAGAAGTATATGGAGTAACATGTGAACAAATGAACAAGTCAAAAATCATCTCATTTTTCAAGCAAGAATCGAATGGCCAAGCAAAGTATTTGAAGAATTCAAATCAAATTATACGAACAAAATAATAGGGTTTCGTTCCCTATAAATTCCCAATTACATCATCGGCAAATGATCATGAGTTCGAAAACAATCAAGTCGAGAATAATCAAAAATCAAAAGGGGGCAAATCACGTACCAATTCAAAGTACCATTCGAACTCATCACTGAAGCAGCCGAACGCAATTGAATAACACCGATCGAAGAAGAATCAAAGCTAATTGAGGAACAAGAGCAAACCAGCAATCAATTCAAACTTCTAATTCAAGCGGCAGCTTCAATCATTAAAACCCTAATTTGCGAAGAGCAATAAAAGGAATGGCCAGAGTATACGAACCAAAAAAAATAAAAGGGAGATGTTTTGTTTTTCCCTAATTATATTGGGTCGGACTCCTTTTTTATTTGTATTGGGCTTAGCTTATAAAATAGGGTTTTGTTTTAGTTTATTTTTATTTGTAAACTTTCTACTTAAAATTGTGTAAATTTCTAGTTGTGTAACTAGGTACAAACTACGAGACGTAGTTTGAGAATTCGCAACTCATTGGCTGAGTTGTGGCAGGGTTTTGTGCTTAGAGTTAGGTTAATTTAGTTAGGGAGTATCGCGAGTTTACGTGTTTTGTAAGCGAATGATTACTTAATTTCTAGTAGAAACCTTGGGGGCAGCACGTAGGCAAGTTTTTGCCGAAGCTGGGTAAATCTGTATGTGATCTCTACTGCATTACTGTTTATTTTTATTTTCGCATTAATTTTTATTTGTACATCCTATTCACCCCCCTTCTAGGGTGAAAACGATCCTACAAGTGGTATTAGAGCTAGAAACAAAATCCATTTTTCTGCTTTAAAATTTTGTTTTTTTTAAAATGGCTTCTTTTAATGCTTTTGTTGAGGGTCAGTCCATAGCTGGACCACCCATGTTCAATGGTGAATATGCATATTGGAAAAATAGAATAAATTTTTTTTTGAAAACCATAGATGCATGGAATATTGTTGAAACATGATATAACACTCCAACAATAATAGTAGATAATCAAGAAGTTAAAAAACTTATGGATCAATGGAAAGATCTTGAAAATAAACAGCAAATTGCTAATGCTAAAGCTATGAATTCTATTATTGTTCATTAGATCAAATTGAATTAAATCGTGTCTCACATTGTTTAACTGCGTAGGAAATTTGGCACACGTTTGAAGTGACTCATGAAGGAACCTCCCAGATTAAAGAATCTCGCCTTGCCATGCTTAATAGCGAGTACAGGAACTTCACAATGGCAAAGGATGAAAGTGTCAAAGAAATGTATGGACGTCTTTCTAATCTTGTATACAAATTAAAATCTCTAGGAAGACCATACACAGAACTGGAAATAGTCCAAAAGATTCTCAGAATCCTTCCACGAATTTTTGAAGCAAAGGTGATTGTCATCCAAGAATCAAAGGATCTGAAACAAGTTAAAGTTGAAGAACTCATCGGAAACCTCACCACTTATGAGCTAGACATCAAATTCAAGGAAGAACATGAAGGAGGGGATATGCAAAAGAAATCAATAGCTCTCAAAGGAACGATTGAAAGTGAAGATGATGGTGATGATGAAGGAGCAGCTAAACTGGCACTGATAATAAAGAGATTCAAAAGGTGGAACTGCAAATATGGAAATCCTGCCCTAAATCAACAACTGAAGAACAGAATCGTCAAAGTTCTAGACAACTCAGAAAAGGAGGAGATCATTTATCACAAGTGCAATAAACCTGGTCATATCAAGCCAAATTGTCCTCAAAATCGAATCGGCAAAGGAAAGAAACCAAAAAGGAGAAGTTTTGCAGCAACTTGGAATGAAAGTAATGAAGAAGATAAAAGCACTGGCAGTGAGAGTGAAAAAGAAAATTTATGCTTTTCAGGAGAAACAAGTGACAGCGATGATGACGAACCAAGTGAGGTATCAAAACTTACTCACTCACAATTACTTATATATTTTCATGAAGTAAATGGCTATTTTGAAAGACTTAGGGAGAAGTACGCTAAAATTGAATCATAAAAAGATAGTTTGATAGAACTAAATAAATAGCTTGATCAAATGGTTCAAAACTATAGAAATAAGAGCCCTAAGTGTGATAAGTGTCCATCATTTGAAGAGGAAATAAAAAAATCAGAAACTAAAATTTAATCGCTTGAAAATAAAATTCTGATTTTGAAAGAAAATGAAAATACTAGGAGAGAAAATTATATTAAAAAGTGCACCTTGTTATTGAATGAAAATGAATCTCTCAAAACACAAGTCCAACACTTGTCTACAACTTTAGGAAAATTCTCCAAAGGAGAAAGATCATTAAATATGCTATTAGGGAAACAAACTGTTAATAATATTAGACAAGGACTTAGGTATACTCAATCTGAAAAAGGTTGAAGTGAAACTAATCATGTCAATTCCAAGGGCATGATTTGTGAAAAAATAGGACACAATCACAACAATTGCTGGTAGACTCAAACATACGAAAACCATACCAATTTGGGTTCCTAAAGGCACGAATGTAAAATCTATTAAAGTCAAACAAATCTGGGTGCTAAAAGGAACTAAAATGGATTGTCTTGGTTCTACACAAACTTGTTTTTCAAAATCCTTTGTCACTAACAATCATGGACCTATAAAAACAAATAGGTCACAAAACTCTTTCCTCGTATAGGTGTGTTGGCAAGCTAAGGAACAACAAGAGTGGTACCTGGATTCTGGCTATTCCAGGCACATGACGGGCGACAAATCAAATTTCCTTAGCCTAGAGAAATACAAAGGTGGCAGAGTCACAAAGGGCAACAACGATGTATTATATGTTGAAAATCTGCACTATAATCTGATTTCAATCAACTAGTGAT
The DNA here is from genome assembly GCA_030737815.1 of Allium fistulosum. NCBI lineage: Eukaryota > Viridiplantae > Streptophyta > Magnoliopsida > Asparagales > Amaryllidaceae > Allium > Allium fistulosum. Next base: position 9,970,459 of record JASFAW010000014.1, read on the forward strand.
CAACTGGGAAAATTAAAAAAAATCATCTTTCCATGCCAAGAACACTGTAAATACTTCTAGAGTTCTTGAACTAGTTCATATGGATCTATTTGGACCTAACGATATTGCAAGCTTAGGTGGTAAGAGATATTGTTTTGTATTGGTTGATGATTACTCTAGATACACATGGGTATACTTCTTTATCTTACTGCTTCTAGACCAGACATTATGTTCTCTGTTTGTTTGTGTGCACGGTTTCAAAATCCAAAGGAATCTCATTTAAAAGCTGTAAAAAGGATTATAAGGTATCTGTTGCACACCTCATGCCTTGGTCTATAGTATCCAACTAATAATAACTTTGAGTTAAAAGGGTATTCAGATGCAGATTATGCTGGTAGTCTAGTTGATAGAAAAAGTACTCATGGAACATGTTTTATGTTGGGTCATTCGGTAGTTGCATCACATTTCCAAGGAAAATATCTGCATAAATTTCATTTCAACTGATTTTCAATTGGAAGACATTTTTACAAAACCCCTTCTAGAAAATAGTTTTTGTCGACTACGTCTCAGTTTTTGGCATTTTAGAAATTTGATTTTATATTTTTGGATTTGATCTTAAATGCCTATGTTAACTAATCTGACTCCCTACTGATTATCGACCAGATAAATAGTGACGGAAAAAAGTGATGAGTGTTGATATTAATCATACATTATGACTTGAGATAGTATATTTAGTAAATTTCTTTAAAAATTTAAACAAAATTTGTAATAAGTTTGGTTGGTAAAAATTCCATGACCATCTCTATTCCTATCATATTTCTACGACAATCACTCATCAAAATCCAATATAGTATGTCAAAATGTGGTATTTAAACAGGAAATTATTCATTTTTTTTAATTGATAGCAATAAAATCATCCAAAAGTACTCACTCTCATTTAAAAGTCATCACGGTTATGCATGGGTGAACTACTTGGAATCTTAGATTATATGCTTTCATGCTCATTTAAAAGTCCTCATGGTTATGCATGTATGGAACACATATCAAAATTGGTTGAAATAGGCGAGTTGATTCTAACCCCATTTAAAAGTCCTCATGGTTATGCATGGTTAAAGATGCTTGGAATTCATTTTTTAATAAAATTTAGGAATACTACTAATCTCATTTAAAAGTCCTAACGGTTATGCATCGTTAGTAAGTATTTAAATTCCTGTCATAAATATACCACAAATGGACACGACTATATGATTTTTATGCCGACACCACCCCTATCACTCTAAAATGGAATATGCGCCTAACAGAGTATTTATGATTTTTGTTTGATTTTTTATTGAAATTTAATACTTATACTCGATTAGGTATTAATGTTGTATTAATGTTTATCACTCTTATCTAACACTATTACTCTTTTGCTGATAACAAAAGGGGGAGAGAAGTTAAGATTTTGGTAAATAAGTTAAAAAAAATTATTTGCATATTCTCATCTAGGTTCATTGCATTTTTTGTATTTTTTTATTTTCATGCATATGTAAAGGGAGAGCTTTGTTGTAGAGGGAGCATTCAAATATGGGAAGCTAATAAAATTCATCAAGACCAAATACATTTAATAAAGTCAAAATCTTAATATTTGTTTGTTATCATCAAAAGAGGGAGATTATAGAATACAATAGCCTATGAGTTTTGTTTAATGATAATAAACATAAATATTCGTTTAAATGTATTTGTTATTGTACTATTTTATTTTTCTACATAATTAAATAAATATTTGTTGAATAAAATAAATAACTCGGAATTCATATTTAAACAAATATTTTATTCAAACGAATATTTATTACAAATTCAAATTGTACAAATTTGAGCTCTCACTACATTTACACATTTTCAATTACAATACAACTTCAATTACAACACAATTGTCACTATACAATTCACCTCACTACATATTCACTCATCACTCATATTTGATCTTCAACTCTGTTCCAGCCTGAATCCAGCATCTGAACTATCTACAAAATAAACACTGACGCAGTAAAATTAAAAAAGAAATATTTTGCAGTGCACAATGAAATGTGTGTTTGAAAACATTGTTTGCCTCGGTTATATGGGTTGTTCATCATTATTTTTGTTTGTTTGTTAATTCATCTTACAAGAACAACTTGTGACATGCACAGTGTATCACTCTACATGCCACAAGGTCATGCACACTGATATACACTTGCTTGTTAAAATTGCATGGACAGGTGAGCACGAGGTCAAACCCAAGCCTAGGCTGGATTCAACTCAAGTGAAACATGCAAATAACTCAACACAGAAACGACATCAAATGGATGGTCAGAGCAAATGCAGACACACACATGAATCATTTCAGACATAAACTCGAAGCAAATGCAAGGCTAACAAGACAGCAATATACCACATGATAATTTCAATATGTATATGATGCACAAGAGCCAAGAACAGTGAAAACAAGCCAGTAGAACAAAACGCTACAAGAACAGACTCATGAACACTCACATGCATACAAACCAACATGGAAACTTGGAACCAGAACCAGACCTCAACTGACACAAAGGCACAAGGAAAACACATGAAGACTTTACACTTGAGCCAGACTTAAAATGAAAACAAAATATGGAACCTAACATGGAAACATACTTATATGAACATGGAGATGACCAACAGGGTTTCAGAGGCAACAAGACATGGTCAGGAGCAACAAAATCAAAGGCAAGTACAGTCTTCAATCAACATACTGCAAATGTACAAATGACTTGAACTAAACAAAACACAAGTTCATATGCAAGCATTCACTTTCAACATGTACAACATGAGGAACCATTCAACATGGAACTCGAAGCAACTAGCACATGTATACATATATGCAGCAAAAAAGGAGACATCAAGGCAACATGAAGATCCAAACATGAACACACACAGTGAATAACAATAACATGAAGATCTAAACAAGTGTAGACTCATCAAGACCAAAATAACAAAACCAGACCAGTCTATAATTCAGAGGCATGAACACACACTAGACCTTATGGTGCACCAGACTTACAACATACAACATGATAACATGAATGCAAAATGGTCTAACAAGCTTCAGACAGTTCAAATGGAATGCAAAACATGAAACAAAGGAGACCAGAACCAAGCAACAAGGCAGTTCTCTTAATCAATGCAGACCAGCTCAATATGCAACCAGTGTTGACATGAATGCTCACAAAAAAATTGAACCAGAATCACTTCAAGTGGAACAAGACAACCAAAAGTTAACATGAATGCTCAAAACAACAACAAGTTCAATGGTCAGTACACTGAAGTGCAATAACACAACAGTGGCCAGAGTATAGCAACATCAATCACACACATATATACATACATGTATGTATGTATATACATGGAGAAAACAGATTAAACTCGAGCAACTAACATCCAAGACTCCAAGTCAAAATCAAGGCATGTATCAGTAGCAGTTTTGACCAAGGTCAAAGAGTTGGTTCAAAAATTAATGGGTAGACTGTAAACAAATTATTCAAACAAGGCCAATGAAAAACATCAGTGAATTGTTCAAACAATCGATTATTGCCAACAAAGAATGGAACCAGAGAAAAGAACGGAATAATTCAACTATGATTAAGAAAATTTGAATTCATCAGAAGTATATGGAGTAACACATCAACAAATGAACAAGTCAAAAATCGTCTCATCGTTCAAGCAAGAATCGGATGGCCAAGCAAAGTATTTGAAGAATTCAAATCAAATTATACGAATGAAATAATAGGGTTTCGTTTCCTATAAATTCCCAATTACATCATCGGCAAATGATCACGAGTTCGAAAACAATCAAGTCGAGTATATTCAAAAATCGAAAAGGGGCAAATCACGTATCAATTCAAAGTACCATTCGAACTCATCACTGAAGCAGCCGCACGCAATCGAATAACACTGATCGAAAAAGAATCAAAGCTAATTATGGAACGAGAGCATACCAACAATCAATTCAAACTTCCAATTCAAGCGGCGGCTTCAATCATCAAAACCCTAATTTGTGAAAAGCAACAAAGGGAACGACCAGAGTATACGAACCAAAAAATAAAACAAAAGGGAGACGTTTTGTTTTTCTCTAATTATATTGGGCCGGTTTCCTTTTTTATTTGTATTGAGCTTAGCTTATAAAATAGGGTTTTGTTTTAGTTTATTTTTATTTGTAAACTTTCTATTTAAAATTGTGCAACTAGGTACAAACTACGGGGCGTAGTTTGAGAATTCGCAACTTAGTGGTTGAGTTGTGACAGAGTTTTGAGCTTAGCGCTAGGTTAATCAAGTTAGCGGGTATCGCGAGTTTACGTGTTTTGTAAGCAACTAATTACTTAATTTCTAGTAGAAACCTTAGGGGCAGCACGTAGGCAAGCTTTTGCCGAAGATGGGTAAATCTGTGTGTGATCTCTACTGCATTACTGTTTATTTTTATTTTCGCATTAATTTTTATTAGTACACCCTATTCACCCCCCCTCTAGGGTGAAAACGATCCTACAGTTAGAACCACATGTATTGGTTTTAATGATAACAACCGGATAAATATTGGTGCTTATGATTTTTGTAAGTTTATGTACGGTATAGTAAAGAAATTACAGAAAGCTATCAACACAAGAATATAAGTATAGGACTAGTAAATCAAGAGGTCGAAAGGTCAACTAGAATCAAGAAAATCAAGTGGAATCAAGGAGATCAAGAGGAATCAAGCAGATTAAGAAGATTAAGAGGAATGAAGAAGTCAAGGAGATCAAAAGGTACAAAGGAGATTCAATGGAAAGGGTAGGAAAACATAGGAAACTCAAGGAACAAAGACTGAAAGAGTACAAGACAACGATTAGCCGGTTTTAATGTATATTTAGTCATGTATGTAACTGCTAAAAATCTCATAGCAATTCTTTGAATTCTCGCTTTAAAAAAACTCTTAATTTTATTCTCCATAATCATTTTATAAAAATAAGTTAAAAAAGTTTAAACAATTTTTATAAAGAAATGCAATTTTACACTAGGACATGTCAACATATCCCTGAACATATGTCGATGTACTAGCCTTTGGTTGCAACTTTTAATTTTAAACAAACAGACACTTCCTTCCAACTTTCGCGAAAAATCACTTCTCTTCATCTTCTATATAAAGGCTTTGGACAATGAAATTTTCAAGCAATTCTCTCTTGTTTCTTCTACTCTCTACATTCTTACATTTTATAATAAATCCATTTACTCACATACACTTATACTTTGCAAACCCACTCTCTTTCTCTCTATTTCTTCATGGATTTGCAGTCTACTAAAAAGTCAGAGATCTATGTAGAATTCTATATCATTTACTACCTGTTCTTATCCTATTCCTTAAAGAAATCAAAATATATTTCTATTGGAGGTCTATTGGAACTTGAATTGAAAATGCCTAAATTTTTTATCGAAATATTTGATTTCTTGTAGATATTACTCTATTACTTGTTGTAAAAGTGCATCCTGTCACCTATAGAAAGTCAAGATTATATAGGTTTGTCCTGCCACCTATGGAAAGTCGGGATAGGTGCTTTTATCACCTGGTTCAAAGTCAAGAAGGTCTATGTGTGTCCCGCCGTCCGTGGAAAGTCAGGATAAGTATTGTATGCCATCTGAGTCAAAGTCAAGTTGTAGGGTACAACATATATGAAGTATATAGAACACAACTTCCAAAGCTATATATAGAAATGCCATATCAGCAATCCACATCAATCTACAGACAACCATATGACGACACATGTCTAAATCTTTGTGGGCTAATTCAACAATCAAAGAGAAGTACTCCACACCAATGACAGAGTAGAAAATCGTCTATAAATGCAAGGTACATACCTACAGTAAAAGATTCACATCATTCAATCGTTTGTAATCATACTTAAAGCGTGTCTAAGAAATCATTAATGGCAGACAAAGTCAATTAGATATTGTACAAGTATTTATAGCTCATCTGACTATGAAGTAAAGACTTTGCAACATTGTATGTAGGTATCTCTTCTAAAATCTCTATAATATCTTTGTGTTTTTTATTATTTGGCACTTATCTCCTTGTTACTTTCGGCTTAGGAATTTCGCCTTCAACTGAATTTTCCTTATATATTGCTACTTCCAGGAATAACTTTTAGACTTTGGGGTGTTAGCTTATGATGAAAAATCACATCAACACATGGTATTGATGAATTGTATCTCGAAAGATTATGGGAGAAGCACCCACTCTACAGGAGGGACAAAACAATTAATGAATTCTTCAGAGTAATGCACATAGATGTATGCAATTCAAAGTCCAATATTACCAAAAAGGATTCAGTTACTTTGTTAAATTCATAGATGAATTATCATGTAAATAAACACATGTATTTGATACATAAGTGGTACATTTATGATAAGTTCATTGAATATAAAATGGAAGTAGAAAACTATAACATACAAAGAAAATAAAAAAATTATTTGATCACATAGGTGAGTATGTTGGTAAGGATTCCAAAAGTACCTTAAAAGGAATAAGATTCATTCTCAAAAGTCACTCCTCCATATGATACATAATGATGTATCGATAAGGAATAATCAGACTTTGTTGGTAAATGTACGATTGATGACGAGTGAAGTTGAGATTACTTCTTTCTATAAGGTCGTATACTTAAGCTCTCATCCGTACCCGTAGTTCGATAATTTCCCAACGTTTTTAAAGAAGTATCAGATCTCCCACCTTGAAGGGAGATCAAGTTTAGGATTGATTTGGAGAAGGACATTAGACCCCTCACTCTGCCACTAAAGCACATGGCCCCCAAAGGGAGGCGAGAGTTGGATAAGCAGAATTCAGAGTTGTTGCATAAAGGATTTCATCGAAGTACTTCTGAATAGGGAGCACTTGTTCTCTTTGCCGCCAAGGAAAATGGCTCACTAAGACTATGCGTTGATTATAGAGAACTTAACAAGTTGACTAAGAAAAATAGGTTCCCCTTACCTAAAATAGATGATTCATTTGATCAGCTTGTGGGAGCCAAAATCTTTTTCCAATTGGACTTAGCCACCAGATTTTATCAATTGAGGATAGCCGGTGATAACAAGAAGAAGATCGCACTTTGCACTCCAAATGGACTGTATGAATGAGAAGTGACGCCTTTTGCATTGACAAATGCCCCCACATATTTTGTAGATTTGATAAGTAGAGTTTTTAGGAAAAAACCAAATAAATTTGTCGTAGTGTTTGTGGATGATATCATAGTATTCTCCAAGAGGGTGAGCATGAAAATCACTTAAGGGAGATACTTGGAACTTTGAGAAGACACCAACTTAAAGCCAAATTCTCAAAATAACACTTTTTGAAGAAGGAGGTAAGATTTCTTAGACATACTGTTTTCGAGAAGGTATTGTTTGTAGATCCCGTAAAGGTGGAAGCTATTCAAGATTGGAAGATTTCGTAGAATGCCACGGAGTTTAGGAGTTTTCTTGGGTTAGCTAGTTACCATAGGAATTTCATCTAGGACTTTGAGAAAATAGTCGTCCCACTAACTTGCTTAACCAAGAAGAATTTAGTTTTTGCATAGGATGAGAAATGCATTGAAAAATTCAAGAGGCTAAAGGAGTTATTGACTAGCACCCCAGTATTAATTATTCCCGATGGGACAAAAGCCTTTCACCATTTATACTGATGCATGTGGTATAGGATTAGGAGCTGTTCTCATGCAAGAAGGAATGGTGATAGCTTATGCTAATAGACAATTGAAGGATCGTGAGAGGAGATATCCAACCCATGACTTAGAGTTAGCAGCTATCGTTTTTGCCCTAAAGATGTGGTGGCATTATCTTTTGGGAAAAAGATTTGAGTTGTTTAGTGACCACAAATCACTCAAATACCAATTTACCTAAAAATATTTGTATCTTAAGCAGTAGAGGTGGATGAAGTTTATAGCATCATATGACTTTAGGATATAATATACCCTAAGAAAAGGAAATGTCATCACCGACGTCCTTAGCCGGAGGCATGCTACTTTAAGTGCTATATATGAGTGGAGACAATTGGAGTTTCCCTCCAATTTCAATTTCCAATTACTAATAGAACCCACTCTAGGCTATTTGGAAGTAATGGAGGTTAGGCCGACATTAATGGACTGCGTTGGACTAGAGTAGAAGAAGGATGAGGCGATAATGGATATTTTGGACAAGATGAGGAGAGGGGGACACTTTCTCCATAACTGTAGGTATGCAATTGATGAAAGAGAATATTTAAGGAGTGATGGATGCCTTTGTGTTCCTATGGTTGATGATGTTTTGGAGGAGGTGCTTCCCGAGTGTCACCATTCTAGGATGACCTTTCATCCCGGAGGAGATAAGATATACAGGGATATGAAGAGAATTTTCTATTGGTTAGGGATGAAGAAGAGGGTAGTTGAATTTGTTTCTAGGTGTTTGACATGCCAAAAGATAAAAGCCAAGCAAGGATAGCCCGAAGGGTTGTTATTACCACTGGAGATGCCAACTTGGAAGTGGCATATATCAATGGACTTTATAGATGGGTTGCCTAGAAGTCAAAAGGGCAATGAAGCTATTTGGGTTATAGTAGATAGACTCACTAGAAGCGCCCATTTTATTCTCATTAGTAGTAATAAGACCCACAACATCTTTAGCACAAATTTATATTAAGGAGGTGGTTCGACTTCATAAAACCCCAATTAACATTGTTAGTGATAGGGAGCCCTTATTCACTAATGAATTTTGAAGGAGTTCGTAGTCAGCTTTAGAAACCTCATTAAATCTTAGCACTGCTTACCATTCTTAGATCGATGGTCATACTGAATGGAGAATATGATTTTATAGGACTTATTAAGAGCTTACATCATGGATTTCGAAGGACATTGGGAATGACTGTTACCTTTAGTAGAATTTGCGTACAATAATAGTCACCAAGCGACGATTGGCATGGCACCCTTTGAAGCGTTGTACGGGGGGCCGTGCAAATCACTTGATTATTGGTGGGAAACTAACGACAAAATTCTACTCGGACCAGATTTGATTCACAAGACCTTGAGAAGAAAGAGTTGATTAGGCAGTAAATGAAGATCGCATAGGATCTCTAGAACTCCTATGTGAACAGGCGAAGGAAGGGATTGAAGTTTGAGGTAGGAGACATGGTATCCGTTAAAGTCTCCCTCTTAGGAAGGTTATGAGGTTTGGTAAGATGGGGAAGTTTGCACCAAGTTTTGTTGGACCTTTCCCGTTCTTGGAAAGAATATGGAAACTCGCATATCGAGTAGAGCTACCAGATAAGTTAGCAGAAGTCCATGAGGTATTTCACGTTTCGCACTTAAGAAAATGCCTTTACAGCACCACCACCATAGTAGAGCCTGATCAGTCAGTAGACATAGAAACGAAGCTGATAACTGTTGGATCTGGGGCTTTGATTCTTGCCAAGATGATCAAGACGACATAAGAATGATAGAATATTCGACAAATCTACGACTACAAATTACGAAGGTAACTAGACTCGAAGATCGTATAACAAGTGTGAATTTTGTTTTAGAGTCTTAGTTAGCACTACAAGAAAATATATTATTAATAACGTCATTTAATAGCGCATTATTCTAAAGCGTTATAGTTTGCCTTTAATTATTTGATTTTTTACTCTATTTGTTTTGTATTTTCACACGTAATGCTTCACAAAGCGCGAAATCTCCTAATTATTTCGTGGCCATGGGTTTCTCAAATTATTTCCCTCTCCATCTTTCCTCTTTCATTTCGTTCCATTTTTCCTTAGTCTCCCATACCAGTGGAATCAAATCCCCAAATCACTCTTCAGATCCATTCCTCCTTCATAAACCCTAATCGGATCCAGTTAAATCTTGCACAGTGTCTCCAACACCGGCCCTGGCGTCAAGTTCAGGGGTGCTTTTCTAGGTGCTGTTAGCTTTCCTCAAGTGATCACCACCACCACTTCCTTCAATGCTTCCCTCTGGCAGCTCATCCGTCAGATATTCATTCCATTAATCTCCTTGTAGACTTTTAGTCCCCACCTAACTTGATATTTTCACCCTTGCTTTCCCCTAATTAAGATTTTTATGGCGAAAAAGAAAAGGTTGTGTCGGTTCTAAAATAGTGCAGAATATATAGTTATGGTAGTAGAAGTTAACATTGTCAATAGCGAATTGAGCTTACACAAGAATTTAGCCAAGTCAAGAATTTAGCGAATTTAGCCAAAGGAATATGAATTCTTACACAAGAAATTGAGCAAGTCAACACGTGTGTTTTCCAGTTGTTAATAAGGAAATACAATTGAAGTTCCTAAATGGTTTGGTTCTTTTAGTTTATTTGGTGTATTTTTAGTTCTAATGACATGAATTAATATTTTATTTGCAGATCGTCTAGCCTTGATCAGGCAACAAAGGCAGAGGCTGTGAAGAAACGGGAAGAGGAAAAGGCAGCGAAAGAAAGCAAGAAGGCAGAAGCTCACAAGTAGCGATTTGTCATATTTATTATAGGCATAAATTTATTTTCCAGATTCATGTTTACTCTTGATCACATGCAGTTTGCAGAACATGTTTGAAGTTTTATTCTCAATTGGTATTTACTCGGTTTCCAAGCTAAAACTCAGTTTCCAAGCTAAAACTCAGTTTCGATACTAAGTTAAACTCAGTTTTGAAACCCTGTTTCAACTTATATTTGAAACTAAATTCTCAGTTAGTGACATAATTTAGAAACTAAATTCGAAACTCGTTTTGAAACTTGGTTTTGAATTTTTGGAACAAAACCACAAGTTGGAGTCCAGATATATATTCTATGGTCTCAGATTGGATGCACTTCATGAAAGCAACTGGGTCAGGGTGAGAATTTATACTTTGATTATGTAGTTTGCGTTATATGCGACCTGTTCTAGCATTTGTAGTTTGAGTTCAAAAGCCTTAAGGTATGAAATGTTTTGTATTCAAAAATTTCTAACCATTGCTTATCAATTTTTTCGTAGGTTGAAACATTCATTTGCTGTGATGCAAATAAAGAACATGAACCACACCCTTTGCCAATTAAGTAAGGTACCTTCCTTTTTCCTTAGAATATATTAGGTAGACTGCTATGACTATATCTGCCATATTTAACTTGTTTTAGGAACGCATATCAGTTTAATGATAAGATTTATCGAAATTATGAAGCAAAGTCATTTTTCGTGAAAGGGTATTAATTATTCACAAAGATATGCAATTGTTTATTCATATCAATTTGATGTAATTAGATTTGGTTATTTATCAATCAATTTGCAATGACTGGATACATCATTTAAAATATTTTTCAGACCTATTACCTATAAACTTATTGGTCATTATTATTTACAGTTTAAACGTCTCATTGACATCTGCATATATAAGTCTATATTACTAGTTAAAGTATTAATCAGTCTATGTTAGTATTTACAATTTAAAAATTATATTGGTCTATGCTACCAGTCAAAATACTTCATTGTACTATCATTATTTTTGTACTCCATACTATGTATGAATAGTGCACATTTGTATAACAAGCAATCCTATCATATGTAGTTTAAATAATGAGATATTTGTATTTTTTTATTTGTAATTTAGTAGTAAAGAGCATAGTCGTAGAGCATGTATTCTTTGCTACTACTGTAATACACTAACAACTGTTGTTCACATTGGGTTGTGCATAATTGCTTTGGTTATACACTTCAGTCACTGATATAGTGATATTCATACAAAAATATTGCTGATGGGCTTTTTTCCATCTGAACTTGCCAAGACATCAAGTACTTCCCAATACTACCGAACCAAAAATAATTAATGCAATACAATAACAAAGCTCCTTGGTTAAACTCTTAGGCACTATATTAACTGCACCTTCCTTTTTCTTCATTTCTCGATCCAGGCCATCATGCTACTGATTTCTGTTAACTTTGACAAGATACATATAGCGGCATGCTGTTTAATTTGTTGACACGTATTATATTGTTCTTATACATTTTCCCAGATTACCACAGAAAACATTTACCTGCTTATTCCATTTAACCATAACTTTGTGTCAATTAATATGTGGATATAATGTTAAAAGTACCGAATCTAGTGTACCTTTGCTTATATAGTCCCGTTCAAGCTCTTGTAGGAGATAGAGTGGTGTACTATTTGTGTTTGATTTAAGTTTAGTTCATCTACTGACTAATTTTGTTAAAATTAAACAAGTTTTATAAAATTAGTTAATTTTAAGCTAACTAAATTTCATAAATCATAATATAACTAATTTACAAAGTTTTATAAATAATAACAATAATTATGATGATGATGAATTAACCGTGTTTATAAAAATTAACTAAGTTTATTATAATAATATAATTAAATTAACCGAGTTTTAGTAATAATAATAATAAATTAACTAAGTTAACCAAGTTTATAAAAATTAACTAAGTTTAAGTTAACTAAATTTTATAAATAATAATAATATAACTAATTTAACAAAGATTTATAAATAACGGTGATGATGACAAATTAACTTAGTTTATAAAATTTAACTAAGTTTATATTAATAATAATAATAAATTAAGTTAACTTATTGGTCATTATTATTTATTGTTTTTCGTTCACATTTACTTTACTATCTATATAGTAATTTTGCATTTTTCCCCATTCTGATGCAATTTGCCCTACACTATCTTCTTTTTGTATCTACATAGCCTGATTATGTAAGAAATTACATACTCTCAAATGTCACTCTTCTAGCTTTTCATCTATAAAGGAAGGGGTATTATTAACAATATAGTAGATCCGTAGCATGCAAATACATATAAGATATAGTAGAACAAACTTGAAATAAATTAATGTCACAATTCCTTAATCTAAAAGTCATTAGCTTATTCCGTAGAAATTTTAGCTGATTATCAAAGATAAAGACATAATTGATAAGGTAGGGGAAACTAAAAATGTATAAATTTTACAAGAGAATTTTTTTCTTCTTTTCACCATGTCGTCCATTAGAAGTGTTAGAATATTGATTTTATTAAATTAATTTTTATATTAGCACAAACTATTTGTCCTTGCATTTCAAGTCACGAACAACCTTTACAATTTGATATAGGAAAGAGGTTACGATCGATTGTATTCTTATTCTTTGTAAATGTTAATACAGTTTGCCAACTATGAACTGTTTATATTCTTGTTTTCTTAGCTCTGTTCATTCATGCTACTATTCACCTTTTTTGTACTTCAAGGCCATTATTGTGATTGAAAACTGACTAAAATTTATGATCTGTACAGTTGCAAGCACTATCAAAGAAAAAGTTATAGCTTGGTAAGTGTATTTAGCTAAGTTTTATAAAAAATTAATTAAATTTCTATAATAATAATAAATTAACTAAGATTATAAAAATTAACTTTGTGTATTAAGTTATACAAAATATAAATAAGCTTATAAAAATAACTAAGTTGATAGTAACAACAATAATTTAACTAATGTTTATAAAAATCAACTAAGTTTATAATACTAATAATAATAATGATAAAATAATAATAATTAACTAAGTTTATAAAAATAACTAAATTTATTTATATAATAATACAATAATAATTACTAATGTTTTTGAAAATTAACTAATTTTATAATAATAATACTAACAATAACAAGAATCATAAATAATAATAATAAATTAAATATAAGTTTTATAGAAACTAACTTAGCTTATAATATTAATGATACTAATAAGAATAATAATAAATTATAAAATATTAATTAAGTTAATTAAGTTTTATAAAAATTAACTAAGTTTATATAATAACACAATAATAATTACTAATTTTTATGAAAATTAACTAATTTTGTAATAATAATACTAACAACAACCATAAATAACAATAAATTAACTATAAGTTCTAAAAACTAACTAACTAAGTTTATAGTAATAATGATACTAACAACAACAATAATAAATTATAAAATATCAACTAAGCTAACTAAGTTTATAAGAATTAACTAAATTTATATAATAACAACAATTAACTAAGTTTATAAGAATTAACTAAATTTATGTAATAATACAATAATAATAACTAATGTTTATGAAGATAGTTTAACTAAAAGCAACGGTGAGAATTATAATATAATAAAAATAATACTAATAATTAAAATAGATTAACCAAGTTTATAAAAATTAACGTCATTAATTAAGTTTTATAAAAATTAACTAAGTTTATAATAATAATAACATAGTTTAACTAGGTTTATAATGATAAAAATTAACTTACAGTTTATAATAATAATACTAACAACAACAATAATCATAATAATAATACCAATAAACAAATTAAGTTCATAAAATTAACTAAGTTTCATAAAAATTAATTAAATTTATAATAGCAACAACAACAACAATAATAATGATAAATGATAAAGTATTAACAATTTTAACTAAGTTTTATAAAACTTAACTAAATTTATAGAATAATAATAATAAATTGACTAAATTTTAAAAAATAACATCATTAATTAAGTTTTATAAAAATTAAAATTTCTTATAATATTAACAGAGTTTATAATACTAATAAATTAACTAAGTTTTATAATAATAATAATAACTTAACTAATGTTTATGAAATAAGGTACTTTCTTATATTAACTAAATTTATATGATAATAATAATAATAATAAATTAACTAAGATTGTAAAAATTAACTTTGTGTATTATGTTATATAAAATATAAATAAGCTTATAAAAATAACTAAGTTGATAGTAACAGTAATAATTTAACTAATGTTTATAAAAATTAACTAAGTTTATAATACTAATAATAATAATTAACTAAGTTTATAAAAATAACTAAATTTATTTGTATAATAATACAATAATTACTACTGTTTATGAAAATTAACTAATTTTATAATAATAATACTAACAACAACAACAACCATAAATAATAATAAATTAACTATAAGTTTTATAGAAACCAACTTAGCTTATAATATTAATGATACTAATAAGAATAATAATAAATTATAAAATATTAACTAATTTAATTAAGTTTTATAAAAATTAACTAAACTTATATAATACAACTTTTAACACTGGTTTTGAAGTTTTTAACTTGTTCATAGGCTAATATTATCTTCTATGATGCGTCTTTCAGGAACGTAGGCATATAGGTTTGGTGAAATGAATTTGGGAATAAGTGGTCTGACTGTATTACAAACAAATTTGAAGATAAATTTGTAGAGAGTTTGGTAACAAGATGTAGGTCATATATAGTAAGAACATTCGTATTCAGATATCTTACAAGTTTATGAGTAGATATCAAGTGGACTGAGATCAAAACATATATTAAATGTTCCATTTCAACCACCTATGAAAGAGACATACACATTGAATATTGAAAATGCATTGTCAATTAAATTAGTTCTGCAATCAATTTATATTTTAACCAATACACAACCAATTCTGAAATCAAATCATGAGGTTAGCAAATGTGGCCTCACGGTAAATTTAAACCCAATTTTGTTACTTCAACTATATTTTAATTTAGCCTTGATCTATCTTTTGTTTTGCAATGTTGCAACCCACTCGCTGCTGCAGTGTGTTCTGGATCTGTATCTGAGAAATTCATTTTTCCTCATTTGTTGTTTCTTGAAAACCGCTTCAGGCAAAACTCATCTTGGATAAGGCATGTAGGTGATAAAATGCATACACTAGGGTGTTTGATGTTACATATCATTTTCAAATGTCCAAAAGTAAGTTTAATTTCTAATAGCATGCGTTCTTCTATGCAAAATTACGGTGGAAAATCATTGTCAGTTATTTGTCTAGTAATTTCTCAAAAAACTTCTATTTTTTTCTCCATAGAGATATATTCAACCATATATCACCATTCTGTTATGTATATATGCTGAACATGTCTTTGAAACCGCTACAGATGCTGGAGCAATTATGTCTTAGAGGCCTTTCTTTGTTCAGAGGCATCTGCCAAACATAAATTCAATGTTATTTCCAAGTAAGCATTCAACTCTAGTTTTTGTTTTTTAAAGATTGGATTAATATGTCTTTTGTTGGTTATGTAGTTGTGGAATTTTTTTTGTTTTGAGTCTATTAAACAAGTTTAATTTTCTTTCAGTGGTATTCATTTAGTGCAAATATTTCAAATTACAGAAGTAAAATTTATTATTATAGGCAAGCACTATATATTTCTTGAAACTATTTACATCCCATTTTATTATAATGTGTATATATATGTTAATCTTGCAAAAAATAGATTTCGTAAACAATTTTTTATAGGTAATCCCAAAATGCACCTGCTACAATGTGGTTGGGATGGGTTTGCAAGTGCAAAGAAACTTATGGCCATGGATGCTTTATCTTTTTAAGTTATGTTATCTTATATTTCATCTTTAGGCATATCCAGTAAAAATATGCATCTTGAAGTTCTTGCAAATGCATGGTAGGCTGTCAAACAGAGGGGAGAATTCACCTTGACTTACCCTAAGCTTCTAATCTTGCAAACAGAGGGAGAGAATTCACCTTGCAAATGCATGATAGGCTGTCAAAGTTCTTGCAAATGCATGACCCTGGCATTTTTTTTCTCTGTCACTGTGTACGTTTCTAATCTTCGTGCATGTTTCCTGCCTCCTAGTTTAGTTCATTTGAGTCGTATTACAATTCTATACATTAACTCATGATAACACTTTAGAGAAGTCAAATTGATTAGCTGTTTATATGACAAATTTTAGAGTCTCATTCGGACCACGGTCCAGGACAGTTGAATGATGTCCATCTACTTTTATGTCTACATCATAAATTAAACAACCTTTTTCCTGTTCTAACCATTTTCTTCTGCCAAATCATAACAATAGAGAGCCATTTCTATGGTAGATCATTTGGTTTTGGTTCTATAATATCACTATATTAATAATACATTGTAGACTATAGGTCAGTGATAAGGTCTCTAAATTTCTGTGTTGCTTGAATTCACGGTCATAATTCAAGCCGAGATCCGATGCTTTTTTTACCTAGCAGTTTGTTGGAGGGATGGTGTTCTGAGGGCCAGTCCTTTGAGTTTACCTAAAACTAGTTGTGAGTCGATCTACATAAATATTAGTTGAGTTTTATATAATTATTTTCAAATTGTTCTGAATTTTCAGGAAGTATTACCAATGACCAAAGGTATGCACGAAGAAAGGCTTTGAGCAGTTCAAGTTATTAGTGATGCATTTGGTACCTGTAGACGTTAACTTTGAACTATGTTGTCTTTTGTTATCATGAATATGTATTGAATTTGGTAACTCATGTATTGAACTTATTTTTTGTTCGTTGAAACTTTATTTTGTTATCATGAATATGCATTACATTTGTTGATTATTATATTTTTTTCGTTCATACATTATTCAAATTGTTATCTATTTAAAGAAGATTCATTTTGATTGTTATTATTAAAATGTAATAGTGGGGTGCATCAAATATATAGTAAAATAAAGCATAGCTTCTAAAAAGCGTTATAACTATATGACATAAGTGCTATAAAAAGATAATGCAATGTATAAGGTTACCGTCAAAGGATACCAGCAAATAGGTGTTATTGTATCTACACATTTTATAGCGGTATATATATATGTTGTAAATGGATATAGAATATACTATAAACATGTTGATATATAGCGCGAAATAGGCGCTATAGAAGAACTATTTTATAGTGGCAACTTTATGCTATGAAATCATGCTCTTTTATAGCGGGTTTTTTTGTGTTATAAATGTGCAATTCTTTTTTATAACATGTCGATATACAGCGTTTATCAAGCCGCTATAGTTGTGTTTAATAGTGGCTATATGCCGTTATAAAATACTGTTTTTCTTGTAGTGTAGTGTTCATATATGTTAAAATCTATCCTCAAGTAGTTCACACTCACTCACATATCAACAACGATTATTTAAAATTGAATTTATATTATTTTTCAAACTAGTTTTATGGAAATTCACATATCAGTCGACTGAATGCACATAGGCAGTCGATTGAACCAGTGCATACATATGTGCATGTATATGTTTTTAAATTCAGTCGACTGACCTGTTTATAACTGTCATATTTATGAAGAGACGCTTCTTTTCACGAATAGATTTCTTCTTCGCAGAGAGTTACATCAATTGCTGCTCGATAGAACTTTTCACCAGAGGTTGTAACTCTTTCTCTACTATAAATAAACATGATTTTCAAGATCAACTCACTTAATTTTCTATTCTCTACTCTCTTGAATTTTAGAATGTCTTATTGCTTTAAGTTTGTGCAGTCACACTTTCAATTCTCCATTTCTAAAGTAATATATATACCTTCCTTATCTTCACATACACACAAATATACATATCATACTTGAGGAAAAGATTATAGGAAGGGTGTACTTCATTTCACAAATCTGTGTTGTAACAAGAGCATGCAAAGTCAAGAAAACATTTCATTTAGATCAAAGTCCTGTTTGGTTGCTCAGGTAGGAAAATCCTGTTCGGTTGCTCAGGTGGTCAAAGTCATGTTCGGTTGCTTAGGTGGTGTAAACCTATTCCTTCAGGTTAAGTGAGAGTTGCTAATTAGAATTCTAGAAGGAGTCTGGGACTGGATGTAGAATGGAAAGTTCGAACCAGTATAAAAATCTCTAGTGTCATTTTATTTTACTGTTATTTACTTACTTTATATTCCACAGAAGTAGTTTTGATAATATCCATGTTACATGATCCTATAGTCACTTTCATTTGGTATCAGAGCAGGTCATCTCATAACCATAATACAGTTACCTGATTTTTTAGTAATATGGAAAACAACACTAGCGCAAGTTTTACTGAAGGTCAATCTACTGCACGACCACCACTATTTAATGGGTTAAACTATAACTATTGGTCTACTAGGATGAGAATTTATATGCAAGCTAATGGTTATGAAACCTGAAATATTACTCAAGCAGAATATAACGTACCTACTAATGAATATTCACAATAGTCTAACACACAAAAACTAGATGCTACTGCAAATGCTAGAGCTATGAATATGTTATTTTGTGCATTAGACAAAAATGAATTTAATAGAGTTAGCATGTGTAATATTGCTTATGAGATTTGGCATCCACTTAAAGTTACACATGAAGGTGCTAACAAAATAAAGCAGAGTAAGATTTCTATGCTCAAGAATCAGTTCCAGAATTTCAAAATGAAGCAAGATGAAACAATAAATGAAACATACTCTAGATTTCAAGACATATATCATTCTCTCTTAGCAGAAGGAGAAATTTATTTGAACTTTGATATTGTTTCAAAAATCCTTAACTCTTTAACGGATGAGTGGGAACGAAAAGTATTAGCAATCGAAGAAGCTAACGACATTTCAACCATTAAACCAGAAGAGTTGGTAGGAAATCTGATGTCTTATGAAGTTAATCTCCAGGCAAAACGAGTACAGGCTCAAGATAAGAAGAATATAACATTCCAAGCAGAAAAGGATGAATCAGATTCAGATGAGGAAGACATGGCGTTCATTGCTAAGAATTTCAAAAAGTTTTTGAAATTTAGAAAGAGCAACAATTTCAAAAACAACAAGAACAGCTTCAGTAGTAATAACAACAACAATAAGCCATCATCTTCTGCTTTGGAATGTCACAAGAAAAGGCACATCAAGAAAGACTGTCCTAATCGAAAGAGAGACAAATTTAAGAACAAGAAAGACAAATTCAATAAGAAAGCCTTCTCTGTTACATGAGATGATTCAGAATCATCTTCGTCATCAGTTAGTGACACAGACAACGATTCTGAACAAGGTAACGTTAGTTTTATGGCCGCAAATGACGAGGAACCACTTAAAAAGAGGGGAAAATGGATATTGGACAGTGGTTGCTCAGAACACATGACAGGAAATAAAGAGATGCTAACAAACATTATCTACTCAGATGGAGGTTCTGTCACTTTTGGAGATAATTCCAAAGGATATATCATCGGTAAAGGCGATGTGAGCAATAACGGTATATCTAATTTACCTCTTATTACAAATGTCTTGCTAGTTAAAAATTTAAAACACAGTTTACTTAGCATCAACCAACTGTGTGACAAAGGATTCAATATATCTTTTTTAGAAGATAAGTGTAGCATTTTTGATCAAAATAAAAATCTTATTTTTGAAGGTTTTAGAGATAAAAATATATATGTATTAAATATGAATATAAATCAAAACACTAATATGTGTCTAATAGCCAAAGAAAATGATCCTTGGTTATGGCACAAAAGATTTTGTCATATAAATTTCAAAGCCATAAACAAATTATCTAAAAATGAATTAGGAAAAGGTTTACCAAAAATGAATTTTAAAGTAAACAATATTTGTGATGCTTGTCAGTTAGGTAAATTATCAAAATCATTTTTTAAATCAAAGAAAAATATTTCTATATTACAACCACTTGAACTATTGCATTTGGACCTTTTTGGCCCAACTCAAGTTCATTTCATAAACCATAGTTAATATGTGTTTGTTATAGTAGATGATTTTTTAAGATATACTTGGACTATTTTTATGAAAAATAAAAGCGATACTTTTGAAAATTTCAAAATTTTTGCTAAAAGAATTCAAAGTCTCAAAAATTTTAAAATTTAAAACATTAGAAGTGATCAAGGTAGTGAATTCAAAAATGAAGTTTTTGAAGATTTTTGTAATAAAAAGGGAATTTACCATAATTTTTCTTTTCCTAGAACACCACAACAAAATGGAGTTGTAGAAAGGAAAAATAGAACCTTACAAGAATGTGCAAGAACTTTATTAAATGGAAGCACTCTACCAAAACATTTTTGGACAGAAGCTATAGCAACTGCTTGTTATGTTCTGAATCATGTTTCCATCCGACCACTAACTAAACACACTCCATATGAACTTTTTCATGAAAGAAAAGTAAAAACTAAATATTTCATATTTTAAAGTTTTTGGTTCAAAATGTTTTATTTTAAACATAAAAGATCAGCTTGGATAATTTGATCCAAAATCTGATGAAGGAATTTTCACAGGATATTTGGAACGAAGTAAGGCTTATCGAATTTTTAATAAAAGAACTAAAACAATCTAAGAAACACTTCATGTTTCCTTCGACGAAAATTTTATCTTTAATAAAAGTCTTGAAGATGATGAGACAATAACTAAGACAATCACAAATACGGTTACTCAAAATAATTTTTAAAAAGATGAAAACATTGTTCATAATTTTGAAGAAGATGAAAACTTTGTTCATAATGAAAATGGATTAAGATCTCCTCCTAGGATTTTATGAGATCACCCAGTAGAAAATGTCATGGGAGAAATTAATTCACATGTCAGAACTAGAAATCAACTTAATCAAATGGGTCATGTAGCATTCCTTTCTAACATTGAACCTAAAAATGCTAAAGAGGCCTCTACCGATGACTATTGGATTATAGCTATGCAAGAAGAGCTAAACCAATTCGAAAAAAAATGAAGTTTGGGACTTAGTTCCTAGACCGAGTGATCAAACAGTCATTGGTACAAAGTGGGTCTTCAAAAATAAAGCCGATGAACAAGGAAATATCACTAGGAATAAAGCTAGACTAGTTGCACAAGGATATAATCAAGAGAAAGGAATTGACTATGAAGAAACATTTGCTCCAGTCGCTCGACTAGAAGCAATTCGTATCTTACTGGCCTTTGCATGTTTTAATAATTTTAAACTCTATCAAATGGATGTTAAAAGTGCGAATAGACACTTCATTTTACAATATAACCTTCATAAAATCAAACAACCCTTCATTATTTTATTTGCCCTTCCACTCTCTATATATCTCCTTCACCAAAAACCCCAAATCCCTACATCAATTTCAAGTTTTCTTCTCCAAACCCTAAACCAAAATGCCTCCCAAAAGAGCAAGACCTTCCTCCTCCTCTACTGGACTCTCTGAATCACAAATTAGAGGATGGCTTCACAACGAAAAGGCAGCACAAAGATTCGATAAGATGAAAAACTCAAGAATATTTGAAGGTTCTTTTATCAAATATCTAGATTTTGCCTCATATGCAATCCAAGACCTTGCTAGAAGAAGTGGTTTGGAATCCTTACTCGATTTCAATGCCAACAGCTTGAAGATAAATCATCCCCTTATCAAGCTTTTCTATGCGAACCTCAATTTGGATCACCATAATATTCAAAACCCTGACGATTGTATATGGACTGTCGTATGCAGGGTGAAGATATTCTTACTCGTCACTCGACTAGGAAAGATTCTCAATTACCCTTCCGAAGGAGAAGATTAAATGGAGATTGAAGTTAACATGGATAACCGAGATAGAACTAGCCATCCTTTTCTCTACGACTTAATAGAACTCAAGGCAATAGAGCTTCGACCAAAGGCTAGAATCATGCATCGAGCTCTTACTCATTCTATCAATCCTCGTATAGGCAGCTACGAGAAGGTTTATAGGCAGGATTTTCAATCGCTATATGCTATTTGGGGACAACGTTCCGTTAATTGGGCTAAGGTAATTCTCGATGAATTTCTGACTTTTAACCAAGGTCATATGAAAACCATACACTATGGCGCTTATATCATGAGAATTATTCATCATTTAGAAATTATTCTCCCCGATTTGGACGATTCCGCAATTAGTTCCCTTAACACCAAAACTTTAAGCCTCATGGAACTTCCAAAGCCACACTATTATAACCTTTGAACATTGGCTAGAAAACCAAGTGGCCGGACAGCCCCAACCTTCTTCTAGACAACAAGCTCCTCAAACCGAAGCCAGATCCTCTTTCCAACCACAACCTCCACGATAATTCCATGAAATTAAAGAGATTGGACCGGATGCCCAACCACGAGAAGCTTAAACAATTGTCTCTAGAAACCAAAATCTTTTAGATAGGCGACTTTCTCGTGTTGAGACAACCATTACCAAAGTAAACTCAAAGCTAAATCACATCAAAGGTTTCTTGAATAATATTTGGGAATTACTATCTTGTGGTCCACCCTCCTCCACGTCCGTCCATGTGCCTACGGATCCAGGAAAGCGTCCACAACCTCATTTCACTTGGTCAACTTCCGAAGAAGGACAAGAAGGAGAAGAAGTGGGTGGTAAAGGCAGAGACTCTAGTGGAGATGATGAAGAAGGAGAGGAAAGCTCCGTGGAAATGATGATGAGTAAGTGGTTTACTTAGTTTTATTTTAAGTATTTTGGAACAATGGTATGTTTCATTTTGGAACAATGGTATGTTTTTATGCTTTAAAACTATGTAGATTGTTCTATGTATTGTAAGTGATTTTATTTCATATTGTTGTATATGCCATTATTCGTATATGCTCTTATGCTGATCTATGTTGTGAATATTATGAATGATGGTATATTGCTTACATATTATATATATATACATACATATCTCCTTTTGGTCGATGACAATGGGGGAGAAGAAGTGTTGTACTAACAAAAGTGGCAGATTTAACAAAAATTTCGTCTCGGATTTAGGAGGAGTTATATAAGGATTTTTGTCAAGATTTTGCTCATATTTCAATATATCATAAAGAGTTGTCATCAATCAAAATGGGGGAGAATGTTGGATCTCAGGTTTTGATTCATGCCAAGACGATCAAGACGACATAAGAATGATAGAATATTCGACAAATCTACGACTACAAATTACGAAGGCAGCTAGACTCGAAGATCGTATATCAAGTATAAATTTTGTTTTAGAGTCTAAGTTAGTGTTCATATATGTTAAAATCTATCCTCAAGTAGTTCACACTCATCACATATCAACAACGATTATTTAAAATTGAATTTAGATTGTTTTTCAAACTGGTTTTATGGAATACATATCAGTCGACTGAATGCACATAGGCAGTCGACTGAACCTGTGCACGTTTATGTTTTTAAATTCAGTCGACTGAAGTTCTTCAACTAGTCAACTGAGCAGGTTATAACTGTCATATTTATGAAGAGACGCTTCTTTTCATGAATAGATTTCTTCTTCGCAGAGGTTACATCCATTGTTGCTCGCTAGAACCTTTCACCAGAGGTTGTAACTCTTTGTCTACTATAAATAAACATGATTTGCAAGATCAACTCACTTAATTTTCTATTCTCTACTCTCTTGAATTTTAGAATCTATTATTGCTTTAAGTTTGTGCAATCACGCTTTCAATTCTCCATTTCTAAAGCTATATATATATATATATGTCTTCCTTATCTTCACATACGCACAAATATACATATCATACTTAAGGAAAAGATTATAGGAAGGGTGTACTTCATTTAACAAATCCGTGTTATAACAAAAGCATGCAAAGTCAAGAAAACATTTCATTTATATCAAAGTCCTGTTTGGTTGCTCAGGCGGGAAAATCCTATTTGGTTGCTCAGGTGGTCAAAGTCATGTTCGGTTGCTCCGGCGGTGTAAACCTATTCCTCCAGGTTAAGTGAGGATTGCTAGTTAGAATTCCAGAAGGAGTCTGGGACTGGACGTAGAACGGGAAGTTCAAACCAGTATAAAAATCTCTGGTGTCATTTTATTTTACTTCTATTTACTTACTTTATATTCCGCACAAGTAGTTTAGATAATATCCATATTACACTATCCTACAGTCACTTTCAATAACACCTCGTGCCACCACATGCATAGTGTAGCATGAACTAGGAAGCTTCACAATAAAGAAATTAGGCTGGTTCCATTACAATGAAAGATAATCCGACGGAAAGCACACAGGAAACTGAAGAGAAGATGAGGACTTCTCATCCTGAGCTTTTCTATGGTAAACTCTCCTCTCCAAAATTTATGTTTTTGGTTGCATTGTGGTTGCTAGATTGGATGGTAGGTGATGGTTGCCACACTTTTACTATTATTTTTGCACTCGTGTTGAATTTTATGCATGTTTAGGATGCTTGCATACATGCTTATATGTCATGACCTTGCATTAACATTAGGATTGAGCTCAATTATAGTATGTCTGCATACATAATCACATTGCACTTTGGCTGAGTAGATGGTTGTGTAGAAAACTTGGTTGTGTAACATGGATACTTATTGCACATTACATTGTCTGTACCTTAGAGATTTCGGGGACGAAATCCTTTTTAAAGGGGGGAGAACGTAACACCCCGTAAAAATTAATAAGAAATTAATTAATTAATAACAAGGCTAAAAATGGAAATTTTGTAGGTATCAGAATTTAGCCAAAAAAGTTATGCCATTGCCTTCGTGGCGATTTTTCAATCTATTTTCATATATAAAGTTTTATAATCAGAGCTCAAATGGAAATTTTTTAACGTTTGAAGTTTTCGAATTCAAAATAATTCAAATCAAATTCAAGTTCAAATTTATAATTAATGTTAAGAATTCAAAATTTAAAAATTAATATTGAAAAATTGGGATTGAGAAAATGTTAAAATAAACAGTAACGTTAAAATTTAATAATGAATAAAATATCAATTAAAACGGCAAGATAAGTACATTTCAAATATAGGCTACCGGTCGACCACCTTCCTTGAGCCAGTCGACCGCTTAAGGAAGGGTGGTCGACCGGTGGGTGTTGTGGCAGCTAAGGTTTTGTATGGCGCGAACGATCCGGATTATACTATTTTAAATCGACTTAAATCCGAAAATTCTGGTGCCTTCTAACCACTATAAATAAGATGCCAACCCCCTTACTTTTATTCATAAATTATTTGGAAATGTAAGAGGAGCTCCGTCGGTCTCTTTCTTCCACGCGATTCAGAAATTCTTAAAACTCTTACGTAAGGGATTTCTGATGTTAATATTCAATTTCTAATCCTATTCTCCTCCAATCCCTAAAATATTGAATCTAATTTATATACAATTCAATTATTGCATATTTCAAAAGGGAGATGTTTGAAAAGAGAATAGAAAAGTAGGCATAAACAAATCCAGAGGAGAAAGCTAGGAATCATTTGTGAGTGGAAATCTTAGTTTTCTCATTTTAGTAATTGTATATTATAAGTTGGATTTGATATATGCCTTAGTGAATTTTGTTCACAAAAACACGAAACTAAAACCCTTAAATTCCCCCAAAGTGAAATGTCAATTCTTATGCTTTGAAATCTCAATTATTCTATATTAAAATAGCAGAATTTGTCTAGTTATTACAATTTGAATATTTTACATTCTATTCCACTTCTCACTTTTCTTTTTTGATGTAATTAAGGGTTTTAAAAAGAATATGAATCCCTTTTCATTTTAAATGTAGAAGTTGAATAAAGTGTAAAAAGATTTTAATTGTAAATTCTATTTATGTTGATTCTATTGTTTTAATATAAAATAAGTTTGGTAATTAATTTTATTAGCTTATGCTAGTCAATTGTTAGGATAAGGATATTGGATAATTTAATGTTATGATATGGAATTAAACCTGTATAAGTTGGAAGTTTTGACATTTAAATGATAAATATTGGACGCAATCTTCACAGGCTTAGGAATATTTAGTTACGTATTTATACATACATACATATATACATACATATATATATATATATTAGCATATAAATAACGTATAATTAATAACGTATTAATTGTGTAGCAAATAGGTGGGTAATTAAGATTAAAAAGCCCTTAGGAAAGAAGTTAGGATAATTATGGGAAATAATTTAAAATTAAAGTCGGAATAAGGAGACTTCCTTATAAGGCCTTAATGCGGAATGTGATGAGGTATATATGGTTATATGCTAGGAGAATGGAAATTATGACTAAATTATAGGGATGGGAGGTCGGTCAAAAGCACACAGAAGTCTGTCTGGCTAATCTGGCTACCAGCAGTGTGACTTTAGGGTTAATGTGAGACATCACCTATAAAAAGTACCCATGAAGGATGTGAGGTTAGTCCCAATTCTATAGGATATGTCTGCCCAGTTAATCTAGCTACTAGTGCCAACGAATATTCAGGCTAATGTGAGATGTCACAATTTGGGTTAAGGGTCATAATACGTAGGACCTGCTTTGGGTACCGAGGGGTCGTAAATGGTTGTTGTAGAGTCTGTCTCCTCTCGAATTAGGAAGTATTAAATGGTCGGGGTTAGCGTTTAGGTATGGTAGTAGGAAATTTTGGAAAGGGTCTGCTTTGGGTTCGAGATATCAATTGGCAATGTCCACCTCTTCCATAAAAAGTATTAAGTGGTCTGACAAAATTTTGTGCGATGTCAGCTAGAGGGAACCAGAGAGGGATCCACCTTAGGTTAGGTATTAAACGACGAGGACCTGCCTAAGATATAGGTATTAAATGGTCAGAGTATGCTTAATTCCCACTGAAAATTTATTAAGTGGTATGGGTATTTTCTCTCACATTGTTAGGACATGATTGATGGTAGATGCATAGGACTGAGAATGGCCTTTGGCCTACAGTTGAAGGTGGGTTATAGAGTTGGGTTAGAAAAGTGTATGTTATAGGATTGGATTGGGAAAGCCTTCAGGCTTACAGTTGGAGGTATTTATAAGAAACATAGTTAGGATACGTAAGACATGTTCTTATCTAAATTATACTTCAAACACTATCATGGAAAGACTCGATTTTTTACTCACCGGACATTGTTGTTCTGACTCCCTCCTCATTGCAACATAGGTTATAGAAGGCGATGAAGATTTAGGAGATGAAGGCGGAGACAGAGTCTGGTGGCAGTTATTTATCTACTTATGTTTTTGTATATTTTGATGTACCCATTTCAGACATGATGTTATTGTATTTTGAGATATTATACCACAGAAATTGGGATGTTATGTTTTGTTTTGAGATTTGAATTTTTATTAGATGGGTTCTATTTCTAGTATCCTTTCTACTATGAGATTTTAATAGCATTAGTAGATAGCTACATGTATTGTTCATTGTATCAATTTTACTAACCAAAAGTCAGATTCGGATTGGGTTTAATGTTTGATGGGCCTTTTCTGAGTCGAAAATTGGGCACGTTTCTAGACGGGTTATTGCAACCACCCCAATGGAATTTGGAACCGACCAACATTAGTTGATCAACTTATAATATGAACATAAGTGTCGTAAACTAAAAACTAAATCGATTTTATGCATATATAAAAGAAGTTCATAAAATGTTTTTGAATGCATGTTCTGCTGTACTTAGAAACAACCGTTGTTTCAACAAACACCAACTTCGTGGCGAAGAAATTTTTAGAAGTTACTGTTAGTAAAATGGGTTTGGATATGATCCAAAAATAATACTGATTACGTAAGTTGAAACAAAATCAACCATACAAAAATAGACATGACGCAATAGAATGTGTAATAAGAATTCTCACACATTAAAGAGAAACTATGAGTTTCATATCAATGTCGAAAAAAGAATTTTTTCAAATTGTCAATAAGCCATTAAGAATATCAGCTCTGCATTATGGCCCGATATGCAAATCCGGAACGAATTCCAAGTACATAATCAAAATATGATTTTAATAGTAGTTACCGAAGGGATATGATCCATCACCCGCATAAAGTGTCTTCGAGAAGGAGATCAATGTAGTTGGAATATAGTAAGCAACGTCGATAAAATAACCATGTAAATTTCTGTTGTTAAAATCAACTTAATATATTCGTCAATCAACGTGCTTAAGTTTATAAGATTTTACTTGCAAAAAATTTCACTCGATATGGTTTAGAGGTTTTGGGTACATGTATGTTGAAACAAGAAATTTAAATAAAATTTAGAATATGTTGTTTGCACATAACTAATATACTTAGGGGTATGCCCTAGGGGCAATTATGTAATTTGTTACATATATCTAACTCGATAACCAATCTTGTTAAAATAAAAGGTGTTTTCTTTCTATTATATACTTGATATAATGTGTTATATTAATTAATTAAATTAAAAGTGTATTTAATATAATATCCATAAATGGTGTGTTTGTGATAACAATTACAGATAGCTATAATCATGGGCATTGTAACACAATATTATAGAGCACATCATTTTAAATGTTCCGAGTCAAGATGCATCGAGACTGGATATCGGCGTATCCATTGAGACTAGAGTACGTAACGCTCTCCAATTTGGGCAGTGTATTACTCATGACATTGAGGGGCACCTACGGGTAACATACTAGTAGTTATTGGATAACTATAGAATGGCTCATTCGACAGTTTTCTATTGGTTAATACGACTATGTCAACTAGAAAATATTAATGTGACTCATTTACATAGTTCTGAATACTGTCAATCTTCAACATGAAAGCTCCACTTTGATGATAGTCAAATCATGGAACGATGTCCATCGAGTTACTATAGTTGGGTCAAGTGGAAGTATTGGAAGTGAAGCACTGTTCAAGAGAGGATTCATATCCTCGGTAAAATGAGGTTAGTATCATGGTCAACCGAAGTCAACTCAAAGTCAAAGTCTCTAGCTAGAGCATTTCGATCAATAATAATAATAATTATTTAACTAAGGACTTTGTGTTTGGAATATAGAGTTGAATGTGGACGACATTGGAATTTTGACCATTACCAAATTCCATAAGTTCAAAGTGATATAGCTTTAACAAAGAAAATCGGTGTAAATAAAAGTCACAATCGAGTAATGCTTAACAAAGTAAAATTGAATTTTACCGAAACCAAGTAAGCAATAAATTTGGCCAAAATGTCACAGCACCGGCTAAGTGACATGTAGTATTCGAATAGTTCGATATTAATTGTTGACCAAATTTACACCTAACGAGTCACACAACCGAAACAATGAATTCTCCTTTGATCGAATGATTTAATTAATTTGTAATAGTTACAGAATAATTTAATTAATTAATATTTGTGAAATATTGGTTATAAATTTGATTTTGATTTGATAAAAAAATATTATTAAATATATTCATGATAGTTATAAATATATTAACCCGTATACGATATCGATAAGCATTTAAATTAGGTTTAAACGTAAAATATTTGTTCGGGCCATAAATGGGCTTAAGGCCTATAAAGAGGGCTAATTTGTTCGGCCATAATAAGGGGTTATAAGCAGCTATATGGTGGGCTAGAGAGGCTTTAATTTGGATGGCTAGGATGGAAGGAGAATGTGTAAAGATTATATCCTAACTTTTCTCCTTCTCTTCCTCTATATAAAAATCTCTACCCTCATCTTTTTAAGGACTTTTGGAAGCCTTCGTCGCAACCTATTTCGAGCCGAATTCATCCTCTTCCATCCTCCATCAATTCAATTTCAAATCAAATCTAGTGTCATTCAATAGTTGGTGGTTAATGGTTCAGGGACTAGCACTCCTTTGGATTGGAAATCAGTCCGAGGATCAGATCTCATCGTTTCTAGGTATACTTACACACTTTAGGTATAAGGTATGTCCTTAACATGTTTATAAATATTAATTTATATATATAACGTTTATTTATATTACATTATTTGTTAGGTGATAATTCCAACATATAAATATATTATCACAATTTTGATTGGTTGTATGTATATAAATGTTTTTTATATAAAGAAATTCAAGTATATTCCTCTATGTGCAGCATGGCTTAACATTAAAAAAACAATTTTTTTATTTTTAATAAATTAATATAATATATATAGTTTAAAATTTATATACTTCCCTATAATTATGTAAAATATGAAAATATAATTTTATGTATAAAGTTTAAAAGACATAATAATTTCGACAGAAACAAATTTTTTATTATTATATATTATTTTTAAATAAAATTTAAATCAATTAATCATATAAATAATTATATTAACACATATGTAATATAAATTACGTTTTATATTTTTTTAAATTTTGTTAATACATATTATACTCTCGGCAAGAACTAAAAGGAAAAAACATGTTTTTATTTAAAAATATTTAAATATGAGCCGAAAGTTAAAATATTGATTTTTGAATTGTTTTAAATTATAAAATTATACAATAAATTTTCAAAATTCAAAATAATCGTTTAGAATTTTACAAGAAAATTAAAATTAAAATTTAGTTTTGAAAAATTATTTATTTATCAATTTTTAATAATTTTCATATGGTTATTTTTTATAATATATATTCTAAAATTTAAAACAAATTGAGCTGAGCGCAAGAACTGGTAGTTATATATTTAAGATAAATTATTTTGAGATTTCTTATTTGTATTAATATACATATATTTATTATTACACACACATATATGCATAAGTATTTACTATATACATTTAAATATATATGTGTGTGTGTGTGTGTTTTAAAAAAAATTATATTTATACCAGTAATGCTTTCAACCTTAAAAAAAAATATTCTTTTATATTTAATATATTTTATAAATGATTTAAACATATTTATGTAGTTATAAATGTATACACTGTTAATATTTCATATTTATGTTTATATATGTATACACACACACAAAATTATTTAAATAAAAAATTATAGTTTTTATATATATGTATACATATACACATATTTATAATATTTTATATATAATTAATAATATATATAAACATATATTTGGACAATACATTTGTATATCGGATGAGTTAATTTCCGCAATTCAGGAATTGAATTGCAATCGTCGATTCACGACGAATCTTATTATTTATATTAGAATCTCTTCCATTTTTATTTTTAGTCGGTTCGTATATTTTTAACCCTACTTGATTTTAATATGGGTTTTATTTTTTTCAAGTTATATGTTACACATGCACAAACATGCACGAACACACATACACATATATATGTATATGATACATGTGTGTATTTAATATAACATAATTAAATTATACAACATTATATTATAAATTTAAACAAAAAAGATTTTATTTAAATAAAATTTAGAAATGTTATAAATAAGTTAGACTTCATAGGCCCAATAAAGATCCACTAAGGTAAAATATAATTGAAATTCACATATAACTTCAGCCGCGGGCTGCTTTTGTTCCAACAATGGCATCAAAACCCAATAGCCTATACGATCTAAATTAGTCATATTATGGCTAACTTATTAAAGCCTACCCATATAGTAGGGTTTTAGAAAAGTAGTGTCAAAGGTTGGGTTTGTGTAATCAAGTATTCTGCCCTACTTGGCTACTAGCCTGGCCCGAAATGATGAAGTAAACCTAAAAGGTTATCTCTAATATAAAAAGGTCTAATTTGAATTGGGCCTTGAGCTAGTTTTAAAATTGTTTTGAAATTAAAAATAAAAGTTTTAAATTTAAAAGTTAAATTTAAAAAAGAAAAATATTATAAATGTTATAATATAGATTTTCAAATTGTTTTGAAAATTAAAATAAATGTTTTAAATTTAAAAGTTAAATTTAAAATCATACACATATTATAAAAGTTATAATATAATTTTTCAAAATGTTTATAAATGTTATAAAATAATTTCAAAATTTTAAATTTAGTAATAAAATTAATAAAATAAATAGATTAATTAAATAAGTTAATTAATGAAAAATATATACATGTATTATATATTTTGATATATGATATGATATTTGAAAATGTTTAAGATATGATAAGTATACATGTATGTATACAAAATGAATTTTGAAATTAATATAAATTTAATTAAAAAAATTTAATTAAATAAATTAACTAAAAGGTTAATTAATTAAACAACACACACACATGTATATGGTATATGTGTTATACTATAAAGGTTATAGTGTATAATAAATATTTAATATAAATATTATATCAAGATAATATAAAATTAATTAAATAAGATTTAATTAATATAATGTTATACACAAAACTATTATATAAGTAACATGAAATATAAAAGTTATATAATAATCAATCTTATATAATATGACTGTATAAATTAAAGGTGGAACATTAAGAAACCCTTAATAGACTTAAGGAATAAATACATACATAAATGTATGTATACCATGATTTCTAATGTGTCCGACACTTGAATCACTTGGGTAGTTCAAAAGAAATACAATATTCCATAAGTCGAAATCACTTAATATAATATATTGAAGATTATGAATCTTCAATATAATGTTATCCTCGACCATATATATGTTAATAAATTACTTGCATACTCCTTAGCTATTGATCAAACTCAAGCAAGGGATATTATGTGCAGTATTATTAATACATTGAATAGACGAGGTAAGATAACTATATGTATTTATTGAGCAAACTCAAGGTACATATACTATACTTAGGTCATCGTGACATGGTTAGTACGAGCGAATAATCCTATTTTGATTTGTTAAGCAAACTCAAGATTAATGTGAAATTAGAACAAGGTACTAAGGGTTAGGAGTTGTATACGATATAGCTGATAAGAAGTCATCCATCGTTTGTGTTGCTATGATTTGTTAAGCAAATTCAAGGTCAAAGTTCGAAGACGGACGAGTCCTAACCCCCATTAGTGAAGTGAAAGACGTCTATGTTTCGACTTAGGATTTGGTGAAACATAAAAGACTAGTGGGAGCCTCATTAGAAGAATGAAATGATAACATTTTACCTTTCTAATATTGTAAGACCATATGTTATATAATATTATAATAATCTACAATGATAAATTTGTGCATTTAATATGATTGATAAAACATTTATCAATTAAGATATACAAATGAACTGAATTGAAGATTGACAAATAGAAATATAACATATACCTACTAATAAATGCTAATGTTTCAACACCTATGCAAGCGTCTGATTCTGCAACTACAAAATACGTTCGTAATTTGGTCGCTTACGTGTTTATTTGGTCGAGACCGAGTACTGCATTATATGGGTTTTGAACTCAAAAGCAATACAATACTATGGATATTTGATCTATATAAAATCGCATATAAATGTTATATGATGAACGACCATAGTTCGTAGTATATGATATTTCAATGGAATTAGTTCGTCGGAAATAAGCAAATAAACCGTACTGTGAGATCGAGTATTCAGTTTGATTGATTACAAAGATCGTATAGTGTTAAATGTATCACTAGACCAAAACTATAATATAGATCTAAGAATTTATCATTCGAATGTAAGTTTGATTAGTTTATGTAAGGTGCATCATATTTGATGTCCTTAAATATTAAGGATGATCAAATGTAATTTTTAAAGAGTTTTTTCAATATTGTGGCAAGGGATTTCTTTTGAATGGTTCGACCATTTAGAAAGAAAAACAAATGTACAAGAGTAGATGCGATTTAAGATACAAATGAGATGAAGAGAATGAATAGTCATTTCTACTTCATAAAGAAATATCGAAGACGAGAATTGTAATAATAATAATAATTGGTATCTGACATTGGAATAAGAAATTTGATTTCTATTCCAAAATGTATTTTCTTATAGAAAATTATTTTCTGTGAGATTTATTTTTTTGAGTTAAAGATATTTGATAAAGAACTCTCCACTGTAAACTAGTTATAGTATATGAAATAAATAATCTATATTAAGTAAATCATGGACCTCCAATTCAATACGCTATTATAGTAATAGCAGAAATTGTGGGAGGGTGCCATGTAACACTTATTGAATGCATCAAATTACAAAATTTGTTTCCATAAAACCTACCGCATATATTTAAGAAATAATAACTATTTTTCGGCGTCGATTGAAAAATAGACATAGTTATATTTCAATGTGAATATTATGAATATTCATTATGAAATAAAACTATAATGTGGTATTTGTTTTCACAAGAAAAGTGATGCATTAAAAATACCAAAGTATCCAAAATTATTTACAATTGTTTTGGATTTATAGACTACGCCATAGTTTTGAGATATAATTTTTATTATATGGTTATGAATCATATGATATTGGTTAAACATAACTCAGACAATTAAGGGAAAAGCATCCGTTCAGTGGGAGCGTCATAGGAGTTAATGAACTCGTCGGATTGATACATATAGATATATGCAATCGTAAGTCTATTAATACCAAAACAGTTCCACGTACTTTGTCATATTCACCAATGAGTTATCACAAGCATGGACATGTGTATTAGATATACATCTATAAGTCCATGTTAAGCTCACAGAATATAAAACGGAAGTAAACAATATAACAGGACAAATGATTCGATTTGATCAAATGGATGAGTATATTGGAAAGAGTTTCGTATGTACCTAATATGAATGAAGATTCAAACTCAAAGGTTGCTACTGTTATAACACCCCGTAAAAATTAATAATAAATAAATAAAATAGATAAATTAATTCAATAAGCTAAGGCTAAAGATGGAAATTTTGCAAAAGTCAAAATCAAAATTTGACCATGGGAGTTGTGTCCTTGCGTTTATGATGAAATTCCGATCAATTTCCATATAATATGTTCTGAAAAGGGGCTCAAATGAAAAAGTTATGGACATTTGATGTTTGTACCAAAAATGGGCACAACACTCTTCGGAAGTCTTTGAAGAGATAAACGCGAAGAATGAAATTTAACACTGTGGGTTATCTAACAAAAACTCCAAATAACAGAAAGGTAAAGTGCAAAGACAAGCTATTTAGAGTGGTTCGGCGTTTTAGCCTACGTCCACTATGAAGTTTGATGATTGTATTGCTCGACACTCGAAGATTACAACTTCTTATAACGCAGTACAACGGGTTTTGTGAGCTAAGTCTGAATTTAAGACAACCGTGGTGATTCTGAGTAAATATGGCAGAGTCTGGGCGCTCTTTAGCTCTTAGAATTATCCGACCCCTTTTCTGAATGACCATGGGCTCTATTTATAGGTGTAGGAGGCTGATATTTCGCCTAAACTGAAGGGAGACCAGTTCTGGTACGTCAGGGGGCCCACATGCCCGCTTTCTGGAAGTCCGGGCCCACTTTGGGATCGATTCGAAGCTATGTTCGAATCGATCAAGAAATTGTCCAATCGAGCTGAAATTTGGTGTAAACATTCCTCAACATGTGCTCAAGCTTTTGTGAAAATTTCATAGCATTTGGACTTGTAGATCTCAAGTTATGATCGATTCAAGTTGGAGTTTTTCGCCCCATGGATTCGTTCGAATCAATATGGTTCGAATCCATACTCCTGTACGTGAAGGCGATGACGTGGTGCATATGCTTCGGGTCAATCCTCCTTTTTCTCCGAGGTTTCTGGGTCATATCCTTGGTTTTAGCTATGTGGACTTGGGGGATTCGAAGGTACTGGATTCGAAGGTTAGCTTCCTTCGAATTGATGATGTCGGTGCTTGTTCGAATCGATCAAAGTGTGCTACCGTGGATCGATTCGAAGTCGTTTGAGCCTAGGGATTCGAAAACGGGCTTTGGAATGGAGTCGGAGCTCCTCCACCTGCATGGATTCGAAGGATCCTTCCTTCGATGGATTCGAACTGGAGTATGTGAGGATGGGTTCGAACTTAAGCACATGAGGACTTGCTTGATGGAGTCGAAGCAAATGTGCTCTTCGTGGATTCGACGCAATGTTCCTCTGATCAATTCGAACCAGCCTTTCCTCATCGATTTGACCCTAGCCTATTTCTTGATCGATTCGAGCCTATGCTATTCTCGAGGGATTCGAACCTATACCACTTCATCCATTTTCCATAGGCGATATCTTGAGCATACGAACTCGGATTGCTCCGAAACTTGGAACGTTGGTTTCCACGGCTTCACTTGTCGTGTCTTATTAATTGTAGCCCGATCTGGATTTGGAAAAAGTTCATCGATATTTGTAGCTGCCCAACAATCATCCAAAGTTGGAGACGTGTGATTCTGTTTCTTTTTCAGTTAGTTCCTTGGTATCTCGGCCTTGCCAAAAGGCGGGATAACATTTGCCCCCCAAAGTACGTCTTGTGTAATCATGACGTGCTTTCAATAACTGCAGTCTTTCATGCTGGATATATCTGTTCAGTTGATCGCTTGACAGTCGTCTTTTTTGCAATCTTCTATTAGATAAACGTCCAACCGGCGGGAGTACGGAGTTAAGGAATGTTTATACTCCGTCTCGCGCTCTGGGAGTACGGAGTTAAGGAATGTTTATACTCCGTCTCGCACTGTGGGAGTACGGAGTTAAGGAATATTTATACTCCGTCTCGCGCTCTGGGAGTGCGGAGTTAAGGAATGTTTATACTCCGTCTCACGCTCTGGGAGTACAGAGTTAAGGAATGTTTATACTCCGTCTCGCACTCTGGGAGTACGGAGTTAAGGAATGTTTATACTCCGCCTCGCACTCTGGGAGTACGGAGTTAAGGAATGTTTATACTCCGTCTCGCACTCTGGGAGTACGGAGTTAAGGAATGTTTATACTCCGTCTCGCACTCTTCGGAGTACGGAGTTAAGGAATGTTTATACTCCGCCTCGCACTCTGGGAGTACGGAGTTAAGGAATGTTTATACTCCGCCTCGCACTCTGGGAGTAAGGAGTTAGGTGGAGGGTTGTCGTGTATCAACCCTTTTCCGGCCTGATGTGATGGCTTGCCCCCGAGCTCGGGTTTCACTTAGCGAGTGGCCGGTCGTATCACAGCCACTCCTTTCTTGAATAAATCCCATTGCGTGATGGAATTTAGCTCTTCGTGTATCGTGATGTTGTACATTGTATTTAATGAATCACCGCTCTGGCTCGAAGAGATAGCATTCATTGCTGGAATAAGAAAATACGGCAAAGTCAGTTGCCTTATTACAAATTCTAATTTCGAAATGCAAAAGCAAACTGCTAAATGGAAAAAATATAATGAAATAAATAGAGCCTGTTATGTGTAATAGCGACGGTGACTCTCGCTGTTCCAGGCTCTTGGCAAATCAAGACCGTCAACGGTCGATAGTTTGAATGTGCCATCTCCGAGTCTTCGGGCTATCGCGTATGGTCCTTCCCAACTTGGTCTCATGTGTGAAGGAACCGGATAGATTCTTTTGAGAACGAGATCACCGAGTTCAAAAGTTTGAGGTCGAACTTTGGCATTGTACAGTCGGGCGACTCGACCCCGATGTGCGGCCGCTCTCAAATCGGCCTCTTCCCGCTTCTCATATAGTAGATCCAAAGATTCAGCAAGCAATATACCGTTTGTTTTCGGATCATAATAAGTCACGCGATGGGAGAAAACTTCTGTCTCGACTGGAATAACGGCTTCTGAGCCATAAGTTAAAGAAAATGGGGTGTGTCCGGTTGCGGTCTTGTGAGTCGTTCGATAAGCCCATAATGCCATAGGGAGTTCATCAACCCATTTGCCCCCTTCCTTTTCCAATCGCTTTTTCAGAATGGATTTTATAACTTTATTGACAGCCTCAACCTGTCCGTTTGCCTGAAGATGTGCAACTGCCGAGAACTTTTTATGAATATGGAACCGTTGACAGAAACTTTTGAACTCTGCACTTTCAAATTGGGTTCCATTATCGGTGATGATGGTATGCGCGAGTCCAAATCGACAGATGATATTGCGAACTACGAAATTTATTACTTTCTTTGTCGTAATCATTGCGAGGGCTTCGGCTTCAGCCCATTTTGTAATGTAGTCGACGATGGCGTACTTCGCACCACCTCTCGCCAGAGGTAAAGCGCCGATAATATCGATGCCCCACATCGCGAATGGCCAGGGACTGACCATTTGAGTTATCTCGGTAGGTGGGGCTCTCGGAATTCGGGCGTGCTTCTGGCACCTATCGCACTTTCTTGCATAGTTTGATGCATCTCGGTTTACTGTCGGCCAGTAATATCCATACCGGAGTATTTTCTTGGTGAGAGCTTGCCCACCGGTGTGATCGCCACACTCTCCTTCGTGTACGTCATGTAACACTCGTTTAATTTCATCGTGCGCGATACACCGGAGGAGAGGAACAGAATAACCCCTTCTATACATCACTCCGTTTTGAATGACGAATCGTGAAGCTTTTCGTAGAATTTGTCTCTTCTCATTTCTGTGCACAGGCAATGCCCCATTCTCGATGTAGTTTCGATATGGAGTCATCCACGATTCTCTTTCAGGAGCAGTTTCAAATACAAAACTCGTCTCCATTTGATCGATGCTCGGGAAGGATAAAGTTTCGACGGGGACCAATCCCTCTTGCTGTGTTTCACCTGTGCTAGCTAACTTTGCCAATGAATCGGCTTTTTGATTGCGTTCTCGGGGTATATAATAAATGGCGTAATAATCAAACTGTTCCAGTACTTTCTGAACTTGAGCCAAGTAAGCAGCCAGTCTTCGATCTCTCGCTTGATATTCTCCCCGTACTTGACATACCACCAACTGTGAATCACAATAAATTTCCACAGCGGTAACCTTCAAGTCTCTGGCATGCTTTAGGCCGGTTAAGAGGGCTTCATATTCAGCTTCGTTATTAGTTGCATGAAAATTGAACTTCAAAGCGTAACATATAGATCGGCCTTCAGGCGTCTCAAGTACAATTCCAGCACCCGAACATCGGTCGTTCGATGCACAGTCAGTATGTAGCTTCCAGATGTATTCGGGGGATTTACTGGTTTCGGGTAAGTCCTCTGAAATGGTAAATTCAGCTATAAAATCCGCCAGGACTTGTCCTTGAATGGCTCTCCGCGGAGTATAAGTGATATCGAATTGGCTTAATTCAATGTTCCATTTGAGTAACCTACCAGACGTCTCAGGCCGCGTGAGGACCTGTCGTAACGGCTGATCGGTATACACAATAAGAGGGTGAGCTTGGAACTAAGGTCGAAGCTTTCTTGAGGCAATGACCAAACAGTAGGCTAGCTTCTCCAATCGGGGGTAATTTCTTTCAGCCCCTGTTAACCGTTTACTAACATAGTAGACCGGTTTCTGCACTTTGTCTTCCTCCCGAACTAAAGCAGCACTGATCGCATGCTCTGATACTGCCAGGTATAGGTACAATTGCTCGTGGTCAACAGGTTTTGACAAAATCGGTGGTGTGGAAAGGTGTTGAACCAGTGATCGGAATGCGCCTTCACATTCCGGGGTCCATTCAAAGTTTCGCTTTCCCTTCCGGATTAGATCAAAGAAAGGGATGCATTTATCAGTTGACTTTGAAATGAACCTGCTTAGTGCTGCTACCTTTCCATTGAGACTCTGGACTTGTTTTATGGTCCTTGGAGTTTGTAAGTCCCTTATTGCCCAGATCTTTTCGGGATTTGCTTCTATCCCTCGAGCATTAACGATAAACCCGAGGAATTTTCCAGAGGCGACACCGAAATGACACTTTAATGGGTTGAGCTTCATTCCACATTTTCGGAGAATGCTGAACATTGAATTTAAATCTCTGACATGATTCATGGAGAATCGAGACTTCACTAGCATGTCATCCACGTAAACCTCCATGGTCTTCCCAATCTGATCGGCGAACATCCGGTTGACCAAGCGTTGATATGTCGCTCCGGCATTCTTTAAACCAAAAGGCATGACTCTGTAGCAGTAGAGTCCCAAATCGGTCACAAAACTGGTATGTTCTTGATCAGGTAAATGCATAGGTATTTGATTATAGCCAGAGTAAGCATCCATAAAAGATAACAATTCATGGCCAGCCGTTGAATCTACAAGCTGGTCAATTCGAGGAAATGGAAAACTATCTTTTGGACAAGCTTTGTTTAAGTCAGAATAATCGACGCAAGTTCTCCATTTCCCATTCGGTTTTCGAACCAACACTGGGTTTGATACCCACTCTGGGTATAAAGCATCTCGGATGAAACCATTCGATTGTAACTTGTCAACTTCCTCTTTAAGGGAGGCAGATCTCTCTGGATCCATACCATGCCTTTTTTGTTTGACCGGAACGTGTCGCGGATCAATGTTCAAGGAATGAATTGCGATGTCCGGCGAGATCCCGCACATATCAGAATGTGTCCAGGCGAAAACATCGAGATTTGCTCGGAGAAATTCAACCAATTCCTGTTGTATCTGTTTTCCCAGTTGAGATCCGACTTTTAGTATCTTCGAGTCATCATCCTTGCTGACCGGGACGTCCACAGTCAGTTCGGCTGGGGAAGCCTGATTCTCTTTAACTTCGTCTTTATCCTCGTTGTTTCTAGGGTCCAGATCTTTAAGGAATTGGTAGTGGTGCCCGGGCCGGGGCCCAGGCGCTAGTTGTCAATTATCAGTAAAACGGATGCAGAGAGATTCCTCCACGCCCTTTCCTTTCTCCTTTTTCTGCGCCTCATGCAGTTCAGCAACATAACAGGCTCTTCCTACTGCCTGATCTCCTTGAATGACTCCAATCCCATGATCAGTCGGGAATTTTAAAGTCAAACACCACGGGGCAATGGCTACCCTAAATTCAGCGAGGGCCGGTCGGCCCAAGAATGCGTTGTACGGTGCGATGTCTAAAACAACAAATTGCAGCAGCCGGACTCTCCTGCGTTCTCCAACCCCCAGTTCCACTGGCAGTTCCACTATTCCAGTGGGTATCGTAGCACTTCCGTTGAAGCCTTGAACTCGAGATTGGCAAGGTTTCAAGTCCTTTGCTTCCATCTTCATTAAATCATAAGCTCGTTTGAATAAAATGTTTACAGAACTCCCACTGTCAACCAGGATTCTCTTCATCCAAGCGGGACCAACCTGGGCAGATATGACCAGTGGGTCGATTGTTGGGGCTTCGATTTTGTCAGCATCTCTGCTTCTAAATATGATATCATCAGACATTGTCTTTTGTTGCTTAGCCGGAGCTCCATCCTCACAATTACTGCAACATTCGAAGTCTGCATGCCTAATCGAACTAGCGTACGACTCCATTTCCCCCCAGCTTCTGTCTGCTGGGTGGGGACCTCCACTTATCGTGTTTATAACTAGCCTCCCGCCCGTGCGAGCGGGTTCCTTCTGTCCTTCTTGATTTTGTGCCCGATCCTGATTCGAAGGGCCCGCTCCACCAGACTGCGGTGCCCGCACAAACTGGTCTAGCTTTCTCTCCCTGATCAGCTTTTCAATGAGGTCCTGCAGATGTCGACACTCATTGGTGTTGTGGCCATAACTCTCGTGAAATCTACAGAACTTTCCTGTTTGAATTTGTCTCTCCGACGATTACTTCGGAGCAGGTTTATCATATCGCACAGTGTTGCAAGTTTGCAGATACACATTTTCCAGCGATGTATTCAATGGCGTATAATTATCAAACATTGGGGTCCTACGCTGTGGGCCTCGATTCTGATCTCTTCTCCTGTCCTGAACATTGTTGCCCCTCGGCTGAGTTTGTTTGTTCTGTATGTTCAACTGAACCTTTCCGGAACTCTCACCGGATTGCTTAACTGCCACATTACTTTCTATTCCTCCAGTTCTGGGTACCGCATCGTCCTGTTTCCTAGACTGTTTTGCGT
This sequence comes from Allium fistulosum, assembly GCA_030737815.1. NCBI lineage: Eukaryota > Viridiplantae > Streptophyta > Magnoliopsida > Asparagales > Amaryllidaceae > Allium > Allium fistulosum. The sequence continues at coordinate 10,012,601 of JASFAW010000014.1, forward strand.
CCTCTTGTCGCAAGAATTGAGCGGCTTTGGAGTAGAAGCGGTCCAATGACGCGGGTGGTTTCCCAGCTAACCAATTTCCAAATTCGGAATCGGGATCGATTCCCTTTGTTAATGCCATCAAGATTGAGTTATCGTTGGGATTACTAATCTCAACACATGATGCGTGGAACCTTTCCAAATAACGCCTGAGCGTTTCTCCACGTGCTTGGGTAACACTAGACAGGGTGTTAACGTCTTTCGGTCTGGCGACATGCATGCGAAATTGTTCGACAAATTTCTTGGCCAGTTGATCGAACGATGAGATAGATCTTGGTGGCAACCTTGTGAACCACATTGTCGCAATTCCCCCCAGAGAGATGGGGAAACTCCGACACTTCACTGCATCGTCAGCTCTCGCAGCACTCATCGACCATTCATATTTCAAAATATGTTGATTCGGGTCACTATTTCCTTCGTACATTGGGAGAGTTGGCATCCTGAATCGTCGAGGGGGTTCAGTGCGTAATATTTCGTCTGTAAAAGGGGTATGTCCACGGGAGATTCCCCAATCATCATTAGTGAGCCCTTGACTCTCGCGTATCATCTGACGTATTATGGTCGAGATATCTGACACTGGCACATTCTGGGCATGCTGAGCTAAGGTGTGGTTGGGTTCTACAGCGCGAGTTTGGACCGGGCGCTGTCGATGGTCCGTATTTCGCCTCCTTGGCTCGGCATTCTCTGGGACATACGGCTCAGGAGTATGTCTGTGCTGTTGATTGTTCGGCTCTGACAGATTCCGGGTATCAGTCCTCACTTCTGCCGCGGCGGTTGCAGCGCGGTTGTCCGTGGTATATTATGGAGCAGTGCCTTCTCGTGTCGACGGTCCTATTTGGAAGCTGGTCGATGGCCCCGTCCTTAATTGTCCAACGGTCAGAGCGGGTTGATATCCAGTAGTCTGTGCGTGACTCCCTTCTAACCGAGGACGGGTAGACCTGTGGTGATAATCAGACGAAGCGGAACTTCCAGTAGATGCATGGGAAACATCACCCCTCCTGGACTTTCTGTGGCTTTGGCGTTTTAGTTGGTTGGTTAGTTCAATGTTAACACGCAACTGTTCAGCCAACTGTTGTCGGCTTTGGGTCAGTTCCTGGAGTAATGCCTGGAACTCTTGTCTGGTTACTGGCCCAGACGGATCTGAGTGAGCAGTGTTGCCTTAGTTGGATGGAGGCAACTGTGCAGGATTCTGTCGATCTCGACCTTCTTGGTCAGCAGCTGTAGAAGTGGTTCTTGTACTAACCATTTCGAGTTGTGGATTCCTTTCCAAGATTTTATACAAATCTTAATAGAATGGAAGGATTCCGGAGTAGGGATATGGATCTTCCTCTTGGATTTATGCAATCCGGTATCGATGGTAGATCTGACGAGCAGGAGAAAAAGCTGGTTTTTCTCAGTGAAAGCACCAAAGTGTTTGTACCAAAAATGGGCACAACACTCTTCGGAAGTCTTTGAAGAGATAAACGCGAAGAATGAAATTTAACACTGTGGATTATCTAACAAAAACTCCAAATAACAGAAAGGTAAAGTGCAAAGACAAGCTATTTAGAGTGGTTCGGCGTTTTAGCCTACGTCCACTATGAAGTTTGATGATTTTATTGCTCGACACTCGAAGATTACAACTTCTTATAACGCAGTACAACTGGTTTTGGGAGCTAAGTCTGAATTTAAGACAACCGTGGTGATTCTGAGTAAATATGGCAGAGTCTGGGCGCTCTTTAGCTCTTAGAATTATCCGACCCCTTTTCTGAATGACTAGGGGCTCTATTTATAGGTGTAGGAGGCTGATATTTCGCCTAAACTGAAGGGAGACCAGTTCTGGTACGTCAAGGGGCCCACATGCCCGCTTTCTGGAAGTCCGGGCCCACTTTGGGATCGATTCGAAGGTATGTTCGAATCGATCAAGAAATTTTCCAATCGAGCTGAAATTTGGTGTGAACATTCCTCAACATGTGCTCAAGCTTCTGTGAAAATTTCATAGCATTTGGATTTGTAGATCTCAAGTTATGATCGATTCAAGTTGGATTTTTTCGCCCCATGGATTCGTTCGAATCAATATGGTTCGAATCCATAGGGTCGAATCCATACTCCTATACGTGAAGGCGATGACGTGGTGCATATGCTTCGGGTCAATCCTCCTTTTTCTCTGAATTTTCTGGGTCATATCCTTGGTTTTAGCTATGTGGACTTGGGGGATTCGAAGGTACTGGATTCGAAGGTTAGCTTCCTTCGAATTGATGATGTTGGTGCTTGTTTGAATCGATCAAAGTGTGCTACCGTGGATCGATTCGAAGTCGTTTGAGCCTAGGGATTCGAAAACGGGCTTTGGAATGGAGTCGAAGCTCCTCCACCTGCATGGATTCGAAGGATCCTTCCTTCGATGGATTCGAACTGGAGTATGTGAGGATGGGTTTGAACTTAGGCACATGAGGACTTGCTTGATGGAGTCGAAGCAAATGTGCTCTTCGTGGATTCGACGCAATGTTCCTTTGATCGATTCGAACCAGCCTTTCCTCATCGATTCGACCCTAGCCTATTTCTTGATCGATTCGAGCCTATGCTATTCTCGAGGGATTCGAACCTATACCACTTCATCCATTTTCCATAGGCGATATCTTGAGCATACGAACTCGGATTGCTCCGAAACTTGGAACGTTGGTTTCCACAGCTTCACTTGTCGTGTCTTATTAATTGTAGCCCGATCTGGATTCGGAAAAAGTTCATCGATATTTGTAGCTGCCCAACAATCATCCAAAGTTGGAGACGTGTGATTCTGTTTCTTTTTCAGTTAGTTCCTTGGTATCTCGGCCTTGCCAAAAGGCGGGATAACATTTGAAGTTTGTGGATTTAAAACTATTTAAATAGAATTCAAATTCAAACAAGTAAATAATTTTAAATTTTGAAAAGTAACAGTAATTAGGCTTGAGGGGTTCGGTAATCGTTAAAATTGTTAATGTGAAGGAATTAATTAGGGTAATAAATAAATAAAATAATGGCAAAATAAATAATTCCGAAAATGAACGTAACGGCCGACCGCCTACCCTGGGCCCAACGACTACTATCGATCGACCGATAGGGTGGGGATAGTCGACCGGTTGTTGTGTAGCGGCTAGGGTTTGTTTGCAATAGTTAATGATCCGGATTTTATTACTATAAACCGACTTAAATCCGACGGTTTTGGTGCATTTCAACCACTATATATAAGAGCCCATCCCTTTACTTTATTCATAAATTAACTTGGAAAATGTTACCCAAAAAATGGATCAACACCCTGATTTGAGTGTGAAAGCACTAGCCCTGTTTCTCAGAGCAAACGATATAGAAAATAAATGTAAAAAGAGCAAAAATAGTAGAGAGACACAAGAATTTTATAGTGGTTCGGGTGTTAACGAAGCTTAGGCCCACTTTACAGCTACTACTAACTGACTGCTGTTACAAGATTGGTTTGAATTATAATATGGTTGACTCTCCTAGACTAGATTTAATCACAAGTACTTGGAGGCAACCAGAGGATCTCAGTTGCTCCTTTGTGACAGTTATGTGGGAGAAGAAGAGTGAAGAATAACAATGGCAAAGCTCCAAAAGCTAGTGACGAGGATCCCCTTTCTGTTGCACATGGGATGGTATTTATAGGAGTTCGAGAGCACTTGGGCCAGGGTCGCTTTGTCAGAAGCCTGCACTCAGTGTGTAAAAGGAGCCTAGAAAGTTTGGAGGTCATAGGAGCTAACTATTTGGATCGGTAGTGATCTAATTGGATTGGTCGGTACCGATCCAAACAGTTAAGCATTTTTGATGCTTCAACTACTTGGCTATCTTCCTTGCTTGTTTTTGATGCTCTCCATATATTTTCATAGCTTATTGACTTGCTTTGATAATGATTCACCTGTAGGCTAGATTGTACTGTATTCTGAGTCAGATGAACCTTCACCCCTTAATCTTGGATGCTTGGAATGCTACCAAACTTGTTGAGTGAGCTTAGTAGACGCGTAGAGTCACCATGCAAAAGGAATGGAGCATACATGATCAACTAATTCGGATCAGTGCCGATCCAAAAAGTTAGCTTATTTTTAGGCTAAACTCTTTGGAGACTCTTGTCTTTCTTTCTTAGGCTTTCCGGTCAAGTTTCGAGTTGTTCTGGCTTGGCTTTAATGTTGTAACTCTTTTTGAATTCTGCTGGATTAAAAACCTGGTTACCATTTGCCCCCCTAGATTATGCTTTTATTTAAAACAACGTGTGCTCTAGAATTGATTGTCTTTGGGTTTCCATTTTAAGGAGTTTCACTGATCGTATTTGGTTACCTTGAAAACCTATCTACAAAGTACTGGTTAACTGTTTAGTCCTTAGTGTGAATCTCCATCGTTTAATTACAGAATGATCTTGACTTGACAGTTTCCAGAATGAATGCGAACATTGAGTAGGTCGCCTAAGGGAAATTTAGGACCATTTGGAGGAGTAAATTTTAGCAAATTTTTGCTTACTTAAATCTCACTCCGAACCGAGTCATTTCACTTTTGACTAGTTATCCATTTTTACTTCAATTCTAATTTCAATTCTCAATAGCGAGGATGCAATCTTTGCCCTGAAATTCTCACAGGGCCTGAGGTCGATGGGTAGTTACAACGTGATGAGTTGGAGTTGACCGGGATTAAGAATTTTTCTGAGGAATTTTCCTTCACTTATACTGCTTTTGATTAATTACTAAGTTGGTTGTTCATTAACCATTTATTCTAGTTTTAATTAGAATTTTGCTTGTCTATACCGGCAAAGCTATCTACACCCTGGAGATTACATAGTGCTTTATTTTGGTAAAGAAACTCCTTACAATGATTTTAGGATGGCGATAATCTCGAAGGGAGACGTTAGAATCTTGGATTGTACTCAGTCAGTGGTGAAGCTGAGTTTTGTCTCGGACGAGTGTACGTCGTTCTGGAGCCAAATCTTGATTTCTGTCTTCAACCGTCTCTTTTCGAGGCCTTGGCTAAGTTTTGATCGTCGTTTTGAATGCTTGCATGATAATTTACCCCAAAATTGGATATAGTGGACGATTCCATCATATTTCTTTTTTTATTTCTACACTTTCAGTGATCCTAAAAAGAGAAGCTTTCCACATCGCTCTTGACAGCGGTTCCGTTATCAATTTCTCATCGATAATGGATAGGTTCTAAGTAAGATAATCTTAAAGTACAACATAAGTAAGCTATGCACAAAGGATGGTCTATTCGGGGCGCTCGAGTCATCATATCCACTTTTTATAGATAACGTACTGCACTAGCCCCGGTCAATGCTCAGAACTCGACTGGTCAACTTACATTGACTTCCTTTGGATTCCGAGTGTTGGTCATACGGGGATTTTATTCAAAGTAAAACAACAATGTTGAAAGCCAAGTTTTGTTGTTGAAGATGACTTCCTGGTCATCCCATCTTTAGTCCGGTGGAGGAACTTCTATTCCTCGAGGAGTCGGATCCTTTGCAACTTAGGTTTTGCTTTTTATTCCCGTTGGTTTGGGACGATTGAGTATGGCTGAATTAGAAGGTATAGTTGCTCTTGTGGAGTTGTAGTTGAAGTTCGATTAGTCACAACTTCAGTCTTCGTGGAATATTGGTTTAATTGCTCGGTTTCGAGAATTGCTTTTCCTAAAACTATGAGGTAGCTTGGTCTAGCCAGTTCCGTGACCGTTCTTGTTTATGTTCAGTCGAGATCATGCTCAGTTGAGTTCATTTGACAAAGCGATGGTGTATATGCCCCAGTCCGTAGGGCTGATTACTTTGAATACTAAATCAACATGTTTTTGGGAGACTAGGTCTCCTGAGCAATACATTCGATTACCCCAGTTTGATTGACACTATAGCTCCTATCTTTGGGAACTATGGACTATGCTGCTTGATTCTAAGCTTTGATTTTTAATGATGTCTGTTTCCTGGCTGCAATTGAATTCCTCCAAGTTGACATCATCACCCAATGCCATTTTGAATGCATGTACTGGAAAGATGCTTCACCGATATCTTTTGCTAAAGTAAATTCTTCCAAGTCCAATGTTGAAATCCTAATCATGTATTAGTTTTCATCTTCGAAAACTCATGAACGGATGACTCAATTATGTGGATTTTTTCTTCATGTTGTGGATCTTCGGATAACATGAGATTCCAAAATGTAGGTCTAAAGACTCGATCAAGCTCTTGCTTCGGCTTTCGAAAGTCTAAGCATAGAGAATATCATTCTGGGAGTTTCTTCCTAGCATCACCGACCTTCGGGTGATGGCATACTCCAACAATTTGGGACCGAATGATCTAGTCGGACCATAAGTGGGTCATTTATCCTTCCCATCATCGTTAGACTTTGAGTGATGTTGAATTTGTGAATGTTAAATCCTTTATTTCCTTGGTTAGCAATTTTGTTGCTAGAAAGCTTTATTTTGCGAGACAAAACCGTTATCTAACCAACCTTATGGTTATTTGTGTTTGGACTTAGCGACATTTCTTTCGACTATGCATTTGTGCGTCCATCCCTATTCAAGGGACTAGCTATTTCGAGCGCCTATGTTTGGGCGCTTGTGAGAGATGGAAAGTTGTAGGACAAATGATTCAATTGCCCTCGGTCTGGATCTCATTCTCATTCTGGGATTGAGGAAGTTTGGCAATTTCTTTTCCGACCTTTTATGATTGTCCATGCTTGCCCTTGGCCATGCATACTTTGCTTGGATGCCGACGTCATCATGGAAGTTATGTTCATATGTCAACTCATGTCTTTGGGAATTGATAACCTGGTTGCTTAGTTCCAAGCAACATTTTCTAAGGGCTGCCTATTTTTTAGCTGTATCTATATTCTTTCTAAGTTGAATTCTGGAAATTTGGTTATGCTCCAGTTTAAATCCTTAGAAATTAGCACACAAGCAATTCAATCCTAGGATTTCCTTTCAGCGTTCCTTTATTCCCGTGTAGTGGCTTCCTGCGATGTAAGGTCAAACCATCCAATTGACCTGTTAAAGGTTATGTCTTCCTGCCGTTGCCTATCTTTGGGCAACAATATTTTTTCGAGGACAACAGTAGTTAGGGACCGACCTCTATCTCCGAAAGTTGGTGTATTGAAGGTCCACTACGTTGAGTGTTTCTCATTGACCCTGTAGATTAAGGTTTTCCTAGCATTGTCAAGGCAACACAGGTACTTAGGAAGTAGAAAGTTCCCCAGCATCGCCCAGGCAATACCGGTACTTATGAAATAGAAAGTTTTCCAACGTTGTCGGGGCAACACCGGTACTTAAGGAATGAGAGAAGGCCTCGGCATTGCCGGGGCAACACATACACTCAAGAGGTCAGGATCGATTTTCTCGTCAGTCTGGTGGTGCCTTTAATCCAGCTGTGTACTAGTTTCGATGTTCGGAAACTAGTACTTTGATGATTGGATTGTAGAAGTCTTTTCTTAGTGTTGCCTGTCTTCAGGCAGCGTTAAAGTCATGTTGATTAGGATTGAATCGTTCATTCGATCTTTTAAAGTTTGGTAGATTTCTTTTTACCCAATATGGTTGCTTTCTCAATGTTTCTTAACTCTACGAGACGCTACGTTCTGGATAGATGAGGGTCCCAGGCATGTCTATTAATTAGCTTTGTTTATAACGGTCAATCGCTCCCTTTAGCGGTACAGGACCGTTGCTAAACCAATTCCATAGTTATTCCTGTTTGTGCATGGTCAAACTTACTCTAACCTATTTTGCTGCAATTAGACTTTTATTTGCATAACTTATTATTCCAAGTGCTAAACTCCAGGCATTTATAGAAGATTAGATATTGTGGAGCGAGTCGTTACATTACCTCCCAGTACGATTGCACTCTTCCCATCATGATCACGGATCAGAAAAGTTTGGTATTGCTTGTCTTGAATCCATGATAATTAACTTTGCTTGTTCCATGCCATATGTACTCTGTTAGGGCATTGATGTTGTTGTGAATATTTGTCTTATTTGTTCTGATCTTCGAAAAATTACGGTTTAGCTGCTCGATTCCAAGCATTCTCTCCTTGTCGTTGTCTGTCTTTGGACAACAACTGGTTTTTCGTAGATAGGAATCGAGATACCTGATCGATCTCTGCATGGTTGATTACACCAAGCGAGGCTAAATTCCAAGCCATGATGAATCTATGACGATCGAGAGTTATTCTTCTTAACATCGCTGGTCTCTGAGTGGTGTCAAATAGGTAAAAGATGAGTTATTCCCTCCGGGCATTGCCAATCTTTGGGCTACACTGGATTCTTGCAAGTTAGGGTTCGAGTATTCAGTCGAGCACTTGCTTCTGTCTTTGGAAGCCGGTGCATCGATGACTTGATTCTAGAAACATCTTCCTTCATCGTCTATCTCTGGTCGATGGTAAGTTCCTCCTTTTATCGCCTATTTTTGAGCGATGATGAATTTTAAGGAGTTCGATTTTCTTGTTGATATGACGATCTGGAGTTCTCGATGTTGCTTAGGCAATATCGATGTCTAGTAGGTTGGAGCAGTTTCCTTTTTAACTTCGCAGTCGTTCATCGTACTATACTATTTAGTTCTATTGCGATTGCCAAAATTCTCTGTTCTGCGTAACAGAACCATGGAATGATTTTTTGTCCTGACCAAGTGTTAGTGTGTTATGTGTCCCAGGTCCACGGGGATGATTACTCTAAACACTTGATGTGAGATTCAATGTTCTGGGCGGCTCTCTAGATGCTCCCGGTCAAAGTTGTGTCACGGCTCCTATATCTGGTAGCTCATGACTTGAATGTCTTAACTTTAGATATTTTGTTCAAAGATCAAAATTCTTTGTCAAAATCTTGGTTTGGAAACTTTGCAGCATTGCCGGAGCAATGTCGGTCCTTTTGGGTGGTAGGGATTGATTTCTTTTAGTCCTGTAATAAACAAGTTTCCCGGTGTTGTCAAGACAACACTGATACTTAGAGAATTTTAATGGTCTGGTGCTGATGCTGGAGCAACATTGAGCAGTGTTTGTACGGCTTATGGGATGCGTAGTTTACGAGATGCACGGCTTCTAGGAGTGCACGGCTTACGAAATGAACAGCTTATGGGATCGATACGACCCATCGATCTGGGACGATTTAGAACTTCTCGACGTTGCCAATCTTCGGGTAACGTGAGAAGTTCGTGCTTCAAGAGCGTGGTTCCACGAATCAAGAAGTGATGAGTGGCTTATGGGTGGCGCGGCTTATGAGAGTGCACGACTTATGGAATGTACGGCTTTGGGGGTGCGCGGCTTACGAAATTCACGGCTTATGGGATTGACACGACCCGCTAATCCGTAACAGTTTGGAACTTCTCAACATTGCCAATCTTCGGGTAATGTGAGGAGTTCATGCTTCAAGAGCGTGGTTCCTTGGCTCAAGAAGTGATGCGTGAGGGTTTGGGCCTTCTCGATGTTGCCGGAGCAACACCGGTTCTTAGAAGGCTAGGACGGGATTTCCCGTCAATCCAGTGGTTTGAGTCGATTCGCTATCTTTGACTCGGCGAGTAGATGGAGCGTACTCGGGCATGGTTTGACTGGTCCAAGCAGCTAAACAATGATTTTCGAGTAGATTTGACCCTGTTGACACAGCAGGTTGGTTACATGAACATAGTTTTATTGGTTCAAGAAGCTAAGCAGTTTTTGGTTCGAGTAACCATGGCTTGGATGATCCTTCCATGTTTCGAGAAGATGTGCACGTCCAGACAGATCAAGTTGCCATGGTGGAGAGATCTACAGCTGACCGCATGAAGATGGATATAAAGAAAGAGCCTATGGTAGTTCAGGGCAAGACTCTTGGCTCTTGGTCCAAACTACCTTCAGAGAATGGGTCATCAACTGGCATACGGTCTAAAAGGAAGAGGAATTGGTCACCAAGAGTGGTAAAGTAGGAGTAAGGAAGATGTGGACAAGTACTTTACTAGTATTTTGTTTATTGTAGTAGCTAGGTCGTTAAGTCTGTAGTTGTCAGAATGCTAGAATTTTGATCGGGTGCAACAGAACTGTGATATGATTAGTCTTGGCCTTCCTTGTGGCTATTCAAGTGTGTGCGATGCCCCCATGCAGCAGGCTTGTTAGCGCACTTGAATGGTACCTAGGGTTTCTCCACAACTTGTCTGGTTGCCCTCGGTCTAGTGGGTTCAGCTGTGCCTCCTAGATGATTAAAGCATGGGAAAGACTTTATCTTTCAAGACCTATATATATTAGGGATCCGAGCTCTCCCGGGTGCCGAATCTTGGCTTGATTTGAGTCAGCCTTTGATTATCATGAAGTCGATTCAGTTTTTCTTTAGTTTCTTTGAGCGACTTCGAAACTATGGATTCAGCAATGTTTGCTTCTTCGGTTGTTAGAAGTGATTCCGTTAATTCTACGGAGTGACTGATGTGATTGACAATTCATAGCCCCGGAACGTGGTTTCACTAACTTCGGGGAGTTCTGGATCAGATGACCACCAATATGCTGGTTCGCCTTCATGATGCTCTAGTTTATGAAGGACCTACAAGTTCTCGAAGGGTTTTTGTGGTTGGATGTCCAACGACCATATGGCCTTGGAGCGATAATTCATCGACACCATGATGAATTTTAATCGGATGTCTGACGACTATACGACCTTGGGGTGGTAATTCATCGAGTCTAAGAGGAATTTCGATCAGATGTCCAACGACCATAAGGCCATGGAACAATGATTCCTCGACTCCAAGAGGAATTTTGGTCGGATATCCAACGACCAGACGGCCTTGGAATGATGATTCATCGACTCCAAGTAGAGTTTCGGGGCTCTGCTCATGGGAACACAGTTTTATTGGTTCTTGGAGAATAGGAGGTTGGATCTGTTTGCTTGATGATCCTTTGGATAAGCCTTCTCGATGCTACCGAAGCAGTGCTTGTTCTTAGAAGGAAGGATCGATATGACCCGTGAATCTTGCGGTTATTAAGCCTGTGCTTTTCTTTCATAGTTTAAGGACATAAAATAGTGTTACCTTTTCCATGTTATTTGCAATGCCCCTAGTGTTCGACAACGCTCATTTGGAAAGGAAAGTAGATGGGGACGGTTAAGAAGGCATCACTTTAGGTCGCTGCCCCTTTTCTTATTAGCTAGCTAGCTAGAGTGTTATTTGATAATCATCCTTTCGTCAGTTAACCGGGGAGGTTCTTTGTTGGGTATTAGAAGCCTTGCTTGAGCAGAAAGTCCCTGAGGTCATGTAGCTCCGTCACCGTTTGGTGTGTTCTTTGGCAAATTGCTAGGTTTCCCTTCAGAAAAATGCACTACCTCCGGTCTTTAGAACCGGTTTGCCTTCCTATAGAATTATTCTAGGGAAGTAGGTTGTTTCGACCTTTAATGATTCCTGAGGGCCCTACAGTAGACTGCATACGTTGCTATCCTTTAATGATGTCTGAGGGCCCCGCAGTATAGTGCATATGTCGCTACTCTTTAATGATTTCTAAGAGCTTTGTAGTAGACTACATCCGTCGCCCTCGCTTCGTCCATATGCCAGTCGTACAAATGATATACGCATGGTTTTCCAAAGCTTAAACGATTGGAAATGTCGACTGAATGGAAAATCAGTTAGGATAGGATCACGGATCAGTGACGATCCCCAAATTTTTTCAAACTGGGTGATATCTATATGGGATAATAAGGAATGCCTCATTAGGCTTTACTCCAAATTTCAAGGTATTTGGAGTTCGTATATTCGAGTTATGGGCAAAATAAAATGGATCGTTGTTGACGAATCGGTGGTATTTTACTTGGAGTCCGACCCGAGAAATTTTTTTGTTTGCTTGGAGTCAGCACATGGTTCACTTGAAGTCACGGTATTTGAAGTGCTGCTTTGGTGACTAACGGTACTTGGATTCATTTGCATGTTTACTTGGAGAAATTCTTGGTTTTACCCTAGTTGGATTTTGGGCTATAATTTCCTGGGGTTTGCTTTGAGTCAAATGGGTGATTACCCAAGTTCGACTTCGAGTAAGAGCCCCCAGATTCTGCTTCGAGTCAAATTAGCGATTACCCGAGTTCGACTTTAAGTCAACCCTGAAGGGTTTTTCATGGACCTTTTTGACTATTTTTGATGATTTTCGACGATGACCACTTGTGACTCAACGATGGGAGTTCCATGATGGGATTGGAGACCGGTCAGTTGAGAGCGATCATAATCTACAATGGGAGCTTGGTCTGGTAATCGATCCCAGTTTATGTCATGTCTTCTTGGTTTTCCTGCTTTTGGGAGTACCGTTTGAGTGTAGTCCCTCATCTATTACTTGGCACTATACTACCGCACGGGTTAGGGTGTAGGAGCACTTCTAGTGAATAGGCCGATCCATTGTTTATAACCAGTCTCCACGTTCTCTACTTCTTCATCAACCGGTCCTGAGGAGGTAGTAATGGACATTTCCTTCCTAGGAGGTTTTGTAGTTAGTTTCCTTGTAGGCTTTTTCCAAGTCTAAATAGAGTAGGAAACTTTGAAGATAGAAATCTGGATCTTATCTCATGGATAATAGAATCCAAAGTAAATGGTGAGTTGATCTCTGCAATGAGATATGATGGCTTGAGATGCAATCATTGTATGACATGAGTTGTTTGTAATGACTTAAATCACACAATGTTGAATAATGGTTGTTTTTTTATTAAACACCTCACCACATCTACGATGTATGCCTTGCTAGTTCGGTCATCCACAAGTCGACTGTCAGTAGCTCCGCCAAGTGTTTGACTTCGCAAACGCCCTTGGTTGGCTGGCTGAAGCCTAGGCTCTCCATTCTTCGGGAGTGCCATTCCTGCACTTCTGGTTTTCTGGACTAAGTCGGTCTTACGGGGGCAGTTTGAACTTCCCTTCCGATACTTTGGACATTAGCGTTCAAATTCAAGTCATCTTTGTCAAAGTGTAAGTCATCTTTAGAATCCTAAACATCCATTGCTATGTTTTCCCGTGGAGTTTTTACTCCTAGATTTGCGTTTGTAGCAGGTGGTTTTGCGACAGGCGGAGTGTTTGCGTTTACTTTTATGACAATTCCTGCAGTTCCACCCATCAATCTTTTTGCTTATGTCTTCTGCTTCTTTCATTCAGGATAGAAACAGAGGAATTCCCTTGCTCTACAACAGCTTCGTCCTCAGGTACCGTTCCGGGAGTAGTTAGTGGTTGGAGCACTAAAAGAGCATTTATCTTGTTTATAAGAGCTTTTGACTGTTTTCCATTTTCCAGTTCATTTCATCAACCATCTTGTATGATTCCCTCTTAGGTAACAACCACATGTTGAGCAGAGGATTCCGGTGCTTGATCTCCGGTATTATTCCTTGTACTGGCCCTCGTTAGTAGGTTGTCGGTGTTTTTAACTTCATTTTGTTGGGGATATTCCTCTTCTCCAGCGACAGCGGCTCCTATGGTCTTCCAGAAGTAGTCTTTTTTCTTCTCGCCATTAGTCTTCAATGGTAAGATCTCCAACTTCCTAAAGTTGATTTTGTAGATCTAACTTCTGGATCTGGTGGATCCAAAGAGGAAAAATTATATATAAGCCCGAGCTGAACCCTCAATGAAAGCACCAAAATGTTAACCCAAAAAATGGTTCAACACCCTACTGTGAGTGTGAAAGCACCAGCCCTATTTCTCAGAGCAAACAATATAGAAAATAAATGTAAAATGAGTAGAAATGGTACAGAGACACAAGAATTTATAGTGGCTCGGCTTTTAACAAAGCCTACGTCCACTTTATAGCTTCTACTATCTGACTGCTGTTACAAGATTGGTTTGGATTACAATATGGTTGAATCTCATAGACTAGATCTGACCACAAGTACTTGGAGGCAACCAAAGGATCTCAGTTTCTCCTTTGTTACCGTTGTGTGGGAGAAGAAGAGTGAAGAATAAAAATGGCAAAGCTCTAGCAGTCAGTTTCGAGGATCCCCTTTCTATTGCACATGGAATGGTATTTATAGGAGTTGGAGAGCACTTGGAACTGGGCTGCTTTGTCAGAAGCCCGCGCTCAGTGTAAAGAAGGAGCCCAGAAAGTTTGGAGGTCATAGGAGCTAACTATTTGGACCAGTACCGATCCAAATAGTTAAGCATTTTTGATGCTTCAACTATTTGGCTATCTTTCTTGCTTTGTTTTGATGCTCTCCATATATTATCATAGCTTGTTGACTTGCTTTGATGATGATTCACCTATGGGTTAGATTGAACTGTATTCTGAGTCAGATGAACCTTCACCTCTTAAGCTTGGATGCTTGGAATGCTACCAAACTTGTTGAGTGAGCTTAGTAGAGGCATAAAGTCACAATGCAAAAGGAATGAAGCATACATGAGCAACTAATTCGGATTGGTACTGATCCAATAGGATCAGATCTTTAAAGACTCTTTTCTTTCTTTCTTAGGCCTTCCGGTCAAGTTTCGAGTCGTTCTGGCTTAGCTTGAATGTTCTAACTCTTTTTGAATTCTGATGGATTAAAAACCCGGTTAACAGAAACCAAACAAAGCTCTGTTAGTATCTCTCTTCAAAGATTCAAAAAAATTCTTTAGGGTTTCAAGTAACAAATTCTAGATGTTTATTATTTTATTTCTAATTTTATTATTTTCCAAATCACTAAATTTCTGAATTTAATCTATACATAAATTCCTTGTTGTATATATCAAAAGGGAAATCTGAAAGAGATCATGGAAGGCATGACAAATCCAAAATGAGGAAGAGCTAAGGATCTGTTGTGAGTGGAAATCTTAGTCTTTCTTATTTTAGTTACTGAATAGTATAGTTTGGATTGATATATGCCTTGGCAAATTTTGGTTTATGAAAACATCACATTAAAACCTCTAAAATTCCCGAATGCGAAATGTCAATTCTTAAATTGTAATATCAATTGTTTAATATTAAAATAATGGAATTTGTGTATATTTTGCACTTTTAATGCTTTACCTTCTATTCGACTTCTTATCTTTTTCTTTATATCTAATTAAGGGATTCTAATAGAAAATTATATGTAAGACACGAATTCTTATTCGTAGGATATACTGTCTATTTCCATAAGTCGAATAGAAATTACCTTTGTCTAATTTCATGTAAAAAGAAGTTTAATAGAGCATAAAAGTATTCAGATTTGCAAGTTTATACTACTAGTTTATTCCGTAGTTTTAATATAAAATAATTGGGTTTGGATTCTACTTTATACAAGTTTGTTGATTGAATTATGGTTATTGGGTTTACGTATATTTCTTAATATGGAAATAGGACTTGTATAATTTTTGAAGATTTGACATTTAAACATTAGTTTAGGGCATAAACTCTGCATGCTTAGAAATTTACTAACCGTTTGCGTGTGTTTATATAAATTAGCATAAATAACGTATAATTATAAGTTATTAATTACATAGTTAATAGGTTATTAATTATTATTGAATCACCTTTAGGAAAATAATTAATTGTGGAGGCGAAATAAGAAGTTTCCTTATAAAGCCTTAATAATAGATACAGTGAGATGTGTTATAATATGTTTAGAGAGTTTTGCAAATTATGACTAAGTTATAGGGATGCGATGTCAACCAAAAGCATAGGGAAGTCTGCCCGGCTAATCTAGCTACTGGTAGTGTGACTTTAGGGTGGATGTGAGACATCGCCTGTAATAAGTAATTATGAATGACGTGAGGTTAGTCCCAAATTCTATAGGGAAATCTGCCCAGCAAATATAGCTACCGATACCTACGAATAGTCGGACCAATGTGAGATGTAACCATGGGGTACGGGTCATAACGAAGGACCTGCTTCAAGGATTGAAGGTATTAAGTGGCTGTGTGAGGGCTCGCCTCTTCCCTATGTAGGAAGTAGTAAATGGTCAAGGTTAATGGTTAGGCACAATTGTGGATATCTTAGGAAGGTTCCGCTTCGATATGAAGTAGTAAGAGACCGAAGAGATTCCTTGCAACGTTAGCTAGATAAGTACCATTGAGGAGTCCGCCTTGGGATAGGTACTAAATGATAGGGACCTGCCTTAAATAAGTTATTAAATGGTAAGGGTCTGCCTAGTTCCCATTAAGAAGGTATTAAAATGGCTTGGGTACTGTCTCTTACATTGATAGGGCAATATTGACGATAGATATGAGTTATTGGGTTGTAAAAGTAAAAGTAATAGACTTGAAAATGGGAAAGCCTTGGAGCCTAAAGTTGGAAAGACTTAGAATAAAGCCAATATACGAAAGATATATTCCTATTTAAATTATACTGCTCATGTACTATTGTAGTAAGGCTTGGGAATTTTATTCACTAGACATAATTGTTCTAACCCCTCCTCATTACAACATAGGTTAGGAAAGATGCTGAAGGAAAAGGCTAGGAGGAAACTTGTGGCAGTTTATCTATTAATCTACTCATGTTATTTCTGTATTTTGAAAATGTTGTACTATGGATATGTGACGGTTGTTATTGGTACCTTGTTATGGATTTTATGACATTTGGATTTTAAATGAAATGGATACTATTTTTGTTATTATATTTTATCCTTCCGCTGTGAGTTCTGAATGTGTGAATAAATAGCTCTGTATTGCTCTTTGTGTTAACCAACAACCAATTTTGGAATTGGTCTAAATTTTGATAGGCATTTTCTGGGTCGGAATTTAGATCTGTTTCGGGATAGGTTGTTACATTTGGTATCATAGCTTAGGTTACCCAATCAATACAGATATGCATATGGATGAGTGGCGTACTTGTTATTTTTGAAAATGTTTTTCAAAAATCCTACTATATATACACACTTATTTTAAACATATGCAAAAAACACTCGGCAAATCATTACTTCAACATATAATACTATCTTAGGAAATGTAGATGGAAAAGAATGTAACTCCAAAATAAATAGTGAGTTAGAAGAATTTAAAAAGCATATAAATGGATTAATGGGACCGATTAAAGAGATTATTAGAGTAATTTTGAAAAGATAAGGAATGCATAATAGGTAAAATATGAATGAATAAACAACTATCTTTAAAAAATGTCTGTTAGAATAATAATCATTTATTACAGACAATTGACATTTATAGAAATAGCAAATAAACATATTAGGTAATAATTAAATATTATAAGGCAATATGTAACGACCCACATTTTTGACCGTTCAAGTCGACAAAACATACACACATGCCGACTCAAACAATACAAAATACAGATAGTTATTGGGGTTAAATAAGAAAAGAAAAGAAAGAACAGAAACAAACTCAGAATCTCGCAGCGGAAGGGACAAGATATAATAATAAAATAACAGTTCATGAAGCTGTTAAATAAATAAATTTGATTATTATTATACATCATAAATCAGAGTTACATACATATCAGAGATAATACAATAATGCAGCGGAAAAATAATACAGTAGTAGAATACAAATGATGTAATACCAAACTCCGTCTTCGTCCTCCAGAATAGATCTTCGACCTTATCTGAAATGCTCAGGCTGACCCGAGCGTAATGAAAAGACAAAACACTCGAGTCAGGACTAAAATATCTCATGTAAGTCAAATCGAATAAGAAATATGAGTGTGACGGCGTCAGAGATGTTTACGGGGTTTGACATCTCCTATCCAGTTTCAACGTGAGTGCAATAACTTAAAAGATGTTACGGGATTTTCCATCTCTCAAGGATCCGTTAAACTATCTACTATGTAGTACAATACGCTATTATAATATGTCTATATTAAAGTAAAAGTATTAAAATAGCGTTAAGCCATGGCCCATTCCACCCTTAACACATTTTTATTCCCAAGAGTATATACAAGACCGTAGTTTCCCCAAAACCGGAAGTCACCAGAGGGCAATCCATATACTAAAGGTACAAACCAAAACGTAGTGGTCGCGAATAGGATAATCAGTATGACAAGGTACATGAGGCGATACCAACTAGGATACTAGTAGTTGCCTGATCCGGACTGATGTTGGGCATAGTAGCTACTACCCCAACACCGCAAAACAACACTCCCAAATCAAGGGGTGCACCCAAATCGAATCACAATAGTAATAGATATGGTATTGAAGAAGTGTGTCCGCTAGAGATGGCGATCCTCAATGGCCCGTCGCGGCTCCTGTTTTAGTCATGTCAGGGGCATCCAAAATCGTTCTCTTTCTTCAGTCAACGCGTTCACCAAAACCATCCACTTCATTCTGGATCAACACTCCGCGTGTATTAGTTATTAAAGTGGTTTTCGGTATCGACAGAGAGTATGTCCATATCCGATCCCGGTCTCTTTGATAACTACGTATTATTACACCGGTGGCTCTTTTACATTTCAAATCGATTCATAATTGATATCAAAATATCATATTCGCTTCAAAATCAAATCCATTCAAATATCATCATATCTATTCAAGATGTAAGATTCCGTTTCAAAATCATTTTTCGCCTCAATATCTCATTTCGATTTCAAAATCATTAATTTCAACTCGATTTAGCTTCTCAATAAACCATTTCAAATTATCAATTTCAAATACATATTTGAACCACAAAATAAACAATTTCACTTTCAATATATTTCGAAACTTTAAATATTTCACATTTCAAAATAGCTCATATATTTATATAAGAATATAAGATTCGCTTTAAAACCATTTCGTATTCAAATTAGAATATACTTCAAATTAAACATCCGTATTAAGTAGTTTACTTAATTTCTGGAACAATTCCAATTCAATAAACTTAGATTAACATTCGGATTTCAAGAATTCATTTAAGTATTACATTCCAACTCAATTTCAGTTCAAATCATATTCAAATCAATTTTATCTTCAAATTTAATTCAATAGTTTCAATTTAGTCCAATTCACGAATTTCTTTGAATTTCAATTAAATTCCAAATTAATTAAATCTCAATTTCAAATTAATTTTCAATTCCAAACTCAAACTTGAAATATCATTTCATATAAATTTTCTTAGAAATATTCAGAGTTCGATTAAAAGTCCAATCTTTTAAAACAAATCAACTTTCGAATATTTACGTCGTATTTCCATCCTTTTCTTAAAAATCTAAACTTCGAGTAATTAAACAATTTCATTTACCAAGTTTAAATTCCAACATATCGAGCTTCAATTCAAAATAATTCAATTTCCATAAATTGGATTTTATTCTTAAAATCAATTCATTTAAATAATTTCAAAACAACTTTTAAAATCATTTAATTTAACCAACCCGGTGTCCGTATATAATTTTCTAACCTATGGCCAAGTGATTATTTATTTCAATTAAATGTCAGGGATGAATATATATCACATAAACCAATCACAGTGTCATATGTATGTATAACAGGATACATATAAGCAAATAAACATCCAAACATTTAGATATCAACCAATAGCATCCATTGAAATAAATCATCCAATAGAAAATACAATTTACGGCAATTTCATAGTTATCAATATCGGGAAATTTGATTTCAATTAAATCCTAATTTCAATTTACTGTCAATTTAAATTTTCAACGGTTAATTCACACGACAATCTGTATGACAATTAAATTTTTATCAAACAACGACAAATAAATTCATATCACTTCATAATGTCAAATTTAACTACCATAAAAATATTCAGTACATTGTGAGCGTTATAAAACACTCACCTTTTGAATTTAAATTGAATTTAAATTCAATTTAAACCCAAAAATTTGACAGTCTCCAAATCCATCCAAACCAGTGTCAAAGTGTCCGGAATTTCGATACGATCCTAACAAAAGAAACCTCGTCCAAATCCGAGTCCGTATGCAAAAGTTATGAAAATTTGAAGATTGGAAAATTCTGGTGCTGAGTCGACTTCGAGTTCAACCCGGTCCGCCGCCTCAAATACCCGATGCCTGCTTGGAGTTTTTGTGAAAACGACCCGATGACCCGAGTAGTTTTCTTCCCGACTCGAAGTAGCTCCAGGGTTTTTCCCCCTGAAACCCGAAGCGCGACCCGAAGCGCGTAAATCTCGATTTTTTTTTTTAGATTTTGGAATTTGGGAATTATGTTTTGTCTGCCATTGGAATGAGAAGCTAAGAAGAAGATGAATTGTACGTACAGACAAATGAAGATTAGGGAGGCTAGGGTTTATAACTGTGTTTATATAGGTATGTTAGAGATAGAGTAGATAGACTGGATAGATGAACGTGCGGAACAAACTATGGCCCGAAAAGCCCGTTCTGACCCCGGAACGAAATTGAGTAAACCCATATATCGAAATAGGTGTTTTAAAATATTCTGAGCGCGATGGAAAAAGTTTCACGTCCAAATTCTATTGTATGAAGAAGTTATGCTGAAAAAGAAATTCTCAAATTGATTTCAAAAATTGATTTCAATTAAATTGATTTCAAGGCGTTTCGCGTTCGTACGATCAAACGACAAGTCCAATCGTTACGAAACTTGAAACCCTACAATAATATGACATTACGGATCCGATGAAATTGGTTTCGTCGAAATCCGAGATTTTTTGAAAAATGACTATTTTCTCTCGCCGAATTAATATTAAAACAATTCGATGCGTTTCGAGCTGCCACGGTCAAACGATAACTCCGATTGCTACGAAAATTGAAATCCGGCAATAACAAACTATTACGGATCCAATGGAACTAGTTTCGTTCCATTCTAAGACTGTTAGAAAAATGGCTATTTTTCAGTCGATAATTAAATATTAAAATATTCAATTTTCACAAATTAACTTTAAATTCAATTTTAAAAGTTCTATAACATTACTATAACTCCAATATGATAAGATAAAATTTTACAAATCATTTTCAATCATATTCAACTCGATTTTCAATTATTTCTGAAATTTAACTTATTAAATTATCGATTTAATTGTCTAATTAAATCCAATATTCGAAAAATAAATTATTCGACTGTTTAATTTCAATATAAAATTCCCAATTTTAAATTATTAACTTTTAAATCAAATTTCAATTGTTCACAAATTCCATTTTTAATTTCATAGTAATTAACAATCTTTTACAATGCAATTTTCCATTATAAATCCAATATAAAAGATTATATTAGATTCAGCGTTCAATTATATTGTAATTCAAATTCAAGTTATTTAATTCCAAATGAATTCTTTTATTTCGATTTACACTTTCATTATTGAATCAACCATTTACTTATACATTATTATTAATAGTTTATAATTCATTTACTTTCATTTTCTTCAGCTATCATCTTATTTAAATTCACAGTAATATTAAATTACATTCATTTACGTTGATTTCCATATTATAACTTCAATATTAAATGTAACATTTTATTTATTTCGTTGTTTACAATCAAATTCAATTCAATTCAATTACTTGTTACATTCAAATTTAAATCTTTTACTTACGTTCAATTACAAGTTAACATCTTTATCAAATTACAGTTTCAGTTATTATCTGTTTTCAATCAACTGTAATATTAAGTTACATTTATTTATATTAGTTTCAATAACATAACTTCCATTATTAAATCTACCATTTTATTTATTCTTTGTTTACAATCATAACATATTTGGTTTACAATCAAATTCAATTCATTATTTACATTCACTACCAGTTAACATCCATATTTAATTTACAAATAAGTTATTTCAGAATTCAGTTTTGTATTTTAACTTGTAATTCACATTTAACAACACAAAATTTTATTTCCTTCGGATTTTTATCCAAAATTTTCATTTTAATTCGTATTTTTAAAGTATTAAAAATACGGGTCGTTACACAGTATAATCGTCATTATGGTAAATTATATAACCTTAATTATATAGACAAGGATTAGTGGGCCTAGCCCAATACATAAAAATAGATGAGAGGTAAGAACCTATATGTTGTAAACATCCTAAAGTAAGGAATGATAGGAGTAAAGGAAGATGTGGTGGAGCAAGTTTCCACAAGAAGGTGTACATTAATCATCATAAGAAGATAATCCGATTTTTAAATAGATTGAGTATGAAAAAAGAAAGTTCAAAAGAAAGGACAATTAAAGTCAATTTCTAAATCTAAACCCATAGGAAAGAATTTGGTAAATTTTTTTGGAAAATTCATTGAATTGTTTGAGTAAGTTTTTCAAAGGATTTATTAGGAAGTTGTTTTGAAAATGTAAGGAAATTTAGAAACTCATAGTTTAAAAAATTTGTTGAGTCAAAAGTTTCTGATAATAAGGTTTTTAGTAAAAAGAATTTTTTATTTTTTAAATTCTAGTTTAAAATTTGTTGAGTCAAAAAGTTTACGATTTTAGAGAAAGGGGTTCTTCGTTTTTATAATAAATGTAAAATAGAACGTAGGTTGGACTTGTTGATTTTTCCTCTATTTCGTAAATTTGGAAGTTCCTTTTTCTAAATTCTTTCTAAAAAGGTGAATAAATGGAAATGGAACATAATTAAATTAAGGAATAGAGAATATAAGGATAAGAATAACTATGATAGGAGGAACATTTCTGTACAAGGAAAATACGAAGAACAACAGCTAAAGTAGGAGCCATTTTTTCTTTTTTCAGCAAAGCTAGCTAGCATTTAAAGTCGGCCGTCCACATATATAAGTTAGAAACAGGTGTTCGATACATGCACTAGAACAACTAAAAGATGAAGCACAATAGTTTGGCAAAACCACCAAACTATTAAAACAACAACAAAGCAAAAACTAGTCCCCCTCCTTAGAGGAAGATCTACCCCCCTCATCCGAAGATATAGACCCAATAACATGATAGAACCCTGAAAAAAGAGTAGCTATAGTGGGAAAAAATCCACTGAATCAGAGCTATAAAGGTATTTCCTATCCCATGAAACATCCGACATAAGAGCGTGATTCCAATCACCAAACCGACCAAGCACCGTGAGGGATAAGCCTTCTTCCTGGACATGGTAAAAAAGCCTCATATCTTTATCATATGCACAAGCGAACTTATAAAAATTTCCATCCTTAGGATCTAACCTCATTTCAGAAAGCTTATGAAGCCAAGCCTGGTCAGATGAATCCCAAGAGATATCAAAGGAAGGAAGAGCCGTAGTAGGTGAAACCTTAGAAACATCAATAACAACATCAGAGTGATCAATGGTTTTAGAAGGAGAGACTATAGTAGCTGGACTAACTTTTAGAACCAACTTTATGAAAGGACCAGGGAGAGGGATCCTATCAGAAAATGAAACATGAGCAATGTTCAACTGTGTTGTACATGCTTCGATGAGGTGACCAAACGAGTGACAATATGTGCATATATCAAGTTTCCAACTGTAATGGACATCAACAACAGAAATGTGCCCCTTAACTATGCAAATAGGTATCTTGAAGGGTAAAGGCTTGTCGGGGATTACTTTAGTAAGAGCGTTTGCATACACCGGCCTATTCTAAGCTACGTTATTAGCATCAAAACATTTGAGATTTCCAACAACACTCGCTAACCAACTCAGCCCAATCATGGGATGCAACAAAAAAGGAATATGAGTGAAATGAGCTTAAATCAGAATAGAGAGAATCCATTCCTGAGCTTTTTCCACTGTCGGACTCCATGGGATAATAATGAAAGGCTATCCAGCTATAATGGAGGGGCCCACCGCAAGCACATGGAGCCTTTATTCTTTCCTAAAGAACTTAAAAAGGAATATACAATTATCAAATAAACTTGAAGTCTTCCCTTGATATTCCAACGTTGATGGCAATGGTCACGAACTTCATGATACAGAGGGTTAGAATCTAGGAACAAACCAACTAAAAACTCTGACCAAATTTCAACCTCAGCTTCAAAGGCCTCCATCGAAGGAACCATGGCACCATTTCCTCTACAATATCAAAAGAGCGGGGAATGTATACACTCGCATTTCTGAGCAAAGCGCTAAAGAGAGATGACCACTTGCAAGAAGGCTTAAGAGGACCATGGACTGTGGGAACCAAACCATTTCACATAATAATTGTTAAGCATGCCACTACCAGGAACAGCTTGAGGGCAAACATGGCTAATAACATGTCCAGAAACAATAGATTGGGGCTGCATATTTACATAAGCACTTAGAGTGTAGTATGTAGAAGTTTGATCGTGCACCACATAAGCATCAACTAACACAGAAAGAACACCCAATACTATGTCATCCAAAGAACTACCGCCTGCATCTACACCACTTAACACACTATCAACTTCGCCAATCAAAGGACAAAACATAGGCATAACAGTTTCCAACCATTGGCCAACACCTCCAACATCAGTAGCTCCAAAAAAGGACCAAGAGGGAAGGGAATTACCTACTTGGAATTGGCATTAATACTAGAAACAAGAGAAGCAGCCACCGTACTAATAAGTGGGACATTACAAGAACAAATGTCTGGAAGTGGCCAAGGAAAAAAAGAGAAAGTATTTGCTTTGGAACCAGCTACTTCAAGACCAACAATTGAGGAGAAAGGAAAGGTTGTGATGGAAGATATGCTTTTGATTCATGGTATGCCTGTTAGAGTAGTATTTGATACTGATGCATCACATTCTTTTTTATCTCATTGTTTAGTAGATAAGCTTAACCTAGAACCCTCATACCTAGTTACTTCCTTAAGAATTGTGAATCCGATAAGAGGATATTCAACTCTAAGGATGAGATGTGACCAATTAGAGTTTGAATTATTAAGTCATATATTTTCTTGTAATTTACATTTATTTGATTTCGTAGGCTTTGGAATTATTTTGGGTATGGACTTGTTAACTAAGTATGATGCTAGGATATTTTTCTATGATATGAAAATATCATTAAGACACCCTATAGTAGCGACCGAATTATATACTCAGTGGAGAATCCAAGTTTTAATGTTTGTTCTTTGTTGGGTGCAATGGAGGAGGAAGATGAGTTGAATTGGGTTTTCATAGTTAGAGAATTTGCAGATGTTTTCAATCCCATTTCAGGACTACCGTTGAAACAAGCTATTGAATTTCGAATAGATCTTGTACCTAGAGCTAAACCCATAAGTAGACCGCCTAGCAGAATGATATCTACCGAGATGAAGGAGGTAAAGGTGCAACATGTGGCCTTAGAAGGAAAAAGGTTTTTTAACCAAGAAGTTCGCCTTAGGGAGCGGCTGTAGTGTTTGTGAAGAAACCGAATGGGTCGTTAAGGATTTGTATCGATTATCGTAAGTTAAATGAAAAGACGATAAAGAATCGATATCCTTTGCCAAGAATTAATGATTTACTTGATCAATTAAGTGGAGCCAAAGTATTTTCTCAGTTAGATTTGGTGACAGGGTTTCGTCAACTAAGAGTGGCGGAAGATAGTATTCCATTGACGGCGTATAGAACAAAATATGGTCCATACGAGTGGTTAGTAATGCCATTCGGATTAACTAATGCACCTGCTTTCTTCGTAGATTTGATGAACCAGATTTTTCAAGAGCACTTGGATTGGTTCATATTGATATTCATTCATGACATTTTGATATATTCTAAGGATGAAAGAGATCATGAGATTCATCTAAGAATAGTGCTTGAGACGCTGAGGCAGCACCAGTTAAAAGCAAAGTTTTTGAAATGTCATTTTTGAAAGATGATGGTGAAGTTTCTTGGTCTTGTAGTCTTAGAGAAAGGATTGTCAGTAGATCCAGCTAAGATAGAAGCTGTCGATAATTGGAAGAGACCCGAGATAGTGACTAGGATAAAGAGTTTTCTAGGATTAGTTGGCTACTACCGAATATTCATCAAGGATTTCTCTCTTACAGTAGCACCAATGACCAAGCTAACAAGGAAGGACGTGAAGTATCTTTAGACTGATAAATGTAAGGAGGTGCTCCAGAAGCTGCAACATTTATTGACCAACGCACACGTTTTAGTTATTCCAAATGGAAATCAAGATTTTGTGGTGTATATTAATGAATGTGGAACAGGATTAGGAGCTATGTTAGTGCAGAGGGGTAAAGTGATTGCTCATGCTTCACGACAGCATGAAGTTAGATATCCAACTCAAGACTTAGAGTTAGCTGCTGTAATATTAACTTTAAAGGTGCAGAGACATGACCATTTGGGAGAATGATTCAAGTTGTATAAGGTTCACAAGTCTTTAAGGTACATTTTCTCTCAGAAGGAGTTGAATATGAGACATCACAGATGGTTGGAGTTTTTAGCTACTTATGATTTTGATATTGAGTACACAGCGGGGAAAGGAAACAAAGTTGTAGATGCACTTAGTAGGAAACATTAGAATGTAGTGTTAGCAAGATGTTGGAGTGGAAAGGTTTTGAAGCATTGACTACTTGTGGTATGTGGTTAAGATCGACTGCTAGTTTTAGTAGGAGTACAACAATGTTATCTTGTTTGGAAGTTCGATCAGTTTGATTGACCGAATTGCTTCTAAGCAAAGAGATGATCCATTGCTAGCGGAATGAATTATAAGATTCGAAGGTGGAATTGAGATTGGTGATTTGAAGGATTTTACCTTGACCAGAATGGGTGGTTGAGAAAGAAGGGAGGATCTTGTGTTCCCGATGTTAGTGACCTAAGGAAAGAAGTTCTTAGGGAATTCCATCGATTGAAGTTTACCATTCATCTTGGAGAAACTAACATGTATCAGGACATGAAGAGAAGTTTCTTCTGGGAAGGTATGAAAAGGGATGTAGACTTATGGGTAAAACAGCGTTTGAATTGCCAACACATGAAAGACAAACATCAGAGCCGAGTAGATTGCTTTAGCCTTTGAATATACCAGTTTGGAAATAGATTCAATATCCATGGATTTTTTTGATTGGTTGCAAAGGTCAAATAGGGAAAATGAAAGTATATGGGTCATAATGGATAGGCTGACCAAGAGTGCACATTTCATTCCTGTTAAGTCAACTAGCACGCACCTTTATTAGCTAAGTTGTTTATAAAGAATATTGTTAGACTGCATGTGATTCCTAGTAGTATAGTCAGTGAAATAGATTCTTTATTTACTAGTGAATTCTAGAAGAGTCCACAAGAGGTTTTAGGTACCAAGCTTAAGATGAGTACCGCTTATCACCCACAGACTGATGGACAGACAAAGAGAGTCAATAATGTACTTGAAGATTTGTTAAGAGCTTGTGTACTAGATTTTGGTGGGTCGTGGAAAGACCATTTGCACTTGGTTGAGTTTTCCTGGGTGATGGTTAGAGACCGGAGATAGTTTAGTTCTTGGTTTGGATATGGTAAGAGAAGCCGCAGAAAAGATTGAGTTGATTCGAGCTAGAATGAAGGAATCTCGGTCTAGGTAGAAAAGTTATGCAGATAAGAGACAAAAGGACTTAGAGTTCTCATTTGGAGATCATGTTTTCGTCTAAGTATCACCGATAAAGGGTGTAATGAGATTTGGGAATTTAGGGAAATTAGCACCTAGGTTTATTGGACCATTTTCTATTATAGAAAGGATCGGGAAACTAGCTTACATGATAGAGTTACCGAATAGTTTGGCCAGGGTCCATAACGTTTTCCATATTTCTCATCTAAGGAAGCATGTACGAAACCCTGAGGCTACTATAACTCCGACCACATTAGAACACTTAGTAGTGCAACCGGATCTGACTTTTGTAAGACAACCAGTTCGAGTTGTGGCGAGGGATGAGAAGAAGCTAAGAAATAAGACAACCGGATTAGTAAAAGTCCAGTGGAGTGACGACAAGAGAGACTGTACTTGGGAAACAAAGAGCAGGATTATGGATATTTATCCTGAATTGTTTGATGGTATGTTTTACATCTATGCTTATATGTTTGATATGTGTAGCTTATCGTAATTTCGAGGATGAAATTCTTCAAGGAGGGGAGTCTGTAACAACCCTAATTCTTATTAACATTACTTAGGATATTTAATTGGATAAATAAAATAAAATACTGTAAACGGTTAAGGAGATTGAGATTTGAAATTAATAGGGGTCGAGCCTTAATTAATGAACTAATAGAATTAATTAGAACATAATAGGAAGAAGGAATTCATGAGAAGGGTAAAATAGGAAAAGGATTATGTTTCCTAATACAAGTCCCCACCTCCTTTCTCACTCATTCATTTTTACACTTATATAAACGAAATTAAAGCTTAGGTCGGCCATTTCTAGAGAATTCAAGAGGAAGAAAAGCTAGGAAAACAAGTAGAAAGCTTAGGGGAATTAAATCAAATACAAATCTCAACTTTCTTAAACCATTAAAGGTGAATAATAGTTATGCATCTCATGTTTTAATTGTTATTTTCGATTTTAAGTATAATTCCGATTATTTTGCTCATATTATGCCATGCTATGATAGTTTGAATGATTATATGATTATTGGTGAATTTGTGGAATTTATTTATGAAATTAAGTGATATGGTTGAGTTGGAAAACCTATCACATGATACCCAAATGACTTGAAATTTTAATATGATGTTAAAAACATTATTTTGGAAGTCGGTTTTTAATTTCATAATTTTCTAATTTAACGAGAATATTTGGTGAATTTTCTAAGGTTGGAAAATGAGATATTTTGGGTTTTAATTATTTAAAATACTTAAATTATGTTTTTGGTTTAGAAATTTTTATATGTTAAGGGATATAATAAATTAGATTTATTATGATTTTCGGGGATTTTTCTCAAGTGTTTAAGATTTATTGTGAATTGTTTAAACTATAAAAGCTTAATTATTATATTAAAATATTAATATAAAATATATGGTTTGCAAAATATTTTGGAAATGTAAAAATATACTCTATAGAAGTTTTATGGAAAAGATTTTGGTAAAGAATGTGTTGTCCGATAGAATTTGGCAAGGATTGTGGTTTGGTGAAAAGAAATTACTTTTAATGGTATAAAAACAGTTTTTCTATAAATTACGGTTATCCCTCCGCCTCTATGAACTTCATCGTCAATCCAGTGCGATGCATACGACACCAAGTGCAGTGGAATGATCTGGGTCGAAGTGTGAAGTAAAGCATCATAGTCGACGTCGTGCTCTTCGGAGATAGCATTGCCGCATGACATAAGTGCCGCGTTTTATAAATAATGGCATAGTGCTGCTTGTTTCTTCAACATCGCTGACCCAATTGCTTTCGAAGAGACTTATAACGGCGATAACTACTATTTTGATAATAACTCCAAAAAGCAAGGAAACCGCATTTTTAACTTAGGCAATGATGCCACAGTTTATCACTTCGGCTTTATCCCTTGCCGTCTTTATTTCTTATTGCCTGTTTTCGAAGAGGTCTATGGTGCCGCTCCTAATGACTTTGGTTCTAATGAAGCCCTTATTTTCCTTAAGGCAGTGACGCCGAGATTTTAGCCATTCGACCTTATTCTTTTAAGACTTATTAATATGCAAACCAAGTTTTATATCCCTAGACGTAGACACCCTATGAGGTGCGAAGTCCATGTTATTTGCCCTATTACCTTATGTTTTATAAATATAAGACTTTAATATATTTAGAAGGGCAACGACCCTCATCGGCCGTACGTTGTCACGTTTTTCAATATAAAGGTTTTATATTGTTTTGGCTCTATGGCCTATGTTTCGAAGTGAGATAATTCCAAGAGATTTTGAGATTCATCAATATTACTTTATAAAAGCATATATCATAGCATAATTATTTTGGATAAAGTAAAGGTCTATATTTTCCTTGTTTTGAAAGTATGATTTCAAAGGTTAAATCATTTGTAAATAAATATGTTTTCAAGGAAATAAAAAGGGTATTTAGCCTAGAATTCTACTAAAGAGATTAGTGTTCTTATCACTTTTGGGTAGATTGTGATAAGATTAATTTGACTCGGAGATTAGAAAACCGGATGAGACCGGTGTAGGTTAGCACACTATATTTTAGCTGTTAGCCCCTAACTTATATAAGTCCAAAATTCCCGTGCGCAGGGCTTTGTAACGAGTAAGACTAAAAGTAGGTGTACGCACAGAAAGGAATACACAAAGATGAGATAGTTTATTGGTGAGCCCACAAAAATATTATGATCAGTTGATCCTAGGAATTGTAAGTTCCGAATAGACCGTCCAATTGTCCTCTAACAGTCAGTTAGAGAATTTGATATATCTAGTCGACTCGAATCAGCCACAAGTTTGTAGTTACCTTGAGAAAACAATGACGCTGGAATGGATAGTCCATTGATTTTGACACTTTTGTCATGATTACCCATGTTGCATGCATGCACATTATTGTTTATATTGTCTAATTTAACCAGTTTGGTTGCAAAAATTTGATTTACAAAAGATATATTTTAAAAGGGATAGAAGTGAGGGTAAAACCCGTTCAGTTCAGCGGCACGACCTCACTCAATATCTGTAAACCGAGATGGCATATTATTATTCACACCAGGCTTTTTGTCTGACTCGAAGTTTATGTTTCCCCTTAAACTCTCAGGTGCTCAAAATTTGATTTGAGTAGGTCAAGAGTAAGGGTTTATAGATTAAGTGGGTTTTGGTGAATAAAGCTTCCGGAGACATGCAGAAGGAAAAGCTAGCTATGTAGGAGTCCATCTATTACTATATCCGCTGTATTATGTTAGTTTTTGTATGAATATATTGATGATAGATGTCTTTGCTATTTAGTAACTTTGATCAATCAAAGGGGCATCTTCATATGTCGCTCGTGGAGCATATTGTAATAATTATATTTTATTTGAATCTGGGCAACGTTTGGGATTATGTACTGAATATGAAATTATGACTTTGAAATGAAATATGAAAATTTTCTTTTATTTCATATTCTTATGTTTCTGATATTATGGATACCATTAACATAACCGCATTTTGTCACTAGAAATTAATGCTATAGATGACTGTAGCATCTGTAGCGCTTAGTTTCAGGCCTTAAAATGTTAGCTGTTACAAGAACCCAAAGGTGGGAACTCAACACCATAATCGATATACGGCTGAGGCTGAGGAGAAAGACTAGTGTCTGGTTGAACAATTGAGGCACTAAAGCAGCATCCAGATCTAGTCATCGAAGGAAACTCAGCTACAGAAGACTTGAGCGACTCGCAATCGGAACTTGACATGAAGGGACAAGAGAATGGCAACAAGGAAGACGCAGGAAAAAGGCGGAAGGAGAGATCGGAGGAAAAAGGGTGATCGCCTAATTGCCTTCAATAGAGAATGCAATTTTTATATGTGAAGCTAATTGGCTAGGAGAAATATAAATAGAGGCAATATCGGGAGATTTGGATACAAATAACATTAGGAATTTATGTAAAATAGGATCAGTAATCTGGTTAGAAATTAATAGGATAGAAGTTATCATTGTCTACTCCACTTTTCATTTTTTTAAGGTTATAGAAGATGTTTTGATTTTTTTTTACAATTGGATGGAATTAAATGATGATAATTAAAAAATGAGTTGGGATAATTTTTGAATGTTATAAGGATATGCATTTATGTGAGGATGATAATTTTATATACACATTTTTCTATTTAGAATTTGTTTGAATGAGAATAAAATATTTAAAATGGTAATGAAAGAGAAATAAATTAGGATTGATAAGAAAAGGATTGTGAAAGATTATAGGAGTTTAACAAAGTTATAAAAAGTATTTAGTTAAGTGATAGTATATTTTGAGTAATAAAGCAATATATGTTGATATATATCTTTGGGATAATATAACAACTTAAAATTAGAAATTTGGCATGCATATGAATAGATTGTGGTTTGAAGTCTACTAAAATAATTGTCTTGTAACTAGAAATATCTTTGAAATAATTAATGTTTAATAAAAGAAAACCTGTTATTTTGAAATACCATTGAAGTTATAATCTTTGTAATAAATTTAAAAGGAGTTAAATTAGGAAATAATAATAATATATCCTTAAAATGTTAGCTAATGAACTTCTCATAAGTATAGGCTATAATTTCATGTGGTAATAAATGCTGATTTCGAATTTAATATAATAAGTTTATTTGTATGAAAACAATTTACTGAAAAATTATTTTATATGTTGTAGAAAGTTTTCGAGAAGAGAAGTTATGTTGCTCCTTTATAGAATTAAACAATTTTTGAATTTTTGATTTAATAATGGTTTAATAATTAACTTTTATTTTGAATTAAAAGTTCAACTTTTAAAGTAATATGTCCCTATTATAGAAAGTCTATAAATAAAATTGGTTAGAAAAAGGAAAAAATTTCACTGCTCCTTTTGGGAACTAAGAAATTTTTGAAATTAACAAAAAGGGTTTCCAACTTTATATTTTAAAGATAAAGGATTCAGATGAGGTATTTTATAATTATGAAATTTTAGTTTTAAGAATGACAAGGGCTAAACCAAAAAAATTACGGAGTAGATAGGGATCACTTCCTAGGTAAGACAGGGTAATGGTTTTAAGATATGAATAAAATAGGAATAGTATGTACAACCTGATCTGAAAATTTTAAATCAGTCTCAAATATCTAATTGTAGATTGTTGGTAAAGTTGTGAAGATATTTCAGATTTATAATTGGGTAGTAAGTTAGGTTGCCCTAATTTACTTGGAATGAAAATTTCTATGTTTTGATTTATTTAGAGCGAGTTTCATGTAAATTCCATAAATTTTCCAACTCCAAAATAGATATAAAAGCATGTCGTTTGAATTAACAGGGGATATACCAAAAAAGAGAAAGAGATGTGTAAGATATGAATATTCTTTTCCATAGTTTACACTGTCTATTTCAATAAAAGAAAAGAAATAATTCCTTGTAATTTCAAATGACGCAAAGGTCCCACTTTTGTTAATTTATAAAAATTATAACGGCAATCCTTTTTAGAATGATATCTTCGATAAATTAAAATGTGAAAAGGAATGTTCTAGTTTATAAATTAATGATTAAAAATAAGAAATAGACACACACATATAACCTCGCTTAACGTATAAAAATAGAAATATATAAATAGCGTAATTTACAATGGTACTCGTATTAGTTATTATAGGACTGGGATTTATGGACATTAATTATAGATTTAATGGGCAATAAATTTGTAATTAATAGAGAATTAAAAGGAATTAAATTGGGACCGATTAAGGAATTTAATATGGCATCGATAGAGGAATTGAATTGGCATAATAAATGGATTTTGAAACTGTTAAAAAGATTAAAGGGATTTAAATAAGGATTGATTAGAGATGGTCCAACTTTAACCTTAATGATCAATTATTACTGATATATTAAATGAAGTAATGGATGTACCACATTTATTAGAACGAAGAAGGAGAATTAAGGAAGATGGAGAATTAAGTAGAATGACATACTAAGAATGTTCATCTTAATTTAGTAAGGAGTGTTAGGGCCCTAACATCAGTAACACTAGTTACTGATAAATGGAAACTTCCAACAAATTTTATATATAGAGTTTTTAGGATTGTTATCGCTAGTTGATCTCCTTTAGGTTATTGGAAAAGCATATGATATGGTATAAGATATGTTCTTGTTATATAATTGGGTTGATTTTATGGATGAGATTAAATAGCGATATATATATATATATATATGTGTGTGTGTGTGTGGAGGAACAACATATAAATAAGTCACAAGGACACTTAACTAACGACAGACTATAGGTAAGACTGGAAGTTAATGAGGAAATTAGGTTAGTAACTAGAAATAAAGGATGTAAAAAAGGTAGAATTAATTAGGCAGCGAATGAAGATCACACAAGATCGTCAGAAATCGCATGTGGAAAAGCGAAGAAAAGAGTTAGAGTTTGAAGTAGAGGGCATGGTTTTTGTTAAAGTTTCCCCTTTTAGGAAGGTCATAAGATTTGGGAAGTCGGGACAATTGGCACCAAAAATTTATTGGGTCTTTCCAAATTTTAGAAATAATAAGGAGACTTGCTTACCCCGTGGAGCTACCAGATAAGTTGGTAGGAGTCCATGACGTTTTGCACTTGAGAAAATATCTTTATTGAACGACCATTATGGGAGGCCTGATCAGTTGGGGGACATTAAGATGGTGCTAATAACATCTCGTGCTACCACACACATTGTCGAGCATGGAACTTGAAAGCTTTATAGCAAAGAAATTAGGCTGGTTCAAGTGCAATGGAGGAAAAATCCTACAGAAAGCACGAGGACTTCTCATCCTAAACTTTTCATTGCCAAACTTTTCTCTCCAAAATTAGGTTTTAGTTGCATCGTGGTTGCTAGATTGGATGGTAGGATTTGGTTGCTACACTTTTCATAATTAATTTGCACTTATATGGAAATTCTATGCATGTTTAGGATACTTGCATACATGCCTATATGTCACGACACTTGTATTCACGCTAGGATTGAGCTCACCTATAGTATTTCTGCATACATAATCACATTACACTTTTAGTTGAGTGGATGGTTATGTAGACAAATTGGTTATATAACATGGATATTTATTGTGTGTTGCGCTGTCCACCGCCTGGAAAGATTTCAGGGACGAAATCCTTTTTTTTTGAGAAAAATGTGTGATCCTCTGTGAGTAGAGGAGAGCACACATGCAGCTATATAAATCACAATAATAAGTTGCTGCCAACATGCCTGGTAGGTAACAGAAACTAAATGCTAGAAGTAAAGAATAGATTAGGTACCCCTAAGATGAGTTCCGGCAAAGCCACCACCCATCACACCTCGGTATCGAGTTCCGGCATGGCCACCACCCAATACTAAGGTGTTTGGAGTACCTAGAAACTAAAGAAAAAGCTGCTCCATGTATCTGAAACGGGAGCTCTATGCAAACACAAAAACAAAGGAGAAAGCTCCATGCATCTGAATCGAAAGGAATGAAGAAGCATCTACTCTGTAGTGGAACTGGATATGATGCTGAAAGAGGCGTCTGCTCTAGAAACTCTGAACAAAGGAAGAAGTACCAAACAGAAGAAAGGATCTTCTATGATGGTCTCTGTGCAATCCGTAAACCTGTATCTGAAAAATGACTAAGGAAAGAGTAAGAGTTATACATATATATGTATATTTACACAAGTAATATACATATATATGTATTGATAATATGGGAAATAAAACCTAAATGAAAAAAAAATACTGGACAAAAACAATAGAATTAAAAGTAACAATAGACCTAAATCGAATTTAAGAATCATTAATCATAAGTAAGTTATGATTAACATTTAAATCATCATAAAAATTAGAAAAATTATAATCCTTTGAAGAGGGAAGAATGTAACACCCCATAAAAATTAATAAGAAATGAATAAAATAGATAAATTAATTAATAAGATAAGGCTAAAAATAGAAATTTTGCAAAACTCAAAATTTGACCATGGAAGTTATGCTGTTGCGTCCGTGACGAAATTCTAATCAATTTCGATATATAATGTTCTGAAAACAGGGCTCAAACGAAAAAGTTATGGATATTTGAAGTTTTTGGATTTAAAATAATTTAAATAGAATTCAAATTAAAGTAAGTAAATAATTCTTAAATTTGAAATTTGAAAAGCAACAATAATTAGGCTCGAAGGGTTAAGTTATCGTTAAAATTAACGGTAACGTTAAGGAATTAACTAGGGTAATAAATAAATAAAACAATGGCAGAATAAATAGTTCCCAAAATATACATAACGATCGACCACTTACCGTGGGTCAGTCGACCACTCACGGTCGACTGGCTATCGTGTGGTGGTTAGAGTTTGTTTGCAAGAGTTAAAGATCCGGATTTTATTATTTTAAACTGACTTAAATCTAATGGTTCTGGTGCATTCCAACCACTATAAATAAGAGCTTAACCCCCTCACTTTTATTCGAAAATTATTTTGGGAACCGAGTGAAACTCTGTCAATTTCCCTCTCCAAAGATTTAGAAAAATTCTCAAAAAAATTCTTTAGGGTTTAAGGTAACAGATTCTAGATGTTTATTATTTTATTTCTAATTCTATTCTCCTTCATATCGCCAAATTTCTGAATATAATCTATATACAAATCCCTTGTTGTGTATATCAAAAGGGGGAGATCAAAAAGAGATTATTGAAGGCGTGACAAATCCAAAATAGGGTAGAGCTAATGACCTATTATGAGTGGAAATCTTAGTCTTTCTTGTTTTAGTAACTGAATAATATAGTGTGGATTGATATATGACTTGGGGAATTTTGGTTTACGCAAAACATCACATTAAAATCCCTAAAATCTCCAAAAGCGAAATATCAATTCTTAAGTTGGAATCGCAATTGTTTTATATTAAAATAATGGAATTTGTATACATTTTGCAATTTTAACGTTTTACCTTCTATTCCACTTCTTATCTTTTTCTTTGGATCTAATTAAGGGATTTTAATTAGAAAATGGTGTGTAAGGTATGAATTCTTATTTGTAGGTTACACTGCCTATTTCCACAATTTAAATAGAAATTTCCTTTGTCTAATTGTCTGTAAAAAGAAGTTTAATAGAGCATAAAATTATTCAGATTTGCAAGTTATATGATAACAATATCACGATATAGTTCATAACAGAACATAGAGCACACCAGAAGTCGAGAGACATACTTCGAATTCTTCTACATGATAAAGGTAGTTTACCAGCGTCGGAGAGAGTTAATTGACAGAGTACATAACTGAAACATAATAGCATACCTTTTTACCGAGGGACTGACCCAATTGGTTTTGAGGAAACCGATTGGAGGAGTTGAAATAAGATTTCATAATTGACCCAAAGTGCAAGTGGGAGATTGATAGAGTTAGGGGTATACCCTAGGGGCAATTATGTAATTTGTTACACATATCTAATTCGGTAACCATTCTTGTTCAAAATTAAAGGTGTTTTCTTTCTATTATATACTTGGTATAATGTGTTATATTAATTAGTTAATTTAATTAAAAATATATTTAATAGAAAATCCATTAATGGCGTATTTTTGATAGCAATTACGAATAGTTGTAATCATGAGTATTGTATCACAATATTATAAAACACATCATTTTAAATGTTCCTAGTCAAGATGCATAGAGACTGGATATCAGTGTATCTGTTGAAACTAGAGTACGTAGCACTCTCCAAATCTTGGATAGTGTATTACTCATGATAGCTAGGGACACATATGGGTTACGTACTGATAGTTATCGGATAACTCTAGAATGACTCATTCAATAGTTTTCTATTGGTTAATATAACTAAGGTCAAACAGAAAATGTCGATGTGACTGATATCCACAGTTCTCTCGACTCATGAATACTATCAATCTTCAATATGAAAGCTCTGCTTTGATTATAGTCGAATCATGACATGGCATCCATCGAGTGACTATAGTTGGGTCGAGTGGAAGTATTGGAAGTAATGCACTATTCAAAAGAGGATTCGTCTCCTCAGTTTTATGAGGTTAGTATCACGATCAATTAAAGTCAATTCAAAGTCAAACTCTCTGACCAGAGCATTTTGGTTAATAATAATTGTTATTATTGAACCAAGAACTTAGTGTTTGGACTGTAGAGTTGAATGTGAATGATATTGGAATTTTGACCATTACGAAATTCCTTAAGTCCAAAGTGATATAGTTTTGATGAAGAGAATTTGTGTAAACAAAAGTCACAATTGGGTAAAGCTTAACAAAGTAAAATTGAATTTTACCGAAACTAAGTAAGCAATAAATTTGGCCAAAATGTCACACCACCTGCTAAGTGACGTGTGAAGTTAATATTCGAATAATTCGATATGAAACGCTGACAAATTTACACATAATAAGTCACACAACAAAAACAATGAATTCTCCTTTGACCAAATGATTTAATTAATTTGTAATAGTTAAAATTAATTAAATTAATTAATATTTGTGAAATATTGGTTATAAATTTGAATTTGACTTGATAAATAAATATTATCAAATATATTTATAATTGTTATAAATATATTAATCGATATACGATATCGATAAACATTTAAATTAGATTGAAATGTAAAATATTTGTTCGGCGTCAAGTTCTAGTGGTCCAGTGGTTAAGACATAGTGGAGTTGCTACATTGTGTTGTAGTGGCACCGGTTCGATACCCAGCGGCCACAATAATGAGACATAGTGCACGGCCACTTATAAAACCGGCTTAACCAAAGGCTATGGAATACAAAGTATCCATGGCCCCAAAGTTTTGTCAAGTTCTAGTGGTCCAGTGGTTAAGACATAGTGGAGTTGCTACATTGTGTTGTAGTGGCACCGGTTCGATACCCAGCGGCCACAATAATGAGACATAGTGCACGGCCACTTATAAAACCGGCTTAACCAAAGGCTATGGAATACAAAGTATCCATGGCCCCAAAGTTTACCTCGTTTCATGGCAGCCTCTCTCCCCTGTCACATCCCCACCATTCCTTCATCGTACCTCAATCCTACCTCGAGCCATGCTCCCACCAGCCCATCGCCATCCCAACTCCCTCCCTCCCCACCTAGGCCTCCTGACCCCTCCTCGGACCATTCGACTGCCACGTTCTTGACCCCCAACCCCTCAGCAGCTCCCTCCACGTCCACCCCATCCCAACCAGTCTGGACTTCTTTGTTCAAGCAGAAACCCAGGAATGCTGGGAAGTACACGCCGGTTGAGATGAAGCCTACTTACTCTGACGGTGCCTTAGACCTTCCGGCTGGCATAGTTGAAGCAGGATCCCAAATCTGGAGCGAGTATCTCGTGGGTTTCTTTTTAGACACGCCGTTGTCCTTTACTTCAGTGGTGCAAAAACTCAAGCAGGTTTGGAAACTTAAAGGATCTGTGAAGATCAAATCTGATGGTGTCATCTTTCTTTTCCTGCTTTCTTGCGAAGAAGACAAGCTAAGTATTTTAAATGGGGATCCAATTATTATGAAGAACAAACTCTTTATTGTCAAGCCTTATGATTCCAAAATTAGTAACGTATGTGGTTCCGTTCACTCTGTTCCAATATGGGTTCTGTTCCACAACATCCCCCTGTTTGCCTGGACTCATGTTGGCATCAACTGGCTTTCGAGTAGGTTAGGAAAACTACTGTGTATGGACTCGATGACTGAAAGCCTTGAGAGACTCCATTTTGCTAAATGTTTAATTGAAATACGCCCAGACAACGTTTTAGTAGATGAGTTTCTAGTAAAGCTTGCTGATGGTGGAACCCAAAAAATCAAAGTTACTTACATGTGGAAACCTTTAATCTGTACAAACTGTGTTTCTTTTGGACACTCTAATGAGAAGTGTGAAATGCAAGTGCCTCCTGACCCTCACACAACCCATATGAACCATATCAAGCATGACAGAAATGTAGCTAAAGTCCCAGTGAAGCATAAAGAAGTGTATACGGAAAAGGCGCCTTTAAGGTGGCATAAAGTAGGCAGATTTAACGGTAGAAAAACGCATGTTCCTCCTACTTTCTCTGCTAATCCCGTAGTGGTTACTGTTAGAAGTCCATTTAAGGCTTCTAACATGGTTGGAGCCTCTAAAGCTATGGAAGGTGTTGATGAAGATGTTTTCTTGGAAACCAGTAAGGAAAAACAAAAGAAGGAGGTCATCACAACTGGAATAGAAAGAATAGAAAGCAGTTCAGAACAAAATGATAAGTCCATAACTCAAAAGCCAAAAGAAAACGCACGTGCAGAGGAGCTCATGATCATAACTCATAATAAATTTGACATTTTAAACGACCAGGGTACTGTGGAAACTGAAGAATTAATGCAAGCTGTTCCACTTAAGGAAATTGCAGCAAAAAGTTTGTGTTCACCGAAAATAGCAGTAGCAAATTCGTTAAACAATCTGGGTAATGTTAATAATCATGAAGAGTATGATTCCAACGCTATGCATCTACATGAATCCACTGTGTTCGGTCCAATCCCAAACCAGCTTTCAAGTTTCACTGATGCTTCCAACTCATCTTCCAGTGTCATTAACGCCATCCCCCTTCCTACCCCACCTGCCTCAAGCTTTAAATCTAACTGTCCTTCTTATCTTGTCTCCCCTTCCACTTCTAGCGAAAATCAAATAACCATGCAAACTTCCCCATGCAAATCACATTTCATTGTCACTTCTCTCCCTAACTCAGCTCTCCATCTCAACGCCTCAGACACGTCATCTCCCTTAGCCTCTGAAGCCAAATCTATCACGCATGATTGTGTGCACGTGCACACGAAAAACCCTATCTCTACTGACACAGCTCCTCTTGTCCTCTCGCAAGCTACCGATACATCTTCCACTTCAGTCCCTCACCTCTCTGTGATTGAAGTTCCTCAAACCAACGCGATTGATAACTCTCATCAAATCCCTTCCCCTACTGGTGGGTCTTCCTCCATCGCCGTGTTACTGCAGGCTGTGCACGGTGTGCCTGACAAGGATAACCCCTACAGTCATATCTCCCCTCCCAAAGCCTTCAGCCCGTTGCCTGATTCCTCCTCCTCTATTCTTGGCCCCCCACCATCCTCATCCAACTCTGTCCCTACTGCCAACAACATGAATTCCCCCCTATCTGCATCCATCCCCGATTTTACGAAAACCTCTGGTGCCCTGACAAGGCAAATGAAGAAAGCTTTAATAGAATCCCTTGAGTTTACTCAATGACACACAATATATGCGTTTGGAACATCCGTGGAGCTCATGATGACTCTAAAATCCATCTTTGTAAAGAATTGATTACTCAACATGACCTGAGTATTCTAGCAATCCTTGAAACCAAACTGAACTCTGCTCTTTCTCGTAGAGCAGCCAACCTAATTATGCCAAACTGGAAGATAGTTCACAACCTCGAACAAGCTCCTTTTGGTCGCATCTTAATAATCTTTGATCCGGCTGTCCACCTCCTAACCCCCATCGTCTCCTCTACTCAATTCATCCACTGCCATAGTAAATTCATCCCCAATAACACCTCATGCTACCTATCCTTTGTTTACGCTGAGAACGCGGCTAACTCCAGGGCCACCTTCCTTGCAACCCTGCCTAGTTTAAGACAGAATACCCATCCTTGGGTGGTATGTGGCGACTTTAACTGCTCCCTTAGCCTTCTGGATAGAACTGGCGGCTCTCCCCTCTCCCTTGCTGAAATTAAACCTCTCAATGACGCTATCGAAGATGCTGAATTGATTGAAACTAAAGTCTCTGGCGCTAGATACACTTGGAACAACAAGAGAAGACATGGTGTCAGAACTTATTGTAAAATCGACTACGCATTCTCAAATCATGTTGCTTTGACTGCCTGGCCTGCCATATTTAACCACATCCCCAATCCTTCCCTGTCCGATCACTCGCCCCAAATCATCCACATGGGTGGCGCTGTCATGAGAGGAAGTCCTCATTTTAAATTTTTTAACTCCTGGACTAAAGAACATGATTTTTTTGATATAGTGCGCAAAGTTTGGTCCTCTCCTAACTTTGGTAACCCTATGCTTGTTTTACAGAAAAAACTCAGGGCTACGAAAGAGGCTTTGAGAGCATGGGCCAAATCGAGATTTGGGGATGGCAGCAAGCAATCGACCATCTGGAAACATAAACTTCTGAAGATTCAAACAGAAATGCAACAGGATCCCAACAACGTTAGCTTGGCTTCTCTTGAAACTACCACAGCAAAGCAATATCAGCTGGAACTTCAGAAAGAGCTGGCCATGATCAAGCAAAAGACGCGCTCTCGATGGAATGAGGAAGGCGATCTAAACACTGCTTATTTCCACGCAACTCTTAAAGCGAAACACAGTCGTGAGAACATCCATAGAATTGTGGACTTGAATGGTAAAGAACAAACGAACAGAACTGACATCGACAAAGCGTTCATTGATTTTTTTGCTCAACTCCTTGGTAACGATGGAAATTTCAGCCCTAGTATTGATGATATAGACCCCCTGATCCTTCCGAAGCTCAATCAACATGACCATGCATATCTTTGCAATACAGTTACTGAAACTGAAATTAAGGATGCCATGTTTTCTCTTAACTCATTCTCTTGCAGTGGTCCGGATGGCCTCAATGCATTTTTCTACACGTCTACCTGGTGCATTGTAGGTCGAGATGTGTGCCGAGCAATTAAATCAGTCTTCAAGAACTCAAGGATTATGGACACATACAACAACACTAATATTGCTCTCATTCCAAAATCTCCCACTACCGAGACTGTTGCTGATTTCAGGCCAATCTCCTGTTGCAACGCGATATATAAGTGTATTTCGAAGATTATAGCATCTCGCCTGAAGGCGGTTCTCCCCAACATCATTTCTCAGAATCAATCCGCTTTCCTCCCGGGCAGAAACATATTAGATAATGTCTTACTATCTCACGAACTCCTCAGAGGGTATGGGTGTAAAAACAAGTCCCCTAGAGCGATGATGAAATTTGATATCAGTAAAGCTTTTGATTCTTTACAGTGGGATTCGCTGGTCAGAATTCTTGGTTACATGAACTTTCCGGCCCATTTTATTGCCTGGATATATACTTGCATATCTACGGTTAACTACTCCATCGTCATAAATGGTTCTGCGAAAGGGTTTTTCAAAGGAAAGCAAGGCGTTCGTCAGGGTGACCCGATGTCCGCTTATCTTTTCATTACAGTTATGGAACTACTAACCCGCATGCTCGACAACTTAGTTACCAATGGATTGTTCCAACTTCACCCAAGATGTAGAAAACCACGCATAACCTCCCTTATGTTTGCCGACGATCTCGTTGTCTTTTGCAAACCCGATCCTATTACCATTCACTCCATTATGCATGCCTTGGAAGCTTTCTACAGACAAACTGGTTTGAAAATTAACCTGGTCAAATCTGAGATTATGCTAGCTGGCCTTAATGACGAGCAAACTCTCTCCATTCTCAACACCACGGGATTGCAGCCCAACGTTAACACGGCAACCTATCTTGGAATCCCTCTCGCAACTTCCAGGATCTCTTCCAGACAATGTTCCCCTCTATTTGCTAAAATCATGTCTAAACTGGAGTGTTGGACCTCCAGATCTCTGAGTCAAGCGGGCCGTGTTACCTTAGTCAAATCGGTTATTTTCGCAATGCAGGTCTATTGGGCTAAGACATTCATTCTTCCTCTAAAACTAATCAATATGATCAGAACTGCTGCCATGAGATTCATATGGAAAGGATCCATTCACGGGAGGTTCACCACCCCGATATCATTCAATCTTATTGAGAGACCCCTTCGTAAAGGTGGTCTAGGAATCTATAATATTGCAGTCTGGAATAAGGTAGCTCTAATTAAACACTTTGATAACTTCTTAAA
Organism: Allium fistulosum; assembly: GCA_030737815.1. Classification (NCBI taxonomy): domain Eukaryota; kingdom Viridiplantae; phylum Streptophyta; class Magnoliopsida; order Asparagales; family Amaryllidaceae; genus Allium; species Allium fistulosum. The sequence goes on from JASFAW010000014.1 coordinate 10,055,621, forward strand.
CAAGCGAAACAGCCTCTGGGTCCTATGGTCAGAATATAACGTTATTAAAAGAAGGGATTTCTGGAGTATGCAACCCCCTCAAAACATAAGTTGGACTTGGAGATCAATCTTTAAGTTGCGTAATTGTATCATCCCCTACGTCCAATGCGGCATAACAAGCAGTGTCCAATTCTGGAACGATCCTTGGCTTGAACACGGTTGCATCCTTCGCACGAAGCTTACGTATAGTGACATCATCCAATCTGGCATTCTCCCAGATTCCAAGGTCATGGACGTGTTTAGCAATGGTCATTTTACGCTCCCCAACACCTCGAATCAGGCTGTTCGTTGCATATGGAACCAGATCATAGCCTCTGAGGTCCCCCTATCCCGCAACCACAATGTTCACTGGAAAGGTATAGGTAATGTTTTCAAAAACAAACCCATGTACATGTTCATGAACGGGCATGACAATCTGGTTGATTGTAAATGGCACAAAAGAGTTTGGTTCAGGGATAACAATGCTAGAGAAAATCTCCTATTCTGGAAAGTAATCAATAATGCTTTGCACACCCGTGTTAAGCTGTTTACCCGAGGTATGGACGTGCCAATTCACTGCGCTTTCTGTAACTCTGAACCGGAGACTAGAGACCATATATTCTTCGAGTGCTCTTTCGTCTTACGGATGTGGTCTAAGTTATTACAAAGGTTAGGTTACTCGGATGATCAGCTGTGGTGTGGGAATATTTGGAATGCACTTCTCAAAATCTCAGATATGAACGTTAGCAGGAATAGGTTTCTCTTCTTTGTTCTAAAGAAATTCCTAACTAATCTCTGGAATGAAAGAAACCATCGTATATTTCAGCCAGAGAGTGTCCGGAATGAAGAACTAATCTTCTGTCATCTCTTCTCCAATTTGAAAGCGGGGTTGAGCTCTGCGAAGTATGCTATCGACCCGGGGATACTAGCTGCTTTTTGATCGGTGTGCAGTCCTGTTACTGCTCTATTTGTTTGCTGTTTGTGTTTTTTTCCCCTTTTCTTTTTTCTTTCTTGTCCTGTATTGGTGCACTATGTTGCCTCTGTCGTTTGCTTTGTTCCTCGCTCGTGTGTGTGGCATGTCCTTTTTCTTCTTGTATGTTTTCTCTGCAGTGCATTAATAAAGTGGTAGGGGTCCACTCAACCCCGTCGGCTATGCCAAAAAAAAAAAATATTTGTTCGGGCCATAAATGGGTTTAAGGCTCATAAAGGGGGCTGGTTTGTTTAGCCACATAAGGGGTTATAGGCGCCTATATGGTGGCCTACAGAGGCTTTGATTCGTATGGCAAGGATGGAAGGAGAATAGGTAAAGATTAGATACTAACTTTTCTCATTCTTTTCCTCTACATAAAGATCTCTACCCTGGTCTTTTGAAGGACTTTTGGAAGCCTCCATCCCAACCTATTTCTGGCCGAATTCATCTCCTTCCATTCCCATCAATTCAAGTTCAGATCAAATCGAATCAAGTGTTATTCAATAGCCGGCGGTCAACGATTCAGGGACTGGCACTCCTTTGAATTGGAAATCAATTCGAGGACCGGATCTCCTCTTCTCAAGGTGTACTTACAGATTTTGGCTATAAGGTATGTTATTAACATATTTATAAATATTAATTTATATATATAATTTTTATTTCATATATTACACTATTAGTTTGGTGACGATTCCAACATATAAATATACCGTTACAAATTTGATTAGTTGCATGTATATATATCTTTTATATATATATATTTTTCATATATATACACCTCTATATATAGTACGACTCAACATTTAATTTTTTTAATAGTTTAATATAATATATATATATATAGTTTAAAATTTAAATACTTCATCAAAATTATGTAAAATATGGAATTTTAATTTTATACTTAAAGTTTAAAAGGCATAATAATTTTGATAGGAACAAATTATTTTTTATTAGTATATATTATTTTTAAATCATAGTTAAATCAATTAACCATATAAGTAATTACATTAATATATATATATATATATAATATAAAATTATGTTTTATATTTTTAAAAATTATGTTAATACATAGTATACTCTTAGTAAGAATTAAAAGAAAAAAACATGTTTTTTATTTTTAAAATATTTAAATATAATTCGAAAGTTAAAAAATTAATTTTTAAATTATTTTAAATTATATAATAAATTTTAAAAATTCAAAATTATCATTTGGAATTTTGTTAGAAAATTAAAATTAAAATTTAGTTTCAAAAATTATTTTTACTATTTTTTTATAATTTTCGTGTAGTTATTTATTATAATATATATTTAAAAATTTTAAAAAATTGAGCTGAGCGCAAGCCTGATAGATAATTATTTTTTTATTTTGAATAAATTATTATACATATATATAAGTATTTACTATACATGTTTAACTATATATATATATATAATTTATATTTATACAAGGAATGCTTTCAACATTACAGCAATTAATATTTTTTATATTTAACATATTTTATAAAAGAATTAAACATACTTACGTAATTATAAATGTATACATTTTTAATATTTTATATTTATGTTTACACACACATGCCACACACGCAAAAAAAATTATTTAAAAAAATTTATAGTTTACATATACACACATATGTATAATGTGTAACGACCCACAAATGTATCACCTTAATAAATTTATTTATTTAAATTAATTTTAGATTAAAATGATTTAATAATTATTATAATGATTTTGATAACTCATTTTAAATAGTTATAGAGTAATAATTTATCATTATTTTTATAAATATATATATACTTGATTTGAAATCATAAGAAAAATTCGTTTCGCTTTACAGATATAATAACAATTTTGTAAATAATTATCAATATTAATTTATATGGTTTTATAAATGAAATGTGATCATTTTAATTAGTTAAAAATAATAAAAAATTTATTTTCAAATTTTATTTACAAATATATGTATATTAACTAAAAAATGAAAATATGACCGGAAAGCGAAATCGGGATTCGTAACGATACAACTCATAGAAGTTGTACAATTTTGTGGAGATACATGTGCATATATACATATGCATACATGAAGATATATTCTCATGTACATGATCATTCATATATGCACACATATACATATAAATATAAAAACATATATGTATAAAATATCCAAGATATTTCTCTTTTCCTTACTTCCTAAGCTAACCAAAAGTCCACCATAGTACAAGCATCATTGCAATCACATGAGGGGTACTTTTGTCCGAACCTAGAGGAGGTAGGGAGGAGTGGGTGGTGATGCAAGTGATGATGCATTGCATAAAATATTTAAGATATTTTCCTCCATTTCCATCCCTATAAATACCCTACACTCTCCTCTTCATTTTCATTCATCTTCCTTTTCATTTCCTAAGCTCTCTCCCCACACTTTCATGGCTTCCAATCTAAAGGAAATAATGACACAATATTTCTCAAAAAGAATTTAATATACTATATACTTATCTACACTTAAGCACCTCAAAATGATTCCAAAACTCCACTTTTCCTTTCTATCTTTCACGGCCTCCACCTCCTCCATTAAAGGCCAAGCCTTTTTATTCCTCTACCCTAGGCCATGACCTCTTCAAGCCATCGCAAGTTTAGGCCGAGCCACTAAGGAGATTAAGTCCAGAGGATCATGAGCTTTAAAATCCAAATAGCAGAGCTATAGTCGATTTTTAATTAATCGTTTAAACTCGAGGGGAGAAACTCCTAAACTATAGTATTATATGTTATTAGATGTTATATATGTTTGATTATGATTTTTGATGATGATTGTTTAATATGAATGTTGAATATATATGCAAGTCATAGAAATACACGTCGATAAGCACAAAGAAAATCACTTTCCTTTATTTAATGAATTGGTGTATATGGAATGTTAAACCTCTTTAAAAAGGTTTAAAAATGAGTTTGAAATGTTTTATAAACATATGAAAGTGTTTTTGTGAAGTTTGAAAGGTAAAATTTAGTCAAAATTAGGCGCGTCGCGTAATGGCAGTTCGTGATTTCGCGCCATAAAAGTCAAACCAGTGTGTAGAATGGAATATAGCTCGGAATTCTTCGAGATGAGAATTTTCCAAAATATTATAGCCATATTTTTCAAATAAAGAAAGAAAATCGAGATTTTGAAAAGTAGATTTTGAAATATGAGCAAAACAAGTTTTTGGAAAAATCGCGGTTTTATAGTTCGAAATCCATAAAAGGATTTCTTTGAAAATGATATTTTAAAATTGTTTAAAAATATTAAATAAATTTTAAAAATATTTAAAATGTTTTAAAAGTTATTTTGGTTATAAAAATGAATTTCCAAATGATAAAAAATCGGTTGATCAATATATCGTAAAAAGCACTTTCCACAGCACTTTTCTATAACTTTTGAAATATAGTTTTAAACGCAGCCGTTCTTTTCCATATATTTTATGAATATTTTCAAATGATTAATAAATTATTTTAAAGATGATCTGAAGGATTCATGGAATTGTTAAATGTTAAATGATTAGAGTCGATCAAATAACTTGACCGCCTTTTGGGTGTTAGAGAGATAATGTCTAGGCTTGAGTTTGGAAAACTAGTTTCTTGCTCTTTTTGGCTATCTGGACTAACCCAATGGATGGGATAGTAAATTTGGTTACTCGGATCAATATTTTCCTAGTGAAAAATGAAATGATTTCGAATTATTCCAAGTTTCATAAAGGTTTTAAGTAATCAAAGGATTTGTTAAGAGAGGTTTAATGATTCTGTATATACCGAAAAGAAATGTTTTAAAGTTATGTATCTCTAAAAGATATTTTTGATAAAAGGAATGAATTAATCAAAATATTATTCACCTATTTACTTGACCTCTTCTATTGATGATTTGTTTGAAGGAACCAGGGTAGGATTTGGGTAATTCCTATCCGAAGACCACTTCAAATCAATTTACATATTCAAATTAAAGACATAGATATGATTTGGAAGATGAAATGTATGGCTGCTTGTCACTGAACCTCGGGGGGAATTTCCCATATCATATTATGTGGCAATAGTTCTTCATTTAAGATCTTCGATGCAAGGACTTCTGGCTACTAATCCTAGGGGTAATTCCCAATAGGATGTGGTCGGAGAGTGCCTTCGGTTTGTCCTGTTCTTGGATAACTTGTATGGGCGAATGTCCGACGTTGCATTTCTAGTTACATAAATTGATCTCTATGAACGTATCATCTATTTGGTATTGGGGAAGGCAACTTCTCTTAGCTTAACACCCTTTCCTGAGACATACGAGCTTAGGAGCTATACATTTGTAGAAATCAGTTGTGTGACTATGGGGTGGCAATGTGGCATTCAAAGTGGAATGTGTTATGTGAAAGGTAATCACTACCTCAGGCCTCATCACCCGATAATGGCTTAAACAAGGTACGTTACAAGGCTATATGGTTCACAAGCATCAAGGTATGGTCATCACCTTTCTAGATTACTCTCTATATGTCGAGTATGCGGTGTATGCTATGGGATCCCGCATAGGTCGGTTACGACTGGGGTTATGTCATATTCGGTTTCTATCCAGGCCATGTATGAGTGCCAAATAGGGATAGACCGGTCTTGCCAGATGCAGAGGATTGTTTGTGTATCCTCGGTACATTCCTTTAGAGATGTGCTGTATGGAAGGTAGTCCCTTACCTACCATTGTATGGAAATCCATTCTCCGAACGAGCCTTGTAAGAGTTTTGTTTGTAGAGCCTAACATATCCGGAATTTAATAATGGTAACAATTTCAGCTAAGATTAATAAGTTTACTTGCAAATGTTTTCAAAGGATGGTCATTAAAAATAATATCAAATGCTTTTTGCACAGTAAATGCTTTGGTTATCATAAGGTAAAAACCCGTCCGGATTTTTGTGTGTGCGTGGTCTTGTGAGATACCTTTTGTTTACAAAAAGAGTATTTTTGAGTTTCTCACACCAGTCTCATGACTGACCCGGAGTTTATTTTTCTTTCCCATTAAACTCTGGGTGCCCTAATTTTCTCCGGGCAGCCTAGTAGTTAGCTGATTAGGAGCATTTTTAAGCATGAAGCATGAAGAAATTTGGATCTTTTTGTTATTACCGCCACTTTCCGCTATGTTTGTATTATGTATATGTATCTACCAGCACCTGTAGGGATAGGCCATCATAACTATCCCAACTGGGTTAGTACTTATCATGACTTTGATATCTCACTTTGAGGGAGATTACGTACTACCTAAATGATTACCACTTGTTAAATACGATGTGAGATTCTACTATTGTTCTGTCTTCTATCTATATTTTCTTTTACCCCATGATAATCTGCCTCTCCGGCTCTTGGATTTGCGGCATGTGAATACCGAGGATGTATTAGTGCCGATTTCTAAGTGTCGAGGAGGTGGGTCATCACATAATATTATATATATATATATATATATACAAGTAAAAGTATGTATAGACATATATTTTGATAATACATTTGCACATCTAATGAATTAACGTGTCCGCTGTAGTGTAAATCCCAACACCTATACATGGATATATTATACCTTACAGAGATCTATATGTTACACATGCACATACATATAAATGTGTATATGATACACATATATATTTAATATAACATAATTAAATTATACAACATCATATTATAAATTTAAATAAAATAAACGATTTTAGTTATATAAAATTTAAAAATGTTCTAAATAAGTGACTTCGTAGGTCCAATAAAGATCCAATAGGCTAAATTTTTTTTAAATTCACCCATAACCTCGCTGCGGGCTACCCCAATTCCAACAATAACAACCAAAGTGTCTCAAAGTAAGTGGGGCAGTGCTGAGTTTGTGGGTTTTGGATAGGATCCGTGAACTAATACGAAAGTATCAAACATGTTGATAGAAAAATCAAAAGTTTGAATTTCCATCAAAATGCAAGGAAGCGAGTGTCTATAAGAAAGAACTATAAAGGTAGTAAAATATTTCTAAAACTATAAGTAACAATAAACTTATTATTATTAACGATGTAACCATGTTAAAATCATTTTAGTTTGGTTGTTTAATATTCAACGTTGGATTTGAAAATGACATCTTTTATAATCAGTATAAAAGGATGTTGGAATTGTCCTAAATGATATATATAGACAACATATTAAAATGTTTAATGTGAAGCATGAAAGATTGGTAATAGGAATTATCATACATACTGCGTTGTCTACAATATCACATTTTTCTTTTGTATTTGATACATAAAGCAAGTATCAAATCCTATATAAGATCATCGAATGATAATCTAGAGTTTTCTCAAGATTGCGAAACACTATGGAATTATTTATAGAAACAACGAACTTCGTATAAAGGAGTATTCAGTCTCGAACTTCATAAGTGTTATCGAGCATAGTACGTCAATCCAATATTCATGTTCAACCTTAGTTAAGGAGCTTCAAGTTGGAAGTGTTCCAAACTTGAGCTGTGGCTAATTCATCAAATAAGCTATGTAGACTGCCTTGAATAGCACCACAATAAAAGCAATGTATACATGTCTAAATGTACCAATTTATAACTGACTTAAGATTGATTTCAAATGTAGAGAATCTCGTAATACTGTTATATGATAACAATGTTGTGATATAGATAACGAAAGAACCTATAGCTCACTAGAAGTCGAGAAACGTATTCCAAGAGTTCCACATAATTAATGTACTTTATCAACGTCAAAGAGAGTTAATTGACATGGTGGATAATTAAAACAACATAGCATACCCATTTACTATAGTACTAGCTAGATTATTTTGAAAAACCTAATCGGAGGAATGGGAATAATATTTCATAATTTACCCCGAGTGCAAGTGGTAGATTGATAGAGTTAGGGGTATGCCCTATGAGAAATTATGTAATTTGATACATATATCCAACTCTATAACCAATCTTGTTCATAATAAAGATATTTGGTTTCTATTATATACTTTTCTGTATAGTGATATTAGTATTTAAGTAACTAATTTAAAGTAAATAAATAAGAAAATCCTAAAATAAAATGTTATGTCATTGTAGTTGCAATCGTGAGTAATTAATCATAGTATAAATAATATTTTATTTTAAATATTCATAGTCAAGACGTTTCTATAAAAATATCGATACATCCTTTGAGACCAGAATACATAATGCTCACCAAATGTCGAGCATTGTATTACTTGTGGATGCTTCGGACACCAAGAGGTTATATATCGATGGTTATTGGAAAACTATGGAATGGAATGAATCACTCAAGAGTTTCCCGTTGGTTAATAACAACTAGGCCAAATAAGAAATCTCGGGATAAAGATGTTACATAGATCCTTCGACTAGAGAATACTACAGAACTTCAAAATAAATGCTTCACTTTGATTATAGTTAAATCATCGCACGACGATCCATCAAGTGAGTATAGTTAGGTCTGAATTGAAGCATTAGAAGTGAAACACTATTCAGTAGTGAATCAATCTCCTCAATTGTGTGAGACTAGTATTATGGTCAATTATAGGCAACTGAAAGTAAATATTTCGGACCAAGTAGAACAGTTAATAATAAATGTTATTATTGAACCAGAGACTTTGTTTATGGATTAATAGAGTTGAATACAAACGATGTTGGAATTTTGACCAAAACCAAATTCTATAAATCCTATTGTCATATAGTGTTGACGAAGAGAATATTTGTAAATTATTGTTACTATAGGTATTGCTTAAGTGATTGTGAAATTGGATTTTACTGAAAAGTCCTATAGACGATGAATTTGGCCAAACTGTCACACCACTAGCTAAGGCAATGTGTGAATGCTGATATTTGAATTATTTAGTACTAATCGCCAACTGAATTAACACATCTGAGTTGCATAATCGCATTTATAATTTCTTTGAAAACCATACAATTTAATTAATTTGTAAAATTTTATAAATTGGTTAAACTAATTAATATGTATGAAATATTAATTATTATTAGTTTTGTTGTTGTTTAGAATGTTGTTGGTAATTATTTAAATGTATATATAAAATTTATATTTGCATATATTGATATAATATCAATATACTTTCAAACAATGTTTAAATAAAAATTACTTGGAGTGTTTTTGGAGACTTTGCTCCTTAAAGAAGCAAGTTTTGATCGGCCATAATTTAGAGGAATGAAGGGATTGATTAATTGAAACTTAAAAGGGAACTAAATAAGGAGGTTGAATGAAGAGCATGGAAAAGGTCCCTTTTATCCCATTAAAAAATCCCTTCATTCTATTTTCTTTACCGAATTCCTTATCTTCTCCAAAATCATGGCTGCCATTCATTTTCGTTAAATAAAAACAACTACTTCAAATAAAACATAATATTAAATTAGAATAAAGGTTGTTCATCCTTCTCTGGCAAGATGTGGTGTAGATTCACTTAGTAATCTAAGGAGAAGCCATTAATCAAGGTGTGACAAAGGGAAAGATTTTTTTGGGTATGTTCTTATTTATGATTTTCAAAATGATGTTGTTCACACACACACACACAAACACACACACACACACACAGATATATATATATACATACTGTAGCTGCATATTAAGTTCCATTTCAAAATTCTTCTATGTATCATAATTAAATGTGAATTCTATTTGTGTATGATTTTATTTGAATGATGATATTTTTAATTGGATCTAATATGAATAATTATTGTGAAATTGATTTGATAGAAAATTTTCATCTATTGTTATAGTTGATTAATTATTTGTTTAACAAAACAATTTATGTTTTAGTTCATTTGAGATCTTAAACAAATCCTTTTGCTTGTTGGATGTAAGATTGTACATTTTTATAAACCTATTATGTTTTAATGAATTATTGTTGTTCTTATAGTTTACATACATGGATATGTTGGATTTGGGCCAAAATGCAGCGGGTTAAATGAGTAATTTTTTTTGGCCATTTTGGATATTATTGGGTATATGAAGTTTAAATTTATTTAGATCCGATCTGGATTAATTTTAAATAAAATCATATTTTATTTGTTTCTAAATAAATTTTATTTTTATATTATATTTATGTTATATAATATGAACATGCATATCATGTACACATGTGCGTATATGTGCACATATAACATGTACATTGTACATGGTTTAACATGTGTGGATATGAGGCTCGATTTTGTTGGAACTAGGCCAGCATGCACCAAGGTAAATGTGCAAATTTAAAAAAAAAAGGATCTTTTGGGCGTATGAAGTCTAAATTAGATCTAATCTAAAATTATTTAAAATAAAATAAATATTTTATTTAACTTGTAAACAAAGTTTTATTTTGATATTATATTTGTATTATATAATACGAACACGCATATCAAATATACATGTGTATGTATGTGCATGTGCAACATATATAGTGCGCATACCGTATATTGATGTTGGTACTCCGCATTGATGTTGGTACTCCGCAATGGACATGTTAACCGCCCCGTATATGTGCTATCTAATATATATATATATATTTCATTATGTTATAAAATATATTTATAAGAGTATAAATGTTAATACACACACACACATACTTTTAAAATAATTATATTTGAAAATGCAAATATTAGTAATTACAAATTTTTATGTTATCAAAAAAATAATAACAAATTTAAATTAAAATTAAAATTTCAAATTTCAAATTTCAAATCTATACATCAAAATATTTTCTAATTTCAAATTAAAATATAAAATAATATTTTGATATAATAAAGTAAATAAACGTAAATATACGAAATTAAAATATATATCTTTTTTTGGAAATATAAAAATATGTATTAATTTATATATATATAAATTAATATTTCAATTTCAAATATAAATTATCATTATATATTTAAATATAAATGGATAAAATTATATATATATATATGTGTGTGTGTGTGTATTCATACATATTTTTGGCTTATAATATGTTGAATAAAATCCCCTTTTTTAAATGTCTTTTTATATTTTTTCCGTACGGAAATGTATAAAAAATATATTTTTTAAAATAAATTTCGTAATCATTGGTATAATTAATGTACATTAATATATATACACACATACACACATATTATATATATATATATTAAAGTAACATCTTGTATTTAAAAGTAAATGTGTGTACATATATATAAGTTTTAAATTATTTATATATATATATACTTTTCGAAAATTATTACATGTATATGATTTAACAAAATTCTACATGTAATTTTATATACATTTATATATTAAAAATCAAATTTTTTTTAGCATCCATTTAAAAATAATATTTAATTCGATTTTTTTATTTTCTTGCTGGCCAAGAGCTACATATGCACACATACATAAATATATATATATATATATATATATATGTATATGTATATGTATGTATGTATGTATGTATGTATGTATGTGTATCAAACTGAAATTTTGTCGTTTGATTTTGAATATTTAATTCAAATATTGAAATAATTAGTTTTTAAAGTTTAAGACTTGAATTCAAAATATAAGGATTGTTTAAATATTTAAATTGTGAATTTAATATTTGAATAATGATTCTAAAATTGAGATTGTGAACTGAATATTAATTAAATGGATTTAATAGTCGTATTTCACTTCTTTTAATTAATAAAATAATAATGATTAATTCATTTTGTAAATTTATTTTCAATAGTAAATAAAAAAATTAATTTTAATTATAACGACACAATTTTTATTGATGTGTTTTTAATTTAATTTATTTGATTTTTCAATAATTTTAATTGCAAAAATATTTAAAATTATCGATTGACGATTTTTCGATAACTGACGATATTTTTGTGATTTTACAGATTCAATAACTAGTGTATATTATTATTGTTTTAGGATCGTGTCGCATTTCTATGCACGATCGTATTTTTGTTTTGTCGTTCACGGTTCGTACGCGAATGAATTTCTGTGCAGCGAGATGTAAGAAAATTACAAATTTAAAATAGCCCATCACTTATAAACTTCAACACTCCAATACTCTGATCCTTCCTTTCTTTTCAAACGTACTGTTCTATTCATCATTCTCAAAATCTAAAAACAAGAGAAATTGCAAACTTTTAAAATCCAAATCTCAAAATCTATTCATCGAAAAATTATAAAATATGTATCTTTGAAGTCCTTGTAGTGAAATCTAAAATTTGGTATGAGTATGGTTGTGTTCGACGTGGTGTGATGAGTGCGACAGTGATCGATAGTGAGTCGTGGGTTTTTAATGCAAACTTGGGTTTCAATTTTCTCGAGCTATGGTAGTCGTTGGGTGATTTGGGAAGTTTGGGGTATTTCTTGTGGTGAGGCGCACTTTGGGGTGGGTTTTGGTGAAGTCCGATCCATGGTGGAGGGGTGCGACGTGCTCAGGTCGTGCACACTTATTGGTGGGACGTGATTTGGTAGAGGCGCATGGGTGGAAAATGAAGGGGTCTAGATGGTGGAGCTCGCAAAGAGAAATAGATTGGTCGTGGTCTTGTGGCATTTCGTGAAGGATCAAGCATGGAAGAGGGAGGGGAAGTCATAACAATAGGGGAAGTTTCTATAGGTCGAGGCGAGAAGAGATGTGTTTTTGGGAAGATAATTAAAGTAGGGTAATTAAGTTTTTAATTGTAATTAGTGTATAATTAATATAATTAAATTTAGAAATCTTATAAAATGTGTAACTCTCTGAAACGAGGTCCAATCGAGATGTGGTTTTTCACGTTGCGTTTATAATGTCGATGCTACGAGATGGAATTAGTTTGATCGAGTTTGTAGAAAGTGAAAGAGCTAAAATCGGACGTCTTTCGATTTTAGTTCAAAAGAACTGGGATGCCTAAGCGTTCGCTAGAATTTTAGTAAGTTAAACACACCTTTTTGGAAAATCAGCATTATATAGCAGATAAAATTTATTGCTTGTGTTTAGATGAAATTATTGGTTGATTTGGTTAAATATCCACATTGAAAAGCGAATGACATTTAAAATTGAAATACAGGGAAAATTTGTTATGAAATCCGGATTTCTCACCGTAGTAATTTTAATTGTCAGTTATTTACCTGTTGATTTTATTCCAGTTATATACATGTGATATGGATTGTTAAATACTAAAATTTGATTGTTTGGCCATATTTGATGTGACACCGACATATGTGAAAAGTTAAACCTTTTTAGCAAAAAATGGTAGTAATAGCATTTGCGAAGTGCTATAACAACAATTGGCCTCCATATAGTATTTTGAGAATACTAAAAATTACTGTTTGATTTGGAAATAGTTTCTGATTTGGAAAAGTGTATTTTTTTAACTTGACCTTTAGGATTTTCTATGATATTTAATTAAAAAATTATTTTTTCACTTCTCTATTGTACTTTTAATTTCTTTTATTATTCTTTTCTAATTTATGTGTATATATGTTAATATTTTAATATTATTTTGGAAAATATATATTTTCATGGAAAAGTTATTATAGTAAATGTTTGTTTTAAAGCAAATAAAAAGGGGTTTATCCTTATTTTAAAGTGATTTTTGTTTTTAAAATAAGATAGAAATATTTTGGGTAAATATTTGTGCAACAATTTATATAAAATGTTGTAAATAAAGAACAAATTTATAAATGGTATTTTATAAATTAAAGAGAGACTTATAAGCAGTATCTTATAAATAAAAAAACAGTTTTACTGAAAATATTTTTAAAAAAAGGGGAAATATTATCATTTGGATAAATTGGAGTAATAAATCATAGTTGTGAATTTATTGTAATATACAGAATGATTGTGTTATGGAAAGTATATGAGTTTTAAAATTAAATTTGGAGTTTTATAATTGTATTTGGAGTTTTGTTTATATGTAGAGTTTTGTTTATAAAAGGAGTTTGTAATTCTGTTTAGAAATTTGTAAAGGGGTTTAATGAATCAGTTGGAGTTTATAAAAGAGTTGCAAATAAATTTGGAGATTTTAGAGAATGAGTTCTGGAAATGATTTTATAAAAGAAGTTTTATAAAAGAATGTATAAATAGTGTAAGGGATGTTTATAAAGGAGCTTATTAAATAATTTTGAAGATTTATAAAAGGAGATTATAATTATGGTTAGATATTTATCAAGGAATTTATAAATAATATTTTTATAAAAGGAGTTTGAAAATATAAGGTGTTTTATAAGGGCATTTCATAAAAGGGATTTATAAAAAGACCGAGGCTTGATTTCCATAAATGATCATTTTAAATTACGATGGTATGGAAAATGTTCTTTTCATACTTAACATCAAATTCCGAGGTATGAAAACACATCACTATCTTGAGAATTAAGAATGTGTATCAAGGCAAGGTTGGTTTTCTAACTTGTCCAATCTTATTGTTAATCAAGGGATAGTACTGTTTGAAAACGGGAAGTGATGTTAAGTATACTTTTTCTAATTTCCATCCAATCCATTTACTTACACCTGAAAGAAAAACTGTTTTGGGTTTATTATTATCAATGTTTTTAAATGACATTGTTTAAACCCAATTGGGCATAGTTTTGAAACAATGGAATCTTCCTTAAGATTTATGAACATACTTATACCGTTGAGGTAAGTATATGGATACATTTTCTAAGTATTGGAAATGCTGTGTTTGTGAATATACTTTTATTGTTGATATAAGTATATGGGAAGTTTTCTAAGTTGAAAGTGAAATGCTTTTGTGAGTATACTTATATAGTTGAGGTAAGTATATCCATATTTTTCAAGTACTGAAAAAGAGTAGAGGAGGGTTTGTGTATATATCTTTATAAAAGAATTTTGATACAAGAATTTACAAAGTGGTTTTAATTAATGAGATAATTAATTAAAGAGGCCTAGGGTTACTTGTGTGCTTAACCAGTATAGTTTCCTTATGGAATTAAATCTCTGATTGAATTGTTTGTTTATTTGATAGTTAAATAACCGACTGTCAAAACCTTAGCCAGTTTTTAAAACATCGTTGTCGTTTGATGTTGAATATTTAATTATTGTAATAATTGGTTTTTAAAGTTTAATCATGAATTCAAAATATAAGGATTATTTAAATATTTGAATTATGAATTTAATATTTGAATAGTGATTTTAATATTGGGACTGTGAATTGAATTTTAATTAAATGGATTTAATAAGTTTATTAAACTTCTTTTAACTAATAAAATAATAACTGTAAATTCATTTTATAAATTTTTTACAATAGTAAATAATAAGAAAATTAATTTTTATTATAACAACTCGATTTTTATTGACGTATTTTTAATTTAGTTTATTTGATTTTTTCATAATTTTTAATTGGAAAATATTTAAAATTATTGTTTGATGATTTTTTGGCAAACGACGGTATTTTTGCAATTTTACAGGATCGGTTAACCAGTGTATATTATTATTGTTGGGATCTTGTCGATTTCTGTGCACGATCGTATTTTTGTTTTGTCATTCGCAATTCGTATGCGAACGAATTTCTGTGTAGCGAGATGCCAAAAATTTGCAAATTTAATATAACCCACCACTTATACACTTCAACACTCCAATACTCTAATCCTTCCTTTCTTTCTTTTCAAACATACTGTTCCATTCATCATTCTCAAAATCTTAAAACAAGAAAAATTGCAAACTTTGAAAATCCGAATCTCAAAATATATTCATTGAAAAATTATAAAATAAGTATCTTTTGAATCTCACTCCAAGTATTCCAAATTATAGATCTCACTCAGATTCCAAAGATAACTTTTTTATCAAAAAAAGTATCTTTGGAATCCTTGGAGCGAGATCTATAATTTTGAATTCTTGGAGTATGGTTGTGTTCGATGTAGTGTGCTGAGTGGGACAGTGATCGACAGTGAGTCGTTAGCTTTCAATGCAAACTACGGTTTTAATTTTCTTGAGCTATGGTAGTCGTTGGGTGATTTGGGAAGTTTGGGGGTGTTTGTTGGGGTGACGCACACCTCGACATAGGTCTTGGTGAAGTTCGGTCCGTGGGGAGGAGAGCAACGTGCTCAAGTCACGCACGCTTGTGGATAGGATGCGATTTAGTAGAGGGGCATCAGTGGAAAATGAATGGGTCGAGATGGTGGAGCTCGCGAAGTGAAGGAGATTGGTGGTGGTCTCATGGAATTTCATAAAGGATCGAGCATGGAAGAGGGAGGGGAAGTCACAAAAACGGTGGAAGTTGCTATAGGTTGAGGCAGGAAGAGATTTTTTTAGGGAAGATGATTAAAATAAGAAATTAAAATTTTAATTGTAATTGGTGTATAATTAATATAATTAAATTTACAAATCTTATAAAATGTGTAACTCTCTCTTTCGAGATGTGGTTGTTTGCATTGCGTTCGTAATAGTGATATCTACGTGATGGAATCAGTGTAACATCCCCCTACTTGGAGGCCCAAAACTAATGGTTACGGATGCTGCAGTCATCCATAGTTATTAATCCTCGGCGACCAAATACAGCGGTGTTAGATTCATTGATATACAGAAACACATGAATATGGAAAAAAATTAAACTTCAACAAAATCACATTCCATATCAAAACATTTCCAATTCATTACATAATCCCACATTCGCAAGTCACGTTCGGAGAAAATATATTTATTACAACATACGCCCAGAGCGACATATGAAGATGCCCCCGGGGTGATCAGAGTATATACAGACAATATAACGACTTTGCCATTACAATCACCACAGCGGAATCAAAAGAAAGAGAACTCTAAATAGCTATCATGCCTCATGCACGTCTCTGGAAGCTTATTCGTTTTAAGAGATACCAAAAAACCTCAACTCTCAAACTACTCAAAATTAATTGAGTACTTGAGAGTTTAAGGGGAAAACATAAACTTCGAGTCAGACATAAAGCCTGGTATGAATAATAATCTACCATTTCAAATCATTTAGATATCTAGTGAGACCACGCCGCTTAGAAGAACGGGTTTCCCCCCACTAGTATCCCAAAACCAATTATAAAACCATATATCGTGCTCCTGCATCCACAATGGTTAAAACAATTCAAAATAGTATAATATGATGATATGCAAACAATTGAACAATTTTGGATTACCCATCCCCGTTCATATTAGACTATCTATCTCAATTATAGTTTCTAGGATTACTATTAACCTATTAGTTTTCATGGGCTGACTAATAACCGGTTAACATTTAAAGACTCCCTGTCCAATTACATAGTTTTCATGGGATCATTATGAACCTATTGGTAACTCCAATATGACTCTTATCCTAGTTTTCATGGGTTGACTAGGAACCTATTGGTAATCCCAATATCCTTTCTGCTTGCCCTAGTTTTCATGAGTTGACTAGGAATCTATTGACATCTATCAATATTTCATCCGAATATAGTTTTCATGGGCTAACTACAAACCTACTGGCCCTGCCAGTATCAATCACAGTTTTCATGGGCTTACTATGAACCTGTCTATCTGATATATTCCTTTACACATAGTTTCTGCATGGGTTAACTATGAACCTGTCTATCTGACATCCTCTTTTATACATAGTTTTCATGAGCTAAATATGAACCTATTGACCCCTGCCAATATCATACAGTTTTCATGGTCTTACTAAGAACCTATTGGCCTCAGCCAATATCTTTCCTTTATATTTTAGCATCCTATATTCTGGTCTCCCTGACCTCTTGGATGCAATTCTACTCATTCAGGAGTTTTTTATCAATTTATATTCCCTACTGGGTTAACCTAACCGGTTCTCCTACCCTTTATCCCCAAAATGCAGTTATGGGTCCATTTAAAAGTGAATATATTCATATTTGAAGAAGCAACATAACAACATGGCAATACCACTCCTGTGGGTTTAAATTTAACAAAGACAGCTTCTTCTTAAAACCATTATAAAAACTCCTTCAAAATATAGCCATGGGTTTTTCCTTTAAAAATAGGGTTTCGGTTATAAAACCTTTCTATACCTTTGAAACCTAGCTTTCGACTTCATAGGATGACCTCCTCGAAAGCTCTTAAAAACATTAGGCTCTTGCCTTATAATACTTTAAAAGCTACCTTTCGAATACATTAAAGTATTATCTTTTATCTTTAGAAGCTTAGCTTCGAAACCATTTGAAAGTACCCATTTCGACACTCTTGGAAGTAACCCTTCCAAAATCATTGAAAGTACCCCTTTCGAAAGCATTGGGTTTATACTTAAAATATTATTTGGGTCAAAGTGAATATAGGCAAAAGCATCTGTTTCGAAACCATCCTTTATCATTTATAAAACATTGGGGAAACATGATGGTGACAATCCGTCTCTTTCGAAAGCATAAAACATCTGGGTAAAACATTAGAAGGTTGGAGTCGAACCCCCTTTCGAAACCATCACCTTCGAAACCTCCAACCCCTTTCAAAAGCTTTAGGAAGTGGCTTAAACTTTATAAAACAAAGTATCCTTTCGACAAGATGGATATCCTCAACACCATCAAAAGGTCAAAGTACGGCAGTAGAGTATCGACTAGGTCGAAACCCCTTCTTTCAAAACATTCTTTCATAAGCAAAGAACCCAGTCGAAAGCAATTATAAGTTAATGGCAACCCTTTCGAAACCTCTTTAAATCCTCTTTCGAAACCAATTGCTTCGACACTGTCGAAGGCTTAAAACAAAACATAGGCATGCGCTTTTCATTTTAAAAACAAACCAAGGTTTCAACCCCTTTGGAAGCTTTGCTTTCGACACCCTACTTCCCGCCTATCTCCAATCCACTACGTACCATCATAGTGATACCTTGTGTATTGGTTTCGGCATAGTTGATTTCTATAAGGATGAAGGTGGAAGCTATTGTGTCGAAAGGCAATTTCCTAAGTAGGCGGTACCACTTTTCTGAGCAAACCAGATTTTTTTTCTTGTTTAAGTAAAGTTTTCTCTAACTAACCTACCACGTGTCAACACCAGATTGGTCACCTTAACTCTTGCAAATTATTTTTCAAAAATAACTAATCAGATCTAAATCCTGGTTAAGTTAATTAAACAAGCCCTTCCAATTTTTGCAAAGAAGTCCCTCTTCCAAAAAAAAATTTTTGCATAGCAAATCTCTTTAGAAAAATCTCCAAAAATTCTAGAAATTCACTTTAATCATGTTATCTAACATATCAAAATTCCAGATCCAAATTCTCAATATATTTCCAAAATAAATTATAACCCAAATAACCATATTTTCCTTTGAAAATTCATAATAATCTTTCCATAACTTGGAAAATTCTCAAAATTGAAACCCAACTCCAAAATCATGATTCTCATAACATAAAATTTTCCCATGGCATTTAAACCTCTTTAAATCTCGGTTTTGATCTAAAATCGTGCTAAATCTCTTTTAAACAACCTTGTTTAAATCAAATAAATCTTAAATCAAGCATATCATCATCCAATATATCATAAAATGAATTTATCCCTTAAATCTAAAAATACATGATTTAAACCAAAATAGAGATGAGATTATTATTCACCTTGCTCTAGATAAGGAGATTGGATTGAGATTGATTTCTCTTAAGCTTGAATCACTAGCTTTCAATTTGAATTTTGTCTTCCTCTTAATGGCCGGTCGTTCTCTATATTTTTGTTTGCATTTTAAAATGACGTGAGTGGGAAGTAAGAAGGTGGGAACGAAATATATAAGGGCGGAAGCTAGGAGCGGCAATTCCCAATATACCCTTATGTGACTTTATTAACCAAAACCCATTCTTAAGCCCATTAATTAGTTCATTAGGCACGACCTTAATTAATTAATTCAAGTCTCAATCCCCTTATCACTTACATTTACATTATTCTATTTAATTTATCTAATTAAATCTCCTGAATAATGTAATAAAAAATTAGGGGTGTTATAGGCTCCCCTCCTTAAAGAATTTCATCCTCGAAATTCAGTAAGGACTAAATATCAAACATATCAATCATCTGTAACGACTCCTAACAACCATACTAGTCTACCTGACTAGGAAATATCTATATAAATCTGATATAGACATATCCTCAAAGCAGATCAGGATAATTATCTTGAATCATGTCCTCTATCTCTTAAGTTAGTCCTTCTCGTTGTCGCTCCACTGAACTTTCACCAACTTGACTGTCTTGTTCCTCAATCTTTTCTCATCTCTCGCAACAATCCGAACTGGTTGTCTAACAAAGATCAAATCAGGCTCTACTACCAAGTCCTCCAACTCTGTCTGAGGAATGGTAGCCTCTGGACCATGCACATACTTGCGAAGATGAGACACATGAAATACATTATGAACACCTGCCATATTGCTCTGCAACTCTATTCTGTATGCGAGCTTTCCAATCCTTTCTATAATCTAGAATGGACCAACATATCTTGGGGCCAACTTTCCTGATTCCCCAAATCATACCACACCCTTCATCAATGATACCTTAATGAAAACTCTATCTCCCACCGAGAACTCTAGGTCTTTACGCCTCTTATCTACGTAACTCTTCTGTTTGGATTGAGCTTCCTTCATCCGTTCTCGGATTAACTCAATCTTCTCGGATGCCTCCCTTACCAAATCTGGACCCTAAGACCAACCTGTCTCTAGTCTCCAACCAACATGCAGGGGATTTGCATGGCCTTCCATACAAAGCTTCAAAAGGCGCCATTCCTATACTAGTCTGATAACTATTATTATAGGAAAACTCAACCAAATGCAGGTGATCCTCCCAAGATCCACCAAATCCAACACACAAGCTCTTAACAAATCCTCGAGTACCTTATTGACTCTCTCTATCTACCCATCCGTCTATGGGTGATACGCAGTACTCATCTTGAGCTTAGTGCCTAACACATCCTGTAGACTCTTCTAGAATTTGCTATTGAATAAAGCATCTCTGTCACTGACTATGCTACTAGGAACTCCATAAAGTCTAACTATATTTTTCATGAACAACTTCGCCAAAACCGGTGCCGTCCTGGTCAACTTTACTGGAATGAAATGGGCACTCTTGGCCAACCTGTCCACAATAACCCATATACTTTCATTTCTTCTCCTTGACCTTGGCAACCCATCTATAAAATCCATGGATATTGAATCCCATTTCCAAACTGGAATATCTAGAGGCTGAAGTAACCCACTCGTCTTTTGATGTTCGGCTTTCACTTGTTGACAGTTTACACGCTGCCTAACCCACAAGCCAACATCCCTCTTCATACCGATACATCTTGGTCCCTCCAAGATGAATCATAAACTTGGATCGATGACATTCCTCAACAACTTCTCTTATCAAGTTCTCCACATTTGGAACACATAATCGTCCCTCTTTCTTAACCATCCTCTCTAGTCAAGACAAAAATCTTTAAAATCACCGACCTCAGTTCCAACCTCAAGCCTTCTGATCCTCTAGGCTAATAAAGGATCCTCCTTCTGCTTAGAAGCAATTCTCTCGATCAACACTAGTCGAACTTCTAAATAGGACAACATGGCAGTACTTTGACTAGAACTAGCAGTCGATCTTAACTGCACACCACAACTGGCCAAAGCTTCTAGATCTTTCCATTCTGCCAACATAGCCAACACACATTCTGATGTCTTCTGCTAAGAGCATCTGTTGCTTTATTACCATTCCCTGGGGTATACTCTATACCAAAATCATAAGAAGCCAAGAATTCCAGCCATCTCTGTTGTCGCATATTCAACTCTTTATGAGAGAATTGATATCTTAAAGACTTATGATCGGTATATAACTCAAATCTCTCCCCCAAGAAATAATGCCTCCAAATCTTCAAGGCAAAAACCACCGCAGCCAACTCCAAGTCATGAGTAGGATATCTTACTTCGTGCGGTCTAAGATGCCTAGATGCGTAAGCAATGACTTTGCCCTTCTGCATCAACACTGCTCCCAATCAGTCCCACACGCATTTGTGTATACTACCAACCCTTGGTTACCATCTAGAACTACTAACATTGGAGCAGTGGTCAACAAATGCTTTATCTTAAGGAATGCTTCCTCACATTTGTCGGACCAAACAAATTTCACTTCCTTCCTGGTAAGCTTAGTCAAAGGCGCTGCTATCCACGAGAAATCCTTGATGAATCTTCGGTAATAGCCAGTAAGTCCAAGAAAACTTCTGATCTCGGTCACCATCTCTGGTCCCTTCAAATTGTTCACAGCTTCGATCTTATCTTAATCGATTGACAATCCCTTCTCTGAATCCACATGACCAAGAAACTTAACCTCTTTCTTCCAAAAACGACACTTGGAAAACTTCGCCTTTAGCTGATTCCACCTCAGCTCGCTAACACAACTCTAAGATGATCTTCATGCTCTTTCTCATCCTTAGAGTATACCAAAATATCATCTATAAAAACCAACACGAATCTATCCAAATACTTTTGGAAGACTCGGTTCATCAAATCCACAAAGAAAATAGGTGCATTCGTCAACCCAAATGGCATCACCAACCACTCATACGAACCATATCTAGTCTGAAATGTAGTCAAAGGAATACTATCCTCTACCACTCTCAACTGATGGAACCCCATCGCCAAATCCGGCTGGGAAAACACTCTGACTCCACTCAACTGATCAAACATATCATCAATACTCGGCAAAGGATACTTATTCTTTATTGCCCTTTCGTTTAGCTTATGATAGTCGATACACATTCTTAACGACCAATCTAGTTTCTTCACAAATACCGCGGTCGCTCCCTAAGGCGAACTGCTTGGTCTAATAAAATTTCTT
The DNA here is from genome assembly GCA_030737815.1 of Allium fistulosum. Taxonomy (NCBI): domain Eukaryota; kingdom Viridiplantae; phylum Streptophyta; class Magnoliopsida; order Asparagales; family Amaryllidaceae; genus Allium; species Allium fistulosum. The sequence goes on from JASFAW010000014.1 coordinate 10,078,300, forward strand.
CCTTCTAGATCAACTAGCTGCACCTTCAGTTCCCTCATCTCTATCGGTGTCATCCTGCTAGATGGTCTACTCACAGGTTCAGCTCCTGGCATAAGATCTATCTGAAACTCAACAGCTCGTATCGGTGGTAGCCCTATGACTGGCTCAAACACATCTGCATACTCTCTTGCAATCCAAACCTGACTTAACTCTTCACCCGCTTCCAATGCACTTAACAAAGCACAACAACTCTGGTCAGAATTCTCTATTGAGAATATAATTCGGTTATGACTATCTAGGTGTCTCAAAGATATCTCGCCATCCTGGCAGAATATCCTAGCCTCGTACCTTCTCAACCAATCCATACCTAAAATGATTCAGAAATTTACGAAATCGTATACATACAAACTACATGCAAACTTATGACCTAACAAATCAAGTTCTAACTGGTCACATCTTATCCCCAAAGTTGCATACCCTCCTATTGGATTCGCAACCCTTAAGGAAGTAATAAGGTATGTGGGCTCTAAGCATAACCTATCAACCAAACACTAGGATATAAATGAATGTGATGCACCAGTTTCAAAAACTATCTAAACTGGTATACTCTGAATCAAAAACATACCTTCCATCACAGTTTTTCCCTTATCAGTTGCAATGGGCTTAGTTGATGATCCAACAGCAAAAACTTTCCCTTTGACCGCCCTAGCTGGCTTTGGACATTGGTTCTTGTAGTGTCCCACTTGATCACAGTTAAAGCACTTTACATTCTTCTTGTCTACAGCCTTCTTTCCCTTGCCTGACCGACACTCATTTGCATAATGTCCCTTCTTGTCATATTTGTAGCAAACTAAATCAGCCTTTGCCTTCTTGGTAGCATCCCCTTTCTAGGCTCCATTCTTCTTTAAGAATTTCCTCTTCTTTCCCTGAGGACCCTGGGATTCAACGGGCTTCTCTCTAGTTGAAATAGCCAGCATCTCTTCATGGCGAATGGCCATCTCCACCACCACATTAGAAGGATCTCAGATATGGGTCATGGTCATTCTAGCAAGCTTAGGTCTCAATCCTCGAATGAACCTTTCATTCTTTCTGACATCAATGTCAACTAAAGCATATCCATATCAAGATAGCTCATCAAACTTAGCAGCATACTCAACCACTAACATCTCACCCTGAACCAGATCCATAAAATTTCTCATCAATACAGACTTAGCAACTTCAGACAGAAACCTCTGCTCAAACCTTCTCCTGAAATCAGCCCATGTCAGCTCTTCCTTCGGTACTCCGACGGTCACACTATTCCACCAATGAAGCGTTGCCCCTTGCAACTGCCTAGAGGCTAGCCTTCTCTATCGGCCATCATCCAAGCCTATATCGGTATAGATTCTTTCACAACTCAGCAGCCAATTCTCAACTTCAACAGCATCCTCTTTTCCAATAAACAGCTTTCCACCTAAACTGGTATAGTCTCTGCTTAGCTTAATCTAGTTATTCCTAATTGGAGCCACAGGATTAGCTCCCCCAACATTACCAGCAACTCCAGCTTGCAAAAGATTAGCTAACAACTGATACACCATCCCTACATCTACTGGTGGATTTCCAGCACCTACATTGGCTTCAACATTTGGATTAGCATTAGCCTGCCGACCTTGATTTCTCTTGGCATTAGGTCGAGCATTACCAGTGGTTGTGGTGCTTCCTCCACCTAGATTTCCTCTTCTGTTTCCTGCTTCCATATCTTTTTTCTCATAAATATGCATACGAACCTTAGTAAGATACAGAAGAACGGTCTAAGAGAGAGGGGAATACGTACTTATATATATATATATATCAAATACAAGTACGTTACTATAGCGTTAACTCAAACCCCGATCATATATTCAAATTCATTGGATCATGTTTGAAAATCTTTTAGGTTTAACTTTCTTTTAAAGTTTCATAAACTTATGCTCTGATACTAACTTGTAACATCCCCCTACTTGGAGGCCCAAAACTAACGGCTACGGATGCTGCAGTCATCCATAGTTATTAATCCTCGGTGACCAAATACGGCGGTGTTAGATTCATTGATACAAAGAAACACATGAATATGGAAAAAAATTTAAACTTCAACAAAATCACATTCCATATCAAAACATTTCCAATTCATTACATAACCCCACATTTGCAAATCACATTCAGAGAAAATATATTTATTACAACATACGCCCAGAGCGACATATGAAGATGCCTCTTGGGACGATCAGAGTATATACAGGCAATATAAAAAATTTGCCATTACACTCAACACAGTGGAATCAAAAGAAAGAGAACTCTAAATAGTCATGCCTCCTGCACATCTTCGGAAGCTTATTCGTCTTAAGAGGTACTTGAAAACCTCAACTCTCAAATTACTCAAAATTAATTGAGTACCCGAGAGTTTAAGGGGAAAACATAAACTTCGAGTCAGACATAAAGCCTGGTATGAATAATAATCTACCATCTCAAATCATTTAGATATCTAGCGAGACCACACCGCTTAGCGGAACGGGTTTCCCCCCACTAGTATCCCAAAATCTTTTATAAAACCATATATTGTGCTCCTACATCCACAATGGTTAAAACAATTCGAAATAGTATAATATGATGATATGCAAAACAATTGAATCAATTCTGGATTACCCATCCCCATTCATTTTAGACTATCTGTCTCAATTATAGTTTCTAGGATTACTGTTAACCTATTAGTTTTCATGGGTTGACTAATAACCGGTTAACATTTAAAGACTCCATGTCTAATTACATAGTTTTCATGGGATCACTATGAACCTATTAGTAACTCCAATATTACTCTTATCCTAGTTTTCATGGGTTGACTAGGAACCTATTGGTAACCCAAATATCCTTTCTTCTTGCCCTAGTTTTCATGGGTTGACTAGGAACCTATTGACATCTGTTAATATTTCATCCGGATATAGTTTTCATGGACTAACTACAAACCTACTGGCCCTGCCAGTATCCAATCATAGTTTTCATGGGCTTACTATGAACCTGTCTATCTGGCATCTTCCTTTACATATAGTCTTCATGGGCTAACTATGAACTTGCCTATCTGACATCCTCTTTTATACATAGTTTTCATGGGCTAACTATGAACCTATTGACCCCTGCCAATATCATACAGTTTTCATGGGCTTACCGAGAACTTATTGGCCTCAGCCAATATCTTTCCTTTATATTTTAGCATCCTATATTCTAGTCTCCCTGACCTCGTGGATGCAATTCGACTCATTCAGGAGTTTTATTATCACTACTGGCTTAAACTTTATAAAACAAAGTATTTTTTCAACAGCATTGATATCCTCAACACCATCAAAAGGTCAAAGAACGACAGCAGGGTATCGACTAGGTCGAAACCCCTTCTTTCAAAACATTCTTTCGTAAGTAAAGAACCCAATCGAAAGTAATTATAAGTTAATGGAAACCCTTTTGATACCTCTTTAAATCCTCTTTCGAAACCAATTGCTTCGACACCGTCGAAGGCTTAAAACAAAACATAGGCAGGCGCTTTTCATTTTAAAAACAAACCAAGGTTTCAACCCCTTCGGAAGCTTTGCTTTCGAAACCCTACTTTCCGCCTATCTCCAATCCACTATGTACCATCATAGTGATACATTGTGTATTGGTTTCTACATAGTTAGTTTCAACAAGGATGAAGGTGGAAGCTACTGTGTCGAAAGGCGCTTTCCTAAGTAGGCGGCACCACTTTTCTGAGCAAACCAAATTTTATTCTCATTTAAGTAAACTTTTCTCTAACTAACCTACCACGTGTCAACACCAGATTGGTTACCTTAACCTTTTCAAATTCTTTTTCAAAAATAACCGCCACTAGTCAGATCTAAACCATGGTTAAGTTAATCAAACAAGCCCTTCCAATTTTTGCAAAGAAGTCCCTCTTCTAAAACAATTTATTTTGTATAGCAAATCTCTTTAGAAAAATCCTCAAAAATTCCAGAAATTCACTTTAATCATGTTATCTAACATATCAGAATTCCAAACCCAAATTCTCAGTATATTTTCCAAAATAAATTATAAACCCAAATAACCATATTTTCCTTTGAAAATTCATAATAATCTTTCCATAACTTGGAAAAATTTCAAAATTGAAACCTAACTCCAAAATCATGTTTCTCATAACATAAAATTTCCCCATAGCATTTAAACCTCTTTAAATCTCGGTTTTGTTCTAAAACTGTGTTAAATCTCTTTTAAACAACCTTGTTTAAATCAAATAAATCTTAAATCAAGCATATTATCATCCAACATATCATAAAACGAATTTACCCCTTAAATCTAAAATACATTATTTAAATCAAAATAGAGATGAGATTATTATTCACCATGCTCTAGATAAGGAGATTGGATTGAGATTGTTTTCCCTTAAGCTTGAATCTCTAGCTTTCAATTTGAATTTTCTCTTCCTCTTAATAGTTGGCTATTCTCTATATTTTTGTTTGCGTTTTAAAAATGAAGTGAATGGGAAGTAAGAAGGTGGGAATGAAATATATATAAGGGTGGCAGCTAGAGGCGGTGATTCCCAATATACCCTTATGTGACTTAATTAACCAAAACCCATTCTTAAGCCCATTAATTAGTTCATTAGGCACGGTTTTAATTAATTAATTCAAGTCTCAATCCCCTTACCACTTACGTCTACTTTATTCTATTTAATTTATCTAATTAAATCTCCTGAATAATGTTATCAAAAATTATGGGTGTCACAATCAGTTTGGTAGAGTATAGAATAAGTAGAAATTTGAGCTAAAATTAGACGTCATTCAATTTTAGTTCAAAAAAAACTGAAACGCCTAAGCGTCTACTAGAATTTCAGTGAGTTAAACTTACCTTTTTCGAAAATCAATAATATATAGTAGATAAATTTTACCATTTGTGTTTGGATGAAATTATTGGTTGATTTGATTAAATATCCGCTTTGAAAAGCGAATGGCATTTAAAATTGAAATATAGGGGAAATTTGTTGAAAAATCTGGATTTCTCATCGTAATGATTTTAATTTTCAATCATTTACCTATTGAATTTATTCTAGTTATATACCTATGATATGGATTGTTAATGCTGAAATTTTGTTTTGCCATACTTGATGTGGCATGACATATGTGAAAAGTTAAACCTTTTTAGTGAAAAAGGACAGGAATAAAATTTGTTAAGTGCTATGGGAACTATTGTCCTCGATATACTATTTTGAGAATACTATAAATTAGTGTTTGATTTGGAAATGGTTTTCGATTCGGAGAAGTTTTTTTAGTCCGACCTTTTGGATTTTCTATGATATTTTATTTAAAATTAATTTTCGTACTTCTCTATTTTACTTTTAATTTCTTTTATTATTCTTTTCTAATTTATGTATATATATGTAAATGTTTTAGGATTAATTTGGAAAGTATATATTTTCATGGAAAAGCTATTATTATAATAAATGTTTATTTTAAAGGAAATAAAAAGGGGTTTATCTTTATTTTAAAGTGATTTTTTAAAAGAAGATAAAAATATTTTATATATAAATATTTGTGGAACAATTTATATAAAATGCTGTGAATAAAGAACAGATTTGTAAATGGTATTTTATAAATTAAAGTGAAACTTATAAGCAGTATCTTATAAATAAAAAGAACTATTATATAGATAATATTTTTAGAAAACAGAAATATTATCATTTGGATAAATTGGAGTAAGAAATCATAGTTGTAAATTTATTGTAATATATGGAGTAATTGGGTTATGGAAAGTATATGGGTATTATAATTATATTTGGAGTTTGAAAATTATATTAGGAGTTTTGTTTATATTTATAGTTTTGTTTTATAAAAGGAATTCGTAATTCTATTCAGAAATTTGTAAAAGCAGTTTTATAAATGAATTGGATTTTATAAAAGAGTTGCAAATAAACTTGAAGATTTTAGAGATTTATAAAGGATCTTATTAAATAAACAATGTAAAGGATGTTTATAAAGGAGCTTATTAAATAATTTTGGAGATTTATAAAAGGAGGTTATTATTATGGTTAGATATTTATATTAGGAGTTTTGTTTATATTTAGAATTTTGTTTTATAAAAGGAGTTTGTAATTATATTCAAAAATTTGTAAAAGGAGTTTTATAAATAAATTGGAATTTATAAAAGAGTTGCAAATAAACTTGAAGATTTTAGAGATTTATAAAGGAGCTTATTAAATAAACAGTGTAAGGGATGTTTATAAAGGAGCTAATTAAATAATTTTGGATATTTATAAAAGGAAGTTATAATTATGGTTAGATATTTATAAAGGAATTTATAAATAATATTTTTATAAAAGGAGTTTGAAAATATAAGGAGTTTATAAAGGCATTTTATAAAAGGAATTTATAAACAGACCGAGACTTGATCTTCATAAATGATCATTTTAAATTACGGCGGTATGGAAAATGTTCTTTTCATACTTAAAACCAAATTATGAGGTATGGAAACTCATCTCTATCTTGAGATTAAGAATGTGTATTGAGGCAAGGTTAGTTTTTTTAACTTGTCGTATCTCATTGTTAGTCGAGGGATAATACTGTTTGAAATTGGAAAGTGGTGTTAAGTATACTTTGTCTAATTTCTATACGATCCATTTACTTACACCTGAAAGAAAAACTATTTTGGTTTAGTTATTATCAGTGTTTTTAAATGACATTGTTTAACCCAATTGGCATAGTTTTGAAAAAAAAAAGAAATCTTCCTTAAGATTTGTGAATATACATATACCGTTGAGATAAGTACATGGATACATTTTCTAAGTATTGGAAATGCACTGTTTGTGAATATATTATATTATTGATATAAGTATATGGGAAGTTTTCTAAGTTGAAAGTGAAATGCTTTTGTGAGTATACTTATACAGTTGAGATAAGTATATCGATATTTTTCAAGTATTGAAAAAGAATAGAGGAGGGTTTGTGTGTATATCTTTGTAAAAGAATTTTGATATAAGAACTTACAAAGTGGTTTTAATTAACGAGATGGTTAATTAAAGAGGCCTAGGCTTGCTTATATGCTTAACCAGTATAGTGTCCTTATGGAATTAAATCTCTAGTTGAATTGTTTGCTTATTCGATAGTTAAATAACCGAACATCAAAGCCTTAACCAGTTTTAAACTATCATTGTCGGTTCGGAGAGACCAAGATCGTATATAATATCAAAAAACCATTTCGAACTGGCATAAGTGTTCAAATTGGGGACATCTTAAAGGTGATCAAAGACTGAGTTCTTTAAAGTGCAAGAGCTAATTGCTACTAATCCTGAGGGTGATTTCAAAATGGATGTAGTAGAAGTGGTTCCTTTGGTTTGTTCTTATGCTGAACAACTTATGTGGATGAATTCTGTCGTTTCATTTGATTCCTAGAGGGTAGTGTTAGCATTCCAAGTGAGATTGCTATTCAAAAAGGTAAAACGTAGCCTCAAGCCTCATCAACCGGAGATGACTAAAATAGGGGATATGCGCAAGAGATATGTGGGTCGCACCCATAAGGATTTGCCATCACCTTTCTTGATATACGTATGTATGTATGTCTGTATATATTTATGGATTTGGTTGTGCATGAGGACTCTCGAGATAGGTTGCAAAGCAACCAGGGTAATGAAATATTCGATACTATCAGGTAAGGGGTAGGCCAGTCCTATATTGGCGGGGGTCTATATGAGGCCCTCGGTACATTTTTATAGAGATGTCCCATGGTAGACGGTACCCCGATGTCTTGTCATTGATGGAATCTATTCTCCAATAAGCACCGTACGGACTTAGTTGTGCCCAGCTATGCAGGAACGTGGGATGCAAGCATTCCAGTTATATTCATAATTTACTTTAAACCATAGACATTATTATAATATCATCGGGTTTCCCATAAAATGGTTTGGTTATCATAAGGTAAAAACTTGTCCGTGTTTATATACGGCATGGTCTTATGAGATACCTTTATTATGAAAGATTTTATAACATTAATATCCATTTGAGGTGTGTTTCTCGCGTTGGTACCAGATTGATCAGGGCATTATTTTTCTTATAATGCTCGGGTCAGACCGAACATATTTTCAGATTTAGCTTTAGATGCTTTGGAGCTTCAAGAGACGAGCTGGATGCCTCCAAGACATATTCATATATATTATTTTCTGCTACATTGGTTGTTTATATATATCAGCAATTGTTAGGACAGGTTTGTTATGACTGTTCAGGCTGATGATAGATTAGTGTACTTTGATTGATGTATGTATATTACAGTTTTTTCATTTTATAAAGATCTGTTGTATATTATATATTACTCGTCACGATGTGAGATTCTGTTCTGTCTTTTCTTTCTTTTCCCCCAACAATTTGTCTTTTCGACACTTTGGATGCTCGGCACGTGAATACAGTGGATGTATTACTATCAATATTTGAGGGTCGAAAAATCAGGTCGTCACAGTATGTATGTATGTATAATCATGATACATATTCACATATAATGCTGACAGCACATATATATAGGGATTCGTGATATTAAGATCTAATCTTAGCACATATGGTTCAAGATAATTATCAAATAAATATGTATAATTATAAATAAGTAAGTTACCATGAACATATTCTAATTAGCACAAGTTGAATGCTGAATCGATCGACTCCGTTTGAACTGAATTCAAATCCTTCTAGAGAGAGCTATCATTGAAAGTACTATGCACGGTTGTCCTGGTTTTACTTGAATTTGTGTTTTTAACGGGTGAATCAATAGAGAAAGGGGTTGCTATTTTCGACCAGATATGCATGTAGTGGAGGCTCAAAAAAGGGCAACAAATGAGGGGTATAGATTGTTTAAATAATAGAGAAAGTGATGAGAAAAAAGTGGATTTGGATCAACAAATATCCATACTAATTCAAACCCCTTTTTTGAATGAAATGCAACCCCTCCTCCTACACCTACGGCCAGCCTAATCAGGTCCCTTTATTTGCCTCCCAATCATTTCAAGCTCGATCAAATAAAATACATTTAAATCTAATTTAAACCTACGTCTATATCATATATCGATAGGTGTATATACAACTTTTATGTACGCACTATTTTCAACACAAATCAAATAATCTTTTATAATTAATATTTCATAAACATTAATTAATTTATAAAAATTATAATTGATTAAATCAGTTGGTAGTCGGAGTACTCAACATTACGGTTGTGTGGTTCTTAGGTGTAAATTCGGTCAGCGATTAATATTGAACAATTAGAATATTAACATTCACACGTCACTTAGCAGGTGGTGCGATATTATGGCAAAATTTATCGCTTATATAGCTTTGGTAAAATCCAATTTTACTTAATTAAGCATTACTCGATAGTGATAATTATTTACATCAATTCTCTTCTTCAAAATTATATCAAATTAGGACTTACGGAATTTGGTAATGGCCAAAATTCTAATATCATCCATATTCAACTCTATAGTCCAAACACAAATTTCTTGGTTCAATAATAACAATTATTATTAATCGAACTACTCTAGCTAGAGACTTTGACTTTAAGTTGGTTTCAGTTGGTTGTGGGCTTTCACATTGAAGATCTACAGTATTCTCAGGTCAAGGAAACTGTATAATACTGTCACATTAATATTTTCTATTTGACCTTAGTTTAATTAACTAACAGAAAACTATCGAGTTAATCATTCCATAGTTATCCAATAACTATCAGTACACAACACCTTTGGCACCTCCAGCTGCCATGAGTAATACACTATCCAACATTTGAAGAGCGTTGTGTATTCTAGTCTCAGTGGATGTATCGATATCTAGTCTCGATACATCTTGACTAGGAATATTTAAAATGATTGTTTATTTATTATCATAAATTACTTATGGTTACAATGCATTGTAACTACTATCATAAAACATACCATTTATGGATTTTCTATTAAATATACTTTTAGTTAAGTTAATCGATTAATATATAACACATTATTTCAAGTATATAATAGAAAGAAAACACCCTTTGTTTCAAACAAGATTGGTTATCAAGTTAGATATATGCAACAATTACATAATTTCCCCAATGCCATACTTCTATCTTAATCAATCTACCACTTGCACTTGAGGACAATTGCAAAATCTCAATCCCATCCCTTCGACCAGTTTGATGAGAAATGTTCGAGTTAGACCTTTCATGAATGGGTCTAATATGTTATTTAATTATCTATAATGTCAATCTACTCTCTCTTATGCTGATAAACTACCTTTATCATGTAGAACTATTCGGAGTATGTTTCTTGACTTCTAATGAATTCTTATTATACATTGTTATCATATAATAATGATTAGTATTCTTAATATTTGGAATCATGCCTAGCTCGATTAAAATTTTATGCCTAATTATACATTGCTTTTATTTTGGTGCTATTCAAGGCGATATACTCAACCTTTTTGTTGAATCAGCCATAACCTTTTGTTTAGAAGATTTACATCTTAGAGCTTCTTAATTAAGGTTTGCATATGAATTTAACATTGACATGTTATGCTCAATAGCACTTCCGGAGTTCGAGTCCGAACGCTCCTTCATAACGAGTTCATATTTCTATAAATTGTTCTAGTACTTTGTAATACTCGAGAATAGTTTAAACTACCATTTTGTGATCCTAATTTGGATTTTATATTTGCTTCATGCATCAAATTTATAAGCAAATTGGAATATTGTAAACAATGCAACATGTATGATAATTCCTATTGTTAAAGCATAACGAATCCAACTTACATGTTCCTTATTAAACATTTTAATAAGGTGTCTTTGCATATCGTTGGGGACATTCCCAAAATCATTTGTACTTAAGATAAAAGATATAATTTATAAATCCAATACTGAATATTATAAATCAAACTATTACTAATTGTAACATAAGTACATCGTTAACAATCAGCAGTATATTGTTTACTTATAATCTATAAATATATTTGTAACTTTTAGTGGTTCTTTCTTATGACCACATGCTTCCTTTGTATTTTGATTGAAAATCATACTATCTAATATTTCAATCAAAATACTTACTCTATTTTGATACTTATAGAATGATATCTTCTTATCATTTCTTGGATCATATCCGAAAACCCACAAAATCAATATTGCTCCCATTAACTTGGAGACGCTTTAGTTGTTATGTGCAAACAACCTATACTAAACCATTATGTAGAATTTTCATTTCAACACATATGTACCGAAACATGAAGTCAACGAAGCGATCATTTTGTAAGTAAATCCGAATTAACTCGGTCATGTTGAATAACAAATTTGTTACGCTAATTTTAGTAATTGAAACTCATGGTGTTATTCTTATCACAGTTGCTTACTATATTCCAACCATATTAGTCTTTCTCTTAAAGACACATTTATGGCTGATGGATCATATCCGTTTGGGTGCATCTATCAAAATCATATGATACTGTACTTGGAATCCACTTCGAATTTACGCATCATCCCATATCGTAGAGTCAATACTTCTAATGATTTAATTGACCATTGAGGATTACCTATTCTCGACATTGATAAGAAATTCATAGTTTCTCTTCCATGTGCAAGAATATTTATTGGACATTCTAATGCATTGTGTTCATTTTTGTTTGGTTAATTTCATTTCATCCTACATAGTTAGTTTCATCTTTGGATCATACCCAAATCCATTTTAATACCAATGATTTCTCAAAGAAATTCCTTCGCTACAAAGTTGGTATTTTTGAAATAACAATTGTTTCTCAATGAACAAAATAGATATTCATGACCACTTTATGAATTGCCTCATAGATAAAATTGGTTTGGTTTCAGTTTACAAAACTTATGTTCAGAACATAAATTGGTCATCCAATGACTATCAATCCCAAAATTCTTTTAGGGCGATTCATACAAGATCTCTCACATACATTTATCACGTGTAGCCGTTCGACTCGCACAACCTGCCAACTCCTTGGCCTAAGATATTTTGGGGTTATCTTCTATAATTTTGTAAACTAAACTTCATATGAAATTAATTTTAACCTTGTGTATTACTCTTAAGTATACAGCCTAAAATTAACTCAACTTCACTCACCATTAATCAACTTTATTCAAAAAAGTTCAATTACTCCTTATCGATACATTATTATGTATCATAGAGAGGAGTGGCTTTTGAGATTGCATCTTTATTCATTTTTAGGTACGTTCGAAACTCTTTCCAATATACTCACATATTCGATCAAATAAAATCAATTTTATTTTCTATTTCATGTTTTTTTATTTACTTCCGTCTTATATTATACGAACTTATCACATACATATTATATGTGTATCAAATACACATGTTCACGTTTATGATAACTCATCAGCAAATACAACAAAAAACGTGGAACCGTTTTGGAATTAATAGACATTCAGTTGCATACATCTACATGTATCGGTCTGTAGATTTCATCAAGTCTTATGTCACTCCCACTCAATGGTTATTTTTCCCTTTAATGTTTGAGATATAATTCACTAGTACCATATGATACATAATCATATAATCAAAGAATTATTTCTCCAAATCATGGCTTAGTCTATAGTTCCAAAATAATTGCAAATAAATTTAGATACTTCTTTATTTTCTAATGTATCACAAATACCACTATTATAGTTTATTTTATAACGAATATTCATAATATTCATACTGAAATAAAACTATGTCTATTTTTCATTCAACATCGAAAGATAGTTATTATTTTATAAATAATGTTTGGTATGTTTCATGGAAATAATTTTTGTAACTTGATGGCACTAATAAGTGCATATGGCTTGCTCCCACTATTTCTACCATTACTATAATGGCGTATGAAATACAAAGCTCCATTCAACCACTTAATATAGGCAATTTATTTCATTTACTATAATTTGTTTACAGTCGAGAATTTTCAGATCAAATATCTTAAATTCAATAAAATGAATATCATAGAAAACAATTTTCTATGTGAAAATACTTTTGGAATAGATATCGTATTTCTTATTCCTTGTTAAGTGTCTATTATTATTTTACAATTATAGATTCTGATGTCTCCTTATGAAGTAGAAGTGACTATTCACTCTCTTTATTCCAACTGTGCCTTAAGTTACATCTACTCTTCCATATTAACTTTCCTTTCTAAATGGTAGAACCATTCAAAGGAAACTCTTACTACAATATCATAAATAACTCTTTATAAAAAATGCATTTGGTCATCCGCAACATTTAAGGAGATAAAATATATTGAGATTTACATAAATTAATCAAACTGACATTTCAGTGATCGAATTCTTGTACCTATCTTAGAGCTTTTGATCTCATGTTACATCTAACACAAGAAGATCATGATTGGAATCAATCATATTGAATACATGATCCAACACTATGGTTTATTTTCTTATTTCGACCAAACCAATTTCATCAAGGATTCATACATTACGAACTACGACTATTCACCATGTAACATTTCTATGTAATCAAATACGGATTAGACATCCATATTCAAGTATTGTTTCTAGAGTTTGAAACTCATAAAGGACAATACACAGTCTTTTGCAAATAAACATGTAAATGACCAAATACGAAATATTTAGTAGTTATAAAATTTGGCACTTGCATGAGTATTGAAATAATAACATGCAAATAATATTTACTAGTAAGTATATTTTATATTTCTATTTGTTAATCATCAGTTCAATTCCTTTGTATATCCTTTAACTAATAAAAATATTATCACTTATACTTAATGCACAAATTTATTGATGTAGATTATTTTAATTTATATATAGCAGTTGTTCTTACAATATTAGAAAGGTTAAATCTTGCTATTTCATTTTTATAACAAAGCTCTGCTAGATTTTTATAGGTGAAGTTATAGGTGAATTTCAAAAAAATTACCAAGTTGGACCTTCATTGGACCCACGAAGCCTAATTTATTTAGAAATTTTCTAAATTTATTTTAATAAATCTTCATTTTATTTAATTTGTAAAATAATATGTTAATTTTAATTTATGTTATATTTTATACATGCGGGTATCATATACACATACTTATGTGTATACATGTGTAACATATCAATCCGTGCAAGGTACAACATGCTCATGTATAGATGTTGGGATTTACATCGCAACGGACATGTTAGCTCATCCAGTATGTAAATATATTGTCCAAATGTATGTTTATGTGTACTTTCACTTTTTATATAAAGTATTACAAAATGTATATATATATATATATGTATAAACTGTAATTTTAAAATATATAAAAGTTTCTCTCTCAAGGGGAGAGAAATTACCTAGAAATCCTCATTTCAATTTCAATGAGATCCCATATCCCATCTATCTTATGCCTAAATCGTGTTCATTTTGTTGTCCATTCTTATGTGGATCCACTCCAACCCATATCGAATTTAGAAAATTGAGGGATTTAGTCGAACTTAAATCAATTATCTTATGCCGACTCATTTCCAATGCAATTCGACTTCGACTTGAGATGTAGGAACTTATGAATTCAAGTTCGTTTTGGATCTGTCATAGAATGTATTAATGCCGATACCATTTACTTTTATGAAATCAAATGTCATTGCTTCAATCTAATGCACAAATTTGGGTACGATTCCTCAATCGGTTATGGATTTATGATTTGGCATTTTTTGGATTTGGCGATTTTCAATCCACAGAGATTCAAAGTTATGTATTTTAGGCGTGGTTTGTTTCTGGATAGGCACAACAACTTCTAATTATAGTGCCTAATGGTTTACAATCTTGTTTTGACATCTGAATTCATGGTTTCAATTGTGATATATGCGATGATGTCCATATATAACATATGGGATCCGCAAATTATACTATGTTCATTAATATGACTGCTTTTATGTGAAAAAGTAGAGAAAAGTGAGATCTGCAATTCGCCATCCACCTTTAGATTATGGGCATTCGCTTTTGGTAGCTTGAATCCCAAAATTAGCATGACATTTCATGACTAATTTCATAAAATTACAAAGAAGTAGGAGTTATGTGTTGATGGCGAGATCGAATGCGTGTTTCTACTAAGTGCAAATTCTTGATGATATGACCAGGTTTCGGGTCTAATAGTACCAGATCAAAGCGATTGTCTTAGGCTAGGTAAGATTTGGCTTTGCGTACCCTTTTTGTAAATTTCGATCTTAACCTAGATGAGAGAGGAGCAGTCGAACTGAGGGGTTGTTAGATTCGTCATGTAATAGGCGATAGTGAAGACTTGCGATTAGAGGAAGCACATGAGGTATTTTCACATTTTCAAAGCAGTATGTTTTAATGCCTGGAGAAGATTATAATCAAAAATCCCACAAACCCGTGCACATTCACTATTGGGCTGAATATTTTTAGTTACAAAAATATTGGATAACATATGCAGTGAAACGAAGACTAGATTTTGTTATAAGGAGATTATATTTTATGTACTCAGATGTATATATTTCTGGTTTTAAGTAGATTGTAGCCTTGTTTGCTTAGGCTACTATGTGTTGTACTTTATAATTTTAGGTATATTAAAGCAATAAAAGGAACACATTTTCAAAAAAATGTATAAACTATAATTTTGTTTACATAAATGAATATTTACTATATATATATAAACATAATTATAAAATATTAATATTTTTTTTGAGCAAGACGGTTGTGTAGCGTGACACTACACAGCCGATTAAATATCATAATATTAGGTAAATAGCGCGATCAACAAGCCTGATCGCTGGCCAAAAATAGAAGGAAACTGCAAAACAGTCGCTACTAGGCTGAGTTATATATACAAAATATGCATGGTACAGACTTCAGAAAAATAAAAAGGCAAGATCTGCGTAGCGGTTACTGGTACCCATGTTGCCAACCAGTGGGAGCTGCCGTTGTGCTGCCTGTTGATTCAGCTGGTGGAGAACTAGGGAGTGGCAATCTCAGCCTGAACGGCGCCGAGAAGCTGTGACCTGATATAAATGAGAAATAGTAAATAATACGTCTACAAGTTCCGACGAATTTAGAATTGGGCTTGCAGAACACGTGTGCATTTCGCTCGGCCCAAATGCACCAACTGAATATAGCTACAAAGAGATCTAAGTGGTGAATATTTATTTGTTTATTTATTATCATCTGTATAAATATCTTTAATCATTTGTAAGATAATTAAATATACTCCTAATATATGATATTCTCCTGAGTGTGATGATTATCTCAAGTTTTACTGTGATGCTGATGGTAAGAGTAGGTGTCTTTTCTGTCACATCGAGGGTAAGGGTCTAACCCTAACTAGAGTGGGTGACATTGGAGAAGTGAACAAGAATTTATTTTGAGACATCACTTGGGATAGGAAATTAATATACACCGAAGCTTCCATCAGCTTTGCTCCTAACCCGGCTCAGGTTTTCTCTGGTTATGTGCTTGTCATTAGTCCTGACGTGGTTGATGATTGTTCCAGTTCCTTCTCTGAGGAGGAGGTTAGTCATGGTAGTTAGTAGTTTAGGCATGCTGCCTAACTCCTGTGCTTTTATTTTACTGTTAAGTGGTAGGGCCACTATAACACCATTATAGTTGTTCTGTGCATATGCAAAACACCTATTTTTCATTTACTAATATGGTGGCACAACCCACAATAAAGTTGGATAGCTTTGCTAAAAAAAAGATTATTAAATATAATAAATATACGAAATTTTTTTGGTTGTAAGGCCAAGAATGGTAAATGTATAAATATTATATATATATATAAATGTATATATTAAATACTTATACATATATATATATATATATTATATGTGTGTGTATATATAAATAATCTTGATCTTCCCCTTAGCTTTCTTATTTGCTTGGAATCCCTATTTCTTCGCTCCACCTTGATTATGCGCCTGTCATACTTTCTTCTTTTCTTCTATTTCAACTATCTGAAGCAAGGACATTTCAACTAACGTCTCATAGGTGGCACCTATGGGAACTTAAGTTAAAGTTGCTCCTTAAGTGGAGAATTTCAGCCTTTTACAAACTTCATCGCCATCTTCATAGGGGTGTCAATCGGGCTCATCCCAAACTTAGCTAATTCGGTAAACTTATTGATATATTCCTACACGATGGAGTCTCCCTGCCTCAGTTGGATAAAGTTCTCCAATTGTAGACTTACTTAAGCTTTGGACATGAATCTTGACTCGAAGCAGGCTCTAAATTCAGGCAAGTAATTCCTTCTTCTTCATTCTCTCCAATGACTATGGTCCACCAATCCAGCGTCTCTCCCTTTAGGTGCCACGCATCTATCATCCTCTTAACCTAGTTTTCCCATCCTAGCTGCTGGAATATACGATCGTAGTCGTCAATCCATTCCTTGGTTTCTATAAAATTTTCCACCCTTTGAAATGCTTGTACTCCAATATTCTAAAAATATTTACATAGTTTAGGGATGTCTGGTGAGTGGGATGCTAGTTCAGCGGGCGAAGCAACTCGTTCCGCTGCGCCCGCTGGTCTAACTTGTTGAAGAATGAGAACTTGCCCTACGAGCCTTAGATATTGCCGGAATCAGATGGCATACTCGAAATGGTGGATATCTCCTAGGTGGGGGTGGTTTCCGACTTCATAGGTGTTATTCTCGGCCATTTCAACTATCCGTAAGTTCAAAATTTCGGATTAGTCCTGATTTCCCATAATGGTATTACTTGCTAAATCAAAACTTTGCCTATGATGTTCGCGTATGTCTATATATTGTATATTTATATATATAGTAGGGCTTTGAAAAATATTTTCAAAAATAACAAATACTTACTCTCACGTATACCTATTCTTGTTGATCGGGTAACATAAGCTCCGATACTAAATGTAGCAACCCTCTTCAAAACAGACTTAATTTTCGACCCAATAAAAGCCCAATCAAACCTTATGTCCATTCCAAAGCTGGCCGTTGGTTGTAAAAATTGATTAAATAAACAATATAAAGAGCTATTTATCTATGCTTTTTGAATCTCACGGCGGAAGGGATAAAATATAATAATAAAACAAGTAACCATTCAAAATTTCCAAATCTCAAAAATAAAATTATTCCAAATATCCATAACACAATGTCTCAAAGTAGAACATCAATAAGTGTAAAATCCAGATACATAAAAAAACCATAAAAATAAATAAATAGGTATGCTGCCACCAGTCTTCACTGCCTCCTTCACACTTCGCCGTCAGCAGTGTTTCCCCATAATCTAGGGGTTGTAATAAGGAGAGAGTTGGAACAAAAATGTCTGGTGAATGAAAATCTCAAATCTTATTATAATAGTATTTGGGCAGTATCATTCGGTTGAGTATTATGTCTTATGCAATTTCTAACTATACCTTTCCGAGTATTCCTCTAAATGTAAGTTCATGGCTCTTCTAGTCCAACTTCATAACATATCTCCAACTTCAAGCCCATGGCCCTTTCCAATCTAACTATAACGCAGGTGCCACGCAATTATGGAATATATATTGGGTCAACAACCGATCTCCGTCAATCATATCCTAACAATGCAAGAGAAAGTACCCAAGTTACTTAAGACCTTTTTAATGGGAAATAGGCAGACTCTGACCATTTAATACCTAGACCATAAGCAGACCTTATCATTTAGTACCTAGACCCAAGGCGAACCCCTTTATGGTACTTCCTAGCTGACATCGTAAGAAATCCCAAAAGGTCACTTAATACTTCTTAAATGGGAAAGAGATAGGCTCTCCAATAATCATTTAATACCTCAACCCCGAAGTGGACCTCCTCCCGAGATTTCCACTACCGCACCTAAAAGATAATCCCAACCATTTAATACTTCTTGAATGGGAAGGAGATAGACCCTACAACAACCATTTAATACCTCCAACCCTAAAGCAAGCCCATCTTGGGATATCCGTTCTATGATTCATAACCCAAACTGTGCGTCTCATATTAGTCTGACCACTCATAGACGTTGGTAGCCATATTATTTGGGCAAGCTTACTGCACATAATTAGGACTAGCCTCACGTTCACTGTGGGAACTTATTATAGGCGATGCCTCACATCAATTCCAAAGTCACACTGTTGGTAACCGGATTAGCTGGGCAAACTTCTCTGTACTTTTAACCGACATCGCATCCCTATAACTTAGTCATATTTCCACTCTCCAATCTTACGAAATTATGCTAACATATATGTAATATATATAAATATACATAGTATACCTCACTTGCATGTACGCATTAAGGCCATATAAAGGAAATTCCTTATTTTGCATTTTAATTATGGATTAATTTCCATAACTGTTCTTAACTTCCTTTTTATATGGTTTGTTGTTATTTATTAACCAATTTATTTTGTACGTTATGACTTATGCATTATTATTATATCTATAATTAAAATAAATTTTTAACTAACTAGTTTTTATTAAATATTCCTAGGCGTGTGTGATAATATTCCTATACTAAGATTTTCGCTTCATATTCGGTTTTTTAAATGTCATGATTTCCACATACAAGTCCCTAGTCCAATGCATGGTTTTTACAATAGCTAATATCACAATTTAAATTAGTTAAATAAAACAGACTTGGCACACACACATACACACCCACATATAAATGGAATCAAAACATCTAACTTATTTTACATTAACATAGTAGAACTAATGCCTTTATTTCAAGGGAGAAAAACTTTGCAATTTAAATTCCTTATATTATATTCGACTTTTAAATAGATAAGGTTGAAATGAAAAGGGATTAATATTTATTTTCATTATGGAAGTGGGTGGTGCAAACCACGGATGAAATAAAAACCATGCTTTACACGCCTTTTCCTAATTCTTCTAGAATCCTTCATCATCAAACCACAAATTGGAAGGTGAAAATTGAATAGAACATAAATTATTCATATCGATATTAACATAAAACAATAAGATTCCAACTAATTCCATAATTAATATTTTAAGAAGGCGAATTTTGGACTTTTAGCTTTAAAGTTTTTGTATACAAAATTCCCCAAGCCATAAAATAAATCCAAATCTTAACTGCACAAACAACTAAAAAGAGAAAACTAAGATTTCTACTCATAGATAGCTTTCTCCAAATTCCTTTAGATTTGATTCCACACCTTCTCCTATTTCCTCCTTCAGTTGTCTTCTTTTTAATTTTGCAATGTATAAAAACTCATTTGTATACATATTAGGTTCACAATTCAGAGATTAGGGAAGAACAAAAATATAGAAATATACATATATCTAAAATTTATTACCTTTTCCCTTTAATCCGATTGATTTCTTCCCTAAAGCTTGAATCTTTTATTTATGAATCTAGAAAGTTTATTGAGGAGGAAGGAAACTTATAGAGGTTTTTTGGCGTGCTTATTTTCCTTGTGAATAAAAGTGAAAATCCAAGTCTCTTATTTATTGTGATTAGAAAAAATTAAAATCGTTGGATAGAGAATTTTATTTAAATTAAATTCGGGTCGTTCCGGCCTAGGCAAACCCTGTCGAAAGCTTGTGGTCAAGTCTGGTTAATTGTAACATTATATTATTTATTTCTTTAACTAACCCTCTATTAACATTTGCTTAAACATTAAGCTTACTTTTAACATTAAAATCTTTTATTACCCTTTTTAAATTTCAAATGTTAACGTTATTTAATTTTAAATTTGTTTGAATTATTTTAAATTAGAAAACTTCAAACATCAATAACTTCTCTATTTAAACTTTGATAGGAAGCTCGATATATGAAAGTTTCTCGGAAAATTACTACAAACATAATGGCGTAACTTTCATGGCCATATTATGATGTTTGTAAAATTCCCATTTTTAGCGTCATCATTAATTAATTCTTATAAGTTTTACGGGGTGGTACAATAACAACAAGAAAACCACCTTTTATTTTGAACGAGGTTTTATTACAGGGTTAATAGTTTACAATAAGTTACAGGATTGCTCCTAAGACATACCTATAACTCTATCAGTATATATATGTCTAAACTATATATAAGTGGTACTATCAATATGCGTATACAAACCATATACATATATTATAGTATATTTAAACATATGTATATGCTTATGCATTATATTCCTGATATGCATGTGAGTTTATTACATGTGTATGTAAGTATAATATTATACAATACATCTAAATCCCAACATCTAGATGTATGTGTGTGGGCGGTCGCATGCACGCGTTTGTGTGTATACGCACGCACACATGTTTCTATTAGTTTGTTCATGTTCTTGGATGTTTGAATGTATATGAGATGCGTTCCTATTATACATTTAGTTGAAATGTTAACATGATTAATTAACAAATATATATATATATATATAAAGAAATTAAATAAAGTATGATTTTATTTAAAACTAGATGGATATAGTATAAACCATTAAACTTTATAAGCCCGTTATAATCCAAATAGGAAAAATGTTTGAAATCTACTCATTTCAAATATTGTATACCGATCAAGTTTCTACAGGCTCAAGTATTCATTATACCTAAGATTTGATACCAAATGTGATGCCCTACTATTTTATCACTTAAAATTAGTAATAAACGCCATCAAAATATGCTTGCACACTAATCTCAGATGCAAAAAACAATATTGTAACGTTGGGTATATAATTCAAAATCTAAAAATATAAAAAAGGGAAAACCTCACTAAAAGTACAAGAGAAATATATGAAATTTACAAATAATACAACAAGAGTACAAGAGAAATATACGAAACAAGAAACATTTAGATATTCTCTGCAACCATACCTCTTTTCCTTCCTTTGTTTTCACTTTCAAGCTTTACGGATACATGGACATATAAAATAAAAAGGAAAAGATTATCAACTAGTTTTGGACTATTCTTTTCTACGCACCCCAGCCCAACTCTAGATATCTGGTGGCTATTGCATAGAAAAATACTGCCTACGTACCTTTCAGGACCAAATAAACATAGCACTAACACACAGCCATTAGAATGAGTAAACATCACACAAATTAAAAAATGCTCAATGTCAATCCCAAACATCAAATTGATCAACAATAACAAATAGCATCACAATCACCCATCATCAATACCACAACATCAACATGATAAATGCAAGCATAAATCCAACAAATATTCACTAACCACCCCATATTAGTAACACAATATCAAACTCATCAAATGTATACTAGCCGCTCTGTATTGATTACACAAACATTAACAAAATCAACAAACCAAAAACCATAATATCTGCACAATGTCCTAAAACATGGCAAACACGTCTTAATGCGATTACATCTCAACACCACAAACATATATGATAATTCCAACCAATAATTAAGTAATTAACACATGTGTCACAATAATCAAAAATGGTGTACCCACATATGTTATTCCACTTTAGTACCAAGCTGTGTAGTTAAAGCCTCACTAATGCCCCACAAAATTCCCACTATAGCGCTTAGCACTCCTTGACCGCTACGTTATTTAGCGCTTTTAAACAGTAGATTCGTTTTAAGCCTCGCTATTTTCTGCTACATCTGCTAAATCAAGGCTTTTTGGCACTCGCTTTAGCAACATTAATATGCAAAAGTCGATTTGACTAGTTCACTTTTAAAAATTCAACAAAGTTAGGGTAAAGTCCTGATTTTAAGGCATAAGTCCTCAATAAGTTAGAACTCTATTGTAGTCACCAAATCTAGTATGTATAAATCATGATATTTTTTTGTTTTGTTATATAAGATTAAACAATATTTATTTTTACTACACAAATTATGTCAAAATCCAGAATAAATTAGCTTTAAGTATTTAGTTTTAAATCTAATAAAGCTATTTGCACCTCCACTATTATTCCTATATCCCTCATCTATCATCGCTATTACTTTTTGCACCTTCGTCGCTATAGAACCGTCGAACGCCTTAACTACACATGCATAAAATCATCTTATTATTGTTTATTAGAAAATTATGTTTACTTCTATTATCTCAAAACAATAATACTTTTCATAATGATAACGTACTTCAAAAATCTTTCATTATCAGAATATTATTTTAAATAACCCAAAACATCGATATTCAATCAAAAATAGTAATTTACGTCTAATTACTTTCAAAACAATAATATCGTTGCTTTGCATTAAAATAATAATATTTATCTAAATCGTCTTATTATCTCTCACAAACGCTTTATTATTATTTAACTCAAAAGTAATAATATTTTACCTTAAATCTCAAGAATCACTTTATTATTATTTATCTCAAATTGTTTTAAGGGAAATAAGTGATTTTTCGAAAGGGGAGAGCATTCATACATTTTTATTGTACACATAAAAAAGAAGCTGCTAATAAGTCTGACAGGGAGTAATAACCAATCCCCTCCCTATGTCATAGAAAATAAAATGAAAACCCCTCCCACGATAATAGATGACTCCATATCAAGATGCTTAGACCATGCAAAATAACAAAACTTAGATATACACAGGTAAAGAAGAAATGGTTAAATTAAATACCAAAAACATCTAATGAGCCACAAGAAATGTCGTCCAAATAAGCTACATCTTCCATTGAAAGACAAAAGCATAACTATGACTACAAATACATAGTAAGGTATCATCAAAGCGAATCCATGTAAGCAAATCAATAGTAGCACAACAACTCTAAATAGTACTAAAAAACAAAGTCCATGGTGAGCCATCTAAAGGAAAACCTCCCAACAATCCAGCATCCACAATCTAACAGTATATGCTATCCAGTCCGAAAAGACCACTACAACTGAAAATCTCAACAAAGACATGAGTCCAACACACATGTGTGTATAATTAAATTTATCTCAAAAATATTAATAGATTAACCCAAACTACTTCTAAAAAAATACTCTCATTACTATTACTTTAATAATAAAATATAATATCATTTTGCCATAAACCCCATAAAAACAATTATATTATTATTTACTAAAAATAATACAGTTTTGGCAGAAATCATATTATTATTTATTATATTTTTACTTTACTTTAAAAATAACAATAAATTTTCTCAATCACTTTGAAATAGATTTTTCTCTATTATTTATGAATTTGCTTAGAAATTCATAAACAATAACCTTACTGAAATTTACACATTAATTTCAAAACAAACCTTTAATTATGATTATTTACAAATATCAACCCTTAATTTAGACCAAATTTACACGTTTTTATTTATTCTCAATTTAATTATTTATTTTTCCTAAATATACAAATAATTCTTATAAAGCATTCATCATCCAACAATGCAGCAATTAATGGATAAACAATCATAGCAGAACATATATCATATTAAAACATCATAAAAATAAGCATAAAAAGGGGTATGATATATCTCAAGGGATGCATATATATATATATATACACACACATACATATATACATACACACACAAATCGATGAATGCCTATTTATTATTTTAAAAGATAAATATTTATTATAGTTGAAACCTGTTAAAGAGCTTTTAAAAGTAGCTCCAATGATCAGTAAACCATATACCAAAATGTTCAGAATCTTACCATGAATATAAAGGAACGTGCTCACATGAAATGGAGGTCATATGTAAAAGATAGGGTGATTAAAAGATCAAGGGTTAAATTTGTAAATATAAAAATAACAAGGCAAAAATTACAAAATTCCATTACCTTCTATTGGCCATGTAAACCCATTTTTCATGCCAGTCCACCACCGCTTCCTACTGCTCTAGGTTGTCGAAGCACAAACGAAGCCCACCACTATGCTCATCTTTCCAAGCTACACGTCCCTCGCCACCAAATTCGCCTTCGATGCCTAGGGTTGACAAACCATAAATCATAAATTTCAACCACCATTGACCGTGATAATGCCGCCTACCACCACCATTGAACTCCACGAACTCAGCCCGCCCGATTGCCGCCTTTATTACCACCCAATTCGTGAAATGCCCAATTTTAGCCCTTTGGTTTCACCGCCTAGGATTTGACCAACGATTTCGGTCAAAGTGCATCTCTTTATAATGAATGAACACTTGCGTCGATTTGTCTTATTGGGACGAATAATTTGATATATAATTCGTTAAGGATTGGGCATTTGAATTTCTAGCACAGTTTGTAATTAGAGAAAATTATCCGCTATAAAAATAATATTAAGAAGAATTTCAAGATTAGAGAGAAGGAACTGGTTTGATGGCCGCTAGATTTATGGTAGAATCATATTCATAGCGAGTATCAGTTATTTTGGGTCTAAAGCAATTTTAAGCCCAAAATACCTATTTTCGCCAACATATCCAAACCCTAATATATTATATATCAAAATCCGTGTCTTGAACATTTCGAAAGCAATGGATATATCAAAATTGCTAGAAAGAAAACTTTGAATAAAGTTGACTTTTATTGTCAATTAATTTTAAATGATTGTTGTTAATTAATTAATAATGAATGTGTAAAATTTTCGGGTTGTTACACTTGCTTCATCCTATCAAACTGCCTAGCAAACTTTTCCATCGATGTCCGCTGCATTTATTCCATCCTTTGGTTAACTATACTTGTCATCCCTTCCAATTATTCTCTGGTTACCACATCTAATGGAGGCTATATAGTTCCTTCACTTCTACCTGCATTTCTAGTACTTCCTCGAACAGATGATCCTCTAACATTCTTTCATGGGTTCTTCTTAAGTCCTATTTGATCTGACCTCCATGCAGTATTTATTTAAATCCTAGTAATAACAAAGATCTAGCATGATCTTCAAATTCTTAGGGAAACACTGAGAAAATTATCCAAAAAATTGGTCTAATATCCACAATTGATTAATTTCGTGAATATAATGATTGGAAATCATTACATAAGAACAAAAAAGGCAAATCAATATATAAAACCCAAAAATATGAAAGAAAAAAGAGGAAAACAAGACTCAAAAGATTTACAGCGGTTCATTTATGACTATATCCACTTTAATGTTTCTTTATTGTCATTTACAAATTAGATCCAAAAGAAATATCACTTACAATTTTGAAATTCAGTTATAAATTGCAATGATAGCGTTTTCCTTAAAATATATAAAAATAATTTACTAAGATCCCTTTTCCATTGCTTATGAGCTTGTATTATAGTTGTAATTGGATGTTATTGGATCTATAAACCAACAATTTGCATTGTCAGTTCATTAGAACTCATCCAGATGAAGATCTAAGAAGATATGAGAAAAAGTAGAGCAAAAATGCTTAAGTTGATGGGTTGGTACCGATCCACGGGAAATCTGCCCTCTCCTTTTTTTATGGTATGCTATCTTCTATATACTTGACATATTTACTCAGAATGGAGGTAAAATGGAGGAAAAGGATGAATTGGTTGTTGGAACTATGCCAGCACGTAGCGGGTCAAATTAGTGAATTTTAAAAAAATTATATCAATTTGGATTTTATTGGGCCTACGAAGTCTAAATTGATTTAGATCTAATCTAATAAATTTTAATTTTTTTCTTCAGTTTATTAATAAAAGGTTTTTATGTAATATTATATATAATATATAGTATGTATATGTGTGTCATATACACATGTACATGTATGTGCAACATCTATAATATGTGTGGTTTGACATGCCTGTATTCAAGCGTTGGAATTTACACCGCAACAAACATGTTAACCCCTTTTGTATACATGTTTAGTATTTGTATTATTTTATGAATTAATTTAATATTTAATATGTATGTAAATACATATATGTATAAAACAACTATAATTTACATTTTGACAAAGTTAAGTTTGTTTAAATTTTCAATTCAAATTTAAAATATCCTAGTGACAATCTTATATCTAAATCAAATTTAGATTTAGTAAAAGTCAAATCTAAATTTGAATTTCAAATTTTATAAACTATGTTTTAAACTGTAAATAAAAATACATTTTTAATTTTTGAAATATATATATTATGTATGTATATTATGTGTGTGTGTGTGTATAATGGTATTAAAATTCAATTATAATATAATTATAACTTGTTATATTAAACACTAGTATAAATATAATATATTTTTTAATATTTAGCCAAAACCAAATAATTTTTTTAATTTAGGCTGAAGCAAAAAAATCAATTTTTTAAAAACAAATTCATAAACAAATTTATTGTCAAAACAAAATAACCATAATGTTAACCCGCCTTTTGGCAAGGCCATAGACATGAGGATTTAACTAAATCGACTGCTCGTTCGTCGAGACTGGAATACGATGGTTTTAGTCAACTGGATGGATAGACGGTCAATCACGGATGATAATCATGATTATGAAGCCGGGGTTCGGCATATCCGATGGACAAAAGTCACGGGATACTTGAAATATGGGTTTCGACAAAAGTCGAGTTGTCGCGAGTCACCCGGGGTTTACTTCGAGTCGTTCCTAGGTTTGCTTCGAGTTTTCATGGAGTTTGCTTCGGGTCACATTGAGTTGTGCTTCGAGTTGCTCTGGGTCGGTGTTGTGAAGGGTTTGGGTCGGTAGGAAGGTGGTTCGGTCATGATGAAGTGGGTCAGTAGTGGTATGGATCAGTAGTGGTGTGGATCGATGATTGGAATGGATCGGTGATTGGAGTGGGTCGACATTGAAGGTGGTTCGGTCATGATGAAGTGGGTCGGTAGTGGTATGGATTGGTAGTGGTGTGGATCGGTGATTGGAGTGGGTCGGCATTGAAGGTGGTTCGACATTTAGATGGGTCGGTGCTTGCTTGGCTCCAAGATGGACCCGGGTCGGTGTATGGAAATCCTTGGGTCGACTATAGAGATGGATTGTGGGTCGGCATGTTTTAGATCACCCCGGGTCGGCGTCATCACAAGCTTGGATCAGCATCTCTGGGTCGGTCCAAGGGAGTGGGTCGGCAACAATGGGGATCGACATATTTGGAGTGGTCGGCTACTTTGGGTCATGGTATGAGTTTCTTCGGGCCAGCCGTGGAAAAGGGAGTGGATCGGCATAGAGGAAATAGCATGGGTCGGCAATGTTTTGCTCCGAGTCATGACACAGTTTGCTTCGAGTCAAGCATAAGGCTGCTTAGGGTCATTACCTAGGAAAACTCAGGTTGGCATACCCAGAATCAGGGTCGGTCGTAGTGAGGGATTGTGGATCGGCTATGGAATTGATGGGCATGGATCACTCAAGAAGCCCAGTAACTTAGGTTTTGCCTATAAATACAACATGTGGGACTTTGGAAAAGGGGATCTTCATTCTGTTCCCCTTCCTCTTCTCCACTAAGGCTACTCTGCCATTAATATTTTGAAAACTCCGGATTATAATGGTACTTGATTCTGATATCAATAAAAAGGATATTTCTGGAGTGGACGTAGGCCGAGTCAGCCGAACCACTATAAATCCTCTGTTATTACCGCTTTCTTTTTAATTTTAACCGTTCTTTATATTTATACTCTCTACATACATTCTATCTGTGATCTATGACTGCAATTTGGTGCTTTCATCTGGATTTGGGTGTTGGTGACCAATTTTAGCGCTAACACATAAGTTTTAAAAAAATTGGCCGAAAACAATTTTCAACAAAATTACGAATTTTCTATCTCGAAATTTTCTAAAATTAAAAGGTATTTTTTTGGTTTAAAATCCGTACAGGTTTTAAACATATGAAAAATATATTATCTTTAACATATTTATAAATGTAAAATACATACATACATACATACATACATATATATATATATATTACTTATTAAAATTTCGAGGTTTTAATCTAAAATTCTAGTTTTAACTTTTAAAACTTATTATACACAAATGAATTGTGTCAAAAATATTATTATGTAATTTTACATACATAAATGTTACCTTTTATTATTGGATATGTACATAAAAGTGACAACAAACATATATTCAAATTCGTGATAATATATAGAATATATACAAATCATTACAGATCTAACTTCATGCATAAGCAGAACATATGAAAAATAGAGATTATTACCTATAATAGCTACTAATGAAATGCACCATGAACGTTGAATATAGCTCCGACGGATCTATACGTCTCTAGAAGTGCAATTCAAAGATAAACACCATGCTTTGTTTTAAACAATCTTGGTACATAATTTTCCTTAGAATTTTGTCTTATGACCTATCTAATTTTCGTTTGGTATAGGGGCAAGGAGAGAGTCACAAAAATAAATAAATAATTCCCTTATAGAAGTACCTACATCTAAGAAAAAGGAGAAGACTAAATCTCCTTTATTTACTCAATCCACTTGCCTAATTCAAATCAAATTCGAACACATAAAAAGGGAACTTTACCACACCCACGTAGCCGACTAAAAATGGGCTGAAATTAGGCCAATAAAATGTCTAAAACTATTTTGTAATTAATTCATTTAGATCTAATTTAAACGTTTATTGATATATGTATCCAATTAATTACAAATTATACGAAAATAATAATAAAATTTTAACAATCAACATTTCATAAATATTATTTAATTAATTTACAACAATTATAAATTAATTAAATCGAGTGGTGCTTTGGGATATTCAATAATGCGGTTATGCAACTCAAAGGTGCAAATTCAATCAATGGTTAATATTGAACAATTCGAATATTAACATTCACACATCACCTTAGTTGGTGGTGTTACAGTTTGGCTGAATTTATTGCTTGCACGATATTGGTAAAATTTAATTTTACTATATTAAGTGGTCCTAGGTACTGACAATTATTTACACCAATTCTTTTCGTTAAAACTATATCATGTTAAGACTCATAAAATTTGGTAATGGTCAAAATTCCAATATTGTACATATTCAATTTTATAGTCCAAATATAAAATATTTGGTTCAATGATAATAGCTATTATTAATCGAACTGCTCTGGCCAAAGACTTTGACTTTAAGTTGAGTTCAGTTGACCATGATACTAAAATATATAACTAAGGAGATGAATTCTCCCTTGAATAGTGTTTCACTTCCAATGCTTCCACTCATCCAACTATAGTTGTTCGATGGACGCCATGCTATGATTTAACTATAATCAAAGCAGGGTTTGCAAATTGAAGCTCGATTGAATTCTCAAGTCGAGAGAATAGTGTAATATTATCACATCGATATTTTTTGTTCGACCTTAGTTATATTACCCAACAAAACTATCGAGTGAGTCATTCCATAGTTATCCAATAACCACCAGTACATAACCCCTTGGTGTCCTCAACAGCCATGAATAATACATTGCCCAACATTTAGAGATCATTACGTACTATAGTCTCAACTAGTGTATCGATATCCAGTCTCGATACATCTTGACTAGGAATATTTAAACCGATTTATTTATCAAATTGTGATAAATTGCTCATGATTACAATACATTGTAATTACTATCACAAAACATACCATTTATGGATTTTCTGTTAAATACTTAAATTATATAATTAATTAATCATAACATATTGTAACAAGTATATAACAAAAATCACATTTTATTTTGAATGAGGTTTTATTACAGAGTTAATAATTTACTGTAAATTACAGAATTGCCCTTAGGCATACCCCTAACTCTATCAATCTCCCACTTGCACTTGGGCCAATTATAGAATCTCCATCCCATCCTTTCAATCAGTTTGGTGAAAACTGGTCGAGTTAGACCCATCATGAATGGATCTGCTATGTTGTTCTAATTATCTACTCTATCAATTAACTCTCTTTGATATTGATAAACCGCCGAACTATTTAGAGTATGTTTTTCAACTTCTAGTAAGCTCTTATCGTTAATTTATTATCATATAACAATGATTAGTACTCTCAATACTTGGAATCACCTCTGGCTCAGCTATAAATTTATGCATTTATATTATACATTATTTTTACTGTGGTCCTATTTAAGGCGATGTACTTAGGCTTTTCATTGAATCAGCGATAATCTTTCGATTGGAACATTTCCAACTGAAAGCTCTAATTGAGTTTTAAACATGAATCTAATATTGACATATTATACTTGATATTACTTATGAAATTTGAGTTCGAATACTCCTTTATAAGGAGTTCATTATTTCTATAAACAGTTCTCTAATATTTTGTAATATTTAAGAACAGACTAAACTACCATTTAGCGACCTTAATTTGGATTTGATATTTTCTTCATGTATCAAATACATTAGATAAATACTGCAGACAATACATCATGTATGATAATTCCTATTGTCAATGTAAAAGGAATCCATCATACATGCTCCATATTAAACGTTTTAATATGGTGTTTGTGCAATTATTTGTGACATTCCCAATATCCTTTTATACCGATTATGGAAGACATTGTTTAAAAATCCAACATTAAGTATTAAACAACCAAACAATAATGGTTTTACCTCAAGCACGTCATTGACAATCATTAATATGTTGTTTACTTATAGTTAAGTAAAATCTATGTACCTATTAATGTTCTTTCTAGTAAATACACGCTTCCTCTACATTTCGATTGAAAATCAAACTATTTGATATTTCTATCGAACACTTGTTTAACTCCGATGCTTGTCAAACGATACTTTCGTATCCGTTCTTGGATCATATCCAAAAAACCCATAAACTTGATATCTCTCCCACTAACTTTAAGACACTTTGGTTGTTATATGCAAATGGTCTATTCTAAATCAATATTTAGAACTTTTTATTTCAACACATGTGTATCAAAACACAAAGTCGTACCAGGAGATAATACTTTGAGTAAAATATGAATAAAATTGAACACATTGAATGATGAATCTGTTATGCTAATTTCAATAATAGATATTTACGATGTTATACTTACCAATGTTTCTCAATATATTCCAACTGCATTAGTCTTTTTCTTGAAGACACATTTGCGGCCGATGGATAATATCCCTTTAGGTACAACTTTCTAAAACATATTTTGTAACATACTTGGAATCCTTTCGTATTTGTGCATCATACCATATACAAGAGTCCGCGAGTTGCGGAAGTAAGGATCTTAAGGCTAATTAAACACTAGAAGGTGGATGAATAGTGTTTTCTAACTAATATGAATCTTTTTAAATTTCTTTTAAGATTATTCTAAAACAATGCAGAATAAACAATCACAGATGCAAACACAAATAATTATAAATGTAGTAAAGTAAAAAGTAGAGAATTAGAGAGATCGCACCAGAGAATTTTATACTAGTTTGGAGTTACCCTACATTTAGTCCCGTACAATTACATGTACAGACTTCTTTTCAAAATGCCAATCTTTCAACGGGAAGAAGGCAAACCCAATACAATCTCGATTTCAAGGCAATGAGACACACCCTCCTAATTTTCAGGGCTCATGGTACACCCACTTAATTTGGACGAGCTACAAGCACACCCACTCAGATTTCCGGGCTTCCAAGCACATCCAATTGGTTTGAACGAACTACAATCACACCCAAGCAATTACAACTAGAATTTGATGGTTTTTCCAAAGACAATTTCTTGATCTTTGGTTATAGTGGATCGTATAGCCTCTTGAGTAGCACTTTGATCTTGAATTGAGAGAGAGAGAGAGAGATGATTGAAATCAGATAGTAAATAGTAGAGAACCAATACAACGAAGATTGAATTGATTCTGGATGAATTTGAAGAGATTAGAATTTTTTTTCACTAGAAATTTTGGTAGAGTAAGAGGAGAGGAGAAATAAGAAATTAGTTGTTGAAAAATTCATTTGAAACCTCTTATTTATAGAGAACAAACAGAATGTCCATTCGTGAAGAGTTATGATGAATAGAACTTCATTTCAAAATTTCAATTTCAAATTAACGGCATGTATTTCGACATACTTATAGGGTATATGTTGACATATCCCTTTAAAAATTGAAAACTCTTGTTTTTAAATATTTTAAAAACCTTATATTTTGTAAAATATTTTGATACTTTGTAAAATCATTTAAACATAGTTTATAAACATTTTAAACTTTGAAATTTTTTTATTAAGTATTTCTAAATATATTTTTAAAAATATATTATGTTTTTTAAAATAAAGGATAAGAAAATGGGAAATAGAGATCAAAGATTGCTACTAGAGACTTTAACAGTGTTCTATGACTCTATATACTATACTATATTCTTGAGATCTTCATACTTTGATCTTTATACTCATGAGGCTTCATGTCCATTCATTGAGTCTATATACCGTATGGTCTTCGATTCAAACCTATATAATATCCTGCACTATATACTATATAACTTGGCAAAACATTAATATCCATATTTTATAAATGTATTTTGTTATCAGGATTGTTGTCATCAAAATCAATAGCTGAGGTATTAACAGGGTCAAAACTCTTAATGTTTTAACTGACAATTAAGAATTATTTATTCTTGATATTGATAAGAAACTCATAATTTTTTTCAATATGAGAGAATACTTAACAGACACTCTAATGCATTGTGTTCATTTAGGTTTGGTTAATTTCATTTCATTCAAAATGATCAGTTTCATGTTTAGATCATATTCAAATCCACTTCACTACCGATAATTTCTAAAAGAAATTCCTTTGCCACAGAGTTGATATTTCTTGAAACAACAATTATTTCTTAGTGCAATAGAATTGGTATTCATAAACACTTAATGAATTGCCTTATATAAAACTGATTTAATTTTAGTTTACAATACTTATGTTAAAAAATAAATTAGTCATCCAATGATGATCGTTTCCAAACTCCTTTTGGGGTGATCCATATAAGATCCCTAACATACAATCATTACGTGTTGTCTTCCGACTCGTACAACCTACCAACTTCTCGACCCATGATATGTTAAGGTTTCTTATAAACTCTCATCTTGTATGATTTGTAAACTATTTTGGATGAAATTAAATTTTTACCTTATGTACTACTCTTAAGCGCACGACCTTATAGAAAGAAGTCAACTCAACTTCACTCACCATTAATTATACTTAGTTCAATAGAGTTCAATTACTCTTTATTGATACACCATTATGAATTGTAGGGAGGAGTGTTTTTTGAGATTGAACCTTTATTCATTATTAAGTACGTTCGAAACCCTTTCCAATATACTCACTATTCGATTAAACTGGATCATTTTAATTTTCTATTGCACATTATTTTATTTACTTCCGTTTTATATTCTATGAGCTAACCATAGATGCCACATGTCTATCAAATACACATGTGTTTCCTGGAGATTTGACCAGGCAACTGAGTGCTCGGCATTGGCCACTACTCGGCATGAAGGACTGTTCGGCATCCAGGAGGACACGGCGAAGCGCGCGGCATCCAATGGGAGCCGGCATCCATAGCGTTCGGCATCCGTAGTGCTCGGCGTCAGTTAGTGTTCGGCGACAACCAATGCTCGGCGCTAGCGTTCGGCATCCAGTGGAGCTCGGCATCAGAGAGTGTCCGGCATCCAGGAGTGTTCGGCGAAGCACTTGTCATCCGGGAGTACTCGGCGTGGTACTCGGCATCAGGAGAACTCGGCATCCCAAAGTGCTCAGCGTCGAGTGGTGTTCGGCATCAGGAGAACTCGGCATCCCAAGGTACTCAGCGTCAAGTGATGTTCGGCATCAGGAGAACTCGGCATCCCAAGGTACTCGGCGTCAAGTGGTGTCCGGCATCAACTGGCACTCGGCTGCAAGAGCGCTCGGCGTCCCTGGTACTCGGCATCGCAGGGTACTCGACATCAGTAACACTCGGCGATAGGATAACTTGGCAACGAGAGCGCTCGGCATTTAGAAGGCATTCAGTAAGCACAACTTCACAAGGACCGTTCGGCACGGAAAGCATCGTTCGGCATGGGAAAGACTGGTCGGCATCAGAGCGTTCGGCATACCAGGATCGGCATGCAGCGACCACCGTACTGAGGCTTGACCGTTCGGCTATCCAGCCCATTTGGGAAGTCCAGCCCATATTTGCCTATAAATAGGGGGGCAGGGTCACAGTGAAATGGATCCTTTTTCGGAGAGAAAAGACGGGAAGACTCTGCCATTTTCAAGACTCACCTTCTCTATTCAAACAACTTCATTCAAGCATTTGATTTACGAATTGTATTTGTAATCAACCATAAAGGAAATCAATAAAGTTGAACAAAGTGGACGTAGGCAATTACGCCGAACCACTATAAATTTGGTGTTCTTACTTTCTGCATTTAAGTTAGCATTGTCTTCTCTGTTTAATTTCCTTTCATCACTTATATCTCTACACAATCTTTCTGAACGAGGTTAGTGACCAATTTTGGTGCTAACACTTTGGTGCTTTCACTGAGAATTGAATTCTCAGACCTCAAGGATCTGCTTTGAAGCTACTGGATTGAATAAATCCCCCAAAGAAGATCCGACTCACTGATAGGACATCCGTTGATTCTACTCAGAGTTCATACCGATAACTCTACAATGGCAAGACCACGTACCAGGTCAGCTTCCCTTAATGCGGATGCCCGAGAGACTGCTAGCGTGCAACAAGCAGGACCTAGCAATCAACCAGCAATCCCGAGTGCAGGGATTGCCGCTCAAGAACAGACTCCAGTTGTCACCAGAGTGGAGTTCAACGACTTGATGAGAGAACTTAGGGAAAGCAGGAGACAACTGGGAGAACAGATGCAAGCTAATGCCAACCTGATGGCACAACTCACTCAACAGCAGCAACAGAATGCTGGGAGCAATCCAGCTGCTTATTCCTCTTCTGATAGCTCAACTTCTTCTGATGAGCCACCCAGGCGCAGACGCCGTAAGACTGAAACTGCAAGGGCAGATGCCGCTGTTCGAACAGCAGGAGACCGCGACCAAGCCAGAACTGGAAACTTCCGAACCGGAGTACAGGTGGAGGAGGGAGCTCCAGACCATCAAAATGCTAACAATGTTGAACCTCATGACGCACGATTGGCAGATCGCCAGGAAAGGAGGCATCAGCATGGACAGGCACGTAGAACTGACTCCAACCTCCCAGCTTCCATACAGACACCCGATCTGACAGCCATGATCAGGCAACTGATGAAAGAGAATCAGGGCTTATCAAATGACGATTGGGGAGTGTCAAGAAGTCATACTCCGTTCACGGATGTTGTGCTGCAAGCGTCCTACCCCAAGAAGTTTAGCATGCCAACCATTCCTGCATACGAAGGAAAGACTGACCCCAGACAACATGTAATGAGGTATGAATGGATGATGGATTCAGCCAGAGCAAATGATGCCACCAAGTGTAGGTGTTTTCCGATTACTCTATCTGGGATCGCTACTATGTGGTTCACCCGACTTCCTCCGCGATCCGTATCAAATTTCGAGGAGTTGGCAAAGAAGTTTATTGAGCAATTCAGGATACACACTACACGCCCGAAGGATGTGATGTCTCTGTCAAGTGTAATCCAAAATCCTGGAGAGTCGCTGAAGGAGTACTTACAAAGATTCCACATGGCGGCAACTGAAGTCAGTAATCCCAACGACCATGCAATTCTAATGGCTGTGATGAGAGGTGTTGATCCGGATTCTGAATTCGGAGATTGGCTGGCAGGAAAACCTCCGACTACGCTAGAGCGTTTCTACTCCAAGGCGCACCAGTTCATAAGAAGAGAGGAAGCTAGGTGGGTACGACGAGACAAGGCACCGGGACCTGCCCAAGAGTCAATTAAGAGCAACGTTGCTCTGAAGCAATCTGGAGACAATCCAGGGAAAGTCCAAGTCAACGTCCAGAATAAGCCTGTGCAGCCCAAAGAGTCCGGAGGAAGGAGTCAAGGAAAGAGGAAAGAAGCGGGAAAGTGGAAGTCGAGAATTCCAAGCTACAGCGAGTACACTCCGCTAAACGCCCCACTTGAGAACATTTACCTATCCACATGCAATACTTTTCAGTACAGAAAACCACGTCCGAAAGAATCAACTGAAGAACAGAAACGGACTGGGAAATATTGCCGCTTCCATGAAACCTATGGACACAACACGGAAGAATGCAGACACCTACATGACGCTATCGAGAAATTGATCAGACAAAAGAAGTTGCAAGAATTTGTGAAGGATCCGCAGGAAGGAGGACAGGGAACGTCCGACCCAGGTCGTGCACCGGCTCCACGTCATCCAGAGGAACCTGCCCGGACTGTTGGAAGACTGATTATAAATACAATTATCGGCGGACCTCATCCCGCAGATAAGAACTGGCAAGAGATGGAGCGATATGCGAACTCCTTGAAGCATGCGGATTTCGAGTGCTGTTCAAACGTAGAGGACGGGGCCCCTGCTAAGCAGCAGCGCGTGATGACAGACGATATTGTGTTCAGAAACAGAGATGCTGATCAGATAGAGGCTCCGACCATCGATCCCATGGTCATATCTGCAACAATCGGACCAGCGTATGTAAAAAGAATTTTGATTGATTGTGGAAGTTCAGTCAACATCATCTTCAAGAAGGCATATGATCAGATGAAGCTAGAGACAAAAGACTTGAAACCATCCAAAGCTCGTATCCACGGCTTTAACGGCGCTGCGACTGATGCAGTAGGATATGTCGAGTTACCAGTTGAACTGGGACAAGGCGAGCGTCGGAGGGTACGAATTCTACCCTTTGTAGTTTTGGATGTGGACTCTCCATATAATGTTTTCTTGGGTCGGCCGGCCCTGGCTGAATTTAGGGCGGCACTAGCCCCATGGTGCTTGACTTTGAAGTTCCCGACTGACAAAGGAGTAGGCATTGTTCACGGAGACCAAGCAGCTGGTCGTTCTTGTTATGTGGCCGAGCTCCGAGAAGCCCACCGGAGGGAAAAAGGAAAGGGTGCGGACAATCCTGTCTGCATCCTAAACCCGAATAATTGACAAGTAGTGCCCGAGCCCTGGCTCGGGCATAGTTCTCGGATCTACGGAGATATAGATCCGAGAGACGACGATGAGAAACCCAGGGAAGAGAAGGCGGCACCGGCTGAATTAACAATTGACATTTTGGTTAGCCGTGACGACCCTTCGCGAATACTGAAGATCGGATCACAGTTAGGCCCCGCAATGACAGAAGGCCTTAGCGACTTCCTCCGAGCAAACCTTGATGTTTTTGCCTGGACACATTCTGATATGTGTGGGATTTCTCCCGCCATCACAAGTCATATGTTGAACGTAGACCCGAAATACGTCCCAGTCAAGCAAAAAAGGAGAGGAATGGATCCAGAGAGATCCGCCGCTCTTGGAGAGGAGGTGGACAAACTCAAAGCAAATGGGTTCGTCCGCGACGCCCTCTACCCGGAGTGGGTCTCCAACCCCGTGCTAGTAAAGAAGGCAAATGGGAAATGGAGGACTTGCATAGATTATTCCGACTTGAACAAAGCATGCCCTAAGGACAGTTTCCCGTTGCCTAGGATCGATCAGTTGGTCGATTCCACAGCGGGACACGAATTATTGTCATTCATGGATGCGTACTCGGGATACAACCAAATCCCAATGCATATTCCGGACCAAGAACACACCAGCTTCGTTACAAATGTCGGGCTGTATTGCTATGTAGTGATGCCCTTTGGATTAAAGAATGCTGGAGCAACTTACCAACGTCTGGTGAATCGAATGTTCAAGGACCAGCTGGGCAAAACCATGGAAGTCTATGTGGATGACATGCTCGTGAAGTCACGGCAGTCAAACGACCACATTCAAGACTTAGCTGAAATGTTTAACATACTCAGGTCCTATGGAATGAAGATCAACCCGCTGAAGTGTTCTTTCGGCGTTGCATCAGGGAAGTTTTTAGGATTCATCGTCAACGCTAGGGGAATCGAAGCCAACCCAGAAAAGATCCAAGCCATTCGAGATGTACAAGCGCCCAGGACTATAAAGCAGGTACAGAGCTTGAACGGAAAAGTGGCTGCGCTGAGTCGATTTATATCCAAGGCAACTGACAAGTGCATCCCGTTCTTCGACATAATAAAGAAAGGAAAGAGGAATTTTGAATGGACGTCTAGCTGCGAGGAAGCTTTCCAGGACCTGGTAAGGCATCTGGAGAGCCCACCAATGCTATCTAAACCAGTTGACCATGAGATGCTGTACGTTTACTTGGCTATATCCCCTCATGCGATAAGCGCAGCTTTGGTCCGTGAGGAGGATCGAGTTCAGAAGCCGGTATATTATGTTAGCAAGCGTTTAACGGGGGCAGAGAAGAATTACCCTAAAATTGAGAAATTGGCTTATTGCTTGGTGATTGCATCACGCAAGCTGCGCCCGTACTTTCAAGCGCATTCGATCGGCGTTTATACCGATCAACCCTTGAGGCAGGTACTCCAACGACCGGAAACTTCTGGAAGATTGCTAAAATGGAACATCGAGTTAAGCCAATTCGATATCGCATACCTACCACGGAGGGCCATCCGAGGGCAAGCGTTAGCAGACTTCATCGCTGAATTTACCATACCCATCAGACCGGACGATCACGATATCATTCCCCCCATTCGATGGAAATTATACACTGACGGTGCATCAAACGACCGTTGCTCCGGCGCAGGTGTAGTTCTCATAACTCCGGAAAACCGATCAATCTGTTATGCCCTAAAGCTCGATTTTCCGGCTACAAACAACGAAGCCGAATATGAAGCATTGATCGCTGGCTTGAAGCTTATCAAAGAACTCGGAATCGAATCAGTCGAGATCTTTTGCGACTCGCAGTTAGTGGTTTACCAAGTACGAGGAGACTACCAAGCAAAAGGGCGAAAGCTTGCTCCGTACCTCGTTCAGGTCCAGGAACTACTATCAAATCTTGGGCGTTATGACATTTCACATATCCCACGAGAACAAAACAAAGAAGCCGACTTGTTGGCTAAGTTCGCAAGTACCGACGATGTTCAGCAAATGGGATTGTATCCCGTGGAAGTCTTGCATGCCCCGAGTACGGACGAGATGAAAATCGATCTTGTGTTGGAAACAGAGATCGAGAAGGACTCGTGGATAACCCCATTCAAACTGTACCTGACAACCGGGGCTTTACCAGAAAGAAGAAGCGAAAGACGACAGGTCCTTCGAAAGGCTGCGCGGTACGTAATGCAGGATGGATCCATGTACCGAAAAGGATTCTCAATCCCATTGTTACGATGCATCGCTCATGATGAAACAAAGCGAGTCTTGAGGGAAGTCCACGAAGGGGAATGCGGCGACCATACTGGGGGGCAAACGCTAGCAAAGAAGATCCTCCGCTATGGGTATTACTGGCCCACCGTAAACCGGGATGCCGCGGACTACGCAAGAAAATGCGACAAGTGTCAAAGATATGCAAAAATCCCGAGGGCTCCGTCAACGGAACTCACACAAATGATCAGCCCATGGCCATTCGCGATCTGGGGAATCGACATAATCGGCTCTTTGCCTCTATCCAAAGGTGGTGCGAAATACGCGATAGTTGCAGTCGACTATTTCACGAAATGGGCTGAGGCAGAACCTTTGGCCACTATCACCTCTAAGAAAGTCATTAACTTCGTTGTACGAAACATCATATGCCGCTTTGGTCTTCCGCGCACCATCATTACAGACAACGGAACGCAATTCGAAAGTAGAGAATTCAAAGAGTTCTGTTTAAAGTACGGCATCGAGAAAAAGTTCGCTGCCGTTGCACACCCAAAAGCTAACGGACAAGTCGAGGCCGTTAACAAGATAATCAAGTCCATACTAAAGAAGCGTCTGGAGAAGGTTGGAGGCAAGTGGGTAGATGAACTCCCGATAGCATTATGGGCATATAGGACTACCCACAAGTCCGCGACCGGCCACACTCCGTTCGCCTTGGCATACAGCTCTGAAGCCGTAATACCCGTGGAACTTGAAGTTCCATCGCACCGAGTGACATACTATGACCCCAAGACGAACCAAAACCTCTTGCTGGAATCACTGGACTGCATCGACGAAAAGCGTGAAGAAGCTGAGTTAAGGGCGGCGGCGCACAGACATCGAGTCAAGCGCTACTACGATGGCAGAGTCCGCCCAAGAATCTTTGATGTGGGTGATCTCGTTCTGAAACGAGTCTTCCCAGTACCATCACGCATGAATCCCAGCTGGGAAGGTCCATACGCCATTGAACGGAAGCTTGGAGAAGGAACCTTCAAGCTAGCGACCGTTGATGGCGCGACACTCCCCCGAGCATGGAACAGTGAACATTTGCGGCACTATTACATTTAGCATGTTTCCCTTTCTTGTTATAGGCACTATTGTTTTGTGCATGTTTCCATTCAATAATGATTTAGTTTCCTTTTGAAGTTGTAATCGAGCAATTTAGTTGATTTTCATTAATAAAGGCTTGAAGCCACATTTTCTATGAAGTTTCTGTATCTCTTAATTGAATGATAAATTACATTATTCTGTGCGGCGTACAGACTCATACGAACGATTCCAACCTCCGAATCCCCAGAGTGCGGAGCGGAGTACTCTAAGTCCCCAGAGCGCGGACTAGAGTATAAACGATTTCCAATCTCCGAATCCCCAGAGTGCGGAGCGGAGTACTCTAAGTCCCTAGAGCGCGGACTAGAGTATAAACGATTTCCAATCTCCGAATCCCCAGAGTGCGGAGCGGAGTACTCTAAGTCCCCAGAGCACGGACTAGAGTATAAACGATTTCCAACCTCCGAATCCCCAGAGTGCGGAGCGGAGTACTCTAAGTCCCCAGAGCGCGGACTAGAGTATAAACGATTTCCAATCTCCGGATCCCCAGAGTGCGGAGCGGAGTACTCTAAGTCCCCAGAGCGCGGACTAGAGTATAAACGATTTCCAATCTCCGAATCCCCAGAGTGCGGAGCGGAGTACTCTAAGTCCCCAGAGCGCGGACTAGAGTATAAACGATTTCCAATCTCCGAATCCCCAGAGTGCGGAGCGGAGTACTCTAAGTCCCCAGAGCGCGGACTAGAGTATAAACGATTTCCAATCTCCGAATCCCCAGAGTGCGGAGCGGAGTACTCTAAGTCCCCAGAGCGCGGACTAGAGTAGAAACGATTTCCAATCTCCGAATCCCCAGAGTGCGGAGCGGAGTACTCTAAGTCCCCAGAGCGCGGACTAGAGTATAAACGATTTCCAATCTCCGAATCCCCAGAGTGCGGAGCGGAGTACTCTAAGTCCCCAGAGCGCGGACTAGAGTAGAAACGATTTCCAATCTCCGAATCCCCAGAGTGCGGAGCGGAGTACTCTAAGTCCCCAGAGCGCGGACTAGAGTATAAACGATTTCCAATCTCCGAATCCCCAGAGTGCGGAGCGGAGTACTCTAAGTCCCCAGAGTGCGGACTAGAGTATAAACAATTTCCAATCTCTGAACCCCCAGAGTGCGGAGCGGAGTACTCTAAGTCTCCAGAGCGCGGACTAGAGTATGAACAGTCTCAAGTCTCCGAGTCCCCAGAGTGCGGAGCGGAGTACTCTAAGTCCCCAGAGCGCGGACTAGAGTATAAACGATTTCCAATCTCCGAATCCCCAGAGTGCGGAGCGGAGTACTCTAAGTCCCCAGAGCGCGGACTAGAGTATAAACAATTTCCAATCTCTGAACCCCCAGAGTGCGGAGCGGAGTACTCTAAGTCTCCAGAGCGCGGACTAGAGTATGAACAGTCTCAAGTCTCCAAGTCCCCGGAGCACAGTGTCAGCAAACCAAATAAAGACAAGAGAATCATTCAAACAAGAAGAAACTAAAATTTTATTCGATAAGTCCAAAATAGGGATACAAGATCACTCCTACAAAATTCGGGCCTATACAAACTACAAGTTATGAAAGATAGAAACTGTTACAAACTTAGGCAAAAAACTTGTTGAACAAGTGCATCGATCATTTCTTCGACTTCTTCTTCTTGTCTGCCTTCGGTGTTTCCGACGACTCCTCTCCCTCACGTTTCTTCTTGGACTTTTTGCTTGCTAGAGAGACGGAGTCAGGAGTAGGAGACGGAACATCTAATGGTTTAGACTTGCCCGGGAGAATGATTTTCAAAGGTCTATTCCGCGGGTCAGTAAGTTCCAGGACTTCAGATTCAACTTTGACTTTGACCTTTCTCTTCGCCTCGTCGGCAAGACGATCCTTCATGCTCATCTCTGAAGTATGTTCAGAGGCGCCAGTGATTTTAACTTCGTCGCTTCCTTCGGCAGGAGACGAGGTATCAAGTTTGTCATCGTCAAGCGCCCCGATCACTTGAGCGTCTGGGCCGGGAGTTACCCCTGCATGAGCAGCGTCGCTTGCTTTCCCCGCTTCCTCCTTGGCGTCATCGCTCCTCGGAGTTAGCTCAGTGTCAGAACAACCTGTGAGACATATAAGAAGTGGGCATTAGAACGAATAACCACTGCTAAAAAATGACGGATCACTTCGACTTCTAGAGAAAGAAGAGTCTCCTACCAGGATCAGGTTGGCTGTCGGTGGCGCGCGGGGTTTCACCCTCCAGGATAGGTGACAGCACATGAATGCCAAGCCCAGGATCTTCGGGGTCGTAGCTGGCATGCTGCTCGAATGGATCAAGCGTCGACCGACCAGCCGATTGAGCAGCATAAGGAGCGGCAGTGTGAGGAGTAGTAGTGTCGGCCTCTGACGGGCCAGCCTCGTTATTCTTCTCTTTCGAAGGGGAAGAGCCTTTGCCATAGAGAGCCAATGCTACGGATAAATCCGATGGCTCATTCCCCCTCAGGAACTCCTTCACCAGTGCATCTTCGTCGATTTCTTCGGAGCCTGATTCGACTTTCTTGATCTTTATCAGAGTCTCCCATGCCTCAGCCAGGGATTCATGGTAGCCGTCGCCCAAGAATGTTAGGTCGCGGTGCATAAGGACGCGGGCTCCGTACTCGGCGATCAACGGATCAAACATACTTTTGACTTCTTCCCTGCCGGTCTCTGCGGCCGCCTCCAGGCGAGAATCAAGCTCCTCCTCAGCCATTCTTTTGCCCTCCTCACGGGCCTCATCCTTCATTTTCTCGACCCCGGCAAGTTCACCATCAAGCTTTGCCTTCAGGAGCCGGGTAGCCACAATCTCATCACAATACCGCTGTGATTCTTCCTGAGCGGCTATTTTGTCTTCTTTCTCCTTGGAGAGTTGTTCTTTCAGCTCTTTGACTTGAGTAGCGAGCGCGTCCCTTTCTTTTTGGACAGAGTCTTTTTCTAGGGCAAGGGCGCCGCTGCGCTGAACTGCTTCGTCAAGCTCCTTTTTGTGAGCCACCTCTAAGCGAGTAACTGCCTCAGCAGTATCTTTTGCACCTTGTTCAGCGGCTTCTA
Organism: Allium fistulosum; assembly: GCA_030737815.1. NCBI lineage: Eukaryota > Viridiplantae > Streptophyta > Magnoliopsida > Asparagales > Amaryllidaceae > Allium > Allium fistulosum. The sequence continues at coordinate 10,122,384 of JASFAW010000014.1, forward strand.
GCTTTAACTTATAAGAGGCGAGTTCTTTATCTTGGAGTTTGATGATTTTCTTATCGCTGTCAGCCTCCAGAGTCAGACGGTCAATCTCGTGTTGACGCTCAACAGATACTTCTGATATCTTCTCCACCAAGTGCACGAATGCGTCGTGTTGAACATAGACGTCATTGTTGCATGCAATGGCACTTTGCTTCACGTGCCCAGGAATGTGATGGATGGCCGAGAGGAATTTCAAACCGTCAAAACAAATTTTCGGAAACTTGGCCTTAAGGTCGACCATCTTTTCTGCAACAGTCGGGTCCACGGCAGGAGCAGGAGGAGGAGGCTTAGAGAATTCCGTTCTTTTACGCGGCTCTCGAACTTGCCTCGTACTCGATGAACTGGAATGTTGTTCTCGAGCAGCATCAGACTGATAACCCTTCTGCAAAGACTTCTCTTTATCCGGCTCAGCAGTAGGAGGAAGATCACGGGACTGAGAAGATTGATAGTGCGCTTTCTTGCGGTGAGACGACTCGCGAGGGCGATTGTCCCTATCTTCGTAATCACCTCGGTCCCGGCGTCTGCCTAAACCGGAATCCCGTCCGGAGTGGTGAAATATTGAAGACCCCTGAAGGCGATCAAGTCCGTGGGAGCGGCCCATATCACCTGCAAAGAAGGAAGATAACAACGAATTAAGGAGAATTCACGAATTAAAAAGACTTGAAGTATGTTATGGAATGCGCATGTGCGTGTGTGTCCTAAGTGTTCCCCCCGACGGACCCGTTCGTTTGTCTTTGCTAATCGGTATATTGTCTCTATGAGCCGGTAGTTGAACTCCTACATTGCCTCTAGCGGGCGAGGAGAATTTGAGAGCTTCAGGATCGTCGAACCCGTAATTAAGTATGTCTTCGGGAATAGAGAGGTTCGAGAGACCTCTCAGAGAACTCTCCAGACGCTGCGAAGAAGCCTCTTTTTCAGGAGGGATAGGCGTAGATTTTGAGGTGTCGCCAACTTTCTCTTTCTGAACCGTATATTTCAGCTTTTTCTTTCCCTTCGAAGGGGAGGATGATGTCTCAATGTCCTGAACTTCGATTGCCGGATTCCAAGCAGGACCCACGTTCTCGCCCTGAGTGTCGGGTGCATCATCCTCTCTACGCTCGCCTTCTTCGTGCGCGTCGGGAGCGCGACGCGACGACGGGCCGGCAAGTTTTTTCCCTTTACCAGATGAAGGTTTGGGAATTGTAACACCTTCTGGGAGGCTGACCCGACGATCAGGAGCTAGCAAGCCGAACCCCGACAGCGATTCATTTGAAATGATAGCTCGAATATCTCGATCCTCGGCCGGAAGAGCTCTAATCGCGTCGACAGCATCGGAATATCCTCGGCCTTCCGGACGCGGGTTAATACCTGAAAAGAGGAAATGAAGAGTTAAGAAAAACGTGACTCCCATTAAGTACGAGTAACGGTTCAGCAGAGAGACTTACTGCCTTCAACCCATCTCCTAGCAAAACCAGACGGGCATCGCACATAGAACCATTCCTGTTTGTACAGGGCGAACTTGCTGCAGGCCCCTGTCAAGATCTGGCACTTGTGATACGGCTCGAGGAAAATGAAGGAGGGGCTATCTTTCCGTCTCTTGAACATGTAAATGTATCGAATATCACCGGGGGTTGGAGGTCTGGAGAAGACAGCCATGAAGAGTAAATAAGTCCCATATAGGAACGCATGACCATTCGGGTGCAGCTGCGACGGAGCGATGTCTATATACTGCAGCACATCCCGGAGAAATAGGTTAAACGGAGGCACGCTGCCCATCCAGCACATGAACTTGTTGCAGGCCGTGTACCCGACTGGGGGCAAATGAGGACGGTCGTGTCTCGAAGGAACTAACACGTCAGTAAAGGGAATTCCGTGAATGGAACATATCCGTCGCAGAGCGGCCTCATTGACCCTCGAGGCTTGAGAATCGACCGGATTGTCCAGTAAGATGGTTGACTCCAGAGCATCGGGCGCCAGATTATGAGCGGGAGAGATTGACGGGTTGGAAGCATCTGCGGCTCCTTGCTTTGTTGACGGCCCAGGCCTGTCAGATATGGTGGCAGAACTAGATTTTCCTGACATCCCGAATAAATAATGAACCTGGCTAAATGCTTGAGAAAGCTATACTTGAAAAACGTTGAGCGTTAGAATTAGCAACACGAGTTTTCCCCCCACGTGGTGTGTGAACTAGTGCAAGCAATTGTGTACAGACAATAAGAATCTAAAGGTTTTAAAGATATAATAATTAGCTTCGAATCATCGCCTTCGAAGACCGTCATCGCTGACCGTCTCAAAAAGCTTGCCTTGAGGTGATTACAGTTCAAGATTCAGAAAACATGTAATTTATGAAGTGTCCGGCTTAAGTCTAATTTGACATTTATATCGTTCGGCAGTTACATTGTTCATCCTGAGAAGAGTTCGGCATGTATCTTGGTTCGGTTAAGTCATTGTCAAGTGTTCGGCATTTGAATGTTGTTCGGCTTGAATTATTGTGCGACAATTGTATTGTCCATCCTAAGTATAGTTCGGCACATATATTGTTCGGCCTAGGTATTTATGTTGTTCGGCATTTTTGATGTTCGGCAATTTATATTGTTCGGCATTTTTGATGTTCGGCAAATATGATGTTCGGCGCGTATATTGTTCGGCCTAGGTATTTATATTGTTCGGCATTTTTGATGTTCGGCAAATATAATGCTCGGCAGTTATATTGTTCGGCAGGTATGTAGCTGTTCGGCATGACAGTTGTTCGGTAATTATGTCGTTCAGTCTAGGAGCTACTCGGCATATATGTCTATTCGGCATAAGGGTACTGTTCGGCCTTAGTTCGTTCGGCTAAGGCAGTACTCCGCCCTCGTTCATAACTCCGCCCTTCTTTTTCTCCATTCACGACGAACGACAGAGACAAGATCGCCCGGCGAAGGTTACGCCGTTCGACGCCCCATCTCCCTTTTTCTTCCAATCTTGATCGGCACAAAGGAGCTAGGTCTAACTACCATGCACTGTTCGGCGACTCCGAACGTGCGAACCACTTCTACTAGCCACACATTGTACACCATGTGATGAACCTAAAGATTGAAGTAATGTAATCGTGGAGGGAATGATACCTAGTTCGACGATCGAGATTGAGGAAGGATCAACTAGACTTTAAATCTGATAGAGTGGCAAGAATTGCAAATCTCTGGGAATAATAGAAGAGAAAGCGTAAAGGGAAAGTGGTGGAAGGGCGACTGGTTATATAGAGGGAGGTAGAAGTCGAAAAGGCCATGACCGGTAGAACCGGTCAAGGTCATAGCGTCCGGCCCCGGCGCATAACGGTTCGGCACTGAAGCATCACTCGGCAAGGAAGCACCGTTCGAACGCGCATGTCTCGTTCGGCATTTGGAACACGTCCGGCACACATCGATCCCACAAAGGGGGCGTCTCCGTTCGAGGTTAGCCAAGGGTTTAAGACGTGACGAAAAGGTTGCACAGTTCAAAGCGTACCACGTTCGGCCACGCGATACACTTTGGGGGGCAAGTGTTTCCTGGAGATTTGACCAGGCAACTGAGTGCTCGGCATTGGCCACTACTCGGCATGAAGGACTGTTCGGCATCCAGGAGGACACGGCGAAGCGCGCGGCATCCAATGGGAGCCGGCATCCATAGCGTTCGGCATCCGTAGTGCTCGGCGTCAGTTAGTGTTCGGCGACAACCAATGCTCGGCGCTAGCGTTCGGCATCCAGTGGAGCTCGGCATCAGAGAGTGTCCGGCATCCAGGAGTGTTCGGCGAAGCACTTGTCATCCGGGAGTACTCGGCGTGGTACTCGGCATCAGGAGAACTCGGCATCCCAAAGTGCTCAGCGTCGAGTGGTGTTCGGCATCAGGAGAACTCGGCATCCCAAGGTACTCAGCGTCAAGTGATGTTCGGCATCAGGAGAACTCGGCATCCCAAGGTACTCGGCGTCAAGTGGTGTCCGGCATCAACTGGCACTCGGCTGCAAGAGCGCTCGGCGTCCCTGGTACTCGGCATCGCAGGGTACTCGACATCAGTAACACTCGGCGATAGGATAACTTGGCAACGAGAGCGCTCGGCATTTAGAAGGCATTCAGTAAGCACAACTTCACAAGGACCGTTCGGCACGGAAAGCATCGTTCGGCATGGGAAAGACTGGTCGGCATCAGAGCGTTCGGCATACCAGGATCGGCATGCAGCGACCACCGTACTGAGGCTTGACCGTTCGGCTATCCAGCCCATTTGGGAAGTCCAGCCCATATTTGCCTATAAATAGGGGGGCAGGGTCACAGTGAAATGGATCCTTTTTCGGAGAGAAAAGACGGGAAGACTCTGCCATTTTCAAGACTCACCTTCTCTATTCAAACAACTTCATTCAAGCATTTGATTTACGAATTGTATTTGTAATCAACCATAAAGGAAATCAATAAAGTTGAACAAAGTGGACGTAGGCAATTACGCCGAACCACTATAAATTTGGTGTTCTTACTTTCTGCATTTAAGTTAGCATTGTCTTCTCTGTTTAATTTCCTTTCATCACTTATATCTCTACACAATCTTTCTGAACGAGGTTAGTGACCAATTTTGGTGCTAACAACATGTTCATGTCTATGATAACTCATCGGTGAATAGAACGAAGTATGTTGAACTGTTTTGGTATTATTAGACCGACGATCGCATACATCTATATGTTCCAATCCAAAGAGTTCATTAACTCTTATATTGCTCCCACTGAATGAGCGCTTTGCCCTTAATTGTTTGAGATGTAATTCATTAGTACCGTATGGTTCATAATCATATAATCAAATAATTACTTCTCAAAACCGAGACATGGTCTATAATTCTAAAATAATTGCAAATAAATTTAAATACTTCTATATTTTCAATGCATCACAAATACCACTATTATAGTTTTATTTTATAATGCATAGTCATAATATTTATATTAAAATAAAACTATGTCTATTTTTTAGTCAACGCTAGAAAAATAATTATTATTTCATAAATAATATTTAATATGTTTTACGAAGATATTTTCGTAACTTTGAATAAGTGCTACATGGCATGCTCCCACTATTTTCATATTACTATAATAGCATATGAAATACGGAGCTCAGTTCAACCACTTAATATAAACTATTTGTTCCATCTACTAACTGGTTTACAGTCGAGAGATTTTAGATTACATATCCTGAACTCGAAGAATAAATCTTATAGAAAGCAATTTTCTATATGACATTTTGTTATAAAAATCATATTTCTTGTTCTAATGTTAAGTATTTATTCTTATTTTACAATTCTCGTTTCTGATGCTTCTTTATGAAGCAGAAGTGATCATTCACTCTTTTCATTTCAGTTGTATCTTAGGTTACATCCACTTTCATTTATTCGACTTCCTTTCTTAACGGTTGAACCATTCAAAGGAAACCCTTACTATAATATCATAATAAACTCTTTACAAAAGTGCATTTGATCATTCTTAACTTTTAAGAATATCAAATAAGTTGCATTTTACATAAACTGATCAAACTGACATTTCAGTACTCGAGTTTTTATACTTATCTTATAGCTTTTGGTCAGTTTTATATTTCAAGATCCTTATGTGATCAATCATGTTAAATACATGATCTCATACTATGGTTTACTTGCTTTTTTTGACTGAACAAATTTCATCAAGGTTTCATACATTACCAACGTTACCATTCACCATATAACATTTATATGCGATCCTATATGGATCAAATATCCATAATCTTATATTGCTTTTAAAATTCAAAACTCATACAATTCAATACACGATCTCGATAGTTAAACATGCAAGTGACCAAGTTACGAACATATTTAGTGGTTGTATAATAAGGCGCTTGCATGGTTCAACATGTAAAAAATTTATTGGTAAGTATATTTTATATTTTTATTTGTTAATTTTAATTCAATTTCTATGTATATCTTAATATTCAATAAACATTTTTTCAATTTTATTAGTTATACAAATTTATCGATGTGGATACTTTAACTTAACATATAACATATGTTCTTAAAATAATAGAATGATTAAATGTTACCATTCATTTTTCTAATAAAGCTCCTACTAGACTTTTATATTTCTCAAAACCCTAAGATGAAGAATAGAAGTCTTCGACTTCTCTAGTGGGTGTTAAGACTCGTGTGCCTTGGGATTCTGACCTTGAAGAAAGCTTAACAAAGCATAGGCCCGCATACGTTGGATAACTCCTCGTCGATTGTATCATATACAACTCCTAATCTTGTGCTCCTTGTCCTAATCTCATCTTTACCTTAAGGAAAGATCAACAAATAAATAGAGATTATTCACTTTTACCTACAATTTCATTAGGGCATAAGTATAATGCACATACCTTGAGGAAAGCTCAACAAATATATGCAGTTATCTTACCTTGTCTATTCTACATATTAATAGTATTACACATAACATTCCTAGCTTGAGGAAAGCTCAAAAACTAAGTAGTATGCAAGTAATATATTAATACATAAATGGTAGATGACAACTTTATATTAAAGATTCATAATTTTTAATATATTTAATCGAGTGATATCGACTTATGCAATAATGTATTTCTTATGAAATACCCTCATGATTCAAGTGTCGGACACATCTAAAATCATGGTATACGTACTATACATATGTATTTATTCCTTAAGTCTAATTGGGTTTCTTGCTGTTCCACCTTTTATTATACATTTTATTATATAAGTTTAATTCTTGTATAACATTTTATAATTTAATTAACTTATATAATATTCTATGTATAATATTATATTAACATTATTAATTAAATCTTATTTAATTAATTATTAATTAACATTTTAGTTAATTTTATTTTATTCATTTTAAACTTTTAAATTAAATATGTGCACTATAACATTTATAGTTATACTTGTATATCTTATATATAATAGTTGGCTTGGAAGCGCAATCTTTTGGTCCGACCATGAACTTCCCAAAATACCTCTATTAACTTTTTAAATATTAAATTGTTATTTCATACGATCTCTCCAATTAATTAGAAGATAAAATCTCTCTATAATTACTTTAAACGTATTCAAACCTAGATGTCAATTTCAATTATCTTTCTTTAATAATAGTTGTAATAGCTTTGATGTCACACTTTTTTGGTATCAACGTGAACTACCAAAAACGTCCCTCTATATATTATCAAATCTTAATTACTTAAAAATAGGATCTAATATTAAACTTCTTTAATAGAATTCAAACGCCCTTAAAAGTAGGATCTAACAATTAAACATGCTTAAAAGTCTGATCTAAAATTAAACTTTCTTTACAAATTTAAAATACTTCTTTACAAATATACAAATTTTAATACCACTTGAAAATAAAAAATCATTTTTAACTGATTTAAACATATACAATTTATAAGTAAAACAATTCATGCATGAAGCGCGTGCCGTAACACTCGTCTTATATATATATATATAATATTATTTTTTAATCAGTATTCAATTAAAATAATTTTAATTAATTATAATTAATTTCGAAAACTATATACAGATATTATCTTAACATTTTAAGATAATGTTACATATATCAATATATATGTTATTTAATTTAATTAATTATTCATTTAATTAATATAATTAATCATTAATAATTTTTGAAAATAATTATTTTTTTTCAAAATAATTTTTAAAATTATTTTATAACATTTATAAAATCATTACTTATTTTATTTAACCTTTTAAATTTAATACTATTTTTATTTATTTCAAATTTAACCTTTTAAATTTAAAATTTTATTTTAATTTCAAAACAGATTTTGAAAACTTGCCCAAGACGCAAATCAATTTGGACCTTTATCGAGGATAACCTTTAGGCCTACCTCATCCTTTTGGACAAGGCCGGTAGCCAAGTAGGGTACAATACTTGTTTATCCAAACCCAACCATAGACACTCTTTTCTAGATACCCTACCATATGGGTAGACTTTAATAAGTTTGCCTTAATATTGCTAATTTAGACTACACGGGCTATTTGGCTCTAATACCATTGTTGGAACTGGACCAGCACACAACGGGTCAAATAGATGAATTTCAAAAAATTTATATCATTTTGGATTTTATTAGGCCTATGAAGTCTAAATTGATTTAGATCCAATCTAAATAAATTTTAAATAAAATCATTATTTATTCAATATATGAATAATTTTTTTATTTGATATTATATATAATACACAGTATGTACATAAGTATCATATACACACATGTACGTGTACGTGAAACATATACAGTATGCATGGTTTGACATGCTCGTACCTAAGTGTTGGGATTTACACCGCAACAGATATGTCAGCCCTTTGTATGCAAGTTTGATGTATGTATTATATTATAAATTAATTTAATATTTAATATGTTATGTAAATAGATATATGTATAAAACAACTACAATTTACAATATGACTAAGTTGACTTTGTTTGGAATCAAATCTAAAACATCTTAGAGACAATCTCAGATCTAAATCAAATTCAGATCTAGTAAAAGTTAAATCTAAATTTGAATTTCAAATTATATAAACTATGTTTTAAGCTATAAATAAAAATACATTTTAATTTTCGAAATATATATATATATTATGTATATATATAATTAATATATATATATATTATGTATGTATATTATATGTATATATATATTGTCATTAAAATTCAATTATAATATAATTAAAATTTGTTATATTAAATTATCTATAACATTGATTTAAATATAATTTTTTTAATATTCGACCAAAACCAAATAACAAAAATCTTTTATTTTTAATTTTGGCCGAAGCCATAAACCTTTCTTTTTAGCCGAAGTCGAAAAGTCCTTTTCTTCTAAAAAAATTTATTGTCAAAACAAAACAACCGTAACTATTTTTTAAAAATTGGCCGAAAATAATTTTCGCTAAAATTACATTTTTTCTCGGCCATATTCTAAAACTTAAAAAACAATTTTTTTTGGTTTAAAATCCGCATCCTTGTGGATTTTAAGCATATAAATTTTTTTTGAACATATTTATACATGCAAAATACATACATACATATATATATATACATACATACATACATACATATATATACATACATATATATATATATATATATTACATATTAAACATTTGATTTTTTAAAATTAAAATATAATTTTAACTTTCGAAACTTATTATACATAAATGATTATGTCAAAAATATTATTATGTAATTTTACATATACATACATGCATACATACACATATACATACACATATACATATACATACATACATACATATACGCAGACACACACCAATACACACACAAATGTTTCCCTTTATTATTAAATATGTATATAAGAGTGGCACCATACATACATGCAAATTCATAATAATATATAGAACATACACATATATAATTATAGATTTAACTTCATATCATATGTGAATAGAAAAAAATGAAAAGTAGAGATTATTACTAATAATATCCGCCAATCGAATGCATCTTGAACGTTGAATATATGTAACGACCCGCTATTTCGAACCATTCAAATCGACAATAAAACCACACATGTCAGACTTGAATCATTCAAAACAACAGATTGTTAATTAAATTGGGGTAAATAAAATCAATCACAGAATCACAGATACAGAAAAGCAAAATATCTCGCAGCGGAATAAATAAAACATAGTAGTTCATGAAGCTACTAAATACATAGTCTCAAAACAAATACATAATATTAGAGTCTGAAAGCAAATACATCTGGAAATCCAAATACATAAGTCCATTAATACATAAGCAAATGACTGAAAGGAAATAACTGAAAATAGGAAAGAATAGATAGATAGCTAAATCTCCAGCAGATCTCTAGCTCCAAAAGGTGAATCTAAGGCTGTGATACTCAGGCTCACCCGAGCATAAAGTAAAACAAAACACTCGAGTCGGGACCAACATACTTATATAAGTAAATCAACTCAAGTGAACTGTAACAAGTGAAATGCATCGGTAACTCAAAGGATGCTTAGGATCTCCCATCGTTTAAGGATTCGTTAAACTACTAACATATGTAGTAATATACGCCATATATGTAATGTCTATCAGTAAAGTATAATATTGAAAATATCGTTAAGGCATTACCCATATCCCCCTTAACACATTTTTATAAATGCTGTAGTCTATACAGTACTGTAAACTCCACCAAACCGATGGGCAATCAAGGAGCACTCCATAGTTATGACACAAACCAAAATCATAGTGGGCTCGATAAGGCATATGACAAGGCACGCGAGGCTATGCCCAGGGTAGGATTCTACCGTTTTGTAGAACCAGGTTGGTGGTAACGCATAGCTACAGCTACCGCCTACCTCGAAACAACACTCCCATAATCAAAGGTGCGCACAATCGATCATAAAGTAACAGATATGGTATCGAAGAAGTATGTTCGATCGGAGGAGCGACCTCACTTGGCTTGGTTATGTCTCCTGTTTTAGTCATTTCAAGCTGACCCGAAGGTCAGGGCTGCGTTTCTTACCTCATACCAATAGCATCCGCCAAGCTATCCTACTTCGTTCTGGATTCTCCACCACGTGCACAATTGTTAAAGTGGTTTTGGTATTGACGGAGAGTATGCCAATATTCAGCCCCGATCTCTTTAACAACCAATCGTTATATTTTTCACACCGTGGTCATTTTATAAAACATTTAAAAAAAACATCTTATATTATAATTTAAATCAATACTAAAATATTTAACTTCAATTATATTTTAGATTTAAAACTTTTATTTTACAATTCATATTATATCAAATTATTATATTCCAAAAATCACATCTTTAAACTTAAATAAAATCTTATTTAAATTTAAATCCATTAAATCAGATTTAATTACAATTTATTCTCCACTTAACTTCTTAAATTTTATTTATTAAAATTATTATATAAAATCTATATTTAATATATTAAATTAAACTATATTTATTATATTAACATTTAAAAACTATATTTATTATATTAAATAAAACTATATTTATTATATTAACATTTAAAAACTATATTTATTATATTAAATAAAACTATATTTATTATATTAACATTTAAAAACTATATTTATTATATTAAGATCAAATTTAAATTATATATTTTAAAACTATATTAAATATTAAAACCATATATTATAATTTAAACTTTAAACATATAAAATAATTTATTTTCCAAATATAAGTTTTGAAAATAAAATCATTAAATTAAATTTAAAAAAAATCAAATTTATTAAATGCTTTATAATTTTAGAAAATAATTTAAAAACCGACCATGGTGTCCGTATATAATTTTCTACCCTATGGTCAAGTGATACAGATATATATCATTCCAACCTATAATAATTTAAATTTCTCAGGTATATATCATTTCAACCCGCAATCCCAAGTAAAATTCAAAATCAATAAAATCGCTCAGGTTTATCATCTTAACCCATAACGATTTTCCCTAATCTATAAGATCATTCGGGTATGTATGAATTCAACCCATAGTGTTTTTCCCAACAACAACTAAGGAAACTTGAAGTGTGATAACAACATATATAATAAACATAACATTAGTCACATATCATATCACATAACATAACAAAAATCAAATTTTCATTTCAATGACAATTCAAGTGATATTAATTCACTTAATAATAAGTATGTAAGTTGTGAGTGATTGCTCACCTTTCGTGGCAAATGAAAGAGACGACTACGACTATTAAACAAGGCACGAACAAGCACAACTAGCCAATTCACAAGCACGAATAGACACGAACAAGCATAACTAGCCAATTCACAAGCACGAATAGACACGAACAAAAATTTCTTTTTTTATAAAATGAGGGAAGGAAAAAGGCAAAATGGCTCGGTCTAGGGGCTCGGCCTAACTAGGGTGGTGGTGCGCACGGGTAGGGGTTTGGGTGGCTCGGCGTGTGGAGGTTGGGTGCGTGTGTGGGTGTGGAGCGACGTGTGGGTGGTGGGTGTGGTACGACATGTGAGGAAGGCCGAGGGTGTGTGAGTGTGGTGCATGTGTGGAGGAGGGTGGTTCGGGCAGGAGGTTGTGGTGGAAAGGGTGGTTCGATCAGGAGGTTGTACGGCCTTGGGTGATGGTGTACGGCAAGGCTAGGGGTGGGTGGAGAGAGAGAGGTTAGGGTTAGGGCTTTAGGAAATTGGGAGAAGATGAAGATGGAGGAGATGAAGCTACTGTAAATTTTTCTTAGGTGAGCAAATGAGGAAGAGGAAGAGAGAAACCAGAAATAAAAGTACGTACCTATTCATTTCTCAACAGAAACATCCGTTCAGAAAAGGTACGTATCCATTTAGCTGACCTCAAGGATTCCAGCCCAATGGATCAAGCCCAACCAAATCAATCCAAATCCCAAAACAAATAAAAGAATATAGGCAAAAAAACACAAATATTCACGCGTTTTTACACCAAAAATGCAGATTAAAAACTGTAGGAATCGGATTTTAACGAAATGAAAAGTGGAGTGGAGATTAAAATTTAGTCTAGTATCATAAAAAAGAATAAATTTTAAAATTTCAAATTTAAATTTTTCAACCAAAAGTCAAACTTTGACCAGATTTGACCAAAATTTGAATTTTCAGAAAATTTTCCTTTTTATTGAATTTGGAAAAATATATTACTCAACATCCCAAAATCGTTATTTAAATTCAAATTTATTTAAATTTAAAAATATAACTTAAATTAAAATAATATTTAATTTAAAATAGTTCGAATTCGAGGGTCGTTACACTCTCCACCACTCAAAACTTTTCGTCTCCGAAAAGGAACGGGACACGAAAATAAAAACAAAGAACGATAAGATAGATTCAACGAATAGTACCTGGAACAAACAACTCTGGATTCTAAGCATGCATGCTTTCCTCCGTCTCCTAGGTATAATCCTAATCATCAGTACTCCACTGCACCTTGACCAGGTTGACTGACTTCCTCCTTAACTGCTTCGTACCTCAATCAATGATACGAAGTGGCTTCCTCTCGATGGTGAGATTCGGCTTAATGTCCAAATTTTCAAGTAAAGCAGGCTGAACAATCAAAGAAGGATCATGAAGATACTTGCAAAGATGTGAAACATGGAACACATTATGCACTCCAGATAGCTTCTCTGGCAAATCCACTCGATAAGCTAAAGGACCAACTCTCTCTAAGATGCGGAAAGGACTAATGAATCTAGGAGCAAGCTTCCCTTTTCTACCAAAGCGAATCACATTCTTCAGCAGCGAGATCTTAAGAAAAACTAGATCGCCTACAGAAAATCCAAACTCCTTCTTCACCTATCAGCATACTTCTTCTGCCTATCCTAAGCAATCCTCATCTTCCTCCTGATCTCCTCAACCTTCTCAAATGCTTCTAGAATCATATCAGGACCAAGAACCAAACGATTACCGGATTCAATCCAGCAAGATGGAGAATTACGAGATCGTCCATAAAGAGCAACGAATGAGGACATCTTTATACTAGCTTGAATTCAAAGGATGGGATTAGATTGATTTACGATTACATTAACCTTAATTAAAAATTAAGATTATACCTGATAGCTGTTATTATAAGTGAATTCAATGAGATGGAGACGATCTTCCCAAAATCCTCCATAATCAAGAACACAAGCACGAAGAAGATCTTCCAGAATTTGATTCACTCTTTCCGTCTAACCATCGATCTGCGGATGATAAGCTGTGCTCAGATTCAGACGAGTACCCAATGCTTTCTGAAATGCTTTCCAAAACTGGCTGGTAAAGATGAGATCTCTATCACAAACTATGCTGATCGGAACACCATAAAGTCGAACAATCTCTCTCATATAAATCTCATCTAAACTCGAAGCAGTGCGGTTCGACCTGACCGGAATGAAATGAGCTGACTTGGTCAGTCTATCAACAACCATCCATATACTCTCATTACCCCTTCTAGTCCTCGGTAATCTATCAATAAAATCCAAAAAGCTTGTTCCCACTACCAATTGGGAATCTCAAGGGGTTGCAACAATCCAACGGTCTTTTGATGATCAGCCCTAACCTGTTGACAAGTGGCACATCTACTAACATAAATGGAGATATCACGCTTCATACCACTCCACCAGTATAGCTTCTTCATATTCTGGTACATCTTCGTCATGCCGAGATGAATAGAAAGTCTGGACTAATGATTTTCCCGAAGTAACTCTTGCCTCAATCCATCTACATTCGGAACACAAATTCGATTATTAATCCTCAAAATCCCTGTATTATCAATTTGTGCTCCCATTCCATCTTGGTTATCACCTTCCCTATTATGAACATTCTCCTTAATAAGCCTTAGCATCTCGTCCTCATCTTGCTTAGCAACAATACGATCCATAAGGGTGGAAGAAACAACAAGCTGACATAACATCACCTTCTTTCGACTCAAGGCATCGGCTACTACATTAGCTTTCCCTGGAGTGTAGTTGATGTCGAGGTCATAAGAAGCTAGAAACTTGAGCCATCTTACTTTCCTCTGGTTTAAATCCTTCTGGGTGAAAATATACTTTATTGACTGGTGATCCGTAAAGAGCTCAAACTTAGTTCCCAAAAGATGGTGCCTCTATAACTTCAAAGCAAACACTACGGCAAGCAATTCCAAATCATGAGCTGCATAATTGGCTTCATGGGTCTTCAATTGATGATTAACATAAGCAATAACCTTCCCATTCTGCATCAAAACAGCATCTAAACCTTCTCGACTAGCATCAGTGTATACCGTTAATCCCTTATTTCCATTTGGAACGGTAAGAACTGGTGCGGAAGTAAGCTTGCGCTTTAACTCATTGAATGCAGCTTCACATTTATCACTCCATACAAACTTAGCATTCTTACGAGTCAAAGCAGTGAGAGGTGCAGCAATCCGAGCAAAATTCTCTATGAGCTTCCGATAATAACCAGCTAGGCCCAAAAAGCTACGAATATCTGAAGGAGTTTTAGGTTTTTCCCAATCTTGAAACAGAATAGGGTGTTTTAATTACAAAGAAAGATAAGGTAATTAAGTTACAAAAGAAGAAAGAGGATAGACTTACATTGATCGCATCGATCTTAACTAGATCAACCGAAACTCCATTTTCAGAAACAATATGTCCAAGAAATCGGACTTCGTCTTTCCAGAAATGACATTTCAAGAATTTAGCTTTCAAGGACAAAGCTCAAATGTGATTCATGGTCCACCTCTGACTTAGAAAAGACCAGAATATCATCAACGAAAACCAGAACGAACTTGTTAAGAACATCTCAAAAAATACGATTCATAAGATCAACGAAGAAAGCTGGGGCATTAGTTAAGCCAAAGAACATAACTAACCATTCATAGAAACCATTCTCAGTACGAAAAGCTATTTTGGGAATGCTTGCCTCAGCCACTCTAAGCTGGTGGAAACTGGTGGCAAGATTAAGCTGAGAGAACACTTTAGCTCCATGGAGCTGATCGAACATATCATTGATTCGAGGCATAGGATATCCGTTTTTCATAGTAAGCTTATTCAGCTCCCTATAATCAACACACATCCTCAAAGAACCATCAGACTTAGTGACAAACACCACTGCTACTCCCCATTCTGAATGACTCGGCCTAATCAAACCCTTAGAAAACAAGTCTTCAGTCTGCTTCCTCAACTCGACCTTCTCTCTAGGTGTCATCTTTCTGGGAGGAAGAACTACTAGTCGAGCTCCAGGAATAAGATCAATACGGGATTCGATTTCCCGCTTAGGAGGTAAAGAAGTGACTTCACCAAATACATCAGGAAAGAGTTGGACAACTGGAGTAGAATCATGATCGCTAGGATGAGAGTCAAGAGAAAAGATAAAACTGCCAGCATAATCCTGAGGCATATGGCATTCAATCACTAAAGGATTACCCTTATCATCAACTAAAGAAACAGTTCGGGATTTGCAAGAGATAACAGCTTCATATTTCTTTAACAATCACCTCCAAGCAAAATGTCAAAAGCATCAAAACCAAGAACATAGAAATTGCCAATAAAACGATGCATGTTGTAAAGGAGAGTCACCCCTTTACAAATCCTACTAAGGTTCGCGGGACTACCAATAGGATTAGACACATATAAGGATTCAGTTGCATATTCGGGTGAAAGAATGTGCTCAAACTTATTACAGGGGTCAATAGAGATGAAACTATGAGATGCACCAGTGTCAAATAAAACACGAATAGGATGAGAATGCAAAGCAAAGGTACCCTGAAGCGTACCTTGAGTATCATCACCAGTAGGAGTGGAAGAGGTAACTGCGAAGATTCCAAATGCCTTGCCCTTCTGCTGAGTGGGACAGTCCTTCTTGAAGTGGCCTGGCTGCAAGCAAATATAGCATAGATCATGCCTAGTCATCTGAACTAGTGGGACAGAAGCTCCGATTGAACTAGGACAGCTGTTGGCATAGTGTCCCTTTTGATCACACTTGAAGCAAGTAATAGAACATAGATTAATAGGCAGCCTCTGAGAAGAAGATCCTAAACCCTGAGTCTTCTGCCAATTTTTCTTCTGCTGAAGGAAGTTGGACTTCTCTTCTTAGAGCTGCTGGAAGAAGGCTGAGATGGAGGTGCACAAACAACAGTTGCTTCCTTAGAAGTGGGGTTCTCATACCTAATAGCCATATCCATCAATCCAGTAAAAGAGCTGTGCACATGAGCAATCAAACGATCATAATACTCCGGGTGAGCTCCAGCTATAAACTTCTCATTCTTCTTAAGTGGGGTATCAATCAAGCTAGGACCAAAATTGGATAGTTCGTTGAACTTACTCTCGTACACAGAAAATGTCATATTCCCCTGGTTAAGGTCCATAAATTCCCTGTATAACTGAGACTTCCCGGTTCGGGCATCCACTTAGCTACAAAAGCATCCCTGAAATATGATATTCAAGACTTAAGGTAGATTCCAAAGAGATACCTTAACCAAATTTGAATCCAACTCAATATTTATACCTAAACTGCTCCCAAGTGATATTTTCCTCAATAGTGTAGGCTGTAACAGACTCCCACCAATCTTGGGCTGCCTCCTGCAACTGCCAAGCGGCTAACTGATGCTTTTGAGCATCAGTGATCTCAAGACCTGTGAAAATCCTCTCTAAACTCCTCAGCCACTGCTGAGCCCCAATGATGCTCTCTGCTCCAGTAACTTGGCACCACCAAGCTGAGTGTACTCCTTACAGAGAGTGGTGAATCTGACTGGTGTAATGGGTTCTAGTGTTGGGGCAGTTCCTCGACCCCTACCTCTGGCATTCCTACGATTCATCTTGGAAATTCAAGAATGGATTTTTAGGACAAGTGTAAAGATTCGGACTTAAATGAAATCCTAATCAAAGAATTCTAACTAACAATATAGATTCAAAGGAAGGAAATTCTAGGAAAAGGATTAAATTTTAAAACAAATTTTTTATATCAAAGAGTCCTTTAAAAGTCGTTTAAAACTATTTATACTTTTCAAAATATGCTCTCTCTAAAGAATGATTCTGAGACTGATTCTACTCATTCTAGGGTATTTCTACGCAATCTCTAATGAGATTTTACCCCGTAGGCTAAGGTTTGCCTAAATATGGCTCTGATACCAACTGTAACGACCCGCTCTTTCGAACCATTCAAATCGACAATAAAACCACACATGTCAGACTTGAATCATTCAAAATAACAGATTGTTAATTAAATTGGGGTAAATAAAATCAATCATAGAATCACAGACATAGAGTAGTAGAATATCTCGCAGCGGAATAAATAAAACATAGTAGTTCATGAAGCTACTGAATACATAGTCTCAAAACAAATACATAATATCAGAGTTTGAACGCAAATACAACTGGAAATCCAAATACATAAGTCCACTAATACATAAGCAAATGACTGAAAGGAAATAGCTGAAAATATGAAATAATAGATAAATAGCTAAATCTCCAGTAAATCTCTAGCTCCAAAAGGTGAATCTAAGGCTGTGATACTCAAGCTGACCTAAGCATAAAGTAAAACAAAACACTCGAGTCGGAACCAAAATACTTATATAAGTAAATCAACTCAAGTGAACTGTAACAAGTGAAATGCATTAGTAACTCAAAGGATGCTTGGGATCGTCCATCCTTTAAGGATCCGTTAAACTATTTACATATGTAGTAATATATGCTATATATGTAATGTCTATCAGTAAAGTATAATATTGAAAATAGCGTCAAGGCGTTACCCATATCCCCCTTAACACATTTTTATAAACTGGCGGGCTATAAGGGAGCACTTCATAGGTATGATACAAACCAAAATCGTAGTGGGCTCGATAAGGCATATGACAAGGCACACGAGGCTATGCCCAGGGTATGATTCTACCGTTTTGCGGAACCAGGCTGGTGGTAACGAATAGCCGCAGCTACCGCCCACCTCAAAACAACACTCCTATAATCAAAGGTGCGCACCAATCGATCACAAAGTAACAGATATAGTATCGAAGAAGTATGTCCGATTGGAGGAGCGACCTCACTTGGCCCGGTTATGGCTCCTGTTTTAGTCATATCAAGCCGACCCGAAGGTCAGGGCTGCGTTTCTTACCTCATACCAGTAGCGTCCGCCAAGCCATCCTACTTCGTTCTGGATTCTCCACCACATGCACAATTGTTAAAGTGGTTCCGGTATTGACAAAGAGTATGCCAATATTCGGTCCTGGTCTCTTCAACAAATAATCGTTATATTTTTCACACCGTGGTCATTTTATAAAACATTTAAAAAATTAAATCTTAAATTATAATTTAAACCAATACTAAAATATTTAACTTCAATTATATTTTAGATTTAAAACATTTATTTTATAATTCATATTAAATCAAATTATTATATTCTAAAAATCACATCTTTAAACTTAAATAAAATCTTATTTAAATTTAAATCCATTAAATCAGATTTAATTTCAATTTATTCTCCACTTAGCTTCTTAAATTTTATTTATTAAAGTTATTATATAAAATCTATATTTAATATATTTATTAGATTAAATTAAACTATATTTATTACATTAAATTTAAATTATATTAAATTAAAACTATATTTATTATATTAACATTTAAAAAATATATTTATTATATTAAATAAAACCATATTTATTATATTAAAATTAAATTTAAATTATATATTCTGAAACTATATTAAATATTAAAAACCATATATTATAATTTAAACTTTAAACATATAAAATAATTTATTTTCCAAATATAAGTTCTAAAATAAAATCATTAAATTAAAATTTTAAAAATACATCAAATTTATTAAATCAAACATACTTTATAATTTTAGAAAATAATTTAAAAATCGACCATGGTGTCCGTATATAATTTTCTACCCTATGGTCAAGTGATATGGATATATATCATTTCAACCCGCAATAATTTAAATTTTTTTGGGTATATATCATTTCAACCCGCAATAATTTAATTTTTTTTGGGTATATATCATTTCAACCCACAATCCCAAGTAAAATTCAAAATCAATAAAATCATTCGGGTTTATCATCTCAACCCATAACGATTTTCCCTAATCTATAAGATCATTCGGGTATGTATCATTTCAATCCATAGTGATTTTCCTAACAACAACTAAGGGAACTTGTAGTGTGATAACAACATATATAATAAACATAACATTAGTCACATATCATATCATATAACATAACAAAAATTAAATTTTCATTTCAATGACAATTCAAGTGTTATCCCGCCTTTTGGCAAGGCCGTGACACCAAAAAGTTGACCGGAAAACTAAAGATAGTTCGTCTCAAAGATTGGCTGAACATTGCTTCACCATGGATATCGACGAATTTTGTCGAAAGCTCGAATCAAGCTACAATTGATAGGACACGGCAAGCAAAGTCATGGGAGCCAGCGTTTCAAATTTCAGGATAATCGGAGTTCGTATGAATGAGATATGATCGATACAAGTTAGAAAAAACATGCTGGTTCGTATCCACCAGGTTCGAATCGATGGCGTTCGCATCGATCAATCACCACTGCTTCGCATCCATCGGTGCACCCTACTTCGAATCGATCGGTTTCGTATCCATCCCCAAGCACTACCTCGCATCGATCGACCTCGCATCCATCATCAGTGGCAAGTCACTGTTTCGTGTCCAAGAAACCTGCCCTGTTCGTATCCATTCGACTCGTCTCGATCCAGTTCGTATCGATCAATGATTCGTATCCATCGGTTCAAACTAGGTCGTGGCACTTGATGCGAACAAGGCAAAATTCATGGATACGAAGCGGTCAACTCGGAGCAAAGGGTGGATCGATGCGAGATATGAGCGCCATGTCGTCTCAAAGACACGTGCGTCCATCGATTCGAAGGCGTGGAGTCGAAGTGATCGAGTCGAAACGAACAGCCAACCCGGAAACCCTTACTCGTATCGATCATATCTCCCAATCTACAAATCCAAATGCTATGAAATTTTCACAGTAGCTTCCATACAAGGTAAAGGATGTTCCTGCCAAGTTTCAGCTCGATTGGACTAATCCTTGATGGATACGAAATCACTTCGTATCGATCGTAGATCGAGTCGAAACTTGGTGGGACCGGTCGCGTGGGCCCACTCACGTGCCAAAAAAAGTCTCCTGAAGTTTGGGCGAGATCTGGGCCTCCTACACCTATAAATAGCCCCCTGAAGCCTACAGAAAAGGGGATCTATTTGGCAATTCAACGTCCAGACTCTGCCGGATTCAATTCTACATCTTATGATCATTATTGTATTCGAATTTCAGAGCTATCATCAATTGTAATCTGCTGTAACAGATTGAAGTTAGCAAGTGAATCAATAAAATCATAAGCTTCAGAGTGGACGTAGGCAAGATCGCCGAACCACTATAAAATCTGTGTTGTTTACTGCTGTTCTTTTCAATTTTCTGAGTGTTCTTCATTTGTATTTCTCTACATATTTATTATCTGTGAACTGTGATTGCGTATTGGTGCTTTCAACGACTATCGGGTGTTTGTGACCAATTTTGGCGCAAACAAATTCAAGTGATATTGATTCACTTAATAATAAGTATGTAAGTTGTGAGTGATTGCTCACCTTTCGTGGCAAATGGAAGAGATGACTACGACTACGAAACAAGGCACAAACAAGCACGACTAGCCAAATCACAAGCACGAACATGCACGGATATACACAAACAAAAATTTCTTTTTTTTATAAAAAGAGGAGAGGAAAAAGGCAAAATGGCTCGGCCTAGGGGCTCGACCTAGCTAGGGTGGTGGTGCGCACGGGTAGGGGTTTAGGTGGCTCGGCGTGCGGAGGTGGGGTGCGTGTGTAGTTGTGGAGCAGCATGTGGGTGGTGGGTGTGGTGCGACGTGTGGGGAAGGCTGAGGGTGTGTGTGTGGAGGAGTGTTGTAACATCTCGCCTTCTGAGGTCCAAAACTAACCGCTGCTGATGCTGCAGTCATCCGTAGCTATTATTTCTTGGCGACCGAATGCGGCATAGTTAATATCGATACACTGGAACACTTGAATATGAAAAAAAAATTAAACTTCCAATAAACAGAATTTCCCATTTCATGCAAATTACAATTTAAGATTTAATTACATAATCCCAGACGTTAACCTCGTTCAGATCACATATACATGTACAAAATACAATAAGAGCGACATATGAAGATGTCCCCCTATGATGATCAGAGAACTAATAAATATGAACTTGACAGTTTAGTACATCATAACAGAAAACACAAAATAGCTCCTATATAGCTAATACTTCCTCTTGCACGTCTCTGGAAGCTTATTCATCCAAAAACCTAAATGTCTCCCACTCTCAGACTACTCAAATTAATTTTGAGTACTCGAGAGTTTGTGGAGAAACACAAACTTCGAGTTAGACAATAAGTCTGGTATGAATAATCCCCTATCATCTCTTATAATAAATAGATAGCTAGTGAGACCATGCCACTTAGCGGAACAGGTTTTCCCCTCACTGGTATTCAAAACAAAACATGCAAATCATTTACTATGCTCCTGCACCCAAAATGATTAGTCTTAACATAATATGAAATAAAGCCATAAATCATATATATATTGGATATCCCATCCACCCATTCATTAGATATCCCAACTAAAAGAAATTTATTAGATTTCCCATCTAAAATCCTTTTATTAAAGTTCCCCTTTAAAATCTTTAAAATGACTATCCGTCAAAACTTAAATAGGACTATCCGTCCTAAATTCATTAAAATAAATATAAATTATCCATCGTACATTGTTTTATAAAAGTTGGTGTGGGCTATCCACCGCACACTCCATAGTTTTCCTAGGATGACTATGAACCCTTGGGGCCAAATCCCGAGTCTAACCACCTCTGGCAAAACATTCTTTACTTTAGAAATTTAATGTGGGCTATCCACCGCACATTCCATGGTTTTCCTAGGTTAACCAAGAACCCAACACTTGGCCAATTAAAATATCATGATCCCCATGATTATTTCTTAAAATTCATGATCCCCATGATTATTTATTTTCCCCAGGTATACCACCTGTTTAACCTATTCTCATTGGTAGCCCCAATTAGAATAAATTAAATAAAAACACATTGATAGCCCCAATGTATATTTTCGAAAGCATATTTCTGTTTGTAACCCCAAACTATGTATTGAAAACATTAAACCCACCCCGATGTCCCCAAGGGTTATTTACATCCAATATATATAAGGATCCCCCTTACATATTCAAACCAAGATAAGTATTTTATGTTATAACCCTTCGAAGTACTCCCTTTAAATTATCAAAACTTTACTTAAGAAAAATGGCTAAAAATAGCCCTTTGAACCTCTTCGAATGAAGCCCCATTCGAAAGCAAATAAACATCCGAAGTTAGCCCCTTCGGAAGCCTTCCTTTTGAAAGCATCACAAAATCATACCTTTCGACCTTGTTGGAAGGTTTCCTTTCGACCTTGTCGGAAGGTTTCCTTTCAACCTAGTCGAAAGGTTCCACCTTTCGACTTTGTCGAAAGGTTGGGGATCCTCCCTATAAAACCATTTATAAACTTTTCGAAAACAATGAAACTCAAAACCGTTGGAAATCATTGAAACTCAAAACCTTTCGAAATCATTGAAGGTAACCCCTTCGAAACCTTTTGAAGTCAAACTTTTAGAAGTGATAATCCTTTGAAACCATTCAAAAACAGTGAAACATTGGTGTTGGAACCAACCCTTCGAAATCAATGGAGAGAGGTGGCAAGTTTTATAAAACAGAAGATAACCGTTGACTCCATCTGGGTCGAAAGGTTTGGAAGCGGCAACTATGCTTCCGACCCTGTCGAAAGCTAACCATTCGACTTTGTCGAAAAGTTTCATTTAAAACAAGAAAACAAACCAATCAAAACCTTTTTCTTTTAAACCATTTGATAATGTTGAAAGCTCTTTGTCGAAAACTAGCAGACGTATTTTATTTAAACCAAAACAAAGTTTCATCTCCTTCGAAAACTCTGACCTTTCGTCCCTAAACCTTTTGACCCGTTTCAATTCACTACGTAATAGTCGCCTGATACCATATGCATTGATTTTTGACATAGTTGAAAGGTTTGATACCTTTCGACCTTGTCGGAAGGTTTGGAATGGAGGCGGAATGTCTTGCTAAAAGAGTTAAAATAGTGAAACTTGTACTTTAAACAGTTCTTTTGTACCTCCACCTGCCTTGTTTGTCTAAATCTGATTGGTTGCCAGAATTTTATATTCAAAAATTATTGCTGGCTTTCCTTATTTGGAAATTTGAATAAATTTGAAAAAGCCCCTTTCTTCTTTATAATTATACAAAACATTTAAGTCTCATTACTTAAACAATTTTATATAACTATTAAAACATCATGAAAAATTCTGGAAAAATTCTAGAAAATCAATTAATATGTTCTCTTCAACATATTAAAATTTCAAAGCATATGATGATCAAAACAATTCAGAATTTAACCAAAACCGAATAAAACATGTTAATTAGCCCATTAACGTTTAAAAACACCTATGTCTTATCCAAACAAAGGTTTTAAATGGTTATATCCTAACCAAAACACAAACATGAATCGGGTATAACCCATAGCCGATCCAAACAAAGAAAAATGAGATGATAAACAAGATTATTCACCTTGATTAGTTGATTTGAGAATGAGATAATTTCCTAACTTTAATTCCTTAGCTTTTATCTTCAATTTATATTCTTCCTGGAGCTTTTAATGGCCGGCCGAAAGTTGGTGAGGAGTTATGAATGAGAAAGTGAAAATTTATTAAGGTGGAGGAAGAGATATATAGTAAGAAATGTAGCCTCATTTTCATGTTTACCCCTTAGGAAAATTCCTCCTTCTAAATTTGGTTAAGTCTTATTTAGTTCATTCATTAAGACACGGCCATTGGATTTATTAATCTCATATCTCTAATTATTCACATTATTCTATTTAATTTATCCAATTAAATATCCCAAATAATGTTAATTAAAATTCAGGGGCATTACAAGGGTGGTTCGGCTAGGAGGTTGTGGTGGAGAGGGTGGTTCCGCTAGGAGGTTGTATGACCTTGGGTGATGGTACATGCAAGGATAGGTGTGGGTGGAGAGAGAGAGAGGCCAGCGTTACACCAAAAAATGCAGATTAAAAACTATAGGAATCGGATTTTAACGGAACGAAAAGTGGAGTGGAGATTAGAATTAAGTCTAGTATCATAAAAAGGAATAAATTTTAAAATTTTCAACCAAAAGTCAAACTTTGACCAGATTGACCAAATTTGAATTTTCAAATTTTTTTTCCTTTTTATTGAATTTGGAAATATATATTACTCAACATCCCAAATCGTTATTTAAATTTAAAAATATAACTTAAACCCAAATAATACTTAATTTAAAATAGTTCAAATTCGAGAGTCGTTACAATATAGCTTTTATAGATCTGATATATACGTTTCTAGAAGTTGTAGCAATTCAGAGATAAATACCAAGGTTTGTTTTATAACAATTTTGGTATATATTTTGCTTTGGAATTTAGTCCTATCGTATCTAATTTCGACTGGTATGGGACCAAAGGGAGTCACAAAAATGAAGAAATAATTCCTTTTTATAAGCACCTATTTCTGAGAAGAAAGAGGAGAATAAATCTCCTTTGTTTACTCAGTCCACTACCCTAATTAAATCAAATTTGAACATATAGAAAAGGAACTATACCAACCCCCATGGCCGTATGAAAATGGGCCATCATTAGGCTAATAAAATATCCAAAACTATTTTGTAATTAATTCATTTAAATCAATTTAACCATTTATCGATATCGTATATTGATACGTACGTATGTAACTTTTATATACATATCCAATTAATCAAAAATTGTACCAAATCAAAATAAATTTTTAATAATCGATATTTCATAAATGTTAATTAATTTATAATAATTATAAATTAATTATGGTGCTTCGGAGTATGCAACATTGTTGTTGTGCGACTCAAAGGTATAAATTCAATCAGTAATCAATATCGAACAATTAGAATATTAACATTCACACGTCACCTTGGGTAATGATGTGACAGTTTGGCTGAATTTTCACTTACACAATATTAGTAAAATCCAATTTCATTATTTTAAGCGGTACCCGTTAGTGACAATTATGTACACCAATTCTCTTTGTCAACCATATCACAATATAAATTATGGAATTTGGTAATGGTCAAAATTCAATATCATCAATATTCAACTTTATAGTCCAAACACAAAGTACTTGGTTTAATAATAACAGTTATTATTAACCAAACCACTCTAGTCAGAGACTTTGGCTTTGAGTTTACTTTAGTTGACTATGATACCAACCTCATATAATCGAGGAAACGAATTTTCTCTTGAATAGTATTTTGCTTCCAATGCTTTCCATCGATCTAATTATAGTCGTTCGATGGACGCCGTGTCACGATTTAACTATAATCAAAGCGGAGTTTCCATATTGAAGCTCAACAGTATTCTCAAGTTGAGAGAGTCGTATAATATTGTCATCAATATTTTCTTCTTTACCTTAGTCATATTAACCAATATAAAACTACCGAGTCAGTCATTCCATAATTATCCTATAATTATTGGTACATTACTCCTTGGTGCACCCCAGCAGACATGAATAATACACTACCCAACATTTGGAAAGCATCACGTACTCTAGTCTCGATGGATGTATCAATATCCAGTCTTGACACATCTTGACTAGGAATATTTAAAATGATACGTTTATTAAATTGTGATAAATTTCCCATAATTATAACATTTTGTAATTAGTATCACAAAATACACCATTTATAGACTTAAATTAAATAAATAATTAACTATAACACATTATAACAAGTATATAACAGCAAGAAAAACACTTTTTATTTCGACGAGATTTTATTACAGAGTCGATAATTTACGGTAAATTATAGAATCGCCTCTAGGGCATACCCCTAAGGGAACAACCAACGATGGCTTGTTCAGTTGCTAAATAAGCCATGGAGCAACCAAGTGTGGCTTGTTTACTTCACCATGGCTAGTTCATGGCTAGTTGGAGCTGTTCTCGTGGTTGGTTCACTGAACAGGGGTTGGTTATTATAACGGCAAAGTCTTTTCCGTTATAAGTTTATAACGGCAAAGGCTTTGCCGTTATATTATTAAAGCCGTTGCATTACAGCGGCTAGTGCAACGGATCCATTCCAACGTTCGAATACCATCCTATATCTTCCTCCACTCCACCATCTCATCCTTCCACACAACCTTATCATTTAGTTCTTCATCCTCTACTTCTGAAAATGTCTTCTTCATCCAAACGATCAGGCAAAAAAGTTATGAGTAAGAAACCCATGTCCAATCTGCATTCCACCGGATTTTCCAACCAACGCCCACCATACCAACAACAAACACTTCTTCCATCACATGAGTATGGATACTCACCGTATTCAAGCTTTTCCTATAGCCAGCCTTACCAACCGCTCGCTCCTCCTAACTTTTCTCCCATTCATTCTATTTCCCCGCAACAATATTACCAACAACGTCCTCCATTAGGCGCATACGACAATCATTCATCATACATGTCTCTGATGATGCAGAACGATCAAATGCAACATCATCATCTTAATGCGCAATAGTCAGAGATTTGTGACCATGAAGCAATGCAGAATCTACAAAGGCAATTTTCTTATGTACGCAATGCTCATGCTAACGAAGAAACTGTTGATAGTTCGAAGGAGGAGGATGAAGACAAAAACCAAGAGGCGGATCCAATAAATACCGAAGAATGCAATGAAGAAGCAGCTGCAGAGTTTCTTGCGTCGCCTAGTCCGGAATATAACAACAAGACGCAGAGATTCACTTGCAATGGAGATAGAACCTGGCATAGAAGACATTGAGGACGAAAACGCCGAAGAGGAAGGAACAGCGGCTGACGGTAGAAAAAAGCAATGTAAGTTTACTTCTGACCAGTATGTTTCACTTGCTAAATCATGGACATGCATTTTGCAAGATAGTATTTCGGGCAATAATATGAAAGGTCAGAAATTTTGGGAAAGAGTTGCGGAGTTTTACAACACCTTGGAACTGATGAAAAGAACATAGGGATCGCTAAGAGGAGGTTATCGGGTTATGAACGCCGCATGCCAAAACTATTTGGCAATACTTACCAGATTTCAGAATAGGCAGCAAAGCGGTGCCGCTCCTTATGACATTGTAAGTACAATGTCATTTTTAAATTTCTTTGATACTGTAACATGTTTGAGTAGTTTTATATATCCATACACTTTTGGATTTGTCTTACAGATTGAAAAATCGCGTAAGGCCTATCAGCTACAGTATAGACAACCATTCAAATTTTAAGAGTGCTTTGAGCTTCTGTCTAGTTTACTGAAATGGAAGAATCCGAACAACTTCATGTTCAAGCAGCAAAATAAAGCCAGAAGAATGAACTACTCCGATTCAAGTCTACGAAGCGATCCAAGTTCCCAGGAAAGATCTCCACTATATGGAAGCAGTGACGGACGACCTCTTGGTAGAAACAAGTCAATTCAGTTGGAGCAGCGCAGTGCAGAATTCTCTAGATTTGTAGGAACTTTAGAGACTTCTGCTAGAGAAACAAGAGAGCATAGAGCCAACTTTTCAGCTCAAAGAACCCGCAATGAAGCTGAATTTTAGAAGGCTATCATGGACGATCGAGAGTTCAGAAGACGGGTCCATGAGGAGAAGAAAGCTTTGATGCGAGAGAAAAATTATATCAAACTGATGACTTGTGGTTTCAGTAAGCTTTCTCCTTTACAGCAGGAACTAGTAACCGAGCAGTTGGAAACGTATAAGAAAGTTAGAGGAAGCAGAAGTGTTTGTACCAAAAATGGGCACAACACTCTTCGAAAGTCTTTGAAGAGATAAACGCGAAGAATGAAATTTAACACTGTGGATTATCTAACAAAAACTCCAAATAACAGAAAGGTAAAGTGCAAAGACAAGCTATTTAGAGTGGTTCGACGTTTTAGCCTACGTCCACTATGAAGTTTGATGATTTTATTGCTCGACACTCGAAGATTACAACTTCTTATAACGCAGTACAACTGGTTTTGTGAACTAAGTCTGAATTTAAGACAACCGTGGTGATTCTGAGTAAATATGGCAGAGTCTGGGCGCTCTTTAGCTCTTAGAATTATCCGACCCCTTTTCTGAATGACCAGGGGCTCTATTTATAGGTGTAGGAGGCTGATATTTCGCCTAAACTGAAGGGAGACCAGTTCTGGTACGTCAAGGGGCCCACATGCCCGCTTTCTGGAA
Source organism: Allium fistulosum (assembly GCA_030737815.1). Taxonomy (NCBI): domain Eukaryota; kingdom Viridiplantae; phylum Streptophyta; class Magnoliopsida; order Asparagales; family Amaryllidaceae; genus Allium; species Allium fistulosum. The sequence goes on from JASFAW010000014.1 coordinate 10,151,209, forward strand.
GTCCTGGCCCGCTTTGGGATCGATTCGAAGCTATGTTCGAATCGATCAAGAAATTGTCCAATCGAGCTGAAATTTGGTGCGAACATTCCTCAACATGTGCTCAAGCTTCTGTGAAAATTTTATAGCATTTGGACCTGTAGATCTCAAGTTATGATCGATTCAAGTTGGAGTTTTTCACCCCATGGATTCGTTCGAATCGATATGGTTCGAATCCATAGGGTCGAATCCATGCTCCTGTACGTGAAGGCGATGATGTGGTGCACGTCCCTCGTATCGATCCGCTTTACACTCCGAATTGACTGGGTCGACTCCATGTCCTTCGCCGCTTTGACTGGGTGGACTCGTGGTAATGGATTCGAAGACGTGGTCCTTCGAATCGATCGAAGGGATGTTCCTTCGTATCGATCAGGATATTCCATAGTCGATCGATACGAAGACTTCTCAACTGAATGGATTCGAAGCGCCTTACCTTGAGGGATTCGAACCAAGGTTGGGTTTATGGTTTCGAATATAGGTTTGTTTGATGGATGCATAGCAAGGTTAGGTTTTCTGGATTCGAAACAATGCATGGCTTATGGATTCGATCGTGAGGCTAACTTATGGATTCGAACCTAAGGCCACTTAATGTTCTGATGGATATGAACCAGGACTTCTTCTGATCGATTCGAACCGAGGCTGTCTCTTCTAATTTCCATTGACGATATCTTGAGCATACGAACTTGGATTGTCTCGAAATTTGGAACGTTGGTTTCCACAGCTTCGCTTGACGTGTCTTATCAATTGTAGCCCGATCCGGACTCGGGCAAAATTCATCGATATTTGTAGTTGCCCAACAATCATTCAAAGTTGAAGACGTGTGATCTTGTCTCTTTTTCAGTCAGTTCCTTGGTATCTCGGCCTTGCCAAAAGGCGGGATAACATTTGCCCCCCAAAGTACGTTTTGTGTAAACATGACGTGCTTTGAAAAGCTACAATCTATCGTTAGACAATTAGGACATGCTCTGCTGAAAATTGTATTCTTTGTCGCTGTAATCAACCGTCGTATGATTGTGACCGGCTGTTAGCTGTTTGGGTTATGACGAGATGAACATTTGATCCCTGTAAATGGAAAAGATCAAACAATAGTCAGAGATGTGTGCATACATGTATTATCTTGACTTTGGTTAACGTTGCGTGATCGCAAGTCGTTGCTAGTTCGGTTTGCTATCGAATTCTGCATCGGTCCTCTCCTGGACCGGTTTGAGATTCGAGTTAAAACATTGCTTTTATGATTGTCTATGATCATCCCCTTGTATTGATCCTCTCCTGAATCGGTATAAAGGGTAGTCAAGCAGTTTTTTACATTGAAACGGTTCGTCCATTTTCATCAGTGGTCTGTGATGGGTTCGAAGCTATGTTTGTTCGAATCGATGGCTTGAATTGCTGGTATCTGATGGATTCGAAATGGTCGTTCGAATCGATAGGTTTTGAATCATTGCATGCTAATGGTCGTGAAGTTAGTACTTCGAATCGATGGGACGCAACGACTCCAATTTAGCTTTTGTTGAAAGCTTCGAATCGATGTAGCTTCGCATCGATGAGACTTTATAAAGATGCAGCCTTGACGGAAGTTTTGAGGGATTCGAATGCAGCGGGTTCGAACGCGATGGATTCGAATGCAATGGATTCGAATGGATCAGCGCGTGACCGGTTGGAGTTGGTCATTTTGACCGGGAGACGAATCGTCCTGTTTCCTACGTGAGGTCCATATAAATACACGAGGCCGGTGTCACTTTCATTTTTTACTTTTTACTATTGCTATAGCTTCTTCTTCGAATCGATCTCTCCAAGGCTAAGACAAACGTGCTTTCCTCGAATCGATCGAACCCCTTCACACTTTCATTCGTAATAAAATCAGGTAATCAAGGGATCGATTCGAGATGAGAAAGATAGAACTTAGAATTTTTGGCATCGATTCAGCCTTTCCTTCTGAAAATTTCGAGGAGTGATGAGATCTGAACGAAGTGGGTCGACTCGATGGAACTGAGGAATGAAACCATTCGAGTCACATCGATCAGAGTGTCGTCTTTCATTGCTCCGCATCGATCCAGGAATGAGTCATTCGAATCTATTTTGAATGCATAGCTTCGAATCGATGGTTTCGAGAGAAGAAAGGAAAGAAGGCTCGTGGCGATCGATTCGAAGTAGCGATACTCCGATCGATTCGAGGGATCTCAACATTGATCGATTCGAAGTCATGCAAAAGTCATGGATTCGAAGTGCTCCTCTATCCCAAAGTTACATCGAGTCGAACCATTTGGATTCGAAGCACCTGGAATCGAACCTCATCGATTCGACCCTCATCGATTCGTGTCGATGGATTCGAACATCTTCGTCCTCTGACCATTACTCTTTTGATTCGCTCCATCATCTGAACTACGACCAATTTCAAGTTGTACTTTAATGAACTTTAGCACACTTGACTCCGACGAGCTTCGGCCCTGCATAACTGAACTTGACTGTAGGATTATACTTGAATTTCCTTTGAAGCTCGTTGACAGAACTATGACTTAACCAATAATATAACTGATTTGTACTTGAAGTGGTCAATAGTGTATGGATGGTGTGGAAGTGACGGTCAGCGATGACGGTCATTTTCATTCTCAAATCCCAAAGTTTTATCGTACGGACATCTTGTTTCAATCTGTAAAATCTGCTTAAGTAACGTTCAGCACTTGCACTGCACGGCACATCCATACACACTACACTGGGGAATGCACGGGTTGTTTATGAACTTAACGTTGCTTTCTAATGAGTTAGTCAGTTATGGAATCTTCTAGCTCGCAACAGCAGGAGATTCAAAGTTCTCTTCCTCTGGTCCTTGTAGTTCCAGATATCCCAGCGGATATAATAGACCCTGCTCCCGACGAGCTACAAGACGCAATATTTATCGAGGATCCTGTTGATTCCGTCCAGTCCAGTATTTCTGAGTCTTTGTTAGGCAGGATATGTTTGAAGAACAACATATCTCCGGATGATGTTTTATTGCCCAGTGCCAACGATAGACCGCACAATCCTCCTGAAGGATATACAACTTTTTATCGCCATGCTCTTGCAGCTGGAACGCTTCCTCCATTTAATCAATATATCAGAGAGATGCTATCATATTTAGCAATTGCTCCCTCACAACTACACCCTAACGGACATGCGCTGCTAAATAGTGCCTTCGTCATATTTATGGACTGTCTCCTTCGCCCGCCAAGACCAACCGAGATCAGATACATATTTAATTTCAAGAGAAGGGGCGATAGCCCATCCTTCACATTTTTGGAGGCAGTCAGAAATTGCCAAGTTATTATTGGAGCATGGACCAGACTAAGTTACTTTAAGAATGAATGGTTTTATGTCCGGTGTCCTCCTGGTTTCGCTAGGCGATGGTTGTCTAGACGTAAGTGTCCTCATATGTCGTTGTTTCTCTTTGATCAATAGCTCTTTGGCATTGGTATTGACATCTTGTTTTTCTTGCAGCCATTATCTCCAGGCCCGATGGCGGGTACTAAAGGGCATAGTCCATAGTCTCCAAGAAGTTCCGAGCGAGATGAGACACATCGACTTGGTGTTGAATGACTATAACTTAAGAACTCTCGGCTTGATTGAAATAAATCAGAGTATAGTCATCGAGGGGATGTCAAAGCCTGCCTCAAAGAAGAAAAACAAGGAGAAGAAGAAGAAGACAATGGCGAAGAAAATGCCCGGGATTACAATAATCGAAGTGAGCGATGAAGAAAGGACCCATACAGATGTAGAGCCGATGGCTGATCTTTCGGGAAACTTCGAGGAGTTGGGAGAAAGACGAAAAAGCAAGACCGTCGTTTCTAAAAAATTTAAGTCTAAGGGGTGGAAATCTGTGGATGTGTTTCCTCCCACTTCCGGGGTCGCGATTTCTGAGGCCGCCCCTTCTCATTCGAGAGATACTTTTAAAGGGCTTGACGACATTCCCATCCAGGATTTTATATTGATTCCATGTAATCCTGGGTTGAAGGAATTTCAAGATGTATTAAATATGAGCGAGCCCTTTCCTTTGAGTGTGGTCAACACTTCCGGTTGGTCTGGGGGTTTACACATTTTCACACACTTCCACACCACTACATGACTTTCGCATATTAATTACCATTTTGTAGGATTCTAATATGTAGCTCCTTCTTATTGCAGGCGAGATGTCGGGTCGCAGGTCTACTTTAGATAGGCTTCGTAATGTGCGCCAATCTTCCCCATATTATGATTCTCATAGAAGAGAATCGGATAGGGACCACGGGCAAGGTTACACTAGCCAGGAGCGCTATGACAGGGATAGAGATTATTGGCGCGGCCGTTCTGGCCATGATCGTACTGACAGAGATCGGGGCCATCAGTACCGATCACGATCTCGTTCTCCTCCGCCTCCTAGGGCCCCCGTAGATACCCCTGGGCCTTCACAGCAGCAGCAGCCTTCCCAATCTTCAAGGCCCGAGACTCAGCGGCCTAGAGTTGAACCACCGGCAGCTGCTATCGTTGAGCAGGCTCCGGCTGAGTTGACAAGCAAAGGTGCCATCCAGCTTGCTCAAATGAAGAAGGACTTCCAAGAAATCTGTTTGGACGCATACGTTTTTCCTCCTCATCTCAAGAGGATTCCTCAGGATGCTGAAAACACTGCGCACAGCTATATTCGTGACTTCTATGTCCAATACAAGGAATGGTATAAAGCAGCCGTGAAAGCTTCAAAGGTAGCTTTTGATCGGGCGAAAGTTATTCAGGAGCGAGATGCCGAGATTGTCAAGAAAGACCGCATCATTCAAGTTCTTCAGTCTGAGATGGAGTCGTCTCGAAGCTCGGAACTCCAAGTACTCAAAAAGCATGAGGATGTTGTGGCCAAAATGGCGAGAATGCAGCAGGCACACTGTGCCATGGTTGAAGAGATGGGCCACCGCTATACCAATGTTGTAGCTGAGCGAGATGTAGCCGTTAAGGAGCTGAATGAGCTCAAGGCCAAATTCGCTGAAGTGGTGAAAGAGAAAGATGCTGCTAACACTACCGCTCAGGAGGCGTGTGACCAAGCTGTGTCACTTCGGGCCGAACTTGCTGCGGCGGTAGCCAAGTCCAAGTCTGTGGATTCAGAAATCCAGGAAAAGATTATGGCAGAGCGGTCCAAGATGGATGCTGATTTTGATGATCTCCTGGTTACATACAACGCCAACGTGCTAGAGCACAGAAATTTATCATGGCTGGGAGATGACTCTATGATTCTATATAACGCCTGGACTAGGCTGGTGGAGGATAAGAGAGCGGCGCATCCGGATGAAACGCTGGATGACTTCGAGCTTGAGATGCGCCTGCTTACTGAAGAAGGGAGGAAAGCTCTGCATGAGGCGGTGGTTTCTGTGGCGAGAGAGAGGCTCGGGTTCCAACAGATAGAGACAGGTGAGGGCTTGGGGATTGAGCATCACGAAACGAGTGTTGGAGCTGCAATTCCGACATTGCCTGAAAACATCGGTGCGGTTAATCCTCAGTCCGTCCCAGCTTATAATCCTGACCAGCCGCATTTATCTTCTGTTGATGTTTTTGCCTCTGTATCTGCTCATACTGTGAGCCAGGCTAAGGAAGGTAATCAAACGCCTCCCGTATACATTTAGCGTGGTGAATTTGGATCAATACCCACAGCTAACAATCTTCGTTTTTTCACATTTCAGTGACTGAAGTCGTTATCCCCGCGCCTCCTGCATCTCAGGCTTCTCATCAGGCGCATGTGGCTATCATCACCGAAGCTACTATGACATCTTCTGTGGTCGATGAAGAAGGGGAAGCGGATACGTTATCTTTTGACACTTAGATGATTGAGGAACTCCTCAATCAACCCAACGATCCTTTCATCGATCCATCCTTCTCCATGAGCGGGACCACTCCGGCTATTAGTGTTTCCATGCCAGTCATTAGCATATCCAGCGCGGCCCAAGTACCTCGTGAAGATGAGATTTTGGCTGAGATCAATGCTGAGATGGGCGCAGTGACCGCTGGTATGGACCCGTCAGGCCATGCCCCATTAATGATGATATCGCCTGGCGGCACTGTGATAATTGCGAGTGCTCTTGTTCCACCTCCTGCTACTGATTCTATTCTTCCAGCTCCACCGTCCAAAAGAATCTCTGTTGCCTCTAGCTCCGAGGAAGAGGTGGACATTATGTCGCCATCTGAGGGCAAATCGAAGAAGAGCAAAAGAAGGAGGAAGAAGTTGGGTAGCAGCCCTAGCGGGACTTCCTCGAAGAAGAAGCCAAGGAAGAAGAAAGATTGAACTCCTTCTTCAGTTCTCTGTAGAGTTTTGTCTTTTGGTTTTTTCTATAGCCGTGTATAGATGTGGACTCGGCTCCCACTAGCAGGAATCTTTTTTTCTTTTCTGAATCATCTTGTAATCGAATTCTTTTTGTTGATAATGGGAATGAAAGTATATTCTCTTACGTCTTCAATTCGATATTTGTTTTGGTCCTGCCCCCAGTCTTGGGGACAAATACAGAGTTGATGTATGTCTATACTCTGTCTCGCACTCTAGGAGTACGGAGTTAAGGAAATGTTTATACTCTGTCTCGCACTCTGGGAGTACGGAGTTAAGGAATGTTTATACTCCGTCTCGCACTCTGGGAGTACGGAGTTAAGGAATGTTTATACTTCGCCTCGCACTCTGGGAGTACGGAGTTAAGGAATGTTTATACTCCGTCTTGCACTCTGGGAGTACGGAGTTAAGGAATGTTTATACTCTGTCTCGCACTCTGGGAGTACGGAGTTAAGGAATGTTTATACTCCGTCTCACACTCTGAGAGTACGGAGTTAAGGAATGTTTATACTCCGTCTCGCACTCTGGGAGTACGGAGTTAAGGAATGTTTATACTCCGTTTCGCACTCTGGGAGTATGGAGTTAAGGAATGTTTATACTCCGCCTCGCACTCTGGGAGTACGGAGTTAAGGAATGTTTATACTCTGCCTCGCACTCTGGGAGTACGGAGTTAAGGAATGTTTATACTCCGCCTCGCACTCTGGGAGTACGGAGTTTAGTGGAGGGTTGTCGTGTATCAACCCTTTTCCGGCTTGATGTGATGGCTTGCCCCCGAGCTCGGGTTTCCTTTAGCGAGTGGTTGATCGTATCACAGCCACTCCTTTCTTGGACAAACCCCATTGCGTGATGGAATTTTAGTTCTCCGTGCATCATGATGTTGTACATTGTATTTAATGAATCACAGCTCTGACCCGAAGAAATGGCATTTTATTGTTGAAATCAGAAAACATGGCAAAGTCAGTTGCCTTATTATAAGTTCTAATTTCGAAATGCTAAAACAACTTTTAAAACGGAATTTAAACTAAATAGATAGACATAGCCTGTCAATTGTAGTGGCAATGAAGGCTTTCGCTATTCCAGGCCCTTGGTGAAGTTAAGCAATCAACGGGTGATAACTCGAATTCGCCATCCTTAAGCTTTTGCTTAATCTTGCGCGACCCTCTCCACGCTGATCTCAGGGGCGGGAGTGTCGGATGACCTTTTTTAGCGACTAGCTTACCAAGTTCAAAAGTTTTAAGTCGGTCCTTGGCATTGTGCAATCGGGCAACTCGATTTCGGTGTATGATTGTTCTCAAATCAACCTGATCGCCCTGGACGACCCCAACTCCGTTGACGGTTGGGAATTTTAAAGTTAAACACCACGGGGCTATTATGGCCCTGAATTAAGCAAGGGCAGGTCGACCTAAAAAGGCATTATATGGCGACTCTACATCCAACACAACGAACTGCAATATTCGAACCGACCTACATTCTCCGGTTCCCAATTCAACTGGTAACTCTACCATTCCAACTGGTACAGTAGCGCTGCCATTGAATCCATAGAGATGAGTTTGGCAGGGTTTTAGACCCCCAGCTTTCATTTTTATTTGATTATAAGCATGTGCAAATATGATATTCACAGAGCTCCCGCGGTCAATCATGATTCTCTTCATCCACATCGGGCCTACCTGGGTCGATATCACAAGTGGGTCAGTAGTCGGGCTTCCGACGTAGTCAACGTCGTTGTCCCGAAAAGTGATGTTGTTAGTCATCGCTCTCTTTCGTTTGGTTGAAGGTTTACCGCCCTAGTTATCATTATACTCGAAGTTTGAGTGTTTAGCTAAGTTGCCATATGATTCCACTTCCTCCCAGCTTCGGACCACTAGATGAGGATTACCACTTACAGCATTAATTACCAATCTTCCTCCGTCACGACCCGGTTCTTCCTGTCTTGCTTGATTCTGTGTATGATTTTGCTTTGAGGGGCCCGCTCCACCAGACGGCGGTGCCCGTATAAACTGGTCCAACTTTCTCTCTCTGATCAATTTTTCAACAAGGTCTTGCAGATGTCGACACTCGTTGGTATTGTGGCCGTAACTTTCGTGAAATCTACAAAACTTTCCTATCTGAATCTGTCTCTTCGATGATTGCTTCGGAGCAGGTTTCTTATATTGCTCAGCATTGCAGGTTTGCAGATACACATTTTCCAACGATGTATTCAATGGTGTGTAACTGTCAAACATCGGGGTCCTACGTTGCGGGCCTCGATTTTGGTCCCTCTTCTTATCCTGACCGCTGCTAACTCTCGGCTGAGCTTCTTTATTATGTATATTTAGTTGGACTTTTTCGGAACTCTCACCGGATTGTTTGACCGACACAGTACTCTGTATTCCTTCAGTTCTGGGTGTCGCATCACCCTGTTTCCTAGAATGTTTCGCGTCCTTTTGTCGCAAGAATTGAGCGGCTTTGGAGTAGAAACGGTCCAATGATGCGGGTGGTTTCCCAGCTAACCAATTCCCAAATTCCGAGTCGGGGTCGATCCCTTTGGTTAACGCCATCAGAATCGAGTTGTCGTTGGGATTGCTAATTTCCACGCATGTTGCGTGGAATCTCTCTAGGTAATGCCTGAGCGTCTCTCCCTTAGCCTGGGTGACACTAGATAAGGTGTTAACGTCTTTAGGCCTAGTAACATGCATGCGAAACTGTTCGACAAATTTCTTAGCTAGTTGGTCGAGATGGATCTTGGTGGCAACCTTGTGAACCACATCGTTGCAATTCCTCCCAAAGAGATGGGAAAGCTTCGACATTTTACTGCATCATCAGCCCTTGCGGTGCTCATTGACCATTCATACTTTAAGATATGTTGATTGGGATCGGAATTTCCTTCGTACAGAGGGAGAGTTGGCATTCTGAATCGCCGAGGAGGTTCAGCGTGCAGTATTTCGTCAGTGAAAGGAGTTTGACTACGGGAGATCCCCCAGTCGCCGTTGATAAGTCCCTGGCTCTCGCGGATCATTTGACGTACCATGGTTGAGATGTCGGGCATAGCCACATTCCGTGTAGGCTGAACTAACGTGTGGTTGGGTTCCACAGCGCGAGCTTGGACAGGACGTTGTCGACGGCCCATATCTCGCCTCCTTGGCTCCACATCTTCTGGGACGTATGGTTCGGGAGTACGCCCACGCTGTTGATTATTTGGATCCAACAGGTTTTGGGTATCAACCCTTGTCTCTACCGCGGCTGTTGTAGCGCGATCGCCTGTGGTATGCTGTGGAGCAACACCTCCTCGTGATGAGGGCCCGGTCTGGGAGCTAGTTGACGGTCCGACCCTCAATTGTCCCACAGTCAAGGCGGGTTGATATTCGGTAACTAGCGTATGACCTGCGTCCAACCGGGGACGTGTAGTTCTGCCATGATGGTCATAGGAAGCAGAACTTTCAGTGGATGAGTGGGAAGCATCGCCCGTCCTTGTCTTCCTACGCCTTTGGCGGTTTAATTGATTGGTCAATTCAATGTTGGCACGCAACTGTTCAGCTAACTATTGCCGGCTTTGAGTCAGTTCCTGGAGTAATGTCTGGAACTCTTGTCTGGTTACCGGTCCAGATGGACCGGAGTGAGCAGTGTTGTCTTGATTGGACTGTAACTGCTGCGTGGGATTCTGTTCATCCCGAGCTTCTTGATTAGCAGCTGTAGAAGTAGTCCTTGTGCTAACCATCTTGGACAGTGGATTCCTCTCCTAGATTTTATGCAAATCTGAATAGAATGGAAGGATTCCGGAGTAGAGATCTGGATCTTCCTCTTGGATTTTACGCAATCCGGTATCGATGGTAGATCCGAAGAGCAGGAGAAAAACTGGTTTTCTCAGTGAAAGCACCAAAGTGTTTGTACCAAAAATGGGCACAACACTCTTCGGAAGTCTTTGAAGAGATAAACGCGAAGAATGAAATTTAACACTGTGGATTATCTAACAAAAACTCCAAATAACAGAAAGGTAAAGTGCAAAGACAAGCTATTTAGAGTGGTTCGGCGTTTTAGCCTACGTCCACTATGAAGTTTGATGATTTTATTGCTCGACACTCGAAGATTACAACTTCTTATAATGCAGTACAACTGGTTTTGTGAGCTAAGTCTGAATTTAAGACAACCGTGGTGATTCTGAGTAAATATGGCAGAGTCTGGGCGCTCTTTAGCTCTTAGAATTATCCGACCCCTTTTCTGAATGACCAGGGGCTCTATTTATAGGTGTAGGAGGCTGATATTTCGCCTAAACTGAAGGGAGACCAGTTCTGGTACGTCAGGGGGCCCACATGCCCGCTTTCTGGAAGTCCGGGCCCACTTTGGGATCGATTCGAAGCTATGTTCGAATCGATCAAGAAATTGTCCAATCGAGCTGAAATTTGGTGTGAACATTCCTCAACATGTGCTCAAGCTTTTGTGAAAATTTCATAGCATTTGGACTTGTAGATCTCAAGTTATGATCGATTCAAGTTGGAGTTTTTCGCCCCATGGATTCGTTCGAATCGATATGGTTCGAATCCATAGGGTCGAATCCATGCTCCTGTACGTGAAGGCGATGATGTGGTGCGCATCCCTCGTATCGATCCGCTTTTCACTCCGAATTGACTGGGTCGACTCCATGTCCTTCACCGCTTTGACTGGGTGGACTCGTGGTAATGGATTCGAAGACGTGGTCCTTCGAATCGATCGAAGGGATGTTCCTTCGTATCGATCAAGATATTCCATAGTCGATCGATACGAAGACTTCTGAGCTAAATGGATTCGAAGCGCCTTACCTTGAGGGATTCGAACCAAGGTTGGGTTTATGGTTTCGAATATAGGTTTGTTTGATGGATGCGTAGCAAGGTTAGGTTTTCTGGATTCGAAACAATGCATGGCTTATGGATTCGATCGTGAGGCTAACTTATGGATTCGAACCTAAGGCCACTTAATGTTCTGATGGATCCGAACCAGGACTTCTTCTGATCGATTCGAACCGAGGCTGTCTCTTCCAATTTCCATTGACGATATCTTGAGCATATGAAGTTGGATTGTCTCGAAATTTGGAACGTTGGTTTCCACAGCTTCGCTTGACGTGTCTTATCAATTGTAGCCCGATCCGGACTCGGGCAAAATTCATCGATATTTGTAGTTGCCCAACAATCATTCAAAGTTGAAGATGTGTGATCTTGTCTCTTTTTCAGTCAGTTCCTTGGTATCTCGGCCTTGCCAAAAGGCGGGATAACAAGAAGCGAAAGCGAAAGTGGCTCGTATAGGGATGAGTTTTAGATGTTTGGTTGCATTGTAATGGTTGATGTGTGCTTGTGTTGAATCTCTATAGTATCTCTAAATATCTTTTGGTTTATGTGAATATTGTTTATGTACTTGATTTAATTTTATTATACCATTATGTATTTTGAATTAAGATCGGACATCATTTTATTAAATAAGTTCCATAATAGTAGTACATAATGGTCAACATACAAATCTTAAAACATAATACAATAAACAAAGTAGCAAACATAAAACCGCATCAACATAATACAGTAAACAAACTAGAAAACACAAAACAAACTAGTAATATTGCAGAAACAACTACTATAATCCATGCCTAAGGATTCCTACTATTCCTTCCTCTGTGTGCCCACAAATGGTCCACTAATTAGTCACGCAATTGGAAGTGTGCAGGTTGATCTTCAATATGTTGTACCATGGCAACATATTCCTCCATTGAGTTTATGTTTCTATCGAGTCTTTTGTTAGAACCCTTAAACATGTTTGGGTAATTAGACTTTTGATTTTTATACTCACCTCTTTCGGACTCTACAATCATATTATGAATTTTTATACAAGCATACATAATTTCAGATAGAACTCTTGCGTCATGAAATCGAGCAGGATTTCGTAAAATTTGAAACCTTGCTTGCAAGACATCGAACGTTCATTCGATGTCCTTTCTGTAGCTTGCCACATTTTCTGTGAAATAGCTCTCTTTGTTGTTTATTAGTACTCTAAAGCCTTGTATTAAAGTTCTCCACTTTGGGTAAATTCCATCAACCGGATAATACCCATTTTGATACTCGACATTACCAACTTTATATGTAACGTCCGTTGAAATTCCGTTAGATAGTTCAAAGAATAGGTATGACTGTTTTAAAACATTTATATCATTTAACGAACCTGGTACTTCAAAGAAAGCATGCCAAACCCATAAATCATCAGTTGCAACCGCTTCAAGGATAATTGTCGGCACCTTTTTGTGTCATGTGAACATTCCTTTCCAACCCGTTGGACAGTTTTTCCATGCCCAATGCGTGCAATCCAAACTTCCAAGCATTCCTGAAAAACCTCTATCTTCTTCTTTGGCTAGTATCCCGCTTACATCATTTGGTCCCAGCGTTCGTAAGTATTCCTTACCGAACTGTTCAATAACTGTTTTACAGAATTCCTTCATGCACTCTATTGCTGTTGATGATGCAATTCTGAAATATTCATCCATATGATCACCAGCTGTTCCGTAGCTTAACATATGTAAAGCAGTCGAAATTTTGATGTGGGGAGAATGTCCAGGTTCTAGTGCTCCATTTAGCCTATAAGTGAAATATGGGTTTTTTTCATGAAGTTTAAGATAAATTTTAGAGAATACATCTGGACTCATCCGAAATCGACGGCGGAACAAATTTATATCGTAGGTTGGATTGTCAATGAAGTAGTCCCTCATCAGCCTTTCATGTTTATCCTTATAGTCCCTCTTATATCATTGGTCAATCCGTCTAGGTATACTTTCACGACGGTTACTCGTAGATTCTTCACCAAAAAGTAAGAATATCCGACTACTGCTTGTTGATTTTGAAACTATGTCGTCTCATCATCCATTTCTTGTTCATTGTCGTAACTTTGGTTCATGTCTTGGTAGTACTGGTAGTATAGGTTGGGATCCATGATTGTCAAGGAGTACATAATTTGAGTTATTAGTTTGTTTAGTTTTCTGCAATGATGTGTTGGACTTGATCAGAATGCACGTATATATATAGCTGTAGGAATGCATATATGATAGTATATAAAGAGTTGGGGAATAATGCAAGTGCACATGTTACGAAACTACAAATTACATGTTATAATGCAAGTGTACATACTACAGGACAAAAATTGATGTTAGTTCATTATGCAAGTGCACATGCTACGAAACTACAAATTACAGGCTAAAATGGAATGCACATATTACAGGACAAAAAATGATATGCTATAATGCAAGTGCACATGCTATGAGACTACAATGAACATGCTATAAAGTGTAGAATACAGGCTATAATGACTTGGCAGTAATATGAGTGCCTATGGCTACAGTGTACATGCTATAAAGTGTAGAATACATGCTATAAAGTGTATAGGCTATAAAGTATATGTTTCCAGAGGCTATAATGACTTTGCAGTAATATGAGTGTATATAGCTACAGTGTACAGGCTATAAAGTGTATATGGTTACAGTGGAAATGACTTGATAGTAACTGCTACAATGTACGATTGCAGAGGCCATAATGGCTACAATGTAGCTGCACTGTTGGAATTGACATGACAGTAATGGCTACAGTGTCCATTTGCAGAGGCCATTGATTGGTTTCTAGTATCCACATGATTACTATTTATACACTAAGTATTGACATGGGAGGTTCATAAGATTGCAAATGGCAAATCAGACATGGACTCCCCATGATTATTTGGTGTTGATCAAAGCTTATATTTAGGCCGATACAAGACATATGGAAGAGGAGGTCGATGAAGATTTTTGGATCACCGTCAATGAAGCTTACAACAACCATCCAGAATGTAGGCTAAGAAGACAAAATTTAGATACTAGAAGTACATTCGTTACATTTACTAGAGCTTGCAGAAGGTATTGGAGAATTATAACCGAGGTAGAATGCGACAATGTTTTTCAAATGACCCGATCAACTTTTGACTCCCTGTATTTTATGGATCATCAAACATACTTTGTTGGTCATGCTGCTTACGAGTTGTGGGTAAATTATATTAGACAGTTTGAGTGAGTACTGTGTCAACGAATGATATATGTCTACATGTTTGTCCAACTGTCTTAGGTCTGCTTATGTTGAAGTATTAGTTTAATGGAACTTAAATTCTATGATTTGTATTAGTTTAATGCATGTCCATCTGTATTAATATGAGTTGTGTATGTTCGATGTAATTTGGAGACTAAATTATGTACTTAAACGCACAACAACATACTTGAACGTACAACAAAAGACTTACTTAAACGAACAATAGTCTCGAACATACCACATCGTACGACATACTTCAACATACTACAATAGACCATAGCATACTTAAACGTACAACGAAAACAAAGTACATACTTCAACATGTTAGTTATGCCCACCACCATGCTTAAATTCCAATGCACCCAACATGTCACATAGCACGACTAGTTCTTATTCCAGTTCGTTTGCATATTCCACTGCTCGACGAGGGAATGGATCATCAATCCATTCCCATAAACCACAACCAATTGGAAAGTTATGGCATCTGTAATGGTGCCGTCCAATGTCGTTTCCGCTTCGCACGATGGAATATGTAACCGACACTGCGCAAACACAATGTAGTAATGGAGGAGAGTTAACTTCCTGCTTACTCTGAAACCGTTCATTACGAACTTCCCGGCATTCCTACATGTTTGCAGGAACTCTTATCTCTACTTCATATGGATGAAGCCCAACCTGTTGTTCATATGTAGGTTGAACGTCCTCCTAGAGTCTTAGTTGGCTAAGATCTGGGAATTCGGTTCGAATGTCCTCGTAGTGCTGCTCTTGATACTCGATAAGCCAATCCTCATCGGTTCTTGGACTTTCCAAAGGCACGTAGCCTCCTATATCAGACTCGATAGAAGAAGGCCAGGATGGCATCAGTGTGAGATGTAAATAAATGTGAGGAAGATGTAGATAGTAGTGAAGATGGAGTAGATGGTTGTGAAGAAGCGGACGTGAACTGGTATGTGTATATATAGAAGGGAAGCGGAAAATGGAAAACTGGTAATTATGAGAAGAAGAGAGCAAAGGAAATACCCTAAATTTAGTATAGGAAAACATGGTAAAAAATAAACTTAAACATTAACTGCCCACTTTCCAAATGGATTGAATAGCTTGTATTAGTTTTCAATAAACATGCAAATCAATATTCATAATTACAATCCAATACCCGCCTTTTTAAATCTTTCCATCTGTCTTATATAATCCATTTTGTCCATTAGCTATTTATTATATAAATACATTTACAGTGTTAGTCAAATAACATGGTTTTAAATGGTTTTAGTTCATTTGAATACAGTTCCAGTGATTTACGGTTGCCAACAATACATAAACATAAAAAATAATGACGTCAATGCATAAACTGAATACAATAGATATATAATACAGCATATCATATGAACAATAACAACAACTACACAGAAACATGAATGATAACAACATCGATACACAAACCAAATACAATAGGTATATAATACATCAGAGCAAAAGAATAAATACAGAGAGAATATAGAAACAAAAATAAACTACAATAATAAGATCATCCATCTGTACGTGGACGTGTATGACGTCGACGACGTCTCTCATGATCATCATCTCCACCACCGCTCGGACCAGCTAAATGCTCATATCTACATGTCAGCAAATCTCTTGCGCTCTTCCTCCAGATGTGCCTGCAGTTGTGCTGCTGCCTCTGCCTGCCGACGTAGCTCACCATCGTAGTAGTCTAGGCTACGCCTATGCCCTACGTTTCCTGTATGTCTGATCCCCATCTGCATAACATATAGATCAACGTAGGATATCTAGCTCGGATCCGGGTAATGATCGTGCACTGGAGGATGATACACGTCAACATAACGGTCTGGTCCAATGGTAGGAACTGCCATGGTCCATCCGAAGTGAGAAGCAGCCGCTACGTGATCGGGTGCACGGTAACCTTGGCTGGGTTGGGTAAGATCCTCGACAACAGGGGGATGTATGCCGTGTCGTATAGCAGACGGACCGACTAAATCTATCGTCGCTGCATGGGTAATGGTATCAGTGGAACCAGTGTAAAATCTACGCCAAAAGTCAACGTATGACTGATCGGTAATAACACAGCCCTCGGCCGGCCACCAACCTCCTGCCCTCGCCAGTTCTAGCTGCTCTGACGGATAAATCATATAGCGATAGTTATGAGGGTGTGGATCATCGGGAATAGCATTAAAGTCGTACAACTGTCTCCAACACCTCTCACAATGATACCATTATGCACCAAACGTAGAGGGATAAGATAGGAGTGGATATCTCCTCCTGGCAAGCATCCTAGCAATCTCTATAAAATCAATGCTAAAAGATACACTATCATGAAATGGATGCCATATAATCTGGTGTCTATACATCCTCAAATCAATCTGGTTGTGGGCAACCGAATACACATGATGGGATTCATTATCCCTGGGCCCCCTGTTGTTTGCGCACCAAAATGACAGACGGGGGAAAAAAGTAGACGCATCAGAAGTCAAAGTGACGAAATTAAAATTCCTGGAATACTCAAAATACCAGTACTGTAATAACTCCTAGAAACCAAATAATGCAACTGTGCGTCTGAAATGGTACACTGTATGTTGAGGCATCTGTACAAGTACGCAAGAATAGGCGTACCCCAATCATATAGAATAGCACCGCTGAAATCCAAATCAGATACGACCTCAATATACCCAACAACTAAACTACTGCTCGATGTGTTGAAAAACAGGTCACCCATGAGGTATAGGACAAATAATCGCACAAGCTCCAGATCATCATCAGGAGTGTAATGATTGAGTATGCTGTCCATGGCAACACGAATAGCGCTGACTCTAATAGCGCCTCCGGCCTGATATGATGCAGCGGAAGCGTCAAAATGAGGTAGAAGATCATGAACACGCTTAGGATCATGCCATCGAGCATCACCGAATGGAAGCAATGGAAAAGCAGCTACTCCAATGCTAATGCAGGTAAGCATAGAGAAATCAAACGGTGTAATTCATAGCTCACCGCAAGGAAAGTGGAACATGTGGGTGGTTTTATACCACCGTAAAGCAATAGCCGCGTACAATTGCACATCATCTTTTATAACATTGGTGATTCCTAAAATTGTAGAGTACATAACAAGTTAAATTACGGAGTGATAAATTAACTAGTTTTTTTAAGTAAATGGTTCATTAGATTATTTAAGAAATGGTGGAATCCAAGCCCGTGTAATAGTATTACGACTCTATCCTTATTAATCAAATGTGCATGAAAATATCTAAGCGTGTTCGCTAATGAACCCCGTGAATGGATATTTCCCGACTGTTAAAGTTAAATAAAGTCATACTATATATTTAAACTGGCAACGTATTACAGTTATTTTAATCACATAAAGAAATACAAACAGCCAAACTCGTCTGTGTGCTGACATGTACTTCGCCATCTGAAAGTGCGCGAAAGTTGGAAAGCATAAGCAATTTCGCCGCGCTAAGGTTCAGATCCTGAAATCCGTCAAGCTCGACGAGTATAGTGGAAGTCTGCCCCATACCTCTACGCGTCATACTTGCTCGAGCACCCCTACGGCCTCCGCGACCACGGCGACCGCCTTCTTCTTCGCCTCCGCCCTGATTATCGAGATTTTCAGCGGCTTCTAGCAGATCTTCTATTCCTTGCTCCTGCCCGTACAGTACGATATTCTGTCTTTCACCGCTGCTAATGCCTTCTCCGTGCATGAACTTTTTGACGAATTTTTTTAGCAATCTGGACATCTCTTCGAATATGTATCTCAAAAACGGCATTTAATTTGGATAGAAGCTAACGGATTTGGGTGGTTGGAGGTGGAAAATGGTGGAAAATGGGTTGCTCTCGGCTGAAAATCAAAGTAGGAAGATGGAAAAATGATAGTGGCGACCGGGGTTTGGTTGTGAGGCCGTAAGTTTAGGCTTTGCCGTTATAATCTATTTCCCCAACCAACCCGTGGCTAGTCCCCCTTACCTGGTTGCTCCGTCCGTTCGCTCAGTCGCCAGCGATGAGAGAGAATGCACTGAACACAACATAGTGTTGGTAATGGTCTAACTCTATCACTGATACCGATGCGTACAGACTTGGCCAGCTTTCTTCACTTCTCTTATGATCGTGTTGTAGGATCTAGATTAACCCTAGAGGGGGGTGAATAGGGTTATAGCAAATTTTTATGAATTTACTGAATTAAACACGAAAACAAACTACAGAGAAGTAAATATGCTGAAAAGTAAATCACGCACAAAATTTACCCAGCTTTCGGCAACCTCTGCCTACTGCTGCATTCCCATATTTCTATTAGAATTAAACAGTCTCCCGCTTACAAACACTCTAACAGACTCGCACACCCTGCTACCGCCTATAGAGTTTTGCAAACTCGCACACCCTGCTTACTGAACTAATCCTAACTAGACAATCTAACACTACCTAAACCCTAGGTGGTGATTTACCCTGATTTGAAAAGAAAAACAGAATTTAAATTTAAAAACAAAATAACTCAGCACCCTAATTTAAATTCTCCTAGCCCAAATAATTATAAAGAAATGCTGGTCCAACATATTATCACTCAAGAAAAAAACAATGCAGCCCTGTTTCTTTTATCATTGTCAGCCCGTTCCTTTGTAATGCTTTGTGAAAAAAATGATGGCTTCTCTTCTTTTTGAATTTAGGGCTTTGGCTCTCTGCTTCCAAAATTAGGGTTTTCGTGCTCGTGTTTGTGAGATTATCTACGGCTTCGGCCTCGTCTTCCTTTTGTGGAATTGATTTCGACTTTGGCCTCGATCTCGTTCCTCTGTGAGCAATTAGGGCTTTGAGGCGCCGCTTGAATGCTGATCGATTGAACGAATAATCGCATGTTGCTCTGTCGATTGTTTTACTCCTTGTAGCTTGCATCGGCTGCTTCAGATCGAATTCGACTTGATGATTTCGGTATGTGATTTTCTCCTTTTATTTGCTGGTTTTGATTGCTTGAATTCGATACTTAATTGCCAGTGATGATTGGGTGCTTATATAGGGTTCTAATCCCTATTTTTTCGTTCGTATAAAATACGTTTGAATTTTTCTTGGCCGATTGATGTTGCTTGGACGTTGATGATTTATCTGACTTGTTCATATCGAATAATTTTCCTTACTTCACTGTCACGATTTTAGTTCGAAACCGTTCGATCCTTCCTTGATCGTCACGGTAGCAACTTTCCTATTTTATTTGAATTTGACTTTTTCAAATGCGTATATATTGCGATTCTTGACTTTATTCACACGGTTTTGACTTTAATTTCGTGTTGACCATGGCTTTTATTTTATTCCTCCGCGAATTTCATGCTTTACTTGTTCTACTCACAGCTTCGATCATTTTGAACTTATCTGTATATCATTACTTTGAAACTGTTTCGACTTGATCATTTAACATCACCTAACTTCGGTCATTTGTTCATTGAACTTGCTACTGTTTGTTCTGACTTGTTCAATTGCTCATGGCTTCGACTTGAGTTTTGCAAATACCTGACTTGATTCGATTTCGTGATTTCCTAGTTACTTGATATAGTTCGAACTTGTTTCTGGTTGTCTTCGACATTGGCTTAACTCTTTGTCAATCTTGATTCACTACTAACACGTACATACATTCACGTATCACTTTACTATGCATTCTTGTAATCTTCACTTGATGTTGTAGATGCCCTGTTTCACTGTCATGCTACTTTCTGGTCATGATGTAGATAATTGTAGTATTTGTGATATTGACTCTGGACAATTTTGTTGTACTGCACTGCTTCATTGTATTTGCATTTACTTGAATCATTGTTCCATCTAAACTTGGTATTGTCTGCTTCGAGCATGTTGTTTACTGGTCTTTGGGGCATTGATATCACTGAGTTTGTTGTGCACTTGTGTAGACAGTTGATAATATATGTTGACTGGCCCTTGCATATGCTCTCTGTAGTATGATGTACTGTTGCATGCCTCCTCACTTGAACCTGTTGTATTGGTTCATTGTTGTACTGTGTTCACTATTGAGTTTTCTGATGTTGTGTCATGTTGATTGATCTGGTGCAGTTGCTCATTCGAGATTCTGAATCACTGGTCATCATTTGTACATGTTATACATATGTTTTGATAGTCTGATTCATCTGTTTGTTGGTTGGTTGGTTGGTTGTTTTCACTTGAGTCTGACTAGTTGTCATTGCACTTGTACATTTGGTTTGTTGCTGTGCACTTGAGTCTTTTTGAGTTCATGTGTATAGATGCCTTTTACTTGAATCAGTTGTATTTGCTGCCTTCATGCTTGAGTAGCCTTTGCCTGTGCATGTTTGACTTTATAATTGGACTGTACATTTATTTGGGCTTGCCTGTTCTCATGCTTGAAGTCGTATCCTGTACAACTGCCCTGTGTTGAATCCAGTTTCAGAACTCGGATTTGACCTTGTGCTGATGACTTGACTTTATTTATATTGCACTTGAGTTGAATCCGATAATTTGGGGTTGACCTGTGCTCACCTGTCCCTATAAATATATCAAGTGTATATATATCGGTGTGTACGGCCTTGTGGCATGTACACTGATACACTGTGCATGTCACATTGTTCATGTGTGATGAATTCAAATATGAATGATGACGAACAACCCAAAAAACTGAGGCAAATATTATTTTCAAAATCACACTTTTATTTTATATTGCAAAAATATTTCCTTTTCAATTTTACTGCGTCAATGTATATTTCTACAGATTGCTCAGACGTTGGATTCACATTGGAATGAAGTTGAAGATAAATACGAGTGTGAGTGATATGTAGTAAGGAACTGATGTAACTATGAAATTGTGATGTAATTGTATTGTGACTGAAATTGTATAGTTATAGTGAGAGCTTGAAATTGTACTATCAAAATTGTAATAAATATTTGTTTGAATAAAATATTCGTTTGAATTCCAATTCTGTGTTATTTATTTTATTCAGCAAATATTTATTTTATCTGTGAAAAATAAATAGTACAGTATCAAATATATTTAAATGAATGTATATATGTTTATTATCATCAAACAAAAAACATATACATGCATATTTCACAATCTCCCCCTTTTGATGATAACAAACATATATTTAAGATTTTGACTATTTTAAATGTATTTGATTATTCAATTTGCTCCCCCTATTTAAATGCTCTCTTTCTACACAATACTCCCCTACATATATGCATGAGAATAAAGAATTCAAATGAGCCTTGATATCTTTGACCTTTATTTTCAAAATCTTAACTTTTCTCTCCCCTTTTGTTATCAGCAAAAGAATAATAGTAATAGAAAAATAGAGATATAGTGATAGACATTAATACAATATTAAAGCTCAATCGAGTATAAATATTAATTTCAATAAGAAAATCAAACAAAAATCATAAATACTTTAATTGACGCATATTCCACTTTAGAATGATATGAGTGATTTCATCAAATAAAACCATATAGTTGTGTCTATTTGTGGTATATTTATTTCAGGAAATTGAATATCTACTAACCATGCATAACTGTTAGGACTTTTAAAATGAGATTAGTAGTATTCTAAATTTAAAAAAAAATGAATTCAAGTATCTTCTAATCACGCATAACCGTGAGGATTTTTAAATGGGATTAGAATCAACTTGTCTATTTAATTAATTAATTTTGATATGCGTTCCATACATGCATAACCGTGAGGACTTTTAAATGAGCATGGAAGCACATAAACAAAAATCCAAGTAATTCACCCATGCATAACCGTGAGGACTTTTAAATGAGAGTGAATATTTTGGATATTATCATTTATTGTTAGAAATATAATAAAATTGAAGCACAAATGATTTCTCGTTTAAACTACCACATATTGACATACTATATTGACTTTTGATGAGTGATGGTCAATAGAAAAATGATAGAAATAGAAATGATCATGGAATATTTATCAATAAAAAGTTTTCTTAACTCTTGTTTAAATTTCTAAAGAAATTTTCTAATTATACTTTCTCAAGTCATAATATATGATTAATATCAACACTCATCTTATTTTCAATCACTATCTATCTTTTTAGATAATTATTAGGGGGTCAGATCAGTTAATCAATTTCAAAAATAGTTATAAAATCAAATAACTAATCTGATACAAGGTCAACAAAAATTATTTTCTAGAAGGGGTTTTTAAGAAAAATTTCTGCTAAAATAGCAATTATTTCAAGTGAAAAATATGCAGATATTTTCTTTGAAAAATGATGCAGCAAATGAATGTCTCGAAATATAATCACGTTCCACTAGTAATTTTTCTATCAACTACATTACCAGTGTGATCTGCATCTGACTTTAAATTTCACTCAAAATTCACTCGTTGGATGTCCTAGACTAGATTGTGAAATTTCAACAAACTACCTCAGAAAAACCTTTTTATAGCATGAGTAATCAGTAATCAGTCAACATCATAATTTGACCAAACAGATTAAATTCAATGATGAAAAAGTGGTTGGTCAACTTTTAAGCACAAATCAAAGTCATAGATAAGAATAAGTCATGTAAGATCATATCAAGTTAGAATCTGTCAACCCTCATAATTACTTCAAGTAATTCTATTTAAAGATGATTGGTTAAAAAAACAGAATTAACATCATCAATCATTTCACATAACTGGCTGATTTAATTTAGATTATGGTGCAGATTTTCACATTTTATCTATCGTTTGAAAATAAATACAATTACCTGTTTTACCTGTACGATAATCTTTCGTTGTTTGCCCATTGTGAATCTGTCACCTTTATACTAGGCTAAGGAACGTTGATTTGTCGCCCGTTGTGTGTTTGGAACAGCCAGAATCCAGATAACACTAAAGTTGTTCCTTAGCCTGCCACCACACCTACATGGTAAAAGATTTTTGTGACCTATTTGTTTTTATAGGTCCATGGTTGTTAGTGGCAGAATAATTTGATGAATAAGTTTGAGTAGACCCAAAACTATTAATATATGTTCCTTTTGGCACCCAAACTTGTTTGTCCTTTTATTCTTGTTCCAATAGACATGAAATTTGTTTGTAGAATTCTTAGGAGCCCAAACTTGTATAAATTTTGTGTTCTTGTTCCTATGACTACAATTTTCAACACGATGACCAATTATTTCACATCTAGCAAAGACACTCTTACCTTTTGCATCATCAACTTGTGTTTTCCCAAAACCTAGTCCTTTTCTGTTGTTAGCAAAAAGTTGGTTTCCTAATAACATGTTGAATGATTTTTCTCCTCTTGAAAAGTTATTCAGAGTTTTCTCAAGATTTTGGACTTTGGTTTTTAGTGTTGTGTTTTCAGTCACAAGTGAGGTGCA
Source organism: Allium fistulosum (assembly GCA_030737815.1). Lineage (NCBI taxonomy): Eukaryota > Viridiplantae > Streptophyta > Magnoliopsida > Asparagales > Amaryllidaceae > Allium > Allium fistulosum. Next base: position 10,174,907 of record JASFAW010000014.1, read on the forward strand.
TCTATTTATAAAATCCTTTCTCCTAGTGTCAATGATTTCTTTAAGACTCAAGTTTTCTTTTTCAAGATTCTCAAAGTTATTTTTAAGCTTTGATAATTCTGAATCTAAAATTTTGCATTTTTTACAGTCTAGGTTTTGAATATTTTCAAGTTCAGTTTCTAACCTAGTATTTTCATGGACAAGTTCTCTCCTATCAGATTTCAGTTTTTCGATTTTAGAATCAAGAGTATCAATTGTTTTAGTAAGATCGCAACACATAAAAACAAGTTCTTTATAAGAATAGTCCCTTACCTCACTAGATTCCTCTGAGCTTGTTTCTGAATCTGATTTTGCCATAAGACACAAATTAGCCTCCTCTGAGCTATTATTCGAACTTTCCTCTCCTTCTTCATCATCCCAAGTCGCTGCAAAGACCTTCTTCTTTTTCTTTCCTTTGTTGTTTTTGAGAAGTGGACAGTTTTGTTTGAAGTGACCAGGCTTATTGCAGTTATAGCAAGTTAATTCATTATCGGAATTGTCAGAATCTTTTGACCTATTACCATTTGTTTTCTACTTGCGTGGCCCGAATCTTGACCATTTTCTAAGATTATTGACAGCCATTGCAAGCTCTTCAATTGGACCTTCTTCTTCTTCATCGCTCTCTTCTTTGCTCTTTAAGGCAATCGTCTTCTTCTTTGATTCGGAGTTGTTGCGTTCCTCCTTTGTTTTTAGCTCAAGCTCATATGTCATCAAGTTTCCGATCAACTCCTCCATGCTTAGTTTACTCAGATCTTTTGATTCTTGTATTGCCGTGACTTTTGCCTCAAAGTTCATTGGTAAGACTCGTAGCACCTTCCTCACAAGCTCTACCTCAGTGAATACCTTCCCAAGCGCTCTAGAATTGTACACCAAAGTTGAAAAGCGTCCAAACATGTCCTTTATGCTCTCGCCTTTGTCCATCACAAAGTTCTCATACTCATTGCTGAATAGGGCTAGACGAGACTCCTTGACTTGAGAAGTTCCTTCATGTGTCACCTCCAAGGTATGCCAAATTTCCTGCGCAGTTTTACAATGAGAAATTCTAGTAAATTCATTCTTATCAAGAGAACAGATCAAAGCATTCATGGCTTTAGCATTTGTAGTTTTTAATTTCTTATCGTTAGCATCCCACCTATCCTTAGGTTTAGGAATCTCAGTATCACCAACAGTTATAGTGGGAGATTTATAGCCAGTTTCAATAATGTCCCAAATATCATAATCAACAGAACTAAGATAAATACCCATCCTAACTTTCCAATAAGCATAATCATTCCCATTAAACATGGGTGGCCTAACAATAGATTGCCCCTCAGAAAAAGCATTATTTGGTGGATTCATGACTCTAGAGTTAAAGAAAAATACCGGGCTCTGATACCACTTGTAGGATCTAGATTAACCCTAGAGGGGGGGTGAATAGGGTTATAGCAAATTTTTACGAATTTACTGAATTAAACACGAAAACAAACTGTAGAGAAGTAAATATGCTGAAAAGTAAATCACACACAAAATTTTCCCAGCTTCGGCAATCCCTGCCTACTGCTGCATTCCCAGATTTCTATTAGAATCAAACAGTCTCCCGCTTACAAACACTCTAACAAACTCGCACACCCTGCTACCGCCTATAGAGTTTTGCAAACTCGCACACCCTGCTTACTGAACTAATCCTAACTAGACAATCTGACACTACCTAAACCCTAGGTGGTGATTTACCCTGATTTGAAAAGAAAAACAGAATTTAAATTTAAAAACAAAATAACTCAACACCCTAATTTAAATTCTCCTAGCCCAAATAATTATAAAGAAATGCTGGTCCAACATATTATCACTCAAGAAAAAAACAATGCAGCCCTGTTTCTTTTATCATTGTCAGCCTGTTCCTTTATAATGCTTTGTGAAAAAAATGATGGCTTCTCTTCTTTCTGAATTTAGGGCTTTGGCTCTCTGCTTCCAAAATTAGGGCTTTCGTGCTCGTGTTTATGAGATTATCTACGGCTTCGGCCTCGTCTTCCTTTTGTGGAATTGATTTCGACTTTGGCCTCGATCTCGTTCCTCTATGAGCAATTAGGGCTTTGACACGCCGCTTGAATGCTGATCGATTGAACGAATAATCGCCTGTTGCTCTGTCGATCGTTTTACTCCTTGTAGCTTGCTTCGGCTGCTTCAGATCGAATTCGACTTGATGATTTCGGTATGTGATTTTCTCCTTTTACTTGCTGGTTTTGATTGCTTGAATTCGATACTTAATTGCCAGTGATGATTGGGTGCTTATATAGGGTTCTAATCCCTATTTTTTCGTTCGTATAAAATACATTTGAATTTTTCTTGGCCGATTGATGTTGCTTGGACGTTGATGATTTATCTGACTTGTTCATATCGAATAATTTTCCTTACTTCATTATCACGATTTTAGTTTGAAACCGTTCGATCCTTCCTTGATCGTCACGGTAGCAACTTTCCTATTTTATTTGAATTTGACTTTTTCAAATGCGTATATATTGCGATTCTTGACTTGATTCACATGGTTTTGACTTTAATTTCGTGTTGACCATGGCTTTGATTTTATTCCTCCGTGAATTTCATGCTTTACTTGTTCTACTCACGGCTTCGATCATTTTGAACTTGTCTGTATATCATTACTTTGAAACTATTTCGACTTGATCATTTAACATCACCTAACTTCGGTCATTTGTTCATTGAACTTGCTATTGTTTGTTCTGACTTGTTCAATTGCTCATGGCTTCGACTTGAGTTTTGCAAATACCTGACTTGATTTGATTTTGTGATTTCCTGGTTACTTGATATAGTTCGAACTTGTTTCTGGTTGTCTTCGAGATTGGCTTAACTCTTTGTCAATCTTGATTCACTACTAACACGTACATACATTCACGTATCACTTTACTATGCATTCTTGTAATCTTCACTTGATGTTGTAGATGCCCTGTTTCACTGTCATGCTACTTTCTGGTCATGATGTAGATAATTGTAGTATTTGTGATATTGACTCTGGACAATTTTGTTGTACTGCACTGCTTCATTGTATTTGCATTTACTTGAATCATTGTTCCATCTAAACTTGGTATTGTCTGCTTCGAGCATGTTGTTTACTGGTCTTTGGGGCATTGATATCACTGAGTTTGTTGTGCACTTGTGTAGACAGTTGATCATATATGTTGACTGGCCCTTGCATATGCTCTCTGTAGTATGATGTACTGTTGCATGCCTCCTCACTTGAACCTGTTGTATTGGTTCATTGTTGTACTGTGTTCACTGTTGAGTTTTCTGATGTTGTGTCATGTTGATTGATCTGGTGCAGTTGCTCATTCGAGATTCTGAATCACTGGTCATCATTTGTACATGTTATACATATGTTTTGATAGTCTGATTCATCTGTTTGTTGGTTGGTTGGTTGGTTGTTTTCACTTGAGTCTGACTAGTTGTCATTGCACTTGTACATTTGGTTTGTTGCTGTGCACTTGAGTCTTTTTGAGTTCATGTGTATAGATGCCTTTTACTTGAATCAGTTGTATTTGCTGCCTTCATGCTTGAGTAGCCTTTGCCTGTGCATGTTTGACTTTATAATTGGACTATGCATTTATTTGGGCTTGCCTGTTCTCATGCTTGAAGTCGTATCCTGTACAACTGCCCTGTGTTGAATCCAGTTTCAGAACTCGGATTTGACCTTGTGCTGATGACTTGACTTTATTTATATTGCACTTGAGTTGAATCCGATAATTTGGGTTTGACCTGTGCTCACCTGTCCCTGTAAATATATCAAGTGTATATATATCGGTGTGTACGGCCTTGTGGCATGTACAGTGATACACTGTGCATGTCACATTATTCGTGTGTGATGAATTCAAATATGAATGATGACGAACAACCCAAAAAACCGAGGCAAATATTATTTTCAAAATCACATTTTTATTTTATATTGCAAAAATATTTCCTTTTCAATTTTACTGCGTCAATGTATATTTCTGCAGATTACTCAGACGCTAGATTCACATTGGAATGAAGTTGAAGATAAATACGAGTGTGAGTGATATGTAGTGAGGAACTGATGTAACTATGAAATTGTGATGTAATTGTATTGGGACTGAAATTGTATAGTTATAGTGAGAGCTTGAAATTGTACTATCAAAATTGTAATAAATATTTGTTTGAATAAAATATTCGTTTGAATTTCAATTCTGTGTTATTTATTTTATTCAGAAAATATTTATTTTATCTGTGAAAAATAAACAGTACAATATCAAGTATATTTAAATGAATGTATATATGTTTATTATCATTAAACAAAAAACATATACATGCATATTCCACACGTGTCCGTACTCGAACGTCTTTGAATCTAGCATCTGTTCCTTTACCATTTGAAAGTCCAATCATCGACTTGTTGCTTGTGAAAAATCTCGGATGACAACCATATTCCGCTCTTAACAACCACATGCTTCCCTTCTGGTAGGTTTTAACTGTTTTTTCTACGTTTATCCGGTCTCTCAAAGCAGAAATGAAATTGAATTCAACTTCTGAATTGAAGTTTTTTTTTTTTTTTTTTTTTTTAGTAAAACATTGTTATGTTCTCTATTTAGGTTTCCTAATGTGAAAAGTTCACAATTAGCTGCGAGTCAATGACTCCTTGTACGTTTCCTTGTGTGAAAAGTCACAAAATGGTTTGTTTCTTTCACAGCAAACTTTTTCTCATTTTATTTTGTTTTATCTTACATAGAGAATATAATCCTGAATGTATGGATATTAAATTTTTGCAGGTCAAATAAGTACGAAAACTAACAACTTTCTAGAAGAGAAATAAGTAAAATAGAATAGAATAATTCAAAGCTGCGTCGTCGCTCCTCCAAAAGTCAAGGGCTCAATTCTGTCTGTCCAACCCAGATTAAATATCACAGCCATCCGCCATTAACAAAAAATCTCATAAAAGGCCCAAGTTAGCAAAAATATGGAAGCACGAAATCTGATGACCCATTCATCGTCCTTTCTTTTCCATTCCTCTCCTCAATCAACCCACGATCGCTCTCAGACGTACGCCTTGGTCCTTCTCAACCAGCCGCTCCCGCGCTTTGCGCCGGTTCTCTGGAAGCGTTGTACGTTGATATAATTATCACTATTTTTTGGGTTCTGCTTTTTCATTTTAGTCCTGGTTTGAGTAAAAAAAATTCGTTTGTGTTGGACAGCTGAGTTGCGGATTTGTGCTGATGGCGGCGCAAATAGGGTATATGATGATATGCCAGAGTTTTTTCCTGAGCAGGATCCAATTGATGTTAGAAAAAGGTAACCTTTTTATTTTTATTTTTTTATTTTTATGAATTTGACGTGTATGTTATTGATTGTAATTAATAATGGATAGCATAATGTTGAATACCGCAATCTCTAATGTTGAAGATTAGTAATTTGAGCATATTTAGGAGTTTCTAAGGGGCACAGTGCTAGGCTATTGTGACCAAAATATGTTTCGTATTTTTTTCCTTCTAAACAGTCATTCTAGTGGTTGAATTGGATGAATGTAAATGGTGGTTGGTTTGAGTTCTATAAATTAGTTTTTATAATGAATTTGATGATTTATTTGTTTGTGGTTGAATTGGATGAATATAAATGGAGATTGGTTTGAGTTCTATAATTGGTTAGTTTTTATAACGAATTTGATGATTGATTTGTTCGGAAAATTGTAATTTGAATCCATAAAGGTAACGTTTAACCTTCAGTAATTCATCATAAGGACAGGCTTGTTATACCTAACCTTGTTTTGGTTTTAGCTGGAATTATAAAAAAGGAACAAAAGTATATATGAGTTGTTGGCAACAAGTGGATTTTATTATGGTAAAAAATTGGCAACAGAAATACTAAAAAGTTATTTGCTTACAGTAAGTGTTCATTACTAATCGATGAGTGTTTAGGATTTCTAAATCACTTTTAATAAGTAATATGTTGCTTATTGCAGCTTCTGAATGCTAATGTAAAGTTTTGCAGTAATTCCCTTTGATGAATTTCTAATATCTAATTTACATTTTTGACGTAGTGCTTGGTTTTGATATTTGATTCTTACTAATTTATCTTTTCCATGTCATAGTTTATATTTTCGATTTTTTTCCCAAATTCTGCATAATATTTTTTGTCTTATTTATATTGTACATATTATCTCCAAAAGACAAATACTAAGGCCCATTTTGGTTTACCCTTTTTAGTTTTTTGTTTTCGTAAAAAAAAAATGCTCAAACGACGTTATGTATTTTTGGAAAACAATCAATTTGGAAAATGAAACTGACATATAAAACAGAAAACAATTTTTTTGTTTTTTTGTTTTTTGTTTTTGTTTTGAGAAATAACAAAAGAATGGAAAACAATCCATCCTCTCAGCTGTCGCTCCACCCCTTCCGCCATCCCACCATCGTCGCCGTAATCGCATAAAATTTTAAATTTCTCTTCCATTCTCATATTTTGCTGTGAATGTTGAAAACGCAAAGCACAAAACATAAAATGAAACCAAACAGGCCCTAAGATTTTGTTTCTTACAAAAAATTAATCATGTTTTTTGATCAAAAACCATTGAAGTTCTCTGTTTTTTATATCAAAATACAGTTCAACTTTTTGATTATATAAGTGATTGTATCCATTTGAAATTAAGAAAGCCGTTGTTTTTTTACAGGCATGGAGAATTAGTATTGTCATAGTTATTTAATTCAATAGAAATAAGTGCATTCAGAACTAAAAAATTAAACAAACATACAACTATATTAATATTCACTGTTAAGCAATCAAGCTATAAACAAATACAACCGAAGTTGCCTTTGTGCAAAATATTTTGATAATATGAAGCATTATTAACCATTGTTTCATGATAATATCATAGTTATATTATTGAAAACTAATGTGAAAATTCAACTTACATATGTGAGAAGAAAACTATACATCTTATTTTGTGTAACCCATCCATCCATATCGATATAAACAGTTATCATATGCTATATACTGCAAAGAACTTGCATAAAAGCTGTACTATCCAAATCTTAGAGTAACATGAGTTAGTATTCTGTTTACAATGTTGATTAAAATGGAAGTTTAGATCTTCCCAAACCAAGTATTGTCAAATATGGTTTTTTAGAGCCACCATCCCGTTAAGCTTTCTTGAACAATACGTATCCCCCTTTTCCAGTTGCAAACCTACTCTAGACAACACTTGGTTTTATAGCATGGTCAAAGAAGATAAAAACTAACACATCATTATTTTTTCAGTAATTATTTATTTTATTTTTTGAAAAGAAGACAATTTTGCTTGCAGATGCATTTCAAAACTTATTTGTCAACCTTTTTCAGGTTCAAGCCAGATGTGATCAAAGGAGATTTAGATTCAATAAGATCAGAAGTAAAGGAGTATTATATCAATATGGTTAGTTTTTTGTCTGCCTATTTAGCATTTTAAGTTACACTTGCTGAAAAGATAGATTAGCATAATAACCGAAACATAAAAAAGGCCTGCAATTTATTCTTACACACACATATACACATATACATACACACACACATACATACATACACACACACATGTAACAAGCGACTGTCTTGTCAACACTTCATTATTTGTGTGGGGCAGTTACTGCATTTATGCACTTACGTTTCTCTCTTCTCCAAAACCGTTCTCCAACTCTAATCCATGTTACTGTCCATTTATATCTATAATTCTCAAATTTCAATTTCGCAAATGCTGCCATATTTTTCGCTGTCGTCACAACATTGATCTTCGGGTATTATGATACTACAGTTGGCTGACTATTTATATTGATATTCTTTTTATGATGATGATGATGATATGTGTTCGTCCTCTCCAGTTTGGTGATGATATCTTTCGAAATTTTAATTTCCAATTTGATCTTATAGTTTCATTTGGTTCAAGTCATGGTTAATATTAAATGTCGTACTTGTTATATCTAATCCTAAATGATAAATACTTGGCGGCAAGGTTTTCAACATGAGATGTAAATCGTAAAATTCAAATCTTGGATCAAAACGTGGTTCAAATTGTAAATCATAGATTCAGAGGATCTATATTTTAAGGTTTATACACACTTTAAATTGATTTTGTGTTTTGAAAACATTATAATTGGAATTATGAGTCCAAATAAGTATATTAAATATGTTAGTTCGAGTTGAACCTTTTTTTTTGTATTGCAGTTTTAACTAAGTTTGCATCGAAATATAAATCAAATAGTAAAGAAAGAGATCCGAATCGGGATTTAAGTCGTAAGATTTTAAGATTTTTGACAGCGATGTTTGGTGGTATCCTCTCTTACATTTTATTTTCAGTGAGTACCTGATTGATTGAATTAAAAATTCTATATGAATGTAAGGCTTCAGCCAGTTGCAAAAATTAAATATCAGGTTTTACAAGACACTTTGGATTTTGGAAACAATGGAATAATAAATTTAGAAATACAGCGCATTCTGTGGCACTAATTATGCTTATTCTAAAATTGCGTGTATACATATTATTAAAAAACCCATGGCATGAGTTTTGCTTCCAACCGATACAACTTTCACAATACAAGATTCTACATGTATGTTCGGCTTGCTACATTTCTTTTTCGTCGCTTAAGTTTGAATACACAATTTTCTATTAAGAATGAGGAAATATTCTTGAAATGGTGCAGTCCCACGTACAGCTTAAACTTTCATATTTGTAAGCTTAAAACAGTATTTCTATACTTGCCACTTATGCTTAGCTTGATGGTTGTCTATATTTGAATATTTTTTAAATAGAGTAATTTTCTATTTAATAATATCAATAGACCAATAATATTAATAAACTGTACTTCTACATGGGTAATGTTAACATCTACGATTTCCTTGGGGAACGGGTTAACATTTTCCTTTCTATAATTGCCACTCATGCTTAGCATGAAGCTGGCCCTTCTAAATTATAAGTCTTAAGTGTGCGCGTTTTCTGTGTTGATAAATTATTCATTGATAAGTAAGAAAAATGCATGTTCGTGGATTCATCGATCTTTGATTGCTTGTATAATTAGGCTTAGAGCTTAGGTCTCTTGAATTAAATAATGTCTGCATTTTTATCCTACGAAAAAGTTATATTCACGTATTACTGACAATTGGCTATCAGTTCCACAAGTGAGAGGGCTTTGAAACCGTGCTTTTGACTTTGGTCTGTAGATAACATATTGACCTCTTCGTTTGTCCTTTAAAAAAAAAGTTAGCTACATGTTCTTATCCGTGGCAATATCACATCTTTGATCATCTTTATTTTGTCCCACATATGAACATCAACTTTTTTTACAACTCATTCTCATATAAATGTAAGTGTGCTCCAATTATGAAAATATAAACACTATAATTCTATTCAGTTTAGTTATCCGTTAGAAGCTTGAAAGAAAGTATCATATGCTCATGAACTATTAATTCTTGTAAAGTTATTACAGGGCTGTTCCCTTTGAATCAGAATGATTTTGTGCGAAAGAACAACTTTTTCAAATTTTTGTCATGGCAGGGAGTGAAAATATTGGATGAATCACAGGATCAGGACACTACGGATCTGCACAAGTGTATTGCTTATATATGCGATTGCACTCCACATCTTGAAAAAGAAAATGTAAGTTGGACAATATTGTTCTCACTTGGATGAAGTATTCCTTATTCAAAGTTTGTGTTGTGTTCTACATCAATTTCAAACAAGAAATATTGAAATTTGTGCACATTTCAATTAAGGTGGCTGCTCTATATCAATTTCTTAATGTAGGAGTATTTGTTTGTATTCCCCTAAAAAAGACATCTTAAAAGTTTATTCTATTCATGTTGTTTGTGTTGTGTCACCAACTTTATTCGTTCAATTTTGCTTTGAGTAGGAATTTTTTATTATTCATCTATAAATATCGTAGGAGTTTGAACAGAATAAAGCAATTGCTTTATTATTATTTCTGTTTCATAGTTGATTATCCTTTACTCGTGGCTAGGAGTATAACTTTGACTAAAAGTTCAAACTCAGAAACAATTGATCAGCTCATGACACGAAACCATATAAACTACATACAATTTTAGACACCAACATTTCTTCTTCTTCTTTTTTTATTTAGTTTTTTTGTTTTTTTTTTGTTTTTTGTTTCTCAGTTAATTTTACCTTGTGTGTTGAATTGCAGCTATGTATACTTGTTGCTGGAGCACTTGGAGGAAGATTTGATCACGAGATTGGAAATCTAAATGTTCTGCATCGATTATCAAATATTAGAATTATTCTTCTGTCGGACGATAGCTTGATACATCTTCTACCAAAGTCACATAGCCACAAGATATATGTCCAGCCTTCGATCGTAGGTCCACATTGTGGGATTTTCCCCCTTGGTTCTCCTTCTTCATGTACAACCTCCACTGGACTTAAATGGGATTTGAGTAAGTGCCAATATTTCTACTAGTATATCTTACAAGTGTATTATCATATATAACTGATTTTCTTCGACCCAAGTATATCAAGAGCTCATTAAATATATGACACATTTACTGTTTTAAATCTCGTTCTGAATCTTGTTAGAGTTTTATTTTTTTTTCCAAAGATGGGATTGCGATCCAGAATCTTGTTCGAAGTTGTATGTTTTCTTTTGTGTATTTTTCTTTAAAATGTTTTTATATATATCCAAAAATGTTTAGTCCTATTTGTACTTCTACACAAGTGAATCATAACATGATGCTTTGTTTTTATTGATGTTCAAATTATATAAAACAAAATTCATAAAACAAAATTCATTGAGTGACTTCCAAATCAGTTTCTTAACTACCATTAGTACAGAATTAGTGTAATCAATTCTCTAGCATTTCTCTTCCTAAATGAATCAAGTATGCATGAATTTTTATTTTTATGTTTTACATTAATAATAAAAAATCCTTTAAATGTCAATTCTAAACACATGTGAATTCGAGATTGTTCGATGATGTACTTTACATTCTGATATCTTTATTAATAGTTGGCTTGGAAGCACAAACTTTTGGTCCGACCGCAAACTTGCGAAATGGGCATTTCACCAGAAGGACAAACTTTGCAGTCCGATTAATTTCTAGGACACGAATCTGGAATAATTAATTTCAAGGCCAAAGTCAGCAGAATAATTACTTTCAAGGACAAAGTCAGTTGTCCAATTACTTTTAAGGACATAATTTCATAGGTTTTTAGGCCTTAGAAACTAATTATTTTGCGTATTGTTCTTAAAAGTAATTATTTTAGTTGTATGTCCTAGAAATTAATTTCACTTGCTAAAGAGGCCCTTGTGGCTAATTCCCACCTTCGGAAAATACTCTTTACTCATATATATTTTAACGCTCATCTGTATATGTTACCAAATCCCTTAAAAATTGGATCTAACAAATAAATCCACTTTACAAATTCAACACATGTCTTTACAAATATTAATAAACATTAATATCACTTGAAAATAGGATCCGATAAATAGTTTTTTTTACAAATTCAGAACGCTCAAATATAATCAAATCTTAATGTCACTTTAAAATAGGATATAACAAATGAAATTCCTTTACAAATTCTTTCTTTATTAACTAATAACATAAATATAAATTGAAACTACCAAAAAAAATTAGATACCGAAACTTAAAAATAAAAATTCAAACAAACTATGCATGAGTTCAACGCAAAATACAATTAAATATTTCTGGAAATCATTTTCTTTTGAACGTATAACAAAAAATGTAATTTATAGAAAAACAATTCATGTGTCTTCATCACGCGCGAAGCGCGTGCTGTAACGCTCGTTTCAATATGAGATGTACAAGTGATATACACCCGTCTCATTTGAGATCTCATCTTACATGGGATATTCCATGTGAAATTTTTTAGGCTAAACAGGATCGAAATACGAGATTTGAAACATTGGATGTACTCATCTTAACACCACAACACCACAATTAAACATTTTTATATGGGAACGGTTAGAAAGAGAATATCCAAGGGAAATGAATAAAAAGCCTTTTCATATTTTTTTTTTTTGGTAAAGTGAGAATCAAATCAATGATTATCCCCTTATAAATTAAACTAAAATTACTAAATTGCCTTTTTTATAATCAACTTTTTTTTTTCATCTCAAACTCTCTCCCTCGCTCTTCATCTCTTAACCTTAAACTCCAATACTCTATTTTTAGTAATCATCTAATTACCAAATCATCGATGATGTTTAGAATCTTTGTTTTGACCGAATTTTAAAATAAGGTGCTTATCTGTGTCTACTTTATTTAACTTATTTTATTTCTTCAAACAAAATTAATATAAATATATTTTATGTATTTAGATTGAAAATGATACAATAGAAAGTATTGCAAAGAGTTCCAAAATAAAATGAAGGGTAGTATTGGAAATATTGGTAATAATTTTGTATAAATTTTTTATTATAGGTTTACCAAACTGTTGCTATCTTTTAACAATTCCCTATAAAAATTTAACCTTTTCAAAAATTTCCCGTTGACTTCTACTCACCTTAACCAAATTGTTGCTACCTTTTAACAATCCCCTTTCTACATTTGCCAGGAAAAAAAAAAGGAAAAAAAAATCACCAAGTCCCACATCGATATCGAACCACTAAGTCCTAATTTTGGTTTGTTTTTGTTTAACATTTGCGCAATAATTTATTATATGTGGGTTTATAGAGTATACGTTAATTAATTCTTTTTCCCATCAGAAAATAAAAGAAGATAACTATTTTTTTTTCAATGTGTGGTTCAAGAGAAGATATACCTGTCTGTGTAACACTATAGCGACAGTTTTAGTAGTATATTTTATAAAGATCGAATAAAGTTTAATTTTATCGTAATTGATTATTTTTGGTTATTTTATGTCTAAAATGCATTGCCCTTTTTATTCCTATCAGATAATACGAGCATGAACTTTGGTGGATTGATCAGTACATCCAACATCGTTCTTGAAGAGGTGGTCACAGTTCATTCTGATACAGATCTTTTATGGACAATATCTATTAAAAAGATACCTGCTTTATGATTTCATTTTCATATACATTCTCGGTTTTATGCATTTCTTTTGCTGTACATAACTTCTCGTCTGAAATTGATGTACACGTAGTGAACTACAGCTTCAGTAGATCAGGTATATACCATAAAACATTTGATAATATATTCATTTATTCATATTGTACAATAATTAAGAGTCAAGAGTCCTACGTTGACACATTTCTTATATATATATTATATATTATAATGCACTTGGAGATTATGATTTTCTCAATCTTTTTTACCTACAATAATGTGTGACAAATGGATATTTATTTCTATGATTAGAAATAATTGTATTTTTTTTATATTTCGATGAGAGAAAGACAGAATTATATGTATTACATTGTTAATGCAACTTTTTTTTTCAATGATCAAAATAATTATTGGATAGAATTTTGGGTTTTTGTATTATAAGAATTTTGGGTTTACTGCCCTAATTGATCTTCCATCCGACATTATATGTGTCTAAATAGATAGTTTGATTATGGATTTTAAAATAACACATTTGTATGCACGTGATGTGGTATTTTTTCTAATATGGGATGAATACAAATTGCAGAATGCAATTGTGTTGTTGGACTTAACGATCATCCATGGGGCATGGGGCAAAGTAAATTTATTTTATAGCTTTCTTCTTTTCAAATGCCAATGCTGTCTGTTATCCAACGTTTGAACCGTGTGAATTCTTGATGAATTTGAATTTCACGATGACGAAGGAATAGATCAAGGAGCTCAAGATAAGTCAGGAATGGTGAAAAGAAGTACAAGAAGTTTGGCAAAGATTTGCAAATGCCAAATCAGGTCGGTACCGGTATCAGTCATATCATTACTGAGTTGATTCTTGATGTGAGGTCCACTTTTGAGTTGTAGGTGAGGATGCAGTGTACTTGGTAAAAAAAATTAAGACTCACATAGGACAAATCAAGTCGGCATCGACATGATTTATAGGGAAAAATTTTCAGCGAAGCTTTGGAATTTCAACACTTGAACAAATATGAAGGAAAAGCGAAGATACAAGGTACAATGTACAAAATCATGTCGGCACCGACATGATTTATGTTATGAATTTGACTCGTTCTTCCTTCCTAGTAGCATGGATCTGATCTTACTTGGTCTTCTACGAGCAAGCGACTCTGATAGAAGAATTCATCTATAAAATATCCATGCCAGAGCAACGAAAGGTGGACTTTGGGTTCTCTTTCTCTTCTTACTCCATTTTGCCACGAAGAGCACGAATTTCCTTTGTTTTCTAAATATGAAACATTGTAATTTAGCCGTACTTATGCAAAATCTTCTGAAATAAAATTAAAGTGGATGTAGGTTAGTGCTTTGAGGTAGAATCACTATAAAATTCTATGTATTCAAACATTTTACTTTCGTTTTTAGATCTATAATTCTCATTTGAGATCGATTTTTATCATTTTTTGGCATTTTATCATTTTTTGACACAATTTTTTTTGATGTTTTCACTTAAAAGGAAGATTCTTAGGTCTGGATCTAGCTTTAACTTTGGATTTGAGGTATCTAAAGAGTAGATCCAAGGATTGTTTGTTGTAGATATGAAGTTATTTGAATTTTAAAGAAGAGTCTACTACAGATCTAATAAGAAATGGTCCCAAGGAAAGCTGTTTCTAAATCTAGAGTTGCTGCTGGAGGTGATGAAGAAGGCTCTCAACATATTGAAGAAACCATTCAACCTTTGAATGCTTTACCAAGACCTTCATCTCAGCAAGAGATGGTGACAAAGACCGAGCTGGATAAGATGATGGTTGAGATGAATAAGAAGATGCTGGAGAGCTAGAATGCCATCATGGAAAAGATGGAGAAAAGCTTTCCAATGATGTCCCAGCTACTGCAAAGGCATAGGAGAAACCGTATGGATTCATCGTCTTTAGATTCTGAGGTAGAAAGTTCATCTTCATTATGTCAAAATCGAAGAGATGACAGGCAAAAAAAGAAGAGGAAGATTGCTGAAACATCTAGGAGGCAAAGTGAAAAAGAGGGAGGAAATCTAACAAGTGCCAATCAAGTCGGTGCTGACCAAAATCAAGTCGGTACCGAGTTGATTAAGGAGGTTTCCACCAATATGAATGCAGATACAATGGGTTTTTCAGACAGTGAAGTGGAGTTGCAGGATGTTGGCATTGATGACGACCAAGCTACTGGTGCACAAGTTGGAGGTGTTTAGACGAACGCTGCAGAAACAACAAGGCATCGGTAGAGAATGTCTGGACGAATGGCTTCCCCAGAGACAGGGAAGCCTAGACGTCGTACTACGAACCAAAATCTTTTGCAGAGTTAAACACTTGGAGCTATGCCCGACGCTCGCCGTTTAGCCACCTAAAGCAGCGAGGAGTACATCACTGATATGATAAAGATGTTGTTGAATGAGACTAGCACAAAAACAACGATGAGTGGGGCTAATTGCCTAGCCAAACCCCGTTCACCAAAAATACTCTGGTAGAGAGGTATTTGAAGAAGTTTGTGATGGAAACTATGTCATCTTATGATGGAACTACTGATCCAAGGAAGCATTTGCTGAAGTACGGATGACACTTGGGTAGTGCTCGTGCTACGGATGGCGTGAGATGTAGGTGCTTTTCCATATTTTTGAATGGAGTTGCTACGATATGGTTTACTTGGCTCATGCTAAGCTTATATCGTCTTTCGATCAATTAGCGAAGAAGTTTATGGAGCAATTCCGGCTCCATACCGCTCGATCGAAAGACGTGATGTCTTTGTCGAATGTTCATTAGAGTTATGGGGAGACTTTGAATGATTTTCCAAAGAGATTCAATGTTGCAAGCAATCACACAGAGGAAATTGTTTTGATGGCGTTGGTCAATGGAGTTAACCCAAGGACTGATTTCGGTAGATTGTTGAAGAGAAAGCAGCCATCCACCATGGAGAAGTTTTATCGAAAGACATCTCAATTTCTACGCTAGGAAGAGGAATATTTGGCTATTCACGATCAAGAGGAACCAAATTTTGTAGTGCAAAGCAACTTGCTATCAAACATCGCAGTGATAGTGTAGGAAACGTTGCCATGAATGTTAGAACGATAATAATACCAAAAGAGACAACTAAGGCACTGGTGCGAAGAAGAAAGATGCCAAGAAGCACATGAGGTATACTAGACCGGGAGATTATACTCCATTGAATGATTCTATTGAAAAAATCTACCTTGCCATGCAAGGTACTGAAAACTATAAGAAGCTAGCCCCGAGGGAGGCTACTGAGCAGGAAAAGCATTTGGGGAAGTATTGTCGCTTTCATGAAACACATCGACACAATACCAATGAATGCTGACATTTGAGAGCTGTGATTAAGGATTTGATAAGAAAGAAGAAGCCACAACAATACGTCAGGAACCCACAGGCTGGTAGGTAGACAAATAATAGACCTCAAGGTCAGTTTGTCCAAGGGAATCGGTCTGGGTCCAGTGGAGAGGGACCAAGGCAGCCGACGAGAAGAATAGTGATCAATAACTCTGGAGGACCTCATCTTGTAGAGAAAAGCTGGAATGAATTAGAGCAATATGACTGCTCGTTAAAGCATGTGCTCAAGAAATGTTTTCCACCATAGAGGATGGAACTCCAACGAAACAACAAAGAATGATGAAGGATGACATCAAATAGAGATGCTGACGGAGTGCAAGTGCCAACGCTTGACGCCATGGTGATTACGGCCATGATTGGGCCGACAATAATGCACCGAGTCCTTATTGATTGTGGGAGCTCGGTTAATATTTTATTTGAAAAGACGTTTAATCAGATGCCGCTCAACATGAAGGATCTAAAGCATTGTAAATCTCAAATCCAGGGATTTACCAAAGAGGCCAAGGCACATGTTGGCTGCATTGAGTGACCCATTGCATTGGGTGAAGGGGACTGCAAGATAGTGCGGTTACAGATGTTTGTTGTGGTCGATGGATTCTCGACTTATAATGTTTTCTTAGGCCAACCAGCCCTTGCCAGTTTCAGAGTTGCCCTCGCTCTGTGGTGTCTGATGACGAAGTTCCCTACCAAGAAAGGAGCACGAGCAATACAAGGCAACCAAAGCACTGGTCAAGAATGTTACGTTGCAGAGCTCATAGAGGCAAAGCGACGAGAGAAATGAAAGGATGGAGAGAAGTTTCTCTGAATCAAGACCACTGATGCATAACAACTACTACCCAAGCACTGGCTTGGGTCCCATAGTAAGTTATACAAGCCTATGGATCCATGAAAAGAGTCAGAGGATGCGAGGGCAACACCAGTGAAGGTGACAATCGACATTTCGATCGATGATGAGGATCCAATGAGGTTTCTCAAGATCGGGTCTTAGTTCAGGCTGAAGATGAGGAAGGAGTTGGTAGGGTTTCTCCGGGCAAACATGGACGTGTTTTCTTGGATGCATTCTTATATGTGTCTAATTTTGCTGGAGATAGCGTGCCATGCATTGAATATGGACCTAAGATGCCCTCCCGTGAAACAAAAGAAGCGTAGTATGGAACCGAAGCAATCCGCTGCATTGAAAGAAGAAGTGGATAAGCTAAAGGCAAATGGTTTCATCCTGATGTACTACACCCGAAATGGGTATCGAATCCTGTGTTGGTCAAAAAGGAGATTGGGAAATGCGAACATGCGTTGATTATTCCGACTTGAATAAAGCATGCTTGAAAGACTGCTTCCCCTTACCGTGGATTGGCCAACTCGTAGATGGAACTGCCGGACATGAACTGTTATACTTTATTGATGCACTCTGGCTACAATAAGATATCGATGCACGTCCCAAATCAAGAGCATACGAGCTTCATCGTCGATTTGAGGCTGTATTGTTATTGAGTCATGCTGTTCGGTCTAAAGAATGCTGGAGCTACTTACCATCGACTAGTGAACATAATGTTTAAAGATCAGGTCAAACTAACTATGGAGTTCTATGTGGACGATATGCTTGTGAAATCATAGCGATCGAAGAATCACATGGGTGTTCTCTCTAAAATGTTCGATGTACTTTGGAAGTATGGAATGAAGCTCAATCCACTGAAGTATTCTTTCGAAGTCGCATCGGGAAAGTTTTTGAGTTTTATAGTAAACTCAAGGGACATTAAAGCTAACCCAAAACATACTAAAGCATTAAAATAGGTTACTACCCCAAAATCGAGGTGGGAAATGCAGAGCTTGAATGGGAAGGTCGTGACACCAAGTAGATTCATCTCAAAGGCGACCGATAAGTGTGTATCGTTCTTCGATGCCCTCAAGAAAGAGAAGGAAAGTTTGTCTAAACAAAGGAATGCCATGATGCTTTCCAAAACCTATTAGAACACGTAACCAAGCCCTTAAGAAAGAGAAGGAATGTTGTCGAAGTCTTTGAAAGGAGATCTATTTGTTTACCTAACGGTGTCTGCTCATGCACTGAGTGCAACTTTGGTGCGTCAGGAGAGCAGAATCCAAAAGCCAGCATATTATATCAGAAAATAATTCCCATAGTAGAGAAGAACTATTCAAAGCTAGAAAAGTCGACATACTGTTTGTTTGTTGATTGTTTCGACGAAGTGGCGGCCATATATCCAAGCTCACCCGATAAAAGAGCCCGACTGATCAGCCGTTGAGACAAGTATTGCATCGACCCTAAAATTCAAGACGATTAATAAAATGGAATATTGAGTTGAGCCAATATGATATATGCTACCATCCTAGGAAGGCGATTCGAGGACATACATTGGAAGATTTCATTGTCGAGTTTACCATCCGAGATGACGAAAAGGAGAATGTGTTAAACTTTCTCAACGGAAGTTATATATGTATGGATCTTCCAATGAACATGGTTCTGGGGCAGGAGTTATTCTAATGACCCCCGAGGGATGGAAAATCTGTTATGCCTTAAAGCTAGAGTTCTTGGCAACAGGCAACGAAACTGAATGCGAAGTGTTGATTGTGGGTCTAAAGATAGCAAAGGAATTGAGAGTCAAGACGTTGAATATATTCAGCGACTCTCGGTTGGTGGTCTGTCAAGTGAAAAAGGAACTTCAGTCTAAGGGCGCAAGACTTTCCCCTTACTCGATGAAGGTGTTGGAACTATTAAACAGTATTGAACATCACACAATAACACACATCCCCATGGAGGAGAATATAAAACCTAATTCATTGGCCAAGTTGGCCAACTTTGGGGATACGCAACTTTTGGGTATCGTTCCAGTTGAGACTTTGACGATTCCAAGCATATAAGAGATATATGTTGATTGGATCTTGGATGTCAAGGAAGAAAAGAAGTTGTGGATGACTCTAGTTAAATAATATTTGCTAAAATGGACTCTTTTGAATGGAAGAAATGAACGACGAAAACTCCTGCATAAAGTACCTCGATTCATTATGCAAGAAGGAGTGCTGTATAGGAGAGGATTCTCAAAGCCCTTACCAAGGTGTGTCACCAAAGATGAAGTTAAGAAAATTCTTAAGGATGTGCCCGAAGGTAGCTGTGGTGATCACATTTATCCCCTCCCTTTTAATAAGAGAATTTTATACTTTAGTATAAACACCCTATCTTTTTTTTGCTCTCTCTTTAATTTCAACCGTTCGCATCCCTCAAATCTCTTATCTTGACCGTGAATATATTTCCTTTTTATGATTTAATGGTTAGATCTCTCTATCTTCTTCTCTTGTAAATAGCACTCCTTTTCTTCTTCTCCTTTACCAGTCCACCCGAAATTTTCTATCTTAAAATATCAAATATATCTTGAAAAAACTTTAATTTTCAAACAAAAGAATTTCTCTTTGTAATTCACTTTGCTTGCTATTATTATTACTATTATATCACTAATTTTGAGTTTTGATTTAGTTTATTTTTTTCCACTAATTTGGGTCCTTCGAAATCTGCTAATTCCGTGATTTCATATGGATTTTATTACATTTCTTCATAATTTTTTCTTTGATTCAACATTACTCTCGTTTAAATTGCTTACTTTGATAGCGAGTTCCAATGTTTATTACCCCATACTCACTTTAACTTCAGTGTCTAAGAGCCATTGACTGCTTATCAAGTTGCAATAGCTTGTTCATTTAATATGTGATAGTATGCTTGTTTACTTAACCAACACGCGACAACTCAACATGCGATAGGTCATTTATCTACTTTATTTAACGTGCAACAAATCAATATGTGATAACCCATTTACTCTCTTTGCTCAACACGCGACAGCTCAATTTGCGACAACCCTTTACCTATCTTATTCAACATGCGACAGCTTAACTTGCGACAACCCATTTATTCGTCTGATTTAACATGCAGCAGCTCAACTTACGATAACCCCTTTTATTTATCTTATTCAACATGTGATAACTTGCGACAGCCCCTTTATTTATTTTATTCAACATGAGATAGCTTATTTGTTTGCTCAATATGGAATGGTTTTATTTATTACTTTTACTATTTTATTACTTGGGAATTCATTAGATAACCATGTTGATTTTTTTGTGTAATGTCAATAGTTAATATTTTGCCTATATACTAACTGATATATCACCTATAGTTGATTACTTCCCTAAAATTATTTATATTTTTTTTGTCTAAAATCATAAATATACTAGGAGTAAGTTATGTCTAAATTTTGCTTCTTTATTAGTTAAGGTTTTATTAACCTACATGCTTTGATTAAAATGGTATAGGCACCATGGCTAGAAATAAAAAAGGACCTTCTAAAGAATCTCCCATTACTCCTAAACCTAAAAAGCCCTTTGAGGAGAAATTCTATACTAATTGTCAATCCTATTTCTCAAGGCAAAAGGACATCGACTCTTTATTACAGCACTTTGGAATTTCTGGAGTTGAACTCAAAGTTTCTGGTCCTTCTAACAAGATCAACACTCCTCCTAAGGGATTCTTTGTCTTTACCCTATGCATATTGGGCATTCCTGCTACTTGCCTTTCAACAACATCATCACTAAAATTCTGTCTTTCCTTGGGATTGGCCATATCTAGCTTACTCCGAACTCCCACAGTTATGTTCACTCCCTTTTTGTGCTACTCAAAGAGCTTGAGATAGAGGATTTAACTCCTACTCTATGTTCACTTTCCACTCTTTTGATAGCTAAGTATCAGCTTGAAGTTACTGTATTCTATCTCTACCCTACCGATAGCGGGTTGATTTTTGATTCGACTAACAAGACTAAGGACTGGAGCCACCGATTCTTCTATGCGAGATGCTTCTCTCTTGAGATTTCTAGGAGATTTTCTACCTCTGGTATGTCATTGATCTCGTACCTTTTTAATTATTCTATCGCCATTTTTACGCTAACTATTATTCTCTAGGTTCCACCTCAAAAGATATCGACCCTAAAGTTCTGACATAAATCGATAAACTTGGAGATGCCACCAATACTCAAGGAGTAGACTGAGGCTTCTTACTTAGGAGAAACTAAGGAAATATTGCTTAATTCAGCTGTTTCATCGTGTTTTAAGCGAACCAACTGTTCTTTTCAAGCCTCCGATTCAGCATTCAACCACCGATAACCCCGGATATTTTCTAGGTTCAATTCTTTTTATTTTTATATGAAAGAAATGGTGATTTTATTTACTTTTCAATTTACACTTTTTATTGTTTTAGATGATCGCTTGGTTGATCCAACTCTCGTGTCATCGGACAAGGATCCCTTGAATTTGCCTTCTTCATCAAAGCTCATAGTAAACCACCTCCACATCCCGCTTCTAAAGCTGCCTCATTGTCTTTGACTTCTGCGATGGGAGAATCTTTTTTATTGGCTAAGACTAAGAAGCGAAAGGAATATAGCGGTGTGTAAATTTCTTCTAAATCTCCACTCAAGAAATCAAGAGAGGCTGATTCTGCTTCGATGTTGCCTATGGTTCCTACTTCTGATATCATCACTACTTCTGTTACTTCTACATTGTCCACTCAAAGTCCAGTTGTCGATGGTGCGAGCTTACCACTTAGGGATTCTTTGCCTTCCTTCACCATCAACTAGGGCTTGATTCACCTCTTCCACAAGATGTTCCTCCTTCAAGTTTTGGCACAAGGACTTCTCGTCCTTTGAGCTTTGAAGAGTTATTAATGCCTATCCTCCAATCTCCTACCATTACGTCTTTGGGTTCAATTGAGGCCTGTAAAAACTAGGCCAACCTGCGGTGGAGTAAATGGGTAAATTTCAAAATAATTTCTTCCATTTGAATCTTATTGGGCCTATGAAGTCTAAGTTTATATAGATCTTATCTAAATTTGTTTTAAATTAAATCAATATTTTATTTAATAAATAAAGTTCATTTTATTAAGTTTATATTATATACTATGATATGCGTATCATATAGACATATGTGTGTACGTGCACTTGCAACGTAATATGGTGTACATGGTTTGACATGCCCATGTATAGATGTTGGGATTTACACCGCAACAGACATGTTAGCCCCTTTGTATACATTAGTGTTGTCAATACACACACATATATACTTATATATATAAATTTTATAACTTATAAAACATTATGTGTGACATATAAAATTTATAGATATATATATAATTTTCTTGTATAACAATTTTAATTAAATATAATAAATTAACTTTAAAACATATATATGCATGCATACATACATACATACATAGATATATATATATATATATATATTAAAAAAAATCCGAAAACTAAAAGATATTATTATTTTTATTTAATAATTATATATATATATATGTATATGTTGAAGTAATATTAAAATTATTTATATATATATAATATATGTAAATACATATAAATACGTATAATAAAATAATAATTAAAAATATGAATACGAATATATACATAAATATATTGTTGGCCATGCAAAGGTTTTTTTTGGTTTTAATTTTTTTTAAATTAATTCCCTATGGAAATTCTACAAATAAAATAAAAAACAATTTTAAATTTCCAAAAATAATATAAGTGTATATATTTTACATTATAGTACTTGTTGAAATTTTATAACATTTATTTGCATGCAATACATATATATTAAAGTCAAGTTTTCAAGATAAGTAATACGTATATATATTCGGCTTTTAAATATATATATATATATATAATAATTTTTTATTTTTGAAAAAAATATAAATATATAGAAACATTTGTGAAATACAAACAATATATGTTATACGTATTATATTAATTAATTTCTGACATTATAATCAATTTATAATATTATTAAATTTTGAATAATGTAAAAAAAATGTTTTTTTAATTTCTGGCCAAGAGCATATAATAGGTTATATATACATAAAAATATATATACAAATACGTATAATCCTTCTAATGGTAACAACACTTATATATGCAAATTCATAATATTAAGCATATAAACAATAACAACATTATTAAATAATGAATAATATACGTACATAAATGGTATAAAGTAGATTATTACCTTTCACCGAAGCCTAATTGATACACCTAGAAACGTTGAATCTGAACATTCCTCAAATGGAATCCTAAATTTAGAAAACGCTATTAGAATGAATGCAGCTACTACTGGTGTTTGAATCTTATGTTTTAAGCTTGAAAATTATGAGGATATGGGAGGGGGAGGGGGAGGGGGAGTGGCCGGCCTTAGCTGTAGTACAGGAGAGAAAAAAGTAAAAAAGAAAGTGATGGCTATAGATCTTTAAATAAAGGAGATCATAAGGAGTAAAATAAGGATCTAGATCCTCATTTTTCTCTTACCTAATCCCCTCACTTTAATTCAAAACCTAATCCTCCCTTATCCATCATATGGTCGGCCTCCCTTAGGCTAAGCATAGCCACACTCAATCAAGCTTCATATAGGCCTCAAAATCACTTCAAGCCCGATCAATAATTAACACATTTAAATCCAATTTAAACGCGTATCAATTTTGTATATCTATTAGTGTATTTACAACTATTATATACAAACTTTTAACATTGTCAACAAATATCAAGTGAAATTTTATAATTAATATTTCATAAATATTAATTAATTTAATTAATTTATCACAATTATAATTTAATTCGACTAGCGATTAATATCGAACAATTAGAATATTAACGTTCATGTCACTTCGTAGGTATTGTGAATTATGACCAAATTTATCAATTATTTGGCTAAAATCCAATTTTACTTTATTAAGCATTATCCTGTAGTGACAATTATTTACACCAATTCTCTTCATCCAAACTATATCATATTAGGACTTATGGAATTTGGTAATGGTCAAAATTCCAATATCTTCCATATTCAACTTTATAATCCAAACACAAAGTCCTTGGTTTGATAATAACAATTATTGTTAACCGAACTACTTTTCCCAAAGAGTTTTGACTTTAAGTTGACTTCAGTTGATCATGATACTAACCTCATATAACCGAGGAGACGAATCCTCTCTTGAATAGTGTTTCACTTCTAATACTTCCATTCGACCTAACTATAGTCATTCGATGGACGCCGTACCACAATTTGACTATAATCAAAGTGGAGCTTTCAAATTGAAGATCATCGGTATTCTCAAATTAGGAGAACCGTGTAAATTTGTCACATTGATATTTTCTATTTGACCTTAGCTATATTAACCAATAGAAAACTATTGAGTGAGACATTCCATAGTTATCTAATAACTATCAGTACGTAACCTTTTGGTGCCCCCAGTCATGATTAATTGACTGTCCAATATTTGGAAAGCGTTATGTACTTTAGTCTCAGAGGATGCATTAATATCCAGTTTCGATAAATCTTGAGTAGGAATATTTAAAATAACATGTTTATTATATTATGATAAAATACTCATGATTGCAACTATTTGTAATTACAAGCACAAACACACCGTTTATGGATTTTATATATAATACACTTAAACTAAATAATTAATTAATTATAATATATTATAATAAGCATATAATAGAAAAAATACCTTTTATTACGAATGAGAATCGATTACAGAGTTAATAATTTATAATAAATTATAGAACTGCCCCTAGGGCATAATCCTAACTTTATCAAGACCTCCCTTCCTTTTTCAAAAGAGGTCCTTATTTCTCTTTTACAATGACTCATCCTAGTATGCCTTTATTTTAACGCGTTAAATTGGCTGATTGATTTGGTTTTAACATTCATATTCTCTTTAGATTGGAAAACACCTATTTATTTTTTAGCAATCGTCTTTGTCTTCCTCTCAAAGCATGTCATCGTTACACGAGCTAAATTATTCGTTGTTCGAGAAGATAAAAATTCTTGAGAATGAAGTTCGGTGTCGCCAATCCAACAGTAGCTCCTTATCCTCAAAGAATGTTCAAATTACATCCTTATTTGATTTGGATAATAAGAAAACTTGTGACTTGGAGGAAAAGATAAAAGCTTTAGAGAAAGAACTCTCCTCGAGTCATAAAGAAATAAAAGAAGCTCAGCTTGAGATTTCCAACCTCAAAGAGGCTCAAACTAAAGTTTTGATTTTAAGAATGGATTTAGCAAAGAAGGACCTCTCTCTTAAGAAATTAAAGGCATTTCTTCACAATATAACGAATAGGGTATCTTCCTTTTTGAATGAAGCCCTTCATCGTTGGAAGGACGAAATTCCAAGGTTGTCTTATATACCACTTATAAAGATAACATTGACTGATGTTCGTACATGGACTTCCCTTCTCTTCGTTTCATCGGAGTATATTAAAAAAGAAAAATTTGACATCCTTCTTGATCGCATTCCAGGATATTTCTCTAATTTTGGGGACAACGATCCTATTGATCCTACAAAACTCCTGGCTTTTGATGATCTTCCATAGGATAATGACAAATTAGAGGGTGAAGAGGAAGACAGATTTGATGATGACAATAATGATGACGATGATGATAGGGATGATGGCGCAGATAATCATGCTAAGGATGGTTCGCCAAGAAAAGGTGGAGATGGTAGTTCTAGCCAGGGCAGATCAGGGGCTCCTCAGGACTCAAGTCATGCTACTGACTTCTCTTCCCCTTACACTAATCATGCAACTAGTGGTACACTACCACCAAATAGTCCTCCTAGCGGCGACAACCCACCTGGCTTAAGTAAGCTCGTCCATTCGTTTTCCAGAATTCAAAGAGCCCAACCCTTCAAGCTAAGTGCCTCAATAACTCCTCCATAGGTAAATTTTATCGTGAACTCCATTTTTTCATCTTATCTTATTTTATAGCTGACAGACCTAATATTACTTAATTACCTGCATATGAAGAAAAATAGAAATTACATTGAGATTTTGCTAGATAAGAAGAGGGACGAAATTTTAAGACTCAACAAAGAAAGGGAAAGGCGGTGCAAGGACTTGAATGAATCGAATGATAGATATATGCGACTCTTAAAATGCCTTAAATACTTAGAAGACATTAGGAACAAATGAGTTACACCTCTTCTCCGAAAATCCCATTTTCACTAATCTAACTTTCATAAGGAAAACGAAGAACTTACTACCCTCTTTTGGATGCTAATTAGAGACAATGCCAAATTGATGCAATGCCTCTACTTTGTTTATGTCAGGTTTCCTATGAATGATTTTTGTTTCTTGGGCAACGACTGTAGATGCTTATTTAGACGACTTCACAAGAGATACCCAGATGAGAGTGTATCGGACCCACACCATAAAGAATGTCGGAACTTACCTAAGGTCTCTGCCACTCCTTTAATTATTAATTCACTACCTCTAGACAAGATGAAGTTTAATAAGAACAATTTATTACTGAATAGTATAAGGAGTATATTTTATGATCCTTCGTGGAATCATTGTAAATTATTAATTTTGTGCTTAAGTTGATGAAGTAATGACTTGTTTATGTAAAATTTATGTTTTTGACTTTTAATTTTGTAATGTCATCGACGTATAGGTTTTTGAATTTATCTCTATTTCTTCTCTATCCTCTATTTCCAAAGCTGCCTTAAGTAATTGGTTAGATTGAAAAGGAATTTTAAGAAGAACTCCTCCTCAATTGAAAAGTCTCATATATCGAAATATTGCTTCCTTCGCAACCTTCATCATATGTACACTTAATTCCATAACTTGGACTATAATTTCTTAGAAGACCAAAGAGACTAATATCTTCACGAGTTACGAACCAATTATACGAAATTATTGTGTAGCGAGCTCACTCCCCCCCCAAGAATGGGATTATGGTGGATTCCCTTCTGGCAATACTCTTATTAGCATCGGTTCCCCTTTTACTACTACGTTTTCCATTTTCCCTTCGTCTTTTTAGAAAATACAAGATGCCTTTTCTCAATCCAAGGATTAAGGGAAAATAAATATATATGTGTTTGTTATTATCGTTGTTTTTATTTGAATGTAACAACATCAGTCATATTCCAAAGGATGATCTTTCCTGCACTAAAGATTTGTTGTTATTTATGTTTTCTTTTTCCTTAGGAGGAAGAACCGAGTTTATCTCTTGACGATCCTAACCTCATTCAACGTCCCGATAACATCTAATCCAGGTTAATAACTGCGATATGAAATCGTTCTTCTCGCTCAGCATTGGGCTTATCATCCATTAATAATGCTTAAGCTAATAAGTGGTATGAGAAGTACATTTGATTAAAATCTATTTTGAAAACTACGCAAGAAAAAGATGACAAGTTTAAAAAGAAGATTTCTTCCAAGAATAATAAAATTCTTGACTTAACTGGAAGACCAAATTCACAGTTTGACAGTCAGCAATTGGAGTATGTTAAAAGATTGCCCAACTTAGCCAGTGTATACTTGATTTGAAAACAGACTTACTGAGGTCTAGGAACAAATGTCAATTGTTTGAACTCATTTTAACTGCAGGCGAGAAAGGACTTCCTATGTCAACACCGGCAAAATCTTCCAAGAAAGCTACTTTGTGGGTTTCCTCTTCATCTCGAGGTCATTTGACATGCAGTGGTAATGCAGCCACTCCTTCTTCAGTACCTTCGCCATCGAAAAATGAATCTGGCAACCTTACCAGGCTAAGTAGGATTTTAAGTTTGAATGCAATAAAAAAGAGTATTGGAATGAAAAGTACACAAAGGTATTTTCAAGTCTTTGACGAGAGGTTGAAACCTTGGAACATAAAAAGATCGAGCTTACATCGAAGATTCAAAAGCTCAAGTCTGATCAAAATGGTTTATTTTATCAAGTTTCTCAGCTGAAAAGTGCTAACAAAAATTACGAGAAGACATTTGTTATCCAGCCTTTTAACCAGGCAATATCTAGACTGATCTGATGGATAGAACTTGCAAACTATTGAGGTAGAAGACCCGAAGAGATGGCTGTAAAGTTTATAAAACAAAGCATAACTAAGACTACAGGATGAAGACGGGATCAACTCACAAAAAGTCTAAGGCAATTCCACCAAGTCTATGGATCAGTACCGATCCATAGCTATGGATCAGTACCGAACGATAAAGTTATACCCAAACAACTCTATTCTCTTCCTATAACCAAGTGTTGATTCTAGAAGTCCATTCTCAACTCCATCTATCGATCGCCTTTCGTCCGATATCGAATAGCTCAAGCACAAGGAATCAAAAACTCTACTCCTCCACCGATCCATCCAATTGGTTCCAAAACAAGCCTATGGCTATATAAACAAGTCAAGAAAACATCAAGCTATCGACACAGTGATCCATTCCAAAGTGGTAAAAACGATCCATAACCAAGTTTTATGGATCGGTACCGATCCATCCATATTGCTGAGATGGCCACGTCTTCTCTTGAGCAACTATCGGGAGATCGTGAGGAAAGCGAAGATGAACGTGCTGGAGCTTTTCCCACCGACCTACATCTATAAATAGACATGAAGAGGCTTCATTTGTGGATCTTTTAGCTCTTTGACAATTTTACATATATTTCTTGTAATTGGCTACCGAGTAGTACCGAACGATAAGAACAATAGTTGTAAAATAGAGATATCATCAATAAAATCTCAAGTGGACGTAGGCAATGATTAGCCAAACCACTACAAACGTGTGATATTCTATTTTTTCTTGTTTTCATTTACTTTTCATCACTTTTGATTCTCTACCTAATCTATTGGGTGTTTATGCCATTTTTGGTACTAACATTTTGGTGCCTTCACTGGGAATTTATTCTCAGACCTGTTTGGATCCGTTAACTACTATTGGATTGTCTAAATCCGAGAGATAGATCCAATTTCCTTCGTTTTTTGGAATTTCTAACTACTCATATTTTCAAGAATCTACACGAGAGCTTTCTACAATGGCCCCAAGAAGAGACCGATCTACCACTTTGCATGCCGTCGAAGATGTTGAGGAGATCGATCTCCAGTAGGTTAATGAGGTTGCACATCCAATCGCTATGGATGTTTAGAACCCAGCTGATGTGGTCGCCAGAGTTGAGAAGGACCGCATGATGAAGCAGGTAGAAGACAAGCTCCAGGAAAGCCGCAATGAGTTGAATGCGCAGATGAAGTAGAGCTTGGACTTACTGAATCAACTAACCAGTAGTCGTAGAAGGAGCATGAGAGATAGAGTGCCTTCTGATTCGGAATCTTATAGTTCCTTGTCATCGGAGCAAAGGCAAAGGGACAAAAATCAAAAGATGCTAAGGAAGGAAACCAGGAAGTTGAAACAGAAGGCAGGACCAAGCCATGGCCAAGGCCTACGAATCGGTACCGATCCATCATGAGGGATCAGTACTGAAACATCAAACGTGGGTCCTAGTGCTCGACTCCCAGGTGATGATGCTGGTTTGGCTTCTGAGCATGCTATCGACGATCAGAATGTTAGAACACAGGCGGGTACTGCAGATCTGCTACGGAGAGACTATGTGCAAGGAACTACTGAATGAACAATTCCTCTGGAGTCAGGGGAACCCAGGTATCATAAGACTAACCGAGAGCTTTTACCGGGCCAAACACTCGGGGCATTATGTTCACCGTCATTCAGTAGACCCACTTGAACCAGATTTGACTAAAATGGTCAGGATACTGATAAGTGAGAATCAACACCGGTTGAATGATGAGTGGGGTTCCTCCTTGAGTCGGAATCCTTTCACGGAAGATATCTTGCACGCGGAATAACCACGGAGGTTTGTAATGCTAACAATGCCATTATATAATGAAAAGACGGATTCGAGGCAACATTTGATGAAGTATGATTGGCATATGGATTCCGCCAAGGCTATTGATGTCGTTAGATGTCGTTGTTTCTCAATATTCTTGGAAGGGGTAGCGACGATGTGGTTCACCCGCCTGTCGCCATGATCCATATCGTCCATTAATCAACTGGCATGAAAGTTAGCAATTCTGCATGTAGACAACACGTTCGAAAGATATGGTGTCACTTTTTAACCTCTTCAGCGAGCGGGAGGGTCTCTAAAGGATTTTTTGCATAGATTTCATACTATAACAGTGGAAGTAAGCAGTAAGTAATGCTCAGAAGGACATCATATTGATGGCGATGATCAGGGGAAATCATCCGATATTGATTTCTGGAGATGGTTGGAAATGAAACCCCCGTCGACGATGGATATCTTTTACAGAAAGGCCAATCAGTTCTTACACCTGGAAGAGGGATGTACTCGTCCCCGAAGGGATGATGTTGGGCATTCAGCTGAAGTTATACGGAGCAATGTTGTAGTGAAACAGTCTGGAGAGAGCTCTGGAATGTAGATATAAATGTCAACGACAAGAATAATGGTTAAAACGTAGTGATAATGAGGCCAAGAAGCGAAAGCCAGATTATAGGAATCATCCCAGGATTCCTAAGTATGATAGCTATACTAAGTTGAATAACCCAATAGAGAATATCTACTTGGGAACTCGCGGTACTGAGCAGTATAGGAAGCTGACTCCGAGGGAGCCGATTGAGAAAGAGAAAAAATCTGGCAAGTTTTGCAGATTCCATGAGACACATGGTCATAACACTAATGAATGCAGACATCTACATGATATGATCATGCAATTGATTCGTGAAAAGAAGTTACAGCAGTTTGTAAAAGCCCCACAAGATGGCGGGCAAGGAAACTCCAACCCTCATGGGTCGACATCCCAATGGGGGCAACCCGGGCCTAGTGCTAATGAACCTAAAAGGCTTAAGAAACGTCTTGTGATAAATGCTATAATCGGTGGACCGCATCCAGTTGAAAAGAGTTGGAACGAGATGGAGCGGTATGTTGGTGCTTTAAAACATGCGGTGAATGAGAGCTATTTTTCTGTTGAAGACAGTGCTCTGGCAAAGCAACTCAGAAGTGTGACAGATGATATCGTTTTCCCTAATAGAGATGCTGATGGAGTAGAGGCCCCGACTATTGATCTGCTAGTTATTTCGGCCATGATCAGATCTGCAGTAGTGAGAAAGGTTTTGGTTGACTGTGACAGTTCAGTCAACATTCTGTTTAAAAGAGCCTATGACCAGATGCTTCTGGAGGAAAAGGACTTAAAGTCATGTAATTCTCAGATCCTGGAATTTTACGGGACAGCTACTGAGCCAGTGGGATACGTGGATCTACTAGTGGTTCTTGAAGAGGGCGATCGCAAGAGAGTGTGAGTCGTGCCTTTCATTGTGTTGAATGTTTACTCTGCCTATAATGCTTTTTTGGGTGGACTATCCCTTCTCGAATTCAGAGCGTCCATCGCTTCTTGGTGTTTAACGATGAAATTCCCGACCGAGAGCGGTGTGGGGATAGTTCAAGGAGATCAGGGGCTTGGCCATGAGTGCTACGTCGTCGAGTTGAAAGAGGCGAGGCGAAGAGAAAAAGGAAAGGGTGTAGAGAGAACTCTCTGCATCAAGGCTCTGGACGCATAACAACGACCACCTGAGCCCTGAATCTAGCAACATAGTCGGTTCCATAAGGATATGGATCTAAGGAAAGAGCCGTTAGATGGAAGGGCGGCTCCAGCCAAGTTAACGATCAACATCCCGATCAGCCACGACGATCCTACATGGGTCTTGAAGGTTGGATCGCATCTTGGCGCGAGGATGATAAAAGAACTAGTTGCTTTTCTCTCGGCGAACTTGGATGTGTTCGCCTAGACACACTCGGACATGTGTGGAATCTCGTCGGAGATAGCGAGCCATGCATTGAATATAAATCCAAAGTGCACTCCTGTGAAACAGAAACACCACAGCCTGTATCTGGAGAGATCTACTGCAGTTAAATAAGAAGTGGGGAGTCGGAGGATAACGGCTTCATCCACGACACCCTATACTCGGAATGGGTATCAAATCCAATTCTGGTAAAAAAAAGCCAAATAGGAAGTGGAGGACATGCGTCGACTATTCTAACTTGAATAAGGCATGCCCGAAGGACAGCTTCCCGCTCTTGAGAATAGATTAGCTGGTGGATTCAGCAGTTGGACACGAGTCACTCTCATTCATGGATGTATTCTCAGGATACAATCAGATCCCGATGCATGTACCAAACCGGGAACACACCAGCTTCGTAATCGATCTGGGACTGTACTGTGATCTCGTTATGCCGTTTGGATTAAAGAACGCTGGAGCAACCTACCAATGGTTGGTGAACATGATGTTTAAAGACTATATCGGATGCTCGTTGGAGGTATACATGGACGATATGCTCGTTAAATCATGGTGATCAAAGAATCACATTGATGACTTGGCTGAGATGTTCAGTGTTCTCCAGAAATACGAGATGAAGCTCAATCCCTTGAAATGCTTATTTGGCATTGCATCAAGGAAATTCTTAGGCTTCATCATGAACTCCCATGGGATCGAAGCTGATCCGGAGAAATTCGTAGCACTGAGGAACATTCAAGCCCCAGAGGCGATCAAAGATGTCCAAAGCTTGAATGAGAATGTTGCCGCCTTGAGTCAATTCATCTCCAGAGCCACTGACAAGTGCATACCTTTTTTCAATGTGATCAAGAAAGGAAAAGGAATTTTGCTTGGATGCAAGAATGCATAGACGCTTTCTAGGCTTTGGTGGATCGTTTAGAGAGACCTCTCATTCTATCGAAACAGCTGGATGACAAAGACTTGTTTATCTATCTGGCAATGTCGGTGCATGCTTTGAGAACCGCACTCATGCCTGAAGAATCTAGAATCCAACAACCAGTGTACTACATCAGTAAGTGATTGACATGAGCATAAAGAAACTATCTGAAGCTGGTAAAGCTCGCATACTGTCTGTTGATCACTTCGACGACGCTCTGCCTCTACTTTCAGGCTCATCCGATCAAAGTTTTGAATGACTAGCCTTTGAGATAGTCTTGCAATGACCTGAGTCCTCTTGAAGGCTGTTGAAATGGAACATTGAATTAAGCCAATATGACATTAACTATCACCCTCGAAGAGCTATCTAGGGTCAAGCTATGGCGGATTTCATTGCTGAATACACTACGTAAGATGACACTCCAGAGAGCAGTGGAGAACATAATGTTAGCTGGAAGATGTACATGGATGGTGCATCTAATGGACATTGTTTCGGCGTCGGAGTCGTGCAAGTGACTCCTGAGGAACACCCGATTTGTTATGCTCTGAAACTCGAATTTCCCATAACAAACAACGAAGTAGAATATGAGGCCTGGATTGCAGGACTCAAGATTGTCAAGGAATTGAGAGTTAAAACTTTGCATATCTTCTGTGATTCTCAACTGGTGGTATGTAAAGCGCGGAAGGAGTTTCAGGCAAAAGGAGCAAGGCTAGCTCCTTATCTAAACCGAGCCCTTGAGCTACTTAGTGATATTGAATATTACACAATAATGCATATTCCCGAAGGCTGACTGTTAACTAAGTTAGCCAGTTTCGAAGACGAGCAGCTCATGGGCCTAGTTTTGGTGGAAGTACTGTCAGCTCTGAGCATCGACCATATGGATGTCGATTGGATCTTGGAGGTTGAACCTGAGAAGGAGTCATGGATGACTTCGATAAAGAACCATCCACAGAGAGAAATCCTTCCAGACAGGAAGAACGAACGACATAAACTCCTTCGTAAAACTGCAAGATAGGGTACTTTATAGGAAATGGTTCTCTGTCTCTATGCTTCAGTGTGCCGCCAACAGTGAGACCAAGCAAGTCCCGAAGGAAGTTCATGAAGGGGCCTGTGGCGACCACACTAGGGGTAAAAAACTAGCGAAAAAGATACTTCGGTAGGGGTATTTCTGGCCAACTATCAACCGAGATGCAGCAGACTACACCAGAAAGTGTGACAAATGCCATAGATTCGCCAAGATACCGAGAGCCCCACCAACGGAGATAATTCAAATGGTTAGCCCATGGCTGCTTGCAGTATGGGGAATCGATATCATTGACCTATTATCGATATCTAAAGGTGGCGCAAAGTACGCCATCGTCATAGTTGATTACTTTACCAAATAGGTTGAGGCAGAGCCGTTAGCAACAATCACCACAAAGAAAGTAATCAACTTCACGGTTAGAAACATCATCTGTAGTTTTAGGATTCCAAAAATGATCATTTTTGATAACGAGACCCAGTTCGACGGTGTTGAGTTCAAGGACTTCTGCCGTAGGCACAATATCGAGAAGAGATTTGCCGTAGTAGCACACCCTCAAGCGAATGGATAGGTTAAAGCAGTGAACAAGATTATCAAGTCCATTATGAAAAAGAAGTTGGAGAAGGCTAAGGGCAAGTGAGTCGGTGAATTACCATTAGCACTTTGACCTTATCGAACGACCCACAAGTCAGCGACTAGCCACTCTCCATTTGTCCTAGCTTACGGATCAGAGGTTATGATCCCTCTGATCCTGGTTGAACTTAAAGTATCTTCTAATCGAGTGACTCCCTACAATCCATGGACAAATGAGGAACTCCTGCTGGAGTCTCTCCATATGATCGATGAGAAACGTGATGAGGCCGACTTGAGAGTGGCCGCGCATCGAAATTGAGTCGTCCGATACTACAACACTAAGGTCAGAGCTTGGACCTTTGAGATTGGCGATTTCGTTCTTAAGCGAATCTTCTCAGGCCTTGGGAATTTGAGCCTAACTTGGAAAGGTCCATACTTAATTGAACGAAAACTTGGAGATGGGACGTTCAAGTTAGCAACAGCGAACGAGATCTCACTCCCGTGGGCATGGAATAGCGAACACTTGCAACGCTATTTCACTTGAATGTTAATTTGTATATACTTAATCAAAGCCATGTAACCTGATAGAATCTGTCATTTTTGACGTTTTATAAAGGAAATGACTTCCAAATCTCATAAATCTATCTATACTCGATTTTACATTGTGAATAGTGTTATGTTTAAATAAACTTGCACATGCAAAGGTGTGTAGGTGCCCAAAGATAGGTATCGACTAAACTTCTGCAGTCCATGATCGGACGCATAAAGTTCGACCATGTTTCGTGTCCAGAGATAGACGCCAAACAACTCTTTAACCCTGGACTTAGGGGTAAGAGTATAAATCCTCAGAGGCTGGACGAGACCGTTCGCCTTCACTGCTCATTCCCAGAGTTTGGCAGAGCATCCACACCTTACCTAGAGTAGGCAAGACAAAAGGTCTATGTCCGGAGACAGGCGAGATCTTATTTACGAACTTCGATTAATGCCCTAAGTTAAGCACGATCGACGACAAACGTCCTAGATGGGGATATTTAACCACTATGATTAAGTGGTTAACTCCGACCAACACCAAAGTTTGGCATGGTCAACACGTGCAATTTAAAGAAGGATGTCCAGAGAGACATCTGAAGGTGAATTACTACAATTAACGCCTGGAGATAGGCGTAATCGCACGCGAAACGTCCTTGAAATGAATGTTAAGACAACCTTTTAAGTAATTGGAATTTGACCACATTCCAGAGCTGAACATGGACGTATGTGAATAGAAATTCCAGAGATTATTCTTTATTCACGAGTAATGAAACGGACTAAAAACTTAATCCGATGAAGACAGCGATAAGTGGATCGCAAACACATTGAATGTAGAGCGCACTTCTCAAACACTTGGGCGAATTCAAATTCACACAAGACTTGAATGAAACAAAAGTCATTTTATTCACATCCAAAATAAATACAAGGGTTATTAACATCTCTGTTGAGAAGCAAAAGAGGAGGCCCAGTCCGCACAACATCGGCCGAAAAAACAAAAAGCCTATGTACTTCGCAACAAAAAACATAAAGGAGACAAACAATCATTTCTTCAGCTTGTGCTTTTTTTCTTTCTTCCCATCACTGGAAGGTTGTCCGCTCAAGCCTTCATTCTTTCTCTTACCTCCTTTCCCTCCACTTCCTTGGCCCTTCACCAGAGTGCTTTATGATGAAGTGAGGGCATGCTCTGAGTGCTCCCGGCCATAGATAGTGTGATCGGGATGAAGATGGGATCTCCAAGTGAATTGATGGATAACAATAATGGGATGAAGTATGTCAGTTCTTGCTTTATTTTGATGGCATCCAAGACTTGTTCATTGTGGATCTCCAGCATAGTGGGTGTTATAACAGGTCCCAAAGTCACCATCATTAAAACATCCTCGTCGATCTGAATTTCTTGAAACTCACCGGTCCCTTCTTCATCCAGAGCTTGGATCTTATATGCACGGGGACCGGGAGTATCCCTGACCGAAATGCTTGAAGTTGCTCCGAAGATAGTCACAACCGTTGAATCGGTCGTTGTTGCTGTAGGCCCTGGTTGGGAGCTTTCTTTGAGAAGAGCTGGAGTCGCAGGTTGACCTGTAATTTGAGATAGATGAAAGGATGACATCGATCAGTGTCATGTGCCTTCTCAAATATGGGTGAGGTAATTGACAAACCTCCACCAGACAGACATTCTGTGTAGGCAGGCGTACCATCCAAGGTTTCCTCTAGGATTGGAGATAGAACGCTGGGATTGAGAAGTTGCGGCGCATCCGGATTACCCAGGCTCTAACGAATTGACAGAAGCAGCTAGAGGCCCAGGAGTAAGACCTAACGTGACATTCTGAGGAGTGGTGCTGGAGCCTTCAGCTTGATCTCTCTGAACTGTATCAGCCAACTCTGGATGCAAGATAAGTTCACCTGCTCTGAGCGCCTCGATCTCCTCTGCACTTAAAATATCATTCTCCTGCTCCATCAAGTCTATTTCAACCCCTTTTGAATGCTCGCGCTCATCCCTCACTATTTTCTCTCATGCCATCGCCAAGGTGCGAGGAAAAGCTTTACCAAGTCACGCCAAGTCTTAGAATTTAAGAACATTGACATTATAGTTGGTGATGAGTGGATTGAAGCTGTCCTTAATCCATCTTTCTGCAGAAGCCACTAATTTTTCCACTCTTTTTGCCTTGTCTAGTGTGTCATCTCTTTCCTTATGCGCTTTATCTCTCTCATTGCGAGCAGTGAGCAATTCTTCGCAGTAATTGTGAGCAATCGGAAGAGCCTAATCTTTCTCTTTCCTCTCACCTTCAACCTGTGCTTTTAGTGCTCTTACTTCTTCATCCAAATTATGATTCATGTGGTGAACATACTCCACTTCAATCATGTGATTCTTTCTTTCTTGCTCGATCGTAACCTTCAAATCCCTAGCCTTTTGATTGGCATCCTCTTTGGCCTTCTTTAACTCAGCAACTTCTTTGTTAAGATGGGCAACGATCTCATCATTCTGATTCACTGTGAGTTTCATTCCCGTGATCTCGGCCTCTAGACTCTCGGAGTATTCCGAAATTACCTCAACTAGCTTCCTCCAAGTGAAGTAATGATCGTACGTATGCTACCATCTGACCCTTGACTTCATACGGGATATCCTTCAGATTAGGAACAAATTTGCAGGATTTGAAAATGATCTTCGAAAAATGACATTGTAAGTCATTAATTTGAGGATTTGAAGCGATCAGCCATTCCTCTTCAATGAGAAGTATGGAACAGTGAGACCACTGAGAAGTGTGGGACAGTGCTGGCTACTTGGTATAGAGAGAAGCATGAGACATGTCATCACGTGGATGGTCAACTTGACGACTAGAATGCCTCTCTAAACCCCTGGTTGGGGGAGATCTGGATCTAGAAAGATGCATTGACGACGAATCGTGTGGCATATAGTGTTTTTCTCTACCCTCACGATCACTGTTTGAAAGCCGACTGGAATCAGATTCATGACTAGGCTTGTGAGGTCGCGTAGTTGGTTTGCGCCTCGGCTGATATCTCATCTGATCATGGAAATCCTCGTATAATCCACATCGCTCCATGGAACTTGCGAGTAAAGCGAAGATAAATCAGCTTTGACAAGACAAGAGCACTACATGAGCTGTGCAGAGTGCAGTGCGTGTGTGTGCGCGTGCACGTGTCCTAGTGTTCCCCCGACGGACTATGGTTTTGAATTTTGCTGACTGGGGTAATCTCCTCTGCTTTGGTAGAAGGCATGTCCTCTTGGAAAAAAAAGTAAACAAAGAAATGAAGATCCCACCTTCCACAATTATTGGAAATGCAAAATCAAAGCTTTTCCCTAGCAATCAAGCACAACTCCATTATCAACTAAATTTCAAACTTTTAAACTAAAAAGAGGAGATTTTTCTTTATCCAAACTATAAAAGGTTAAGAGTATGAAGATTAAAAAAAATGAAGTTAAGAAGGTAAAAATGAAAATGAAAGATAGAATGAAAAATGAGGTAAATGTTCATTTTAAAAACGCAAAAACTAATGACCATAATGTCCCCTACACCAAATTTTCAACTTTGTTATCATATCCAAGCCACCAAAATGTCGAGCATATGGAAAAGATGATGGATATTAGAGTGATTCAAGTACTTTGGTTTATTTTCACACTTAAGGAATCTTTATATTCCAAATCCATCTTTTAATTCCAAATTTTAAATATATTTTATATTTATTAATTCTCATTATTGTTATATTATTCATTTACCTTTACATTTAAAAATAACATGATTTTATTAACTTAACCTAACATTTAAAATGTGGTTTTATAATATAAGCAAAGATATTACAACTTTCTACAACTTGTAGTTCGATAAAAATTCGAAAATCCAAAAAGCAGGTTTCGGTCACATTTCCAGTTTTCCATCGAACCATCCATTTATGTAGATAGAATTCACAATTGAATTTTCTATCATTAGTTATTAATTAAAAGAGGGTTATTTAATTATTAAAACCATCAATTGAATATTTAAAATAAATTAAACATTCACAAATTAAAGCGATAAAATTTTGGGTCATTACATTCATCCCCCCTTAAAGGAATTTCAACCCCGAAATTTCATCTCAATCAAACAAAGAAGGAAACCAGTTAACATACAAAACTTAACCTCTTTACTTCCCGTAACTATTTATGAAAATATTTTTATAAAACCTAACTTAAGTTCACAAGCTTGTATAATACCCCTCTACATCCTGAGGGTATATACCACTATCTGACTCAATTTATTTTATTTTGAATTTAACTTGAGAACTAAATACCCGGTTTTTATTTCAAATGCCTTTTTTTGAAATGATATATATATATATAGCCCAAGTAACCCCAAAATGACACTATATATCTTAATCCATAGAATATATATATATATATATAGCCCGAGTAACCCCAAAATGATACTAAGGAACTAGGTACTACCAAATAGTATCATACATTCCCCTACCAAGAAGGGTAATACTTAAGAGAAATGCTTACCTTTCGAACACACCTCTTTCCTATTTTTAGTTATTTTCGGTCCACTCGAACTAGTTAACATAAAAATACTTCTTCTTTTACAAGATTCTCCTTTTGAAACAATACTGTATGTATGTATGTATGTGTGTGTGTGTGTGTATCCATACAATAGATTTAACCTGTGCAGTTAATGCCTCGATATTACCTCGCTATAACCCTGCTATATCTCATAGCGGATTTCTACCGCTACGATTTTTCCATATAGCCCCAAATATAGCCTTTCCGCTTTAAGCCCCGCTATTTCCTCTATATCCCGTTATTCCGGCTATATTCCGCTATTTCCGCTATATCTTCTTTAAAAGAAATGAATTGAAAAGTGACATTTATACATTATAAAAATTATGAAATTAATTTATTTAATTGAATTTTTAATATATTTTCAGAAATGAAAATACTCTACTATTCTACTAAATTCAATTATGTTATATAACAGTTTTACGTTTATTTACAGTATATTCTCACATGTTTTTATTTAAAATTATTTATGTATTAATTATAATTCAATTGAACGTTAATTTTTCATTTTATTATCATTTATATATTTGTAAAAACATTAAGTACGAGTTTTATATGCTATTTTATAGTCATCCGCTATATCCTGCTATATCCTCGTTGTATCCCCGCTATGACTTTTTGCACCTCCGCCGCATTGAATCCGTTGAGCGCTTTAACTGCACAGGATTTAAAAAAGTATCTTTTACCAACTTACTTTGGGTTTGTTCAGGTTCGAACTCTTTTCGATCGTATAATGATAAAGGAAATAATTTACAAAGTGCACTACAGCGTTCGCCTAGGTAAACATCCGATTGTCACTTAGAAGATTATTCAGATCATCAAAAAACAAATCGAGACTCATTTCCCCGAACTAATCCAAAGAAAATACACCTTACTTTAAAATTTCCTTCCCAAAATATTTACACTTGTAAAAACATTCTCAAGTAAACTATCACTGCTATTTCCAAAAATCATTTTAAATAATAATATACATATTTCCTTTTGTAAATCAAATCATGCTTCTGGGATTAAATCAAAATTTGTTTTATCGAAACATTTCTATAGAAAATTGCTATGGTAGCATTTCCCCACTTAAAAAATCGAAAATGAACACCAATGATGCTGTAGTCATCATCAGAATTTTTTTCCAATGACAGAAGTGAGTCCAGTTCTTTCTATCT
This sequence comes from Allium fistulosum, assembly GCA_030737815.1. Classification (NCBI taxonomy): domain Eukaryota; kingdom Viridiplantae; phylum Streptophyta; class Magnoliopsida; order Asparagales; family Amaryllidaceae; genus Allium; species Allium fistulosum. Next base: position 10,215,659 of record JASFAW010000014.1, read on the forward strand.
CCTTTAAAATCCATTAGAAATATTTATCAATTAGAAATATTTCTATTCATAAATATTTTCAAATAATACTGTCATTATTTTTCCCAAAACTTTGAAAACCATTCTCCCAAAACATCGAGGTTTAAGACCTCAAATTTCTCTACTCAAATCCTTTTTACTTATGAGGCACATTTTTATAAATCAATTTTATAAAATCATCTTCTTATATAAAATCATTTCTTAAATATTTATTTCAACATACTCTAGCTTTCTTTTAATTAATACCCTTATTAAAATCCAATTTTAACTCAAATTTATCATCGAATGCCTTATAGTCAAATTGTGAAATTTAATTCACAAGGTGTTCATTTCAATGTTTCCCCTAAATTTTATTTACCCAACCCACACTTTAAAAAGGAAAATTACTGATAAATCAACAAACAATAGTCAGTGCCCAAAACTGAACGAGCATGACTAATCAAACCCTAAATGATAATGGTTGAATATTATCATTTCCTAACAAACAGACACATCAAAAGTAACTATATTAATTTTTTGAAGATCATTCCTTTTTATATATAAAATATACTCCTAGGTAAAATTATTTCATTTATCAATAAAAACAATACTGTATCGGTTGGCCTTGTTCAAGTGCTTAGAGGTCCCTATCAGTAACGTTAGCTACTTGTATTGATCAGAGTCCATAATCCACTCAACAGATCAATCAACACAATATAAAATATTTTTATAAAAATAACAAATACATGTTCTTATATATACTCTCAAATTCATTCTAGGATATTACTAATCCTATCTCTAATGAGTTTACACCACCAGGGCAAAGGTTCTCGCTTAAACTTTAGCTCTGATACCAACTATAACAACCCGCCTTTCCGATCCTCTAAAGTCAACACTAATGGTATTTGCGTGTCGAACATCCAAGTAACAAAAAGACAGGTTGTTGGGTGAAAGAAAGAAAAGACAGAATAGAACCTCACCATGTGACGAGTAATATAAGTATACAATGGATCTTTACAAAAGAAAAGGAACTTTAATATACATACTATCATCAGAGCAAAACTCGCATATCATCTGCTTAAACAGTTATAACAACCTGTTCTTACAGTTGCCGATAAATACAGATAAGAACAAGCAGCGGAAGATAAAATACGGAAATACATCTTTAAGTATCTGGCTCGTCTCCTGAAGCTCCGAAGTGTCCAGGTAAATCTGAAAAATATGCTCAGGCTGACCCAAGCATTATAAGAAAAATAACGCCCGGCCTGGATCAGTCTAGTAAAATCAGCATGAGAACACAATCAAATGTAATTTTAATATTTTAAAAACCTTTCAAAATAAAGGTATCTCGTAACATCACGCCGCACAAAAACACGAACGATTTTTTACCTTACGATAACCAAACCATTTTTATTAGAAAATTCAGTGATATTATAATAATGTTTAGAGTTTAAAATAATTATTAATCATAGCCGAAATGGTTATAGTAATTACATTCCAGCAAAATAGGTATACAACTAAGTCCGCAGGGGCACGTATTGGAGATTGAATTTCCATCAATGACAAGGTTACTGGGGTGTCGCCTGCCACAGTACACCTCCAAACAAATGTACCGAGAGCCTCACATAGACCCCTACCTACATAGAGTAGGCTACCCCTTTAACATGGCATATCAGATTACATCATTTCTCGGGCACCAAGGCTGCAAAGCATTTACACCAGGCCATGGCCCCACTCTTCCCATGTGCATGTATACCAAATCGATAAATACCGATTCTAGCTCGAGGAATGATTTCTCCTAATGGTAGCAAACCACATAGCTCTATTGCATATCCCCTATTTTAGTCATTACCGGGTTGTAAGACTTATAAGGTCACGATTACCTTTTTCCTCTCTTAGCAAATCCCACTTGGAATGCTAACACTTCCCTTTGGGCATAATGTAATGTCAGCGTTCATCCATACAAGTCGTTCAGTATACGAACAAACAGAAGGCACTACCTCTACTACATCCATTTTAGAATCACCCTCAGGATTAGTAGCAAATAGCACTTGCACTTCAAAGAACTCCATTTTCGATTCCATTATCTCGAACCAGTCTTGAATCTCTTCCAAAGTGTAGAATGCACATATGGTTTTGGAGTAGTTACGGTTTCAATTCATCTCATATAAGTAAACTCCCTTGCTTACCGGTTGCTCCAAAACCAAATCAATTGTTCCGGTAAACTCAACTCTGGTACTTTTGGAAATAATCAGACAATACATAAGACAAAGATCATCTCCTAACCATTTAAGCGGACATATTTCATTATCATTTTTCATAGGAGAACAAAACGAGATTTATATGCACAGTAAAACATCATCGAAGATGACCGTGCCATATATTTTGGCCAAGATTTGATAGTTGGTTATTTAACTATCAAATAACGAACAATCAAAACAGATTAAATTCCATGTGGGATCCACTAGGCCTCTATTAATTAAAATCTCTTTCAATAATTTGATTCAAAATATCTTCACAAAAGATAATATTCACAAATCCTTTATACTCCTTTCAATACTTAGAAAAATATTCATATACTTATCTCACTAGTATAAGCATATTACAAACCATTATATTTCTATACTTATCTTAACGGTGTAAATATATTAACAAAACTTAAGGAAAATTTCCTCTTTTCCAAATTCATATTTAAATTGGCCAAAAACAAATATTATTTAAAACATTTCTTACTCTAAACCCAAACCACTTTTTCCTTCGATGTTAAGTATGGAAAGAATGCTTCCATACCAACATAATTAAGAAGGATTATTTATCAAAATCAAATCTATATCTTTTATAAAATTCTGTTTTTATAAACCCATTTCGTATCAACAAGTCCTTTTATAAATCTCCAAATTAATTTTGTAAAACTTCTTTTATTTCTAAAACTCTTTTCTATTTATAAAACTGGTTTATATTTATATAACTCTTTTATAAATCTCTCCTTTATAAACTCCTTTCTAAAAGTCCTTTATAAAATCCTTTATAAAAATCCTTTTATAAAACAAAACTTATTATTATAAATGCTATATTAAGTAAAGTTCCTTTTAGAAAACAATATATTATTGATAAACACTTTATTAATTAATTACCTTTACACATCATAAATAAATAATTAACTTTAAATATTACTAATAAAAAAATTAACAAAAATTAAACATCATAAATAAAATAATTAATTAACTTAAAACAACATTAATAAAATAATTAATTAGCTTTAAAACATTATTAATAAAATAATTAAATAACTTAAACCATGATTAAATCAATTTATTAACTTAAAACAACATTAATAATATAATTAAATAACTTTAAACAACATTAATAATATAATTAAACAACTTTAAACATCTTTAATAATATAATTAAATAACTTTACTTTGAAACATCATCAATCTCTATATTTTAAATCATTTATAATTATATAAACACTTAACTTCAAAATTGTTATAAAATGGAAGTTAATTTAAATCCATAGCTTTTCAAATTCAGAAAGAGGCTTAGTGACTATAATGGTACTTAGACAAGCTGTTATCCCAACTTTTGGCAAAGTCGAGATACCCAAAGATTAACTGAAAATCAATGATTATTAGTCATGAACATCGATTGTGCATCACAGGTTCACCCCAGATATCGATGAATTTTGTCCGAGTCCGGATCGGACTGCAATTAATAAGACAAGCCAAGCAAGGTCAGATGAAGCAACATTCCAAATTTCGAGAGAATCCGAGTTCGTATGCTCAAGTTATCGCCGATGTAAAATTGAAGAGGTATGCTATGGTTCGAATCGATCAGAACCAAGCCCTAGGTTCGAATCCATCATCCCTACATCACTTCGAATCCACGAGAAGCACCCTTGCTTCGACTCCATCAGCGCATAGTACTTCGAATCCATCGAGCCACTTCGCCTCGCAACCTTCAGGTTGAACACCTTCGTATCCATCTGGGCTCGATGGTTCGAATCCAACACTCGAACCCATGAAGACCTCTCGCTTCATACCCATCAGATACTTGCTTCGAATCGATGCAAGGTTGGCGTGTTCGAATCGATTAAGTGCCTTCCTTCGAATCCATCCGGCTACGTTTAACTCTGTATCGATCAAGACACGTTGGCCATCGATACGAAGTAGGCGCCATTCGAATCCAGGGATATTTGGTGTCTTCGAATCCATCGAGTCAAGGCAGCGAAGTCTCCGGGACGACTCGATCTAACTGACGACAAAAGCGGATCGATGCAAGGTTTGCGCTCCACGTCACCATCTTCACGTGCAGGAGGATCGATTCGAACGAATCGATTCGAGCATATCGATTCGAATGACTCCAGAATTCGAAAAACACCGACTTGAATCGATCATAACTTGAGATCTACACATCCAAATGCTATGAAATTTTCACAGAAGCTTCAACACATGATGAAGAATGTTCACACCAAATTTCAGCTTGATTGGACAATTTCTTGATCGATTCGAACCAAGGGTCGAATCGATCCCGAAGTGGGCCCGGGACTCCAGATTTCGGCCATGTGGGCCTCCTCACGTGCCAGAACTGGTCTTCCCTCATTTTAGGCGAAATATCAGCCTCCTACACCTATAAATAGAGCCCCTAGTCATTCAGAAAAGAGGTCGGACAATTCTGAGAGCTAAGGAGCGCCCAGATTCTGCCAGATTTACTCCAGATCACCATTGCTGCCTTAGACTCAGACTTAGTTCAGCAAATCAGTTGTAGTAGAGGATACGAAATTGTAATCTTCAAGCATCGAGCAATAAAATCATAAAAACCTTGAAGTGGACGTAGGCCGGAGATAGCCGAACCACTATAAATTGCGTGTCACTGTTCATTATTTCTTGATTGCTGCTTGCTACTTACTTAAGATCTGTGATTTGTGTGTGAATACTGTTGATTCGTATTCATACGCTGGTGCTTTCATTACACTTGGGGTTTGTGACCATTTTTGGTGCAAACACTTTGGTGCTTTCACTGAGAACGAACTAGCACCCGCTACACCAGATTCGAAGTTCAGATTTGAAAACTCGAAGGTTTGAAGACAATGACTCGGCAAACAAGACAAAGAGCTGAAAGAAGCCAACAAGGAGGAAGTCAAGAGGCATCCTCCGGAGCTGGAGAGGAGCCAGCCTCGATCTACATCACTAGAGACGAAATGGAGACCATGGCCAATCAGATGCACGAGCGAATGATGAAAAGCCAACAAGAGATGCTGCAGAATTTCTTCGAGCAGATGAGAGCTGCAGGGACGCAGAACCCTGGACCAGCTACAGTGGCTGTGAATATGGAACGAGGAGCTAGGGCTATGGAACCCAACGGAGGACAGAATGCAGAACCAGAAGGCAATCAACAAGGGCTTGGGGGCAGGCCCGCAGGATCCAATGCAGAAGTACCTTTGGAAGGAACTCAACCGGTTAGGGCCAACACTAATGCTAACGAGCCGCCCGAAGAGTACGTACCAGAATTCCCTACAAGACTCGGAGGGCAAGACAGAGACATGACAAGGGGGCAACCCCTAGATGGAGATGAAAGAATGATCGGCCTAGTGAGACGACTCATGAGAGGAGGGTTTTCAGGAGGAGGATTGGAAGAAGTTAGTCGGAGTCCGTTCGCTCCGAATATCAGGAATGCAAGGAACCCTCCGAAGTTCAAACTACCAACGCTGAATCCTTATGATGGAAAGTCAGACCCGACCATGCATATCACCAGATATATCAGACACATGGAAGTGCTGGGAGCATCCGAGGAAGTGATGGCACGATGTTTCCCCTTATTCCTATCAGATTTGGCTGCGCTTTGGTTTAGGCAGCTAGAAACCGGATCAATCAGGACATGGGGCGAGCTTGTGGATTGCTTCATGAAGCAGTTTAGGGTCCACGTGACGCGACCTAAGAGCGTGATGACTTTGGCATCGATAAAACAAAGGACCAGAGAGTCCATAAAAGATTTTTTGTTACGATTTAATGCGACGGTGACTTCTGTAGATCGCCCGGACCCATCAATGATTTTAATGGCGGCAGTGGCAGGAGTTGGAGAAGGCACCGAATTCAAAGACTCTTTGACTAAAGATCCACCGCAAGATCTTGGAGAGTTTTTCCATGAAGTCGAAAAATTCATTCGGTTAGAAGAATCACGGGCCGAGAGGCGGGAAATAAATGTTGCACAAGGCGAAGGAACCGCCACGGAACAGCCCAGGGCAGACAAAGGAAAGAGGAAGCAGGATGACGCACATGATGGTCCTGACAAACGGAAGAAATTCCGAGAGCCTAGATTTAGGCAATACACAGACTTGGTGGCAGGACTGGAACGAATTTACACCGAAACTCGGGGGCAACTACCCTATCGAAAGCCACCAAGGAGAGATCCCACGGAGCGGGAACGCAGGACTGGAAAATACTGCCTATTTCATGAGCTGGATGGGCACACTACCGATGAATGCCGTCACCTGAAAGATGAGGTGGAAGAACATGCCAGGAGTGGTAGATTGCCGCAGTATGTCAGAGAACGTACGACGGCGGTTAGACCCGAACAACTACCGCATCAACCAAACAGGAATGATCCTGGATCGGGATCACGACTCGTCATCAACTGATTGTGATGACAAGGGCCAAGTTCAAGATTTGGACCCTGGTCGATTAGTTTTCTTAGATTTGATTTCCAAAATAAAACGGCTATCCCACTTACTCATGTACGGGAACCGGAGAGATCCCTAGGCATGCTCTGAGATGGAAATAGACCGCTCCGCCCGGAGAGGCATTATCTTGTTTTTCCTGGTGTTTGAGATTGAACATCTAGGATTTGAATTTAATAAAGAAACACTTATTAAAATAAACCTTTGACCGGAGAGTTAAAGGGTAAACATTAAATATCAATATAAACATGATCGCTTTATGATCCTACCCGGAGAGGCAGGGTCCGGAGTGCAAGAAGTGAGTTGCTTCGCCGGAGAGCGACAGGATCAACTCACTTAAGCATCGTTTCCTATTCACCGGAGAGTGATTGGATCAGGATTCGATAAGAGCCCGGAGAGGCTATGATCGGCCCACGATTTAGGCCATGACATCGCTTAATGTTCAGATACACTGAACCGGAGTGCAGGAAGTGAGTCGCTTCGCCGGAGAGCGACAGGATTGACTCACTTAACGTTGTTTCCCCTTCACCGGAGAGTGACAGGATGGGATCCAGCATGAGCCCGGAGAGGCTGTGATCGACCGACGATTCAGGTCATGACATCGCTTAATGTTCAGATACACTGAACCGGAGTGCAGGGGGTGTAGCCGCTTCGCCGGAGAGCGACAGGATCGGCTCACTCATCGTTGTTTCCCCTTCACCGGAGAGTGACAGGATGGGATCCAGCATGAGCCCAGAGAGGCTATAATCGGCCGAGAACGACCAAGACATCGCTATACGCCCTAGCTGGGGCCAGAGTGCAAGGGATAGAAAGCAACGCCGGAGTGCAATAGGATCTTTCTATTCAATCGCTAAATCTAGAATGGGTTTGACAAGGGTCCGGAGTGACCATCAATAGTACGGAGAGACCGTGGAATTTCATTCTTAATTTCCACTTGAAAAAATTGATAACAATTCGGCTTCGAACAACCATGGACTTGATTGAAAATGCTATAAGCTATGAGTAAAACATGAACTCACTGCAACCAACTTAAGACTGATCAAAACACGCCTTTTACCAAAAAGGCATGTTTTGGGGGGCTAAATGTTATCCAAACTTTTGGCAAAGTCGAGATACCCAAAGATTAACTGAAAATCAATGATTATTAGTCATGAACATCGATTGTGCATCACAGGTTCACCCCAGATATCGATGAATTTTGTCCGAGTCCGGATCGGACTGCAATTAATAAGACAAGCCAAGCAAGGTCAGATGAAGCAACATTCCAAATTTCGAGAGAATCCGAGTTCGTATGCTCAAGTTATCGCCGATGTAAAATTGAAGAGGTATGCTATGGTTCGAATCGATCAGAACCAAGCCCTAGGTTCGAATCCATCATCCCTACATCACTTCGAATCCACGAGAAGCACCCTTGCTTCGACTCCATCAGCGCATAGTACTTCGAATCCATCGAGCCACTTCGCCTCGCAACCTTCAGGTTGAACACCTTTGTATCCATCTGGGCTCGATGGTTCGAATCCAACACTCGAACCCATGAAGACCTCTCGCTTCATACCCATCAGATACTTGCTTCGAATCGATGCAAGGTTGGCGTGTTCGAATCGATTAAGTGCCTTCCTTCGAATCCATCCGGCTACGTTTAACTCTGTATCGATCAAGACACGTTGGCCATCGATACGAAGTAGGCACCATTCGAATCCAGGGATATTTGGTGTCTTCGAATCCATCGAGTCAAGGCAGCGAAGTCTCCGGGACGACTCGATCTAACTGACGACAAAAGCAGATCGATGCAAGGTTTGCGCTCCATGTCACCATCTTCACGTGCAGGAGGATCGATTCGAACGAATCGATTCGAGCATATCGATTCGAATGACTCCAGAATTCGAAAAACACTGACTTGAATCGATCATAACTTGAGATCTACACATCCAAATGCTATGAAATTTTCACAGAAGCTTCAACACATGATGAAGAATGTTCACACCAAATTTCAGCTTGATTGGACAATTTCTTGATCGATTCGAACCAAGGGTCGAATCGATCCCGAAGTGGGCCCGGGACTCCAGATTTCGGCCATGTGGGCCTCCTCACGTGCCAGAACTGGTCTTCCCTCATTTTAGGCGAAATATCAGCCTCCTACACCTATAAATAGAGCCCCTAGTCATTCAGAAAAGAGGTCGGACAATTCTGAGAGCTAAGGAGCGCCCAGATTCTGCCAGATTTACTCCAGATCACCATTGCTGCCTTAGACTCAGACTTAGTTCAGCAAATCAGTTGTAGTAGAGGATACGAAATTGTAATCTTCAAGCATCGAGCAATAAAATCATAAAAACCTTGAAGTGGACGTAGGCCGGAGATAGCCGAACCACTATAAATTGCGTGTCACTGTTCATTATTTCTTGATTGCTGCTTGCTACTTACTTAAGATCTGTGATTTGTGTGTGAATACTGTTGATTCGTATTCATACGCTGGTGCTTTCATTACACTTGGGGTTTGTGACCATTTTTGGTGCAAACACAAGCTACCATTTAATTCAATTTATCTTTCCAAGTCATATTATTGGTATTTACAAAAGCCAACATATGTGTAAATAAAATCAACAATTAGCAATCACTTGCCAATCCATCACTTATCTAATATTAATTAATCCACATATTAATCAATTGACATATGAATAAATATCCAAATTAATATAAAAGCAGAATGATGATTTATTCTGCTAAACGGATGTAATCAATAATCTATTCAGTTAATTATAGCAGAACAATGTTTTATTCTACTCAATAGATATCCAAAATAATTTATTTAACTTAGTTTGATAGAGTGGTGTTTTATTTGGCCAAATAGATATTACCAATGAAGTATAATTAATTTAACCACGTTATTATTTAAAATAACGTAATTAAAATTCAACCATTATTATTTTATTATAAATTTGTACTTCGTTAAAACTACCAACTATTTATACTATAGTGTTCTACTAGTTCATATGAATCTAGTGCAAAAATTCAAGGGTCAAACGAATTTAAAACGAGCGAGATATCATATTTTAAAAGTTGAACACTTTTAAATAATAAAATTCAATCTAAAGAAATACATTTTCCTTCACCATACTCCACTAATGCCCAGCCCAACACCCTACATATCCTAACATGACCGTTTAGCAGCTTCCCAAATCAAACACGAGCTTCCAGATTCAAATAAGAATGAGGCTGGCATCTACAAATCGACCTCGACACCGATGCTCCGACCATCATAACCCATGCCACCGCCACCACTCGATAGCCACCTCGCCCCCTCCTTCATCCAACATATCGGTCAACTCGGTGGTCCACTATCGTCGTACAACTGCAAAGGATGCGCACCCAAAACCTAAACCCTAAAACCCTAGTTTGACTTCGCCAAAGCCCCTCTGATCACCGCTCCATAGTTGACCACCACCACGTCTCTGCCTTACCGTGAACTTCGCTACAGCACTCGCCGCTCCTCCCTTAGACCATCTGACCGTCAGAAATATCAAGATGAATGGAAATAGTTCATCTCATCACCACAGCCATCCTAAGCCGTCGGAGACCATGTGAACACTTCCAAAAATCATAGTTCGTTGAGATGAATGCGACCATACCCTCTGATTCCCAATTCATTAAACTTCATTTTTCATCCAAACTCGACCACCAATGGTTATTGTGTCATTGTCGCTTCTCCGCTAATTAAAACATCGGACGACTATTTTTATAAAAACCTAGAGGCCAAGACAAACAACTTTTCAATTGGTCACATTGGCTAATTTTGAACGGTGAAGGAGATGTTGATTTTCGAAGATAAGATGGAGGATGGATATTTCATTTTTTTTCAAAAGAACGGAGAAGGAAAGAAGAAGAGATGGTACATGTATCCTATGTTCTTGTGTAAGGTTAACTTACAACAAGCAAATCTTGCATTTCCAAAACAAAATATGATTTTTAAACAATTACTTACACATGAGAATTATATATATATATATATATATTTAAATATCACAACCAAGCTATAAGTAAAATTTTCACAACATTTATTTCATAAAAATAATAAACAAAGAAATGAAGATTCCACCTTCCACAATTATTGGAAATGCAAAATCAAAGCTTTTCCCTAGCAATCAAGCTCACCTCTATTATCAACTAAATTTCAAACTTTTAAACTTAAAAAAGGAGATTTTTCTTTATCCAAAAGTTATAAAAGGTTCAGAGTATCAAAATGAAAAAATAAAGTTAAGAAGGTGAAAATGAAAATGAAAGATTGAATGAAAAATGAGGTAAATGTTTATTTTTATAAATGCAAAAACTAATGACTATAATTCCCCTTACACCAAATTTTCAACTTTGCCATCATATGCAAGCACCAAAATGTCAAGCATATGGAAAAGATGATGGATATTAGAGTGATTAAAGTACTTAATTTATTTTTCACACTTAAGGAATCTTTATATTTCAAATCCATTTTTCATTCCAAATTTTAAATATATTTTGTATTTTTATTAATTCCCATTATTATTATATATTATTCATTTACCTTTACATTTCAAAATAACTTGTTTTTCTTAACTTAGCCTAACATTTAAAATGTGGTTTAAAAATATATCCAAAGGTATTACAACTTTCTATAACTTGTAGTTCGATAAAAAGTCGAAAATCCGAAAAGCTAGTATTGGTCACATTTTCAGTTGTCCATCGAACTACCTATTTATGTAAACAGAATTCAAAAATGATTTTTTTATCGTTATTTGTTAATTAAAAGGGGGATATTTAATTACTAAAATCATTAATTGAATATTTAAAATAAATAATGATTTTCATAAATCAAAGCAATAAAATTTCAAGTCATTACACAAATGGTTAGCCTGTGTCTATTTATGGTGTGAGGAACATATATTATCGTGTGTTGCCAATGTTAATAGGTGGAGCGAAATATGCTATAGTTCTTATGGTTACTTCATAATGTGGGTTGAAGAAGAATCACTCACATCGATCGCATCAAAGAAGGTGATCAACTTCATAGTGAAAAACATTTTGTGGAGATATGGATTTCCACAGAAGAATATTACTGTTAACGGAACTCAGTTTAAGAGTACCGAGCTCAAAAATTCTATGCGCGGTACTGAATTGAGAAAATCTTCTCGGTAGTAACACACCATAAGCGAATAGACATGTGGAGGTGGTGAATAAGATCATCAAATCCATCATCAAGAGGAGATTGAAGAGATCCAAGGGCAACTGGGTTGATAAGCTACCACTTGCACTGTGGGCTTATAGGACAATCCACAAGTTCGCGACTGGTCATACTCCATTCGCACTGGCCTACGGAGCCAAGGCCATGATTCTGGTCGAATCCAAAGTCCATTCTCATCGAAGACTACACTAGGATCCCACGTTGAATGAGGAACTCTTACTTGAGTCCTTCGACTTGGTCGAAGAGAAATGTGAAGAGGTTGATCTGAGAATAGTAACTTACCAGATAAGAGTAGCAAAATAGTTCAATGCCAAAGTCAGAAACTATACCTTTGAGATAGGCGACCTCTCATTGAAATGATTCTTTCCTGGTACGAGCGGATTTTTCCTAAATTGGGAAGGTTCCTATATGATTAAACAAAAGCTTGGAGAAGGAAATTTCAATCTATCGACTGTTGATGGGACTCAATTCCATGGGTATGGAATAGCGAGCATCTACGATGCTATTTCACTTAGATTTACTTTCTGCAAATAAGACGTTCTATCAATTAGGACCTGATGTAATAAGGCAGAGTCTACCATTTTTTCATTCATAAATAAAGTTGGGTTTTAGAACCAGTGGAACCTAATTCTTAAAAGTGCGGCTTTCTGCTACGCGATTAGGGGCAAAATCGGTCATTCTATGTTTCAAAAAACTAGATGTCTAGGTACCAGGAGATAGGTATCGATGAACTCCTTCGATCCATGATCAGTTTGTTGGAATATAATCATACTAGGGTTGATCAGATGATTTCCCTTACACATCTAATCTTTGGCCAGTGCCCGAAGATAGGCAAGGTCAAGGATTGATGCTCGGTGGTAGGGATTTAAGACGCCAGATTCCAAAGATATGAACCTATGTAGAATAGTATCTTTTTGCAGATATGACCTTGCTTATGGCCCAACGAGCCACACTCGTCGATGACAAGCGTAAACGGTCAATAGAACTTCTTTGATACACGCTTAGAGATATGCGGAGTTGAAGATGGATGTCTAGAGATAAACATCCAAGACACTGATTCCCGGAGATAGGAGTCAGTGTACAATTGAGTCTTTTGCAAGAAAAACCTATTTAATAGCCCAACATGATACATTTGGCTGATGATAAAAAAGGTTGGTATATGAAGTGTCTTTGATCATTGCCTAGAGATAGATGAAATCAAAAACGGACGCCCAAGGATAGTGATCGAGACATCGGTTCTCGGAGACAGGAGTCGGCGTGAAATTGAACCTTTATGAGTACGGCCTAGTTTATGGCTGAACATAATACGTCCAAACAAAAGTAAACGAGGATGGTCATAGAGTTGGCTAAAGAAATACAGATCTGTTTATGACTAAGAGAGATACGTTCAACCAAAGATAAATAGGGTTAACCAAAGAAATACAGTTGTGTATAGTCAAATAAGAAACACATTGACTATACTAAACATAGATAAGTAGTGAAATGACATTAAGCAACTATAGAAAATTAATCATATGTACGGAGTTATAGTAAATAAAGGCATTGCAGAGTCATAGGTATGAACAATATATAAGTAATTGGATTAAGATGATTATGTTATACATGCAGGCAAATATATAGGCAGTAGAAATAAAAATGTTGTAATGTAAATGAAAAAAGGTTGAATAGAAAACAATCTTTTTATTTACATAATTTTTTGTACAAGGTTTGTTGGGGGCGCTTCCGCACATTGTCGGCCTATATACATAAAGAGCCAAACAGAGCAAAATACAGAAAAAACTAAAGAACAATCGTTAGAGATGCTTCCCCCTACCCGCTTTCTTCTTCTCCTTCTCATCCTTCTTGGTGGAAGGAGCCTTTCTTTTCAAAGGACCGACATCCTTCGAAGGTGCAAGACGAGCCTCGATATCCCAATTATAGTCACTGTCTGAATCGCTGTGAGACTTGAGAGCATCGATAGATATGTTGGCCGCCTAAAGAGTTTAGGTTGGAATAATTAGAGGGGCCTTCTCTATGCCTAGTTATTGTTTAATATTGATCTTAGAGATATCAATTTTTAGCCTCTTCGCCATAGGTGTAGTGTCATGACACTTTGCACTAGTTATCCTCGCCTCCTCGTTGAGAGATGCTTTAGTGCCCTCCATTCCCTTTAGTGCCTCTATTATCAGTACTAAGGCCAAAGCCAGAGGGAAGAGATGGAAGAGTAGACGTTGTTGTGATGAAGGTAAATGCGGTCACGATAGCACTCGGACTTGGGGCATGACTGGCTGGTGGTGGAGGAGGCAATGATGGTTGATCTATAAGTTTACAGACAGAAAGGCAAAGATTAGACATGTCCTCCAGCGAGAACTAAAGTTTCTCAAAGACTGGCAATACTAAAGATATACCTTGAGAGGTTGAAGTTACCTTCGAATGAGACTTAGAAATTTCCCCTTCTTTAAGAGTTTTATGGGGTGAAGGCAGAGCAGGAGGATCTATTGGAGGAATAAGAGCTGGAGCATCATGATTGTATCCCCTTAAAGTACATGTGCCGGGACCTAAGGATGCTGGCATTTGAGTTACAACAACCTCTGGAGTGGTTACAGTGGAGGTGATAACGTTTACTACAAATTATTTCTGTGCTGGAATGGAGTCATCTGCATGACCTTGGACGCTAGGATCAGTAGAAATCTCAGTAGGCGCCCGTTCATTGGCTGCAGCTCTTGCTACCAAGATTTAGCATCCTTCTTCTAGAGCTATCAACTCCTCATCTAATTTTTTTCTCTTCAGAGCTTCTTCATCAACATCGCTACCTGATTCTCTGGCCCTCTTCAAGATTTCATCCCAGGTCTCAGCTAAAGTTTCAAGATAGTCGCCCTCCAGCTATTTGGGGTTCTTCATCTCTATAACATTAGCAAAAAATTGGAGGAAGATGGCTTCCATCTCTGCTTTAGTTTGGATGGCTTTGGCCTTAAGATCTGCATTTTCTTTCTTGGAGGTGGCCAACGTGTTCTTTATTTCGGCATACTAACCTTTGAGCCTACTCCGCTGATTCTTGTGTAGCTTTTAGGTCGGCTTCGACCTTCGAGCTTCGTAAACTTGTCCTGGAGTGCAGTGTTTTAGCCTCCTTTGGCTTAATTGACTTTTCGAGATCAACGTTGGCGGAATGAGCATTTTTCAGCTGCGAGTTTAAAACTAAGATCTTGGCCGCATGAGTAGAAGCAAACTCAATTAGCCTTTGTTGGGAGTCCTTGGCAGTTTTGGATTTTTCATCCCTTTCTTTTAACTAAGGCCGGCTCTTTTTTGTAATCTTCGCATATTCGGTTGTGGTCGGCCCTCTCTGTTTCGAAAGTGTGATATTCAGTTGGTTAGCACGGTTGATGTTGAAGAGGCCCTTAGCCGTTTTCTTTTACTCGTATAGTTGTTCCACAACCTCCTCGTGTCTGGAAAGGTCTTCATTCACATAACTGCGTGGGAAGTCCTTGACATTGCAATTAAATCTAACCCCCTCAAGGCAGTATCCAAAAAGAGCCACTTGCATCTTAGTGGTAACAACAATGGATTGGCCTTTAGGGGGTGGAGGAGGAGTAGCATGACTTGAGCTTATTTCTTTGCTAGCCTTATGAGATTACCGAGATTGGGAGGGGCTAACATTTTCGGATTGTCAGGGAGATGAAGTAGCAATCGCAGGAGAATGCAATGATGGGGGAAGATCGTGAAAAGAAGATTGTCGGTCCTGGGAAGGCTGAGTGTGCGAAAGTTGTTGATGATAGGAATCGAAGTCATGCCTATAGCAATCACGCGATTCCCTTAGCTCATCACAACAACGCTTCTTTCCTTAGCCTCAAGTCGTTCTTGTTACTTCCTTCTCAATCTCTTGATCACTGTCTCCTGGTAAGAGCTGCGGTATGAGTAATAAGCTTCAAGAGTCTAGGATCAATGATGTTCAGTGAATTCTTTAAGCCTTTCTATGCACCTACGTCTCCCCACTATACCTAAAAGTAAAAGAGATTGTTTTAGAATTGAATCGATGAATTAAGAACAACTGCAAAGTGTTAGTGCTTACGATCCTAGAAGTGTGTGAAGTGTTGGCGTGCCTAGGTAGCCTATGGACCATGTTATATTTGGTCCAGAGATGGAGTCTCTTTACCTACGGTGGTCTGTAGAATATCATGGGAAGCTGAATTCACAAGGGAAGGTATTTAAGATGTCTTTAAAGTTTAGCCCAGTAGAAGGGAAGTCGAAGAGGGTCCCAAGATCGCTCAGAGAGCCGAAGAAGCTCTCAGATCATCCACTAGGGGAATCGACTTGTAACAACCAGCACATCAACGGGTCCGAATTTCGACAAAAATCGAAACCCAAGTCCATTAAGGTATGGACTGTTGGTTTTGGTAACATGTAATAAACACAAGTATACTAGAGATCAATGAAATAAAACTCTTAGCGGAAAGAAAGGATAACAAGATCAAATACCAATTGAGGCTACAACTTCTGAACAAATCCGCATCCCATGGAGATCCAATGCCTTACCAAGGTTGAGTATGAAAAGGAATAACCCTCCGTCGACCATCACGTGAAACCTAGTGGCCCGTCCCTCTAAACTTATCATGTGGGTTGTAATGATGAGGGGGTCAGAACTATGTTCTGGTGACTGGGAAAGTTACATACATTACCAATAACATAAACTTATACCGATATGGCTTCTATTTAATGTTATGTCCATTATTCAACTAAGGTTTGTGTGCATGATATGTTTATCCTTACCTAAGGCACGGTTACATGTGTACAAATGTCTATATACATATGTATATAATCCTAAGCAATTACCACCTAAAGTTCTTTGACCACTTAATACTTCTTAAGTAGGAAATAGGCAGACCAAGCGACCATTTAATACCTCAATCCCAAGCGGGTCAGCTTCTGATACCAAATGTAGCAGTCACTCTAAATAAATCGACCCTAGGGACCGCATAACCTCCATATACGGTTTACCAACATATTATTTAACCGCGGTTCATCTACCGCTTTTCTAACTAAATCCTTAGTTTCCTTTGTAAACCCGAAGGTTATCCTAGTTAGGAATCCTAATGCAATATCGTCTACAATGTGAGAGAGTACCCCTTAACCACTTACTACCTCTTCTGTAAGGAACTAGGCAGACACTGATCATTTAAGACCTATAAAATAGGCAGATCCCCGCCATTTAAGACCTAACCCCCAAGGTGGGTCCCTACAAGGTACTCCTTAACTGGCATCGTAAGGAATCCGATTAGGTCACTTAGTACTTTTCCTAGGGAAAGAGGCGGACCCTACCAAAGCCACTTAATACCTCCAACCCAAAGCGGACCCCTGCTAAAGATTCCTCCTATCGTATCCGTAACAAAATTATGACCTATAACCTGATTGTGACGTCTCACATTAGTCTAACTATTCATAGGTACCGGTAGCCGGATTGACTTGGAAGTTTTACCTTACAGAATTTGAGACTAACCCCGCGTCCACTAGGGTTACTTATTATAAGCGACGTCCCACATTAGTCCGAAAAGCTACACTGCTGGTAGCCAAATTCAACTTGGCAGACTTCCATGTAGCTTTAGACTAACCTCGCATCCCTATAACTTAGTCATAACTTATATGTATATCCACTATATACATACATCATCCTATCCGAATAATGGTTGAGGCCATATAAGGTATCCCTTTATTATGCCTATAATTAGGGGTCAATTCCCCTAATTGATTCACCATATTCATACTTATCTCCTTTTCAGTTTGTATGACTTACACACTTTTATTTTTCCTTTATCTTCTCATAATTTTATCACTAAGTTCATTAATTAACTCCATTAATATTTTTGTGACTATTTAAATTCTCATAACTCATATTTTATTCTTGGCACTACCATTGCTTATTTATTTCTGGAGTTACCCACTTATAACTCATGTGCCCCTTTGTTTGCACATTAAATGCCTATTTAACCTTCACATTTATTTGCACATTAAATGTCTATTCAACTTTCCTTCTTTATTTCTGATTATTTTCGCTTATTGACCGTACGCATTTATGTAGTATTAATCGTAATTTTCTTTTTGGGTTTAGCGCAGTTATACATGTTATACGCATTTAATTTCATTTATTACTCTTTTATCTTTCTAGTTGTATTCATCTCTAATTAGGATATATTTCCGTAATCTAATCGGTGGGAATCTTCCCTTTTAAAAATTTTTCCGTTACATTTTTCCATAGATTTACCCAAGTAAGTGGTTTGCGTTGTTTGAAATAACAAGGAATTATTTAATCTTCTTTTTATTTGAAACCGACGGTGTAAACTACGGGGTGAAATTCCATACCTCATAAATCTCCTTCTATTTCTTTCTTGTTGTATTCCTTATCAAATCAAACATCGCACTTTTCCAATATAAACAAGGGTTAGATAAACCTATGGAATTTAACAGATTATACGTTCAACAGATTTAAATACAGAATCTTTCTTATTGCAATGAAATTAGAACACTTAGTTCATATTAACACCCTTTAATATAGATATAGATCCGAAATCAATTCTTTAAATTACTATTGGCAGATCTGAAACAGTTTCCCATTCAATTCATATTCAACTACCAATATCCAAAAACAAAATAAAGATTTGGGTGTAATTAACATTTCTATTCAATTTTGTAGAATATGTTGGTAGCGAATTATACATTAACATTTTTAAGCCTATAACTCTAGATCTTAAATTAGGCATAATAATCAAACAAAATCCAACGAGATAAATTATCATGTTATAAATAATTCACATAATTTTCCCACTCACTGTTTTTAGGCTTCCTAAACTTGTGGATCTGAATCCGATCCTCTGATTCAACTATTTTCCCTTTCCGATTTAAGGCGTATGTAAACAAAGAAATATACATAACATTAGAATCACATATTCGAGAAGAGATTGAGATTTAAGGAAAGATATAGATTTGTTAAACTGAGATTTACCTCGTTGTTGCGCTATGCTATTTTATACTATCTTCTCTTCCTCTTATTTTATTATTTTCTGATTCTCTCTAATATGTTATTATTTACAGTCTGTCCTATTTTTGGGGAAGAAGGTAGAGGAGAGAAAATAGCAGCTTCGCTATTTGCATTAGAAAATATGAGAAGAGGAAGGTTAGGACGCCTATATATAGGGGCTAGAACAAATAATAAGCGTTGGATTTAAAAATGAATAATCCGGGCCGTTGGCCAAGGTCCAACCTCGGCCTTTCAGTGTCCGACCGGTCGACCGTCGGTCTTCTGCCTTCGATCGACCACCCAAATCTAGGAGTCGACCGGTGGGACCCGACCATTATCCATTTATTTATTGCTATTTTCAAATTTATTTGTTTTCGATCCAATTTTGTTTTTCATCTGTAACTTCTTCGTTTGACTCCGATCGCAACACTGCAAATATGAAAGTTGCCCAGAATTTTGCCACGAGCGCAATGGTGCAAGTTTCGTGGTCACATTCCATCATTTGCACACATTTCATCTTTTTGTGCCTAATTAACCCATTAACTAATTAAACAGCTAACAATAAAATTTACGGGGTGTTATATTCTTCCCCCCTTAAAAGAATTTCGTCCTTGAAATTATACCAATGACTAAGTCATGGTCCTAGCTCGCAGTTATCCTAAACTACATAACCAATCAGTGTACAACCAATTTTGCAACCAACATACACAAGTGCATAGTGTATCAGAGCATAGAAACATGTACGCAAAATGATTCTAAATAAGATCTTCATATATGAATGCTTTTCTTTTTGAAAACATTTTTGAAAATATGGTGCAAACAACCTATATATACTAAGCATAGAAACATGTGTGTAAAATGATTCTAAATAAGACCTTCCTATATGAATGCTTTTCTTTTTGAAAACATTTTTGAATATATGGTGCAAACAACCTATATACACCGGTAGTTCTATATATTATTTTGAAAATTCTTTTCACCAAAAATCCCTATACACCTACAGATAGAAGTAGGGTGCAACCAATTTGCATCCAATTTCTACCGACTAAAAATCTAACACGTCGAAAATATCATCTCCTAAATGTTACTCCTATGTTTGGAAAAGTAGTTTAGGTGAAGAACTCTACATTCTTACCTATTTTACAAACTACCAGTCCCAGTTGTCAGTGAAAATCCCCTTTTTAGCCCCAAATTTCTCCCAATATTTCCACATACAAAACACATACGAAGGCTCGTTTTCAAGCTTTAAAATGGAATTGAATCCAGAAATGGACTCTCATGTGTCGTCGACAAGGTATGGAAATAGAATTCCAAGGCTAAAACAGTTTTTTTCTTGTTATCGTTTGTGTTTTATTGTATCGTCGACCCTAATGCACCACTGAATTCGCATTTTACTAATTTATTTACCTGCTCCATGCTTAACATATGGCCTTCAAAAGAAAAAAATTTCATAAAAACCCCTTTCACTTTCCAAATTTGCACGTCGCTTGAAAATTTCCCAAAATACTCAGATGCAAAACTTTTCTTTGAAACCAATTTGGACAAAAGTTCCAAAAACTTATTTGGATGCTAAGAATAAAAGTTTTTTTAGAGCCGATTTTAAATTATTTTTCCTTTTCCAAAAATTCGATGGCTCAAGCCACGCTTCAGCATAGACGGAAGCTTGTTGTGCGCTAATGCATAATCTCTACTCTAATACTTCACAGTTATTCTTTGCCTTTAACTCTTACATTTTCATTTTGAAATGCCAATTCATTTAGTATTTTACTATAACCCTCAAAGAGATTTGTAGATTTTAGCTTTCAAGGAACAGTAAAAATGAACTGTAATTCTACAACAATCTTTGTTGTCCTTTTCTTGCTAAAATTAACCGTTTTAACAAATTTCCAGTCTTACATAGCATCTACCATTGGTTAAGTGCTTTTATGAGATTTTCCTATATACACTGTATCTTTCCACAATACACATAAGAGCGGTCCACATGTCCAATAGATAAATAGGAACACATCTCATGACATACCATATGCGTTTTATTATACAGAGACAAGCAACAATTACAACCTAATAAACCCTAAGAACAGGGAAAAGAAAAAATGCTGAAAAGAAACTACAACACAACCTTACAAACTAATAATACAACCTAAGAGCTGTGGGATGGCCCCGATCCTCCGTGGGAGCTAGAGCCGTTGCAGCCTCCTTTGAATGAGCGCAGCATGGCGGCTATGCACCCTATCTCGTGGCCCTGGCGATGTTGCTTTGCCCGGACCTCTCAGATCTCCTCTTGGACTTGCAGAATAGCGACAAGCTCGAGGTTGAAGTACTACTTAGCTCCCTGCCTCTACATGGCCTCATGCTAGGGCTGCTCTTTTGTTGTTGCCATTTGTGGCTCAGGAATGTCCATTTCCTGAGAGAAGCTCTATCAAATGTGGGAGAGACCTTTTCCTGAACTGGCTCCACAGAAAGGATCACTCCATACCTCTTAAAGACACAGGTAAATAGGTGGCAGTAAGAAAAGTAGCTATGGGGAGTGCCAGCACTGGGGCTAATGCAGTTAATCATGATGGCCCAAGCCCAATTAATTGTCATACCACCTATGATGGCGTAGGTGGCCCTCTGAACCATCGGGTAGATCTGGTCATAGTTCTAGTCTTGGGATAATGTTGTGCTGGATAATCCGCACAACAAGATGGGCTATAGGTTGTAAATTACTCAACCTCCCTGTGCCAACATCACTAGTAAAGATCCGCTGTAAAATCTTCGGATCCATCATCTTTATACCATCCAAATCTGCTCCTCAGAAGGAATTCCTAAAATATCACTGAGATCATCGTTCGATGGATCGACCTCTACTCCCTTAACCCAAGAATGAAGTTGGGAGATGCCCTCATCAAAGTTATACGCCATCCGAGTGTCAAACAGGCGTATACAACGCGGATAGCACTTTCGCTCAAATGTGTCGTGACGCAGGATCAGTGCCAATCCTGCTGCCGCGAATAGCTCTTCAATCCTTAAGGTGACAAAAACTTCGAACTTGCTCTGTCGTCCTTGTAGAAAGGAGAAATTGGCAGTGGACAGGTAGGTGGTGATTTTGACTTCACTGTGGTTGAGCCATTGAGCTCTTGAAGGGAGATGCCAGGGAGGCATGAGGAAGAGCCGGCGGTGCGGGGTAGTGCCGTTGGTTGATAGGGCTTTAGATCTGAAAATTAGAGGGGAGTTGGAACCAAAATTATAGAGGGCAGAGAAGGAGGGGAAACGGATGTCAATGACGTCCAGGGAGGTGGCAACATCGGTAGTTGACGACGAACCTAGGGAAGGAGGGAGAGTAGGGGAGTGGGTTCAGTTTTTAGAGGGAGAGGGGGGTGTCGGCTGTAATAAACGAACAGACATGACTTGTAGTCGCCTTCCAGGTTCATACCCATGCCCGACCCGTTAGCCGGTTGACTGGTTCCCGAAATTTGGGTGTAGGTTGAACCAGCACCCTATTCGGGTCGGGTTAATTCTCGTTTAGTCATTCCGTGCCGATTTCTTCAATCTAACTCAATCTGAACCGTATAGAAAATTTTCTTGTCCTCTACCCGACAATGCCTTTGCCTCCCGACAACTTCACGGGCTCATGCTCCAACGGTTGTTAGTATTTCTGACCCACACCGCCCTATCCAACAACAATTCTTAAAACCCGTAATTATTCCAATTTCTACTTTCCGTGCCAAACTTCTACGGAAATATTCTCCTATATTACTAGCGGGTACGCCAACACTTCCTAGCAGTATACCCCATTATTAAATACCATTTCTATTTTATCAGCACTATTGAGAGGAAATTTTAAAAAGTTTTAATTCTTTCAAATAGAAAATTTTATCGAGCTATACATATGCCCGCTTTCCCTTTTCCATGACATGAAAAACCCATTTTTTGCCAAAAACTTTTCAAACCTTTACTATACACTAAAATTTACTAAAAATTTACCTTTTAAACAAAAACTTTTAACATCACTAGTTTCTTCAATGTGAATATTTCTTATAAAAATAAATTTAGAATCTTTTTGTTTACTCATATATCCATAGGCTATTATATCATTCTTATTTCATATATTTTTTTCAACAACAATTTTAAATTAGACTTTTGGGAAACATTATTATTATTGAGAAACTAATTCAAGGTATCCTCTCATGGGGTCGGACCAAGAAATGAGATTTACTTTCTTTCACAACAATCTGGTTCATCATTGTGAGGTGGTTGATGAACATCGTCCTATGAAAATTATTCTCCGGATTTTAATGACATATGGATTTTTAATCCTCGCTTGCTTGACAATGTGGGTCTTCCACCGAAATTTCAGTGAAGTCCATAACCACAAGGTAGCTGATTTCCAGCCATTCATCCAACCTTTGAGAATCCATCCATATGTTGTGCTCATGCTCTAGAGAATTAATTCTGTATGTCCAACACTTCGTGGGGTAATCAGAGTTGGCGCACAATCTTTAACTCCATAAGAATTTTCCTTGCTCATAGTTGCCTCGTCCATTCCTTCAAAACATGACCGCAACCCTTCTAGGACTCGAACTTATAGAGTTTGGCGTAGATTAAGATAGATCACGAATACGCTCTCTCTATATATCCTAACCCTTATGATCGACTAACCTAGGCTCTGATACCAAATGTAACAAATCGCACCTCAATGGGACATAATTTCGACAAAAAAATGAAACCTAAGTCCATTAGGGTACAGACTATTTTGGTTTTGGTAACCTGTAATAAACACAAGCATATCCGAGATCGATCAAATAAAACTCACAGTGGAAAGAAAGGATAACAAGATCAAATACCAATCGAGGCTACAACTTCTGAACAAATCCACATCCTATGGACATCCAACGCCTCACGATAATTGAGCATGAAAAGGAATAATCCTCCGTCGACCGCTACGTCAACTCCAATGGCTTGTCCCTCTAAACTTATCCTATAAGTTGTAATGAGGAGGAGGTCAGAACAACGTTCTGGTGACTGGGAAAGTTACATACATTACCAATAACATAAACTTATACCGATGTGGCTTCTATTTAATGTTATGTCCATTATTCAAATAAGGTTTGCGCGTATGATATGTTTATCTTTACCTAAGGCATGGTTACATGTATACATATGTCTATATGTATTATGTATATAATCCTAAGCAATTACCACCTAAGTACTCTGACCACTTAATACTTCTTAAGTAGGAAAGAGGTAGACCCTACAACTATTTAACATCTCAATCCCAAGCAGGTCAGCTTCTGATACCAAATGTAGTAGTCACTGTAAATAAATCGACCCTAGGGACCGCCTAACCTTCACACACGGTTTACCAACATATGATTTAACCATCGTACATCTACCACTCTTCCAACTAAATTGTTAGTTTCCTCCGTAAACCCGAAGTTTATCCCAATTAGAAATCCTAACGCAATATCATCTACGATGTGAGAGAGAGTACCCCTTAACCACTTACTACCTCTTCTACAAGGAATTAGGCAGACTCTGAACATTTAAGACCTACAAAATAGACAGATTCCCGTCATTTAAGACTTAACCCCAAAGGCGGGTCCCTACAAGGTACTCCTTAACTGGCATCGTAAGGAATCTGATTAAGTCACTTAGTACTTTTCCTAAGGAAAGAGGCGGACCCTACCGTAGCCACTTAATACCTCCAACCCAAAGCAGACCCCTGCTAATGATTCCTCCTATCGTATCCGTAACAAAATCATGGCCCATAACCCAACTGTGACGTCTCATATTAGTCTGATTACTCATGGGTACCAGTAGCCAGATTGACTGGGCAGTTTTATCCTACAGAATTTGGGACTAACCTCGCGTCCACTAGGGTTACTTATTATAGGCGAAGTCCCATATTAGTCCGAAAAGCCACACTTCTAGTAGCAAGATTCAACTGGGTAGACTTCCATATAGCTTTGGACAAATCTCACATCCCTAAAACTTAGTCATAACTTATATGTATATCCACTATAAACATACATCATCCTATCCGAATAATAATTAAAGCCATATGAGGTATCCCCTTATTACGCCTCTAATTAGGGTTTAATTTCCCTAATTGATTCACACTGTTCAAACTTATCTCCTTTTTAGTTTGTATGACTTACACACTTTTATTCTTCCTTTATCTCCTCATAATTTTGTCACTAAGTTCATTAATTAACTCCGTTAATATTTTTGTGACTATTTAAATCCTCATAAATTATATTTTATTCATGGCACTGTCAATGCTGAGTTATTTTTGGAGTTGCCCACTTGTAACTCATGTGCCCTTTGTTTGTACATTAAATGCCTATTTAACCTTCACATTTGTTTGTACATTAAATGTCTATTTAACTTCCCTTCTATATTTCTAATTATTTCCACTTATTGAAAGTACGCATTTATGTAGTATTAATCGTAATTTCCTTTTTAGGTTTAGCATGGTTATACATGTTATATGCATTTTAATTTCTTTTATTACTCTTTTATCTTTCTAATTGCATTCATCTCTAATTAGGATATTTTTCATTAATCTAATCTGTGAGAACTATCCCTTTTAAAATGTTTTCCGCTACATGTTTCATAGATTTACCCAAATAAGTAGTCCACGTTGTTTGAAATATCAAGGAATTATTAAATCTTCCTTTTATTTTGAAATAGACGGTGTAAACTACGGGGTGAAATTCCATACCGTACACATCTCCTTTCACTTCTTTCTAGTTATATTCCTTATCAAATCAAACACCGCACTTTTCCAATATAAACAAGATGTTAGATAAACCTATGGAAGTTAATCGATTTAAATATAGAAACTTTCTCATTGCAATGAAATTAGAACACTTAGTTCATATTAACACCCTTCAATACAGATATAGATCTGAAATCAATTCTATAAATTACAAATTGGCAGATCTAAAACAATTTTGCATTCAATTCATATTCAACTACCAATATCCAAACACAAATTTACAGATCTGGGTGTAATTAACATTTCTATTCAATTTTGCAGAATATGTAGGCAGTGGATTATACATTAACATTTTTAAGCCTACAACTCTAGATCTTCAATTAGGCATAATAATCAAACAAAATCCAAAGAGATAAATTATCTTTTTTTGAGAGAAATGTGTGATCCTCTAAAGTAAAGGAGAGCACACATGTGTGTGTGTGTATCATAGAAAACAAAGGTGCTGCCAACATGACTGGCAGGTAGCGAATCTAATTACAAAAAATAACGCAAAGGACTCAGATACAATTGGAATGAGCTCCGGCAAGGCCACCGTCCATTAAACCTTGAGCTACGGCAAGGCTACCGTCCATAATGAGGTGTTAGTAGTACCCAAATACCATGAAGCGACTTAGTGCAGATGAAATCTGAAGACTGCTCCAGCTATGAGAGAAAATGCCTCACTGCAAATGGGAATGATCCAGAGTGATATACGTCACTCTGTTGATGTGGAAGTACTGGAAAAAACTTCTCACTGCAAATGCATATGATCCTGAATGAAAAGAGCCACACTGTAGACGCAGAAGAACTCCTCACTACGTAAGTAGAAGGTCCAGAATGAACGACTCGCTAAAATCCTGTTAGCAGCAATCTTGAGAGACTGCAAATAGTAATCTAGCACCATTTCTGGCCTAAACCTTTATTTGTAAAAGGAACTAAATAAAATTATAAGAGTAATACATATATATGTATATAAATGAAATTTATATACATATATATGTATTAATGAAGTAAAAGAAGTAATACTATATCTAAAATTATAAGACGAAAAAGCAATAAAATAAGAAGCAGACTTAAAAGGAATCCAAGCTCATAATGCATCATCTTAACCAACACTAAAGATATACAAAAGATTAATAAAATAAAAAGTTGAATTCCTATAAAGTCAAACAATTTAAGAATTAATCTTATGCTCCTTTAATAAAAAGGACATTATGATAATCAGTAAAGACATCATTCAAATTAGAAAAAATGTTAATGCTATAATTATTAATATTAAAAATATTATTACTACATTTAAAAATCTTAATACTATTACTAACCTTATTAAGATATTCTTTGAAATGATTATTTTTAGCTAATCTGTATTTAGGATTTGAGATCCAATTAAAACAAAATGATGATATTATAAAAACCAATTTATTAGAATGACTATTATTATTGTTAAAAAGTCTCTTGTTTCTCTCAAACCAAATATACCAACAAATTATAATGAATAAAGTATCAAGTAAAATTCTATTTTCCTTTTTAAACTTAAATCTTAAGTTATTCCAATAATACTCGCAATTTGTAACTTTAGTTGTAAGACTAAAGTTAAAGATTTTGAGAGTATTATTCAGAATGTAGTAAGTATCTATACAGTCATAATATATATGTTTAATATCTTCAAGATACAGATTACAAAAGGAACATTTATTATCAATTTACATATTTTTTCTTTTTAAAAATTCTATAGTATTTAATTTTCCATTCATGATTAACCACATATGAATTTTAGATTTAGGAGGAGCATTTGTTTTCCAAATACATTTAAAATTAGGTACACCCGAGAAATTAAGAAATTTATAAAAAGAATTAGAAGTAAATTTCTTACTCTTATCCCATTCTCAACTAATATTATCTTTTTCATTATCAATATTATATAGATTCAATCTAGCATAAAGCAAAGAAAGTTGCCTAAAAGTTGTACCTTCTAAAATTCTACTAAAACTAAAATTCCAAGGAGGGTCATTTTCTGGAGAAAAAACATCTAAAATTAGAGCATTCTTAAAGTGACAAATTTCGTAAAGCCCATTAAATTATATTCTAGGAGGGATAACAAAAATCCAACGGTCATGCCAAAAAGAAGTATTATTTCCTGAATGAACTATTATATTAGTACCAAGGTTAAAAATCTCATGACATTTTAAAATTGATTTCCAAAAATTGGACAATTTATTTATAATTGTAGGTGTAATTTAATGTAAATTATTATTACCATTATAATAATGTTTAGTAATAATTTTTTTCAAAATAGAATTATAATTTATATCCGTAAATTTCCATAACCACTTCCCTAGTAAAGATAAATTCATGTTACATAAATTAATAACTCCTAAACCACCTTCCTTTTTTGATTTACAAACTGTTTCCCAATTGACTAAACATTTAAGACTACTATTGGGATTATCACCACTCCATAAGAAGTCCGTTCTTATTTTATCAATTTTATCAATCACCCTTATCTGCAAAATGATGCATAAACATCCAATAGATCGGGAGAACTAATAAAACAGAGTTGATAAGAACTAATCAACCCACTCTCGATGAAAACCTCACGTTCCAACTAAAAATTCTATTTTTAATCTTATATATTATAATTAACCAGTCATCATGTTTAAGTTTAGTTAGTCTAATCAGAAAACTAAGATACTGAAAAGGGAAAGTCATAGTTTTACAATTAAGCGTATTAGCTACTAATCCTTCAACCTTATCAACGTCATTAAATACTAAAACAGAACTTTTCTCAAAATTGATTTTAAGACCTGAAAGAAGTTCAAAGGTGTATAATATAAATTTAAGAGTAATGAAATGATTAGGAAAATGAGAGGTAAATAGTAAGGTATCATCGGCAAATTGAAGAACATATACCATTGCGAGAGATTTCACTACCTACACTCCCTAAAGATCCATTACCGACCGCTTTTTTAATTATCATAGCAAAAACATCTGCGGCTAGGTTAAACAAAAGAGGCGACAAAGGATCACCCTGCCTTAATCCTTGTTTAGATTGAATTTTATTCCATAAAATACAGTTAACCATAATACTAGAATTACTAGTTTTAAGCAAAGTCATAATCCAGCATATCCACTTGTGACTAAAACCTCTAGCATGTAACGTATCTACTAGAAAATCCCAATCCACTGAATTAAAAGCTTTCGCAAAGTCCAGTTTTAGAATCACATAAGTAACATTATTCTTACAACGGTGATTAAGGTATTCTTGAACAACAGCCACACCATCAGTGATATTTCTACCCTTAATGAAAGCAGTTTATGAACAATCAATTAGATCATTCATTCTTTTACTAAGTCTATTAGCTAAAACTTTTGAAACAATTTTAATGGACAGTTAATTAAGGAAATTGGTCTAAAATCTTTTAAATTATTAGCTCCGATTTTTTGTATAATAAAATTACATTTGCCAAATTAAAACTTCCTAATTGTAATTTTCCATTATAAAATTCATTAAACATGTTAATTAAATCGAATTTTAAAACATCCCAAAAAAATTTGTAAAAGAAAATAGGGAACCCATCAGGACCCGGGGCTTTATCACTAGGCATACCATTAATAGCATTTAAAATTTCCTCTTCAGAAAAAGGATTATCAAACTCAGAAAGGTCAATTCTAGATTCGATGGGATAAAGATCATTCCATCTAGCGTTAATTATGTGCTTATTTTTATTACCAAAAATATCTCTATAATAATCAGTAAAAGCCTTATTAAGATCTCTTTGATTGACCAATTCTATGTTATTCACAAAAATAGAATTAATCGTGTTACTGCGTTTTCTACAATTAGCCATACTATGGAAAAAATTTGTATTATTATCACCTTCATTAATCCATTGAATTCTAGATCTCTGCTCCACATAACCTCTTCTTTTTCTAAAATAGAACTAAGCTCTTCTTTTAAATTAGCAAGAGCGTTACGCTCGCCTAAATTTAGTTGTCTAGTTTCTTCTATCTCGTTTATTTTAAGCATTTCAGAAAGAATATTTTCTTTTTTAATTTTAATACTACCAAAAACATTCTTACTTCAAATTTTAAGAAAATTCCTAAGACTCCTAAGTTTTAAAACAAATTTTTTCGCAGAATTATCCGTAATTCTGATATTATAAAAATTCATTGAAGTCCATGTATTCTTAATTAGAGTAGAGAAATTGGATTCTAATAACCATATTTTTTCGAATTTAAAAGATCTATTAACAATCTTATGTTGATCGCATGTGAGAATGATATAGCAATGATCAGAATAAGTGTAAGGCAAACCCGAAACTCTACAAATAGGAAATTTATCCTCCATTTCGCCATTGACGAAAAATCTATCTAGAAGGGCCATTGAGGGAGACTCCCTGGTATTACTCTAAGTGAAATCTCTATTAGAAATAGGAATTTCAATCAAATTAGAATTAATGATAAATTGATCGAATTCTTCCATAGAAGAGAAATCACCTTCCCGAGGTGAACGCTCTCCTAGAAAATGCGTAACATAGAAATCACCCCTGATGTGCACGTACATGTGCATATTTTTACCACCATATTTAATCTATTTAAATTAAATAAATGATCATATCGTGTATTTTAACTTGTTTAAACCAAAATTCAAATTATTTTCAAATTGTCACATATTCATCTTCATATAGGGATAAAATGGTCATTTTTATGCATATATTAATTTGAGAAAATTTAATTAGAAATTTCTATATTATTTTATAGGAATTTGGCTTCATATACAAGTGGTTTCATGAAGATGTATGCATGCACAAAGAAGATACAAAGGAATGGAGATTGAAATAATTCAAAGGCATGATAATGGAGGACCCCACCTACCCACCTTTCTTCATGTACAAATTAGAGGCTAATGCACATGCTTATGGACTTAATGGCTTCATGTACACTTAAATGATGATTAGTAGAAGCTAATGATTACTTGGCATCCACACTTTCTCAAGGGCAATTTGGGCATTCCCCAAAAATATGAATTAGGGTTTAACACTTGTATAAATACCCCATATTTTCATGTAATCCTCTTCTTCTTAGTTCCTCTTAGTTTTAGTTTAGGCTCAACACAAAAGGACAAGCTCTCTTTCTTCTTTTTTTCATGGCTACTTAGCCATTTTTATTTTCATGTAATTTCCTTTCTTTTTTCTTATGCAATTTAATTACTTGTTCATTTTACTTTCCTTGTTCATTTACTTTAATGTTGGTAGTGTAGATTTACATTCATGCAAAGAAGATTAGTTTTAATTCTTGTTAATTAGCTTCTCTTTTCCATTACCTTTCATTTTCCTTTCTTTTTGCTTTCATGTTGCTAGCTACATTTGTTAATCAAATGACAAATATTAGAGGCTAAACCCCTTCAATTTAGGGGTAATGAAGCTCTCTAATTATGTAGCTTCAACTATTTGTTAATTCATGCTCTCTTTTTATGCTTAATGAAGAATGATTGAAGTGGTTTAATTGTTGTTTTTGCCTTGAATTTGATAGCCTATATTATTGACACCAAATAGGCTATGCTTAAACAATCACTAACACAAATGCCTCTTCATCAAAATATGATCATGGCATAAGAAAGTGATTTGAAATTAAAATTTGATGGTCTATATTTCTAATCAATAGTTAATATGTCATACTTAAAATAGATTTCATTTTCATTTTCATTTTCATTGTCAAGTTTCATGAAAGTTAGTAAGTGGTTTAAGGGGTGTGTTAAAGTTTGATGGCTTATGTTGGCTAACTAAAAGCACAAATATGCCATACTTATGATAAACACATCAATTAAAGCACTAATGACCATAAAAAAGAGATTATGATTTCATGTGTGTTGAACTACATAATCTAGAGAGTGGATTTACCTCTAAATTGTCATTTATCCTCATATTTTTCTCACTTTCTTTTTGTTAGTTTTCTCATTTTTCTAGCTTAACAATCTCTCGACTTTGGTATAATTTGATTGAATAGGAAATTTAAAATCATCAATTCCCTACGGATCGACCCGTACTCGCAACGTACTTCAATAGTACGCCGTGCGCTTGCGGTTATATTTATTTCGAAATTTTTTGACGGTTTTCTAATCTGATAGAATTTCCATCGACGAACAACCCCCCATATTCAAAGAACTAGGAGCTAACGTTCTAAATTCTAAACATCCATTCCATAGAACCCTACGACCGATTTTTGAGTTTGGCCCATAAACATTAGATATATTTAAAATAGAATTGTCACTAAGATTGATGAGAATAATGTGCAAAGAATGTTTCTTAGAAATACATTGAAGCAATTTAAAAGAATTTTCCCGCCACCCTATAAGTAAACCCCCAGAAGTTCCAACAGAAGGTAAACAAGCCCAATTCCTAAGTGATAACCGCCTAATCTTCTATAAAAAAATGTCAGGATACTCAATTTTAGTTTCCTGTAATAATGCAATGTCAATAATATAATCTTTAAAAAAGCTTTAATTTTATCACATTTATTTAAATCGTTCAAACCTCTAATATTCCAGCTAATAATCCTCATAAACCAACGAATTTAGCCCTCTTAATTTCTTTACTTTTAATAAAAGCGGTATCTAATTCAACATTAGAAAAGACAAAAGCGGTATCCCTAGCTAACTGACAAAACTAAGTGGAAAACAAACAACCTAGAGCATAAGAGGAATAAGTACTGCCCAAATCAGAAATCATACCTGAGCCTGAATTCATAGTGCCACTCGTGGCACTCGAATCAGGTAACTCACCCAATGATTGAGATTGACAACTACGGAGCCTGGCACTCCAACGAACAGACCCACTCACAGCAACAGGTTTCCCACATTTACCTTTCTTAGCCGACGAAGCCAGAGAAAAAGATTTGCTACCATTAATAAAATCTTTGATACCAGCGGTTGATGCGCATTATGAACGCTGAATTGTAGCATCCACCCAGAAGATTGGTACTCTAAACCAATGGCTCCAGAAATGACTAAGTTTCTTTCATCAGTAGATACATTAAAATTATTATTAACTTTGACCACATCAACTTCATTGCTATAAAACATATCATACTTGTTAGTAACTATGTTGTTATCACCAACAGATGGAGCAATACCATTACTCACTTCTCCAATATCTAGCAATTTATTACTTGAATTTGCATTTAATTCCATGCCCATCTTGAATTCATCTATAGCAGAAATAGGTTGAAAAACATGTATACCATCATCTCCATTGAAACACAAACTATCACCTGATCGAACACTAACCAAATCTGAAGAATGAATACCATTACTCACTTCTCCAATATCTAGCAATTTATTACTTGAATTTGCATTTAATTCCATGCCAATCTTGAATTCAGCAATAACAAAAACAGGTTGAAAAACATGAATACCATCATCCCCATTGAAACACAAACTATCATCGGATCAAACACTAACCAATCTGAAGCATGAATACAATTACTCACTTCTCCAATATCTAGCAATTTATTACTTGAATTTGCATTTAATTCCATGCCCATATTGAATTCATCAATAGCAGCAACAGGTTGAAAAACATGAATACCATCATCCCCATTGAAACACAAACTATCATCTGATCGAACACTAACCAATCTAAAGCATGAATACCATTACTCACTTCTCCAATATCTAGCAATTTATTACTTGAATTTGCATTTAATTCCATGCCCATCTTGAATTCATCAATAGTAGAACAGGTTGAAAAACATGAATACAATCATCCCCATTGAAACACAAACTATCATCTGATCGAACACTACCCAAATCTGAAGCATGAATATCATCACCACTTTGATATACCATTGAAACAGGTTGGAAAAAAAATATATCAGAATCTACCAGAAAGCCTTCCCGGTTTTCCATGCCTGTACATGTTATATCTGATACTGTGTGCATGTCCTCCCCATTCATCAAACTGTGCAATCTACTATCATTCACAAAACTATACAAATCCTTATCATAGCCTGACTTTGCATTTGAAACACAATTCTCCATGAACACATCCAAATCTACAAAATCACCAATGTTCATCACTGTTTGAAAGCTATTAGAAGTCACCAAGCACTTAACATCATCATTCGGGGAACCATCTTCCTATACAAGAACCCCTTCCATACTTGAAGCTTCTTCAATCATTAAAACATCACGATTATCCACACTTCTCACATCCAAAACCTTGTGCATATCACCTACACAGCTTACCAAAACACTATTTAAACCACCTTGTTTCACCACATTTCTATTCATACCATCATCTGAATTAAGCAATTTTCTATAAGAATCCACCTTATCATCCAAGCATTTAGTTTTAATATTGTTATCCACTTTTTCTAGAATCTGATTAGAGAAAAAAATAGAATCATCCAAATCACAAAGACTATCAAAACAATTAGATAAAAAAATCTTCAGACCCCCTTTTTTGCAAGATTTTGATTTATGGTAATTGTTCTTTTCTTGAACAAAATTGTAAACATCTTCCTGTACAAGAATAACTTCCTCAGAAACAAGATTCAACACTTCCTTGTGACAGATAGAATTCGAATTCAACACTAATATCTCTGGGTCCAGTAACAATGGATCTAAACGAGAGAAATCGGTCTGAATAACACTTGATAGCCCCAAATTATCTTCGCTCTGATTGTAAAAATAACCATATTATGTATTCGAAGAAAACTTTTCATCAACAACACATTCACTCCTAATCAAAGAAGAGTCAGAATCCCCAAAATAGCCGATAGGATCACCAAATTTCTTTTTATAACTGCTACCAATATTGACTTCATTTATCACCCCAAAATGCTTGAATAAGTATCCAACATTTTGATCCCTCCATTCTCTGTATCCATAGATTATCCAGTAAAATCCTCTTCAGTTTCATACACTTCAATACGGATTGAAACCCGTGATCATTTATAGAAAAATTATTCCAACCTCCTCAATAAAGTTTCCAACGCTCAAGTTTCCAGAGGAAGATTTAAAATTCTTTAAACGGTTGAATTTTTTGTGGCCAACTACACCGCAATTGAAACATCTGATGGGTTCTCTACAAGCATTAGCCAAATGGGATAAGTCACCGCATCTAAAACAAAATCGTTTTCCTTTTCTAGAATCGATCCATTTTTTGGAAGAAGATTTGTGATAAAAACAGTTAGATGCATGGAACAATCAATTAGTAGGAAACAGAGTTTCTTTTACAAATTGAGCATACGATCGATTAGCAACAGTGTTGAAACCAAATAAAGAATTCGAATTGAATAGATTCGATGATACAGGGTGCGAATAAGAAAAAAATAAAGATGAGAAGAGAGCATTAACAGTCACCATTTTTATGCTTAATTAATCATTTTCCCAAAGAGATAAATTATCATGTTATAAATAATTCACATTAATTTCCCACTAACTGTTTTTAGGCTTCCCAAACTTCCGAATCTGAATCTGATCTTCTGATTCAACTATTTTCCCTTTTCAATTTAAGGCATATCTAAACAAAGAAATATACGTAACATTAGAATCACAGATCTGAGAGATCAGGATTTAAGGAAAGATATAAATTTGTTAAATTGAGATATACCTCGTTGGTGCGCTATGCTATTTTATACGATCTTCTCTTCCTCTTATTTTATTATTTTCTAATTCTCTTTAATATGTTATTATTTACAGTCTGTTCTATTTTTGGGAAAGAAGGTAGAGGAGAGAAAATAGCAGAGCTTCGCTGTCTGCATTAGAAAATATGAGAAGAAGAGGAGGGTTTAGACGTTTATTTATAGAGGCTAGAACAAATAATAAGCGTTGGATTTAAATCTGAATAATCCGAGCCGTTGGCCAAGGTCCAAGCTTGGCCTTTCAGTGTCCGACTGGTCGATCATCGGTTGACTGCCCCAATCTAGAGGTCGACCAGCGGGACCCGACCGTTATCCATTTGTTTATTGCTATTTTCAATTTTATTTGTTTTCGATCCAATTTCATTTTTCGTCCGTGACTTCTTCATTTGGACTCCAATAGCAACACTCCAATTATGAAAGTTGCCCAGAACTCGCCATAAACGCAATGGTGTTAGTTTTGTTGTCAAATTCCAATCGTTTATACACATTTTATATTTTTGAGCCTAGTTAACCCATTAACTAATTAAAAAACTAACCGTAAAATTTACGGGATGTTACACGACTCTTCAACGGGACTATAGCAAGGTTCAAGTGTAAGTCGGGAAGACTTGATCACCAATCGTTTAGGCCAAGTAGGTGAGGTGACCATGGTGCCTTTGGGAGATGTCTCCCCAAATGATTCGTCTTCACCGGCATTATAACTGTAAACCTGCTTTTTAGCCAAACATATTTCAATTGAACTCAAAAGATCAAAAAAAGACAAAATGACTCAAAAACTTAAAAGCACGCTTAGATGGACTAGAGAAACAACTCGAAGAAGTTTAAGATGGATAGGAGCTATGGACATAGCTCGGTACCGAGCTACATAGGTCAGTGCAGAATTATAATTCCTCTCTGAATCACCTCTCAAAATCCATGCTTCTCATATACTACTCCAATAGCTCGTGTTCAAGTTGTTTTCCCGGAGTATATACAACCAATTCCTCGGTTATTGAGGAGAAAGTCAAGAAAGAAGGTAACTCAAGTAATACAAGATAGATTACTATAATCAACCAGAATTCGATGAAAAGATCTTGGAACCTATCAACTAGAAGATAGAAGAGCGGAACAAGAGTTGAAGTTGGATTTGCACCAACACTTATAGGTCGGTACCGAGCTATATAGGTCAGTACCGACCTATATAGGTATCCTATTGGGTCGTGGTGTTATGATTTCTCTTGTACAACATCGGGCCTTCATCTAGACTCCAGTGCAAGCAGGCTTTTGATCATTTTCCTCTGTTTCCATATAAATACAATCCTAGCAGTACCAAAATAGGATATGATATCTCTGCTATTGGTGACTTCTTCTTCTTCACTCATATCCTCTACTTCAAAAACACTCTAGAAACTCCATTGTAAATCGGAGAACCATTAGACTTTGGTTAGATTTGATATAATTAGTTGTAATCCAGAGAAGAACAACTAATAACAAAGATTTAAGTGGGCATAGGCCAGAGATTATGCCGAACCACTATAAAAACTTTTGTGTCTCCCTTTACTTTTCTGCCATTTCTACTACGTTTGCTTTATTTTGAATAGAAATGGTGCTTTCATCTGATTTTTGGGTGTTGATCCATTTTCTGGGTTAACATTTTAGAGCTTTCACTGAGAAAGAAGCTAGATTTCACAACCTAAAGCTTGGATCTGAAATTTAGAGAAGATGAAGAGAGCAAACATTAGATCTAAGGTTGGAGCAAGCCAACCAGAGCATGGGGCAGCGAGGAGGTGTCCTCAAATTCCATCAATCCATCTATGTGACCAAAGAAGATATGGAGAAAATGATGAAGGAGATGTAAGATGAATTAATGACTCAACAATGGGAAACACTTGAAGGATTTTTCAAAAGGATGGGGCAACAAGGAGTGGGTAGAGCTGTAGGAACTCAGAACCAAGTGCTAGGAACTAATGTAGGAACATCTGAAGTTGGAGCAGATAAAACTAGAATGATTCCCCCACAAATAGTATAACTCGGTACCAACCCAAATCACTTCGGTATCGAGAGAATTATACTCAGAGGCAACGCTGGTGTAAACTTGGGACGTGTTGGAATGTCAAGAGCAAGCAGTGCTAGAGCTAGAAATGAAAATCAGAATGCAAATGCAAAACAACCAGATGAATATGTGCCAGAGCTTTCCCATAGGAACAGAGGAGAGAATGAAGCCAAAGGAGCAGGTCAGCCAAAGGAGTACATGCCAGAGTATGTGCCGGAGTTTCCCTATAGAAGCAGGGGGTGAACATCGCTTTTGGTCGAAGACCATCACTGGACGGCGAAAACCTAATTGCTGAGTTAGTAAAAAGGATAATTAGGGGTGGACCCCTAGATCAAAGCTTAGAGGATGTGAGTAGGAATCCATTCACTTCTAATATCCAAAATGCGAGGAATGCTTTCAATTTTAAGCTTCTAACACTGGAAATGTACGACGGAAAGTTGGATCTGACAGTTCATCTAATGAGATACATCCGGCATATGGAATTGTTGGTGCTTCTAAGGAGGTAATGGGGAGGTGCTTCCCAGTATATTTAATGGACTAGGCGACAATGTGGTTTAGACAACTGGAGAATGGGTCCATAAGCACATGGACCGATTTGGTGAATAAGTTCTTTAGACAGTTTAGAGTTCATGTCCCACGACCGAAGAATATAATGATGCTATCAAGCGTGAACAAAGGCCCGGAGAGACCTTGAGAGGCTATTTGACGAGGTTCAATGCGATAGCTGCAACTACCAATAAACCGGATCCATCTATAATCTTAATGGCGCAATATCTGGAGTCGCAAGCAAGATCGACTTCAAAGTTGCACTGGAAAGGGATCCACTAATGGATCTTACGGAATTCAACCATTAAGCTGAGAGGTATTTGCATCGGGAAGACGCCGAAGCTGAGGATGCTAAAATTAATGTTGTGGATGAGATAAGACTGTCCAGAGTAGGAAACGGAAAGGACAAAGGAAAGAGAGGAGCCGATGATTACTTTGGAGAACCGAAATAGCAGAGGTGGGAATCGAAGTCCTATTCTTACACTGAGCTAACAGAGACCCCCGAGAGGATATATCTAGACACTAGGGGCAGACCACTATCGGAAGCCAGCTAGAAGAGAGCCCACAGATCGGGAGAAAAGATGCAGAAAGTTCTGCATCTTCCATGAGCTGGATGGACACGAAACGAACGAGTGCCGACACCTTCGCGATTTGATAGAAGAACTGGTTCGGAGCAACCTGCTGCAGCAGTACGTGAGGAACTAAACTGCAATGATGGGGCCGAAGCAACCACCATCTACAGCGAAAGCATTAAGGAACAATCAGGGATCTGGTCCGAGAGTTGAAATCCCATGATTAGGATGGTCTGGAGTCAGGTTCGACTCTCTCGCTTTGCTTTTACTTGCTTTGAATAATTAGAGTAATAATACCTCAGACCGCTTACACGTGCATGAGGCTTAGATTGGTCTCTAGGCACACTCTGAGTTGGATGTCTGGGATGACTATTTAGGACAATAATAAGTTCCAACCGCTTACGCGTGTACGGGACCTAGATTGGTCCTTAGGGACACTCTGAGTCGGATGTCTGTGATGGATATTTAGGACTTCTACTTGTTTTCTTTGATTTGAATATTTGACTTTTGAAAAACGCACATTGAATGTGATGACCGATATTGATCGCTTTAAGTTCCGTTCAGAGAGACGGGACCAAAGTGCAGAGTGCAAGTCCTCTCGTGGGAGAGCAAGTGGATAGACTTATACGACGTTGATCGCTTTAAGTCCTGTCCGGAGATACATAATCGGAGTGCAGGGTGCAAGTTCCCTCGTCAGAGAGCGGGTGGGTGGAATTGTACGATATTGATTGCTTTAAGTCTGGAATGTAATGTAACTCCCTGTAAATTTTACGTTAGTTAATTAATAATTAGTTATGCTCCAAAAATGGAATTTGTGCTAATGGGCTTGGGTTTCGATTTTGTAAAAATTTAGGCCCATTAAGGTGCAGGTTGTTACATGTAGGGTGCAAGTCCCTCGCTAAAGAGCAAGCAGATGGACTTGTACGATATTGATTGCGTTAAGTCCCGGTCGGAGAGTCAAGACCGGAGTGTAAGGTGCAGGTTCCTTCGCCGGAGAGCAAGTGAATGGACTTGTACAAAAGTAAGTCCCCTCACTGGAGAGTCAGCGGATGGGCTTCCTTGCTCATTGGGTCCCCTCGTCGGAGAGCGAGCGAACTAGGCTCAGCAAGGATCCAGAGAGATCGAAACCCTAGATTGGGCGATAGATAATCCAGAGAGATATAACTCTAGATTGGAAGATCAAAGGTCCGATGAGACCAAGCCATGGATGGATGTAGACTTGATAAAAGGATTTGAATGCCTTGCAGTCGAAGAATGGAAGATAAGCCATGTACAAACACAAGATGGCTTGGATATGTGGAATGATACTTCTGGATAATTCACCAAGACCGGGATCAATAAATAGCCGGAGAGCTCAGCTATCATAGACTGATTGACGAAACTTGTTCTTGAGCAAAGCACACCTTACATTCAAAAGGAGTACTTTGGGGGTAAGTGTTAACTTGTTTTTTGGCCAAGCAAACTTCAACTGGACTCGAAAGATCAAAACAAAGATGGAACGACTTGGAAACTTGGAAGCACACTTAAAAGGACTAGAGAAACAACTTAGAGAAGTTTCAGATGGATTGAAGCCAAGGACATAGCTTGGTACCGAGCTACATAGGTCGGTGCCGACTTATAATTCCTCTCTGAATCACCTCCTAAACTCCATTCTTTTTATATACTACTCCAATAGCTCGTGATCAAGTTGTTTTCCCAAGTATAGATGACCAATTTCATGGTTGATGAGAAGAAAGTCAAGAAAGCAGGGTAACTTAAGTGATAGAGGAAAGATTACTAGAATCAACCAAAAGTCGATGAACAGAGCTTGGAACCTATCAACTAGATTATAGAAGAGCAGAACCAAAGCTGAAGTTGTTTTACACTAACACTTATACTGAGCTATATAGGTTGGTACCGATATATCCTATTAGGTCGTGGTGTTCTGATTTCTCTTGTACAACATCGAGCCTTCATCTAGACTCCAGTGCAAGCAAGCTTCTGACCCATTACCTCTAGTTCCCTATAAATACATGCCTAGTTGCAACCAAAACTTTACACCGAACCACTAGTTGTAATCCAGAGAGAGAACAACTAATAACAAAGATTTAAGTGGATATGGGTCGAAGATTACACCGAACCACTATGACAACTTTTGTGTCTCCCTTTACTTTTTTGCTCTTTCTACTGCTTTTGCTTTATTTTGAATAGAACTGGTGCTTTCATCTGGTTTCTGGTTATTAATCCATTTTCTGTGTTAACAGTAATCCTCATCTTCATCATCCTCTCACTCTTCCTCTCCATCATCCATTGCTTCATCTTCACCTTCTCCTACATTTGTTCCTCTCCTTCTCCCTTCTTTGACTAAGTTTTCGGCTCCTCTATCCTCTTCTTCTTCTCCAAGGTTTTCCTTGACACCCTATCCTTCTTCACTCATTTGTTCCTCATTGTCAGAGTCACCCATCAAAGCAGAAGGACTAGCAGCGGCTCGAATTGCTCTGGTAGGAACCAAATTAGGGACCCTTAAAACATGCATACATATATAAGTACACAACTGATTACTAAAATTGGATAAGCATACAACAAATCCAATAAAATAGATAATCATCATTCATGAAAATAAAGCTATATACATATATATTCATACATCCAAACATACAAATAACAACATATGCCAATAAAGAGCAGTTGGCAACATATGCCAATGAAAGATAATTGGCAATGCATGCCAATGAGAGATACGAGGATTGACCATACTCTTGACACGCAGTCTCATGTATAATCACAGCTCATCATCTTACATGGGGAGTATAAATAATATATGTCTATCTACCACACACACCAAGAACCAAACGAGAGACTGACAACACACTCTTGCTCCAAGAGACTACGCATGTGCCCATCTGGCATGGCTCCTACAGTATTTAGTTATCTCGATGGCGATCGTGATCCAATAACCATCGGGTGTTAATTAATGCTAAGCCTCGGTCATGACCCTATGAGTGCCCTATAGTAACAGACTGCTGGCCTATGTGACACCAGGGCAAACACACACAGCAATAGCACATAACTATATAATAATAAGCGTGTCACAGATCTGGGGAATAACCCCGCAATCAAGCCGCTAGAATGGATACTAGCCAAATCTGGTTTACTACTCCACCTATAATAGGAAAATACAAAGTGATAGACATACCTATATGTTTATATAGGCACACAACCATATATTTCTATTGGTACACAGTCTTGCTCACTATAAGGAGCGTCACCTCATATTCACACATATGCAATACCATAGTATTGCAACCACTATCCCAATATGAGTGTCATCCACTTACAAGGAATGACAGAACAAATATCAACTTAGGCGTCATATACCACCTGGTGATACTTGCTTATTTATTCAATATTCATAAATTACACTCACTCTAACCAATAATATTCTATGCAATAAGTCCAAAGAATAACATGATAATATTACCAAAAGTCTCATACCGATCGATATTACAACTCTGCATATTCAATATCCTCATTGCAAAGAAAATAAATATAATAAAGCATATAATATAACTATTTATTGATTCAAAAGGGGTATTGTCATAAAATACACTTTTCCAAAATCTTCAATATAATTTCAAATATCAATAGTAAATTTAAAGAAGATTAAATTAGAAAATTCTCATTTTTTCCCCAAAATCCTTTTATAGCTCCAAAAATAAATATTTGCAAACCTCTTTATTTAACTACAAGGAAATCTATATTTTAAACATTCGTTCAATTTCAAATCCCTTAAACTCCTTTTAAAAATATTCCATTCACTTGAAGTTCCTCTTTAATAATTCAGAAATAACGATACCAAAAGAGAGTGTGTCGTTTATGATTTCCTTAAAAAACAAATATAATTGCCAATATTTTCTCATTAAGGATTTACCGTTTAAAATATTTCTCAAAGCCAGAGTACACAATTCAACACTAATATATTTAAAACTCTCATTTAGATTGAAATTCCTTTTAAATTTTGTCAAAATAATCCATCAAACTAAAATTGTGTTTTATATAAAATCATTAAAACACTAAAAACTAAAATATCACTTATAAAATTTACTTGTATAACCAAGTCCCAAAATTTCACTTTCCACAACAATTTAATTCAAACTCCTTTATATATATTCCCAATGGATTTTAAAACAATTTCCTTTTATTTAAAAATAGTCAAATACTAAATATATTACTTCTAATATTATTCCAAACAAAATGCATAATTAATTTTATGAATAATAATTTCCACATAATATATAAATCATATTCATCAAATTATAAATCCAAAATATTATTTAACTTCCCATGCAATCAAATCACCTAAAAATAAGCTCATCATTTTTAGAAACATAAATTTTAAATGTCCTTTTCATAAATGTTTGCACCAAAAATGGTCACAAACCCCAAGTGTAATGAAAGCACCAGCGTATGAATACGAATCAACAGTATTCACACACAAATCACAGATCTTAAATAAGTAGTAAGCAACAATCAAGAAATAATGAACAGTGACGCACAATTTATAGTGGTTCGGCTATCTCCGGCCTACGTCCACTTCAAGGTTTTTATGATTTTATTGCTCGATGCCTGAAGATTACAATTTCGTATGTTGTATTACAACTGATTTGCCGAACTAAGTCTGAATCTAAGGCAGCAATGGTGATCTGGAGTGAATCTGGCAGAATCTGGGCGCTCTTTATCTCTAAGAATTGTCCGACCTCTTTTCTGAATGATCTGGGGTCTATTTATAGGTGCCGGAGGCTGATATTTCGCCTAAACTGAAGGGAGACCAGTTCTGGCACGTGAGGGGGCCCACATGCCCGCTTTCTGGAAATCCGGGCCCACTTTGGGATCGATTCGAAGCTACGTTCGAATCGATCAAGAAATTGTCCAATCGAGCTGAAATTTGGTATGAACATTCTTCAACATGTGCTTAAGCTACTGTGAAAATTTCATAGCATTTGGACTTGTAGATCTCAAGTTATGATCGATTCAAGGTTGCATTTCTGGTTGACTAGCCTGGTTCGAATCGATCTAGTTCGAATCGATTCGTTCGAATCGATCCAGCGCGTGCTTCTGGGATGACGTGGAGCGCTTCCTTCGAGTCGATCCTCCTTTTTCTCCTAGCTTTACTGAGTCAAATCCTTGGTTTTAGCTGTGGTGGATTCGAGATGTATCGATTCGAAGATGGGAATGGATTCGAGGCAAGGTATGTTCGAATCGGTCATGGCCTATACTTGTTGTTCGATTCGAAGTTGTTCAAACCGTATGGATTCGATGCTAGG
Source organism: Allium fistulosum (assembly GCA_030737815.1). Lineage (NCBI taxonomy): Eukaryota > Viridiplantae > Streptophyta > Magnoliopsida > Asparagales > Amaryllidaceae > Allium > Allium fistulosum. The sequence goes on from JASFAW010000014.1 coordinate 10,259,366, forward strand.
CATAGGATGGTTCCAGTGCGCTCGTTCGTATCGATTGTTAGAAACCGACACGAAGTCACCTCATAAGGATGGATTCGAACTAACGATACCGGATCGATTCGAAGTGATACGCCTCTGTGATTTCGAGGGAACTCGTTTCGATGGAGTCGAAGACCTGCAGCTCTGATGGATACGAAGTAGACGGAGTCGAACATGATGGACTCGAAGCAATGCTCTTCCCCTCGATTCGAACCAACCTTCCCTTATGGATTCGAGACTAGCTTATCTCATCCATTTCCTTTTGGCGATATCTTGAGCATACGAACTCGGATTGACTCGAAACTTGGAACGTTGTTTCATCTGGCCCCTCTTGACATGTCTTATCAATTGCGGCCCGATCCGGACTTGGGCAAAATTCATCGATATCCATGGTGAACCTGCGATGTACAATCAATGTTCATGACCACTAATTATTGATTTTCAGTTAATCTTTGGGTATCTCAACTTTGCCAAAAGTTGGGATAACATTTTGCCCCCCAAAACATGCCTTTTAGGTAAAAGGCGTGTTTTGATCAGTCTTAAATTGGATGCAGTGAGTTCATGTTTTACTCATAGCTTATAACATTTTCAATCAAGTCCATGGCTGTTCGAAGCCGAATTGTTATCAATTTTTTCCAGTGGAAGTTAAGAATGACATTCCACGGTCTTTCCGTACTATTGATGGTCACTCCGGACCCTTGTCAAACCCATTCTAGATTTAGCGATTGAATAGAAAGATCCTATTGCACTCCGGCGTTGCTTTCTATCCCTTGCACTCTGGCCCCAGCTAGGGCTTATAGCGATGTCTTGGTCGTTCTCGACCGATCATAGCCTCTCCGGGCTCATGTTGGATCCCATCCTGTCACTCTCCGGTGAAGGGGAAACAACGTTAAGTGAGTCAATCCTGTCGCTCTCCGGCGAAGCGACTCACCTCCTGCACTCCGGTTCAGTGTATCTGAACATTAAGCGATGTCATGGCCTAAATTGTGGGCCGATCACAGCCTCTCCGGGCTCTTATCGAATCCTGATCCAATCACTCTCCGGTGAATGGGAAACGATGCTTAAGTGAGTTGATCCTGTCGCTCTCCGGCGAAGCAACTCACTTCTTGCACTCCGGACCCTGCCTCTCCGGGTAGGATCATAAAGCGATCATGTTTATATCGATATTTAATGTTTATCCTTTAACTCTCCGGTCAAAGCTTTATTTTAATAAGTGTTTCTTTATTAAATTCAAATCCTAGATGTTCAATCTCAAACACCAGGAAAAACAAGGTAATGCCTCTCTGGGCGGAGCGGTCTATTTCCATCTCAGAGCATGCCTAGGGATCTCTCCGGTTCCCGTACATGAGTAAGTGAGATAGCCGTTTTATTTTGGAAATCAAATCTAAGAAAACTAATCGACCAGAGTCCAAATCTTGAACTTGGCCCTTGCCATCATAACCAGTTGATGACGAGTCGTGATCCCGATCCAGGATCATTCCTGTTTGGTTGATGCGGTTGTTGTTCGGGTCTAACCGCCGTCGTACGTTCTCTGACATACTGTGGCAATCTACCACTCCTTGCATGTTCTTCCACCTCATCCTTCAGGTGGCGGCATTCATCGGTAGTATGCCCATCCAGCTCATGGAATAGGCAGTACTTTCCAGTCCTACGTTCCCGCTCCGTGGGATCTCTCCTAGGTGGTTTTCGATAGGGGAGTTGCCCCCGAGTTTCGGTGTAAATTCGTTCCAGTCCTGCCACCAAATCTATGTATTGCCTGAATCTGGGTTCTCGGAATTTCTTCCGTTTATCAGGACCATCATGTGTGTCATCCTGCTTTCTCTTTCCTTTGTCTGCCCTGGACTGTTCCCTGGCGGTTCCTTCGCCTTGTGCAACATTTATTTCCTGCCTCTCGGCTCGTGATTCCTCCAATCGAATGAATTTTTCAGCTTCATGGAAAAACTCTCCAAGATCTTGCGGTGGATCTTTAGTCAAAGAGTCTTTGAATTCGGTGCCTTCGCCAACTCCTGCCACTGCCGCCATCAAAATCATCGATGGGTCCGGGCGATCTACAGAAGTCACCGTCGCATTAAACCGTAACAAGAAATCTTTTATGGACTCTCCGGTCCTTTGTTTTATTGATGCCAAAGTCATCACGCTCTTAGGTCGCGTCACGTGAACCCTAAACTGCTTCATGAAGCAATCCACAAGCTCGCCCCATGTCCTGATTGATCCGGTTTCTAGCTGCCTAAACCAAAGCGCAGCCAAATCTGATAAGAATAAGGGGAAACATCGTGCCATCACCTCCTCGGATACTCCCAGCACTTCCATGTGTCTGATATATCTGGTGATATGCATGGTCGGGTCTGACTTTCCATCATAAGGATTCAGCGTTGGAAGTTTGAACTTCGGAGGGTTCCTTGCATTCCTGATATTCGGAGCGAACGGACTCCGACTAACTTCTTCCAATCCTCCTCCTGAAAACCCTCCTCTCATGAGTCGTCTCACCAGGCCGATCATTCTTTCATCTCCATCTAGGGGTTGCCCCCTTGTCATGTCTCTGTCTTGCCCTCCGAGTCTTATGGGGAATTCTGGTACGTACTCTTCGGGCGGCTCGTTAGCATTTGTGTTAGCCCTAGCCGGTTGAGCTCCTTCCAAAGGTACTTCTGCGTTGGATCCTGCGGGCCTGCCCCCAAGCCCTTGTTGATTGCTTTCTGGTTCTGCATTCTGTCCTCCGTTGGGTTCCATAGCCCTAGCTCCTTGTTCCATATTCACAGCCGCTGTAGCTGGTCCAGGGTTCTGCGTCCCTGCAGCTCTCATCTGCTCGAAGAAGTTCTGCAGCATCTCTTGTTGGCTCTTCATCATTCGCTCGTGCATCTGATTGGCCATGGTCTCCATTTCGTCTCTAGTGATGTAGATCGAGGCTGGCTCCTCTCCAACTCCTGAGGATGCCTCTTGACTTCCTCCTTGTTGGTTTCTTTCAGCTCTTTGTCTTGTTAATCGAGTCATTGTAGAGTCAGATCTGAATCCTTAAAATTCCAAATCTAAGTTTTGAATTTGGTGTAGCGGGTGCTAGTTCTTCTCAGTGAAAGCACCAAAGTGTTTGCACCAAAAATGGTCACAAACCCCAAGTGTAATGAAAGCACCAGCGTATGAATACGAATCAACAGTATTCACACACAAATCACAGATCTTAAATAAGTAGTAAGCAACAATCAAGAAATAATGAACAGTGACGCACAATTTATAGTGGTTCGGCTATCTCCGGCCTACGTCCACTTCAAGGTTTTTATGATTTTATTGCTCGATGCCTGAAGATTACAATTTCGTATGTTGTATTACAACTGATTTGCCGAACTAAGTCTGAATCTAAGGCAGCAATGGTGATCTGGAGTGAATCTGGCAGAATCTGGGCGCTCTTTATCTCTAAGAATTGTCCGACCTCTTTTCTGAATGATCTGGGGTCTATTTATAGGTGCCGGAGGCTGATATTTCGCCTAAACTGAAGGGAGACCAGTTCTGGCATGTGAGGGGGCCCACATGCCCGCTTTTTGGAAATCCGGGCCCACTTTGGGATCGATTCGAAGCTACGTTCGAATCGATCAAGAAATTGTCCAATCGAGCTGAAATTTGGTATGAACATTCTTCAACATGTGCTTAAGCTACTGTGAAAATTTCATAGCATTTGGACTTGTAGATCTCAAGTTATGATCGATTCAAGGTTGCATTTTTGGTTGACTAGCCTGGTTCGAATCGATCTAGTTCGAATCGATTCGTTCGAATCGATCCAGCGCGTGCTTCTGGGATGACGTGGAGCGCTTCCTTCGAGTCGATCCTCCTTTTTCTCCTAGCTTTACTGAGTCAAATCCTTGGTTTTAGCTGTGGTGGATTCGAGATGTATCGATTCGAAGATGGGAATGGATTCGAGGCAAGGTATGTTCGAATCGGTCATGGCCTATACTTGTTGTTCGATTCGAAGTTGTTCAAACCGTATGGATTCGATGCTAGGCATAGGATGGTTCCAGTGCGCTCGTTCGTATCGATTGTTAGAAACCGACACGAAGTCACCTCATAAGGATGGATTCGAACTAACGATACCGGATCGATTCGAAGTGATACGCCTCTGTGATTTCGAGGGAACTCGTTTCGATGGAGTCGAAGACCTGCAGCTCTGATGGATACGAAGTAGACGGAGTCGAACATGATGGACTCGAAGCAATGCTCTTCCCCTCGATTCGAACCAACCTTCCCTTATGGATTCGAGACTAGCTTATCTCATCCATTTCCTTTTGGCGATATCTTGAGCATACGAACTCGGATTGACTCGAAACTTGGAACGTTGTTTCATCTGGCCCCTCTTGACATGTCTTATCAATTGCGGCCCGATCCGGACTTGGGCAAAATTCATCGATATCCATGGTGAACCTGCGATGTACAATCAATGTTCATGACCACTAATTATTGATTTTCAGTTAATCTTTGGGTATCTCAACTTTGCCAAAAGTTGGGATAACAATAAAAACCTTTCAAATATTTCTATAATCATAAATAAATAAAAATGTTTATATTCAAAAATTCATTGATTTAAATAAATCCCAGAAAACATCACTCTCTAAATAATTTATATTCACACAATTCTCAAGAATATTTTACGTAAGCATTTTCTATCACTAATAATAATTTCATTTTTAATGTGAATCATTCCAAAATTCACTGTTTATTTACAAAATAATTTATTTCTTTCAAATCTTCATCTTTTAATTCATTTACTTCATTCTCGATTAATTTCAAATGTTGTGTCCAACTAACGCAATCATCAAATTCAACTAATATTACACAAAACATAACTTAACCAAGGTTAACAACATTATTACTATCTATATCATCCAGTAACAATCAATCAAAGATAAGCAACTAAATTTCATCTAATTCAATCCATATCAACCAACAATTTATCACCAACAATCAATGAAAACCATAAAAATAGAGTCTAGATGATAGTTGTGAGTTACAAAAATATCCCACCAAATCAAAGCTTAAAGTTCCTAACCCAAAGCGTCACTTTCTTCAACCTTTAGTATTTAGCCTTACTACCTCATCGTTCAAACCTCCAGCCACGCACGGAGCCACATGTCATTCGCCTCTACTTGCCTGCCTCAACAACCATCATGTCCGCTAAAAACCTCTATGCCTATCCCCTACCAGCTGCGCCAAGCACCCTATTAACGAGGCCAGCCTTGCGCCCTAACTCTTCACCGTTGTCGTCGCTCCCACACACAGGTCTCTGCCATCATTCCAACCAAGTCATGGCCTCCCTGACCCCGCCTAGCCATGGTCGCGCAAGTGATGCTATGGTTTTTTTCTTTTTTTGAAATCACAACATCGTTCTTTTTTTTTATCTGAATGTCGCAGTAGATTAGAGCAAAGATGGATGAGAAAATAAAGGAAGTGGGTTTTCGGTCTTGGGTCAAGGTAAAGGATGAATGTGGATCTTTCTAGAATTAAGGAGAGAAGGAATTGGTTAATTCTATTTGTTATTACTATTTTTTTCTTCATTTGTCACTTAAGTCCCTATAGAAAATAATTTCCATTTAATCTCCTTTACCTGTAATTAACAGTCTTTTTATCTACACAGTAACAATTCTATCAAATTTATGTGAATATATTTTCAAATCAATTTAAATCGCTATATTACAAAATATATTTCAATAAATTAGACAAAATATTTAAATTCAATAATTTCTTCAACTTTAATGATTTTTTAATATCAAATAAAATCTTCTTTTCATCTATTTTAATAATGAAAATATTTATACAAAAATATATTATCTTTACTGTAAATATTTTTATCGAGAGTATATTTTTTGAAAAGAGCTTATTAATTAGCTTAATTTATTAAATATAATCCTTTATCCAATAATCTTTAATACAATAAAATATATATTCAAAAATAAAGTTATCCAGAAACCAAAATCGAACATTCCAAATTTTAGTTAAAATTATTTTTTACAACGTGGAAAGTAGGGTTGTTACACACAAGAAGACAAATGTTGTTATAGCACAAAGTCCAAGCTACCACCAAATTACAAGGTTTATTTCCCTTTGTACACTATGACTAGGCTAGCTCAATATCATCGATTCCCTGTTGGAAATTTGTTATGTATAGCTCTTTAATGTGAGTGTGATGAGACTGATGCTAAATGTGTGTTTCGAGTGACTACGATGAGGCAAAAGAGACGAGTTTTCTTAAGTATTGTGAGTTTTCTTTGGCATAGTGTTGTTGGTTGTATGTGAAGTGCAATAAAGCAGATGAATATTTTTGGGTATTATGCTATATGGATTGTGTGAATACGATATGTACTGGAGATATAGTGTGTGAATGTGTACTATGGTATGGATAATGATGTTAAGAATGACAGCTTTTGGTATGTTAAATCTTGCAAAATTCCTTATGAGGCGAAATGGTGAATCCAAATTTATTAGTGAAGTCATTTCATATATTTAACACGAGTGTTAGAATATTACAATATGGAAATGAATCGAGTAATTAAGTAATGGTTTTGTATTTGATAACATGGATGATATTTTATCAAGCAGAGCACTCTTTTCGATGTCTCAGGGCTCGAACCTATGACCTTTAGAACCTTTGTCTAAAGTGTACATAACAATCTTAATATGACGGACAATGATTTATGAATGATGTTAGGTGCACCAAGAGGTTACGTATTTGTAGTTGTTTTGAACAATTACAAAACAACCTACCGTGAGTCTTAGGTTGAATATATCTAAATCAAATAGATGATCTCACATGACAATGCGTAGTAGTCTTTTGACCTGAGAGTACCATGGATCTTAAATGTAAATTGTACTTTGATTACGGTGAACAACATGACATTGTTGATCATGTTATGACAATAGTTGGTATTAGTTGAACCACTCCAAGTGAAACACAACTCAAGAGAAGATTCTTCTCCTTCGATGTTAAAGGTTAGTATAACCGTAATTGGTAGTCAACTTAAATCAAATTCTTTAGCCAAAGAAAATCATTTAATCATAGATGTTATCGGATGGACCAAATACTTTAATGTTGTATTTTGCAATTAAACAGATATAATTTAGATTTTTGACCATTGATCGAGCTCTAGATATCTGAGTGATATAGTGATGACAAAGGAAAAACCTACACAATATACCATTGCTTAAGGGTGTAGATTAAATGATTAGAAACAAGATTTCACCTCGATAATCTATCAGCAATTGAACACATGCTTATTATATTATGCTTCAGTAAAGTCCTTACATGCTTTAATATTTAAATTGTTTAAATATTATTGATCATTGAGTTCAAGCTTGGGAGTCGAACAACTGTCACTGCTGGCATTCATCCAAATCCAACAAATAAAATAATATATAAATGTTAAAAAGTACCATGGAGAAAATTAATATAAATGTTATATTAATTTAATTATTAATTTTTATTAATATTAGATTGGTTTAAAATTATTTAGCTAAACATATAGTGGTATATATTTAATCAATTATTTAAATGGGCCAAAATAATAAATTGAATAATAATCATTGGTTTAAAATAATATAATAAAAAAGTACATGTTAACCATAAAATGTAAATGAAGATAAAGAAGGCATATCAGAGCCTTTCCGCATAGGCAAAGAGTATCAGAAGAAGTGACCTTTCGATGACACCAAAAGGATCGTATAACACCAGAGAAGAAGAGGCACATGGTAACTTTAGGGAAGAGCTTTCGCAGGTAGATGGTTATAAGGCCGCCCAATGTAACACAAAGAACAAAGAAAAGAAGAGTGCCCCAAGTCTTTTAAATAAAAAGGAAGGGGTGCGGGAAACAAGTTTTTTGCAAATATGAACCCTTCGAGGCAAGCGAAGGGATTCATTGTTCGCCATTCAAACAGACGTCTTCCAAGAAGGGTAGAAAAGATAGGGTCAGAATAGGCCACTCAATTGACAACCCTTTCAAAAGCATAGTAAGCCTTTCAAACCGATTAAAGTACATTTCTGACATCCTTCGACAATATCGAAAGGTTTAAGCAAAGGCAACATCCATAATTCAACGAAAGACCACTTTCCAACAGCATTCAGGAAAAGCGCGGCTCTTGGCAGTAATCGAATGAGGGAGCAACCTTCCGATAAGATAGAAAGGTTCATAATGCTTCATAAGAAACCAACCCTTCGGGGAGACGAAGAGTTCATAAATATATTGGGGAAACACAAAGCCTTCGATGATATTCAGTGGCCCATGATGATGAGTAAAAAAAACCTTCCGTTAAGATCGAAAGTTTTACAACTGCATAAAAGAAGGGACCTTCCGTCCTGACAAGAGCAAAGGACCGAAAGGAAGGCCGCCTGCATCTATAAATAAGACCCAAGAGGTCCAATCTAGGGACAGATTTTTTCTTCCCATTCTTCTACTCAACAATCACTATTGCTCTCGCTTGATACACTGTAACCCTAATTTAGAAATCAGATTGGGGGCTAACTTCTTAAATTTTGTATCAGATTCCATTATGAAGAAATAAAGAGAATTGTGGCTTGCGATCGATTCGGAATTTGGGGATAATCATGATTAGGCGTTAATTTAATATTAACGGCTAATCATTTATGATATTTCTTATATTCTTTGTTTATTTCGAGAATATACCATGAAACTATCATTGGATAATCTCATAAGTTTCCCTCTTCCCTACCTAATATCAATTAAAAGAAGGGAGAATATAACTTGTGAATTAGCCTCAGATTTCAGTCTCATGGCATATTGGAATAGCTCTTATTATTATCTAAATATGTTTGAATCATGCACTCTTTTCGAAAGGTTTTCACAAGTGAGATATCATCCTAGGAAGCCGAAAGTGTAAGGGGATAGCAAATAAAGCGATCTCACCATCTGATACCATCGAAGGGTTTATAACCTTCCGAAGGGATTCAAAGGAGATGTGGATTACTTTCGGTTTCCAAAGAAAATAGTACTTGATGAAGTGATATGGATGAAGGTCATACAATCATGACAAGTCGATCGAAGGGCCCAAATGGTTTCCTAAACCCTCCGGCCTATCAAAAGGTTTAACAAGACCATTGATCCAATCAAATCGCAAGGTTTAAGCTGTATCTAAACCTTTCGGTATAGGCTAAAGGCTTCTTGGACCTTCTAGGCTAATCAAAAAGGTTAAACAATCCTGCTGATCCCTTTAAACTGTAATGCTTGAACCATACTTAAACCTTTCGATGGGATCGGTAGTAAGATGATTCTTCATTCAAATCCTTATCTGAGATGAATAATCTCTTATAACCTTCCGGAATCAATCCCCTCTCGTCAGGATCAAAATTACGACCTTAAAACCTTCCGACTTTGTCATTTCATTCGAAAATGTGAATCCACTTAGCCGAAAGGTTGAACCCATATAAAATAATCCAATGAAAAGCATTGGGGATGTTAACAAGAAATCTTGTTAACATTTTTAGCACTAGAAGGATGGCTCGAACCTCCGACCTGCTTTATTAATATAATTGATGGTGAAATTTTGTTTGTTATAGGTGAAAATGAAATCAAAAAGACCTCTTACCGTTAGCAAAAGGAATGAGCATGCTCCTTCTTTGGAGGAAAACGTATAACCCTCTTTGAACCCTGGGAATAGGGAACAGGGGCAACCTTCCGCCCTACCTCAATCAACTCCACTTCCAGCTCAGCTTCGGCAGTCACCACAGCTGGCTCCGACTCAAGATCTTTAACCAGAAGAACATGTGGTTAAAATCGCATATCTGGAACGCCAAATGGCAAAAATGAAAGATCTTCTGAACGAAGTGTTATCTCACCGATCATTAATGAAAGCTACCACAGCGGGTGAAGAAGTTGAATCTACAAGAAGGAATCTGAAAATCAATACAGATGTTGCCAAAAGTAAAGCTAATATTTCTCCATCAAAACAGAAAGAGGGCCTTCCATTGAAGGCAAATTATCAAGGAAGAGTTCAAGCAGAGGATAGAGACTGTTCCGCAAGTTCAACTTCGGACGGCTACAAACCTAATAAAAGGAATTACTTGAACAATGAAGCCTGTCTTAAGGATGTGGCGGAAAAAGCTGTGAAAGACCTGTTAAATGCTAAGTGCAAGAGAACTGAAGATGAAAGTGTAAACAACAACAAAAGGGTTGCACCCTTCATCGATGAAATCATGTTAGCTCCAATACCATCTCATGTGAAGGTCCCCACCATGAAATATCATGGGACAACCGACCGAATGGCCATTTGATGGCGTTTGATAGTCAGATGGATTTATACAACGCTTCCGGCGCTGTGAGGTGTAGACTTTTTCCGGTCACATTACAGGGGGCCACCGCTAAATGGTATCGAAAATATCATGAGAATACGATATATTCTTGGAAGCAATTCACATACGAGTTCTCTGCTCAATTCTGTGTATACAAAGATCCTTCTATTGATTATACCGTGCTCGCTAACATCAGGCAAAACCATGGAGAGTCTTTAGGGGATTATTTAAAGAGATTTAATATTGAAGCCTTGAAGGCCAAAGGTATGAATGACAGAGATAAGCTCATCATTGTTCACTTGGGCCTCATAGTTAATTCTCCTTTCTGGAAGGAGTTGTTTATTCATGGATGCCGGGATTGTTGGATCATAAGGTTTTGAATGTTGACAAGAGACGAAAGTTCACGAATCTACGACTATGGCAAATCTGGACTCATCGACTCAAATATGGTTCGTATTGATATTAATGTAACTAGAGTCTAGTATAGAATTTTTTAAAATTTATCCTCAAAGCTCATCGACTCAAATACATACGTTTTTATAAAACTTTCATATATACATGCACAAGTTTTTAAGTGCACTGGAAAAACAGTATTCAGTCGACTGAATACTATATGTCAGTCGACTGATTCTGTTTGAAATTTTTTTATATATACAGTATACAGTCGACTGAACATCTTAGGTCAGTCGACTGACACTATGCAAATTTTTGTGCACATTTAAATTCAGTCGACTGACTAAGCAAGTTCAGTCGACTTAATACTGCAACTGTCATATTTTCCAAGAGACACTTCTTTTCACCAAAAGGTTTCTTCTTCATAGAAGGTTGCATTTCTTGGATTTTGATAGATATCTATTTCCAGCAATCATATCTCCTCACACACTATATATTCACTCAAGATCTATAGATTCAAATCACCTAATTTTCTATTCTCTTTTGATCTATAGCACTTAGCATTCTTGAGTTCAATATCTACAAGCTTTCATACAATCATTGCTTACGAATTCATTTCCATATTCTTCAAGCAATATCAAACTTCCTATTCTTTATACACACACAAATATACACATCTGCTTTGAGGATAAGATTATAGGAAGGGTATACTACAAGTGACAAATCCATGTTATTCAGAACACACAAAGTCAAGTTAAATCTAGTTTGTAAGAAAGTCCTGTTCGGTTGCTTAGGCGGTCAAGTCCTGTTCTGTTGCTCAGGCGGTCAAAGTCCTGTTCGGTTGCTCAGGCGGTGTAATACCTGTTCCTCTGGGTTAAGTGAGGGTTGCTAGCTATAATTCCAGAAGGAGTTTGGGACTGGACGTAGAACGGGAGTTCGAACCAGTATAAAAATCTCTGGTGTCATTTTACTACTACTTACATTTATTTTCCGCACTAGTTATTTATTATACTCCATATTAATAGATCCTATAACACAGTCACTTTTATTTGGTATTAGAGCAAGGCCATCTTATAACCGTAACATAGTTATCTGATATTGTTTTAATATGGAAAACAACACTAGCACTGTTGCTAACACTACCTATTTAGAAGGTAAATCTACTGCACGACCACCTCTATTTAATGGAATGAACTATAACTATTGGGCTACTAGAATGAGAATCTATATACAAGCAAGTAGTTATGAAACCTAGAACATTATGCAATCTGAATATATTATTCCTACTGTTGAATATTCAACATGGTCTAACACACAAAAATTAGACGCTGCTGCAAATGCTAAAGCTATGAATATTTTATATTATGCATTAGACAAAAATGAATTTAATAGAATAAGCATGTGAAAATTGCTCATGAAATTTGGCGTACACTTAAAATTACACATGAAGGTACTAACAAAGTAAAACAGTAAAATTTCTATGCTCAAAAATCAGTTCTAGAATTTTAAAATGAAGCAAGATGAGACTATAAATGAAATGTACTCTAGATTTCAAGATATATATCATTCTTTGATAGCATTAGGAGAAACTTACACAGATTTTGATATTGTTTCAAAAATCCTCAACTCACTAACGGATGAGTGGGAACGAAAAGTCTTAGCAATCGAAGAAGCTAATGACATTTCGACCATAAAACCAGAAGAGTTGATTGGAAATCTAATGTCTTATAAAGTTAATCTCCAGAAAAAACGAGTACAGGCTCAAGATAAGTAAAATATAGCATTCTAGGAAGAAAAGGATAAATCAGATTCAAATGAAGAAGATATGGCGTTCATTGCTAAAAATTTAAAAAAGTTTCTGAAATTTAGAAAGAGCAACAAATTTAGAAATAACAAGAACAGCTCCAGCAACAATAACAGCACAAACAAACCATCATCATCTGCTCTAGAATGTTATGAATGTCATAAGAAAGGTCACATCAAAAAAGACTATCCTGAGAAAAAGAAAGACAAATATAAGTACAAAAAGGACAGATTCAAGAAGAAAGCTTTCTCTGTCACGTGGGACGATTCAGAATCATCTTCATCATCAGATATTTACTTAGACAGTGATTCAGAACAATCCAACGTTTGCTTTATGGCCACAAAAGACGAGGTAAGTGATCTAACTTTTAATGATCTTTTGGAAATCAATTCAGAATTACTTAACAAATTAAAATGCAAAAATAGCAAGTACAAAGACACCCTTGAAAAATTGAATAGAACTGAAATCGAATTAGAAATGCTAAGAGAAGAAAACAAAATTTTAGAAGAAGAACTCCAAGTTACTCAAGAATCTTGTTCTAATATAACATCTCAACTTTCTTTACTAAGTCAAGAGATAGAAACTCAAAAAGAAAAGAATGATGCTTTATTAATTGAGAATCATGACCTTAAAGCAAATATCAAGATTTTAAAGTTAGATAACTCTAGCCTTAAAACAAAGTTAGAAGACATTACTAAAAATGTCTCTAATTTTAATAAAGGCAGAGAAAATTTTTCCAAAATTATAGAAAATTCTCAAACTGCTTCAAATAAAAGAGGACTAGGATATAAACAATCCTCTAAAATTATTCCAAAGAAAAAGAATTCTTCATATAAAAGGAATAATAAAGTTGAAAAACCTAGTTCTAAAATTTCAAATTTTACTAAATCAATTAAAATTTGGGTTCCTAAAACAAATAATTCTTCAATTAGAAATAAGTATATAAAATCTTTTATAAAAACTGTTCATAAAAACAAAGATTTTGTTTTCAAAAGGAATTCTGAACCCTCTTGGGTTTGGCTTCCTAAGACCTAACTCTTAGGACCCAAAATAAAATGGTGGGTACAATGTTAATTCTATATTTTAAGGTACCATTTAAAAAGAGAGGAAAATGGATACTAGACAGTGGTTGCTCAAATCACATGACAGGAAACAAAGAGATGCTAACAAACATTAATTACTTAGATGGAGGTTCTGTCATATTTGGAGATAATTCCAAAGGATATGTCATCGACAAAGGCGATGTAAGCAATAATGGTATATCTAATTTACCTCTTATTACATATGTTTTATTAGTTAAAAATTTGAAGCATAATTTACTTGGTATCAGCCAATTATGTGACAAAGGATTTAATATTTCCTTTTTTGAAAACAAGTGTAGCATTTTTGATCAAAACAAAAATCTTATTTTTGAAGTTTTAGAGATAAAAATATTTATGTTTTGAATATGAATATAAATTACAATACAAATATGTGTTTAATAGGTAAAGAAAATGATCCTTGGTTATGGCACAAAAGATTTTGTCATATAAATTTCAAAACTATAAATAAATTATCTGAAAATGATTTAGTTAAAGGTTTACCAAAAATGAATTTTAAAGTAAACAATTTTTTTGATGCTTGTCTATTAGGAAAATTATCAAAATCATCCTTTAAATCAAAGAAAAATATTTCTACTATACAACCGCTAGAACTATTGCATTTGGATCTCTTTGGTCCAACTCAAGTTCAATCTATAAACCATAATAAATATGTGTTTGTTATAGTAGATGATTTCTCAAGATATACTTGGACTATTTTTTTGAAAAATAAAAGTGCTACCTTTGAAAATTTCAAGATCTTTGCAAAAAGAATTCAAAATTTCAAAAATTAAAAAATATTAGAAGTGATCATGGAGGTGAATTTGAAAATGAAGCTTTTGAACATTTTTGTACTAAAAAGGGAATTTACCATAATTTTTCTTTTCCTAGAACACCACAACAAAATGGAGTTGTAGAAAGGAAAAATAGAACATTACTAGAATGTGCAAGAACTTTATTAAATGGTAGCACATTACCAAAACATTTCTGGGAAGAAGCTGTAGCAACTGCTTGCTATGTTCTAAATCGTGTCTCCATTCGACCTCTAACAAAGCATACTTCATATGAACTTTTTCATCAAAGAAAACCAAATATTTCTTATTTTAAAACTTTTGGTTCAAAATGTTTTATTTTAAACACAAAAGATCAGCTTGGAAAATTTGATCCAAAATCTGATGAAGGAATCTTCGTAGGATATTCAGAACGAAGCAAAGCTTATCGAATCTTCAATAAAAGAACAAAATCAATCGAAGAAACTCTTCATGTTTCATTCGATGAAAATTTCAAACTTAATAAAAACCTTAAGGATGATGAAATAATACCTAACACAACCACAAAAACGGTTTCTCAAAATTGTTTTGAAGAAGATGAAAACATTGTTTATAATTTTGAAGAAAATGAAAACATTATTCATAATGAAAATGAATTAAGATCTTCTCCTAGGATTTTACGAGATCACCCAGTAGAAAATGTCATAGGAGAAATTGATTCACATGTTGTAACTAGAAATTAACTCAATCAAATGGGCCATGTAGCATTTCTTTCAAATATTGAACCTAAAAATGTAAAAGAAGCCTCTACTGATGACTATTGGATTATAGCTATGCAAGAAGAGCTAAACCAATTCGAACGTAACGAAGTTTGGGAACTAGTTCCTAGACCAAGTGATCAATCAGTCATTGGTACTAAATGGGTCTTCAAAAATAAAGCAGATGAACAAGGTAATATAACTAGGAATAAAGCTAGACTAGTTGCACAAGGATATAATCAAGAAGAAGGAATTGACTATGAAGAAACATTTGCTCCAGTCGCACGACTTGAAGCAATATGAATCTTATTGGCCTTTGCATGTTTTTATAATTTCAAGCTCTATCAAATGGATGTTAAAGGTGCCTTTCTAAACGGTTATATAAAAGAGAATGTTTATGTTGAACAACCTTCTCTATTCACACATGAAAAATTTCCTGACCATGTCTATAAACTTAAGAAAGCCTTATACGGTCTAAAACAAGCACCCCGTGCTTGGTATGAACATCTTAAGAGCTATCTAATAGACTCTGGTTTTGAAATTGGGAAGGTTGATCAAACTCCTTTTATTAAAAGAACTAAATATGATATTTTAATTATTCAAATTTATGTAGATGATATTATTTTTGGTTCTATAAATGAAAAATTATGTCAGGAATTTTCGACAATAATGTCCAAAAAATTTGAAATGTCACATATGGGAGAATTGTCTTATTTCTTGGTTTACAAATTAAATAATTGGAAAATGGTATTTTTATTAATCAAGAAAAATATTGTAATAATCTAATTAAACGTTTCGGTATGGAAAATATTTCTACCAAACCAACTCCAATGAGTACAACAATACACCTCGATAGAGATGAAGATAGTAAAAGTGTCGACCAAAAATTATATCGAAGCATAATTGGATCATTACTTTATCTTACTCCTAGTAGACCTGACATAATGATGAGTGTTTGTTTATGTGCTCGATTTCAAGCAAATCCTAAAGAATCACATATGCGAGCAGTGAAATGAATATTGTGTTATCTAAGCAAAACCAAAGATTTTGGACTCTTCTATCCGAAAGATTGCCTTTCGAGTTAGTTTCATATAGCGACACGGACTTTGGAGGATGTCGGACGGATCGTAAGAGTACAAGCGGGACTTGTCACTTCATTGGACGATCCTTAGTCTCCTGGTTTAGCAAGAAACAAAATTGCATTTCACTTTCGACTTGTGAAGCGGAATATATTTCTGCTACTTTAGCATGTGCTCAAGTTATCTACATGCAACAAACACTTAAATATTTTGGTATGAACTTATCTAAATCTACTATTTACTGTGATAATACAAGTGCTATAAACTTATCAAAAAATCCTGTCAATCATTCATGAACAAAACATATCGACATACGTTGTCATTTTCTTCATGATAATATTTAAAAGGACTTGGTTAGATTGGAACTTGTATCCTCTGAAAATCAATTGGCTGATATATTTACCAAACCTTTGAATGAAAATACTTTTATTAAACTTAGAAGAGAATTAGGAATGTTGTCTTTAAAAGATTTATAATTTCTATTTTTTGTACAAAAAGTTATACTTGTTAATACAGTTCAATTCATTCACTTTAAAATCTGTCATTTTGATATTTACTTTACAATATCCTATCTGTTTACTAAAAATGGATTTAGTTAAAAAAAATTGTGGTTCTCCTTCTTATTTACTCTAATCCATTCATTCTTAGATAATTAAAGGCTTATATTTAATATTGTTGCAATCCACTGTTTGTTCTATCTATTTTTAAAATCTCTCTCTTATAAAAGACTGTCATTTTCACTATCTTATCACCATATTACTTAAAAAAGAGAAAGACAAGCAACAAAAGTTTTTTCTTAATCGATATGTCTTTAGAAAACAACACTGTCTCATCATCTCTTTCGTATACCTCTATTAGCTCAGAATCAGTAAATCTTCCCACACCGACTCCTATATACAAACATGTTCCTATTGTTCCTCCATCTAACATTCACACTGTTATACCCCTCCCGTTAAAAGAGCTAAATGCTCTCATTTTTTTCGCTCGCCGGCTACCAAAGAAAAAATAGACGACATCCATCACTATCAACGGGAGACTCTCGAGTTACAACGAGAACTATACTACGAGCAGAAGGTGAACGCAAAGCGGCTAAGATTCTTTGAACAAGTAGCTCTTAAATTCTGTGGTTCGTCGTTACACAACACAGTTCATCAACCAACAACTCCTTCACGTCGTAATCCATGGGAACCATCACCTCAACGTCCACCAATTTCTCCGAATTCTTGGGAACGTGGACAAGGCTGGTCACCATTACGACCTCTGCAAGAGAATACGAAAGTAGAACCGAAAGACTATCACACCCTTCCTCTTCATCCAAATCATCTTGATTTTATATATACATATATATTGTACTCATATATAATTTGTTTGCATGGATTCATACTATTCTAAATTTGTTTTTGAATGCTATGTTCAATACATTTTACTTTAGGGGGTTCATCCTGAAAATTTAATAGCGCCAGTCGACTGAATCAAAATAGCTAGTCGACTGAACCTGTCTTTTCAACTTATTTTTTTCTTGAAGTCAATCGACTGAATCCCCCAGACAGTCGAATGAATTGGGCTATTTCACGTTACAAATTCTCGAGAAGATTTCAGTCGACTGAATCTACGAGGCCAGTCGACTGAACCCAGGAAATTATATTTTTTTCATATAGAACCAGTCGACTGCCTATGAAGGTTCAATCGACCGATACTAGGTACCCGGCTTTTACCCTCTTACACCCTCTACAAATTTACTACTTACCTTTACCAAATTCACTTTCTACCTTCAATCTTTTTAATCTTCTGCCATTAAACTCTTTTTCCAACTTCAAATTCACTTAGAATTTCATCAATTCTCTCTTCAATTTGTCCATACTTTTCAATTCACAACCTCCCACTTCATCACCAAAACCCTAGTTCTTCTAATGGCTCCTAAAAGACCTTGACATTCTCAAGCTACAGCAAGTTCTTTGGATTCACAAATAAGAGCATGGCTACACAATGACAAGGCGGTGCAACGCTTTGAAAAAATGCAAAGCTCCAGGATTTTTGAAGGTTCTTTTATCAAATTCCCTGATTTTTCTTCTTATGCTATTCAAGACTTGGCTCGCCGTAGCGGATTGGAGCACCTTATCGATTTTGCGGCAGATAATAACAAGATTAATCACCTCCTTGCTAAAATTTTCTATGCCAACTTAAATCTAGACCACCACACAATTACAAATCCGGATGACTGCATTTGGACGGTAGTATGTGGTAAAAAGATTTTTCTTCCACTCCAACGACTTGCACAGATTCTACAATGTCCAGATGACGGTAACGAGTTATCTGAAATTGCCGTAAATATGGATACTCGTGATCGTGTAGTCATTTGTTCCTCTCGGATGACTTAACAGAGATAAAAGCCGTAGCACTAAGGCCAAAAGCTCGCATTATGCATAAAGTGCTTACCCACACCATCAATCCCCGCACCGGAAGCTATGAGAAAGTCTACCGGCGTGATTTCTAATCCTTATATGCCATTTGGGGAAATAGACGAGTAAACTGGGCGAAGGTCATTCTAGATGAGTTCCAAACTTTTAACCAAGTTCGAATGAGGATGATCTACTATGGCGCTTACATCATGCGCATTCTCAAGCATTTCGAAGTTCCTTTTGTCGACTTCGAATGTTCAAACATAGGTTCCTTGAATACTTAAACCCTTAGTCTCATGAACCTACCAAAGCAATATCTTGACCACACCATAATTACTTATGAATATTGGCTTGAAAACCAAGCCGCGGGTCAAGCTCAACCATCCTCCCAACAAGCTCGTCAACAAACTCCACATATGCAAACCTCTTCTTCATCCCAGCCCCTCGATCTACTCGAGAAGTCTATGAGATTCAAGAAATAGACCCTCAAGATCGGCCCCACGAAGCCGTGACTACCATTGCTTGTAATCAAAGACTTCTCGATAATCGTCTATCTCGAGTTGAATCGACTGTCTCTAGAGTCGATAAAAATGTCACCAAAGTTAATAAGAAGCTTAATTATATTAAGTCCTTCCTCAACAATATATGGGAAGCTATCACATGCTCCCAACAATCTTCTACCTCTGTCCACGTACCTACATCTCATGGGAAACGATCGGCGGAACATTTCACTTGGTCAACATTTAATGAGGAGCGGGAGGAAGAAGTTGAAGAGGTAGGTGACGAATCAGATGATGAACAAACTAAAGGTGACGAACAAAGTTCAACTGGCGGAAGTCAAGGTGATGAATAAGAATGCTTTTTCTATTTTTTCTATGATGTTGTTAGACTTTGCTTTCAGACATTTTTTTGTGGTATTGTGTAATTATCTAAACTCTATGATTACTATGTGTATGTCATGTTGTGTTATTATTCTCGGAGGATGTGACTGTTCTTTTTCTGTGTATGTGCTGAGTCTTAGTTTCATATGTATGTGTATTCCTATACCATATTACTCGTACTTTAACTATCCAATACCTTGAGTACTCTCCTTTTTGTCGATGACAAAGGGGGAGAAAAACATAAATTGATTACAGGAAATATAGCATAGATTCAGGGGTAGAATACAATATAAAAGTTGCAAGCATAGATTCAAGAGGAGAGATATTTTAACAAAATCTTGTTGAAGATTCACTCGTAGCAAATGAAGTTGTCATCATCAAAAAGGGGGAGAACGTTGGATTATAAGGTTTTGAATGCTGACAAGAGACGAAAGTTCATGAATCTACGACTACGGCAAATCTGGAATTATCGACTAAAATGTGGTTCGTATTGATATTAATGTAACTAGAGTCTAGTATAGAATTATGTTAAAATCTATCCTTAAAGATCATCGACTCAAATACATACGTTTTTACAAAACTTTCATATATACACACATAAGTTTTTAAGTGCACTGGAAAAAAAGTATTCAGTCGACTGAATACTATATGTCAGTCGACTGATTCTGTTTGAAATTTTTTTATGTATATAGTCGACTAAACTGCTTAGGTCAGTCGACTGACACTGTGCAAATTTTTGTGCACGTTTAAATTCAGTCGACTGACTAAGCAAGTTCAGTCGACTGAATACTACAACTGTCATATTTTCCAAGAGACGCTTCTTTTCACCAAAAGGTTTCTTCTTAATAGAAGGTTGCATTTCTTGGATTTTGATATATATCTATTTCCAGCAGTCATATCTCCTCACACACTATATATACACTCAAGATTTATAGATTCAAATCACCTAATTTTCTATTCTCTTTTGATCTATAGCACTTAGCATTCTTGAGTTTAATATCTACAAGCTTTCATACAATCATTGCTTACGTATTCATTTCCATATTCTTCAAGCAATATTAAACTTCCTATTCTTCATACACACACAAATATACGCATCTACTTTGAGGATAAGATTATAGGAAGGGTGTACTACAAGTGAAAAATCTGTGTTATTCAGAACACACAAATTCAAGTTAAATCCAGTTTGTAAGAATGTCCTGTTCGGTCGCTTAGGGGGTAAGTCCTGTTCTGTTGCTCAGGCGGTCAAAGTCCTGTTTGGTTGCTTAGGCGGTGTAATACCTGTTCCTCTGGGTTAAGTGAGGGTTGCTAGCTATAATTCCAGAAGGAGTCTGGGACTGGACGTAGAACGAGAGTTCAAACCAGTATAAAAATCTCTGGTGTCATTTTACTGCTATTTACAGTTATTTTCCACACTAGCTATTAATTATACTCCATATTACTAGATCCTATAACACAGTCACTTTCAGGGATCTTCAGGAGTTCCATTTCCAAGCCGACAAGTTTATCCGAATGGACAAATTGTTTTACTCAAAGAAGAAATTTGGTCACAAGAAGGATGGTGGTAAATTCGACCCGAAGAGAATTCCCAAGAGAGCTAGATGGGAAGACACCAATACTAACGCGGTGGCTTTAAACGACTAATTACGCAATGACCCAGGATAAGGTCAACTTCCCCACTTCATTTAAGGCCCGAAATTACGCTGAGCAGAAAAAAGGAGACAAATATTGCGCCTACCACAAAGCAAATGGCCACTGAACCAACGAGTGCAAGGTTCTGGCTGGAATAATTTAGAAATTGATTCGAGAAGGGCAGTTGAAGGAATTCATGAAGAACCCGCAACAAACTCTCCCATCAAACACTGATGCAAGGAAGCCTGTTGGTAATACCATAAATGTGATTGAGGAAGATGACCCACTAAGCTTAAGTCCACCCCAGAATAGGATAGATGTCATATATAGAGGACCACATCCCGCCGGTAGAAGTCAAAGCGCCCGAAGTAAATACATTCGAGAGGCTAAAAAGGGTGTATTCTCTACACAGGAGGAACCGTGTAACAACCCGCATATTTTACGATTTTATATTTAAATATTTTTATTTAAATATATCGTCGTTAATCAGATTTAAGTCCGAAAAGCTACTTTTTGCAAATGGTCGAATTAGGACTCGGGACCACATCCATTGAGTCCAAAATAGCGTTTGCGACTTTTTTGAGTATAAGCTTCGATATGTTTGGAGTAAGTTGAATTTTGCTATTTTCTGTTGGGCTTTTTGGGTTTGAGTTTGACCCAACTCATCATATAACCTAGTTCAGCCCCTCTCCTCTTCACTTCATTTCTATTTCTTAAACACTCAAGCAACTGAAAATGGGGAGAGGAAAGGGAAATTAAAATTAAAAACCATAGATTCAATTGCAAAATTCAAATTCGTGCTCCAAATTCAAAGAGAAGCTAAGGTAAGCTCCATCTTCATCTTCTCCATCTCTTCTCCTCTTCAATTTCAGAAATTCCTAAACCCTAATTTAGGAAATACTTGTTTTGATATTAGATTGAAACTTGTAGGGTTGAAGTGAAGAGTGGTTGATCTTCTTCTTGTAATACATGCTAGCTGAAATTAAAATTAGTATATTGTTGTTAGTAAATTAAGCATATCTCATTCATCTTAAATCGGAATTAAGATTTTCTTAATGTTCTGAAAATCTTATTTTGTAGTCTATAACTTCTATGTTTTGAGCTTTGCATGATTTTGAGGTTTGAATGGTCGAAATCATGTTTGTTTGTTGTTGACCTGACAACAAACTACAGGGTTGATAAAATAAAAACCTGAAATTGTTTTGGCCATAAGTTACTCGTTTCTTATCCAAATCTAATAATTTTGGATGTTCTGGAAAGCTTAGATATAGGGCTAAAAGTTTCATGTTTTGAGTTTCATGAAATTTCGAAGTTAATTTGGTCAAAACTGTGCATTCTTACTACTATCTCGAGAGCAAAACGACAGTGATATAGAATTTAGATCTGAGAATTGTTTTAGTCATAGAATTTTCATCCCTGATCGGAATTTGACGGTCTTGGTCATTCCGGAAAGCTTAGAAACTAAGATACAACTTTTATTTTATTCATTTTGCCAGAATTTGAAGTTTACTATGCCAAAATTGTGGGTTTTCGTCTCTGGCCTGTTAGTGCATAGCTACAGGCCTTAGTCTCTTTTCTCCCGTTATTTTCAGCGCAGAACCCCGACTTTGCGACGCCATCCCGGGCTCGTCCGATGTCGGATTTCATCGATTTCGGTCTCGTTGGAAAGATGAGGTCAAGATCTTCAACCCTGTAAAATTTGGTTAAGATCTGGGTGCGTTTGATACTTCATTTTTATTGCGGAAGTATTACCCAGAAACTGTTTTGAAAAACATTGATTAATTGTAGTTCAAACGTCCAACTTCGCGACCTCGCTGCGAGCGCGTCCGATGTCGGAATTCATCAATTTTGGTCTCGTTGGAAAGATGAGGTCGAGATCTTCAATCCTGAAAAGTTTGGTTTAGATCTGGATGGATTAGATACTTCTTTTCTATTGCCGAAGTAGCACCCAGAAACTGTTTTACAATAGTGATCATTTTCAGTTATCGTCGGACCAACTTTGAAACATCGCCATTTCTTCGTTTCAAGTCGGAACCGAACGATTCTTATTACATATCAAAGTAGGAGTACATATGCTCCTACAAATTTTCATCAAGATCTGGGTTCATATGACCCTTCGACCATGTCGTCGAAGTGGGACCTTTGCACTGTTTTGACACAGTAGAGTTTTATGATTTTTGTTCGACTTTGAGACGACGCCGTTTCTTCGTATCAAGTCGGAATTGCCCGATTCTTTTTGCAGTTTGGAGCAGGGATGTTGAACTACATGCTTGCCAATTTTCATGCCATTTGGACTTGGTTTGCAGATTCAAATCTGCCGTCGAACTAGTGACTTTGACCTATTTTCAGCGATTTTATACTTGGTATAATTTCGACTATTTTTCTGAGTTTTTTCCGATTTCTTTGAGATTTGTCTCTATATTTCATGCACGGATTTTATAAATCGTTTTAAAGTGACTTTCCATCAAATTGGCTTTTGAAACTATTATTTAGTATTATTTTAAATATTAAATTAATTACTCCATAATAGGAGAATTTCAAAGACTATTTCTAAAGAGGTTTTCAAACGATTAAAAATCCGTTTTCTTCAACTATTTTCTAAGTAAAATATACACTCTTCTACACTTCGAGCTAAGTGGAAAGGTGATTAAATGGTTAGGTAAAACACGGACCATGAATCCGCGTGTTTATCTTTCCGATTAATCCCCGACCTATTCGATTGATTGTTTTGGCCTTTTGGCCTAGTTTACCGACGACATGAGGTAAACTTTTTACTGCTTTGAGTGTGGAAGCTTACGATTGGTTAGTAAACCGTTTAGTGCGAACGTTGGGGTATGGGACTCACGTTACTACTTTACGGGTTCCTTGCTAAGAGTTCGTGACACATTCCTACCGTTAGTGGTAAATGAGTACTGGGCCTACGAGCCTTTACCACTACGGCGTGTTTCCTAAGTGATACCTTTGGGGATAGTGTCTTCGGACTGTCTCCCTTGGGTTTATTGCCTTTGGGATAGTGTCTTCGGACTGTCTCCTTCTGGCTCATCACCTTCTGGATAGTGTCTTCGGACTGTCTCCTTTAGGTGTTGCCCCTTAGCTAAAGTGATGGGTGTGTCACTAGGGTATATTTCCTGTGTGATTGAGTACAGTACTAGTGCGCTAATGTTTTCCTGTGTGATTTATATTCCCTCGTGTAGCGCCATTCGGTGATGGTTTTATGCAACCACACGATATAAGCACGACTACCTTGTGGAGCTTGTTTTATGCCTACACTGGCACTTGTGCTTATGTTATGCTGATGATATGAGGCTTGTTATACATCTCTACTTAGATGTTTGTTTCTTCTCTATGTGAGAGATTTTGGTCTTTATTACCATGATATATGTTTCTCTTTTGGAGATTATTATGTTATATGTTGCCTCATTATCTTATCATGATTATTGTTCAGTTTATCTAACTGATTTGTTTAGCTAGCCTAACCCGAGTATTTTATGCTTGGGTCAGACCGAGTTGTTTTAGGTTAGGTCGCTTTGGACTTAGCTTGCTTCGTTGCTTCCGCTTTGGATATATCCACTATACTATATATAGCTTTACTTGTTATCCATCCTTTATGATACTCTGATATTATGACTATTTTGTGTATATTCTTTTGACTCATGGATGTGTGAGTAGTGGCTTTGTACCCACTTTTATATTTGGATCTGTACTTGATGTTGTATTGTGCTGAGACTATTTGCTTATTATCTGATGCTGGTCTGTGATGATGTTCATTTTGCTATTATGCTTTGTTCTGATAGATCTTTTAGCCATTGTAGTTTTGCTTTAAGTATTTATTGAATATGTCGAACCACATGAGATGAAAATAAAATAAAATATAGCTTCCACTTTTCGACGTGTTCAGTAGATAGTTAAAGTAAGATTACACATGGTCGCTTCCATTATACTCCATTGTCCACATTAGCAGACGGTATTATCCATATAATACTCTTTGTTAATGAGGCTCTCGGAGTGGGGCGTTACAAACCGCCATTCAAAAGTCCAAAACAAGACATCAATATGCACAC
Organism: Allium fistulosum; assembly: GCA_030737815.1. Taxonomy (NCBI): domain Eukaryota; kingdom Viridiplantae; phylum Streptophyta; class Magnoliopsida; order Asparagales; family Amaryllidaceae; genus Allium; species Allium fistulosum. Next base: position 10,284,516 of record JASFAW010000014.1, read on the forward strand.
ACTGGTGATTAATCCACGAGAACTAAGGAGGGGGATCCATCACCCCCACAATGATCCCTTAATGATCACAGCCCAAATAGGATCCTCGGTGGTCATGAAAATCCTGGTTGATACGGGGAGTGCTGTGAAAGTGATATTTCGCCATGCGTTTGATCAGATGGGAATTTCCAAGGATAGACTTGAACCTAGTCACGAGCCAATCTTTGGGTTCAATAATAAGGGGACAACTCCGCTGGGGCAGGTGAAGCTCTTGGTCCAACTGGGACTTCCCCCATGTTCCCGAGTCTTTGAAATGACCTTTGTGATCATAGATCAGCCCTCATTCTATAATGCCTTCTTTGGATGACCAGCACTGGACAAGGTGGATGCTTTCATCTCCCCAAAATATCTAATGCTTAAATTTCTCACTAAAAGCTGTTGGGGCACTATTCGAGGCGAACAATTCGCATCTCGAGAAATGTATTTTGCAACTCTAGAGAAATATAACAAGGAGTTCACTTGTTACTTTGATTCTTCCATTACTTTACAGCCTTCGGAAGATGGATTCTTACATCCATCATTCGAAGCAAAGAAAAAAGATGATAAAACTAACAAACGTATTGCTGCAAGGTGTTTTGCAGTTACGGAAAGAGAAAGAGAATGGATTCCAACTCAATCGAAGAAAGCGAGATTGTTACAGAATTGGCTTGTCGAGGAGAGGTGGAAAGAGTTAAGCCAGTCGAAGAAACCAAAGAGGTTCTACTAGATTCCGCCGATTCTACTAAAATAATTAGAGTAGGAAAGAATCTTGAAGAGCGGTTAAAGTCAAGATTGACAGAATTTTTAAAAGACAATAAAGACATTTTTGCTTAGACCCACTCTGACATGGTTGGAATTAGCCCCATGGTCGTGAGCCATGCCCTGAATATCAATCCAAACATTCTTCTGGTCAGGCAAAAGAAAAGGCAATTTGATAAGGTTAGGACCGACGCCCTGAAGGAAGAAGTCGGGAAATTGCAATGAAATGGGTTATCCGAGAAGTCCGATACCCCAAAGGTTGGCAAATCCGTTTCTGGTAAAGAACTCTAACGGGAAGTGGTGGACTTGTGTAGATTATACAAATTTGAATAAAGCTTGTCCAAAGGATTTTTACCCGTTGCCAAGGATAGATCAGTTGGTTGACTCCACCAGTGGACATAAGCTGCTTTCCCTAATGGATTCATACTCTGGGTACAATCAGATTTCTATGTTTAAACCCGACGAGGAACATACTAGCTTCATTAGTGATGAAGGGACCTATTGTTATAAGGTAATGACATTCGGATTGAAGAATGCAGGAGCAACTTATCAATGGTTGGTTAACCGAATGTTTAAAGAACAAATCGGGAGGAATATGGAAGTTTATGTTGACGACATGTTGGTAAAGTCTCAAGAAGCGAAAAATCATCTTGAAGATTTGAACGAAATGTTTAAAGTGCTCCGCAAGTATCAAATGAAACTCAACCCTCAGAATGCAACTTTGGAGTCCATTTCGAAAATTTTCTTGAATATATTGTGAGTGCACAAGGGATTGAGGCTAGCCCAGAGCAGATCGAGGCCATTAAGGATATGGCAGAACCTAGGATGAATAAAGATGTTATGAGTCTGAATGGAAAAGTGGCGGCACTAAGCAGGTTTATATCAAAGGCCACTGATAAATGCATACCATTCTTTGAGGTAATTAAGAAGAAGAAAAACTTTGAATGGAATGAAGATTGCAAAAAGGCATTCCAAGAACTGAAGCTGCATATGGAAAAGCCACCAATCTTATCTAGCCCCGAAGAAGGAGAGGATCTATTCTTATATATGGAAATTTCTAAACACGCAGTAAGCTCGGTACTGATTAGAAAAAAAAGGGACTGCAGCTACCAGTTTATTATGTAATCAGGAGGTTAAAGGACGCTGAAATCCGATACCCAGTCATAGAAAAGCTAGCATACTGTTTAATTTTGACAGCTCGAATATTAAGGCCCTATTTTCAGGCTCACACAGTAAAGGTACTAACCAACTTCCCGTTAAAGCAAGTCTTTGGCAAGCCCGAAACTTCTGGAAGGTTAATCAAGTGGGGCATTGAGCTAAGTCAGTACGATATAGAGTATTAGCCTAGAACGGCTATAAAAGGTCAAGCTTTAGCCAATTTCATTAACGAGTGCATGGGGTTCATTTCAAAACAATCCAAAAAGGAAAAAGATACAAAACCCAAGTGGCAACTGTTTGTGGATGGCGCTTCGAATGAGCAAGGAGCGGGGGTAGGATATGTAATAAAACCCCAGATGGGCACAAATTATTATGCTATGAAGTTAGGATTCTCTGCAACTAACAATGTAGCAGAGTATGAATTCATGGTTGCAGGATTAACCCTTGCTTTGCAACTTAAAACCCGAGAATCCAGGTATTCAGTGATTCTCAATTGATGGTTAACCAAATCAAGCAGGTATACCAAACTAAGGATCCTAAACTTAGTCAGTATGTGAAGAAAGTTTTGAAGATGCTCGCACTTTTTGAAGATTTCTCCGTACATCAAATACCAAGAGGAGACAACTCTCAAGTAGATTCACTGGCTAAGTTGGCAAGCTCAAGAGGAGCCCCTGAAACTCGAATTGTACTTGTAGCATTTCAGGCCAATCCCAGCATTGAGGAAAACAAACAAGAAAAAGCTACAGAAATATTGGTGTTAACCCAATCGCAAGCCTTGGCATCGAAATCGAAAGGGATGGACCAAGAGATACCAAATAAAGAACCCGTGGCTCCAATAGCAGAGGAAAGTTATGAAAACACTTGGATGGCGCCAATCATGGATTATATTATCAATGGAACATTGCCTGTAGATAAAATAGAAGCGCGAAGGCTAAAACGGCAAGCTCAGAGCTTCACCATTATGGATGGAGTTCTCTACAAGAAAGGGTATGCCCTTCCCTATCTACGATGTGTGAAACCTGAAAGCGGATGAATAATAAAGGAAGCACACGAAGGGTTTTGTGGGGATCACTCTAACGGAATAAAACTAGCCAAAAAGATAATGAGGCAAGGTTTTACTGGCCACATTTGACTAACCAAGCAATGGAATATGTTAAAAGGTGTGAGAAGTGTCGGTGTTATTCAAAGATACCACGTCTCCCACCTAGTCAACTAACCCTTATTGCTACCCTATGGCCATTTGATGTTTGGGGATTGACTTAATTGGACCGCTTCCAATCTCCAAGGGAGGAGCGAAATATGCTGTGGTAGTAATAGATTACTTTACAAAATGGGCTGAAGCAGAACCACTCCCGAAAATTACCTCTGGGAAAGTGCTAAGATTTATCATCAAAAACATTGTCACAAGATTTGGGATACCTTATAAGATAATATCTGACAATGGCACCCAATTCAAGAGTGAAGAGTTTTCACGGTTTTTCCACAAGAATGGAAATATAAAAAGCTTCTGCTTGGTCGCTCATCCAAAGGCCAATGGAGCCGTCGAAGCAACTAACAAAACAATCAAGACCATCTTGAAGAAGAGGCTGAACAAGGAAAAAGGAAATTGGGTAGAGGAATTGCCCCTAGTTCTGTGGGCTTATAGAACTTCAACTAGAACTGCAACGGGTCATACCCCATATTCTCTAACATATGGATGTGAAGCAATGCTACCTATAGAGATTGAGGTACCTTCTCATAGAAGAATTTCCTATGCCTTTAATCCAAACCAGGAATTGAGAAAGGAGTCACTTGACCTGATTCATGGACTAAGAGATGAAGCAGCCTTGAGAACGGCTGAATATCAAAGGTGGATATCAAATATTACAACTCAAAAGTAAAAACCAAGTCATTCAGATAAGGGGATTTAGTACTTCGAAGGCTAATGGCCAATACCAAAAACCCATCAGATGGGCCATTGGGACCTAATTGGGAAGGTCCATTGATAATCTTTAAAGAAATTCCTCCATGAGCCTACAAGCTATGCTACCCTAATGGGAATATGGTACCAAGAACCTAGAACACAGATCATTTAAGACCATATTTTCCAACTTTGAATGAATAAAGCGTTTCCAAGAACATCTCTACTATGATTTAGTAAGAAAATCTACATGGTCGGGAGTGAAATTCTCCTTAAAAACTTGGACTACCTAAGATGGTAGGCTACCAATACTGGTAGAAAGCCCTTGGTCATGCCAAGAAGGCCAAGTCAAGGCACCTCCTGGAAGGAGGGCGTAAGCCTTTATCCACGCCAAAACTAGAAATGGCCAGATTAAAGCGGCACAAGCCCTTATCCGCGTCACGCTATGGCCAGGATAAGGCACCTCTTGGAGGGAGGATGGGTAATCCCTTAGTCCCACCATGCTATGGCCTGGCCATGGTTTCGAACGAGCCCTTAACCACGTCACGCTATGGCCAGGTTAAGGCGCCTCTTGGAGGGAGGTCGGGTAAGTCCTCGGGCCCTGCTTTAGAAAAAGCTAGCCGAGCGCACCAGAAACCCGGATGAAATGTCCGGCGGACTAAGAAAAGTCCATGCCTGAAACAGGCACTGCCAAAAATTAGCATAGCTTAAAATAGCAACCACCAAAAAGGTCAGTACTGCTAAATATGACAAACATCCTGAAATAGGCTCTGCTTAAATAAGCACCAAATCGAACGAAAGAGTCCCTGCTAAAAATAGGCCAGAACAAATGATAAATGGACAAAGAAAACTCGGGCCCAAGAAAACAAAACATGCGAAACACTAACAAAGCCAAAGGATGGCATATTCAACGAGAAAATTAGAGGGAAGTCACTGACTTCTTCTCGCGAACATTTAGATAGGTATTCTAGACTTCTATCATAAGAGATAATATCCCAATCTTCTATTATTTGATACTGGAAAGAGTATTCTGGTCTTCTATTACTAAAGATGGTATTCTGGTTTTCTATTAATTACCAGCAATCGTATTCTGGTCTTCAATTATTAATTACCAACTATGGTATTTTGGTCTTCTATTATTAATTACCAAAGTCGGTATTTCGGTCTGCTATTACTAATTCCCAAAATTTGATATTCTGGACTTCTATCATTAACCATCGAAGGAGATATTCTGGTCTTCTATTATCAATTACCAGAAATTGCATTCTGGAATTTCTGTTATTATTTGTCAGAAAATGGTGTTCCGAAAGTGGCATCTTGACCTTCAATGGTTCCCGTTATCAACGTTAAACCGGGTTTTCTGGTCTTCAGTTACTCATTACCGGCAAGAAGAATGCAGGGGCCATTCGGTGATCCTGGAATCTTTATCCTAAAGAACAAAAGTCTTCTTTATACAAGGGGAGGCTAAATGTTAACCATAAAATGTAAATGAAGATAAAGAAGGCACATCAAAGACCTTCCGCATAGGCAAAGAGTATCGGAAGAAGTTACCTTTCGATGACACCGAAAGGTTGTATAACACCAGAGAAGTAGAGGCAAATGGTAACTTCAGGGAAGAGCTTTCATAGGTAGATGGTTATAAGGCCGCCCAATGTAACACAAAGACTAAAGAAAAGAAGAGCGCCCCAAGTCTTTTAAATAAAAAGGAAGGGGTGCGGGAAACAAGTTTGTTGCAAATATGAACCCTTTGAGGCAAGCGAAGGGATTCATTGTTCGTCATTCAAACATGCGTCTTCCAAGAAGGGTAGAAAGGATAAGGTCAGAATAGGCAACTCAATTGACAACCCTTTCGAAAGCATAGTAAGCCTTTCAAATCGGTTAAAGTACATTTCCAACATCCTTCGACAATATCGAAAGGTATAAGCAAAGGCAGCATCCATAATTCAACGAAAGACCACTTTCTGACAGCATTCAGGAAAAGCGCGGCTCTCGGCAGTAATCAAATGAGGGAGCAACCTTCCAATAAGACCGGAAGGCTCATAATTCTTCATAAGAAACCAACCCTTCGGGGAGACGAAGAGTTCATAAATATATTGGGAAAACACAAAGCCTTCGATGATATTCAGCGGCCCATGATGATAAGTAAAAAAACAAACCTTCCGTTAAAACCGAAAGGTTTAAAACTGCATAGAAGAAAGGACCTTCCGTCCTGACGAGAGCATAGGACCAAAAGGAAGGCCGCCTGCATCTATAAATAAGACCCAAGAGGTCCAATCTAGGGACAAATTTTTTCTTCCCATTCTTTTACTCAACAATCACTATTTCTCCCGCTTGATACACTGTAACCCTAGTTGAGAAATCGGATTGGGGGCTAACTTCTTTAATTTTGTATCAGATTCCATTATGAAGAAATAAAGAGAATTGTAGCTTGCGATCGACTTGGAATTTGGGGATAAATCATGATTAGGCGTTAATTTAATATTAACGGCTAATCATTTATGATTTATTTCTTATATTATTTGTTTATTTCAAGAATATACCATGAAACTGTCATTGGATAATCTCATAAGTTTCCCTCTTCCCTACCTAATATCAATTACAAGAAGGGAGAATATAACTTGTGAATTAGCCTCAGATATCAGTCTCATGGCATATTGAATCAGCTCTTATTATTATCTAAATATGTTTGAATCATGCACTCTTTTCGAAAGGTTTTCACAAGTGAGATATCATCCTAGGAAGCCGAAAGTGTAAGGGGATAACAAATAAAGCAATCTCACCATCTGATACCATCGAAGGGTTTATAACCTTCTGAAGGGATTCAAAGGAGATGTGGATTACTTTCGGTTTCCAAAGAAAATAGTACTTAATGAAGTGATATGGATGAAGGTCATACAATCATGACAAGTCGATCGAAGGGTCCAAATGGTTTCCTAAACCCTCCGGCCTATCGGAAGGTTTAACAAGACCATTGATCCAGTCAAATCGCAAGGTTTAAGCTATATCTAAACCTTTCGGTATAGGCTAAAGGCTTCTTGGACCTTCTAGGCTAATCAAAAAGCTTAAACAATCCTGCTGATCCCTTTAAACTGTAATGCTTGAACCATACTTAAACCTTTCGATGGGATCGGAAGTAAGATGATTCTTTATTCAAATCCTTATATGAGATGAATAATCTCTTATAACCTTCCGGAATCAATCCCCTCTCGTCAGGATCAAAATTACGACCTTAAAACCTTCCGACTTTGTCATTTCATTCGAAAATGTGAATCCACTCAACCGAAAGGTTGAACCTATATAAAATAATCCTATGAAAAGAATTGGGGATGTTAACAAGAAATCTTGTTAACAATACACATGGTGTACATTAAGGTCGCCCATGTATAGATAGATAAGAGGTTAGAAAAACCATATTTTATTAATTACTTATAATCTTAAATTAATTATTACATTAATATGTATATTACAAATAAATATTATAAATGCTTTCTTAAACCATTTAAATTTACAATACATACATACGTACATATGTACGTACACATACATATATGTGCAGTTAAAGCGCTTAGCAGTTCCATAGCAGTGGAGGTGCGAAAAGTTATAGCGGAGATAAAGTAATGATATAGCAAGAAATAGCGGAGGTGCAGAAAGTTTAATCAAATATAAAATAAAATTTTTAAAGTTAATTTATTCACATTCTTACATCATTTTTGTAGGAAAAAAACATTGTTTAATCTTATATAACAAAATCTAAAAATAACATGATTTATGCAGTCCGAATTTGGTGACTACAATAGATTTCTAACTTACATTGAGCACTTATACCTTAAAATTAGGTTTTTACCCTAACTTTGTTGACTTGGTTCAAAAGAGAACTAGTCAAATCAACCTTTTTATATGAATTTTGCTAAAGCGGATGTTAAAATGCCTAGATTTTGTCGATGTAGCTGAATATAGCAAGGCTTAAAGCGGATTTATTGTTTAGTAGCGCTATAATGAAATAGTGTAGCGGTCAAAGAACGCTACAAGCTGTAACAGGGATTTTGTAGGGCTTTAACTGCACATATATATACTAATTATTATAATAAAAAATTTAGAAGGATTAATTATAAGAATGTTATAATTGACATATATGTTATTTATTTAAAAATCAAATTAGTTATATTAATATTTATATTATAAAACGATCATGAGGATTTAGTTAAAAATTAAACTTTTTGATTACACATTAATTTATTTTATAACTATAGTTAATTTCAACTTGATAAAAAATTAATATATAATTTAATTATTTAAATTAAAATTAAAACCAAAGTAAATAAATATTTTAGGTCGCGACCAAATTTTTAATTATAATAAAGTAATAAAATTTAAATTCAATTATTTGAGTTAGTAAATATTTTTAAAATTAAATTTCAAAGTATAAATTCTTATGAAACCCAAAAATTATTATTACTGTTATTATTATTTGTGTCCAAAGGTATTTTTATAAATATCATTTTTGGTTATCTATTTTAAAACGTTAAATACATTTGATTAATTAATATATTTATATTAAATTATTTAATTATATATAATTCATGATTAATATATATAAATATACATATTTAATTTATCACAAATAAGCAAAAAAACATATTGTTATCCCACTTTTTAGCAAAACTGAGATATCAAGAAATTGACTGAAAATCGATGATTATTCATCCCAGATATCGATTATACATCACAGGTTCACTATGGATGTCGACGAATTTTGTCCGAATTCGGAATGAGCTACAATCGACAAGACATGACAAGCAAAGCTGTGAAAGCCAACATTTATCAAGTCAATCCGAGTTCGTAAGCGCAAGATATGATCGATACAAGATGGGGAAAACACGCCGTTCGTATCGATCTCGACGCCTTGTTCGAATCGATCCAAAGAAGTTCTGTTCGTATCCATCGAGGAAAGTCTGATTTCGAATCGGTTATGTTCGAATCGATCCATGGTCGCACTGTTCGAATCCATCCCGTTCGACTCGATCAGAGTGACTTCGCTTCGTATCCATCGTGTTCGTCTCGCTCTAGTGAAGTCTTATTCGTATCCATCGAGCGTCGACAGTTCGTATCGATCCATAGCAAACCACTAATTCGTATCGATCGATTTACAGATAATTGATGGATACGAACACCACGATCGATTGATACGAACGATATTCCTTGAAGCGACCGATGCGAATAACGCCGTGGCGATCGATGCGAAGGAGGCGAAACACGATCGTTGTAAACTATCGAGGCGAACAAGACAAAATGGTCAATACGAACTGGACTCTGATGTTGGATGCGAATAAGACTCTGCCAACTCAGCGCTAAAAGTGGATCGATCCAGGATATTCGCGCCACGTCACCTTGCGCTCACGTGCTTGAACGATACGAACATATCGAGTCGAACGAAGCAGCCAACTGAAAATCCCAATTCGTATCGATCATATCTCTTAATCCACAAGTCCAGATGCTATGAAATTTTCACAAGAGCTTACGTACAATAGAAGGAAAGTCCACGCCAAGTTTCGACTCGATTGGATCAAATCTTGATCGATACGAAATTCATTCGTATCGATCACGGATCGAGCCGAAACTTCGTGGGCTCGGTCGTGTGGGCCCGCTCACGTGCCAGAAGAAGTTTCCCGAGAACCAAGCAAAATATCAGCCTCCTACACCTATAAATAGCACCCTAGAGCCTACAGAAAGGGGACTTTCGGATCCAGCAATGTCCAGACTCTGTAAAAATCAAGATTGAACTCAACTTTATTGTTTGTACTCGAAAATTACGGATGTAATCCGTTGCAATCAGCGAAGAACATCAATAAAAGATTAACTTTTAGAGTGGACGTTGGCCGGAGATAGCCGAACCACTATAAATCTTGTGTCTTTGTCTATTTCTTTCCGTTTTAAGTTCATTATTCTTCACTTTTTATCCTCTACATTACTTAGATCTGTGATTTGTGATTATAAACTGCTGATTTGTGTTCATACACTAGTGCTTTCACGATATTTAGGGTTTGTGACCAATTTTGGCGCAAACACTTTGGTGCTTCCACTGAGAAAAAACCAGCACCCGCTATACCAGATTGGGAATTCAAATTTGAAAGACAATGACACGACAAACGAGTAGAAGGCAAAGAGCCGAGAGAAGCCAACCAGGGGAAAGCCAAGAAGGGTCCTCTGGAGCGGGAGAAGGACCAGCTTCGATCTACATTACCATGGATGAAATGGAGGCTATGGCCGATTCGATTCATGAAAGGTTGTTGAAGAGTCAACAAGAAATGATGCGAAACTTCTTTGATCAGATGAGAACAGCCGGAACACAGAACTTTGGACCGACGACGGTGACTGCGAATGTAGGACAAGGAGCTAGAGCTTCAGAGACCAAAGGAGGTCAGATCGAAGACCAGAACGAAGAACCTAAAGGAAATCAACAAGGACCTGGGGGCAGACCCTCAGGATCTGACATTGGAAGACCCACGGATGGAGCTCAGCAGGCTAGAGCCAACTCCAACATGAATGAGCCACACGAGGAATATTACCCGGAATACCCTTCGAGACCTCGGGGGCAAGATAGAAGCATGCCAAGGGGACGACCCCAGGATGGAGATGAAAGAATGGCTGGATTAGTGCGACGGATAATGAGGGGAGGACTGTCAAGCGGAGGCTTAGAGGAAGTTAGTCGGATTCCATTAACTCCGAATTTCAGAAATGCGAGAAATCCTCCAAAATTCAAGCTACCCATGCTGGAACCTTATGATGGAAAGTCGGACCTGACCATGCATATTACTAGATATATCAGACATATGGAAGTGTTGGGAGCATCCGAGGAAGTGATGGCACGATGTTTCCCTTTATTCTTATCAGATTTGGCTGCGCTTTGGTTTAGACAGCTAGAGAACGGATCTATCAGAACGTGGGGTGAGCTAGTAGAATGCTTCATGAGACAGTTTAGGGTCCACGTGACGCGACCCAAGAGTGTGATGACTTTAGCTTCGATAAAGCAAAGGACTGGAGTCCATAAGAGATTTTTTACTACGATTCAATGCGACGGTGGCTTCAGTGGATCGTCCGGATCCATCGATGATTTTGATGGCGGCGGTAGCCGAAGTTGCTGAAGGCACAGAGTTTAAGGATTCTTTGGCAAGGGATCCACCACAAGATCTTGGAGAATTCTATCATGAGGCTGAAAGATTCATTCGGCTAGAAGATTCACGCGCCGAGAGGCGAGAAGCAAACGCTGTGCAAGGCGAAGGAACCTCCAAAGAACAGTCTGAAGCAAACAAAGGAAAGCGAAAGCAGGACGACAGATACGATGGTCCTGATAAACGGAAGAAATTCCGAGAACCTAGATTCAGACTGTACATAGACTTGACGACGAGCCTGGAACGAATCAACATGGATACTCAGGGGCAGCTTCCCTATCGAAAACCACCCAGGAGAGATCCCATAGAACGTGAACGTAGAAGTGGAAAGTACTGCCTATTCCATGAGCTGGAAGGGCATACTACCGATGAATGTCGCCATCTGAAGGATGAGATAGAATAGCATATCAGAAGTGGTAGATTGCCACAATACATCAGAGATCGGACAGCGGCCGTAGGACCTGAGCAACTATTGCCTCCACTTAACGGAGCTAATCCTGGATCGGGATCACGACTCGTCATCAATTGATTATGATGGCAAGGGCCAAGTTCAAGATTTGGACTTTGGTCGATTAGATTCCTTAGATTTGATTTCAAAATAAAACAGCTATTCCACTTACACATGTACGGGAACCGGAGAGATCCCCAGGCATGCTCTGAGATGGTAATAGACCGCTCTGCCCGAAGAGGCAATGCCTAGTTTTCCCTGTTGTTTGAGATTGAACATCCGAAACTTAAATTTAATAAATGAACTTGAATTTCTCGAAATAAACCTTTGACCGGAGAGTTAAAGGATGAATATTGAATACCAGCTTGAAAATGATCGCTTTTTGACCCTACCCGGAGAGGCGAGATCCGGAGTGTAGGAAGTGAGTTGCTTCGCCGGAGAGCGATAGGATCGACTCACTTAACGTCGCTCCCCATTCACCGGAGAGTGATTGGATCGGGGTTCGATAAGAGCCCAGAGTGGCTGTGATCGGCCTAGGGTTTAGGCCATGACATCGCTTAATGTTCAGAGACACTGAACCAGAGTGCATGGGGTGTTGCCGCTTCGCCGGAGAGCGACAGGGTCGGCTCACTCGACGTTGTTTCCCCTTTACCAGAGAGTGACAGGATGGGATTCAGCAAGAGCCCGGAGAGGCTATGATCGGTCTAGAGAGACCAAGACATCGCTATATGCCCTCACTGGGGCCAGAGTGCAAGGAATAGAAAGCAGCACCGGAGCGCTACAAGACCTTTCTATTCAATCTTTAGGTCTGGAATGGACTTAGCAAGGGTCCGGAGTGACCATCGATAGTCTGGAGAGGCTGAAGAATTTGATTACTGACTTCCGCAGGTGGAAATGGATACTGATTCGGCTTCTAATAGCGACAAACTTGATTGACGATACTATAGCTGTGAATAAAATATAAGCTCACAGCATTCGGTTTCAAGCTATTCAAAACACGCCTTTTGCCAAAAGGCATGTTTTGGGGGGCAAAGTGTTATCCCACTTTTTAGCAAAACTGAGATATCAAGAAATTGACTGAAAATCGATGATTATTCATCCCAGATATCGATTATACATCACAGGTTCACTATGGATGTCGATAAAAATTTTCCGAATTTGGAATGAGCTACAATCGACAAGACATGACAAGCAAAGCTGTGAAAGCCAACGTTTCAAGTTTCAAGTCAATCCGAGTTCGTAATCTCAAGATATGATCGATACAAGATGGGGGAAACACGCCGTTTGTATCGATCTCGACGCCTTGTTCGAATCGATCCAAAGAAGTTTTGTTCATATCCATCGAGGAAAGTCTGATTTCGAATCGATCATGTTCGAATCGATCCATGGTCGCACTGTTCGAATCCATCCCGTTCGACTCGATCAGAGTGACTTCGTTTCGTATCCATCGTGTTCGTCTCGCTCCAGTGAAGTCTTATTTGTATCCATCGAGCGTCGACAGTTCATATCGATCCATAGCAAACCACTAATTCGTATCGATCGACTTACAGATAATCGATGGATACGAACACCACGATCGATCGATACGAACGATATTCCTTGAAGCGACCGATGCGAATAACGCCGTGGCGATCGATGCGAAAGAGGCGAAATACGATCGTTGTAAACTATCGAGGCGAACAAGACAAAATGGTCAATACGAACTGGACTCTGATGTTGGATGCGAATAAGACTCTGCCAACTCAGCGCAAAAAGTGGATCGATCCAGGATATTCGCGCCACGTCACCTTGCGCTCACGTGCTTGAACGATACGAGCAAACAAAAAACCCATGGGTATTTGAACCCGAGTTTCCGGGAAAAAGCAGAATATTTGATGGAAGAACAAGAGATCCTTTTGAACAACCTGTTCTAATAGGCAAGTCCTATATCCTAAAATTAACGTATCGAGTCGAACGAAGCAGCCAATTGAAAATCCCAATTCGTATCGATCATATCTCCTAATCCACAAGTCCGGATGCTATGAAATTTTCACAGGAGCTTACGTACAACAGAAGGAAAGTCCACGCCAAGTTTCGACTCGATTGGATCAAACCTTGATCGATACGAAATTCGTTCGTATCGATCACGGATCGAGCCGAAACTTCGTGGGCTCGGTCGCGTGGGCCCGCTCACGTGCCAGAAGAAGTCTCCAGAGAACCGAGCGAAATATCAGCCTCCTACGCCTATAAATAGCACCCTAGAGCCTACAAAAAGGGGACTTTTGGATCCAGCAACGTCCAGACTCTGTAAAAATCAAGATTGAACTCAACTTTATTGTTTGTACTCGAAAATTACTGCTGTAATCCGCTGCAATCAGCGAAGAACATCAATAAAAGATTAACTTTTGGAGTGGACGTAGGCCGGAGATAGCCAAACCACTATAAATCTTATGTCTTTGTCTATGCCTTTCCGTTTAAGTTCATTATTCTTCACTTTTTATCTTCTACATTACTTATATCTGTGATTTGTGATTATAAACTGCTAATTTGTGTTCATACACTGGTGCTTTCACGATATTTGGGGTTTGTGACCAATTTTGGCGCAAACACATATGTATATGTGTGTGTATACATATACATATATATATACACACACACACTTACAGACACACATATATTTATACGTAGTTATATCTGAACCACATATATTTTGGTATTTATCATTGTTGTAAAAATCCTTTTAGGCATCCGCCTAAGCACCACCTATGCTTTAGGCGCGGCTTACCGTCTAACGATTTGCCTAGGCCCATCTAGACAGGGTTTACGACCTCATGTAAAAATCAAAACATATATTTAGACACTGGTTAGACATTATTTAAGGTTCAATGCCATATATATACATCATTGTGCTAGTTTTAGGCGATCTTGTCTCCTTGGTCACTCTTAAGCATATTCAAAATACCAGAATTCCAATTTATATCAATCGACACTAAACAAAACAGTAAAATTTTATCCAAAATACATAAGTTATAAAAAAATTCTTGCTTCGATTAATCGTTGATTAATTCTCACCTAAACGATTAATGCATAGTCCATACTAACCATCCAACGTCTGCCTAACGATTTTTACAACAACCTTGGTATTTATAGATACTAATGTAATACACATGTGTGTGTGTTTATGTATGCTTCCCTTAGATATTATAGTAATACCATTAATGAACGTTTGATATTCATCACAAAATTATATATTATTTAACCAAAATAAATATTGTTATAATTAATGAAATAAATTTCAATATATCAAATCAAACGGTAAATATGATTTAATACAGACTTGATGATTCATGATGACACATTAAAAGATATAGTGCATAGTGAATAAAAAACAATATTTTTGAAACTAATCACCTATTCCACTATCCGATGCTCCTGATCACCACCAATTTATTTTTTTAATAGTAAGAACGATATTTTACTCAAGTATAGTACTCATCTCGATGTCTTGAGAGATCAAATTCAAGTCTTCTACGGTTTTTGTTTATTTCGTCCTAACACTTGCTGTTTGAGATGGTAGTCCTTGACAATACGTAAAAAACTCAAGGGTCCAAGATCGCTCAAAATCCATGGCATTTGTTTCTTAAGAGAATTTGCTTAATTAAAGTAAAAAAGAATTGTTTGGGGAGCGTTGCACCATAAAATTACCGTTGCGAAATTGAAACTGGAAACTCTCCAAACCTTCAAAGACCTTCTTTTTAAGTTACCAATGATTGGATTGGGATGACTTTCATCTGTCAAAGATGCAGATCTCAATAGAGGTACGATTGGATATATTGTGGGATCTGTAAATCAAAACAGAGTCCATAACTAGATCTGATCATCGCACTGCTGTTAGAACACTGCAACAAATTGCATATTTTTTCTTCATATTATACAGTATATTTTTGCTTCATCGACCATACAAAGATGTTTCACTTGCATCCCATACTAAGTCAATTTCATACTCAACAAATTAACCTTATTAAATTCTATATAAAAACTAAAACTATATAATAATAAAACAGGAAATTATTGTCAAGGACAAAATTTTTCAGCGTTTTTGCCTCAAGGACCGGCCTTCAATATTTTATCCTGAAGGACAACTTTCTTTAGGTATCAGTTTTTAGTCATTGATAGTATCAGTTTGTAGTTATCGGTAGCAGTTTTTAGGTATCATTTTTTAGCTTGGTAGCAGTTTTGTTGTCCTTATGAATAATTTTAAAAAATATTTGTCCTTATGAATAAATTTTAGAAGAATGTTTGTCCTTATGGTAAAAATATTGAGGTTGTGTCCTTGAGGCAAAAGATATACAAATTTTTGTCCTTTAAATTAATTCCCCCATAATAAAAAGGCTCAGTAAAAATAAAACGAAATGGAGAATTTATTGCCTGATAATGAAACGTTCAGAGAAATTTCCATGAAGCAACAAAGATTGAAGGAGAAAAGAAGACAAATGGTAGAATAGAAAATCAATAAAAAGCTCTATCCAAAGTTGAAACAGAAAAGAAATAAATATATTATTGCCTGAAAAAATTAAATACAAAGAATCAAATAGTAAACAGAGAGTTGAAGTTGACTTGTAAATTAACTTTAATTATAATGAACATACAAGTAACAATAAACTGAAGCTGCTTAGAACATGGATTTACAGTTTCTCTAATAAATTAAAACAAAAACAAAAAAAACCATCATTATTTTAAATGCTTTTTCTCCAAATAGCTCGATATAGATTACTACTAGTAATTTTCAACTAAAATATTCATTTCTAACGTAGAAAAATATTTAATTTCAGTTTTTTTCCCATTTCTGATGGTAGAAAAATATTGAATTTCATTTCCGATGGTAGAAAAATGTTTAATTTCATTTTTTATTCATTTCCGATGGTATTAAAATGCTAATCTCTCTGCGAAAATGACTTCCAAAAACTAAAAGTACAAAAATAAATACTATGATGGTTATGTTGCTTCTGCATCTGTCGTCTTTGTCTTTTGAAGGATTCGAGAAGAACAGGAGCAGTGCCTTGTAAACTGCATATAAAACAGCAAAAGTAAGTAGATTAACTTGTGCGCGTGTAATACTCTAAAAGGGACGAAAAAAAGGAGGAAAAATACACATGAAGTAACACAGGGTCAATGGAATCGTCCATTAACATAGACCAAAAAAAACCAAGACTTCAATTCAAGACATGAAGTCCAATAACTTTCCATATAATCATTATTCAATATATAATAGAAAAACTTGAACATGCACATAACCACCTACTAATAATACAACCAAAAAAAAAACTATCTCCAATCCCGACAGTTTCCGCATCTCCAGACTGTCTCCTCCCCATCTTCCCATGGGGAACAATGCGAATGTATCCTCACCTTGCAATCTTCGCATACAAGGTCCGGAACAGGCTCATTTCCCTTGCATTTATCGCACGTTAATACCACGTTGAATTCACTACTACTATTGTTATCCACAATAAGGTTGTTGTTTTCCCAAGGAATAACATCATCATCAAAATTGATCGTAGGCCAGTCTGAAAAACCATCCATGGATGGTATATCGTACTCATTTTTATCATTTTGGCCGTCTTCAGGGGCTAGTAGCTCCGTGAAGGAGAAATAGGTCTGAGGTTCAAATTCTTCCATGCTGTTGATGGTGAAATCGACATTGTCGGGGGGTAAAGTGCTAAAATCCCAGTTTAACTGAGAATTATTATCGATGATGGGCTCTTCTTTGATGATGGGCTCTTCTTTGATGGTGGTGTTAGCATTGGGTCTTCTTACAGAAAGCTTTTTCTGATGAGATTTTGAAGATGATGTTGAGGTGATGTTATCGAACGAGTGTTCTTCGATGGGTTCGACTTTGGAGCAAGAATGAAGAAGAGGGTCGTGTTGAGGGATAATGAGATCGTCTGTTTTTTCCTTTGTTTTGGCATTAACTGCTTCTGTGTAGTTTTCTACTCCTGCAAATGGGCACCTTGGTAAGGCTTTCTTACGGCAGCTGCAGCATTTGAAACCGATCAGGTCGAATATTTGAGATTCCTGAAGTTCTACCGCATCTGCATGGTACCATCCTGCATTTGAAACCAATCAGAATTCTTTTTTTCCTACCCGTTTAGGTGACTTTTCAAAACTTATTAAGCACTCAGACCCTTTTGAAAATATGGACCACTTTTGGTGTCATTTTGTACGGGTGCAGTTTCTAACTGCATCCATGCATTTTTTTAAATGAATTTTACACATAAGCTACTCCTAAAAACTTGTCGGGAAAATAGACTGGTTTACAAACATATTATCAAAATATACCGGTTTCAGCCCATTCAGAGGTCAACCC
Source organism: Allium fistulosum (assembly GCA_030737815.1). Classification (NCBI taxonomy): domain Eukaryota; kingdom Viridiplantae; phylum Streptophyta; class Magnoliopsida; order Asparagales; family Amaryllidaceae; genus Allium; species Allium fistulosum. The sequence continues at coordinate 10,302,314 of JASFAW010000014.1, forward strand.
ATCAAACTTAAATTTGAACTGTACAGTATATTCTTAAATGACTAGCAGCCTCACCCGCATGATTCAAAGTTGCACAAAATAGCATCAACATTTTCGCACAATTCATGGCTGTTCATATGCTAAACAGTTCAAATTTCCAAAATTGACTGTTGATTAGCTTAAAACTGGAAATGTTTCGATAATATGTAACTGTTTTGCAAGTAAAATTTTCAAGTGACTTAACATAAAAAATGTCTTTTTTTAATATGCTGACCCCAAAAAGGCTGTTAAAACAGACCACATTTTGGCATCATCCTGTACTGCCTACCGCGTCAGTGAATTTTGTTTATGTGATGGCTTCCATTACACTATTAAAATAGACCCCTTTTTGATGTCATTTTGCACTGATGCAGTTTCAAACTGCATCATGCTTCTTCTTTTTAATGTGTTGGCTCTGTCACAATGCTGGATTAATCGTTATTTTTCTTGCAGGAAAAATATACAATGTTTTGTTTCAAAGTGCACATTTACATGTTTTTTTCTTAGGAAATTGCACTGGCATTTTCTCAAATTGCACCAATATAAAAATTCAGTTTCTCCCACATATGCAGAAAGTAATTTGTTTTTGTAATCAGTTTTGAAAAGGGTGTCAATTAATAATATTGTATCACTTCAAATAAAAGCTTACTTGCACACTTTTCACAGCGAACGTACATCAACTCAGGGTGATAAGGTTTGCTGCAATAAGAACAAATAACATCAGCACTATGATGTGGGTTGGGTTTGCCCTTGAGAAGGAGATTCCTCATCCTAAAATCCGCACCATTGTTATCTTTATTCTTCATCCATTTGAGACCATATAAACTACTTTTTTTATTAGTGTTGCATCCAAGAGAAGAAGAATCCGAACCCGTTTCAGGTGTAGAGTGCCGCTTATTCCGAGGTGTGCACTTGGAACTTAGCATCAAAGAGCTCTGCTGACTGTTCACTAAAGAGTGTTGTTGTTTACCCTGCTGCACTAAAGAACGTTGGTGACTCAAGGCTGAAAAAGGTTGCTGAGTCATTGGCCCTCTTGAAGAGTTAATGGTCACAGTCTTTTTATTGATTGGTCTAGAAGAACATGATTTGCACTTGAACAGTATTTCTATGCTTTCTTCCTTTATGGAAAGGAAGAAAAACGTACAGTCCTTGTGAAAGTAACCTATATTAACGGAAAATGAAATGAAACGGCATATTCAAATGTGGAAATTTTGCATATAACGTAACAAAGTTGATTCTATTGTGGCATACCTTGACAACTGTTGCATTTGGCGGAATCCCTGAATTCCAACGCATAAAGGAAAAGTTAGTGCTGGACATTGTTGACAAAAAAGAAAAAGGAAAAGGAAAAAAGGGGAAGAAAAAAAAAAGCACACCGTAGAATTCAGATTCAAGTAATCACAATTGGGAAACGTTGTTAAGTCAATGTTGAAACAAACAATATCAAGATGTTTACTTGGATATATAGTTGAATGAAACATGGAAGAAAAATAAATTTCAGATACAAACATAGAAGCTCGAGCACCAAAATCAATTGCAAATATATAAATTATTTAGCATTGTAAGAAGAACCGATACTTTAGTAATTTACACAGATCAAAATTTCTTGCACACAAATGCATTTGTGTGCACTTAAGAGGAGGGATCCACACCCTAGCATTTTGCATCTCCAAATTGCACGATTCATATTTTGGTATCTACGACTGTCAAAATTTGGTATTTTTTTGCGCATGTGATCTACATATCATAAACATCGTCTCTACAAAATATATCTTACTCTGGTATCTCCTAACCATCAAAAATTAAGGTCCTATTTGGTTTGTCATTTTTAGTTTTGGATTTTCGTTCAAACAAAAAAAACGCACGACCCATGTAGTTTTTGAAAAACAACCAATTTGAAAATTGAAGTTAACATACAAAATAAAATAAAAATTTATTTTGTTTTTCGTGTTTTGAAAAATAACAAAAAACAAGGGAAACGATTCATCCCTCCGTCGTTACTCCATCGTCATCATAATAAAAGGTGGAACCCAGTGCACGAGGCTCCCGCACGATAGCGGGCTCTGGGGAGGTCGATAATGTACGCAGTCTTTCTCTCGCATTGCGAAGAGGTTGTTCCATCATCTTCACAATAACTTAAAAAATTAAATATTTTCATCCGCTCTATCCATATTTTATAATAAATTTTAAAAACACACAGCTTAAAATGAAACCAAACTGACCCTAATATTTTTGAATCAACGAATATAGTAAGTATATATAATATTTTATGGGCTAAAAGTATATTAAAATGGGACAATTTCTTTCACATATGACGTTGATGATATATAAATCATGCTCACAAAAAACTGCCTAATTCCAATAGTCAATAGATATCCAATAGTAAATTGAGCACAAAAGCAAGGATACAAATAAGCTATGATGTAGATCTCTCACATGTGTGTATAATACAATATAAATCTTTAGGATTTATAATTTATAGTTTAAATTCAGGTGTAACTAAAAGTTTGAACTTTACAAGTGACGACTTGAATCTTGTTTTTAAAACTTTGGCACTGTTGCTCAGCACAAGCAATTGAAACTCTATTTCTAACGATGATTGAAGATTAGAAAAGATTATTATGAGAGCGATAAATTTTCCATTGGCGTACCATTTCCAATCAATCGTTGCTATTTTGAATAAAGTCGATATATCAGTATAATCAGTACGGTAACGATAAATTTATCGTTTTCAATGGTAAAAACATCGATAATATTTTTTTTTAAACCAGCGGCAACGGTAATTTACTAATTCACTTATAATACATGGATATTCATGTAATATGCTATATTCAGGTAATTTACCAGTTCATTTAAGAATTCATTTTAAATTAGCTAGTAATGTTATTTACCTCATTTAATACTTTTTTTAAGAAACTTATTTTATAGAGCTAAATAGTTTTCAATATTTGACTTTGTTTTATATCGTTTTTAGTACTGAAAAACAAAAATATTAAGATTGAACATACTTTTCTTTTGAAATCTTTTGAATAAAATCTGAAAAGGAGAGTTTTTTCATTTAATATAACATTATAAAATCTCATCTATTTTGTTTTCCATGAAAAATCCGTCATTCAACCTAATAGCAAATGTTTTAATTTATGATCTACTACTACCAAATATGATGCTATTGTGTAGATTCGTTTTCGACTTAAGTTCTATAAAATTAGTTATTCCCTTTTTCATACCAATTTAACTAGATGAAAGACTTGTAACCTCCATTCAGTCCGATCGATTTAAACGCTACAAGGAGCTTAGTGAAGGTAGCAAAAATCTAAATACAAGGATAGAAGAAATGATAAATGCCATATTTGCAAAGAGCGGAAACACATAAAGCCAGACCGCGCTTTGTGCAAAGGAAAGGAAGACAATGGCTATTTGACTGTTGTAGCGGGACAATTGTGCAATTTGTTATATAATCTTAACTTTGTAACGTATCTTGTTCAAAATAAAAGTTTTTTTTGGTTTTGTTTTCTATTATGTGTTTGTTATATGATATAAATAATGATTACGAGCATTAGACATATACAAACAGAAAATCCCTAAATATAGTGTTATATTGATTATAGTTGTGAATCGATCGTAACCATACGTATGAATCGATCTAGTAATAATATTCAACTTTAAACGTACCTAGTGATGCATCGTGAAACAGATATTGATGTGTCCATTGAGACTTGTGTACGTAACGATCTTCAAATGTTTGACAGTAAATTACTCACTTACTGTTGTGGACACCAAGATGTACGTACTTGTGAACATAGGATGGTTCATAATGATTCAACTGTGTCATACGTAGGTAAGTACAACTAACTTAAAACATAGGATCTCAATGTGATGACGTGTGGTGGTCTTTAAACTCAATTATAGCATGCAGCTTAAACGAGAATGTTACGCTTTGATTTTTGACAAACGAGAATGTTACGCTTTGATTTTTGACAACCCATGACATCGCGACCATGCTACAATACCTTTTATGTATAAGGCAAATCGTTTGGAGTGAAACAATATTCAAAAGATAATTCGTCTCCTACGATATAGGAAGTTAGTATCACCTTAATGGGTGATAAACTCAAAGTCAAAAATTTGTGGCTGTTGTACTTTTGATTACTAGCTATTATTCGAGTTTGGGTTAAGGGTGTCTTTAATTAAATTAAAATTTGATTTTCCAAGATTATCTATAAGCAAAGGAACCTGTGCTATAATGCCACACTAATGAAGTCAAAATTGGTGTGAACTCTGATATTAAATTATTTGATATTATTTGTTGATCGAGTTCTCGCCTACGAGTCACACAGAGATTGATTGAGCGAGTTCCAAAATCGACCAATCTATAAATGTTACAAGTTAAACGCAGAAATTGATATAAATGTTATTATTTCATTTAAGAGAATTAATATTATTCAAGGGCAATAAATTAATTAAATTATATATATGTTGTATATATTTTTGAAGTACTTAAAATAGTTGAACAGTATTTAAATAAGTAGAATGGGCATTCAGAATGATTTAAAATGATTTTAAATCATGACCAAAAATTATTATTTTATTAATATAGGTCGAACTCTATTATAACCAAATTTTCCACAGTAAACGAACGAATCTAAACGAGCTAATTGAATGAACAAACAATGAAGAAATGACCCAAGGACTTTGACAACATCATAAAAAGACAAGAAAAAGGAGATATCAAAAATTAGCAAAAAATGTTGACTTAGGTTTTTCAATTCGGTGCTTCAGGTTGGATCCGAGTTGCACCTGAGCTGAACCTAAGAAAAATAAATGAATACCTGAGTCTAAAAATAGCAAGGTAAGATAATATGACTTCGAGTCGGATCCAAATCAAACCGGAGTCGGACCCGGGTCGGATCCAAGTCAACTCGATACTGAGTTGTAAGTCACAACTAGGTACCGAGTTGTGATTTTTCTTGGATCGGACACACGATTCCCAGATAGAACCGAAGCACTTCAATCTTTGGACGACTCTATGCAAGACCCGAAGCAAACACATAAACCACTCCGGTCGGACATCAAGTCAGGTCGGTACTAACCTAAAGCTCATGATTTTCACCGACATGATTCACTTCAACATAATTAGAACTATCTAGAATGATGATATGAAGTAACTCAAAAAATATGAAAGCGGATTGAGCAATAAAAAGAGGTCGGTACCGAGAAGAATTTCTCTAGCCGGGGTCCACTTTAGAGCTTTGGAAGATGAAGCCTTGCAAAAACACATAGGAACTCGTGCCGAGAAGAAGCAAAAAGAACTCGATGTTGATGACTTTATGGTCGGTACTAACCTAATTTTTCGCCACAAAACTCGTGTGCGGTGACCTATTCTTCATGCCATGTTCGCGGATCTTAGAGACTTGAACGAATTCTGGTCCAATTACGAGATTGCAGCAGAGATTTACCTATAAATAGCAACCTAACTTCTACTGGACGGAGACTTTTCTCGTTTGGACTTTTCTCTTTTGAACTTTGGGAGGGGCATTTTCATATCTAAGGGCTATATCATTTTTCTTTAACTCTAGAAATTCCATTATAAATTCGAGATCCACTAGATTGTGGTCGGATCTGATTGAATTCATTGAAATCCGAAGAGAAAATAATCAATAACAAAGATTAAAGTGGACGTAGGCTGAACTATTCGTCGAACCACTATAAAAAGTGTTGTTTGTTCTTGTTTTCTTCTTGTTTTTACTTGCTATATCTAGATTTACCGGTTTCTACGGCATTGTGCCACTTTTTTGCGCAACAAACTCCATTTTATAAAATACATAATGATGCATTCTTCTATTCATTTAATCCTTGGTTTTATTTATGGAGAGAGAATAGATCTAGACACACTTAGATGGACTCTCCACTATTATGCGAACTCGTGCTACGCACATGGGATTTACCATATATTTTATTTAATGGACATTTTCATATTTGAGTCGTATGAAGATGAAAGTGTGCAATTATGGATTAGCTTATTTCTTGAACGCCAATGGCAAACATTTATCAATAAATATGCTTAAAGTAATCTTGAAGCACGCATATTATAGCAATTTTTTTTATAGAATAATGGATTTATACAAAAAACATTATCATTCACCATCAATTATTCCTTATTTGGTAGCATTGCATCATTGAACATACTTATTAGTTTAATGCTTATTAATTTAAGTGATGCATAAGTTTAACACGGGTTCATCTAATATAGAATATAAATTCAAATATGTATTCGATATGGTAATATTGCTCCATATATGGAATAAAGAAATTATGTTACGTGTGAAATAGTGTCTCGAAATTGATTTAAATAAATAACATTCTAACATTTGCGCTAGTACACTTATCGACACTAATACTAATTGAATTAGAAAAGTATTTTAGTGGTTTCAAAGATTATATACTTAACTGATATAAGATGTTATAACGCTAGAAATATAAATAAATAACAAAAAAATGTGTATAATATCATTTTTAGACACTTAGATAAACCGGACTGGACCCTATCCACTTTGGATAATTAACAAATTGATTTAATATTGTCATGGATAATCAATCCTTGCACTACTACATTATCTCTAATGTTATGACCAAATATGTTACCACTCGAGGACATTTTAGTCTAATTTCTGGAGCAACAAAATAATTTTGGCATTTATTTCAAATAATAATACCCCCATATAATAACTGAAAAATATATAATTTAGCATAACTAAAAGCAAAATATTTATCACCATGAGAAATACTTCTGGATACGCATAAAAATATTTTATGTGATCGCACTGTAAATAACTATAAGACTGAATGGCATAAGAAAATATAATGAACAAAGCGAGCCATTAAAATATAATGTAATTATATGTCGTTATAAATGCTTGTGTTATTTTTGTTCGTACATCCAACATCGACAAAATATAATATTTATAACCAATATAATTGTAATGCATGTAAGAAATTCTTTTTTCCATTTTAAAATATGTTGAACAAATGATGTTTCCCTTCCAGCATAAGAAAATAAGAAAATATGAAAAATATCATGCTGCTCTTAAAGCATAAGTAAATGTTATTGTAATATTATTTTGGTAAGTTTGTTGAGGAAAAATTATTTACAGTGATATATATTCTAACAAATTTTAATCTTTTATTGATCTTAACGAAGGAAAGTAAAATATTTTTAAAAGTTAGGTAATAGGCTCCTATGATAATATTTTCCTTTGATACAATTATTTCTCACATTGAGAAAATATGTGTTAAATTTACAAAACACTTCTTGTTACATGTTTCCTCATTGAGTTATGCATCTTAATATTGTTGATTGCTAATAAAAGAAAATAAATAAAAAGAGTTAATTGATTACATATTAATTATATAATTGATTAGAGTTAAAGAGATTTGATGTGCAATTAGTTCTCTCATAAAATTGAATTACAACATAATTCTCAAAATATTTTAAATATAAATTGACCAAAATTAAAAGCAATTAATTCATTTTATTTACTACATGCTAACAATATTTGATATGATCCTTGATATTTAAAAATAGTTCACTTATAACCATAATGAATTACTTTATCTCTAATTTATAGTTATTAATTTAGAGAATACTTCATGTTACATGTTCCCTTATAGAGTTTTCATCTGAAATGTTAACGATAAAAGGAAATGAGTAAAACAATTAGTTAATTACACATTAATTAAATAATTTATTAGCATTAAAGAGAATTAATATGTAACTAATACTCTCATAAATATGAATTACAGCTTAATTCTCAAAGTACTTTGAAGTCAAATTGATCATAATTAAAAGCAACTAATTCATATTGTTTTTTGCATGATGATAATATTTGATACGATCACTCCTACTTAAAAATAGTTCACTTATAACTATCATGAATAACTATATCTATAATTTATATTTATTCAAGCATTTCCAAACTGCAAAAAAATTCATAAAAAACCAGAATAGTTACCTCATTCACGTTTAATATCTTTAAGAGATTGATGACAATCATGAATATGTGTTGCCAATGAACATTACATGGTATATTAAATTACATAACGAAAAAATATTAAAAGCCTAGATTGATTAAAGCAAGACAATGTTAAAATTTACCAAATGAAAATCCAGACTAACTAAAACAACGTAAAATATGTAAAAATGAAAATGTTTCCAAAACATGTATTTAAAACTAAAATTTTAACTAATTTAATATTATCTGCCAAAGACAAAATGTAAGTGTTGCTTATACATTTACACTTTCCCCAATTATAGTGTGAAATTTTTTATTAAAATAATTTCTTTCTTCACATATAATGTTTTTCTTCCAACTTGATTTTTTATATATAAATACCAAGAAGGATCTACACATGGTATTTATTGATTTGGAGAAAGTTTATGACAAGGTACCGCGAAAGGTGATGTGGTGGGCCCTGGAAAAGAATACATTACATTTATCAAGGATATGTACGATGATGTTGTGACTAGTGTCAGAGCATGTGATGGTGAAACCAGTGACTTTCCCATTAACATAGGATTACATCAAGGGTCAGCTTTGAGTCCCTACATTTTTGCTCTAGTGATGGATGAGGTTACGAAGGGTATACAATGTGAGATTCCTTGGTGTATGCTATTTGCTGATGATGTTGTGTTAATTGATGAAAGTAGGATTGAGGTTGATAGACAACTGGAGTTGTGGAGACAGACTTTAGAATCAAAGGGATTTAGGCTTAGCAGAACTAAAATAGAGTATATGAAGTGTGGGTTCAGCGGTGTCAGGTCGGAGGATGGAGATGTCACTCTGGCCGGACAAATAATTCCCAAGAAGGAATCATTTCGATATCTATGATCAATGTTGCAGTATAATGGTGAGATTGATGAAGATGTTAGTTTTAGAATTCGAGCGGGATGGGTGAAATGGCGACAAGCATCTGGATTCTCTGTAACAGGAAGGTCCCACAAAAGCTTAAAGGAAAGTTCTACAAAACGGCAATCAGGCATGCGATGTTGTATGGTGCAGAATGTTGACCGACTAAAAACCAACACGTCCAAAAGATAAGCGTAGCAGAGATGCGTATGCTACGATGGAGCTGCAGTCATACAAGAAGAGACCGAATTAGAAATGATAATATACGTGATAAACTTGGAGTAGCACCAATTGAGGAGAAGCTAATTCAACATCGCTTAAGATGGTTTGGACATCTTCAACGAAGGCCACCCGAGGCACCTGTGCGTGTTGGAATTATAGGCTGTGTTGAATGCTCAAAGAGAGGTAGAGGTCGACCAAGGTTGACATGGGAGGAAGTAGTAAAAAGGGATTTGAAGGATTGTGGTATATCCGAAGAGCTGGTGACGGATCGGAGCGAGTGGAAGTTAGCGATTCACGTACCAGAACCATGAACGTTGAGTTTTATAAGTTTTAAATTATAGGACTAGGGAACATGAGCCTAAGACGTATGTTTCGCCTTTGACCAATATTACTATTAGTATCATTATCGCTATTAGTATTATTATTATCATTCCTCTTATATATATATACATATATACATATATATTTTTATTTTATTTTATTTTACTTAGTTATTATTATTAATTAACTTATTTGACTTTATTTTATTATTGTTATTGTTATTATTATAACTTTTAAATTGATTTTTTCATTTAGTTTTGGGTTCCATCTCTAGCCGACCCCAACTTGTTTGGGAATAATGGCTTTGTTGTTGTTGTACTTGTGTTTCGAAATGAAATAAAGATCAACTTTAACTAAATTTAATTATACAAAAAACTTGCATTTTTTTGTATCTATGGATTACAAACCAAAAAATTCCTTCAAAATAAACAATGGAACCTAAATTCATAAACAGATCAAAAATATGAAAATTAAAGTTGATATAAAATATGAGAAAGAAGAAATATCTTAGCTTTATTAGTAACAGAATTTATATAACAAAAGCTTAAACGGTTATTATGCATTAGAAATGTGGTTAACATAAGGAAATAAATAAAAATAATTAATTAATGACATAATTATCAATAAAGTGTCTCGGTATTAGTTAACTCTCTCATCGAATTGAACTTCAATTTAATTCTCAAATTACCTTGAATTCAAATTAATCAAAATTAAATTAAAAGCAATTTATTTTTTATTTATTGCATGGTAACAATATGTAATATGATTATAACCATTATGAATAACTATATCTTTAATTTATAGCTATCAAACCATTTCTGAATTGCAAAAAATTTGAAACAACGTAAAATAAAACAAACTTCGTAAAAAACATAGATAATTACTCCATTGTTGCATAAGACCACCAAGACTTTGATTTTAATGATAATATATTGATATAATATAGGGATATAATTATAGTTATTGGGATTAATAACTATATAATATAATTATATGTACTGCTAGAACTTTGGGAGAGAGTCATTGAGCATAGACTAAGGAGAATGACAAGTGTTTCAAAAAACCAATTTGGCTTCATGCCCGAGAGGTCGACCACAAAGGCGATTTTCTTGATAAGACAACTCATGGAGAGGTTTAGGGAGCAAAAGAAGGATCTACACATGGTATTTATCGATTTGGAGAAAGCTTATGACAAGGTACCGCGAAAGGTGATGTGGTGGGCCCTGGAAAAGAAGAGAGTCCCAACAAAGTACATTACAATTATCAAGGATATGTACGATGATGTTGTGACTAGTGTCAGAGCATGCGATGGTGAAACCGGTGACTTTCCCATTAACATAGGATTACATCAAGGGTCAGCTTTGAGCCCCTACATTTTTGCTCTAGTGATGGATGAGGTTACAAAGGATATACAAGGTGAGATTCCTTGGTGTATGCTATTTGCTGATGATGTTGTGCTAATTGATGATAGTAGGATTGTGGTTGATAGACAACTGGAGCTGTGGAGACAGACTTTAGAATCAAAGAGTTTTAGGCTTAGCAGAACTAAAACAGAATATATGAAGTGCGGGTTCAGCGGTGTCAGGTCGGAAGATGAAGATGTCACTCTGGCTGGACAAATAGTTCCCAACAAGGAATCATTTCGATATCTAGGATCAATGTTGCAGTATAATTGTGAGATTGATGAAGATGTTAGTTTTAGAATTCGAGCGGGATGGGTGAAATGGCGACAAGCGTCTGGGATTCTCTGTGACAGGAAGGTCTCACAAAAGCTTAAAGAAAAGTTCTACAAAACGGCAATCAGGCCTGCGATGTTGTATGGTGCAGAATGTTGGCCTACTAAAAGCCAACACGTCCAAAAGATAAGCGTAGCAGAGATGTGTATGTTACGATGGAGCTGCAGTCATACAAGAAGAGACCGAATTAGAAATGATGATATACGTGATAAACTTGGAGTAGCACCAATTGAGGAGAAACTAATTCAACATCGCTTATGATGGTTTGGACATCTTCAACGAAGGCCGCCCGAGGCACCTGTGCGTGTTGGAATTATAGGCCGTGTCGAATGCCCAAAAAGAGGTAGAGATCGACCAAGGTTGACATGGGAGGAAGTAGTAAAAAGAGATTTGAAGGATTGGAGTATATCCGAAGAGCTGGTGACGGATCGGAGCGAGTGGAAGTTAGCGATTCACGTACCAGAACCATGAGCGTTGAGTTTTATAAGTTTTAAATTATAGGACTAGGAAACATGAGCCTAAGACATAGGTTTGGTCTTTGACCAATATTACTATTAGTATCATTATCGCTATTAGTATTATTATTATCATTCCTCTTATTATTATTATCATTCCTATTATATATATATACATATATATTTTTATTTTATTTTACTTTACTTAGCTATTATTATTAATTTACTTATTTGACTTTATTTTATTATTGCTATTGCTATTGTTATTATTATAACTTTTAAATTGATTTTTTCATTTAGTTTTGGGTTCCATCTCTAGCCGACCCCAACTTGTTTGGGAATAATGGCTTAGTTGTTGTTGTACTGCTAGAACTTGCACCATATGAAAATATAAATGTATACACACACATATGGTTTTGCATATACATGTATATTTAACATATTAATTATGTAACAACACATTTATATTTACATATATATAATATAATATAATATTTAGTTTAATATATCTTTATAATTTCCGGCCTTGTATATATAGTTATTAATAATATATATACACACACACACACTAATTTAAATACATCCCTAATATATATACATAAATGTAAAGTATTAATCATTTGAATGATAGTACGTTTAAATATCAAATTTGAATTTCAAGATAATAGTTAGACTAACTGAAAACTTATTAGCTTTTAAAAGCACATATATATTAACTTTATAATTAGGTCTTAAATCTTATTTTTACTCCTATGATTTTGCGGTATAATTAAAACAAAGGGCATACATTAACATACTAATCAAAACTTACTGACTTAAAATTATAGACATATATTGAATTTGGATCGCGGATCCTATATTTGCTCCTATGATTTTGCAATCTAGTTTTGAAATATTTTAACCAAAAAGTTAGTTTTGTAATATTAACCATACACCAAATAAAAATTATTATTTTTATTAAGGCCAAATAAAATTCATATGCATATGTATAAGTTTACAAAAACTATATATTTAATTTCGTTGTTTTGAATATATATATTTATGTGTATTTTAAATTGATATATAACTATATACAATGTTTTATCGCACAAGTTACCATATACATGTACATCTATCTACACATTATAAGCCCACGTATAAATGTACACATCTACCGTTAGATTAAAGTATGTGTGTGTAATGTGTAATGTGTGTATATAGGAATGTTCATTGGCCCCCCCTCTTTTGTAGCACCCATCTAGCCCTTTGATTTCTACTATAAGTTTTTGTTTAAATATTAGTTATTTCTCTCTCTTCCACATCACATTATTATTTAAATAAAAACTTGTCATGGATAATAGGAGTGCTACAGGATGCTATAAAAGAGGGATGTCATTGAATCTCATATATGTGAGAGAGAGAGAGAGATCAATAGCACTATTTTGTAGCCCTCTGATATCAGTCACAAGTGTCTATTTAAATACTCGTTCTTTCTCCCTCCTGTCATATGGACCAAATATTTAAATATAAACTTGCAGCCGATATCAGAGGGCTATAAATGATGCTTAATAAAGGGGTTATTTATCCTAGCTATATATATATATAGGTATTTGATATCCACATATATATTAACTTTTCAACGCATCAAAAATGATTTAATGCACTCATTTATTAGCATTAACAAGCCTAACTGCAACTATTCAAATGCTTTTCAATTCATTAAATCTAATTTAATACACCAATTTATTAGCATTAATACACCATAAGGTCTAGTGCTTTAAATCAATTTGAGATTTTTTTTAAATTTGGCCTAAATTATCTGCTGTCCAATTCATTAGAACCAACATTTTTGAGAACTCGTTTTCAACGGCGGTTCTAACGACGATTGGATATATAGATAGCAGATAATCTCATTACTTTTTCTCTAGAAAAAAGTATTTTGAAGCTTGATAAGTTCCAAAAAGTCTGAGAATTTATGACTTGTGGTGACAATACAAAGTGCGATGCCATGGTAAAGAAACTCTGAAGATGAAAATATATAATGGAATTTGTACTTTAAGTGATGTTGTGTATGTTTCGAGGTTCCACGGAATTTACTATCGTTAAGTCAATTAAACCTTAGGATTTTAGTAGAGGGTGAACTATGAAACTGATACGAGGATGCATGAAGTTAACGAAGGTAGTCGAGAAGATTCAAGATTCCAAAAACCAAAGAACTAAATAAGAAAAAGAAAAAACTTAAACGGTCTTCGTGTGTGTATAACTCCTGGGGAGAGTGGTTCTTTGTGGTACTTAGAATGGTATAATAAACTTAAGATGATATAATAATGTACTTGTAATTTTTTTCTTTTGTAAATAAAGTCTATTGTCTTCTCAACTTGATTTTTCTCTTTTATCAAATTTGTACTACTTGCAGAGCAAAAGATGGATACTGAAGTAAGAAGATAAAAAAAGGTGGAACCCAATGCACGAGGCTCCCGCACAATAGCGGGCTCTGGGGAGGTCGATAATGTACGCAGCTTTTTCCTCGCATTGCGAAGAAGCTGTTTCCAGACTCAAACCTAGACGCCCAGATTACCATACGGATGACCTAACCGTTGCGCCAAGGCTCCACCTCACTGGAGTAAGAAGATACTCAAAGAATATGCAAGGAACGTGATTGAATGAATCTAAGATAATACCTGAAGAGAACATTTTGTTGGCAAGTAGGACAGTATGACCTGCTTGGTTCAATCCCCTTGCATTCAAGAAATGAAAAAATTTCAACCCAGCCTTTCAATTTCCTTTTCTTCAACTTTACCAGAATCTGGGACTCTAAAATTTCAGAAGTAGGCACAGTCCTCAAGCCAGCTTTTTCTTCGTATTCCTTAATCAAATATAAAGGTATATGATTATCTAAGAACCACATCTTTTCAGTCCCATCCTCGAGCTTTTCTATTTCCAGTATGTTCTTTGTTACCCGTACAGGAACATGCTTTGCACCAGTAAACATCAGTGCATATTTATTTTTATTTTCAGTGATTTTCTTGTCGCATATAACCATATTTCTGAAAGGCATGGTATCAACATCAGAACTTTTATTGTCGGGATTTTGTTCCGGACGAACCAAATCCTTCCATCTCAAATGAGCATCAAGATATCTAACCTGATCGATTATGGAAAAACGAAGTATATAATCAATGATAATAGATTGTGCCAAAATGTGAAGCATTCAAAGGAAAATTTATAAACCTGAAGAGCAAGTTGAGATGCATTCTTAGTCATTTCAACCGAAGCTCGCCATGCAAACTGGCGAGATCTACAAGGAAGTTCAGGGCCGTCAGGATATTGAACACCAGATATCCTCCTGATGCCACCTGATGTGGTGAAATGATATTTTCTTTTTGTAAACTAACATACATTATGAATAGAGGATGTCATCAATGTAGCTAAGGGGCAATAATAACTATGAGCACAACCAAAAAAAAAAGTTTAATTTTAACTATTAGTAAATTAGTTAATTTGAATGCTAAAACTATATGCTAAGCACAAGTGATAGGAGCCATAATACACAAAACCTGCACAACTGCAACATCGTTCAACTAATGGAAGAGATTATATTGATAGAACTATTTCCGAGTTGTGCAAGTCTCGTTTTCTACAGTACCGGTCAACTTTGTTAAAATAAGTTGTTTTAGTTTGATTTCACATAGTAGATTTAGCTCCTTAGCCAAATTGATATTGTCAATAGCAACATCTTAAATAAACTAGAAGGGGCAAGTCAAAAACCTTGGTACTTGCCTTGTCGACCAGCTCTCTTGGCCTGTAAATTAGGAAGTTTTCCTTTCTGAAACAATGCTTTCGAGAGCTTTCCACCTCGCCACCAATACACGTTCTTTGAAGTATCAGTTGAAATTTCATCGTCAACTTCCGAGGGTCTGGACTGTTTCCTGCGAGGTTTTCTACCATGTCCACGTGTTTTAATAGCAGTTCCAATGTGGGACTTACCACTTGTTGAAGAACATGGCTCAATCAACCAGTCGTTGACAGGTTTGGTCCAATCTCCGCAAAAAGCAATCATGCGAATACTTTTCTCAAGCTGTTCATATAATAAGAACCCTTTAATAACAAAAGAGGATAACATGTTGCAGTTGTATTGTACTAAGGCTTATTTCTGCAAAAGTAATACTCATTAGGACGGTTTGGCACTATAGGGCGTGTATACGAAAGAAACACAGCAAAGCCATTAGAAAAGAAGTGATAGCAAGGGTGTAGTTGAGAGACGAAAATGGAATACTAAAAATCCATCTATCTACACTTTACAATAACTTGATCTTATTTGACATTCTATTATAATTTGACATGTGTAATCTTTGATTAGTAGTGGAAACTATTTGTTTACATAATCTCTTTCTCCCTCTCCCCTTCTCCCTCTCCCCCTCCCCCTCCCCACACCCCCTCCCCCTCCTCTCTCTCACACACACACACATCGTATTATATCACTTTGTGTATATAGACACACCTATCTGATTATGTGTAACCTTTGATGTGTCATAGGGGCAGGCCACACCCTTCAAAAAGTTTACGGCGAAGCTAGATTCTTCCAGTCTTCAAATATATATAGATGCAAATATTTAAGCATAAAGGACATTTGATAACTCGGACTCTCGGAATGATCTATAAATTTATACATGCATTCTTCAGGGTTAGAAGTCTAGGAAGACTAAAATCCTCATTACTTAATTCCCCCAATATTCCACCCTGAATTATCTTTATTTATGTGTCTCTGATTTGGCTATTTTTTTGTAGATAGAATGTTCTTATCATGTATATCATTTTCACAAATTATAAATATTAATAAAGAAAGAAACTCACATCAAGTAGCAGACTTTTTAGTACTTTGCACGTGGAAGCTTCCCTTGCTAACTTATGCCATTGTTTGTTATATCTGACATCAGTAAAAGGACCGCTCAAAAGACCTCTCAAACTTTCTTCCATATGAGCAATATGTGCTCCAACAATAAGGAGGTTCACTTGGCTTTCAGCTTGTTTAACCTGGCGGAGGCCATTATTGACATTTCTAGCAAATCTCTTAATAGCATTGCTGGCAGCTGAATTTAAAAAGCACCCCCTCTTCCAAGTAGTTGCAGCTCTGCATGCAATACACCAACCACATCTTTCTCTTGGGATGTCAAATAATCTCTTGTCAAAAGCTGGCCACACAAAATTCAAAGTTGCCCCAGAAAATGCTTTCATTTGTAATGCAATGTTTGCAGCAACAACTTTCCTACTAGAATTTGACGAGTTATTACGTGATTCTGAAACTTTTCCTTCATCAGATGAAAGAACGGCTAAATTAGCAGCTGCAGATGCAGCAATATCGCCCTGTACATACTGATTTATATAAGCTTGAGGCCTGAAGAAAGTTTGGTGCTTCTTCCCAATAACAGTGGTAGACATATTACTCACGCTTTCTTTCTTCATTAAATTATTCCAACTGCCTCCTTCTTCCTTACAAGAAGCAACAATTTCATTATATGAACTGTGAGTTTCTGTTTTTAACTCTGATAAGGCAGATCCGTAGTCTAGGTTGGTGGAAATCCCATTTAAACATTGTTTATCAGTCATGGAACATGGGGCTATGTTAGACAGATCATGGTCTTCAGTGACCACATCAGAAAGGGTGGGCTTATTCACCGCCTCTAGGGCGCAACCATCACCTACTTCTAATTTAGTGGCATTATCAAAAAGACTACTACTAAGTGGGGTCAAAGGCAAACCATTTTCCTCGCTAACAAGAGGACACAAAGTTGATCCAGAATTTCCAAATAGTGTATCAGTAGATGGTAATGGCACTTCCCAATATTTTGATATACCCATACAGATTTCAACATATGCCGCTGCACTTTCTGGGGTTAATAATGCATTTAAGACCTTGGTTATATCATCTGTATTGTAATATGTAACAATTGGTTCAGAATTAAACTGTGTTCCAACCCTGCACAAATTTACAAAGTTGACAGCATTGTCAGTTCAGTAACACTGTGATCAATGAAGACTTCAGTTGACATAAATCAGATTAAAAAGATGCCACAGTGCATTCCAACCTATCAGGCAAATTGAACACAATGCATAACCTTGAAACAAATATGGATGGGATACAAATGTGGGGGTTACTTGACCAAATACTGGTTATCAAGCGGAGGTGGATCCAGGATTATTTTTTTTAAATTAAACAGTGGCAAATAATAATAAAAATAATAATAATAAACTATAAAAAATAAAAATAAAACATTTCTGTATAGGTCAAAACATGAACCTTTCCAGCACAAACATATCGTTAACTAGCTAGCATGCAAAATTATTATTTATATATATATACAGCAAGTTAATCAAAATAATTAGCCAAGTCATATAGCAAAATATGCTTTGATTGAATAAAATATCAAACTTGACGGTGTTTAAAACTTTTTCTGTTCAACAAAAAAGTAAAGAACTGAAAAGTGAAGAAAAATTGTTTTCTAAGAGTTCAAACTGAATCACATAAAGGAAATTTCTCCTAATATAAACACTCTAATCCTCAACTTCGATAAATATTGTTCTGTTTGGTACTTCAGTTATGTTTGATTGTCTCTGTTTACAAAACTTATAAAAATATGATATATTTGTTGAAGTTGTAATTATAAGAAATATCACGAGCATAATGGTCTTTTCTTTTTCAAAAATGGCGGTGAATGACCTCCCTTGCGTCAACGTGGAACCACCCATGGTAACTATCGTGTTTTATACAGGAAAAAAAATGATTGCAGTTTATATAATGTCAATAATGTTATTATAACATTGAGAATTGATTGATGACTAAACTTGTGTTAAGAATATTAGCACCAAGCAATGTTTGCCATGGCATTGCAATGATTTATGGTTTGCTATATAGGGTAACTAGTCTATTTTTTGTTGAATTTGTTAGAAAGTGAGTTATAATCTTAGATGGGTACATATTTGGAATAATTAACATACAAATGCCTACTTGACTAGAACTTAACAAACTTAAATCTAGGGAGTTTGTGTTACTTTTCAATAGCTATGTGAGATAAATTACCGTTAGTATATGTTTAATGATTGACAACTTATGAAGCTTGCTTAGGTTAGGTTTTAGGGATTACTTGAGGTCTAGTGTTGTGAACCACTTGTATGACATGCATACTAAGCACAAAGTATAAATCCTTTCCTGAGATGTCATTGAAATGTCATCAAAAGAGTGTTAGAGAGCATATGTTACCTGAAACCAAACAAATCTACCTAAGGCATAATCTTTTAAACCACTATTGATAATGTCAGATTTCAGTACAAAGAACAGAGGAAGAAAAAAACTTACACAAGCAAGTAATTGCATGTTCCTACAAACATCCGCTGATTTGCATCAGTTCCGAAAATCTCAGCTCCACTCATTCCCCTTCCAATTCTAGAAGAAGACATGTCAAGCTTGTTAACACTGCACTCTGGACAATACCATGGCCCATTTGGCAAAAATTGTTTATTCAATCCAATGCATCGTGAATGGTATGCACAGGGACACCCATCACAACAAATCAGCATACCATCCATGCCACATAGACGGCATTCATCACTATTTCCATCTTCAGCGTCATCTGAAACATTAGCCACTTGTAAAGAAGCATTAGGATTCATGGTATCAGTCATTTTAGGCTTGCCAAAACTCTCCAACACCTGTACATTTTTACAGGCAGAGGTCTTTGAATTTCTTGGATGCACTCTCCTAGGTTCATTTTCTATATGAGAATTCATATCCAAGTCTTCTAGATCTTTCATGTCATCCCGTGCAGCCAGCTCTGTCTTAATTTCTTCTGAATCCACTACATGATCACATAGTATTTGCAATACTTCAAGCTTCAGACCAACAGGCAATCCATAGTATTCATCGCCACATACAGCCAAACTGCACAACTTCTCACCCAGACTCTTCGTGTAACCCATTATGTAAAGGTAGCCAACTAATATAGTTGGCCATGTCAATGAATCAAGCAAGGTCCAGTCACTGTGCCTGAAATATCGAAAACTCATTATGTCACAATGAAAACTTTGTGAGAACGCTAAAATATAGATAAAAGGAGATAAAACCTCAAACACTTTGAAGCCATACTGGACTCTTCAGAAGAGAGTGATTCAAGATGACGTCTCAAAGCCTGCATCAAAGATAAATGGATGGCATCCAACAGTATATTTTGGCCCATGCAGTTGAGACACCCGACAAAGTCATCAAGTCCAAAAGGACTCAAGAACAATGAAACGCTGAAAGACCTTAAAAAGTTATAAACAGAGAAAAGGTATGGGATTGACGCGTCCGGTATATTTATATCTCCAGATGATGGAGGCAAGGTTGCAACAGGCACATGCAATAATGAGTTTGTATCCTTATTTTGATCGATATTGCATGAATCGGAAGAAATATCGCCGTCGTCGTCGTCGTCGCTATCAACATATTCACCATCATCGGTTTCTTCAGAAGCTGATGGGTTGGCCAATGGCTTTTCCACTAGTATTGCATCTGTTGGTTCACTTCCAGAATATTCATTCTTCTTTGACCTTTTTAGGGTTGGTTGAGTATCATTAGTATTTTCAGTAGCCGAAGATCCAAGCGAAGAGGTTTGTTCCATTTTGTTTGTATTATTTTTTCTAGATTTTTTTAATGTTGGTTGGGCTTCAATAAGATCTTCAGTAGCCAAGGAATCAGGCAAAGAGGTTTGTTCAGAGTAGTTCGAATTACTGTTCTTCTTTGATCTAGTTGTTGGCCTTTTGATGTCAGCCATTGCAACATTAACGATATTCTCCAACTTCCTCTTCCTATAATAACTCACATTCTTGTGATCCAACATGATAATTTTAGTGACAACTTCCTCGTCCATGGCCTCATGGTCTCCATTCTCAAAAAAAAGCGAGTAAATTTTTTTTGTAGGGTCAAAAGATACTACTTTCCCAATAATAGTCTTAGAACAATTCTTAGGATTTGATTTACCCACATAAGAACCGATAAGTTGGTTGGAAGAAGCATTGTTATGACCATCTTCCACTAGTACACTATCAGAAGCAACATCCGACGAATGAATAGTCGTATTCTCCTTCTCCTCTACATTGCTATCAACAACACTTCCCATGTTCCCGTCTTGCACCCACTGCAAATGAGCCATATAAACGAAAATAATTGACAAAATAATCGAAAAGTAAATTAAACACGCACACGTACAGACAGGATGCACGCACGTGAACACACACTCTCACTGCAATCATTGTATTTGACGAAATAACAGAAATTTAATGAAAATATTTAACGCTCTATCTCATCTTTTATTGTGATTCTCTCTTAGATCGCTATAAAACCCATCCGTTAATTTGTAAATTAATGGATGGATTTGATGTAGATATCTAACACTCTCACTTTATTGTTACTTTCTCTTTTGCATCATCATCAAATCCATCCTTCAATTTCAACCATAGTAACAAAAACAGGAATAGTCAGTCGGATTTAATATATAATGCACATGTTTGAAATCCACTCGAATTATGATAAGACCTTAAGAAATCAAGAAATCAGCTTTTTCTTTTACTCAATTCTTTTATTATAGGTTTCAAGGTCTCCTTTTTGGAATCTTGCTCGAACTTTTGAATCTTCATTCTTCGTCATATTTCATCTACATTCTCAAACTAATGAAATAAAAGAAGCTCAGAACAATTTTTAGGCATATCTAATTTTGACTCACGTTACGTAATCATCATTACATAGAGTCAACTATTGATATAGAGCAAAGACAAATTTGAAATTCATTCATTTACTAACTGAAATTTTACTAACTTAGTAGCTTCACAACTAATTGTTATTCGCTTAATGCAAACAAATAAATATAAATGAATTTTTTGTATAAGGTTCATCATTGGCTTTGTTTATGTAAAATCTGTTATTTTGATTTGGATTTCATTAATAAAAATTTAGCCAGTGTTATCTTATTTTATTTTCATCCAATCGATCCTAATGGCACCAAAACAACAAAGCTGACATTCTAACAACAAAGCAGAAAAAGGTCAATGGTGCTCACTGCTCCACAAAATCATGATTTGCTATAACATACAAAACGTCCAGGAAATAGGAAAAAAAATAAACCTTGGAGGAAGAAAAAGAACTAAGGAACTTCACGCAAGTGGCACCTTAATGGCACCTCGATGGCCATTGCTATTTATTAAAGGGGTTGAGCACATAAAATCAAATGAGCAATCCAGTTGCAAAATTTATTTCAACATCTGAAAAGGTGAGTTCATTGCACAGATTCTCAGTCATATACATAAACTAATGGCAGATTTTCGAAAAAAAAATGATAAATAGCAAAATACCTTTTCTGAAATCAAGTGGTGGATGGGTGATGGAGGCCTTAGGAGAAAAGCTGGAGCAGAGGAAGAGGATGACGAGATTGCCAGGGACTGAGAGGGTGGTGCGATTGCCAGAATTAAAAATTAGGGCAAAACTATTACCCTACGTCCATGAAATAATCTGCGTTGAACGCAGCGGTGGGTTGCTCCCATTAACTGTCAAGTGGGCCTAGAGCTCCAAAACCGGGCCAGGCGTCGGTGTTACAGATGATAATCAACCAATTGAGCAAGGATAATTTTAATATTAGGTCCAACAACAAAATTTAATTTCAACTTCAGACATTCTTCAAAGTTTATCAGAAATCAGGAACCAGATAAAAGGAAAACCGTGAAACCAATTTTCGTCTTAAGAACTTATGTCTCGTAGTTTAGTCCGAAGTACAACAAAAGTTAAACCATCTTTAGATAGAAAATAATAAATTAAAGTAGCATCTGATGAACGTAATGTTGAATTAAATTAGTATCGATGAATTATCACGAATGAACTAAAATAACATACATTTTCACAGTATTTATAGTAATTAATTTATGCTAGTTTAATTTAGCGTTCTATTTTATCTGATGCTAGTTTAATTTAACGTTCTATTTTATCTGATTCTGGTTTAATTTTGGCATTTTGTTGTCCTTCAAACTGAATTTAAAACCAACGTCCTTTAGTCCAAAAAGGTGGAAATGTTAACCCTATTTTCCTAAAAAAATAAATATGTTTTTTACCCGATCAAGTTCTGTACTTAAACATTTTAGCGTAAATTTTTCGTTTGCACATGCGGAATTTCAAATTGTGCAAGCATGTTTTGGAAAAAATCGAGCTTGCACATTTTTTTTAAGGTCACAAGTACAAAATGCCAGTATGGTGAAAAACCAGTCTATCCTTAGAGGCCTAAGGTTGAAATAAATATTTTTGTTATGCCTAAAGCTAAAATTTAGAGAGTTAACTTCAACAACTCAAATGTAATAAGGATTTTACGCTACTTTGAGAGATTTTTTAACTATATATTGCATTACCAACATAAAAGAAAAGTATTGTTTAACAAAAAGGAATTGGGTTTATTCAGACTGAAATAAATTCATTTCTTTCAATGGTTCAAACTTTTACGAGAAACTGTTTTGAATGAAATTGTTTCTTTTCCATTTGAGGCTCTCAACACAATTAACTAGTTTTAAATTAAACTGGTGTAAATGAAATTGGTTTGTTTACAAGTGTCAATTTGAAAATAATTGTTAGCTTTCATCAGGATCCTTAAATGCATTGAAGCTTAGCTTTAAATCTTTAAGAGCGAACCTACCTTCAAATATCGGTTCATTTGCATTGGACAAATTTAATTTAGTGGAATGATATATGGTTTCCCAAAGTGAATGAATCAATAGCTTGTGTTGTTTTTGTCATCTCACTTTAATAGCAATTGCCTCGTGCTTCATATATTGCATTTACTAAAAAATTGAACGTTCATACGAAATGTACAAAGTCGAATTTTAGCAGCGATTTCATAATTTGTTTGGATGCTATATAGATGTTCAGACATACGACAAAATATATAAAATTAAAGGTGAAAGAAAAACGAATGTAGGTGGATGAAAAAATATTTGTACGGCATTTTGTTTTCGAGCAAAAATAGCTAACTGAGTTTGTCAAACTTGATTAATGAACATTAGTATAGTTGATGCATTAGATTATGGCAAATTCATTTGAAGCTATAAAACAGTTATGTTTGAAATCTTGGGAACAACACGTACAAAGGATGTAAATCATTTACTTTCATGCTAACATGAATTGCTAAAAGGATTGAAGTCAATATACATTAAATGCTTCTAGAAATGAATTATTTACTAAAATGAACAATGGTATAATAACTTTTATGTTGATTGCGGTTAATATTTTAGTACCAAAGATAATGATTTTGTATGGAGAACATAATATATCAATACTATACTTTTACATATAACTATGAAATCTTTTTCTCCCATGCATCCTTATTTATTATTTCTCCTCGGTTATGTTTGCCTCTACGTGGCTTCATAGTATTTTTTCATTCTTTAATTTACCATTTCGACGTAAGGGTGAGTCTCTTTTTATTCTTCCCTAAAATTACATCTGTTCCTCTCCCCGCTTCTCCTAGATCCATTCATTAGAGTTCTATATTAAAATGTTATACTTAAGACAAAAATTAGAGACTAAGTAAAAGTTTCATTAATGGTGAACAAGCTAGAGACAAAACTATGTTGTCTCAAACAATAAAACTAGAGACCTCCGTTGGGGCTGTAATAGGTCTTTCATTTCTATTTTAATGGTGTTACTATTTACACACACCGAACCTATCACTAACGTCACTTAAAAAACTTCTAAATTAAATCGAAAAGGATATTAAATATACTTCCATTGGTTATGCAAAACTGGATGAAAAAATAGTCATCTGGTTATGCAAACTCATATATTGTTTGAGCAATGAACTAGATCATACTTTGTCAACAAGATTAACATATATGTTGAATGCATAGTGACAAAGTTTTATGTCATTAACAATGAAAAAGTTTGAATCAAACTTTCTCTTATATGCTTATATGTGTACATGTACTTTTTATATTAAGCCAAGTATGCATGTGGGTACACTATTAGCTAATTCAACTACTTGATCAAAATTGTAGCTTCACTACGCCACCTGAGTAATTTAAGAAGTTGAGCCTTAGAAACCATAACATTATGGAAATTTATTTCTATTTGCATGGAACTAATAAGATAAGTTTTTGATCAATATGGACTGAATCGAGCTTAATGAAAATCCAAAAGCCTGCACCATGAAGAATATTGAAAAATTAGAAATTTAGATGATACTAAAAATATAACAAGTTGATGGTTAGGGAAGTAAAGTATGTAAGAGAAGCGTCCTATAATAGTCGGTTAATTTATCTATAATACTTAGTTAATGTCTTAATAAAAATAATTTTGCTAATCTTTTTTTTTCTTTTCCCAATAAGGATTCAATAAAAATATAACAAGTTTAGGTTAGAGAAGTATGGCTCTACTTACATAGTTTTAAGCTAAAATAAGTAATGATGCAGTTTTCTCAAATCATACAATGAAAGTAATACGTAATAAGTGAGGATGGATTTGCGACGAGAGGAGAAGAATAAATGATGTAGTTTTCTGAGCGAAGTGATGGTGAATTTGGGGAGGTAGAAAAGTGGTTTTGTTTAGCACACACTGAATAAAATAAATGAAGTAGGCCTGAGTAGGTGAGTAACGTGATTGATTGGGCGAGAGGATAAATGAGTACAGAGTGTTAATTTGATGTGTATAGATAACAACTTTCATATTTTATGGTACATAATTAAATCACATTAAATAAAAGTCGCCCACTTTCTCCTTATTATCAAGGGCAAACCTTTTACGGCCATTCAATAGTCCGACGTTTTCTCCGTAGACTCCATAGACAAACTTCCTTGATTCAACATGAGATTAGTCGGCAAGGGAAGAATGATTGACAAGGAGTGAAAAGGTTAACTTACCCCAAATTAATTTATAAGATATGATTTTAATTTGTAATATCCAATCGCCTTAAATATATTTTATATATTTTGATTTGACTCGATTTGTTATTGTTCATCGGTTATACTCACAAAATTACTATTTTAAATTTGTGATTCTATTTGGACCATTTCTCGATTTGTGCGTTTCATTCTTGCGCAGGGGCCATGCTAATCTTCTCTGCATCGTTCCAATTTGTGATTCTATTATTATAAAGGTTTTATTAGATTCACAAAATACGGCGACTGTTACACCGGATCAACTGTAACATTAAACCAAAATAATCAATTATTTATACACGTTACATCACAAAATTTATAATTCAGGCACTGATTAGTTTTTTTAAAGTTTCGTTCTTATTTGAAGTTTCTCTTTCTTGGGTATCGCGATAGTTTCCGTTTTAAAAACAATATATTTTTCTCCTAGATTTGAAAACTATTCATAAGTATTTTATTAATTGTCATTTGGGTTAGCTTTCTATGGCATTACTACCCTGAATTATATATAAGATAATTTTTTTGTTATCTTGTAACAAATTATGAGCCATAGTAAAATTTAATCATATTTTTATGGTTGCAATATCCACCTTAATTTACTTCATACAAACTACTCATTTGCAAAATATACCCAACTCTAAGAAGTAATTCCCCAGTTTAAATACATGTGTCGTTGTGGTTCAAACAATGTCAGCTTAAATATGGCACATTTAGACTCTTAGTTAAATATTTATGTGATGTTATTTGAAATTTTCTAATTTTAAGTATGGAAATCATAGTTTGCCGATATTAACTAGTTCTACTAATCATTTACTATTATCGCCTATTTGTTTACATTTTAATTTTCAAGTACTATGACACACACATACATAAGAGCGTGCGCGCATACACATTTATATATGTGCGTGTACACACGTGTTTGTGCACATGGGCCTGTGTATGTTCATACGTATATGTTTGTGTGTGTATGTATGTATGTATGTATACACACACACGTCAATTTTTTACATATCCCTTATACTAATATATGTATCATATATACTAAATCGACAATTATAAATAAAATAAGATTTTCAGTAAAGTGTAAAAAATGTTATAATATTCATACATAGTTTAGTCTTTTGTATGTCCAAAGAAACAAAAACAACCAACACTGTGCATAAAAGCTCATATTAAATGCACAATAGAAAACGATTGCTCATAGTTGTACATCTAACATTATAGGATATCATGACTATTTCGATTTGATTTGGATTACAAATGTTACACACTCTCAAAAATGTTAAATGTAAATATATTCTCTATCCATAGCTTTAACACTAATACAAAAAAAAAAGATGCTTGAAGTAAAAAAAACAATGTAATTATAAGATAAAATGGCAAAAATATATAATACATGTTCTAATATTGGTGTTATCTAACCCCTAAACAGTAGCCCAGTGGACAAGGCTTTTATAGAGACACTTACTTTCTCAAGATGTTACAATGATGAACCCAACTGATATCCGTTTAACAGAGTGTTCAAAAAATAATAATTGTTGGTACTATCTTGTGTCATCTCTATTCTAAATCATAAACACATTACTCTTACTTTTAAGTGATCTTTTGTAAGTTTCAAAATAACTAGTAAGTATAATTATTAAATGTGATTAGTACTATGTATTTATCAGCCTCTACAAGGACACTTACTAACATGGATGAGGTTTTTATTTATTTTTTAATCATGTAATAAGTTGTTTGTACTCATTTATTGAATAACATCTTGTATTACTAATTTGTAATACAAGTACAACTAGAAGTCCCTTGAATAGCAGTCATGAACAAGAATTCTAACAATGCCAACAGATTACATGGAGCTATATCTCATACAGTATTCAGTAAACTTCTCATAATTAATACCCATATTTTAGGACGAATCTTGTTTTCTTCTGTACTATAAATCTAAAAGTTTGCTACTATCACCTGAATTGTTCTTAGACAAAGATACGTAAATCATACATTACCGTAGGTTATTTTTACACACGTTCAAGCAAATATAAAAGCTTATTTTATCTAAGCATTTCATTGGCTATTTTCAAGAGATTTTGGAACTTGAAAAAGATTACTTATCACTTTCTCTTATCTATAAACAAGTATATGACATGCTTGGTGTGCGAATACGTAAATCATTGCTGCAAACTTATAACTAAAACGATAGAAGTGGCGGTGAAGGATATGTACATTTGTTATGATATGAAATTGTTAAAAGGGAAAGTACACGAGTGGTTATGTAATTTAGAAATGATACTTAGGAACCATATTATAGGCTTCTTTGATAATCACTAGTGATTATTTATCATTGAAAGGATGAATATCACTTCTATTTCTATTTCGATAATGCTACCTATTTAGTTTTTTCTTTAAAATATAAGATTGCCCATAATGAAAATTAATTGCAAGGACTTTACAATACTATTTTTTATCGTATTACTAGCTATATATATATATGTTTAGCTATACAAATATTATTTTACAAACAAAAGTATCACGTGTAGACATGCTTTACGAAATTCGCGCATTCATGCATATTTTGGGGAAAATATGCTTTGTTGGAATATTAATAGTATTGGAAAAGGTCAACCACAATATAAGAGGTTCGGCTTGATTGATAAAGTAAATATAATTTGATTGACCTATGAAAGTACACAAACAACAAAAAACCAAAGCTTAACATGTACAATCTGATTGATAAAGTAAATGTAAAAGAAATATACTATTTGTATTATATAGATCCGCTAATTGATATGGAATATGTCCAGGTCTTCTCTCTTCTTTTCTCTATTCATGTTTTGTTACCTGTTTCTCTACTTGTTCTCCATTAAAGGAACCAACTTTTCTGGCTGATGTGCCTTCAGAAAACAAAACAATTACAACTACCAAAAGATCAACAATAAATAGTTATAGCTGGTAAGTAAATTATTGAGTGTATCAGCATAATATACGATAATTATCTTATCATATTTGATCTATACTAGGTAGAGTACTTGAGTTGTGGTCTATGTGCGAGATTCTTCATCTTATTTGTCTAAAATTGTAATTTACATAAGCTATGTACTCTATCTTCTATTGTTGTTAACATTTTATATTACAGCCAATGAGTATGAAATGCTAACTTATTGAGAATTTTGTATTAACATGTTTGTTGAAAAAAGAGCATTCCTCTTTTTGGAAAAAAAATTACTTCACACTTCTATAACTAATATACATGTACGAACATGCATCCAATATATACGAAATGGTTATGAAGAATGGTTTGTCTGATTTTTTGATATCGGATATGAATAAAATGATCGTAGCAATAGGAAATGAACATGCTAAGTAAGTGTGGGCTTTAAAATAACTTGCTAAATATGTAAACTATGATGATCAATTGCTCGAGGAAATATCATTAGTGGTTTGAGGACATATATTCTTGTATGAACAATGTAAACTGATCTGAAACATAAAGAATGTAGATAGTAAGAACATTTATTAAAAAGTTAACAAAATTAATCATATAAGTATGTAGTTATAACTTGAATATTAGAGCATATATTTAACTGGCCAAACCAAGTATAAAAGTAATAGAAAAAGTATCATGAAAATATAATAAATTAGTGGAGATCAAAATCATTTATAACTAAGATATATATATATATATATAGGTGATAAATAAAGCATACAAAATTACGTTTGTATTCTTCTCATGTAACGAAATCTCAACAGTAAACAAAAAAGTTTGTATTTATTTTATGCAATTAATCTCACCAATTTAAATTTAAAGTAGTATGCGCTATCAAATAATGAGACATATAGAAGAATCTACTTGAATTATTCATCAAAATATTTCAATTATCATGTAATGGTGTTAGGCAGAAGAATATTGGAGGAAAAGAGTCAAATCTATATTTCCAAAATCAAGTTAGTTCATCTTAAAACAAGTTTAATCTTGGATCAATAGATGACCATTTAAAGTCAATCAACCATTTTTCTTTGCGAAGATGAAACCTAATTTTTTTTTGAATACCGTTCAGTAATGCCGACAAATGTCAATCATGGGGATTGAACTCATGACCTTTAGTCTCATAGTTAAAACTACCAATCAACTAAGCCAACATTTTTGATAGATGAAACCTAATTTTAATGAACTAATTAAAAAATCACACAAATTAGCAAGTTCTTTCCATCAAACTCAACTCGCCATGTGCAGGATACGAAATAAAAATAAATTTTCCATCCAAAAAAAATGGCAAAGTCGGGAAAAAAAATTAAACCAAACCAAAAGGATCTTACCTAGCACAAAACATTAAATTGAGCTACTTAGTTACTTTGTCAAACAAGTATCCAATAAGAGCCATAAGATCAAGAAAACGAATGGAAGAAGAAATCGATACTATTTTTTAGTAATTGAAACAACGATAGAGTACACTACAAGAAAAAAAAGGATTAAAGACCTCGTATATTAGTCTTTTATTAAGTTATGTGGTCTCTAATTTTTATTTAAGACCTAACAAATACCACCATATTTGTTCTTAAGTTCGGGTCTCTAGAAAGCTAAAGACAGTGGTCTCAAATAACTAAGAGACTTCTCAATTGCTAATTATTTGGTCTATAATATAGTAACTAGAGACTAAAACTACAATCACTAATGGGTCACTAAATATATAAACATTGGCATTGTTCATGACATTCCCATGCACATATATGTATACAAACACACACACACACATGTATGTATGTATGTATGTATATGTATATGTATATGTATATATGTGTGTGCGTATAAACATAACAAGAATTATGTTCACCATGTAAATCCATCTCATGTTCTTAATATAACTAAACCTTAAAAAAGTACAGTCTAAACAAGATTTTCATGAACAAATAATTATAACTATCACCGAATAATAGTACATTTACAACAAATTCTAATATATAATCTAATAATCCAAATTATAGAAATGTTACAATATCCAAATTACCTAGCAATAACATCGCATTCATACAATCAGAACAAATTAATAAACATATACATTCTCATTGTTGTTGTTATTAACTTTTCAGTATATTTGTATTTAGTGAATTACATTCTTTTTTGTGTTTGTGTGTAACAACTCGAAATTTTCACTTAGTAATTAATTTTTAATTAAAGATTAAATGAACTAATGATTTAAAAGAAGAATTTTTTAAAGGTTAATGAATTTGGGCTCAAGACTTATTCCTTCAAGTTTGCAATGTCATTTACATATGAAATACATATAAATTTTGTTAAAATTGGATAAAATGTGTAAAATGTGAAGAAAAGAGACGTTATAGGCAAAATGACATTTGACCATAGTTGTATTATATAGTTCTGAAATGAACATCCTTCATCTTCATATTTATGTTCTCTCCTCCTCTTCAATTTTTGAAATAAAGGGTTTCAGAAGTAAAATCCTTGTAACTTCTGATTTTCTTAATAGAAAATTCCAGATAGAACACATAAATTCCAATTAGAAGATTCTCAACAAATCCATACCATCGTGTTTGTATTTTGGAAGATTGAAGACGGATCTCGAGAATCAAAGGAAAGCTTCAAATTAGCATTCATTGAAGCTTAGACTTTCATTTATGTTCGGTGAATGGGATCTTTCCTCTAAGTTGTATGATCATTTGTCATGTTAAAATCAAGATTTATCACTAATGTTGAATAAGGCTTGGGTAATGAGCTTGATTAGGAATTTAGAGATGAGAATCTTATTAGGAAAATGTTTTAAATTACAAACCGTATAATTTGATGTGTTAGGAATTGGTAGTTATTGAATGATATTCGATATAAATGATTGGTTTGGCTGTCAATTGGATAGTTGGTAGAAATGTTATGATTTTATCCAATGATTGCTATAGTTATCATTGGAAGTGATGTTTTATTTGTTGAGTGAGTAGTTAAATTCGAGTGGTTGTTAAACCGATCCATTTCCTCAAAGTCATTCATTGAGTGTGAAGTTGTACTCGTTCGATTGTCGGACGATTTACAACGAAGGCTAGAATTCGTGTCGAACGGTGTCCGTGCGGCGTATCCTGAACCTCGTGTACCAATGACATTTGGGTGAATAACCATGTATAAATTGTATAGGTATGAGATGTTTAGGCTCTAAATCGAAGAGAATGGTGTCACGATCACAATAAAAGAAATGGTAAGTCATTTAGAGTTGTGGATTGAAAGTTATGAATGCTAGAAGGTGAACTTGGCCTTTAGCTGGCATTCAAACATCTAAAATCTCTGTTTAGATGTCTGAAATCCCTATTCAAACATTTGAAATCCTTTATTCATATATTTTAACGGTGATCCAGACGACTGAATTGGAGATTCAAACAAGTGCATAAATAGAAGATCTTCCTATAACAAGCATTCAAATGCCTTTAAACGTTTAAAAATGAGTTCAAATGCTTGAATAGATGATTCAAACGTTTGAACAAGGGATGATGGAAACAAAAAAGAATCAATCTATTTTGGGTCAATTTCAAATGCCTAAAGTTTTTAATTCAAATGCCTAGAAAAGTGGTTTAGACATCTAAAATTCCAACTCAGAAGCCTGAATTGGAATATCAGGCGCTTAAAGTGCTAATGAAGGGGTATTGTCAATAAATCTCGACCGAAACTTCAGGTAGTGATATCTTTTGCATAGGAAGTCAGACCGAGATGAGGCTTGGACCAATAGACCTCATTTTCGAGGAAAATGATCTAAGAAATTTTGGTAGGTTTTGAAGTACTTTGATTTCAGGACTCATGCAAGACCCACTCCAATACGTATTCCAAAACCATAGATTTTGTGATAGACCGAGAAGGGGTATCGGGGATGTTAAATGACATAAAGATCATATATGATGTTGGAGATTCATTTTGATTTGTATGATAACTTTCTAGGGTCGTTCGGTGACTTTTGAGACGCGAAGACTAGGAAATTATGATATACGATTCCATACAATATTACATATACAGAGCAAGTCTGTACCGCTAGGTTTTGACCTTGGGGTTAGATATTTGTAGATGGACGATATTGGTCTTATATTAGTGATCATACTAAGTATAGGTCTTATATTTGTGATCGCACTAAGCATTGGTCTTATATTAGTGACTATACATAGTGTAGGTCTTACATTAGTGATCATACATATTATTGGTCTTATATTAGTAATCATATGCATAAGAGCATTGTTAGTGTGTGTCTTGTAGTAGCGACCATTCGGGTTTTGACCTTACCAAAGACCCACGACATGTTAGCTTAATATGTGATGTTGGGGTTAAGATTGGGGCCGTGATGTTTTGTACATTATAGTTTTGTCGGATAGCATAGCACGATAGTAGAAATGTGCTAACTTATTGGATGCAGGTGATGATGTAGGCTGATGTACGGTCTCATTATCTCAAGTATTACCATTTATATTATTTATAATATATTAACATGTTTGTAATCATGCAGATTAGTGATATTTCCTTTTCGCTAGACTTTATGTTCGACCCTCTCTTTGTTGTTTCTTTGCTATATATTCTTTGAGTAGGTTGACTTAGAGATAGAGATCTCTACTAGTTAGAGGTGGTTAATAATGCCATAACTATATTACTATTATGATTATATATGTCCAGTTTTTGGGTGTATTGACATATAGACATATGTATTATTTTGAGACATCTATTCTTATGGGATTTGATGTATCCTATATTCATTATGTGTGACGACTCACATTTTGGAAGATTTAAGTCGACAATAAACCACACATGTCTAACTCAAAACAATCTGAAACACAGATTATCAATGGGGATAATTAAGAAGAATAAGAAAAGAAGGAATAAACACAGAATCTCGCAGTGGAATGACAAAATATAATAATCAAATAAATAGTTCATGAAGCTGTTCATAATATACATTTGATTAAAATTTTACAACATCAATCAGAGTTATATATATAATAGAATAATGCAGCAGAAGAACATGGTGCAGGGAAATAATACTAGTAATATAATATACCACATCTTTGTCTTCGTCCTCCAGAAAATAATCTTTAATGCACCGAAAACTCAAGGTTGACTAGGGCATAAAGTAAAATAATACACTCGAGTCAGAATTAAAATATCTTATGTGAGTCAAATCAATATTGTTGGGCGTGTTCTCACCCAGAAGACCTCGAGACCAGGAAGCGTGATCCATTCGGCAGACCCCATTCGGCAGACTTCCTTCGAAGCCATTCGGCAGACCCCATTCGGCAGACTTCCTTCGAAGCCATTCGGCAGACTCCATTCGGCAGACCTCCTTCGAAGCCATTCGGCAGACCTCCTTCGAAGCCATTCGGCAGACCTCATTCACACCACGACCGGACCAAATGCCACCGGACCAACCTCACCTTCCCACCACCGGTCCAAGCAACTACCGGTCCACTCTACACTCCAACCACTTCCGAACCAAGCGATGCCGAACCAAGTCATACCAGGCCAGATCACATCAGCCCAGGCCCATCAGCAACTATACATATCCTGGACCCCTACCCCCAGCCTCACTCTATAAATAGAGGGGCAGGGGTACAACAATGGGGACAGTTTTTTGAGAGCTCAAGCACGGAGAGAACTTTCAAACAACTTTCTTTTACTTGTATCAAAGCTTTGTACTTGTAATCAAAACAAGAGAAGAGAAATAACATATAAAGTGGACGTAGGCATATTCTGGCTGAACCACTATAAATCTGCGTGTCTTTTTACAATTTAGCCCCTGCTTTTCATATATTTGCATAAATCACCCAAATCACTAAGAACAACATAAGATCTACTAAATCATACAACTTTGAGGTGTTTGTCCATTTTTTGTGCAAACATTTTTGGTGCTTTCGCTGAGAAGCAGAAGCTCGAAGCTTCAGCTTCATCCGCCTAACAAGTTTTCCTAACAGCATCGTTCGCCGCTTGGAAAACATGCCTCCCAAACAGAGAAAAGATGTTAACAAAGGAAAAAACATCGCATCCAGCAGTCTCCCAGATCCAACTGTCACGAATCAAGCAAATCGTCCTCCTCCAGCAACAGTAACGAATGAAGAACAGGCTAACCCAACTACTCCTGCCACAGAACAGCCTGCAGCAATTACTAGAGCAGATCTGGACAGAGTTGTGGTTGAAGTAACTAACCGCTTCACGTCCCAGCAGGAAGCCTTGGTGGACCATCTCATGTCACGCTTGAGGGACGCTGAAGAATCCAACCGCAACACTGAATCATGGGGCGAGTCCCAGTCTGGAGGATCTCAAAGACAGCAAAGATCTTCCTTCTCCGAAGGAGCTAACGGCAGAAGTAGCCGTGGTAGGAGCCGAGACCGAGCACAGCCCGAAGTTAGACCTGAGGAAACGTTTGGTACCGGACCCAACGGGGAAGGTACCGGGCGAAGGTCAACTGTAGCTGAACCTGTCATGCTGCCTAACCACAGAAACACCAGTGAACGGGGCCGAGCTAGAGTTCAGCACGAAGTTGGACCCGAGGAAGTGCTCAGATCAGAACCCAACAGGGGGAGATCAAGGCAAGGGCCAACTGTAGCTGACCCAAGCATGCTCCCAGAAGATCAAAGGCAACCACTGGAAAGTATGAGGAATGATAGACGATACCATCCCTACAGGTCGTCTGGACGGAATCAATCCCACAGAACAGAACCAAACTCATTTCTATCTGCTCCAAGTTCTGATGAAAGGATGGCACGCTTATTCAGAGAGTGTGTCCAACGGGAGCAAAGAGATCGAGGGATAGGCGCTAGGGTAACCAGCCCTTTCGCCCGCAATATCGAAATTGCTATCACCCCCCGATAATGGAAGATGCCAACAATGGAACCCTACAAAGGAACCTCCGATCCCGTTGTACACTTACAGAGGTATACGCAGCATATGCTCATGAGTGGAGCAACAGAGGGAGTACTCTGCAAATGCTTTCCGCTCTTCTTAGCAGATCTTGCTACCTCCTGGTTCTGTCATCTACCCCAAGGATCCATCAGCTCGTGGGAAATGTTGAAAGAAAAATTTATCAGTCAGTTCCGCATTCATGTGGAGCAACCTAAGGACGCTTATTCCTTATCCAGCGTCAAACAGAAACCTGGAGAAAAGCTGCAGCAATACCTAACCAGGTTCAACGCCGCAGCAGCCGCAGTTCAAGATGCCGATGAGAAGCTTATCCTAATGGCCCTCTGCAGTGGTGTGCATCCGGACACTAAATTCGCTAGAAGATTGACAAAAGAAAAACCAGCTACTTTACACGATTTCTTCCATGAAGCCGGAAAATACATGAGGCTTGAGGATGCTGCCGTTGAGGGGCCATCCGGACAGCAAAATAGGACGACCCAGGGCAATGCCCCTGCCGTGGCAAGAGACGTTCGAAGAAATGATTCCAGAGACAATGCTGGGGGCAAGAAGGTAGAAAAGCGCCTATATCGGCCAGGACCAAGATTCGACACTTACACCCCTTTGAACGAGACCGTCGAAAATATCTTCCTTGCCACCCAAGGCGAAGTTAGGTACAAACGCCCACCATACAAGAAAGAATCAGATAACGCACAGAAGTCTGGAAAAATCTGCCGCTTTCACGAATCTCACGGACATGATACCAACGAATGCCATCATCTCCGAGATCTGATTGAGGAACACATCAGAAGGAAGAAACTGGAACGTTATGTAAAAAGTCAAGACAGGACTCCAGCTCCTGCCAATGAAAACCCAAGGCTACCCTCACCGGGGACCGACAGAGGAAACCGCAACGCTAGCAGCTCTAGTCAAGAGAAGATAGTGGTCCATACCATCTCAGGAGGTCCGCACATCGCAGACAGAAGTTGGAGAGAGATGGAAAGATATGGGAAGTCGCTTAGAGACAGTATAGACTGTGTCAATACGGTTATAGAAGAGCGCCACCCAAAGCGGAAAGAAAGTGATAACATCACATTCAGTAAGCATGACCTAGAAGGAAGACAGTACCCTCACATGGATTCCATGGTTATCTCTGCCCGACTCGGTCCCGCCGAAGTTTACCGAATCCTGGTAGACACTGGAAGCTCTGTAAATATCTTGTTCAAACACGCATTCGACAAAATGAAGCTATCAATGAAGGATGTATCTCCCTGCGATAAACCACTACACGGTTTCACTGGAGATGCGAAGATGCCCCTCGGGCAGCTGGACCTCTTTGTTGAGATTGGAAGCCATCCCCGCTCCGCTGTAAGGAAACAGACGTTTGTGCTGATAGAAAACCATTCGGCCTACAACGCCTTCTTAGGAAGACCAGCCTTGCCTGACTTCCAAATTGTCCTAGCCCCATGGTGCCTGAAAATGAAATTTCCAACAGACAATGGGGTAGGGGAAGTGGAAGGAGACCAGGATATTGCACGAGACTGCTATGTAACCGAACTTCGCAACAACCACAGGAAGGATAAAGGGAAAGGTGTAGAGATTGCCCTCTGCACAAAAAGCCTTGAAGCATAGCAACTAAAGAAAGCCTCTCCTCTTCGATACACCAGCGACCCCTTCAATGAATTAGACCCTAGGGACAAAGAGGAGGAGGCCACCGCCGAGCCTGCAGAGGCTATGGAATTTATATCTGTAGACAAGCACGACTCAAGTAGACTACTGAAAATTGGGTCCTAGCTGAAAGCTGAATTAAAGGAACAACTCATTGATTTTCTCCGCCACAACTTGGATGTATTCGCTTGGTCACACGCTGACATGACCGGAATCTCCCCCGACATAGCATGCCACGTATTAAACATTGATCCTACCAACGCCTCGTCAACAAGATGTTTGCAGGGCTAATAGGACAAACTATGGAAGTATATGTGGACGACATGCTGGTGAAATCACGGAAAGCCAAAAATCACGTAAGCCACCTAAGCGAAATGTTCCAGGTACTTCGACAGTATGGAATGAAGTTGAATCCACTAAAGTGCTCCTTCGGAGTGTCATCGGGAAAATTCTTAGGGTTCATCGTCCATGCCCGAGGGATTGAAGCAAACCCTGAACAAGTCCGAGCATTAAGGGACATCAAGATACCTTCCACCCGAAAGGAAATGCAAAGCCTAAATGGAAAAGTGGCCGCCCTAAGCCGATTCATCTCTAAAGCAACGGACAAGTGTGTCCCCTTTTTCGAAGCTCTAAAGAAAGATAAAGGAAAGTTCGAATGGACGGACGAATGCTTAACCGCTTTCCTTAGCCTATTCGAACACCTCCAGAAACCACCGGTACTATCGACCCCAAGCGAAGGCGAAGAATTATGCCTATACCTTGCTGTGTCATCTCACGCTTTAAGCGCTGCCTTGGTAAGGGAAGACGACCGCACGCAACGACCAGTTTACTTCGTCAGTAAAAGGTTTACTGGGGCAGAAGTCAGATATCCTAAACTTGAAAAGTTAGCATACTGTTTACTAATCACTTCACGAAAACTACGTCACTACTTCCAATCCCATTCCATCAAAGTCCTGACCGATCAACCATTGAGGCAGGTACTCCATCGTCCTGACACTTCTGGGCGACTACTTAAATGGTGCATTGAACTAAGTCAGTATGATATCACCTATCACCCCCGCACCGCCATCAAGGGACAAGCCATGACTGATTTCATTGCAGAATTCACTACCAACGAAGATAAGGAGCAATTGGACATAGCAGAAGATATCAAGTGGAATCTCTTTGTGGACGGTGCATCTAACGAACAAGGCTCGGGGGCAGGTGTGGTAATAATCACTCCCAGGGGAAATAAACTGCACTATGCCATAAGGTTGGAGTTCGCTGCCACCAACAACGATGCAGAATATGAAGCGGTGATAGCTGGACTAGAAATTGCCATAGAAATCGGAGCCAATTCTTTGTGTCTTCACAGCGATTCTCAACTTATTGTTAATCAAATACTAGGAGAATTCCAAGTCGAGAGGAACGACTCATAGCGTATCTAAAGAAGACCAAGTTGCTTCTCAACCGATTGGATCAGTACTTAGTCAAACACATCCCTCGGGAAGAGAACCAAGAGGCCGACGAATTGGCAAAGCAAGCGAGTATGAGAGACATCGCCATCTTCGGGGCAGTAACCATCTCAAAGCAAACGGTCCCAAGTTTTGAGCAAGTGAATCTGATAGCCGCAGCCGAAGAAGCAACTTGGATGACTCCCATCCGAAACTACCTACAAAGTGGCACACTACCCGACGGGTGTAATGAAGTCAAGAAAATCTTGAGGAAAGCGTCCCGTTATACAATACAAGAAGACATCCTCTATCGGCGCGGTTTCTCCAACCCATTATTAAGGTGTGTCGCCGGAAGGGAAGCCAAGGAAATCTTATCCAACATCCATCAGGGGAGCTGTGGAGATCACACCGGGGGGCAAACATTAGCAAAAAAGATACTCCGATACGGATATTTCTGGCCCACCCTAAGCAAGGACGCCTCAGATTTCGTCAAGAGATGTGACAGATGCCAAAAATTTGCTAAGATTCCACGGCTACCAACAACTGAGATTACTCAAATGACCAGCCCTTGGCCCTTCGCAATATGGGGAATTGACTTAATCGGCAAACTACCGATGGGCCGAGGCGGGGCCAAATATGCTATAGTGGCAGTTGATTATTTCACCAAATGGGTGGAAGCAGAACCTCTGAATAAAGTATCTTCAGCAAAAGTTATTAACTTCTTAATCAAAAATGTTCTGTGCAGGTATGGAGTCCCACTCAAAATCATATCAGACAATGGACTTCAATTTGACAGCGAGGAATTCGCCAACTGGTGCCAAGAACACCGAATTCATAAGAGCTTCTCATCCGTAGCATATCCCCAGGCAAACGGACAAGTCGAAGCAGTCAACAAAATTTTGAAAACTCTAATAAAAAAGAAGCTCGAAAAATCAAAGGGCGCTTGGGTGGATGAACTTCCTACGGCACTATGGGCCTATCGCACATCTTTCAGAACATCGACAGGGCACACTCCTTTCTCTTTGGCATACGGATCGGAGGCTATGCTCCCAGTTGAAACTATTGTGCCTTCCCACCGTCGGATCCACTATAACCCAGAAGAGAACGAAGAACTCCTTCACATGTCTTTGGATCTAATCGAGGAGAGAAGAAACGATGTAGTCCTCAAAACAGCAGCCCACAAGCAAAAAGTGGCAGCGCGATACAACTCCAAAGTCAAGCATCGTACCTTGCAGGAAGGGGATCTTGTCCTCAAACGAATCTTCCCTCGCCCTGGAGCACTAGACCCAGTCTGGGATGGACCATATGTAATTCATAAAGATCTCCACAACGGAGCCTACATTTTGTCAACAGTGGACGGAGAGGTGTTCCAGAGGCCATGGAACATCCAACACCTCCGTCGATACTTTTCTTAACTTGTATTGCCCATATGAAGTGAATTAACAAAGAGAATCAGTGGACGTAGGCCTTTTCGTGCCGAACCACTTTAAAAAGCTTTGTCTCTTTTTTAACTTGTTCCTTTGTATCTTGGCTGCTTGTTAACTTTATCCTTTTCTGTTGAACAAAATCCTGAGTATACAACATTTCTATTCAAAGCACTCCACAACACAACTCCACCTGGACAAGACCCAACAGGTACTATGCGAATCTATGCCCTCGCCAATGAGACACTTTTGCTCCAGCATTTCTCTGCTGCGGGTTAACTCATTGCTCGCGACGGCCCTGAAAGCCAACTGTAATGAGCCGATTATAAGCCACCGAGAAGGCCGACTATAGCCGAGGCAGCTCATTACGGCGTTAGGCTCGCCGGCAACTGTGAACCGACTATAAGCCCCAACATAAGGTGTGGCCAGCCAGGGGCAGTTCACAGTTGACGATCGGCACCCACGCTAGCCGGCCACAGTAAATCGAATAATACCCACGATTACGGGCCATAATGGCCCGGGTAGTTACTGTGCGCGATCTCGGCTCCGATGTGTCTTAAGTACGGCTGTGGTAAAAAAGAATTAACTCCCCGCGGAGGCGTAAGATGGGTGACAAATGTCTCCAAGACCCACAGCTAGGGAAAGTGACTACAAAACCCGTTTGCCACGAACTTAAGCACATCGAAGGCCTTCCGTGATTGCTATTTCACGTATTTCAATTTCACTTAAAAAGCTTTTTTCCTATCCCCTATAACAATCCCTAAAGTACATGATACAGAGTAGGAGATACTCGCCAATGGGTGTAGGGACTCACAGTGGCAGGACATTCGACTACATTCCATGCTCGGTCCTACAAGATATTCAAGACTGCCATCTACGATTAAAACATGAAAGGCGGTATTTCCTTCTTTTATGTACAAATACATGACTATAATTTGTTCACACCACACGCTAATATTGCAAGTCATAAAATTATGGTTTAGAACCAGAGTCTAACATCAAACACAATTTAATTACAAGAATATACATAGCTGCATTTCTCATACGATATGTCGAAATAGCAACAAATATTCAAGAAACGACAAAATCAGCTTAAGTTAAAAAATTACACGTCAAGAATAATGTTGATTGTTACAAGTAGCAAGGATTACAACTTAGAAGTTACTCTACTGTCTTAAAACTAACGTATACAACCATACCAAGCCTACAAAAAGAATTTTTCAGGTCTAATCAGGGACCCGGTTGCGTCAGAGTCTTGTCCTTGCTCTGTTGCCCACCTGTCCGGTCATAAAAAGGATTCATTAGTGATAAGCAACCAAGTTAATCGGGAAGCTGAAAAGGAAAACTTACCAGCATAAGCTTACTGGCCACTCTGGTCGTCATCATCCACTTGCACCCCTGCCTCCTCAGCAGCGAGCAACCGCATACCCTCCTTCACTGCCACCTTCTCCCCCTTGGCAAACTGGGCAGTGACCACATCCATGCTGAAGGCCACGCCACCATCTTTGTCCGCATTGGCCTTGGCCTCTTCCAAAGCCCGAAGATAGATCTTAGCCATGACCCTGGGATAATCATCCATCCAAGAGAGATTGCCCTGCTTCCAAGTTCGGAAATACATGTCCTGGAGCATGTCATCCATCATTCCCTCATTCTCCTCAAACTCCCTCATCCGGGCCTCGGAAGCCGACAACCTTTCGACGGCAGCATCTCTCTCCAATCTGTATCTCGAGCAATCAGCCTGAAGGGACCTCCGCATCACCTCCATCTCTTCCCTCAACTTAGCTTGAGCAAGCTCTGCAGGCTCAAGTTTCTCGGACAATTCCTCCACCTGCTCGAGATCCGCTTTCCGAACCTCGTCCACCGTGGCAATAGCCATGTCAATCCGCTCTTTGCAAGTAGCTTCCATTTTCCGCAATTCGGCCGGACTGGCCTCTTCCATGTTTTTCCTTAATCGTCCAGTAGCAGCCTCATGCTGAGAAATCTGAATAGCCTGATCCACAAGCTGTTTGGCCTGATCCGAAACCACCAATCGAAGTCGGATATTGGCGCTCCCAATCTCCTCTCCGGCCTTAACCAGCCGGGCATGATGCCCCATCAGCTTCTTGGTCTCCTCCGCCACCCGATCAATATTAGCCTTGGCCTCATCTCCCATAGTGACTATACGAGTAGTGAGCAAATCGAGATCTAAGGACTTGGCTTCATCAAGTACTCGTACCATGGGGTTACGGGGGAGAAGGTGTTCACCAGTGACTTCGTCAAAAATAATATCATGAGAGCTTGGGTCCAGATCAGGATGACCTGCAAATGGATTACGAGCCAAGTCGGGACGGTCGATGTGGATAACAGAAGGGTTTCCAGACGGGTGTGGAGAAGGTGCAAACTCGCTACCCTCCTCAGTGATATCATGAAGAGGCTGAGCCGGAAGCTGAGGACCAGGCAAAGGTTCGGATAAAGGATGACTCCTCTTCCTCTGCTGAATACCTTCTTCGATGACCCCAAGAAGAGGACGGTAGC
Source organism: Allium fistulosum (assembly GCA_030737815.1). Classification (NCBI taxonomy): domain Eukaryota; kingdom Viridiplantae; phylum Streptophyta; class Magnoliopsida; order Asparagales; family Amaryllidaceae; genus Allium; species Allium fistulosum. The sequence goes on from JASFAW010000014.1 coordinate 10,344,781, forward strand.
CGACTACATCCCCGGAGCGTTGGGTCGAGGGCTTCGGCTTAGCAGAAGTTTTGGAAAGCTTATATTGCTCAAGCCTGTGTCGAAGGTCTGAGGCTTTGGACGTCTTGCCTGCTCCTGATATAAAGAACAAGTGTCACAAACTTACATCACTATATGATTCGAGAAACGCGGTAAATTACAAGTTAAAAGAGGAAAAGAAACACAGCTGTGGTTGTACAAACCCTGGGGAGGAGTAGGATACTGCAATAAGTCCTGGATTTCGTTCCAGGACGGGAGCGGGTCATAAAATATTCCTAAGTCCCTATCATTAATGAAGCATGCAGGAGTCAAGAGTTCACCTTGAGTCGTCGGAGCCACCTTGGCTGGAATGGTCGGAGAAGACTCATTTGCACCAGTCCCGGCTTTGTCCGCCTTCCCGGTCTTCTCTACCAAAGCCGGATCTTCATCCAACCCCTCAAAAGCCTGGTGGAACGCATCATCCGTCCACTCCTGAATCTCGCCCGCTTGCCCAGGAAGTAGGGCCCCGATGCCATCGCCACCTTTGTCACCATCCCGACCATCTCCACCCTCGCCTCTTTCCTCCTCTATGTCTTCCTCCTCCCGGGTAAGTGGACAATTGCTGGGGGAGGGACCGTCCGACTTCTTGAGTTTCTTACCTCCGACAGCTAGAGGTTTTGTGAAAGGTTTCCTCTTACTACTCTCCACCGAAACACCTTCTTTGGTCTGAGCAGCCGCCCTCTCCTCCGCCGTCTCCCTCAGCTTAACTACTGACTGCTGCGGGAGGATTAAGTTATATTCCAGAAGAATCGCATTTCTGATCAAGAAGGCAGATGATCTATATTTCCCAAGAATAGCTTCTATCTCAGCCGCCGTCTGAACCAGGCGGTCAGTCTCCACAACCGGAAAGCCACCTGTCGCTAGCAAAAATGAGAAAGTATGAGAAGAAGCATCGCAATCGGAATAGAAATTATAAGTAAAAGCATCAACTTACATCCAGAAGTAAAACGCCGGATTGAAACGGAGTCGTCCCTAACAAAGAACCACTCTTTCTTGAACATGCTGAATTTAGAGTACAGATCCAAGACCGGTTTGAAGGTCACGGCTGACTCCAAGCTAATGTATGGAGACCCCTTCTTATAGCCCCTCAAATTATACAAGTACCGGATCTCCCGGTTGGAAGGAGCATGACCATACTTCCTTTGGAAAATGACGAAGAGGCTCACCAGGATGGCATAGGAGTTGGGTTGAAGCTGGAATGGGGCCACCTTGAGATATGTAAGGAAGCTGACTACCCAAGCATGAAGAGGCGGAATGGCACCACACATGCAGTGGTATCTGCTGTATGCAAAGTACCCCTCAGGGGGGTCGTATGGCATAACATCTCTCCCTGGCAACAGCATTCGCGCCCTATCAATTCCAAAAGAACGAGAGATGGCATCTAGCTGCTCCTCCTTGAGGGAACTAGGAAAACAGTCGGGCGGGGAGTTCAGAATTTCCTGAGGGCCGTACCCGTCCACTAATGATCTCGGGGTTGGTCCGTGACGTTCGGGATTCGGCTGAGCTGGGGGCACGACAGAGGAACCTCCTTCACCCCCGGATTTCTTCTTGTCTGATCGAGTTTCTACTTTGCGAGACATTATCTACAACACCGGAAAAACATGCTGTTAGAGCGAAGGATGTAAAAAAAAAGGGTGAGTATATAACATGGAATTCCACTCATGAGATCAGAAGGCTCAAACTCCCGTTGTCATTCGCTAAAGTAAATGCAAGATTCTCAAGGCCATTCGGTAGTTCTCATATCCATTCGGCATTCCCAGTTCCACCCGTCGATACAGATATACAACTACCAACATGGTAAGGATCTCACCTGATTCAGTAAAAATAGGGAAGTTGATTCGGCTACCACGCTGGTTCGGCTACCAAGTTGGTTCGGCTACCACTCTGATTCGGCAACCAAGTTGGTTCGGCTACCCCTCTGATTCGGCTACCAAGTTGGTTCGGCTACCATGTTCAATTCAGCTACAAGGTTTGATCCGGCAAGAGCAGATGTTAGTTCGGTAGGTAGGAATAGCAAAGGCGTACGACCCCTACTTATAGACAAAAGGACGCGACCGGATCATCTGGTTCGGCATCCGAGAGCCCAATGGAAATGTCAAACAAAGCACGCCATATTCGAGAATATGCCCCACTTTGGGGGGCAAATGTTGGGCGTGTTCTCACCCAGAAGACCTCGAGACCAGGAAGCGTGATCCATTCGGCAGACCCCATTCGGCAGACTTCCTTCGAAGCCATTCGGCAGACCCCATTCGGCAGACTTCCTTCGAAGCCATTCGGCAGACTCCATTCGGCAGACCTCCTTCGAAGCCATTCGGCAGACCTCCTTCGAAGCCATTCGGCAGACCTCATTCACACCACGACCGGACCAATTGCCACCGGACCAACCTCACCTTCCCACCACCGGTCCAAGCAACTACCGGTCCACTCTACACTCCAACCACTTCCGAACCAAGCGATGCCGAACCAAGTCATACCAGGCCAGATCACATCAGCCCAGGCCCATCAGCAACTATACATATCCTGGACCCCTACCCCCAGCCTCACTCTATAAATAGAGGGGCAGGGGTACAGCAATGGGGACAGTTTTTTGAGAGCTCAAGCACGGAGAGAACTTTCAAACAACTTTCTTTTACTTGTATCAAAGCTTTGTACTTGTAATCAAAACAAGAGAAGAGAAATAACATATAAAGTGGACGTAGGCATATTCTGGCTGAACCACTATAAATCTGCGTGCCTTTTTACAATTTAGCCCCTGCTTTTCATATATTTGCATAAATCACCCAAATCACTAAGAACAACATAAGATCTACTAAATCATACAACTTTGAGGTGTTTGTCCATTTTTTGTGCAAACAAATATCATGTATAACATGAGTGTAATAGCGTCAGAGATGTTTATAGGGTTTTACATCTCCTATCCAGTATATAACATGCGTGCAATAACTCAGGAGATGTTACAAGATTTTCCATCTCTTAAGGATCCGTCAAAATAACTATATATGGTAGAATACGCTACATATGTAATGTCTAATCAATAAAATAAATATTTTTCCTAGCGTTAAGGCTTTACATTAATCCCCCTTAACGCTTTTTTAAGCATTGTCGTACAGTTGCATATAATGCCCCTTAGCACGTCGGGGGATAGGGATGTGTCGTGATACGAAAACACTGAACCAAACTCGTAGTGATCTCGTACAAGGATAAAAGTATGAAAAGGCACGTGAGGCAATGCCCAAGGTAGAATATTACCAGTTTAGGTCGCAGGGCTGTTGGTAATGCACCGTAGCCACGACCGCCCACCGCATCCATCCATCCCATATCGAGTCAAAGGGAGGTTATCCCAAATCAAGGTGCACCAATCGAAACCAACATCAAGGAAATAGTATAGACCAAGTCCAAAAAGAAAATTGAAGAACATATGTCCGCTAGAGGTAGCTACCCTCATTGGCCCTGTCAACTCATCCTGTTTTAGTTATTTCAAATTGACACAAGTGTCGGGACTATCCATCATCGTTCTTTTTCTTCAAATCCAACAACGTACACCAAATCCAACCACTTCGTTCTGGAGTCTCCTCCGTGTACGCAGTTGTTAAAGTGGTTCCAATATTGACAAAGAGTATGCCAATAAGAGGCCCCGATCTCTTTAACAACCAAACGTCATTTTACACACTGGCTGGTTCTTTTACATTTCAAAAACAATTCATACTTGATATCAAAATATCATGTTCACTTCAAAATCAATTTTATTTCAAAATAACCATATTCACTTTGAAATCAATTTCATTTCCAAAATTATTTTGAATTTCGACTTAGGTTATACTTTCATTTTTAACCACATTCATATTTAAATCAATAATTTAAATATAAACAATTCCCAACTTGAACAGTTTGAATTTTTAGAAAAATAGTTTGAATAGTTAAAATAGATTGAAAAGTTAAATAGTTTGAAATATTAAAATAGTTTGAAAAATTAAAATAGTTTAGATATTAAAATATTTTATATATTACCTGATTTGAAAATTAAAATAATTTGAAAATTTTAAAACAATTTATAGTAAGAATAGTTTCAAATTTAAACTATTCTTTCCATATCCCATAAATCTGGACTCAGGTCCAAATTTCAATCAAACTGATTCAATTCAAATCTTTCAACTCAATCGACTTAATTTTGATTTTAATTCAAATCAACTCAATTTCGATTTCAATTCAAATTAACTTCAATTTTGGGACATTTATTTAAACTTTAAATTCAATTCAACGATTCAATTCAATGATTTAAATTTCAATTCAATTCTTACTTTAAACCATTTTTATTTATATCGATTTTAAGTCCAATTTTAATTTACTGATTTAAAATTACTCAAATCTAATTAAACTTCAATGCTCGAATTTAAATTCAAATCTTTAAATTAATTCAATTTCGAATATTTTAATTCTAAGCTCAAATTAGAAATATCCTTTTATACCACTTTTACTTGAAATAAATTCGGAGTTCAAGTAAAAGTTCAAACTGTTAAAACAATTTCAATTTCCATAATTCAAGTCATGTGTCGATTATAACTTCACATTTCAAATTCAATTCTTTAAACAATTTCTTTTAACAAATTTCGATCACAACATTTCAAATCTCGAATTACAAATAATTCAATTCATATAAATTCGATTCCTTTATTTCTTTAAAATGATATCATTTAAATAATTTCAAAACCGAGAATTTTAAAACCATTTAATTTAACCAACCCGGTGTCCGTATATAATTTTCTATCATAAGGCCAAGTGAATGGTTATTTCAATTTTTAATTGCAGGGATGGATATATATCATTTCAATCCAAATTAAAATGTCATAGGTATATATCATTTCAACCTAGTTCCTAATTTATTTGAAATAATTCAAATAATAGTTTTATATGCTGTCAATAATATACATGGTGATAACAGGGATATATAAAATAAATAAACATCCAAATCATCCAATATATCAACCAATAACATTCAATTTCAATCAATATCCAAATCAGCCAATAATTCGCAACAATTAGCTAGTTATCCATATCGGGTGTTTAACTTGCAATTTAATTTCAATTTCAAATTTAACTGTCAATTTAAATTCCTATTAGTTCAATGCATATGTCAATTTAAATTTCATTTAAATTACCAAACAACACTCAATAAAATAAATCACTTCATGATTTGAATTTAACTAACATCTGAATATTTTAGTAATTCGTGAGCGCGGTTTAAAACAGTCACCTTTATCTGAACTGAAAATTTTTCAGATTCAAATAAATACCAATTCAATCCCATACCGTAGCCTTCGTCAATGTGATCGCAATGCAACTCGTTTCGCTCTGATCTGATCTCGTATGAAAATGTTACAATTAAATTAGCATAACGATAATTAAAACATAATTAACAAAATTAATTAACGAACTAAACACTGTTACCCTATCTCTTCCACCCAGGCCGAACTCGTGAAACCCAATTCGCGACCAAGTCATTCCACGCGCATGCCACCACGCGCCACCGAGCGCCGATCCAAGCCCGCCATCCGATGCGCCTCAGCCTCCTCCATCATCGTCCGCCTCATCAACTCTCGCGCGTGCACGTACGAAGCACAGAAAACCAGGCTGACGTAAACGAACGCGGGCGAAAATCGACCACCATGCGACACCAAATGATGATCCAACCGTTGGATTCGTAAAGCTTGTCGAGATCTACACTTTTCCTTTTAGTGTCGTGCGATTTCGTTGAGTGGATGAGGAGAAAACGAGGGATTCGACCATTAATCGCTATAACATGCGGCAATGTTTCTTTTAAGGTTTGGAAAAAATTAATTATAATGTGGCCTTATACATAAATTTCCAACCCGTTTATCCGCGAAAATTCCGAACTCCAAATGAAGCGTGCCGTCAAAGCGTGCTGTCTGGCATTCTATATGTCATACCCTCATTCCGAACACAATGGAATATGCATCAGGAGCCAATTCCATCATATTTAAAAGATAGCTTTTCAAAATCAAATTATTTTAATTAAAGTTCCAAAAATAAATCCTACGCGTTTCAAGGTCGCACGACCAAACGACAAGTCCGATCGCTAAGAAACTTGAAATCCTATAATAATTCACTATTACGGATCCGATGAAACCGTTTTCGTCAAAATTCGAGACAGTGCCCAAAATGACTATTTTTACATGTTAATTAAAACAAGTAATTTCCAAAATAAATTTAATCAATTTAAATTTAATTTTAAAAGTTAAAAATTTTCATTCTTCTTTAAATAAAATTTAAATCAACTTTCGACACCGTATTAAATTCGAGATTCAATTATTTAAATAATTTCCAATATCAAGTTTAAACAATTTAATTATTGAATAAATTACATCAATAAATCATTATATTTTTATTTCTAACCATTTTTGTTCAATAATTATATTAAATATAATAATTTAAAATAGTTAAAAATACGGGTCGTTACAATCTCCCCCACTCAAAACTTTTCTTCCTCGAAAAGGGGTTAAGTAAGGAATCTAAATTTGATGTATTTTACTCAAAATAATCAACATATAAAACATTAAAATCTTATTTACAAAACTTTTACTACGCTTCCATTATGCCACTCTGATATCGGCTTATTTGCAAAATAAGTTATAAAGTTTAAAATCTCAAAACTTTTCTAACACTCGAATTTATGGAAAATTTCGGCAGCGTCTCCTTTGCATGGCTCGATCATAAAAATTTACAATACACATATATATAACAAATATACATCTCATCTCAATGATGAGGCACCCATAGGGAAAAACATAAAAGTGCGGTATGTAATCTGAGATATGTATCTTATTATTATTAATACGAGCGAGTCTCTCATATTAAGCAAGCAAAAGCAAATCAAACCGCATATACGTCCAAACGGTCTTCGTATGTACCTATCTCAACTCAAATTTGAATATTACTCACTTATAAAAAGATATAGAAACATGTATAAGTTTAATAAAACTATATAACATGAATTATAAGCACAAGCACTAATATACAACCATAACAATCATATGCAAACAACGGCAGTAATAATAATGGTTTGCTACAAAAGAAGCAATCCAACAATTAATATTCATCCAATTAATTCATAACTGTATCCGTCTTCATTATCCAATGTCCATGGTTAATTTATACACTTCATTTCTTATTAACATCTATTCTTTATTAACATTTAATTGGTTTACTTCCAATTTATTTGCAGCTATTTCATTTACATTCAATTTATTCAAATTTTAATTATTTCACTTTTTGTTTAACACATTTCATATCAATTCATTTATGGACCATTTTATAATCATTTCATTTAATCTTATTTAATTAGATTTCATATTTCATTACCACTTAGTATATTCTCTTTAATACTAATATCATTTAAAAATCATTTCATAAAACCATTTAAGTTTATTATATACATTTTATAAAATGCAACTCATATTTATTATTACTTCATAACTTAAAGTTCATATTAGTTCATTTATTCACTTCATTAGTTCATTTCATTAATTCATATCATTAACTTTACTTAAGTAAATTTTATTTTATAACTCAAATTCATATTAATAAAATTTTCTTTTTATCATAATCAATTTCATTCATCTTTTCTTAAGTTAACTTTCATCTTATAATTCATTTCATTCAACTTGACTTAAGTAAAATTTCATTTCATAATTCAAATTTCAACTTTCTTGTTTCATTAATCATTTATTAAGTTTATAATCATTTTATACAGATGTATCTTCTTTTACACAATATTATTTAAATTATAACTATCTCATAAAGCTATAACTAAATCTTAAAACATCCTTTGCAAATTTATTGTTTTTTATTTTACAAACAATTTACAAAGATATGATTTAATTTATTATTTGTTTACCTTCTCTTAAGTTCATATCTAAATAGTATTTTCTTTTTTTACTACTCAAATTATTCATTTAACATTTCTTAGAACATTAACTAAGTGCATAACATTTCTTATAACAACTTAATTTTTTTTAAACATTTCTTTAAACACAATTTTCAATTTGGAACATTTTTATTACTTTAGTTCATATTTGTATAATATTATATTACATATTCATATTTAACATTTTAACTTTTTAAACATTTCTGGTAAGTTTTATATATGTTTTTAGAATGTAATCGTGTGTTATACAAATTTATCTTATTCATTTTAGTTAACAAGAATGTTCAATAATTTACACATGTTTAAATTTCCATTATCTTGAAATTTAAGAGTTATAATTTAACTTCTCATATTTCATTTAAACACTTAGCTTCAATTTTTTATTTCTCATTTTAGAAGTTTCCAACTATTAAAAAAATTCACTTATTTCTACAATTGAAAATCATTAATTAACGGGAACTTAAGAATTCAAATACCAGGTTTATTTCAAATCATTTTGAAATAATATATATGCGCATATCTTTTATGTATATCAAGTCATATTTAAAAAATTTAAATCAAAATCTGTTTATCGAACCAAATGTGTAGCAAAGCTACTAAGTGGCATCCCCCACTTTGAGACTCGAAAATGAACGTCGAGGATGCGGCCGTCATCATCGAAATTATTTTCCAACGACAGAAGAGGGGAGTACAGGACTTATTTCCTTTTAATTCCTTTTGAAACACTTCTATTCTAAATATTTTTAAATAATACTAATTATTATATCACCACCTTAGAAAACAATTTCAAAAGCATCGAGATTTAAGTTCTTAAATTCTCAGCTTTTAAATCCTTTCTATTTATAAGCTATATTATAAATATATTTATACAATTCCATTACCTTATTATGAAAACATTTCGTTAATTTACATCTTTATTATTGCAAACAATTCTTATTATAATTAGATTTCAATTCAATCTAATTATCGAATGCTTCATGAAATAGAGTTTACAAAGTATTCATTTTTAGTTTAATTTAATCAATAATCGACGATAACTAAATATTATCATCTCCCAACAACAACATTCATTGAAAATCATACAGGCTTATGAAAGCTATCATTTTATATATAAAATATAATTTAGGTAAAATTATTTCATTTACTTGATTTTTAAAACAATATTATATCGACTTGCCACGTTTAGGTGTTTAGAAACCCCTATCGATAACATGGTGTCCCACGCACCGACCAGAATTCATAAACAACTCAAAGAATAAGTAAACACAATATAAAACATTTTATAACACTAACAAGTATGCTCTCTCATGTATATACACTCAAACAAACTCAATTTAGGGTATTACTACCCTATCTCTAATGAGTCCAATCCCACCAAAGCTAAGGTTATCGCTAAACCAAAGCTCTGATACCAACTATGACGATCCACATTTCGGAAGGTTTAAGTCGAAAATAAACCACACATGTCCAACTCAAAACAATCTGAAACACGGATTATCATTGGGGATAATTAAGAAGAATAAGAAAAGAAGAAACAAACACAGAATCTCACGGCAGAGACAAAGTATAATAATCAAATAAACAGTTCATGAAGCTGTTCATACTATACATTTGATTAAAATTTTATAACATCAATCAGAGTTATATATACAACAGAACAATAGAATAATGCAACAGAACAACATGGTGCAGGAAAATAATACTAGTAATATAATATACCACATCTTCGTCTTCATCCTCCAAAAAATAATCTTCAATGCATTGAAAACTCAAGGCTGACCCGAGCATAAAGTAAAACAATACACTCGAGTCAAAACTAAAATATTCTTATGTGAGTCAAATCAATATCACGTATAACATGAGCGTAATAGCATAAGATGTTTATGGAGTTTTGTATCTCATATCCTGTGTATAACGTGCGTGCAATAACTCAAGAGACGTTATGGGATTTTCCATCTCTTAAGGATGGGTCAAAATATCTATATATAGTAGAATACGCTACATTTGTAATGTCTAATCAATAAAATAAATATTTTCCTAGCGTTAAAGCTTTACATTAATCCCCCTTAACACGTTTTAAGCATTGTCGTACAGTTTACATATAATGTCCCAGTAGCTTGTCGGAGGATAGGGATACGCCGTGATATGATAACACTAAACCAAACTCGTAGTGGTCTCGCATAAGGATAAAAGTATGACAAGGCAAATGAGGTAATGCCCAAGGTAGGATACTACTAATTCGAGTCACAAGGCTAGTGGTAATGCATCGTAGCCACGATCGCCCACCGCGTTCATCCATCCCATATCGAGTCAAAGGGAGGTTATCCCAAATCAAGGTGCACCAATCGAAACTAACATCAAGGAAATAGTATGGACCAAGTCCGAAAAGAAAATTGAAGAATAGATGTCCACTAGAGGTGGCTACCCTCGTTGGCCCTGTCAAGCCATCTTGTTTTAGTCATTTCAAATTGACACAAGTGTCGAGGATATCCATCATCGTTCTCTTTCTTCAAATCCAGCAACGTACACCAAATCCAACCACTTCATTCTGGAGTCTCCTCCACGTACACAGTTATTAAAGTGGTTCCAATATTGACAGAGAGTATGCCAATAAGAGGCCCCAGTCTCTTTAATAACTAAACGTCGTTTTACACACCGGTTGGTTCTTTTACATCTTGAAAACGATTCATACTTGATATCAAAATATCATGTTACACTTCAAAATTAATTTTATTTCAAAATTATCATATTCACTTTGAAATCAATTTCATTTCCAAAATTATTTTGAATTTCAACTTAGATTATAACTTCGTTTTAACCACATTCATACTTAAATCAACGATTTAAATCTAAACAATTCTCAACTTGAACAGTTTGAATTTTTAGAAAATAGTTTGAATAGTTAAAATAGTTTGAAAAGTTAAATAGTTTGGAAAAGTTAAAATAGTTTGAAAAGTTAAATAGTTTGGAAAAGTTAAAATAGTTTGAAAAATTAAAATAGTTTAGATATTAAAATAGTTTATATATTACATGATTTGAAAATTAAAATAATTTGAAAAATTAAATAAAAAGTAAAATAGTTTATAGCAAGAACAGTTTCAAATTTAAACTGGTCCAAATTTCAATCAAACTGATTCAATTCAAATCTTTCAATTCAATCAACTCGATTTCGATTTAAATGCAAATCAACCCAATTTCGATTTCAATTCGAATTAACTTCAATTTCAGGACGTTCATTTAAACTTCAAATTCGATTCAATGATTCAATTCAATGATTTAAATTTCAATTCAATTCTTATTTTAACCATTTCTATTTATATCGATTTCCAGTCCAATTTCAATTTACTGATTTAAAATTATTCAAATCCAATTAAACTTCAACGCTCGAATTTAAATTTAAATCTTTAAATTAATTCAGTTTTGAATATTTTACTTCTAATCCCAAATTAGAAATATCCTTTTATATCACTTTTACTTAAATAAATTTGGAGTTTAAGTCAAAGTTCAAACTATTAAAACAATTTCAGTTTCCCTAATTTAAGTCATGTGTCAATTATAACTTCACATTTCAAATTCAATTCTTTAAACAATTTCTTTTAACAAATTTCGATCCTAACATTTCAAAGCTCGAATTAGAAATAATTCAATTCATATAAATTCGATTCCTTTATTTCTTTAAAACGTTATCATTTAAATAATTTCAAGACCAAGAATTTTAATACCATTTAATTTAACTAACCCGGTGTCCGTATATAATTTTCTATCCTATGGCCAAGTAAATAGTTATTTCAACTTTTAATTGTAGGGATGGATATATCATTTCAATAATCAAAGTGTCGTAGGTATATATCATTTCAACATATTTCTTAATTTATTTGAGATAATTCAAATAATAGTTTTATATACTGTCAATAATATACATGATGATAATAGGGATATATAAAATAAATAAACACCCAAATCATCCAATATATCAACCAATAGCATTCAATTTTAATCAACATCCAAATCATTCAATAATTCACAACGATTAGCTAGTTATCCATATTAGGTGTTTAACTAGCAATTAAATTTCAATTTCAAATTTAACCGTCGATTTAAATTCCTATCGGTTCAATTCATATGTCAATTTAAATACCATTTAAATTACCAAACAACGGTCAATAAAAATAAATCATTTCATGATTTAAATTTAACTAACATCAGAATATTTTAGTAATTCGTGAGCGGTTTAAAACAGTCGCCTTTATCTGAACTAAAAAATTTCCAAATTCAAATAAATACCAATTCAATGCTATACCGTAGCCTTCGTCAATACGATCGCAACGCGACTCGTTTCACTCGAATCCGATCTCGTATGAAAAAGTTACGATTAAATTAGCATAACGATAATTAAAACATAATTAACAAAATTAAATAACGAACTAAACACTGTTATCCTATCTCTCCATCTAGGCCGAACTTGTGAAACCTAATTCGCGACCAAGTCATTCCATGCGCACGCCATCACGAGCCACCGAGCGACGATCCAAGCCCGCCATCCGATGCACTTCAGCCTCCTCCACCATCGCCCGCCTCGTCGACTCTCGCCCAACGATCCAACCGTTGGATATGTAGAGCTTGTCGGGATCTACATTTTTCCTTTTGGTGTCGTGCGATTTCGTTGAGTTGATGAGGAGAAAACGAGGGAGAAAGAAGAGGTGATTTTAGCCAGTAATCACTATAACATGCGGTTGAAGGTTTCTTTTAGGGTTTGGCGAAAATGAATTATAACGTGGCCTTATATATAAATTTCCAACCCGATTTATCCACGAAAATTTCGAACACCAAACGAAGCGTGCCGCCTGGCGTTCCATATATTATACCTTCATTCCGAATGCAATGGAATATGTATCGAGAGCCAATTCCATCATATTCAAAAGATAGCTTTTCAAAATCAAATTATTTTAATTAAAGTTACGAAAATAAATCCTACGCGTTTCAAGCTCGCACGACCAAACGATAAGTTCGATCGCTACGAAGCTTGAAACCCTTTAATAATTCACTATTACGGATCCGATGAAACTGGTTTCGTCGAAATACGGGACAGTGCCCAAAAAGACTATTTTTACACGTTAATTAAAACAAGTAATTTCCAAAATAAATTTAATCACTTTAAATTTAATTTTAAAAGTTAACAATCTTCATTCTTGTTTAAATAAAATTTAAATCAACTTTCGACACCGTTTTCATTCATATTAAATTCGGGATTCAATTATTCAAATAATTTCCAATATTAAGTTTAAATAATTTTATTATCCAATAAATTACATTAATAAATCATTAAATTTTTATTTCTAACCATTTTTGTTCAATAATTATATTAAATCAAGTAATTTAAAATAGTTAGAAATACGGGTCGTTACATTATGATTTTGGTTCTTATGTCTCTTCATATGATATGTGTTTACATGTGAAATGAGAAAAACTTCCAGTCGATAAAAAATGAATTATAAAATTAAGAAATTGAAAGAAAAAGAAAGAACACACAAATTTTAGAGTGGTTTGGCCTAAATTAATGACTCTTTATCTTTAAGTACTGATTGGATTTAAAAAGTATAGCCAAATTTCAATACAATTTTAAGTCTCAAGTTGGTTGGTTTCGAATTTGGTAGCAACTCCACGTAAACATTAGTAAAAAGGCAAAATGTCCTCTTTAATGTGTTGTAGGATTCCTATTTGTAGATGAATCTCATTTCAACATTGTCGAATTGATTTGACTTTCCAGCATAAAGAACAAGTCAAAACGGCACCCTTTTTAACAATTAGATCGATCTATACCGAATGATTTAGTTGACAAATCTTTGCTTTTTCTTCTATGTTGCTTAAGTTTTAAAGCTTTAATTTTTAAGGGGGGTAATTTCCAAAGACTATTAATTTACACCAAACTATGTCACTGATAAAATGGGGGCAATGATGTAAATTTTTACATTTATCTAACTCGATAATCGATCCTATTCAAAATAAAAGGTATTTTCTTTATACTATATACTTGTTGTATAGTGATATAATTAATTAAGCAATTAATTAAGTAATTAATTTAGAATATATTAAATAGAAAATCCTTAAATGATATTTGTCTGATAGTAATTATAATGTGTTGTAATAGTGAGAGATTTATCACATTCAAAAATACATATTATTTTAACTATTCATAGTCAAGATGTTCTGATGGGATATCGATACATCCGTCGAGACTAGAGTATATAATGCTCTCCAAATGTTGGATAGTCTATTACTTATGACTGCTAGGGTCACAACCTTTCAAAGTCTAGGTTTGATTTTGAGGTGGTAATTTACGAGAGAGGTTTCAAAAATTGTGGATAAAGATTTCTCTTTATACTTTGGTTCGGTGTATCAAAAACGTACGAGTCATTGCCATTACAGGTTACGAGCGTTACGGCATGTGCTTCGCACGTGATGATGGTACGCACTTCGCGCGTGAATTTTTTAAAGAAAAATGGTATATGTTTAACTCATTTGAAAAAATATGATTTGCATAAATATTTAGTCAATTTTTGCGTTGAAATGATATGCTGTTAGTTTTAATTGTTCTTTTTAAATTGCAACATCTAATTTTTTGTTAGTTTGAATTTTTATTTTTATTGTTAATTAATAAATAATGAATTTAATTTTTTATTAGTTTTAATTTTTATTTCTATTATTAAGTAATCAAGAATGACTTTGAAAAGAAAGTTTATTTGTTAGAACCTATTTTTAAGTGATATTGTGAGATTTTAATAATATTTGTAGATGAGCGTTTTGAATTGGTAAAGGAAACTTATCTGGTAGATCTTATTTTTAAGTGATATCAATATTTAATAATATTTATAAAGGGGCATTTTTGATAGTTCATGTTGATACCAAAAAGGTGTGACACCAAAGATATTGCAACTATTAATAAAGATGTACTGATAGTTATTGGATAATTATGGAATGGCTCACTCGAGAGTTTTCTGTTAGTCAATATAACAAATGTCAAACAGGGAATCTCAAAGTGATGATACGACACAATTCTCTCAACTTCAGAGTATTGTAATGCAGACACTCCACTTTGATTATAGTTAAATCAAGGCATGATATCCATTGAACAACAATAATTTAGTCCGAGTTGAAGCACTGGAAGTGAAAATTTATTCAATAGGGAATTCGTCTCCTCAATTATATGATGTTAGCATCACAGTCAACTACAGTCAACTCAAAGTCAAATCTTAGACCAGAGCAGTATAGTTAATACTAATTTTTATTATTGAACAAAGAATTTTGCGTTTCGGCTAATCAAGTCAATGCTGAATGTGGACAACGTTGGAATTTTGACCAAAATCAAATTCCATAAGTCCTAATGTGATATAGCGTCGACGAAGAGAATCGGTGTAAATAATCTTTACTACCAGGTAAAGTAAAATTGGATTTTATTAAAAACATATAAGCAATAAATTCAGCCAAAATGTCACACTACTAGCTAAGTTGATGTGTAAACGTTAATATTTGAATTATTTGATATTAATGACTGACTGAATTTACACCTTTGATTCGCACAACCGCAGTGATGAATACTTTAGAAAACTACAAGATTTAATTAATTTATAATCGTTGTAAATTAATTAATATTTATGAAATATTAATTATTAAATTTTATTTGATTTGTTTAAATACCATTAGTATCTAATAAATTGTATATATAAAAGTTATAAATGCGCATATCAATATACGATATCTATAGGATATTTAAATTGGATTTAAATAGATCAATAGCTAAGTGGTTATGGGAAAATTTTAAGGTCCACATGCCACTTTAATAATCGGCCATGCATGATGTGGGTTGAGGTTCCAAATGTGATTTGAAAATCTAAAGGAGCATTAATGAAAGGAAATAAATCTCCATCCTTTACTCTTCTTTTTAACTCGCTTAGATCTCATTTATGAAATGATTTTTCTCATTTCTCTTTATTTCTATTTTTCTATTGAAATATGAAGAAGAGGGCAAATATGATTTGATGAGATTTAATAATGAATCAAATAGGGAAGGTTTAAATGAACGAATCAAATGGTTTCAATGTTTCTCTTAAAATAAAATCTTTTTTCATTCATTTCATCATTATTGTTTCTGAGAAAATTTATTTTCTTTCTCTTGATATCCTCCTCTCCTTTAATGGTCAAATTCATCATGGCCTCCATGGCTTAAAATCTAAAATAAAAGTGGTTGTTATCTCTTAATCCTTACAAAATAAGAGATTGGTTCTATTGAATCTAGGAGATTAATTCATCATTCAAGGTGCAACTTTTGGTTATATCCTAATGTACTATTCTGATTCGATACATGTATGTGTTTCTCTTGTTCACATGTTTAAAACTCTAAATTCTCTTTTTATCTATTTGATTATTCATCTTGTAATATGTAATTCAAACCCCTTTTGTCCATCTCAATTAAAATATGTTTATTATGTTTGATTCAAATACAGTTTTGTTCTTTATTTCCATTCGCTATATGTTCAGAACGATTGATATACTTTAGATCCTCTGTCCCATTTAATAATTTGTTGTTGTTCTTTATATAATTTAGATCTGTATGTTTTTATCACGAATTTATATATGCCTCAATTATCTGTATACTTTATTTATTTTGGAAACTTTTGTCTGAAAAAACAAATTTTGATTGAAAAACCATTTATGATTTTTGACATCATACACAAACATAAATAAACTATATACATTTTTTATTTAAACTTGCCTTGAAAATTGATTTCTTATGTTATATGGTTAATGTTTTAAATATAATTATTTTGGGTATTGTTTACAAAGGAATAAAAGATTTTCAATCTAGAATGCATGAGTGGACTTTTATGTAAGATCCTAAATCTTTTGTTTCCTTTCTAAGTTAAAAGTTTGATTTAAATTGTTAACTTTAAATTTAAACATATTAATACGCATTGTTTACACCAAAAATTGGCACAAACACCTAATAGAGATTTTGTAGAGGAATAAATAAAGAATAATAAATGCAAACAAAGATAATATAGTAGTAAAGTAATAAGAAACAGGTTAATAACAGAGACACGACAATTTATATTGGTTCGACGTTGTTTGTCTATGTCCACTTTGAAGAGAAAGCTTTACTAATCACTTTGTAACGTGAGTACAAGAGGGATCGAAAGAAAATCCTTAGTTACAAAAGAATACAAAGCAACAAGCAACGTCAAGATCCCGAAAATGAACAATCAAGTCTGTGTTTATAGAGGAAGACACAAAATATCTCCTTAAAAATTCGGCAGAAGGCTCTTCGGATACATTGGAGCCCATAAGAGGGATCCCTGGCCCAAATCCCAAGAAATAAGGATCGGGGCTAATCCATATTTTGGAGGAGTTGGGGGCTGCGATCCCTATAAGAGCTTCTCCATGTCATATTATGTGTAGCCTCCAAGTTTCATGCCATTGGATTAGTAGAACTTGAGTTATTGATCAATCATTGTTGCAATATGTGATGTTGTCTGATTCTAGTCAGTCCTTCTAGAGGAAAGAGAATCGATCCCTCTTCCTTGCTCCTTTTAGGGTGTGATCCCTCGGGTGGACTACGTAGGGTACCTACTTCTTATTCCCAAAGTATGATATGTATCCGACTTCAGATTTTGAGATGTCGATCGTTTCTGTTGAGTTGCACTGTTTAGCTGAAGTAGTCTGATCCCTTTGGTAGAGAGGGATCATACCATATCCCTTTTCTATATTAGACTATATTTTACATTTAGAACGTTTTGTATAGCATATCTCTCAATTACATTCGATCACGGCTTCATACTATCGTCTGCCTTTGATTTATGGACCACATAATCATCACTTTGGGCTACTGGCCTTGATGACAGTCGAGTCTAACTTGTCCAACCAGTTCAGATATAGCAGGGTCAAAATACCGGATAACACTTGCCTTCCAAAGTACATCTTGTGTCGAACATGACGTGCTTTGAATCGAAGCAAGTTAGAGTTGCTAGAAAGAAATCCATTTTGTTTTCTGAATAGTCGATATCCTTCCATTGAATTATTTTCCCAAAGTGTTGTATCTATCTTTGATCGTCATAACGCTTGGTCAATTTCTAATAGTATAAATTTAGGATTGTATTCCATCAGTTGCTACCTATGTCCGGTTCTACGGGGCTAGTAAGCTTTAGCTATCCTATCCGATTTCGTCTTTGAAAGCTTCAGGTGAGAATTCAATTTCGGTTGATTTCAAAATTTGAATTTTTGGAATATACACATGCACATTCAGATATACGTCTTTGTCTTTGACTCCTAGATTCGTTTGTATGCTCGTGGGTCGTCGCCAAATTTTATTGAATCAGATGCAATTACATTGCATTTTTTTTTAAAATAGGGATCGGAATTCCATCAGTCGATCCCTTTCTCTCCCATCTTTTTTTATGTTTATAGGGATCAGATAGATCCCCATTAGATATGGATCATACCTGATCCCTTTTAACATTGGGGACTTAATATTTTCAGCTTCGTGGAGAAGGTGGAGTAGGCCGATCCCTTTAGCCTTATACAAGCAATCATTTTTCCCTTCCACCCTTTCACTTCATCTCATTATCATGTTTTTTCATTTATCTCCAAGCCTACTTGTTTGTACCAAAAATGGGCACAACACTCTTCGAGAGTTATTTGAAGAGATAAAATGAAGATTATAAATGTAAAACAGAGGTTATCTAACAAAAACTCCAACAAACAGAAATGTAAAATGCACAGACAAGCAATTTAGAGTGGTTCGGCGTATGACCTACGTCCACTATGAAGTTTTGATGATTTTATTGATTCTCTTTCAATGATTACAAGCGGTTACAGCAATGAACAGCGGATTACAGTTTAGAATTCGAAATTGACAGCAAAAGCAGGATGCAAATCTCAATCCGGCGAGTCTGGACGCTTCAGAGAAAAAAAGATCCTTTTTCTGTTGATCCTGGGGCTCTATTTATAGGCGTAGGAGGCTTAGATTTCGCTCAAACTCCGGGAGACTTGGTCTGACATGTGAGGGGACCCATTCGACCATTTCCAGAGAATTTTGCCTCGATCTGCGATCGATACGAATCCATTTCGTATCGATCAAGATGATGTCCAAATGAGCCGAAATTTGGTGGAGACCTGCTTTAGCGTGCATGCAAGCTTCCCTTAAAATTTCATTGGATTTTGGTCAGTAGATTGGAAGATATAGTCGATACGAACTGAGATTTCTCGAAGGCTGTCTGGTTCGTCTCCATGATTTCGACTCGGTACCTTCGTGTCGATGGCCGCGCGTGCTCTTGGGATGACGTGGTGCGCGCGCTTCGCCTCGATCCGGTTTTTGCTCCGCTTTGACTGCTTCGACTCCATGTATCTCGCCTCGTTTCCTTCGATGGATGACACGTTATCTAAACTGGTTGACTCGATGGATATGAACAAGTCACTGGGCACGTATTCGAAGCAAGGCTTTCTAGTGGATACGAAGTGGACATGGCCTGATGGATACGAACAACCATTTCTCTCATGGGTACGAGGCAGACACTGGCTGAAGGATACGAAGCGCTTCAACTGCTGATGTGTACGGAGTCCATTGATACGAGCTCGATGGATACGAAGGAAATCGAGTCGAACCTGGGTATCTCGATGGATTCGAAGTTGATTGGTGCGAACCTTGATCGATTCGAACCAGGGCTTCGGTGATGGATACAAAATTGCCCAGAGTGATGGATACGAAATTATCTAGAGTGATGGATACGAAATTGTCGTTTTTCCCTTCAATTTGAGTCATTCATATCTTGGGTGTGCGAGTCCGGATTGACCTGAAATTTGAGGTGCTGATCTCTATGACCCTTCTTGTCATGTCCTATCAATTGTAGCTCATTCTGGGCTCGGACAAAATTCAGTGATATCCATGGTGTGCTATCCTTGTTCTCTAGTCGGCTCCTTGGTGTCCTGGCCTTGCCAAAAGGCGGGATAACATTTGCCCCCCAAAGTATGTCTTGTGAAAACATGACGTGCTTTGAAAAGCTGCAGGTCTTCTTTGAACAATTTGGAAGCCGTACTCTTTAACCATTCTCATGTGTCGGTCCTCTAATGAATCGATGCTAACAGTTGGAAAGCTTTTCTTCGTATCGATGCGGGTCATCTTGATCGATACGAAATGGATTCATATCGATGGTCGCAAGCCATGGTGGATTCTGATTCGAATTGGCGACATCTGATGGATACAAATTGATTGTTCGTATCGATAGGTTCCGATGGATACGAAATCTATGCTCGTATCGATAGGTCTGCACTTGTTGTGAGTCGATGGATCATAAAGTGGATGTATCGAATCGATGGCATCTGGTGAATATTTCGACTCGATGGAGGTACAGTATGATGGGTTCGAAGATGGCGCTTGCACAGATCCATCGCTTGATCGCTTGCGACCGGTTGCGCTGACTGGGAGACGAATCGACCCAGTTCGCCTCCAGACTTCATATAAATACCTGGGACTTAGCCCATTTTTCACTTTTTTACATTCTACTTTTTACTGTTGCCTCCTGCTTTCGCATCGATCCGCATCCTTCGAGAAAGAAGAAGAACTACATTCTGCTCTCGAATCGATCAGATTCATACTTCCAATTCTTCGAATTTGAACCTCAAATTAGGTAATAATCCGGTTGCACTTGAATCCAGGCGACAACGCTTGGATCTCAGATCCACTTTATCTTCACCAATCATCAAGCCCGGCAGCCTTTAAGGTTAGATCTGGGTTAAAACTTGGTCGAAAATAGCCATGGCGGCGTCTCCGTTGATTGGAGAAGAAAGAGTGGACAGAATAAAAGTGGATCGAACTGTGTTTCGAGCAGATCTGGGGGCCTGTGTTCGAATCGACGTGGGCAACAACATCTCCGTTTGGATTTCGCATCGATTTCAGGGATATCCTAATGGAGGCGTTTTGGTTCGTGTCGGTGGGGATGGCAGTAGATCGCATCGTTCAACAACAATCGATGCGAGGATTAAGCGAGCCATCGTTTCGAAACCCTCGGTTTCAGATTGATACGAAATTGATTCGTCTTGATCGATACGACAAACATCGATTCGAATGTGATCGATGTGAAACCGTGGCTTTCTTGATCGATGCAAACTTGAATAGTGACGATCGATTCGAAGTATGCCCCCGGTGATCGATACGAAATTCAGAACTTGAGGGATGCGAATAAATTCCTCACGATCGATTCGAACCCTCCCTTGGATGGATACGAAATCTTCCAAGCACTCGATAATATAACCCCGACAGCTTCATTCTTGCATATCTGAACTTGACTGTTAACTGCATTTTTGACTGCCTATCGAAGCTCGTCGATGGAACTATAACCGAACACTGTGACAACGAACTTTAACTTGAATCGATTGCCAACATTGGGACGGTTTGAGGATGACGGTCAGCGATGACGGTCGTTCCGACTGGGTTCCGATTACCCTTGTCGTCCACAAATTTTATTTAACCTTGCAGAATTCGTCCAAGTAATGCACAGCACCGCACTGCACAACACACACTTTACACGGGGGAATGCATGGGCTTTTTATCGTCTAATAATGGTTTCTCGTGAGTTAGCCAGTTATGGAACCGTCAAGTTCACAGCAGCAAGAAATTTCCAGACTTGAGATTCTGGATATCGAGGCCGAAGTCATCGGTCCAGCTCCGGACGAGTTACCTGATGCATCCTTCATAAACAATCCACCGGACTCTGTTCCGTCCAATATCTCAGAAGATACGCTAGGGAGAATATGCCTAAGGCATGGCTTATCGTTGGACGATGTAATGTTGCCTGGACCGGACGACAGACCACACAGTCCCCCAGAGGGGTACACTGCTTTTAATCGACATGCGTGCGCAGCCGGCATACTTCCTCCGTTCAATGATTACATAAGAGAAGTATTGGCTCATTTGGATATCGCTTCGTCTCAACTACATCCAAATGGATATGCTTCACTCAATGGCCTGTTCATCGCATTTATGGAATACCTCTACCGGCCTCCCCGCCCGACCGAGATAAGATACCTCTTCAACTTCAAGAGTCGAACTGACAGCCCATCTTTTACATTTTTGGAGTCTGTTAGAAACTGCCAAGTTGTCACGGGGTCGTGGACTAGGCTGAGCTACTTCAAGTCAGAGTGGTTTTATGTTCGATGTCCATCGGGGTTTGCCAGAAGATGGCTGTTTAGACGTAAGCATTGTCTTTTTCCCAAGTAATTGACGGGGCAATTTTTTGAATGAAACTAAACTCACATCTCCTATTCTCTTTCTTTCAGCGATAATCCAGCAACCTGAAGGCGGCTACTATAAAGAGATAGTTCGTGTCCTTCAAGAAGTCCCTAGCGAAGAAAGGAATATCGAGTTGCTACTGACGGACCAGAACCTTAGAGTTCTTGGGTTGATCGGGCGGAGGCAGAGCATAAGGCTCGATGGTGCATTAAAGACCGTCTCCAGGGAAAAGATTAAGCGAAAGAAACCCAGGGTCGTGATAATTGAAGAACCTGATTCCGAGAGAACTCATACCGACGATGAACCGTTGGTCGGACCCTCTAATGCAACCCCGGAATCTGATGCAAAGAGGAAAGGCAAAGCAGTGGCCTCAAAACAGCCTAAGTCCGGGAGGCGGAAGTCTGTGGTTTTACACCGTCCTCTGCCAGGAGTTAGGATTGTGGAAGCACCCTCCAGAGCCCGAGCAACGCGACGTTGAATTGGGTGGACCGCGACATATCGTCGATGTTAGCGAGTCTCTTCCTGCCAGTGCGATTGACACTTCTAGTTGGTCCGGGGGGTTACACATTCACACACTCTTCACGGCACAACACACTTTCCTAACCGTAAACAACATATTGCAAATAGCTACTGATTCTTCGTGGTTTGTTTTTCAGGTACCATGTCTGGGCAAAGTTCTGTACTTGGCAGTTTGCGCAGCAAGCGCCGTTATCACGAGCCACGCAGGAGAGAGGGTGAGAGGGATTACGACTCCGGACACTCTGGTCAGGAGAGGTCTGATAGAGACAGGGGTACGTTCACCGATCCCGATCTCGCTCTCCTCCTCCCAGGACCTCTGCACCTCCTACGGTAGCAGTTGTTCATCCTCCTGAAACTTCACGGCCTAGGCCACCTTCTCAAGCTTCGAGGTCCGATCCTCCGCGCAGGACTGAAATAGCCACATCCTCGGCTACTGTACCGGTCCCGACTGAGGCGTCTAGTGAAGGAGCGCTTAAATTGGCACAGATGAGGAAGGAATTTCCCGACATCTGCTTTGATGGTTATGTCTTCCCTCCGCACTTGAAGAGAATTCCGCCAACCGCTGAAACCACTATCCATGATTATGTTGCGGACATCTTTTTCCAGTACAGGGAATGGGGACGGGCCGCGAGGAAAGCGTCCAAAGTGGCATTTGATCGGGGCGTCACTATTGAGAAGCTCGAGAAGGAGTTGGGTCACAACGACCGAATCATAAAAGCGCTCAACTCGGAGGCTGAGTCTTCCCGTAAATCTGAAATGGAGGCTCTAAAGAAGGTTGATGAAGTAAACGCTGCCATGACCAGGATGAAGCAAGAGCATTATACCGCCATCGAGGACATGGGTCATAGGAACACCACCATCACCGCCGAGAGGGATGATGCTCTCAAGGAGCTTAATGAGCTGAAATCAAAGTTTTCCGAGATGGCGAAGGAAAAAGACGCAGCCAATGTCTCTGCGCAGGAGGCCTGTGATCAGGCAGTGACGCTCCGAAAGGAGAAAGAAGCGGCTATGCAACAAGCTCACGAAGCTGAGGCTGGGGTTGACGAGAAGGTACGGCAGGCGGAGGCCATGATTGAGGCCGAGGTGGAAGAGCTACTCGTCACGTACAACGCCAATGTGCTAAGGCACCAAGATTTGACATGGCTTGACGATTACCCCACGCATCTCAATAACGCCTGGAACTTACTGGTTGATGAGGAGAAGTCTGGGCACCCTGATGAAGCCCTTGACGAATTCGAGCTGGAGAACCGCATTCTCAATGATGACGAAAAGAAGGTTCTCCATGACTCCATGATTTCCCACGATAAGGAGAGGCTTGGTGCCCAGACTCAGGAAGTCGGAGAAAGTTCTGGTGCAGAGCACCATGTTATGAGTTCTGAGATAGTCGTGTCATCTCAATCTGAGCCAACTCCGATGATCGACTCGCAGCACATCCCGGCATATGATCCAGACCGACCACATCTATCTCCTGTTAAGGAACATCCTTCCGAAGTTGTTCAGACGACCTCAAGCCAAACCGAGGAAGGTACTCTGAACTAACTTCTTGTATATTTGGATTGAAGAGTTTGTGTTGAAGTGTTGCTAATGACATGTCCTTTTTCTTTGATCAGTGACAGAAGTTGCACCAGCCGCGCCTCTTACCGCCCAAGAATCAGGCCAAGCGCCAGAAGCCATCATTTCTGAGGCGACTTCCATCGCAGCGATGGCGCCAGTCGGAGTAACGCAGGGGAGCTCACTTTCTTTCGATGAACAGATGATAAACGAGCTCCTCGGCCGTCAGAGTGATCCTTTTGCGGACCTGCCGTTTGGCCTGGGTGGATTCTCGTCTACTTCCGACACTTCTACTCAGACTGTCACAACCCATAGCGAGGCCAGAGCACAACGGGAAGCGGCGATGTTGGCCGAGATTAATGCCGAGATGGCGGCCGCGGCGCACGACGGCGATGTAGATGGCGGAGCAGCGGGACGGTGCCCTACTCCTCTTATGATTGTGTCTCCTGGGGGCACGCTTATTGATACTAGTGTATCTGCCCCTCCTCCGGCCGCGGATTCTATTCCTCCAACTCCTCCCGCGGGAAGCATTCCCATAGAGTCCAGTTCGGATGAGGACGTCGACATTATGCCTTCACCCGAGGGGAGCCTGCCTAAGGAAAAAGGTTCCAAGCGCAAGGGCACTGGTGGCTCTAGTAGCTCCTCGAGAAAGAAGAAGTTGAGGAAGCAGAAGGATTAGACATTCCTTTTAGGCATACTTTTCTTTTTTGGCAGTTAGGGATTTTGTCATTTTTCTTTTTTCCCTTTTGTAGGCCGTGTTTAGATGCGGGTTCGGCCCCTGCAAGTAGGAGTATTTTGGAAAGGCTCATGTATGAACCGCAGCTTTTGATTTAGTTGAAAATAAAATTTTGTCTTCTAGTTTCAGCTTATGCTCCTTTCTATGCTTGAATATTGCAGTGTTCGGACTTTGGTCCGGTGTACTTGCATTATCTTATTGTTTCAAGAATAGCTCATTTTGCTTGTTAAGTATGGAAATCTCGAACTTGAGTTGTGATAGGGGATCGCATCGGAGCTGAACATCGTACAGTTTCGGGTAACGATTGACATTTACCTCTGCCCCCAGTTCCAGGGTTAAGTTGTGATGATCAGCTTGTGATTGCATCAAGCGAGGACCGAGTGGTCGAACTACACTTGTTCTCTTATGAATCGTTTCATCCACACTCCGGGGATATATGTCATCTCGTAAGCGGTTGTTCGTACTCTGGGAACACGGAGTTGACTGATGTCTGTACTCCGTCTCGCACTCTGGGAGCACGGAGTTGGTCGTTTTTACTCCGCTTCGCACTCTGGGAGCACGGAGTTGGTCGTTTATACTCCGCTTCGCACTCTGGGAACACGGAGTTAGTTGTTTATACTCCGTTTCGCACTCTGGGAATGCGGAGTTGAGTGTTTATACTTCGTCTCGCACTCTGGGAGCACGGAGTTGAATGTTTATACTCTGTTTCGCACTCTGGGAACACGGAGTCGATTGTTTATACTCCGCTTCGCACTCTGGGAACACGGAGTTGGATGTTTATACTCCGTCTCGCACTCTGGGAGCACGGAGTCGATTGTTTATACTCCGCTTCGCGCTCTGGGAACACGGAGTCGATTGTTTATACTCCGCTTCGCACTCTGGGAACACGGAGTTGGATGTTTATACTCCGTCTTGCACTCTGGGAGCACGGAGTCGATTGTTTATACTCCGCTTCGCGCTCTGGGAACACGGAGTCGATTGTTTATACTCTGCTTCGCACTCTGGGAACACGGAGTTGATTGTTTATACTCCGCTTCGCACTCTGGGAACACGGAGTTGGATGTTTATACTTCGTCTCGCACTCTGGGAGCACGGAGTCGATTGTTTATACTCCGCTTCGCGCTATGGGAACACGGAGTCGATTGTTTATACTCCGCTTCGCACTCTGGGAACACAGAGTTGATTGTTTATACTTCGCTTCGCACTCTGGGAACACGGAGTTGGATGTTTATACTCCGTCTCGCACTCTGGGAGCACGGAGTCGATTGTTTATACTCCGCTTCGCGCTCGGGGAACACGGAGTCGATTGTTTATACTCCGCTTTGCACTTTGGGAACACGGAGTTGGATGTTTATACTCCGTCTCGCACTCTGGGAATACGGAGTTAATTGCAGGATTGTCGTGTGTCAATCCTATCAATATCGGTGTCATGGCTTGCCCCCGAGCTCGGGTTTCACCTAGTGAGTGGCCGGTCGTATCACAGCCACCCTCCATTTGAATAAGTCCCACAGCGTGATGGGATTTAGCTCTTCGTGCATCGTGACGTCGTATATCGTACTTAATGAATCACAGCTCTGGCTCGAAGAAGTGGCATTTTATTGCTGAAATAAGAAAGTGCGGCAAAGTCAGTTGCCTTATTACAAAATTCAAATTTCGAAATGCAGAAACAAATTGCTAAATAGAATGAAATAAATAAAGCCTGTCATATGTAATAGCGACGGAGACTTTCGCTGTTCCAAGCCCTTGGTAAATCGAGACCGTCAACAGTCGACAGCTTGAATGTACCATCTCCGAGCTTTCGTGTAATTACATACGGTCCTCCCCAGTTCGGCTTCATGTGTGAAGGAACTGGGTAGATTCTCTTGAGCACGAGGTCGCCGAGTTCAAAGGTTCGAGGTCGAACTTTGGTGTTGTACAGCCGGGCGACCCGACTTCGATGTGCGGCTGCTCTCAAATCAGCCTCTTCCCGTTTTTCATCCAATAGATCCAAAGATTCGGCCAGGAGTATAGCGTTTGTTTTCGGATCATAATAAGTCACGCGATGAGAGAACACTTCTGTCTCGACTGGAATAACAGCCTTTGAGCCATAAGATAGGGAAAACAGAGTGTGTCCGGTTGCGGTTTTGTGGGTCGTTCGATAGGCCCATAACGCCATAGGAAGTTCATAGACCCACTTGCCCCCAGCCTTCTCCAATCGTTTCTTCAGGATCGATTTTATAACTTTATTGACAGCTTCAACCTGTCCATTCGCTTGGGGGTGTGCGACAGCCGAGAACTTTTTGCGGATATGAAACCGTTGACAGAAATTCTTGAATTCCGCACTCTCGAATTGGGCTCCGTTATCAGTGATGATAGTATGCGGGAGTCCAAATCGACAGATGATGTTGCGAACCATGAAATTTATCACTTTCTTTGTCGTAATGGTTGCAAGGGCTTCGGCCTCAGCCCACTTTGTGAAGTAGTCAACGGCGACGATGGCGTATTTTGCACCGCCTTTTGCTAAAGGTAAAGCGCCGATGATGTCGATGCCCCACATTGCGAATGGCCAAGGACTGACCATTTGGGTTATTTCGGTAGGCGGAGCTCTCGGAATTCGGGCATGTATCTGGCATTTATCGCACTTCCGGGCATAGTTTGCCGCATCTCGGTTCACTGTCGGCCAGTAGTACCCATATCGGAGTATCTTCTTAGCGAGAGCTTGTCCTCCGGTATGATCGCCACACTCTCCTTCGTGCACGTCATGTAACACTCGTTTGATTTCCTCGTGGGCGATACACCTGAGGAGAGGAACGGAATAACCTCTCCTGTACATGACTCCGTTTTGGATGACGAACCGCGAAGCTTTTCGCTGAATTTGTCTCTTCTCATTTCTAGGTTCAGGCAACGCCCCATTCTCGATGTAATTCCGATACGGAGTCATCCAAGATTCTCTACTGGGAGCGGTTTCAAACACAGAGTTCATTTCTATCCGATCGATGCTCGGGGAGGCCAAAGTTTCAACAGGGACAAGTCCCATTTGCTGCGCTTCACCTGTGCTAGCTAACTTTGCCAGTGAATCGGCTTTCTGATTGTGCTCTCGAGGCACATAATAGATGGCATAATAATCAAACTGGTTTAGTATTTCCTGAACTCGAGCCAAGTAAGCAGCCAGTCTTCGGTCTCTTGCCTGATATTCTCCTCGTACTTGACATACCACTAACTGTGAATCGCAGTAAATTTCCACAGCGATAATTCTCAAGTCTCTGGCAAGTTTTAAGCCAGTTAGGAGGGCTTCATATTCGACTTCATTATTAGTTGCACGAAAGTCGAACTTCAGAGCATAACATATGGATCGGCCCTCGGGAATCTCAAGTACAACCCCAGCACCCGAACATCGGTCATTTGACGCACCGTCAGTATACAGCTTCCAGATGTATTCGGGAGATTTACTGGTCTTAGGCAAGTCTTCTGGAATGGTGAATTCAGCTATGAAATCTGCCAGGACTTGTCCTTGAATGGCTCTCCGCGGAGCGTATGCGATATCAAATTGGCTTAGCTCAATGTTCCACTTGAGTAACCTACCGGACGTCTCAGGCCGCGTGAGGACCTGTCGTAACGGCTGGTCGGTGTACACAGTAAGCGGATGAGCTTGGAAGTAGGGACGGAGCTTCCTTGAGGCAATGACCAAGCAATAGGCCAGTTTTTCCAGTCTCGAATAATTTCTTTCGGCTCCTGTTAGTCGCTTACTAACATAGTAGACCGGGTTTTGCACTTTGTCTTCTTCCCGAACTAGAGCAGCGCTGATCGCATATTCTGATACTGCCAGGTAGAGATATAGTTGCTCTTGGTCAACCGGTTTTGACAAGATCAGAGGTGTGGAGAGATGTTGAACTAATGATCGGAACGCGCCTTCACACTCCGTGGTCCATTCAAAGTTCTGTTTGCCCTTCCGGATCAGGTCGAAGAAAGGAATGCATTTATCGGTGGACTTTGAAATGAACCTGCTCAATGCTGCGACCTTTCCGTTAAGACTCTGGACTTGCTTTATAGTTCTAGGGGTTTGCAAATTTCTAATAGCC
The DNA here is from genome assembly GCA_030737815.1 of Allium fistulosum. Taxonomy (NCBI): domain Eukaryota; kingdom Viridiplantae; phylum Streptophyta; class Magnoliopsida; order Asparagales; family Amaryllidaceae; genus Allium; species Allium fistulosum. The sequence goes on from JASFAW010000014.1 coordinate 10,373,922, forward strand.
CAGATCTTCTCAGGATTCGCCTCTATTTCTCGAGCGTTGACGATGAACCCAAGGAATTTTCCGGATGCCACGCCAAAGTGACACTTGAGCGGGTTGAGCTTCATTCCGTACTCCCGGAGGATGCTGAACATTGAATTCAAATCTCTGACGTGATCTGTGGAGAATCGGGACTTCACCAGCATGTCATCCACGTAAACCTCCATGGTCTTCCCGATCTGATCAGCGAACATCCGGTTGACTAAGCGTTGGTATGTTGCTCCAGCGTTCTTTAGACCAAACGGCATGACTTTGTAACAATAGAGTCCCAGATCGGTCACGAAGCTGGTATGTTCCTGATCAGGTAAATGCATGGGTGTTTGGTTGTAGCCGGAATAAGCGTCCATAAAGGATAGTAGTTCATGTCCGGCCGTTGAATCTACGAGCTGATCGATTCGCGGAAGTGGGAAGCTATCTTTTGGACAGGCCTTGTTTAGGTCAGAGTAATCAACGCAGGTTCTCCACTTCCCGTTTGGTTTCCGAACTAGTACAGGGTTGGATACCCATTCTGGATACAAGGCATCTCGATGAACCCGTTTGACTGTAGTTTATCAACTTCCTCCTTAAGGGCCGCAGATCTCTCTGGATCCATACCGCGCCTTTTCTGCTTTACTGGGACATGTCGCGGATCTATATTCAGGGAGTGACTCGCAATGCTCGGCGAGATTCCGCACATGTCAGAGTGTGTCCAGGCGAAGACATCGAGATTCGCCCGAAGAAATTCGACCAACTCCTGCTGTGTATGCTCGTTCAGTTGGGACCCAACTTTCAGCATCTTTGAATCATCATCCTCACTGATTGGGACGTCCACAGTCAGTTCGGCTGGAGAAGCTTGACTCTCCATTGATTCGTCTTTATCCTCGTTGTCCCTAGGGTCCAGATCTTTCAGGAACTGGTCGTGGTGCCCGGGTCGAGACCCAGGCATCAATTGTCAATTATCAATAGAGCGGACGCAGAGAGATTCCTCTACGCCCTTTCCCTTCTCTTTACGCTGTGCCCCGCGCAGCTCAGCAACATAACAGGCCCTTCCTGTGGCCTGATCTCCTTGAACAACTCCAATCCCATGATCAGTGGGAAACTTCAAAGTCAGACACCATGGGGCGATTGCCGCCCTGAACTCAACTAGGGCTGGTCGACCCAGGAACGCATTATATGGCGAATCAATTTCTAGCACAACAAATTGTAACATTCGGACCCTCCGGCGTTCTCCAACGCCTAACTCAACTGGGAGTTCAGTTATTCCGATGGGTATCGTGACACTTCCGTTGAAACCATGGATTCTGGATAAACAGGGTTTCAAATCCTTTGTCTCCATCTTCATTAAATCGTAAGCCCATTTAAGCAAGATATTCACAGAGCTCCCACTGTCAACCAGGATCCGCTTCATCTAAGCAGGACCTACCTGGGCAGATATGACTAGTGGGTCGATTGTAGGGGCTTCGACTTTATCGGCGTCTCGGTTCCTGAACACAATATCATCAGATATTACCTTTTGTTGCTTCGCCGGGGTCCCGTCTTCGCAATTACTACAACACTCGAAGTCCGCATGCCTGATAGAACTGGCATACGACTCCATTTCCCCCCAGCTTCTGTCTACCGGATGGGGACCACCACTTATTGTGTTAATAACCAATCTCCCGCCCGCACGGGCGGGTTCCTCCTCTCTTTCCTGATTTTGTGAACGATTTTGATTCGAGGGGCCCGCTCCGCCAGACTGCGGCGCCCGTACAAACTGATCTAGCTTCCTCTCTCTAATCAATTTCTCGATGAGGTCCTGTAAGTGCCGACACTCATTGGTATTGTGTCCATAGCTCTCATGGAACCTACAGAATTTTCCTGTCTGAACCTGCCTCTCCGATGAGGGCTTCGGAGCAGGCTTCTTATACTGTACAGTGTTACAAGTCTGTAAGTATACGTTTTCCAACGACGTGTTTAGCGGTGTATAACTGTCGAACATCTGAGCCCTACGTCGTGGACCTCGGTTCTCATCTCTCTTCTTATTCTGGCCATTGTTTCCTCTCTGCTGGGTTTGTTTGTTTTGTATATTCAGTTGAACTTTCCCGGAACTCTCACCGGATTGTTTAACTGCTACATTGCTCTGTATTCCCTCAATGCTGGGCCTCGCATCGTCCTGCTTCCTAGACTGTTTTGCGTCCTCTTGCCGCAAGAATTGTGCGGCCTTGGAGTAAAAACGGTCCAACGATGTGGGCGGTTTTCCAGCTAGCCAGTTCCCGAATTCAGAATCAGGATCAATGCCCTTGGTCAGAGCCATCAATATTGAATTATCGTTAGGATTGGTGATCTCAACGCATGCCGCGTAGAACCTCTCCAGGTAACGTCTGAGCGTTTCTCCATGAGCTTGAGTGACGTTGGACAGGGTGTTAATGTCTTTCGGCCTAGCAACATGCATACAGAATTGCTCTACAAACCTCTTGGCCAATTGATCGAACGAAGAAATTGATCTAGGTGGTAGGCGTGTAAACCACATTGTCGTGATTCCCCCCAGAGAGATGGGGAAACTTCGACACTTCACTGCATCGTCGGCCCTTGCAGCGCTCATCGACCATTCATATTTCAGAATATGCTGGTTGGGGTCACTATTTCCTTCATACATCGGGAGAGTCGGCATTCTGAATCGCCTAGGGGGTTCAGCATGTAACACTTCGTCTGTGAAAGGGGTATGACTACGGGAAATCCCCCAATCATCATTAGTGAGCCCCTGACTCTCGCGGATCATCTGATGTATCATGGTTGATATATCCGACACGGGCAGGTTCTGAGCTTGATGAGCTAAGGCGTGGTCGGGTTCCACGGTGCGAGTTTGGATCGGGCACTGTCGACGATCCATATCTCGCCTCCTTGGCTCAGCATCTTCTGGGACATAAGGTTCAGGAGTATGTCCACGCTGTTGATTGATCGGCTCTGATTGATTTCGGGTATCAACCCTTGTTTCTGCTGCGGCGGTTGTGGCGCGGTTATCCGTGGTGTACTGTGGGGCAGTAGTGTACTGTGGGGCAGTACCTCCTCGTGTTGAGGGACCCGTTTGGAAGCTGGCCGATGGTCCTACCCTCAGTTGCCCAACAGTTAAGGCGGGCTGATATTCAGCAGCTTGAGCGCGACTCCCCTCTAGCCGAGGACGAGTAGTTCGGTGGTGATAATCAGATGAGGCTGAGCTTTCGGTAGACGCTCTGGAGGCATCATCTCTCCTGGACCTTCTGTGCCCCCGGCGGTTTAGCTGGTTGGTCAGCTCGATATTGGCGCGCAACTGTTCCGCCAACTGCTGACGGCTTTGGGTCAGCTCCTGGAGCAATACTTGAAACTCCTGTCGGGTGACTAGCCCCGTTGAGTCCGAGTGAGTGGTATTGTCTTGATTGGAAGAAGGCGGCTGTGTGGGATTCTACCTATCTCGGCCTTCTTGCTCTGCAGCGGTAGCGCCAGTTCTTGTGCTGATCATTCTCGGTGGTGGAGTCCTCTCCTAGATTTTGAGCAAATCTGAATAGAATGGAAGGATTCCGGACTGGATATCTGGATCTTCCTCTAGGATTTGTGCAATCCGGTATCGACGGCAGATCCAATGAGCGGGAGAAAAAACTGGTTTTCTCAGTGAAAGCACCAAAGTGTTTGTACCAAAAATGGGCACAACACTCTTCGGGAGTTATTTGAAGAGATAAAATGAAGATTATAAATGTAAAACAGAGGTTATCTAACAAAAACTCCAACAAACAGAAATGTAAAATGCACAGACAAGCAATTTAGAGTGGTTCGGCGTATGGCCTACGTCCATTGTGAAGTTTTGATGATTTTATTGATTCTCTTTCAATGATTACAAGCGGTTACAGCAATGAACAGCGGATTACAGTTTAGAATTCGAAATTGATAGCAAAAGCAGGATGCAAATCTCAATCCGGCAGAGTCTGGACGCTTCAGAGAAAAAAAGATCCTTTTTCTGTTGATCCTGGGGCTCTATTTATAGGCGTATGAGGCTTAGATTTCGCTCAAACTCCGGGAGACTTGGTCTGACACGTGAGGGGACCCATTCGACCATTTCCAGAGAATTTTGCCTCGATCTGCGATCGATACGAATCCATTTCTTATCGATCAAGATGATATCCAAATAAGCCGAAATTTGGTGGAGACCTGCTTTAGCGTGCATGCAAGCTTCCCTTAAAATTTCATTGGATTTTGGTCAGTAGATTGGAAGATATAGTCGATACGAACTGAAATTTCTCAAAGGCTGTCTGGTTCGTCTCCATGATTTCGACTCGGTACCTTCGTGTCGATGGCCGCGCGTGCTCTTGGGATGACGTGGTGCGCGCGCTTCGCCTCGATCCGGTTTTTGCTTCGCTTTGACTGCTTCGACTCCATGTATCTCGCCTCGTTTCCTTCGATGGATGACACGTTATCCAAACTGGTTGACTCGATGGATATGAACAAGTCACTGGGCACGTATTCGAAGCAAGGCTTTCTAGTGGATACGAAGTGGACATGGACTGATGGATACGAACAACCATTTCTCTCATGGGTACAAGGCAGACACTGGCTGAAGGATACGAAGCGCTTCAACTGCTGATGTGTACGGAGTCCATTGATACGAGCTCGATGGATACGAAGGAAATCGAGTCGAACCTGGGTATCTCGATGGATTCGAAGCTGATTGGTGCGAACCTTGATCGATTCGAACCAGGGCTTCGGTGATGGATACGAAATTGCCCAGAGTGATGGATACGAAATTATCTAGAGTGATGGATACGAAATTGTCGTTTTTCCCTTCAATTTGAGTCATTCATATCTTGGGTGTGCGAGTCCGGATTGACCTGAAATTTGAGGTGCTGATCTCTATGACCCTTCTTGTCATGTCCTATCAATTGTAGCTCATTCTGGGCTCGGACAAAATTCAGCGATATCCATGGCGTGCTATCCTTGTTCTCTAGTCGGCTCCTTGGTGTCCTGGCCTTGCCAAAAGGCGGGATAACACTACTGCTGATCCCTCTCCTTCCAACTCTGAACCCTTCTCTTCAAATCAATCACCATCTCTATCTTTGGATCCTCCATCCTCTCCTTCTTTAGGTCACCACTCTGCCTTTGATTTAAATCAAAATCCAACATCTCCTCTTGAGTAACAATCGTATTTCATACATTTAGGTAGGTTTTCCAATTTGCATTTAATTTTGATTCACGACGAGATGATGGGTTCAGTCGTGCTACTTGTCTTGAGCATGGGTTGAATTGGGAGGATACTAGGTGGATGAAAATGATGCTGTGTCGGTGGAATGGTGAAGTAGAAGAAGGAGGAGATGATTCGTGAAAACGAGGCATGGAAATTTGATAAGCGGAGGGATCGGTAGTATTTGAGTTTAGAGGGATCGGTGTACAAGGTTGAAGTGAAGAACGATAAAGGCTAAGTATAAGGATTGGTTATAGATGCTATTGGCATAGGGATCAGTTATGGATGTTTGAGGAGGGATCAGTGTTGTTGTAGCATAAAGGGATCGGTCAAGTTGGCTTTGGCATAGGGATCGACTATGTTGAAATGTGGGAAAAAGGATCGGTCTAGTTGATTTTAACTTGTAAACTTGAACGTATCAATCCATATAAACTTTGTATGAACTATTAGAACCAATCGCGCCTTGATTGACTTGTACATATGGACCTTTATAGACAACAGGGCTATCATATCTAACTTTAAACTTGAAATCAAACGATCACATTTTTGGAACTTAGATATAAAATGTAACTTAGCATAAAGATTTCAAAATAAACTTTAAACTTTAACATGTCAATGGTCGATCCCAAAGCTTACACAACCGATCAATTTAAACACCAGTTGAGACGGTCAGCAATGACGGTCACTCTGGTCAGAATCCAAAGTCTAGTCACTATTTTTGCTTTTAATTATGAATTGTTTATCTCTACACTGTACAACACTGCATCACACTAGTCTACACTTAGCACGGGGGGATAGGTTGATCTCTCTAATCTTGATTATCTACCGAGTTTAGTTGATATGGGCTCCAAATGTTCAAGGCGTTTAGCCGTGATGTCTTCTAGTCAACCTTCACAACATAACAATCCAGGTGCCGAATCAAGCTCCGCAACCATATCTGGTAAACCTTCTCCCGAACACCAAATTGAGAAACCAGAGAGTTTCGGTCTGTTGCTTGACCTTTTCTCTGATGTTCCCATCCTTCCGGTGGAAGAGATAGATCCTTCCCCTGACACTTTAGAGGGTGCTGTACTTCTAGATGACCCGGTGGATTCCCAAGCCTCCATAATTTGTAAGACCGCTCTCCGTAGGCTGTGCTCTAAACATGGAATCCCATTTGGAGATGTATTAGTTCCATTAAGGAATGACTGGGCCCACTTGCTATCGGAGGGGTATACGGCATGTAATAAATTTATGTGCTAGGCCAGATGTGTGCTTCCTTTTAATTCATTTATCCAAGAGATGCTAAATTATCTGGGAATAGCTCCCGCTCAGCTGCATCGGATAGCTACACTTTTCTTAATGGCACCTTTTTATTATTTATGGATGTTCTATTCTATCCGCCATCTCCTAAAGACATCAGGTTCATCCATAATTTTAAGCGATGGATGGGAAGCCTTTCTTATACTTTCCTCGAACCTGCACCCACTATCAAGTTCTGATTGGTGCTTGGATCAAGCTTGGTGTCTTTAAGCATGAATGGTTCTACATTAGTTGTCCGATCGGCTTTGCAGGGCGATGGTTGGAAGGACGTAAGTGTTGATTTCACTTTATTTTCAAATTCTTAAGTCCAAATTGTATCCTGAACTAACAAATACCTTGAAAATTTGTAGGTGCCCATCCACGATCCAAAGGTGATAATTATTCAAGGGCACTTTTTGCAATCTACACTACTCCAGTTGATGATAGGGACATCAGATCCCTTGTAACCAATGAGTGGTTATCCCTTTTTAGGTTGCTAGAAGAAGGTCGTAGCATCGAGCTTCGAGGAAGCATTGCATTGCAAAGGAATGTGGTCGAACAGGAAGGTGGCACCGATAGCCTTGTCGTGCCCCTAGTCGTGGAGGCTCAAGATGGTGCCGAAGAAGGCGAAATTAGGATGACGCCAATGAGCCTGGCAATGATGATGTAGGTTCGGGCAACGTGCCTATGGTCGAGTCATCATAAGGCATGCAATCTCATGCATCGATAAGGAAAGGTAAAGGGATCGCTAATAAACTTTGTAGGAGAAAAACTACTAAAAAGCCCAAGTTCACTATCACCTCTGTTGAAGAAGAGTCTTCCTCCCAGCCTCTAGAGAGTTCGATGGAAGGATTTTCAAGTCTCCCGATCACCGACGACCATGACCTTTGACTTTCTCAATTTAAGTGTCGGGGGGCTTAATTCTCTCACCAGGACTGGTGATGACATTCCTTCCACTAACAAAGGGGAAATTACTCCTATGAGCAAGGCACAATAACTAGTTTGTCGAGAGGACACTAGGACACTCACAATCACGCGGACTTTGCTGCATGATTTTGGTCTATCTTTTATTTGATTGTCACTTATATGCTTTTGTTTAGTTTGTAGGTGCTATGTCTCATTCTCATGCCTTTGATCGCTTGATGGGTTCCTTAACACATTATGGATCCAGTCGTGGTCCGGACTTGGGCAGACATTGAGAAAAGGGTGACAGCCGGGAAAGAAGCCATCATTTAAGGGAATCTTCATCCTTTAAGCACAAGCCAAAATCTCAATCATCACGTTGCCAAGAAGTCCAGCCCAATCCTTTTGTATATAGCGGCGATCATACTTCTTCTCATGTTCCTCCTACAGTTGTGCCACCCAAGCACCATTCAGGTTCGTTTGGTTCTCGATAGCCTCACGATCGTTGGTCGAATAAATGTCCTATCGTTACTTTTGATCCAGCTTTGACCACTACAGCTCCCGAGGCCTCTACAGTAGAACAATTGGTCAAACTTAAGGTTAAATTTTGAAAAATCTGCTTTGATGGACTAAAGTTTCTCCTTCTATCCATACAATCCCATGAAATATTAAAGCGATTTCTCTTGCATGCGTCAACGACATTTTTGTGCAGCATGAAACATTCCAGCACTTATCTGAGAAAATCTCTGAGGTATCTGTTGAAAGGCAACATGAAATCGATCGCCTTAAGCTGGAGGCTATCCATGATAAAGGTATGATTAAACATCATGATGATGAGATTACAGAGTTGACCACAAAGTTAACCGCGGCAGAGAAAAGTGCTAAAGAAAATGTCTGAAGCGGTTAATCGTCTGGAAATGGCTCACAAGAAGGAACTAGACACTACTATTCAACGCAGAAGTGCACTTGCCTTAGAGAAAGATGCTCTTCTAAAAGAGAAGGACACTCTGGCCCTTTGTGTTAAAGAGCTCGAAGAACTGCTTCAAAAAGAGAAGGATGATAAATATGCCACTCAGATGGAATCCTAAAAGTATTGCGAAGAGGTCGTAGAGGCTCGTGAGCTAAAAATTAAACTCTACAAAGATCTTGCTCAGATTGAGGCCCTCAAAGAAGAGGCGAGGGAAGCGGGTCGTCAGGAGGTCAAAGGGAATATTGAGGCCCAGATAGAGGAAGCAAGAGAAGAAGGCAGGAATGAGATCAAGGACATATTTGATTGTTGAGTACTATGCCAAGGTCCTTATCCACTATGACTTAAGCTTTCTGGGAGAGGGTTACCATGAATCGCTTAGCAAGGCTTGGGACTATATCGTCGATATGAAGAAAAAGAGGACTCTCGATGAAGCTGATGTTGACAAGGAAAAACTGGGGCGAGAAATTCTATGTGGATCTGAACCTTTAAATCTCACCGCTGCAAGGCTAAGATACTTTGATATTTTGGCGCCTTCTGGCAAAGGAAAAGACATCGCTAAAGCTTCAGGGTCTAAGCCCAAAGATTCCTCTTCACCTCTACCGACCGATGCATCAGTTTCACTTGGCCTGGGACAAGACCCGAGCTATGAACCAGACCGACCTAGTTACAAATCCAAGGCAATGACTCCATTTCAATAAGGGAGCACTCTGACAATGACCGAAATTCAGTCGGATGAAGGTATCCTGCTATTTTCTCCACTACTTGAGTGGTTTCATTCTTCATGCTTGATAATTCTAGGCTTATTTGCTTGCTCCCACAAACCTACAGGTCTTACATCTCCTAGTCAAACTTTCGGAAGTGGTGCCGCTGTGGAGCAACAACCGACACTTACTAAAATTCCAATGGCTACCAACATTCCAATGCCCAATGCTTAATTTATTGGAGCTCTTTAATGGAAGAGCAGATGATCATCCGCCGAATGATGAGTCTAACGATGTTATGATTACAGTGCCTCCGAACACATCGATAAGCTCATCTTGAAGGAGCGCATCGAGAAGGAGTTGCTGAAAAAGAAGCCAAAACCGAGCCTACTTATGTGGACATCGATGATCCAAACCTCATCCTACTGCAAGTCATTCCGCCTAGTGAGTCCATTTCTGTAGGTAACATTCCTCCTGTTTTCGAAGGTGGCACTAATCCGACTCTCGCATCCAAGAATGTTTCTTTAAAGAGAGGTAAGAGCAGTAAGGAATCGAAGAGAGGAATAGGGGAAGGCTCGAGTGGGTCCACTCCCAAGAAACTCAAGAGGGAGAAGAAGCAGAAGAAGTAGCCGTCACATCGGCTTAGTTTGTACATAGCTTATGTAGATGTTTTTCTTTCTGTTAGCCGTGCTTGTGCGGGTACGCTTCTGGATAAACACTTGTACTATGATTTCCAAGTTTTATGTAAATAAAAGTTCTTTGGTATTTGTTAACTCTTATGCGAATTTTTTAAGTAGTTTAGCTATTACTTTTCCATTCAATGTACTTATAATTCGTTGCTCGATGAATCGGATAATCATCCGTTAATTTTACTCAACGCCTCCATGTAGTCGTGGCCTTAAGTTGTACTAGACACTAGGCTCGAGCCCTGGTGCTACGCCATCGAATTCAGTGGCTTAAGTGATTGTACTCTTTCACCTAGTCTCGGGTTAGAGGAGTTAGATAATGGATGGTCGAATTCCATCCTTAGCGAATCTATACTCCTCCTGTCAATTTCAGATCGTAGTTTATGGGATAGTGAGTGGTCGAACCACACTCATCTATTTTTTATACTCATATACGCACTCTGGGGATAAGAGTTTGTTGGTGGGCGGTCGAATCACATCTAATTTGTGTTTATACTCCAGTCCATACTCCGGGGACTTAAAGTTATTTCGAAAAATAGCCGAACCGTACTTTGCTTAATTAATTGGTTTGCCTCTAAGCCGGATGTTTAACTTGGAGAGCGATCTGTCATGTTATGATCGCTTTTTGATTCATGTCTGTCTCATCGCTTGGTGGGATTAATTTGATTATCAGATGGTCAAGTCACATCCATTTCTCGTTAGGTACTCCGCCCATCGGGTTGGGAGCGAGAATCATCGAATGAATGGTCGACCGCATTCATTTTGTTTAGTCCAGTCGTGAACTTGTGTAATCGGATGTCTCCAAACTCTGGGAACCTGCTCAGACATGTCAATATTAGTTAGTCAGGTATCATAACTAATATGTGATGCTATAACAATCACAGATATGAAGGAAATTTCAAATTTTATTTGCCAAATGGAAGGAAATGATATAATTTGTCTTATTACATATTTGGAAAACAAAATGCTAAAGGAAATTCAAAAATTAAATACAACTATAGGAAAAAGAGTAAAATAAGTGAAATAGCATCGTAAATGCTCGCTATTCCAGGCCCTTGGGAGTGTGACGCCATCAACAGTCGCTAACTTGAAAGTTCCTTCTCCATGCCTCTGTTCAATGATGTACGGTCCTTCCCAAGTAGGATTCATGTGTGATAGGTTAGGAAAAACTCCTTTCAAGATGAAATCGCTGATTTTAAAGTCCTTAGGTCGAACTTTGGTGTTGTAGTATCGGGCAACTCGGTGTCGATGTGCAGCTGCCCTCAAATCAGCTTCTTCGCGCTTCTCATCTACCAAGTCTAGAGATTCTAGAGGGGATCTCTATTTGTTATGGGATCGTAGTAGGTCACTTGATGAGAAGGGACTTCGAGTTCAATAGAAATGATGGCTTAAGAGCTGTAAGCAAGGAGGAATGCAGTATGGCCAATCGTGGACTTGTGGGTGGTTTATAAGCCCAAAATGCTGTTGGGAGTTCATCCACCCACTTTCCACTAGCCTTTTCCAAACGTTTCTTCAGAATGGACTTTATGATTTTGTTCGCAGCCTCAACTTGTCCATTTGCTTGAGGTTGAGCAACTACTACAAATCTCTTTTCAATATGATGCCGATGATAAAAGTCTTTGAATTCAACACTGTCAAATTGGGTTACATTATCGGTTATAATGGTTCGTGGAAGGCCAAAATGATAGATGATGTTCCAGACAATGAAGTTGATTACTTTCTTCATCGTGATCATGGTTAAAGGTTCTGCTTCGACCCATTTGGTGAAGTAATCAACTGCTACGATGGCCTATTTCGCACCAACTTTAGAGATCGGTAAGCAATCGATAATATCTATGCCCCATGTGGCAAACGACCATGGAATGACCATTTGTGTAATTTCCGTCGGCGGAGCTCTTGGAACTTTTACATACATCTGGCACTTGTTGCATCGCTTAGCGTAATCAGCGGTATCTTGGTTGACAGTTGGCCAGTAATACCCATAACGGAGAATTTTCTTTACTAGGGTTTGCCCCCAGTGTAATCGCCACATTCCCCTTCATTGACTTCCCTTAAAACTCGTTTTATTTCATCATGAGCGATACACCGGAGTAGTGGAATGGAAAAATCCTTTCTACACATGACTCCTTCCTTAATGATATACCGTGAAGCTTTGCGGATGATTTGTCGTCTTTCATTCCTCCATTCGAGAAGAACTCCCCGTAGCAAATAATCTTTAATCAGAGTCATCCATGACTCCTTCTCAGGCTCTGTCTCTAGTACCTAGTTGATTTCCACCTATTTATGCCTGGTGTGTCTAGTAATTTGATTAGAACCAAGCCTATTTGTTGTGCATCCCCGGTGCTAGCAAACTTTGCCAATGAATCGACCTCTTTGTTTTGATCTCGGGGAATGTGCGTAATGTCATAATACTCAAAGTCAGTCAATAGCTCTTGGACTCAGATAAGTTACGGAGCGAGTCATTGTCCTTTAGCCTGGTAATCTCCTCTGACTTGGTATACCACCAACTGGGAATCACAAAAGCTTTTAAGACATTTTACTCCCATTTCCCTGAAAAGTTTGAGTCCAGCGACCAGAGCTTCATATTCAGCTTCGTTATTCGTTACAGGGAAGTCAAGCTTCAAAGTGTAGTAAATTGATCGATCCTCCGAAGTTACTATTATGACACTGGCTCTAGAACAACGATCATTGGAGGCTCCATCACATACATTTTCAATCAGATGGTAGGGGCTTTACTGCTTTGTGGTTTATGCAGTAAACTCAGCTATAAAGTCTGCCAGTGCATGTCCCTGGATAGCTCTCTGAGGGAGATATGTAATGTCAAATTGGGTCAGCTTGATGTTCCACTTGAGTAACCTTTCAGATGTCTCAGGTCACTTTAGGACCTGTCATAACGGTCTCAGGTCACTGTAGGACCTGTCATAACGTTGGTCGGTGTAAACGTTGATGGGATAAGCCCAAAAATAGGGGCGAAGCCTTTATGATGCAATCAACAGAGACAATATGCCAATCTTTATATATTCGGATAGTTCCTTTCAGCTCCTGTTAATCGCTTCTAACATAATAAACCAGTCTCTGGATTTGATTCTCCACGTGAAGCAGTGCGGCACTTATAGCGTGTACCGACGTGGCCAAATAGATATACAAGTCTTCATGATCGACCGGCTTTGACAAGATGGGAGGTCTCTTTAAGTGGTTCGCTAGAGCTTAGAATATGTCTGCACATTCCTATGTCCATCTAAAGTTCTTTTTCCCTCTCCTAATTAGGTCGAAGAATGGAATGCATTTATTAGTGGCTCTGTAGATAAACTGGCTCAGGACGGCAACCTTCCAAATTAGGCTCTGTACTTGTTTGATAACCTTTGGCGCTTGGATGTTGCGTATAACTCGAATTTTTTTTCGGATTAGCTTCGATGCCGCGAGCATTAACGATGAAACCCAAGAACTTTCCTGATGCAACACCAAAAGAACATTTCAGAGGATTGATCTTCATTTTGTAATATCAGAGGATATCAAACATTTCTGCTAGGGCTGTCAATGGATACCCGAAAAATCCGAAATCCGTCCGCATCCGTATCCGAAAAGCATATAATATCCAATATCCGAAAAAACGGATGCGGATATGGATACGAAGACATCCGCATCCGAAAATTATCCGTCCGGTCTTTGTCAATATTATAGTAGAAATTGTGTGTATTTTAGTATAATGAAAGGTATTTATTTGTTGTTTTATCAAGTTAATAGTTTATATAATATACATTTAATGCTTATTAACCTCTCAAAACTATTTATTATCGCCATATTTGTTTATATTTAACACTTTTACGATCAATTGGATTAAAAAGTTGTATGTTAAATTTAAAATTTATATTTATATTTCTTGATTTATCGGTCGTTAGCGGATAGGATAATTATCCGATATCCGTCCATATCCGCGGATGCGGATATCCGATATCCGAAAATCATTTCGGATGCGGATGCGGATATGGCACTATCCGCATCCGAAAGTATCCGTTGACAGGCCTAATTTCTGCTAAGTCTTTAATATGGTCGCTTGATCATTGTGACTTTACGAGCATATCATCCATATATACCTTCATCATATTTCCAATCTGATCTTTGAACATTCGGTTAACTAGACGTTGATAGGTTTCTCCAGCATTCTTTAACTCGAATGGCATTACAACATAGCAGTACAATCTAACGTCGGTAATAAAACTGGTGTGCACCTAGTCGGGGATGTGCATCAAGATTTGATTATATCCTAAGTACACATCAATGAAAGATAGGAATCCATGTCATGTAGGTAGATTCCACTAACTGGTCAATACTATGAAGGGAAAACTGTCTTTTGGGCATGCCTTGTTTAAATCTGAATAGTTAACACGCGTCCGCCATTGTCCATTCGTGTTTCTCATAAGTACAGGATTTGATACCCATTTCGGGTAGAGGGTGTTATGAATAAACCCATTGCTTTTGAGTCTATCCACCTCCTCTTTAAGGGCGGTAGATCTCTTCGGATCCATATTAGAATGAGTCCAAACGAACACATCAAGATTTGCTCGAAGAAAACCAGCAAGTTCCTTCATCATCGAGGAGCTGAGCTATTATCCAATCTTTAGGACCCATGATGGTCATTGTAGCTGACTATGATCTTGATCATCAGCTTAGACGGTTAAACCTTGGTCTCTTTGGGCTCCTCCTCATCATTCCTCGGATTTATATCTTTGTAAAACCGACTGTGGCTCCCAAGATAAGGCTCAGGTGCCGGTTGTCAATCTTCAGTGGCTTGGATGTGGAGAGACTTCTCCACACCCTTTCCTTTCTCTTTTTGCTGGGCCTCTCTGGACTCAGCTACATAGCAGGCACGCCCAACTGCTTGATCACCATGCAGAACTCCTATTCCATTATCGGTTGGGAATTTCAGAGTAAGACACCATGGGGCAATGGCGGTCCGTAATTCAGTGAGGGCTGGTCGACCCAGTAAAACGTTGTACGGGGAAGGTGCGTCCAACACAACAAATAGAAACATTCCCACTCTCTGACGGCTACTGTTTCCCAATTCTACTGGTAACTCAACAGATCCAATGGCTTCTGTCGCACTTTCGTTAAAGCCCTGAACACGGGCTTGGCACGGTTTCAAATATTTGGCTTCCGTTCTCATCTGGTCATATGCCATTTTAAAGATAATATCCACCGAGCTTCCCTATCAATCAAAAATTTTCTCACTAAGGCATGGCCGATCATGATAGAAATCACAATTGGGTCGATCGTCGATATCTCCACCTTATCTGCATCTTTATTTCTGAATACAATGTCATATACCATTGTGTGCTATTGTTTGGCCGGAGCCCCACATTCTATATTAGAACAACACTCAAAATTCACATACTTGATTGTGCTAGCATAGCGCTCCATCTCGTGCGAAATTTTGTCAGTTGGGTGTGGTCCTCTGGCTATTGTATTGATAAATAATCTTCCACCGGTCCTCGCAGGCTCTATAGCCCTATGCGATGCTTGTCCTCGGTTGTGGTCGGATGTCACATGTCGCCATCCTACGGGTCTTTAACAAGCTGCCGTAGTTTTCTTTCTTTCCCAAATCAGTTTCTCGATAACATCCTAGAGACGCATACATTCGTTGTTGTTGCAACTATAGCATTCATGGAAACGGTAATATTTTCCAGTTTACTTTTGTTTCTCCATCGATTTCTTCAGAGCGGCTTCCTATACTACATGGTATTGCATGTAGTCAAGTAGACATTCTCTAAAGACGTGTTTAGTGGTGTGTAGGTATCATACATTGGGATCCTAGACTTTCCTCTTCCAGATTCCCTCTTTCGTTCGTGGTTCCTGTCACTGCCTTTTTTTTGCTGATTTGGTTTATTTTGGACATTTACTTGAACTTTTCCAGAACTCTCCCCAAACTATTTTACTGCAATGTTACTCTACACTCCTTCTTCACTCAGTCTCACAACATTCTTCTTCTAAAGTGTCCAGCTTCCTCTTTCCTTAAATACTAAGCTGCTTTTGTATAAAAATGCTCCAACGTTGCGGGTGGTTTGCCGGCTAACCAATCGCCAAAGTCAGATTCTGGATTAGTCCCTCTTGTTACCGCTATAAATATTGAATGGTCGTTTGGATTACTGACTTCTATAACAGTTGTATGAAATCTCTCTAAGTAGTCTTTCAATGATTCTCCCGGAGCCTGGATCACGCTTGATAAGGACATTACATCTTTGGGGCGAGTTGCATGCATATAGAACTGCTCCATAAAATTTGTTGCTAAATCATCAAATCTAGAGATTGACCTTGGGGGAAATCTCGTGAACCACATCGTGCTATGCCAGGAAGAGTAATAGGAAAACATCTGCATTTTGTGGCATCATCAACTCATGCGGAATCCATCGACCATTCATATCTCATGATCTGCTACTTAGGGTCTGTTTTTACCTCATAGGCAGGCATCGACGGCACGCCGAATTTCCTTGGATACTCCGCGTGTAAAATATTGTCGGTGAATGGGGTATGGCTTCTTGAGATTCTCCAATCATCATTGGTCAAGTCTTGACTCCCCCTTACTAGCTGCTTGATCATAGCCATCAAGTCCGGCATTTCGATAATTGGGGCCATGCGGTAATCATGCTCCACCTCATGTGAATGGTCCGATCGATGTCTACGATCCATTCCACGCCTTCTTAACTAAACATCCTCTTGATATGCATTACGTGCGTTCACATCATCGTTATTCCGAAGGGGTAACTGATCTACATTAACTTGAACTCTAGCATCCAGATCAACTGCGGCGGCTCCAGTCCGAATTCCATCAAAAAGGGAAGGTTCCTCCTTTGGAGGAGGGATCGACCCCGGTCCCTATAAAGGGATCGGGTTCGATCGGTCCTGGCAGCTCGGGAATAGTTGCATGTTGATGTCCTGATGCTTCTACATTATATCCGTCAGCTCTATGACGTCTGCGCATGTGATGGTCATCTAATGAAGTTGAGCTCTCTGATGCAAAATAGGAAGTTGGCTCCTATCTAGTTTTCCCACATTGTTGATCCTTGAGTCGATTCATTAGATCAATATTGGCTTGAATCTGCTGGTTCAACCGTCGGCGGCTATGTATGAGCTCTCTTATCAGGTTTTAGAAATCAGCTCTTGTGATGGAATCAGCTAGATTTTGGACATCAATTGGATTTGCAGCATTGGCATCCACTGGTAGATTATTCTAGCCTTCTTATTGGATGCTGGCATTCTCGTTTCCCTCTACGTTTTGAGAGGTAGATCTGGTATTCCTAACCATTCTTGATAGTTTTCCTTAGACTTTTGCAAATATGAATAGAATGGATAAATTATTTGAAGATAATTCTTGATCTCTTCCTTGGATTTGTGCAATCCAACAGTAGCAAAGGGTTCTGAATGAAGCTGAGAATCTTGGTTCTCAGTGAAAGCACCAAAATGTTTATACAAAAAATTGACACAAACACCTAATAAAGATTTTATAGAGGAATAAATGAAGAATAATAAATGTAAACAAAGAGAATATAGTAGTAAAGTAATAAGAAACAAGCTTATAACAGAGATACAACATTTTATAGTGGTTCAGCGTTGTTTGCCTATATCCACTTTGAAGAGATAGCTTTATTAATCACTTTGCAAACTGAGTACAAGAGGGATCAAATGAAATCCTTAGTTACAAAGAATACGAAGGAATAAGGTGCTTCAAGATCTCAAAAATGAACAATCAAGTCTGTATTTATAGAGGAAGACGGTGAAATATCTCCTTGAAAATTCAACATAAGGCTCTCCAAATCTATAAGAGTGCACATGAGGGATCGCATGGCCCAAATCCCAAGAAATAGGGATTATGGCCAATCCCTATTTTGGCAGAGTTGGGGGCTGCGATCCTTGTGGGAGCTTCTCCATGTTGTATTATGCTTAGCCTCCGAGTTTCATGCCAATTGGATTAGTGGAACTTGTATTATTGATCAATCATTATTGCAATATGTGATGTTGTCTAATTCTGGCCGATCCCTTTAGAAGGAAGAGGGCTGATCCCTCTTGCTTGCTCCTTTTGGGATGTGATCCCTAAAATGGACTCCCTCGGCTCCCCACTTATTATTCTCAAAGTTTCATATGTATCCGACTTTTCGATTTGAGACATCAATCGTTTTATGTTGAGTTGCACTGTTTAGCCGGAGTAGTCTGATCCCTTTGGTAGAGAGGGATCATACCTTATACCTTTTTTAGATTAGACTATATTCTATATTTAAAACATTCTGTATAACATATCTCTCAATTATCTCCTGAATCAATTTCTTGATAACATCCTAATGATTCCTACATTCATTGATGTTGTGACCATAACATTCATGGAAACGACAATATTTTCCAGTTTTCTTTTGTTTCTCCATCGATTCCTTTCGAAGCTGGCTTCCTATACTGCATGGTATTGCATGTAGTCAAGTAGATATTCTCTAGAGACGTATTCAGTGGTGTATAAGTATCATACATTAGGATCTTAGACTTTCCTCTTCTAGATTCCCTCTTTCGTTCGCGGTTCCTGTCACCGCCTTTCTTTTGATGATTCAGTTTATTTTGGACATTTACTTGAACTTTTCCAGAACTCTCCCTAGACTGTTTCACTACAATGTTACTCTGCACTCATTCTTCACTCGGCCCCACGAAATTCTTCTTTCTTAAAGTGTCTAGCTTGCTCTTTCCTCAAATACTGAGCTGCTTTTGCATAGAAATGCTCCAATGTTTCGGGTGGTTTGCCAGCTAACCAATCACCAAAGTCAGATTCTGGGTCAACCCCTCTTGTTATCACCATCAATATTGAACGGTCATTCGGATTACTAACTTCTATAACGGCTGTATGAAATCTCTCCAAGTAGTCTTCCAACGATTCTCCCGAAACCCGGATCACGCTTGATAGAGACATTACATCTTTGGGGCGAGTTGCGTGCATACGGAACTGCTCCACAAATTTTGTTGCTAAATCATCCAATATAGAGATTGACCTTAGGGGCAATCTCGTGAACCACATCGTTGCTATGCTAGAAAGAGTAGTAGAAAAACATCTGCATTTTGTGACATCATCGGCTCGTGCAGGATCCAAGCCATTCATATCTCACGATGTGCTACTTGGGGTCGGTTTTACCCTCGTAGATAGGCATCGATGGCATGTTGAATCTCCTTGGTACTCCGCGTGTAGGATATTGTTGGTGAACGGGGTATGGCTTCTTGAAATCCCCAATCATCATTGGTCAAGCCTTGGCTCTCCCTTTCTAGCTGCCTGATCATAGCCGTCAGCTCCGGAGTTTGGATAGTTGGGGTCGAGCGGTAATCGTGCTCCACCTCACGTGAATAGTTTGATCAATGTCTACGGTCCATTCCATGCCTTCTTAGCTCAACATCATCTTGATGTGCGTCGCATGCATTCACCTCATCATCATTCCAGAAAGGTAGCTAATCTACATTAACTGAACTCTAGCATCCGGATCAACCGCGATGGCTCCAGTCCAAATTCCATCAAAAAAAGGGAAGGTTCCTCCTCTGGAGGAGGGATCGGGTCCGATCAGTCCTGGCAGCCCGGGAATAATTGTGTGTTGATGTCCTGATGCTTCTGTATGATATCCGTCGGTTTTGTGGCGTCTGCGCTTGTGATGGTCATCTGATGAAGTTGAGCTCTTCGATGCAGAATAGGTAGTTGGCTCTCTCCTAGTTGTCCCGCATTATTGATCCTTGAGTTGATTCATTAGATCGATATTGGCTTGAATCTGTTGGTTCAACCGTCGGCGGTTATCCATGAGCTCTCTCATCAGGTTTCGAAAATCAGCTCTTATGATGGAATCAGTTGAATTCTGGACATCAACTGGATTTACAGCATTGGCATCCACTGGTAGATTGTTCTGGCCTCATTGTTGGATGTTGGCGTTCTTGTTTCCTTCTACGTTTTGAGAGGTGGATTTGGTGTTCCTAGCCATTGTTAATAGTTTTCCTTAGACTTTGGAAATATGAATAGAACGGATAAACTATTTGAAGATAATTCTGGATCTCTTCCTTGGATTTGTGCAATCCAATAGCAATAAAGGGATCCAAATGAAGCTGAGAATCTTGGTTCTCGGTGAAAGCACCAAAATGTTTACACCAAAAATTAGCACAAATACATAATATAGAATTTGTAGAGGAATAAATAAAGAATAATAAATGTAAACATAGAGAATATAGTAGTAAACTAATAAGATACAAACTAATAATAAAGACGCAACAATTTATAGTAGTTTGGCGTTGTTTACCTACATCCACTTTGAAGAGATAGCTTATTAATCACTTTGTAAACTGAGTACAAGAGGGATCAAATGAAAATCCTTAGTTACAAAAGACTACAAAGGAACAAGCAGCGTCAAGATCCCGAAAATGAAAAATCAAGTCTGTATTTATAGAGGAAGACGGTGAAATATCTACCTGAGTTATTGATCAATCATTGTTGCAATATGTGATTTGTCTGATTCTGGCTGATCCCTCTAGAAGGAAGAGGACTGATCCCTCTTGCTTGCTTTTTTTGGGGTGCGATCACTAGGATGGACTTCCTAAGGTCCCCACTTCTTGTTCTCAAAGTTTCATACGTATCCGACTTTTGGATTTTGAGATATCGATTGTTTTCTACCGAGTTGCACTATTTAGCTAAAGTAGTCTGATCCCTTTGGTAGAGAGGGATCATACCCGATCCCTTCTCTAGACTAGACTATATTTCATACTTAGAACGTTCTGTATAGCGTATCTCTCGATTATGTTTGATCAAGGCTTCATATTATCATTTGTACTTGATTTCTGCACCCCACAATCATCGCTCTAGGTTACTGGCCCTGATGACAGTCGAATCTAACTTGTCCAATCGTTTGGATATAGCCAGGTCAAAATGCCAAATAACACGTATAATATAAATTACAATGTTTACATATTATGTTGTTTTCACTACAAGAAATTTTATTTTTTGTGGCGCTCAAAAAACGCTACAAAAACTTTTGGCGGCGTTTTGATAAACGCCGCCAGAAAACATGCGACTAAAAATCCATGATTTTTTGTTGCATTTATTTTAACGCCACTATAAATGCATTTTTGGCAGCGTTTTTCAAACGCCACCATAAATCTTTTTGTATCGTTTAAAAAACGCCACCAAAAGATTTTTTGGCGCTACTAATAGAATTTCCAACTTTACCCCTGTTTTACGGTTGCATTTACTCAACGCCACTATATATATTTCGGTAGCGTTTTTGAAACGCTACTAAAAGTTATTTATTATTTTACACCATTTTTTCATGCTATTATTTCCTATTAATGGTCTATTTTGGTTCTATTATATCAATCAACAATCACTCACATAATCATCATATTCAAATAAGTTAAAAAACACATTAACCATATAATCAAATAAAATATCCATAACCATTCCAATACAATAGTTTTTCGACAAAACGACATAACTCACATACAATAACCATTTGTATACAAATTTACACATCGGATACTAATAAATGTTATATCTAACTAGTGCTAACAAAACGTTTGATTACCCATAATTCTTTGTTGCATACACAAGTGAAAGCTAGCATCATCAAGTCCAAATTTGCTCTCAAAAGTCCGATGCCTACACAAGTGAAAGCACAACAGATAGTCAAACAATTACGTTAACTTGTAGGACTTCAAATATGAGATCAAACATCTACAACATTATACAAGTATATCCTACTATAAATGATGTCATGTAAATTATCAAAGTTATACACTTTTTTTCTACAACTCAGAATAATAGTTTTACTTATAAGAAATTTGGACAAAACTTACCTTTCCTAAAAGAACCAGATTCTACTCGAACCTTCCAATTTAGTTCCCATGTTTCTATTTTTTAAAAACCTGACAAACATACAGGAAAAAGCAGCCAACTGTTGCAGCACAAATGTTTTTTTGGCCAAAGATGAACATGTAGAAAGAACAAAAATAGTGGATATGACTACCTACCTCGTTCAGCTTGAAGACCATCCCTCATTATCCTAGTATATTGTGTACGTTATGCAGCAATAGACTACAAAGTACAGACACTACTTAGTTCAGCATCATAGAGAAATGAACTCTGCAAAAGATATAGTAGTGTCAATAAGATGTGAAATAACGACCACAAGATCGATGCATTTGTTTTGGATACTCAGTTACCTAATTGATAATTGTTTTTTGCAAGAGTATCAGCGTCATAAGTGAATAATTTGATGAACTTCATGTTTGGATCAATCAAGTGCCAAATAATAAAAACAGAATATAGATATAAGTTATGATATGCTTAAGAATCATTGTTCATGGTCTTCCAGTTTAAATTTATACTGCTGATTAGTGCCAATATGTCCATTAGAGTCTCTAATTTCCAAGTTCCAAAGTCTAATGGCTGGAGAGCATATCATGAAGGTAAAACTATGAATTGGAAAGATGGTAGAATGACGTTTAACAAATGGATGGGACCTTATTCCTCTATTTTAATAGTAATACGTTACAATGACAATGTGGTTTTGTACTACAAGGCATGGTACATGTGTACTGGAAGCCCTTTTATGTGATTCAAAACCTGATATATACGAAGGTGGCATATATTCAAAACCACGTATACTTTAAGACTTTATATATATAAAACTTATATATTTAAAACTCATATTTTCCAAAGCCTGACATATCCACTACCTTTATGTATCTGATATTACCAGACCGATCTATTTTTCAACTCATGCACATACTTTAAAACTGGCGTATATTGGAGCTAAGTTAAACTTAGGGCTGTCACTGAGTTAAACTCAGGGCTGTCACTGAGTTAAACGCAACGTTGAGCACTGAGTTCCACTCAATGAAACTACACGAAGTTCCACTCGTTGCACAAGCACTGAGTGAAATAGTGAGTTTATAACTCAATGGTTAAACCAAGTTTATACTCAGCGGTTGCACTGAGTAAATACACGACTCCGACATATGGTTGTCAATCACCACTGACAAAATAAATTAACATTGGCATAAAGTCTAATATGTTTTCATCAAATGAAAAGCATTCTTCAAATAAGCTTATATGGTTAACGAGAGCATTCAGTGCTAATGCTCATCCATGTTGAATCTAAAAAAAATATAACTTATATGTAAGCCAATTTTACTAAACATCAGCTATACATAAAGAAACTAAAAATCAACCACTTTGATTTTGTTCCATTAAAAATGCATACATAAGCAAATAGATGCATATAAGCCAGTGATTTTAGTAGAGCCCACCTGATTAAACATTTAAAATAAATAGTTGAGTGACATGAAAAACGGAACGTATGCTCGATAAAACTAACTCAAAACAATTACAAATATTCTTCTAAAGCTTCAATGGCTTTAGCTTTACTAAATAATCATATTAAAAATGATATGTTGAATCATTTTTATTGTGAGCATGTCCTTTTTTACTGATGGGTGGTTCTCAACAAGAGGAGAACGCTTGTGAAATATAACGGTCATAATAAACAAAGTGTTATTAACATACATGGATCTTGGTGAGCGATCAATAATACTTATTCAAAGTTAAAAAAACAGTCAGTAAAGAGCTGATCTGTAGGTAGAATGAGATGTAAATGGTCCACAACATAGATTTATTGTATCAGTAGTAAAATCATGTTGTATTATAAACATATGCAGGTCAAAGGTATATAAGATATGCTCAAATGTTATAAACTGGACTGTTGTAATCCAGATAATACCAGACGTGAAATGACATGCTATAAACTGAAACTGGTAGTATGTTTTTATTTGGGTTGGAATTGATTTGAGCTGAAGTGTGGTACAGAGAATATGATGCAGAGGCTAGCGTCTAATATATCAAAATTAGTTAATGTCTGAAGTGACTGAAATATAAGTCGACGACAATGATGCTAACTGCAGCTTGACAATGATTTAAAATCAAAATTAAGTGCAGGTAGTAGAACTAAAACACATATCCTATGATACTTGGAAGAATAAGTGGAAATGTTTCAATAACATTGTACATTATTATAAACATTTAAACATAAAAGTTTTGATAACATTAACTCATTATTAATTTAAAATGATTTCAAATAAGTATATTTAATATATTATGGGTGAACTAAATGTATCATGACAATATAATTATTCTTGCAACTTTGAATACCAGAAATCAAAGTGGAAACAGATGGTAAATTTTAAAATAAAAACACCTATCGATACACTACTTACAAAATCACTGGACTTAAATAAGCTTCAACTCAAACACGTACAAAGTTCAATACGAAAAGCATCAAACAGTAGCAAGATATCAATAATGTTCTGTTTGAATTGTCAAAATAAAATACAGGTTAACCATAATAGTGCAATACATCATATTATACAAAGTTTGTTCAATGAGTAACGACAATTGCCTATAGCTACAGAAATTAGTCAAAATAGTTCAAGCAAGCCAAAGAAATCCAAATCAAACAACATTGGCCAATGTTCTGGAAAATAGTATCTTTTGAAAACAACTATATAGTAAGTTTAAAATCCTTTCGACATCATTCAATAGCTTCAATCCACAATCCATAGCATTTCAATTTGTTTTAAATGTACAAAACTAACTAGAATTCGTCAAACAAGGCGAAGAAGCAAATCAGGATAAAAAACAACAACGTAAGCAAAAAAGTTTAAAGGCAATACTATTTCAAATATAGTTGAATTATAAACATTATATACTGATGACCAAAAATTAATCATTTACTCTTATGTATGCACGCGCGTGTGTGAAGCAGGAAGCAATTTAACATGTTAGGCTGCCAAGCCTTTATGGGTTCAACATTTCATCCATTTTGAGCAAATTTCAAGCCTAGTACAATGGTAAAATACTGACAATAAGCCAAAGTTTATACTCACTCGAAATTAGTACAGTCCTAGCCTCTGTCTTCGAATATTTCCTTTACTGGGATAGTTATACTTTTGCTTATAATGCCATCGACAATTATCCAAGCTTGGTAACTCAATTTATAGCTGTTTTTGGTACTGTTTTGATTCTCGATTTGATTTATTTTTTTGGTGATATATAGAAAGGATTCAAGTATCAAAATAAACAAGTCCTACACTAACTCTTAAATAAAACAGTTACTGTTTTTCAAAGAAAATCACAACTTTTTTGTCCATAACAAATAAAATGGTTCTGCACTAACTTAACTTCGTTAATAAAATCCTACCTTCACCAAATATATCGTATAAGAGTAAATTAAAGAATAATAACTGTTAAAAGACTCAACTCTAATTAAAAAATAGTTATTTAATCAAACGAATTTTACCTTACACTTGTGAGAATCTGAAGTCTGGAGAGATGATGCAGTGATCCTGATGTCACGAGAGCCGTCGATGTTTGGTGACGTCTCTTGGAGAGATGACGCATCGCGTGTTGAGCCATCGATGTCTGATGTCGCCTGAAGAGATGATGCGTCATGTGCTGAGCCGTCACATCGTCTTGTGTCAAAGTCGGGTTCGCAACTGCCATCGCTAGCCTTAGCCGCCTGCTCCATCGTCGTTTAGGCATCCAGCCTCCACCTCGCCCTCCGACGTCGTGAGCTCCCAGCCCTTCGTGACGTCACCGTCATCTCCTTCCATCACGTTGCCCTCCTCTAGTCGCGATGTTGTTCGCGTATTTTCTTTTTCCATTATTTTCATTTTCGATTTCAGATTGATTTGAGAGTGGGAGAATTAGGAAAATTAGGGTTGTGGAGTAAATCGGAAGAGCCGAACAATTTTTTTCTATGGAGTAGCTTGAGAAGAAGAAAAAGTGGTAAAGGAAATTTGAGCGGCCACAACAAAATTTAGCAAAAAATTACACGAATTACTGGCGGGAGAATTTTAGCCGCGTTTCTTTGTTTATTTTTATATTGTAAAATTACCAACAGTTGCACAAAATTTAAAACGCCACCAATTAATGCAACGAAAAATAGTTTTTCTTGTAGTGTTTAAATCTAAAATATTACTTGCTATATTTATATATATGGAAACATATATGAGTATATTGCTTTAACTCAAACTTATAGGATGGATTTTGTGTTGAACTGTAATATTTAATCTCAAACTTTTTCTTAACTGAAACTAAATTCATTGCTGTTAATTTTGGAGTTTAAAACATTGAAAATTGTCAAATGTAATTTCAATATATATATATATTAACATACCTCTACACATCTATTATTATATATAATTTTAAATCAAAATCTTGGATAACTAATGCATACGTAAATGGAAAACATGATCTGTTGCCGTGTAAATACCAGCACCTACATACGGTCACATTATTTATGTACACATCATATCTGTAGCACATGAACTTTACACAAATAATGTATTTGATATACTTGCAAACTAAATATAATAAACAAAACTTTTTAAACAAATAGAATAAAATAAAGATTTATTTAAAATATTTTATATTGTATCTAAAATCCACTTTAGACTTCATAGGTCCAACAGATCCAAAATAGGAACTTTTTTAAATCTACCTATTTCACCAGCTTCCGACTGACCTAGTTTGAAAAAACAAAAGATATTTTAAATTTAAATGTTAATTTAAAATATAAAAGTAAAATTTTATAAAAGTTATAAAATGCATTCATTTTTCAAAATTGTTTTGAGAAATTAGATAATTAATTTTGAAATTTAAATTAAATTATTTTAATTATTTTAATTAGATAAAAAATTAATTAATAAAAGTTAATTGATTTAAACATATATATTGATTTATGTGTAACTATAATTGTTGTAGTTATTTATTTGTCTTATACTTATGATAAATTAAACTAAAATTTTAAATTAATTAAAATAGTTAATTAAATTGTTTAACCAAATAAAATTTATTAAAATGCATACATAAACAAACTATAAATGTTATAGTTGATTAACCACCTCAAATAGTTTAAGATAAGCAATGTAAAATTTTAGAAATTCTATATAAAATAAAATAAAATAGATAAATATGATTTAATTGATAAAATTAATTAAATAAGATTTAATAATATACATGAAAATATTATATAAGTTAATTAAATTATAAAAGTTTATATATAAATTAAACTTGTATAATATGAATGTATAATATAAGTGGAACTATAAGAAACCTAATTTAAATTTAAGAAACAAGTACATATGTATTGTATATGTACTGTGATTTCAGATGTGTCCAACACTTGAATCACGAGGGTATTTCATAAGAAATACATAGTTTCTTATATCGATATCACTCAATACAAATATGTATTAAAATGGATGAATATTTAATATAAGTTGTCCTCTACAATTTACATATTAATAGGTTGCTTGCATAATATTTAGTTGTTGAGCTTTCCTCAAGCTAGAGATGTTATGTATAGTACTATTAATATATTGACTAAAAGAGGTAGGATTCATACATGTATTTGTTGAGCTTTCCTCAAGGTATGTACATTATACTTAAGTCATCGCAAAATGATGGGCATGAGTGAATAATCTTTTTTAATTTGTTGAGCTTTCCCTAAGTTCAAGGTGAGATTAGGACAAAGACCATGGATTAGGAATTTTATATGATAGTGTTAGGGGTAAACCTTAGGAGAAATTATGTAATTTGTTACATATATCGAACTCGATAACCAATCTTATTTAGAATAAAAAGTATTTTGTTTCTATTATATACTTGTTATATCGTGGTATAACTAATTAAGTAATTAATTTAAAGTATATTAAATAGAAAATCCTTAAATGATATGTTATGTAATAATATTACAATGTGTTGTAATAATGAGAAATTTATCACATTAAAATAACATGTTATATTTTAAATAATCCTACTCAAGATGTTTCAAGATGGATATTGATACATCCATTAAGATTAGAGTGTGTAAAGCTCTCTAAAATTTGGGTAGTGTATTTTTCATGGCTGCTGGGTGCATCAAGGGGTTACGTACTGATAAATATGAGATGACAATGAAATGACTTGCTTGAGAGATGTTATCCGGCCTTTTGATCCGGCTTTATCTAGGCAGACTGGTCAAGTTAGACTCGTTGATAAATAAGGAAATCATTTCATAAGAGGTGATCGCGGAGTCCAAAGATCAAACACAGATGACAATATGAAGTACCGATCAAGCGAAGCCAAGAGAGAGGCTCTACAGAACATTCTAAGTATGGAATAATGCTTCCCCTAGGTATGAGATCGGATCTGATCACTATGGCTATGAACAACTTGAATCGGCAGTTCAACTCAATGGGAATCGATTAATATCTCTTAAAACATGAAAGAAAATATGCAAACAACTTTGGAAACATGAAACCAGCATGGAATGGTACCCACCAGAGCGATCGCAGCATGCCATGTGTGCACCTTGATCGATCGGCCCTAATCACTCAACATGGGGAATTGGTCCCCGAGATTTTTTAAGTGACCCCCTTTGCATCTGGAGATTCTATCGGTGAATTTTCAAGAAGATATTTGGTCGTCTATGCCTATAAATACAGGGTTCATAGCTCATTTGTGATCTTTTACACTGTTGTTTTCTTTGTATTCCATTGTAATCACAGATTCCGATCTGATCCCTCTTGTACTTAGAAATTCAAGTGGCTAATAAAGTTATTTCTTCAAATTGGACATAGGCACTCAACCCCGAACCACTATAAATCTGTTTGTCATCATTTTTTGCTTGTTTTATGCTGGTTTCCTCTGTTTAATTTTAAATTTCTTTATTTATTTCTCTACATATAATCTACTGGGTATTTGTGCCAACTTTTGGTGCAAATATTTTGGTGCTTTCGGTGAGAAGGGAATTTTTTTAGCTTGATTAGATCTCATCATCTACTAGTGGGTTCCTATATCCGCGAGATAGATCTAGTTTTCTGCCGATAAGTTTCCATTTCTACTCAGATTTGAAGAAGATCTAGACGGAAGCTATTAGCCATGGCTAGAGGAAAGTCTACCACTTCCCGTGTTGTCAAAGGAAATGACGATGCTAGTGTATAACAAGTTGATCAAAATGTACAATCGGCTGCTGCCGATGCCTAAAATGCAGCTGAATATATCACCAGAGCTGATTTTGAAGTCCTAATGAAGGAACTAATGGATAGCTGTCAGGAGCTCAACCAGTAAATCCAGGCTAACATCGACCTAATGAACCAGTTGAAAGATTGGTGTGGAAAGACATGGAGGGAGCCTTCCCCGTACTCTGGATAAGAAAATTCCTCCTTATCTAACGACTATCACCGAAATAGACACCGCAAAACAAATGCATACGACATTGGAGCATCAGGGAGGAACTACGCAGCTGGAACATCAGGATGGAATTAGGCGATCAGCCACGGCCGAATGACACCGATCGGTACGGAACCCCTAAGGGGAATCGACACCGAACCTTTAAATCAAGAGGGTAATCAGGATGCAAGTGGAGGAGCTTACTATGGGGGCACTGGGATTAATCAAAGTGCTGGAGCTTAGGCGAATATGGTTGAACCACAGTTGAGAGATGACGATAGAACTACTGCTTAGGAAATGGATTAAGAGTAAGAGGAGCCAAGGCAACGTGGTAATGCCCGAAGGCATGGATCGGATCTCTCACGTGAGGTGGAACAAGACTACCGCCAGGCACCAACTCTCCAAACACCAGACTTAATGGCTATGGTAAGACAGCCCGTGAAAGAAAGTCAAGGCTTGACCAACGATGATTGGGGACTCTCTAGAAGTCATACTCCATTCACCAACAACATTCTACATGCAAAATACCCGTGGAGGTTCCATATGCCTATGATGCCTGCATATGCAGGAAAAACCAACCCTAGGCAGCATCTCTTGAAGTAAAAATGGCACATGGACTCCGCCCGTGCCACTGATGCAGTCAAGTGCGGGTGTTTTCCCATTTTTCTAGAAGATGTTATGACCATGTGGTTCACCAAGTTACCACCGTGTTCAATCTCTTCATTTGATGAGTTAGCAAGGAAGTTCCTAGAGCAGTTCCGTATGCACATGACTCACCCCAAGGATGTAATGTCACTCTCTAGCTTGGTCCAAGCACCAGGGGAGTCACTGGGGGAGTCCTAGGGAAACATCATCAGACGGACCTGCAATTTCATGAAGATCAATGGGTAATCCCATGACTATCGGGTGCGAGATGTAAACCTTCTCGAATGTTGGAGAAGTAAGAGATATACCTTCACCAGATTGGCCTTCGGTTGCAGCTTGAGTGCCGCCTTCCAAAATTGGAGAGCCTAAAAGATTTGTGCATCCATGAATGATCTTGATCATAGCCCATACCCTTTTCTGGGGCATGAGAAATTGGAGCGCCAGTTGCTTGAGTAATATGAGAGTCTTGGAAACTATATCCTGAGGCTTCACCGCCATCTTTCCCTTTTCCGGTGATCGTTAGATTGCTGAGTAAGCTGAGCCGAGCAGCCTTGAGTTTATAAGGCTCTTCATCGCGCAAGATTTCACACATGAACTGTTCTTCATCCACTTCAGCGCTACCAAGAGACTTCTTCTTCAGATCAAGCGATATGGTCCCTTGCCTCTTCCTTGATGGCCTCAATCTGTGCAAGTTGTTTGTTGACCTCTATTTTATCTTCGCGAGCCTCGATGTTCTCCTCGTAGTATCATTGAAACTCCCGCTGAGACTCGAGTTCCTCCTACTTTTCCTTCTCAAGCTCTTCCTTAAGCTGTTTAATACGAAGGACCAAAGCTTCATTGTATTTCTTCAACTCCTCCTTCTCCTTTTGTAGAATATCTTTTTTGAGGGCTAGAGTACCGCTGCGACGAACGGCAGTGTCCAATTCGGCTTGGTGCACTTTCTTCAAATGCTCGATAGCTTCAGAAGACTCACTGGCTTTTTTCTCAGCATCGACCAACTTCATACCCAACAGCTTGACCTTCTCGTCCAAGCACTTGATGATGTCTTTGTCGTGGATAGCCTTAAGAGTTAAGCGATCAATTTCGCATTTCCTTTCCATCGACACCTCAGAGATTCTCTCAGCCACACGGAGAGTTGTACTGTGCTGGACATAGACATCACTCACATAAGAGAGCATTGTGTCCTTCGCCTCCAGAGGGAATGAATGCAAAGTGGAAATTTTTTTGATCTTGTCAAAGCACAACTTAGGAAATGTGGCCTTGAGCTCAGCCATATTCTCTGTAGTAGTGACATCAAGAGTAGTCAGGGATGAGGGGGCCCATCTGTCGTGCTTGCAGAATGAAGCGTCAAGACCTTCCGCACCAGACTGGCATTCAAAAAATCGACGGACGCCAAAGGAACCCGAATGTTGCTTGGGTGCAATGGCCGAAGTGGGAGCATGAGACAGCGACTTACTACTGCTATGTGTAGTAGGGTGTTGACTGGCACCCTTATGGTGAGAAGACCGAGATTTTGATTTATGCTTGGACAACGAGCCCTTAGATTGATGGCTTCGGTCTTGGTCTTCTCTCCCTTCATACCCTTCTCTGTCTCGACCTCGACTGGGCCCAAAATAAGATGGTTGGGAGTACACTAATCTCCTCAAGTGATCATAGTTACATGGGCAATCCCATTAAGCCTACAAACGAAATGAAAGAGTATAAGAATTACTAGAGTTAAAGGTGGATAAGTTCGTGCAATGCATTGCATGTAATCGTGAGTGTCCTAGTGTACCCCCAACGGATTAGTTGTTGGAGCTTTGCTCACTGGAGTAATCTCTCCTATGTCAGTAGGTGGAATGTTAGTGCCAAATCGAATAGGAGATTCAGACCCCCCGAGACTTAAAGTGGCAAAATCATAATTCCCAACATCATATGGAATTGGGATGCTCGAACCCTTAAATAAATTTTGCTGGAGGCACAGAGCTAGATTGATTGGTAGCAGCAGAGGTTGACTTGGATTTCTTGGAGACATGCCCTCTGCGAAGCTTGTAAACGAGCATTTTCTCTTTTTTGAGGTGGGGAGCTATGGGTCTTGGGAGAATCCGACCACAGGCTCATGACTTGAGCTAACATCATCACGAATGGGCTCATTAGCATCGCCCCACACCTCGCCTTCCTCGACGACATCCTGAGCCCCTTCGACTGGAAGCACGACTGGATCAGCTTCGTTACCTTTGCCCAACAATGCCTCTTCTTTCTACAACTTTCTCCTCTATGATTCTAGCCAGTCCTATGCTGCGACCTTCTTCTAGTAGGCCAAAGCCAAAAAGGCGCTCATCAATGAGAAGAGATCTGATGTCTCTATCCAGCACTGGTATGTTTTTAGCGTTGAAATCGCCTCCGAGAATATGTTGACAGTGGGACTTAGATGGCTACCTGCAATGTTCAATAAAAAAACTGCTTAATTTAGGATACGACTTGAATCAAAGCACTTAAAGTTAAGTTTAAAGCAACACTTTTGTCCATCCAACCACTGTCGTGCAAAACCAGTTGGGCGACTCACGTAGAACTATTCATTCTTAAAAGCGCTCAGTTTGTTCCAAGCACTGGTTACGACCTTGCAGTTTGTGACTGACTCGAGGAAAGTGTATGAGAGGCTTCCTCTTCGCCGCTTAAGGTTGTAGATGAATCTAATGTCTTTCGGAGTCGGCTCACGATATAAGAACTCAAGAAATACCATGTACATGTAGTGAGAAATGCATAGCTATTGGGAAGCAGCTGAGCCGATGCCCAATCTTAAATAATGTAACATTTTCCGAATGAATGGATTGAAGGGCGAAATACAACCAGCTCAGCACATGAACTTGTTGCATGCAGTATACCCCTCTGGGGGCAAGTGAGCCCTATCATTATGGGACTCGTACATCCTCGTACGGAATCCCGTGTTTAATGCACAGCCTACGAAGAGAGGTCTTGTAAACCTTTGAAGCCACTAAATCCTCCAGATTATTCAAGAAATGGCATCTTCTATAGTGTCGGGAGCTAGCTCGATTTCTGCTTCAGGGTTCAAAGGAATTTCAGGCACTTAGTGAGAACTTTTGGGCTACTCAGTTTGATGGCCTAGAGAGTTTCTAGCAGATACTGTAGTTGAGCTTGATCCAACATTGGAATAGTCATGTTGAGAAGTTTTTTCAATGCCCATAGTAGCTAAATGCTCTGAGCATCTGGAACCCATAACTATTAAACTCAACAGATAGTAATCATTAGGAAAATAAACCTAATCTCCAGTGCTAAGTGTAAACTAGTGCAGTGTGGTGCAGTGCAGTGATAAACAGTTCAGAATTCAAATGACAATTATGACGAGACTCTGGAGTTAGACCGAAGTGACCGTCATTGCTGGTCGTCCTAACCGGTTTTCACGTCGATGGTTGTGGATTTTATCTAAGCTCTGGGATTAGTCATTGGCATATAAAATTACAAAATTTGCATCCAAGTTCATTCGAGACTATATGTTATACTTGTTCAAGTTCAAGTTATATTCAAATGTGTACGACTTTGGTTTTCGATGATTCAAATTATATAAGTTCAAATGAAAAGTTCAAACATTCACATTCTAAGTTAAAAGCATCGGTATTCAAGTCAAAGTGCTAAGATCATGGTCGAGTCCTATCTCGGAGTTCAAGTGTTTAAGTTCAGGTCTAATATTGGATATGCAAACATTCATGTCCGAGTTTGTTTACATGTTCATGCTCCTATAGAAGGGCTTGGGTTCATTCATGCATACAAGTTTAGGTGATCAAGTCCCAAAGTTTAAGTTTGCTCGAATAAGGTTAAAAAATGGCTAAGTCCCTCTAGGCAGTGGGATCGTACCCTATCCCTCCCATAGGAAGATTTGCCTTATTCATCTCCTCAACAGCTAAAGCCGATCGCTCCACTCTACATTCATATATATCAACCTAATTCCTATAACTGATCGTTCCTCCAACATCTATCATCGATCGATCCTCACTACCACTTCACTTTATCCTCCATATATTACAACCGATAGCCTGGAACCAACCTTCAACCGATCGTACATCAACATTGATTGCTCCATCATTGTCGTTGTTCCGCCCAAAACAATTTCTACATCATACCATTACTCCAATCCCCTAAACTTCAGTACCAATCATCAATACATCCATCGCTGATCCCAATCACCAATCTAAACCCACGACAATCTATACGCCAACAACCATCATCTCGTCATACAACTTTAAGTCAAATAAAGTACAGATTAGACCTACTTATGCAATTACAATCGAAAGAGGCAACAACAAGGAATGGATGAAAGGTTGGGTTTGATTCGAGTTGTGAAATTAGGTGTTGGAGTTGGGTAGATGAAGGTGGCAGATTGATTAATGGTGATGGTGAATGGTTTAAAGACGATGGATGTCCAAATGGATGGAGATTTGTGATTTATTTTGATGGATTCGAGCTTAGATTCATCAATAGCAATGGAAAGGGAAAGAAGAGGGATCGACTCGTTTTCAATATGAATGAAGGGGGATGAGTGGAATAAGCCAAGTCCATAGCTTATATACGAACGTAGCCTGCTTACTTGGGCTTTAAATTTGTTTAAGTCCATTTCGACTAAGCAATCGATGCCGATCCCTAACTTAGGGGATTAGTACCGAATGCCCCCTTACCAAAAAAATATGATGAAATGAATGAACATTTGATTGGGAATTGGCAATGACCCTGGAGTCTGGACATATAAATGTGATTGGGAACCAGTGACAAAAGTGTATACGTGAATAAACGTGCACGTACTCACCCAACAGTCGATTTCTTGAATCGACAAAGATTAAATTATTACCTAGATATCACAGAAAAGTTGTCATTACAGATTACCAAAGCCTTCCAACTCAATCAACAAGTTTAATGGAACCAAGCATAAACAAAGGCTGGGGATTGCACTCCGAAATTATACTGACAAATATCGACCATGCGCCATGATGAATGAAGAGAGACACGACTCTTCGGAAAGATGTTTCAATGGAAGGGTAATGACCGTTCAGGAAACTAAATGGAATTCCTCTCGGTGACCCTAACTTGTTTCGATTCATAGCATGTCATGTTTGAAACAAGACATACTTTAAGGGGCAAGTGTTATATGGCCTTTTGATAAGCTATCCGGACTGACTGGACAAGTTAGACTTGATGGTAGACAAGGAAAGCGGTTTATAAGAGGTGATCACAGAGTCCAGGGATCAAGCATAGACGACAATATGAAGTAAGGATCAAGCGAAGCCAAGAAATAGGCTCTACAAAACATTCTAAATATGAAATAGTGCTTCCCCTAGGGAGGGGATCAGATCGGATCAGTATGACTATGGACAACTTGGATCAACAATTCAACTTAACGGGAATCGATCGATATCTCTTAAAACATGAAAGCAGATATGCAAACAACTTTGGAAACATGAACTAGCATGGAAGGGAACCTACCAGAGCGATCGAAGCATGCCATGTGGGAACCTTGACCAATCGGTCCCGATCGCTCAACATGGGGAATTAGGCCCCGAGATTTTTTGACTGACCTCGTCTGCATATGGAGATTCCGTCGGTGAATTTTCAGGAAGATATTCGGTCGTCTACGCCTATAAATATAGGGTTCATAGCTCATTTGAGGGATCTTTTACGTTGCTATTTTCTTTGTACTCCATTGTAATCATGGATTCTGATCCAATCCCTCTTGTACTCAGAAATTCAAGTGACTAATAAAGTTATTTCTTCAAAGTGGACGTAGGCACTCAACGCCAAAACACTATAAATATGTTTGTCATCATTTTTTGCTTGTTTTATGCTGGTTTCCTTTATCTAATTATGAATTTCTTCATTTATTTCTATACATATAATATATTGGGTGTTTGTGCCAACTTTTGGTTCAAACAAGAGATTTATGTTAATTAATATAACTAAGGTCAAACAGAGAATCTTGAGGTGACGATATAACACAATTCTCTCGACTTGATAATACCGTTGAATATCAATGTGCATTGATGTGCACGTAAATGTGTATATTTTTACTTCCATGTTTAATCGAATTTTAATTAAATAAATGAGCATATAGGGTATTTTAACATGTTTAAACAAAAATTTCAATTATTTTCAAATCATCATTTATTCATCTTCATTTATGGGCAAAATGGTCATTTTTGTGTGTTAATTAATTTGAGAAAATTCACTTGCACATTTTATTTTTATTGTAGGAAAATTGGATGGAAATTAGAAGATGCTTCATGCATTCATGCATGCACACAAGAGAAGGAAGCAAGTGAAGATGGAAATAAATAATTTCATACAACATGGAGGACCCCACCTACCAATTTACCTTGATCTACCATTAGGAGCTAATGCACATGTTAGTGAAGCTTAAAGTTATATGCATAATTAATGGAGGATTAATTAGAAGCTAATGATAAATTGGTAGCCACACTTCCTAAAGGGGTATTTTTGGTAGTCCCTAAAATATGAATTAGGGTTTCAAATATGTATAAATACCTCTTATGTTTCATGTAATGTGCTCTTAGCTCTTAGCCGCCTCTTGTAGTTAGTTTAGTTTTAGGCTTAAAAATAAACAAAAACTCTCTTTTCTTTTTAATGGCTTCTATGCCTTCTCTTATGTAATTTTCTTATATGCAATTTTAATTTAAGCTATTTTATTTCATGTTCTTTTTCCTTTCATGTTAGTTGTAGATCTTTTTATTTATATAAGTAGATTAGTTTTTATTTTATTTTAATTAGCTCTCTTCTTATTTAGCTTGCATTTTCTTCTTGTTTTTGTTTCATGTTGAAATCTACATTTGTTGAAGTAATAACAAATATGAGAGGCTAAACCCCTTCAATTTATGGGTAATGAAGCTTTCTTAAATCATGTAGATTCAACATAATTTGCTCATTTATGTTCTCTTTATGTGCTTAATGGAAAGTTGCATGTTGATGTAAGTTTATTAATGAATTTGATAGTCTATGATGTTAATCACATATAGGCGATTCTTACTCAAATAAACTCAATTTACATCATCATCCAACTAATTGATTTTGGTAATGGAAGTGGATTTAAAATCAAAATTTGATGGTTTATGTTACCAATTCAATAGTAAATAAGCCATGCTTAAAATAGATTTTATTTTTAATTTCATTGTCACTTTCATGAGAGTTCCTAAGTGGGTTTGAAGGGTCTGTTAAATTTTGATGGTTTATGTTGGGCTAATTAATAACACAAATAGGCCATACTTAGGATAAACACATCAACTAAATTCATAATTGACCAACAAAGAAAGATCATAATTTCATGTTGTGTTAATTTATATGATCAGGAGAGTGGATATATCACTAAATTGTCTTTTAATCTCATAGTTTTCATTCACTTTTGTAGAAGTTAGTTTTTGCAATTTTTTTTGTAGTGAACAACACTCTCAAATTCTTGGTTTAATTTGATTGAGTAGAAATTTTAAAATCACTTTCAATTCCCTACGGATCGACCCGTACCCGCCACGTACTAAAATTGTGCACCGTGCGCTTGCGGTTATTTTTAATTTAATTTTTTCGGCTATGTTTCTAATCCGATAAAAAGTTAGCCGTTAAACAAGTTTTTGGCGCCTTTGCCGGGAAATTAGTTTGATGTTATTTCTATTCTTTGAATTATTTGTTGCTTTATTTTACTGTATTTGCTTGTTTTGTGTGTTAATTTGCATTTAAAAAAAATTAATTGTTGTTGTGTGTTTGTTTTGTGATTTTTGCTTGCATTTTGTTTGTGTGCTTGTTGTCGTTCTATTTGTATTTGCATTTGCATTTCTATTTAATACACACACAAGTTTATTTCAAAAAGATTTTTTTATTCCATTTCATTTACAATATTTTTTTGTACAACTTTCAAAAAGAAAAAAATACACAATTTCCTTCTGCAATACAAACAGTTCTACCATTCATACAAACTTCCACCACCATTTCATAAAAATCAACTTCCAGTCACCAAACTACCATTTCATACAAACTTCATAGCCAAAACCATTACATTCACTAACCCTGTGCACTATGTCATCACTGCACACCAAAAACAGTGCACATCTACAATTCAAACTGCCTCATTTCCATCACAGTTTCTTGCTAGTACATCACAGTTTCAAACTCCTTCCCCCTGCACACTTTCATCACAACCCCTGTACCACCCCACTACACCCTTTAACCACAGCATCACATCCTCCACATTGCCTGCTGCCTTCCACCACCTGAAACCCCTTACACACTGTTTCATCACTATCCTCTCCTCCACCATCTTTACTGCTGCCTACCCATACCACAATACCAAGCCAACCAGCATACAACACTTCTGCCATCTAACTGCAACTACAATTCACCACAACTCCACCCTGCACATCCCCTTCATCAAACAAACCACATCAATACTAAACTTCACATAAACCAGCACTCTGTAACAGTTCACCCCTATCCCCTCTGCCTGCATACATACAAACTACCTCTACCATAGTTCATCAACCAGTGCAACATCCACCTCTGTTAACAATCACCATCCATACTTCATCCTGCACTGTCATAGCCCTGCACCTTTCTCATCCTCACAGCCTTGCCAACTCTGAAGCATCAACTACATCAACCCTTCAACAACCTGCCACTTCTTCTGTCACCAATTACAAAGCATCCCCATGTTACACTTTCCTCCATCAGTGCTTCCCCTGCATTCACTTCAATACTTCATCATATCCCTCAAGCAGACTTCCCCCATACCGCATTTTGCTGCTGCTCCAAACCCCAGTCACTGACCATCACTGTTCGATCACATAATGTTTGATCACTGAGGGTTTGATCACTAACCATTCTTGAAACCATAATCACCAATACAACACATTCCTACCAACTTCATCACTACATTCATATCAACTGCATATCACTTCCTCATATTTCATTAACTACCAAACTTCTTTGGCCATAACAAATGTCTACACATCCCTTTACTTGCCGACCACTCCTCTACATCATCTTTGCCTACTTCAAACATACAAACTCAAAAAAAAACTGTCACTGTCCTGCTATTCATCCTATACATCAACCAACAGCCACTACAAACTTCTACATCAAGCTACACACTGCTTCTTGCATCACCACTCAACATTTCACATACTACGGCATATCACAACAGCCTTCTCTCTGCCACTTCTGCTATTCACCAACCATCGATACACTGCCAGCAGCCATACATACACATAAGTCACATTCACATCCAACCCC
Organism: Allium fistulosum; assembly: GCA_030737815.1. Taxonomy (NCBI): domain Eukaryota; kingdom Viridiplantae; phylum Streptophyta; class Magnoliopsida; order Asparagales; family Amaryllidaceae; genus Allium; species Allium fistulosum. The sequence goes on from JASFAW010000014.1 coordinate 10,412,848, forward strand.
ATACCACTGCCTCCTACCACAGACCAACATCATTCACTCCTTCCACCAACCATAGCCTCCAAAAAAACTGCAAAACAACCAAACATATCTAATAACAGCAACCTCACAACCTACATACATCCCTTTATCTCCAGCCACCACCTTTCATTAACATTCACCAGATTCCCTAATCACCGCCTCGACCTGAAATCCATCTACAAGCAACAGCCCCATCCTCAACATAAACCGCCAACCACCATGACCAGCGAATCGCCTAATGACACAAATCGATTCTAATTTCGCAAAAACTTAAACCCGAAATCGTCTTCACAACTCACTACTAGATTTCGAAAAACAAACCGCCGCGACTACCAGACTCCTGATACCACATCTCTTCAATCTTCAATATTCATGAAATTCATTTGGATTTTGGGAATTTGATATTTGTAATTTTATTAAGGGGGAATTAATTTAAAGGACAAAGATTTGTATATTTTTTGCCTCAAGGACACAACCTCAATATTTTTACCACAAGGACAAACATTCTTCTAAAAATTATTCATAAGGACAAACATTTTCCAAAATTATTCATAAGGACAACAAAATTATTCATAAGATTTGTATGTTTTCTTGATGATTACAACTAGTTACAGCGGATTACAACGATGAAATTCGAGTACAACAACAGCCTTGTAGTGCAAAAATGTTTTCGGCAGAGTCTGGACGTTAAAGAGCCAAAAGATCCTTTTTCTGTAGGCTCTAGGGTGCTATTTATAGACGTAGGATGCAAATATCTTGCTCAGATCTCGGGAGACCTCTTCTGGCACGTGGGTGGGCCCACGCGATCGGTCCCAGGCGATTTTGACTCGATCCGTAATCGATACGAACGAATTTCGTATCGATCAAGATTTGATCCAATCAAGTCGAAATTTGGCATGAACATTCTTTAGGTCGTACGTAAGCTCCTGTGAAAATTTCATAGCATTTGGACTCGTGAACTGCGAGTTATGATCGATGCAAGTTCGCATCTTCCCTAGGTTGCCCTGTTCGAATCGATACGTTCGTATCGATCACTTCGAATTAATACCGAGCACGTGCTCGCGAGTTGACGTGGCGCTTGATTTTTGGATCGCTCCACTTCCGATACCGAGTTGACTGAGTCTTCCCAAGATTTTCACCTTGTTCATATCGATAGCCGCTGCCTTGTTCGTACCGATGGAGGTGGTTCAATTTGTATCGATGGAAGTGGCTCTGTTCGTATCGATGGAAGTGGCTCTGTTCGTATCGATCCAAGTTGCTCGGCTCATATCGATTGTGTGGCCTTGTTCGTATCGATCGAAGTTGCTTCAACTTGATGGATACGAACAAATGATGATGTGATGGATACGAATAGATGGTGACTCTGCTTGGCTTGATGGATACGAATAGTGGTTTCACGATGGATACGAAGTAATGATTACTTGATGGATACGAACCAAGGTCACCTGATGGATACGAACTACAGATGCTTGATGGATTTGAACAAGGCTCTTCAGCTGATGGATACGAAATGATGCACTCTGATAGATGCGATTAAGATGGTGGATACGAACAAATGGTGATATGATGGATACGAATAACGTGTTCTCTTTGCTTTGTATCGATCATATCTTCTGCATACGAACTCCGATTGACCTTAAACTTGGAACGTTGGCTTTCACAGCTTTGCTTGTCATGTATTGTCAATCGTAGCTTGATTCGGACTCGGACAAAATTTATCGACATCCATAGCAAACCTGCATATAACCGATCTTCGGGATGGGCTGTCCTTGGTTTCCAGTTAAGTTCCTGGTATCACGGCCTTGCCAAAAGGCGGGATAACATTTGCCCCCCAAAGTACGTCTTGTGAGAACACGACGTGCTTTGAAAAGCCGCAATCTTCACTCTGAATGGTTCCATCTAACTTGTTAAATAGCTATTGTCTTCTCGTTGGAAGTTGTAATCTTTGATTGATCCATAGAGACATAAATTATGAACTGTAGACTGCCCACTGTTGTACTGTGAGTTGTTGTAACTAATTGCTGTATGATAGCGATTATTTGTTTGTGGTTGTAACCGTCATCAAGCGAGTATTCAATTCCTGTGGATTTTGAAAATTGAATATTAGTCCGACATACATGCATATATGTTAACCTAACTCTCGTTAACGTCGCACGTTCACGAGTCGTTGTCAATTCTCTCGTATCGAATTTCGTATCAATCCTCTCCTGAACCGATGTGAAATTCAAGTTGTAACAATGCTTGATGGTTGTTTTGGAATGTCCCTTCGTATTGATCCTCTCCGGGATCGATGTAAAAGGTCGAAAGATGGTTTTTGTATCGATGTAATTCGCATCGATGGATGTGAACTCAGGTGGCTTTCAAAATGATGGACATGAACTTGTCCTTTTATATCAATAAATTTTCAATGCATCTGTATGACTCGAATGAGTTCCTGTGTACTGTTCGTATCGATAGCTTGCTAATGGATGCGAACAATGGCATCTTGGGTCTATGTCGAATATATACGAGTGGTTGTGCTCAGGACCAATACGTGTAGATGGACACTAACAATACACTTTGGATCGCTCTGGATCGATGGATACGAATAAGCCCTTTCGTATCGATGGCAGTTGTTACCGTTCCAACCGGTACTTGATGACTGGGAGAGGTATCGTTCCCTTTACCTCGTGCCCATATAAATACCGCTAGGACTTAGAAAAAATCCTCATCCATCATTATTTTATACCTGTCTTCGTATCGAGAAAAAACTAAGAAATGGAAAACAGCCTTCGTCCTCAAACCTTCATGTCTTGCTAATCCTTCGAATTGATACCCTCATCTAGGTAATTAGTCGCATAATCTCACATTAAAAACGTTAAGACTTGAGATTTAATGCCAATTCATTCATAATCGCGGCCAATTCTAATGAAGATGATGAGGCCAGAATTGGGTCGAAGCATGGTCGAGGGAGAAGAAGAAGTGTCGTAGGTTCTGAAGGTGGCCTCCATACTGACCGTAGAAAAGTGATTCATATCAGTCTGAGCGCATGGAGTTCGTATCGATCAAATACAGTTGAACTTCGTATTGAATAAAAGAGCGGCTTCGTATCGATAGGAGATGATAGGAGTTCGCATCGATCTGGATTGATCGATACGAAAGACTAACTATCTGATCGATACGAAACTTCGGGTATGTTGACCGATGCGAAGAATTTGCCCATGATCGATACGAAAGGAAAGCTTTAAGATCGATTACGAAGTTACTCCCTAGCGATCGATGCGAAATAGCCTTCCTCTCGATCGATACGAACAGGGGCTTTGGTGACCGATCCAAGTCCAGACCTTTAAACTTTTCACACTCGAATATTCGATTCCGACGAGCTTCCGCCTTGCATAACTAGACTTAACTTTTTCACTGCACATTGGACTGCCTTCTGAAGCTCGTCGATGGAACTATAACTTAACTAAACTTAGTAAACTTTAACTTGGATTGGTCACTAAAGTCTAGATGGCTCGGTTGTGATGTCAGCGATGACGGTCACTCCGGTTGAATTTTGAAGTCTCATCATTCGAATGTTTTCTTTAAATCTGTAGAAATTCTTCAAGTAATATGTAGCACTGCACTGCACAACACATTCATGCACTTCACACTGGGGAACACTTGGGTTTTTATTGTCTATTGATGGTTTCTAATAAGTTGATTAGCTATGGAATCCACAAGTTCACAACAGCAAGTGCTTCAGGATTCATCTCCTTTTGTCCTAGAGATTCCGGCCATCGCGGCCGAAGTTATAGACCCAGTTCCAGACGAGCTGCCTAGGGCCAGGTTTATAGGAAATTCTCAAGATTCTGTTCTGTACCGTCTAACGTCTCCGAAGACATGTTGGGACGGATATGCTTAAGGCATAGCTTGTCATTGGACGATGTACTATTACCGGGACCAAACGATAGACCACATGCTCCCCAAGAGGGGTTTACTGCCTTCAATCATCATGTGTGCACAGCAAGAACACTTTCTCCGTTCAATCAATACATTAGGGAAGTGCTGTCTTTACTCGGAATCGCTCTATCACAACTGCACCCCAACGGATACACTACGCTGAACAGTTTATTTATTGTATTCATGGAGCATCTCTTTCGGCCACCGGCTCCAACGGAGATCATATATCTTTTTAACTTCAAGAGCAGGGGAGATAGTCCATCTTTCACATTCCTAGAGGCGGTCAGGAATTGCCAAGTAGTAACTGGATCTTGGACAAGGTTGAGTTACTTTAAAACAGAATGGTTCTACGTCCGATGCCTCCCAGGATTTTCCAGCCGATGGTTAGTCAGACGTAAGTGTTGCAGTCTTCTCCAAGAGTTATCAAGATAATTGTAGTTGATGTAAAACTAATATCTTCTTTTCTTTATAGCCGCAATTTCACGACCTGAAGGTGGATATTTCAAAGAAATAGTAAGGGTCCTTCAAGAAGTTCCAAGTGAAATGAGGGACATCGATTCGGTTCTAACCGACAAAAACTTGAGAATTGTTAGACTGATTGAGCGGAATCAAAGCATAAGGCTTGAAGGAACACTGAGGGCGGCCCCAAAGAAGCAGTTGAAACGCAAAACACCTGGGGTCGTAATAAATGAAGGGGGCGACGAAGAGAGAACGCCCATGGATGATTAACTTGTAGCTAGGTCTTCGACCGAATTCACGCGAAAGAAGGAAGAAGAAAAGGAAAGGCCACTGCTTACAAACATCCTAAGTCTTCGAGGTGGAAATCGATTGTGGTTTCTCTATCGGTTCCCGGCATTAGAATCTCGGAAGCTCCTTCCTCGCCAACAGAGAGTCTTTTTGAAGGGCTTGCCGATATCCCGATTCTGGATTATGTGTCACTTCAACATGACACTGGGTTGGAGGAGCTCGATAGTGCTCTAGATTTGAGCGAGTCTCTTCCTATAAGTGCAGCCGACATTTCTGGTTGGTCGAGGGGGTGGGTTGCACATACATAAACACTTCACGGCACTACACGATTTCCAATCACAAGTCGTTTAATTCAAGAAACCACTAAGTCTGCTTCTCTTTCTTTTTACAGGTACAATGCCCGGACGAGGGTCGATGTTAAGGAGTCTTCGCTCAGTTCGCCGATGTTCTTCATATTATGAGTCACGTAGGAAAGAAGAAGATAGAGACCGTTATCGCGGGTACTCTAACCAGGAACGTCAAGAGAGAGATAGGGATAGGGACTACAAACATCGATCCCGATCCCGCTCTCCTCCTCCTAGACTACCTATACAACCTTCGGGTCAAGGGAGACAGCCAGTAGAGCCCCCTCATTACAAACCATCTTCGCATGCTCCTCGGTCCGAGTCGCAACGCCATAGACCTGAGGTTGAGCCTCCTGTCGTTGTTGAGCAAGCTATCATTGAGCCCACTAGGGAAGGGGCTATAAAAATTGCTCAGCTAAGGAAAGAGTTTCCAAATATATGCTTCGACGGCTACAATTTTCCCCCTTATCTAAAGAATTCCATCGGAAGCGGAGAACAAAATGCATGATTACATTCATGACATTTACTCCCACTACAAAGAGTGGGTGAAGGCTGTAGAGAAAGCGTCGAAGGCGGCCTTTGAGCGAGCTAAAATAATCGAAAAGTTAGAATCTGATCTCCCTCACAAGGACCGCATCATCCAAGTGCTTACTGATGAAGCCGAGTCCTCTCGGAAATCAGAGAAAGTGGCCACCAAAAAGGCCGATGAGGTGAACTTGGCCATGGAGAGGATGAGTCAGACACACTATGCCTTGGTGGAGCAGATGGGCCACCGAAATACCACTGTCATAGTTGAACGGGACGCCGCTCTAAAAGAACTTGCTGAACTTAAAGCTAAATTTTCTGAAATCATCAAGGAAAAGGATGATGCAAACAAAGCCGCCCAGGAAGCGTGTGAATAGGCTGTCATGCTTCGGGGCGAACGGGATGCGGCCACGGCTAAGGTCCGAGCAGTGGAGACTGAGGTCGAGGAGAAGGTCCGAATGGCCGAGTCTAGGCTAGAAGCTGATATTGAAGATCTCCTCATCATTTATAATGCCAATGTTTTGAGGCATAGAAGTCTAGCCTAGCTCGACAATTACCCGACTCATTTATATAACGCTTGGGGCCGATTGGTTGAGGAGGAGAAGGCGGTGCATCTGGGTGAATCAATCGATGAGTTTGAGCTTGAGAATCGTATGTTAAATGAAGATGAACAAAAGATTCTCCACGAGTCAATGATTTTGCATGAAAAAGAAAGGCTCGGCCCCCAACACTTGGAGGTCGGAGAAGGTTCAGGTGTTGAGCATCACGATGTGAGTGCTGAAGTTCCTGCGCCAACCCAGCCTTAATCTGCACCTATGGTTGATCCCCAACCCATTCCTGCCTATAACCCGGATCAGCCGCAGCTATCTCCGATCAAAGAACAAGTTTCTAAGGCTATTCAGCCATCCACAAGCCAAATTGAGGAAGGTATACTGAATATTCTATATGCTTATCTGAAGTCGGAGTCGTCATCCGAATTAGTTATTAACATTTCTTATTTTGTTTTTGTCCAGTGATTGATGCTGCAACGGTCGTGCCTCTTACTACTCAAGAATCACATCATATTCAGGAGGCCATAATAACTGAAGCAACCACTACAACGACCACTTCATCGACTGACGGAACACAGGGGTGCACTCTTGTTTTCGATGAACAGATGATGGAGGAACTCCTCGGTCGTCACAGTGATCCTTTTGCGAACCTGCCATTTGTTATGGGTGGAAGCACACCTGCTACTGGCTCTTCAATGCCAACCACTGATGCTCCCAACGAGGCCCAAGAAATCTGTGAAGAAGAAATATTGGCCGAAATCGACGCTGAAATGGAGGCAGTGGCTCATGGTGGTAGTTTTGGAGGTGGGATGGCGGCACCTGGTCCAGCTCCGTTAAGGATGATATCACCCGGTGGTACAGTTATTGACACCAGCGCGCCTATCCCTCCTCCTATAGTCGATCCAGTTCCTCCGACTCCACCTTCAGGGAGCATTCCCGTACACTTGAGCTCGGATGAGGAAGTTGATATCATGCCCCCTACTGGAGATCGGCCACCGAAAGGCAAGGGCTCAAAAAGAAAAATAAGTGGCGGCTCCAGTAGGTCCACGCCGAAGGGAAAGCCAAAAAAGAAGAGAGAGTAGACGTGCTTCTTCGGTTTATTTTGGTAGACAAATAGGTATCTATCTTCGTTTTTTCTTTGGTAGGCCGTGTATAGATGCGGGTTCGGCCTCCGCTAGTAGGAATTTTTGAGACCAACTTGTGCATAATTTCTTTTCGCAAATAGCTGAAATGAAACTTTATTTTGCTTTGAAATCGATGTGTGTTTATTTGCTTAAGTTTTTCAGCATTTGAATTCCTTTTTCAGTACACTTGTGAAGTTTCAACTTTTGAATCTCGTTTGAGTTCATCCGTTAAGTCCAAAAATCATGGCCACAAGTCACAGTTGGACATTAAGTTGAACTCCGATATTGTACTGCTTCAGTCAGTGATTGACACTTAAGTTCTGTACCCAGTTTAAGGGATGAAGTGAAAAGATCAGTTAGCGGTCGTATCTTGCTTTCAATGCAGCATGATCATCCTTGTTGAATTGATGTTGAAACAAGGAGAATTTGAGTGGTCGAATCACACTCGCTCTTTTATTGATGATTGCATCCACGCTCCGGGGACTTAAGTTATTTTCACGGGCGATCAGCCATGTTTGCTTGACACTTATTGTTTCGTCCGCACTCTGGGGACTTAAATAAATTCGCGGGCGCTCGGTTACACCCGACTTGAGTTTATACTCCGGTCCGCGCTCTGGGGACTTAGAGTTGATTAACATTTTATAATCCAGTCCATGCTCTGGGGACTTGGAGTTGGTTGACGTTTACTTTGTGGTTCGCACTCTGGGAATCCGGATCGTTTCGATGTCTATACTTTGGTTTTCACTCTAGGAATCCAAAGTTAGGTGACGTTTTATACTCCAGTTTGCACTCTGAGAACTTAGAGTTAGTTCTTGTTTATACTCCGGTTTGTATTATGGGAATTCGGAGTTGGTAACTAGACGGTCAATCCCATCTGATGTATGTTTTTGAATTTCGCTCGCACTCTTGGAACGAAAGGTGTATCAGGATCGTGGATGGTCGGAGACATCCACCTTGAGTTAACAAGTGAGGTCGTTAGATGGACGGGTCCACCCTCCTCAAACTTGGTTCAAATACAGGCGAAGTTGTTAGGTGGACAGATCCACCCTCTTCGAAACCGTATTTGTAAGTTTATACTCCAGTTCGCACTCTGGAAATCTGGAGTTAGGTGAAGGATTATCGTGTATCAATCCTTTTTTAACTTTAGTGTGATGGCTTGTCCCCGAGCTCGGGTTTCACTTAGTGAGTGACCAGTCGTATCACAGTCACTCCCTATTTGAATAAATTCCATCGTATGATGGAACTTAGCTCTTCGTGCATAATGATGGTCATATGAAGTATTTCAAGTCACAGCTCTGGCTCGAAGAGATTGCATTTTATTGTTGAAATAAGAAAATATGGCAAATTCAGTTGCCTTATTACAAATTCAAACTTCGAAATGCAAAAACAAATTGCAAATGAAAAATAGACTGAATAAATAAACAGAGCCTGTTATGTGTAGTAGCAACGAAGACTCTCGCTGTTCCTGGCTCTCGGAAGAGTGAGACCGTCAACGGTCGATAATTTGAATGTGCCATCTCCGATCTTTCATTCAACAACATATGGTCCTTCCCAAGTTGGCTTCATATGCGAAGGGATCAGATAAATTCTTTTGAGTACGAGATCACCAAGTTCAAAGGTTCGGGGTCGGACCTTGGCATTGTATAATCGGGCGACTCGACTTCGATATGCGGCTGCCCTCAAATCAGCCTCTTCATGCTTCTCATCCAATAAATCGAGAGATTCAGCAAGTAATATAGCATTTGTCTTTAGACCGTAGTATGTCACACGATGAGAAGGTACTTCTAATTCGACTGGAATAACAGCTTCTGAACCATAAGAGAGAGAGAATGGAGTGTGACCGGTTGTAGACTTGTGGGTTGTACGGTAGGCCCATAAGGCCATAGGAAGTTCATCGACCCATTTGCCCCCGGCTTTTTCCAATCATTTCTTCAGAATAGACTTTATACTTTATTTACAGCTTCGACTTGTCCATTCGCTTGAGGGTGTGCGTCTGCGGAGAATTTCTTCTGAATGTGGAATCGTTGACAGAAATCCTTAAATTCGGCGCTGTCGAATTAGGTCCCGTTGTCAGTGATGATAGTACGTGGGAGACCAAATCGGCAGATGATGTTGCGCACTACAAAGTTGATCACTTTCTTTGTTGTGATTGTAGCAAGGGGTTCTGCTTCTGCCCACTTGGTAAAGTAATCAACTGCTACGATGGCGTACCGCGCACCACCTTTGGCTAGAGGTAAAGAGCCAATAATATCAATGCCTCATACTGCAAATGGCTATGGGCTGACCATTTGAGTTATCTTAGTAGGTGGGGCTCTAGGAATCTGAGCATTCTTTTGACATTTATCACACTTCTTGGCATAATCTGCTGCATCACGGTTTACAGTCGGCCAATAGTATCCATACCGGAGTACTTTCTTAGCGAGTGCTTGCCCCCCGGTGTGATCGCCACATTCTCCTTTGTGTACATCATGTAATACTCGTTTGATTTCATCGTGAGCGATGCACTAGAGTAAAGAAACATAGTATCCTCTTCTATACATAACTCCGTTTTGAATGGTGAACCGTGAAGCTTTTCGAAGAATTTGTCTCTTTTCACTCTTACGCTCTGGCAGGGTTCCGTGCTCGAGATAATTTCTGAATGGAGTCAGCCATGACTCCTTTTCGTAAACGACATCAAATATCCAATCGGTTTCCATCTGATCAATGCTTGGCGAAGATAATATCTCTACAGGAACAAGTCCCATTTGTTGTGCTTCACCTGTACTAGCTAACTTTGCCAACGAATCAGCTTTCTGGTTGTGCTCTCGTGGTACGTAATAAATAGCATAATAGTCAAACCGATTCAATGTCTCCTGAACCTGAGCAAGGTAAGCGGCCAATCTTCGACCCCTGGCTTGGTACTCCCCTCGAACTTGACACACGACCAATTGCGAATCACAATAAATTTCCACCGTAATGATTCTTAGATCTCTGGCAAGTTTCAATCCAGCCAGTAGGGCTTCATACTTAGCTTCGTTATTAGTTGCATGGAAGTTGAACTTTAGAGCATAACATATAGATCGACCTTCAGGAGTTTCCAGTACAACCCCTGCACCTGAGCAATGGTCATTTGATGCACCATCTGTATGCAGCTTCCAGATATACTTGGGAGATTCACTGGTTTCAGGCAAGTGCATAGGTATCTGATTATAACCAGAGTACGCATCCATGAAGGATAAAAGTTCATGTCCAATCATTGAATCTACAAGTTGATCAATTCATGGAAGTGGAAAACTGTCTTTGGGGCGAGCTTTATTCAAGTCTGAGTAGTCAACACATGTTCTCCATTTCCCATTTGGCTTTCGGATAAGTACATGATTAGATACCAATTCCGCGTATAATGCATCTCGAATGAACTCATTCATCTTAAGCTTATCTACCTCTTCTTTAAGGGCGGCAGATCTCTCTGGATCCATACCATGCCTTTTTTGCTTGACTGGGACCTACCGCGGGTCAATATTCAGTGTGTGGCTCGCGATGTCCGACGAGATCCCACACATATCAGAGTGCGTCCAGGCAAACACATCAAGGTTTACCCAGAGAAATTCAACCAATTCCTCTTGCATTTGTTGGCTTAGCTGAGATCCAATCTTTATCATTTTCGAGTCATAATTATCATCGATTGGAACATCGATCGTCAGTTCTGCCGAAGAAGCTTGACTGTCTTTACCTTCATCTTCACTTTCGGTATCTCTCGGGTTAAGATCTCTTTGGAATTGGTTGGGGTGCCCGGGCCCGGGCTCGGGCGCTAATTGTCAATTATTAGCAAAGCGGACATAGAGAGATTCCTCTACGCCCTTTCTTTTTTCTTTCCGTTGCGCCTCGCGCAGCTCAGCAACGTAACAGGCTCGCCCTACGGCTTGATCCCCTTGAACAACTCCGACACCATTGTCGGTAGGGAATTTCAAAGTCAAACACCATGGGGTGATGGCAGCCCTGAATTTAGCTAGGGTTGGTCATCCCAAGAAAGCATTGTATGAGGAGTTTATGTAAAAAACAACAAACTGTAGTATTCGAACTCTCCGACGTTCACCAATTCCTAACTCCACTGGCAATTCCACCACTCCAGTGGGTATAGTTGCACTCCCATTGAAATCATGAATGCGAGACTGACATGGCTTCAAGTCTTTAGTCTCCATTCTCATATGGTCATAAGCTCGTTTAAACAAAATATTCACAGAGCTTCCGCTGTCTACCAAGATCCTCTTCATCTAAGCAGGACCTACTTGAGCTGATATGACAAGCGGATCAATAGTGGGGGCTTCGACCCTGTCGACATCCCGACCTCGAAATACGATGTCATCTGCCATCGTTCTTTGCTGTTTGGCCAGATCCCCATCTTCATAATTACTACAGCATTCAAAGTCTGCATGCCTAATAGAGCTGACATACTACTCCATTTCCTTCCAGCTTTAGTCTACTGGATGAGGACCACCACAAACAGTACTTATCACCAACCTCCCACCAGTACGTGCGGGTTCCTCCTGTCTAGCCGGATTTGGTACATGATTTTTATTCGATGGGCCCGCACCTCCAGACTGCGGCGCCCGCACAAACTGTTCTAACTTCCTCTCTCTTATCAACTTTTCGATGAGATCATGCAAGTGACGGCATTCATTTGTGTTATGGCCGTAGCTTTCGTGAAATCTACAAAACTTTCCCATCTGAATTTTCTTCTCCGATGACTGTTTCGGAGCAGGCTTCTTGTACTGAATAGTATTGCAGGTTTGTAGATATACATTCTCCAACGACGTATTCAGAGGAGTGTGATTATCAAACATTGGAGCTCTACGTCGCGGACCACGGTTCTGATCCAGTTTTCTATTTTGGTTACCATTTCCTTTTTGCTGATCTTGTTTATTTTGAATGTTCAGTTGCACTTTTTCGGAACTCTCCCCGGATTATTTAACGGCAATATTACTCTGAACTCCTTCCACACTAGGCCCCGCATCATCCTTCTTCCTAGACTGTTTCGCATCCTCCCTTCTCAAGAATTGGGATGCTTTGGAATAGAAACGGTCCAATGATGTGGGGGGTTTTTCGGCCAACCAGTTACCGAAATCAGAATCGGGCTCAATCCCCTTAGTTAGTTCCATAAGAATAGATTTACCATTTGGGTTGCTGATCTCAGCACATGCAGCATGAAATCTTTCTAAATAACGCCTGAGTGTCTCTCCAGGAGCTTGAGTGACACTAGCTAAAGTATTAACATCCTTCGGTCTCGCGACATGCATACGAAATTGCTCAATAAACTTTGTTGCCAACTGATCAAAGCACGAGATAGATTGAGGTGGCAGTCGGGTAAACCACATAGTCGCTATACCCCCCAGTGAAATTGGAAAGCTTCAGCACTTGACTGCATTGTCAGCTCGTGCAGCGTTCATCAACCCTTCGTACTTCAGAATATGTTGATTAGGGTCAGAGTTCCCTTCATAAACGGGTAAAGTCGACATCCTAAATCGCCGAGGTGGTTCAGCATAAAGTATCTCATCAATAAAAGGAGTATGACTCCAGGATATTCCCCAGTCGTCATTGCTAAGCCCTTGACTTTCATGGATCATTTGACAGATCATTGCTGATAGTTCAGGCATTTGGGCATTTTGAGCAGGCTGTGCCAAGGTGTGGTCGGGTTCCACAATGCGAGGAGGGGTCGGTTGCTGTCGACGGTCCATGTCTCGCCTCCTTGGTTCTATCTCCTCAGGGATGTAAGGCTCAGGATGGTATTCACGCTGGTGATGGTTCGGATATGTCCAATTTTGGGTCTCAGCACCCAAATTAGTGGTTGTCTTGGTACAATTATCAGTAACATGATGTGGGGTAGCGCCTCCCCGGGAGGAGGGTCTAGTTTGACGGCTGGTTGATGGGCCAACTCTTAGTTGCCCAACATTCAAGGTGTGTTGATGCCCGGTGGCCTGTGTGTAACTTTCATCTAGCCATGGGCGTGTAGACCTGTAATGATAGTTAGAAGAGGCTAAACTCTCGGTGGAAGAATAGGAAGCTTGATCCCTCCTGGATCTCCTTCGTTGCTGACGGTTCAGTTGGTTAGTTAGTTCCGCATTAGCACAGAGCTGATGAGTGAGCTGTTGGCGGCTCCGAGTCAATTTTGCATCAGCATATGAAATTCTTCTCTGGTGACAGGGCCTTGTGGATCTGATGGTCCGGTAGCATTCTGATCAGTTGGAGGCAGTTGTATGGGATTCTGTCAGTCCCGTCCTTCAGGATCTGCAGCTGTGGAAGTAGTCCTCGTGTTAACCATGGTGGATGATGAAGCTCTCTCCTAACTTGTAGCAAATCTGAATAGGATGGAAGAACTTCTGAAATTGAGATCTGGATCTTCTCCTTGGATGTTTGCAATTCGGTATCGGCAGTAGATCCAACGAGCGGAAGGAAAAAAATGGTTTTCTCGGTGAAAACACCAAAGTGTTTGTACCAAAATTTGGCACAACACTATTTGGAAGGGTTTGAAGAGATAAAAATGAAGAAATTAAATGGAAAAGGAGAATTATCTAACAAACATTTCAAAAACTAATAAGAAAATACGCAGAAACACAGAAATTTAGAGTGGTTCGGCGTGTTGCCTACGTCCACTATGAAATTGATGATTTTATTGATGTTTTCTTGATGATTACAACTGGTTACAGTGGATTACAACGATGAAATTCGAGTACAGCAGCAGCCTTGCAGTGCAAAAATGTTTTCGGCAGAGTCCGGACGTCAAAGAGCCAAAAGATCCTTTTTCTATAGGCTCCAGGGTACTATTTATAGGCATAGGATGCAAATATCTCGCTCAGATCTCGGGAGACCTCTTTTGGCACATGGGTGGGCCACGCGATCGATCCCAGGCGATTTCGACTCGATCCGTGATCGATACGAACGAATTTCGTATCGATCAAGATTTGATCCAATTGAGTCGAAACTTGGCATGAACATTCTTTAGGTCGTACGTAAGCTCCTGTGAAAATTTTATAGCATTTGGACTCGTGTGATCGATGCAAGTTCACTTCTTCCCTAGGTTGCCCTGTTCGAATCGATACGTTCGTATCGATCACTTCGAATCAATACTGAGCACGTGCTCGCGACTTGACATGGCGCTTGATTTTTGGATCGCTCCACTTTCAATACCGAGTCTTCCCAAGATTTTCACCTTGTTCGTATCGATAGTCGTTGCCTTGTTCGTACCGATGGAGGTGGTTCAATTCGTATCGATGGAAGTGGCTCTATTCGTATCGATGGAAGTGGCTATGTTCGCATCGATGGAAGTGGCTCTGTTCGTATCGATGGAAGTGGCTCTGTTCGTATCGATCCAAGTTGCTCGGCTCGTATCGATTGTGTGGCCTTGTTCGTATCGATCGAAGTTGCTCCAACTTTATGGATACGAACAAATGATGATGTGATGGATACGAACAGATGGCGACTCTGCTTGGCTTAATGGATACGAACAGTGGTTTCACGATGGATACGAAGTAATGATTACTTGATGGATATGAACCAAGGTCACCCGATGGATACGAACTACAGATGCTTGATGGATTTGAACAAGGCTCTTCAGCTGATGGATACGAAATGATGCGCTCTGATGGATGCGATTAAGATGGTAGATACGAACAAATGGTGATATGATGGATACGAATAACATGTTCTCTTTATTTGTATCGACCATATGTCGTGCATATGAACTCTGATTGACTTGAAACTTGGAACGTTGGCTTTCACAGCTTTGCTTGTCGTGTATTGTCAATCGTAGCTTGATTCGGACTCGGACAAAATTTATCAACATCCATAGCAAACCTGCGTATAACCGATCTTCGGGACGGGCTGTCCTTGGTTTCCAGTTAAGTTCCTGGTATCATGGCCTTGCTAAAAGGCGGGATAACACATTTTTAATACACGTTTAATTTCTGCTTTGCATTCATCTCATCTTATTTTTATTTTCTAAGGGCAACACCCAAATCCACATAAGGTAGGGGATTTCATCACCCCTTCCTTGGCCCACAAATTGCATTTCATCTTAGAATTGGCTAATAATAATGGTTAGACATCGAACTTAAGGGTGTCATGAGCTCACCTAGGGTTTAATTGTATCTTGACAAGTTGTCTTCTTTGAACAATTTATTTCTTGGTATCTAGGCTACGACAGAGAAATAACAGTTATAAATATTACAGTGATTCGTAAATATTATACTAATTGTTTCTCTGAAGGTACTTAAACCTTCGGCTGCATTGCTACGGTGATTCGTGGTGTACCGATAAATCTTGTCCGTTACCTGCCTTAGAACTATCTTGTTGGATTAAGATAAAGTGTGATTATACAATTTGGCGTTAGGAGCTACTTAGGATAGAAAATTAGTAATCAAGTCCCTTCCATTCATTTAGCTACATTAGTTCATGCATATTTAAAAAAAATTCAAAATCCAAAACCAATTTTTTTTTTGTAAATTCTCCTTAACTTAGTTTTTTAAATCTTTTCCTTTGAAATATTTTCAATCAAAATCAAAAATCCAAAAAAAAAATTAAGTTAGTTTATTTTTTATAGAAAAAAAAGTAAAAAAAATATAATAATCGTTTCAAAAAAAAATTGAAAACCGAAAAAACAAAACAAAAATCACATTTCGCTTTTGAAAAATAAATTCTTTTTGGATAATATTTTTCCTTTATTGAAAAAAGAGAATTTTTTTTATTTTTTTTGAAAATGTCTGAATTTCCCTACTTGTAAGAATTTTATAATAGTTGTGAAAATCAATATAATCCATATAATTTCACATCAAACTCTTATGGATATTTTAATGACAACTATTGTATAAATAATTCAAATTTTGAACCACAAAATTTTCAAAATGATGACCAACCCTCAAATCTTGAAAATAGTATTGAGACGATTATGTCTTTACTTAAACTCTCTACACACAAAAATTAAATGATAAATGATTTGTGTAATTCATATTTGTGCAATAACTCAAGTCAAGGATTTCAAAATAATCAAGATTTGAATTCACTTCAAAATTCAAATGATTTCAGTTATAACTCATGCCAATACAACTTCGAACTCCAAAATAAATTTCAAAGTCAAAATGAAATGTGAACCACTTTTCAAATAATTTTGGCAACGACAATAATCTCGACTATGGTTCAATGGACAATTTTTGTTTTCAATAATTTCAAATTGAAAATTCTCAAGCTAATAGTTATAAATTTGGTTTAGTTGACAAAATGGACGAAATTCACAAAGATCACATGGATTTATTGTTTGAAACCTACATGAAACAACGTGAGGAACAAAATCAAATCCCAATCTACGACGAGTCAAATAGTAATCCATCTTTTACCCAAATTGACGATTTTCAAATAACAACTTTTGAAATTGAAAACAATTATCTTAGTGAAGTTGTTGAAAATGCATTAATTGAGTTGGATTTTAATTCTTTTGAGAGTGTGGAACCAAATTTAAAATTTGATCTTCCTTTTTTCGATTTTGAAAATTTGAATACCACAAATTTGGATTTTGAACATGATACATGCAATGAAGTTGTGAATAATTTAACTAAGGAAGACAAATTTAGTGAACACACATTTTTTGGACTTTTTGAAAATGAGTTGTTGAATTCTGAAGGTGAAGATTTAAATCACCATTTTTATTTTGAAATCAATAATTCTGAAGAAGTTTTCAATGATATGTTTGAATTTCAATTTGGTGAAAATAAACTTGAACTTCAACCAATTGTTTTATCAAACCCGAAAACCATCGAAAATAAAACAACTCACACGATTTTTAATAAAACGACATTCGGTTTTCCAAATCAACATTCAACTTTGAAATCTTTTATGGTTTGGTTTTATGTGCTTAAGCTACGTCTCTCATACTTGACGAGACAAATGAATTGTTCTTTGAAAGACTGTTTCATTTACTCTTTAACAATATATTTTCTGATGTTATGTAAATAATAGTCGTTTCATTTTCATGTAAATGTAGGTCATATTTTCATTTTTATTTTATTTTTCTCCTTTCACTTGGGTTGACTGTGGACTCAGTCAAAATCAAGTGTGGGGGAAATCTCATGTTTATTTTTTATTCTCTTTCCAAAACCAAAAAAAAAAACAAAAAAAAATTCCCAATTTTTTTTCTTTTTAAGCATTTTGATTTATTTTTTAAGAAACACTATAGGATAAGTATAAGTTTTAAATTGAAAATTTTGAAAATTTTTTGTCTCAACAAAAACAAAAATAAAGTTTGATTACAAATAACTCTAGTTTAACTAGTATATAGAAAGGTTCATGGGTGATAATCATAAAGTATATCTTAATTGAAAATCTTTGTTTAAAAAAGTGCTTGATTTAAAGTAAAGGCGATAACATTTTAAATCTTCTAAGTTAAGTAATGCCAAGATGATATTGTAAACTTTCTCTTCATAAAAAAAACAAGAAGAAAAGAAAAAAAATATTTCTTGTATATATGTATATATTTTATTAACACCTAGAGTCATGTGTTCACACGCAAGTGTATACACTCGCCATGCTCTGTACCCTTCTCACGTAAGCCCGAAAGGCAGTGCATAATCGGTATATCTGGCCTAAGTTTATCTAAGTTAGGTGTATGTATATAAAAATTCTTTTATTAATAATGCCTACAGTCGATATGTGTACACGCTTGTGTGTACACTCGCCACGTTCTGTATTTCCCTTACGTAAACCCAAAAGGAAGAGCATGGGTGATATATCTGGCCTCAGTTTGTTTGAGTTAGGTATATGTAAAAATTGTTATATCAATAAAATTTCAAATAAAGAGAGAATAAGCAATTGAAATCCAAGCACTATTTTTACTTATTTGATTTGACTTGTTATTCAAAAGAAATGAAAATACCACTTTGATAAACTCTGGCAATCAACTAAGGGTCTATTTCATAGTTGCACTATGTGATCAACCGGAAACTAGCTAAACTTAAGTCTAATTATGATGATAGCTTAACTTTTGTTAGAAATTTTGACTAGTAAAATGACTTAAATTTCTTGATAATGACCAGAACTTATATTTAACTTATTCATGTCGATTTAAAAGTGAATCCTTTATTTGTAAATAATTTCAAAACCTTGCATCCATATCTTTGTAAATAAATCTTGCATTTAGGAATTTTACATTTTGCATTTGGATTTTGTGGGTAGTATCCGTTGAAAACCCTCACGAGACAACACTCGTCCTACTAAGGACACTTAGAGGTTTAATGACTTGTTGCGTACACTCAATGTAATCGTGTTTCCTATGAAAATAGATTTATCTTAATTTTAGTTTATTCGAGGACGAATAGAGAGATAAGTGTGGGGTTATTTGATGTGCACGTAAATGTGTATATTTTTACCTCCATATTTAATCGAATTTAATTACATAAACGAGCATATAGGGTATTTTAACATGTTTAAATAAAAATTTCAATTATTTTCAAATCATCATCTATTCATCTTCATTTAGGGGAAAAATGGTCATTTTTGTGTGTTAATTAATTTGAGAAAATTCACTTGCACATTCTATTTTTATTTGTAGGAAAATTGGATGGAAATTAGAAGAGGCTTCATGTATTCATGCATGCACACAAGAGAAGGAAGCAAATGAAGATGGAAATAAATCATTTCATGCAACATGGAGGACCCCACCTATCCACTTACCTTGATCTACCATTGGAAACTAATGCACATGTTAGTGGAGCTTAAAGTTACATGCATACTTAATGGAGGATTAATAAGAAGCTAATGATAATTTGGTGACCACACTTCCTAGAGGAGTATTTTGGATAGTCCTCAAAATATGGATTAGGATTTCAAACATGTAAAAATATCCCTTATGTTTCATGTAATGAGCTCTTAGTTTTTAGCCTCCTCTTGAAGTTAGTATAATTTTAGGCTCAAAAATAAACAAAAGCTCTCTTTTCTTTTTAATGGCTTCTAAGCCTTCTCTTATGTATTTTTCTTATATGCAATTTTAATTCATGCTATTTTATTTCATGTTCTTTTTCCTTTCATGTTAGTAGTGGAGATCTTTTTATTTATGTGAGTAAATTAGTTTTTATTTTATTTTAATTAGCTCTCTTCTTATTTAGCTTGCATTTTCTTCTTGTTTGCGTTTCATGTTGCAATCTACATTTGTTGAAGTGATAACAAATATGAGAGGCTAAACCCCTTCAATTTAGAGGTAATGAAACTCTTTTATTTCATGTAGATTCAACATAGTTTGCTCATTTATGTCCTCTTTTTTTGCTTAATGAAAAGTTGCATGTTGATGTAAGTTTTTTAATGAATTTGATAGTCTATGATGTTAATCACATATAGGCGATTCTTACTCAAATAAACTCAATTTACATCATCATCCAACTAATTGATTTTGGTAATAGAAGTGGATTTAGAATCAAAATTTGATGGTTTATGTTAATAATTCACTAGTAAATAAGCCATATTTAAAATAGGTTTTATTTTTAATTTCATTGTCATTTTCATGAGAGTTGATAAGTGGGTTTGGAGGGTGTGTTAAAGTTTGAAGGTTTATGTTGGACTAATTAATAGCACAAATAGGCCATACATAGGATAAACACATCAACTAAATTCACAATTGACCAAAAAAGAGAGATCATAATTTCATGTTGTGTTGATTTATGTGATTATAAGAGTGGATTTATCTCAAAGTTGTCTTTTAATCTCATAGTTTTCATTCACTTTTATGGTAGTTAGTCTTTGCAATTTTTTGTAGTTAACAACACTCTCAAATTCTTGGTTTAATTTAATTGAGTAGAAATTTTAAAATCACTTTCAATTCCCTACGGATCAACCCCGTTCTCATTACGTACTAAAATTGTATACTGTGCCTTGCGGTTATTTTTAATTTAAAATTTTTGGCTATTTTCTAATCCGATTGAAAGTTAGCCGTTAAACATGCACACTCTACTTTGATTATAGTTAAATTGTGGCATGACATTCAACAAATGACTAAAGTTGGGTCTGAACTAAAGCATTGGAAGTGCAACATTACTTAATAAAGAATCATCTCCCCGGTTATATGTGTTTAGTACCACGGTTAACTGTAGTCAACTCAAACTCAAAATCTCCGGCCAAAGCAATACAGTTAATAATAAATGTTATTACTGATAAGTAATTTTTGTTTGGACAATTCAAGATAAATGTTTATGATGTTGGAATTTTTATCAGGACCAAATTCCATGACTCCTAATGTGATATAGTGTTGACAAAGAGAATTGATATAAATAATCATTACTATCAGCTACGTAACGACCCAGAATTTCACTGTTTTGATTTGCGAATATTTAATTAATTTTAAACATTCAAATAATATGTTTTATAATTGAAGTAAAATCCATTTTAAATAGTAAATAATGACTATTCAATTTTTTTCAAAATTTGTTACAAAAATATATAGTTCGAAGAAAAATCGTAAATGTGACCGGAATTCGTTTTTCGAATTTTCGACTTTTCATCGGCTAAAATTTATCGAAAACAATGTGAACTGTTTAATGTAAATATACACATTTATAAATAAGTTAGGATATACATATATATATATATATATGTCTGTGTGTATATTAGTATACATACACAGACACATGTGTATTTATACTTTGGTATATAAGGTTTAAAATATAATTAAGTAAAAAAGTAAGTGTCACATCATAAGTAAACATAAGTACATTAGTACTAAAACATGTTTAAACATGTTGAAATGTGGTGATGTGGTAAAATGATTTGGAAGGGCCGTAATTTTTGAAAATAAAGGAGGAGGTAGACATGTTTTGTGAGATGGCAATGCATTTGTGGAGGTTATGTACTTTTAGGGTTAAATTAGTAATTTAATTCATGCACTTAGCATATATGCAAATTTCCTAATTTTATGTTCATTTTCTCATTTTCATTTCCACTTTGTAAATTTTCTCTATGTTCATTCTCATGGCTTCCAAAGTTAAAATCTAATTTCTTTCCATTTTAAATCTCTTTTAAACTTGCTAAAACCTTGTTTAAATCCACTTACATCCATTTCAATATTCCTCCTTCACAAAGCAAGCCACACTCACCTCTATATCCTCTTAGTCGAGCACAAATCCCACATAGACCGAATACCTTTGCACATATAAGCCACCAAAGGCTCCACTTTTCCAAGTTAAAAGCAAAGGCCTATGTCATACTCGAGTTATAGTAAAAGTCACCTACATTTCGTTAACTTTCGGTGAGTAAAGATTTAACTTTTAGTTAAGTTTTCTAAATATATTTGCATGCTCGACTGGGGTTGTAAAAAAAATGAAGTTTATATAGATGAAAATGACGTTGGATTGTATGTATGTAATTGTGCTTGGTTGTGATAATAAATAGTTTGGAATATGGAAGTAAATAGTCAAGTAAGTTTGCAAATTTCTAATCTTGTTTATGATAGGTTATGGTATGGTTGTTATGTTTACATGTTTTTATACAGTTATGATGTGATCTTGTATGTTGTATACATGAATACGTGGTTATATGCTAAGAAAGTTAGTACATTTCTAGTTTAAAGCCATAAGTTATCCCTTGTGTAAAACCGAAATCTTTGGTTTTAAAATTTGTGAAAGCTTTAAAAACTTGTTAGTTTTCCAAAACCAGACTTTATGTTTTACAAAATGATGAAGTTCCAAAAGTTAAAGTTTTGAAGATTTTGAAAACCAAATTTCATGTTTTGAAATTTCAGGTCGTATGGCGATCGCCGCTATAAACGCAGTTCGTAAAACGAATTTTTTTGCAAATTTAAATTTGTTTAATCCTAAGTATCGTTTTGAAAAGTGTTTGCAAAACTTATTATAAGTATTTAAAAATAACTTATTTATTTATTGATTATTTAATTAAGTAAGGTAATTAGTACTTAATCATTTGTTAATAAAGGTAATTGGTACTTAAATGTTAATTAAGTAAGTTAATTACAATTTGTTAACTAATTAAAAGTTAATTATTATTTAATTATTTATTTAATATTAATTAATTAATTAATTATCAGATGGTTTAATTATTATTTAATTTCATTAGGTTAAACCAAATTAAGATTTAATAAAACTCAATTTAGTTTTAAATTATTATTTAATAAAGGTTAAATTTATTATTTAATTATTAATTAAAGATTTATTTATGGTTTAGTTATTCATTAAATGATTAACTATTATAAAGTTATTTATTTAATGGATAATAATTATTTAATCATTTATTTAAAAGTTAATTATTGTTTAATTAAAAATTAAAGGTTTGATTACTATTAATTAAGGTGTTAAATGTTATTTAATTATCGAATAAAGGTTTTTAATTTTAAAATCGTTTATTTCTAAATATAGATTTTGTTTTAAAAGCAATTTTCTTTTGCAAAAGTATTTCAAATCAAGGGATTCCTTTATCAATTTCCTTTAAGTAACCTCCAATGAATATGAAACCTAATGACATCTCTTTAGCAGCATAAATCGCCGTTCTGCTAATTAAATTATATTGGGTATATGTCTGGCAGAATAAATCACAGTTTTGCCATAAATCCCTAAGTAGATTATAATGACATATATTTAAGCAGACATAAAACCCAGTTCTACTATTAAGGTCATTTGGACATTTACCTATATGTGATTGCTTGTTATAAGTTGATTCCCTTTACTTATCTACTTGTTATGTAAATACCCATGTTATAACTTGGATAAGTTAAACTCAATTAAATGAACCATTGTGATCACTAAGCCTCTGTCTGATTTTGTGAACTCATGTATTTCATTTTATCCTTTTTTGAAAAGGGTTTAAAGTTTATTCCATTTTAAAATATTTAAAAGATAATTAAGTAATTAATTTTTTAAAAGTTTTGAAGTTAATTTAATACATTTTAAATGATTGTTCAAAATCATTGTTTTGGTAATATGTTTAAAGATAATTAAATGAAGGATGTTTTTAAAAATAACTCGTTGTTTAAAGGTGTTTTAAAGAATCATTTTGTTTAGCAAAGGAACTTTATTAAATGATATTTATTAAAAGAGATTTGTTTTGAATAAGGAATATTTATTAGAAAATTTTATAAATAGTTTTAGATATCCATAAAGGGAGTTTTATAAATGATTTTAGAAATTTATAAAGAAGTTTTATAACCGATTTTGGATATTTATAAAAGAAGTTTTATAAACGATTTTGGAGATTTATAAAGAATTATATAAATGGTTTTGATATTTGTAAAGGAGGTTGTAAATTTACTTAGAGTTTTATAAAGAGTTTTATAAATGGATTTAGAATTTAAGTAAAGGAAATTTCACAAATGAAAGAGATTTATTAAAAGGATTCATTGAAAAGAAAATATAAAAGAATTTGAGATTGGGATTTCCCTTAACCGACCTTCTTAATTATGATTGTGTAGAACTTTCGTTCCATGCTTAACACCGTAGGAATAGTGTTTGAGGTTGTTATTATCTCTAACCTAAATAACATTTGTTTGATCCTTTTAAATATGATTTTGAAATAAGAAATCTTCCAGAAATGTTTTGTGAATATACTTATGTCATTGGGATATTATATGAATATTTTAATAAATACTCTAAAATCGGATTAAACAAATAAAGATTTATTTAAATGAGGTTAGTGATGCTATTGATTATTAAATCATTGAATTTGTTGTTGTTTGTTTATTTGATAGTTAAATAACCAACTATCAAATCTTGACCATTTTTTACTTAGGAAGTATGATTGCGTATGCGAGTTCCCTGGTGAGCACTTGAATAGTATACTTCCAAAAGAACAGGGATTGAGTCAACCGAAAATCATCATTGTTGGTTCATAGAGACCGGGATCAGATATATTATTCAAAAACTACTTTGAACCAACATATGCGTTCGAATGGAAGACATCTTGAAGATGATGCTCTTTGAAGAGCCCTTTGGTTTCGTTTAGACCTAGAATGAATTTGTATGGATGAATGCTAGCATTGCATTTCTGCCTGGAGGGCGGTGTTAGCATTCCAAAATGGATTGCTAAATGTGAAGAGTGTAGCCTCTCAAACCTCACATCCCGATAATAGTTAAAACAAGGTAGATACAGAAGAGCTATGTGGATCACACCCATTAGTGTATGATTATCCCAAGATCTAGTTTCAATATCTCAATGTATGCTTCGGGGCCCATTTTTGGTTGTTGATCATAGCTAAAAGGTGAATATATTCGGTACTACCCAGTTCAGGGGTAGGTCGGTCCTGTGTTGACAGAGGTCGAAAGGTTTTCAATCTCATTATACATTTTATTTAGAGGTGTACAAATTTTTGGAAGGTAGTCCCTTACCTTGCTATTGTTGGAAATCCATTCTCCAATAAGTGCCTTCGGTTTTTGATTGTATACCTATTATTGCTGTCATTAGACACATCACAACTACTTGATTATTGGTATTTTAAAACCCATTGAAATTATAGTAACATCATTGGATTTTATATAGAAACGTTGGTTATTGTAAGGTAAAAACCCATTCGTGTTTATTTAAGGCATGGTCTTACGAGATAGCCTTGATTTTAAAGGTTTTTATAAAGTTAAACTTATGCTTTACTCACACCAGACCCATGTCTGACTCGGAGTTTTATTTTCTTTCCCTAAAACTTTGGATGCTCAAAAGCCAAGTAGTTCTTGTTTCCCACGGATGCATTTTGGAGGAGCTTGGAGCAGGCAGCTTCATCGATAGCTAATTATTTATCTTCCTTCCATTGTGTCTTATGTATCTTGTATTAGTTAAATTGGACATGCAATTATAACTGTCCTAGGTTGAATTTGTATTATTATTGTTCCATAGCGTTGTGAGATTCTATATTGTTTAGTTTCTTCTTGTCTTCTTTCTTTCCTAACGATCTGTCTTTTCGGCACCTGGTTTCTCGGCACGTGAATACTATAGATGTATTAGCGTCGACTTCCGAGGGTCAAAAAGTCGGGTCGTTACAAGATACCACTTATAATAAGAAAAATATAATTTACCAAAAAAATTTCAAGCAATTAATTCAACCATAAGGTCACACCACTACTAAAGTGACTTGTGAATGTTAATATTCGCATTGTCCGATATTAATTGCTGACTGAGTTTATCCCTTTGTGTCGCACAACCGTAGTTATGAGTATTTCGAAGAACCACACAATTTAAATCATTTATAATCATAGTAAATTAATTAATATTTATGAAATATTAATTATTAAATTTTATTTGATTTGTTTGTATACCATTAATATTTAATAAAGTGCGTATATAAAAGTTATAAACGTGCGTATCGATACTTAAATTTTTCAAGGGCCAATGGCATCTTTTATGGCCAAACATACATAATAAAAAGGGAGAGGATTTGATAGGCAATTATACGGGGAAAGATTAAAGGAGGGAATTGAAAGATTTTATGTTTTCTTTAAAATAAGTTCTCTATTATTCATTTCTTTCTCTCTACAGACCATTGACTTTTCTTTCTCTCCTCTCTTTTCCATATCATGGCCAGAATTTATGGCCTTCATGGCTTAGAAAAATTCCAAACTAAAAAAAATAAAAAAAAATAAAAAAAATAAAGGTGGTTGATACATCTTCATATTTGTAAAATCTAGAGGTTGATTCAGGAATCTATGAGGTTTTCATTCATCATTTTAGGTGCGTTCTTTTGGCTACATCTTAAGGTAAAATTCTAGTTTTATTTATTCTTATATTCATCTTGTTCATATGATTTACATATTTTTGCATACCATATCTAAATATAAGCTTATCTATTTAATTTGAACTAAATCCCATTTTGTCGCATCTACTTTAATAATATAAGTTCGTAATGTTAATTTTATTTAGACCCATTTTATGATATACACCTTTTTGATTACATGTTTATCTTGTTATGATTAGAGCTATCACATATTACATTTTATTTAATTCGTTGTACATATTGTTCTTATTGCTTGGATCTTAAATTTTACGACGAATTTATATGTGCCTAAGCCTTCCTTTTGTTCTTGTTTTACAAATTATTGTTTAACCAATAAAAAACAATTTTGATTGAAACCTAATTTTAAGATAATTGATATGATTTTATTACACACACATGAATAAAATTCATGTGTTGTCTATTTGAAATCATTTAGAAATTGAATATAAGCTTTATATGATTGTTGTTTAAATATAATTCTTTTGATTACTATATACTTTTGTTTGAAAGTTGTTTATAAAATGGTGGACTTTTGTGTAAAATATCATAAACTTTTGAATCCCTCCTAACTTAATGTTAGCCTTTTATTTGTTAACTATAAATCTTAACATATATGTTAAATTACAAACTTTACACGTACATATATTATTTCAATTTTAAAAATTAGTTTGCAATTTATTATGTATGTGTATATATGTGTGTATTTGTTTTAGTTCAAAGTTTATAAAATGGACTTTCTCGTAAAATCAAAAATTTAACTTTAAAATCATTCCTAAGTTGAAACTCGATTCTTACTTGTTAACAATAAATTTCAAAATATAAAATATGGTCAAAATTAAATCTAATATGCATATATGGTTAAGAATTTAATTTTTGTTTAGAAATGGAATTAAATGAACGAGTAAAGGAAGGAGGAAATTCCTCCATCTTTTCTTCTTCATAAATGCCTACTTTATTCATCAATTGTCTTGTTATAAAAATAAGTTATCTATTGTCTATTAATAAAATATTTTAACATATCATGTGTTAGTGTAAGTGTACTTTGTATACACGTATGTTACTGTTATTTTCATGTTTTCAAGATAAAAGTATGGACAACAAAGGCATATATAAAGAGTCAATGTATCCATTGCGGTGTAAGTCCCAACCCTATTACACAACTTATATGTTGCACTTACACTTTACACATATGAATGTATTTAATAAATTCATTATTACATATATTTAAATTAAATTTAAACTTCCTTTCAACCAAATAAAATAAAACAAGATTTTATTTAAACCTTTATTATATTAGATCTAAAATCCATTTAGACTTCATATGCTTAATTGTGATTGGCCATGTTCTTGTAATATATAAGACAACTAGTAAGGTGTTATCCATCAATTACTGGCCTATGATTAAATTAATTTAATAAACTTATTAACCACCATTTAAATAATAACCAATGATAAGGAAAATGTTTACAATAATAAATAGTTCAAAGAAATATCGATATTCGGACCGAAAATCGTTTTATCGATAAACGGTCTCGAAACGCGTGAAATTATCATCTTGGAGGCATTGTCTTAGATTTTGATGAAACTAGTGCCATCGGAACTGGAATAATGAGGTTGTGTATGCCGATGAGTTTCGTAGTGATCCGACATCCCGTTTGGTCATGTGAGCTTGAAATGTAAAGTGATTTTAATTCATAATTTAAATATATTATATTTTTATTATATAAACACCCATACCCTCACTTCTACTCTCTTACTTTTCTTCTATTCCTCCTATAAATGAAAACAAGAAAATAAACATAGCCGCCACCCTTCAAGCAATTGTTTCCAGAGCTACAGGCTACGAAAATCATCAACGTTGGATCAATTAGGATCGTGGTGGGGAGTTCCTCACGTTGATGTTGGCGATGGTGGTTGCGGTGCACTTGGGATGGTTGATGTTAGTAGGCCAAAACTAGTGTGTGAGATCGGAGGAGATTAAGGCGGAGTTAGGCCATGTCAATAGGTGCAAAGAGCTTCTCGTATGAAGGGGAGTCGATGGTGGAAGTTTGGGGAGGTACGACTCCTCATGGAAAAACACGACATTGTGCTTGTTATGACTTGAAGATATAGGTTGTGATTTCTAAAGGGCACCAAGCTTGACTTAGGCGGGTCAATTGCGGAGCATTTGCGAAGTGGAGTTCGTCGGAGGCGATGGTGGTTGATTTTGTGGACCATAGAGGCAGCAATCGTAAAGAGAAGGTACGTGCGTGGATGGGTTTGTGCATATGAGATATGTGTGTGTATATGCGATTTGAAATTGGGAAGGCGAGTTAGTGGAGGTAATTAACAGTAATTAATTTGTTTAAGTTAATTAATTAAATTATATAATCCAAATTCTTATAAAATTCGTAAATTTCGCATAAGAGATCCAATCGAGATGCTGTCTTCGCCATTGCACAATTAGCATGATTATCTATGTCATGGTTTGGTTTGGGCTTGGGTGAGTTTAGTTACCATTTAATTTGTATAATGTTGTGTATATAATATTTGTCGTGTTAAAATATAAATTAAAAAATATATCAATGCAGGTTATTACTTTTGGACATTTTCTTGCTTTTGAAAGCAAATAACAACATTATATCTAGTATAATCTCTCTTTTAAACCCTCTAAAATATGTAACGTGGCCTAGACTTTATGTTTACATGTTTCATAGTGTGTTGTGAATGTTTGAAGCGAAACAGTCGCTATAAACGCACTTTGAAATCCATTGTATTTGACATGTGTTAAATTGGTTAAAATGTAATTATATTATGAGAATATATATTTGGTTGTTCTCTACACATGTTTTAGTGTGTTTGACATGAAGGAATTGAATTGGGAATTTATAGAAATTGTGAAACAACGTTGTGATAGTTAGAAGCAAAAAGGTCGTCATGGATGCACTTTGTAATTGCCTTGTGTTCAACGATTTTAAAAGTTAACTTTGAAAGACATCCTAGAGACTTCTTTGCATATTTAATAACTACTACAAGTGTATTTATTACTGGAAAAATATATCAAAGTTTAAATATATTTTTGATAATTATTTTTGAATTTTTAAAGTAAAGAGTTTTAAATTATAAAACATGTTTTTATGGTTTTTAAATAAATTATAAAATAAGTGTTATTAAGTAATATTTAAAATAGTTTTTTAAACCATGGTATATGCATTTTTAAATATATCTAGTTTTTGGAAAATTAGTTAAAGATTCTATTAAAGTATTAAAAAGCTTATGTAATATAATATCTTTTAAATTGTTTTAGAATTTTATTAATTATATTAGCTTAAATAAATTATTATACATATAAATATATACATCATTTTTAAAAGGTTTTTAATAAATATACATAAGTTTTAAAAACTCAGTTAAGTATTTATAAATATAGTAAAGGAAGTTTAGATTTTAAAACTTAAGTTAAAATAAATTATTTTGAGAAGTTTAATTAAAAGTGTATTACCTTAATTAATAAGTGTGTATATGCTTTGATCTTTAAATTGAATCTCGAAAAGTTAATGAGAAGTATAAAAATGGTTTTGGGTTATAGTAAACAATGTTTGAGTACCATTTGTTTTTAACCCTTACTAATTACACTTAAGAATATAATTAGATATTTAATAACGAATATATTAAATAGAATTATAAGTGAATAGTTTTGGGTTGTTTTTTTTGAAATGGTACTTAGATACAACATGTCACTGGGACAACAAACCACAAATCATATGTCAATAAATGTTCGAATCACGCTACGCAAGTTTCGAACTTGTGAGCTCTCGCACCAAAGTTGAATCACTTAACCACTGGGACAATGGTGCTTGTCGTAGTTTTGGGTTGTTGTGATAATGTTTAAGTAACATTTGTCTTAAAACCTTATAAATATAATTATATTTTTAAAAACAAGTTTTAAAGATAATGTTTTAAGTATAAAATGTTTTGGGTTTATAGTAAATAATGTTTTAGTAATATTTGTTTTTAAACCCTTGAATTATATTTTAAAGTGGAAAAATATTGTTACTTGATTATAAATATACTTAGATCTTTAATAATGAAATTTTAAAGATAATAACAAGTATGGAATCTTTTGAAATAAAGAAAGAAAATTATACATTTAATTTATAAAGCAAAAGGGGTTTATAGTAGTAATGTTTTAGTAACATTTGTTTTTAACCGCTTTGATTATATTTTATAGTAAGTAAATTTTGTTAAGTGATTTATGAATATACTTATACGATTGAAGATAAGTATATGAATACTTTTGAAGTATAGTAAATACATGACTAATAACAAAAAATGAACAGTAAAATATGTATGTATATCTTTTATAAAAGGGAAATTTAAATCTATATACAAGTTTAATGAGTTAGGTTTTAATTAATGAGAAGTTTAATTAAATAAGTTAAGTTTTAATTAATAAAGGAAGTTTTTATTAATAAGGAAGTTTTATTAATAAAGGTTTAATTAAAGAAGTTTTAATTAAAGGAAGAAGTTTTAAACTAATGGAAGAAGTTTAATTAAATGATGAAGTTTTAACTAACGAAGAAGTTTTATTAGATAAAGAAGTTTTACTGCTAAAAAAAGAGGTTTTAACTAATAAAGGATTAGTTAAAAAAATGGGATTAAAAGCCATTTATGTGACTTGATCGTGTGTTTACTTGTTTATGGAAAGTATTTAGTCCTGTATTTAGCACGAAAATCGACAAAGTAGACTTCCTTTTATCTTTGAGAGTTAAGAATGATGATTCGAGTAGGGTGTAGAAGCAATAGTGCTATAACCTACCGGGCTTCACTCATGACCTAGGGATAACAGAAGTTGAGAAGGTTGGAAACGTGATAAGTATACGAGACTTGGTTTCTATATGCGACCATTCTCATTGTTGTTGAATTTGACCAAATTAACTTGGGAAGTATCTAGAAGAAACACGAAATTATATGGTACGATTATTCCCTCGGTGACGATATAACCAACATATAAACTCATCTTGCTCTTCTAGGACAAATGATAAGGAAATCCATCTGGATAAGAGATGATCTCTAGCCTTATGTATTGTCTATTTATTTCTAAAAGAACCGGGATTGAGTTAATTGGAAATCTATCAATAGGTTTTGGAGTGCCCGATGAGTGGGGGCGTGTACTTATATAATATGACTGGAAACCATAACCACTTCAAAACCATAACGTGTTTTATGCTTGGAAGAGTTTTGTGATCTATTCGACATGTTGGAATCTATGTGGAGATTCATGATATGTTCGAGATGCTCGAATCCATGTAGAGATTCTTGATCGTTCGGGATGCTGGAATCCATTTGAGGATTCAAGTTCTGTTCAAGTGATGAAGACTCGTGTGTTGAGATGTTGAATGTGACTTCACCATTGTTATGACAGAAACCAGAGATAGAATGCATAATGTAACGACCCGGAAATTTATCGCTAAGATTTGTGAATATTTGATAATTTTAAATATTCAATTAATGGTTTTTGATGATCAAATAACCCTCTTTTAATTGATAAATAATTATAGTAAACTTGTTTCGAAAGTTTGTTTATAAAAATAGATAGTTCAATGAAAAATTGAAAATGTAATCGAAAGTCATTTTTTGAATTTTCGACTTCTTGTCGAATGAAAGTTGTCACAATGTTGTTGCACACATATGCACACTTTGTAACATACACTTATGCATATAATAAATGGTTTAATCAACTAAAAAGAATTAGTAAAATAAGTGTAGTTAAAGTGTTTAATAAAATAATTAATTGAGGTAATAAAGTAAAGAATAGTTCTTATTTAAGTGTTGAAGTGCATAAATTTATGTGTTTCTTTTTGCCATGTGATGGATGTACTTTGACACGAGGAAGCTTAGCATGGAAGGAAAAGGAAGGGTAAAAGAGTAATTTGGTTAAGGGGTATGTGATGTAATTTGCCACGTTTTGAAATTCTATAAAAGGACCTCTTTACTTCATTCTTTTTCACATTTTCATTTCCAAATTTTTGCTCTCTTCTTCCCTTTTTTCTCTCTTCTAAAAATTCCTTTGCAAATCTAATTCAAACCCTCTCCAAATTCAACCAAACTCAAGTATGTTCTTTAATACATAATGGCAAACCATTTAGCAAATCAAAGTTGGAAGCTTTGGAGCTCAAATCCTCAAAACCTTTAGGGTCGTAAGCATTACGAGGTTAGAGGAAGCATGGAGAATGTAAATGAAACCAAAGGTAGTGGCTTCGTGTTGTTTTGGGTAAATGATAGGAAGGACTGCGTGCTTGTGTAATGATTCGGAATTTCATTGCTTTAATTTGCGAATATTTAATTAATTTTAAATATTCACCCGCGCTCATAGCAAGCGACCCGCTCATATCGAGAGCATTATCAAGCTCCTCCATCCTGATGTCGTGTTGAAACGACACATAATCCGGAATCGGAATATCAGCAAGCCCTTCGAAAGGATTCTCTACTTGCGAGGGAGGAGCCTCCGAAATTCTAATCCCCGAGATGGGCAAAGACATAACCACGGACTTCATTCTCACGGATTTAGAACGCTTATGAGCAACTGCCTTGCCTTTTCTCCTTCCTCCTGAATCTCGAAAACTGGAAGAAGGCTCAGCTTGGAGTTCATTATCGGTGGGCGTTCTCTCCGGATTAATTTCTTCAGCTATTAGGACTCCGGGCACTTTGCGTTTTACCTGCTTCTTCGAGACCGCTCTAAGTGTCCCTTCCAGCCGTATGCTTTTCTTACGTTCAATCAGCCCGACAATTCTCAAGTTTCTGTTGGTCAGAACCAAGTCAATGTGCCTCTCTTCACCCAAAATCGCTTGGAGGATCCGAACTAGCTCTCTGAAATATCCACCATCGGGTCGTGAGATTGCGGCTGTAAAAGAAAAGAAGCATGTTAATTTTGAAAACGATTAGTGTTATCTTGGTAATTCACGAAAGAGGCTGCAACACTTACGTCTATCCAACCATTGCCTAGCGAATCTAGGGGGCATCGAACGTAGAACCATTCCGTTTTAAAATGACATAGCCTTCCCTAGGATCCCGTGACAATTTGACAGTTCCTGACCACTTCCAAGAATGTGAAAGAAGGGCTATCTCCGTGACTCTTAATGTTAAATAGATATCTAATCTCGATCGGCTTCGGTGGTCGAAAGAGAATTTCCATAAACAAGATGAAAGTGCTATTCAACAAGGTGTATCCATTGGGATGCAGCTGGGATGGAGCGATTTCGAGGAATGATAACATCTCCCTTATATATTGATTGAAAGGAGGGAGTGTCCCCGCTGTGCAAGCGTGACGGTTGAAAGCAGTAAACCCCTACGGGGGAGCGTGTGGCCTATCATTCAGCCCTAGCAATAATACGTCGTCAAGCGACAAGCCATCTCTTAAGCATATCCTTCCCAGCATATCTTCAGAAATGCCAGACGGCACAGATCTTGTGGATTCATAATGAACCGAGTGTTTGGAAACTCGTCCAAAGCTGGATCTATGACTTCGGCTTCGATGACCGTATCTCGATGGTTGAAGGAATTGAACTCGGGAGTTCCTGCTGCTACGAACTTGGAGG
This sequence comes from Allium fistulosum, assembly GCA_030737815.1. NCBI lineage: Eukaryota > Viridiplantae > Streptophyta > Magnoliopsida > Asparagales > Amaryllidaceae > Allium > Allium fistulosum. Next base: position 10,446,364 of record JASFAW010000014.1, read on the forward strand.
TTCCATGACTAACTAGCTTATGAAAAATCATTGTTAAACAGACAATAATGCTCGTGCATCCCCCCAGTGTAAAGTGTGTGAGAGTGTGTTGTGTAGTGCAGTACTGTATATCACTTGAAAAGTTCTACAGAATTGGAGAATGCATATGAACGATAAGACTTCAAAATTCAGTCGGAATGACCGTCATCGCTGACCGTCACAACCGTGCCATCCAGTTATTAGCGATCGATCCAAGTCAGAGTTTGTTAAAGTTTTGTTAAGTTACAGTTCCATCGACGAGCTTCGATAGGCAGTTAAATATGCAGGGTAATAGTTAAGTCCAGATATGCAAGAATGAAGCTCATCGGAAATCATGCTATCGGTTATTCAAGGTTTCATATCCATCAAGATTCGGGTTCATATCAGTCGTCAGGAATTCGCTTCGAATCGATCGTCGGTGTCTGGTTTCGTATCGATCAAGGTCAGAGGCTTCGAATCGATCGTGGACGATTGGGTTCGTATCAGCCAGGGGAGCCCCGGCTTCGTAGCGATCACATTCACTCGATGCATTTCGTAACGATACGAAGTAGTATTTTTCGAATCGATCTGAAGCCAAGGACTTCGACTCGATCACATTCACTCGATGCATTTCGTATCGATCGAAGGAGTATTTTTTCGAATTGATCTGAAGCCAAGGACTTCGACTCGATCGCTGGCCTAGTTTTCGTATCGATACGAAACAAGACGAGTCCACGCAACAATCATTGCAGATCGACACGAAAAGAAGATCAAGCCATCCTCCTCCACAGTCTTTCTTCCCCAGATCGATTCGAACTCCATTTTTCTCCTTCCTCGACCTCGCACAAAATCTACTTCCCCATACAACGTTTGGACATGAATTTGAATGGAATGGCGTGAGAATTCAAGTCTCATCTTTTTGGGACTCAGGTTGTTCAATTGATTACCTTATTCTCGATAACTGGTTGAAGGGATTAAAGGTTTTGATTCAATTCGAAGGCAAGGAGCAGTTTTTCTTTCTATTAGTCTCTGGAGCGATACGAAAGCGAAGACGAAGTAAAAAGTGAAAAATGACTAAGTCCACAGTATTTATATGGACTTGAGTGTGTATGGAAGAAATGATTCGCCTCCCAAAGGATTCGACCGGTTACAAAATGAAACCACAGGATCGATTCGAACGAACTATTCATATCCATCCACAATCCATCGATACGAAATCCTTGTTTGTATCAATCACTTTCAACTCCTTCCCCAGAGCATCGATACGAACGATCGGTTCGAATCCATCAAATCACAGCTCCCAGAAGCCAATACCTATCGCTATGAATTGTCTATTCGTATCCAATGACACCAGATCCATCAACTCGAAATACACAACAAGGGCTGTTCAGAAGGCATCGAACTCCTTCGATACGAACGAGCGCTTCGTATCCATCGAACCTCACATCCGTCGATTCGAAATGTTCATTACGTATCCATCCATGCGATGCATATCGATGCAAAGATAACGTTCCAACCCTTTACATTGATTCAGGAGAGGATCGATACGAAGGAACATTCAAAAACGACCATCGAGCGTTGTTACACTTCGAATTTCACATTGGTTTAGGAGAGGATCGATACAGAATTTGATACGAGATAAACTGACAACGACTCATGAACGTGCAAACGTCAACGAGACTCAGATTAACATATATGCATATATGTCAGACTAATATTCAATTTTCCAAATTTATAGGAATTGGAAACTTATCTGATAATGATTACAACAACAAACGGCAAATCACTAGCGTACAACAGTCAATTGCAACAATATAGGGTACAGTAGTTGACAGTCAACGGTTTACATTGCTGAAAAAATTAGTCAAATATTACAACTTTCACCGAAGAGACGATAACTATTCAGAATAAAGATTTCAGCATTTCAAAGCACATCATGTTTCCAGAAGACGTACTTTGGGGGGCAAATGTTATCCCGCCTTTTGGCAAGGCCATGATACCAAGAACTTGACTAGAAACCAATGATAGTTCGTCTTGGAGATCGGTTATACGTAGGCTCACTATGGATATTGATGAATTTTGTTCGAGCCCGGATCGAGCTAAAATTGATATGACATGACAAGCGAAGCTATGAAAGCCAACATTCCAAATTTCAAGTCAATCCGAGTTAATATGCTCAAGTTATGATCGATACAAGATGGGTGAAGAACAGCCTCGAGTTCGAATCCATCGACTGGCCACTGTTCGACTCGATCTCGTTCGAATCCATCGACTAGCCTCTATTCGACTCGATCTCGTTCGAATCCATCGACTAGCCTCTGTTCGACTCGATCTCATTCGAGTCCATCAGGACTCCTCTGTTCGACTCGATCGAGTTCATATCCATCATCAGAACCCACTTCGTATCGATCAGCCAGTGACTACTTCACATTCATCGCCAGAGTCTACTTCGCATCCATCGGCTGAAGAGCTTTGTTCGAATCCATCAAGCTTCTGTAGTTCGTATCCCTCGGTTGACCTTACTTCGTATCCATCGAGGAACCACTGTTTGTATCCTTCAAACCCAGTTACTTCGTATCCATCGAGAAGTCCTTGTTCGTATCGATCCACGCCATGTTTATTCGTATTGATCGATGGCTAACAGGGTTCGAGTCCACTTGGCCACGTCAACTTCGTATCGGTCAAATGGAGCCATTTCCAATCGATACGAACAAGGCCACGTAGTTGAATTACTCCATGTGTTCCCCATCGATACGAAACAAGGGTCATCTTCCATCGATTCAAACTAGACAAGTGCCTCGATACGGACAGGGCGAAAGTCCTAGAACGATTCGATCAACTCGGCGAAGAACGTGGGTCGATCCAGAGAATGCTCGCCATGTCACCACTTGCTCATGCGCAACTATCGATTCGAACAGGATCGAGTCGAAATGATCGAGTCGAACGAAACAGCCTGCCGAAAGTCTCCATTTCGTATCGATCATATCTCACGATCCACAAGTCCAAATGCTATGAAATTTTCATAGGAGCTTTCGTGCATGCTAAATAATGTCTACGCCAAATTTTGACTCTATCGGACGCAATCTTGATCGATACTAAATCCGTTCGTATCGATCACGGATCGAGCTGAAACTTCACGGGCTTGGTCGCGCGGGCCTACTCACATGCCATAAGGAGTCTCCCGAGATCTGAGTGAAATATCATCCTCCTACACCTATAAATAGAGCCCCAGGGCATATAGAAAAGGGGATCTTATTCTTCTTTGAATTCTACCACACCCAAACTCTGCCGGATCCAGTTCCATACTCCATTGCTGCTGCGGCAAACGAATTTCACTGCTGTACTCGAATTTCTTAACTGAATTTTGCTGTAACCTGCTCTAATCAATTGTAATCATCAAAGAAACAACAATAAAGCAATCAACTTCATAGTGGACGTAGGCAACACGTCGAACCACTCTAAATTCTTATGTTTCTGTGCGTTTTTATTACTTTCATTATCTGTATTTGGAGTTTTTGTTAGATAATCCTCTTTTTTCCATTTAGTTTCTTCACTTTATCTCTTCAAAAACTTCCGAAGAGTGTTGTGCCCAATTTTGGTACAAACAATTTATAAGTATTTAAAAAGGAGATTGAAATATATTTTAAGAATTTATTTGAGTTATTTAAGCAAGAGGATTAAATTTTATAAAGGAAATCGCTTTATTTCAAAAGCCTAGTTTTGTTAAAAGCGATCGTCCTTAAAGGGATGTTTTAAATACAAGTTTCAAACTATGGTTTAAAGAATTTTAAAAGAGGAAGGAAGCATGGATTCTAACACTATTGTTGTAATAAATGTTTCCAAAAAAAGGAAAAGAAATTATGGACTATACATTCTTGTTATAGTAAATGGTTTCGAGAAAATTGGAAAGGAAGTTTGATTTATAATACTTGGTTATTATTAAATAAGTTGTTTACTTTATCTTTACTACTAATAAAGCGAATTCATTGAATAGATTTACTCGGTGTTGTTTTGAAATTTCAAATATACCTTTTTACATCTCATAGAGAAATAGTGTTCAAATATGGGGATATCGCCTGTTGTTTTCGAAGTACAACTATTAGTCACTATGGAGAACTACATTGTGCGTTTACAAGATTAAGTATCCGAGTGTACCATATTGTACTTAATTTAGGTGGGAGTTCATCGGTCGAAGTTTTGCTTGATTCCGAGTTAGTATGAAGAAGTTATTGCAATCTGAACAAAAAAATAGCGACTTCTGCACTAGGCGGAGTTCAAATATGGGGATGTAGTAGCCTGTTATTTTCTAAGTACAACTGTCAGTCCCCATAGATATCTATAGTGTGCATTCACAAGATGATGTATCCGAGTGTTCCATAATGTCTGTAATTTAGGTGGGAGTTAATCGGTCGAAGTCTCGCCGAATTTCGAATTAGTATGAAGAACTTATTGCAGTCTGAACAAAAAAAGTAGCGGCTTTCATACTAGGCGGAGTTCAAATATGGGGATGTGGTAGCATGTTATTTTCGAAGTAAACTGTTAGTTTCCATGGAGAACTACAGTGTGCATTCAAAAAGATTAAGTATCCGAGTGTACCATATTGTCCGTAATTTAGGTGGGAGTTCATCGGTCAAAGTTTTGCCTGATTCCGAGTAAGTATGAAGAAGTTACTGCAGTCTAAAGGAAAAAATAGTGGCCTCTGCCTAGGCGGAGTTCAAATATGAGGATGTAGCCTGTTATTTTCTAAGTACAACTATTAGTCACCATAGACAATTACAGTGAGCGTTCAAGTGGAGATATAGCATGTTATCTTTTAAGTACAGCTGTTAGTCACCATGGAGAACTACAGTGTGCATTCACAAGATGAAGTATCCGAGTGCACCCTATTGTCCGTAATTTAGGTGGGAGTTCATCGGTTGAAGTATCGCCTAATTCCGAGTTAGTATGAAGAAGTTATTATAGTCTGAACAAAAAAATAGCAGCTTTCGCACTAGGCGGAGTTCAAATATGGGGATCTGGTAGCCTGTTATTTTCTAAGTACAGTTGTCAGTCCCCATGGAGAACTACAGTGTGCGTTCACAAGATGAAGTATCTGATTGTTCCACATTGTCTGTAATTTAAGTGGGAGTCAATCGATTGAAGTCTGCCGGATTCCGAACTAGTATGAAGAAGTTATTGCGGTCGGAACAAATAAAAATAGCGGCTGTTGCACTAGGCATAGTTCAAATATAGGGATGTGCTAGCATGTTATTTTCTAAGTAAACTGTCAGTCCCCATAGAAAACTACAGTGTGCGATCACAAGATGAAGTATCCGAGTGTACCATATTGTCCGTAATTTAGGTAGGAGTTCATCGGTCAAAGTTTTGCCTAATTCTGAGTTAGCATGAAGAAGTTATTGCAGTCTGAAGAAAAAAATAGCAGCTTCTACCTAGGCGGAGTTCAAATATGAGGATGTAGCCTATTATTTTCTAAGTACAATTATTAGTCACCATGGAGAACTACAGTGAGCATTGAAGTGGAGATATAGCCTATTATTTTCTAAGTACGACTGATAGTCACCGTAGAGAACTACAGTGTGCGTTTACAAGATGAAGTATCCGAGTGTACCATATTGTCCATAATTTAGGTGGGAGTTCATCGGTCAAAGTTTTGTCCGATTCTGAGTTAGTATGAAGAAGTTATTGCAGTATGAACAAAAAAATAGCGGCTTCTGCCTAGGCGGAGTTCAAATATGGGGATGCAACCTGTTTTTTTCTAAGTACAACTGTTAGTCACCATGGAGAACTACTGTGTGCGTTCATAAGATGAAGTATCCAAGTGTACCATTGTCTAAATTTAGGTGGGAATTCAACGGTCAAAATTTCGTTTAATTCTGAGTTAGTATGAAGAAGTTATTGCTGTATGAACAAAAAAAATAGCGGCTTTTGCTTAGGCGGAGTTCAAATTAGGGGTGGGCATAAACCGCACCGCTATACGGAAATCGCCCGCACCGAACCGTCAAAACGGTGCGGAAACCCGCACCGAATCTTCTAACCAAAGAAAATACCCCAAACCGGACCGACCCGCATCGAAACTGTTCGGTTGCGGTTTGTACGATTGAACCAACCATATTAAACTGGACCGAACCGAAAATTTACACTAGTAATCTTATGATAAAAATATAAGCAACTCCTATCTTATTTTAGATTTTAACGATATATATTCTATTTTTAACGTACGTTGTTGTTATATTAATAATAATCGTTGTCATAAAGGAAGAAGTTATAGTTTTGGTAATATTTTTCATCTCATTTTTATTTGGATAAATGGTAATTATAATCTTATTCTAGTCATTTTTCTTAATGATCATGCAATGATTAATGTTGATGTTTGGTTAATATACCAAAAAAATCCCGCTTACAGCTAAATGTCAAATTGAAATATTCATACAATTAAGAACTAATCTTTCATTTCAGTATAACATTTTATGTTTTAACCTTTAAGTGTTGATGGAAGTAATTCTCTTATTTCATATTTAATATGGGTTCAAACCGGACCATACCGAAACTGAACCATATTGCATTCAAACCGAACCGAAACCGAACCGTTTAAAAGATTAGTATAATGGTTTGTATCTTTGATTAACTGTTTGATGCTGTGCGGAAGCGGTTTGGATTCTGAACCTCACCAAACTGACCCGTGCCCACCCCTAGTTTAAATATGGAGATGTAGCCTGTTATTTTATAATTACAACTGTTACTCACCATGGAGAACTACAATGTGCGTTCACAAAATGAAGTATATGAGTGTAACCTATTGTCCGTAATTTAGGTGGGAGTTTATCGGTTGAAGTTTCGTCCAATTCCGAGTTAGTATGAAGAAGTTATTGCAGTATGAACAAAAAAATAGCGGCTTCTACCTAGGCGGAGTTCAAATGGGGGATGTAGCATGTTATTTTCTAAGTACAACTGTTAATCACCATGGAGAACTACAGTGTACATTCACAGGATGAAGTATCAGAGTGAACCATATTGTCCGTAATTTAGGTGGGAGTTCATTGGTCGAAGTTTTGCCTGATTTTGAGTTAGTGTGAAGAATTTATTGCCGTCTGAAGAAAAAAATTGCTGCTTCTACGTAGGTGGAGTTCAAGTATGAGGATATAGCCTGTTATTTTCTAAGTAAAACTATTAGACACCATGAAGAACTACAATGAGCATTGAAGTGGGGATATAGCATATTATTTTCTATGTACAACTGTTAATCACAATGAAGAACTATGGTATACGTTCATAAGCTGAAGTATCAGAGTGTTCTATATTGTTTGTAATTTAGGTGGGAATTCATCGGTCGTAGTTTTGCCCGATTCCGAGTTAGTGTAAAGAAGTTATTGCAGTATGAACAAAAAAATAGCGACTTCTGCCTAGGCGGAGTTCAAATATAGGGATGTAGCCTGTTATTTTTTAAGTACAACTATTAGTCATCATGGAGAACTATGGTATACATTTACTAAATGAAGTATCCGAGTGTACCATATTGTCCGTAATTTAGGTGGGAGTTCATCGGTCGAAGTTTGGCCTGATTCTGAGTTAGTATGAAGAAGTTATTGCAGTCTGAACAAAAAAAAGCGGCTTATGTCTAGGTGGAGTTCAAATATGAGGACGTAGCCTGTTATTTTCTAAGTACAACTATTAATCATCATGGAAAACTACAGTAAGCATTAAAGTGGGGATACAGTCTGTATTTTCTAAGTACAACTGTTAATCGCCATGGAGAACTATGGTATATGTTCATAAGCTGAAGTATTCGAGTGTTCTATGATGTCCGTAATTTAGGTGGGAGTTCATCGGTCGTAGTTTCGCTCGATACCGAGTTAATATGAAGAAGTTATTGCAGTATGAACAAAAAATATAACGGCTTCTTTCTAGGCGGAGTTCAAATACGGGGACGTAGCCTATTACTTTTTAAGTACAACTATTAGTCACCGTGGAGAATTACGGTATACGTTCACTAGATGATGTATCCGAATGTACCATATTGTTCGTAATTTAGGTGGGGGTTCATCGGCCGAAGTTTTTCATGATTCTGAGTTAGTATGAAGAAGTTATTGCAGTCTGAAGAAAAAAATAGAGGCTCCTACCTAGGCGGAGTTCAAATATGAGGATGTAGCCTGTTATTTTCTAAGTACAACTATTAATCACCATGGAGAACTACAGTGAGCATTGAAGTGGGGATATAGCCTGTTATTTTATAAGCACAACTGTTAATCACCATGGAGAACTACGGTATACGTTCATAAGCTGAAGTATCCGAGTGTTCTATATTGTCCATAATTTAGGTGGGAGTTCATCGGTCGTAGTTTCGCCGATTCTGAGTTAGTATGGAGAAGTTATTGCAGTATGAACAAAAAAAATAGCGGCTTCTGCCTAGGCAGAGTTCAAATACGGGGATGTAGCCTGTTATTTTCTAAGTACAACTGTTAGTCAGCATGGAGAATTATGGTATACGTTCATTAGAAGAAGTATCCGAGTGTTCCTTATTGTCTGTAATTTAGATGGGAATTCAACGGTCGAAGTATCGCCTGATTCCGAGTTGGTATAAAAAGTTATTGCAGCCGAATAAAAAAATAGCTGCTTCTACCTACGGGGAGTTCAAATACGGGGATGCTACTATCAAATCTACTTCCACGGTTACAACTTAAAATGCATGCACGTTGTGATAAAATGCAGGCCCACCTGGGCTTGCATATGTACTCGTATAAAGAAAGGTCTTGTCTTTTGAAATCAAGCTTTGGTTTAAATAAATGATTTTGGAAAATGTTCCAATAACTAGTTTGAAATCAAAGACTAGAAATAAGTTTATGGAGTTGGTTTCCAGATTGTTTTAAAAAGATGTTGTTATATGCAAGGGATTTCTTTGTAGGTGCCATTACGTAATATAAAACAAATATGATAAGTAGTGCTAAAATATTGACACGTTTATGGAAAGTTAGTCATCTTATATTTAGCATTAAACCGATGAGTAGACTTTCCTCTATATGTGAGATCTAGAATCAGAGTGTCTAGGTAAGGTAGGAGCAACCGGTGCCATGACTTACCTGACTTTGATTCTGGATGAGGGATAGAGAAGTCGAAATGTCAGAAACATGATAAGTATAAAAGGGTTAATTTCTATAAATATGTCATGGTTAATTAAGTATATGGAAAGTATTTCTTCTTATACTTGACACTAAATTTCGAGGTATGGAAGTCCGTTTCTATCTATGACAATTAAAAAGGTTTACCGAGGCAAGGGTAGTTTTCTAACTTGCCTGATTTCATTGCTAATCGTGGGATAGTACGGGGCTGAATTAAAAGAGTGGTAATAAGTATATGATGTTCGATTTTCCATATGCAAACTATATACTTACACTAGACAGTGGTTTTTCCACTATCGATAACTTGGCATATTTTGACTTGAGAAGTATATAAAAGCTTGGAGATTTCATATGGTTTGAGATTCCCCTGGAAGAACTCATTCTGATGAAATGTCTCTCGCTTTAAGGGTGGATATTCAAGATCTCCTTAGGACTCTTATATTACCCGCTTACTTCTGAAAGAACCGTGATTGAGTCAACTAGAAACTATCGATTGTTGGTTCGAAGAGACCGGGATCAGATAAGTTATCTGAAAACCACTTCGAACTGGCATAACCGTTCGAATTAAGGCGTATTGAAGATGATGGAAATCGAAGATGGACTTCTTTGAAGTGCAAGGGCTACTTTCCACTAATCTCAAGGGTGATTCCAAAAAGGATGTAGTAGAAGTAGTGCCTTCGGCATGTTCATATCCTGAACAACTTATATGGATGAATGCTGCCATTGAAATTTTGCTTGGAGGGTAGTGTTAGCATTCCAATTGGGATTTGCTAAGAGAAAAGGTAATCGTATCATCACGTGCCTACCACCCGGGAATGACTAAAACATAGGATATGCTGCAAGGTTATGTGGGTTGTGTCCATTAGGGTACGGTCATCACCTTTCTAGATAAATATTTATTGATTTGGTATGTGCACATGAGCTCACGGGGAAAAGGTTGTAAAGCAACCGGGGTGATGACATATTTGGTACTATCCAGGAAGGGGTAGACCGTTCTTGTCATGTAGGGGTCCATGTGAGGCCCTCGGTAATTTTATCTAGAGATGTACTATGGTAGGTAGTACCCCAGTGCCTTGTCATTGTATGGAATCCAATCTCTAATACGTGTCTGCGGTTTTAGTTGTAGAACCTAGTATCGTTGAATGTAATTATGGGTAACCATTCTAGATATGATATATATTTATTTTAAACTCTAAACATCATTATAATATCACTGGATTTTTTTAATAAAATGATTTGGTTATCGTAAGGTAAAAACCCGTTCGTGTTTATATGTGGCATGTCTTACGAGATAACTATATTTTTAAAAGGGTTTTATAAATATAACAATCCATATGATTTGAGTTTCTCATGTTGGTTTACCAGACTGATCCGGGCATTATTTTCTTATAATACTCAGGTCACACATGAGTAATTCTGTCAGATTTAGAGATGGACGCTTGGAGCTTAAGGAGACGAGCCGGATGCTTCCAATAGTTCACATATTTTATTTTTTGTTGTATTTCTTTTTTTTGTTCATCGGTATTTGTAAGGATAGGCTATTATAGCTATCCAAGCTAATGATAGGTTAGACTTTGATTTTTGTATGAATATTAAAGTTTTCTTTTGTAAAGATTGTTTGGATATTATATATTACTTGTCACGATGTGAGATTCTATCTTTTTTTCTTTCACTCCAATATCTGCCTTTTCGGCACTTGGATTCCCGACACGTGAATACCGTAGATGTATTAGTGTTGACTTTTAACGATCAAAAAAGCGGGTCGTTACACATAGCTATTGGGGTTTAGCTAACTTAGAAGGGTGCAGTCGACTCCATTCGAGAGGTACTTACAGATATGCATGCCATAGTGATGCACTTGGCCTCACGTTGTAAGGGCCAATTATGTATTTCCCATGGTACATTCACTAGAGATGTATGTTGCTTCAGAAGGATATCCTTGATCTTTATGCAGGGGGACCATTCTTGAGGTACCGAGGGCTCCTCCATAGAATCCTACACAATTGTGCGAACACGCCTTAGTGGTTTTGATTGTATAACTATTATTTTTGCGGTGCACAGCAGCACAACTACTTTTGATTTGTATTCTTCACCCTAGACATTATCTATTTTATCGCAATATGTACCCATTATATGGTTTGGCTCTTTTGAGGGATAACTGTTACGATGGTCTTAAAAGATGCTGTTATATATTGTGCCATATTTCTTGAGTTTCCTACACCAGACTTATGTCTGACATATGACTTTTGTTTTCCCTAAATTCCTCATGTGCTCTTTCGAGCAGTTTGAGAAAGGAAGGTTTTCATTGACATTCATTGAGCTCTTGGAGAGGAGTTGGATGTTTACCTAACATAGTATTCTTATATCCATTGTGTTACTTTATGTATATATATATCAACAATTGTAAGGACACGCTGTTACAACTGTTCAGGCTGATGATTGTACTTGATTAGTAACTCTGAAATGCTATGTATATTAGAGTAGCTCTTTGTAGTATCTTTTAATATTATATGTTATCATTCCACATGTGAGATTCTGTTGTATTTGTTTCCCTCTTTTTTGTTCGTTTTCTTTTCTTCTTTTTATTTACCATAATGTTCTATCTTTTCGGAACTTGGCTGCTTAGATGTATTAGTATCAACATTCGGGGTTCGAAAAGGCGGTCATTACAAGTTAGTTCATTGGACATAAACAAATAAACTATAATGCTAAATTGTATATTTAATATGATTGATTACAATAACAATCTCCTTTAACTGGTTCGACCATTTTGGAAAGGAAAGCAAATATACGAGTGGATGTAACTTAGGGACAGTTGGAATGAAGAGAGTGAATGACCACCTCTGCTTTATAAAGGGACATCTAAAAGGAAAATTGTATAAAATACTAATAAATACTTAGTATGGAATGAGAAATGTTATTTCTATTCCAATTGTATTATAACATGAAAAACCATAATCTGTAAAGGTTACTTTAAGATATTCGCTAAAAAACTCTCCAATGTAAACTAATTATAATAAAAAAAAGCTTATAATAAGTATTTAATTGAAGCTTCCTATTTCATATGCTATTATAGTAATGGAGGAAATGGTGGCAGCTTGCTATATAATACCAATTAGTGGATGCATCAAGATATGAAAATTTATTTTCATAAATATACCAAATATTATTTATGAAAACAACCATTTTCAATATTGATTGAAAATAAATATATTTTTATTTTGTTATGAATATTTTTGAATATTTCTTATGAAATAAATCTATTAGAATAACGATGTTTGTTTCATTAGCTACATAACACAAAAGTATCAAAAAATTTAACGATTATTTTTGGGTTTATGGACTAAGCCATATCTGGAAGGAATACATCTTTAAATCATATGATTGTGAATCATATGGTACTCTTTCAGTGGGAGTGAGAGCGATAAAAGAATTGGTGGTCATCAAATTGATAAATAAAGATGTATGTAGTCAAAAGTCTAATGCTACCAAAATGGATCACCTACTTCTTTTAATTAAAGATGAATTACCACAAAAATGAACATGTGTATCTGATACACAAGCAATGTATTTATGATAAGTTCATTGAATATAGAATAGAAGTGGAAAACATAACATGCAAAGGTAGTAAAATAATTTAATTTGATTGAATAATTGAGTATACTGGAAATAGTTCCTAGTGTACCTAAAATGAATATGATTCTATCTCAAGAGTCACTCCTCTCCATGATACATAATGATCTATCAATAAGGAATAATTGGACTTTTTTCAACAAAGAATGATTGATGACGAGTGAAGTTGAATTAACTTCTTTTTGTTGGGTCATGTGCTTAAGAGTTAGTACATGAGGTTATAATTAATTTCTTCTAAAGCATAGTTTATGAGATCATACAAGATAAGAATTTATAAGAAATCCCCATATATCCTAGGTCAAGGAGTTGATAGGTTGTGTGAGTCGAGAGACTGCACATAATACTTGTTTGTAAGGGATCTTGGGTGGACCACCCAAAAGGACTTTGTGACTAATCAATATTGTTTACCAATTTATGCAATGAACATATGTTTTGTAAACTAAAACTAAATCAGTTTTATATTAATACAAAGTAGCTCATTAAAATGTTTGTGAGTACGTATTCTGTTGCACTGAGAAAGAATTACTATTCCAAGAAACACTAACTTCATGACAAAGGAATTTCTTTTAGAAATTATTGGTGGTAAAATGGATTTGGATACAATCCAAAGTTAAAATTGGTTCAAATGATGAAATGAAATTAACCAAACCTAAACTAACACAACTAATTAGAATGTCTAATAAGAACTCTCACACATTAAAAAGAAAATATGATTCCCTTATCGATGTCAAGGAAATAATTTCCTCAACTGTCATAAGCCATCAAGAGTATAGACTCTAATTTATGGCATGATGTGCAAATCAGTAATGGATTCCTAGTACATTAGAAAATTATGATTTTGATTGTTGTCACTACGCCATAAATGGCCTACTGCAACACAAAAAAAATGTTGGCTCAGGCCCGAAAAATGTTGCCATAGGTCTATGGCAACACTTTTAGGGTGATGCAATTTTTGCCGTTGCCTTAGACCTCAAAGGCAACATTTTGACTATCTAAGGCAACATAAGTAATATTGTTGCAATAGAACCCTATTTGGGTCTATGGCAACACCCATAGGTGCCTGTAGCAACATTCAAAAATGTTGCTATAGATATTGATTTTCTGAATTTGTGGGGCCCACATTATAGAGCATATTTGATTTTTTAATAGAAATAAATATTTATTTAATAAAATGCTATTTGCATAGAATTTGATATTCAAACAGTAATTTATTTAAATAAATTTTTTATTTCAACATTTGAAATAGTACAAATTCCTGACTCCACTATTTTACAATTCAATGATATATAACACTGATATTCACATATACAGATATTCCTCACTACATCACTCAGTTCACTCATTACATATGTAGTTTCAATTTATACAGACACCGACACCGACACTAACAAATATATGCCGAGCCGAAGGCGAGCCGAGTGCCGAGCCGAAGGCGAGGCGAGAAGCGGGTCCGGGCGCAGCGCCGGCGGGGGTCCGGGGCACCGCCCGATTCATTCGATTTCGGAAGATCGAGCCTTCTTTGAAACGACGTAAAATGATGCACAAATGAACACCTCCTGCGAATTTGAACACCTCCTCGATGATTGACTTTTGCAACTCTTTCATGGCTTCTTCTGAATCATCCGACCTTTTTCCAGCCATCATTCTTAGCTCTGCCTTGGTAAAAGACCTGAAACCATGATAAATAAAAATTGACATTTCATCGAACATGTTGCATGTTAATAAGTAATACATTACCCTTCATCGAACATGTTGCCTAATCACCTAATCACAATCGCTGGCATAACCACCCATTCCTTCCTTCCACAAAACAGTAACAACAACCTACCATTCCACCACCAGCTTTCTTTCACCAATCCAAACTGCCTTAACCCAAACTCCTCCCTGCTACATTTCAAGCAACAACAACCTTCTCAAGCAACCACTGCATACTTCATTATCCAAACCCCTACCAGCAAACTGCATTTTCTTCCAAACTACCATCTCACAACCAAAACATCCCAAACGCGCAACAACAAACAAAGCTCTAACCTATCACTTCATATACTTCAACCTCCATCACACCTTCATATCCAACTTCTGCAAACTGCGACAACCAGATTCACCATCCAGCTACAATCAGCCACAAACTCCTGCCCCTATCACCTAACGAACTCGAACCATTTCTGCACATAGCACAACAAATCCCTTCCTCTACAATCTGTCACAACCAATTCGCATCTCCTCACTAACCCTATGCCTTCACCATCACAACAAACACCTACCTGCCTTCTCTGACAACCCGAACTACCCCTACACCCTAACTTCCTCACCAATCAAACTGAAAACCAACCTGTTAAAAACTCCTCCAAATCGCGAACCCACCAGCGCCTCCCATATCAAATTCACCAACCGCAATTTCAGCAACCCATCGACCAGAACTACCTTAAATCACCATTGGCCTCACCTCCATCGCTTGAAATTTCAATCGCAATCACCCACTACCGTAACCCAGTCCAATCATGACCTAACTCCAACAACAATCGCCGATTCACAAGCCGAATAGACATTTCCAGATCTCGACAGCAAAGCAAATGGGGCTCGACATGTAGGCAAACAGCAGCGAAATTGGAGGTGAGAACGAAATGGGGAACGAAGCTTGTCTGAGATCACTACCAACCTTTGAAAAAAGGACGAGATTTTGTTTTTGGAAGAAAAAAAAGAAACGAAAAGATGATTTGAAAATTAGGGATTTGGAAATTGGGGGTGAGAACGAAAATGATATGAAAGTAAAGCGGGAGAACGAAAATTTGGAGCAAATTGTAGTGGTGATCCAGTTTAACAATCGGATTAAATGTAGACCGTTGGATCGTGTTCACGCGGATTGCTAATTTTATTATTTTTTTAATCTGAATACATCTATAGCAACACTATATAAAAATGTTGCAACGTGTTACACTTTTTTAGCTAGAGCAACACATTTTTATGGCTAAGGTAACACCATAAATACAACGTTGCAGTAGGACCAAAATTTTGTATCTATCGCAACATTTTAGCTGGCAACACCTTGCAAAAATGTTGCAGAAGGTCATTTATGGCGTAGTGTGTGCCCGAAGGGATATGATCCATCGACTATAATTATGTCTTCGATAAGAAGAGCAAAGCAGTTGGAATATAAGCTACATTAATAGAATAATGTCGTAAATTTCAATTGTTGAATCAACGTAACATATTCACTATTCAACGTGCTTAAGTTAATTTGGTTTTACTCGCAAAATTATCACTCGATATGATTTTGAGTTTTAGTATATGTATGTTGAAACAGAAATTCTAAATAATGATTTAGAATAAACTGTTTGCACTAAATAACCAAAGTCTCAAAGTTAGTGGTAGCGATTCCTAGTTTATGGGTTGTTTGAAAGAAATTTAGTTCAACCCAATATGTACTAGTTACAAGGAGTTGAAGCAACTTGAGTAAGTTGGATTACTCAGTCAAGTATGCTATTGTTGAGTCCACATGAAGTCATTATGCAAATTGTTCTCTGTCAAATTCCTTGAATGAAAATTCACAAGGTCACTTAAATCCTAGCGGCCATTAAAGTCATAATTCAAGCTCTCTTTATTATGCTTGAAGTAAAATGAAAATGGAGAATGTTTGCGCCAAAATTGGTCACAAACCCCAAATGTTGTGAAAGCACCAGTGTATGAATATAAATCAACAATATTCACACACAAATCTCAAATATAAGCAAACAGAGTTTCACAATTCAGAAATAATGAACAGAAACACGAGATTTATAGTGGTTCGGTGATCTTGCCTACGTCCACTCTGAAGTTGATGATTTTATTGATGTTCACTCGATGATTACAATCTCTTCTAATGTAGTACAACTGAAATTATATGCTAAGTCTCAATCTAAGGTAGCGGTGGTATTCTGGAGTAAATCTGGCAGAATCTGGGCGCTCTTTAGTACTTAGAATTATCCGACCTCTTTTCTGAATGACCAGGGGCTCTATTTATAGGTGTAGGAGGCTGATATTTCGCCTAAATTGAAGGGAGACCAGTTCTGGCACGTGAGGGGGCCCACATGGCCGAAATCTGGAGATCCGGGCCCACTTTGGGATCGATTCGACCCTTGGTTCGAATCGATCAAGAATTTGTCCGATCGAGCTGAAATTTGGTGTGGACATTCTTCAACATGCGCTCAAGCTTCTGTGAAAATTTCATAGCATTTGGACTTGTGGATCTCGAGTTATGATCGATTCAAGGTCGCTTTTCTGGTTGCAGTGCTCTGTTCGAATCGATTACGTTCGACTCGATTGCTTCGAATCGATCCAAGTGTGCGTTAGCAGGTTATCATGGTGCGCGTTCTTCATGTCGATCCGTTTTTATCTCCGAGTTGACAGGGTCGACTCCATATCCTTCGCTGCTTGGACTGGGTGGACTCGTGGCAATGGATTCGAAGACGTGGCCCTTCGAATCGATCGAACGGATGTTCCTTCGTATCGATCAGGACATTCTATTGTCGATCGATACGAAGACTTCTCAACTGAATGGATTCGAAGCGCCTGACCTTGAGGGATTCGAAGAGAGGACACTTGATGGATTCGAACTGGAGTACGCGAGGATTTTCTTGATGGAGTCGAAGGACTTTATCTTGATGGATACGAACAATGCAAGCACGAGGCTAACTCCTTCTGCCGATGGATACGAACGTCATGGATTCGAACAGTGGCTCTCCTATGGATTCGAACATCGCATCTTCCCCAACTTGCATCGATCATATCTCATTCATACGAACCCCGATTGACTCGAAATTTGGAACTCTGGTTTCCATGACTTTGCTTGATGTGTCTTATCAATTGTAGCCTGATCCGGACTCGGGCAAAATTCATCGATATCCATGGTGAACTTGGGATGTAGCCGTCCTACAGGACGGACTGTCTTTGATTTCTAGTCAATTTCTTGGTGTCACGGCCTTGCCAAAAGGCGGGATAACATTTGCCCCCCAAAATATGCCTTGCGGTAGGAAGGCATGTTTTGTAGTACCATAAGCTGGATGTTCATATCCTATTGATGACCTGCAAAGAAATTGATAGTTTTATCTGACCATGAATGACGATCGTTCACGACCGTATGTCATTTGAGGTAACATGGGACCTTTCGAGGTCGGATGTCGTTCACGGCAAATAAAGAAATGGGACCGTTCGCGGTCGGATGTCGTTCTAGACGAGTTGCGACCGTTCGTGATCGTGTGTCGTTCTAGGCGGACTATGATCGTTCGCAGTCAGGTGACGTGGAAAGAGGAATGTGATCGTTCACGATCGCGTACCGTACGGGGCAAAAATGTGATCGTTCGCGATCAAATGTCATATTAGGTGAATTGTGACCGTTCGTGGTCGAGTGCCGTACGAGGCAGAGTGTGATCGTTCGTGATCGAATGTTATACTAGGTGAAGTGTGACCGTTCGCGGTCGGGTGCCGTTCGAGGCAAACGGTGACCGTTCGAGGTCGGGTGCCGTTCGAGGCTAATGGTGACCGTTCGAGGTCGGGTGCCGTTCGAGGCTAATGGTGACCGTTCGAGGTCGGGTGCCGTTCGAGGCGAATGAGTGTGCCCGGGAGGGGGACTTAGTATTATCAATGTCAGGTTCACGTTCGGGTGAACTTCTGAGTCAGCGATCGTGGCGGTTCGTCGCCATACAAGGTGTGCTTGTGGACCGTTCGCGATCCAAAGCATGCGCAAGTAACTTCTTCTACAGAATTGAAAATATCAAATTAACGTTCACAGAAATATTCAAACAAACAAAGTCTAAATGTTCAAATCAACATGAAACAAAAGCAAAGCAAGGATTTCGAAGTGTAAATCCTCACTACGAGACGATCAACAATCATTCAGAGCATGCCTGTGGATCGTTCGCGATCTCATACATGTGTAAATGGTTTGATGTTGTTAGTGAGAAGTTTACGACTTGTTCATCGTTTATTCAAATCAATTGATAACCAAACGGTGTCCTGGTTCAGGATCACCCCTAGCTGATGTAGATGGTGGTCGCTCTGGTTCCACCGTTGGAGTTCGCCTCCTCACATACTGAAGTAGCCTGCCGTTCCTAATATGCCCTTCTACTTCATCCTTCAGATGTCTACAATCATTTGTGCTATGCCCATTCAGCTCGTGGAATAAGCAATATTTGTCTGATTTTCTCTCGTCGGTAGTTGGATCCCGTCGTATTGGTCTACGATAGGCAACTTGCTCTCGGGTGTCTTGGTAGATTCGCTCCAAACCCTCGTTGAGTTCTGAATAGGTGGTAAATCGCAGCTCCCTCCATTGCCGCTTTGACCTGTCATCATTTTCTTCAGCCTTTCGTTTTCCTTTATCCTGGTCTAAATCCTTTTCAAAAGGTTTTTTGTCTTTAAGTGCATAAACTTCTATTCCCTCTCCTTCTTCTCTTTCAGCATTAGCGTCTTCCAATCGTAAAAACTTTTCTGCCTCGTGATAGAATTCTTCTAGATCCATAGGTGGATCCTTAGTTAATGAATTTTTGAATTCCGTGCCGTCAGCTATTCCGGACACAGCTGCCATCATAACCATGGATGGATCTGGCCAATACACCGATGCTGCTGCCGCATTGAACCGCGTCAGGAAATTCCTCAAAGACTCACCAGCTTTCTGTTTTAGCGTTGCCAAACTCATCACATTCTTGGGTCTTGAAATATGAACCCTGAATTGCCTCATAAATTTCTCAATCAAATCGGTCCATGTCCCAATGGAGCCGCTCTCAAGCTGTCTGAACCATAAAGCTGCTATGTCTGTCAAATACAATGGGAAGCACCGGGCCATGACTTCCTGTGATGCCCCCAGCACTTCCATGTGCCTTATATACCTCGTTAGATGGACCGCAGGGTCCGTCCTCCCATCATACCTCTCTACTGTCGGCAGTTTGAATTCTGGTGGGTTCCTAGCCAATCTAATCGCAGGAGAAAAGGGACTCTTGTTCACGTCTTCAAGATCTCTGTTTACTAATCCGCCTCTCATGGCTCGCCTGACCATCTCTGCCAATCTATCATTATCTCCAAGCTGTAGTCCTTGTTCACTGCCTTCGATCTGCCCCCCGAGTCCGTGTGAGCTTTCGGGTGTCTGCCCCCCTGGCTGAGAATTCATCCCTCTATCACCGCCAGGTTGCTCGGATGTCCTTGTCTCTCTTCCCAGGTTCGGATCAACATGTCCTAAGTGTGTGCCCCCCAGCTCCGGCGCTGCGTTAGATGGTCCTGCTCCGTTCTGGATTTTGGTTGCTCCTTGATTTTGTGCTCCAAGTTGTCCGATCTGTTGAAGCAAATTCTGGATCATTTCCTCTTGTCTCTTCATCATTGTCTCCATCTCTTCCCTAGTGATGAAAACTGAAGCTTGGTTTGCTCCTGAGGAAGCCTCTTGACTCCCTTCGTGCTGACTTCGCTCTGGCCTCTGCCTTTTACTTGTTTGTCTTGTCATGATTCTTCGGATCTGAATCTCTTAGCTTTCTGATTCAACTTTCAAATGATAGGACTCCTGAGTTCAGTTCTCGGTGAAAGCACCAAAGTGTTTGCGCCAAAATTGGTCACAAACCCCAAATGTTGTGAAAGCACCAGTGTATGAATATAAATCAACAATATTCACACACAAATCTCAAATATAAGCAAACAGAGTTTCACAATTCAGAAATAATGAACAGAAACACGAGATTTATAGTGGTTCGGCGATCTTGCCTACGTCCACTCTGAAGTTGATGATTTTATTGATGTTCACTCGATGATTACAATCTCTTCTAATGTAGTACAACTGAAATTATATGCTAAGTCTCAATCTAAGGTAGCGGTGGTATTCTGGAGTAAATCTGGCAGAATCTGGGCGCTCTTTAGTACTTAGAATTATCCGACCTCTTTTCTGAATGACCAGGGGCTCTATTTATAGGTGTAGGAGGCTGATATTTCACCTAAATTGAAGGGAGACCAGTTCTGGCACGTGAGGGGGCCCACATGGCCGAAATCTTGAGATCCGGGCCCACTTTGGGATCGATTCGACCCTTGGTTCGAATCGATCAAGAATTTGTCCGATCGAGCTGAAATTTGGTGTGGACATTCTTCAAAATGCGCTCAAGCTTCTGTGAAAATTTCATAGCATTTGGACTTGTGGATCTCGAGTTATGATCGATTCAAGGTCGCTTTTCTGGTTGCAGTGCTCTGTTCGAATCGATTACGTTCGACTCGATTGCTTCGAATCGATCCAAGTGTGCGTTAGCAGGTTGTCATGGTGCACGTTCTTCGTGTCGATCCGTTTTTATCTCCGAGTTGACAGGGTCGACTCCATATCCTTCGCTGCTTGGACTAGGTGGACTCATGGCAATGGATTCGAAGACGTGGCCCTTCGTATCGATCGAACGGATGTTCCTTCGTATCGATCAGGACATTCTATTGTCGATCGATACGAAGACTTCTCAGCTGAATGGATTCGAAGCGGCTGACCTTGAGGGATTCGAAGAGAGGACACTTGATGGATTCGAACTGGAGTACGCGAGGATTTGCTTGATGGAGTCGAAGGACTTTATCTTGATGGATACGAACAATGCAAGCATGAGGCTAACTCCTTCTGCCGATGGATACGAACGTCATGGATTCGAACAGTGGCTCTCTGTAACGACCCGTATTTTTCACGGATCGAAAAGTTTGTCAAATCTGGAATTTTAGCATTTTTAAGTCATTTCAGATTTTTAGGGAAATTTGTCTAAGTCCTAGGTCGTGAACGACCTAAGAGCTAAGTCGTGACCGAGTTAAGGAATTCGGCGAGTTAGTGTTAGGTCGTGGGTTAGTTGGAGCGACCTATAGAGTTATGCGACCTAGGGTTTGTTTAAGTATTAGGTCGGCAGGGCGAGTTAACGACCTAAAGAACTGACCGACCTAAGGAAACTATTGGGAGCGACCTAAGAGTTTCGGTGAGCTAAGTGTTAGGTCGGTAGGGCGAGTTAGCGACCTAGTGGTTACTGGGTGTGTGGTTAGGTCGGCAACGACTTAAGGTTAGAGTTAGGTCGTAGTAACCGAGTTAAGGGATAGGTCGCCATGTGTTAGGTCGTCTGGTAGCTTGGGTGGTAAGGTCGTAAGCGACCTAAGGAGTTAGCTTGTTAGCGACCTAGGAGTTGCCGTGTTAGCGACCTAAGGGGTTAGCTTGTTAGCGACCTAGGAGTTGCCGTGTTAGCGACCTAAGGGGTTAGCTTGTTAGCGACCTAGGAGTTGCCGTGTTAGCGACCTAAGGGGTTAGCTTGTTAGCGACCTTAAGAGTTAGGCTATGTGTTAGGTCGTAACACTGTTAGGTCGCGTAGGTTGCTAAGTTGTTAGGTCGCTAGGATAGTTTAAGTGTTAGGTCGCGTAGATCTATCTGTTAGGTCGGAGAAGCTTAGGTCGGAGAGGCTTAGGTCGGCAGCGACTTAAGAAGATAGCCGAGTTACGACTTAAGGGCAGTTTTCAGCTATAAATAGGAGGGGTTGTTCTCACTTTTTGGGATCCGGATTTTGAAGCGACGAAGTGCTGCCATTTTGAGAGCTCGACTTCTACACTTCTTCACTTCTTTTCTCCACTCTAATCTAGTGCTTCCATCCATCCAAATCGAAGATCAAGATTGAAGATTCAAGAGCTTAGATTGAAGATCTTCATCTTTTCAAGAGGGATTTCTTCATTTGAAGCGGATTCGTGATAGATCAAGCTTCATCCTTTGCTGTCCAGATCTGAAGCGTGTTGATTTGGGTTTGTTTAGGTGATTTGGTGAGTGGTGATTATCTCTCACACGGATCCAAAGGAGTAGATCGGATTGTTGGCTCGATTTGGTGTTAAATTAGTGATTTCCATGCATTTTCTTCATCCTATGTGTAGATCCATGTAGATCCATTGTTCATGATGATGTTGCATCCATTTTATCATATGTTAACCTATGCAAGTTCATTCATCAAGTTTGTAGAGATATAATACATGTTTTCATGCTTATTGGACTTTCAACTCTTTAATTACGAAAATGCCATTATTGTTATAATTGTCTACTTAGATCATTTTTGAATGCTTGATTGTTTGGATTGATGTTTGATTTGATTGATTGTTATGAATTAGATGATTGATGATTAGATTTAGACCGGAGACAATTCAAAAGCTAAGGGAAAGGCTCTTGAATTGGGAAAGCTGCTCGTGGCATATGTAGCGGGATGATGAAGCTCTTACGCATAGATTTGATGATGTGATGATGAGATGAGGCTTTGCGAGGATGTAATGAAGCGAGGCAATCATGTGATGAAGACTTGGTCTAATCCAGACGGGATCATTCCAAGCATGTTGATAACTCGGTGATATGATTCGAGTTGAGGATAATGAATGGATATGAGAATAGTCGTCGAGGAGGATGACTAGGAGGCTTGGATAGCATCGTTGTTGAAGGTTCTAGCATGCTCTAAGCAAGGGTACGTTTGGGCAGATTCGATAGTCCCAACGACCAACTGTTGATGGTCGAGTACTCTGGGCAGATTCGATAGTCCTAGGCACGGGCTGCGACGACGTGCGGGAGTTATGTCTAGAACCGGGGTTTTCATTAGCCCTTGACGGACGGCTGAAAGAATGTGCCGGTCATTCAATTAACGGTGATATCGAAGCAATGACAACAGTGATAGCCAGAGTCATGGATGTTTGGTTGTATCGTCATTCGGACTCAAGAGCGGTATTTTCTGGGTGCTTATCTGATTTAGGCCTTGGTATTTGGAAAACATCGCCCTTGACTCGAGTGATAGTAGCTTTACTTTAAATTGTATGCTCTGCTATGTTTGCTTCTGTTTAGTGTGTGTCTGGGGGCTATCACTGTAGAATGAGGTTGGAGTGGGAGGGTTGTATTCCTATTCCTTTTCCTTTATGCTCTTTTGGTATGTTGTTAGTTAATTTACTGCTCACTAAGACTGTTGTCTGACTCAAGGCTTTATGTTTTAATTCTTATTGCCTTGGGCTGTTCGTCCATTTTTGGGACGGGCAGACTAGGTAGCAGGTGACAGGTGCTGTTCTCTTCTCACGATGCTGATATCGAAGACGAGCTAGAGGGTTGCATATTATCTTCTTATATGTACTGGATATTCCGCTGTTTTGTATTCTCTGAGAGATATGTAGTGAGGCTTGATGTATTGACTATGTGGATGCTTGTATTCAACTATTATGGAGTTTTATATGATGTCATTTTGTTTTGTAAAGCTTCACTATACATATGTTCTATTGTATTTTGTCCATGCGCTGTGAGCAATACGATAGATTCTGTTGTTTTAATCTTACCTTGACAATCGTCCATGGTCGCCTGGCACACTTTACAGCGCTCTATCTCTAGATTCGGTGCAGGGGTCATGGGCGGTCGTCACATTTGGTATCAGAGCCTTGGTTAATCGATTTTACCCAACGCTCGCTGAAGTAACTACGTATGAGAGACGTAATTGTATTTTGATGGATGAATACTATATATAATATAGTAGCTTGGTAGAGTTTGAGTCCTTTGTGCAGTTGTTTCTCTAGATGTTCTAATCATTCCTTTTTATAGATATTGAGAATGAGGCGAAGAGGGAGACCAGCTGCTAGGGAAGGCCGTGCTACTGAAGAGACTGCTGATTATGCAGCCATGTTCGAAGCTATGATGACTTCGATCATGAGAAGGATACCAGTTCCGGGGGCGGCAGTAGATGTTGGAGTTCAAGTCCAAACTCCGAAACCAGTGGATTTTGCTAAGCTGTGCAAGGATTATACTGCTCTTGGAGGGAAGGTTTTCTTGGGAACAGAATCAACTATTGAGGTCCAGAGGTGGATAGATGCTTGTAGAAGGATCTTTGGTGATTTGGGAATTGATGATGCAACTAAGAGGAAGTTGGCATCAAGGCAGCTTCAAGGGAGAGCCTCTGATTGGTGGAACTCTATTACCATCACTACTCCGGAAGAAGAGATTACTTGGGAGCAATTCCAAGCTAGATTTGAAGCTAAGTTCATTTCTACAGCTCAGAAGTCTGTTCTGTTCAAGAAGTTTGTAGAGCTCAAGCAGGGTGGAAGATCTGTTCTTGAGTATGTTTCTGAGTTTGAAGCTTTGTCCAAGTATGCCCAGTCATATATTGAATCTGCTTATCAGAAGAATGAGAAGTTTGTGACCGGCTTGGATAGTTATCTTGGGAGACAGTTGGTGGATCATTTGGACGATTCATTTGAGAAGCTTGTGGAGAAAGCTCTTAGGCATGAGAGTCTGTTTCCTAAGGAAGGACCTGTTGTTGCTGTTACCAAGGGAGAATCTAAACCACAGCAGGGTGGAAACCAGAAGAGGAAGCAGCAGCAGTAGAAGGGTAAGGATGGCCAGAAGAAGCTGAAAGGCGAGGTGACTTGCTACAATTGTCAGCAGAAGGGTCATTTCTCTAAGGATTGTAAGAATCCGAAGGCACCGATGAAGTGTCACAACTGTGACAAACCGGGACATTTCAGGAAGAATTGTCCGGAACCAAGGAAGGACAGGCAGATTGTACAAGCCTATGCTTTGGGAGCTGTTCCGTCGTCTTCAAAAGCTCCTACTGCTGAAGAGAAGGGAAAGAGTGTGGTTGTTCAAGGTACTCTTTTCCTATGTGGTGTTCCAGTTAGAGTTCTGTTTGATACTGGAGCGTCGCATTCGTTTGTTTGTAATGAACTAGTAGGCCGGTTAGGTTTGGAACCGGATATTGTTGATAGGCCATTGGTTGTGACTAATCCAGTTGGGGGTTCGTCTTGTTTGTGTATGTTATGCCGTGGTCTAGTTGTGTCGAGTCATGGTTGCTCTTTTGTTTGTGATTGTTTTGTTCTGAACTTTGCGGGGTTCGGAATTATCTTGGGTATGGACTGGCTTAGGAAGTATGCGGCAAAGGTTGATTGCGAAAAGCTGGAAGTGACAGTCGAGAATGTGGAGGGCGAAAGATTGTGATACGATGTAAGCATGAAGAAGGCGTCTTCATGAGCTTCATGTATTCGCTAGTTGTTCCACGGGATGGACTGTCCTCAGTGCCGATCGCTAATGGATTCGAAGATGTCTTTGACGAAGTCAAAGGGTTGCCGCCGCATAGAGAGATCGAGTTTCGTATAGATCTAGTTGAAGGAGCCAGACCTGTTGTGATGCCTCTTAGGCGGATGGCGCCTAGGGAACAGCAGGAGTTGAGGGTGCAAGTTGATGACCTTTTACAGAAAGGATTCATTCGGCGTAGTGTGTCCGAGTGGGGTGCACCAGTTGTGTTTGCAACCAAGGCAGATGGGTCGTTGAGATTGTGCGTCGATTATCGTGAGCTGAATAAGGTGACTAAGAAGAACAAGTATCCATTGCCGAGAATAGATGACTTGTTTGATCAGCTTCACGAAGCCAAGGTGTTTTCTCAGATGGATTTGGCAACGGGATTTCACCAGTTGAGAGTGGCTAAGGATAGTGTGCCGAAGACTGCTTTTAGGACACCATCCGGTTTCTTTGAGTGGCTGGTAATGCCGTTTGGATTGACTAACGCGCCAGCATATTTTGTGGATCTTATGAATAGAGTGTTCAGAGATCAGTTGAACAAGTTCGTACTTGTGTTCGTGGATGATATTCTGATTTATTCCAGAACGGAAGAAGAGCACAAGACGCACTTGCGTATTGTTTTGGAGATCTTACGGAAACATCAGCTGAAGGCTAAGTTTTCGAAGTGTCACTTCTGGAAGAGTGAAGTGAGGTTCTTAGGCCATGTGATTTCTGGAAGTGGAATAGCGGTTGATCCCGCTAAGGTGGCAGCAATCCAGGATTGGGATAGACCTAAGAATGCATCTGATGTGAGAAGTTTTCTTGGATTAGCAGGATATTATCGACGGTTTATCAAAGACTTCTCCAAGGTAGCTGCACCATTAACAGGATTGACGAAGAAGAACCAAGTGTTCAGTTGGGATACTAAGTGTGAGCAAGCTTTCGCAATCTTGAAAGAGAGATTGACGAGTGCTCCTGTTTTGACTATTCCTAGTGGGAATGATGAGATGGTGGTTTACACCGACGCATGTGGTACTGGACTTGGAGCAGTGCTGATGCAGAAGGATAAAGTTGTTGCGTATGCCAGTCGACAACTGAAGCCGCATGAAAGGAATTACCCAACTCATGATTTGGAATTAGCGGCGATTGTATTTGCTCTGAAGATGTGGAGACATTATCTGTTGGGAGTTCGATTCGAGTTGTTTACGGATCACAAGTCGTTGAAGTATCTTTTCTCCCAAAAGGATTTGAATCTTCGGCAGCAACGTTGGCTAGAGTTTTTAGCCTCATATGATTTTGGTATAGCTTATACTCCGGGAAAAGGTAACGCAGTGGCAGATGCGTTAAGTCGAAGACATGCAGGATTGGGAGCCATGTTTTCAGAATGGAAGAGTCTCGAGTATTTAGCTGGATTTGACTTCAGGCCTAGATGTGAATTGGAACCTGAGATGTTGGCAAACTTATCAATAAGACCGACTCTTGTGGAAAGGATTGGCGAGAGTCAAAAGCGAGATGATAAGCTTGTCAAGATTATCCGTGAATTGGAATCTGGATTGGATCCAGAAAAGGATAAAGGATTCGAAGTCGATAGAGAAAGTTGGCTTCGAAAGCAAGGACGACTAGTGGTTCCCGATATAGATGAGTTGAAGAGTGAAGTTCTGAAGGAAAGTCATCACTCGAAGTTGACAATTCATCCAGGTGGAAATAAGATGTATCGGGATATGAAGAGAACCTACTACTGGGAAGGTATGAAGAAGGATGTTGGAAATTTTATTTCCAAATGTATGAACTGCCAGTTGGTAAAGGCTGAACAAAAGAAGCCTAGTGGATTGCTTCAGCCATTAGAAGTTCCTACATGGAAGTGGGAACAAGTGTCGATGGATTTTATCGATGGATTGCCTAGAACCAGAACGGGAAATGAAGGAATTTGGGTCATTGTGGATCGTCTGACTAAGAGTGCACGATTCATTCCTGTTCGATCGACTAGGACCGCATCAAAGTTGGCTGAGTTGTATGTTAAGTGGATAGTCCGATTCCATGGTATTCCGAAGAGTATAGTGAGCGATCGAGATCCATTGTTCACTAGTGGATTTTGGAAGAGCTTCCAGGAAGTTTTGGGAACCGAGTTGTGTTTGAGTACAGCTTATCATCCCCAAACAGATGGTCAGACCGAGAGAGTCAACCGAGTTTTGGAAGATCTCCTCAGAGCTTGTGTTTTGGATTTCGGAGGATCATGGGAAGATCACCTTCATTTGGTGGAGTTTGCGTACAACAACAGTTACCAGTCAAGCATTGGTATGGCACCGTATGAGGCATTGTATGGAAGACCGTGTAACTCTCCAACATGTTGGTTGGAAACTGGAGAAAAGCTGATGCTTGGGCCATAGATGATTCGTCAGACTTCAGATTGCATAGAGATCATTCGGCAACGAATGAAGGCAGCCCAAGACCGTCAGAAGAGTTATGCTGATAAGCGTCGGAAGGATTTGGAATTCGACGTAGGAGATATGGTTTTTGTGAAGATTTCTCCACTGAAGAATGTTATTCGATTCGGGAAGAAAGGAAAATTGACTCCGAGATTTGTTGGACCATTCCCGATTATCGAGCGAATTGGAAAGCTCGCCTATAGGTTGGAGTTACCTGAGAAGATGTCGGGTGTGCACAATGTTTTTCATGTATCTTATCTACGGAAGTATGTGCACGACTCGAATACAGTGGTTTCTGCTGATAGCTGTGAAGACTTAGAAGTTGATCCAGTCGATAGAAGGCCTCGTAAGCCGCTTCGTGTTGTTGAAACTGACACGAAACAGCTTAGGAGGAAGGTGGTTAAGTTACTCAAGATACAATGGAGTGATGATGATAACGACTGTACGTGGGAGGTGGAAGAGAGGATGAAGGCAGCTCATCCTGAACTCTTCGAGGTATGGCCCTAAGGTGTCGTGTCATCTCGCGATATTGTAACTTGTTCTAAGTCTTAGAATTCTGTACGCTAAGTTAGAATTGGATGCATGGTTTGATGATTGCTATGGATGGTAGGCGTACAGAATAGTTTTGATTGCTATGATTGTTTGGGATTTCGGGGGCGAAATTCCTAAGGGGGAGAGAATGTAACGACCCGTATTTTTCACGGATCGAAAAGTTTGTCAAATCTGGAATTTTAGCATTTTTAAGTCATTTCAGATTTTTAGGGAAATTTGTCTAAGTCCTAGGTCGTGAACGACCTAAGAGCTAAGTCGTGACCGAGTTAAGGAATTCGGCGAGTTAGTGTTAGGTCGTGGGTTAGTTGGAGCGACCTATAGAGTTATGCGACCTAGGGTTTGTTTAAGTATTAGGTCGGCAGGGCGAGTTAACGACCTAAAGAACTGACCGACCTAAGGAAACTATTGGGAGCGACCTAAAAGTTTCGGTGAGCTAAGTGTTAGGTCGGCAGGGCGAGTTAGCGACCTAGTGGTTACTGGGTGTGTGGTTAGGTCGGCAACGACTTAAGGTTAGAGTTAGGTCGTAGTAACCGAGTTAAGGGATAGGTCGCCATGTGTTAGGTCGTCTGGTAGCTTGGGTGGTAAGGTCGTAAGCGACCTAAGGAGTTAGCTTGTTAGCGACCTAGGAGTTGCCGTGTTAGCGACCTAAGGGGTTAGCTTGTTAGTGACCTAGGAGTTGCCGTGTTAGCGACCTAAGGGGTTAGCTTGTTAGCGACCTAGGAGTTGCCGTGTTAGCGACCTAAGGGGTTAGCTTGTTAGCGACCTTAAGAGTTAGGCTATGTGTTAGGTCGTAACACTGTTAGGTCGCGTAGGTTGCTAAGTTGTTAGGTCGCTAGGATAGTTTAAGTGTTAGGTCGCGTAGATCTATCTGTTAGGTCGGAGAAGCTTAGGTCGGAGAGGCTTAGGTCGGCAGCGACTTAAGGAGATAGCCGAGTTACGACTTAAGGGCAGTTTTCAGCTATAAATAGGAGGGGTTGTTCTCACTTTTTGGGATCCGGATTTTGAAGCGACGAAGTGCTGCCATTTTGAGAGCTCGACTTCTACACTTCTTCACTTCTTTTCTCCACTCTAATCTAGTGCTTCCATCCATCCAAATCGAAGATCAAGATTGAAGATTCAAGAGCTTAGATTGAAGATCTTCATCTTTTCAAGAGGGATTTCTTCATTTGAAGCGGATTCGTGATAGATCAAGCTTCATCCTTTGCTGTCCAGATCTGAAGCGTGTTGATTTGGGTTTGTTTAGGTGATTTGGTGAGTGGTGATTATCTCTCACACGGATCCAAAGGAGTAGATCGGATTGTTGGCTCGATTTGGTGTTAAATTAGTGATTTCCATGCATTTTCTTCATCCTATGTGTAGATCCATGTAGATCCATTGTTCATGATGATGTTGCATCCATTTTATCATATGTTAACCTATGCAAGTTCATTCATCAAGTTTGTAGAGATATAATACATGTTTTCATGCTTATTGGACTTTCAACTCTTTAATTACGAAAATGCCATTATTGTTATAATTGTCTACTTAGATCATTTTTGAATGCTTGATTGTTTGGATTGATGTTTGATTTGATTGATTGTTATGAATTAGATGATTGATGATTAGATTTAGACCGGAGACAATTCAAAAGCTAAGGGAAAGGCTCTTGAATTGGGAAAGCTGCTCGTGGCATATGTAGCGGGATGATGAAGCTCTTACGCATAGATTTGATGATGTGATGATGAGATGAGGCTTTGCGAGGATGTAATGAAGCGAGGCAATCATGTGATGAAGACTTGGTCTAATCCAGACGGGATCATTCCAAGCATGTTGATAACTCGGTGATATGATTCGAGTTGAGGATAATGAATGGATATGAGAATAGTCGTCGAGGAGGATGACTAGGAGGCTTGGATAGCATCGTTGTTGAAGGTTCTAGCATGCTCTAAGCAAGGGTACGTTTGGGCAGATTCGATAGTCCCAACGGCCAACTGTTGATGGTCGAGTACTCTGGGCAGATTCGATAGTCCTAGGCACGGGCTGCGACGACGTGCGGGAGTTATGTCTAGAACCGGGGTTTTCATTAGCCCTTGACGGACGGCTGAAAGAATGTGCCGGTCATTCAATTAACGGTGATATCGAAGCAATGACAACAGTGATAGCCAGAGTCATGGATGTTTGGTTGTATCGTCATTCGGACTCAAGAGCGGTATTTTCTGGGTGCTTATCTGATTTAGGCCTTGGTATTTGGAAAACATCGCCCTTGACTCGAGTGATAGTAGCTTTACTTTAAATTGTATGCTCTGCTATGTTTGCTTCTGTTTAGTGTGTGTCTGGGGGTTATCACTGTAGAATGAGGTTGGAGTGGGAGGGTTGTATTCCTATTCCTTTTCCTTTATGCTCTTTTGGTATGTTGTTAGTTAATTTACTGCTCACTAAGACTGTTGTCTGACTCAAGGCTTTATGTTTTAATTCTTATTGCCTTGGGCTGTTCGTCCATTTTTGGGACGGGCAGACTAGGTAGCAGGTGACAGGTGCTGTTCTCTTCTCACGATGCTGATATCGAAGACGAGCTAGAGGGTTGCATATTATCTTCTTATATGTACTGGATATTCCGCTGTTTTGTATTCTCTGAGAGATATGTAGTGAGGCTTGATGTATTGACTATGTGGATGCTTGTATTCAACTATTATGGAGTTTTATATGATGTCATTTTGTTTTGTAAAGCTTCACTATACATATGTTCTATTGTATTTTGTCCATGCGCTGTGAGCAATACGATAGATTCTGTTGTTTTAATCTTACCTTGACAATCGTCCATGGTCGCCTGGCACACTTTACAGCGCTCTATCTCTAGATTCGGTGCAGGGGTCATGGGCGGTCGTCACATTATGGATTCGAACATCGCATCTTCCCCAACTTGCATCAATCATATCTCATTCATACGAACCCCGATTGACTCGAAATTTGGAACTCTGGTTCCCATGACTTTGCTTGATGTGTCTTATCAATTGTAGCCTGATCCGGACTCGGGCAAAATTCATCGATATCCATGGTGAACTTGGGATGTAGCCGTCCTACAGGACGGACTGTCTTTGATTTCTAGTCAATTTCTTGGTGTCACGGCCTTGCCAAAAGGCGGGATAACAGAGAAGAAGAAATAATTCGGAATCCGTCCCTTTCTAGTAGGGGTACATGCCTATTTATAGAAAAATCACGCCCTTGGATCGTTGAAACTTGGAACTTAAGGAAAATGAACAGTTGAGATTCTATTGATGTGGCACTTTGATGGTCTAGTGGCACACTTTCCTTTTATCCCTCCATGATGATGTGGCTTGGTCGAACTAATCAAGGGTTGGCATGTGGCTTTGTGGGGGAGGGAGAGGGTGAGGGCTTTTTATGCATTGATTTCTTGCCAACATGTGATAGCTTCATAAGCTTAATATGCAGTGGCTTCATGAACTCGATATGCTATAGCCATATAACTTTAGGATGCAATGGCACCATAAATTCAATATGTGATGGTATGATGATTCAACATGCAATGCCTCCTTAGCCTCAAAATGCGGTAGCTGCATAAACTCAATATGCGATGGCTTTATGAACTCACTATCTGATAGCTTCTTAATTTTCATTAAGTGATAGTTCTCTTAAGTCTTTAACATGCGATAGCTTCAAAGTATCAACCTTTGACAGTTCATTGGTGATCATACGATGTCTTTGGAAACATGAATCCTCAATTGCTTATCTGGTCAATACGCAGTATCTTTGGGTTCAACAACTTTCGATTGCCTACCTGGTCAACATGCGACAACTTTGGGATCATCATCTTTCGATAGCTTATCTAGTCAACATGTGATATATTTAGGATCATCAACTTTCGATGGCCTATCTGTTCAACATGCGATAACTTTGGGATCATCTACTTTCGATAGCTCATTTACTATCAACATGCAATGGCTATGGGGATATCAACCGTCGATAGCTTATTTGATCATTGAGCGATAGCTTTGGGACCATCAAACTTGATACTTTCTTTGTCCTTTACTTTTGCAGTAGCTTTATCAACTATAACCTAATGAAGGCTCTTTCAATTTGCAACAACCTATCTCCAACCCACGATAACTAGCATCTTGGGCATCTTGCATTTTTTGGTAAATTTTGGGTGTAACACCTGCTCCCGCGTAAAAAGTTTTCTTATGCTTTAACTTAAGTAAACTACTATCATTCCTTATTGTTATACTTTTCATTACTATTTTCTTATGCCGCTTGATTTTTGATAAATTATTTTATTGAAAATGTCTTTCAAAGTGAAGAAAGACTAATTTTTTTTCACAATAGTCACTTTATTGAAGTTCGTTCTGACGAAAATCTTCATAGTTTTGTTTGGAGAAAATTGATAATTTTATTTGGATATCTCTTGATGTAAAGAGTGGCTACATACTCGTCAAAGTATGAGGAAATGTTTGAAAATAAGGAAAGCTTTTGGAAATAATTTAATCAATGCTAATTGTTATTACCGCGAATTATAAATTTCTTATGATCTTGAAGAAATATCCTTTATTTTGCTCATTATGGATTTGGATGATTGATTCTAGAGGCTTTACCCACCATTTAAGGTTTTCTTGGTTGCTCTCCTTTGATGGATTCTTTGGCCAGGCCTAGCAGTAGGACTAAGGGATTAATTGACCATCGCTCTTTGAATGATTGTTTTGGCCAAGCCTTGTCATGGATCCGAAGGCTTCTTTTCCATCTTTCTTGGATAGGTTCTTTGACTAGACCCGACAGTGGGATCAAAGGCTTAATTGACCATCATTCTTTAGATGGTTGCTTTGGCCAGGCCTTGCGGTGGGATCGAAAGCTTCTCATTATCTCCCTTGAATGAGTGCTTTGAGCAGGCCCGACGATGGTATCAAAGGCTTAATTGACCATCACTCTTTGGATGATTGCTTCGCCTAATCCTTGCAACAAGACCTAAGGCTTCTCGTTCATCTCCTTTGGATGGGTGCTTTGACCTGGCCCAGTGGTGGGATCAAAGGCTTAATTGACCATCACTTTTTGGATGGTTGCTTCGGCCATGCCTTGCGGTGTGACTGAAGGGTTCTCGTCCATCTCCCTTAGAAATGTGCTTTGACCATGCCCGGCATGGGGATCAAAGGCTTAATTGACCATCACTCTTTGGATGGTTGCTTTGGCCAGACCTTGTGGCAGGATCGAATGCTTCTCATCTATCTCCTTTGGATGGGTGCTTTCACCTGCCCAACGATGGGATTAAAGGCTTAATTGACCATCATTCTTTGGATGGTTGCTTCGACCAGGCCGTGCGGTGGGACCTAAGGCTTCTTATCCATCTCCCTCAGATGGGTTCTTTGACTAGTCCTAATGGTGGGATCAAAGACTTGATTGACCATCACTCTTCGGATGGTTGCTTCGTCCAGGCTTTGTAGCAGGATTGAAGGCTTAGTTATCCTCTTCTGGATATGATGTGTACTTTTCCTTAATGAATCTATCTAAATTCGTAAGGTTCAGAGCTAATTCAAACATATTGCATCTCAGAATGGGGGTTATCATTTGGTAAATTTCTTTTGATAATCCATTTTATTCCTCCAATGTTATGAAATACAGTCTCAATTGTTTAGCGTTCCATATTCTTGATATCACATTTCTATATGGCCGACTTATTTGATAAGTTCCATGGGCATAACTTCATGAATGACCAGTGCTCTTTCCCATTTTGGTCCCATTGGGCCATCTGTTGGATCCTTAGTATTTTCCATTACTCTTCTTAGCACATATCTCGTTTCTTGAATGCTCTTCCTATTACTTTTGAATTATAATATTTGGTTATTCTTCACCGGTATTCAGCAGTCCGTATGGTAGCTCGATCTCTTAATTCATTATACAAGTCAAGAGACCCTTTCTTTATTTCCTGATTTGATTCATAAGTGTATGCAATCCTTCGACACGAAGGAACTTCGACCTTGACTAGTAGCATAACCTCAAACCCGTAGGTTAAAGAATATGTGGTATGTCTAGTAGCATCTTTATGGAAGTTCTATATGACATTAAAATGAGGGGATGTTCTTTCATCCAATTTCCTTTTGCTTTACCTAAACATTTCTTTAGGAGATTTTTTATGGTCTTATTTGATGCTTCTACTGCTCCATTAGCCTTTGGATGAGCTATTGACGAAAAACTTTTTACTATATATTCAATAAACTATGCTACGGTGTATAAAATATCATGCTCTGATACCAAATGAAAGTGTGTTAGATCATGTATTATATGACTAAACTGTAGATTAAAGTATAAAACAATATTATAAGCTAATTGCAAACAAAGTAAAGTAAAGAGCTTGCACACCAGACTTTTTATACTAGTTCGGACCAACATCCTATGTCTAGTCCCAAAGTGTCTTATTTCGGATTTAACTTACTAACACTCTCACTTCACTTAAAGGACTAGGCCTATACAATTGTCTGAGCTGTTGACAGGTCTTTCACACTGACTTGATAGAATGCGCTTTGGCAGTAGTCGTGTCTTTGATACACAAATAAGCCCAATATAATGCAATCTCCTATAAGTTTATAGATGAATGCGTAGGAGTTTTAGGAGGTCGAAAAATCAGAATATTGATTATTATAAATGAATGATTGCTGGTCTGAGAATATGAAATAGAATAGGGTTTCAGATAATATATTAGAAAATTATAGAGCAAGTAAGATGATTAAATTTGTTGAAATCAAAGTTATTTATAGACTTGAAAGGGTTTGATGAAAGAACATGACCGTTCACCATTCCAGAAGGCCGTGTCTGAAGAAGGAGGAAGAAATATGTATGTTCTTATGAATTGAAATAAAAACATTCATTTTAAAATTTTGAAATTAATTTATGCACCAATCACCGATTGCTTACCACCAGTCCACCGGTGAAGATATTTTTTTTAAATTTGAAGCTTTTGTAAAAGCATTTAAAAAATTCTAAAAATTATTTTTATTGTCTCAAGAGTATGAAATAGTGATGTGTGGTTCTTGTAAGTTTTAACACATATATCTAAGACAAAACGACTCACTAATACACAATCTCCAAATGTTCTTCTAATAGATGAACTTTTAAAGCTTTCATGATTCCTTCTCTTTCTTTTGAAGCTTTGACGATATTTCTTTGACTAGTGTATTGTAACTATAGTATAGAGCTATCGCCGTCGAAACTGATAATTCTTGCTCTAACAAATGTTTATATAATCCTAACAAAGATCCATTTAGGGAATTTTTTGAAATCTACCCGATTTACCTGTTATCAAACAAATATAATCCAAGAAGGATAAAATTTGATTAATCAAAATTCCTATGAAATTTTAAACCCTAATAAAAAGTATAAAATTACACATAGAATTCTTAAACTGAAATCCCTAATCTAATCTTAAGTAGAAAAGAGAAGATAATTTCAGGCACTAATTTAATTAAATAAATTAACATTGAGAAGATTAACAAACTTGTAGAAAATTTGAAATGAAGGTTGTCTTGCAATATTTGTGAGATTTCTCTTTAAATAAACACTAGGACTATTAATTACACTAGATTTGGTTATGGGTGAGAAGTTGTTTAGTTCAATTTGAAATTAATGAATATTATTGAAACAAAAATAACCATTTGTAACGAACCGGGATCAGATTTAATTATCCGAAAACCACTTCGATCCAATTTGTACGTTATGAATTATGATATCTCGAAGATAATGGAGATGGTGATCTTGAAGAGAATTCGGTTTGTTCAGACCCAGAACAACTTGTATGGATGAATGCTATCATTTTCATCGTGGTCTAGAAGGCAGTGTTAGCATTCCAAGTTTGAGTGCTATTCTAAAGGTAAACGTAGCCTCAAGCCACATTAACCGGGAATGACTAAAACAGAGGAGATGGAGCAGGGCTAAGTGGGTCGCATCCAAGTAGGGTATGTTATCACTTTTCTAGATACCCTCGGATATATTATAATTATGGATATGGTTGTGCATGAAAAAGAAAGCGCTCGATTAGGGTAGGAACACCCAGAGTGATAACATATTCGGTACTATCCAAGTCAGAGGTAGGCCGGTCCTGTGTAGGAAGGGGATCCAGGCGAGGTCCTCGGTACATTTTTCTAGAGGTGTACTATGATGGGTAGTACCCCAGTAGCCCAGTCATTGTATGGAATCCAATATCCACTACGAGCTTGTACGGTTTTGATTGTGCCCAACTATGTTGAAATGTGAGATGCAAGCATTTTAGCTATTTTCTAATTTACTTTCTATAGACACTATTATAATATCAGATGATTTTGATATAAAATGTTTTGGTTATCATAAGGTAAAAACCCATCGTATTTATTTGTGGCGTGGTCTTACGAGATACCCTTGTTTTTCAAAGGATTTTGATAATAGTAATAATTCAAATTGAGTGTGTTTTCTCACGCTGGTTTTCCAGACTGACTTAGGTGTTATTTTATTATAATGCTCGGGTCAGGCCGAGTATTACAGATTCAAGTTAGGATGATATGGAGCTCAGGAGACGAGTTGGATGACAAAGACGTATTACACGTACTTGATTATATTCCACTGTGTATTATAGGCTGTATATTCAGCGCTTGTGAGGACAAGTTATTACAACTGTCTAAAATTGATTTGTTGATTGTTATACCCTGATGATGGTATGTATAATAATAGTTATAGTTCTTTTTGTATAAAGATGTGTTATTATCTATTATATATCGTCCCGCAGCGATTGTGAGATTTTGTGTTATTGTTTAGTTTTCTCTTATCTTCTCTCTCTTTCTTTTTCCCCTAACAATCGGGTTTTTCGGCATTTGATTGTTCGGCATGTGATACAGTGAATGTATCAGTGTCAATTTTCGAGGGTCGACCAGTTCGTTACATTTTGTATCAAAGCTGAAGGTTAAGCAAAAACCTCGGCTTTGGTGGGGTAACTCATTAAAGATAAGGTCAGTAGCACCCTAGAATGAGTTTGAGTGTATATATATGAGCGCATTTTTGTTAGTGATATAAAAATGTTTTATATTGTGTTGGTTGATCTATTGTGTGGTTTATGGATTCTGGTTAATACGAGTAATTAACGTTATTGATGGGAATCTCTAAACACTTGAACAGAGCAATTCGACATGGTATTGTTTTGGAAATTGAGTAAATGAAATAATTTTACCTTGATTATTTTAGATATAGAGAAATAATTTTTCAAAAAATTATTAGGGTATATATGGTGTGCTTGGTTGTTAGGAAATGATAATGTTATACTGTTATCATTTATTGATTGTTGTTTGTGATCAAATAAAGGATGATACTATAAAGTAAACAAGGTAAGCAACAAGGGAATGATTTTATATAACCAAAGTGAGATTATATAAATATATGATTTATAAATTGAAAGGAAATGAAATTTCGCAAGTATATTATAAATATGGTATATAAAAGCAGTTTATAATTAAAAGGGTTTAAAGTTGTGGAATTTGGGAAATTAAATCCCTTTAATTTTGGAAATAGTTTTCAAAGTTTTGGAAAAATAATGGTGATTTTAATTGGAAATATATTTGAAATATTTTTAAAGGATTTTAAAGGAATAGAAAGCACTGAACTCATTTCGGTCGCTGGAAAATAATTTCGGTGATGACTGCAGTATCATTGACGTTCATTTTCGAGTTTCCAAGAGAGGAATTGCTACCATTGGAGTTTGTTTTGATAAAACTAACTAGATTTTGGAAATTCAAGAGAATGATTTGATGTACCAATGGAATTTTGTGTATATATATGCATATATGATTTCAAAAATGATTTGAAATACTTTAGAACGAGGTGTTTAAACTCTAGAATTTTCATTTAAATTGTTTTATTGAAAATATGATGAACTAAGTTTGATAACTTATAAAATTTGAAAATTTGCAAGTTAAACCAATGCTTTAAAAATTTGAAATTGAACAGTGGAATAAAAATTTGACTTAAATTAAGTTAAATAAAGTGAATTTTGGAAATTTAGCCTAAGTTAGGTTAATTGAAATAA
This sequence comes from Allium fistulosum, assembly GCA_030737815.1. Lineage (NCBI taxonomy): Eukaryota > Viridiplantae > Streptophyta > Magnoliopsida > Asparagales > Amaryllidaceae > Allium > Allium fistulosum. Next base: position 10,485,115 of record JASFAW010000014.1, read on the forward strand.
TTTTTGAAAATGGAATTGATTGAGATTTGAAATAAATTAATGAAATGGGCTAATTGGACTAAGTAATTTAATTAGTGAGTTAAATATGGTTTGGGATATGGTTGATAGAATTTAATATTGAAATTGGAGGAAAAATTGAGTTAAATGGTATTGGAATTGAATTTGATTAGAAATAGATATAAACTTAAGTTATAAAGTGGAAATAAACATGAGAAGAATTAAATAAAATGTTTATAAGCTTAAGTAGAATTTTATAATTCATTAATGGATATAGTATAGTGTTAAACATGAAAATTGGATTTGAGTAAAAATGGATATAGACTTAAGTTGTATAGAATGTTTTAAAATGAACTTAAGTAAACAAATTTTATGAAATGATGTTTAAGTGATAATAGTATTAAGGAATATACTATGTAAAGAAGTGAATGTGAGTAGATAGGGAATGTGAATTAAGCAATGTGAATGGTAATGGAGAATAATTGAGAATAAATGAAATAAATGTGAATAAAAGGTATTTGGTGTAGCTAAGGAACCAATTGAATTAATATGTAAGTTGTACGTATAATATTTTATTCGCATGACGGTTTGATCCAGATTCGAGCATAGAATTTTGAGATAATTTATATCGATCCGAGTTTGGATTTTTCACTCGATTCTCGACGGTGAGCACTGGATATGGATTTTTAATTGATTCTGGGATCCTCTATCATAGTATATAGCTATGCAAGGAGAATGACGGTTTCTAATAAAGGAACCGGATCTGAGCCGCACTAGAGTGGTCGTGTGAACGGTACTAGTTCGGAAGTGGAAATTGTGTGATCGAGCGAGCGATCAGATTAGATATTGCGTACGGATGATATATGTACATCGTTCGGTTTTAGTAAAACAAATATTAGAAATTGAAAATGCAGAATAATATGATTATGAACTATATGATTGGATATCATTGTTAAATAAAATGCAGGTATTTAAAAACAAGAGCTAATTTGATGCTTTTGGGTTCATAAGTAAAACTGGGTTGCCCAACAAAAAGGTACATGTTTATATCGTTTATTAATTTGATGGTTTTATGATTAAGCCACTTGGCTTTTGTTTTCTTTTGCTGATTTGGGCCTGTAGTGGCGATTGGTAGTTGTTCTGATCTAGTCGCGCAAAGGAGACGTTGGCTAAAAATTTTGAAAATTAAAAGAGTTAGAAATTTTTAACTAAAAATTGATTTTTAAGTTATAACCTGAAATGATTGAATGGACAATATTATTTGAAATCTATGGATAAATTTGGAAACTTGGTAAAAGTAACAACAAGGTTTCAACATATTGATCTTGGAAAGTTAAAGGCTTAACTGGATTTGGGAAGTTATTTCAGCTAATTTGTTTAATAAAAGAATGGGTTTGGGCATTTTTCCTACCTTGGCAATTTCGGGGACGAAATTCTTTTAAGGGGGAAAGAATGTAATGACTCGGAATTTTGGTTATTTGAAATTGGAATATTTAATTAGTTTTAAATATTTAAAAGTTAATTTTATAGATTTAATAACTTGAATTTCAAATATAATGATTATTTAGGTAATTTAATTGTGGAATTTAATAATTGAAATTTGGTTAAATATTGGAATCTTGAGTTTTAAGCTAGATAAAAATAATTTCAAAGGCTTATTAAATTTCTATTAATAAAAATGAAGGTAAATAAAATTTTAAATTTGAATTTAAAGGTGATTTACTTGATTTTGAAAATAACTCGTTTTAATTAACATATAAAAATAGCCTTTCGAGACATAGTTTCGGATTTCGACGAAACCAGTTCCATTGGATCCGTAATAGTGTATTATTATCTGATTTCAAATTTCGTAGCGTTTGGAGTTACCGTTTGATCGTACGGGATAGAAACGCGTTGAAATTAATATTGGAAATTTTATATTTTAATTGGATTCAAAAAGCTATCTTCTGCATACGATCGAATTGGATCTCGAAACTTGTTCCATTGCGTTCGGAATACGGATATAACATTAGGAATGCCAGGCAGCACGCTTCGATCGGAGTTCGGAATTAAATATCTAGATATTTTAAATTTAAATAATATATATATATATATATGTTGACTTGACCGTACATTCACATCAGCCCATTTTTTTACTAAACCAGCCCACCCTATGGCCTGCAACGAGCCACCCTATCTTCCCTCTACTTTTATTTAAACGTAGATTTAACACAGAGGAAATAAAAAGAAAAATGAAAACCCTCAAAAATTTATATCTCAAATTTTATTCAATGGAAAATTTACAAACCAGTTTTAAAATTCAAGTTACGAGAAGAGCTTCCCTCTGATATGCTCGATTGGAGGTCACGGCTTTGGTTTTGATGATTGACAGTGGGTTGTTGTAACAACCCGCATATTTATCGATTTTATATTTAAATATTTTATTTAAATATTTCGTCGTTCGTCGGATTTTAGTCCTAAAACCTACTTTTTGCAAACAATCGAATTGGAACTCGAGACCACTTCCATTGAGTTCAAAATGTCGTTTGCGACCTTTTTGAGTATAAGCTTCGATATGTTTGGAGTTAGTGGAATTTGGCCACTTTTTCACTTAGGGCTTTGGTTTGGGCTGAACCCATTAATCACTTACTAACTCAGTTCCAACCCCCTCTCCTCTTCATTACTTCATTTCTTATTCTTCTAACACTCAAGCAAAACTGAAAATGGGGAGAGGAATGGGAAATTAAAACTCCAAGCCCTAGTTCCTCTTGTAATCTCAAATTCTTGCTCCAAAATCAAAGAGAACCCATTGGTAAGCATCTCCTTCTTCTTCTCCCACTCTTTCTCCTTCCAATTTCAGACATTCCTAAACCTAACTTTGGGAATGTTCTTTTTAAGCTTTGGATTCAAGGTTGTTGAGTTGGAATTGAAGTATGATTGCCCTTGCCATTTCTTTATAGCTTCTCATTCATTGCTTTTGGGTTTAAAGGTGAGATTTTTATCTCACATCTATGACTATAACTATCTTTGATGTTAGGTATGAATTCCTAACACTATTTCATGTTCAATTGCTTTTGGTTTGAATTGATTTGGCGAACATTTCAATTTTTGATGTTTTGAAGTCAAAACTTTGCATCTCCTTGCTTTGAATTGTGAACATGTTTTTGGTTGTGAATCGGAGAGCCTATAGGGCCGAATCATTGATTGAAAAAAGCCCCGAATTCCATTGCTTGACCGGGTGAAAGGAGTGGGACATTGCTTTCCCACTTGGCTGAAAAACAATTTCAGCTCGTCACCAGACGTCTGCAGGTAAGCTCAGACGTCTGGGGTCTGTTTCAGGAAGTTCCCGAAACTTCCTACAGACGTCTGAGTATTTACCTCAGACGTCTGGGGTATGTGACCTGCTCCATTTTACCGGTTTTTGCCTATTTATCTCGGGATTTCAATTTCCATCGATTCGAGGATTATCCGATTTGTCGTTATCATTTATTTTCTTCATTGATGACTTCTTTTTTTTTGGGAACTTTGAGAATTGTCCATTTTAATGGAATTGGTATCGATTTCTTTGGATTTGATTCACGTCTTCGAACGTAGATTTGGTGATTGATTGTTTATACAATCATTTCGGTGATTTGTCACTTTAAATTATAAAGGTTTTCTATACTAGTAGTAAATATTCAAACTCCTTTACAAAAACGATTTCGACACTATTTCATTACAAAACTCTTTTTCTTAAACCGTTTTCCAATCTATTAGTATATACAAGCCTTCTCCTCACTCGTACGAGAAATCTAATTAAACGACTTAGTAAAACGAGTGGTATGAAACGCTTGCGTTCACTTCGTTGGTTAATTCTTGGACTTGTTCGATTGAACCTCTTGTGACAATTTTCTAGTGAAGATCTACAGTTTGTTCGTAAATATTTAAGTTAAGCAAGTGGTTATGGGACATGAAGCTAAACTCATATATTTACTAGCTTGGTGTGATTGACACTTCTTGATGATCATGACGATCATTTTTGTGATTTGATTTAGACTAGCGATTGAGCGATGTCTCTTTGTCTGCGAGGGAGACTAGACCCCGCTTTTGTGATGTTTCGCCATCACATATATGGGGTAGCACCCCATGGTCTTCAGACCATTTCTGTGTGGAAATTTAATGGATAGCTTCCATGAGATAGCTTCTCGTCCTGTGTGATGCGCGTAGGTGAGTTTTCATGCTCCCATTCATGTGTTAGGCCTCCCCCTTTTATGTGTTTTTTTGGATTTCTGGTGATGATTTCTGGAATTTTGTGCTTCACCAATTTTCATGATTTTCATTGATATGATATCAGTTTTTGTGCATTGGTGAATTCATGTGTTATTGACTTGTTATGAATACAAGTTTAGGGTATGATACCCTATTTTATCTTTGAGAAGATTCTTGTGATATTGATTGATCTCTTGTTGATTATCATTTACATACTTATAGTAGTATGTCGTTATGGTTGTTACATGTTCATGCCATATTATTTATCCTATACCTTATCATTTGATATTTATAGCTAGACTGATCCGTTTATTATTTTCTTATAAATAATACTCGGGTCAGACCGAGATGTTACAGGTGCTTCTGCTTGACTTATCTTCAGGATTATTCTGACTTTTGGCTAACTACATAGATTAGTAGTTTTTGGATGTACACATTTTACATATAGACTTTATGTTGTGTACTTATTCTTTTGTATAGCACGTGATGCTATTCTTTTGTATTATCGTGGATCTTTCTGACCACTACTCTGATGTACACTTTCATGTGTTATATATTTATTCATATCTTCTTCCGCCTTTGTGATATGGATGTCTGTGACTGATTTATGTTATGATTACTTCTATGTTTGTTTCCGAAGATTATATATAGCCACCGTGTGATAGCTTTGTGTTTGTATCGGTATGTCGGATTTCCTCCTTAAAAGATATGCATTCTATTCTATCTGACATATCGGTGTTCGCACAAAGAAGTTACATGGATGGTCGCTCCTCCACAGCCTTATTCTCCGTGCTAATTGACAGCACTACATCATAGTGTTCTTGGTTAGCGTGGGTATAGAGGTGGGGCGTCACAGCTTGGTATCAGAGCCAAAACTTTGGAACAATGTAGAATAACTTAACAAGGATCATCGTCCTAAGTCCACCTTAGGAGTCGTGCTATAGGATTTGATTCGAGTCTTCGTACCTTTCTATCCTGTTTTCTTTTATGATTCCTTGTTTTATCAATCATGAATGTTTGATATTCATTCTGAGAATAACTTTTTCTTCTTCTTTCTTTCTTAAAGAAGAGAAATGGTTAGATCTGGCCGTACCAACGTCGGTCAATCCAGTGCTACTCCTCAGGAGGGAGTATTTATGTCTGCCCAGCAGCTTCTAGATCTTGTTAAGAATGCTCAAGCTATCGGACCCATTCCAGAGCCTACTCATCCTAGATCCGGTTTTGCACGCTTGTGTAGAGATTATACCGATTTGGGTGGAAGGCCATTCTGGGGATCCGAGAGTGTCATTGAAATCCAAGCTTGGCTTAGATCATGCGACCGCATCTGTTCTCGCCTGTGTAGTTAATGCCCCGCTATTACCCCGCTATAACCCTGTTATATCTCATAGCGGATTTCTACCGCTACGATATTTCCATATAGCCCCAAATATAGCCTTTCCGCTTTAAGCCCCGCTATTTCCGCTATATCCCGTTATTTCCGCTATATTCCGCTGTTTCCGCTATATCTTCTTTAAAAGAAATGAATTGAAAATTGATATTTATACATTATAAAAATTATGAAATTAATTTATTTAATTGATTTTTTGGTATATTTTTAGAAATGAAAATACTCTAATATTCTACTAAATTCAATTATGTTATATAACAGTTTTACGTTTATTTATAGTAGATTCGCACATGTTTTTATTTAAAATTATTTATGTACTAATTATAATTCAATTAAATGTTAATTTTTCACTTAATTACCATTTATATATTTGTAAAAACATTAAGTATGAGTTTTATATGCTATTTTAGAGTCATCCGCTATATCCCGCTATATCCTCGCTATATCCCCGCTATGACTTTTTGCACCTCCGCCGCATTGAGTCTGCTGAGCGCTTTAACTGCACAGGTTCTCGCATGAATCTTGTTGATCTCCACCGAGTCCAAGTGGCTTCTAGCATGCTCCATGAAAGAGCATTGGATTGGTATGAGCTTCTTATTTCTGAAATTGTTGAAGTGGATCTCACTTGGGAGAAATTCCGGGAAAGATTCGAATTAAAATTTGTGCCGGAGGCTAAAAAAGTAACTTTGGCCCGACGTTTTATCGACCTTGTTCAAGGTGAATCTTCTGTGACGGACTACGTCGCATCTTTCGAATCACTTTCTAAATACGGTGTTGAATACATTAATACCCCATTGAAGAAAAATCAGAGATTTTTTTATGGCTTGAACAAGAATCTCAAGAAGCCATTACTTATGAAATTGGAAGTTTCTTTCGATCAGCTTATTGATATCGCTCTTCGTCTTGAAGAGGCCGATAATGAAAGTAATGTTGAAGTTGTGGGTGCCAAACAGAACTTCAACAATAACATGAAGAGGCCTATTAAGTTTAAAGGCCCCAATCCCGACAAGAAAGGGAAGCAAGAAACTTCTATAGCAAAGACTCCTACCACTAGTCGTGGGCGATGCTACAATTGTGATTCCATGGACCACTATGCAAAGTAGTGTCCGCAACCCCTCTATTGTCGCTATTGCAAAAGTTTGAGTCATCATATATCTGCGTGTCCCATACTTCAAGCAAGAAGGAGGGAAAGCTAAAGGTTGTGCAAGCCTCTACTAGCACTTCTCTTGGTCAAGGTATCCATTCTATCCTTGATGGCATTTATTTCGTGATTATCTTATTCGAGTTCTTTTTGATATGGGTTTCATCTCATTATTTTTATATCAAAAGAACTTGTGATTCTTTTTCTTTAAACATTTCTTGGCTTGTGACTTCTTTGAGGATTGCGAATCCGGATTGGTGGATCCGCAACACTCAATTTGCTTTTATTGATGTCGAAATTATTTTATGTGATTTTTCTTTCCGAACCGATTTTTACTCATGCTTCGGAATTGACTTTTGAAAAGATTTGGCTTAATTACTATGAAGCCATATCCTTTGTCCCGTGTGGACTATTCATCTTCGACATTTTCAATCTGTTAAGCAGATTTCTGTTTTTCCTTTGTGATTTTGATTCCAATTTGATGGTATCATTTTATTCTTTAAGCTCACATGATGTGGAAAGTGTTATTTCTCTCATTTATGTAGTTTGAGAATTTTCCGGTAATTTTTGAGTTTGTTTTAGGATTATCACCTAAGCAATCTTTTGAGTGGTGTTAAGGTCTTTTTAGCTCGACCTTGCCGCCGATTTTCATTTGCTACGAGTTGCGGGAGTTAGCATTCCATTTACCGCATTCCGCACTTGTTATGAAACTTATGAATGACTTGTTGTGTCATTCAGTTTTTCCAGCTTATTTCATCCATTTTATGAATCGAGTATTCTACAATCTCGATGACTCCATTCTTGTATATATTGATTTTGGATGAAAACAACAATTTAAAATTTTGCAAATCTTTTTCATAAGATTTATTTATAAGTACAATTTGATTTTGCTCTTAAACGAGCAACAAATATTCTTAATGGATTTTAAGAAACATGTTTATCATATAGAAGATGATTTTGCGATTGTATTGCCCATTGAGTGCTTTAAGAATTCTGGTCGATGCGCTTGATCAACGTTATCGATAGGAGTTTCCTAAACACTTTGATGAGACAGTTAGACACAATATATTGACTTACAAAATGTAAATTTTTCTGAAAAGATAATTACATAAAGATATTTATAATTTTTGAAAGTTTTAGCTTTTTGGGAAAAAAGATTGTTTGAAAGAATTCTTCCCTGATACTCTTATTCTTGTGATTCCCGAAGGGAACCAAGATTTTCTCTTTTGTACCAATGCTAATCGTATTGGTTTTGATGCCGTTCACTTGCAAAAGAGAACGTGCTATCATTTATTTTTCTAAATAGTTATAGCCTATCGAGACTAGGTATGCCACTCATGATCTAGCGCTCACGGCTATTGATTTCGCTTTTAGAATTTTGGCATCATCACTTTTGGGTGAGAAATTTGTTCTCTACCCCGATCATAAATCTTTGGAATATTTATTTTCTCATAAAGAACTTAATATTGGCTCGAGTTCCTTACATCTTATGGTCTTGAATTCTTTATACTCCCGGAAGGGGAATCATGCTGCCAATGCACTTAGTCGTAAGCAACAAGTGGTTATTTCTTTGATGATGTCCGTATGGAATGCCAAGTTCATCGGACGTTTCGAGGTACTTCGTTTTATTGAGCTTCATCTCATTTCTTTTATGGACAAGTGTCCGATGTTCTTTTATGGTGTTTGGTCCATTTGACGTACCGTCTTCGAAATACGTCGGTGTTCGAATTATTTATGCTTTGGTTCATCTGGCGTACCGTTGTTGTACTACGCCATTGTTCCAAATTATTCGAGTTTCTAATTTCTTGAGCGTACCGCTTTTGTGCTACGTCGTTGCACCAGATCAATTTTCTGCTATTCATGACGTCTTCCACGTCTTTTATTTACGGAAATGCCTTTGGGATTCCGATTTTATTCTTTAGCCTAGTGTTATTGTAGAATTTGAAGTTTCACCTAATTTGACTTTTGAGCAACATTCTACTCGCATCATTGCTTCGGAGGTTGAGCGCCTTCGAAATAAAGATGTTTTTCTTGTAAAAGTTCAATGGTTCTCAAATCCCAAGGATTGCTCTTAGGAAATCTAGAGAATTCATCGAGCGAACTCGTCCGGGTTTTCTCTTTCATGCCCTTTTTGGTGAACTTCTCATTTCAAATTTTCTTTTCTATTGATATGCTTTTATGGTTGTTACTGTTTATTTTCTTCTTAAGTATTGCGAGGACGCAATTTCTTTAAGGAGGGGAGTCTGTAACAACCCACATATTTATCGATTTTATATTTAAATATTTTATTTAAATATTTCGTCGTTCGTCGAATTTTAGTCCGAAAACCTACTTTTTGCAAATAGTCGAATTGGAACTCGAGACCACTTCCGTTGAGTTCAAAATGTCGTTTACGACCTTTTTGAGTATAAGCTTCGATATGTTTGGAGTTAGTGGAATTTGGCCACTTTTTCACTTAGGGCTTTGGTTTGGGCTGAACCCATTAATCACTTACTAACTCAGTTCCAACCCCCTCTCCTCTTCATTACTTCATTTATTATTCTTCTAACACTCAAGCAAAACTGAAAATAGGGAGAGGAATGGGAAATTAAAACTCCAAGCCCTAGTTCCTCTTGTAATCTCAAATTCTTGTTCCAAAATCAAAGAGAACCCATTGGTAAGCATCTCCTTCTTCTTCTCCAACTCTTTCTCCTTCCAATTTCAGAAATTCCTAAACCTAACTTTGGGAATGTTCTTATTTTTAAGCTTTGGATTCAAGGTTGTTGAGTTGGAATTGAAGTGTGATTGCCCTTGCCATTTCTTTATAGCTTCTCATTCATTGCTTTTGGGTTTAAAGGTGAGATTTTTATCTCACATCTATGACTATAACTATCTTTGATGTTAGGTATGAATTCCTAACACTATTTCATGTTCAATTGCTTTTGGTTTGAATTGATTTGGCGAACATTTCAATTTTTGATGTTTTGAAGTCAAAACTTTGCATCTCCTTGCTTTGAATTGTGAACATGTTTTTGGTTGTGAATCGGAGAGCCTATAGGGCCGAATCATCGATTGACAAAAGCCCCGAATTCCATTGCTTGACCGGGTGAAAGGAGTGGGAGATTGCTCTCCCACTTGGCTGAAAAACAATTTCAGCTCGTCACCAGACGTCTGCAGGTAAGCTCAGACGTCTGGGGTCTGTTTCAGGAAGTTCCCGAAACTTCCTGCAGACGTCTGAGTATTTACCTCAGACGTTTGGGGTATGTGACCTGCTCCGTTTTACCGGTTTTTGCCTATTTATCTCGGGATTTCAATTTCAATCGATTCGAGGATTATCCGATTTGTCGTTATCATTTATTTTCTTCATTGATGACTTCTTTTTTTTGGGAACTTCGAGAATTGTCCATTTTAATGGAATTGGTATCGATTTCTTTGGATTTGATTCATGTCTTCGAACGTAGATTTGGTGATTGATTGTTTCTACAATCATTTCGGTGATTTGTCACTTTAAATTATAAAGGTTTTCTATACTAGTAGTAAATATTCAAACTCCTTTACAAAAACGATTTCGACACTATTTCATTACAAAACTCTTTTTCTTAAACCGTTTTCCAATCTATTAGTATATACAAGCCTTCTCCTCACTCGTACGAGAAATCTAATTAAACGACTTAGTAAAACGAGTGGTATGAAACGCTTGCGTTCACTTCGTCGGTTAATTCTTGGACTTGTTCGATTGAACCTCTTGTGACAATTTTCTAGTGAAGACCTACAGTTTGTTCGTAAATATTTAAGTTAAGCAAGTGGTTATGGGACATGAAGCTAAACTCATATATTTACTAGCTTGGTGTGATTGACACTTCTTGATGATCATGACGATCATTTTTGTGATTTGATTTAGACTAGCGATTGAGCGATGTCTCTTTGTCTGCGAGGGAGACTAGACCCCGCTTTTGTGATGTTTCGCCATCACATATATGGGGTAGCACCCCATGGTCTTCAGACCATTTCTGTGTGGAAATTTAATGGATAGCTTCCATGAGATAGCTTCCCATCCTGTGTGATGCGCGTAGGTGAGTTTTCATGCTCCCATTCATGTGTTAGGCCTCCCCCTTTTATGTGTTTTTCTGGATTTCTGGTGATGATTTCTGGAATTTTGTGCTTCACCAATTTTCATGATTTTCATTGATATGATATTAGTTTTTGTGCATTGGTGAATTCATGTGTTATTGACTTGTTATGAATACAAGTTTAGGGTATGATACCCTATTTTATCTTTGAGAAGATTCTTGTGATATTGATTGATCTCTTGTTGATTATCATTTACATACTTATAGTAGTATGTCGTTATGGTTGTTACATGTTCATGCCATATTATTTATCCTATACCTTATCATTTGATATTTATAGCTAGACTGATCCGTTTATTATTTTCTTATAAATAATACTCGGGTCAGACCATGTTATGATTACTTCTATGTTTGTTTCCGAAGATTATATATAGCCACCGTGTGATAGCTTTGTGTTTGTATCGGTATGTCGGATTTCCTCCTTAAAAGATATGCATTCTATTCTATCTGACATATCGGTGTTCACACAAAGAAGTTACATGGATGGTCGCTCCTCCACAGCCTTATTCTCCGTGCTAATTGACAGCACTACATCGTAGTGTTCTTGGTTAGCGTGGGTATAGAGGTGGGGCGTCACAGTTGTTTGAGTGGTAGGGTGCTCGGCAGTGATAGCCAAATGTTTAGAGCGGCTAGGGTTGGAGATTAATTTTGATTTAAAGGTCGATGTGGATTTTGGAGCTTGGGATCGTGTTCGCGATGTGGAGGAGAGGCGGCGCCCAAATTTTGGTGAGGTCCAATCACCTCTGGAGGGGGGGCGACCGTGGCTACAGTGGCTGAAGACTCATCAGGGCATTTTTGCTGTGGTTGATCGAGCTTGCATTAAAGGCGCTAGGGTGATGGGGCTCGAGTGGGGGAAGGTGAGGGCATCGTTGGATCATCGATAGGCTGAGGGGAAGAGTTGTGCAAGGTGAACGACCGTGCACGTATTGGGTTCAGATGTGAATGAAAGGGGGGAGGAGGAGAAGAAGGAGTGGGCTTGCGCATTATTTTCTTGGGCCGGGCTGTTAAATAAAAAAAGAGAAGGAAGAAAGGGGGAGCGAGTTGGTGGGCCTTGGGCCGTTCAAAAAGAAGGGGAAAAATGAAATAAAAGAGGAAGGAGAGGAGCGATTTGGGGAAGAAGGTGTTAGCAGGTCGGGTGGCTTTGTGGGCTAGGTTCGTGTTGTGAATCGAGAGGGATTTATAAATTGAATTGGTTATTGGGATTTTTTTATAAATATATATTTTAATTAAGAAGTTAATGTTAGGAAATCCAATCTACGGTTTCGATGACAACAACTATACAATGGAAATCGAATATACATATATATTTATATATATATATAGGTACTTGCCAGAACAACATCACTAGAAAGACAAGAACGAGGCTCAAAGGACGCTACAAGACACTACAAGTCGATAGGTACAAGGAAGTAAAAGAAAGGATGCACAAAAACTGACATGCACCATATCAGACGTCTGGGTGCACAAGCCAGACGTCTAAAATAATTCTCTAGAACAACAAACAGGCTAAACCAGATGCCTGGTAATTTCACTCAGACGTCTGATCCTCTAATATATTCAAAAAATATATAGTATCAGACATCTGAAACAAATACCAGACGTCTGAATTCAAACTCGAACTTCAGAAATAAACTGCAACAGCTACATGTGAATGGACATCTCCGCTTCTCTTCGCCACAACTCTTCACCATCAATAGAAGCAACCTTAGAGGATTCATTAATGGATGTAACTACTCAAGAAACCTATCTACAACTATATATAGCATCAAGAATCAAGAGAACAAAAAACTTACTTCACTTACTTACGCTTTCTAATTCTATACTCTATTCTATACTCTTGATCTCTACACTCTAGCAATCTTTACTTGTATTCACTCTTCCATATACTCAGTTCTTCATAGAAAATATTCCTTAGAAATATATTGGAAACAATTGTACTAATTAGTCAACATCCATGTTATAGTAGAACACATTTGACAAGAACAACTCATTGTAACCAAGCATATTCCTCCGGGCGAAGCGAGGGTTTTTTATAGTCGAATTCTGAAGGGGAGCTTCGGGACTGGACATAGGACGGGAAGTCTGAACCAGTATAAAATTCTGGTGTATTCTATATTTACTTAGATTAGTATTATTTTAGTTGCATCATATGTTTTGTCACATATACTTGCATATACACTACATGATCCACCCCGTAGACTTTCAATTGGTATAAGAGCAAGGTTTGACCAAAGTACAGTAACACGTATTTGAATCACTTTAATATGGCAAGTATTTTTCAAGAAGGCCAATCCACAACATGTCCCCCACTTTTTAATAGTTCTAATTATGCATATTGGTCAACACGTATGAGAATTTTTATGGAAGCTAATGGATTAGAAATTTGGTCAACCACTCAAAATAAATATGAAGTACCTGACACTGCTATGAACACATGGAATGATGCACAAAAAACCGCAGCTTCTAATAATGCCAAAGCTATGAATGTTTTATTTTGTTCATTAGATAAGAATGAATTTTCACGTGTCATGTTATGTAACACTGCATATGATATTTGACGTACCTTACAAGTACACATGAAGGCACAAACAAAGTTAAGCAAACTAAAATTTCAATTTTACAAAATCAATTCACATCATTTAAAATGAAACAAAATGAATCTATAGTGGACATGTACTCTAGATTCCAAACTTTTCAACACGATTTAATGGCACTAGGAGTTAAATTCACAAATTTCGATTTATTATCTAGAATACTCAATTATTTAACTCCATAGTGGGAAAGAAAAGTATAACTATCGAAGAAGCTAATGACCTCTCAACACACTTAGTTGAAGAACTGATAGGAAATTTAATGTCCTATGAAGCTAATCTACAGGCAAGAAAAGAACAAAATTCGGAGAAGAAAAACATAGCATTTCCAACAACAAATGAAGACTCTGACTTAGACGAAGAAGAAATCGTATTTATTGCCAAAAACTACAACAAATTCAAGAAGTTTAGGAAAATGACCAGATTTCATAAAGGAGGAAAATCAAGCTCAACAAATCAAACGTCAATCAAATGCTATGAATGCGATCAATTTGGACATATGAAGAAAGGTTGCCCAAGCTCAACAATGATAAAAAGAAGAACAAATTTGAAAAATTCGAAAAGAAGAAAGCTTTCAAAGTAACATGGGATGACTCAAATTCTTCATCATCATCAGACAGTGACAACGATAGTGACGGAGAACAAGCTAATGTATGTTTTATGGCACAAACTGATGAGGTATGTCCCGAACTTAGCTATGATGAATTATTAGAGCTTAGCATGGAATTAGATGATAAATTTAGACAAATTAAAAAATTGAATAAAGAACACATAGCCAAAATAAATCGAAATAGGAATGTTAAAAGATGAAAAAATTATTTAGAGGAGGAACTAGAATTATCTCAAGAAAAAAATAAAAGTAGTTAAGTTGAATATGAGACAATATCTATTGATTTTGGAAAAGTTAAACTAGAAAAGATAACTTGTTAAAAGAAAACATCAACTTGAAAAGTAATATAAAAACATTGAAAATTGAAAATTTTGAATTAAAAGAAAAATTAGATAAAATTAGAAATAATGTTTCAAAATTTAATAAAGGAAAACAAGATTTGGAAAATCTTATCAAAACTTTAAAACCTTCAGGTAATAGAAATGGAATAGGATTTAGAAATATTCCTAAACAAAATAGGAATAATATTAAGAAGTACAGTTTTATTTATCAAAAGACTAAAAGATCACCTAAGTCTAATACGAATACCAAAAACATAAAAATTTGGATTCCTATGACAAATAATAATTTGATTAGACAAAACATATTAATAATTTTCTAGATAATGTAGTCTATAATAAAAATTATGTTCATAAAGGTACCAAACCTTCTTGGGTGTGGCTACCTGCTCCTCCTAACATCTAGGACCCTAACAAAGTATATGGATACCAATTAAATCATTTTTATCTTGCAGGAACCCAAAATAAAAAATAAGGAGAAATGGATACTTGATAGTGGTTGCTCCAAGTATATGACCAAAAATGTAAAAATGCTATCAAATATAACATATATCGATGGTGGAACGGTAACTTTTGAAGATAACTCAAAAGGATACGTCGTTGGCATCAGAGAAGTCATCAACTCTGGTATTTCTAACTCTCCTACTATTACAAATGTTTTGTTAGTAGAAAATTTAAAACACAACCTACTTAGCATTAGTCAATTATGCGATAAAGGTTTTCAAATTAATTTCGAAAAAGATAGATGTAATATTTTTCGACAATAACAAACAACTTATCTTTGAGGGTTTTAGAAACAAAAATATTTATGTCTTAAATATAAATATAAATCGAAATTCAAACTTATGCTTAACCGCCAAACATGACAATCCATGGTTGTGACATAAACGATTCTATCATATTAATTTTAAATATATTAATAAATTAGCAAAATATGAGCTAGTTAGAGGTTTACCTAAAATAAATTATAAAGTAGAAAATTTATGTGATGCTTGTCAAATCGGTAAATTAAAGAAAAGCTCTTTTAAATCTAAAAATAATATTTCTACAAAACAACCGTTAGAATTATTACATTTAGATTTATTTGGTCCAACTCAAGTACGATCTATAAATCACAACAAATATGTTTTCGTAATAGTTAATGATTTTTCAAGATATACATGGATCTTATTTTTAAAACATAAAAGTAACACTTTTGGTATGTTTAAAATTTTTTCTAAAAAAATTAAAACTCAAATGGATTTGAAAATTAAGAATATTCAAAGTGATCACAGTGGAGAATTCGAAAATGATCTTTTTACTAATTTTTGTAATAAAAAGGGCATAAGTCATAATTTCTCTTTTCCCCGCACACCACAACAAAATGGTGTGGTAGAAAGAAAAAATCATACGTTACAAGAACGTGCACGAACACTATTAAATAGTAGTGGTTTACTAAAACTTTTTTGGGTTGAAGCTATTGCTACGGCTTATTATGTTTTGAATCGAGTAACCATACGACCTATGACTAAACATACTTGCTTCGAAATGTTTTTTGGAAGAAAACCTAAAGTATCATACTTTAAAACTTTCGGATCAAAATGTTTTATATTAAATACAAAAGATAATATAGGAAACGACCCGAAGGCCGATGAAGGAATCTTTGTTGGATATTCGGATCATAGCAAGGCATATAGAATTTTTAATAAATGTACTAACACAATTGAAGAAAGTTTACATGTTTCATTTGATGAAAGTTTCCTTAACAATCATACTAATGACGACGAAGAAATTATTCCTATAACAAATACAACAAACTCATCTAATAATGAGACAAATGCACAAAATAATACTCTAGTGTCACCCCCTAGAATTCTAAAAGATCATCCAAAAGAAAATATCCTTAGGGATCTTAATTCCAAAGTAACTAGAAATCAACTTAACCAAATAAGTCATATTGCATTTGTGTCAAATTTTGAACCAAAGAATTATAAAGAAGCTTCAAACGATGATTTTTGGATAATAGCCATGCAAGAATAATTAAATTAATTTGAACGTAATAATGTTTGGGAATTAGTACCAAGACCAGAAAATCAATCAGTTATTAGAACAAAATGGGTATTTAAAAACAAAGCAGATGAAAATGGAAATATAGTTAGGAATAAAGCACGTTTAGTCGCTCAGGGTTATAATCGAGAAGAAGGTATCGACTATGAATAAACTTTTGCTCGGTTGCAAGAATCGAAGCTGTAACGACCCGTATTTTTACGGATCGAAAACATCGTAAAACAGTTGACATTTGGTCGCATTTGTGATAAGTCGTCCTGAGTTTAAGTCCTAAGTCGTGGACGAGTTAAGAAAGTTAAGTCATGGTAGCTTAGGTCGTAGGGTGTTGGAGCGACCTAAGGTAGTGGACGACTTAAGGGGAGTATGTTGTAGGCGACCTAAGGATTTGGATAAGTCGTATGTTGAGGCTTAGATCGTTTGGAGCTTAGGTCGTATAACAGTTAAGTCGTAGACGACTTATAGGGGTTGGTGACCTAAGAGTTTTGGTGAGTTAAGTGTTAGGTCGGCAACGACCTAAGGAAGCTGGGGTAATAGTGAGCGACCTAAGGAGTAAGTCGTAGACGGCTTAGGAGTTTGGTCGTGGGTTGTTAGGTCGCTAAGTATTAGGTCGCTAAGGGTTAAGTGAGTAGGTCGTATGTCTATTAAGTCGTATCCCAGTAAGCTGTTAAGTCGTAGAAGGTGATTGAGTTGCTAAGTCGTAGGTCGGCATGCTAAGCAGTTAGGTCATGGCATTGTTAGGTCAAAGGCTTTAGGTCGGTGGGGGTTTTAGGTCGTAAGTCGGGGACGACCTAATTCCGAGTTACGACTTAAGAAGGCGGACGAGTTAAGGAGATTTCAGCTATAAATAGAAGGGTTTTTCTCACTTTTTGGGATCCGGATTTCGAAGCAACGAAGTGCTGCCATTTTGAGAGCTCGACTTCTACACTTCTTCACTTATTTTCTCCACTTTAATCTAGTGATTCCTTCCATCCATTTCGAAGATCAAATCGAAGATCGAAGAGCTTAGATTGAAGATCTACACTCTTCGAAGAGAGATTTCTTCATTTGAAGCGGATTCGTGATAGATCGAGTTTGATCCTTCGCTGTCCAGATCTGAAGCGTGTTGATTTTGGGTTGTTTAGGTGATTTGGTGAGTGGTGATTATCTCTCACACGGATCCAAAGGAGTATATCGGATCGTTGGCTTGATTTAATGATAAAGTAGTGATTTTCATGCATTTTTGTAAACCGAAGTATAGATCCATGTAGATCCATTGTTCATGATGATTTGACATCCATTTTACTAAGTGTTAACCTATGCAAGTTCATTCATCAAGATTGTAGAGATAATTCTCATGTTTTCATGCTTATTAGACTTTTGACTCTTTAATTACGAAATTGCCATTATTGTTAAAATTGTCCATTTAGCCTATATTTGAATGCTTGTTTACTTGGATGAATGTTTGACTTGATTGATTGCTATGAATTAGATGATTGATGATTTGATTTAGACAAGTTGGTCGAAGATGATTCAAAAGCTAAGAGAAAGGCTCTTGAATTGGAAAAGCTGCTCGTGGCATATGTAGCGGATGATGAAGCTCATATGGATAGATTTGATGATGATGTTGAGATGGAGCTTTGCTTTGATGATGATGAGGCAAAGTATGATATGAGATAGTCTTGGTATAATCCAGACGGGATCATTCCAAGCATGTTGATAACTCGGTGAAATGGTTCGAGTTAGAGGATAATGGGTTGCTCGAGAGGCTCTTGAGCTAGTATGGAAATAGTCGTCGAGGAGGATGACTAGAAGGCTGAGATCCCATCGTTTTTGAAGGTTCTAGCATGCTCAAAGCAAGAGTACGTTGGGCAGATTCGATAGTCCCTGAAGGCTATGGATTGATAGTCAAGTACTCTGGGCAGATTCGATAGTCCTAGGCACGGGTCACGATGACGTGCGGGAGTTATGTCTAGAACCGGGGTTTCCATTAGCCCTTGACGGACGGCTGAAAGAATGTGTCGGTCATTCAATTAACGGTGATATCAAAGCAATGATAACAGTGATAGCCAGAGTCATGGATGTTTGGTTGTATCATCACTCGGTCTCAAGAGCAGTGTTTTTTGGGTGCTTATCTGATCTTGGTTTAGGCCTTAGGGGTTTGTACTTGGAAAACACCGCCCTTGACTCGAGTGATAATTACTTTACTTTAAATTGTATGTTCTGCTATGTCTGCTTTTGCTTAGTGTGTGTCTGGGGGCTATCACTGTAGAAAGAGGTTGGAGTGGGAGGGTTGTATTCCTATTCCTTTTCCTTTATGCTCTTTTGGTATGTTGTTAGTTAATTTACTGCTCACTAAGACTGTTGTCTGACTCAAGGCTTTATGTTTTAACTCTTATTGGCTTGGGCTGTTCGTCCATTTTGGGACGGGCAGACTAGGTAGCAGGTGACAGGTGTTGCTCTTGCTTCCCACGATGCTGATGACGAAGACGAGCTGGAGTATTGCATATTACTTCTTACTATATGTACTGGATGTTCCGCTGCTTTGTATTCTCTGAGTGATATGTAGTGAGGCTTGTTGTATTGACTATTCAGATGTTGTATTCAACTATTATGAAGTTTTATTGATGAGATTCTATTCTGTGAAGCTTCACTATATATATGTTCTATTGTATTTTGTCCATGCGCTGTGAGTAATACGATAGATTCTGTTGTTTTAATTTACCTTGACAATCGTCCATGGCTGCCTGGCACACTTTACAGCGCACTTTCTCTAGGTTCAGTGCAGGGGTTATGTGCGGTCGTCACAGAAGCCATATGTACATTACTTGCTTTTGCAATTCATCACAATTTTAAATTATTTCAAATGGACGTCAAAAGTGCTTTTTTAAATGATTTTATTAAAGAAAACATATATGTTGAACAACCTCCATTATTTGTTCATGAAAAATACCCCGATCATGTTTTTAAATTGCACAATGCCCTATATGGTTTAAAGCAAGCCCCTCGTGCCCGGTACGAACGTCTTAAGAATCATTTAATTGCATCTGGTGTTCAAATAGGTAAAATAGATACGACTTTATTTATTAAACGAGAAAATAATGACATTTTAGTTGTACAAATTTACGTAGACGATATTATTTTTGGTTCAACTAACGAAAATCTTTGTACTCAATTTTCAAATATTATGAAAAGTGAATTTGAAATGTCTCACATGGGTGAATTAAATTTCTTTCTAGGTTTACAAATAAAACAACTTGAAAATGGTATTTTTATTCATCAAAAAAAATATTGTAACGATTTATTACGTCGTTTTGGAATGGATAAAACTTCGAGCAAACCAACACCAATGAGTACTAGTGTTCACTTAGAAAAGGATGATAATGGAAAAGATTTTGATGAAAAATTATATCGTAGTATGATTGGCTCCTTACTATATTTGACGGCTAGTCGACCCGACATTAT
Source organism: Allium fistulosum (assembly GCA_030737815.1). Taxonomy (NCBI): domain Eukaryota; kingdom Viridiplantae; phylum Streptophyta; class Magnoliopsida; order Asparagales; family Amaryllidaceae; genus Allium; species Allium fistulosum. Next base: position 10,505,002 of record JASFAW010000014.1, read on the forward strand.
GATGAGCGTATGTCTTTGTGCCCGATTTCAAGCAAAACCAAAAGAGTCTCACCAAAGAGCTGTTAAACGTATCTTACGATATTTATCTAGTACTAGAGATTACGGTTTGTTTTACCTTAAGAGATCATCGTTTGAACTTGTTTCATATAGCGACGCGGATTTCGGTGGATGTAAAACAGATCGTAAGAGTACTTGCGAAACGTGTTATTTTATCGGACAATCGTTGGTTTCATGGTTTAGCAAAAAGAAAAACTGTGTCTCTTTATCCACTTGCGAAGCCAAATATATTTCAGCGGCCTTAGCATGTGCACAAGTGATATACATGGAACAAACGCTTAAGGATTTCGGAAAAGTTATCGATAAATCACCAATATATTGCTATAATACAAGTGCAATAAATTTATCGAATAACCTTATAAATCACTCACGTACTAAACACATAGATATACGACATCACTTTTTACGCGACAATGCAGAAAAAGGAATTATTACATTAGAATACGTAAATACTGAGAATCAAATAGCAGATATTTTCACAAAACCACTAAATGAACAAACGTTTGTTAAACTACGACGCAATTTAGGAATATGTTCTCTTAATGATCTTATCAGCTAATTCTAAATTTCATTCATTCTATTTTTGGTTAAAAAGTTTTAATCCACAAACAAAATCTTTTAACACCGACCAACAATTTCTTTAGAATGTTTGTTTTCTGAAAATAACTATTTATAACCTTTTAAAACAGAATAAATAGCTCCTCCTTTTACAAATAAAATACAGATTTTATATTGGTTCCTTTTAAAACAAACAAAAGCAAAACAAAAACATGTCTTCCGACAACTCTCACCTCTCTTTTTCAACACCAACCTCGAATAGTTCAGCGGATACCCCTCATCGACTTCCTACTCCTACACCAGGTCAAGAGCCGACCTATAAGTGGTCCTCTTACCACACGAGATTCACTCCCAAAAAAAAACGTCCAAACGATCTCTATTTGTCTCTCCTAACACCAAGGAGAAAATCGATGATATACATCATTACCAAAAGCAACAAATGGATTTACAACGAGAATTATACTTCGAACAAAAAGTCACTGCGAGATGACTGAGTTTTCTAAGAGCAAGTAGCGATCAAATTTTGCGATTCACGAAAAAAGGATGTACATGAACCACTTCAGATTCCTTGCAATCCTCTGGATCCTTCTGCCTCTTATCGTACACCTTGGGATCCTCCACCTAGGTAATTCTCTGGTTCCCCAAGAACCAACGAACGTGGAAATATTTGGTCTCCACTCAAGCCATGAAAGGATAGCAAATCTGAAGATCGCGATGCTCCATCTTCATCTAAATAAATTTATTTATTTTCGTTGTATTTTCATTTAATTATATTTGTATTTGTTTTCAAAAATAATAATATTATTTTCAATAAAATCGATCCCTCGAAAATCAAGCAAAACCTTCCAAAATAAGACTATTTTTAGACATACTGGAGATTTCAGACGTCTAATCAATGCCATCAGACGTCTAACACCCTTGTATCACACCATTTTTTAATCCTGTGCATATATCAGACGTCTGATATAAACAACCAGACGTTTGAAAATTGTCTCTGCCTCATACAAAATACAAAACGGTTTATTTCAGACGTTTGAAGTTGTGACCATACGTCTGAACAAAGTCTCTGCCTTCTTAACATAAAAATCAGGCCATTTTCAGACGTTTGACATTATATCCAGACATCTGAAAAAACTCCCTGTCTTCAAAATTTACAACTCTGCCTATTCCAGACGTCTGTCAATAACACCCAGACATTTGAAAATATTTACTGTCTTCAAATTAGGGTTAAATCAGACGTATGATTCACTTCCCAGACATCTGAAACTCAATCGACACCTATTCGTGACCTTAAAACGACTGTTTTTCCCAAATTTCCAATTCACATTTCATTTCATTTCCTTTTTCAAATCTGAAACCCTAATTCTCCAAATCACTATCTCCTTAATTTTGCTCGATTTCATGGCGCCCAAAACTAAAAACCTTAGAGTTTCTAAGAGAAAGCAAGAACAAGCTACATCCTCCAACCCACAAGTATGCTCCGATGATCAGATTGAGAAGTGGATGAATCGAGTACCTCATTCTATCAAAAGATACGAAGATATCCAGAAGAAAAAGCTACACACAGGTCCCTTCTATAATTTTCTTAAATTCCCTATGTATGATTTGGATGAGATGTGTGAAAATGCTGGGTTACAAAAGTTGATTTCCTTCAATCCGAATAATGTCCAAATCGATCAGCTTGCAATATTCCTTTTCTACGCTAATCTAGATAGCACTGCCGTATGGAATACCGATAATGATGATAATTGGCTTTAGTCGAGTGTTTACGGCAACACTATTCGACTTACTCCAGGAATTATAGGTCGTACTCTAGGTTGTTCCGACTCCGGAGAAGATTTGTATAACATCCCGGATCTGCGCCTCAAACCAAGAAATAATATTCCCCATCAAATTTGGGAAGATGAAATGCCACGATTTGCTCCAAAATACTTACGACCTAAGGCAAGACTACTCACTAGGATGATTATCAACACAATCATTCCTCGACTTGGCAGCCATGAGCAAATAACAGAATTGGAGCACAAAGCTCTATATGCTATCTTTAGTGGTACGAGGGTAAATTGGGCGAAATTCATATTTGACGAGCTTAAACATTATTAGACTCGATCACGTCCATCAATCATTTACCCTACCTACATCATGCGCCTTCTGCAAGCCCACAATATTCCGTCATATTTATTGACTTTTGAGGAGATTGCCCCCAAGTATGCCTCCATAAAATTCTTCTCTCTTATGCACTTACCAGAAAATCCCTCGGATTTTATTTTATTTGAAGAATGGACGCAACGTCGTCAACAAGCTAGACAAGCTAGGCCTCAACCCCAACAACAACCACCACAACCATCACAAGAAGAAGAACAACATTACGAACACACTCCTCCTCCTCCTGCACCTTTTGACTATCCAGGCCAAGACGACATTTTGGAGACTCGCATTGAAACTGATCCAAATGAAAGCATTCGAGATTTAACTCTCCAAAATCAACTTATCTTATCAAGAAATCAAAAATTATTGGCTAAGCGTATCTATAGCTTCGAAACAACATTTGCTTCTCGCCTAGCCATAGTTGAAACATCGCTTTCAACAACATTATCTATTCTAAAAGAGGTTCTCCAACGAGTCCGTAGCCCTACACCACCTTCGGAAGATTGGCCAACTCCAATGCCTTCTCCTCCTCCTTCAAAACATTCTAAACTTTTTGAAGAGGAAAAATAAACTCTAGAACATACTCCAAAATCTCCTAGAATACAAGCTAGTTCTTCCAAGAATGAAGATGAAGGAGATGATCAAGCCAAAGCTTCCCCCAAAAATCCTTAGACATTTTTATTGGTTCCATCTTTTGTACTGTAATGGAATCAAAAATCTATGCATGTAACCACTATGTTTAATGGTTATAAAAATTATTTTGGCTTGTTACTTATGCGTAATTAGTTACCTTTCGTCTATTCATGATAATTTGGTAAATTGATATATTATAACCTTCCGGCGGTCGGTAAATATTCTAGATTAATAGTGTGTACATGTTATCTAAATTAAGATTAAATAAAAATTACACACGAAATATTGATAACTTCAATAACACGGTGGTCAGATAATTTTTTTTGATTAATGTGTACATACTATCTGAAGGCATGATTATTAATTATATCATACATATTCTTGTATTAATGCTTTTTGATAATGCTAAAGGGGGAGAAATAATGCTAAGCACATATTCTGGAGGAGATTTATAAAATTATATCTAAGTACATCGTATAGTTGTCATCATCAAAAAGGGGGAGAATGTTAGGAAATCCAATCTACGGTTTTGATGACAACAACTATACAATAGAAATCGAATATACATATATATTTATATATATAGGTACTTGCTAGAACAACATCACTAGAAAGACAAGAACGAGGCTCAAAGGACACTACAAGAGACTACAAGTCGATAGGTAGAAGGAAGTAAAAGAAAGGATGCACAAAAACTGACATGCACCATATCAGACGTCTGGGTGCACAAGCTAGACGTCTAAAATAGTTCTTTGGAACAACAAATAGGCTAAACTAGATGTATGGTCATAGCACTCAGACGTTTGATCCTCTATTATATTCAAAAAATATATAGAATCAGACGTCTAAAACAAATACCAGATGTCTGAATTCAAACTCGAACTTCAGAAATAAACTGCAACTGCCACATGTGAATGGACATCTCTGCTTCTCTTCACCACAACTCTTCACCATCAACAGAAGCAACCTTAGAGGATTCATTAATGGATGTAACTACTCAAGATACCTATCAACAACTATATATAGCATCAAGAATCAAGAGAACAAAAAACTTACTTCACTTACTTACGCTTTCTAATTCTATACTCCATTCTATATTCTTGATCTCTACACTCTAGTAATCTTTACTTGTATTCACTCTTCCATATACTCAGTTCTTCATAGACAATATTCCTTAGAAATATATTGGAAGCAATTGTACTAATTAGTCAACATCCATGTTATATTAGAACACACATTTGACAAGAACAACTCACTGTAACCAAGCCTGTTCCTCCGGGCGAAGCGAGGGTTTTTGATAGTCGAATTCTGAAAGGGAGCTTCGGGACTGAACGTAGGACGGGAGGTCTGAACCAGTATAAAATTCTGGTGTGCTTATTCTATATTTACTTAGATTAATATTATTTTAGTGGCATCATATATTTTGTCACATATACTTGCATATACACTACACGATCCACCCCGTAGACTTTCAGTTAAGTTTTGTTTTAAAAGGAAAATTTTGTTTATTAAACTATGTAATTTAAAGCTAATTAGTATTGAAACACTTCGGAAGTGAATTTTTCAAATATCTAATATTAATTGAAAAAAATTCTAATTTTTATATTCAGCTTTGCAAATCAATTAGTTTATTTAAAAATGAGTAGGAAATGAGTTATTAATGTTTTATTTAAAAGTGTTTTTGATATTTTAAATAGTTACTTAAACTTGTTTTAAAAATAATTTATTATTCTTTAAAAAAAATAATTATTATATATATAGAGAGAGATTTGGAATGATTGGAATTTATTTATAAATTTTCTTAAGATTTGTAAACGTGGTTTATTTAACAAATGTGATTTTATAAGAGAAAATCGTATAATGAAATTCTGGAAGCTTAAGGAAATTTCCGAAATGTTAGAAAACAAGAACTTCGAGATTGAATCTGAATTCATAAAGGAGTTATAAATGGATAGACAGATTCTAAGTGAGTATAAATGATTTTGGAAAATGTAAAATGAATTAATATAAATTCCGTAAGTGTAGGAGATAAGATATGAAATAATTCCTAAGTATTGATATTAGGAATGATTTTGGAAAAATGGACTTATAATATTTTCCTAAGTGTTGAAACGAAAGGGTTTGGAAATATTTAGCGACGGAAGGATTTATATAGAGATATTTCTCTAAGTAATGGATTATAAATCGAATTTGAAAATATTTCACTAAGTGTTGGAGTAAGATATGATTTGAAAATATTCTGTTAACGATATAAGGATTTGAAATTGTTTCCAAATGTTGGAATACTAAAAGAGATTTGAATATACATCTTTGTAAAGATATTTTGAGATAAATGTTTTGTAAAATTTATAATACGGGCTTAGTGACTGCTTATGTGTGTTATTTGATAGTTAAATAACGACTATCAAATCTGGCCAAATTCGTTAATCGTTTCGAAGAGACCGGGATCAGATTTAATTATCTGAAAACCACTTCGATCCGATTTGTGTGTTATGAATTGTGATATCTCGAAGATAATGGAGATGGTGATCTTGAAGAGAATTCGATTTGTTCATACCCAGAACAACTTGTATGGATGAATGCTATCATTTGCATCGTGGTCTGGAAAGCAGTGTTAGCATTCCAAGTTTGAGTGCTATTCTAAAGGTAAACGCAGCCTCAAGCCTCATCAACCGGAAATGACTAAAACATGGAAGATGCAACAGGGCTAAGTGGGTCGCACCCAAGTAGGGTATGTTATCACTTTTCTAGATACCCACGGATATATTATAATTATGGATATGGTTGGGCATGAAAAAGAGAGTGCTCGATTAGGGTGGGAACACCCGGGGTGATAACAAATTCGGTACTATCCAGGTCAGGGGTAGGTCGGTCCTGTGTTGGCAGGGGATCCAGGCGAGATCGTCTGTATATTTTTCTAGAGGTGTACTGTGATGGACGGTACCCAGTAGCCCAGTCATTGTATGGAACCCAATATCCACTACGAGCCTGTACGGTTTTGATTGTGCCCAACTATGTTGAAACGTGAGATGCAAGCATTTCAGCTATTTTCTAATTTACTTTCTATAGACACTAGTATAAAATTAGATTATTTTATTTTGGTTATCGTAAGGTAAAAACCCGTCGTATTTATTGTGGCGTGGTCTTACGAGATACCTTTGTTTTTCAAAGGATTTTGATAATAGTAATAAATCAAATTGAGTGTGTTTTCTCATGCTGGTTTTCCAGACTGGCTCGGGTGTTATTTTATTATAATGCTCGGGTCATACCGAGTATTATAGATTCAAGTTATGATGCTATGGAGCTCAGGAGACGAGCTGGATGACAGAGACGTATTACATGTACTTAATTATATTCTGTTGTGTATTGTAGGTTGTATATTCAGCACTTGTGATGACAAGTTATTACAACTGTCCAGAATTGATTTGTTGGTTGTTGTACTCTGATGATGGTATGTATAATAACAATTATAGTTCATTTTGTATAAAGATATGTTATTATCTATTATATATTGTCCCACTGCGATTGTGAGATTCCGTGTTATAATTTTGGTTTTCTCTTATCTTCTCTCCCTTTCTTTTTCCCCTAACAATCGGTTTTTCCGGCATTCGATTGCTCGGCATGTTATATAGTGAACGTATCAGTGTCAATTTTCGAGGGTCAAAATCCCGGTTCGTTACACCATTCAAAAGTTAAAAACCAAAACAAACCTATCTGATATTTTCCAAAACAAAAACAACTAAATCAAAATATTCTGGTTGGTTTGCTTGCTTTATTCGATGTATTTTTTAATAAACTGGATTTTCATTTTGCTAATATAATATTGGATTGAGACAATTAGTTGAGTTAGCATGGAGCTCTCATTTTAAGAAATAAACTCCTCTTTAAATATATAATATGAATTAAAAGAAAATAATATTAAACGGATAATAATATGAATAACATTGACGTTAGTAATTATATTCTTTTAAAATAACACATGTTTTAAATTTGGTTTGTTTATTTTCAAATACTGAAAACAAAAACCGAACAATAAACCCGCCGTTCGTAGCTCGGTTGGTTTGGGAGCTGGGAGATGGGAACCAAAGGACTGTGTCCGGGCAGGTTCGAATCCCAGCGCCAAACCATCAGTGGGAGTTTCAACGTTAAGCATCCGTGTGCGACGACTAAATAAAAAAGCGAGGTAGACACACGGCGTGGGGTTTACTTAAGTGAGTATCAATGAATACCATGATCTTAAGGTTCCCCATGATCTCAAAAAAAAAACCGAACAATAAACCAAATAAATATGAAAATAGAAACCAAACCCAATTAACTAACTAATAAAATAGAATTAAACAACCAAATTTATTTGGTTTGGATGGTTTATTTGGTATGAACTTTTCGCACCAAAATTTTGAAAAAAGCATTAGTGGTAGTTGTTTATGCCTCAGCTAATAATAATAGGGGCTATTTATTCTTTTGTAATGAACTAGTAATTAATAATGGCAAAATGCCATCTTTTCCTTTATTTGATGCCCCAAATAATCAAAAAATTAGTAATGTTTTTTCTCATCTATTCTACTAGTGTGTAACCCGTGTGTTGCACACGGTATATTATAGAAAAATAATATTATAATTATTTTTGAAGAATATAATTTATTATGCAATATTTGATGAATTTTGTTAGGATAAATGAGTTATAAATTGAAATTACTATATTTATAACTGTGTATTTTTGTTATGAGATTCGTATGTTTTTATATTTAAATAAAAATTAAATTATTATTTTTGTTGTAAAAATGAGTTATATATCGGTTTATTATTATTTAGGATTCATTATTTATCAATCAAATAAATGAAAATAAGTATTCTTAATAAATTTTGAAATTAATATTTTTACAAAATTTCATAAATAAATATTTATGTGCATATATTATGAAATTGACATTTAGGTTCTGATACATTTGACTAAAAGATATACGATGTATACATTAAATTTCAAATATTACTTGAAAGAATGACGACAAATACCTAAAAATAGAAGTGTAATACCAAAGGCTCAATGTATTTGTGTGCATCTATAGTTCTCGCAGCACATATTTATCAAAATAATTATATGATATTACCATAGTGATAAAAAATATTTATTTAACTACTAAAAGATATATCAAGTGAAAATAAGATCTGAAACGTTATAAATCACATTGTTATTATAATTATGTAAAAAAATGATTTTTAATCCATGATTTCATACATTTCTACTATTATTTTATTATAGAATATTTCAAAAATTATTTAACATTTATGTAAAAAAGATAATACAATATAGAAGAAAAATATTTCTAATCAAAATATGGTATAATTTTTGTCCATTCATTAACTCAGATTACGAATCTAAATAATTAAAATGTAATTTTTTTATACAAAAACGTACTATTTCAAAAAAAAATTCTTTTTTCAATATTACAGAATATAAACATTCATCACTTATCATTAATTGTAATGTTATTCTTCAAACAATATAATTTAATAATGATAAGAGTACATTTGACGTACCACTGTTATGAAGGAAAAATGTTATATATTTTTATAATGATGTACCAATTTTGAAAACCAATTTTATGTATATATTTGTTTGTAATGAAATACCAACTTTAGAAAGAAAAACTTATGTATATATTTCTTTGTACTAAATACCTAATTTTAGAAATAAAGAAATTTTATGAACTTAAATGTAGAAAAATATAAAAGTATCAAAGATAATTTTGTATATGATTATGAAAATATTAAATTATATGGACTTGAATGAAAATATAGTTTTACCATTTATGCCAGTACAAATACGGTGTACACATTAAATTATCATTTTTTATGATTTAATAGATCAATTAATACATATTTATTAATTGGATTTAGTTAAAAAAATTAAATTCAAGATCAATTAATAAATTCAAATATATGGACTTAAAATAATATAGAAAACTTCGGAGAAATCCATAAATAATTGTGAAAATTATTGATATTGGCATTTAAATGCATAATGATAAGAGAGAATATTAGTAGAACATTGCAATAGTTTGTATATAATTATGGAAATTTAAAACTATCTGGACTTGAATGAAAATTTAATTTTACTATTTTTATCAATATAAATACAGTACACATATTGAATTGTCATTTTTAAAATTTATTAGATCAATTAATGGACACTCGTTAATTGTATTTATTTAAAGAGCTTTAATTTAAGATCAGCAAACTAAATTTAATATATATGGACTTAAATGTAAAATAACAAAAAAATGTGGAAGAAATCTGTAAATAATTGTTAAAATTAGCATTAAATTTTAATGATAGAAGAGAGAAGTAGAAACATTGTAATAATTATAATAACAATAAAGTGTGGAACGCAAAAATAAAATATCTAGAGAGAATTAAGGAGAGGGGAGAAAATTCCTAAAATTAATGAGAGAGCTTTAATTTATTCTACTTTACTATTATTTAATAGATTATATAAGAAAGACAGTATGTTTTTGACATTTTCTTTCCATTCTATTCGTTCGCAGCTCTAATTCTTCATCCTCGTTCATTTTAAGACATTTTCCTTTTTAGCCATCAAATAAAAATTTAATTTACATTTAAGAGACTGATATAGTAAATGAAAGTAAATGCTACCTCTTACGTTACAACTCTTTACCTTTTCCCAAAACTCTTGCATTTTCCCCAAACCCTGCCTGAACAACCAATTGCGGCCGTGAATATGGATGGTCCCCCAAAGCAAAAACCATCGCCCTCCTTCGCCCTATATATTATAATTGTCATACTATTTTTCTTTTTCGTCTTCTTCCACGCATCCACATCGACATCAGGTAACGCTTCTCTAATCGTTGAATTTGTATTATATGTATTATTACTGCTGAATCGCTTTAGTGCTTCTTTTCCACACCGTTTTTTAGCTGTCGCACTTGGGTTTCAGATAGTTGATCGCTGCCTTAATCGTTTGGATCTCCAGCTGTTTAGGTATGATGTTGTTGTTCTCGCTGTTTGATGACTGTTTATCATTCCTTTCATTGTGATTAAATGTTATTATGGGTTGTTTACCATCTTTGTCTATGTTGGTTCTGATTGATTGTGTTCCTTCCATTGTGATTGAATGTTGTTATGGTTTGTTTCCATTTGTGTCTCTGTTCATTCTTATTGAATGTTACTTAAATTCCTAAGTTTTGAGTACCATCTGTTCTTACTAGGCCGCTTTGATTTTTTCTTCATCCACTGCTCAGTTTTTGGTTGAAATTTTGTTCGGGTTTTTGTTCAAGATACTGTTCAAGTTTTAAGGCAATGGGACTTAAAATTGAATTTCATTGTATTTGTGTTACATCAACCATAGAATTTTAGGTTTTTTAACTGGCAATAATCTTAGTCAATAAAATGGTTTATCTAATAATGGTAAGGTTGAGTACTTTATTAATCCCTATAATATGTTATGATTAATCAATGTGTCGATAACACATTAAAACCTAAAATATCTACCAATTGAGCGATTATAATGATGCAGTTCATTTATAAAATACTTAAGCTGGCTAGATTTTTTTCCCATATCGATGAAGAAATATTTTTATGCTTAGTATGTTTTTTTTGCTTTTTCTTCAACCTGAATGAGATTTCATTAAACCTGAATAGCAATCTTAGTGTGGAGAACATGTTATTCAAGCATGTATTCTTAAGCATATATATAGTATTGAAATAAATAGCTTGACATGAGTTGCTTTTCCATAATAACTTTGATATCCATTACAACTATGTTTTTATACGCTTTTTCTTCAACCTGAATGAGATTTTGTTTAAACTTATTAGCAATCTTAGCATGGAGAACATGTTATCTTCAAGCATATATTCTTAAGCATATAGTATTGAAATAAATAACTTGACATGGGCAGCTTTCCCATAATAACTTTGATATCCAATAATCATGGCTTTATAACTATTATGTGGTATTTCTGTATATTTGCAACGATACTACTCTTAATGTTTTTTGAACTAAATTTGATGTCAAACAAGCATAACTATGTATCTTTTATATGTCTTTTAGTGATATTTTTATTTTTAGTAATTTCTACAATCCACTTTCTATCGAATTTGGTCATGTAAAATTGGATAATCACACAGTTACATGAACCACTAAATTATAAAAATTTTATAACCATAACTCTATTTATATTAAATACTTCTACTTTGATAGAAACCTCGACATTTTGTGATGTGCTTCTTATTGGGGGAAATCCCTTCAGATGATCAGTCTAAGGGAATAAAAAAAAACCAACGCAGCGGAAAAACAATGAACTAGATCGTGATTGTAGTGAGATGGAACAAACAGAGATAAACAACCAGAACAAACAGTTACAGATCTATGCAATGAAGAATAAAAAATAACACCAGTATTTATAGCGGTTCCACTACCGCGAGGCAGTGTACGTCCACTTGGGGAAAGGAGATTTTATTAATCACTGAAAGATTAGAGTTACAAGATTGATTCACTTTTGGAGGCTATACATAAGAAGAATTTACAATACAGACAAAATTCTATAGAGTTTCACATCTCTAGGATGGCTCTGAAATTGGCTGAAATTAGCTCTCAATTTCGCCTGCCATTGTTGTCCAAAAGCTCCTCTATTTATAGAGTGAAGATACAAGGAGGGGTAGCTGCTATATAGCAGCACTGGGGTGAAAGTCTATAGTATGGTGGATCGACTATACAAATGACAAATATATGACTAATTTAAACTATAGTGTAACAATAGTAAAGTATGTAAATAAGAATAATCACACCAGAGAATTTATACTGGTTCAAACCTCCCGTCCTACGTCCAGTCCCGAACTCCTCTTCGGAATTTCCTTTCACCAAATAACCCTCACTTCACCCGGAGGAATAGGTTTACAATAGTAGAGTTTCTTTTTCAACTATGTGTTCTCTACACGGATTTTGACTATATAGTACAATTGAACTTCCTATATCTCTTGAATGATTGAATACAATATTGTTCGAGAGAATATAGAAGTGTATGATCTCAGTTTTTCAGATTTGATAGCAAGTAGACGATTAGAACAAGAGATGATCAAGATAGAGAGTCGAGCTATACTTTGATCCTTCTTGATTCTTGTTTATATAGTTGTAGAGTGTTGCTTCTAGTAGTTGCATCTCTTCTCTTTCAGTCTAGAGTCATCACTGTTCACTAGTGAAGAGTTGTGGAGGAGAGATGGAGTTGTGTCTCTTCGAAGATGACAGTTGTTATTTGAATTTTTTGCCCCGAGACCAATTTCAGACGTCTGAATGGTGTTTTCAGATGTCTGGAACCTAATATTATTTTTTTGTCCAGCATCTACGTTCAGACGTCTGAACCTGTCAAGTGAAGTTTTTCTGGATTCATTCTTGAGTGTTTCTTCCTTCGATCTTCGTGCAACTTTGTAGATGAATTTCTTTACTGCCTTAGTCATCGTCTTGTCAAGGTAGTGGTTTGTCTTGCTTTGTATTCATATTTGTATAGTTGTATGATATAAATATGATTTCCATTGTATAGTTGTCATCGTCGAAATCGTAAACTAAGGGTTCTAACATTCTCCCCCTTTTTGATGATGACAACTATATAATGTACTTTGATAACAATTACAGAAAGGTTCTCCCCCTAAATATAATCTCCCCCTATAGTTGTGCATATTTATTTTTCTCCCCCTTTGTCATTATAAAAATAATCGTTTTTTGGTACCCACTTACTATGTTAGGGTCCAAGGGTTAATCATAGTATGACAACCTTACCAAAATAGGTGTGGTTGTATCCAAAAAATAATGAAACAATCTTAAAATAACTACTACTTATAATCTAAGGTATCAGAAAAACAATTAACATTTAAAGCATGTGATACCCAAGTTTCTTATAATTTCCTAATTTTTAGGAAACCATACCCATTTGGGGATGGTTGAACCTTTATAGATATAGTTTTCATTACAAATCACATTCTTATAATAGTTGCTAATATAAAGTTGTTTATCATGATCAATCATATTAGCTGGAATCCATATCTTAATACTATTAGTCATTAGCTTAGTACTTGAAGAGTAATTTCTATCATTTCTAAACAAAGTACTATTATGACTATAACTGGTTTTAAAACTATCCTGGTTACTAGTACTAGCACTAAAATTAGTATACAAGAATGCATATTGTTTGCACAAAAAATGGACAAACACCTCAAAGTTATATGATTTAGTAGATCTTAGGTTGTTCTTAGTGATTTTGGAGATTTATGCAAATATATGAAAAATAGGGGCTAAACTGTAAAAAGACACGCAGATTTATAGTGGTTCAGCCAGAATGTGCCTACGTCCACTTTATATGTTATTTCTCTTGTTTTGTTGTGATTACAAGTACAACGCTTTGGTACAAGTAAAAGAAAGTTGTTTGAAAGTTCCTTCCGTGCTTGAGCTCTCAAACTTGTCCCCCATTGTTGTACCCCTGCCCCTCTATTTATAGAGTGAGGCTGGGGGTAGGGGTCTTGGATGTGTACAGTTGCTGGTGGGCTTGGGCTGATGTGGTCTGGCCTGGCACGTTTTGGTCCGGTAATACTTGGTCCGGTGGTAGGTGGACTGGTGGTTGGTCCGGCAAGGCATGGAAGAGGAGTTGGTCCGGTGGTGTGTGTAGTGAAGAGTAGTTCGGTGGTTCTGGTCCGGTGTAGAATGGTGATGAGTGGTTCGGTGGTTCTGGATGGAGTTGGTCCGGTGATACCCTGGTGATGGAGTTGGTCCGGTGATACCCTGGTGATGGGGTTGGTCCGGTGATACCCTGGTTCGGCTAGGGATGGTTCGGTGGTCGTGGGATGGAGCTTGATTCGGTGGCAATATCGAAATATACCCAACATTTGCCCCCCAAAGCAGGTTATGTGCCAGCACATGGCGTGCTTTGTTTCTCCTTTGAATAGTCACATCCGATTCCAGACGCCGAACCGGTTGGTTCGGAGGTCCACCTTCGTCTATAAGTACGGAGCTAGGGCCCTTGTTATTTCCTACCGAACGAAGCACTTGAGCCAAATTTGTTGCATAGCCGAATCAATCTACTGAACTGCCTACGCCTTCCAAATCAGGTACTTAACTTCCCTTCGCCGAATGAGACTTGTGTGTACCGAATGAGTTCGAGACTTTGAATGCCGAATGAGTATTCTTATTTGGATCACCGAATGAATTCCACACGGGGAATGTCGAATGAACCTTGAGACTCTGAATACCGAATGAATTTTAACCTTCACCTTATCGAATGACAATAGGAATTTGGGCATTTTGATTTTATGAGTGAAATTTCATATTACACACATACGTGTTTACATCCTCTGTTCTAACAATGTGTTTTTTCGGTGTTGCAGATAATGTCTCGTAAAGCGGAAACTCGATCAGACAAAAAGAAATCCGGGGGCGAAGGAGGTTCCTCTGCCGTGCCCCCAGCTCAGCCGAATCCAGAACGTCACGGATCTGCCCCGAGATCACTAGTGGACGGGTACGGCCCACAGGAGCTTCTGAACTCCCCTCCCGATTGCTTTTCTAGCTCCCTCAAGGAGGAGCAGCTTGATGTCATCTCCCGTTCTTTCGGAATTGATAGGGCGCACTTGCTGTTGCCAGAGAGAGAAGTTATGCCATACGACCCTCCTGAAGGGTACTTTGCCTACAGCAGATACCACTGTATGTGTGGTGCCATTCCTCCTCTTAACGCTTGGGTAGCCAGCTTCCTCACATATCTAAAGGTGGCCCCATTCCAGCTTCAACCCAACTCCTATGCTATACTGGTGAGCCTCTTCGTCATTTTCCAGAGGAAGTATGGTCGTGCTCCTTCCAACCGGGAGATCCGGTACTTATATAATCTGTGGGGCTATAAGAAGGGGTCCCCGTACATCAGCTTGGAGCCAGCTGTAACCTTCAAGCCGGTCTTGGATCTGTATTCCAAATTTAGCATGTTCAAGAAGGAGTGGTTCTTCGTCAGAGATGACTCTGTTTCTATTCGGCGTTTTACTTCTGGATGTAAGTTGATGCTTTATTTATAATTTCCATTCTGATTGCGAGGCTTCTTCTCATACGTCTTCTTTTTTTCTAGCGACAGGTGGCTTTGTGGTGGTGGAGACCGATCGCTTGGTTCAAACGGCGGCTGAGATAGAAGCTATCCTTGGGAGAGATAGATCAGCTGCCTTCCTGATTAGAAATGCGGCCCTTCTGGAGTATAACTTGATCCTTCCACAGCAGTCAGTGGTCAAGCTGAGGGAAACGGTGGAGGAGAGGGCGGCTGCTCAGGCTAAGGGTGGTGTTACGGTAGAGAGTGGCAAGAGGAAACCTTTCACGAAACCTCCAGCGGTCGGAGGTAAGAAACTTAAGAAGTCGGACGGTCCTTCCCCCAGCAATTGTCCACTTACCCAGGGGGAGGAAGACGTGGAGGAGGAAAGAGGTGAGGGTGGAGATGGTCGGGAAGGTGATGATGGTGGCGACGGCGTCGGGGCCTTGCTTCCTGGGCAAGCGGGCGAGATTCAGGAGTGGACGGATGATGCGTTCCACTAGGCTTTCGAGGGGCTGGACGAAGATCCAGCTTTGGCAGAGAAAACCGAGAAAGCGGACAAGGCCGGGACAGGTGCGAGCGAGTCTTCTCAGACCATTCCAGCCAAGGTGGCTCCGACGACTCAAGGTGAAATTTTGACTCCTGCAGGCTTCATTAATGATAGGGACTTAGGAATATTTTATGACCCGCTCCCGTCCTGGAATGAAATCCAGGACTTATTGCAGTATCCTACTTCTCCCCAGGGTTTGTATAACAGACGTGCTTCCTTTCTTCTTTTAATTTTTAATTTACCGCGTTTCTTGAATTATGTATCGATGTAAGCTTGTGACACTTGTTCTTCATATCAGGAGCAAGTAAAACGTCCAAGGCCTCAGATCTTCGGCACAGGCTTGAACAGTACAAACTTTCCAAGGCTTCCGCCAAGCCGAAGCCTTCGACCCACCGCTCCGGGGATGTAGTCGGCTACCGTCCTCTTCTCGGGGTTATTGAAGAAGGTATTCAAAAGAGAAAGAGGAGTCATCCTTCATCCGAACCTTCACTTGGTCCCCAGCTCCCAGTTCAGTCTCTTCATGATATCATGGAGGAGGATAGCGAGTTTTCACTCTCTCCGCACCCGTCCGGAAACCCTTCCGTTATTCATATTGACCGTCCTGACTTGGCTCGTAATCCATTTGCGGGTCATCCTGATCTGGATCCAAGTTCCCATGATATTACCTTTGACGAGGTTACTGGTGAGCACCTTCTTCCCCGCAATCCCATGGTACGGGTGCTTGATGAGGCTAAGTCCTTAGATCTTGATCTACTTACTACTCGGATAGTTATCATGAGAGACGAGGCCAAGGCTAATATTGATCGTGTGGCGGAGGAGACTAAGAAGCTGATGGAGCATCATGCCCGGCTGGTTAAGGCTGGAGAGGAGATTGGGAATGCCAACATCCGACTACGATTGGCGGTTTCGGATCAGGCCAAACAGCTTGCTGATCAGGCCATTCAGATTTCTCAACATGAGGCTGCTTCTGGACGACTAAGGAAAAACATGGAAGAGGCCAGCCGGGCTGAACTGCGGAAAATGGAAGCTACCTGTAGGGAACGGATTGACATGGCTATTGCCACGGTGGACAAGGTTCGGAAAGCGGATCTTGAGCAAATAGAGGAGTTATCCGGGAGACTTGAGGCTGCAGAGCTTGCTCAAGCCAAGTTGAGGGAGGAGATGGAGGCAATGCGGAAATCCCTTCTGGCTGATTGCTCGAGATACCGATCGGAGAGAGATGCCGCCGTTGAAAGGTTGTCGGCTTCCGAGGTCCGGATGAGGGAGTTTGAGGAAAATGAGGGGATGATGGACGAAATGCTTCAGGACATGTACTTCCGAACCTGGAAGCAGGGCAACCTATCCTGGATGGACGATTATCCCAGGGTCATGGCTAAGATCTATCTTCGGGCTCTGGAGGAGGCCAAGGCCGATGCGGATAAAGATGGTGGCGTGGCCTTCAGCATGGATGTGGTCACTGCCCAGTTTGCCAAGGGGGAGAAGGTGGCGGTGAAGGAGGGTATGCGGTTGCTTGCTGCTGAGGAGGCAGGGGTGCAAGTAGATGATGACGACCAGGATGGCCAAGAAGCATATGTTGGTAAGTCTTCCTTTTTAGTTTCTCCATTAACTTGGTTGCTTATCACTAATGAATCCTTTCTTTGACTGGACAGGTGGTCAACAGGACAAGGATAAAACTCCAATGCAGCCGGCCCCTTGATTAGACCTGGAAAAAACTCTTTTTGTGGACTTGACAGGGTTGTATATGTTAGTCTTAAAATAGTAAAGTAGCTTTTAGGTTGTATTATTTTGCTACTTGTAATAAATAGCTCCATTCTTGATGTGTAATTCTTTAACTTAAGCTGATTTTGTCGTTTTTTGAATGTTTGTTGCTATTTTGATATGTCGTATGAGAAATATAGCTACGTATATTCTTGTAATTGAATTGTGTTTGATGTCAGGTTCTGGTTCTAAAACATAATTTCATGACTTGCAATATTAGTGTGTGGTGTGAACAAATTATAGTCATGTATTTGTACACAAAAGAAGAAAATACCGCCTTTCATGTTTTAATCGTAGATGGCAGTTTTGAATATCTTGTATGACCGAGCATGGAATGCCGTTGAATGCCCTGCCATCCAATTGTGAGTCCCTACACCCATTGGCGAGTATCTCCTACTCTGTATCCTGTACTTTAGGGATTTTTATAGAGGATAGGGAAAAAGCTTTTTAAGTAAAATTGAAATATGTGAAAAAGTAAAACTTCCAATCACAGAAGGCCTTCGATGTGCTTAAGTTCGTGGCAAACGGGTTTTGTAGTCACTTTCCCTAGCTGTGGGTCTTGGAGACATTTGTCACCCATCTTACGCCTCCGCGGGGAGTTAATTCTTTTTTTACCACAGCCGCACTTAAGACACATCGGAGTCGAGATCGCGCACAGTAACTACCCGGGCCATTATGGCCCGTAATCGTGGGTATTATTCGATTTACTATGGTCGGCTAGCGTGGGTGCCGATCGTCAACTGTGAACTGCCCCTGGCTGGCCACACCTTATGTTGGGGCTTATAGTCGGTTCACAGTTGCCGGCGAGCCTAACGCCGTAATGAGCTGCCTCAGCTATAGTCGGCCTTCTCGATGGCTTATAATCGGCTCATTACAGTTGGCTTTAAGGGCTATCGCGAGCAATGAGTTAACCCGCAGTAGAGGGATGCTGGAGCAAAAGTGTCTCATTGGCGAGGGCATAGATTCGCATAGTACCTGTTAGTTTTGCCCAGGTGAAGTTGCGCCGTGGAGTGCTTTGAGTGGAAATCCTATACGCATAGTATTTTGTTCAACCGAAAAAGGATGAAGTTTAACAAGTAGCCAAGATATAAAGGAACAAGTTAAAAAAGAGACAAGGTTTTTTAAAGTGGTTCGGCATGAAAAGGCCTACGTTCACTGATTCTCTTTGTTAATTCACTACATATGGACAGTACAAGTTAAGAAAAGTATCGACGGAGGTGCTGGATGTTCCATGCCCTCTGGAACACCTCTCCGTCCACTGTTGACAAAATATAAGCTCCATTGTGGAGATCTTTATGAATTACATATGGTCCATCCCAGACTGGGTCTAGTGCTCCGGGACGAGGGAAGATTCACTTGAGGACAAGATCCCCTTCTTGTAAGGTACGATGCTTGACTTTGGAGTTGTATTGTGCTGCTACTTTTTGCTTGTGGGCTGCTGTTTTGAGGACTGCATCGTTTCTTCTCTCCTCGATTAGATCCAAAGACATGTGAAGGAGTTCTTCGTTCTCTTCTGGGTTATAGTGGATCCTACGGTGGGAAGGCACAATGGTTTCAACTAGGAGCATAGCCTCCGATCCGTATGCCAAAGAGAAAGGAGTGTGCCCCATCGATGTTCTGAAAGATGTGCGATAGGCCCATAGTGCCGTAGGAAGTTCATCCACCCAAGCGCCTTTTGACTTTTCGAGCTTCTTTTTTATTAGAGTTTTCATAATTTTGTTGACAGCTTCGACTTGTCCGTTTGCTTGGGGATATGCTACGGATGAGAAGCTTTTGTGAATTTTGTGCTCTTGGCACCAGTTGGCGAATTCCTCGCTGTCAAATTGAAGTCCATTGTCTGATATGATTTTGAATGGGACTCCATACCCGCACAGAACATTTTTGATCAAGAAATTAATAACTTTTGAAGAAGATACTTTATTCGGGGGTTCTGCTTCCACCCATTTGGTGAAATAGTCGACTGCCACTATAGCATATTTGGCCCCGCCTCGGCCCATTGGCAGTTCGCCGATTAAGTCAATTCCCCACACTGCAAAGGGCCAAGGGCTGGTCATTTGAATAATCTCAGTTCTTGGTAGCCGCGGAATCTTAGCAAATTTTTGGCATCTGTCACACTTTTTGACGAAATCTAAGGCGTCCTTGCTTAAGGTGGGCCAGAAATATCCGTATCGGAGTATCTTTTTTGCTAACGTTTGCCCTCCGATGTGATCTCCGCAGCTTCCCTGATGGATGTTGGATAAGATTTCCTTAGCTTCTCTCCCAGCGACACACCTTAATAACGGGTTAGAGAAACCACGCCGATAGAGGATGTCTTCTTGTATTGTGTAGCGGGATGCTTTCCTCAAGATTTTCTTGACTTCGTTACGCTCGTTGGGTAGTGTGCCACTCTATAGGTAGTCTCAGATGGGAGTCATCCAAGTTGCTTCTTCGGTTGCAGCTACCAGATTCACTTGTTCAAAACTTGGGGCCAGTTGCTTTGAGATGGTTACCGCCCCGAAGATGGTGATGTCTCTCATACTTGCTTGCTTCGCCAATTCGTCGGCCTCTTGGTTCTCTTCCCAAGGGATGTGTTTGACTAAGTAGTGGTCCAATCGGCTGAGAAGTAATTTGGTCTTCTTTAGATATGCTATGAGTCGTTCTTCTCGAGCTTGGAATTCTCCTAGTATTTGATTAACAATAAGTTGAGAATCGCTATGAAGACATAAAGAATTGGCTCCGATTTCGATGGCAATTTCTAGTCCGGCTATCACTGCTTCATATTCTGCATCGTTATTGGTGGCAGCGAACTCCAATCTTATAGCATAGTGCAGTTTGTTTCCCCTGGGAGTGATTATTACCACACCTGCCCCCGAGCCTTGTTCGTTAGATGCACCGTCCACAAAGAGATTCCACTTGATACCTTCTGTTATTTCCAATTGCTCCTTATCCTCGTTGGTAGTGAATTCTGCAATGAAATCAGCCATGGCTTGTCCCTTGATGGCGGTGCGAGGGTGGTAAGTGATATCATATTGACTCAGTTCAATGCACCATTTAAGTAGTCGCCCGGAAGTGTCGGGACGATGGAGTACCTGCCTCAGTGGTTGATCGGTCAGAACTTTGATGGAATGGGACTGGAAGTAGTGACGCAGTTTCCGTGATGTGATTAGTAAGCAGTATGCTAACTTCTCAAGTTTGGGATATCTAACTTCTGCCCCAGTAAACCTTTTGCTGACGAAGTAAACTGGCCGTTGCGTGCGGTTGTCTTCCCTTACCAAGGCAGCGCTTAGGGCGTGAGATGACACAGCGAGGTATAGGTATAATTCTTCTCCTTCGCTTGGAGTTGAGAGTACCGGTGGTTTCTGGAGGTGTTCGATTAAGTTAAGGAAAGCGGTCAGGCATTCGCCGGTCCATTCGAATTTTCCTTTGTCTTTCTTTAGAGCTTCGAAAAAGGGGACGCACTTGTCCGTTGCCTTGGAGATGAATCGGCTTAGGGCGGCCACTTTTTCGTTCAAACTTTGCATTTCCTTCCGAGTGGAAGGTATCTTGATATCTCTTAGCGCTCGGACTTGTTCAGGGTTCGCTTCAATCCCTCTGGCGTGGACGATGAATCCTAAGAATTTTCCTGATGACACTCCGAAGGAGCACTTTAGTGGATTCAACTTCATTCCATACTGTCGAAGTACCTGGAACATCTTGCCTAGGTGGCTTACGTGATCTTTGGCTTTCCTTGACTTCACCAGCATGTCATCCACATATACTTCCATAGTCTGTCCTATTAGCCCTGCAAACATCTTGTTGACGAGGCGCTGGTAGGTGGCTCCTGCATTTTTAAGTCCAAAAGGCATTACCTTATAGCAGTATAATCCTCGGTCGGTGATGAAACTAGTGTGGTCTTGGTCGGGAGCATGCATAGGAATTTGATTATATCCTGAGTATGCGTCCATAAAAGATAGGAGCTCGTGTCCGGCCGTGCTGTCTACAAGTTGGTCGATTCGGGGAAGTGGGAAGCAATCCTTTGGGAGGCGTCGTTTAGGTTGGAAAAGTCAATGCAGGTTCGCCACTTCCCATTAGCCTTCTTTACCAGCACCGGGTTGGCGATCCATTCCGGGTAGATAGCTTCTCGTATGAAGTCATTGGCGAGCAGATTCTTTACTTCTTCATCGAGGGCTGCTGATCGTTCTGCCCCCATACTTCTCTTTCTTTGTTTTACAGGCGCCTTGGTAGGATCAATGTTTAATACGTGGCAGGCTATGTCGGGGGAGATTCCGGTCATGTCAGCGTGTGACCATGCGAATACATCCAAGTTGTGGCGGAGAAAATCGATGAGTTGTTCCTTCAATTCGGCTTTTAGTTGGGACCCAATTTTTAGTAGCCTACTTGAGTCGTGCTTGTCTACAGATATAAACTCCATAGCCTCTGCAGGCTCGGCGGTGGCCTCCTCCTCTTTGTCCCTAGGGTCTAATTCATTGAAAGGGTCGCTGGTAGATCGAAGAGGAGGGGCTTTCTTTAGTTGCTATGCTTCTAGACTTTTTGTGCAGAGGGCAATCTCTACACCCTTCCCTTTATCCTTCCTGTGGTTGTTGCGAAGTTCAGTCATATAGCAGTCTCGAGCAACGTCCTGGTCTCCTTCCACTTCCCCTACTCCATTGTCTGTTGGAAATTTCATCTTTAGGCACCATGGGGCTAGGACAATTTGGAAGTCAGACAAGGCTGGTCTTCCTAGGAAAGCGTTGTAGGCCGAATGATTTTCTATTAGCACGAACGTCTGCTTCCGTACAATGGAGCGGGGATGGCTTCCAATCTCAACAAAGAGGTCCAGTTGCCCGAGAGGCATCTTTGCATCCCCAGTGAAACCGTGTAGTGGTTTATTGCAGGGAGATACATCCTTCATTGATAGCTTCATTTTGTCGAAGGCGTGTTTGAACAGGATGTTTACAGAGCTTCCAGTGTCTACCAGGATTCGGTAAACTTCGGCGGGACCGAGTCGGGCGGAGATAACCATGGGATCCATGTGAGGGTATTGCCTTCCTTCTAGGTCACGCTTACCGAATGTGATGTCATCACTTTCTTTCCGCTTCGGGTGGCGTTCTTCTATAACCGAATTGACATAGTCTTTATTGTCTTTAAGCGACTTTCCATATCTTTCCATCTTTTTCCAGCTTCTGTCTGCGATGTGCGGCCCTCCTGAGATGGTATGGACCACTATCTTCTCTTGACTAGAGCTGCTAGCGTTGCGATTTCCTCTGTCGGCCCCCGGTGAAGGTAGCCTTGGGTTTTCATTGGCAGGAGCTGGGGTCCTGTCCTGACCTTTTACATAACGTTCCAGCTTCTTCCTTCTGATGTGTTCCTCAATCAGACCTCGGAGATGATGGCATTCGTTGGTATCATGCCCGTGAGATTCGTGGAAGCGGCAGAACTTTCCAGACTTCTGTGCGTTATCTGATTCCATCTTGTATGGTGGGCGTTTGTATCTAACTTCGCCTTGGGTGGCCAGGAAGATATTTTCGATGGTCTCGTTCAAAGGAGTGTAAGTGTCGAATCTCGGTCCTGGCCGATATAGGCGCTTTTCTCCCTTCTTGCCCCCAGCATTGTCTCTGGAATCATTTCTTCGAACGTCCCTTGCCACAGCAGGGGCGTTGCTATGGGTTGTCTTATTTTGCTGTCCTGACTGCCCCTCAACGGCAACATCCTCGAGTCTCATATATTTCCCGGCTTCATGGAAGAAATCGGGTAAAGTAGCTGGTTTTTCTTTTGTCAACCGCCTGGCAAATTTAGTGTCCGGATGCACACCACTACAGAGGGCCATTAGAATCAGCTTCTCTTCGGCATCTTGGACTGCGGCTGCTGCAGCATTGAATCGGGTTAGGTATTGCTGCAGTTTCTCTCCAGGTTTCTGTTTGACGCTGGACAAGGAATAAGCGTCCTTAGGTTGTTCCATATGAATGCGAAACTGACTGATAAACTTTTCTTTCAACATTTCCCACGAGCTGATGGATCCCTGAGGTAGATGACAGAACCAGGAGGTAGCGAGATCTGCTAAGAAGAGCGGAAAGCATTTGCACAGTACTCCCTCTGCCGCTCCACTCATGAGCATATGTTGTGTGTATCTCTGCAAGTGTACGACGGGGTCGGAGGTTCCTTTGTAAGGTTCCATTGTTGGCATCTTCCATTCTCGAGGGGTGATAGCAATTTCGATGTTGCGGGCGAAAGGGCTGGTTACCCTAGCGCCTATCCCTCGATCTCTCTGCTCCCGTTGGACACACTCTCTGAATAAGCGTGCCATCCTTTCATCAGAATTTGGAGCAGATAGAAATGAGTTTGGTTCTGTTCTGTGGGATTGATTCCGTCCAGATGACCTATAGGGATGGTATCGTCTATCATTCCTCATATTTTCCAGTGGCTACCTTTGATCTTCTGGGAGCATGCTAGGGTCAGCTACAGTTGGCCCTTGCCTTGATCTTCCCCTGCCGGGTTCTGATCTAAACACTTCCTCGGGTCCAACTTCGGGCTGGACTCTAGCTCGGCCCCGTTCATTGGCGTTTCCGTGGTTAGGCAGTATGACAGGCTCAGCTATAGTTGACCTCTGTCCGGTACCTCCCCCGTTGGGTTCGGTACCAAACGTTTCCTCAGGCCTAACTTCGGGCTGTGCTCGGTCTCGGCTCCTACCATGGCTACTTCTGCCGTTAGCTCCTTCGAAGAGGGAAGATCTTTGTCGTCTCTGAGATCCTCCAAATTGGGACTCGCCCCATGATTCAGTGTTGCGGTTGGATTCTTCAGCGTCCCTTAAGCGTGACATGAGATGGTCCACCAAGGCTTCCTGCTGGGACGTGAAGCGGTTAGTTACTTCAACCACAACTCTGTCCAAATCTGCCCTAGTAATTGCTGCAGGCTGTTCTGTGGTAGGAGTGGTTGGGTTACCCTGTCCTTCATTTGTTACCGCTACCGGAGGAGGACGATTTACTTGATTCGTGACAGCTGGATCTGGAAGACTGCTGGATGCGATGTTTTTTCCTTTGTTAACATCTTTTCTCTGTTTGGGAGGCATGTTTTCCAAGTAGCGAACAATGCGGTTAGAAAAACTGTTAAGTGGATGAAGCTGAAGCTTCGAGCTTCTATCTCTCGGTGAAAGCACCAAAAATGTTTGCACAAAAAATGGACAAACACCTCAAAGTTATATGATTTAGTAGATCTTAGGTTGTTCTTAGTGATTTTGGAGATTTATGCAAATATATGAAAAATAGGGGCTAAACTGTAAAAAGACACGCAGATTTATAGTGGTTCAGCCAGAATGTGCCTACGTCCACTTTATATGTTATTTCTCTTGTTTTGTTGTGATTACAAGTACAACGCTTTGGTACAAGTAAAAGAAAGTTGTTTGAAAGTTCCTTCTGTGCTTGAGCTCTCAAACTTGTCCCCCATTGTTGTACCCCTGCCCCTCTATTTATAGAGTGAGGCTGGGGGTAGGGGTCTTGGATGTGTACAGTTGCTGGTGGGCTTGGGCTGATGTGGTCTGGCCTGGCACGTTTTGGTCCGGTAATACTTGGTCCGGTGGTAGGTGGACTGGTGGTTGGTCTGGCAAGGCATGGAAGAGGAGTTGGTCCGGTGGTGTGTGTAGTGAAGAGTGGTTCGGTGGTTCGGTGGTTCTGGTCCGGTGTAGAATGGTGATGAGTGGTTCGGTGGTTCTGGATGGAGTTGGTCCGGTGATACCCTGGTGATGGAGTTGGTCCGGTGATACCCTGGTGATGGGGTTGGTCCGGTGATACCCAGGTTCGGCTAGGGATGGTTCGGTGGTCGTGGGATGGAGCTTGGTTCGGTGGCAATGTCGAAATATACCCAACACATATCTAGTACTATTTTTACTTTTAGCTTATTTATAGCCTAAACCACTTTTATCATTGTGAGCTTTTGAATTTGTAACTAAGGAAGATAAGATATCTTTACCTTTGTTAAAAATTTTTGATTTTTGTATTTAATCTTTCAAAATTTGCTTTAGAATCACAAACTTCTTTTTGAAAAATATTATTATTAACCTTTAAAATCTCACATTCTTTAGATAATTCTAAATTCTTTTTAATTAAAGCTCCATTCTCTTTTCAAGAGACAAAATTAAAGAACTAGAATTGTTTAAAGGATTTTCCAAAAATGTATTTTTATTTTGCAAAACATTGATTTCCTCCAAAAGATTATTGTTTTCTCTTCTAACTGCTCATTTTCTTTTTGTAGGAATTTTTTTTTGTAAAACAAGTTCTTCTACGGTATTTTCAAAACATTTAGTTTGTTTTATCAAAAATTTATTTCTCTTTTAAATTGGAAATTTCTTGCTCATAATCTTTTAACTTAGCTAAAGCAATTCTATTAACTTTATTCAAAGTTTTACAATCTTTTAATAATTCATCATGTGCTAACAAAAGATCTTTATATAAAGAATCTAAGCATACCGATTGTGATCTGAGTTTAGCAATGAAGCATTTGCTTGTTTGCTCCTTTGATTCCTTTTTATTGCTCTTCCTCTTCCTATTGCCTTTACTAGATCTCTTTATGGCTATTTATTCTAGGATGTTGTTACGATATCTAGAATCCCAGGCTCTAATACCAATTGAAAGTCTATAGTATGGTGGATCGATTATACAAATGACAAGTATATGACTAATTTAAACTATAGTGTAACAATAGTAAAGTATGTAAATAAGAATAATCACACCGGGGATTTTATACTGGTTCGGACCTCCTGTCCTACATCCAGTCCCGAAGCTCCTCTTCGGAATTTCCTTTCACCAAATAACCCTCACTTCCCCCGGAGGAACATGTTTACAATAGCAGAGTTTCTTTGTCAACTATGTATTCTCTATTACACGGATTTTGACTATATAGTACAATTGAACTTCCTATATCTATTGAATGATTGAATACAATATTGTTCTAGAGAATATATAAGTGTATGATCTCAGATTTTCAGATTGGATAGCAAGTAGATGATTAGAACAAGAGATGATCAAGATAGAGAGTCGAGTTATACTTTGATCCTTCTTGATTCTTGTTTATATAGTTGTAGAGTGTTGCTTCTAGTAGTTGCATCTCTTCCCTTTCAGTCTAGAGTCGTTACTGTTCACCGGTGAAGAGTTGTGGAGGAGAGATGGAGTTGTGTCTCTTCGGAGATGACGGTTGTTATTGGAATTTTTGCCCCAAGCCCAGTTTCAGGCGTCTGAATGGTGTTTTCAGACGTTTGGAACCTAATATTATTTTTTTGTCCAGCATCTACGTTCAAATGTCTGAAGTTCTGCATTCAGACGTCTGAACCTATCAAGTGAGGTTTTTCTGGGTTCATTCTTGAGTGTTTCTTCCTTCGATATTCGTGCAACTTTGTAGATGAATTTCTTTACTGCCTTAGTGATCGTCTTGTCAAGGTAGTGGTTTGTCTTGCTTTGTATTCGTATCTGTATAGTTGTATGATATATATATATATGATTTCCATTGTACAGTTGTCATCGTCGAAATCGTAAACTAAGGGTTCTAACATAGGGTTTGGTTCGGCATGCATCTGGTTTGGTTTGGAAAAACGCCGAGCGAAAAGTTTAGACCGGCATCAAAATACCGAATGAAAAATTTTGTTCGGCAAAACACCGAACGAAATATCTCATTCGGCAAATCACTGAACAAAATTACCGAACGAACTTCTTCCTTCTTTGCTGAACAACTTCTCCAAATCACCGCTCCAAATATTTGGTTCGGTCCTCCTCAATGCCGGATGAGGTTTCTACATCTTCCCCAAATCGTGTTCTACCGCTCCAAATCACCATGCCCTAATTCCTGAACGATAGTTCTCGTTCGGTATTTTCACCAATCGAAGCCCTTCTTCCTCAACAGCCTAGGGCTTCTTCCTCCTCCGTCTCCTACTGCATCAAGGAATTTAGGTACCAATTTCTAACAATCTCCACCTTGGTACCCAATTCCATACAAGCCTTCCAACTTTATCTACACCTTCATGCTCCAAGCAATGGATACTTACCCAATGAGCTTCAGCAATGCCATCACCCATTACACTCTGTCAACAAACTCCGGTGAGGCCACCGCCCGTCAAAAAAGTGTTCGAAGTACCCAATCCATGTAGAGCCTATCAATCTCCACCATGAAAACAAATGTCTCCATGAACCATCTCAACTTTTCCCTCGTGCCACCCCGTGGCACCTAGCACTTCATTAAGCGGATCAAGTTCGAGCAATGCTCAAACTTAGCAACAGGTAACGACTTGGTAAACATGTCTGTTGTGTTCTCCTTTATGTGAACTTTCAAAAGACAAACTAGCTTCTCTTCACTCATCGAGACAAGGAACGACTCTCTCACCTCAATATGCTTCGTCCTCGAGCTAAATGCCAGATTTTCAGCTAAGTGAATTGCACTCTGACTATCACAGTACACATCCATGCCTTTATATACGAAGCCCAAATCACACAATAGTTGCCTCAAATAAAGCGCTTCCTTAGCTGCTTCAACCACAGCTATGAGCTCTGCCTCTGTAGTAGACAAAACCACAATCGTCTGCAACCTCGCTCTCCAACTGATCATTGTCCCACCAATGGTGAACACATATCTGGAGGTTGACTTCCTTCGATCTCAATCACCGGCATAGTCAGAATCACAAAATCCAACCAAGCTGAAATCCCTATCTCTACCGTGAAAGACAAGTCCATAGTTTGGAGTTCCTCTAAGGTATCTGAAGATACACTTCACTGCTTCCCAATGCGTCTTTCCTGGATTTTCCATGAACCTACTCACTAATCCAACCGCCTGTGCAATGTCAGGCCAAGTGCAGACCATGGCATACATCAAGCTGCCAACTGCACTAGCATATGGGACCTTCATCATATAAGCCTTGTCCTTTTCCGAGATCAAAGGGCCTTTACTAGAAAACTGTATGTGCAAAGGCATGGGTGTGCTGATTGCCTTTGCCCCTTCCATGCTAAACCGAGCAAGCACCTTTCGAATGTACTCCTTTTGAGTGAGGATCAAAAGTCCTAGCTTTCTATCTCTTTGGATTTCCATACCCAAAATTTTCTTTGCTTCTCCAAGATCTTTCATTTCGAATTTCGCTTTTAGCTTTCGCTTTAAACTATCGATTTCAGCCTTATCCTTAGAAGCAATCAACATATCATCCATGTACAAGAGTAGGTACACCCATCTACCATCCTTTAAATGCTTGAAGTACACATAAGCGTCTTTGATGCTACGATCAAAACCAAGTGAAAGCAAAAAAGAGTCAAACCCCTTGTACCATTGTCTAGGCGACTGCTTAAGTCCATACAACGACTTCTTTAATTTGCAAACCCAATTTTCCTTTCCATCTACAAAAAATCCTTCTGGTTGCTTCATGTAGATGGTCCTATCCAAGTCTCCGTGCAAGAAAGCGGTTTTCACGTCCAGTTGCTCCAGCTCCAAGTCATGAGCTACGACGATAACGAGCAAAATGCGGATGGACGTATGCCTCACTACTGGAGAGAATATCTCATCATACTCCAATCCCTTTCTTTGTGAAAAACCTTTAGCAACTAGTCTAGCCTTGTATCTCCCATCATCCTTCACCTTGAACACCCACTTGCAGCCTATGGCTAGGCTTCCTTGAGGAGGTGGAACCAAATCCCAAGTTTTGTTCTTTTTCAACGACTCTAACTCCTCTTCCATAGCGCACATCCACTTCGAACTGTCACATGACTTCAAAGCTTCATCAAGATCAAGCAGCTCCTAAAGAACCACATGCAGGGCATGGTCAAACTGATCGCCATGGCTAAGGTTCGCAAACTACCAATCACCGTACCTTTCGGGTGGCCTAATAGTCCTACGACTGAACTAGGTAGGTACTGCTTTGCCTAAACTTCTTTCAGCTCCACCTTGAACTGAACTTCCTCTAGATTCATGCACATTACTAGTACTACTAGAAGGTACCTGTGGACTATCTTGGGATGTTTCATCAACTGTGTTTTCCTCGACAGCATCAACAACAACTCTACTATTTGGCTGGAACACAGAAACTTCTTCCATCTCCTTAGGCCTATCAGAATCTTCTGATGTGGTAGGTAGCTTCTCCTTCAGATTGAACATAGCAGACTCATCAAAAGTAACATGTCTGGAATGGACAATCTTCCGATCAACAGGGTTTCAAATTCGATACCCTTTGATAACATCGGTGTTTCCTATTAGTATGCCCTTGTATGCTCTTGCCTCCAACTTATCATCACCTGTATGGTGAACGTACACAAGACAACCAAAAATTTGGAAGTAACCAAGATACACTACTTTACCTCTCCACTTCTCCTCTGGAATCTTCCCATCTATGGATGAGAATGGAATTCAATTTATGATATGCGCCGCAGTTGATAATGCTCAGCTCAAAAGCCTCCAGACAAGCCTGCCATCAATCTCAAGCAATGAGCCTTCTCTAGTAGAGTCATGTTCATTCTTTCTGCAACCCCATTGGATTGCAGATCGCCGGGTGTAGTGAAATGTCTCTGAATGCCATGTTGTCTACAAAAGTCAAGGAACTCCCTAGAGACAAATTCACCGCCATTATCAGATCTCAGCACCTTCAACCTAGAACCAGGTTGGTTCTCAACAAGCGCTTTTCAGTCTTTGAACTTCTCAAAACTCTCTCTAATTTGGCCTTCATCACATACACCCATACTTTCCAGGAGAAATCATCAATGAAAGAGATGAAATATTTTGCTCCTCCAAGAGAAGGAGTAGCAACCGGTCCCCAAACATATGTATGCACGTACTCAAGTACTCGCCTTGATCTATGGAGTTCAACTCCAAAAGATGCTTTAGTTTGCTTGCCTAACACACATTTCTGGCAAAAGTCCATCTTGTCGAAACTTTCTCCTTTGATCATGTTCCGTCTTCAAAGAAACTCTAAGCTCTTCTCTGAAATATGACCCAACTTGAGATGCCAAAGCTTTGTGGCATCCAAAGCACGAGAACTATCTACTCCAACACACGACTCTAAGAACTGTGGTTCCTTTCAGCAAATACAGATTTCGGAATACATCTTCTTTCATAAGAACTAGTGCACCTCTTGAAACCTTTAGGATATCCATCTCGATAGTTACTTTGCATCCTAAAGATCCCAATTGTCCTAAAGAAATTAAGGACTTCCGAAGACCTGGAACATACCAGACACCTTTCAAAGTGCGTATCACTCCGTCAAACATCCTGATCCTCACTGTACCTTCACCCATTGCTTTACAGCTAGCATCATTACCCATAAGAATAGAACTTCCCTCTCGTCCAACGAAAGAACTGAAGTAATCCTTATTAGGCATCATATGGAAAGATGCCCCCGAGTCCAGCACCCAATGGTCTGAGACATCCGACACTGCTGCAGACAACACATCGTCATATACAGACTTCTCCACCACAAATGATGAAGATCCGTCTTCTTCCTTCTTCTTCAAATCTGGACAATCCTTTTCCAATGACCAGGTTTCTTGAAGAAAAATTCTTCCCGTCTTTAGACTTTCCTCTCCTGCTATTACCGGGCTTCCTGGACTTGGAACGCCCATTAGAGTGCCAATTCTTCTTATCATCTCTACCTCTTTCAACAAACAGGCTGTGACTACTACTTCCACCTCTACTTTCTTCACTTATCTCCTTCATTTGATCTCTCAAGCCCTTAGATAGAACGCCCGACTTCATATCTTCCACCGTCAATGTCTCTAGTGAAGACAAGGCTGTTAGCGAAACCTGTGTATCGCTCTGGAAGAGAACACAAAAGAATTATTGCCATTTTCTCCTCATCCATCTTCAAGTCAGCCGTCTTCATTTTCATCACTAGATCATCCAAGAAATTAAGATGTTCCTTCACTGAAGTACCCACTCTCATCCACATGGTGAAAAATATCTTCAGTAATATCAGACGGTTAGTTAGAGATTTCTTCAAGTAGAGATTTTCTAGCCTGGTCCAAATGCCCCTAGCAGTGGTCTCACTGCTAATCTCTGAGATGACATTCTCTCCCATAGCTAGTTGTAAAGTAGTAAACGTCCATTTCTCCATCTTCTTCCTTTCCACGACTGAGATGTTAGCCATCAACTCCTCAGGGGCAAACACTACTGGATGGACTTCATTCCTCATTAGAATAGCCTTCATCATCCATTGCCACTTCTCGAAGTCTTTATCCCCATTTCATTTCTCAATTACCAACTGTGATTCTGACGCGATATACATCCCTCTAGTATAGGGTCTTGTAACAACTGGAGTCGCTTCATCTTCTACCATAGCGTCTAACACTCCTCAATCAACCTTGCAGCTCTGATACTAGACTGTTGGGGAAAATCCCTTCAGATGATCAGTCTAAGGGAATAAAAAACCCAACGCAGTGAAAAAACAACGAACTGGATCGTGATTGTAATAAGACGGAACAAACAGAGATAAACACCAGAACAGACAGTCACAGATCTATGTAATGCAGAAAAAATAACACTAGTATTTATAGTGGTTCCACTACCGCGAGGCAGTGTACGTCCACTTGGGAAGAGGAGATTTTATTAATCAAAGATTAGGGTTACAAAATTGATTCACTTTTGGAGGCTATACATAAAAGGAATTTACAATACAGACAAAATTCTATAGAGTTTTAGCTCTCTAGGATGGCTCTAAAATTGGTTGAAATTAGCTCCCAATTTCGGCTTCCATTGTTGTCCAAAAGCTCCTCTATTAATAGAGTGAAGATATGAGGAGGGGTAGCTGCTACATAGCAGCCCTGTGATTTGGTTCGGCATGCATCTGGTTTGGTTCGACAAAAGAGTGAAAAGTTTGGACTGGCATCAAAATACCGAACGAAAAATTTCCTTTGGCAAAGCACCGAATGAAATGACTCGTTTGGCAAATCACCGAACAAAATTACCGAACGAACTTCTTCCTTCTTTGCTAAATGACTTCTCCAAATCACCGCTCCAAAATATTTGGTTCGGTCCTCCTCAATGCCTAACGAGGTTTCTACATCTTCCCCAAATCGCGATCTACCGCTCCAAATCTTCATGCCCTAATTCTCGAACGATAATTCTCGTTCGATATTTTCACCGATCAAAGCCCTTCTTCTTCAATAGCCTAGGGCTTCTTCCTCCTCAGTCTACTGCTACATCAAGGAATTTAGGTACCAATTTCTAACACTTCTCTGCCCTGCGTTGTTTCCGCCGCAGAACAACTGAATTTTCTTGTGACAAGTCTTACCTTTGCCATTTTTTGCACCTATTATAGATAATTTACCTTGAACTTTACTGCTGACTGATGATAGTATGTGATTCTCCTATTTTTCACCCTTAAATATAACTTACGAAATTGTTGGATAATTAATAGCTTAATCTTCTTTAAATCGAAGTTTTAATTCATGAAGCCGAAATAAATAGCTTGCTGTGAGTTGCTTTTCCATAATAACTTTGACATCTATATTCATGGCTTTATAGTTGTTACGTGGTAGTTTCGTATATTTGAAATGATACTGCTCTCAATATTTTCTGAACTACATTTGAGGTCAAATAAGCATAACAACACATCTATTATATGTCTTTTAGTGGTATTTTTAATTTTAGTAATTTTTACAATCAACTTTCTATAAATTTTGGTCATTTAAAATTCGACTAAGCACAAGATTTCATATTTTAAACATCCTTTTTTCCAAGAAAATTTATACCGAAACCATTGACAGTGCTATAGAGGGCTATATGCCAGTTATTTGATTTCATCTAAACAAATATCTTTTGTTTGTATATTCTAAAATAAAAATTAAATTTTTTATAACATCTATTGCTCATGTAAAGGAGCACTAAGATCGAGATAGATGACTCTTTTGATGACACCAGTAGTCATTTTGTTTGGAGAATTCAAGAATCCGAGGTAAAGGAGGCGCTAAAACGGATGAAAGCAGGCAAGGCATTGGGGCCTGATGGCATCCCCATTGAGGTGTTGAGATGCCTTGGAGATGCAGGGATAGCCTGGTTGACTAAGTTGTTCAATAATATTTTCAAATCAAACAAGATGCTAGATGAGTGGAGGAGAATCATATTAGTTCCAATTTTAAGAATAAAGGAGATATCCAAAGTTGCACAAACTATAGAGAAATTAAGATTATGAGTCATACAATGAAGCTTTGGGAGAGAGTCATTGAACATCGATTAAGAAGAATGACAAGCGTTTCAAAAAACCAATTTGGCTTCATGCCTGGGATGTCGACCACAAAGGCAATTTTCTTGATAAGACAACTTATGGA
This sequence comes from Allium fistulosum, assembly GCA_030737815.1. Taxonomy (NCBI): domain Eukaryota; kingdom Viridiplantae; phylum Streptophyta; class Magnoliopsida; order Asparagales; family Amaryllidaceae; genus Allium; species Allium fistulosum. The sequence continues at coordinate 10,539,000 of JASFAW010000014.1, forward strand.
GAGGTTTAAGGAGCAAAAGAAAGATCTTCACATGGTATTTATAGATTTGGAGAAAGCTTATGACAAAGTACTGTGAAAGGTGATGTGGTGGGCTCTGCAAAAGAAGAGAGTCCCAACAAAGTACATTACCCTTACCAAGGATATGTACGATGATGTTGTGACTAGTGTCAGAGCATGTAATGGTGTAACCAGTGACTTTCCCATTAACATAGGATTACATCAAGGGTCAGCTTTGAGCCCCTACATTTTTCCCCTAGTGATGGATGAGGTTATAAAGGGCATACAAGAGGAAATTCATTGGTGCATGTTATTTGCTGATGATGTTGTGCTAATTGATGAAAGTAGGATTGAGGTTGATAAACAACTTGAGCTATGGAGACAAACTTTAGAATCAAAGGGATTTAGGCTTAGCAGAACTAAAACAGAGTATCTGAAATGCGAGTTTAGCGGTGTCAGGTCAGAGGATGGAGATGTCACTCTAGCTGGACAAATAGTTCCCAAGAAGGAATCATTTCGATATTTAGGATCAATGTTGCAGTCTAATGGTGAGATTGATGAAGATGTTAGTTTTAGAATTCGAGCGAGATGGATGAAATGGCGACAAGCATCTGACATTCTCTATGACAGGAAAGTCTCACAAAAGCTACAAGGAAAGTTCTACAGAACGGCAATCAGGCCTGCGATGTTGTATGGTGCAGAATGTTGACCTACTAAAAGCAACCACGTCCAAAAGATAAGCTTAGCAGAGATGCGTATGCTTCGATGGAGTTGCGGTCATACAAGTGAATTAGAAATGATGATATACGTGAAAAACTTGGAGTAGCACCAATTGAGGAGAAGCTAATTCAACGTCACTTAAGATGGTCTGGACATCTCCAACGAAGGCCGCTCGAGGCACCTGTGCGTGCTAGAATGGTAGGCCGCGTTGTATGCACAAAGAGAGGTAGAGGTCGACCAAGGTTGACATGGGAGGAAGTAGTAAAAAGGAACTTGAAGGACTGGAATATATCCGAAAAGCTGATAACGGATAAGAGCACGTGGAAGTTAGCGATCCACGCACCAGAACCATGAGCTATGAGTTTTATAAGTTCTAGATTATAGGACCAGGGAAAAAGAGCCTAAGACATAGCACGTGGAAGTTAGCGATTCACGTACGAGCACCATCATTACTATTTATACTATTATCATCACTTGGTTTTTTTACCATATATATGTATTTTTATCTTTATTTTTACTTTACTTAGTTGCTATTATTATTAATTTACTTATTTGACTTTATTTTATTATTGCTATTGTTATAACATTTAAATTAGCTTTATCATTTAGTTTTGGGTTCCATCTCTAGCCAACCCCAACTTGTTTGGGAATAATGACTTTGTTATTGTTGTTGTTGTACTGCTCATGTAAAATATTATTTTATAGTAATAATATTAACATAATAATCTTGGTACCACTTTATATAGAAATTGCACACTCTCCTTGTGATACATAAAGCGGTAGACAAATATCTTGAGGGGAAATATTTCCCCAAAATAAATTTATCTTTAACCATTGTAACTTCATAGCTAATATGTTTCATTTTAATATATTTTTGGCAAAAACATCATGATATTCCAATATTTGTTCATGATGAATCAAAGGAGAAGGAAATTATTTCCACATTTTGTCCAAGGAGTAGAGAGAGTAGAGTAGTTGGAGATGCTTGTGAGGAAGTAGCGGTTGATGTTAAATCACATAGTCTACAGGGTTCCTCTAGTAGTATTAGTGATGTGCATGATTCTAGAGAAGATTCGGTTCAAGGTGGAGCCGAAGGGAGTTTGGGTGATGGTATTGCTACTCGGGTTGGTCGTCGTACTATAAGACCACCCGAAAGATATGGTGATTGGAACTATCTTAGCTTTTGTGATAAATTGGACTATGCTCTTCATGTAGTCCAAGATGAGCCGATGGACCTTGATGACGTCATGGAGTCGAGTGATAGCTCGAAATGGATTTGTGCCATGGAGGAAGAGATGCAATCATTGCTGAAGAATCAAACTTGGGATTTGGTTCCACTTCCTAAAGGAAACCATGCTATTGGGTGCAAATGGATATACAAGGTGAAGGACGATGGGAGATACAAAGCTAGACTAGTGGCTAAGGGGTTTGCACAAAGGAAGGGAAAGGAGTATGATGAGATATTCGCACCGGTTGTGTGCCATACTTCTATCCAGATATTACTTGCTATAGTTGCTACTCACGACTTAGAGTTGGAGAAAATTGATGTGAAAACCGCCTTCTTACATGGGGACTTGGATGAAGACATCTACATGGAGCAACCGGAAGGTTTTGTTGTGGATGGTAAGTCAAATTTGGTTTGCAAGTTGAAGAAATCACTATATGGATTAAAGAAATCACCTAGACAATGGTACAAGAGGTTTGATCATTTTATGGTTGAAAATGATTTTTATAGAAGCATCAAAGATGCTTGTGTTTATTTCAAGAAGTTGAGAAATGATTGTTGAGTGTATTTACTCTTGTATGTGGACGACATGCTCATTGCTTCTAAGGATAAGAATGAAATCAAAAAGTTAAAACTGATTTTGAAATCGGAGTTCGAAACGAAGGATCTTGGAGAAGCAAGAAGGATATTGGGCATGAAAATTGTGTAACGACCCAGAATTTTGGACCATTCGCGTCCATTATAAGTGAATAGGTAGACACTCATGCCGGAGTTGAATTGCTCAAAAAACCGCGTTGTTAATTTAAATTGGCAAAACTGAACATATACAGTAAATAAAATATCTCAGATCACAGACACAGAGTAATAAGTGCAGCGGAAATAAAGAGATAGTAGTTCATGAAGCTACTATATGAATATATAAAATACATCAGAGTTTACAACAGAAGAGTAATACGATACATCAGAGTTAAACCAGAATACATCACTGAAATCATCGAATACTGAAAGCAGAATAGATGGCTGGATCTTCAAGCAAGCTCCAACTTCAAAGGTGAGTCTCGAATACTGGAATATCACTCAGTCTGACCCGAGCGTAAAGCAAAAACACAAAACACTCGAGTCAGGATTAACATTCTTATATTATTAAATCCAACTCAAGTGAAATAGCAATTGAAATACAAGTAACTCAAAGGATGTTTGGAATAACCATCCTTTAAGGATCCGTTAAACTATCTACTAGGTAGTAATGTACGCTAAGTAGATAATGTCTATCAATAATATAAAGATATCAAAGTAGGGTTAAGCAGGGCCCATACACCTCTTAACCTGTTTATTCCCAAAAGCATATACAAGACCGTAGTTTCCCCAAAACCGGAAGTCACCAGAGGGCAATCCATATACTAAAGGTACAAATCAAAATCGTAGTGGTCGCGAATAGGATAATCAGTATGACAAGGTACATGAGGCGATACCAACTAGGATACTAGTAGTTGCCTGATCCGGACTGATGTTGGGCATAGCAGCTACTACCCCAACACCGCGAACAACACTCCCATAATCGAGGGGTGCACCCAAATCGAATCACAAAAGTAATAGATATGGTATCGAAGAAGTGTGTCCGCTAGAGATGGCGATCCTCAATGGCCCGGCGCGGCTCCTGTTTTAGTCATGTCAAGGGTCATCCAAAATCGTTCTCTTTCTTCAGTCAACGCGTTCACCAAAACCATCCACTTCGTTCTGGATCAACACTCTGCGTATAGTTATTAAAGTGGTTTCGGTTCAGATAGAGAGTATATCCATTACCGATCCCGGTCTCTTTAATAACTTTCGTAATTATTACACCGATTGGTCGTTTATTTATTTCAAAACCAAATCAAATTCAATTTCAATTTCAATTCGCAAATCAACATTTCACTTGTCTTTCAAAAACCAATTTCCATACTTTACGTTTCAAAACTTCCAAATCATAATTTCAAAATCTTATAATACAATTTTCAATTTCTTATTAAACCAATTCAAATATTGATTCAAGTTCGTAAATAAGTTTCATTTCGAAAATATTTAAATCAATTTAATTTAACATTCAAATCAATATAACTCATTTATCGATTTCATTCAATATTCGTTAAGTTACTTTATCATTCAAAACAATTTCTATTAAATTTCCAATTTATTAAATCAATTCTTAAGTTCAACTTCATCAAATCAAAACTTACAATTTTGAATTAAACTAAATTCGTCAAATCAATTCTTTCAATTACAAGTCTTACATTAATTCCAAAATATCACATTTTCATTTCTTGTTAAAGAAATTCCATTTCACTTATTTACTTACTTAAATAATTTTCCAAAACTTAATTAATAAAGAACTCAATTTCAGTTATTACGAAGTAAAATTCACTTATTCAAAAATTCAATTTCTCTTATTAAAGAATCCAAATCAATTTAATCATTAAATAATTCAATCCTATTTAATTATTAAATAATTCAAAACTTAATTATTAAATAATTTCAAAGTTTAATAATTTCAAACTAAATTATAATTTCAAACTTAATTATTAAATCATTTCAAACTTAATTCAATCATTTCTCAAATTAAACAACCTTCTTTCATCAATTACATTTTAATATTCTGTTTCAGATTATTATATATTAACATTTTCCTTTCATTAAAATTCAAATTCAACTTCATTTCAAAAGCATATTATTTATTCAAATAAATCTTCAATTTATTTTCAAATCAAATTATTGACCAATCGGGTTTTATTTAATTTCCTATCCTAGGTAAAAATTCAATTTGGGTATTTATCATTTCAACCCGATTCCAATTCAATTCAAAATCAAAACATATCAAAGGGAACTTGCAGTGTGATAACTAGGATGGTGTCAAAGTAAATAAACAAGCAATAACAACAATCAATATCAATCCAATAATCAATTCAAATAATCTCGAAATAACCGTATTAATTCGCATTGTTATTTGTACGAATTAATATAATTATTTCTAGAATCTACACTATCATTTCATGCAGATTAAAGATTATTACATTACAGTTTCACTTGTCATCTATTTACAATTTCATACATCATCAATTTAACAACATACATTCAGTGGTTCAAAGTGTAATTAAACAAATCCTACGTGTCAATAAATTTAACAGTTAAAGGGGTCATATTATACAATGTCAATTAATCAAATTTAACATTTAACTGTCTTATATCAATTTCAATTGCATACTATTTAACATTTTAACATTAACAATTTAACATCCCATATAAACATCAACAATCAATCAATTATCAGTTAAACTGTATTATCATCGCATAAATAATTAACAGATAATGGTGTCAGATGTCACAGGTGAACTGATACAGGTAATAACAGTGTAAATATCAAACAGTAGCAATATTTCAATTGTCGTTTCAATTGAAATCAAATTTAATAAATAAAAGAACGTTAATCGTGAGTGATTGCTCACCTTCCGAGGTTAGAGAGAATAGTCAATGAAATGGGTTATAGATCCAAGCACGAGTTCCAAAGCAAAGCAAGATTTGCATGAATTCGACTGATAAAGCTGATAATTGGAAATCGATGAGAACACTGAATCAGTTTGATAGAAAAAGAATATATATATATATATATTCACATGAAATCAAAAATTTAATTTAAAACAAATATAAAATAGCATATATTTAAAAATCATCGTTTATTCTTAAAATCAATATTGTTTTACATATACACATCTCATTACTTTATATATGAAACCGCTTATACCTTTCCTTTCCAAACTATATACATACTCAAAACTAAACTCATGCATATATAAACAAATATTTATCCATAGATACATAACTAATGGATTGCAACACATTTCTTTATAAACTGAATATGACATAAACTGACAAAATGTATAACTCACCAATAGAGTAGCTAACGGTAACCGTATAATACATATATGAACAGATGGATTAAATATATATACAACTAGTTTAAACCAGATTATAAAAATAGATAACTTGTCACACTTTATATAAACAGCTGTACATATAAAAATAATAATAATAAACTGACATATATAAGTTATCCTTAATATCTCAAAACTTACTTACATAGCAGATGCAGACTAATAATGTATGTATGCTGTAACATATAAACTGCCGTATCACATATATATACAACTGACTATAGCTTACATTATTATAAAAATAATAGGATATATAACTTCTTTAAAAAATTTAGCATTACTAATATACAAATGCAACCAGTAAAATGTATGCAAACAAACTATATTATTATATTCATTCAATAATATATATATATAACTAGACCTACTTTATACGTGTACTATATATATAGTTTTTAATATAAGAACATAATAGAACTTTTATATGAAACTAATAGATACTATGCAGAACCATATATATAAATTATGCAAGCTACTCGCCCTATGTGCAGACACTATACATATGTGCAGACTATATATATTCAAATTTATACGCAGACTAACATGTACATATATATCATAAACATATAACTAAATTTCCCTTTTTGAATTTATTTAAAGTTTCGAAATATGTATTTAATAATCAAGAAATCAAACTCATATATGTACAAAGTAACGCCTTTATAACCATTACTTACTAACAGCATAAAAACTAAATTATATAAACTTTGTATAGTATCAAAACCCAGGTATATACCAATCCAAAGCCAACTCATGTATAAATAAGCAAATATATTACTTACGTAAAGAATAAAGAACATAGGCTACAACAGAGCTTGGAAATGAAGTAAGGCAGGAGGGAAGGAGAATTGGAGGAGCAGCCCGCGGTGGATCTCAGGAACGCGGGATGAAGTAGTTGCCACCGATCGGAAGCTGCTTGTGACGAACTGGGTGGAGGACCCGATGAGGCTGGTGGGGCGAGCAAGGTGGAGGTCGGTTTGTATATTGGGCCTGGGCGAACTGGGGAATAGTGGGCCGGAGGAGGGCGAGTGCGAAGCCTCGGCATAAGATGGCTATCGGAATTTTGGGAGGACACGGCAGTCTAGGTGGCTGGTCAGTAAACGTGGGTGGGTATGGTCGAGCTAGGCATGGCCGAGCTTCAGGGGCTGTGGACTTCGAAGTCCTGTTGAGTGACAATTACTTGAAGCTTTTCTTTTTTAGAAGGCGATGGCCAAAGCTTCAGCAAAAGAAGAAAGGGATATTATTTTATTAAGTAGACAATGAACCAGTGAAAAGAAGGAAAGAGAATGTGAGCATCATTTACAATGAACTGGGAAATTACACAAGTCAAGATTTGGAATAGTAGTAGCCGCGGATCATTTTGAACGAACCAAAATAATGAAATGAAACGGCACATTATTGGAATGAGTGAAGATAAAGTCAAGCATTGATTTTCTGAAAATAATAAATACCAATGGCTATTGAATTACACGCAGGGTAACGAAAAGTCTCAAAGCAGATTGTAACCGGCTACCGATACGGTAGGCGTTACGCAAAGTGCAACGTACACCGGAACTCCGAATTTGACAATCGAATATACCGTAGAGATCGGCACGACGAGACGATCAAAACGGTATATAGAAATCAGTGGTACGATCATCCGATAAAATCGATATCGGTACCAGAATACTGCTATTTTGCAGAAAATAAGAACGACGGAGCCAAATATGTTCGAATTTGGAAAAACGACAAACTGAAATCTTGCTCAGAAGATGGTTTAGAATTTTTCTATGTAAAAATATTTTGGTTTTGAAAACGTTTTATTTACAACGCTTTTTAACTGATTAAATTGAAGTGAATTTACGCGCGAAATAAACTTTCGTATTTTCGGACGAAAATTTACCAGTTGCTATGTTTATCTAGACGTATTCCAAATATAAAAATTTTATTTCAAAATTTTATCGTTTAAAATTACACAAAATTTCAACTAATTACGTTATTAAAATGGTTGAAATTTACGGGTCGTTACATTCTCCCCCACTCAAAACTTTTCATCCCCGAAAAGGAACGAGGTAGGAGAATAGAAACAACCAGAAAGAAAAACAGATTTGAAATACAAAATAACTATTAATTTAAACCATATAAATTCAAATTTTAATTAATTGATATTCAATAATTGATTTAATCCATTTGATTTCACTAAAATCAATCTCAACTATTTCCAAATTCATTATCTTATTATTCAATTATCTTCAATTTACAATTTCTAAAACCATAAATTTGAATAGTCTTTTATTATAATCATATATTTTTTTCAGCAATTTAAATTCTTCTTTATTCCAAATTATTGTTAAATTTATTCTACCTAATATATCTAATCACATATATTTAACCCATATAAATTTATTTAAGCCATAAAAGTTTCGATTTAAATTAATTTATATTTACTAATTGCTTTCAAATTCAAGGTATTTTCATAAGTTGATCAAATTTCAATTTATTAATTCTTTCAAAACAAATTTATTTCATTATTAACTGAGTTTACTTATTATCCTATCTAACTCTATTAACATCTTTATAAACAAAATTTAGTGTATACCATTTATTATAAAACCCAAAATTTTATTTATAAATTCAATTTATCTTATATATTATCCAATTACATATTCAACTTCTGAATGATTTAGGTAAGTTGTATTAGAATGTAGTTGACCAATATACAAATAAAAATTTCCCAATTCAATTATTCAAGTTAAATATTTATTCCAAATTTTGGTTTTATTTATAATTAAAATCATCCTTTAACAAAATTTAAGAATTAGATTTCCGATTAACTTTAAACAATTTAGAGATATATATAATATATTTATATCAAATCAAATTAAATTTTAAAATAAGATACATATATATATATATATATATATAAATCAAATTATACTGAAGAAATTCAAATCAAAATATTTTTTTCAAAACAAAACCGTGGCAAAGCTACAGAATGGTTTCTCCACTTCGAAACTCGAAAATGAATGTCGATGATGCGGCCGCCATCACCGAAATTATTTTCCAGCGACAAAGAGAAGAGCACTGATTTCAACATTTTATAAATTTTTGGAAACGATTTCTATTCGAAAATACTTTCAATAATGTATACTTTAAAATTTTAAAACCAAAGTTCGAAATCACCGGAAACTAAATTCTCAAATTTCTGAATTAAATTCATTTCAAATTCCAAATCAATTTATAAACCGTATTTATAAATTTATTTAGAACAATAAATGATAATCAAATATTATCATTTCAAATAACCAATTTAATTAACCTATTTGATTCCAGAAAATTTTACTTATATTTTTATAATATAATCAAACAAATTTATTTCATTTTCCAAGTTTGAAAGTAATATTGTGTCAGTTTGCTCTGTTCAAGTGTTTTGGAAATCCTATCGATAGCGTTGATCAGACGAATCGATCGGAAACCCAAATCAACATCAACAACTCAAACAACACAATATATTTTAAAACATTTAAATATAATTTTACAAATACATTTCTTTGCTCGACGATACAGGAATGAATCCAAAGCAAGGATAGAGACTCAAATTTTTGATGGACTCAAGTCAAAGAGAATTCTGATTCGAAGACAAATTCGAAAGAAAAGATAAGATGATTCAATAACAGAATCGGGAGATGGGTAAGTTATTTAATTCACGGGCAACCTTAACCGGGTAGACCTTGACTTCAAGAATAAGATCGGTGCAGAATTTCGAGGCAAATCCACATTCGATCTCAAGAAATAGAATTCAGATATAGCAGGAAATAGACAGCATCGTAAACCGAGGATACAGGAATCTCCGGTAGATCGATGCCTATTATAAAGGAGTTTTGCTCCTTTACGAATCATTCGAAGATTGGCGAGACCGTCGATCTTTTATAGATATCATTCGAAATGGAGTTATGGGGTGCTCCAGAATTGAAAGAAGACGAATAGTGAAGGACACGGATGAATTTCGGAACAGAGGGGAACGTTCCAAAATTCAAAGGAATTGAGTCAAAGGAAGAGATTGAAACTCGAATGAGAGTGATTCTGTAAATATATTTACCCTATATGTTAAGTTTTGCCTAGAGCTACCAAAGCTCTGATACCAACTGTAACGACCCAGAATTTTGGACCATTCGCGTCCATTATAAGTGAATAGGTAGACACTCATGCCGGAGTTGAATTGCTCAAAATACCGCGTTGTTAATTTAAATTGGCAAAACTGAATATATACAGTAAATAAAATATCTCAGATCACAGACACAGAGTAATAAGTGCAGCGGAAATAAAGAGATAGTAGTTCATGAAGCTACTATATGAATATATAAAATACATCAGAGTTTACAACAGAAGAGTAATACGATACATCAGAGTTAAACCAGAATACATCACTGAAATCATCGAATACTGAAAGCAGAATAGATGGCTGGATCTTCAAGCAAGCTCCAACTTCAAAGGTGAGTCTCGAATACTGGAATATCACTCAGTCTGACCCGAGCGTAAAGCAAAAACACAAAACACTCGAGTCAGGATTAACATTCTTATATTATTAAATCCAACTCAAGTGAAATAGCAATTGAAATACAAGTAACTCAAAGGATGTTTGGAATAACCATCCTTTAAGGATCCGTTAAACTATCTACTAGGTAGTAATGTACGCTAAGTAGATAATGTCTATCAATAATATAAAGATATCAAAGTAGGGTTAAGCAGGGCCCATACACCTCTTAACTTGTTTATTCCCAAAAGCATATACAAGACCGTAGTTTCCCCAAAACCGGAAGTCACCAGAGGGAAATCCATATACTAAAGGTACAAATCAAAATCGTAGTGGTCGCGAATAGGATAATCAGTATGACAAGGTACATGAGGCGATACCAACTAGGATACTAGTAGTTGCCTGATCCGGACTGATGTTGGGCATAGCAGCTACTACCCCAACACCGCGAACAACACTCCCATAATCGAGGGGTGCACCCAAATCGAATCACAAAAGTAATAGATATGGTATCGAAGAAGTGTGTCCGCTAGAGATGGCGATCCTCAATGGCCCGGCGCGGCTCCTGTTTTAGTCATGTCAAGGGTCATCCAAAATCGTTCTCTTTCTTCAGTCAACGCGTTCACCAAAACCATCCACTTCGTTCTGGATCAACACTCCGCGTATAGTTATTAAAGTGGTTTCGGTTCAGATAGAGAGTATATCCATTACCGATCCCGGTCTCTTTAATAACTTTCGTAATTATTACACCGATTGGTCGTTTATTTATTTCAAAACCAAATCAATTTCAATTTCAATTTCAATTCGCAAATCAACATTTCACTTGTCTTTCAAAAACCAATTTCCATACTTTACGTTTCAAAACTTCCAAATCATAATTTCAAAATCTTATAATACAATTTTCAATTTCTTATTAAACCAATTCAAATATTGATTCAAGTTCGTAAATAAGTTTCATTTCGAAAATATTTAAATCAATTTAATTTAACATTCAAATCAATATAACTCATTTATCGATTTCATTCAATATTCGTTAAGTTACTTTATCATTCAAAACAATTTCTATTAAATTTCCAATTTATTAAATCAATTCTTAAGTTCAACTTCATCAAATCAAAACTTACAATTTTGAATTAAACTAAATTCGTCAAATCAATTCTTTCAATTACAAGTCTTACATTAATTCCAAAATATCACATTTTCATTTCTTGTTAAAGAAATTCCATTTCACTTATTTACTTACTTAAATAATTTTCCAAAACTTAATTAATAAAGAACTCAATTTCAGTTATTACGAAGTAAAATTCACTTATTCAAAAATTCAATTTCTCTTATTAAAGAATCCAAATCAATTTAATCATTAAATAATTCAATCCTATTTAATTATTAAATAATTCAAAACTTAATTATTAAATAATTTAAAAGTTTAATAATTTCAAACTAAATTATAATTTCAAACTTAATTATTAAATCATTTCAAACTTAATTCAATCATTTCTCAAATTAAACAACCTTCTTTCATCAATTACATTTTAATATTCTGTTTCAGATTATTATATATTAACATTTTCCTTTCATTAAAATTCAAATTCAACTTCATTTCAAAAGCATATTATTTATTCAAATAAATCTTCAATTTATTTTCAAATCAAATTATTGACCAATCGGGTTTTATTTAATTTCCTATCCTAGGTAAAAATTCAATTTGGGTATTTATCATTTCAACCCGATTCCAATTCAATTCAAAATCAAAACATATCAAAGGGAACTTGCAGTGTGATAACTGGGATGGTGTCAAAGTAAATAAACAAGCAATAACAACAATCAATATCAATCCAATAATCAATTCAAATAATCTCGAAATAACCGTATTAATTCGCATTGTTATTTGTACGAATTAATATAATTATTTCTAGAATCTACACTATCATTTCATGCAGATTAAAGTTTATTACATTACAGTTTCACTTGTCATCTATTTACAATTTCATACATCATCAATTTAACAACATACATTCAGTGGTTCAAAGTGTAATTAAACAAATCCTACGTGTCAATAAATTTAACAGTTAAAGGGGTCATATTATACAATGTCAATTAATCAAATTTAACATTTAACTGTCTTATATCAATTTCAATTGCATACTATTTAACATTTTAACATTAACAATTTAACATCCCATATAAACATCAACAATCAATCAATTATCAGTTAAACTGTATTATCATCGCATAAATAATTAACAGATAATGGTGTTAGATGTCACAGGTGAACTGATACAGGTAATAACAGTGTAAATATCAAACAGTAGCAATATTTCAATTGTCGTTTCAATTGAAATCAAATTTAATAAATAAAAGAACGTTAATCGTGAGTGATTGCTCACCTTCCGAGGTTAGAGAGAATAGTCAATGAAATGGGTTACAGATCCAAGCACGAGTTCCAAAGCAAAGCAAGATTTGCATGAATTCGACTGATAAAGCTGATAATTAGAAATCGATGAGAACACTGAATCAGTTTGATAGAAAAAGAATATATATATATATATATTCACATGAAATCAAAAATTTAATTTAAAACAAATATAAAATAGCATATATTTAAAAATCATCGTTTATTCTTAAAATCAATATTGTTTTACATATACACATCTCATTACTTTATATATGAAACCGCTTATACCTTTCCTTTCCAAACTATATACATACTCAAAACTAAACTCATGCATATATAAACAAATATTTATCCATAGATACATAACTAATGGATTGCAACACATTTCTTTATAAACTGAATATGACATAAACTGACAAAATGTATAACTCACCAATAGAGTAGCTAACGGTAACCGTATAATACATATATGAACAGATGGATTAAATATATATACAACTAGTTTAAACCAGATTATAAAAATAGATAACTTGTCACACTTTATATAAACAGCTGTACATATAAAAATAAAAATAATAAACTGACATATATAAGTTATCCTTAATATCTCAAAACTTACTTACATAGCAGATGCAGACTAATAATGTATGTATGCTGTAACATATAAACTGCCGTATCACATATATATACAACTGACTATAGCTTACATTATTATAAAAATAATAGGATATATAACTTCTTTAAAAAATTTAGCATTACTAATATACAAATGCAACCAGTAAAATGTATGCAAACAAACTATATTATTATATTCATTCAATAATATATATATATAACTAGACCTACTTTATACGTGTACTATATATATAGTTTTTAATATAAGAACATAATAGAACTTTTATATGAAACTAATAGATACTATGCAGAACCATATATATAAATTATGCAAGCTACTCGCCCTATGTGCAGACACTATACATATGTGCAGACTATATATATTCAAATTTATACGCAGACTAACATGTACATATATATCATAAACATATAACTAAATTTCCCTTTTTGAATTTATTTAAAGTTTCGAAATATGTATTTAATAATCAAGAAATCAAACTCATATATGTACAAAGTAACGCCTTTATAACCATTACTTACTAACAGCATAAAAACTAAATTATATAAACTTTGTATAGTATCAAAACCCAGGTATATACCAATCCAAAGCCAACTCATGTATAAATAAGCAAATATATTACTTACGTAAAGAATAAAGAACATAGGCTACAACAGAGCTTGGAAATGAAGTAAGGCAGGAGGGAAGGAGAATTGGAGGAGCAGCCCGCGGTGGATCTCAGGAACGCGGGATGAAGTAGTTGCCACCGATCGGAGGCTGCTTGTGACGAACTGGGTGGAGGACCCGATGAGGCTGGTGGGGCGAGCAAGGTGGAGGTCGGTTTGTATATTGGGCCTGGGCGAACTGGGGAATAGTGGGCCGGAGGAGGGCGAGTGCGAAGCCTCGGCATAAGATGGCTGTCGGAATTTTGGGAGGACACGGCAGTCTAGGTGGCTGGTCAGTAAACGTGGGTGGGTATGGTCGAGCTAGGCATGGCCGAGCTTCAGGGGCTGTGGACTTCGAAGTCCTGTTGAGTGACAATTACTTGAAGCTTTTCTTTTTTAGAAGGCGATGGCCAAAGCTTCAGCAAAAGAAGAAAGGGATATTATTTTATTAAGTAGACAATGAACCAGTGAAAAGAAGGAAAGAGAATGTGAGCATCATTTACAATGAACTGGGAAATTACACAAGTCAAGATTTGGAATAGTAGTAGCCGCGGATCATTTTGAACGAACCAAAATAATGAAATGAAACGGCACATTATTGGAACGAGTGAAGATAAAGTCAAGCATTGATTTTCTGAAAATAATAAATACCAATGGCTATTGAATTACACGCAGGGTAACGAAAAGTCTCAAAGCAGATTGTAACCGGCTACCGATACGGTAGGCGTTACGCAAAGTGCAACGTACACCGGAACTCCGAATTTGACAATCGAATATACCGTAGAGATCGGCACGACGAGACGATCAAAACGGTATATAGAAATCAGTGGTACGATCATCCGATAAAATCGATATCGGTACCAGAATACTGCTATTTTGCAGAAAATAAGAACGACGGAGCCAAAGATGTCCGAATTTGGAAAAACGACAAACTGAAATCTTGCTCAGAAGATGGTTTAGAATTTTTTTATGTAAAAATATTTTGGTTTTGAAAACGTTTTATTTACAACGCTTTTTAACTGATTAAATTGAAGTGAATTTACGCGCGAAATAAACTTTCGTATTTTCGGACGAAAATTTACCAGTTGCTATGTTTATCTAGACGTATTCCAAATATAAAAATTTTATTTCAAAATTTTATCGTTTAAAATTACACAAAATTTCAACTAATTACGTTATTAAAATGGTTGAAATTTACGGGTCGTTACAAATTGTAAGGGATCGAAAGCATTTTGAGGTGAAACTAACTCAAAAGGAGTACATTGAGAAACTGCTTTGCCGGTTTAGCATGGAGAATGCAAAGGCGTCAAATACACCTTTACCTTTGCATATGAAGCTTTCGAGTAAAGGATCACCTATCTTGGAGGATGACAAGGCTTATATAGCAAAGGTGCCATATGCTAGTGCGGTTGGAAGTCTAATGTATGCTATGGTGTGTACAAGGCCCGATATTGCAAATGCCGTCGGGATGGTTAGTCGATACATGGCTAATCCAGGGAAATCGCATTGCGAAGCTGTGAAGCTTATATTGAGATACCTTTGAGGCACATCATCTCATGGTCTTGTTTTTGGCGGTAGTAAGACGATGGATTGCAAGTTGGTTGGTTATTGTGATTCGGACTACGCGGTGATAGGGATCGAAGAAAATCAACTTCCGGGTATGTCTTCATACTTGGGGGTACAGCTATAAGTTGGAGATCTAGATTGCAGACCGTAGTTGCTTTATCCACTACGGAGGCGGAGTTGATAGCCGCGGGGGAGGCGGCAAAAGAGGCACTCTATTTGAAGCGATTGTTGTGTGACTTGGGATTCGGGCATGATAGTATTGATGATCGATGTGATAGCCAGAGTGCTATTCACTTGGCAGAGAATTTGGCGTTTAGCTCACGGACTAAGCATATTGAGGTGAGAGAGTCATTTCTAGTAACTTACGTCAGACGTCTGACCATTTTGGCCAAACGTTTGAGGCGACTTCCGCCTGTTTTTCATGTGTGGACTTGGCATGAAGATTTCTGATATCTGCAGGGGCAATTTCGAAACATTGCCTAGGGTTTCTATTCTCCTATATAAGCTAGCTACATGTTACTAGATCGGTGTGCGTGCAAGAAACTACAAGAAATTAGCCTCCATAAATTAGGGTTTATCAAAACCTAATTTTATTCAATTCTCTTCTCCACAAATCACTTTCTAATTAGAATTTTGATCATTGTATTCAATCTCCTATACTCTTCTCATCAATATTAATAAAAGCTCACTCTTAAAGTGGATGTACACTAACACAACGTTAGTGGAACCACTATAAATCGCTGTGTGATTTTTTTTCATTATTGCTTTGATATCTCTTTTTCTTGTTCGGGATTATGATTGCTTTTGGATTGGCTGAGATTGGAATTGAGTTATTGATTGGTTGTTTTTACACTTCTTACCACGATCCCGTCTTCCGCTGTGTTTGTGAGGTTTCGATTTGAGTGGTCTCCAGTTGGAATCCCGTCCCAACATTTGGTATAGGAGCATTGGTGTTGGTATGTGGTCGTAGAAATGCCTGAATCAAGTAGTAACTCAAGTAGTTCCTCAATGGGTACTCCAAGTGGTGTAGCTCCTTATGTACGTGGTTCGTACGCAGCTTTAGGGTCACAATTGGTTATAGACAAGTGGAATGACGATAATGATTTTTAAAAATGGCAGTGGAAGATGAAAGCGGTTCTAAGGAGGAATCAGGTGCATCGGGTAGTGTTTGACACACATTTGTTGCCAGTGGACATCTCGGATGCTAAGAGAGAGGAGATGGAAGAGTGGACATTCACTACACTTCAACTTGCTATGGGAGAGAATGTTATCCCTGAAATTAGTGGTGAGACAACCGCTAAGGGTATTTGGGACAAGTTGGAGGAGTTGTATGTGAAGAAGTCACTGACAAATCGTTTTATCTTATTGCGAACGTTCTTCACCTATAAGATGAAGGAAGGTACTTCACTAAAGGCGCACCTGAATACTTTTTATGATTTGCCAATGAAGATGAAGGCGGTAGATTTGAAGATTGAGGAAGAGCAAAAGGCGATGATATTGTTGTGTTCATTGCCAGACCGCTATACAGGTTTCTCAAACAGTTTGATCTATAATCGGGATACATTGACTCTTGATGATGTCAAGACGGGTCTTCTTAGCAAGAAATTGCGGGATCAATTGAAGGAGTTAGGTGATGGAAGTAGTGGTGCTAGTAATGGTCATGGTTTATTTGTGGAGAAGGAGAGGTATGTGAAGAAGGAGAACCTGGGGCATTCTAAATCAAGGAACCTCGGTTGGAGAGGAAAGTCGAAGGAAAGAAAAGGCAAGTGCTATATTTGCAAGAAGCCCGGTCATTGGAAGAATGAGTGTCCGGACAAGGAGAAGGCAAAGAAGGAAGTAGCATCTTCATCAGTAGCGGTGGAGAGTGGAGTTGGTGAGGGAGATGTAGATGTTTTGTCGGCGGTAGCATCAGATGTTTCGGGT
This sequence comes from Allium fistulosum, assembly GCA_030737815.1. Taxonomy (NCBI): domain Eukaryota; kingdom Viridiplantae; phylum Streptophyta; class Magnoliopsida; order Asparagales; family Amaryllidaceae; genus Allium; species Allium fistulosum. The sequence continues at coordinate 10,556,582 of JASFAW010000014.1, forward strand.
AGCGAATGGGTGCTCGATTCCGGGGCGTCCTATCATATGACGCCAAATAGGAATTGTTTTTCTTCTTACATCGACAAAGAAGGAAATTCAATTGTTATGGGAAATTGTGCTATTTGCAAGTCGAAAGGGATTGGTTCCGTGCAAATTCGAATGTTTGACGGAGTGGTTTGTACTCTCACTAATGTGTGCTATGTTCTGGGACTTAAGAAGTCTCTTATCTATTTGGGGCAGCTGGATTCTTTAGGTTGTAAGATCACTATTGAGAGTGATAGCTTGTAGGTTTCGAAGGGGGCGCTTGTAGTGATGAAGGGTGCTAGGACTCATGGTATTTATTTGCTTCAAGGAGTGACTGTAGAAGGTGAAACTTGTATAGGAGTTGATAGTTCTCGTGGCTTGGATGCGACTAGGTTGTGACATTTAAAGTTGGGTCATGTCTCGAAGAGGAGTTTGGATGTTCTTCGGAAGAGAGAGATGATCGATGGAGAAAGTTTCAACAAGTTAGAGTTTTGCGAAGAATGCGTCATGGGGAAGCAAACTAAAGTTTTATTCGGTGAGAGAAAGCATGATTCGAGAAGGGTTCTTGAGTATGTTCACGTGGATGTTTAGGGACCTGCAGTAGTAGCTTTTTAGGTGGAGCTCGCTATTATATTTCTTTTATAGATGACTTTTCTCGGAAATTTTGAGTGTATGTAATGAAGGCCAAGTCGGAGGCATTTGCAAAGTTCAAAGCATGGAAGGATCTTGTTGAGAATGAGAGTGGCAAGTCTTTGAAGGTTCTAAGGTCCGACAATGGCGGAGAGTATGTTTTCGGAGATTTTTTGGAGTTTTGCAACCATCAAGGTATTCGGAGGCATTTTACTACACCTGGAGATCCGCAGTCGAATGGTGTTGCGGAAAGGATGAATCATACTCTACTTGAGAAAGCTCGATGCTTGAGATTGACATCGGGTTTGGCGAAGGGATTTTGGGCCGAAGCTTTGTCAACCGCAGTGCATATTATTAATCGAATTCCATGCTCAGCTATTGGTAACAAAATTCCGGAAGAAGGTAGTGAATTCTCGTCATGTTACTTTTAATGAGTCGGCGATGTTCAAGGAGAAAGAAAGCTCATCGGATGTTCCGGACTTGGTTCATGATGAATCAAAGGAGAAGAAAATTATTTCCACATTTTGTCCAAGGAGTAGAGAGAGTAGAGTAGTTGGAGATGCTTGTGAGGAAGTAGCGGTTGATGTTAAATCACATAGTCCACAGGGTTCCTCTAGTAGTGTTGGTGATGTGCATGATTCTAGAGAAGATTCGGTTCAAGGTGGAGCCAAAGGGAGTTTGGGTGATGGTATTGCTACTCGGGTTGGTCGTCGTACTATAAGACCACCCGAAAGATATGGTGATTGGAACTATCTTAGCTTTTGTGATAATTTGGACTATGCTCTTCATGTAGTCCAAGATGAGCCGATGGACCTTGATGACGTCATGGAGTCGAGTGATAGCTCGAAATGGATTTGTGCCATGGAGGAAGAGATGCAATCATTGTTGAAGAATCAAACTTGGGATTTGGTTCCACTTCCTAAAGGAAACCGTGCTATTGGGTGCAAATGGATATACAAGGTGAAGGACGATGGGAGATACAAAGTTAGACTAGTGGCTAAGGGGTTTGCACAAAGGAAGGGGAAGGAGTATGATGAGATATTCGCACCGGTTGTGCGCCATACTTCTATCCAGATATTACTTGCTATAGTTGCTACTCACGACTTAGAGTTGGAGCAACTTGATGTGAAAACCGCCTTCTTGCATGGGGACTTGGATGAAGACATCTACATGGAGCAACCGGAAGGTTTTGTTGTGGATGGTAAGTCAAATTTGGTTTGCAAGTTGAAGAAATCACTATATGGATTAAAGAAATCACCTAGACAATGGTACAAGAGGTTTGATCATTTTATGGTTGAAAATGATTTTTATAGAAGCATCAAAGATGCTTGTGTTTATTTCAAGAAGTTGAGAAATGATTGTTGAGTGTATTTACTCTGGTATGTGGACGACATGCTCATTGCTTCTAAGGATAAGAATGAAATCAACAAGCTAAAACTGATTTTGAAATCTGAGTTCGAAACGAAGGATCTTGGAGACGCAAGAAGGATATTGGGCATGGAAATTGTAAGGGATCGAAAGCATTTTGAGTTGAAACTAACTCAAAAGGAGTACATTGATAAACTGCTTTGCCGGTTTAGCATGGAGAATGCAAAGGCATCAAATACACCTTTACCTTTGAATATGAAGCTTTCGAGTAAAGGATCACCTATCTTGGAGGAAGACAAGGCTTATAAGGCAAAGGTGACATATGCTAGTGCGGTTGGAAGTCTAATGTATGCTATGGTGTGTACAAGGCCCAATATTGCAAATGTCGTCGGGATGGTTAGTCGATACATGGCTAATCCGGGAAAATATCATTGGGAAGCTGGGAAGCTTATATTGAGATACCTTAGAGGCACATCATCTCATGGTCTTGTTTTTGGCGGTAGTAAGGTGATGGATTGCAAGTTGGTTGGTTATTATGAAGCTGTGAAGCTTATATTGGGAAAATCGCATTGGGAAGCTGTGAAGCTTATATTGAGATACCTTAGAGGCACATCATCTCATGGTCTTGGTTTTGGCGATAGTAAGGTGATGGATTGCAAGTTGGTTGGTCATTGTGATTCAGACTACGCGGTGATAGGGATCGAAGAAAATCAACTTCCGAATATTTTTTCATACTTGGGGGTACAACCATAAGTTGGAGATCTAGATTGCAGACTGTTATCCCACCCTTTGGTCAAGGATGAAATATCAACAAAGTAATTGGAAAAGGATGGATATCAGGATTGGAAATTGATTGGAAACAAGGCTGTGATCGATGTCGTCAAAATTTTACTGAGCTCCAATTAAGGCGGGATCGATTGGGAATGGTGATCAAGGCTAGGAAAGGCTGCGTTTCAAATTTCAAGTCAAACGGAGTTCATTTGCTCAAGATGATTGATGGATACGTGCGCTAGGGGATATCATTCGAATCGATACGAATTCGTATCGGTCCGGCGTAGGCACGAACGAGTTATTCTTATCCATCAACATGGATACGAACATGGCGTTCGTACCGATCAGAGGAGGAAGGAAGGTTTCGACTCGATGGATTCAAGTCGGTCCAGACGAAAATAGGCGACATGCTTCGAATCGATACTTTCGTATCGATCATGAGGAATTTGATACTTTCGTATCCAAGAGGAGCTGTTCTGTTCGTATCCACCAAAGGTAAGGCTTTGTTCGTATCCACCCGTCAGTCTTGTTCGTGTCCATGAAATCGTGTCCAATATTCGTATCGGTCCTGCTTGCACTCCACTCCCATTATTTAAGTTCACTTCGTATCGATCAACATGTATAATATCAATACGAAATACACCGCTGGCACCGATACGAAAGTGGTCACTTTGATGGACACATCCCAACGATGCGAATGGAAGTCGAAATGAATTGATGCGAATAGAAGAGTATAGATGGATCTGGATGAAGTTCAAGTGGGACGAGGGCTCAGTAAAAGCGGCAAGAAGTGTGGATCCACCCCAGTTTTTAGCTCCACGTCAACAGGTAGGCACATGCTTATGATCAATGCGAAGGAGAAGGGGGCGAAGTCATCGATTCGAAGTCGTACCCATATTGGAGAACCCAATTCGTATCGATCACATCTTGAGATCTACAAGTCCAAATGCTATGAAATTTTCACAGGAGCTTACGTACAAGCTAAAGAAGGTACATGCCAAATTTCGACTTCATTGGACAAAATCTTAATCGATACGAATTACGTTCGTATCGATCACGGATCGAGCCGAAACTTCACGGGATCGATCGCGTGGGCCCACACACATGCCAGAAGAAGTCTCTCGAGATCTGAGCGAGATATTTGCATCCTACGCCTATAAATAGCACCTCAGGGCCTACAGAAAGAGGATCTTTTGGCTTCTCAACGTCCAGACTGCCCGATTCAACATTGCACTCCATAGCGGCTGTTGTACTCGAATTTTTTCATTTTAATCTGCTGTAATCAGTTATAACCAGCAAGGAAAGTCAATAAAAGATTAACTTTTGGAGTGGACGTAGGCCGGAGATAGCCGAACCACTATAAATCGTGTGTATTTGTCTATTTCTTTTCGTTTTAAGTTGATTATTCTTCATTTTTTATCCTCTTTATTACCTAGATCTGTGATTGGTGATCATATGTTGTTGATCTATGTTTATACACTGGTGCATTCACGACATTTGGAGTTTGTGAACATTTTTGGCGCAAACACTTTGGTGCTTTCACTGAGAACAACTAGCGCCCGCTATACCAGATTTGGAGTTCAGATTTGAAGGCTTAAGGATTCAGATTAAGAGCTATGACAAGGCAATCAAGTAGAAGACAAAGAGCCGAGAGAAGCCAGCATGAAGGAAGCCAGGAGACATCATCAGGGGATAATCAAACATCGGCTTTCATTACCAGAGACAAGATGGAGATGATGATGGGAGCCATGCACGAAGAGTTTCTGAAAAGGCAGGAGGAAATGATGCAGAACCTCCTCAGACAGTTTGGACAAGCAGGAACAGCTGAAGCTTCAGGAGTTCAGATCAACAGAGCTGGAGCAGAAGGACCAAATAGGCAATCGAATGGAGCAAGTTAACAAGGCACAACCCCTGATCAGCACACAAGTGCTAATCTGGACGGATCCAGGCTCGGGGGTACGCCACTTGGCAACAATGGACCAGTTCATGGAGGAATTCCGGTTGACACCACACGACAAGATGCTGGTAGGAATGCAGGAGCGCGTGATGAAGAGTACGTACCAGAATTCTGTAACGACCCAGAATTTTGAACGAATTAAATTGAGAATATTTAATTTATTTTAAATATTTGAACGATGATTTAATTTGAATCCCCGATATAAATTTGAATTTGGCGATTAAATTATAAAATTTAATCTATTGAATTGAATAATAATTTAAATCTTCAATTTTAAGCTGAAGAAAAATATTTCGAAAGCTTTCAAAATTTAAATTGACGATACCGAAGGTAATCGAACTTTCAGAATTGAATTTTAAACTGTTCGCTCAGTTTTGAATTTAACTGTTTGAACCGATAATTTAAAAATAGTCATTTTTCAAACACTCTCGGAATTTGACGAAACCAGTTCCATTGGGTCTGTAACGTTAAATTATTACCGGATTTCAAATTTCGTACTTTTCGGAGTTAATATGTGATCATACGATAGGTAAACGCGTTAAAATTAATTGGGTCCAATTTAAATTTTAAAATTTGTAAACGTCTGCACGTTCGTCCCTTATCTCACGCCTAAAATTGAGGAGAAAAAAATCGTGCGACCCTTACCTCTCTGCAAAATCACGTAATTTAGTTCCCTCTGTTATTTCTTTCTAAATTTATTCCCATCTCGTTCAAATTCGAACAAACCAAATAAATGGCAGAACAAAAACAAAATGGCCTAAGCCGTTCTCCCCAGTTCAATCCCTCTTATCAAAATTCAAATCGAAAACATTCGTTCGTTCGACTCGAGGTCGCGATGAAGCTAGGGCGAGGAGGCGCGCTCGCGTTCGCGCTAAGGTTGGAGGGTTTTGACTCGCGCGTGGGCCAGAGGGGGTGGCTGCGTCAGTATCGCGGTGATGGCGGCAGGTGAAGTCGAGGCCAGTCGCGATACGGTGAAGCGACATTTGGGTTCGCGAGGCCATTCGTCATCGAGCTGCGGTGGTTTAGGAGGGGAGTCGAATTGATTCAAGCAGGGGATATTCATGTGGAACCAAATCAATTTCGATTTAAGGGAGTGGGCGAGTCACTCGTCTCGAGCAGATATGGAGTCGCGACATTGTCTCTAGGGTAAGCTTCGATCACGAGTCGCTCGCGAGAACGTGCTCAGGGAAACGAAGATGTGGTGCCATTGTTAAGGAGTGTTCACGCGAGGCCACGAAATCGAGCTCGCAAGTGATGATGGAAGTGACCGTGAGTCGCGATGGCAACGAAGTTTGGGTTCAGCAATTATCGGTGGATCGAGGTGAATCCGGGGTTCGTGCGAGATAAAGCAGTAAGGTATACTTACTATTTAGTCTTTTCGATTTAAGGATTTGTATATACCTATTTTAGACAGTTAAACAGAAATTTTATGTATGAGATTTTGAAAATAAAATTTTGAATGTTGAAGAGTTTATATCAAAATTTGATTTTAAAATCTATATAGATTATTTTCAAAGAAAATATTTTTTGTTAGAAAGAAATTAGTTAGAAAAGATACTGTATAAAATAAATAGTAATTTTAGTAGTCAGAGAAAAATATGCAGTTTTATATATATGTAGAAAACAGTAAGTTTAGATTGATAAGTTCAAAACAATTTTGTCTAACGAATAATTAAATATATATACACCCTATTATAAAATTTATAACTTGGTTAGGAAAGGGAAGTGTAAGCTAGGTTGGTTTAACTATCATTTAAAAAATCAGATAAGATAAAACTTTTGGTTAAGCAAATAAATTTGACGATAATTTAATTGTTCGATTTAATTCGAATATTGATGAATTTGTATAAATTATTTACACAAGGTATAAATCAAGAAATCGAGTCAAGATGGAAATTGGATGGCAAATTAAAAACTAAGGTGAGATCTCCTCACTCAGATTTAAATTTGTATTGCAGTTATTGGTTTGATTGTTTGTCTGTTTGGATGTGATATTAGATATGATAGGATATATCTATATATATAGCAGTATATACATATTGGCATATGTATATATTGGATTGATGATTTTCCCGCCTCGTATAGCGGATGAGACCCTATTGCGCCGTTAGTAAGCGGATTTATAAAAACCTATATACCGCGATAATTCCGTACTGGAGCGGAATTGGTATTGTGCTAACATCTTTGGATGCAGGGAAACAGGTTGGAGGGATCCAACTGGACCCCTTACATTGATTGAATTTATTTCTACTGTGATGTGATAATCTGTGAATGATTATTGATGTTATTGAATTGATGTCTGGAAATTGTTGAAAGCTAAAATTTAGCTGAATGGATGTTTGACATCATTGGATTCCAAAGATAAACGAAATGGAATTTTTGAAATTCAAGTAGAAAATTTCTAAATAAATCAATTTTAGAAATTGAATAAATTCGAAGAAAGGAATTTTAAAGTATAAAAAAAGTTAATTTTTATATTCTTATCGAATTAATTCCAGAATCAAGTGAAAACGTTAAATAAATGAATTTCGTATAATAGTGATTTTAAATTGAAGGATTTAAATTAAAAATTTGGATTTCTAAATAGTTGGAAAAAGATAAAAGGGATTTATTTTCTTTAAGAGGAATTTGTTTAAAATGAAATAAGTTGGAAGTCCAATTATAAATTTAATTGGCAAATTGAAACAAGTTTAGAAAAATCAATATAAAATGATTTGGGATGGGGAATTAATTTAGAAATGAATGTTGAAATTGATTTGGTATTGAAGTAAAATTCGAAATCAATTGGATTTGATAAATTAAATATAGAAGGACATTAAAGAAGATATATTCGCGATTTTAAATAGCGAATTTTTATTGAAATAAAATGTGTAGAAAAGACTGAAATGTGGTTAGTGAAGTATATTCACGATTTTGGACAGTGAATATATTTTTAAGTAAAATGGATAGGGTTTTGGGAAAGCGATATTATGAAATGAAGTTAATTGTTTTAAAAGATGTTTTTAAAACGTGTGAACTATCGAAATCATAGATTTCAACATTTATTGTTGAAATAGACGTTTTCGAAAAATAAGGAAATGGTGGACTATAACACTGTTGTTATAGTAAATGATTTCCGAAAGGAAATATTTTATATAGTATTGGGATTTATATATCTATCTAAATTCCGAATCCCTATACTAGTGATTTCGAGTCGTCGTAACGATGTTTTACGCAACATTCGTTTTGACTCAAATAAATGTGATTTAAGAATGATTCCCTTAAAGAATGAGATATATACTTAATTTTGATTTTAAGTATATCGAATATTTTCTAAGTGTTGAAAATAAATGATTTGTGAATTACTTATTTTTAAATAAGTATGGAAATGCTTTTCCCAATGTGAAATGAACTGGTTGAGTTTTTATCTTTTAAAGATAAATTGAAAAGTGAATATTTGAAATTGTTTTCAAATGGTTAAGTGTGGAAATTTTATATGTAGTAGAGATATTTTTGAAGATAAATAATTTGGGAAAATTATTTGGAATCTGATGATGTTGCGCATCTTTATTGATAGTTAAATAACCGACTATCAATAATTACCTTGAGTAGGTATTTGTTGTGAATTGGATGAATTTGAATGCCACACTTATTTTTGAATAATCGCTCACTATTCGGGTTAGCCGGGAAAGGACCATGGGGTCGTATAACCCATTCCGAATATGTGATACGTCGTTATGAATTGCATTCGAAGACCGGTGTTGAAGACCGGATATTTTTGAAAACGGAAGGATTACCGTCGAGTTACTCTACATCGACTGATCTTCGATTTAGAGTTTTTATCACCCTTAGTGACGGGAAGTCCTGACGTGATTGAAAATTATCCGGATATGCAAGGGCTTCGTGAGAAGTGCCTTCGGTTCTGTTCGATCCCGGAACAGACTTGTATGGATTGTGTGTCTGACGTTACAATTTGAGATATAAAGCTGATTTCTTTCAAATACATTTCTGTTGGTGGCGGAGAATTTATTCTCTTAGCTTAACACCCTTCTCTGAGACGTACGAGCTCAGAGGTTATGTAGTTGAAATTCATCAGCGATATATCCCAATTTGGTAACGTGGCATACTGAGTGTTGCTGTGAAATGATCAGTGTTTGATCATTTGTGATATGATCATTTGTTTGATCTTATATCTTTGTGATCATAGGTTGATCATTTTGTTTGACCCGAAGCAGGGCTTTTTGAGAAAGCGTAGCTTTGTGGACGAGACTTCGTCGAGCCTCACACCCCGGAAATGGTCGAAACAGGAAGGATGCAGCAAGGTTCTAGGGAGTAGCGCCCCTTAGTGTATGTCATTCCTTCTGGATAAAGGTGGTATCATGGTATGGAGCCCAGATACTTAACCTCTGTGGTTACTGCATTATTATTATCTATGTGGTTTGTTGGAAATCGGGGATCCTCGGGAAGATCGGTGACGATCGGGGGATGGCATACGCATGTCAGTAGTTACCTATTTTTGCAGAGGTAACCCGGCCTTGTGTTAGCAAAGATCCGGTTAGGTTCTCGGGTCGTCTATTCCAGGGACGTACCCATCGTGGAAAAGGAAGTTCCTTAGCCTGACCATTTGTTGGAAATCCAAAGAAACAATACGAGCCTTGTACGGTTTTAGTTGTAGAACCTATCATTCACTTATGGTGGCGCCCCACTGTTTGGATGGTAGCTATAGTAGGCATAGTTCGAAATGTCTATGCTGGCTAAGATTTATATTGTACTTTCGAAATGTTTTCTACACTATGCAGTAATAATAATATCAAAAATGATTTGATTTTGCGTAGTAAGCATCTTTGACTATCATAAGAAGAAATCTCCTCCAATTCTGCGTTTGCATTGTGTGTGTGGTGGGAGGTCTTATGGTAGTTTCATTTTCCAAAAGCATTTCGAATTGACTTTAAAAATTCTCTGCTGTTTATTTTTAAAGAATAACTGTTTTACGATCTCACACCAGTCACCATGACTGACTCGGAGTTTATTGTTCCCTTCTAAACTCTGGGTGCCCACTATTTCCACACGGGCAGCCTAGAGTTATATTATCAGGATATTCTGGATATTCTGGAGCTTGGAGATATTCTGGATGACGAGACGTAGTATTTGTATCTGATAGTATTTATTCCGCTGTGTATTCTGTATGAGGACAAGTTTATATAACTGTCCATTGTTGTATATTGACTCTGATGATATGATGTGATGTAATGTAATAACAGATATAATTCTTTTGTTTTTAAATGATATTCATTTATCTATTATATATTGTTCCGCTGCGATATGGGAGATTCTGATATTGTTTTCTGTTTCTGTTTCTGCTCTTGTTCTGTTGTTGTTCTTCTTTCTTTTTCTTCTATCTTCTTCTTCTACCTTTTTCTTCTTTCTTAAAACCATAACTTTTCGGGTTTCCGGCATTCGATGGCTCAGCAGTCGATAAAGTGAGTATCGATGTTGAATTTTCGAAAGTCGAAATTTTTCGGGATGTTACAAGTGGTATCAGAGCATATGGTTAAGCGACAACCCTGCTCTGTTGGGTGTTACTCATTAGAGATAGAGTCAGTAGTACTCTAGAAGGAGTTGAGTGTAATAATAGATACGAGTGCGTATTTGTTAGTGAATATAAAAAAAAATTTGTTTTATATTGTGATGATTGATTTATTGAGTGGTATATGGATTCTGGTCAATACGAGTAATTAACGATTATTGATAGGGATCTCTAAACACTTGAATAGAACAATTCGACACAGTATTGTTTTAAAATAGGGTAAATGAGATAATTTTGCCCAAAACTATTTTTGTATAGAAAATAAATGTTTTTCTATTAAGTACTATAGTATATGGTTGCATGGATGTTAGGAAGTAATAATGGTGAATTATCATCACTGGAATTGAATAAGAAAATTGAAATCATAACCCCAAAGTTAAGAAATGAATCCATATACAAATGAAATTAAAGAATGTAAATTATAAATGTGAATTGTAATTTAAAACGGAATTCCAGATAAGTTTTGGAAATGATTTGAAAAGAATTTGAAAATTTTGGAGATTTGGAAAGTTTAAATCCTTTTTGGTTTGAAAGTGATTTTCAATGGTTTTGAAAAATATTTTGGAAGAATGAAAAGCTTTAAACTCTTTTCGGTCGCTGGAAAATAATTCCGATGATGATCGCGACATCACCGGTGTTCATTTTCGGGTTTCCAGAGGAGGAATTGCTGCCAAATTGTTTTAAAAACGGAAGTTGTTTGAAAAATTTGAAATTTGTTTTAGAAATTCAAAGGGTAATTTGAATTGTTTTCAAAAATGATTTTTGAAATGTTGAAAAAACTCTGGAATGCTATATGGAAATGTTTATGAAATATTATGAAGTCGATAACTTGTAAAGTTTAAGTTTAAATAAAAATCTAACTTAAAAGAAATGAATTCATATATGAATAGAATTTGTGAATATGAAATATTAATGTGATATATAGTTTGAAATAAAGTGCCAGAAAAATATTGGAAGATAAAATTCATAAAGGAATGAAATCAGTAATATGAATGTACAAATGAAATTGTAAATAAGTCGAAGACTTATAAAGTATTTGAAATTCGATTGAAATGAGAATTCGAATTGAAAATGGATAAAATTACGAATGAATAACTGGATTTGCAATAGCAAATGCAAGAAAATGAAATTTAATGTAAAAATTCATTTTGAATTGATAAGTAAGACTGAATTGAATTTAGATTTGTGGAAAACAAAGTGAACTATTAAGCTAAAAAAAAAAATTTGTAAGTGAAGCTAAGTGAATGAAGTGAATGAGATTAAAACTGAATGTTAAACTTCTTTTGAATATGGTAGTAAATGAAGCTGAAACCGAATTTGAATAAATTGGAGTAGTAACAAATGAATTGGAATGAGAGTTCAAATTGAATGAAATAGATATATAACTTCAATAACGAACTTAAAGATGATATAAGCAGTTATATTGAAAATTTTGTAATTGAATGTACGAAATGGTTTGAATATATGTAACTAGATATTATGGCTAGTAGGATATACAGGTATAAAGGAATTGGATTTGATTTTCAAAGATGAATTTGAATTGCTCAAAAAAGGTATGTATTTGAATTATAATATGAGTTTTTGATGATTTCTTGTCTAGCCGCTTGGCTTTTTCTTTTTCTTTTTGAAATCTGAGAGTCCGTAGGGACGTTTTGTAGTCGTGCCGTATTAGCCGCGCAAAGGAGACGCTGGCGAAATTTTTCAAAAATTTAGGGCGTTAGAAAATTTTTGAGAAAATTTGAAAGTTTAAAATTTGAATTTAAACTCGAATTTGAATTTTGAGGAAAACAATGATGTTTGAAAACTATAGAAGGTTTAGAAAGTTAGTTGAATTAATAACGAATCTTTAGTAGAAAGATTTGTTTTGAAAATTTGATAAAACTATTAGAGGTTGAAAAATAGTAGACGAGTTAAGGACATTTTTTTTTTCCTAACTTGTAATTTCGAGGACGAAATTCTTTTAAGGAGGGAAGTTTGTAACGACCCAGAATTTTGAACGAATTAAATTGAGAATATTTAATTTATTTTAAATATTTGAACGATGATTTAATTTGAATCCCCGATATAAATTTGAATTTGGCGATTAAATTATAAAATTTAATCTATTGAATTGAATAATAATTTAAATCTTCAATTTTAAGCTGAAGAAAAATATTTCGAAAGCTTTCAAAATTTAAATTGACGATACCGAAGGTAATCGAACTTTCAGAATTGAATTTTAAACTGTTCGCTCAGTTTTGAATTTAACTGTTTGAACCGATAATTTAAAAATAGTCATTTTTCAAACAGTCTCGGAATTTGACGAAACCAGTTCCATTGGGTCCGTAACGTTAAATTATTACCGGATTTCAAATTTCGTACTTTTCGGAGTTAATATGTGATCATACGATAGGTAAACGCGTTAAAATTAATTGGGTCCAATTTAAATTTAAATTTTAAAATTTGTAAACGTCTGCACGTTCGTCCCTTATCTCACGCCTAAAATTGAGGAGAAAAAATCGTGCGACCCTTACCTCTCTGCAAAATCACGTAATTTAGTTCCCTCTGTTATTTCTTTCTAAATTTATTCCCATCTCGTTCAAATTCGAACAAACCAAATAAATGGAAGAACAAAAACAAAATGGCCTAAGTCGTTCTCCCCAGTTCAATCCCTCTTATCAAAATTCAAATCGAAAACATTCGTTCGTTCGACTCGAGGTCGCGATGAAGCTAGGGCGAGGAGGCGCGCTCGCGTTCGCGCTAAGGTTGGAGGGTTTTGACTCGCGCGTGGGCCAGAGGGGGTGGCTGCGTCAGTATCGCGGTGATGGCGGCAGGTGAAGTCGAGGCCAGTCGCGATACGGTGAAGCGACATTTGGGTTCGCGAGGCCATTCGTCATCGAGCTGCGGTGGTTTAGGAGGGGAGTCGAATTGATTCAAGCAGGGGATATTCATGTGGAACCAAATCAATTTCGATTTAAGGGAGTGGGCGAGTCGCTCGTCTCGAGCAGATATGGAGTCGCGACATTGTCTCTAGGGTAAGCTTCGATCACGAGTCGCTCGCGAGAACGTGCTCAGGGAAACAAAGATGTGGTGCCATTGTTAAGGAGTGTTCACGCGAGGCCACGAAATCGAGCTCGCAAGTGATGATGGAAGTGACCGTGAGTCGCGATGGCAACGAAGTTTGGGTTCAGCAATTATCGGTGGATCGAGGTGAATCCGGGGTTCGTGCGAGATAAAGCAGTAAGGTATACTTACTATTTAGTCTTTTCGATTTAAGGATTTGTATATACCTATTTTAGACAGTTAAACAGAAATTTTATGTATGAGATTTTGAAAATAAAATTTTGAATGTTGAAGAGTTTATATCAAAATTTGATTTTAAAATCTATATAGATTATTTTCAAAGAAAATATTTTTTGTTAGAAAGAAATTAGTTAGAAAAGATACTGTATAAAATAAATAGTAATTTTAGTAGTCAGAGAAAAATATGCAGTTTTATATATATGTAGAAAATAGTAAGTTTAGATTGATAAGTTCAAAACAATTTTGTCTAACGAATAATTAAATATATATACACCCTATTATAAAATTTATAACTTGGTTAGGAAAGGGAAGTGTAAGCTAGGTTGGTTTAACTATCATTTAAAAAATCAGATAAGATAAAACTTTTGGTTAAGCAAATAAATTTGACGATAATTTAATTGTTCGATTTAATTCGAATATTGATGAATTTGTATAAATTATTTACACAAGGTATAAATCAAGAAATCGAGTCAAGATGGAAATTGGATGGCAAATTAAAAACTAAGGTGAGATCTCCTCACTCAGATTTAAATTTGTATTGCAGTTATTGGTTTGATTGTTTGTCTGTTTGGATGTGATATTAGATATGATAGGATATATCTATATATATAGCAGTATATACATATTGGCATATGTATATATTGGATTGATGATTTTCCCGCCTCGTATAGCGGATGAGACCCTATTGCGCCGTTAGTAAGCGGATTTATAAAAACCTATATACCGCGATAATTCCGTACTGGAGCGGAATTGGTATTGTGCTAACATCTTTGGATGCAGGGAAACAGGTTGGAGGGATCCAACTGGACCCCTCACATTGATTGAATTTATTTCTACTGTGATGTGATAATCTGTGAATGATTATTGATGTTATTGAATTGATGTCTGGAAATTGTTGAAATCTAAAATTTAGCTGAATGGATGTTTGACATCATTGGATTCCAAAGATAAACGAAATGGAATTTTTGAAATTCAAGTAGAAAATTTCTAAATAAATCAATTTTAGAAATTGAATAAATTCGAAGAAAGGAATTTTAAAGTATAAAAAAAGTTAATTTTTATATTCTTATCGAATTAATTCCAGAATCAAGTGAAAACGTTAAATAAATGAATTTCGTATAATAGTGATTTTAAATTGAAGGATTTAAATTAAAAATTTGGATTTCTAAATAGTTGGAAAAAGATAAAAGGGATTTATTTTCTTTAAGAGGAATTTGTTTAAAATGAAATAAGTTGGAAGTCCAATTATAAATTTAATTGGCAAATTGAAACAAGTTTAGAAAAATCAATATAAAATGATTTGGGATGGGGAATTAATTTAGAAATGAATGTTGAAATTGATTTGGTATTGAAGTAAAATTCGAAATCAATTGGATTTGATAAATTAAATATAGAAGGACATTAAAGAAGATATATTCGCGATTTTAAATAGCGAATTTTTATTGAAATAAAATGTGTAGAAAAGACTGAAATGTGGTTAGTGAAGTATATTCACGATTTTGGACAGTGAATATATTTTTAAGTAAAATGGATAGGGTTTTGGGAAAGCGATATTATGAAATGAAGTTAATTGTTTTAAAAGATGTTTTTAAAACGTGTGAACTATCGAAATCATAGATTTCAACATTTATTGTTGAAATAGACATTTTCGAAAAATAAGGAAATGGTGGACTATAACACTGTTGTTATAGTAAATGATTTCCGAAAGGAAATATTTTATATAGTATTGGGATTTATATATCTATCTAAATTCCGAATCCCTATACTAGTGATTTCGAGTCGTCGTAACGATGTTTTACGCAACATTCGTTTTGACTCAAATAAATGTGATTTAAGAATGATTCCCTTAAAGAATGAGATATATACTTAATTTTGATTTTAAGTATATCGAATATTTTCTAAGTGTTGAAAATAAATGATTTGTGAATTACTTATTTTTAAATAAGTATGGAAATGCTTTTCCCAATGTGAAATGAACTGGTTGAGTTTTTATCTTTTAAAGATAAATTGAAAAGTGAATATTTGAAATTGTTTTCAAATGGTTAAGTGTGGAAATTTTATATGTAGTAGAGATATTTTTGAAGATAAATAATTTGGGAAAATTATTTGGAATCTGATGATGTTGCGCATCTTTATTGATAGTTAAATAACCGACTATCAATAATTACCTTGAGTAGGTATTTGTTGTGAATTGGATGAATTTGAATGCCACACTTATTTTTGAATAATCGCTCACTATTCGGGTTAGCCGGGAAAGGACCATGGGGTCGTATAACCCATTCCGAATATGTGATACGTCGTTATGAATTGCATTCGAAGACCGGTGTTGAAGACCGGATATTTTTGAAAACGGAAGGATTACCGTCGAGTTACTCTACATCGACTGATCTTCGATTTAGAGTTTTTATCACCCTTAGTGACGGGAAGTCCTGACGTGATTGAAAATTATCCGGATATGCAAGGGCTTCGTGAGAAGTGCCTTCGGTTCTGTTCGATCCTGGAACAGACTTGTATGGATTGTGTGTCTGACGTTACAATTTGAGATATAAAGCTGATTTCTTTCAAATACATTTCTGTTGGTGGCGGAGAATTTATTCTCTTAGCTTAACACCCTTCTCTGAGACGTACGAGCTCAGAGGTTATGTAGTTGAAATTCATCAGCGATATATCCCAATTTGGTAACGTGGCATACTGAGTGTTGCTGTGAAATGATCAGTGTTTGATCATTTGTGATATGATCATTTGTTTGATCTTATATCTTTGTGATCATAGGTTGATCATTTTGTTTGACCCGAAGCAGGGCTTTTTGAGAAAGCGTAGCTTTGTGGACGAGACTTCGTCGAGCCTCACACCCCGGAAATGGTCGAAACAGGAAGGATGCAGCAAGGTTCTAGGGAGTAGCGCCCCTTAGTGTATGTCATTCCTTCTGGATAAAGGTGGTATCATGGTATGGAGCCCAGATACTTAACCTCTGTGGTTACTGCATTATTATTATCTATGTGGTTTGTTGGAAATCGGGGATCCTCGGGAAGATCGGTGACGATCGGGGGATGGCATACGCGTGTCAGTAGTTACCTATTTTTGCAGAGGTAACCCGGCCTTGTGTTGGCAGAGATCCGGTTAGGTTCTCGGGTCGTCTATTCCAGGGACGTACCCATCGTGGAAAAGGAAGTTCCTTAGCCTGACCATTTGTTGGAAATCCAAAGAAACAATACGAGCCTTGTACGGTTTTAGTTGTAGAACCTATCATTCACTTATGGTGGCGCCCCACTGTTTGGATGGTAGCTATAGTAGGCATAGTTCGAAATGTCTATGCTGGCTAAGATTTATATTGTACTTTCGAAATGTTTTCTACACTATGCACTAATAATAATATCAAAAATGATTTGATTTTGCGTAGTAAGCATCTTTGACTATCATAAGAAGAAATCTCCTCCAATTCTGCGTTTGCATTGTGTGTGTGGTGGGAGGTCTTATGGTAGTTTCATTTTCCAAAAGCATTTCGAATTGACTTTAAAAATTCTCTGCTGTTTATTTTTAAAGAATAACTGTTTTACGATCTCACACCAGTCACCATGACTGACTCGGAGTTTATTGTTCCCTTCTAAACTCTGGGTGCCCACTATTTCCACACGGGCAGCCTAGAGTTATATTATCAGGATATTCTGGATATTCTGGAGCTTGGAGATATTCTGGATGACGAGACGTAGTATTTGTATCTGATAGTATTTATTCCGTTGTGTATTCTGTATGAGGACAAGTTTATATAACTGTCCATTGTTGTATATTGACTCTGATGATATGATGTGATGTAATGTAATAACAGATATAATTCTTTTGTTTTTAAATGATATTCATTTATCTATTATATATTGTTCCGCTGCGATATGGGAGATTCTAATATTGTTTTCTGTTTCTGTTTCTGCTCTTGTTCTGTTGTTGTTCTTCTTTCTTTTTCTTCTATCTTCTTCTTCTACCTTTTTCTTCTTTCTTAAAACCATAACTTTTCGGGTTTCCGGCATTCGATGGCTCAGCAGTCGATAAAGTGAGTATCGATGTTGAATTTTCGAAAGTCGAAAATTTTCGGGATGTTACAAATTCCCTCGGGGACTCGAGGGGCAACCTTTGGCGGACAACGCTGGATTGGCTGAGATTATCAGACGAACTATGCACGGAGGTTTGACGAACAGAGATCTGGAAGGAGTAAACAGGAGTCCATTTACCCGTGACATCAAAATGGCTCGGAATCCACCAGAGTTCAAGCTACTCACGCTAGAGGTATACAATGGCAAGGCCGTTCCTACTGATCACTTTATAAGGTACACGCGACATATGGAAGTGCTGGGGGCATCGGAGGAAGTGATGGCCCGATGTTTCCCTCTGTACTTGATGGATATAGCTGCTATGTGGTTTAGACAGCTGGAAGAGGGATCTATCAGGACATGGACAAAATTGGTGGACAGGTTTTTGAAGCATTTTCAGGTTCATATCAAAAGGCCGAAGAACGTGATGACGCTAACATCAGTAAAGCAAAGGGCAGACAAATCGCTTAGAGCTTTCTTAACTCGGTTCAATACAGCGGTTGTTTCGGTGGATCGGCCGGATCCATCGATGGTTTTAATGGCAGTAGTATCAGGAGTCAGAAAGAATTCATATTTTAAAGTGTATCTAATACGGGACCCACCAATGGATTTAGGGGAATTCTTTCACAAAGCTGAGAGATTCCTTCGGTAGGAAGATGCGTGTTCAGATATGAAATTAAAGGAGGTGAACGCGGCTGAGGATGGAGGGCCATCCAGCGGAAGCTCGAATAAAGATAAAGATAAAGGAAAAAGGAAGCTGGATGACGAATCAGGAAAAGCTAGGAAGCGGTGGAAGGAGCCAAAGTTCTCCACTTACACGGGATTAAACGAGACGTTGGAACGAATATTCACAGAGACTCGGAACCGCCTTCCCTACCGAAGGCTAGCTAGGAGAGAACCCTTAGAACGAGAGAGGGCATCAGGAAGACATTGTCTCTTTCACGATTTGGACGAACATGATACCAACAGCTGCAGGCATCTAAAGGACATAATTGAGGAGCATGTAAGGAATGGACAGTTGCGACAATATGTCGAAGCTCGGAATGCCGCAGTGGATAGGAGCAACCACCGTCTACCTTAAACAACGATGACGCGAGGCCCAGGAATGATGGTCGATTGGTTATCAATTGACCGGGATGATATGAAATAAGAAGCAAACTACTGGCAAACGGCCAAGTCATTTACTCGTGTACGGGGACGGAGATGGCCCCTAGGCATGCTCTGAATGATGATAAACCGCGATGCTATGGTTTGTGAAATCTGCTTTTTCTTTTGGTTTGGACATTTGTCTTTTCTGGCTTGGTTTTAGAGTTTGGTCTGAACTCCTGATGTTGTTTGTTTTCTGGTCTGGACTTTTGTTTGGATGATTGTTTTCTGTTTTGGGTATTGGTTTGGATTTCTGGTATGGATTTTTGGCTTTCCGATTTGATTTGGATTTTGAATTGGATTTTGATTGGATTTTTATCTGATTTTTGGTAAATGGTCGTCGAGTATGGATTATACCTGGCGGGGGTAAGTCGCTTTGTCCGAGCATGGCAAACCGACTTATTCAGGTCATCGAGTATGGACTATGCTCGATAAGGATCCGGAGTGACCATGATTCGGCTTAGGACTTAAGCCATGGCATTACTCAGCGTTCAGGGACACTGGACCACGGTCGTTAGGTGTGGATTGCACCTGGCAAGAACCCAAAGAGGTTACGGATATGAATATTGTCCATGAATGGCAAAGGCCTTGGACATCGGCCCGGAGAGGTCCTGGATTTGATTATTAGCTATTGGATAGGGATGGATCAGAACTCGGTTATCGGGTTCAAATGGATATGGAATTGGCTAAGGCTTTGGTTACTGGATTTGGAATCAGACATCGACTCAGAGCAGTCAAGAATGATGCACTTGGATGGGATGGATTAGTAATGGATTGGATTATGAATCAGATGGTATGGCTATGGACGGAATATGGACTTTGGATGTCGGATTCGGAACTATTCAAAACACACCTTGTCACAAGACATGTTTTGGGGGCCAAATGTTATCCCACCCTTTGGTCAAGGCTGGAATATCAATAAATTAACTGGAAAAGGATAGATATTAGGATTGGAAATTGATTGGAAACAAGCTTGTGATCGATGTCGTCAAAATTTGACCGAGCTCCAATCAAGACGGGATCGATTGGGAATGATGATCAAGGCTAGGAAAGGCTGCGTTTCAAATTTCAGGTCAAACGGAGTTCATTTGCTCAAGATAATTGATGTATACGTGCGCTAGGGGATATCATTCGAATCGATACGAATTCGTATCGGTCTGGCGTAGGCACGAACGAGTTATTCGTATCCATCAACATGGATACGAATAAGACGTTCGTATCGATCAAAGGAGGAAGGAAGGTTTCAACTCGATGGTTTCAAGTCGGTCCAGACGAAAATAGGCGACATGCTTCGAATCGATACTTTCGTATCGATCATGAGGAATTTGATACTTTCGTATCCAAGAGGAGCTGTTCTGTTCGTATCCATCAAAGGTAAGGCTTCGTTCGTATCCACCTGTCAGTCTTGTTCGTGTTCATGAAATCGTGTCCATTATTCGTATCAGTCCTGCTTGCACTCCACTCCCATTATTTAAGTTCACTTCGTATCGATCAACACGTATAATATCAATACGAAATACACCGCTGGCACCGATACGAAAGTGATCACTTTGATGGACACGGCCCAACGATGCGAATGGAAGTCAAAATGAATGGATGCGAATAGAAGAGTATGGATGGATCTGGATGAAGTTCAAGAGGGACAAGGGCTCGGTCAAAGCGGCAAGAAGTGTGGATCCACCCCAGTTTTTCGCTCCATGTCAACAGGTAGGCACGTGCTTATGATCGATGCGAAGGAGAAGGAGACGAAGGCATCAATTCGAAGTCGTACCCAAATTGGAGAACCCAATTCGTATCGATCATATCTTGAGATCTACAAGTCCACATGCTATGAAATTTTCACCGGAGCTTACGTAAAAGCTAAAGAAGGTCCATGCCAAATTTCGACTCCATTGGACAAAATCTTAATCGATACGAATTACGTTCGTATCGATCACGGATCGAGCCGGAACTTCACAGGATCGATCGCGTGGGCCCGCACACATGCCAGAAGAAGTCTCCCGAGATCTGAGCAAGATATTTGCATCCTACGCCTATAAATAGCACCTCAGGGCCTACAGAAAGAGGATCTTTTGACTTCTCAATGTCTAGACTCTGCCCGATTCAACATTGCACTCCATAGCGGCTGTTGTACTCGAATTTTTTCATTAGAATCTTCTGGAATCAGTTATAACCAGCAAGGAAAGTCAATAAAAGATTAACTTTTGGAGTGGACGTAGGCTGGAGATAGCCAAACCACTATAAATCGTGTGTATTTGTCTATTTCTTTCCGTTTTAAGTTGATTATTCTTAATTTTTTATCTTCTACATTACCTAGATCTATGATTGGTGGTCATATGTTGTTGATATGTGTTTATACACTGGTGCTTTCATGACATTTGGGGTTTGTGACCATTTTTGGCGCAAACACAGACCGTAGTTGCTTTATCCACTATGGAGGCGGAGTTGATAACCGCGGTGGAGGCGGCAAAAGAGGCACTCTATTTGAAGCGATTGTTGTGTGACTTGGGATTCGGGCATGATAGTATTGATGTTCGATGTGATAGCCAGAGTGCTATTCACTTGGCAGAGAATTTGGCGTTTAGCTCACGGACTAAGCATATTGAGGTGAGAGAGTCATTTCTAGTAGCCATGGATGAGGATAAACAAGTATATCTTCGGAAAGTGCACACAAAGGGTAACGCGGTAGACATGTTCACTAAGACATTGCCGTTGGGATGTTCGAGCATTGCTCGAACTTGATTCGCTTGGAGAAGTGCTAGGTGACACGGGATGGCACAGTTAAGGGAGGAGCTTGGTGGTAGATGAGGAAGAGTATCGGTGAGAGATTGAAGTTCTATCTTCTTGGTAAGTGCCAGTCTTTGGTGAGATAGCTTAGGATTTGGATGTTTTTCAATATTTCATTAGCGGGCGGGGGCTTTGCCTGAGCTCGTTGGTGGAGTGCAATGGGCGGTGGCTTTGCCGGAGCTCATTGGGAAAGCATTCATGTTCGGTTAAAGGTAGAAGAAGTGATGGTTGTTGCTATCGGTTGTCGTTGATGGTATGGTACCATTGGAATTGGAGATAGATATAGTGTCGATGTGGAGTGTTAAATTTTGGCAACACTATATGGATAATTGTAGAGGTCGGAAGTAGCTTCGTAACGGAGAAAACGGTTCACAAATCGGAGTTCGGAGGTGGAAGTTATAAGGGAAAAGGTGAAGTGGGCTGAATTGGCAAGGTCAGACGTCTGAGGAAAATGGTCAGACGTCTGGCGCTTCAGCAAATCTACATCAGACCTGTTCCAGAGAATGAGGTCAGACGTCTGACCAAAAGGATCAGACGTTTGAGTCTGTGCAGAATTGATTCCAGAGCCTTTAGTCAGCGATCAGACATCTGAGCTGAAGCGAAATTTTTCTAGTAACTTACATCAGACGTATGAGACGACTTCCGCCTGTTTTTCACGTGTGGACTTGGCGTGAAGATTTATGATATCTGCAAGGGAAATTTCGGAACATTGAATAGGGTTTCTATTCTCCTATATAAGCTAGCTTCAGGTTACCAGATCGGTGTGCGTGCATGCAACTTCAAGAGATTAGCCTCCACAAATTAGAGTTTATCAAAACCTAATTTTCTTCAATTCTCTTCTCCACAAATCAATTTCTAATTAGAATTTTGATTATTGTATCCAATCTCTTGTACTCTTCTCATCAATATTAATAAAAGCTCTCTCTTAAAGTGGATGTACACTAACACAACGTTAGTGGTACCACTATAAATCGCTGTGTGATTTACTTTTCGCTATTGCTTTGATTTCTGAATTGCTTGTTTGGGATTGTGATTGTCTTTGGATTGGTTGAGATTGGAATTGAGTTATTGATTGATTGTTTTTACACTTCTTACCACGATCCCGTCTTCCGCTGTGCTTGTGAGGTTCGATTTGAGTGGTCTCCAGTTGGAATACCGTCCCAACAATTATAGAAAATTTACCTTGAACTTTATTGCTGGCTCACGACAATATGCAATTCTTTTTTTTCTTTTTTACCCTTAAATATAACTGATAGAATTATTGGACACTTGATAGCTTAACTTTACTATGACCATTGAAAAGTTCACAAGGATACATTGGAAATTTTGTTTTGGATATAGCACTTAATTTATCCTCTACATATGCATCATTTTAGTCGGGACAAGGAACTAATAATGAGGTTGTGAGAAAGCTATGCATAAAAAGATATGATAACCTATGTCTGGTATGTCTTTTTGTTGGATTTTGTTTTGAGTACTACTATGGATTTGCGACAACAATTTTTTCTGTGCATTTTGTTCTTTGCCTCTATGTTTGGATATTTGGTTACTACAATTTTTGGAACCCCGTATATCCAATTAAGTGTTGAACTAAGTATGATTTTTTTTCTAAAAAAGATAAAATCGACTTTTTTGTTAAGGTAAATGACATATATTTGAATTGTTAGTGATTTAAAATTGGACTACTTCAAACTTTTTAGTACAATTCAATTAATATCTCTATCAAAAATGTTTTGTAGACTGAAAAAGTTATTTCATGGGAAGTAATATTTGAGATGAGACGAGGAATGGTGATGAATTCACCACTAAATATATATGGAATGGAAATACCTTCTACTTTCCCATTGCTGTACATGTACTCATATCTTTAATTTTTCTCTAATAAATTAGGAATTCTATGAACTCATAGAAGCCAAGATGATTTATTGCACATCAATTTCTTTCCATCGAATTCAATGTGTGTTACTCTACATGTTACATAGTGAATCAATATGTTACATATATTAATCCAACCCACCCAATTTACTGTTCAGGGTTTAGATACAAGGTCGCCAAAAAAATTAAACCTTCCATGGACGTCAGAGATGAGACTGCAAATAGTACAAGCAAAAAACTGTGCACATGCAGATTTGAAATTACTTTTTTTTCCTTATGGTGCAAGCAAAGCGGAGTGCAATATGCAAAATTATGATTTTCACTTTAGTAGTTCTCCAACTGCCATAGGTATGCCTAATCTACTGAGTTTCCCATTATGCTAAAGTAAATCAACACAGGGTCCTGCCTGTTGGTGTAAACCAAAATTAAAGAGTCGTGTCTGTTCACTAAAGAGTCGCGTCCGTTCACTAAAGAGTCGTGTCCATTCACTGAAAAGTCGTGTCTATTGAAGTGAAGGGATGTCTATTCAAAAAGGTTATGTCCGTTTGTAAGGGTTGTAAACCACTATATATATATACATATATATATATATGGTCATTTTGTTGTGAAAGTTGTAGGCAAGAAAAAAAAGCAAGTTATAAAAATTGTCTATCTTCCTCTAAATATATAATTCTTCTCTTTTTTCTCTTTTAACAAATTGGTATCGGAGCTTGGTTGAAAAATGTCAAACAACCTTGTCTCCCTTGTTCCTCGATTCAGCGGTGAAAAGTTTGATTATTAGAGCAATCTAATGAGGCTTTGTCTTGAATCTCAAGACTTGTGGACAGTTGTTGAAGAAGGTGTTGGTGCGTCGGAAGATGAGACGCAACTCACAGTTGCCCAAAGAGATCTTCTGAAAAGCAAAAAACAGAAAGATCGGAAGGCTCTCTTCCAAATCTATCAAACACTTGAAATTCAAGTTTATGAGAGAATTTCAAAAGTTGCAAATGTTAAGGAGGCTTGGAGAATATTGAATACAACGTATTCTGGCCAGGATCAAGTAATAAAGGTTCGTCTGCAGTCACTACGAGCTGAATTCGAAAATCTCAAAATGAAGGATAGTGAGAAAATCTCAGAGTATTTTACTCGTCTCACTTCCATCATAAATCAGTTGGCTTCAAACGGAGAAGTCGTGGAGACCCAAAGAGCCGTCGAAAAAATTCTACGGAGCCTACCAATCAAGTTCGATCATATTGTGGTTGCAATTAAGGAATCAAATGATATTGCTTCACTTTCTCTTGAAGGCTTGCAAGGAAGGTTGGAAGCTCATGAGGCTAGAATCTTGATGAGAAGTAAACAAACAAATTCTTCTCAAGATCAAACCTTAAAATCTCAATTCACATCCACAAAAGGTCAAGGCCCGTCCCATGGCAAAAGTAACAGCAGGAATAGTGGAAAACGTGAAGAATTGAAGGAGGAGAAACCATCATTCCAAAATAACAAAGCGCGAGGCAAATACAAAGGCAAAAAACCATATTTTGAATGCAATTTCTGTCACAAGCCGGGTCATAAAGCAAATGATTGTTGGGAGAAACATCCTGAAAAGAAGCCAGTTGCTGGTTTTATGCATAATGAAACAGAAAATTCTGAATCTTTGTTGATCGCTTCGGTTGGAAATGTTGAAAACGTATGGTACTTGGATAGTGGTGCAAGTAGGCATATGACTGGAAATAAAAATCTATTTTCGAGTCTTGTGGAAACTGATGATGGTCAGGTTACTATTGGAGATGCTAAATCATACAAAATTCAAGGTGTTGGTGAAATTTCTTTCAAAACCAAGGCTGGAAAAGTTGAAAAAATGTCGGAGGTTCTTTATGTACCAGGCATACGCAACATTCTTCTTAGCGTCGGTCACTTGCTGAAGAAAGGATTTGATTTTCGATTCGTTGGAGATCAATGCAGCATGAAGAAGAACGACCAACAAGTGACAAATATTGTGATGGGATCCAACAAATTATTTCCGATCAAACTTGACATCGTAAGCAGTACGTGCATGATTGCTGCTTCTAATGATGAAATTTCCAAGTTATGGCATGAGAGGTTTGGGCATTTAAACTTTTGGAGTTTGAAGGAGATGTCTACCAAAGAAATTGTCCAAGGGCTGCCTAAACTTGAAGTGACAAACGAAGTATGCGAGGAATGCCAATTGGGAAAACAACATGGTGAATCGTTCCCATCCAAATCGAAGTGGATTTCTCAATCACCTCTGGAGCTTGTTCACACCGACCTCTGTGGACCAATGCAAGTGCCATCGCTTGGAGGCAGCAGATACTTCTTGTTATTTGTTGATGATTACACAAGAAAAAATCGGGTTTACTGTGTCAAAGAAAAATCAAAGGCCTTCTCTTGCTTCAAAGAGTTCAAAATTCAAGTTGAAAAGCATTCAGGTCATCAAATAAAAAATCTAAGGAGTGGCCGTGGAGGAGAATACATGTCCTCTCAGTTTGAAGAATTCTGCCAAAATCATGGAATCCGCCATGAGTTAACTACTAGGCACTCACCTCAACAAAACGGAGTTGCAGAGCGCAAAAATCGAACAATAATGAATATGGTCAGATGCATGTTAAAAAAGAAGAACTTGCCTGCGTGTTTTTGGGCTGAAACGGTCTCTTGTGCCGTTTACTTAATCAACTAATCACCAACGAAGAACTTAAAGGATTCCACTCCAAATGAAGTCTGGTATGGCAAGAAACCAAATGTTCCTGATTTAAAAACTTTTGATTGTCTTGCATACTCTCATATTCCTAATGCTTTAAGATCAAAGCTCGACGACAAATCTGAAAAAGGCATTTTCATCGGTTATAGCCAAAGGACTAAAGCTTACAAGCTTTACAATCCGAAGACGAAGAAGATGATTATCAGCAGAGATATTCGCTTTGATGAAAATGGCTGTTATAATTTTTCAGATTTTACAGAATTACCAGGATGGCAAACTCTAAATCTTGAAGAGGAAACTTCTTTGGAACAAGGTGTTGATGTTGATGTTGGTATTGAAGAACAACAGCCTAAAAATAATGAGGCTGAGCAGGAGCAAAATTAACCACCAATGGTAGAAACAAAGACGCGATCCTTGAGAGAAATCTATGATGTGACCGAAGAAGTTGACACTACGGATCATGTATATTTTGCATTTTTTGCGGAAGAAGATCCAATCACTTATGAAGAAGCATCAAAGGAAGAAAAACGGGTGATGCAATGAAGGATGAAATCAAGTCTATTGAGAAAAATGGTACGTGGGAGCTTACCACTTTGCCTTCACACAAATCAGCCATTGGTGTGAAATGGGTGTTCAAAACCAAAACAAATCTTGATGGCTCCATCAACAAGTACAAAGCACATTTGGTTGCGAAGGGGTATAAGCAAAAGGAAGGGGAAGATTTCAATGAGGTATTCGCTCCTGTCTCTCGACTTGATACAATTCGATTGTTGATTTCTCTTGCTGCCCAAAATGGCTGGAAGCTGCTGCAAATGGATGTAAAATCAGCTTTCTTGAATGGTTTTCTTCAAGATGAAATTTATATTCAACAACCTCCTGGTTTTGTGAAGAGGGGGGAAGAGGAAAAGGTGTATAAACTACGGAAAGCTTTATACGGACTGAAGCAATCCCCCCGTGCATGGTATGATCGTATCAATAATTTCCTCTTGAAGAATGGCTTTGAAAGGTGTCCTTTTGAACACACTCTTTACATGAAGAAGCATTCAAAAGGAGGTTTCATGATCGTGAGTTTATACGTGGATGATCTGATTTTTACTGGCGATAATATGGAGATGTTATCTGAATTTAAAAATTCAATGATGGAGGAGTTCGAGATGACGGATTTGGGAGAATTACATCATTTTCTAGGATAGGTGTTCAGCAATCAAAATATGGGATTTTTATCTTGCAAGAAAAATATGCTACTCAAGTGTTGGAGAAGTTCAATATGATGAAAGCAAATCCAGTTTCAACTCCTTGTGTTGCAGGTTTGAAATTGTGCAAAAATGGTGAAGGAAAGTTTGTGGATCCAACTATTTTTCGAAGCCTAGTTGGAAATTTGATGTATCTCACTGCTACAAGACCTGACATCATGTATGCAGTAAGCTTGATTAGCAGATTCATGGAGAAGCCTTTCTCAAACCATTGGGAAGCTGCAAAAAGAATTTTACGATACATCAAAGGAACTATTGACTATGGCATCTTCTATGAAGCTCGTGTATCTGTGAAGCTTGTTGGATATACAGACAGTGATCTAGGCAGAAGCATCGATGATTCAAGGAGTACTTCGGGTTATGCATTTAACCTTGGAAGTGGAATTATTTCTTGGTGTTCGAAGAAACAACCAGTTGTTGCACTTTCTACCACCAAAGCGGAGTACATCGCAGCATCTCTAGTAGGATGTCAAACTTTGTGGCTAAAAGGAATTCTTGAAAATCTAAGCTTCAAGCAAAAAGATCCTACGATCATTTATTGCGATAATAGTTCTACTATCTCTATCTCAAAGGATCATATTTTGCATGGAAGAACAAAGCATATTCGTCTACGTTTCCATTTCCTACGAGAACTCATTCGTGAAGAAGAAGTGAGTCTTGAGTATTGTCGAAGTGAAGAACAAATTGCTGATATCTTCACAAAGCCGCTGGATGGACTGTTTTCTCAAGAATTGTTGCTGCATTAGGTGTTCGAAGGAATTTTGGTTTAGTGGAGGCATTGTTGATGTAAACCAAAATTAAAGAGTCGTGTCCGTTCACTAAAGAGTCATGTCCGTTCACTAAAGAGTCGTGTCCGTTGAAGTGAAGGGATGTCTATTCAAAAAGGTTATGTCCGTTTGTAAGGGTTGTAAACCACTATATATATATGGTCATTTTGTTGTGAAAGTTATAGGCAAGAAAAAAAAACAAGTTATAAAAATTGTCTATCTTCCTCTAAATATATAATTTTCTCTTTTTTCTCTTTTAACACTGCCAGTCGATTTTTATTATCCTTTTTATATATGAATCAGGTTTAGTTTAAAAATTAAGCAAAAAAATATATAGATTTTACAATCATGAACCTGTGAAGGACGAGTTTACAAAAAATGAAACTCGAGCTGGATATACTTACGTCAAAGTTAATATTCGTTAACTACAACCTATACTGGTTATACTATAAACAATTTTTCAACTGTGTATAAAAGCTATGCAAATTTTAACCTAACCCAACTTTACCAATTCTCAACCAGTCTAAACTTTGAATATAAAATCTTTATACTTCATCAAAAATAGACAAGGTCTACCCCAACTTAGGTTTGTATTCGTAAAATTCATTTTAACTATCTTTTTCTCAAACCTAACCAAGCTTCTACCCTACTATAACTCAATTCAAATTGTTGTATACTTCAGTTGCTTGAAGATTAGTTTACATGCTTATTAACAATTACTCCAGCAACCATTAGGCTTATGTGTGCTTGCTTTACAATTGAAGGTTTTGAATTGGCTATTTTTTACTGTTGCACTTAATTATTGTTGCATCTTTATCAAATCTAATTTATTTTCTTACATGATAAATAGATAAACATTCGGTCCATTTAGATTAGCTAGGTTTTTTTTTGAAAAGAATATATATATAACAGGATGGAGAAAAAAAGCCTTTCTCCGGGAGCTTACAGAAAGATAAAATACATTCGGAAATATTCCTTCGAAAATACCAATACATAAACAAGCCTAACTAGAGAACAAGAGTAAAAGAAGGCAGCAAAATCCACTGCCAATAGAAAACAAAAAGTCCCTCCTGAGAAAAGAGGAGCAACATCCCACTGAACCAACTATCCCGCTACACCCAATAGGGTGTAGGCCAGACCACCTGATATAAACCAACCACCACCAGAAATAGAAAGACCGAAACCAGCCAAAGACAAAACACCATCAAACAGACAGCCGAGGACAAGCTCTACCCGGCAGAGGATGGAAATCCAGAGAAGAACACCAGAGTAGAAACCACAACCAAAGACAGCTGCGAAGTCACAACCTACCCAACAAGGAAGACGGAACACCACAAAGACACCTAAACCTGAAACACTAGCAAAAAAATCAAAGCCAAAAATAATGGGGGGGGATCCAGATTGCTGGATGAACGCCAGCAATCCGCCAGGAGGACCTAGCCAACGCCTAGTCTAGCGGTACTCGTCGCACAAGAAATGGAAAGAAGACGGACAAGACGATGAGCATGGGAGCCCAAGTTACCCCTAAACGGTCTACCATGGAATGCTAGGAATATATCATTCCTAACTAGATGAATAATGGAGGAGGGGACCATATGAGAGTCGTCGAAGATTGCCTTATTCCGTGCACACCAAATGTGCCAGCAGATAAGACAGGGAACCAAACGATGAATAATCGAACGAAGAGATTTCCCAGAAGACCGTGCCCACCAGGTAGCAGAAAGATCATTAGCAGATCTGGCAACCCCACGGACACTCAAAAGGTTACCAAAGAAATTCCAGCAAGCTGTGGCAGTAGAACTGTCGAAGAATAAATGGTTCAAGGATTCAGAATCCCCGATGCCGCAGCATTTGCAACGGGAGACTAATGGAATGCCAATCCTTTTGAGATTCTCATCCAATGGCAGTCCATCATGAAGGATACGCCACATCAGAAGAGAAACCTTTGGAGGAGAGCGAGAATCCCATATGAAGGAAAACAAAGGACGAATAGGACAAGAACTTCTAACCGAGGACCAAGCTTTCAGGATGGAAAACGAAGCGCCATCCCAGCCCGCTAGACCTCCATGAGAATCAGCGAAGGTCTTCACAGACTGCATGTGCTTCCAAGTCTCACTTGCATAAGACGGAGTTCCCGAAAAGTTGGAACCAGCCAGCCTGTGGTACTTAGCGTGAAGGAAGTTAGCCCATAAGGAGTCATTAGCACCAAATCTGTACCACAGTTTACAAGCAAAAGCAGCACAAATATCCTTAGGATGCCTAAGCCCCAATCCGCCCTCGTTCTTGGGACGACAAATCGTGTCCCACGAAATCCAGTGGTGGCGACGGCGATCCTCCTTGGTGCCCCAGAAAAAGGACGAGACCAAAGACCGATACGAGCGGAAGAAAGAAGATGTAGGGGTCATTGCCACATAGACATGAGTGCCCATAGAATCCAACACAGACTTAATAAGAACCAGTCTGCCGGCCTGGGAAAGAAGAGCCGCATTCAGCGAATAATCCGGCCCCTCACCTTGTCAGTTAAGCAGTCGAACAAAGAGTTAAGCTTCCTACCACGGTATAGAGCAATACCCAGGTATGGTAACGGCAAAGAAGCTTCCTTGAAGCCCGAGAAGGTCTCAATCCATGAGGATCGAGATGAAGAACAGTCCTTAGCACGAACGAAACAACTTTTGGAAGGGTTAACAAGCTGACCAGAGGACCTCTCGTATTGATGGATGAAACAAAGAAGACGACGAACGGAGGAACGACCCCCGTTTGAGAAGATAACAATGTCGTCAGCGAAGGAAAGAGAAGAAATAAGAGGACAACCCCTAGGGATTCCAAAACGCTGAATCTGATCAAAAACCATAAGGGTATGAAGACCGCGAATGAAAACTTCAGCCGCGATCACAAAAAGAGTGGGCGAAAGCGGGTCTCCTTGGCGCAAACCCCTCCCTGATTTGAAAAACCCGTTAGCAGAACCATTAATAAGCACAGAGAACCAGCAGTTGGAAATAAGTCTCCAAACCAGGTCGATGATGGTTTCCAGAAAGCCGAACGATCTCAAAACTTTGATGACGAAAAACCAGGACATACGATCGTAAGCCTTAGCCATATCCAATTTGAAGACAACATTTGAGCCCCTAACTTTTCTGTCAAGCTGGGAGATCAATTCCTGGGCCAACAGGACGTTGTCAGAAATCAAGCGCCCTTTAACAAACCCCGCTTGAGACGTGGAGATAATACGCTCGAGGAAAGGGGCCAGACGGTAGAATCTTGGAAATAACCTTATTCGAGAAGTTGCAGAGGCTAATAGGACGAAAATCCCCACAGGACCGAGGGTTGTCGCACTTTGGGATAAGAAAAAGGTTGGTGGAGGTCCAACTAGAGGGGAGGCATCTTCCGGAAAAAAAGACTGGACAGCAAGACAAAAATCCGCCTGATAATAGGCCACGAGCAACGGTAAAAGGTACCGTTGAAACCGTCAGGGCCGCTCGCACTATCCTTACTCAGGGCGAAAACACAAGCACGGATTTCCTCAGGAGAAGGGGGGTCCGCTAGAAGGTCTCTCTCAGGCGAGAGAACCAACCTGGGAATGAAGGCAAGCAAAGCAGAATCGGTTACCACCTCTGACGAAAAACCCATAAAGGATTGAAAATGGGCCAAAATGGTATCTTTGACTTCCTCGGGCGAGGATGCCAAAGAATGATCAGGCCGCAAAATCTCACGAATAGTGAGAAGGTTGTTCTTCTTACGAATGTAAGAATGGAAGAATTTGGAGTTCGCATCGCCGTCGACCACCCACTTTACCCTAGCCTTTTGACGAAGGAATTCATTCTCAATACGAAGCTCCGCAGAGTAGGTGGAATGAGCTAATGCCCACGCCTCCTTATTGGACGCGGACGGAACCTCATCAAACAAAGATTCAGCTATGATAAGCGATTCTTCGGCCACCCGGACACGATCGAAGACGTTCTTGAAAACCTCAGCGTTCCAAACCTTAAGACAGCATTTGAGACGCTTCAGCTTGCGACTGAAAACCGAACAGGGAGAGCCAATAATGGGAACGGACCAAGAGTCAGCCACTACTTGATGAAAAGTGTGGTGTGATCTCCACATACTCAGGAAGCGAAATGAAGAGGGCCCGGACAGGGAAAAGGGAGAGCAACGAACAACCAGCGGGGAATGGTCTGAGAGGGACCGATGTAGATGGGCTACGGAGAAGGAAAAAGGTAAACCGAACCAATCCTCTGATCCGAAAACCCGATCAAGATTAGCTAGGTTTGTTGGGTGGCTGTGGTAGGCTGACAAAATCGATAGACAACTGATGCTTAGTCAATGAAGCTCCTTTGTAATCTGAATACTTTTTTTAAAACCCAGATGCAAACAAACTGCTAATCCGCTTTGGTGCTGTAAACATTTGTTCTTATGGAATTATTTCAGGCAAACTTGCCATCTTTGTTCTGCATAATATGGCACGTCTATATTTTCTCAAATTTAAATAATCCCCTGTTATTTCTATTAATTCTTTATATTTTGAGATATTTTTCATTTGATTCAGTATAGTACATTTATTTTATTTTTTCTTTCAATCGGTTATTTTCTATGCTTTCTAATCGCTTTGCTAAGCAATACCACAATTTATTAGCCCTAAGATGAAGAAAATACGTCCCTTTGTAGTTTAGAGTCTACACTGCAGCTTGCTAATTACTGTTTTATACATGTACGAATATCATGTTACATGTTGATTTATATTGTACCATCAACAATATTATGGGTTAGTGTTGCGTCTGTACTGCTGCATTACTGCACCTATACTTTATTTTTATTTTCCTTTATTTCCTTAGAATCTACGACTCATCTTATTGTTGTTCTAATTAAGACCAAGGTTTTCTATTCTTTGAGTGGAAATAATTCATTCCTAAACCTCGGTCGACAATTCAAAATGCAATGGATAATAATTTATCATCTGACAATTCATTGTTGTGTACGAATATTTTTGAACTTTCTTGATTTAAGCATGATTTACCAAAATGGATACACCGGTAACATACCAATAACATACAATTATATTCATACTTTTTAATCATTTAATATTCATAATATATCCATACTACCATGCATACACAGTTGTATTCCAACTATCAATCCAATATATCTTTTAAATTATGCCTAAAAGCAAGCAATGTAAAATGATTTTACGACTATTTTTTCGTAATCACATAATATAAACATCTGTATGCATAGCACGGGTCCGTACTCGTTTGATTTTATTGGTCAATTAAACGGTAACGTTTGTTGTTTTAAGTTCTTTCTTATTTTAATTCATCTCATTTAAGTCGCATTCATGTATTGGTTACTTTCATCCAATTTTAGAACTAGGTATTTATCTGATCTAGTTTTTAATCAAAAAGTTTATAGACTGTTCCAATTAAAATGCGAATTCCCATTTACATGTTTTAACATCTATTAATACATTTTCAATAAAATGGTATAAAAATAACTTTAATTTGGTATTTAAAATAATTGTTAAATTGAAAAACTGATTTTCCAGTTGTTATTTGCATGAAGCACTATATAAGCATCCAATTTCATAGTTAAGTGTTTATTTGATCAAGTTTTTACTTGATTGTTACTTCCAAAGTTTATATTATATTACAACTAAGATTTAAATTGCCATCCAATATTTTAACACCTCTTAATACCTTTTCAACTAAATGTTGTTAAAATAACTTTAATAGGTACTATTTATAGGTGTTAAAATGAACAATTAATTTTTCAATAGATATTGGCATGAAGCACTATATAAGCATGTTAAACTGATTTTGTTAATATAAAGAAAATGGAAAATAAACTAAAATGAGAAAACGGGATGAGCTTATCCCAGATGTGCTTTGTTTAGTATTTAGTAGACCGTCAATTCAAGAAATTTTTACAATTTTTCCTAATGTATGCAAATATTGGAGTAAGTAGTATGATGTCCATACCGTTGACCAGAAACTAACATAAAAGAATGGGACAATAAATGCAAGCCCTAACATCTCACTACAAGAATCCAGTGATTTCCGACGGCTCCGAGTCGTCGGTATAGAGAACATGACTTTCATCTTTTTTCGATGAAAACGATGACTGTTTTTCGACGGCTTCCAATAGCTGTTTCGACGGCAATTTCACTACAAGATAAAACGTCTATTCCAACGGTTCCTAGCCGTTGACGGCCGTTGGAAACCGTTGGAATAAATCCCACGCCTTGCAATGCTTTCCAACGGATCCAACGAACCATTTCCAACGGAATTTCCAACGGCCGCTAACGGCTTTCTACCGTTGGAAACCGTTAGAAACCGTTACAACAAAATGGCCAATTAACCGTTGGAAACCGTTGGAAGCCGTTGGAAATACTGGGTTTATTTTGCTGTATAACAGCAGGCCTATTAACCTTCCACCCATACCATTTCCAATCCATTCAAATTCCATTCCATTTCCAATCAATTCCACACATATATATCAATATCAATACAAACAACACACATAAATTAATAAAACACCAATATAAACAAACCAAACCGATCAAACATCACAAAATATACCATCAACGTACATACCATCAACAAATGTCAATGTACCATGTACATGCCATCAAAATATTTCTCACCCACTCCGTACCAATATATACAACATCACCATCAACATCAAAACATCTCCAAGTCAATATATACATTGTTCAAGCACAAATAATCAAAAACATACCTCCTCAAGGATCCTCGTTGCCTCCCGAAGCACCAGACGACGAAGGAAGGGTACCATGATTCTGCAAATACTGCGCAAGCTTTTGATCCAGCTGCTCCACCTAGATGGCTCGTAGACGATTCTCTTCCCGTAGCTGCTCAACCATAGCTCTAAGCTCCTTTATTTCATCTTTGTCTTGGTCTTTTTGAGCTTGTCGAGCCTGTCGAGCCTGCAAATAGAAATAATAGCAAAAGGATTGTCTCAGCATATAAAATACTATAACATTATATATCTAAAACGCTGATTTTTTGTAAATACGTAAAAGGATTAATTATTTACCGTTAGGTTCCCGAAGACAAAACGTCTACTCCGTTGCGCCGGATCCATAACAGCAGTAAAAATGTTATCCTGCTCCTCCTGTGTCAGCGCATCACGACCTGATTGCTGAAGCGCATTAGCCTGTGCCTCCTGCAACCTCGACTAAAATTAAAAAAAACAATTTCAATTGAAAAATAGTAGCATGTAATTATTTCGCATAGCTAGAATTTAATAAACTTATCGGTGTAAGTATTAGAAATTTAAAAATGCATACATATGCCTCGGTCGCCCTATCTTGATCACCCCACTGATATATGATATTGCCAGCCTCATCTACTTGCCTAGACGCGTGGGTGTGAGCAAACACATCCACTAAGCCAACAGAGCCTCCACGAGCACGTTCCTGCAATTGATAATTTGGATAATTTAACTGTACATAATTAACTTATTACTGAACTGATCAATATACAAATGTGATAATAGATAAATTTACCAAATCTTCGTGGTGATGCTGGAAAGATTTGGAGCCTCCACGGTGTGATACAGGATTCCTACTCCTGTTTGCCGAGTTCCTAGCTGACTCCTCCTGCAAATTTACAATGATTAATTATTTATTAAACGGTAAAAAATTGCTGAGATTTATTGTAGAGTTACCTTGAACTCCTCAGAGTTCCACCACTCAACCTACTTCTCCCATACAGTCGCGCTCATCCACTTGGGCTTCTTTCCTACTTTTTTAGTCTCCGACATAGTCTCCCTATAGTTCTTCGCGATCCTGGAGTTCCAGTGTCGCTGAACTAAATTGACGTCAGGCTCTTGCAAATCTATGGCGCCCTGTACAATGAGAAAATATTACTAATTATTTATTTGTATTTAATTAATCATCTTGTAAAGCGGTATACACTTACCAGAAAATCTTGCCAAATCGTCTCTCTCACGTCGTCGGGGATCTTGCCCCACTTGGGCCAGCAATCGGTCATCCTAGCCATGTACGCCTGCTTCGAAATGTTCAGAACCACTTTGGATGGCTCCAACTCAAATCCACTGCGTTAAATATAAAATTGAACTTTAGACAATTATAGATATATCATGTACAATTAAAAAATTAAAATGCTATGCTTGCTAATTATGATACTTACGTCTCATCAGCCTTAGGCTGCAAGTAAACAAGTGGCCGAGCTGGTTGCTCACCACTACCCTCTCCAACATGACGTGAAGAGCCACGTCGCCTAGACCCAGAACCAGAACCGGACATAATAAATATACCTGCCATATATACATACATATACAATTCATAATAATCATGATATGATGAACCATTAAAAAATGTAATACACTTATTGTCATTAAAATTGTGTAAATTGGATAAATGCATTATTAATCAGAGATCAATGTAATGTGAATACTTTTAAAAATTACCGGATATTACTCAATCGTCCTCATCGTTTTCTGATTCAGACTCGGTTTCGTGCTCTATGTCGTTTTCCTCTACACTCTCAAATGCTTCGACTAATACATGTGTCTCATCATTTAAAGGTCCAAAATCAGTTTGATCGTCTGTAATTGCTATTTCAGCATTTTCCTCCAGATCTGCTTGATAGGCTTGTTCGTCTGGAATATTTTGTCCATCGAACGTAAATCTTGCTTTGGTTTTAAAAACCGCAGACCAATCTGCTTTATCCCTTTTTAGAGATGGATAAGGGGCATAGTAAGCTTGTAGGGCTTGTTTGGCTAGTATAAATGGGTCGTACTTTTGATAACGCGAGGTATGTTTAATTTCTATAAGATTATATTGTGGATGCACGTTAATACCAGAACCTGGAACATTGCTGAACCAGTTGCATCTAAACAAATAAACATCCTCCACGGGTCTTGTAAAATATGTCAACTGCAATATCTGAGTTAACACGCCATAAAAATCATTTATATGATTATTAGGGTCATCACTGCCTTTAACAAATACACCAGTATTGTTTGTTAATTTTTCAGCACCGTATTCTTTGGTGTTGAATTTATATCCGTTAACAAAAAATATTGGATACGTATTAACTTTTCTTTTCGGTCCAAACGCCAAATGTTTCAGTCCTTTATCGAGCACATTATTTGTGGGATCAGAAACGTATTTCGAAAACCAAGTACTGAAATCTTTGCTTAAATCGCCGCCTGGATTTTGTGATTCATAAATACTGCAAACACAAACATGATATATTACATTATTATTTATTCACACGTGTAGTATTAAATTTAACAAAACTTGGAATGTGCTAATTACCTAACAAATGGTGCAACTTCAGGACAATTAAGAAGAATATATGTGTGTGCTACATGGTATTCTTTATCATCTAGCCATACTTCCTCACATTTTCCAGCATGTCGGCCATGTTGTTTAAAAATATATAATACTGTTTCAGAAGAAGAATCTTGTTCAACGGCCTCATCGTCATTACGCGGAACACTTACAAATGATAAGTTCACATGGTCTTTAAAATAATGAGAGAAAAAGAAAGAAGCTTCTTCTTCGATATATGATTTGCAAATAGAGCCTTCAACTCGAGCTTTTTGTCTCACTTTTTTCTTTAAATGATTTAAGTACCTAATAAAAATTATTTGGGTTAAGTATTAACTACTATATTTATACTTAAATCAACATTTGCATACTCAATATAGTAACATACCTTTCGAATGGATACATCCATCCATATTGCATAGGACCTCGAAGACGTGCTTCATATGGAAGATGAACAGGTAAATGCTCCATTACATTAAAGAAACCCGGAGGAAATATTTTCTCCAGTTTGCAGAGCAGTATAGGAATTTCTTCTTCAAGTTTAAGTAGACGGTCAACTTTTAACGTA
Source organism: Allium fistulosum (assembly GCA_030737815.1). Lineage (NCBI taxonomy): Eukaryota > Viridiplantae > Streptophyta > Magnoliopsida > Asparagales > Amaryllidaceae > Allium > Allium fistulosum. The sequence continues at coordinate 10,594,657 of JASFAW010000014.1, forward strand.
GTTGAACAAAGCTCCTTGTAAAATAAACTAAGTTCTGTTATTACCGTCCAAACTTTTACCGGTAACAATTCTTTGAAAGCGATGGGTAATAAATTTTCCATCATTACATGACAATCATGGCTTTTCATTCCACTCAGTCTCCCATTTTTATAGTCGACACATCTACGAAGATTAGAGGAAATTCCATCGGGAAATCGTAATCCTTCCACCCATTGTAATAGTACTTTAACTTGGTTGCTGTCTAGTTCATAGCATGCTTTGGGTTTTTTATTGTCGGGAGTCATATGAAGCTCGGGACGATTGCATATTTGCTTTATATCACGTCTAGATTTCAGATCGTCCTTAGTCTTGCCCTTCACATTCAAAACTGTATAAAACACATTATCAAATACGTTTTTTTCGTTATGCATCACGTCAATGTTATGACGGATTAATAGATTTTTCCAATAGGGTAATTCCCAGAATATACTTTATTTGCACCAATTATGAAACGTCGATTTAACTTGAATTTCTTCTTGTTGCCGGTCTCGTGTATCTTTGGATAATCTTTTACAAGTTCATATATATCCTCGCTTGACCATACCGCTGGTGGTCGTAGAGTCTCATGTCTATTAGCTATGAAGTTTTTTTTGTCTCTTCTAAAAGGGTGATTAATATGAAGAAAACATCGATGACAATCAAACCATGAAATTTTCTTTCCATTTGGCAAAGAAAATGCTCGTGTTTCTTCCATGCAATAAGGACAAGCAAAACGACCGGCCGTACTCCAACCCAAAAGCATTGCATATGCAGGAAAATCGCTAATAGTCCATAACAAAGAAGCGAACATCCGAAAATTTTTCTTTTTTGATATGTCGTATGTTTCAACTCCTTCATACCATAATATTTTCAACTCTTCAATTAACGGTTGTAAGTAAACATCAATGCCCTGTGTCGGATCATCAGGACCAGGGACAACAATCGTGAGAAACATATATGGAGTTTTCATAAACATCCACGGAGGTAGATTGTAAGGTGTGATTATTATAGGCCAAGATGAATATTTAGAACCAAACTGAGAAAACGGTGAGAAGCCGTCTGTACATAAACCTAGTCTAACATTTCGGCTCTCCACTGCGAAATCGGGATATTTCTTGTCAAAATGTTTCCATGCTTCTCCATCGGATGGGTGTGTCAACGTACCTTCTTGAGGTGTTCTCACACTGTGCCATCTCATATGATGCGCTGTTACAGATGATGCATATAATCGTTGAAGTCTAGGGGTTAGGGGCAAATAATGCATACGCTTGTACGGAACTTCTTTTCCCTTTTTTTCCTCGATTTGTATCTTTCCTGATTACATATTTTACAATTTCTAAGATTGATGTCTTCTTTCCAATACAACATGCAACCCTTTAAACATGTATCTATTTTTTGATATGGCAAACCGAAAGATGACATAAGTTTTTTCACTTCATAATAATTTTTGCACATTAAATTATCGGATGGCATATGACGTTTAGCAGCTTGAACAACAGCCGTAAATCCAGCTTCTGTAAGGTTGTATTTTGATTTCATTGCAATGTATTCTGCAGTTATCGATAATTGAGAGCCACTTAAACATCCATTCCAAAGGGGTTTTTTAGCATGATCCAATAAATCATATATTTTTTTAGCTCCAACATTTGGTTCCTCTTCAATGTTAACATCGTCGTTATCAATTACAACAGTAGGGAACATTGATCGTGCTGCATCTTCGACCATATGTTCTATGAGATTCGTACTACCTTCTTCGTTGATGACCTCCACCGACTGTTCTTGATTATTAGGGGCTACAATTTCTCCATGACGATCCCACAGCAAATAATTGGGTACGAAATCGAATTGGCGCAAATGAACCTTAGCCATATTCGGTTCTAAATAGTTCAACAATTTGCATCTACTACACGGACAACGAATTTCTTCATTGTTTCCAATATTACTTATAGCAAATTCGATGAACACTTGTACCCCTTTTAGAAAATGTTCGCTTATTGCGCCACTAATTTCCCTTCTTTGATACATCCAGCTCCGATCATTAAAGTAATTGACCATGTTTCCCTACTAGAAAACCTATGATAGAGTAAAAATGTTATAAATCATTTGTTTTATATTTTACAGGAAATTTTCAAACGGCTTCCAACGGACACAAACTGCTAATTTCACAAACTTTATTTTAAATAAGCAACTATTGTTTCATTGCCACTAATGTGTCTTTCTTTGATGGTCGGTCATCCTACTTCCCATTACAAACACAATAGTAATTATATTCCGTAAATCATATCATTTTAAACGATTTACAAAATTTCGGCAGCATTTCCCCCGTGTTCCTTGTATCGTACACAAATGCGTGTACACAAGGAACGTAAAGGAAATACCGTCGAAATTTTGTGAACCGTTTAAAATGATATGATTTACGGAATATAATTACTTTATAGTGTTTGTAACTTGTCCAATACTGGGACAACTCCGACAAATGATGTATCGGATGAATAGAGTTGTCCGTTTTGTGGAAAAACGGATAACCCTAAAACGATCATATACAACACTTGTCAGACGGGGCCGAATAATATCTAAGGATTTAAATATTTGTTTATATTAAATTTTAATATATAACTCATTTAATTAATATTGGTTCTAACGGCTTCCAAATGTTCGCGTGTTCGCACAAATACAAAGCTCGTGTTCGCACAAATGCAATATCCGTTCTAACGGCTTCCAAATGCAATAAAATCTATCACACACATACATTTAATATACTTATAACCAAATAAACATAAACTAATGTAATATCTTAAATTACAAAATTTTCAATTAATTATAATAACTTGTTCATTATGTTATAATAGTTGCAATTAGGGGATAACATAATGTAATATGCATACAGTAACAATTAGGAATCAATCAACATTCGAATTAAACCCTAAATCTAAAAAAACCTAAATATTAGGTTTAGGAAAATTACCGATTTGGAGAGCTAGAAGGGTGGAGATTGGCCGGAGCAGCTTCTAGATGGCGTCGGAGGCTGTCAGGTTGGTGCTAGGGGCGGCAGCAGTTGGGTAGGAGGTGGGGAATTGGAGAATTTGGGGAAAATGTAAGTTGGGGAAGAGATAATGAATTGCAGGTCTGGCCTCGGTCTGTTATCTCAGTAAAATTTCCAACGGCTACCAACGGCCGCAAACGGCTTATTTCCAATGGATTCCAACGGCTACGTAAAAAATTAACGGGCCGTTGGAAGCCGTTGGAATAACCGTTGGCGGCCGTTGGAAATGAGGCGTTGGAATTTACTGTTTTTCTAGTAGTGTTTCAACGGCCTTTCCGACGGTTAAGACGTCCATGTGGCTTAAAAAATCGTCGGAAAACCATTTGGAGCCGTCGCTGATTTTTGGTCAATAAGCCGTCGGAAATCTAGATGATTTTCTTTTTATATTACAGCAACCATTCGAATTCAAAACAGCACATCAATATCAATATATATACAACACATCAAAATCAATATATATCATCATATATATAAGCTAAAAACAATATCAATATCAATAACAATATAAAACTCAAACATTACCATCTCAATCACAAACTCAAACATTACCATCAATACAAAACAAACCGTCCATCATCAATCTCACACATCCAACAGCAATATATACATCCAACATCAATGTACAACATATACAACGTCTAAATTTCCAATCAAACACATCTGTCCAACAAATCAACCTCACAAATCAACATCAAACACCACATGTCCACACATCAACCTCATAATATCTCATTGTATATATACACAATTTTTAAAAACAAACACTGCAAAACGTACCTCATGACTCGTCGTTTGCTTCGGAACCACCAGACGAAGGGAATGATCCATGCTTCTCCATTTACTCAGCCAAATGCTGGTTCAGTTGCTCCATTTGCACTGCTCGGAGGCGATCTTGCTTCTACAGCTGTGCAATCTACCGTCGAAGCTCATTAATTCCAGCTTTGTCCTGAGCCTTTTGATAAGCCTTTTGTGAGGTCCAAGCCTGCAAAACAAGTCGAAATATGTTTAAGTTATTTATGTAACTTTTATAAAAATTAAGCAATTTTTACAACTTAGTTAATTTTTATAAATTACCGCTTGGTTGACCTAGCCATAGCGCCTATTTCGCTGTGTTGAGTCCATAACGGAGTCAAAGATATTGTCCTTCTCATCAGGGGTCAATTGATCCCATCCCGATTGCTCAAGCATCTACGCATGTGCTTGTATAAATCTTTCGTGCAATGCAAAATTAAATACAATTAAATATTACATGACATTATTATAATATTTTATAACTAATTATATAATTAAAATGATCATTATTAATAACTTATAACTTAAAATATACTTACATGTGCGGCGTACGCTTTATCATCCTCATGTCAGGCATACGTCACTGTTCCCTCATCGTCGGTCTGCCTGACGGATGGGTATGTGCAATCACGTCCTTATACAAGACAAGAGCCCCACATGTTCTTTCCTGCAATAACTGGTGTAGATTATTGTTGTTCATACAAATTTATACAAAAAATGTAATAACTGTTCGTAATTGCAATTAATTAATTTACCAGGTCCTCGCGATGATGTTGAAATTTTGTGAACCATTTAAAGTGAAATGATTTGCAAAATATAATTACTTTATTGTGTTTGTAACTTATCCGATACATAGACAAATCCGACAAATATTGTATCAGATAAATATAAATGTCTTTTCTGTGAATAAAAACGAATATCCATATAATGATCATATACAATACTTGTCAAACGGGACCAAAAAGTATCCAAGGGATTTATAAAACGTAAAGCGTATATACAACAATTTTTACAATAATTTATTTATATTCTAAGAAACGCATACATTAAATCGTCGTTTTCGTCATCTTAAAAACGCATACACTAAATCCTGAGCATCGACTTTAATTAATCCAAATTAGCCCTAATGCGCGTATGCACCAATTAATCAACAAATATACACCAATTACGCACATATACACCAAACAAGTGATTTTTCTCAACATTTAAATGATAAACAGTTATAATAACAACGTAATCAACATTCAATAGGGTATAACAAACAATCAATGAAGTATTATAAACAACTATAACAACAAATTAACCCTAATTTACCAAATCAAAATTAAATAGGGTTTATAAATTAAACATTCTTGAAGAACAATAATTAATGGAGAGACTTGAAAATTGAAGATGGAGATAGTTCTGGAGGCGTGGAGGCTTGCCTACAGCGTGGAGGAGGTGGTTGGTGGAGGTGAGATTTGGGAAGGAAAATTAAGTTTTATATAATGAACAAGAAGTGTCGATCTGGGACTGAAATATTCACAACTTTTCGACGGCTCTCGACGGCCGCCGACAGGTATTTTTACGACGGTTTCCGATGGCTGCGGACGGCTAGTTTATTTTATTTTCAGTAATGTCACGGCGATTACTAGTCGTCGGAAAAAATACTATGAGCCGTCGGCGGCCGTCGGAAATGGGCATCGTAATAAATAATGTTTCTAGTAGAGTCATGATAAACTGCAATTTACAAGAAGTTATGGGTCTTTTTGAATAATTGCTATTTCTAGGTTACCTAGTGATGGTTTGCTCTCGTATATTGCAAATAAATAAGTGTATTATTTGGTATACGTTCTTTCTTTTTGTAGGAGATTATAGTGTTTATGCTTTAGGTAGGGTAGCCAGTCTAAGTGTTACATACTATTGTCTGACATAGAAGGAATGAAAATTTGCCTACCTCAAAATTAATACCCATTACAAATTTGGATAATGTATTTTTGTTCTAAAATTTTGATTTAAATCAGGCTTATGAATTGGAACAGACAGGTAATATGGAAAATTGGTGTAGAGTAGGAATTTTTCACATTAACTATCTAAAACGAGCGTTATGGCACGCGCTTCGCACGTGATGAAGGCATCTGAATTGTTTTTCTACAAATTTTATTTGTTTAATACATTCAAAAAAAATGATTTCCACAAATATTTAGTCATATTTTTGTGTTGAACCATACGTAGTTAATTTGAATTTTTATTTTTAAGTTGTAATATCTATTTTTTTATTAGTTTAAATTTTTATTTATATTATTAATTAATAAAAAACGAATTTGTAAAGCAATTCATTTGTTAGATCCTATTTTTTTAAGTGATATGAAGACTTGGTAAATATTGGTAGATGAAATTTTGAATTTGTAAAGAAAGCTTAATTGTCAGATCCTATTTTAAAGTGATGTTAAATTTTAATAATATCTGTACAGAGGCTATTTTGGTATTTATTACTGACACTAGAAGAGTGTGACATCAAATATATTACAACGATTACTAAAGAAATACATATAAAGGGCAATTTTGGAACTTCACGGTCGGACCAAAAAATTGCGTTTTCAAGCCAACTATTAATAAAGATACAAGGCAAGTCCAAGTTATTCCTTTATCTTTCATACTTTGTGAAATGCATTGTCTGGAGAATAATTAGCATGACTTTGGTTAAATGATATATCAACCAGGAAATGGTTTTAGCATGGGATCATTTACATAGAAATATATGGATATATATATATATAATTGACTAGTTTATGGTTTTATTTTATTTTATTTTTCCCTTCTGAAAACAATTCAGAATGTTTATTATTTGTCTCCCATTAATCAATAAATCTATATGTTTTGGTTATCCTTTAAAAGACTATTCTAAATTACCTTTTTTGACTTGGTTGTTTTTGGTTTAGATATATTCGTCAAATCAATTGCGATAGTCAAATCAATTGGTATATAGTATCAATATCTCAAAATGCATAAGTCCAATGCATATGAAATTTTTTGAGCAAGATGTGAGACCCTATAGAACCTACCCTAGGGATCACACCCTAAAAGGATGAAGCAAGATGGATCGGCCCTCTTCCCTCAATAGAGATCGGCTAGAATCAGATAACAACTCACATTGCAGCAAAGATTGAGCAATAACTCAAGTTCTACTAATCCATTTGGCATGAAACTTGAAGGCTAAACATATTACAACATGGTAAAGCTTCTATAGGGATCGCATCCCTAAATTCCTCCAAAATAGGGATCGACACCGATCCCTATTTCTTGGAATTTAGGTTATGCGATCCCTCTGATGGGTCCATATGATTTTAGAGATCCTTTTGCCGAGTTCTCAGGAAGATATTTCACCGTCTTCCTTTATAAATACAGGCTTGGTTATTCATTTTTGAGATTTTACGCTGCTTATTGCTTTGTACTATATTTTAACTAAGGATTTCATTCGATCCCTATCGTACTCAGTTTATAAAGTGACTAATAAAACTATCCATTCGAAGTGGACGTAGGCAAACAACGCCGAACCACCATAAAATGTCGTGTCTTGGTTATTTGCTTATTTCCTATTGCTTTTTTGCTATATTCTCTCTGTTTATATTTAATATTCTTCATTCATTTTCCAACACAAACTCTATTGAGTATTTGTGACCAATTTGGGGCAAACATTTTGGTGCTTTCATTGAGAAAGAAGATTCTTAGCCCTATTTGGATCCCTTTGCTGCTATTGGATTAATAAAGCTATCTATTCTAGATCATCAGATGATTATCATAGGCACATGCATTGTAGAACTGACGAATACCACACAGAAGCTTCTGGACATTAGTAGGCAAGCCAACCTGGCTTGCCGAGATCGATCGGTGCCGATCCCTCTATAGGGATTAGGGCTGATCCCTCTTCCAAATGAGGAAGCATTCCTCTTCATGTTGAAGCACAAGCTGGAGCTACCGCGATTGATTTGGATGCTGGAGTTCAGGTGGATGCAAACCAGTTACCTCCCCGGAATGATGATGAAGTGAACGTACGTGATATACATCGAGAGGATGTTGAGCCAAGAATGCATGGAACATCCCATAGACATCGACCGAACCATTTACGTAAGGTGGAGCATGACTACCGCTTGGCTCCAACTATCCAAACGTCAGACTTGACAGCTATGATTAGACAGCTATTAAAGGAGAGCTTGGGCTTGAAGAACAACGATTGGGGAATCTCGAGAAGCCATACCCCGTTCACTAACAATGTCCTACATACAGAGTATCCAAGGAGGTTTAGCATGCCGTCGATGCTTGCCTACGAGGGAAAAACCGACCTCAAGCAGCATACCATAAGATATGACTGGTTGATGGATTCCGCATGAGCCGATGATGCAACCAACTGTAAATGTTTTCATATCACTCTCTCTGGAATAACAACGATGTGGTTTACGAGATTACCTCCTCGGTCAATCTCTAGATTTGACGATTTAGCAACGAAGCTTGTGGAGCAGTTCCATATGCACGCAACTCATCCCAAAGATGTAATGTCTTTATCCGGCATGATCTAGGCTTTGGGAGAATCGCTAAAAGATTATTTGGAAAGATTTCATACAGCTGTCATAGAAGTTAGTAATCCGAATGACCATTCAGTATTGATGGCAGTAACAAGGGGGATTGATCCAGAATCTAACTTTGGCGATTGGTTAGCTGGCAAACCACCCGCAACATTGGAATGTTTCTATGCAAAAGAAGCTCGGTATTTGAAGAAAGAAGAAGCTAGATGCTCTAGGAAGAAGAATGTTGTGGGACCAAGTGGAGAAGGAATCTAAAGTAACATTGCAGTGAAAAGTCAAGGGAGAGTTCCGAAAAAGTTCAAATAAATATCCAAAATAAACTGAATTAGTAAAAGAAAGACGGTGATCGGTACTGTGAAAGAAAGAGGGATTCTGGAAGAGAAAAGCTTAGGATTCCAATGTATGATACCTACCCACCACTGAATGCATCTCTAAAGAACGTTTACTTGTCTACATGCAATACCACGTAGCATAGGAAGTCACATCCAAAAGAATCGACGGCGAAACAGAAACAAACTAGAAAATATTGCCGGTTCTACGAATGCTATGGTCATAACACGAATGAATGTAGGCATCTGCAGGATGTTATTAACAAACTGATTCGGGAGAGAAAATTATAGCAGTTCGTTAAAGCCCCCCAAGATGGCGAGCAAGGGACATCCGACCCCAACCGAGCACAAGCGCCGCACTGGGTTGAGGAGCCTACGCAGACTTGTGGAAGATTAGTGATCAATACAATAGTCGAAGGACCGCATCCAACTGATAAGAGTTGGCATGGAATGGAGCGCTATGCTAGCGCGATCAAACATATGAATTTTGAGTGTTGTTCGATTATAGAAGATGGAGCTCCGGCAAAACAATAGCGTACAATGGCAGATGACATTGTGTTCGGAAATAGAGATGTAGACAAGGTGGAGGCACCGACGATCGACCCAATGGTCTTTTCGGCCATGATCGGCCCTATCTTAGTGAGGAAGATTTTGGTTGATTGTGGAAGTTCCGTAAATATAATTTTCAAAAAGGCTTATGATCAGATGAGGATGAAAACCAAGGACTAGAAACCGTCTAAAGCCCGCATTCATGGCTTTAACTGTGCTGCGACCAAAGCTGTCGGATATGTCGAATTGCTTGTGGAAGTGGGAGAAGGTGACCGTAGGAGAGTGCAGATGTTTCCATTTATTTTTTTGGATGTTGACTCTCCATACAATGCATTTCTGGGCCGATCAGTCCTAGCTGAATTCCGAGCAGCTCTTGCCCCATGGTGTTTGACTTTGAAGTTCACAACTGATAACGGTGTTGGGGTTGTGCATTATGATCAAGTCACCGGACATGCCTGCTATGTTGCTGAGTTGAGATTCGCTCAACGAAAGGAGAAATGTAAGGGTATGGACAAATCTCTCCGCATCCAAATTGCCGAAGATTGAAAATTAGTGCTGGGGCCTTGAATCGGGCGCCACAGTCGGTTCTATAAAGACATAGATCCAATGGATGACGATGAGGAGCCCAAAGAGACCAAGGAAACACCGGCTGAGCTGACGATTGACATCACAGTCAGCCACGACAACCCGTCATGGGTCCTAAAGATCGGATCACAGCTCGGCCCCTCGATGATGAAAGAACTTGTTGGATTTCTTCGAGCGAATCTTGACGTGTTCGCTTTGACTCACTCTGACATGTGTGGGATCTCGCTTGCCATTGCGAGCCACACATTAAATATTGACCTGAGGCATGTCACGGTGAAACAGGAAAGGCATGGCATGGATCCGAAGAGATATGCCGCCCTTAAAGAGGAGGTGGATAGGCTCAAAGCAATGGGTTTACTCGCAATGCCCTCTACCTTAGACGATTATCTAATCATGTAGTTGTGAGAAAAGCGAATGGAAAATGGCGGACATGCGTTGATTACTCGGACTTGAACAAGGCGTGTCCAAAAGATAGTTTTCCCCATCCAAGGATCAACCAGTTGGTAGACTCAACCACGGGACATGAATTGCTACCTTTCATGGATGCATACTCTGGATATAACCAAATCTCAATGCACATTCCCGATCACGAGCACACCAACTTCATTACCAACGTTGGATTGTATTGTTATGTGGTAATGCCATTTGGATTGAAGAATGCTAGAGCGACCTATCAACACCTAGTCAACATAATGTTTAAAGATCAGATTGGAAAAACGATGGAGGTATATGTGGATGATATGCTCGTGAAGTTACGACGATCAAGCGACCACATTAGAGACTTAGCAGAAATGTTCAATATCCTCCGATATTACAAAATGAAGATCAATCCTGTAAAAAATAATTCGACGTTACGTCAGGAAAAATCTTGGGTTTTATCGTCAATGCTCGTGGAATCGAAGCTAATTCTAAGAAGATTCAAGCAATTCGGTACATCTGATTGCCGAAGTCCATCAAACAAGTACAAAGTCTAAATGGGAAGGTTGATGCCCTAAGTTGATTTATTTCCAGATCCATCGATATATGCATTCCTTTCTTCGATTTGATTAGGAGAGGGAAAAGAACTTTGAATGGATGTAGGGTTGTGAAGACGCATTCCAAGCTTTGGTGAACCACTTAGAGAGGCCTCCCATCTTGTCAAAGCCAGTGGATCACGAAGACTTGTATATCTACTTGGCCGTGTCGGTACATGCTATAAAGTGACGCACTGCTTCGCGAGGAGAATCAGATCTAGAGACCGGTCTATTATGTTAGCAAATGATTAACAGGAGCTGAAAGGAACCACACCCAAAAATAGAAAATTTGGTGTACTGCTTGTTGATTGCTTCGTGAAAACTTCGCCCCTATTTTCAGGCTCTTCCTATCAACATTTACATCGATCAGTCGTTACGACAGGTCCTACAGCGACCTGAGACATTTGGAATGTTATTCAAGTGGAATGTCGAACTAATCTAATTCGACATCACTTATCTCCCTCGGAGAGCCTTCCAAAGATAGGCTCTGATGGACTTTATAGCAGAATTCACTGCACAAGATGATCTTCCAAAGAGCGGTGGAGTCCCTACCATTCGATGAAAAGTGTATACGGATGGAGCATCCAATGATCGTTGTTCTGGAGTCGGAATCATGCTAGTAACTCCAGAAGATCGATCAAATTGCTACGCTTTGAAGCTTAACTTTCCTGCAATGAACAACAAAGTTGAGTATGAAACTCTAATTGTTGGATTCAAACTTGCCAGAGAACTGGGAATAAAATCTCTCGAAATCTTTTGCGATTTCTAGTTGGTAGTATACCAAGTCAGGGTAGATTACCAAACTAAAGGACAACGACTCGCTTCGTACCTTATCAAGTCCAAGAGCTATTGACTGGCTTTGAGTATTATGACATCACATACATTCCCCGAGATCAAAACAAAGAGGCTGACTCATTGGAAAATTTTGCTAGCACCAGGGATGCACAGCAAATGGGCTTGGTTCCAATTGAAGTATTAGATGCTCTAAGCATAAACCAGAGGGAAATCGACTGGGTACTAGAGACGGAACCTGAGAAGGAGTCATGGATGACTCCAATTAAAGACTATTTTCTACAGCGAGTCCTTCTCGAACAGAGGAATGAAAGGCGATAAGTCCTTCGCAAAGCTTCATAGTATATCATTCAGGAAGGAATCATGTATAAAAAGGGTGTTTCCATTCCTCTGCTTCGGTGTATCGCACGTGATGAAGTAAAACGAGTCTTAAAGGAAGTTCATGAAGAGGAATGTGGCGATCACACTGGGGGCAAACCCTAGCCAAAAAATACTCCGCTATGGGTATTATTGACCGACTGTCAATCGAGATGCTGTTGATTATGCTAGGCGATGTGACAAGTGCCAGATATATGCAAAAGTTCCAAGAGCTCCGCTGATAGAAATCACACAAATGGTCAGTCCATGGCTGTTTGCAATATGGAGCATAGACATTATCGGTTCCTTACAGATCTCTAAAGGTGGTGCAAAGTACGCCATCGTTGCAATTGATTACTTCACCAAATGGGTCGAAGCAGAAAATTTAGCCACGATCACGACAAAGAAAGTAATCAACTTCATTGTCCACAACATCATTTGTTGTTTTAGCCTTCAACGACCCATTGTAACTGATAATGGGACTCAATCTGACAGCGCTGAATTCAAAGACTTCTGCCGTCAGCATCATATTGAAAAGGGATTTGCGGCAGTTGCTCACTGTCAAGCAAATGAGCAAGTTGAAGCTGTGAACAAAATCATAAAGTCCATTCCGAAGAAGCATTTGGAAAAGGCTAGAGGCAAGTGGGTGGATGAACTCCCATCGGCATTATGGGCCTATAGAACCACCTACAAGTCCGCGACTAGCCATACTCCATTCGCCTTTGCTTATGGCTCCGAAGTCGTCATTCCTGTTGAACTCGAAAATTGAGTGACCTACTACGATTCCAGAACGAATAGAGATCTCCTCTTGGAATCTCTAGATTTTATAGGTGAGAAACGCGATGAAGCTGATTTGAGGGCAGCTGCACATCAATACCAAGTTTTCCGATACCACAACAATAAAGTCCAACCTAGAACCTTTGAAATCGACGATCTCGCCTTAAAACGGGTTTTTCCTAACCCGTTACATGTGAATCCTACTTGGGAAGGATCATATGTCATTGAATAGAGGCTTAGAGAGGGAACTTTAAAGCTAGTGACTATCGATGGTGTCACACTCCTAAGAGCATGGAATAGCGAGCATTTACGATGTTATTTCACTTTGTTTATTCTTTTTCATTTAGTTGTATTCAATTTTCGAATTTGCTTTAACATTTGATTTTACAGACATGTAATAAGACAAATTATGTCATTTCTTTCCATTTGACAAATAAAGTTTGAAATTTCCTTCATATCTGTGATTACTGTAACATTACATATTAGTTACGATACCCGACTAACTAATATAGACATGTTTGAGCAGGTTCCTAGAGTTTGGAGCTATCCGATTACATAAGTTCACGATTGAACTAAACAAAATAAGAATGGTCCGACCATTCATTTGATGATTCTCGCTCACAACTCAATGGATGGAGTACCTAACTAGGGATGGATGTGACTTGACCATTCGATAACCAAGTTAATCCGACCGAGTGATGGGACAAACATGAATCAAAAGCGATCATGATACGACCGATCTCTCACTAAGTTAAACCTCGAACTTGTGGGGAAATTAATCAATTAAGGAAAGTACGATCCGACTATTTTCTAAAATAACTCTATGTCTTCAGAGTGTGGATTGGAGTATAAATACGGATTGGGTGCGATCCGGTCGCCCGTCAGCTAACTCTTATCCCCAGAGTGTGGATATGAGTATAAACAAATAGATGAATGTGGTTTGACCACTCGCTACTCCATAGACTTTGACCTAAAACAAATAGGAGGAGTATAAACTCACTAATGATGGAGTTCGACCATCCACTATCTAATTCCACTAACCCGAGACTGGAGGTAGGTATAATCCCTCAAACTGCTGAATTTGACGGTGTAACACTAGGGCTTGAGCCCTGTGTTTTATACAACTTGAGGCCACAACCACATGAAGGCCTTGAGTTAAAATTAACGGACGATTATCCAAATTAACGAGCAACGAATTACAAGTACCTTGAATGGAAAAGTAATTGCTCGACTACTTAAACAAAATTGACATAAGAGTCTGACATAAAATAAAGAACTTTTATTTGCATATTAAACTTGAAATTGTGGTACAAGTTTATTCAAAAGCGGGGACCATACCCACATAATCACGGCCAACAAAAATAGAAAAGCAGCTATACAAGCTATATACAAACTAAGCCGAAGTGATGGTTATTTCTTTTGCCCCTTTTCTCTTTTGGATTTTTTGGGAGTGACACCACCCAAGCTTCCACCTGTTCTTCTCTTTGATCCTTTGCCACCCTGGGCAGGAGAGCTTTCAGAGGTTGGAGTGAGTCTTTTGGAGCCGATATGTCGGGTGGAATGACTTGTAGTGGGACGAGATTTGGATAGTCGATGTCTACATCAACGGGTTCAGCCTTACCTTTTTTCTTCAATAACTCCTCTCTCTCTCTCTCGATGCGCTCTTTCAAGCAGAGCTCATCGGTATGTTCAGAGGCACCAATGATCACAACGTTATCTGATTCATCTAGCAACGGCTAGTCGTCAGCATTTTGATCATCAAGTGCTCCGGTAACTTGAGCGTTGGGCCCTGGAATGTCGGTAGCCGCCGGAGTTTCAGTGAATGTCGGTTGCTGTTTCACGGCGGCATTGCTTCCTGGAGTTTGGCTCGGACCCGGAAGACCTACAAATTCGCAAAAAAAGAAAATAAGCCCATAACTATTGCACATGAGGAATGAAATCTCTTAAATAATAGAGAATAAAGTGGGATACTTGTGTTCGGTTGACTTTCGGTTGTCGTCGAAGTGCTCTCCTCTAGAATATGAGTCAACACCTTTGATTAATAGCCGGGTCTGTCCAGATCATAGCTCAGATCCTATCTCGGGTCAAATTAAACTGATGCTCCGACCGTTTGAATTGAAGGCGAAGCTTTAGGATCAGACTCTGAAGCCCTAGCAATGTTTCCCTTTAACGGAGGCGGCTAAAATATCAAAGTAATGAAACCTCGTGGTAGCAAGGTCTAAAGGTTCATCCCCACGAATAATCTCCCATCCCAGCTTCTCTTCATCTAAATCAGCTTCACCGAGGGCTTTCTTCTTCATTTCAACAATATATTTCCCAAGCGTTGACGAGCGATTCAAGATTGCCCTCTCCAAGAAAACTCAGATCATGATGGATTAGGAGTTTAGCATTATATTCAACAATTAAAGTATCGAACGTGTTCTTAATCTCATTCTGACTAGCTTCTTTGGCATCTTCTAACTGGGCCTCAATCTACTCTCTAACCTCGTTGTGACCTACTTCTCTTGCCTCTTCCTTGAGGACTTTAATTTGAGCAAGTTTCTCGTTAAGTTTAATTTTTAGCCCCCGAGCTTGGACAGCCTCTTCGTAATATCTTTGCGGCTCCTCCTAAGCTTTGAGTTTTTCTTCCTTCTCTTTTTTAAAGAGTTCTTTGAGTTCCTCAATGCGGCGGGCTAGAATGTTTTTCTCTTTTTGCAGTGTATCTTTTCCAAAGCAAGCACACCGCTGCGGTTGAAAGCAGCATCTAGTTCCTTTTTGTGACCCGCTTATAGACGACTAACCGCCTCAGATGTTTCTTTGGCACTCTTTTATGCCGTGGTTAGCTTTGTTGTCAGCTCCGAGATCTCATCATCTTGATGTTTAATTATGTCCTTATCATGGATCACCTCCAACTTAAGGCGATCTATTTCACGTTGTTTCACGATGGATACCTCAGAGATTTTCTCGGCTAAATCCTGGAATTCTTCGTGCCGCACAAAAACGTCATTGATGCATGCAAGGTAACTCGCTTTAGCACTCTCTGGAATTGATTGGATGGAAGAACTTAAGCTCATCGAAGAAGATTTTTGGAAAATTGACCTTAAGTTCGGCCAATTTTTCTACTGTGGAAGCCTCAGGAGCTGCCATAGGCAAAGCTGGATCAGAAGTAACAATTGGGCGTTTGCTCGACCTATGATCGTGGGATCGTCTGGAACCAGATGAACCTGAATAATGCTCAAGCAGCACAACAGATTGAGGAAAGTCTGATCGCCGCTATGTATAGGAAGATTGTGATGAACTTCCTGATGAGATAATTGAGATTAGGACTTATGTTTAGAAGATGAAGACTCCCTCGAACGACGAATTCTTTCCGGGCTGTCATCTCTCTCTCGATGCCTACCCGAGTCTGGACCGCGGTTGGATCCATTCTATGTTGACGAGATCCTCAAGCGATCGAAGGCATGGGATTGAGACATTGCACCTGCAAACCAAACAAGAGTGTATAAGTGACCATCAACCAAAAGATAGACGAAAATTGTGCAATGAAATACACGTGATTATAAGTGTCCTAGTGTCCCCCCAATGGATCAGTTGTTGTAGCCTTGCTCATATGAGTGTTCTCCCTTTTTCTAGTGGGAGGAATGTCATCACCACTCCTGGTAGGAGAATTGAGTCCCCCAATACTGATATTGGGGAAGCCATAAGTCATGATATCATCAGGGATTAGGGGATTTGAGAACCCTTCCATTGAGCTTTCTAAATTTTGAGAGGAAGACTCTTCTTCAACGGAGGTGATAATAAACTCAGGCTCTATAGTAGTTTTTCTCCTACAGAGTTTATATGCGAGCATTTTTCCTCTCCTTATTAGCATGTGAGATTGTGCACCTTGTGATGGTTCGACTACAGACACATTGCTCGGACCTACATCAACATCGCCAGGCTTGCTGGTTTCGACACCTCTAGTTTCACCCTCTTCGATGTCGTCCTGAGCCCTCTCGACTGGGGGTACGACAGGGCTATTACTACCACCTTCTTATTCTACAGCATTCCTCGGTGGTGCAACGCTTCTTGGAAGCCCGATGCTACGACCTTCTTCCAACAGCCCAAAAGGAGTTAACCATTCATCGGTCATGAGGAATCTGATGTCCCTGTCCTCAACTAGGGTGGCACAGATTGCAGAAACCGCCCTTGAGAAACTATTGCCCTCTGGACATGGGTGCACACCTAAAAATTTTCAAAGTGTTAGTTAGTTCAAGATACGACTTGGGCTAAAAAATAGAGAATAAAGTGAAGACAACACTTACGTCATTCCAACCATTGCCTTGCGAAGCTAGACGGACAACGAACATAAAACCATTCATGTTTTAAGATGCTGAGCTTGTTCCAAGCACCAGTTAGAACTTGACAGTTGGGCGAAAGCTCGAGGATAGTGTAAGAAAGACTTCCTGTCCATCATTTGAAATTGTAAATAAACCCGATGTCCTTAGGAGATGACGGACGGAACAAAACATCCATAAATAGGAAGAAAGTGCCGTGAAGAAAAGTATAGCTGCTCGGATGTAGCTGAGCAGGAGCTATTCCTAAATAATTTAGCATTTCTCGGATGAAAGAATTTAAAGGCGGCACGCATCCAACCCGGCACATGAGTTTATTGCATGTCGTATATCCCTTCGGGGGCAAATGAGCCCTGTCATTCACTGAAGAGACTAGAGCATCTCCAAACAGAATCCCATGTTTAGAGCATAGTCCGTGAAGAGTGGCCTCGCAAATTCTGGAGGTTTAGGAATCCACTGGGTTATCTAGAAATACAACACCTTCTATAACGTCGGGGGCAGGACTTATATCTTCCACTGGAAGGGCAGGAACATTAGAGAAAAGGTCAGTTAACGGGTCGAAAACCTCCGGTTGCTCAATTTGATGATTAGGGGAAAGTCTGCCAGAAATAGTTATAGAACTTGACTCAGCACTGGGATTGCTAAGTTGTGAAGGTAGTCTAGAAGGCATTCTGTGGTGACCCTCACTTTATAACACATAGATTTTTTTTTTACATTCAAGAGGAATTCACCACTAAACCTCATTACTTTTATATTTGAATATTTATATAATTTCCCAAGACCCTGGTTTACCAATATAATCATATCTGTGTACAAACAAATTATGTCAATTATATATTTGATGATATACAATTGTTTTTTTTATTATCTTGAAGTGATAAATCATAAAAGTGATTGTAGAAACAATCAATCATAAAAATTCACATTTGAAGACGTGAATAAAATCCAAAGAAATCAGTAACGAATCCATCAAAAATGGATATTCTCAAAAATAGGCAAAATAGGCAAAATCAGCAGTTCAGACGTCTAAATTTTTATGACAGATGTCTAAATTTGATCTCAGACGTCTAAATTTTTATGACAGTTGTCTAAATTTGATCTCAGATGTCTAAATTTTTATGACAGACGTCTCAGAGGTTTAAAATTGAAACAGAGAGTAAAAAAACATTTTGAACTAATTCAGTGTCTTTCAGATCTACTGCTCTCATAGTTCTATTTGAAATTTAAATACTCAATTACATACAAATTTCCAGAATTCGTGCACATGCCAGTATCACTTACCTGCCATGCACAAATTCATTTCACTTGAGTATCCTACTAAATTTTTTTTGAGAGTTCATTTCAAAAACCAACCCCCTTAGCTGTTTAATTTTCTTAAGACAAAATATAAGCAATAAAAATCAGAGATCAAATATATATGCACATATCATATGTATATAATATGTCTATCTCCTTATTTTTCTCCAAATCAGACATTCATAAAAGAAATTAGTAGTTAACCAAACATCATCAATGATCACTCACAACAGGTTTTACTTAAGTACATGTTTTCAACCCAAATACTTAGTAATCTCCTTACAAGGAACTTCAGTTACAACGTAAAATTTGACTAATAAGTTCATTACAAAGCAACTACAGATTTTTAAAACTGGTTTCTTTTATTTATACTAGCAGCTAATTGCCATCTTCATTCATCAAGCCAACTTCATCTTCCTGCAAGCAAATCACTGAGCTGTCCCAATTTTAATGAGACACCCAGATGATTGCAAGGGCAACCAAAAGGGTCAGTTTTCACTGGTATGAGCATTTATCAATTTTGTATACATATTCATAATTTTTTTTTTGATAATCTTGCAGTGCCTTCCTAGTTTAACAGATTTTTATACTTAGCATGTTTTGGTTCATAAAGAGATACAAACACATTCATCTATTTAAACAATACACAGCAAACAGTTAAAATAAACATATATACAATTCTTAATTCATTCTCCCCAAATCTAGATAAATAAACTCAGGTTTTATACTCCAAATTTTCACCCAGCAACTAATCAATGAACAATGTTTATCTTGATTAAATTAACACCATATCTGGATATTTATAACCCAGATTTTTAAACCCCTGTCCCCATTTATTTTATGGTCTTTAACTCCTTGTCAAATGAACACTATGTATGCATTGTGAAGGAAACTCCCAGGTTGTTTAAATTATTCCAACACACAAAGGCCTCAGGGTGCAGTTGCACCATGCATATACTTGCTCCCACCTGAAGTAAGCAGATCATTGACTAACTCCCAAGTGACCAATTTAGTTTTTCTTTCATTCATATTTCAGAAAGATATAACTGCTTGTATATTTTCTGGTTCAACCCCATGTTCCCCTATTTAATCTATATCCATGTTTAATGATGATAAGATGGAACAAGAATGCTCAAAACATGTTAACTCTAAAAGCCCACTTACAAATTAATGCTCCAATCAAAAATGCACAAACAAACATCCATATCACCCATAACAAATCATTTCAGAGATTTAAATGACTCATAATATTTTAGGCTGCCTGCAATAGGACTTAATGCCATTGCATACAAAGGATAAATACTCACTTAATGTTTTCCTTTCACTGCCTTAATCCTTTGAACAGCAAATCCCCCAAAGACTCAAGCTAGTGTTTCTCCTAGTTTATTTTATTTTTGTTTTGATCCCGAGAGAATGATGGATTTGGTTATGTGCAGTTATTTATAAATCCATTCTAGGGTTTAAGAAAATGGGTAATTCCCCTGATACCCTTAGGTGTTTATGTACATATCACATTCCTGTGTGGTCCTAAGTTGGAAATGCACACATTAGGTTGCTTTAATTAGTTATTTCGGGGATCATGCATTTTTAACACTGCATGCTATTTTCATGTCTCCATTTTATTCATGCCATATGCATGTGATCCTTTATTCATTTCTTTTTATAAGTTTAAGGAATCTGAAAATCTCCTTTGTATTTTCTACCTATCTATTATCTCCATTCAATCATGCATACTATCATACCTTATTATGTAATGTAAAAATCATTCACCCATATTATTTTCTTGAAATAAATATAAGATATGGAAATTTTTATTTGATTTTGTATGTATATATATATATATATATATATATATATATATATATTTCTGCCTCTTTGTCAAATCAGTAACTCCTTCTATATTTAAATAAAAATCACATATATTATGCTAATTATTTTTAGCACAATTATAAGACAAGTAAACCTTTTTATTAAACTTCGTCTTATTCTATCTTTAAATAAAACAGAAAACACTTCATATATATATTAATGTATGTGTTATCCCGCCTTTTGGCAAGGCCGAGATACCAAGGAATTGGTCAAAAACCTAGAGTCGCTCGTGATGGACATCTAGTGCACATAGGTCTACCCTGGATATCGATGAATTTTGTCCGAGACCAGATTGAGCTGTAATTGATAAGACATGACTGGAAAAGCAAAGAGAGCCAACGTTCCAAGTTTCAAGTCAATTCGAGTTCATATGCTCAAGTTACGATGGATGCAAGTTGAAGGGAAAGGCCATGTTTTCGTATCCATCACTATGTGTGAATTTGTGTCCATCTCCAAACTCTAGTTCGAATCCATCATTTTGGTATCAATCGACTTCGAATCCATCGGCAGATCGCCTACTTCGTATCGGCCAACTCCCATGAGTTCGTATCGACCAGGAATGGCTTAGTTCGAATCCATCGAGTTCGTATCGATGGACCTCGTATCCCTCATCATGTGAAGCACTTTGTATCCATCAGCTAGTGTCTGCCTCGTATCCATGGAAGAAAGGGTTGTTCGTATCCATCAGTTCATGTCTACTTCGTATCCATCAGTCCATGACCATTTCGTATCCACCAGAAGACAATGCTTCGAACCCGTAACCGCTGACTTGCTCTTATCCAACGAGTCAATTAGCCAAGGTGACGTGTCTTCCATCGAAGTAAGCAGGGCGAGATATGTGGAGTCGAAACAGTCAATGCGGCATAAAGACCGGATCGAGACGAAGCGCGCGCGCCACCTCACTTCAAGAGCACGTGCAGCCAGCGAGGCGAACGAATGGAGTCGAATTCATGGAGACGAACCAGACAGCCTATGAGGAATCTCAGTTCGTATCGACGATATCTCGTGATCTATTAATCCAAATCCTATGAAATTTTCAGGGAAGCTTACATGCACAATGGAGGATGTCCATGCCAAATTTCAGCTCAATTGGACATCATCTTGATCGATACGAAATGGATTCGTACCGATCACAGATCGAGGTGAAACTTTCTGGAAACGGTCGCGTGGGCCCCCTCACGTGCCAGACCAAGTCTCCCGGAGTTTGAGCGAATTCTGAGCCTCCTACGCCTATAAATAGAGCCCTAGAATCAACAGAAAAAGGATCTTTTTCTCTGAAGCGTCCAGACTCTGCCGGATTGAGATTTGCATCTTATTCTTACTGTTGAATCTGAATTCCAAGCTATAATTCGATGTTGTTCGCTGTAATCACTTGTAATCATTGAAAGAGAATCAATAAAATCATCAAAACTTCATAGTGGACGTAGGCGATATGCCGAACCACTCTAAATTGCTTGTCTTTGCATTTTACGTTTCTGCTTGTTGGAGTTTTTGTTAGATAATCTCTGTTTTACATTTAAGTTCTTCATTTTATCTCTTCAAATAACTCCCGAAGAGTGTTGTGCCCATTTTTGGTACAAACACTTTGGTGCTTTCACTAAGAACAAACCAAGTTTTTTCTCCTGCTCGTTGGATCTACTACCGTCGTTGGATTGCAAAAATCTAAGGAGAAGATCCAGATCTGTTTATAAGTGGTTCCTTCTATTCTATTCAGATTGCTCCAGATCTAAGAGGAACTGCATTCATCATGAATTCCATACCCATATTTTCGAATCCAGAAAAAATGCAATTTTGCGTATCCATGAAAATATGGTGTTCTTCGTATCCATGAGATGGAGGCTGTACTTCGTATCCATGATATGGATGCTCTACTTCATATCCATGAGATGGATGTTGTACTTCGTATCCATGAGATGGATGCTCTACTTCGTATCCATGAGATGGAGGATGTACTTAGTATCCATGAGATGGATGCTCTACTTCGTATCCATGAGATGGATGCTCTACTTCGTATCCATCAGGAAGCAATACTTCGTATCCATCCATCTGCCTCCAATTCGTATCGATACTCAACTGCAGTTCGAATCGATCCAACTGCACCCAATTCGTATCGATACTCAACTGCAATTCGAATCGATCCAACTGCGCCCTATTTGTGTCGATCAACATATACCACTTTCGTATCGATCTAGCCATGCGCATTTCGTATCGATGCTAGTAGAGCTGATTCTCTGGATGGATACGAACAGGATGGGTTCGAACAAGAGCGATACGAAGGACCGTTCAGGTTGCTTGATGGATACGAACAAGGGCGGAACGATACGAAATTTTTTTTTAAAAAAATATTTTTCGGGTACGACCCAGATAGCGCAGCGCAGGGCACCCGCATAGCGAATTCAATCACCAATTTAGTGGAGGAACATTCCATCCGTGCTTCTAACTGTTCCATGACTGAACAAGACATAGGAGCTCACAACAACAAATGTTGAGTTGCAATCAAGGAATGGGTAAAGAAATACTACTCAACTAATGCTCCCAGAGGATGGAGAACCTAGCTAATATGCCAAGAGCTAGAGTTGGTCAATATATCATGCTTCTAAGGTGGAATGCAACTTCCTCCAATTGACCAGCTTTCAAACTCCTGAATTGACAACTATGGTACGATGGCTAATATGGCAACTCCCTTACACTGTCTACTCTATCAACTCAAAGCAATAGCTGGTCACCACTGAACCATCTTCAAATGCCCGCATCTTAATCATTCTACATCCACATGACTAAAAGCGTGGCATACAACCTCAAGAAGACTTCCTTAATACCCTATATAGGTCTCCTATCTGGGTGAAAATTAGAAATAATGACCAATCTATTATCCCATCTTTACCAACTCACCGTCCAATCGGTATCACCAAACCACTCGAACATTGGGCAATCGTGCGTACATCATTCACCAGTGTTACAAGACCCCTTGGCAATAAAATGGGCCTGATCATAATGCTGATTGGGGAATCTTTCCTCGTCGAGACCTATTCGTTGAAACCATCCTACATGCAGAACTTCTAGTGAAAATTCAACATGTTAACTATGTCGGTGTGTTATGGAAATGCAACCCCCGGCACTACCTCATGAAGTGAGAATTGCGCATGGCTTACACCAAGAGTGATGATTGCTATCAAATGTAGCTGTCTTCCCCCATTCCTCAAAGAACATTGTCAATCGTGGTTAGACATACCAGATCTACTTCTTATATTGTTGAAGTGAATGAAGAAGCTGGCAGCCAACGAATTTATCCAAAGCCCGCAGCCAGTTGCTGCCGATACCCATAAATGAATTCATCACCGGCGCTTATTTCCAGACTTTGACAAGAGAACTGGTAGACCGCTGCCGACAACTACACCAACATGTCCATACCAATATTGAGTTGATGCATCAGATGAAGGATCAACTTGGCGAGATAAGGAGGAAACCTACTCCATACTCTAGATCGGAAAACTCCTCTTCTTTAGATGGCTACCATGGATGCCAACGCCATAAAGCCACTCCGAAAAGGATAACTCTAACAATATGTTCAAGCCCCATAAAATGAAGGACCGGGAACATTCGACCCATATCGATCAAGGACTTTGATCAAATTGAACCATTTGCGTTAGACTTCCAATTGAGAAGGGCTGGATTAAAGTGCAATAGCGAGCATACGACGCTGCCTCACTTATCAATGAGATTTGACCTGATCTCTTTTGAATTATTTCTAATTCAATTTCATTTACGTTGCGAAATATGACCTACTTGAATTAAACTACTTGCAAATGATGCAGGTAACCGAGTACTTAAGATTGGGTGCAAAACAACCTCCGCGGACCATGATCAAATCATTGAGGTATCATCGTGACGAGCACGATTCAACCACTCATCAGCTACTATATGCCCCTGACTGGGGGCAAGGCATCAAAGCGGAAGAGACCGACAAGGTCAGGACTCTAGTGCAAAGTGGATGTAACCGACCATCCACTCATCCGCCTATGCAATTTAATTAGGAGATGTAAGAAAGACTTGGAGTTATGTGTCCCAATAATGCACTCTACATCTCGTACTTGAAGCTTGCCAAAATACTTATGCTTCTTCTAATGCCCGATAAAATCGGAATCACATCAAGGGTGGACGTGATGTCACCATCCATGCATCCAATCCTACATTAGACATTTGGGATTATTTGAGGGAACACATGTTTAAAGGTCCAACCCTCAATTCAAAGTCAACAACGGCTGACTGCCTACTCGCTAACCGTCACGAGCTGTCATTTCAACTCTCTTCCTTAGCTCGATCGAAAGAATGCAAAGTATAAATTGGATGTGACTCGACTGTCTGCTCTCCATTTCTTGCACCTGACTTAAGGGAAAATATACAACTCAAAGTGGATGTAGTTCGACCATCCTTTCCTATGCTCGAGCACAAAGCTTGCCAGAACACTAATCCTACTCCTTAGGCCTGGCAAAAACGGAATCCAAATGAACATGGATGCGATTCAACCGTCTATAAATTATATCTCATCCTTCGTTGTGGGCGGATAAGTGAAAAGTAATTGGGATCCTACCGAATCTCTCGCTAAGTGAAACCCCAAGCTCGGGGGCATATCGCTGCACAAAAAGCCGGACAAAAACTGATACATGGCGATCCATCAACAAACCCCAGAGTACTCCGAGAGCGCGAGCTGGGTACAAACTTTTTACTTAACTCCGTACTCCTAGAGTGCGAGGCGGAGTATAAACATTTTCCTAAAACCCCAGAGTACTCCGAGAGCGCGAGCTGGGTACAAACTTTTTACTTAACTCCGTACTCCCAGAGTGCGAGGCGGAGTATAAACATTCCTTAACTCCGTACTCCCAGAGTGCAAGGCGGAGTATAAACATTCATTCAACTCCGTACTCCCAGAGCGCGAGACGGAGTATAAACATTCACAAAACCCCAGAGTACTCCGAGAGCGCGAGCTGGGTATAAATATCAACAAACTCCAGCTTCCGAGAGCGCGAACTGGAGTATAAACATTAACTAACTCCGGATTCCGAGAGCGCGAACCGGAGTATAAACATCAACAAACTCCAGCTTCCGAGAGCACGAACTGGAGCATAAACATTAACCAACTCCGTACTCCCAGAGTGCGAGGCGAAGTATAAACATTCATTAACTCCGTATTCCCAGAGTGCGAAGCGGAGTATAAACATTCAAACTCCAGACTCCGAGAGCGCGAGCTGGAGTATAAACATTAACCAACTTCGTACTCCCAGAGTGCGAGGCGGAGTATAAACATTCATTAACTCTGTATTCCCAGAGTGCGAAGCGGAGTATAAACATTCAAACTCCAGACTCCGAGAACGCGAGCTGGAGTATAAACATTAACCAACTCCGTACTCCGAAGAGTGCGAGACAGAGTATAAACATTCCTTAACTCTGTACTCCGAAGAGCGCGAGACAGAGTATAAACATTCCTTAACTCCGTACTCCGAAGAGTGCGAGACGGAGTATCAGCATTCATCAACTCCGTATTCCCAGAGTGCGAAGCGGAGTATAAACAACTAACTCCAAACTCCCAAAGCGCGAGCCAAAGTATAAGCAACAAACAAATGCGGCTTCGAGGAGGGTGGATCCGTCCACCTAACGACTTCGACCATATCTCAGCCAAGTTACATCACTTGTTCCCGGAGTGCGAACACAGAAAAGGAAACTCATAATAGACGTAGTAGACCGTCTAGTTAATAAACTCCAGACTCCCAAAGTGCGAACTGGAGTATAAACATCAACTAACTCTAGATTCCCAGAATACGAACTAGAGTATAAACACCAAATGGGTGTGACTAACAACCCATCCACCAACTCCAGTCCTCAAAACATGGTTTGGAGTATGAATACCGAAAGGGATGTGATTCGACTGTCCATCTATTGGCTATGGTTCCTCATCAAGTTCTATAGTATAAAAAGAGGATGTGGCTCGACCGCCTGCTTTCTAATCTTCCCCTAACATGGGGGCACACTTGACACACAAAATTGGATGCGATCCGACCATCCAGCACTAAGCGGGCATGACACAACCGTCCATGCATAACCTCCTGTCCCCTTCACGGGACCCATAACATAATTTTATAGGGATGCACTCCAACCCCACAAGACAAAATTTCTTCCTTGATTCGACAGGGAGACGCAGATTCGCAAAACGAACCTAGCGGAATGTCCAATTCTAGATGGATGTGACTACCCGTTCTACTGCAAACAAACGTGGCACGACCATTCATTCACCAACTCTGACCTGAACTCGACGTGAGGAGTGTAAACTCACTACAGTACAGTTAGACCATCCACGAACTAACTCTGCTAACCCAAGATTGGGGGCAGAAGTGCAAATCACCAAAAGAAGAGAAAGGTGACTCGCTACATATCCAGCTTAGCATCCTTTACAACTTAAGGAAATGACTACAAGGAGACCTTAATGCTAACCAATCAGAATGATGCCCGAAGTTCTGGGCAATCACTTATATCGTACCGCCGGATCGACGGGCAATATCGATCTACACCTTTCACATCGTACCATTGAATCGAAGGTCAATATCGGTCCTCTTCGACTACAAATCGATGTGACCCAAACATCCATCGAATACCTTTGACCAACAGAGCGCGGATAGAAGAATAAACCACGAATGAGTGTGACTTGACCATTCGTCCTCCGTCGCCTTCCTTCGATCCGTCAGGAAGAGCATGAGACCAAATGAGCATGACATGACTGCATTTGAGCTGACTTTATCCCTAGATCTGACGGGAGAACGTAAATCGAAATGGACATGGTTGATCACCCAACTCCAAATGAATGCAATGTGACCATTCATTCATTGACTGTTACCATGATCCGACTAAAAGAGCAATTCAAAAGAAGTGCAAACTAAACATCTGCACACTGATTCTTACCCTGAATTCGACAAGGGAAGCATCAATCCTGCATTGGATCTAATTGGACGATTCACTCTTCGGTTTTTGCCCAAAGTACGGTGACCTAAGCAGCGAAGTGAATGTCATTGACCGTCCAGAATCTAGCTTATGTCCGAATGTTGGCAAAATAACAATGTATTCCGCTAAGAGGAAAGAACTAGAATGTAATACATGATAGGCATGACTCAGCCTTCCATCGGTTAACTCGGTCCCATGGTTCAATGGGATAGAATACAAAATTGAAGCGGACATTATCTACCTTACCACTTATCGAGATATTCCCCAAACTTGGGGGCACGAACAAGAAGATAAGATAATATGATTCAACCATTCATCAGTCAACTCTGGTTCTTAAAGCTTGAACTACAGTATAGACACAGCTAAGACGAGACTAGACCGTCCGCGTAATGCATCCGCCAACCTAAGACTGGGGGCAAAAGATTAATTATCCGAGAGTTGACTATGACAACTTGAACCTATGACCCATGCCTGATATTCATAACAACTCTAGGTTACGACCGAAAGGATGCCTATAGATAGAATCATCGGATCAATACCAGGACTTATGGGCGACTGATCATCATTCTGACTTTTCCAATGAGCAATGGATCGTAGGTACATTGAATGAAAAGCGCACCGTTCAGAAACATGAGTAAATTCGATCTCAAAGCTGGAGCCAGCTATGTAGCAGCATACCGTACAAGGCTAAATTCTACTAATCCTTTGATTCAACGTCCTTATAAGCCTGATCATTTACCGTTGCAAATAAACACATGAGGCGCCTACAACCCATCACGAGTATTGTAGATCAGATCACAACTCTACCCAATGATGAAGAAAGGGTCAACTGTTTTACTTCAGGTGAATCTTGATGTGTTCACTTGGACTCGATCTCATATATATATATATATATATATATATGGACTCTCGCCAGCCATGAAGAACCCTGCACTGAATGCCGACCCGAGGCATGTCTCGGTGAACAAAAACTATGCGACATGGACCTGGAGAGATCTGTTGCGCTTAAAGAGGAGGCGTATCTGCTCAAAACCAGTGGGTTTATCCATGATGTCCTCCAACCAAAGTAAGTATCCAATCCTCTACTTATAAGAAAAACGAACAGAGAGTGGAAGACATACATCAACTACTCAAATTTGCATGGTGTATGACAAAGCACGACTTTCCACTTCCGATGATCGACCAACTGATGGACCTGACCATCAGACATGAATTACTCACATCCATGAATGCAAACTCCAGATATAATCGGATACTAAAGCATGTCCTAGACCAGGAATACAACTGTCTCATTATTGACCTGGGCCTATAGTGCTATGCTGAAATCCCTAAGTTCGAACGCGAGAACGCTTATGCTGCTTACCAAAGGACGATTAGCAGATCATTAAAAAATAATATATTTCGATCGATGAAAGTAGATGTGGTTAATATGCTCGTGAGATCACGGCTATCAAACGACCATATCGATGACTTGACAGAGGTACTCAGCGCTCTTCAAAAATGCAAGATCAAACTCAATCCTTCGAAATACTCTTTCACCATTACATCAGAAAGATTCTTTATTTTCATCATCAATTCTCATGGAATCAAGACTAATTTCTAGAAAATTCCGATGGTTAGAGACACCCATGTACCGAAGACAATCAAGCAGCTCTGATAGATTGCTTAAGGAGACCTTCCATTTTACCCAAACCTTTGGATCGCGAAGATTTATACATCAATTGGGTCGTGTCAACACACACCATAAGCATCGCAATGCTATGTGAAGATAAGCGAATCCAAAGAATAATAAATGATGAAGGCTGGCTATTGACAAGCTCAACCCCGTTAACGTCTACATCGAACAGCCGTTACGATAGGTCCAATGGAAACCTTGGATGTCTGAAAATTTACTCAAATGGAGTATCAAGTTAAGCCAATTTGATATCACTTATCTCCCTCGAAGGGCTCTCCATGGTCAAACATTATCATACTTCATATCTGAATCCACCACATCAGACGACTATTCGAAGAACAGTGGAGAACCGTCCAACCGATGGAGAACATACACAGATGTAACTTCCAATAATCGGCTTTTTAACGTCGAAGTTGCGTTGATGACTACTGAGGGACGATCAATCTACCACGCCCTCAAACTCAACTTCCCTGCAACAAATAACGAAGCTAAGTATGAAGCCTTGGCGCTCAAACTTGCAAGAAAACTACGAGTGGAAACTTTACATGTCTTATGTGATTACTAGTTAGTAGTACGCCAAGTCAGGGAAGATTATCTGACTAGGGGGCAACGTCTTGCACCTTATCCCAACCGAGTCCAAAAGCTACTAGCCGGCTTCGACTATTACACCAGTACACAAATCATCAGAGGACTAATGAAAAAGCTAAGTCACTGGCCAAGCTAGCCAGTTCTGGGGATGCGTGGCGAAAAGACTTTGTCCCAATTGAAATACTTATTATTCCAAGCATTGACATATGAAGATCAACTAGATCTTAGAGATAGATCTAGGAGAGGGGTCATGGATGACTCCTATTGAAGACTATCCATAATCAGGGATTCTTATTGAATAAACGAATAAGAAATGGCATATCCTCCGCGAAGCATCACTGCATGGTTATGTCTGGATCGTTTGACTCCATCGATACAGAACATTACTTTTGTATCCATCGATCCGAGACCCAATATTACGTATTCACCGATACGACGCATACATTCCAACCCTTCGCATCGATTCAGGAGAGGATCGTTACGAAGGAGCATTCAAAAACAACAACCATCAAACGTTGTTACAACGAATTTCGCGTCGGTTCAGGAGAGGATCGATACAGAATTCAATATAAGATAAACTGACAACGACTCGTAAACGTCAGCGAGAGTCAGATTAACATATATGCATGAATGTCGGACTAATATTCGATATTCCAGATTTTCAGGAATCAGATTACAACAATGAACGGGTAACTCGACACTCAGTTACAATAATGCACTACATAGTCATTGGAAGTCAACAAATCAACATTTATATTACTGGTAATCAATCGAAGGTTACATCTTTTGAAGAAAAGATAGCTACTACTCAACGAATCAGATAGAACTTTTTTAGAATGAAGGATGCAGCATTTCAAAGCACGTCGTGTTCACACAATGGTGCCCTCACGCAGGACGTACTTTGGGGGGCAAATGTTATCCCGCCTTTTGGCAAGGCCGAGATACCAAGGAATTGGTCAAAAACCTAGAGTCGCTCGTGATGGACATCTAGTGCACATAGGTCTACCCTGGATATCGATGAATTTTGTCTGAGACCAGATTGAGCTGTAATTGATAAGACATGACTGGAAAAGCAAAGAGAGCCAACATTCCAAGTTTCAAGTCAATCCGAGTTCATATGCTCAAGTTACGATGGATGCAAGTTGAAGGGAAAGGCCATGTTTTCGTATCCATCACTATGTGTGAATTTGTGTCCATCTCCAAACTCTAGTTCGAATCCATCATTTTGGTATCAATCGACTTCGAATCCATCGGCAGATCGCCTACTTCGTATCGGCCAACTCCCATGAGTTCGTATCGACCAGGAATGGCTTAGTTCGAATCCATCGAGTTCGTATCGATGGACCTCGTATCCCTCATCATGTGAAGCACTTTGTATCCATCAGCTAGTGTCTGCCTCGTATCCATGGAAGAAAGGGTTGTTCATATCCATCAGTTCATGTCTACTTCGTATCCATCAGTCCATGACCATTTCGTATCCACCAGAAGACAATGCTTCGAACCCGTAACCGCTGACTTGCTCTTATCCAACGAGTCAATTAGCCAAGGTGACGTGTCTTCCATCGAAGTAAGCAGGGCGAGATATGTGGAGTCAAAACAGTCAATGCGGCACAAAGACCGGATCGAGACGAAGCGCGCGCGCCACCTCACTTCAAGAGCACGTGCAGCCAGCGAGGCGAACGGATGGAGTCGAATTCATGGAGACGAACCAGACAGCCTATGAGGAATCTCAGTTCGTATCGACGATATCTCGTGATCTATTAATCCAAATACTATGAAATTTTCAGGGAAGCTTACATGCACACTGGAGGATGTCCATGCCAAATTTCAGCTCAATTGGACATCATCTTGATCGATACGAAATGGATTCGTACCGATCACAGATCGAGGTGAAACTTTCTGGAAACGGTCGCGTGGGCCCCCTCACGTGCCAGACCAAGTCTCCCGGAGTTTGAGCGAATTCTGAGCCTCCTACACCTATAAATAGAGCCCCATAATCAACAGAAAAAGGATCTTTTTCTCTGAAGTGTCCAGACTCTGCCGGATTGAGATTTGCATCTTATTCTTACTGTTGAATCTGAATTCCAAGCTATAATTCGCTGTTGTTCGCTATAATCACTTGTAATCATTGAAAGAGAATCAATAAAATCATCAAAACTTCATAGTGGACGTAGGCGATATGCCGAACCACTCTAAATTGCTTGTCTTTGCATTTTACATTTCTGCTTGTTGGAGTTTTTGTTAGATAATCTCTGTTTTACATTTAAGTTCTTCATTTTATCTCTTCAAATAACTCCCGAAGAGTGTTGTGCCCATTTTTGGTACAAATAGTATGTATTTATATAATTCTTTGGACATAGAGCTATATTTATTTTGAGCTCCAATTTTTCTTTTAATCACCTTAATCCCTTGCATTTTATCAAACAGAAGCTCCCATGCAAATTTTTATTTATTGCCAAATTTTTTTCTGTTTTAATGCATTATATATACACATTATAATTTCAGAATTTCTTAATATAAATGTATATTTTTCATTTTATTTTTATTTTATTTTAGGGTCATTACACATTCCGACTAAACGCTCTGATTATCTAGATCCCATATATACTAAACTCAGTAGATAATCAAGATTAGAAAATTTTACCCCCTCCCCCCCTCCCATGCTAGTGTAAACTAGTGTGGTGCAATGTAATGCAGTGCAGAGATAAACAGTTCAAAATCAAAAGCAAACATAAGTGACGGGACTTTGGATTCCGACCAGAGTGACCATCATCACTGACCATCTCAACTGGTGTTTAGATTGATTGGTTGTGTAAGCTTTGGGATCGACCATCGGCATGCCGAAGTGTGAAGTACATTATTAAAGTCCATATGTTAAGTTTTAGTTTATATTCTAAGTCCCACGAGTTTGGTCATTCAATTTCGAGTTCGATATTGCTCATTATTATCATATGTTCAAGTTCGCTAAGATGGGATTGGTTGTAATTGTTCATGCAAGTGAATTTGGATTGGTATGCTAAAGTGTTTAAGTTTAATCCAAAGCTTAGAATTGGCTAAGTACCCATAGCTGATCCCTCTACATAAAAATAGTCGATCCCTGTTACGAAGCCTACAATCGATCCCTCTTATGAAGCAAAACAACCGATTCCTCTCGAAAAGCCCATGACCGATCCTCCATCCACAAACATACCACTACCGATACCTCCACTTAACCGCATTCTCAATCCTCCTAAAACAAACAACTGATCCCTCTTTACTTCACGAATGACCGATCGCTCTCCACATCAGTAACTAACTGATCCCTTCATTTAATAAAAGAACCGATCCCTCCACCTAACTATACAACCGACCCCTTCCTCCTCAAACTTCAATACCGATCCCTCTACTTCAACATTTTCACACTTCCATCAAACATCCACTATGATCCCTCTCCTTCACCTACATCCCAACCGATCCCTCGCTTAATCCATACGCCTCGTCCTCCTCAAACAACATCAACCATCTCCTCTACATCTAATCGTAATGTTATGACTCTATACGCATCAAGCCCTAACCCATCCACCAACATGATCGAACCCATCATCTCGTCAGAAATTAAAGGTTAGATGTAAGAAAACCTACCTAAGTGTATAGAATATGAGCTTCTTAAGAGAAGATTTTCGACTTCGATTCAGATTAAAGATGGAGTGGTGGTCTAAAGCAAGAGAAGATGGCGAATCGAAGGAAGGAGATGATGTTTGATTCGAAGGAATGGGTTCGGGTTAATGAAAGTTTGAAGGGTTTGGCTCTAAGGAAATGGGAAGAAGGGTTTGGTCGAGAAGAAATAAAGGCGAATGAAAAACGAAATGAAGTAAAGTAATGGTTAGAGAAGGAAATGTTAATTTATATATGGAGCTAGAGGGATCAGCCTATCTTAGTTTCTTCACGAAGCTAACAGCATGTTGTTTCCAATGTTGAGAAGGATTGGGTACGATCCTTACCCAAGGGGGATCCTTTCGATCCCTATCAACGTACATCTAAAAAACAACAGAAAGAGAAAGGGAGGATCATCTAGAAGAATGCTGATCCCTATGAACAAAAAGTAAAAGAAGGGCATCAACCATATGGGTAAAAAAAGGAAAGAAAAAAAAAGAAAAAAGGAGGGGGATCGGCTAGGAGAATGTCGATCCCTATGAACATTAAAAAAAGAGAGAGAAAAGGTATCGGTTATGAACCCTATGCACATGCAAGCATATACATATACATAAAAATTATGTAAATAAATATAAAATGCAATGGAACTGCATATAATTCAATAAGAATTGGCGACGACCCCTGAGCGTGCAAACACATCCGGGGAACAACAATAAGAACATGTACCTGAACGTGCATGTGTATATTCTAAAAGTTTGGTTTTTAGAAATCAATGAAAATGAATTTAAACCTAAATCTTTCAAGGTTGAGACTAGATCAGATAGCCAAAGCTTACTAGTCTCGTAGAACCGGACATAGATATCAACTGACAGAATATAATCCTGAATTTATATTATTGGAAATCGACCAAGTGTCATGACGATTAAAGAGTGATTCAGCACTTTGGGAAAGTAATTCAACAACTGGCTGGATTTCTTTCCGACGACTCTAACTTGCTTCAATTCAAAGCACGTCATGTTCAGCATAAGACATACTTTGGAGGACGTGTTATTTGGCATTTTAACCTGGTTATAGTCGAAACTGATTGGACAAGTTAGATTCAACTGTTGTCAAGGCCAGTAAGTCCATGTGGGGTCTAGAAGTCAAGTACAGATAGTAATATGAAGCCATAGTTGAACGATATTGAGATATGTAATGCATAATGTTCAAAGTATGGAATATAGTTTCATAGAAAATGGATCGGCTATAATCCCTCTCAATCATAAGGATTAGCATATTTCATCTAAGAACGTGCAAGTCAATGGGAAACAATCAATATATCAAAATGCATATGAAATTTTATGAGCAAGATGTGGGAACCCTAGGGAGCCTACCCTAGGGATCGCACCCTAAAAGGATGAAGCAAGAGGGATTGACCCTCTTCCCTCAATAGGGATCGGCCAGAATTAGGTAACAACTCATATTGTAGCAAAGATCAAGCAATAACTCAAGTTATGCTAATCCAATTGACATGAAACCTGGAGGCTAAGCATATTACAACATGGTAAAGCTCGCATTGGAATCACACCCCCAAATTCTTTCAAATCAGGGATCGGCAATGGTCCCTATTCCTTGGAATTTGGGCCATGCGATACCTCTAATGGGTCCATATGGTTTTGGAGATCCTTCTATCGAATTTTCAAGGAGATATTTCACCGTCTTCCCCTATAAATACAGGCTTGGTTATTCATTTTTGGGACTTTACGTTGCTTATTGCTTTGTACTCTATTATAACTAAGTATCATTCGATCCATATTGTACTCAATTTACAAAGTGATTAATAAAACTATCTATTCAAAGTGGACTTAGGCAAACAACACCGAACCACTATAAACTGCCATGTTTCGGTTATTTGCTTATTTATTATTGCTATATTATCTCTGTTTACATTTAATATTCTTTATTTATTTATCTACACAAACTCTTGTGTTCAATTTTGTAGCAAACAGTAGGCGTGGCCTATGTAAGGTGAAGGGAATTCCCTACACTTTCGCTGTGTTGTGTTATATATCCATATAACAAAAAGCATCCTGCTTAACAGAAAACATAAAGAAGGGTTGAGATTTAATATTGGAAAGACATCAGATGGTTATCACTTATGCATGTCAGCATAAAACTAACGACGTTTATATTGCTACTATTAGATCGATCTCATTTTCGGATTCCCTATCCTATGCAGCTTCCTTCCTTCCTCGATTTCTTTCTCACTTTCCCATTCCTCTAACAAAAATTTGGCCCGGCTGAAACAAGTCATCATTTTCTGTTCATCCAACTCCTCTAACTCTTTTCGCTGTTTTCTTTTACTTAATTCTTCCCATCTTGATCCTTTATATTATCCTTTTTGTGTAGATTTTCAACTGTACAATTGCAACTTTGCATTTGGTAATCGTTAGCATTTGCGATGGAAACAAGAGTATAAAAATGGCTTCCTTCTCAAGTTCTTCTTCTAATTTTTCTTCCTCTAGGGCTTGATAAGTTCAAATCAGAACTGAAGTTGTGATCACTTCTTTATTAGAATATATCTTCTTCACAAATCTATTGATTAATCTTATTTTAGTTTTGTTGCTTTTTGTATAGATTGTCAGGTGTAAAAATGCACTTTGTATTTGGTAGTGAATCTGAGAGCGGAAAAAGGGTTCAGTTCCTCAGATTCTAATTCATGAAGATATGATACCCAATAGTTTGTTCGGGTAGTTAATATGATGTGAGTAAGAATTTTCTTTTAAATGTAATGTCATTTTCTAAATAGAAACATGATGGTCATCATTTACTATATTGCTGTCAAATTTCATAATTTCTTTGAATAAATTACTAACCATTGCTAAGTGAAATAAGGTTGTTATTATATAGAAAGTTTGTTCTGCTTGGACATCAGTTAAAGATGGTGGCATTTTAATTTATGTTGTAGACAAAGTTAGCAGGTTGTTAGTAATTAGAGTGTGCTGCCCCACCTTTATACTCTCACTAACCAAGGGCACTACTGGGTTATGTTGTAGATTAGCACGAAGAATAAGGCCGTTGAAAAGCGACCAACTGTATAATTGCTTTGAGCGAGTACCGATATGTCAGATAATATATCACGCATATCATTTCAAGAGGAAATCTAACATATTCAATACAAACTCAAAGCTACTATACAGTGGCTAAATGCCTTTCAGAAACAATATAAAATAATCATGACATAAAATCAAACATAGATATTCATATCACTAAGGCGGAAACATATATGAATATAATACCTAGAAGTGAACATCATAGTAGTGGTCATACAAGATCCACTACATCACAAAAGAATAGGTACATGTACTACACAAAAGAATATGTATACATCAAAGAGTCTCTATCTCGTATACATGAAAGACAAAAACTACTAAGCTAAAGTAGTTAGCCAAAAGTTGGAAGCTAGTCCCTACTAAGAAGTCAAGTGGAAGCACCTGAAACACCTCGGTTTGACCCAAGTATTATTTAAGAAGAAAAATAATAAACGGATCAGTCTAGCTATAATTATCATGTAAGATGAGGTAGGAAAGATATGACAAATATATATGATAAAAATAAAAATCATACAATATCTCAAGTTTTCTCAAACACCCAAAAAATATATCATATTATTTAATTTTATTCACCAAACCGCAAATATTGATAAAGCTTATCAATGCAAATCACAAAAATTGATGAAACGCAAATTCCAGAAATCAATATTTAGAAATCCAGAAAGCACAAAGGATGAGGCCTATCACAAACGGGAGCACGAAAACTCACCAACACATGTATCACAAACGGGACACTATCCCATGGGTCGCTAACCCCTAAAAATGATCTGAAGCTCCATAGAATAGGGTATAGTCCCCACTTGCGAACAAATGAGTCAAAGCACCATAGATGGTCAAAAGACCATGGGTCGCTACCCCACCAAATTGAGCCGAAGCTCCACAAAATGGGGTACAGTCCCCCACATGGAAAAAGAGACATTGCATATCGCAAGTCTAAATCACAAAATGATCATCATTGATCAATAAGTGTAAATTACACTAAGCTAGTAAATAAATAAGTTTAGCTTCATGTCCCATAACCACTGGCTTAACTTAAATATTTACGAACAAATTTTACATTCCCACTCGAAAATTATCATAAGATTTCAATCGAACAAGTCCAAGAATTAACCGATAAAGTAAACACAAGCGTTTTATACCACTTGTTTTGCTAAGTCGTTTAATTGGATTTCTCATACGAATGAGGTAAAGGTTTGTATATACTAATAGATTGGAAAACAGTGTTAAAATTGAGCTTTGTATTAAAAGTAGTGTTGAAATCATTTTTATAAAAGTGTTTTAGTATTTACTACTAGTATAAAACCTTTGTATTTAAAAGTGACAAATCACAGAAACGATTATAAAAACAATCTATCACAAAAATCCACATTTTCATAACGTGAATCAAAACCATGGAAATCGATATCAAATCCAACAAATGGAAACACCAAAAATCCAGAAAAGAAATCATCAAAGTTGATATTGAATGACAATAACTATTTGGATAAACAAAAATCGATATATCGAAAATCCACATAAAATTAAGCCAAATTTCAAAATTTAACAGCCATAGACGTCTGTGGGAAATCCACAGACGTCTGTCCCCTATCTTGGGAAATTGTAACCCTGAAGTCATAGACATCTGTGGATAATCCACAGACGTTTGTCACCTGTAGCGGGACAAAATTTGCAAGGCCCTTAAATGGGCAAATCTACGCAACTTCTTGGATTCGGAAGCGATTGAATAAGCAACTGCGATTGGGGATTTATGCCAAGCGACAACCCAGCTCTAAAGGCTCTTCAATTCACCCAAAACAACATTTGTAAACACCTAAACTAGTTTTTTCATAAATTTTGACTTCAAAATACCAAAATTAGGAAAATTCACCAAACCAATTCAATTCAAAAGCAATTGAATAAGAAATAGATGATAGGAATTCATACCTAACAACAATCAAAGCTATAGACATAGATGTGAGTTCAAGAACTCACCTTTAGCCCAAAATAGAAAAGATAAGCTTTAATAGAAGCTAAGATTAATTCCTCTTCAACTACACCTCTAGAATCTCCAATCTAGTATCACATGCAAAGATTTCCTAAGTTAGGTTATAGGAAATTTTGAAAATCGAAGAGAGATTGAGATGGAGAAGATGAAGAGGATTCTTACCTAGCTTCTCTTTGATTTTATAACTTGAATTTGAATTTCCTAAGAATCTAGGGCTTAGGAATTTTAATTTCCTCTTTCCACCATTTTTCCTTTAGCCTGAGAGTATAAGGAAATTATGAAAGGAATGACGGAAGGGAAGAGGAGTTGGTGGTATTTGGTAGAAGAGTTTGGGTTACTTTGTTGGGTTAATGGCCTAGAACACAACCCAAAGCCCAAATGAAAATATCGAAATCCTAATCAATTCCAAACACAACAATGTTTATACTTAAACAGTTGTAAACGTCGATTTGAACTCAATGAAAATAGTCTCGAGTCCAGATTCGACTGTTTACAAAAAGTCACATATCGGACTTTAACAAAATTAATGATGCTTTATTTAAATAAAACATTTAAATATATAATCGTAAAAATATGCAGGTTGTTATAGACTCCCTTCCTTAAAGAAATTGCGTCCTCGCAATATTTAAGAAGGAAATAAAGAGTAACAACTATTCCATGACATGACAATCACAAAAAGGAAAATTGAAACGAGAAATTCACCTTAAGGAGCACGAGAGAGTAAATCAGGATGTGTTCGCTCGATAAATTCTCTGGATTCCCAAGAACAATCCTTAGGATTTGCGGACCATTGAACTTTCACAAGCGAAACGTCTTTGTTACGAAGGCGTTTAACCTTTGTAGCAATGATGCGAATAGGATGTTGCTCATAAGTCAAATTAGGCAAAACCTCAATTTCTTCAATAACACTAGGCTCAAAAATAGAATCGGAATCTCTAAGGCACTTCCGTAGCTGAGAAACGTGAAATACGTCATGAATAGCGGAAAATTGAGCCGGTAACGAAGACGATAAGCCATGGGACCAATGCATTCGGTGATGGAAACGGGCTAATATATCGAGGTGCTCATTTTCCCGATCGACTAAAACACACTACAACCTTCATAGGTGAAACATGAATGAATACCAAATCTCCTACAGAAAATTCAAAATTCCTTCTTCGGTTATCGACATAGGATTTTTATCTACCCTGAGCTTCTTTCATCCTATGACGAATAAGGTCAATCTTTTCTGTGGCATCACAAATAAAATCTGGACCTAAAACGAGCTTCTCACCGGTTCCAAGCCAACACGAAGGAGATCGGCATAGCCTTTCGTAGAGTGAGGTGCCATACCAATACTATATTGGAAGCTATTATTGTAAGAAAACTCAACAAGAGAAATATGATCTTCCCAACTTCCACCAAAATCAAGAACACAAGCACGAAGGAGATCTTCAAGAGTTTGATTCACACGCTCCGTTTGTCCATCGGACCGAGGATGATAAGCGGTGCTAAAATTAAGCTTCATTCCCAAAGCTTTTTGAAGACCTTTCCAAAATCCACTAGTAAATAATGGATCACGATCGCTAACAATAGAAGTAAAAACTCCATGCAATTTAAAATTTTCTTTAACATGGAGTTTAGCCAAAAGAGGTATGGTTCGGCTGGACCGAACGGGAAGAAAATGGGTGGATTTTGTAAGTCTATCTACAATCATCCATAAACTATCATGACCTGAACGAGAACGGGGAAGACCATTGATAAAGTCCTTGGAAACTTGATCCCACTTCCAAACGGGAATGTCTAAAGGTTGCAATAACCCACTAGGCCTCTGATGCTCGGCCTTTACGAGTTGGCAAGTCATGCAATGCTTAATAAAGTTAGCAATATCAGATTTCATTCCATCCCAATAATAAAGTCGCTTCATGTCTGCGTACATTTTACTACTACCGGGATGAATGGTAAATTTAGAACGATGACAATCTTCTAAAATGTCTTTATGGAGACCACTAATATTTGGCACGATAAGTCTACCAAATTTTCGAATGCCTCCACGAGCATTAATTTCAAAGTCTTTCAAACCATTAATATTATTATTATCTCTACAACTTTGGCTAAGATGAGCCGATTCAGAGTCGTGTTTTGAGCTTTAAGTATGTGGTCAAATAGAGAAGGATGAGCCTCAAGGCTACATAAAATAAGAGATGAACATGAATTAGATTCACGATCTCGAATCTCACATGTGGATAAAGTCTCGAGATCATTCCATTAAGATATCATCATAGAAACAGCCGCTTGTTGCTTACGTCTAAGGGCATCGACAACACGATTTCCCTTTCCGGGAGTATAAAGAATATCAAGATCATAAGATGCAAGGAATTCGAGCCAACGTTGTTGACGCAAATTAAGTTCCTTTTGAGAGAATAAATACTTTAAAAATTTATGATCGGTGTAGAGAATAAATTTCTCTCCCAAAAGATAATGACGCCAAATTCTAAGAACGAAAACAATAACCGCGAGCTCTAAATCATGAGTGGCATATCTAGTCTCGGCAGGCTTTAACTGCCTAGAAGCATAAGCGATAACATGTTCCATTTGCATGAGAACAGCTCCCAAACCAATACGACTAGCATCGGTATAAACAACCAAGTCTTGGTTCCCTTCGGTAATCACAAGAATAGGAGCATCGGAAAATAGTTCTTTTAATTTCTGAAAAGCAGCTTCACATTTGTCTGACTAAATATACTTGACTCCCTTCTTTGTCAAACTAGTAAGAGGTAAGGAAATTTTAGAAAAGTCTTTTATGAATCGACGGTAATAGCTCGCCAATCCAAGAAAACTACGAATTTCCATTACTCTCTAGTCTCTTCTAGTTTTGAATCACCTCAATCTTTGAAGGATCCACGGAAATTCCAGATTCAAAAATAATATGTTCTAAAAATTTCACACGAGATTACCAAAAATGGCACTTAGAAAATTTTGCTTTCAATTGATTGCTCCTAAGAGCTTCCAACAAAATTCGAAGATGTTTCTCATGCTCTTCCTCGGTTTTAGAATAAACAAGAATATCATCAATAAAGATAAGAACAAATCGATCGAGTAAGTCTCTGAAAACTCAATTCATAAGGTCAATGAAATAAGCTGGAGCGGTTGTTAAACCAAATGGCATAACAAACCATTTATAAGATCCATAACGAGTACGGAATGATGTCAAAGGAATACCATCCTCTGCAATTCGAAGCTGATGGAAACTAGTTGCTAATTCTAACTGTGAAAAGACTCTAGCACCACAAAGTTGATCGAATAGATCATCAATCCGAGGCAAGGGATATTTATTCTTAATGGTAAGGTCATTAAGCTTGTGGTGGTCAACGCAAAGTCTAAGTGTACCATCAGATTTCTTCACAAAGATAGGTGAAGCTCCCCAAGGAGAGGAACTAGAACGAATGAACTGTTTTGCTTCCAATTCAGATAATTGTTTATGCATCTCCATATTTTCCTTATTGGACATACGATAAGGAGGACGAGTGATAGGTAGAGCTCCCAGGATTAGATTAATTCTGTACTCAATTGCTCGCTTAGGTGGTAATCCTAAAATAGGCTCAAAGATGTCGGAAAATTCACGAACAACGTGAATGAGGGAAATAAGATCTTCCTCGTCATCATTATCATCATGATGAGGACTTAGAGAATATAAGGATGCCACCGAAGTGGAATCGGAATCATCAAGAAAGATAGAAATTTGCTTAATCGATTGGGGATCTCAAAGATGGATAGTCCTCTCAAGACATTGGATGTGGGCTTCATAACGATTAAGGCAATCCATTCCCAAAATCATTCTGAAACCTAAATAACGCATAACATGCAAATCGGTATGGAAAACATAATCACATAAAATAATCTCAACATCCTTACAAAATAAACTGAGTGTCGTGGATCCACCAACCGGACTTGCAATTTTCAGTGAAGTCATCAAGCCCATAACATTTAAAGGCAAAGTATCCACAAGTTCTTTTGATATAAAAGAGTGAGATGCACCCATATCAAAAAGAATTCGAATAGGATGATCACGAAACCTAATAATGCCATCAGGGACAGAATGAGAAATACCTTCACTAAGAGAAGGGTTACTAGGAGCTTGCACAACATTCAGCTTTCCCTCTTTCTTATTTTGAAGTTTGGGACATGAAGATATAGGATGACCTGAACTTTTGCAATAGCGACAAGTAAGGGACCTTGGACACTTATTGGCATAGTGGTCCTTAAAACCACAATTGTAGCATTTTCCACGACCAGGGGTAGGAGTCTTCGCTACCGAAGTTGCTTGCTTCCCTTTCTTATTGGGATTAGGGCCTCTGAACTTATTATCGGGATGCCTCTTCTTGTTGTTGTTGAAGTTCTTTTTGGCACCCTCAACATCAACATCACTTTCTTTATCGGCCTCTTCAAGTCGAAGAGCGAATCTACAAGCTGATCGAAAGACACTTCTCGTTTCAAAAGTAAAGCCTTTTTGAGATTCTTATTCAGACCATATATAAACCTTTGATTCTTCTTCAATGGGGTATTAATATACTCGACCCCGTATTTAGAGAGGGATTCAAAAGATGCGACATGATCTGTCACGGAAGATTCACCCTGAGTAAGATCAATGAAGCGTCGAGCTAAAGTTACCTTTTCTGCTTCAGGTACAAACTTTAACTCGAACCTTTCTCGGAATTGCTCCCAAGTAAGATCGGCTTCAACAATTTCTGAAATTAAAAGTTCATACCAATCTAATGCTCTCTCCGGGAGCATGCTAGAAGCCACTTGGACTCAATGTAAATCCAAAAGATTCATGCGTGAAAAGATGCGATCATATGTTCGAAGCCAAGTTTGGACTTCTATAACGCTTTCGGAACCTTTGAATGGCTTTCCACCCAAATTGATGTAATCACTGCACAAGCGTGCAAACCCGGATTTAGGATGAGTAGGCTCAGGAATGGGACCAGCAGCTTGGGCATTCTTTAGAAGATCCAAAAGCTGTTGAGCAGACATGAATACGCCATCCTGAGGAG
Organism: Allium fistulosum; assembly: GCA_030737815.1. NCBI lineage: Eukaryota > Viridiplantae > Streptophyta > Magnoliopsida > Asparagales > Amaryllidaceae > Allium > Allium fistulosum. The sequence continues at coordinate 10,637,947 of JASFAW010000014.1, forward strand.
GACCACTAGATTAACCAGTGCTAGGACGGCCTGCTCTAACCATTTCTCTTCTTAAACAAAAAGAAAGAAGAGGAAAAATGTTATTCTCAGAATGAATTCTAATATGCTTGATTGATAAAACAAGGCATCATAAAATAAGATAGGACATGACGAATCCTAAGACTCGAATTAAATCTTAAGGCACGATTTCTAAGAGAGACTTAGGACAATGATCCTCGTCATAATATCCTATATTGTTTAGAAGTTTGGCTCTGATACCATGCTGTGACGTCCCACCTCTATACTCTCACTAACTAAGGACATTACCGGGTAATGCCGTCGATTAGTGCGAAGAATAAGGCTGTTGAGGAGCGACCAACTGTATAATTGCTTTGAGCGAGTACTGATATGTCGGATAGTATATCACGCATTTCATTTCAACAGGAAATCTAACATATTCAATACAAACTCAAAGCTACTACACAGTGGCTAAATGCCCTTCGAAAACAATATAAAATAATCATAACATAAAATCAAGCACATATATTCATATCACTAAGGCAAAAACCGATATGAATATAATACATAGAATTGAACATCATAGTAGTGGTCATACAAGATCCACTACATCACAAAAGAATAGGTACATGTACTACACAAAAGAATATGTATACATCAAAGAGTCTCTATCTCGCATACATGAAAGACAAAAACTACTAAGCTAAAGTAGTTAGCCAAAAGTTGGAAGCTAGTTCCTACTAAGAAGTCAAGTGAAAGCACCTGAAACACCTCGGTCTGGCCCGAGTATTATTTAAAAAGAAAAATAATAAACGGGTCAGTCTAGCTATAATTATCATGTAAGCTGAGATAGGAAAGAGATATGACAAGTATATATGATAACAATAAAAATCATACAATATCTCAAGTTTTCTCAAACACTCAAAAAGAATATCATATTCTTTAATTTTATTCACCAAATCACAAATATAGATAATGCTTATCAATGCAAATCATAAAAATTGGTGAAACACAAATTCTAGAAATCAATATTTAGAAATCCAGAAAGCACAAAGGGGGAGGCTTATCATAAACGGGAGCATAAAAACTCACCAACACGTCACAAACGGGACGCTATCCCATGGGTCGCTAACCCATAAAAATGATCTGAAGCTCCCCAGAACAAGGTATAGTCCCCCCTGCGAACAAATGAGCCAAAGCTCCACAAACATTCAAAAGACCATGGGTCGCTACCCCACCAAATTGAGCCGAAGCTCCATAGAACGGGGTACAGTCCCCCATGCGGACAAAGAGACATTGCACATCGCAAGTCTAAATCACAAAATGATCATCATTGATCAATAAGTGTAAATTACACTAAGCTAGTAAATAAATGAATTTAGCTTCATGTCCCATAACCACTGGCTTAACTTAAATATTTACGAACAAATTCTAGATTCCCACTCGAAAATTGTCACAAGATTTCAATCGAACAAGTCCAAGAATTAACCGACAAAGTAAACGCAAGCGCTTCATACCACCTGTTTTGCTAAGTCATTTAATTGGATTTCTCATATGAATGAGGTAAAGGTTTGTAGATAATAATAGATTGGAAAACGGTTTTAAAATCGAACAATGTATTAAAAGTAGTGTTGAAATTATTTTTATGAAAGTGTTTTAGTATTTACTACTAGTATAAAACTTTTGTATTTAAAAGTGAAAAATCACAAAAACGATTGTAAAAGAAATCTATCACAAAAATCCACATTTTGATAACATGAATTAAAACCATGGAAATCAATATCAAATGGAAACACCAAAAATCCAGAAAAGAAATCATCAAAGTTGATCTTGAATGACAATAACTATTTGGATAATCAAAAATCGATATATCGTAAATCCACATAAAATTAAGCCAAATTTCAGAATTTAACAGCCACAGACGTCTGTGGGAAATCCACAGACGTCTGTCCCCTGTTTCAAGAAATTATAACCTTGAGGTCATAGACGTTTGTGGATAATCCACAAACGTCTGTCGCCTGTAGCAAGACAAAATTTGCAAAGCCCTTAAATGGGAAAATCTACACAACTTCTTGGATTCGAAAGCGATTGAATGAGCAACTGCGACTAGGGATTTATGCCAAGCGACAACCCAGCCTTAAAGGCTCTTCAATTTACCCAAACTAGGGTTTTCCTAAATTTTGACTTCAAAATACCAAAATTAGGAAAATTCACCAAACCAATTCAATTCAAAAGCAATTGAATAAGAAATAGATGTTAGGAATTCATACCTAACAACAATCAAAGCTATAGACATAGACATGAGTTCAAGAACTCACCTTTAACCCAAAAATAGAAATGATAAGCTCTAAAACAAGCTAAGATCAATTCCTCTTCAACTACACCTCTAGAATCTCTAATCTAATATCACATGCAAAGATTTTCTAGGTTAGGTTATAGGAAATTCTGAAAATTGAAAAGGGATTGAGATGGAGAAGAAGAAAATGATGCTTACCTAGCTTCTCTTTGATTTTATAACTTGAATTTGAATTTTCTAAGAATCTAGGGCTTAGGAATTTTAATTTCCTCTTTCCACCATTTTTCCTTTAGCTTGAGAGTATTAGGAAACTATGAAAGGAATGAAGGAAGGGAAGAGGAGTTGGGGGTATTTGGTAGAAGAGTTTGGGTTACCTTGTTGGGTTAATGGGTTAGAACACAACCAAAGCCCAAATGAAAATGCCAAAATCCTAATCAACTCCAAACACAACAATGTTTATACTTAAACAATTTGTAAACGTCGATTTGAACTCAATGAAAGTAGTCTTGAATCCGGATTCGACTGTTTAAAAAAGTAACAGTTTGAACTTTAACAAAATTAGTGATGCTTTATTTAAATAAAACATTTAAATATACAATCATAAAAATATGCGGGTTATTACATAGAGAGTTAAAATTATAGTTCCTCTGTTTGAACTTCCTTATTGCTTACCAATTTCAAGTTATACTAACTTTCTTATAAAATTATTATGTGTTCAGGTTAACGCTGTTAATGAGTTTGGGTTAGTGATCTGTGCTACCCTACATGAGCTTATCCTATTATTTCAAAGATTTTTTGTTGGAGTAAGTAAATTTAGTAAAACGGCCTTATCAATGTAATAAGGATTACCATGTCCATTCCATCCACTCTTCATATTTAAATGTAAATGACATTTATGATAGTGCTAATATGTTGCATTATTTTAGTATAGTTTGGCTGAAGAGTTACTAGATGTTGTGATATGTCCTACTATTTATGGTTAAATGAACACACTTAAAAAGATTTAAGTTTAATCCATGGATCATCAGTGTTCATGAAGTTGATTTTGGTTAGAAGGTCGTCTGTTCTCTGGAGTACTTGGATTTTGCATCAATGATACCATTTAGGATAATTTCAAGGAGAACCTAGAAAATTATCTTCAATTCATTATTTTTGCTATAAACTAATATCATCCTATTTTTCATGGTCGAATATTCAATTTAAGTATGCTTATTACCAGTTTCACAATAGGCACCACTATGTTTTGTTTTTATTTATTAAAAACACTTTGAAAATGATTTAGTGCACGGGTAATATGCTTATTACCAGTTTCACAATATGCTAATGTGCTGCATATTGTTTCACCAATCATTTTCACAATAGGATTTGTTCTTTTAACTGTAAATATGCTTATTACCAGTTCCTCAGGTAGTAATATTTGCTATAAATGCTTATTCCTTGAATGTTACTTCCCATGTAAACATGCTTATTACCAGTTTCACAATAGGAATTTGTACCACATATGTATGAACACCACCCGTGCATTGTTGCACTACCTATTCATCTGTCACTAATCATTTTCTTTCCATTTCTCATCGATATTCTAGAACTACTACATAGTTTCACTATTCCAGTCCATCTAAATATGAGAAAAGTCCATTCACTTTGACATTCACATAAATGGGAAAACTCTATCTCCCATACATATAACTGCCACAATATCCACATGCAACCAACGTACATAACGCCTACATCATTATTTATTTTCTGACACCGATTAAAGTGTTACTTATTAATAGTTTACTTTAGCAATTTAATACTGAACTACTGATTATAAGTTTCTCAACTATACAAGTGAATTAAACAAATTAAGTTTAATTGCAGAAACTTCATATGCAAAATATTGATGTAAATTCTATACATATTTTTGTTACCATTAACAATTCTACCATTACAATGATCCTTTTGTTTTAACAAAAAATTCATTACAACTTTACTGGTACTACATTTGTAGTACTAGAGACTATAATTAGTTTTTTTTTTATTCTTTTTCATTCCTTTTAATATTAGATTAAGACAACATCAAAATTTAATGCATAAATTCAGTCGCATTGATGTTACAAAAAAGAATGTGGTCTTGATGTTCACTATTTTTGTCCACAATGCATGTTTACAATCATCCAAAGGAGCTACTGCGAAAAGAAAGACAAATTTACATACAAGTATAATTGATAAGCGTTCTCTGTTTAGAAATTGAACATAAAAGAGATAGAGAAATTAAACGATGTGCAAAATTTGTGTTTATATGTTTCTTATGACATGGAAGGCAGTAGATATACATGTTCCCTTTGGTTCTTTTACTAATATACTATCCCAAACGGCTATTTCTAAATGTGTGTTACGTAGACATATATTTGTTTATGAAAGTGGCAAGATTCCATGTAGATTCACATAATGAAGCTATAGTGGATTAAGTTATACTACTCATTCCTTCACCTTCAATGTAAAATTTCACTTTCACTAGTGGAAGAAAACATTTAACTTATATTGAAAACATTATGTCAAATCAAGGATATGCATGTGCAAATGTTGTAAAATATGTATGTGCATCAAATACATCCCACCAATCTATTCAAACTAATAAACTATAGAACGATAATCTATGCTTCAGTGCAACGCACGGGCTTCAACTTGTTTCCCAACATTAAATATTCCACGGAGGCGTAGGGACAAAATAAGGAATTCTCAATGCTTTACCTCCTCCTTTAAACATTCCCTATGCTTTCCCTATGCCAGCGTAGGGAGAAAACGGAATTAATTCCCTACGCCTCTGTTACGCCATCATAGTGATTGTGTAGGGAAATCTACCTTCAAATTAAAATTAAATTAGTTATATATAACTATTAATAGTTATATATACCTATTAAAAATAAAAAATAAAATAATATGACTTTTATATTTGAATTTAAATTTGAATTAAATTAAAAATAAATTAGAATAAGATTCCAAACTAAAATTGAAACTAAATGTTATATATAACTTTCATATTAAACTATTTATCTTTTAAATTTGAATTAAAACTAAAATTAAATTAGATAACTTTTAAAAATAAATTTAATATTAAATTATATTATATATATACTAAAACTTAAAATTAAATTATATAAATTTTATATTTGAATCTAATATAAAATAAAATTACAACAAAATTAAATTAACCCATTTTAAAAGATTGCTTAGTGGACAAATAATTATAGAATAGAGGAATCTCCTATGCCTTAATTCCTTACGCTTTTTTGGTATATATTTCTCCATTGTTATTCCATAATTATTTGTTAAGCAATATTAGTAGTTCATGAATTATCATTTTCATATTTCCAAATAATAATTATTTTATAAATTTAACAACGGTATACATATGGCTGATAAGAGATGATCGGATTTAACTACAACGTTGTTTTATAATATAGAGTTGGATTTTGGAAATTCAAAACATATACATGGTTGTTGTTCCAAGCTAGTCGTATTCGATAGAACTCTAAGTAACTTAAAAAGTAAAAACAGTTTGAACTAAGAGTGCTTTTTCCGTGATGACTTTTCTAAATCCAACTATACATAATTGTTATTTTTTTGCAAAATTTTAAATATACAATTTTGTGTCACTCAGACTCAGATTGCTACTCGATCTTGTAAGTTAAATTATTTTTGTAGACAATTAACTAACATCGGTTAATAACTTAATTTGATAAGATGTAGTATCAAAATGACATAAAAATTGATATTTAAGCCTCTATACAATTAACCAATGGGTAAGGCTAGATTTTGAAAGTTCTAAAAGTTAACATGATTGTTGCTCCAAACTAGCCATTTTCAATAGAACTCTAACTAACTAATATTAGAAATGACTCGTTTGACCCAATAGTGCCCAGTTTTTGTTTTTGTTTTTTTAATCCGATCGTACGCAATCATTGTTCTTACCATAATAGCTTAAATTTAAAATTTCATGTTGTTCAGACAAGGTTTGGTACTCTATCTTATAATAAATTACTTTTTATAGTTAACTAATAGCGACTACCAATTGAATTTGAGAAGATAGAGTACCAAATTATGCTGGAATGACACAAAATCGTGCGACATGCTTACGCCACTATAATAACTTTCAAAATTGAATATAAACTAAGACTAAATTATAATAATTTTCAAATTAAAACTAACCTATAATTTTTAAAGTTTTAAATATAGTTATGATTAATAAATTTTACTATTAGAATGAAAATCAAATTATATTAATCCTTAATAACTTTTAAATTTTAAATAAATATAATTTGATTTTCATTCTAACAGTAAAATTTATTAATCATAAAGTTAAATTATATATACAACATTTAAATTGAGCTAAACTAAAATTAAATTATAATACCTTTCAATATTAAGATGATAATTAAATTTATTAATTTTGAAACTAAATATAAATTTATATAATCAAAAATTAAATTATGGTTTATATAACCTAATAACATTTAAAATTAAAACTAAAATGGAATATTTTTCAATGCGGCATTGATAAGGTGTAGGTAATTCCCTGCACCTTCCCTACAACGAACATAAATGGAAAAAAAATCAACAAGATGTAGGTAAACCCTACGCCTTCCCTACATTTGGCTTATTTTTCAACGTCGTCCTTACACCATTAATCTTATGTGTTAACTTTTTATATATATTTAGCTAAACTGTCTAATAGTTGAATTTGATAAAGTGAAAAATAAAAAATAATTATGATAACTTTTAAAATTGAGATTAAATTACAATACCTACTAACATAGTAATTAATTATAGTAACTTTTAAAATTGAATATAAATTAAAACTAAATTATTATACTTTTCAAATTAAAACTAAACTATAATTATTAAATTAAATTTTTTTTGTTATTAATAACTTTTATAATTAAAATTAAAATTAAATTCTAAAAATTGAATTTAAATTAGAATAACTTTTAAAATTTAAATAGAAATTAAATTATATACTTAACATTTAAAATTAGATTAAATTTAGTTAAATTCTAATAACTTCATAAGTGAAGATGAAAATTAAATTAAATTATTTTGAAATTAAATTTAAACTTACACAACCCGAGTTAAATTTGAATTTTCATAACCTAATAATATTTAAGTTAAAATTAAAATGGATTATTTTTCAACACGGAGTAGGTAAGGCATAGGTAGTGATGTACGTAGAAAAATTGGTTAGTGGGGGTGAAGTAAGTCAAATTTCTATTTAACGGCTAAGAACATAATATATCTTACAATATTATTACACATTTGCACTAAGATTATATTATTTTAATATTCTATATAGACAAACTAAAATACAACTACAAAACATATCTTATTTAAGAACAACCATTTTTAGGTTTTAAGTATTAACTCTTTTTAGAACACATTTTCTTTGTTGGGATGATATATAATGCATATTTTTTTCTATATAAGTCATTAAAATATGGTTAGAAGTGCAATTTGTAAAGTGCTAAAATGAAACTAATCTTGGTGAGTGTCAATATGAAAATGCCTGATTCAAAGAACTAAAAGGCCTTAACGGAATCTGGACCGATAAAACCAAGACCTGTGATTTGGATTCGACATAGTTTTCACTTATGCCGACTTAGAAAGTAAATGTATTTTCAACCGTACACTTCTTCGTTTGAACAATTTCTTCCTTTAAAACATGCTAACTATCTTGTATTTATACGTTAGAACGTCAAATTGATTTTGTTAAGAAACGACGATTTACAGTCTAATGCAACACAAATAAATAATAAAGCATGAAAAAGAAAGGATAAATTTTTTTTGCGTGGTTTGGATTTTTGCAAATCCTATATCCACGAGTCAAATTCTTCTTATATACTTCTTCTTAATACAAGTTTTTTCTAGGGCATTCCCTTTACAATACAATACTCTCCTTTTGCCTTTGCCCTCTTTTTCTCAGAAAAAGTAGGAAATGATCGGAGAAAGGCCCCTTCCCCGTCCTTTGGCATCTTCTATTTGTAGTGTAGATAATCGATTGCGGATTGCCACAACTGCCCTTATTTGTTGCTTCAATTTCCGTCCCATGATCTTGCCACTAGTCATTTTTGGTATTGTAATTTAACATGCTAGGATTGCTTTGGAAGGAAGTCGTGATTTAGGAAGTTGAGTAATTAATCTTTAATGGAAATAATGACCTGGGCGGGAAATCCTGAAATTGAAGCGGGAATCTTGGACCTGAGTGAGTTGCATTTCTTTAGAGAAGTGGAGGATTGGTATAACACTTTAGGGCATTACGAGTTGCTTCTTGGTTTCGAGATGCGGTCGATGTACTTGGAGTGGGGTTGCAGTAATTGGTGTGCGCCTTCAGCATGATAATGCGGTGCTCATATCTTGGATATTTATCTAATTTACACTTGTTTGTTTGACATCATATCGAGGTGATATTGTACTGCTCTGCCCTAGCTAGGGCGTTGGCTTGTTATGCTTATGGATGTGACCTGAGCCAGCTGTGATTAAGATTTACTCCATGGCTGATGTACATTGGTCGTTGATAAAGGAGGAAGGGTTGGTATCTCTGTTGTCTACCTATGAATGTGTATCTACGTTGAAGCACTGTTTGAGTGGCCCTATGCGTAACCCTATGGAATGCTCCTTAATTCCTTACTGTACTACTTAGGTTGCTCTCAACATGTGCATTGCATATCCGTTCTTGAAGATGCTAGCAAAGTATGTGTTTTGCTAACAGCGTAGTTTGGTTACCCATGCTCTTTGGCTTGTGTGTGCAATGTATCATCGCTCATGTGCAGTCTTGTATGACTGGGATGCATTATATTACCGAAGCAGCATATTGCATGGATGTGCAGTATTTATATTTTTCTTTGGCTTTGTACATTGCAATTGCCTCCTGCTCCCTCTAGCTATGTTAGATGTTGAGGAATACCATATAATATTAAAGCTTAAGGGATAGGCGCATATTTGATATCTTTGTGGCTCGTCTTTTGGGTGCAATATTTCATCCTCTTTTTGCTTATTTTGGCTGCGAGTCCTCTGGTTAAGGTTAATGGTAGCGACCGAAGGCTAGTTTATTGCAAAGTATCGTCTGGATCGCTTTGATTCTAGCTCTTCTCACCTTGATTTTAATTGCAGGGGCAACTTTCTTGGCTCTACACCTTATGCATTCCTTTTTATGATAGTGCAAGAAACGCGAGTGTAAACTTGCCCCCTAGTCTGCAGCGGTCGCATGCTGGTGTAGATTTGTAATATTTGGTTTGCGCAATTGTCGCCTTTGCCTAATCTTTCCTTCTTTTTACGACAGCAGAAAGAGTCCTATCAGTTACTTTTACAATTAATGCTTTCTTCCACGGGTTATTTTCCTAGTGGGTTGTGGTCTGAACTATTGTTAACTCAAACTTTTCATTTTTCCATGTAAATCTGTATCAATCTTTGTGCTTATTGTTTTGGCAATTCAGTCGATGTTTCACAATTTCCTTCATCATCGCGATTGTGTGGCCATTATTCAAATTAAGGTATGTATATTTCCCTTCGTCTTCTCTTTATTCATTTTTTGTTCAAGAAAAGAAATAGGAGGAAGAGATATTTATAAATCGATCATATTCTTGCTTTCGAATTTACTTCTTAGGTTAAAGTAAGAAATTTGTTTTTTGTTTTAATTTTTGTCAAATCTCTTTGGTTTAGAATCTTTTCTTTTGATTAATCTTGAAATTTTGATATGGCTTCCTCTTCATCTTCCCTTTTACTTTTGCCTTTTAAAATTACTCGATCGGAAGAAGTCGGGGGTATTTTAACGCAATTGGGTTTTCAGGTTAGGCTGCTAGGGTTGTTGAATCCCATGAGCATTTCGATACTCCTCCAACTAGGTTTACTCCCATTACTCTCGAAAACATACGTTATGGTCTCTTCTTCCCTCCATCCAATTCTTCGCCAATGGCTTGCTTCTGTCGGTCTTATGCCAGCTTAGCTTGCCCCCTCTCTTACACTCTTGTGATAGCTACTTTTATTCTTTATGCTGAAAATGATTAAACTCTCTCTTACAAGGAGCTTCAGTTTCTTTTCGATGTTAAGAAACGTCCTTCAAGGAGTGATGCTAGCTTTTACTATGCCCTGGCCAAAACGATAGTTTTTCCAAAGGTTCCTCGGAAAACCCAGCCATGGACCGATTTATACTTTTTGTTTCAATTATAGATGATTTTCCTTATTCTTTCTATAAACGCCCTGCTCTGTTTTCTTGTTCCAAAAAAGACATTGAGGAGTTTAAGAGGAGTAGGGAGAGTATTTCTTAAAATAGATGCAGATAAAAGGGAACATAAGATATTCTTTATCGAAGAAAAACTATTATAGCATGGGTTCATGCACCCACCTCGATGTTTCTCTTATTCCATTTTCAAACATTTCTCATTTTCGGTCGATTCTAGTGGTATAGGATGTTGATGATAGAGTTTACATTTACTATTCTTACAATTCTATTTTTCATTGGGATCTTCTCCTAGTTTTAACATTTTCTTTTTATATAGGTATAATGGCTGCAGCCCTCCTTGGTTTAGCCAGCCAGTCGAGAAAGCCTCCGCAAAAGGCCAAACGAAAATGAGTGTGTGATGCGGCCTTTGACTCTGATCAAGGCCCAAAAAAGGTGGCTCCTTCTCTCCATCCTCCTCCTCTCCATCCTCCTCCTCTAGGCGTTCCTTGCCTTTTTACTTCAACTCCGTTGACTGTTCCTCCTTTGCAGAATGATCCTACCCCCTAAGCCTGCTATCAGTCGCTTATGGGGGGTCATATTTGCTCTATCGGAGAGTATGGAGGAGACTGCCCGAAAGTTGTTTCTTTGCATTGCATCATCCTCTCCACCTTTTCTTCCTTCCTCTTCCATTTCCTAAGCTTTCCTTTTATGAGCTACTGTTTAAGCTAGAGAAGACCTAGTCTTACATTTGATTTTTTTTCTTTTTATTTTGTTTTATCTTATGCCAGTTCGTTCACTTTATTAATTAATTAATTTTTTCATATAGTACTCTGCCCTAATGATGGAAGCACAATAGCATGAAAGTGAGCATGGTGCTACTCTTAATCAGGTAGCTAAGCTTGAAGCTGATCTCGATGCTTATACTGTTGAGAGAGCTAACCTTCGTTTCTGCAAAGGTCAAGGCCGAAGAGGCGGTGATGGCTGTGGTGGAAGCTTTTTCCTTAGAATAACTTGCATTTGTAGAAAGATTTATCTAAGGTGGAAAAAGAACAGGCCAATTCAAGAGAAAAGTTTAGGATTGATACCTCTAACTTGGTTTATAATCTATATATCACAGCTAGGAGTGAGTTTAAGAAGGAGATTAGCCTTGACTTTTTGGATAACCAATCTTTGATTGACTCGATTTACAAGTTTTTCCGTGACAAGTGGAACGAAGAGTATGCTGATTCCGAAGATTCTCCTGACTGTTCACCGTTGAAAGGTATGGGTGAGGGAGCGGGGGTGGAACAACAAGACCCACCTCATGATGATACCGAGCGAAGGGCTAAAGCCGATATTAAGGTTATCTCACCTTCTCATGTGGGTGTTTAAAACCTTTTGTATTAACACTTAGACATGCTACTGAATGGGATTTGTTTCTTGATTTGTTCTAAATGGTTTGTTGTAGTTACTTTACTGTGTTATTGCTTGACAAATCATTGGGTTGTTTTAGTGTCCTGAAGAAGCTTTGTTTGTTAAACTTCTGAAGGAAAGCGAGGACAGATTCAAAACCCAAACTTTAGATCATCTTGGTCTTAGTGTTGCGGCCATCAGTAAGCCCGAAAGGGAATTAGATGAGTCGTATGCCACCCTTAAGAACGCAACCTAAGAGTTGCTTTCGAGGATTGATCAAGTAGTTAAAGAAAAGGAAGCCCTTGGTTATTTTGTGCTGGTCGATGCCGATACATACTAGAAAATGGTTCATTCCCACCTAACAGCCCCCACTTAAAGTGGATTGGGCTTAGGCTTAGAATTTTGATAGATGACCGAGCTCTCCATCTCCTTGTTATTTTACGCATGATCTTTAAGTACATGTAATAAATGATGGATGTTCAATGTTAAAATTTTATCTATCTTATTTTGGATAAGTTTATTATATTATTGATTAAGTTGGTTCTCGCAAAACTCTACTCAATACTAATGATGCCAATGGTCAGGGTGCTCCTACCTCCTATGTTGCCCCTGACCTTAGAGGTTCTGATGCGATTAACCTTGGGGTTAAGGAGGAGGATGCTTCTGATGCTCCTGAGAATGAGTTTATTCAACTTAAGGATGAGAATGAAAGGCTTGAAATAGAGTTGAGGTTTGCTTATAAGGAGCTTCAAAAGGCCAAGATGCACTTGAGCACCAATATGATTGTAACAGAAAGCTGCATGCATGGTCAAGAGGTGCCGCATCAACGTTGGAAAGGATAGAGCACGGTTTATAGGAGGGTGAAGATCTCTATGGTATTATCTATAGATTTGAGTTGCATAGTACAGAAATTAGGTGGAGGACATGTCAGTGGAAATTTCTCGTCTGCTTAGTTAAAAAGAGGCTCTTAAATATGAGCAAACAACCGTCGTGCCTCGGTTGAACACAGTTTCCACATTCCTCATAGGTTCTGGGCCTTCTCATCATCAACATGAGGGATGAAAAACCGATGCCCATAGGGTATTGGTGGCTTTGCTAGACAGACCAAAAAGACAAGACCTCAGTTAATTGAAACTCTAGAGGACATAGGGAGAATAGTTGTATTAAAGATACAACCTTTTGGTGGTTGCTATTCTTCTAGGCTAAGTGTCACCTCCGCGCCAACCTTTGAGGCCGAATCGGATGAAGTTTTGAAGTGGAAGAATGACTTAAAAAATTATTTTATAGTATTATTTTATATGGGCCCATCCCTTCGGTTGAGTGAATTCATATTTCTAAATGAAATGACTAAGTCGTAAGGCTTTAAGGTCTTAATTTTAACCCTGACAAGAGGGGTTTAGTACCAGAAGGTTATAAGAGATTGTTTATCTCTCATAGGGATTTGACTGAAGAACCATCTGACTTTCGCCCCTACCGAAGGGTTTAAATACGGCTCATGCATTACCGTTGGAATGGAACAATAGAATTATTAAACCTTTCGATAGTCCGGAGGGTTTGAGAAGCCATTTAGTCCCTACTGAAGGGTTTAAGTACGGCTTAGACCTTACAGTTTGACTGTATCGATGGACTCGTTAAACCTTCTGATAGACCGGAGGGTTTAAGAAGCCATTTAGACCCTTCGGTCAACTCGTCGTGATTATATGACCTTCATCCATATCATTTCATTAAATTATATCTCCCTCGAAAACCGAAAGTGATCCACATCTCCTTTGAATCCCTTTGGAAGGTTATGAACCCTTCGGTGACATCAAATGGTGAGATTGCTTTATTTATCACTCCTTTGACACTTTCGGCTTGCTAGGTTGATATTCCACTTGTGAAAACCTTTCAAAAAAAATGCATGATTCAAACATATTTAGATAATAATAAGAGCTGATTCAATATGCCATGAGACTTATATCTAGAACTAATTCACAAGTTACATTCTCCCTTTTTGCAGTTAATACTAAGTAGAGGAGAAGGGAACTCATGAAGTTATCCGATGATAGTTTCACGACACATTCTCGAACTAAACAAAGAATATAAGATATAAATCATAAATGATTAGTCGTTAATATTGAATTAACGCCTAATCATAATTATCCCCAAATTCCGAGTCGATCGCAAGCCACAATTCTATTTATTTCCTCATAATGGAATCTGATACAAAATTTAAGAAGTTAGCCCCCAATCTGATTTCTAAATTAGGGTTACAGTGTGTTAAGAGGGAGCAATAGTGGTTGTTGAGTAGAAGAATGGGAAGAAAATCGGATCCCCAAACTGGACCCCCTGGGGTCTTATTTATAGATGTTGGTGGCCTTCTCTTCGGCCTTATGCTCTCGTCGGGAACGGCATGTTACTTCTTATATGTAGTTTTAAACCTCTCGGTTTTGACAGAAGGCTGCTACTTATTCATCATCACGGGCTGCTGAACGTCGTCGAAGAGTCTGTATTTCCCAATGTATTCATGAACCTTTCGTTTTTTTCCACAGGGTTAGTCTTTTATGAGGTACTATGAACCTTCCGGCCTTATTGGAAGGTTGCCTCCTTATTTGATTACTGCCGAGAGCTGCGCTTTTCCTACACATTGTCGGAAGGTTGTCTTTGGTTGACTTACGAACGCTGCCCTTACCTTATACCTTTCGATATTATCTGAAGGTATTAAATGTAAGTTCCGACCGATTCGAAAGGCTTATTATGCTTTTGGAAGGGTTGTTATAGAGTTAGATGTCCTTGCTTGGACTTTTTACCCTTTTCGAAAGGTAATGACTTCTTCGAATGATGAGACATGAAATCCTCTGTCACCTTTGGAAGGTTTCAAGCTACTACCAATTGTCATCCGCATCCCTTCAACTCTTTCTAAAGGGTTTGGAGCGACCTTCTTTTCCCTGATCCCTATATTATATTAGATGGTTTCACAATCATTTTCCTATTTGGTCCAGGAGGTGTTCAACAGTTTTTCCTCCGTGCTCAAGAAAGCTTCACTCTAGAGTTATCATGCGCTTTTTCTTCATTACTGTTATATAAACCTTTCGGCATCATTGGTGGGTGTGTTCTCCTGATGTTCTTTTCCTATGCGGAGGGTTTCTAAACTGCCTTGTTTTATCTTCACTTATATTTTATGGTTAACATTTAGCACCCCCCCTTGTATAAAGAAGGCTTTTGTTCTTTAGGACAAAGGTTCTAGGTTCATTGAACTGTCCCTGCATTCTTCCTGCTAATAATGAGTAACTGAAGACCAGAAAATCCGATTTGACGTTGATAATGGAAACCTAGAATATCATCTTTGGTAGTGGGCAATAGTTGACAAGGATCTTTGTCTCAAATATTTAGAAGTTCAAGATATCATTTAGGTGATTAACAGTTGAAGCCCAGAATACCACTTTCAGGACATCATTTGCTGACAATTAACAACAGGAGTTCCAGAACACTGTTTTTGGTAGCTAATGATAGAAAACCAGAATACCACCTCCGGCAATTAATCATAGAAGTCCAAAATACCAATTTTTGTAATTAACAATAGAAGACCAAAATACCGATTTCGGTAATAGAAGACTAGAACACCGTTTCTGGTAATTGATAATGGAAGACCAGAATACCATCTCTGGTAATTAATAATAGAAGACCAGAATACCATCTCTGGTAAATTTTCGCGAGAAGAATTCAGTGAATTTTCTCTAATTTTCTTGTTTTGTGTGTCATCTTCAAATCTTGACGAGGTTTTGCATGCTTTTTGTTTCTCGGCCCAGAGTTTTCTTTGTTCATTTGTTATTTGTTTTGGCATATTTCAGACGAGGACTCTTTAGTCCCATTTTGTGCTTATTTAAGTAGAGCCCATTTCAGGCTGTTTGTCATCTTAGACATTACCAACCTTTTGGTGGTTGCTATTCTTAAGCGATGCCGATTTCTAGCGATGCCCATTTCAGGCATGGACTTTCTTAGTCCACCGGACATTTCATCCTGGTTTTCGGTGCACTCAGCTAGCTTATTCTGAAGCAGGGCCCGAGGACTTATCCGACCTCCCTCTAGGAGGCGCCTTAACCTGGCCATAGCGTGATGCGGTTAAGGGCTTGTTAGGTACCTTGGTCAGGCCATAGCGTGGCGGGACCAAGGGATTACTCGTCCTCCCTCCAGGAGGCTGGCCAACTTGGCCATTTCTGGTTTTGGCGTAGATAATGGATTATGCCCTCCCTCTAGGAGGTGCCTTGACCTGGCCTTCTTGGCCCGACCAAGGGCTTTCTACCATTATTGGTAGCCTACCATCTTAGGTAGTCCAAGTTTTTAAGGCGAATTTCACTCCCGATCGTGTAGAATTTTCTTAATAAATCATAGCAGAGACGTTCTTGGAAATACTTTATTCATTCAAAGTCGAAAAATATGGTCTCAAATGTTCTGCATTTCAGGTTCTTGGTACCATATTTCCATTAGGGTAGCATAGCTTGTAGGCTCCTGGGGGAATTTCTTTGAAGATTATCAATGGACCTTCCCAATTAGGTCCCAGTAGCCCATCTGGTGGGTTTCTTTTATTGGCATTACCTTTCAAAGTACTAAATCCCATTGTTTGAATGACCTGGCTTTTACTTTTGAGTTGTAATATTTCGATATCCTCCATTGATATTCAGCCGTTCTCAAGGCTGCTTCATCTCTTAATCCATGAATCGGGTCAAGTGATTCCTTTCTCAATTCTTGGTTTGGATTAAAGGCGTAGGCAATTCATCTATGAGAAGGTACCTCAATCTCTACAGGTAGCATTGCTTCACATCCATATGTTAGAGAATATAGGGTATGACTCGTTGCAGTTCTATTTGACGTTCTATAAGCCTACAGAACTAAGGGCAATTCTTCTACCCAATTCCCTTTTGCCTTGTTCACCCTCTTTTTCAAGATTGTCTTTATTGTTTTGTTAGCCGCTTCGACAGCTCCTTTGGCCTTTGGATGAGTGACCGAGGAGAAGCTTTTTATAATTCCATTCTTATGGTAAAATCGTGAAAACTCTTCACTCTCGAATTGGGTCCCATTGTCGGATATTATCTTATAAGGTATCCCAAATCTTGTGACAAAGTTTTTGATGACAAATCTTAGCACTTTCTCGGAGGTAATTTTCGGGAGTGGTTCCGCTTCAACCCATTTTGTAAAGTAATTTATTGCCACCACAGCATATTTCGCTCCGCCCTTGGAGATTGGAAACTGTCCAATTAAATCTATTCCCCAAACATCAAATGGCCATGGGGTAGCAATAGGGGTTAGTTGACTTGGTGGGAGACGTGGTATCTTTGAATAACGTCGACACTTTTCACGCCTTTTATCATATTCCATCGCTTGGTTAGTCAAATGTAGCCAGTAAAACCCTTGTCTCGTTATCTTTTTGGCTAGTTTTATTCCATTAGAGTGATCCCCACAAAACCCTTCGTGCTTCCTTTAATATTCTCTATCCGCTTTCGGGTTTCACACATCGTAAATAGGGAAGGGCATACCCTTTCTTGTAGAGAACTCCATCCATGACGGTAAAGCTCCGAGCTTGTCGTTTTAGCGTTTGCACTTCTATTTTATCTGTTGGCAATGTTCTATTGACAATAGCATCCATAATCGGAGCCATCCAAGTGTTTTCATAATATTCCTCCACTATTGGAGCTACAGGTTCTTCATTCGGTATTTCTTGATCTATCCCTTCTGATTCTGGTGCCAAGGCTTGCGATCGGGTCAACACTAATATTTCCGTGGCTTTCTCTTGTTTGTTTTCCTTAATGTTGGGTTTGGCCTGAAATCCTATAGGTATAACTCGAGTTTCAAGGGCTCCTCTTGAGCTTGCCAACTTAGCCAGTGAATCTGCTTGAGAGTTTTCTCCTCTTGGTATTTGATGTATGGAGAAATCTTCAAAAAGTGTGAGCATCTTTAAGACTTTCTTCACATACTGACTATGTTTAGGATCCTTGGTTTGATATACCTGCTGGATTTGGTTAACCATCAATTGAGAATCACCGAATACCTGGATTCTCGGGATTTTAAGCTGCAAAGCAAGGGTTAATCCTGCAACCATGGATTCATGCTCTGCTACATTGTTAGTTGCTGAGAATCCTAACTTCATAGCATAATGTAATTTATGTCCATCTGGGGTGATTATCACATATCCTACTCCGACCCCTTGCTCGTTTGAGGCTCCATCCATAAATAATTGCCACTTGGGTTTTACATCCTTTTCCTTTTCGGATTGTTCTAAGATGAACCCTGTACACTCGTTAATGAAATCAGTTGAAGCCTGCCCTTTTATAGCCGTTATAGGCTGATATGCTATATCATACTGACTTAGCTTAGTGCCATACTTAATAAATCTTCTAGAAGTCTCAGGCCTACTAAAGACCTGTTTTAACGGAAAATTAGTTAACACCTTCACCGGATGTGCTTGGAAGCAAGGTCTTAATTTTCGAGCTGTCAAAATTAAACATATGCCAGCTTTTCAATGACTAGGTATCAGATTTCAACATCCTTTAACCTCCTGCTTACATAATAAACTAGTAGTTGCAGTCCATTACCATTTCTAATCAATATCGAGCTCATTGCTTGTTCGGAAATTGCCATATATAAGAATAGATCCTCTCCCTCTTCGGGGCTGGATAAGATTGGTGGCTTTTCCAAATGTAGCTTCAGCTCTTGAAATGCCTTTTTTGTAATCTTCTTTCCATTCAAAAAATTTCTTCTTCTTAATTACCTCAAAGAATGGTATGCACTTATGAGTAGCCTTTGATATAAACCTTCTTAGTGCTGCCACTTTCCCATTCAAACTCATAAGATCTTTATTTGTCTTAGGTTCCGCCATATCCTTAATGGCCTTGATCTGTTTTGGGCTAGTCTCAATCCCTTGTGCACTCACAATATATCCAAAAAAAATTCCAGAATGGACTCCAAAGTTGCATTTTTGGGGGTTGAGTTACATTTGATACTTGCGGAGCACTATAAACATCTCGTTCAAATCTTCAAGATGATCTTTTGCCTCTTGAGATTTTACCAACATGTCGTCAACGTAAACTTCCATATTCCTCCCAATTTGTTCTTTAAACATTTAGTTAACCAACCGTTGATAAGTTGCTCCGGCATTCTTCAATCCGAATGGCATTACCCTATAACAATAGGTCCCTTCGTCTGTAATGAAGCTAGTATGCTCCTCGTCGGGTTTAAACATAGGGGTCCAATTGTACCTAGAATATGCATCCATTAGGGAGAGCAGCTTATGTCCACTGGTGGAGTCGACCAATTGATCTATCCTTGGCAACAGGTAACAACCCTTTGGACAAGCTTTATTCAAATCTATGTAATCTACACAAGTCTGCCACTTCCCGTTAGATTTCTTTACCAGAACCGGATTTGCCAACCATTTAGGGTATCAGACTTCTCGGATAAACACATTTTGTTGCAATTTCTTGACTTCTTCCTTTAGGGCGTTGGTCCTAACCTTATCAAATTGTCTTTTCTTTTGTTTGACCGAACAAATGTCTGGATTGATATTGAGGGCATGGTTCAAGACCATAGGGCTAATTCCAACCATGTCAGAGTAGGTCCAAGCAAAAACATCCTTATTGTCTTTTAAAAACTCTGTCAGTCTTGACTTTAAGTGCTCCTCAAGATTCTTTCCCATTTTGATTATTTTAGTAGAATCGGTAGAATTTATTAGAACTTCTTCGGTTTCTTCAATCGGCTTAACTCTTTCCACCTCTCCTCGATAATCTAACTCTGTAACGATTTCACTTTCCTCTATTGAGTTGGAATCCATTCTCTTTCTGTAAACTGCAAAACACCTTGCAGCAATACGTTTGTTAGTTTTATCATATTTTTTCTTTGCTCTGAATAAGGGATGTAGAAATCCATCTTTCGAAGGCTGTAAAGTAATGGAAGAATCAAAGTAACAAGTGAACTCCCTGTTATATTGCTTTAGAGTTGCAAAGTATATTCCTTGTGATGCGAATTGCTCGCCTCGGATAGTGCCTCAGACGCTTTTAGTGAGGAACTTGAGCATTAGATATTTTGGTGAGACAAATGCATCCACTTCGTCCAGTGCCGACCATCCAAAGAAGGCATTATAAAATGATGGCTGATCTATGATTACAAAGGTTGTTTCAAAGACTCGAGAACATGGAGGAAATCCTAGTTGGACCAAAAGCTTCACTTACCCAAGTGGAGTTATCCCCTTATTGTTGAACCCAAAGATAGGCTCGGGCTAAGTTCAAGCCTGTCCTTGGAAATTCCCATCTGATCAAACTCATGGAGAAATATCACATTTACAGCACTCCCCGTATCAACCAAGATTTTTGTGACCACCGAGGACCCTATCTATGCTGTGATCATTAAGGGACCATTATATGGGTGATGGATCTCCCTTCTTAATTCTTGTGGATTGATCACCACTGTGTGCATATTTATGTTGTGCTTTGGACTTTTGAGTGGCAGTTCCTCCTGTTTAAAAATACACATTTCTTAGTCTCTCGAATGTATTTATTTCGGGCATTTTGACTTCTACCAACGGGATGTGGTCCTCCATATATGACATCAATCCTGCTCTGGGGTGGACTTAGGCTTAGTGGGTCATCTTCCTCAATCACATTCACAGTATTACCAACGGGCTTTCTTATTTCAGTGTCCGATGGGAAAGTCTGTTGCGGATTCTTCACAAACTCTTTCAACTTCCCTTCTTGAATTAACTTCTGAATTATCCCAGCTAGTACCTTACATTCGTTGGTTCTGTGGCCATTCGCCTTGTAGTAAGAACAATATTTGTCTCCTTTCTTCTGTTCAGGGTAATTTTGGGCTTTGAATGAAGTGGGGAAGTTGACCTTATCCTGGGTCACTGCATAGATGTAGGAAATTGGTCGGTTTAACGCCACCGCGTTAGTATTGGCGTCTTCCCATTTAGCTCTCTTAGGAATTCTTTCCGGGCCAAATTTACCACTGTCCTGCTTGTGACCAAATTTCTTCTTTGAGTTGTACAATTCATCCATTCAGATAAATTTGTCGGCTAGAAAATGGAAATCTTGAAGATCTCGGCATCCATGGATAAACAACTCCTTCTAGAAAGGATAATTAATTATGAGCCCCGAGTGGACAGCGAGGAGCTTGTCTATATCATTCATTCCTTTAGCCTTCAAGGCTTCGGTATTGAATCTCTTTAAATAATCTCCTAAGGATTCTCCATGCTTTTGTCTAATGTTAGCAAGTATAGTATAATCAATATAGGGATATTTGCATATGCAGAATTGAGCAGAGAACTCGTATGATAATTGCTTCCAGGAATATGTCGTGTTCTCACGAAATTGTCGGTACCATCTAGCGGCGGCCCCTAGTATTGTGACCGGAAAAAGTCAACATCTCACGGTGCCGGAAGCATTATATAAATCCATATGACCATCAAACGCCATCAAATGGTCATCTCGGGTTAGTTGTCCCACGATATTTCATGGTTGGGACCTTCACATGAGGTGGTATAGGAGCTGACATAATTTCATCGATGAAAGGTGCAACCCTTTCGTTATCGTTTACTCTTTCATCTTTAGTTCTCTTACACTTAGCATTTAACAGGTCTTTTACAGCCTTTTCCGCCACATCCTTGAGGTAGGCCTCATTGTTCAGGTAGTTCCTTTTATTAGGTTTGTAGCTATTCGAAGTTGAACTCGTGGAGCAATCTTTATTTTCTGCTGGGACTCTTCCTTGATAATTTGCCTTCAAGGGAAGACAATCCTTTTTTTTAGATGAAGAAATATTAACTTTACTTTTTACAGAATCCATGTTGATTTTCAGATTCCTTCTTGGAGACTCAACTTCTTCACCCGCCATAGTAGCTTTCATAGATGATAGGTGAGATAACACTTCATTCAGGAGATCTTTCATTTCTGCCATTTGTCGTTCCAGATATGCGATTTTAGCAACGTGTTTTTCTAGCTAAAGATCTTGAGTCGGAGCTAGTTGTGGAGACAGCCGGACCTAAGCTGGAGGTGGAGTTGATTGAGGTGGGACGGAAGGTTGCCCCTATTCCCTGTTCCCAGGGTTAAAAGAGTGTGATACATTTTCCTCCAAGGAAGTAGCATGCTCATTCCTTTTGCTTGCGATAAAGGGTCCTTTTGATTTCATTTTCCTACAACAAACCAAATTTCACCATTAGTTGTATTAATAAAGCAGGTCGGAGGTTCGAGCCCTCCTTCTAACGCCAAAAATGTTAACAAGATTTCCTGTTAACATCCCTGATGCTTTTCATAGTATTATTTTATATGGGCTCATCCTTCAGTTGAGTGAATTCACATTTCTGAATGAAATGACCAAGTCGGAAGGTTTTAAGGTCTTAATTTTAACCCTGACAAGAGGGGGTTAGTACCAGAAGGTTATAAGAAATTGTTTATCTCTCATAGGGATTTGAGTGAAGAACCATCTGACTTTCGACCCAGCCGAAGGGTTTAAATACGGCTCAAGAATTACGGTTGGAATGGAACAATAGAATTATTAAACCTTTCGATAGTCTGGAGGGTTTGAGAAGCCATTTAGTCCCTACCGAAGGGTTTAAGTATGGCTTAAACCTTACGGTTTGAGTGGATCGATGGACTCGTTAAACATTTTGATAGACCGGAGGGTTTAAGAAGCCATTTAGACCCTTCGGTCAACTTGTCATGATTATATGACCTTCATCCATATCATTTCATTAAATTCGATCTCCCTTGGAAATCAAAAGTGATCCACATCTCCTTTGAATCCCTCCGGAAGTTTATGAATCCTTCGGTGACATCAAATGGTGAGTTTGCTTTATTTATAACTCCTTTGACACTTTCAGCTTCCTAGGTTGATATTCCATCTGTGAAAACCTTTCGAAAAGAATGCATGATTCAGACATATTAAGATAATATTAAGAGCTGATTCAATATGCCATGAGACTTATATCTGGAACTAATTCACAAGTTACATTCTCCCTTTTTGCAGTTAATACTAAGTAGAGGAGAAGGGAACTCATGAAGTTATTCGATGACAGTTTCATGGCACATTCTCCAACTAAACAAAGAATATAAGAAATAAATCATAAATGATTCGTCGTTAATATTAAATTAACGCCTAATCATGATTATCCCCAAATTTCGAGTCGATCGCAAGCCACAATTCTCTTTATTTCCTCATAATGGAATCTAATACAGAATTTAAGAAGTTAGCCCCTAATATGATTTCTAAATTAGGGTTACAATGTGTTAAGAGGGAGCAATAGTGGTTGTTGAGTAGAAGAATGGAAAGAAAATCGGATCCCCAAACTGGACCCCTGGGATCTTATTTATAGATGCTGGCGGCCTTCCCTTCCGCCTTATGCTCTCGTTGGGGATGGCAGGTTGCTTCTTATATGTAGTTGTAAACCTCTCGGTTTCGACAAATGTTGCTCCTTATTCATCATCACGAGCTGCTGAATGTCGTCGAAGGGTTTGTATTTTCCAATGTATTCATGAAACTTTCGTTTTTTCCATAGGGTTGGTCATTTATGAGGTGCTATAAACCTTCCGGCCTTATAGGTTGCCTCCTCATTTGATTACTGCCGAGAACCGCGCTTTTCCTGCACGTTGTCGGAAGATTGTCTTTGGTTGACTTACGAACGCTGCCCTTACCTTATACCTTTCGATACCGTCGAAAGGTATTAAATATAAGTTCCGATCGATCCGAAAGGCTTATTATGCTTTCGAAAGGGTTGTTATAGAGTCAGATGTCCTTGCTTGGACTTTTTACCCTTTTCGGAAGGTAATGACTTCTTCGAATAATGAGATATGAAACCTCCGTCCCCTTCGAAAGGTTTCAAGCTGCTACCAATTGTCATCCGCATCCCTTCAACT
Source organism: Allium fistulosum (assembly GCA_030737815.1). Lineage (NCBI taxonomy): Eukaryota > Viridiplantae > Streptophyta > Magnoliopsida > Asparagales > Amaryllidaceae > Allium > Allium fistulosum. The sequence continues at coordinate 10,661,705 of JASFAW010000014.1, forward strand.
CTTCTAGAAGGGTTTAGAGCGACCTTCTTTTCCCTGATCCATGTATTATATTGGACGGTTTCACAATCATTTTCCTATTTGGTCCAGGAGGTGTTCACAGTTTTTCCTCCGTGCTTAAGAAAGCTTCGCTCTAGAGTTATCATGCGTTTTTCTTCATTACTGTTATATAAACCTTTCGGCATCATTGGTGGGTGTGTTCTCCTAATATTATTTTCCTATGTGGAGGGTTTCCGAACTGCCTTCTTTTATCTTCACTTATATTTTATGGTTAACAATTATTATGAAGCTAAGCTCGCTGAATTGGAAGACACCATAAGAAGGAACTGGTACATCGCGTACTCGGGTTTCACCCTTATGTTTTACCGAGGATGAGCTTTTTGCCCTCTTTTTTAGTAATACCGATAAAATAAGGGAGAACCTTTGAGATGAGATCGAAAGAACTAGGAAGATGGCTATAAGATGTGTGAATATCTTAGAAATCAAGATATTCAACTTGGAATGTGAAGCTCATTTGGATTCCATTGCCGTTTCCAATGGTGGGATGGACATGGCCTCCTTGTTTGAGCAACTTCATAATGAGAAGCTAAAGAAGGCAATGAAAGAGATTGGAAGAAGGCATGCAATTGACATTGTCAATGTTTTCTACCTAGTCTCAACCTATCTTTTTTGTACAACCATGCAAATTACAAACTTGATCTGCATGATTATGACGATCATTGGGCTAATGCCAATTATGACCTATGTACGTCGTACGACAGTATGGCTGACAGTCATACTACTCTTGTTCGTTTATCCATCATTATTAGTAAATTGAATGATCCGCCTCCTACCCTTCAACTTGAGAGCACCTTGCCTCAATGTTCCGCTTGGCCTTCCCAAAAATAACATCACCAAAAAAGGATTATAACTAGCTATTCGTCTGAGTCTGAGTATGACTTGTAATGCAGATTGGCATAATTACCTTGCCTCCTCTTTTTTTATAGTGTTTGTAGGTGTAGGACCGCAGTAATTTATGTACATTAATGGGACTCAAACCGATATAAGTAAATTCTTGTCTTTGAAGTTTACCTGGCAAGCTTTAATTTCTGGAATGGCACCTGGTCTTTGAGCTATGGTACATTCCATGTATTATTTTCTCTGCCATTTCTTGTTCATGCTACTTGCACTTGACCCTTAGCCCACATGCTTCGCCACATGTTTTGTATGAATGCCCCTTTGTTTGGGGTGTAGTACCATGTGCCGTCTTGGCCACGTGCTTAGTATGACATTCCCCCTTGTTTGGGGTGCAATATCATATGTACGCTTGGCTGCATCATTATTTAGCGTCGCCATTCTCATTTCTGAGATTGTCATTGTCACTCGTATGTTGCATTGTAACTGTAGAATGATGGTGGTGAGCTATGAAAAGTGGTTTCTTCATCCGTTTGGCACAGTCTTCCTCGCTACTCGGGGGAGGACTGAAATTTTGGACTATGAAGTCAAGTCATGTATGTACAGCCTTCGCATGCGCGCTGTTTTTGTACTGGTTCTGGCTGTCTAGTATCTGTACATCCAGTGTGCTATGTTAGCAATACTAACATAGAGGGGTTTTTATACTGGTTCGGACCGTCCAATATCCCTACAACTAGTTAGGTTGAGAAGCCAAGTTGCATTATGCGCAGCTCCATTTTGATAACTGGCATGGGCAGTCTAATATACCTATGTCTAAAGCAGTAATTTGATAATGAATTGGATTGCGTTGATGCAATTCCAAGTGTTTAAGTCCAGTTTCACTATTCTAATCTCTGAGATTGTCCTTCTTGCCTACTGAACTTGCGCATTGCTTGATCATTGGCTATTGGTGGTGAACTACGGATGGGCACAGGGAGATCATTTAACTATGCCATAGAGGAATAACATCGAAATTTTTATACTGGTTTGGGCCATCTAATATCCCTACATCTAGTTTGATACATTAATACATATATATTTATTACAATGCTTAATTACATAAGTAGTCCAGATCGCTCAGGATGAGGTATGAGACTTCTAGCGCAATATTGAACGCTTGTCTTTTGCAGTTGCAGTTGGTGCCTCGATCTTTGATCCTCCACCGGATTTTGAATCCATCATGCCTCTGATCTAGGCTATTTGTCCAATATGAATTCCCCCTTGGGTTAAGGAGAGAAGCATCAATAATCTCGGTGCCGACAGTTGGGTTTAGCTCTAGTGGGGGACAGAAGCTAATCTTTCAAATCGGTGTGCATCTCAATCACTTTAGCTTACTGCTTAGCTCGGATAGGTATGTGTGTTGAAGGGCACGATAGTCGAATAACCTAGTTTTCGAGCAGAATGTGCAAACGTCCTTATCTACCTGATCATAGTAAGAGGGTATCTGTTGAATCCTCTTGATGTCATAATGAGAGTTCATGGATTCTAGCTTTGGGTTTTTTGCCACCGTCGTGATCACTATCCAAATCAACAAATACCTACATGCTTTCGCCCAATTTGTAGTCATTGATTGATAAGGGAGTGAAGATCAACTAGTAGTAGTCGTTCCACTTGATTCCACGCAACACCGATTATTGAGTCTTTCTATCAAGTAGTTTGTGGACGGCCTTACAGTTCTCTTATCTGAAAGTGTCGTTATTACTCACCTATTGCATAACCAGCATGATTGGTGAGTAATGGTGGTGGGCCATGGATGACGGAGTTGTCATTGACTGGAGAGCAGTGAGGATGACCGTTCCATTTATCATATTTACCCATTGGCCTGCTTGGTTAGAGAGGGTCGGGATCATGGTTTGGAGAGGATCCATGGGGGCCTTGAGTGACCATCTTTTAGCGAAGGGAATGAATGGGTCAATGAGCTTCATATTTGGCAGAGGAAACGTATGTAGAGTTCAGCGGAGGCTAGGAAATGGGGGTTAGGCGAATTCGCCAGATATCGAAAAAGGAAATGGAGGTTCGGGACCTCCTTCTAGCGCTAAAAATGTTGGTGATATTTTTTGTCTCACGACACCTCTATTGATTAAGTTGGAAATTGTAAAATGTTAATTGGCAATTTTTGAATCAACAAACGTAACGCAAGTTAAGTTTGCCTTTAGGAAATGACCATGTTGCCGAATGCTTACATAGCCCTGTAGCCGCACTCAAACTGCTTGTTAGAATGTCAAATTCATTTTTTAAAGAAACCAAATTTACACTCTAATGCAACACAAATAAATAATAAAGCATGAAATAGAAAGGACACAAATTATTTTTACATGGTTTAGATTTTTGCAAATCCTACGTCCATGGGCCAAATCCTTCTTATATAATTCTTCTTCTTCTTAATACAAGTTTTTACCGGGTCGTTCCCCTTACAATACAATACTCTCTTTTTGCCTTTACTGTCTTTTTCTCAAAAAAAGTAGAAAATGATCGGAGAAAGATTCCTTCCCCTCCCCAGGCCTCTTCTATTTGTAGTGTAGATGATCAGTTGTGGACTGCCACAACTGCCCTTATTCGCTATTTTAATTTATGCCCTTTGATCTTGCCACTTGTCATTTATCTATGTTGTAATTTAACGTGTTGGGATTGTTGACGTGTCTTTGGTAGGAAGTCATGATTTGGGCAGTTTAATGATTAATCTTTGGTGGGAAACAGTGACCTGGGCAGGAACTCCTGAAATTGAAGCAGAAATCTAAGACCTGAGCGGGTTGCGTCTCTTTGAAGAAGTGGAGGATTGGTATAACGCTTTAGGGCATTCGGAGTTGCTTCTTGGTTTTGGGATGCGGTCGATTTACTTGGAGTAGGGTCGCAGTAATTGGTGTGCGACTTTAGCATGATAATGTGGTGCTCATTTCTCGGCTGTTTATCTGATTTGCACTTATTTGTTTGACATCGTATCGGGGTGAGATTGTATTGCTCTGGTCTAACTTGGGAGCTAGCTTGTTATGCTTGCGGATGTGACTTGAGCTGGTTGTGATTAAGGTTGACCCCGTGGTTGATGTGCACAGGTCATCGATAAAGGAGGAGGGGTTGGTATCTCTATTGTCTACCTGTGAGTGTGGATATGCATTGGTGCACTGTTTGAGTGGCCTTATGCATAGCCTTATGGAATTCTCCTTGATTCCTGATGGTACTGCTTATGTTGCCATCACCATGTGCAGTGCAGATCCGTTTTCGAAGGTTCTAGCAAAGTATAAGTTTTGCTAACAGCGTAGTTAGTTACCCATGCTCATTGGCTTGTGTGCGTAATGTATCATCGCTCATGCGCAGCCTTGTTTGACAAGAATGTATTATATTACTGAAGCAATAGATTGTGTGGCTGCACGATATCCATATTTTGCTTTGGCTTTGTACATTCAATTGCCTCCTGCTTCCTATAACTATATTAGACATTAAGGAATACAACATAATATCGAAGCTTAAGGGATGGGCGCAGATCTGATATCTTTACGGCTCGTCTTTGAGCGTGGTATTTCATTCCTTTTTTGCTTATTTTGGCTACTGCTACTCTGGTTAAGATTAATGATAGCGGCTGAAGGCTAGTTCATTGCGTAGTATCATCTAGACAGCTTTGATTCCTGCTCTTCTCACCTGGATTTTAATTGTAGGGGCAGCTTTCTCGACTCTGCATCTTATTGATTTCTCTTTATGATAGTGCGAGAAATGCGGGTGTAACATTATACACTTCTACAAAATATTCTACCACAGCAAAATGAATAACCATAATGTGATGGTTTATGGATCATGATACACAAATAAAAAGATAAGATTATTTTTTTTCCATTTAGAAATAACTTTTACTACTCAAACAAGCTTGAAAGTAACGGTTTTGATATAATATTCGTCCATGGTACCAGAAATGATATTTTCTACTCATTGTTGTAGTGGATTGAGTAAGGTCGACTGGCCCACTGGGCCTAGGGTAGGATCGTCGTTGGGCATAGGAAATTAACTACGCCTTCCTTGCATTTGGCATAGTTGGAAAAAAGTTCAACATGATGTAGGTAAGGCGTAAGTAATTCCTTACGCCTTCCCTACATCGGGCTTATATCCCTACACTGTACCTATGCCATTATTCATATATGTTAACTTGTATATATATGTGTGTGCGTTTGTGCACATGTGTGTGCGTGTGTGTGTCTATATATTTTACTACTAATACAAAATAGGGAATACTTAGCTCTAAAGCCCCAATCTATTTCTCGGGGAAATGAAATATGATCGTGCCACGTGTGTTTCTGCACTCTATCGTCACATAGGATTTTTTAAAATCTTTTCGTTCCTTCTTATCTTAGCGAACTACATAACCCCAATTTTAATATGGGACAGTCAAATAACTTCAAAGAGGCATTTTCCCAGCAGCCGGCCGTCTCAATTTGGTTTTTTCGTAACCATTTTTCATGCTAACCATACCGGTCACCATAATTTCCCTACGTTCGTGGTGCGTATCAGTTGGTTATTGGATTGTAATAAGCCCATTAGAGTATTAGCAGTTATTATAAAATACTTCCTGCAATATAATGTATTTACCATGAATTGATAAAAAAATGTTGTTCTTCTTTCTCCTTCATTTTTTCTGTGTTTTGCTATTATTTTTCCTTATGTAATTCATTTGCTTCTCATCTCATCTCCTTTTGAATCTCTTCTCCGTTCAAATATCAAGATATACAATGAAAAATCTATTTGGATCCTTTCAAATGGTATAAGTGACAAGAGATCCTTGCAACTGCAGATCTAATTTAGTATTCAATTTCAAATCTGAGCTTAAATCCGGTTTAAAATCAAATATGTTAGCTACATGATTTGTAGGTTTTAGTGAAGTAATTAATTTCAAGTCTGGTGATTTTACAACAAATGAATCCAGTCAATTGTTATTTGTTTCAGTTCATAATATCACATATTCAATTACCGAGTATTAACCCCGTCAAGTGTTTTACTCATATGGATATGTAGAGAGGATTGATATATTACAATTCGGTGGATTGTTACAAGCAATTGTGCAATTCGATTCATGTCAAAATTCCATTTGGGAAAAGAGTCAATTGCATGGAAGATGCATATATGATGGATGCTGCCAACTAGATATACAATTTTCTAAATATTCACATAATGTGAATAATATTGAAAACAGATTGGCAAGGATAGAAGTCACACAAAATCTGCAAGTTATTAAGAGTGAACTTCATCGAATGATTGAAATTGAATAGAATACAACATAGGCTAACAAGGATGAATTCTTCAATCTGAACCCATGCTCTTATAATGTCATGAAGTTTGTCTCCTCCATTTAGTGCATCTACGACACCTACATTTGGTTGCTCCATGTCCGGTCTGCTGTTAAATTATGGCGACACTATATGGAGAATTGTAGAGGTCGGAAGTAGCTTCGCAATGGAGAAAATGGTTAGCAAATCGGAGTTTAGAGGTGGAAGTTATAAGGGAAAAGGCAAAGTGGGCTGTGTTGATAGACCTCAGACGTGACCAAAGGGGTCAGACATCTGAATCTAGGCAGAAATGCTTCCAGAGAATGAGCTCAGACGCCTGACCAAAGGGGTCAGACGTCTGAGTCAGTGCAGATTTGGTTCCAGTGACTTTTATCAGACGTCTGAGCTGAAGCGTATCTTATTCCAGAGGCTTCATTCAGACGTCTGACCATGTTGGTCAGACGTCTGAGGCATCTATCGCCTGTTTTTTTCTACGGACTCGACGTGAAGATTTGTGACAACTGCAGGGGCAATCTCAGAACATTGCCTAGGGTTTCTATTCTCCTATATAAGCTAGCTTCAGGTTCCAAAAGAGGTGTGCAAGCGACTGCAAGAGATTAGCCTCCACCAATTAGGGTTTATTAAAACCTAATTTTCTTCAATTCTTTTCTCCAAAAATCAATTTCAAATTAGAATTTTGATCATTGTATTCAATCTCTTGTACTCTTCTCATCAATCTTAACAAAGCTCTCTCTTAAAGTGGATTTACACTAACACAACGTTAGTGGAACCACTATAAATCGCTGTGTGATTTATTTTTCGCTATTGCTTTGATTTCTAAATTGCTTGTTTCAGACTGTGATTGTTCTTGGATTGATTGAGATTGGAATTGAGTTATCGATTGGTTATTTTTACACTTCTTATCACTATCCCGTCTTCTGCTGTGCTTGTGGGGTTTCGATTTGAGTGGTCTTGAGTTGGAATCCCGACCCCAACATTTGGTATCAGAGCATTGGTGTTTGGTAGGTGGTTATAGAAATGCCAGAATTAGATAATACCTCAAGTAGTTCCTCAATGGGTAATCCAAGTGGTGTAGCTCCTTATGTACGTGGTTCGTACGCAACTTCAGGATCACAATAGGTAATAAACAAGTGGAATGGCGATAATGATTTTGAAAAATGGCAACGGAAGATGAAAGTGGTTCTAAGGAGGAATCAGGTGCATCGGGTAGTGTTTGACACACATTTATTACCAACGGACATCTCGGATGTTGAGAGAGAGGAGATGGAAGGGTGAGCATTCACTACACTTCAACTTGCTATGGGAGAGAATGTTATCTCTGAAATTAGTGGTGAGACAACCGCTAAGAGTATTTGGGACAAGTTGGAGGAGTTGTATATGAAGAAGTCATTGACAAATCGTTTAATCTTATTGTGAACGTTCTTCACCTATAAGATGAAGGAAGGTACTTCGCTAAAGGCGCATTTGAATACTTTTGATGATTTGCTAATGAAGATGAAGGCGGTAGATTTGAAGATTGAGGAAGAGCAAAAGGCAATGACATTGTTGTGTTCGTTGCCAGATCACTATACAGGTTTTTCAAATAGTTTGATATATAGCCGAGATACATTGACTCTTGATGGTGTCAAGACGGGTCTTCTTAGCAAGAAGTTGTGGGATCAAATGAAGGAGTTAGGTGATGGAGGTAGTGGTGCTAGTAATGGTCATGGTTTGTTTATGGAGAATGAGAGGTATGTGAAGAAGGAGAACCGGGGGCGTTCTAAATCAAGGAACCCCGGTTGGAGAGGAAAGTCGAAGGAAAAAAAAGGCAAGTGCTATATTTTCAAGAAGCCCGGTCATTGGAAGAATGAGTGTCCGGACAAGGAGAAGGCGAAGAAGGAAGTAGCATCTTCATCAGTAGCGGTGGAGAATGGAGTTGGTGAGGGAGATGTAGATGTTTTGTCGGCGGTAGCATCAGATGTTTCGGGTAGCGATTGGGTGCTCGATTCAGGGGCGTCTTATCATATGACGCCAAATAGGAATTGCTTTTCTTCTTACATCGACAAAGAAGGAAATTCAATTGTTATGGGAAATGGTGCTATTTGCAAGTTGAAAGGCATTGGTTCCGTGCAAATTCGGATGTTTGACGGAGTGGTTCGTACTCTCACTAATGTACGCTATGTTCCGAGACTTCGGAAGTCTCTTATCTCTTTGGGACAGCTAGATTCTTTAGGTTGTAAGATCACTATTAAGAGTGATAGCTTGCGGGTTTCGAAGGGGGCGCTTGTGGTGATGAAGGATGCTAGGACTCATGGTATTTATTTGCTTCAAGGAGTGACCGTAGAAGGTGAAACTTGTATAGGAGTTGACAGTTCTCGTGGCTTAGATGCAACTAGGTTGTGGCATTTGAGGTTAGGTCATGTCTCGGAGAGGAGTTTGGACATTCTTCGGAAGAAGGAGATGATCGATGGAGAAAGTTTCAACAAGTTAGAGTTTTGCGAAGAATGCGTCATGGGGAAGCAAACTAAAGTTTCATTCGGTGAGGGAAAGCATGATTCGAGAAGGGTTCTTGAGTATGTTCACATGGATGTTTGGGGACCGGCACCTGTAGCTTCTTTAGGTGGAGCTCGCTATTATATTTCCTTTATAGATGACTTTTCTTGGAAAGTTTGGGTGTATGTAATGAAGGCCAAGTCGGAGGCATTTGCAAAGTTCAAAGTAAGAAAGGCTCTTGTTGAAAATGAGAGTGGAAAGTCTTTGAAGGTTCTAAGGTCTGACAATGGTGGAGAGCATGTTTCCGAAGAATTTTTGGAGTTTTGCAAGCATCATGGTATTCGAAAGGGAAAGAGAATTGACTTGAGTTATCTTCGTGTCTTTGGCAGTCCTGTTTATGTCCATGATTCGGTAAATGATAAGCTTGAACCTAGAGCTTTCAAGGGGATTTCGCTTGGCTATACGGATGGAGTAAAAGGCTATCAGATTTGAAATCCGGAAATGAAGAAGATAGTGAATTCTCGTCATGTTACTTTTGATGAGTCGGCGATGTTCAAGGAAAATGGAAGCTCATCGGATGTTCCGGACTTGGTTTATGATGAATCAAAGGAGAAGGAAATTATTTCCACATTTTGTCCAAGGAGTAGAGAGAGTAGAGTAGTTGGAGATGCTTGCGAGGAAATAGCGGTTGATGTTACATCACATAGTCCACAGGGTGCCTCTAGTAGTGTTAGTGATGTACATGATTCTAGAGAAGATTCGGTTCAAGGTGGAGCCGAAGGGATTTTGGGTGATGGTATTGCTACTCGGGTTGGTCGTCGTACTATAAGGTCACCCAAAAGATATGATGATTGGAACTATCTTAGCTTTTGTGATAATTTGGACTATGCTCTTCATGTATTCCAAGATGAGCTGATGGACCTTGATGACGTCATGAAGTCGAGTGATAGCTCGAAATGGATTTGTGCCATGGAGGAAGAGATGCAATCATTGTTGAAGAATCAAACTTGGGATTTGGTTCCACTTTCTAAAGGAAACCGTGATATTGGATGCAAATGGATATACAAGGTGAAAGACGATGGAAGATACAAAGCTAGGCTAGTGGCTAAGGGGTTTGCACAAAGGAAGGGAAATGAGTATGATGAGATATTCGCACCGGTTGTGCGCCATACTTCTATTCGGATATTACTTGCTATAATTGCTATTCACCACTTGGAGTTGGAGCAACTTGATGTGAAAACCACCTTCTTGCTTGGTGACTTGGATGAAGACAATTACATGGAGCAACCGGAAGGTTTTGTTGTGGATGGTAAGTCAAATTTGGTTTGCAAGTTGAAGAAATCACTATATGGACTAAAGCAATCACCTAGACAATGGTACAAGAGGTTTGATCATTTTATGCTTGAAAATGGTTTTGATAGAAGCATCAAGGATGCTTGTGTTTATTTCAAGAAGTTGAGGAATGATTGTTGGGTGTATTTACTCTTGTATGTGGACGACATGCTCATTGCTTCTAAGAATAAGAATGAAATCAACAAGCTGAAACTGAGTTTGAAATTGGAGTCCGAAATGAAGGACCTTGGAGAAGCAAGAATGATATTGGGCATGGAAATTGTAAGGGATCGAAAGCATTTTGAGTTGAAACTAACTCAAAAGGAATACATTGAGAAAGTGCTTTGCCGGTTTAGCATGGAGAATGCAAAGGCGTCAAATACACCTTTACCTTTGCATATGAAGCTTTCGAGTAAAGGATCACCTATCTTGGAGGAAGACAAGGTTTATATGGCAAAGGTGCCATATGCTAGTGCAGTTGGAAGTCTAATGTATGCTATGGTGTGTACAAGGCCCGATATTGCAAATGCCGTTGGGATGGTTAGTCGATATATGGCTAATCCGGGAAAATCGCATCGGGAAGCTGTGAAGCTTATATTGATATACCTTAGAAGCACATCATCTCATGGTATTGTTTTTGGCGGTAGTAAGGCGATGGATTGCAAGTTGGTTGTTTATTGTGATTCGGACTACGATGGTGATAGGGATCGAAGAAAATCAACTTTCGGATATGTCTTCACACTTGGGGGTACAACCATAAGTTGGAGATCTAGATTGCAGACCGTAGTTGCTTTATCCACTACGGAGGTGGAGTTGATAGCCATGGTGGAGGCGGCAAAGGAGGCACTCTATTTGAAGCGATTGTTGTGTGACTTGGGATTCGGGCATGATAGTATTGATGTTCGATGTGATAGCCAGAGTGCTATTCACTTGGCAGAGAATTTGACGTTTAGCTCACGGACTAAGCATATTGAGGTGAGAGAGTCATTTCTAGTATCAATGGATGAGGATAAGCAAATATATCTTCGGAAAGTGCACACAAAGGATAACGCGGCGGACATGTTCACTAAGGCATTACCGGTTGGAAAGTTCGAGCATTGCTCGAACTTGATTCGCTTGGAGAAGTGCTAGGTGCCATGTGATGGCACGGTTAAGGGAGAAGCTTGATGGTAGATGAGGAAGAGTATCGATGAGAGATTGAGGTTCTATCTTCTTGGTAAGTGCTAGTCTTTGGTGAGATAGCTTAGGATTTGGATGCTTTCAACATTTCATTAGCGGGTAGGGGCTTTGCCTGAGCTCGTTGGTGGAGTGCAATGGGCGGTGGCTTTGCCGGAGCTCATTGGGAAAGCATTCATATTTGGTTGAAGGTAGATGTAACGACCCGCCATTTTGAACCATTCTCATCCATTATAAGTGTATAGGTAGACACTCATGCCGGAGTTGAATTGCTCAAAATACCGCGTTGTTAATTTAAATTGGCAAAACTGAACATATACAGTAAATAAATAATCACAGATCACAGACACAGAGTAATAAGTGCAGCGGAAATAAAAGAGATAGTAGTTCATGAAGCTACTATATAAATGTATAAGTTACATCAGAGTTAAACCAGATACAACGGAAGAGTAATACGATACATCAGATACAAATCAGAATACATCACTGGAATCATCGAATACTGAAAGCAGAATAGATGGCTGGATCTTCAAGCAAAGCTCCAACTCCAAAGGTGAGTCTCGAAAGCTAAACCACTCAGTCTGACCCGAGCATAAAGCAAAACACAAGACACTCGAGTCAGGATTAACATTCTTATATTAATAAATCCAACTCAAGTGAAATAGCAATTGAAATACAAGTAACTCAAAGGATGTTTGGAATAACCATCCTTTAAGGATCCGTTAAACTATCTACTAGGTAGTAATATACGCTAAGTAGATAATGTCTATCAGTAATATAAAGATATCAAAATAGCGTTAAGTCATGGCCCATTCCACCCTTAACACATTTTTATTCCCAAAAGCATATACAAGACCGTAGTTTCCCCAAAACCGGAAGTCACCAGAGGGCAATCCATATACTAAAGGTACAAATCAAAATCGTAGTGGTCGCGCATAAATGGAATACAAGTATGACAAGGCACATGAGGCAATACCCAAGGTAGTGATACTACCGTTCGCCTGATCCGGACTGGTGAGAACGCAACGCCGCAGCGCCCGCAACACCGTGAAACAACACTCCCAAAATCAAGGGTGCACCAATCGACAACAAGTATAAGTAGTTCGAAAAAGTGTGTCCACTTGAGGTATCAATCCTCCATTGGCCCGGCACAGCTCCTGTTTTAGTCATTTCCAATTTGACACAAGTGTCAAGGCTATCCATCATCGTTCTCTTTCTTCGGTCATCACGTACATCATTCCAACCACTTCATTCTGGATCATCACTCTGCGTATAGTTATTAAAGTGGTTTCGGTTCAGATAGAGAGTATATCCATTACCGATCCCGGTCTCTTTAATAACTTTCGTAATTATTACACCGATTGGTCATTTATATATTTCAAAACCAAATCAATTTCAATTTCAATTTCAATTCGTAAATCAACATTTCATTTGTCTTTCAAAACCAATTTCCAAGAATTTACGTTTCAAAACTTCCAAATTATCATTTCAAAATCTTATAATTCAATTTCAATCTTTATATTGAAAACAATTCAAATATTGATTCACGTTCGCACAAAAGTTTCATTCCGAAATCATTTAAATTAATTTAATTTAACATTCAAATCAATTTGCATTCATTTATCGATTTCATTCAATATTCATTTCATTTCATATAAAAGTTCACTCCAAAATCATTTAACTTAATTAACGTTCAAATCGATTTAAACTTTATCGATTTTATTCGATTAATTTATCATTAAAACAATTTCAATTAAATTTCCAATTCATTAAATCCATTATTTAAATTCAACTTCACTATATCAAAACTTACAAATTTAATTAAATTAAATTCATCAAATCAAATTCTTTAAATTTCAAGTCTTACATTAATTTTAAATAAATCACATTTTATTTCTTGTTAAAGAAATTCAATCTCCCTTATTTACTTACTTAAATAATTTTCCAACTTAATTAATAAAGAAATTCAATTTCAATTATTTACGAAATAAAATTCACTTATTCAAAGGTTCAATTTCTCTTATCAAGAATTCAGTTCACTTTAATCATTAAATAATTCAATCTTATTAATTATTAAATAATTAAATCTTATTAATTATTAAATAATTCAAAACTTAATTATTAAATAATTTCAAAGTTTAATAATTTCAACTTAATTATAATTTCAAACTTAATTATTAAATCATTTCAAAGTTAAATAAAAACTTAATTCAATCATTTCTCAAATTAAACAACATTCTTCCATCAATTACATTGTTAACATTTTGTTTCAGATTAAATATTAACATTTTCCTTTCATTAAAAATTCAAATTTCAACTTCATTTCAAAACCATATTATTTATTCAAATAAAATCTTCGTTTTATTTTAAATTAAATTATTGACCAATCGGGTTTTATTTAATTTCCTATCCTAGGTCAAAGTTCAATTTGGGTATTTATCATTTCAACCCGATTCCAATTCAATTCAAAAATCAAAACATAGCAAAGGGAACTTGCAGTGTGATAACAGGGATGGTGTCAAAGTAAATAAACAAGCAATAACAACAACCAATATCAATCCAATAATCAATTCAAATAATCCCGAAATAACCGTATTAATTCGCATTGTTATTTGTACGAATTAATATAATTATTTCTAGAATCTACGCTGTAGATTAAAGATTATTATATTACGGTTTTCACTTGTCATTCAATTACAATTTCATACATCATCAGTTTAAACAACATACAATTCAATGGTTCAAAATGTAATTACACAAATCCTACGTGTCAATAAATTTAACAGTTAAAGGGGTCATATTATACAAATGTCAGTTAATCAAATTTAACATTTAACTATTCTATATCAAGTTCAATTGCATACTATTTATTATTTTAACATTAACAATTTAACGTCCAATATAAACATCAACAATCAATCAATTATCAGCCAAACTGTATTATCATCGCAAAAATAATTAACAGATAATGGTGTCAGATGTCACAGGTGAACTGATACAGGTAATAGCATATATAACAGTGTAATTAACTAACAGCAGCATATTTCAATTGTCGTTTCAATTGAAATCAAATTTAATAAATAAAAGAACGTTAATCGTGAGTGAGTGCTCACCTTTCGAGGCTAGAGAGTACCGAAGATGACCCAGATACGCACACTGATACGGACACCGAAATCGAGTCAAGCAAAGCAAATTTAGCACAAATTCGATGGACAAGTTGACAAATAGGGGTAGACGAAATCAAATCAGAACTAGATCGATGAAGATGATTGATATAAGTGAACATATATATAATCATTTACATATATAAAACATATCCTAAATTCAGCACAATTTAAATATATGTATACATTTCAAAATCAAAACATATATATGTATAAAATAAAATAAATAATAAAAAAACAATATATAAAATTTACAATTTAAAACCAATTTATGAAATCAATACTTCAAACACACACCCAAAAACGCATCCCTTATTCTATACATGCGACTACAACTTACCTATATCCAACTAAAATTTTATAAAATCTAAATCAACTACACAAATATAAACTTTTTATCTATATACAGTACTATATACTTTATACCTTATTCTACTGCAGCCGACATGTTCAGACAAAACATCAACTAAATATATTTACATATATGAGTTGTTACAAAATCCAATAAAAGATAAATATAGATTTGCAAATATTGAAAACGTACTATATTACCTAAAGTTGTACGCAAGCTTCAGGCAACCACTATGTGCAAGACTAGTACAAATATTAATACTATATACAACTATAAATCAAATTATATAGTACGACTTGAAAATCCCCATTTTATAACTTGTTTAAAACTTCATATATATCAACAGACCAAATAAAATATACCCAAGTATAACATACATATATAATATATACGAGTCATACACATATACAATATACTTTTATAAAACAAAACACTCCAAAGCTTAACCCATATGTATAAATGTATACCAACAGCCAACCCAAAATATAAACTTACCTTATATTTAAAACTTACTATAAAACATAACTTGAAATCAAACACATATATAAGAAGACTTATGTATTAATGCACAAATATAGACAGTAGTAGACTCATATAATATAATATAACATATATACAAAACTGTAAACACAACTGTAAATGAACCAACTTTAAAATATGAACAATGTATAATATATACCATATACGTTTTATCACAACTTTAAAACACAAATATCAATATAGCCAAACTACTATATATATATATATATATATATTTAGATATAACAGCAAATTAGTATAAACTAATTTTTACTTATATATACAATAAGACAGTACAAACATGAGTATACAAGAATTTTAACATACGTTTATAACTAAGTTATATATATCGCATACAGTTCAAATATACAAACATACGCATACATAAAACATATGATATATATATATTTTAAAGTAAAAGGAAACAAAGCATACAAATACAACTTAAATATAAAATCTGACTTATTTTATAAAGCTATAAAACTTACGTATATTAACCCAACATATATATATTATTTTCAAATCGACATAAATTTAAACACATACAAACTGAGGCTGCAATTTGAGGGGAGTCGGCTATCAAGCATGGAGGAGGTGGGCATGGCTGCACTGCGTGGTTGGAGAGGGTTGACCTGGAGGAGTTTTGTGGCGTGCTGCTGTCTGGCGGAGGGAGGATAGAGGGGAGGCTTGCTGTGGTCGATGATGTTGGCTGTGGTGGTGGGAAGGAGCTCGGGTCTGGAAGCTTGGGCACACGGCAGTTGAGGAGGGAAGCAAGGTGGGTTGGGTTTGCAGGTAGTGGCGGGTGGTGTTTGGCTGCGTGGAGACGGGGTGAGTCAGGTGGCAGGTCGAGGCGGCGCACTGCGTGGAAGATGGAGGCTCGGAGGGCGGAGGGTGCTGTCACGTGCTTTGCTTGGTTGAGTGATGGGTGTGTGGCATTCAGGTGTGTGGTGGAGGGTAGGCTTCGCTAGGCGGTGGTTGCAAGGCAGAGGGAGGAGCACATGGTTTCGGTAGAGGGATGGCCATAGGCGGAGGTTGGAGTTGCTAAGGAGGAGAGGCAATGGCGATTGGTTGAATGGGTGCTCGCGTGGATCAGAGAAGATGAAAAGAAAAGGTGGAGAAGATATACTTTAGGAGAAGGGTTAGGTTCATATTATAAAAGTTTTTTCGAATAAAATAAAGTAGCACTAGAAGAACAAGCAACCACAGAAATAAAAGGACAACCAGTGAAAGTTGGAATATGTGGAAAAGCAAAGGTCTCAATCCAACAGTTGGCTGAAATTAATAGGCCTTCAATTAGGTAACTAAAAGGACAAAAGAATCAAAAGATTATAAAACTGGTACCGATACGGTTACCCATGCAATGGATCGTTACGCAGTTTTCGCTGCGTACTGGACACCAAATTGCAGAAATGAATATACCATAAAGGTCAGCACAGCGAGACGACCAAAACGGTATATAGAAATCAGTGGTACGATCATCCGATAAAAATCGATATCGGTACCAGAATGCTGCTATTTTGCAGAGAATAAGAACGACGGAGCAATAGATGTTCGAATTTGGAAAAATGACGAACTGATATTTTGCTCAGAAGATGGTTTAGAATTTTTCTATGTAAAAATATTTTGGTTTCGAAAACGTTTTTATTTTCATCGCTTTTTAACTGATTAAATTGAAGTGAATTTACGCGCGAAATAAACTTTCGTATTTTCGGACGAAAATTTAACAGTTGCTATGTTTAACTAGACGTATTCTAAATATTAAATTTTTATTTAAAAATTTTATCGTTTAAATTTCACAAAATTTCAACTAATTACGTTATTAAAACAGTTGAAATTTACGGGTCGTTACACTCTCCCCCACTCAAAACTTTTCGTCCCCGAAAAGGAACGAGGTAGGAGAATAGAAACAACCAGGAAGAAAACAGA
This sequence comes from Allium fistulosum, assembly GCA_030737815.1. Taxonomy (NCBI): domain Eukaryota; kingdom Viridiplantae; phylum Streptophyta; class Magnoliopsida; order Asparagales; family Amaryllidaceae; genus Allium; species Allium fistulosum. The sequence continues at coordinate 10,678,843 of JASFAW010000014.1, forward strand.
TTTGAAATACAAAATAACAATTAATTTAAACCATATAAATTCAAATTTAAATTAATTGATATTCAATAATGGATTTAATCCATTTGATTTCACTAAAATCAATCTCAACTATTTCTAAATTCATTATCTTATTATCCCATTTACTTAAATTTACAATTCTTAAAACCATAAATTTGAATAGTCTTTTATTATAATCATATTTATTTTCAACAATTTAAATTTTTCTTTATTCCAAATTATTGTTAAATTTATCCTAATTATATCTAACCAAATATATTAAACCCGTATAAATTAATTTAAACCATAAAAGTTGCGATTTAAATTAATTTACATCTATTAATTTCTTTTAAATTTAAGGTATTTTCATATGTTGATCTAATTTCAATTTATTAATTCCTTCAAAACAAAATTTATTAATTCTTCCAAACAAATTATTTCATTTTTAACTGAGTTTTACTTATTATCCTATTTAACTCTATTAACATCTTTAAAATCAAAATTTAGTGTATAACATTTATTTTAAACACTCAAATTTTATTTATAAAGCCATTTTATATTGTATATTATCCAAATACATTTAAACTTCTGAATAATCTAGGTAAGTTATATTAGAATGCAGTTGAACAATATACAAATAAAAATTTTCCAAATTCAATTATTCAAGTTTAAATATTTATTCCAAATTTTGGTTTTATTTATAATTAAAATCATCCTTTAACAAAATTTAAGAGTTAGATTTCCGATTAACTTTAAACAATTTAGAGATATATATAATATTTATATCAAATCAAATCAAATTAAATCTTAAAATAAGATACCTATATATATGTAAATCAAAATATACTGAAAAAATTCAAATCAAAACAATTTTCCAAAACAAAACCGTAGCAAAGCTACAGAATAGTATCTCCACTTCGAAACTCGAAAATGAACGTCGATGATGCGGCCGCCATCACCGAAATTTATTTTCCAGCGATAAAGAGAAAAGTACTGATTTCAACATTTAAAATTCTTTGGAAACGATTTCTATTCGAAAATACTTTCAATAATATATACTTTAAAATTTTAAAACCAAAGTTCGAAATCACCGGAAACTAAATTCTCAAATTTTTGAATTAAATTCATTTCAAATTCCAAATCAATTTATAAACCGTATTTATAAATTTATTTAGAACAATAAATGATAATCAAATATTATCGTTTGAACAAAACAATTTAATTAACCTATTAAATTCCAGAAAATTTTACTTATATTTTCACAATATAATCAAACAAATTTATTTCATTTACCAAATTTGAAAATAATATTGTGTCAGTTTGCTCTGTTCAAGTGTTTTGGAAATCCTATCGATTGCGTTGATCAAACGTATCGATCGGAAACCCAAATCAACATCAACAACTCAAACAACACAATATATATTAAAACATTTTTAAATATTAATTTGCAAATACACTTCCTCGCTCGACGATACAAGAATTGATTTCAAAGCACGGACAGAGATTCAAATTTTTGATAGGCTCAATTCAAGGAGAATTCTGATTCGAAGGTAAGTTCGAAACAAAATATGATGATTAATAATAGAGTAGGAAGATTGATAAATTTATATAAATCGCGGGCAACCTTAACCGGGTCGACCGTGACTTCAAAAATAAGATCGGTGTAGAATTCCGAGGTAAATCGACATTCGATCTCAAGAAATAGAATTCGGGTATAGCAGGAGATAGATAGCATCGTAAACCAAGGATACAGAAATCTTCGATAAATCAATGCCTATTGTAAAGGAGTTTCACCCTTTACGAATCATTCGAAGATTGGCGAGACCACCGATTCACAATAAGGGTCATTCGAAGTGGAGTTATGTGATACTCCAGAATTGGAAGGAAACGAATAGTGAGGGACACGAATGAAATTTGGAACCGTAGGGAACGTTCCAAAATTCAAAGAAATCGAGTCGAAAGTAATAGATTGAAACTCGAATGAGAGTGATTCTGTAAATACATTTACCCTATATGTTAAGTTTTGCCTAGAGCTACCAAAGCTCTGATACCAACTGTAACGACCCGCCATTTTGAACCATTCTCATCCATTATAAGTGTATAGGTAGACACTCATGCCGGAGTTGAATTGCTCAAAATACCGCGTTGTTAATTTAAATTGGCAAAACTGAACATATACAGTAAATAAATAATCACAGATCACAGACACAGAGTAATAAGTGCAGTGGAAATAAAAGAGATAGTAGTTCATGAAGCTACTATATAAATGTATAAGTTACATCAGAGTTAAACCAGATACAACGGAAGAGTAATACGATACATCAGATACAAATCAGAATACATCACTGGAATCATCGAATACTGAAAGCAGAATAGATGGCTGGATCTTCAAGCAAAGCTCCAACTCCAAAGGTGAGTCTCGAAAGCTGAATCACTCAGTCTGACCCGAGCGTAAAGCAAAACACAAGACACTCGAGTCAGGATTAACATTCTTATATAAATAAATCCAACTCAAGTGAAATAGCAATTGAAATACAAGTAACTCAAAGGATGTTTGGAATAACCATCCTTTAAGGATCCGTTAAACTATCTACTAGGTAGTAATATACGCTAAGTAGATAATGTCTATCAGTAATATAAAGATATCAAAATAGCGTTAAGTCATGGCCCATTCCACCCTTAACACATTTTTATTCCCAAAAGCATATACAAGACCGTAGTTTCCCCAAAACCGGAAGTCACCAGAGGGCAATCCATATACTAAAGGTACAAATCAAAATCGTAGTGGTCGCGCATAAATGGAATACAAGTATGACAAGGCACATGAGGCAATACCCAAGGTAGTGATACTACCGTTCGCCTGATCCGGACTGGTGAGAACGCAACGCCGCAGCGCCCGCAACACCGTGAAACAACACTCCCAAAATCAAGGGTGCACCAATCGACAACAAGTATAAGTAGTTCGAAAAAGTGTGTCCACTTGAGGTATCAATCCTCCATTGGCCCGGCACAGCTCCTGTTTTAGTCATTTCCAATTTGACACAAGTGTCAAGGCTATCCATCATCGTTCTCTTTCTTCGGTCATCACGTACATCATTCCAACCACTTCATTCTGGATCATCACTCTGCGTATAGTTATTAAAGTGGTTTCGGTTCAGATAGAGAGTATATCCATTACCGATCCCGGTCTCTTTAATAACTTTCGTAATTATTACACCGATTGGTCATTTATATATTTCAAAACCAAATCAATTTCAATTTCAATTTCAATTCGTAAATCAACATTTCATTTGTCTTTCAAAACCAATTTCCAATAATTTACGTTTCAAAACTTCCAAATTATCATTTCAAAATCTTATAATTCAATTTCAATCTTTATATTGAAAACAATTCAAATATTGATTCACGTTCGCACAAAAGTTTCATTCCGAAATCATTTAAATTAATTTAATTTAACATTCAAATCAATTTGCATTCATTTATCGATTTCATTCAATATTCATTTCATTTCATATAAAAGTTCACTCCAAAATCATTTAACTTAATTAACGTTCAAATCGATTTAAACTTTATCGATTTTATTCGATTAATTTATCATTAAAACAATTTCAATTAAATTTCCAATTCATTAAATCCATTATTTAAATTCAACTTCACTATATCAAAACTTACAAATTTAATTAAATTAAATTCATCAAATCAAATTCTTTAAATTTCAAGTCTTACATTAATTTTAAATAAATCACATTTTATTTCTTGTTAAAGAAATTCAATCTCCCTTATTTACTTACTTAAATAATTTTCCAACTTAATTAATAAAAAAATTCAATTTCAATTATTTACGAAATAAAATTCACTTATTCAAAGGTTCAATTTCTCTTATCAAGAATTCAATTCACTTTAATCATTAAATAATTCAATCTTATTAATTATTAAATAATTCAATCTTATTAATTATTAAATAATTCAAAACTTAATTATTAAATAATTTCAAAGTTTAATAATTTCAACTTAATTATAATTTCAAACTTAATTATTAAATCATTTCAAAGTTAAATAAAAACTTAATTCAATCATTTCTCAAATTAAACAATATTCTTCCATCAATTACATTGTTAACATTTTGTTTCAGATTAAATATTAACATTTTCCTTTCATTAAAAATTCAAATTTCAACTTCATTTCAAAACCATATTATTTATTCAAATAAAATCTTCGTTTTATTTTAAATTAAATTATTGACCAATCGGGTTTTATTTAATTTCCTATCCTAGGTCAAAGTTCAATTTGGGTATTTATCATTTCAACCCGATTCCAATTCAATTCAAAAATCAAAACATAGCAAAGGGAACTTGCAGTGTGATAACAGGGATGGTGTCAAAGTAAATAAACAAGCAATAACAACAACCAATATCAATCCAATAATCAATTCAAATAATCCCGAAATAACTGTATTAATTCGCATTGTTATTTGTACGAATTAATATAATTATTTCTAGAATCTACGCTGTAGATTAAAGATTATTATATTACGGTTTTCACTTGTCATTCAATTACAATTTCATACATCATCAGTTTAAACAACATACAATTCAATGGTTCAAATTGTAATTACACAAATCCTACGTGTCAATAAATTTAACAGTTAAAGGGGTCATATTATACAAATGTCAGTTAATCAAATTTAACATTTAACTATTCTATATCAAGTTCAATTGCATACTATTTATCATTTTAACATTAACAATTTAACGTCCAATATAAACATCAACAATCAATCAATTATCAGCCAAACTGTATTATCATCGCAAAAATAATTAACAGATAATGGTGTCAGATGTCACAGGTGAACTGATACAGGTAATAGCATATATAACAGTGTAATTAACTAACAGCAGCATATTTCAATTGTCGTTTCAATTGAAATCAAATTTAATAAATAAAAGAACGTTAATCGTGAGTGAGTGCTCACCTTTCGAGGCTAGAGAGTACCGAAGATGACCCAGATACGCACACTGATACGGACACCGAAATCGAGTCAAGCAAAGCAAATTTAGCACGAATTCGACGGACAAGTTGACAAATAGGGGTAGATGAAATCAAATCAGAACTGGATCGATGAACATGATTGATATAAGTGAACATATATATAATCATTTACATATATAAAACATATCCTAAATTCAGCACAATTTAAATATATGTATACATTTCAAAATCAAAACATATATATGTATAAAATAAAATAAATAATAAAAAAAACAATATATAAAATTTACAATTTAAAACCAATTTATGAAATCAATACTTCAAACACACACCCAAAAACGCATCCCTTATTCTATACATGCGACTACAACTTACCTATATCCAACTAAAATTTTATAAAATCTAAATCAACTACACAAATATAAACTTTTTATCTATATACAGTACTATATACTTTATACCTTATTCTACTGCAGCCGACATGTTCAGACAAAACATCAACTAAATATATTTACATATATGAGTTGTTACAAAATCCAATAAAAGATAAATATAGATTTGCAAATATTGAAAACGTACTATATTACCTAAAGTTGTACGCAAGCTTCAGGCAACCACTATGTGCAAGACTAGTACAAATATTAATACTATATACAACTATAAATCAAATTATATAGTACGACTTGAAAATCCCCATTTTATAACTTGTTTAAAACTTCATATATATCAACAGACCAAATAAAATATACCCAAGTATAACATACATATATAATATATACGAGTCATACACATATACAATATACTTTTATAAAACAAAACACTCCAAAGCTTAACCCATATGTATAAATGTATACCAACAGCCAACCCAAAATATAAACTTACCTTATATTTAAAACTTACTATAAAACATAACTTGAAATCAAACACATATATAAGAAGACTTATGTATTAATGCACAAATATAGACAGTAGTAGACTCATATAATATAATATAACATATATACAAAACTGTAAACACAACTGTAAATGAACCAACTTTAAAATATGAACAATGTATAATATATACCATATACGTTTTATCACAACTTTAAAACACAAATATCAATATAGCCAAACTACTATATATATATATATATTTAGATATAACATCAAATTAGTGTAAACTAATTTTTACTTATATATACAATAAGACAGTACAAACATGAGTATACAAGAATTTTAACATACGTTTATAACTAAGTTATATATATCGCATACAGTTCAAATATACAAACATACGCATACATAAAACATATGATATATATATATATTTTAAAGTAAAAGGAAACAAAGCATACAAATACAACTTAAATATAAAATCTGACTTATTTTATAAAGCTATAAAACTTACGTATATTAACCCAACATATATATATTATTTTCAAATCGACATAAATTTAAACACATACAAACTGAGGCTGCAATTTGAGGGGAGTCGGCTATCAAGCATGGAGGAGGTGGGCATGGCTGCACTGCGTGGTTGGAGAGGGTTGACCTGGAGGAGTTTTGTGGCGTGCTGCTGTCTGACGGAGGGAGGATAGAGGGGAGGCTTGCTGTGGTCGATGATGTTGGCTGTGGTGGTGGGAAGGAGCTCGGGTCTGAAAGCTTGGGCACACGGCAGTTGAGGAGGGAAGCAAGGTGGGTTGGGTTTGCAGGTAGTGGCGGGTGGTGTTTGGCTGCGTGGAGACGGGGTGAGTCAGGTGGCAGGTCGAGGCGGCGCACTGCGTGGAAGATGGAGGCTCGGAGGGCGGAGGGTGCTGTCACGTGCTTTGCTTGGTTGAGTGATGGGTGTGTGGCATTCAGGTGTGTGGTGGAGGGTAGGCTTCGCTAGGCGGTGGTTGCAAGGCAGAGGGAGGAGCACATGGTTTCAGTAGAGGGATGGCCATAGGCGGAGGTTGGAGTTGCTAAGGAGGAGAGGCAATGGCGATTGGTTGAATGGGTGCTCGCGTGGATCAGAGAAGATGAAAAGAAAAGGTGGAGAAGATATACTTTAGGAGAAGGGTTAGGTTCATATTATAAAAGTTTTTTCGAATAAAATAAAGTAGCGCTAGAAGAACAAGCAATCACAGAAATAAAAGGACAACCAGTGAAAGTTGGAATATGTGGAAAAGCAAAGGTCTCAATCCAACAGTTGGCTGAAATTAATAGGCCTTCAATTAGGTAACTGAAAGGACAAAAGAATCAAAAGATTATAAAACTGGTACCGATACGGTTACCCATGCAATGGATCGTTACGCAGTTTTCGCTGCGTACTGGACACCAAATTGCAGAAATGAATATACCACAAAGGTCAGCACAGCGAGACGACCAAAACGGTATATAGAAATCAGTGGTACGATCATCCGATAAAAATCGATATCGGTACCAGAATGCTGCTATTTTGCAGAGAATAAGAACGACGGAGCAATAGATGTTCGAATTTGGAAAAATGACGAACTGATATTTTGCTCAGAAGATGGTTTAGAATTTTTCTATGTAAAAATATTTTGGTTTCGAAAACGTTTTTATTTTCATCGCTTTTTAACTGATTAAATTGAAGTGAATTTACGCGCGAAATAAACTTTCGTATTTTCGGACGAAAATTTAACAGTTGCTATGTTTAACTAGACGTATTCTAAATATTAAATTTTTATTTAAAAATTTTATCGTTTAAATTTCACAAAATTTCAACTAATTACGTTATTAAAACAGTTGAAATTTACGGGTCGTTACACTAGAAGAAGTGATAGTTGGTGCTATCGGTTGTTGTTGATGGTATGGTACCATTAGAGTTGGAGATGGATATAGTGTCGAGGTGGAGTGTTAAATTCTGGCGACACTATATGGAGAATTGGAGAGGTCGGAAGTAGCTACGCAACGGAGAATACGGTTTGCAAATCGGAGTTCGGAGGTGGAAGTTATAAGGGAAAATGCGAAGTGGGTTGTGTTGATACAGCTCGGACGTCTGACCAAAGGGGTCAGACGTCTGAATCTGGGCAGAAATGCTTCCAAAGAATGAGCTCAGACGTCTGACCAAATGGGTCAGACGTTTGAGTCAGTGCAGATTTGGTTCCAGTGACTTTTATCAGACGTTTGACCAAATGGTCAAACGTCTGAGCTGAAGCGTATCTTATTCCAGAGGCTTCATTCAGACATCTAACCATGTTGGCCAGACGTCTAAGGCGTCTATCGCCTGTTTTTCTCTACGGACTCGACGTGAAGATTTGTGACAACTGTAGGGGCATTCTCGGAACATTGCCTAGGGTTTCTATTCTACTATATAAGCTAGCTTCAGGTTCCAGAAGAGGTGTGCAAGCGACTGTAAGAGATTAGCCTCCACCAATTAGGGTTTATCAAAACCTAATTTTCTTCAATTCTCTTCTTCATGAATCAATTTCAAATTAGAATTTTGATCATTGTATTCAATCTCTTATACTCTTCTCATCAATCTTAATAAAGCTCTCTCTTAAAGTGGATGTACACTAACACAACGTTAGTGGAACCACTATAAATCGCTGTGTGATTTATTGTTTGTTATTGCTTTGATTTCTGAATTGCTTGTTTCGGATTGTGATTGTTCTTGGATTGATTGAGATTGGAATCGAGTTATCGATTGGTTATTTTTACACTTCTTATCACGATCCCGTCTTCCACTGTGCTTGTGCAGTTTCGATTTGAGTGGTCTCGAGTTGGAATCCCAACCCCAACATCAACAACCTGCTTCTGGACCATTTGTGTCAAACTCCAACTGGCCAAGTCCAAAAACCAAATCTGTTGGGGTAAACATGATAACTTTATGTGAAATCATCGATTAATATCAAATTCAGAGTTAATTTTAATTAAAGATGGTTTGATTACTCAAAAAAATTTGATATATAATTCGGGGAGACGTACGGGTCCAATGTTTGAGTTAGGAAAGGTATACTGTATTGGTAATGTGTTTGGTATAATGGTTGAAACAGAAGAGGATAAGGTGTTTGGTGTAATGCTAGAGAGAAATGATGAGGAGTTATTAAGGAAACGTGTATTTATGATTAATCTCGGTGGTGCACATAGAGTTGTCATTCAACAGTATGAAGGGTAGGCTTATAGTATAATTACACGAACAACTATGGCTTCAGGTTAGCTATTAGGGCATGTCCAGTGGCTTAAGGGCTGGATATTCAAGTCACTGAATATTCAACCCTTAAGCGGGTTGGAATACCCAGTGGTCTGGCATCAGACGTCCGAACAATAGACTTCTGGCGCCCATTAAATGGACGCCAGAGCTTTGTCGTCCAAGGTCAATTCAAAATCCGTAATCGGATTCTGAATATTATCCTTAATATTACGCGCTGAATTGACGATTGGAGGAGAAATACTTAATATTACGAGCTGACTTCTCACTATTGGAGATGCTCTTAATGGACAATGCTAGAGGCTTTGACTGATTTTGAAAAATTATGCAATAAAAACATAAAGCTTGATGATGTAGTATCCATCGCTGCACTTTCTACTTGCTCTTTCGGAGATTTTATTAAATGAGAAAAATGTTGTTTGATATGATATAAAGAGAACATATTAAATAAATACCTAGTTGTTCAATTCAAATTTGAATAGAGATTCATGAGTTCTGGGTAAGGATTCAAGCATAGGAACAATAATTCGGTAAACACCGAACAAATGGGTTCGATGGTTCCCATTGGGTCGCTCCATTGGCTGAAATTCCCATTGCTACTGTTGCTGTAAGTTATTATGTGAAGTTAGAATGTCAAAATAAGTGATACAATACCTTAGAAAAATACGTGCTTCAGTGGGATAAAGAAATCAAACAAATTTCTTATTGCACCGTACGACTATACAAGGGATGCTAATAGTTGCTATTATAGGTGAATCAGATCACTTTGTGCTTGATTAAACAACTCAAAGTTGTTCATCACTAATTTTAAGAGACAACGAGATAAGATGTTTAATTTTGGTGCCTGCTAATAAGGAATTTAATTGTAATGAACTTGAGCTAATCCAAGGCAATGTAATATGCAGCTGTAAATTTCACAAGCCACTTTTTAACTTGGAAGTACAAGGTATTAGCACCAAAGTTGGTTTAGTCAACCGATTATATGTTAGCAATGAATCAATCTGCACAAAGGACAAACATTCCATCTATAGAAAATGCAGCTTTACGCTTATCTTTCTCCAGAAAAAGCTTCTTGTACCCATCTTCAGTAATACTCTGAGCATCAACTTATGTATCAAACAAAGTGAACCACATTTTGTATTAGCAAGAGTATCATATTTGATTTCATGGTTTGGACGATTTCAAGTTTATACAGACAACACACAAGTGGCCTGAAGCTGTTTACAATAACTGATCAATGCATATCACTGAGTTTTTGTTGGGATATATAAGAACTTCATGAGTGAAATTTATCATGCTTTCGACCTTGACAAGGTCGATTCTAAAGGATTGAGGAATGTTATGTATCAAATTGGTAATTGGGTTGTAATAAGCTCATTAGAGCATTAGCAAATTATTATAAAAGGCTTCCTACAATAGAATGTATTTACCATGAATTGATAAAAAAAAATGCTGTTCTTCTTTCTTCTTCATTTTTACTGTGTTTAGCTATTATTTTTCCTTACATAATTCATTTGTTTCTCACCTCATCTCCTTTTGAATCTCTTCTCCGTTCAAATATCAAGGGATACAATGAAAAATCTATTTGGATCCTGACCGTACGTCGTTATGTACCCAACGCATGTTATGGTTGGTCAATTGTTTTGTTCTTCGTAGGGATGGAACTGTCAGGCAATCTATATTCTAGTTCGTCGACTAAATAGCGGTCTGCCTTCATTCACCCAATCGCCTATCCTGTTTGAGGTAAAAAAAACCTTAGCTTATTGGTTTGTATGATTTGTTTTGTTATGAATTATTGAACATGGTTCTTTCAGAATTTTAAGCGTTGTTTTTTTATATAAACAAGAGTAGCGGATCAAATACAATTATGCAAATGGGTGCATTCCTAAAGACTACTTTATTAAGTTGGAATTTGCTATTTTTGAAAAAAAAAAATCCTTTTTTGCTTTCAAAATAAAAAAGTTATTTTTTACGTGAGAAGTGTGCGCAAGGCAGGGCTCGAATCTAACCTAAGCAGCCCTTTTCGATTGCGCCACACCTCAGATGATTTACCAATTTCATTACATTGACTAAGAAAAAGGAAAGTAGTAACTACTTTTGCTTTTGGTATTTTTGGTTGTCTAGTTTGAGGTGCTGACATACAGAGCATTGCTCACCAATACTATTGAAATAACCTGCAATATAATTTTTTATGTTGCGTTATAATTAATTTTTGATAATATCAGTTGTCTAATTTTCTATATAAATAGATGACTTGAGATCTCTGTAATCCCACTTACCTTCTATTTGTTTTTGATATTTCTAGCGTCGATGCATTGTGCTATACTTATTTTGGTGGTAAAATGTTATTCAGGACTTTGAATCTAGAGGATTAGAAAAAGATGAAGTTGTTAGCATGCTAGATAGTGGTTAGCTGGAACTGAAAACTTATATCCTTTATCCCCATTTTTTTGTGCTTTTACACCTAATTAAGGTAATCCACTTCTTCAATTTATAATTAATTATTTAATCTACTTTAGAAGTAAATATAGAAATGAATATGCATGATTTGTTATGACAGATGACACATAAAAGTTGGGGACAGCACCTTATGTGGAAATTGTGTATTCTATTTCTTTTGCCAATATCGAATAAACAGATGATATAATTTTTAAATACTTCATGCCATCTTTCTTTTCCTTTTTTCTGTTAGGATAAGTGAAGATGTTGACCATTTTTATAATGATATATTACAAATTAATTGCTAATTTGTACGTAACCTTTAGAATCCCTTAGATATTTGTTCTTGGGTAATTTTGCATTTGTATTTTTTAAATATTTCTGATAAACACATCTAAAATTAATTTTGTAATTAAGTAATGCTGAAGTCATATGATGGCTATACAAATTTTTATTGTCTTTGATCATGTAAGTGCATGTTATATCGCCAAACCAGTTTTCATAGGTTGGTAATAGTATTAGTATCTGTCACATTCATCTTTATCTTTTATATTTTTTGGGTTTAGTTTTGCCCAAGTTTTTCTTTATACCAAACAGTCGCATAATATTGACTTTTATATTAGGTTTATAAAGGAGGAAAATTTCTATTAACGGCTCAAGATACTTTCATATTAGGTTTTATATCTGCTGATAGCACTATGTAGTAAGATCGTCATGGATTGTGTACGGAAATTGCAGTTTAACCAAATATTTATTTCTCGGCCGAACAGGATTAGCATAGTCTATGAAGTTTATAATCTATTTGTGTTGTGGGCATTTTCGCCCACATCATGGTAAATACGAGAAGACGCAAAAAAGTATAGAAACAATTTGAAGGCGCATAATAAATGCTAGAGCAAGACGAAGTGTTAAGGTCAAATTTGACATAGTCCAAAAGCATACTCAAATCACTTGTAAAATGTTTCTAAGATCGGAACATGCACCTAGGTTGAAACCTCATTTCAATCTGAATTACGGATTGAAAGACACCATCATTTAAAAATTGGACCACCACTTAATCGAGATGGACCCCACCTTTAAGAGCTACTATCTACTTTAAACAAATGAACATTCAGAGACATTAGAATATTCCACTCAAAGGTACAAAGCTTCGAGTCCAAGTTTCATTCAATTCTGACTTAAAATGAAGTAGTTATGACATAAAAATGTGTGTATCTTAAGTGGTTGAGCATCATGCTTCCAATAGAGAGGTCCACAGTTTGGTCCTTGGCAAACAAATTATTTTTATGGAATAGGAGAAACAGTCCGACGAGGAACCTAACCGTTTTCTACTTAACATGTCTTTACCCAACCTCACACCTAAATATCTCATGAATGAGCAAAAACATGAGAGAAGAATAGATGAGCAATATGCATACAAGTTTGGAGCTCTAGAAACAACTTGACTAAATTTTTGCCAAACCAAATGTCTGGAGCACTTTTGAACAACAAGGAATAATCTTAGGCTTATCCAATTACCTTCAAATATCCAGTCCACCACCCAATAACAAGTTATGAAGGTCGAACCTTAAGATTTATAGGATCACAGTTCCGCCAGATCGGGGAGCTGCTAGATAGAGAGATCGTCGGATGGAGGCATCGTCAGATATAGAGACCTCTAGACCGAGGCACCATCGGATAGAGAGATCGCCAACAGCGAGACCTCTAGACTAAGGAACTGCCAGAGAGAGACTGCCAAACAAAGGCATCACCGGATAGAGAGTCCTTCAGATCGAGGCACCGTCGGACAGAGAGACCTCCCACTACAAGGAGCAGGGTAATTTCTGACGGCTAGCGGCCGTCGACGGCCATCGCAAGCCGTCGGAAATGCCGTTGGAATACGGAGCACAAGTAGAAATTTGTTTAAGTTAATACATAACTTTTACAAAAATTAAGCAAATTTTACAACATAGTTAATTTCTATAAATTACTGATTGGTTGCCGCAGCCGTAGCGCCTGTTTTTTTAGGTCGGGTCCATGACGGAGTCAAATATTGCGTCATCCTTATCAGTGTTCAACTTCTCTCGTCCGGAAATGCTCAAGCATCTACGCACGTGCCTGCATAAAATTTTCCTACAACGCAAAATTAAATACAAATAAATATTACGTGACATTATTATAATATTTTATAATTAATTAATTAAAATGATCATTATTAATAACTTATAACTTAAAATATATTTACATGTGTGACGTGCGCTCTATCATCCTTATGATAGGCATACGACACTGTTCCCTCATCGTTTGTCTGCCTAACGGCATATGTATGCTCAAACACGTCCATATACGAGACCGGGACCACCCCCTCCTCCCGCTCTTTCCTACAATAATTGGTGTATGTTATTGTTGTTTATACAAATTTATAAAAAAAAATGTAATAACTGTTTGTAATTCCAATTAATTAATTTACCAAGTCCTCACGATGGTGCTGGAATGATTTTGAGCCACCGCGGTGTGTGACAGGATTTTTCTGCCTGTTCGCAGAGTTCATGTCTAAATCCGTTTACAAATTAAAAATTAAGATTATATTTTACAGGTATAAATTATGTATTCTGTACTGAATAAATTAAGGTGATATCTTATTACTCTTACCTTGAACTCGTCGCTACCCAACCATTCGACCCAAACATCCCAAACGCTGGCACCCATCCACCATGGCTTCTTCTCGGTTTTTCTTATGCTAGACATCGTATCCTTGTAATTCTTTGTCACTTTAAGTTCCAGTGGCGTTGGCAAAGGGAGACATCCTCCTCTTACAAGTCTACTGCACCCTATATATATGTTGAAAAAATATAAGTTATACATTTATACTTAGTCAGCAAATTGTAAAGTGATTATATATAATGGTGTATAATTTTACACTTACCAGAAAGTCCTGCTATATACTCACCCGTACATGGTCCGAGATCCTGCTCCACTTCGGCCAACATGCAGACATGCAACTCATATACGCTAGCTAGGATATGCTGAGCACAATGTTAGACGGCTCAAGCTTAAAACACCTGCAATAAATACGATACTAACAAATCATGACTAATATATCATACAAAATATTTACAATGCTGAAGTAAATTTAATACTTACGAGCCGTCGACTTTCGATAGTAATCTAACTACCGGATGTGACACCTCCTGTGAAGGTCCGTTGCCATCGCCACCACCGCGACCTGTCCCTCTCCGAGACCCGGAGGGAGAACCAGTCGGTGAAGAACTCCGACGTCTAAAAAATGACATATGCAATATATGTGACATATATATTATTTTATTATGGCAGAATATATTATTCAATTATGGGTAAATATATCAAGATTTAACAGCAATAATCACATGGAACATAAAAAAATATAACATCAATACTCCCATAAATTACATTTTTTCAATGTGTATACTATTAAATTAGTCCTCGTCATTTTCCAATTCAGACTCTGTATCGTACTCTATATTTTTTTCCTCTGTGGTCTCAAATGCTTCTACTAATACATTTGATTCATCATTTAGAGGTCCTAATTCGGTTTGATCATCTGTTATTGCAAATTCGTCATTTTCTTCGATATCCGCTTGGTACGCTTATTCGTCCGGGAATATTCTTTCCAACAAACGTAAACCTTGCCTTCGTTTTAAAAACCGTTGACCAATCTGCTTTATCTCTTTTTAAAGATGGATAAAGAGCATAATAAACTTGTAGGGCCTGTTTTGCTAGTATAAACGAATCATACTTAGGATAACATGATGTATGCTTTATTTCAATAATATTATATTTTTTGTCCACGTTGATTTCAGAACCTGGAACATTATCGAACTAATTGTATCTAAACAAATAAACTTCTTTTCGCGGGTCTGGTGAAATATGTTAATTGCAAAACCTGAGTTAACATGCTGTAAAAATCATTTATGTGATCATTTGGATCATCACTACCTTTAACGTATACACCGGCATTGTTAGTTAATTTTTCATCCTCGTATTCTTTGGTGTTGAATTTGTATCCATTGACAAAGAATATTGGATATGTATTGACTTTTCTTTTTAGTCCCATCGCAAGATGTTTCAACCCATCATTGACCACACAATTTATCGGATCATATACGTGATTCGAAAATCAAGTAGCAAAATTTTTGCTACTATCCCCGCTTGGATGCTGTTATTCATAAGTATTGCATATACAGATAATATATTGCGTTATAATTAATAAACACATGTATTATTCAAGTAAATAATTTTCGATGTGTTATTCATTAGTACCTAACAAATGGCGCAACTTCTGCATAGTTAAGAAGAACATATGTGTGGACAACATGGTAATCTCTGTCGTCTAACTATACTTCCACACATCTTCCAACAGGGCATCCCTGCTGTCTAAAAGTAGATAACATTGATTCATAAGAATCTTGTTCAATGCCCTCATCATTTCGCGTAGCACTTTCAAAGGATAAGTTCACATGGTCATTGAAATAATGAGAGAAAAAGAACGAAGCTTCTTCTTCGATATATGATTTGCATATCGAACCTCCAACTCATGCTTTTTGTCTCACTTTTTTCTTTAGATGATTCAAGTACCTATTAAGAACAATTATAATTAAATTTTATTGCATGTGGTTAAACTAAAATTTAACAACTCAGTATTAATACCTTTCAAACGGATACATCCATCCATATTGCACAGGACCTCGAAGACGTGCTTCAAACGGAAGATGAATAGGTAAATGCTCTATTACATTAAAGAAACCAGGAGGAAATATTTTTTCGAGTTTGCAAAGCAGTATAGGAATTTCTTCCTCAAGTTTACGTAGACGATCAACTTTTAAGGTAGTTGAACAAAGCTCTTTATAAAACAAACTAATTCTGTTAAAACCGTCCAAACTTTTGTGGGAAACGGTTTTTTGAATGCAACGGGTAACAAATGTTCCATCATTACATGACAATCATGACTTTTTATCCCACTCAGTTTACCATTCTTATAGTCGATACATCTACGAAGATTAGAGAAAATCCCATCAGGAAATCTTAATCCTTCCACCCACTTTAACAGTACTTGGTTACTGTCTAGCTCATAGCATGCTTTGGGTTTTTTGTGTCATTTGACTTCATATGAAGCTCAGGACGATTACATATTGCTTCTATATCACGTCTTGATTTCAAGTCGTCTTTAGTCTTTCCTTTAACATTCAGAACTATGTTAAATACATTGTCGAACACGTTTTTCTCATTGTGTATCACGTCGATATTATGATGAATTAGGAGATTTTTCCAAAAAGGCAACTCCCAGTATATACTTTGTTTGCACCAATTATGATAGTCCATGTGTTGTGGTATAAGCGTGCAAAATTTCATAGCAAAATCCTTTCGTTTGATACTCGAAAATTTTGCTGCAAAATCAATAGGCTAGCCAAAATTTTAGAGAATTTGTGATTCAAAATGAATCGACTTTTATATGAATTCGAATGTCGGTTTTTGTGAATTTCAATGTTTTTCCTTGATTTCGAGCACAGGTTTTTCTAAATAATTTTGAAATAATTTTTAAAATAAATTGGCTTTTGAAATAATAATTATATAATATTTTTAAATTATTTTCAAGCTATAAAATCTATATATTCTCTATAATAAGGGAATTTTCAAAGTTTGTTTTCAAAAACGATTTAGAAAAATTGTTGTTTTAATCAAAATTAAAGAGAGGGATAGTAGTGATGAGATTGAGGTTCGTAAGAACCCCAATAAGAAGAAGTTTCCATTTCAGAAGTCCAAGTCTTTTCCTCACAACAAGAAGAAGTCCGAGAAGAATGATCACCCTTTACCTTATGCTTTATATTATCACTTATCTTACTAAACTGATTGTTTTAGCTAGATTGACCCATGCATTTTATACTTGGGTCAGACCGAGTTGTTTCAGACTAGATACCTGCTTTTGGACTTAGCTTTGATTAGATGCTTCCGCTTGGATATCTGTCTATCACCTTTTGTAGTTGTAGTCTTTTTACTTGACTCTGACATGTATATTATTTTGACTCGTTGTATATCGTGTGGTCTTCGAACCACTTATGATGTATCATTTTGTATTGTACTGGGTATGTATTTGTATATATGATGTTTGTTGTTCTGTGATGTGATGTACATTTAGTTATTGTATTTTGTTCTGATAGATCCGTTAGCCATCTATAGTTTTGTATTAAGAATTTATTAGATATGTAGATCCACGTGAGGTAGAAAAAAAATTAGAGCATTAATCGATGTATTTAATAAATGTTTAAGACAAAGCTATAAATGGTCGCTCCTAACCAGCCCTAGTCTCCACATTAGCAGACAGTATTACCCAGTAATACTCTTTGTTAATGTGGGTCTCGGAGTGGGGCATCACAACTTGGTATCAGAGCAGACTGATCTGGATGTCGAAGATATAAAACTCTCTCAAAACAAATAATCCTGGCATCGTATCATACTAGCCAGTCCATACCCAAAATCCTATCAAAACCCAGAAAAGAAATAACGTGCAGATTCGCATCGAAAGAAAAGCCAGTTAAAGTTTTCTACTATATGTATACCAATTTTCAATTCAATCTGAAGTCGTTTGGTCCTTTGTTTCATGTCTGTAAGTTGAACCCGAGAGGGTTTTCAGACCTGGGTAGAATTCAACATGGCCTGAGTCCATGTTATAAATTTCATATCTTTACTGTGGGGCGTCACAGCTTGGTAATCGGGATCTTGTTGTCTATACCGATGCTAGTAGATGGTCGCTCCTAACTAGCCCTATTCTCCGCATTAGCAGATGGTATTACCTAGTAATACTCTTTGTTAATGTGGGTCTCGAGATGGGGCGTCACAGCTTAAGCTGTGACGCCCCAAATCAGTTTTCACAGAAACAAAAACATCAACAGAAAATCAAAATACTGAAGCTATTTTGCATAGATTTTTGGCATTTGAAGCTTTTGAGAATTGTGAAATGGGTTCTCTGTTAACAGTGTTTTCTTCTCTTTCATGCTCCTGCTTTTCATTTTTACACGTTCTTGAAGCCAAATCTAGTTCCAAGCTTCTATCTTTTAGCTGGAATCTGGGTTTTTGATCTTCATTGCAAGATGAGTTAACTTCTCACAAATGCTAGCTGAAGCAAAAGCTTCAAATGCCAAAAATCTATGCAAAATAGCTTTAGTATTTTGATTTTCTGTTGCTATTTTTGTTTGTGTGAAAACTGATTTGGGTAGTCACTTTGCATGTCATTTTCTCTCGGGGTGGGACGTCATAGCTTGGTATCGTCGATTTACCTTGTATTTCAATTTGTTTGCCGGTTTCATGTATCTTTGGATAATCCTTTACAAACTCATAAATATCTTCGCTTGACCAAATCGTTGGTGGTTGCAAAATCTCAACTCTATTACTTGTAAAGTTTTTTATCTTTTCTAAAAGGATGATTAATATGGAGAAAACACCGATGACAGTCAAACCACGAAATTTTCCTCCCATGCAGTAAAGAAAATGCTCGTGTTTCTTCCATGTAATAAGCACTACAAGAAAAATGGTCTTTTGCAGCTCTATATAACAACGTTTAATTCAGAAAGCTATCATCCTTCAATTTTACGTTCCTAATTATATTAAATATAGAAAATGAAACGCTGCCTAAATGTTTATTTGGCGGGGGAAAAATTTTTGGCCGCCACTTTTTCGTTCTTCTTATCTTCTTCTTGCAAATAGCTTCGTTCCTCTTTTTTATTTTTTTCATTTCCCTCCTAAAAAATCATCCATACTCAAATCTGTTCGCCTCTGCAAAATCGCCTCACGCTTTCAATTTATCGGCTCGTTCATCTTCTCGCTCATGGAAACGAGCCACTCTCATCTTCTCGTTCATCGTCGTTCATCGAAATAGCTGCTCCGTTTGTCTTCTCGCCACCGGTATCAAAAGGTAAACCAAAAAATAAGTAGATTAGAATTTATCATGCATTGATTATCTTGTAAAGTTCTAATATCCTCTATGGTATTTGTGCTGAAACAATTAGGGTTATGAAGTAATTTTTCGACTAACAGCTCCGCCATCTATTTCGCTTTGTTCATTGTCCAATTCTCAGAAAATTGACTGGAGTGGTACATCCATGGCGGCAGGAATTTTAGCACGCCGAGCTCTTCAATCCTTTCATGCTCGTCAATCTCTTGTAATTGATTCTTGATTTATTCTATTTGTTAGTATTATTTCTTCTAATATTGTTTTTTTTATTTCATATCGCCTTCATTTTTTATCATCGTTAATTTATGGACCCTACTGATTTCTTTAATACGTAATCAAGTATCATGTTTCAGGTTATTTTATTGCGCCTTCTGTTTTTATGTGGATATGGTTGTTAATTGATTACATTTGCGATTGAAGCAGGTTAAAATTAACTTGCTTGTTCCTCTATACAATTGAGATTTTGATAGACTTGAAAATTTTAACCGTCTTGGGATCAAAATTGCTTTTGTAATACAGTGATTCGGTTCTACTCAAGTAAAAATATAAATTATAGCATTGATTAAGTGGATGCTTTGAGGTGCAATTATTATATGGGTGAAACAAGATTGATGAACTGAAAATGAAACCCAACCTTGTTAACATGCCTAGTTTGTAAGTAACTGTCTTCTCTTACACGGTTTTGATATGCTAAAATAGCAGACAGAATGTTATTAGTGAGAATAATGCAAGTGTAATCCCATTACTGTGAGGAGATCAACATCGCATCCCGTCTCGAGCATAATGAGTTGGATGTCTTTTGAAATTATTAGTTTTCCAGCAGACTCAGTCCATAGAATATAGATGACTGATAATGCTATATGTCAGAATTTTACTTGGTTCTGTATGTGTGCAGGCTTATGTAAATAAACTTTCTTCTTTCTACATCTATTCATTTGGATATATTATAGATTTCGGGAAAATATTTTAAAGCATGGTGGAACAATATGATCTGAATTTGAATGTAGAAAAATTCAATAAAATTTAAGTACCACCAAAATGCCTTCTCCTATTGTCAACAGTGTCAGACTTATACTAATTTCAGCTAAATATACAGCTGTATTTTTTGGATATTGAAATTACTCAATTACAAACAAATAGTAGCAAGCATGTTCGCTGTTGCTAATGAGATACTTATAATCATGATGTTGTTACTCCCAACCATTTAGCTCACATGCTTCTTACTCGAGAATAAGGGTCCGAAAAGGTGCGGTTGGTATTACTAATCTTTCCAAGTATTGTTCGTTCTTGTAGTATCTGTGACCATAATTGCTTATTAATAAGTTCATTAATTGATTGTATTCTGCCAAGTGAGACAAACTATTGTTTGTTTTGATAACAATAAGTAGCTATTACTCTTGTACATCGTCCACAAAGGTAGGGTTTGGTTTGCGTTTTGTGTTTTATGGTTTGAGTTCTCTTAGTCATTTTTGATTTTGAGGTATTTTTAGAATTATTAAAATGCATTTGGATCTACTTGATTTGAAAACATGTTTTCAAAAATGAAAATAAAAATGTGTTTGGTTCAAAATGTTATTTTAATTTTTTTGGACTTTTGAATGCCGTTTTCTAACTAAAACATGTTTTGAATCTTAAAGTGGATAGCCATGAATTTGATTATGCTTTAAAGTGTGAATAGCATATTAGATTTTTAAAGTGTTTTTAGCAGCATATTATGGGTATTTCATGTACAACAATTGTGAAGTAGAATTCCATTGCAATAACTATGAATGGCTAGTTTTCTTAAACTCCAAGAATGACCCTATAATCAACATGTAGCGAATATACTTCACATTTAAAACATAATATAATATATAACACCACTCGTGTAGTTTTCCAAGGTCACACACAAGTACACTTAACACAATGAAAATCAAATCAAGAAGAAAAAAGGAAGTATTAAATACAACAAAATTAAATGGAAATTGCTTCCACAATAATATGATGTATATGTAACCACCACAAGTTTTATAAGCAACTCAGTTGATTTGTCTTCCACTTTCCACCTGCACACAATAATACAAAAGTAAGACATATAAATTGAATCACCACTCAAAATCAAATTTGAGTGCACATAAGAGTATATTAAAAGTATATATAAACATGTATGTTACAATAAATCAAATATTCCCATAATGGCAGGTTTGATTATTATCACTTTTGTACTAATCAGGAGTTTGTAATTTTGTATACATGCACGTACAATGTAAAAGTAAGACATATAAATTGAATCACTACTCAAAATCGGATTTGAATACAAGTATATTTTAACATGTATGCTACAATATGGAGGCACCCTTATTTTCAAGCCTAATGCATGGCCATTCGTTCTTATTAGTATATAGCTTGATTATTTTTTAACTTATTGAAGTTTACGATCCTTTATTATGAAGTTTAATATTGAACAGAATTTATTCTGAAACAAAATTTACTCAATAAGTCGATAACAGGGTTAAGTGTTGTTTCAGTTTCATTTGTTAAGCTTATTTACATTGATATAAAATAATAAGGAATTAAGATCATCACATTGATGACCGAATACAAGCTTCAAACCAAATTAAGATTACAATGCCTGGGCTATGTTTAAATTACACGCTGAGATGACATAATAGGACTGAACTAAAATGAAAATACAAATAGTTATAATGCACTGGACTACCATAACAATGCACAGGTATTATGTATCTGCAGGAAGACTGGAAGAGAGAGTTTGGACCAATTGCTGATGCTTATTACCAAAATGTTATTTCGTTAAATGAAATTGATAAAGAGAATTATACTTTCAATCTATCAAATTGTATTCACAGCCAGTGATAACCCCAACAGGTATTTTGCTTTATTACACTTGCATATAAATACAAGAATATAACAATTAAATTTAGTACTCAAATTATATGATTTAAGGTTTTCCATTAATAACTGATGTTGTTTTTTCTCTCATCCCACTTGTGCCTAAAGTGTTGGGCGGAACTCTTGATGCTTCAACGGACTTATGACATTATTATCGTCTTTATTTCATGCATTATGTGCTATCAAATGCAATTTTTGTAGTTCTGTAAACATAAAGCAATTTGGTTTGTTGTTATTATTGCCAAACATTATTTTATGCCTAAATAATTATTGCTATTACAGGATTTCCTAAATTAGGAAGTGCATTAAATCAATGATGAAATGAATATAATTAATTGTCTTGTTGATTATTCATTTATTGCTAATAAAATCTGATATGGGACTTTTTGAACTTTTGCAGAAAATGCTCTGTAACCAAGTTTGAATGTTCTTGGTAAGGGATGCCATAAGATGAGCAATGTTGCTGCAGATGGAAAAGGTAGATTATGCAAACTGAAGTTTCATTTTACATCTTTGCGCAAGAGAGTTTAGCATGTTTTTGAAGCTAGAAAGTCTTGCATTAGCTATTTCACAATTACCATTTTCACTGTGTCTTTAAACCTCATATGACAACAATTGTCCTTCATACTGTTATATCTTTGTTTTCTTCACCAGGTCTGCTGCTTAGCTTCCAATCCTGACTGAAGAAGAATATGTACTCGCAATTACATTAAATTTCTTGGGTATGGGAACCTGCTGTCAACCTACAATACTCTTTCACAACTATGACTACTCAAAAAAGGATTCTCTTCTGTCAATTTACAGTTTCTATCTAAATTTTCTACCAATTGGTTTTTGCTGGGAAGGTTAGATATTTAACTCTATGCCATAATTCAATTATATTTAATAGTTGGTCTGTTTTAAGTATTACTACTACTGTTATCTTTTGTTAGTCAGATAATTTGATTTCTAATCCTTCTCATTGTTCATTATTGAGCTATAATAGTATTACCCTTTTTACAACGGGCATTGGTTAGTCAGTTTTGTACTTGAACTAACCTTAAGTACCAAAATTTATATGAATGCATACTCTATATTGTTTTGTGGAAGTATGTAAACCTTTTATTTATTATAATGTTTAATTAACTTATATATTTTGTGAAAGTTTAACGGTGCTTTAGGTTGTGTCTGAAAGTAACACTTATTGCACTAAATAAGGTAGATCTATCCTGCAATTTTTTTTTGCTGAGGAAAGGAAAACCTTCGTAGTTATTATTATTTAAAAATCGGTAGTAAGCGGTGTCCAGGAGTTTTGGAAAACCCCTTTGTAGGTATTATATTGATTCTGCGAAACTTATTTACAGAGTAATCTGAGCAGGAGTTCTGGTGTCCACTAAGCAATGATTATTTTATTCTCGATCATTTTTCAACTTTGCGATCGAGTGCCTTTTCATGTTTCGTACTAAATATTCTTATAATATGAATTTGTATCTACTGATGCGCATGGACTCCTCAAACATTCCGGTATTCAGAAATAATATGCATGTCAGCTATGAAATTACTATTAAAATTCTTTTCTTTTTGGAAGACCCATCCACATGCAAATCAAGGACCTGCTAACGTTGTTTGAAGAGTATGATTTAACTGTATTTCATAAAGCTTTGGCTTTGGACAAGGGTAGCTGAGTCATTTTCACCCTATAGTGCACACTAAATGATTGATTTCATGTCCCAAACAGTTGAGAAGCCTAGGGAGCAAGTGGCTGATGCAGAGACATTACTTGACATCGCTAACTCTCTAGTGACATGTTTTAAATCTCATACAAGTGGAGGAGTAACTCCTTCAGATTTCGTGGCCGCCTTGCTCAGAAATTTTGGGTTCGGGAACCAAATGGCAACTGCTTCCGGTGATGTTAATGTTGTATCTTGGCCTGACCTGGGTGCTGCTGTTTCAGCAATTTTCAAAAGAGCCTCTGGATGCTGTACTATGTATGTCTATGTCTTAATTTAATTAGCTAAATTATCAAGAACATTATGTATCAATGC
The DNA here is from genome assembly GCA_030737815.1 of Allium fistulosum. Taxonomy (NCBI): domain Eukaryota; kingdom Viridiplantae; phylum Streptophyta; class Magnoliopsida; order Asparagales; family Amaryllidaceae; genus Allium; species Allium fistulosum. The sequence continues at coordinate 10,703,279 of JASFAW010000014.1, forward strand.
ATATTTTACACTTTCTTGAAGTGCTTCTGTGCTACAGACTGACTAACATTGATATTGAGGATATTTTCTATGTACTTTGACAACAACAGTACATTAGCAGTCCTCCTGTGTATGTACACACATTCATACCTGTGTATGGCATGTAGAGCAAACCATGTATGCATGCTAATTGTTTAAATGTCGTATCTTAACCGGGCACAAGCGCAATTTGTTATTGTAGAGTAATGATTGTAACAGAAATTTGCATTTAGCAGTCCCTTTACTTAACTGAGATCAGTTAGTTCATTTAAAAATATATCTATCTTCGAGACATTTGTTAATGGACTATATAACATTTCCTAACACTTATAATTATTGGATGTTGGAAGTTTCTTGTAACTATAGTTTGCTGTTTTGTCTGCTTATCTCTGTAGGGTTGGTCCTATGAAGTCTGAAATAAAGGAGCGAGCATCTGCAATTCGTTCAAGAAGTAGAACTCCAAAACCCTCTTCTACCGTTCGCCCTGAAGAGGTTGCTAAAAGTTATAACAGTAACTAATACTTATGAAACAGATGAACCCACCATCAATTTCTCCAGCAGCACCAGCGAAGAAACCAAGAGTTGGGTGGTGCGTGCCCAAAGCGGAGGCAACCGATGCCAAGTAAGCTTCTCTTAATTGCTTATCTGCTCAAAAGTACGGTGACTTTGGTTTCTTTTTATAACTATATGAACTTTTTGATTTCATATATAATATATAGACAATGCTTTTTAAGTTGGCTGAACAGTTTGTTGTGTTGGTGTCACTACCCTCAACTTTTCAACTTAAGAATTGAAAACATAAAAGTAATATAAGTATTTCTGTTTCACCCTTACATTCATTCAAACCTTACCTAATTTGTCAATGTTAGAATAGTAGTGTACCATTAAAGAACTTTCATGAAACCGTTTCAACTTTTTTTCCATGCCTTATGCGGATATTCAAACTTGTTGAAGTAAAGTTGGTATATAATTGAAATGTAATGGATGGGAAATATCATGGAAACTAGCAATTGACCAATCGTGTTGCAATTTCTTTGTGCAGGTTATGATACATGTGTGTACACAGGAAGTTGATAAAGTGAAAACTGTGATACTTCTATAAAGGACGGGAGAATAAAAAATGCATTAGATCCTAATAATATCATGAACCCTGGGAAGCTAATCCCCCCTCACGTATGCTTATGAGGTAATCTTTCTGTAGTATTCAAAGACTATTTCACCTGGCACGTGCACAGTGTAGGGGTAGTGGTTTGGGTTGCTTGTTGGTTGTTGGTTGTATTGTGCACGTGCACAGTGTAGGGGTGATAGGCAGTGTTTATGTGATTATAACTGTTCTTTTTTATGTTTTATAAAGAAATGTACAGTGCATAGTGAAAATGTAAATGAAATGCAAACACACTTGAAATGAAATGATTTTGGTTGTTTTATGATAATATTTATTACTCGTTAAATTATTCATTATTGGTACGGATGTATGCTGCTGTAATTTTTTTTTTAAAATTTGCATTTATTTTGCAACGGTCAGAAACCGTTGCAATATCATATATTACAACGGGCATTGTCCGTTGTAAAAAGGTGTATTACAACGGGCATTGTCCGTTGTAAAAAGGTGTATTACAACGGGCATTGTCCGTTGTAAAAAGTTTTATTACAACCGGCATTGCCCGTTGTAAAATATGGTCAACCTATTACAACATCGCATATTACAACGGTCGGCTGCCCGTTGTGGAACACATATTACAACGGGCATTGCCCGTTGTAAAAAGCCTGTTTTGTTGTAGTGGAGCATGCTTATGTAATTTGACTGACTTAGCTAGTGGAGGTTGAATTGTTGAAGAGGATTAGCTTGGACTCTCACAACTCATATTTTGCTTAATTTAATATGCTATTTATGTAAAACAATGTTACTATCATATTTGCTTACAACATTATGTATATATATGATTATCGTTTATTTTGAGTATGGAGTTAGTGCAACTTTATTATATATAACATGCGAAGATTATATTTATTTATTGTGTTTTTAATTAACTGATATTATCAGATATAAAATTTTATAGATGGTGGGATGATTGTAAATATAAACTTTTGTGCATGGTATTTTTCATATTTAACAGCGTTTCAAAAACGCTGTAAAAAAGAAAAAACTCTGCAGATGTCAGGCAAAAGGGAAACGCTGTGAAACATCCACCCATATGCAGCGTTTGCTTTATGGTGCTAAATGCTCATTTACAAGCTTTTCAAAACGCTGTAAAAAAGTATTGCAGCGTTTTTAAAATGTTGTCTAAAGGAAGAAGAAACAATGGGTAAGGACATATTACAGCCATCATTAAAACGCTGTAATAAGAAAACGCTGTAATATGTTGCTAATTTTGCAGCGTTTTAGAAACGCTGTGATATGTCTTGACTCTATTACAGCTTGTCGTTAGAGAGCGTTCTTCATAACGCTGCGAAAGGATTTGACAGCGTTTTTAAAACGCTGCGAAAGACCATTTTTCTTGTAGTGAAGGGCAAGTTAGACGACCAACCGTACTCCAACCCGATAGCATTGCATATGCAGGAAAATCGCTTATAGTCCACAGTAGAGAAGCGAACATACGATTTTTTTTTGAAATGTCGTATGTTTCAACACCTTCATACCACAGTGTCTTCAATTCTTCAATCAACGGTTGTAAATATACGTCGATTCCTTATGTCGGATCATCAGGACCAGGGATGACAATAGTGAGAAACATATACAGAGTTTTCATACACATCTAGGGAGGTAAATTATAAGTTGTAACGATTATAGACCAAGATGAATATTTTGAACCAAATGAGAGAATGGTGAAAATCCATCCGTACATAAACCAAGTCTAACATTACGGCTCTTCGCTGTGAAAGCTTGGTATGTCTTATCAAGATGCTTCCACGTTTCTCCATCAGCTGGGCGTGTTAATGTACCTTTTTCCTATGTTCTCACATAATGCCATCTCATATGATGTGCAGTTATAGAAGATGCATATAACCTTTGAAGTTAGGAGTGATAGGTAAGTAATGCATACGGTTGTAGGAACTTTCTTTCCCTTCTTTTTTCTTAGTTTGTATCTTTCCTGATTACATATTTTACAATTCCTAAGACTGATGTCTTCTTTTCAAAACAACATGCAACCATTGAAACATGTATATATTTTTGATACGGCAAACCAAAAGCGGAAATAAGTTATTTCACTTCATAATAATTTTCGCACATTAAATTATCGCGTGGCATAAGCCGTTTTGCAGCTTGTACTATAGCTGTAAATCCGGCTTCTGTGAAGTTGTATTTTGATTTCATTGCAATGTATTCTGCAGTTACTGATAGTTGGGTACCACTTGTACAACCATTCCAGATGGGTTTCTTAGCAGCATCCAATAAATCATAAAAAAAATTCTCCAATACTTGGTTCTTCTTCGACATTAACATCGTTACCATCAACTTCAATAGTAGAGAACATTGAACGTGTTGCAACTTCAACCATATTTTCTATGAGATTCGTCGGAATAAATTCATTATCTACCTCGTCCTCCGAATGTACGGAATCAGGTGCTATAAGTTCTCCATGACGATTCCACACCAAATAATTCGGTACGAAACCATATTGGCACAAATGAACTTTTACTATATCCGGTATCAAATGCTTCAATGGGTTACACCTACTACATGGACAACGAATTTCTTTGTCGTTTCTATTTACATAAAGCGAATTCAATAAAGATGTGTACATCATTTTGAAAATGTTTATTTATGGAGCCTCCAATTTCTCTTATTTGTTGGTACATCCAACTCCGATCAATAAAATAATTGACCGTTTTCCTAGTTTAAAACATAAAAGCGCATTAATCATTTACGTCTTGACATTTTATTTTTCAAATAAATCATATATTTAAATTTTTGCAAATATATAATATTATTCTATTTAATTTAATTTTCGAACTTATTTACACAAATTATTATATGAATATAATCTACAAATTTTAAGTTATTGTTTTACACTTTGATGGTTGGTCATCCTACATTCCATTACAAACACAGTAGTAATTATATTTTGCAAATTATTTTATTTTAGATGATTCAACAAAATTTCGGCAGCACTTCCTCTTTGTTCCCTGTATCGTACACTTATTTGTGTACACAGGAAATTAACGGTATTTACATGAGATCAGAAAGTATATCGTCAAAAAGTAAATATTTTGACCATATGATAGAAAATTTTATACAGACACCGTTGGTCTATATATATAAATATTTTGAAAATGATTTCTATGGATTTGGAAAGAACTATATGGTTTAATAAATATTGATTTTGGTTTAAAGCGATTAAATATTTCAAGTTTTAAATAAATCGAAGGGAATATTTAGTTTAATGTAATTTAAGGTTATTTAAAATGATAATAGATTTATTAAGTGAATATTTCAAAACTAAGATAATAATAATAATATATATACGAAATCATCAATTTAGTTTTGAAAGTGCTATAATTTGGAAATATATATATATATATATATATATTTGAAATGGAAATGATATTTTGGTTTTGAAGTATAAATTCATTTGAGATGACCACGGTGTTATAATGACGTTTGGTTGTTAATAGCGTATATTTCTACATTGTAGATAGTTCCACAGATCCTTAGAGACTGGTTATCCCAACATCCTTTAAGTTAATTGTATTTCAGTTGATATTTCACTTGAGTTGTATTTATTGATATAAGAATGTTAATTCTGACTCGAGTGTTTTGTGTTTTTCTTTATGCTCGGGTCAGACTGAGTGATATAGCATTTGAGACTCACCTTTGAAGTTTTGAGCTTCGCTTGGAGATCCAACTATCGATTCAGCTCTCAGCTTTTCCAGTTGATTTGTTCGGAGATGTCATCAGTTTGTATTTGAGATATTTTGTGTATTTTATTTCAAACTTTGTTGTTTACATAGTAGCTTCATGAACTACTATTTATCTATTCCGCTACATTATTATATTACTCTGTGTCTGTGATTCTGTGATTGATTTATTTACTGTATATGCTAAGTTTTGCCAAATATAAATTAACAGTCTGATATTTTGAGCAATTCAAGTCCGACATGTGCGGATGCGAATGGTTGAAAATATTTGGGTCGTTACAGTTGGTATCAGAGCTTTGGTTTTAGGCAAACTTAACATATGTAGTAGATTTAATCACAGAATTACTTTCGTTCGTGCTTGAATCTCTTCCTCTTTGATTCGGTTTCTTTTGAATTTTGGAACGCCCCCACTTGTTCTAAAATCCATTCTTGTCTTCCGTATTTGTATTCTTTTTTATTCTGGAGCATCCCATAACTCCACTTCGATTGATTTCTATAATAATCGGCGGTCCCGCCAATCTTTGAACGATTTGTAAAAGGGTGAAACTCCTTTACAACTGACATTGATTCACCGAAGATTTCTATACCCTTGGTTTAGATGCTGCTATCTTTTGTTGTGCCCGAATTAAATCTCTGGCGATCGAATGTCGATTTGCCTTAAAATCCTGCATCGATCATATTCCTGAAGTCACGGTTGACCCGGTTAAGGTCGCCCGTGATTTATATAAGTATATCCATCTTCTATTTTGTAATTTAATCATCTCATCTTCATTCGAGCCTATCTTCAAATCAGAATTCTATTTTAATTAAAGTTCCTCTAAATTGAATCTCTATCTTTGTTTTGAAATCCATTCTTGAATCATCCTTTGAAAACCAGGTTTGTTTGTATATTAGAAATTGTTTATAAATCGAAATTATTATTTTGATAAGTATGATTATATTATATATATATATATGAAAATGTTTCGATAAGGATTATATACCTTTTTAAAACTAGAATTTGAAGTTTCGAAAGGATTTGAATTTTGAAAATTATATAAGAAATTAATTTATATAAAAATGATTTATAACTGAAGGGTTTTTAATTTGAAATTTGAGAAATTGAACTCCAGTATTTTGAAATTGGTTTAAGATTTTGAAAATATATAATAATACGATTTGAAAGTATTTTCGAATAAGAAATGTTTCAAATGACTTCAAATGAGTTCCAATGATTTCGAAGAAATTTCAAAGAAGTTTTCAAGAAAATAGAAGTCTAGAACTCACTTATGTCGCTGGAGAATAATTTCGGTGATGAGTGCACGCATCATCGACATTGATTTTCGAGTTTCAGAGTGGGGGATAGACCACTTTAGTAGCTTTTCTATGCAATTGATTTTGTGAAACCAATTTTGATTTCAAATTCCGAAGTATGATTTGATATTCGAAAGATATATGTACATATATTTGAAATGATTTGAAGTAAGCCCGATGTTCAGTCCTCGAGTTTCGGATTTGATTTGGTATTACCCTATCTATTGAGATTGATTTAATGATTTGTTGCTGATTTCCAACCCTTGGATTGGAAATATGATTTCTCCGACTACTTTGAATGTTCGAACACTTCCGAATCGAGGTTTAATTTTCAAAGCTAAGTAATTTCGAAAAGCATAAATTATTTGATAAATATATAAGTTTATTTTTGTATGTTTAAAGTATGAAGTAATATGATTTAAATAAATTTGAAACCGTTTTGTTAAGTAAATATATAAGACTATATTGAATTATACTGATATGAAATTTAGTTTTGAAATGTTTTGAATAAAATTTAGTTCTAAATGTTTTTAAGTTAGTAACATCTTCTATAAAACTATATATATATATATAATAATTTTCAAAAGGTAAATTAGATCTTTCAAATAGAAATAAATAGTTTAAAGGTTTTAAAGGGATGGTATAAACTTGGTAATCATTTTGGGTATAATTGATTTTGAGATAAATATTTGGTTTCGAGAATAGATTGGAATTTAAAACCCGGTATTTTTGGAAATGAATTTGTTTGACCTAAATTATGTTGATTTGAAAACTTTGAAACTGAAGATATTTAATTTGGAAGAAATAATTTGGTGAAATCGTATATGATTTTGAAATTGAACTGATATTGAAACGAATTGAAATTGAGGACCTCATTTTACTAAATACTTGATTTGGGAGTTATCGAACTTATATAAAATTGATTTGTATAAGTATGATGTTGATTCGAAAACTGTTGATTTGGAAAGGTACTCAATTTGAAAAGTGAAATCTTATATAATCGAAGTCTATGTAAGTGTGGTTTGATATACTATTGATTTGGAAAGTATTCAATTTGAAAATGAAATCTTATATATAATGGAATTTATATAAGTATGATATTTGAAATTGATTTGAAAATGTACTATATGATACATATTTTCGAAGTAAAGATATGGAAAGTGCCTTCTACTTGATATCCTATTTGTGGCCACATTTAGGATTCATTCTATCGATATTATTCTCTCTGATTTGGGTTTTCCGAATATGATACTCGAGTGTCCATCGAATTCCATGACGTTACCCATGGTCTTACGAACTCGACTGCATTGCGTAATTCGCAGAGCCGTGACGGCTTACGGGTACGGATGTTTCCTGGGGGATCCAGGCATAACCATTGTGTATCTGCGATCCATGATTCGATTCGGTTGATTTGTTTGGATTGTACTTTCCATATCGGTTTTGAAAGTTTTTTTCTAGTATTTTCACTGGGTGTTGAAACTGGTCTACTAAGTACTTGGAGAATTCTATCTATGCTCCTGATCAACGTAGAGCCAGAGTCTGCAGGAACAAGAATAAACTTATGAGACATCGAGTTATAAAAGTATTTTTGAAAGGAAATTTGTTTCGATATAAAAGTATTTTATTATAAAAGTATTTTCAACAAAGAAATTTTGTATTAATATTTGAAATTGAAATTTTGTGGTTTTAAATTAATTATGCATGCCTGATACTATTCTTTTGAATCTACCTTATCTGCTCAGCTTTATCTATTCTGCTTTACCTTTTTCTCCTGTCTTCGTTCCTTTTCGAGGACGAAAAGTTTTGAGTGGGGGAGAGTGTAACGACCCGTGTTTTTCGAGAGAGAAGAAAATTCAAATTTTAGAATTTAATACAGTAAGAAATTAAAAATTTATGATTTTAAATAAAATTTGCTTTGAATTATAACATCTGATTTTGATTTTTATAAAGTGACAATTATTTTATGTGATTTCAAACCTATGGTTTAATAAAAGTTTAATTGAATAGATTTAATATTGTGTAAAGCATAAAATTTAGGTGTGATTAACTGGAATTGGGTTTTAATTGTAAATTAACTTCTAATTTATTTGTAAACAATAAATGTATAATTATGTATTCAAACTTATTTAAATTTTAATCTTGATTTAGCTCACCTTACTTATCAACCTATTGAAATTAATTTGTTAATGAAATTTAGTATAATTGGATTTTACATAAAAGTAAAGAAATATAAATTTTAATAAGGCTTAATTAGTTAAATGATTTAGAAATTGAGAATTTAATACTACATTAGTTAATATTAGCTTTTTAATTAACGAACTAGAAATTATAAACCAATGAATATTCAATTATATTAATTTGAAATATAGTTATTTTGAAATTAAATAAAGGTGAATTTTATTGAATATAATAAACTGAAATCTACCATTTAAAACAGACAATATAATTTTAGGACGGAAACTTGATATTTGCTATGAGTCCATCTAGACATAGCAAGTGGCAAATTTTCGTCGAATAATATAGATGTTCTATCGATCGCTAGAAATTCAGTCAGTTAATAACAATTGAATTTAAAAGTGTTCCGAAACTTAAATATGCCAACATGAGAAAATTTATTTATAACACTCTGAATAAGACTGCGTAATCCGTTTTGCGAAATTTGGACGTTTCTAGCTCCGTTTGTATTTTTCCGTACGGGATAGCAACATATATCAGTATCAGTGTAACAACTCGGAAATTTTTATGGTTTTATAACGTAATTAAATGAAAATTTGATATTTGGAATACGTCTATTTAGTTATAGCAAATGGTAAATTTTCATCAGAAAATATGAAAGTAAATTTTATTGTGTAATTCTATTTCAATCAGTTAAAAATTGATGGTAACAAAATGTTTTCCAAACTTGAATATTTTTATACAGAAAATTTATAAATCATATTCTGAGTGAGATGACATATTTCGTTTCTTAAAATTTGGGTTGTTATTGCTCCGTAGATCTTATTTTCGGCAAAATAGCAGCATTTTCGTACCGATATCGACTTTTGATCGGATGATCGTACCACTAATATCTGTATGCCATTTTGATCGTCTCGTCGTACTGATCTCTACGGTATATTCAATTCTGTGTTTTGATATCCGATACGCGACGGAAGCAATAAACTGTTTGTTGTAACGGTACCACTTTTACACTTTTGATAAGTGTGCCCATTCAAATTTCAAACGGTAACTAGCATTTTTTTTTCAACGTGACTTTTGCTTTTTCAGAATTTACTGCTAACTTTTAGCGTCCCTATATGTTGCCGTTACATCTTTATTTATTTTATTTTATTTGCGTTCGTTCATTGTATCCCTCTTTTCCAATTTGCCTGAACCATATTTTGAATCTACTTTCCCTTCCATTTGCTCGTTCAATATTCATCTTCTTTCTGTGTTCTGTTCTCCTAAAAGAAAATTTATATATATATTTTAAAGTATATAAAAGATCTCAATTCTCTTTGTTTCAAAACCATGCTTGATTTCTTGTTCATATCACCACCACCATTCTCCTAAGCTTCCATCACTTCCATCACCCTCACCCCCTTGTACCGCCCATCTCCCTGACTCTCCTTCTCTGCCTCCACCTTCCACCTCGACCCGATAACCCATCTCCACCGTGCTCCAGGCCGAGGCAAACATCACCAGCGACGAAGCATCCCATCTCCCCCATAACTGCATCCGCTTGCCCCAGCATTTCCCCTAACCGAACACCCACGTCGATCAACACCGAGAACTACCACTTGACCTCTCCGCTCGCACATCTCTCTTCTCACCTTCCCCATACAACTGCAGCCTCGCCTGGACAGTAGTCACCACGCCAAGCGTAGCCATCCTCCGGCCTCGAAAATCCTTAGCACCCATCTCCACTGTCCGACCATGCTGTCCCACCGCTGTATGCATAAGTACTGTAAGTATATATTAGTTTGTATGAACAATATGTGTATATAAGTTATAAAAGCTATAGTTTATGTATATATAAAGGCTATTAATATAAAAGGTTTGGAAGCCTATGTATACACTCGGTCATATGTTTACACCAACATGAATTGCTAGTATCTCCACATATTTGCGGTTGTTTTGTATTTACATATATGCTAGTATATATGTTAGATTATGTAAATCTTATACATATTAGTTTACCTAAGATTTTAGTCGGTCAATATATGTGTTATCCCGCCTTTTGGCAAGGCCAGGATACCAAGGAGTTGGACTCCAAAAGTCGTTTGTCATGGATATCGTTGAATTTTGACCAAGTCCGGATCAAGCCCCAATCGATGGGACATGATCGGGAAAGATAAAGCAAACCAACGCTCCAAGTTTCAAATCGATCTGAGTTCATATGCTCAAGTTATGATGGATGCGAGGCGAAGGGAAGAGCACATTTTCGTATCCATCAATAAGCAGCAGTTCGTATCGATGGATTTCGTATCCATCGGTGGTCCTCGTTTTCGCATCCATCGATCTCATATCGACCAGAATGATTAAGTCCACACAGTGGTGAGCTTCGTATCCATCATACAATGTCTATTTCGTATCCATTGGTCAGTGCCCGCTTCATATCCATTAGTCAGTGCATGCTTCGTATCCATCAGCCAGTGTTTGCCTCGTATCCCTGGATGAAGTCTTATTCGAATCCATCAGGTCAACCAGCTTGGATAACGTGTCATCTCTCGAAGGAAACGAGGCGAAATACATGGAGTCGAAGCAGTCAACACGGAGCAAATATCGGATCGAGGCGAAGCGCACGCACCACGTCATCCCTTGATGCGAATGCGCCGAGATGTATGGAGTCGACGCGGTCGATTCGGAGTGAAGACCGGATCAAGGCGAAGTGTGCGTTCCACGTCTTCACAAAGGCGCGTGATACCATCGATTCGAAGCCCTCAGCTCAGAGAAATGGATTCGAACCAGACAGCCTAGCGAAGAACATCACCTTGTATCGATGATATCTCTCAATCCCCTGATCCAAATACCACGAAATTTTAACTGAAGGTTGCACACATACCGAGGAACATCTCCACCAATTTTGAGCTCAATTGGAAGTAATCTTGATCGATACGAAATGATTTCGTATCGATCACAGATTGACTTGAAACTCTCTGGAAGTGGTCGAATGGGTCCCCTCACGTGTCAGGCCAAGTCTCCCGGAGTTTGAGCGAAATCCAAGCCTCCTACGCCTATAAATAGAGCCCCAGAATCAACGGAAAAAGGATCTTTTTTTCTCAGAAGCGTCCAGACTCTGCCGGATTGAGATTTGCATCCTACTTTTGCTGTCAATTTCGAATTCTAAACTGTAATCCGCTGTTCATTGCTGCAAACGCTTGTAATCATTGAAAGAATCAATAAAATCATCAAAAACTTCATAGTGGACGTAGGCTATATGTCGAACCACTCTAAACTGCTTGTCTGTGCACTTTACATTCCTGTTTGTTAGAGTTTTTGTTAGATAATCTCTGTTTTACATTTATAATCTTCATTTTATCTCTTCAAACAACTCCCGAAGAGTGTTGTGCCCATTTTTGGTACAAACACTTTGGTGCTTTCACCGAGAAAACCAGCTTTTTCTCCTGCTCGTTGGACCTGCTGTCGATACCGGATTGCACAAATCCAAGAGGAAGATCCAGATATTCAGTCCGGAATCCTTCCATTCTATTCAGATTTGCTCAAAATCTAGGAAAGGACTCCACCACCGACAATGGTCAGCACAAGAACTGGCGCCACCGCTGCAGAGCAAGAAGGCAGAGACAGGCAAAATCCCACACAGCCGCCTTCTTCCAATCAAGACAATGCCACTCATTCAGACTCAACGGGGCTAGTCACCCGACAGGAGTTTCAAGTATTGCTCCAGGAGCTGACCCAAAGCCGTCAGCAGTTGGCAGAACAGTTACGCGCCAATATCGAGCTGACCAACCAGCTAAACCGCCGGGGGCACAGAAGGTCCAGGAGAGATGATGTCTCCAGAGCGTCTACCGAAAGCTCAGCTTCATCTGATTATCACCACCGAACTACCCGTCCTCGACTAGAGGGGAGTCACGCTCAAGCTGCTGAATATCAGCCCGCCTTAACTGTTGGGCAACTGAGGGTAGGACCGTCGACCAGCTTCCAGACGGGTCCCTCAACGCGAGGAGGTACGGCCCTACAGTACATCATGGATAACCGCGCCACAACCGCCGCAGCAGAGACAAGGGTCGATACCCGAAATCAATCAGAGCCGATCAATCAACAGCGAGGACATACTCCTGAACCTTATGTCCCAGAAGACGTTGAGCCAAGGAGGCGAGATACGGATCGTCGACAGCGCCCGATCCCTACTCGCGCCGTGGAACCCGACCACGCCTTAGCTCATCACGCTCCGAATCTGCCCGTTTCGGATATATCAACCATGATACGTCAAATGATCCGCGAGAGTCAGGGGCTCACTAATGATGACTGGGGGATTTCCCGTAGTCATACCCCTTTCACAGACGAAGTGTTACAGGCCGAACCCCCTAGGCGATTCAGAATGTCGACTCTCCCGATGTATGAAGGGAATAGTGACCCCAACCAGCATATTCTGAAGTATGAATGGTCGATGAGCGCTGCAAGGGCCGACGATGCAGTGAAGTGTCGGAGTTTCCCCATCTCTTTGGGAGGAATCGCGACAATGTGGTTTACCCGCCTACCACCTAGATCAATTTCTTCGTTCGATCAATTGGCCAAGAAGTTTGTGGAGCAATTCCGGATGCATGTTGCTAGGCCAAAAGACGTCAACACCTTGTCCAGCGTCACTCAAGCTCCTGGAGAAACACTCAGGCGTTACTTGGAGAGGTTCCACGCAGCATGCGTCGAGATCACCAATCCCAACGATAATTCAATCTTAATGGCTCTGACCAAGGGGATTGATCCTGATTCCGAATTCGAAAACTGGCTAGCTGGAAAACCGCCCGCGTCGTTGGACCGTTTTTACTCCAAGGCCGCTCAATTCCTGCGGCAGGAGGATGCAAAATAGTCTAGGAAGCAGGACGATGCGAGGCCCAGCTTTGAGGGAATACAGAGCAATGTGGCAGTTAAACAGTCCAGCGAGAGTTCCGGGAAAGTTCAGCTGAATATACAAAACAAGCAAACCCAGCAGAGAGGAAACAATGGCCAGAATAAGAAGAGAGACGAAAACCGAGGTCCACGACGTAGAGCTCAGATGTTTGACAGTTATACGCCGCTAAACACGTCATTGGAAAACGTATACTTACAGACTTGTAACACTGTACAGTATAAGAAGCCTGCTCCGAAGCCCTCGTCGGAGAGACAGATTCAGACAGGAAAATTCTGTAGGTTCCATGAAAGCTATGGACACAATACCAATGAGTGCCGGCACTTACAGGACCTCATCGAGAAGCTGATTAGAGAGAGGAAGCTAGATCAGTTTGTACGGGCGCCGCAGTCTGGCGGAGCGGGCCCCTCGAATCAAAATCGTTTGCAAAATCAGGAAAGAGAGGAGGAACCCGCTCGTGCGGGCGGGAGATTAGTTATCAACACAATATGTGGTGGTCCCCATCCGGCAGACAGAAGCTGGGGGGAAATGGAGTCGTATGCTAGTTCTATCAGGCATGCGGACTTCGAGTGTTATAGTAATTGCGAGGATGGAACCCCGGCAAAGCAACAAAAGATAATGTCCGATGATATCGTGTTCAGGAGCCGAGACGCCGATAAAGTCGAAGCCCCTACAATCGACCCACTAGTCATATCTGCCCAGGTAGGTCCTGCTTGGATGAAGAGGATCCTGGTTGACAGTGGGAGCTCTGTGAACATCTTGCTTAAACGGGCTTACGATCTAATGAAGATGGAGACAAAGGATTTGAAACCCTATTTATCCAGAATCCATGGTTTCAACGGAAGTGCCACGATACCCATCGGAATAACTGAACTCCCAGTCGAGTTAGGCGTTGGAGAACGCCGGAGGGTCCGAATGTTACAATTTGTTGTGCTAGAAATCGATTCGCCATACAATGCGTTTATGGGTCGACCAGCTTTAGCCGAGTTCAGGGCGGCGATCGCCCCATGGTGTCTGACTCTGAAATTTCCCACTGATCATGGGATTGGAGTTGTTCAAGGAGATCAGGCCTCAGGAAGGGCCTGTTATGTTGCTGAGCTGCGCGGGGCGCAACGTAAAGAGAAGGGGAAGGGCGTAGAGGAATCTCTCTACGTCCGTTCTATCGATAATTGACAATTGATGCCTGGGCCTCGGCCCGGGCACCACGACCAATTCCTGAAAGACCTGGACCCCAGGGACAACGAGGATAAAGACGAATCAACGGAGAGTCAAGCTTCTCCAGCCGAACTGACTGTGGACGTCCCAATCAGTGAGGATGATGATTCAAAGATGCTGAAAGTTGGGTCCCAACTAAACAAGCAGACACAGCAGGAGTTGGTCGAATTTCTTCGGGCGAATCTCGACGTCTTCGCCTGGACACACTCTGACATGTGCGGGATCTCGCCGAGCATTGCAAGTCACTCCCTGAATATAGATCCGCGACATGTCCCAGTGAAGCAGAAAAGGCGCGGTATGGATCCAGAGAGATCTGCCGCCCTTAAGGAGGAAGTTGATAAACTACAATCGAATGGGTTCATTCGAGATGCCTTGTATCCAGAATGGGTGTCCAACCCCGTACTAGTTCGGAAACCAAACGGGAAGTGGAGAACCTGTGTTGATTACTCTGACCTAAACAAGGCCTGTCCGAAAGATAGCTTCCCACTTCCACGAATCGATCAACTCGTAGATTCGACGGCTGGACACGAACTACTATCCTTTATGGACGCTTACTCCAGCTACAATCAGATACCCATGCATTTACCTGATCAGGAACATACCAGCTTCGTGACCGACCTGGGACTCTATTGTTACAAAGTCATGCCGTTTGGTCTAAAGAACGCTGGAGCAACATACCAACGCTTGTCAACCGAATGTTCGCTGATCAGATTGGGAAGACCATGGAGGTCTACGTGGATGACATGCTGGTGAAGTCCCGATTCTCCACCGATCACGTCAGAGATTTGAATTCAATGTTCAGCATCCTCTGGGAGTACGGAATGAAGCTCAACCCACTCAAATGTCACTTTGGCGTTGCATCCGGAAAATTCCTTGGGTTCATTGTCAACGCTCGAGGAATAGAGGCGAATCCTGAGAAGATCTGGGCTATTAGAAACTTGCAAGCCCCTAGAACTATAAAACAAGTCCAGAGTCTTAACGGGAAGGTCGCAGCATTGAGCAGATTCATTTCAAAGTCCACCGATAAATGCATTCCTTTCTTCGACCTGATCCGGAAGGGCAAACGAAACTTTGAATGGACCACGGAGTGTGAAGGCGCGTTCCGATCATTAGTTCAACATCTCTCCACACCTCCGATCTTGCCAAAACCGGTTGACCACGAGCAACTATATCTCTACCTGGCAGTATCAGAACATGCGATCAGTGCTGCTCTAGTCCGGGAAGAAGACAAAGTGCAAAACCCGGTCTACTATGTTAGTAAGCGACTAACAGGAGCTGAAAGAAATTATCCGAGGCTGGAGAAACTGGCTTATTGTTTGGTCATTGCCTCAAGGAAGCTCCGTCCTTACTCCCAAGCTCATCCGCTTACTGTGTACACCGACCAGCCGTTACGACAGGTCCTTACGCGGCCTGAGACGTCCGGTAGGTTACTCAAGTGGAACATTGAGCTAAGTCAATTTGATATCACATACGCCCCGCGGAGGGCCATTCAAGGACAAGTCCTGGCTGATTTCATAGCCGAATTCACCGTTCCAGAAGACTTACCCGAGACCAGTGAATCCCCCGAATACATCTGGAAGCTGTATACTGATGGTGCGTCAAATGACCGGTGTTCGGGCGCTGGGGTTGTACTTGAGACTCCTGAGGGCCGATCCATATGTTATGCTCTTAAATTCGACTTTCGTGCAACTAATAATGAAGCCGAATATGAAGCCCTCCTAACCGGCCTAAGACTTGCCAGAGATTTGAGAATTATCGCTGTAGAAATTTATTGCGATTCGCAGTTAGTGGTATGCCAAGTGCGAGGAGAATACCAGGCAAGAGACCGAAGACTGGCCGCTTACTTGGCACGAGTTCAGGAAATACTAAACCAGTTTGATTATTATGCCATCTATTATGTGCCTCGGGAGCGCAATCAGAAAGCCGATTCACTGGCAAAGTTAGCCAGCACAGGTGAAGCGCAACAAATGGGACTTGTCCCCGTCGAAACTTTGGCCACTCCGAGCATCGATCGGATAGAAATGAACTCTGTATTGGAAACCGCTCCTAGTAGGGAATCTTGGATGACTCCGTATCGAAATTACATTGAGAATGGGGTGCTGCCTGAACCTAGAAATGAGAAGAGACAAATTCAGCGAAAAGCTTCGCGATTCGTCATCCAAAACGGAGTCATGTACAGGAGAGGTTATTCCGTTCCTCTCCTCAGGTGTATTGCCCACGAGGAAATCAAACGAGTGTTACATGACGTGCACGAAGGAGAGTGCGGCGATCATACCAGAGGGCAAGCTCTCGCTAAGAAGATACTCCGATATGGGTACTATTGGCCGACAGTGAACCGAGATGCGGAAAACTATGCCCGGAAGTGCGATAAATGCCAAATACATGCCCGAATTCCGAGAGCTCCGCCAACTGAAATAACCCAAATGGTCAGTCCCTGGCCATTCGCAATGTGGGGCATTGACATCATCGGCGCTTTACCTTTAGCAAAAGGCGGTGCGAAATACGCCATCGTCGCCGTTGATTACTTCACAAAGTGGGCTGAGGCCGAAGCCCTTGCAACCATTACGACAAAGAAAGTGATAAATTTCATGGTTCGCAACATCATTTGTCGATTTGGACTCCCGCATACTATCATCACTGATAACGGAGCCCAATTAGAGAGTGCGGAATTCAAGGACTTCTGTCAACGGTTTCATATCCGCAAAAAGTTCTCGGCTATCGCACACCCCCAAGCGAATGGACAGGTTGAAGCTGTCAACAAAGTTATAAAATCGATCCTGAAGAAATGATTGGAGAAGGCTGGGGGCAAGTGGGTCGATGAACTTCCTATGGCATTATGGGCCTATCGAACGACCCACAAAACCGCGACCGGACACACTCCGTTTTCCCTATCTTATGGCTCAGAGGCCGTTATTCCGGTCGAGACAGAAGTGCTCTCTCATCGCGTGACTTATTATGATCCAAAAACAAACGCTATACTCCTAGCCGAGTCTTTGGATCTATTGGATGAGAAACGGGAAGAGGCTGGTTTGAGAGCAGCCGCGCATCGAAGCCGGGTCGCCCGATTGTACAACACCAGAGTTCGACCTCGAACCTTTGAACTCGGCGACCTCGTGCTCAAGAGAATCTACCCAGTTCCTTCACACATGAAACCGAACTGGGGAGGACCGTATGTAATTACACGAAAGCTCGGAGATGGTACATTCAAGCTGTCGACTGTTGACGGTCTCGATTTACCAAGGGCTTGGAACAGCGAAAGCCTCCGCCGCTACTACATATGACAGGCTTTATTTATTTCATTCTATTTAGCAATTTGTTTCTGCATTTCGAAATTTGAATTTTGTAATAAGGCAACTGACTTTGCTGCATTTTCTTATTTCAGCAATAAAATGCCACTTCTTCGAGCCAGAGTTGTGATTCATTATGTACGATATACAACATCACGACGCACGAAGAGATGAATCCCATCATGCAATGGGACTTATTCAAATAGAGAGTGGCTCTGATACAACCGGCCACTCACTAGGTGAAACCCGAGCTCGGGGACAAGCCATGACACCGATATTAGTAGGGTTGACACACGACAATCCTACAATTAACTCCACATTCCCAGAGTGCGAAGTGGAGTATAAACATTCAACTCCATATTCCCAGAGTGCGAAATGGAGTATAAACATTTAACTCCATATTCCCAGAGTGCGAAGTGGAGTATAAACATTTAACTCCGCATTCCCAGAGTGCGAAACGGAGTATAAACATTCAACTCCACATTCCCAGAGTGCGAAGCGGAGTATAAACATTCAACTCCATATTCCCAGAGTGCTAAATGGAGTATAAACATTCAACTCCATATTCCCAGAGCGTGAAATGGAGTATAAACATTCAACTCCGCATTCCCAGAGTGCGAAGCGGAGTATAAACAGTCAACTCCATATTCCCAGAGTGCGAAGTGGAGTATAAACATTTAACTCCACATTCCCAGAGTGCGAAGTGGAGTATAAACATTTAACTCCGCATTCCCAGAATACGAAGCGGAGTATAAACATTCAACTCCATGTTCCCAGAGTGCGAAATGGAGTATAAACATTCAACTCCGCATTCCTAGAGTGTGATGCAGAGTATAAACGGTCAACTCCATGTTCCCAAAGTGCGAACAACCGCTTACGAGATGACGCCTATCCCCGGAGTGTGGATGGAACGATTCACAAGAGAACAAGCGTAGTTCGACCACTCGGTCCTCGCTTGGTGCCATCACAAGCTGATCATCACAACTTGACCCCGGAACTGGGGGCAGAGGCGAATGTTAGTCATTACCCGAAACTATGCGATGCTCAGCTCCGATACGATCCTCTATCACAACTCAAGTCCGAGATTTCCATACTTAACAAGTAAAATGAGCTATTCTTGAAGCAATCAGATAATGCAAGTACACTGGACCAAAGTCCGAACACTGCAGTATTCAAGTATAGAAAGGAACACAAACTGAAGCCAGAAAACAAAATTTTATTCCAACTAACTCAAGAACAATGGTTCATACATGAGTTTTTTTTTCCAAAATATTCCTACTAGCAGGGGCCGAACCTGCATCTAAACACGGCCTACAAAAGGGAAAAAGCAGAAAAAATAACAAAAGTCCCTAACTGCCTATGAAAAGAGTGTCTAATCCTTCTGTTTCCTCAGCTTCTTCTTCCTCGAGGAGCTACTGGAGCCACCAGTACCCTTTCGCTTGGAGCCTTTCTCCTTAGGCAAGCTCCCTTCGGGTGGAGGCATAATGTCAACATCCTCGTCTGAGCTGGACTCTATAGGGATACTTCCCGAAGGAGGAGTGGGAGGAACAGACTCGGCAGCTGGAGGAGAGGCTGGCACATTAGTATCAGTAAGTGTGCCCCCAGGAGACACAGACATAAGGGGAGTAGGGCACTGTGCTGCTGCTCCGCCATCTACTTCACCACCGTGCGCCGCGGCCGCCATCTCAGCATTAATCTCGGCCAACATCGCCGCTTCCCGCCGTGCCCTGGCCTCGCTAGGGGCCGTAGTAGTCTGGGACAAGGTGTCGGAAGTAGCCGTGAATCCACCCAATCCAAATGGCAGGTCCGCAAAAGGATCACTTTGACGGCCAAGGAGCTCGTTTATCATCTGCTCGTCGAAAGAAAGTGAGCTCCCCTACGTCACTCCAACTGGTGCCATTGCCGCGACGGAGGTCGCCTCAGAGATGATGGCTCCTGGTGCTTGACCTGATTCTTGGATGGTAAGAGGCGCGGCTGGTGCAACTCCTGTCACTGATCAAAGGAAAAGACATGTCATTAGCAACATTTCAACACGGGTTCTTCAATCCAAATATACTGGAAGTTAGTTCAAAGTACCTTCCTCGGTTTGGCTCGAGGTCGTCTGAGCTACTTCAGAAGGATGTTCCTTAATAGGAGATAAATGCGGCTGATCTGGGTCATACGCTGGGATAGGCCGGGGGTAGATCATCGGAGTTGGCTCAGACTGAGATGACACGACTATCTCAGAACTCGTAACATGGTGTTCTGCACCAGAGCTCTCTCCGACTTCCTGGATCTGGGCACCAAGCCTCACCTTGTCGTGGGAAATCATGGAGTCATGGAGAACCTTCTTTTCGTCATCATTAAGGATGCGGTTCTCCATCTCGAACTCGTCAAGGGCTTCATCAGGGTGCCCAGATCTCTCCTCATCAACCAGTAGGTTCCAGGCGTTATAGAGATGTGTAGGGTAATCGTCAAGCCATGTCAAGTCTCGGTGCCTTAGCACATTGGCGTTATAAGTGACGAGTAGCTCCTCCACCTCGGCCTCAATCCTGGCCTCCGCCTGCCGTACCTTCTCGTCAACCCCAGCCTCAGCTTCATGGGCTTGTTGTATAGCTGCTTCCTTCTCCTTTCGGAGTGTCACTGCCTGGTCACAGGCCTCCTGCACAGAGACATTAGCTGCGTCCTTTTCCTTCACCATCTCTGAAAACTTTGATTTCAGCTCATTAAGCTCCTTCAGAGCGGCATCCCTCTCGGCGGTAATGGAAGTGTTCCTGTGACCCATGTCCTCGATGGCAGTATAGTGCTCTTGCTTCATCCTGGCCATAATAGCGTTCACTTCATCAACTTTCTTTAAAGCCTCCATTTCAGACTTACGGGAAGACTCAGCCTCCGAGTTGAGCGCTTTTATGATTTGGTCGTTGCGACCCAGCTCCTTCTCGAGCTTCTCAATGGTGACGCCCCGCTCGAATGCCACTTTAGACGCCTTCCTCGCGGCCCGTCCCCACTCCCTGTACTGGAAAAAGATGTCCGCAACATAATCATGGATAGTGGTTTCCGCGGTTGGCGGAATTCTCTTCAAGTGCGGAGGGAAGACATAACCATCAAAACAGATGTCAGGAAACTCCTTCCTCATCTGTGCCAATTTAAGCGCTCCTTCACTAGACGCCTCGGTCGGGACCGGCACAGTAGCCGAAGAGGTGGCTATTTCAGTCCTGCGCGGAGGATCGGACCTCAAAGCTTGAGAAGGCGGCCTAGGCCGTGAAGTTTCGGGAGGACGAGTAACTGCGGCCGTAGGAGGTGCAGAGGTCCTGGGGGGAGGAGAGCGAGATCGGGATCGGCGAACATATCCCCTATCTCTGTCAGACTTCTCCTGACCAGAGTGTCCCGTGTCATAATCCCTCTCGCCCTCTCTCCTGCGTGGCTCATGATAACGGCGCTTATTACGCAAACTGCCAAGCACAGAACCTTGCCCAGACATCGTACCTGAAAAGAAAACCACAAAGAATCAGTAACCGTTTGCGATGTGTTGTTTATGGTTAGGAAAGTGTGTTGTGCCGTGAAGAGTGTGTGAATGTGTAACCCCCCGGACCAACCAGAAGTGTCAATCGCACTGGCAAGCTCAGACTCGCTAACATCGACGATATGTCGCGGTCCACCCGACCCAACATCGTGTTGCTCCAGCTCGATGTTCGGGATTGGAGGGTCAGCAGGCCCTTCGAGTTGATCTTCAGCTTGCAGGGAGGATGCCTCCGTAATCTTAACTCCTGGCAAAGGACGGTGCAAAACCACAGACTTCCGCCTCCCAGACTTAGGCTGTTTCGAGGCCACTGCTTTGCCTTTCCTCTTTGCATCGGACTCCGGGGTTGCATTAGCAGGTCCGACCAACGGTTCCTCGTCAGTATGAGTTTTCTCGGAATCAGGTTCCTCGATTATCACAACCCTGGGCTTCATCCGCTTGACCTTTTTCCTGGAGACGGTCTTTAATGCACCATCGAGTCTTATGCTCTGCCTCCGGCCGATCAGCCCAAGGACTCTGAGATTCCGATCTGTCAATAACAGTTCAATATTCCTTTCTTCACTAGGAATCTCTTGGAGGACCCGAACTATCTCTTTATAGTAGCCACCCTCAGGCCGCTGGATGATAGCTGAAAGAAAAGGAGAAGAAGACGTAAGTTTAATTTCACTCCGAAAATTGCCCTGTCAATTACTTGGGAAAAAAGACAATACTCACGTCTGAACAACCATCTTCTGGCAAACCCCGGAGGACATCGGACATAGAACCACTCCGACTTAAAGTAGCTTAGCCTAGTCCACGACCCCGCGACAACTTGGCAGTTCCTTACAGACTCCAAGAACGTGTAAGATGGGCTGTCAGTCCGACTCTTGAAATTAAACAAGTATCTTATGTCGGTCATACGGGGAGGACGATGGAGGTACTCCATGAATACAATGAACAAGCTGTTGAGTGAGGCATATCCGTTTGGATGCAATTGAGACGGAGCGATGTCCAGATAAGCCAACACTTCTCTTATATAGTCATTGAACGGAGGAAGTGTGCCGGCTGCGCACGCATGCCGATTAAAAGCAGTATACCCCTCCGGGGGATTATGTGGCCTGTCATCCGGTCCAGGCAACAATACCTCATCCAAAGATAAGCCATGCCTTAAGCATATTCTCCCTAGCATGTCTTCAGAAATATTGGACGGGACAGAATCAGGTGGACTGTTAATAAAGGACGCATCGGGCAACTCGTCCGGAGCTGGACCAATAGCTTCGGTCTCGATGACCGGAATCTCGATTCTGGGAAGGATAGGGTTCTGAGTTTCTTGCTGCTGCGAACTTGACGGTTCCATCACTAGCTAACTCACGAGAAACCATCATTAGATGACAAAAAGCCCGTGCATTCCCCAGTGTAAAGTGCATGAATGTGTTGTGTAGTGCGAGTGTTGTGCGTGACTTGAGCAAATTCTGCAGAGTTAAAGAAAACGTGCAAGCGACTAAAATTCTGGAAGTCAGACGGGCGTGACCGTCATCGCTGACCATCACGGCCACGCTGTTCAGGTGATAGCGATCGATTCAAGATTAAAGAGTTTGTTGTACTTTTCTGTTAAATGGCAGTTCCATCGACGAGCTTCGAGAGGTAGTCAAATATGCAATTTAATTATCAAGTCCAGATATGCAAGGATGAAGCTCATCGGAGTTGTGCTGAAGAATGTCAAGATTTCGCATCCATAATGGGAAGTTCGAATCGATCAAAAAAGGCTCGTTCGAATCCATCATGATATCGGTTCGAATCGATACCCGTGAGCAGGCTTCGAATCGATCGTCAGGAGTCAAGTTCGAATCCATCAAAGATCAGAGTACTTCGCATCGATCCCTGGCTGTCTGGTTCGTATCGATCAGAAAAGGCTTTAGCTAAACATCGATCGCGAAGGCAAGGTTCGTATCGATCTGAAACTAAGATACATTTTTTAGTTTTTCATATTGATCGTTTCGTGTCGATACGATCCGCCATCACATCCATCGATGCGAACTAGATCTCCCCCATTGACGTATCCCAGGAATCGATACTGGATCTGAGAAAAGATATCTCTGTCTTTGTCGATTCGAACACGGCCTCTAGATCGATTCGCTTATGCCTTCTCCACTCTTTCTTCCCCAATCTACCAGAGCGCCTCCATGGCCATCTGGACTTCGAACCAGATCTGGTTTTATCAACTGCCAGAGTGGTTGATTGACGAAGAAAGTGCGGATCGAAGGTAGTTTCGTCATTTGGATTCGTGGTGGATTACCTAGTTTAAGATTGAGATTTCAAGATCTGGTGGATTGAGGCTGATAGAGTCGAAAGTACAGAGCTGTTATCTCTTTCTGGATTCGTGGGTCGATACGAAAATGCAGAAGGCAACAGTAAAAGTAAAAGGTAAAAAAGTGAAATCGAGCCAAGTCCCCGGTATTTATATGAGGCCTGGAGGCGAACTGGGTCGATTCACCTCCCAGTCAACATGACCGGTCGCAGCCAGTCAAGCAGCGCATCGATGCGAGCATTCGTGTCGAGCCCACTAGCCTTTATCGGTTCGAAGCGCACAGGGAGGCCACGTGAATACGATGGGTAGATGCACACGCTCTCCTCGCATCCATCAAGCTGTGCATTCATAGAGGCGAAATGTTCACCAGACACCATCGTTTCGAAACATCCAAATTGTGAGCCATCGATTCGAAACAGAACAGACCTGTTAATACGAGCGTCCATTTCGTATCCATCAGAATCTATCGATACGAACATCCATTTCGTGTCCACCAGATATCACCAATTCGAATCAGAATTCACCGCGATTTGTGACCATCGATACGAATGATCATTTTCATATCCATCAAGTCAACCCACATCGATACAAGAGAATGGCTAAAGGATACGACTTCCAAAGTTATTCAAAGAAGACATGCAGCTTTTCAAAGCACATCATGTTTTCACAAGACGTACTTTGGGGGGCAAATGTTATCCCGCCTTTTGGCAAGGCCAGGATACCAAGGAGTTGGACTCCAAAAGTCGTTTGTCATGGATATCGTTGAATTTTGACCAAGTCCGGATCAAGCCCCAATCGATGGGACATGATCGGGAAAGATAAAGCAAACCAACGCTCCAAGTTTCAGATCGATCCGAGTTCATATGCTCAAGTTATGATGGATGCGAGGCGAAGGGAAGAGCACATTTTCGTATCCATCAATAAGCAGCAGTTCGTATCGATGGATTTCGTATCCATCGGTGGTCCTCGTTTTCGCATCCATCGATCTCATATCGACCAGAATGATTAAGTCCACACAGTGGTGAGCTTCGTATCCATCATACAATGTCTATTTCGTATCCATTGGTCAGTGCTCGCTTCGTATCCACTAGTCAGTGCATGCTTTGTATCCATCAGCCAGTGTTTGCCTCGTATCCCTGGATGAAGTCTTATTCGAATCCATCAGGTCAACCAGCTTGGATAACGTGTCATCTCTCGAAGGAAACGAGGCGAAATACATGGAGTCGAAGCAGTCAACACGGAGCAAATATCGGATCGAGGCGAAGCGCACGCACCACGTCATCCCTTGATGCAAATGCGCCGAGATGTATGGAGTCGACGCGGTCGATTCGGAGTGAAGACCGGATCGAGGCGAAGTGTGCGTTCCACGTCTTCACAGAGGCGCGTGATACCATCGATTCGAAGCCCTCAGCTCAGAGAAATGGATTCGAACCAGACAGCCTAGCGAAGAACATCACCTCGTATCGATGATATCTCTCAATCCCCTGATCCAAATACCACGAAATTTTAACTGAAGGTTGCACACATAACGAGGAACATCTCCACCAATTTTGAGCTCAATTGGAAGTAATCTTGATCGATACGAAATGATTTCGTATCGATCACAGATTGACTTGAAACTCTCTGGAAGTGGTCGAATGGGTCCCCTCACTTGTCAGGCCAAGTCTCCCGTAGTTTGAGCGAAATCCAAGCCTCCTACGCCTATAAATAGAGCCCCAGAATCAACGGAAAAAGGATCTTTTTTTCTCAGAAGCGTCCAGACTCTGCCGGATTGAGATTTGCATCCTACTTTTGCTGTCAATTTCGAATTCTAAACTGTAATCCGCTGTTCATTGCTGCAAATGCTTGTAATCATTGAAAGAGAATCAATAAAATCATCAAAAACTTCATAGTGGACGTAGGCTATACGCCGAACCACTCTAAACTGCTTGTCTGTGCACTTTACATTCCTGTTTGTTGGAGTTTTTGTTAGATAATCTCTGTTTTATATTTATAATCTTCATTTTATCTCTTCAAACAACTCCCGAAGAGTGTTGTGCCCATTTTTGGTACAAACAATATGATATGTATGTTGCACCATATATATATCTGAGTTTTAACAGAACGTATAATGTAATATTTTGCTTATATATATAATCTGTCTTTATATAGACATAGGTATATGTAGTATTGGTTTGGATAAAGTTCGATATGTACAAATTTTGTTTTATATGTATTTAGTAACTTGATATTGGTTCTAATGTGTAGATGTACATATATGTTTAATCTTAATATGCGTTTCCAGATTTCGTGTGTGTGTGTGTTTTTGCCTGTATAAGTTTATGAGTTTATATGTATCTGCCTATATATAGGTTATATACACATATTGTTGATTTTAAGTATATATATGTATAATGGTTATATTAATACTTTGATAGTTTATATTAGCTCCATACATTATTTACATTTACATATATATTTAAGGTTGTTTCCCGCTGTTTCTATTCTTGGATTTACAACAGAAAAGTATATCTTAAACTTAATTTTATTCTTCGTTCTATTTATATATACGAGTGTATATGCACGCACAGCTGGACCTGCAATCACAATGTGCATGCATTTATAGTTATACCCCTAAAAGTAAATTTGACAGTATCATTGTCTGCATGTCCATGTGGACCTGAATTTAATCACAATGCGTATGAATTTGTAGTTGCACCACTTGAGGTAGATTTGACAGTGCCTTTGGCAACATAAACTGATTCTAAAGCAACGGCCGACAAACCGAAACAACTGAAGAACCGTGGTAGAACATTTTTTTATAATACAAAAGTTTTATCATTTGTTTCTTTTGTTTTAGTTTATTTTATACTATACAAATGGAAATAATACTCGTACTTATAAATGCATATGCTCTTTTAGTTAGTGTGGGTTGTGAGCAAAAATGTGTCTAAGTACATCATCACTTCACAACGTGGCTTAATCTCTTCCTCTTCTATTAATAGTTGTACAAAATTTAATGAATATGATTTCCACCATGGCGTTTTGATATTTCAAATTTGAAAGGTGATTATGATATACATCCATATTTATATTTGGAAATTTGAAAGATAGCTTCCAATAAATTATTATTATGGCCAGTTTGGGATGCATCACTTAAAGATCACATCGTAGTCTTTTGCACTTAATTGGAATCTGTGAAGCATGCATAAACCCATAAATCCTTAACTGGAATCTGTGAAGCATGCATAGGTAGTTGGAGACATGTCTCTAGTATCATACCTTTATATCAAACTGTACCATTTCCCAACAAATGACTGATAAGAGTCGATTGGTTACTGCTTATTAAACTCAACAACTAAATTCATATCATTCTTTTGTTACATTAATGGTCTGATGCATTATGAAGGTAAAAGATAGAAAGCTACATTGAAATTTCAATTCTCGAAACACAATGTTTGCGCCAAAAATGGTCACAAACCCCGAATGTTGTGAAAGCACCAGTGTATGAATACAAATCAGCAATATTCAAACACAAATCTCAGATCTAAACAAACAACAAACAGCAATCCAGAAATAATGAACAAAAACACGAGATTTATAGTGGTTCGGCTATCTCCGGCCTACGTCCACTCCAAAGTTTTTATCTTTTATTGATCGATGCTTGAAGATTACAATTTCCTATCGCGTAGTACAACGGATTTTATGATTATAATCTGAATCTAAGGCAGCAATGGTGATCTGGAGTAAATCTGGCAGAGTCCGGGCGCTCTTTAGCTCTCGAAATTGTCCGACCACTTTTCTGAATGACCAGGGGGTCTATTTATAGGTGTAGGAGGCTGATATTTCGCCTAAATTGAAGGAAGACCAGTTTGGCACGTGAAGGGGCCCACGTGCCCGCTTTCTGGGAATCCGGGCCCACTTTGGGATCGATTCGAAGCTACGTCCGAATCGATCAAGAAATTGTCCAATCGAGCTGAAATTTGGTGTGAACATTCTTCAACATGTGATCAAGCTACTGTGAAAATTTCATAGCATTTGGACTTGTAAATCTCAAGATATGATCGATTCGAGATCATGTTTCCGGTTGATAAGCTCCCTTCGAATCGATCTTCCTTCGAATCGATTAGGTCGAATCGATGGTGTCGCGTGCCCAAGTGATGACGTGGTGCGCCTCCTTCGAATCGATCCGACTTCCATGCCGAGTTGACTGGGTCGAATCCTAGTTTTTAGCTGTTGTGACTTAGTGGATTCGAGGGATTCAACCATATCATGGATTCGAACTGAGACTCGTTCGTATCCATCCATTCGTGTTGCTCCGGCTATTTCCTTCATATCGATCGACTCGAATACGATCGATACGAACATTGTCCCTAAGTCCTTCGTATCCATACGCATCTGTCCTTCCTTCGTATCAATTCTAGCTACGATCGATACGAAATGTATCATCAATCCTTGCCTTCTTATCGATACGAAGCTACTAATCCAAGTCCATGCCGGTCGATACGAAGGGTATCGATTCGAACAAACCTCCGCATGCTTGTTAAACAACCTGGGTGTGTTGCCATCGAGTCGAACCTGTGCCAATCGATACGAACGGTATCGATTCGAATTCCTTACTTTATGGTCGATACGAAACGCATCGATTCGAACCACCATCCTCTTGATCGATGCGAAGCACATCGATTTGAACCATTCCCTGTACATCGTAATCCATCCATATCTCCTTCATATGAACTCCGATTAACCTGAAATTTGAAACGTAGCCTCTCCTAGTCCTCATCATCATCTCCAATCGATTCTGTCCTGATCGGAGCCCGGTCAAATTTTGACGACATCCATCGCAGCCTTGTTTCCAATCGACTTCCAATCCTGATATCCATCCTTTCTTGTCGATTAGTTTGATATTCCGGCTTTGACCAAAAAGCGGGATAACATTTGCCCCCCAAAACATGCCTTGTGATAAGAAGGCGTGTTTTGTATAATTCTGTATCCGATATCCAAAGTCCATAGCCAATCCCATGTCCATCCGAACTCGAAGATCGAGCCTTTGATCCATTCTTATCCAATAGCCAACAGCCGAACCCAGGACCTCTCCGGGTCGTTATCCAAATCCATAACCTCTCTGGGCTCTTGCCAAGCACAATCCACACTCGATGACCGTGGTCCAGTGTCCCTGGACGTTGAGCTAACCTCTCCGGGTTCTTGCCAAGCGCGATCCACACCTGACGACCGTGGCCCAGTGTCCCTGGGCGTAAGTAATGCCGTGGCTTAAGTCCTAAGCCGAATCCTGGTCACTCCGGACCCTTGCCGAGCATAGTCCATACTCGACGACCGTGGTCCAGTGTCCCTGGACGTAAGTAATGCCATGGCTTAAGTCCTAAGCCGAATCCTGGTCGCTCCGGACCCTTGTTGAGCATAGTCCATACTCAACGACCTGAGACAATAATCAATAATAGGGGGCCTAAGTCCTAGGCCGAATCCTGGTCACTCCGGACCCTTGCCGAGCATAGTCCATGCTCGATGACCTGAATGAGTCACTTTACCGCGTTCGGGCAGAACGACTCACCCCTTGCCAAGCATAATCCATACCTGACGACTGTTTATCAAAAACCAAAAAGAATCCAATCAAGATCCAATCCAAAATCCAAATCAAATCGGAAAACCAGAAATCCATATCAAAAATCGAAACCATCATCCAAAACGGAGAACAATCATCCGAATGAATGCCAAAACCAGAAAAACAAGCAAAATCAGGAGTTCAATCCAAACTCCAAAAATCAAACCAGAAAACCAAGTGTCCAATACAAAAACAAAAGACAGATTTCGCAAACCATGGCTTTGCGGTTTATCATCACTCAGAGCATGCCTAGGGGCTATCTCCGTCCCCATACATGTGTATATGACTCGGTTGCTCGCCAATGGTTTGTTACTTATTTCATATTATCCTGATCAATTGATGACCAATCGACCATTATTCCTGTGCCTCATATCCTCATGGTTTGAGGTAGACGGTGGTTGCTCCTGCTCCACCGCTGCATTCTGAGCCCCAACATACTGCCTCAACTGTCCATTCCTCACATGCTTCTCAATTATGTCCTTTAGGTGCCTACAGCTATTGGTATTATGCCCGTCCAAATCGTGGAAGAGACAATCCTTTCCTGATGCCCTCTCCCGCTCGGATGGTTCTCTCCTAGCCGGCCTCCGGTAAGGAAGGCGATTCCGAGTTTCCATGTATATCCGCTCTAGTGTCTCGTTTAATTCTGTGTATGTGGAAAACCTTGGATCCTTCCATCGTTTCCTAGCTTTTTCAGAGTTTTCGTCCAGCTTCCTTTTTCCTTTATCTTTATCCGAGCTTCCGTCGGATGGTGCTCCACCCCCGGTCACATTCACCTCCTTTAGCTTTAAATCCATACATGCGTCTTCTTGCCGAAGAAATCTTTCAGCTTCGTGAAAGAATTCCCCGAGATCCAGTGGTGGGTCTCGTACTAAAGATACCTTAAAATCTGAATCCTCTCTGACTCCCGACACTGCCGCCATCAAAACCATCGATGGATCCGGCCGATCCACCGAAGAAACCGCCGCATTAAATCGAGTTAAAAATGCTCTAAGCGATTCATCCGTTCTTTGCTTTACCGATGTTAACGTCATCACGTTCTTAGGTCTTTTGATATGAACCCGAAACTGTCCCAAAAACCTGTCCACCAATTCCCTCCAATTCCTGATAGATCCTTCCTCCAGCTGCCTAAACCACATTGCCGCTAGGTCTGTCAAGTATAAAGGGAAACATCTGGCCATCACTTCCTCCGATGCCCCCAGCACTTCCATGTGTCTAGTGTATCTCATCAAGTGATCAGTCGGGTCAGCCTTTCCATTATATACTTCCACGCTAGGTAACTTGAACTTAGGTGGATTCTGAGCCATCCTGATTTCCCGAGCGAACGGACTCCTATTCACTCCTTCCAAGTCTCTATTGGTCGAACCTCCACGCATGGTCTTCCTAATGATTTCCATTAATCCAGCATTGCCTGTTAGGTGTTGCCCCCCATGCTCCCGAGGGAACTCCGGCATATATTCTTCATGTGGCTCATTAGCCGCAACGTTGGCTCTAGCCTGCTGAACTCCTTCCAAAGGTCCTTCTGCGTTGGATCCTGTGGGCCTGCCCCCAAGCCCTTGTTGATTGCCTTCCGGTTCTGTATTCTGTCCTCCATTGGGTTCTGCAACCCTAGTTCCTTGTTCCACATTTGTAGTCGCTGTAGTTGGTCCAAGGTTCTGTGTTCCTGCAGCTCTCATCTGCTCGAAGAAAGTCTGCATCATATCCTGTTGACTCTTCAGCAACCTCTCATGCAATGAATTTGCCATAGCTTCCATTTCGTCTCTCATAATGTAAATCGAAGCTTGTCCTTCTCCAACTCCGGAGGATGCCTCTTGACTTCCTCCCTGTTGGCTTCTCTCAGCTCTTTGTCTTGTTTGTCGAGTCATTGCCGAGTCAATCTGAATCCTTCAAACTTTCAAATCTAAACTTCAATCCGATGTAGCGGGTGCTAGTCCTTCTCAGTGAAAGCACCAAAGTGTTTGCGCCAAAAATGGTCACAAACCCCGAATGTTGTGAAAGCACCAGTGTATGAATACAAATCAGCAATATTCAAAAACAAATCTCAGATCTAAACAAACAACAAACAGCAATCCAGAAATAATGAACAAAAACACGAGATTTATAGTGGTTCGGCTATCTCCGGCCTACGTCCACTCCAAAGTTTTTATCTTTTATTGATCGATGCTTGAAGATTACAATTTCCTATCGCGTAGTACAACGGATTTTATGATTATAATCTGAATCTAAGGCAGCAATGGTGATCTGGAGTAAATCTGGCAGAGTCCGGGCGCTCTTTAGCTCTCGAAATTGTCCGACCACTTTTCTGAATGACCAGGGGGTCTATTTATAGGTGTAGGAGGCTGATATTTCGCCTAAATTGAAGGAAGACCAGTTCTGGCACGTGAAGGGGCCCACGTGCCCACTTTCTGGGAATCCGGGCCCACTTTGGGATCGATTCGAAGCTACGTTCGAATCGATCAAGAAATTGTCCAATCGAGCTGAAATTTGGTGTGAACATTCTTC
The DNA here is from genome assembly GCA_030737815.1 of Allium fistulosum. NCBI lineage: Eukaryota > Viridiplantae > Streptophyta > Magnoliopsida > Asparagales > Amaryllidaceae > Allium > Allium fistulosum. The sequence goes on from JASFAW010000014.1 coordinate 10,734,899, forward strand.
AACATGTGATCAAGCTACTGTGAAAATTTCATAGCATTTGGACTTGTAAATCTCAAGATATGATCGATTCGAGATCATGTTTCCGGTTGATAAGCTCCCTTCGAATCGATCTTCCTTCGAATCGATTAGGTCGAATCGATGGTGTCGCGTGCCCAAGTGATGACGTGGTGCGCCTCCTTCGAATCGATCCGACTTCCATGCCGAGTTGACTGGGTCGAATCCTAGTTTTTAGCTATTGTGACTTAGTGGATTCGAGGGATTCAACCATATCATGGATTCGAACTGAGACTCGTTCGTATCCATCCATTCGTGTTGCTCTGGCTATTTCCTTCATATCGATCGACTCGAATACGATCGATACGAACATTGTCCCTAAGTCCTTCGTATCCATACGCATCTGTCCTTCCTTCGTATCAATTCTAGCTACGATCGATACGAAATGTATCATCAATCCTTGCCTTCTTATCGATACGAAGCTACTAATCCAAGTCCATGCCGGTCGATACGAAGGGTATCGATTCGAACAAACCTCCGCATGCTTGTTAAACAACCTGGGTGTGTTGCCATCGAGTCGAACCTGTGCCAATAGATACGAACGGTATCGATTCGAATTCCTTACTTTATGGTCGATACGAAACGCATCGATTCGAACCACCATCCTCTTGATCGATGCGAAGCACATCGATTCGAACCATTCCCTGTACATCGTAATCCATCCATATCTCCTTCATATGAACTCCGATTAACCTGAAATTTGAAACGTAGCCTCTCCTAGTCCTCATCATCATCTCCAAACGATTCCGTCCTGATCGGAGCCCGGTCAAATTTTGACGACATCCATCGCAGCCTTGTTTCCAATCGACTTCCAATCCTGATATCCATCCTTTCTTGTCGATTTGTTTGATATTCCGGCTTTGACCAAAAAGCGGGATAACATTTGCCCCCCAAAACATGCCTTGTGATAAGAAGGCGTGTTTTGTATAATTCTGTATCCGATATCCAAAGTCCATAGCCAATCCCATGTCCATCCGAACTCGAAGATCGAGCCTTTGATCCATTCTTATCCAATAGCCAACAGCCGAACCCAGGACCTCTCCGGGTCGTTATCCAAATCCATAACCTCTCTGGGCTCTTGCCAAGCGCAATCCACACTCGATGACCGTGGTCCAGTGTCCCTGGACGTTGAGCTAACCTCTCCGGGTTCTTGCCAAGCGCGATCCACACCTGACGACCGTGGCCCAGTGTCCCTGGGCGTAAGTAATGCCGTGGCTTAAGTCCTAAGCCGAATCCTGGTCACTCCGGACCCTTGCCGAGCATAGTCCATACTCGACGACCGTGGTCCAGTGTCCCTGGACGTAAGTAATGCCATGGCTTAAGTCCTAAGCCGAATCCTGGTCGCTCCGGACCCTTGTTGAGCATAGTCCATACTCAACGACCTGAGACAATAATCAATAATAGGGGGCCTAAGTCCTAGGCCGAATCCTGGTCACTCCGGACCCTTGCCGAGCATAGTCCATGCTCGATGACCTGAATGAGTCACTTTACCGCGTTCGGGCAGAACGACTCACCCCTTGCCAAGCATAATCCATACCTGACGACTGTTTATCAAAAACCAAAAAGAATCCAATCAAGATCCAATCCAAAATCCAAATCAAATCGGAAAACCAGAAATCCATATCAAAAATCGAAACCATCATCCAAAACGGAGAACAATCATCCGAATGAATGCCAAAACCAGAAAAACAAGCAAAATCAGGAGTTCAATCCAAACTCCAAAAACCAAACCAGAAAACCAAGTGTCCAATACAAAAACAAAAGACAGATTTCGCAAACCATGGCTTTGCGGTTTATCATCACTCAAAGCATGCCTAGGGGCTATCTCCGTCCCCATACATGTGTAAATGACTCGGTTGCTCGCCAATGGTTTGTTACTTATTTCATATTATCTTGATCAATTGATGACCAATCGACCATTATTCCTGTGCCTCATATCCTCATGGTTTGAGGTAGACGGTGGTTGCTCCTGCTCCACCGCTGCATTCCGAGCCCCAACATACTGCCTCAACTGTCCATTCCTCACATGCTCCTCAATTATGTCCTTTAGGTGCCTACAGCTATTGGTATTATGCCCGTCCAAATCGTGGAAGAGACAATGCTTTCCTGATGCCCTCTCCCGCTCGGATGGTTCTCTCCTAGCCGGCCTCCGGTAAGGAAGGCGATTCTGAGTTTCCATGTATATCCGCTCTAGTGTCTCGTTTAATTCTGTGTATGTGGAAAACCTTGGATCCTTCCATCGTTTCCTAGCTTTTTCAGAGTTTTCGTCCAGCTTCCTTTTTCCTTTATCTTTATCCGAGCTTCCGTCGGATGGTCCTCCACCCCCGGTCACATTCACCTCCTTTAGCTATAAATCCATACATGCGTCTTCTTGCCGAAGAAATCTTTCAGCTTCGTGAAAGAATTCCCCGAGATCCAGTGGTGGGTCTCGTACTAAAGATACCTTAAAATCTGAATCCTCTCTGACTCCCGACACTGCCGCCATCAAAACCATCGATGGATCCAACCGATCCACCGAAGAAACCGCCGCATTAAATCGAGTTAAAAATGCTCTAAGCGATTCATCCGTTCTTTGCTTTACCGATGTTAACGTCATCACATTCTTAGGTCTTTTGATATGAACCCGAAACTGTCCCAAAAACCTGTCCACCAATTCCCTCCAATTCCTGATAGATCCTTCCTCCAGCTGCCTAAACCACATTGCCGCTAGGTCTGTCAAGTATAAAGGGAAACATCTGGCCATCACTTCCTCCGATGCCCCCAGCACTTCCATGTGTCCAGTGTATCTCATCAAGTGATCAGTCGGGTCAGCCTTTCCATTATATACTTCCACGCTAGGTAACTTGAACTTAGGTGGATTCTGAGCCATCCTGATTTCCCGAGCGAACGGACTCCTGTTCACTCCTTCCAAGTCTCTATTGGTCGAACCTCCACGCATGGTCTTCCTAATGATTTCCATTAATCCAGCATTGCCTGTTAGGTGTTGCCCCCCATGCTCCCGAGGGAACTCCGGCACATATTCTTCATGTGGCTCATTAGTATCAACGTTGGCTCTAGCCTGCTGAACTCCTTCCAAAGGTCCTTCTGCGTTGGATCCTATGGGCCTGCCCCCAAGCCCTTGTTGATTGCCTTCCGGTTCTGTATTCTGTCCTCCATTGGGTTCTGCAACCCTAGTTCCTTGTTCCATATTTGTAGTCGCTGTAGTTGGTCCAAGGTTCTGTGTTCCTGCAGCTCTCATCTGCTCGAAGAAAGTCTGCATCATATCCTGTTGACTCTTCAGCAACCTCTCATGCAATGAATTTGGCATAGCTTCCATTTCGTCTCTCGTAATGTAAATCGAAGCTTGTCCTTCTCCAGCTCCGGAGGATGCCTCTTGACTTCCTCCCTGTTGGCTTCTCTCAGCTCTTTGTCTTGTTTGTCGAGTCATTGCCGAGTCAATCTGAATCCTTCAAACTTTCAAATCTAAACTTCAATCCGATGTAGCGGGTGCTAGTCCTTCTCAGTGAAAGCACCAAAGTGTTTGCGCCAAAAATGGTCACAAACCCCGAATGTTGTGAAAGCACCAGTGTATGAATACAAATCAGCAATATTCAAACACAAATCTCAGATCTAAACAAACAACAAATAGAAATCCAGAAATAATGAACAAAATCACGAGATTTATAGTGGTTCGGCTATCTCCGGCCTACGTCCACTCCAAAGTTTTTATCTTTTATTGATCGATGCTTGAAGATTACAATTTCCTATCGCGTAGTACAACGGATTTTATGATTATAATCTGAATCTAAGGCAGCAATGGTGATCTGGAGTAAATCTGGCAGAGTCCGGGCGCTCTTTAGCTCTCGAAATTGTCCGACCACTTTTCTGAATGACCAGGGGGTCTATTTATAGGTGTAGGAGGCTGATATTTCGCCTAAATTGAAGGAAGACCAGTTCTGGCACGTGAAGGGGCCCACGTGCCCGCTTTCTGGGAATCCGGGCCCACTTTGGGATCGATTCGAAGCTACGTTCGAATCGATCAAGAAATTGTCCAATCGAGCTGAAATTTGGTGTGAACATTCTTCAACATGTGATCAAGATACTGTGAAAATTTCATAGCATTTGGACTGGTAAATCTCAAGATATGATCAATTCGAGATCATGTTTCCGGTTGATAAGCTCCCTTCGAATCGATCTTCCTTCGAATCGATTAGGTCGAATCGATGGTGTCGCGTGCCCAAGTGATGACGTGGTGCGCCTCCTTCGAATCGATCCGACTTCCATGCCGAGTTGACTGGGTCGAATCCTAGTTTTTAGCTGTTGTGACTTAGTGGATTCGAGGGATTCAACCATATCATGGATTCGAACTGAGACTCGTTCGTATCCATCCATTCGTGTTGCTCCGGCTATTTCCTTCATATCGATCGACTCGAATACGATCGATACGAACATTGTCCCTAAGTCCTTCGTATCCATACGCATCTGTCCTTCCTTCGTATCAATTCTAGCTACGATCGATACGAAATGTATCATCAATCCTTGCCTTCTTATCGATACGAAGCTACTAATCCAAGTCCATGTCGGTCGGTCGATACGAAGGGTATCGATTTGAACAAACCTCCGCATGCTTGTTAAACAACCTGGGTGTGTTGCCATCGAGTCGAACCTGTGCCAATCGATACGAATGGTATCGATTCGAATTCCTTACTTTATGGTCGATACGAAACGCATCGATTCGAACCACCATCCTCTTGATCGATGCGAAGCACATCGATTCGAACCATTCCCTGTACATCGTAATCCATCCATATCTTCTTCATATGAACTCCGATTAACCTGAAATTTGAAACGTAGCCTCTCCTAGTCCTCATCATCATCTCCAATCGATTCCGTCCTGATCGGAGCCCGGTTAAATTTTGACGACATCCATCGCAGCCTTGTTTCCAATCAACTTCCAATTCTGATATCCATCCTTTCTTGTCGATTTGTTTGATATTCCGGCTTTGTCCAAAAAGCGGGATAACACACAAAAAAAAGGTAAAAAAGTTACAGCCATAGAATTAAACATGTGCCACAATAGTTTTAATGCAATTACTCATTGCTATCCAAGCTGCATATGACTTTGTTTCTTCCACCTGAAAAATACTCTCTTCTCCGCGATTTCTCTGTTTCTTCCATCGTCTTCTGGATTTTTTGATTTAAATCTTTTGCGATTTCTTGTTCTGGTTGCGCTCTTGCTCTAGTCAGACCTTGCTCTTCCTTTCTGCTGTTTCTAGGGTTCCAAATGGATTTGGGGGTTTTTTACTTCCAAGGTGATTTTCTGAGAGACTGTCCCGCCTTTGCTGATTTGGCAGTCGCGCTTTTGTCTGTGGTGGCTCCGCCTCTGTCAGTATGCTTTTCTAGTTCTAGCTCTGTCGAGATTTGCGTCTATTCTAATAGGGCTGCAGCGATTCTGACTCGGTTCAGGTTCTTGGTGGTGGATGGGTTGTTCATGGCGATCACCCCTTGCTTTTCTTACTCTGTGTGTAATGCGTCTCTCGCTGATTCGTTGTCTAGTGGTGGTGTTTTGCCGGAGTTCTCGACTTCCTGCCCCTGCGTGGCGAAGGCTTCCGGTAATCGGGACTTCACCACCCGATTTGAACCGAAACTTCGCTTCGGGGATGCGGTGGGAGGCTCGGCTCTGCCCATCTGTGGTTTGAGCTTTGGCTCGCTTGCGGACAGTTCTGATTTTGGATCTGCTGGCTTGGCGGTAGGCTCTGACTCTTGCTCGTCTGTCTTGCTAGACTGCTCTGCTCGGTTCGTCCCACGCCTCTCCTTCCTTGAGGATGTGGACTCCGCTGGGTTGCTGGAATGGTCTGGCGATTTTGGTTTATTTGGCTCGGTTGGTAAGGATGATATTGGTGGAGATAAGGATTTGATCACCTTGTCCTCATCTCTTGCTCGGTTGCTGCCAGGTGATTGGTTGCCTCCTGTCGAGCAGCACTTTGACTGTTCGCTTTTGTGCTTGGCTTTGTCATCGCTTGGGACTTTTGGTTCTGCCAGGTGCAGGCAACCGTCTGACCGGAATTTTGGAATTGACTTCTGCAGGCAGGTGAGCGTTTCTTGTGTTTCTTCTTTTTCTGCTGAGTGTGTTGGAAGTTTTTGTGGTGGTTATTTGCTGTCCATTGAGGATGGCTGTGGTGGCTTGAGCCCTGACACGCATTTGCGTGTGCTCCCTGACTTCGTACCTGACTCTTTGCCTCTGTCGGGTTCTTTGTCAGGTCCCGTTCATAGTTCTTGTCTTGCTTTGTCCCGCTGTGGGCTTTTGTCATTCGACAAGGTTCAGAGACTTTGTTCTCTGAAGGCTGTGTCCTCGTCCTTTACCATCGTTTGTGGTGTCGATGTTTGTTTTCCAGTTGGAGGCGAGCGTCTGGGTTACGCTTGCTGGGTTCTTGGGTGGAGTCACTACGACCCCTTTTTGTTGTCGTCAGTGACTTTCTTTTGGTTTTGTGACTCCTTTTTGCCGGTTAGCCTTTGATTCGATAGGGGGTTGCTTCGGGCCTGGAGCGGTTGGTATGGGCGATCTCCCTGCTCTGGTCGTATAGCGGTCATCATTGACCGTTATACGGACAGTATGGGTTATTGCCAGCTTTCGTTGTTCTGCTCTGTGGTTACCCCTGAGATGCGACTCCTACCCACAGCGCGGGACTGTTTGATTAGTGACAGTCTGGCAGTGGTAGGGCTCCCACAGCAATTTGGGAAGCAATCTGATTGCGTTTCCACATTCTTATGTCTGGCTTTCTGTTCTTCGTCTGTTGTACCCGTCATCTTCACCCCCGCTCTCCCGTCCCTATCTTCCTGTCCTTCTCCGGTTGTTTCTGTGTTGTCTTCTGTTATCGACTCTTCCTCTGTTTCTGTTTCCTCCTCCTGTGCTTTTCCCCCTCCCTCTCCTGACTGCTTCTCTTGGCTGTATGGATTGCGATTGGTTCGCATCCCTTCTCTCTTTCGATTTCCCTATGATCTCTCGGAATGTAGGGCTCCATCTCCCGTGCGATGCTCGTCGATGTGCTCGCGCCCCTTCTCTGCTTGTCCTCTGTCCATCTCCATTCCACTGATGAGCAAGGCCGAGATAGCGCTCCATTATGAGCGTCTAGATTGGTTAGCTAGGAACTCATCTCCTTCGTCTTCGCCTGTTCGCTCCTCCTTATCTCCCTCCGTGTCGCCATCCCCTCCTGCTCGCTCGACGAGGCGCAGACGGCGGAGAGTTCCTCCTACCCTTCGCACCATTCGCACACGCTCTATAGCGGCGTCCGAGCGGATCGATCGATCTGCTCGTTTTTCGCTGTATCTAGTTTGAGTTTGTGCTTTTTCTTCATCCTTGTGGGTGGTGTTCTGTTTTCGTTTTTTTTTCTTTCCCAATTCTTTTTTCCTCGTTCCTATGACGAACTTTCTATTCTGGAATATTCGTGGTATCGGTAATGATGCGACTTTGGCTAGGCTAAAACGCATTGTTAGGAAGCACTCGGTTGGATTGGTCGCTATCCTGGAACCCCTTATTGACCGGGCAGGCATTTCCAAGATTGTCTTATCCTTAGGATTTGGCGGTGGCTCTGCAAATGTCTCGGGTAAGATTTGGATTTTATGGTCCAAATCTTTTGCGACTCGACCTGTTTTCGATTCCCCTCAGCTCTTTTCGGTGGAGTGCACGTCGACGTCCTTTGCTGTTCCTTTTCTATTCTCCGCTGTCTACGCCAAGTGTGATCGTTCGGAGAGACTTGTTCTTTGGTCCGACATTCTTGCTCTTGATTCTCTGGGAATCTCTCCTTCTGTGTTAGGTGGCGATTCAATATCGTCGCATGCCAAACAGAAAAACGGGGAGGAGCGGCCATCAATAGAGGGGCGATGGCGGATTTTAACTCATTCATTGCCTCCTCTGGCCTTTCCGAACTCCCCTTTGTCGGCTCTGCTTTCACCTGGTCTAACAACCAAGCGGGACCGAATCATTTTCTCTCTAGACTTGACCGAGTGTTCGGTTCGGAGGATTGGTTTCGTCTTCCTTTTTCCTTCTCTATCGCCCATCTCCATCGTTCCTTCTCGGACCATGCCCCTTTGATTGTTCGTTGCTCTCCTCTATCGCTATCTGGGCCCTCCTCATTTCGTTTTCAGAGCATGTGGAAATCCCACCACTCTTTCCTGCAGGTGGTTTCTGACTCTTGGAGCGTTCCTATTTCTGCCTCCCCCTGTACTGCTTTCGGGAGAAAGCTCTCGCGTCTTAAGGCTTGCCTTAAGGTTTGGAACATTCAAGTTTTCAAAAACATCTTCGATCGCGTTCGTATGGCAGAGGAGGTGCTTATCGTAGCCGAATCCTTGTTGGACGAGGAACCAACCGCTGCTAATAAGGAGGCGTGGGTCTTTGCCCAAACTTCCTTCTCTTCAGAGCTGCGTGTTGAGAACGACTACCTCCGTCAAAAGGCGAGGGTCAAATGGGTAGTCGTCGGAGATGCGAACTCCAAGTTCTTCCACTCTTCTATTCGGAAGAAGAATAACCTTCTAGCAATTCGCGAGATTTTGAGGCCCGATCTTTCTTCGGCTTCGGAGCCAGCGGAAGTCAAAGACATCATCCTGTCCCATTTCCGCTCTTTTATGGGCTCACCTTCGGTCTCGGTGTCAGATCCGGCCCTGCTGGCTTTCATCCCTCCGGTGGTCCTCCCATCGGAAGGAACCACGATTGCGGATATCCCATCCGCGGAGGAGATCCGCGCTTGTGTCTTCGCTCTTAGCAAGGATAGTGCCAGTGGCCCTGATGGCTTCAACGGTGTCTTTTATAGGTGTTCGTGGCCTATCATCCAGGCTGATTTTTGTCTTGCCATTCAATCGTTCTTCTCCAGGGGAAATCTTCCTGCTGGATGGACTTCCACCAACCTTATTCTTATTCCAAAGTGTGATAACCCTAGGACTTGTGTGGATTTCCGTCCTATTAGTCTGTGCAACTTTTCTAATAAGGTTATTTCTAAAATTCTGGCCACTCGTTTGGCTCCTTTCCTTGAACGCATCATTTCTCCATCTCAAGCAGGGTTTGTGAAGGGGCGTCTTATCTCTGATAATGTCCTTCTCGCCCAGGAACTGATCTCCCAAATTGATCGGAAAGTTTAGGGATCTAATGTTGTCTTCAAACTGGACATGGCTAAGGCCTACGACCGCATGTCCTGGTTCTTCGTTCTCAAGGTCCTGAGAACCTTCGGTTTTCCGAAGGTCCTTATTGACTTGGTGTGGAGGCTCATCTCCAACTGTTGGTTCTCTGTCCTCATTAACGGCTCGGCCCACGGGTATTTCAAGGCTGGGAGGGGCTTACGTCAGGGCGACCCTCTATCGCCTTCTCTTTTTGTTATTGCGACAGAGGCTTTTATTCGCGGTCTCCAATCTTTAACCATCTATGGTCAAATCCAGCGCTTCGGGATTCCTAGGGGTTTCCCTCTCATCTCCTCCTTATCCTTTGCAGATGACATTGTCATTTTCTCTAACGGCAGCCGTTCCTCTGTTCGGCGGCTTCTCAGCTTCATCCATCAATACGAGAGGTCTTCGGGCCAACTCGTTAATCCTTCCAAGTGTTGTTTTGTCCATTCGAAGGACATGTCTCTCTCCCGTGCCTGCTGGATCGAGACTACCTCCGGGTTCAAGGAAACATCCCTCCCCCTACCCTACCTTGGGATTGTCCTATATCGGGGTAGGAAACTTAACGCGCTTTTCGACCCCCTCACAGACAAAGTAAGGGGGAAGATTCTACGCTGGAACTCGTCCATTCTTTCCCAAGCCGGGAGACTTGTTCTTATCAAATCGGTCTTAGATTCGATGGGAACTCATATTTTCGCGTCGATGACCCCGACCTCTACTTTTTTCCGTTCTTACCAGTCGCTGGCCTCGTCTTTCTTCTGGGGAAGCAAGGACAACGCCCGTCGTCACCACTGGGTGTCGTGGGAAAAGATTTGTCGCCCCAAAATTGAAGGCGGGTTGGGTCTTCGCAACCCCAGAGACCTTTGTGCGGCCTTTGCTTGTAAGTTGTGGTACAGGTTCGGCGCCAACAACTCCTTGTGGGCGTCTTTCCTCCATGCCAAGTACCACAGACTTGCGGACTCTGATTTTTTAGGCTCGCCTTCCTATGCTAGCGAGACCTGGAAGCACATGCAGTCTGTGAAGCTTTTAGCTGATTCTCATGGCGGGTTGTCTGGATGGGATGGGGCTTCGTTTTCTATTCTGAAAGCCTGGTCCTCAATCCGAACTCCTTTCCTCATTCACCATGAATTTTCCTTCATTTGGGATTCACGCATTCCACCCAAGGTATCCATTCTAATGTGGCGTTTGTTACATGATGGGTTACCGCTTGACGAGAATCTTCAAAAGATTGGCATTCCATCTGTTTCCCGTTGTAGATGCTGCGGAAACGGTGAAACGGAATCTTTGAATCATTTTTTTTTTGGCGGTTACTCGGCCAGAGCGTGCTGGAATTACTTTGGCAATCTGGTCGGTGTTCGGAGCTCTCCTAGCTTTCCTCTTCAACTTCTCAATTCGTGGTGGGCTGGGAGTCCTGGGAAATCCCTTCGGTCTATCGTGTTCCGTTTGATTCCATGTCTCATCTGCTGGCACGTCTGGTGTGCGCGGAATAAGGCTATTTTCGAGAGTACTTCGATGGATCCTCCGTCTATTATCCATCGAGTTAGGAATGACGTCTTCCTGGCTTTCCGGGGTAGACCTTTCGGGGGTCCTATTAGCAACCGCTCTAGGCAGCTAGTTGGTCTTCTGTCGATTTCGTGCTCTACAACTGCCGCTCGTCTAGGCGTCGGCTAGGCCTCTGCCGTCGGGTGGTGTTTTCCTCCCAATCGGCTTCCCTCTCCCCCCCCCCCCCCTCTTTTTATTTTAATTCAGCTGCTTGTTTAAGTTTCAGATGTTTCTGCTGCCTCCTTGGTGCGATTTTGCTTAGATTGGATTCGCTTTTGAGCTCTGTTATCTTCTTGCCTGAGCGCTTGGGTCTGCTTCTCAGCAGTTTGTGGTTGTGGCCTCTTCATTCCTCTTTGGTGTTCTCCTACTACTTTTTCCTATCTACACCTTTGGGCGGTGGCTTTGCCGGAGCTCGATGGTGTGGGCAGAACGGCGGCTGCCATGGATTCTCTCTGTTTGTTTTGCTGCTTCTGTCTGTTAGTTCGCTTGGCTTGGTGTTCGTTGGTGGTATGTGGGGTGGTCTGGACTACACCTTATGGGTGTGGCGGGAGAGAGGGTTTTTTGGTTGTTTCGGTTTATTGGGCCTTGTCTTAGACTACTGACGGTCCAGTGTCTGTGTTTTGTCTTATTTGCTCGTCGTTTCTTTTGATGTCTTTTTCTAGGGAGGTATATGTTCTCCATATGCTTCGTCTACTGATGTGAGCTTCTGGAGGAAGGCTTTATCCTCCTTTTTGCTTTTTATATATATATGTTCTTAAAAAAAAAAAGCATATGACTTTGTGTATCGGTAGGAAGAGTAAGTTTAGTAAATTATACAGCAGACATCTGTCCCTTGTCATCAAGTGAACCTGTATATTCATTCAAGAATATTTGCAGTGAGATATAATTTTTTTTATGCAAAAAATGTCTTTGTTTCCTGTTTTCATATTAAGGAGAACCAAATAAAATCAGAAACATCTCGTTTTCAAATATATCATAGGAAGGAACCTAAATGAAAAATATCTTGCTGATGTTTTATGCATCATTGTCCATATAAATTACCCCAAGAAGATATTTAGGCTCTCTGTCTTCAAAAAGCCTACTCCAACCTATATTGATTCTACAACCAGTTGTTTGAAAATTCCTTTGTACCCCCCTCTGTACTCATCCCTCATTCAAAAGATCCATACCTAGAGTACTTCTAGATTGATCCGCGCCACCTCAGCGCCCCAACTCTATGACCGTGTGCAACGCTTACATGGTCATAATCTTGGCTGCTTGCCTCTTCGCTTTAATTTTGGATGGAATTACAAAAGTGCAAGACAGCTGAAGAACAGATTTAACAAACAAACCTTTAAAAAAAAAAAAAAGAAATTCGTCTATGGGCGTGGACGATTTTGTAGTAGGCGTTATTCATATTTTTCAGCTTAGTTCTTGCGTTATATGTCCTGCTTTTTGGGAATGGTGGCTTTGGTGATTTTTAGTTTGACTTCATTATTATCCTATCAATAGTTACGTGATGCATTCGTTATTGAAACAGGTAGACATGTATAAGTTGTCCAGTAAGCAAACAGATAGTGATGCTATAATATCAGTTATAAAGGTTACCATATTTGTACAACTTGTTGAAATATTTTAGCCGAAGTCAAATATGTCGGTATGTCATAGCTTATATACAGTTAAAGAATTTAGGAACCATAACAAATGCACCAAAATAAATTGGTGGAATACAGATGTGATTGATTTGTGTGGTAGGTAAAAAATAAATATTGAATTAATATTACAAATTAGGTAGTGAATGAGTGCAATGTTTGCAAACTATAGTTATTGTTTATTGAATTTTGGAGGCGATGTAAACGTATAGTAATGACGATGCCATTTCAAACAGCTTTTGCACTCAGTGCAGGGTCAATATAGTGGTGATTCTGTCACTTTTGCATGGGAATATGTGAATACAGCTACCATTTCGGTCTACGAGATATGCATTAAAATTAAATTTACATACATGAGTGCAAAACTAAGTTATACGTACATATATTTATGTAAGTGTATGTACATATACATATAATTTTGAGTAATGGACATATCAAAGATTATTGCAACATTAACTGGTCTTTAAGAAGCAGGGAGATTTTGTGTAAAAAAAACAATATACATTATTAGCATATAAATTCATCAGCTTAATTTGGATGATAATGCACCGACAACTTAGTTTACTTTGCGCTTTAGTTATAAACATAAAATTCAAACATGCACATATTTGTATATACTGCATTTTTATCAGTATATAACTTATATGTATTTATAAATATCTTTAACTACCTAACTTATAAATATATCGCTTTAAATACGTTTGTATATACAATTAATTTTATTGGTGACGTTAAGTAGGCAAAAACATATGTTGTAAAGTACGGTATAAAAAAAAAGTGGAAGCAGGCACTGAAATTTGCCTAAATTGTTGACCATATCATGCAATATGGGTGTTGCTAAAAAAAAGGACATGTTGTTCTTAGGAAATAGCTATTTTGTATATAATTGCTTACACGTATGCATACTGTTTTCTTCTTTCTTCTCTTCATCAAAATAATAGATTATAAGTGGAATTAGAAACGACAACGAATGTATGTTTCAAATGGTATTATACCCTGTAATAGTGGAAAAAAAGAAATAAAGGTTAAATATGGGAAGCGAGTTAAATGAGCATTGAAGCTACTTCGTGTGTACAAAAGATTAAAGTGGGAATTAATATAGTGCAGTTTCCTAACAAAAAACCTAAGCAGAAGACTTGTTTTAGTTAAAACTATGGCAAAACTTAAACAGTAAACAGAAGAGGAACTGATTGATTAAATATTTATGCGTTTTATGTATGCTGTTAGACACTTTAGCCACACTTTATACAACAACGGAACAAAAACTTAACGACTTCATTCATGTATGTATATATTGTAAATTTGACAGGGATTTCTTTATTGACATTCAATGTACATGATAAGTAATATCAGATATTAGTAGAATATAAAAAATAGTATATAAATAAAAATAGTCAAATACTCCATGTCTGTAATCAGGGACAAATCATGCATATAACTTTGCCAAACTTCTATACATATAGACCATTCAGTTTTTGCTAAGTTTCATTGAAGACACAACATTCACTTGCTTATTTGTTATGGGTTCATTTGTGGTCATTTGCATTACTTAAGCTGACATATGTGCATAATAAACCGATAAGGAAATAATATATGCAGATTGTAGAATGTATAATAACTTTCTACTCTGGTAAACGAAAGAGAATGGAAAGTACAAAAAAGAGAAGAGAATGAAAAGAAATAATTATCAATAATAAATGTGTAAAATCAAGTTGAACAGAGAATCAGACAAAGAAAGTCATGGTTACAAAAGCGAACAAACAGAAATACGGTAAAAGTAAAAATATGAAATTTCACTCTTAGTTGAAACAAATTAAGCTACTATTATGGTCAACAAAAACTCCAAGATAATAGTAAGTAGTTATTAAAATTTTCATTTTGTGCACAACATTTCAGGTACGGTCAAGTTGAATGAATACTAAGATACAAAAAGTTATAAATAACATTTAATGATTGAACATGGTTGACCTCCCACTTTTGCTCCTTATATTCATTTTCATATCTTTTAGTGGTTGTGTGTAAACAATTCAAAATGACCAAGATACCGTGTGTTGAAATTTGGCGACACAATATATAGGAGAATTGAAGAGGATGGAAGTAGCTTCGTGTCGGAGAAAACGGTTCGCAAATCGGAGTCCGGAGGAAGAAGATATGAGGGGAAGAGCTGGTTTTTGTTGGCTGTTTGAGGTCAGATGTCTGACTGAGAGGGCCAGACGTCTGACGAGGTTCAGGCTGGTTCCCGAAACCTCCTGCAGTCGTCTGGTCCCTCTGGCCAGACGTCTGAGCCTGTCTGGTTCAGCCAGATTGAACCTGGCTCAGACGTCTGAGGCCAGAGGTCAGACGTCTGAGGCGGTATAATTCAGTTTTTTCCTGGGCCGGGTTTTCTGAGCTGTTTTGTGATTTGTGAAGGGCAAAGTGGTCTTTCGCCAAGGTTTTCTCTATTAGTATTTATACTCTTTTCAGGTCTGAAAGGGAGGCAATTTATTCAAGCTATCTAACCTAGGGTTTAGTCCTCCATTAATTAGGGTTTAGGCAAATCCTATTTCTTCAATTCTAATCTCCACAAAATTATATTCTTGCTAGAATATTGTGATCATTGTTAACAATCTCTTGTACTCTTCTATTGGTGATATAATAAAAGCACTCTCAAGTGGATGTACACTAACACAACGTTAGTGGAACCACTATAAAATCGTGTGTGATTTACTTATTGTTATTGCATTCATACATTGCTTGTATTGGTATTGTGATCGTGTTCGGATTTGGTTTTATTGAATTCTTTGAGTGTTTGGTTGTTTTGCACTATCTAGCACGATTTGGCTTTTCCGCGTTGCGCGTTGCGATTGTATTCGAGTGGTCTTGGGTGTAGTCGTAATAACATTTGGTATCAGAGCTTTGGTGTTGCTAGGTGGTTGTTGAAATGCCGGAAACGGATACCTCTGAAAATTCAATGGTTGGTCCAAGTAGTATAGCGCCGTATGTGCGTGGGTCGTATGTGGCGTCGGGATCACAATTGGTTATCGACAAGTGGAATGGCGATAATGATTTTGAAAAATGGCAATGGAAGATGAAAGCGGTTCTAAGGAGGAATCGGGTACATCGAGTGGTGTTTGATACACATTTGTTGCCGGCGGACATCTCGGATGTCGAGAGAGAGGAAATGGAAGAGTGGGCATTTACTACACTTCAACTTGCTATGGGAGAGAATGTGATCTCCGAAATTAGTGGTGAGACGACCGCTAAGGGCATTTGGGACAAGTTAGAGGAGTTGTATATGAAGAAGTCTCTAACTAATCGTTTGATCTTGTTGCGAACGTTTTTCACGTATAAGATGAAAGAGGGGAGTTCGCTTAAGGCACATTTGAATGTGTTTGATGATTTGCTAATGAAGATGAAGGCGGTAGATTTGAAGATTGAGGAAGAGAAAAAGGCGATGATATTGTTATGTTCGTTGCCGGACCGTTATACGGGTTTCTCAAATAGTTTGATCTATAGCCGGGATACATTGACGTTAGATGATGTCAAGACGGGTCTTCTTAGTGAGGAGTTGAGAGTTCAAATGAAGGAGTTGAGTGTTGGTGGTAGTAGTGCCGGAAATGGTCAAGGTTTGTTTGTGGAGAAGGAGAGATATGCGAAGAAGGAGAATCGGGGGCGTTCCAAATCTAGGAATCCCGGTTGGAGAGGAAAGTCGAAGGAAAAGAAAGGCAAGTGCTATATTTGTAAGAAGCCCGGTCATTGGAAGAATGAGTGTCCGGACAAGGAGAAGGCCAAGAAGGAAGTAGCATCTTCATCGGTCGCGGTGGAGAGAGGTATTGGTGAGGGAGACATGGATGTATTGACGGCGGTAGCATCAAATGTTTCGGGTAGCGAATGGGTTCTCGATTCGGGGGCGTCTTATCATATGACGCCGAATAGGAATTGTTTTTCTTCTTTCGAAGCTAGAGAGGGAAATTCGATTGTTATGGGAAATGGTGCTATTTGTAAGTCGAAGGGCATTGGTTCCGTGCAAATTAGGATGTTTGACGGAGTAGTTCGTACTCTCACTAATGTGCGCTATGTTCCGGGACTTAGGAAGTCCCTTATCTCTTTGGGGCAATTAGATTCTTTGGGGTGCAAGATCACTATTGAAAGAGATGGCTTGAGGGTTTCGAAGGGGGCGCTTGTGGTTATGAAAGGTGCTAGGGATCATGGTATATATTTGCTTCAAGGTGTGACCATAGAAGGTGAAGCTAGCATTGGGGTTGATAGTTCTCGCGACTTAGATGCAACTAGATTGTGGCATTTGAGGTTAGGACATGTCTCGGAGAGGAGTTTGGATATTCTTCGGAAAAGGGAGATGATTGGTGGTGAGAGTTTCAACAAGCTAGAGTTTTGCGAAGAGTGTGTCATGGGGAAGCAAACAAAGGTTTCATTCGGTGAAGGGAAACATGATTCAAGAAGCGTTCTTGAGTATGTGCATACGGATGTTTGGGGACCGGCACCGGTAGCTTCTTTAGGTGGAGCAAGGTATTATATTTCTTTTATTGATGATTTTTCTCGTAAAGTTTGGGTGTATGTAATGAAGGCTAAGTCGGAGGCATTTGCTAAGTTCAAAGTATGGAAGGCTCTTGTTGAAAATGAGAGTGGTAAGTCTTTGAAGGTCCTTAGGTCCGACAATGACGGAGAATATGTTTCTGGAGAATTCTTGGAGTATTGCAAGCATCATGGCATTCAGAGACATTTTACTACATTGGGAGATCCGCAATCAAATGGTGTTGCGGAGAGGATGAATCGTACTCTACTAGAGAAAGCTCGATGCTTGAGATTGACATCGGGTTTGTCTAAGGGATTTTGGGCCGAAGCTTTGTCAACCGCGATGCATATTATTAATCGAATTCCGTGCTCGGCTATTGATAACAAAATCCCGGAGGAAGTGTGGAAGGGAAAGAGTATTGACTTGAGCTATCTTCGTGTCTTTGGAAGTCCGGTTTATGTGCATGATCCGGGAAATGATAAGCTTGAACCTAGAGCTTTCAAGGGGATTTTGCTTGGCTATACGGATGGAGTGAAAGGCTATCGAATTTGGAATCCGGAAACGAAGAAGGTAATAAACTCTCGTCATGTTACTTTTGATGAGTCGGCATTGTTCAAGGAGAATGAGAGCTCATCGAATATTCCGGTCTTAGTTCGTGATGAATCGAAGGGGAAGGAAGTTATTACCACATTTTGTCCAAGTAGTAGAGAGAGTAGATTAGTTGAAGATGCTTGTGAGGAGAAAGCGGTTGATGATACATCACATAGTCCACAAGGTGCCTCTAGTAGTGTTGGTGATGTACACGAACCTAGAGAAGATTCGGTTCAAGGTGGAGCCGAAAGGAGTTTGGGTGATAATATTGCTACTCGGGTTGGTCGTCGTGCTATAAGGCCACCCGAAAGATATGGTGATTGGAACTATCTTAGCTTTTGTGATAGGTTGGACTATGCTCTCAATGTAGTCCAAGATGAGCCTATGGACCTTGAAGACGTCATGAACTCGAGTGATAGCTCGAAGTGGATTTGTGCCATGGAGGAAGAGATGCAATCATTGATGAAGAATCAAACTTGGAGTTTGGTTCCACTTCCTAAAGGAAATCGTGCTATTGGGTGCAAATGGATTTACAAGGTGAAGGACGATGGAAGATACAAAGCTAGGTTAGTGGCTAAGGGGTTTGCACAAAGGAAAGGGAAGGAGTACGATGAGATATTCGCACCGGTTGTGCGCCATACTTCTATCCGGATATTACTTGCCATAGTTGCTATTCACAACTTGGAGTTGGAGCAACTTGATGTGAAGACCGCCTTCTTTCATGGTGACTTGGATGAAGACATTTACATGGAGCAACCGCAAGGGTTTGTTGTAAATGGTAAGTCAAAAATGGTGTGCAAGCTGAAGAAATCGCTATATGGGTTGAAGCAATCACCTAGGCAATGGTACAAGAGATTTGATCATTTTATGCTTAAAAGTGGCTTTGATAGGAGCATCAAAGATGCTTGTGTTTATTTCAAGAAGTTGGGAAATGATTGTTGGGTGTACTTGCTCTTGTATGTGGACGACATGCTCATTGCTTCGAAGGACAAGAATGAAATCAACAAGTTGAAATTGAAATTAAAGTCGGAATTCGAAATGAAAGACCTTGGAGAAGCAAAGAGGATATTGGGCATGGAGATTGAAAGGGACCGAAAGCGTTTTGAGTTGAAATTGACTCAAAAGGAGTACATAAAGAAGGTGCTTTGCCGGTTTAGCATGGAGAATGCAAAGGTGTCAAATACACCATTACCTTTGCACGTGAAGCTTTCGAGTAAAGATTCACCTACCTTGGAGAAAGACAAGGCTTATATGGCAAAGGTGCCATATGCAAGTGCGGTTGGTAGTTTGATGTATGCTATGGTGTGTACAAGACCCGATATTGCAAATGCCGTCGGGGTGGTTAGTCGTTTTATGTCTAACCCGGGAAAATCGCATTGGGAAGCCGTGAAGCTTATATTGAGATACCTTAGAGGTACGTCATCTCATGGTCTTGTTTTTGGCGGTAGTGGGAAAAGGAGTTGCAACTTGGTTGGTTATTGTGATTCGGACTACGCCGGTGATAGAGATAGGAGAAAGTCAACTTCCGGTTATGTCTTCACACTTGGTGGTACGGCCATAAGTTGGAGATCGAGATTGCAAACCGTAGTAGCTTTATCCACTACGGAGGCGGAGTTGATAGTCGCGGTAGAGGCGGCGAAGGAGGCACTCTATTTGAAGCGTTTGTTGTGTGACTTGGGTATTGAACACGATAGCATTGATGTTCAATGTGATAGCCAAAGTGCTATTCACTTGGCGGAGAATTTGGCATTTAGCTCACGGACTAAGCATATAGAAGTGAGGGAGTCATTCTTGGTAGCCATGGATGAGGATAAGCAAGTATGTCTTCGGAAAGTGCACACAAAGGATAATGCGGCGGATATGTTCACGAAGACATTGCCGTTTGGGAAGTTCGAGCATTGCTCGAACTTGGTTCGCTTGGAGAAGTGTTAGGTGCCACTAGGTGGCACGGGTGAGAGAGTAGCTTGGTTGTAGATGTGGAAGAGTTTTGGTATGAGATTGTCGTTCTATCTTCTTGGTGTAGTGCTAGTGTACACTCCTAGTGCTCTTATCCTTGGTGAGACGGTGTTTGAATGTTTTCAACATTTCGTTGGCGGGTGGGGGCTTTGTGCCTGAACTCGTTGATGGAGTGCAATGGGGGGTGGCTTTGCCGGAACCCGTTGGGGAAACATTCACGTTTGGTTGAAGGTAGAAGTGTTGGTAGTTGGAGCTATCGGTTGTTGATGGTATGGTAACATTGGTGTTGGAGATGGATATAGTGTCGAGGTGGAGTGTTGAAATTTGGAGACACAATATATAGGAGAATTGAAGAGGATGGAAGTAGCTTCGTGTCGGAGAAAACGGTTCGCAAATCGGAGTCCAGAGGAAGAAGATATGAGGGGAAAAGCTGGTTTTTGTTGGCTGTTTGAGGTCAGATGTCTAGCTGAGAGGGCCAGACGTCTGACGAGGTTCAGGCTGGTTCCCGAAACCTCCTGCAGACGTCTGGTCCCTCTGGCCAGACGTCTGAGCCTGTCTGGTTCAGCCAGATTGAACCTGGCTCAGACGTCTGAGGCCAGAGGTCAGACGTCTGAGGCGGTATAATTCTGTTTTTTCCTGGGCCGGGTTTTCTGAGCTGTTTTGTGATTTGTGAAGGGCAAAGTGTTCTTTCGCCAAGGTTTTCTCTATTAGTATTTATACTCTTTTCAGGTCTGAAAGGGAGGCAATTTATTCAAGCTATCTAACCTAGGGTTTAGTCCTCCATTAATTAGGGTTTAGGCAAATCCTATTTCTTCAATTCTAATCTCTACAAAATTATATTCTTGCTAGAATATTATGATCATTGTTAACAATCTCTTGTACTCTTCTATTGGTGATATAATAAAAGCTCTCTCAAGTGGATGTACACTAACACAACGTTAGTGGAACCACTATAAAATCGTGTGTGATTTACTTATTGTTATTGCATTCATACATTGCTTGTATTGGTATTGTGATCGTGTTCGGATTTGGTTTTATTGAATTCTTTGAGTGTTTGGTTGTTTTGCACTATCTAGCACGATTTGGCTTTTCCGCGTTGCGCGTTGCGATTGTATTCGAGTGGTCTTGGGTGTAGTCGTAATAACACCGTGAGTGTAACCAACCATGTTGCATATAGAACAGTAATGGTAATGTTGCTAAGTCAAATGAATATAAACTATTCTAAAGTGATATAACAAAGTTTAACCTTGGTGAGAAATTTTTATCCTAATATTCTAAAGTGATATAACGAAATGAGTAGTAACACAAAACTGCTATGTACATATACCACATATGGCTTCATATTATGCTACATATTTGCCGCATATGACTTGAACATGGCATATTGCATTATTATTTCAGCAATCAGTTTTGATCAATAAATCAATTTTGCATTAGTACCAGTTATTATGTTTGATGGATATTACACATGAATATTCAATGTATACAATACAAACGGGAATTGCTTTACATGTCAGTTGTTCGGACGTGTTGTTTCCATATTAGTTTAACAACTGCATATGATATATTGTAAATCAATACATGCAAGATGATGTATACATGTTATAACTAAATTAAATCTAATTCAATTATATGTTTACAAAGACAATGTTACTTTATGGGTTTTATCCAACATCAATCAAAAATTATATTAGAACAGAGTACCAAATTGTGTTAAACATCAGTCTGAAAATACTTATATGATGATTATATTTATGATAGCTACAAATGTAAGATTGGAAGTAATCAGCAAAGAAATTACATGGTTTCCAAAGAAATGAAAAAAATCTTTCCGTTCAGAAGTCGTCTTCAATCATTGGCACGTAATAGCATATCTAGATAGCTGAAGGTTACAAGGAGAAATAATGTTTGCAATTTTAGATCTAGGGTTGGCCGTGGAAAATAAATTGGAGAGTTAGAAATTGTAATAGAAGATCTATGCAGATTAAAATTGGATTGATTGATAAAAACATGGGCAATTGATGATAAGAAATCGATCAATAGAAAAATTAGGTAAGCTACTCGCTAAAGTTTGGTCGTGTAGGGAGGAAGAGAGAAAATGGCGGAGTTAGTGGAATGGGAGCAGTAATGGGAAGTTACAGATAGGGGTGTAAATCGGTCGGACCGGACTGGATGAAGGTGTGTTCAGTTTCTGTCCTAAATGAAATCGGACCGGACACGGACCGAACGAGATTTATGATCGGACAAATTTTGTTGTCCTAATTCATGCCCTAAATAAAATCGGACGGACACGGACGGACGTTTTTCAATCACGGACTCGGACGGACACGGACGAACATTGCTATTTACTTCATATTTTATATTTTTAATATAGTTTCTATCAATTATATTATTTTTATCAGTATATATACTGAAGAAAAAGCATTTTAATGATCTTTACTTAATCAACCAACCAAACAGTTGTCATAAATATTTTGAAGAACATAATGGATATACCGACTTATAAGAAATTCGAACGAATTCGGACGAATTCGAACGAACATCGGTCGAACAACGTTTTTTCTCGTACAAATTTTGTTGTCCTAATTCATGTCCTAAATGAAAATCAAACGAACTCGAACGGACGTATTTCGGCCACGGACGCGAACGGACATCGGACAGTCGAACAAAATTTACAGCCCTAGTTACAGAGAAAACAGTGGGTGTAGTAGGATTGCATTATTTTGAAATTGTGAAAAATAATTACGCCAGCTCAGCAAGGTTAAGATTAGGGGTGTAAATCGGTCGGACCGGACCGGACGGAGGTGTGTTCAGTTTCTGTCCTAAATGAAATCGGACCGGACATAGATCGGACGAGATTTATGATCGGACAAATTTTGTTGTCCTAATTCATGTCCTAAATAAAATCGGACGGACACGGACGGACGTTTTTCGATCACAGACTCGGACGGACACGGACGAACATTGCTATTTACTTCTTATTTTATATTTTTAATATAGTTTCTACCAATTATATTATTTTTATCAGTATATATACCGAAGAATAAGCATTTTAATGATCTTTACTTAATCAACCAACCAAACAGTTGTCATAAATATTTTGAAGAACATAATGGATATACCGACTTATAAGAAATTCGAACGAATTCAGACGAATTCGAACGAACATCGGTCGGACAAGGTTTTTTTTCGTACAAATTTTGCTGTCCTAATTCATGTCCTAAATGAAAATCGAACGAACTCGGACGGACGTATTTCGGCCACGGACGCGAACGAACATCGGACAGTCGAACAAAATTTACAGCCCTAGTTAAGATCCTGGGTTTATGTTGACAGAGATGCGATTAGGATGCGAAGAAAAGAGAGAAAAAAGGTATTTTAGGGAATTTGAAAAGACACGGTTGAAATTAGTTGTTTGAATTTACATTACAGGAAATTATTGTCAAGGATAAAATTTCTCAGTATTTAATCCTCAAGGATGGACCTTCAGTATTTTAGCCTGAATGACAACTTTATTTAGGTATCAGTTTTTAAGTTTTTAGGTATCAGTTTGTAGTTATCGGTAGCAGTTTTTAGGTATCAGTTTTTAGTTCGGTACCAGTTTTGGAAAAATGTTTGTCCTTATGAATAATTTTGAAAGAATGTTTGTCCTTATGAATAATTTTTAGAAGAATGTTTGTCCTTTTGAATAAAATATTGAGGTCGTGTCCTTGAGACTAAAAATATAGAAATTTTTGTCCTTTAAATTAATTTCCCCTTTACATTATTAGTAGTAGAGATATTCTATTATATGTTTCTCTGCATACCTTTGAGTAGTAGCATGCAATTGTATTAGGTTACATATCTATAGCTTATATATATATATATATATATATATTAATGGTATAAGATTTCGTGTGTATTCATATATATATCGATATATTTCATTTTATATGATATATATACTGTGAAATCTGGTTATATATGTATGGTATATATAAAATATAATCTGGGTTCGATAAACTGTAATCTGTTGAATAATAGTTTATATATATATATATATATATATGTGCTGAATTTTAAACAATGGTTTTGAAATGAATGTATATATTTAATTTAAAAATGTGTTTGTATTTAGAATATGATTATATATATAGTTATATACAGTTATTTACATGGGTTCACTTGTACCAATTATCTTCATCGATCCAGTCTGATTGATTTCGTCTATTCTTATTTATCAGCTTTCTTCATCGATTTGTGCCAATCTCGCTTTGCTTTGGAATTCGTTCTTGGGTCCGTAATTCAATTTCAGTGTCAAACATCTTAAGCCTCGAATGGTGAGCAATCACTCACGATTTACGTTCTTATATTTATTAAATTTGATTTCAATTGAAACGACAATTGAAATATGTTGTTGTAGTTATTTAAATTGTTATTATATATGCTATTATCTGTAACTGTTCACCTATGGGATATGACACCATATCCTGTTGTTTATAGTATATTGTTATTAATGATATATGCATGTTATGTTATTATCATATCTGCTATCACTCTGCAAGTACCCCGTTAGTATAGAATTCCCTATGGGTTGAAATGATACATACCCGAACGATCTGTAGAATAGGGGAAAATCGTTATGGGTTGAAATGATAAACCCAAGCGATTTTCAAATTTGAATTGAAATTGGGACTGCGGATTGAAATGATATATACTCGTATATAATTAAATTACGGATTGAAATGATAAATATCTGTATCACTTGACCATAGGATAGAAAATTTTATACAGACACCGTTGGTCTATATATATAAATATTTTGAAAATGATTTCTATAGATTTGGAAAGAACTATATGGTTTAATAAATATTGATTTTGGTTTAAAACGATTAAATAGATATTTCAAGTTTTAAATAAATCGAAGGGAATATTTAGTTTAATGTAATTTAAGGTTATTTAAAATGATAATAGATTTATTAAGTGAATATTTCAAAACTAAAATAATAATAATAATATATATACGAAATCATCAATTTAGTTTTGGAAGTGCTATAATTTGGATATATATATATATATATTTGAAATGGAAATGATATTTTTGTTTTGAAGTATAAATTTATTTGAGATGACCACGGTGTTATAATGACGTTTGGTTGTTAATAGCGTATATTTCTACATTGTAGATAGTTCCACGGATCCTTAGAGGATGGTTATCCCAACATCCTTTAAGTTAATTGTATTTCAGTTGATATTTCACTTGAGTTGGATTTATCGATATAAGAATGTTAATCCTGACTTTAGTGTTTTGTTTTTTGCTTTACGCTCGGGTTAGACTGAGTGATACAACATTTGAGACTCACCTTTGAAGGTTGAAGCTTCGCTTGGAGATCCAACTATCGATTCAGCTCTCAGCTTTTCCAGTTGATTTGTTCGGTGATGTCATCAGTCTATATTTGAGATATTCTGTGTATTTTATTTCAAACTCTATTGTTTACATAGTAGCTTCATGAACTACTATTTATCTATTCCGCTGCATTATTATATTACTCCGTGTCTGTGATTTTGTGATTGATTTATTTACTGTATATGCTGAGTTTTGCCAAATATAAATTAACAGTCTGATATTTTGAGCAATTCAAGTCTGACATGTGCGGATGCGAATGGTTGAAAATATTAGGTCGTTACAGATAGTCCAGTAAAGAACAGATAGTTTAGATTTTAGACAGATAGTTTATTTTATTTCCTATTTTAACATAATGGATAAGCTATATTATTATTATAATCAGTTGATTAACCAGTTTGGTTGCAGGAAAGGATTTGCAAAATATGTTTTGAAAAGAGATATTAGTGAGAGGAAACCCGTTCCGCTAAGCGGCGTGGTCTCACTAATTATTAGTAAACCGAGATGTAACAGAAGTTATTCAAACCAGGCTTTATGTCTGACCCAAAGTTTTTATTTTCCCTTAAACTCTCGGGTGCTCAAAATATTATTTGAGTAGGCCGAGGGTTTAGGTTTTCAGGTTTTAGCAGATTTTGGCGAATAAAGCATCCGAAGACGAGAAGGTGGCTGACGGAAAGCAAATTTAGGAAATTTCCACTGTGTATTAAGACAGTTATGTCTATATTGCTTTGATCATCCAAGGGGCATCTTCATATGTCGCTTTTGGCATATTATTATAAATTATATTTAATCAATGCCTTGGATTACGTTTGGGATTTTTGTAACTTGGATATAATTTATTTGAAATATAATCGCTGAAGTTATTGTTTTTGAAAATCTGTGATTTTGTTCATATTCAAGTGTTTCTAATATTATGGATACCATTAACAATGCCGTATTTCATCACCAAAAGTTAATACTGTGGATGATTGCAGCATCCATAGCGCTTAGCTTTTGGCCTCCAGATATGGGATGTTATAGCTTGGTATCAGAGCATAGATTAGGATTTTTGTAAAATGGATATGATTTATTTGAAATATACTCACTGAAATTATTGTTTTTGGAAATCTGTGATTTTTTTCATATTCAAGTGCTTCTGATATTATGGATACCATTAACACTGCTATATTTTTTCACCAGAATTTAATATTGTTGATAGCTGCAGCATCCATGGCGCTTAGCTTTTGACATCCAAATATGGGATGTTACAAAAGGCTTATCTTAGTAGCTTCTCATGGAAGATTTATTTTATTAAACTTCTTAAAGTTTCTTTTGGAAGCTTGGGTTTGGCTTCTTCAAAAAAGCTTGATTTTGAAAGCTTAGTCTAATAGCTTCCCTCGTATGCTTTCCTAATCAATAAATATACGTCCATGCTTAAGGAAAGAAAAAAGAAAAAAAGAAGCACATCAGTTCTTGCATTTTTTTCTTCTTCTCCTCCACCTCTCGTAAACCACCTTCTAAATTTCAAACAGAATATTATCTCTAATAAACGCAAGTAAAGCCAATAAGGAGGATCAAAGGGACTAAATCAAGGACAACACAACATTTGGGGTGAGAAAATCTATTCAAATCTATGTGTTCATGTTATTCTATGATATGAAGAGATGAGGTAACTATTAAGAATGAATGATAGAGGCTTAGATTTGTCAAAATGGTGTTCGGTTAATCAACCATAACTTCCGCATTTCTTAATAAAATTTTGATTTCTTTATTGTTCTGGAAAGCTAACTAACAGACCTACAACTTTCATGTTTATAACTTTTACGAATTCATAAATATATATACTTGAAATCGAGGTGCAAGATGGGGTTTAATCTCATCCCGAAATGAACTAGTGTATTTTTAAGAAAGCATCTTACTTTGTCGAATTTTTATAATTATATTGGTAAATAATTTTAGGGGTATCCTTTCATGCTAATTAAGACTAAGTAAATTACTTGCAGAAGAAAATTTGGAGTTAAAATCTACATTTATCATAGGGAAATCAAATCAAACATTTTGCCAAAAAACCGGTCAAAAACCTTAATCTTAGAAATTAGTAACACTTTTGTAAATCGCAACGTCACTAAACCTGAAGTGTAATTTAAGGCCAGAATTTGCAACGATTCAGTCCAGCAACGATTTTAGCTTTTACAAAACTTTAGATGGCGGATACGGAATGCTACTGTAAACTGTTTAAAGTTGTAAACTTGAAATTAGCAACACTTCTGATTTCCAACACCGCATAACTGTTCCAAATCTAAAGCATAAACTTTAGTGTTTAACTTGAACAGAACTTTTCATAGCACATCCAAATCGCTGTCTTTTCTTTTAATTGTTTATAAAGTGATCTAATATGCCTAGAACTTTCCAGAGAATATCAGAAACGCTGCAGTAGCTGTTTCAAGTCTAAAACGATTATGAACTATTACAGAACTTTCTATAAAGCTTATAATATGCTGCAGTTTTTATTTTAACACTCTTCCTGTTGTAGAAACTTTTTATAGCAATTTCTGAAAGGCTGTCTTTTCTGTTTGGGGACGATTAACTTAACTATTCACTTCAATAATTTTGAGGTCTTTTCTAACATATATCTAAATATTCTTAAAGAGGTTTGGGGTTTGTCTTAAACCCATACATATACGAGTTTGGAAAGGTATTTTAAGTTACTTTTGGAAACATTTCCTCAATGATAATTACTTCGGGGATGCAGTATAAGACAATAGATCTTGGGTAGTGCACTATTACTCTGTGTTGGTGTCGAGCCAAGTAGAGTATGTCCCTACTTAGTGACGGGATGCCGACCGTAATAAGATAAGATATCCTAGGATCTAATCCAAATCGATGGTGTGGTTTAGATTCATGGTTGAATATTTAGATAAATCTTGGTTTTGGTTGAAAGAAGTTTATTTTAAAATTTCAATTACAAACTTGTTTAATTTAATATTTCAAAGTCTTCCTTGAATATTACTTTGAACTTTGGATTGGTAGAATCTGCAAAGAAGTAATTTATAATAAAACTATAATATGAAAACCCTGTCAATACAACCCATTATGAGATGACTTGAACACTAGCTTAAATAGCTATCTCACTGGATCTGCGTTGATGCTACACTTAAACATTTCAGGTTTAGATGGTTAGTGGTTCGACCCTAGAAGTTGGATGGATGCATCGAAGTGAAGACTTATATTATGTATATTATCTCTTTTACGTACTCATATGTATAAGAATGTGATGGTTAGACTCTTGGATCTTGTGTAATCATGTTATATGATGATGTAAATGTATAATAACTCTTCTGTTAAAAATCATATACTCTGAATGATTTTATATTCTGACATACCTTTGTTAATTTGTAATACTATTATATTAGCACCATCTATTAGATGTAACATCGTCGCCTCTGGAAAAGTTTTCTGAGCGGGATGTTACACCAGTTGAAAACCTTGATGTTCTTCCTTCCAATCACATTCTTTCCATCTCTAGAACGATATACATTTGTGAAATGCCCTTGCTTATCACACTTATAGCAGGTAATCTCAGATTTTCCTTTCTTAGCAGCTCCACTCTTCTGAGCTCCTTTCTAGTGAAAGAACTTCCTCTTCTGATTCTACCCACCTTGAGCCTCCACTACTTTATTGCTGCCAAAGAAAGCAAACATCTCTTCATTCCTTAAAACCATCTCAACAACTACATCACATGGATCCCTGAGATGTGGCAAAGTTGCCCTAGCAAGCTCAGGTCTCAGTCTCCGAATGAACTTCTCATTCCCTTTAATTACTGTATTCATCCCATACCGGGACAACTCCTCGAACCTCGTAGCATACTCCAGCATCGTCATGTCTTTCTACACCAACTTGGTAAACTTTCTCAATAGGGTAGACTTGACGATCTCTGACATAAACCTCTCTTCAAACCTTCTTGTAAATTCTACCAAGTCAGAGTTTCCTTCACTGCTCCAATAGTAAGACTGTTCCACCAGTACAACGCAGCTCCTTGCAATTGCTTGGATGCTAACCTCCTCTTCTGCTCATCATTCAGTCTAAGATCAGCGAAAATCCTCTCGCAATGAAGCAACCAATTCTATACTTCAATTGTATCCTCGGTTCCAATAAATAGATTTCCTCTAAGCCTTGCATAGTCTCCGCTTAGCATAGCATTGTTGTTGACCACTAAAACTTCTTGATTCACTCCACCAACATTTCCACCTACTAATCCAGCAGCAGCTTCCGTGTGCATCATGTTGACAAAGAACTGGTACATAGCTCCCATATTAGCTTGCGGTGTTCCGGCACTTACATTAGTAGCTTGTGCCCGACCCGGATTCCTTCAGACTTCTAGTGTTGCGTCTGGCGTTTTCATTTGTTGTGGTGCTTCCTCCACCAAGATTCACTCTTCCATTTCCAACCTCCATATCTTACTTTCCTTTAAATTTTCATTCAAACCTTAATAAGACAAGGAAGAACGGTTTAAGAGAGATACGAAAATAGAGATAAAGCATATACTTATTGTTTGTACAAAAAATGGGCACAACACTCTTCGGCAGTTTTTGAAGAGATAAAAGTGAAGAAAATAAATTGAAAATGAAGATTTTCTAACAAAAACTCCAAACAACAGGAATATAAATGCACAGAAAAGCGATTTATAGTGGTTCGGGGTGTTGCCTACGTCCACTGTGAAGTTTTTGCAACTTTATTGATTCTCTTTGAATGATTACAAGCGGTTACAGCATACAACAATGAAATACAACTTGAAATTCGAATGCAACAACAAGAATATGTCGTAAGTTCCAATCTGGCAGAGTCTGGGTGCTTCAGAATGAGAAAAATCCCCCTTCTGTAGGCTCTGGGGCTCTATTTATAGGCGTAGGAGGCTGATATTCTGCTCAAATTTCGAGAGACTCATTCTGGCACGTGAGTGGGACCACGTGATCGGTCCCACCAAGTTTCGACTCGATCTGTGATCGATACGAACCGATTTCGTATCGATCAGGAAATGGTCCAATCGAGCTGAAACTTGGCAGGAGCATTCCTTGGCTTGTACGTAAGCTTCTGTGAAAATTTCATTGTGTTTGGATCGGTAGATTTTGAGATATGATCGATACAAGTTGATGTTCTCCGGAAGGCTGTTTGGTTCGAATCCAGGGCTTCGAATCAAGCTTCTCACGTGGTTTCGTGACAACGTGGCACGAGCTCCTCGTTCCGATCCGCTTTCTACTCCAAGTTGATCGATTCATCTCCGGAGATTTAGCCGCGTTCGCATCCAAGGTTCACACGTCAATCCAGATCCAAAGGTCCGATGGGTACGACTTGGTCATTATCTGATCGACTCGAAGGCCTTTCAGCCGATCGATTCGAGTCAGATGGATGCGAGGCTATTATCATTCTGATCGTTACGAAGTCGATGGATACGAACTATGACTATTCCTTGGCCGCATAACACGTTCACTTGATGGGCACGAAGGAGCCAAGAGTCGATCGATGCGAAGTCGATCGACACGAAATGAAGACATCTGATGGGTATAAAGCATGGTTGCCTGCTGATGGATACGAAGAGCAGTGGGCTTTTAGAGAGGCTTAACCATTGATGCGAACCGTACCTTGCCTTATGGATATGAAATAATAGCTGGCCGATCGATACGAAATGCGTGTTCCGCCGATGGACTCGAATAAGGTCGAGTCGAACTTATGCTTCCTGATGGAGTTGAACACGACCGAGGCGAAGCTGATGGATATGAAAGTAGGGCTCATGGATGGATACAGAGACGATCGACGCGGGCAGAGGGGTTGTGACCCGATCGATTCGAAATGATGGATACGAAATGGACGAGTCTCTTGGCTTGCATCGCTCGTAACTTGAGCATATGAACTCGGAACGTCTTGAAATTTGGAATGCAGGCTCCTATGGCTTAGTTCGTCATGCCTTGACAGTTGTAGCTTGATTTGGATTCGAACAAAAATTCATCAATATCCATATCGAACCTGTGCAGGCTCGACATCCAGGACGATTGATCTTAAGCGTGCAATCAGTTCCTTGATATCTCGGCCTTGCCAAAAAACGGGATAACATTTGCCCCCCAAAGCACGTCTTGTGGAAACATGACGTGCTTTGAATAACTGCAACCTTCATTCTGAACAGCCATTGCTCTTTTGTCGAAGATTGTAACCTCGCACTGCTATAACTGATTGCTACACGATAGCGCTCAGCTGCTTATTGCTGTAAACGTCATTTAGTAATATTCAATCCCTATCAATGCTGAAAGTGGGGTGTTGCTTTGACATATATGCACATATGTTGGTCTAACTCACGTTAACGTGGCACGCTCATGAGTCATTGTTAATTTTCTTGTGTCGAATTTCGTATCGATCCTCTCCTGAACCGATGTGGAACTCAAATTATAACAACATTTGTCGGTTGTGTCAGGAAGTTCCTTTGTATCGATCCTCTCCTGAATCGATATAAAAGGTTAAAAGATTGACTTCGCATCGGTAAATTGATAATTCGACGGATGCGGGAAAAAATTCGTTCATATCGATGCTAATGTTTGATTTACGATTGATACGAGATCGTTGTTTGAATTGATACGTGGTGGATGGAGTTGTGAACTTGCTGATGCATACAGGGGCTTCGAGTCGATGGGCTTCATCGTCTTCAGCTGTCCTCGTTGTGCGCTTCGTATCTATGGGTTCACTGTCCATTTCGAATCGATGGAAATTTTTGGTCATATGGATTTGAACAGGGTGATCGACTCGGTCCAGGGTTTGACTGGTTGCGACCGGTTAAGTGAACTGGGAGGCGAATCGACCTGGTCACTTCCTAGGTTCCATATAAATTGCTGGGACTTAGCCATTTTTCACTTTTTACTGCCACCTTTAACTTCTGCATCGATCCAGAAACTTGAGAAAGGGAACTGTATCGTGCCTTCGATTCGATCATCCACCCTTCAATTCTTCGAATCCCAATTCTTGATTAGGTAATTAATTAATTTATGCCGCATTCTGACAACGAGGTTCGAATTCTAGATCCCTCTTCTCTTCTCCGATTATCAAATCCGGTAATATCTAAGATTAGATCTGGGTATGAACTCGGTCGGAGACGGCCATGGTGATACTTTGGATAATTTGAAAAAAAAGAGTGGAGAAAACAAAAATGGATCGATCTGGGGGCTCGTGTTCGAATCGACGAAGGCGATGACACTTCTCCATAGATTTCACATCGATTCTTGGGATATGTCAGTGGAGTTGATGCAGTTCGTACCGATGGCTATGGCGATGGATCGTGTCGACACGAAATGATCGATACGAAATATAAGTTAATGATCGCTCTGAAGCCCTTAACTTTAGATCGATACGAATTTTGCCTTTATGATTGATACGAAGAGTATTGACTCGAGTGTTATCGATGTTAAGCTAAGACCTTCCCGATCGGTACGAACCAGGCAACCAAGGATCGATACGAAATCATCCTATTACGATCGATACGAACTCGGTCCTTGATGATCGATTCGAAACATGCTCCTTGGTATCGATTTGAACTTGTATCCCGATGGATTCGAATGAGCTTCTTGGATCGATTCGAACTTCCCATGTTGGATACGAAAATTTGACATTGTTCAGCATAATTCCGACGAGCTTCATTCTTGCATATCTGGACTTGATAGTTAAACTGCATACTTGACTACCTTTCGAAGCTCGTCGATGGAACCATAACAACTTTTAATCGTTTGCATATTCTCTTTAACTCTGCAAAAATTCTTTCAAGTAACGCACTGCATTGCACAACACGCACTTTACACGAGGGGAACACACGGGCTCTTTTGCATCTAACGATGATTTCTCGTGAGTTAGTCAGCTATGGAAGGTCCAAGCTCGCAGCCACAGGAAACTCAAAGTGTAATTCCTCCCAGACTTGAAATACCAGAGATTGAGGCCGAAGTCATCGGTCCGGCCCCGGACGAATTGCCTGATGCATCCTTCATTAATAGTCCATCTGACTCTGTTCCGTCCAATATTTCTGAAGATATGATGGGGAGAATATGCTTAAGGCATGGTCTATCGATGGACGATGTATTATTACCGGGACCAAATGACAGACCGCATAATCCCCCGGAAGGATATACTGCATTTAATCGCCATGCATGCGCAGCCGGGGCACTTCCTCCGTTCAATGAATATATAAGAGAAGTGTTGTTGTTTTTGGGGATCGCCCCATCTCAGCTACACCCGAACGGATACGCCTTGCTCAATAGCTTGTTTATTGCATTTATGGAATATCTCCATCGACCACCGACCCCGATTGATATCAGATACCTGTTCAACTTCAAGAGTCGAAACGATAGCCCATCCTTTACATTCCTGGAGGCAGTAAGGAACTGTCAAGTGGTCACCGGATCTTGGACCAGATTGAGCTACTTCAAAACAGAATGGTTCTACGTCCGATGTCCTCCAGGATTTTCCAAAAGATGGATATTCAGATGTGAGTATCATCACTTTCCCAAGTAGTTGATAAGGCAATCATGAACGAAATCAAACTCACATTTCTTTTCTTTTTTTTCTTTCAGCAATAATCCAGCGACCCGAAGGTGGTTATTATAGAGAGATAGTCCGGGTTCTCCAAGAAGTCCCGAGCGAAGAAAGAAACATTGACCTGATCTTGACGGATAAAAACCTTAGGATCCTTGGACTGATCGAGCGACGACAGAGTATAAGGCTCGACAGTGTACTAAAGACTATCTCAAAGGAGCGAGTTAGGCGCAAGAAGCCCAAAGTTATCATAATTGAGGAGGCTGACTCCGAGAGAACCCATACCGACGAAGAACCTTTGGTCGGGTATGCTGATGTGATCACGGATTCTGAAGAAAAGAGAAAAGGCAAGGCAGTTGCTTTTAAACAATCTAAATCTGGGAGGCGGAAGTCTGTGATCATAAAACGACCCCTTTCTGGAGTTAGAATCTCGGAGGCATCCCCCTGCAAGCGGAAAATCCCTTCGAAGGGCTCGCTGACCTCCCAATTCCGGACCTCGCATCCACACAGCATGATGTCGAATTGGATGAACTGCAACATACTTTTGATGTTAACGAGTCTCTTTCTACCAATGTGGTCGACACTTCTGGTTGGTCTGGTAGGTTACACATCCATACACCCTTCACGGCACTACACAATCTTTGACCGCAAACCGCATACCATAAATGGTTACTAATCCTCCTTATTTTACTTTGCAGGTACGATGTCTGGTCGAGGCTCAATGCTTGGTAGTTTGCGCAGCAAGCGCCGATCTTCATCATATTATGAACCACGTAGGAGAGAGGGAGATAGAGATTATGAACCGGGGTATTCCAGTCAGGAACGGTCTGATAGAGATAGGGGGTATGCACGCCGGTCTCGATCTCGCTCTCCCCCTCCTAGGACCTCTGTACCACCCCTAGTTCTAGTTACACGTCCTCCTGAAACTTCACGGCACAAGCCGCCCTCTCATGTTCCTAGATCTGAACCTCAACGCAGAACCGAAATAGCCACCCCCTCAACTACTACACCAGCCGTGACTGATCCGGCCGGGGAAGGAGCAGCCAAGCTCGCACAAATGAGGAAGGAATTCCCCGACATTTGCTTTGACGGTTACGTCTTTCCCCAACATCTGAAGAGAATTCCGCCAACAGCCAAAAATACTGTTCACGATCATCAAAAGTGGCATTTGATCGGGCCTCCACTATTGAAAAGCTGGAAAAGGAGTTGGGTCAAAAAGACCGAATTATTCAAGTGCTCAATGCCGAGGCCGAGTCTTCCCGTAAATCTGAAATAGAAGCTCTCAAATAGGTCGATGATGCAAACTCGGCCATGGATAGAATGAAACAAGAGCATTACACTATGATGGAAGACATGGGTCATAGGAACACCACCATCACTGCTGAGAGAGACGCAGCCCTCGAAGAGCTCAATAAGCTTAAATCTAAGCTTTCCGAACTTACGAGGGAGAAAGATGCGGCCAACGTCTCCATGCAAGAAGCCTGTGATCAGGCGGTGGTGCTTCAGAAGGAGAGGGATGCGGCTATGGAAAAAGTCCGCGAGGTTGAAGCTAGGGATGACGAGAAGGTCCGACTGGCGGAAGTCAGGGTTGAGGCTGAGGTAGAGGAGCTTCTTGTCACTTACAACGCCAACGTGTTAAGGCATAGAGATCTGACTTGGCTCGATGATTACCCAACACATCTTTACAACGCCTGGAATCGGCTGATTGAGGAGGAGAAATCGAGGCATCTTGATGAAGCCCTTGACGAATTTGAGCTGGAGAACCGTATACTTAATGATGACGAAAAGAAGGTTCTTCACGACTCCATGATTTCTCATGAAAAGGAGAGGCTCGGTACTCAGCCCCGGGAAGTTGGAGAAGGCTCTGGTGTTGAGCATCACATTACGAGCTCCGAGATTGTTATGCCACCTCAATCTGAGTCGACTCCGATGATCGAATCTCAGCCTATACCAGCTTATGACCCGGAATAGCCACATCTATCTCCTATAAGGGAGCACCCTTCTGAAGTCATTCAGCCGACCTTGAGCCAAACTGAGGAAGGTACTCTGCACTAATCTCTTGTACGTTCAGACCGAAGAACTGTATGGAAGTGTATTCTAACAAATGCTTCTTTTCTCTGGTCAGTGACCGAAGTTGTACTGACAACGCCTCCTGCAATCCAGGAATCATACCAAGCGCAGGAGGCCATCATCTCTGAGGCGACCTATGTTGTGACGGTTGTGCCTGTCGAAGTAATGCAGGGGAGCTCAATCTCTTTTGACGAACAGATGATGAACGAGCTTCTTGGTCGATAGAGCGACCCCTTCGCGGACTTACCATTCGTCCTGGTGGATTTTCATCTACTTCTGATACTTCGACACAGACCACCACGGCACACAGTGAAGCCCGAGCCCTTCGAGAAGCAAACATACTAGATGAATTTGATGCCGAGATGGAGGCAGCGACACATGGTGGTAGCTCAAAGGGCAAAGCAGTGGCACATGGCCCTACACCACTTATGATGATATCTCCTGGGGGCACGCTTGTCGATACTAGTGCGTCAGTCCCGCTTCCGGCTATAGATCTCGTTCCTCCGAATCCTCCCGCGGGAAGCATTCCCTTAGACTCCAGTTCGGAGGAGAATGTCGACATCATGCTCCCGTCTGAGGATAGCCCGCCTAAAGAAAAGGGCTCAAAACGGAAGATCACTAGTGGCTCCAGTAG
The DNA here is from genome assembly GCA_030737815.1 of Allium fistulosum. Lineage (NCBI taxonomy): Eukaryota > Viridiplantae > Streptophyta > Magnoliopsida > Asparagales > Amaryllidaceae > Allium > Allium fistulosum. Next base: position 10,770,943 of record JASFAW010000014.1, read on the forward strand.
TTCCTCGTTGAAGAAGAAGCCAAGGAAAAAAGAAAGAGTATATAGACTTTTTAGGCACATATTTCCTTTTGCAGTTAGGAATTTTGTCACCTTTTTTCTTTCATAGGTCGTGTATAGATGCGGGTTCGGCCTCTGCTAGTAAGAATTTTTTGGAAGGGCTTGTATATGAGCCATCGCTCTTGATTAGTTGAAATAAAGTTTTGTCTTCTTGTTTCAACTTTCATCCCTTTTATGCTTAAATGTTGCAGTGTTTGAACCTCAGTTCTGTGTACTCGCATTATTTTAACTCTTGAGCATAGCTCGTTTTATCTGCCAAGTCTGAAAATTACGAACTTAAGTTGTAATTGGAGATTGAGTTGGACTTGAATGTTATACCGTTTCGGGTAGTTATTAACACTTGAATCTACCCCCAGTTCTGGGGTTAAGTTATAAAGATCAGCTTGCGATCGCAATAAGTGAGGATCGAACGATCGAACTACACTTGTTTCTTTATAAATAGTTACATCCGCACTCTGGAGGTTTGCACTTGCATTCTTGCAGTCAGTCACAGCTATCGAATGCTTTCAAGTATTACTCCACACTCTGGGGATACAAGTCATCTTGTGAGCGGTCGTTCACACTTTGGGAACTTAGGGTTGACGTTAATACTCCAACCCATATTCTGAGAAATTGGAGTTAGCGTTTACATTCCAACTCGCACTCCGGGAGTTCGAAAGGCGTATCAGGATCATGGATGGTTAGATCATATCCATCCTGAGTTAACAAGTGAGATAGTTAGATGGACGGGTCCATCCCTCTCGAGCTTGGTTAAGTTATGGTCAAAGTCGTTAGGTGAATGGATTCACCCTCTTCGAAACTATATTTTAAAGTTCACACTCCACCTCGCATTTTGGGAGCATGGAGTTGATATTTATACTGCACTTCACACTCTGGGAATGTGGAGTTGGCCGACAAACGGTCAGTCATGTTTGTTTGGGCACTTGGATTACTTTCGCACTCTGGGAACGGTGGATTAATCAGGATCGTGGATGGTTGATTCGCATCCACCCTGAGTCGACAAGCGAGGTCGTTAGATAGACGGGTCCATCCTCCTCGAGCTTGTTTAAGGTACAGTCGAAGTCGTTAGGTGGATAGGTCCACCCTCTTCGGAACTGCATTTAGTCGTAATATGGTCGAGGTCGTTAGGTGGACGGATCCACCCTCCTCGAGACCGCATTAATTTGATGTCTATATTCCAGCTCACACTCTGGGAGTTTGGAATTAGTTATAGGATTGTTGTGTATCAATCCTATTTAACATTGGTGTAACACTCTTCGGAAGTTTTTGAAGAGATAAAAGTGAAGAAAATAAATTGAAAATGAAGATTTTCTAACAAAAACTCCAAACAACAGCAATATAAATGCACAGACAAGCGATTTATAGTGGTTCGGCGTGTTGCCTACATCCACTATGAAGTTTTTGCAACTTTATTGATTCTCTTTGAATGATTACAAGCGGTTACAGCATACAACAGCGAAATACAACTTGAAATTCGAATGCAACAGCAAGAATATGTCGTAAGTTCCAATCTGGCAGAGTCTGGGTGCTTCAGAATGAGAAAAGTCCCCCTTTTGTAGGCTCTGGGGCTCTATTTATAGGCGTAGGAGGCTGATATTTTGCTCAAATTCGGGAGACTCATTCTGGCACGTGAGTGGGCCCACGCGATCGGTCCCACCAAGTTTTGACTCGATCTGTGATCGATACGAACTGATTTCGTATCGATCAGGAAAAGGTCCAATCGAGCTGAAACTTGCAGGAGCATTCCTTGGCTTGTACGTAAGCTTCTGGAAAATTTCATTGCGTTTGGATTGGTAGATTTCAAGATATGATCGATACAAGTTGATGTTCTCCGGAAGGCTGTTTGGTTCGAATCCAGGGCTTCGAATCGATTCCTTCGAATCGAGCTTCTCACGTGGTTTTGTGACAACGTGGCGCGAGCTCCTCGTTCCGATCCGCTTTCTACTCTGAGTTGATCGATTCATCTTCGGAGATTTAGCCGCGTTCGCATCCAAGGTTCACACGTCAATCCAGATCTAATTGTCCGATGGGTACGACTTGGTCATTATCTGATCGACTCGAAGGCCTTTCAGCCGATCGATTCGAGTCAGATGGATGCGAGGCTACTATCATTCTGATCGTTACGAAGTCGATGGATACGAACTATGACTATTCCTTGGCCGCATAACACGTTCACTTGATGGGCACGAAGGAGCCAAGAGTCGATCGATGCGAAGTCGATCGACATGAAATGAAGACATCTGATGGGTACAAAGCATGGTTGCTTGCTGATGGATACGAAGAGCAGTGGGCTTGTAGAGAGGCTTAACCACGGATGCGAACCATACCTTGCCTGATGGACACGAAATAATAGCTGGCCGATCGATACGAAATGCATGTTCCGCTGATGGACTCGAATTAGGTCGAGTCAAAATTATGTTTCCTGATGGAGTCGAACACGACCGAGGCGAAGCTGATGGATACGAAAGTAGGGCTCACGGATGGATATGGAGACGATCGATGCGGGCGGAGGGGTTGCGACCCCGATCGATTTGAAATGATGGATACGAAATGGACGAGTCTCTTGGCTTGCATCGCTCGTAACTTGAGCATATGAACTCGGAACATCTTGAAATTTGGAATGCAGGCTCCTATGGCTTAGTTCGTCATGCCTTGACAATTGTATCTTGATCTGGATTCAGACAAAAATTCATCAATATCCATATCGAACCTGTGTAGGCTCGACAACCAGGACGATTGATCTTAAGCGTGCAATTAGTTCCTTGATATCTCGGCCTTGCCAAAAGGCGGGATAACACTTATATATAGCAAATACATATGCGTTACTATAGCATTATTCCATACTCCAATCTTATTCTCTGATTTATTAGGATTATGTTTTAAAAATCTTTTTTTTGAACCATTCTTTTAAGTTTTACATAAACCTATACTCTGATACTAAGTTGTAACATTTCAATTTTGAGGTCCGATACTAAGTGCTATGGATGTTACAGTGATCAATAGTTATTAATTTATGGTGATAAAATGCAGTAATGTTAATGGTATCCATAATATTAGAAGCATAAGAATATGAAATATTTCAACACAATTTTAAAACAATTTTTTTTATTACATTACAAATAAGTATTTCATATTCAGTACATAATCCCATAACGTTGCCTAAGTTCTAATAAATATAATTATTACAAAATACGCTAAGAGCGACATATGAATATGCCCCTTGGTTGATCAGAGTTACTAAATAGATAGCTATAACATCTGCCTTTACATACAATATTCAATCACAGCGGAATAGATAAATAGATAATCTCCTACATAGATAGTCTTTGCCTCCTGTACATCTTCGGAAGCTTTATTTGCCAAAACCGACTAAACCTGAAAACCTTAACTCTCAACCGACTCAAATTAAATTTTAAGCACTCGAGAGTTTAAGGAAAAAACATAAACTTCGAGTCAAATAAAAGGCCTGGTGTGAATAATAATATGACATCTCGATTTATTGATATTAAGTGAGACCATGCCACCTAGAGGAACGGGTTTCCCCTCACTAATACCCTTTAAAAACATATCTTTTGCAAAACAAATCCTGCAACCAAACTGGTTATAAATAATGATATAATAATAACTTGCATGCATATAATATAGGTAATCAGTGGACTATCTATCCCAACATCATAGTTTTATCAGGCTGACTATAAACCTGTGGCTGACTTGGGCCTACCAGATATAATACATGTTCTAACTGCTATTAAAGAAAAACTGGATAGTCTGTCCATAACTTACTACTTCTAGGTTCAACTGATCATAATGGTTTTACGAGCTCACCAATAACCTATCTCTACTTTATGTATTCCTTTCTGTGTATACCTTCTTTTAGTCTTACCCATGACAATGCTCTACACACTGGAACCTTGGACTTATATTAGCTAGGGGCTACTAGCTAAAGTATAGCACGCGACTCCACACCAGTCCTATCTTATCTAATCTCTGAGTCATTCTTTTAGTAAAATTCTAGGTTATCTGTATTTTCTTGAAAACAAAATCTTTGTAAATGATTTAACCTTTGAAATCATTCATAATAGAAGGAAAAGATTAGTCCTTTACATTACTCAAAATACTTATGCCATAATGTATGCTTTACAAAACATTGTTGATGAAACTCAAAATCATCAGGGTCTTCGACCATCTCAAAACTTAGACTACAAGGCCAAAACTATGTAATACCTTTACAATTACAAAACTCGACGACGTCATCGCCATAAAAATCTTTGCCCATTCAAAAGCATGTCGAAGTCTTTTATTTGATAAATACATGCGGATGATGTCGAAATTATTACTTCATAAGTCATAGTGTTAAACTATAAAAATTGAACTTCGATAACACATAAAAACATTGGTATCAATGCCTTATCAAGGGTATAAAACTTAGTAGATGCGACGCCGATATCTAAGACATCGACATGGTTAAAAAAGTATTGATTAAACTCATTGACCATTTAAAAAGCGGCAAGTGTTAGGCTTGAAGACTTATTAAAGGCGTTGACTAAACTCGACAATATTAAAAAAGGGCAGAGGTTAAACTCGATGAAAAGTCAAAAGCGGCCTAGATTAGGCTCGATGATAAATTATATGTGGCATAGAGTAGGCTTGATGACCATCTAGATCAGCAAGGCAACAAGCTTGGAGTCACTTATAAAACAGAGCGACTTCGAAGTTATAAGGTTGGCGACTCATAAAACATATGTGGTGACATGCCTCTATGTAAAAACGCGGCAATTATGTGCATCGACATGCCTATGTCGAGTCCCATCTCTTTATCTTTATTACTTCGGTCTTGACAAGGTTCAAACCCAATCCACTTCATGCTAAACTCGTTGACATCATCTGGCATGGTTTTGTTCCGCGTCGATGACACTGGGATGCAATGAGATGGGCTCGATATGGACAACGACGACATAATAGAGTTGTAAATAACTCAAAAACTGCAATATTACTATAAAATTGTTTTCTTTTCATAAAACCTCTATAATTTGTCAAATCTCATTGGTTATCAAAACTTTATCAAATCACTTTACCGAAAATCCACCGTACTTATTAATTTGAAATATTAAAATGTTATACACTTTAACCCTACATCTTAATATCTCAATAAAACAATTAGCCCCTCTTGCTTAAATAATTTATTCACCATAGTTAAACACTTATAAAAATCCCCAAAAATCATAATAATTCAATTTAACCATATTCTTCGATGTATAAAAATTTCACGGCCAAAATCTTAATTTAATTATTTTTAATAATTAAAACCCAAAATTCACCAATTCCTTCACTTAGAAAAATCATATAAAATCCATATTTGCTTGGAAAATTATGAAATTAAAAAACCACTTCTAAAATGATATTTCTAACATCATATCAAAATCTCAAGTCATTTGGGTATCATATGATAGGTTTTCCAACTCAAATATATCATTGAATTTAATATTTAAATTCTAGAAAATTACCAACAAACATATAATCATTCAAACTACTAAAACATGACATAATACATGCAAAACAAATGGATTTGCACTTAACCGAAACATAATAAAAAACGTGAGATGTATATTCATGTTTCACCTTGATTTGGATTAAGAAAGTTGAGATTTGTGCTTGATTTAATTTCCCCCTTGCTTTTCTTGATTCTCTATCTTTTTCTTCCTTGAATGTTTGTTAATTGTCGGCCCTTACATCTCTTATTTTTTATTTTCTATAAATGAAGCATGGGAGGAAATGAGAGAATGAGGGTTTATGATAAGGAAATGTGTTTTCTTCCCATTTTGCTCTTGTCATAATTTCTTCCTTCCTATTACACTATAATTACTCTTATTAATTAGGCTCGACCTTTTAGTTACTCAAATTTTAATCCACTTAGCCATTTACATTATTTTATTTAACTTTTCTAATTAAATTTTCTAAATAATGTTAGTCAAAATTAGGGTCATTACAGTTACCCCTCCTTGCAAGATGCACCTCTCCTATTGCATTTCCAATTTCCTCTTTTCCCTTATCGTTTTCTTTCATTAGATTCATCCTCCACATCTCCTCATTAAAAAGGCTATTAACCACCGACCTAATTGAAACAACTCAATCTTCAGTCGTTCAATGCAACCCCAAGCATTTTCCAACTCTCTAGTAGTGAACTCATTAACATCAAGGTGTGTTTTTCATCATCCACCTATCAATTGGTTCAAAATTATTGGGATGCTCTCCAATTGACCCACCTTCCTTAAGCTTAAAGGTTTACCAATCTTCTCATAAGAAGTGCCTTGTTTGTTGCGGAGTTCTTTGCATGGGTTCCTTCCAATTTCTTCCAAATTCCAAAAGCAGATATTTCATTAACGATAATATGAAACACCGTATTCTCCAAATAACACCGAATAGCCGTTGTAGCCTTCCTATCCAAAGTCTTCCATTTTGCTTCAAGTACATTAGTAGGTTTCTTCCCTTTGTTTTTTAATGGCTGGTGAAGATCATTAAGACATAGAAAATCAATCACCTTAGCCTTTCATAACTCCTAATTTCTCTCATTAAGTATTTCAACACTTATATTTTCCATAACCAAAACTCTCTTCAAAAAATTTATATAATAGGCTCTGATACAAACTATTAGGGTTTTTCCTATGATCCCAACACAATTAGATTTAGAAGAGATGAGAAGTGAAAAAAAATAAAGACAAACAAAACCTTTATTAATTCACTAAATTATTACAAAAGAAAGCCAAAAATTGAGAAGATATCTCAATCCCAAAACCCTACACATTTAATGAACCATATACATGCCTATTTATTATAGTTTTGATTAAATGCATTTTTTAACCATTGATTATTTCTATCTCCCAAAATAAATCCCTCATATATAGATAATTCGTTGCCCTTTTAATGCAATAAAAAGGCAATTAATTACCTCCCAAACCTATAAAATTCATCAAAGAGGGAATGTATTTGAGACACAATTCCACCTTAACTCAAATACCTTTAAATCTACTTAAGTATGGAATATTGTATCATTAAAATCTAACACAAAAATAGACGTTTGTTATAGGAAACTTTCATTTGGTCCTAGGTTCTGTTATAGAATATGTCCAATCATGCTTGTGAATGGATTCAAATTTCACATAGAAGAGTATGGAAAAGAGAAAACGATTATTAATAGTGGGGTTTTTATTAAAGGCGGCAATGACGACGACACAGTAGATTATTGTGGGTGTTGGAGGAAATAATTGAGCTAACTTACTCCGTGGTACCGGTTTTGAAAACATTTCTATTCAAATGTCGTTGGTTTGATAGTAGATAAACCATTGAAGTAAGATGTATACATAAGGATTGCCCTTAATATAAGTGAATCACAAAAGGAAGTATCAAGGGTATGATTCGTATGTGTTGGCGACACAAGCAACACAAGTTTTCTTGCGTCTTATCCTGCTACCGACAACAATAGGTCAGATTGGTGGGCTATTATTAAAACAAAATCAAGATGGTTGTTCAACTTAATACGATCACAACTGACAGTCGGGCTTACCAAAATAATTCAGAATCCAACAAAACACTAGAATTCGTAGGCCAACCTAATGACTTAGGACCTCTTACTAACGAACTTCATGATGGAGTCGAAGTAGATGAAGATGGAGATGAAGAATTCGAAGCCAATGAAGATGAGTGCAAGTCTGAAAACAATAATATAAATATTGAGAGCGATGATGATTGCGAGGATTGGTAGCATGTAAATTTAGTTGTTTCCATGTAATATAATTCGGTTGATTTTATGTGTGTATGGATGTTCACTTTTGCTTAACAAGGAGGTGTTGCCAAGATGACAAAGGTTGATTTAGTTTGTTACAAGTGTGACAAGAATGGTCATTATGCTAATGAGTGTCGGTCATGCAAGGGGAAGAAGGCTGCAAATAAGAAGAAGGTGAAGTGTTATAATTGTGACCAAGTTGGGCATTATAAGAACCAGTGTCCAGAGCCAGTCAGGGCGAACAAGGGAAAAGTTTTTGTTGTTGGAACATCATCTGCTAGGCCAATTGCAGCTGATAAAGGAAAGACTATGATGGAAGGTACGTTTTTGATTCAGAGTATACTAGTTAGGATACTATTTGATACTGGTGCATCACATTCATTTGTATCCTAGTGTTTGATTGATAGGTTATGCTTAGAACCCACATACCTTGTTACTTCCTTAAGGTTTGGTAATCCAATAGAAGGGTATGCAACTCTTGGGATGAGTGTGACCAATTAGAACTTGATTTGTTAGGTCATAAGTTTGCATGCAGTCTGTATGTTTTTGATTTCGTAGATTTCGAAATCATTTTGGGTATGGATTGGTTAAGAATGTATGAGGCTAGAATATTTTATCATGATGGGGAGATATCATTAAGATACCCTGATAGTCATAACCAAATTATATTCTCAGTAGAGAATTTCGACCAGAGTAGTTGTGCTTTGTTAAGTACAATGGAAGTGGGAGAAGAATTAAGTCAGGTTCGAATAGCCAGAGAGTTTGCAGATGTCTTTGAGTCGGTCATAGGATTACCGCCGAAATGAGCTGTTGAGTTTCAGATAGATCTTTTACCAGGACCTGAACTTGTAAATAGACCACCTAACAAGATGACACCTACTGAGATGAAGGAATTGAAGGTGCAGCTAGTGGATCTAGAAGGAAGAAATTTTATTAGACCAAGCAGTTCGCCTTGGAGAGCGGTCGCGGTGCTCGTGAAGAAACCAGATGGGTCGTTGAGGATGTGTATCGACTATCGTAAGTTGAACAAGGGGACGAATAAGAATAAGTATCATTTGCCGAGAATTTATGATCTATTTGATCAGCTGAGTGAAGTCAGAGTGTTTTCCCAGTTGGATTTGGCGATGGGTTTTCATCAGTTAAGAGTGGCAGATGACAGTATTCCTTTGACAGCATTTCGAATTAGGTATGGTTCATATGAGTGGTTAGTAATGCCATTCGGATTAACGAATGCACTCGCTTTCTTCGTGGATCTGATGAACCGAGTCTTCTGAGAGTATTTGGATTGATTTGTGTTGGTTTTTATAGATGACATCTTAGTATACTCTAAGGATGAAAGAGAGAATGAAGATCATCTTAGAGTTTTGCTTGAAATGCTAAGGTAGCATCAGCTAAAAGCGAAGTTTTTCGAATGTCATTTTTGGAAGAAAGAGGTCAAGTTTCTTGATCACGTGGTTTTAGAGAAAGGGTTGTCATTCAATCCAAATAAGATTGAAGCTGTTAATAATTGGAAGAGACCAGGGACGCTGACTGAGAATAGAAGTTTTCTTGGACTTGCTAGCTATTATAGGAGATTCATTAAGGATTTCTCACGGATAGCAACGCCTTTGACTAAGCTAACCAGGAAGGAGGTGAAGTTTGTTTGATCCGACAAATGTGAGGAAGCATTCCTTAAGTTAAAGCATTTGTTGACCAATGCACCAGTGTTACTAGTTCCATACGGAAACCAAGGGTTGGTGGTGTATACTGATGCATGTAGGATTGGATTTGGAGCTGTGTTGATGTAGAATGGTAAACCTACGCTTCACGACAGCTTAGACTGCATGAAGTGAGATATCCTACTCATGGTTTAGAGTTGGCTGCAGTTATCTTCGCATTGAAGATTTGGAGGCATTATCTTCTAGGAGAGAGATTTGAGCTATACACGGATCATAAGTCTTTAAGATACTTATTCTCTTAGAAGGAGCTGAATATAAGACAGTTGAGGTGGTTGGAGTTTTTGGCTTCTTATGATTTTGGTATAGAGTATACTCCTGGGAAAGGAAATGAAGTAGCGGATGCTCTTAGCAGAAGACATCAGAATCTGGTGTTAGCTATGTTGGCAGAATGGAAGGATTTATAAGCTTTGACTACTTGTAGTGTGCAGTTAAGATCGACTGCTAATTCTAGTCAGAGCATTGCCATGTTGTCTTGTTTAGAAGTTCGACCGGTATTGATCGAAAAGATTGCTTCTAAACAAAAGGAAGATCTAGTATTAACCGAGAAGATTAAAAGGCTTGAGGTTGGAACTAAGATTGATGATCTGAAAGATATTAGTCTTGACCAGAGAGGATGGTTGAGAAAGAAGAGATGATTATGTGTTCTAAATGTCGAGGACTTAAGGAAAGAAGTTCTTGAAGAATGTCATCGATCCAAGTTTACGATTCATCTTGGAGGGACCAAAATGTATCATGATATGAAAAGGAGCTTCTATTTTGAAAGTATGAAGAAGGATGTTGGCTTTTGGGTTAGGCAGTGTGCAAACTGTCAACAAGTGAAAGCCGAACATCAGAAGCCGAGTGGGTTGCTTTGGTATTTAGAGATTCCAGTTTAGAAATGAGATTCGATATCCATGGATTTTATAGACGGGTTTCCAATGTCAAATAGATGAAATGAAAGTATATGGGTTATAGTGGTCATGCTGACCAAGAGTGCCCATTTCATTCCAGTTAAGTTAACCAGGACGGTACCTGTTTTAGCTAAGTTATTCAAGAAAAACATAGTTAGACTTCATGGAGTTCTTAGTAGCATAGTCAGTGACAGAGATGCTTTATTCACTAGTAAATTCTGGAAGAGTCTACATGATGTGTTAGGCACTAAGCTCAATATGAGTACAACATATCACCCTCAGACTGATGGGTAGACAGAGAGAGTCAATAAGGTACTCGAGGATTTTTTGAGAGCTTGTGTACTGGACATTGGTGGATCTTGGGAAGATCACTTACATTTGGTTGAGTTTTCCTATAATAACAGTTATGAGATTAGTTAGGAATGACGCCTTTTGAAGCTTTGTATGGAAGACTATGCAAATCGCCAGCATGTTGGTTGGAGACTGGAGACATATTAGTCTTAGGTCTAGATTTGGGTAGAGAGACATCAGAGAAGATTGAGTTGATCCAAGAGAGGATGAAGGAAGCTCAATCCTGACAGAAGAGTTAAGCAAATAAGAGGCGTAAAGACTTGGAATTCTCAGTTGGAGATAAGATTTTCATAAGGGTATCACCGATGAAGGGTGTGGTACGATTTGGAAAGTCGGGGAAACTGGCACCAAGATATGGTGGTCCATTCCAGATTATAGAAAAGATTAGAAAGCTCGCATACAGAGTAGAGTTGCCGAGCAGTATGGAAGGTGTCTATAATGTATTTCATGTGTCTCATCTTCACAAGTATGTGCATGATCCAGAGACTACTATTCCACCGATGGGGTTGGAAGATTTGGTAGTAGAGCCTAATTTGACTTTTGTTAGACAACCAATTCGGATTATAGCGGGAGATGATAAAAGATTGAGGAATGAGACAGTCAAGTTGGTGAAAGTTCAGTGGAGCGACAACGAGAAGGATTGTACTTGGGAGATGGAGGACAAGATTCGAGATACTTATCCCGATCTGATTTGAAGGTATGTCTATATTAGCTTTATATACATAGTTGCTAGTTAGGCAGACTAGTATGGTTGTTGGAAGTCGTTACAGATGATTGCTATGTTTAGTATTTAGTCCTTACTGAATTTCGAGGATGAAATTCTTTAAGGAAGGGAGCCTGTAACACCCCTAATTTTTAACACCCCTAATTTTTAATAACATTATTTGGAAAACTTAATTAGATAAATTAAATAGAATAATATAAAATAGAATGATAAGAAGATTGAGATTTGAATAAATGATAAGAAAGTCGTGCTTAATTTAAATAAATGGGTTTAAGAATGGTTTCTAAGTTAATTAATTTACACAAGGGTATATAGGGAAATAGCTGCACATAACCCCTTATTTTATATATTCTCGTTCCTTATATCATTTACGTCATTTGGCAAAAATAAAATAAAAACACAACTAATAGAGGGGCCGGCTATTAACAAAGAAAGAAAAGAGAAATTCATTCAAAAGCCAAGGATTCAAGCTTATAGGAAATTAATCTTAATCTAATCTCCTTATCCTAATCAAGGTGAATAATAATTTATTCCATCTCTATTTTGTTTATGATCATATGTTTTTGGATTTAAGATTAAATTCGTTTTAATGATGATTTGGATGATGATATGCTTGGATTTATAACATGTTTGATTTAAATCAATTTGTTAATATATGGATTTATACGGTTTTTAGGATAAAACCGATTAGGATAAAACCGATTGTAGATGATTTTGAATGACATGAGAAAATTTTATGTTAGGTAAAACATGATTTTGGAGTTGGGTTTTAATTTTGATAATTTTTCAAGCTATGGAAAAATTATTATGAATTTTCAAAGGAAAATATGATTAATTAGGTTTAGAAATTTATTTCAGAAACTATATTAAGAATTTGAGTCTGAGATTTTGATATGTTAGATAACATGATGAAAGTGAATTTCTGTAGTTTTTGAGAATTTTTCCTAAGTGATTTGCTATGGAATTTAAATTATTTTAGAAGGACTTAGTTGCAATATTGGTTTTGCTTAGTGGAAGAGCTTATTTGCTAAATTAACCTTGGTTTAGATCTAAAATTAAGAGGCAGTTATTTTGGTAAATAATTTGAAAAGTTAAGGCAGCCAATCATACGTTTATACGTGATAGGTTAGTTAGAATGCTTTAATTGGCATTAATCAGTTTTTATCCAGAAAAGTTGGTTCCGCCTCCTTTAGAAGTGTCTTTCAACTCCAATGCCTCCGCTTCATCCCAGTCGAGACCAACCTAGACGAAACCTATTGAAGTCAAAACCAATCCACATGGTATCAATGAGATTGGTACGAAGTGGATTGGTAAAGTGTCGAAGGCAGGGTGTCGAAGGCATTGCTTTTGATTGAGACGAAATCATTGTTTACTTTTAAAAGATATGTGTCTGCCTTGTTTTTGAAGGGTGCTTTTGACCAAGTCGATATTTTCTTGTTGCCGCCTTTCTTTGTTCAGAAGTAGAGCTTTCGACTAAAACCCTTGTTTATAAAAGAATGCTTTCGAAAATGATGGTTTAGACCTAGTAGAATCGCTACTGCTATTTTTATGCATTTCGAGTGTATTGAAGTCATCAATGCTTTCGAATGGTAATCTTTGTTTTAAACTTATACTAAGCCACTTCCAAAATGCTTTCGAAAGGGTTCAAGGGTTTCGAAGGCAATGGCTTTGAAAAGGGGTTTCGATGCTAACCTTCAATGTTTTACTTAAATGATTTGAAGCTTTCTAAAGGGATGTTGTCAACGCCATCAAGTCTTCCCCAATACTTTTATATGATAAAGAATGATTTTGAAAGAGATACTTTTGTTTATATTCACTTTGACCCAAATGATATTTTTAAATATAACCCAATAGTTTCGGAAGGGATACTTCCAAAGGTTTTGAAAGAGGTACTTTCAATGGTTTCGAAGCTATGCTTCTAAGAGTTAATATGTATTACTTTATTACATTCGAAAGGTTTCAAAAGAGAAGTTTAAAGTGTTTCGAAAGGCGGGGGCCTAAAGTTTTGAAAGGAGAATTATATGCTTTCGAAGGAGGCTATCAAGTGAGGTCGAAAGCAAAGTTTTGAAGGTCTCGAAAGCATTAGTTTTTCAAAACAAATAACCTAATCTAATTTTAAAAGGAAAAACCCATGGCTAAGTAAAGGAGTTTTGAAATGATTTTAAAAAGAATCTTTCCTTGATAAAATATTAGGTTAAAGGGACTAACCATGTTTCATATGAAAATAATTTCAACGATATTAAACCCACAGGAGTGGTATTGTTGTGTTATTATGTTTGCTTCTTCAATTATATTCACAATGTAATGAACCCACAACAGTAATTTGGGAAAGGGCAGAATAACCAGCTAGGCTGACCCAGTAGTGGATATAAATTTAATTAATTAAAATATTGGCAGAGGCCAATAGGTTTACAGTAAGACCATGAAAACTGTGTATAGGAAAATGATACTGGTAGGGGCCAATAGGTTCATAGTCATCCCATGAAAACTATGTATAAGTGAAGATGTCAGGAAGACAGGTTCATAGTTAGCCCATGAAAACTATGATTTGATATTGGCAGGGGCTAATAGGTTTGTAGTTAGTCCATGAAAACTATATCCGGATTAAGATATTGACAGAAGTCAATAGATGCCTAGTCAATCCATGAAAACTAAGATAAGAGAAAAGATATTAGGGTTGCCAATAGGTTCAGGGAGAACCCATGAAACATTAAAGATATTGGTAGGGGGAAATAGGTTCTTAGTTATCCCATTAAAACTATGTAATAGGACAGGGAGTCCATAAATATTTAAACTATGTAATAGGATAGGGAGTCCATAAACATTTAACCGGTTATTAGTCAGCCCATGGAAACTATTAGGTTAATAGTAACCCTAGAAACTATAACTGAGACAGATAGTCAAAATGAATGTGGATGGGTAATCTAGAATTGATTTACTTGTTTGGCATATCATCATATTACTTTGAGATGTTTTAACCATTGTGGATGCAGGAGCACGGTATATGGTTTTATAAAGGTTTTAGGATGCTAATGAGGGGAAAAACAGTTCCGCTAAGCGGCGTGGTCTCACTAGATATTTAAATGCTTTGAGATGGTAGATTATTATTCATACCAGGCTTTAAGTCTGACTCGAAGTTTATGTTTTTCCCTTAAACTCTTGGGCACTCAATTGATTTTGAATTGTTTGAGAGTTGATGTTTTCAGGTACCTCTTTGGACGAATAAGCTTCTAGAGACATGCAGAAGGCATGATAGCTATCTAGAGTTCTCTTTTATTTTTATTCCGCTATGTTGTTGTTGTAAAGGCAAAGTTGTTATATTGCCTATATATACTCTGATCATCCAAAGGGGCATCTTCATATGTCACTTTTGGCATATATTATAATAAATATATTTTCTCTAAACGTGGTTAACTATTGTGGGATTATGTAATGAATTTGAAATGTTTTGAAATGGAATGTGGAACTTGTTTGATGTTTTAAAAAAAAAATTCATATTCTTATGTTTCTATGTATCAATATATCTAAAATTAACGTATTTAGTTGCCGAAGATTAATAAATATGGATGACTGCAGTATCCCTAGCCATTAGTTTTGGGCCTCCAAGTAGGGGATATTACAGAAGATCTTCCAAATTTCAAAGCATATATAATATATTGAAACATATTTGTTTGAATTTTCTTGCATCTGATTTTTAGGTAAATGCGCAGAAATATTAGAACCATTAAATAAATTAGAGAATAATAGAATTTCATCCCCGCTTATTTGTACATTGCTTATTGATAAATTATGATTATAGTCAACTAAAATTATGTTCTTGCTACCTTGCTTGCTTTATGAAAATTTGGAGTGAATTGCTTTTACTCCCTGAGTAATTCACCTAAAATTTGACTGTTGTATTTTATGAGTGGTTTGGGCTTGAATTAGCTGTGCTAGTTTGTCAATACCATGTTTTAAATTTTTCCCGCGGCTCCTCATTTGATTGATTCTTGGATTAGCTATGAATATAACTATTGGTTTATCTCCTTTTGTTGTTCATGCTATTTTTGTAAACTACATCTGGATATCTTCTGCTACTTTGATGCCTTTTTTGTTACTTTAAGTTTTTGAATGAAGTTAAACGGAGGATTTCCAAAGAATTGATGTTGCTTACTCTCTTTCACTACCTTTTTATATCCCTATTGCATACTCCATGAATTATTGTATCTGAAAGGAACTTTATCATGCTTATTTGTTTTAGAAGCTAACTGGAAAAAAAAAAGAAGTATGGTCACTAGTAAAATGCTTGAGAAAGTGAATTAAAATCGAAGGGACTCTATTATAACATTTATAGTTAATTAGTAAATAATCGATTTTAGTTAGATCCACCTCTCTAGTAAAAAAAATTCCAGTTGCAAAGCCATGGATGACCTGTAGATCATATGGCAATATGGGTTTTTAAACAAAAATTAGACGTACGTTGACTAAATAAATTTTTAAAAAATGGTGTTCTTTAACATGTTTTGTATATCTGACTATATAGGAACGTGATCAACTTACTTAAGAGCTGGTAAAGCAGTAATATAAAAAATTTATCTTCACGGTTTCACACCTGCATGCATATTACTGTCACTATTACCACTCCCTGATTAAGAGTATTTATCATTAATGTCTACTGGTTGCTAGGTTAAAATTGTTATTATGTATAAAAATATTAGATAGTACTAATAAATATAAGTTCAGAAAAGCATACATGCCACTAATGTGATGTCATATTACCTAGTTCTCAAATTCTCATACTAGTACTACTTTCTTTGTTTCTTGTGGTTTTTTTGCAAGCTTTTCATTCAAGGATCACTTTTCTTTTTGCTCTTTAGGTTTGTAAGTTTTTGATTAATAAATTATGATATATATATACACACTTCCCCATTTTGATTGGTAGATGATAATAACATCGGTGCCATGCATGATTATTGAGAGCAGGGTCGATCCTACAAGTTTTGGTACCTAATGCCAATTGCAAAACCAAGGCCCTTATACAGAAACTAATTGTATTATCATTAATTAAAATCATCAAAATAATTTAGATTGTATCTAAATAATGAGAAGAGGAAAATCAACTAACTTTATTCATTAACCAACCGTTAAAAAATAACGAAAACATAGTTATTTATCAATAACTTGTACATTAACTAACCTTTAAAAAACCCATTAATAATTACTAAATAAATCATTGTTATGCAATTATCAATTATGTAAAATAACATTTTGAATATACCAATTTTGATTTAATCCTTATTAATTATTATACAAGCATAACAAATCAATCCTTAAAATATTATACGACTAACTAACCAAAAATTAGAACATATAATCAAATTCAAAATTGAATTGGTAATATAGAACATAGATGTACAATACAATAACTACAACTAACTCAAAAATTAAAAGTTTAATACATACAAAAATCCAAATTAAGCAGTACCTTCAAGTTTCAACAACTGAATTTGTGCGATGTGCCCTAGCTCTAAGCTGTTGTCGAGATCAGTCTTAAGAATTGGAGGAGATGGAGTCGCTACTCTGCTTGTTGTCGATTGATTTGGAGGAGATGTCGAGATGGAGTCGTCGCCAGTCGCTACTCACCATCACCGATCGAAATCGTCGTTGTGTGTTGTGCCCTAGCCATTCGTGAATCGTGATTTACTTTTTTTTCTTATTGTCGCGTTTGTTAAATGTGCGTCCTAATTTTTTTTGGGCCCTAAGCGGAGGCTTTTTCCACTTTAAGGAAGGGTCGGGCCTGATTGAGCGGCGCTGATTTCTATTTTAAATAATGTAATGATAAACATGTAGCGATCAAGTTTTATTGTGAAAACGTATAATATTTACGGGATAAAAAGTTGAATGATGCTAAATCCAATAATTTCATTTTCCTACCCGTGGAATTCATTTTACAATTAAAGGTCAAATAGATGCTTATGTAACTTTCAATTAGGTAACCACGACACATTGATCAATGTCATGGCACCTTATTTGAGTTCTCATATATGTATGACTTTAATTCAATAGTTAAATTTATGGTGAAAAATAGAGCAAATTGTTCGATACCCGTTATTTTGCACCAAAAGAGGGAGCACTTACTGTTGGGTGCGGCGCCATAGATATTCTCACTTTATATGTTTTTACAACAACACCTAAGCCATTATTACCAAACAAGTTGGGGTCAGCTAGAGATGGAACCCAAAACTAAATGACAAAGTCGATTTAAAAGTTATAATAACAACACAACAATAATAATAAAACCATGATAATAATAATTATATAAAGTAAAATAAGTAAACAAATAATAATAATAATAAATAACTAAGTAAAATATAAATAAAGATAAAATATAAATAAAAATAAAAAATCATGATAATAATAGTAGTAGTAGTAGTAGTAGTAGTAATAGCACTAATAGTAATATTGACCGAAGATTAAACACTACGTCTTAGGCTCATATTCACTAGTCTTATAATATAAAACCTATAACACTAACCCTAAACCAACCATAAGCAAAAAACTCCTAGCTCATGGTTCCGGTACGTGGATCGCTAACTTTAACGCGCTCTTACCCGACACTAGCTCTTCGGATATATTCCAATCCTTCAAGTCCCTTTTTACTACTTCCTCCCATGTCAACCTTGGTCGACATCTACCTCCCTTTGAGCATTCGACGCGGTCTATAATTTCAACGTGCACGAGTGCATTGGGAGGCCTCCGTTGGAGATGTCCAAACCATCTTAAGCGGTGTTGGACTAACTTCTCCTCAATTTGTGCTACTCCAGGTTTGTCACATATATCATCATTTCTAATTCGATCTCTTCTTGGATAACCGTAGCTTCATTGCATCATACGCATCTCTGCTACACTTATCTTCTGGACATGTTGGCTTTTAGTAGGCCAACATTCTGCACCATACAACATCACAGGCCTGATTGTCGTTGTGTAGAACTTTCTTTTAAGATTCTATGGGACTTTCCTATCATAGAGAATGTCAGACGCTTGTCGCTATTTCACCCATCCCGCTCGAATTCTAAAACTAACATCTTCATCAATCTCATCATCATATTGTAACATTAATCCTAAATATCGAAAGGATTCCTTCGTGGAAACTATTTGTCCGACCAGAGTGACATCTCTATCCTCTAACCTAACACTGCTGAATTCGCACTTCATATACTCTGCTTTAGTTCTGCTAAGCCTAAAACCCCTTGATTCTAAAGTCTGTCTCCACAGCTCTGGTTGTCTATCAACCTCAATCCTACTTTCGTCAATTAGCACAACATCATCAACAATGAGCATACACCAAGGAATCTCACCCTGTATACCCTTGGTAACCTCATCCATCACTAGGGCGAAAATGTATGGGCTCAAAGCTGACCCTTGATGTAATCCTATATTAATGGGAAAGTCGCTGGTTTCACCCTCTCATGCTCTAACACTAGTCACAACATCATCGTACATATCCTTGATAAGGTTAATGTACTTTGTTGGGGCTCTCTTCTTTTACAGAGCCCATCACATAACTTTTCTCGGTACTTTGTTATAAGCTTTCTCTAAGTCGATAAATATCATGTGTGGATCCTTCTTTTACTCCCTAAACTTCTCCATAAGTTGTCTTATCAAGAAAATCGCCTCTGTGGTCGACCTCTTAGGCATGAAACCAAATTGGTTTTTTGAAACGCTTGTCATCCTTCTTAAAAGATGTTCAATGACTCTCTACCAAAGCTTCATTGTATGACTCATAAGCTTAATTGCTCTGTAGCTTGTGCAACTTTGAATATCTCCTTTATTCTTAAAAACTGGAACTAATATGCTTCTCCTCCATTCATCTGACATCTTGTTTGATCTGAAAATATTATTAAAAAACATAGTAAGCCAGGCTATCCCTAATGCCTCGATGGGGATGTCATCAGCCCCTAATGCCTTGCCAACTTTCTTCCGTTTTAGCGCCTTTTTTACCTTGGACTCTTGAATTCTCTTAACAAAATGTCTATTGGTATCATCAAAAGAGTCGTCTAGCTCGATCGTAGTATTATCACCTTCTTAATTGAATAGCTTATCTAAGTAATCCCACTATCTATTTTTTATCTCATCGTCCTTCATCAAAACTCTATTATTGTCATCCTTGATGCATTTAACTTGGTTGAAGTCTCTCGTCTTCCTCTTACGGAGCTTAGCTATTCTATAGATGTTTTTTCACCCTTCTTCGTACTTAGCTTTTGATATAGATCTTTACGACGATCCACCTTTCTGACCCCTGAGAACGACACTTAATACATCCATGGTATTCATGTGTCGTTGCCCAAGTATCTGAAAGACGAGTTGTCATGGGATAAAATATAAGAACACAACAATAATCTCACAACGGAACGGTTAAATATAACATAAAAATAAGACAGTACATAAGGTTACTCCCAACATGGAGTTATCAGAGTTACAACAAAAGTACTACTATCAGTCTAGGTAGTTATAACAACCTGTCGTTAAATATACATACATAGAGCCAACATCTCATAACAGCGGAAATAAATAGCTAGATAGATTAGGAGCCTCCTGCTCGTCCACCATCTTCAAAACAGCCCAAAGAAACCTATCATTTTCGGACTACTCAAATATAAATGAGTACCCGAGAGTTTAGGAAAAACAAACAATTAGGATCGGATAATAAGTCCGGTATGAGTAAACTCCAAATAAAAAATAGAACACACAAAATAATCGATGAGACCACGTCGCAAAAACGTAGAACGGGTTTCCCTTCACAAGGACAACATCTAAGCATAAATAATTAAACATCGCGAAGAGCGCCAAACGCTTCCCGATGCAATTAAGAAAGAATATGTGACGACCCGGAATTTTTAGCATTTGAAATGGAAATATTTAATTGATTTTAAATATTCGACAGTTAATTTTAACTTGAATTTCAAATATATTTATTTATTGGATAATTTAATTTTTGAATTACACAATTGAAAATAGGGTAAAATAGAGAATCTGGAGTTTTGAGCTTGTTAAAAATAATTTGAAGGCTCAGAAAATTTATATTGTTAATATTGAAGGTGATGGAACTTTTAAAAATATATTTGAAAGTGGTTTGTTTAGTTTTGAATTTATAACGTTTATATTGATATTTAAAAATAGTCTTCCGAGGCACAGTCTCGGAATTCGACGAAACCAGTTCCATTGGATCCGTAATATTTTATTATTATCGGATTTTAATTTTCGTAGTGATTGGAGATGTTATGTGAGCATACGATATATAAACGCGCTGAGATTTTTATCGATAATTCAATATAATAACTGGGTTCAAAAGGCTATCTTCTCCATACGATTGAATTAGGGCACGAAACCTCTTCCATTGCGTTCGGAATAGGCGTATAACATTATAAATGCCTAGCGGCATGCCTCGATAGGGGTTTAAAATTTTAAGTTGCATTCGAATTTGAATTTAATTGTATATATTTATATATACTTGTCAAATTGCAGTTGAAATTATATCAACATCAGATCTTTTGCTTTCTTTTCACATCACTGTAGCTATCAGAGTCTTCTCGAACACGCTTCCTTTGCCTTCTTGAACACATGATACCCTCATTTCAAAACATCGCTCCTTCCCCTTTATTTCCTTTCAGCCGAGCAATCTCAAATAGTAGAAATTAAATAGGTCCATCGTTCAAACTAAAAATCAGATCAAAGAACTCACGTAGAAAAAAAGAAGAAGAAGAAACGGGGAAATAGCTACGAATCTGCATCGCGAGAGAGATAGGAGGAAAGCTCGATTCGACTCAGGAGCCGCTCGCGTTACGGCGATTACGTGATTGAGTGGCGCGACTTGTATCGCGATCTTGGGGTCGAGCAACTATCGATTTGGAACAGGGCCGCGCGTGCGTTCGAGTGCGCTAGGGTTTGGGCAAGGCAGGGGATGGTCGCGAGGCGCTAGGAAGGAAGCATAGATGAGGGGGAAGGTCGTACCTGAGACTAGGGTTAGGAGTCATTTTTAGTTCGCGTGCGACGTAGGGGTTCGGCGGCACATCGGAGGAGAAGGAGGAGACTGGGTTCGATGGTTAGGGGCCGCAGCACCTATAGGTGTTCGAGGCAGTGAGGGAGGCTATTTCATTTTGGTTGCGGCAATTGGTGGAGGTCGGGGTTATAGGCAGTTGAATAGCGGAGGAGATTCGAGCTTGGTTAGGGTTCGGATTAGGTAATGGCAGTAAGATTTTACTTATTTATTTATTTATTTATTTGTTTTACTTTATTAAATTATATAGGTATATAGCTTAGATAAAATAAATATATATATATATATATGATTTTGATTTATAGTTAGGTACAAAACAATGTTGTTTAAATTAATACATATATGTATAGATTAAAAAGGATATAACAATACATATAAATATTTTAGCTCACTGTTGAATCTAAAATATGTTCAATGTACTCAGGATATACATCCTGGTTGTAAAATTAATAAGTGAAAACAAAATGTAAACTAGGATAGTAAAATCATCATTTTAATGGTAGATTATTATTCGGTAGTTCAAACATTAATAGATTGTATAAATATTTATACAAGGTCAAAAATGGGGAGATAATGGTCGAGATGGAAGTGGATTGCCAAACAAATCAAAGGTGAGTTAATATCACTCATCTGGCTTTATTTTGAATTTAAATAGTTAAATTTAAATATTTGGTGAATGATTGATTTGATTTGATATGATAGTATATATATAGTAGTATATATCAATATATATATATATATATTGGAATATGTATATATTGAAGTTGATATTCCCGCATTATATAGCGGATGAGACCCTATTGCGCCGCATAATAGCGGATGATAATATTTAAAACCCATATACCGCGATATTCCACCTTGAAGTGGAATTGGTATTGTGCTAACATCTGTGGATGTTGGGAAACAGGTTGGAGGTATCCAACTGGATTCCTCAACATTTATTTCAATTATTTAATATTCTCTGATGCGATTATTTGATATGCTATGATGAATCATATTGGAATATTAAATGCTATGGTTTGATTTAATATATTTGGGAATGATGAGGTACCAAAAATATATAAATTGGATTTTGGAAGTAAATAAAGGAAGTAAATTCGTAAGCAAAATAATTATAGAAAATTTGAATGAAATTAAGAATGAATCGGAAAGAATGAAATTGTTATTAAGATACTAATAAATAAAATAATTTCGACTATGGAAAAAGGGAATTTTAATAAATAGAAATTAATGAAGTGTAACTTTAAATGATATCAATTAAAGGAAATAAAGAATTATTTTTAAAATTCAAAGTTTAAATTTATTAAAAGAATAAAGAAGTAATTTAAGAAATCTAAAAAAATTGGTATTTCCAGTTAAAGGTATATTAAATCATAAGTAAGAAATAAAATCTGAAATTAATGGTTTTGGAATAAATGAAGCAAATGGGAAATCAATTTGAAATTTGATGTAAGTATTTGAAATTGGAAATTTAAAGGAAATGAGACTTTGGGAATTTATAAACTGGGTTTATAAAAGTAAAGTAAAATATATCAGTGAGTATTTGGGAAAAATAAATTCAAGATGGGAATTTATTAAAGGAATGAGAAAATTTGTTTAAAAATAAATGGTGATTTATTTTTAAAGGGATGTGAAGAGAAGTATATTTCCCTGGATAGCCAAGTACGATTTCAAAGTAAATTCTTAAATATAAGTTAAAAGTTTAATGTTGTTTTAAAAGGCATGTTTAGAAAATTTATTATTTCTAATATTTAAATTCTAAAGTAAATATTTTCCAAATCTATTATCGTAATAATTAGTTAAAAGGGTGACTAGTATTTTGTTTAAAAAGTGAAAACTTAGTTTTATATTTTATAAAGTAACGTTATTTTAAATATTCTTAAAAGTATTATTTTTAATTAAGTATTAAAGTAGTTTTCCAAATTTAAATTTTAAAGTATAGTTTACAATAAAGTGTTTTTAAAATTTTATTTTAAATCTAAAATATTTTGTACTTGACGTTTCAGTGGAAGTAAATATGTGGGAAATGTATTCCGTGAGAGGAAACTGTTTTGGAACTATTTTCAAAGGGGTTTGAAAATAGAAATATATCTTGCGAAGATATTTGAGGTTAATAAATAATTTGGGAGAATTATTCATTTGTTTTGATGGATGTTATGGATGTTAATTGATAGTTAAATAACCGACTATCAATATTGGCCAAATGCGCTGATCGTTTCGAAGAGACCAGGATCGAGATTAATTTCTCGAAAACCACTTCGATCCGGTTTGTACGTTTCGTGGGGAAACGAGATTGATATTGAAGATGGGATAGTGTCTTCAGTTCCGTTCGGACCCGGAACAGAATTGTATGGACGAATGTTTTTGAAAACATCGTCAGGGGACGATGGGAATTCTAAGTGAAACATTCTATAAGGTAACGTTTAGCCTCAAGCCTCATCAACCGGGAATGACTGAAAATCAAGGGATATGCAGCAAGGCTTCGTGGGTAGCGCCCACTGGAGATTATGGTCATCCCTGCCTAGAGGTCCCTTTTATTTCGGCTTAGTGGTGCGGTTGCTGATCCCAACCGTGGGGTGATCATATTCGGAATTACCCATAGGTGATTCCGGTCTTGTGTTGCAGGGGGTCGGGCGTGATCCTCGGTACTGTGATCTAGGCTACGTACTGTGACAGGTGGTACCCCAGTGCCTAGTCATTTGTTGGAAATCCATTCTCCCTACGTGCCTGTACGGTTTTGATTGTGCCCAACTATTGTTGAAATGTGAGATGCAAGCATTTCAGCTAGATTCTATTTTACTTTCTGTAGACACTATTATAATATCAGATGGATTTTGATATAAAATGTTTTAGCTATCGTAAGGTAAAAACCCGGCATGTTTATTTGTGGCGTGGTCTTACGAGATGCTTTTATTTTCAAAGGAATTTTTGAAACTTTAATAATAAATTTGAGTGTGATTTTCTCACGCTGGTATTCCAAACTGACTCGGGTATTGTTTTATATAATGCTCGGGTCAGACCGAGATAAACAGGTTCAGATTATAGCTGTGGAGCTCAGGCGATGAGTTGGAGGGCGAGACGTGTCTCCCGTACTTGTTATATATATATTCCGTTGTGTTGATTGCTGTACTCTGATGTATTGAGGACATGATATGATTATTGTCCAGTTGTATGTAAGTTTACTCTGATGCATACGCTGATGATGTATTGTATAAACAGATATAGTTTTGTTTTGTGTAAAGCTCTGTTATTATATATTATATTTTATTCCGCTGCGATGTGAGATTCTAATGTTGTTTTATCTTTTCTTCTTCTACCTCTTTCTTCTTAACACAAATGGTTCGATTTTCCGGGCCTGGAAGATCGGGTCATTTCACTTGGTATCAGAGCAAAGGCTGGCGATAACCTTGGCTCTGGTGGGAACTTTGAGAGTATAAATAGATATGAGCGCGTTTTGGTTAGTGAATATAAAATGGTTTTATATTGTGTTGGTTGGTTTATTGAGTAGTTTATGGATTCTGGTCAATACGAGTAATTAACGTTATTGATAGGGATCTCTAAACACTCGAATAAAACAATTCGACACAATATTATTTTAAAATGGGTAAATGAAATAATTTTACCCAAATTATTTTTGTATATAAAGAATATAAATTTTTGTAAATTATTATAGTATTTGGATGCTTGACTGTTAAGGAACGGTAATATTAAATCATTAACACTATTGTGTAGAAATTGAATAAGAAATTGAATTATAACCAAAGTTGAAAAATAATTTATATAACAAGGGGAATTTGAGAATGTAAATTATAAATGTAATTTATAAGTGGAAATAAACTTCATATAAAAATGAGATTATACTTTTGAAATAGAATTCCGGAGAAACATTTAGGAATTGAAATTTTAACTAAAGGACAAGGAATAAATTCATAAACCAATGAAATCTGTGAATATAAATTGTGAATGTGATTTAAAATTGGAAATAAAATTCCAGAATAATGTTGGAATATAAATTGGTTGGATTTTGAATTTGGAATATTTGGGAAATTTTTTAAATCCCTTGGAATTTGAAAATGGTTTTCAAAAGGTTTTGGAGAAATAATAGTGATATTATTTCGGGAATATTTTTGAATTGAATATGGATAGATTTGAAAAGTTAAAATATTTGAAATGTTTTTAAAGAGGTAAAAGCATTTAATTCTCTTTCGGACGTTGGAAAATAACTTCGGTGATGACTGCAGCATCATCGATGTTCATTTTCGAGTTTCTAAAAGAGAAATTGCTACCAAATTGTTTTAAATTGAAATTGTTGTAAACGAGGTTTGGTTTGAAGATTCAAAAGGGGAATTGAATTTGCCAAGGGTTTGGATGCAGTTGATTTCAAAGGTGATTTTGAAATTTTGGAGAATTGTTTAAACTCTGGAAGCTTATTTTAAATGTTTATGGAATGAAAAAAAAATATTGGCTAAATAAAATGTATAATTCCAAGTTAAAGGTAAATTGTAAATGGGATTGATTATAAATGGATAAAAGAACGGGTATAAATAAGTTGTGACTTATAAACGTTGGAAGTAAAATAAATAAGCCAAATAAAATTTGTTGGTATTTTGGGAAAAATGAATGAAATCTAAAACTTGAATTATTTAAATGGATAGAACTCCAGGGAAATAGTGAAAGTGATTTTTGATATGAAAATCAAATATTGGGTATAAAATTTGAATAAACAAATTGATAATTAACTAGTTAATGAAATATGGAAATGGTGCTTGGAATTGGTTAAATGGAAGTTGAAATAACTTGGCGAAAAATAAACAACTTAAGTAAAGTGTGAAATGGTTGTGTCGAGTTGTATGAAATGAAATGCAAGCTGAATACAAATTGATGTGACAAATGCTAGGTTTGTAAATGAATTATGGTATGTTCCTAGATTAATAATTGGATTTAAATAAATTGAATATGATTATGGAATGCAAAATAAATTGAACGGAATCAATTGGAGATGGTTGTCGTTGACAATGAGATTGTATGAAATCTATGAGTTAATATAAACAATAAAATTGGTTTTTGAATCAATTGTAATGGTATGAGTTCATTTAGATTAAATGAATTGAATGTAAGCATAAAGTGTAAACCATTTAAGTGGGACGAAATAAATTGAATTGAGTGAGATGGTGTGTAAATGGATTGAAAGCATTTAAATTTGCATTGGAACCTTATAAACTTACTTATGGAAGTGTTTAGTGGATATTGCTTATGTTATACAAATGTTAGTTATTGAAATTTAGTAAGATGTTAATAAACTTTGAATATTTGTCACTAACCTGTTTAAACTGAGTAAGTACAGGTGTTTGGAGGCCGTTTGGCTGGGAAAATAAAAAAAATGCTAAAATAAGGTACGCTTACGCCAAAAAAAATTCAAAATAGGAAATATGAACTGCTTATATTGATATATATATTGTGATTTCCGGCCTGAGGCCGATGTATATATATATATTTGTGCATCCTGCGATATCGCAGAAGTCCCTCCGTACAAGGGAGACTCTGCCAAAATTTTCCGTAAATTTTGGGAGTTTTGAAATTTTCATTAACGACAAATGATTTAAAATTTGTTAAGCAAATAAGGTTGAAACTGAGTATTGAAATCTATTTTAACTGTGAATGTAAAGTAAGGTGAAATCAAAGAAATTGAAGAAAGAAAAAGTTTGCAACAAACTTTTTTTTGAGATATGAAAACAAATTAGCAAGTGAAACTACTAAAGAAAATGGTCAATTAAATATTGATTGAGATAAGATGAATAAAATTCAGTATTCAAGATTTGAAACCAAATTGAATTTTAATGGAATTGTAAAGACAAAAGTGAATAAAATTGAATATAAACTTCAAGAATGAAGTGAAACAAATCCAAGAAGTATATAAAATGTTTATCTTGAACTTAAGAAACGAATAAGGAATTCTTAAGTAAATTTGGTATTGAAAGTGCTAAGAGAATAATTGAATGAAAATCGAAACTGACAGTTGTGAATTGAGAAAATTGTGAATAAGAGAATAAAAATCAAAATGATGTGAAAAAAAGGAAATTTGATATAATTGATAATCAATTGAAATTTATACGTAGGATGTACGTATATTATTTTATTCACATAGCTATTTGATCCAAAATTCGAGCATAGAATTTCGAGATAGTTATATCGATCCGAGTTAAGATTTTTCACTCGATTTTCGACGGCGAACCCTGGATATGGAATTTTGATTGATTCTGGAAATTCTCTATCATAGTTATGACTATGCAAGGAGAATAACGGTTTCTGATCAAGAAACCAGATCTGAGTCCGCACTAGGAAGTCGGATGAACGATACTAGTTCGGAAATGAAATTGTGTGATCGAGTGAGCGATCGGATTTGGTTTTGCGTACGGATGAGATATGTGCATCGTACGGGCCTAAATAAAACAAATATTGAAAGTTTGTAAAGGAATGTATAAAATGGTTTTGAAGCTGAAATTGGATGTTATTGCTTAGTAGGATATACAGGTGTATAAAAGCAATGGATAAATTGGGATTTTTGATTTCAGAAGATAAATTTTAATGGCCCGACAAAAAGGTATGTGTTTAAAATTTCTATATGAAATTTGATTGGGTTTTGATCTAGCCATTTGGCTTTGTTTTCCTTTTGGATTTGGGAGGCCGTAGAGCCATTTTGTAGTTGTACCGAGCTAACCGCGCAAAGGAGACGCCGGCAAAAAAATTCAAAAGTTTAAGGAGTTAGAAAAATTTTGGAAAATTTTTGATAATTCAAAATTTGATTTCAAATTTAGATTTGAATTCATAAGTAGGTAATATTGTTTGAAACTTATGGATAAGTTGGAAAGTTAGATAGAGGGATAGAGTGTCTTTAATAAAAGAAGACTTAGGAAAGTTGTTAAAACTGTTTGATTGGAAAATAGTTAACGGAAATTGAATCATTCTTCCTAACTAGTAATTTCAGGGACGAAATTCTTTTAAGGGGGGAGGAATGTGACGACCCGGAACTTTTAGCATTTGAAATGGAAATATTTAATTGATTTTAAATATTCGAGAGTTAATTTTTAACTTGAATTTCAAATATATCTATTTATTGGATAATTTAATTTTTGAATTACACAATTGAAAATAGGGTAAAATAGAGAATCTGGAGTTTTGAGCTTGTTAAAAATAATTTGAAGGCTCAGAAAATTTATATTGTTAATATTGAAGGTGATGGAACTTTTAAAAATGAATTTGAAAGTGGTTTGTTTAGTTTTGAATTTATAACGTTTATATTGTATTTAAAAATAGCCTTCCGGGGCACAGTCTCGGAATTCGACGAAACCAGATCCATTGGATCCGTAATATTGTATTATTATCGGATTTCAATTTTCGTAGTGATTGGAGATGTTATGTGAGCATACGATATATAAACGCGCTGAGATTTTTATCGATAATTCAATATAATAACTGGGTTCAAAAGGCTATCTTCTCCATACGATCGAATTAGGGCACGAAACCTCTTCCATTGCATTCGGAATAGGCATATAACATTATAAACGCCTAGCGGCATGCCTCGATAGGGGTTTAAAATTTTAAGTTGCATTCGAATTTGAATTTAATTGTATATATTTATATATACTTGTCAAATTGCAGTTGAAATTATATCAACATCAGATCTTTTGCTTTCTTTTCACATCACTGTAGCTATCAGAGTCTTCTCGAACACGCTTCCTTTGCCTTCTTGAACACATGATACCCTCATTTCAAAACATCGCTCCTTCCTCTTTATTTCCTTTCAGCCGAGCAATCTCAAATAGGAGAAATTAAATAGGTCCATCGTTCAAACTAAAAATCAGATCAAAGAACTCACGTAGAAAAAAAGAAGAAGAAGAAACGGGGAAATAGCTACGAATCTGCATCGCGAGAGAGATAGGAGGAAAGCTCGATTCGACTCAGGAGCCGCTCGCGTTACGGCGATTACGTGATTGAGTGGCGCGACTTGTATCGCGATCTTGGGGTCGAGCAACTATCGATTTGGAACAGGGCCGCGCGTGCGTTCGAGTGCGCTAGGGTTTGGGCAAGGCAGGGGATGGTCGCGAGGCGCTAGGAAGGAAGCATAGATGAGGGGGAAGGTCGTACCTGAGACTAGGGTTAGGAGTCATTTTTAGTTCGCGTGCGACGTAGGGGTTCGGCGGCACATCGGAGGAGAAGGAGGAGACTGGGTTCGATGGTTAGGGGCCGCAGCACCTATAGGTGTTCGAGGCAGTGAGGGAGGCTATTTCATTTTGGTTGCGGCAATTGGTGGAGGTCGGGGTTATAGGCAGTTGAATAGCGGAGGAGATTCGAGCTTGGTTAGGGTTCAGATTAGGTAATGGCAGTAAGATTTTATTTATTCATTTATTTGTTATTTATTTATTTGTTTTACTTTATTAAATTATATAGGTATACAGCTTAGATAAAATAAATATATATATATATGATTTTGATTTACATTTAGGTACAAAACAATGTTGTTTAAATTAATACATATATGTATAGATTAAAAAGGATATAACAATACATATAAATATTTCAGCTCACTGTTGAATCTAAAATATGTTCAATGTAATCAGGATATACATCCTGGTTGTAAAATTAATAAGTGAAAACAAAATGTAAACTAGGATAGTAAAATCATCATTTTAATGGTAGATTATTATTCGGTAGTTTAAACATTAATAGATTGTATAAATATTTATACAAGGTCAAAAATGGGGAGATAATGGTCGAGATGGAATTGGATTGCCAAACAAATCAAAGGTGAGTTAATCTCACTCATCTGGCTTTATTTTGAATTTAATAGTTAAATTTAAATATTTGGTGAATGATTGATTTGATTTGATATGATAGTATATATATAGTAGTATATATCAATATATATATTGGAATATGCATATATTGAAGTTGATATTCCCGCATTATATAGCGGATGAGACCTTATTGCACCGCATAATAGCGGATGATAATATTTAAAACCCATATACCACGATATTCCACCTTGAAGTGGAATTGGTATTGTGCTAACGTCTGTGGATGCAGGGAAACAGGTTGGAGGGATCCAACTGGATTCCTCAACATTTATTTCAATTATTTAATATTCTCTGATGTGATTATTTGATATGCTATGATGAATCATATTGGAATATTAAATGCTATGGTTTGATTTAATATATTTGGGAATGATGAGGTACCAAAAATATATAAATTGTATTTTGGAAGTAAATAAAGGAAGTAAATTCGTAAGCAAAATAATTATAGAAAATTTGAATGAAATTAAGAATGAATCGGAAAGAATGAAATTGTTATTAAGATACTAATAAATAAAATAATTTCGACTATGGAAAAAGGGAATTTTAATAAATAGAAATTAATGAAGTGTAACTTTAAATGATATCAATTAAAGGAAATAAAGAATTATTTTTAAAACTCAAAGTTTAAATTTATTAAAAGAATAAAGAAGTAATTTGAGAAATCTAAAAAAATTGGTAGTTCCAGTTAAAGGTATATTAAATCATAAGTAAGAAATAAAATCTGAAATTAATGGTTTTGGAATAAATGAAGTAAATGGGAAATCAATTTGAAATTCGATGTAAGTATTTGAAATTGGAAATTTAAAGGAAATGAGACTTTGGGAATTTATAAACTGGGTTTATAAAAGTAAAGTAAAATATATCAGTGAATATTTGGGAAAAATAAATTCAAGATGGGAATTTATTAAAGGAATGAGAAAATTTGTTTAAAAATAAATAGTGATTTATTTTTAAAGGGATGTGAAGAGAAGTATATTTCCATGGATAGCCAAGTACGATTTCAAAGTAAATTCTTAAATATAAGTTAAAAGTTTAATGTTGTTTTAAAAGGCATGTTTAGAAAATTTATTATTTCTAATATTTAAATTCTAAAGTAAATATTTTCCAAATCTATTATCGTAATAATTAGTTAAAAGGGTGACTAGTATTTTGTTTAAAAAGTGAAAACTTAGTTTTATATTTTATAAAGTAACCTTATTTTAAATATTCTTAAAAGTATTATTTTTAATTAAGTATTAAAGTAGTTTTCCAAATTTA
Organism: Allium fistulosum; assembly: GCA_030737815.1. Classification (NCBI taxonomy): domain Eukaryota; kingdom Viridiplantae; phylum Streptophyta; class Magnoliopsida; order Asparagales; family Amaryllidaceae; genus Allium; species Allium fistulosum. The sequence goes on from JASFAW010000014.1 coordinate 10,802,611, forward strand.
AATGTTAAAGTATAGTTTACAATAAAGTGTTTTTAAAATTTTATTTTAAATCTAAAATATTTTGTACTTGACGTTTCAGTGGAAGTAAATATTTGGGAAATGTATTCCATGAGAGGAAACTGTTTTGAAACTATTTTCAAAGGGGTTTGAAAATAGAAATATATCTTGCGAAGATATTTGAGGTTAATAAATAATTTGGGAGAATTATTTATTTGTTTTGATGGATGTTATGGATGTTAATTGATAGTTAAATAACCGACTATCAATATTGGCCAAATGCGCTGATCGTTTCGAAGAGACCGGGATCGAGATTAATTTCTCGAAAACCACTTCGATCCAGTTTGTACGTTTCGTGGGGAAACGAGATTGATATTGAAGATGGGATAGTGTCTACAGTTCCGTTCGGACCCGAAACGGACTTGTATGGACGAATGTTTTTGAAAACATCGTCAGGGGACGATGGGCATTCTAAGTGAAACGTTCTATAAGGTAACGTTTAGCCTCAAGCCTCATCAACCGGGAATGACTGAAAATCAGGGGATATGCAGCAAGGCTTCGTGGGTAGCGCCCACTGGAGAGTATGGTCATCCTTGCCTAGAGGTCCCTTTTATTTCAGCTTAGTGGTGTGGTTGCTGATCCCAACCGTGGGGTGATCATATTCGGAATTGCCCATAGGTGATTCGGTCTTGTGTTGCAGGGGGTCAGGCGTGATCCTCGGTACTGTGATCTAGGCCATGTACTGTGACAGGGGGTACCCCAGTGCCTAGTCATTCATTGGAAATCCATTCTCCCTACGTGCCTGTACGGTTTTGATTGTGCCCAACTATTGTTGAAATGTGAGATGCAAGCATTTCAGCTAGATTCTATTTTACTTTCTGTAGACACTATTATAATATCAGACGGATTTTGATATAAAATGTTTTAGCTATCGTAAGGTAAAAACCCGGCATGTTTATTTGTGGCGTGGTCTTACGAGATGCTTTTATTTTCAAAGGAATTTTTGAAACTTTAATAATAAATTTGAGTGTGATTTTCTCACGCTGGTATTCCAGACTGACTCGGGTATTGTTTTATATAATGCTCGAGTCAGACCGAGATAAACAGGTTCAGATTATAGCTGTGGAGCTCAGGCGATGAGTTGGAGGGCGAGACGTATCTCCCATACTTGTTATATATATATTCCGCTGTGTTGATTGCTGTACTCTGATGTATTGAGGACATGATATGATTATTGTCCAGTTGTATGTAAGCGTACTCTGATGCATACGCTGATGATGTATTGTATAAACAGATATAGTTTTGTTTTGTGTAAAGCTCTATTATTATATATTATATTTTATTCCACTGCGATGTGAGATTCTAATGTTGTTTTCTCTTTTCTTCTTCTACCTCTTTCTTCTTAACACAAATGGTTCGATTTTCCGGGCCTGGAAGATCGGGTCGTTTCAGAATAAATCCAAATATTTGAATCAAAATAAGGAAAAGGAATTTTTCCAACAATGACTAGGAGGGTGCGCCCCCTTATCGAAAGTATACCTCCAGAAAATATACTTGAGAACTACGATGGCTCTCGGAAACCTCCAAGCCGGACCCCGCCATCCTTACCGAGTATCCGAGTATTTCACATCTTTGTGCGCATACAATCGAAACCAAACTAGACTAGATGTGAAAATACCCTAATAGGAGCAACCCCACATAGCTTGGCCCCCACTCACTCTTTATTTAGTCATTTCAGATAAAGGATATCAATGCTCTAAATGAGCAACAAATCGTCTTAGATTGACGAAACAAAAACAAAAGGAAGAAGGGTATCGAAATTGATAGTCGAGATATCAACTATCGGGGATAACAAAACAATCGTTTATGGAAATTAAATCTTATACTTTTTCAATGCTTGGAAAATATCCATATACTTATCTCTTCGGTATAATTATATTCACAAAACATTTAGGAGGATTTCATATTTCAAAAGCATACTTAGATGGGTCAAAAACAATTGTCTATAAGAAATGCGAATGTTTTCCATTATAATTATAAAGATCATTTATGGAAATCAAATCTCCTACATTTGTCACGTTTTCGATATTCTCGGTTTACTCTGCCCCTCGCCCAGAAAAAAAGCCAGGTAAGTCAGGGCACTGGTTGCTCCTAGCCTTGCCTACACGCTTCGGTTCCAGATCTCACAGATAGAGGATCAATCTATTCATCGGCTTTTAGTGCCAAGTATAGGACTACTTACTTTCTATAAATAACCCATTTAAATCATTATATAAATTTTGAAGCTCCTTTAAAATACTTTAAACAAAGATTTAAAACTTTCTTTCAAATCATAACTTAAACCCATCATCTTTAAATGATAATACGACCAAGAGGGGTGAAGCTCCCTCTTAATCAAATGAGATAGCTAAAAGGGGTGTTATTTCCTTTTAACCAAAAAGTCACTAAATGTCAATCCTAGGTTAAAAGGTGGTGTAAGTTTCCTTTAACAAAACATCAAAGTTATTGCCCATAAACTGGCCGAGCACAAATCAAACAACCAAACAAGAATAATAACAGACCCATTATTATTAATAATTTACAATCAAAAGTTAACACAACATTTATTAAAATATGAATGAGTCAAAGAAAATATATTAAGATTACATTGACTGTAAAATAATTAAATTATACTCACAGAATAAGTTATACCCACTAAACTATGAAAACAAGGAATATACTCACATCCTATTTGCTTTGATGGAGACTTGGAATACTTCACCTTTTATAATGAATTTTAGTTCTTTTCTTTTGTTTGTGAATGAATTAAAATGAGATATGGACTTGGCTATTTATAGGTGAAGAGAAGGGTACTTTAGCCATTTCCTACAGCCTAACCAGATTCGACCAGATTTTGGTCCAATAAAAAACATTTTGATGGCTTAATTTGATTCGACCACATTTTGGTCCAATAGAAAACATCTTGATGGTCTAATTTGACTGGACCACGTTTTGGTCCAATAGAAAACATCTTGATGGCACAATTTGATTCGACCACATTTTGGTCCAATAGAAAACATCTTGATGGCTTAATTTGATTCGACCACATTTTAGTCCAATAGGAATCCTCCTTATCAACTATGGCATAACATGATTCGACCAGATTTTGGTCCAATGGCAACCATCCACATGGCAGAACCTGATTCGACCAAATTTTGGTCCAATGGCAACCATCCGCATGGAATATATTTCATTATGCAAGTAATTATACTATTATGTTTTATTAGGCAAGGTTAATAATTCTCTCTTGTTTTATTAGGCAAGTAATTATACTATTCTGTTTTATTAGGCAGGGTTAATAATTCTTTCTTGTTTTATTAGGCAAATAATTATACTATTATGTTTTATTAGGTAGAATTATTCTTAAATAAATTGGTACCCCTAACCTCCTTATAACTCGAACCATCTTTAAACTAACATTTTACATCAGTTAAAAAATCCATTCGAGACGTTTTATCCAAATTTGTATTCTAGATATAAAATCCATTATTTAATCATTTAAAACATATTAACTATTCAAGTTTAAAGTGATTAAATTATGGGTCGTTACAATCTTCATACGCCCGACCCTTTGCTTCACTCACTGCTCTCTTTGCATTCCCCTTTGCCATTTTGTACTTTTGCATATTGTCCTCGCTCCTGCGATGATGTAAGCACTTATAGCATTCCTTCTCTTTGATAGCCTTTTACACATCACTGTTCCACTACCATGAATCTTTAGGTTTGCGTTTATTTCCTTTCGTTATCCTAAACACCTCAGTAGCCACTTTCCGAATGCGCGTTGCCATCTCATCCCACATGTCATTTGCTCCTCCTTCCCTATTTCATGCACCTTCTCTCATTACTCTATCCTTAAACACTCATAATGCATCTCTTTTGAGCTTCCTACATTTCATCCGACTAATCTTGGCTTCTTTATCCTGTCGAACACGTATTCGAAGATGAAACTCGGATATCAAAAGCTGATGTTGTGAGACGACACATTCTCCAGGTATGATTTTGCAATTTACACAGGCTCTTTTGTCATCTCTTCTAGTAAGGACAAAGTCAATCTGGCTGGAGTGTTGGCCACTACTGAAAGTAACTATGTGTGATTGTCTCTTTTTAAAGAAGGTATTAACTATCATGAGGTCATAAGCAATAGCGAAATTCAATATTTCTTCTCCATCTTGGTTTCTATCGCCATATTCAAATCCACCATGTACTCTCTCAAACCCCTCACTAGTTGTACCAACATAGCCGTTGAAATCTCCTCCTATGAAAATTTTCTTGCTACTAGTCACATCTCTAACCATGACATCTAACTCTTTCCAGAAATTTCTCTTGACAGCTTCACTTAGGCCTACTTGTGGGGCATAAGCACTAATAACGCTTAGAACTATATCACCAACTACCAACTTAAGTAAGATGATCATGTTCCCTTGTCTCCTAATGTCGACCACTCCGATTTTAAGGTTCTTATCAATTAAAATGTCTACCACGTTCTTGTTACGTTTTATTTCCGTGTACAATAACTTGAAGCCTGTGTTCTCCACCTCTTTCACCTTCGGCCCATCCATTTGGTCTCCTGAACGCATAAGATATTTATACGTCTCATAGTCATAGTATCAAATATTTCTCTTAACTTTCCTGTTAAGGATCCTACATTCCAACTATCTAACCGAATCTTACTTTCATCGACTAGCTTTCTTGCTCCTCGCACCCATCGAGTAAAGTGTGAAGACCCTTGCTTATTTATCACTATATCGGGGCATTGATGTAGCGCGCTACTAAAGGAGTAACGACCCAACCCTTGCATATTTATCACCATACATGAGCCTTGATATGGCGCGCCACTAAGGGAGTGACGACCCAGCCCTTGCTAACTTATCACCATACCCGAGCCTCGATATAGTGCGTCGCTAAAAGGGTTACGCCCCAACGAAATATAATAAAAGTCCATTTTCATAAGAGAGGCTATGGTTTTTATGTTGGCTCGCCAAGCCTATCACAACCCTCCTCTTTTATTTTGGCTTAGGACAGGCTGCACAGAAAACTGCATAGGCGAAGTTACTTTATATGGTTTTTAACTGGAAAAATTATTTGTTAACATTGTTTAGGTTGTATAACATAGATTCAAAGGTCTTGAGTATGAATCTATATTCTCTTGAAGATAATATTGCTCTCAGTTGCTAGATTGATGAACTTTAGGTTGGTCTAATACTCTAATGTGAAAGTGAAACAGACTAATAGTTTTTAAAAAATATAAGGTTATCTTATTTCAAAAGTTGATATCTAAGAAGATGAGACATAATTAAATGCATTTCGATTGTTATGAAAAGTCAAAACTGAAAATTGCAAACCAAACACAGCCTGAAATTCTAGGCACTGATCTGATTAGCGTACATAGAAGTGAAGAAGTGAAATCATTATGCTCGCATCAACCAAGTTTTACTTATATATATTTATATATATTATATATAATGATAATATTTAACTGAATGTAAAGGATCAGTTCACTTGGGCACCCGACACTTCATTTAGTATGGTTAGACATGTTTGGAATTTCAAATGCTCAAAATGTTATGGATGCAAGTCTCGGGAATGAAGAAAAAGAATAAGAAGCATGGGTGTGTATCTACCGAGGTATGGAATCAGTTTAAGGTGCATTGGGAACAGGAGGATGTGAAACAATGAGCAGCCCAAAACTCTACAAACCCCCAAACCAATCCCAAAGTACATGTTAGCGGTTCTAGATTGACAGCAAAGTACAAAAATGATTTAGTAATTCTTTAATTTATTTTGAAATAATAAACAATGGTAAATTGTTCGATAATATATTTAACTATTTTCAGTTGGTGGAGCATCGACGAGTGCCTACGTGTATGGAGGTGTACAAGCGGATGTGTTACATCACCCCGTCCGATGGCTTGGAAAGTCGATGGATTGACCAATCAGCCGCTGCATCTGCTGTAAGTTATCTTCATTTATTTAAATATTCGAATGTGTATAAGATGCTAAAAATAATACACACACATGCACATACACACATACATGCATATGTATATATTTATGTATGTATGTATATATGTATATGTATATGTATATGTATGTACACACATGCAAAATAAGAAGCTAGAGTTGTCGAGCTATGGGATGAAGGCAAGGAGATAATGCAAAAAGAAGAAGAATATTGTATATTTGAAGAGCTCATCTCAAGTGGAGAGACGAGGTCGAGTAGAAGATGGACTCATAGGTTTGGTTTTGGCAATATCCCCGCGGTATGATATTTATCTATAACACGTGATTTCAAGTAGTTAAATGGACAATGACCATTGTTAAAAGCCAGAACCAGTGAAATACAAGTGAATAACATAGCCACTACCAGTAAAATATGGATATCAGTATTTCGTTTAGGCTTTCCCTTCCCACTGGATTGGTAGCATTCAATATGTATTAACTGAAATCATTGTCCATATAGAAAAAATACAAAACCATTTAACACGTATGCATATGCCTCAAATTGATGATGATTAATTTTCAACAGAAAACATTTATTCGCTTATAAAAAGTAAAACAGGGAATCCAAGTATCAACAGTAGATACTCCTTTCAAACAATTATGCAAGTATGACCAGCTAGCTAGCCATAAATAAGCAGATGAGATGGTAAGCAAGTTATCTCAGATTGCATCATCTTTATTTGTCCCTGCACTGCTTATAAGATCTACATACCAGGAAAGCGGTCATGTTCACAGTTCATTAAAAATTTAATACAATTTTCTTATAATAATAAAATAGATTGGAGTAATAAATTTGTTTTTTAGTCTTGTGAAAACGATGTGGTTATATTATATTATAGTTTGTTACGAGTGGAAACACATGTATATTTTCTCCTCTAATATGGTTACATAATAATTCACCTTTTAGTTTAAACTATCATATTTACAAGGATAAATTTTCTATATAGGCCAAATTTCAAAACAAATAACAATATTAAACCAATTTCAAAACTTATTAAAGAAATAGGCCAGTTTTGGCCACACTGGACACCACGTGTGCCGGCGGCACCTCAAATGCTGCCAGTACACGTGTAATACAGAAAACAACACCGGCGGCATTTGAGATGCTGCCAGTATGCGGCATCACAAATGTCGCCTATTTCTTTGCTCTCTGTAAATTTGCAGCTCATTCATCCATACACTCTCACTCTCCCTTCTCTCAATCTCTCTTCACAAAAAACCCAAACCCACCCCCCCAATTCAGCAAAAATCAAATTTTCAAATAAAAAACTACTTAAATCTAGCTATAATTTGAACTATGGCTTCCTCATCGTCTCAAGCACATCCTATAGGTATGAAATCTATCGATTTTGTCTCTAATTGTTATTTTTTCAATTTAGGGATTAGGGCTAAAATTGTTCTATAATTGCAAATCTATGGTTGTATACTACAATGAAGTTGAGTAGTCATGTAGAGCACATGTTTAATTGTTTCTTGAGTTGATATAAGGATGTATTATGGTATGACTATGATTATGTAATGTTATTGCGGTAGAATATGACGAAATGGTGCTCGAACCGATCGATCCTAGTGTGCTTTACCTCCAACCTCAACACCGCACAAACAACATCGATATGATGGAGGTACAAGATCATATAATTTGTCATTATTTTTGCAAAGTGTTGGTAATTACCATAATTGCTTTCATTTGTTATTATTTATCGACAGGGGGTTGAGCCGGACTGCTTCATTGACCATTCATCCACTTTAAAGCTCGTCACGTCAGTGCATCCAGGCGTGTTGGAACTGTTAGACAGAGCTGGATTTGGTGTTGTCAATAAGTTAGGATATACACAGCTCGACCAGAATCTTTTGACGGCTTTGATCGATAGACGGCGACCGAAGACGTCTACATTTCATCTCAAAGTAGGTGAGATGACAATCACTTTAAAAGATGTGGCTGTATTGCTCGGATTGTCAATTAATGGGGATCCCATCCTGAAATCGGATTTTCCAAGAAATTGTATGGAATTGTGTGAACTCTTGCTCGGATTGTCTCCTCCAGAAGAGGTGAGGTGAGGAAATGAGTCGATAGTGGCCAGTTGGCCGGTGATATTCCCCGTCGTGCCTCTCCTTTGCAGATTGCCCAACGCGCCCGCGCTATTATGTTGCACATCATCATGCAACATCTTTTTTGCGATCGATCGAAGACAAGAGTAGCCCTTCAATGGCTTCCATTGTTAGAAGACTTCGATTCATGTCAACAATACTCATGGGGTAGTGCGGTGCTAGCTTTCATCTATAAGGAGCTTACGAGAGTTGCTTTGGTCCAACAACGATTCGTCAGAGGGTGTATGACTCTACTTCAGGTACGGGCATAGTCATTCGTGTGCATATTTGAGTTTGTCGTAAAACCGTAACTAAAAATAAGTTTCACACTTGCTGCTTTGGTCATGGACCTACCTTCGGTTGGTCATATTTCTATGAAGACGCAAATAATTGACAATTCAAAGCCATATGGAGCGAGGTAAAACAGTGTTGTTAGTGTTGTTGTATCGACACAGTAAATTTGAATACTTCCTATAACATGTTGCTATTACATGTGGATTGGCCCGAAGAATACAAAAATGACCCCCAACGCAATCTAGCCTTCTACCGGAATGAGTTTGATGTCTTAGATTACAATGTAGTGACATGGAATCTGTATTTCGAGGCATACCTTCAGGTTTTTTCGGCTCTTTGTACAGTGGACAGGCCGTTATGGCGAGCAAGACTTATGATTTTTTGTTTCGGAGATTTAGCATACCATCTGCCAGACTGAGTCATGAGACAGTTTCATGTTCGACAACACTTACCGTATCCTGCTCCATATTACACGCTTCCATATGGCAAAGATGAGTTTGAAACAATGATTGAGTTATGGAACAAACGTTTCATAGCTAGGGAAGACGAGCACGAAGTCACTCTGACTAATGAGGAGTATCTTAGCTGGTATTGGAATATCGCTCGTCGTTATGTGCTACGAAAACGAGCGGAAGAACCCGAGTAAGAGGTGGCACCTTACACTCCACAAGCTCCGCTAGAACGGAATGTGGTACGTATTAATATTGACAACTTGTATAGTACTTATGAAACTTATAATGATTTATGTTATATGCAGGCGGATGGTATGTATCATGTGTTGGACATGGTCGACGAGCTTGCGGAGGAGGTTCCTGAAAAGAGCAAGGCGAAATGCTTCTCTATCAAACTTATAATGTTCAGAAATTTGTTTACATTGGTGTCGAAATATTGACGTTGTATTTCTCGATTTGCAGTTTCTCTGAGTAAGTAACAGAGCGGCATTTGAAATGCCGCCTACGTGCGACATTTGAGGCATTTCAACTGGCGCATGAGGTGGCATTTCAAATGTCGCTACCTGCAGCATTTCGGATGCCGCGCTCTGGTTTTCCCAGGCGTCATTTCAGATACCGCGGTGTGGTGTGCTTCTGTTGTAGGTTTGGCAAGCATGTAGACTGACTTTTCAAAACAACAGAGTTCAACCAAGCATAACATACTTCGAACATATAAATATTATTTCGAATAATGCTTTAATAAGTTAGCACAATTGTTTTAGATATTTATTCATCATACAATAAGTTTCTAATATCATTACGTTACATTTCAATTATCCTTCAACGATCTACGTGGCCACAACGTCGAATACTTGTACCCTTGAACCAACAATTCGTTTCGGTATTCAAGGTTCAACTTTTCCAAACGAATAACCTCCGCTTGCATCTCTAAAGCATATTCCACCCCTCTAGGACACAGTGGTGGATCGAGCCACTTAAAAAAATTGCAGCATTCAACCTGATGTGGCCGAATCTTGTGATCATTGTATCCAGCGCAGCGGTAGAAACAACGTCCAGCGTTCCTATCATTTCTGCAAATGACTACTTCATTTCTCTCTACAGTCACAAACTGCACATGGAGCATAGGAGCTTGAGCTTGCACGATTTTGCCGACCAAGGACGCCTAAAAGACGTGCATGGAGCGATTGTTGGATTGGTCTATCAACCGCGGCTTCTCCATGTGATGTTCCACTATCCACAACCGGGGGTTCTTCTTCAAATTGCGTCTCTGGTACAAAATCAACTTCAAGGTCGGCGCCACTTGAAATCCCCTTTCCTCTATTTTGTTCAAATTCATCGTACATCTTCGTCATTATTTCGTCATCAATTTCTCAATTGTCCATTATACACCTATGAATACAATCAAATAATACATCAAGAAAACAATTGCTGAAATTGAACGAGAATAGTATAATACTTACCTTTGACGCGACAATGTTGAATTGAAATATAGGGTGGGGTAGTTGCAAATTGTTGAAATTGAACGAGAATAGTATAGCAATATGAAACCTGGAGCTTTTGATGAAATAGATTTGGTAAAGTTAGGGTGTGGGTAGGGTAGTTGCAAAAACTTAGCAAAAATATAGGCAACGGAGTGACTTTTTAAATGCCGCCAACGTGCGGCATCTCAAAAGACGCCCAAAGCGGCATTACAAATGCCACCCCACACGGCATTTCAAATGACACACATAAGCGGCATTAGAAATGTCGCTCTGTTAGTTACCCACCAATGAATTCAAATTTGTGAATAAGTCCACAATAAACTTTGAATACATTCTGCGTTAGAATGTTAATGACAAAATAGATAAGTGTCGAATAAACTTTGCGTACAACATCAGATTACATAAACAATTGTTCTCGGACAAACTAGAGTGCATCTGAATTAGGATTACAAACAAAATAAAACAAAAACATCAAGTTGTTGTATTACAATGATTTTTTTTATGACCAAGAACACCACATTTGCTGCACCTATTTCCTTTAGGGGTTTGCATCTCGTCCATTGTACCTTTAATTCTAGTTGAACGTGGGTGTCCTGGTTGTCTTTTAGCTACTGGAGGTAGGACCAATTGACTGTCACTTGAACTCTAATAGCGTTTATCTCGGACCGGGTGAAACTTGGGGGTGTAAGCAGCCAGGTATTTCGCTATGGAATACCATGTTGGGACGAAGTCATGATGGTCTCTATTTGCTCCATTGGAAACCGTTGAACAAGAGGCCATAACATGCGTACACGGTAGGTGCTCTAAAAGAGGGATGTTGCACGTATAAGAGCAACTGTTACCGTTGATTAGTACTTTGAACTCGTCACCGAAATAGTGCACAACTTGCCACTCAGATTGACTAAATCGAATTATTCTTATATGCCTAGCTTCGTTAGCTCTTTCGACAATCTTGGCTTCCCACTTTGGAGTAAGACGGGAAGTCTGTTTTGCTACCGCTTCTCTTCGTTGACAAAAATAATCAACCAACCTGAAAAAGGTGCGTGCAACTAAAGCTTTGATAGGTAAAGACCTAGCTCCTTTAAGAACACCATTGAAACTTTCTGCGCAGTTAGTGGTCATGACATGAAATCGACCGCCATCATATTTACACAATGCCCAATTCTCCTTGTGTGCTCCCAAACTCCTTTCTTTCCAATTGTGAGCCCTGATGCTTATAGTTTTGATTTCTTCACGTATTCTGATGTACTCGGCTTCTTCCACGGCACAAGCTGCAGCACAAAAAAGTTCGACTAATCGTTTTTCTCTAAACCCTGTAGCTTGAAAATTAGCTTTAAGATGTCTAGCACAAAATCTGTGTTTATGTGGCAAACACCATTTCGATTCCAAGGCCGATGGTATTCCTTTCATTCGATCCGAAATGAAGGTAATTCGTCGATTTTAACACTATGAATGAACCACCGCATGCAGGCAAAACCCCCCCTCAACTATCCCCGGATTCGGACTCTACAATTGCGTACGCTAAAGGGTATAAGTGATCATCCACATCAACAGCAGTGGCCACAAGTAGTGTCCCTTTATATTTCTCGTACAAATGTATCCCGTCAATACATAACAACAGACAACAATGAATAAATCCTTTAATACAAGGTCCAAAGGCCCAAAAAGCTCGATCGAAGACTCCATAATCATCAGTCGTAACGTGTCCAATACTTCCCGGGTTCGATCTAGTTATTTCAGCAAAATATTTCCTTAGACTGCTATATGACTCCGCCCAATCGCCATAAATTCTTTCCACCGCCTTACTCAAAGCTCTCCAAGCCTTCATATAACTAATTTTCACGAACAACTATTCTTCCATCAAAAATTGTACCATCCCAGCTGTAATTCTGATCGGCTTTCACAAAAGTTAATATTTTTGTCACTACAAAATTGGACGTCACCTACTTGTGAGTGGAGTTCACCGTTGGGTTAACACAATTGTGTTCGCTAGGATATTTCCTTACAATCCACCAGTTCTACTCTGTTTTTTTTTGAGACAATAGCATGAATTCTCCATAGATAGTTTGCATCTATATTACAAACGGCAGTGTATTTGGTTATTTGATTTTATTGCTTTAAAAGAAACGGCATGCAAAATCGACCATTCGCTCAACTGTTGTAACGACTTGGCTTTCATCTCGAAAATCAAACCAACTTTAAATCCATTCCGAATGCTTACGGTTGAAAATAGCTCATTGTTGAACTCAAGATTTGCAACGATTGACCTTGCCATAATTTGTGCGTTGCATAAATCACATCCAAAAGCACTTCCATTTCCACCCCATCACTATCTCCGAAAATATCGTCTTCAACCGAAAAATCATAGTTTAAAGGATCATTGTTCACTTGCATACTACCTATCCACGACATGTCGTTCTCCGCCATTTTCACTAAATCCATATACAAGGGGTTCATCATGGACATCATCACCTTCATCCCCATCCATCTCGGTATCAACATCTTCGTTGTTTGCGTTTACGTTTACATTCTCCAAATCAGCATTAGATTGCGTAGCAATATCGTGCGTGGGAAATCTGCTATTCAAACATACGTATTACTTTAAAATCAGTATCGTAATTACTACCTACCAAATTTTGATTCTTCATGATACATACCTTTGACTAAGATCGTATAACTCGGACGGAGTTGGATACATAAATTGAGACATATAGCAGTTTGATGGTCCAACAGGACTAGGCGGTGTTGGTCGACAAGGAAGATAACTGCATATACAGCGAAAAAACTATTAAGTAGCACACAACTATCAAATTAATACGACCTAAATTTTATAAATAAATGTTTCACCTTCCGAGCAAATGCGTAAAGCTACCTTGACTTGGATAGGGGTACATATACTGAACGCCCTGTGGATAAGTCATACACGGAGGATATCCATATAAGCCTTGTTGTTGACCGTACATCACTGTCATAGTCGGATTAATGAAACTCGAAGATGCGTTTCCGCGACTGATACTTACTGCCTCAACCGTTCTTCGGTGCTCCTCAATAACACCGTCAACTTCTTGTTCTCGTACGGGTTCTTCTACTTGCAAGCGCCTAATTTTCCCAACAAACAGCTCAATTGATTTCGATGTCGCTGAATACATTAGCTCCACATCGTCGTCATCGGCTATTTTAATGGCTTTCGATCCTGAGTCCGTGGGCCAGTTACACATTAATTCTATGTCAAATTCTTCAAATTTTATCTTGGTCGCTTTATAAATCGATTCTTTCAGTTGCACCAAATTACAACCTTTCAACACTTTAGCTGGCTTACTCGAGCCATCGACATATTTTCCACAATTAAGTTCGTCAACAACCAATTTGCCATCGAAATAACAGATCGTTGGTACACACTTGGGAGCCATTCTGCAATTTATTTAGTCAACTCGTTGCCTATTATCATTTGTTACCAAACAACAAACAAGAAACAAAATTTAATGGAACTAGGGTTCCCAAAAAAACATACCTTCTATAGCTAATTCCTTGTTCAAGAGGAAGAATTAGATGTTGCTCCTCGTCTATAGCAAAATCCAATCAACATTAAACTAGAATTCACAAATATTTTCGCATTTTGAAGTATAGGAATTTTGTAGATCTAAGAAAACTTTGGAAAAAAGGAAAATATAAAAAGGTGGTTGCCTAATAATGCAGCAAATACCGATGGCATTTGAGATAGCGCATACAGGCGGCTTCTCAAATGCTGCTAGTATATTTTTACAAATTATACGTGTACTGGAGGCATTTGAAATGCTGCTAGTACACATGGCATCCAACGTGGCCAGAAGTGGCCTACTATTGTAATTAGTTTAGAATTCGGCCTAAAGTTGTAATTTGTTTGCAAATTTGGCCCGAATCAAAAATTTATCCTATTTACAAGCATACGTCAATAATATGATCTCTTTCGATAGCTAGAAAAGATATAGAACGAAATAATGTAAGTAGAAAAGGTTGAGTAAGTTGAATCTAAGAGGCTAATTAATAAGTAAATATTTACATCATGATTTATGGGACTTAGACCATCTATTTCCAATGGTTAATGTTATATTATATAGTATATACATGTTGCTTAGCAAAGAAGATAAACAAATCCAAATCAACTAAAAGGAAGTGAAAAAAAGGAAAGGGGACATATTGACGTGTATGAAAGCATGTATGATAACTGAATGGTGTACAAGTACCAAGATGAATTATTAACTGCCATATTCAGAGCAAAGATAAGGTCGGTGATCCATCAACAACTTGTACAATTACTTTCACCCCATGCTAGGGAAGATCAACTGTGTCTATTGATTATGTTTATCCATTGATGAATTATATACTGTTATGGTTTTAACTTGAGTTAAGATTTTATATGCACTAGTTATGTACATAGCAGTTGATTGGGTGACTATTAAGTCAAATATGGTGATAGAAATTATGTTGTTTCCCTGATGAAGGACATTGTCTGATTTTCTTTAACTTGGATATGCAAATAATCCATAACATATACAACATTGAGAAAGATGACCTTATCTAATTATTTCTATGTGCATTTCATTACCTAATGTAACATTGAAACTTTATTGTTATACCATTTTGTTGTTTGTATTGTACTTTAGTGTGAGTTTTATTGTAGTCTTCCAGTTTATGTTATTTGACACATATCTATAAGATGTTTTTTTGATGAAAATATCCATAAGATGTTTGTCACACATTCCATAAATTTTGTTTGCATTATTTGTTTATTTTCTTTTTAGCACATACTTTTGATTTTGAACTTTTATTAGACCAACAATAATACCAAATTTATTAGTTACTAGTAAGGAATGTATATGTATTAATGCAATCATTTATATACAACCGTACAGAAATAACACATTCAGCTCTAGAAGTGTTGATTCAAATGAGAGACAAAATCTCTACGATGAGTTGAAAGCGAAGGATGAGGATATTTCTACACTAAAAAACAAAGTGAGTGGGTTAGAGACGAGTATGCCTGATGTGATGGAGTTTATATTGAAGTACAAACGTCAGAATTTGGCTACAAAATTTATGTCATTAGATTCGTGGCGATTTTCTAATCAATTTTCATATATAAAGTTTTCTGATCAGAGTTCAAACAAAAGCGTTATTAACGTTTGAAGTCTTTGTGTTGAAAATAATTATATATGAAATTGAGGAAATGAAAATAATTAATTAACATTAATTACCGTTAGTTAGAGTTAATGAATAGTTAATGTTGCTTAATCGTTAGGAAAAATGTTAAGTGAATGAAATTGTATCGATCAAATTAAACTGGAAAAAAGTAAAACGAATCAACACGATAATTAATCACCTCTAAAAACACAAGCAAGGTCGACCCAAAGTACCTTCAGGTCGACCGGTAGTGATCAACCCAAGGTTATGAGTGGTCGACCGTTGCTTGTGTAAATGCGACAATAATACATGGCCGAAGGACTTGGATTGAATATATTTCAATCGAACGGCTGACATTGATTTGAACCGCTATGATACAGACTTAAACTCTCACTTCTAAACCCATATTCTCGGAGCGACGCCGGAGTGTTGTCATTTTCTCTTCTCCTCCAAATCCTAAATTCTTAGAAATAGTTATAAATTATACGTATATATAATTGAAGAATCGTAGAAGATGATTGAGAAAGAGAATAGGGTAAAATAAAATATCCAAAGTCAAGGTAAATTATTAATCTGAATCTAAATTGTAAATCAAATCCAAATCTCTCTTCTAGTCTTTATGTTTGATAAACCTGTGTATACTTGCGGTGTGATATCCAATAGGGGGGAAAGAGAGTCAAACTGAAATAATAGGGATTAGATCTGAAGATTTGAAAAGCTAAAAAGGTGAGTGAGAAATTATATATTTTTATATAATATTAGATTTATATCATTGTTAATCTATTCCGGTATGCCTGAAATATAAATTGGAGTTGTAGGCTAAAATTTTATACGTGGATTAAAACTATAAACCATGCCTACATATTATGTTATTGATAATTTGAATTGTATATTGCATGTAAGTAAATTTGGTAAATATTGGATATTAATAGTCCCTAAATTTAGTATATAGTAGCAGTAGTCCCCTAAACTTATAATATATATGTGAAGATTCTAGATTTGTGAATTTAAAATTTGTGCAAGTAAAAACGTAAATTGAGTTATCACTGTAAATTGCAGCGATTAAAGTAGTATTTTAATCTACTAAATTATATAGCGTATTATAATGTGAATTTCTATAGATTATCAAGTTTCATATTTATAAATAAAAGGGTAGCGGTTGAAATAACAACACTACTAGAAAAGGCTGATATACCGACAGAAGCTTGCAACGGCTTCCGACGACCATTTTTTGATGGCTTCCGACGAGCCATCGGCGGTCGTCAGAAGTCGTCGGAAATTCACGATTATCAAGTCTCAACCGAGACATTTCTTCCTCACTTGGCTGAACGAAAAAAATAAAAATAAAACCCCTAAATCCCAATTTCAAGCTTCCAATCTCTAATTTCAAGCTTCAGGATCCTCCACAGCTGTCTATTCACACTCTATTGCTTTCAATCTCAGGTATAATCTCTTATTTTCGCGAAAAATCTAATTTTACCCTAAATCTAGATTTGCATAAGTTAATAAATTAGGGCTAATTAGTGATTGTAATTATTTCTAATAGTCCAATAATGGTTTATAGTATCCCATGGCATACATATTTCATATGTTATCGTGAAATTTTATAGAGTATGTATAATTTGTGATCTTGTATGTATGTGTAAATCATTATATATGTGTTGTTTCTATCATTGTCTTGTGTTAATTGAAATAAGCCATGAGTTGTATAACGTCTTGACTTGTATAACAATGAATGCACGAGTCTCAAAAAAATTCGACTGCATTGGAAAATGACAACAATATTGAAGCAACCTTATTCAATAAAATAGATGGAATAAATGTGTTAAATTAATAACTTTTTGAAATATATAAAATTAGTAAATATTTGTTTTTATAAACTACTTTTTTTTACGTCCCTTGGAGAGTTTTTGGCCCCGTCCGATAAGTGTTGTACATGATCGTTATATAAATATTCGTTTTTGTCACAAAACGGACATTTATATTCATCCAGTACAATACTTGTTGGATTTGTCTCTATATTGGACAAGTTATAAACACAGTAAACAATTATATTTCGTACATTATTTCGTTTCAAACGGTTCACAAAATTTCACCATCACTTTTCTTTTTTGTTTCTTGTGTATACGCATTTGTGTACAATGCATGAAACAAAGGGAAAGTGCTGTCGAAATATTGTTGAATCATTTAAAACGAAATAATATACGAAATGTAAGTGTTTATTGCATTTGTAATGAGAAGTATGATGAATGACCAGGAAAAAAGATAACCATAAACCAACATTTCAATATTGTATTCTTAAGTAGGGTAAAATTGACGCGTATAAGTTTATGTATCGATACATTGAAAAATAAAATGTCAATTCATAAAATAACGAGTATTTATTTTTGAATTTGTGACATATTTTTTCAAATAGGAAAATTGATCGATTATTTTGTTGATCAGAGGAAATGGATGTATCAAATGAGGGGATTGAGAGGCTCAATAAAAGAAGATTTTTTTTAATGCTATAAACGTATTTGTTGAATTTGCTTTAAGTAATAACGGAAATGATGTAGAAATTCGTTGTCCGTGTAGTAGGTGTAAACATTTGAAGTATTTGTTATCCGATATTGTGAAAGTCCATTTGTGCAAAAACGGTTTCGTGCTGGAGTATTATGTTTGAAATCGTCATGGAGAAGTTGTAGCACATACTTCTGCAGAGTCTGAATTAGAGATTACTGGTAATGAAACTGTTATGACGAACCGTATAGAAAATATGGTTGAAGATGCAGCACGATCAATGTTCCCTACGGTAGAAGTTGACAACAATAATGTAAATGTTGAAGAACCAAATATTGAAGCAATTTTTTTTATGATTTACTGGATGCTGCTAAAAAACCTCCTTGGGGATGGTTGTAAAAGCGGCACTCGGCTATCAGTAACCGCAGAATACGTTGCGATGAAGTCAAAATACAACATCACTGAAGCCGGATTTACAACCGTTATACAAGCTGCAAAAAGACATATGCCGCTCGATAATTTAATGTGTGAAAACCACTATGAAGTTAAAAACTTATGAGGGCTTTTGATTTACCTTTTCAAAAAATAGAAACATGTTTAAATGGCTACATGTTGTTTTGCAAAGAGTCTTAGGAAGTGTAAAATACGTAATGAGGAAAGGTACAAACCAAGAAAAAGAAGAGAAAGGAAGTTCCATATAAACGTATGCATTATTTGCCCATCACTCCTAGGCTTCAAAGATTATACGCATTTTCTGTAACTGCACCTCATATGAAATGTCATAGTGTGAGAACAGATGAAGAAGGTACGTTGACACATCCAGCCGATGGAGAAGCATGGAAGCATTTCGACAAAACTTATCCCAATTTTGCAGCGGAGAGTCGTAATGTTAAACTTGGATTATGTACGGATGGTATTTCACCATTTTCTTAATTTGGTACTAAATATTCATCTTGGCCTATTATCATCACACCTTATAATTTACCTTCGTGGATGTGTATGAAAACACAATATATGTTTTTTACTACTGTCGTTCCTGACCCCGACGATCCGACACAAGGAATCGATGTTTATTTACAACCGTTTATTGAGGAGTTAAAAATACTGTGGAACGAAGTAGTAGAAACATACAACGTTTCAAGGAAAAAAAATTCATATGTCTGCTTCTTTTTTGTGGACTATAAGTGATTTTCCTGCCTATGCAATGCTTTCAGGATGGAGTATATTCGGTCGTCTAGCTTGTCCTTATTGCATGGAAGAAACATGTGCGTTTTCTTTACCGAATGGTAAGAAAATTTCACGGTTTGACTGTCATCGATGTTTTCTCCATGTCAAGACATATACAATATATTTCGTCAATGGATATAAATTTAACACCAAAGAATATGGTGCAGAAAAATTAACTAATAATACAGATGTATTTGTTAAAGGTGGTGATGATTCAGAAAATCACGTAAATGATTTTTATGGCAATTTAACTCAAATTTTGCAACTGACATATTTCTCACGACCCGCGGAGAAGGTGTTTCTGTTTAGATGCAATTGGTTTAGCAATGTTACAAGTTCTGAAATTAATTTGCACAACGATCATAATCTTATTGAAATAGAGCACATATTGCATTATCACAAGTACGATTCTTTTATACTAGCCAAACAAACATTGCAAGTTTATTAGGATCCTTGTCTGTCTCTAAAAAAAGATAAAGCAGATTGGTCAGCAGTTTTTAAAACAAAGGCAAGATTTACATTAGGTGGGAAGAATATTCCAAACGAACAAGCTTATCAGGTAGATCTTGAGCAAAGCAACGAAATAATAATAACAGACGATCGTACTAATTTTGGACCTCAGATTGATGAATCAAACGTTTGGATAGAAGCATTCGAGAGTAGGGAGGAAAATAACGTAGAATATGAGACCGAATCTAAATCAAAAGATGATGAAGATTGATATAAATATTATGTTGAATTATTTATTATGCAATTTATGTAATTGATGAGATTTATTTTGCATCATTTATGTCATTACATCATTTATGTCATTACCATTTCTATCATTTATTTAGCAATTTATGTTAAAAATGCAATGTATTCTGCTTATCGTCGGAATATGAGACCCAATCTGAATCAGGTATACTTTGCACTTTATGTACTTTATCTCATTTATGTCATTTAACTATAAAATATATTTCATTATTATGCTATTATTCTCTTTAAAAATGATGTGTCTATGATAGATATCATGTCGTCCAGAAGGAGGAGTTTTTCCCATTCTTCAGGAGGCGTTGACATCGGTCCATCGCAGCCGCCACAACGTCAATCTGTGTATCTGGTACCTAGAGCGGAGGGGTAAGTATTAAACTTTTTTCAGCATCTTGAATATTTTGTGTACGATATAATAATCTGTATCATATTTAACACAGAGGGTTTGACCTACAGCCATCAGCTGTAGTTCTATTAGTTTCGAGAGATTCGTACGAGAGTAGAATGACGGCTTTTTGGCCGAAGTGGGATAATATCCCTTCCCACCTCCTGGAGTATATATGGCAGGATTACACTGTAAGTATACTCTTTTGTTTTCCATTCTCAACTATTTTATCGCTTATTTATTGTTCACCCTTTATTGTCTAATTTTTTGTCGCTTTTTTATCATGAAATGCAGGCCGCAGTTGACGTACAATTAGATGACCTGCAGCTGGTACGAACTATTGAAATGTAGAAGATGAGAAAGAATGATCGGGATTCAATGTCGGTTGTGAAGCATAAAGGGAAAAAGCCGAACTGGATAGGAGCGAGCGTGCGGGAAGGGTGACTGACACATTGGGATAGTGACGAAGCGAAGGTAAGTATACTAAACTTTTATTAATTATTTGGTTGATACGTAAATATCAAAAAATATTTGGTAAGTAAATAATGTATTAAATTTAAATGTATAGGCAGAGTTGGAAAGAAACTTTGCGAATAGGAAAAGAAATCATGTGACTCATCGAGGAGGGTCCAGGTTGTTCCAACAATATCGTCAGAAGTTGGTAAATTTATTAAATGTGGATTGTAAATAGTTATTGTGCTGTATAATTTTGAATATACAATAATAGTACATGATAATCAATTTCGGAAAGATGAGGCGTAGGGTCCCATATCGTACATGGATGTATTTACTTGTACTCATGTCGTCGAGCATGTAAATCCAGACGCGACAATTTCATATACATGGCATGACGATAAATCGAGAAAGAGCCTTATAAGCATATTTTAGTTTATGTACTATTAGCAACTGTTTTAATTATTAAAGTATACTGAATAAAGATATCATGCTATTAATTTTAATTGTATTTTTATTTGTTCATGCAGGCAAGGTTTATGGAACAACGACAGAAACTCCTGAAGAAAACTGGTCGAGAGCAGCTGACGACGGACGAGGAAGACGTCATTTTTGAGTCGGTCATAGTCATAATATTATCATAGTCATAATTCAAATTTTCAAATACCAAAATTATATACCATGCTTTAAAATTCAAATATAAAACTTGAAAGTATAAATTTTTAAGAATTCAAGATTTCAAATTTAAGTTCCAATTTCAACTTCGTATTTCAAAATTCAAAATTCTAAAATATGAAAATTAAAATTTTTAGCATTTTTTGCAAGGTTTATTAATTAATCCTTTCAATTACTCTTTAAAACATTAAATTTTGAAAACAATCAAAATTTCAAGTATGAATTTTCCAATTCAGTATTTTTAGGGAGAAAATTGGGCTTGGTTATCGTATCAAGGCAAATGGAGATAAACTAAGGCTATAATTATAATAGAATTCACAATAGCATACGTTGATTTACCCAACATGGAGGTTTTTCAATATACAAAATCCAAGCCAAATATGCAATGAGATGATAATGCAAATTATGTTAAGTCATTTATTATAAAATTATCAATTACAATTTGCCCTAACGGTCATTGTAACGACCGCCCTATACCGCCACCACAGATAATAACTAAATAGTGCGCTACAGTCATGCTCGACCGATATAGTACGATCATCGTAATGAATAATTACAAACACAGCATATAACCCATCATATCTTACATCGCATGGACAAAATATATTATCATAGATATAACAGAAGAGATGGTAATAACTATGTAAACAACCCATCAACAGAGTAACAGATCCACAGAGTTATACATCAAATGTAGTGGAGTTTATACAGCAGAAGTAAAACTCTATAACAATCTCAAATACAAGTAATAAGCAGTCACTGCTAGGGCTCCCTAGTGTTGCACAATAGAACATGCGTAGAATCCATATAAGTATATAATACGAGATAACTCCATCCAGTTCGTCCTCCGAACATCTACTGCACCAACAAGACCTGTTATCTAGTCTACTCATTTAAGAGTACCCAAGATAATAAGAATCAAAGCATAAAATCTTGGGTCGGACAATAGTCTAGTATGAGCGGTAAATAAATCTCAAAATACTATACAGGTAAATATGGTAAAAAACAAGAGTACACGAACCATACCTGACATGTCCCTGTAACCAAAGAGTTAGCACATAACAGTATGATATGCTACTCTACGACATCATAAAGGTGCAATACAGAATACCATAGTGGATGTCCAAATATCCCTTTCTTTAGTACCAACTCCCAATGATATCCCGAGTGATAACCCACTAATGAAAAGCAACCATATCATTCATCAAACAAGACTCACTTTACTCTATCCCATGCTCTGAATATATGATAACTCATATAGCTTCCTTACTTTTAGGAACTAATGGAAATCCAGGTTCTCATTCTACTCTCATATCTCGCAGCCCAAAGCTGGACACTAGACCCAAAGCCACAAGTACAAGGTATACAGATCCTTGCTACCAATCTATTGGTGTCCCTACTTATAATACCCCTGCTTCGAGTACAACAGAAAACACTACGAGCACCAACGATTCCTTAGCACATACACCCGAGCCCTCCTTTGCTCCATTTGGATACCGAGTCCTTCTTTCTCAATCCAGTTTCTATTATTCACAAGGAACCCTTCCACATTCCATGATCCTACTGCTCACTCCTTTACGAGCCGTCATCTTTGGAACCTACTTCCAACACGAGCCAACATCCAAAGATTCTAGCTTTTCATCATGCTGTTACATCATCATCCAATCTGATACAAACAATCCTCTACAACGACCTACAAAACCTCTACATCAGTCCCTAAAAGTTCCAACTCCATACCCCATGCCATGATAACTCGGTGCCCACTCATCCCTATGAGTCGGTATCGACTCATCTACTTAGCCACCTAATAGCTAAGTTTCCTCTCAGGCCTCTAGTACTCCTCTACAAGTACTTTAGACCCTGACTCATCGCTCCTTGATAACTCGGCCCTCAATCCAAAGCTACACTTCTAAGTTTTAGAGATAACTCGTCATATCAACCAACTCTTAGTCAAATGCCCTACACTTTGCCATAGACAACTTCTATTAGCATTGCTCTTCCCAGCCATCAAGTCGTAGAAGCACCATGAGTCATCCATATGAGTCAGACCCGACTCATGCCATAACTCGATCATGACTCATGCCTTTAACTCCATAGTAGATGCGAGTTATCCCATAGCTTCCTACCATGCTCCAGGGCACGTCCACCAAGTTTCGTTCAATTCTGACCAACCATGATAACTCATCACCGACTCATCCCTATGACTCGAGGCCGGCTCATAATGTTTTATCTAATCAAGGTGTGAATTATCATGTAGCCTCTTACCATACTCCAGAGCATATCTGCCAAGTTTGGTCTGATTTCGACCAACTTTGCATTCGATTTGATCAATTCTTCGACCTATCTTTCTATGAATTCACAACACTAACAAACAATACCAAAACATAACATCCAATCATAGCATAACAAGCAATTTCATCCATTCAAAAAATGCAATTCATAGAACTAAGATAAACAAGTTAATTTCTAACATAGATCTACATATAGCATGAATATATAAAATGAACCAAGGTGATTTCTAATCAATCTATATCATATTCATGAATTAACATGAAATTAAAATTAGAAAAGGTTTTTATGGCCAAAAATCAATTTAAAACATGTTAAATCCTATATCCTATCATATAAACTTGCATAGTATAATGAGAAGGTATAAACCACTCACTAATTACCAAATTCAATCAATTTGTATATAGATCTTATCCAGACAGTGAAGAAAAGCACTTCAAATCAAGCAAATCGACGATCTCTATCTACTAATTGACAATCTAATAACTAATCAATAATCTAGATTGATTTAGAGAGCAATTTGGATGAATTAGGATGGATCTAAGGCTAATTAGGGTTTAGACCTGATTTGGAATGAGAGGGAAATGGCTAAAACATGGTAGATATGGCAGGGCTATATGGGTCGCACCCATTATATTATGATCATCCCAAGATCTAGTGTCGATATCACTATGTATGTTTCAGGCCCATTTTTGGTTGTTGATCGCATCCAAGGGGTGATCATATTCGGTACTACCTAGTTCAGGAGTAGGCTAATTCTGTGTTGGCAGGGGTTGAAAGGTTTTCGATCCCACTGTACATTTTATTTAGAGGTGTACAGATTTTCATAAGGTAATCCCTTACCGCCATTTGTTGGAAATCCATTCTCTAATACGAGCCTACGATTTTTGATTGTATATCTATTATTGCCATCATGTACACACATTACAACTATTTGATTATTGATATTTTAAATCATAGACATTATTAGAAAAACCCTAGATTTCAAAAGAAAGTATTTTGGTTATCGTAAGTAAAAACCAGTCTGTGTTTATGTGCGGCATGGTCTTACAAGATACCTTTGATTTTAAAGGGTTTTATAAGTTATAATAAAGTTCCTTGTGATTTGAGTTTCTCACGCTGATTTTACCAAACTGACACGGACGTTTTTTTCCTATAATGCTTGGGTCGACGCGAGAATATTTTCTAGATTTAGCTGGTTTCTTTGGAGCTTTCAGAAGACGAGCTAGATTCTCCAAGATATATTCACGTATCTTATATTCTTCCGCTGTTTTGGTTACATTGTTTTCTGTCTGTATTTATCAGAAATTGTAAGGACGGACTATTATAATTGTCCAAGCTGTAAGTAAGTGTACTATGAAGTTGTATATAATAAAGATGATTTCTTTTTGTAAAGAACTTGTGTATATTATATATTTTTCTCATCACGATGTGAGGTTCTGTTTTGTCTTCTTTTCTCTTCACCCTATATGACCAGTCTTTCGGACACTTAAATGATTGGCACAGGAAAACCAATGATGTATTAAGTGTCGTCTTCAGGTGTAAGAAAGACGGATCGTTACAACGGCCCCCCTTGATTTGGCATCCATAACTTAAACCCTAATTGTAACCTATGGTGAGTCGACAAGCTTTCTCGAGGGACGGAAAAAAAGGAGAAAGAAATCAAAAGATGGCCAAGGCCACACAACTTGGCACCGAGTCGTGCACACAAAATCGGTACCGAGTTGTAAAGTTGTGGGCTTTACCCATGATTTTTCGTTACAGCTTCGGCCTGATGTGGAGAACGTTGATAAGCATTTCCTAGCAATTTACACGTCTATAAATAAAGGAGGAGATGTACTAGAAAATGGTATCATTTTCCAAACTACTTTAAATCAATACGAGTTGAGTTATTCAATTCTAAACTAAACTCCGTACAACTCATACCCAAGTTGTAAGTAGTCGAATTGTAGTATACTTTGGAGGAATAAGGTACACTACAACAAATTTTGTTTTTGGCGGTGCAACCATTTGCAACACAAAAGTATAAGGGGCTAAACGTGATATTTGCAACATTAAATTACGCCGTCCATAATATGGGCAGTGGGTATTTGGTAGTATTACATTTCTCTTACTTCGACTTTGTTTTGGATCGCAAATAGCCATGTGGATTTTAGAATAAAGTATACTTAGAAATCTAAAGTGTTGCAATGCTCAAATATTATCGTGAAAGAATATCGATATTTTACTATGTACTGTGTCGCTAATAATGATTTTGAAGTTAAAAGATATATCTTAAATAGGCTACCATTAGGGATGTTATTTAGTTTTAATAATTTGAACATTCACTATATATATATATATATATATATATATATGTGTGTGTGTGTGTGTGTGTGTGTATATGTATGTGTATATATATGTATATGTATATATATGTATATGTAATTATGATGTTGTTTTAGTCAATACAACTTTCTTTCTCATCCATGCTGATAAACGTTCCAATAATTTTTGTAGTTTACTTTTAGTAAAACTTTAACACGGTATTATACACATTTGATATTAATTTAATACATTTTATGCATAGTGTCAATCAATAACGTGATTTTTTTTTGATTTAGGCTAGTTATATAAATAATGACGTTTTTAGGACATAACATGCGCCATTTCAAATGCCGTCAGTTGCATTTGTTTATAGCATAGTTGGCGACTTTTCAAAAGTAGTCATAACAGTGTATCTCTGATTAATTTGTAAAACCGGCATAAACTAAAAAAAATATCCTTAATAACGAGGCACGAACCCCTCTACGTACCTGTTCATCGTTATCAGAACCTTCAGAAGTAAATACCTCGTTTCTATCTTCTAGGGTTTCATAGAGCCTTCCTCTGCTCAGCTGCCCCTTTTCACTCCTCCCACTTCTTCAATATCAAAAGAAATTCTCTAGGCACCCTTAAGTCTTTCACCTCCGTAGTCACTTGTTTGTTGTGCTAAATCGTTCTGAAGGACGATAGGTCTCTCTCTTAAGCAGGTATCTATCAATTTTTATTTGATTACCTATAAGTTTTAACCTTGTTCTACGATTCTTGTAATATACTGGATTTTTAATTTACCAGTCTTTTTAATCAAAAATCCGATTAACTTTCAAAGTTTTCATCTTTGATGTCTTTTAATCCGAAAATCCTAGTCTACACTCCCATGGTGTCTTAAGTAGAACACATTATTTTGGAAATATGAATTTACGTATTTTTATTATTTTTAGTTCATTTCAGTGTGGTTAGTTGGAGTTTAAGGTGTTTCTTAACACATGAAAGTAATAGAATCAAACATCAGATTTGTGTAACAAGTTGATTTCCATTCACTTTTAACGCGTGCTTTTAAAGTAAAAGAAGGAACGGCTCTTGTTGAGCCCAGGGAAAATTTTGTCTCTAACATTTGTTTTCTTCTTCTTTTCAATTAGCAAACCTTTGACATTTGTTACAAATCTTTAAAAAGTTGAAAATAATGTTGATTATAAAATACCATATATGATTGTATATATTGGAAATAATTAACTTATGTTAGCCATGCATAACTTATAGGCGAGAGTTCTACTTCTATTTTAAAAAAAAATTAATATGTGGTTACTCTGTCAATGGAGCACTCTTTTTAGCGTGGTATAATGATTTGGTTGCATTATGCACCATGTGTAACGTTTGTTCTAATGCGAACAATATAACATATTTATATCACAATATAACATGAATTGGTGGACTAGGCACTAATTCACTAATGTAGTAGGACTCAAATCAGATGATATGCATACATTATGCCAATTATTGAGGCTGTTATAATTTCAATATCACTTTCTACTAGATCCTATTGTTATTCAAGTTAAATTGAATTAAACTTAGATTTAAACTACGCATAAGATACATATTCAAATTAACATAGGTTCATGAGTGCAACTTTATTCTGCCATCGTTTTGTCATATTTGTTGGTCTGTTGACGAATACTTTCGGATGCGGATAGTGTCATATCCGCATCCACATTCGAAATCATTTTCGAATGTTGGATATCCGCAATCGTGGATACGGACGAATATTGGATAATTATCCCATCTGCCATCGATCGATAAATCAAGAATATAAATAGAAAATTTGGTTTAATATAATTATTTTTAATTCCATTGATTATAAATGTATGCAAAATTAACAAATATAACGATAATAAAAAATTTTGAGTAGTTAAAATGCATTAAATGCATATTATAATATAAAACATTTACTTAATAAAATAATAAATGCACATATTTCATCGTACTAAAATACACATAAAATATAATATAATATTGTCAAAAACCGGACATATAATTTTCGAATACGAATGCCTTTATATCTGCATCCGTATTCGTTTATTCGAATATCAGATATTTATTTGCTTTTCGGACACGAATACAGATGGATTTCAGATTTTTTGGGTATTCATTGAAGTCTTAGTCGTTTGTTTGTTAAAGTGCATGTATGTTTGCAATTCATATTTTAAAGTTTAAGCTGGTAAAGTATTACACGTTTTATATGGATTTGATAAATGAGTTATGTAGTAAGTGGTTCTCCAATGCAAATGTCTTCTTAGGTCTAAAATGTTAAGTATAATGAGTTCGTCTTGCATATAAAATAACATATTCAATTGGAAAACACATTTTTCAATGCCTTGTTTGGTAATTATTAATACTATTTTTACAATATCTATAATTACTTCAAAAGTGTATTAAAAACATATTTGTTATAAATATATCCTTTAAATGTCATAGTAGCATTCCACAATGGACTAAGTAGACTAAACAAGACACTTGTATAGAAAATGCACTAACAGCATAGTTTATTCATTTAAGTGTGAACCTTTTGCGTAGATGAGTAAATGATGATAGATCACAGATACTGATAGGAATTCATATTTTTCCCAGTGCAGCCTTTTTTCATCATAAAAACTGATGTACACTAGCGACACGTTGAATCATTTAATTCTCTCCTTCATCTACTTTTCTCCATTTTTTCATGCTTGATTCAATTGTTAATAAAAAAATGGGGTTTTATAGTGCTCAACAAGTGTTATAACTCTTCGTTTTTTTCTAGGAATAGTACTAAGAGATTCAGTTTTTCAATGGGAGGAAGTGTCTACACCGCAAATTTTGGTACTACGGTCAGTATGATGATGTAACTCGATAATTTATAGGTATATAGGATCTTGTTTGGATTTAATTTCAAGATATGCAGTTGCATTGAAAGTTAGGTATATGCCTATGGGCTATGGGATTTTAATATCGACTAGCAATTCAGCTTTGTGTCAAATTTGGAGCTACAGGTTCAAAATAACTCATTATGGTGAGATTATGCTTTGTATGCTCAATAAAAGAGAAATCAAACGGATGTATAAGTAAAAATACTGGAACAACGTGAGTGCAGTGATTTCTTGTTGCCAAATTTTCTTATTTTTCTAGCATCACCACAAGAAAAAAAAACTTTAACAATGGTGGATAAACATTGTTAAAACACTATATCAACATTTTTTAATGCCGTTGTCATATCCATAGTTGCTAGAAGTAAGTTCATTATACAATTTTGTTAATGTTGCTTAGACAGATGCATATACCATATTCACAACACTTCTCGACCGTGTGATGTATATTTTTATATATTAATTAAAAAGATTTTACACAATTATTTCTAAATACTATAGAATATCGTTTCTACAAAAACATCGCTGAAACCTTTTTTACGACGTAATTTTCTCTCTCAATATTTTTTATACGTAACTGCAGAACCCACCTATGACTTATATCAAACTATTTTCAGTAACCAATTAATAATAAAAACAGAGTTCAACAAAATTTTGATTACATGATTCATTCCAAGTTTATCTTTTTTCATTTTATTTAAATTTGTTTTAGCAGTTTATTTTCCCTTGTTCGAATTACTTGCACAGTCATCAGATAATTTTCAAATGTCTCTGTTTCAAAATCTTTATTTTTATTTTTATCTATAGCAGAAAAATGTCCAACTATCAAAGTTTGATTTTTATTACACATAATCATATGATTCACACATTGGTTTATCCAAAAAACAAAAAAGTAAGATCGAGATATTTTAAACTAC
The DNA here is from genome assembly GCA_030737815.1 of Allium fistulosum. Lineage (NCBI taxonomy): Eukaryota > Viridiplantae > Streptophyta > Magnoliopsida > Asparagales > Amaryllidaceae > Allium > Allium fistulosum. The sequence continues at coordinate 10,832,521 of JASFAW010000014.1, forward strand.
TATTAATGTGTTTGAAATGGCAGATTAACATCAAGAAAAACAACAAGAGTCTATTTTAGAAATACGGTACTTATTCTTAAAATTATATACTTGAGATCTAGTACAACTTATATGACAATGTAGCTGAAGTACTTCATATTCCAGTTCTATAATAATAGTATATTGAGAAAAATTAGCAAAAATGATGTTCCTCGAACCAAAAATAATCATAGGTTAATTAAACAAGTGTAGATGAACATATGAGAAATAAGAGGCATAAGGGTAGTATTAACTTTGAATTTCATTAAGTTAAATGAAAGATTTTACTCATCAGTGAAGTTGCGATATATTTAGCGTACAACGTACAATATAATGTTACTATATGCTAAATTAATCACTATTAGCCTTGTAGAAGTCCAACACCGTTATGCTTCACTGTTCTATGTTTATTCTCGAAGTCCGCCTGGCACTAAAACTTCGTTCATTATCTTTGTAAAATTGATGCAGTGAATCTGTGGGTTTATATCAGAAAGGTTTATGTTCTTTCTCATTTGTTAACCAAGAGCTTCTCAAGCTAGCCAATTGTGATAACTTATGTTTTATATGAACCATCTTTTCATTTAAACATCTTATATCGAACAGTGGTTACAGTTTACTTATGAAGATGTTTCAGTTATCAAATTTGTGAACATATTTGATATATTATTAGCATAAACTATTCCACCACTAAAAATATTGTTACGAATGTATGGTATTAAATATGAGAAATCTATAAGAACACAAAATAATAGCAACAAATTTGTTGGCACAGTGGATCACAACTATTATATTGCCTCTTTATTTCAACTCCGAACGTGAACTCAATGAGACCCAACGGTTAAGGTCTATTGTGTCGCATTCTGTATTTATTTTCTATCCAAATAGTCATCCCCTATTAATCATACGAAATTATAAACTTTAAAGTAAGCTCTATAATATAGCAGGTTAGTTAGAGATTCGTAAAATGATGTAGCTATGAAAAAATATATAACTATAAGTTAAAAGGAAAATGGGTGAGATTAAAGGCTCTTTAGTAGTATTATTCTTATTAGAAATGTCTGCTTTATGATAAGAGATATGGGTATATGGGTTTCTAAATCTATTTTTTGTTTTGTTTTGTTATGATAAGTCTTGGTATCAAAGCTTGGTATGAAGTAACATGAAGTTTAACATTACTACCTTACTACTATTGTTGCTAGCTGAGAAACTGTAATACTTAACTGGTTTTTTTTGGCAGTTTATTCAGCATCATTTGGATCCAGCTAGCAATAATACTTTTCTTGCCAATAAGTTCAATGACTCAGTCACTAACAGTATCTAATAAACAGCTTGGTCTTGCTTTGCTTATTTTTATTACCAGCAATACTCTTCCTGTCCATCTTGGTTACTACTATAAATATCATACAAATAACAAAAATAAATGCAAATTATTTACCTTTTCAAAAACATATGCGTCGTCATTTTCGTATCAAATCCATGATAAAGAATACATTATTGAACTTCTTACCCAGCCAAAAAAAGGGTGGAGCTTTATGCAGCATGATCAACACAATGAAGCGGTGAAGTCAATCAATGCCTGATCATGAAAAAGCATCAACTTAGGTATCCATATTCTAAGAGTCAGCATACGAAAAAGGAACTAAAAGTGGACTCGCAATTATCTCTTCTCTATGTAATTCCTTGTGTATAAGTGAAGAACACGTGGCAAGTTTACACATCGCACATTAATAAACCTCTTTGCCAGCTGAAAAAAGAGTTAGGTTATCATACAACATTATTTTTTTGGAATATTGAAGTGACATTAGAAGATATACAAAATTTTGGTGTTTGATACTTTTCATATGGATGACATGATTTTTTTGGCCAGAGACACTTAGTTGACGCATAAATCTATTAATCAAAGGCGGTGACTACCAATGGGAGCTTTCCGCTTTCATCGGTACCATGTGGTTGGCAAAGCTCTTCCGATTCCAAATGATGAGCATCCCAAGATCTACAGAATGAAGATTTAGGCTACTGATAAAGTTCGTGCTAAGTCCAAGTTTTGGTGTCTATTATAAAGCTCAGTTTATGTGCAGAAGGCCTTTCATTTCCATTCCACTAAAAAAATCCAGAACCTCACACGTGTAAACAAAAAATTAATCTACGTGGAAACAAACAGATCGCAAAACTCTTATCCGTCCAAAAATTCTGTACCCACAAGGGAAAAATTGTCGCAGCCACCATTACCTCCTTCAACTATAGGTTGCATTGCATATAACCGTACAGGATGTTGAAGTGATTTCCTATGCTAGCTATTGTTTGATTGTAGTTACAATGGTAGGCGATGAAGTTTATATAATTTAGACGATGCACCCATCAAGCTTATTAAGGTCAACGTTTTCTGGACAATGATAACAAGCTTTGCTTTGCCTTTCAGGTAGCTTCTCCTCTCCCATGTCTAAGTGGTATGAATAACAAAGAACAAATTTGTGTTTATGTCATGTAGAACAATTTTTTCAACTTTCAGTAGTTAGTTTTGTTTATAATGGTATACCAATAGAATTTTATCAATATTGAAAACTCAGGTTCCTAACTATTATACTTTAGTTTTACCAACAGTTGTAAATAAAGGTTTATAAGATAAATTTTCTGACCTGTAGCTTGGGCATGCATTGGAGTACTTGATATCCAACTAGGAAACATTTTTTCTTTCACATTCACAAGTTATCAGTGTAATTTAGTATGTATACTTAACTTGCCACACTTAAGTGTTTTGTTAAAAAATAAAAAGTGCACAAAAAAAGATTTTATGTGACCGGGAAACATATAGCAATATGTATGAAATGTGGATCAATGTATGATGCAATACAGGGAACAAAAATAAATGATGGCTTAAAGAATCAAAATAAAATTGGGATTTCAGCTTTGTTAGTATGATTTGGTGGGGTTGAATTAAATAATAATTTGTAATGCTTTAAGTCTGATTAAGTGTCCATTACTTAGAAAAAAAAGTTACCAAAAATTATGGGACTAACTAATATTATTTGGCTGAAGTTAATGGAAGCATACATAATAAGTGGATAATGGCTATTGAAAATGCAACAAATTTTATATTTGTTAACTATTTCTTACAAAAACTGCTATTATATCAAGTGAGAAAAACGAGTTTAAGCTTGGCTGTGTTTGGAGTCCATGAATTTTTAAAGTAAATAGTGTTTTCTAGAAAGGAATGGAAATTGAGTTTGGGCTAAGGCCCGTAACCTAGCTTATAAGTTAGCTTACTCTTCATCTCACTTTCGTTCCACGTTACTTTTCATTTCATTCTCCTGATCAATTTCTTAATTTTCCATTTAGGCTAAACTCTAAATCCACTCTAATCGCTTTATAGAAAATTTCTAAATCCAAACTAAAATCAACATAATTCATTCCATCTAATTCCTCACATAACCCATCAAAGAAATAGCTTGAATTAAAGTTTGGATCTTAATCCAAGATTTCAAGAGAGCAAAGTTTGAGTTTTTGGCGATTATAACTTAGTTTGGTGAAGAAGGTGGGTGTGATGGTTCTATAACTATTTTTACATGTTATACTTCATATATTTGTGTTTATGTGATTATGGTGTTATGTATAATGATTTAGAGAATAATATGTGATGATTTAGGCTTGTATTCATGTTATAAGCATGCTAATATTAACTTATTATTTGTTTAAGACCTTAATTACTAATTTTGAAATAGTTAGCAAGCTAAGAAACGAGATTTGGATTAATTGAATGATTATATGTGATGTAATGGATTAAAGGCTAATTGGATGACATAATTAAGTGCATGTCATTAGTTAGCAATAATGAAACTAATTTAAATGGGTTTAGAAAAGTTGGTAAGCTAATTAAGTGAGTTTTGAACTTTACACTTATTATTAACGTCATTAGATAGTTAATGAAGCTTAACTAATACTTATGGATAGTATTTAAAAATAAACGATCTATTTACTTATAAATATTATTGAAGTAAAGAAATGATTTTATAAGTAAAAAAGAGGTATTTTATAAAATAATGTGATATTTTATAACATAGTATAAATGAAGCTTATTTAGCGTTTATAAATTGGTTATATGATTTTATAAATGAACTGTAGATTTTATAAAATAAAATTGAGATTTCATAAAATAAAATTGAGATTTCATAAAATAGTAATATGATGTATATTTAATTTTAATGAGATAATTAAGTATTTAAAGGCTTAAAAATGATCAATAGCTAATAATATATTTTAATGAGGTAATCAAGAGTCTGACATTCACTGTGATAGAAAAGTCCCAGACTTGCAGAAGCTTAAAGGAAAATTCTGCAGAACAGCAATTAGGCATGCGATGTTATATGGTGCATAATGTTGGTCTACTAAATACCAACACGTCTAGAAGATAAATGTAGCAGAGATGCATATGCTGCGATGGAGCTACAATCATACAAGAAGAGATCAAATTAGAAATAATGATATACGTGATAAACTTGGAGTAGCACCGCTTAAAGATAGTTTGTATGTCTCCAACGTAGGTCTCTCGAGGCACCAGTGCGCTTTGGAATTATAGGTCGTGTTGAATGCTTAAAGTGAGATAGATGTCGACCAAGGTTGACATGGGAGGAAGTAGGAAAAAAGGATTTGAATGATTGAAATATATCCGAAGAGTTGGTGTCGAGCATGAGCGCACGTGGAAGTTAGCGATCTACGTACAGAACCATGAGTTAGGAATTTTTTTCCTTAGGGTTGGTTAGTGGTAGTGTTATAAATTTTAGATTATAGGACTAATGAATAAGGGTCTAAGACGTAGTGTTTGGTCTTTGGTCAATATTATTATTAGTTCCATTATTACTATGAGTATTATTATTATGATCATCATGGTTTTTTTATTTATTTTTCTTTATATGTTATTTTTATTTTTATCTTTATTTTAGTTATTATTATTATTTGTTTACTTATTTGATTTTGTTTTATTATTATTATCATGATTATTATTATTGTTATTATGATTTTTAAATTGACTTTGTCATTTAGTTTTGAGTTCCATCGTTAGCCGACCCCAAACTTGTTTGTGAATAATGACTTAGTTGTTGTAAGATTTTATAAAATAGTATGAAATCATATTAGACTTTTATCGAAAAGATTTAGTAAATAAAATTTGGATTTGATTAAGTAATAAATGAATTACTTGTTTAAATATGTGTGTATGTATATGCATATGGGTAAGTATATGTATACATGTATTTGAAGATGTATAACAATCAAAATAATTTGCGTACCGTGGTTAGAATTCTTGTGTATGTTTGTTTGTTTATATGTATGTGTGCAATTGTTTGAAAATACTTACATTGATGTGTACAAGTGCATTGCTGGCATTTCACGTAGTCATAGCGATTATCGTACGTGCTTAGTTGCATGAGAGTACACTAGGCCAAGTAAACGCTTCGTGAAGTTCGAAATGTGACTTGTGTTGTGATGTGTGCTTGTGTACGCATGTGTAAACGTGCACGAATGAGTGTGCTAGCACGTCTATGCATCATATAAGGCTAGATGGCTGGTTGAGTACGTTTTGATGTGTTTAGAGGAAGCTAGGTCGATGAAATCGTCCGTTGAACTTTACGCGTGCAAAGAGTGGATTTCATGTTGAAATCAGTTTTCAAACACATAATAAACCACTTTCAAAACATCAACCAATGAACTCCGATGGGGTGGAGGCAGGCTTGAGAAACAAGGCGGCTCATCGAACCAAGTTAGGAATAAGTGGTAACCGACTTAGTGGTTTTTGTAAAAAAAACATTATATTTTGAAAAGATTTGCTATTGTTTGCTTCAAAATTACCTAAGCATATTTACGAATAAATGTTTGTCAAAGATTTACAAAAATAAGCCAGAAGAATTAGACACAAGAATTAGACACGCTTACGTCGTCATCATATAACTAATTAAGAAATCCAAAACAACAGTACTTAATAAACTATATGGTGAAACCCTTCTGCATAGAGTTCACACTAGTTGAATTCTAAGTTAAATAGTCTCATATAATGATAAATAACATAAAATTTAGCACATAAAAAATGCTTATAATGATCAAAATTGCAGTATTCCAAGCAACGTGACTATGCCTAGATTCCAATGTTGTATGGTATATAACATATATTCCACACATTATATTCAAACCATAATATTCCGTACCTACAAAATTGTCTCCAAGAGACAATCGAAATCGAAAGAAGGGAACATCATAAAAATCATTACACTATCTCAACTAGAAAAATCAAATACATCGGTTTAGTTTCTAATTAAACTGCACTGAACTACATATCCTGATAATTTCATTAAAAGGTATAACACTACACAAATCCCGACCAAGAAACATGACATGTCACATTAATAATTTAGTTCTAAAATAATGTAATGTAAACACACTACAACCATTCTAAGATGTTATAATATCTAAAAGCCAACAAAATAAATTGAAGTCGCAATAATAATGTTTTTCAAGATACCAGTAGCCAAGTGTTGTAATGAAATAACAAAGATTAATAATAGAAGAACTAGTAACTTTTATCTTACACTTTCTCTTGCACGGCCAAATGATCTTTTGGCTGTTTGAAATGACTTTTCAATTGCTTCTTTAACATTTCGTAATCTACTTATTTCACACTCGGATCACGCTAGCTGTTCAAGTGTTGATGATTTATCATCACATAGCGATTTCTCTTTCAACTCCATTTTGCTGATAGATCTACGAATTTATTTAAGCTTATTATTGAATAAACCTTCTTTGATTTGCGTATCAGATTTTATATCATTCATCGAATTAACTCACACATTATTTGTTTATGGTCTTATTTTAAAGTTTCAAGATATTCTAACATTTTTTGTAAACTATACAAATTAAAACCTTGTCTTTCCATGTCGACGAGAGTATTCCACAATACTATCATCAAGGTCAGAAATTCAAAATTTTAAAATTTCGTTTACAACATTTGAGAATGTGACCATCATCCCGATTGCCATTCCTTCACGACGACTTTCAATATACCATTTTAAAGGATTAAAATGAGGTTGTTGTGGTATATGCAAAAATATTTCGACAACTTTATTAAATTGAGTATGACAGAACAACCTCAATTTAATGGAGTCGTCAACTCGTCATAAATATTTTTGAGTATGTCAGAACAACCTCATTTTAATCTTTTAAAATATTATATTGAAAGTCGCCGTAAAGGAATTGCAGTCGGAATAATAGTCATATTCGCAAATGCTGTAAACGAAAATTTGAAATTTTGCATTTCTGAACTTGATGAACGTAATGATGGGCATCTTTGTCGACATTGAAAGGCTCGGTTTTAATTTGTACAATATACAAAAACTATTAGAATTTCTTCATACTTTGAAAGAAGACCATAAGCGGGTTATATGTGAGTTAGGTTTAATGAGTGATATAAAATCTGATACACAAATCAAAAAAAGTTTATTTTATCTTTGCTACTTTAATTTATTTTATTAGCTTTTAGATACTATATTATCTTAGAATAATTTGTGTGTTTACCGTATTGGTTACTTGGAAACTAAATAATTAATGTCCTATATGATGTTTTAGAGCAGGATTTGTAGAATGCTATACTTTTCAATGAAATTATCAGGATATGAAATTCAGTGCAGTCTACTTATGAATTAAACCGATGTACTTGATTTTCCCGTTTGAGATAGTGTAATGAGTTAACAAAATTTTCTTCTTTCAATTTTGATTCAGGCTCTAAAGAGACATTTGTTAATGTAAATAAACAATAATTTCTTACGTCAGAAAGTTGAATGGTATTGTAGTTTGAATATAATGCTTGGTTTGAGCTAAGGGTAATTACTTTCATTAACTTCGACCATAAAAGAATCAAAATGAATGAAGGGAATATGGTAAGAAGGGAAAGGAATTAAAAAGATTAGGAAAAGAGGGATTTGTACCCGAGCTTAAATTATTTAATTGAAAATTTGGTTTCACCTCTAGTTTTATGTGAAAATCTTTACTGCAAACAAGTTTAAATTACATCCATATTTTTAATTTCGGCAAATTTTTGTTTGAAAATTAAATTGGAACATTAACCACATGTTTCTTTGATAAAAAAAACTTTATTTAATTTTTTTCTGAATTTTTTGTAAAATTGCAAATACTTGCAGAAAACTTTGCTAATGTGTGCAGAAAAATTTACAAATATCTACAGTGTAGAAACTGAATATTTGCAAATTTCTCTGCAAATATTTGCATTTTTCTGTAAATATAGTAAAATTTAAAAATAGGGATTTTTTTCTTCAAAACCTATTATTGAGGAAGGACGGTGGTCTGTTTTGAAAATTAAAAGTAGTATTTTACGAAAGTTCCCAAATGTTAATCCATATATCCCAATTTTTTTTACATACATTTCATTCTTTCATTTTACTTAAACAAAAAACAAATGTTGAAGTTAGGCTGCCATTACTAAAGATGAGGAAGAAGAGGAAAACAAGTCACCGATAATATAAGCTTTCATTTCTAAGAATGCAAAGCATTTTAATCAAGCTTTTAACTAACGTGAGTAATACTAACTTTATTTCCATCCAAATATGTTGGTGTAGTGTGTTGTTGCTGTTGAAGAATAGATAAAATGTTTTTATAACGTTGGAATGAACATATGTAATTTTTGTTATTAAATAGCAAGGTCAATGACATGTTTATGAATGAAACTTTAGTTAATCATCTTCAAATGAATTAAAATATTGGATATGATTTTATAATATTAAATTTGAGGTGGATTTTCATTTTCATAATTTTTGGATGAGAAAATAAATTATTATGATTTATTTAAGGTAACGCGATACAAATTTTTTTTGGATGGGTTATTATGATTTTTATTTTTCCAAATATTAATGCGAAATAATACAACAATTAATAAAACCCAAAGTGGAATAATACGTCACCAACATGGCACAAAATTCATTGGACAACAATTCATCAATGATAACAACAATATTAAATGGCATAAGACAATGAAATCAATAAAGCAAACCAATATAAACATATTATTACTATCATAACATCAAATCTAACAACTGCAATATACATATTGATTTTGTAAAATAATAAACTACATTCACTATATTATAAAGCACAAAGAAGTATTTTATAACATAGGTGCGTGCGGCACCTCAAAGTTTGGAGGGTCATAATATAAGATTAGTCAACTGTGGGACACCTAAAAGATTAATCGAGTTGAGCTAAAAGTAATTACTCTCGTTAACTTTGGCCACAAAAGAATTAAAATTAATGAAGGGAATATGATAATAAGGGAAAAGAATTAATAAGATTAGTCAAGAGGGATTTTAGCCCAAGCACAAATGATTAATTCTCATATCTCGAAAACTTTTAAATACTCTTCAATCTTTCATTTCACTAAGCCAAAATAGAAATACTAAATGTAGGCTCCCATTACTAAGGAGGAGGAAGGAGAGGAAAACGAATCATAGATAACACAAACTTTCATTTATAAGAGAAGAAGGGATTTTAATCAAGCTTCTAACTTAGGTGAGTAATATTGACTCTATTTTTCATCCAAATTTGTTTAAATTTGAATTTAGTCTATTTTTGCTGTTTGAAATAATGATAAACATGTTTTGATCGGGTTGGATATATCATACGAGAATTTTGTTGTTAAATGGCATGACCAATGACATATTTATGAATGAAACTTGAGCTGATCGCCTTTAAATAAACAGAAATTTTGCGTCGGAAAAACGTTCACAACGAAAATAAATATACTATTTTAAATATTCATAGTCAAGATGTATCGAGATTGGATATCGATACATCCGTTGAGACTAGGGTATGGAACGCTCTCCAAATATTGGGTGTGTTATTCATGACTGCTGGAGACACTAAGAGGTTACGTATTGATAATCATTAGATAACTATGGAATGTTCACTCGATAGTTTTCTGTTGGTTAATATGAATAAGGTCAAATTGAAAATATTGATGTGACAAATTTACGCAGTTCTTTTGACTTGAGAAAACTGTTAATCTTCAATGTGGAAGCTCCACGTTTATTATAGTTAAATCATGACATGCCGTCCATTGAACGACTACAATTGGGTCAACTGTTGCTTGCAACTTGCATGCAATCGCACTCTCCCTTTTGCCAGACAGATGAGTGATATATCTTGTGATTGATGCTACTTCTGTAGTAATCTCCATTAATTACTTGATTGTTAATTACTTGCCCTATTGCCATAGAACTTTGCAAGCTTTGATTTGTTTTTGGCTGTAAGCTGATAGCACGGCAGGTAATTGTATTTCCTCTTTTTGTTTGTTAAATATATTTTCAGCTCGAGTACTAAAATTTTCTCTTAACAGGCGCTCCTTCTGGTTTGGAAGTGTGTTCGGCCACCATCGTGCTCCACCCTAGTTGAATCTGATCTTGGTTGTGTTATCCTGCCATAGGATGTATCAGTGATGTACTTCCCGCTTTGTAACATGCTTCGATTCTCTCCTCGTAGTTGTCCATCTTCCATAGGTTCTGATTTATCGTATTTGCGAGTTTTGGTTTTTTATTTGTTCCTCTGAAGAGTATCTGGCTTTCTGATTCGATTAATTTCCATAGTTGCAGACTGTCTATTTCCTTGTTCTTGTGCAGTCTTAAATTTTATCTATAGCAGAAAAATGTCCAACTATCAAAGTTTGATTTTTATCATGCATAATCATATGATTCGTACACATTGGTTTGTCCAAACACAAAAAAAAGTATAAGATTGACATGTTGAACTACTATTAATGCGTTTAAAATGGCAGATTAACAGCAAGAAAAACAACAAGAGTCTGATTTAGAAAAATAGCGCTTATTCTTCAAATAAACACTTGAGATCTAGTACAATTTACATGACAATGTAGCTGAAGTACTTCATATCCCAGTTCTATATGTTAAATGAAAGATTTTACTCATCAGTGAAGTTGTGATATATTAAGTGCACAACTTACAATATAATGTTATAATATGCTAAATTAATCACTATCTGCCTGGTAGAAGTCCAATACTGTTATCCTTCACTGTTCTATGTTTATTCTCGAAGTCCGCTTAGCACTAAAATTTCATTCATTATCTTTGTAAAACTGATGCAGTGAATCTGTGGGTTTATATCAGAAAGGCTTAGGTTCTTTCTTATTTGTTAAACAAGAGCTTCTCAAGCTAGCCAATTGTGATAACTTATGTTTTATATGAACTATCTATTCATTTAAACATCTTATATCGAACAGTGGTTACAGTTTACTTATGAAGACGTTTCAGTGATCAAATTTTGTGGACATATTTGATATATTATTTGCATAAACTAGTCCACTGGTAAAATATGATATTAAATACTATTAGAACACAAAATAATAATAAATTTGTTGGCACAGTGGTTCTCAATTATCATATTGCCTCTTGATTTCAACTCCAAACATGAGACCCAACCGTTAAGGCCTATTGTGTCATATTATGTATTTATTTTGTATTCAAATAGTCATCCCCTGTTATTCATATGAAATTATAAACTTTAAAGTAAGCTCAATGATATAGCAGGTTAGTTAGAGATTCATAAAATGATGTAGCTATGAAAAGAAATACAACTATAAGTGAAAAGGAAAATGGGCGAGGTTAAAGGCTCTTTAGTATTGTTATTCTTATTCGAAATGTCTGCTTAATGATACGAGATGAAGAAATAAATTTTTACCAAAGAGGGTTCGTCCAAATTCATGTGCTTGACAAGCTTTTCCAATTGATATAGTTGGATACAACTTCAAGCTTCAAGTAGCTGCGTAAATTCCCAAGTAGCAATTGTTGTTTCATTTCAAGCAAGAACCATAAGTTATCCCTTCTAACCATTCTGCATAAATCAATGTCTCGGTTCAATGCCAACTGCCATTATTCAGAAATTGCTCAAACATGTACACCATGGATAAGAAAACAAATTTAAAGACCGATGTAACTACCATTAAGTCCAGTTGACTAAGATAAATTGCAAATTTAAATACTTGGGTAGTATTATTCAATGATCAATGGATCAAGGACCTAAGCCGATAACCCAAATCGTTCAATAATATTGTATATAATGCAATAGAGGAGTATCATGACACCTCCTCCATCACTACATATGAACTACAATAATTCCATTATGTTTTTTAACCATATTTCCCATTAAGCTTTGACCCACTTTGGTCTTGTAGAAACATACACGTCATCAATGTATGTATATGGGTTTCCTAAATCTGATTTTTGTTTTGTTTTGTTATGATAAGTCTTGGTATCAAAGCATGGTATGAAGTAACATGAAGTTTAACATTACTACCTTGCTGCTACGGTTGCTAGCTGAGAAACTGTACTACTTAACTGGTTTTTTATGGCAGTTTATTCAGCTTCATTTGGATCCAGCTAGTAGTAGTACTCTTCTTGCCAATACAGTTCAATGACTCGGTCACTAACAATATCTAATAAACAGCTTGGTCAGGTAAATATTTTGCTTTGCTTATTTTTATTACCCGCGATACTCTTCCTGTCCATCATGGTTACTGCTACAAATATGATAACCAATCTTTGTCGTTAGGTTCACATCTTATGCAGTAGTTGAGGTAATATTCCACCATCTTATCTTCGATTACATTTTTCTTAGTGTTTGCATTCTCATTTCAGTCATTCTTCTTCTATTTTAAGTTTATCTGTAGCAGCAATTTATTGATTTTCAAACTTTGTCCACAGTTATACTACTTTGGTTTATATTCAATTAAATTCTAACGTTAACGGTTTCTTTATATATAATATGTTTTTTACTTTCGCTATACAATTTTCAAGAAAATGTTGCATAATATATGTAGAATAGGTTTTTTAATCTTCGAATAAATTCCAATGTTATAATTGGATTTCATAAAAAAATGATTACCTAGCAAGGAGAAAAACAGTGTATACACAATGCTCACATCAGTCTTATACTCTCCGTCTAATATTAATGGGTTTGGTGAAGAATTTTTTTATAGTCAAGGCACGCTACTTACTCATCATATGTAACAACCCGTAAATTTAACCGGCTTTTAATAACGTAATTAGTTGAAATTTTGTGAAATTTTAAACGATAAAATTTTGAAATAAAAATTTAATATTTGGAATACGTCTAGTTAAACATAGCAACTGGTAAATTTTCGTCCGAAAATATGAAAGTTTATTTCGCGCGAAAATTCACTTCAATTCAATCAGTTAAAAAGTAATGAAAATAAAATGTTTCCGAAACTTAAATATTTTTACATAGAAAAATTATAAATCATCTTCTGAGCAAGATGTCAGTTTGTCGTTTTTCCAAATTCGGACATCTTTGGCTCCGTCGTTCTTATTTTCTGCAAAATAGCAGTATTCTGATACCGATATCGATTTTTATCGGATGATCGTACCACTGATTTCTATATACCGTTTGGATCGTCTCGTCGTGCCGATATCCACGGTATATTCGATTGTCAAATTCGGAGTCCGATTGTACGTTACACTTTGCGTAGCGATTTCCGTATCGGTTCCGCATTTTTTAACCTTTTTGAATTCCTTGTTGATTCGTTATCTACTCTGTAAGCAGCAGTCAATAGCCATTGATATTCCCAACATTTAATCCCTTGGACTTTTGTATTCCCAAAATTTCAATATATTTTTCTGGTTCATAACTATTTGGTTCGTTCATTTTCCTACCGGTTCCAATAATATTTGCCAATTCGTATTATTGGTTGTTCATTTGCTTTTACTTTGCTTTGAAAACGTTTGTTCGTCCCCTGCTCTTCTTCATGCCAAAACTCACCTGTTCCCTTTCTCTTTCGGCCATTCTTATAAACAAAAAAAAAAATTTGGCAAATGAATATGTAAGAGAGCACGTGTTTGTCGCCTCATCTACTCTCGACATCAGCTAACTAGTTCTTCTCCTCGCATTGACCCATCCTCATTTCCTCCGCATTGCCTTTGGCCGCAGCCAAAGCGATCTCCCCTACCTTGTAGAGCCTCGTCGCCAACCACCTCTCGGCCACCACTTCCATCTGCAAAGCGCTGCATAAGCCATTCACTCTTCATCAACTTCCCACGCTGTCCCACGCCTTAACAACAAGCACCTTTCTCTCCTCCCACACTGTTGATAGTCGTGCTCCTCCTCCCTGATGGCGGCCATTTTCCATCTTTTATATGTGAGGGTATGATAATACATATATATTTGTATGTAAAGTTTTATACAAGGTTTCAAAAACTGTTGTTATATATTGGTTTAGCTGTTTATATGAAGTACATATGTATTGATTTCAAAGTAGTTATATATATATATTATATAAGCCTACCTATAGTATATTGCACGTAAACATTTTTGTTTTGCTGATTCTCTTCCTAGATTATTTTGAGATGACACCAGACATATATCATCTATCCTACTTAATCTGCTTCCAAGAAATCTTATCTTGACATTGCACCGAAGAACGATATTGGATTCTTTGTTTTATGAAGTTAATACAAATGCTATTTTTATAGCCTATATATAATTGTATATATGAGTTGTATAATGGTTTATTTGCAATCCGTTAGTGTATACAAAGATATATGTACGTAAAAATATATACTTTGCCTATATTTGTTTTTTTATACAAATATTATTTGCTATATGTTTCGGTTAATATATTTTATTATAAATATGTACAGGTTATATTCTACAATATGCATATAAAAAGATGGTATATATTTGTTTGCAGATTTATATTGTATGCAATATGATAGGTCAGAGAGGATTGGTCGTGTGTTTATATATGAGGTTTATAAAAAAAAAATTTGGTTTGTAGACCTTTGTATAGATAAATATGTATATAGTGACTTGCGTACAAACTTGTAAAGTTAAGGGGTTATATATTTATTTTATATAAATTTGTGATTTTGTACTGTATATACGTTGATTTGTATATATGTGTTTAGTTTAAAACTATGATTTTTGAAAACGTGTCTATATATATATATATATATATATATAATTTAATGAATTTCAAAATTTATATTGGTTAAGCAAATAATATTAGAATAATATATATTTTTTGTTTCGGTCTACATCGAGCAGTTTCTGATCTATTTTCATTGATTTCTATTTATCAGCCCTGTTCGTCAAATTCGTGCCAATCTTGTTCGTTTGGAAATTCGCTCTCGGATTCGTAACCCATTTCAAATCTCTCTAAGCCTCGAAAGGTGAGCACTCACTCACGATTAACGTTCTTTTATTTATTAGATTTGATTTCAATTGAAACGACAATTGAAATATACTGCTGTTAGTTAATTACACTGTTATATATGCTATTACCTGTATCAGTTCACCTGTGACATCTGACACCATTTTCTGTTAATTATTTATGCGATGATAATACAGTTTGGCTGATAATTGATTGATTGTTGACGTTTATATTGGACGTTAAATTGTTAATGTTAAAATGATAAACAGTATGAAATTGAACTTGATATAGAACAATTAATTGTTAAATTTGATTTACTGACATTTGTATAATATGAACCCTTTAACTGTTAAAGGTATTGACACGTATGATTTGTTTAATTACACTTTGAACCACTGAATGTATGTTGTTAAATTGATGATGTATGAAATTGTAAATAGATGACAAGTGAAAAACCATAATGTAATAATCTTTAATCTGCATGAAATGATAGTGTAGATTCTAGAAATAATTATATTAATTCGTACAAATAACAATGCGAATTAATACGGTTATTTCGGGATTATTTGAATTGATTATTGGATTGTTATGGATTGTTGTTATTGCTTGTTTATTTACTTTGACACCATCCCAGTTATCACACTGCAAGTTCCCTTTGATATGTTTTGATTTGGAATTGAATTGGAATCGGGTTGAAATGATAAATACCCAAAAATTGAACTTTGACCTAGGATAGAAAATTAAATAAACCCGATTGGTCAATAACTTGATTTTGAAATAAGATAAGGATTTTATTTGAATAAATAATATGGTTTTGAAATGAAGTTGAAATTTGAATTTTAATGAAAGGAAAATGTTAATGTTTAATAATCTGAAACAAAATATTAACATTGTAATTGATGAATGAATGTTGTTTAATTTGAGAAATGATTGAATTAAGTTTGAAATTATAATTAAGTTTGAAATTATTAAACTTTGAAATGATTTAATAATTAAGTTTGAAATTATAATTAAGTTTGAAATTATTAAACTTTGAAATGATTTAATAATTAAGTTTGAAATTATAATTAAGTTTGAAATTATTAAACTTTGAAATTATTTAATAATTAAGTTTTGAATTATTTAATAATTAAATAAGATTGAATTATTTAATGATTAAATTGAATTGAAGTTTTTAATAAGTAAAATTGAACTTTTGAATAAGTGAATTTTTCTTCGTAAAGAATTGAAATTGAGTTTTCTTTATTAATTAAGTCTTGGAAAATTATTTAAAGAAAGTAAATAAGTGAAGTTGAATTTCTTTAACAAGAAATAAATGTGATTTAGTGAAATTAATGTAAGTCTTGTAATTGAAAGAATGGATTTGACGAATCTAATATAATTCAAAATTGTAAGTTTTGATTTAATGAAGTTGAATTTAAGAAATTGATTTAATGAATTGAAAATTTGAATAGAAATTGTTTTGAACGACAAATTACTTAACGAATATTAAATGAAATCGATAGATGAATTTAAACTGATTTGAATGTTAAATTAAATTAATTTAAATGATTTCAGAATGGAACTGATATACGAATTTGAATCAATGTTTGAATTGGTTTAAAGAAAGATTGAAATTTAATTATAAGATTTTGAAATGGAAATCTGAAAGTTTTGAAACGTAAATTTTGGAAATTGTTTTAGAAAGACAAATGAAATGTTGATTTACGAATTCTAATTGAATTGAAATTGATTTGGTTTTGAAATATATTAAACGACCAATCGGTGTAATAATTACGAGAGTTATTAAAGAGACCGGGATCGGTAATGGATATACTCTCTATCTGAACCGAAACCACTTTAATAACTATACGCGGAGTGTTGATCCAGAATGAAGTGGATGGTTTTGATGAACGCGTTGACTGAAGAAAGAGAACGATTTTGGATGACCCCTGATATGACTAAAACAGGAGCCGCGCCGGGCCATTGAGGATCGCCATCTCTAGCGGACACACTTCTTCGATACCATATCTATTACTTTTGTGATTCGATTTGGGTGCACCCCTCGATTTGGGAGTGTTGTTCGCGGTGTTGGGGTAGTAGCTGCTATGCCCAACATCAGTCCGGATCAGGCAACTACTAGTATCCTAGTTGGTATCGCCTCATGTACCTTGTCATACTGATTATCCTATTCGCGACCACTACGATTTTGATTTGTACCTTTAGTATATGGATTGCCCTCTGGTGACTTCCGGTTTTGGGGAAACTACGGTCTTGTATATGCTTTTGGGAATAAACAGGTTAAGAGGTGTATGGGCCCTGCTTAACCCTACTTTGATATCTTTATATTACTGATAAACATTATCTACTTATCGTACACTACTACATAGTAGATAGTTTAACGGATCCTTAAAGGATGGTTATTCCAAACATCCTTTAAGTTACTTGTATTTCAATTGCTATTTCACTTGAGTTGGATTTATTAATATGAGAATGTTAATCCTGACTCGAGTGTTTTATGTTTTGCTTTACGCTCGGGTCAGACTGAGTAGTTCAGCTTTTGAGACTCACCTTTGGAGTTGGAGCTTCGCTTGGAGATCCAGCTATCTATCCAGCTTTCAGATATTCGATGATTCCAGTGATGTATTCTGATTTGTATCTGATGTATCATGTTACTCTTCCGTGTATCTGGTTTAACTCTGATGTATTTTATATATTCATATAGTAGCTTCATGAACTACTATCTCTTTTATTTTCGCTGCACTTATTACTCTGTGTCTGTGATCTGTGATTATTTATTTACTGTATATGTTCAGTTTTGCCAATTTAAATTAACAACGCGGTATTTTGAGCAATTCAACTCCGGCATGAGTGTCTACCTATTCACTTATAATGGACGCGAATGGTCCAAAATATCGGGTCGTTACAGTTGGTATCAGAGCTTTGGTAGCTCTAGGCAAAACTCAACATATAGGGTAAATGTATTTACAGAATCACTCTCATTCGAGTTTCAATCTCATCCTTTTGACTCAATTCCTTTGAATTTCCGAACGTTCCCCTCGGTTCCAAAATTCCTTCGTATCCTTCACTATTCGTCTTCTTTCAATTCTGGAGCATCCCATAACTCCATTTTGAATGATATCTATAATAGATCGGCGGTCTCGCCAATCTTCGAATGATTCGTAAAGGAGCAAAACTCCTTTATAATAAGCATCGATTTACCGGAGATTTCTGTATCCTCGGTTTACGATGCTATCTATCTCCTGCTATACCTGAATTTTATTTCTTGAGATCGAATGTCGATTTACCTCGGGATTCTACAACGATCTTATTCTTGAAGTCACGGTTGACCCGGTTAAGGTTGCCCGCGATTTATATAAACTTGTCAATCTTCCTACTTTGCTATGAATCATCATATCTTGTTTCGAACTTATCTTCGAATCAAATTTCTCTTTGATTTAAGTCCATCAAATTTGAACCCTATCCTTATTTTGAAAATTTATTTCTGTATCGTCGAGCAAAGAAATGTATTTGTAAACTAATATATAAATGTTTTAATATATACTGTGTTGTTTGAGTTGTTGATGTTGATTTGGATTTTCGATCGATTCGTCTGATCAACGCTATCGATAGGATTCCCAAAACACTTTAGCAGAGCAAACTGACACAATATTGTTTTTAAATTTGGTAAATGAAATAAAATTGTGTGATTATACCATAAATATATAAGTAAAATTTTCTGGAATTTAATAAGTTAATTAAATTGTTGTTTGAAATGATAATAGTTGATTATCATTTATCGTTCTAAATAAATTTATAAATACGGTTTATAAATTGATTTGGAATTTGAAATGAATTTAATTCAGAAATTTGAGAATTTAGTTTCCGGTGATTTCGAACTTTGGTTTTAAAATTTTAAAGTATATATTATTGAAGTATTTTCGAATAGAAATCGTTTTCAAAGAATTTTTAAAATAGTGAAAACAGTACTCTTCTCTTTGTCGCTGGAAAATAATTTCGGTGATGGCGGCCGCATCATCGACATTCATTTTCGAGTTTCGAAGTGGAGATACTATTCTGTAGCTTTGCTACGGTTTTGTTTTGAAACAATATTTTGATTTGAATTTCTTCAGTATAATTTGATTCATATGTATAAGTATCTTATTTTAAAATTTAATTTGATTTGATATAAATATATTATATATATCTCTAAATTGTTTAAAGTTAATCGGAAATCTAATTCTTAAATTTTGTTAAAGGACAATGATTTTAATTATAAATAAAACCAAAATTTGGAATAAATATTTAAACTTGAATAATTGAATTGAGAAAATTTTATTTTATTGTTCAACTGCATTCTAATACAACTTACCTAAATCATTCAGAAGTTGAATATGTAATTGGATAATATATAAGATGAATTGAACTTATAAATAAAATTTGAGTGTTTATAATAAATGTTATACACTGAATTTTGATTATAAAGATGTTAATTGAGTTAGATAGGATAATAAATAAAACTCAGTTAATAATGAAATAAATTTGTTTTGAAAGAATTAATAAATTGAAATTTGATCAACATATGAAAATACCTTGAACTTAAAAGAAATTAATAGATGTAAATTTATTTAAATCGAAACTTTTACGGTTTAAATTAATTTATATGGGTTAAATATATGTGAGTAGATATATTAAGTAGAATAAATTGTAACAGTAATTTGGAATAAAGAAGAATTTAAATTTATTGAAGAAAATATGATTATAATAAATGATTATTCAAATTTATGGTTTTAGAAATTGTAAATTGAGGATAATCGGATAATAAGATAATAAATTTAGAAATAGTTGAGATTGATTTTAGTGAAATCAAATGGATTAAATCAATTAGTGAATATCAATTAATTTAAATTTGAATTTATATGGTTTAAATTAATTGTTATTTTGTATTACAAATCTGTTTTCTTTCTGGTTGTTTCTATTCTCCTACCTCGTTCCTTTTCAGGGACGAAAAGTTTTGAGTGGGGGAGAGTGTAACAACCCGTAAATTTAACCGGCTTTTAATAACGTAATTAGTTGAAATTTTGTGAAATTTTAAACGATAAAATTTTGAAATAAAAATTTAATATTTGGAATACGTCTAGTTAAACATAGCAACTGGTAAATTTTCGTCCGAAAATATGAAAGTTTATTTCGCGCGAAAATTCACTTCAATTCAATCAGTTAAAAAGTAATGAAAATAAAATGTTTCCGAAACCTAAATATTTTTACATAGAAAAATTATAAATCATCTTCTGAGCAAGATGTCAGTTTGTCGTTTTTTTCCAAATTCGGACATCTTTGGCTCCGTCGTTCTTATTTTCTGCAAAATAGCAGTATTCTGGTACCGATATCGATTTTTATCGGATGATCGTACCACTGATTTCTATATACCGTTTGGATCGTCTCGTCGTGCCGATATCCACGGTATATTCGATTGTCAAATTCGGAGTCCGATTGTACGTTACACTTTGCGTAGCGATTTCCGTATCGGTTCCGCATTTTTTAACCTTTTTGAATTCCTTGTTGATTCGTTATCTACTCTGTAAGCAGCAGTCAATAGCCATTGATATTCCCAACATTTAATCCCTTGGACTTTTGTATTCCCAAAATTTCAATATATTTTTCTGGTTCATAACTATTTGGTTCGTTCATTTTCCTACCGGTTCCAATAATATTTGCCAATTCGTATTATTGGTTGTTCATTTGCTTTTACTTTGCTTTGAAAACGTTTGTTCGTCCCCTGCTCTTCTTCATGCCAAAACTCACCTGTTCCCTTTCTCTTTCGGCCATTCTTATAAACAAAAAAAAAAAATTTGGCAAATGAATATGTAAGAGAGCACGTGTTTGTCGCCTCATCTACTCTCGACATCAGCTAACTAGTTCTTCTCCTCGCGTTGACCCATCCTCATTTCCTCCGCATTGCCTTTGGCCGCAGCCAAAGCGATCTCCCCTACCTTGTAGAGCCTCGTCGCCAACCACCTCTCGGCCACCACTTCCATCTGCAAAGCGCTGCATAAGCCATTCACTCTTCATCAACTTCCCACGCTGCCCCACGCCTTAACAACAAGCACCTTTCTCTCCTCCCACACTGTTGATAGTCGTGCTCCTCCTCCCTGATGGCGGCCATTTTCCATCTTTTATATGTGAGGGTATGATAATACATATATATTTGTATGTAAAGTTTTATACAAGGTTTCAAAAACTGTTGTTATATATTGGTTTAGCTGTTTATATGAAGTACATATGTATTGATTTCAAAGTAGTTATATATATATATTATATAAGCCTACCTATAGTATATTGCACGTAAACATTTTTGTTTTGCTGATTCTCTTCCTAGATTATTTTGAGATGACACCAGACATATATCATCTATCCTACTTAATCTGCTTCCAAGAAATCTTATCTTGACATTGCACCGAAGAACGATATTGGATTCTTTGTTTTATGAAGTTAATACAAATGCTATTTTTATAGCCTATATATAATTGTATATATGAGTTGTATAATGGTTTATTTGCAATCCGTTAGTGTATACAAAGATATATGTACGTAAAAATATATACTTTGCCTATATTTGTTTTTTTATACAAATATTATTTGCTATATGTTTCGGTTAATATATTTTATTATAAATATGTACAGGTTATATTCTACAATATGCATATAAAAAGATGGTATATATTTGTTTGCAGATTTATATTGTATGCAATATGATAGGTCAGAGAGGATTGGTCGTGTGTTTATATATGAGGTTTATAAAAAAAAAATTTGGTTTGTAGACCTTTGTATAGATAAATATGTATATAGTGACTTGCGTACAAACTTGTAAAGTTAAGGGGTTATATATTTATTTTATATAAATTTGTGATTTTGTACTGTATATACGTTGATTTGTATATATGTGTTTAGTTTAAAACTATGATTTTTGAAAACGTGTCTATATATATATATATATATATATATAATTTAATGAATTTCAAAATTTATATTGGTTAAGCAAATAATATTAGAATAATATATATTTTTTGTTTCGGTCTACATCGAGCAGTTTCTGATCTATTTTCATTGATTTCTATTTATCAGCCCTGTTCGTCAAATTCGTGCCAATCTTGTTCGTTTGGAAATTCGCTCTCGGATTCGTAACCCATTTCAAATCTCTCTAAGCCTCGAAAGGTGAGCACTCACTCACGATTAACGTTCTTTTATTTATTAGATTTGATTTCAATTGAAACGACAATTGAAATATACTGCTGTTAGTTAATTACACTGTTATATATGCTATTACCTGTATCAGTTCACCTGTGACATCTGACACCATTTTCTGTTAATTATTTATGCGATGATAATACAGTTTGGCTGATAATTGATTGATTGTTGACGTTTATATTGGACGTTAAATTGTTAATGTTAAAATGATAAACAGTATGAAATTGAACTTGATATAGAACAATTAATTGTTAAATTTGATTTACTGACATTTGTATAATATGAACCCTTTAACTGTTAAAGGTATTGACACGTAGGATTTGTTTAATTACACTTTGAACCACTGAATGTATGTTGTTAAATTGATGATGTATGAAATTGTAAATAGATGACAAGTGAAAAACCATAATGTAATAATCTTTAATCTGCATGAAATGATAGTGTAGATTCTAGAAATAATTATATTAATTCGTACAAATAACAATGCGAATTAATACGGTTATTTCGGGATTATTTGAATTGATTATTGGATTGTTATGGATTGTTGTTATTGCTTGTTTATTTACTTTGACACCATCCCAGTTATCACACTGCAAGTTCCCTTTGATATGTTTTGATTTGGAATTGAATTGGAATCGGGTTGAAATGATAAATACCCAAAAATTGAACTTTGACCTAGGATAGAAAATTAAATAAACCCGATTGGTCAATAACTTGATTTTGAAATAAGATAAGGATTTTATTTGAATAAATAATATGGTTTTGAAATGAAGTTGAAATTTGAATTTTAATGAAAGGAAAATGTTAATGTTTAATAATCTGAAACAAAATATTAACATTGTAATTGATGAATGAATGTTGTTTAATTTGAGAAATGATTGAATTAAGTTTGAAATTATAATTAAGTTTGAAATTATTAAACTTTGAAATGATTTAATAATTAAGTTTGAAATTATAATTAAGTTTGAAATTATTAAACTTTGAAATGATTTAATAATTAAGTTTGAAATTATAATTAAGTTTGAAATTATTAAACTTTGAAATTATTTAATAATTAAGTTTTGAATTATTTAATAATTAAATAAGATTGAATTATTTAATGATTAAATTGAATTGAAGTTTTTAATAAGTAAAATTGAACTTTTGAATAAGTGAATTTTTCTTCGTAAAGAATTGAAATTGAGTTTTCTTTATTAATTAAGTCTTGGAAAATTATTTAAAGAAAGTAAATAAGTGAAGTTGAATTTCTTTAACAAGAAATAAATGTGATTTAGTGAAATTAATGTAAGTCTTGTAATTGAAAGAATGGATTTGACGAATCTAATATAATTCAAAATTGTAAGTTTTGATTTAATGAAGTTGAATTTAAGAAATTGATTTAATGAATTGAAAATTTGAATAGAAATTGTTTTGAACGACAAATTACTTAACGAATATTAAATGAAATCGATAGATGAATTTAAACTGATTTGAATGTTAAATTAAATTAATTTAAATGATTTCAGAATGGAACTGATATACGAATTTGAATCAATGTTTGAATTGGTTTAAAGAAAGATTGAAATTTAATTATAAGATTTTGAAATGGAAATCTGAAAGTTTTGAAACGTAAATTTTGGAAATTGTTTTAGAAAGACAAATGAAATGTTGATTTACGAATTCTAATTGAATTGAAATTGATTTGGTTTTGAAATATATTAAAC
Source organism: Allium fistulosum (assembly GCA_030737815.1). NCBI lineage: Eukaryota > Viridiplantae > Streptophyta > Magnoliopsida > Asparagales > Amaryllidaceae > Allium > Allium fistulosum. The sequence goes on from JASFAW010000014.1 coordinate 10,856,698, forward strand.
GACCAATCGGTGTAATAATTACGAGAGTTATTAAAGAGACCGGGATCGGTAATGGATATACTCTCTATCTGAACCGAAACCACTTTAATAACTATACGCGGAGTGTTGATCCAGAATGAAGTGGATGGTTTTGATGAACGCGTTGACTGAAGAAAGAGAACGATTTTGGATGACCCCTGATATGACTAAAACAGGAGCCGCGCCGGGCCATTGAGGATCGCCATCTCTAGCGGACACACTTCTTCGATACCATATCTATTACTTTTGTGATTCGATTTTGGTGCACCCCTCGATTTGGGAGTGTTGTTCGCGGTGTTGGGGTAGTAGCTGCTATGCCCAACATCAGTCCGGATCAGGCAACTACTAGTATCCTAGTTGGTATCGCCTCATGTACCTTGTCATACTGATTATCCTATTCGCGACCACTACGATTTTGATTTGTACCTTTAGTATATGGATTGCCCTCTGGTGACTTCCGGTTTTGGGGAAACTACGGTCTTGTATATGCTTTTGGGAATAAACAGGTTAAGAGGTGTATGGGCCCTGCTTAACCCTACTTTGATATCTTTATATTACTGATAGACATTATCTACTTATCGTACACTACTACATAGTAGATAGTTTAACGGATCCTTAAAGGATGGTTATTCCAAACATCCTTTAAGTTACTTGTATTTCAATTGCTATTTCATTTGAGTTGGATTTATTAATATGAGAATGTTAATCCTGACTCGAGTGTTTTATGTTTTGCTTTACGCTCGGGTCAGACTGAGTAGTTCAGCTTTTGAGACTCACCTTTGGAGTTGGAGCTTCGCTTGGAGATCCAGCTATCTATCCAGCTTTCAGATATTCGATGATTCCAGTGATGTATTCTGATTTGTATCTGATGTATCATGTTACTCTTCCGTGTATCTGGTTTAACTCTGATGTATTTTATATATTCATATAGTAGCTTCATGAACTACTATCTCTTTTATTTCCGCTGCACTTATTACTCTGTGTCTGTGATCTGTGATTATTTATTTACTGTATATGTTCAGTTTTGCCAATTTAAATTAACAACGCGGTATTTTGAGCAATTCAACTCCGACATGAGTGTCTACCTATTCACTTATAATGGACGCGAATGGTCCAAAATATCGGATCGTTACATCATACATGTGGCTATAGAGTAGTATTAACATTTAACTCTACCATTGATTATTTATCGCTTTACATTTTTCAAACTGATTGTTATTGGTGGTTACTTGGTAATCATTTTTGGCTTATATCAAATACCCACAATATCAATTTTCGATGTAGAACCAAAATATTTTAGTATTATAATGTAAAAATGGAGTTGAAAAATGAAAAGGCAGGACTTATGCATTTTCCGAGTTTCAAAAACAACCATCGTACTTTCTAGATATTTGTGCCTCTTTTTTAATACTAAATTCTATTAATTTTTTATTTAAAAATCTCATTATCGAACTTTTCGATTAAAAATCAGAGATAAGGATTATTGAACTAGTGAAAGAAATGGAAGGGCTTCCGCTTGATTTCAATTATATTGGGGTACTTCCATTGGATGTTACTTAATTGGAGGAGGCCGATACTGTTTCATCCATACAGATTTATACGCTCACTAATTTTTTGTTGTTGTCATTTACTGCATTTCTTAAAAAAAAACTTCCTTAAACTTGGCCATTTAGTTTCATTTCGAATATATTCCCTATTTTCGTTGGGTTTTTCCCTTGAAATTGCTTACCTTTGTTCAGTATTTCTAGCATTTATTATGTTTGTTGATTTAAAAATAAAAGACAGTATTGTAGTTTTAACTTTCTCCAAGGTATGTATTACTGTGTATCCAAGCAAGTTGGTTCAAAGTGCAACCGAAATAAATGCTAATGCTAAATCAAATTGATAAGTCATTCTATAACCAAATTCAATGGCACATAAACCAAAATTACTCAATGTGATCCAACGAATTTTAGAATATTTGCAACGGTATAAGCAGTTTAGGATTGAAAAACATTAGGAGGGTTTTTACATTATTGCCATGATGTGCAAGAACAGTTTGAACCTATGACTGGCTAGCTACTTCACTTCCATTATTTGTTAAATTCAAAGAAACAATAAATTATGCTTGCATGACTGATTTGTACGATTGATTATGCCAGGTTACACGATTTTGTATGCCTAATTTCATGATCTGTTCTGAATGTTTACTATATGCTCCACTAAAACAAAATTCACTAGAAAGGGTACAAAAATACAGTCACAAATAATTATAGATAAACGCATCAATTTATATTTATGATGTTTACGCAACATGATTCTGCACTTATGAAAAATTGTTGGCCACTAGAACATTACATATATGTGTTAAGAAAAAAATGAATTGGTAATTACCTCCTCAAATAACCACATGAATGCTACTATGTGCATACAAAATGAACCATACCAGGGAATTTCCCATACCAAATATCTAATAACCTACCAGCTTGAGAAATCGATTATATTGTTATTAATACTGTAATCAACCACTTTATTTGTTGCTTATTAGGATTTCTTTTGCACCCTTTCAAAATATTCCTTCCACGTTAGGCTATCTTTTCATTGGTTGAGTATGAACTGAGCATTAATGATTAATCTATTCTTTTGTAGGGGAGTTAATCGGACGGACCAGATCGGACTGGTGGTGTTCATGTCATGTCCTATAAGAGTTTCGAACAAACACGGACCGAACAAGGCGTTGGCCCGGACACTCTTCGCATGAACCAGACAACGAACGGACGATGTACGGACAATAGAAAATTCATGGACAAAATACCGTACAAAATTTCTTGTCCTAATTCCTGTTCTGAATGAAAAACAGACGAACATGAACAGACAAACTTTGACTTCAAACCGAGCCGGATAACGGACACTCATACAAAACTAATATTCTTATTCTTCTAAAATAATTATAGATATAATAAGTATTTTGAACTATAATTGTAAGGGTGATGTTGTTGGTTTATGATTATATTCGTTCATAGTAATTTTAGAGTTTTATTCCATATTTCTGGATCCAATATTTCATTGTAGGGTTGTAAAATAAGACCCAGCTGATTTTTTATGTCCCTAAGAAATTCTGAATTTGGAGATGATAGGAGGTTAATATGGAATTAAATTTGGTAAGTTAAGAAACTGAATCGGTTGGGTGAGTTTTTCGCAAGTGGTTGTGTGATTTAATATTCGTAGTGGAATCCACTAAATACAATTATCAAATATAAAATTTTTGTCAGTTAGGCTCCATCAAATTCTCGTTATAATTTCATTATAGTGTTTGATGATTGGATCAGATAGCGCCGACTTTTGATTAGCTCGGTTGTTGCTAGTTCAGTTTCTAATTTGATTAAATTTTAGCTATTAATTCAGTATAAAATGCAGATATTTGCTGTAAAAACTCAAAATGCTTATAGAATTAGTTAGTAAATTTCATCGATTCTATTGATTTGGATAATATTTTTGTTGCTACTAAATTTTGGGTATATAGTCAGCAATGAGATAATATACATATAATCCAAAGGTCGTTTTTTCAATCAAGTCGAATCCGTTATTATATCAATATTTTTATTTAAATCTAATAACCTTGTAGCTATTCGGAATTTTGAACACTTCATATTTAAATATCTGAATTATTTAAATATTTGAATCTTGGTATAAACATGTTAAAAGTGATTTTATAACTGTGATTAACCCCTTTTAATTAATAATACATGAATGTAAACTTGTATTTGAAATATGTTTACAAAAATAAATATTTCAAAGAAATATCAATATTGTAATCGAAAATCGCTTTATCGATATATGACTTTATTCTCAATAGAAGTTGTTCGGACTTTTTGGATGCAGCTAATATTTTAATGTGTCGTTAATTAGCAACTAAAAATATTTTGGGTTTTAGGGCTAACTAATTGCTTTTGATGATGTCATGGGTGATGTTAAAGATATTTGTGAAGGAAGACTTAAAGGATGAGCAAGAGGATATATTTTGGTGGAAGACACATGGGAAGGAGCACTCTTTTGTGGCCGACCATAAGGAGTTTAGAAGGTGGTGACCTCTTGTAAACTCTATTTAAACACACTAAAAGCGCATGAATTTATTTTACGAAGTAATGAACAAAAATAGCACTTCATCCTTTTCTTTCTTCTCTTTAACTTTTTAAAACCAAACCAAATGAACTCCAAACTCCACCAAACTTTGGCAAAGGTTCTAGCACAATATAGAAGCATGGAATAACAATACATGTTGAAGAAAAGGAGCACAACCCCTTAAAAAATATTGTGGCCATGAGCTTTTTGGAAGAGGAGGGAGTGGCTGCGAGTAATTTGAGAGCTAGGGTGAAGTTATTGGCTTGTTTGGTGATGGTAGAAAGTGATCCTGTGTTCTAGGTGGCTTGTGCTAGGTGTTGACAAGGTTTTGGGTGATTTAACTCACTGTTAAAAAGTTAATATTATGTTCATAATTGTGTGTTAATATAATGTTATGAAGTTAACTAATGAAGTTATAACTTTGGATCTCTCTTGCTTTTGAAAGCAAACAATAACTTTATATGTAATATATTCACTTCTATTAACCTATGACATATAACGTGGTCTTTACTTTGTGTTTACATGTTTAATTTGGTTGTATATGATGTGGAAGTGTGTGTGCAAATGTTTGAAGAGAAAGAGTCGCTACAAGTACACATCGAAATATCTTGTATTTAACTTGTTTAAAATGGTGATTTGTAAATATATTGCAAAAGGATATACTTTGGTTGCGCTCTACATTTGTAGTAACGTATGGGATAACAGGTAAATGGTTTGGAAAATTATAGAACTTGTTGAACAAAGTTTGAAAAATAAGAAGGCAAGAAAGGTCATTATATGGACACTTCTACATGCCTTGTTTTTGAGAATTTTTAATATGATTTTGAAAGACATCCATAGGTGTTCCTTCGCATGGTTATTAAGTAGTCCAAGTACAAAACTTAGTGTAATGAAATCAGAGTTTAAAACATTTGTTTGAATGGATAAAACCGGACAAACTTTTATGCATTTTTCAAGTATTCTCCGTCAAGGTATCTTTTACAGTATTTAACAAATGCAGTTGTTAACCTAGGACATCATTTTTGGATTTATGGTACTATTTGATGTTGTGTTTTTAAGCTATTTTCGGGATTTTAAATGTGTTTAAAATGTTAGATAAATTACTTGTCTTTATGAGATCTATTTAGGAATATTTAGTAACAGATTTTATGGTATTTTAAAAGTGGTTTGAAGTTTAACTATATTTTTAATAAATTATTTTGAATTTTCAAACTATCCAAAGAAAATTGTATTTTTATTTAAAGTTTTCTTTTCAAGATATTTACACTTAAACTTATTTTCAAGTAATACTACTATTACTTTTTCCAAAAACCATTTAAAAAAATTCTTTCAAGCAATACCGGGATTTAAATTCTTACAAACCCTTTAATTAAAACACATTTTTATAAACCAAATTTATAAAATCATCTTTATAAAATAATTCCTTTTTAAACATTATTACTGAACACCTAGTAGTTAAATCGTGAAACTGAATTCAAAAGTGTTCGTATTTAATCCATCCAAATAATAAATGCTTATAAACTGGCCGAGCATAAATAATCAATCAACAACCAATAGTCAATGCTTTTAAACTGGACGAGCATTGCTAATCAAACAATAAATGATAATAATCGAATATTATCATGCCCTAACACATCATAAGTAACTATATCAATTTTTGAAAATTAATCTTTTATATAAAAAATATAATTCTTAGTAAAATTATTTTATTTACCAATTCCCAAAAACAATACGGCGCCGATTTGCCTTGTTTAAGTGTTTAGGAATCTCTATCGATAACGTTGATCAGGTGCATCTACCAGAATCCATAAGCCACTTAACAGACCAATCAACAAAATATAAAATATTTTTATAGCACTAACAAATACACACTCTTATACATACATACATACATACATACATACATACATATACCCTGTTAGTTCCTGAGATGATGGTTTTGATGACAACAACCTTAGGACTTGTTATAAAATATAAATACTAGTATCTTTGTCTAGATATATATGTATATGCAGGATATATATATGCAGGTACTGAGAATGAAGACTGTACAATATAGAAATTCAAGACTGACGAATTCAAGGTTGTAGAAATCAAGACTGAAGACTCACGAGTATCAAGAGTTCAAGATTGAAAGTGACTACTGTGTGGCTAGTTATCACTTAGGATCGTATAATATGGAATATATTATAATCTAAATGCGGAAACAGATAAAAATAATAAAGCAAATAAGAATAAGCACACTGGGAGTTTTTATACTGGTTCGAACTTCCCGTTCTACGTCCAATCCCAGACTTCCTTCTGGAATTTCAACTCTATAACCCCCCACTTAACCCGAAGGAATAGGTATACAACACCCGAGCAGCCGAACAAGATTTTTCTGCCTCTAACGGTCGAAAGAGGACTTTTACCGCCTGAACAACTGAACATGACTTTTACTGGTATAAGAAAATAGTGGGCAATTGTGTTCTGAATAACACTGATATGTCTTTAAGTATACAATCTTCCTATAATCAAATCCTCAAGTATATATTATGTGTGTGAAGATATGAAAGGAAGATATTGCTTAGAATCAAAGAATATATTGATTAGTTCAGAGATTCAAGCAATACAAAGATTGTAATTGCTTTTAGAATGCAGGGATAGAAAGTAGAGAGTATGATCAGAAAGCAAATTGAAATTCGGTGATTTGGAAAATGATTTTGATGTGTATATATAGTAGACAAACAGCTACAACTATTCACGAAGAGTTTTGATCAAAAGATGCAGCCATATCTCTTCAATTTGGATCGTAACTCTTCGCAAATGGAAGTGTCTTTTCAAAAAAAATAGCTGTTAGAATCGTTCAGTCGATTGAGCAAAATCGACCAGCCGACTGAGTATTCAAGGACTATGTAAAACAGAATATATCTGTGCAACTGAACAGGTTCAATCGACTGGTCGTTTTTGGTCAGTCGACTGAATTTGAAAATATAAACGTGTATACATATGTGAACAAGTTCAATAGGCTGTTTATAGATATTCAGTCGACTGGTCGATTTTGTTCAGTCGACTGAATTCTGTTGATAATCAAAAATCACCATAGCTCATTTGGTTAGAGCAGTTGCCTTCTAAACTAGTGACCCGGGTTTGAGCCCCGCTCCATGCATTTTATGAAAACTTGATTTTGATTAAAATATGCATGCAAGTTTATTTGAATGTGAATGATGATTCTTGAGGAAAGATTTTAACAAAGCACTAAACTAGACTCTATACACATATTTGATGACTCTTGTTAAAATATATAACTATATGAACCATACTATGAGTCGTTGAGTCCGGATGTTGTCGTAGTCGTAGATTCATGAATTGTTGTTTCATGTCAGCAATCAAAACCTATGATCCAGCATTCTCCCCCTTTTTGATGATGACAACTCCATTTGCTACGGACGAATCTTCGACAAGCTTTGTTGACTTATCCCACCCCCGAAATATATTCCTGTAATTGTGCTATAGATTTCTCCCCCTAAATCTATGCTATATATTCCTATAAATAATTAATCTTTTCTCCCCCTTAATTTGTGCTTGCATCATTTATTCCTACAAATAGTGTTAGAGCAATATCTTTCTCCCCCTTTGTCATCGACAAAAAAGAGAGTTTATATGACGACATAAATTATATTCCACATAAGTGTTAACATAGAACAATATAAAACAAAATAACTACTACTTATAATGTAACGTATCAAAAAAAATTAACATTTAAAGCATGTGATACCCAAAGTTCTTATAATTTCCTAATTTTTAGGAAACCAAACCCATTTGGGTGTGGTTGAACCTTTAAAAATATAATTTTCATTATTAACTACCATATCAAAATAATCATCAATGTATTTTTCTCTATTTTTCCAATTAACAGGAACCCAAATACTTAGATAATTATTATTCATATTTCCCGTCAATGATCTAGAGAAATTATAAACATTATTGGTCATAACAATATTTGAATTTATATAAAAATTGGATTTAGACTTTACTTGAAATTTAGTACTAGCACTAACATTTTTACTATACATGAAAGCGTATCTTGTGCTATTTCTATGATTAGTTTTATTATATCCTAAACCACTTTTATCATGTAAAGGTCTAGAACTGGATAAAATCATGTTTAAATCGTTTTGACCTTTATTAAATTTTGTGACTTCAGTGTTAAGTTTATCAAATTTAGCTTTAAAGTCACAATTATTATTTTCAAAAGAAATATTACTAGTATTCAAAATATCAATTTTCTCATTTAATTCAGAATTCTCATTTTTTAACGTACAGCTCTCATTTTTGAGAATGAAATTTTGAGATTCTAAATTATCTAAAGAGGATTGTAATAAATCATTTTGTCTTTTCAAATCAAAAATTTCTTTTGAAAATTTTTCTCTCTCCTTTTCAAATATGGTGTGTTGTTCATCTAGAAAATCTTTAACGGTTATAAAATTATTCTTTAAAACACCAAGTTGATTTTCTAAATTTAACTTCTCGTTTTTCAATTTCTCATTTTCAAGTTCAACAGATTTCATCTTTTCTAAAATAATAAAATTAAGCTTTGAAATCTTATTGCTTATACTAATTAATTCATTATTATCTTTAACTGAAATTTGTAAATTAGAAAGTACCTTTTTGTAGTCCTCACTGGTGGCTTTGACAGGGATTTTGCCTGTTGTATTTCGACTGGATCATTTTTTGGCCATTATTCTATGATGTTGTGACGATCGATAGAATTCCAGGCTCTAATACCAAATGAAAGTTACTATTGTGTGGCTAGTTATCACTTAGGATCGTGTAATATGGAATGTATTATAATCTAAATGTGGAAACAGGTAATAATAATAAAGCAAATAAGAATAAGCACACTAGGAGTTTTTATACTGGTTTGAACTTCCCGTTCTACGTCCAGTCCCAGACTTCCTTCTGGAATTTCAACTCTATAACCCCTCACTTAACCCGAAGGAATAAGTATACAACACCCGAGCAGCCGAACAGGATTTTTCCGCCTCTAACGGCCGAAAGAGGACTTTTACCGCCTGAACAACCGAACGGGACTTTTACTGGTATAAGAAAATAGTTGACAATTGTGTTCTGAATAACACTGATATGTCTTTAAGTATACAACCTTCCTATAATCAAATCCTCAACTATATATTGTGTATGTGAAGATATGAAAGGAAGATATTGCTTAGAATCAAAGAATATATTGATTAGTTCAAAGATTCAAGCAATATAAAGATTGTGATTGCTTTTAGAATGCAGGGATAGAAAGTAGAGAGTATGATCAAAAAGCAAATTGAAATTCGGTGATTTGGAAAATGATTTTGATGTGTTTATATAGTAGACAAATAGCTACAACTATATAAAAACTCCTACTGAGATGAGGGAGCTAAAGGTACAACTGGTGGATTTAGAAGAGAAGAGTTTTATTAGACTAAGCAGTTTGCAGTGGGGAGCAGCCGTAGTGTTTGTTAAGAAACCAGACGGATTGTTAAGATTATGTATCGATTATCGTAAGTTAAATGAAAGGACAATAAAGAATCGATATCTATTGCCGATGATTGACGATTTATTTGATTTGTTGAGTGGAGCCAAATTATTTTTCCAATTGGATTTGGCTATAGTATTTGATCAACTAGGTGTGGCGGAGGACGGTATTCTGTTAATGGCATTTAAAACTAGGCATGGATTGTATAAGTGCTTGAGACACTGAGACAACATCAGTTAAAAGTAAAGTTTTCGAAGTGTCATCTCTGGAAGAAGAATGTGAAGTTTCTTGGTCATGTAGTCTCAAAGAAAGGGTTATTGGTAGATCCAACTAAGATTGAGGCAGTTAATAATTGGAAGAGACACAATACAGTGACCGAGATAAAGAGTTTTCTGGGATTAACTGGCTATTACCAAAGATTTATTAAGGATTTATCTCGGATAGCAGCACCGATGACTAAGTTAACAAGGAAAGAAGTAAAGTATGTTTGGATCGATAAGTGTGAGGAGGCATTCCAGAAGCTGAAACACTTATTGACCAATGTGCTGGTGTTAGTGGTTCTGGATGTGAATCAAGGTTTAGTAGTGTATACGGATGCATGTGGAACTAGATTAGGAGCTGTGTTAATGCATAGAGGGAAAGTGATTGCTTCTCAATAGCTCAGACCGCATAACGTTAGATATTCGACGCATGACTCGGAGTTAGCTGCAGTGATTTTTTCCTTAAAGATGTAGAGACATTATCTGCTGGGAAAAAGATCCAAGTTGTTCATGGATCACAAGTCGTTAAGATATTTATTCTCTCAAAAGAAGTTGAATATGAGACAACAGAGATGGTTAGAGTTTACAGCTTCCTATGACTTTAGAATTGAGTACACACCATGAAAAGGAAATAAAGTTGCAGATGCACTCAGAAGAAGGCATCAGAATGCAGTATTAGCAATGATAGCTTAGTGTAAAGATTTAGAAACTTTGACTACATGTGGTGCAGTTAAGATCCATGACAAGTTCGAGTCAAGAGACCACGATGTTGCCATGTTTAGAAGTTTGACCGGTGATGATCGACATGATTGCTTCTAAATAAAGAGAAGAATCATTACTAGCTGAACGGTTCAAAAGGTTAAAAAGTGGATCTGGGATCAACGATTTAAAGGATTTCAATCTTGATCAAAATGAGTAGTTGAGGAAGAAAGAATGGTTATGTGTTTCGAATATTGGAAACACAAAGAAGGAAGTTCTTAAGGAGTGTCATCGATCAAAGTTCACCATTCATCGGGGAGGAACTAAAATGTATCAGATATAAAAATAAGCTTCTGTTAGGAATGTATAAAGTAGGATATAGGCTTATGGGTAAAGCAGTGTTTAAACGTCAGCAAGTAAAACTGAGCATTATAAACAGAGTGAGTTACTTCAGCCTTTACATATTCCATTTTACAGGTGGGATTTTATATCTATGGATTTCATAGACGGATTTCCAAGGTCGGATAGAGGAAATAAAAGTATCTGGGTTAGAGTGGACAGATTGACTAAGAATGCACACTTTGTACCTATTAAGTCGACTAGAACGGCACCAGTCTTAGCTAAGTTATTCGTGAAGAATATAGTTAGACTGCATGGGATTCCTATTAATATAGTAAGTGATGGAGATTCCTTGTTCACTAGTGTTAGCGCCAAAATTTGTCACTAACACCCAAATCCAAGCGAAAGCACCAAATATCAGTCACAGCTCACAGATAGAATATATGTGGTGAGTATTAATATGGAGAACAACAAAAATTAAAATGAATGTAGTAAAGAACAACAGATTTTATAGTGGTTTGGCTAACTCCGGCCTACGTCCACTCCAGAAGTTTCCTTTTTATTGCTGTAATAATCGATTACAGTTACAAAAATGGCAGAGTTGCCTTAGAAAAGAGAAAGTAAGAGAGTCCCCCGGAAGATCCCTTTTCTGAACCCCCACATGCTGTATTTATAGGGGAATCCTGAGTTGTTGGGCTTTCTGAGTGACCCGGGCCCATCAAGGCCATGGCCGAACCAGAGTTATCATTGTAACCAACCCCGAGTTCTGTACATGCCGACCCGAGCCTTCCTAGGTGACGACCCGAAGTATCCCACGCCTGACCCGAAGTAGTTCATGTTGGAACTCGAAGCACATATACGCCGACTCTCTTCAACCGAAGGAGTATAGCCAATCCACAAATGCCGAACGACAACCAAGGCCGAACCACAACGCTGATTGACTCTGACCGAACCACAACGCCGAGCGATGTCTGATGCCGAGCGATGTCTAATGCCGAACTACACTAAGACCGAACCACATTTGCCAAACCCTCAGGCCGAACGACCTCCAGTGCCAAACCACCATTATCGAGCCACCCTGACCGAACCACAACGCTGAGCCACCTTCGTACGCTGAACCACCATTGAGGCCGAACCACCTATGCCGAGCCACAACACCGAGCCACCTCCGTGTGCCGAACCACCACTGAGGTCGAACCACCTATGCCGAGCCACAACGCCGAGCCACCTCAGTGTGCCGAACCACCATTAAGGCCGAACCACCTATGCCGAGCCGCCAATGCCGAGCCACTCATGCCGAGCTGCCTAAAAGACTTGAAGAAATCATTCATACGACTCGAAGCTCGACTCCATACGACTCGAAGCAAATCCAGGGCGACTTGCGACTCGTCGAAACCCAAGTTTTAAGTATCCAACAGCCTTCGTCCGTCGACTATGGCGAATCCCGGCTGCGCAATCATGATTACCATCCGTGATTGGTTGCCTATCCATCCAATTGACTAAAATACAACGTAAGTCGAGCAACCGGTATAGTTAAATCCGCCTGTCCAAGGCCTTGCCAAAAGGCGGGTTAACATTTGCCCCTCAAAACATGCCTTGCTTTGGAAGGTGTGTTTTGAATAGCCTCAAATCCGATCCATAATCCAATCCAGTTTATCCAAGTGCCATTGCCGTATTCTTACCCAAATCCACGACTGTTTCGTGTCGATATCCAATTCCGAATCAAATAACCAAATCCTGAGCCAATTCCATAGCCATCCGTACCCGTCAACCGAGTTTTATTCCATCCATAACCAATAGCCTAACCTATGACCTTTCTGGGTCGATATCCGAACTCGGGACTGCTCCGGGCCCTTTGCCAAATCCAGGACCTCACCGGGTCAATCTATCCTAAGCCGAAATCCAAATCCATGACCTCTCCGGGTTTAATTTTGAATCCGTAGACCTCGCCGGGTTTATCCCGTTCCGACCTCGACCCTCCGGTCAAGGGCTTGTATGTTCTCCGGCCTCGGCTCTCCGACCGAGGACTTCTACATTTTCCGGCCTCGACTCTCTGGTCGAGGACTTCATATTCTCCGGCCTCGACTCTCCGGTCGAGGATCCGACCTCGACTCTCCGGTCGAGGACTTTTATATATTCTCCGACCTCGACTCTCCGGTCGAGGACTTTTATATATTCTCCGGCCTCGACTCTCTGGTCAAGGACTTTGTTTATTCTGTTCGAGTCCATTCCGTTGCTCTCCGGCAAAGGGACTCATAATTTGCGATTACTGCCCCATCTCTCCAGTCGGGACGGTAATCGCTTGGCCTGTATTATTTATTGAATTAGTCCACAATCATTACAAAGTTCAGTTATCAAAGCGAAAGTTCGTACAACAAAGGGAACTAAATGTCTGAAGTACCAAAGAAGAAACCAGAGTTTGCAGAAAAACAGAAGAAAACAGGATTTCATAGATCTAAGCAGTACGGTTTTTCATCATATCAGAGCACGCGTAGGGACCGTCCTCGATCCCATACGTGTGTAAGTGACCTAGCCATATTACTTTGGGCTCTATTACTTATTCAGAACCATAAATCCATTCAGTTGATAACAAGCCGGCGGTGATTAGACCCAGCGCCACCTTCGTTCGAGGTAGGCGGTGGCCGCTCCCATTCCACTGCTACAGCTCGATTCCCTATGTACTGTTGCAGGTGACCATTCCTTACATGATCCTCAATGATATCTTTCAAATGCCTACAATCGTTTGTGTTATGCCCATCTAGCTCATGGAATAGGCAATGCTTTCCTGACGCCCGCTCGTATTCCGATGGTTCCCTCCTAGCCGGTCTTCGATACTGGAGGTGCCCCCGAGTATCTAAGTAAATCCTTTCCAGAGTCTCATTCAAATCCGTATAAGAAGAAAATTTTGATTCTCTCCATTTCCTTTTTGAGGGGTTACCGTTGTCACTCATTTTCCTTTTGCCCTTATCGTCCTTGTTTGGTTCCTCCCTGGGTGGACCTCAACCTCTAACAGCATAAGCTTCAGCCTCTCTTCCTTCTCTTTCGGTCTGCGCGTCCTCCTACCTTAGGAATCTCTCCGCTTCATGATAGAACTCTCCAATCATTGGGTGGTCCCGTTCCAACGATATCTTAAAATCCAAATTATCCGCAATTCCAGAAACTGCTACCATCAAAACCATCAACGGATCGGGTCGATCCACTGAAGCCACCGCCGCGTTGAATCTGGCTAAGAAATCCCTGAGAGACTCTCCCTTCCATTGTTTCATCGATGTCAAGGTCATTACGTTCTTGGGTCTGACTATATGGACCCGAAACTGCCTCATAAACCTTTCAATCAGCTTCGTCCAAGTATCAATAGAACCACTCTCCAGCTGTCTGAACCACATAGCTGCGATATCCGTCAAATACAAATGGAAGCATCGAGCCATGACCTCATCCGATGCCCTCAGTACCTCCATATGCCTCATGTACCTCGTCAGGTGAATAGCGGGATCCGTCCTCCCATCATACATCTCCAACGTTGGTAGCTTAAAATCTGGTGGGTTCCTAGCTTGCCTGATAGTAGTAGTAAAGGGACTCCTATTCACATCCTCTAAGTCTTTATTTACCAATCCACCTCTCATAGCTCGTCTGACAATCTCCGCTAATCTGTCATTGTCGCCAAGCTGTAATCCTTGTCTGTTGCCTCCGATCTGCCCCCTGAGTTCATAAGGAAATCCTGATACATATTCCTCATCATGTACTCCTGTATTCCTGTTGATGCCGAGTTGCACAACATCATCAGGTATCCCTTCATGGATTGGTCCAGCATTACCTGTTGGTATGCCCCCAAGCCTTGGTCCATCCGGGTTAATAGTTGTTCGCTGATCAGGGGCTACTCCCTATTGGACTACTCCATCTGCTTGTTGGTTGAGTGCTTCTAATCCAGCTCCACGGATCCGAGCTCCTGCAGTTCCTGCTTGTCCAAATTATCTGAGAAGAGTCTACATCATCTCCTCTTGTCTTTTCAGCATCGCTTCCATCTCATCTGTGGTGATGTAGATGGATGCTTGACCTGCTCCAGCTCCAGAGGAGGCCTCTTGACTTCCCTCTTGATTGCTTCTTTCTGTCACTTGCTTCCTTGTTGGTGACCTAGCCATTGCTTCCTTGAATCCAAGTTCCTAAGCTTCTGAATCCAAAATCCCCAAGTGCTTGCCTTCTCAGTGAAAGCACCAAAATGTTAGCGCCAAAATTGGTCACTAACATCCAAATCCAAGCGAAAGCACCAAATACCAGTCCCAGCTCACAGATAGAATATATGTGGTGAATATTAATATGGAGAACAACAAAAATTAAAATGAAAGCAGTAAAAAACAACAAATTTTATAGTGGTTCGGCTAACTCCGGTCTACGTCCACTCCAGAAATTTCCTTTTTATTGCTGTAATAATCGATTACAATTACAAAAATGGCAGAGTTGCCTTAGAAAAGAGAAAGTAAGAGAGTCCCCCCAGAAGATCCCTTTTCTGAAACCCCACATGCTGTATTTATAGGAAAATCCTGAGTTGTTGGGCTTTCTGAGTGACCCGGGCCCATCAAGGCCATGGCCGAACCAGAGTTATCATTGTAACTGACCCCGAGTTCTGTACATGCCGACCCGAGCCTTTCTAGGTGACGACCCGAAGTAGTCCCACGCCTGACCCGAAGTAGTTCATGTTCGAACTCGAAGCACATATATGCCGACTCCCTTCAACCGAACGAGTATAGCCGATCCACACATGCCGAATGGCAACCAAGGCCGAACCACTACCCCGAGTGACTCTGACCAAACCACACCGCCAAGCGATGTCCAATGCCGAGCGATGTCTGATGCCAAGCAATGTCTAATGCCGAACCACACCAAGGCCGAACCACATTTGCCAAACCCTTAGGCCGAACGACCTCTAGTGCCGAACCACTATTATCGAGCCACCCTGACCGAACCACAACATCGATCCGCCTTCGTGCACAGAACCACCATTGAGGCCGAACCACCTATGCCGAGCCACCTCCGTGTGTCGAACCACCTATACCGAGCCGCCAATGTCAAGCCACTCATTCCGAGCCGCCTAAAAGACTTGAAGAAATCATTCATACGACTCGAAGCTCGACTCCATACAACTCTAAGCAAATCCAAGGTGACTTGCGACTCATCGAAACCCAAGTTTCAAGTATCCAATAGCCTTCATCCATCGACTATGGCGAATCCCAGCTGCACAATCATGATTACCATCCGTGATTGGTTGCCTATCCATCCAATTGACTAAAATACATCGTATTTCGATCTCGACAGTCGAGCAACCGGTATAGTTAAATCCACCTGTCCAAAGCCTTGCCAAAAGGCGGGTTAACAACTAGTGGGTTCTGAAAGAGTCTACATGAAGTCTTAGGTACCAAGCTCAATATGAGTACCGTTTACCATCCGCAGACCAATGGACAAATAGAAAGCGTTATCAAAGTCCTGAAGGATTTGTTAAGAGCATTTATGCTAGATTTTGGTGGATCATGAAAAGACCATCTACACCTAGTCGAGTTTTCATATAACAACATTTATTAGACTAGCATAGGGATGACACCATTTGAAGCTTTATACGGAAGACCGTTTAAATCTTCTGTATGTTGGTTACAGATCAGAGATAGATTAGTTCTTGGTCCAGATTTAGTAAGAAAAGACATGGAGAAAATTGAGTTAATTCGGGCTAGAATGAAGGAAGCTCGGTCAAGGAAGAAAAGTTATACACGTAAGAGACGAAAAGACTTAGAGTTCTCGGTTGGAGATCAGGTTTTCGTCAAGGTATCACCGATGAAAGGTGTAGTGGAATTCGAGAAGTCGGAGAAATTGGCACCTAGATTTGTTGGACAATTTCCTATCGTAGAAAGGACCGAAAAACTCGCTTATAGGATAAAGTTACCGGATAATTTGGCAGGAGTCTATATTGTTTTCCATAATTTTCATCTAAGGAAGTGTGTTCGAGATCCAGAGAATACTATTACTCTGATTGAGTTAGAAGACTTAGTAGTGGAACCAGACATGACTATAGTTAAATAGCCAGTTCATATAGTGGTCAGGGATGAGAAGACACTAAGGAATAAGACAAATTAGTAAAAGTTCAGTGTAGTGATGACGAGAGAGACTGTACATGGGAAATAGAGAGCAAGATTAGAGACAATTATCCCGACTTATTTGATGGTATGTTTTACCTTTATGTTTGATTGATGTACGTACCTTATCGTAATTTCAAGGATGAAATTCTTTAAGGATAGGAGTCTGTAATGACCCTAATTTTGACTAACATTATTTAGAACATTTAATTAGACAAATAAAATAAAGAGGATTGAGATTAGAGAAAAAAAGAGGTCACGCCTAATTAATAAATTAATAAGAGTAATTATAGTGCAATAAGGAGGAAATTATGCACGGGAAAAATGGTAAGAGAACACGTTTCCTTATCATAAACTCTCATTCTCTTATTTCCTCTCACACTTCATTTATAGAAAATGAAAAAAAGGAAGTAAAGGCTGGCCATTAACAAACATTCAAGGGAGAAAAATCTAGAGAATCAAGGAAAAGCTAAAGGGAAATTAAATTAAGTTCAAATCTCAACTTTCTTAATCCAAATCAAGGTGAATAATGAATATACATCTCACATTTTTTATTATGTTTTGGTTAAGTGTAAATCCTTTTTTTCAAGTATTATGCCATATTTTAGTAGTTTGCACGATTATATGTTTGTTGGTGATTTTCTAGAATTTAAATATGAAATTTAGTGATATGTTTTAGTTGGAAAACCTATCATATGATACCGAAATGACTTGAGATTTTGATATAATGTTATAAGTATCATTTTAGAAGTGGATTTTTAATTTCATAATTTTCCAAGCTAGTATGGATTTTATATGATTTTTCTAAGTGAAGGAATTGGTGAATTTCAAGTTTTAATTATTAAAAATAATTAAAATAAACTTTTGGCCCTAAAATTTTTACATTTCGAAGAATATGGTTAAATTAAATTATTATGATTTTTAGAGATTCTTCCCAAGTGTTTAACTATAGTGAATAAATTATTTAAGTTAGATGGGCTTAGTTGTTTTATTGAGATATTAAGATGTAGGGTTAAAGTGTAAAACATTTTAATATTTCAAATTATTAAGTGCAACATATTTTCAGTAAAGGACTTTGATAATGTTCTGATAGTCAATGAGATTTTGAAAAATTATGGAGGTTTGGTGAGAAGAAAACAACTTTATAGTAATATTGCGGTTATCAAGTTATTTACAACTCTGACATGTCGTCTTTTTCCATATCAGGCCCGTCTCATCGCATCCCAATGTCATCGACGTGGAACAAAACCATGCCGCATGATGTCAATGAGTTTGACATGAAGTGGATTGGATTTGAACCTTGTCGAGGCCAAAGTAATAAAGATAAAGAGATAGGACTCGATATGGGCATGTCGATGCACATAAATGACGCGTTTTTACAAAGAGGCATGTCGCCGCATATGTTTTATGAGTTGCCAACCTTTATAACTTCAAAGCCACTTTGTTTTATAAGTGACTCTGAGCTTGTTGCCTTGTCGACCTAGATGGTCATCGAGCCTACTCTATACCGCATATAATTTATTATCGAGCCTAATCTAGGCCGCTTTTGACTTATCATCGAGTTTAATCCTTGTCGCTTTTTAATATTGTCATCGAGCTTGGTCAACGCCTTTAACTTGTCTTCGAGCCTAACCAACGCCTTTAACTTGTCTTTGATGGCGATGATGTCACCGAGTTTTGTTATCGTAAAGGTATTACATAGTTTTGGCCTTGTAGCCTAAGTTTTGAGAGGGTCGAAGACCCTAATGATTTTGAGTTTCATCAACAATGTTTTGTAAAGCAAATATCATGGCATAAGTATTTTGAGTGAAGGACTAATGTTTTCCTTGTTTTATGAATGATTTCAAGGGTTAAATCATTTACAAAGATTTTTTTAAGGAAATATGGATAAGGTAGTCAACTGTCCGGACGGCTAAATGTCTATCGAGTTAGAAAATAGCCGAACAAATTTCGAAATAAAATAACCGCAAGCGCACGGCGTACACTTGTAGTACGTGGCGAATACAGGTCGATCCACAGGGAATTGATGATTTAAAAAATCTATTCAATCAAATTAAACCAAAGTCGAGTGAAAGTTAAGCTAGAGAATTAGAGAATTAACTAACTAACTAAAAGAAAAGAAATGCAAATATAGGAGTTAAATGGCAATTTAGAGAATAAATCCACTCTCTAGATCATGTAGTTCAACACATATGAAATCATAATCTCTCTTTTTTGTTCATTAGTGCTTTAATTGATGTGTTTACCATAAGTATGACATATTTGTGCTATTGATTAGCCAACATAAGCCATCAAATTATTACACACCCCTTAAACCACTTACTAACTTCATGAAATTTGACAATGAAAATGAAATCTATTTTAAGTATGGCCTATTAACTATTGATTAGAAATATAGACCATCAAATTTCAATTTCAAATCACTTTCTTATACCATAATCATATTTTGATGAAGAGGCAATTGTGTTAGTGATTATTTAAGCATAGCCTATTTGGTGTCAACAATATAGGCTATCAAATTCAAAGCAAGAACAACAAATAAAACACTTCATTGATCATCATTAAGCACAAAAAGAGAGCATGAATTAACAAATAGTTGAAGCTATATAATTAGAGAGCTTCACTACCTCTAAATTGAAGGGGTTTAGCCTCTCATATTTGTCATTTGATTAACAAATGTAGCTAGCAACATGAAAGCAAAAAGAAAGAAAAATGAAAGCAAAGTAAAGAAAAACTACACTACTAACATGAAAAATAAATCTACATTACTAACATGAAAGTAAATAAGCATGAAAAGGGAAAGGACATGTAGTGAAGTTGCATAAAAAAAACTACATAAGAGAAGAAATGGCTAAGTAGCCATGAAAAGAAAGAGAGAACTTGAGTTTATTTTCTAAGATAAACTAAACTAAGAGAGATTAAGCGAGAGAGGTTACATGAACATAATGGGTTATTTATACAAGCATGAAACCCTAATCCATAATTTGGGGAATGCCCAAACTACCCCTTAGGAAGTGTGGTGGCCAAGTAACCATTAGCATCCATTAATCATCATTTAAGTGTACATGAAGTCATTAATTCCATAAGCATGTGCATTAGCCTCTAATGTGTACATTAAGGTAGGTGGGTAGGTGGGGTCCTCCATGATCTTCACATTGAATTATTTCCATCTTCATTCCTTTGTGTTCTTTTTGTGAATGCATATATTCTTCATGAAACCACTTGTAATGGAAATCAAATTCCTACAAAATAGTATGGAAGTTTCTAATGAAATTTTCTCAAGTTAATTTATGCACAAAGAATGACTATTTTGCCCTTGGATGAAGATGAATATGTGACAATTTGGAATTAATATGGATTTTGGTTAAAACAAGTTAAAATACCCAATATGATCATTTATTTAAATTAATTAGATTAAATATGGTGGTAAAAATATGCACATTTACGTGCACATCATTAACCCAGAATTTTACTAAAAAAATGCCTCAGATATTAGAAAAGTAAATGGGACTGGTGTGGGGTCGCGCCCTATACTTTAGCTAGTAGCCTATAGCTAATATAAGTCCAAGATTCCAGTGTGTAGGGCAGTGTCATGGGTAAGACTAAAAAAAGGTTACGCGCGGAAAGGAATATATAGAGTAAAGATTGGTTATTGGTGAGCCTGCAAAACCATTAGGATCAGTTGAACCTAGAAGTAGTAAGTTACGGACAGACCGCTCAGTTTTTCTCTAACAGCAAGTTAGAACATGTATTATATCTGGTAGGCCCGAGTCAGCCACAGCTTTATAGTCAACCTGATAAAATCATGATGTTGGGACAGATAGTCCACTAATTACCAATATTATATGAATGCAAGTTATTGTTATATTGCTATTTATAAACAGTTTGGCTGTAGGATTTGCTTTGAAAAAGATATGTTTTTAAAGGGTATTAGTGAGGGAAAAACTCGTTTCGCTAGGCGGCATGGTGTCACTTAATGTCAATAAATCGAGATGTCATATTATTATTCACACCAGGTTTTTTGTCTAACTTAAAGTTTATGTTTTCACCTTAAACTCTTGGTTGCTCAAAATTTAATTCGAGTAGGTTGAGAGTTAAGGTTTTCAGATTTAGTAGGTTTTGGCGAATAAATCTTCCAAAGACATACAGGAGGCAAAGATTAGCTATGTAGGAGATTATCTATTTATTTATTCCACTGTGATTGAATATTGTATGTAAAGGAAGTTGTTATAGTTGTCTATTTAGTAACTCTGATCATCCAAGCGGCATCTTCATATGTCGCTCTTGGCGTATTTTGTAATAATTATATTTATCTGAACGTGGACAATGTTATGGGATTATGTACTGAATATGAAATACTTATTTGAAATGTAATAAGAAAAGTTGTTTTGAAATTGTGTTGAAATATTTCATATTCTTGTGATCTTAATATTATGGATGCCATTAACATTACCACATTTGTCATTGGAAATTAATAACTATGGATGACTGCAGCATCTATAGCACTTAATTTCGGGCCTCAAAATGAGGGATGTTACAGTAACCGACCAAACATGGAAAGGCGATCAAATAGATCGAGCATGGAGATGGATTTTATCTGCTATTACTACGAAAAACCTGATCACCAACTAAACTTAGAACAAGCTTATAAAGGATGAAAGCATTAGATGAAGAGAAAAACAAGCTTGAGAAAGGTAGCGACGACAAGCTGAATTTTAGTATTTATAATTGTGACGACCACAGATTTTATAAATATTTAAACTGATAATTAATTTAATTTTTGAATTAAAAATTGTTAAATTAATGGATAAATGGATGCGAGTTTCCTCGGATTAAAATAAATTCTGTATAAATCATTTAAATTTAAAAATATTGTAAATATTGTATATATGTGAATATATATGTATTTGGGCATATATGAGTCAATTTGAAATTATTATTATATATATATATATTTGATTTGAATTTAAATTGTAAATAAATGGTTTGAAAATAAAAACTACAAATTATATAAGATAGATAAAATATAAAATAAATACATTGGATAAAATCCAATAACAAATTAAAATCTAGAAGTGCACCTATATTATAAAATGAATAAATTACATAGTTTTATTCAATATGAAGTAAATATATATATATATATAAGACAATAAGTATTAAAGTAAAATTTATAATAAGTATTTGAGTTAGAAATAGAAATAAATAAATAAAAGATGAACTATAAAAATAAAAGTAACACTTGACCAAAATCTAACAACAAAGCTTTATTTATAAAGTAGCATTATAAAGACAAGTTAAAAAAGTAAACAAATTAGCTATATTATAATGTAATAAAAGTAGAACTTTATTTATATTATAAAGCAACAAGAAAAATAAAAATAAAATAAAATAAATATACACTCAAGTATAAACAATGACCATAACAACTTTATATTTGTATATAAGGTAAATAAATAAATCTCAAAATCATATTAATAAATCAATACAAAATAGTATAAAATAGAATTTCATTTACATTGCAAAGTAATAAAACAAATAAAGAAAAGCTTGCAAAAGAAGATACCACAATATCTTCAGCCGAAAAGAAAAGATTTTACAAATATATATGTACAAGCAAATAAGGGTAAGTATGTTGTACAAAGCAATTAATACCAATACCTTGGTACACTACAACATATCCAGCCCCATTTGTTAATAAAAATATCTTCATATTTTGTACAGCTGAAAAGAAAAAGAAAATATAAGTTGTACAAGATCATTAATGCAAGCACAAAAAAATGTATCCATCAGCCTCCCATTTGAAAAAAAAAATCCCTGTCTTGTATTATACTAAACAAATAATATCACTTTGTACAAATTTTATACCCTGTAAACTCATCACTTACATATATCCATCAACTCTCCATTTCAAATTCGTTCCTTCAAGCTAAGTAAAACTGAAGAAAAATACTATCCAAACTTAAACAAAACTTCAGTCAAAACAAATCAATTCAACACAACCCAGAGATAAAAAAAAGAGAAAAAGACTCCAGCTTGTTTCAACTTAGTTTAAAAGCAAATCAAACATCAACAACTAAGCTTCAGTTTCAACTCAATTATATCAAGTAGCAGATCAAAATTTAGATCAAAAACAAATGCCAGTTTTCAAATTCAAATTTGCATTTCCAGGCTCTCTCTATTTCTTCATAGACCAGGTGAGCAAACTATCTTCTTTGACCTCAACCCTGTTTATTTCTTTGATTGTGTGCCTGATATTGAAATCATGGTATAAAGTATGATGTATGGATGTGAATATATCCGCAAGTATATATGTATATATGTGTGAATTGAGGTGTGCATGTCTGTGTTTATGCGTGTACAACTCTCTATTGTTCTACAGGCTTAAAGCCACTAAAACAAAATCTAACTGCTCCTTATACAATCAATATAGGGTAAGATCATTAAATATGAAATGATGGTATGAATGTGAAATTATTTTTAAAATAGGATATTACAGTGGCAACTCTGTTACATGATAAATTCGAACATCATGATTTTTGATTTCACCCATGTAATCTAAATTCTCTTTGAAAATCATGAATTTTAAGAATAAAATCAAGATTTTTAGTTTGTTAGATCGTGAGAAAATGTAAGATGAACGGGATTGACATTTTTGTCAATTTCTGGTAATCGATAGCAAACTATAGGTCGTGCTTGTTGTCAAATGTGGCCGGAGGATAGAGGATTATCGGAAATATACTCGCTTAAATTCTAGTTCGTCGGGGTTGCTTGTCTGAGTCGATTTAGGGTTTTGATAGCTGATATGGTCGTCAATGTTTTTCGTGTTCGTATGTCAGCAAGGGAGCTTCGAAGGCAATCGCATGTGGGGGAAAGGGAAGAGGGAAGTCTGGTGTGGCTTTGGACATGATGGTGTGGATTCCGGTGGACAGAATCGACGAGACGAAGCGATTTGGTCGATCGAACTTTGAGTTCCAGTATTGTTGCAATGCTCGATTTGGATTGCTGATGAAATTGAGGATGTTGGGTGGTCAGTTGGTTTGAGGTGATCATCAGGGATATGCGAGTGATCTTGGCGACGGTCAGAGACGATTGGGTCAATCGTGCATGTGCACGAGCATCATGGGTATCTGGTTGTTTTGCAAAGTTATGGACGAAGAAGGAAACTCGAAGGAGGTCTCGAGTAATTTGGTTGATTGCTCGGGTGGGCATACGGGTCTACGCGCGTGTATCTAACTGTTAACAGGTTTTAAAGTTTTTTTTTACATAAACAAAGTAAATAAAAAGGAGGAGGGAATGGCTCGGTGCAAAGCTCGAGTAAATAGGCAAGTTTCTCGGGTAGAAACCCAAAATGGTCTCGGGTTCATGTTGGAACAGTTTTAAATTTTAAAATAAATCAAGTTTTAAATATCTAAATAAATCCAGTTTGAATTGTTTTATTAAATAAATTTTTTGTAAATAATTGATGCCTATTTAAGTGTTTGAATAAATGGGAGTTGTAAAATTGTTTTAACTTAAGTTTATTTAAATGATATAATCAATTAATCGATTAGGAAAGAGCAAATGTTTAATTGTTAATTAACTTAAAAGTCTTTAGTTAATTTATGGGATAATAAATAAATTTATTTCAAAGGTTCATTAAAGTAAGATTTAATGTTGTAATTAAGTAGTTAATTAAGATAAAAGGGTTTATCTTTAAAATTAATTAAGGTTTTTGATAAATTAAAGAATGATTAATTATGTGATTAATTAAAGGACAATTAATTAATTAATTAAGGGTAATTAATTAAGATGGATAATTAAGAATTAATTAATTAATTTCATTAATTAATATCAAATGATTTGTGATTAATCAGGATTGGGTAATGAATTCATAAGTAATTAATTAGAAATTTAATTGGTTTAATTAGGGATTGAACAATTAATTAACCCTACTTATAAATGATTATTAAATGCTTGGATTGCTTATGAATGCTTGAATTGATTGTTATCCCTGATCGGTAATATCCTGTGATGTGAATTGTTTTGAATTGAGTTGTGTGTGTAGTTTATTTATCTGTGACATTTATTTTATCTGTGAAACTGTGAATGAAGATAAGCATTATGGATTATATCGCTTATCGATATTGATATCTCTATGATGATTGATATTGTGCACTATTGTGTAAAACCCCTGGACTACACCATACACACACAAATATGGATTTCACATGGAAATCGGTTAAGTCACAGATGATTTAAATTTAATATTTTTAAAATTGAAATTTTAATTTCGATTTAATATGGAAATAGATTTGGGTTAAATGTTAAAGCTTTTGGAAAGGAGTTTTTGAGATAAAAACTATTTTGAATAACTTGGTAAAATTTCCAATTTAAATAATTTAATTTGAATTTGAATTCAAAATAAGGAATTGAATTCCCTGTTTGGAAATTACGGTTAAAAATATTATAAATGTGTTTATATGAAGTTAAACCATTTTAAAAGTATAATTTTGAGAATTTGGATTTAACCCAAGAACTTTAACTCGTATAGATGAATCAGATTTCCAAAATGAAAACTGTTTGTTTTAAAAGAATAAAACCTTTCAGATAAGAAATGAAATTCCAGTTTAATTAAAGGAATTTCAAGATTGAATTGAAAAATGGTTTTCCAAGTTATGAATGAATTCTTTTTGAAAGCTATGAATTGAATATGTTTATTTTAACAGATTTAAAATGGTGATTTGGTTAAACCATTCGAAATGAAATTGTTTTGAAAGCTATAGGTTAAATCTTGATTTAAAGATTTAACGAGTTAATCCAATTGAAATGGGTATTGATTTGGAAAATCTATGAATGAATCTTTGTGAAACTGAGTGAACTTTGCGAGATAAATCTTTTCGTTTAAAAAGATTAAAATGGTAATTTGTTTAAACCATTTGAAAGAAAAGTTTTGGGTAATAAGTTGTGACTCGACTGAAATACCAATATCCATATATTTTTAAATATTGCGCTTACTATTCGGGTTAGCTGGAAAAAGACCTTTGTGTCACATAACCCGTTCCGAATAAGTGATATGTGGTATATGGATCGCATTTGAAGACCGGTGTTGAAGACCGGGTATTTGCGAGAACGATAGGATGACCTATCGATTGTCTCTGCACTGAGTCGCGCCGGTATAGAGATTTCCTAAGTGATGGGAAATCCGATCGGGATTGTGAATACCCGGATTGCAAGGGCTTCTTCGGAAGTGCCTTCGGTTCTGTTCGAACCCGGAACAGACTTGTATGGTTACATGTCTGACATTACATTTTGAGATATAAAGCAGATTTCTTTCAAATACATTTCTGTTGGTGGTGGAGAATTTATTCTCTTAGCTTAACACCCTTCTCTGAGACGTACGAGCTCAGAGGTTATGTAGTTGAAGGTTATCAGCGATATATTCCCAATTTGGTAATGTGGCATGCTGAGTGTTGCTGTGTGATGATCATTTATTGATCATTTGTGATCAAAGCGTGGCTTTGTGAAAAAGCGTAGCTTTGTGGACGAGACTTCGTCAGACCTCATAACCCGGAAATGGTCGAAACAGGAAAGATGCGGCAAGGTTTCAGGGGTAGCTTCCCTAGGGTATGACCATTCCTTCTGGAAAAGGGTAGTATCGTGGTATGGAGCCCAGATACTTACTCATGTGGGCACACTTTATTTATTATGTGTGATGTTGGTTACCGAGGCCTCGGATAAAGGTCCCAAAGGACCGAGGGTGGCATATCTCAGGTTTACTACCCGGGAAGGGGGTAACCGGCCTTGTGTTGGCAGAGAGCAGGTTGTATCTCGAAGCGTCCCGCCAGAGGCGTTCCTTCGTGGCATAGGAAGTTCCTTAGCCTGATCATTTGTTGGAAATCCATCTTCCAATACGAACCATGTACTGTTTTAGTTGTATAACCTGCTATGGAATGTGGCGGTAACCTGCTATTGAACATAGTAGCTATAGTAGGCATAACGTGAAATGCCAATGCTGGCTAAGATTGATATTATACTTTCGAAACATTTTCTGCACTATGCACTAGTAATAATATCCAATGATTTGTTTTGCGTAGTAAGCATCTTTGACTATCATAAGGAGAAATTTCCTCCGATTCTGCGTTTGCATTGTGTGTGTGTGTGCGGGAGGCCTTATGGTAGTTTCATTTTCCAAAAGCATTGCGGGTTTCAATGTTTAAAACTCTTTTGTTGTTGTTTTAAAGATAAACTATTTTTGTTACTGTTTTTGTTGCTCACACCAGTCCCACGACTGACTCGGAGTTTATTGTTCCTTTCCTAAACTCTAGGTGCTCATAATTTTTCACACGGCCAGTCTAGAGTTGGGGTTTTTAGATATTCAGGTTTAGTAGATTATCTGGAGCTAGTTCAGTTCATGGACTGGCGTTGCTTATCTTGGAGCATTCTATTGGAGACATTCTATCCGCTTCTGGTGTTATCTATTTTCTTTCCACCGCTATTTCTTGTATCATATCTTTGATGTATGTTGATATTTGTTGTATCATTCTGTTGTATCATATTGTATCAGATTTTGTATCTGTCATTGTATCAATGTTATATATATATTGATATATTCTTTTTCTTCCGCTGTGTTGTTATACTTAATGGTGTTATAAGCTCCGGGGAGCCAGATTCGGCGTTTGAATCTATGGCATTTGAGTACAAGTGAAGTACGGGTGCCGATTTTCGAAGGCCGAGTTTTGGATCTTTACAATAATAATATTCTCTATATTAATGAAAGAGAAGGAAATGAGTGGATGCTTGATTCAAGTACATTTTCATATCTGTCACGAAAAGGAAGCATTCATTGATTATAAGAAGCAAGAGAGTAAGGTGAAGTCTGCTAGTGGTGAAGATGTTGAGGTGAAGGATATAGCTTCGGTTAGACTGAAGATGTATGATGAAAGAAAGGTAAAATTCACGGAAGTTAATACATTCCAGAAATTAAAAAGAATCTTATTTCAGTGGTACGGTCAGATGGAAAAGATTGCAATTTTTCAACTCGAGGTAGAGTTACAAGGGTCTGGAAGTGCAACAGGGAGGTGTAGCGTGCAAAAAGGAGAAGCAATAATGTGTACAAGTTGCGTGGAAGAATGGTGGAGAATGAATGGACATCTCAAAGTGGTTTTGAAGAGGAAAATTTGTTAGAATCAAGGTGGACCATGCAATGGAAAACCACAAAGTCTGCTTGGAGACCTTTGGTATTACAAGTAATTTTGATTTATTAATGATATGCATGTTCAATTAGGGGTAATGATATTTAGGTGGTTTGGAGGTTAGTTGTAACAACATGGAGATTTTCAACCCTCGAAAATCGACAACAATACGTTCATTAGGGGTGAAGAAGAAAATGGATAGAAGAAGAAACAGAAACAACAACACAGAATCTCACAATCGCAGCGGAACAATATATAATATATAATAACCGATCTTTATGAAAAGAAATTGTAAATGTTAATATACATACCATCATCATAGTACAACAACCAACAAATCAAACTAGACAGTTATAATAACTAGTCCTCACAAGGGCTGAATATACAGCCTACACAACATAGCAGAATATAATCAAGTACGTGGCATACGCTTGAGAATCCTCCAACTCGTCTCTTGATATCCATAGCATCCTAACTTGAATTTGTAATACTCGGTCTAACCCGAGCATTATAATAAAATAACACCCGAGTCAGTCTGGAAAACCAGTGTGAGAAAACACATTCAATTTGAATTATTACTGTTATCAAAATTCTTTGAAAAACAAAGATATCACGACCGCGCCACACATAAATACGACATGTTTTTACCTTACGATAGCTAAAACATTTTATATCAAAATCATCTGATATTATAATAACGTCTATAGAAAATAAACTATAAAATAACTGAAATGCTTGCATCTCACATTTCAACATATTTGGTATACAACTAAAACTGTACAATGCTTATTGGAGAATGGATTCCATATAATGACTGGGCACTGGGGTATCGCCCGCCACAGTACACCTCTAGAAAAATGTACCGGGATCGTACCTAATGATCCGTGCCAACACAGGACCTGTCTACCCCTTACTGGATAGTACCGAATATGTTATCACCCCTGGTGTTCCCACCCTATCGAGCGCTCTCTTTTCCATGCACAACCATATCCATAATTATAATATATCCGAGGGTATCTAGAAAAGTGATAACATACCCTACTTGGGTGCGACCTACTTAGCCCTACTGCATCTCCCATGTTTTAGTCATTCCCGGTTGATGAGGCTTGAAGCTACGTTTTATCTTAAGAATAGCATTCATTCTTGGAATGCTAACACAACCTTCCAACCCACAATGCAAATGATAGCATTTATCCATACAAGTTGTTCTAGGTCTGAACAAACCGAATATCCAAAATCACCATCTTCATTATTTTCAGGCTATCACAATTCGTAACGCATAAATCAGATCGAAGTGGTTTTCGAAAAATTAAATTCTATTCTGGTCTCTTCGAAACGATTAACGAATTTGGCCAAATTTGATAGTCGGCTATTTAATTGTCAAATTACACACATAAGCAGTCACTAGACCCAATTTTATTAAATCTTTCCAAATATTTATTTCAAATATCTTTACAAAGATATATATTCAAGTTTTACTTTTTAAATCCTTTTATTTACATTTTTAAAAAACCTCTACATTTCCATATTCCAAAACTGCCAAGTACAATTTTAAAACCAAACTATTTATTTTGCCCAAATTTATTTCTTTCAATTAAATCCAAATTTTGCCATAATATTTTACTTCAAATTTTCTTTTTATTTTCTTTCCAAATTCAAAACATTTATTATTGGTATTAAAAACACCAAAATCCAGGCCAAACTACCATAATATTCAATACATTCAAATTACACTATAATCTACCACAGATTATTCAAACAAATCATATATCAATATACGAAATTAATTCAACATTTTTGAGGAATCCAGTTGGATCCCTCTAACCTATTTCCCTGCATCCACAGATGTTAATACAATATAAAATACCAATCCCACTTCGAGGGGGAAATCGGAGTATATAAGGTCATCCGCTATTATGCGGGGCGCATAGGGTCTCATCTGCTATATATATATATATGCAGGAATATCAATCACACCAATATATATATATATACTACTATATATAATAACACATTCAACAGATAAAATATATCAATTCAACCAATCAATCAATAATTAATTTTAACAATTTAAAATTAATTGCGGTAAATCCAAAGTTGAGTGAGATTAACTCACCCTGATTTTTATTTTATTTTTGCTGATCGTTCCAATTTCATATTGAATCGAACGACGTTCAATTCAACCTCTAAAATTTTAGCTAACTCCGAACGACTCCAAACCAGTTCCAAAATGTAGTGTTCATTGCTACGATTCTAACGCAAAAACCCTCATTCAAATCCGACCTAAAACGGATGAGTTATCAATTTTTAGGAGATTTTAATTTTTATAATAAAAATTAGATTGAAAAATTTACAAAAACAATTTTATCATACCCAAAATAAGCCCGGCCCAAAAAAGAGGCTTCTTCCCCAAATCTGCTCCTCTTCGCCTCTTCTTTTTTTCATTTTTTTTAATCGTGCACGCCGCTGTGCACTTGCACATCGTCGATGATCAACGAAACCTCCAATCAACCCCGCCAACAATTTACCCATCGAAAACCGCACCTCCCCATATCACTTCCTTGAGCTCGTACCCATCACCAAAGAATGCGGCCTGCTGCCGACTGCACAATGTCGCATACCCCAAATCACGACCGAGCTTCACGAAACTCACCCACCCAGTGCACCTCACCTTGACAATCACGCCGCACTCGATCCTTCGGCCTCTCATCGCCTAAATCTGCCGAAACCTTAAACCCTAGCTCCCACTAAGAAAATCGAGCTCGATAAAATGTAGCCACATTCTCCAAGAACTATACCAGATCGAAGCGCTTGCAAAAATAAGTTTTTTTTGAAGTTGGTTGGAAATTTTTTCATAAAGTATAAATGGGGGACTCGATTTTTTTGTGAAGTTGCTATAATTTTTGTTCTTTACTGTAATGTGGTGTTTTTAAAAAGAAAAAGGAGGGGAAGTGATGGAAAGGAAGGTAACGTGTTGGATAGGTGTATAGTGTTTTAAGGGAAGGAAAAATAACAGCCGATGTGAAAAAAGTCAAGTCAAATAATATATGCTTATTATTTAAATTCAAATCGTCTCGATTTCGTAGCTTAAAATCTTGACCCCCTATCGAGGCGTGCCGCTAGGCGTCTATAATGTTATACCCCTATTCCGAACGCATTGGAAAAGGTTTCGAGTCATAATTCGATCGTATGGAGAAGATTGCTTTTTGGATCCAATTATTATATTGAATTTTCGATATAAATTTCAGCGCGTTTATATTTCGTATGATCAAACGATAACTCCAAACGCTATGAAATTTGAAATCCGATAATAATACACTATTCGAATCCAATGAAACTGGTTTCGTCGAAATCCGAGACTATGCCTCGGAAGGCTATTTTTAAAAGTAAATTTAAATGATATATTTTTAAAACTGAACAAA
Source organism: Allium fistulosum (assembly GCA_030737815.1). Lineage (NCBI taxonomy): Eukaryota > Viridiplantae > Streptophyta > Magnoliopsida > Asparagales > Amaryllidaceae > Allium > Allium fistulosum. The sequence goes on from JASFAW010000014.1 coordinate 10,888,336, forward strand.
TCACTTTCAAATTCAATTTATAAAGCCTTTATTATCTTCAGTATTATCAATATAAATTTCATAAGCCTTTAAATTATTTTTAACAAGCTTAAAACTCCAGATAAAATATTTTACCCAATTTCCAATTATTAAATTTAATAATTAATTTATCCAATATATCGTTATATTTGAAATTCAAGTTAAAAATTAACTTTTAAATATTTAAATCAATTAAATATTCTAATTTTAAATATCTAAAATTCTGGGTCGTTTCATGCGGCCTCCCTACATCGCCCGACGATAGTGAACGACGCACAAGACAGCAGCGCCGATGCACCTCGATTTACACCATCTCGCCTCAACGCACCGCGTGCGCGCTCCAGTTTACCTACCGAAGTCACGATCCATTCTATCTTTTTTTTTCTTTTTATTTATTTATTTATTTTGTGATGTCAAACTGAAGAGAAAAGGAAAGGGAAAGCTTGCATTTTTAAACAGAAGGGAAACAGCGCGATCAGATGTAGGGTGGCTCGAGTACGGGTTGGGGTGGTTGGGTTTGACTTTGCAATTTATAATATTATAAAATTTCAAAATATCTCGTTTATAGTAACTTAAAATCCCGAACTCCTATCGAGGCAGGCCACCTGGCATTCCTAATGTTATACCCCTATTCCGAACGCAATGGGACTAGTCTTGAGCCTCAATTCGATCGTATGGAGAAGATAACTTTTTGAACCTAATTATTATATTAAATTTTCCATATTTATTACAACGCGTTTCTATCCCATACGACCAAACGGTATATTCAAACGCTACGAAATTTGAAATCCGATAATAATACACTATTATGGATCCAATGGAACTGTTTCGTCGAATTCCGAGACTGTGCCCCGGATCGCTATTTTAACGCTTCGATTAAATCGACGATTTCAAAAGCTGACGAAATCACTTGAAATTTCCGTTTTAAAAACGTACCATCTCAATTCTAATTCAAATAGAATTTATATCAACATTAGAAATCATTCTGATTCATATTCAATTCAAATTTCAATTATTCACCATTTCCGTATTACGATAAATCACTATATTTGAAATTTAAATTCATTCCATAATTTCAACCAAAATCTTCATATTCAAAAATTAATTTATATTCCAAATCCTATACTTAAGACTATTTAAATATTTAAAATCAAATGATGGAAAATCCAGGTCATTACATTCCTCCTCCCTTAAAAGAATTTCGTCCCCGAAATTGCCAAGGTAGAAGAAATGCTCCAAACCCATTAACTTATTAAAACCCGCTTAGTTAAAACTCGATATTTCATTTTTCTAAATCCTTTAGTTCCATTCAAAACATTTAGTTCTAATTTCTAAACCAAAATCCCTTATTTCAATTACAACTCGAAATCAAAATTTTGATTAGCAAAAATTTTTCAAAAATTTTCTAACACCCTAAATTTCCGATTTTTTTAGCATAGTTTACCTAATACGAAGAGCCTTTTGCAACATGGAAAATATGATAAAAAGATATACATCGGCTCTCATAGCCGGAAAATGCTATATATATATCAATATTTTTATTTTTCGCGCGCTAAATTCGTAAACGTACCTTATTTTAGCGTTATTAAGCGCGCTCGCCTAATTTATATGCAATTGCGCAACCAAATCAAACCAAATGGTCTTCTTGTACCTGTACTTACTTAAATAAATCCCATCAGTTTCTTGTATATGAGATTTAATAACATTACATTCATTTCTACTAGTTAAACACATTATTTTCATAAACCAACATGTTATATCATGGATGTATAACCAATTTTATAAACAAAACACGCTATAATATGTATATCTAGCATGTACATGCAAATACAAGGTTCCAACATTTAATCATTCACTTCCAAATTGATTTGCATACCATTTATTCGATTTCAAATTCATTCACAACAATTCATTTACATCTAATCCATATTTACACATATTACATTCATATCCATTTCAAATTGATTCTAATCAATTTATCAAATTCTATTCATTCAAATTCAATTTATTTAAGAAATCTTGTTCACTTCATTATATATCAACCTGTATTTCATTCCATGCCAATTTGTTTACGACTCACCTCATAAAATAAATATTAAGGTTTATTATAACCTTTTATGCAACACTTGAATTTATTTCCACTTCAAAACTTAAGTTCATACTCAAATTTTATTTATAATTCAAATTCCATATTCATTCATCATTTCATTAGAATTACCGATTTGATTTACCCATTTCATCTCATCTTTGCTTGAGATTTAGCATAAATGTTTCATACTAGCACTTCTGATTATTATTATTTACGACTTAAGTCCAGGTTTCAATTTTTATTGGCCAATATTTCAAACACAATTCCTTTCATTTTTACGCTTAAGTCGAATTCTTTTTATTCTCAAGCCGACATTCAAATTTAATCCACGGTCCATTTTACTTTACCGGGTTAAGTTCCATTTCTAAAAAAATCCGGCTTATTTGGTTTGATTTGAGTTCAATCTCATTTTATAGTTCAGATTTTGATTTTCTATTCTTCACCAAAACATTAAACTATTTCTATTTTGGTTTTCCTATCCCACTTTTCCAATTTATAAGTTACACAACTTATTTTCACATTTTCATCAATTCTATACTTGAGTTGATTCCATTCAAAATTATAACTTATAGTTATATATCATTTTACAACTCAAATTTTATATTCAATTCCATTCGATATCATTTCTAATCCAATCCAATTTTATTTAACTTAGCTTAAGTTAAATTTCAATTCATACAATCCATTTTAACTTAAGTTAAAACTCAATTCCAAAATTTCATTTTTCACACTTCTTTCCTTACTAATATCATTCTCAACTTATAAGTTCAAAAACTTATTTCGTGATATTTTCTGAAACATTTAAGTAAGGATTCCAGAATTCAAACACCCGATTTCATTTCAAATCCTTTTGAAATCATAAATATATGTATCTCTCTGTATACAAAATCACACTTTTTAAATTTTAAACCAAACCTGGTTTTTATCCAAAAACATTCCCTTTGGAATTCCCCAAACAACATTTGTTTCCAAACAAAAATCATCATATCAAATTACTACGGTAGCAATTCGTCACTTAAAAGCTTGAAAATGAAGACTGATGATGCGTCCGTCATCACCAGTATTATTTTCCAGCGACTGTAGTGAGTTCAGTGTTTTATCACTTTAAAAATCCATTTAAAAATATTTTATATTCAAATACATTTCCACAATAATATTACCATCATTTATTTCAAAAGACTTGGAAAACATTTTCGAAATTTCCGGGATTTAAATTTTCAAATTCTGGTTTAAATCAAATTTTAACCTTAACTCATTTGTATAATTCATATTTATAACTTTTAATTTGATTATATATGACCATTCCAATTTATAATCTTGTTTTGATTATAATAATAACAACCGAACACATCAATATACCATAATAATTTGAGAAAATTATTTCTTTTATATCAAAATATCATTTGGGTAAAATTATTTCATTTATCCACTTTAAAACAATACTATGTCGATTTAACTTGTCCAGAGTTTAGAAACCCCTATCGATACATTCGTTCAGACCGTACCGACCATAATTCATAAACACTCAACCAATAAGTCAATACAATATAAAACAATTTATATTCACTAAAAAATAAGCGCTCGTATCTATGCTACACACAGACACATTCTAGGGTACTACTGACCATATCTCTAATGAGTAATCCCCACCAAAGCCAAGGTTCTCGCTTAACCCTATGCTCTGATACCAAGTGTAACAACCCGGGTATTTTCGACCCTCGAAAATCGACATCAATACGTTCACTGTATAGCATGCCGAGCAATCGAGTGCCGGAAATACCAGATCATTAGGGGTGAAGACGAAAAGGGATAGAAGAAAAAACAGAAACAATAGCAAAGAATCTAACAATCGTAGCGGAACAATATATAATATATAATAACTGACATTTATACAAAGAACGTGTAACTGTTAATATACATACCATCATCAGAGTACAACAATCAATAAATCATACTTGACAATTATAATAACTAGCCTCGCAAGTGCTGAATATACAGCTTACACAACACAGCGGAATATACAACCTACACAACACAGAGGAATATACTCAAGTACGTGGCATACGCATGAGAATCCTCCAACTTGTCTCCTTAGCTCCCTAGCATCCTAACCTGAATCTGTAATACTCTGCCTGACCCGAGCATTATAATAACATAACACCCGAGTCAGTTCGGAAAACCAGCGTGAAAAAACACACTTAATTTGAATTATTACTGTTATCAAAATCCTTTTAAAAACAAAGGTATCTTGTAAGACCACGCCACACATAAATACGATGGGTTTTTACCTTACGATAACTAAAACATTTTATACCAAAATCATCTGATATTATAATAGTGTCTATAGAAAATAAACTATAAAATAGCTAAAATGCTTGCATCTCATGTTTCAGCATATTTGGTATACAACTAAAATCGTACATCGTTTATTGGAGAATGGATTCCATACAATGATTGGGCACTGGGGTACTGCCTGCCACAGTACACCTCTAGAAAAATGTACCGAGATCGTACTTAACGATCCCTACCAACACAGAACCGGCCTACCCCTTACTGGATAGTACCGAATATGTCATCACCCCGGGTGTTCCCACCCTGTCGAGCGCTCTCTTTTTTATGCACAACCATATCCATAATTATAATATATCCAAGGTATCTAAAAAAGTGATAACATACCCTGCTTGGATGCGACCCACTTAGCCATGCTGCATCTCTCCTGTTTTAGTCATTCCCGGTTGATGAGGCTTGAGGCTACGTTTTACCTTAAGAATAACATTCATTCGTGGAATGCTAACACTGCCTTCGAACCCACGATGCAAATGATAGCATTCATCCATAAAAGTTGTTCTGGGTCCGAACAAACTGAATCTCCGAAATCACCGTTTTCATTATCTTCACGCTATCACAATTCGTAATGCACAAATTAGATCGAAGTAGTTTTCGGATAATTAAATCCGATCTCGATCTCTTAAAAACGATTAACGAATTTGGCCAAATCTGATAGTCGGTTATTTAACTATCAAACTACACACATAAGCAGTCACTAGGCCCAATTTTATTAAACCTTTCCAAATATTTTTTTTCAAATATCTTTACAAAGATATATATTCAAATCTCTTCCAGTATTCCAACATTTGGAAACAATTTCAGATACTTAAAGCCATAACAAGATATTTTTAACCATTCCAACACTTAGAAATATTTTAGAATCTAATTTTATAACACTTAGAAAAAATATTTCTATATAATTCATGTCACACTTAAAATATTTTCCCAAAACCCCCTTTTCAATACTCAGGAGAATATTTATAGGCAGATTCTCCAAAATCATTTTAATATCAAACTTAGAAAATATTTCATAACTTATCTCATGAATCTTCGAAATTATTTATAAATTCCTTTTTACAATTTCCAAAACTGATTATACTCTTTTATAACCCAAACCAACAATTTATAACTTCTTTTATGACTTCAGATTCATTTTCGAAGTTCCCATGTTTCAACATTTTGGAAATTCCATTTTCTCCCAAAATTCGTTATAAGATTCCTCTTATCAAAATCATATCCGTTAAATAAACCCCGTTTACAAATCTCAAGGGGATATATAATTAAATTTCAATTATTTCAAAACTCTGTATATATGATAAGTATTTTCAAAGAATAATATTTCTTTAAACACATTTAAGTAATTACTTAAAGTATTAACACACTTTAAATAACATCGATAACTCATTTCTAATAAAACTAATCGATTTACAAAGCTTATTATAAAAAATTGAATTTATCTCAATAAAATATTAAATATTTGAATAACCAACTTTCTGAAATATTTTCAATACTAAAACAGTTTTTAAACTACATAGTTTTAATAAATAAAATATCCCTTTCTAAAAAAAAACTTAACTTCTCGATAAAAATCTATTTTTTAAATTTAATCATAACCATTTTACATTATAAATCTCTCTCGAGTTATCACAAATCGATTTTCATTACCAATTTCATAACTATTTCCTATTTCCAAAACAAGATTCACCGTTTCTTTCTAACCCGATTTTCATAACTCGATATAAATTCATCAATTCATCGAGTGATAATCACTTCACTTTATTTATACCATCAAGTGATAATCACTTCACTTTATTTATAACAAGATTCTTCCTCTCTTTCAGCACTAGCGCGGCCTCCCCACATCGCCTAATGACGGCGAACGATGCACAAGACTGCTATGCCGATGCACCTCGATTTACACCACCTCGCCACAACGCGCCGTGCGCGCTCCAGCTTCCCTGCTGAAGTCGCGAACGATTCGATCGTTTTATTTTTATTTTTTATTTATTTTGTGATGTCGAACTGAAGATAAAAGGAAAGGGAAAGCTCGCGTTTTTAAACAAAAGGGAAACGGCGCGATAAGATGTAGGGTGACTCGAGTAGGGGTTTAGGGTAGCTGGGTTTGACTTTGCAATTTATAATATTATTAAATTTCAAAATATCTCGTTTATAGTTTTTTAAAATCCCGAACTCCTATCGAGGCGTGTCGTGTGACGCTCCACCTCTATACTCACACTAACCAAGGACACTACTGGGTAATGCCGTCAATTAGTATGAAGAATAAGGTTGTTGAGGAGCGACCAACTGTATAATTGATTTGAGCGAGAACCTATATGTCAGACAGTATGTCATGCATTTCATTTCAAGAGGAAATCTGACATATCCAATCCAAACTCAAATCTACTACACAATGGCTAAGTGGCCTTCGGAATCAATATAAAATAAGCACAACACAAAATCAGTCACATATATTCGTATCACTAAGGCAGAAAAAGATATGAACATATCATATAGAAGTGAACATCAAAGTAGTGGTCATACAAGATCCACTACATCACAAAAGAATAGGTACAAGTGTTAGAAAAAAGAATATGTGTACATCAAGGAGTCTCTATCTCGAACACATAAAAAACAAAAACTACTAAGCTAAAGTAGTTAGCCAAAAGTCAGAAGATAGTCCCTGCTAAGAAGTCAAGTGGAAGCACCTGAAACACCTCGGTCTGACCCGAGTATTATTTAAGAAGAAAAATAATAAACGGATCAGTCTAGCTATAATTATCATGTAAGAAGAGAAAGGATAAGAGATATAACAAAAATATATGATAACAATAATGCCATACTGTGACAAGTATATATTTGATAACAATGAAAATCATACGATATCTCAAGTCCTCAAATACCCAAAAAAGAATATCATATTCTTTAGCTTATTCACCAAACCTCAAGTATTGACAAAACATATCAATGCAAATCGCAAAAATTAGTGAAACATAAATTCCCGAAATCATCATTTAGACATCCAAAAATCACAAAAAGGGGGGAGGCATATCATAAACGGGAGCATGAAAACTCACCAACACGTGTATCATAAACGGGACTCTATCCCATGGGTCGCTAACCCATAGAGCCGGTGCAACGACGTAGTATAACGGTACGTCCGAGGAACCTGAAACTCAAATAAGCCGGAACAACAACGAAGTACAACGGTGCGTCCGATGAACCGAACTCAATAAAACGGTTAAAAGACCATGGGTCGCTAGCCCATAAAAAGGAGACGAAGCTCTACAGAATGGGGTATAGTCCCCACGCGGACAAAGAGACATCGCATATCGCTAGTTTAAACCATAAAATGATCATCATAGATCAATAAGTGTAAATTACACTAAGCTAGTAAATAAATGAGTTAGGCTTCATGTCCCATAACCATTGGCTTAACTTAAATATTTATGAACAAATTATAGAGTTCCACTCGAATATTGTCATGAGATTTCAATCGAACAAGTCCAAGAATTAACCGACGAAGTAAACGCAAGCATTTCATACCACTTGTTTGGCTAAGTCGTTTTATTGGATTTCTCATACGAATGAGGTAGAGGTTTGTATATACTAATAGATTGGAAAACGGCTTAAAAGAAATTAGCTTTGTATTAAAAGAAATGTTGAAAACATTTTTGTGAAAGAATTTGAGTATTTACTACTAGTATAAAAACCTTTGAATTTTAAAGTGACAAATCATAGAAATGATTATAAAAACAATCTATCACTAAAAATCCACATTCGACGACGTGAATTAAAACCATAAAAATCGATATCAAATCCATCAAATGGATATACCTAAAAATCCAGAAAAGAAGTCATCAAAGTCGATAATAAATGACAATAACTAACTGGATCAACAAAAATCAATAAGAAATCGAATCCGAATAAAAATAGGCAAAATGGGCAATAATCAACATGACAAGACATCTGGTTGGTTTGACCAGACGTCTGCCCTAGGCTCTGCCATTTTTTTATTTTATCCAGAACCCCCTACCAAACGTCTAGAATTTTCAACCAGACGTCTGGTTGCCTGGGGCTGGGTAGAATTTTCCTAGGCCGATGATGGCCAAATCAATTCGGAGACGATTAAACGAGCGACGAAGGATAGGGATTTATGCCAAGTGACAACCCAGCCCTATAGGCTCTTCGATTCACCCCAAATAACATGTCCAAACATCCAAGATAGGATCTTTAAAGATTTTGACTTCAAAATACCAAAATTGAAAAATTCAAGAAAACCAATTCAAATCAAAGAAATTGAACATAAAATAGATGTTAGAAATTCATACCTAACAACAATAAAAGCTATAAATATAGATGTGAGTTCAAGAATTCACCTTTAAACTAAAAAACAACAATTGAGAAGCTCTAAAACAAGGAAGGATCAACTCCACTTCAATCGCTACTCTAGAAGCTCCAATCTATGATCATATGCAAATATTTCCTAAGTTAGATTATAGGAAATTATGAAAATTGGAGAGGAATTGAGATGGAGAAGATGAAGAGGATGCTTACCTAAGCTTCTCCTTGATTTTTAGAACTTGAATTTGAATTTCCTAAGAGAAACTAGGGCTTAGGAATTTTAGTTTCCCCTTTCCACCATTCTTCCTAGGGCTTGAGTGTTAGGAATTTAGAAAATGGAATGAATGAATGAAGAGGAGTAGAGTGAGAGTTATTAGGTAGAAGAGTTTGGGTCTCTTATTGGGTCAATGGGCTAGAACCCAACCCAAAGCCCAATTGAAAATACCAAATTCCTAATCAACTCCAAACATATCGATGTTTATACTTAAATAAGTTGTAAACATCGTTTTAAACTCAATGGAAGTGGTCTCGAGTCCGGATTCAACTGTATACAAAAAGTCACATTTCGGACTTTAATTCAATTAACGATGCTATATTTAAATAAAAAAATTGAATATATAAATCGTAAAATTGCAGGTTGTTACAGACTCTCCTCCTTAAGGAAATTGCATCCTCGCAATACATAAGAAGAAAATAAAGAGTAACAACCGCTCTAAGGCATAACAACACAAAAGAAAAATTTGAAGTGAGAAGTTCACCTTAAGGAGCACACGAGAGTAAGTCCGGATGTGTTCGCTCGATGAATTCTCTAGATTCCCAAGAACAATCCTTAGGATTTGCGGACCATTGAACTTTCACAAGCGGAACATCTTTATTACGAAGGCATTTAACCTCCGTAGCAATGATACGAATAGGATGTTGCTCATAAGTCAAATTAGGTGAAACTTCAATTTCTTCAATAACACCGGGCTCAAGAATAGAATCAGAATCTCTAAGGCATTTCCGTAGTTGAGAAACATGGAATACGTCATGAATAGTAGAAAATTGAGCCGGTAATAAAAGGCGATAAGTCATGGAACCAATGCATTCGGTGATGGGAAATGGACCAATATATCGAGGTGCTAATTTTCCCGATCGACTGAAAAGCACAACACCCTTCATAGGGGAAACACGAATGAACACCAAATCTCACACAGAAAATTCTAAATTCCTCCTTCGGTTATCAGCATAGGATCTTTGTCTACTTTGAGCTTCTTTCAACCTATGATGAATAAGGTCAATCTTTTCTGTGGCATCACGAATAAAATCTGGACCTAAAACCAGCTTCTCACCGGCTTCAAGCCAACACGAAAGAGATCGGCATGGCCTTTCGTAAAGTGCCTCGAAAGGTGCCATACCAATATTAGATTGGAAGCTATTATTATAAGAAAACTCGACAAGGGAAATATGATCTTCCCAACTTCCACCAAAATCAAGAACACATGCACGAAGAAGATCTTCAAGAGTTTGATTCACACGCTCTGTTTGTCCATCGGACTGAGGATGATAGGCTGTGCTAAAATTAAGCTTTGTTCCTAAAGCTTTTTGAAAACCCTTCCAAAATCCACTAGTAAATAATGGATCACGATCGCTAACAATAGAAGTAGGAACTCCATGCAATTTAACAATTTCTTTAACACAGAGTTTGACCAAAAGAGGTACGGTCCGGTTGGACCGAATAGGAAGAAAATGGGCGGATTTGGTAAATTTATCTACAATCACCCATAAACTGTCATGACCCGAACGAGAACGGGGAAGACCGTCAATAAAGTCCATGGAAATTTGATCCCACTTCCAAATGGAATGTCCAAAGGTTGCAATAACCCATCGGGCCTTTGATGCTCGGCCTTTATGAGTTGGCAAGTCATGCAACGCTTAATAAAGTTATCAATATTGGATTTCATTTCATCCCAATAGTAAAGTCACTTATGTCCACGTACATTTTACTACTACCGGGATGAATGGTGAATTTAGAACAATGAGAATCTTCTAAAATGTCCTTACGGAGATCACTAATATTTGGCACAATAAGTTTATCAAATTTTCGATTGCCTCCATGAGCATCGATTTCAAAGTCTTTTATACCATCAATATTATTTTTATCCCTACAACTTTGGCTAAGATGAGCCAATTCAGGATCGTGCTTTTAACCTTCAAGAATGCGGTCTAAAAGAGATGGATGAGACTCAAGGCTACATAAAACAAGATATGAACATGAACCGGATTCACAATCTCGAATCTCAGAAGTGGACAAAGTCTCGAGATCATTCCATTCGGATATCATCATGGAAACAACCGCTTGTTGCTTACGACTAAGGGCATCGGCAACATGATTTCCCATTCCGGGAGTATAAAGATAATCAAGATCAAAAGATGCAAGGAATTCGAGCCAACGCTGTTGACGCAAATTAATTTCCTTTTGAGAGAACAAATACTTGAAAGATTTATGATTGGTGTAGAGAACAAATTTCTCTCCCAAAAGATAATGACGCCAAATTCTAAGGGCAAAAACAATGGCCGCGAGCTCTAAGTCATGTGTGGCATATCTAGTCTTGGCAGGCTTTGATTGCCTAGAAGTATAAGCGATAACACGTTCCCTTTGCATGAAAATGACTCCCAACCCAACACGACTAGCGTCGGTATAAACAATCAAGTCTTAGTTCCCTTCGGGAATCACAAGAATAGAAGCATCGAAAAGGAGTTCTTTTAATTTCTGAAAAGCAGCTTCACATTTGTCTGACCAAATGTACTTAACTCCCTTCTTTGTCAAACTTGTAAGAGGTGCAGAAATTTTAGAAAAGTCTTTTATGAACCGACGGTAATAACCCGCCAATCCAAGAAAGCTATGAATTTCCGTCACACTCTCTGGTCTCTTCCAATTTTGAATCACCTCAATCTTTTAAGGATCCACAGAAATTCCAGATTCAGAAATAATATGTCCTAAAAATTTCACACGGGATTGCCAAAAGTGGCACTTAGAAATTTTTTGCTTTCAATTGATTGCTCTTAAGGGTTTCCAACACAATTCGAAGATGTTTTTCATGCTCTTCCTCGGTTTTAGAATAAACAAGAATATCATCAATAAAGATGAGAACGGATTGATCGAGGAAGTCTTTGAAAATTCGGTTCATTAGGTCAATGAAATAAGCTTGAGCATTCATTAAACCAAATGGCATAACAAGCCATTCATAAGATCCATAACGAGTACGTAACGATGCCAAAGGAATGCTATCCTCTACAATACGAAGCTGATGAAAACCGGTTGCTAAGTCTAACTGTGAAAAGACTATAGCACTGCTAAGTTGATCGAATAGATCATCAATCCGAGGCAGGGGATATTTATTCTTGATGGTGAGATCATTAAGCTTGCGGTAGTCAACGCAAAGCCTAAGTGTACAATCAGATTTCTTCACAAAGATAGTTGAAGCTCCCAATGAAGAGGAACTAGAACAAATAAACTATTTTGCTTCCAATTCGGATAATTGTTTACGCATCTCTTCATTTTCCTTATTGGACATATGATAAGGAGGACGAGTGATAGGTAGAGCTTCAGGGATTAGATTAATTCTGAAATCAATTGCTCGCTTAGGTGGTAATCCTAAAAGGAGCTCAAATATATCGGGAAATTCACGAACAACGTGAATGAGGGAAATGACATCTTCCTCCTTATCATCATCATTATGTAGATTTAGAGAATATAAGGATTGTAACGACCCTAGATTTTAATTTATTTAAATTTATAATTAATTGTATTCTTGAATAAAAGTAGTAAATTAATTGATTAAATAAGCGAGTTTCCCCGAATTAAAATATATTTTGGAATAAATCATTTAAATTTAATAATATTGTATATATGTGTATATACGAGAATATATATATGTATTTGAGCATATAGGAGTAAATTAGGGATTTTAATTAATATATATAGTATATACATTGACATAAGAAAATAAATAAATGATTTAGATTTAGGATTTGATGGTTAATAAATAATTTGAATATATATGTATATATATATATAGTTTTATAAAATATAAGGTAAATAAATAAATCTCAATATCATATTTATAAATCAATACGAATTTGTACAAAATAGAATTTCATTTACATTGCAAAGTAATAAAACAAATAAAAATAAATGTATATATATAATAAACTATGAAATATAAAATTTTAACAACTTATTAAAAATGGAACTTCATTTATACTATAAAGTAAACAACATATTAAATTGGAATGCAAAGTAATATGCAAAGCAAAAATAAAATAAAATAAAAATAAATATACACTCAAGTAAACAAGACAAAGCAATTGATGCTAGGCCAAAACCATATCTCATCAACAAATAGATCTGCATAGTCAAACTAGACAACAAAAAAATAAATATTGGTAAGTCTAAGCTAGTAAATGAAGAAAGTATAGGCTGGAAACAAAGTACATAGAAAAGAAAAAAAAGTATGCAGCCACCATAACAAAATAAATGCCAGTACCTCTAGCATGGTCGAAATCATCTCAACCCATACCCAAGTAAACTATCAGCCTACAAGCAAGAAAAATCCATGCTAAGCTTTGTACAAACTAATATAAAAACACCCTGTACAAAAGAATATCATCACCTGCAAACTTTTTTTTATCAAGCTTCACATTTTCAAATTCGTTCATTCAAAAGCAAGTTCAACCAGAGCTGAAAAATTTAGAACTATTCAAGTTCAAATCTGGAAATCAAAGCAAATCATCATCAACAAATAGGAAGATCAAAACTATATTTTCTTTTCAAAGCAAAAGTGTTCTGTTCAAATTTGTTCCAGGTGAGCAAACTCTATTCTTTCCTACTAAGTGAGTAAACAAGAAATTTAAAAGCTTTAAGTTTGATAAAATAACAGTTCAGGAGATTGCTATGATATGGTTGTATATGCTTTGATTTTTGAATATTGTTGGGATTGCTCTGTACTACTTTGGAAAGTGTTACAGGTTGTATATTTGTTCAAAATCTCATATGAGTCTCATTTAATCATGGCTAAGTTAAGCTTTTAACCCAAAACAAAATATTTAAACTTATATTAAGATTTTTAAAAGCTGATTTAAACCCTGATGTGTAAAAATATACACTGTAACTTTGTTTTACAAGCAAGTAGGTAGGTATGTGATAAAACCGATTGTTGTAAAATATAAATTCAAGATTATATATTGAATTCATACTACAAGTCATGATTTTTAAAACTAAAATCACATTTTTTAGTTAAGTATTGAATGAGCATTTTTGGTTAGAACAAAATATGGAAACTGGGTTTCTCTGGTGATCTTCGTGACTGAAGGGGGTCGGGGTTGTGTGAGGTGGTGGAGGAGCCTATGGGGGTGATTGGAAAAATGGTCATAGGTGGCCACGACCACGGTGGCGACAGCGGTTAGGGTTTGAAATTTTTAACCCTAGAATAATGAAGTTAGAAGAATCGATCACCGTGGTCACTATCGTTGATCGAGCTTAGCCGGGTTCTGGGAAACGGAAGTGGATGCATAGTCGAAGTCGAGGCCGGAAGGGTTGACTTTCAGGTGGTCGGAGGTTGGCGAACGAAGCATTGCCAGGTTTGGGCAAGTTTGAGATGTTGGGTTTCCAGGCTTTGGGAAGTAGGCGTTCGATTTTGATTTTTGGGTGATGGTCGAGATTTGATGATCGGGAAGGGATGCAGAGACGATCTCTGGTGTGTGGCGATCAACGTTGTTGATCAATGGAGGCCGAAGCCACCGTGCATATGCACGGTGCATGTGTGTTTCTGGTGAGAGTTTGGGAGTAGCAGGAAAATGGTACTCGAGTTTCTCGAGTCAATTGAAGAATGGCCCGACTTTTTACGTGTTTGCCTCGAAGTAAAACAAGGCAGTCTCGGGTCATATTTGTGTTGCCAGTTTTAAAGCCCGTCAAGGTTTTAAATTTAAAATTTAAAATCAGAGTTTTAAAACGAAGTTTAAAACCAAATTTTAAGATAGGATTCAAATTTAGTTTTGTCTCCTAGTCTTAAAGAAACAAGTTTTATAAAAGTAAAATGTTTTACAACTTTAAAACGTTAAAGGTATATTTTAAAATGTGTTAAATTTTATTAAGTTAAATTAGTTAATTAAGGTTTAAGATAATTAATTTAGGAGAAATAAATGGATAATTGGGAATCATTAATTAAACGAGATTTGAATTTAATTAATGATTAGTAATTAAGTAATTTAAATAATTGTGAATTAATTAATGAGTTATGAAAAATAAAATTTAATTGTAATTAATGAGTTATTAAAGATTAATTAATTAAGATAATTAATTTTAAATTGTTAATTACTTAATGAAAGTAATTAAGGGATTAATTACTTATTGTAATTAATGTTGGATATTCTAATAAATTAAAGTTAATTAAGAATAATTAATTAAGAATAATTGATTAAGAATGATTAATTAAGAATGATTTAATTAAAGAGTGATTAATTAAGGGTTGATTTATTTATTAATGAATTAATTAAAGGAAATAAATTAAAGGGTAATTGAATAATTAAAGGTTAATTATTAAATAATTTAACGTTAATTAATTTAATTAATAAATGATTAAAGAATAATAAATCAAATGATTTGAAATTAATTTATGTTAATTAACCACGATTGATGACTTATCTGATTTAAATTAATCAGACAATTAACTGACCTTACTTATGAATGTTTGGATTCTATTGATTGTCAAATTGTTTGATATCCCTGATTGTGATGCTTTGTGATATTCCCTGATTTATGTTGTGATCTGTAATTTACGTATCTGTGATATATATCTGTGATATGTGAATGAAGATAAGCGTTATAATTTATATCGCTTATCAGATATACTGTCGTATTTGATATGTGATGATTGTATGATGTTGCACTATTGTGTGTAAAACCCCTGGACTACACTTATACACACACCAATATGGATTTCACGTGTAAATCGGTAAAATCACAGATGATTAATTCAATGTTTTTGAAATTGAAATTTTAATTTCAATTGATTTTGAAATTGGAAATTTGGGTTTAAATGTGAAAAGCTTTTGAAATGGAATTTCAAGGATAAAAGTTAATTTAAATAACTTAATAGAGTTTTAGAAATTTAAATAAATTGATTTAAATTTGAATTCAAGTTTGAAATTAAATTCTATAATTTGAAACTAGGAATTAAAGAGGTTATACCCGTTATATAAGGGTTAAACTATTTTAAAAGTATTGATTTGGAAATTTGAATTTAAATTCAAAAGCTTTAACTCGTGTAAATAAAATTGGATTTTTCTGAAACAAAAACTATTTGTTTTCAAATAATAACAGCTTTCATATAAGAAGTGAACTTCCAATTTGTGCTGAAAGGCTTCAAATTTAAAATGAAATTGAAATGTTTTAAAAGACTATGAATGAATTCTTTTTGAAAGTTATGAATTGAATCTGTTATTTTTAACAGATTTAAAATGATGATTTGTTTAAACCCTTTGAAATGAAATTATTTTGAAAGCTATAAGTTAAATCTTGATTTAAAGATTTAACGAGTAAATCCAATTGAAACGAAAATTGTTTTGAAATCCATGAATGTATCATTGTGAATGGGATTAATTTTGTGAATTTAAATCTTTTTGTTTAAAGATTTGGAAATGGTAATTTGTTTTAACCATTCGAATGGAAAGTTTTGGGCTTTAAGCTGTGATTTAACTGAGACCCCAATATCCATATGATTTCTAATAACTGCGCTCATTATTCGGGTTAGCCGGGAAAAGACATTTGTGTCATATAACCCATTCCGAATAGTGATACGACGTATATGGATAGCATTTGAAGACCGGTGGTGAAGACCGGATATTTTCGAAAACGAAAGGACAACTCGTCGAATGTCTCTGCATCGACTGGCCCCGATATAGAGATTTTATCACCCTTTGTGATGGGAAGTCCAGACGGGATTGTGAATACCTGGAATTGCAAGGGCTTCGTAGGAAGTGCCTTCGGTTCTGTTCGAACCCGGAATAGACTTGTATGGTTACATGTCTGACATTACACTTTGAGATATAAAGCCGATTTCTTTCAAATACATTTTTGTTTGGTGGCGGAGAATTCATTCTCTTAGCTTAACACCCTTCTCTGAGACATACGAGCTCAGAGGTTATGTAGTTGAAATTTATCAACAATATACTCCCAATTTGGTAATGTGACATGCTGAGTGTTGCTGTGTGATGATCATTATTTGATCATTTGTGATATGATCATTTGTTCGATTTTATAACTTTGTGATCATTACTTTGATCATTTGTTTGACCCGAAGCATGGCTTTGTGACAAAGCGTAGCTTTGTGGACGAGACTTCGTCGAACCTCACACCCCGGAAATGGTCAAAACAGGAAGGATGCGGCAAGGTTCTAGGAAGTAGCACCCCTTAGTGTATGTCATTCTTTCTGGATAGAGGTGGTATCATGGTATGGAGCTCAGATATTTAACCTATGTTGTTACTGCAAATTTATTATGTGGTTGTTGGAAATCGAGGATCCTCGGGAAGATCAGTTACGATCGGGGGATGGAATACGCGTGTCAGTAGTTACCTATTTTTGCAGAGGTAACCCGGCCTTGTGTTGGCAGAGATCCGGTTAGGTTCTCGGGACGTCATCCCAGAGGCGTTTCCATGTGGCAATGGTAAGTTCCTTGGCATGACCATTTGTTGGAAATCCAAAGAAACAATACGAACCTTGTACGGTTTTAGTTGTAGAACCTGCCATTTAATATGGTAGCTATAGCAGGCATAATATAATGGTACCTATGCTGGCTAAGATTTATATTCTACTTTCGAAATGTTTTCCACTATGCACTAATAATAATATCAAAAAATTATTTGTTTTGCATAGTAAGCATCTTTGACTAACATAAGAAGAAATCTCCTCCAAGTTTGCGTTTGCATTGTGTGTGTGGTGGGAGGTCTTATGGCAGTTACATTTTTCAAAAGCATTGCGAATTGACTTTAAAATTCTCTGCTATTTGTTTTAAAGATAAACTGTTTTTGTTGCTCACACCAGTCCCATGACTGATCCGGAGTTTATTGTTTCTTTCCTAAACTCTGGATGCTCAAAATTTTTCTACACGAGCAGTCTAGAGTTGGGTTTTTCAGATATTCAGATTTAGTAGATTTTCTGGAGCTAGTTCAGTCTTTGGATATGGACTGCCTTGCTTATCTTTGTGCCTCGTTATTGGGAGTTCAAGCTATATCTGGATTGGCATTTTGAAGATGGAGATTATCCGCTGCTGTTGTTATCGTTTTCTTTTCCGCCGCTATTTCTTGTATCATATCTCTGATGTATATTGATATTCATTGTATCAGATATTGTATCAGTGTTTTATATCAATGTATTATTCATTTATTCCACTGTGTTATTTACTTAATGTTGTTATAAGCTCCGGCGACTCGGATTTGAACAATCGAATCTATGGCATTCGAGTACGATGTAAAGTATGGATGTCGATTTTCGAGCGGGCAAAACCCGGTTCGTTACAAGGATGCCACCGAATTGGAATCTGAATCTTTAAGAACAATAGAAACCTGCTTAACAGATTAGGGATGTCGAAGACGGATAATCCTCTTGGGACATATGATGTGGGCTTCATAACGATTAAGCCAATCCATTCCCAAAATCATTCCGAAACTTAAGTAACACATAACATGCAAATCAGCACGGAAAGCAAAATCACATAAAATAATTTCAACATCCTTACAAAATAAACCGAGTGTTGCGGATCCACCAACCGGATTCGCAATTCTTAATGAAGTCATCAAGCCCATATCATTTAAAGACAAAGTATCAACGAGTTCTTTTGATATAAAAGAGTGAGATGCACCCGTATCAAAAGGAACTCGAATAGGATGATCACGAAATATATTAATGCCATCAAGGACGAAATGAGAAATACCTTAACCCAGAGAAGTGTTACTAGGGGCTTGCACAACATTTAACTTTCCCTCTTTCTTACTTTGAAGTTCGGGACATGAAGATATAAGATGACCCGAACTTTTGCAATAGCGACAATAAAGGGGTTTCGGACACCTATTTGCATAATGGTCCTTAGAACACAATTGTAGCATTCTCCAAGACTAGAGGTAGGAGTCTTCGCTACTGAAGTTGCTTGGTTTCCCTTCTTGTTGGGATTAGGGCCTTTGAACTTACTGTCGAGATGCCTCTTCTTGTTGCTGTTGAAGTTCTTCTTGGCACCCACAACTTCAACATCACTTTCTTTATCGGCCTCTTCAAGTCGAAGAGCGATATCTACAAGCTGATCGAAAGGAACTTCTTGTTTTAGAAGTAAAGCCTTTTTGAGATTCTTATTCAACCCATAAATAAACCTCTGATTTTTCTTTAGTGGGGTATTAATATACTCGACCCCACATTTAGAGAGGGATTCAAATGATGCGACATAATTTGTCATAGAAAATTCACCTTGAACATGGTCAATAAAGCGTCGGGCTAAAGTTACCTTTTCAGCTTCCGGCAAAAACTTTAACTCGAACCTTTCCCAGAATTGCTCCCAAGTAAGATCCATTTCAACTATTTCTAAAACCAAAAGCTCATACCAATCTAATGCTCTCCCCTGTAGCATACTAGAAGCCATTTGGACTCGATGTAGATCTATAAGATTCATGTGAGAAAAGATGCGGTCACATGTTCTAAACCAAGCTTGGACTTCTATAACGCTTTCGGAACCCTTGAATGGCCTTCCACCCAAATTGGTACAAGCGTGCAAACCCTGATTTAGGATGGGTAGGCTCTGGAATGTGTTCGGCAGCTTGGGTATTCTTTACAAGATCCCAAAGCTATTAGGCAGACATGAATACGCCATCTTGAGGAATAACACTAGATTGACCGGCGCTAGGACGACCATGTCTAACCATTTCTCTTCTTTAAGAAAGAAAGAAAGAAGAGGAAAAAGGTTATTCTCAGAATGAATTCAAATAAACTAGATTGATAAATAAGGCATCATAAAAGGAAATAGGATAGAACATGTCCTAAGACTCGAATTAAATCCTAAGGCACGATTCCTAAGAGAGACTTAGGACAATGATCTTTGTCATGATATCCTATATTGTTCCGAAGTTTGGCTCTGATACAAAGCTATGACGCCCCACCTCTATACTCACACTAACCAAGGACACTACTGGATAATGTCATCAATTAGTACGAAGAATAAGGCTGTTGAGAAGTGACAAACTGTATAATTGATTTGAGCGAGCATCGATATGTCAGATAGTATGTCATGCATTCATTTTAAGAGAAAATCCAACATATCCAATCCATACTCAAATCTACTACACAGTGCTAAGTGGCCTTCAGAATCAATATAAAATAAGTACAACACAAAATCATTCACAGATATTCATATCACTAAGGCGGAAACAGATATGAATATATCATATAGAAGTGAACATCAAAGTAGTGGTCATACAAGATCCACTACATCACAAAAGAATAGGTACAAGTGTTAGACAAAAGAATATGTGTACATTAAGGAGTCTCTATCTCGAACGTATAAAAAACAAAAAATACTAAGCTAAAGTAGTTAGCCAAAGTCAGAAGATAGTCCCTACTAAGAAGTCAAGTGGAAGCACCTGAAACACCTCGGTCTGACCCAAGTATTATTTAAGAAGAAAAATAATAAACGGATTAGTCTAGCTATAATTATCATGTAAGATGAGAAAGAATAAGAGATATAACAAAAATATATGATAACAATAATGCCATACTGTGACAAGTATATATTTGATAACAATGAAAATCATACAATATCTCAAGTCTCCTCAAATACCCAAAAAAGAATATCATATTCTTTAGCTTATTCACCAAACCTCAAGTATTGAAAAAAGATCAATGCAAATCGCAAAAGTTGATGAAACATAAATGTCAGAAATCATCAATTAGAAATCCAGATTTCACAAAAAAGGGGGAAGGCATATCATAAAAGGGAGCATGAAAACTCACCAACATGTGTATCATAAACGAGACGCTATCCCATGGGTCGCTAACCCATAGAGCCGGTGCAACGACGTCGTACAACGGTACGCCCGAGGAACCGATCTCTATAAAACGGTTAAAAGACCATGGGTCGCTAGCCCATAAAAAGGAGACGAAGCTCTACATAACGGGGTATAGTCCGCCGCGCGGACAAAGAGATATCGCATATCGCTAGTCTAAACCACAAAATGATCATCATAGATCAATAAGTGTAAATTACACTAAGCTAGTAAATAAATAAGTTAGGTTTCATGTCCCATAAACCACTGGCTTAACTTAAATATTTATGAACAAATTGTAGACTTCCACTCAAAATAGTCACGAGATTTCAATCGAACAAGTCCAAGAATTAACCGATGAAGTGAACGCAAGTATTTCATTCCACTTATTTTGCTAAGTCGTTTAATTGGATTTCTCATACGAATGAGGTAAAGGTTTGTATATACTAATAGATTGGAAAAGGGTTTAAAAAAACGAGCTTTGTATTAAAAGAAATGTTGAAAACATTTTTCTGAAAGAGTTTGAGTATTTACTACTAGTATAAAAACCTTTGTATTTTAAATTGACAAATCATAGAAATGATTGTAAAAACAATCTGTCACCAAAAATCCACATTCGACGACGTGAATTAAAACCATAAAAATCGATATCAAATCCATCAAATGGATATACCTAAAAATCCAGAAAAGAAGTCATTAAAGTCGATAATAAATGACAACAACTAACCAGATCAACAAAAATCGATAAGAAATGGAAATCCGCATAAAAATAGGCAAAATGGGCAAAAATCAACAGGATCGTACGTCTGGTTGGTTTAACCAGACATCTGACCCTAGGCTCTGCCATTTTTTTCCGTGGTTGTTATTTTTTTATTTTATGCAGAACCTTCTACCAGACGTCTGGAATTTTCAACCAGACGTCTGGTTGCCTGGGCCTGGGCAAAATTTGCCTAGGCCAATGATGTCCAAATCAATTCGGAGACAATCGGGCGAGCGATGGAGGCTAGGGATTTATGCCAAGCGATAACCCAGCCTTATAGGCTCTTCGATATACCCCAAATAACATGTCCAAACATCCAAGATGGGATCTTTAAAGATTTTGACTTCAAAATACCAAAATTGGAAAATTTACCAAACCAATTCAAATCAAAAGCAATTGAACATGAAATAGATGTTAGAAATTCATACCTAACAACAATGAAAGTTACAGACATAGATGTGAGTTCAAGAACTCACCTTTAAACTCAAAAACAACAATTGAGAAGCTCTAAAACAAGGAAAGATCAACTCCACTTCAATCACAACTCTAGAAGCTCTAATCACTACAACAAAAAGGACTTTTTATAGCGTGTAAAAACCGCTGTAAAAACTTTTTATAGCGATTCTATAATCGCCATAGATCAACATGTTGTAAAAAGTCTGGTAGATACTATAGCGTGTCATACTTGCAATGGAAAACGTATTTTTCTTGCCATCTAAAATAGGCCATATTGGTGCAACTGTTTTTCTATAGCATTATGAAACGTGCTATAGAACTTTTTATGACGCATTTTAGTTGCTATAAATATGTCGACATGCTATATTATTATAGCATTTGAACGCGCTATGGAATCATCGTGTCAACCTTTTATGACACATTGAAATGCTATAGAAAGTCATTACTATCTATTATAGCACATCTTATTGCTATGAAAACTATTTACTCTTTGCAAAATATTTTGTATAGCACTAACATGATGATATAGTATAACAAAACTGAACAATTTTTCTTTTTATTACATAGTTAGAACGCTATAAAAAAATTCGATTGCACATTTTTTGCTGCCATAACATTCAAAGCTTACAATTTTCAATTCTACTTATATATTATAACTCAAAAAACCACATTCATCACATTAACATAAGTACACAAATCAAGTCATAAGCCAAATCATAATATATATATATATCCATAATATTTCATACATGTATAACAAAATATTCACAGATAGCAAAGAAATGAAATGAATGAAGTTGCACGTATCTTCACAGGTTCATTCACAAAACAAGTATAACAAACAAACTTCTTCAAATACCCATAAACGATCGACTCATTGGTTGCTATTGTTCTTTAGCCAGTTGAACCCTCTCTGCTCTTTCTCTTTGCAGCCTCTCGTCCCAGTAATCTGAATTCCTGTCCTTGCTTAGAATAGTGAAGCTGTATTCAGGGATACCAGAAAGATAAATATATTTTTCTATACTATGCACAAAAAATGGAACATGTATCGTGGAGGAAATATAGTCCTACAGATTACAATATAGCACCAGAAAATTGACCGATATTGAAGCCTTCATGATGGTGGTTAAGTTGAACGATGTTTTTTGTATTATTATTATTTACAGATGCTTTGGATGTTTGAATATTTGGAACTATCAAGATGCATTTCTTATTCCAGCAACCAAACACTATGAAAACAAAAATGCATCATCACATGCCAAGGCATTTTTTAAATGTTTAAGATGTCATCTAGTAAAAACATTAGCAAAAGTTTTCTATATTTATTTTGTCTGAACAAAAATGAAGACAAGATGAATTACACTCACTATAATTTATAGTGTATATATTAGTTTCACTATAATTTTAAAGAGAGGTTATACTCACTTTAGTATGCCTAACAATAATTCAAATCAATCTGATAATGTTTAGAAATTCATATGATTTAGTTATACTCACTTACGAAAAAAAAATTCTTAATCCTTTAATACCAAATAAATTTATACAAATACCATCAAACTATCATGTCCAATTGTATTTAGAATACAAGCATAAATTACTTTCACTGTGATTTACTATATACTTTATTCCTTTTAATTTGGGAGAAAATATTCATGACAATAGTATTTTTGTTTTCTTTTAATACTAAAACCACATTACAATTTATACTTTAGTTATCAAGAAAAAACATCAAACTAAAACTGCAAGGATTACCTGTGCTCGCGTGGGCACACCACTTACTTATTGACTGAACCCACGTTAATGAAACAAGAACCTTTGCATCTCATATATTTCTGCAAACTAAATAAGAAAACCACTTCATTAACATGATAATTGCAAAAGACAAACAAGAATAACTACTGAAAATGCTTACCCCCGATAATGTGACTAGGGTTAACTAGTCGAGAGTGACATTACAGTTTATTCTACATTGCATATATACAACCTTAATTTTTCTCTGTGTGTCCACACCACTTACTTATTGACTAGTTACATCTGTATATAAAGGAATATTTTTGTGCACTCC
Organism: Allium fistulosum; assembly: GCA_030737815.1. Classification (NCBI taxonomy): domain Eukaryota; kingdom Viridiplantae; phylum Streptophyta; class Magnoliopsida; order Asparagales; family Amaryllidaceae; genus Allium; species Allium fistulosum. Next base: position 10,912,457 of record JASFAW010000014.1, read on the forward strand.
AGTATGGAACCTGTTAACTATTTGTCACTCATTAAATTTACATTATGCCACAATGAGACCCTTCTGGATCCACCACCCCATTGTACAAATCCATAGAACACTTTATATATAAGGAACATTTGTATTGGTTAAAATAAAATAAAAATCAAACTGTAATTATGCATGAAAATGAATTGGTTTAAAGTGTAATTTCTAGAATCAAACTAATACCAGCACATTCAACCGATATAAGACTTACTAAGATCTGAACTTCTAAAACCACCATCATTTATATCATTAACCTTATCTAAGACACCAAATTTATTCATATAGTTCATAATGCATTATGCATTTCAAAGCATAGGAGTAGTCTATGGAGACATAGGAACATAAGCTCTCTATGTGTATGCAAATACTTTTACTGGTGGAATTAAAGACACAGATGACATTTTTGGCGTTCTTTCCCTTATTCTCTACACTATTTTTCTCATTCCTTTAACCAAATACGCGTTCATTGTCCTTTGGGCAAACGACAATGGCATGTAAGTTACTAGGATTTATAAAGCTTCTGGCTAGATGTATTTAATAGATTGGAAGAAAATGGACAGTCTCTAAAACAATAATATTATCATTGATCATTAGATAATGTTATTGCTCGCTTTTGGCATCTAAAATCGTAGATTTGTAGACATGAAATTTAAATTAAACTTGCATCAAATTATATTGGTGCAAATTTTGAGTCAGAATGATATATATATATATATATATACATAATACTTTGATATTACCTAATGAAATGTCCACAAGCTTAGCAGCAGCTGCAACAGCAGAACCACTATAAGATCCACTAGTACTCTGCTTGGAGAACACGGATTCTTTGGTTTCCTGTAATGGTTATTTTCACCATTTATGCTGCATATAAATATCTGTATGAGATCATTATTGTAAAAAAATTAGACAGATTAGGGTATGATGTGTGCATGTATAAACCTGATGCAAGTGAAATGTATACGAAAAATTATTAAAGCATTTATATAACAACTGAAACAGTTATTCTGGTACGATTAATTTGGAACTATTATTTTGTAAACTTAAACAGAATATGATTTGACAAACATAACTTAAGAAAAGAAATACTAACACATGAAACGAAAAAATTATTTGGTAAAATTGAATAAATGTTAAGTGATGGTTACCAATTAGTTGTGATCAATTAAGAAAAATCATACACATAAAGTTTACATAACTTAGTAGCTTAAATAATACCAACATAACATTTGCTTTACTTACTAAAAATAATGTCAGCATAACTTTCAATGTTTACAGACTATAATTTTAAAATCATGAATAGATGGAGATGGAAGGCAAAGAAAATTCGGAATAATTCTAAAAGCAATAAATAGTGAAAATGACATGAACGTTAGTAATCAATGTATTTGGTCATTTTCAACATTTACTTACTGATCGGCCACAAACATGTTGTAAACTGAGGTTTTGCACATCATAACATCAAAACCTAATCGAGAAGGAAATAGATACTAGATGTACAGAAATGTCATATATTTATCAATATTATAAACAAACGTGGTATCAAACAATCTATTATTACCCAACTACAGGAGATTGGCTATATGATTTGCAACATGGACCTTGCAAAAGCAAAACTTACTTAAAATAATTTATGCTTTGCAGAAGTAGTCTATCTTAACTCTCTTCCTTCCGTAATAACTTTGTTTATCTCACTTCAATCCAATAAATCACATTTGTCATATTTTTTTATTATGTTTATTCTACAATTAATCAAAAGAAAATTTAATAAAGATTTCAAAATAGTGAACATGAATTTTGTAAAACTAATTTTTATAAAACTTGATTAAATTTTATAAACTTATTTAATTTAAAAAAACAGTCGGTGTATTCAATTATTATAAAACTTAATTAACTTAGTTACTTATTCTAAACTTAGTTAATTTATTATTATTATTATTATTATTTTATTACTACTACTATTATTATTATATTATTATTATTCTAAATTTAGTTAATTTTTACAAACTTAATTAATCTTTATAAAACTTAGCTAACTTAGTTAATTTTTATCTAATTTTTATAAAACTTGGTCAATTTTTATAACAATTTAGATTTCAAAATAAAGAACATGATTTTTATAAAAATAATTTTTATAAAACTTAATTAAATTACATATACCACACATTCTCAATACTGTATACTTTCTACTAGTTGGATCAAATTACAGATGCTATTTTAAGCCCTATCAATACACATGCACTGAAACAATCTGTCAGTTTATTTTGATCATTTCAGGCGGAAAGCGACAAGATTTGTTAATAGTTTTCAATGAGCATGTTTTTGCACTAACTTTTGCAAAGTGGTCCAAAACGAGAATAAAGTTATTTTGAAAAAAAAGAACCAGCAAAGTATATCAAAATTGTGATTTTATTCATAGTTTGTTGTCTTCTAATCAAACCTATATTGTCGATAACGATTTTCAGTACAGTTCATAACTAGATTTTTGTATTGAATGGCACTGTTTATGTACCTGATGACCAACATCCCATATAATCTTATCCTCAGGAGTGTTGAAAACATAATGAAGAGCAGCAGATAGTTCGACCAAGCCTAAATTCATGCTCAAATGACATCCTGTCTTCGACACTGAGTGCACCATGTCCATTCTCAGTTCAGCTGCCAATTGCTCCAAATCCTATATTCCATAATTTTAAATTTAATTGACATATGATAGAAAAATAACTACGCCTAAATTTAATTTGATCCATCCATATTAATGAAATCTAGCTAATGACCAATTATATCCATGCTGATCTTGATATCCCAACGCCTAGATATTCTCTTCATAATTATTCAAGAAGTAAATTTATGAAATTAAATGAATTAAACAGATCCTAGACAAAAAAAATTGTTAGTATATGGAACTTTGTAGTTTAACAAACTTACACTTTAATCCCCTCATCGTTTCTCGATTATTCATTTATGTGTAATTGTTAACTATTATCATATGCAGACATGTTAGGTAAGCTATTAACAGTTTTGGAAGAAAATAATTAAGCACCCGTGTGCTCCACGCAATAACACATGCAACAAAAATACAAACATACAGAAGCTCAAAAACTAATACGTATACCAAAATAACTCATCGCCCTCTACAGAAGCAGATGCCTACGAAGGGAAAAAAAGCATAACTGTATGATTATAAATCAAAACCAATGCAAAGAAATGTGATAAGTACCGACTTACCAGAGATAAATAAACCCCAAATAATAACACAAGTTTTCTGACACAATTTTGATATTCCTACAGAGCCACAAACGAATTTTCCACTGCTTAAGAAAGTTATTGGTAAGAATACGTACAAAAGCATTCCTTAATCAAGCCTATTAGCTGCATTATATAAATAAGTTATTGGTAAGAATACGTATAGATGGTAATAAATGATAAACACAAGAAGAAGAAAAAGAAAAAACAATGATGCCAGTCGCAGCGATGAACTATAGAAATTTAGGCATAGTAATAGTGAGAAAACAAATTGCATTGAACATAGTTTTATACACAATTATCGAGCATTAACTAAAAACCTGATCCACTCGATGAGTAAACAATGATTCAAGGATATGGAACCATCAATGTATCACAGTATAGATTATAAGAGTAGGCTATTACAATGCTTTCATATGCACTATGTATCGTCAGTTACTTTCAATACTTATGAATGCCGGAAAATTGCAATAACTATGATACCCTTGTTATGATGCCTGATCAAAAAGGTGATCTCTGTAAGTACCTCGACCGATTCCTAGTAAATGATCATAATAACAAAATTTAAACACATGTATCCCCTCTTATGTTAAGTCATATATCCATCAGTGATTATATATTTTTCTTAATGGAACCAGCTTAAGATGGTTTGATTTTGATTTAACAAGTATTCTTAGAAGTAGACAAACAGTCTACATCTCATGCTCTTGCGCATTCAAAAGAGATAATGTATGGCTATTGTTATCGTATAAAAAGGAACGAAATAACCCAATTTGAACAGTACAATTCTTGGCAAACTCATAATTAATCTGAACTATTGAACTGTTATTATTTACTGTACATTCTTACCAAAAGTATAATTCTTTGCAAAAGGGATGGAGTAAGTATTAAATAAAGCAGAGTGAGACATCAAACGTGGGTAACCCGATCAAAATTCCACAGAATATCAACAGATTAAACTATCGATTATCAATGCTTATGTGATGTCTGTATAATAACAAACAAGGAAAAATAATTCACGTACATATGTAAAAGAAAAGCAAATACATGAAACCCTTGAAATTGATGCTTCCAAAATTTTGCCTCTGCTTTCTGCCCCATACTAGCCCAGACATCTGAATACAATATGCCTGCTCCCTTCACTGCTTCTTTGGGATCATTTGTTATTTCTATTTTACTGATTACAGCAATCTTGGCTAGTTCAATTGTTTTTGCAACTGGTTCAAAGCCTTTTTGGACAAGCATAGACGAAATAAAGGTGGAGGGGGGGGCAATAGATGCAAGCAGAAGTCGTGAGTGCACAATATTTTTTCCGCCTCCAACATGCATAGCCTAAATGATAATAGATTTCAATATATAAATATATTTATGCATTGTCAAATTGAAATTTACATAACCTTAATATTTTTATGCTATGCTTCAGATCTGGTACCAGTTCCACATAAACCAAGTGCCAAATCTACATCGAACCACTTCCTCGGCTTTACATTAGGAACCCTCATCAGGATACATCGAATCATTTCTTCAACAGTATCTTCCCAATCGACTTCAAATGCATTAGTTACATTCATTAGTTCTATAAATTACAATCTGAATGTTCGGTCACTAATACAAATTATAATTGGGTAAAATCCAAAACATAGTATTAGGAACTACCTTTATATGTTGAGAATTGGAACTGACAGGGAATCGTCAACCTAAATGCTCATAGGCTTCCCTTCTTTGGAGCGCGACATGCTAATAACCGTGACATGAAGTCTGATTCAGCTTCCCTTCTTTGAAGAACCCCAATTCAGCTTCGTTGAGGATTCATGCTTCAACTTTGTGAAGGAATTGACTTCTTTGAGAAATCGCGTGAAATCGAGCTCCGAGGAATCGAGCGATTGCAAAATTGAGCTTTAGCAGTGAGAAGGGATTCGTGGTTTAAGAGGGGTTTGTGAGTGAAAAGAAGATTCATGAGCGAAGGAGTCTCGTAATTTTGGAATTGGAATTGAAGATGAAAAGAGGCCATGTATGGCGGCAAAGGAAAAAGGAGGAGGGATATGGAACATTGGACTGCCAAATTTTCTTTTGGTTTATTGATGGCATGAGCGCAAGCTATCTTTTTAATCAAAATGACCATTAACTATCTATTCATAGCAAGTTGAATTTTCATGCAATCTTTGCTTGCTATTAATAGTACATTTTCTTGTAGTGAATCTATGATCATATGCAAATGTTTCATAAGTTAGGTTATAGAAAATTATGAAAATTGGAGAGGAATTGAGATGGAGAAGATGAAAAGGATGCTTACCTAAGGTTCTCCCTAATTTTAGAACTTAAATTTGAATTTCCTAAGAGAAACTAGAACTTAGGAATTTTAGTTTCCCCTTCCCACCATTCTCCATAGGGCTTGAGTGTTAGAAATTTAGAAAATGGAATGAATGAATGAAAAGGAGTGGAGTGGTAGTTATTAGGTAGAAGAGTTTGGGTCTCTTATTGGGTCAATGGGCTAGAACCCAACCCAAAGCCCAATTGAAAATACCAAAATCATAATCAACTCCAAATATATCGATGTTTATACTTAAAAAAGTTGTAAACATGGTTTTAAACTCAATGGATGTGGTCTCGAGTCCAGATTCAACTGTATACAAAAAGTCACATTTCAGACTTTAATTCAACTAACGATGCTATATTTATATAAAACATTTAAATATATAAATCGTAAAATTGCAGGTTATTACATGCCGCCTGGCGTTCCTAATGTTATACCCCTATCCTGAACGCAATGAGACTATCTCGAGCCCCAATTCGATCGTATGGAGAAGATAGCTTTTTGAACTGTTATCCCGGTTTTTGGTCAAAGCCGGAATATCAAACAAATTGGCAAGGAATGATGGATATTAGGATTGGAGTTCAAATAGAAACAAGGCCGCAATAGATGATGTCAATTTTTGGCCGAACTCCGATCAGGACGGAATCGATTGGAGATGATGATGAGGACTAGGAGAGGCTACGCTTCAAGTTTCAGGTTAATCGGAGTTTGTATGAAGGAGATATGACCGATACAAGGTAGGAAGGATATACAGTTCAAATCCATCAAAGAGTTGAGGTGATGGCAGTTTCGAATCTGTCTGGTTCGCATCCATCGGGTTTGGCATACTTCGGATCGATCATTCTCCTCACGCCTCGGTTCGAACCTATGGACTTCGCACCAACATCTTCGTATCCATCGGCAGGAGCTACCTTCGAATCGACCGCCTCCGCATGGTTCGCGTCCACCAGACAAACATTCACTCAAATCGATCAAGGGATGAGTTGCTTCAAAACCGTAAAGTTATAGACCTTGGAATCCATACAATCAAGGATGCTTCGACTCCATTGCCTTCGAATCCCCATGATGAGACAACTCCGAATCGATCCACAGTAGCACGTCTAGATCGATTCGAACAAGTGCCAGTTCCATCGATTCGAAGGAGGCGAACCTTCGAATCCAACATCTCGAGTCCACCAAGTAAACACGGCAAGAACCATGGATTCGACCCAGTCAACTCGGAGTGAAAGTAGGATCGATGCGAGGAAAACGTGCCACGTCAACAATGCCACGCGCGAAACCATCGAGTCGACCCTATCGATTCGAAGGGATCGATTCGAAGTAAGCTAATCAGCCAGAAATGCAAACTTGGATCGATCATAACTCTCAAACCCTAGATCCAAATGCTATGAAATTTTCACAGGAGCTTGAGTATGCATAGGAGAATGTTCACGCCAAGTTTCACCACGTTTGGGCACTTTCTTGATCGATTCGAACCAAGGGTCGAATCAATCCCAATGTGGGCCCGTATCTCCAGATTTCGGCCATGTGGACCCCCTCACGTGCCAGAACTGGTCTCCCTTCAGTTTAGGCGAAATATCAGCCTCCTACACCTATAAATAGAGCCCCTGGTCATTCAGAAAAGAGGTCGAACAATTCTAAGAGCTAAAGAGCGCCCAGATTCTGCCAGATTTACTCCAGATCGCCACGGTTGCCTTAGATTCAGACTTAGCTCATAAAATCTGCTGTACTATGCGATAGGAAATTGTAATCTTCAAGTATCAAGCAATAAAATCATAAAAACCTTGAAGTGGACGTAGGCCGGAGATAGCCGAACCACTAAAAATTGTGTGTCACTGTTCATTATTCCTAGATTGTTGTTTGTTACTTGCTTAGATCTGAGATTTGTGTGTGAATATTTGTTGATCTGTATTCATACACTGGTGCTTTTACAACACTCGGGGTTTGTGACCAATTTTGGCGCAAACACTTTGGTGTTTTCACTGAGAAGGACTAGCACCCGCTACATCGGATTGAAGTTTAGAGTTGAAAGACAATGACTCGACAAACAAGTAGAAGACAAAGAGCTGAGAGAAGCCAACAAGGAGGAAGTCAAGAGGCATCCTCCGGAGCTGGAGAAGGACAAGCTCCGATTTACATTACCAGAGACGAAATGGAAGCTATGGCAAATTCATTGCATGAGAGGTTGCTGAAGAGTCAACAGGATATGATGCAGACTTTCTTCGAGCAGATGAGAGCTGCAGGAACACAGAACCTTGGACCAACTATAGCGACTGCAAATGTGGAACAAGGAACTAGGGTTGCGGAACCCAATGGAGGACAGAATACAGAACCGGAAAGCAATCAACAAGGGCTTGGGGGCAGGCCCGCAGGATCCAACGCAGAAGGACCTTTGGAAGGAGTTCAGCAGGCTAGAGCCAACATTGCGGCTAATGAGCCACATGAAGAATATGTGCCGAAGTTCCCTCGGGAGCATGGGGGGCAACCCCTAACAGGCAACGCTGGATTAGTGGAAATCATTAGGAAGACTATGCGTGGAGGTTTGACCAATAGAGATTTGGAAGGAGTGAACAGGAGTACGTTCGCTCGGGAAATCAGGGTAGCTCAGAATCCACCTAAGTTCAAGTTACCTAGTGTGGAAGCATATAATGGCAAATCTGACCCAACTGATCACTTGATGAGATACACTAGGCACATGGAAGTGCTGGGGGCATCGGAGGAAGTGATGGCCAGATATTTCCCTTTATACTTGACAGATCTAGCGGCGATGTGGTTTAGGCAGCTGGAAGAAGGATCTATCAGGACTTGGAGGGAATTGGTGGATAGGTTTTTGGGACAGTTTCGGGTTCATATCAACAGACCTAAGAACGTGATGACGTTAACATCGGTAAAGCAAAGAACGGATGAATCGCTTAGAGCATTTTTAACTCGATTTAATGCGGCGGTTGCTTCGGTGGATCGGCCGGATCCATCGATGGTTTTGATGGCGGCAGTGTCGGGAGTCAGAGAGGATTCAGATTTTAAGGTATCTTTAGTACGAGACCCACCACTGGATCTCGGGGAATTCTTTCATGAAGCTGAAAGGTTCCTTTGGCAAGAGGACGCATGTACTGATTTAAAGTTAAAGGAGGTGAATGCGACTGAGGGTGGAGGACCATCCAATGGAAACCCGGACAAAGACAAAGGAAAAAGGAAGCTGGACGACGATTCCGGAAAAGCCAGGAGGCAATGGAGGGATCCAAGGTTTTCCACATACATAGAATTAAACGAGACACTAGAGCGGATATACATGGAAACTCGGAATCGCCTTCCTTACCGGAGGCCGGCTTGGAGAGAACCATCCGAGCGGGAGAGAGCATCAGGAAAGCATTGTCTCTTCCATGATTTGGACGGACATGATACCAACAGCTGCAGGCACCTAAAGGACATAATTGAGGAGCATGCGAGGAATGGACAATTGAGGCAGTATGTTGAGGCTCGGAATGCAGCGGTGGAGCAGGAGCAACCACCGCCCACCTCAAGCCAGGATGGCATGAGGCCCAGAAATGATGGTCGATTGGTTATCCATTGACCAGGATAATATGAAATAAGTAACAAACCATTGGTGAGCAACCAAGTCATTAACACATGTATGGGGACGGAGATAGCCCCTAGGCATGCTCTGAATGATGATAAACCGCAAAGCCGTGGTTTGCGAAATCTGTCTTTTGTTTTTGGATTGGACGCTTGGTTTTCTGGTTTGGTTTTTGGAGTTTGGATTGAACTCCTGATTTTGCTCGTTTTTCTGGTTTTGACATTCATTCGGATGATTGCTCTCCGTTTTGGATGATGATTTTGATTTTTGGCATGGATTTCTGGTTTCCCGATTTGATTTGGATTTTTGATTGGATTTTGATTGGATTCTTTTTTGGTTTTTGATAAACGGTCGTCGAGTGTGGATTACGCCTGGCAAGGGGTGAGTCTTTTTGCCCGAACGTGGTAGATTGACTCATTCAGGTCGTCGAGTATGGACTATGCTCGGCAAGGGTCCGGAGTGACCAGGATTCGGCCTAGGACTTAGGCCCCCTATTATCGATTATTGTTTCAGGTCGTTGAGTATGGACTATGCTCAGCAAGGGTCCGGAGCGACCAGGATTCGACTTAGGACTTAAGCCACGGCATTACTTACGTCCAGGGACACTGGACCACGGTCGTCAGGTGTGGATTGCGCTTGGCAAGAACCCGGAGAGGTTAACTCAACGTCCCGGGACACTGGACCACGGTCGTCAAGTGTGGATTGCGCTTGGCAAGAGCCCAGAGAGGTTATGGACTTGGATATCGACCTGGAGAGGTCTTGGATTCGGTTGTTGGATAAGGATGGACTAATAACTCAGTCTTCGAGTTTGGATGGGCATGGAATTGGCTATGGACTTTGGATATCGGATTCGGAAACCACTCAAAACACGCCTTCTTATCACAAGGCATGTTTTGGGGGGCAAATGTTATCCCGCTTTTTGGTCAAAGCTGGAATATCAAACAAATTGGCAAGGAATGATGGATATCAGGATTGGAATTCAAATAGAAACAAGGCCGCAAAAGATGATGTCAATTTTTGGCCAAACTCCGATCAGGATGGAATCGATTGGAGATGATGATGAGGACTAGGAGAGGCTACGCTTCAAGTTTCAGGTTAATCAGAGTTTGTATGAAGGAGATATGACCGATACAAGGTAGGAAGGATATACAGTTCGAATCCATCAAAGAGTTGAGGTGATGGCAGTTTCGAATCCGTCTGGTTCGCATCCATCGGGTTTGGCATACTTCGGATCGATCATTCTCCTCACGCCTCGGTTCGAACCTATGGACTTCGCACCAACATCTTCGTATCCATCGGCAGGAGATACCTTCGAATCGACCGCCTCCGCATGGTTCGCGTCCACCAGACAAACATTCACTCGAATCGATCAAGGGATGAGTTGCTTCAAAACCGTAAAGTTATAGACCTTGGAATCCATACAATCAAGGATGCTTCGACTCCATTGCCTTCGAATCCCCATGATGAGACAACTCCGAATCGATCCACAGTAGCACGTTTAGATCGATTCGAACAAGTGCCAGTTCCATCGATTCGAAGGAGGCGAACCTTCGAATCCAACATCTCGAGTCCACCAAGTAAACGCGGCAAGAACCATGGATTCGACCCAATCAACTCGAAGTGAAAGTAGGATCGATGCGAGGAAAACGTGCCACGTCAACAATGCCACGCGCGAAACCATCGAGTCGACCCTATCGATTCGAAGGGATCGATTCGAAGTAAGCTAATCAGCCAGAAATGCAAACTTGGATCGATCATAACTCTCAAACCCTAGATCCAAATGCTATGAAATTTTCACAGGAGCTTGAGTATGCATAGGAGAATGTTCACGCCAAGTTTCACCACGTTTGGGCACTTTCTTGATCGATTCGAACCAAGGGTCGAATCGATCCCAATGTGGGCCCGTATCTCCAGATTTCGGCCATGTGGACCCCCTCACGTGCCAGAATTGATCTCCCTTCAGTTTAGGCGAAATATCAGCCTCCTACACCTATAAATAGAGCCCCTGGTCATTCAGAAAAGAGGTCGGACAATTCTAAGAGCTAAAGAGCGCCCAGATTCTGCCAGATTTACTCCAGATCGCCACGGTTGCCTTAGATTCAGACTTAGCTCATAAACTCTGTTGTACTATGCGATAGGAAATTGTAATCTTCAAGTATCAAGCAATAAAATCATAAAAACCTTGAAGTGGACGTAGGCTGGAGATAGCCGAAGCACTATAAATTGTGTGTCACTGTTCATTATTCCTAGATTGCTGTTTGTTACTTGCTTAGATCTGAGATTTGTGTGTGAATATTGTTGATCTGTATTCATACACTGGTGCTTTCACAACACTCGGGGTTTGTGACCAATTTTGGCGCAAACATGAACCCAATTATTATATTAAATTTCCAATATTTATTACAACGCGTTTCTATCCCGTGCGACCAAATGGTAACTCTAAACGCTAAATTTGAAATCCAATAATAATACACTATTACGGATCCAATGGAACTATTTCGTCGAATTCCGAGACTGTGTCCCAGATCGCTATTTTAACGCGTCGATTAAATTGACTATTTCAAAAGTTGACAAAATCACTTGACATTTCCGTTTTAAAAACTTACCATCTCAATTCTAATTCAAATAGAATTTATATCAATATTAGAAATCTTTTAGATTCATATTCAACTCAAATTTCAATTATTCACCATTTCCGTATTACGATAAATCGCTATATTTGAAATTTAAATTCATTCCATAATTGCAACCAAAATCTTCATATTCAAAATCAATTTATATTTCAATTCTAATATTTAAAACCATTAAATATTTAAAATCAAACGACGGAAAATCCGGGTCGTACATTAGTTGAGGTTTTTTTTTGGATGGAGATATTTGTTTTCGTTGTAATATAGGAGATTATTTGAAGTTTGAGGTTCTAGGTAGAGCTTGGATGACATTTATGGAATATCATATCAAGGTGGAGATTGTAAGATTTTGATGATACAACATTCCATATTTAAATAGATTTTGAAGATATTTGAGTTAAGGTAGTATTGTGGCTTAAATACATTGCATCTTTTATCGATTTTGGAGATTTTGGAGATAATTAGTTGTTTTTTATTGCATTAAAAAGGACAAAGAATTATCTACATAGGAAGAATTTATTTTAGAAGATAGAAATAATCAATGGTTGATTAAATAATGCATTTAATCAAGACTATTATAAATAGGCATGTATATGGTTCATTAGATGTATGAAGAAAAATTATTTTTCTAAGATTTTAGGATTGAGATATCTTCTCAATTTTGGAGTTTCTTTAGTAATAATTTGATGAATTAATAAAGGTTTTGTTTGAAGAAATTTTTTTGTCGTTATTTTTCTTCACTTAATATCTCTTCTAAAATCTAATTGTGTATGGATCCTACGAGAAACCCTAATAATTTCGATTATCATCAACTTGTTGATTTAAATTAAAACATGTCAATATCTACTAAATGTTGTGTACATGTAAAATATTTAATGTAACATACTTACATATTTTGAAACCATGACTAGAAATGTTTACTGCGTTCACCATTGGGATTTTCTTCTTCGAACTTGCTGAGATAATCAATAGGTAAAGAAAATACAATTTATGAAATGGAAAAAATAACTATTTGTGTATATTACCTGACAGGATTTGTTAATTTATTACAATTGGGAAGCATGGTTGCTTTAGCTAGATTGAAATCTCTATCATGAGTGAAACGTTTAACCTCCTTCTATTTACCAGTTGGGCGCCCTTGTAAATATAAATAAAAAGTTATCATTTGGATCATCCATATTGTCACTGTCATTGTGATGGCCACTGTTAAAACTTACATTAACGTGATCATCGAAATAATGAATGAAAAATATCGAAGCTTCTTCGATAATGTATGCATGACAAATAGAGCCTTCAACATGTGCTTTTTATTTCACTTTTTTCTTTAGATGACTCAGAAACCTAAATATAAAAGCATGTAATTATTGAATGTCGATGTATAATAATAATATAAATAAATATAAATCGCAATGTTATTATATATATCTCTCAAATGGATATATCCATCTGTTAAATCAAAAAATGGATCAACATCTAAAATCAAAATGGAAGCACCGGTTCAGATTAAAAGTAAAAGAAAAGGCAGAAAGTATATAAGAACACACAGAAGTTTTATAATGGTCGACGTAATCTCTGGCCTACGTCCACTTTAATCTTTTTTCAGTTGTTCCATCTTTGGATTACAACTGGTTTTCTTAGATCTGACCACAATCTAGTGGATCTCAGATTTACAATGATGTTTCTTGAGAGTTTGAGAGTCACTAGTATTAATAATTTGCTGATCTAAGTCCTAGAACAACAGATAGTTGTTATAGAGAATCCCCCTCTCATTTTTGGTTGCAAATAAGCTTGTATTTATAGAGGAAACAGTCATGTTAGGCCAAAATCCATCTGGGGCAGAGTCCAAACATCGACCTGAAATAGTGTGCAAAGTTGCAGAATCTCCCAACCTAACACCAGATGTCAGCGCTGACATGATCACCACATTCTTCAATTGCAAGACGTGATCTCTACATTGTCTTAAGAATCTGCTCACCAGCTCGGTCCACGTGCTAATTGACCTATTCTCAAGTTGTCTGAACCACATCACCGCCAAATCTGTTGAGTATAATGGAAGCACAACCCCCATTAGGCCTGTCAAACGGGTTGGGTTGGGTCAAAATGGGTTGGGTCGAATTTGACCCAACCCATTTATGACCCTTTCTTTTTTACCCATTTATGACCCAACCCACTTAATAAGCGGGTTACCCATTTAAAGATTTAAATTTAATTTGACTAATAAAAAACAAATAAATATAAAATAATTCTAATTCTAATTTTTATGTTTTGAGTTCCGATAAAAATTTAAAATTCTAATTTTCATCAAAATTCAAATACGGGGATGCGGTAGCTTATTATTTTCTAAGTACAACTGTCAGTTCCCTTGGAGAACTACAGTGTGCGTTCACACGATGAAGTATCTGAGTGTTCCATACTGTCCGTAATTTAGGTGGGAGTTAATCGGTCGAAGTCCCGCCTGATTCTGAGTTAGAACGAAGAAGTTATTGCAGTCTGAACAAAAAAAAAGCGGCTTCTGCACTAGGCGGAGTTCAAATATGTGGATGTGGTAGCCTATTATTTTCTAAGTACAACTGTCAGTCCCTTTGGAGAACTACAGTGTGCGTTCACACGATGAAGTATCCGAGTGTTCCATACTGTCCGTAATTTAGATTAGAGTTAATCGGTCGAAGTCTTGCCATATTCTGAGTTAGAACGAAGGAGTTATTGCAGTTCGAACAATAAAAATAGCGGCTTCTGCACTAGGCGGAGTTCAAATATGAGGATGTGACAGCCTGTTATTTTCTAAGTACAACCGTCAGTCCCCTTGGAGAACTACAGTGTGCGTTCACACGATGAAGTATTCGAGTGTTCCATACCGTCTGTAATTTAGATTGGAGTTAATCGGTCGAAGTCTCGCCTAATTCTGAGTTAGAACGAAGGAGTTATTGCAGTCCAAACAAAAAAATAGCGGCTTCTGCACTAGGTGGAGTTCAAATATGGGGATGTGGTAGCCTGTTATTTTCTAAGCATGACTGTCAGTCCCTTTGGAGAACTACAGTGTGCGTTCACACGATGAAGTATCCGAGTGTTCCAAACTGTCCGTAATTTAGGTGGGAGATAATCGGTCGAAGTTCCGCCTGATTCTGAGTTAGAACGAAGGAGTTATTGCAGTTTGAACAAAAAAATAGCGGCTTCTGCATAAGGCGGAGTTCAAATATGGGGATGTGGTAGCCTGTTATTTTCTAAGTACAACTGTCAGTTTCCTTGGAGAACTAGTGTGCGTTCACACGATGAAGTATCTGAGTGTTTCATACTGTCCATAATTTACGTGGGAGTTAATCGGTCGAAGTCCCGCCCGATTCTGAGTTAGAACGAAGGAGTTATTGCAGTCTGAACAAAAAAATAGCGGCTTCTGCACTAGGCGGAGTTCAAATATGTGGATGTGGTAGTCTGTTATTTTCCAAGTACAACTGTCAGTCCCCTTGGAGAACTACAGTGTGCATTCACACGATGAAGTATCCGAGTGTTTCATACTGTCCGTAATTTAGATTGGAGTTAATCGGTCGAAGTATTGCCTGATTCTGAGTTAGAACGAACGAGTTATTGCAGTCCGAACAAAAAAAATAGCGGCTTCTGCACTAGGCGGAGTTCAAATATGGGGATGTGGTAGCATGTTATTTTCTAAGTACAACCGTCAGTCCCCTTGGAGAACTACAGTGTGCGTTCACACGATGAAGTATCCGAGTGTTCCACACTGTCTGTAATTTAGGTGGGAGTTAATCGGTCGAAATCCCGCCTGATTCCGAGTTAGAACGAAGGAGTTATTGCAGTCCGAACAAAAAATAGCGGCTTCTGCACTAGGCGGAGTTCAAATATGGGGATGTGGTAGCCTATTATTTTCTAAGTACAGCTGTCAGTATCTATGAAAAACTACAATGTATGTTTAAAATTCTTATTTTTCAAATTTATATTATAATTTAATGTTTTTTAATAAATGGGTAAATGGGTTACCCATTTACAACCCTTATAAAAATGGGTCGACCCAACCCATAACCCATTTAATTATATTCATAAATGGGTTGACCCAACCCATTTATAAGTATGGTAAATGGGTTGGGTTAATGGGTTGGGTCATATTTTGACAGGTCTAGCCCCCATACTTCCTCAGAAGCACCCAACGCCTTTATATGTCAGATGTATCTCATCAAATGAATCGTTGCATCTGTCTTTCCATCGTACAATTCCAGCGTCAGAAGCTTGAAATCGAGAGAATTTCTCGCATTTCAGGTATTAATAGTAAGTGGATTCCCGTTCACATCTTCCACACTCCGATCTAGGGTCCTCCTCTAGTTAATCTTCTTACCAACTCAGCAATTCGATTTTCACTGTCCAATGAAGACCTTCGTCCAAAAACGATATTCTGCTAGCTGCCCCTGTAGGGGAATTCCAGCACATACTCTGATACATACTCCACTGGCTGCACATTAGCGTTCTGTCCTACTCTTCCAGTTTCATTCTGTCTATTCCTATGAGGTAGCCCTAAGACATATTCCTCAGTTTGTTGCTCATGCACATTCTGATTTGCGCTCCTAGCACCAGCATTATATATGCTTGGCATTCCAGCAGTCACACCAACATTGCCCCTAAGTATAGTCTTTTCGGTATCAAGTTGATCTGGTTGCGGGGGCATTGTTTCTTTTTGCTCCACTTCAACTCCAAATGCTCCTGCATAAACTATTTGTCCTTGGTTCTAAATTCCAATAACTCTAGCTGTTTCATGTTTTCCCATCCTTTAGAAGAATCCTTTAAGCATTTCCTGTTGTCTAGTTATCACTTCATCATGCATCTCCTTCATCATTCTCTTCATCTCTTCCTTGGTCACGTAGATGGATTGGTGAGAATTTGAAGACATCTCCTAACTACCCTCAAGCTCTAGTTGACTTGCTCCGGTCTTAGATCTAGTATTATACCTCTTCTTCTTCTTCTCCAAACTTTAGATTCAAGCTTCAATGTTCAGATCTAGCTTTGGTTCTCAGTGAAAGCACCAAAATGTTAATCCAAAAAATGGATCAACACCCATAATCAAGATGAAAGCACCCATTCAAAATAAAAGTGAAAGAAAACGCAGAAAGTAGATAAGAACACACAAGTTTTTATAGTGGTTCGGCGTAATCTTCTACCTACGTCCACTTTAATCTTTTATTAGTTATTCTATCTGTGGATTACAACTAATTTTCTCAGATCTAACCACAATCTAGTGGATCTTAGATTTACGGTGATGATTCTAGAGAGCTTGAGAGTTTCTAGTACTAAGAATTTGCTGATCTAAGTCCTAGAACAGCAGATGGTTGTTTCCTAGGTGACTTTAATGGAGGAGAGGTTAGAGATGAAGAAGTAGAATGGTCTCTGCAGTTGAAGAATCCCCCCCCTCCATTTTGGTTGCAGGTAGACTTGTATTTATAAAGGAAACAGCCGTGTTGGGCCAAAAATCCACCTATGGCGGAGTCCAAATATCGGCCAGAAATAGTGTGCAAAGTTGCAGAATCTCCCGAGCTAACACCAGATGTTGGCGCCAACATGATCATGTTGGTGTTGACTTCTCATCGTAGTTCGAATCATTTTGATTCTTCTTTCATCCTTCATGCTACTTGATTTAAGGTGTTCCATGCTATTTCCATCGATCATTGGTCGTCCAAAACAAGTCGGTACCAACATATCTCCAAAACAGCTTGATATTAGACTTTTTGCAGGTCGGTAACGACTTTTTTCCTTAGCTCGAAATGAAGGCGTCCCAAGAAGTCCCGACATCTACAGAGTTAACATAAGAGGTCTAGGTTGACATTATCGGTGTTGACTTCTCCCCTTAATATATTTTGAGCCCAGATTTCTTGAGCACTCTTAGAATATGTAAACAATGATATCTGTGAAATTTGAGTGGGAAATACGAAACCAGGAGAAGTCACCACCGACATGATCATGTTGGTACCGACTTCTCTCCTTAGCATATTTTGTGGTGAAACTTCCATGAGCTATTTCTTTGTTCTATCTAAGAGTGCTTGTCAATTTTTAAGTCGTTTTGTCCTCGTTTGAATCTTCTAAGTCCAATTGAGATCTGTTTTGCTAAAAAGCGGATTAACACCATCCGTACTGGACTGATCCTCGCATTAATGCTTTGAACGGTAATTGTATTGATAGATGTTCTACGCAATTAAGAACTCCAAGTGGAAATATTTTCTTCAGGAGGAAACCATTCATTAAATCTAGGTGTTATAACCAAAAACAACTTATCCTTTTATAAAATACTTAACTCACTTATTAAAAACTTATATATATAAATATATAGTTTACTTACTTTTCCAAATTAATATATATAAATACCTTTAAAATACTTATAAATATGTTTTAAATATCTATATAAAATATTATGTAGAAATAACTAGTTAGAAATTTCTAGAAAAACCATTTTAAATCAAAGTTACAAAGAAAACCCTTTACTTTAAAAATTCATAATAATTTATTAAAAATACATTTAAACTTTAAACCATATTAATAATTTATTATGTAGAAATATATTTAAACTTTAAAATACCATAAAATTAGTTACTAAATATTTCTAAAAGATCTCATAAAGACAAGTAATTTAACTAACATTTTAAACACATTTAAAATCCCGAAAATAGCTTAAAACAACACAACATCAAACAATACCATAAATTCAAAATTGATGTCGTAGGTCAACAACTACATTTGTCAAATACTGTAAAAGATACCTGGACAGAGAATATGAAAATGCATAAAAGTTTGTCCAGTTTTCTCCATTCAAGCAAAGGTTTTAAACTCTGATTTCATTACACTAAGTATTATACTTGGACTACTTAATAACTATGCGAAGAAACACCAATGGATGTCTTTCAAAACCATATTAAAAATTCTCAAAAACAAGGTATGTAGAAGTGTCCATATAGCGACCTTTCTTGCCTTCTTACTTTTCAAACTTTGTTCTACAGGTTCTATAATTTTCCAAACCATTTCCCTGTTATCCTATACGTTACTACAAGTGTAGAGCACAGCCAAAGTATATCCTTTTGCAATACATTTACAAATCACCATTTTAAACAAGTTAAACAATATTTCGAAGTGCACTTATAGCGACTCTTTCACTTCAAACATTTGCGCACACACTTCCACATCATATACAACCATATTAAACATGTAAACACAAAGTAAAGACTACATTACATGTCATAAGTCAATAGAAGTGAATATATTACATATAAAGTTATCATTTGCTGTCAAAAGCAAGAGGAGTCCAAAGTTATAACTTCATTAGTTAACTTCTTAACAATATATTGGCACACAATTATAAACACAATATTAACTTTTTAACGGTGAGTTAACTCACCCAAAACCTTGTCAACGCCAAGCACAAGCCACCTAGAACACACGATCACTTCCTACTATCACCAAACAAGACAGTAACTTCACACTAGCTCTCAAATTGCTCACAGCCACTCCCTCCTCTTCCAAAAAGCTCATGGCCACAAGATGTTTTAAGGGGTTGTGCTCCTTTTCTTCAACCAGTGTTGTTATTCCATGCTTCTATATTGTGCTAGGACCTTTGACAAAGTTTGTTGGAGTTTGGGGTTTTTTTTAATTTGGTTTTAGAAAGTTAAAAAGAAGAAAGAAGAGGATGAAGGGCCATTTTTTTCATTACTTCATAAAATAAATTTGTGGGCTTTCAGTGTGTTTAAATAGAGTTTGCAAAAGGTCACCACCTTCTAAACTCCTTATGGCCGGCCACAAAAGAGTGCTCCTTCCCATGTGCCTTCCACCAAAATATATCCTGTTACTCAGCCCTTAAATCTTCCTTCACAAATATCTTTAATGCCATCACCCATGACATCATCAAAAGCAATTAATTAGCCCTAAACCCAAAAAAAATTTAGTTGCCAATTAATGGCACACTAAAATATTAGCTACACTCGAAAAGTTCGAACAACTTCTATTGAGAATAAAGTCGTATATCGATAAAACGATTTTCAATTACGTTATTGATATTTCTTTGAAATATTTATTTTTGTAAGCATATTTCAAATAGAAGTTTACCTTCATGTATTATTAATTAAAAGGAGTTAATCAAGGTTATAAAATCACTTTTAAACATATTTAAACCAAGGCTCAAATATTTAAATAATTCAGATATTTAAATATGAAGTGTCCAAAATTCTAAGTAGCTACAAGGTTATTATATTTAACTAAAAATATATTGATATAATAACAGATTCGGCTAGATTGAAAAGACGATCTTTCGATTGTAGGTATGTTATCTCATTGTTGACTATACACCCAAAATTTAGTAGCAACAAAAATATCATCCGAATCAATGAAATTTTCTAATTAATTCTATAAGCATTTTGAGTTTTTACTGCAAATATATGCATTTAATACCGAATCAATAGCTAAAATTTAATCAAATAAGATAAATTATCCTAAAAGGTAATAAAAGTTACCTCATGGAATAAGAAACTGAACCGGCGACAACCGAGCTAATCGAAAGTCGGCACTATCCAATCCAATCATCAAATACTATAATAAAATTATAACGAGAATTTGATGGAGCCTAACTTACAAAATTTGTATATTTGATAATAGTATTTAGTGGATTTCACTGCGAATATGAAATCACATAACCACTCGCAAAAAACTCACCCAACTGATTCAGTTTCTTAACTTATCAAATTTAATTCCATAATAACCTCCTATCATCTCCAAATTCAGAATTTCCTAGGGACATTATAATTTAGCGGGGTCTTATTTTACAAACCTACAATGAAATATCGGATCTAGAAATACGGAATAAAACTCTAAAATTACTATGAACCAATATAATCATCAACCGAAAGTAAAAAAAAATTATATATAAAGAAACCGTTAACGTCAGAATTTAATTGAATATAAACCAAAGTAGTATAACTGCGGAAAAAGTGTGAAAATCAATAAATTGCTGCCACAGATAAACTTAAAATAGAAGAAGAATGACTGAAATGAGAATGCAAACACTAAGAAAAATGCAATCGAGATAAAATGGGGTAATATTACCTCAACTACTACATGCGACCCAAAAGCAAAATATTTACATGACCAAGCTGTTTATTAAATACTATTAGTGACTGAGTCATTGAACTGTATTGGCAAGAAGAGTATTACTGCTAGCTGGATCCAAATGAAGCTGACTAAACTGCCATAAAAAAACCAGTTAAGTAGTACAGTTTCTCAGCTAGCAACCGTATCAGCAAGGTAGTAATGTTAAACTTCATGTTACTTCATACCATGCTTTGAAACCAAGACTTATCATAACAAAACAAAACAAAAATTAGATTTAGGAAACCCATATACATACATTGATGACATGTATGTTTCTACAAGACCAAAGTGGATCAAAGCTTAATGGGAAATATGGTTAAAAAACATAATGGAATTATTGTAGTTCATATGTAGTGATGGAGGAGGTGTCATGATGCTCCTCTATTGCATTATATACAATATATTATTGAACGATTTGGGTTATCGACTTAGGTCCTTGATTCATTGATCATTGAATAATACTACCCAAGTATTTAAATTTGCAATTTATCTTAGCCAACTGGACTTAATGGTAGTTACATCGGTCTTTAAATTTGTTTTCTTATCCATGGTGTACATGTTTGAGCAATTTCTGAATAATGGCAGTTGGCATTGAACCGAGACATTGATTTATGCAGAATGGTTAGAAGGGATAACTTATGGTTCTTGCTTGAAGTGAAACAACAATTGCTACTTGGGAATTTACGCAGCTACTTGAAGCTTGAAGTTGTATCCAACTATATCAATTGGAAAGCTTGTTAAGCGCATGGATTTGGACAAACCCTCTTTGGTAAAAATTTATTTGTTCATCTGGTATTATTAAGCAGACATTTTTAATTAGAATAACAATACTAAAGAGCCTTTAACCTCGCCCATTTTCCTTTTCACTTATAGTTGTATTTTTTTTATAGCTACATCATTTTATGAATCTCTAACTAACCTGCTACATCATTGAGCTTACTTTAAAGTTTATAATTTTGTTTGATTAATAGGGGATGACTATTTAGATACAAAATAAATACATAATGTGACACAATAGACCTTAACCGTTGGGTCTCCATAGAGTTCGTGTTTGGAGTCGAAGTCAAGAGGCAATATAATAGTTGCGACCACTGTGCCAAGAAATTTGTTATTATTTTGTGTTCTAATAAATTTCTCCTATTTAATATCATACGTTCATAATGATATTTTTACCAGTGCAATAGTTTATGCAAATAATATATCAAATATGTCCACAAAATTTGATCACTGAAACATCTTCATAAGTAAACTGTATCCACTTTTCGATATAACATGTTTAAATGAAAAGATAGTTCATATAAAACATAAGTAATCACAATTGGCTAGCTTGAGAAGCTCTTGGTTAACAAATAAGAAAGAACTTAAACCTTTCTGATATAAACCCACAGATTCACTACATCAGTTTTACAAAGATAATGAATGATGTTTCAGTGCTAATTAGCGGACTTCGAGAATAAACATAGAACAGTGAAGCATAACAGTATTGGACTTCTACAAGGCTAATAGTGATTAATTTAGCGTATTATAACATTATATTGTAAGTTGTGCACTTAATATATCACAACTTCACTAATGAGTAAAATCTTTCATTTAACATAATGAAATTCAAAGTTAATACTACCCTTACGCCTCATGTTTCTCATATGTTCATCTATACTTGTTTAATTAACCTATGATTATTCTTGGTTCGACGAACATCATTTTTGCTAATTGTTCTCAATATACTATTATTATAGAACTGGAATATGAAGTACTTCAACTGCATTGTCATATAAGTTGTACTAGATCTCAAGTATTTAATTTTAAGAATAAGCGCTATCTTTCTAAATCAGACTCTTGTAGTTTTTCTTGCTGTTAATCTGCCATTTCAAACACATTAATAGCAGTTCAAAAGATCTCAATCTTAATTTTTTCTCTGTGTTTGGACAAAACCAAACCAATGTGTATGAATCATATGATTATGCATGATAAAAATCAAACTTTGATAGTTGGACATTTTTCTGCTATAGATAAAATTTAAGACTGCACAAGAACCAGGAAATAGACAGTCTGCAGCTATGGAAACTTGTTGAATCAGAAAGCCAAATACTCTTCAGAGAAACAAATAAAAACCAAAGCTCGAATACGATAAATCAGGACCTATGGAAGATGGACAACTGCGAGGAGAGAATCGAAGCATACTTACAAAGCGGGGAGTACATCACTGATATATTCCATGGCAGGATAACACAACCAAGATCAGATTCAACTAGGGTGGAGCACGATGGTGGCCAAACACACTTCCAAACTAGAAGGAGCTCCTGCATAAGAGAAAATTTTAGTACTCAATCTAAAAATATATTTAACAAACAAAAAGAGGAAATACAATTACCTGCGCTATAAGCTCACAGCCAAAAACGAATCAAATCTTGCAAAATTCTATGGCAATAGGGCAAGTAATTAATGGAGATTGCTACAGAAGTAGCATTAATCACAAGATATATCACTCATGGTTTGGCAAAAGGGAGAATGCAACTACATGCAAGTTGCAAGCTCCACTCGACCCAACTATAGTCATTCGATAGACGTCATTCTATAATTTATGGACAAATTTTCGAAGTAGGCTAGTTTTTGAAACAATTTCGCCAGTGGTGCTCGTTTTGAAACTAATTATCAAAGAAGGCTGGTTTCATCCCAATCAGCAGCCAACTCAGCAGTTTTGTAACTGCCACGACAAAGCGCAACTATGAGTTGCGCTTTTTTATTTTTTTTTCTTGGCGCAACTCAAAGTTGCGCCAATTTTGTTTTTTAATTTTTTCTTTCTGCGCAACTACGAGTTGCTCATACGTCAATTTTTAAGCATGCGCAACTCATAGTTGCGCCTGCTATAATATAGCGTAGGCGCAACTATGAGTTGCGCCTGCAGGTAGCTGCTGTTAAAATAGAGCCAGCAGCTACCCCTCTCTTCATAACCCCAAAAACATTTTCCAAACTCCAAACCCCTTCTCATGCCCAAACCCATCACCTCCAAACTCAAATTTTAGCCAAAGTCCACCAAATTATCACAAATTTTACAAAGTTCTTCTTCTTTTTCGATTAAATCAAAGCTACAACAATGGAAGCGGGATCCTCTTCAACACAAATAGATTTTGGTAATTTCTAAACCCTAGTTTTTTTGATTTATTTGTAATTTGCTTATTATTTGGTTGTATTTTCTAGAAATATTTTCAAATTGCATGTTGTAAATCTTAGTAATCCAATGTGAAACGTTGAATCACTAATTGGTTGTAAACGATTTGTAAAAATTGGTTTTTTTTGCATGAACTTTGAAGAACCGGAAAGCGGACCGGTAGACGGTAGCGTGCTTTATATGCAGGATAATCACCGCTCTAATGTTGAAGAGTTAATGAGGGTAATATTAATTGTTTTGTAATTATAGTAAATTTTTGCAAGCTATGTCGCATTTTGAATAAAATGTATGTTATAATCCTTTGTTTGCAGAGTGTAAAACCGGTGGATTGTCTGGATCATTCGCAAAGTTTTGAAGATTTGATGGAGATGGTTGGAGATCAACGGGTTCAACAATTACTACATCAAGCCGGATTCTGGTATTTCATGCAGATCAAATATATCAGATTCGACATGTCATTACTCACAGCTTTATGCGATAGATGGAGACCTGAGACTTGCACTTTTCATTTTTCGGTGGGAGAAATGACAATTACAATGCAAGACGTATCTATTTTGCTTGGCCTTCCCATTGAAGGCGCCGTGTTGAATTACGGTGGTAACGTGGACGCCGATGAGGTATGCCAACGTTTGCTTGGCGAAATTCCACCCCCAGAAGCGGTTGTCAATAGAAGAGAGTTGAAGGTCAAATGGCTAAATGACCTTATAATCGGCAAGGAGATTTCGGTCGATTCATCTATTGAGGAGATAGAACAGTTTACAAGGGCTGTCATATTGCTTCTTATAGCATCCCGTCTTTTTGCGAACCATTCGAAGGGTAGAGTTAGCGTTAAATGGTTGTACTTGCTAGAGGATTTTGCCACCATTTCTGATTATTCATGGGGTAGCGCGGTTTTGTGCGCATTGTACAAGAAGTTGGATAATGTGGCACTTAGAAAAACGAACGGGTTAGCTGGTTGCCTAACACTTCTGCAGGTATGTTTGTTTTGACTTATTGGTGTACCAAATTTATGAAATATTTTGAAAGACGTTTCTCAACACTGATAATATGCAGGTATGGTCTTGGACGCGTATTTCTATTGGACGACCAAATGTTCGTGCCAACGTCGCTTCAGGATTACCTTATGGGGCAAGGTAAAAGCAACCCGAAACTTACACTGAATTTTTTTTTGATTTCTTCCAATATTCACACACTTTTTTGATTATGACTGTAGGTGGACCGGAGATAGACGTTGGCGAGATAATCCAGCCCATCATCCTACATTCTATCGCAATGAGCTCGATGTTATGGACGAGCATGCTGTTGACTGGACGCCATACATGGCTGAGATCGTACAGGATCTGCTGCCTATTTTCTTGGACGGGGAGCATAGTTGGTATGCAAGGACCCCGATTATTTGTTTGCAAAGTGTAGCCATGCACTACCCCGACAGAGTGCTGAGGCAATATGGCCTTCGTCGGCATATACCGGATCCAGCCAAGCAGATTTTCCCACACAGTTGGAATAGAGACTTGTACAACACGTACGTCGCAAGGTGGGATCATAGGTTGGATCACTTTCAAGCTGAACGCGTACCAAGAATGTCAATCGAACAATACTATAGTTGGTACTGGCATATCACACGGCGATTTGTTCTTAAAGAATCGTCAACTAGACTGCCCAGATATGCTCCATGGGGACCGGTGGAACGTGATTTGGTACGTGTTTATAAGTTTAAACCTTTGAACTTCCGCATAAAGCTTTACTTACTTGCATCATTGATTCTTGTGTTTTAGGTTCAAGGGT
Source organism: Allium fistulosum (assembly GCA_030737815.1). Taxonomy (NCBI): domain Eukaryota; kingdom Viridiplantae; phylum Streptophyta; class Magnoliopsida; order Asparagales; family Amaryllidaceae; genus Allium; species Allium fistulosum. The sequence continues at coordinate 10,938,325 of JASFAW010000014.1, forward strand.
TGTATATGATTTCCAATGAAGTTGACGATGTCCTGGCAGATCCTGCAGATGAGAACATAGTACAAGGAAAGTGCTTCAACATCAAGGAGATTATCAAGTCGCTTCTTGGTAGGCATAAGCTAGAAAGACCACCACCGTATGTCCCTCGTCCGCCCCAGGATTTTGGTCGTACCTACCAAAGAAGACGTTTTAGAGGCACGGGGGGGTCCTTCATAAGGTAGTCAGCCGGGGCAGGAAATAGTTGAAGCTGGACCATCTCAACCGCCTCCGACCCAAACTCAAATGACACTACGCTACCGCAGAAACATAAGAAGATAGGGTTGTGTTGGTCTGTCTTTTGGTTGCTTTGTGTTGAAGTTGTAATGGCTTAAAACTTGTTGGTATGTAGGTGTTGCGATGTTGTACTATTGACTTAAAACATGTTGTTATATGAAATATGATGTTCTGTATGGAATATTTCACCTATTTGAATGAAATGGTGTACTTATATGTTGTTATTATATGAAAATTGATGTTGTTATTATTTGAATGAAATGATGTTATATGAAAATTGATGGAAATCTGGAAAGCTGCAGGCGCAAATCAGAAATGCGCTTATATCTCTTTGGAAAGTTGCAGACGCGACTTGTAGTTGCGCATTCAAGAATATACTAGGCACAACTATGAGTTGCACCTATCAATTTCGTTCGTGCGCAACTTTGAGTTGCGCCTGTATACTTGGGCTATCTCCTGGCCCAACAGCACCATATAAACATCACAACTCCTTCCCAAACAAACACAACACCACAAACCCATTTTCTTTCAGAAACCCTAACCTCCATTTCCATTATTTTCACTACCAGCAACACAACATTCCACTCAAAATCATTTAATTGTACGAAGGTTAACAAAAGATTGCACGTTCATCTACACTTGAGGTAAATATTCGAAACCCTACTCCACTAATGTTTGATAGATCTAGTGTTGACATTTAACTTTCTGTAATTTCGATAGATCAATGACTACCGTGCCGATTATTTGTCACTATGACGGCAATTTAGTCGTCGATGAAAATAGCAAGCCAACCTATGTTGGCGGAAAACATAAGGGATCGAAAGTCAGGAGGGGTTGCAATTTTCTTGAGCCGAAAAATGCAATTTACAAAGCTACAAAGATTGCTTCTACGGTGTTCGACATCTCGTTGGTTAGTAAATGGGTAACGGATGACAGACCAATTGCTATTGAGGTAAACGATGACGATGACGTCGATTCTATGTTTTGTGTGGGGATGAAATTAATTGAGCTGTATGTTAAGAAGACGGAGGTGGTACATACAACTGAACAACAAGCTCAAATCTTTGATTATGCAAGTCAACCCGGACCTAGTAATACTGCTGAGCGAAGTCAAATGTATTACCCACACTACTCTTACCAGCCACCGAACGTTTACGCACAAGCAGCTGGGTATGCTTTTATGTGCTTTATTAATGTTTTACTCATGTTTTTTGTACTTAACAGTCCAATGTTTGTGTATAGGTACGGTGTCATGGCATATCCATCGCAGTCACCCGGGTATGGTTTCCTTCCTTATCCATCGTATCATCCACAGTCAATTCCAACCCCGAATTCAAACGACTACTTGCATGAAATTGAAGATGAAGATGTTGACGCCGAGGACATGGAGGGTGGAAATGCCGATATCCAAATTTCTCATTTGGATAGCATGGAAATCGCTGCTTCATTTGACGACGATGAAACATGGATCGATTCTATGAATGTTAACAATGACGCTCCTTTAGATGATATTCCAGAGGAAGTTGTTCACACTGATGAGCATATCGAGATGGAAGAACCGTTAGACGATGACCAATGCAATGATACAATAATGGAAAGATCTATTGTGCAAGAATGTCAATTTACCGACGAAATGTTCGGACTGGAATGTGTGGAGAAGGGCCCTCGAGTTGGTATGATTTTTAAATCGAAGGAATCTTTAATTGAACATATAAGCGAATGGTCGATAAAGTGTTCAGTTTCATTTAAAAACATAAAGTCCTGCGCTAGAGAGTTCACTGCTATATGTGATATTGATGCTAATTGTCCATGGCGGCTTCACGCTATTGTATCTAAAAGAGATCATGTTGGGTGGTGGATGATAAAAAAATACAGTGGTGATCACACTTGCTCAAATCCAATCATCAACTCGAACCACAAACAAGCAACAGCCAAATTCATTTGCACCAAAGTCCTTCCACATGTTCATTCGAACCCAAGTTACACTGCAAAATCTGTCCAAGAGCTTATGGTAAACACTTACAAAATTCAAATAAGCTACATGAGAGCTTGGAAAGGACTTAGCAAAGCGGTGTCTACAATATTTGGCGATTGGGAATCTTCGTACAATGACTTGCCTCAGTTTCTTCGTGCTATACAGAAATGCAATCCAGGTACTGTTTATCATGTACATACAGAAGGAGTACAATTTTGGGGGGGTTTCTGGGCATTAAGACCGAGCATTGCAGGTTTCAAGCATTGTCGTCCGGTTATTTCTATTGATGGAACACATCTGTATGGTAAATATCAAGGTACGTTGCTTGTGGCTACAGGAGTTGATGCAAACAACTCTCTTTTCCCTTTGGCATTCGCTATTGTAAGGACGGAGTCGGCGGAAACTTGGGGTTGGTTTTTTTCATGCATGGGACACTTAATTCCATCTTTAAATGCAAGATGCATTACATTCATTTCTGATAGAATGAAAGGAATTCCAACCGCCTTGCAAGAGAAGTGGAGAAGACCACATCATCATCGCTTCTGCCTACGCCATTTGAAAGCGAACTTTAAAAAAGCTGGTTTTGGTAGTAAGATTTTGCAAACCTTATTTCATGCTTCTGCTGAAGAAAGAGATGAGTTAACATACAAAGAACTCAGAGACCAACTAAAAAATGTGAGTCCGGCTGCTGACAGATGGATTGATAGAAGTCTCCGACATAAGGATGAACAGTGGGCTCTTTACAAGGACAACGGTGAATGTTTCTGTATGATGACTACCAATGCTTCGGAGAGTTTCAATGGAGTTCTTAAAGGTGCAATATCGTTACCGATAAAGGCGTTAGTGGCACGTACCTTTCATCGTCTTAATAGCTACTTCTACAGAAGACGTACGGATGGAATGGATTACACATCTACGCTAATGCCTAATTATGACAAAATGATGGAAAAATATTCAGTTGAAGCACGTACTATGAGCATTAACAGGTTCAGCTTAACGGAGTGGCAAGTAACAAACACAAACGCGTGCAACTACACAGTAAATATTGCCAATGACAGCTGCAGCTGTTCATGCAATATTCCTATTCTAGCCCATTTTCCATGTCCCCATCTTTTAGCTGCATGCGCACGATGTAGAGGAGGAACGAACAGAGCTTACCATGATCTTATTTCTTCTTGGTTTACGGTAGACAGTTATAGACATAGTTATTCTCCGGTCTTTCATCCAGTACCCGACATCAGATATTGGGATGTACATGAAGGCCCTACTATAATCCCGCCGCCAACGCGAAGGAATACAGGAAGACCGAGGTCCACAAGAATAAGGCAAGTCATGGACGAAATGGAGGACAAAAGACAGGACAGATGTGGACAATGCAGTAACTTGGGTCATAAGAGAAGAACGTGTGGGAAGCAATAAATATTTTACTTGTTTCTACTACTTCTGTCAATCGTGAACTGTATAACTTATATTTTTATTCTGTACGCAACTTTGTTATCAAAAACTATCCTATGTCAAACATTTAAATTACTTGCTATGTTATGTTACTTTGATTTAATTTATATGCAGCTTTTGTATGAATTTTCCGCAGTTTTACATCTATCGTCAAATAAACATAACAGACAAACAATAATACATCATCTATTGCATATCCATTACAACAACCAAGCAAAAATGAACCAAGTAATACAGCATTCATTAAAACTAAAGCATACATAACTCAATTGAACAAGTCTGATACACATCCATTACATTACAGTTGCATTACCCAGTTTACTAGACCCCTTTCCAAATTGGATTTACGGACTGCAAATATTCTACTTGATGTCGAAGCTGGCTTTTTTCCTTTTCCAAACGTCTCACTTCGGCTTGCATCTCTAGCGCATACTCCACTCCCCTAGGGGTCAACGGACGATCTAGCCATTTAAAGAAATTACAGCACTCAACACCTTTCGGGTTAGTTATATGATCAAGGTAACCGGCACATCCGTAAAACCGACGTCCAGCATTTGTTTGAGTCTTGCATACAACTACCTCACAAACATCTCCACAGTGGCAAAGTGGATGTCTATCTTGTCTCACTCGTCCTTCGTCGCTAATTTGTTTCTCTGGTCTTTGATTCGCTTCACCTAAGCGGATTTGATTATCCAAAGCAGATTGAACAACAACACCATTAGCCGGCGGAACTATCTCAAATTGAGCTTCAAGAACTGTTTCAAACTGAGTTTCAGGAACAAATTCATTTTCAGCTTCCATCCGTTCAACAAATTGAACCAAAACTTCATCTGGAATCTCCCAATTATCCATAAAAATTAGTTGTAATGTAAGTGTGGGTGAAGGGATTGTCGTTGCTTTGGTTTAATCGAAGAATGAAGAAGAAATTTGAAAATTTTGTGAAAAATTGGTGGTAATTGACTAAAATTTGGGTTTGGAGCTGGTGGGTTCGGGCATGGAAGAAGAGGTTTGGAGGTTGGGAAATGTTTTTGGGGTTATGAGGAGAAGGGTAGCTGCTAGCTCTGTTTTAACAGCAGCTACCTACAGGCGCAACTCATAGTTGCGCCTACGCTATATTATAGCAGGCGCAACTATGAGTTGCGCATGCTTAAAAATTGACGTATGCGCAACTCGTAGTTGCGCAGAAAGAAAAAATTAAAAAACAAAATTGGCGCAACTCAAAGTTGCTCCAAGAAAAAAAATAAAAAAGCGCAACTCATAGTTGCGCTTTGTCGTGGCAGTTACAAAACTGCTGAGTTGGCTGCTGACTGGGACGAAACCAGCCTTCTTTGATAATTAGTTTCAAAACGAGCACCACTGGCGAAATTGTTTCAAAAACTAGCCTACTTCGAAAATTTGTCCATAATTTAATTATAATCAAAGCGGAGCTTACCCATTGAAGATCAACGGTATTCTCAAGTCAAGAGAACTATGTATATTTATCACATTGATACTTTCTATTTAACCTTAATTATATTAACCAACAGAAAAATATCGAGTGAGTCATTCCGTATTTATTTAATAACCATCAATACGTAACCCCTTAATGCTTCCAGCAGCCACGAATAACACACCGCCCAATATTTGAAGAGCGTTACGTATTCTAATCTCAATGGATGTATTAATATCCAATCTCGATACATTTTGACTAGAAATATTTCAAATGGTATATTTATTTTCATTTTGAACGTTTTCCGTTGCAAAAATTTTGTTCATTTAAAGGTGATTAGCTCAAGTTTCATTCATAGATATATCACTGGTCATGCCATTTAACAACAAAATTCTCATATCATATATCAAAACATGTTTATCATTATTTCAAACAGCCAAAATATACTAAATTCGAATTTAAACAAATTTGGATGAAAAATAGAGTCAATATTACTCTCCTAAATTAAAAGCTTGATTAAAATCCCTTCTTCTCTTAGAAATGAAAGTTTGTGTTATCTATGATTTGTTTTCCTCTCCTTCCTCCTTCTTAGTAATGGAAGCCTACCTTTAGTATTTCTATTTTGCACTACAACAAAAGTATCTTATTACAACTGTAATTTTACAACGGTCACAAAATGACAGTTGTAATAAAGATTTTTTACAACGTTTGTTTTTTGAAAGTTGTAATAAACTTAATTTTTAACAACTTTTTTATTTTTTCAGTTGCAATAAGTGTCTATTACAACCTTTTTTTGCTAGTTGTACTAGATATCCATTTTTAACAACTCTTCTTTTTTGCCAGTTGTCATAGATGCCTATTACAACCTTTCTTTTTTGTCCGTTATATAGATGCCTATTTTTAACAACCGCTTTTTTTCCAGATGTAATAGATGCTATTAAAACCTTTTTCATTTGCCCATGGTAATAATTAATTAATAAATATAATTAATAATTATACATAATAATTAATAAAAAATTAATAATAAATAATATTAAATATTAATTTAAAATATGAAATAATGACTATTAATATTTTTTATTCAATAATTAATAATTAACATAATAATTAATAAATAATAAGTAATAATTAAGGCTAATATTTAATAATTAAAAAATAATATATTTAATAATTATTAGTTATAAATTAATAAGTGTTATTAAATAATGAAAAATTAATAAGCAATAATTAACATCTAATAATTAATACTAAATATATAATAGTTAACAATTAATAATTACTATTATATTTAATAATTAATAATGAACAAAATATGAAGTGATATTTAATAATAAATAACTAATAATTACTATTAAATAATTAAAAACTAATAATTAAGACTAATATTTAATGTTTAATAAATAATATTTAAGAATCAAAAAATAATATTTGTTCTTCAGTATTTAGTATCTAATTAATACATTTGATATTAAATTTTTCAAAAGTTTTGAAAATTTGAAATGTTGTAAAATAAAAGTATAAATATTTATGTACTGTAGCTTGTGTATGATACAAAATGGTAGGCCTTATACTTGACATTGGACATGTTGATGCAATTCCTTATACTTGACGTTGGACACGTTGATGTACTTCCAAAGCAAACTTGTCATTTTCGGCATACGAATAGGGATGTCAATCAGGCAGACCGGACCAAATAGAGAGGTGGTATTCTGTTCAATAAGAGTTCTAGAAGAACACGGACCATACGAGAATTTGGCTCAGATACTCTTCGTATGAGCCGTACAACGGACAGACGATGTATAGACAATAGAAAATTCTTCGTATAGTTCATACAGACAAAATATCGTACAAATTTTCTTGTTGAAATTTGTATCCTAAATGAGAAACGAACGAACATGGACAGACATTTTTCGACTTCGAACCGAGTCGGTAACGGACATTCATACAAAATTAACACCTCTACCTACAAATGCACCTAAGTAAATTAGTAATACGTCATCCATCAAAAATTTAAGTTAGCGATATATTATCATCCATCAAAAATTTAAGTTAGCGGTATACTTTCCCTCCGGTTTTTTGTTTCTACGCTTTCCCAATTTTTTAGCAGCCGCGTTTTCCACTTTCCCAACTTCACAAATTCCTCCCTCTTGCATAACCCTAGATTTATCAAAAGAACCCTCATCCTCACCTTCTCTTCATCATTGATCCCGCATAGAATTTCAAACTCAAACGAATTAAATCGTTGCTGCAAAACATCAGTAATTGCATCCAAGCATGCACGGGTAAATGTCGCTTCCCTTCATTTGATTTCTCGAATTGGATTTCAGTCTTGTTTAACGAATTCGATTACCTTCTAATTCAAATGAATTTCGAATTTTTAAACTGATATTTTGTTAAGGCAATAAGCCGGTATGTAAAATGAATTTATTGTTTGTATTCATGTTAGTATGTCAATGTTTTCGATAAATTTATTCATTGTGCTTTTTGAAAATTTTTGCAGAGTCTAAAGTGGGAACAAAAACAGGCTATTACCCTTATAACTGTATAATTCTAACTTTAATATATTTGATACTGTTTGTAGCTGCAATGATTTAAAATGTGTTCAAAGCCATAAGATGGCTTGCACATTGGAGAAAAATAGGTAGATGGTAGGTTTATTGGTTGGCATGATAAAAAGAACAATAAATTGTGGAAATTGAAAAATGTTATAGCCGAAACGTTGAAAAAGTTATGATCAAGTTTCCTTCTTTTGGTCGATGAGACGTTTATCCCATAAAGTTAGCCTACTTTTTAAGAGTCGTCTTATACAAATATGATTTGAAATTTTATTATGCGGTAGATTTTCGTAGTAAGTAATTTGCACCAAATTCATTATGTGTTGCAGTTGTGTAACAGTTAATTCTCATATTTGTATAAATGCATGACAATGTGGTTATACTTGGTGCAAACTTTACAAACACATGATGCAACTTTGATTTAGTGGGGTTTAACCATCTTTTTCATTTCATATACAATGTTCTCTTTTAAAAGAGTGTATTTTAATAAACGTTTTGTATTGTTAAAACTTTGGGTTCATGTCACATTTGTGAGCATGAAAGATTTAATCATCTGCTTTGTTGCATAGGCTACAATGCAACTCAATATAATAAATACAGCCCAAAAATAAAAATTATTGAATGGAGTAACCTGGAGGGTTACACGACCAACAAACCTTAGGTCGGAGGTTCAAACCCCACAATCCTCAACTATAGCATCACCTCATAATTTACATGAAATAATTATTGGATTTCCATTGCGTACTTCATAATAGGTCAAGCATAAGTTTGATTCTCTAAGATTTCACATAAACCGAATGAAACGCTAGTTCACTGTCATCATTTTAATATTTCTACAAGAATATAAACGAAGATCAAATAGCCATCACATAAAATATATACTTGCAACCCGGGTGCATAGCATTATTATAGCATAGGATACAAGCACCTGAATTTAATTAGTATTTCCTCTCCATGATTAGTAACAATTTGGCTATTCTTTTTCCTCCAATGAATATCAATAGCAATTTGATTGTGCACGATCATTATTTATTCGATGTTGTCTTACCTTAAGCCTTTCAAAAAACAGGGTAATACTTTCTTATCTTTTCTTAGGGGCTGAAAATAATATACTTTTCTCTTTTATTCAGCTTAAAGCTGGAACATGCATACTATCAGCAAGGTAACTTAGTCCAACATCACTTCAACGTAGATAATCGGCGTAATTGTTCTCATGTCCGACTTCCTATTTTTGGACTTATAATGAAGACTACTGGACCAAACAATTAATTTTCTCCTATATCCTTGATGTTTCCAGGTGCACTTATCATTTTCCATTTGTTTTTCTTTACTATAAGAATTCACGAAGCAAGCACTACTCGTTTCCGATGATATATTAACGGACAACAATTGGCTAAAAGGCTGGCAACATATGGTAACATTTTCTGTTATAGGTTTTAACAGTAAACCACTTAACCAATGAATGTACTTATCATTTACAAACTTTAGGGAATTCATATATTGTTTTCCAATCTTTTCCACTTCATAAAGTTATTGGCAATAATCTTGATTTCTCATTTTTTTTCTTTTGCAAGTATTGTTATCTGGATAATCTATTTATTTGCATTGTTGTGTTTCTAGGTTCTAATTCATGTGTTCTTCTTTCTCTTACAAATTTGACCTAGACTTCTTTGTTAGTTTCATATTCTTTTGATTGCATTTTGTATTTTTACCTTATATGTTGGCTTTCAGAAATCATAAAGAGTGACCAGGCAAGTTAGATAGGTAGAACGGTGAGGATTAACTATAGGTTTTTTGTTCTCTTTGTTAGGTGCTTTATGTGAATATTTATGCCAAGTTTTCGATTTTTAATGCCACATACAATACACTATTATGAACTGATAATTAAATTATTCATAACAATACAAATAGAGGCATAAGAGTGATTAGAATTCAACAATATAAAATATATAACATGCAACTTTTTATGGTTTTTCTTGCAGTCACATCGGAGTAGCAACGTCTCCGATCCTAATTATTTGGTGCACTTTAAAAAACCCGGACCAGATGGTTGTGATGTTTGGATTGATATGGTGGTAGATCCGAAAGCTTTCTTGTGGAGGTCGAATTCCGATATGTGTACTATTGGAGAAGTTGTAGGATCAACCGTGGCTTGGCATAAAGACTTCGTTGCCTTCGACTAGTGTACTTCCTTAGGGTATGCGTTGTTTTGTGATACAAAACTTTATCTTTCTTATGTATTTTGTGTTGTATCCTTGTATTTGGAATGGTTATGTGAGAATGTTATTTTGGTACTGTTTTAGTTGGTGATGTGAATGATTACTTTAGATTGTTTTGTTGGATATGTATTATACTATGTTGGAATTCTATGATTATTAATATTTATGAATGAATCTGATTCAGTTAGTCTCAGATGTATATTGGTAGTTTTGGTAAATTAATAATTGGTGCATATAATTATTATTTTTGGGTTTAAATTGCAACTGTCAGTTATAGTTTAATAAAGTATATTACAACTGTCAGGAAAATCTGTAGAACATATCTACTATAGTTATTAAAAGTTGTAGGAAGGTTAATTGCAACGGTCGAAAACAGTTGTAATAGGGTATATGACAACAGTTTTATGCAACTACAGAACACAATTGTAAAAAGTTTTTAGTCTATTACAACTTCTCATAATACGACGGTGGTTCCACCTTTGTAATAGATGTTTTACAACAGTTTTCTACCGTTGTAATGTGGTGATTCTGTTGTACTATTGTCTCGGTGAAATGAAAGAATATAGTGTATGTAAAAGTTTTAGGATATGAGAATTAATAATTTGTGTTTGGGCTAAAATCCTTCTTGACCAATCTTATTAATTTTTTCCCCTTATTATCATATTCCCTTCATTCATTTTAACTCTATTGTAACCAAAGCTGATGAGAGTAATTACTTTTAGCTCAACTCAATTAATCTTTTAGGTGTCCCACAGTTGACTAATCTTATACTATGACACTCCAAAATATAGGATGCCGCATTCACCTATTTTATAAAATACTTCTTTGTGCTTTATAATATAGTTAATGTAGTTTATTATTTTATAAAATCAACATGTATAATGCAGTTGATAGATTTGATGTTATGATAGTAATAATATGTTTATACTGGTTTGCTTTATTGATTTCATTGTCTTATGCCATTTAATATTGTTGTTATCATCAATGAATTTTGTGTTATGGTGACGTATTATTCCACTTTGGGTTTTATTAATTGTTGTGTCATTTCGCATTAATATTTGAAACATAAAAATCATGATAACTCATCCAAATTTTGTATCGTGTTATCTAATAAATCATAATAATTTATTTTCTCATTCAAAAATTATGAAAATAAAAATCCACCTCCAATTTAATACTATAAGATCATATCCAATATTTAATTCATTTGAAGGTGATTAACTTAAGTTTCATTCATAAACATGTCATTAACCTTGCTATTTAATTACAAAATTTACATTTGTTCATTCCAACCTTTTTATAGCGTTTTTATCGTTATTTAACAGCAAAAACACACTACACCAACATATTTGGATGGAAATAAAGTCAGTATTACTCACATTAGTTAAAAGCTTGATTAAAATGCCTTGTTCTCTTAGAAATGAAAGTTTATATTATCTGTGACATGTTTTCCTCTCCTTCCTCCTCTTTAGTAAGCCTAACTTTAATATATTTTTTTGTTTAAGTAAAATTAAAGAATGAAAAGTATGTAAAAAATTTAGGGATATATGAATTAATATTTGGGAACTTTCATAAAAAAAAACTATTTTTAATTTTCAAAACAAACCACCGTCCTTCCTTTATAATAGGTTTTGAAAAAAACCCTATTTTTAAATTTTTAGTGTATTTGCAGAAAACTCTGCAAATATTTGCAGAGAAATTTGCAAATATTTGCAGAGAAATTTGCAAATATTTGAAGTTTCTACACTGTAGATATTTGTAGTGTTTTCTGCAAATATTTTGCAAGTTTTTTGCAAGTATTTGCAATTTTACAAAAATTCAAAAAAAAATAAAGTTTTTTTATCAAAGAAACATGCAGTTAATGTTCAAATTTAATTTTCAAATTTTTTTTACCAAAATTAGTGTAAATTAAACTTGTTTTTAGCAAAAAATTTCACGTACCAAAACTAAAAACAAGAGGCGAAACCAAATTTCCTATTAATAATTTAGACTTGGGTTAAAATCCCTCTTTTCCTAATCCTTTTAATTCCTTTCCCTTCATTCATTTTGATTCTTTTATGATCGAAGTTAATAAAAGTAATTACTCTTAGCTCAAACCAAGCATTATTCAAACTACAATACCATTCAACTTTCCAATAAAAGAAATTATTGGTTATCTCTACTACTAATAAGGAAAATTCATTGAACTAATTTACTCGGTGTCCTTTTAAAATTCCAAAAATACCCTTGTATGTTTGGGAGAAGAGCATATGGAAGAAGAAGGATAAGAACAACTATAGGTAAGTATTTTATTTTCACATTTTATTTAAACGTTTGTATATTCTAAATACTGAAAACATGTGTGTGTGCTTTTGTGTGCTATGTTGCGTGTGTGGACATTTTCAGTTGCCTATGCAATCTTACATCTCCTATGTTGTGTGTGTTGTCCCCTTATGCAATCTTACATCTCCTATGTTGTGTGCGTTGTCCCCTTGAAGTTGTTTGTAGTGTTGCGTGCATGCCTGTATATGGGTTTATATATTTTTTTCCTTCAGAATGGATCTATCTAACTTAAGCCTAAAACTATAAGATGCGTAAGTTTGTTTCCCTGTTTATCTCGGTGTGACATGAATTAGTCTTTCAAGAATAAGGTAGAAGTATATTTATACCTCTGTTGCATATTTGAACTGGAAACCACGTTATCAATATATATAAATATAAATGTGTGTGTATATGTATATGTATATATATAATATAATTATATATATATATATTTAACACTATTATAAAGTAACATGCATACGTTGTATAGATATACACGAATGAAGACTTTTCTGTATATATTTTGTATAGCCATATGTTTTGCATGAGTCCCCTGTGCATGTTATCAAAGCCCCAGGCAAGAGCTACTAAAGTAGAAGGGCAAACATATGATTATATTCATATGTTCAAAGACATATGAAATATAATTCATATGTCCACCTGCATGCGGAGGGGATATATGAATTATAATTCAGATGTGTCCACGTGCAACGCGTCCTAGGCCAGTGAGTTGTTAGCCTACTTGCAATACTATACTAATAAAAAGAATGCAATGAATATAATTTTTACGGTGTCTTTTTGAAATTTCGAAAATACCCTCATCTATCAACGGAATTCCAATATCGGTTTGCAACTTCACCACTACCCTTCCCGACTATCCATCAACGGAGTTTTACTATCAATTTGTGAACGACACTACCAACAAAACAACTTGAAACAAAAATGTTATAATTACCAAAACTTTTGCATTTATAGCGCACATCTGTCCACTTATTTTTTTTATTAAATAAAAAATTAATATCTTTAGTTACTAGATGCACGTACGTACGATTTATACTAGTTTACATAAAAAAATGTCTCTTAAGAGTCTGAATCTAAATTGAAAAAAGAAAATTTTGTTCTCATTACACTATCTCAGCCGGAAAAATCAAATACATCGGTTTAATTTTGTTAACTCACTATCAGTTTAATTTTGTTAACTCATAAACGGCACTGAACTTCATATCCTGATAATTTCAATGAAAAGTATAGCATTCCACAAATCCTGATCTAAAAACATCATATAGGACATTAATTTTTTAGTTTTCAAGTAATCAGTGTTGTAAACACACTAAAATTATTCTAAAATAATATAATATCTAAAAGCTAATAATAAATTAAAGTAGAAAGATAAAAGAGTTTTCCTTATATACGGTAGCCAAGTGTTGTAATAATATAAGGAAAATGATAATAAAAAAACCAATAACTTTTATCCCAAACTTCCTAAAGTAAAGATGCCTTTTTTGTTGCTTGAAACGAATTTTCAACAACATGTTTAACATTTTACGATCTACTTATTTTACACTTGAATCCCTGTAACTTTTCAAGTGTTGAAGATTTATCATCAAATTATGAACTTTGTTTCAACCCTGATCCACTGATAGATTCACATATTGCTTCAAGCTTATCATCAAATAAACCTTCTTTAATTTGTGTATCAGATTTTATATCATTCATTGAACCTAACTCATATATTACTGCTTATAGTCTTCTTTCAAAGAATGAAGACATTCTAATAATTTTTATATGTTGTACAAATTAAAACCGAGCCTTTCGATGTTGGCAAAGGTGTCTATCGTTACTTACATCAAGGTCAGAAATGCAAATTTTTAAAATTTCGTTTATAGCATTTGAGAATGTGACAATCATCCCGATTGTCATTCCTTCACCACGACTTTCAATATATGGTTTAAAGGATTAAAATGAGGTTGTTGAGTCATATTCAAAAATATTTCCAACGTCTCTATTAAATTAAGGTTCTTCTGTCATACTCAAAAATGAGGTTGATATAGTCATCAGAAATATTTTTGAATATGACAGAACAACCTCAATTTAATAGTCGTCGAAAATATTTTTCAGTATAACACAACAATCTCAATTTAATTCTTTAAAATAGTATATCGAAAGTCATCGTGAAGGAATGACAATCGGGATGATGGTCACATTCTCAAATGTTGTAAACAAAATTTTAAAATTCTGCATTTCTGACATTGATGAAAGTATTGTGAAACACTCTTGTCGACATGGAAATACAAGGTTTTAATTTGTATAATTTACAAAAAAATGTTAAAATATCTTAAAACTTCAAAATAAGATCATAAACGGATAGTGAGTGAGTTAGTTCGATGAATGATATAAAATCTGATACGCAGATCAAAGAATGTTTATTCAATAATAAGCTTAAAGAAATACGCAAATCTATGAGAAAAATGGAATTGAAAGAGAAATCGCTATGCAATGATAAATCATCAATACTTGAACAGCTAGATGAATTCGAGTGAGAAATAAGTAGATTACGAAATGTTAAAGAGGCAATTGAAAAGTCATTTCATGCAGCCAAAAGGTCATTTGACCATGCAAGAGGAAGTGTGGGATAAATGTTACTAGTTTTTCTATTATTGGCCTTGTTATTTCATTACAAGCTACTAGTATTTTGAAAAACACTATTCTTGCTACTTTAATTTATTTTGGTTGGCTTTTAGATATTACAATATCTTAGAATGGTTGCAGTGTGTTCACATTACTTTACTTTAGAACTAAATTATTAATGTGATGTGTCATTTTTTCTCTCAGGATTTGTGGTGCTATACCTTTTAATGAAATTATCAGGATGTTCAGTGCAGTCTAATTGGAAACTAAATCGATGTATTTGATTTTTGTAGTTGAGATAGTGTAATGATTTTATGATGTTTCTTTCTTTCGATTTCGATTGTCTCCTAGAGACAATTTTGTGGGCACATAAATAGCAATTTCTTATGTCGGCAAGTTAAATGGTATTACGGTTTGAATATAATGTATGGTATATATGTTATATACCATACAACATTGGAATCTAAGCATAGTCACATTGCTTGGATTCATTATTTGTTGTTGTTTGTACTGCAATTTTGATCATTATGAACATTTTTTATGTGCTAAATTTTGTGATATTTATCATTGTATAAGACCATTTAACTTAGAATTTAACTAGTGCGAACTATATGCAGATGGGTTTCACCGTATAGTTTATTAAGTACTGTTGTTTTGGATTTCTTAATTAGTTATATGATGACGTAAGTGTGTCATTATGAATTATAATTCTTCTGGCTTATTATTGTACATCTTTGACAAACATTTATTTGTAAATATGCTTAGGTAGTTTTAAAGCATACAAAGCATAGCAAATCTTTTCAAAATATAATGTTTTTTTTTAAAAAGCACCAAGTCAATTACTAATAACTTGGTAAGAATTACATTATTCAGCATGCCTGTTATCTTTCAAATGTTAATGGTGTGTAAGTTCAACAGGGGTTTATCCTAACTTTAACAAATAAATTAAAAAATTAAAAAATACGAACTTTTTAGTATGATAGTATCCGTTCACAAGACCTCTTGTCTGTACAGGTGCCCCCATACAGACCTAGACCGTTCGTATGGCAATAATGAAACCCCTACCGTTGCAGTGCTCTCTAGCATCTATATCAATGCAGGATACAAGTACACCTTAAGCGCCGCTCTAGACCCTTCCGAAGGCTTGGTCCGAAACCATAAAATAATGTATAAACAAATGCGTAGCACTGGAACCGCACTACGATCTTAATCTAATCGCCTACTCCATGGTTCCTTTGCAGTGCACTTGTTTTGACCCCAACGAATCACTCAAGCACAACAACGCTTTGAACCACAGAATCTATGCTAACCATCTATTTACACCTCCGTCTTATCTCATACTGCTCGATGCCATCATATGTTCACACATCTGCCTGAATCTGGAACCGACTCATCGCCATCATGTGCTCCCTCCAATCGTACACGCTCATCGTATGTGATTGTGAAACAAGTCACCGTCCTGATCTCGTATCTGGTTGGCTCTCGATGGCTATCTCGATCTCCTACTATTCCTGTGTAGGAATAGTCCATGCCTTACGCTCCTTGCCTCGATCGCTTCCTCGACCACTTGCCCAAAGGCGTTATTGATCGTTCTCAACCACTTGTGCACTCATTATATTTGCATTTGAATCCCGAGCCTCGCTTTGCATTCCACCTTCCTGATTAGCCAAATGCTTCCAAAAGTCATGTTGAAGTCTCACGTCGCATTGCATTGGATCCGAGGGGAAAAACCTCGTTTAAATGGCACCTGACCTAGGCTTTACTGTCCAAGTCCATGCCTACCGATGCACGATGGTCTACCACCGGTGTTAGCCTATCCCAAGCAATAAAACCTGGGGCAGGTGCCAACTGATCGTTACGGCCGTCGATTCGCACACTATTTCCTCTGTTGCTTCGTCTGATGAGCCGTCTTGCTTCTCAAGCCTGCCTCCACCCCATCGGACCTCCGTCGGAATTCATTTGTTGATGTTTTGAAAGTGGTTTATTATGTGACTGAAAACCGATTTCAACATGAAATCCACTTTTTGAACGCGTAAATTTCAACGGACGATTTCAACGACCTGGCTTCCTCTAAACATGCCAAGACGTACTCAACCAACCATCTAGCCTTATATATGCCTACACGTGCTAGCACACTCATTCGTGCACATTTACACATGCGTACACAAGAACACGTCACAACACAAGTCACGTTTTGAACTTCACTGGGGCATTTACTAAACCTGGTGTACTCTCATGCAACTTAGCGCACAAGATAATCGCTATGGCTATGTGAAATGCCCGCAATGCATTTGTACACATCAATATAAATATATTCAAACAATGGCACACGTACATATAAACAAACATACACAACAATTCTAACCGCAGTACACAAATCGTTTTGCTTGTTATACATCTTCAAATACCTGTATACATATACTTTTTCATATACATACACGCATATTTAAACAAGTATTCATTTATTACTTGATCAAATCTAACTTTTATTTACTAAATCTTTTCGATAAAAGTCTAATATGATTTCATACTACTTTATAAAATCTTACAACAACTGCTAAGCCATCATTCCCAAACAAGTTGGAATCGGCTAAAAATGGAACGCAAAACTAAATGACAAAGTCAATTTAAAAATCATAATAACAATAACAATAATAATATAAAGTCAAATTAGTAAACAAATAACAATAATGACTAAGTAAAATAAAATAAAAATAAAAATAATATATAAAGAAATTAAAAAAAACATGATGATCATAATAATAATACTCATAGTAATAATGGTACTAATAGTAATATTGACCGAAGACCAAACACTACGTCTTAGGCTCATATTCACTAGTTTTATAATCTAAAACTTATAACGCTGCCCCTAAATCAACCTTAAGCAAAAAAACTGCTAGCTCATGGTTCTGATACATGGATCGCTAACTTCCACACACTCTCGTTCGACATCGGCTCTTTGGATATATTTCAATCCTCCAAGTCCTTCTTTGCTACTTTCTCTCATATCAACCTTGGTCGACATCTACCTCTCTTTGAGCATTCAACGTGGCATATAATTCCAACGCGCACAGGTGGCTCGAAAGGCCTCCGTTGGAGATGTTTTTGAGCAAAATAAAGGATTGAGTACAAATGTTGCTAGTTCCAAAGATCTGAAAAAGAATTTTGACATGGAAGTTTTGAAAGTAAAAGAAACTCTTGATGAAGAAATTAAAAGGTTGAAAATGGAAAATGAAAAAATCAAAGGATTGAAAAAGGAATTGGAGTTACAGATCAGTGATCTTAAAAATGAAAATGAACAGAAGAAGAAACTGCAAAAAGAATATGAAAATAAAATCTTATGAATTTTTAACTGCATAAATGAAATGCACTTCAAAATTTGCATGATTCAAGTGTGTGTTTTAACTGCATATGTTATATGCAGTTAAAAATTGCATTTAACAGGTGCTATTTTTCACTGCATAACAGATATGCAGTTAAAAATGGTGCAATTTATAACTGCATAAGTGAAATGCAGTTAAAAATGCAGTTGTTCATAAATATTTGCAAACATGTATACAACTATTCATAATAATTGCATATATGTCTGCAAGTATAATAAAATCTTATGACTTTTTAACTACGTAAGTGAAATGCACTTAAAATTTGCATCATTTAATTGTATGTTTTAACTGCATATTTCATATGCAGTTAAAATTTGCATATAACAGCTGTAATTTTAAGATGCATATCATACATGCGTTTAAAAATGATGCAATTCATAACTTCATAAGTGAAATGCATTTAAAAATGCAATTGTTAATAGTAATTCAAAGATGAATGCAACTATTCATAATAATTGCATATATGTCTGCAACTTTTCAATAAAATTGCATATAACTAGAAATAATCAACATGTCTGCATATAGATGAGAAAATATTTACAGAAATTTTTTTGCATTTTTATTTGTATAATTAGATTCTTCACTGTAAAGTCAACAATATTTTTGCAGTGTTTTATGCATTTATTTTCAATATTTGTAGATTTGACTGCAAAAATTGTACCACAATACTAGTTTGCAATAATTGCAGATTTGTCTGCAAATACTAAATATAGTCACATATATGGCTGCGATTATTGCATATAATTGCATAGAAGGGTGCAGTTATATAAAACTTCTACTACTATAAACAATTTGCAGAAAATTCTATATTAATTCAGAATATTGTATATTCGCTGTCAATGATTCTACGTCAAACATAACCTGATTAATACGATTTCTTCTCAACACCACCTTCATTTTTCACTGCCACTTCTCAAATTCATTATCTCTATTCCACTTCTCTATAGCCAACTGCAAACCAGATGCTGCATATGAACCCCAAGTGTAAGGTGCACACCCTTGGGTAGGTTTAACCTGACTTCCATCTTCAGATTCTACCATCTTATCGATCACCTTCTAACCCTAGTCTTTAACAGCAAACTTCAAAGCTTTGGTACCAGACTATTGAGGTAATTTTACACAAATGAATGTAAATCAACCCAAATAAACGCGAAAGCAATAAGTTCTTATTGTAGTGCGATAAAACAAACAGCAACAGAAGAATACAAAACAACAAATCACATAAGAAAGCAAATAGAGAGTTCACACATGGATTTATAGTGGTTCCACTATCGCGAGATATTGTGCATCTACTTTGGAGAAAGAAGATTTTATTACTTGTGAAAATTAAGGACACATCCTTATTTTTAAACTTTATTAGACTCACATCCCCCTACATTTTGAAATATAAATTATGTCCCTAGAATTATTTAGCCTAGTAACCGCTGGATCTTCATAACTGGACATCGTGGTTACATAAATATTTGCAATATAAAAAACGTGATATCTTTTAGTAGATTTATCGATTTCAATTTCGTTTTTACCATTAAATCACAAATTTTATTATCTTTCTACTAAGATTCATATATGATATGTTTTGATAAAAAAAATTTAAAATATTTACTTGAATATATCAGGCAAATATTTGCCTGAACTTCCCCAGGCAAATATTTGTTTGGGAGGAAACCTGAATTCCACCAGGGAAATATTCGTCTCTGTAAAAAAATGTCAAAACATATGACATATCGATCTTAATAAAAAAATAATAAAATTTGTGATTTAATGATGGAAACAAAATTGAAATCCAATAACTCTATTGAAAGATATCACGTTTTTAATATTACAATTTAACTTCACATAATTGTTTGTGCGAAAGAGCATTAAATAGGGTAAATAATTCCAGAAATGTAATTTGTATTTCAAAGTATGAAGAGATGTAAGCCTAATTTTATTTTAAGAGAGAGATATGAGCCAAAAGTTTCCTTATTACTTTCTAAAAAAAGAGAATTTTACAAGACTGATAATGGAGGTTAAGAAGAAGAATAAGAAATGACTGTCTTTATATAAAGATTGTTACTTAGGGTTGAAGTAATTGATTTATGGTTATAAATCATTGATTTATGGTTATAAATCAATGCCTCATCAATTTTCCTATTCATATGGGAAACGTTTATCCATTTGACCTTCCAATTTCCTCCAATTTGCACGCGTCGGGTAAAATTCCTTCTTTAATCAACTAATTAGGGAATTGTTTGATTGCTTCAATCTTTCAAATCATTCTTCTTCTTATGAAGATAATCATTGCCCTCTTTAGTATAATAAAAAAAACAATATAATTGTGTCGTTATCTCAAATATCTTCCAAATTTTCTTTGCTTAAAATTATATCACCGAAATCAATCATATCTTCTGAATCTATTTTAATATGGAAATATTGTATCATTAAAATATAATACAACAAATAGTGCTTGAAATATGAATGAAAGGGAGATTCAAATGTTGCCCTCTAGTAAATAATATAGTGGTTAATTTAAAGGAGGACCTCAATTGGCGGAAAACAGAGAGCCAAAAAATTAGGTAGCGTTTGGTTTGTTGTTTTCAGTTTTGTGTTTTCATCCGTACAAAAATGCAGATAACGCATGTATATTGTCAAAAACAACCAATTTAAAAAACAAAGTTAACATACAAAATAGAAAACAACTTTTATTTGTTTTCCGAGTTTTGGGAAATAACACAAGCACGTGAAACAATCCATTCTTCCGTCGTCCCTCTATCCCCTTCGTCCTTCCATTCGTCTTTCTTTCATCCCTCCGTCGTCCCTTCATTCTTTTCATATTTGACCTACATATTGAAAACCGAAAAACACAAAATTCATTTTTAAACCAAAACACTACCTTACTTTTTTCAGACTTAGAATGAAATAGAAGTAATATTGGACATAGTTTAAATAGCCATACGGTTGGCATGTTCATGTAAAAATGTAGCACTGCATGTCTTGTCATTAACTGTAGACTGTACGACTGGAATAGGCAGACTGTAACTGTCGTCCATTAGTTCCCAATACAGTCCAAGTCTGTAAGTATAAGTATTGCACTAAGTATTGCTTGATTTAATATTTAGATCAGATGGACTTTTTGATTGGTTAGGCTAAAGTTTATAGTATTTCTATACTTTATTTACAGCTATTGAAATTATACCTTTCAATTTTGATCCGTTACCTGATGCAAGGTGATAAAGTAAGTGCAAATTAAATATCCTATTGCATCGCCTTGAAAGTGAAAAACTATATATAGTTTTTATTTTTCCATAGAAAAAAACCAGAAATTACAGAGTTTAAAAAATTAAATATCCAATGCAGACATGGTAGTATATAATGAACAAAAGTATATAATGCATGTTTTTTTTATTTCCTTGTTATGTATTTATTTTACAGATGTTAGTTTGGTGATTTATTCAACTAATTGTTTAATGGAGATATGAAAATTGTTGCCTTTGTCACTGTATTATAATTTTAGTACTGCCTGAATCATTAAAATGAGAGAGGCCCATGATTTTATCTGCACTTAATTGCTACCAATTAAACATGGTGAAAGTGTGAAAATAGGAGGACATCAAGGTGCAATAAAAAAAATTCAAACATGTATTTCCTGTAGTTATTGCTTATACAAATAGTATACGTAATATTACAGCCATTAATATAACTAACATTATTATCATTTATACGAGTATATAGGCACGTCCACGTAGCTCGCATCCGCTTACTTCGGTATTTGGACATAAACATGCACACTGTCAAATTTTTCAAGAACTTCTGTTTATTTTCATTTCATTACAACCGATTATATTATTACAACATATCTACTATTAATGATGAGAATATCATGAATATAATTCAACCGTGTATTTTTGAATTTTCCAAAATACCCTTCACATCTCAATATTCATATTATCCATTGTTGAATTAATATAAACCTATATTCTGGTTGCCAGATCAACTTATATTTAAATAGTTAGGTAAGGTGCAGCAACATTGGACAAATTACGATAGTTTTTATGAAAACTAATTGTTTTGATTAGTCCCACATCGTCCAAATTATGTTAGTTGTTTGCATATATAATATAAGAAATAAGAATGCAAGTTATCTTCTCATAAACATCCGATGGTATTTCAAATTGCAAACGCAAACCGAGAAATGGTTGAAGCATTTTTCGCTATTAACTTTCACCCCACCTCCTTTGCTTGGGCTGCAATCAAGGACTGCTGTTGTTAAACCATCCAAGGAGCCCAAAGAATACTGCTGTTTATCTTGGGCTGCAGCCAAGGACAACAAAAGATTGATGTTGTTCATCTTGGGCTGCTGTTCAGACTGTTGTTCATCTTTTGGGCTGCAAGGCTGCTGTTCATCTTGAGCTCCAACCAAGGAAGCTGCTGTTCATATCTACATGCCTATATAACATGATTTAGTTATAGGGATGTGATGGGTATTTTGAAAATTTTAAAAAGACACAGTTGAATTATATTCATGGAATTCTCATTATTAATAGTAGAGATATGGGTTGAAGCCATCCATTTTGCAATTATCATTCATCCTTGTCTATTCTTTCTCGGAGGTAAAATTGTTATGATAATTAACTTGCACGTTTCATTGAATCCATTTATTAGCAGACTATTTTACAAATTTCGATCAACTTTTGTTATGTGAAAAATAATTATTTTTCGAACCCTTGTCTTGTATCATTTTCCATGTAGCGAAATAAGCATATTAATGTGATGTTATGAAAATGACATGAAGAAAAAAATACAATCATGCCAAGTTTCCATTCAAATTTGCTAAATTAACCATATCCGTCGCAATATCCGAGTTCTATTGTTACATTGTTAAGTGCGATGTTATTATTTACCATAAAATATTTGTATAACCTTTTTTGTAAAATCTTGTTTGTTATGGCAAATGCAAAATGATTTATTGGATTGTTAATTGGTAAGTTATCAACAGTTCGGTTTAAATTGAGTGACTACACGTAAATGTATATGATGCATTGAAATTTCATTTTTCAAATGCAAGTTCGAGTGGTTGCAAACCTCTATTATTTAGTATTATTCATCGCTACAAAATTTGAAGTCCAAGGTATTATATTGTATGTAAACTAATATCTATCCCTCAACAAATTAATGTATTTAATGTACAAGGCCTCTACTATTTGATGTGTTAGCACAACATCGCTATAAAAATACCTCATCTGGGTATGGTATGAATTAGGGCTGTTATGATAACGGTAAATTTAACATTACCATATCATTACCAGTTAATCGGTTACCAGTTTAAAGTTAAGTCGGTAAACCAGTATAATCAGTATGGTAACGGTAAATTTACCATTTTCTACGGTAAAACATCGGTAATATTTTTTCAAAAACAACGGTAACGGTAATTTATCAGTCCGTTCATAATACATTGATATTCATGTAAGATGTTGTATTACAGGCATTTAGAAGCAAGATAATAGTTCAATTTATTTCAGTAATTCAACTCAAATGATGATAAATACACTTCTTTTCTATGTCTTTTATTAAGTGATTCAATGAGATATATAATGAAGCATCGTTTAGTGTAAAAATTATACTAACTTCTTATTTTTCTAGACAAACGGTAATTTACCATTACCAGTGTAACGGTTACCGGTTTATTGGTATACCAGTCATTAGTGTACCAGTCAATCGGTAACGGTAACGGTAAACATTTTTAGTTTACCAGTAAAAACGGTACGGTAACGGTATTTACAAAATGGTAACGGTATCCATTACCATAACAACCCTAGTTTGGATCTGGTTATGAATTGTTGTTGTACATTTTTTGATGCTCACCATAAATAAAACGTATGCCTAAAGTACAAAATAAAGAAATGTTAGATGTATCTCATATTGTAGATGCATGAGTTAGACGAATAAATTCCACATCGCAAGAAATATGGTGTATAACGTGCTGTATGTATATGAGATTGATGACATGTAACATTGAAGAATTTCACTTGTACTACAAGTAAGTCATGTCAAGACCATATATGTGATCATTGGAAGATGATAAAAGGATGTTCAATCAGGATGCCGGTATATTGAAAGTTCATTGGGTGACGTCATCACACACAATGAAGCATGCGTACACATGAAGGTGCTGGAATGTCGAAACTCAACAAGAAATCGATACCATACTTCACATGGATATTATAGATGCATGGAATTGGAGAATAATTAAAGAAACAAGGGTAGAATAGAATAGTCTTCATGTGAGGATAGTACCTGTAATTCAGGCTAAGACAATCGTCGTAAACATGTAAAAGGTGTTTAATACACTTGACAATACAGACATATGTAAAGATTCCAAGGTTACCGTGCATGTTATTGGTGCAACTGTGGATCATCATCCATTGTTGAGCTCGAGTTTTCTATTGATCAAAAAATGATGACTTTACCCATTTAAAAGATAACCCTGTCCTTGATACTAAAATACATATTTCAAATCCCACTATCATAGGCCTTGCAAGCTTGAAAAATTATTCACACGCTTTAATTGCTTAAGTTGGACAAACAAAAGAATACAATATGAAACAGAGTCTTAAATGATCTTCTTCATCTTGCCGAGATATCATTTGAGAATCACTTTTTACCAAAGTTCGAGGTATCGGACGGTACCCCGAAATTTCGGTAGTACCGTACCGGTGCCGTAAGAAAGCGAACCGAAACTGGTCGATAATATCGGTTTCGCTTAGGGTTTCCATAAGAAAAAAATCGCAACAAAATTCAACGAAATTAAAGCTTCAATCAACAAAAAATCAAGTGTAAGCAAAGGGAAAAATTCAAAACAATGGAATATCATTTCAAATCACCATCATCGTTTAAAATACACGATTATACATTGAATTAACACTGAAATTATTCGATTTTTATAGCTATAAGCACAATCGAAACAAACAGAACGACTTACCCGAGTTATTCGACCTCACTTGCTTCGTCTTCTTCGGAGAAACGTTGACTTGCCTTTCGCCTTCTCTTCAAACCATGTAGTGAATTTTTTTTAATTCGTTCCTCATCGTCAATGCAAGTCGACTTAAATTTGAGAAACGTCATCGATTTGTTTTTGCTTGTGTGCCTTAGAATAATTTGATTTCGTATTGTGTGTGGGGCTGGTTTGGTGTTGGCTGAAATATGAGACTTTAATATTTAGCCTGTGTTGGGATAATTTAATTAGTATGTAGTTTACTGTTTTGGGCTAGTTTAATGTTTTGGGCACTGTATGGGGCATTGAATTGTATATTATTAAATGTGTTTGCTTGCCCTAGTTTAACTAGTATTTACTTTTAACTAATTTTATTTACAAAAATCATTAGAACCGAAACCGAAACAAAAAACGAAACTTCCGAAATCTTTGAAATCGTCCGAAACTAACAAAATTTCAAATGACCGAAACCGAGTTTTCGAACCTTGCTTTTTACACTTGGACGAAATGAGATTTCAAACATGATTTTTAATTGATACACACTTATCTTACCCAAGATCTAAAGATCTCAATCCAAGATATAGACCAAGATGTCTACAGCCTGGCCCTAGGGTAAGGCTGGCAAGCCAGCCGCCTAGGGCAACAGGGAGAAAGGGGCAACAATCTATGCCTTTGGATAAGTAATAAGCATTTACAGTATGAATAAGTCAAATGGTAGTGTGTCTCAGTGGTGATTGGTTTCAGCAAGCATCCCAGGGCTTTCCCTTCTTAGCCAATTTTAGTACATCACCTGTGCTTAAATTTTCTGTTTTGTCTTGAGCAACCAATTGGATCGGGCCGGGCTTGGATGTTAACCTGAGATTTCATATATAACCTGAGATTTCATATAAAACCTGAGATTAGATTTGAACGCTTGGTATGAAACATATAAATTTCAGTAATGACAAACTACAAAGTTAAAAAGGGATAGCTTGACGATGAAAAGATAAAAGACAAACAAATTTTAACTTGATCCTCTTTTTCAAAACACAGTATACTTGTAACCATTAAGAAAATGTACATTCACAAATACTACAAAGTTGAAAGTAAATTCATCCATATAATAAAATAAATATGTGAATTGGATGTCTAATCAATATTAAATATTGGATTTCTCACTCGAAGGCCATATAATAATATAAATACATATATATTATATATGTCACGTTTTTCTTTAAATATGTAACTCTACTATGAGTTTACTTCCGCATCGTTAGATTTAGGCTTTGTGGACCTTAGGTTTATCGACCAAGTTTCAATAACAGTATCAGTTATAACTGGGCACAAATTTGCATTGGGTAGATGATGATTGTCTAACTTTGCATTGTCTAGTAGATTCACTTAATAATAATATAATAGTAGTTTTAGTAAGAAGTAGTTAACAAATATAAAATTTGTTGCATCGTCAATAGTCGTTATCCACTTATTATGTATGCTTCCATTAACTTCAACCAAATAATATTAGTCAATTCCATAATTTTTTGTAACAATTTTTTTTATTTAAAGTAATGGACATTTAATCGAACTTATCGCATTAATGAATTATTATTTAATTAAACCTAATCAAATCCTATTAATAAAGCAAAAATCCCAATTTATTTTGATTCTTTCCACCCTCATTTATTTTTGTTCTTTGTATCGTATTAGACGTTCATTCACATTTGATACATATTGAAATATGTTTCTTGGTCATCGTACAATCTTTTTTTAGTGCACTTTTTATTTTTGAAGTGCGGTAAATTGAGTATATGTACTAAATTACATTGATAACCGGTGATTGTGAAAAAAAGTTTCCTTGTTGGATATCAAGTGCTCCAATGCATACCCCAAGCCATAGATGATAAAGTTTATCTTATAAACCTTTATTTACAACAGTTGGAAATACTAAAATACAATAGTCAGTAACTGAGTTTTCAATATTAATAACAAGAATCTATTGGTAATACTATTATAAACAAAACTAGCTTCTGAAAGTTGAAAAAATTGTTCTACATGACAAAACACAAATTTATTTTTATGTTAGATACTAGTAAGTTATGTAATGAATATTAGTTAACCTTTTGAAATTCGGCAAATGCGCAATTATCTCAATGAGCATGTTCAATACCTAGCTATTGTTTGGCTGCCTCAATTTAAAAAAGAAATAAAAGTCAGATTCACTTGGATAAGCCATAAATAATATATTCATATTTGTCGTTACAGCTGAAAAAAAGTAGATTCAAAAATCATAAACATCACATAAAAACATCATTTGCATGAATAACAAAAAGAATCCACTAAATGCTTCACAAAATTAAAGTAAATGGCAGGGTGTGTTAGAATTTGATATAGAAAAAATGAGAAGAGAGATAAAACATTAAACAGAAGGGAACTACATTGTTGATAACTTGCTTAATTGAACGATATGAAATACAAAGCTTTAAATAGAAAAATAAAACAACTAACTACATCCTAAATTTAAGCCACTAACTCATTTCTTGACCAATAAATTAGGAGACTTATTCCTAAACATGTTAAACATGTGCTAACTTTAACAAGGTGATGTTGTCAAATGTTAAGTTTAAGAAATTGCAAGTTTCAAAAGCAACATTGGAACTAAAATATATATGAGAACAACTAGAAGTTTATCCCACATACCCAGACACAAGCAGGCAGGCACACACGCACATAACATAACACAACATAACATAACATATATATATATATATATATATATATCTGTGTGTGTGTGTGTATAAACACTTTGGAATAAACAATTTTTTGATAAATAGTTACTAAATGATATTATATTAGAATTATCATCTTGGGAAATCTGAACATCTCAAATTCATCAACTCTTTCTTTGTTCAATATCTTGTCATATTTTATCAATATATTTCATTTGACAATGGGTCTTACTGATTTAAGTAATGTGAACCTATAAGAGTCGTGATGACCTATATAAATTACTTTTCTCTAAAGGAAATTTATAAAATATATAAGAAAAAATTTGCATCAAAAAACGCACACTTAAAGCAGTAGTTAGAAAGTTATAATTCGTATTAGAAGTTTCTACATGGGAATATAATTGATAGCAAATACATAAAAGGCCAAAAAGTTATACCATTGCATCGCAAACTCAAGTTATTTACCAATAATTCAGGTTCAAGAGCATTATTTAGTTTTTCTGCGCTTTGATTGGAAAAACTCTAAATTATACAACACTAAACGCTGAACCGAACAGAGTTTAGGGGATGTTTTCTGATGCGATTATTGCAACAGGGAACATAGCAAAATCTCAATGTATTGCTAATGTTGAAAATACAAGTTATTCATATTAACATGGATTAATTTAAAAGCTTATATAGTAAAAATATATTCCAAGCAATTAGACGGATAAAACTTTTGAAAAAAAAATGTGTGATGCTAAAATTATATGGTACAAATATTAATTTGCAAACATATCCTATTAAAATGAAATTAAACTAATATTTTAGTTAGTTATGCTAATTTTGACTTGAACCGAATACCCAACTTTGAAAAAGGGACTAATGGTTCAAAAACATAAAACTAAATTAGAGTTTCATACCTTGAATACAATGAAGAGTTTGAATTGGTACAACCATATGAAAAGGTATTCAAAATCAGCACATAGAGAAATCCAAAAAAAAAGTAATATAATAGACAAAATATATGAATAACTTATTCATAATGGACAATCAAATGGAGCTTTGTACTGAATAGTGTTAGCTTATTAGATTGAAAAGATATATTTATAACAGTGCATTTCCCTTGATCAAAAAGATGATCTTCGGATTGCAAGCACGTAATCTCATTAATGTGTATATAAATAAAGAATCGACACCAACAATAAAACTACATCCAAATTAAATTTTTGAAAGTTAAAACTTTGAAGGTTGACAGTAGATTCTTTATAAAAATAAATTGTTAAATAAAAATTTAAATATCTTTACACAATCGGTAAAACTGGAAAAATAGGGGATAACATATGGTTGATTGTGCGTACTAGCGGTAATTTTTCATTTTTACATGGTAAAAAAATTACTTAAGGAATTTTAACGTACAAATTTTAGGAATCATTGCTCAAACTATATCATGTATTATTAATGCTTACACAATAAAGTTTATTAAAATAATAGCTTGTACAATGACAAAGCATTGGTGATAATAAGATGAGTAAATCATAAAATAAAATAAAATATGAATTCGATGCTGAAATTAGATGGTTGAAATATTAGTTTGCAAATACATCCTGTTAAAATAATTCTTGACTGACCTTAAAAGTTAGTTAAGTTCAATTACGATAACTTGCATTGAATAAACCATTCAACAAATTAGTAACGAAAAAAAAAACTTAATTCTAACCGAATGCCTTGTAGTTGGTTAAGAGCTTCAATTGGAGCAAAGTTGCTTAAATATAATTGAAGTCAATACCTAAAGGAATCGAAACAATGTAAAAGCAAAGTGATTTATTAGGCAAAAGATACAAGTTATTCAAGATGAACAAAATATGGAGTTGTATACTTGACGGTTGTTTAGCGTTTTCAACCAAAATAAAAATATGGAGATTCAAAAGAGGATCTTTGGATTGCAAGTATATTGTCCCGTTGTTTTGCATATTGCTACGAATCTGCTGGAACAAAAAAAATCACGCGCGCGCACTCACACACACACATATATAAGCTAGGATCAATAGTCCTCTTTATTTAGCACAATTTTGTAGTCCCTTGTTATTGTTAGGTGTGGCTAGCATTGGAAATGAAGTGGGTGCGTGGATTGAATGATTAATAGTCCCACATCGCAAGATTTCAAAGAAAGATGTGGTATATATATATGGAATTGGTAACACGTAACATCAGCAATTCATTTTGTTACAATAAAGTGTTGTCATAACCATGTATATGCTCGTTGGGAACTGTTTGCACCAAAAGTTGGCACATTATATGTAAAGAAATAAATGAAGAAATCAAAATTAAAACAAAGGAAACAAGCAGAAAACAAGTAAAAAACAATGACAAACGGATTTATAGTGGTTCGGCGTTGAATGCCTACGTCCACATTGATGAAATAACTTTATTAATCACTTGAATTATTGAGTACAAGAGGGATCGAATCGGAATCCGTGAATACAATGGAGTACAAATAAAACAACAGCGTAAAGATCCTTTAAATGAACTATGAACTCTGTATTTATAGAGGTAGACGATCGAATATCTTCTTGAAAATTCGCCGGCAGAATCTCCAGATGTAGACAAGGCCACCCATGAATCCTCGAAATCTGGGTCCCTCTCAATGCTAGCTTCATGTTTCCAAAGTTGTTTGCATAGTTGTCGTCATGTTTTTAGAGATATCGATCGATTCCCATTCAGTTGAATTGCTGATTCATGTTGTTCATAGCCATAGTTATCCGATCCGATCTCCTGCTTAGGGGAAGGCACAAATCCATACTTAGAGTATCCCAGAGAATCCATCCCTTGGTCTCGCTTGATCGTTGTTTCACACTATTGACTATGCTTGATCTCTGGTCTTTGTGATCACCTCTCCAGACTGTTTGCCTTGTCTATCATCGAGTCTAACTTGTCCAATCAGTATGAATATAGTTGGGTCAAAAAACTGGATAACACTTGCCTCCCAAAGTACGTCTTGTTTCGAACATGATGTACTTTGAATCGAAGCAAGTTAGAGTACCCAGAAAGGATTCCAATCAGTTTCCCGAACAGTCGTTATCCTTCCGTTGAATTGTATTTCCAAAGAGTCGTATCTCTCTCTTCGCTGTGACACTTGGTCGATGTCTGATAGTATAAATATTGGATTGTAACTTATTGACAACATTCCATGCTTAGTTATCTGAATTGGTTCTCGCTCTGAGAATTTCATGTGAGAATTTAACTTCCATCGATTCAAGAAATTGAGCGTTGAATATGTACACATGCACGTTCATGTAAACGTTTGTCGTTGGCTCCTAAACGCGCTCATACGCTCACAAGTTGTTGCCAATATCATGTAGTTGAAATATATTTGCATTGCTATAATATATATGTATATATATATATATATATATTAAAACATTGGTAAAGGGGCATTCGGTACCAATCCCCCAAGCAGGGGATCGGTACTGATCCCTTAGTCTAGGTGGACTTAAACAAATTTCGAGCCCAAGTAAGCGGGCCGCGTTCGTATATAAGCTATGGACTTAGCTTATTTCTTCTCTCCTCGTTCATTTACATCTATAACCGAACTGATCCCTCATAGTCCTTCAAATCTTCCATTAGCAAGCTCAAACTTGAGAAATTCATCAATCCATCCAATCCCTTTGCCGATTCCAGCCTTCCTCATCTTCTACAACCCTCGCCACCACCTACAATCGCATCCAAGCATCTAACTCCACTCAACCTTGCCTCAAATCAAACTGATTCCAACACTCTTGCTCCATTCGTTTCAACTTCAAGTTCTTCCCCGTTGATCGAGTCACGTCTTTATATAGGTGGGTTTCATTTCGGTTGTGTACGATTTAGATTAAGGTTATGTGTTGAGTCGATTAGGATTATTCATGTTGGTGGATTGTGAACTTAGGGCTCGGTGTTGGTTTTTGGAGAAGAAGTGAAGTGATGAAAAGGGAAAAGCGATCGGTGTGGATACGAAGGAGGAGTGGTTGTGGATACGGGATGAAGGGATCGGTGGTTTATTGAAATGGAGATGAGATTGATTGGTGAAGTCTAAGTGATCGGTGATGTAATGCGATCGGTTACTTGATGGGATTTAGGGAATCGGTTGGTGATAGGGATCGGTTTAGGCGTATTGGAGTTCGAAAGCGCACAATCATAGCACCTCCTAGGTGAAGGATCGAGCACGATCCATTTGCCTAGGGGGACTTAAGCAATTTTGGCTTATTGAACTCGAACTTGAACACCTTCATATGAGGCCACATGAATTTGAACATGAACCTAGACATTTGCCTTGTGCTTGAACATCAGAACATGGATTGCGTACGACCTGGACTCGAACATTTGGACTTGAACACATGGACTAGCATGCATGACCGAATCTCGAACCCTTCCAAAGAAGCATGAATATGTGAACAAACTCGGACATAAACGTTTGCATATTCAATATTGGACTTGAACTTAAACACTTGAACTCCGGAATGAGACTCGAACATGATTTTAGCATTTTACCTTGAATACCAATGCATATGACTTAGAATTTTATTGGACATATTTGATTTAATGCATAAACTCCGAACTTGAACTCTTGCTTGAATACGCACGACATATGGACCTGAACGCAAATATCATACTTCAATATGTCGATAACTGACCCCGGAGATTAGATACAATCCACAACCATTGACGTGAAAGCCGGTAGGAACGGTCAGCGATGACGGTCACTCTGGTCGAGTCCCAGAGTCTCGTCGGTCGTTTTAATTCCGAACTGTTTATTTCTGTACTACACAACACCGCACCACACCGCACCAGTTTACACTTAGCTCGGGGGGAACAGGTTAATTTTTCTACTGATTACTATCTGCTGAATTTGATAGCTATGAGTTCCAGACGCTCAGAGCGTCTAGCTGCTATGGGTACCGAACAAACTACTTCTCATGACAATCCCGACGCTGAGTCAACTTCTGCAATAATATCCGCTCGAAACTCTCCAGGCCACCAATGAACAGCTCGAAAGTTCTCAACAGGTACCAAAAATTCCTTCGAACTTATAAGCAAAAATCGAGCCAGCTCTTGGCACTTTAGAGGAGACTATATTTTTAAATAATCCGAAGGATTCCATGGCTTCAAGGGTCGATGAGGCCTCTCTCCGCGGACTGTGCATTAAACACGGGATTTCGTACGAGGATGTGTGAGTCTCGTCTCATAACGATAGGGCTCGCTTGCCCTCGGAGAGGTATACTGCATGCACTAAGTTTATGTGTTGGGATGGTTGCGTTTCACCTTTCAATCCATTCATTCAGAAAATGTTACACTATTTGAGATTGACGTTGGCTCAACTGCATCCGAATAGCTATGCATTTCTGCACTGCACGTATATGATATTCCTTGAATTCTTATATCGTGTGCCGACTCCAGAAGACATCAGATTCATTTACAATCTCAAACTGCGAAAGGGAAGCCTTTCGTACACTTTCCTCGAGTCAGTCACTAACTGCCAGGTCGTAACGGACGCTTGGAACAAATTGAACGCTTTAAGAATGAATGGTTCTTTGTGCGTTGCCCGCTTAGTTTTGTAGGACTGTGGCTAGAAGTACGTAAGTGTCCTTTCAAACTTGAAGTAAAGTGCTTTTATTCAAGTTGTATCTTGAACTAAGCAATTCTTTATCGAACATTGCAGGCAGCCATCCACGTCCCACCGACGACATGTACTCGGAGGTGGTTTCAGCACTCAAAAATATACCCGTGGCGGATATGGACCTCATATATCTTCTCACCGACGAACGCCTTTTGATCTTCGGCTTACTAGAAGAGGATCGCAGTACCGGGTTACCAAGGAACACTGAGGCTGAAGTGGTAGAAAGAAGGGGTACCGCTAAGCAGGGAGGTGACAAAATGATCTCGTCGTGCCCTAGTCAAGGGAGCTCAGGATGTCGCCGAAGAAGGCCAGGTAAGGGCCGATACTAATGAGCCTGGTCGTGACGATGTGAGCTCAAGTCATGAGCCCGCGGTGGGATCCTCCCAAGACCCACAGCTCCCCGTCTTAGAAAAGAGAAGAAAAATGCTTGTTTATAAGCCTCGCAGAGGGAAGGTATTCAAGAAATCCAAGTCAACCTCTGCTGCTACATATCAATCTAGCTCTCTGCCTCTAGAAAATTTATTTGAGGGGCTGTCGAACATCCCTCTTCCGGACGATATCGAAAATTATGATTTTGCCGACCTAAGCCTCGGGGGGTCTTAATCTCCCATTCGATTTAGCGCTGACATTCCTCCAACTAGCATGGGAGGGGTTACTCTAACTAGCAAAGCTCCAGTAACTGATCTGTCGGGGGGACACTAGGACACTCACGATCACGTGCACTTCACCGCATGACACTTGCCTACCTTTAACTTTAGTGATTCTTACACTTTCGCTTTGTTTGCAGGCTCAATGGGATGCCCTCGCAACTACAATCGTTTGAAGAGATCAGCATATCTCAGCCGTCTTATTTTGGGTCCAGTCGAGGTTCAGACCAGGTCGAGATAAGGTCATGAAGGAAGAGAAGACCGAGACTGAAGCCACCAATCCAAGGACTCGTCGTCCAAGCATAAACTAAAATCTCAGTCTTCTCACCACAAGGGTGCCGGTCAACACCCCACTGTATATAGTAGTAGCAAGTCGTTGTCTCATGCTTCCACTTCAGCTACTGCATCCGAGCAACATTCGAGTTCTTCCGACGCCCGTCGATCTTCGGAACGCCAGTCTGGTGCAGTAGGTCTTGATACTTTATCTCGTAAGCACGACAAACGGGCCCTCTCAGCCCCGACTACTCTTGATGTCACTGCTGCTGAGAAGATGGTCGAGCTCAAGGCCACATTTTCAAAATTGTGTTTGATGAGTTCATGTTCATTTCTCCTATGCATCCAATTCCTCCAGAGGCCAAGGACACAGTGCTCTCTTATGTTAATGATGTCTACGTCCAGCACAGTACCACTCTTCGTGTGGCTGGCGGAATTTTTAAGGTGTCGATGGAAAGAAACCACAAAATTGACTCTTAACTCTTGAGGCGATCCCAAAGACATCATTAAGCACTTTGGACGAGGAGGTCAAGCAGTTGGGTTCAAAGTTGGTTGATGCTGAGAAAAAGCCAGCGGATCTTCTAAAGTCGTTGAGCATTTAATGAAAGTGCACCAAGCTAAACTGGACACTGCCATTCTTTGTAGTGGTACTTTAGCCCTTGAAAAAGACGTCTTACAGAAGGAGAAGGATATGCTGAAAAAATACAATGATGTCTTGGCCCTTCTTATTAAACAGCTTGAGGAGGAGCTTGAGAAGGAAAAGCACGAGAAACTTGAGGCTTGGCTGAAGTCTCAACGATACTTGGAAGAGAGACGATCCTCGCGAAATTAAAATAGAGGCCGATAGACAACTTGCGCAGATATAGGCCCTTAAGGAAGAGGCTAGGTAAGCTGCTCGGACAGAATTAAAGGACTAGTTTGATTCGTTGCTGATATATTACAATGCATGCGTCCTCGTGAATCGCAACATCCGCTTCCTTGGAGAGGGGTATCCCGAGTCGCTTGTGGACCATATTGTAGATCTGAAGAAGAAGTCCCTCGATGGTGCTAAAGTGGATAAAGAGCGGCTCATGCGTGAAATCTTGCACGATGAAAAGCCCGATAAACTCAGGCCTACTCGGCTCAGTTTACTCAGTTTACACAGGATAACACAACCAAGATCAAATTCAACTAGGGTGGAGCAGAATGGTGGTCGAACACACTTCCAAACCAGAAGGAGCTCTTGCATGAGAGAAAATTTTAGTACTCAAACCAAAATGGTGGCCGAACATATTTGGATGGAAAATAAAGTTAGTATTACGGACGTTGGTTAAAAGCTTGATTAAAATGCTTTGTTTTCTTAGAAATGAAAGCTTATATTATTGGTGACTTGTTTTCCTCTCCTTCCTCCTTAGTAATGGCAACCTAACTTTAACATTTGTTTTTTGTTTAAGTAAAATGAAAGAATGAAGAATGTGTAAAAAATTTAGGGATAAATGGATTAATATTTGACAACTTTCGTAAAATTATTATTTTTAATTTTCAAAACAGACCACCGTCCTTCCTCAATAATAGGTTTTGAAAAAAATTCTTATTTTAAGTTTTAGTATATTTGCAGAAAACTCTGCAAATATTTGTATTATTTGAAGTTTCTACACTATAGATATTTGTAGAGTTTTCTGCAAATATTTGCAGAGTTATCTACAAGTATTTGCAGAGTTATCTACAAGTATTTGCATTTTTACACAAAAATTAAATAAAGTTTTTTTTAATGAAAGAAACATGTAATTAATGTTTGAATTTAATTTTCAAAAAAAATTACCGAAATTAAAAATAGAAGCGTAATTTAAACTTGTTTTTAGCAAAGGTTTTCACATATCAAAACTGAAAATAAGAGGCGCGACCAAATTTCCAATTAATAATTTAGGCTTAGGTTAAAATCCCTCTTTTCCTAATCTTTTTTAATTCCTTTCCCTTCTTATCGTATATTCTCTCCGTTCATTTTGATTCTTTTATGGTCGAAGTTAATGAAAGTAATTGCTCTTAGTTCAAACTCAATTAATCTTTTATGAGTGTCACACTAAAAATCAACCTTTCGACTAAGACGAAAGGTCTTTCAACAAAAGCAAAGTAAAAGGAGTACAACCCAAATCTTTCGAAAGAGTCGAAGGGATGTAGTCACCAGAATTCATTAGCATCAAACCTTTCGAAGGAGTCGAAAGGTTCCATCTCTAGTATCCAAGGTGTTCTTACCTTTCGAAGGGGATGAAGAAGTCAAAGCAAGTGTGAGCAACTACTTAGTGATCTTTTCGAAAGCATAACAAGCCTTTTGAACCAGTTAAAGCACATCCAGGTTACCTTTCGACGATGACGAAAAGTTTATGAAGAAAGCAGCACTCATAAGTCAACAAAGAGCAAAAGACAACCTTTTGACAACGTTGAAGGAAAGCACAGCTCTCGAAGAGCAACCTTCCAACAAGGGCGAAGGGTTCACAACAACCAAGAGAAGAGCAACCTTCCGACAAGGTCGAAAGATTCACAGCAGTATAAGAAAGGCAAACCCTTCGACAAAGTCGAAAGGTTTATGAAGGCATAAAGAGAGGCAAACCTTTCGACTAAGTCAAAAGGTCCAGAATAGCAGATGAAAGGCAAACCTTTCAAAGCTGCATATAAAAGAAAGACCTTCCGACCCAGTCGAGAGCATGGAGTCGAAAGGAGGGCCGCATGCATCTATAAATAAGACCCAAGAGGTCATGTTTTGGGGATTCGAATTCTCTCATTCTAATCTTTTATTTCCTTTACCAATACATTGTAACCCTAATTGGGTGCTGTTTTAAAATTTTAATAAAATAGAGTTTTTCATGAAAAAAGAGGGAAGTCTTATGCTCTATTAATTACTTTACCGCTTGCTTATACTTTTGTTGGATTAACTCTTAATTTCAGGTTCAATATCACCAAAAGGTTCTTGTCAACAAGATCGACAACACTTCTGCTACAAGTAAATATTGCCACCTTTCGATAAGGTTGATAATACATTTAGTCAAAACATCATTAGTAACCTTCCGAAGTGATTAACACTGTGGCCTAAACCTTTCGAATATGTCAAAAGTGCTATGCTATAACAGTATCAATAACCTTTTGGGGTTATAATTCAAGTGGTCAAACCTTTCGACTAGGACAAAGAAAACTCTTTAAGCATAGACACCTGGAGTTACAAGGTTTAATCCAAAAGAGGCCGTTCCTAAAATTTTCGACAAGGATCAAAGATACATCATATAAGTGACCCAACATTTCGACAAGGTCGGAAGCCTGAACATATCCATTGAGAAGTTTGATATCCAACCAAGACCCAAAGAGGACTATCCTCCTGACATTTCAACAAGATAAAATCTAACCTTTTAAGGACAAATTCAAGGAAATCCAATCTAAACAGAGAAGGAAACTTCTGAAGAGGATTTCATACTAACTCAATAAAGTCGGAAGGTTTCCTAACCAGCACCTAAACCTTTCGTCGACGTCGAAAGGTCTGATTCGAAAGCTATCTACCGGTAAGGCTAAGTTTGAAGGCAATTCCGAAGAGATTCACACCCACTATTCATAGAAAGGACTTCCATCTTCCTAAGCACTATTTTGGGGTGTTGATAAGAAATCTTGTTAACAATGAGACCCCGCTCAATTAATCATTCCTTTGATTAAATTTTGCTAATTAATATTTAATAAATTCATCTTGTTAAATTCATCCCATATTATGGAATTTCAAAATATAAGGCGTTACAGGCACGTATTTTATAAAATACTTCTTTGTGATCCATAATGTAGTTAATGCTATTTATTATTTTTA
Organism: Allium fistulosum; assembly: GCA_030737815.1. Classification (NCBI taxonomy): domain Eukaryota; kingdom Viridiplantae; phylum Streptophyta; class Magnoliopsida; order Asparagales; family Amaryllidaceae; genus Allium; species Allium fistulosum. Next base: position 10,976,596 of record JASFAW010000014.1, read on the forward strand.
CATAATCAATATACTTGCAATAGTTAGATTCAATGTTATAACAACACTAATATGTTTCTAATGATTTTCTTTATCGATTTCATTGTCCTATGCCATTTAATATTATTATTATCATCAATGAATTGTCATCCAAGGTATTTTGTGTTATGGTGAAATATTATTTCGCTTTGAGTTATGATAATTGATGTATTATCAATTATAATGTTTGCATTAATATTTGAAGTAAAAACTAAAAATTATTTGATTGCTCAAAATTTTATAATGCCGCAGAATGCTTAGATTTTATGTATATTAATCATGTCATATTACGGTATATGTATTAGAAAATATGTTGTGTCAAATCTACTATAATATTTTTGTAATAAAATATCTCTAATTGCATTAGTACTGGATAGTGTCAAAATAGGCATGAAATATGATGTTGGAATGATGTTTGTTTATAATTTGAAACATTCTTTCACTTTGAGCATAATTTCTGTGTCAGGTAGGGTTGAGCATTAAGTTATGAGGTAAAAAACGTCAAACGTAATTGAAACTGAAAATAAATCAATACGAAACCGAATCGAATAATCCGGTCGGTAACCGATTTAACTAACTAAAAAGGTAAGAAAAATTATCATATGTTATTATTTAAATGATTGATTTTCGAAAAAAAACCAAAAATTATGTTTGGAGGAACTTTATTGAGTATTTTTTACGTTTGTAAAAAACATTGGCTTATTTTCGATAAGTAAACCTTTTATTTATGACTAAACTGATTATTAAGAGTATTACAACATCATAAATTTGGATAATATAATAACATTTTAGTTAATTCGGTCAAACCGACAACAAAAACATTTAAAAAAAATCAAATTGATTTAATTTCAAAACCGAATTGAAGCAACCGAAATGAACAGGTTTGACCAATTTATTCGGTTCTAACCGAATATTGCTCACCCTTAATGTCAAGGTGGTAGTAGTACTATCATACCTAAACACATTTATGAACAAATGTTTGTCAAAGGTGTAAAAATATAAGACAAAAGAATTTACAATTCAAAGAGGTACGCTTACTTTGTCATATAATAAATTTAGAAATCTCTTGCAACACTACTAAATATACAATATGGTGAAACCCATCTACATAGAGTTCACACTAGTTAAATTCTAAGTTAATTTAGCATATATATCAAACATTATATTCAGACTACAATACCATTCAACTTTTCAACATAAGAAATTATTGGTTATTTATATAAAAAATGTTTCTTTATCTCAACCAGAAAAGTCAAATACATCAGTTTAACTCACAAGTAGACTGCACTGTACTTCATATCCTGATAATTTCATTGAAAAGTATAACATTCTACAAATCCTGACCAAAAAACACCATATAGAACATTAACTATTTAGTTTCCAACTAACCAATACCGTAAACACACTATAACTATTCTAAGATAGTATAATATCTAAAAGCTAATAAAATAAATTAAAGTAGCAAGATAAAAGAATTTTCCTTATATACCAGTAGACAAGTGTTGTAATGCCATAAGGAGAATGATAATAGAAAAACCAGTAACTTTTATCCCAAACTTCCTCTTATACGGTAAAGATACCTTTTTGTTGCTTGAGATGAATTTTCAACTGCATGTTTAACATTTTACGATCTACTTATTTCACACTCGAATCCATGTAACTTTTCAAGTGTTGATAATTTATCATCACATTGTGAACTTTGTTCCAACCATGATTCACTGATAAATCCGCGTGTTGCTTCAAGCTTATCATCAAATAAACCTTATTTGATTTGTGTATCAGATTTTATATCATTCGTTGAATCTAATTCACATATTACCCGCTTATAGTCTTCTTTCAAAGTTCGAATGCATTCTAATAATTTTTGTAAATTGTATAAATTAAAATTGAGCCTTTTGATGTCAACAAAGGTGTTAATCAGTACTTTCATTAAGGTTAAAAATGTAAAATTCTAAAATTTTCGTTTGCAGCATTTGTGAATATGACCATCAACCCGATTGCAATTTCTTTAAAGTGACTTTCAATATACTATTTTTAAAGATTAAAATGAGGTTGTTCTGCCATACTCAAAAATGAGTTTGATATAGTCATCGGAAATATTTTTTAGTATGTCACAACACACTCATTTTAATCCTTTAAAATAGTGTATTGAAAGTTGTTGTGAAAGAACGACAACCGAGATAATGGTCACATTCTCAAATGTTGTAAACGAAATTTTGAAATTTGCATTTCTGACCTTGATGAAAGTATTGAGGAACACTCTTTGTCGAAATGGAAAGACAAGGTTTTAATTTGTATAATTTACAAATATGTTAGAATGTCTTCAAACTTTAAAATAAGAGTTGAAAGAGAAATCACTATGTGGTGATAAATCATCAACACTTGAACAGCTAAAGGGATTCGAGTGTGAAATAGGTAGATTGCAAAATGTTGAAAAAGCAATTAAAAGTCATTTCAGGCAGCCAAAAGGTCATTTGACTGTGCAAGAGGAAGTGTGGGATAAAAGATACTAGTTCTTCTATTATTAGTCTTGTTATTTCATAACAAACTTGGCTACTGGTATCTTGGAAAACACTATTTCTTGCTATTTTAATTTATTTTGTTGGCTTTTAGATATTATAATATCTTAGAATGGTTGTAGTGTGTTTATATTACGTTACTTTAGAATTAAATTATTAATGTGTTAAGTCATGTTTTTTGGTCAGGATTTGTGTAGTGCAATGCATATCCAAGCTACACATCAGAAAATTTAGCTTATAAACCTTTATTTACAACTGTTGGTAAAACTAAAGTACAATAGTTAGTAACCTGAGTTTTCAATATTAATAAGATTCTATTGGCATACCATTATAAACAAAACTAACTACTGAAAGTTGAAAAAATTGTTCTACATGACAAAACACAAATTTGTTCTTTGTTATTCATACCACTTAGACATGGGAGAGGAGAAGCTACGTGAAAGGTAAAGCAAGCTTGTTATCAGTGTCCGGAAAACGTTGAACTACATTTTAATAAGCTTGATGGGTGCATCGTCTAAAATATATAAACTTCATCGCCTACCATTGTAACTACAATCAAACAATAGCAAGCATAGGAAATCACTTCAAAATCCTATACGGTTATATGCAATCTATAGTTTCACATGATTAGTTAGGAGCATATAATTAAACGAAGAAACATAGGAAATAGCAATGTACCTACCAAGAAGCATTTTCGATGTATTGAAAAGTTAAGGAAATTCAGTTGAGAAGATGGTATGTGTATTCAAAATGTTAACCTGTTGAAAGTTGGCAAATGCGCAATTATCTCAACGAGCCTGTTTAGTACCTAGCTAGTGTTTGGCTGCATCAATTGTAAAAAGAAATAAAAGTCAGATTCATTTGGATAAGTCATAAATAATATATTCATATTTGTCGTTGCAGCTATAAAAAAAGTAGATTCAAAAATCATAAACAACACATAAAAACATTGTTCGCATAAATAACAATAAGAATCCACTAAATGCTTCCCAAAATTAAAATGGCAAGGTGATATTGTGAAACGTTAAGTTTAAGAAATTGCAGGTTTCAAAAGCAACATTGAAACTAAAATACATATGAGAGCAACAAGAAGTTTATCCCACACCTTGACACACAGACACAGACATAGACACAAACACAGGCAGGCACGCAGGCACTCATACTCTTTAAAGGAAGTTTATAAATCCATCAGGAAAATAATTGCATCAGAAAATGCGCTCTTAAAAGCAGTAGTTAGAAAGTTATAATTCATATTAGAAGTTTCTACAGGGGAATATAATTGATAGCAGATACATAAAGACCAAAAGTTATACCATTGCATCACGATACTCAAATTATTTATCATTAATTCAGGTTCAAGTGCATTATTTAGTTTTTCTTCACTTTGGTTGGGAAAACTTTAAATTATACAACACTAGACAGAACCATGTAGGGAAGAAAATGATTCAAAAGTCAATTATACAATCAGAAAGAGAATCAAATAATACCAATAAAAAAAACTTGAACAAAGAAGTCAAAGATTGTTAATTATTTATCAATTAACATTCATCTGGAACCCGAAAGATATCAAACCCAAAGATATTCAATCTTTAGAAAAGAGAAATGTTAAGGGGATGTTTTCTGATGTGATTATTGCAACAGGGCACAAAGCAAAATCTCAATGTATTGCTAATGCTGAAAATACAAGTTACTCATATTAACATGGATTAATTCAATAACTTATATAGTAAACATATATTCCAAACAATTAGGTGGATAAAACTTTTGAAAAAAATGTGTGATTAAACTATATGGTCAAATATTAATTTGCACACATCCTATTAAAATGAAACTGAACTAATATTTTAGTTAGTTAGGTGAATTACGATAACTTGAACCGAATACACAACTTTAAAAAAGGGACTAATAGTTCAAAAAACATAAAATTAAATTAGAGTTTCATACCCTGAATACAATGAAGAGTTCGAATTGGTACGACCTTGTGAAAAGGTATTCAAAATCGGCACATATAGAAATCTTAAAAAAATGTATATAATAGACAAAATATATGAATAACTTGTTCATAATTGACAATCAAATGGAGCTTTCTACTGAATAGTGTTAGCTTATTAGATTGAAAAAAATATGTTTATAACAACGCATTTCCCTTGATCAAATAGATGATCTTTGGATTGCAAGCACGTAATCTCATTAATGTATATATTACTAAAGAATCGACAACCCAATAAAACTACATCCAAATTAAAATTTTGAAAGTTAAAACTTTGACGGTTGACAATAGCTTCTTTTTAAAAATAAATTGTTAAATAAAAATTCAAGCATCTTTACACAATCGGCAAAACTGGGAAAATAGGGGATAACGGATGGTTGATTATGCGATACTAGTGGGAATTTTTCATTTTTACATGGTGAAAAAAATTACTTAAGGAATTCTAACGTACAAATTTTAGGAATCATTGCTCAAACTATATCATGTATTGTTAATGATTACACAATAAAGTTTATTAAAATAACAGCTTGTATAGTGACAAAGCATTAGTGATAATAAGATGAGTAAAACATCAACAAAACAAACAAACAAAAAATGAATTCGACACTAAAATTAGATGGTTGAAACATTAGTTTGCAAATACATCCTGTTAAAATAATTCTTAACTGACCTTAAAATTTGTTAAGTTCAATTATGATAACTTGCACTGAATAAACTATTCAACAAATTAGTAACAAAACAGAAAACTTAATTCTAACCGAATACCTTGTTGTCAGTTAAGAGCATAAATTGGAGCGAAGTTAAAACTAATTGAAGTCAATACCTAAAGGAATCAAAGCAGTGTAAAAGCAAAGTGATTTATTAGACAAAAGATATAAGTTATTCAAGATGAACAAAATATGGAGTTGTATACTTGACAGTTGTTTAGCGTTTTCAACTAAAATAAAAATTATGGAGATTTAAAAGACGATCTTTGGATTGCTAGTATATTGTTCCGTTGTTTTGCATATTGCTACGAATCTGTTGGAACAACTATGTGTGTGTGTATATATAAGAATAATCTGGTGACCTACCAATTGTAGAAGTAGGATCTTTGGCAAACAATAAGCACTTAAATAATACAATTCGAGTGTACCAGCTTCTTTCTCATTTTGCGGAAAAGGTGCGGAAGGAAAAGGAAACAACGGAGGAGAATGTGTGTGTGTGTAAGATGAGAACAAGAAGTACATACTCACACATTGTCTTCGTCATTAATTTATGTCTCCTTCATCCTACAGTTTAAGAAGGAGAACATTCTAAATCATTAAGGAACAAAAGAAGGGGATGTTTTCTTAGATGATTATTGCGGGGAAAGGTAAAGCAAAATGATAATTTATTCTTAATGTTAAAAAAATATAAATTGACCATATTAATAGGTATTAATCTGATACATTGTACAGTAAAAAGAAGTTATTGACAAATAGAAAATACAACTTTTAAAAAAAAGATACTTGTTTAATACTAAAATCAGATTGAGACATTAAATCGCGAATGCATCCTATTAAAATGGAACTTAGATAATCCTAGTATTTGGTTAATTTAATTATGATATTTTATGCAGCACACATAATTTGTCAGAAGGCTGAAAGCCTGAAACAATTAATAATAAGATAGAATTAGAATAAATGCCATGAAGTCAATTAAGAGCTTGATTGATGCAATGTTACCCAAAAGGTATTCGAAGTCAACACCAAGAGAAATAAAAAGAATGTGATTTAATAGACAAAAATTAATACCATCTCATTTATAGTGGATAGAAAAATACAATCGTACACTTATAGTGTTTAGCTTATTAGATTTAAATAAAAATATATTAATATAATAACAGATTTGGCAGGATTGAAAAGATGATCTTTGGATTATAGGTACATTATCTCATTGTTGGCTATATACCCAAAAATCAGTAGCAACAAAAATATCACCCAAATCAAAAGAATCGATGAAATTTATTAAATGATTCTATAAGTATTTTGAGTTTTTACTGCAAATATCAGCATTTTGTACTGAATTAATAGCTAAAATTTAATCGGATAAAATAAATTATCCTAAAAGGTGATAAAAGTTACCTCACGGAATAAGAAACCAACCCAGTGACAACCGAGTTGATCGAAAGTCAGCACTATCCAATCCAATCATCAAATCAAATACTATAATAAAATTATAATGAGAATTCGATGGGTTCTATTTTCCAGAATTTCTATATTTGAGAATAGTATTTGTGAATTTCACTACGAATATGAAATCACATAACCACTTGCGAAAAACTCACCCAACTGATTCAGTTTCTTAACTTATCAAAATTAGTTCCATATTAACCTCCTATCATCTGCAAATTCAAAATTTCTTGAGGTCTTTAAAATTTCGCTGGATCTCAATTTACAAACCTGAAATATGTTGAAGATGAAATATTGAATCAAGAAATAAGGAATAAAACTCAAAAATTATTATGAACAAATATAATCATAAACCAAAGAACATCACCTTTACAATGTTAGTTCAAAATAATTATTATATCTATAATTTTTTGAAAAGAATAGATCAATCGTTAATGCTGAGTTCATACTCAACCAATGAAAAGATAGCCTATGTGAAGGAAAATTTTGAAAGGAGCAAAAGAAATCCTAATAAGCAACAAATGAAGTGGCTGATTATTATAGTATTAATAACAATACAATCGACTTTTCAAGTTGGTAGGTTATTTGATATTTAGTATGGGAAATTCCTTGGTATGGTTCATTTTGTATGCTCATAGTAGCATTCATGTGGTTATTTGAGGATTTTGTGTTGCTCTATATTCATTTGAAACGTAATTACCAATCCATTTTTTTCTTAACACATATATGTAATATTCTAGTGGCCAACAATTTTTCACAAGTGCAGAACTATGTTGCGTAAACATCATACAGACTATATATGTAAAATATAAATTAGAAGTGCTTATTTATAATTATCTATGACTTTATTTTTGTATACTTTCTAGTGCATTTTTGTTTAGTGGAGTATGTAGTAAACGTTAAGAACACATCATGAAATTGGGCATATAAAAACCTGTGACCTGGCATAATCCATCATACAAATCAGCCATGCAAGCATAATTTCTTGTTTCATTGAATTTAACAAATAATGGAAGTGAAGTAGCCAGCCAGTCATAGGTTCAAACTGTTTATGCACATCATAGCAATAATGTAAAAACCCTCCTAATGTTTTCAATCTTAAACCACTTAAATATCCTAAAATTCGTTGAGATCACATTGAGTAACTTTGGTTGATGTGCAATTGAATTTGGTTATAGAATCACTTATCAATTTGATTTAGCATTAGCTTTTCTTTCGATCGCACTTTGAATCAACTTGCTTGCACAGACAATAATACATGCTTGGAGAAAGTTACAACTACAATATTTCTTTTATTTTCCAACCAACAACCATAATAAATTCTAGAAAATACTGAACAAAGATAAGTAATTTCAGGAGAAAAAAAACCCAATGAAAATAGGAAATATATTCGAAAAGAAACTAAATGTCCAAGTTTAAGGAAGTTCTTTTAAGAAATGCAATAAATGACAACCAACAATATAATTAGTGAGCGTATAATTCTCTATGAATGAAACAGTATCGGCCTCCTCAAATTAAGTAACATCCAATGGAAGGACCCCAGTATAATCGAAATCAAGCGGAAGTCCTTCCCTTTCTTTCACTAGTTCAATAATCCTTATCTCTGATTTTTTAATCGTAAAGTTCAATAATGAGATTTTTAAATAAAAAATTAATAGAATTTAGTATTAAAAAAAGAGGCACAAATATCTAGAAAGTACGATGGTTGTTTTTGAAACTCGAAAAATGCATTAAGTCCTGCATTTTTATTTTTCAACTCTATTTTTACATTTTAATACTAAAATATTTTGGTTCTACATCGAAAATTGCTAATGGGCATTTGATATAAGCCAAAAATGATTTCCAAGTAATCTCCAATAACAATCAGTTTGAAAAATGTAAAGCCATAAAATAATCAATAGTAGAGTCAAATGTTAATACTACTCTATAGCCACAAGTATGATGAGTAAATAGGTTGCCTTGACTGTAAAAAATTTCCGCACCAAACCCATGAATATTAGACGTAGGTATAATACTGATAGTGCATTGTGTATACAATGTTTTTCTCCTTACTAAGTAATCATTTTTTATGAAATCCAATAATAACATTTATTTGAAGGTCAAAAAACCTATTCTACATATACAAGGAAACATTTTCTTGAAAATTGTACACCGAAAGTAACAGACATATTATATATGAAGAAACCGTTAATGTTAGAATTTAATTGGATATAAACCAAAATAATGTAACTGCAAACAAAGTGTGAAAATCCATAAATTGCTGCGGCATGTAAACTTAAAACAGAAGAAGAATGACCGAACTGAGGATGCAAACACTAAGAAAAATGCAATCGAAGATAAAATGGGAGAATATTACCTCAACTACTACATAAGATGCAAACCTAATAGCAAAGATGGTGAGGAAAAAGAAATCCAGGCAAAGAAATTGGGGAGAAGGGAAACTGCGTGTTCCAAAGGGGAAACATGGACGGTAGAATCGGCATAAATCGTCGGCCATCGCAATGTTAAGGGTAGAGAGGAGAAAACTTCGGCATAAACGATTTAGTTGAAGAAGGAGGTAATGGTGACTGACAATTTTTTCCCCCATGGGTACAAAATTTTTGGACGGATAAGAGTTTAGTGATCCGTTTGTTTCCACATAGATTAATTTTTTGTTTCCACACAGATTTAGACCATATACCTATATTGATGATAAGTATGTTTCTAAAAGAGCAAAGTGAGTCAAAGCTTAATGGGAAATATGGTATAAAAAAAACATAATTGAATTATTGTAGTTCATATGTAGTGATGGAGGAGGTGTCATGATACTCCATTGTTGCATCATATACAATATTATTGAACAATTTGGGTTATTGGCTTAGGTCCTTGATTTGTTGATCATTAAATAATACTAACCGAGTAATTAATTTTCTTATTTGCAATTTATCTTAGCCAACTGGACTTAATAGTAGTTATAATGGTCTTTAAAAAAAATTCCTTATCCATGTTGTACGTGTTTAAGTAATTTCTGAATAATGGCAGTTGGCATTGAATCGAGACATTGATTTATGCAGAATGGTTAGAAGGGATAAATTATGGTTCCTACTTGAAGTGAAACAACAATAGCTACTTGGGAATTTACGCAGCTACTTGAAGATTGAAGTTGTATCCAACTATATCAATTGGAAAGCTTGCCAAACACATGGATTTGGATGAACCCTCTTTGGTAAAAAATTATTTGTTCTTCTCTTATTATTAAACAGACATTTCTAATAAGAATAACAACACTAAAGAGCCTTTAACCTCACCCGTTTTCCTTTTCAGTTATAGTTATATATTTTTTCATAGCTACATCATTTTATGAATCTCTAACTAACCTGCTATATTATAGAGCTTATTTTAAAAGTTTATACTTTCTTATGATTAATAGGGGATGACTATTTGGACAGAAAATAAATATAGCATGTGACACAATAGATCTTAACTGTTGGGTCTCATTGAGTTCACGTTTGGGGTTAAAATCAAAAGGCAATATAATAGTTGTGATCCACCGTGCCGACAAATTTGTTGTTATTATTTTGTGTTCTTATAGATTTCTCATATATAATACCATACATTCATAACCATATTTTTAGTAGTGGAATAGTTTATGCTAATAATATATCAAATGTCCACAAATTTGATCACTGAAACATCTTCATACGTAAACTGTAACCAATGTTCGATATAAGATGTTCAGATGAAAAGATGGTTCATATAAAACATAAGTTATCACAATTGGCTAGCTTGAGAAGTTCTTGGTTAACAAATGAGAAAGAACATAAACCTTTCTGATATAAACCCACAGATTCACTGCATCAGTTTTTCAAAGATAATGAATGATGTCCGCGGGTGCGGCGCAGTTGAAAGAAGGCTTGAGTTCTGGTAAAAAGGCCCAGGTTCGATTCCTACCATGCGCTTCCCTATCCTATATAAATTTACCCGGGGGTATGGGGTTTGGATCAGCGGACGGCTCAGGTGTTTATCGGCCCGCCGGGTTCTTCTGGGTTTTCAAAAAAAAAAGATAATGAATGATGTTTTAGTGCTAAGCGGACTTCGAGAATAAACATAGACCAATAAAGCATAACAGTATTGGACTTCTACAAGGCTGATAGTGCTTAATTTAGCGTATTATAACATTATATTGTAAGTTGTGCACTTAATATATCACAACTTCACTGATGAGTAAAAGCTTTCATTTACCGTAATGAAATTCAAAGTTAATACTGCCCTTCCGCCTCTTGTTTCTCATATCTTCATCTATACTAGTTTAATTAACCTATGATTATTCTTGGTTAGAGGAACATCATTTTTGCTAGAATTTTTTTTTCAATATACTACTATATAGAACTGGGATATGAAGTAATTCAGCTACATTGTCATGTAAATTGTACTAGATCTCAAGTATTTATTTTTAGAATAAGAGCTATTTTTCTAAATCAGACTCTTGTTGTTTTTCTTGCTGTTAATCTGCCATTTTAAACGCATTAATAGTAGTTCAACATATGTCAATCTTATACTTTTTTTTTGTGTTTGGACAAACCAATGTGTACGAATCATATGATTATGCATGATAAAAATCAAACTTTGATAGTTGGACATTTTTCTACTATAGATAAAATTTAAGACTGCACAAGAACAAGGAAATAGACCGTCTGCAACTATGGAAATTAATCAAATCAGAAAGCCAGATACTCTTCAGAGGAACAAATAAAAAACCAAAACTCGCAAATACGATAAATCAGAACCTATGGAAGATGGACAACTACGAGGAGAGAATCGAAGCATGTTACAAAGCGGGAAGTACATCACTGATACATCCTACGGCAGGATAACACAACCAAGATCAGATTCAACTAGGGTGGAGCACGATGGTGGCCGAACACACTTAACCAGTAGGAGCGTCTGATAAGAGAAAATTTTGGTACTCGAGCTGAAAATATATTTAACAAAAAGAGGAAATACAATTACCTGCCGCGCTATCAGCTTACAGCCAAAAACAAATCAAATCTTGCAAAGTTCTACGGCAATAGGACAAGTAATTAACAATCAAGTAATTAATGGAGATTACTATAGAAGTAGCATCAATCACAAGATATATCACTCATCTGTCTGGCAAAAGGGAGAGTGCAATTGCATGCAAGTTGCAAGCTCCACTCGACCCAATTGTAGTCTTTCAATGGACGTCATGTCATGATTTAACTATAATCAAAGCTGAGCTTCCACATTGAAGATCAAAGGTATTCTCAAGTCAAAAGAACTGCGCAAATTTGTCACATCGATATTTTCAATTTGACCTTATTCATATTAATCAACAGAAAACTATCGAGTGATCATTCCATAGTTATCTAATAATTATCAATACGTAACCCCTTAGTGCCTCCAGCAGTCATGAATAACACACTGCCTAATATTTGAAGAGCGTTCCATACTCTAGTCTCAACGGATGTATCGATATCCAATCTCGATACATCTTGACTATGAATATTTAAAATAGTATACTTATTTTCGTTGTGAACGTTTTTCCGACGCAAAATTTCTATTCATTTAAAGGCGATCAGCTCAAGTTTCATTCATAAATATGTCATTGGTCATGCCATTTAACAACAAAATTCGCGTATGATATATCCAGCCCGATCAAAACATGTTTATCATTATTTCAAACAGCAAAAATAGACTAAATTCGAATTTAAACAAATTTGGATGAAAAATAGAGTCAATATTACTCACCTAAGTTAGAAGCTTGATTAAAATCCCTTCTTCTCTTAGAAATGAAAGTTTGTGTTATCTATGATTCGTTTTCCTCTCCTTCCTCCTCCTTAGTAATGGAAGCCTACCTTTAGTATTTCTATTTTGGCTTAGTGAAATGAAAGATTGAAGAGTATTTAAAAGTTTTTGGATATAAAAATTAACAATTAGTGCTTGGGCTAAAATCCCTCTTGACTAATCTTATTAATTCTTTTCCCTTATTATCATATTCCCTTCATTAATTTTAATTCTTTTGTGGCCAAAGTTAACGAGAGTAATTACTTTTAGCTCAACTTGATTAATCTTTTAGGTGTCCCACAGTTGACTAATCTTATATTATGACCCTCCAAACTTTGAGGTGCCGCACGCACCTATGTTATAAAATACTTCTTTATGCTTTATAATATAGTGAATGTAGTTTATTATTTTACAAAATCAATATGTATATTGCAGTTGTTAGATTTGATGTTATGATAGTAATAATATGTTTATATTGGTTTGCTTTATTGATTTCATTGTCTTATGCCATTTAATATTGTTGTTATCATTGATGAATTGTTGTCCAATGAATTTTGTGCCATGTTGGTGATGTATTATTCCACTTTGGGTTTTATTAATTGTTGTATTATTTCGCATTAATATTTGGAAAAATAAAAATCATAATAACCCATCCAAAAAAAAATTTGTATCGCGTTACCTTAAATAAATCATAATAATTTATTTTCTCATCCAAAAATTATGAAAATGAAAATCCACCTCAAATTTAATATTATAAAATCATATCCAATATTTTAATTCATTTGAAGATGATTAACTAAAGTTTCATTCATAAACATGTCATTGACCTTGCTATTTAATAACAAAAATTACATATGTTCATTCCAACGTTATAAAAACATTTTATCTATTCTTCAACAGCAACAACACACTACACCAACATATTTGGATGGAAATAAAGTTAGTATTACTCACGTTAGTTAAAAGCTTGATTAAAATGCTTTGCATTCTTAGAAATGAAAGCTTATATTATCGGTGACTTGTTTTCCTCTTCTTCCTCATCTTTAGTAATGGCAGCCTAACTTCAACATTTATTTTTTGTTTAAGTAAAATGAAAGAATGAAATGTATGTAAAAAAAATTGGGATATATGGATTAACATTTGGGAACTTTCGTAAAATACTACTTTCAATTTTCAAAACAGACCACCGTCCTTCCTCAATAATAGGTTTTGAAAAAAAATCCCTATTTTTAAATTTTACTATATTTACAGAAAAATGCAAATATTTGCAGAGAAATTTGCAAACATTCAGTTTCTACACTATATATATTTGTAAATTTTTCTGCACACATTTGCAAAGTTGTCTGCAAGTATTTGCAATTTTACAAAAAAATTCAGAAAAAAATTAAATAAAGTTTTTTTTATCAAAGAAACGTGTGGTTAATGTTCTAGTTTAATTTTCAAACAAAAATTTACCGAAATTAAAAACATGGGTGCAATTTAAACTTGTTTTTAGTAAAGATTTTCACATACCAACTGAAAACAAGAGGCGAAACCAAATTTCCAATTAAATAATTTAAGCTTAGGTACAAATCCCTCTTTTCCTAATCTTTATAATTCATTTCCCTTCTTATCATATTCCCTTCATTCATTTTGATTCTTTTATGGTCGAAGTTAATGAAAGTAATTACTCTTAGCTCAAACCAAGCATTATATTCAAACTACAATATCATTCAACTTTCCAACGTAAGAAATTATTGGTTATTTACATTTAAAAATGTCTCTTAAGAGTCTGAATCAAAATTGAAAGAAGAAAATTTTGTTAACTCGTTATACTATCTCAACCAGAAAAATCAAGTACATCAGATTAATTCATAAGTAGACTGCACTGAACTTTATTTCCTGATAATTTCATTGAAAAGTATAGCATTCCATAAATCCTCCCCTAAAACATCATACATGACACCAATTATAATTAGTTTCCAAGTAACCAATACGGTAAACACACTAAAAGTATTCTAAGATAATATAATATCTAAAAGCTAATAAAATAAATTAAAGTAGCAAGATAAAAGAGTTTTCCTTGTATACCAGTAGCCAAGTGTTGTAATGACATAAGAAGAATGATAATAAAAAAACAAATAATTTTTATCCTAGACTTCCTCTTACACGGTAAAGATACCTTTTTATTGCTTGAGATGAATTTTCAACTACATCTTTAACATTTTACGATCTACTTATTTTACACTCGAATCCCTGTAACTATTCAAGGGTTGATGATTTATCATCACATTGTGAACTTTGTTTCAACCCTGATTCACTTATATATTTGTGTATTGCTTCAAGCTTATCATCAAATAAACCTTTTTTGATTTGTGTATAAGATTCTATATCACTCATTGAACCTAACACACATATAACCCGCTTATGGTCTTGTTTCAAAGTATGAAGAAATTATAATAGTTTTTGTATGTTTTACAAATTAAAACCGAGCCTTTCAATGTCGACAAAGATTCCTATCATTACTTTCATCAAAATCAGAAGTCCAAAATTTCAAAATTTTGTTTATAGCATTTGCGAATATGACCATCATCCTGATTGCAATTCCTTCACGGCGACTTTCAATATACCATTTTAAAGGATCAAAATGAGGTTGTTCTGGCATACTCAAAAATATTTCCGACGACTCCATTAAATTGAGGTTGTTTTGTCACTCAGTTTAATAGAGTTGTCGGAAATATTTTTGCGTATGCCACAACAACCGCATTTTAATCCTTTAAAATGGTATATTGATATTCGTCGTGAAGGAATGACAATCGGGATGGTGGTCACATTCTCAAATGTTGTAAAACGAAATTTTGAAATTTTGCATTTCTGACCTTAATGAAAGTATTGTGGAATGCTCTTATCGACATTGAAAGACAAGGTTCTAATTTGTATAGTTTACAAAAAATGTTAGAATATCTTCACTTTAAATAAGACCATAAACGGATAATGGATGAGTTAGTTCGACGAATAATATAAAATCTGATACGCAAATCAAAGAAGGTTTATTCAATAATAAGCTTAAATAAATACATAGATCTATCAGCAAAATGGAGTTGAAAAAGAAATCGTAATGTGATGATAAATCATCAACACTTGAACAACTTGTGGGATCCGAGTGTGAAATAAGTAGATTACGAAATGTTAAAGAAGCAATTGAAAAGTCATTTCAGGCAGCCAAAAGGTCATTTGGCCGTGCAATAGGAAGTGTGGGATAAAAGTTACTAGTTCTTCTATTATTAATCTTTGTTATTTCATTACAACACTTGGCTACTGGTATCTTGGAAAACATTATTATTGCGACTTCAATTTATTTTGTTGGCTTTTAAATATTATAACATCTTAGAATGGTTGTGGTGTGTTTACATTACGTTATTTTAAAACTAAATTATTAATGTGACGTGTCATGTTTCTTGATCAGAATTTGTGTAGTGTTGTACTTTTTAATGAAATTATCAGGATATGTAGTTCAGTGCAGTCTAATTAGGAACTAAACCTATGTATTTGATTTTTCTAGTGGAGATAGTGTAACGATTTTATGATGTTTTCTTTTTTTTCGATTGTCTCTTAGAGACAATTTTGTAGGTACGGGATATTACAGTTTGAATATAATGTGTGGAATATATGTTATATGCCATACAACATTGGAATCTAAGCATAGTCACATTGCTTGGATTCATTATTTGTACTGCAATTTTGATCATTATAAGCATTTTTTATATGCTGAATTTTATGCTATTTATCATTATATGTGACTATTTAACTTAGAATTCAACTAGTGTGAACTCTATGCAGAAGGGTTTCACCATATAGTTTATCAAGTACTGTTGTTTTGGATTTCTTAATTAGTTATATGATGACGACGTAAGCGTGTCTAATTCTTCTGGCTTTTTTGTACATCTTTGACGAACATTTGTTCGTAAATATGCTTAGGTAATTTTGAAGCATACAATAAGAAATCTTTTCAAAAGATAATGTTTTTTTACAAAAACCACCCAGTCAATTACCATTTGTTCCTAACTTGATCCGATGAGCTGCCTTGTTTCTCAAGCCTGCCTCCACCCCATCGGAGTTCATTGGTTGATGTTTTGAAAGTGGTTTATTATGTGTTTGAAAACTGATTTCAACATGAAATCCACTCTTTGCACGCGTAAAGTTCAACGGATGATTTCAGCAACCTAGCTTCCTCTAAACACATCAAAACGTACTCAACTAGCCATCTAGCCTTATATGATGCCTCCACGTGCTAGCACACTCATTCATTTACGTTTACACATGCGTACACAAGCACACATCACAACACAAGTCACGTTTTGAACTTCACGGAGCATTTACTTAGCCTGGTGTACTCTCATGCAACTAAGCGCGTACGATAATCGCTATGGCTACGTAAAACGTCCGCAATGCACTTGTATATATTCAAACAATTGTACATATACATATAAATAAACATACACGAGAATTCTAACCACAGTACGCAAATTATTTTGATTGTTATACATCTTCAAATACATGTATACATATACTTACCCATATACATATACATACACGCACATTTAAACAAGTAATTCATTTATTACTTAATCAAATCTAAATTTTATTTACTAAATCTTTTCGATAAAAGTCTAATATGATTTCATACTATTTTATAAAATCTTACAACAACAACAACTAAGTCATTATTCACAAACAAGTTGAGGTCGGCTAAAGATGGAACTCAAAACTAAATGACAAAGTCAATTTAAAAATCATAATAACAATAATAATAACCATGATAATAATAATAAAACAAAGTCAAATAAGTAACAAATAATAATAATAACTAAGTAAAATAAAGATAAAAATAAAAATAACATATAAAGAAAAATAAATAAATAAACCATGATGATCATAATAATAATACTCATACTCATAGTAATAATGGTACTAATAGTAATATTGACCGAAGACCAAACACTACGTCTTAGGCTCATATTCACTTGTCATATAATCTAAAACTTATAACACTACCACTAACCAACCCTAAACAAAAAAAACAGCTCATGGTTCTGGTATGTAGATCGCTAACTTCCACGCGCTCATGTCCGATACTTATCTTTTGGACGTGTTGACTTTTAGTAGGTCAACATTCTGCACCATATAACATCGCAGGCCTAATTGCTGTTCTGCAGAACTTTCCTTTAAGCTTCTGTGGGACTTTCTTATCACAGAGAATGTCAGACTCTTGATTACCTCATTAAAATATATTATTAGCTATTGATCATTTTTAAGCCTTTAAATACTTAATTATCTCATTAAAATTAAATATACATCATATTACTATTTTATGAAATCTCATTTTTATTTTATAAAATCTATGGTTCATTTATAAAATCATATAACCAATTTATAAACGCTAACTAAGCTTTCATTTATACTATTTTATAAAATATCACATTATTTTATAAAATACTTCTCTTACTTATAAAATCATTTCTTTACTTCAATAATATTTATAAGTAAACCGTTCATTAATAAAGATCGTTTATTTTTAAATACTATCCATAAGTATTGTATTAGTTAAGCTTCATTAACTATCTACTGACGTTAATAATAAGTGTAAAGTTCAAAACTCCCTTAATTAGCTTACCAACTTTTCTAAAACCATTTAAATTAGTTTCATTATTGCTAACTAATGACATGCACTTAATTATGTCATCCAATTAGCCTTTAATCCATTACATCATAGATAATCATTCAATTAATCCAAATCTCGTTTCTTAGCTTGCTAACTATTTCAAAATTAGTAATTAAGGTCTAAAACAAATAATAAGTTAATATTAGCATGCTTATAACATGAATACAAGCCTAAATCATCACATATTATTCTCTAAATCATTATACATAACACCATAATCACATAAACACAAATATATGAAGTATAACATGTAAAAATAGTTATAGAACCATCACACCCACCTTCTTCTTCACCAAACTAAGTTATAATCGCCAAAAACTCAAACTTTGCTCTCTTGAAATCTTGGATTAAGATCCAAACTTTAATTCGAGCTATTTCTTTGATGGGTTATGTGAGGAATTAGATGGAATGAATTATGTTGATTTTAGTTTGGATTTAGGAATTTTCTATAAAGGGATTTAGAGTGGATTTAGAGTTTAGGCTAAATGGAAAATTAAGAAATTGATCAGGAGAATGAAATGGAAAGTACCGTGGAACGAAAGTGAGATGAATAGTAAGCTAACTTATAAGCTAGGTTACAAGCCTTAGCCCAAACTCAATTTCCATTCCTTTCTAGAAATCACTATTTACTCTAAAAATTCATTGACTCCAAACACAGCCAAGCTTAAACTCGTTTTTCTCACGATTGAAATGCGATCTCATCTAGTTGTGTCTCGAGTCCCAATTCACTCATCTCTGAAAAATCAAGTAAAATGG
This sequence comes from Allium fistulosum, assembly GCA_030737815.1. Lineage (NCBI taxonomy): Eukaryota > Viridiplantae > Streptophyta > Magnoliopsida > Asparagales > Amaryllidaceae > Allium > Allium fistulosum. The sequence goes on from JASFAW010000014.1 coordinate 10,995,517, forward strand.
ACGTTACGATAATTAACGACTAAATCATTTAAATATTTTGTCATTAAAATTGTGGGTCGTTACACCTGTGCACTGGGCAGAGGATGATGATTATCTAACTTTGCGTTGTCCAGTAGATTCACTTAATATAATAGCAGTTTTTGTAAGAAATAGTTAACAAATATAAAATTTGTTGCATTTTCAATAGCCATTATCCACTTATTATGTATGCTTCCCTTAACTTCAGCCAAATAATATTAGTTGGTCGCATAATTTTTGTTAACTTTTTTTTTTGAAGTAATGGACACTTTAATCAGACTTAGAGCATTACAAATTATTATTTATTTAAACCCCACCAAATCCTACTAATAAAGCTGAAATCCCAATTTTATTTTGATTCTTTCCGCCATCATTTATTTCCATTCCCTGTATTGTATCATACATAGATTCACATTTCATACATATTGCTATATGTTTCCTGGTCACATAAAATCTTTTTTTAGTGCACTTTTTATTTTTTTAACAAAACACTTAAGTGTGGCAAGTTGAGTATACATACTAAATTACACTGATAACTTGTGATTGTGAAAAAAAAAAGTTTCCTAGTTGGATATCAAGTACTCCAATGCATACCCAAGCTACAGATCAGAAAATTTATCTTGTAAACCTTTATTTACAACTGTTGGTAAAACTGAAGTACAATAGTTAGTAACCTGAGTTTTCAATATTAATAAAATTCTATTGGTGTACCATTATAAACAAAACTAACTACTGAAAGTTGAAAAAATTGTTCTACATGACATAAACACAAATTTGTTCTTTGTTATTCATACCACTTAGACATGGGAGAGGAGAAGCTACCTGAAAGGCAAAGCAAAGCTTGTTATCATTGTCCAGAAAACGTTGGCGTTAATAAGCTTGATGGGTGCACCGTCTAAAATATATAAACTTCATCGCCTACCATTGTAACTACAATCAAACAACAGCTAGCATAGGAAATCAGTTCAACATCCTGTACGGTTATATGCAACCTATAGTTTCGTATGATTTGTTAGGAGCATATAATTAAATGAAGGAACATAGGCAATAGCAATGTACCTACCAAGAAAAATTGTCCATGTATTGAAAAGTTAAGGACATTCAGTTAAGAAGATGGTATGTGTATTCAAAATGTTATCTAGTACACCCAGAAAAAAAATCACACGACCAAAACTAATTGACATCAAATTTATTTTATGTTAGATACCTAATAAGTTATGTAATGAATATTTGTTAACCTTTTGAAAGTTGGCATATGCGCAATTATCTCAACAAGCCTGTTTAGTACCTAGCTAGCGTTTGGCTGCATCAATAGTAAAAAGAAATAAAAGTCAGATTCATTTGGATAGGTCATAAATAATATACTCGTATTTTTCATTGCAGCTATAAAAAAATAGATTTAAAAATCATAAACAACATATAAATACGTTGTTTGCATAAATAATTCTTTTTTGAGAATAGTTTGCATAAATAACAATAAGAATCCACTAAACGCTTCTCAAAATTAAAGTAAATGGCAAGGCGATATTGTGAAACGTTAAGTTTAAGAAATTGCAGGTTTCAAAAGCAACATTGAAACTAAAATACATATGAGAGCAACAAGAAGTTCATCCCACACCTTAACACACAGACACAGACACCAACACAGGCAGGCACGCAGGCACTCACACTCTTTAAAGGAAATTTATAAAACCCATCAGGAAAAATTGCATCAGAAAACGAATAAAGAAGTCAAAGATTGTTAATTATTTATCAATTAACATTCATCTGAAACACAGACACCAACATAGGCAGGCACGCAGGCACTCACACTCTTTAAAGGAAATTTATAAAACCCATCAGGAAAAATTGCATCATAAAACGAATAAAGAAGTCAAAGATTGTTAATTATTTATCAATTAACATTCATCTGAAACCCAAAAGATATAAAACCCAAAGATATTCAATCTTTAGAAAAGAGAAAAGGGGATGTTTGCTGATGTGATTATTGCAACAGGGCACAAAGCAAAATCTCAATGTATTGCTAATGCTGAAAATATAAGTTACTCATATTAACATTGATTAATTTAATAACTTATATAGTAAACATATATTCCAAACAATTAGGTGGATAAAGCTTTTGGAAAAAAATGTGTGATGCTAAAACTATATGGTTCAAATATTAATTTGCAAACACGTCCTATTAGAATGAAACTGAACTAATATTTTAGTTGGTTAGGTTTGAACCGAACACACAACTTTAAAAAAGGGACTAATAGTCCAAAAAACATAAAATTAAATTAGAGTTTCATACCCTGGATAAAATGAAGAGTTTGACGATCTTATGAAAAGGTATTCAAAATCGGCACATAGAGAAATCATTAAAAAAATGTAATATAATAGACAAAATATATGAATAACTTGTTCATAATGGACAATCAAATGGAGTTTTGTACTGAATAGTGTTAGCTTATTAGATTGAAAAAAAAATGTTTATAACAATGCATTTCCCTTGATCAAAAAGATGATCTTTGGATTGCAAGCATGTAATCTCATTAATGTGTATACAACTAAAGAATCGACAACCCAATAAACCTACATCCAAATTAAAATTTTGAAAGTTTAAATTTTGAAGGTTGACAATAGATTCTTTATAAAAATAAATTGTTAAATTAAAATTCAAGTATCTTTACACAATCGGCAAAACTGGAATAATAGGGGATAACGGATGGTTGATTGTGCGATAGTGGGAAGTTTTCATTTTACATGGTGAAAAAATTACTTAAGGAATTTTAACGTACAAATTTTAGGAATCGTTTTACTCTAAAAAATCATTGACTCCAAACACAGCCAAGCTTAAACTCGTTTTTCTCACGATGGAAATGTGATCACAGCTACTGGTGTCTCGAGTACCAATTCACTCATCTCTGAAAAATCAAGTAAAATGGACGTTCCAATAATTAACGATTAAATCATTTAAATATTTTGTCATTAAAATTGTGGGGCGTTACACCTGTGCACTGGGTAGAAGAGGATGATTATCTAACTTTGCGTCGTCCAGTGGATTCACTTAATATAATAGCAGTTTTTGTAAGAAATAGTTAACAAATATAAAATTTGTTGCATTTTCAATAGCCATTATCCACTTATTATGTATGCTATGCTTCCATCAACTTCAGCCAAATAATATTGGTTAGTCCCATAATTTTTGGCAACTTTTTTTTTGTAGTAATGGACACTTAATCAGACTTAAAGCATTACAAATTATTATTTAATTAAACCCCACCAAATCCTACTAATAAAGCTGAAATCCCAATTTTATTTTGATTCTTTCCGCCATCATTTATTTTTGTTCCTTGTATTGTATCAGACATCGATTCACATTTCATACATATGCTATATGTTTCTTGGTCACATAAAATCTTTTTTTAGTGCACTTTTTATTTTTTAACAAAACACTTAAAGTGTGGCATGTTGAGTATACATGCTAAATTACACTGATAACTTGTAATTGTGAAAAAAAAGTTTCCTAGTTGGATATCAAGTACTCCAATACATACCCAAGCTACAGACCAGAAAATTTATCTTATAAACCTTTATTTACAACTGTTGGTAAAACTGAAGTACAATAGTTAGCAACCTGAGTTTTCAATATTAATAAAATTCTATTGGTATACCATTATAAACAAAACAAACTACTGAAAGTTGAAAAAATTGTTCTACATGACAAAAACACAAAGGGGCATTTAACCAGAAGAACAAACTTTGCAGTCCAATTAGTTTCTAGGACACACATTCATAGAAATTACTTTCAAGGCCAAAATCAGCAGAATAATTACTTTCAAGTACAAAGTCGGCAGTCCAATTACTTTTAAGGACATAATTTCATAGGTTTTTAGGCCCTAGAAACTAATTATTTTACGTTTTGTCCTTTAAAGTAATTATTTCAGTTGTGTAACCTAGAAACTAATTCCACTTGCTAAAGAGGCCCTTGTGGCTAATTTCCACAAACACAAATTTGTTCTTTGTTATTCATACCACTTAGACATGGGAGAGGAGAAGCTACCTAAAAGGTAAAGCAAAGCTTGTTATCATTGTCCAAAAAACGTTGACGTTAATAAGCTTGATGGGTGCATTGTCTAAAATATATAAACTTCATCGCCTACCATTGTAACTACAATCAAACAATAGCAAGCATAGGAAATCACTTCAACATCCTGTACGGTTATATGCAATCTATAGTTTCACATGATTTGTTAGGAGCATATAATTAAACGAAGAAACATAAGCAATAGCAATGTACCCACCAAAAAATATTGTCCATGTATTGAAAAGTTAAGGACATTCAGTTGAGAAGATGGTATGTGTATTCAAAATGTTATCTAGTACACTCAGGAAAAAAAATTCGTATGACCAAAACTAATTGATATCAAAATTATTTTTATTTTAGATAGCTAATAAGTTATGTAATGAATACTTGTTAACCATTTGAAAGTTGGCAAATGCGCAATTATCTCAACGACCATAATTAATTTTAGCAATACTGAACAAAGATAAGGAATTTCAGGAGGAAAAAAAACCCAATGAAAATAGGAAATATATTCGAAAAGAAATTAAATGTCCAAGTTTAAGGAAGTTCTTTTAAGAAATGCAGTAAATGACAACTAACAATATAATTAGTGAAAGTAAAATTCTCTATGAATAAACAGTATCGGCCTCCTCGAATTAAGTAACATCCAATGGAAGGACCCCAGTACAATCGAAATCAAGTGGAAGCCCTTCCTTTTCTTTAACTAGTTCAATAATCCTTATCTCTGATTTTTACTCGAAAAGTTCAATAATGAGATTTTTAAATAAAAAATTAATAGAATTTAGTATTAAAAAAAGAGGCACAAATATCTAGAAAGTAAGATAGTTGCTTTTGAAACTCGAAAAATGCCTAAGTCCTGTATTTTCCTTTTTCAACTTTATTTTTAGAGCATCTCCAACAAAGGATAGGATCTCAGATAATCCGAGATCTGCATCCAAAAACCACTCCAACAAAGGTTGAGAAATTCGTATAGTGTGGAAATGGGGGGCAATGATGTGAAGATTCCGGATCTATTGAGGCGCTTGTTAAACAAACGCCTGGAAACCAGACGCTTGTTGAACAGGCGCCTCAATATGAGGCGCCTGTTGAACAGGCGCCTGTTAAACAGGCAAAGAAGTCAACAGAAAGTCAACAGGCGCCTGTTCAACAGGCTCCTGGTCTTCAGGCGCCTGTTGAACAGGCGCCTGGCCTCATTTCTGTTGGAAAAATGAGGCCTCCAACGTTTTGGAGTGTGGAAAATCCAATTTCCACACTCCAAACTGTTGGAGATGCTCTTACAGTTCAATACTAAAACATTTTGGTTCTACATCGAAAATTACTATTGGGTATTTGATATAAGCCAAAAATGATTTCCAAGTAATCGCCAATAACAATCAGTTTGAAAAATGTAAAGCCATAAAATAATCAATACTAGGGTCAAATGTTAATACTACTCTATAGCCACATGTATGATGAGTAAATAGCTTGCCTTGACTGTAAAAAATTTCCTCACCAGACCCATGAATATTGGGCGTAAGGTATAAGACTGATATGTGTATTGTGTATACAATGTTTTTCTCCTTGTTAGGTAATCATTTTTTATGAAATCCAATTATAACATTAGAATTTATTTGAAGGTCAAAAAACCTATTCTACATATATCAGGAAACGTTTTCTTGAAAATTGTACACTGAAAGTAACAGACATACTATATTTGAAGAAACCATTAATGTTAGAATTTAATTGAATATAAACCAAATAATGCAACTGCAGACAGTGTGAAAATCCATAAATTGCTGCTACATATAAACTTAAAATAGAAGAAGAATGACCGAACTGAGAATGCAAACACTAAGAAAAATGCAATCGAAGATAAAATGGGAGAATATTACCTCAACTACTACATAAGATGCAAACCTAACGGCAAAGATGATGAGGAAAAAGAAATCCAAAATTGAGGAGAAGGCGGCGGCAAATACGGGCTTAGATCGATTCCAACTTCTTCAAGCCGATCAGACGGGAAACTGCGTGCTCCAAAGGGAAGACATGGACGGTAGAATCGGCAAAGATCGTCGGCAATCACAATGTTAAGGGGAGAAAGGAGAAAACTGTGGCATAAGAGTTTAGTGATCCGTTTGTTTACACATACATGTGTGAGGTTCTGGATTTTTTTTAGTGGAATGGAAATGAAAGGCCTTTTGCACATAAATTGAGCTTTCTTATAATATAATAATAGACACCAGAACATGGACTTAGCACGAACTTTATTAGTAGCCTAAATCTTCATTCTGTAGATCTTGGGATGCTCGTCATTTGGAGTCGGAAGAGCTCCACATGGTACCGATGAAAGCTGAAAGCTCCCATTGGTCGTCGCCGCCTTTGATTAATAGATTTATGCGTCAACTAAGTGTCTCTAGCCAAAGAAATCATGTCATCCATATGAAAAGTATCAAACGCCAAAATTTTGTATATCTTCAACTGTCACTTCAATATTCCAAAAAATAATGTTGTGTGATAACCTAACTCTTTTTTCAGCTGGCAAAGAGGTTCATTAATGTATGATGTGTAAACTTGCCACATGTTCTTCACTTATACACAAGGAATTACACAGAGAGAGATAATTGCGAGTCCACTTTTAGTTCTTTTTTCGTATGCTAACTCTTAGGATATGGATACCTAAGTTGATGCTTTTTCTTGATCAGGCGTTGATTGACTTCACCACTTCATTGTGTGGATCATGCTGCATAAAGGCTCCACCCTTTTTTTAGCTGGGTAAGAAGTTCAATAATGTATTCTTTATCATGGATTTGATATGGAAATCACGACTGCATATATTTTTGAAAAGGTAAATAAGTTTGCATTTATTTTGTTATTCATATGATATTTATAGTAGTAACCATGATGGAGAGGAAGAGTCTTGCTGGTAATAAAAACAAGCAAAGCAAGACCAAGCTGTTTATTAGATACTGTTAGTGACCAAGTCATTGAACTGTATTGCCAAGAAGAGTATTATTGCTAGCTGGATCCAAATGAAGCTGAATAAACGGCAATAAAAAAACCAGTTCAGTATTACAGTTTCTCAGCTAGCAACAGTAGTAGTAAGGTAGTGATGTTAAACTTCATGTTACTTCACACCATGCTTTGATACCAAGACTTACCATAACAAAACAAAACAAAAAATAGATTTAGACCATATACCTATATTGATGATAAGTATGTTTCTAAAAGAGCAAAGTGAGTCAAAGCTTAATGGGAAATATGGTATAAAAAAACATAATTGAATTATTGTAGTTCATATGTAGTGATGGAGGAGGTGTCACGATACTCCATTGTTGCATTATATACAATATTATTGAACAATTTGGATTATCAACTTAGGTTCTTGATTCATTGATTGTTTAATAGTACTAACCAAGTATGTAATTGTCCTATTTGCAATTCACCTTAGCCAACTGGACTTAATAGTAGTTACAGCGGTCTTCAGTTTTTTTTTTCTTATCCTTGTCGTACATGTTTAAGTAATTTCTGAGTAATGGCAATTGGCATTGAATCGAGACATTGATTTATGCAGAATGGGTAGAAGGGATAAATTATGGTTCCTACTTGAAGTGAAACAACAATAGCTACTCGAGAATTTATGCAGCTACTTGAAGGTTGAAGTTGTATCCAACTATATCAATTGGAAAGCTTGTCAAACACATGGATTTGGACAAACCCTCTTTGGTAAAAATTTATTTGTTCATCTCTTATTATTAAGCAGACATTTCTAATAAGAATAACAACACTAAAGAGCCTTTAACCTCGCCCGTTTTCCTTTTCACTTATAGTTATATATATTTTCATAGCTACATCATTTTATGAATCTCTAACTAACCTACCATATTATAGAGCTTATTTTAAAAGTTTATACTTTTGTATGATTAATAGGGGATGCCTATTTGGATAGAAAATAAATATAGAATGTGACACAATAGATCTTAATTGTTGGGTCTCATTGAGTTCACGTTTGTGGTTAAAATCAAGAGGCAATATAATAGTTGTGATCCACTGTGCCAACAAATTTGTTATTATTAAGCGTTACGGCACGCGCTTCACGCGTAAGTTGTTTTTCTACAAATTGCATATGTTTCAACACATTTAAAAAAAAGCACAAATATTTAACCATATTTTGCATTGAAATCATGTGTAATTTTTGAAACTTAATGGTCGAACCAAAAGATTACGCTTCTATTTCAATTATTAATAATGATTATATCTAACAATTATATTTGTGTATGTGTGTATGTCTGTTAGCATATATATTTTGGCACGGGCATATAAGCTCTTTATTAAATTATTAGATTTGAATGGTCTATGTAGTTTGATAAAAATAAACTGAAAAACATAAAGAAAAATGTAATTTTTTTGTTGGAATAGGGTTTGAATTTGTAACATTGTTTATGTTTAAAATTTTCATTTGAAACTAGATGTTAATATTTGTTCACTGTGAGATTCGAATTTATGACCTCTTGTTTGCATGGAAGGACAATTTCGAAATTTCACGGTCGGACTAAAAAATTGTGTTATTATTTTAACTATTAATAAAGATTCATAGATTGGTTGATTTTTCTAGAAAGATCTTGCATTACCTATTCTAATGTTGTCATATATATATTTGACTCGTTCTCTAAACTCTAATTATAATTACATTTGAATATGTCTAAAATAATTGTAGGAAGATTTTATCTTCTAATTTATTGGAAAGATCATATGAAATAACAATTGAATATTCTAAAAGGTACATGTATATGGGTATTTTGAAAAGTTCACGGTCGGACCAAAAGATTGCACTACCAAACCAACTATTAGTAAAGATTTTGTATTCTTATAGATTTCTCATATTTAATACCATACATTCATAACCATATTTTTAGTAGTGGAATAGTTTATGCTAATAATATATCAAATATGTCCATAAATTTGATCGCTGAAACAAACTGTAACCACTATTCGATATAAGATGTTTAGATGAAAAGATGGTTCATATAAAACATAAGTTTGGCTAGCTTGCAAAGTTCTTGGTTATCAAATGAGAAAGAACATAAACCTTTCTGATAAACCCACAGATTCACTGCATCAGTTTTTCAAAGATAATGAATGAAGTTTTAGTGCCAGGCGGACTTCGAGAATAAACATAAAACAGTGAAGCATAACAGTGTTGGACTTCTACAAGGCTAATGGTGATTAATTTAGCATATAGTAACATTATATTGTATGTTGTTCGTTAAATATATCGCAAATTTAATGGAGTAAAATCTTTCCTTTAACTTAATGAATTCAAAGTTAATACTACCCTTATGCCTCTTATTTCTCATATGTTCATCTAGACTTGTTTAATTAACCTATGGTTATTTTTGGTTCGAGGAAATATCATTTTTGCTAATTTTTCTAAATAAACTATTATTATAGAACTGGAATATGAAGTACTTTAGCTACATTGTCATATAAGTTGTACTAGATCTCAAGTATATAATTTTAAGAATAAGCACCGTATTTCTAAAATAGACTCTTGTTGTTTTTCTTGTTGTTAATCTGCCATTTCAAATACATTAATAGTAGTTTAAAATATCTCAATCTTACTCTCTTTTTTGTGTTCGGACAAACCAATGTGTAATAAAAATCAAACTTTGATAGTTGGACATTTTTCTGCTATAGATAAAAATAAAAAAAGTTTTGAAATAGAGAAATTTGAAATAATCTGATGACTCTGCAAGTAATTCGAACAATTGAGAAACAAGTAGTTTAAGTCTTTACTATTAAATTAAAATCTGTATTCTCTTAACAAGGGAAAATAAACTACTAAAACAAATATGAATAAAATGAAAAAAGATAAACTTGGAATGAATCATGTAATTAAAATTTTGTTGAACTCTGCTTTTAATATTGATTGGTTACTGAAAATAGTTTGATATAAGTCATAGGTGGGTTCTGCAGTTACGTATAAAAAATATTGAGAGAGAAAATTACAACATCTTACAATCGTCGCAAAAAAAAGTTTCAGTGATGTTTATAATGGCATTGTATAAACAATATTCTATAGTATTTAGAAATAATTGTGTAAAATCTTTTTAATTAATATATAAAAATATACATCACACGGTCGAAAAGTGTTGTGAATATGGTATGTGCATCTGCCTAAGCAACACTAACAAAATTGTATAAGAACTTATTTCTAGCAACTATAGATATGATTAATATATAAAAATATACATCACACGGTCGAGAAGTGTTGTGAATATGGTATGTGCATCTGCCTAAGCAACATTAACAAAATTGTATAACGAACTTATTTCTAGCTACTAAAGATATGACAACGGCAATAAAAAAATGTTGATATAGTGTTTTAACAATGTTTATCCACCATTGTTAAAAGTTCTTTTTTTCTTGTAGTGACGCTAGAAAAATAAGAAAATTTGCCAAAAAAAATCACTGCACTCATGTTGTTCCAATATTTTTACTTATGCATCCGTTTGATTTCTCTTTTATTGAGCATACAAAGCATAATCTCACCATAGTGAGTTATTTTGAACCTGTAGCTCTAAATTTGTCACAAAGTTGAATTTGCTAGTCAATATTAAAGTCCATAGCCCATAGGCATATACTTAACTTTCAATGCAACTGCATATCTTGAAATTAAATCCAAACAAGATCCTATGTACATATAAATTATTGAGTTACATCATCACACTGACCGTAGTACCAAAATTTGCGATGTAGACACTTCCTCCCATTGCAAAACTGAATATCTTAGTACTATTCCTGGAAAAAAACGAAGAGATATAGCACTCGTTGAGCTCTATAAAACCCCATTTTTATTAAAAATTGAACCAAGCATGAAAAAAATGGAGAAAAGTAGATGAAGGGGAGAATTAAATGATTCAATGTGTCGCTAGTGTACATCAGTTTTTATGATGAAAAAAGGCTGCGCTAAGAAAAATATGAATTCCTCTCAGTACTTGTGATCTATCATCGTTTACTCATCTATACAAAAGGTTCACACTTAAATGAATAAACTATGTTGATAGTGCATTTTCTATACAAATGTCTTGTTTAGTCTACTTAATCCATTGTGGAATGCTATTATGGCATGTAAAAGGATATATTTATAACAAATATGTTTTTAATACACTTTTGAAGTAATTATAGATATTGTAAAAATAGTACCCTATTTTCATTTTTGCCTATACATGAAAATATTTGATAATTACCAAACAAAGCATTGAAAAATGTGTTTTCCAATTAAATATGTTATTTTATATGCAGTTATACTTAACATTTTAGACCTAAGAAGACATTTGTATTGGAGAATCACTTGCTACATAACTCATTTATCAAATCCATTTAAAACGTGTAATACTTAAATAGCTTAAAATTTAAAATATGAATTGCAAACATACATGCACTATAACAAACAAACGACTAAGGCGTCAATGGATAACCAAAAAATCTGAAATCCATCCGCATTCGTGTCCGAAAAGCAGATAAATACCTGATATTCGAAAAAACAGATATGGATGCAGATATGAAGGCATTCGCATCAGAAAATTATCTTTTCGTTTTTTGACAATGTTATAGTTTATTTTATATGTATTTTAGTACGATAAAATATGTGCATTTATTATTTTATTAAGTAAATGTTTTATATTATAATATGCATTCAATGCATTTTAACTACTCAAAAATATTTATTACCATTATATTTGTTGATTTTGCATACTTTTATAATCAATGGTATTAAAAATAATTACGTTAAACCAAATTTTCTATTTATATTTCTTAATTTATCGATCAATTGCGGATAGGATAATTATCCGATATTCGTCCATATCCGCGATTGAGGATATCCAATATTCGAAAATGGTTTCAGATGTGGATGCGGATATGACACTATCCGCATTCGAAAGTATTCGTTGTCAGACTGACAAATATGACAAAACGATGCCAGAGTAAAGTTGCACTCATGAACCTATGTTAATTTGAATATGTATCTTATGCGTAGTTTAAATCTAAACTTAATTCAATTTAATCTGAATAACAATAGGATCTAGTAGAAAGTGATATTGAAATTTTAACAACCACAATAATTGGTCTAATGTACGCATATCATCTAATTTGAGTCCTACTGCGTTAGTGAATTAGTGCCTAGTCCACCAATTCATGTTATATTGTGATATAAATATGTTATATTGTTCACATTAGAACAAACATTACACATGGTGCATAATGCAACCAAATCATTATACCACACTAAAAAGAGTGCTCCATCGACAGAGTAACCACATATTAAATTTTTTATAAAAAAATAGAAGTAGAACTCTCGCCTATAAGTTATACGTGGCTAACATAAGTTAATTATTTCCAATATATACAATCATATATGGTATTTTATAATCAACATTATTTTCAACTTTTTAAAGATTTTTAACAAATGTCAAAGGTTTGATAATTAAAAAGAAAAAGAAAACAAATGTTAGAGACAAAATTTTCCCTGGGTTCAACAAGAGCCGTTCCTTCTTGTACTTTAAAAGAACACTTTAAAAGTGAATGGAAATCAATTTTTTATACAAATCTGATGTTTGATTCTATTATTTTCATCCGTTAAGAAACCCCTTAAACTCCAACTAACCACACTGAAATGAACTAAAAATAATAATAATAATAATAATAATAATAATAATAATAATAATAAGTAAATTCATATTTCCAAAATAATGTGTTCTACTTAAGACAACATGGGAGTGTAGACTAGGACTTTCGGATTAAAAGACATCAAAGAAGGAAACTTTGAAAGTTAATCGGGTTTTTGATTAAAAAGCCTAGTAAATTAAAAATCCAGTATATTACAAGAATTATAGAATAAGGTTAAAACTTACAAGTAACCAATTAAAAATTGATAGATACCTGCTTAAGAGAGGGACCTATCGTCCTCCAAAACGATTTAGCACAACAAACAAGTGACTACGGAGGTGGAAGACCTAAGGGTGTCTAGAGAATTTCTTTGATATTGAAGGGAAGTGGGAGGAGCGAGAAGGGGCAGCTGAACTATGAAACCCTAGAAGAGAGAAACGAGGTATTTATTTCTGAAAGTTTTGATAACGATGAACACGTAGTTGCTCGTTATTAAGCAATTTTTTTAATTTAGGCTAGTTTTATAAATTGATCGTCTTTTTAGCCTGTTTACAAATTAATTAGAAATATATGCTAGTTTTGACAATGAATTTAAAAACACAACATGCATGCTGCCTGTTGTGGTTACTTTTATACCATAGTTGGCGATTCCTGAAAAGTCGTCAACTATGTTATTACTTAAAATCATAGTTTATGACTTTTCAAAAGTTGTCAACTATGTGCATTACTTAAAAATATGTGTACGATTTTTGAAAAGTCGTCAATGAACGTTATTTCAAAAGTCGTCTACTTTTATGATCATGCATAACAGAAGCTCATCTTTGCACTTTTTCTTCTCACTCTAACTTTACCAAACTCAATACCCTCCCTCTAATATTTTACTGCAATCTCTTATCGTTTGCATCGAAAACAATCAAAACTTGTGTTTGAGTAGATCTAGTTTAAAAATATCAACATTTTCTTACTTCGAATCAATCGAGGTATGAATTTGTAAACCTTAATATTTTGGTCGATTTGTAAATAAAATTGTGTAATGTTGTATTTATTGTTATTGTAGAATAACTTCTACTTTTTTTTCCAACTATTTACTATTTTAATGATAAATTGGTTATTGAAGATCAAATGTGTAGAAAATATGTCGGTGGTTCTTACAAATCGGTGAAAGTTCGTAAAGGCTCTAACTTAGAACAATTAAAAAAATCGGTTTACAAAGCAATGAACATAAAACCAAAGGAGTTTAATATTGATTTAGCTTGCAATTGACCAACCAACTCCGGATCTAAAGCAATTTTTACTATTGACGATGACGACGTTGAACTAAATATTTTCAACCGTATTTAAATCTATAGAGTTGTTTGTTGGAAAAGGCAGAAGGATGACGGTGGTAGAACAACCAGTATCAGCACCTGTAGTTAATCATGGTATTGAAGATTATTCTAGAATGGTGGAGACCGTAAACAATACTCAAGGAATTATCTCTCCCAACTACAATAATCCGCATATGAATGTAGTGAACTATGGGCAGTAACAAATGTTCCTCTGATATCCTTCTTTCATGAATTATCAGCAAAGCTTACAATTTAGCTATCTATATCCGATGCAGTATAGTTTGTAACACATATTTGCTAATATTCTTATGTCATAATAAATTCATTTTATTAGAGTTGGTACTAAATTTAAAATTTTCATCTGCAACTTTATTTCACTGCAACGTGCGACACAAAGTGCTGGACTATCGAATAGCCATAGTTCTTGTCCAATGCGGTCCACACCCTCTGAATTATATCATATGAGCAAATTGTACGTTTTGTTTTGCAATTCTAATTAATTGTATTGCATTTTGTAACTGTATTAAAAAAATTGTATATTTATATTGTAGCTTTTCGGCACATTATATTGATACACGGTCGAACATTCAACCAACAAATGACGTAGGGGTTCCAAATGTATCCGATGATGATATGGATATAGACGCTGATGCGGATGTACACTATGATCCTGCTGTTGATAGCATGACCGTTCTCATTGGATCGGAGAATGATAGGGAATGGATCGATAATATGCAAGTAAACAATGAATCACTAAATTATGATTTTGGAGTTGCAGACAATGCTGGTGAAGATAGAGATGAATCTGATATGGAGATACCTCTGGATGATGATTTGTGTAATGCTCAAATGATGGATATATCCGTCATTGTAAGTTTGCAATTCAACAATAAATTATTCTCATCGTCTAGTGTTCAAAATGGTTCAAAGTTAACATGGTATTTGAGAGCAAAGCAAAATTTCTGCAACAATTAAGTTAATGGTCTATTTTTACATGCAATTTCTTTTAAGCCAAATTAAGTCAAAAAAAATATACCACCGTTTGCAATGTCGATTCAAATTGTCCATGGAGAATGCATGCTATAGTGTCCCATAAATCTAAATCCGGATGGTGGGTTATTAAAAAATATCCATGCGATCATACTTGCGTTAACCTAACAGTTAACTCTAATCACAAGCTAGTAAATCAACTTTTTTAGTTCTGAAGATCATGTCTTTTGTGAAAGCATATTTGAACATAATTGCTAGAACGGTGCAAGTGTTGATGAAAGAAGAACTGTTTGTTAAAGTTGGTTATATGAAAGCGTGGAGAGTATTGAGCAAGTCAGTTAAACGGATATACGGTGATTGGGCAGAATCCTTTACCAACCTACTATAATATTTTGCTGAAATTGCTAGGACGAATCCATATAGTGTTGGACATGTAACAACCGATGAGTTTGGAGTTTTTTATCATGCATTTTGGGCTTTTGGGCCTTATATTAAAGGTTTTGTACATTGTCGGCCTTTGCTTTTCATCAATAGCATGCATTTGTATGGCAATTACAAAGGTATCTTATTGCAACTGCAGTAGATGGGAATGATCAGCTTTACCCTTTGGCATATGCAATTGTTGAGTCAGAATCATATGATAGTTGGGGTTGGTTTTTTGCGTGCATGCGAAGGTTCATTCATAGTGGTAATAATCGACATATTACTTTTATTTCCAATAGAATGAATGAAATACTGACAGCATTGGAGAGCAACTAGGGATTATCTCATAAGCATAGATTTTGTGCCAGACATTCGAAAGCAAATTTTCAAGCGGCGGGCTTTAGACACAAATGATTGACGGGTTTATTTTATGTCGCAGCATGTGCTTCGGAGAAAGTTGAGTATATAAAAATCCAAGGGAAAATTAAAACAACCAACGTTAAAGAGCATAATTGGATAGGGAGAAGTTTGGGTGGAAAAGAGGAAAACTGGGTATTGTGTAAGGATGATGGCGGTCGATTTCATGTTATAACTAATCATGCGTCAGAAAGTTTTAACGGTGAGCTTAGAGGTGCACGATCATTACCTGTTAAAGCTTTGGTTGCCCATACCTTCTTTCGATCGGCGGATTATTTTTGTCAAAGAAGATAGTTTGCTAAAACTTTAACTACTCGTTTAACTCCAAATTGGAAAGCAAAGATAGCCAAGAGAGCAAGTGAAGCAAGATGTTCAAGGCTTGTCTGATTCGGTCAAGTCGAATGGCAAGTAATTCACTACTTTGGTGATGAATTTAAAGTAACAATCGATGGTAACACTTGTTCTTGTACATGCAACATTCCGTTACTTGAGCAAGTGCCTCGTGCACATGTTATGGCAGCTTGTTCGTCAGTTTTAAACGGTGCGAATAGAGCTCATCATGACTCGCATCACCTTGGTACTCGGTTTAGAAATATTCGACGGCGTACTCACCAGAATTTCATTATGTTCATGATAAACGTTATTGGAGTGCATACAAAGGACGGTCGGCTCTACCTCCAACAGCCCGTAGAGCACCAAGAAGGCCCAAGTCTACTAGAATTAAAGGTGCTATGGATGAGAAGCAGACTCCAAAGGGAAATAGGTGCAGCAAATATGGAGTGCACTGCCATAAGAAAAATAATTTTATTTTTGCAATTTAGCGTTTATATTGCTTGTGGATGTTTGAGCTAATAATAAATGATGTTTTTTGAGTTGGTGTTAAGTGTGTTTGTTTGAGAACTTGTTTTTCTATTTGATACGGACAACACGTTCATAATACTACTTGTTATTGTGTAATATGTTTGTTTGGGTTGTTGCTGTGCAAACCATTGTTGTGTAATATGTTATTTGTTCCAAGTTTCTGTTTGAAACCTGTTAACTTGGGCGTTTTTTTTAATATTGCCAATTGGCACCTTTTCAGATATCGTCTACTGGCGATATTTGAAATAAGCCTCAATAAACCAAGTTTCAAACAAAAATCTGGAACCACCAAAATATTACATTCCATACTACATTGTAAGGACCAGGAAATTAATTGATATTTAGATGAATATTTAATTATATTTTAAATAATTAATAAATGAAATTTTATTAATAAATAAAACTATTTTAAATAAAAACTAATGATAATAAAATCATTTTCGAAATTTGTTTAACAAAATATACAGTTTATAAAGAAATAGAAAATGTGATCTAAAATTATTTTCCGAAAATATTGATCTTTCATTGGTTATAAGTTATTCAAAAGATTATAACACTATGTTAAACACACATGCACACAATATAAACTAAGTTAACACGGTGTGTACATGTTTATCTGTGCATGCTTCTCCTTAAATATATAAACACATAAGTTAAAATAAGACTTATTTAATATATATATATATGCTTAACATAAAAAAATACACATTTTCAACACAAGTACACTAGAGAACATGACATTAATAGTTGAAAGCAAGGGAGGTGTAGTGGACGGTTTTGAAGGGGGGATGGGTATGGATGTGCATGCATATTTTTATTTTAATATAAATCACTTTACATTATTTTAATTAAATCCTAAGCATATACATACCCCTTTATCTTCATATTTTCATGTTTATAACCTCCTTGTTTATTCCATCCTAAGAGCTTGACCTAAAGCATCCATGGCTTCCTCTTCATAATTTTAAAGACAGAAAATAAATAACTTTTTTTGGCTAAAATCTCTTCCTTAGTTCACAAAAACATTTCTACATCTCCTACAACACCTTCTCTTCCAAAACACAAGCCCATCCACCCCAAAACCATGATGGTCGAGCCAACATCACCCATGGTCGTGCCCAACAAGGCCTAGGCCGAGCCAAAGTTCACTTGGCTGAGCCCTTCTAGGTGTTCGAGCAACCAAAAGTTTCGAATTTTTGCAAAATTCTAAGGCATTTTCAAGTTTCGGCAAGAGTTTGCTTTGATTTAGAAAATTTTCGGTGACCAAAACTAATATTTTTGAAAAAGAAAACAACTTGTTTTAATGATCTATATGTTTTGAAATTATAGTGTTTGTCGTGTTAAAATATCATGTTGTTTGGATGATATATGATTGCAAGCTGGTTGTTTGGTATAGATTTATGATTTGGATAATATGTTGATATGTTTGGATATGTATATGGATATGTGATATTGATTTATGATATGATGGTAGTGTTGTTTATGAAACAAAACCAAGTGTTGTGAGATGATTGGGAAAAACTAGTGCTTTAAAAGTCGCAATGGACTTGAGATTCGATTTGAAAACGAAAGCTTTTTTTCTAGCTTTGGATTTTTGAAAATGTTTTCCCAAGTTTTACCTTTTGTTTAAGTTTTCAAAACTCTTACAATTGTGTTTTCAAGTATGCGGTAGCTAGGGTTAAGTGAGATTTTCACCTAGTAATCAATTCTAGTGAACCGCGCTTATAACGATAATCGCTATGGATGCAGTTCGGGAAATTTCATGATTTCAAGTTTTTAAGTGTTTTCTTTTGGATTGCTTTTGAAAACTCATTTTAAAATAATTAAATCAAAAGTTTAAGTTTTTAATTATTTAATAATTTAATTAATTAGGGTAATTATTAATTAATTAATTAATCGGAGTTTAAGAAATTATTAACCGGTTATTATTTTTAAATTAGGTAAGTTTTTAATAATGATTATTTAAGATAAAAGAAAATTAATTTTTATTTAATCAAGTTTATTTATTTTAATTAATTATTTAATTAGAGTTGATTATTTAATTATTTATTATTTAATTAAGGGTTATTTGTCCACTCAATTAAGGTTTAATTTCTTAAATATATGTTATTTAATTAAAGTACAATTAAGGTTAATTATAAATAAAATTGGGATTATTAATGATTTAATTAAATATTAATTAAGGTTTAATTGAGTTTTGAACTTATGATTTAATTTAAGTTTATTTATTTTAAAGTTTCTTTTAAAACACTATCGGTTATTATTTTTAATCACTTTTCTTATTTAAGTAAATTGTTTTAAATCCAAGGATCTCATGTCCATGCTATTAAATAGCCAAATGAATTAAAGTAGTTGTAATAAAATGATGACGCGTTTTACTGAAAGTAAGTCGATTTGTACTTATCACAAATACCGCACTTCGGGAACATGATGAATACAAGGAGGTTAATTTCGATAAACGGGTCATGATAATCTAAGCATATGGAACGTATGTTCATATGTATATATTTACACCCTAGTAGTGGGATAGTCCACTATAAACAACTTGACCATTTAAAATTATCGAACATTTGTTTGGAGAGACCGGGATCGGATATTAGTTGCTATCCGAAAACCACTTCGAACCAACGTAAACGTTCGAATTGGAAATAGTAAAGGCAAGATAAAAGATGAAGACTTTGAAGTGCAAGGGCGGTTTGCTACTAACCCTAAGGGTGATTCCAAAACGGGTGTAGTGGAGATAGTGCCTTCGGTTTGTTCATCTCCTAACGACTTGTATGGATGAGTGCTGACATTGTGTCAACATACGGAAGGCAATGTTAGCAAGTGGCAATGCTATAATAAAGGTAAATGTAGCCTCAGGCCTCATCAATCGGGAATGACTAAAATAAGGGAGATGCAGCAAGGCTAGGTGGGTTGCTCCCATGAGGGTAAGGTCGTCCCTATCTAAAGTCCCTACTATTGACTCATTTATGCTTTGGTATGGTTGTTGATCCCAACCGAATGGTGATCTTATTCGATACTATCCAGTAAAGGGTAGGCCGGTCTTGTGTTGGCAGGGTTCGATAGGTTCGACGTTGGTGTTATTTTACCTAGAGATGCACCATGATGGACGTTACCCCAGTAGCCCAGTCATTGTATGGAATCCATTCTCCAATAAGTGACTTCGGTCTTAGTTGTATACATATTATGTTGGAATTTAATTAATGCAACAATTTCGGCTATGTGAATTATTTATTTGAAAACCCTAGACATTATGATAATATCACTGGATTTCTACATAAAGTGTTTTAGTTATCGTAAGGTAAAAACTCATCCGTGTTTATGTGCGGCATGGTCTTACGAGATACCTTTGATTTTCAAAATCGTTTTGTAAAGTAAAAATTAAGTTGTTTGAGTTTACTCACACCAGACCCATGTTTGACCTGGAGTTTTATTTTCTTTTCCTAAATCACTTGGGTACTCAAATTTTTACGAGTAGCCAAATGATCCAGGTTTCTTGCTGTTCGAAGGAGCTGGAGCAGGTGGCTTCACCGTTAGATAATTATTATCTTATTCCGTTGTGTTTTGTGTATGATCAATGTATTTTGTATGGACGGGTAGTTATAACTGTCCGGTTGAAATTTGTAATGTAATGACTCTGATGTATTATTCATATGGAAATGACTATGTAATATCTTATGTTATCTATTATATGTTGTTCTGATTCGTGGTAAGATTATGTGATTGTGTAGTTTCTTCTTATCTTTCTTTTTCTTCTACCTTAAATGGCTGGTCTTTCAGTGCAAGAAATGCGGTAGTTACATTTTACATACCCCAAAATATTTTCGACATCAATTATAGAATACAACATATTACAACATCAACATATTTTCAACATTAAATTCAACATTCAATGCAATATACCCCAAAATTCAAAATCTGACACAACATCTGATACAACAATAAATCCGTAATACTAACATTAAATTCAACTTCCGATAAAACATACTCGAAAATTCAACATCGACAAACTACCCTTTAATCTCGTAGGTTGCGAACTTTCCGATGGTGACAAACGTTTTTGATTTTGAGTTTGGTAAAATTAGATGAGAAGGGAAAGGAAGAATGGGTTATAGTTATATAGAACCAGAAAAGCAGATAACTTTTGAAATAGCGCCTATTCGCGACTTTTCAAAATTCGCCCACGTGTTTTAAGTAATAATATAGTTGACGACTTTTCAAAAGTCGACAACTATGCTATAAACAAACACAACATACGGCATTTGAAATGCCGCCTATTATGTTTCTCTAACTCATCGCTGACATGGCCAAAACTGACCTATATTTGATAACTGACTTAGAAATGTCATTAGTTTACAAAACTAGCCTAAATCAAGAAAAATCTCGTTATTAATTGACACAATGCATAAAATGTATTAAATTAATATCCTAAGAAAGTGCAATTAATATGAAGAAAGTAATTTATAAATCAAATACTATTCACTTTTATGCAATACCCATATATTGAAAGGGAAATATAGTTTAAAAAAATTAAGTGTATACAATATTGTGTTAGATTTTTTCTAAAAGTAAACTACAAAATTTCTAGCAACATTTAGTAGCATGGATGGGAAGGAAAGTTGTATTGACTAGAACAACATCGCAATTAATATAAAAATTATATAGGTAGCGAATGTTCAAATTATTAAAACTGAATAACATCCCTAATGGTAGGCTCTTTAAGATATATCTTTTTATCGCGACTTCAAAAACATTATTAGCAACACAATACGTAGTAAAATATCTATATTCTTTCACGATAATATTTTAGCGTTGCAACACTTCAGATATCTACGTATATTTTATTCTAAAATCCACGTACTATTTTCGATCCATAACAAAGTCGCAAGTAAGGGAAATGTAATACTTCCAAGTACCCACTGCCCATATTATTGACAACGTAATTTAATGTTGCAAATATTCACGTTTAGCCACTTATACTTTTGTGTTGCAAATGGTTGCACCGCTAAAAACAAAATTTGTTATAGTGTACCTTGTTCCTCCAAAGTATATTTTATAATTCAATTGCTTACAGCTCACTTATGAGTTGTATGGAGTTTAGTCTAGAATTGAATAACTCAGCTCGTATTGATTCAAAGTAGTTCAGAAAAAGATCCCATTTTCTATTACATCTCATCCTCTATTTATATACGTGTAAATTGCTAGGAAATGCTCATCAACGTTCTTCACATCGGGCCGAAGCTGTAGCGAAAAATCATGGGTAAAGCCCACAACTTTACAACTCGGTACCAAGTTTTGTGTGCACAACTCGGTGCTAAGTTGTATGGCCTTGGGCATTTTTTTGATTTCTTTCCCCTTTGTTTTCCGTCACTCAAGCAAGCTTGTCGACTCACCATAGGTTACAATTAGGGTCCGAGTTGTGGATGCCAAGTCAAAGGGGACCGTTGTAACGATCTGCCTTTCTTACACCTAAAAATGATACTTAATGCATCCTTGGTATTCTCCTGCCGATCATTTCAGTGTCTGAAAGATAGGTCATTTGGGTTGAAGATAAAAAAAGACAGAATAGAATCTCACATCGTAGCGAGAAAAATATATGATATACACAAGATCTTTACAAAAATAAATCATCTTTATTGTATACAACATCAGAGTACACTAACTTATTATCAGCTTGGACAGTATTAAAAGCATGTCCTTACAATTTCTGATAAATACAGACATAAAACAATATAATCAAAACAACGGAAGAATATAAGATACGTGAATACGTCTTGAAGAATCCAGCTCATCTTCTGCAAGCTTTAAAGAATGTAGCAAAGCTTGAAAAATATGCTCAGGTTGACCCAAGCATTATAAAAAAAACAACACCTGGGTCAGTCTGGTAAAACCAGCATGAGAAACTCAAATCACAAGGAACTTTATTATAACTTATAAAACCCTTTAAAATCAAAGATATCTCGCAAGACCACGTCGCAAATAAACACGGACGGGTTTCCACCTTACGATAACCAAAACATTTTCTTGTGAAATCCAGTGATATTATAATAATGTCTATGATTTAAAATATCAATAATCAAGGAGCTGTAATGTGTGTATATGACAACAATAATAGACATACAATCAAAAATCATAGGCTTATATTGGAGAATGGATTTCCAACAAATGGCAAGGTAAGGAACTGCCTTCCGAAAATCTATACACCTCTAGATAAAATGTACAGTGGGATGGATAACCTTTCGACCCTTTCCAACATAGGACTAGCCTACCCTTGAACTAGGTAGTACCGAAAATGACCACCCCTTGGTTGCGATCAACAACCAAAAATGGGCCCCAAGCATCCATAGTGATATCGACACTAGATCTTGGGATGATCATACCCTAATGGGTGCGACCCCCATGGCCCTCTGGCTTGAAAGGCTACACTCTTAACATTTAGAAATCCATCTTGGAATGCTAATACAGCCCTCTGGCAGAAATGCAATGCTAGCATTCATCAATAGAAGTTTGTTCTGAGTTTGAATGAAACCCGAGGCTCTTCAAGGAGCATCGTCGTCAATCATCTTCAAGATGTCTTCCACGTGAACGCATACTTCGGTTTGGAGTGGTTATCGAATAACATATCTAATCCCGATCTCTCCAAATTAACAACAATAATTTCCGGTTGACTCATTCCCGGGTCTTTTGGAAGTATACAACAAATATTTGAGTCCTCACCGAGGAACTTGCATATACAATCATACTTTCTAAATCAAAACTGGCCCAGATTTGATAGTCGGTTATTTAGCTATCAAATAATCAAACAACAAAAATTCAAAGATTTAATTATCCATAACAACCACTAAAGCTCAGAACAAATCTTTCATTTATTAAATTTCTTTTCAATATGTTTATCAAAACTTTCATATACTTATCTCACTGACATAAGTATATCCACAAAACATTTGTGAAAGATTTCTAATTTCAAAATCATATTAAAAGGATCAAAACAAAAGTTATCTAAATTGGAGATAAAAATAACCTCAAATAATATTCTTTCGGTGTTAAGTGTGGAACAAATATCCATACCACCATAATTAAGAAGATCGGTTAAAGGAAATCCAAATCTCAAATTCTTTTATAATATACTTCTATAAGTGTTTTTAATAAATCTCTTCCATTTATGAAATCTACTTTACTTAAATTCCAAACCCATTTATAAAACTCCAAGTTAATTTACAAAACTCATTTATAAATATCAAAACCATTTATATAACCCCTATAAATCTCCAAATCAATTATATAACTTCTTTGATAAATATCCAGAACCATTTATAAAACTTCTTATAAATACTAAAAATCATTTATAACTCTTTTATAAATATTAATCGATAAGGTTCCTTTGATAAACAAGTCATTTATTTAATGCACCTTTAAATAAACAAGTTATTTTTCAAAATTCATTCGTTTAATCATCTTTAAACCATATAAACAAAACAATGATTTTAAACAATCATTTTAAAAAGTATTCGATTAACTTCAAAAATACCTTCAATAAAATCATTGCCTGATTATCCTTTAAATGTCATATTTAAAAATGATAATAACTTTAAACCATTTTCAAAAGGATAAAATGAAATACTTGACTTCACAAATTCAGATAGAGGCTTACTGACCACAACGATTCATTTAATTGAGTTTAACTTATCAAGTTATGACATGGGTATTTTCATAACAAGCAGGTATGTATAGGGAACCAATAATAATCAATCATACAAGTAAATGTCCAAGCTAGTAAGATAGCAAATGGGGATTTGTTCTGCTAAACATTTGCCTAAGTTAATATAATGGTAGAATGGGTTTTTATTTTGCCTAATAGATGTCAACATAATCTACTTGGTGAACTATTGTAGAATAGTAATTTATTCTACCCAACAGATGTCAAATACAAGTTAATTAGTAGAATGGTGATTTATTCTGCTAAACAAATGTCATTGGGTTTCATATTCAATTGGGGTTACTTAAGGGTGGTCGCCAAAGAAATCCCTTGGATTTTTTTTGGCAAGGCCGAAATCCCTTGGATTTAAAATACTCTTTGAAAGAAATTTGCTTAAAACAAAATCCGATCTTTGGAAATAAAATGATTTAAAACTTTTAAACTTTTATATAAAAATAATTAAACCTTTAAATAATTAATTAAACAATAATTTACTTTTAAATAAATAATTAAACCCTAATTAATCTTTAACTAGTTATTAAATAACAATTTTAAATTTTAAATAATAATTAAATATAAATTAATCTTATTAAGTAATTAAATGATCCTTAATTAAAACTTAAATAATAATTAAACCTTAATAATTAAATTATAATTACGTGTTAATTAAATCTTAACTTAAATTTAACTTGATTAATAATTAATTAATAATTAGACACTTCTTAAATAAATAATTTAATTAATCCTAGCTAAATAATAATTAATCTCTAAATAATTAATTAAATAATAATTAACTCTTTATTAATTAACAAATTATAATTATCTTACTTAAAAATAATTAAGTGCTAATTACCCTAACTTAATTAATAATTAAGTACTAATTACCTTACTTAATTAATTAATAAAATAATCATTAATTAATTAATTAATAATTTCTTTTAAATATTTAAAATATGTTTGAAAACACTTTTCAAAAGATACTTAAGTTAAAACATTTTAAATTCAAAAAGAGTTCGTTTTTCACGAACTGCATTTACAGCGACTATCGCTATACGATCCAAAATTGCAAAACTTGTTTAATATATCAAAGGACTTTAAAATACTTAGCATTCATATAATAATTACTTTTACAACTTAATATAATATTTTGAAGCAAAAGTAAGGTTTTGGAAATTAAATCAAAGTTTTAAAACTTATAACTTTTCAAAAACAATTCTTAAGTAAAACCAGTTTTCAAAATAAAGGATTTCTACATCGCTACCTTACAAATTCAACTGTTAACTTTTCTTAATATACAACTTCATAAGCAAGTGTACCAACATATATCGTTGACATTATCAACATACCCAAGTAAAGGCATTAACTTGCTATTAATTAACTAACTTTCATGTTCAAGTTTACTATACCACATCCAAACACATACATATGCACACATAAGCAAGACAACTACAACATTGTCTAAACCAAACATCCAACATTCTCAACAACCAAATAAAAATATTTATTATCAAAGTAATCATTATATTTAACAACCAAGTAACCTCAAAAATAAAGTCAAAAACTTATGTAAAAGTGCGAGATTTACCTACCTTAAAGCTAACCAAAACTAACCAAGCTTACTAACTTTTGCAAATGACCTAGAGCTTTGATTTTCCTTAGCAAAAATGGAGTTTTTGGTGGCCTTAAAGACCAAGGCAATTCGGCCATGAAGGGTATGCTCGGCCGAGGGCTTGGAGGGTGGGGGTTTGACCTTGTTTTGAGAAAAAGGAGTTGTAGTAAGGAAAAGAAGAGGTTTAAACAACTTTTTAAATACTAAAAGATGGGAAAATAATATTTTCTAACTTTGAAAAAGAAATAGGAAGTCATGGAAGCTAAAAAAAATGAAGCTTTGAATTAGAAAGAATGAAATGAGAAATAAGAAAGAAAATTAGAAATTTGCTTTTATACAAAATGAATTAGCTAAATTACCAAAATGACCTTAATGTACATACCCTCCTCTCCTAGTTTTCCACCTCATCATGCATCATGCTCCCTTCCTCCTTGAAAACGTGTAAAGCATGTCCCCCTCCTTCACATGGTTAACCAACATGAATTAAATGCATTTGTACCTTGCTTTAGACAAGTTTCCTCCTAATGTCATGTCATGATTAAACACTTTTTAATTGTATTTTTTTACATTTGAAAATTCAACTCATTTAAACTTAAGTATATATATACCTATATGATAGCATATGCTAACTTATTTATACATGTATGTGCCTATTTATACTATATAGTTCATAAAGTTTTCCGACAACTTTTAGCCGATGAAAAGTCAAAATTTTGGAGAAAGAATTCCGGTCACATTTCCGATTTTTCTTCAAACTAAATATTTTTGTAAACAAATTTTGAAAATTATTTCACCATTATTATTTATTATTTAAAAGAGTTTCATTTTAATTGTAAAATCCATTATTCGAATATTTAAATTTAATTAAATATTTGTAAATCAAAGCAGTGAAATTCCTGGTCGTTACACTCTCACCCACTTAAAAGAATTTCGATCCCAAAATTTTACCACAGCTCTAAACCCAGAAACGCTTAATACTACCCATCAATCTGTAAGATGTACATAGATTATTCCTATGTAAAATCTGATTTGATCACTCACTTGAATACATAACTTTACTTTCAAACTAGTATCGCTCACTCGATTCCCTAGTGCGGACTCCGATCAGCTTTCTCAATTAGAAGCTTTTGTTCTTCTTACCTAGCCATAAACTATGGTAGAAAACTTTTGATTCCACATTAAGAACCTTCACTAAGTGTTCACCGTCAATAATTGAACGATAAATTCTTATCCAGAATGGTGTGAAACACCTCAAGTCGTGTATTTGAATCTTGGATCTAGAACTATATGAGAAAGAGAAATGATCTACGCACAACCTACGTACTTATCTTATTGGTTCTTACTACCCAACTCTTCTTACCCTTCCCAAAATATTTATGAAAATATTTCATAATAATTCCAACTTAGGTTAAACATTTTATAATGACATAACTTATATATGAAATCTTTTCATAAAATCATTTTAATTTATTACTTGTATAATACTCTTCTACATCCTAATTATATATATAAAACATCCGATCTTTGACTCTATTCACTTTTAATTATTCAGATGTAGGCCCAAAATAATTGGGCTCTCAAAACTGAGCCGATCAATCTAACCTCTTTACCAAATCGGTTTGGCAAGTAGCTAAGAAGAGTAGGACGCTGGTATCCAAACTTCATTCTAGAGTTTGTTTTTTCTTGGATACCTCTAAGGTAAAAATGTTTATTAGTCGGCCCAACAACATCAAATACATTTTTCACTTCGTAGATGTTAAAATCAAAAGATATAGTTTAATAAAACAAAGTTTATTAAGCATCCTTATTAAATTTAACCCAGTTAAAACTTCATTTGTTAATCTATTCATTAATCAAAATACCTTATTACTTTGGAAACTTAGGAGCCAAATACCCGGGTTTTATTTCAAAATCTTGTTGAATGATACTTTATTTTTAACCCTTAGAAAATATACATATAATCCGATTAACTCCAAAATGATATCAAGGAACTGAGTCCTACCAATAGTATCATATATCCCCTTACCAAGAAGGGTAATACTCAAGGGAAGTGTTTACCATCTAAACACATCCCTTTCCCATTTTTAATTATTTTCGAGCTACTTGAACTAGTTAATCATAAAAATACTTCTTCTTTTCAAATCCCTTTTTGAAACAATACTATATATATACTTCCAACTAAATAGTTTAAAAAATATATTTATTACCAACCTGCTTTGTATTTTTTCAGATTTGAACTCGTTTCGATCATACAATAACAAAGAGAATAATTTATTAAGTACACTACCACATTCGCCTAAGCAAATTTTCACTTAGAAGATTATTTAGATTGTCACTAAACAGATCGAGATCATTCTCCGAACCAAACCAAAGAAAAATCTTACTCTTAAATTCCTTTTCAAATACTTATGCCTAAAAGTATTTTCAAGTAAATTATTAATACTTTCCCCAAACCTTGAAAACCAATTTTCAAAAGCATCGGGATTTAAGTCCTAGAAAATTATTTTGGTCACAAAACACATTTTTATAAAGCTTTATAAAATCAACTTCTAAATATTTATTTTCTAAATTTTCTTTTTTTTAATATATAGCTTTTATTAAAATCAAATTTTAACCCAACATTATCATCGAACGTCTTATAATCAAAGTATGAAACTTAACTCACAAGGGGTTCATTTCAATGTTCCCACAAATGTCTACCTACCCAAGCTATGGTTTTAAAAACAAAGATTGCAAATGAATATACAATCCTATACGATGATAATTAAATATTATCATTTCCTAACAAACAAACAGGAAAAAATTAACTACATAATTTTTTTAAAATCATTCCTTTATATATAAAATATATTCCTAGGTAAAATTATTTCATTTACCAATTTAAGATGATACTATGCTAATTGGTCTTGTTCAAGTGTTTAGAGATCCCGGTCAATAACATTAACTATTCGTATTGACCATAATCCATAAGCCATTCAAAAGATCAATTAACACAACATAAAATATTTTTATAGCACTAACAAATGTGCACTCAAAATATACAATCAAATTCATTCTAGGTTGTTACTAACCCTATCTCTAATGAGTTTACCCCACCAGGGCTAAGGTTCTCGCTTAACCTTACGCTCTGATACCAAATGTAACAATCTGCCTTTCTTACACCTAAAGATGACACTTAATACATCCTTGGTATTCGTGTGCCGATAATTTAAGTGTCTGAAAGACCGGCCATTTGGGGTGAAGAGAAAAGATGATAGAATAGAATCTCACATCATGACGAGAAAAATATATAATATACATAAGATCTTTACAAAAAGAAATCATCTTTATTATATATATCGTCAGAGTACACTAACTTATTATCAGCTTGGACAGTTATAAACTCCCGTCCTTACAATTTCTGATAAATACAGGCAACAATTTAACCAAAACAAGGGAAGAATATAAGATACATGAATACGTCTTAGAGAATCCAGCTCGATCTTCTGAAAGCTCCAAAGAATTCAACTAAATCTGGAAAATATGCTCGGCCTGACCCGAGCATTATAGAAAAAATACACCTGGGCCAGTTTGGTAAAAGCAGCATGAGAAACCCAAATCATAAGGAACTTTATTATAACTTATAAAACCCTTTAAAATCAAAGGTATTTCGTAAGACCACGCCGCACATAAACACAGATGAGTTTTTACCTTACGATAACCAAAACATTTTCTTATGAAATCCAGTGATATTATAATAATGTCTATGATTTAAAATATCAATAATCAAATAGCTGTAATGTATGTACATGACATCAATAATAGAGATACAATCAAAAATCGTAGGCTCGTATTGGAGAATGGATTTCCAACAAATGGCAAGGTAAGGGATCACCTTCTGAAATAAAATGTACAGTGGGATCGAAAACCTTTCGACCCCTGCTAACATAGGACTGACCTACCCTTAAACTAGGTAGTACCGACTATGATCATCCCTTGGATGCGATCAACAACCAAAAATGGGCCCGAAGCATACATAGTGATATCGATGCTAGATCTTGGGATGATCATACCCTAATGGGTGCGACCCCATGACCATGCCGCACCTACCCTGTTTTAGCCATTTCCGGGGTGTGAGGCTTGAGAGACTACGCTATTAACTTTAGCAATCCATCTTGAAATGCTAATATGCCCTCTAGGCAAAAATGCAATGCTAGCATTCATCCATACAAGTTCATTTTGGGTCTGAACAAAACCCAAGGCTCTTTAAGGAGCATCGTCTTCAATATCTTCAAGAAGTCTTCCATGCGAATGCATATGTCAGTTCAAAGTGGTTTTCGGATAAAATTGTAACATCTCCTACCTAGAGGCCCAAAGCTAAGCACTACAGATGTTGTAGTCATCCATAGTATTAACTTCCAGTGACCAACTACGGTAATGTTAATAGTATCCATAATATCAGAAGCACTTGAATATGAAATAAAATCATCACAGATTAAAACATTTTTCTGATTACACTTCAAAACAACATGTTGATGTCCAAGTTGCATAATCCTAAACGTTTCCCAGGTTCAGATCAAATATGATTATTACAAAATATGCCAAGAGCGACATATGAAGATGCCCCCTTAGATGACTAGTGTACTAAATAGTCATAACTAACTTAATACAACACAACGGAAATAAAACTAAATAGCAATTCCTAAATAACTAGCATCAACCTCCTGCTCGTCTACGGAAGCTTATTTCGTCCACCTACCAAAATCTGGAAATCCTCAACCCTCAGTCTACTCAAATTAATTTTAAGCATCCGAGAGTTTAAGGGGGAAAACAAAAACTTCGAGTCAAACATAAAATACGGTGTGAATAATACTATACATCTCGGTTATATGATATTAATTGAGACCACAATGCTTAGCGGAACGAATTTCCCCTTGCTAATAATATCCTTTTAAAACATATCATTTTGTAAATCTTAATCCTGCAACCAAAACTAGTTAAAACAATAAATCAATATCATGTAAGTATATAAATCAGGTAACAAATGGACTATCTGTCCGAACAATATAGTTTTGTTTGGCCAACTACTAACCTTTGGCTGACTCGGGCCTATCAGATAATATAAACAAATAATCTAACTTCTGTTAGATACTCCTCTTCTGAACGGTCTATCCCTAACTTACTTCTCCAAGGTCAACTAATCCTAATGGTTTTGTGGGCTCACCAATAACCTATCTCTATACAATATATTTCTTTCTCTGTGTAACGTCATTTTAGTCTTACATGTGTCAAATCTCTACACACTGGAATTTTGGACTAAATTAGCTAGGGGCTAATAGCTAATGTATAGGGCGTGACCCTATACCAGTCCCATCTGGTATACTAATATCTGAGTCATTTTACTTAGGGTCATCTGCCCATAAAACTTTCCTTGAAAACATTTTATCTTAAATTGATTTAAACCTTTAAATCATATTTTAAACAAGGAAAGTATACTCTATGCTTTACTCAAATCACCTTGCCATGTTATATGTACTTTACACAAAACTTTGTTGATGAAAACACTTAAACCTTTGAAAGTACCCCTTTCGAATCCATTGAAAGTAATCCTTTCGAAACCAATTAAAACCTTAGGCCGAAAGACCAAAACATAGCTTTCGAAACCATTCTTAATAAACCTTTCAAAAACATTACCAAACCTTTCTTTCGAAAGCTTTAAAACCTTTGACATCCTCTTATCAAAATATTACCTTTCGAAACATTGGAACCTTCCATTTAAAACCTTTCGAAAACATTGGGGAACCACCCCTTTGAAACCTTTATCATAAACCTTTCGAAAGTGCTAAAATCCTTTATAAACATCGAACCTTTCGAAATCATTTGGGTTCAAGTGAAACATGTGGAAACCTTTAGAAACATAAAAACCTTTCCTTTCGAAACCTTTGGGTTATACCTTCAACAGAACAAAAGGGTCATACAATAACCAAGTCGAAAGCAATCTCTCGAAAGCAATTCCTAAGTAAAGAAGTGATGGTGTCGAAACCAACCCTTCGAAAGCATTGGAGAAGTGATTAGGTTTTAAAAACAAAGTTACCCTTTTGAAACCATTTGCTTCGAAAGGTAAAAAGCGGCAGTAAGGGATTTCGACCCCTTCGAAAGCATTTTTTTTTAAAGACGCAACCTCTTTTGAAGCCATTCTTTAAATCAATTTGACCCAGTCGGAAGCCGATTAAGTGGAAAACATTCCTTTCGAAGGTAAAGCAGGCTCATTTTCATTTGAAAGCAAAGTAATGCTTCGACCTCATTGGAACCCATTGTCTCGACCCAATACCTTTTGCCTATATCCAATTCACTATGTACCAAGTCTTTGATACTATGTGCATTGGTTTCGATGGCGATGGAGGCGAAAGTACTCAATCGAAACCTAGGTGCCGAAAGTGACGAAACATCTAAAGTGTGACAAACTCTGATTTTTAACTTTAAAAAGTAATTCTTTTCAACCAGCCTGCCTTATTTGTCAAAATATTATTGGTTGCTAATTTTCTTTTCTAAAAGTACTGCCAAAATTTCAAAAATAAACAATTTAAATTATTTACAAAATACCCCTTTTCCTTTTATAAATATATAAAACATTTAAGTCTCATGCCTTAAATAATTTTATATATTCATTAAAACACTTAGAAAAATTCTACAAAAAAACCTATAATTCATTTTTTAATATATTTTCTAACATATATAAATTTCATACCCAAACACATATACAATTTAGCCGTAAATTATTTTAAACCCAAATATCCATTTTTCCTCACTAGTAAATTAATATAAAATCCACATTAATTCAGAAAATTATGAAAATTGAAACCCATCTCTAAAATATCATTTCTGATCTAAATCTAAAATCATAAGGCATTTGGATGTTATTTAATAGGGTTTTCACATCAAAACATATCATAAAATCTGTATGAATTAACATAAATCATCAAAAAACACATATATCCAATTTTAACAATCAAAACATGGCAAAACCTTGCAAGATAGGTCGGATTTAATCTAAAACTGAAACTAATTTAAAAACATGAGATGTATTTATTATTCACCTTAGCTTTGTAATTAAAGAGTTGAGAATGGATTAAGTTGATTTGCTTCTTCCTTTAGCTTATCTTCCTCTTGCTTAATGGTGGCCGACCTCTTAGTTTTAATTTTTGCAAATGAACGTATGAAATGAATGAGTGTAAGGGTTTAGGGTATAAGATCTACTTATTCCTATTTTGCCCCTTATCTGACTTCCCTAACTTATTTTATTTTAACCCATTTTGGTTCATTGGTTCATGTTGGCACGACTACCTCTAATAATCACAAATCTCAATCTCCTAATCATTACATTATTTTATTTTATTTAACTAATTAAATATCCTAAATAATGTTACTCGGACTTAGGGTCGTTACAAACATATCCAATCCTGGTATCTCCATACCAACAACGATAATTTTCGGTTGACTCTTTCTTGTTCTTTTGGAAGTATACAACAAGTATTCGAGTCCACACCAGGGAACTTGCATATACAATTATACTTCCTAAGTCAAAACTGGCCCAGATTTGATAGTCAATTATTTAACTATCAAATAATCAAACGACAACATTTCAGAGATTAATTAGTCATAGCAACCACTAAGCCTTAAAACAAATCTTTCATTTATTAAATCTCTTTTCAAAACATTTATCAAAACATTCATATACTTATCTCACTGACATAAGTATATTCACAAAACATTTGTGAAATATTTCTAATTTCAAAAATCATATTAAAAGGATCAAAACAAAAGTTATTTAAATTGGAGATAAAAATAACCCCAAACAATATTCCTTTGGTGTTAAGTGTGGAACGCATGTCCATACCATCATAATTAAGAAGGTCAGTTAAAGAAAATAGGAATCTCAAATTCTTTTATAATTTACTTCTATAAGTCTTTTTAATAAATCTCTTCCATTTACGAGATCTCCTTTGCTTAAATTCCAAACCCATGTATAAAACTCTTTATAAAACTCCAAGTTAATTTACAAAACTCTTTTATAAATATCAAAACCATTTATATAAATCTTATATATCTCCAAAATCATTTATATAACTTCTTTGGTATGAAATAACTAGTAGATCATGTTGGCTAATAAAATGAGTATATATACTAATTTATACCATGAAATAATAAAGCAGTAAGTAAATGTACACACCGAGACTCATAATGGTTCGGAGCACCTCTCCTACGTCCAGTCCCTAAGCATATGTTAGGTATTTCCTTGGTAAATCCCTCGCTAGACCCAGAGGAATAGGTTTACAACTTAACCAATCTGAGCACCTCTCGGATTTATTCTTTCCTTTGAAAAATACAATTCTTACTTGACAATCTTGTGTTCGCCTGACACTGATTTTGAATTGATAGTACAACGATTCCTATAATCTCCTTGATGATTCATAGTGAGTGCACAGTGATTATTGGAACAATAGCAAATGAAATAATAGAGTTGAAAGCACAAATGCTTAGAATAGCACAAGAGAGCAAAATAGATATAAATTAGAGTAGGAGGTATATGTTTAAGTATGAGTTGTTGTGTTATTTATATATATTGAAGAGAAGTAATCAAGAGTTGTCAATCTTCAAGAAATCCTTTCAGAATTGCAGAAAAATGTTCAAAAAATTGCAACTCTTGAAGACGACCTTTCATAAAAAGTAGTCGTTACAACATCTCAGTCTACTGAGCGAATACGTTAGCCTACTAAGTATGAAGTTTTAATTTTTGCCACAAATATTTGAATTTTTTTTAAAATAGTTCAACACAGTTTCGGTCGACTGGAATTGGGCTCAGTCGAATGAAACCAATTTCAGTCGACTGAAACCAATTTCAGTCGACTGAACAGTGTATGTTCAGTTTTTATATATAAACACTTGTCATGTTAAATTCAATCTCTATGCTATGTTGGTATCTGTGTTTGTGTGTGTCTTTGTGTGTGTGTATACTAACTATCAAAGAGATTTTACAATTCAATCTAAGACAATATGCATACTATTGATCTTGAAGCTCCATAGTTTTGACTTCTTTGACTTGTAGATGATTCTTTTTGCTCATTGCCTTGCTTTTTGTCTTGATGAATGATAGTCTGTCATCATGATATAGTATGTATGTGCAGTATATAGTTATCATCATTAAAATAGAGAACTAATGTTCTAACATGATAAATATCCAAAACCATTTATAAAACTTCTTATAAATATTCAAAATCAATTATAAAACTCTTTTATAAATATTAATCAATAAGGTTCCTTTGATAAACAAATCAATTATTTAATGCACCTTTAAATAAACAAGTTATTATTTAAACATTCTTCATTTAATTATCTTTAAACCATACAAACAAAACAATGATTTTAAATAATCGTTTTGAAAAGTATTCAATTAACTTCAAAAACACCTTTAATAAAATCATTGCCTAATTATCCTTTGAATATCATATTTAAAAATGATAATAAATTTAAACCCTTTTCGAAAAGGATAAAATGAAATATTTGACTTCACAAAATCAGATAGAGGCTTAGTGGCCATAATAGTTCATTTAATTGAGTTTAACTTATTACATTATAACATGGGTATTTTCATAACAAGCAGGTATGTAAAGGGAGCTAATAACAATCAATCATATAAGTAAATGTCCAAGTTACTAAGATAGGAAACAGGGATTTGTTCAGCTTAACACGTCTAAGTTAATATAATGGCAGAATGGGTTTTTATTTTTCCTAGTAGATGTCAACATAATCTACTTGATAAACCATGGTAGAACAGTGATTTATTCTACCAAAAAGATGTCCAATATAAGTTAATTCGCAGAACAATGATTTATTCTACTAAATAGATGTTATTGTGTTTCATATTCAATTGGGGTTACTTGTGACGACCTATAATTATGTACCCTTTGTGCCTACAATAAACCATACATGTTCGACCCAAATAGCACTGAAGTATGGACTATCAAGGGTAATAAAGAAAAATAGATAGAACAGAATCTCACACGAATGGAATAACATATAATATCGAACAAATATCTTTACAGCGGAAAACTTTTAAAATGCATATATCAGAGTCTACCTATATTCAGCTTGGACAATTATAAACATCTGTCCTTACAATTGCTGACAAACATCAAACAAAAGCAAACAGACAGCAGTGGATAATAGAATACGTCCATACGTAGATGAATATCTCCAGTTTTCCTTTGGAAACTCAAACTGTCTTCGACTAAACCTGAAACTACTCGGATCTGACCCGAGTATTGAAAATACCCATATCAGGCTTGATAAACCCGCGTGAGAAAAACTCAATAATAAATGACATTGTCATATATCGGCCTTGGAAATAAAATCCTTTGAAAAGAAAGAGTATCTCATAAGACCACGCCCACACATAAACACGGATGGGTTTTTACCTTATGATAACCAAAACACTTTTATATCAAAATATTTGATATTATTTCTAATGACATTCTTTGAAAACATTTGCAAATAAACTTATTAACCTTAGCCGAAATTGTTACCATTATTAGATTCCAGGCCTAATCATTTAAGGCTATACAAACAAAACCGCAAGTTCTTATTGGAGAATGGATTTCCATATAAATGACTAGGTGAAGGGACTACCTTTCGATGGGTACACCTCTAGATGGATGTCCCGAGGAACCATTACAAAGCTCCTCTACCAACACAAGACTGGCCTACCTCTATAACTAGATAGTACCGAATATGTCATACCCCGGTCGTTACTGACCTGTAACCGAGCGTGCTATAGCATACAAACCACATTAATTTACATCCTAAATGTCATAGCGGGAAGAAATATATCCAGAAGGGGATGATCATACCCTGATGGGAATGACCCACTTAGCCTTGTCGCATCTACCCTGTTTCGGTCATTTCCGGTTGATGAGGCTAGGGGCAACGATTACCTTTTCACATATCACATCATCTTGAATGCCACATTGCCATTTTCGTTGACTACTAATTGTCTTCCACAAAAATACAACCCTTGAGCTCGTACGTTTTAAGGAGGGTGTTAAGCTAAGAGAAGTTGCCTTCCCCGCCAGCGCAGATGTATGTTTGTAAAAACCAATGTACGTAATCTCAGAATATTCACTGTCAGACATCCATCTATACAAGTTCATTCTGGGACTGAAGGAAACCGAAGGTACTTTCCTCGGCCATTATTAGGCGAGAAGCCCTTGTGTTTCTGAGGTTTTTCATAACAGAAACCACTGCTACAATATAGTGAATCGGGAGTTTATCTCCAATTAAACAACAAGTAGTCCTTCGTTATTATTTGTCTCAATATCTCCGTCTTCAAACATCTTAATTCTTTGAACCCGTAAATTAGTTCAAAGTGGTTTTCGGATAGGAATCACCCAAATCCGACCCCGGTTCCTTCGAATTCCAATTATCGATAAAAAGTGAATATGATTATACAGGATTTATTAAGTCACTTTTCACTTTAATTCTTCTCAGATGATTTCAAATCTCCTCCTTTTGTCTTAGAGTAAGTAATTCATTCTTTTGCTTTGGATAATACCAATCTTCTTTTATTTTGGAAAAATTAATATAATCTTTTTAGAGCATTCGGGCTTTCCTTTCGATCCGTTCCACCTCTCGCCTAAGAAGAGAAAACAGAGGCCAGGTAAGTCAGGGCACTAGTTGCTTCATCCCTAAACTTAGTTAAACACCTTATTTTATCTTCCCAGATCTCACAGGCGGGACAAATGTACTAGTCGTTTCCGCATACTCGGTTATCAACTTTATTTTGGAATTGATTATAAAGATTCCAAATTATCTTTTAAATGCTTAATTTTCCTTTTAAAAACATTCATAATTGATTCCAGGAAAAATCGTTACGTTTAAACTCATATTCAAAATGTTATAGAATTCGCAGCATAAAAGTGCTGCGGAAAGTGCTATATTTGATTTAAACCACTTTTAATATTTGAAAATTCATATTTTCCACTTCAAACCTCTATTTAAATGGATTTATCAAATTTATTCCATATTTTTCCAGAATTAAAAATGTTCATTTAAATGGATTTCCCGTTATGTTCACTTAGCTGCACTAGTGCGATTTTTCTAGAAATATGATTTGGATATATTTCAAAATCTACTCAACGAAATTTTGGTTTTCTTTCCTCGTTTAGAATATATGGATAGAATAGTCCGGAATTTTCTTATCTCGAAGAATTCTGAGCTATATTCCACTCTATACACTCATTTGAAATTTTTGACGCGAAATCGCGAACTACCTTTGCGCGACGCGCCTAGTTTTAACTTATTTTTCAATACTTGAAATAATCTATTCAAATTGAACTTTATTACTTATAAAACCATTACAAATCATTTTAAATTAATATTTTCACTTTTTAAAGTATTTAAAATGTATTTAAAATGTTTCCATATTATAATATTATTTTATTCCTGTTATTTTAATATTAAATTTTAAATTCCAATTTCAATTCAATTCTAACTTCAAATTAAACTCAATTAAAACTTAGATTTTAAATCTAATTTCAATTCTAATTTAAATTTCAACCTTAATCTCACATTCAATTTTCAAAATCGATTTCAATTTCACTATTCATCTCAATTTCAATTTCAATTTAACTTTCTTTTTCAAATCCAATTCTACTTCTAATTTCAAATTTTATTTTATTTCCACTTTAATTTCAATTCCAATTAAAAAGAGACTTATTTTTCCAAAGTATATCATATTACCAAATTAGGGTCTTATTTAATAAAAGGAATACTTAATCAAAATGAGCATAACCAAGTTTAACATTTATCACTAACATAATTATGGTCCATACACAAACTAATATGATAAATAATCATTACCATAAACACTTGCAACTATTCAAACATAACACAAACATATCCCAACATCCATAACAACATTTCAAAGGGGTGTATACGTGCATATATATAAGAAGATGATTATTATAACAAAATCAAAATACGATCTCTTAAAAGCGGTGAGAATTTTCTCACCTTCATTTCCACTCCTTCAATCTTTTACATAAGATACGCGTCTCTCGAGCTATTCCCAAGCGTCTCGATTTTTTTTGCCTTTTTCTTTCCTTTTTTTCTTTTCTTTTGTTTTTTCTTTTTATTGGGTGGCTGAGGGCTTGAATGGGGGGTACGGCCTAAGGTGGCTTTGGTAGGGGGTGCGTGTGCTTTAATGGTGGGTAGGTAGGTGTGTGTGGGGTTTTGGAGGTGGGTAGGTGGAGTATGGCTCTCGGGTATGGGCTTTGGGTGCGTGTGTGGCTTGGGTATGTGGTGTAGGAGGGGTGCGTGTGTTACTTGAGGTGGGTAGGGTGTGTAGGGCTCGGGTATGGGGTGTATGTGGGGTGTGTGTGTGTTATAGGAAGGGGGTAGAGGCATGTGGGGTGGTTTGGAGGTGTTTGGACATGGGTTTAAGGGTGTAGGATGGTGATGTAGCTTGGTTTTGGTGATGTGGAGGTGAATGGTTTGAAGGTAGAAGGAAAATGGTGGAAGATAGTGGAGTTTGGAATTTTGTAGAATGAAAATGTAGTGAAAAATGGAGAGGTTTAGGCTTGTATTTATAGGTGGAGTTGGAGTGGCTAATATCCTAAATACCCTTACCTACTTTTGGACTTTGATTAGTCTTGATTTGAAATGCATTTAATGTGTGGAATGATGGTTTAGGAAGAGTGTGTAAGGAGATAAAGGAGGGTCATTACTTTA
Source organism: Allium fistulosum (assembly GCA_030737815.1). Classification (NCBI taxonomy): domain Eukaryota; kingdom Viridiplantae; phylum Streptophyta; class Magnoliopsida; order Asparagales; family Amaryllidaceae; genus Allium; species Allium fistulosum. Next base: position 11,035,341 of record JASFAW010000014.1, read on the forward strand.
TGGTTTGGAAATATTTTAATACATAGGTTTGCTCATTTTCCGTGCATGCATATTCCATCTCATTAATGAGATAAGAGATGTAGTAATGATGTTGTTTATAAAAGTTTAAAATAAAATTTAATTAGTCAAATCATGTCTTTTATTTTTATTTTTATATTTATATTTGAACTTTTCAAAATATCTTCTTTTATCTTATATGATAAATGTTTAAAAGTTTATAAAGTTTTATATATGTGTTAGAAAACATATCATGTTGCAACAACTTAACAACAACTTGTTTTGGTTGAAAACGTTGTTTTTGTCGACATATTTTACAGTCAAAATTTGACGTTTTTGTTAAACTGTATATTCAAGTAAACCAAACTTAAAAATGAACTTTTTACTTCTTTTAAATAAATTAAAACATGTTTATTCATATTTTAAAATCATATTTAAATAATATCAAAATCTCTATTTTTACACTGTATGTAAAACTAACAAAATCTGAACATTTTTGTAAAATGATTATAAACATATTTTTAGATCTTTTAATATACTTCTATTATCTTTATTAAGTGATTTTAATATAATTTAACTTTTCAAACAAATATTTAAACCTATTTATTTAAGTATTTATTTATTTTTAACAAAACTTAACTTTTGCCGATTTGTGATAAAATCCAAATTTATATTTTTAAATTATTAACTATAAGAAGAAATAATTTCTCTATTATTATTTGTTATATATAACTTATTTATTTAAGTTTTAATCCTTTTTAAATTTAAAAATAAGCAAAATCTCTTATTTTCGAAGTAGCGAAATTACGGGTTGTTACATTACTTAATTAAGGGTGGCCGACAAAGAAATCCCTTGGATTTAAAATACTCTTTAAAAGAGGGTTGCTTAAAACAAAATCCGATCTTTGGAAATAAAATGGTTTAAAACTTTTAAACTTTGATATAAAAATAATTAAACCTTTAAATAATTAATTAAACAATAATTTACTTTTAAATAAATAATTAAACCCTAATTAATCTTTAATCAGTTATTAAATAACAATTTAAACTTTTAAATAATAATTAAATATAAATTAATCTCAATTAATTAATTAAGTAATCCTTAATTAAAACTTAAATAATAAATAAACGTTAATAATTAAATCACAATAAAGTTTTAATTAAATCTTAACTTAAATTTAACTTGATTAATAATTAATTAATAATTAAACACTTCTTAAATAATAATTTAATTAATCCTAACTAAATAATAATTAATCTCTAAATAATTAACTCTTTATTAATTAACAAATTATAATTATCTTACTTAAAAATAATTAAGTGCTAATTACCCTAACTTAATTAATGATTAAGTACTAATTACCTTACTTAATTAATTAATAAAATAATCATTAATTAATTACTTTAAAATATGTTTGAAAACACTTTTCAAAAAGATACTTAAGTTAAAATAATTTAAATTCAAAAAGAGTTCGTTTTTCACGAACTACATTTAAAACGACTATCGCTATACGATCCGAAATTTGCAAAACTTGTTTAATATATCAAAGGGTTTTAAAATACTTAGCTTTCATATACTAACTATTTTTATAGCTTAGTACAGGATTTTGAAGAAAAGTAAGGTTTTGGAAATTAAATCAAAGTTTTAAAACTTGTAACTTTTCAAAAGCAAATCTGAAGTAAAACTAGTTTTCAAAACAAAGGATTTCTACGTCGCTACCTTACATATTTGAGTGTTAGCTTTTCTTAATATACAACATCATAAGCAAGTGTACCAATATATATCCATGACATAATCAACATACACAAGTAAATACATTAACTTGCTATTAATTAACTAACTTTCATTTTCAAGTTTACTACACCACATCCAAGCACATACATATGCATGCATAAGCAAAACAACTACAACATTGTCTAAACAAAACATCCAACATATTTATCAACCAAATAACAATATTTATTATCAAAGTAATCATCATATTTAACAACCAAATAACCTCAATAATGAAGTCAAAAACTTATGTAAAAGCGTGAGCTTTACTGACCTTAAAGCTAACCAAAACTAACCAAGCTTACTAACTTTTGCAAATGACCTAGAGCTTTGATTTTCCTTTAAAATGGAATTTTTGGTGGCTTTAAAGGCCAAGGCAATTCGGCCATGAAGGGTATGCTCGACCTAGGGCTTGGTGGGGGGTATGAACTTGTTTTGAGAAAAAAGAGTTGTAGTAACGAAAAGAAGAGGTTTAAACAACATTTTAAATACTAAAAGGTGGAAAAATGATATTTTCTAACTTTGAAAAAGAACTAGGAAGCCATGGAAGCTAAAAAATGAAGTTCTGGGTTGGAAAGAATGAAATGATAAATAAAAAATAAAATTAGAAATTTGCTTTTATACAAAATGAATTAGCTAAATTACCAAAATGACCTTAATGTACATACAGTCCTCTCTTTGCTTGCCTCCTCCCATGCATGCTCCCTCCCTCCTTGAGAACGTGTAAAGAATGTCCCCTTGCCTCTCATGGTTAGCCAACATGAATAAAATGCATGTGCACCTTGTTTTAGACAAGTTTCCTCCTAATGTCATGTCATGATTAAACACTTTTTAGTTATATTTCTTTACATTTGAAAATTCAACTCATTTAAAATTAAGTATATATATACCTGTATGATAGCATATCCTAACTTATTTATACATGTATGTGTCTATTTATACTATATAGTTCATAACGTTTTCCGACAACTTTTAGCCGATGAAAAGTCGAAATTTCGGAAAACAAGTTCCGATAACATTTATGATTTTCTTCGAACTATATATTTTTGTAAAAAAATTTCAAAAACTATTTCACTATTATTATTTATTATTTAAAAGAGTTTTATTTTAATTATAAAATCCATTATTTGAATATTTAAAATTAATTAAATATTTGCAAATCAAAGTAGTGAAATTCTGGGTTGTTACAGCCGTGTTATAACACTTTGTCCAATCTTAGTCGTCTCCCTTGTGATTCTCCTTTTTGCCATTTCATGATGTTATCCATGGCTCTGGATCCATTTATTTATCGCCTTTTAGTCCAATTCATTTGTTTAAACAGATTATGGAAATCAGGTAACATCATACTTTCCTACTGTTTACAAGCGAACCTATTTTCGCTTGATTCCCTAAGTAATTAAAAAAATTAGTTTTGTTGTTGTTCTCCGTGGCAAATATAATTCATATATTTTTCAATCTCTCAAAAGTTTATGTGTATCGATAACAATATTTGAGTTTTGAAGAAACTTGTGGTGTTAATTTATTTCTGAAAATATGAGACTTTAGAAATTATTTGAAGTTTCAACAAGAATATTAATTTTAAATTATATTTAAAGTACCTTAAGTAAGCATTATGGAAAAGTTGGCTGAACAGCCTTGACGTATGTGAAATCCAAGAAAAAAGGGGCTTAGAGCACTTTTAGTAGTAGGTTTAAAAATTAGCAATTACCCCACAAAATTAAGTTGTTCACACTTTTATATTTTCGACAATAATGAAAATCTAGTAGTGATCCAACATAATTAAGTCCCATTGTGTTATTTTAGGCGTTCAAATTTCATAGGATTGTAAGATTTCCATATTTACTTGCTTATCCACCTAAGCCACTTAAAAACTAATTGTTTACATAAATAATCTATTGTGAGCAACACTGCCAAAGATGCTCTTTTAGTATCCGAGCAACTAGGGAGTAAGGGACTGAAGCGAGCTTTTTAAAAGAAGTGGATGAATTTCAATGCGTGGAAATGGATTAACTCAATGGTATTTTATCCTTATGTGTGATCTAGATGCAACCCAAATAACCCAAAAATACCCGAGTAGTCCTTGAAAATATAAACTGTCTAAACTTTGGACAAGGATATCATTATACAAGAAATACATGGCGTGTAAGAGAGAATAAGAGGTGCAATTTGCAAAGTTTGATTGTGAGAGTTATCAATCAAATTTGGAACTATTGGATAGATTCAAATTTCAACATTCTAATAATAACTATAATACGTCATATTTTCATTTGATAAATTTAAGATTGGTATTGATTGCCAGATTGGTACTGGTAGAAAAGAACATAAACATCCTAAACTGTTAGAATCTATTAAATCAAAATACCTTAAACATTAACTTTTAATTGAAATTGATCACGATTTTCGTCCATATAATATATATTATCGATAATCCTTCCTTGGTTATTGCATCTCTACTAAGATTTAAATATTTTTCCCTTAATTTAAGTAAATATATGAATATATTTAAATTTTGTTCAAATCAAAACTTAATTTGAGGATGACATGTAATAATCAATTACGGCTTCACAGTTTGATTTAAAAGTGTCCGTTTACAAATAAACAGGCTCATATAAAATTTTGGTCATTATAAATAGCACATTGCACATCTAATATGTCTATATTAAATTCTATGTCCATTCCATTAATACACCACTTTTTGTCTTTTCCACCCCAGTGATTTATTGGAATTGGGCCAGCCCACAACGGATGTTATGAGTGAACTTCAAAAAATTTACCCTACCGGATCTTTGTTGGACCTACGAAGTACAGTTTATATAGAACATTTCTAAATTTTACTTAAATAAAATTTATTATTTTATTTAAATTTATATAGTTTTATTTAATTTATATTATGATATACATATATATATACATGTATTATATATACATATACATGTGTGTGCATGTGTAATCAATTTGTGCAAGGTATAAAATGGTCATGGATAGATGCTGGGATTTACATTGCAACAGACATGTTAGCCCATCTAATATGCAAATATATTGTCCAAATGTACGTATGTATAAATATGCACTATTGTTTATATGAAAATATTATGAATATTTATATGTATAGGTATAAATTATACTTTTGTTTAAATTATTTTATATAAGCACCTAAATACATACATACGCTCACGTACACACACACATATATAATCATATGAATAAAATATTAATATTGTATATACATATTATCTAATAGACTTATTTAAATATAAATAAATTATAGTGAATATTAGGCTCAGGTCTCTAATAAGTTTTAAAATACACAAAAACTCCTGTAAAAAAAGTATGTAAATTAGGTCCCTATAATTAAGTTACTAAGTAGTTGCATATAGTTATGCAATTATTCATTGAATAATCGCAGACATTTATGCAATTATATCCAAAAACTGCAGACATTTCCATAATTATTCACTGAAAAATTGCAGACCTCAATTTACAAACCTGAAATATGTTGAAGATGAAATATTGGATCTAGACATAAGGAATAAAACTCTAAAATTAATATGAACAAATATTATCATAAACCAAAGAACATCACCCTTACAATGTTAGTTCAAAATAATTATTATATCTATATAATTATTTCAAAAGAATAGATCAATCATTAATGCTGAGTTCATACTCAACAGATCAAAAGATAGCCTATGCGAAGGAAAATTTTGAAAGGAGCAAAAAGAAATCCTAATAAGCAACAAATAAAGTGGCTGATTATTATAGTATTAACAACAATACAATCGAATTTTCAAGCTGGTAGGTTATTTGATATTTAGCGTGGGAAATTCCCTGACATGGTTCATTTTGCATGCTCATAGTAGTATTCATGTGGTTATTTGAGGATTTTGTGTTGCTCTATATTCATTTGAAAGGTAATTGCCAATCCATTTTTTTTCTTAACACATATATGTAATATTCTAGTGGCCAACAATTTTTCACAAGTGCAGAACCATGTTGTGTAAATCATATAAACTATATATGTAAAATATAAATTGGATGTGATTATTTATAATTATCTCTGACTTTATTTTTGTATACTTTCTAGTACATTTTTGTTTTAGTGGAGTATGTAGTAAACGTTAAGAACACATCATGAAATTGGGCATACAAAAACATGTGACCTGGCATAATCAATCATACAAATCAGCCATGCAAGCATAATTTCTTGTTTCATTGAATTTAACAAATAATGGAAGTGAAGTAGCCAGCCAGTCATAGGTTCAAACTGTTTATGCACATCATAGCAATAATGTAAAAACCCTCCTAATGTTTTCAATCTTAAACCACTTAAATATCCTAAAATTCGTTGAGATCACATTGAGTAACTTTGGTTGATGTGCAATTGAATTTGGTTATAGAATCACTTATCAATTTGATTTAGCATTAGCATTTATTTCGGTCGCACTTTGAATCAACTTGCTTGCACAGACAATAATACATGCTTGGAGAAAGTTACAACTACGATATTTCTTTTATTTTCCAACCAACAACCATAATAAATTCTAGAAAATACTGAACAAAGATAAGTAATTTCTGCACGTAAACTGAGTTTTCGTATAATATAATAGACACTAGAACTTGGACTTGGAACGAACTTTATTAGCACCTAAATCTTCATTCTGTAGATCTTGGGATGCTCGTCATTTGGAGTCGGAAGAGCTTTACCAACCACATGGTACCGATGAAAGCTGAAAGCTCCCATTGGTCGTCGCCGCCTTTGATTAATAGATTTATGCGCCAACTAAGTGTCTCTGGCCGTAGAAATCATGTCATCCATATGAAAAGTATCAAACACCAAAATTCTGTGCATCTTCTAATGTCACTTCAATATTCCAAAAAAATAATGTTGTATGATATCCTAGCTCTTTTTTCAGCTGGCAAGGAGGTTCATTAACGTATGATGTGTTCTTCACTTATACACAAGGAATTACACAAAGAAGAGATAATTGCGAGTCGCTTTTAGTTCTTTTTTTGTATGCTGACTCTTAGGATGTGGATACCTAAGTTGATGCTTTTTCTTGATTAGGCGTTGATTGACTTCACCGCTTCATTGTGTGGATCATGCTGCACAAAGGCTCCACCCCTTTTTTTAGCTGGGTAAGAAGTTCAATAATGTATTCTTCATCATGGATTTGATATGGAAATCACGACTGCGTATATTTTTGAAAAAGAAAATAAGTTTGCATTTATTTTGTTATTTATATTATATTTATAGTAGTAACCATGATGGACAGGAAGAGTATTGCTGGTAATAAAAATAAGCAAAGCAAAATATTTACCTGACCAAGCTGTTTATTAGATACTATTAGTGACCGAGTCATTGAACTGTATTGCCAAGAAGAGTATTATTGCTAGCTGGATCCAAATGAAGCTGAATAAACGGCAATAAAAAAACCAGTTAAGTATTACAGTTTCTCAGCTAGCAACAGTAGTAGTAAGGTAGTAATGTTAAACTTCATGTTACTTCACACCATGCTTTGATACCAAGACTTACCATAACAAAACAAAACAAAAAAATAGATTTAGACCATATACCTATATTGATGATAAGTATGTTTCTAAAAGAGCAAAGTGAGTCAAAGCTTAATGGGAAATATGGTATAAAAAAAACATAATTGAATTATTGTAGTTCATATGTAGCGATGGAGGAGGTGTCATGATACTCCATTGTTGCATTATATACAATATTATTGAACAATTTGGGTTATCGGCTTAGGTCCTTGATTTGTTGATCATTAAATAATACTAACCAAGTAATTAATTTTCTTATTTGCAATTTATCTTAGCCAACTGGACTTAATAGTAGTTATAACGGTCTTTAAAAAAATTTCCGCATCCATGTTGTACATGTTTAAGTAATTTCTGAATAATGGCAGTTGGCATTGAATCGAGACATTGATTTATGCAGAATGGTTAGAAGGGATAAATTATGGTTCCTACTTGAAGGGAAACAACAATAGCTACTTGGGAATTTACGCAGCTACATGAAGATTGAAGTTGTATCCAACTATATCAATTGGAAAGCTTGTCAAACACATGGATTTGGACGAACCCTCTTTGGTAAAAATTTATTTGTTCTTCTCTTATTATTAAGCAGACATTTCTAATAAGAATAACAACACTAAAGAGCCTTTAACCTCACCCGTTTTCCTTTTCACTTATAGTTATATATTTTTTCATAGCTACGTCATTTTATGAATCTCTAACTAACCTGCTATATTATAGAGCTTACTCTAAAGTTTATACTTTCGTATGATTAACGGGGGATGGCTATTTGGATACAAAATAAATACAGAATGTGACACAATAGACCTTAACTGTTGGGTCTCATAGAGTTCGTGTTTGGAGTTGAAATCAAGAAGCAATATAATAGTAGCTAACCACTGTGCCAACAAATTTTTTATTATTCTGTGTTCTAATAGATTTCCCCTATTTGATATCATAGGTTCATAATGATATTTCTACTAGTGGAATAGTTTATGCTAATAATATATCAAATATGTCCACAAAATTTGATCACTGAAACATCTTCATAAGTAAATTGTATCCACTTTTCGATATAAGATGTTTAAATGAAAAGATAGTTCATATAAAACATAAGTTATCACAATTGGCTAGCTTGAGAAGCTCTTGGTTAACAAATAAGAAAGAACCTAAACCTTTCTGATATAAACCCACAGATTCACTGCATCAGTTTTACAAAGATAATGAATGATATCCGCGGGTGCGGCGCAGTGGAAAGAAGGCTTGAGTTCTGATAAAAAGACTCAGATTCAATTCCTACCATGCGCTTCCCTATCCTATATAAATTTACCCGGGGTATGGGGGCTTGGATCAGCGAACGCCTTTACTATACCCTTCTCAGGAGTTTACTGGCCCGCCGGGTTCTTCTAGGTTTCATAAAAAAAGATAATGAATGATGTTTTAGTGCAAAGCGGACTTCGAGAATAAACATAGAACAGTAGAGCATAACAGTATTGGACTTCTACAAGGCTGATAGTGCTTAATTTAGCGTATTATAACATTATATTGTAAGTTGTGCACTTAATATATCACAACTTCACTAATGAGTAAAAGCTTTCATTTAACGTAATGAAATTCAAAGTTAATACTACCCTTACGCCTCTTGTTTCTCATATGTTCATCTATACTAGTTTAATTAACCTATGATTATTCTTGGTTCGAGGAACATCATTTTTGCTAGAATTTTTTTTTCAATATACTATTACATAGAACTGGGATATGAAGTACTTCAGCTACATTGTCATGTAAATTGTACTAGATCTCAAGTATTTATTTTAAGAATAAGCGCTATTTTTCTAAATCAGACTCTTGTTGTTTTTCTTGCTGTTAATCTGCCATTTTAAACGCATTAATAGTAGTTCAACATATGTCAATCTTATACGTTTTTTGTGTTTGGACAAACCAATGTGTACGAATAATATGATTATGCATGATAAAAATCAAACTTTGATAGTTGGACATTTTTCTACTATAGATAAAATTTAAGACTGCACAAGAACAAGGAAATAGACCGTCTGCAACTATGGAAATTAATCAAATCAGAAAGCCAGATACTCTTCAGAGGAACAAATAAAAAACCAAAACTCGCAAATACGATAAATCAGAACCTATGGAAGATGGACAACTACGAGGAGAGAATCGAAGCATGTTACAAAGCGGGAAGTACATCACTGATACATCCTACGGCAGGATAACACAACCAAGATCAGATTCAACTAGGGTGGAGCACGATGGTGGCCGAACACACTTAACCAGAAGGAGCGTCTGATAAGAGAAAATTTTGGTACTCGAGCTGAAAATATATTTAACAAAAAGAGGAAATACAATTACCTGCCGCGCTATCAGCTTACAGCCAAAAACAAATCAAATCTTGCGAAGTTCTACAGCAATAGGGCAAGTAATTAACAATCAAGTAATTAATGGAGATTACTACATAAGTAGCATCAATTACAAGATATATCACTCATCTGTCTGGCAAAAGGGAGAGTGCAATTGCATGCAAGTTGCAAGCTCCACTCGATCCAATTGTAGTCTTTCAATGGACGTCATGTCATGATTTAACTATAATCAAAGCGGAGCTTCCACTTTGAAGATCAACGGTATTCTCAAGTCAAAAGAACTGCGTAAATTTGTCACATCAATATTTTCAATTTGACCTTATATTAACCAACAGAAAACTATCGAGTGATTAATCCATAGTTATCTAATAATTATCAATACGTAACCCCTTAGTGCCTCCAGCAGTCATAAATAACACACTGCCTAATATTTGAAGAGCGTTTCATACTCTAGTCTCAACGGATGTATCGATATCCAATTTCGATACATCTTGACTATGAATATTTAAAATAGTATATTTATTTTCGTTGTGAACGTTTTTCCGACGCAAAATTTCTGTTCATTTAAAGGCGATCAGCTCAAGTTTCATTCATAAATATGTCATTGGTCATGCCATTTAACAACAAAATTCTCATATGATATATCCAGCCCGATCAAAACATGTTTATCATTATTTCAAACAGCAAAAATAGACTAAATTCGAATTTAAACAAATTTGGATGAAAAATAGAGTCAATATTACTCACCTAAGTTAGAAGCTTGATTAAAATCCCTTCTTCTCTTAGAAATGAAAGTTTGTGTTATCTATGATTCGTTTTCCTCTCCCTCCTCCTTAGTAATGGAAGCCTACCTTTAGTATTTCTATTTTGGCTTAGTGAAATGAAAGATTGAAGAGTATTTAAAAGTTTTCGGATATGAGAATTAACAATTTGTGCTTGGGCTAAAATCCCTCTTGACTAATCTTATTAATTATTTTCCCTTATTATCATATTCCCTTCATTAATTTTAATTCTTTTGCGTCCAAAGTTAATGAGAGTAATTACTTTTAGCTCAACTCGATTAATCTTTTAGGTGTCCCATAGTTGACTAATCTTATATTATGACCCTCCAAACTATGGGATGCCGCACGCACTTATGTTATAAAATACTTCTTTGTGCTTTATAATATAGTGAATGAAGTTTATTATTTTACAAAATCAATATGTATATTGCAGTTGTTAGATTTGATGTTATGATAGTAATAATATGTTTATACTGGTTTTGCTTTATTGATTTCATTGCCTTATGCCATTTATACCATCAATGAATTGTTGTCCAATGAATTTTGTGCCATGGTGACGTATTATTCCACTTTGGGTTTTATTAATTGTTGTATTATTTCGCATTAATATTTGAAAAATAAAAATCATAATAACTCATCCAAAAAAAATTGTATCGTGTTACCTTAAATAAATCATAATAATTTATTTTCTCATCCAAAAATTATGAAAATGAAAATCCACTTCTAATTTAATATTATAAGATCATATCCAATATTTTAATTCATTTGAAGATGATTAACTTAAGTTTCATTCATAAACATGTCATTGACCTTGCTATTTAATAACAAAATTTACATATGTTCATTCCAACGTTATAAAAACATTTTTATCATTATTCAACTGCAACAACACACTACACCACATAATTGGATGGAAATAAAGTTAGTATTACTCACGTTAGTTAAAAGCTTGATTAAAATGCTTTGCTCTCTTAGAAATGAAAGCTTATATTATCGGTGACTTGTTTTCCTCTCCTTCCTCCTCTTTAGTAATGGCAGCCTAACTTCAACATTTGTTTTTTGATTAAGTAAAATGAAAGAATGAAATGCATGTAGAAGATTTAGGGATATAGGGATTAATATTTGGGAACTTTCGTAAAATACTATTTTTAATTTTCAAACAGACCACCGACCTTCCTCAATAATAGGTTTTGAAAAAAATCTCTATTTTTAAATTTTACTATATTTACAGAAAACTCTGCAAATATTTGCAGAGAAATTTGCAAACATTCAGTTTCTACACTATAGATATTTGTAAAGTTTTCTGCACACATTTGCAAAGTTTTCTGCAAGTATTTGCAATTTTACAAAAAAAATTCAGAAAAAAATTAAATAAAGTTTTTTTTATCAGATAAACGTGTGGTTAATGTTCTAGTTTAATCTTCAAACAAAAACTTACCGAAATTAAAAATATGGGTGCAATTTAAACTTGTTTTTAGTAAAGATTTTCACATACCAACTGAAAACAAGAGGCGAAACTAAATTTCCAATTAAATAATTTAAGCTTAGGTACAAATCCCTCTTTTCCTAATCTTTTTAATTCATTTCCCTTCTTATCATATTCCCTTCATTCATTTTGATTCTTTTATGGTCGAAGTTAATGAAAGTAATTACTCTTAGCTCAAACCAAGCATTATATTCTAACTACAATATCATTCAACTTTCCAACGTAAGAAATTATTGGTTATTTACATTAAAAATGTCTCTTAAGAGTGAATCAAAATTGAAAGAAGAAAATTTTGTTAACTCATTACACTATCTCAACCAGAAAAATCAAGTACATCAGTTTAATTCATAAGTAGACTGCACTGAATTTCATATTCTGATAATTTCATTGAAAAGTATAGCATTCCACAAATCCTCCCCTAAAACATCATACATGACACTAATTATTTAGTTTCCAAGTAACCAATACGGTAAACACACTAAAAATATTCTAAGATAATATAATATCTAAAAGCTAATAAAATAAATTAAAGTAGCAAGATAAAAAAGACTTTTCCTTGTATACCAGTAGCCAAGTGTTGTAATGACATAAGGAAATGATAATTAAAAAAACCAATAATTTTTATCCTAGACTTTCTCTTACACGGTAAAGATACCTTTTTATTGCTTGAGATGAATTTTCAACTGCATCTTTAACATTTTACGATCTACTTATTTTACACTCGAATCTCTGTAACTATTCAAGTGTTATGATTTATCATCACATTGTGAACTTTGTTTCAACCCTGATTCACTTATAGATCTACGTATTGCTTCAAGCTTATCATCAAATAAACCTTTTTTGATTTGTGTATCAGATTCTATATCACTCATTGAACCTAACACACATATAACCCGCTTATGGTCTTGTTTCAAAGTATGAAGAAATTATAATAGTTTTTGTATGTTTTACAAATTAAAACCGAGCCTTTCAATGTCGACAAAGGTTCATATCATTACTTTCATCAAGATCAGAAATGAAAATTTTCAAAATTTTGTTTATAGCATTTGCAAATATGACCATCATCCCGATTGCAATTCCTTCACGACGACTTTCAATATACCGTTTTAAAGGATTAAAATGAGGTTGTTCTGGCATACTCAAAAATATTTCCGACGACTCCATTAAATTGAGGTTGTTTTGTCACTCAATTTAATAGAGTTGTCGGAAATATTTTTGCGTATGCCACAACAACCTCATTTTAATCCTTTAAAACGGTACATTGAAAGTCGTCGTGAAGGAATGACAATCGGGATGGTGGTCACATTCTCAAATGTTGTAAACGAAATTTTGAAATTTTGCATTTCTGACCTTAACGTAAGTATTGTGGAATGCTTTTGTCGACATGGAAAGACAAGGTTCTAATTTGTATAGTTTACAAAAAATATTAGAATATCTTCAAACTTTAAATAAGACCATAAACAGATAATGGGTGAGTTAGTTGGACGAATGATATAAAATCTGATACGCAAATCAAAGAAGGTTTATTCAATAATAAGCTTAAATAAATACGCAGATCTATCAGCAAAATGGAGTTGAAAAAGAAATCGTAATGTGATGATAAATCATCAACACTTGAATAGCTAGCGGGATCCGAGTGTGAAATAAGTATATTACGAAATGTTAAAGAAGCAATTGAAAAGTCATTTCAGGCAGCCAAAAGGTCATTTGGCCGTGCAAGAGGAAGTGTGGGATAAAAGTTACTAGTTCTTCTATTATTAATCTTTGTTATTTCATTACAACACTTGGCTACTGGTATCTTGGAAAACATTATTATTGCGACTTCAATTTATTTTGTTGGCTTTTAAATATTATAACATCTTAGAATGGTTGTGGTGTGTTTACATTATGTTATTTTAAAACTAAATTATTAATGTAACGTGTCATGTTTCTTGGTCAGGATTTGTGTAGTGTTGTACCTTTTAGTGAAATTATCAGGATATGTAGTTCAGTGCCGTCTAATTAGGAACTAAACCGATGTATTTGATTTTTCTAGTGGAGATAGTGTAATGATTTTATGATGTTTTCTTTTTTCGATTTCGATTGTCTCTTAGAGACAATTTGTATGTACGGGATATTACAATTTGAATATAATGTGTGGAATATATGTTATATACCATATAGCATTGGAATCTAAGCATAGTCACATTGCTTGGATTCATTATTTGTACTGCAATTTTGATCATTATAAGCATTTTTTACGTGCTGAATTTTATGCTATTTATCATTATATGTGACTATTTAACTTAGAATTCAACTAGTGTGAACTCTATGCAGAAGGGTTTCACCATATAGTTTATCAAGTACTGTTGTTTTGGATTTCTTAATTAGTTATATGATAACGACGTAAGCATGTCTAATTCTTCTGGCTTTTTTTGTGCATCTTTGACAAACATTTATTCGTAAATATGCTTAGGTACTTTCGAAGCATACAATAAGAAATCTTTTCAAAATATAATGTTTTTTTACAAAAACCACCCAGTCAATTACCATTTGTTCCTAACTTGATCTGATGAGCTGCCTTGTTTACCAAGTCTGCCTCCACCCCATCGGAGTTCATTGGTTGATGTTTTGAAAGTGGTTTATTATGTGTTTGAAAACTGATTTCAACATGAAATCCACTCTTTGCACGCGTAAAGTTCAACGGACGATTTCAGCAACCTAGCTTCCTCTAAACACATCAAAACGTACTCAACTAGCCATCTAGCCTTATATGATGCCTCCGCGTGCTAGCACACTCATTCATTTACGTTTACACATGCGTACACAAGCACACATCACAACACAAGTCACGTTTTGAACTTCACGGAGCGTTTACTCAGCCTGGTGTACTCTCATGCAACTAAGCGCGTACGATAATCGCTATGGCTACGTGAAACGTCCGCAATGCACTTGTATATATTCAAACAATTGTACATATACATATAAATAAACATACAAGAGAATTCTAACCACAGTACGCAAATTATTTTGATTGTTATACATCTTCAAATACATGTATACATATACTTACCCATATACATATACATACACGCACATTTAAACAAGTAATTCATTTATTACTTAATCAAATCTAAATTTTATTTACTAAATCTTTTCGATAAAAGTCTAATATGATTTCATACTATTTTATAAAATCTTACAACAACAACAACTAAGTCATTATTCACAAACAAGTTGAGGTCGGCTAAAGATGGAACTCAAAACTAAATGACAAAGTCTTAGAGACAATTTTGTAGGTATGGGAAATTACAGTTTGAATATAATGTGTGGAATATATGTTATATACCATACAGCATTGGAATCTAAGCATAGTCACATTGCTTGGATTCATTATTTGTACTGCAATTTTGATCATTATAAGCATTTTTTATATGCTGAATTTTATGCTATTTATCATTATATGTGACTATTTAACTTAGAATTCAACTAGTGTGAACTCTATGCAGAAGGGTTTCACCATATAGTTTATCAAGTACTGTTGTTTTGGATTTCTTAATTAGTTATATGATGACGATGTAAGCGTGTCTAATTCTTCTGGCTTTTTTGTACATCTTTGACGAACATTTGTTCGTAAATATGCTTAGGTAATTTTGAAGCATACAATAAGAAATCTTTTCAAAAGATAATGTTTTTTTACAAAAACCACCCAGTCAATTACCATTTGTTCCTAACTTGATCCGATGAGCTGCCTTGTTTCTCAAGCCTGCCTCCACCCCATCGGAGTTCATTGGTTGATGTTTTGAAAGTGGTTTATTATGTGTTTGAAAACTGATTTCAACATGAAATCCACTCTTTGCACGCGTAAAGTTCAACGCACGATTTCAGCAACCTAGCTTCCTCTAAACACATCAAAACGTACTCAACTAGCCATCTAGCCTTATATGATGCCTACACGTGCTAGCACACTCATTCGTTCACGTTTACACAAGCACACATCACAACACAAGTCACGTTTTGAACTTCACGGAGCGTTTACTCAACCTGGTGTACTCTCATGCAACTAAGCGCGTACGATAATCGATAAAATCTTTTTTTAGTGCACTTTTTATTTTTTAACAAAACACTTAAGTGTGGCAAGTTGAGTATACATACTAAATTACACTGATAACTTGTGATTGTGAAAAAAAAAAGTTTCCTAGTTGGATATCAAGTACTCCAATGCATACCCAAGCTACAGATCAGAAAATTTATCTTATAAACCTTTATTTACAGCTGTTGGTAAAACTAAAGTACAATAGTTAGTAACCTGAGTTTTCAATATTAATAAAATTCTATTGGTATACCATTATAAACAAAACTAACTACTGAAAGTTGAAAAAATTGTTCTGCATGACATAAACACAAATTTGTTCTTTGTTATTCATACCACTTAGACATGGGAGAGGAGAAGCTACCTGAAAGGCAAAGCAAAGGTTGTTATCATTGTCCAGAAAACGTTGGCGTTAATAAGCTTGATGGCTGCATCGTCTAAAATATATAAACTTCATCGCCTACCATTGTAATTACAATCAAACAACAGCTAGCATAGGAAATCAGTTCAACATCCTGTACGGTTATATGCAATCTATAGTTTCGCATGATTTGTTAGGAGCGTATAATTAAATGAAGGAACATAGGCAATAACAATGTACCTACCAAGAAAAATTGTCCATGTATTGAAAAGTTAAGGACATTCAGTTGAGAAGATGGTATGTGTGTTCAAAATGTTATCTAGTACACCCAAAAAGAAAAAAATCACACGACCAAAACTAATTGACATCAAATTTATTTTATGTTAGATACCTAATAAGTTATGTAATGAATATTTGTTAACCTTTTGAAAGTTGGCAAATGCGCAATTATCTCAACAAGCCTGTTTAGTACCTAGCTAGCGTTTGGCTGCATCAATAGTAAAAAGAAATAAAAGTCAGATTCATTTGGATCGGTCATAAATAATATACTCATATTTTTCATTGCAGCTATAAAAAAATAGATTTAAAAATCATAAACAACATATAAAAACATTGTTTGCATAAATAACAATAAGAATCCACTAAATACTTCTCAAAATTAAAGTAAATGGCAAGGCAATATTGTGAAACGTTAAGTTTAAATTGCAGGTTTCAAAAGCAACATTGGAACTAAAATACATATGAGAGCAACAAGAAGTTCATCCCACACCTTAACACACAGACACAGACACCAACATAGGCAGGCACGCAGGCACTCACACTCTTTAAAGGAAATTTATAAAACCCATCGGGAAAAATTGCATCAGAAAACGAATAAAGTCAAAGATTGTTAATTATTTATCAATTAACATTCATCTGGAACCCAAAAGATACAAAACCCAAAGATATTCAATCTTTAGAAAAGAGAAAAGTTATGGGGATGTTTGCTGATGTGATTATTGCAACAGGGCACAAAGCAAAATCTCAATGTATTGCTAATGCTGAAAATATAAGTTACTCATATTAACATGGATTAATTTAATAACTTATATAGTAAACATATATTCCAAACAATTAGGTGGATAAAGCTTTTGAAAAAAAAATGTGTGATGCTAAAACTATATGGTTCAAATATTAATTTGCAAACACATCCTATCAAAATGAAACTGAACTAATATTTTAGTTAGTTAGGTTTGAACCGAACACAACTTTAAAAAAGGGACTAATAGTCCAAAAAACATAAAATTAAATTAGAGTTTCATACCTTGGATAAAATGAAGAGTTTGACGATCTTATGAAAAGGTATTCAAAATCGGCACATAGAGAAATCATTAAAAAAATGTAATATAATAGACAAAATATATGAATAACTAGTTCAAAATGGACAATCAAATGGAGTTGTGTACTGAATAGTGTTAGCTTATTAGATTGAAAAAAATATGTTTATAACAATGCATTTCCCTTGATCAAAAAGATGATCTTTGGATTGCAAGCATGTAATCTCATTAATGTGTATATAACTAAAGAATTGACAACCCAATAAACCTACATCCAAATTAAAATTTTGAAAGTTAAAATTTTGAAGGTTGATAATAGATACTTTATAAAAATAAATTGTCAAATAAAAATTCAAGTATCTTTACACAATCGGCAAAACTGGAAAAATAGGGGATAACGGATGGTTGATTGTGCGATAGTGGGAAGTTTTCATTTTTACATGGTGAAAAAATTACTTAAGGAATTTTAACGTACAAATTTTAGGAATCGTTTTACTCTAAAAAATCATTGACTCCAAACACAGCCAAGCTTAAACTCGTTTTTTCTCATGATGGTGATCTCAGCTACTGGTGTCTCGAGATCATCTCTGAAAAATTAAGTAAAATGGACGTTCCAATAATTAACGATTAAATCATTTAAATATTTTGTCGTTAAAATGGTGGGGCGTAACACCTGTGCACTGGGTAGAAGAGGATGATTATCTAACTTTGCGTCGTCCAGTGGATTCACTTAATATAATAGCAGTTTTTGTAAGAAATAGTTAACAAATATAAAATTTGTTGCATTTTCAATAGCCTTTATCCACTTATTATGTATGCTATGCTTCCATCAACTTCAGCCAAATAATATTAGTTAGTCCCATAATTGTTGGTAACTTTTTTTTTTGAAGTAATGGACACTTAATCAGACTTAAAGCATTACAAATTATTATTTAATTAAACCCCGCCAAATCCTACTAATAAAGCTGAAATCCCAATTTTATTTTGATTCTTTCCGCCATCATTTATTTTTGTTCCTTGTATTGTATCAGACATTGATTCACATTTCATACATATGCTATATGCTTCTTGGTCAAATAAAATCTTTTTTTAGTGCACTTTTTTTTAACAAAACACTTAAAGTGTGGCATGTTGAGTATACATGCTAAATTACACTGATAACTTGTAATTGTGAAAAAAAAGTTTCCTAGTTGGATATCAAGTACTCCAATACATACCCAAGCTACAGACCAGAAAATTTATCTTATAAACCTTTATTTACAGCTGTTGGTAAAACTGAAGTACAATAGTTTAGCAACCTGAATTTTCAATATTAATAAAACTCTATTGGTATACCATTATCAACAAAACTAACTACTGAAAGTTGAAAAAATTGTTCTACATGACAAAAACACAAATTTGTTCTTTGTTATTCATACCACTTAGACATGGGAGAGGAGAAGCTGCCTAAAAGGTAAAGCAAAGCTTGTTATCATTGTCCAAAAAACGTTGACGTTAATAAGCTTGATGGGTGCATCGTCTAAAATATATAAACTTCATCGCCTACCATTGTAACTACAATCAAACAATAGCAAGCATAGGAAATCACTTCAACATCCTATACGGTTATATGCAATCTATAGTTTCGCATGATTTGTTAGGAGCATATAATTAAACGAAGAAACATAGGCAATAGCAATGTACCCACCAAAAAAAATTGTCCATGTATTGAAAAGTTAAGGACATTCAGTTGAGAAGATGGTATGTGTATTCAAAATGTTATCTAGTACACCCAGAAAAAAAATTCGTATGACCAAAACTAATTGATACCAAATTTATTTTTATGTTAGATACCTAATAAGTTATGTAATGAATACTTGTTAACCATTTGAAAGTTGGCAAATGCGCAATTATCTCAATGACCATAATAAATTCTAGAAATACTGAACAAAGATAAGGAATTTCAGGAGGAAAAAAACCCAATGAAAATAGGAAATATATTCGAAAAGAAATTAAATGTCCAAGTTTAAGGAAGTTCTTTTAAGAAATGCAGTAAATGACAACTAACAATATAATTAGTGAAAGTAAAATTCTCTATGAATGAACCAGAATCGGCCTCCTCGAATTAAGTAACATCCAATGGAAGGACCCCAGTATAATCGAAATCAAGCGGAAACCCTTCCTTTTCTTTCACTAGTTCAATAATCCTTACCTCTGATTTTTACTCGAAAAGTTCAATAATGAGATTTTTAAATAAAAAATTAATAGAATTTAGTATTAAAAAAAGAGGCACAAATATCTAGAAAGTACGATAGTTGTTTTTGAAACCCGAAAAATGCATAAGTCCTGCATTTTCCTTTTTCAACTTTATTTTTACAGTTCAATACTAAAACATTTTGGTTCTACATCGAAAATTACTATTGGGTATTTGATATAAGCCAAAAATGATTTCCAAGTAATCGCCAATAACAATCAGTTTCAAAAATGTAAAGTCATAAAATAATCAATAGTAGGGTCAAATGTTAATACTACTTTATAGCCACATGTATGATGAGTAAATAGCTTGCCTTGACTGTAAAAAATTTCCTCACCAGACCCATGAATATTGGACATAAGGTATAAGACTGATATGTGCATTGTGTATACAATGTTTTTCTCCTTGCTAGGTAATCATTTTTTATGAAATCCAATTATAACATTAGAATTTATTTGAAGGTCAAAAAACCTATTCTACATATATCAGGAAACATTTTCTTGAAAATTGTACACTGAAAGTAACAGACATTATATTTGAAGAAACCATTAATGTTAGAATTTAATTGAATATAAACCAAAATAATGCAACTGCAGACAAAGTGTGAAAATCCATAAATTGCTGCTACATATAAACTTAAAATAGAAGAAGAATGACCGAACTGAGAATGCAAACACTAAGAAAAATGCAATCGAAGATAAAATGGGAGAATATTACCTCAACTACTACATAAGATGCAAACCTAACGGCAAAGATGATGAGGAAAAAGAAATCCAAAATTGAGGAGAAGGCGGCGGCAAATACGGGCTTAGATCGATTCCAACTTCTTCAAGCCGATCAGACGGGAAACTGCGTGCTCCAAAGGGAAGACATGGACGGTAGAATCGGCAAAGATCGTCGGCAATCACAATGTTAAGGGGAGAAAGGAGAAAACTGTGGCATAAACGATTTAGTTGAAGGAGGAGGTAATGGTGGCTGTGACAATTTTTTCCCCTATGGGTACAAAAATTTTGGACGGATAAGAGTTTAGTGATCCGTTTGTTTCCACATACACGTGTGAGGTTCTGGATTTTTTTTAGTGGAATGGAAATGAAAGGCCTTTTGCACATAAACTGAGCTTTCATATAATATATTAATAGACACCAGAACTTGGACTTAGCACGAACTTTATTAGTAGCCTAAATCTTCATTCTGTAGATCTTGGGATGCTCGTCATTTGGAGTCGGAAGAACTTTGCCAACCACATGGTACCGATGAAAGCTGAAAGCTCCCATTGGTCGTCGCCGCCTTTGATTAATAGATTTATGCGTCAACTGAGTGTCTCTAGCCAAAGAAATCATGTCATCCATATGAAAAGTATCAAACGCAAAAAATTTGTATATCTTCTACTATCACTTCAATATTCCAAAAAATAATGTTGTGTGATAACCTAACTCTTTTTTCAGCTGGCAAAGAGGTTCATTAATGTATGATGTGTAAACTTGCCACATGTTCTTCACTTATACACAAGGAATTACACAGAGAGAGATAATTGCGAGTCCACTTTTAGTTCTTTTTTCGTATGCTAACTCTTAGGATATGGATACCTAAGTTGATGCTTTTTCTTGATCAGGCGTTGATTGACTTCACCACTTCATTGTGTGGATCATGCTGCATAAAGGCTCCACCTTTTTTTTAGCTGTGTAAGAAGTTCAATAATGTATTCTTTATCATGGATTTGATATGGAAATCACGACTGCATATATTTTTGAAAAGGTAAATAAGTTTGCATTTATTTTGTTATTTATATGATATTTATAGTAGTAACCATGATGGACAGGAAGAGTCTTGCTGGTAATAAAAACAAGCAAAGCAAGACCAAGCTATTTATTAGATATTGTTAGTGACTGAATCATTGAACTTATTGGGCTAGCTGGATCCAAATGAAGCTGAATAAACTGCCATAAAAAACCAGTTAAGTATTACAGTTTCTCAGCTAGCAACAATAGTAGTAAGGTAGTGATGTTAAACTTCATGTTACTTCACACCATGTTTTGATACCAAGACTTATCATAACAAAACAAAACAAAAAATAGATTTAGACCATATACCTATATTGATGATGTGTATGTTTCTACAAGAGCAAAGTGAGTCAAAGCTTAATGAGAAATATGGTATAAAAAAACAAAATTGAATCATTGTAGTTTATACGTAGTGATGGAGGAGGTGTCATGATACTCCTTTGTTGCATTATATACAATATTATTGAACAATTTGAGTTATCAGCTTAGGTTCTTGATTCATTGATTGTTTAATAGTACTAACCAAGTATGTAATTGTCCTATTTGCAATTCACCTTAGCCAACTGGACTTAATAGTAGTTACAGCGGTCTTTAGTTTTTTTTTTCTTCTTATCCTTGCCGTACATGTTTAAGTAATTTCTGAGTAATGGCAATTGACATTGAATCGAGACATTGATTTATGCAGAATGGGTAGAAGGGATAAATTATGGTTCCTACTTGAAGTGAAACAACAATAGCTACTCGGGAATTTATGCAGCTACTTGAAGGTTGAAGTAGTATCCAACTATATCAATTGGAAAGCTTGTCAAACACATGGATTTGGACGAACCCTCTTTGGTAAAAATTTATTTGTTCATCTCTTATTATTAAGCAGACATTTCTAATAAGAATAACAACACTAAAGAGCCTTTAACCTCACCCATTTTCCTTTTCACTTATAGTTATATATTTTTTCATAGCTACATCATTTTATGAATCTCTAACTAACCTGCTATATTATAGAGCTTATTTTAAAAGTTTATACTTTCGTTTGATTAATAGGGATGACTATTTGGATAGAAAATAAATATAGAATGTGACACAATAGATCTTAATTGTTGGGTCTCATTGAGTTCACGTTTGGGGTGTTAAAATCAAGAGGCAATATAATAGTTGTGATCCACTGTGCCAACAAAATTGTTATTATAGATTGACTTTATGTTTTAACAAAAGATTGCGCTAAAAAAATATGAGAAATCTATAAATATGAGAAATCTATAAGAACACAAAATCTTATAGCACAAATTTGAAGGGGTGTTCACGGTCTGACCAAAAGATTGCGCTACCAAACCAACTATTAATAAAGATTTTGTGTTCTTATAGATTTCTCATATTTAATACCATACATTCATAACCATATTTTTAGTAGTGGAATAGTTTATGCTAATAATATATCAAATATGTCCACAAATTTGATCACTGAAACATCTTCATAAGTAAACTGTAACCACTGTTCGATATAAGATGTTTAGATGAAAAGATGGTTCATATAAAACATAAGTTTGGCTAGCTTGCGAAGTTCTTGGTTATCAAATGAGAAAGAACATAAACCTTTCTGATATAAACCCACAGATTCACTGCATCAGTTTCTCAAAGATAATGAATGAAGTTTTAGTGCCAGGCGGACTTCGAGAATAAACATAAAACAGTGAAGCATAACAGTGTTGGACTTCTACAAGGCTAATGGTGATTAATTTAGCATATAGTAACATTATATTGTATGTTGTTCGTTAAATATATCGCAACTTTACTGGAGTAAAATCTTTCATTTAACTTAATGAATTCAAAGTTAATACTACCCTTATGCCTCTTATTTCTCATATGTTCATCTAGACTTGTTTAATTAACCTATGGTTATTTTTGGTTCGAGGAAATATCATTTTTGCTAATTTTTCTAAATAAACTATTATTATAGAACTGGAATATGAAGTACTTTAGCTACATTGTCATATAAGTTGTACTAGATCTCAAGTATATAATTTTAAGAATAAGCACCGTATTTCTAAAATAGACTCTTGTTGTTTTTCTTGCTGTTAATCTGCCATTTCAAATACATTAATAGTAGTTTAAAATATCTCAATCTTGCTCTTTTTTTGTGTTTGGACAAACCAATGTGTATGAATCATATGATTATGTGTAATAAAAATCAAACTTTGATAGTTGGACATTTTTCTGCTATAGATAAAAATAAAAAAAGTTTTGAAATAGAGAAATTTGAAATAATCCGATGACTCTGCAAGTAATTCGAACAATTGAGAAACAAGTAGTTTCAGTCTTTACTATTAAATTAAAATCTGTATTCTCTTAACAAGGGAAAATAAACTACTAAAACAAATATGAATAAAATGATATAGTGTTTTAACAATGTTTATCCACCATTGTTAAAAGTTCTTTTTTTCTTGTAGTGATGCTAGAAAAATAAGAAAATTTGCCAACAAAAAATCACTGCACTCATGTTGTTCCAATGTTTTTACTTATGCATCCGTTTGATTTCTCTTTTATTGAGCATACAAAGCATAATCTCACCATAGTGAGTTATTTTGAACCTGTAGCTCCAAATTTGTCACAAAGCTGAATTTGCTAGTCAATATTAAAGTCCATAGCCCATAGGCATATACTTAACTTTCAATGCAACTGCATATCTTGAAATTAAATCCAAACAAGATCCTATGTACATATAAATTATTGAGTTACATCATCACACTGACCGTAGTACCAAAATTTGCGATGTAGACACTTCCTCCCATTGAAAAACTGAATATCTTAGTACTATTCCTGGAAAACAAACGAAGAGATATAACACTTGTTGAGCTCTATAAAACCCCACTTTTTATTAAAAATTGAACCAAGCATGAAAAAAATGGAGAAAAGTAGATGAAGGGGAGAATTAAATGATTCAATGTGTCACTAGTGTACATCAGTTTTTATGATGAAAAAAGGCTGCACTAGGAAAAATATGAATTCCTCTCAGGTACACCTGTGATCTATCATCATTTACTCATCTATACAAAAGGTTCACACTTAAATGAATAAACTATGTTGATAGTGCATTTTCTATACAAATGTCTTGTTTAGTCTACTTAATCCATTGTGGAATGCTATTATGACATGTAAAAGGATATATTTATAACAAATATGTTTTTAATACACTTTTGAAGTAATTATAGATATTGTAAAAATAGTACCCTATTTTCATTTTTGCCTATACATGAAAATATTTGATAATTACCAAACAAAGCATTGAAAAATGTGTTTTCCAATTAAATATGTTATTTTATATGCAGTTATACTTAACATTTTAGACCTAAGAAGACATTTGTATTGGAGAATCACTTGCTACATAACTCATTTATCAAATCCATATAAAACGTGTAATACTTAAATAGCTTAAAATTTAAAATATGAATTGCAAACATACATGCACTATAACAAACAAACGACTAAGGCATCAATGGATAACCAAAAAATCTGAAATCCATCCGCATTCGTGTACGAAAAGCAGATAAATACCTGATATTCGAAAAAACAGATATGGATGCAGATATGAAGGCATTCGCATCAGAAAATTATCTTTCCGTTTTTTGACAATATTATAGTTTATTTTATGTGTATTTTAGTACGATAAAATATGTGCATTTATTATTTTATTAAGTAAATGTTTTATATTATAATATGCATTCAATGCATTTTAACTACTCAAAAATATTTATTACCATTATATTTGTTGATTTTGCATACTTTTATAATCAATGGTATTAAAAATAATTACGTTAAACCAAATTTTCTATTTATATTTCTTAATTTATCGATCAATTGCGGATAGGATAATTATCCGATATTCGTCCATATCCGTGGTTGAGGATATCCAATATTCGAAAATGGTTTCAGATGTGGATGCGGATATGGCACTATCCGCATTCGAAAGTATTCGTTGTCAGACTGACAAATATGACAAAACGATGCCAGAATAAAGTTGCACTCATGAACCTATGTTAATTTGAATATGTATCTTATGCGTAGTTTAAATCTAAACTTAATTCAATTTAATCTGAATAACAATAGGATCTAGTAGAAAGTGATATTGAAATTTTAACAACCACAATAATTGGTCTAATGTACGCATAACATCTAATTTGAGTCCTACTGCGTTAGTGAATTAGTGCCTAGTCCACCAATTCATGTTATATTGTGATATAAATATGTTATATTGTTCACATTAGAACAAACATTACACATGGTGCATAATGCAACCAAATCATTATACCACACTAAAAAGAGTGCTCCATCGACAGAGTAACCACATATTAAATTTTTTATAAAAAAATAGAAGTAGAACTCTCGCCTATAAGTTATACGTGGCTAACATAAGTTAATTATTTCCAATATATACAATCATATATGGTATTTTATAATCAACATTATTTTCAACTTTTTAAAGATTTTTAACAAATGTCAAAGGTTTGATAATTAAAAAGAAAAAGAAAACAAATGTTA
This sequence comes from Allium fistulosum, assembly GCA_030737815.1. Lineage (NCBI taxonomy): Eukaryota > Viridiplantae > Streptophyta > Magnoliopsida > Asparagales > Amaryllidaceae > Allium > Allium fistulosum. The sequence goes on from JASFAW010000014.1 coordinate 11,061,577, forward strand.
GAGACAAAATTTTCCCTGGGTTCAACAAGAGCCGTTCCTTCTTGTACTTTAAAAGAACACTTTAAAAGTGAATGGAAATCAATTTTTTATACAAATCTGATGTTTGATTCTATTATTTTCATCCGTTAAGAAACCCCTTAAACTCCAACTAACCACACTGAAATGAACTAAAAATAATAATAATAATAATAATAATAATAATAATAATAATAAGTAAATTCATATTTCCAAAATAATGTGTTCTACTTAAGACAACATGGGAGTGTAGACTAGGACTTTCGGATTAAAAGACATCAAAGAAGAAAACTTTGAAAGTTAATCGGGTTTTTGATTAAAAAGCCTAGTAAATTAAAAATCCAGTATATTACAAGAATTATAGAATAAGGTTAAAACTTACAAGTAACCAATTAAAAATTGATAGATACCTGCTTAAGAGAGGGACCTATCGTCCTCCAGAACGATTTAGCACAACAAACAAGTGACTACGGAGGTGGAAGACCTAAGGGTGTCTAGAGAATTTCTTTGATATTGAAGGGAAGTGGGAGGAGCGAGAAGGGGCAGCTGAACTATGAAACCCTAGAAGAGAGAAACGAGGTATTTATTTCTGAAAGTTTTGATAACGATGAACACGTAGTGGCTCGTTATTAAGCAATTTTTTTAATTTAGGCTAGTTTTATAAATTGATCGTCTTTTTAGCCTGTTTACAAATTAATTAGAAATATATGCTAGTTTTGACAATGAATTTAAAAACACAACATGCATGCTGCCTGTTGTGGTTACTTTTATACCATAGTTGGCGATTCCTGAAAAGTCGTCAACTATGTTATTACTTAAAATCATAGTTTATGACTTTTCAAAAGTTGTCAACTATGTGCATTACTTAAAAATATGTGTACGATTTTTGAAAAGTCGTCAATGAACGTTATTTCAAAAGTCGTCTACTTTTATGATCATGCATAACAGAAGCTCATCTTTGCACTTTTTCTTCTCACTCTAACTTTACCAAACTCAATACCCTCCCTCTAATATTTTACTGCAATCTCTTATCGTTTGCATCGAAAACAATCAAAACTTGTGTTTGAGTAGATCTAGTTTAAAAATATCAACATTTTCTTACTTCGAATCAATCGAGGTATGAATTTGTAAACCTTAATATTTTGGTCGATTTGTAAATAAAATTGTGTAATGTTGTATTTATTGTTATTGTAGAATAACTTCTACTTTTTTTTCCAACTATTTACTATTTTAATGATAAATTGGTTATTGAAGATCAAATGTGTAGAAAATATGTCGGTGGTTCTTACAAATCGGTGAAAGTTCGTAAAGGCTCTAACTTAGAACAATTAAAAAAATCGGTTTACAAAGCAATGAACATAAAACCAAAGGAGTTTAATATTGATTTAGCTTGCAATTGACCAACCAACTCCGGATCTAAAGCAATTTTTACTATTGACGATGACGACGTTGAACTAAATATTTTCAACCGTATTTAAATCTATAGAGTTGTTTGTTGGAAAAGGCAGAAGGATGACGGTGGTAGAACAACCAGTATCAGCACCTGTAGTTAATCATGGTATTGAAGATTATTCTAGAATGGTGGAGACCGTAAACAATACTCAAGGAATTATCTCTCCCAACTACAATAATCCGCATATGAATGTAGCGAACTATGGGCAGTAACAAATGTTCCTTTGATATCCTTCTTTCATGAATTATCAGCAAAGCTTACAATTTAGTTATCTATATCCGATGTAGTATAGTTTGTAACACATATTTGCTAATATTCTTATGTCATAATAAATTCATTTTATTAGAGTTGGTACTAAATTTAAAATTTTCATCTGCAACTTTATTTCACTGCAACGTGCGACACAAAGTGCTGGACTATCGAATAGCCATAGTTCTTGTCCAATGCGGCCCACACCCTCTGAATTATATCATATGAGCAAATTGTACGTTTTGTTTTGCAATTCTAATTAATTGTATTGCATTTTGTAACTGTATTAAAAAAATTGTATATTTATATTGTAGCTTTTCGGCACATTATATTGATACACGGTCGAACATTCAACCAACAAATGACGTAGGGGTTCCAAATGTATCCGATGATGATATGGATATAGACGCTGATGCGGATGTACACTATGATCCTGCTGTTGATAGCATGACCGTTCTCATTGGATCGGAGAATGATAGGGAATGGATCGATAATATGTAAGTAAACAATGAATCGCTAAATTATGATTTTGGAGTTGCAGACAATGCTGGTGAAGATAGAGATGAATCTGATATGGAGATACCTCTGGATGATGATTTGTGTAATGCTCAAATGATGGATATATCCGTCATTGTAAGTTTGCAATTCAACAATAAATTATTCTCATCGTCTAGTGTTCAAAATGGTTCAAAGTTAACATGGTATTTGAGAGCAAAGCAAAATTTCTGCAACAATTAAGTTAATGGTCTATTTTTACATGCAATTTCTTTTAAGCCAAATTAAGTCAAAAAAAATATACCACCGTTTGCAATGTCGATTCAAATTGTCCATGGAGAATGCATGCTATAGTGTCCCATAAATCTAAATCCGGATGGTGGGTTATTAAAAAATATTCATGCGATCATACTTGCGTTAACCTAACAGTTAACTCTAATCACAAGCTAGTAAATCAACTTTTTTAGTTCTGAAGATCATGTCTTTTGTGAAAGCATATTTGAACATAATTGCTAGAACGGTGCAAGTGTTGATGAAAGAAGAACTGTTTGTTAAAGTTGGTTATATGAAAGCGTGGAGAGTATTGAGCAAGTCAGTTAAACGGATATACGGTGATTGGGCAGAATCCTTTACCAACCTACAATAATATTTTGCTGAAATTGCTAGGACGAATCCATATAGTGTTGGACATGTAACAACCGATGAGTTTGGAGTTTTTTATCATGCATTTTGGGCTTTTGGGCCTTATATTAAAGGTTTTGTACATTGTCGGCCTTTGCTTTTCATCAATAGCATGCATTTGTATGGCAATTACAAAGGTATCTTATTGCAACTGCAGTAGATGCGAATGATCAGCTTTACCCTTTGGCATATGCAATTGTTGAGTCAGAATCATATGATAGTTGGGGTAAGTTTTTTGCGTGCATGCGAAGGTTCATTCATAGTGGTAATAATCGACATATTACTTTTATTTCCAATAAAATGAAAGAAACATTGACAGCATTGGAGAGCAACTAGGGATTATCTCATAAGCATAGATTTTGTGTCAGACATTCGAAAGCAAATTTTCAAGCGGTGGACTTTAGACACAAATGATTGACGGGTTTATTTTATGTCGCAGCATGTGCTTCGGAGAAAGTTGAGTATATAAAAATCCAAGAGGAAATTAAAAAAACCAACGTTAGACAGCATAATTGGATAGGGAGAAGTTTGGGTGGAAAAGAGGAAAACCGGGTATTGTGTAAGGATGATGGCGGTCAATTTCATGTTATAACTAATAATGCGTCAGAAAGTTTTAACGGTGTGCTTAGAGGTGCACGATCATTACCTGTTAAAACTTTGGTTGCCCATACTTTCTTTCGATCGGCGGATTATTTTGTCAAAGAAGAGAGTTTGCTAAAACTTCAGCTACTCGTTTAAATCCAAATTGGGAAGCAAAGACAGCCAAGAGAGCAAGTAAAGCAAGATGTTCAAGGCTTGTCTGATTCGGTCAAGCCGAATGGCAAGTAATTCACTACTTTGGTGATGAATTTAAAGTAACAATTGATGGTAACACTTGTTCTTGTACATGCAACATTCTGTTACTTGAGCAATTGCCTTGTGCACATGTTATGGCAGCTTGTTCGTCAGTTTTAAACGGTGCGAATAGAGCTCATCGTGACTTTGCATCACCTTGGTACTCGGTTCAGAAATATTTGGTGGCGTACTCACCAAAATTTCATTATGTTCATGATAAACGTTATTGGAGTGCATACGAAAGACAGTTGGCTCTACCTCCAACAGCCCGTAGAGCACCAGGAAGGCCCAAGTCTACTAGAATTAAAGGCGCTATGGATGAGAAGCAGACTCCAAAGGGAAATAGGTGCAACAAATATGGAGTGCACTGGCATAAGAAAAATCATTGTATTTCTGCAATTTAGCGTTTATATTGCTTGTGGATGTTTGAGCTAATAATAAATGATGTTTTTTGAGTTGGTGTTAAGTGTGTTTGTTTGAGAACTTGTTTTTCTATTTGATATGGACTACACGTTCATAATACTACTTGTTATTGTGTAATATGTTTGTTTGGGTTGTTGCTGTGCAAACCATTGTTGTGTAATATGTTATTTGTTCCAAGTTTCTGTTTGAAACCTGTTAACTTTGGCGCTTTTTTAAATATTTCCAATTGGCACCTTTTCAGATATCGTCTACTGGCGATATTTGAAATAAGCCCCAATAAACCAAGTTTCAAACAAAATCTAGAACCACCAAAATATTACATTCCATACTACATTGTAAGGACCAGGAAATTATTTGATATTTAGATGAATATTTAATTATATTTTAAATAATTAATAAATGAATTTTTATTAATAACTAAAACTATTTTAAATAAAAACTAATGATAATAAAATCGTTTTCGAAATTTGTTTAACAAAATATATAGTTCATAAAGAAATAGAAAATGTGATCTGAAATTATTTTCCGAAAATATTGATCTTTCATTGGTTATAAGTTATTCAAAAGATTATAACATTATGTTAAACACACATGCACACAATATAAACTAAGTTAACATGGTGTGTACATGTTTATATATGCACGTGCATGCTTCTCCTTAAATATATAAACACATAAGTTAAAATAAGACTTATTTAATAATATATATATATGTGCTTAACATACAAAAATACACATTTTCAACACAAGTACACTAGAGAACATGACATTAATAGTTGAAAGCAAGGAAGGTGTAGTGGACGGTTTTGAAGGGGGGAGGGGTATGGATGTGCATGCATATTTTTATTTTAATATAAATCACTTTACATTATTTTAATTAAATCCTAAGCATACACGTACCCCTTTATCTTCATATTTTCATATTTATAACCTCCTTGTTTATTCCATCCTAAGAGCTTGACCTAAAGCATCCATGGCTTCCTCTTCATAATTTTAAAGACGGAAAATAAATAACTTTTTTTGGCTAAAATCTCTTCCTTAGTCCACAAAAACGTTTCTACGTCTCCTACAACACCTTCTCTTTCAAAACACAAGCCCATCCACCCCAAAACCATGATGGTCGAGCCAACATCACCCATGGCCGTGCCCAACAAGGCCTAGGTCGAGCCAAAGTTCACTTGGCTGAGCCCTTCTAAGTGTTGGAGCAACCAAAAGTTTCGAATTTTTGCAAAATTCTAAGGCATTTTCAAGTTCCGGCAAAAGTTTGCTTTGATTTAGAAAATTTTCGGTGAGCAAAACTTATATTTTTGAAAAAGAAAACAACTTGTTTTAATGATCTATATGTTTTGAAATTATAGTGTTTGTCGTGTTAAAATATCATGTTGTTTGGATGATATATGATTGTAAGCTGGTTGTTTGGTATAGATTTGTGATTTGGATAATATGTTGATATGTTTGGATATGTATATGGATATGTGATATTGATTTATGATATGATGGTAGTGTTGTTTATGAAACAAAACCAAGTGTTGTGAGATGATTGGGAAAAACTAGTGCTTTAAAAGTGGCAATGGACTTGAGATTCGATTTGAAAATGAAAGTTTTTTTTCTAGCTTTGGATTTTTGAAAATGTTTTCCCAAGTTTTACCTTTTGTTTAAGTTTTCAAAAACTCTTACAATTGTGTTTTCAAGTATGCGGTGGCTAGGGTTAAGTGAGATTTCCACCTAGAAATCAATTCTAGTGAACTGCGCTTATAGCGATAATCGCTATGGATGCAGTTCGAGAAATTTTGTGATTTCAAGTTTTTAAGTGTTTTCTTTTAGATTGCTTTTGAAAACTCATTTCAAAATAATTAAGTCAAAAGTTTAAGTTTTTAATTATTTAATAATTTAATTAATTAATTAGGGTAATTATTAATTAATTAATCGGAGTTTAAGAAATTATTAACCAGTTATTATTTTTAAATTAGGTAAGTTTTAAATAATGATTATTTAAGATAAAAGAAAATTAATTTTTATTTAATCAAGTTTATTTATTTTAATTAATTATTTAATTATAGTTTATTATTTAATTATTTATTATTTAATTAAGGGTTATTTGTCCACTCAATTAAGGTTTAATTTCTTAAATATATGTTATTTAATTAAAGTACAATTAAGGTTAATTATAAATAAAATTAGGATTATTAATGATTTAATTTTGATTTAATTAAATATTAATTAAGGTTTAATTGAGTTTTAAACTTATGATTTAATTTAAGTTTATTTATTTTAAAGTTTCTTTTAAAACACTATCAGTTATTATTTTTAATCACTTTTCTTATTTAAGTAAATTGTTTTAAATCCAAGGATCTCATGTCCATGCTATTAAATAGCCAAATGAATTAAAGTAGTTGTAATAAAACGATGACGCGTTTTACTAAAAGTAAGTCGATTTGTACTTATCACAAATACCGCACTTCGGGAACGTGATGAATACAAGGAGGTTAATTTCGATAAACGGGTCATGATAATCTAAGCATATGGAATGTATGTTCATATGTATATCTTTACACCCTGATAGTGGGATAGTCCACTATAAACAACTTGACCATTTAAAATTATCGAACATTTGTTTATAGAGACCGGGATCGGATATTAGTTGCTATCCGAAAACCACTTCAAACCACGTGAACGTTCGAATTGGAAATAGTAAAGGCAAGATAAAAGATGAAGACTTTGAAGTGCAAGGTGTAGCGACCCGACCTTCCACTACAGGAAAATCGCATCACTATGAAGAAAGAAAAGGGTGAGAAATAGAAAAGATAGAGAAAAAAGAAGAAAACACACCAGAATCTCAACAGCGGAACGAATGAAATATAATATATCACATAAGAGATTACATAATATCATATATATCAGAGTTACACAGATAATACAACACATACTAGACAGTTATAAACACATGTCTAGTTAATACAACTCGATACCACTCACAACATCACAGAGATACAACACAGCGGAAATACATATAAATACTACACAACGGAACCAATATATCTATCTACAACGCTGAAGCCTCCTGCTCCATTTGCTCCTCCAAAATACGTCAAAGCTAACCTGAATCCCTTGGCTACCCGTAAAAATTTGGGTACCCGAGAGTTTAGGAAAAACAGAAATAAACTCTGGATCAGACATGGGTCTGGTATGAGTAACAGGTTAAAGTTGTTTAACTTTGAAAAACCTTTGAAAACAAAAGGTATCACGTAAGACATCCCACACATAAACATGGAAATGTTTTTACCTTACGCTAACCAAAACATTTGATAGGAAATCCAGTGATATTATAATAGTGTCTAAGGTTTTCAAGTAAATAGAAAATAGCCGAAATTGTTACATTCATTAAATTCCAGCATACTAGGTATACAATCAAAACCGTAAGGTCACGTAGGGAAAATGGGTTTCCATCAATGGCAGGGCTACTGGGGTACCGCCCGTCACAGTACGTGGCCTAGATCACCGTACCGAGGACCCACCCTAAGTCCCCTGCAACACAAGACCGGAACCATCCCTTACTGGACAGTTCCAAACAAGACAACCCCGGCGGTTGTAGCTACTAAACCGCCCACACAGCCGAATAAAAAGGGACTCTAGACAGGGGTATATCTCGCTCTCAAGTGGGTGCTACCCACGAAGCCTTGCTGCACCTCCCCTGTTTTAGCCATTCCCGGTTGATGAGGCTTGAGGTCACGATTACCTTTAGAGAACACATCTCTTAGAATGCTCATCGCCCGCCTGACGATGTTCTAAAAGCATTCGATCCATATAAGTTCGTTCCGGGTTCGAACGAAACCGAAGGCATTATCTCGTTACACTCATTTTGGAATCACCCTCAGAGTTAACGACAATAACCCTTGCAATTTGAACCACCATCTCGAATCTATAAGTACTATCTCCGTCAAACTCATTACGGAATCACCCACAGAGTTATACTGACGAATAGTTCTTATACCTCGAGTCTTCACTTGCTCCATTTGGATTTCACGACCTAACGTTATTTTGGATCGATGTGGTATTCGGGTCTCCAGACCTAGAATCCCGGTATACGGAAACCCGATCCCGGTCTCATCGAAATCCAAAACGTGTCTTTTAAGGCCAAGTTGTTTTAAAGTTAAAACAATTCAATTTATTACCTATATCAACACAGATAGATAAAACACAATATAACAATGGAGAATAACATCATCATCATAAACAGATAATCCATATTATCTACTCAACAGATAATCAATATCATCATACTTAACCAAGCATCCATAACTCAATAGATATATATCTGAGATCACAATCAATCATGGAAATCAATATCATCCATCATATATAAACAAAGATTAATAATCACCTCATTTTATAATTAATTTAAAATGAATTAAACTAATTACAAATCTTTAATTAATTTAATGTAAATTAAATTAATTACTCCACCATTATTAAACTTGCTTATACTTCTATTAATTAATTATTAATCAATTAATTAATCATCATCCAATTATTCATTTTAATTAATCATCCTTGATTAATTATCTTTAATTACATTTAAAGTAAATTATCCTTTAGTTATTTTTACAAATTAATTATCTTTAACCCAATATAGGAAATAACCTTTACCTTACTTCATTTATTAATTAACCTAAATTAATTACATGACTTAATTTATTTTATTACTAAATCTCTTCATTTATTAATTAATTCCAAATAAATTCATTCTAAGATTTCAGCATTTATAATAAATGATCTCTAATTACATTTACTATTTAATTCTATTACATCAAGTAATTAACTTTTAATTAGTTATTTTATTTCTTAATTTTTATTAAGAAAATTAATTTCCAAATCACATATATTAATCACCTTGATTAATAACATACAGTAATTAATTATCCTTAATTAATTACTCCCAATAAACAGATTTAATTAATCCCTTGATTAATCTCAAGTAATTATATCCAAATTACTTCTATTAACAAATCATTATCCAATTAATTACATCCTGTAATTATTCATCAATTACTTTCCTGAGTAATTATATCTCCCAATTATCAATTGATTAATCCAAATTAATTAAACTAAATTAATTAACTCAGATAAATCAAATTACCCAATTAACTAAAGTGAGTAATTAATTCCTTACTTAATTTCCATTTCGTAATTTAAACATTTACAATGTTGATTATCAAATTAATTAATCTAATTAACTATTAAAAATCAATTATATTAATTAATCATAAAATAATCTAGTTAATGACATTCATTATTATTTATTAATTACTTTATCTTAAATAATAACTTACAATTTCCTTATTATTAATTATAAGTTCCATTAATTAATTAAAGTCAAATCTATGATCCTTAATTACGTATTATTTTCTTAACTCCTTATTAAAACTTTAATTAATACATTTCAACTTATAATTACTAATTAAATCAATACAATTGATCAATTATCATTCTAGTTATTTTAATGGTTAATGAATTTTAAATCTTAATCTTCATTACTTAAAGAAAACTCATTTTCCCTTTATTTATTTAAGTTTCACTTCCATATGTTTGAAACATATATGCCATTTTCCTTTTGAACTTTCATTTAAAATTCCAAGTTTAAACGATCACTAATTTAACTTTAAATCACTTTATAAACTAACTTTTAAAAACTTTAAATTATAACTTAAAGCAATATTTTGCTAGGAAGGGATTCAAATCAAATTCCCTTTAATTCAAAATATTTAAACTTGTTTAAAGTATTTAAATTTTAAATTTTCTCTTCATACAAAAAAAATCTGGAATTTAACATTTAATTAAACTCAGTTTAATTTGATTTAAATTTTTAAAACCAACACTTTAAAAACTGTTAAAACTGGTACTGTTTAAACTTGAAACAAGATGACCCGAGTTCCCCCTCAGTTTGCTTCGAGAATAACATGAATCCACCCGAGCCAACCAAGTACCAACTCGAGTAAACTCCAGCAACCCACCCTTGTTCCAAACTTAACCAAACATCGACAGATACATCTCATCACTGTGCATATGCACGGTGACTACAACCACCATATATCATCAGCGATGATCTCTACAAAACAGAAGATGACTCAACAACCCAGCCCAATCATGGATTTGTGCATCAATTCTCGAATTCGAGTTCGAGGTCCTCTAACCCAAACCTGGAAAACTATAATCAGGTCCTCCTACAAACCTGTCAACACAAAAATCTCGACGCTCCGACCACCTGTAGGTCAACCACTCCGGCCTCGCCTTCAACTACGGCCATACTATCAATTCCCAAAATATCCTAACACTCGATCAATTCCTGAGTTCGTGCGAGACAAAAATATCGAGCCATTCAAAATTAGGTCACCAGACTTTAAACACTTCTCGCCGCCACCACGATGATCTTCCGACCATCCCACTATTTTTCCACGAATCCCTGGTCATCCCTCTACCTTCTGACCAGAACTCGACATCATCAGTGCATTAGATTATCTACAGCAACCCATAATACTAAAAACAGTCAAAGCATAACTGCTCTTCAACCCAAGCTTTTAAAATTGAAAAACTTGTTTTAAAAATCATGATTTGGTATGAAGTTTCACCCTATACTACTGAATTCTTAAAACCAGAGAATTTGTTTTAACATATTTAAAGTTATCTCAGTCTTTTCTTAGTTTCCAGAAACAAACATATATTGTTTCAGCCTTGATAAATTTTTAACACTTATATTATGACCAAACAGACAATATTAGTTTATATTCTAAGTTCATACAATGATCAGATCATGAGATAAAAGTTTATTTCCTAATCTACTCAAAGAAATGAGCAACAGGCAACAGAGAATTAAAGAACAGAACAGATATGCACAAACATACATATATACAAGATACATGTCATCATAGAAAAAAACATGCCATATTAACTTAAGTTATAAATTTTAAATAAAATGTTACTCACCAGGATTTTGTAAAAGAACAAAGCAAATCTGGTTTTGCTTAACAACAAGCTTTTGGAAACAGTTTGGATTTGCTAACAGAAGCTCCTCTTGATTTCTGTTTTGTTGGATGGTTGTTTTTGAATGTTTGTTTAGGATTTTAGATGAAGCTTTTATCTTAGTTTTGCTTAGCTCGAAAGAAAATGAAAACTAGTAGGGGAAAGTAGTAGCTTCCAGGTTGATATATATGAAACAGGGTAATATTTCTTCTTTTGCAAAACAGTGTACAAAATGTACAAATTCCAGAGATGGTTTCTATGCTTATGGCCGAGATTACATGTCTTGTACTTAGAAAAGATATTTGCTTTACTCTCATTAAATGCTATGTCCTTTATGTTTTAGTTTATACTTATCTATATATATTTTTTATACTTGCCTAAGTCTTATTTTACAAGCTACAGGCATATTATATTTTTACTTTGCTTTTAATTTTTATCTTAGCACATTTTCTTCTTACCAGCCTACAAACCCTTTTCATTTTGATTTTGTTGTACTCGAGACTGCCTGGTTATCAAATTCGAGCCATTTGTTTACATACTTATGCAAGCTTTCTTTCTAGTTCATTTAACTATGCAGATTTTATTTAGAGGCTGGCCAATCTTCTTATGTATTATACAAACATATGTTACTGGTTGAATGCAAAAGAATGTTGTTTAGATATGTTGTTCTAACATATTATTTAAATATTAAGTGTATTGGTTTTACAACTTTACAAACAATAAAATTTAACTTATGTATATTTTACCTTTCCTTGTTTGATATATTAACTTTATTACTTGTTTTATTTTACTTTAGTCAAGTTTGCTTTAAAATATAGGTGAAGACATATATCTTACTTTTATCTATTAATTTTATATGTACATTCTTATTTATTATTTTAAAATAAATTACACATTTAACAATTTGAAATGATTTATAAAAGAAATTATATCTTTACTATAACTACTTACTTAATATTATATACTAAAGCTAGAACAAGTTTTAAAACTATTTAAACATTTATCTTATATATTTAAACCCATATTTTATTTATTTGATAGCTTTGAAAAGACCTAATATTAAATAAATGATAATTCCCAAATCACTAAAGAAATATTAGAAGTTTGGAAACATAATTAATTAGTTTTTAAAAGATAAAACTCACCAATACAATTTTATTTAAAGAAAAGTATTCATTTAAGACTCATAAATCCAAGATATATCAAAACAATTTAATATTTAATATAAATTATTAAATTGTTTATTGCTCGAAATTCCGGGTCGTCACATTCCTCCCACCTTAAAAGAATTTCGTCCCCGAAATTTAAAACAAAGGTAAATTAATAATCTATTTAAGATTTAAATTTTAAAACACAAGCATATATCAATCATAAGCTAACAACCATATCAACCAAATCATCAAATCAAACAAACCTATTTATCCAGACAAAAATCCTGGATAGAGTTCTCTCGAGTTTCCCAAGTGTAAGTACCGGGATACCCGCCCTACAGAATCCAAACAATCAATACAACTAAACTACAGAACTCCTACTCATCTAGATCTACACAACTAGAGAGGATATCAGACTACAGACGAGTCTGACTCGCAACCAAAACTCCCTGAACTGCTGGTTCCAACACCAGAGATAGAATTTTACACGTACTCCCTCAGAGATACGTGAAATACAATGAATCCCAGCTATCCAAACTGGCAATCCAAATCTGAAGACCAAACACCTACCCCTCCAGAACACAGAGAAAATCCAGAACATCTCGGAGCTAAGTTCCCAAACTTACCAAATTATAGAGCTCCTTGAATCAGAGAAAATTCATCCAAAATCAAATCTCCAACTCTGAAATCCAAATTCCTCCGTCTCTTATCCACCAAACTCTTCGAACGATCCATAGCTGCCTCCATCCCTACTGATCAGCTAAATCTCCGCAAATGCCTTTCTGAACCATCTGAATCCAAAACAATACAGTAGAATGATCTTCTCACGAAAAATCAAGAACACAACCTTTACTATCATCCGTAGAAAACAACTTCTCTTTTCCAGGAAGGAAAAGCAGATGCACTCCCAACTGCTTCCGCTGCACAACTCTGATCTGAGTAGATGACAATGCTGATGACGAACACAAACAAATACGGGACAACAAATTCCAAAAATAAAACTCAGAAGTTCCTCCGAAACCTGAGCTGCTCTACTAAAAACTTCCTCCAAAAACCATCCTATTACTAAGCTGAACCATCGGTACCACTTCTGGAATCCAGTCGATACCAAACGCAATCTCCAGATGCTAACAAAACTCTGACTTCCTAAAGTCATCCAGAAAAATATCTGAAACACAAGAGAACGCTCCAACTATCGCAAGTCACTTTTGCGATCAACCCAGCCTAATTCCAAAGAAAAACTGTTCTCTCTTTACCAAACAGAACAGCCTAAGCTTAACTGGCCAATCCAACAAAGAAACGAAACCACTTAGCTGCTTCTGGACTCACTACTAAGCTGAAAAGCTTCTTGCCAATACACAGAACACTCCGAGCTGCACTGCTGACACCAATGCCAAAGAATTCCCAATCCAAAGCTCTTCGAGAAACTCGGACCTCAAACCAACCAGAAACATCCTGCTGAGCATAGCCACAACAACGAAGTAGACTCACTTCCTTAACTCGTTCCAAAGAAACATCTTCGGAGACATCCATAGTCACTGTGTCTCATCACACAGCTACAACATCCTGAGGTATCAAGATATCATAACTCGCTTCTGTCCAACTGACAGATCCAAACTATACACTTCAAAAAAATGATCTCCAAATCTTAACAGATTACCTTCAGAGACTTGGTGAAATCCTTTCACCACAAATTCACTCGAGAAGGACTGTACACCCAATACCGTCTCGGTCGATACACTTCCGACCTCAACAAATTCAACCATGGGTAGTCGTGTTACACACTACTACCTTATCTACCTTTATAAATTATATTGGAAAACCTAAACGGGTAACCCAACCAATAGGTAGAATATATATATATATATATATATATATATCAAAAATACAAATACGCTCTCTCAAGATAGACACCACTCCAGAGCCTAGGTATTCACTCAACCAAGCGCTCTAATACCAACTGTGACGTCCTAGGCTTTTCAACCATCAGCAACGGCTCACGACCGGTAGGCTTTTCAACCATCCCAGCCCCGCTGTGGCTCATAGTGATACCTTGGGTTTGCTTTTACGGCCAGCCTCTCGACTGTAAGCACCTAGCAAACCAACCCCAAAAGGCCTTATACTACCCCCGGGGACATGTAGGGGTAAGAGTCTCCCGTTCTCCACCTAACGCAAAGCGAGAACCCCCTATCACGCTGTAATGTAGCAAACCCGATCCCGGTCTCATCGAAATCCAAAACGTGTCTTTTAAGGCCAAGTTGTTTTAAAGTTAAAACAATTCAATTTATTACCTATATCAACACAGATAGATAAAACACAATATAACAATGGAGAATAACATCATCATCATAAACAGATAATCCATATTATCTACTCAACAGATAATCAATATCATCATACTTAACCAAGCATCCATAACTCAATAGATATATATCTGAGATCACAATCAATCATGGAAATCAATATCATCCATCATATATAAACAAAGATTAATAATCACCTCATTTTATAATTAATTTAAAATGAATTAAACTAATTACAAATCTTTAATTAATTTAATGTAAATTAAATTAATTACTCCACCATTATTAAACTTGCTTATACTTCTATTAATTAATTATTAATCAATTAATTAATCATCATCCAATTATTCATTTTAATTAATCATCCTTGATTAATTATCTTTAATTACATTTAAAGTAAATTATCCTTTAGTTATTTTTACAAATTAATTATCTTTAACCCAATATAGGAAATAACCTTTACCTTACTTCATTTATTAATTAACCTAAATTAATTACATGACTTAATTTATTTTATTACTAAATCTCTTCATTTATTAATTAATTCCAAATAAATTCATTCTAAGATTTCAGCATTTATAATAAATGATCTCTAATTACATTTACTATTTAATTCTATTACATCAAGTAATTAACTTTTAATTAGTTATTTTATTTCTTAATTTTTATTAAGAAAATTAATTTCCAAATCACATATATTAATCACCTTGATTAATAACATACAGTAATTAATTATCCTTAATTAATTACTCCCAATAAACAGATTTAATTAATCCCTTGATTAATCTCAAGTAATTATATCCAAATTACTTCTATTAACAAATCATTATCCAATTAATTACATCCTGTAATTATTCATCAATTACTTTCCTGAGTAATTATATCTCCCAATTATCAATTGATTAATCCAAATTAATTAAACTAAATTAATTAACTCAGATAAATCAAATTACCCAATTAACTAAAGTGAGTAATTAATTCCTTACTTAATTTCCATTTCGTAATTTAAACATTTACAATGTTGATTATCAAATTAATTAATCTAATTAACTATTAAAAATCAATTATATTAATTAATCATAAAATAATCTAGTTAATGACATTCATTATTATTTATTAATTACTTTATCTTAAATAATAACTTACAATTTCCTTATTATTAATTATAAGTTCCATTAATTAATTAAAGTCAAATCTATGATCCTTAATTACGTATTATTTTCTTAACTCCTTATTAAAACTTTAATTAATACATTTCAACTTATAATTACTAATTAAATCAATACAATTGATCAATTATCATTCTAGTTATTTTAATGGTTAATGAATTTTAAATCTTAATCTTCATTACTTAAAGAAAACTCATTTTCCCTTTATTTATTTAAGTTTCACTTCCATATGTTTGAAACATATATGCCATTTTCCTTTTGAACTTTCATTTAAAATTCCAAGTTTAAACGATCACTAATTTAACTTTAAATCACTTTATAAACTAACTTTTAAAAACTTTAAATTATAACTTAAAGCAATATTTTGCTAGGAAGGGATTCAAATCAAATTCCCTTTAATTCAAAATATTTAAACTTGTTTAAAGTATTTAAATTTTAAATTTTCTCTTCATACAAAAAAAATCTGGAATTTAACATTTAATTAAACTCAGTTTAATTTGATTTAAATTTTTAAAACCAACACTTTAAAAACTGTTAAAACTGGTACTGTTTAAACTTGAAACAAGATGACCCGAGTTCCCCCTCAGTTTGCTTCGAGAATAACATGAATCCACCCGAGCCAACCAAGTACCAACTCGAGTAAACTCCAGCAACCCACCCTTGTTCCAAACTTAACCAAACATCGACAGATACATCTCATCACTGTGCATATGCACGGTGACTACAACCACCATATATCATCAGCGATGATCTCTACAAAACAGAAGATGACTCAACAACCCAGCCCAATCATGGATTTGTGCATCAATTCTCGAATTCGAGTTCGAGGTCCTCTAACCCAAACCTGGAAAACTATAATCAGGTCCTCCTACAAACCTGTCAACACAAAAATCTCGACGCTCCGACCACCTGTAGGTCAACCACTCCGGCCTCGCCTTCAACTACGGCCATACTATCAATTCCCAAAATATCCTAACACTCGATCAATTCCTGAGTTCGTGCGAGACAAAAATATCGAGCCATTCAAAATTAGGTCACCAGACTTTAAACACTTCTCGCCGCCACCACGATGATCTTCCGACCATCCCACTATTTTTCCACGAATCCCTGGTCATCCCTCTACCTTCTGACCAGAACTCGACATCATCAGTGCATTAGATTATCTACAGCAACCCATAATACTAAAAACAGTCAAAGCATAACTGCTCTTCAACCCAAGCTTTTAAAATTGAAAAACTTGTTTTAAAAATCATGATTTGGTATGAAGTTTCACCCTATACTACTGAATTCTTAAAACCAGAGAATTTGTTTTAACATATTTAAAGTTATCTCAGTCTTTTCTTAGTTTCCAGAAACAAACATATATTGTTTCAGCCTTGATAAATTTTTAACACTTATATTATGACCAAACAGACAATATTAGTTTATATTCTAAGTTCATACAATGATCAGATCATGAGATAAAAGTTTATTTCCTAATCTACTCAAAGAAATGAGCAACAGGCAACAGAGAATTAAAGAACAGAACAGATATGCACAAACATACATATATACAAGATACATGTCATCATAGAAAAAAACATGCCATATTAACTTAAGTTATAAATTTTAAATAAAATGTTACTCACCAGGATTTTGTAAAAGAACAAAGCAAATCTGGTTTTGCTTAACAACAAGCTTTTGGAAACAGTTTGGATTTGCTAACAGAAGCTCCTCTTGATTTCTGTTTTGTTGGATGGTTGTTTTTGAATGTTTGTTTAGGATTTTAGATGAAGCTTTTATCTTAGTTTTGCTTAGCTCGAAAGAAAATGAAAACTAGTAGGGGAAAGTAGTAGCTTCCAGGTTGATATATATGAAACAGGGTAATATTTCTTCTTTTGCAAAACAGTGTACAAAATGTACAAATTCCAGAGATGGTTTCTATGCTTATGGCCGAGATTACATGTCTTGTACTTAGAAAAGATATTTGCTTTACTCTCATTAAATGCTATGTCCTTTATGTTTTAGTTTATACTTATCTATATATATTTTTTATACTTGCCTAAGTCTTATTTTACAAGCTACAGGCATATTATATTTTTACTTTGCTTTTAATTTTTATCTTAGCACATTTTCTTCTTACCAGCCTACAAACCCTTTTCATTTTGATTTTGTTGTACTCGAGACTGCCTGGTTATCAAATTCGAGCCATTTGTTTACATACTTATGCAAGCTTTCTTTCTAGTTCATTTAACTATGCAGATTTTATTTAGAGGCTGGCCAATCTTCTTATGTATTATACAAACATATGTTACTGGTTGAATGCAAAAGAATGTTGTTTAGATATGTTGTTCTAACATATTATTTAAATATTAAGTGTATTGGTTTTACAACTTTACAAACAATAAAATTTAACTTATGTATATTTTACCTTTCCTTGTTTGATATATTAACTTTATTACTTGTTTTATTTTACTTTAGTCAAGTTTGCTTTAAAATATAGGTGAAGACATATATCTTACTTTTATCTATTAATTTTATATGTACATTCTTATTTATTATTTTAAAATAAATTACACATTTAACAATTTGAAATGATTTATAAAAGAAATTATATCTTTACTATAACTACTTACTTAATATTATATACTAAAGCTAGAACAAGTTTTAAAACTATTTAAACATTTATCTTATATATTTAAACCCATATTTTATTTATTTGATAGCTTTGAAAAGACCTAATATTAAATAAATGATAATTCCCAAATCACTAAAGAAATATTAGAAGTTTGGAAACATAATTAATTAGTTTTTAAAAGATAAAACTCACCAATACAATTTTATTTAAAGAAAAGTATTCATTTAAGACTCATAAATCCAAGATATATCAAAACAATTTAATATTTAATATAAATTATTAAATTGTTTATTGCTCGAAATTCCGGGTCGTCACATTCCTCCCACCTTAAAAGAATTTCGTCCCCGAAATTTAAAACAAAGGTAAATTAATAATCTATTTAAGATTTAAATTTTAAAACACAAGCATATATCAATCATAAGCTAACAACCATATCAACCAAATCATCAAATCAAACAAACCTATTTATCCAGACAAAAATCCTGGATAGAGTTCTCTCGAGTTTCCCAAGTGTAAGTACCGGGATACCCGCCCTACAGAATCCAAACAATCAATACAACTAAACTACAGAACTCCTACTCATCTAGATCTACACAACTAGAGAGGATATCAGACTACAGACGAGTCTGACTCGCAACCAAAACTCCCTGAACTGCTGGTTCCAACACCAGAGATAGAATTTTACACGTACTCCCTCAGAGATACGTGAAATACAATGAATCCCAGCTATCCAAACTGGCAATCCAAATCTGAAGACCAAACACCTACCCCTCCAGAACACAGAGAAAATCCAGAACATCTCGGAGCTAAGTTCCCAAACTTACCAAATTATAGAGCTCCTTGAATCAGAGAAAATTCATCCAAAATCAAATCTCCAACTCTGAAATCCAAATTCCTCCGTCTCTTATCCACCAAACTCTTCGAACGATCCATAGCTGCCTCCATCCCTACTGATCAGCTAAATCTCCGCAAATGCCTTTCTGAACCATCTGAATCCAAAACAATACAGTAGAATGATCTTCTCACGAAAAATCAAGAACACAACCTTTACTATCATCCGTAGAAAACAACTTCTCTTTTCCAGGAAGGAAAAGCAGATGCACTCCCAACTGCTTCCGCTGCACAACTCTGATCTGAGTAGATGACAATGCTGATGACGAACACAAACAAATACGGGACAACAAATTCCAAAAATAAAACTCAGAAGTTCCTCCGAAACCTGAGCTGCTCTACTAAAAACTTCCTCCAAAAACCATCCTATTACTAAGCTGAACCATCGGTACCACTTCTGGAATCCAGTCGATACCAAACGCAATCTCCAGATGCTAACAAAACTCTGACTTCCTAAAGTCATCCAGAAAAATATCTGAAACACAAGAGAACGCTCCAACTATCGCAAGTCACTTTTGCGATCAACCCAGCCTAATTCCAAAGAAAAACTGTTCTCTCTTTACCAAACAGAACAGCCTAAGCTTAACTGGCCAATCCAACAAAGAAACGAAACCACTTAGCTGCTTCTGGACTCACTACTAAGCTGAAAAGCTTCTTGCCAATACACAGAACACTCCGAGCTGCACTGCTGACACCAATGCCAAAGAATTCCCAATCCAAAGCTCTTCGAGAAACTCGGACCTCAAACCAACCAGAAACATCCTGCTGAGCATAGCCACAACAACGAAGTAGACTCACTTCCTTAACTCGTTCCAAAGAAACATCTTCGGAGACATCCATAGTCACTGTGTCTCATCACACAGCTACAACATCCTGAGGTATCAAGATATCATAACTCGCTTCTGTCCAACTGACAGATCCAAACTATACACTTCAAAAAAATGATCTCCAAATCTTAACAGATTACCTTCAGAGACTTGGTGAAATCCTTTCACCACAAATTCACTCGAGAAGGACTGTACACCCAATACCGTCTCGGTCGATACACTTCCGACCTCAACAAATTCAACCATGGGTAGTCGTGTTACACACTACTACCTTATCTACCTTTATAAATTATATTGGAAAACCTAAACGGGTAACCCAACCAATAGGTAGAATATATATATATATATATATATATATATATATATATATATATATCAAAAATACAAATACGCTCTCTCAAGATAGACACCACTCCAGAGCCTAGGTATTCACTCAACCAAGCGCTCTAATACCAACTGTGACGTCCTAGGCTTTTCAACCATCAGCAACGGCTCACGACCGGTAGGCTTTTCAACCATCCCAGCCCCGCTGTGGCTCATAGTGATACCTTGGGTTTGCTTTTACGGCCAGCCTCTCGACTGTAAGCACCTAGCAAACCAACCCCAAAAGGCCTTATACTACCCCCGGGGACATGTAGGGGTAAGAGTCTCCCGTTCTCCACCTAACGCAAAGCGAGAACCCCCTATCACGCTGTAATGTAGCAAACCCGATCCCGGTCTCATCGAAATCCAAAACGTGTCTTTTAAGGCCAAGTTGTTTTAAAGTTAAAACAATTCAATTTATTACCTATATCAACACAGATAGATAAAACACAATATAACAATGGAGAATAACATCATCATCATAAACAGATAATCCATATTATCTACTCAACAGATAATCAATATCATCATACTTAACCAAGCATCCATAACTCAATAGATATATATCTGAGATCACAATCAATCATGGAAATCAATATCATCCATCATATATAAACAAAGATTAATAATCACCTCATTTTATAATTAATTTAAAATGAATTAAACTAATTACAAATCTTTAATTAATTTAATGTAAATTAAATTAATTACTCCACCATTATTAAACTTGCTTATACTTCTATTAATTAATTATTAATCAATTAATTAATCATCATCCAATTATTCATTTTAATTAATCATCCTTGATTAATTATCTTTAATTACATTTAAAGTAAATTATCCTTTAGTTATTTTTACAAATTAATTATCTTTAACCCAATATAGGAAATAACCTTTACCTTACTTCATTTATTAATTAACCTAAATTAATTACATGACTTAATTTATTTTATTACTAAATCTCTTCATTTATTAATTAATTCCAAATAAATTCATTCTAAGATTTCAGCATTTATAATAAATGATCTCTAATTACATTTACTATTTAATTCTATTACATCAAGTAATTAACTTTTAATTAGTTATTTTATTTCTTAATTTTTATTAAGAAAATTAATTTCCAAATCACATATATTAATCACCTTGATTAATAACATACAGTAATTAATTATCCTTAATTAATTACTCCCAATAAACAGATTTAATTAATCCCTTGATTAATCTCAAGTAATTATATCCAAATTACTTCTATTAACAAATCATTATCCAATTAATTACATCCTGTAATTATTCATCAATTACTTTCCTGAGTAATTATATCTCCCAATTATCAATTGATTAATCCAAATTAATTAAACTAAATTAATTAACTCAGATAAATCAAATTACCCAATTAACTAAAGTGAGTAATTAATTCCTTACTTAATTTCCATTTCGTAATTTAAACATTTACAATGTTGATTATCAAATTAATTAATCTAATTAACTATTAAAAATCAATTATATTAATTAATCATAAAATAATCTAGTTAATGACATTCATTATTATTTATTAATTACTTTATCTTAAATAATAACTTACAATTTCCTTATTATTAATTATAAGTTCCATTAATTAATTAAAGTCAAATCTATGATCCTTAATTACGTATTATTTTCTTAACTCCTTATTAAAACTTTAATTAATACATTTCAACTTATAATTACTAATTAAATCAATACAATTGATCAATTATCATTCTAGTTATTTTAATGGTTAATGAATTTTAAATCTTAATCTTCATTACTTAAAGAAAACTCATTTTCCCTTTATTTATTTAAGTTTCACTTCCATATGTTTGAAACATATATGCCATTTTCCTTTTGAACTTTCATTTAAAATTCCAAGTTTAAACGATCACTAATTTAACTTTAAATCACTTTATAAACTAACTTTTAAAAACTTTAAATTATAACTTAAAGCAATATTTTGCTAGGAAGGGATTCAAATCAAATTCCCTTTAATTCAAAATATTTAAACTTGTTTAAAGTATTTAAATTTTAAATTTTCTCTTCATACAAAAAAAATCTGGAATTTAACATTTAATTAAACTCAGTTTAATTTGATTTAAATTTTTAAAACCAACACTTTAAAAACTGTTAAAACTGGTACTGTTTAAACTTGAAACAAGATGACCCGAGTTCCCCCTCAGTTTGCTTCGAGAATAACATGAATCCACCCGAGCCAACCAAGTACCAACTCGAGTAAACTCCAGCAACCCACCCTTGTTCCAAACTTAACCAAACATCGACAGATACATCTCATCACTGTGCATATGCACGGTGACTACAACCACCATATATCATCAGCGATGATCTCTACAAAACAGAAGATGACTCAACAACCCAGCCCAATCATGGATTTGTGCATCAATTCTCGAATTCGAGTTCGAGGTCCTCTAACCCAAACCTGGAAAACTATAATCAGGTCCTCCTACAAACCTGTCAACACAAAAATCTCGACGCTCCGACCACCTGTAGGTCAACCACTCCGGCCTCGCCTTCAACTACGGCCATACTATCAATTCCCAAAATATCCTAACACTCGATCAATTCCTGAGTTCGTGCGAGACAAAAATCTCGAGCCATTCAAAATTAGGTCACCAGACTTTAAACACTTCTCGCCGCTACCACGATGATCTTCCGACCATCCCACTATTTTTCCACGAATCCCTGGTCATCCCTCTACCTTCTGACCAGAAATCGACATCATCAGTGCATTAGATTATCTACAGCAACCCATAATACTAAAAACAGTCAAAGCATAACTGCTCTTCAACCCAAGCTTTTAAAATTGAAAAACTTGTTTTAAAAATCATGATTTGGTATGAAGTTTCACCCTATACTACTGAATTCTTAAAACCAGAGAATTTGTTTTAACATATTTAAAGTTATCTCAGTCTTTTCTTAGTTTCCAGAAACAAACATATATTGTTTCAGCCTTGATAAATTTTTAACACTTATATTATGACCAAACAGACAATATTAGTTTATATTCTAAGTTCATACAATGATCAGATCATGAGATAAAAGTTTATTTCCTAATCTACTCAAAGAAATGAGCAACAGGCAACAGAGAATTAAAGAACAGAACAGATATGCACAAACATACATATATACAAGATACATGTCATCATAGAAAAAAACATGCCATATTAACTTAAGTTATAAATTTTAAATAAAATGTTACTCACCAGGATTTTGTAAAAGAACAAAGCAAATCTGGTTTTGCTTAACAACAAGCTTTTGGAAACAGTTTGGATTTGCTAACAGAAGCTCCTCTTGATTTCTGTTTTGTTGGATGGTTGTTTTTGAATGTTTGTTTAGGATTTTAGATGAAGCTTTTATCTTAGTTTTGCTTAGCTCGAAAGAAAATGAAAACTAGTAGGGGAAAGTAGTAGCTTCCAGGTTGATATATATGAAACAGGGTAATATTTCTTCTTTTGCAAAACAGTGTACAAAATGTACAAATTCCAGAGATGGTTTCTATGCTTATGGCCGAGATTACATGTCTTGTACTTAGAAAAGATATTTGCTTTACTCTCATTAAATGCTATGTCCTTTATGTTTTAGTTTATACTTATCTATATATATTTTTTATACTTGCCTAAGTCTTATTTTACAAGCTACAGGCATATTATATTTTTACTTTGCTTTTAATTTTTATCTTAGCACATTTTCTTCTTACCAGCCTACAAACCCTTTTCATTTTGATTTTGTTGTACTCGAGACTGCCTGGTTATCAAATTCGAGCCATTTGTTTACATACTTATGCAAGCTTTCTTTCTAGTTCATTTAACTATGCAGATTTTATTTAGAGGCTGGCCAATCTTCTTATGTATTATACAAACATATGTTACTGGTTGAATGCAAAAGAATGTTGTTTAGATATGTTGTTCTAACATATTATTTAAATATTAAGTGTATTGGTTTTACAACTTTACAAACAATAAAATTTAACTTATGTATATTTTACCTTTCCTTGTTTGATATATTAACTTTATTACTTGTTTTATTTTACTTTAGTCAAGTTTGCTTTAAAATATAGGTGAAGACATATATCTTACTTTTATCTATTAATTTTATATGTACATTCTCATTTATTATTTTAAAATAAATTACACATTTAACAATTTGAAATGATTTATAAAAGAAATTATATCTTTACTATAACTACTTACTTAATATTATATACTAAAGCTAGAACAAGTTTTAAAACTATTTAAACATTTATCTTATATATTTAAACCCATATTTTATTTATTTGATAGCTTTGAAAAGACCTAATATTAAATAAATGATAATTCCCAAATCACTAAAGAAATATTAGAAGTTTGGAAACATAATTAATTAGTTTTTAAAAGATAAAACTAACCAATACAATTTTATTTAAAGAAAAGTATTCATTTAAGTCTCATAAATCCAAGATATATCAAAACAATTTAATATTTAATATAAATTATTAAATTGTTTATTGCTCGAAATTCCGGGTCGTCACACAAGGGCAGTTTGCTATTAACCTTGAGGGTGATTCCAAAACGGGTGTAGTGGAGATAGTCCTTCGGTTCGTTCATCTCCTAACGACTTGTATGGATGAGTGCTGACATTTTGTCAACATACGGAAGGCAATGTTAGCAAGTGGCAATGCTATAATAAAGGTAAACGTAGCCTCAGGCCTCATCGATCGGGAATGACTAAAATAAGGGAGATGCAGCAAGGCTAGGTAGGTCGCTCCCATGAGGGTAAGGTCGTCACTATCTAAAGTCCCTACTATTGACTCATTTATGCTTTGGTATGGTTATTGATCCCAACCGAATGGTGATCTTATTCGATACTATCCAGTAAAGGGTAGGCCGGTCTTGTGTTGGCAGGGTTCGATAAGTTTGACCTTGGTGTTATTTTACCTAGAGATGCACCATGATGGGCGGTACCCTAGTAGCCCAGTCATTGTATGGAATCCATTCTCCAATAAGTGACTTCGGTCTTAGTTGTATACATATTATGCTGGAATTTAATTAATGCAACAATTTCGGCTATGTGAATTATTTATTTGAAAACTCTAGACATTATGATAATATCACTGGATTTTTACATAAAGTGTTTTAGTTATCGTAAGGTAAAAACTCATCCGTGTTTATGTGCGGCATGGTCTTACGAGATACCTTTGATTTTCAAAATTGTTTTGTAAAGTAAAAATTAAGTTGTTTGAGTTTACTCACACCAGACCCATGTCTGACCCGGAGTTTTATTTTCTTTTCCTAAATCACTTGGGTACTCAAATTTTTACGAGTAGCCAAATGATCCAGGTTTCTTGCTGTTCGAAGGAGCTGGAGCAGGTGGCTTCACCGTTAGATAATTATTATCTTATTCCGCTGTGTTTTGTGTATGATCAATGTATTTTGTATGGACAGGTAGTTATAACTGTCCAGTTGAAAGTTGTAATGTAATGACTTTGATGTATTATTTATATGGAAATGACTATGTAATATCTTATGTTATCTATTATATGTTGTTCTGATTCGTGGTGAGATTATGTGATTGTGTAGTTTCTTCTTATCTTTCTTTTTCTTCTACCCTAAATGGCTGGTCTTTCAGTGCAAGAAAGGTGGTAGTTACATTTTACATACCCCAAAATATTTTCGACATCAATTATAGAATACAACATATTACAACATCAACATATTTTCAACATTAAATTCAACATTCAATGCAATATACCCCAAAATTCAAAATCTGACACAACATCTGATACAACGGTAAATCCATAATACTAACATTAAATTCAACTGCCGATAAAACACTCTAAAATTCAACATCAACAAACTACCCTTTAATCTCGTAGGTTGCGAACTTTCTGATGGTGACAAACGTTTTTTTGATTTTGAGTTTGGTAAAATTAGATGAGAGGAGAAATGAAGAATGGGTTATAGTTATACAGAACCAGAAAAGCAGATGACTTTTGAAATAGCGCATATTCGCGACTTTTCAAAATTTGCCCACGTATTTTAAGTAATAATATAGTTGGCGACTTTTCAAAAGTCGACAACTATGCTATAAACAAACAACATACGACATTTGAAATGCCGCCTATTATGTTTCTCTAACTCATCGCTGACATGGCCAAAACTGACCTATATTTGATAACTGACTTAGAAATGTCATTTGTTTATAAAACTAGCCTAAATCAAGAAAAATCTCGTTATTAATTGACACAATGCATAAAATGTATTAAATTAATATCCTAAGAAAGTGCAATTAATATAAAGAAAGTAATTTATAAATCAAATACTATTCACTTTTATGCAATACCCATATATTGAAAGGGAAATATAGTTTAAAAAAATTAAGTGTATACAATATTGTGTTAGATTTTTTCTAAAAGTAAACTACAAAATTTCTTGCAACATTTAGTAGCATGAATGGGAAGGAAAGTTGTATTGACTAGAACAACATCGCAATTAATATAAAAATTATATAGGTAGTGAATGCTCAAATTATTAAAACTAAATAACATCCCTAATGGTAGGCTCTTTAAGATATATCTTTTTATCGCGACTTCAAAAACATTATTAACAACACAATACGTAGTAAAATATCTATATTCTTTCACGATAATATTTTAGCGTTGCAACACTTTAGATATCGAAGTATATTTTATTCCAAAATCCATGTAGCTATTTTCGATCCATAACAAAGTTGCAAGTAAGGGAAATGTAATACTTCCAAGTACCCACTGCCTATATTATCGACGACGTAATTTAATGTTGCAAATATTCACGTTTAGCCACTTATACTTCTGTGTTGCAAATGGTTGCACCGCTAAAAACAAAATTTGTTATAGTGTACCTTGTTCCTCCAAAGTATATTTTATAATTCGATTGCTTACGGCTCACTTATGAGTTGTATGGAGTTTCGTCTAGAATTGAATAACCCAGCTTGTATTGATTCAAAGTAGTTCAGAAAAAGATCCCTTTTTCTATTACATCTCATCCTCTATTTATATACGTGTAAATTGCTAGGAAATGCTCATCAACGTTCTTCACATAGGGCCGATGTTGTAGCGAAAAATCATGGGTAAAGCCCACAACTATACAACTCGGTACCGAGTTTTGTGTGCACAACTCGGTGCTAAGTTGTATGGCCTTGGGCATTTTATGATTTCTTTCTCCTTTGTTTTCCATCACTCAAGCAAGCTTGTCGACTCACCATAGGTTACAATTAGGGTCCGAGTTGTGGATGCCAAGTCAAAGGGGACCGTTGTAACGATCTGCCTTTCTTACACCTAAAGACGATACTTAATACATCCTTGGTATTCGCTTGCCGATCATTTCAGTGTTTGAAAGATAGGTCATTTGGGGTGAAGATAAAAAAGACAGAACAAAATCTCACATCGTAGCGAGAAAAATATATGATATACAAAAGATCTTTACAAAAATAAATCATCTTTATTGTATACAACATCAGAGTACACTAACTTATTATCATCTTGGACGGTTATAAAAGCATGTTCTTACAATTTCTGATGAATACAGACAGAAAACAATATAATCAAAACAGCAGAAGAATATAAGATACGTGAATACGTCTTGAAGAATCCAGCTCGTCTTCTGCAAGCTTTAAAGAATGTAGCAAAGTTTGAAAAATATGCTCGGGTTGACCCAAGCATTATAAAAAAACAACGCTTGGGTCAGTTTGGTAAAACCGGCATGAGAAACTCAAATCACAAGGAACTTTATCAAAGATATCTCGCAAGACCACGTCGCACATAAACACGGACGAGTTTTCACCTTACGATAACCAAAACATTTTCTTGTGAAATCCAATGATATTATAATAATGTCTATGATTTAAAATATCAATAATCAAGGAGCTGCAATGTGTGTATATGACAACAATAATAGACATGCAATCAAAAATCATAGGCTTATATTGGAGAATGGATTTCCAACAAATGGCAAGGTAAGGAACTGCCTTCCGAAAATCTGTACACCTCTAGATAAAATGTACAGTGGGATCGATAACCTTTCGACCCTTTCCAACATAGGACTAGCCTACCCTTGAACTAGGTAGTACCGAAAATGACCACCCCTTGGTTGCGATCAACAACCAAAAATGGGCCCCAAGCATGCATAGTGATATCAACACTAGATCTTGGGATGATCATACCCTAATGGGTGCGACCCCCATGGCCCTGCCGCATCTACCATATTTTAGCCATTTCCGGGGTGTGAGGCTTGAGAGGCTGCGCTCTTAACATTTAGCAATCCATCTTGGAATGCTAATACAGCCCTCCAGTATAAATGCAATGCTAGCATTCATCAATAGAAGTTTGTTCTGAGTCTGAACGAAACCCGAGGTTCTTCAAAGAGCATCGTCGTTAATCATCTTCAAGATGTCTTCCACGCGAACGCATACGTCGGTTTGGAGTGGTTATCGAATAACATATCTGATCCCGGTCTCTCCAAATTAACAACAATAATTTCTGGTTGACTCATTCCCAGGTCTTTTGGAAGTATACAACAAATATTTGAGTCCTCACCGAGGAACTTGCATATACAATCATACTTTCTAAATCAAAATTGGTCCAGATTTGATAGTCGGTTATTTAGCTATCAAATAATCAAACAACAACAATTCAAAGATTTAATTATCCATAACAACCACTAAAGCTCAGAACAAATCTTTCATTTTAAAATCTCTTTTCAAAATGTTTATCAAAACATTCATATACTTATCTCATTGACATAAGTATATCCACAAAACATTTGCGAAAGATTTCTAATTTCAAAATCATATTAAAAGGATCAAAACAAAAGTTATCTAAATTAGAGATAAAAATAATCTCAAATAATATTCTTTCGGTGTTAAGTGTGGAACAAATATCCATACCACCATGATTAAGAAGATCGGTTAAAGGAAATCCAAATCTCAAGTTCTTTTATAATATACCTATAAGTGTTTTTAATAAATCTCTTCCATTTATGAAATCTACTTTACTTAAACTCCAAACCCGTTTATAAAACTCCAAGTTAATTTACAAAACTCATTTATAAATATCAAAACCATTTATATAACCCCTATAAATCTCCAAATCATTTATATAACTTCTTTGATAAATATCCAAAACCATTTATAAAACTTCTTATAAATACTAAAAAATCATTTATAAAACTCTTTTATAAATATTAATCGATAAGGTTCCTTTGATAAACAAGTCATTTATTTAATGCACCTTTAAATAAACAAGTTATTTTTCAAAATTCATTCGTTTAATCATCTTTAAACCATATAAACAAAATAATAATTTTAAACAATCATTTTAAAAAGTATTAGATTAACTTCAAAAACACCTTCAATAAAATCATTGCCTGATTATCCTTTAAATGTCATATTTAAAAATGATAATAACTTTAAACCGTTTTCAAAAGGATAAAATGAAATACTTGACTTCACAAATTCAGATAGAGGCTTACTGACCACAATGATTCATTTAATTGAGTTTAACTTATCAAGTTATGACATGGGTATTTTCATAAAAGCAGGTATGTATAGGGAACCAATAATAATCAATCATACAAGTAAATGTCCAAGCTAGTAAGATAGCAAATGAGGATTTGTTCTGCTAAACATTTGCCTAAGTTAATATAATGGTAGAATGAGTTTTTATTTTGCCTAATAGATGTCAACATAATCTACTTGGTGAACTATTGTAGAATAGTGATTCATTCTACCCAATAGATGTCAAATACAAGTTAATTAGTAGAATGATGATTTATTCTGCTAAACAAATGTCATTGGGTTTCATATTCAATTGGGGTTACTTAAGGGTGGTCGCCAAAGAAATCCCTTGGATTTAAAATACTCTTTGAAAGAAATTTGCTTAAAACAAAATCTGATCTTTGGAAATAAAATGGTTTAAAACTTTTAAATTTTTATATAAAAATAATTAAACCTTTAAATAATTAATTAAACAATAATTTACTTTTAAATAAATAATTAAACCCTAATTAATCTTTAATCAATTATTAAATAACTATTTAAATTTTTAAATAATAATTAAATATAAATTAATCTTAATTAAGTAATTAAATGATCCTTAATTAAAACTTAAATAATAATTAAACCTTAATAATTAAATTATAATTACGTGTTAATCAAATCTTAACTTAAATTTAACTTCATTAATAATTAATTAATAATCAGACACTTCTTAAATATATAATTTAATTAATCCTAACTAAATAATAATTAATCTCTAAATAATTAATTAAATAATAATTAACTCTTTATTAATTAACAAATTATAATTATCTTACTTAAAAATAATTAAGTGCTAATTACCCTAACTTAATTAATAATTAAGTACTAATTACCTTACTTAATTAATTAATAAAATAATCATTAATTAATTAATTAATAATTTCTTTTAAATATTTAAAATATGTTTGAAAATACTTTTCAAAAGATACTTAAGTTAAAACATTTTAAATTCAAAAAAAGTTCGTTTTTCACGAACTGCATTTATAGCGACTATCGCTATACGATCCAAAATTGAAAAACTTGTTTGATATATCAAAGGACTTTAAAATACTTAGCGTTCATATACTAATTGCTTTTACAACTTAATATAATATTTTGAAGCAAAAGTAAGGTTTTGGAAATTAAATCAAAGTTTTAAAACTTGTAACTTTTCAAAAACAATTCTTAAGTTCAAAACAAAGGATTTCTACATCGCTACCTTACAAATTCAACTGTTAACTTTTCTTAATATACAACATCATAAGCAAGTGTACCAACATATATCGTTGACATTATCAACATACCCAAGTAAAGGCATTAACTTGCTATTAATTAACTAACTTTCATGTTCAAGTTTACTATACCACATCCAAACACATACATATGCTTACATAAGCAAGACAACTACAACATTGTCTAAACCAAACATCCAACATACTCAACAACCAAATAAAAATATTTATTATCAAAGTAATCATCATATTTAACAACCAAGTAACCTCAAAAATAAAGTCAAAAACTTATGTAAAAGTGCGAGATTTACTTACCTTAAAGCTAACCAAAACTAACCTAGCTTACTAACTTTTGCAAATGACCTAGAGCTTTGATTTTCCTTAGAAAAAATGGAGTTTTTGGTGGCCTTAAAGACCAAGGCAATTCGGCCATGAAGGGTATGCTCGGCCGAGGGCTTGGAGGGTGGGTGTTTGACCTTGTTTTGAGAAAAAGGAGTTGTAGTAAGGAAAAGAAGAGGTTTAAACAACTTTTTAAATACTAAAAGATGGAAAAATAATATTTTCTAACTTTTAAAAAGAAATAGGAAGTCATGGAAGCTAAAAAAAATGAAGCTTTGAATTAGAAAGAATGAAATGAGAAATAAGAAAGAAAATTAGAAATTTTCTTTTATACAAAATAAATTAGCTAAATTACCAAAATGACCTTAATGTACATGCCCTCCTCTCCTAGTTTGCCACCTC
The DNA here is from genome assembly GCA_030737815.1 of Allium fistulosum. Classification (NCBI taxonomy): domain Eukaryota; kingdom Viridiplantae; phylum Streptophyta; class Magnoliopsida; order Asparagales; family Amaryllidaceae; genus Allium; species Allium fistulosum. The sequence goes on from JASFAW010000014.1 coordinate 11,093,596, forward strand.
ATCATGCATCATGCTCCCTCCCTCCTTGAAAACGTGTAAAGCATGTCCCCCCCTTCACATGGTTAACTACATGAATTAAATGCATTTGTACCTTGTTTTAGACAAGTTTCCTCCTAATGTTATGTCATGATTAAACACTTTTTAATTGTATTTCTTTACATTTGAAAATTCAAATCATTTAAACTTAAGTATATATATACATATATGATAGCATATGCTAACTTATTTATACATGTATGTGCCTATTTATACTATATAGTTCATAAAGTTTTCTGACAACTTTTAGCCGATGAAAAGTCAAAATTTTAGAGAAAGAATTCCGGTCACATTTCCGATTTTTCTTCAAACTAAATATTTTTGTAAACAAATTCTGAAAATTATTTCACCATTATTATTTATTATTTAAAAAAGTTTCATTTTTATTGTAAAATCCATTATTCGAATATTTAAATTTAATTAAATATTTGTAAATCAAAGCAGTGAAATTCCTGGTCATTACACTCTCACCCCCTTAAAAGAATTTCGATCCCAAAATTTTACCACAGCTCTAAACCCAGAAACACTTAATACTACCCATCAATCTGTAAGATGTACATAGATCATTCCTATGTAAAATCTGATTTGATCACTCACTTGAATACATAACTTTACTTTCAAACTAGTATCGCTCACTCGATTCCCTAGTGCGGACTCCGATCAGGCTTTTCAATTAGAAACTTTTGTTCTCCTTACCTTGAAAGTGTACGTGTAGTACTAAGGATCGTGTAATATGGATATATGATAATACAGAGTAGAGAGATAATAGAAATACTGTAAATAGTGCGGAATATAAAAGCAGTATAGTAAAAATTAAAGTAAGCACACCGGGAATTTTTATACTGGTTCGAACTTCCCGTTCTACGTCCAGTCCCAGAATACCCTCTGGATTTAAACTAAACCCCTCACTTAACCCGGAGGAATAGGTATACGACACCTGAGCAGCCGAACAGGAATTTTTCCACCTCAACAGCCGAAGAGGACTTCAACTTAATACAAATAGTTTGTTGACGAATGTGTTCTGAATAACACTGATTGTCTTTTGATAGTACAACTTTCCTATAATCAAATCCTCAAGAGTATATATGTGTGTGAAGATTTAGAAGGAAGATAATCACGTAGAATCGAAGTATATGAATTAAATCAAGGATTCTAGTGATATTAAATAAGAATGAATGCTTTTATTTGCAAAAATGAATAGAGAATAGATTTCAGAATTATAAACAAGAATCGGTTATTGTAGAAGTGAATTGATATGTTTATATAGTTGTAGAAGAGTTATAATCTTTCATGAAGAATTTCAGTCAACAGTTGTGTCCATATCTCTTGAAATAGAGGACATTCCTCTTCATGAAATGATCGCATCTCTTCAGTAAACTAGCCGTTATTCTCTGGTCGGTCGACCGGAAAATCTGGCTGGTCAGCTGAGTTTGAAATCGTACATAAAACAGAGAGTACCTGTGCACATAACACAGGGTCGGTCGACCGAGGATCCTGGTCGGTCAGCCGACCTGATGTTATTTGCACAGTGTACACTTATATATGTATAAATTAACATGGATCAATTTGTGTGTGTGTGACTACTTGAGGAATGATTTTAACAATATTCTAAGACTCAATAAAATAAAATATTCATACTAATCTCTGGATTGTAGTCTTGTCTCCTTTGTAGTTCACAATATACGTTTATTCTCTTTTTGTCGCTTTCATATAGTATTCTCTTTGTATTTCGTCGTATGATCTCTGAAGCTTGTGTCATGAATCAAAACTCATGAATCAACATTCTCCCTCTTTTTGATTGATGACAATACTTATGTGACGAAGTAAAACTTATCTATATTATAATTCTCCCCCTGAATATATGGTGACTTTTCTGCAGAAAATATGTTAGCTTTCATACAATTTTCTCCCCCTTTGTCATCGACAAAAAGGAATACTTACCAGAAGTAATATGTAAAAGAAATATGGAACATGTAACACACGTAAGAAAACATCGAGTTTAAATATTACATACTCAAACCAAATAGGAATATTAATGATGTTTACTTACTACACAACATCTAAAAATAGACATAAATTATATTCTACATAAGTGTTAACATAGAATAATATAAAACAGAGTAATTACTACTTATAATGTAAGGTATTAAAAAAAATAGTTAACATTTAAAGCATGCGATACCCAAGGTTCTTTTAATTTCCTAATTTTTAGGAAACCATACCCATTTGGGTGTGGTTGAACCTTCAAAAATATAATTTTCATTATTAACTACCATATCAAAATAATCATCAATGTATTTTTCTCTATTTTCCAATTAACAGGAACCCAAATACTTAGATAATTTTTATTCATATTTCCCGTCAATGATTTTATACTTCTAGAGAAATTATAAACATTATTGGTCATAGCAGTATTTGAATTTCTATTATAATTGGATTTAGACTTTACTCGAAATTTAGTACTAGCACTAATATTTTTACTATACTTGAAAGCATATCTAGTGCTATTTCTACGATCAGTTATATTATATCCTATACCACTTTTATCATTGTGAGCTTTTGAATTCTTAACATAACCTAATCCCTTCTTATTTGAAGCAGGTTGAGCATTTTCAATAATCCTAGATAGATGTTCTCTCCCTTTATTAAAATTGGAAATATTTTTAGTAATGTCATCAAGTTTAATTTTGAGACTAGTGTTATCTAACTCAACAATTTTAATTTTTGTTTTTAACTCATGATTCTCAGAAGCTAGAGCATTATTCTTTTCTTTTTGAGCTTCTATTTCTTGACTTAATAGAGCGAGTTGAGAATTGTCTGAATCTTGAATTTTCTCAAGTTCTTCTTCTAAAATTTTCTTCTCGTCTTTAAGCATATCTCTTTCGAATTCTGCTTTCTTCTGATTTTCTAGAGCTTCCTTATATTTTCTTTTGAGACTTTTTAAAGTGTCTAGAAGTTCTGAATTTATTTCAATCATATCATCAAAAGTTAGATCACTAACCTCATTATCTTTTGCCATGAAGCATTTGTTTGTTTGCTCCTTTGATTCTTCTTTATTGTTCTTCCTCTTCCTATTGCCTTGACTAGATCTCTTTATAGCCATTTATTCTAGGATGTTGTTACGATCTCTAGAATACCAGGCTCTGATACCAAATGAAAGTGTATGTGTAGTACTAAGGATCGTGTAATATGGATATATGATAATACAGAGTAGAGAGATAATAGAAATACTATAAATAGTGCGGAATATAAAAGCAGTATAGTAAAAATTAAAGTAAGCACGCCAGGAATTTTTATACTGGTTCGAACTTCCCGTTCTACGTCCAGTCCCAGAATACCCTCTGGATTTAAACTAAACCCCTCACTTAACCCGGAGGAATAGGTATACGACACCTGAGCAGCCGAACAGGAATTTTTCCGCCTCAACAGCCAAAGAGGACTTCAACTTAATACAAATAGTTTGTTGACGAATGTGTTTTGAATAACACTGATTGTCTTTTGATAGTACAACTTTCCTATAATCAAATCCTCAAGAGTATATATGTGTGTGAAGATTTAGAAGGAAGATAATCACGTAGAATCGAAGTATATGAATTAAATCAAGGATTCTAGTGATATTAAATAAGAATGAATGCTTTTATTTGCAGAAATGAATAGAGAATAGATTTCAGAATTATAAACAAGAATCGGTTATTATAGAAGTGAATTGAATATGTTTATATAGTTGTAGAAGAGTTATAATCTTTCATGAAGAGTTTCAGTCAACAGTTGTGTCCATATCTCTTGAAATAGAGGACATTCCTCTTCATGAAATGATCGCATCTCTTCAGTAAACTAGCTGTTATTCTCTGGTCAGTCGACCGGAAAATCTGGCCGGTCAGCTGAGTTCGAAATCGTACACAAAACAGAGAGTACATGTGCACATAACACAGGGTCGGTCGACCGAGGATCCTGGTCGGTCAGCCGACCTGATGTTATTTGCACAGTGTACACTTATATATGTATAAATTAACATGGATCAATTTGTGTGTGTGACTACTTGAGGAATGATTTTAACAATATTCTAAGACTCAATAAAATAAAATATTCATACTAATCTCTGGATTGTAGTCTTGTCTCCTTTGTAGTTCACAATATACGTTTATTCTCTTTTTGTCGCTTTCATATATTATTCTTTTTGTATTTCGTCGTATGATCTCTGAAGCTTGTGTCATGAATCAAAACTCATGAATCAACATACCTAGCCATAAACTATGGTAGAAAACTTTTGATTCCACATTAAGAACCTTCACTAAGTGTTCACCATCAATAATTGAACGATAAATCCTTATCCAGAATGGTGTGAAACACCTCAAGTCGTGTATTTGAATCTTGGATCTAGAACTATATGAGAAAGAGAAATGATCTACGTACAACCCACGTACTTATCTATTGGTTCTTACTACCCAACTCTTTCTACCCTTCCCAAAATATTTATGAAAATATTTCATAATAATTCCAACTTAAGTTAAACATTTTATAATGACATTATATGAAATCTTTTCATAAAATCATTTTAATTTATTACTTGTATAATACTCTCCTACATCCTGATAATATATATAAAACATCCGATCTTTGACTCTATTCACTTTTAATTATTCAGATGTAGGCCCAAAATAATTGGACTCTCAAAACTGAGCCGATCAATCTAACCTCTTTACCAAATCGGTTTGGCAAGTAGCTAAGAAGAGTAGGACGCTGGTATCCAAACTTCATTCTAGAGTCTGTTTTTTCTTATAAACCTCTAAGGTAAAAATGTTTATTAGCCAGCCCAACAGCATCAAATAATTTTTTCACTTCGTAGATGTTAAAATCAAAAGATATATTTTAATAAAAAAAAGTTTATTAAACGTCCTTATTAAATTTAACCCAGCTAAAACTTCATTTATTAATCTATTCATTAATCAAAATACCTTATTACTTTGAAAACTTAGGAGCCAAATACCCGGGTTTTATTTTAAAATCTTGTTGAATGATACTTTATTTTCAACCCTTAGAAAATATACATATAATCCGAGTAACTCCAAAATGATATTAAGGAACTGAGTCCTACCAATAGTATCATATATCCCCTTACTAAGAAGGGTAATACGCAAGGGAAGTGTTTACCATCTAAACACATTCCTTTCCCTAATTATTTTCGTGCTACTCGAACTAGTTAATCATAAAAGTACTTCTTCTTTTCAAATCCCTTTTTGAAACAATACTATATATATACTTCCAACTAAATAGTTTAAAAAATATATTTATTACCAACCTGCTTTTTATTTTTTCGGATTCGAACTCGTTTCGATCGTACAATGACAAAGAGAATAATTTATTAAGTACACTACCACATTCGCCTAAGCAAATTTTCACTTGGAAGATTATTTAGATTGTCACTAAACAGATCGAGATCATTCTCCGAACCAAACCAAAGAAAAATCTTACTCTCAAATTCCTTTTCAAAATACTTATGCCTAAAAGTAATTTCAAGTAAATTATTAATACTTTTCCCAAACCTTGAAAACCAATTTTCAAAATCATCGGGATTTAAGTCCTTGAAAATTATTTTGGTTGCAAAACACATTTTTATAAAGCTTTATAAAATCAACTTCTAAATATTTATTTTCTAAATATTCTTTTTTTTAATATACAGCTTTTATTAAAATCAAATTTTAACCCAACATTATCATCGAACGTCTTATAATCAAAGTATGAAACTTAACTCACAAGGGGTTCATTTCAATGTTACTACAAATGTCTACCTACCCAAGCTATGGTTTTAAAAAGAAAGATTGCAAATGAATATACAATCCTATACGATAATAATTAAATATTATCATTTCCTAACAAACAAACAGGAAAAAATTAACTACATAAATTTTTAAAAATCATTCCGTTATATATAAAATATATTCCTAGGTAAAATTATTTCATTACCAATTTAAGATGATACCATGCTGATTGGTCTTGTTCAAGTGTTTAGAGATCCCTATCAATAACATTAACTATATGTATTGACCATAATCCATAAGCCATTCAAAAGATCAATTAACACAACATAAAATATTTTTATAGCACTAACAAATGTGCACTCAAAATATACAATCAAACTCATTCTAGGGTGTTACTGACCCTATCTCTAATGAGTTTACCCCACTAGAGCCAAGGTTCTCGCTTAACCTTACGCTCTGATACCAAATGTAACAATCTTCCTTTCTTACACCTAAAGACGACACTTAATACATCCTTGGTATTCGTGTGCCGATAATTTAAGTGTCTGAAAGACCGGCCATCTGGGGTGAAGAGAAAAGATGACAAAATAGAATCTCACATCATGACGAGAAAAATATATAATATACATAAGATCTTTACAAAAAGAAATCATCTTTATTATATATATCATCAGAGTACACTAACTTATTATCAGCTTGGACAGTTATAAACTCCTGTCCTTACAATTTCTGATAAATACAGGCAACAATTTAACCAAAACAAGGGAAGAATATAAGATACGTGAATACGTCTTAGAGAATCCAGCTCGATCTTCTGAAAGCTCCAAAGAATTCAACTAAATCCGAAAAATATGTTCGGCCTGACCCGAGCATCATAGAAAAAATACACCCGGGCCAGTTTGGTAAAAGCAGCATGAGAAACCCAAATCATAAGGAACTTTATTATAACTTATAAATCCCTTTAAAATCAAAGGTATTTCGTAAGACCACGCCGCACATAAACACAGATGGATTTTTATCTTACGATAACCAAAACATTTTCTTATGAAATCCAGTGATATTATAATAATGTCTATGATTTAAAATATCAATCAAGTAGCTGTAATGTATGTACATGACATCAATGATAGAGATACAATCAAAAATCGTAGGCTCGTATTGGAGAATGGATTTCCAACAAATGGCAAGGTAAGGGATTACCTTCTGAAATAAAATGTACAGTGGGATCGAAAACCTTTCGACCCCTACCAACACAGGACTGACTTACCCTTAAACTAGGTAGTACCGACTATGATCATCCCTTGGATGCGGTCAATAACCAAAAATGGACCCGAAGCATACATAGTGATATCGAGGCTAGATCTTGGGATGATCATACCCCAATGGGTGCGACCCACATGGCCCTGCCGCACCTACCCTATTTTAGCCATTTCCGGGGTGTGAGGCTTGAGAGACTACGCTATTAACTTTAGCAATCCATCTTGAAATGCTAATATGCCCTCCAGGAAAAAATGCAATGCTAGCATTCATCCATACAAGTTCATTCTGGGTCTGGACAAAACCCAAGGCTCTTTAAGGAGCATCGTCTTTAATCATCTTCAAGATGTCTTCCATGCGAATGCATATGTCAGTTCGGAGTGGTTTTCGGATAAAATTATAACATCTCCTACCTAGAGGTCGAAAGCTAAGCGCTACAGATGCTGCAGTCATCCATAGTATTAACTTCCAGTGACCAACTACGGTAATGTTAATGGTATCCATAATATCAGAAGCACTTGAATATGAAATAAAATCATCATAGATTAAAACATTTTTCTGATTACACTTCAAAACAACATGTTGATGTCCAAGTTGCATAATCCTAAACGTTTCCCAGGTTCAGATCAAATATGATTATTACAAAATATGCCAAGAGCGACATATGAAGATGCCCCCTTGGATGACCAGAGTACTAAATAGTCATAATTGACTTAATATAACACAACAGAAATAAAACTAAATAGCAATTCCTAAATAACTAACATTAACCTCATGCTCGTCTATGGAAGCTTATTTCGTCCACCTACCAAAATCTGGAAATCCTCAACCCTCGGTCTACTCAAATTAATTTTGAGCATCCGAGAGTTTAAGGGGGAAAACAAAAACTTCGAGTCAGACATAAAATATGGTGCGAATAATACTATACATCTCAGTTATATGATATTAATTGAGACCACAATGCTTAGCGGAACGGATTTCCCCTTGCTAATAATATCCTTTTAAAACATATCATTTTGTAAATCTTAATCCTCCAACCAAAACTAGTTAAAAAAATAAAGCAATATCATGTGAGTATATAAATCAGGTAACAAATAAACTATCTGTCCGAACAATATAGTTTTGTTTGGCCAACTACTAACATTTGGCTGACTCGGGCCTATCAGACAATATAAACAAATAATCTAACTTCGGTTAGATACTCCTCTTCTGGACGGTATGTCCCTAACTTACTTCTCCAAGGTCAACTGATCCTAATGGTTTTATGGGCTCACCAATAACCTATGAAACGACCCGTATTTTTAACACTTTAAAAATACGAATTAAAATAAAAATTTTGGATAAAAATCCGAAGGAAATAAAATTTTGTGTTGTTAAATGTGAATTACAAGTTAAAATGCAAAAACTGAATTCTGAAATAACTTATTTGTAAATTAAATATGAATGTTAACTTGTATTGAATGTAAATAATGAATTGAATTTGATTGTAAACCAAATTGGTTATGATTGTAAATAAAGAATAAATAAAATGGTAGATTTAATAGTGGAAGTTTATGTTATTGAAACTAATATAAATAAATGTAACTTAATATTACAGTTGATTGAAATCAGATAATAACTGAAACTGTAATTTGATAAAGATGTTAACTTGTAATTGAACGTAAGTAAAGATTTAAATTTGAGTGTAACAAGTAATTGAAACGAATTGAATTGGATTGTAAACAACGAAATAAATAAAATGTTACATTTAACATTGAAGTATAATATTAAAATCAACGTAAATGAATGTAATTTAATATTACTGTGAATTTAAATAAGATGATAGCTGAAGAAACTGAAAGTAAATGAATTATAAACTATTGATAATAGTGTATAAGTAAATGGTTGATTCAATAATGAAAGTGTAAATCGAAATAAAAGAATTCATTTGGAATTAAATAACTTGAATTTGAATTACAATAAAATTGAACGCTGAATCTAATATAATCTTTTATATTGGATTTATAATGGAAAACTGCGTTGTAGAAGATTGTTAATTACTGTGAAATTAAAAATGGGATTTGTGAACAATTGAAATTTGATTTAAAAGTTATTAATTTAAATTGGGAATTTTATATAAAAATTAAACAGTCGAATAATTTATTTTTCGAATATTGGATTTAATTAGACAATTAAATCGATAATTTAATAAGTTAAATTTCAAAAATAATTGTAAATCGAGTGAATATGATTGAAAATGATTTGCAAAATTTTATCTTATCATATTGGAGTTATAGTAATGTTATAGAACTTTTAAAATTAAATTTAAAGTTAATTTGTGAAAATTGAATATTTTTAATATTTAATTATTGACTGAAAATAGCCATTTTTCGAACAGTCTCAGAATTGAACGAAACCAGTTCCATTGGATCCGTAATAGCTTTTTATTGTCGGATTTCAATTTTCGTACCAATCGGAGTTATCGTTTGACCGTGGCAGCTCGAAACGCATCGAATTGTTTTAATATTAATTCGGCGAGAGAAAATAGTCATTTTTCAAAAAGTCTCGGATTTCGACGAAACTAGTTTCATCGGATCCGTAATGTGATATTATTGTATGGTTTCGAATTTCGTGTCAATTGGACTTACCGTTTGTCCGGGGCAAGCCAAAACGCATCGAAATCGGTTTAAATCGGTTTAATTTAAAACTGATCGTTTTTCTCCGTAACTCGCACGGATGACCGAATTAGCCTCCGAAACATATTCCATTGCGTTCGGAACGTGGGGTAAACCTTAGAAATGCCAGCCGGCACGCTTCGTTTGGAGTTCGGAAAATTTCGGAGGAATAGTGTCGCGTATTTTTCTATAAAAGCCCCTCACTTATTTCATTTTGTAAAAGAACTAGGGTTTCTCTTTGTAGCCGCCACATTTACAGCCAATGGCCAGAATTTCATCTTCTTTCTTCCCTTAATCTCTCTCAATCCGTAAGGAATTAGAGGAAGTTGTCAACTACAAACTTGTAGAGCATTGCGAGAGCTTCAAATCCATACGGAGATGATCGAAAACGGAGCAACGGATCAACGGGAAATCGAGCTCAAAGCTGCTGTGTTTTTCACACATTTCGAGGCCAAAGGAGCAGCCGAGCTTCAAGCTATTTCAGGCGTTGGTGGCTCGTGTGGTGGCGCGCGTGGTGGTGGTCCCTGATCGTCTTCAAGCTGCTCGGTGTGGTCGTGAAAATTGCTTGAAGATGGCGGCTAATGGGTTTTGGTGAACGTGTTTTCACGTTGAAGAAGATGATGGGAAGGTGCGGCCCAGATCTGAAGATGCAGAAACGAACGGCCAGATCTGAAGCTAGGGTTTGAAATTTAAATTAAAAGCTGAAATTGTTTATTTAAATTCGTGTAAACTTTAAAATAGCATAACTTTTTCATACGAGGTCCGATTGGAACGAAACTTTTTGCGTTGCGATCGTAATGACGAGAGCATCGAAATGAAACTGGTTTGGATGGATTTGGAGACAGTGGAAATTTGGGCTAAAGTTGGGCGTCGTCCAGTTTTAGTTCCAAACCAGAACGTCTCAGCGACAACAGAAAATCAAGGTGAGTGTTTATACGCTCACAATTGACTAAAATAATTTATGGTAGTTAAATTTGACATTATGAAGTGATATGAATTTATTTGTCGTTGTTTGATAAAAATTTAATTGTCATATAGATTGTCGTGTGAATTCACCGTTGAAAATTTAAATTGACAGTAAATTGAAATTAGGATTTAATTGAAATCAAATTTCCCGATATTGATAACTATGAAATTGCTGTGAATTGTATTGACTATTGGATGATTTATTTCGATGGATGCTATTGGTTGATATTTAATGTTTGGATGTTTATTTGCTTATATATATCCTGTTATACATGCACATGACACTGTGATTGGTTTAAGTAATATATATTCATCCCTGACATTTAATTGAAATAACTAACCACTTGGCCATAGGTTAGAGAATTATATACGGACACCGGGTTGGTTAAATTAAATGATTTTAAAAGTTGTTTTGAAATTATTTAAATGAATTGATTTAAGAATAAAAATCCAATTTATGGAAATTGAATTATTTTGAATTGAAGCTCGAGATGTTGGAATTTAAACTTGGTAATTGAAATGGTTTAATTATTCGAAGTTTAGATTTTTAAGAAAATTTGAAATATGGCGTAAAGTTTCGAAAGTCGATTTGTTTTAAAAGATTGGACTTTTAATCAAACTCTGAATATTTCTAAGAAAATTTATATGAAATGATATTTCAAGTTTGAGTTTGGAAGTGAAATTTAATTTGAAATTGAGATTTAATTAATTTGGAATTAAATTGAAATTTAAATAAATTTGTGAATTGAACTAAATTGAAACTATTGAATTAAATTCGAAGATAAAATTTATTTGAATAGGATTTGAACTGAAATTGATTTGGAATGTAATACTTAAATGAATTCTTGAAATCCGAATATTAATCTAAGTTTATTAAATGGGAATTGTTCCAGAAATTAAGTAAACTACTTAATACGGATGTTTAATTTGAAGTATATTCTAATTTGAATACGAAATGGTTTTAAAGCGAATCTTATATTTTTATATAAATATATGAGCTGTTTTGAAATGTGAAATATTTAAAGTTTCGAAATATATTGGAAGTGAAATTGTTTATTTTGTGGTTCAAATATGTATTTGAAATTGATAATTTGAAATGGTTTATTGAGAAGCTGAATCGAGTTGAAATTGATGATTTGAAATTGGATTAAATTTTAAATTTTGGAATTCGAGTTTATGTGAATCGTTTTGTGAAAAGTAAGGCGAAAATGATTTTTGAAATGAAATCGTATATTTTGAGTAGATAGAATGATTTTGAAATCAAAATGAGATATTGAGGCGAAAATGATTTTTGAAATGAAATTGTATACTTTGAGTAGATATGATGATTTTGAAATGGATTTGATTTTGAAGCGAATATGATATTTTGATATCAATTATGAATCGATTTGAAATGTAAAAGAGCCATCGGTGTAATAATACGTAGTTATTAAAGAGACCAGGATCGGATATGGACATACTCTCTGTCGATACCGAAAACCACTTTAATAACTAGTATACACGGAGTGTTGATCCAGAACGAAGTGGATGGTTTTGGTGAACGTGTTGATTTGAAGAAAGAGAACGATTTTGGATGACCCCTGACATGACTAAAACAGGAGCCGCGCCGGGCCATTGAGGATCGCCATCTCTAGCGGACACACTCCTTCGTTACCATGTCTATTACTTTTGTGATTCGATTTGGGTGCACCCCTCGATTTTGGGAGTGTTGTTTCGCGGTGTTGGGGTAGTAGCTGCTATGCCCAACATCAGTTCGGATCAGGCAACTACTAGTATCCTAGTTGGTATCGCCTCATGTACCTTGTCATACTGATTATCCTATTCGCGACCACTACGTTTTGGTTTGTACCTTTAGTATATGTATTGCCCTCTGGTGACTTCCGGTTTTGGGGAAACTACGGTCTTGTATATGCTCTTGGGAATATAAACTGTGTTAAGGGTGGAATGGGCCATGGCTTAACGCTATTTTAATACTTTTACTTTAATGTAGACATATTATAATAGCGTATTGTACTACATAGTAGATATTTTAACGGATCCTTGAGAGGTGGAAAATCCCGTAACATCTCTTAAGTTATTGCACTCACGTTGACACTGGACAGGAGATGTCAAACCCCGTAAACATCTCTGACGCCGTCACACTCATATTTTCTTATTCGATTTGACTTACATGAGATATTTTAGTCCCGACTCGAGTGTTTTGTCTTTTCATTACGCTCGGGTCAGCTTGAGCATTTCAGATAAGGTTGAAGATCTATTTTGGAGGACGAAGATGGAGTTTGGTATTACATCATTTGTATTCTACTACCATATTATTTTTCCGCTGCATTATTGTATTATCTCTGATATGTATGTAACTCTGATTTATGATGTATAATAATAATCAAATTTATTTATTTAACAGCTTCATGAACTGTTATTTTATTATTATATCTTGTTCCTTCCGCTGCAAGATTCTGTGTTTGTTTTCTATTCTTTCTTATCTATTTCTTATTTACCCCAATAACCATCTGCCTTTTTGGACGGTTTGAGTCGACATGTGTGGATTTATTGTCGACTTGAATGGTCGAAAATGGCGGGTCGTTACAACCTATCTCTATACAATATATTCCTTTCTCTGTGTAACATCATTTGAGTCTTACCTGTGACAAATCCCTACACACTGGAATTTTGGACTAAATTAGCTAGGGGCTAATAGCTAATGTATAGGGCGTGACCCTATACCAGTCCCATTTGGTATACTAATATCTAAGTCATTTTACTTAGGGTCATTTGCCCATAAAATTATCCTTGAATACATTTTCTCTTAAATTGATTTAAACCTTTAAATCATATTTTAAACAAGGAAAGTATACTCTATGATTTACTCAAATCACCTTGCCATGTTAAACGTACTTTACACAAAACTTTGTTGATGAAAACACTTAAACCTTTGAAAGTACCTCTTTTGAATCCATTGAAAGTAATCCTTTCGAAACCAATTAAAACCTTAGACCAAAAGACCAAAACATAGCTTTTGAAACCATTCTTAATAAACCTTTCAAAAACATTACAAAACCTTTCTTTCGAAAGCTTTAAAACCTTTGACATCCTCTTATCAAAATATTATAAACATTGCCTTTTGAAACATTGGAACCTTCAATTTAAAACCTTTCGAAAACATTGGAGAACCACCCCTTCAAAACCTTTATCATAAACCTTTCGAAATTACTAAAATCCTTTATAAACATCGAACCTTTCGAAAGCATTTGGGTTCAAGTGAAACATGTGGAAACCTTTAGAAACATAAAAACCTTTCCTTTCGAAACCTTTGAGTTATACCTTTAACAAAACAAAAAATTCATACAATAACTAAGTCGAAAGTAATTTCTAAGTAAAGAAGTGATGGTGTCGAGACCAACCCTTTGAAAGCATTGGAGAAGTGATTAGGTTTTAAAAACAAAGTTACCCTTTTGAAACCATTTGCTTCGAAAGGTAAAAAGCGGCAGCAAGGGGTTTCGTCCCCTTCGAAAGCATTTTTTTAAAACAAAAGACGAAACCTCTTTTGAAGCCATTCTTTAAATTAATTTGACCCAGTCGGAAGCCGATTAAGTGGAAAACATTCCTTTCAAAGGTAAAGCAGTCTCAATTTCATTTGAAAGCAAAGTAATGCTTCGACCTCATCGGAACCCATTTTCTCGACCCAATACCTTTTGCCTATATCCAATTCACTATGTACCAAGTCTTTGATACTATGTGCATTGGTTTTGATGGTGATGGAGGCGAAAGTACTCAATCAAAACCTAGGTGCCGAAAGTGACGAAACATCTAAAGTGTGACAAAATCTGATTTTTAACTTTAAAAAGTAATTCTTTTCAACCAACCTGCCTTATTTGTCAAAATATTATTGGTTGCTAATTTTCTTTTCTAAAAGTACTACCAAAATTTCAAAAATAAACAATTTAAATTATTTACAAAATACCCCTTTTCCTTTTATAAATATATAAAACATTTAAGTCTCATACCTTAAATAATTTTATATATTCATTAAAACACTTAGGAAAATTCTACAAAAAAACCCATAATTCATTTTTAATATATTTTCTAACATATATAAATTTCAAACCCAAACACATATACAATTTAGCCGTAAATTATTTTAAACCCAAATATCCATTTTTCCTCACTAGTAAATTAATATAAAATCCACATTAATTCAGAAAATTATGAAAATTGAAGAAAATCTCTAAAATATCATTTTTGATCTAAATCTGAAATCATAAGGCATTTGGATGTCATTTAATAGGGTTTTCACATCAAAACATATCATAAAATCTATATGAATTAGCATAAATCATCAAAAAACACATATATCCAATTTTAACAATCAAAACATGGCAAAACCTTGCAAGATAGGTCGGATTTAATCTAAAACCGAAACTAATTTAAAAACATGAGATGTATTTATTATTCACCTTAGCTCTGTAATTAAAGAGTTGAGATTAGAGAATGGATTAAGTTGATTTGCTTCTTCCTTTAGCTTATCTTTCTCTTGCTCTTGCTTAATGGTGGCCGACCTCTTAGTTTTAATTTTTGCAAATGAACGTATGAAATGAATGAGTGTAAGGGTTTAGGGTATAAGATCTACTTATTCCTATTTTGTCCCTTATCTGACTTCCCTAACTTATTTTATTTTAACCCATTTTGGTTCATTGATTCATGTTGGCACGACTACCCCTAATAATCACAAATCTCAATCCCCTAATCGTTACATTATTTTATTTTATTTAACTAATTAAATATCGTAAATAATGTTACTCGGACTTAGGGTCGTTACAAACATATCCAATCCTGGTATCTCCATACCAACAACGATAATTTTCGATTGACTCTTTCCCTGTTCTTTTGGAAGTATACAACAAGTATTCGAGTCCACACCGAGGAACTTGCATACAATTATACTTCCTAAGTCAAAACTGGCCCAGATTTGATAGTCAATTATTTAACTATCAAATAATCAAACGACAACAGTTCAGAGATTTAATTAGTCATAGCAACCACTAAGCCTTAAAACAAATCTTTCATTTATTAAATCTCTTTTCAAAACATTTATCAAAACATTCATATACTTATCTAAGTGACATAAGTATATTCACAAAACATTTGTGAAATATTTCTAATTTCAAAAATCATATTAAAAGGATCAAAACAAAAGTTATTTAAAATGGAGATAAAAATAACTCCAAACAATATTCCTTTGGTGTTAAGTGTGAAACGCATGTCCATACCATCATAATTAAGAAGGTCAGTTAAAGAAAATATGAATCTCAAATTCTTTTATAATTTACTTATATAAGTATTTTTAATAAATATCTTCCATTTATGAGATCTCCTTTGCTTAAATTCCAAACCTATGTATAAAACTCTCTATAAAACTCCAAGTTAATTTACAAAACTCTTTTATAAATATCAAAACCATTTATATAAATCTTATATATCTCCAAAATCATTTATATAACTTCTTTGATATGAAATAACTAGTAGATCATGTTGGCTAATAAAATGAGTATATATACTAATTTATACCACGAAATAATAAAGCAGTGAGTAAATGTACACACCGAGACTCATACTGGTTCAGAGCACCTCTCCTACGTCCAGTCCCTAAGCATCTCTTAGGTATTTCCTTGGTAAATCCCTCGCTTGACCCAGAGGAATATGTTTACAACTTAACCAATCTGAGCACCTCTCGGATTTATTCTTTCCTTTGAAAAATACAATTCTTACTTGACAATCTTGTGTTCGTCTGACACTGATTTTGAATTGATAGTACAATGGTTCCTATAATCTCCTTGATGATTCGTAGTGAGTGCACAGTGATTATTGGAACAATAGCAAATGAAATAATAGAGTTGAAAGCACAAATGCTTATAATAGCACAAGAGAGCAAAATAGATATAAATTAGAGTAGGAGGTATATGTTTAAGTATGAGTTGTTGTGCTATTTATATATATTGAAGAGAAATAATCAAGAGTTGTCAATCTTCAAGAAATCCTTTCAGAATTACAGAAAAATGTTCAAAAAATTGCAACTCTTGAAGGTGACCTTTCATAAAAAGTAGTCGTTACAACATCTCAGTCTACTGAGCGAATACGTTAGCCTACTAAGTACGGAGTTTTAATTTTTGCCACAAATATTTGAATTTTTTTTTTAAAATAGTTCAACACAGTTTCGGTCGACTGGAATTGGGCTCAGTCGACTGAAACCAATTTCAGTCGACTGAACAGTGTATGTTCAGTTTTTATATATAAACACTTGTCATATTAAATTCAATATATATGCTATGTTGGTATCTGTGTTTGTGTGTGTCTTTGTGTGTGTGTGTGTGTGTGTGTATACTAACTATCAAGGAGATTTTACAATTCAATCTAAGACAATATACATACTATTGATCTTGAAGCTCCATAGTTTTGACTTCTTTGACTTGTAGATGATTCTTTTTGCTCATAGCCTTGCTTTTTGTCTTAATGAATGATAGTCTGTCGTCGTGATATAGTATGTATGTGCAGTATATAGTTGTCATCATTAAAACAGAGAACTAATGTTCTAACATGATAAATATCCAAAACCATTTATAAAAATTCTTATAAATATTCAAAATCAATTATAAAACTCTTTTATAAATATTAATCAATAAGGTTCCTTTGATAAACAAATCAATTATTTAATGCACTTTTAAATAAACAAGTTATTATTTAAACATTCTTCATTTAATTTATCTTTAAACCATATAAACAAAACAATGATTTTAAACAATCGTTTTGAAAAGTATTCAATTAACTTCAAAAACACCTTTAATAAAATCATTGCCTAATTATCCTTTAAATATAATATTTAAAAATGATAATAACTTTAAACCCTTTTCGAAAAGGATAAAATGAAATACTTGACTTCACAAAATTAGATAGAGGCTTAGTGGCCACAACAGTTCATTTAATTGAGTTTAACTTATTACGTTATAACATGGGTATTTTCATAACAAGCTGGTATGTAAAGGGAGCCAATAACAATCAATCATATAAGTAAATGTCCAAGTTACTAAGATAGGAAACATGGATTTGTTCAGCTTAACACGTCTAAGTTAATATAATGGCAGAATGGGTTTTTATTTTTCCTAGTAGATGTCAACATAATCTACTTGATAAACTATGGTAGAACAGTGATTTATTCTACCAAAAAGATGTCCAATATAAGTTAATTAGCAGAACAGTGATTTATTCTACTAAATAGATGCCATTGTGTTTCATATTCAATTGGGGTTACTTGTGACGACCTACAATTCCGTACCCTTTGTGCCGACAATAAACCATACATGTTCGACCCAAATTGCACTGAAGTATGGATTATCAAGGGTAATAAAGAAAAATAGACAGAACAGAATCTCACACGAATGGAATAACATATAATATCGAACAAATATCTTTACAGCGGAAAACTTTTAAAATACATATATCAGAGTCTACCTATATTCAGCTTGGACAGTTATAAACATCTGTCCTTACAATTGCTGACAAACATCAAACCGTCTTCGACTAAACCTGAAACTACTCGGATCTGACCCGAGTATTGAAAATACCCGTATCAGGCTTGATAAACCAGCGTGAGAAAAACTCAATAATAAATGACATTGTCATATATCAGCCTTGGAAATAAAATCCTTTGAAAAGAAAGAGTATCTCATAAGACCACGCCCACACATAAACACGGATGGGTTTTTACCTTATGATAACCAAAACACTTTTATATCAAAATATTTGATATTATTTCTAATGACATTCTTTGAAAATATTTGCAAATAAACTTATTAACCTTAGCCAAAATTGTTACCATTATTAAATTCCAGGCCTAATCATTTAAGGCTATACAAACAAAACCGCAAGTTCTTATTGGAGAATGGATTTCTATATAAATGACTAGGTGAAGGGACTACCTTTCGATGGGTACACCTCTAGATGGATGTCCCGAGGAATCATCACAAAGCTCCTCTACCAACACAAGGCCGGCCTACCTCTATCACTAGATAGTACCGAATATGTCATAGCTCGGTCGTTACTGACCTTTAACTGAGTGCGCTCTAGCATACAAACCACATTAAATTACATCCCGAACGTCATAGCGGGAATAAATATATCCAGAAGGGGATGATCATACCCTGATGGGAATGACCCACTTAGCCTTGCTGCATCTACCCTGTTTCGGTCATTTCCGGTTGATGAGGCTTGGGGCAATGATTACCTTTTCACATATCACATCATCTTAAATGCCACATTGCCATTTTCGTTGACTACTAATTGCCTTCCACAAAAATACAACCCTTGAGCTCGTACGTCTCAAGGAGGGTGTTAAGCTAAGAGAAGTCTCCTTCCCCGCCAGCACAGATGTATGTTTGTAAAAACCAATGTACGTAATCTCAGAAAATGCACTGTTAGACATCCATCTATACAAGTTCGTTCTGGGACTGAACGAAACCGAAGGTACTTTCCTCGGCCATTACTAGGCGAGAAGCCCTTGTGTTTCTGAGGTTTTTCATAACAAAGAGACCACTGCTACAATATAGTGAATCGGGAGTTTATCTCCAATTAAACAACAAGTAGTCCTTCGTTATTATTTGTCTCAATATCTCCGTCTTCAAACATCTTAATCTTTGAACCCGTAAATTGGTTCGAAGTGGTTTTGGATAGGAATCACCCAAATCCGACCCCGGTTCCTTCGAATTCCAACTATCGATAAAAAGTGAATATGATTATACATGATTTATTAAGTCTCTTTTCACTTTAATTCTTCTCGGATGATTTCAAAATATCCTCCTTTTGTCTTAGAGTAAGTAATTCATTCTTTTGCTTTGGATAATACCAATCTTTTTTTATTTTGGAAAAATTAATATAATCATTTTAGAGCATCCGGGCTTTCCTTTCAATTCGTTCCACCTCTCGCCTAAGAAGAGAAAACAGAGGCCAGGTAAGTTCAGGGCACTAGTTGCTCCAAACCTGTAACAACCCGCATATTTGTCGATTTTATATTTAAAATTTTTATTTAAATATAACATCGTTCGTCGGATTTTTGTCCGAAAAGCTACTTTTTGCAAACATTCGAATTGGGACTCGAGACCACTTCCATTGAGTTCAAAATGCCGTTTGCGACCTTTTTGAGTATAAACCTTGATATGTTTGGAGCTAGTCAAAAATTTGACCATTTGCAGTTTGGGTTTGGTTTTGGGTTGAGCCCACTAGCCAACTTAACCCCCAAATCTGAACCACTCCTCTCCATTCTCCCTCACTTCCTCCTCATTTCAGTTCTTGAGCAACAATGGTGAGTGGAATGGGAAATTAGAATTCCCAAGCCCTAGTTTCCATTTGCAAATCAAGTTCTAGCTCCAAATTCAAAGAGAACCCATTGGTAAGCTTCATCTTCTTCTTCTCCAACTCTTTCTCCTTTCAATTTCAGAATTTCCTAAATCTAACTTAGGAAATATTTCTCTTTTAAAGCTTGTTGAGTTGGAATTGAAGAGTAATTGCTCTTGCCATTGCTCCATAGCATCTTCTTCATTCGTTTGGGTTCAAAGGTGAGATTTTTATCTCACATCTTAAACTATATTATCTTCGATTGTTAGGTATGAATTCCTAACACTTATTCTTGTGCAATTGCTTTTGGTTTGGATTGATTTGGTGAATATTCCAATTTTTAGTGTTTTGAGTTCAATTCTTTAAAAATCCAAACTTTGATCTTTGATCATGATTTTTGTGATGCATTGAAGAGCTTATAAGACCGGGTTGTCGTTAGGCTTAAATCCTTAGTGTCGTTGCTCGCGAAAATGCAATTCGGTCGAGATTCGGTCAATGAACTTGATAAGTTGGACAGTGCTGGAAACAGGTCCGGTCGACCGAGCTCTGTAGTCAGTCGACCGACCTGCTTCCAAAAGTGCTAAGCACTTCTCTGTTTGGGTTTGGTCGACCGGCTGCAGAGCTCAGTCGACCGACCTGCTTCCCGAACTATTTTCAGAACAGGGTCCGGTCGACCGAGCTCTGTAGCCGGCTGACCGACCTGCTGCTATTTTGCCTATATTGCCTATTTGTTTGAATTTCCAACTTTAATCGATTCGTGTTGTCTCCTATTTGTTGTTATCATCTCTAAGACTTTGATGACTCCTCTTTCGGGATGGTACCTCGTTAGGTCGCTCGACCCTATCCCCCTTAGGTCGTTAGACCTCATTTTGTCCTCTCTAGGTCGAACCCCGTACAACTCTGCGTAGGCAAATCTTATCTGTAAAACATTCAACAGAACTTCTTACTTTGATGGTTTTGGGAATTGATTTCTTTGGATTTTATTCACGTCTTCGAATGTGAACTTTTATAATTGATTGTTTCTACAATCACTTCTATGACTTGTCACTTTAAAAATATAAAGGTTTCAATACTAGTAGTAAATATCAAAACTCTTTCATCAAAACGATTTCAACTCTATTTTCAATATCATACTCGTTTATAAAACTGTTTTCCAATCTACTAGTATATACAAACCTTTACCTCATTCGTATGAGAAAATATAATTAAACGGCTTAGCAAAACAAGTGGTATGAAACGCTTGCGTTTACTTCGTCGGTTAATTTTTGGACTTGTTCGATTGAAACTCTCTTGTGACACTTTTCTAGTGCAGATCTACAATTTGTTCGTAAATATTTGAGTTAAGCAAGTGGTTATGGGACATGAAGCTAAACTCTTATATTTACTAGCTTAGTGTAATCGACACTTCCTTATGATCATGACGATCATTCTTGTGATTTAGACTAGCAATGTGCGATGTCTCTTTAATTCGGTCCATCGGACGTTACGCTGTACGACGTCGTTGTTCCGTTTTATCGTGATTTGGTTCATCGGACGTTACGCTGTACGACGTCGTTGTTCCATCTTACTACGTATTGGTTCATCGGACGTTACGCTGTACGACGTCGTTGTTCCTTTTCTTTTTATGGTGATTTGGTTCATCGGACGTTACGCTGTACGACGTCGTTGTTCCATTTCACTACGTGTTGGTTCATCGGACGTTACGCTGTACGACGTCGTTGTTCCTTTTCTTTTTATGGTGATTTGGTTCATCGGACGTTACGCTGTACGACGTCGTTGTTCCATTTCACTACGTGTTGGTACATCGGATGTTACGCTGTACGACATCGTTGTTCCTTTTCTTTCTTTTTATTGTGTTTTGGTTCATCGGACGTTACGTTGTACGACGTCGTTGTTCCATTTTCCTATGCTTTGGTTCACCGGATGTTACGCTGTACGACATCGTTGTTCCTTTTATTTGTGCTTTGGTTCATCGGACGTTACGCT
Organism: Allium fistulosum; assembly: GCA_030737815.1. Lineage (NCBI taxonomy): Eukaryota > Viridiplantae > Streptophyta > Magnoliopsida > Asparagales > Amaryllidaceae > Allium > Allium fistulosum. Next base: position 11,115,635 of record JASFAW010000014.1, read on the forward strand.
GTACGACGTCGTTGTTCCTATTTATTTTTGTCTCTGGATCATCGGACGTTACGCTGTACGACGTCGTTGCTTCAGATTATTTGATTTCTGGATATTGATTTCTGGAATTTATGTTTCACCAGCATTTACGATGGGCATTGATATGTATGTCATTTATTGTGGTTTGGTGAATTAAATAGAGAATATGACATTCTTTTTAATCTTTGAGAAGATTCTTGTGATATTGATTAATCTCTTATTGATTTTCAATCACGTACTTATCACAGTATGGTATTATGGTTATGATACGTTTTTGTCATACCTCTTATTCTATATCACTTTATCTGATATTTATAGCTAGACTGATCCGTTTATTATTTTCTTCTTAAATAATACTCGGGTCAGACTGAGATTTACAGGTGCTTCCTCATGACTTCTTATCTGGAGCCATCTTCTGACTTTTGGTTAACTACTCTAGTTTAGTAGTTTTTGTTTGTATACATTTGAGATTAGACTCCTTGATGTATACATATTCTTTTGGTTAGCACTTGTATCTATTCTTTTGTGTTATTGTGGATCTTATTTGACCACTACTCTGATGTACACTTTCATGTGTTATATTCATATCTATTTCCGCCTTTGTGATATGAATTGTCTGTGACTGATTTGTGTTACGTTTATTTCTATGTTTGTTTCCGAAGATTATATATAGCCACCGTGTGATAGCTTTGTGTTTGTATCGGTATGTCGGATTTCCTCCTTAAAAGATATGCATTCTATTCTATCTGACATATCGGTGCTCGCACAAAGAAGTTACATGGATGGTCGCTCCTCAACAGCCTTATTCTCCGTGCTAATTGACAGCACTACACCGTAGTGTTCTTGGTTAGCGTGGGTATAGAGGTGGGGCGTCACAAAACCCTAAACTTAGTTAAACCTTATTTTATCTTCCCAGATCTCACAGGCGGGACAAATGTACTAGTCGTTTCCGCATACTCAGTTATCAACTTTATTTTGGAATTGATTATAAAGATTCCAAATTATCTTTTAAACGCTTAAGTTTCCTTTTAAAAACATTCATAATTGATTCTAGGAAAAATCGTTACGTTTAAACTCATATTCAAAAGGTTATAGAATTCGCAACATAAAAGTGCTGCGGAAAGTGCTATATTTGATTTAAACCACTTTTAATATTTGAAAATTCATATTTTTCCACTTCAAATCTCTATTTAAATGGATTTATCAAATTTATTCCATATTTTTCCATAATTAAAAATGTTCATTTAAATGGATTTCTCGTTATGTTCACTTAGCTGCACTAGTGCGATTTTTCTAGAAAATTGATTTGGATATATTCAAAATCTACTCAACGAAATTTTGGTTTTCTTTCCTCGTTTAGAATATATGGATAGAATAGTCTGGAATTTTCTTATCTCGAAGAATTCCGAGCTATATTCCACTATATACACTCATTTGAACTTTTCGACGCGAAATTGCGAACTACCTTTGCGCGACACGCCTAGTTTTAACTTATTTTTAAATACTTGAAATAATCTATTAAAATTGAACTTTATTACTTATAAAACCATTACAAATCATTTTAAATTAATATTTTTGCTTTTTAAAGTATTTAAAATGTATTTTCAATGTTTTCATATCATAATATTATTTTATTCTTGTTATTTTAATATTAAATTTTAAAATCCAATTTCAATTCAATTTCAATTCTAACTTCAAATTAAACTCAATTAAAACTTAGATTTTAAATCTAATTTCAATTCTAATTTAAATTTCAACCTTAATCTCACATTCAATTTTCAAAATCGATTTCAATTTCACTATTCTTCTCAATTTCAATTTCAATTTAACTTTCTTTTTCAAATCCAATTCTACTTCTAATTTCAAATTCTATTTTATTTCCACTTTAATTCAATTCCAATTAAAAAGAAACTTATTTTCCAAAGTATATCATATCACCAAATTAGGGTCTTATGTAACGGCCCGGAGATTTTCGACCCCGAAAATCGACACTAATACGTTCACTGTATAGAGTGCCGAGCTATCGAGTGCCAGAAACCCCAGACTGTTAGGGTAAAAAGAAAGAGAGGTAGAAGAAGAATTAAAAAAACAACAGCACAGAATCTCACAATCGCAGCGGAACAATATATATAATAGGAAATAACAACATTTATACAAAGAAAAGCTGTAACCGTCAATATAAATATAAAAGATATCAGAGTACAATAACCTGGACAGGACAGTTATAATAACTTGTCCTCAACTACTGGATAAAATATTCTATATATACAGCGGAATATACTCGATACGTCTCTGCCATCCAGCTCGTCTCCTGAGCTCCAAAGCGTCCTAACCTGAAAATCTGTAATACTCGGTCTGACCCGAGCATTACCATAAAGTAACACCCAAGTCAGGCTGGAAACCAGCGTGAGTAAACCCATCTAAATATGAAATACTTAAGTTATAAAACTTCTTTGAAAACCAGGGTAACTCGTATATCTGACATACTCAATAGTAATGGCAAAACAGTGATTTATTCTGCCAACAGGGGTCCAACTAAGGGTAATTAGCGGAACGGGGTTTTATCCCGCTAGCCAGATGTTAAAACATCCTACTTAAGCCAAATTAACTCGTCATTATTTTTACCAGGCAAAATTCTTCAAAATACGGGTTATATAAATTCAGATGACGATATTGTTTTTAAATTAATCACTTTGATTCCTGTCCATTTCAAAATGCTGTAAAAATTTTACTTATTCCGACTCGACCGCGGATCGTACGACGGCGTGATACCCGTCGATACGAGCCCATCGCTACAACTGTGTGTAAATCAGTTTCGTAAACATCTGTTCCCGCATCCAAAGTATAATATAATTTTCATAAATAAAATTTAACCTCTTAAACCTTGCAAAGACCTTTCACCATTTCTGTAAAAACTATAACCGAACCAATTTAACATTTTAAAATTTGTTTTGTTATTATATATATATATCCCATTCATATTTGTATTTACCGATATATATAAGATTCAAACCTTTACAAATAAATTGCTTCACCCCGCCTTGAACCCAGCCCAGCCCGAAATCCTTCTTTCCCTTAACTTTTTTAATGGGCCGAAGCCCAACATTTCACTTACCAAACAAACCAACCTGCTTATTCTCCTATTCCCCCCTGTCCTCTTCATCTTGTTCAAATTCCAGTTCTATCATCAGAACCAAACAACCCAAGAACCCCGATCAACGAAAAGGAAAAAAAGAGAGAGATTCCAATAACTCGTTCACCTTCCATGTCCACGCATTCGCCCAGGAACCCAACCCAAACATTTCCCTTTTTCCCAAATTCACGGCCATGGCCGAGACATCGCGTGCACACGGTGCACGTGCACACCATTTCCTTCGGTCAAATCACCGCCGCGACTCCACAAATTGCCTTCCCCTCGAGCCCTGCCACTTCTCGTTCCCCCGAAGAAACTTCTGCAATTCCTGAAACCAATTTCGAGTATCACCGAGCATAAAAAAAACCCCACTCCCGAACATCGACGAACTGCTACCACCCCACCGCGTTACATCACTCACCGCCCCCACCATCAAGACCTCCATGTTGTGCGCCACCTTCCTGCCGAGTGCGCCGTCGCTCAGTGCTCCCAGTCTTTCCCAAAAACTCACGCGTGTCGACCATTGCCTATACCCTCCCTAAACCCTAAAACCTTCACCTACCCTCCAACTCAACTATTAACCGACATTCCGCCATGGTCGAAGTCTTTCCCTCGACCACCCAGTCATCCCAAACCAAATGGCCCACCGCCTTGACGACGAGGTCGTCAGAAATAAATTTTTAAATGGTTATGGGTCATCTCCCGATTTCCTATATTATAGGCTACTAAAATTCATTATTTCTCCTCTAAAAATCCTATTTCCATATGACGGTCCTGATTGTATACTCGAATTCCTGTTTTAAAGATGTTGAATTTTTACCAAACTCGGTTACTTACTGTAGAACCTAGCATTTGATAAATACATAGTATGAACCACTCTCAAACTATTTTTAGCCAAATCTATACGCACAAATAAACATTTCTTAGTTTACAACATCTATAAATTTGAATTTGAATTCGAGATATAGATTTTAGAAAGTGGGATAGATATAAATGTTTTATTGTTACCTATAACAGAGTAGCATGTTAATTATTTTCCAGGTTTTTGAATTTAAAGTTTCTCACTTAATATACTTCATGTTAGATCTCAAAATGATTTTTAAAATAATCTACATCTGAAAACAAATGGGTTTCATTTTGAAACCATGGCCTAAAACAAAACATATAAAGAGCTTTTGATTTAAAAGATTGTAGAATGTCAACTTTCCTAAGGACAGAGGTGTTTCCCATATACCACTGTAAGTTCAGGTGACCAACATCCATACAAATGTACATTTTTACACATCAGCAGCATATATTCTTATTCCAGATCAAAACACTCATTTATACTTATGAGTATATAAAAAACAACTGAATGAAGGTGTTAACTCACTGTTTTAAAGGAAAGGAAGAACTGCTGCTATACCTTGCTTAAAGTCTTGCTCTATTTTGTTGTTCTTCTTTTCTATTGAGTTGTTTTGTTTGCTTTAAGTTATGAAATGCGGTGATGTCTATCTTTGTTTTACTTAGCTCGAGAGAATGAAAAATAAAGGGAGACAGTGGAGGTATATAAGAAAGTAGGCTGCATTGTTTTGTACACAGCAAGCTTGTTTTATTTATTTATTTATTTTGATTTGTACACTGTTGTGACCTGACATGAATTGATTTTATATGAAAAAGCTTTGATGTATTATGTTTTGTATGCTAAAGTGGAAATGTGTATTAAATGCTTGTCTCCCTATGTGTATACATACATATCCTCACATATACTTATATATATGACAACAATATGTTTATACTTATTTATATTTTCATGCTAATCCATACATTTCTTATTTAATATGAACATGTATGCATATACTATACTTAATTTCTTTTTTTTCAATTTCCATGTACATTAGTCCATATGGTAGATATATGCATATATATATATATTACTTATATACTTGTTCATAAATTTAAACACCATAAGCTTGTATATTCTTATTCATCATATATATATATTTATACATTTTTTTCCTTCCTTTACTTATATACTCATACATTTCTTTACAATATTCTTCATATATTTTACTTACTAGTGTGAACCCGTGCTTCGCACACGGATGTTGAAAAAATATTGTAGTTTCATAGGTCATATCCAAATGTATAAGAAATTTAATACGGTGGTAATGAAAAAACATTGTTGGACGATAGTGTTACATCATGAATAACAATTTGGTAGGATAAAGAATACATAGATATATTTGGTTATGATAATCACAATTAAAATCGAACAAAACAATTAAGTGAATATGTTAAAGTTCACAGACTATTTAGAGGATAATGTGTTAAAAATTTATCCGCTAATGCATAGATATATTCACTATGGCATATAACGACAATGTTGTTGCTTTTGCAATTACACACCTGCTTCAATGTGTATAGATATAGTTGAAGTATTCACTGTGAACTGCGGACACAAAGACACAGTGCAGTTCGATTCAATTAAATAAGAGTAACAAAAGTTTTTTGCAATGGGAAGAAATATAGTAATAGAATGAAATTTGTAAACAGTTAGGAAAAGTATTTGTCAACGGCTGAAAAAAGGGAGCAAAAGAAAAAAGAAAAAAGCAACAGATGTAGTACAGGGGAAAAGTAGTAAAACAGAAGATTCAATTGAAATAGAAATGATGATGCAATAAGAAAATAACATGGGTTTCAATATAAATTACTATTGTTCACCGAATCTTATCTATGTCGATGCAGGGTACAAAACACGGCATACAGCTGGTCGCAGTAACCAATATTTGAAAATATTCAAAACATACAGCAGAGAACAATTGTGAGAAGTCCATTCATTTTTTTAGCCTCAGAAATAACTGATAGCAACGCGTGTATGATATTGGCTTGAGCGCAAATAGGTGATGTTTTCTTGGCCTTAATAGATGCATTACATCAGTCAATTATTTTAACCATTGAAGGTATTTGTACCTGCAGCCAAAAAAGGCAAAAGTGTCATTGATGCAGTATTATTACTAAATTCTCTCACTGCTCGTCTGACCTATTAACTATATCTAATAATCAAACTATGACTACATAATCATCTATACAAAGATACATTCATCAATTGTTTTCTAGAAGTTTTCCGACGGTGGTGGTGCAAGTGATTTTAGAATTTACTGCAAAAAAAAAATAAACTCTTTTAGGTGGTTATCAACATTATTCTCACTACAACACATGTTTTGACCCAGCACTTAAACTGTGCATCTACCTTAAGCCCGAATACAACAACTTATATGCTTATTGTATTATTGATCATCGTAATTGTAAACGAAATTGAGTAAACTTAGCCAAATTATGTGATCAAACCTGGAAGCAATATATTAAACGCTGAGCTGCACGGTTGAATCAAGCATTAATTATGTGAAGTCATTATTTAATCATCTCAAGCTATCAAAAATCAAAATTCATTTTTCAATTATATTTTCATAATGCGGTTAAATATCTATCGTTAACATCAAACAAAATTATTACTACAGCTAAATTAGTATTGCATCACACAAATGCAGTTAAAATATTCAAAAACAATAATTGCTTAATTCCAAAAATACTGCAAAATAATAACCGCTTTTGCTTAATGCATTTAAATTTTAACTACAGTAAGCTCGAATAGATCATCGTGTACAACCAAAATTATTACTGCATCACATAAATATAGCTGAAATATTCAATTTCTACCATGCATAATTCAAAATTGTCATTAAATTATAACTGCATTTTATTAATGTAGTTAAATTTTAATTGTATTAAGATTGAATAAATTCCTGAAATGTAGCCAAATTTATTACTTCATCACATAAATGTGGTTAAAAATCTTCAAATATAGTTAAATTTACCCAAAACTTGCTGGTAAATTATAATTGCATTTTCTTAATTTCATTAATTTATAACTGTTTTAAAATTGAATAAAATTATCAAATATAGTCAAAATCATCAATAGTAAATGCAATAAAAAAATTTCTAACGTAGTTAAATTAATTCAAAAAATGCCTATAAATTATTACACCATTTTTTGATGGGGTTAAATTATAACTGCACTAAGTTTGAATACTATCAAACACAATCAAGATTATTACTTTATTACATAATGTAGTTACAATATTCAAAGGCAACCATAATTGTATAATTCAAAAAAAATATTCCTTTCAAATATGTTAAAAGATAATAAATACATTATAATAATCTATGTAAAACTACTATGTAATGTTTATGATCATCATAATAACGCCGTTACAGAAACGCGGTACACAGCGGTGACACAAAATAATTGTGCAATTAAAGCTGCTATATAAAATTATGATTTTAAAAATTTTATTTTTAGCTATCAACAATGGATATCATTGGAAAGAAAATTAAATTTGAGATTTAATAGTGAAAACGATTCTTAAATTCAATCAATGTAGAAAAAGTTATCACATTTTAAAGTTTGGAATATAAAAAAATTAAAAATGCGACTGTTCAGTTGCCAAATTTCAAGGGGGCCTGTGTGAGCTTGAAATTCAACTCACTAATAATAATATAGTATAGATGTGTATTTTTGATATTATATATATATATATCCACACTCTTACAACTTTCCTATATTTTATCTCATATAGGCATATATACATGCACATTTATATACTTATATATGTTATCAAATATCATAAGGTTTGTGCAATTTATATATATATATCCTTGGATGTTTTATCCTAATTTTAAATGGTGGAGTTTGTATATATATATTTCCTATAAAATTCGTCATATCCAAAATGTTATAACTTAAGTTTGTATATAGTGTTTAAACCAATTTATATATATCCAGATATTTTAAATTATCATAAATTTATTGGTTTGACTAATTAATATTAATTCTTCAATAATAAATCGGTTGATTTCCCAATCATAGGTGTAAGAAAACCCGGGTCTTCACATCTTATTTAATAAAAGGAATACTTAATCAAAATGAGCATAACCAAGTTTAACATTTATCACTAACATAATTATGGTCCATACACAAACTAATATGATAAATAATCACAACCATAAACACTTACAACTATTCAAACATAACACAAACATATCCAAACATCCATAACAACATTTCAAAGGGGTGTATACTTGCATATATAATAAAATGATTATTATAACAAAATCAAAATATGATCTTTTAAAAGCGGTGAGAATTTTCTCACCTTCATTTCACTCCTTCAATCTTTTACGTAAGATATGCGTCTCTCGAACTATTTCCAAGCGTCTCGAATTTTTTTGCCATTTTCTTTCCTTCTTTTTTTTTCCTTTCTTTTGTTTTTTCTTTTTATCGGGTGGCCGAGGGCTTGAATGGAGGGTACGGCCTAAGGTGGCTTTGGTAGGGGGTGTGTGTGCTTTAATGGTGGGTAGGTGGGTGTGTGGGGGGTTTTGGAGGTGGGTAGGTGGAGTATGGCTCTCGGGTATGGGCTTTGGGTGCGTGTGTGGCTTGGGTATGTGGTGTAGGAGGGGTGCATGTGTTACTTGAGGTGGGTAGGGTGTGTAGGGCTCAGGTATGGGGTGTATGTGGGTTGTGTGTGTTATAGGAAGAGGGTAGAGGCATGTAGGGTGGTTTGGAGGTGTTTGGCCATGGGTTTAAGGGTGTAGGATGGTGGTGTAGCTTGGTTTTGGTGATGTGGAGGTGAATGGCTTGAAGGTAGAAGGAAAATGGTGAAAGATAGTGGAGTTTGGAATTTTGTAGAATGAAAATGTAGTGAAAAATGGAGAGGTTTAGGCTTGTATTTATAGATGGAGTTAGAGTGGCTAATGTCCTAAATACCCTTGCCTACTTTTGGACTTTGATTAGTCTTGATTTGAAATGCATTTAATGCGTGGAATGATGGTTTAGGAAGAGTGTGTAAGGAGATAAAGGAGGTGTCATTACTTTATGGTTTGGAAATATTTTAATACATAGGTTTGCTCATTTTCCATGTATGCATATTCCATCTCATTAATGAGATAAGAGATGTAGTAATGATGTTGTTTATAAAAGTTTAAAATAAAATTTAATTAGTCAAATCATGTCTTTTTTTATATTTATATTTATACTTTTCAAAATATCTTCTTTTATCTTATATGATAAATGTTTAAAAGTTTGTAAAGTTGTATATATGTGTTAGAAAACATATCATGTTGCAACAACTTAACGACAACTTATTGTTTGCACTCACAAACCCCAAATATTGTGAAAGCACCAGTGTATGAATACCAATCAGCAATATTCAGACACAAATCTCAGATCTAAGCTAGCAATAAATAGCAATCCAGAAATAAATCACAAGAACACGAGATTTATAGTGGTTCGGCTATCTCCGGCCTACGTCCACTTCAATGATTTTTATCTTTTATTGATGTTCTTCGCTGATTACAGATGATTACAGCAGATACAATGAATGAATTCGAGTATAACAGCAATGGAAAGAAGTAGAATTGAATCCGGCAGAGTCTGGACGTTGGTTCGCCAAAAGATCCTCCTTTCTGCATGCTTCAGGGGGCTATTTATAGGCGTAGGAAGCTGAGATCGCGCCCAAACTTCGGGAGACTTCTTCTGGTACATGAGGGGGCCCACGCGACCGACCCCACCAAGTTTCGACTCGATCTGCGATCGATACGAAGCAATTTCGTATCCATCAAGAAATGACCCAATCGAGCTGAAACTTGGCAGGATTGTTCTTTACCTTGTGTGCAAGCTACTGTGAAAATTTCGTTGCATTTGGATCAGCGGTTTGGGAGATATGATCGATACGAATTTCATTCTCGTGAGGGCTGTCGTGTTCGTATCCATAGGTTCGAGCCCATTCTGTTCGACTCGATAGGGGCACGCGCACTTGTGGTGGCGTGGCGCGTAATTTCTGGGTTGATTCACTTCGGGTGCCGAGTTTCCTGGATCGATCCCATTTCAGTGGCGTTTTGACCGATTCGTTTCCACAAACTTCGCCTCGTTTGCCTCGATGACCGTTGTATATATTGACTTGGTGGGGATGTTCTAATTCATATCGATAGAGGCAGCCTCGTTCGCATCCATCAATCCGATCCTTGTTCGTGTCGACCAGTGTAGATGGATACGAACAAGCAGTATCAGCCTTAGCTTGAAGGATACGAACAATTATTCAGGTATGGCCACCTGATGAATACGAACTAGAGACAACAGGCTCTCCAGCCGATGGATACGAGGTAGATGGTAGGTGATCGAGACGAAATGAGGTCGCTTGGTGGATACGGGATGGATCGATGCGATGTTAATGGATACGAACGTATGGTCATTATGATGGATACGAACCCAATGGATTCGAACTATGCAAGGCCCGATGGATACGAATCTGATCGATTCGAATAGGTTGTCTCTGATGGATATGAACAACATGTTTTATGTAACTTGTATCAATCATATCTCGTTCATACGAACTTCGATTTACCTGAAACTTGGAGCACTGGCTTTCATGGCTTTGCTTGTCATGTCTTGTCAGTTGCAGCCCGATCCGGACTCGGACAAAATTCATCGATATCCATGGTTATCCTGCAATGCATAGTTGACTTTCATGGCTAGTTATTATTGAGTTTCAGTCAGTTTTGGGTATCTCAGCTTTGCTAAAAGTTGGGATAACACTTTTCCCCCCAAAACATGCCTTTTGGTAAAAGGTGTGTTTTGATCGGTCTCAAATCGAATGCATCGAGTTCAGGTTTTATTCAGAGCTTATAGAATTTTTAATCAAGTCCATGGCTGTTCGAAGCCGAAACATTATCAATTTCTTCCAGTGGAAGTTAAGAATGAAATTCTACAGTCTCTCCGGACTGTTGATGATCGCTCCGGACCCTTGCGAAGCCCATTCCAGACTTAGCGGTCGAATAGAAAGATCCTATTGCACTCCGGTGTTGCTTTCTACCCCTTGCACTCTGGCCCCAGTTAGGGCGTGAAGCGATGTCTTGGTCATTCTGGACCAATCGTAGCCTCTCCGGGCTCCTGCTGGATCCCATCCTGTCACTCTCCGGTGAAGGGGAAACAACGTTAAGTGGGTCGATCCTGTCGCTCTCCGGCGAAGCGAACCACTTCTTGCACTCTGGTTCAGTGTATCTGAACATTAAGCGATGTCATAGCCTAAATCGTGGGCCGATCATAGCCTCTCCGGGCTCTTATCGAATCCCGATCCAATCACTCTCCGATGAATAGGAAACGATGCTTAAGTGAGTCGATCCTGTCGCTCTCCGGCGAAGCAACTCACTTCTTGCACTCCGGACCCCGCCTCTCCGGGTAGGATCATAAAGCGATCATCTTTATAATGATATTTAATGTTTATCCTTTAACTCTCCGGTCAAAGGTTTGTTTCAATAAATGTTTCTTTATTAAATTCAAATCCTAGATGTTCAATCTCAAACACCAGGAAAAACAAGACAATGCCTCTCCGGGCGGAGCGGTCTATTTCCATCTTAGAGCATGCCTAGGGATCTCTCCGGTTCCCGTACATGACTAAGTGGGATAGCCGTTTTATTTTGGAAATCAAATCTAAGAAAACTAATCGACCAGAGTCCAAATCTCTAACTTGGCCCTTGCCATCACAATCAGTTGATGACGAGTCGTGATCCCGATCCAGGATCATTCCTGTTAGGTGGAGGCGGTAGTTGTTCGGGCCTTACCGCCGCTGCCCGTTCTCTGACATATTGTGGCAATCTACCACTCCTGGCATGTTCTTCCACCTCATTCTTTAGGTGGCGACATTCATCGGTAGTGTGCCCATCCAGCTCATGGAATAGGCAGTATTTTCCAGTCCTGCGTTCCCACTCCGTGGGATCTCTCCTGGGTGGTTTTCGATAGGGGAGTTGCCCCCGAGTTTCAGTGTAAATCCTTTCTAGGCTTGCCGTCAAATCTGTGTATTGCCTGAATCTAGGCTCTCGGAATTTCTTTCGTTTGTCAGGACCATCATGTGCGTCATCCTGCTTTCTCTTTCCTTTGTCTGCCCTGGACTGTTCCCTTGTGGTTCCTTCGCCTTGTGCAGCATTTACTTCCTGCCTCTCGGCTCATGATTCTTCTAGTCGAATGAATTTCTCAGCTTCATGGTAAAATTCTCCGAGATCTTGTGGTGGATCTCTTGTCAATGAATCTTTGAATTCGGTGCCTTCTCCAACTCCTGCCACCGCCGCCATCAAAATCATCGATGGATCCGGGCGATCTACAGAAGCCACCATTGCATTGAATCGCAGCAGAAAGCCTTTTATGGACTCTCCGGTCCTTTGCTTTATCGAAGCTAAAGTCATCACACTCTTGGGTCTTGTCACATGGACCCTAAATTGTTCCATGAAGCAATCTACAAGCTCGTCCCATGTCCTGATCGATCCAGTCTTTAATTGCCTGAACCAAAGTGCAGCCAAGTCTGACAAAAATAAAGGGAAACATCGTGCCATCACTTCCTCGGATGCTCCGAGTACTTCCATGTGTCTAATGTATCGGGTAATATGCATGGTCAGATCCGACTTCCCATCATATAGATCCAGCGTTGGTAGTTTGAACTTTGGAGGGTTCCTTGCATTCCTGATATTCAGAGTGAACGGACTCCGACTGACCTCTTCCAACCCTCCGCTAGACAATCCTCCTCTCATGAGTTGTCGCACTAATCCAGCCATCTTTTCATCTCCATCCTGGGGTTTCCCTCTTGGTCTTGAAGGGTATTCTGGTACGTACTCTTCGTGTGGCCCGTTAGCGTTGGTGTTGGCTCCAGCTTGTTGAGCTCCATCTGTCGGCCTTCCAGCATCAGATCCTGAGGGTCTGCCCCCAAGTCCTTGTTGATTGTCTTCTGGATCTGCATTCTGACCTTCATTGGGTTCCGCAATCCTAGCTCCTTGTTCCACATTCATAGCCGCTGTAGCTGGTCCTAGGCTCTGCACCCCTGTAGCTCTCATCTGTTCAAAGAAATTCTGCAGCATCTCTTATTGGCTTTTCATTATTCTTTCGTGCATCAGATTGGTCATGGTCTCCATTTCGTCTCTGGTGATGTAGATCGAAGCTGGTTCTTCTCCAGCACCAGAGGATGCCTCTTGACTTCCTCCTTGTTGGCTCCTCTCAGCTCTTTGTCTCGTTTGTCGAGTCATTGTCTCCCAAATCTGATCCCTTCAAGCTTTTAAATCTGAACTCTGAATCTGGTGTAGCGGGTGCTAGTTCTTCTCAGTGAAAGCACCAAAGTGTTTGCGCCAAAAATGGTCACAAACCCCAAGTATTGTGAAAGCACCAGTGTATGAATACCAATCAGCAATATTCAGACACAAATCTCATATCTAAGCTAGCAATAAACAGCAATCCAGAAATAAATCACAAGAACACGAGATTTATAGTGGTTCGGCTATCTCCGGCCTACGTCCACTTCAATGATTTTTATCTTTTATTGATGTTCTTCGCTGATTACAGATGATTACAGCAGATACAATGAATGAATTCGAGTATAACTGCAATGGAAAGAAGTAGAATTGAATCCGACAGAGTCTTGATGTTGGTTCGCCAAAAGATCCTCCTTTCTGCAGGCTTCAGGGGGCTATTTATAGGCGTAGGAAGCTGAGATCGCGCCCAAACTTCGGGAGACTTCTTCTGGTACGTGAGGGGGCCTACGCGACCGACCCCACCAAGTTTCGACTCGATCTGCGATCGATATGAAGCAATTTCGTATCCATCAAGAAATGACCCAATCGAGCTGAAACTTGGCAGGATTGTTCTTTACCTTGTATGCAAGCTACTGTGAAAATTTCGTTGCATTTGGATCAGCGGTTTGGGAGATATGATCGATACGAATTTCATTCTTGTGAGGGCTGTCGCGTTCGTATCCATAGGTTCGAGCCCATTCTGTTCGACTCGATAGGGGCACGCGCACTTGTGGTGGCATGGCGCGTAATTTCTGGGTTGATTCACTTCGGGTGCCGAGTTTCCTGGATCGATCCCATTTCAGTGGCGTTTTGACCGATTCGTTTCCACAAACTTCGCCTCGTTTGCCTCAATGACCGTTGTATATATTGACTTGGTGGGGATGTTCTAGTTCATATCGATAGAGGCAGCCTCGTTCGCATCCATCAATCCGATCCTTGTTCGTGTCGACCAGTGTAGATGGATACGAACAAGCGGTATCAGCCTTAGCTCGAAGGATACGAACAATTATTCAGGTATGGCCACCTGATGGATACGAACTAGAGACAACAGGCTCTCCAGCCGATGGATACGAGGTAGATGGTAGGTGATCGAGACGAAATGAGGTCGCTTGATTGATACGAGATGGATCGATGCGATGTTAATGGATACGAACGTATGGTCATTATGATGGATACGAACCCGATGGATTCGAACTATGTAAGGCCCGATGGATACAAATCTGATCGATTCGAATAGGTTGTCTCTGATGGATACGAACAGCATGTTTTATGTAACTTGTATCGATCATATCTCGTTCATACGAACTCCGATTTACCTGAAACTTGGAGCACTGGCTTTCATGGCTTTACTTGTCATGTCTTGTCAGTTGCAGCCCGATCCGGACTCGGACAAAATTCATCGATATCCATGGTTATCCTGCAATGCATAGTTGACTTTCATGGCTAGTTATTATTGATTTTCAGTCAGTTTTGGGTATCTCAGCTTTGCTAAAAGTTGGGATAACACTTGTTTTGGTTGAAAACGGTGTTTTTGTTGACATATTTTATAGTTAAAATTTGACGTTTTTGTTAAACTATATATTCAAGTAAACCAAACTTAAAAATGAACTTTTTACTTCTTTTAAATAAATTAAAACATATATATTCATATTTTAAAATCATATTTAAATAATATCAAAATCTCTATTTTTACGCTGTATGTAAAACTGACAAAATCTGAACATTTTTGTAAAACGATTATAAACATATTTTTAGATCTTTTAATATACTTCTATTATCTTTATTAAGTGATTTTAATATAATTTAACTTTTCAAACAAATATTTAAACTTATTTATTTAAGTATTTGTTTATTTTTAACAAAACTTAACTTTTGCCGATTTGTGATAAAATTCAAATTTATATTTTTAAATTGTTAACTATAAGAAGAAATAATTTCTCTATTATTATTTATTATATATAACTTATTTATTTAAGTTTTACTCCTTTTTAAATTTAAAAATAAGCAAAATCTCTTATTTTCGAAGTAACGAAATTACGGGTTGTTACATTACTTAAGGGTGGTCGACAAAGAAATCCCTTGGATTTAAAATACTCTTTAAAAGAGAGTTGCTTAAAAAAAATCCGATCTTTGGAAATAAAATGGTTTAAAACTTTTAAACTTTGATATAAAAATAATTAAACCTTTAAATAATTAATTAAACTATAATTTACTATTTAATAAATAATTAAACCCTAATTAATCTTTAATCAGTTATTAAATAACAATTTAAACTTTTAAATAATAATTAAATATAAATTAATCTCAATTAATTAATTAAGTAATCCTTAATTAAAACTTAAATAATAATTAAACGTTAATAATTAAATCACAATAAAGTTTTAATTAAATCTTAACTTAAATTTAACTTGATTAATAATTAATTAATAATTAAGCACTTCTTAAATAATAATTTAATTAATCCTAACTAAATA
Source organism: Allium fistulosum (assembly GCA_030737815.1). Lineage (NCBI taxonomy): Eukaryota > Viridiplantae > Streptophyta > Magnoliopsida > Asparagales > Amaryllidaceae > Allium > Allium fistulosum. Next base: position 11,131,409 of record JASFAW010000014.1, read on the forward strand.
ATAATTAATCTCTAAATAATTAACTCTTTATTGATTAACAAATTATAATTATCTTACTTAAAAATAATTAAGTGCTAATTACCCTAACTTAATTAATGATTAAGTACTAATTACCTTACTTAATTAATTAATAAAATAATCATTAATTAATTAATTAATTACTTTAAAATATTTAAAATATGTTTGAAAACACTTTTCAAAAAGATACTTAAGTTAAAATAATTTAAATTCAAAAAGAGTTCGTTTTTCACGAACTGCATTTAAAACGACTATCGCTATACGACCCGAAATTTGCAAAACTTGTTTAATATATCAAAGGGTTTTAAAATACTTAGCTTTCATATACTAACTACTTTTATAGCTTAGTACAAGATTTTGAAGAAAAGTAAGGTTTTGGAAATTAAATCAAAGTTTTAAAACTTGTAACTTTTCAAAAGCAATTCTTAAGTAAAACTAGTTTTCAAAACAAAGGATTTCTACGTCGCTACCTTACATATTCAAGTGTTAGCTTTTCTTAATATACAACATCATAAGCAAGTGTACCAATATATATCCATGACATAATCAACATACACAAGTAAATACATTAACTTGCTATTAATTAACTAACTTTCATTTTCAAGTTTACTACACCACATCCAAGCACATACATATGCATGCATAAGCAAAACAACTACAACATTGTCTAAACAAAACATCCAACATATTTAACAACCAAATAACAATATTTATTATCAAAGTAATCATCATATTTAACAACCAAATAACCTCAATAATGAAGTCAAAAACTTATGTAAAAGCATGAGCTTTACTGACCTTAAAGCTAACCAAAACTAACCAAGCTTACTAACTTTTGCAAATGACCTAGAGCTTTGATTTTCCTTTAAAATGGAATTTTTGGTGGCTTTAAAGGCCAAGGCAATTCGGCCATGAAGGGTATGCTCGACCTAGGGCTTGGTGGGGGGTATGAACTTGTTTTGAGAAAAAAGAGTTGTAATAACGAAAAGAAGAGGTTTAAACAACATTTTAAATACTAAAAGGTGGAAAAATGATAATTTCTAACTTTGAAAAAGAACTAGGAAGCCATGGAAGCTAAAAAAATGAAGCTTTGAGTTGGAAAGAATGAAATGATAAATAAGAAATAAAATTAGAAATTTGCTTTTATACAAAATGAATTAGCTAAATTACCAAAATGACCTTAATGTACATACAGTCCTCTCCTTGCTTGCCTCCTCCCATGCATGCTCCCTCCCTCCCTGAGAACGTGTAAAGAATGTTCCCTTGCTTCTCATGGTTAGCCAACATGAATAAAATGCATGTGTACCTTGTTTTAGACAAGTTTCCTCCTAATGTCATGTCATGATTAAACACTTTTTAGTTATATTTCTTTACATTTGAAAATTCAACTCATTTAAAATTAAGTATATATATACCTATATGATAGCATATGCTAACTTATTTATACATGTATGTGTCTATTTATACTATATAGTTCATAACGTTTTTCGACAACTTTTAGCCGATGAAAAGTCGAAATTTCGGAAAACAAGTTCCGTTCACATTTATGATTTTCTTCGAACTATATATTTTTGTAAAAAAATTTCAAAAACTATTTCACTATTATTATTTATTATTTAAAAGAGTTTTATTTTAATTATAAAATCCATTATTTGAATATTTAAAATTAATTAAACATTTGCAAATCAAAGTAGTGAAATTCTGGGTCGTTACAGCCGTGTTATAACACTTTGTCCAATCTTGGTTGTCTCCCTTGTAATTCTCCTTTTTTCCATTTCATGATGTTATCCAAGGCTCTGGATCCATTTATTTATCGACTTTTAGTCCAATTCATTTGTTTAACAAATTATGGAAAATCTGGTAACATCATACTTTCCTACTGTTTACAAGCGAACCTATTTTCGCTTGATTCCCTAAGTAATTAAAAAAAAATAGTTTTTTTGTTGTTCTCTAAGGCAAATATAATTCATATATTTTTCAATTTCTCAAAAGTTTATGTGTATCAATAACAATATTTGATTTTTGAAGAAACTTGTGGTGTTAATTTATTTCTGAAAATATGCGACTTTAGAAATTATTTGAAGTTTCAACAAGAATATTAATTTTAAATTATATTTAAAGTACTTTAAGTAAGCATTATGGAATAGTTGGCTGAACAGCCTTGACGTATGTGAACTCCAAGAAAAAAGGGGCTTAGAGCACTTTTGGTAGTAGGTTTAAAAATTAGCAATGACCCCACAAAATTAAGTTGTTCACACTTTTATATTTTCGACAATAATGAAAATCTAGTAGTGATCCAACATAATTAAGTCCGATTGTGTTATTTTAGGCATTGAAATTTCATAGGATTGTAAGATTTCCATATTTATTTGCTTATCCACCTAAGCCACTTAAAAACTAATTGTTTACATAAATAATCTATTGTGAGCAACACTGCCGAAGATGCTCTTTTAGTATCCGAGCAACTAGAGAGTAAGGGACTGAAGCGAGCTTTTTAAAAGAAGTGGATGAATTTCAATGCGTGGAAATGGATTAACTCAATGGTATTTTATCCTTATGTGTGATCTAGATGCAACCCAAATAACCCAAAAATACCCGAGTAGTCCCTAAAAATATAAACTGTCTAAACTTTGGATAAGGATATCATTATACAAGAAATATATGACGTGTAAGAGAGAATAAGAGGTGCAATTTGCAAAGTTTGATTATGAGAGTTATCAATCAAATTTGGAACTATTGGACGGATTCAAATTTCAACATTCTAATAATAACTATAATACATCATATTTTCATTTGATAAATTTTAGATTGGTATTGATTGCCAGATTGGTACTGGTAGAAAAGAACATAAACATCCTAAACTGTTAGAATGTATTACATCAAAATACCTTAAACATTAACTTTTAATTGAAATTGATCGCGATTTTAGTCCATATAATATATATTATCGATAATCCTTCCTTGGTTATTGCATCTCTACTAAGATTTAAATATTTTTCCCTTAATTTAAGTAAATATATGAATATATTTAAATTTTGTTCAAATCAAAACTTAATTTGAGGATGACATGTAATAATCAATTATGGCTTCACAGTTTGATTTAAAAGTGTCCGTTTACAAATAAACGGGCTCATATAAAATTTTGGTCATTATAAATAGCACATTCCACATCCAGTATGTCTATATTAAATTATATGGTACTTTTGGCATAGGTCCTTATTAAGGTTCAAAATACACGAAAAGTCCTTCACTAAATTTCAGTGTAAATTAGATCCCTGTTTTTTATTCACGATAATTGCAGAGCATGATGCAACTTTTCAAAAAAGCTGCTGACATTTCCGCAACTTTTCTGTACACTGTGAGCATAGTGTATGAAAGTTGCTGAAATATCAGCACTTATTTATAAAAGTTGCTGACATTTCAGCAACATTTATGTACACCATGAACACAGTGTATGAAAGTTGCTGAAATATCAGCACTTATTTATAAAAGTTGCTGACATTTCAACAATAATTTTTCTTTGTTTCTAGAAAATAGGGACCGGATTTACAATGAAACTTTGACAGGAAAAGTTGCTGAAATATCAGTACTTATTTATAAAAGTTGCTGACATTTCAGCAATAATTTTTCTTTGTTTCTAGAAAATAGGGACCGAATTTACAATGATACTTTGACAGGGACCCGCTTTACAATATGAAAGTATGATAGGGATGCCTCCCTAATTTCCACTAAATTATATGCCCATTTCATTGATACACCACTTTTTGTCTTTTCCACCCCAGTGTTTTATTGGAATTGGGCCAGCCCGCAACGGATGTTATGAGTGAATTTCAAAAAGTTTACCCCACCGGATCTTTGTTGGACCTACAAAGTACAGTTTATATAGAACATTTCTAAATATTACTTAAATAAAATTTATTATTTTATTTAAATTTATAAATTTATATAGTTTTATTTAATTTATATTATGATATACATACATATATACATGTATTATATATACATATACATGTGTGTGCATGTGTAATCAATTTGTGCAAGGTATAAAATGGTCATGGATAGATGCTGGGATTTACATTGCAACAGACATGTTAGCCCATCTAATATGCAAATATATTATCCAAATGTACGTATGTATAAATATGCACTATTGTTTATATGAAAATATTATGAATATTTATATGTATAGGTATAAATTATACTTTTGTTTAAATAATTTTATATAAGCACATAAATACACACACACACACACACATATATATATAATATGAATAAAATATTAATATTGTATAAACATATTATATAATAGACTTATATAAATATAAATAAATTATATACAAATGTTTACAAAAACTATTATTTTTAAATCCATAAGCAATACATATATATATACACAAATAAATTAATAATTTTTTTTAATTTTTAAGTTTAATATTTATATATATATATGCATAATAAAATAATATACATTTATATATTAATAAAATGCTTAAAAATATTTTTACAAATATAACAAACTAGTTCTTGCACACGGCTCAGTAAATATAAATTTTTAAAATTTTAATGTATAATTTATTTAAATATCCTACAAAAAATATTAAAATATTAATTATAAATTAGTTTTAAATGTTAAATTTTTAGTAAATCCTAAATAATATTTTATGCTTTGAAAAAGAAATTCACAAACCTTTTGGTTTAAAAATAATTTTAAAATGGGTTTTCTGTTTTCGAATGCAGTTTGAAAATAAATTTAAAATTGAAAAAATTGTTTTTTATTTTTTTTGTCGAGAGTTTATTTAATACTAATATTATTTTGTATAATGTAAAATATAATTTTAATAATATATTTAAATTAATATAATTGATTTATGTAATAAATTGATTTAAATGATATTTTAAATAATAATAAAATAGGGGTTTTTAGGCTCAAGGAAAAAGTTGAAGAAAAATTTAGTTTTAGGGACAAGAAGTTTGCTTTTGAGGCTGAAGGACACTTTTTAGTGTAAATCACAGAATGATAGTTGTAACTATCATTTTCTGTTTACACTAAAAAGTGTCCTTCAAAATAAAAAGCAAACTTGTTGTCCTTGAGACTAATTTTTTTTTGCAACTTCTTCCCTATGCCTATTTTCCTGAATAAAATATATATAAATTATTTTATTGTTGCTGAAAATTATCATAACCCTAATACTTTACATATAAAATTATACGATCACATTTGATTAAAGCATGATGTTGTAATTAATTATGAACTATATATATATATATATATGTAAATTTTATATATTTGTTTAATAAAATAAAATAAAATGTTTTTTAATTAGAGATCCATACTGACCTAAAAAATTTCTGATACAAAAATTAATTTATAGATACATATGACCAAACGATTTTGTGACAATATCAATGCATATTAGAATCCTCACCTAACTAACAATTTAAATATATATATATAATAAAACATTGTAATTGAGTATTAATAATTGTATTATGATCAAAAATATACCTTACTTACAATGCCTTGATGTACCCCTTGAAATAATGATATCTGTCTCTTGAAACTATATTCGACTCAAAAGAGATATAGTTCTTTTACCGTCGACCACCAGCTATCAAATAACGTTTGAATTGACTTGATTTAAGCTTGGTGAAAGATGGAGAGGGGAGTAGGATTTTCGGCCAGCAAATACTTGGGTGGAGGCTACAAAAGAAGCTCGATGTCATATGGGGTTAGAGATGCTTATATAATGGAAGGAAAGAGAGCCAACATGAAGGAAGTCAGCATGAAGGAAGTCAGGAGGAGCAATCAGCAAGGAGGCCAAGAGCAAAAAGGAGCCATCATGAAGGAAGTCAGGAGGCTTCCTCAGGAGCGAATCAGGCCTCAGTCTTCATCACCCGAGACGAGATGGAGATGATGATGGGAGCTATGCATGAATAATTGTTGAAAAGGCAAGAAGAGATGATGCAAAATCTACTCCAGCAAATTGGACAAGCTAGAGTGCAAAATCAAGAGAACGCCACTACAAGGGGTGCTGGAGATAGGGATCAGGAGCATGGAACAACCAGGATTCAGAATAGAGCAGGACCATCAGGAGCAGCCCATGTGCTGGGGGGCACTCCCAGGAGCATGTTGATCCAACCTCAGGCAGGATACCAGGCGGAGCTGTTCAACACGGCATTGATAGAGGAATGGATGCCCGTCCTGGAGAGAAGATTCCAAGATTCCCTTGCGAACTCGGGGAGCAGATCGGAGGCAATAGACAAGGACTACAGCTTGACGATGGTGACAGATTGGCAGAGATGGTCAGACGAGCCATAAGAGACGGATTAGTGAATAGAGATCTGGAAGATGTTAACAAGAGCCCATTCGCTCCCGCAATTAGGCAGGCCGGGAATCCACCAGAATTCAAGCTACCAACATTGGAGATGTATGATGGAAGGATAGACCCTGTTGTTGATCTGACGAGGTATATAAGGCATATGGAAGTACTGGGGCATCAGAGGAGGTCATGGCTCGATGTTTCCCACTATATCTGACGGACATAGCAGCATTATGGTTTAGAAAATTAGAGAGCAGTTCGATTAGAACGTGGACTGAGTTGACTGAAAAGTTTATGAGGCCAGTTCAGGGTTCACATCTCGAGGCCCAAGAATGTGATGAGTCTGACGACACTGAAGCAGAAGACCGAAGAGTCTTTGAGGAACTTCTTAGCATGATTCAATGCAGCAGCAGCATCGATGGATCGGCCAGATCCATCCATGGTTCTGATGGCAGCTGTATCTGGCATAGCTGATGGCTCAGAATTCAAGAATCCGCTGATGAGGGATCCACCTATGGACTTTGGAGAGTTTTACCATAAGGTAGAAAAGTTTCTACGACAAGAGGATGCAAATGCTGAGAGAGAGGAAGGGGAGGGGGTTGATCTTTATGCAAACAAAAGCGGAGATCCGCCTGGAAAGGATTCAGGCAAGGAGAAAGGGAAACGAAAAGCAGAGGACAATTGTGATGAGCCAAAGCGGCTACGAAAGGAGCCGAGATTCACCTCTTATTCAGAGCTGAGCGAGACATTAGAGCAAATCTACTAAGACATTAGGGGGCAGGTTCCCTACTGGAGGCCAATGAGGAGGGATCCAATTAACAATGAGAGGAAATCAGACAAGTACTACTTATTCCACGAGCTAAGCGGCCATAGTACAAATGATTGCAGGCACTTGAGGGATGAGATAGAAGGGCATATCCAGAACGGCACGCTATCACAATACGTGAGAAGGCGAGCAACAACGGTGGAGCAAGAACGACCACCATCTGCGTCAACTGGGGACGGCTCAGGATCAAGGCATTAGCTTGTCATCAATTGATTGAAATAATGACGAATAAGTCGCAAACTCCACGCTAGTGCGGTTAAGTCGCTTACACATGTATAGGATCACGAACGGTCCTTAGGCGTGCTTTGAGACGACTATCAACCACATTAGTGTATGTGTCTGCACTTTGATGTCTCTGCTTTGCTTTTGTTTTCTATTCTCTGCATTTGGACTTGATTTGGTTGAACATTTTGGTTGTAAGACTCATTTTGAATGAAAATCTGGTATTTGTAATTCCATAACGGCTAAGTCACTTACACATGTACGGGATCGCGAATGGTCCTCAGCCATGCTCTGAGATGGCGATAAACCGCCATAACAAACAATTCGGAAACTCACTCGAACGTGAAATCCGACATTAATGATACTAAGCCCCCCCGGGCACACACCACTCGCCACGAACGGCACCCAACTACGAACGGTCATAATTCGCCTCGAACGGCACCCGACCGCGAACGGTCACCCGACCGCGAACGGTCACCATTCGTCGCGAACGACACCCCGACCGCGAACGGTCATAATTCGCCTCGAACGGCATCCGACCTCGAATGGTCATAATTCACCTCGAACGATCACGAACGATCACTATTCACAGTCAGGTAAGATTATCAACCTCTTTACAGGACATTATCAGGATACGAACATCCAACTTATCGAACTACAAAACACACCTTCCTATCGTAAGGCATGTTTTGGGCGGCAAGTGTTATCCCGTCTTTTGGCAAGGCCGTGACACCAAAGAATTGACTGAAAACGGAAGATAATCAATCCCGACGACCGATTACCTACAAAGTTCACTATGGATGCTGGTAAATTTTGTCTGAGTCCGGATCGAGCTACAATTAACATGACATGACAATCAAAGCTACGAAAGCCAACGTTCCAAATTTCAAGTCAATCGGAGTTCGTATGCTCCAGGTATGATCGATGCAAACCGAGAAAATCAACTCCTTCGTATCCATCATTTTGCCTCCTTCGTATCGCTTTCATTCGTATACCTCTAGGGAACCTCAGTTCTATCCACTAAACATATGTTAGTTCGAATCCATCAGGTATGTTCCACTTCGTATCCATCCATGCTCATATTTCTTCGCATCCATCATCCCCCAGCTTGTTCGTATCGATCCACCTACGTTTGTTTCGTATCCATCAAAGCCATAAAGACCCATCGTTTCGTATCGATCCACCGATGCGCCCTATTCCTATCGATCGACCAGTGATCGATGTGAATAATGCAAGATGGACCAATACGAATGACACCCTCGATGATCGATACGAAATGGAGCAACAATCATCGATACGAACAGCGTAGCAATTAATGGATACGAACCAAGCCATATCAATGGACACAAATGGCATGGATGCGAAGCAACTCAATGAAAGCGATATGAAGAGAACACGTAAAGATGGTTGGCTCGGTCGCTCAACATGAAAAGTGGATCGATCCTAAAAGTTAGCGCCACGTCATTGGTTAGCACGTGTCTGGAAGCGATGCGAACAGAAGCGATGCGAACTCGACAGCCTTCAACAAATTCAAACTTGCATCGATCTTAACTCGAGATCCACAAGTCCAAATGCCACCAAATTTTCACAGGAGCTTGCGTACTACCTAAAGAATGTCCATGATCGATCCCAACCCAAAAGGAGCAGTTTGGGATCGATACGAGTTTGGTTCATATCGATCATGGATCGAGTTGAAATGTCAGAGGATCGATCATGTGGGCCCACCTACGTAAGAGAAGGAGTCTTTGAGATTGGGCGAGATATTTGCAGCCTACACCTATAAATAGCAGCACAGGGTCTTTAGAAAAGGGATCTTTTGGCGCTTCTACGTCATTACTCGGCTGAACTCCATTTTAACTCAGATACTATCAATTGTACTCTTGTAAATCAGTAGAGAATCATCAATAAAACAACAACTCTTCAAAGTGGATGTAGGCTACAACGCCGAACCACTATAAATCTTGTCTTTCTACTGCTTTTCTTTTAATTTTTTGAGTGTTCTTCATATTTAATTCTATTACATACAATCTGTGATCTGTGACTGTGATTTGGTGCTTTCATCTGCAATTGGGTGTTTGTGACCTTTTTTGGCGCAAACAGTATCAATAATATCAGAAGCACTTGAATATGAAACAAAACACAGATTTCCAAAATCACAGATTACTTCATTACATTTCCATATAAAATTTGTTCCACATTCACGTCACATAACCCAAAACGTTTTCCCAGGCATAGATTAAATATAGTTATTACAAATTACGTCGAGAGTGGTATATGAAGATACCCCCTCGATTGATCAGAGTCAAATGGTCTTATAAGACCTATTACATCATAACATAGCGGAAAATCATCTAAACATAAATAAAAGCAGCAAATTCTAAATAGCTATCCGTTGCCTCCAGCATCCTCGGGTAGCTTATTCGTCAACTTTCTAAAAACCTGAAAAGATCCTTAACCTCTCAACCTACTCAAATTAATTTTGAGTATCCGATAGTTTAAGGGGAAAACATAAACTTTGAATCAGGCATAAAGCCTGGTATGAATAATACTATACATCCCGGTTTAATTATGTTAAGTGAGACCACGCCGCTTAGCGGAATGGGTTTCCTCTCACTAACATTTTTTAAAACATATATTTGCAAATCCTTCCATATAACCATATACTATGCTCCTGCATCCACAATGGTTAAATACTGCAAAATAAACAGTTTGTAAACCAACATAAATATTAGGTAATAATGAACTACTCGTTCAACACAAATAACTTTTAACATTTGGCTGACTCGAGCCTACCAGACAACATAATCAAAATTTACCTAACATCTATTAGATATTCATATTTAGGATTATCTATCCTTATCTATCTGTTTAACATTTCCCATCAGGATGGTCTATCCTAAACTATATGTTAAATATCTCACTTCTGGACGGTCTGTCCCTAACTTAATCATCTCCCAGGTTCTCCCGAGCCTAATGGTTTTTCAGGCTTACCAATAAACTATCTGTATACAACATATATTCCTTTCGGTGTGTAATCATAGTTTTAGTCTACCTGTGACCAAGCCCTACACACTGGAATTTTGGACAACAATTAGCTGGGGCTACAAGCTAATGTATAGGGCACGACCCTATACTAGTCCCATATGGTTTTCTAATATCCGAGTCATTTATACTTAAGGATCCCCTCCCATAATTTTCCTTAAAAACAACTTCAAAATGATTTAAACCTTTAAATCAAACTTCAAACAAGGAAAAAAAATAAGTCTTTATACTTTACTCAAATCATATTACCATGTTAGATATATATCCTTTTGTCAAAACTTAGTTGATGAAAACACTTTACCATTTGAAAGAACCTATTTCCATACTTTGAAACTACCTCCTTCAAAATCCAAGTTTAAACCTTTCGAAATCACCTCTAAAACCTTTTGAATTTATTCAAAGCAATCCTTTCATAAGTTATAAACCTTAGACATCCTTCTTTAAAATCACTTTAAGCCATTGCCTTAGAAAAACCTTTGGAAAACCTTCCTTCAAAAACCTTTCAAAAACTTCTAATAAACCTTTCGAAACAGAACCCTTCGAATACATTTTTAGAATTTTGCTGCCGCAATTACCAGAATTTATAAATCATTTTTTTTGCAAAATGCTCCTTCTCCTTTATAAATATATAAAACATTTAAGTCACATACCTTAAATAATTTTATATATCCCTCAAATGACTTAGGAAAATTCTGGACAAATTCCAAAAAATGTATTTTAATATATTTCCTAACATATTAAAATCTTAAACCCAAACACTTATTATTTCAGCCGAAAATAATTTAAAACTCAATAAACAATTTCCTTCATTCGAAAATTCATATAAAATCCATAATAAATCAGAAAATTATGAAAATCAAAACACATCTCTAAAATATTATTCCAGACCTATATTTAAATTTCCAAAGTATTCTGATGTCATTAAATATGGTTTTCATGTTAAACAATTATCATAAAACACGAATACACATTTATAATTTCATCAACAATAAACATATATATCTTAAAACATCAAACATGGCAATATTATAGCAAAAGCATTTCGGATCTAAACACAAAATCGAAAACTAAAAGTATTAGGGATGTAGTAATTATTCACCTTAGCTTTAAAGATTATAGATGAGATTTTGAGTGTTGATTTAGTTGATTTCTTCTTTCCTCTTGAATCTTAGCTTTACTTCTCCTCTTGAGATTGGAAATGGTGGTCGGCCTTAGCTATTTTCGTTTTTTAATGAAATGAGAATAATGAACTTGAGTTACCCATTTCCTAAGGGTTTAGGGTATATGGTTTCTCTATTTCCCAAAATATCTTTCTCAATTCCTAACACACTACCTAGTGTTATTTCATTTTACTTAACCCCTTTAACATGGCACGACTACCTCTAACTAATCAAATCTCAACCTATTAATCTTCACATTATTTAATTTAATTTAACTAATTAAATATATTAAATAAGGTTATAAAATATATAAGGTGTTACACCAAAATTTCTCAAGTCGGTAGAAGCCATAACTTTTTTGTGAGTTATTTGATATGATCCAAGAACTGATATGATGGTATCATTAGACAAAGCATCATAATTAAGCAAGTATTTTGGTGGAGCAATCAAATAGTTTGATTTTCAGTAAAAATGTAGAGGAAGCATGTGTTTGAAGAAAGGACGTTAAAAGGTACTAAGATATTTCTGAAGTACAAGAAAAAAACACACCATTGATTATTAGTGATGTACTCATGTTAAAGTTAGTTTTAGTTTTGTTGTTTAATTCTGAGTATAAGATTTACAATGACATCTCTTATGATCCATATAAATGGATGATGGGAAAATCCTAAACGATATACACAGACCCCATATTAAAATGTTTAATATAGAGAATGTAATGTGGATTCCTAATGCATTAGGAATAAGAAATATCATAAATGATTATCGTCTACAATGTCACATTTCGCTTATGTATTTAATACGTGGAGCAAGTATTAAAACCAACTTAATATTGCTAAAATAGAAGTTAAGATTCTTGATTCACAAAATATGAGAGAATTATTCAAGGAAATAACAAACTTCTTATGAAAGAGTATTCGAACTTGAACTTCAAAAGTAATATCAAATATAGTACGTCAATCCTAAATCATGTTCAAACATAGTTAAAAAGGCTTTAAGTTGGAAACGTTTCAAATAAGAAGTGGTGGCTGATTCAACGAAAAGGCTTAGTACATTGCCTTAAATAAAGCTGTAATAAAATAGCGAACATTAATGCACAAATTTATAAATGAGATAAAGATGATTCCAAATGTTGAGAATCTTACAAAGTTGTTTTATGAAAACAATGTTGCGTACAGATCATAAAAGAAACCATGAACCACAAGATGTTTAGGCACGTATTATGAATATTCCACATTATAAAGCCAGTCTATCAGTGATGGAGAAATTTTGATTGACAGTGTAAACAGTAATATAATATATCAGATCTATTCACTATGGGAATAACTTGATCAGTTTTGAACCGATCAAAGGAATGGAATTAAGATTCCATAATCGACTATAATTAAAAGTGGAGAATTGAAAGGGTTAGCGGTATGCCCTAAGCCCAATTATATATTTTATCGCATGTATCTAACTCTATAGTCAATCTTGTCCGAATAACAGTGTTTTTTTTATTTTATATATTTTTTATATTATGACATAATAAAATATTTATTTATATTTTATTAATAAGAAAATCCTTACAAAAATATTGTGTGGTTGTAGTTACAAATGTTAGTACCTAAGGATTTGGTTTTGATGACAACAACTTTAGGAAATCATATAAAATATAAATACTAATTTTTTTTCAAGGTATATAGTATATAGTACATGATATTAGATAGTTATTGATATAAGAAGACTGTACAGTATCAAGTAAAGATTGAAGAGTTAAAGATGTTGATATAGAGACTCAAGAATGAAGACTCATGAGTATTCAAGAGTTCAAGATTCCAAGATATTCCAGATAAGTTATAAAGTCTAGAATGTTTGTTAAAATTCTGATAGCACTTTATCTCTCTCTCTCTCTCTATTTTAAGTTTTAAAATGTTTTTGTTTCTAAATATTCTTTTCAAAATAGCTTTTAATAGTGTTTAAATTTCTTATACTTATTATTTTAGTTTCTTATATTTTACCAAGTTATTGTTTTTATTTGATTTTGATTTATATTAGTTTATTTTTCAAAATTCTTATCATATAGTTTTACTTAAGTTTTATTATGATTATAATGTATATATATTATATTTAAACATACTTAAAAAGTATAAAATTATTTCACAAAATAATACATTTTCAAAATAATATTTTAAAGTGTTTTTCAAAATTACAAAGAGAATGTCAACATACTCTAACCCTATATGTCGACATACTAGCCGTGAATTTCAAAATTCAATTTTCAAGAGAAGTGTCTATTCGTCGTATCTCTTCACGAATAGACATGACTGTTATTCCTCTATAAATACATGTGTTTCCAATGAATTTTTTAATCACTTTTCATTGTTCTTCTCTCCTCCTTCTTCTCTCTCATTTTCTAAAACAAATTATAACCATACTCTGTCGAATTTCAACCAAAATCAAACTTCATTGTGATTTGATTCTCTATAATTTGCTCTCTAATTTCTATCATCTCTCCCACTCCAATCAAGATCTAAGTACTATTCAAGAATTATAGGATCATTTGTAATCAAGATTGAAGTTCTGAGTTTGTAAATCTCTATCAAATTAAACCGATGTACTTATGGCTGTGATTGTAGCCCGTGAAATCAATTGGGTGTGCTTAGTAGCCTATAAATCTAGTGGGTGTGATTGTAACTCGTGAAATCAATTGGGTGTGCTTAGTAGCCCGTAAATCTAGTGGGTGTGCTTAGTAGGTCGTAAATCTAGGGGATGTGCTTGTACTCGAAAATCAAGCGGACCTACCCAGAGGTCAGGATTCTAGAGGGTGTGTCTCGTAGCCTTAAAATCGAGATTGTACTTGCATTTACTAGTTGAATAGAAATCCATACAAGAAAGTGTACGGGATTGGATGTAGGGTAACTCCGAACCAGTATAAAATTCTGGCGTGTTCTTTCCTTTTATTCTTACCCCATTTACTATTTATCTATGTTTTGATTCTGTGATTGTTAATCTCATTATTCTAAGTATAATTTCAAAAGATTTCAAGAAGATTCATATAAATTAGAAAACACTATTCACCACCTTCTGGTGTTAATTTAGCCTTAAGATCCCTATTCTGAAATCTTAAATTTGGTATCAAAGCATTGGTTTTCAAAGTATTCATAAACCAATTTTTGAAAAGTTTTAGTAACATTCTTTAATGATATTTTAACACTATTTTGGAAAGGATAATTTGTAAAATCATCATTACAATGTTTCATAGATTTGCATCTATTCATTATGAAAAGTCACGTGATCTATTGAAAAGGAATAAATTGCAGGAATAGATGTGTTACATGGCTTTTGATAAACAAATATGATAATCAGACACTACAGATCAAAAGGATAAATGGATATATTGGATAATGGTTTTTCAAGATACATTTTAACATCCTATATCTAGAGGCCAAAAGCTAAGCGCTACAGATGCTACAATCATCCATAGTATTAACTTCTGGTGACAAAATACAGAAATGCTAATAGTATCCATAATATCAGAAGCACCTGAATATGAAAAAAATCATAGATTTCAAAAACAATTTTTTGCCGATTATATCTCAAAACAACAATTCATATCCAAGTTACATAATCCCTTAACGTTTTCCAGGCAATGATCAAATATATCAATTACAAAATAGCCAAGAGCGACATATGACGATGCCCCCTTGGTTGATCAAAGCAATATAGTCATATCTGACTTAATACACATCAGAAATAAACAAAATAGTCCGTACTCCTAATTAGCTATCCGACAGCCACCTACTTGTCTCTGGAAGCTTATTCGCCAAAATCACTAAAACCTGAAAACCTCAACCCTCAGCCTACTCAAATCAATTTTGAGCACCTGAGAGTTTAAGGGGAAAATAAAAACTTCGAGTCAAACATAAAGCCTGGTGTGAATAATACTATTCATCTCTGTTATCTTATGTTAAGTGAGACCACGCCGCTTAGCGGAACGGGTTTTCCCTCACTAACATCCTTTTAAAACGTGTCTTTTGCAAATCCTTTCCTACAACCAAAACTGTTTAAAATCTATAAAGCATTTTTATGTAAACATTCATATCAGGTAATAAATGAACTATCTGTTCGAACTTTATAGTTTTGTTTGGCTAACTACTAACCTTTGGCTGACTTGGGCCTACCAGACAATATATCAAAATTTATCTAACATCGGTTAGACACTCCTCTTCTCCTGGACATTCAGTCCTTAATTATCTGTTAAATACTTCTCTTCTGGTCGGTCTGTCATTAACTTATCATCTCCCAAGGTCACCCGATCCTAATGGTTTTGCGGGCTCACCAATAACATATATGTATACAAACATATATTTCTTTCTGTTTGTATTCATAATTTTGGTCTTACCTGAGACAAAGCCCTACATAATGGAATTTTGGACAAAATTAGCTGAGGATAATAACTATTGTATAGGGCACGACCCTATACTAGTCCCATATGGTATTCTAATATCCGAGTCATTTTACTTAGGGATCCCTTTCCATAATTTTCCCTAAAAACCTTTTCAAAATGATTTAAAACCTTTAAATCAAACTTAAACAAGGAAAATTTATATTCTATGCTTTACTCAAAATCACATTGCCATGTTTTATATATATATATACACTTTACGCAAATCTTAGTTGATGAAAACATTTAAATCTTTGAAAGTCCCCTTTCGAATCTATTGAAAGTACCCCTTTCGAAACCATTATACCTCTTTCTAAACCAAGTAAAACCCTTTCTTTTATCTAGGCCGAAAGGCCAAAACCTTCCTTTCGAAACCATTCTCAAAACCCTTTCGAAATCTCTGAAAAACCTTTCTTTTTAATCCTTTTGAAACAACTAGAAAAACCATACCTTTCGACTCCTTCGAAATCATTGGGGAACCACCCCTTTGAAACATTACATTAAAAACTTTCGAAAGCATCAAATCTAAACCTTTTGAAAGCCTTTAGGTTCAATTTAAAACATGTGGAAACATTAAAACAAATACGAGCCCCATCTCCTTTTATAAATATATAAAACATTTAAGTCTCATACCTTAAATAATTTTATATATCCATTAAAACACTTAGAAAAAATCTACAAAAATTCCAAAAAATCTCTTTTAATATGTTTTCCAATATATAAAAATTTCAGATCCAAATCTTTTATTATTTAACCGTAAATAATTTATAACCAAAAAAACATTTTCTTTGCTAGAAAATTCATATAAAATCCACAAAAATTTAGAAAATTCTAAAAATTAAAAACCTTCTCCAAAATATTATTTCTGGTCTGTATAAAATTTGCAAGGAATTTAGACGTCATTTAATAGGGTTTTTACCTTAAAACATATCATAACATCAATATGAACATGCATAAATCATCAACAAGTATATATAATCATTCCATTATTCAAAAACATGGCAAAACATTTCAGATTTCTCCTTAAACCCGAAAACAAAACAAATGAGAGATGTAAACATTATCCACCTTAGCTTTAGAGATTAAGGATATGAGTTTTGATTGAATTTGATGTTGATTAAGCTTCCCTTTTCTCTTTTTTCTCTAGCTCTTGTTAATGGTGGCGGGCCTTAGCTTTTAAAATTTTAAACAAATGAAAATGAACGTGTAGGAGTATACATGGCTAAGGGATATAGATATAGGAATGACCTCTTTCCTATTTTACCCCTCCTATATTTTATTTTAAACTCTTATATTAATTCATTGTTTAAATGGCACGGCTACCCCTTAATTAAATCAAATCTCAATCCCTTAATCAACACATTATTTTATTTAATTTAGCTAATTAAATATTCTAAATAATGTTATCAATTATATGGGGTGTTACATACATGATTGGAAATCCGGAGATTTTGAAAGATATAGTTTACAAAGGTGGAGGATCAGTCAATTTTGGTAATAATTCTAAAGGATATGTGATTGGCATCGACAATATTAATAATTCTAAAACTCCTACTATTTCCAATGTTTTGTTATTTAGGAATTTGAAACATAATCTATAAGTATTAGTCCGTTGTGTGATAAAGGCTTTAAAATTAAATTTGTAAAAGATACATGTCACATTGAAGATAATGAGTCAAACATTATCTTTGAAGGTATTAAGAAATAAAACATTTGTATCTTAAGTATGAAAATCTCAAATGATAACTTATGTCTTTTTGCTGAAACAAGTGACCCTTGGATTTGTCATGAAAGATTTAGGCATTTGAATTTTTATAATTTAATATTACAGAAATAAAATTAAATTGGAGATTTAAAATTGTTTATTTTAAATAAACAATGGATTTAAAATGTTAAATGTTGAAATAAAGTTTTAGAAACTTTATTTTGGTTGTTTGTGTTAAAAATAAACATTTTATGGTTTTAATTTAGTGAAATGCAATAATTTTAGTAATTATTTCCAAATGTGATTTTTATTGATTTTTAATGAAGTATTGTATTTGTGATATGTTGTATATATATTGTTGTTGTATTTTGTTCTGATAGACCCGTTAGCCACTGTAGTTTTGTATTAAGCATTTATTGAATATGTTGATCCACTTGAGAAAGGAAAAAAAATTAGAGCATTAAATCGACGTATTTAATAGATGTTTAGGACAAAGATATAGATGGTCGCTCCTAACCAGCCCTATTCTCCGCATTAGCAGATAGTATTATCCAGTAATACTCTTTGTTAATGTGGGTTTCGGGGTGGGGCATCATAGCTTGTTTTCTAAAATTGCTAAAATTAATTTAGTTAGAGGTCGTCTCAAAATGAACTTTAAAGTTAATAATCTATGCGATGCATGTCAATTAAGTAAAATTAGAAAAAGTTCATCTAAATCAAAAGATATGATTTCTACTTCTCATCCCCTTGAACTTCTTCACTTAGATCTTTTTGGTCATTCTCACATACAATCTATAAATCATAGTAGATATGAATTTATAATCGTAGATGACTATTCTAGGTTTACGTGGACGATTTTCTTAAAACTTAAAAGTGATGCTTTTGAAATGTTTAAGATCTTTGTTAAATGAACTCAAAATCAGATGTCCAGAAAAATTAAAACTATTCGAAGTGATCATGGTAGAGAACTCGAAAATGAAAATTTTGAGAATTTATGTAATGAGAAAGGTATAACCCATAATTTTTCATTCCCAAGTAAACTACAACAAAATGGAGTAGTAGAACGTTAAAATAGAACAATTCAAGAGTGCACTAGAACTATGCTAAATGCTAGTAATTTACCTTAGAATTTTTGGGCTGAGGCAGTTGGTATTGCATGTTATATACTAAATAGAATTTTAATAAGTCCATTAACTATGAAAACTTCTTATGAACTATTTTATAATATGAAACCTAAAGTATCATATTTTATAGTTTTTGGTAGTAAATGTTTTATTTTAAATACTAAAGATAATTTAGATAAATTTGATGTTGATCAGATAAAGGAATTTTTATTGGATATTCAAATAGAAGTAAAGCTTATAGGGTTTCTAATACTAGAACTAGTACTATTGAAGAGACACGACATTTCTCATTTGATGAAAATTTTGAAATTCATAATCAAAATATTGATGAAGAAGAAAACATTGATAATGAAATTGAAAGCAATGAGAACCCTGAAACTTATAATAATAACAAAAATTTATGTCCAAATAAAAGAACTATATACTTAAGAGTTCTTACTATAGAAAATATACTTGGTAATATTGAATCTATTGTTAAAACTAGAAATCAATCAAACAAAATGAGTAACGTAACTTTTATTTCAACCCTTGAACCTAAAAATCCAAAGGAAGCATCAACTGATGATTCGTGGATTCCTGCTATGCAAGAAGAATCGAATCAATTCACTAGAAATAATGTATGGGAATTAGTCCCAAGACCCGAGGATAAGCCTATTATAGGCACTAAATGGGTATATAGGAATAAAATGAATGAACAAGGAGAGGTCGTAAGAAATAAAGCTCGATTAGTTGCACAAGGTTATTGTCAAGAGGACGGTGTAGACTTTGATGAAACTTTTGCACCTGTAGCAAGATTAGAGGCTATAAGAATCTTACTTGCTTTCGCTAATCGTAATAATTTCAAATTATATCAAATGGATGTTAAAAGTGCATTTTTAAATGGATTCATTAAAGAAGATGTATATGTAGAACAACCCTCACTTTTCGAAGATGAAAAATTACCGAATCATGTTTACAAATTAAAGAAAATAGGCTCCCAGAGCTTGGTATGATAAACGTAAATCCTACTTATTACAATCAAATTTTGAGATAGGCAAAGTAGATAGTACTATCTATATTAAAAGAAATAAAAATGATATCCAATTAATACAAATATATTTAGATGATATTATTTCCAGATCTACTAACGAAAATCTAAGTAAAGAATTTTTGGAATTAATGACTAAGGAATTTGAAATGAGTCATATGGGAGAACAAAATTATTTTCTAGGATTACAAATTAAACAACTAAGTAATGGAATTTTTATTAGTCAAGAAAAACACGCTAAAGACTTAGTTACAAAATTTGGTATGGCAAATACCAGCGGTAAATCAACTCCTATGCCAACTAATGAAAAATTAAACAAAGAAGAAAATTCAAAAGACATAGAACAAAAACTATACAGAGGAATGATTGGGTCACTACTCTATATAACTGCTAGTATACCTAATATAATGCATAGCGTTTGTCTTTGTGCAAGATATCAATCTCAACCTAAAGAAACTCATTTAAAATCCGTAAAGCGAATTTTAGGATATATGAATAACACATTAGACTACGGACTCTTTTATCCAAAAGATGATTCATTTGAATTAATTTCATATAGTGATGCTTATTATGCCAGTTGTAAATCAAACCGAAGAAGTACAAGTGAAACTAGTCACTTTTTGAGACACTCTTTGGTTTCGTAGTTTAGTAAAAAGTAAAATACCGTTTCTCTGACTACGACCGAAGCAGAATATATTTCAGCAGCATTAGCATGTTCATAGGTTAACTATATGCAACAAACTCTAAGAGATTTTGGTTTAAATTGTACTAAATCACCAATATACTACGATAATACGAGTGCGATTAATCTATCTAAAAATCCTACTCATCATAGTAGAACTAAACATATTGATATAAGACATTATTTTCTAAGAGATAATATAAATAAAGAAGTTATATCACTTGAATTTACAAACACTGAAAATCAAGTACCTGATATTTTGACGAAACCATTGAATCAAACATCCTTTACTAAGTTAAGAAGAGAATTAGGTATTTGTTCTCTATCCGAAATTTAAAAAATTATAGCATAGATTTACATAATTAATAAGTAAAACAAAACAAACAAAATTTTCCACTGTATGTCAACATACATGACCACTATATGTTATCATATAACGTCAAAATTCGTATTTTCAATTTTTCCTCTAAAATTTAATTTGGTGGTTATATAAACACCATATTTGACTTTCTTCTTCAATTTCTGCCTTTTCACTATTCTTAACTTCTGAAATAGATAAATCATGGCATCCTCTTCAAATCCAAACCATAATTCAACATTTTTCTGCCATTCTCCTACCTCTGGACCTATCCAAAACATTACTATGACAAAAGTTATCAAATTGGAGGAAGATATGAAGAATGGTCTGGAGATGTTGATTGAAATTCAAGTCGTATAACTTTGTATGTCGAAGGAATAAGAGAAACAAAGTAGGATTCTGCGTAATCTTCAGAAATATCTATTGGATAACCCTACGAATCCAATAATTATTGAAAATGATTCCACGAATTTAGCCATTCATGATCCTCTTCAAAGGAGTGGAGAAGAAGAGGAAGAAGAAGAAGAGGAAGAGGTAGAAGAAGAGGAACAATATATGGAGGAGGATGAAGAGGTTCAATGCGTTGGGGAATTTGTTACGACCGAGATGGAAATCTCGTCGAACAAAAGGGAAACTTTTACTTTCTTTATCCTCATTGTCCCATTCATAAGTCTCCTATCATTAAGAATTTCCATTAGAATAGGACTTCTTCTTCATTTAATTTAAGAATAGCATGTATTTTAACTTTAGTTTGACTTTATTGTGTGTAGGATTGATTGGTTTGTAAATATGATAATTGAATGAATATGTAATATGGTTTGGTTACTATTATTGATTTGTGCTTCATTTATCATTTCTTATATATCATTCTTGTCATTTTGCATTTCATGATCATATCACTTACCGTTTCTATATATATTTATATCATAATAAGTATATAATGTTTATTTAAAAGGGAGTTGTAATTAGTATTAAGAGTTAGGTTAGAATTATAGTTATAGTTAGTTATTTTTGATTGATGCCAAAGGGGGAGAAATATATAAAATACTAGGCATAGATTAAGGGGGGGGGGGTTTATATGGCATAAATTAAGGAGGAGTTATATTATATTTTATATACAAAGTTGTCATCATCAAAAAAGAGGAGATTGTTAGCACCTAAGGATTTAGTTTTGATGATAAAAACTTTAGGAAATCATATAAAATATAAATATTAATGTTTTATCAAGGTATTAAGTATATAGTGCAGGATATTAGGCGTGCGTTGATATAAGAAGACTGTACAGTATCAAGTAAAGATTGAAGAGTTAAAGATGTTGATATAGAGACTCAAGAATGAAGACTCATGAGTATTCAAGAGTTCAAGATTCCAAGATATTCTAGATAAATCATAGAGTCTGGAATGTTTGTTAAAATTCTGATAGCACTTAGTCTCTCTCTCTTTATTTTAAGTTCTAAAATAGTTTTAAAATATTTTGGTTTTTAAATATTCTTTTCAAAATAACTTTTAATAGATTTTAAAATTCTTATACTTATTATTTTATTTTATTAAATTTTATCAAGTTATTTTTAGCAAAGCTAGCCGGCTTTATAATGGGCCGTACCATAGTATATAAATAAAAAACAGGTGTTCTGCACATGCACGGAACAACTATCATGGTTTTATAGTGGCCATTGCACTGAACAAACAAAACTAGACGACCTCCAGAGAGGGGGACCACTGTCAACAACAACAGGACTAGGCCCCATAACACGGAGTAAACCTGAGAAATGAGCCGCAATATCTGGATCAAAACCCGTAGAATCAGAAGAGTAAATATAATTTCGATCCCAAGTGTCATCCTAAAAAATAAGCTTATTGTCATCACCATTTTCACCATCACATGAAAGAACAAGTCCATTACCAACTACATGATAAAATAACCTCCTCATCTCTCTATTTCCACCTACAAACATATAATAACAATCAAACTCCGGACTATATCGCATCTCAAAACTCAAATAAACCCAAGTCATCACCCTAGAGTTCCACTCAATCACAAGAGAAGGAATGATAGCAGCATCAGAAGTAACACCAGGATCAAGGGAAAAGGACCATGGCAGAGAAGACTCACCAATGACAGGAGAAGGAGCAACATTAATGTTACAACCTGGGTCTTTATGGATCTCGACAGGACATCAGGAGGGGGACCGGGGTCCTCTAGAAAAATGGGGCGCGACTTAGGAACCCACATACTAGCCGAAGGCCTAGAAAGGGGGATCTTAGCCGGGATAAGAAGTGGAGGGTAACCAGAAGTATCGGGATGAGGGAGGTGCTTGCATGAGAGCGCCACATGACCAAAGGAGTGACAAATCTCACAGATATTAGGTTTCCATCCATAGTGAACATCAATTTTTGCTACCTGACCATCAGAAGGACATACTCTGAGCTTAGAAGGAAGAGGCCTGGAAGGGGTAATTTCAGTCAGAGCTTTCGCATAAACAATCCTACCTCTAGCCACTGTGTTCGAGTCAAAACACTTAAGATCTCCAACCAAACTAGCAATTCAATTCAATCCAAGCAGCGATTGAAGAACAAAGGGAATATGAGAGAAGTGCACCCAAACAGGTATAGATAAAACCTGATGCCTTGCACTATCAATGGACCTAATCCAGGAAGTAATAATTAGCGGTTTACCTTCAATGAAAGTTGGCTCGGCCTCAAGCACATGTTGTCTTTCCTCCTTTTTAGAAAACTTAAAGAAAAACATAGAGTTATCAAACTGAACCTGGGGCCACCCGAAAGTTTCCAACTGTTCTTACAATGAGCCCGAACAATATGGTATGGCAGATTTGAGTCAAGGAAGAACCCCACAAGATAGTTAGCCTAATAGTCTTTGCCTGCTTGAATGACCTCAGGAGGAGGAATCAATATCCCGTTAACCTCCTCAGTAACAAAAGAACGAGGAACATACTCTCCAGTGTTGCACGGCAACGATTTAAAAAGCGAAGACTATTTTGGAATAGTAGGGGACTTAATAGAGGAACAAGGAGGGAGAGGAACTATATCAGTGGGCGCAACAGGAATGGGCACTGGTAGATCATGATCAGGTCTAGCAGGCAAATAGACATTCAAGTCGACATTATCACGAACATGTTGCGTGCACAACAAAGATGGGACACGACCAACAACATGCTCAACCTGAAATCGACCAACAACATCATCATCCATTCTAACTGTGGGTATGAAACCATCATTCACACCACAATCATTTTTGATATCACAAGGAAGTCCAACAACTGTTTCAGACCAACTTGGTTCGTTTGCAGCAGAACCAAGAAAAGAAGATAAGAGGTTCTTACCGGGGTCAGAGCAACCCAAACCAACTGATCGAGCTCCAACTTCTATGTCATTTAGCAAAGAGGAAAAGGGATTTGCCAACGGTGATGAAGCAGACTCACGCGATTGATCAAATGTGGCAGCAGAAGACGTAACAGGCTCATCTAGGGAAGAAACTCGAACACAGGAATTGGCGAAGGGTCTGCCAGAGCGAGTCAGCGATGCTTCCTGTTCCAGATCTGATGTAGATAGACTCGACTGCTGAGGCAACGACAACTTCTTCTTCGGCATGAGAAGACGACGAGGATGATGGCGACATGAGATGGATGGAAGAAGGGAGGCGGAGGAGATACAAAGAGAGGTCAGATTGAAAGCGAACGAAAAGGAAGGGAAGGAGAAGCAGCCATTTTTCCTATCGAGTTATTTAGATTTTTTTTCTTTTTTTTGATTTTATCAAGTTATTGTTTTTATTAGATTTTGATTTATATTAGTTTATTTTTCAAAATTCTTATCATATAGTTTTACTTAAGTTTTATTATGATTATAATGTATATATATTCTATTTAAACATACTTACAAAGTATAAAATTATTTCACAAAACAATACATTTTTAAAATAATATTTTAAATTGTTTTTCAAAATTACAAAAAGTATGTCGACATACTGTAACCTTATATGTCGACATATTAGGCATGAATTTCAAATTTTAATTTTTAAAAGAAGCATCTATTCGTCGTATCTATTCACGAATAGACATGACCGTTATTCCTCTATAAATACATGTGTTTTCAATGAATTTTTTAATCACTTTTCATTATTCTTCTCTCCTCCTTCTCTCTCATTTTCTAAAACAAATTATAACCATATTCTGTCGAATTTCAACCAAAATCAAACTGCATTGTGATTTGATTCTCTATCATTTGCTCTCTAATTTCTATCATCTCCCATCAAGATCTAAGTGCTATTCAAGGATATAAGATCATTTTTAATCAAGATTGAAGTTTCGAGTTTGTAAATCTCTATCAAATTAAATCGATATACCATTGGGTGTGATATTAGCCCGTGAAATCAATTAGGTGTGCTTAGTAGCCCGTAAATCTAGTGGGTGTGATTGTAGTCCGTGAAATCAATTGGGTGTGCTTAGTAGCCTGTAATTCTAGTGGGTGTGCTTAGTAGCTCGTAAATCTTATGGGTGTGCTTGTAGCCCGAAAATCAAGTGGCTCTACCCAGAGGCCAGGATTCTGGAGGGTGTGTCTTGTAGCCTTGAAAACTAGATTGTATTTGCATTTACTAGTTGAAAAGAAATCCGTACAAGAAATTGTACTGGACTAGATGTAGGATAACTTCGGACCATTATAAAATCCTGGTGTGTTCTTTCCTTTTACTCTTTTTTCATTTACTGTTTATCTGTATTTTGATTCTGTGATTGTTTCTGTGATTGTCAATCTCATTATTCTAAGTATAATTTCAAAAGATTTCAAAAAGATTCATATAAATTAGAAAACACTATTCACCCTCCATCTATTGTTAATTTAGCCTTAAGATCTCTATTCCGCAACCTTACAACAAATAGTTTCCATCATAAGTAATTAATCACAAAATAAAATGACAATTTTGTTTAAATATTCCTAGTCAAGATTTTTTCAAAAAAGGATGTGGATATGTCGTTGAGACCATAGTGTGTAACACTCTTCATATGTTGGGCAGTGTATTATTAATGGCTGCTAGGGGCACTGGGGTGTTACAGACTCATAGTTATTGGAAAATCATGGAATGACTTGTTCGAGAGTTTCATGTGATTAATAATAACTAAGCAAATAAGAAATAAAAGTGTGACGATTTTACACAGTTCCCTCGACTTGAGAATACCATGGAACTTCGATGTGAACACTCAACTTTGATTATAGTAAAATCATGGCATGGTGATCCATCGAGCAACTATAGTCGGGTCTGAGTTGAAGAATTAGAACTGAAGCACTATTCAATAGAGAATATGTCTTCTCAGCTATGTGAGTTTAGTATCACGGTCAACTGTGGTTAACTCGAATTCAAAATCTATGGTCAAAGTAGAACGGTTAATGATAAATGATATTATTAAACCAAAGACTTTGTTTTTGGGACTAACCGATTTGAATGTGGATAATATTGGAATTTTGACAAATACCAACTTCACGTATCCTAAAGTGATAAAGTTTTGATGAAGAAGATGTGTATATATTATCGTTACCAAAAGGTATCGCTTAAGAAAATGTGAAATTAGACTTTAACAAAAAGATCTATTAACGATGAATGTGGAAAAACTGTCATACCACTAGCTAAGGTGATGTATGAACTTTAGTAATTTAATTATTCAAAATTAATAGTTGATTGAATTCAGACCTTTAAATCTCGCAACCATACTTGTGAATTCTCCAAAAAACACATGATTTAATTAGTTTATAAAATTCTATAAATTGATTTTATCGATCAATATATGAGAAATATTAATTACTATTAATTTAATTTGTTGTTTTTGGGGTTGTTTGTAATTATTTGAATGCATATATAAAAGTTGTATTTGTGTGAATCGATATACAATATCGATATATTTTTAATTGGGTTTAAATAAAAAGTAACTGCTTGACGAACTTTAGGAAATTTTGCACTTAATAGGTGGAAAATAATGGACGATAATATATGATAAGAGAAAAGGGTAGCGTGAGAGAAAATTTGAGGATTAATTAGTAAAGTTTAAATTAAAAGAATTGGAAAAGTTGCATTCACTCAATGAAAACAAACCCATTATTTTTATTTCATTAAGTTGTTTTTATTTCTCCTCTTCTCTCCATCACATGGCTAAAAAAAATTTCCTCCTCTTCTACAAAAAATCAACTCAAAAAAAACATCAAATGTATTAAGGCTACGTGGTTCATCCTTCTCCTACAAAGTTGGGTGTAGCTTCAAGGATATAAGGCGATATTTCCAAATCAAAGTGTCATTTATTGGATAGATATGAAAGGTATATTCTAAACTTAGTTTGTTTTCTTAGACGAATATATTTATCATAATTTTATATGTATATATTATTGCATCATCTTGGTTTAGAATCAGTAATCCAATTTAAACAACTTGTTAGATGATTTGATTTATTTTTGCTTGATAAATTAATATTAGAATTTATATATGCTTCAAATTTGTTAGGTTATGAATATATGTTTCGAAATTACCTAGAACAATATTCTTAACATATAATACAATTTAATGATTTAAAAGTTTCTGTGTGAGTTTTGTAATCAACCCAAAAACATAACGATTATTGATATCTTGTTTGATTTTATCAATACAATGTTGGCTTTATAATATTTTTGATCATTAAAAAACCAAATTTCAATTTTTTTGATAAAATTATGTATTTATATTAAATTTATGTGTATATATGTGTTTGCAAATAGTTAGAAGTGTTTAATAATATAAATGTTTGTTTTGAATCAACTGGAAATCATTTTAGCTTAATCATTATATGTGTGTGTATACATATATAAATATTTATATTTATATTTACATAATATATTGTTAAAGTTTTTATTTTAGATACATTTTTTACAAATTTATTTTTTATTGAACAATTTAAAATTGAGGTAATAATATATACACATATAAATAGTGAATACATACATGGTAGATATAACTCTCAATATCTAAACATGTTTATATTGACCATTTATTGTTTGTTGCCTTTTCATTTTAAACATATTGTTATAGCATATCATCCTTGCTATATTGATTAGATGCAGTATTAATTCAATGTTTGCAAAAGAGGAAAGGTGGAATCAGTCAATGATGCATCCTTTACCTCTTGCCTTATAGAACTTGATGCGATTATATTCAGGTCTAATTTCATGTTTGTTTCCATTCTTTAACACCAAAAACTTACACTCACTGTGTGTTTCACATTTTTGTCACACCTTTTAAAATATGAATCAATTTGATGTATTCATTACTTTCCAAATTTTAAACTTAATTACAATAGACTTAGTTAAATAAAATAATATTAAAGAAAATATGATTTTTTTAATAGCAACTTGATTAGACCTAGTGAAACCCATTAGACTTTGTAGGCCCATCATGATCCAAATTGGGAAAAAAAATTAAAACCTTACCATTTCATCTACTGCGAAATAGACCGAATTGCTTTAGCTTTGGTCAGACTTAGAGGAGGAACCAAAGGCTTATTTGACCATGGAAGTAGGACAAAGGCCTAATTGGCCATCGCTCTTGGGATGGTTTCTTTGATTAGGCCCAAAGGTGGGACCAAAGGCTCAATTGACCTTCACTCTTTAGATTGTTGCTTTGAGGAGGCCCGAAGATGGGAACAAAGACTTTATTGACCATCACTCAAGCCAAAGAGATAGGACCAAAGGATCAATTAAAACATCATTATTCATGAAATATTTCCTTGAAAAATTGGTTTCCATAAGAAATAGTCGCAAATGAAGTTCTATCGGATTAATTCTAGTAAATTATTAGATTTCCTTTAGCTCTTTGATTAGTTCCTCTTAAAGAATTCTTGTAATTTCTAACGTTTTACATGATATATCATCCTTGCCAAAGCTCGGTAATGGTTAGTCTCATGCCCGTTTGTGTCATGGTAATGACAATACTCTCCTCTTTTATATTCCTCCTTCCCTTTTGCTATATTCTTTGAAGGCTAATAGCCCGATCTATCCCTTATTAAAATGTACACTTCTTCCTGTAAAAGGCGAAGAGGAGTAGTTATTTTTTCTTAAGGTCCTTTAAAGAGATGGTTTTCTCGGTCATTCCTATATCTTTTTGGGGGAACTATCCATTCTTATTCACTCAATTTTGATTTCCTTTTCAAATTATAAGAGCACTCCTTTTTTTTAGAAATTGGTCAATTATGCTTTTCCACTTTTGAGAGAATCGATTAAAGTCATGGGTCATTTCTTCTTCAAAAATAGTTCTTTTGGCTTGAAATTGTATTATCATTGTCATTTGAGTGAAAGGATCATCCTTGATCATTTTGATTCCTCTTTGCCTTTGTTTGGGCTCTTCTTTTCCTAATCCCGATGCTAAGAAAAAAAGGCTTTCCCCTACATAAATGGGTTCATGATCCATTTACTCAAGTTATATTGTGCAACTTCTCTCTTTTTTTAATAAGTTTTAAAGAGCTAGATTTTTTAAGTCCAATATTTTCCTTTTACTATATTGATGGGTTGTTTGGGAAAACATTCGATAACATAGTTTGGTTTCGATAATTCTTGCTGTGATATAGCCATGGTAGGTGTTTATAAAAGAAGTAAAATAAATACTTTTAGACCTTGAGTTAAATTCTCACCGAAAGCACAAAAATGCTAGACCAAAAGTTTGGCCTAACTTCTATTCCAGTCCAAATGAATAAAGAAGTTCGAAAGTGCTTGGGCAAGAAAATCAACTCTTGGGCAAGCATGTTATTGTTCAAGTTGTCGAGTAAGCAAATGAGCAGTTAGTTAAATTTTGAAGTCCTTAAACACAAAGTCACAATTTCAATTTGACCCAAATGTCCATTGAAGTCCTAAATTGAGCTTTATTAATCTATTGGTTACAAAAATAAAGATGAGGAAGAGAAGAAATTAGGAAATCGTTCCTTTTTAGTATGGGATGAATGACTATTTATAGGGAAAATTTTCTCTTGGATCCTTGACACGTGGCATACATTTAGGATGGCCAATTCATATTTTGCTAACGTGGCATATTGTCGATTTGACATGTGGCATGGCTATCTTTTGATCTTTTCATGATGACATGACATAAATGGACTAATAAGGAGTTGTCATGTGGCTACCAGAATGCTTACATGTGTTGATTTTAGATGTTTGATAGTAGCATCTCTCAATATTCGATAGCACTATTCCTAGGCACACGATAGCTTCAACTTGCGATAATTTATGACTTCAACATGCGATAACTTCAACTGTTTCAACATGCGATAACTTCGACTTATGATAGCTTTAACTTGCGATAACTTCACTTCTTCAACGTGTGATAACTTTAACTTATGATAGCTTTATGACTTCAGCATGTAGTAGCTCTAATTATTTCAATAGTGATATCTTCAACTTGCGATAATTTCATGACTTCAACATGCAATAGGTTCAACTTGCGATAGCTTTATGACTTTGACATGCAATAGCTTCAACTTGCAATAGCTTTATACTTCAAGATGTGATAGATTCAACTATTTTAACATGTGATGGCTTTAATTTGCGATAGCTTAACTGCTTCATCATGCAATAGCTTTAATTATTTTATCATGTGATGGTTTATATGTTCCTTTCAATAGCCTTTATATATCTCCACCTTTGATAGCCTTTGTTCATTTTAAACCTTTGATATCCTTTTCATGTCTCAACATTCGAAAGCTTTATTAGAAAATTTGTACTCTATTATATATAAGAGAAGAGTTTGCATACATGAATAGATAACACCACCCAAACAACACAACTAAATAGGATAATTTGAGAGCAACAAAAATAAAAATTTATACGGGATGGGTAGGTGTACTCTAACTTTGGAATTTTAAACACTCAGCTTATGTTCTCGAACTTCAATAATTAGTATTTGAAAATTAACTTTACTTTCCTCTTTAATGGCGGTCAAAGGAGGACCCTAGATCCGATCTACGTTAGCAGTCTATAGGATGTCCAATTCGCCGTAACTAGCCTGCCTTCAGTTGATTGAGTACTAGCATAGGTTATGATAGTCAGAAATTAAAAGTTCGTAGCAAGTTGATGTTTGTTGCTCTCCTTACTATGTCTAACATTGCACTAATAAGTTCTCTTCTACTTTCTTCTTTGTCATAATATATTGATTTTTCTTCGTAGAATTTTGCGATCATTGTAACATCCCCCATTTGGAGGCCCAAAACTAACTGCTACAGATACTGCAGTCATCTATAGTTATTATTTTTCGGTGACCAAACACGGTAATGTTAGATATATTGATATACCAGAAATACATGGATATAAAAAATTTAAAAATCAATTTTAAAACAAATTTCTCATTCCATTTCAAATCGCATTCCAAATTCATTACATAATCCCATAACATAACCTACGTTCAGAAAAATATAACTATTACAAATTACGCCAAGAGCGACATATGAAGATGACCCCTTGGTTGATCCGAGTCTAAATATAGGCACAAAGTGATAACTTTTCCATTAGATCCAATTACACAACGGAATCAAATAGAAAGAACTCCTAATAGCTAGCTTGCCTCCTGCACGTCTCCGAAAGCTTATTCGTCTAAAGGAGAAACTCAAAACCTTAACTCTTAAACTACTCAAAACCAATTGATCACCCGAGAGTTTAAGGGGAAAACATAAACTTCGAGTCGGACAAATAGTCTGATATGGATAATAACCTACCATCTCGAACCATATAGACATCTAGTGAAACCACGCCGCTTAACGAAACGGGTTTTTCCCTCACTAGTACTTAACCCAATTTATAATAACCATACACTATGCACCTGCATCTACAATGGTTAAGACATAACATAATAAAATGTATCATGATGATATGCAAACATGCAATATGCTCTAGATTTCCCATCCCCATCCACCTGACTATCTATCTCATGCTATTGTTTCTAGGGTCACTATTAACCTATTAGTTTTCATGGGCTAACTAATAATATGTTCCAAGCTTACGGACTATCTGTCCGGTTTCATAGCATTTATGGGATCACTAAGAACCTATTGGTGTCTACCAATAATATCATCCAATCATAGTTTTCATAGGGTCACTATGAACCTATTGGATTCTTCAATAACATCTCTTATGTCATAGTTTTCATGGGCTGACTATGAACCTATTGATCTCTATCAACAACCTATTCCGGACATAGTATTAGTGGGATCACTAAGAACCAATTGGCCCCTGCCAGTAAAATTTCCATAACATAGTTTTGATGGACTTACTAAGAACCTATCTAAACCAATAATCTTTTGATCAATCTTGGGCATCCTATATTCTAGTCTGTCTGACCTCCTAGATGTAATTCTACTCACACAGGAGTTAATTCAATGTATACTCACTACTGGATCAGCCTAGCCAGTTATTTTGCCCTTAACACCCCAAAATGCAGTTGTGGGTTAGTAATGAAGTGAATATGATTACATAAGCATACATGATAACTGGTCAAATAACACAACAATATAAACATCCATGGTTTAAGATCTTGTAATCACTTTCTAATGAAATATGATTAATACCCTTAACCCGCTATCTTTAGCAAGAAAAGTTTCCTCTAAAATTTCAAAGTTAAATGCCATTTCAAAAACTCTTTTACTTTACCATGTGTTTACTTTAAAAATGAGTTTGGGTTCTCGAATTAGAAAACTAAGGCTTTCGACTATATCCTTTGGATCATTGTGACATCATGAGTTACCCTCCGTCATTCTCCCTTTCGACTTCATAGAGCAACCAAGCCCTCTATCCCCTTCCATTTAACTAATGGGTTAGAAGCAAGCGACTATGCCCCTTCGCCACTCTACTCTAGCGGCAGGACCTTTCGAATTCGTTTCTTAAAATTTTAGACATCCTCTTTCGAAACCATGAAATATATCTTTAGAACACTTGGAAACATCCCATTTGAAAATGCTTAAAACATGCCTTTTGAAACACTTAAAAACATGCCTTTCAAAACACTAAAAAACATCCTTTCGAAACACTCAAAAACATATATTTCGAAAGCATGGTTTCAAGTAAAAAGTGTTTAAACGACTTCAATCATGTCAAAAGGTATGGGAGCGACACCTACCCTTTCGCAAGTAGAAATTGAAAGAAAATCAGCTTCAATGGTTGCGGAAGGATAACGATTCGAAACCCTACCCTCCAAACTTATTGATTTAAAGAGTTATAAAAGCGGCTTCTAACCAATGTAGAAGTATTGGTGCGGTAGCATGGGTATCGAAGGGGTTCAAAAGTAGCAACCCTTTCGAAAGCTTACTTTTAGAACCAGGGCGGGTCCATGGGTTTGAAAGCAAATAAAAGCGACTTCAACCCTTTCGCAAGCATGCCTTCGGCACCATTCTTTCTTTCCGCCTTTCTCCAATACACTATGTATCAAATGCTTGATACCATATGCATTGGTTTCGAATGGACACGAAAGGATAAGTGGGAGTATGATGGTGAAAGCAAGCATGGTAAGTGGCGAAGTTGTAATTCACTATAAAACCGATTTTATACTTTTTATGTAATTTCTTTTTACCTAACCCCTTATTTTGTCAATTTTCTATTAGATAACAAAACCTTTATAAAATTCTTTTCAGAGTTTACTGCCGCATGTAATCCCTAATGCTCCAATATTTAATTAAAATTATTAACAAACCCCTTGTAGTTAATTAATCATTAAATACTAATCTTTCTAATTAAATCCAAATCTCTTAAGAAAAATCTCAGAAATTCATATAAATTCCAAAATTATAATATCTTTATCATATAAAATTTTCAGGCCAAAAATTATTAGTTAATTCCTTAAATTAATTAAAACCCAAAATGTCCATTTCTTTCCCTCGAATATTCATAATAAATTATCATAGCTTGGAATATTATGAAAATTTAAACCCATCTCAAAAATAATGCTTTACATAACATATTCAAAAATCACGGCATTTGGAAATCATTTTGCACAATTTTAGCCTTAAAATTGAACTATATTATTCCACAGAATCCTTGCTTAAATTATAACCTGCATTTAATCAAAACATATCTCGTCCAATCATACGATTTTAAACCTCAAACCTGAATTAAAACATTCAAGATGACTTATATGAGATGGTTTAGATTATTATTCACCTTGTTTGGATAAGGAACTTGAGATTTGTTCTTGATTTAATCTTCCTAGCATGAATCTTAGCCTCTAAATGGATTTTGTGCACCTATTCTTCTTAGGGTTATGGATGGCCTTCAACTCTCTTTATTTATGTTTTTGGTTTATGAAAATGTGAATGAGAGTGAGGTAAGGGGTTTAGTTGTTATGCTATACGGCTATTCTCGTTTTTCCCTTGCCTTATTCTCTTAAGTTTCTAATTTATAAATCACACTTATAATTTCATTAGTTAAGGCACGACCCTAATTAGTTTTGAAATGTCAATTCACTTATCACTCTAACCTCTACATTATTCTATTTAATTTATTTAATTAAATCTCTTGAATAATATTATTTAAAGTTAAGGGTGTTACAGGCTCCTCTCCTTAAAGGATTTGGTCCTCGAAATTCAGTAGGGACTAATTACTAAGCATAGCAATCATCTGTAACATCTCCTAACTACCATACTAGCCTACCTGACTAGCAAACAATATATATATATATATATATATAATAGATATAGAACATACCCTTATAATAGATCGAGATAGGTATCTCTAATCCTATCTTCTGTCTCCCTAATATAGTCCTTCTCGTTCTCGCTCCATTGAACTTTCACCAACTTGACTGTCTTGTTTCTTAACCTCTTCTCATCTCTCACTACAACCCGAATTGGTTGCTTAACAATTGTCAGATCTGGTTCTACTATTAAGTCTTCCAATGTAGTTAGAGGGATAGTAGCCTCTGGATCATGATATACTTACAAAGATGAGACACATAAAATACATTATGGACATCTGCCAAACTGCTCAGCAACTCTACTCTGTATGCAAGCATTCCAATCCTCTCTATAACTGGGTACAGTCCAACATATCTTGGTGCCAGTTTCCTTGACCTCCCGAATCGTACCATATCCTTCATCGGTGATACTTTAGTGAAATCCTATCTTCAACTGAGAACTCTAGATCCTTACGCCTCTTATCTACGTAACTCTTTTGTTTAGGCTGGTCTTCCTTCATCCTACCTTGGATCATCTCAATCTTCTCTATTGACTCTCTTACCAGATTTGGACCTAAGACTAATCTGTCTCCAGTTTCCAACCAACATGCTGGTGACTTACATAGCCTTCTATACAAAGATTCGAAAGGTGCCATTCCTACACTAGTTTGATAATTATTATTATAGGAAAACTCAACTAAGTGTAGGTGATCTTACCATGATCCACCAGAATATAGCACACAAGCTCTCAAAAAATCCTTGAGTACATTATTGACTCTCTGTGTCGGTGATTAGCAGTACTCATCTTGAGCTTGGTACCTAACACATCCTGTTGACTCTTCCAGAACTCGCTAGTAAACAAAGTATCTCTATCACTGACTATACTACTAGGAATTCCATGCATGATAACTATGTTCTTTATAAACAATTTAGCCAAAACAGGTGCCATCCTGGTTCACTTAATTGGAATGAAATAGGCACTCTTGGTCAACCTATCCACTACGACCCATATACTTTCATTTCCTTTTCTAAGCTATACTCTATACCAAAATCATATGCTGCTAAAAACTCCAACCACCTTTGCTGTCTCATATTTAACTCCTTCTGAGATAATAAGTACCTTAAGGACTTATGATCTGTGTATAACTCAAATCTCTCCCTTAAAAGATAATATCTACATACTTTCAATGCGAAGATCACTGCTGCCAACTCTAAGTCATGAGTAGGATATCTCACTTCATGTGGTCTAAGCTGTCGTGAAGCGTAGGCAGTAACTTTACCTTTCTGCATCAATACAGCTCCCAATCTGGTTCCACATGCATCTGTATACACCACAAATGCTTTAAATTAAGGAATGCTTCCTCACATTTGTCAGACTAGTTAAACTTCATGTCCTTCGTAATCAGCTTAGTCAAAGGCACTGCTGTCCATGAGAAATCCTTAATATACCTCCGGTAGTAAGCAGCAAGCCCAAGAAAACTTTTGATCTCAGGTACCGTCTCTGGTCTCTTCTAGTTGTTAAGAGCTTTGATCTTATCCGGATCAACTGACAAACATTTCTTTGAAACCACGTGACCAAGAAACTTAACTTCTTTCTTCCAGAAATGACACTTTAAAAACTTCACTTTCAGTTGATGTTGTCTTAGTGTCTCAAGCACCACTCTAAGATGAACTTCATCCTCTCTTTCATCCTTAGAGTATACTAAGATGTCATCTATGAATACCAAAACAAACCTATCCAAGTGCTATCGAAAAACCCGGTTCATCAAATCCATGAAGAAAGCTGGCCCATTCGTTAACTCGAATGGCATCACTAACCACTCGTACGAACCACAACTAGTACGAAACGCGGTCAATGGACTATCGTCCTCTGCCACTCTTAGCCGATGGAAACCTGTCACCAAATCCAATTGGGAAAATACTTTAGCTCCACTCAACTGATCAAATAAATCTCGATTCTCGGATGAGGATACCTATTCTTGATCGTCTTCTCGTTTAACTTACGTTAGTCGATATACATCCTTAACGACCCATCCGCTTTCTTCACAAACATCGCGCGCCACTTCCTAAGGCAAACTGCTTGGTCTAATAAAATTCTTTCCTTCTAAATCCACTAGCTAGACCTTTAACTCCTTCATCTCAGTAGGTGTCATCCTGCTAGGTGGTCTACTTACAGGTTTCGCTCCTGGCATAAGATCTATCCAAAACTCAATGCCTCGCTTCAATGGTAGTCTTGTGACTGTCTCAAAAACATCTGCAAACTCACTTGATACCAACACCTGATCTAATCCTTCTTCCGCTACCACTGCATTCAGCAAAGCCCAAGCACTTGAGTCTGACTTCTCTACCGAGTATATAATTCGGTTATGACTATTAGGGTGTCTTAGCTATATTCATCTACCTTGGCAAAATATCGTAGCATCATACCTATCTAACCAATCCATACCCAAAATGATCCTGAAGCATACAAAATCAAAAACATACAAACCGCATGCAAACTTATGACCTAACAAATAAAGTTTTAACCGGTCACGTCTCATCCCCAGAGTTGCATACCCACCTATCTGATTCGCAACCCTTAAGGAAGTAACAAGGTATGAGGGTTATAAACATAACTTATCTACCAAATGCTGAGATATAAGTGAATGCGATGCATCGATATCAAACGGTACCCTAACTGGTATAATATGAATCAAAAGCATACCTTCCATCATAGTCTTTCCCTTCTCAGCAGCGGTTGGTCTAGAAGATGATGGTTCTAAAGCAAAAAAAATTCCTTGTCCGCTCTGACTGATTCTGGACACTGATTCTTGTAGTGCCCTATCTGATCACAGTTGAAGCATTTCACTCCTTTCTTGTCATCAGCCTTCTTTGCTTTGCCTGTCCGACACTCGTGAGCAATATATTTCTACTTATCACACTTAAAGCAAACCAGATCAGCTTTTTCCTTCTTGGCAGCTCCTCCCTTCTGAGCTCCTTTCTTCTTAAAGAATTTCTTCATTTTGCTTGTAGAATCCTGCATTTCAACTTGCTTCTCTGTCCCAAAAGTAGAAAGCATCTCTTCATTCCTGATTTCCATCTCCGCTACAACTGTACTTGGATCACGAAAATGTGGCATAGTCGCCCTAGCAATCTCAGGCTTCAACCCTCTAATAAACTTCTCATTCCTTTTAATGACGGTGTCAATGGTAACATATCCATATCTGTACAACTCATTGAACTTCATAGCATACCCAATCACTGACATCTCACCTTGCACTAAGTCCATGAACTTCCTCAACAATACTGACTTGGCAACTTCAGACAAGAACCTCTCTTCGAATCTCCTTCAAAACTTTGCCATAGTCAACTCTTCTTCGGGAACTCCTACGGTAATACCATTCCACCAATAAAGTGCTGCTCCCTGCAACTATGAAGAAGCAAGTCTCCTATTCTTCTCATCATCTAATCCTAAGTCAGCAAAAATCCTTTCATAGTGCAATAACCAGTTTTCTACTTCAACATCATCCTCTGTTCCCAAAAACGGCTTTCCACCAAGACTGGTGTAATCTCTACTCAGCTTGGCATAGTTATTGCCAATTGGGGACACGAGATTAGCTCCTCCAACATTCACGGCATTTCCCCCAACTACTTCTGCAGGTGATCCAGCTTGCATCAGAGCGACGTAGAACTAATACATCATCCCCATATCTACTACCAATGTTCCAACACCTACATTGGCATTCGCGTTTGAATTAGCATTTGCATGTCGACACAGATTCCTCCTAGTATTGGGTTGAGCATTTCCATTAGTTGCGGTGCTTCCTCCACCTAGATTTCCTCTTCCGTTTCCTACCTCCATATCTTCCTTTCTCTTATATCTATGTACGAGCCTTAGTAAGATAAAGAAGAACGGTCTATGAGAGAGGGGAATACATACTTATATATATATATATATAATAAATGCATGTACGTTACTATAGCGTTAACCCAAGCCCCGGTCTCATTCTCTGATTCTTTGGGTTATGTTTTGAAAATCTTTTAGGTTCAAATTTCTTTTAAATTTACATAAACCCGGCTGTGATATCATCTTGTAACATCCCCCATTTGGAGGCCCAAAACTAACTGCTATAGATGCTGCAGTCATATATAGTTATTATTTTTCGATGACCAAATACGGTAATGTTAGATGCATTGATATACGAGAAACACATAGATATGAAAAATTTTAAACTCAATTTTAAAAAAAATTCTCATTCCATTTCAAATCATAGTTCATATTCATTACATAATCCCACTTCGTAACCCACGTTTAGAAAAATATAATTATTAGAAATTATGCGAAGAGCGACATACGAAGATACCCACTTGGGTGATCAGAGGCTAAATATAGGCACTAAATAACTTTGCCATTACATCCTATTACACACCGAAATCAAACAGAAAGAACTCCTAATAGCTAGCTTGCCTCCTGCACGTCTCCGGAAGCTTATTTGTCTAAAGGAGGACCTGAAAACCTTAACTCTCAAACTACTCAAAATCAATTGAGCACCCGAGAGTTTAAGAGGAAAACATAAACTTCGAGTTAGACAAAATGTCTGGTGTGAATAATAACCTACCATTTCGAACCATATAGATATCTAGTGAGACCATGCCGCTTAGCAAAATGCATTTTCCCTCACTAGTATCTTAACCTAATTCATATTGACCATATATTGTGCACCTGTGTCCACAATGGTTAAGACATAACATAATAAAATGTATCATGATGATGTGCAATCATGCAATATGCTTTGGATTTTCCATCCACCTGACTATCTGTCTCATGTTATTTTAAATTAAGGGTGTTACAGTCATAGATTATTAGTTATAGTCTTGCTGCTGCTGCTGTTTGATGTTAAAATATCTTGTGGTTGCGCTCTTGCCATATATGTCATACCGCGGTTGTTGTTATTATGTCACGTGCATCTTTTAGTGTGCCTAATCATTGATGTCTTATTACAACTTATTTGATTAGTTCAAGTATGCTTTTTGAATCAATTTGGTTAAACTACAGTTTTAAGCATCTTGCAAGTTGAATTATTATGAATTTGGAATAGTTGTAGTTGAAAAAATGGTGTGATGTCAATTTCAATTCAGAGATACATAACACACATGTAGTGTTGTTGTCATTTAGCCATCTATTTAATCTGTCTTTTATTAGCAACCTATTTAGTATTGCGAAGTAAGTTGTCATGGTTATTTTAGAGGTGCAACATTTGTTCCAAGCAGTGCTGTTCTTTTTTTGCTCTTCTTCTTTTACCCTTATGCCATCCCATGGTGATTTAATTGTGAAATTACCATTATTTAAGTTCTAATACCAATTGTCATTGTGCCTGTCACTATGCAAGATGATTTCTTTGGTTTGGTCACATATTGTTCTCGGTAGGACCGATGTGTTTAAATTCAATGTGTTGTTAATAGTGCTGCTGACTTTCTGGTTTCGAGCTCTAGCCATGAATGTAGAAGACCATCCAAGAGTGTCCATTAGAAGTTGTTCGTTGGGAAAGGGTCCAACCATAGATTTGTATTTCTCTCATTAGCTATATTTCATGTAAACAACTATTTACCTACTTCCCTTGCTCTCAGTAGTAGCTTCCATGTGTATGAGACATTGTTGTCAATATTAAGCATCCAAAAGTTTTTGTTGCAACCCCATCCATGTTGCCCATAGTGAGTTGTTTTGTAAAAACTTCCATGGTACCTTTATTGCAAAAGCTCTCTATAAGTCCTCAAGTCTTCTTAGACCCAATCCACCTTCCTGTTTGGGGGTGCAAACTTTGGACCAGTTAATTTTATAAGGCTTACCTTGCTATAGGAAATTTAAACAAGCTTTTTTAATTATCCCAATTTTGCTTATAGAATTTGACAGATTTGCATCCATAATTGTATGATTGGATAAATTTCCTGAATAACGTTATTTAAAATTAGGGTGTTACTATCATAGATTATTAGTTGTAGTCTTATTGCTGCTGCTGCTGTTTGATGTTGAAATATCTTGTGGTTGCGCTCTTGCCATAGATGCCATACCACGGTTGTTGTTATTATGTCACTTGCATCTTTCAGTATGCCTAATCGTTGATGTCTTTTTACAACTTATTCGATTAGTTCAAGTATGCTTGTTGAATCAATTTGGTTAAACTACAATTCTAAGCATCTTGCAAGTTGAATTATTATGAAATTGGAATAGCTGAAGTTGAAAAAATGATGTGTTGTCGATTTCAATTCAGAGTTACATAACACACATGTAGTGTTGTTGTCATTTAGCCATCTATTTAATCCGTCCTTTATTGGCAACCTATTTAATATTGCAAAGTAAGTTGTCATGGCTATTTTAGGGGTGCAGCATTTGTTCCAAACAGTGCTGTGCTTTTTTTGCGCTTCTTCTTTTACCCGTATGCCATCCCATGGCGATTTAATTGTGAAATTACCATTGTTTGAGTTCTAATACCAATAGTCATCGTGCCTGTCACTATGCAAGATGATTTCTTTGGTTTGGTCACATATTGTTCTCAGTAGGGCTGATGTGTTTAAATTC
Source organism: Allium fistulosum (assembly GCA_030737815.1). Taxonomy (NCBI): domain Eukaryota; kingdom Viridiplantae; phylum Streptophyta; class Magnoliopsida; order Asparagales; family Amaryllidaceae; genus Allium; species Allium fistulosum. Next base: position 11,172,541 of record JASFAW010000014.1, read on the forward strand.
CATGCGTTGTTAACAATGCTGCCGACTTTTTGGTTCCGAGCTCTAGCCATGGATGTAAAAGACCATCCAAGAGTGTCTATTAGATGTTGTCCGTTGAGGCAATGGTCCAACCATAGATATGTGTTTCTCTTATTAGTTATATATCATGTAAACAACTGTTTACCTACTTCCCTTGCTCACAGTAGTAGCTTCCATGTGTATGAGACATTGTTGTCAATATTAAGCATCCAAAAGCTTTTGTTGCAACCTCATCCTTGTTGCCCATAATGAGTTGTTTTGTAAAAACTTCCATGGTACCTTTATTGCAAAAGCTCTCTATAAGTCCTCAAGTCTTCTTAGACCCAATCCACCTTCCTTTTAGGGGGTGCAAACTTTGGACCACCTGATTTTAAAAGGCTTGCCTTGCTATAGGAAATTTAAACAAGCTTGTTTAATTATCCCAATTTTGCTTATAGAATTTGACAGATTTGCATCCATAATTATATAATTGGGTAAATATCATATTGTATAATCTCTATCTTTCAACTAGCACTTAAATTTTTTTATTCCATGTATCTTCTTTTTATTGATTTTTAACACCCTTATCTAATAAAACTAAATTATGGCCTCAACTTCCTTAATGTTATCCACATAAAATGTACCAATTTCTATAGCTTTAGATATCTATTCTTTGTTATAGTGAATCTCTTGTTGATGTAGTAGACTAGTCTTTCGATTTTACACTCCCCACACACCGATGTTGCACTTAATAGCGAGTCGATATTGCTAGGTAAATATAAAGATCTTCTACTTCTAAAGGATTTGATAGATTTTGTAATACCCTGAAATTGATAAATATTTCAATTATATAGTAACAATATAATAATATGAAAATAATTGAATTTAATGAATAATTAAATAAATTAAATATAAGAAGGGCAAAATGGCTATTTTTGGCTTTGGAATTTGATGACGAAACTAGCACCATTGCGACCACCTTGTTTTTATGCTTTGTGCAATATTTTGATTTGTCTCATTTGAAGCCCGTATGAAGAAATTATGAGCAAAATGGTATCAGGTCGAACATGCGCCAAGGATTTAAAGTTTGAATTTGAATTTAGGCCGATAAAAGTTTCCCTCCTTTCCAAAATAAAAATCATATGCAACAGTTTTAGAAAACGTCTCCACTCTTCTTTCTTCTTCCCTCTTGGCTACTAAGAATCAAATATTGATATCTCCTTCTACACTCAACAAAAATCAACAAAACCGACGACATTGCGAAGCTATCTATAATGACCCGTATTTTACATATTTGAAGATCGTAAATTATTATTATTATTATTATTTTAGGTTGATGATTCTATTACTTTGGGAAATGACTATTGGAGACATTTTCCATCCTTAGAATTTTTATCGAACGATTTTGACTATGAAAATCTTGTATGGCCTATAACTTTTGATAAGAGCCTAATTAGGGTCTGAGACCACTTCTGTTAAATCAAGATGATGGTTTCTCTTTCCGTAGAATGGTCATAAAAGGAAAATAAATTTATAAAGTTATTACTGTTTGAAGTTTCACTTGATTTTGAATAGCTTAATGGGTAACTAAGGATATTAGTGGTAAAGCCCAAGGCCCATTTCAGGATTAGCACCCAAAGAGGGTTGATGGGACTTCTCCTTGTCATTTCACACTTTCTAAAATAGTTAGAGAAGCTACCATCATCTCTAGCCTTAAACCACTCTAAACCTTACATTAATTAACCAAATCTTGTCATTAGAAGGAGATTAGCATAATTAACAGTTGGATTTGAAAATTTGCTATTGGAGATCACTTGGAAGTACCGTTCATCTCGGGATTAGTACACTTTTGGATTTGCTTTGAATTTAGGTGAGTGGTTAGGACCTCTCACTTACTAATCGGTCATTATACACCTTGAAATGATGTTTTAAAATGATTTTTGGATCCTAAAACGTGTTTTTAACCTTAACTAATCACATATGTTAATTTCAAACAATTTGAAAAAGATTTGTGAAATTTTGCTTTTATGGATCTCCCTTATTCCTATAGTTTATCTAGTTTCTACCCATAGATTTAAGCTTCACTTTGAAATGTATGGATGTATGCTTGTTAGGATATATTGTATATAATGATTACTTGAATAATGATGTTTATTTGGTTGAAAACGCTGATCGAATGATGATTTAGAATTAGAAACGAAGTTATGGATCAGTGATGATCCATGAAGGCGACTTGACCCAAATTTGGCGTAAGCTATGTGGGGCTATAAAAATGGCCTCATAAAGCTATTTTATAAGTTTTAAGTCGTTTGGAGTTTGTTTGCTCAAATTATGGTCAATTGAAAATGGATCGGTGATGGTTCAAAGGCCTTGGATCAGTATAGGTTGGCTTCTGGGGTATCATGTTTTAGGAAGGTTTGCTTTAGGTCAAATGGTTAAGTACTTTGGATCGCCAGTGAAAGTGCATGGGTCGCGTGAAGAAGGGGGATAAATTGCAAGTGTGGGATCGGCCATGAGCCATGCTTCGAGCTAGAAAGGGAGCTACTCGGGTCCTACATGTGAAAACGTCGGGTCACGTAGGAGCCTTCTTGGAGTTGCACTTTGGGGAAGAAAAATAGCCAAGTGTAGAATCAATACCCTTTGTTCGGTACCGATCCATAAAGGAGTAAGTTGGAAAGATTATACATTTTGGTTCGTAGTAGCATGGTTCGATGGTGAATCATGGATCGAGGTAGCTCAGATCAGTGGTGCTTGGGTTAGGGTTGCTTGGATCAGTGGTGTGTAAATACAAGGCTGCTTTGGATTTTTCCTGCGCTTACTTCAGGCCATTCATGTGTTTGCTTTGGGTTTTCATTTTGGCTTCTACTTTGAGCCAAATTACATCTACTTCTAGTCAAGGCTTGGGTTGGTACCGAACCATGAGGCTTGGTGGCAATTTTCAATGATGACAATGTGCAATTCGATGATGATGATTCTTTTATGGGGAGTGACAGCTCTGACGAAGGGATGGCTATACTTCGAGATGCAAAGTATAGGACTATGAGTCGGATTGAAGGAACTATTGCAGGAGGGTTACGGGACAAACGATAATATTGTATGACTAACGATAGCTATTGAGAATAGAGCCTAACCGAGTCAACTTTAGACGGTAGTTGTAAGGATAGTTTCGGGATGTGCATTGCTGCAAATGACGTGTCCAAAGGTATCGTTGATACTCGTAGGTTTCAAATGCACTCATAAAGTAGGGGTATGTGAGAACACTTACTTGGGAGTGCGATGTGCCTCGTATCACACGAAGTTTTGATCCCCTGGACTATGCGATGGCAGTCTTGTTCCCTACTAAGTGGCATTGATTCAAGTACTGATAATCCAAGACGTAGAGTCCTTAATTATGCGATAAGGTCATATGAGTATTATATATCCAACGCACTAAATGAGTGAATGTGTTATCCGGTATCCTGACCCGGCAATATTAGACTGATTGCGCAAGACAGATTCGACTGTTGTCAAGAAGGATGATGATGGAGCAGTGGCTATAAGACCTGGAAGCAGAGTTCAGATGGTTATATGAAGCTAGGATTAAATGGAGTTGGTAGATAGATGATGCAGGATGCTAGAAATATGGATATTTGCTTGGATTAACAAGAGATCGGCATGGCGTTGTAGAACCCTAAGGATTGGTATGATTGGTTATGTGAGGGATATGCATGGTTGAAGTAAAGGATGGATCGACGTAGAAGGAAGCGTATGGATCGGCATAGCCATATAAGCAGGAGGGATCAACATAGCCCCATGGATGATAATGGATCGACATAGCATTATGGATGATAATGGATCGGCATAGCATTTTAGATGAGGAATGATTAATATTATATAATGGAGTTCAAGGAATACGCACGAATGGCATGTACAAGGGATCAACATGATCTAATACGAAGGGATCGGTAGGAACAACTTTAAAATGGATTTGAACCAAAGATTAAGCAAAAGCATGAGCTCCACATATCCAATCGACATGATATTTAGAGAGCCATCATATCTAAGCATGAAGAAGCTAGCATAGGGATCGCTGCTCCAGAATCGACAAATGGATGGATCGGTACCAATCCATCTTCATTGGGATTTGGGCCTAGCAACCCCTTTGGTGGGTTCATATGGATAAGAAAGTCCTATAGCCAAAGTTTCAGAGAGATTGGTGGTCGCCTTCACCTATAAATACTGGCCTAGAGTGTCATTTTGAGGTTTTTATACTACTGGTTACATAGTTCTTTATTGTAATCAACTTTCTTCCTTACTTCTTGCTCTTTGCTATTATAATCAAGTTAATAGTGAATCAAAAAAGAGAATATTCAAAGTGGACGTAGGCATACGACATCGAACCACTATAAATCCTGGTGCGCTTGTTTATTGTTTTGATTTGCTTATTAATTTACTCCATTCTTCTGTTTTAATTTAGTTTTCTTCATTTACTTTTCTACACAAACCTATTCTTGGGTGTCTATGATCAATTTGGTTGTAAATATTTTGGTGCTTCCACTGAGAACTCTGATTCTCAACCTGTTAGGATCCCATTTGCTGCTATTGGATTGGATAAATTCCCCGAAGGAGATCCATAACTTCTTCATAAACCTGCTTATACTACTCAGATTTGCAAAAATCTAAACAAGGAGATTGACAATGGTGAGACATAACAGATCCACTTCTCAGAATGTTGATGGGAACGAGACCGCTAGTATTCAACAAGAAGGCCTAAGCAACCAACCTGCAAATTTGAGTGTTGATCCTACTAGGTCCAGAACCCTGCTGATTCTATAGCCAGAGTTGAATTTAATAACTTGATGAGGGAGTTAATGGAAACCTGTAGACAACTAAATAAGCAGATCCAGACAAATATTAGTCTGATGAACCAGATAACTCAACAGAGCGTGGGAACGCCAAAAAGGGTCTCACTCACTACTCAGCATCATAAAGTTCAAGCTCATCGGATGAACACCAGAGGCTTAGGCATCGCAGGCTTGAAGGAGACCACAAAGAAACATTGGAGCGCTGCTTGGCATACCAATATGGTCTGCCAGGACGGGTCAGTGCCGATCCCTCTCTAGGGATCGGTACCGATCCATCCTCTAGAAGAGGGATTCCCTTACTACACTTGGGGAATCACACAGGAGCTATTCCAAGAAGCTTGGATGTTGGAGTTCAATTGAGTACTGACCAGGCACCTCATAGGAACGACAATGAGATGGATGTCCAAGGTGCACACCAAGAGGATGGTGGACCAAGAAGGCATGAAACGACCCATAGACATCGATCAGACCATTCACGTAAGGCGGAGTGCGACCATCGCTTGGCACCACCCATCCAGACATCGGATTTGTCGGCAATAGTCAGATAGTTGGTGAGAGAGAACCAAGGTTTGACTAATGATGGCTGGGGAATTTCGAGGAGCCATACCCCATTTACTGACAATGTTTTGCATGCCGAATACCCGAGAAGGTTCAATATATCATCAATGCTAGCTTATGAGGGAAAAACCGACCCCATGCAGCATATTATGAGGTACGAATGGCTGATGGATTTTGCAAGAGCCAATGACGCAACCAAGTGCAAATGCTTTCCCATAATCCTTTCCGGGATAACAACGATGTGGTTCACAAGACTACCTCCGCGGTCAATTTTGAGACTCGATGAGCTGGCAACAAAGTTTGTAGAACAATTCTTAATGCACTCAGTTTATTCTAAAGACATCATGTCCCTTTCCAGTATGATCCAGGCCCTAAGGGAATCGTTGAAAGACTATTTGAAAAGATTTCATACCACTGCTACGGAAGTCAGTAACCCAAATGATCATGCTATACTTATGGCCATGACGAGAGGGATTGATCCGGATTCTGAGTTCAGTGATTGGCTAGTTGGGAAACCGCCTGCCACATTGGAGCTCTTATATTCAAAGGCAGCTCAGTTCTTAAGGAAAGAGGAGGCCAGGTCCTCTAGAAAAAAGAGCATTGCAAGATCGAGTGGAGAAGCAGTGTAGAGTAATATTGCAATAAAACAGTCCGATGACAGTTTCGGGAAAGTTCAGGTGAAGTTCAGAATAAGCCAAATCAATTGAAGAAATATGGAGATAGGAATTGAGAGCGAAAGAGGGATTTTAGAAGACTAAAGCCCAGGATTCCAATGTATGAAAATTACACGTCACTTAACACGTTCTTGGAGAACATTTATCTATCTACTTGCAATACCATGCAGTACAGGAAGCCGTAAACAAAAGAGTGGACAGAGAGACAAAAGCAGACTGGGAAGTACTATTGGTTTCACAAATGTTATGGACACAATACGAATGATTGTAGGCACCTCCAGGATGTCATAGAAAAATTGATTCGGGAAAAGAAATTGCAACTGTTTGTGAAAACTTTACAAGATGGCGGATACGGGACATCCGACCCCAATCAAGGACAAGCTCCGCGTAGGGCTGAGGAGCCTGCATGGATTGGTAGAAGACTAGTGATTAATACGATAATTGGGGGGCTGCACCATGCAGACAGAATTTGGCAAGAGATGGAGCGATATGCTAGCACGATAAGGCATGTAGATTTTGAATGCTGTTCAAATACGGAAGATGGAATGCCAGCAAAACAGCAGCGTACCATGGTGGATGATATTATGTTTAGAAGCAGAGATGCTGACAAAGTAGAGGCTCCAACAATCGACCCGATGGTTATTTCAGCTATAATTGGCCCTGCGTTGGTGAGAAGGATTTAATTAATTATGGAAACTTGGTGAATATAATTTTCAAGAAGGCATATGATTAGATGAGAATGGAGGCCAAAGATTTAAAACCATCTAAAGCTCGAATACATGGTTTTAATGGCGTAGCAATTGAGGCTGTTGGTTATGTGGAGTTTCCTATTGAATTGGGAGAAGGTGAACGTAGGAGAGTGCAGATTCTACCGTTTATTATTTTGGATGTTGACTCGTCGTACAATGTTTGTTTGGGCCGACTGGCCCTGGCTGAATTTCAGGCAGCTCTTGCCCCGTGGTGTTTAACTTTAAAGTTTCCAACGGATAATGGTGTAGGAGTTGTTCATGGTGATCAGGCGACTGGACGTTCCTGTTATGTAACTAAGTTGAGAGAAGCTCAATGCAAGGAGAATGAAAGGGTATGGACAAATCTGTCCGCATCCAAGTTACTGAAGATTGACAATTGGCGCCTGAGCCTTGGCTTGGGCGCCACAGTAGGTTCTATAGAGATATAGATCCGAGGGATGACGAGGAGGAGCCCAAAAAGACCAAGGCTGCGCCGACTGAGTTGACGATTGGTATCACGGTCAGCCAAGATGACCCATCATGAGTCTTGAAGATTGGATCACCGGTCAGCTCCTTAATGATGAAACAACTTGCTGGTTTTCTCCGAGCGAATCTGGATGTGTTCGCTTGGACTCATTCTTACATGTGTAGGATCTCACCTGCCATTGCAAGCCATGCATTGAATATTGATCCGATGTATGTTCCGGTGAAGCAAAAAAGACGAGTCATGGATCTGAAGAGATCTGTTGCTCCTAAAAAGGAGGTGGATAAACTAAAAGTCAACGGGTTTATCCGCGACGCTATCTATCCTGAATGAGTATCTAATCCCATGCTTGTGAAAAAGGTGAACGAGAATTGGAGAACGTGCATTGATTATTCAGATCTGAACAAAGCATGTCCAAAGGACAGTTTTCCCCTTCCGGGGATTGATCAGTTAGTTGATTCAACTACAGAACATGAATTATGATCTTTTATGGATGCGTACTTATGGTATAACCAAATCCCAATGCATATCCCCGATTAGGAGCACACTAGCTTTGTTATAGATGTTGGGTTATATTGTTACGTGGTGATGCCGTTTGGATTGAAGAATTCCGGGGCGACTTATCAACACTTGGTTAACAGAATGTTTAGGGATCAGATTGGAAAGGCAATGGAAGTGTATGTGGACGATATGCTCATGAAGTCCCGACGATCAAGTGACCACATCAAAGACTTGGCAGAAATGTTTGATGTCCTCCAATATTACAAGATGAAAATCAATCCTTTGAAGTGTTCGTTTGGTGTGGCATCAGGAAAGTTCTTGGGCTTTATAGTCAATGCTGGTGGAATAAAAGCTAATCCAGAGAAGATTTAGGCTATCTGCGATATCCAAGCACCAAGAACCATTAAACAAGTGTAGAGTCTGAATGGGAAGGTTGCCGCTTTGAGCCGATTTATCTTCAGAGCTACTGACAAATGCATTCCTTTCTTCAATTTGAGTAAAAAGGGAAAAAGGAACTTCAAATGGATGCAGGATTGTGAAGACACATTCCAAGCTCTGGTGAATCATTTGGAGAGACCTCCTATTTTATCAAAGCCAGTAGATCATGAGGAATTGGTCATTTATTTAGCTGTATCAGCACACGGTATAAGTGCCGCCCTAGTTTGTGAGGAAAATTGGATCCAGAGGTCGGTGTATTACGTCAGTAAACGATTGACAGTAGCAGAAAGGAATTATCCGAAGATGGAGAAACTGGCGTACTTCTTGCTAATTGCATCACGAAAGCTTCACCCGTACTTTCAGCCATATCCGATTAATATTTACACCGACCGGCCATTACGACAGGTCCTACAGCGATCTTAGACGTCTAGAAGGTTACTCAAGTGGAACATTGAGCTCAGCCAATTCGGTATTACTTATCTCCCTCGTTGGCTATCCAGGGACAGGCTTTGGTGGACTTCATAGTAGAGTTTACCATGCAAGACGATCTTACAGAAGTAAATGAAATCCCTAATGTATGATGGAAGTTATATACTGATGGAGCGTCCAAAGATCACTGCTTTGGAGCTGGGTTTGTGCTTGTAACTCCTGAGAATCGATCGATTTGTTATGCTTTGAAGCTTGATTTCCCAGCGACAAACAACGAAGCTGAATGTGAAGCGTTAATTGCTGGACTTAAACTTGCCAAAGAACTTGGAGTTAAATCTCTTAGAATCTTTTATGATTCGCAATTGGTAGTGTATCAAGTTAGAGGAGACTACTAGGCTAAGGTACAACAGCTTGCCCTTTATCTTACCCGAGTTCAGGAGTTGTTAACTGAATTTGAATACGATGACATTTCACTTATTTCGTGCGATCAAAGCAGAGAGGCTGATTCCTTGGCAAAGCTCACTAGCACTAGCGATGCATAACATATGGGTTTGGCACCGGTTGAAGTATTAAATACCCCAAGTATAAACATGATGGAAATCAATCAAGCACCAGAGGCGGAATCTGAAAGGGAATCATGGATAACTCCAATTAAAGACTAATTATTGCACGGGGTCATGCCTGATAGAAGAAATGAAAAACGATAGGTCCTTCAAAAAACTTCACGATATATTATGCAAGAAGGAACTGTATATAGGAAAGGTTTTTTAGTCCCTCTACTCCGGTGTATCGCTCATGATTAGATAAATGTGTTTTAAAAGAAGTCCATGAAGGAGAATGTGGTGTCACACTGGGGGTCAAACTTTGGCAAAGAAGATACTCTGTTATGGGTATTATTGGCCAACCGTGAATCGAGATGCAGCCGACTATGTAAGATAATTTGATAAATGCCAAATATATGCAAAAGTTCCAAGAGCTCTACCAACGGAAATCATGCAAATGGTCAGCCCATGGTCGTTCACCATATGGGTATAGATATTATCGATTCATTACCAATCTCTAAAGGTGTTGTAGCAGTTGATTACTTTGCCAAATGGACTGAGGCGGAACCTTTAGCTACAATCACGACCAAGAAAGTAATCAACTTTGTCATTCGAAATATCATATGTCGCTTTGGTCTCCCATGAACCATTATAACAGATAATGGGACTCAATTCGATAGTACTAAGTTTAAAGACTTCTGCCGAAGGTACCGTATTGAAAAGAGATTTGCAGCGGTTTCTCACCAACAGGCAAATGGACAGGTTGAAGCTGTAAATAAAATTATCAAGTCTATTCTGAAAACGCATTTGGAGAAAGCTAGAGGGAAGTGGGTGGATGGACTTCCTATGGCGCTTTGGGCCTACAAAATCACTCACAAGCCCACGACTGGCCATACTTCATTCACCCTTGCTTACGGTTCTGAAGCCGTTATTTCAGTAGAACTTGAAGTCCCTTCTCATCGAGTGACTTTCTACGATCCCAAAATAAATAAATATCTTCTCTTGGAATCTTTGGACTTCATAGATGAGAAGCGCGAGGAAGCCGATTTGAGAGCAGCTGCACACTGACATCGAGTCGCCTGATATTACAACACTAACGTGCGATTAAGAACATTCGAAATTGGTGATCTCGTCCTGAAACAGGTTTTTCCTACCTCGTCACATATGAATCCGATTTGGGAAGAACCGTATGTCATTGAATAGTGGTTTGGAGAAGGAACTTTCAAGCTAGCGACTGTCGATGGCATTACACTTCTGAGAGCGTCGAATAACGAGCATTTACTATGCTATTTTACTTAGATTATTTTCTTTACATTTCAGTTCTGTTTACTTTCAGAGTTTTGCTTTAGCATTTGATTTTCCGAATATGTAATAAAATAGATAATTTTGTTCCTTTCCATTTAACAAATAAAGTTTCAAGCTTCCTTTGTAGTTATGGTTGTTATTGCATACATAACGAAACTAATTGATATCGGTATATGTGAACAGGCTCCCGGAGTTTGAAATCGATCGATCATGCTAACCCCTAATGGGATCAAACAAGACGAGCTCGATCAATTTTCTCACTTAACAATTCCTGTAAATGATCCAGAGAATGGAACACACAATAAGGAACGAATATGGTCGATAATCTGGAGATTAAAAAAATTCCTGCCCGAACAGTGGAACTGAAATAAAACCAATCAACCAAAAGGAGTACAACCTAAATGCTCCCGAAATAACTCGAAGTCCCTCCAGTGTAGAGTGAAGTATAAACATAAATCGGGCGGATACCGACTACCCATAAAATAACTCCAAGTCCCTAGAGAGCGGACTGGAGTATAACCATGAATAGATGAATGGATTTCGACCGTTCTCTATTCCGCAAACACCATGAATAGATGAATGGATTTCGACCGTTCTCTATTCTAAAAACTCCATGAATAGATGAATGGGTTTCGACCTTTCTCTATTCCTCAAACTCCATGAATATATGAGTGGATTTCAACCGTTCTCTATTCTGCAAACTCCATGAATATGACCGTTCTCTGTTCTGCAAACTCCATGAATAGATGAATGGATTTCGACAGTTCTCTATTTTGCAAACTCCATGAATAGATGAGTGGATTTCGACCGTTCTCTATTCCGCAAACTCCATGAATAGATGAATGGATTTCGACCGTTCTCTATTCCGCAAACTCCATGAATATATGAATGGATTTCGACTGTTCTCTTTTCCAAAAACTCCGACCTGAGATCGACAGGAGGAGCATAATCTTGCTAAGGATGGAATTCGACCATCCGAATTACGGCCTCGCCAAAATGGTGGATTGTTAACAGAATTCATAATCAACGAATTACAAATACATAGAATGGAAGTAATCGTTCATCTACTCGAAAAACAATTCACACAAAGCATAGCCGAAAACAAAAACTTTTATTTACAAATGCAAAAATGTCGGTACAAATTATGTCAAAAGATCGGGATTCATACCCGTACAACTTCGACTAGTGAAAGAAGTAATTATGCAAACTATATACAATGACATGAAGCAATAACTACCTCTTCGATTTTCTTTTGGATTTTGCAGAGCTACGTGTACTTCTTTTTTGGGATCCCTTGCCACCTTCGGCGAGAGAGCTTTCTGAAACCGAGGGGAGTTTACCAGGGACGGACCCGCCGGGTGGAATAACTTGCAATGGTATAGGATAAGGATCATCGATATCCACCTCAACGGGCTCAGACTTAGATTTTTTCTTTAGCAAATCCTCCTTTTCAATCTGTTCTTTCATGTTGAGTTTGGTGGTATGCTCGAAGGCACCAGTGATTACGACGTCATCAAGGTCGTCATCATAGAGTGGATTCTCAGTTTTATCGTCATCAAGTGCTTCAATGACTTGAGCATCAGGCCCCGAAACATCGGCCCCCGCTGGATCCTCGGTCATTTTCTCCTCTTGTTCTGCAGCCACACTGCTTTTAGGAGTCTGGCTAGAGTTAGGAAGACCAACAAATTTTTTTAAAGTAGTGGAATTAGCCTAAAACCATTACGTGCAAAAAAAAACTCCTCACGCATTAAGAAGTAAAGTGCGATACCATTATCCTGCTGACTCTCTATAGTCGTCGGGGTGCCTCCTTCAGGGATGGAAGATAACATTTTTGACTCAAAGCCAGGCTTATCCGGATCATAACTCAGAGTCTGCTCCATGTCAGGAGAAGTTGATGGTTCAGCCACTTGGGTTAGAGAGGAACGCTTAAGATTAGTTCCTGAAGACCCAACAATATCCTCTACTCCTGCGATAGGTGCAGATGCCGTGAAAAATTGAAGTTTTGCAGCAGCAGATTCGAAGGTTCGTTTCCACGAAGAACCTCCCTCGCTAATTCTTCCTCATTAAAGTTAGCTTCATCCAGCTCTTCCTTCTTCATCTTAACAATATGCTCTCAAGCTTCAACAAGCGATTCGAGGTAACCTTTATCAAGAAAACTTAAGTCGCTGTAAAGCATGACTTTAGCATTGTATTCTATGATCAATGGATCGAATAAGTCCTTGATCTCATTCCTGCCAGACTTCATGGCGGCTTCCACCTGGGAGTTGACTTGTTCGAGCATTCCTTTTCTGCCCTCATCCCGGGCCTTTTGTTTGAGAGCTTCGATTTTAGAAAACTGTTCATCAAGTTTTGCCTTCAAGCTCCTTGCCTCAACGACTTCCTCGCAGTATTCCTAAAAATCCTCATGGGCTTCAATCTTTTCCTCCCTTTACTTCTTTAACAATTCTTCCAGTTTCTCAATGCGACGAGTGAAAGAGTCTTTCTCCTTTTGGAAGGAGTCCTTTTCTAAGGCAAGTGTCATCCTGCGATGAAGCACCGCGTTGAATTCTTTTTTGTGAGAAGTTTCCAGATGGCTTACCGCCTTTGCCGTCTCCTTAGTGTTCTTTTCAGCCTCAACAAGTTGGGTTTTGAATTCTAGCAACTCAGTGTCCTGTTGCTTGATTATATCTTTTTCATGAATTGCTTCCAACTTGAGATGAACTCTTTCATGTTGACGCTCAATAGAAACTTCAAAAAAAAATTATGCCAAATGAATGAATGATTCGTGTTGAACGAATACATCGTTCACGCATGCTGGAGAGCTTTCCTTGGCAAGCCATGGGATAATATGAATATAAGGGAGGAATTTGAGACCATCGAAGCAAAGCTTTAGGAAAGTGGCTTTAAGCTCAACCAACTTTTCTGTGGTAGAAGTGTTAGGAGCAGTAGCCGGTAGGGGTGGATCAGAAGTGGCGAGTGGGTGTTTGCCTAATCGGCGCTCCCGAGATTGTTTGGAGCTTAAAGAGCCGGAATGTGGCTCATGAGACGAGGCGATATGAGGACCACGATAGGAAGGCTGCTCTCTACTGTGGGCATGAAAATCAGATAGCTCGCCTTGTTGAGATGTGTGAGATTGGAATTTGCATTTGGAAGAGGAAGAAGACTCCCTCGATTAATAATTCTTGTCCTATCCTTCGTCCTTTTCTCTACGCCGGGTGGACTCGAAATCCTGACTTGGATGATGATATGCCGAGGAGCTTCGAAGATGGTCAAAGGCTCTCGATTGAGACATTGCACATGTAAAGACCAAATAGGAGTGTATAAAAAATTGTCGTACGAGATATCAATAACAAGTGTATAGTGGGGTGCAAGTGATTGTGAGTATCCTAGTGTTCCCCCCAATAGGCCGGTGAAGGTAATTTTTCTCATCGGTGTGTTCTCCCCTTTATTAATAGGTTGTATGCCTTCGCTACTGCTTATGGTAGAGTTAAGTCCTTCGATGCTGATGTTTGGAAAGTCTTAAGACATGATGTCGTCCGAAATTGGAAGACTAGAGAATCCTTTTAACGAACTTTCCAAATGCTGAGACGATGATTCCTCTTCGAGAGGAGTAATAACAAACTTCAGGTTTGATGCGGTCTTTCTTCTACATAGCCTGTACGCTAACCTCCTTTTCTTTTTGTAGGTGTTTGGGATTGTCCAACTTACGACGGTTCAACCATTGGCGCTTTTTCAGGGCCTGCATCAACGTCTCTCGGTTTTTCGATTTGAGAATCTTTAATCTCTCCCTCTTCAGTATCTTCCCGAGTCCCCTAAGCAGGGAGCATGATGGGGTTAACCATGTCCTCTCTCTGTTCGACAATATTCTTTGGTAGTACCATGTTTCCAGGGAGTCCGGTCCTGCGGTCGTCTTCCAACAACCCAAACTATGATAATAATTCATCGGTTACGAGGATTTTGATGTCCCAATCCTAAATGGGGGTAGCATGGATGACAGCAATGGACCTAAAAAAATTAGCGCCTTCAGGGCGTGGGTGAACACCTGAAAGAACTCCGGATGTTAGTGGATTCAAAGGAAAAGTTATGACTTGGGTCAGTGAACTTAAGAGAAAAATGGAAGAAGTACTTACGTCCTTCTAACCATCGTCTTGCGAATCTAGGAGGACAACTCATATAGAACCATTCATGCTTAAACAGTGAGAGTCTGTTCCAAGCACCCATCAAAACTTGGCGGTTTTGCAAAGGCTCAAGGAAGACGTAAGAAGGGCTTCTCGATCGTCTTTTGAAATTATAAATGAATCTGATGTCTTTAGGAGTAGGCGGGCAAAATAGAACATTCATGAATAGCAAGAAAGTTCTGTGAACAAAAGCATAACTATTGGGATGCAGTTGTGTAGGGACGATCCCGAGATATCTCAACATCTCTCGGATAAAGGAATTGAAAGGCAGAATGCATCCAGCCCAACACATAAACTTGTTGCATGCTGTATACTCGGCCGGTGGAAAGTGAGGTCCATCTTGCCTTGTAGAAACCAAGACATCTTCAAACAAAATTACGTTTATTGAGCATAACCGATAAAGAGCAGCTTCGTTAATTCGAGAAGCCTATGAATCCACTGGATTATCGAGAAGAATAACACCCTTTGCAACATCAGGGGCAGGGCCTATATCCTCTGTTGGAAGGACTGGGACATCGGAAAAAAGATCAACTTGTGGATTAGAGACCTCTATTTGCTCCGCATGATGTCTTGGAGAAGGTCTTCCAGATATAGTTGCAGAACTTGATCTCGTTTTAGAACCAATTTGTCGTATCACCGAATCAGAAGACATATCAACTGAATGCTTCAAGCATTGGAGATATATATCAGCTATACTTAATAGATATTTGGGATTATAAAAATAACCTATTCCCCCCATGCTAAATGTGAACTAGTGTAGTGTAGTATATAACAGACATATACAGTTTGAAATCAGAAAGGCACAAATAAAACGACAAGACTTAGAGTTTTTTCCAGAGAGACCGTCATCGCTGACCGTATCAATTGGCAAAAGGATTGATCGATGACGAAAGCTCTAGGATCGACTATCGACATATTGAATTATGAAGTCCGTTATCTAAGTTCATTAGGAAATTTATTACTTAGTCCATTTTAAGAATTTCGAAAATTCGGTCGTTCAATCTCAAGTTCAATAGTTCAAGCATGCATGTTATGTTGTTCATTGTCATCTTATGTTCAAAGTCAGCAAGGCAAATTAGCGTTGAATGCTCGAATGAGTTGGATTAGATTAGCCTATAATGTAAATGTCGATCCCTTTCTCGTGACCTTCCTACCGATCACTCTTCTAGACCACTTCCTACCGATCCCTATATCACTACCCAATACCGATCTATTCTCTAAGAAATCCATACCAATCCCTCTCCAAACCCTTTTTCCCTGAATCTGGCCTTCAACCTTCCTTTGTTCCTTCATCTCCCCAACTAAAAACAACCAAACGACCAAATCCATCTCCTTCTTCTCCTTTCTCTCTCTCGTATCCAAGCGCTCACTATCGCCACCTTTCACTCACATCTGAAGCTTAAGACTCACAACTCAATTATGTAATTAAAGGAGATTTTGCAAGTTCATACCTATGAAAATATGGAATACCAAATTAAATCAGAGACGAGCGCTCAAGGATTTTTGAATCAAAGATGAAGGAAGAGCGAGTTTAGGGAAATGGTTGAAGTCGTGTTTGGATTTAGAATTTAAGGATGAGAAGCTTTCGTTCATTAAGGAAATTTTGGATATCTTGGGTTCAGTAGAGAAGGTTTATGCAAAGACAGGAAAATAAAAAGTGAAGATAGAAATAGAGAAGAGTTCGTATATATATGCGCTTTTGAGGGGATGGTTCGACCACAGGAAGAGTTGAGCGAGTCAAAGGTATGGAGAGGGTTCAACATTGTGGCCTGCTGATTCCTATTAGCACAGCCTTAGCAATGGATCAGCATGTTGAATGCCGATCCCTACACATATAAAAAAATAAAAAAAAATAAATAAATAATAAATAAAAGAAGAAATGATGAATGATGGATGATTGTGAAGGCTTGGTTATAAAAGTAAGCATACAAAATATTATAAAAATTGGCAACGACCTGTGAATGTTCGAACACGTCCGGGAGTCAACAACGGAAATGAGTATATGAATATGTACGGGAATGATTTAAAAGTTCAACTTCTTGAAATCAACAGGAATTGCAATCAAACCTGAAACTTTTAAATTCACGGCTGGATCAGATAATAAAAGACTTACAAGTCCCGCATGACCGGATTTGTATATACTAACGGAATACGACATGGACTTATATTATTGGAAGTCGACCAAAATCGATGGAGAATTCAATGCCTTGGAAAACGATTCGACAAAAGAATATCAATCAATCAGGAAGCTTGATGGACTTCTTTCCGACAATTCAGATTTGTTTCGATCAAAGCACGCCATGTTACCTAGAAGACGTACTTTGGGGGGCAAATGTTATCCGGTATCCCGACCCGACTATAATGGACTGATTGCGCAAGACGAATTCGACTGTTGTCAAGAAGGATGACCATGGAGCAATGGCTATAGAACCTGGAAGTAGAGTTCAAATGGTTATATGAAGCCAGGATTGAACGGAGTTGGTATATAGACGACGCACGATGCTAGAAATATGGATATTAGCTTGGATTAACAAAGGATCGGCATGGCGTGGTAGAACCCTAAGGATCAGTATGATTGGTTATGTGAGGAATAGGCATGGTTGAAATAAAGGAGGGGTCGACGTAGAAGGAAGTGTATGGATCGACATAGCTTTATAGGTAGACCTGTCAACAGATGCGTTCGGATGCAGATAGTGCCATATCCACATCCGCATCCAAAATCATTTTCAGATATCGGATATCCGCATCTGTGGATATGGACGGATATTGAATAATTATCCTATCCGCTAATGACCGACAAATCAAGAATTATAAAAAGAAAATTTTAGTTTAATATAAATATTTTTCAATCCCATTGATTATAAAAGTGCTAAAAATTAAATATGATGATAATAAATAGTTTCGAACAGTTAAAAAGGATTAAGTGTATATAACATAAACTACTAACTTAATAAAATAATAAACAAATATCTTTCAATGCACTAAAATACACATAATTTGAATTATAATCTTGACAAAAACCGGACGGATAATTTTCGGACACTGATGTCTTCGTATCCGCATCCGTTTTTCGGATATTGGATATTTATCCGCTTTTCGGATGCGGATGTGGATGAATTTTGGATTTTTCGGGTATCCATTAGCAGCCCTATTTATGGGCAAGAGGGATCGGCATAGCCCCATGGATGATAATAGATCGGCATAGCATTATGGATGATAATGGATCGACATAGCATTTTGGATGAGGCGGGATCAGTATTATATAATGGAGTTCAAGGAATATGCATGAATGGAATGTACAAGGGATCGACATGATCTAATATGAAATGATCGGTAGGAACAACTTTAAAATGGATCTGAACCAAAGATTAAGCAAAAGCACGAGCTCCATATACCCAATTGACATGATATTTAGAGAGCCATTATATCTAAGCATGAAGAAGCTAGCATAGGGATCATTGCTCCAGAATCGACCAATGGAAGGATCGGTACTGATCCTTCTTCATTGGAATTTAGGCCTAGTGACCCCTATGGTGGGCCCATATGGATAAGAAGGTCCTGTAGCCGAAGTTTCAAAGAGATTGGTGGTCGCCTTCACCTACAAATACTGGCCTAGAGGGTCATTTGGAAGGTTTTTACGCTGCTAGTTACATAGTTCTTTATTGTAATCAACTTTTTTCCTTACTTCTTGTTGTTTTCTATTGTAGTTAAGTTAATAGTGAATCAAAAAAGAGAGTATTCAAAGTGGACGTAGCCATACGACGTCGAACCACTATAAATCCCAGTGCTCTTGTTTATTGTTTTGGTTTGCTTATTAATTTACTCTATTTATCTGTTTTAATTTAGTTTTCTTCATTTACTTCTCTACACAAACCTATTCTCGAATGTTTGTGACCAATTTGGTTGCAAACAGAATGCGAGGATAGATGATGGATGTTATGTTTGCTTGATTGCTTATCACTCTAGGGATGTCACATGATGTAGATATCTGGACATCCCTTAGTACTTTGATGTATAGTACATCGATGATGACTTTGATAGAGTAGCGTATGTCTTGGTATGTGCTAATTCTATGGATGCAAGGACATGCCATGTATGAATTTTCCATAACATTTGTCCTAGTATATTAACCTTACAGTATTTGAGATTTTCTACTGCTCACACCATGCTGTTGTCTGACTCGGGATTTTATGATTTGCTTCCTATTATTCCGGGTACTCTTAAATTAGTTGATTAAGGATATCAGATCTGGCTAGCACGTTGAGCTAGATAGTGACGAGCAGGAGGCTATACTCTCATATTACTATATTTATCTGTTGTTGCTTATTATTCTCCAGTGAAGCACTATGGAGTTTACTAGTGCAATTGTGCATGTAGAGACAATTATTTATTTTGAGTTTATTATCAGTTGTATAAACTCTATCACTTATGATGTATAGATGTATGGATCCGACTACTCTAATTTTTGTGATTCATTCAGTTATTATTGCCTTGTCTGTTTTATATCTGAGATGTTTACTATTATATTTTATTTAATGCGTTGTGAGATATACGACAGTTCTATGATTCACTCACTTTACTCTATAACCCTTAATGGTCGTCCTACATCGACCAGGCACCATTGTAGCGCACACTACTATACAAGTTATACATTGGGCGTCGGTGGTGTAGGGTGGATCACATTTGGTATCAGAGCTTAGGTTGTATAGTTTAACCTAAAGGCAATGCGGTGTAGTAGAGATAAGGTATCCTTAGACTGGATCGAGAGTGTATATATATACAAGAGCGCTTACTTGTTATATATTTTGATTTTCAAAACTATATATATTATATATATATAGTATAGAAGTCGCACTACATACACGAGCACTACTTATGCAAAATTCCCTATAGAAAGGCTAACTGCCCTTATTATAGATTAAAGGATGAGTCGTCAAACTAGGAATGTCGCTAGAAACTCCGTCAAGAAGAAGGAGCCCGCTTAGGAGCTGCTAATCCCGACCTATAAGTTATGTTCAATACCGTGATGCAGAATATGCTGTAGAATGCTTAAGTAGCTGCTTTGAATGTTGCTATTAATGGTGGTGCTTCGTGGCAGCTTCCAAAGTCGATTTCGCTAAGCTGAACAAAGACTTTTCTAGTTTATATGGCAAACTGTTCCAAGGAATGGAGTTGGCGATGGAAGTGCGGGATTGAATTGATACTCGTAAAAGGACTTTCGACGAATTAGAGCTGAATGATGCTATAGAAAGGCGATTGGCTTCCAGACAGCTTCAAGGATGAGCCATTAAAATGAGGGCTGCTACTCCCGAGGATCGGTTCATTTTGGACCAGCTCAAAGCTAGATTCGAGGAAAATTTTATTCCTACAGCTTAGTGGTCAGTTCTATTCCGTTAAGTCATAGATCTGAAGTGGGAGGATATGACTGTCTCCAAACATGTTGTTGAGTTTGATGCCCTATCGGAATATAGGATGTCCTTCATTGACACTCCATTCAAGAAGAACAAAAAGTTCATTATTGGCTTAGACGACTACTTGGGAGAGAAATTTGTAAGGATTTTCAAGATGATAGTTGAGAACTCTCTACGACATGAAAGTATATATCCGAAACCGAAAGCTATTATTCCTAAAGAAGAACCAAATCCACAATCGGGTGGGGAAGGTAAGAAGAAATGGAATATAACAACAGTAGGAAGCAGTTTCAGAATAAAGAAGACTAAAAGAAGAAGATTAAAAGCAGGCTAATTTACTTTATCTACTTGGAAAATTGTCACTTTAGTAGAGACTGCAAATCTAAGGGGAAGAAGTATTTCGTCTGTAATAAGTTTGGGCATCTCAAGAAGGACTGTTTAGAACTACCTATGCAGAAATAGGTGGTGAAAGCATATGCTCTCAATGCTATCCTGACTCCGTCGAGTGCTTCATCGGCAAAAGAGAAGGGGAAGATTATTTTTAAAGGTATGCTTTCCATTAATGGTGTTCCTATCCATGTTTTATTTGATACCATGGCTTTACATTTCTTCATATTTAGTGACTTGTTATATAGATTGGGATTGAGACCCAAAATTGTTGACCGACCTTTGATTGTGATGAACCCTGTTGGAGGCTCCACTAGCCTACGTATGTATTATCGTGGTTTGGTCTTATCGAGTCGTGGATGTTCTTTTGATTATAATTGCTTTGTTTTGAGTTTTTCGGGGTTTGACATTATTCTGGATATGGCATGGTTTCATAGACGTGGAGTGATGGTGGATTATGGGAAGTCATTGGTGATGATAGGTGGATGATAGTGTTAAGCTACCTACTAGCTGATGAGGTGATGGTTAGCTTTCTATTCACTCGATATTCCATACGACGGTTTGTCATAGGTACCTATTGCTAGGGAGTATCTGGGCGTATTTGAGGAGGTGACCAGAATTCCACCACACAGAGAGATCGAGTTCCGTATTGATTTAGTAAAAGATGCCAGACAGATAGTAATGCCTTTGAGGATGACGACACCTAAAGAACAGCGGGAGCTCTAGGTGCAAGTGAATGACCTATTACGAAGAAGGTTCACTCATAGGAGTATTTCTAAGTAAGGAGCGCCAGTAATATATGCCATGAAGGTAGATGGTTCTCTTAGACTATGTGTCAATTACTGTTAACCCGCCTTTTGGCAAGGCCGCGGACAGACGGATTTAACTTAAACAACTTCACAACTATCGAGACTAAAGTATGATGGGTTCGGTTTAAAATGATGATAGGCAGTTTGGCAGATGACGTTCGGCATTGGGATGGTTCGGCGTTGAAGGCTGTTCGGCATAGAGAGATCGTCGTTCGACATAGAGGGATCGTTCGGCACTAAACGAGTGCTCGGCATTAGAAGGAGTGTTCGGCATAAATCTTGTTCGGCACTGGGCGAGCGTTCGGCATAGAGAGTTCGTCGTTCGGCATTAGATGGAGCGCTCGGCATTAACCAACGTTCGACATCTGGAGACGTTCGGCATTAGATGGAGCGCTCGGCATTAACCAACGTTCGGCATCTGGAGACATTCGACATTGGATGGAGCGCTCGGCATTAACCAACGTTCGGCATCTAGAGACGTTCGGCATTGGATGGATCGTTCGGCATCAAGGAGACGTTCGGCATTGAATGGATCGTTCGACATCAAGGAGCGTTCGGCATTGGATGGATCGTTCGGCATCAAGGAGCGTTCGGCATTGGATGGGTCGTTCGGCATACCTCACCTCGCTCGACATTGCACCTCGCACCTCCATATCTCGCACCTCCATACCTCGCACCTCCATACCTCGCACCTCCATATCTTGGTACCTCGCACCTCCATACCTCGGTACCTCGCACCTCCCAACGTTCGACATGAGGAGATCGTTCGGCATTCACACCTTGTTCGGCATCTATGGTTCGGCATATGGAGACCACACCATTTAGGCTGAGGTACTCGGCTACCAGGCCCACCAGGGAAGTCCAACCCGTCTTTGTCTATAAATAGAGAGGCAGGGGCACAGTAAAAGAGGATCTTCTTTCTGCTCTCTTACTTTCTCTTTTCTAAGGCTAAGGCAACTCTGCCATTTTGTAACTGTAATCGATTATTACAGCAATAAAAAGCAAACTTCTGGAGTGGACGTAGGCCGGAGTTAGCCGAACCACTATAAAATCTGTTGTTCTTTACTACTTTCATTTCGGTTTTAACTATTCTTCACATTATTACTCTCTACATACATTCTATCTCTGAGCTGTGATTGGTATTTGGTGCTTTCATCTGGATTTGGGGGTTAGTGACCAATTTTGGCGCTAACACTTTGGTGCTTTCATCGAGAGATTGAAACACTCAGGAATTTTGAAGTTAGGAATTTGGATCTTAGAAAGCAATGGCAAGACCACCAAGGAAGAGGCAAGCAGTGGAAAGGAGCAATCAGGAAGGAAGTCAAGCGGCATCTTCTGGAGCTGGAGAGGGTCATGCATCCATCTACATAACTCGGGAGGAGATGCAAGTGATGATGAATTCTATGCAAGAGCAGATGATGAAACGGCAAGAGGAGATGATGTAGGCTCTTCTTAGGCAATTTGGACAACCAGGAACTGCAGGAGCTCAAGTTCGTGGAACTGGACCAGAGGAACTCAACCAACGGACAGATGGAGTAAATCAGCAGGGGGCAGCTCCCAATCAACAAACAGCTAACAATCTAGATGGACCTAGACTCGGGGGCATACCACCAGGTAATGTTGGACAAGTTCATGGAGGGATACCAGATGAAGCTACGCGGCCTGGCGTCGATAGGAATACAGGAGTACATGATGAAGAATATGTGCCAGAATTTCCTCGGGGACTTGGGGGGCAGTCTGGATTGGTTGGAAATACTGGATTGGCTGACATTATCAGGCGGACTATTCGCGGAGGTCTGACAAACAGGGATTCAGAGGGAGTTAACAAAAGTCTGTTTACCCAGAACATCAGGACAGCTAGGAATCCGTCCGATTTCAAACTACCCACTCTGGAAGTATACAACAGGAAGACGGATCCCACCGACCACTTGATGAGATACACTAGGCATATGGAAGTGCTGGGGGCAACGGAGGAGGTTATGGCCCGATGTTTCCCCCTGTACTTAACTGAAATTGCTGCTATGTGGTTTAGACAGCTGGAGGATGGATCCATTGGAACATGGACAGAACTGGTGGACAAGTTCTTAAGTCAGTTTCGAGTTCACATAAAAAGGCCAAAGAATGTGATGACGCTAACGTCAGTTAAACAGGGGGCAGATGAATCGCTCAGGACATTCTTAACTCGATTTAATGCAGCAGTTGCTTCGGTGGATCGGCCAGATCCATCAATGGTTCTGATGGCTGCGGTATCAGAAGTCAGAGATAACTCGGATTTCAAAGTATCATTGGTACGTGACCCACCGTTGGATCTTGGGGAATTCTTTCATGAAGCCGAAAGATTTCTTCGACAAGAGGATGCATGTTTGGACATGAGGTCAAAGGAAGTAAACATGACTAAGGATGGAGGACTACCCGACGAAAGCTCGGGTGGGGGCAAGGATAAAGGGAAAAGGAAGTGCTGGGGAGAACCAAAGTTCTCCACTTACACAGGATTGAACGCAACGTTAGAGCGGATTTTCTTAGATACTCGAGATCGCCTTTCTTATCGAAGGCCAGCAAGGAGGGAACCCTCAGAACGAGAAAGGGCGTCAGGAAGGCACTGTCTTTTTAATGACCTGGACAGGCATGACACTAACAGCTGCCGGCATTTGAAGGACATAATCGAGGAGCATATAAGGAATGGTCAGTTGCGACAGTATGTCGGAACTCAGAATGCGGCGGTGGAACAGGAGCAGCCACCGCCTGCCTTGAACGACGAGGGCATGAGGCCAAGGAATGGTGGCCGATTGGTCATCAACTAAACTTGATGGTTTGGAATAAGTAACAAACTCCGGGCAAACGGTTAAATCACTTACTCATGTACGGGGTCGGAGATAACCCTCAGGCATGCTCTGAGATGATGGCTTGCCGAAACGCCCGGGTTTGCGAAATCTGTTTTTTCCTTTGACTTGGACATTTACTTTTTCTGGTTTGGTTTTGGAGTTTGGTTTGAACTCCCTGTTTTGCTCATTTTCTGGTTTGGATTCTGGTTTGGATGTTTGTTTTTTGGTATGGATTTTTGATATGGGTTTCTGGTTTTCTATTTGGATTTGGATTTCGGATCGGATTTTGATTGGATTTTCTCTAGATTTTTGGCTAAAAGGTCGTCGAGTATGGACTATGCTCGACAACGGTCCGGAGAGACTAGGATTCGGCCTAGGATTTAAGCCATATATTATCGGTTACTATTTTAGGTCGTCGAGTATGGACTATGTTCGGCAAGGGTCCGGAGTGACCAGGATTCGGCTTAGGACTTAAGCCACGGCATTCTTCGACGTTCAGGGACACTGAACCATGAACACCATGGAATTACTTAACGTAGGTCGTCAAGTGTGGATTGCGCTTGGCAAGAACCCGGAGAGGTTACGGATTTGGATATTGGCTATGAATAGCTAAGGATTCGGACAAGGACCCGGAGCGGTCCCGGATTTGGATATCGACCCGGAGAGGTCATGGATATGGTTATAGGTTATTGGATATGGATGGATTGGAACTCGGTAGTCGGGTTCAGATGGATGTGGAATTGGGTAAGGACTTGGTTACTGGATAAGAATCAGACATCGACTCGGAACAGTCGTGGAAATGGATCAAGATATGGCCGTGGTACTCGGATAAGATGGCTTGGTAATGGATTGGGTTATGAATCGGAAAGTATGGATGTGGATAACATACATACTTGGGATATTGGACTTGAGGCTATTCAAAACACACCTTTCACAACAAGGCATGTTTTGGGGGGCAAGTGTTAACCCGCCTTTTGGCAAGGCCGCGGACAGACGGATTTAACTTAAACAACTTCACAACTATCGAGACTAAAGTATGATGGGTTCGGTTTAAAATGATGATAGGCAGTTTGGCAGATGACGTTCGGCATTGGGATGGTTCGGCGTTGAAGGCTGTTCGGCATAGAGAGATCGTCGTTCGACATAGAGGGATCGTTCGGCACTGAACGAGTGCTCGGCATTAGAAGGAGTGTTCGGCATAAATCTTGTTCGGCACTGGGCGAGCGTTCGGCATAGAGAGTTCGTCGTTCGGCATTAGATGGAGCGCTCGGTATTAACCAACATTCGGCATCTGGAGACGTTCGGCATTAGATGGAGCGCTCGGCATTAACCAACGTTCGGCATCTGGAGACATTCGACATTGGATGGAGCGCTCGGTATTAACCAACGTTCGGCATCTAGAGACGTTCGGCATTGGATGGATCGTTCGACATCAAGGAGACGTTCGGCATTGGATGGATCGTTCGGCATCAAGGAGCGTTCGACATTGGATGGATCGTTCGGCATCAAGGAGCGTTCGGTATTGGATGGGTCATTCGGCATACCTCACCTCGCTCGACATTGCACCTCGCACCTCCATATCTCGCACCTCCATACTCCGCACCTCCATACCTCGCACCTCCTTACCTCGCACCTCCATATCTTGGTACCTCGCACCTCCATACCTCGGTACCTCGCACCTCCCAACGTTCGACATGAGGAGATCGTTCGGCATTCACACCTTGTTCGGCATCTATGGTTCGGCATATGGAGACCACACCATTTGGGCTGAGGTACTCGGCTACCAGGCCCACCAGGGAAGTCCAAACCGTCTTTGTCTATAAATAGAGAGGCAGGGGCACAGTAAAATAGGATCTTCTTTCTGCTCTCTTACTTTCTCTTTTCTAAGGCTAAGGCAACTCTGCCATTTTGTAACTGTAATCGATTATTACAGCAATAAAAAGCAAACTTCTGGAGTGGACGTAGGCCGGAGTTAGCCGAACCACTATAAAATCTGTTGTTCTTTACTGCTTTCATTTCAGTTTTAACTGTTCTTCACATTATTACTCTCTACATACATTCTATCTCTGAGCTGTGATTGGTATTTGGTGCTTTCATCTGGATTTGGGGGTTAGTGACCAATTTTGGCGCTAACAATTACTGTGAGCTGAATAAAGTGACGAGGAAGAACAAGTGTCCACTCCCTTGTATTGATGACTTTTTGATCAGCTTCATGGTACTAGAGTATTTTATCTGCTGGATCTTGCAATGTAATTTCACAAACCGAGAGTAGCGAAGGAGAGTATGTCAATTGTAGCATTTTGTATGCCATCTAGATTCTATGAGTGGTTGGTTATGCTATTCAAGATAACTAACGTGTCAACATACTTCATTGATATCATGAATCTTGTTTTCAAGGGTCAGCCAAATAAATTTGTTCTTATGTTCGTCGATGATATTCTCATCTACTCATAGACAGAGGAGGAACACAACATGCAATTGAGGATCATGCTTGAGGTGTTGAGAGAGCACCGACTGAAAGTGAAGTTTTTGAAGTGTCACTTTTGGAGGAGGGAAGTGAGATTCTTGAGTCACATTGTTTCCAAGCAGGGCATTGTTGTGGACCCTGCAAAAGTTGGAACAGTCCATTAGACTCAAAAACACTACGAATGTGAGAAATTTCTTAGGGTTAATTGGATATAGATGATTCATTTAGGAATTCTCAAAAGCAGCCGCACTGTTTTCTTAGTTGATGAAAATTGAATCAAAGCTAGAGTAGAGAGGCAAAGTTGTTACATATTCTAGTCAACAACTGAAGCCACATGTGAAGAAATACCGACCTATGATTTGGAGTTAGCAGCCATTGTGTTTTCGTTGAAGGTTTGGAGGCACTATCTTTTAGGAGAGAGGTTCGAGATGTTCACCGACCATAAATTCATAGATGGATCTTAACCTTTGTCGATAACGATGGTTAGAGTTCCTAACCTCCTATGACTTTGATATTGCATGTACATCGAGGAAAGGGAATGCAGTTGCTGGTGCATTGAGTAGGAGACATGCCAGCTTGGAAGCTATATTTCTAGAATGGATGCAGCTAGCATATATTGCTGGTTATGATTTCTGATCGAGATGCAAGCTAGAGCCAGAGATATTAACGAGCTTGACTATCAGGCCTACTCTAATTGAGCGGATCCGTACTAGTCAGAGGCATGATGCCAGATTAGCTATGATCATTGCTAATATCGAAGCTAGAGTAGAGTCCGAAGAGATGAGTCGGTACAGACTTTACCGAGAAGATTGGTTTTGTAAAGATGGTGGATTAATTGTTCTTGATGTTGATGGGTTAAGGGATGAGGTACTATGAGAGTGTTATCATTTAAGATTAACTATCCATCCTGGTGGTAATGATACGTATCATGATATAAAGCAGACTTATTACTGGGAAGGGATGAAGAAAGAAAATTGGACGTTCATCTCAAATTGCATGAACTTCCAGCTAGTTAAGGCAAAGAAGAAGAACACTAATGAGTTAATGCCACCACTATAAGTTCCCCAGTGGAAGTAGGAACAAGTCTCGATGGATTTCATCAATGTACTGCCAAGGACTAGAGCAGGGTATGACAAAATTTAGGTAATAATCAATCGATTGACCGAAAGTGCCAGATTTATATTCGTCAAGTCAAGTAGAATGACAGTCAAACTGGCTGAATTTTATGTGAAATGGATAGTACGATTCCATGGTGTTTCGAAGAGCATTGTGAGTGGCCGAAGCTCATTGTTCACTAGTGGGTTCTAGAAGAGCTTACAAGAGGTGTTGGGGATCGAGCTGCGTCTAAGTATGACTTATCATCCTCAATCTGACGGCCAAATCGAGAGAGTGAATTGTATCTTAGAGGATCTCTTGCAGGCTTATAATTGACTTTGGAGGCTCATAGGATAATCACTTACATCTCATTGAATTCGCATACTTATAAGTCCAGCATCGGTATGGACTCATTCGAGGCATTATATGGTAGACCATGCAACGCTCCTTTGTGTTGGTGAAAGCAGGTGAGAAACTGATACTTGGGCCAGAAATGATTAGAGAAACATTGGAGAAGATCAAGATTATTTGGCAATGGATGAAAGCTGCTTAAGATAGACAAAAGAGCTACGCTGATAAGAGGCGTAGAGATCTAGAGTTCTTTGTCTGTGATATGGTATTCATCAAGATCTCTTTATTAAAGAACGTAATTCGTTCGGCATTAAATGGAAGTTGGCACCGAGATTCATAGGTCCATTTTCGGTAGTAGAGAGGATTTGGAACCTTGCTTATTGGGTCGACTTACCTCAAAGAATGGTGGGAGTGCACAATGTGTTCCGCCTTTCTCACTTGCAAAAGTTTATGCATGACTCTGGTGTAACCATCGCACCGGATCAACTAGATGATATCCAGATTGAACCAGAGGCTTCGAAACCTCGTAGGTCTATTTGTATCATCAGACATGATATGTAGCATCTTAAGAGGAAGACAGTGAAGTTGGTAAAGGTTCAATGGAGTGAAAAATAAGGTGATTGCACTTGGGAGATGTAGGAGAGCATGAGACAGCTTATCCAGAGCTCTTTACTTGGTGAGACTTTCTGTTTATCACTTTACTTTCACTTATGATATCATGAAGTATACTTTGCTATAGTATCCTGCATGTTATGATAGGCTTGGATGTTACTATTTTCATTTGTTGTTGTGTATACATGTTAGATGTGTAATGATTGCTTATGCTTTTATACGGTTGTTAGCATGAGGGATAAAATTATTGATTTTGTTTAGGATTTCGGGGGGGGGGGGGGGGGCATTTCCTAAAGGGGAAGAATGTAACGACTCATATTTTATATATCAGATGATCATATAATGTTATTTTTATTTCTATTTAAGGTCATACCATTCTATAACTTTGGAAAATGACCATTAAAGAAATTTTCTATTAACGGATTTCTTCGCTAACATCCAAAAAGTACAAAGGAAGAGGAATTTGGTTAAGTAAAGGCTTGGATCACCCTTATGGGCTTTAATGAATGTTTGCAAAAAGAAACGCTTGGTTGAGAAAGGGCTTAGGTAAATAGGCTTAGTATGCTCAAGTCTATAACATTGTCATAATTGTTCATGTTGAAGCTATGCCCAAATTTATGTCGAAGCCATGCCATCTTGAAGTCAATTATCGTATCTCACCCATGATCAAATAGTAATTGAGTTTATGCGTGTTTTAGAATTGAAGCAAGCTATGATAAAAATCATAAGTGCTTTGGAATTCAAAATAAGTCACCCTTTTCACAATTGGCAGAAATCCCTAAATCCATTTAGGGTTACAAAGTTAAAATGTAAAAAGTTGAGAAAAGAATGATTCACCATTTTCTTCATGCCTCCAGGTCTGTATTTATAGGAGTTGAGGGATGCGACATGGCTGCCATGTGTCCATGCGGCATGCTTGACCTCCGGCATTAACCATATTGATGGCGCATGGTACTATGCCTTGGTTAATGATGAACTTTGGCATCTTGTAACATCCCCATTTGGAGGCCCAAAACTAACTGCTACGGATGCTACAGTCATCCATAGTTATTAATTCTCGATGACCAAATGCGGTAATGTTAGATACATTGATATACTAGAAGCACATGATTATGAAAACAAAAAAATCGGTTTAATTTTTGTTTCTCATTTCATTACAAGTAGCATTTCAGATTCATTACATAATCCCATATGTAAGCCACATTTCGAGAAATTACAATTTATTACAAAATACGCCAATAGCAACATATGAAGATGCCCCCTTGGTTGATCAGAGTCTAAATATAGGCACTAAACAATTTTTACCATAGCATCCAATAACACATTGGAATCAAATAGAAATAACTCTTAATAGCTAGCTTGCCCACTGCACGTCTTCGGAAGCTTATTCGTCTAAAGGAAAACCTGAAAACCTTAACTCTAAAACTACTCAAAATAAATTGAGCACCCGAGAGTTTAATGGGAAAAACATAAACTTCGAGTCAGACAAAAGGTCTGGTGTGAATAATAACCTACCATCTTGAATCATATAAATATTTAGTGAGTCTACGCCGCTTAGCGGAACGGGTTTTCCCCTCACTAGCATCTCAACCCAATTTATAATAACCATATACTGTGCATCTACATCCACAATGGTTAAGACATAACATAACAAAATGTATCATGATGATATGCAAACATGCAATATGCTCTGTATTTGCCATCCTTATTTACTTGACTATCCGTCTCAAGTTATAGTTTCTAGGGTCACTATTGACCTATTAGTTTTCAGGGGCTGACTAATAACCTGTTTCAAACTTGCAAACTATCTATCCGGTTTCATAGTTTTCATGGAATCACAAAGAATCTATTGGTATCTACCGACAACATTATCCAATCATAGTTTCCATGGGCTTACTATAAACCTATTGGATTCTCCAATAACATCTCTCATGTCATAGTTTTCATGGGTTGATTACGAACCTATTAAACTCTATTAATAACTTGTTCTAGACATAGTTTTCATGGGGTCACTAAGAAACTATTGGCCCCTACCAATAACAGTTTCCATATAGAGTTTTCATGAGCTTACTAATAACTTGTCTAAGCCAATGATCTTTGATCAGCTTTGGGCATCCTATATTCTGGTCTATCTGACCTCCTGAATGCAATTCTACTCACACAGGAGTTAATCCAATGTATATTCACTACTGGGTCAACCTAGTTGGTTATTCCACCTTTAACACCCCAAAATGCAGTTATGGGTTAATAATGAAGTGAATTATGATTACAGAAGCAAACATGATAACTGATCAAAACATAACAATATAAACATCCATGATCTAATTCCTTGTAATCATTTTCTAAAAATAGGGTTAATGCCCTTAACCCACTATCTTTATCAAGGAAAGCTGCCTCTAAAATTACATATTTAAATGCCATTTCAAAGTCTTTCATATTACCATGTATTTACTTTAAAAATGAGATTGGGTTTTCAAATTTGAAAACTAAGGCTTTCGACTATATTATTTGTATCATTACTTGAAACCTTAAATGTTCTCTTTCGAAACCATCCAACATATCTTTCGAATATTTGGTTGCATACCTTTCGAAACACTGAAAAATATACCCTTTGAAAGCATTGGAAACCTTTCTTTCAAAACACTGAAAAACACACCTTTCGAAAGCATTCAGTTCAAGTAAGATTTTATGGAAGCATAGCTTCGAAACCATTTGAAAGCATCTCTTTCGCAATCATTGGGTTTAACATTTAATATAACTACTGGGTCAAAGAGAACGTATGCAAAAGTATCCCTTTCGAAAGCATTGATCTCAAATAAATGAATTAGGGAAGAGGATAGCTTCGAAACCAACCTTTCGAAACCATTGCCTCCGAAACTCTTATTAAAAGTGGCTAAAACGAAAGCATTGAGAAAGCAGCTTTAAAAATTTAAAAGGACGAAAGCTTTTCTTTCGAATACTATAAAGAAATGCGGCCTCTAACTGATTCAAAAGGTATGAATGCGGCAACTAGGTATCGATTGAGTTCAAAATTCGGCAACTCTTTCGAAAGCTTCTTTAAAAACAAAGGCAAGTTGAATTGATTCGAAATTTAATAAAAGTAGTTTCAACCCCTTTGAAAGCATCTTTTAAAAACAAAGGCAAGTAATGGATTCGAAAGCTTATAAGAATGGCTTCAACCCCTTCGAAAGCATGCCTTCGACATAGTCCCTTCCGCCTTTCTCTAATCTACTACATATCAATTGATTGATATCATGTGCATTGGTTTCGAATAGGTATGAAAGGCCTACTGGGCATCGTGACGGAAGCAAGCAAATGGAAGTGGTGAAGTTGTAATTCGAAACAAAACTAATTTTTATGCCTTTCAAAGTAATTTCTTTTTACCTAACTTGCCTAATTTGTCAAAATATGATTGGTTGCCAATTATTTATAAAAATTCTTTTCTAAAAAGGTTGCCGAATTCAAAAATTAACAATTGAAAATGTTTTAGTAAATAAGCCCTTCTCCTTAACAAAACAATTAAAACGTTTAAGTCCACTAACTTAAATAATTTAAAAACCATAATAAAACACTTAGAAAAATTCCCAAAATATACAATTATTCACTTTTAATATGTTTTCTAACATATATAAATTTCAGACATGAAAACAATACTTGATTGCCTTAAATAATTTAAACCCAAAATTTTCTATTTCTTCCATTTAAAATTCATAATAAATTATCCATAGCTTGAAATATTATGAGAATTTAAACCCATCTCCAAAATAATGTTTTACACAACATATTCAAATATCACGGCATTCAAAAATCAATTTTGCACGATTGTAACCTTAAAATCGAATTATATTATCCCACAAAAATCCTTGTTTAAATTATAACATGACATATAAATCAAAGCATATCATCATTCATCCATCCAAACGGTCTCAAACCTTAAACCCGAAATTAAAAGTTCAAAAAAACTTATATGAGGTGGTATAGATCATTATTCACCTTGTTTGGATAAGGAATTGGAGATTGTTCTTTACTTTAATCTTCCTCGCTTGAATCTTAGCCTCTAATTGATTTTTGAGCTCCTCTTCTACTAGGGTTATGACCGGCCTTGTTTCTCCTTTGTGTATGTTTTTGGTTTCTGAAAATGTAAATGAGAATGAGGTAAGGGGTTTATGGGTTATGGGGCTATTCCCATATTACTCTTGCCTTATTCTCTTAGGTATTTAACTTATAAACCATTTTTATAAATCCATTTAGTTAAGGAACAAGCCTAATTAGTTTTCAAATCTCAATTTCCTTATCAGTCTAATCTCTGTATTACTCTATTTAATATTTCTAATTAAATATCCTGAATAATGTTATTTAAAATTATAGGTGTTACACATCCACTTGCATAATGGTGAACTTCGGCGCTTAGCATCCATCCCGCCTTAATAATTTTCATTAATGACATTTGATTTCAACATTGCATTAAGAATATGCGGAATCTGAAACACCTCACATCCCTTAGTATACCTAAAAGGACAAACTAGAAGGCGTGGTACGTTGTAGGTATAAACTAAAACTAGCAGAGGCAAAGATTCATAAGACAGAAATAGGTAAAAACAGCGGAAACAATTTAAATAATAACTTATTTAGAATAGAACTTTATAATTGCTTTAAAAATGAAATAAGTCACTAAATACCAAATACATCACGTGTCAAAATACCATACATATATGTCTTATGAAATCAAAGAAAACCATAGCCTCAAAAATTAAAGTACAACTATACCCTAACATGTGCCAGTACAAATAAAGAACAAAAAGCTGAAATAAAAGAAGTGGAAGTACATAGTGGAATCTCCTTCAAAGAAACCTCCAAGCAACTGCAAACCACTGTCCTCTTCCTTGATTGCCTATGGGGGGAAAGGGGGAAAATAGAGGAGTGGGTCAGACTATAAGTCTGGTGAATGATAGTAATTACTAGAATCTTTAAGCAAAGTAAAGGTAATATGCTTTACAACAGTTCTAGTATATAAAAAGAAACAAAGGAAATAGAAGAAGGAATCAGCTGGAAATAATATGAATTAACTATTAAATATGATTGGTTAACTTTATCCTTGATTGCTGTTTTGATTAGGCTGAATCCCTAACCCTATAATTAGGATGAAATCCTAATTCTACATTTCTACCCTTTTGATCGGTCTGCTACTCCATAGTACCTACTACGGACTAGATGCTATATAACTCCCTATACATAAGGTAATGGCATCTACGAAAGATGCACAAAGTACAATGGTGTTTACGAAAGACGCACAGAGTATCTACCGTGGACTAGATGTTATATAGCTCCTAACACAGAAGGAAATGGTGTCTACGAAAGACACACATACTTAAGCGCTTGGAACTCATAGCGATTACTGAGCACCGAAATGGAAGTTGCACGCGTAACTGCCACCGTGCTCATGCTACATGTTGCTCCACCTATTGGGTATTCTTATTACCTGTGCTCTAGCATAAGCGTGCCCCTCGTCCCACTTCAAGATTATGCGAAACACTGTGTCTATAGAAAAATAGGGGAAATGCTGTTGGTACTGGCCCGTCATCCAAACAATATCTAGTTGCACCCCTTGTCCAAATCCCCCGTGATTTGGACTTCTATTTGACCAATTACTACCATTATTAGCATAAGCGTGCCCTCATCTCACTTTAGGCTAATGTGAGACCACCAATTTGTATAATAGGGAATGCTTTTTGGTATAGGTCCTACTTTCATCTTTGCTTATTAACTTAGATAAATTATATAAATAAGCCTTTATTATTATCTTCACTATCTTTGCTTATTAATTTATCCTAAGTCTTAAAATAAGCCTCCTTTTGTTCTATTTCTTATTATAACTTACGTTATAATCATGCTTATTACTTAACCCAAGGCCTAAGTGTGAAAATAAGCCTCTTTTATCTTATACTTTTTTTGGTTATAATTGTAAGTTATAACTAGTCTAATTATCTTTAATTAGTCCAATTCTAACATTAATTTTATAATTAGCCTCAATTTCAGTCTTAATTCCATTTTTATTATAGTCTTTACAATTTACATCTTATCTTCCATTATTTCAGTATTCTTATAATTTTAATCCATATTCGCGTTTAATCTATTCTAATCCATACGCGACGAAGAAGGAGAAATAAAAGAAAACTGAAAATAGAAGAAAATCTAAAGCGTAGGAAAAAATGTAAATAATGCATAAATAACTGTAAATAAATTGTAAATAAATGGAAAGCTATAATTAATAGAAATAAACTAAAATTAACTGAAAAGAATAGCTAAAAGAAATAGACTGAAAATAATTCTAAAAATTGTAAATAAACTACTAAAAAGGTTATTCCAAAAATCGTAGTAAAACTACAACTATTGGAAACCCTATTATTTTAAATTACTTAAAGAAATTTAAAATAATTACAATCACTCACCTTTGGTCCTTAGCTCTTCCCTTTAGGTCTTCCCGGACCCACTTGAGGGTATTAAAATATTTTATTTAAAAAGTTTCTCTCCTTGGAAAATTATTTCTTTTAGGGTCCTTCCTAAAAAGGTGAACCCAAGCAGAGAAAATCTAGAATGAGAAAAAGTGTTAGGCATAGGGTCTTATTTATATGGGTAGAAGTGGATCTCAGACCGTTGGATTTGGAGATTGAATAGGATGCAACCACGTCACAGGCTGAATAGGAGCCATCGGATGGAAGCACGGAAGGACTGGATGGAGCCAAAGATCGAAAAAATCGCGTACAAAACATGCTGGAACGAACAAAAAGTTCGTTCGCTCACCACGTAGGTTGGGTCGACCGCATGGTCGACCTTCACCCTCCTAGGTCGACCGGCCGGTCGACCTAAGGGTTGGTTAGGTCGACCCTATTCGACCTAGCCATATATTATTATTATTATTATTATTATTATTTTTCTTGTTTCCTTGTTTATTTCGTTTCTCCTCCATACTAGCTCAGATTCTGACGTTCTATATATAGAAATCGACTAGAAAATTACCACGGACACAATGGTGCAACTCCCGTGGCTCAATTATGATAATTTCACAAAGTTATTTTATTATTTCATTAATTAACAAATTAATTATTATGGGTTAAATTTCAGGTTGTTACATTCTCCCCTCCTTAAGGGATTTCGTCCCCGAAATCTCTAAGGATAAAAGAATGAACTAAATGTTTCCATCCAAATTCTACAACCAACTACTCAACCATCATCCATTACATCCATTATCCTTAAGTTTTTCTAATGCGATTTATGATACTTACGCAATTAGTGTAGTGTGAATATCCCTAACTAATGCAAAAGATTAGGTGGTCCACTGATTCAGTTGACCTCCTTTTATGCAATCATGCCCGTGCTATGTATCCAAATGATAACTTATAGTTCTATATGCGTGCTTTAAATATCATCCGAATGCAACAATCATGTGATAATCATCCATTTATAGCAATAATAAAAAATAAAATAAAATGCGAGCACATCCATATGCATATGCTCTAGTGTCCTAGTTAGACCGATCCCTAAAGGAAAATAGTGCCTAGGGTAAGTATATGTGTCCATAGCATCCATTAGCAAACACTTGCAACCACTGACATACATCATTCATAACATGTTTACATCAAATCCTACCATCCATAGGTTAAGTCCTAAGTTCTACCCTCCCAAAGGATAATAAAGGAATAAACCTATTCAAAACTAAAGATGGAAATAGGAAATTCTAAAACTTACTATCGAAAAGATGAGGATAGGAAGTATGAATCTTCTCTTCAGCCTCCATGTAGCGTCTGCAACATCATCTCCCCACTGCACCTTTACTAACAGAACTTCTTTATTCTTATGTCTCTTGGTGTCTCGTCCAATGATCTTCATAGGAATATGACGAACTGATGCTTCCCTTTCTACTTCCACTTCCTCTAACTGACTAGGTTCCGCAACCTCCGCCGAGTCATGTAAGCACTTTCTCAAGTGCGAAACATGGAAAATGTCGTGCACTCCTGCGAGCCCCTCTGGGAGCTTCACTCGATACGCCCTCTTCCCTACTCTCTCTACGATAGGGAATGGTGCTACAAATTTGGGGGCTAACTTCCCACTCGATCCAAACCTTACCACCTTCCTCAGCAGGGATACCTTAATAAAAACTAAGTCTCCAACCCCAAACTCAATGTCTCTCCTTCACTTGTCCGCATAAGACTTTTGCCTATCTTAGGCTGTCTTCATCCACATTCGAATCAAATCCACCTTCTCCGAGGTTTCCCTAACCATGTCAGGACCAAGTAGAAACTTCTCCATAGACTCTACCCAACATGAGGGTGATTTGCAAGGTCTCCGATATAGAGCTTCAAATGGTGCCATCCCAATGCTAGCTTGGAAACTGTTATTATATGCGAACTCCACCAAAGAAAGATGTGTTAGTCCTTAAGATGATGGTTTTGATGACAATAACCTTAGAATAGATTATAAAATATAAATACTAACATTATAAGTTTAGATATATATGTATATGCAGGATTTAACCATGCAGGTACCAAGAATGAAGACTGTACAGTATAGAGATTCAAGATATCAAGATTGAAGACTCATGAGTATCAAGATTATCAAGAGTTCAAGAGTTCAAGGTAAGTATTGAGTCTAGAATTATGTTAAAACTTCACAATAGCACTGAAATCTTCACTCTATTTTTCTTTTGGGATGGAACCCATTTCTACCTTTTTAGTGGCTTACAAACCCACGACAAGTAGCTTACAAACCTACGACAAGTGGCATACAAACCCACGAACATCCTGGTTTTGTACAAGTTCTCGAGTCCTGACATGATGAGATACTCTACAGGAAGAAGCTTGCAAAACTACTTCAAAATGTTTTTTCAAAACTACTTCAGAATGATTTTCAAAATTGATTTTCAAAATGTTTTAGCCTTAAAAATTATCTTTTCAAATGATTTTTCAAAAAGATGTTTTAGCCTTAAATATTCTTGTTTTTAATCTTCGTCTGTTTTAAACTATCTTTTTAATATAACATATTTATACTTAGATTTAAATATAAAATTATAGTAAAATTATATATATAGTGTTCTCTATATTTATCTATGTATTTTATCTATAGTCAAGTATATTTATAAAGTTTAAAATAGTTTTAATATAAGATAAAGGTTATTTTCAAAGAAAATCAAACTATCAAAAATTGCTTTGGGATGTCGACATGCCTATGGTGACCATGTCGACATGGTGACAGTTGAGTTCAAAATTTAAATTTCAAAAGAAGTGTCTATTCGTCATAACCTTTCACGAATGGACATGACTGTTGTTCTTCTATAAATAGGGGTTAGTTTCAACGAATTTTAATATCAGATTTTCTGGTTTTTCACTTCTCTTCTTCTTCCACATTTTCTTATTCAAAATTCTATCATCACTCTGCCGAAATCAATATTGAATCCGACTAGATTATCTTTGGTTTGATTCTCTTTCACTATCTCAACAAGATCCAAGTGCTATTCAGAGTTATAGGCTTCTTTGTTATCTATCTAGCGAGAAAAGGTGTGATTGTAGCCTTGGAAATCAATCAAGCGAGAAAAGGTGTGATTGTAGCCTTGGAAATCAATTGGGTGAACTTGTTGCCCCGGAAATCAAGTATCTCTACCCAGAGGATTGTGATTCTGGAGGGTGTACCTCGTAGCCTTGAAACCGAGGGTTGTAATTGTTGAATTGCTTTTGAAAGGAAATCTGTACTTAGTTGTGCGGGACTGGATGTAGGGTAACCCCGAACCAGTATAAAATCCGGCGTGTTCTTTCCTTTACTGCATTTACTTTATTTCTGCATCTGTGTTTGATTCTGTGATTATATTTGTGTTTGAATTTACATACATCTGTGTACAAATTAACATAAACTTAAAAAGATTTAGTAATTTCTTATAAACACTATTCACCCCCTCTCTAGTGTTATTCCTAGCCTTAAGATCCGTAATCCCCATTCCTCACATTTGGTATCAGAGCAAGGTTTTCAAAAGTTTCATAATTTGATTTTTGAAAAGTTTTCAAAATGGCTACCAATACTGGTACTGTTATTAACACTAGTATCCCTGTCACTAGTTCATTTGTAGAAGGTCAGTCTACTGCCAGTGCCAGACCACCACTTTTTAATGGCAGTAACTATGCATATTGGGCATGTAGGATGAAAATATATTTACAAAGGATTAGATACTTGGAATATCACACAAACTGAATATTCTGAACCCACAACTAATTTTGCACAGTGGACCATTGAGCAAAAGACTGTTGCACAAAATAATTCTAAAGCAATGAATATTTTGTTTTGTTCACTTGATAGAAATGAATTTAATAGAGTGTCAGTTTGTAAGTCTGCATATGAAATCTGGAAAACTTTGCAAGTGACTCACGAAGGAACAAGAAAAGTTAAACAGACCAAAATTTCCATGCTCACAAATCAGTTTCAGTTATTTAAAATGAATACTAATGAGTCTATTTCAGGTATGTATAGTCGATTTCAAGATATTGTGCATTCTTTAATATCCTTGGGAAAGGAATTTTCGGAAGAAGATCAAGTCAGCAAATTTTTAAATTCTCTCACTCCAGAATGGGATCAAAAGACACTTGCAATCGAAGAGGCAAATGACATCAGTACTTTAAAGATAGAAGAATTAATTGGAAATCTAGTGTCATTTGAAGTTCAAATGATCGGGAGAAGAGAAAGCAAAGCATCTGAAAAGAAATCAATGGCATTCAATGCATTAACCGACGGATCAGACTCAAACAGTGATAATGATGACGAGATAGCATTTATGACCAGAAATTTTCGGAAATTCCTGAAATACAGAAAGATGAATAATCTCAAGAGAAACAACTATAAGAATTCTGGAAATCAGAATGCAGTGCCAAACAATGTAAAATGTTTCAACTGTGATGAACCAGGGCATATCAAAAGAGACTGTCCGTATCCAGAAAGGCAGAATCCTCTTATAAACAATGATACAGTAAAGAAATGGAAGCGAGCATTTACTGCTACTCTAGATGACTCAGACTCGTCCTCAAGCGATGATGATCAGAAGACAGATAACTCAAATTTATGTTTCACTGCAGTTCACGACTTCAACGAATTAAAGGAAACGGACTCAGAAAAAGGTACACATTTACAATACAATTGATTGAAATTGCATGCTTAGAATTAGATGATTGATTGCTTGATTGACTGATTTTGAATTGGTGTGTTGATTGAATTTTAAATTTATTATTATTATAATTTTATAATTTTATAATTTTATTTTTATTATTTTTAATAATATAATAATATTTTCTAGAATATACTATAATTCTAATAATATTCCAGATATATATATATAGACATTAAAATAATAAGTATATATATATATTAGAATATATAAGAAAAATAAATCATAGAAATTCACATGCACATGTCGACATGGTCCCTATAATGATGTCGACATGGGTACAAATTTTGAAATTCAAAATTTGAATTCAAATGGTTGAATTTCCCTGCACCTTTTCACTTCATTCAATACTCTGAAAAGGCATCTTTTGATCAGAGAACATGTCTTTCAAAA
This sequence comes from Allium fistulosum, assembly GCA_030737815.1. Classification (NCBI taxonomy): domain Eukaryota; kingdom Viridiplantae; phylum Streptophyta; class Magnoliopsida; order Asparagales; family Amaryllidaceae; genus Allium; species Allium fistulosum. The sequence goes on from JASFAW010000014.1 coordinate 11,212,745, forward strand.
ATCTATTTATTCACTATCTTTTATCATAACTTTTCACTTTCATTTTCAAATTCAAACTCTCTCTTCAAAACTTCAAGCTCTCTACTCTCTACTTTAATGGCTTCTTCAAGTAACCCCTCCACCATGAGACTTTCCAGAAACTTGAAAGAGAAACTCTTCAATAATCCGGAGGCAATTAAAGCATACATCAATTATGCTAACTATGGAAAAGTCCATCCCGGAAAGTTTTCTATTTTTCAAGATTTTGCTTCTTATGAAGTTGATACTCTTTTTGCAAACAATCAAATTCTTAGTCTTATTGATTCTTCTCAAAATGATTTTGTTTGTTACCCAAATCTTGTTAAAATTTTCTATGCAAATCTCAATTGAGAATTTTATGAAGGAAATGATAATCAAATTTGGAGTAGTGTCAAAGGCACTAAAATTGTTTTGAATTGTGATCTTTTGGGTACCATTCTCAATTGTAAAAACACGGGAATGGATCTTTCTAGTTTTCAAATCGATGAACATGATCGTGAGACATTTCATCACATTTTTAAAGGAGATGAAAACTTTGAATTTAAAAACCGAAACTTTCGTCCAAAAGCAAGAATTGTCAATCTTCTTTTACAACATACTTTGACCCCAAGATCGGGAAATTTTAACAATCCTACTTCAAAAGTGTGCAAAGCACTTTTTGCTATTTTCGGAAATTATGATATCAATTGGGCGCAAGTTATCATGGATGAACTTCGTCCTAAAAATTTTGAAATGGGAGAAAACACTTTATATCATGGACTTTACCTTACTCGGATTTTCAACTATTTTGGAGTAAATTTCAAAGGAGAAGAATTTATTTCAAGAAAAGTTTTTAATATCTCAAACATTTCTCTCATGAAAATCCCATATGTTTTTCAACCTTATGAAACTCTTGTTGAAAAGGAAGAGCGTCTGGCTCATGAAGAAATGGAAGAGGAGGAAGAGGAAGAAGAAGGGGATGAAATGGAAATAGAAGAAGAAGAAGAAGAAGGTGAAACATCCCTAGAAAGTATTGAATATCCCTCAAATCCTACCAACAAAACCATTCTCAAAAACCAAAAGATTATTGATGAGAATCAACGGGTTCTTAAAAGATCCGTTAGTAAGAAGTTGGACAAAATATCATCTAAGATGAACAAGTTTTTCTCCAAAGTCAACAAGAAACTTGGATTATCTTCATCTTCATCATCCTCTAACTAGTTGTATCTTTTCATTTCATGATGTATTACTCTAGTTTGCTTTTGTTTGAATGTTTATGAATTTCTTATGGTTAATCATTGTATCATCCTATTATGCAATGAAATTAATTTCCTTTTCTGTTATCTATCTTATTTTATCTTCTGAATAAATGTTAGTATATTATATAAATATATATATATACACAATTATTCACAAAATTAAAAAAAGGTCATCAAAATTCAATAGACCATGTCGACATCCCCCTCTTTATCATGTCGACATGTACTAGTCAGAAATGACACTTCATTTTGAATTTGAAATTTGAATAACTACCATATGTCTATTCATTTCAAACGAATTTCTACACCTATATATACCCATTTCTTCCAGAATTCATTACTGAATATTATTTCTTATCTATTCTATCTCTCATTCTTCTCATAATCTCAAAAATGGCTAATCTAATTCGTAACTTATCCGAGAATCTTGAAGAAACTCTTAATTCATTCAAGAATATTCTCTCGTTCAATCTTCGTAACCAGCGACACTTAGAATTGAGTCAAATACAGATGATCAAGGAGCAAGAGAGGCATTTCGAGGCAATTCGATGGATGATTTCTTCCCTGCACAACATCCTCCTGTCTCTCTCACAAATGACAATGAAAATTGGGATACCATCAAAGCAGACCCTATTTTCGGAGAAGAAGGATGTGTGGAAGTTCCCCGTAACGTTTAATTTGATTGCTTTATTTAATTACTTTGTTTGAATTGATTGTTTTGATTGAAATTGGTTGTTTTGATTGATTTGGTTAAACACTTGGTGTGGTGTGATGATTGTATAAATATACATTAATACATCGTTGATTGAATATCATATCCATAAGTATAGTTATTTATTAATATACTCTATTATATAGTTTATTAATGCAGGTACTTGAATACAAGAATGAGGGGGAGTTATATAGTTATTTTGTTTTTGTTGATGACAAAGGGGGAGAAATATAAAATAGGGTAGTTAGGCATAGATTAAGGGAGAGTAATTAGATTTAGGGGGAGTCAATAGGATAGAAGTAATATTTTATAAACAAAGGTTGTCATCATCAAATAGGGGGAGATTGTTAGTCCATGAGATGATGGTTTTAATGACAACAACCTTAGAATAGATTATAAAATATAAATACTAACATTATAAGTTTAGATATATATGTATATGCAGGATTTAACCATGTAGGTACCAAGAATGAAGACTGTACAGTATAGAGATTCAAGATATCAAGATTATCAAGAGTTCAAGAGTTCAAGATAAGTATTGAGTCTAGAATTATGTTAAAACTTCACAATAGCACTGAAATCTTCACTCTATTTTTCTTTTGGGATGGAACCAATTTCTACCTTTTTAGTGGCTTACAAACCCACGACAAGTAGCTTACAAACCTACGACAAGTGGCTTACAAACCCACGAACATCCTGGTTTTGTACAAGTTCTCGAGTCCTGACATGATGAGATACTCTGCAGGAAGAAGCTTGCAAAACTACTTCAAAATGTTTTTTCAAAACAACTTCGGAATGATTTTCAAAATTGATTTTCAAAATGTTTTAGCCTTAAAAATTATCTTTTCAAATGATTTTTCAAAAAGATGTTTTAGCCTTAAACATTCTTGTTTTTAAACTTCGTCTGTTTTAAACTATCTTTTAAATATAACATATTTATACTTAGATTTAAATATAAAATTATAGTAAAATTATATATATATATATATTGTTCTCTATATTTATCTATGTATTTTATCTATAGTCAAGTATATTTATAAAGTTAAAAATAGTTTTAATATAAGATAAAGGTTATTTTCAAAGAAAATCAAACTATCAAAAATTGCTTTGGGATGTCGACATGCCTATGGTGACCATGTCGACATAGTGACAGTTGAGTTCAAAATTTAAATTTCAAAAGAAGTGTCTATTCGTCATAACCTTTCACGAATGGACATGACTGTTGTTCTTCTATAAATAGGGGTTAGTTTCAATGAATTTTAATATCAGATTTTCTGGTTTTTCACTTCTCTTCTTCTTCCACATTTTCTTATTCAAAATTCTATCATCACTCTGCCGAAATCAATATTGAATCCGACTAGATTATCTCTGGTTTGATTCTCTATCACTATCTCAACAAGATCCAAGTGCTATTCAGAGTTATAGGCTTCTTTGTAATCTATCTAGCGAGAAAAGGTGTGATTGTAGCCTTGGAAATCAATCAAGCGAGAAAAGGTGTGATTGTAGCCTTGGAAATCAATTGGGTAAACTTGTTGCCCCGGAAATCAAGTATCTCTACCCAGAGGATTGTGATTCTGGAGGGTGTACCTCGTAGCCTTGAAACCAAGGGTTGTAATTGTTGAATTGCTTTTGAAAGGAAATCCGTACATAGTTGTGCGGGACTGGATGTAGGGTAACCCCGAACCAGTATAAAATCCGGTGTGTTCTTTCCTTTACTGCATTTACTTTATTTCTGCATCTGTGTTTGATTTTGTGATTATATTTGTGTCTGAATTTTACATACATCTGTGTACAAATTAACATAAACTTAAAAATATTTAGTAATTTCTTATAAACACTATTCACCCCCCCTCCTCTAGTGTTATTCCTAGCTTTAAGATCCGTAATCCGCATTCCTCACAAGATGCTCCTCCCAAGTTCCTCCAAAGTCTAGAATGCACATCCGCAACAAATCCTCAAGCACTCTATTAACTCTCTCCGTTTGGCCATCCGTCCGAGGGTGATAGGCCATACTCAACCTAAGCTACGTCCCTAAAGCCTCTTGCAAGCTTCTCCAAAATTTGCTAGTAAAAATAAGGTCTCTATCGCTCACTATGCTAGAGGGAATTCCATGAAGTCGGACTACCTCACGAACATATAAGGATGCCAAATAAGATGTCGTCCTCTTACTCTTAACCGGAATGAAGTGGGCGCTCTTAGTCAAACGATATACAATCACCCAAATGCTACTATTCCCCTTCCTAGATAGGGGTAAACCATCTACGAAGTCCATCGAAATGTTGTCCCACTTCCATTCGGGTATATCCAATGGCTGAAGTAGTCCACCGGGCTTCTGCTGCTCCGCCTTAACCCTTTGGCACACCGGACACTTAGCTACAAACTCCACTACATCCTTCTTCATGCCACTCTAATAAAACATCCTCTTCATATCCCTATACATCTTATCACCACCCGGATGAATAGTCATACGAGAATGGTGTGCTTCCTCTAGAACCGCTCTCAACAATTCACTAACGCGGGGAACACAAAGCCTTCCATCTCTCCTAAGCCACCCTTTTCCATTAATGGAATAACGTTGGAGATGTCTAGAGACTTCTCCTCGGCTAATCCTATCCATAATATCCATAAGCTCCGAATCCTCAAGCCACCTCCAGCCAATCTGATATATAAGGGTATGCCTCACCTCAAGTGCTGCTAACAATCCAGGGGTAATGTCCGTAGAGGGCTTAAAATCAAAAGTGGAAATAAACTCTAGGCTCCTCCACTCTACGAACAAAGGACTAAGGGTTGCTTTCTTTCTACTTAATGCATCCGCAACCACATTTTCCTTGCCAAGGGTATAAGCTATCTTAAAGTCGTACAACGCCAAAAACTCCATCCACTGCTGCTGCCTCAGTTCAAATCCTTCTGCAAGAATAGGTACTTCAATGACTTATGGTCGGTGAAAAGCTCAAACCTCTCTCCAAGCAAATAGTGTCTCCAAGACTTGAGTGCAAGAACTATGGCAACTAACTCCAAATCGTGGGTAGGGTAGTTCTTCTCATGCGTCCTCAACTGCCTACTACCATAACATACCACCCTCCCTTCTTGCATCAACACTGCTCCTAGACCCGTCCCACTTGCATTAGTGTATACAGTAAAAGGCTTAGCTCCATCGGGTAGAACTAACACTGGTGCACTAGTAAGGGCTCTTTTAAGCTTCGTGAAGGAATCCTCATAATCCCTTCCCACACGAAAGCTTTGTTCTTCTTAGTGAGGCAAGTAAGTGGTGCTGAAATCTTGGCAAAATCTCCAATGAACTTCCTATAATAGCCAGCTAATCCTAGGAAGCTTCTAACTTCGGTAACATTCGTGGAGGCCTTTCAATCTTGTACTGCAATCACCTTAGCGGGGTCAACCGCTAAACCTTCCTTTGAGACCACATGCCCCAAGAAACATACCTCCTCTCTCCAAAAGTGACATTTCGAAAACTTAGCCCTCAACTGGTGATTACGAAGTGTGTAAAGAACCTCCTCTAAATGAACAACATGCTCCTCCATACTCTTGGAAAACACCAAAATGTCATCCACGAATACCACCATGAACTTATTTAGGACAAATCTAAAAATACGGCTCATCAAATCTACAAAATAGGCTGGAGCATTGGTTAGCCCAAAAGGCATGACTAACCACTCAAAGAATCCATCAGGTGTCCTAAATATGGTCTTATCAATGCTATCATCAACGACCCTAAGCTGATGAAATCCAGTGGCTAAATCAAGCTAAGAGAATACCGAAGAGCCAACCAACTGGTCAAAATGATCATCTATCCTAGGAAGTGGATAATGGTTCTTCTTCGTGAGCTTATTTAATTCTTTATAGCTACTCAAAGTCGAAGGGAACCATCCACCTTAGTAGCGAAGACGACTGGCACTCCCCACTCCGATATGCTCCTTCTTATGAAACCTTTCACCAAAAGTTCACGAACTTGCTTGCTCAATTCCTTCCTCTCTCTAGGTGCCATATGCCTCACGGGTAATGCTACCAGCTTAGCATTATCAGTCAAATAAATCCTGAAGTCAATCTCTCTCTTAGGGGGTAGTCCCCTAACCTCCTCAAAGACGTATGGAAAATCTCCGACGATAGGAACTGAATCTAACTCAGCTGATGATGAATCGAGGGAATAAAGGAAGCTCAACATAACTGACCCTTGTGGGTCGCAAGAAACCTCGAGAGTCCTATCGCTGCATGTCTCTAGTTTAACGACTCCTCTCGCAGTCTAATATAGCTCCATATGTGGATAGCCAATCCATCCCCAAAATCATCCCATACCCCGAGAATCCCAATACATAGGCGTCACAATCAAATTCTACGCCTAGGATAAAAATTTTCAAACCCTACAAACCATAGACAAGTGTGTCGATCCTCTTATGGGGTTTGAAACAACAATGGGGTCTACTACTAAAGAGATGTCTAAGTGAAAACAATCTACCAAAGAACTAGAGATGAAAGAGTGTGATGCTCCAGAATCGAAAAGAGTCCGAATGGGAAAATCAGAAACAGAAATCAAACCTTCCACGGTGACTTTCCTACCTCTCTATGGAACGCTGCTGGACGGTGCTGCATCTAACGCCTGAATCTGCACTGCTGGTGCACTCGTCCCTTGCTCCACTCTCTGGGGACAATTCCTACTCATATGACCGGGCTGTCCGCAAGCATAGTACTTTCCCTTCATCTTATCTTTCCTGCAATTCTTGGCGATACGTCCAACAATTCCACTGCTATTGCACTTTATAACCTTCTTGATTTGCTTCTGAGGGCCTGCACCTTTCTTCTTCTCTTTATCGTTATTCCACCATTTCTTCTTTGGACCTTCCATCTTAACAACAACCTCTTTGGACTCTCCCTCCTTGACTGTATCAGACATGAGAGCCATCTCTACCAATGACTCATAAGTAGCTCCCATCGGCACGTGAGTCAGCAATAACCCTTAAAGGGGTTGATTCAATCCCTTTGCAAACTTCATAGCCTTCTTGTGCGGTGTATTTACCAACTCCATTCCAAACCGCGACAATCGTTAAATTGATTAATGTGCTCCTTTACAAACGAGCTCCCTTGCTTCAAGCCAATAAACCGTTCCAGCTGAGCACTCTCTTCTGCATGAGATAGAAACTTCCTCTCAAACCTCTGCCTAAACCCATTCCAACATACTTCTCTTCCTTCCAACTCAACAACCTCCCACCAATAAGAAGCCTCATATTTCAACTGCCAAGAGGCTAGCTAAACCCACTGCTGGTCCTCCAATCCCAATAAGCCAAATATCCTCTCAGTGTCCCTAAGCCAAGCCCCTGCCTCTACAAAAGTCTCTGTACCGGAAAAAGTCGTGGTTAGGCGCTTGGCCCTGTACCTCTGGAGTCGTCGCTTGTAGATACCTACGAAACCAGGCTAGTACTGGAATGCTCTCGGGAAGATTTGGGGCATCTGCCATTCCACGAAAAGAAAGAGAGATAATTTAGGAAAGAGTCGAAAGGAGATTGTATTGGACCTTTGAGGGGATTTTTAAAGAAAACCATTCTTTATTACTTGCAAACTATTTCTAAGAGATTTTCTTCGAAAAATATTTTAAAACAAGTTATTTTGAAAAATACGTTTTCTTTTAAAATAATTTTTTAGGAATCCTGTAACCTTAGGCTCTGATACCATATGAAATACCCCCCATCCCTTAGTATACCCAAAAGGACACACTAGAAGGCATGGTGCGTTGTAGGTATAAACTAAAACTAGCAGAGACTAAGATTCAAAAGACATAAATAGGTAAAAACAGCGGAAACAATTTAAATAATAATTTATTTAGAACATAACTTCATAATTGCTTTAAAACCAAATAAGTCACCAAATACCAAATACATCACATGTCAAAATACCATACATATATGTCTTATAAAATCAAAGAAAACCATAGCCTCAAAAATCAGAGTACAACTATTCCCTAACATGTGCCAGTATAAAGAACAAAAAGCTGAAATAAAAGAAGTGGAAGTACATAGTGGAATCTCCTTCAAAGAAACCTCCAAGCAACTGCAACTTACTATCCTCTTCCTTGATTGATTATATGGGAAAAGGGGGAAAATAGAGGAGTGGGTTAGACTAAAAGTCTGATGAATGATAGTAATTACTAGAATCTTTAAGTAAAGTAAAAATAGACTTTACAACAGTTCTAGTATATAAAAAGAAACAAAAGAAATAGAAGAAGGAATAAGCTGGAAATAAATACAAATTAACTATTAAATATGATTGGTTAACTTTGATTGTTTGCACTTATCCTTGATTGGTGTTTTGATTAGGCTGAATCCCTAATCCTATAATTAGGATGAAATCCTAATTCTACCCTTTTGATCGGTCTGCTACTCCATAGTACCTACTGCGGACTAGATGCTATATAACTCCCTACGCATAAGGTAATGGTGTCTACGAAAGACGCACAAAGTACAGTCTCTCTCATCATCACTTCACTGGACTTTGACTAATCTGACTCTCTTGTTCCTTGGTCTCTTCTCATCTCTCACAACCATACGAACTGGTTTTCTAACTATAGTCATATCTGATTTCACTACTAGATCCTTAAACACAGTCGGTGTAATAATAGTCTCTGGATCTCGAATACATTTCCTTAGATGAGAAATATGGAAAATATTGTGAGCTCCTGCCAAACTATTCGGTAAATCTACCTTATACACGAGTTTCCCGATCCTTTATATAATAGGAAATCGTCCAACAAATCTTGGTGCCAATTCTCTTGATTTTCAAAATTTGATCACTTCTTTCATCGGTGATACTTTGATGGAACATAATCTCCAGCTAAGAACTCTAAGTCTTTTCATCTATTAACAACATAACTCTTCTGCCTAGACCGAGCTTCCTTTATTCTAACCTGAATTAACTCAATCTTTTCTGCAGCTTTTTTAACCAAATCTGGACCAAGAATTAATCTATCCCCAGTCTCTAACCAACAAACTGGAGATTTGCATGGCCTTCAATACAAAGCTTCAAATGGTGCCATCCCTACACTAGTCTGACAACTATTGTTATACGAAAAATTCGACTAAGTGTAGATGGTCTTCCCATGATCCTTCGAAATCTAGCACACAAGCTCTTAACAAATCCTCAAAGACTTTGTCAACTCTCTCCGTTTATCCATCTGTCTATGGATGGTAAGCAGTACTCATATTGAGCTTCTTCCAGAATTCTTCATGAATAACTTAGATAAATCTAGTGCTATCTTGGTCGACTTAACGGGTATAAAGTGTGCACTCTTAGTTAACCTGTCCACTATAACCCAGATACTCTCATTTCCTCTATTTGACCTTGACAACCCATCTATGAAATCCATTAAGATAGAATCTCATTTCTAGACTGGAACATCCAAAGGCTGAAGTAACCCACTTGGTTTCTGATGTTCAGCTTTTACCTGTTGACAGTTCAAAGACTGCCTCACCCATAAGTCTACATCTCTCTTCATACCTTCCTAGTAGAAACTCCTCTTCATATCCTGATACATCTTAGTCCCTCTAGGACGAATCGTAAATTTTGATCGATGACATTCTCGAAGGACCTCCTCCCTTGGGTTTTTTTGAATTCGGGACACACAATCGTCCCTTCTTTCTCAACCACCCTCTCTGGTTAAGGCTAAAATCCTTCAGATCATCAATCTCGATTCCAACCTCTAGCCTTAATCTTCTTAGCTAACACTAGGTCATCTTTCTACTTAGATGCGATCCTTTCGATCATTATCAGTCGAACTTCTAAACAGTTTCTCGACTAGAACTAGCCTTAGATCTCCATTGTACTCCACATGTAGTCAATGCTTGTAAATATTTCTACTCAGCTATCATTGCCAATACTGATTTTGATGTTTTCTGCTAAGTGCATCTGCAAACTTATTTCCTTTTTCTGGCGTGTACTCAATACCAAAGTCGTATGCAACTATGAACTCTAACCATCTCTATTGTCTCATATTCAACTCCTTTTGAGAGAATAAATATCTTAGTGACTTATGATCTATAAACAGCTCGAATCGTTCTCCCAAAAGATGATGTCTCCACACCTTTAATGCGAAAATTGCCACAGCTAATTCCAAATCATAAGTTGGATATTTAACTTCATGTAGTCTGAGCTGTCAAGAAGCATAGGCAAACACTTTACCTCTCTGCATTAACACAGCTCCTAATCCTGTTCCACATGCATCCACGTATACCACTAAGTCATGATTCCCCTCTGGAACAACTAACATAGGTGCATTAGTCAATAATTGTTTATGTTTCTAGAATGCCTCCTTACACTTATCAGTCCAAACAAACTTCACATTTTTCGAGTTAGCTTAGTCATCGGTGCGACTATCCGCGTGAAATCCTTAATGATTCTCCAGTAGTAGCCAGCTAACCCAAGAAAACTCTTTATCTCAGTCACTGTCTCGAGACTCTTCCCATTTTTCACTGCTTCGATCTTAGCCAGATCTACTGACAATCCTTTCTTTGAGACTACATGACCAAGAAACTTCATTTCCTTCTTCAAAAAGTGACACTTCTAAAACCTTCAACTGATGCTGCCATAGTGTCTCAAGCACTATCCTAAGATGAACTTCATGATCTCTTTCATCCTTGGAATATATCAATATGTCATCTATGAATACTAATACAAATCTATACAGATGCTCCCGGAAGATTCTATTCATCAAGTCCATGAAGAATGCTGGCGCATTAGTTAGACCAAACGGCATCACTAACCATTCATATGATCCATATCTGGTGCTAAACCCCGTCAAAGGAATACTATCCTCTGCTACTATAAGTTGATGGAACCCTGTTGCCAAATCCTACTAAGAAAATACTTTGACTCCACTCAATTGGTCGAACAAATCATCAATCCTAGGTAATAGATATCGGTTCTTTATCGTCCTCTCTTTCAGCTTATGATAATCGATACACAACCTTAATGATCCGTTCGATTTCTTAAAATACTATGGCTGCTTGCCAAGGCGAACTACTTGGTCTAATAAAATTCCTACCTTCTAGATCCACCAACTGCACCTTTAGCTCCTTCATCTCGGTAGGTGTCATTCTACTTGGGGGTCTACTTACAGGTTCAGATCATGGTACTAAATCTATCCAAAACTCAATGGCATGTTTCGGTGGTAATCCTGTAACTGGCTCAAAGACATTTGCAAACTCCTTTACTACCAATACCTGATCTAATTCTTCTTCCACTTCCATTGCATTCAGCAAAGCACAAGAACTTGAGTCTAACTTCTCCACCGAGTATATAATTTGGTTATGACTACTAGGGTGTCTTAACAATATTTTTCTATCTTGGCAAAATATCCTAGCATCATATCCATCCAACCCATCCATATCCAAAATGATTCTGAAGCCTACGAAATCAAAAACATACAAACTGCATGCAAACTTATGACCTAACAAATCAACTTCCAGCCGATCACATCTCATCCCTAGAGTTGCATACCCTCCTATCAGATTCACAACCCTTAAGTAAGTAACAAGGTATGAGGGTTCTAAACATAACTTATCTACCAAACACTGAGATATAAATGAGTGTGATGCACCGACATTAAATAGAACTCTAACTGACACACCATGAATCAAAAGTGTACCTCCCAACGCAGCTTTTCCTTTCTCCCCTACCATTGGTCTTGAGGTAGCTGGTTCTAATGCAAACACTTTGCCCTTTCCATCCTTGGCCGGTTCCTTGCACTTTTTCTTATAATGTCTAATCTATTTACAGTTGAAGCATTTCACTACTTTCTTGTTAGAAAACCTTCTTTGCTTTGCCTGTCCGACACTCTTAGCAAAATGTCCCTTCTTATCACACTTAAAGCAAACCAGATCAGCTTTTGCCTTCTTGGCAGCTTCTCCCTTCTGAGCTCCCTTCTTGTGGAAAAACTTTCTCTTCTAGTTCTACCTACCTTGAATTTCCACTGCTTTGTTACCATTAAAGAAAGTGTGCATCTCCTCATTCCTTAAAGCCATCTCAACAACTACATCACATGGATCCCAAATATGTGGTAAAGTTTCTTTAGCAAACTCGAGTCTTAATCTGCAGATGAAATTCTCATTCCTTTTGATAACTGTATCAACCGTAGAATATTCGTATCTCGATAATTCCTTAATTTTGGTAGCATACTCAAGCACTGTCATGCCTCCATGCACCAACTCAGCAAACTTCCTCAGCAGAGTTGACTTGGCGATCTCCGACATGAATCTTTCCTCAAACCTCCTTTTGGATTTTGTCTAAGTCATAGCCTCTTCAACTATTCCTGCGGTAACACTGTTCCACCAGTATAGTGCAGCTCCTTGCAACTGTCATGATGTCAATCTCCTTTTCTGCCCATCTTTAAATCCTAAATTAGAAAAATCTCTTTGCAATGAAGCAATTGATTCTCCACTTCAATTGCATCCTCAGTGCCGATAAACGGCTTTCCTCCAAGACTAGCATAGTCTTTGCTCAATATTGCATAGTTATTGACCACCATAGCTTCTTGATTTCCTTCTCCAAAATTTCCTCCAACTAATCCCAAGCAGCTCCAGCTTGCATCATGTTGATGAAGAACTGATACATAGCTCCCATATCAACTTGCGGTGCTCCAACACCCACATTAGCAGCTTGTGCCTGACCTAGATTCCTTCTACTGTTTGGTCTGGCATTTCCATTGGTTATGGTACTTCCTCCACCCAGGTTAACTCTTCCATTCCTAGCATCCATATCTTACTTTCTTAAAATCTGCATTTGAGTCTTTGTAAGATACAGAAGAATAGCCTAAGAGAGATTGGAGAATAGAGATAAAGCGTATACTTATATATAGAAAATACAAGTACGTTAAGCGTTATCCCATACCCCAATCTTTTCTCTAATTCCTTAGGATTATGTTTTCAAAAATCACTTTAAGTTTAAAATTTCTTTTAAGTTTTTATAAACCTATGCTCTGATTCTAAGTTGTAACATCCCCTATTTTGAGGCACGAAGCTAAGCGCTACAGATGCTGCAGTCATCTATAGTATTAAATTCTGGTGATAAAATACGGTAATGTTAATGGTATCCATAATATCAGAAGCATATGAATATGAAATAAAATTAAAATAGATTTCAAAAATAGCTTTTCTAATTACATTTCAAATCAATATTTCATATTCAATTACATAATCCCAAAATGATTCCCAGGTTTTAATCAAATATAATTATTACAAATTACGCCAAGAGAGACATACAAAGATGCCCCTTGGATGATTAGAGTACTAGATAGATAGACATATCGGTCATAAATACATCACAGCGGAAATAATACTAAATAACTCCTACATAGCTAGCTTTGCCTGCTGCACGTCTTTGGAAGCCTATTCGTCTAACCTACTAAACCTGAAAAGTTCTTAATTTTCAATCTACTCAAATTTAATTTTGAGCACCTGAGAGTTTAAGGGGAAAACATAATCTTGGAGTCAGACATAAAGCCTGGAGTGAATAATTCTATTACATCTCAGTTTACTATATTAAGTGAGACCATGCCGCTTAGCAGAACGAGTTTCTCCTCACTAATATCCTTTTAAAATCATATCTTTTGCAAATCAAAATCATGCAATCAAATTGATTGTAACAATAATAGCAATAACATATATGCATATAAATTAGGTAACCAATGGACTATCTATCTGAAAAATATAGTTTTATCAAGCTGAATATTAACTACTGGCTGACTCGGCCTACCAGACATAATAAATATTCTAACTTCCGTTAGGCACAATATTGGACGATCTATCCTTAACTTACTTTTCCTAGGGTCAACTGATCCTAATGGTTTTGTGGGCTCACCAATAACCTACCTCTACTTTGTGTATTCCTTTCTGTGTGTAACATCATTTTAGTTTTACCCATGACAAAGCCCTACACACTAGAATTTTGGACTTATATTAGCTAGGGGCTACTAGCTAAAGTATAGGGCGCGACCCCACACCAGTCCCTTCTGGTCTTTTAATATTTGATTCATATACTTAGGGTTAACTACCCTATTCAATTTTCCTTGAAAACATTTCTTTCAAATTGATTTAACCCTTTTAAATCATACTAGAACAAGGAAAATATACTCTTTGCTTTACTCAAAATACTTATGTCATGATATATGTTTTTTTACATAAAGCAATGTTGATAAAAACTTAAAATCAATAGGTTTATCTATCCCTTCGAAATAAGATAAATACTTTAACCTTGAAAAAATTAGGCTGAAAGGCCAAAACCTTCCTTTCGAATGTATTGAAAATAGACCTTTCAAAATCATTACTGAAAATCTTAGACATCCTCTTTCGAAGCCATTAATCATATCTTTCGAAACACTTAAAACATTCCTTTCGAACCACTTAAAACATACCTTTCGAACCACTTAAAACATACCTTTCAAAACACTTAGAACATACCTTTCGAAACCCTTAAAACATACCTTTCGAAAGCATTGGGTTCAAGTAAGAAGTTATGGAAGCATAGCTTTGAAACCAATTAAAGTATTACTTTTGAAACCATAGTTTGAAAACAAAACAAACTACAAAGTATAAAAGTGAACACATTCGAAAGCTATCCTTTCGAAATCATTGCCTCTGAAACTATAAGTAAAAGTAACTAAGTCATTCCTTTCAAAAACATTGGGGAAGGTGGTTTTAATGGTTGCGGAGGGGTATTAGTTCGAAACCTACCTTCCGCACTCATATAAAAAGCGGCTTCTTACTGAGGCGAAAGGTTTTAATGTGGCAGCTAGGGTATCGAAGGGGTTCAAAAGCAAATAAAGGCGGCTTCAACCCTTTCGCAAGCATGCTTTCGACACCATCCTTTCCTTCCGCCTTTCTCTAATACATTATGTACCAATTACTTGATACCATATGCATAGGTTTCGAATGGATGCAAAAGGTTTACTGAGTATGGTGATGGAAGTAAGCAAATGAAAGTGGTGAAGTTGTAATTCGATGTAAAACCGATTTTATGCCTTTTAAAGTAATTCCTTTTCACCTAACTTACATAATTTGCCAAAATATGATTGGTTGCCAATACTTTTACCAAAATTCTTTTTTTTAAAAGCCACCGAACTCAACAGTGAGGAATTAAAGATATTTTAGCACTTAAGCCCTTCTCCTTAATAAAACGTTTAAAACATTTAAGTCATCTAACTTGAATAATTTATTAACCATAGTAAAACACTTAGGAAAAATCTCCAAAAATCACAATAATTCCCATTAGATATGTTTTCTAACATATATAAATTGCAGACCCGAAGACATTATTTAATTGCCTTAAATAATTTAAATCCAAAATTAACTATTTTCTCTCATCGAAAATTCATAATAAATCCATTTTCACTTGGAAAATTATAAAACTTGAAACCCACTTCTAAAATAATATTTTTGATCATATATCAAAAATAAAACTCATTTGGATGTCATATTATGGTTTTCTAATCTAAACATATCACAAAATTCTTCTTAAATCTCCACAAATCATCAACTTAAAACATATAATCATTTAATCACTATAACATGACATATACTTGCAAAAGAAAATAGGTTTACCTTTAAACCAAATTCAGGAATAAAATAGAGATGTAAACTAGTTATTTACCTTGGTTTTGTGTTAAGAAGGTTGAGATTTACCTTTAGACTGATTTGCTTAAGCTTTCTACTTGAATCCTAGCTTTTCTTCTCTTTGAATCCTCTTAATGGCAGCCGACCTAGTTCTTTAGGATTTTAGTTTTGTTTGTGAAAGTTAAAAATGAATGAGGAATGAAGAATATAAGGGTTTATGATATAGGAACAAAGGTTATTCCCATTTCACCCTTACAATATTCCTCCTACTTACTTATTTTTAATTCTCTTTTACTAATACATTCATTAAGGCACGACTCCTTCTTAATTAACAAATCTCAATCCCTTAACTATCTACATTATTTAACAAATCTCAATCCCATAACTATCATTGGAGATAGAGATTTATTAATGTATTATATATATAATCTAGATCCATATTGTTCCTGGATTTGATTCTATATGTATAGTTTTAGGTGTATTTGTATTTATTTAGACATGTATGTTTGACATTTTCAGACATGTTATGGTGATGTGACTATGGTATGACTATGTATTATATTTTATTCATTACGTTGTGAGACTCTGAAAGTAGATGGTGTTAGTTAGAACTATATCTAATATCTAGTACATGTCTATATTTATATCACTCCAGCGACTCATACTTTTAGTTCTTGGGTGTCGGTGTCAATTGGGCGTTGGACCCGAGGTTCTAAAGGGTGGGTTGGTCACATTTGGTATTAGAGCATAAGTTAGAAACTAGGATATGAGTTAGGAACGTATTGAGAGAACACATTTGTATTTTCTATTTGATATATAATATACATAAGTCGAATATGTTTATAGCTATTCTAGTTGAGCTATATATACATTGGGGAGTTGCTAATGAATCTCAATCTCGAATAGTAGAGGATGAGTAAGTTAGTGAGAATGAAAGTTGGAACATAGATAGATATTGGTGGTGTAACACAAAAAATGGAATGGTATTAGAGTCGATCTTAGGGGCATTGTGGTGTGAACATCCATGTTCGGTTCCACCGATATCTATAAGCGATGAATAATACCAGTGTAAACCCCATAGTACCTATATTTGGTGTATGAGGAGTGGTTCTTAGTACTATGTTGGAGTTGAACCCTAATTTGTAGTAGGGACATGGCCAAGCACTTACAAGAGTATATGTGATCACTTGGATTTGATTTGGTAGATGCACCAAATAGAAAGTTAGTGAGGATGGTAAAAGGATAGAGTTTTGGAAGTTAAATATTTTAAGAGTGAAAATTTAAAGAAAATTGTTAAAGAGGAAATTAATTTTGGAAGTTGGAATTATTTAACAAGGCGAATTTTTGAGATTTTTTTCATGTGTCTCCAAATTTATTTAATAAGGGGAGAGTTAATTGCCAATGGATAATTAGTTAATTTGCGGAAGGAATTAAATTGTTTGAAATGGAATCTACAATGGATTGGATTAACCTATAGTAATGCGACATATAACTAGATTTGGTTAAAAGTAATTCTTTTAGTGGTAAGCAAACAATTTTCAAGCTAATTACTAACCTGCCACAATCAACCTGCTCTAGTTAATATGAACACAAAAGCCTTGGAGTGCATCAACTTGTGATAGCTAAGTAGGGATCAACTTGCAATAGCTAATAAGGGATCCACTTGCGCTAGCTAAGTTGGTGTTAACTGCAACAGCTAATAAGGGATCAACGTGCGATAACTAATTGAAAGTCAGCCTGCAATGGCTACAGTAATGTTAGCTTGCAATAACTTATAGGGGTTCAACATGCGATAACACCCAAGTGTTGATATGTGATGGCTTAGGGATGTCAACTTGTGACAACTTATAAGATTAACTTGTGTTGGCTAATGAAACTTCAATGTGCGATAGCCTAAGATCAACATGCGATGGCTAGGAAACGTAAATATGAGGTAGCCACTGAATCTAGGAAAACCTAAGTAAATGGTTAAACTTTTATAGCACTTTGGAAGTCATCTTCCAAAGTGATGTTGAGAATTTAATAAAGATGAGATGGCCATAGCAAATAATAAGTTAAATAACTTATTTAAAGAACTAAAATTTAGATAGAGCTTTAATAAGCTATGGATGATGAGTTGAATCGTTTGAAATAATGAAAGTAAACTTATGGTCTCAGTGGCAATAATGTGTCTAAACACGCCATTATATCTGGTAATTGCACGTGTGAGGCCTCAGTGGCAATCTCTTGTCTAAAACGCATTATATTTAATGATTGGTGGTATAAGGCCTTTGTGGCAACTGTTTGTATGAACACGACATTATATTTGGTAATGGGTGGAAGGACTTTGTGGCTACCACTTGTTTGATCATGACTTTAAAATTGATAATGTTAGTGGAGGCCTTAGCGATGAACCTAATTCTATTCACAGTATTATACGAGTACAATGGTATAAGTCTTTCGTAGAATCCAAATGTCTATTCACGACATTATACGAGAATGAGAGTCTAAGGCTTTTGTAGAATCCAAATGTTTATTCATGACAATGCACAAGACCTGGATGGCAACTTAACTTTCTGTTTAATAATGGAAATAAGAAACTAAGAAATACGAACTGTGTGGCGCTTTTAAATGAACTGACTAAAGAAATTGTTTGGGATACGTTGTGAAGGAGTACCTCATATATATGATGAATTTGATGACTTATGGTTGATCCCTTATGGATGTTATTTACATTGTATTATGTAAATGATTATGTTTTGGAATAGTATGGGGAACCTATTCCGTGCTTTAGTAGCATGGTCTCACAACATGTTGTTTGATCATGGTAAAACATTACTCATATCAGACTTTATGTATGACCCGTGTTTTTATTATTTCTCATAAACTCATGGGTACTCATTCGAGTAGGCTGAGTTTATGGAGTTAGATAGGTATCTTTTGTAAGAATGAATAAAGAAGCCAAAGATAAAGTAGGAGGCTTATTTTGTTTATAAGAGTTGTTTTGAAAATTCCACTGTGTATAACCAGAGTTTATAACCGGTTAAATGTCCATTTCGACATCTTCGTATGTTGAGAATGGCACCATATATATATATATATTATTGTATTAAACCCTACATGGGAACGAGAAGGGTTAAAGATGATGTAATGACTTTGTAAAACATTTCAATGTAATGAAATTATTTGGCTACACTATCTACTTAATTTTTTGAAAAAATTATACCGATCTCACTTCATCGCTTGAAAATAGTTCTGGTGATGACTGCAGCATTATTGGCGTTTATCTTCGGGTCTCGAAGTGGATATGTTACAATTCTTTCTCAAACAACTTAGCGAGTCAAGCTAAAATTCATATAAGTTATGAATTTCTACTTTGTTTTCCAGACGATGGATCCAATCAACAATAATAGGATCATCCTTATGACTTGGACAAGTTAGTTCGATCAAACTAGGCCTTGCTTCAATAATTGCCATATCATATTTGAATTAGAGATCGCGCTTTTATCTTGGATTTCACAGTAGCCAATGCTTTAAGTACTTGATATTCTGCTATAATCATGGGCACCGGTGCTTGATGTTTATGGCTCAATGCATCGGCCTTTCAATTTCCCTTTCTAGTGTATATTAAATCACAAATCATAAGAGGTTAAAAATTTCGACCACCTTATTGGCACATAATTAAACTTATTAAGTGAAGAGATATTTATGTAATTTACAATTGGTATAGGAGTACAAATCTCTCTCCTAAAGGGTAACGACGCCAAATCTTCAAAACGAATACGATAAAATCTAGTTTGATATCAGGAGTTGCAAATATTACTTCATTTAGTCTTAATTTTCTTAATGCACATGTTATAACCCTTTCATTTTGCATTAGTACAGCTCCAAGACCTAATCCATAAACATCAGTATGCATGACAAGATTCTACTTGCCTTTAGATACAATTAGAATAGGCACAATAGCCAACATTTCTTTTAGCTTTTGGAATGTCCTTTCACATTTATCATTTCTTTCATACTTCACTCCTTTTCATGTCAATTGAGTTAATGGAACTTCATTTTTGAAAAGTCTTTTATATATCTTCTTTAATATCCTACCAAATCCAGAAAGCTTCTTAACTTTTACTGTATTTGGAACGCTTTTAATTATTTATGGCTCTAATCTTTGAAAGATCTACATAAATTCCTTTTCAAATACGACATGTCTTGGGAATTTTACTTCTCTTTTCCAAAAATGACATTTCAAAAATTTAGCTTTAAGTTGACTTTCTCTCAATGTCTCCAAGGCGAGTATTAAGTGAACTTCATGTTCTTGGTCACTCTTTGAACATACTAAGTTGTCGTCGATAAAGACTAGGACAAATATATCAAGATAACTTCGGAATACTCGATTCATAAGGTCAACAAAATAAGCAAGGGCATTTATTAACCTGAATGGCCTTACTAACCATTCATAAGATACATAACAAGTGTTAACCTGCCTTTTGGCAAGGCAAAATACAGGCGGATTTAACCCAGTCGACTGCATGATGGTAAAAGCCAAATTTTCACAGATAGTAAGCATGTTCAAGAAGCCAGAATATAGCATGGTCGACAAATAAACACCGCAATATGTTCAAAATGTGGTTTCGACAAAGATCAAATCGATTCAGGTTGCTTGGAGTCTGCTTCGAGTCACCTTCATGTTTGCTTCAAGTTTTCAGAAGGGCTGCTCCGGGTCAAAGGAGTGTTCGCCATGGGTCTTTGAGGAACAAGCTACTTCGAGTCATCGCAGCACCTGCTTTGAGTCATTGAGGAGTTTACTTCGGGCCAAGGAGATGGTTGCTTTGGGTCAGAACATTGAATCGATCGATAACCAGGAATTTGCATCAGTTCGTATCCATCTAATTCGCCCACTACTTCGTATCCACCCCCATCTCGTTTGTATCCATCCCATAGATACCAATTCGTATCCATCTATCCAAACCTCCCACTTCGTATCGATGCAACAACAACATATTTCATATCAATCATTCACTTGATCGATATGAAGGAAATAGCCATGCATCGGTACGAATAGAAGGCTCAGGCGTCGATACAAAACCAAACAAAAAACATCGATATGAAAGAACGAGATGAGGATCGATACAAAAGGCTTGGCAACTGATCGACATGAAAGCGAGGATACATGATCGATACGAAGAACATAGCGATCGATGGATACGAATGAGGAAGCAGTCAACTCGGCATAAAATGTGGATCTCACCTAAACAATTGCTCCACGTCACCATCTTGATCGATATGAATTTGATCGATACAGGGCTATCGATATGAACGTGACAGCCTACCTACAATATCAATCTTGAATCGATCATAACTTGAGATCTACAAGTCCAAATGCCTTCAAATTTTCACCACAGCTTGCATACCACCAGAAGGATGTTCATGATCAATCCCATCGCCATTGGACCAGTTCTTGATCGATACGAAATGTATATGTATCGATCAGGGATCGATCCCAAATCGCCCCGGATCGATCACGTGGGCCCACCCATGCGTGAGAAGGAGTCTTCCGAGATCGGAGTAGATATTTCCATGCCATGCCTATAAATAACATGCCAATGCCTTCAGAAAAGAGATATGTTTGGCTCTTCTATGCCGTTACTCAGTTGAACTCCATTGTAATTCTGATACAATCAATTGTACTCTTACAAATCAGTAGAAAATCATCAATAAAACTACAACTCTTCAAAGTGGACGTAGGCTACAACGCCGAACCACTATAAATCATGTCTTTCTACTGCTTTCCTTTTAATTTTTTGAGTGTTCTTCATATTTAATTCTTCTACACATAATCTTTCTGTGACCTGTGACTGTGATTTAGTGCTTTCATCTGCAATTGGGTGTTTGTGACCAGTTTAGGCGCAAACATTTTGGTGCTTTCACTGAGAAGACTAGCATTCAGGGACTCTACGGCTTGGATTTTGGATCTGAAGGCTTAAAGACTTGTACCTAGAAAGCTATGACGAAGCAATCAAGAAGAAGACAAAGAGCAGAAAGGAGTCAGCATGAAGGAAGCCAAGAGGCGTCCTCAGGAGCTAATCAGACTTCGGCCTTCATCACCAGAGATGAGATGGAGATGATGATGGGAGCTATGGGAGCTATGCATGAAGAATTGTTGAAAAGGCAGAAAGAAATGATGCAAAAAATTCTCAGATAGTTTAAACAGGCAGGAACAGCAGGAGCTGCTGGAGTTCAGATCCACAGAGCTAGACCAAAAGGACCCAACAGGCAATCAGATAGAGCAGCGAGATGGGGGCACTCCCCAGGAGCATGCTGATCCAATCTCAGGCAGGATACCAGGCGGAACTGATCAACATGGCATTGATAAAGGAATGGATGCTCGTCAAGGAGAGCAGATTCTAGGATTCCCTCATGAACTCGGGGGGTAGATCGGAGGCAACATACAAGGACTACAACTTGGAGACAGTGACAGATTAGCGGAGATGGCCAGACGAGCCATGAGAGGTGGATTAGTGAATAGAGTTCTGGAAGATGTGAACAGGAGCCTTTTCGCTCCCACAATTAGGCAGGCTAGGAATCCACCAGAATTCAAGTTACCAACACTGGAGATGTATGATGGGAGGACGGATCCTGTAGTTCATCTGACGAGGTATATGAGGCACATAGAGGTATTGGGGGCATCAGAGGAGGTCATGGCCCGGTGCTTCCCATTGTATTTGACAGACATAGCAGCATTATGGTTCAGACAATTGGAAAGTAGCTCCATTGGAACATGGACCGAGTTGATTGAGAAGTTTATGAGGCAGTTCAGAGTTCACATTTCGAGGCCCAAGAATGCGATGAGTTTGACGACACTGAAGTGGAAAATCGGGGAATCTTTGAGGAGTTTTCTAACACGATTCAATGTAGCGGCAACATTGGTAGATCGACCAGATCCATCCATGGTTTTGATGGCAGCTGTATCTAGTATAGCCGATGGAATAGAATTCAAGAATTCATTGACAAAGGATCCACCCATGGATCTGGGGGAGTTTACCATGAGGCAGAAAGGTTTATGCGACAAGAGGATGCAAATGCTGAAAGAGAGGAAGGAGAGGGAGTTGAAGTTTATGCAGTCAAAAGCAGAGATCCGCCTGGAAAGAATTCAGGCAAGGATAAAGGGAAACGGAAAGTAGAGGATAGTTGTGATGAGCGAAAGCGGCCATGAAAGGAACCAAGATTCACCTCTTACATGGAGTTGAATGAGACTTTGGAACGAATCTACCAAGACACTAGGGGGCAGATTCCCTATCGGAGGTCAATGAAGAGGGATCCGACTAACAATGAGAAGAAATCAGACAAGTACTGCTTATTCCACGAGCTAAGCGGCCATAGTATAAATGATTGTAGACACTGAAAGATGAGATTAAGGACATATCTGGAACGGTATGCTATTGTAGTATGTGAAAAGGCGAGCAACGACAATGGAACAAGAGCGACCACTATCTGCATCGAATGAGGGCAGCTCTGGATCGAGGCGTCGGCTTGTTATCCACCGATTGGAATAATGACGAATGGGTGGCAAACTCCATACTAACACGGTTAATTCACATACACATGTTCAGGATCGCGAACGGTCCTCAGGCTATCAACCGCATCAGTGTAGGTGTTTGCACTTTGACGTCTCTGTTTTGCTTTTGTTTTCTATTTTTTGCATCTGAACTTGATTTGGTTGGACTGGTTGGACATTTTTGTAATAAGATTCAGTTGAATGTAAATCTGGTATTTATAATTCCATAACGGCCAAGTCACTTACACATGCACGGGATCGCGAACGGTTCTCAGGCATGCTCTGAGATGGCAATGAACCGCCATAAAAAACAATTCGGAAACTCAATCGAACATGAAATCTGACATTAATGATACTAAGTCACCCTCCCCCGGGCATACATAACTCGCCTCGAACGGCACACGACCTCGAACGGTTACCATTTGCCACGAACGGCACTCGACCGCGAACGGTCACCATTCGCCACGAACGACACCCGATCGCGAAAGGTCACCATTCGCCACGAACGACACCCGACTGTGAACGGTCTCAATTCGCCTCGAACGGCACCTGACCTCGAACGGTCACATATTGCATCGAACGGCAATACGATCTCGAACGATCGCCATTCACAGTCAGGTAAGATTATCAATCTCTTTATAGGTCATTAACAGGATACGAACATCCAGCTTATCAAACTACAAAACACACCTTCCTATCGTAAGGTATGTTTTAGGGGGCAAAGTGTTAACCCACCTTTTGGCAAGGCAAAATATAGGCGGATTTAACCCAATCGACCGCACGACAGTAAAAGCCAGATTTTCACAGATAGTAAGCATGTTCATGAAGCCAAAATATAGCATGGTCAACAAATAAACACCGCAATATGTTCAAAACGTGGTTTCGACAAAGATCGAATCCATTCAGGTTGCTTGGAGTCTGCTTCGAGTCACCTTCATGTTTGCTTCGAGTTTTCAGAAGGGTTGCTTCAGGTCAAAGGAATGTTCGCCTCGGGTCGTTGAGGAACAAACTACTTCAAGTCATCGCAGCACCTACTTCGAGTCGCTGAGGGGTTTACTTTGGGCCAAGGAGATGGTTGCTTCGATTCAGAACATTGAATCGATCGATAACCAGGAATTTGCATCAGTTTGTATCCATTTAACTTCGCCCACTACTTCGTATCCATCCCCATGTTGTTCGTATCCATCCCACAAATACCAATTCGTATCCATCCATCCAGACCTCCTACTTCGTATCGATGCAACGACAACATATTTCATATCGATCATTCACTTGATCGGTACAAAGGAAATAGCCATGCATCGGTACGAATAGATGGCTCAGGCATTGATACAAAACCAAACAAAAAACATCGATACGAAGGAACAAGATGCAGATTGATACAAAAGGCTTGGCAACTGATCGATACTAAAGCGAGGATACATGATCGATACGAAGAACATAGCGATTGATGGATACAAATGAGGAAGTAGTCAACTCAGCATAAAATGTGGATCTCACCTAAACAATTGTTCCACATCACCATCTTGATCGATATGAATTTGATCGATACAGGGCTATCGATACGAACGTGATAGCCTACCTACAATATCAATCTTGGATCGATCATAACTTGAGATTTGCAAGTCCAAATGCCTTCAAATTTTCACCACAGCTTGCATACCACCAGAAGGATGTTCTTGATCGATCCCATCGCCATTGGACCAATTCTTGATCGATATGAAATGTACATGTATTGATCAGGGATCGATCCCAAATCGCCTCGGATCGATCACGTGGGTCCACCCACGCGTAAGAAGGAGTCTTCCGAGATCCGAGTCAGATATTTCCATGCCACGCCTATAAATAGCAGCCTAATGCCTCCAGAAAAGAGATCTTTTTGGCTCTTCTATGTCGTTTCTCTGCTAAAGTCCATTGTAATTCTGATACAATCAATTGTACTCTTGCAAATCAGTAGAGAATCATCAATAAAACAACAACTCTTCAAAGTGGACGTAGGCTACAACGCCGAACCACTATAAATCTTGTCTTTCTACTGCATTCCTTTTAATTTTTGAGTGTTCTTCATATTTAATTCTACTACACAATCTTTTTGTGACCTGTGACTGTGATTTAGTGGTTTCATCTGCAATTGGGTGTTTGTGACCAATTTTAGCGCAAACAACAAATCAAAATGCATTGAGTGGAATACAATCAACCTCTCTTAATTAATGAAAATAATTACTCCACAATTAATCTCTTCTTTTACTTACTTAACTTATCAAGTATATTTTCTACTTTACCATTTGATTCATATTAATTCAACCAATCACGGGAAAGTTCCCAAAAATTTATAAAAAATCTAAAACTTTTTCCTTTCCTTATAGTATAAATTTTCGATCAAAATATTAAAATTTGATAGTTTTAAATATTAATTTATAACAATAAGTTCGCATTTTCATCTAAGAAAGATCATAATAAATTAATTTCTCATCAAAAAATTATAAAAAATTAAAAATCATCTCTGCTTTAATGTTATAAACATCATATTAAAATTTCCATCTCTTCTTTAATTATGTATACATCATGTAAAAATTCAAACCATTAGAGTTGATTAATTCATGTTTTACTCTCAAACATATCACAAACAGTGTTATTTAACACCTCAACATATATAGATTTACTCTAATATCATCAAAACATGATTATCATCATTCAAAATAGCAAAAATGTGTGACATGCGAATCTAAATAGATTGAAATATGAAATAGGGTAAGTATTACTTACATAAGTTATAAATCTAATTAAAAGTCTCTACTTATCTTTAAAGATAAAAGCTTGGATCTTTCTTTGGTTTATTTTCCTCTCATTCTCTCCCTCGGCAATGGCAGCCTAGCTTTGTCCTTTTATTTTGTTTTAATACGATGAGAGAATGAGAGGAATGTTACGTATTAAGGGTATAAGAGTTAAGAACTTGCACTTGGCCAAATTCCCTTCTTGCCTAATCTTATTAATTTCTTAACCATTTATTATAACATTCCCTTTATTCTTTTAACCTTTATAGCTAAGTTTATTTATAATAATTATTTTTGGTCCACCCAATTAATATTTTTAAGTCCCCCACACATGATTAATCATATTTTCTTTTAAGTAATTCCTTTAATTAAATTCGCTTATCTACTCTTTAACAAATTCTTGCTATTAATTTACTTCAATACTACGGTACTCCAAAATATGGGATGTTACAACTGCTCAACTTGTAACTTATGATAAATTTATAAATGATAACATGAAGGTAACTTGTGACAATACTTTATTTGATAACTTGCGACAATTCTTTATCTAACAACTTGTACAGTCCTTTGTCTAATAGCTTAATTTACAACAATCCTTGAACCGATCATTTGGGACAATACTTTAATTGATAAAAATCATTAAATAGCATGCGATAGCCGATACCTTGTAGCCTTCGACATAATATATATGATAGCTTTCCATTATTCACTTTTGATAACACATATACTATCAAAATATGATAGCTCATATGATAGCTCGATATGCGACGGTTCTCAAATCATAACATTTGATAATTAAATAACTTGTGATAGGCTTATAACATGCTCTTGAAGACTAAGAAAATTAATTTCCTGATTATCTGACAATCTTCCAAAGTTCCATGATTTGATTTCAGCGCAAATAGATGATGAAAATCTTGGTTTCCATATATTTTCTTTATTGATTGAATCTCCATGTATACACTTTTATATCTCCATATTGCAAATCCATTGACTAATTAATTAATTAACAAATTAATTAGTTTCCTTTCCCCAAAAATATCCTCATATAACTTTCCTTCTTTTCTTTCCACATATTGCTTAATTAATTGATTGATTGAATCAATCAATTAATTTCTTTCTTCTTTGGTAAATATTTAAATCATACAAATTTAACACTCCATCTTGATTTAAATATAACAATCTCTGTTCATCACCACATTTTAACAAATTGTTGGGTCTGCGCCATATGGCGCAAACTTCAATATGAACTAGTTTGGGCAATGTTGCCCAAACGGAGCTTCCAAACCTCTCCCAAGTATAAGAAAGGTAGTATGCATGTCAGTAAACAAAATGCATATGAGCAAATACCAAAATTCTTCAACATATCTGATATAGGAAATGACCCTATAAATATAGAAGTTTGAGAGATCAATGGAGATTTAATAGCGAACTTCACTTTCTTCATTACATATTTAGTGAGGGCATACTCAATATTATCTACTTCAATCTCCTTCACATGAATTTTGCTAGACTTTCCTAAGTCTACACCAACAGGCTTACCAATAAGCTCTGAAGCATTCAAAGCACAAGATGAATAATCATCAGTACAAATATGCTCACAAATAGAACCATTTAAATCAAAAGTTCTTTGTAACAACCTGTAATTTCGAACACTTCATCTTAGAATATCCAAACTTTTGAAAATGGTTAAGTATTAAAAAAATGATTTTATAACTTTAATAATTTTTTTAGTTAATAACTAATGTTAGAAAACTTATTTTTGAAATGTTTTTACAAAAATATATACTTTGAAGAAATATCGAAAATGTGACTGAAAAACGTTTTATTAAAAAAACAACATTTTGTTAAATAAAAGTTGTTTTAATTCTTGTATACTTATAGGATAACATATGAAGACAATTACAACAATTTAAATCTTCTATCTTCTTAGGCAAAAATTAATTAAAGTAAGCACTCCTAGAAGGAAACATAAATGAGAGATTCTTGCCTTGTTTTAGGGCATGGATTAAGGCATGTCTTAAGGGGTGGAAGATAGGAGGCAGCTTCCTCTTTGGCTGGCCATATGGGGGCATGGAGGGTAATTTGGCACCTTTCTAATGCCTACAAATAAGTATGCAAGGCTTCCCTCATTTGTTTGCAAATTCACAACTCAAAGCCAACACTCTCTCACTCATATCTCTTCCCAAAATTCTCAAAACTGAGAAACCCAAAATTAGTCTAAACTTCTTCATACTCTTGCTATATCATTAAAATTGCATATAATATCATTCCATAACCTTGGAAGTTGAAGAAAATGAGCTTATCTCCCTCAATCTATCAAGGTTGTACCTAATTAGGGCCTCCTTTGCTTTGGCCATGCTCTTTTAGGCTCTCTTCTCTTTGGTCATACTATATTAAGGCTTAATCTAGCCTTATTCATGTGCTTAAGGGTTGAAGGTAGGAAGAAGCTGTGTTATTGCAAGGTTGAGGTAGGAAGAGTTAGTTTGGATTTGAAGTAAAAGCGAGTTATCTCCTTGAATAGAAATAATAAACTTATTTATGTGCTTGCTATAAACTATTATAATACACCTTAACTAATTAAAGTTATAAACCCATATTTGTATGCTTTGAAAATGCGTGATTGTTTTTATTTGTAGTACCTTGGAAAGCCTTGATTGTGCTAATTTATTATGCTTTGTGATGGCATTTGTAATAGCATATGTAATGGTCTTTTGGACATGGACTTAGACTTGTGATATTGTGCATATGTAATGGCATATGGGATGATTTTGGACTTGAATAAAAGTAGATTTTTTATTGCCTTTATAGCGATAGTAGCTATAGAAGCACTTTCATGTTATTGTATTTACTTTGCTTTCTACTTGCTTTTCTTTCTTATATATAATGTATATGTATTATTACATGCTTCTTTGTGATGTGATTTGAACTTGAGAATCATATATGTATATGTGATTAATTGAAGTTTGAATTTGAATTGAATATGGAATTGTCCATATAATGGTAGTTGCTATAAACGCACTTCGAATTCCTTCTCTTTTATCTTACTTTTTAAACTCTATCTTTTGAAAATTTTAAAATGAGATGTTTTCTATACTGATAGCAGTATAAAAGGTAGTAAGTGTTAGCACCAAAGTTGGTCACTAACCCTCTTTAGAAAGACTGTGTAGAGAGATAAATGAAGAAGATAAATTGAAACAGAGAGATATAGACTAAATTAACTGCAGAAATCTAGAACACCAGATTTATAGTGGTTCGGCGTAACTGCCTACGTCCACTTTGAATTGTAATCTTTATTGCTTTCCCAAGTAGTTAAATACAGATACAATCCGTACAATAATGGCTTGGGTACAAGTTTGAACTGAAAAGAGTAAGTCTTGAAAGCGGCAGAGTCTCCCCAGTGTTCTCGAAGAAAAGGTCCCTTTTACTGTGCCCCTGCCCTCCTATTTATAGACGAAGATGGGTTGGACTTCCCTCACGGGCCTAGGAACAAGGTATCTCGGCCCATAGAAGGCAACTCCAGCACACCGAACCAGGCATGCCGAGCGAGCCATGCCGAGCGAGGAGTGCCGGTCGAGAACCACGTTTGGTTGACCATCGAGTGACTTGAAGTAACCATTCAAGAGAACCGAAGCAAGTAGTGGGTTGAAGTGAAGTGAAGCTACGCCGAACGGTATTTGCATGCCGATCGAGACAGTGTGCTAAGTGAAGAGTGTAGGCCGAACGAGACCTGTGTCGACCGAGACTTGATGCCAGTCGAGGGGAGATGCCGAACGACCTTGCTACGCCGAGCAAGGTGAAATGCCGAGTAAGGTGTAAATGCCGAGCGAGGCGTAAATGCCGAGCGAGGCGTGGATGCCGATCGAGGCTTGGATGCCGAACGGTGCTTGGATGCCGATCGAGGCTTGGATGCCGAATGGTGCTTGGTATCCGAACGGTGCTTGGATGCCGAACGAGATCATACGCTGAGCGAGTCTAGATGCCGAACGAGGCTTGAATGCCGAACGAGATCATACGCCGAGCGAGTCTAGATGCCGAATGAGGCTTGAATGCCGAACGAGATCATACGTCGAGCGAGTCTAGATGACGAAGGAGGCTTGAATGCCGAGCGGCCTCTTTACACCGAGCCTCTTGTTACATGGTCAAACAACCGGGTAACACTTGCCCCCCAAAGTGTATCATGTGGACGAACATGATGCACTTTGATCCATGAGTACTCCGTGTTCTCCTTTAATCCTTCGTTCTGTCCTCTCGAAAGTGTTCTCCTGAATGCCGAACGACACACAGAATGCCGAACGACATATCGGATGTCGAACGACATAATGAATGCCGAACGATTTTGATTCCGAGTGGGGGTGGTGCCTTGACCGGTTCTACCAGTCGCTGACTATTCGCCTTCCTCCTTTCTACCTATAAAAGTCGATACTTCATCCCTTCTTTCCTTTTTACTTTTTATCTCTACTCTAAACACCCTTACGAACTCGTCTTTTCTTAAACCCTTGCTAACACCACAACCTCTCCTTTAATCCCCGAGTCCTATTGCTTACTTCTCGACTGTCTTTAACAGCAAGCCTGAATTGACATCCACTTCCAATTCGAGCCTCTCACTAGATTCCTATTCCTTCTCCTAGGTACGCAACTCTCATTTGCTTGATATTCTCCAATTTAGGGCTTCATACAATATTCGAATCTGTAACTTTCATCTAACTCAAAGACGATGGAAGCCGCATAGATCGAGAAGATGGATCCTGGCTGTTTAGATGAGCCTTAGGATTATATGAAGAGGAAGGAGAAGAGGGTGTCGGTCCAGTAGGAACTAGTGAGGTTAATCAATGTTGGTCGAGGGCGGCGTGCGAGTTGAAGTAGTGGTCGACTGGCCATTTAGGGAGATGTTTAATTTGTCTGAAGAAAGGAGTTGGAAGAAGACGTATGGGTGTGGCCCGGCATGTCTTCCTCATGTCGAGCGATGTGAAGGTGTGTAGGAGTAAAGTTGAGGTTCGGTTTAGTATGCCGAGCGATGTGATTTGATATAGCTACGGCTCGGCATGACCCCCTATGCCGAACGGTGCTAGAGGGAGCGCAGGAGAAAAGTGGGAGACGGGTAGAGTGTCGAACGAGGCGACTCGGCATGACTTGCTGGATGACTCGTCTGTGCCGAGCGGTAGAGAGGAAGTGTAGGAAGGAATTTGGTGTTATGGGCAAAGTGCCGAGCGATGTGGCTCGGCATAATTGCGGTTCGGCATGTCTTGCCGCATGCCGAACGGTAGTGATTGATGTAGGAGAGTGGTGTACAATAGCAACACTAGTCGAACATAATGCACAGTTGACTCAACTTATTTTTCATGCCCGATCATATGACAGAGAACAAGGACAAGGACTTAAACGATCAAGCATATCGAACAATCCAGACTGATAACTCTCTTGTTTTGACAACAATAAACCTGAACTTAACTTGTTTAAAACAGATGATAACCTTTAACGCATAGTGTCGACGTCGAGATCAAAATATAAACCATCATATGACAAGCTCTCGCAGACGGTCAGCGTTGACGGTCTTCGAAGATGATAGTTTAGAGCCTAACTCTATTTTAACAACCTTATGACTTGTAATTCTTTGGCACTTATACTTGAATGATTGCACTAGTTCACACACTACACGGGGGAGTATTTTTGTGGTTATGTCTAATGTCGATCGTTTTATAAGTATAGTTAAGACAGGTGTTTTATCTGATCCAACATTTATCAGGGATGTCTAGGAAATCCAGCTCTGCCACAATCTCGGACAGACCCGGGCCATCTTCTCGACAAGAAGAAGTTAGCACTTCAAATACATTGTCCACCCCTGCACAAGACGTGCCGAACCCCGCGATCGCATCTGTCAACTTGGCTCCCGATGCCTTGGATGCAGTGATCTTTTTAGACGATCCGATCGATTCTCATGCCTCGAAGATTAACGAAAGCATGCTTCGCCATATATGCTCAGTACACGGGATTCCTTTCGATGACGTATTGGTTCCATCGGGACAAGATCGTCCTCACTTGCCCCCAGTCGGATGTATGGCCTGCAATAAATTTATGTGCTGGGTTGGTAGCGTGCCACCATTCAATTCCTTCCTTCGTGATCTGTTACAGTATATTGAGATAGCTCCATCACAGTTACATCCTAACAGTCATGCGTTCATATATGGCACGTGCATTCTCTTCATGAGTGTCCTTTTCAGGCTCCCAACTCCTGGCGATATCCGTTATATCTATCGCTTTAAGAGACGGTCAGATAGTCC
Organism: Allium fistulosum; assembly: GCA_030737815.1. Classification (NCBI taxonomy): domain Eukaryota; kingdom Viridiplantae; phylum Streptophyta; class Magnoliopsida; order Asparagales; family Amaryllidaceae; genus Allium; species Allium fistulosum. The sequence continues at coordinate 11,244,909 of JASFAW010000014.1, forward strand.
ATCTTTTGTATTTCTTGAACCGCATACAAGTGTCAAATTTTGACTGGAGCGTGGAGCAGATTCGCTCAATATAAAAAGGAGTGGTTCTACGTGCGCTGTCCTCCCGGCTTCGCGAGGAGATGGGTGGAAGGGAGTAAGTCCTTTTTTCTGGATCAATACCCATGTTTGGCAGAAACTGCACCTTTTCTAACTCTTTTTATACTTTTACAGGTATCAACCCACGTCCCGAAGGCTCTGGGTATTCTGAAGCTGTCGAAGCTATCCGAGCTACTCCCGCAGAAGACCGGGACATCAGGTCTCTCATTTCAAATGAATCGCTCACGAATTTTGGGCTGCTGGCAGAAGGTCGCCGAATAAGCCTCCCTCAAGGTGTCATTACCCAAGCCTGCTTCGGGCAAAGGAAAAAGGCAGGCTGGGTCTTCAACACGTAACGCCCCTGACACACCAGAGGAGGGGGAGATTAGAGAAGCCAAAACGGTCGAAGTACAGGGCAAAAATGTTAGTCCGGCTAGGGACCCGACAGTCGAAGTCTACGATATCGAGAAGACGCCTTCTCCTCCGAAGGGAAAGAAGAAATTAACTTATAAATTGAGGAAAAAGAAAGCGGGTGGAACCTCTAAGGTCACCATCACTCCAGTAGAAAGAGAGCCTTCTTCTCAACACTTGGAGAGTTCGTTGAAAGGCTTGTCGGACCTCACTATTCTCGACGATTTGCTCAACTATGGCTTCGATGATCCAGAAGCTCTTAAACTTCATTCGCCCGCGAAAGGCGATACAGGCGCTCAGGCCCAAATTAATGGAGAAAAACTCCTATTAGTAAAGATAAAGAAACTAGTCCATCGGGGGAACACTGGGACACACACGGACACGTGCACTTCAATTTTAGCCATCACTCTGTTCTTTTCTAACTTGTCGTTATTCTCGTTCTACGCAGGTGACATGGGACGCACTCACGGACTCGATCATCTTCGCGGGTCATCTATTTTTCCTCATTCTGGCCGGGATTCGGGCTCCGGCAAGCGCCGAGACAGAGATGACTCCGGAGACCGAGACTATCGCCCCCGAGAATCAACTTATCGAAGGAAATCATATAGCCAGTCCTCATATTCCCATGATCATCCTTCTCAATCAGAGCAAGGCAAAGAGAAGTCTGCACAGAAGGGGTCCCAATCCGATGTCCCCCGTGATCAACACTCTGGTTCATCCAGCACACGGCAATCTCGGGAACATCGTAAGAAAACTGAACTTTCAAAGCCATCTCCTCCTGTTCCCGCAATAGATCCGACGGTATCAGAGAAGTTAGTTGAGCTTAAAGTTAAATTCCCCAAAATCTGCTTTGATGGTCTGAAGTTCCTCCCAGCGATCCATCACATTCCAGGGCATTTGAAACAGAGCGCCATTGCATGCAACAATGACGTTTATGTTCAACATGACGCGTTTGTCCATCTAGCTGAAAAAGTCTCGGAAGTCTCTGTTGAGCGTCAACACGAAATCAACCGCCTGAAGCTGGAAGCCATTTTTGATAAAGACATTATCAAAACTCAGGATGAAGAGCTCTCTTCATACAAGTCCCAACTCGAAGCTGCCCAACAAAGTGCTAGAGATACTGCGGAGGCCGTCAATCGTCTGGAGATAGCTCATAAGAAGGAAATTGACGAAGCGGTCCAACACTGCGGGGCCTTAGCTTTAGAAAAGGATTCTGTTCAGAAAGAAAGGGATGCATTCGCCCGGCGAGTCAAAGAGTTGGAAGATCTACTCTGCAAAGAGAGAGAAGAAAAATCTGCTGCCCAGGAAGAGTCGTAACGATACCGCGATGAGATTGTCGCTACGCGACTCCTGAAGGCATAGCTCGACGACGAGCTCTCTAAAGTCGGGATGCTGAAGGACGAAGCCCGTGAAGAGGGCAAGTGAATAACATTCGCGGAGATTGACTCTCGCCTTGAGGTGGCTATAGAGGCGGGCAGAGAGGAGATCAAGTGCTTATTCGATCCGTTGATAGCTGAATACAACACCTGAGCCTCATGCATCGGGACTTAACATTTCTTGGCGATGGCTACCTCGAATCTCTAGCCGAGGCATGTGAAACTTTGATAAAGATTAAGAAGGTTGAATCGGGCATCGAGGAGGTTGATGAGGAGGCTTTGGTAAGAGAATTTCTTAAGGGGAATGAGCCTTCAGACTTGTCTGCAGCAATGGCTCTTTTTGGCAAAGACTCTTCTCCATCAAAGGAAAAGAATGACGTTGTTGGTCCATCTGGAACCGAGTCTCCAGCCCCTCCTTTTACTCAATCGGCTGATTGGCCAGTACTTGATCCATTCGAGCAACACGCTGGTTATGACCCGGAAGACTCTGGCCTCGACATTCATGTGCTATCTCCAATTCTAGAGGGAGAGACTCCTCGGACGGTTGAGAGCCAGCAAGAAACCGGTATATGACTCTTCTTCTTAAAGTTCAAAGAACTGTCGTCTACGGCGAGAGGTTATTGTATTCTAACGTTCGTCTCTTGTGGTTTTGCGCAGGCCATTCTGATCCTGATCCGACTCCAAGGAGCGATGACGCCAAGGAGACAAAGGGGAAAGCGAGCGAGGCCACTCACGTGGGAGTAACCCCCGCTCCTGATGCTCAGGTGATTGAGGCACTCGACGAGGACAAGTTCGAAACTTCGTCCCCCGTCGAAGAAGGCTATGAAGTTGAGATTACCGGCGCTTCTGCACATACCTCGGAGCTGAGCATGAAGGAGCGGCTCAAGGAAGAGAGGAAAAAGAAAGCGAAGATTAAGGTTGAGCCTCAAGTAGTAGAACTTGACGACCCGTTGAACAGGCCTCTAAAAGTCATTCTTCCTAGAGGAACCAGGTCATTGGTTGTTCCTTCTCCCACTCCCGACACTGTTTCTCTGGCGAGTCAAATGTCCAAAAGAAAATGTGAGGAAGAGGGATCGTCTGACAAATCGAAGAAGGGAAAAACACCGAAGAAATAGCAATAGGACTCGTTCAACTGAGGGATCTTTCTGGATCGTGTAATCACTTTTATTTATTCTCATAATCGTTGTAAATAGATTTTTGGCCCCGAGTTTGGGAGAAGTTCTAGTAGGACTCTATTTTGAATTGATGAATAAAATTTTGTTCATTGTCATTCAAATGACTTCTGTCGTTTAGCTCACTGTATAACTTGTAGTCGTAATCTGAAACCTTGTGAGTTATATAAGCCCCCAATCTGTTTTCACATAACTCGGAGATTCCTTGGAATTGTACATCCCTTATTTCATGCTTCGGGTACTTCGAATATCCTCTACTCCGTTCTCTGGGGACTTGAAGATTTCAAGTCACTTGTACTCTAGTCCGCACTTTAGAGACTTAGAGAACTTCAGTCCGCATTCTAGGGACTTGGAGATTTTAAGTCATTTATACTCTAGTCCGCATGCTGGGGACTCAGAGTACTCCAGTCCGCACTCAAGGGACTTGCAGATGTCAAGTCGTTTATACTCTAGTCCGCACTCCGGGGACTCAGAGTACTCCAGTCCGCTTCAGTGACTTAGAGATTTTAGTCGTTTATACTCTAGTCCGCACTCTAGGGACTCAGAGTACTCCAGTCCGCTTCAGGGACTTAGAGATTTTAGTCGTTTATACTCTAGTCCACACTCTGGGGACTCAGAGTACTCCAGTCCGCTTTAGGGACTTAGAGATTTAGTCATTTATACTCTAGTCCACACTCTGGGGACTCAGAGTACTCCAGTCCGCTTCAGGGACTTAGAGATCTTAGTCGTTTATACTCTAGTCCGCACTCTGGGGACTCAGAGTACTCCAGTCCGCTTCAGGGACTTAGAGATCTTAGTCGTTATACTCTAGTCCGTACTCTGGGGACTTAGAGTACTCCAGTCCGCTTCAGAGACTTAGAGATTTTAGTCGTTTATACTCTAGTTCGCACTCTGGGGACTCAGAGTACTCCAGTCCGCCTCAGGGACTTAGAGATTTTAGTCGTTTATACTCTAGTCCGCACTCTGGGGACTCAGAGTACTCCAGTCCGCTTTAGGGACTTAGAAATTTTAGTCGTTTATACTCTAGTCCGCACTTTGGGGACTCAGAGTACTCCAGTCCACTTCAGGGACTTAGAGATTTTAGTCAAATCATTTATGTGCGTTCGTACATCAGACAAAATAATGTGACTCTAGTTATTTGCCATAGGATTATCATGCGTAGAAACATCAGTAATTCATGGAAAAGATGGCATCAAGCCTTTATTAATGAAAACAAACTAAATCGTCCAATTACATGCTAAAAGAAAAACTAAGAATCAATGGAACAAAAACAAACTGGAAATAATTGCACTTAAAACACGAAAGAAACAGGCTAAATATAATAACGTCGCAAATGTTCACTATTCCATGCTCGGGGGAGTGTCATGCCGTCAACGGTCGCTAGCTTGAAAGTTCCCTCTCCAAGCTTCCGTTCAACGACATATGGACCTTCCCAGTTGAGATTCATACGTGATGGTACCGGAAAAACCCGTTTCAAAATGAGATCACCCACATCAAAGATTCTCGGGCGGACTTTTTCATTATAATATCGCATAACTCGGTGCCTATATGCTGCTTCCCTTAACTCAGCTTCTTCACATTTTTCATCAAAGAAGTCTAGTGATTCCAACAAGAGATCCTGATTCGTCCTAGGATCATAATGTGTCACTCGGTGTGATGGAACTTCAAGCTCCATGGGTATAACGGCCTCCGTGCCATATGCCAATGCGAATGGAGTGTGGTCAGTCGCGGACTTGTGGGTGGTTCTATAAGCCCACAGCGCTGTTGGAAGTTCATCTACCCACTTGCCTCCAGCCTTTTCCAAACGCTTCTTTAATATGGTCTTGATTATTTTGTTCACGGTTTCAACTTGTCCATTAGCCTTAGGATGGGCAACTGCGGCGAACTTTTTCTCAATGCCGTACTTTAAACAGAAATCCTTGAATTCCCTACTTTCGAACTGAGTTTCGTTGTCTGTAATGATGGTTCGCGGGAGGCCGAAGCGGCATATAATGTTTCGTACAACGAAATTAATGACCTTCTTAGAGGTGATTGTGGCTAAGGGCTCTGCCTTGGCCCATTTGGTGAAGTAGTCGACCGCAACTATTGCATATTTTGCACCACCTTTGGATATAGGCAAAGAACCGACTATGTCGATTCCCCAAATTGCAAACGGCCAGGGACTAATCATTTGCGTGAGTTCTGTCGGCGGAGCTCTCGGGATTTTCACGTATCTTTGACACTTATCACATTTTCTTACATAATCTGCAGCATCCCGATTCACCGTGGGCCAATAATATCCGTATCGGAGGATCTTTTTTGCCAATGTCTGCCCCCTAGTATGGTCGCCACATTCTCCTTCGTGAACTTCCTTCAAGACCTGCTTTATTTCATCATGGGCGATGCATCAGAGTAAGGGGACCGAGAACCCCCTCCGATACATTACTCCGCCATGCAACACATATCGCGCGGCTTTGCGAATGACCTGTCGTCTTTCGCTTCTTCTTTCGAGCAAAGTCCCATTTAGCAGGTATTGTTTGAATGGGGTTATCCATGACTCCTTCTTAATTTCCGTTTCCAGCACAAAATCTATTTCCATCACACCTATGCTTGGAGCATGTAAGGTTTCGACGGGAACTAATCCCATTTGTTGTGCATCGCCGGTACTTGCGAATTTGGCCAGCGTGTCGGCTTCCTTGTTCTGTTCATGCGGGACATGCGAAATGTCATAATGTTCAAGGTTCGCCAATAGTTCCTGAACCAGAGCAAGGTACGGAGCAAGCCTTTGTCCCCTGGCTAGGTAATCTCCTCGCACTTGGTACACCACCAACTGTGAGTCACAAAAGATTTCAATTGATTTTACTTCGAGTTCCACAATAAGCTTTAAGCCAGCAATCAATGCTTCATATTCTGCTTCATTATTCGTTGCCGAGAAATTGAGCTTCAAAGCATAACAAATCGATCGATTTTCCGGGGTCACAAGAATTACACCAGCCTCAGAACAATGGTCGTTGGACGCTCCATCGGTGTACAATTTCCATCGAATGGAGGGAATGACACTGTGACTATCTGGTTCGTCTGACACAGTGAACTCAGCGATGAAGTCTGCTAATGCTTGCCCTTGTATGGCTCTTCGTGGCAGGTATGTAATATCGAACTGACTTAGCTCGATATTCCATTTTAACATCCTTCCAGAAGTTTCTGGTCGTTGGAGAACCTGTCGCAAGGGCTGATCTTTATAAATACTGACTGAGTGTGCTTGAAAGTATGGACGCAGCTTACGTGATGCAATCACCAAGCAATAGGCCAATTTCTAAATTTTAGGATAATTTCTTTCTGCCCCCGTTAAACGTTTACTAACGTAATACACTGGCTTTTGAACTCGGTCCTCCTCGCGGACCAAAGCCGCACTTATAGCATGTGGGGATACGGCTAAGTATACATACAACATTTTATGGTCTACTGGTTTCGACAGCACTGGAGGATTTTCTAAATGCCTCACCAGAGCTCGGAACGCTTCCTCACAGTTGGACGTCCATTCGAAATTCCTTTTTCCTTTCTTTATTATATCGAAGAAGGGAATACACTTGTCCGTGGCTCTCGATATGAATCGACTCAGCGCAGCCACTTTTCCGTTCAAGCTTTGTACCTGTTTTATAGTCCTGGGCACTTGTATGTCTCGAATAGCTTGAATCTTTTCCGGGTTAGCTTCGATTCCCCGGGCATTAACAATGAATCCTAAAAATTTCCCTGACGCATCGCCGAAGGAACACTTCAGAGGGTTGATCTTCATCCCATAGTATCTGAGTATGCCAAACATCTCCGCTAAGTCTCGAATGTGGTCGTTTGACTGCCGTGACTTCACGAGCATGTCATCAACATAGACTTCCATCATTCTACCAATCTGGTCTTTAAACATTCGATTCACCAAACGCTGATAAGTCACCCCCGCGTTTTTCAATTCGAAAGGCATCACTACATAGCAATATAGCCCAACGTCCATGACGAAACTGGTGTGTTCCTGGTCCGGAACATGCATCGGGATCTGATTGTATCCCGAGTACGCATCCATGAATGACAATAACTCGTGTCCTACAGTGGAGTCAACTAACTGATCAATTCTAGGTAATGAGAAACTGTCCTTAGAACATGCTTTGTTTAAATCAGAGTAATCTATGCAAGTTCTCCACTTCCCATTTGCTTTTCTCACTAGCACGAGGTTTGACACCCATTCAGAGTAGAGGGCGTCACGGACGAACCCATTGGCTTTGAGTTTGTCCACCTCCTCTCTGAGAGCAGCGGACCTCTCCGGGTCCATTCCTCTCCTTTTTTGCTTAACTGGAACGTACCTCGGGTCTATGTTCAACATATGACTCGAAATGGCGGGAGAAATCCCGCACATGTCGGAATGTGTCCAAGCAAAAACATCGAGATTCGCTCGGAGGAAATCACTAAGGTCCTCGGTCATCGAGAGGCGGAGTTGTGATCCAAACTTCAGTACTCGCGACGGATCGTCTCGACCGACTGAAATGTCAATCGTCAGTTCAGCCGGTGTTACTTTTTCTTCCCTGGGTTCCTCATCATCGTCTCTCGGATCTATGTCTCTATAGATCCGAGAATGTTGCCCGAGCCAGGGCTCGGGCATTACTTGTCAATTGTCAGTGTTCTGAATTCGGACGGAGTTATCCGCAACCTTTCCTTTCTCCCTCCGCTGAGCCTCTCGAAGCTCAGCAAAATAACATGCACGACCGGTCGCTTGGTCGCCATGCACAACACCTACTCCTTTGTCAGTCGGAAAATTTTAAAGTCAAACACCATGGGGCCAATGCCGCCCTGAATTCAGCCAGGGCCGGTTGACCCAGAAATACATTGTATGGAGAATCCACATCCAAGACTGTGAAGGGTAGGATCCATACCCTCCTGCGTTCACCTTGTCCCAGTTCAACTGGCAACTCAACATACCCCACTGCATCAGTCGTTGCACCATTAAAGCCATGAATACGAGCTTTAGACGGCTTTAAATCCTTCGTCTCCATTTTCATTTGGTCATACGCCTTTTTGAAGATGATGTTAACAGAACTTCCACAATCAATCAAAATTCTCTTCACTAATGCTGGCCCGATAGTCGCGGATATGACCATCGGGTCAACGGTAGGAGCCTCTACCCGCTCGGCATCTCGGCTCCTGAATACTATATCGTCTGTCATTGTCCACTGCTGCTTAGCTGGGGACCCATCCTCGATATTTGAACAACACTCAAAATCTGCATGCCTCAAGGAGTTAGCGTATTGCTCCATTTCCTGCCAATTCTTATCCGTAGGGTGAGGTCCGCCTACTATCGTGTTTATGACCAGTCTACCCATAGTTCGAGCAGGCTCCTCAGGGTGACGTGGAGTTGGTGTGTGACCGGGATTGGACGTTCCCTGTCCACCCTCTTGAGGACTCTTTACAAACTCCTGCAACTTTTTCTGTCTAATCAACTTTTCTATGGCATCATGTAGGTGTCTACACTCTTCGGTACTGTGCCCATAAGTTTCATGGAAGCGGCAATACTTCCTAGTCCGCTTTTGCTCCTCGGTTGACTCCTTTGGGCGCGGCTTTCTGTATTGAAAGGTATTACAAGTTGATAGGTAAATATTCTCAACAGATGCATTTAGTGGAGTGTATTCGTTATAGGTTGGAATTCTCGGCTTCCATTTCCCTGCTCCTCTTTTCTTCTCCTGATTTCCTCCCCTGGACTCCTTAGATTGCCCGGGTTTGTTCTGGACATTGACCTAAACTTTCCCCAAGTTGTCTCCGGATTGCTTTACAGCGATGTTGCTTTTCACGGCCTCCTGAACAGGCCCTGGTGCCTTATCTCACCTTATCCACCTAGCTTCCTCTCTTCTTATGAATTGATGAGCCTTTGCGTAAAAACGCTCTAGCGTAGTTGGAGGTTTTCCTGCTAACCAATCTCCAAACTCTGAATCCGGATCCACATCTCGCATCACAGCCATAAGAATTGCGTGATCATTAGGATTGCTAACTTCAGTAACCGCAACATGGAATCTTTGTAAATACTCCTTCAATGACTCCTCTAGAGTCTGGATTACACTTGATAGAGACATCACGTCCTTTGGACGAGTAGCATGTATCCTGAACTGTTCTATAAATTTCGTTGCCAGCTCCTCGAAACTGGATACGGATCGTGGAGGAAGTCGGGTGAACAACATGGTAGCAATTCCAGATAGAGTTATTGGGAAGCATCTACACTTAGTTGCATCATTCGCTCTAGCTGAATCCATCATCCATTCATATCTCATCACATGTTGTCAGGGATCGGTCTTCCCTTCGTAGGCCGGGATAGTTGGCATGCTAAACTTCCTGGGGTACTCGGCCTGTAGAACAGTGTCTGTGAATGGAGTATGACTCCTGGATATCCCCCAATCCTTATTAATCAGGCCTTGATTTTCTCTCATCAGCTGTCTGACCATAGCCGATAGGTCTGGGGTTTGTATGGAAGATGGAAGGTTGGAGTCCGTTCTATGGGATCGTTCAGGTTGATGTCTCCTCTGTTGGCAATCTGCCAAACGTGTATCTTGAGGTTCAGCATCATTGGCGTCTTGGTGAGCCGGGCGGCCAGTTTCCTCATGCGCTCCAGATCTTAAGTTTCATGTTCCTGCTTGGTTGTGGTCTCCGAGGTGTAAGTGATCCCTAGTTGATCGATCAGTAGCACCTACCTGTGTGGTTTCAGTCTTGCGGCGTCTACGCTTGAGAGGTTCATCGGATGAAGTCGAGCTATCAGACGAAGAGTAAGGTGTTGGACTATCCCCAGCATTCTGATGCTGTTGTTGAGTGAGTTGAGCCATAAGGTTGGCGTTAGCTTGAATCTGCTCTCCAAGTTGTCTCCTGCTTTCCATGAGTTCTCTCATCAAGTCTTTGAACTCTGTTCTGGTGACAACTTCCATTTGATTTTGGGTGGTAGTTCCTGCACCCATATTTGCTTGGTGATTGCTAGGTCCTATTTGCTGTACGCTAGTAGTCTCATTAACGTCCGCATTATGAGAGGCTGATCTAGTACGTGGTCTTCCCATAGTAGAGTTATTGATAGGAACTCTGAGTAGAATCAACGGACGTCCTGTGAATGACTTGGATCTCCTTCGGGGGATTTATTCAATCCAGTAGCTACAAAGCAGATCCTTGTGGCCTGAGAATTCGACTCTCAGTGAAAGTACCAAAGTGTTAGCACCAAAGTTGGTCACTAACCCTCTTTAGAAAGACTGTGTAGAGAGATAAATGAAGAAGATAAATTAAAATAGAGAGATATAGACTAAATTAACTGCAGAAATCTAGAACACCGGATTTATAGTGGTTCGGTGTAACTGCCTACGTCCACTTTGAATTGTAATCTTTATTGCTTTCCCAAGTAGTTAAATACAGATATAATCCATACAATAATGGCTTGTGTACAAGTTTGAACTGAAAAGAGTGAGTCTTGAAAGCGGCAGAGTCTCCCCAGTGTTCTCGAAGAAAAGGTCCCTTTCACTGTGCCCCTGCCCTCCTATTTATAGACGAAGACGGGTTGGACTTCCCTCACGGGCCTAGGAACAAGGTATCTTGGCCCACAGAAGGCAACTCCAGCACACCGAACCAGGCATGCCGAGCGAGCCATGCCGAGCGAGGAGTGCCGGTCGAGAACCACGTTTGGTTGACCATCGAGTGACTTGAAGTAACCATTCAAGAGAACCAGAGCAAGTAGTGGGTTGAAGTGAAGTGAAGCTATGCCGAACGGTATCTGCATGCCGATCGAGACAGTGTGCTAAGTGAAGAGTGTAGGCCGAACGAGACCAGTGTCGACCGAGACTTGATGCCGGTCAAGGGGAGATGCCGAACGACCTTGCTACGCCGAGCGAGGTGAAATGCCGAGCAAGGCGTATATGCCGAGCGAGGCGTAAATTCCGAGCGAGGTGTGGATGCCGATCGAGGCTTGGATGTCGAACGGTGCTTGGATGCCGATCGAGGCTTGGATGTCGAACGGTGCTTGGATGCCGAACGAGATCATACGCCGAGCGAGTCTAGATGCCGAACGAGGCTTGAATGCCAAACGAGATCATATGCCGATCGAGTCTAGATGTCGAACGAGGCTTGAATGCCGAATGAGATCATACGCCGAGCGAGTCTAGATGGAGAACGAGGCTTGAATGCCGAGCGGCCTCTTTACACCGAGCCTCTTATTACATGGTCAAACAACCGGGTAACAGTATGTATTTGAGTTGGAAAGTTATCTTATTTATAAAACAAAGTGACAAATGTTATGGTCCATGTAGCGATAGTCGCTTCGGATGCACTTTGAAAAAAAAACAAGTTTTAGTAAAGTTTAAAATGTTATCTCTTGGCTATTTTAGGAAATCTTTTCAAAGGAGTTTTATCAAAGATATACAAGTATTTTAAATAAAGTTTGAATTTTAAATATATTTTCAAAGAATTTATTTTGAATTTCTAATGTAAAGGCTTTCTCATTATATATACAAAACTTGTTTATTTTGTTAAAATAGTAGAAGTTTTCAAATCAATATTAAGCAATTATTTTTGAAGTAATATTTTATATAACTATTTATAACTTATTTACAAGTGTTTTAAAAAGTATTATATATAACTTTATAAAACTAGTTTCTTATTTTAATAAAGTATAAAGGGTTCTTACTTTACTTCTCTCTTTTAAGTTTATTTTAAATTCTATTAAATATAGTATCTTTTGTAATTAAAATATTACACATATCTATATCATTTTAAACCATTTCTAACTTATATACTGATATATTTGAAAAAATATTTGGAATAAAGGATGAGAAATTACATTGTGAAAATGAATGTTTATATAAATTTGGATACAGAGTATTAGTATTATTATGCTTAACACTAAAAGTCGAGCGAGGTAGACTTCTCTATTAGCAAGAGTCAAGATTGATATTCGAGTAAGGATGGAGCGATAGTGCTCTAACTTACTGACTTCCTTCTTGACCAAGAAACAGTTAAATTGGATTTTTGGAAATGTGTTAAGTGTACAACCATGATTTCCATAAGCAATTGCTTGAAACTAGATAGTCAATTAGTTGACTAACGAAATAGAGAAAATTAGCTTGAGAAGTAACAAAAAGCTTCATGGTTTCATATGCATTAAGAACCCCTGAAGAGGAGTCACAAATTCATGTTTTTCGGTCATATTTTGATATTTCTTCAAAGTGAATATTTTGTAAACACATTTGTAACATCCCGTGTCTGGAGACCAAAAGCTAAGCGCTACAGATGCTGCAGTTATCTATAGTATTAACTTTTGGTGACAAAATACAGTAATGCTAATGGTATCCATAATACCAAAAGTACTTGAATATGAACAAAATCACATATTTCAAAAATCATCATTTTACTAATTACATTTCAAAAAAATTCATATCCGAATTACATAACCCTATATCGTTTCCAGGTAAAGATCAAATATAGTCATTACAAAAATACGCCAAGAGCGACATATGATGATGCCCTCTTGGTTGAGCAGAGTCAATATAGTCATATCTAACTTAATATACACAACGGAATCAAAACAAGATAAAACTATAACTCCTAATTAGCTATCCGTCAATCACCTGCTCGTCTCCGGAAGCTTTATTTGCCAAAATTTCTAAAACCTTAACCCTCAGTCTGCTCAAATCAATTTTGAGCACTCGAGAGTTTAAGGGGAAACAAAAACTTCGAGTCAGACATAAAGCCTGGTATGAAGAATACTATTACATCCCTGTTTACTGATATTAAGTGAGACCACGCCGCTTAGCGGAATGGGTTTCCCCTCACTAATGTCCTTTTCAAAACATATATTTTGCAAATCTTTTCCTGTAACCAAACTGGTTAATCAAACTGATCATAATAATAATAACAATAATAATAGCAATATCCGTTATGCTAATAACAGGTAATAAATGGACTATATGTTTGAAATCTGGGCTAACTGCCTGCAAACTGGAATAACTGTCCCTTTGGCCGACTCGGGCCTGCCAGATAAAGTATCAAATGGTATAAACATCTGTTAGACAAAACTTTTGGACGGTCTGTCCTTAACTTACTTCTCTAAGGGTCCACTGATCCTAATGGTTTTGTGGGCTAACCAATATCCTATCTCTGCACATGAATATTCCTTTCTATGTGTAACCTTTATTTTAGTCTTACCTATAACTGAGCCCTACACATTGGAATTTTGAACTAAATTAGCTAGGGGCTGATGACTAATGAGTATAGGGCGTGACCCTACACAAGTCCTATCTGGTCTTCTAATCTGAGTCATTCTTTGAGGGTTAACTACCCTTCATCTTTTTCCTTGAAAACCTTTTCAAAATGATTTAACCTTTTAAATCATATTTATACAAGGAAAATACATTCTTAGCTTTACTCTAAGCTATTTTTCCATGTTATATATACTTTACTCAAAATAATATTGATGAATTTTAATAAGGATTGGCTATCCTTTCAAAAGAAGTTAAAACCCTTTTTAACTCGAAAACACTTAGGCTATATTGCCTAGTTAATACATTCGAAACCTTTATTTAAAACCTATAAATAACTCATTCGAAACCCTTGAAATGAACCCTTTTGAAACCCTTGAAAGTAACCCTTTCGAAACCATTGAAAGTACGTCTTTCGAAACCATTAAAAGCCCTTCCTTCGAAAGCTTCAAAATATTAGACATCCTTTTTTTAAACCTTTAAATACCGTCTTTCGAAACCATAGGAAAAACCTTTCCTTTCAACCCTTTCAAAACCCTGGGGAACCACCCCTTTGAAACCATTCTATAAAACCCTTTCGAAAGCATTAAAATACTAAACCTTTCGAAAGCCTTTGGGTTCAATTTAAAACATATGGAAACCTTTCAAAACCATTCAAAAATTTACCCCTTCGAAACCTTTGAAAAATGTTTCGATTGAAACCATTTGGATTATGCCTTCAAGTAGAGCAAAAGGATTAGAAACCCATTAAAGTCGAAAGCACTTCTTTCGAAGTCATTCCTAAGTAAAGAAATGATGGTGTCAAAACCAACCCTTCGAAAGCTTTGGAGAAGTGGCTATATTTTAAAAACAAAGCAACCCCTTCGAAACTTACTGGATCGAAAGGTAGAAAGCGACAGCATAAGGTTTCGACTTAGTCGAAAGCAATCATTTAAAACAAAGGCGCAGCCCAATCAAAACCTTTTCCTTTAAAACCATTTGACCTGCTCAAAAGCCAACCTAGTCGTAAGCTACTCAGTCGAAAGCAAGCAGTCGCATTTTCTTTTAAAAGCAAAGTAATGCCTCAACCACTTCGAAACCCCTGGTTTCGATTCTATACCCTCTTCCTACTTCCAAGTCACTACGTACCAGTTCTCTGATACTATGTGCATTGGTTTCGATTGTGTCGGAGGCAAAGCTATGGAGGCGAAGTGCCGAAAGCATCGAAATAGTGAAAAACATGTTTATTTGTCCTTTTAAACTATTTCTTTGTACCTAACCTGCCTTGTTTGTCAAATTGTGATTGGTTGCAAGTTTCTCTTTTCTAAAAGTACCGCCGACTTTCCAGAAACAAAAATTTGAATTTATTCACAAAAAGCCCATTCTCCTTTTACAAATATAAAAACATTTAAGTCCCATACCTTAAATAATTTTATATATCCATTAAAACACTTAGGAAAATTCTACAAAAATTCCTGAAAATCACTTTTAATATATTTTCTAACATATACAAATTTCAAACCTAAACCAATTACTATTTAACCAAAAATAATTTATAAACCAAAATAACATTTTCTTTACTAGAAAATTTATATAAATTCCAAAAAAATTTAGAAAATTTTGAAAATTGAAACCCGCCTCCAAAATATTATTTTCGGTCTATATAAAAATTAACAAGGCTTTTGAATGTCATTTAATAGGGTTTTCATATCAAAACATGTCATAAAATCTACACGAACAACCATAAATCATCAATAAGTATAGATAATCATTCCATCATTCAAAAACATGGCAAATCAATGCAAAACATTTCAGATTTCATCTTAAAACCGAGAAAAAAAGGAATATGAGATGTAAACATTATTCACCTTAGCTTAGAGATTAAAGAGATTGAGATGTGAATGGATTTGATTTGATTTAGCTTCTTTCTTAGCTTTTCATAATCTTCTTCCTCTTTTCCTTGTTAATGGTGGCCGACCTTAAGTTTTAAAATTTATCAAATGAAATGAATGTGTATGGAGATACACGACCAAGTTTTAGGGATATAGGAATGGCCGCTTTCCTATTTTACCCCTCCTCTTATTTCATTTTAACCCTTCTTTTAATTCATTGGTTAAATGGCATGGCTACCCCTTAATAAAATCAAATCTCAATCCCCTAATAAACACATTATTTTATTTTATTTAACTAATTAAATATCCTAAATAATGTTACCATAAATATGGGGTGTTACGACATTTCAAAAATAGTTTTTCTAACATTAGTTATTAATTAAAAACTATTTATTAAGGTTATAAAATAATATTTTTAATACTTAACATTTTTTCAATAGTTTGGATATTCGAAGATGAAGTATCCGAGATTACGGGTCGTTACATTCTTCCTCTCTTAAGAAATTTCGTTTCCGAAATTCAAACAAGAACAACACAAAGCAGAATAGAAGAAACGGTGCTTATATTAAATATTGCTCAAACTACATATAGATCAAGAGACAAGCTAAGTGACTCCACCATTGCAGTGAGTACATAACAAAAGATAAGATACAACATAAACAACTAACTAAGAAACAACTTAGGATAAATGGCTCTAATACTCTCCTCTATCCCCCAAGTGCAATCTTGAATATCCTCACTCAATTGCACCTTGACCAATTCCACAACCTTAGTCCTCAATCCTTTTGTATTGCAATCAGCAATACGAATAGGCTATCTCACAATGTTCAAGTCAGGCTCTACGTCCAAATCCTCTTACGGCGACGGCTCAATAATCAAAGTAGGATCACATACATAAAGATGGGATATGTGAAAACATCATGTACACCCGACAATGTAACACCCCTAATTTTAAATAGCATTATTCAGGAGATCTAATTAGATAAATTAAATAGAATAATATGGAGATTAGAGTGATAATGGAATTGAAATTTGAGATCTAATTAGGGTTGTGCCTTAACTAAATGGATTTATAAAAATGGTTTATAAGTTAAATACATAAGAGAATAAGGCAAGGGTAATATGGGAATAGCCGAACCCCATAACCCCTAAACCCTTACCTCATTCTCATTCAATTTTTCATAAACCAAAAACACAAACAAAGGAGAAACAATGCCGGCCATAACCCTAGAAGAAGAGGAGCTCAAATCAATTAGAGGCTAAGATTCAAGCTAGGAAGATTGTAGTGAAGAACAAATCTCAAGTTCCTTATCCAAATAAGGTGAATAATGATCTAAATCATCCCATATAAGTCTTTTTGAATATTTAATTTTGGGTTTAAGGTTTAAAACAGTTTGGATGGATGAATGATGATATGCTTTGATTTATATGCCATATTATAATTTAAACAAGGATTTTTGTAGGATGATATAATTCAATTTTAAGGATAAAATCATGCAAATTGATTTTCGAATGCCATGGTGTTTGAATATGTTATGTAAAACATTATTTTAGAGATGAGTTTAAATTTTCATAATATTCCAAGCTATGGATAACCTATTATGAATTTTGAATGGAAGAAATAAATAACTTTGGATTTAAATTATTTAAGGCAATCAAGTATTGTTTTCAGTCTAAAATTTATATATGTTAGAAAACATATTAAAAGTGAATAATTATGATTTTTAGGGATTTTTCCAAAGAGTTTTTCTATGGTTATTTAATTATTTAAGTTAGAGGACTTAAATGTTTTAAATGTTATGTTAAGAGGAAGGGATTATTTGTTAAAATGATTTCATTTGTCAATTGACGAACTCGGCAGCCTTTTAGAAAAGAATTTTTGATAAAGAACTGGCAACCAATTATATTTTAACAAATTAGGTAAAAAAATTACTTTGAAAGGCATAAAAACCAGTTTTGTTTCGAATTACAACTTTACCACTTCCATTTTGCTAGCCTCACCATACTTCCGCTAATGATCGCACACGTTTGAAACCAATGCACATGGTATCAAGCTATTGATACGTAGTGTATTGGAGAAAGGCGGGAGGGACGGTGTCGAAGGCATGCTTTCGAAGGGGTTGAAGCAATTCTTATAAGCTTTCGAATCCATTACTTGCCTTTATTTTTAAAAGATGCTTTCGAAGGGGTTGAAGCTACTTTTATTAGCTTTCGAATCAATTCAACTTGCCTTTGTTTTTAAAGAAGCTTTCGAAAGGGTTGCCGCATTTTGAACCTATTCGATACCTAACTGCCACATTCATACCTTTCGAATTGGTTAAAGGCCACTTTTCTTTATAGCCTTATAACAATGAGTTCGAAAGGAAAGCTTTCGTTTTATTAACATTGAAACCGCCTTCACAATACTTTCAAAAGGGTCCTTTTAGCCGCTCTTATCAATAGTTTTGGAGGTAGTGATTTCGAAAGGATGGTTACAAAACTATCCTCTTCCCCAATTCTTTTTCTTAAGATTAATGCTTTCGAAAGCAAAGCTTTCGCTGTTGTTCTCTTTGATCCAGTAGTTATAATTAATGTTAAACCTAATGATTTCTAAAGAGATACTTTCAAATGGTTTCGAAGCTATGCTTCTATAAATTATTGCTTGAGCTAAATGCGTTCGAAAGGTATGTTTCAAGTGTTTGGAAGGTATGTCTTTAAGTGTTTCGAAAGGACGGTTTCAATGCTTTTGAAAGGTATGTTTTGAGTATTTTGAAAGTTATATCTTTAAGTGTTTCGAAAGGAAGGTTTCAATGCTTTCGAAAGGTATGTTGGATGGCTTAAAAGAGAAAATCTAAGTTTTTAAGTAATGATACAAAAGATATAGTCGAAAGCCTTAATTTTCAAATAAGAAACCCAATCTCATTTTTAAAGGTAAACCCACGGCAATATGAAAGAGTTTTGAAATGGCATTTAACTTTGGAATGTTTGAAGAAGCTTTCCTTGCTAAAGATAGTGGGTTAAGGGTATTAACCACGTTTCATTAAAAAAATGATTACAAGGAATTAAATCATGGATGTTTATATTATTATGTTTCGGTCAGTTACCATGTATGCTTCTGTAAACATATTCACTTCATAATTAACCCATAACTGTATTTTAGTGTGTTAAGGGCAGAATAACCAGCTAGGTTGATCTAGTAGTGAATATACAATGAGCTAACTCCTGCATGAGTAGAATTGCATCCAGGAGGTTAGACAAACCAGAATATAGGATGCCCAAAGACAGATCAAAGGATTATTGGTTTAGACAGGTTCTTCGCAAGCCCATGAAAACAATGTATGGAAATTGTTATTGGCTGGGCCAGTAGGTTCTTAGTGATCCCATGAAAACTATGTCCAAAATAAGTTATTGAAAGTGATCAACAGGTTCATAGTGATCCCATAAAAACTATGACATAAGAAATGTTATTGGAGAATCCAATAGGTTCATAGTGACCCTATGAAAACTATGATTAGGTGATGTTATTGGTAGACACCAATAGGTTCTTAGTGGTCCCATGAAAACCATGAAACCGGATAGATAGTCCATAAGCTTGGAACAGGATATTAGTTAGCCTATGAAAACTAATAGGTAAACAGTGACCCTAGAAACTATAAATTGAGACAGGTAGTCAGGTGAATAGGTATGAGAAATCCAGAGCATATTGCATGTTTGCATATCATTATGATAAACATTTTATTATGTTATACCTTAACCATTGTGGATGCAGGTGCATAGTATATGGTTATTACAAATTGGGTTAAGATACTAGTGAGGGGAAAACCTATAACGCGGTGGATTTTCAACCCTCGAAAATCGACACTAGTACATCGACTGTATTAGATGTTGAGCAATCGAATGCCCGAAAATCCGATTATTAGGGGAAAAAGAAAGAAGGAAGAAGATAAGAAGAAAACTAAACAACATAGAATCTCACTGCGGAACGAATAATCTATAATATACCATAAATCTTTACACAAAAACAAAATGTAATATGTGTATATACAAACATCAATCAGAGTATACTAACATATTTCAGCCTGAACAGTTATAACAGCCTATCCTCATAATTGCTGATAAACACAACAATGAATATAGTGGAAAATAACCACCTACACGCATACGTCTCTGGGCCCCAAACTCGTTTCTTGAAGCTCCAAGCATCCAAACTAATTTGTAATATGTTCGTTCAGACCCAAGCATTATAATAAAATAATACCCGAGCCATTCTAGAAAACCAACGTGAGAAAATACACCCAACTGGATTTAAAGTTATAGGAAAAATCTTTTGAAAATCAAGAGTATCTCATCAGGCCACACCGCACATAAACATGGACAGGTTTTTACCTTACGATAACCAAAACATTATCTATTGAAAATCCATTTATATTATAATAATGTCAAGGGGTCAAAATAAAATATGAATATAGCTGAAATGCTTGCATCTCACGTTTCAGTATAGTTAGGCACAACTAAGTCTGTACGGTGCTTATTGGAGAATGGATTCTATACAATGACTGGGCTACTGGGGTACTACCCATCATGGTGCATTTCTAGATAAAATAACACCGAGGACCTCGCTTGGATCCCCTGCCAAAACAGGACCGGTCTACCCCTTACTGGATTGTACCGAATATGATCACCCCTTCGTTAATAGGCCCTGAAGCTTACAAATGAGATATAATAGCAACTCTAGATAGGGATGATCATACCCTACTTAGGAGCAACCCACTTAGCTCTGTTGCATCTCCTCAGTTTTAGTCATTCCCGGTTGATACGATTACCTTTCGAGAACCTTTACACTTAGAATGCTCATTCCCCTCCAATGACAACGTGCTGATAGGATTCCTCCATACAAGTCTGTTCTGGGTCTGAACGAAACCGAAGGAACTATTCCTACTACATCCATCTTGAAATCATCCTCAGGATTAATACAGATTAGCCCTTGCACTTCACATCTCTATCTTTGATTCCATGCTCTTCACAACTCCTTCATTTCGATACGCATTCGTTTGATCGAAGTGGTATTCGGATAACATATCCGATCCCGGTCTCTTCGAAACAACGTTCGATAATTTCCGGTAAACTCAACCCTGGTTCTTTAGGAAATAAAAAGTCAAAGATAAGATCGGAGATCACCTCCTTACCGTTAGTGGACGGATTTTCTTATCCTTGTCCTAGGAGAACGAAACGAGATTTATACACACAGTACAACATCATCGATGATGACTATGCCATATAACTCACGTGTTTCTTCTAGATATTTACAAAGTTACGTTTGGGTCCATTTTCGATAGTCGGTTATTTAACTATCAATAAACATACATTCAAATCAAGGATTTATTCCATAGGGAAAACCAACATTGGTTCAGCATATAAGCAATTACTAGCCTCCTTTAATAAATCTTCATAAATAAAACCCACTTTGTAAATTAATTGTATATAAACACCATTACAAAGATATACTCGCAACTCCCTATATTTCAATGCTTAGAAATATCTGTATACTTACCTCAATGATATAAGTATATCCACAAAATTTAGAAAGATTTTATTTTTATTCGATTCTCCAATCATTTATAAAGCTCCTTATAATCCTTGTTAAAACATTTATAACTCATATTATAAATCTTATGGACCATTTATAAAATTCTTTTATACATTCCAATCATTCATAAATTCTTTTTGTACATTTCTAAAACCATTTGCAAAGCCTTTATAAATCCATAAAACCATTTATAAAACTTCTTTCATGAATCTATAAACCCGTTTCTAAAATTCGTTTATAAATATTTAACCATTTATAAACTCTCTCACCTTGCAAATACCCCTTCCTTCAGTTCTTCAAACCATTTCATAAACTCCTTTATAAAATCCAAGTCTTTCGACTCCATTCACGGGTCTCGGAAACATTTATAAATAATTAAAATCATTTACCTCAAAACATCATTATATAATAAACACTATTAACAATGAACACTATAAATAAATGAAAATTATCAACTTTAAAACATCTTGAAATAATAATTAATAATTCCAAAATACTGTTTAAGAAATAATAATAATTTATCTTTACCATTTTATAAAAAATAATTTATTTCAAAACCTTATTAATAAATCCTTATTTTTAACTTCAAACCATAATTTTCTTGAAATAATTAACCTTTTAACGTTTAGATAAATTCTTTAAAACCATATTACTATAAACAAATAACTTTAAACAATACTAATATAATTTAAATAACTTTAAAATAATATTACTATAATTAATTAACATAATATTATAATAATTAAATAACCTTAAAATAATATTACTATAATTAATTAAATAATCCTTAGAACACAATATTTCTGAAACCCAATTTTGGATTTAAAAATCGTTCCTCATTTCAAAAACCAATTTCGAATTAAAAGGAAATTTATAGTATATTTAAAATACTAATTTGAGGTAAATAGCCATCCAACACTTAACCAATATCAATATTGATTTTCTATCACTACTGGTTTTTTTGTTTTCAACATATAACAATGTTATAACCATAATGTCCACAATCAGGTTCATTTTTCAATAATCAATATAAAGAAATATTATTGAAAACAACTCAACAATAGTGAGGAATCCCGTTGGATCCCTCCAACCTGTTTCCCCTTGCATCACATTTCATATACATTAGCACATATATATGTAAATAAAATCAACAATTGTAAGCAATCCTGTTGGATCCCTCCAATCTGTTTTCCCTGCATCACAAACTTTATATAATTATAAAGTATAAATCAACCGCTTCGAGGCGGGATTCGTAAACAAGGGTCATCCATTCTTACACGGAAATGTAATAGGGTCTCATCTGCTCCAATAGATGGGAATATATCACCAACTAATAAATATAATAATTCATCCAAACAATCATTCAACAATTTGTACCAACTATATATCATACTAATTATCCAAAAAGATGAGTTTAACTCATCGAAATTTCTGTCGTCGCCAAGGCATTCCAGTTTGGAACTAAAACTGGACAACGTCCGATTTTAGCCCGATTTTCAACTGTCTCTAAATTCGACCAAACAAGTTCCATTGTGAAGCTTTCGTCATCATGAGCGCAATGCAAAATGTTTCGTCTCGATCGGACCTCGTATGCAAAAGTTATTAAATTTTCAAATCATCGATATCTAAATTAAAAATTAAATAAACAAATTACATTATCTATATAAAATTATAACAATGCTCCTACCATCCTTCCCCAAATCAACTGCTCTTCCCCTATGCACGTTCCCAGTCTGTGCACGCGTGCACAAACCCATCGCCAACGGCCATGAATCGACCATCCCTGACCACCAACTATTCGTCCTCCATCCCCTCTACGTGACTGTACCCACGACCCCACGCCTAATCCTCTCTGGCGAATCGCGACTTCGGCGAACTCGCCCCAGGTCGTACAATTGTTGCGACCTCCAAACTTCCACCGCACCGCCCTATTTCGTCATTGTCGAAACCTTGCGCCACCATGAGCACAAATTCGACCTCCATTTCGACCATTGATGCTCCTATATCATCATAAATCCCAAACCCTAGTTTAAGCTTCCAATATCGATCGGTTCAAAACCGCCGCAACCCCAAAATAAGCATATCAGTGTAAAGCTCTCATCGAAAGAAGAATTTTAAAGTTTGTTTCAGAATTTTTCATGAAGTATTTGAATTTATTTTAAATTTTGAAATGAGAAAAAAGTCACCGCATGCATCATTTTAAACTGGGAGGAAGCGCGTGGGAGAGATGGGTTCTGCGTACGGGTCTGGTGTTGAATTTGATGGATCGTGGCTTGGTATAGTCAAATATATAAATATTATTATTTAAATTCAAAATATCTAGCTATATAATTTCGAACCCCAATCGAGACGTGCCGCCTAGCGTCCTATATGCTATACCGCTATTCCAAATGCAATGGAACTTGTTTTGAGATATAATTTGATCGTATACAGAAGATAGCTTTTTGAATCCAATTATTATATTAAATTTTCAATATTAAATTCTATGCGTTTTGACCTCGCATGACCAAACGATACGTCTGATCGCCATGAAATTTGACGGCATATTATAATTCATTATTATGGACCCAATGACACGGGTTTCGTTGAAATATGAGACAATGCCCCGGAAGACTATTTTTATATGTTAATTAAAACGAGTTATTTTCAAAATTGGTTAAATTACTTTTAAATCCAATTTAAAAGTTTTATTATCTCCAATCTTATTAAATAGAATTTAAATAAGCTTTGAAATTATTTTTATCCAGCTTAAAACCTAAGGTTCAATTATTTAAACAATTTCACTTATTAAATTCAACAATTAAATTATCAAATAAATTGCTATATTTGAAATTCGAGTTATTTAATCTATAAAATTAACCTTTTAATATTTAAAATTAATTAAATATTCCAATTTCAAATGATTGAAAATTCTGGGTCGTTACATTCTTCCCCTCTTAAAAGAATTTTGTCCCCGAAATTGCTAAGCTAGGAAAAATGACAAAACCCATTACTTTTTAAAACAAATTAGTTGAAATATTTCGCCAAATTATTTTAAGCCCTTAACCTCTTCCAAAATCAATTTATTGAAACCTTGTTATTACTTTTACTATGTTTCTGAATTCATTCATAGACTCGAACTAATATTATCACATTGAATCACTTCAGGTTATAACTCAAAAATCAAATTTTAGTTACTAAAAATTTTCTTCAAAATTTCTAACTCTTTAAATTTTCGGAAAATTTCGCCAGCATCTCCTTTGCATGGCTAGATTAGAACAACTACAAATTGCCACTACGGGCCAAAACCAACAAAAGAAATAAAAGCCAAGTGGCTCAATCATATAACCATCAAACCAACAATGATTTAAACATGTACCTTTTAGTTGGGCAACCAAATTTCACCTATTAAATCAAAGGCATCAGCTAGCTTTTGCTTTTATATACCTGCATCTTATTTACCAATGATATCCAAACATATAGTTCATAATCATATTATTCTACAATTTCAATTTTCAACATTTACTTTACTAAAGCCCGTACGATGTACATATATCATCCATACGCAAATCTTAAATTTGATTGCTCGCTCGATCAAACAATTTCACTTTTGAACTAGTATCGTTCACACGACCACTCTAGTGCGGACTCAGGTCCGATTCCTTGATTAGAAACCATCATTCTCCTTGCATAGCCATATACTATGATAGAGAATTCTAGAATCAATCAAAAATCCATATCTAGTGTTCGTAGTCGAGATACGGGTTAAAAATCCTAACTCGGATCGATGTAAATCATCTCGAATCATGTACTCGAATCTGGATCAAACCGTTATGCGAATAAGATAATATACGTACAACTTACGTATTTATTTCAATTGATTTCTTATCTATTCCAAATTCCTTTTATTCATGTTCATTTAATATTCACTCATTTTATTCTCATTCAATTATTCACAATCATTTATTACCTAGTATTATTCTTTCAATTCTAATATCACTTAAGAACCCTTCTATCAAATTATGTTTAACAACATTTCACTCTATACTAATTCATTTAATTCATAAAATTTTACTCACGTTTATAAACATTTTATACAACTCTCATTATGTTTATCTCTACTTCATAATTTAAGTTTATATTCGTTTTAAATCAAAGTCAATTTCAATTCCATTTAACTCAATTTATCTTCCAATTTCAATATTCAATTTTATCAACCACATCCCAAAACCATATCCAATTCACTAATTAGTTTAATTAGTTCATTCATTAAATCATTTCAATCACAATCAATTTTATTCCTAAAATCGTTTTTTTAACTTAACTCAGGCTAATTTTTCTTTCCCAGAATCCATTTTATTTAACCTAAGTTAAGATTCATTTCAATTTTTGCTTTTCTTAAAAATTATATCCAACAATTTAAACATTGTGTTAACTACCGTTTCTTATAATTTATAAGTTATAAAACTTATTTTCTCATTTTTTCAATGAACACTTAATTGAAAATTTCCAGAGTTCAAACACCTTATTCTTATTCATTTCAAATCATTTTGAAATAAAATACATACATAATTCCCTTGGCATATCAAATCATCCCATTGAATTTTAAAATCAAAACTAGTTTTACCAAAACAAAACTTCAATGGTAGCAATTCCTCTCTTGGAAACTCGAAAATGAACGTCGATGATGTTGCACTCATCATCGAAATTATTTTCTAGTGACCGAAGTGAGTTCAGTGCTTTCTTTCTCTTTTAAATTCCCTTTTTAAAATATTTCCATTCAAGAATATTTTCCAAATAATAATAATATTATTTTCAAAATTTTGAAAAACCATTTCTAAAACCAACGGAATTTAAATTCCCAAATTTCCAGCTTTTAAACCCTTTTTATTTACAAATCATATTCATATTATACTTCTAAAATTTCATTTCCTTTCCATTTATAAATCACATTTATAAATCATTTTTATATAATTCCATTTTTGTTATATAAAATTATTTCTTAACTGTTAATCTTGCTTACATTATAATATCGACCTTTATTCGATCGCAAACAACAAACAACAAATGAAAATAGTATAACATTATCATTTCCTAACAACCAATCACACCTTATATAACATAATAACTTTTTGAAAAATTATCCCTTTATATATAAAAATAATCAGAGTAAAATAATTTCATTTACCCAATCAAAACAATACCATGTCGAACTGCTATGTTCAAGCGTTAGGGAACCATATCAATAACGTTAATTACTCGTTTGACCAGAATCCATAAGCCACTCAATAGATCAACCAACACAATATAAAACAATTTTTATATCACTAACAAATACGCGCTCATATATATATACAGTCAAACTCATTCTAGGGTGCCACTGACCCTATCTCTGATGAGTATCCCACTAAACCAAGGTTCTCACTTAACCTTCAGCTCTGATACCAAATGCAACGAACCAGATTTTTGACCCTCGAAAATCGACACCAGTACATCCACTATATTAGATGTCGAGTAATTGAATGCTAGAAAATCCGATTGTTTGGGGAAAAATAAAGAAGGAAGAAGATAAGAATAAAACTAAACAACACAGAATCTCATAGCGGAACGAATAATCTATAATATACCACAAATCTTTACACAATAACAAAGTTGTAATATATGTATATAAAAATATCAATCAAAGTATATTAACCTATTTCAGCCTGAACAGTTATAACAGCCTGTCCTCATAATTGCTGATAAACACAACAATGAATATAGCGGAAAATAAACACCTATGTGAATACGTCTCTGAGCCTCCAACTCGTCTCTTGAAGCTCTAAGCATCCAAATTAATATGTAATATGATCGGTTTGACCCAAGCATTATAATAAAATAACACCCGAGTCAGTTTGGAAAAATAGCGTGAGAAAACACACCCAACTGGATTTAAAGTTATAGGAAAAATCTTTTGAAAATCAAGAGTATCTCGTAAGACCATGCCGCACATAAACATGGATGGGTTTTTACCTTACGATAACCAAAACATTTTCTATAGAAAATCCATTTACATTATAATAATATCTAGGGGTCAAAATAAAATATGAATATAGCTGAAATGCTTGCATCTCACGTTTCAGCATAGTTAGGCACAACTAAGTCCGTACAGCGCTTATTGGAGAAAGGATCCCATACAATGACTGGGCTACTGGGGTACCACCCGTCATGGTGCATCTCTAAATAAAATAACACCTAGGACCTCGCTTGGATCCCCTGCCAACACAGGACCGGCCTACCCCTTGTTGGATAGTACCGAATATGATCACCCCTCCGTTAATGGGCCCCGAAGCATACAAATGAGAGATGATAGCGACTCTAGATAAGGATGATCATACCCTACTTAGGAGCGACCCACTTAGCCCTGCTGCATCCCCTCTGTTTTAGTCATTCCCGGTTGATGAGGCCTAAGGCTACGGTTACCTTTCAAGAACCTTTATAATTAGAATGCTCATTGCCTTTCCAATGACAATATGCTGATAGAATTCATCCATACAAGTCCGTCTTGGGTCTGAACGAAACCAAAGGAACTATTCCTACTACATCCATTTTGGAATCACCCTTAGGATTAATAGCGATTAACCCTTGCACTTCACATCTCTATCTTCGATTCCATGCTCTTCAAAATGCCTTCACTTTGGAAAGTATTTGTTGGATCAAAGTGGTTTTCAGATAACATATCTGATCCCGATCTCTTTGAAACAACGTTCGATAATTTCCAACTCAACCTCGATTCTTTAGGAAATAAACAGTCAAAGATAAGATTTAGATCACCTCCTAACCGTTAGTGAATAGATTTCCTTATCCTTGTCTTAGGAGACCGAAACGAAATTTATACACATAGCACAACATCATCGAAGATGACTGTGCCATATAACTCACGTTTTTCTCATAGATATTTCCAAAGTTACGTTTGGGTCCATTTTCAATAGTAGATTATTTAACTATCAACAAACATACATTCAAATAAGGGATTTATTCTATAGGGAAAACCAACAATGGTTCAGCATATAAGCAATTACTAGCCTCCTTTAATAAATCTTCATAAAACCCACTTTGTAAATTACTTTATATGAACACCATTACAAAGATATACTCGGAAATCCCTATATTTCAATGCTTAGAAATATCTATATACTTATCATAACGATATAAGTATAGCCACAAAATTTAGAAATATTTTCTTTTTATTCGATTCTCCAATCATTTATAAAACTCCTTATAATCCTTCTTAAAACATTTATAACTCATTTTATAAATCTTATGGACCATTTATAAAATTCTTTTATACATTCCAATCGTTCATAAATTATTTTTGTACATTTCTAAAATCATTTGTACAACCTTTATTAATCCATAAAACCATATATAAAACTTCTTTAATGAATCTATAAACCTATTTCCAAAATTCGTTTATAAATATCTAACCATTTATAAACTCTCTCACCTTGCAAATACCCCTTCCTTCAATTCTTCAAACCATTTTATAAACTCCTTTATAAAATCCAAGTCTTTCGACTCCATTCATGGGTCTTGGAAACATTTATAAATAATTATAACCATTTACTTCAAAGCATCATTATATAATAATAACTATTAACAATGAACATTATAAATAAATGGAAATTATCAACTTTAAAACATCTTAAAATAATAATTAATAATTCCAAAATATTGTTTAAGAAATAATAATAAATAATCTTCACCATTTTATAAAAAAATAATTTATTTCAAAATCTTATTAATAAATCCTTATTTTTAACTTCAAACCATAATTTTCTTGAAATAATTAACCATTTAATGTTTAGATAAATTCTTTAAAACCATATTACTATAAACAAATAACTTTAAACAATACTAATATAATTTAAATAACTTTAAAATAATATTACTATAATTAATTAACTTTAAAATAATATAAATATAATTAAATAACCTTAAAATAATATTACTATAATTAAATAAATCATACTTAGAACACAATATTTTCGAAACCCAATTTCAGATTTAAAAATCGATTCTCGTCTCAAAAACCAATTCCGACTTAAATTGGCAATTTATAGTATTTTTAAAATACTAATTTGAGGCTAATAGCCACCCAACACTTAACTAATATCAATATTGATTTTCCATCACTATTGGTTTTTTTGTTTACAACATATAACAATGTTATAACCATAATGTCTACAATCAGATTCATTTTTCAATAATCCATATAAAGAAATATTGTTGAGAACAACTCAACAATAGTGAGGAATTCCGTTGGATCCCTCCAACCTGTTTTCCTCTACATCACAGCTCATATATATTAGCACGTATATATGTAAATAAAATCAACAATTATAGGGAATCCTATTGGATCCCTCCGACCTATTTTCCCAGCATCACAAACGTTATATAATTATAAAATATAAATCAACCGTTGAGGCGAGATTCATATACAATCATTCAACAATTTTTACCAACTGTATATCATACTAGTTATCCAAAAAGGTGAGTTTAACTCACCGAAATTTCCGTCGTCGCCGAGGCGTTCCGTTTCACAACTAAAACCGAATGACGTCCGATTTTATCCCAATTTTCAACTGTCTCCAAATTTATCCAAACCTATTCCACTGCGAAGCTTTCATCGTCATGAGCGCAAGCAAAAAGTTTCTTCTCGATCGGACCTCGTATGCAAAAGTTATTAAATTTTCAAATAATCGATATCTAAATTAAAAAACAAATAAACAAATTACATTATCAATATAAAATTACAACAATGCCCCTACCATCCTTCCCCAAATCAACTACTCTTCCCCTGTGCACGTTCCCAACCTATGCACGCGTGCACAAACCCATCGCCAACGGCCACGAATCGACCATCCAGACAAACATTTATTCCTCCTCCATCCCCCCTACGCGACTGAAACCATGACCCCACCCCTAATCCTCTCTAGCGAATCGCGACTTCGACGAACCCTCTCCAGGCCGTACAATTGTCACGACCTCCAAACTTCCACCGTGTCGCCCCATCTCATCATTACCGAAACCTCGCGCCACCGTGAGCACAAATTCGACTTCCATTTTGACCATCGATGCTCCTATCATCATAAAACCCAAACCCTAGTTCAAGCTTCCACTGTCGATTAGTGCAAAAACCATCGCAACCCCAAAATAAGCATATCAGTGTGAGGCTCTCATCGAAAGAAGAATTTTAAAGTTTGTTTTAGAATTTTTCATGAAGTATTTGAATTTATTTTAAATTTTGAAATGAAAAAAAAATCACTGCAGGCGTTATTTTAAACTGGGAGGAAGCGCTTGGGAGGGATGGGTTCTGCGTACGGGTTTTATTTTGAAGTTGATGGGTCATGGCTTGGTATAGTCAAATTTGTATATATTATTATTTAAATTAAAAATATCTAGCTATATAATTTTGGACCCCAATCGAGACGTGCCGCCTGGCATTCTATATGTTATACCGCTATTCCGAACGTAATGGAACTTGTTTCGAGACATAATTTACTCGTATACAGAAGATAGCTTTTTGAACCCAATTATTATATTAAATTTTCAATATTAAATTCTACGCATTTCGATCTCGCATGACCAAACGATACGTCTGATCACCATGAAATTTGACAGCGTTCATTATTACGGATCTAATGACATTGATTTCATCACAATCCGAGATAGTGCCCCGTAAGGCTATTTTTCTATGTTAATTAAAACGAGTTATTTTCAAAATCGGTTAAATCACTTTTAAATCCAATTTAAAAGTTTTATTATCTCCATTCTTATCAAATAGAATTTGAATAAGCTTTGAAATTATTTTTATGCAGCTTAAAACCCAAGATTCAATTATTTAAACAATTTCACTTATTAAATTCAACAATTAAATTATCAAATAAATCGCTATATTTGAAATACGAGTTATTTAATCTATAAAATTAACCTTTCAATATTTAAAATCAATTAAATATTCCAATTTCAAATGATTGAAAATTTTGGGTCATTATAAAACCCGTTCCTCTAAGCGGCTTGGTCTTACTAGATATCTATATGGTTCGAGATGGTAGGTTATTATTCATACCAGACTTTTTGTCTGATTCAAAGTTTATGTTTCCCCCTTAAACTCTCGGGTGCTCAATTGGTTTTTAATAGTTTGAAAGTGAAGGTTTTCAGGTTCTCCTTTAGATGAATAAGCTTCCGGAGACATGTAAGAGGCAGACTAGCTAGTAGGAGTTCTTTCTGTTTGATTCTGCTATTTAATTGGATGAAATGACAAAGTTGTTTAATTGCTTATATTTAGACTCTGATCTACCATGGGGGCATCTTCATATGTCGCTCTTGGTTTATTTTATAATAATTATATTTCTCTAAATGTGGTTTATGAATTGGGATTATGCAATGAATTTGAAATGTGATTTGAAGTGGAATGAGAAATTTATTTTAAAAATTGAGTTTAATTTTTTTTCATATCCATGTGTTTCCGGTATATCAATGTATCTAACATTACTGCATTTGGTCACCAAGAATTAATAACTATGGGTGACTGTGGCATCCGTAGTAGTTAGTTTTGGGCCTCTAAATGAGGGATGTTACAGACAGTCTTGTCTGTAACTCTACTCGATAATCAAGAGTGCCTATCCTCTTAAGTATAGAAAAAGGTTCAATAAAATGAGGTGCTAACTTCCCTCCATTCCCAAGCCGAACTGCACCCCTCATCAGAGAAACTTTGATAAATGCAAAGTCCCGAACTAAGATTTCCAAATCTCTATGCCTAACATCAGCATAGCTCCTCTACCTACATTGAGCTACCTTCAGCGCCTCCTAATCTTTGCTACATTATCCGTGGCCTCACGAATCATATCTGGTCCAAGCACCAAGTGATCTCTCAACAAGAACGAGACTTACAAGGTCTTCCGTACAATGCCTCAAAAGGGGCCATCCCAATACTTGCCTGAAAACTGTTGTTTTAAGAAAACTCAACAAGTGGCAAGTGATCCTCCTATAAGCCTCCAAAGTCCAAAACATGGGCACGAAGTAAATCCTCTAAAACATGATTTACCCTCTTAGTCTTCCCATCCATCTTAGGGTGATAAGCTATGCTCAAACTTAGTTCCATCCCAAGTGTATCATGGAAACCCTTCCAGAACTAACTAGTGAAGATCAAATCTCGATGACTCACAATATCACATGGAATGCCATAAAGCCCAACAATCTAAATAACATATAATTGAGCCAAACTAGACGTTGTCCTCATTGCCTTAACTGGCAAGAAATGCATACTCTTGATTGACCTATTTACAATAACCCATATGCCTTTATTACCTCTCCTCGATCTAGGCAACCATCAATATAATACATAGAAATATGCTCCCACTTCCACTTTCTACCCTAAATTCGATGAAGCAAACCTGCCATCTTCTGGTGACTACCCTTTACCTGTTGGTAGTTAGCATACGTACTAATAAAGATATAAATGTCTCTCTTCATACACTTCCACCGAAAGCTACATCTCATGTCCCGATACATCTTAATGACCCCTAGATGTATCGTCAATCTAGAATGACGACTCTGGGTAAGAACCTCCTACTTAAAACTTCAACATTCAGAACACACAACCAACCATTCATCCTTAAAATGCCATAGTCATCTACCTCAAATCCTACAAACTTCTCCGGAGAAACATTCTAGCCAACAGCTTTAGCTATCCAAGTGAGACGAACATCCTTCTACTAAACACTCTACGATAAATAAGAGCCGAAAGAACATCCACATTAGCTATAACAGCATATGTCAAACTCAAAGCATCTGCTACAACATTAGCTTTCCCTGGCATATACAAAATCTCAAGGGCATATGCTGCAAGAAACTATACCCCATAATGTTGCCTTAAGTTTAAGTCCTTCTGTGTAAAAATATATTTCAAAGACTTATAGTCCAAATATAGCTCAAAGTTCTCATCGAATAAATGATGCCTCCACATCTTTAACGAAAGACCGCTGCTAATAGCACTAAGTCATGCGTCACGTATCTTGCCGCATGCGGCTTCATTTTTCTACTAGCATAAGCAACAACCTTCCTATGCTGCATCAACATAACACCTAATCCTATTCTACTAGCATCAGTGTAAACAGTTAAACCCTCACCTCTGTCCAGAATAGTTAGAACGGGGGCACTAGTTAATTTCTTCTTCAGCTTTCTAAATGCAAGCTCACATTTCTCCGCCCAAATAAATTTGACGTCTTTCTTTATCAAATTCCTAAGTGGTGAAGAAATCCTGGAGAAATCCTGAATAAATCTTCTATAATAACTAGCCAAACCCAAGAAGCTTCAAATTTTCGTTACGCTTTCAGGCCTCTTCCAATCGTGAATAGGCGTAACCTTCACCGGATCAACAGAAATACCAGCTCTAGAAACAACATGACCTAAAAACCTTACTTCCAACCACCAGAAACGACATTTCAGCTTTAAGAACATGTTATCTCAACGTCTCCATTACAATCCTTAAATGCCGAGAATGCTCCTCCTCGGTTTTGGAGTAAACTAGAATACCATCTATGGAAACGAGCACGAATTTGTTCAAGACATCATGAAAGACACGGTTCATCAAGTCAAAAAAATAAATAGAAAAGCATTGTTTAGGCCGAGCGGCATAACCAACCACTCATAGAACCTATCAAACCGAAAAGCTATCAATGACACACTCTCCTCTGCCACCCTCAACCGATGAAAACCTATAGCAAGGTCAAGCTGAGAGAATACACGAGCTCTATAAAGCTGATCAAACAAGTTCTCAATTCTTGGCAAAGGATATTTGTTTTAAATAGTCCACTTATTAAGCTTGCAGTAATCGACACAAAGTCAAAAGGAACTGTCCGCCTTAGATGTAAATACAACTAGCGCTCCCTAATTCGAACGGTTAGGTCGGATCAAAAATTTCCGTAACAAGTCACTAATCTGGATAGCATGTTCTACCTTTTCTTTCGAAGATATCCTATGCATATGCAATATAATAGACTTAGCATTAGGGACCAAATCATTACGAAACTTGATTTCACGATGAGGAGGTAAACTAGAAACCTCCTCAATATAACAAAAAATTCCTAAACGATCGGAATCAACTCCAAAAATCCATCCACCACATCAAGAGAAGAAAGAAAACTACTCATATGAGAACTAGGCTCTTCACAAGATAATGTATGAACCTTCCTTCCCTCCTTTGACACCTTTATTCGCTTCTCATAATCCAAGATGGCATGATTATGAGACAACCAATCCATTTCCAACAAAACATCAAACCTAAGAAAACCAAGGACGAATATATTGCATGGAAGGTGAAATGACCCGTACTTTTAACTATTGTAAGTTATTAAATTTAATGCAATTATTGGATAAATATAGATAGAAATAAAAATTTAATGATTTATCAATATTGATTTATTGGATAAATTTAATATTGGAAATTATTTGGATAATTGAATTCTGGATTTAATATGAATGAAAATGATATCGGAAATTATTTAAATTCTATTTAAATGATAATGAAGATTTTTAACTTTTAAGATTGAATTTAAAGTGAATAAATAATTTCTGGGAATTTCTCGTTTTAATTAACGAGTAAAAATAGCCATTTTGGCCATTGTCTTGAATTTCAACGAAACCAGTTTCATCAGATCCGTAATAGTGAATTCTTGTAGGATTTCAAGTTTCGTGGTGATCGGACTTGTCATTTGTCCACACGAGCTTGAAACGCGTAGAAATTTATTTCAAAATTCGATAAAATAAATTGATTTTTAAAAGCTATCTTCCACATACAATCGGATTAGGCCTCCGGACTAGTTCCATTGTGTTCAGGATGGGAGTAAAACATTATAAACGCCTGGCGGCAAGCTTCGTTTGGAATTCGGATTTGCACGGGTCATTTGGACAAGTAGTTTTCTTATATATATATATATATATATATATATATACACGAGTATGGTGGCACGTCCGTTGGACGTGTGCAAAGAAGGAAGTGAGCGTATTTTGTCCTTGTTACAATTATGATATTGTGAGAGATTACAGTATAACAAATTTACCTTTGGTTAGGGTTAAACTAATGCAGTGGTGAGTAGTATTTAACCATATAAATTGATTAAGCTTATTCTTTATGTTTGATTTTATTTGGCTGTGAAATTACATTGGTTTATAATCAGGCTATCAAATAAAATAATCAGACTGTCAAAATTTATAATATTTTATTTCTACTATTTAACTTTTAATAATATTCTCCTTTTATCTCCAAATTATAGCCACAGATAGTTTATGGAAACACGTATAGAAAGTAGTGTAACATAGGAATAAAGACGTATAAAAGATTCATACAAAAATTTAAGGCAAAATATAAAAGATGACTGAGGCTTGTATAAGAAAATATTCACATGGTGTCAAAATTGTGTAGATGTAGATTTGGCATTTTCCCCAAAGGCATCTTAATCGGTTCCATTGCCACTCAATTTTATGTCGTTTTCAAAATCTACAGCAGTAATCCACTCATCCATCGCGTTTCTCCAGTTATTACAATCTATAGTTTAATTACCGTGGACATGATAATACAAACATGAAATTAAATTAGAATTCATAACAAATCCATGATAATGTATCAATAATTTTTCAATAGGTAGGATGCGTCTGTATATTACTAATTTTTACTTAGTATAAAATCAAAAATACAATATATGCATGTACTTTAAAATAAGATAATTACAACATATTAACAGTATGCAGCCAATCACTATATTCGCAAGTTGAGAAAATTAATATACATAAGTGGTAGGACCTAAAAAGTTATGAAACAAAGACTGCAGTTGTTTGGAACAAAAAGGAAGGCCTGGTAACAATAGAACTATAACCTTTGTCGTTGCTAAGTCAATTTGGACGCATATTGCTCCATGGAGCAAGCAAGTTTTGTCACGTCGCTTGTAAATATTCTTTCTCCACAAAACTCTTTCATTCACATATCTTTGGACCATCTAGAAAAATAAGCAGAAATTGAAAACATGCCATAGAATAATATCAATTAATCAAAAATAACATACAGGAACCAATGTTTCTTTTTATGTTGGTCAAGCCAGCAAATAATTTTAGAAGTTTAAATTGAAGTCCTAAAACGATCATTGAATTCAAATTATTATACATTGTTAAGAAAAGACTTAGCTCTTGGTGTGTTTTTTGTTTTCAATACAACTCGTAAAAATCCATTATATAAACCATTGTTTCCAGTGAGGGATACTTTATTAAGTTATACAATACATAGTGCCAAAACTTGAAATATCAATTATACTGGGAACCCAATGACAACAATCCCATTCTTAAGTGGTATTATTAAGGGATTAAGTATTGACTACATTGAAAAGAATCTAACATCAAAGATTCACCCGTAAATAACATCTCAAGGAGGCTAAGTATAACATTCTGTGTTACTTCAATTTCCTTCTCATAGTCTATCAATTGAAACAATTGAAGCATTTTGATTTGGCTGCATGAAATTATGTAGTTAACCAAATTCGAAGTAAACCAAACTAAATACAGGGAAGTTTGTGAAGGTGGTAAGTACCCACTATTTGAGAGAGGCAAGGTCATAATCTCTTGCTGCTAATTCTTCATCGTCATATGCATTAAGATGAACTAAAAAGAAATTATTCTGCCACGTATGTTACTATATTATATTTTGCATTGATTCGAACCACCATTTTATTCTCTTCAATGTTAGTTTCATTCTAAATCAATTTTCCAAATTCAACAAATAAAATAAATTGCAATATTTTCCAAATTCAATTTACTGAATCGCATTATTATATCTCTAAGATGATGAAATTTACTGAATCGCATAAGCTTCACAGAAAAAACAACATTCTTTTAACCAAGAAAATTAAAGTCAGATCCCTTACTCCAGGTAAGAAAGGTTTTTGTTAGCTAGTTAGCAGAATCTTCACCAAAAATTTAGGATACCAATTTAACTTCACCACCTAGATTAGTCTTGCAATTTGGAAATAGCAGTACATAGCGAAAGCTCTCTCTCAGCCATTCTCCTATTCATTCGCCTAACTACCACTGGTATATTCATATCTACACATATATGATTTTATTTTATTCTTTCCTTTTTTAATGTCAACTATTAGTCTTATTATGATATTATAATGTAGACATGACTCCTGCAAAAATGGTGGAGGGAAGAACTTACAATATTATATCAATCAAATGATCCATTGCTATTGTTTCAGACTTTCAGTCATGTACTCAAAATTTTGGAAATCAGCATGCAGTTTCAAGCACTTCTCAACTTTGCTTCAGCCAAGTTTTGCTGTACATGCTAGCTCAAATGCAATGCCAGAAAATGCATGCAGTTATTTTATCTAATGTTATTAAGCAAAGAATTAAGCAGTCATGGAACAGTAACATGGTTTCTATTTGAAAAAAGTGGAAAAGGATGAGAACTATACTTTGGCATGACAACTTTAGGTAATAGGTAGGTAATGAATGTTATAAATAATATCATTTATGAGGGGATATTTTGATTCAACTTACCTTGAAAGCCTGGCCGTTCTGACAATTATACCTTTTAATATTACCATTGATGCATTGGTTTGACAACCTATAATCACGTACCCTTGGTATCATAACAGTAGAGTATCCAAGATAGCAAACCCATCAGTTGAACCTATAGTGAAAACAAATTAAAAAAACAGAGAGAGAGAGAAAGAGAGATGTTAGGAACAAAATATTGCTATTACGTGCTGAATGAACTGAATTGCAAAAAGTGAGGTTAAAACATACATTTGCAATCTTTTTATTTTCATCAACACAATACTTATAAAATGACAAATAATTAAGGATCATCCGAAAGTGGTTGCTAGTATACTTTTTTTTGAAATGCATGAAACCAATACGGTTTACAGTAATGTCAAAGAAAAGTAATTAATGTCTGCATCAACTTCTCAAATCCACAAAAAAGTTAAGTAATTAATATAATTTCTTACGTTCATATTACTTTTACCATTAGTAGTAGTAATTAATTACATTCTAATTATGCTTATTAGTTGTATTTCATATAATTTCTTACGTTCATATTACTTTTACCATTAGTAGTAGTAATTAATTACATTCTAATTATGCTTATTAGTTGTATTTCAAGATTGCAGTAACTCTAATTAGTTATACAACCTTAATTTATCAAGTAATGAACCTACAACTGTATATTGCTTATTTTTTGTAACCTAAGGAAAGCATTAATGTAATACTACTGTTAAAGTTTTCTTAATCCCAGATTTAAGAGTTCAATCATAAAAGTGAAGAACATGGACCGTGAGATACAAAACTCGTTAACTATTTTTTTTTAATTTGAAGAAAATGAAATATTATCGACCTTCAAAATCTAAGAAACCAACATAAAAAATACCTTTAAATCTGTATTAAATTGCAGCGATGAAGAATACTACCGCATGATAGAAAAAGCCACAAACTATAAAAGTGAAGAACATGGACCGTGAGATACAAAACTCGTTAACTAATTTTTTTTAATTTGAAGAAAATGAAGTATTATCGACCTTCAAAATCTAAGAAACCAACATAAAAATACCTTTAAATCTGTATTAAATTGCAGCGATGAAGAAGACTACCGCGTGATAGAAAAAGCCATTTCCAACTCATAGTTAATATTTCACCTCCAACAGTATTACTGTCAAAAAAATTACAACTAAGTAAAGCGAAATATGTCATCAATCTTCTGTTAAAATGGACAGCTTAATTTAGGCCAGCGCAAAATTGATTAGTTAGTTGTAAGAGCGCATATTATAGAATTGGTACTACTCCACTGTTGAATATTATTTAATTAAAAAGTCATAGTGCGATAAGTTATATGGAAATATATTTCTACTGTAAGATATAATCAATAAAAAATTGTGGATGATGGGTATGTTTGTTTGTTTGTTCTAAGTGATAATTATTAGTCAAGTTTTTGGTCTTAGTTTGTCATCAGTAAAGTTATTATCATCAGAATTAATAGTAAGGTGAGTAAATAGTTGTTTGATCTGAACTACCATTCATTGCATTAATAAAAAATGCATACTTTTAATATGCTCATCTGTATTTTAAGTTGAGATCATATGTTGTTGATATATTTCTAACACAATTTATATGCTTACAGTTACATGCAATGCCCAAAAAAAGAGAAATGCAGGTGCGATGAAGAAAACTTCATCTCACAATTTATCAAATCATATTTGGAGGAAAAATACCTCTACTGAAGCAAAAACTGATGCAATGCGGCAGCTATGGTATTTGTACATGAGAATGCTGAGCAATTTCAGTAATCAATTCCTTTAACTTGCTCTTATTATTAGTAATAATACCCTGCATAACATAAATTTCTATTTAGTGTCAGTCATTCAAATTTTGGGTTCCATGACACCCCATGCCACCTAAGTTTATAGTAGATCTTATTTATAAAGAATGTACTGTAAACTCAGCTTTGTGTCAGTCGAGACTACTCGAAACTACTCCACATGGTTGATAGTCAAAAATACGAATATAATATATACATAATTATTTAGCAAGTTAAAAATTATGGTGGTACAGTTGAATTGAGTTGGACAACAAAACCTCAAATACAATTTGAAATATGCCCGAAAGAACAACAACATAGTGCAATGTACAAAGCAGTAACAATGAATTGCGTAAACATATAAATTAGCGCATATTTTACAGTAATAAAATATAAAGTTAATTGGTATGCATATGAGAAAGTTATGTTTTTAAATTAGTCATAATATTATCAGCTCAACCATGGTTTTATAAAACACCAAAAAGATCAGAGTATGAATCAATGCTAATATTAAGTGAACCATGCAATTGGGGAAGATTGCCTGATAAAAAAATCAAATCATGTAGCATGTGTCACTGGTTATTGCAAATGAGCTATGAATTCACTAACCTACCATCATCCATCCAATATGCACCTTATAATACCTAAACCAACCGTGATAAATCTTCATTACTATCTTTAATTCTAATTTCAGGTCATGTACATAAATTATTTATAAGATAAGTGGAAGCGCGCACACTATACAATCGTTTTCACCTGTATTAGAGGTCCATATAGAATAATGTGATTACCAAATGTAATCATAAACGCTAACGAAATAGAATTTTTCTAAAGCTAATCACAAAATAATAAATTAATGAAATAATATCCATACAATACTCTAAAAAAATGAAAAAGATTACGTTCACATGATGAAAACTTCTACCCACTGTCTGACTTATGGATAACAAAACCATTCAAATTGATTGTAATTAAACTTAGAAGTGTAATAGTATTTGACCATACTTCCAAAAACTCTGTTGAAGCAAAATGAGACAACAAATTGATCTGAAATAACAAATTAACTGCTGAAACTACAAAGGAAACTCAACTTTGAGTAGGCCAAAAAAATAGTATTTAGCAGAACTTATTCCAATGAGAAAGGATCATATCAGTATACTATTTGAAGCTGACAAAGGATTTATTCCTGAATTGATTACCCAGAAATCGTACTCGATTTGTATGAAAGAGAATTGACAGCGATAACAGTTTCTTATTACTTCTTTTGTATTGACTTTAAATTCAATGTCCTGGATATTTTTATCTGAAATCTCTTGGAAGAAACCAAATAGATCATTTCGCAAACCATAAAAAGAATCAAGCATGAGTTAAGCATAGAATGAAGACTAAAGAATAGATATTCTAGTTGAATTTAGAAAATCGATACCGTGAGTGAGGATTCCCTAGTGCGCCATCGTCTTCGTCGTAGTGCTCTTGTCCGTGGATTGTCACCTTCTGTAGAGCCATCTGAATCACTGTTTTGTGTGCGAAAATAACATCGATGAAATAGAGTTTTAAAATTTAAAAATTAAGAGTAAAGAATATAAATTTTAGTTGAATTAGAAACTCAATACCGAGTGAGTATGCCCTAGGGCTCCATCGTCTTCGCCGCAGTGCTCTTGTCAATGGATCGTCTAATGAAACTGTTGAACCTTTCGAGGTGGATATCGCAATAATTCGTTGTCATTTGCAATTGGGGAAGGGGAAGTAAAGCAGTTTCCAACCGAGAAGAAAGGGAAATGGGGGAAACGTGGGAAGATCGGTCAGTAAAACGTGGATGAGATGGTGTTTAAATTACAAAAGTACCCGTAAAGTTTTCTTCATTTTCCACTTGCGCGGTGTGGTTAATTTGGGCGGTTCAAAAAAGGCTTCACTTTGATCGGTTTGACCAGGGTTTTGCATTATAGTATATATATATATATATATAATATACTTCCTTCATCTCGTTCAAGCACGTGCGTTCTTTAGGCCGTATCCCTCTCCTTTTTCCCTCTTCTCTCGATCAAATCTAAATCGAGGTATCAGTTAAAAAAACAGCAGATCTAATCGGAAAAAAAATGAAAATGAAAAAGATATATGAACGAGTGACTGTATACTCGTGAGCGCGGCAATCGATGGAGGAGGGCGTGGTCGCGGAGCCTGGTAGGGAACGGTGTGTTGAGACTGGGCTCGCGTTCGATGTAGCTAGGGTTTTGTGTGCGTCTTGGTGACAGGCGGTGGCGGAGTTCATCGCGTGGATATGGTTGGAGGTGGTCAAGCACGAGCAAGGAGATGGCGTTGTCAGATCTAGGTTTAGTTGAGCGTGTGGGCGGTGTTTTGATGATGAACGGTGGCAGCCTGTAGATGTTCGATTGTGTCGAGTTGCGTACGAGAAGATGAACGTGCGGCTAGCGTGGTTAAGTCAGTAGTTAACATTAATTTTATATAATTAATTATATTCAATTATCTTAGATTTATCAATATCTTATAAAATTTGTATCTCCTTCGTGCAATGTCGGATTGGCACACGGTCAGTGGCGTTGGATTCGTGTCGTTGAGTTCTACGTTATGGACTAGGACTCGTATCTATTTATGTCTAAATTTTTTTTTTCAGATTCAAATAAAAATGAGTGTTTATACGCTCACAATTGACTAGAATGTTTTTATGTTAGTTAAATTTGAAGTTATGATGTGATTTAAATTTATTGATAGTTGTTTGATAAATTAAATGACATTTAAATTGACATTCAAATTAATTGATAGAGTTTGAATTGAGAGTTAAATTGAATTAGAATTTAACTGCTAGTAAGAACTCCTGATTTTTGATAATTGGTTAATTGTTGTGAATTATTGATTGTTTGGATGATTGATTGTGATGGATGAAAATTGATTGATATTTGAATGATTGGATGTTTATTCATTTTATATATATCCTGTTATCGTCTTGTATATTATTTATAGTATATAAAACTGTAAATTGAATTATTTCGAATAAATTAAGAGATAGGTTGAAATGATATATACCTATGACATTTTATTTTGGATTGAAATGATATATATCCATCCTTGGAATTAAATTGAAATAATTGATTCACTTGGCCATAGGATAGAGAATTATATACCGACACCAGATTGGTTAAATTAAATGATTTTAAAATTTTGATTTGGAATTATTTAAATTGTTTTTATTTTATTTTTAAGGAATAAAATCGAATTTATGGAAATTGAACTATTTCGAAC
This sequence comes from Allium fistulosum, assembly GCA_030737815.1. Taxonomy (NCBI): domain Eukaryota; kingdom Viridiplantae; phylum Streptophyta; class Magnoliopsida; order Asparagales; family Amaryllidaceae; genus Allium; species Allium fistulosum. The sequence goes on from JASFAW010000014.1 coordinate 11,287,237, forward strand.
CTGAGCCTGGAATGTTGAAATTAAAATTTGGTAATGAGAATTGTTTAAATAATCGAAGTTGAGATTTAGAAGTTTTAATCGAAATATGACGTGGATTTAAAAAATTGATTGGTTTTAAAGGATTGGATTTTTATTTGAATTTTGAATATTGCTAAGTATAAGTGATGTAAAACTATATATTGGAAATCGAGCTTGGAATTTAATATAAATCAAAATTGTTTAAATTTGAGAATTGAGTTGAAATAAAATTTGGAATTGGAATTCAAATTAATTTGAAATTGGAAGAGAAGTTAATTTTAAATTGGAATTTAAATTAATTCGAAATTGGAAGAGAAATTAATTTGAAATTGGAATTTAATTTAATTTGGAATTGAAATTGAAATTAATTTGGAATCGAAGTAAAATTCGACTTAAAATCGGAATTGAATCGATTAAATCGAAATGGAAATTGGAATTGATTTGAATTGGGAATTGAATCGGTTTGACTTTGAAACTATTTTCAAATGAATTATTTTTGTATAAATGGTTTAAAATCTGTATTATTTAAATATTCAAATTATCTTGATTTTCCAAACTATTTTTCTATATAAACTATTTTTACTACTCAAACTATTTTCTATTAAACTGTTTCAACTATTTAACTATTTTAAAACTATTTTCTAAAATTCAAACTGGTTAAAAGGGTGGAATGTTTATATTTAAATCTTGGATTTAAAAATGAATTGGGTTAAAGTGAAGTTATAACCTAAATTGTAATTTGAATCAAATTTCGAAGTGAAATCGATATATCGAACTGAATTGACATTTTGAACTAATATGATTTTTGAAGCGAATATTGAAAATTTTGAAATGGTATGATTTTGAAGCGAATATGATATTTGATGTCAAGTACGAACTATTTTTGAAATGCAAAAGAATCAACCGGTGTGTAAAAGGACGTTTGGTTGTTGAAGAGACCGAAGCCTCTTATTGGCATACTCTCTGTCAATATTGGAACTACTTTGACAACTGTGTACGTGGTGGATGATATCCAGAATGTAGTGTTTGAATTGGCGACGTTTACTGGAATGAAGTAAGAGAACGATAATGGATAGCGTTGACACTTGTTTCATAATTAAAATGACTAAAACATGAGTCTATGTCTTGCCAATGAGGTTAGCTACCTCTAGCGACGTTGATCACTCGTATTACTACTGTGATTTTTGACTCGATGGGTGCACCTTTTGTTTGGATTGATAGTCGCGGTCGGCCACGGATGGGTTACGACCAGCCAGAAAGGGTAAACTAGTAGAATCCTACCTTGGGCATTGCCTTACGCGCCTTGTCATATTTATCCCTATACGAGCCCATTACGACTTTGGTTTAGAACTGTACAAATGTATTAAGGTTGATCAATGTAAAGCCTTAACGCTATTTTGATATTTATTTTACTGATAGACATTATCTATTATAGCGTATACTATTATATATAAATAGTTAAACGGATCCTTAGGAGATGGAAAATCCCGTAACATCTCTTAAGTTATTGCACTCATATTTGTGATATTGATTTGACTAACATAAGAGTATTTTATTCCTGACTTGAGTGTTTTGTTTTTTTTCATTACGCTCGAGTCAATCCTGAATTTTTCAGCGTATTGAAGATTATTCACTGGAGGACGAAGACGAAGATTTGGTATATTACTATTAGTATTATCCCTGCATCATGCTATTCTGCTGTATTGCTTATTTATCCCTGATGTATATATATAACTCTAATAAATGTGTATAGGTTATAACCAAATGTATAGTAAACAGCTTCATGAAGTGTTATTTGATTATTATATTTTATCATTTCCGCTGTGAGATTCTATATTTGTTTTCTTCTTCTTTTCTTATTTTTCTTATTTAACCCCATTGTTTATCTACGTCCCGGATTGTTTAAGTCAGACATGTGTGGATTATTATCGATTTAAACCTTCCGAAATGTGGGTTGTCACAGTTGGTATCAGAGCCAGGTTTAGCGATAACCTTGGCTTTGTGGGGTTTGACTCATTAGAGATAGGGTAGTAATACCCTAGAATGAGTCTGTTTGAGTGTGTATATATAAGAGAGCTTACTTGTTAGTGTTATAAAATGTTTTATATTGTGTTTACTTATCCATTGAGTTGTTTATGAATTCTGGTCGATGCGCGGGACGCCGTGTTATCGATAGGGGTTTCTAAACACTTAAATGGGGCAAGTCAACATAATATTATTTTAAAAATGGGGTAAATGAAATAATTTTACCTAAATTATATTTTATATATAAATTTATAACTTTGATAAGCCTATAAAATTATTATTAATGAAATTGTTGTTAGAAGATGATAATATTTAATTATCATCGATTATTGGTTGAATTAAAATAAAACGAATACTTTGTGAATTTTATTTTACGAAGCGTTTGATAATTATATTGAATTGAAATCTAATTAAAAAAAATAGAATAACAAATTTGTAAATTAACGAAATATTTTCATAATGAAGTAATGAAATTGTATGAGTATATTTAAATATAGCATATAAATAGAAATGTTTTTAAAAATTGAGAATTTTAGAATTTTAAATCCTTTTGTTTTCAAAATTCTTTTCGAAGCCTTTGAAATTAATAATAATATTATTTGAAAGTGTTTCGACTAGAAAAATATTTTGAAAAGATTTTTGAAGAAAATAAAAGCATTAAACTCGCTTGGTCACTGGGCAATAATTCTGGGGATGACTGTAGCATCGCCAAGATTCATTTCGAGTTTCTGAGTGAAAATTGCTACCAAAAGAAATTTATTTTTCGATTCAAACAAGCTTTGATTATGAAAAATATTATAAGTATGATTTAATAAATATATGAAAACAGTTTTGAACTTATAATCAAAAATAGTATATGAGGAATGAGTTATAACGTATAAATTTAAAATAGTATAGAAAAGAAATAAGTTATAACTTACAAGAATAGGAAAATAAACCAAATTTAAAATGGTTAAATTTTGGTTAAGCAAACAAAAGAAGAAATTTTTTTTGAATTTGAGATACGAAATAAAATAATTGGCTTAGCATTGTTAAATTAAATGGAGTTAGTGAAATTAAGTAAATAAAATAAAGTCTAACTCAATAAGCTTAAACAAAATGAAATGTAATTGAAATGAATTAGAATGAAATTTGAATGAATAAATTGTATAACTAAATAGATTTGATAATTAATAAGCTAAAAACGATTTTAAATTTGTTAAATGGGAATGATAAGAAAATTAAACTTGAATAAAATTAAATAAAATGAGTAATGTATTAAAATGAAATGAAGTTTAACTTAATGTTAAATAAATTGAATTAGATATTAAATGAAACTAGATAAATTAGTAAAGTGAATTAATTTCATTTAAGCTATAAAATGAATTAATAGAATAAATACAAAATGAATTATGAAATGAAATGCAATTTGAATTTTAAAAGAAACTGAATAAAAATAAATAAGATTTAAATTGGATATAAAAAAATTAATTAGTAGTTTGACAATGTCCAGTTTTCCTAGTTTTTTTTTCTTCAAATTTGATATTGCAAATGTGAAACTAAAACCATATAGTAAGCAAAATGCTAGGAACTGCAAATTACCATCTGCAGAAATAATTTTGAAACTAAGGCTAAATAAGAGTATGCTGATCACATTTAAAATTTAAATGAACGAACATAATTGAAAAGTTTAAGGTGATATGAACAATTTCATGAAAACATGGTATTATAGTTACAATGTGAAGGTAAGAATTTATGTGATCAATTCAATATGCATGGCAGAAATCTATAGGGACAGGTTAATTTAAACGATGGATATCAAAATAGTAAAAGATGAGACGCACCCGATATGCATGTCCATCCCGATAAGCTGGTCCTCTTGATTTGGTACCCATGTCATTAGCATTAATTCGATGAACTTCTTGATAAGTTTTCTCCTTGGAATATTTTTTACATCCCTTCATAGTAGAAGAGCAATGATGAATAAAAATGAAAAATCCTACAAATTCAGCTCAATACATATAAGATGTTGAACCTAAATCCTCTTTTGGGATTAAGTCACTTAATTCTAACCTGCAAATATGAGAGAGAATAAAGCAGAAACGAGTTTAATACACTTGATTCGAGAACGAATAAATATCAAAGAAAATAATGAATGAACTTGCATACAAAGATACATACATAGAGTTATGTTATTTTATAATTTGACATGTAGTTCATAAATAAAAAACTGGAGCAATGCAAATGCTCACCTGCAAAATTGTCCCACAGTTGCAGTTTTTCAATGGAAAAGAATATGAACCAGAATCTCATGAACTCAAATAATCTTTTAAATTTAAAGTAACATCTCCTAATAAATTGAATCTGTGTGACCCCTGTAGCATTTAATGTAGAAATTCATATACAAAATCCTATGAATCAACAAACATGTAATGCAAAATGTTTATATCATAGTAACAGCTAATTGGATGTTGCAATCTTCAATCTCTTTGGATGTGCCATCTATAGGAATCCATATGCCTTTTGAGAACGTCTCTGTCCACTGGCATGTTCCACTACGAAATATGGCTTTGTTTTCCTTAGCCATTGTCTTGCCAGTGTCGACTGATATCATATTCAATATAAGTCTGTACTATCCTTTAGGAATCTACATAAGTTATAGAATTTGATTCAAAATGAAATTAACTTAATTTGTAAAGTAAATTGAATGTAATAACTTTAGTCATTGAAATATAAGAGAAATTGATTTCAATGAATGTAAATAAGTGAATGTGAATCAATTTAAAATAAATGGAAGTGAATGTAAACCAATTAAGAAGTAAATAACGTGAATGCAAATAAATTGGATGTGAATGTAAATTAATTAAAACTGAGTCAATTAAAATATAAATGAAATAAATGTTAATTGAAATGGAAGTGTATGAATTAAAATGTTAACGTTGAATAATAGTATGGTTATGAATAAAATTTGCATGAATATGGTTGTTTGTATGTTTCTTTTATTGCATGGCTATGTTTGCTTGTATGGTTGTTGTATAGTTATGTTATATATTGAATTCTCTTTCCATATACATATTCTCATCTATTATTGAGTGTTTAGTAGGTACGGAAGGGCATACGCTAGTTTTTGGATCTTGCTTGCGCATTTTGTTGTTTTTGCTTGCTTAATACGAGCGAACTCGCTCGTATTAACAATAATAAGGTACGTATCTCGGATTACATACCGCGATTTTATATTTTTGCCCTTCGAGATGCCTCATCATTGAGATGAGATGTATATTTGATATCTATTTGGTATATTTGTGTTATATATTATATTATAAAAATTTTCCAATCGAGCCGCGCAAAGGAGACTCTGCGAAAATTTTCCGTAAATCCGGGTGTTTGAATTTTTTTTTGAAGTTTTAAAATTTCTTATGGCTTGTTCTATATATAAGTTATATTTTCCATAGAACCAATATCGGAGGGATGTAGCGAGAGCATAGTAAAGGTTTTCAAATAAGATTTTAAAGTTATAAGTGATTATTTGAATAAAATATATTGTATGTTAAATTCTCTACTTAACGCCTTTTCGAGGATGAAAAGTTTTGAGTGGGGTAGCATGTAACGACCCGTACTTTTGACTATTGTAAGTTATTAAATTTAATGCAATTATTGGATAAATATGGACAAAAATAAAAATTTAATGATTTATTAATATTGATTTATTGGATAATTAAATTGGATAAATTTAATATTGGAAATTATTTGGATAATTGAATTCTGGATTTAATATGAATGAAAATGATATCGGAAATTTATTTAAATTCTATTTAAATGGCAATGAAGATTTTTAACTTTTAAGATTGAATTTAAAATGAATAAATAATTTCTGGGAATTTCTCGTTTTAATTAACGAGTAAAAATAGCCATTTTGGCCACTGTCTTGGATTTCGATGATACCAGCTTTATCAGATCCGTAATAGTGAATTATTGTAGGATTTCAAGTTTCATGGTGATCGGACTAATCATTTGGCCGCACGAGCTTGAAACGCGTAGAAATTTATTTCAGAATTCGATAAAATAAATTGATTTTTAAAAGCTATCTTCCACATACGACCGTATTAGGTCTCCGGACTAGTTCCATTATGTTCGGAATGGGAGTAAAACATTATAAACGCCTGACGACAAGCTTCATTTGGAATTCGGATTTGCGCGGGCCAGTTGGACAAGTAAATTTCTTACACACACACACATCCTTCGTCTCGTTCAAGCACGTGCGTTCTTTAGGCCGTATCCCTCTTCTTTTCCCCTCTTCTCTCGATAAAATCTAAATCGAGGTATTAGTTTAAAAAAACCACAGATCTAATCAGAAGAAAAAACGAAAATGAAAAAAATATATGAACGAGTGATTGTATGCTCGTGAGCGCGGCAATCGATGGAGGAGGGCGTGGTCGCGGAGCTTGGTAGGGCACGGCGTGTTGAGGCTGGGCTCACGTTCGATATATCTAGGGTTTTGTGCGCGTCTTGGTGACAGGCGGTGGCGGAGTTCATCAAGTCGGTATGGTTGGAGGCGGCTAAGCACAAGTAGGGAGATGGCGTTGTCAGTTCTAAATCTAGTCGAGCATGTGGGCGGTGTTTTGATGATGAATGGTGGCGGCCTGTAGATGTTCGATTGTGTCGAGTTGCGTATAAGAGGATGAACGTGCGGCTAGCGTGGTTAAGTCAGTAGTTAACGTTAATTTTATATAATTAATTATATTCAATTATCTTAGATTTATCAATATCTTATAAAATTTATATCTCCTTCGTGTGAGGTCAGGTTGGCACTCGGTCAGTGGCGTTGGATTCATATCGTCGAGCTCTACGCTATGAACTAGGACTCATATATGTTTATGTCTAAATTTTTTTTTAGATTCAAATAAAGGTGAGTGTTTATACGCTCACGATTGACTAGAATGTTTTTATGTTTGTTAAATTTGAAGTTATGATGTGATTTAAATTTATTGATTGTTGTTTGATAAATTAATTGACATTTAAATTGACATTCGAATTAACTGATAGAATTTGAATTGATAGTTAAATTGAATTAGAATTTAACTGCTAGTAAGAACTCCTGATTTTTGATAATTGGTTAATTGTTGTGAATTATTGATTGTTTGGTTGATTGATTGTGATGGATGAAAATTGATTGATATTTGAATGATTGGATGTTTATTCATTATATATATATATATATCCTGTTATCATCCTGTATATTATTTACAGTATATAAAACTGTAAATTGAATTATTTTGAATAAATTAAGAAATAGGTTGAAATGATATATACCTATGACATTTTATTTTGGATTGAAATGATATATATCCATCCTTGGAATTAAATTAAAATAATTGATTCACTTGGCCATAGGATAGAGAATTATATACCGACACCAGATTGGTTAAATTAAATGATTTTAAAATTTTGATTTGGAATTATTTAATTTTTTTTTATTTTTTTTTTAAGGAATAAAATCGAATTTATGGAAATTGAACTATTTCGAACCTGAGCCTGGAATGTTGAAATTAAAATTTGGTAATGAGAATTGTTTAAATAATCGAAGTTCAGATTTAGAAATTTTAATCGAAATATGACGTGGATTTAAAAAATTGATTGGTTTTAAAGGATTGGATTTTTATTTGAATTTTGAATATTGCTAGGTAAAAGTGATGTAAAACTATATTTTGGAAATTGAGCTTGGAATTTAATATAAATCAAAATGGTTTAAATTTGAGAATTGAGTTGAATAAAATTTGGAATTGGAATTCAAATTAATTTGAAATTGGAAGAGAAGTTAATTTGAAATTAGAATTTAAATTAATTCAGAATTGGAAGAGAAATTAATTTGAAACTGGAATTTAATTTAATTTGGAATTGAAATTGAAATTAATTTGGAATCGAAGTAAAATTCGACTTAAAATCGGAATTGAATCGAAATGGAAATTGGAATTGATTTGAATTGGGAAATTGGGAATTGAATTGTTTGACTTTGAAACTATTTTCAAATGAATTATTTTAGTACAAATAGTTTAAAATCTATATTATTTAAGTATTCAAATTATCTTGATTTTCCCAACTATTTTACTATATAAACCATTTTTATTACTTAAACTATTTTCTATTAAACTGTTTTTACTAATTAACTATTTTAAAACTATTTAAAACTATTTTCTAAAATTCAAACTGGTTAAAAGGGTGGAATTTTTATATTTAAATCTTGGATTTAAATACAAATTGGGTTAAAGTGAATTTATAACCTAAATTGTAATTCGAATCAAATTTTGAAGTGAAATCGATATATCGACTGAATTGACATTTTGAAGTAAAATATGATTTTTGAAGCAAATATGGTAAATTTCGAAATGGATTAGATTTTAAAGCGAATATGATATTTTGATATCAAGTACGAATTGTTTTTGAAATGTAAAAGAATCAACCGGTGTGTAAAAGGACGTTTGGTTGTTGAAGAGATCGGGGCCTCTTATTGGCATACTCTCTGTCAATATTGGAACCACTTTGACAACTGTATACGCGGTGGATGATATCCAGAATGTAGTGGTTGAATTGGCGACGTTTATTGGAATGAAGTAAGAGAACGATGATGGAGAGCCATGACACTTGTGTCATAATTAAAATGACTAAAACAGGAGCTTGTGTCTGGCCAATGAGGTTAGCTACCTCTAGCGACGTTGATCACTCGTATTACTATTGTGATTTTTGACTCGATGGGTGAGCCTTTTATTTGGATTGATAGTCGTGGTCGGCCACGGATGGGTTACGACCAGCCATAAAAGGGTAAATTGGTAAAATCCTACGTTTGGCATTGCCTCAAGTGCCTTGTCATGTTTATCCCTATACGAGCCCATTACGACTTTGGTTTAGAACTGTACAAATGTATTAAGGTGGATCAATGTAAAGCCTTAACGCTATTTTGATATTTATTTTACTGATACACATTATCTATTATAGCATATACTATTATATATAAATAGTTAAACGGATCCTTAGGAGATGAAAAATCCCGTAACATCTCTTAAGTATTTGCACTCATATTTGTGATATTTATTTGACTAACATAAGAGTATTTTAGTCCTACACTCATATACTATTATATAGTAAACAGCTTCATGAACTGTTATTTGATTATTATATTTTATCGTTTTCGCTGTGAGATTATGTATTTGTTTCCTTCTTCTTTTCTTATTTTTCTTATTTAACTCCATTGATTATCTACGTTCCGGATTGTTTAAGTCGGACATGTGTGGATTATTGTCGATTTAAACCTTCCAAAATGTGGGTCGTCACAGAAGGAGTCGATCAAAATAAGAAATTAGAATTCCTTCGCATACCGTACAAAGATTTGCCTAGCCCCCTACTTGGTTCAACACACAAATAGAATCGTGAACCACAACTGGTTCCAGACCAAGTCCATCAACAAGGCTACTAGAGATAAAGCTATAAGAAGAACCAATATCAAACAAGACATGAATAGGAATGCCAAAGACAGATATAAGAATATTAATCCAACATCAAATATCATCTCATCTCACGTCCATTGGCCTGATGTTCGAAAAGAGCGGATTTGTTCAAGCAAGCTAATCAAATCTCCCTTGCTAGGGTAGTACGATGTCATTGCTCTCTTTTGCTCTCTCACCCCTTGAATCCAGAACCTTCTTCCCTTTAGCTTCTACTAAAGTGGAAGATACATCAGTAATAACAATGACTCTAGGTTCCTCCCCTTTCTTGAGCATATGACAATCCTTAACAAAGTGGTCGGCCTGCTGGCATGCATAACAACCCTTAGGTGCAAACGGAGGCGCTTTCCTTACCAGTGCCTTGATCATCTGACGTCTAAACAAATTTGAGGTCTTTATTTGTCAAATTTATAAGTGGTGAAGCAATCCTAGAGAAATCCTAAATGAATCTTCTATGATAACTAGCCAAACCCAAGAAGCTTCGAACCTTTTTTACGCTTTTAGTCCTCTTCCAATCGTAAATAGGCGTAACCTTCGCCGAATCAACAGAAATACCATCTCTAGAAATCACATTCCCTAAAAACCTTACTTTCGACCGCCAGAAATGACATTTTCGAGAACTTAGCTTTAGAAACATGTTACCTCAACGTCTCTAATACAATCCTCAATTGTCAAGAATGCTCCTCCTCGGTCTTGTAGTAAAATAAAATATCATCTATGGAAATGAGCATGAATTTGTTGAAGACATCACAAAAGACACGGATCATCATGTCAAAAAAATAAGTAGAAGCATTGGTCAGGCCGAGTGGCATAACCAATCATTCATAGAACCTCTCAGACTGAAAAGCAATCATGGGCACACTCTCCTCTTCCACCCTCAATCGATGAAAACCTATAGCAAGGTCAAGCTGAGAGAATACATAAGCTCTATAAAGCTGACCAAACAAGTTCTTAATTCTGGGCAAAGGATGCTTGTTTTAAATAGTCCACTTATTAAGCTTATGGTAATCGACACAAAGTCTTAGGGAACCGTTTGCCTTAGCGGCAAATACAACTGGGGCTCCCAAACTCGAACATCTAAATTGGATCGGACCTTTCCATAAAAGTCATTAATCTCGATAGCAAGTTCTACCTTTTCTTTCGGAGATTGCCTATGCACAGGCAATATAGTAGGCTTAGCATTAGATACCAAATCATTACGAAACTCAATTTCATGAGGATGAGGTAAACCATAAACCTCCTCAATACAACAGAAAATTCCTGAATAATCGGAATCAACTCTAAAATTCCATCCACCATATTAAGAGAAGAAAGAAAGCAACTCATACAAGAACTAGGCTCTTCACACGATAATTTATGTACCTTCCTTCCCTCCTTCAACACCACCGCTCGCTTCTCACAATTCAAGGTGGCATGATTATGAGGTAACCAATCCATCCCCAACAAAACATTAATGTTATCCTGCCTTTTGGCAAGGCCGTGACACCAAGGAATTGGTTGGAAACCAAAGACAGTCCGTCTCGAAGATCGGTTATACACAGGTCTGCTATGGATAATGGTAAATTTTATCCTACTCTGGATCAAGCTACAATCGATATGACATGACAAGAAAAACAATGAAAGCCAACATTCCAAATTTCAAGATAATAGGAGTTCGTATGCTCAAGATATTGATCGATCAAAGCCAAGAAGGTCAACTCCTTTGTATCCATTCTTGTTTGCATCCATGGAAGGAGCAAGCTCATTCGTGTTCATCCACTTTGTGTCCATGGAAAAGCATTATCAACTCCGTATCCATCTAAGCAAACAGCTACACTTCGTATCCATCACATATACATCGCTCCGTATCAATCGAATACATTCTTCTTCGTATCCATCAGAATCAAGTTAATTCGTATCCATAGGGAATTGTTGCTTCGTGTCGATCAATCCATGCACTTCATATTGATCCACCCATTCACATGTTTCGTATCGATCGGCCATTGATCGATACGAAGAGCGCCTCATGGATCGATACGAACGTCGCCCCTTTTCAATCGATACGAAAAGGCCATTGAATCATCAATATGAAATAAGCATCCCAGGACTGATACGAAATACTTGAGCCTATATCGATACGAATGGGAGTGTAAGCTATCGATACAAACCTAACTCAAACGAGCGATACGAAGTGGACGACAAGGGAGCGATACGAAGGAGATTGTTCTAGCTCGATACGAACGAGGCACAACGAAGAAGGAAGACTCGGTCACTTGGAATGAAAAGTGGGTTGATCGTAAAAGTTAGCGCCACGTCATCGGTCATCACATGCCTATAAGCGATACGAATTCGACAGCTTTCAACAAATCCAAACTTACATCGATCATAACCCAAAATCTACAAGTCCAAATGCCACTAAATTTTCACAGAAGCTTGCCTACAACCTCAAGAACGTACCTGACAAATTTTAGCCCCAAAGGACCATTTATGGATTGATACGAATTCAATTCGTATCGCTCCCAAATCGAGTCGAAATCACCTGAACTCGCTACCGTGGGCCCACTCACATGAGGGAAGAAATCTTCCGAGATTTGGGCGAGATATCTGCTGCCTACGCCTATAAATAGTGACCCTAGACCTACAGAAAATGGACTTTTGGCTCCTCTACGTCCAGACTCTGTCGGAATTGATATTGTACTTGGATTATACTATTGTAACTCCTTGTAACCAGCAAGCAAAAATCAATAAAAGTCAGTCATTTCATAGTGGACGTAGGCCATACGCCAAACCACTCTAAAACTTGTGTTCTTCTGCATTTTTCTTATCAGTTGATTGGTGTGTTTGTTAGATCTGCTTCATTTTATATTTATTTTCTTCATTTTATCTCTTCAAACACATCCGAAGAGTGTTATGCCCAATTTTGGTACAAACACTTTGGTGCTCTCACTGAGAAAACCTAGCTTTTCTCCTGCTCATTGGATCTACTGCTGATATTGGATTGCGAAAATCTAAGGAGAAGATCCAGATTTCAAGCCTAGAAGTTCTTCCATCCTATTCAGATTTGTATCAAGTCTAGGAGAGAGCTTCGCTATCCACCATGGTCAACACTAAGACTACTTCAATAGCTGCAGATCCAGAAGGACGGGATAGACAGAACCCCATGCAACTTCCTTCTACCGACCAGAATGCTGCTGGACCTTTAGATCCGCAAGGCCCTGTCACCAGGGAAGAGTTCCAACTACTAATGCAAGAGCTGACTCAAAGCCGCTAGTAGCTTACTCATCAGCTCCATGCCAACGCGGAGTTGACCAATCGACTGAACCATGAAAGGCAAAGGAGATCTAGAAGGGATCAGGCGTCCTATTCATCCACTAAGAGTTCAGCCTCTTCTGACAACAATCACAGATCCACGCACCCACGGCTGGATGGAAGCTATACACAGGCTACCAGACATCAGCGCACACTAAATCTCAGGCAACCGAGAGTTGGCCCATCAACCAACCACCAGACCGGACCCTCATCCCGAGGAGGGATGGATCCTTATCATACTACTGACAACCGAGCCGCTACCGCTGTTGTTGAGTTGGGAGTCGACACTCGGAGCCGAACGGATCCGAACCACCATCAATGTGATCATGCTCCTGAGCCTTATGTTCCTGAAGACTTAGAACCAAGGAGGTGAGATATGGAACGTCAACCACGACCGACCCATCCTCGCATTGTGGAACCCGACCACACCTTGGCTCAACATGCTCAGAATGTCCAGATGCCGGACATCCCGACAATGATCCGCCAGATGATCCGTGAAAGTTAGCGCCTCACCAATGATGACTGGGGAATCTCCCGGAGTCATACCCCTTTCACCAATGATATTCTCTACGCTGAACCGCCTCGGCGATTCAGAATGCCAACTCTACCTGTTTATGAAGGGAGTTCTGATCCTAACCAACACATTTTAAAGTACAAATGGTTAATGAATGCCGCACGAGATGATGATATGGTCAAATGCCGAAGTTTCCCGATCTCCCTAGGGGGCATAGCAACTATGTGGTTTACTCATCTACCACCTCGATCTATCTCATATTTCGACCAGTTGGCAATGAAGTTTGTTGAACAGTTTCGCATGCAATTCACATGGCCAAAAGATGTTAATACCTTGTCTAGTGTCACTCAAGCTCCCGGAGAGACACTCAAATGTTATCTGGAGAGGTTTCATGCTGCATGCGTTAAGATTAGTAATCCTAATGACAACTCAATTCTGATGGCACTAACTAAGGGGATTGACCCCGATTCCGAATTCGGAAACTGGTTGGTCGGAAAACCTCCTGCGTCATTGGACCGTTTCTATTCCAATGCAGCTTAGTTCTTGAGAAGAGAGGATGCGAAACAGTCTAGGAAAAAGGATGACGCAGGGCTCAATGTGGAAGGAATCCAGAACAATGTCGCTGTAAAACAAACCTGGGAGAGTTCCGAAAAGGTGCAGTTAAATATACAGAATAAACAAAATCAACAGAAAGGCGATGGAAATCAGGGCAGGAAACGGGATCAAAATCGCGGACCGCGATGTAGAGCCCCCATGTTTGACACTTATACTCCTTTAAATACGTCTCTGGAAAATGTGTACTTGCAGACTTGCAATACCATTCAATATAAAAAATCCGCTCTGAAGCATTCATCAGAAAAACAGATTCAAACGGGGAAGTATTGTAGATTTCATGATATTTATGGCCACAACACAAATGAGTGTCGTCATTTACAGGATATTATTGAGAAGTTAATCCGAGAAAGAAAGTTGGAGCAGTTTGTTCGGGCGCCGTAGTCTGAAGGTGTGGGCCCATCGAATCAAAACCAGATACCAAATCAGGTTAGATCTGAGGAACCCGCTCGTAACGGCGGGAGGTTGGTGATTAATACTATTAGTGGTGCTCCTCATCTAGCGGATCGGAGCTGGAGGGAAATGGAGTCGTATGCCAGCTCTATTAGGCATGCGAGCTTCGAATGTTGTAGTAATTTGGAAGATGGGGTTCCGGCCAAACAACGGAAAACGATGACAGACGACATCGTATTTCGAGACAGGGATGCAGACAGAGTCGAAGCCCCAACCATTGATCCACTGGTCATTTCAGCCCAGATAGGTCCGGCTTGGATGAAGAGGATCTTAGTGGACAATGGAAGTTCAGTGAACATACTCTTCAAGTAGGCTTATGATCAAATGAAAATGGAAGCGAAAGATTTGAAGCCTTGTTAGTCTCGTGTTCATGGTTTCAATGGAAGTGCGACTATAACCATTGGGATGGTGGAGCTACCAGTGGAGTTGGGAGTTGGAGAGTGCCGGAGAGTCCGGATATTGCAATTTATTGTATTGGATATTAATTGACCGTACAATGCTTTCTTGGGCCGACCGGCCCTAGCTGAGTTTAGGGCTGCTATCGCCCCGTGGTGTCTGACTTTGAAATTCCCTACCGACAACGGAGTGGAGTCGTTCAGGGAGACCAGGCTGCTGGATGGGCCTGTTTTGTTGCTGAGGAATCTCTCTGCGTCTGCTTCGCTGATGATTGACAGTTAATGCCTGGGCCAAGGCTCGGGCGCCACAACCAATTCCCAAGAGATCTTGACCCGAGAGATACTGAAAGCAAGGACGAGGTGAAGGACAGTCAGGCTTCTCCAGCAGAGCTGGCGATCGATGTTCCAATCAGTAATGATGATGATTCTAGAATGCTAAAGATTGGATCTCAGCTAAGCCAACAAATGAAATGGGAATTGATTGAATTTCTCAGGGCAAACCTCGACGTGTTTGCTTGGACGCACTCCGACATGTGTGGGATCTCACTGGACATCGCGAGCCACACATTGAATATTAACCCACGGCATGTCCCGGTCAAGCAAAAAAGGCGTGGTATGGATCCAGAGAGATCTGCCGCCCTTAAGGAAGAGGTGGATAAACTCAGATCGAATGGGTTTATCCGAGATGCGTTGTATCCAGAATGGGTGTCCAACCCTGTACTTGTCAGAAAGCCTAATGGGAAATGGAGAACATGCGTTGACTACTCAGATTTGAATAAAGCTTGCCCTACACAGTTTTCCACTTCCCCGGATCGATCAGCTCATAGACTCAACGGCCGGACATGAACTTTTATTCTTCATGGATGTATATTCTGACTATAATCAGATACCGATGCATCTACCTGATCAGGAGCATACCAGCTTTGTCACCGATTTGGGACTCTATTGTTATAAAGTGATGTCGTTCGGACTTAAGAATGCCGGGGCAACTTATCAGAGACTTGTCAACCGAATGTTCGCTAACCAGATCGGAAAGACCATGGAGGTATATGTGGACGATATGCTTGTAAAGTCGCGATTCTCCACCAATCACATCAAAGACCTGGAAACAATGTTCAACATCCTCCGAGAGTACAGAATGAAACTCAACCCGTTGAAATGTCACTTTGGGGTCGCATCTGGAAAATTCCTTGGGTTCATCGTCAATGTCCAGGGAATCAAAGCCAATCCCGAAAAAATCTGGGCAACTAGAAATCTCGAGACTCCAAGGACTATAAAGAAAGTTCAGAGCCTCAACGGGAAGGTAGCAACACTGAGCATGTTCATTTCAAAATCCATCGACAAATGCATTCCCTTTTTCGATTTGATCAGAAAAGGAAAACAGAACTTTGAATGGACTGCAGAATGTGAGGATGCATTCTGAGCATTGGTTCAGCATCTGTCCACACCCCTCATTCGGTCAAAGCCTATCAATCACGAGAAACTGTACATTTACTTGGTAGTGTCAAAAAACGGAATCAGTGCTGCTTTAGTTTGGGAGGAGGACCGGATACAACGACCAGTCTATTACATCAGCAAATGACTGACCAGGGCAGAAAGAAATTATCCGAAGTTGGAGAAGTTAGCTTACTGTCTTGTCATTGCCTCGAGAAAGCTCCGTCCATATTTTCAGGCTCATCCTATCACTGTTTACACTGAGCAGCCGTTATGACAGGTCCTTATGCGGCCTGAGAGTCTGGTAGGTTACTCAAATGGAATATCGAGCTGAGTTAGTTCGACATCACTTACACACCAAGGCGAGCTATTCAAGGACAAGTCCTAGCAGACTTCATCGTTGAATTCACAATCCCAGAGGACTTGCCCGAAACCAGTGAATCTTCTAAATATGTCTAGAAGCTAGATACTGATGGTGCATCAAATGACCGTTGTTCAGGCGCCGGGGTTGTACTTGAAACTCCTGAAGGCCGATCTATATGCTATGCTTTAAAATTTGATTTTCGTGTGACCAACAACGAGGTCAAATACGAAGCCCTGCTCATCGGATTAAGGCTTAACAAGATTTAAGAGTTATTGCTATGGAGATTTACTATGATTCACAATTGGCCGTGTGCCAAGTTCGGGGGGAGTACCAAGCTAAAGACCGGAGACTGGCCGCTTATCTCGCTCGGGTCCAGGAAATATTGAATCAGTTCGATTATTATGCCATTTATTGCATACCCCGAGAACATAACCAGAAAGCCGATTCCCTGGCAAAGTTAGAAAGTACCAGTGAGGCACATCAAATGTGACTCGTTCTCGTAGAGACATTATCTTCCCCAAGCATTGATCAGGTGGAGGTCGACTGGGTGTTTGAAGTCATTCTTGATAAGGAGTCATGGATGACTCTGTTCAGAAACTATCTCGAGCATGGAACCCTGCCAGAGCGTAGGAATGAAAAAAGACAAGTTCTTCGAAAGGCTTCGCGGTTCACTATTTAGAATGGAGTCATGTATAGAAGGGGGTACTCCGTTCCTTTACTCCGGTGTATCGCCCATGATGAAATCGATCGAGTACTACATGATGTGCATGAAGGAGAATGTGGTGATCACACCGGGGGGCAAGCTCTTGCCAAAAAAGTACTCCGGTATGGATATTACTGGCCGATTGTAAATCGCAACACATCGGATTACGCCAGGAAATGTGACAGATGTCAGAAACATGCTCGGATTCCGAGAGCCTCGCCTACCGAAATAACTTAGATGGTCAGTCCCTGGCCATTCGCAGTATGGGGCATCGACATTATTGGTTCTCTACCTCTGGCTAAAGGTGATGCGAAGTACGCCATCGTTGCAGTTGCTTACTTTACCAAATGGGCGGAAGCTGAGCCCCTTGCTACTATCACAACGAAGAAAGTGATCAACTTTGTGGTACGCAACATTATCTGTCGATTTGGTCTCCCACACACCATCATCATTGACAATTACAGAGCCCAATTCGACAGTGTTGAATTTAAGAATTTCTGTCAACGATTCCACATCCAGTAGAAGTTCTACAGTTGCAAACCCTTAAGTGAATGGACAGGTCGAAGCTGTTAATAAAGTTATAAAGTCCATTCTAAAGAAACGTCTGGAAAAGGCCGGGGGCAAATGGGTCGATGAACTTCCCATGGCCCTATCGGCTTATCGAACAACCCACAAGTCTGTTACCTGCCACACTCCATTTTCACTTTCTTACGGTTCAGAAGCCGTTATTCCAGTCGAGTTGGAAGTACCTTCTCATCGTGTGACATATTATGATCCGAAGACAAATGTTATATTACTTGCCTACTCTGGATTTATTGGATGAGAAGCGAGAAGAGCCTGATTTAAGGGCAGCCGCGTACCGAAGTCGAGTCGCCCGATTGTAAAATGCCAAGGTCCGACCCCGAACCTTTGAACTCGGCGATCTTGTCCTTAAGAGAATTTACCCAGTTCCTTTACATATGAAACCAACGTGGGAAGGGCCGTATGTTATCGAACGAAGACTCGGGGACGACACATTTAAATTATTGACCGTTGAAGGCCTCACTTTGCTGAGAGCTTGGAACAGCGAGAGTCTTCGTCGCTACTACACATAACAGGCTTTATTTATTCATTCAGTTTGCTTTTCATTTGCAATTTGTTTGTGCATTTCGAAATTTGAATTTGTAATAAGGCAACTGACTTTGCAGTATTTTCTTATTTCAGCAATAAAATGCAATCTCTTCGAGCCAGAGCAGTGATTTTTAAAATGCATCATACGACCATCACAATGTACAGAGAGCTAAGTTCCATCCTACGGTGGGATTTATTCAAATAGGGAGTGACTATGATACGACCGGTCACTCGCTAAGTGAAACTCGAGCTCGGGGACAAGCCATCACACTAGAACTAGAAGATTGATACACGACAATCCTCTAACTAACTACAGATTCCCAAAGTGCGAACTGGAGTATAAAATTACGAATGCAGTTTCGATGAGGGTGGATCCGTCCACCTAACGACTTCGCCCGTATTTAAACCAAGTTCGAGGAGATGGACCCGTCCATCTAATGACCTCGCTTGTTGGCTTAGGATGGATGTGATACGACCATCCACGATCCTGATACATCTACCGTTCCCGGAGTGCGAACGAAATCCTAAAACTCACAACAGATGTGATCGACCGTCTGTTAACCAACTCCAGATTCCCATAGTGCGAACTGGAGTATAAACATTAAAATGAGTGTAACCGACCACCCATCGACTAACTCTAAGTCCCCAGAGTACGGATTGAAGTATAAACACAACCCGGGTGCGAAACGACCACCCGTAAGACAACTCCGAGTCCCCGAAGTGCGGACCGGAGTATAAACGCAAATCGCGTGTGAATGACCACCCACGAATCAATCTGAGTCCCTAAAGTGTAGACGAAATTCTAAATATCAAATGGGTATGACTGACCACCCATAAAATAACTTAGGTCCCCAAAACGCGAACATATCTCCAAACCTTAAGTGGGCGTGACTGATCGCCAGCATACAAGTACAATCCCTAGAGTGTGGATGCAATCACCGATAGATGAGCGAGTGTGATTTGACCACCCGAACTCGTCTTGTTTAAGCCTCGTTTCACAAAGTTAAGCTGGATGTATTAAAGGCGAAAAGTGATTGCTGACCAATCTTTTCATCTTGTCCCCGGGACTAGGGACAGAACTTAAGTATCAGCTACTGATTGAGATAGTGTAGTATTGGAACTCGACTTAATGTTCGATTGTGACCCGAAGCCATGGCTTCAAGACTTAATGACTAAACTCAGGTTCGATTCGAAGACTAAAACTTCACAAGTACATTGAATGGAAGTTCGAACGTTGAAATACTTAAGCAAATAAATACAAACTGTGCTGAAGACAAAATGGAATTTTATTTTAACTATTCTTTGAAAAAGAAGGATAAGTACAAAAAGCTTTCCAAGAATTCCTACTAGCAGGGGCTGAACCCGCATCCATACATAGCCTACAGGAAAAAAAAGAAATCCCTGTCTGTCTACCAAAATGGGGCAAAAAGACATGTCTATTCCCTCAGTTTCTTCTTCTTCCTCCCCGGCGTCGACCCACTGGAGCTACCACTTGGATGCCTCTTCGAGCCTTTGCCTTTTGGTGGTTGGTCTCCAGTCGGGGGAATTATGGTAATCTCTTCCTCCGAACTCATGGAAATTGGAATACTTTCTGGAGGCAGAGTCGGAGGAACATGATCAACGTTAGAAGACGGGGGAGGCACACTGGTGTCGACAACCGTGCCTCCCAGAGAAATCATTCGTAGAGGGGTTGGACCAGGGCCTACCATCCCACCTCCAATACTGCTGACCCGCGCAACCACTTCCATCTCAGCATTGATCTCAGCTATTATCTCTTCTTCGTGGATTGTTTGAGCGTCCGCGAGGATGCTAGCAGTTGGGCCCGAGGAGCTGATCATGGGTGCACCTCCGCCCATGACAAATGGTAGGTCGACAAAAGGGTCACTTTGATGACTAAGAAGTTCCTCCATCATCTGTTCATCGAAAGCAAAAGTGCTCCCCTGCGCTCCATCGGTTGGTGCAGTGGCCGTAGTGGTGGTGGCTTCTGTTATAAGGGCCTCCTGCTCGTGATGCAGCTCTTGGGTTGCAGGGGGCACGACCGGTGCAGCTCCTATCGCTGAATAAAGATAAGAGAAAAGATGTTAATAACAGCTTTAAACAACGCTTCTGACTTTGAATAAATGCGAGAAATGCTCAGAATACCTTCCTTAGATTGGCTTGCGGGAGCCGGAGCAGCTTCAGAGGCATGCTCACGGGCTGGAGACAACTGTGGTTGATCAGGATTGTACGCGGGCACAGATTGAGGATCAACCGCAGGAGCCGATTCGGGCTGGGTTGGCATAAGAGTTTCGGAACCCGCATGATGATGCTCAATGCCAGAACCCTCTCCAGCCTCCGGATGCTGAGTACTGAGCTTCTCCTTCTTGAATGTGATAGTGATGTCGTTGAGAACTCTTCTCTCATCCTCATTCAACACCCGATTCTCTAGTTCAAACTCATCAATGGATTCAGCTTGGTGCTATGCTTTTTCATCTTCCACCATGCGGCACCAAGCGTTATATAGGTGTGATGGATAGTTTTCGAGCCAGGTCATATTTTGATGCTTCAAGATGTTGGCATTATATGTGATAAGAAGATCTTCGATGTCAACTTCCAACCTGGTCTCCGCCGCTTTCATTTCATTCTCAACCCTGGCTTCGGCTCCTGAACTTTGAGCGTTGTCGCATCCCTTTCATCCCTAAGCACCACAGCCTATTCACATGCTTCCTGGGCGGCTTTGTTTGCATCGTCATTCTCTTTGATGATTTCAGCAAATTTGGCTTTAAGCTCTTCAAGCTCTTTAAGTGCCCCGTTTCTTTCGGCCATAACTGTGGTGGTCTGATGTCCCATCTCCTCAACCAGGGCTAAGTGTGTCCGCCTCATCTCTTCCATCCACCGAGTTGCCTCATCATCCCTTTTATTGGCCTCTGTCTCTGAATTTCTAGCAGACTCATTCTCATCGTTAAGCACCTGGATTATGCGGTCCTTCTGAGCGAGATTGGTGCCTAATTTTTTGATTATCTTCACCTGCTCGAAGGCCACCGCTGATACTTTGTTCGCGGTCCTCATCCATTCTCGGTATTGGCCATAGAAATCATGAATGTAGTCGTGCATTATTTGTTCTGCCTCGACATGAATTCTCTTTAAATGCGGGGAAAAGATGAAGCAATCAAAGCAGATATTTGGAAAATCTTTTTTCAACTTAGCGATTCTAGCTGCTCCCTCCCCAGTAGGCTCTATAATGGCTTGTTTAGTAACGATGGGAATTTTGGTTTCAGTCCTCCGACGCTGTGGGTCGGGCCTTAGTGCTTGAGAAGGTGGTATTCGACGTGAAGGTTCCAAGGGTTGTTTACCGGAACCAGAGGGTTGTGCTGGACCTCGAGGTGGTGGAGAGCGTGATCGAGAGCGACGTCTATATTCCCTCTCTCTCTGTCCCTCTCTCTTTCATAGCGCTCCCTCTCCTGACTAGAATAACCGCGATCGCGATCTCTATCGGCCTCCCATCTGCAAGACTCATGATATGAACTAGATGAATGGTGTGCCGAGCGAAGGCTACCAAGCATGGATTCCCGCCTTGTCATCGTATCTATAAAATAAAAAGAGAAGCAATGTTGGTAATCTCCAGAAATGAATAGCTTATGATTGGAAATCCTGTATTGCCGTGAAGTGTATGTATGCATGTGCAAACCCCCCGACCAACCGGTTATTTCGACCATACTCGTAGGAAGTGACTCGCCTAAATCTAAAGCGCTTTGAAGCCCTTCCAATCCGGTGTCATGTTGGAGCGACACATAGTCTGGAATTGGAATGTCAACGATTCCTTCGAAGGGATTCTCCATTTGTAGGGGAGGAGCCTTCGAGATTCTAACATCGGCGGCTGGCAGGGACATGACCATGGATTTCCATCTTGAAGACTTGTGAAGCTTATGAGCAACCGCCTTGCCTTTCCTCTTTCCCTCTGAATGTCGAGGACTATCTGAGGGCCCAACTATGGGTTCGTCTTCGGTGGGCGTATCCTCTTCATCGCCCTGCTCAACCATTACAATCCTGGGCGCCCTACGCCTCGCCCATCTTGTCGGGGCTACCCTAAGGGATCCTTCAAGCCCTATGCTCTGGTCTCGGTCAATTAGCCTAACGGCCCTCAGATTTTCATCCGTAAGCACCGAGTCGATCTCTCTAATCTCACCAGGCACCTCTTGAAGAATTCACACTATTTCCTTAAATCAGGCACCTACGGGTGATGGAATTGCGGCTGTAAAGGAAAGAAAATGTTAGAATCAACGTCGATTACAACTATCTCGTTAGTCGCTAGAGAAATTGCGGCACTTACATCTAACTAGCCACCGTCTGGCAAACCCTGGCAGGCACCGAACATAGAACCACTCGGTTTTGAAGTAGCTAAGTCTGGTCCAAGTTCCAATCATGATTTGGCAGTTTCTGGCTCCCTCTAAGAATGTGAAAGAAGGATTATCTCCCCGACTCTTTACATTGAACAAGAATCTGACTTCCTCTGGAGTCGGGGGCCGAAAAAAGTGCTCCATGAAGATAATAAATAAGCTATTCAACAATGCGTATCCATTCAGATGCAACTGTGACGGAGCAATCCCTAAGTAAGACAACACCTCCCGAATATACTGGTTGAATGGTGGGAGCGTCCCGGCAGTACAGGAAAATCGGTTAAAAGCGGTGTACCCTTCTAGGGGAGTATGTGGCCTGTGGTTCAGCCCTGGTAGCAAAACATCATTTAGCCATAGCCCATGTCTTAAGAAGATTCTCCCCAACATATCTTCGGAGATGTTAGATGATACAGAATCATGTGGATTCCCAATAAAGATTGCTCCTGGTAGCTCGTCCGAAGATGGACTTATGATTTCGGCCGCAATGATCGACATCTCTATTATCAAAGGAGGTGGACTCTGAACCTCATGTTGCTGTGAACTCCCAGGTTCCATAACTAATCAACTCATAAAAAACCATCATTAGGTGATAATAAGCCCGTGTGTGCCCCAGAGTGAAGTGCATGAGTGTGTTGTGCAATGCAATATTGTATAGTACTTAAGAAAGTTCTACGAATATTAACAAGATGTTCAAACGACGAGACTTTGAAATCCAATCGGAATGACCGTCATCGCTGACCGTCACAACCGTGCCATCCTGACTTCGAAAATCGATCCAACTTAAAGTTCGTCAAATTGGTCAAGCTACAGTTCCATCGACGAGCTTCGAAGGGCAGTCAATGCAATGAAATGGTTAAGTCAAATTATGCGGAGCAGAAGCTCGTTGGAGTCATATGTTCAAGTATGCAAGAGGTATCGAATTCGTCAAAGTTCAACTTGAATCGATCACCAAAGCTCTAATTCATATCGGTCAAGGATGCTATTCGAATCCATCAAGATATGAATTTGTATCGATCAAGATTTGTTAGCTTCGTATCTATCCCCAATTGGGAACAACAGTTCGTATCGATCATTGTACATTATTTTGTATCGATCACCTGAAGGTCACTTCGTATCGCTGCAATAATCCCAACTTTCTATCGATCATTGTACATTTTCGTATCGATCGCCATCGTTCACTTTCAATCGATATGAGGCAACTTAGTCAATTGATGCGAAGTCATGTTATATCTAGATTGATACGAACCCGTTCTTTATCCATCATCAATGCGAAAATTCCTGCGCTTCTTCTTCTCCGATCAGCCCAAGCTCCATCTCCTCCTTCCTCGACCATGCTCCGGCCTGATTCCGGCCTTGGCATCACCAGAATCGACCATGAACGTGAGTGGATTAGCGTTCTAACTCGAGTCTCACCATTTTTGATGTGAATCAATCAATTAATTACCTAATTAAAGTATCGATTCAAGGGATTAGAGTGTTGTTCGATTTGAAAGCGAGAACAGTTTCTTTTCCTCGATTTTTTTTCCAATCGATACGAAAGCAAGGATGGAATGAAAAATGAGCAAGTAAAAGAAAATAGCTAAGTACAAAAAGCTTTTATATGAACACGAGAGATGAAGGGAAATGACGATTCGACTCCCTATTGCTTTGACCAGTTAAAACAAGTATCCTCCCCAATCGATGCGAAGAGAGCAGTTCACATCCATGCGCCCTTTATCTAAAGCAACGTTCATTCGTATCCATCCATCAGTCAATCTAGAGTGCAAGGCCAGGGTTTACATGAACCGTTCGAAACCATCAAGGATGCACTAATACAAAATAACGAGTTCGTATCCATCAACTTGTATCCACAGAGGTTCACGTCCATCGATACGAGTTGCTCTGTTCGTATCCACTAACGTAAAGCCCAAAAAGACTCATATCCATCGATACAAACGACAATGAACCACCAACCAAATTCGTATCAATCACCATCGATGCAAGAATAACTTTTTTACTTTTCACATCGATCTAGGAGAGGATCGATATGAAAAGATACTGCAAAACGACCATCAAACGTTGTTACAACTCAAATTTCATGTCGATTCAGAAGAGGATCGATACGAGATTCGATGCATGGAAACTGACAACGACTCGTGAACGTACAAATCTTAACGAGAGTCAGGTTAACATATGTTTTATGTGCCATGTATCAACATTTAATTTTCAAAATTTACAGGAATTAAATGCTCACCTGAGGACAATTAAAACGACGAACGACAGATATTCGACACTCAACACTCAATTACAACAGTGTACTGTACAATCATTAGCAGTCAGCAATCCAATATTTATATTGCTAGGAGTCAATCAAAAGGTTGCATCTCTTAATGAGAAGACAACAACTATTCAGCGAATCAGATAGAACTTTTCAAAATGAAGATGGCAGCTTTTCAAAGCACGTCATGTTCACACAGGACGTACTTTGGGGGGAAAATGTTATCCCGCCTTTTGGCAAGGCCGTGACACCAAGGAATTGGCTGGAAACCAAAGACAGTCCGTCTTGAAGATCGGTTATACACAGGTCTGTTATGGATAATGGTAAATTTTGTCCTAGTCCGAATCAAGCTACAATTGATATGACACGACAAGAAAAACAATGAAAGCAAACGTTCCAAATTTCAAGACAATCGGAGTTCGTATGCTCAAGATATTGATCGATCAAAGCCAAGAAGGTCAACTCCTTCGTATCCATTCTTGTTCGCATCCATGGAAGGAGCAAGCTCATTCGTGTCCATCCACTTCATGTCCATGGAAAAGCATTATCAACTTCGTATCCATCTAAGCAAACAGCTACACTTCATATCCATCACATATATGTCGCTTCGTATCGATCGAATACATTCTTCTTCGTATCCATCAGAATCAAGTTAATTCATATCCTTAGGGAATTGTCGCTTCGTGTCGACCAATCCATGCACTTCGTACCGATCCACCCATTCACATGTTTCGTATCGATCGACCATTGATCAATAGGAAGAGCGCCTCATGGATCGATACGAACATCACCATTTTATAATCGATACAGAAAGGGCATTGAATCATTGATACGAAATAAGCATCCCAGGACCGATACGAAATACTTGAGCCTATATCGATACGAATGGGAGTGTAAGCTATCGATACGAACCTAACTCAAATGAGCGATACTAAGTGGACGACAAGGGAGCGATACGAAGGAGATTATTCCAGCTTGATACGAACGAGGCACAACGAAGAAGAAAGACTCGGTCACTCGGCATGAAAAGTGGATCGATCCTAAAAGTTAGCGCCACGTCATCGGTCATCACGTGCCTATAAGCGATGCGAATGAGAGCGATACGAATTCGACAGCCTTTAACAAATCCAAACTTGCATCGATCATAACTCAAAATCTACAAGTCCAAATGCCACCAAATTTTCACAGGAGCTTGCCTACAACCTCAAGAACGTACATGACAAATTTCAGCCCCAAAGGACCAATTACGGATTGATACGAATTCAATTCGTATCGCTCCCGGATCGAGTCGAAATCACCTGAACTCGCTTTCGTGGGCCCACTCATATGAGTGAAGAAGTCTTCCGAAATCTTGGCGAGATATTTGCTGCCTACGCCTATAAATAGTGACCCTAGACCTATAGAAAATGGACTTTTGGCTCCTCTACGTCCAGACTCTGCCGGAATTGCTATTGTACTTGGATTATACTGTTGTAACTCCTTGTAACCAGCAAGCAAAAATCAACAAAAGTCAGCCATTTCATAGTGGATATAGGCCATACGCCAAACCACTCTAAAACTTGTGTTCTTTTGCATTTTTCTTATCAGTTGATTGGTGTGTTTGTTAGATCTGCTTCATTTTACATTTATTTTCTTTATTTTATCTCTTCAAACACATCCGAAGAGTGTTGTGCCCAATTTTGGTACAAAAAATTAAAACCAAGGACGAACATATTGCATGGAAGGAGTCGATCAAAATAAGAAATCAGAATTCCTTTGCATACCATACAAAGATTTGCCGAGCCCCTTACTGGGTTCGACACACAAATAGAGTCATGAACCACAACTGGTTCTAGACTAAGTCTATCAACAAGGCTACTAGAGATAAAGCTATAAGAAGAACCAGTCTCAAACAAGACATGAATAGGAATGCCAAAGACGGATATACGAATATTAATCCAACAACAAATATCATCTCATCTCATGCCCATTGGCCTGATGTTCGAAAAGAGTGGATTTTTTCAAGCAAGCTAATCAAATTTCCCGTGCTATGGAGGTACGATATCATTACTCTCTTTTTCTCTCTCACCCCTTGAATCCAGAACCTACTTCCCCTTAGCTGCTATTGAAGTGGAAGGTGCATCAGTAATAACAATGACTCTAGGCTGCTCCCCTTCCTTGAGCATAGGACAATCCTTAACAAAGTGGTCTGGCTGCTGGCATGCATAACAACTCTTAGGTGCAAACGTAGGTGCTTTCCCTTTCAGTGCCTTGACCATCTTCCCTCCTCCAACCGATCTACACTCCTTAGCAAAGTGACTCTTCTTTCCACACTTTTTGCATACAAGGTTGGACCTATTCGGTTGAAACTTCCGCTTCTTATCCCCAACTGGTGCAGAAACAATAGGCTTTGGTGCTAAGCTCTCAAAGGTCAAGCCCATATTCACTAAAACCAAAAAAAACCCATAAGATGATTAGTCATGCCCCGCTTAAACTCGGACACATACCTGCCACAGACATCTCATTCTTCTTCAAAGGCATGTCTATCATACTAGGCTCAAATCGACGTAATGCGTTAAACTTATTTTTATACTCTACAACAGCCATGTCACCTTGCTTTAGATTCAAGAAACTCCTAAACAACATGGTCTTCCCCGCCTCTGGTACAAACTTTCTCTCAAACTCCACCTTAAACTGGGCCTAAGAGAAATCGTTATCTGGGACATCGGTAGTAACAAAACTCCACCAATCCTTGGCCTCGCCAGAAAGATAACGAGAAGCTAAGTAAAGCTTAATAGCATCACCCAACTCCAAATCCCTAAAGATCCTCTCACAAAACCACAGCAATGTATGCACCATAACAATCAATTCGGTCCCACTGAACCTTTGACCACCAAGTCTCTCGAAATCCCAACAAAGCAAAGCAAAGTTCATTGGGGGCTGAACTTGGACCACTTCCTTAACCACAATTGCCCTAGGTTTGGCTATAGGAGCAACATTCCTCTAAGCTCAAGTCCTACCGTTGGTGATGGTACTACCTCTACCACCTCAACCTCTACCTCCCCTAACATTGGCAGCACGAGTGCTTATAACTTGCTACCTGAATTTATAAAACATCTTTAGACTACTTCAAGTAATTCCAAGGGAAGATTGCTAAGATAGGATTACTAAGAAAGAGATTATGTCAAAGGAAGGATTATTGAAAGAGAGAAATTGTAAAAGGGAGATATTTTTAAGAAAACATTTTTAAAAGTCTAGTTTTGCAATAACAAATACGCTCTCATGTGTATGATACACTCGACTCATTTTAGAGCATTACTAACCCTATCTCTAATGATCATACCAATCAAAGCCAAGGTATTCGCTAACCTTGGGCTTTGATACCACAATGTAACGTCCGCCTTTTGGACACCTCGAATGTTGACACTAAATACATCTATGGTATTCGTGTGCCGAGCACCCAAGTGCCGGAAAGATAGAAAGTTAGGGTAAAATAAAAGAAAAAGAAACAGAACAAGAAAGAAGAACATAATACCATAATCTCACATGCGGAATGATAATATGTGATATCTTAAAGGTGTAGTATAAAGTGTTACTCGAACATACATGAATCACAGAGTTACAAAATGACTAAGTACCACTATCAGTTATAACTGCATTTCCTCACAATGCTGAATACATACATATGTAATAGTGAACGAAGATGAAAATAGGTAGATAGATAGATGGAAGTCTCTAACTCATCTCCATAAGCCTGAAGCATCCAATTCTGAAACTTGCTTTACTTAAGCTACATAAAAGAGCACATAAGGAATTTTGGGGAAAACAAAGACCACATGTTAGACATAAGTCCAGTATGAGAAACTCAAAAATGCATAAAAACACATAACAGTGCTTTTGAGACCAAAGAATCACTAGATTGATTTTCCCCTCAAAAAGACCCAACTCAGTTGATATTACATTAGGTGATATTATAGATAATGTTTAAGGTGTGTAATATAAATACGAAAAATAGCCGTGACGCTTACATTAATCACACCACAACATATTAAAGTAAATTTAAAACCACTAAGGTACGTTGTATATATAGATTTTCCCACGAAGACCTCCTCGGTAAACAGAGATCGATCTCCTATGACAAGGATCAGATAATACCTTCTGAGCGTCGTATATCTCTAGATAAAATATACCATAAGGAAAGCATAACTGGCCCAACATCCGAACACTTTCGTTAAAAATGTGAACTAAGTATCAACAACTCCCAGTAGCAGTATCTATAATCATACTCTAGATAATGGAGTTGATATACCTCCTTGGGTTAGTTTAACTTAGGATCATGCAGCCTACTGTGTATTTAGTCATTTTTCTGATGTTGAGGTTGCATTTGGTATCTTTCACAAGAATCTTCATAACTCGAACAGAATAATCCATTTGATAAATGCTAACGCTAACCTCTCCCTTGGACTTATACTTAGGATATGACATGCAACTCTATAGCATTTATCCAAAGTGTTAACGCTGACCTCTCCCTTGGAATTAACCTTAGGTTGTGATAGTGCAAATCTATAGCATTTATTCGAAGTGTCAACGCCGACCTCTTCTTTGGACTTAACCTTAAGATATGATAGTGTGACTCTATAACACTTTTCTTCGATGAACTCTACCAAAACTAACCTGTATACATATTTTGGAGTGGTATTCGATAAGTAGAACACTTATCGATTTCCGACTCTCTAAAACCAATTGATGTATTTTTGGTTAACTCAATTCAGGTTCTTTAAATAGTAAGTGAAAGCTAAAGATGTATCATACAAATGCTCCTCCTTGGATATTCTCAAAGCGTATGAAGCCATGAAGTTTTTTGTTTCTTAAGTTAATTTGGTCTATTTTGGTACTCGACTAATCGATTATCGAGTTTTAAGTGATTGTTTTTGGAAATCAAGGTTCGTATACTTAACACGTTTCTGGTATTCTAACTTCACTATTCCTCGATCAAGAAGGAAGTCGGTAAGTTAGAGCACTATCGCTCCATCCTTACTCGAACATCAATCTTGACTCTCACAAATAGAGAAGTCAATCTTGCTCGACTTTTGGTGTTAAGCATAGTAATACACATTCCATATGTAAATTTATCTAAACATTCATTTTCACAATGTAACTTCCCATTCCCTCTTCCTAGTTTTATAAAGATAACAGTATAAAAGTTAGAAATAATTTTAAAATGATATAGATATGTCTAATATTTTATTTATAAAATCTACTATATTTAATATAATTTTAAATAAACTTAAAAGACATAAGTAAAGTAAGAACTCTTTATACATTATTAAAATAAGAACTCTTGCTTATCGAGTAGAGTTGCCAACTAGATTGTCGGGTGTACATGATGTTTTTGACATATCCCATCTACGAAAGTATGTACGTGATCCTACTTGATTATTGAGCCATTGTAGCAGGAGGATTCGGAGGTTGAGCTTGACTTGAACATTGTGCGATAGCCTATTCGTATAATTGATCGCGATACGAAGAGATTGAGGACTAAGGTTGTGGAATTGGTCAAGGTGCAGTTGAGTGAGGATGCTCGAGATTACACTTGAGGAATAAAGGAGAGTATTAGAGCCTCTTATCCTGAGTTGTTTCTTAGTTAGTAGTTTCTGTTGTATCTTAACTTTTGTTGTGTACTCACAGCATATGATGGAGTCACTTAGCTTGTATCTTGGTTTATATGTAGTTTGAGCAATATTCTATATAAGCACCATTTCTTCTTTTCTGCTTTATGTTGTTCTTGTTTGAATTTCGGGAATGAAATTTATGAAGAGAGGGAAAATGTAATGACTTGTAATTTCAAACACTTCATCTTCGAATATTCAAACTTTTTAAAAAGTGTTATGTATTAAATATATGATTTTATAACCTTAATAAATAGTTTTTAATTAATAACTAATGTTAGAAAACCTATTTTTGAAATGCGTTTACAAAATATTAAAAATGTGACCGAAAAACATGAAGCTACGACTCCTCTCCTGGGGTTCTCAAAGCTTATAAAGCTATGAAGCTTTTGTTACTTCTCAAGTTAATTTTCTCTATTTCGATGGTCGACTAATCAACTATTTACTTTAAAGCGATAGCTTATGGAAATCAAGGTTCGTACACTTAACACGTTTTCGACATTCCAACTTAACTGTTCCTCGGTCAAGAAGGAGGTCGGTAAGTTAGAGCACTATCGCTGCATCCTTACTTGAACATCAATCCCGACTCTCACAAATAGAGAAGTCTACCTCGCTTGACTTTTAGTGTTAAGCATAGCAATACTAACGTTCCATATCCAAATTTATATAAACGTTCATTTTCACAATATAACTTATCATCCTTTATTCCAAATAGTTTTTCAAAGATATCAGTGTATAGTTAGAAATGGTTTTTAAATGATATAGATATGTATAATATTTTAATTACAAAAGCTACTGTAGTAATAGAATTTAAAATAAACTTAAAAGAGAGACGTAAAATAAGAACCCTTTATACTTTATTAAAATAAGAAACTAGTTTTATAAAGTTATATATATAATACTTTTTAAAACACTTGTAAATAAGTTATACATAGTTAAATAAAATATTACTTCAAAAATAATTACATAATATTGATTTGAAAACTTTTACTATTTTAACAAAATAAACAAGTTTTGTATATATAATAAGAAAGCCTTTACATTAGAAATTCAAAATAAATTCTTTAAAAATATATTTAAAATTATAACTTTCTTTAAATACTTGTAGACCTTTTATAAAAATCCTTTGATAAGGTTTCATAAAATATCCAAGAGATAACATTTTAAACTTTACTAAAACTAGTTTTTTTCCAAAGTGCATCCATAGCGACTATCACTATATGGATCATAACATTTGTCACTTTGTTTTATAAATAAGATAACTTTCCAACTCAAATACTTACTACCTTTTATACTAATATAAGTATAGAAAACATTTCATTTGAAAATATTCAAAAGATAGAGTTTAAAAAGTATGATAGAAGAGAGGGGATTCGAAGTGCGTTTGTAACTACTATTGTTATACGGACAATTCCATATTCGATTCAAATTCAAACTTCAATTAATCACATATGCATATATATTCTCAAGTTCAAATCACATCACAAATAAGCATGGAATAATATATATACAACATATATAAGCAAGAAAAGCAAGTAGAAAGCAAATTAAATTCAACGACATCAAAGTGCTTCTGTAGCGACTATCGGTATAAAGGTAATAAAAAATCTACTTATTACATTTATTCAAGTCCAAAGTCATATGTCATTACATATGCACAATATTACAAGTCTAAGTCCATGTCCAAAAGTCCATTACATATGCTATTACAAATGCCATCATATAACACAATAAATTAACACAATCAAAGGCCTTCCAAGGCACAACAAATAAACAAAACATATTCTTTTGAAAGTATACAAATAAAGGTTTATAACTTCAATTAGTTAGGGTCTATATAATAGTTTATAGCAAGCAATTTTTTTTATTGTTTTCATTCAAGCAGTGAGATAAATCACTTTTACTTTAAAGCCAAGATAACTCTTCCAACCCCAACCTTGCAACAACACAAGTACTTCCTACCTTCAACCCTTAAGCTCACGAACAAGGCTAGATTAAGCCTTAAAATAGCATGACTAAAGAGAAGAGAGGCCTTAAAGAGCACAGCTAAAGCAAGGAAGGCTTTGATTGGGTACGACCTTGATAGATGGAGGGAGATGAGCTCCTTTCTTCAACTTCCAAGGTTATGGAATGATGTTACATGCTATTTAGTGATAAAGCAAGAGTATGAAGAAGTTTAGATATGTTTATAGTTTCTTTTTTTCGATAACTTTGTGAAGAGATAACAGTGAGAGAGTGTTTGGCTTTGAGATGTGAATTCCACCTAGATTCTGTACCTCTGAAATTTTCTCATCAACTATGGTATCATCGGAAAACCCAATATCCCTTCGAATATGGAAATTATTTAATGACTTCAAATGTATTTGGAAATTTTGCATCCTTTTAATATCATCACTTGATAGAGGCTTCACCTCCAACAAAGACCTCTCATCAAACATCACTGTCGCTAGTCACAATTCTCCTAGTTGTTTTACACCACAACCCATTCCTCTTCACTCTTTCTCTATAGCTTGACAAAATGTGCCTGTTTTCCCTAGGCTTCAACTTATTATGTCTCTCATCATTTAAATAAGCAAAACAACCAAAATTTTATGGAATGAATAATCGATAGGCTCAATTTTCCATATTTTTTTAGGATCTTCGTATCTGTGGTAATAGAAGGTGTGTGATTGATGAGAAATACTGTCATAGATTTTGCTTCTGCCCAAAATTCCTCTTCTAGACTAGCAATCATCCTCAAGCTCATATCTCTCTCCCATAGTATCTGACAAGTGCTCTTCGTCACTCCATAACAATATGACACAATAGAAATAGAAAAATATCTAACTACATGCTTGGACCCACGATAGTTAGTGAATTCATGTGACACAAATTCACTATTATTTCCAATTTTGAGAGGTTTCAATCGCTTCTTTGAATGCTCCTCTACCAAGGTTTTCCACTTACAAAACTGAACAAATATTTTGTCTTTAGCCTTTAATAAATAGACCCAGACCTTAGGTGAGAAATCATCTACAAATAAGACGAAGTAACCGGCTTCACCTAAAGATGCAATTGTGGCGGCTCCCTACACATAAGAATGAACAAACTTGAGAATCTCTATAGCTCTAGGTCTCCCAACATCAAACGTGACAAGTTTCTTCTTTCAAAATTAAAAATCTCCACAAGAGCTAGGCTTCGACCGATAAACACCATCAATCAACCCCCGCTTCTTCAATATTTCAAGACACTCGTCGTCAACATGACCTGAACGAAGATGGCGTAACTGAGTAGAATCTAAAATGAAAGAATCAGTAAAAACCATCGAATCTTCTAAGATTGTCTCTCCATGAAGAACATAAATATCTTCAACTCATACCCCTTTCATCACTACCAAGGAACCCTTCGTTACTCTCAATTTTCTCCATCTATTATTATTGTAATAACTTGGAATTTCGGACATTTCATATTTAAACTTATGAATTATTTAAATACTGGAATATTAGATTAAATGTTACTAAAGTGATTTAATAACCTTTTTAACCCCCTTTTTAATCATAAGTAATGATGGTAAACATGTTTTAAAAAATGTTTACAAAAATAAATACTTTGAAGAAATATCGATAATGTGACTGAAAATCGTTTTTTCAATAACAGCTTTTTACTCGTCGGAAGTTGTTCACACTTTTTTACATAAACTTATTTGCTTAGAAAATCAATAATAAGAAATAAAAAAAATTCACTAAGCCACTTTTGGGAAACTTCTAGAAGCTTCTAGAAGGGAGAGGTAAAATGATAATTGGCTAAGGGATGGAAGAGATATTTTCCTTGAGAAATGAGGTGTAAAGGTGGCATGTGAGGGGGAGGCTCCTTTGTGACCTTTCTAGAAGGGTAGAAGGTGATAGAAACCTCTTGTTCAAACCTGTAAATACACCCTTAAAGTTAAGGCTAATCACTTTTTACAAATTAAGAAAATGGAAGAAACTAATTAGTACTAATCCACTTTTATCTCCACTAATCTTTTTCTATTCAAAGCAAATCAAGTCCAAATTTCACCAAACTTTGGCTATAGGCCTAAAACATTGCATAAAGCATGAATATCAAGTCAAAAGTGGAAGAAGTGAAGAGGAGAGGGGGTTTCTTGTGTAGGCTATGAGCATGGATGGAGAAGGAGAGCATGGTGTTGTGGTTTTGGAGCTAAAGGTTAGATCTTTAGGAATTTGGTGACGGTAGGAAATTTTCTTGGCTTTATGAGGGTTTGTGCTTGAGTTTGTCTTAGATCTATATGACTTATCTCACTATCTTATATGTATATATTGTGTATATATGTTGTGTGCTTGAAATATAAAGTTAAAGTGACATTAACTAAGTAAAGTTATAAACCTTGGACCCCTCTGTTAGGACCTTGTATTTTGATGTTTTGATCATGACAACTATATAAATATATGTTATATGAACTAACCAAATTTGCAAGAGAAGATGCTATTCTACTCGACGATAGATCAAAGACCAAGATTTCAAATAGAAAGTTTCAAATTTTATAATTGGTTTGTCTATAGTCTAGTTAGTAGTTAATCGATGTTAAAATCTCTCTTAGGTGGTAAATGCATGCACACATATTTTAAATTATATTCAAAATCACATACACATATTAGAAATTGTTTATATTAAGTTAATAAACAAAAAGCTTTCAAAAAGAAATGAAACTGGTAGAAAACACCAGTTTTAGTCGACTGAATAGGTGTTTTAAGTCGATTGAAACATGCACGCATGCACAAGTGCATTTGATGTTCAGTCAACCGAACTACCCCATTCAGTCGACTGAACCGAAGGTCTTTTCACAATAAAATTTTAAATTCCAAATTTTTAATTATTCGAAAGACTGAATTTCTTTCCTCGGTCGACGGAATATTCATAACGGCTATTTTCCTGAATGGTCACCTTCTTTTAACGAACATAAACAACTTTTAATCCAACAGTTGTTTCCGTATCTCTTGACCGAAACATTTCACGAACAATTATATCTTTTTAACTCTATATATAGACTTGAATTCAGTTGTTCTCAATAACTTAATTCTCTGAGCCATTTGCTTTCATAAACATATTCTAATCACTCGCACATTCAAGCACAATTTATTTGTGATTAAAATTACTTCCAATCTTCACGAACTACACTACATACCACAAAGGAGAAGATTATAGGAAGGGTGTACTCGAAAGAATTATTCGTGCTATCTACAGAGCATAATCAGTCAAGAAAACTTACTATATTGTAGAAGTCTTGTTCGGTTGCTCAGGCGGTAGAAGTCCTATTCAGTTGTCTAGGCGGTAGAAGTCCTGTTTGGTTGCTCAGGTAGGGTAATTTCTATTCCTTCGAGTTAAGAGAGGGTTGATAGTTAAATTCCAGAAGGAGTCTGGGAGTAGACGTAGAACGGGAGTTCGAACCAGTATAAAAATCCCTAGTGTCATTTACTTTACCGTTTACTTTTTATATTAATATTCCACACTAGTAGATAACTTTGATTATATTCCATATTATGATCCATAGCAGCACTTTCATTTGATGTTAGAGCAAGGCCATCATATAACCATAACACTGTTATTTGATACACAATTAATATGAAAAATAACACTAACACAAGTTTTTTTGAAGGTCAATCAACTGCACGACCACCACTATTTAATGGTTTGAATTACAATTATTGGTCAACTCAAATGAAAATTTTTATGCAAGCAAATGGATATGATACTTGGAATATCACTCAAAGTGAATACACTATACCCACTACACCTTTTGCAGAATGGTCAAATACTCAAAAGATAGATGCTACATCGAATGCAAAAGCCATGAATATGTTATTTTGTGCCTTAGCCAAAAATGAATTTAATAAAGTTAGTATGTGCACAGCTTCTTATTAAATTTGGAGAACTCTTAAAGTCACACAAGAAGGAACTAACAAAGTTAAACAAAGCAAGATTTCTATGGTTAAAAATTAGTTCCAAAATTTCAGAATGAGACCGAAAGAAACTATAAATGACATGTATTTTAGATTTCAAGACATACATCATTCACTATTGGCACTAGGAGAAAAAAATTCAAATTTTGATATTGTCTCTAAAATACTAAACTCTTTAACTAATGAATAGGAACGAAAAGTCTTAGCTATTGAAGAACCTAAGGACATTTCTACCATCAAACCAGAAGAGTTAATTGGAAATCTCATGTCATACGAAGTGAATTTGCAGGCTAAGCAAGATCAAGCATAAGACAAAAAGAATATCGCATTCAAAGCTGAACAAGAGGATTCAGACTCAGACTCGGATGACATGGCATTGATCGCAAAG
The DNA here is from genome assembly GCA_030737815.1 of Allium fistulosum. Classification (NCBI taxonomy): domain Eukaryota; kingdom Viridiplantae; phylum Streptophyta; class Magnoliopsida; order Asparagales; family Amaryllidaceae; genus Allium; species Allium fistulosum. The sequence continues at coordinate 11,324,233 of JASFAW010000014.1, forward strand.
AATTTCAAAAAGATTCTAAAATCAGAAAAAACAAGGATTTTGGAAACAATATGAGAGACAACTCCAGCAAACTACAAGTCTCAAATCTCGAATGCTAGAAAGGTCATAAGATAGGTCACATGAAGAAAGACTGTCCTGATAGAAAGAAAGACAGATTCAAGAATAAGAAGGACAAGTACAAAACGAAGCAGGCATTCTCAAATTACATGGGATGGTTTGGAATCGTCTTCATCATCAGACAGTGACACAGACAATGATTCTGAACAAGCTAACGTTTGCTTTATGGCTTCAACCAATGATGTAAGTGATTTATCCTTTGATGATTTAATTGATATAAACTCAAAACTGTTAGATAAACTCAAAGAAGTTAGAAGAAAGTATAAGGATGCGTTAAAAAAATTTAAACAGAACTGAAATAAAAGTTGATATGCTAAGAGATGAAAAGAAAATTTTAGAAGAAGAACTTGTTAAAACATAAGAATCTTTATCTAATGTTTCTTCCCAACTCACTATGCTAACAAATTAAGTAGAAGCGCAAAAAGAAAAGAATATGACATTAGCTTCAGAAAATCATGATCTAAAATCAAACGTCAAAATTCTTGGATTGAAATTATTAGTCTCAATACCGAATTAGAGATTATTACTAAAAACGTAAATAATTTTAACAAAGGGAGAGAAAATCTTTCTAAAATTATTAGTAATTCTCAAACCACCACTAATAAAATGGATTAGGATATAAAAGTTCTTCAAAAACAATTTCAAAGAAGAATAGTATATCATATAAAAATTTCAATTTGCATAATAATTTTGTAAAAGCAAAAACAAAGCCAAAGGTTGTTACTCAAAATAAAGAAATTGGTAAAACAAATACTATAAAAATTTAGGTACCAAAAACTAATAATAATTTAATCAGAAACAAGTATATAAAATCTTTTATAACTTCAGTTCATAAAAATAAATATTTTACTTATAAAGGGAATTCTAAATCCTCTTGGGTTTGGCTTCCTAAGATCTAACTCTTAGGACCCTAATAAAAAATTTGGGTACCAATGTCATTCATATTTTTTTTGCAGGTACCCACTAAGAAAAGAGGAAAGTGGATACTAGACAGTGGTTGCTCAAAATATATGATAGGAAATAAGGATATGCTGACCGACATTATCTAATCGGATGGAGGATCTGTCACATTTGGAGATAATTCCAAAGGCTATATTATTGGTAAAGGTGATGTGAGAAATGATGGTGCATCTAACTTACCTCTTATTACAAATATTTTACTAGTTAAAAATTTAAAACATAATTTACTAAGTATAAGTCAGCTATGTGATAAAGGTTTTAATATAACTTTTTTAGAAAACAAATGCAACATTTTTTGATCAAAATAATAACCCTATATTTAAAGGAACAAGAGAAAGAAATATTTATATATTAAATATGAAAGTTGATCATAACATAGATATGTGTCTAATAGCCAAAGAAAATGATCCTTGGTTATGCCACAAAAGGTTTTGTCACATGAATTTTAAAGCTATTAACAAATTATCTAAGAATAATTTAGTTAGAGGTTTACCAAATATGAATTTTAAAGTAAATAATATTTGTGATGCTTGTCAATTAGGGAAATTAATAAAATCTTCTTTTAAATCGAAGAACATGATTTATACTTTACAACCACTTGAGTTATTACATTTGGATCTTTTTGGACCAACTCAAACTCAATCTATAAACCATAATATATATGTTTTAGTAATAGTAGATGATTTTTAAAGATATATATGGACAATATTTTTGAAAAATAAAAGTGGTACTTTTGAAAACTTTAAAATACTTGCTAAAAGAATTCAAAATATTAAGAATTTAAAAATTAAAAATATCTGGAGCGATCACGGTGGTGAATTCGAAAATGAACCTTTTGAAAATTACTGTAACAAGAAAGGAATTGTTCACAATTTTTCATTTTCTAGAACTCCACAACAAAATAAAGCTGTAGAAAGGAAAAATAGAACACTTCAAGAATGTGCTAGAACTTTATTAAATGAAAGTACTCTACCAAAACATTTTTGGGCAGATGCTGTAGCAACCACTTGTTATGTTTTAAATAGAGTTTCCATTAGACCATTAACTAAACACACACCTTATGAACATTTTAATGGAAGAAAATCTAACATGTCATATTATGAAGTTTTTAGTTCAAAATGTTTTATATTAAATACAAAAGATAAGCTTGATAAATTAGATCAAAATCTGATGAAGGAATATTCATTGGATATTCAGAATGAAGCAAAGCTTTCAGAATTTAAAATAAAAGAACTAAAGTAATCGAAGAAACACTTCTTGTGTCATTCGATGAAAATTTCAAAGTTAACCATAAAATAAAAGATAAAGAAATTAATTCTAAATCAAATGACTCAGATGATGATATTGAAATAAATACAAACAATAATTTACAAAATAATAATGAAATAAGATCTCCTCCAAACTTTTAAGAAATCACCCTACTAAAAATATAATTGGAGAAATTCATACCAATGTAAGAACTCAAAATCAACTGAATCAAATGGATCACGTAGCTTTTCTTTGGAATATTGAACCCAAAAATCCTAAAGAAGCTTCAACTGATGACTACTGGATAAAAGCTATGCAAAAAGAATTAAATCAATTTGAACATAATGAAGTTTGGTACTTAGTTCCTAGACCAAACAATCAAGCAATTATGGGTACAAAATGGGTTTATAAAAACAAAGCTGATGAGCAAGGAAATATTATTAGAAATAACGCTAGGCTAGTTGCTCAAGGTTATAATCAAGAAGAAGGAATAGACTATGGTGAAACATTTGCACCCGTAGCTCGTCTAGAAGCTATACGTATTTTATTAGCATATGCATGTTTTAATAATTTTAAACTTTATCAAATAGATGTAAAAAGTGCTTTCTGAAATGGTTTTATAAAAAAATGTATTTGTAGAACAACCTCCTTTGTTCACACATGAAAAATATCCAGATCATGTTTATAAATTAAAAAAGGCTTTATACGGGTTAAAACAGGCACCACGTGCTTGGTATGACCGTCTTAAAACTTATTTAATTAATTCTGGCTCTAAAATTGGTAAAATAGGTCAAACTTTATTTATAAAACAAGATAAAAAAGATATTTTAATAATTCAAATTTATGTAGATGACATTATTTTTGGTTCCACAAATGAAAACTTTTGTCAAGAATTTTCGAAAATTATGACAAGGGAATTTGAAATGTCTCACATGGGAGAACTTTCATATTTTCTTGGTTTACAAATTAAACAATTAAAAAATGGAATTTTTGTTAATCAAGAAAAATATTGTAATAATCTCATAAAATGATTTGGTATGGAAAATACTTTTGCTAAACCTACTCCTATGAGTACTACATTACATCTCGATAGAGATGAAAATGGAAAAAGTGTTGATTAAAAACTATATCGTAGTATGATTGTTCATTACTGTATTTAACTGCTAGTAGACCAGACATAATGATGAGTGTATGCTTGTATGATCGATTTCAAGAAAATCCCAAAGAATCATATTTGAGGGCAGTGAAGCGAATTTTGAGATACTTAAGCAAGACTAAAGACTAAGGTCTCTTTTATCCAAAAGAATGTCCTTTTGAGTTAGTATCATATAGTGATGCTGATTTTGGAGGATGTCGAACGGATCGGAAGAGTACTAGTGGAACTTGTCACTTTATTGGACAATCTTTAGTATCTTGGTTTAGTAAGAAACAAAATTGTGTTTCACTTTCGACGTGTGAAGCAGAATATATCTCTGCTACTTTGGCATGCACTCAAATAATCTACATGCAGCAAACACTACAAGATTTTGGAGTAAATCTTTCAAATTCAACAATTTACTGTGATAATACAAGTGCAATAAATTTATCGAAAAATCCAATAAACCATTCTAGAACTAAACACATACATATAAGACATCATTTTCTCATAGATAATATAGAAAAAGGCAACATTTCATTAGAATTTGTATCTTCAGAAAATCAGATAGCTGATATATTTACAAAATCTTCAAATGAAAATATATTTATAAAATTACATCGAGAATTGGGTATTATATCTTTACATGATTTATAATTAAATTTTTATTTTTATTTTTAAGAAAACTTTTTTTTTTCAAACAAAAATGATGCTGCTGGCACTCAAACTAAGGTTGCTGGTAAGGGAGTTACATGTTTCTCCATTGTGCTATAGTATTTCTTGTTATACCAACTACTATCTTCCTCAAATCACCTAAATGGTTCTTATCTCTTAACCTTTTTCTACCTCATACATTTTTCTGACCATAATCCTTCAGATATTTCCTTCTCAAGATTTGTTTACCTGAAAATAGTACTTAGTTATGTATATAAAGGCTCCTTTTCATTCTTTTTGGCATCATTCCTCAATACATTTTTTAAAACTTAAATTCTTTTTATTATTTCTTTCTAAAAACATCAAAATATCTTCACATGATGATGCAAATCAATCATCAATCGTCTTCAGCACACCCTCCTTTGAATCGTCAAAACATTCCAACAATTCCACTCCTATTTATATTCAGTTAAAATCACACCAACTCCTACTCATCATACTGGATATACTCCTCAAGGAAAATGAACTAAACATAATTTATGTTTTGGTTCTCCATCAACTAAGGAGAAAATTGACGATATTCATCACTACCAGAGAGACTCTGGAACTACAACACGAACTGTACTATGAACAGAAAGTGAACGCTAAACGTTTAAGCTATCTAGAACAAGTCTCATTAAAGTTTTGCAGGTCTTCATCGAAACAGTGCGTACATCAACCATCGCCACAACGTTCTCAAGCTCTACCAAATTCTTGGGAACGAAGCCCACAACGTTCTCATGTGTCGCTGAACTCCTGGGAACGCAGTAATGTTTGGTCTCCAATCCAACCATTACAAGAAATAACGAAGATTGAACCGCACTCTGACGATTCACACTCTTCTAGAAACTAGGAATTTATATATTGTTTTGAAATGAATGTTGTATTTTTATATGTTTAATATGTTTTAAAATAAAGTTTTTTTAATATATGACAATAATAAATTACCAAGTTTTAATGTTATTTTGTTTTTAAAAGAAAATCTTCAAGTACATAATTCAGATAGCCAAAATAGAACAGATTCAGTCGACTTAAAAGACTAATCTAATCGACTGAAATTGCTATCCACGGTTTTTTATATAAAGCAATTCAGTCGATTGCCATAGAAATTTCAGTCGATTGAAATGTTGATTTTCTAGGCTATTTATTGCGAGAAGAATTTTCCTGCATAATTGTCGACTGATTTTTATTTTCAATCGACTGAATTTTCATGCCAACTTGAAAATTTCTAGAATTCAGTCGACTGGTTCTATATTTTCAGTCGACCGAATATAGCAATTTCCAAGCAAAAACTTTCGAGTTGAAAACCTATGTATTTCAGTCGAGTACCCTACATTTCTCAGTCGATTGGATGATTATTTTCTGGTTTTTTAAATAATTTAGCACAATTCCCAATCCACCTTTTCAACCACCCTATATATTCATCTCCCTCATTTAAAAACCCTACCTCATTTCTGCAAGAAAACCCTAGCCCCTATTATCTTCAATCCAATTTTCTCCTATCTCAAATCAAGTCAAATCAAATGGCACCTAAAACAAAAAGAGCTCGACCATCATCGGTCGAACCATCCGAGAGCCAAATTAGGTCATGGCTTTACGATGAAACTGTCGTCACCCGTTTTAATGCCATAAGAAGCTCCCAAATCTTCGATGGCTCCTTCGTCAATTATCCAGACTTCAATGCTTACACCATTAGAGAAACGGTGAAAGCAAGCGGTCTTGAAAGCTTGATTAGTTTTGCAGCCAACAACATCAAAATCTACCCCTTCTCACTAAACTCTTCTTCGCCAATATGAACTTGGATCACCAAGATCCAAGAAACAAGGACGATTGCATTTGGACACTAGTTTACGGCATCCGAATCTACCTTCCTCTCCAACGTATTGGTCACATTCTCCATCATCCTTCCGAAGGGGTCGACATCAACGACGTTGAAGTCGACATGGACAACCACGATGAGCTCTCTCATTGATTCCTCTTTGATGATATGACCGTTCTTGAATCGATCGCCTTGCAAACAAAGGCATGCATCCTTCATCGGGATCTTATCCGCTCCATTCAACCTCGTACCGAAAGCTACGAGAAAGTCTACAAACGTGACTTCCAAGCCCTCTATGCCATCTACTCCTCTCAACACGTCAATTGGGCCAAAGTTATTCTTGATGAGTTTCTCACGGTCAACCACAAGAAGAGCTACAAAACCATCTTCTATGGAGCCTACATTATGTGGATTCTCATGAACTTTGGTGTCACAATCCCCGATGCCAATTTCATTACCGTTGTTGAGATAAACACTAAGACATTAAGTCTTATGGGCTTGCCAAAACGCCCCTCACCTCAACAAATCATTAGCTTCCAACAATGGACGGTTAATCGCGCTCAATGGATCACAACCCCATGAGACACATATCGGCTCCTCCTTCTCTCAACCTTCCCGCCAAATCAAGGAAGAAGAAGACGACGAGATTCAAGAACTTCACAATGATTTTCCTCCAAGAAAAGGTTTAACAACTCTCTCAAGGAATCAAAGAAAATTAAATCAACGATTGGTCAACGTCGAGAAAACCGTCGTCAAGACCAATAAGAAGCTCAACTCTATCAAAGGCTTCTTAAATAAAATTTGGGAAAAAATTTCTTGCACCGGCTCTACTTCCACAAGTATTGCCAAAAACCCTCCACTCCTTTCTCTTGGACAAAATCCGAGGAGGAAGAAGAGGAAGAGGAAGAATATGGAAGCGAGGAAGTTTAGTCCATTTTTATATATCTTATGCTTATGTATTTTCCTTGTTTTTGTTGTTTTTGATGTTGTATTCATGCACAAGTACTGTTGTTTATTTTAATGTTGAATCAATATTGTTTTCTTAATGTTTGTTAAGTGAAATATTGTTCTATTTCACTTGTTGTTGGTTCAATGCATGTTATCCATATTAACTATTTTACTTGTTTACCATGTTATCATTGTTAAGTAGTATTCATATTCAACCATTTTCTCATGATTATATAATTGTTATGCATTTTGGTTGATGACAAAGGAGGAGAAGTATGAGAAGTTTAGGTAGAGTATTTATTCGGGGAGTTTTAATTGCTTTTTATAAAAAAAATTAAACTTACATAGTTGTATTCATCAAAAAGGGGGAGAATGTTAGAACCTTTTATTTTGATGTTTTGATCATGACAACTATATAAGTATATATTATATGAACTAACCAAATTTGTAGGAGAAGATGCTATTCTACTCGATGATAGATCGAAGACCAAGATTTCAAAGAGAAAGTTTCAAATTTTATAATTGGTTTGTCTATAATCTAGTTAGTAGTTAATCAATGTTAAAATCTCTCCTAGGTGGTATATGCATGCACACATAGTTTAAATTATATTCAAAATCACATACACATATTATAAATTGTTTATATTAAGTTAATAAACAAAAAGCTTTCAAAAAGAAATGAAATTGGCATAAAACACCAATTTCAGTCGACTGAATAGGTGTTTTAAGTCGACTGAAACATGCATGCATGCACAAGTGCATTTGAACGTTCAGTCGACTGAACTACCCCATTCAGTCGACTGAACTAAGTGTCTTTTCATAATAAAATTTTAAATTCGAAAGTTTTGAATATTCAAAAGACTGAATTTCTTTCCTCAGTCGATTGAATATTCATAACGGCTATTTTTCTGAACGGTCACCTTCTTTTAACGAACAGAAATAACTTTTAATCCAATAGTTGTTTCCGTATCTCTTGACCAAAACATTTCACAAACAATTACATCTTTTTAACTTTATATATAGACTTGAATTCAGTTGTTTTCAATAACTTAATTCTCTGGTTCTATTCTAATATTCTTGTTATCTAAATTCTGCCATTTTCTTTAATAAACATATTCTAATCACTCGAACATTCAGGCACAATTTATTTGTCATTAAAATTACTTCCAATCTTCATGAACTACACTATATACCACAAAGGAGAAGATTATAAGATGGGGGTACTCTTAAGACTTATTCGTGCTATCTACAGAGAACAATGAGTCAAGAAATCTTATTGTATTATAGAAGTTCTGTTCGGTTGCTCAAGCGGCAGAAGTCCTATTCAGTTGTCTAGGCGGTAGAAGTCCTATTCGGTTACTCAGGCGGTGTAATACATATTCCTTTGGGTTAAGAGAGGGTTGATAATTGAATTCCAAAAGGAGTCTGGGACTGGACGTAGAACGGGAGTTCGAACCAATATAAAAATCCTTGGTGTCATTTACTTTACTGTTTACTTTTTATATCAATATTCCATAGTAGTAGATAACTTAGATTATATTCCATATTACGATCCATAGCAGCACTTTCACCCTCTTGCTTTTGAAAGTAAATGACAACTTTGTATGGTATAACATCACTTCTATTACCCTCGTAAACATCTTGAGTGACCTTGACTTGATGTTCAAATAGTATTTTGGCTTGTGTGTTGAATTGAAGTATGTTTGAAAGTGTTTGAAGGGAGAATAGTCGTTATAAGTGCACTTCGATATCCCTTAACTTTAATTTGTGTAAATGAAAGATTTATGAACTTAACTTGATATAATTTGATTTGATGGTTATCTACACATATTATGGTATAGGACAGTAAATAAATGGTTTGGAAAGTTATAGAAATTATGAACTAAAGTTGTGAAAGTTAGAAGCGAAAATGTCAATATGGATGCACTTTGAAAATGCCTTGTGTCCGGCTATTTTCAAAGTTAACTTTGAGAGACATCCTAGGTTTCTTTACATTTTTAATAAGTAACGTATGTTTACTTATTACTGGAATAACATGGAAGTTAAGTTATTCATTTAACTTGTGAAACAAAGTGCAAAAAGTTATAGCAAGAAGAAGGTCGCTATATGAGCACTTTGAAATATCCTGTTTTTGGGAATTTATGTAATTAAATTGAAAGACAACTTTAGGGGTTTCTTAGAATTTTTAATAAGTATTATATGTATACTTATTATTGAAAAAAATCAATATTTAAAAGATTTTAGAACTGGTCAAACAAAGTGGTTAAAATTAAAACAAAAAGGTGGTTATAAATACACTTTGTAAATATATCTTATTTTCGGTATTTTTTATAAATAAATTGAAAGATATCCTTAAGCGTTTATTTCCATGATTTTTGAGTACCCTAAGGGTAGTACTTACACTAAAAATTTCAATTCTTAAATCATTTTATTGAGTGGTTAAAACTGGTCGCAAAGATAGTGATCATCTATGTTGTTCTTTATCAAAGACATTTAAGCATTTATAAATGCTCTAGTAAGTTGGTTTGAAGTTTAAATATATTTTTAATACTTATTTATGAATTTTGAAAGTAAATGGGTTTTAAATTATTAAACATTGTTTTTAATTATTTTCGTCAAATTATAAATTAGTTATCTTCAAGTAATATTTTACATAGATATTTAAAACCTATTTATAAGTATTTTAATGTGTGTACATACATATATATATATATATAAGTTTTTAAAAAGGAAATTAACCATGCTTCATGCTAAAAGCCGACGTAGTAGGCTTATCTATCTGTGAGTATTACAATTGATGTTCGAGTTGGGATAGAGGCAATAGTGCTAAAACCTGTGAGCTTCTCTCTTAACCGAGGAATAATTAAGTCGGGAATGTCAGAAACGTGTTAATCATTTTAATTTCTTACTCATTTATGAAAGTCATTAATACTATACTTAACAGTAAAGTTGACAAGGTAAACTTATTTGTCTGTGAGAGTCAAAAATGAAGTGTTTAGGCAAGGCTTTGACATGCAACCAATGCTCTAACTTACCCAGTTTCACTCTTTTTAAAACTACACACCGAAGAGTAGAGCCCCAATCCAGTTAGTCCAACCAGAGCCAGGAATGGGAAGTTCGCCTTCCTAGCAGGAAGCATTCGTTTCCATAACCATGTTTTTTTGGATTTACGAGAAACACAACCTCCCTTCTTGATAGAGTAGGGAAGAGGGATAATATAAGTTGGAATGTCGGAAATGGGTTTAAAATACGAACCGTGATTTCCATAAAAGACCGGCTTTAGAACTGGGTAAATTGACTTAACAAACAATGAACTTAACCAAATATTAACTTAGATCTTTAAATGAATGTTTTTAAAGATAATGTAAATACAGAATGTTTTTAGGTAACATTCGTCTTTAACCCTATTTGATTATACTTATGAATGTAAATAGACATTTAAAAGAATGTTTTAAGTGAAATGGTTTTGGATTTGTAGTGACAATGTTTAAGTAACATTGGTCTTAAACCTTTTTGAATAGATTTGTAAAAGTTCTTAGATCCTTAAAATGAGTATTTTGAAGGAAAATATAAGTATGAAATCTTTTGGAAAAAGATAGAAAAAGAAAAGGTTTAAAGTAAGAAATCTTGTTAATGATTTTTGTGAATATACTTATACCATTTGAGATAAGTATATTTTTTGAAGTATTGAAAGAGTACAAATGAATAGCGTGGATTGATAAATGAAATTTTATTAGATAAAGAAGTTTTACTAATAAAAGAGGTTTTAATTAGTAAAGATTAATTAAATAAAAAGGAGAGCAAAAGTCGCTTATGTGACTTAATCGTGCTCTGTGTGACTTGATCGTGCTTTGCGTGTTTACTCGTTTATGGAAAGTATTTAATCTTGTAGTTAGCACTAAAACTTAAGAGATTGACAAGTATAAGTGACTTGGTTTCCATGTGATCATTCTCATTATTGTTTAATATGATCAAATTCATCGATTCAATCTTGAAGAGACCAGGATCAGCAATTGTTTTCCTTATTGATAACCACTTCAAAACTGAGACATTGTTCTATCTCTTGGAAGTGGATCTGTTCGAGATGTTGGAATCCATTTGTGCTTTCAATATCTACTCGAGATGTGGGAATCTATTTAGGGAGTCGTGTTCTTTTTGATTGACGAAGACTCGTGTGAGAGATGCCGAACATAACCTCGACATTAGAAATGGCTAAAGATAGGGTAAGATGCATAATTTAGGGTTTTTCTAACTTGCGATGGGGTATGTCAACTCCAAATCTAGAGTATGCTTATCGATGTTGCGTGTAGGAGTTGATGATACGTGGTTCCACATGGCTCAGGTTCGCACATTCGGGCATGGGCTAGTAATGTTTACCTTATGGTATATTTTATCTAAAGATATACGATGCTCAGAAGGTGTTTTTTGATTCTTGTGCATGGAGTTCGATTCTGGCTTCACCGGAGAGATCTTTATGTAAAATCCATATGCGAACGTACCTTAGTAGTTTCGATTGCACATTCAATATGTTTTGGTGTGATCAATGTAAGCATCACAACTATTTTCTGATTTATATTCTACACCCTAGACATTATCTATTATATCACCTTATGTGCTTATTAAATGAGTGGTTCTTTTGAGTGGATAACTGTTACGGCATTCCGTGTGGTCTAAAAAGTACTGTTATATGTCAGTCACATATTTCTTGAGTTTCTCATACCAAACTTATGTTTGACATGTGGTTTTTGTTTTTTCTAAATCTCACATATGCTCTTTCAAGTACTTTGAGAAAGGCAGATTTTCATTAATGTTCATTGGAGCTCGAGGAGACGAGCTGGATGTTTCACCTACCGTAGTATTCTTATTTCCGCTTCACTAAAATATTTAACATATCAACATTTAGGAGGATATGTTATTATAACTGTCTAGGCTAAGATAGTATTTAGAATTGTAACTTTGAAATGCTGTGTACCTAAGAGAGATAGTTTTGTACAGTCTTTTGATATTATATGTTACCATTCTGCTATGAGATTCTGATATTATTTTCCTTCTTCCTTCTTCCTTGTTTTGTTTCTTTTTCCTTTTGTTTTACCCTAACAATTTGTCTTTCAGACGCTTGGATAATCGGCACACGAATACCATGGATATATTAGTGTCGATATTTGGGGGTTGAAAAGGCAGTTCATTACAGCTAGTATCAGAGCTAGGTTAAGCAAGAATCTTGGCTTTGGTTGGGTATGACTCATTAAGATATATGGTAATGGAATGCCCTAGCATGAGTCGAGAGTATTATACATGAGGACGTATTTGTATTAATTATAAATGTATGCCTTAAAGGTAATTTCAGCAATGAAAATTAAAGATCTTATATAAGGTGACTTATATAAGTATGAATTAGTAAAGCATAGTTTAATTAACGTAGGAATTAATGATGTTCATTCGTTGCCCTTTATTAATTAGTTTAGCCGTGCTCAACCATTTTATTAGCATTTTATCATTTGTAGAATTTTTAGCTGAATATTGCTTGGCCAGTTTACGAGCATTGTTATCATTTGTTATTGAGTACTCATGCTCGACCTGTTTATGAGCATTGACTATTGATTGTTGATTTGTGCACAACCAGTTTATGAGCAGTTTTACCTTCTATTGCATAAGTTGGGTAGAAAGCATTTGTAAATGCATTGAAACAAACACCTTGTAAATTGAGTTTCACAGTTTGACTATAAGGCATTCGGTGATAATGTTGGGTTAGAAGCTAACTTTTATAAAAGTTAAATTTAGTAAAGGATGTTTACTATAATATGAGGAAACATAAGATGTTTTGTAAATAAACATTTGTGAAAAGATTTTATACAAGAAAGTAATTTTATATAAGTATGGTTTATAAAATATGGTTTATAAGTAAAGAGGATATAAACTGATATTTTGAAAACTTAAATCCTAATGTCTTTGAAAATGTTTTTCAAGATTTTGGGAAAATAATAATAGTATTATTTGAAAATAAATACTTGATTTTTTTTATAAAATTGAGATCATGGTACTTAGTACTATTTATGAAGTATTTGATACTGTGTTGAAATTATATTTGGTTAAGTCCAAAAGGCATGGTTGGATGTACTGAACTTGCTTCTGTCGCTTGAAAATAATTCTTATGATGACTATAGCATCACCGATGTTCATTTTTAGGTTTCAAAGTGGAGGATACTACGAAGTTCTTTGGGTAAAATAGATTTTGATTTAATCTCGAAATTATGAGTTGATATACAAAAAATATATGTATATATATTTATTTCAAATGATTTGAAATAAAATCCAGTGTTTAGTTCTAAAGTTTTTTTCTTTAAACAAAATCTGAAATGAACTTTTTGGTGTAGAAATTTTTTATATGCATACTATGTTGGGGGCACATATGGTAAGGTATAGCCTAGAATATATGATGAAACTTTTCATATTTTCCCTTTTTGGGTAAAGTGTGCTTAATAAATAAATTAAACTTTGTTAAGTCATTTTATGGACATATATAGCCAACGCATTAGAATTCTATGGTATGTGGATCATATTATGGTATGTTGTTTGGTGATTTTCATTTATTAAAATGAAATAGGATTTTCAGCAATTTTGGATAGTCGGAAACATTTGAATTGTTATAAAACTTGAAGCTAAATGTTATTGTGGAAATATAAAAGTTGAGTTTTTGCAACTCTTGAATTAAGAAGGTAGTAAGTTGAAAAAAAAATTGAATTTGTTGAACATACATATTGAGTTAAATTTTGTGTTTTATATATAATTTTAGGATGTAATGGAGTGTTAACAAAAAAGCTTGTCAACATTCCCGATGCCACGTGAAAAGTAGTTAAACTCAAACAAATCCATGTTAATGGGAGGAACCCTTCCTTTGAAGCATATCTTCCAACCAGATTGTCATAGTCGAATGGATTCAAGAAGATTATACATCCTTTCGACTGGTTAGTTTAATCGAAAGGGTTTACGGAGCTTTCTTCACCTTTTGACCGGGTTGACTTAGTCGAAAGGTTTCATGGAATTAGTCTAGAGAGACAGCATCTGTTAGTATCCATTCGTTTGAGTGGATTGAAAGCAATTGATTCCTTTAACCTTTCATCCATGTCGACCATGTCAAAAGGTACCTTTCTGGTCCTTTCGATCATGTCAAAAGAGACGCATATTTAATTAATAAGTCATAGTTGCTTTTGACTTCATGGTTTCGCTAATGATGATTTGGAACCCCTTAAAAAGGGTTGTTGATATATTTGTGGATAGGCCCTTTTGATTGAGTTCCTCTCCCAATAGCTATAAGTCAATCATAAGCTGAAGTCCCCTTCGAAGCACCCCCTTTCGACTGTGTCAAAAGGGGTTTCACCCTTTTGAAATGGTTCTAGCTTATAAGCGTCTAAAATTCACTCCAATTTCCTTGTATAAGATCGACCTGGGTGTTCCCGGTTTCACAATTCATCATGGTCGAAACACCATCACCATCCTTATTTTTGGTATCAATGCAGGTTCCGATGATGATGTGTTTCGACTAGTGATTTCCAAGTCGATCCTACGCATTGCATAAACAAAAAGAGATTAAGAGAAAAGGTTAAAATCATATGCAATTAATCATTAAGCTAGCTAATGATCTAAATGATCTTCCTCATCATCAGACTCCTTATTGAATAAGCTATCGCTCTTTTATTGATAAACCAGAATGACTTACAAGAATTAGAGCTTTTTTCCCCAATTCGATTTAGGGATTTTATCAGACTTAATTGCAATTAGGAGAGTTGAGTAGAAGAAATGAATTCAGGATTTCAGAATCCCCAAAACTGGACCCATTGGGTCTTATTTATAGATGCAGGTCGGGCCCCCTTCCGTGCCTTTACTTTCGACTTGGTCAAAAGGCCATAATTGCGTCCTTTTGTTCTCCTTAACTTACTCTTGCGTCTCTTTTATCCATTCTCAGACCTTTCGACTGAGTCGAAAGTGTCCTTTATCATCCTTTCTCTTTTGTTGATCTTTGAGTACTGCTTTCTCTATAGTACCTTTCAACACTGTCGAAAGGTTTCCAAATGTGCCTTCTTCTTTATGCCGTTTTGTTGTTACTGGAAGTAAGATTGAAGCCTCCGACTCTATCAATAGGTTGTTTATATTGGTTTCAAAGACGTTTATGCACCAATTGTTTCGATGATGTTGCACAGCCTTCGAATGCATGCCTGAGAACTGAGTTGGAACTTTCCCTTATTGTTATTGGCCTTGACTGATTCGAAAGGCTCATGTATGCTTTCGAAAGGGTTATGATAAGGCGAAACCTTTGGTTTCGAAAGGTTCAGCACGTAGGTGAGAGGTTATCATCTATTGCCTTCAAAAGGGGGTTTCGAAGCTATCCTTGCTTGTTTATCTGTGTCAAAAGGTTGAAAGTGGTGGAAGGGTGTGCCTATTTCCATCTAAGTTGAAAGCCTTTATATTGCATGAGTAGCTGGTGCCTTCGACTCCTTCGAAACCCTCTTAAAGCCTTCGAAATGTCTTCTTACGACCTTTGCGAAACCTATGCTTGTTTCTTCATCGAGACCTCACTCTTATTAACCTTCTTTCATACTTCTGCTCTTGAGTAGATTTTATTGCTAACATTTTGCCCCCTTGTATGAAAGAAGATTTTTTTCTTTAGGACAAAAATTTCGTAACTTTCTCAATCTTTAAAATTTTATTTTTCTTGCAAAATTCAAAATTAGTGATGCTTGCTGCCGTTAGTACATTATCATACTCGCATGCATATTAAATAATAAATCTACATATTAATGCTTTCATATTTGGAAAGTTAATCGGTCATAATCCTGATTCATCAGATATATGCATAAAATAGATGTAGTTTACGAATTACAAATTCCTTGTGGGAAACAGCCAATGATTGCAAATGGGGGTTATGAGTTGTCATTGTCCATTTCAATATGTATTTGGAAACTTTCTCAGAAATTTGAATGATTCCGAGCCTTCATTCAGATGTTGGTGAGCATCATTTAGAGTTGTAAAACACCAACTCTTATTTAGGCATTAAAAAGACCAACTTGAAACTTTCGGTTGTCTGTAGCAATCACAACTCTTATTACATTATTCCTCCGGTTTGGGATTTGATAGAAATTGGGAAATAATGAAAATTAACCCATATTAGGGTATTAATTTGTGAAGCTTGGAAGTTGATAATGCAACATCTAGAATCCATATAACAATATCCAAAAACAGTCTTCAGTGTGTCACTTCTAAATCCAGATTCGGGTTTTTATGGTAAATTAAACTGGAATTAGTAAACATTGCCTTCATATCAAGTTTTGAGCCCAGATCAGGGCATATGTCAGACAATTATCTTTGTAAAAGAACCTTCAGCTCAGATTAGGACTTATATTATGTAAGCAGACCTCTATAGTAGTTGTTGTTAAGATAGAATTCCTTTGCCCAAATTAGGACATATGTTAGACAACTAGAAACCAATGGGAATTATCTTTATAATAGGAGTCATGATCCCAAATTAGGGTATTGAGGAGAAATCAAATAATAGTCTTGAAATCCAGATTCGAGTATAAAAAATGCAGGCGATTAATAATGTCCCAATACCTAGATTCGGGTATAATATAGATAGTTAGTAATTGGTAAAGGCCCGAAACCCGGATTCGGGTATTAGTAAGTGAAGTCCTGAAACGAATGTCCCAAAACCTAGATTCGGGTATTAATTGATAAAATTCAGATATGAAAGGCCCGAAAACCAGATTCGGGTATTTAATTGATGATGTCTAGAAACAAAAGTCCCGAAACCCAGATTCGGGTATTTAATTGATGATGTCTAGAAACAAAAGTCCCAAAACCAGATTCGGGTATTAATAAGTGGAGTTATGTTCTGCTTTTTTAATGCATGAACCCTTCAGGTCTTGTTTATATAGAAATAATCTAATTAGCTGCCTCTTGAGCTTGGATGTCTCAGTCCATTATTTGATGAGCCTTCTATCAGGATTGGATGTCTTAGTCCATTATTTGATGAGCCTCTTCTCGGGCTTGGACATCTTAGTCCATTCTTTAATGGGCCTCTTCTTGGACCTTGGATATCTTAGTCCATTGTTTGATGGGCCTCTTCTTGGGCCTATACGTCTTAGTCTATTGTCATCCGGTGCTCTTGGTTAGCCCATCTTAGAGACTGGGACAAAGGACTTACCCGACCTCATTCCAAGTGGCGCCTTGCCTGGGCCCTTTTGTGGCATGGACAGGGGCTTGTTCGGTGCTTTACCCTGGCCATCTTATGGTGCGGATAAAGGCTTACTCCATCCTCCCTCCAGGAGGTGCCTTGACCTGACAAGAGACGCGACTAAGGGCTTGTTCGATGCTTTAACCTGGCCATCTTATGGCGTGGCTAAAGGCTTACCCGTCCTCCCTCCAGGAGGTGCTCTGCCCTAGCTATCTCGGTGTAGATAGAGGCTTTTCTACCATCTTAGGTAGACTACCATCTTAGGTAGTATCCAAATATATGGAGTATTTCACTCCCAACCATGTAGATTTTCTTCTTGAAGAAAGAGATGCTTTAAACATTTATTTTCAAAAAATATGACCTCAAATGTTCAGCTTCCATGTTCTTGGAACCATATAGCCATCTAGCCGACACAATTTGTAAGCTCCCGGGGGGGTTACTTTGCAAACGATTAATGGTCCCTCCCAGTATAGTCCAAGCGGTCCATATGCAGGATTTCTGGTATTGGCCATTACTCTACAGAGTACCAAATCCCTCTCGTGAAATGATCGAGTTCTTACTCTTGAATTGTAATACCTTGTGATTCTTCTCTGATACTCTGCGGTTCTTACCGCGGCTTCATCTCTTAATTCATGTATCAAGTCTAATGATTCTCTTTTCAGCTCTTGATTTTTATCGAATGCATAGGCAATCCTTCAGTGTGAGGGTATCTCAATTTCAATTGGTAACATCGCCTCACACCCATATGTTAAAGAGTAAGGGGTATATATGTCGCGTTGCTATCTTAGCGGATGTTCGGTAAGACCATAGTACAAGTGGCAGCTCTTCCACCCAATTTCTTTTTGCCTTGTTTAGCCGCTTTTTAAGAATTGTCTTTATGGATTTATTCACAGCCTCAACTGCTCCATTCGCTTTTGGATGTGAACGGATGAAAAACTTTTAATAATTCCATTCTTACGGCAAAAGCGGGAGTATTCTTCACTCTCGAATTATGTCCCATTATCGGAGATTATCTTCTGGGGAATCCCAAGTCTGGTTATGATATTATTAATAATGAATCTAAGCACCTTGCCGGAAGTAATCTTTGGAAGCCGCTCCGCTTCTACCCATTTGGTGAAATAGTCAAGGCAACTACGGCATACTTTTCCCCACCTTTCGAAATTGGTAATGGGCCGATTAAAGCCGATTAAATCTATTCCCAATACATGAAAGGGCCATGGACTTGTTATGGGAGTCAACTGACTTGGGGGTAATATAGGGATCTTTGAATATTTCTGACACTTTTTGCATCTTTTCACATATTCGATGACTTGGCTTACCATACGTGGCCAATAAAATCCTTGCCTCATTATTTTCTTTGTCAACTTTGTTCCATTTGAATGATCCCTACAAAATCCTTCATGTGCTTCAGCCATTAATTTTATTTCTTCATTCATGCTTACACATTTTAGGTAGGGAAGAGCATATCCCTTTTATAGAGGATTCCATCCATTATTATGAAGGTTGAAGCTTGTCTCTTGATTTTATTTGCCTCACCTTTGTCTGACGGGAGTGTTCCTTTGACAAGGTATTCCATAATGGGTGACATCCATGTGTCAACATATATGTTATTTGGACTAAGTTGGTCGACCCTTTTATCTGATATTTCTTTACCACTTTCCCCTCTTTCTTCCCCTTGAGATTTTGCTTGAGACCTTGTCAAAACTAACAATTTTTTCCCTTGTTCAGATGCCTCCTCTTCAATACTTGAAATTTCATTAAATGTCACTGGAACAATACGTGTCTCTGGGGCTCCCCTTGAGCTTGCCAGTTTTGCTAGGGAGTCTGCTTGCGAGTTTTCTGCTCTTGGGACTTAGTGTATTGAAAAGTCTTCGAACAAAGCAAGCATTCTCAATATCTTTTTTACGTATAAGGATAACTTAGGGTCCTTTGTTTGACATTCCTATTTCACTTGATTTACCATTAGTTAAGAATCACAAGATCTGTATTCATGGAATTTTGAGTTCCAACGCCAATGTTAATCTCGCTATCATAGATTTATATTCTGCCACATTATATGTTGCGGGGAATCCTAATTTCATAGCATATTGCAAACGTTGTCCATATGGAGTTATGATTACATATCCTGCACTAGCCCCTTGTTCATTCGATGCACCATCAACAAATAATTGCCATATAGGCTTCTGATCTTTCTCCTTCTCTGATTGCTCCTTAATGAAGCTTGTCCACTCATTAACAACCGCTAATGCTTGTCGCTTGATTGCGACTCGTGGTTGAAACTCTATGTCATACTGATTGAGCTCGATCCCCTATTTTACCAGTCTTCCAGAAGTTTCGGGTTTACTAAAAACTTGTTTAAGAGGGAAGCTGGTTAATACCCTAATCAGGTGTGCTTGAAAGTATGCTCTAAGCTTTTGAGCTATAAGAATCAAGCAATAGGCTAATTTTTCTATAACCGGGTATCGAACCTCTGCATCCTTCAACCGTCTACTTACATAATATACTGGTAGTTGTGCTCCATACCCTTCTCTAATCAGCACTGAACTAACGACGTACTCTGAAACTGCCATATATGGGTACATGGTTTCCCTATTTTCTGGACTTGAAGTTTTGGAGGTTTCTCCAAATGACTCTTTAGTTCCTAAAAGGCTTTTCTACAATCTTCTCCCCACTCAAAGTTCTTCTTCTTCTTAATTACATCAAAGAAGGGTATACACTTATCGGTAGCCTTAGAGATAAATCTTCTCAGGGCAGCCACCCTTCCATTCAAACTCATCACTTCCTTGCTGGTTTTAGGTTCGGCCATGTCCTTAATGGCTTGAATTTGATCTGGACTGGCTTCGATTCCTTAGGCACTTACAAGGTATCCTAGAAACTTTCCAAAATGAATTCCAAATGAACATTTTTGTAGGTTTAGCTACATTTGATATTTCTGTAACGCCTTGAACATCTCTTCCAAATCTTTAAGATGATTTTCGGGCTCACTGGACTTTACCAGCATATCGTCCACATAAATCTCCATGTTTCGGCCGATTTGCTCTTTAAACATTCGATTGACCAACCTTTGATATGTTGCATCTGCATTTTTCAATCCAAAGGGCATCACTTTGTAACAATAAATTCCCCACTCAATTATGAAGCTAGTGTGCTCCCTATCTGTTTTGAACATTGGTATTTGGTTTTACCCTGAATAGGCATCCATGAGAGATAACAACTTGTGTCCATTTGTGGCATCTACTAGTTAATCTATTTGCAACAACGGGAAGCAATCCTTTGGGCATGCCTTATTTAAGTCTGTGTAGTCAATACACGTTCTCCATTTCCCGTTTGATTTCTTTACCAGGACTGGGTTGGCTAACCACTTTGGATAATATATCTCTTGGATAAATCCATTCTTTAGGAGTCTGTCGATCTCTTCTTTCAAAGCATATGATCGTACTTTGTCCAACTGCCTCTTTTTCTATCTTATAGAGGTTGCTCCCGGATTGATATTTAGTGCATGACACATGACCGTTGGGTCGATTCCCACCATATCAGAATGTGACCAGGCGAATACGTCTTTGTTGACCTTGAGAAAATGTATTAAATCCTTCTTTAAGTCATCATTAAGATCCTTTCCGACTTTGATGACCTTAGTAACATCATCTGAATAAATATACACTTTCTCAAGATCCTCTATGGGTTTTACCCTCTCAGTTTCTCCTCAGCAATCAAACTCGGTGACTAATGGGCCCTCTTCCACTGAGTTTGCATCAATTCTCCTCCTCTTGCCTCCAAAGGGAATGTACCTTTGATACATATGCTTGTTAGATTTATTAACTTTAATCTTTGCTTCGAATGTTGGATGTTAAAATCCATCGTCCGAAGGCTATAAAACAGTAGAAGAGTCAAAGTACGCATAATACTTCCTTTTGTATTAATCAAGAGTGGCAAAATACATTTCCTGAGAGCTAAACTCCTCTCCTTGGATAGTTCCCCAGCCTAGCTTTGTCAGAAATTTTACCATCAGGTACTTTGGGAAGAAAAAAACATCGATCTCATCAAGAGCTAGCCTGCCAAAGAAGGCATTGTAGTAGGAGGGTTGATCGATTATCATAAACATAGTTTCAAATGTTCTGCATGATGGCGGCACTCCCATTTGTACAAGCAGCTTTATTTGTCCCACTGGAGTTGATCCCTTATTGTTGAATCCAAATATGGGCTTTGTGCTTGGCTCCAGCTTGTGTTCTGGAATGTTCATCTGATCGAAGGCATGTTTGAAAATTATATTGACTGTGCTGCCCGTGTCGACCAAAATTTTAGAGACAATAGATAACCCAATTTGTGCAGTAATCATCAGAGGATCATTATGAGGATGGTGTACCCCCTTTCTTAGCTCTTGTGGAGTGACAACCAGATTAGGCATCTAAATATTAAGACGTGGGTTCTTCATTGGAGGTTCCTCTTGGACAGAATAGATCCCTTCTTTAGCTTCTTTAATATATCTGCTTCAGGCACCCTTGCTGTTTCCTGCTGGATGGGGCCTATCGTGGATCACATCAATTCTGTTAATTGGCGGGCTCAAGCTTAAAGGGTCCTCATCTTCCAACATATCCACAGCATTGTTTGGACGTTTCTATAGACCATTTTCTATCTGCTGGGTTTTTCGCTGATCTTGAACAAACTCCTTCAAATGACCTTCCCGAATCAGCTTCTAAATAATTCCAACCAAAACCCTGCATTCACCTGTTTTGTGGTCGTTGGCTTTATGATAAGCGCAATAGTCTCCTCCATTTTTCTGTTCTGGGTTGGTCTTGGCTTTAAAGGAGACCGAAAAGTTGACCCTCTCCTTGGCTACTGCATACACATAAGATAGCGGCTTGTTTAAAGCAAATGCGTTAGCTATTGGTTCTTCCCATCTCGTTCTTTTATGGCCACATTCTTAGCCAAATCTTCCCCCTCCTTTTTTAGGACAGTTTTCTTCTTGGCATAGTAAAGCTCATCCATCCGAGTGAACTTGTTAGTTTGGAAATGGAAATCTTGCAAGTCTTTGCAGCCGTTAAAAAAGAGTTGTTTCCAAAAGGGGTGTTTTCAATTAAGCTAGAATGAACGGCTATAAGCTTATCTTGATTTTTCATGTCCTTGGCCTTTGAAGCTTCAACATTTAACCTCCTCAAGTAATCTCCCAAAGACTCTCCCTGTCTTTGTTTTATGTTTTCCAAAACTGTGTAGTCGATTATAGGATCTTTACAGATACAGAATTGGGCAGAAAAATTATAAGAAAACTGCTTCCATGAGTATATAGTTTTTTCACGGTACTGCTTGTACCATTTAGCTGCTGCTCCTTGGAGAGTGACAGGGAACAGTCGGCATCTGACAGCCCCGGATGCATTATACAAGTCCATTTGGCTGTCAAATGCCATCAGGTGATCATTCGGGTCTGCAACCCCATGATATTTCATCGATGGAATCTTGACATATGGTGGGATAACTGTGGACAGTATCTCATCGGTGAAAGGAGGCACTCTTTCATTGTCGTTAACATTCTCGTCCATGGTTATCTTCCCTTTAGAATTCATTGCATCTTGTATCGCCTTCTCAGCGGCATTCTTTAGATAAGCTTTGACATTGCAATAATCTTTCTGATTTGGGCAATATTCTTTTGATGTTGAACTCACAGATTGCTCAAGTGATTTGTCAAGAATCCTTCCCTGATGGTTAGCTTTCGATTGGGGAAGTTCTTTCTTCTTCGAGGACGTCATATCCACTTTGCCTTTATACTAATTGGAATTAGATTTTAGATTCCTTCTAGAGGAGACCACCTCTTCCCTTGTGTTGGCTTTGGAGTCTTGGAAGATTTCTGAGATAGAGCCATTTTTAGTAGCTCTTGCATCTCCTACAGCTGTTGTTCCAAGCGCTTGATTTTAGTTGTATTCTCGTCTTGTTGTGCTGGTAATGAAGTTTGCCTAGGAATAGCCCCATCAAGATTAAAAGAGGGAACTATATTCTCCTCCAAAGTAGTGATGTAAACAACTTCCTCTTTGACTCCACTTAGCCATTTTGATCTCATTTTTCCTACGTAAGACGAATGAGCCACAGTTAGTCTGTAATATAGTGACAAGGTAGGAGGTTCAAGCCTTCCTTCTAGCGCCAAAAATGTTAACAAGAAAATTTGTCAACATTCCCGATGCCACGTGAAAGGTAGTTAAACTCAAACAAATCCATGTTAATGTGAGGAACCCTTCCTTTGAAGCATACCTTCCAACCAGATTGCCATAGTTAAAAGGATTCAAGAAGATTATACATCCTTTCGACTTAGTTGGTTTGATCGAAAGGGTTTACAGAGCTTTCTTCACCTTTCGACCGGGTTGATATAATCGAAAGGTTTCATGGAATTAGTCTAGAGAGACAGCATCTGTTCGTATCCTTTCATTTGAGTGGATCGAAAGCAATTGATCCCTTTAACCGTTCATCCCTTTCAACCATGTCGAAAGGTACCTTTCTAGTCCTTTCGATCATGTCAAGGGAGACGCATATTTAATTGATAAGTCACAGTTTCTTTCGACTTCATGGTTTCGCTAATGATGATTTGGAACCCCTTAAAAGGGTTACTGATATATTTGTGGATAGACCCTTTTGATTGAGTTTCTCTCCCAATAGCTATAAGTCAATCATAAGCTGAAATCCCCTTCGAAGCACCCCCTTTCGACTATGTCGAAAGGGGTTTAACCCTTTCGAAATGGTTCTAGCTTATAATCATCTAAAATTCACTCCAATTTCTTTGTATAAGATCGACGTGGGTGTTCCCAGTTTCACAATTCATCATGGTCGAAACTCCATCACAATCCTTATTTTTGGTATCAATGCAGGTTTTGATGATGATGTGTTTCGACCAGAGATTCCCAAGTCGATCCTATGCATTGCATAAACAAAAAGGGATTAAAAGAAAAGGTTAAAATCATGTGCACTTGATCATTAAGCTAGATAATGATCTGAATGATCTTCCTCATCATCAGACCTTTGTTGAATAAGCTATCGCTCTTTTATTAATAAATCAGAATGAGTTACAAGAATTAGAGCTTTTTTCCCTTAATTCGATTTAGGGATTTTTTCAGACTTAATTGCAATTAAGAGAGTTAAGTAGAAGAAATGAATTCAGGATTTTAGAGTCCCCAAAACTGGACCCCTTGGGTCTTATTTATAGATGCAGGCCCCCCTTCCGTGCCTTTACTTTCAACTTGGTCGAAAGGACCCATTTTCATATGCGGCTTCTAACCTTCGACTTGGTCGAAAGGCCATGTTCGACGCTGTCGAAAGGCCTTCTTTTGTTCTACTTAACTTACTCTTGCGCCTCTTTTATCCATTCTCAGACCTTTCGAGGAAGTCGAAAAGGTCCTTTATCATCCTTTCGCTTTTATTGATCTTTGAGTACTGCTTTCTCCATAATACCTTTCAACACTATCGAAAGGTTTCCTAATGTGCCTTCTTCTTCATGCTATCTTGTTGTTACTGGAAGTAAGATTGAAGCCACCGACTCTATCGATAGGTTGTTTATATTGGTTTCAAAGACGTTTATGTACCAATGGTTTCGATGATGTTGAGTAGCCTTCGAATGCATGCCTGAGAGCTGACGTGGAACTTTCCTTTAATGTTATTGGCCTTGACCGGTTCGAAAGGATCGTGTATGCTTTTGAAAGGGTTATGATAAAGGCGAAACCTTTGGTTTCGAAAGGTACGACACGTTGATGAGATATTATCATCCATTACCTTCGAAAGGGGGTTTTGAAGCTATCCTTGCTAGTTTATCTATATCGGAAGGTTGAAAGTAGCAAAAGGGTGTGCCTGTCTCCATATGAGTCGAAAGCCTTTATACTGCATAAGTAGCTGGTGCCTTAGACTCCTTCGAAACCCTCTTAATTGAGGGATCAGCTATCAACCTTGAGTTAGGGGTCGGCTATCGGCCTTGAGTGAGGGATTGGCTATCTACCTTGAGAGAGGGGTCGGCTATCAGCCTTGAGTAAGGGGTCGGCTATCAGCCTTGAGTGAGGGATCGGCATACTTTCTTAGCAGAGGGATCGACGTATATTCCATAGGGATAGGTATTGATGTATTTGGAGTGATCTGTACATATGGTTTTTGAAGCGATCGGTAAATATGGTGTTTGGAGCGATCAGTACATATGGAGGGATTGGTAGTGCATGTAGTACTTTAAAAGAGGGGTCAGCATTTGGAATATTGAGGGATCGGTATTGACGTCCTTCAGAGAGGGATCGACCTTCATGGCCATCAGAGAGGGATAGACTATAGTTTAACTTGAGTGCAAACTTCAACATCAGATCCCAAGATCTTACATACATGAGTGTATTCGATCCCTTCCAAATGGACATGAAAATGTGAACAACTCCAACCAAGAAAACTAGCATAATCAAATCCTTCAAAAACACGGGAAGTAGACATAGTTCCTGTTAGCACCAAAATTGGTCACTAACACCCTTAAAAAGAGTTATGTAGAGAGATTAATGAAGAAAGTAAATTAAAACATAAAAATAACGCAATTGAGTGCAAAAAGAACAGCAGAAACGAGAACACCATATTTATAGTGGTTCGGCGTAATTGCCTACGTCCACTTTGAATATGAACTTTATTTCTTTCCCTATCACTTAAATACAGATGCAATCCGTAAACAAACCACTTGAATACAAGTTTGAATCGAAAATAGAAGAGTATAAAAAATGATAGAGTTTCCCTGGAGTTCTCCCAAAAGAAGGTCCTTTCAACTGTACCTCTGCCTCTGTATTTATAGAAGAAGATAGGCTGGACTCCATTCGCAGGCCCAGGAACAAGGTACTTCGGCCCATAGCAGGCGACTTCTGTGTACCGAGCCAGGCATACCGAACGGTGGTCGCCGATCGATGGTGGCCGAACGATGGCATGCCGAACAAAGGTGGCCGAACGGTGGTTGCCGAACAAACCTGGCCGAGCGATCTCTCCTTGGACGCCTAGACCGAGCCATCTCGTTTTCCCATTCTTGACCGAGCGGTATCTTCCGATCCTCCTTTGACCGAGCCATACATACCGATCCTCACATTCATGCCGAACCATATCGATTGCATCAAACCCTTATATCCCAGTCTCCTCTTGGCCAGAACCTTGTCCAATGCTAACTATAACTTCTGCAACTGTCGCTTTGTAGACGGGCCAAGTAGCCGGGTAACATTTTCCCCCCAAAGTACGTCTTGTTGCATACATGACGTGCTTTGAATCGAAGCAAGTTAGAGTCTCCAGAAAGAAATCCATCATGTCTCCTGAATAGTCATTATCCTTCAATTTTATCCTCCAAAGTGTCATATCCTTCTTCCGCCGTCATGACGCTTGGTCGATTCCTAATAGTATAAATTAAGGATTATAGTTTATCAGTGGCCATCTGTGTCCAGTTCTACAGGGCTAGTAAGCTTCGGCTATCTGATCCTGTTGTTTCTTAATAACCCTACATGAAAATTCAATTTCTGTTGATTTCAAGAAGTCGAATTTTTTCGAATATAAACGTGCATGTTCGGGCATAAGTTCTTGTCATTGGCTCTCGGATGCGTTTTATATGCTCATAAGTCATCACCAATTCCATCTAGTTTAATTGCAATTCGATTGCAGTTCCTTGTTTATATTTTTTGTGAAATAAGGGTTGTAACCAGCCACTTGATGAGAGGGGACTTCAAGTTCTACATGGATGACGACCTCAGAGCTGTAAGCAAGGGTGAAGGGAGTACGGCCAGCCATGGACTCATGGGTAGTTCTATAAGCCCATAATGCTGTTGAGAGTTCATCCACCCATTTACTTCTAGCCTTTTCCAAACCTCTCTTCAGACTAGACTTTATGATTTTGTTCATAGCTTCAACCAGTTATGATGGATCGTGGAAGGTCATAAGGACAAATGACGTTACGGATGACGAAGTTGATTATTTTCTTCATCTTGGTTGTGGTTAAAAGTTCTGCATCTGCCTATTTGGTGAAGTAATCAACTGCTACGATGATGTATTTCGCACCACCTTTGGGATCAGCAAGGAGACGATGATGTCAATGCCCCCAAGTGGCAAACGATTATGGACTAGTCATTTGAGTAATTTCCATCGACAGGGCTCTCGAATTTTTTGCAAACATCTTGCACTCATTGCATTGTCTAGCATGGTCAACCGCATCTTGATTAATAGTCGGCCAGTAAAACCCATAGCATAGTATTTTCTTTGTCAGGGTTTGCCCCTTGATGTAATCGCCGCATTCTTCTTTATAGACTTCACTCAAGACTCATTTGATATCATCATGGGTGATACACCGAAGCATGGGAATGGACAAACTCCTTCCTACACATGACTTCTTCTTGGATGATTTGGCATGAAGCTTTGAGGAGGATCTGTCGTTTTCCATTCCTCCATTCAGTAAGAATTCCTCATTGTGGATAGACTTTGATAGGAGTCATCCATGACCCATTTTGGCCAGCTTGGCCAGTGACTTGACTCTTTTCATTTTGTTTGCTGAGGATGTGTGCAATGATGTAATACGTGAAGTCAGTTAGTAGCTCTTAGACCCTCCCGAGATAAGGAGTAAGACAATGCCCCCTAGCAAGATTAACTTCCCTAACTTTGCATACTACTAATCAGGAATCACAAAAGATATGTAAAGTTTCCACTTCAAGTTCTCTAGCAAGTTTGAGGTGTGAGGAATGCGGATTAAGGATCTTAAGGCTAGAATTAACACTAGGGGGGTGAATAGTGTTTTAAGAAATTTGTTAATCTTTTTGAGTTTATCTTAATTTGTTAACAGTGTATACACTAATCAGACACAGATATGAACACATAATCAAACACAGATGCAAATATAAAGTAAAAGCAGTAAAGGAAAGAACACACCGGATTTTATACTAGTTCGGAGTTACCCTACATCCAGTCCCGCAACACAAGTACGGATTTCCTTTCAAAAACAATTATTACAAATACAACCCTCGATTTCAAGGCTACGAGGTACACCGCTCCAGATTCACAATCCTCTGGGTAGAGATACTTGATTTCTGGGGCAACAAGTTCACCCAATTGATTTCCAAGGCTACAATCACATCTTTTCTCGCTCTATTGGTTACAAAAAATCTATAACTCAGATTAGCACTTGGATCTTGTAGAGATAGTGGAGAGAATCAAAACCAGAAATTATCTAGTTAGATTCGATATTGATTTTGGCAGAGTAATGGTGTAATTTGTAAATAAGAAAGTGGAGAAGAAGAAGGGAAGTTAAATCAGAGAAAAAAGTGATTAAAATTCGTTGAAAACACCCTTTATTTATAGTAGATCAATAGCCATGTCCATTGGTGAAGGGATGTGGCGAATAGACACTTCTTTTAAAAAACAATTTAACTGTCACCATGTCGACAGGGGTACATGTGACCATGTCGACATGCCCTTGTAATTTTTGGTGATTTGTTTTTCTTTGAAAATAATTTCTATATTATATTATACTTATATTTAAACTTTAAAATATACTTATATATAGTTATAATACATAAATAACTATAGAGAACAATATTAAAATATATATAACAATTTTCTATACTTTTATATTTAAATCTTAAGTATAAATATATAAAACAGCTAAATATATTAATATCAAAATTGTAGTTTAAAAACTTAGGATAATAATTTAAAATCAAAGATATTTAAAATTAAGGATATTTAAAACTAAGGATATTTTTTAGGCTAAAATATATTGAAAAACCAGGACAGATGATTTTGGTTTTTAAATAGGAATATTTAAAATCATTTTGAAAAACAAGCTATATATTTTGAAAATCATTTTGAAATAAAAGTAAGTGGATATAAAAAGATGTTCCACTAGATTTTTCGTAGGTTCCATCCCTTTAACGAGCACGAAGTGGATTCCATTCCATGAATAAAATAGATTTTAAGATGTCAGTGCCTTTCTATGAGTTTTAACAATATTCCTAACTATATAACTTATCTTGGAAACTTGAACTCTTGAAATTCTTGATACTCATGAGTCTTGAATCTTGATATCTTCAATCTTTGATCTTGAATCTTTATACTATACATTTCTTCATTCTTTAGTACCTGCAAACATATCTATAAATATCTACACAATAATGTTAGTATTATATATTTTATAATCTAATTCTAAGTAAGGTTGTTGTCATCAAAACCAATTCCCTAGGGACTAACAATTTCCCCCTTTTTGATGATGACAACCTTTATTTATAAAATATCACTTCTATCCTAATACTTCTAATAACTCCCCCTTAATCTATGCCTAACTATCATATTTTATACTTCTCCCCCTTTGTCATCAACAAAAAACCATATAACTCCATAATTATAATACTATATAACTCTATATAACTCCCCCTGAAACTAAGACTACATTACTTGTGATTATAATGATAGTGTTATCATACATAATCAACACTTAACTCTAAAAACTAGAACTTAATCCTAAATTATTAACTACCCTAACTAAGAATCTACGATAATGCTTATAATAGTTAGAAATCAAATATAAGAACATAAATTATTTATTAAGTATATTTAAACACACTCATCAAAACCAATCATGTCAGACAAGTCAAACAAATCAATCAAGTCAAACAAGTCAATCAAGTCAATCAAGTCAAACAAGTCAATCAAGTCAATCAAGTCAAACAAGTCAATCAAAACATAAAAAACTAATAATCCTATATTATAAGACAATACTACAAACTCCTCTTAAATAAAATACACTCGTTATGTATACATGTATGTAATATGTAGTTTGTAATGCAGTATGAAATGTATGACATATGCAATGTAGCATGAGATGATATGCAGAATGAAGTGCAACTTGTGATGCAAATGATTATGATATTTCATGAATTGTAATTTATGATGTAATATGCAATGAAATGTGATATGAAATAGGATGCATAATGATATGTAATATGAAACAAAATGATAATGAAGTAAAAAAAATATGCAGAATGATATGATGATATATATACTACGATAAGTGACATTCAGATTATAAGATAAACATGAGTGATAAGTAATATCTAATTGACAAGCATATATATATATATATATGTGTGTGTGTGTGTGTGTGTGTGTGTGTGTGTGTGTGTCTATGTATGTATACATATATCAAACTATTTATTATAAAACACTTTAACCAAACAAAGGTAAAACACACCAATTACTAGGCTTAAGTTAAGGAAACTAATGAATGGGACTGAAATAGCTGTAAAGAATATTTAATTTATTTAAAATGATTTTTTTATTAACTTGGTTGATTTTTTTTTTAAGAATCCAAACTTCCATGTTTTTAACTTACTAATTAAAACCTTTATATCAAATTATGATTGATTTAAATATTTAGA
The DNA here is from genome assembly GCA_030737815.1 of Allium fistulosum. Taxonomy (NCBI): domain Eukaryota; kingdom Viridiplantae; phylum Streptophyta; class Magnoliopsida; order Asparagales; family Amaryllidaceae; genus Allium; species Allium fistulosum. The sequence continues at coordinate 11,354,766 of JASFAW010000014.1, forward strand.
AACATGTTTAAACATCTTTTAAATTTAAAAAAATATCATAATGAAATATTAAATAAAATATTAAAGATTGAAAAACTAAAATAAACATGTGTTACATTAAGGCTTCTTACATTAAAAATTTAATTAATTAAAAAAATATTTAAACATGAAATTACTTTTTAAATATTCTAATATAAGTTAGAAAATAACTCTAAAAAGAATAGAGAAAAATACTTAGTTTAAATATCATTTTTTTATAATTTAAAATTTCAAACAGAAAAGACAGCATTTACAGAATGCTATAAAAAGTTTTTGCAATAAAATATATTCAAAACATTATACAATAAAAACTGTAGCTTTTACCAAATGTTGTGTAAAGTTTTTGAAACTCTACAGCGTTTCAAAGCACAAAAATGCTATAAAAACGAATTTGCAGTACTTACAAAACATTACGGAAGAAAAGAAGCATTTTAGAAATGCTATCTGAAATTCCGGTCATGTGATGTGGTGCAATCTTATTAATTGAAGAAATATATAAATAGAGCCTTATTCTAACATTCTAAATTCATTCTACTAATTTCTTAAAGATATAAAATTAGTATCTTAAAAGAAATAGAGTATGAGAAGTAAAAATAAAATTAGAAAAGTTGAAATCAAGAATAAATGTATGCTTTTCTACTTAGTATAGTTGTAATAAATTAGTTGTAGATTTTATTTGAAAGAAAACACATTTTAAAAGACTTTTAAAAAAAATTTAGACTTGTATAACGATATTTATACTATGGTGTGTCGATATATGGACCAAAATATCAAAACTTATAAAAGAGATAAATTTCTATACCTAACTAAATGCATAGATATATATTTCTAAATGCAACAATAAAGATGAAATAATAGTAAAGCATACCAATTTTTGCATTCCATCTTTCTAACTTTGTTGTTCCTCCACTGTTGTGAACCACACATTTATATCTTTTTGAATTTGACGACGAGATATGTTCTATTGCGACGGGCTCGTTTTTATGATCAGCATAGTATATTCATTTGCTAAATTTGAAGACCGTATGAGAAAGATACAAATGATTTAGTAAATTGACCAACTTGGCGCCAAAACTTTGAATTCGAATTTTGAATGAATGGACACTTCAACCACTATAAATAGGCCCAACGGTCACCACTTTTCATAAAAATTCCTCATCTTCATCTTCTTCCCGTTTTTCTATATACTATCAAACTTCTAGAAGGCATATCTCCTTCGTTTCTTAACGGAATTGGATGAAACCAGCGGCAAATCGAAGAGGAAGGCAAGGGCTACGATCTAGTAATAGTTTGGTGTCGAATTTGAACAGTATTGTGATGCAACAGGCCCAACAGTAGAAGAAATGTAGAAGATCCCGTACACAGTTTTTCAGTTTTGGATAGCCAACTTCAAACTATCATATCTCACCCAATTTTGATCGGAATTTGATGATCCACCCATCAAAACGACCGCGAGAACAAGAACTACAATCTGAAAAGGATTGGGAACAAAATACTCAAATCTATGGATGCATTTTGAAGAACACCTTTGACAGTTTTGCCTTCTTTTTCTCTTTGTTCACCAAAACTTCATTTGACCATAACTTGGTCATTTCTTGACGAATTCACACGAAACCAGTGACATTGCGAAGCAGATGGAGATAAGTACAGTATCAAATCAAGTTGTAGATGAGAACCCAAAGTTTTGAATTGATCTGGTACCCATTTCTTTGTCGATTTCCATTATATATCCATTTGTTCTTCTTGATAGATGAATGATTATCTGGTATCTTTTAACCAACAGTCATTAGACATAACTCTTCTCCTGCAAAACAAGATAACTTTTTAAAGAATCAAGTGACTTTTCAAAATAACTAAATATAATTTTAAACAACAATATCATGATGATTCTATGACATATTCATATGAAAACAGTGTTAATAATTTTATAAAGAAATTTCCATTTTAAAAATTTTCAAAATTCAGATTATGAAAGTTTGAAAACCTTGCTCTGATACCAAATGTGAGGAATGCGGATTAAGGATCTTAAGGCTAGAATTAACACTAGAGGGAGGGTTGATGTGCACGTAAATGTGCATATATTTACATCCATATTTTATCTCTTTTTATTTAAATAAACATCATATTTGGGCATTTTTACATGTTAAAACCAAAATTCAATTATTTTCAAACCATCATATTTTCATCTTCATTCAGGGGCAAAATGGTCATTTGTGTGCATGTGTTAATTTAAGAATTTTTACTTGGACAATTTTTATGATTTTTATAGGATATTTTGATGCATTTGGAAGTGGGATTCATGATGATATATGCATGCACAAGGAAATACAAAGGAATGAAGAGGAAATAATTCAAGTTCAAGATCATGGAGGACCCCACCCACTTACCTAAATGTACAATTATGAGCTAATGGACAACTAAGTGGAGGTTAAAGCTTCATGCACAACAAATGATGGATTAATTAGTGGCTAATGGTTACTTGGTGACCACACTTCCTAAAGGGCATTTTGGGAAGCACCCTAAAAATGGAATTAGGGTTTTATGCATGTTTAAATAGCCCACTTGTGTACATGAAAAGATCATCTACTCTTTCATTTTACTTAGGAAATTAAGAAATCAAATTGTAAGCTCAATGTTCTATGAAATAAAAATGGCTTCCAAGCCTCTTTCTTCTCTCTTTTCTACATGCTTTTCTTTGTTTTATTGTTAATGTTTATTTCTATGCTCTCTTTCCTTTAATGTTCATAGCTTAGATTTACATTTATGCAAGTAGTGTAGTTTATATTTTTATGCAAGTAGTTAGTAGCTAATCGCTTTTGCTTTCTTTGCTTATTTTCTATTTTCTTCTCTTTTTAATGTTGAAATTTATTTGTGTTGCTTCAATACCACAAATGAGTAGCTAAACCCCTTCAATTTAGGGGTAATGAAGCTCTCAAATATTATGTAATTTCAACATTTGTTATGATTTATGATCTCTTTGTTTGTGCTTTATGAAAGTGAATTTTGATGCAAGTTTATACAAGTGGGTTTGATAGCTTATATTGCTTATGCAAATGAGCTATACTTATTCAACATAAACACAAGTTGCATCATCATTTGCTAATCCATTTTTGATTTTGAAATGAAAGTAAAAATGAAATTTGATGATCTATATTACTAGTTACAATAGTAAATAGATCATACTTAAAATAACTTTTGCTTTGGCTTCATTTTCATGAGAATTATAAGTGGTATAATTGTTGTATTATAGTTTGATGGTTTGAGTTATGTTAATTAATAACATAAACAAACCATACTTATGATAAATGCAACACTTATTTCACTTAATATCAAAGTTGGAGATCATGAATTCTTTGTTTGTTGATTTACAAAAATATTAGAGTGGATTTGCCTCTAAATTGTTCTCTAGTTTAATAGTTTTTTTGTAATCACATTTTAATTCTAGCTTTAGCTACCTTTTGTAGTTAACAACTTTCATCTCACTTTGGTCTAATTTGATTGAATAGATTTTTAATCTCTCACAATTCCCTGCGGATCGACCCGTATTCGCCACGTACTACAAAGTGTACGCCGTGCGCTTGCGGTTATAATTTTAATTTAAATTCGTTCGACAGTTTTCTAAACCAATAGAATTTCCATCGACGAACAAGTTTTTGGCGCCGTTGCCGGGGATTTGCTTTGATTTTAGTTTTCTATTCTTCGAATTATTGTCATTTGATTTTTTATTGTGTGTTTGTTTTGTGTGTTCATTTGTATTTAAAAAAAATTGTGTTGTTCGTGTTTTATTTTTGTGTGCTTGTTGATTTTCTAGTTGTTTTTGCATTTCTATTAAAAAGACATTTAAAAAAAACAAAAAAACAAGCTTTTCATTTCATCACTTTCTATTTATATTCACAGTTTACAAGTTTGTTCACATCATTGTTTACATTTGAATTCACTGTTTACATTTACAGTGCTTTGCATTTCAATTTCCCCCCTCTCTGTCTATACCAACACCTACAGATACATATCTCATTGCTACAGTGCTCTGTGCATTTTCAAACTTCTGCCATACACCCAAACAGCTCCTCATCATTGCCGTCCTATACAACACTTCAAGATCCTCCTCCCTGTCAATCAACCTACAACAGCCCGAACTCCTCTCAACAAATACCTCTTCAACCTCACAACACTCCCTCTGCCTTCATTTTCCCATTCATTCCCCTCAACCATAAACTTCATATCACCCCATTCAACACTTCATCAAACTCCATTCACTGCCCTATCGACAACAACACTCCACTTCTCTACCACCTTCACCATATCAGTACATTGCCCGACTATACAAACTACCAAACCATAAATTCAAACCACAACTAACAGCACATCACCATTCAATCACCATAAACTTCTTACATCCTACTACTGTGACATTTTCCCCACTGTTGTCATCTTATTTCCTACTACTGAACATCATTTCACCATAAAATTACATTTCACACAAACATACATCTTCAAAACACCAACTCCTTCACCACTGCCTGCTGCTCTGTACCACAGCCTTACCTCTTCCCCTTCAACGATACTGCGCTCTGTGACAAACTTCACCAAATACTGCACTTCCTCACATACAAGCCACCACTGCCTCATTCATCTATTCTACAAACTGTGCCTTTCATCTCCACTTCTGCCAAAACTCACCTCTGCCCCCTCTGCCAACTTCACTGTCCATTCCTATTTCATCTACATCAGTCTACTCATTGCTTCCTCCTCTTGTCGCACACCAGACAACCCCCATCAGAGTGCCAAACAGCCTTAACTTCATTCTTCACCACATTTCAAAAGCATCTGCCTCTTGCATTCTTCTCCACTTTCACAAAACTTCCCACCAGCCCTCACCACCATCATTTACCACTTCAAGCAACTGTCAAACTGCATAGCCCATCTGCATAGCCACCACCCCATACAACCATCAACTTCCCCTTCACCCGAAATAACAGCAACCAATCCCAAAAATCTGAAACACAATTCATAATCAGTATCACTTCACCTCCTCACATCCTCCAGTCACAAAGCAACTCCATAACAAACTGCCATCCACTACGTCGCAGCCTAACCAAACCAACTCGAAACCTCCAATCATCTTGCCTCAATCCAACGCCTGTACTCTCACATCCCCACTGTAAACTCTGACAACCATCTCCAAGTCGCAAGCAACCCAAAACTCCTCCTCGAGAACAACAGTCCTAACCCGAACGTACAAGCTATCATCTACATTCGATCACATTTGCCGCCAATCGCCGAAGCTACACGAAGCGAATCACCAATTCCTCGACCATCATAGCCAATCGCGAACATCGACGACTCCAAGCCAACGGTCGAACCTGTGCAGTTAATGCCCTGCTATATCCCCGCTATAACTCCGATATATCTTATAGCGGATTCCTACCGCTACGATTTTTCCATATATCCCCAACATATAGCCTTTCCACTTTAATCCCCGCTATTTCCGCTATATCCCGTTATTTCCGCTATATTCCGCTATTTTCGCTATATCTTCTATAAAAAATTGGATTGAAAAATGATATTTATACGCTATAAAAATTATGAAATTAATTAATTTCATTGAATTTTTGATATATGTTTAGAAATGATAATACTCTAATATTTTACTAAATTAAATTAAGTTATATAACAGTTTTACGTTCATTTACAATACATTTGCACATATTTTTATTTAAAATTATTTTTGTATTAATTATAATTCGATTGAATGTTAATTTTTCACATAATTACTATCTATATATTTGTAAAAACAACAAGTATGAGATTTATATGCTATTTTAGAGTAATCCGATATATCCTACTATATCTTCGCTACATCCCCGCTATGACTTTTTGCACCTCTACCGCATTGAATCCACCGAGCGCTTTAACTGCACAGGGTCGAACACTCTAAAAACCCAAAACTCGAATTTCTAGTCTCTTTTCTCTTTTGATTTCCTGTCTCTTTTAAGTTGGTGATTTCCTGGTTGTTTGATACTGGAAATAAACGATTTTGAACTCGGAAATTCATTTGGGAATTAATGATGATTTTCTTATGTTGCCAGATTTGAGTGTTTATGCTAGTCAATTGCTTATATGTTGGTTTATATTAGTTAAGTAGGGTCGGGGCTGGTTTTGGGATCCTATTCAAGTTTGTTTAGTGAAGTTTATTTTGAACAGAAGTGAAAGTTTGTTTAGTGAATTTTGTTCAGTGAAGTTGTTCTAAAAAAACAAAAACAAACCAACAAGTTTCATTTTTTGTTGTTGTGTTTTATTCTAATTTTTTTATCTTTTCTTTCAAAAAAAAATCTTTTTTTTTAAGTAAAACTCTACTTTTAAGTTTCCTCTCCAAAAAGAAAAAAAATTTAAAAAAATCCGAAAAAAAAATCAACTTTGTTTAATTTTCATTTTTCACTTGTTTTAATTTTCATTTATTTTATTTTCAATTGTTTTGTTTTTCGCTTATTTTGTTTTTCATCTTTGATAAACATACTAAATAAAAAAAAATTGTTGAATATATCTTATGTTTCATCTCAGGTTGCCAAAGTAGAAATTCAAAAGGAAGAAGTGCTTGCCCAAATAAACTGCTTTGCCTTGCTAAAAAATTGCCGCTTAAAAAAAAATTGCTAATAATCTGCACGCTCTAGTATTGTGCTTTCATCTCTAGTGCATTGTTGGTTGCTTGCATTTGCATTTATATATACAAAAAAAAATTACAAAATCCAAAAACAAAAACAAACTTCATTTTAGTTGCATTGTAAATTCACGTTTAATTTTTGTTTTGCATCCATCTCATCTTATTTTCTTTTCTAAGGGCAATACCCAATTCACATAAGGTGAGGGATTTCATCACCCTTTCCTTAGCCCACAAACGCATTTCATCGTAGAATTTGACTAATAATAAAGGTTAGACATTCGACTTAAGGGTGTCGCGAGCTCATCTAGGGCTTAATTGTATCTTCACAATTGTTTTCTTTGAACAATTTTATTTCTTGGTGTCTAGGCTACGGCAGAGTAATAACCAGTTATAAAAATTACGGTGATACGTAAATATTATACTGGTTGTTCCTCTGAAGGTACTTAAACCTTCGGCTGCATTGCTACGGTGATTCGTGGTGCACCGATAACCCCTGCCCGTTACCTGGCTGAGAAATATTTTTGTTGATTTAAGACAAAGTGTGATTATACAATTTTGGGTTAGGAGCTACTAAGGACAGAAAACTGTAATTAAGTCCTTTGCATTCATTTAGTTGCATTAGTTCATGCATATATAAAAACAATCAAAAATTCAAAATCCAAAAAAAAATTGTACCTTCTTAAAAAAAATTTTTTTTTTGAAAATTCAAAAAAAAACAAAAATCAAACTTCTCTTTTGAAAATAAATTTCACTTGGTAAATATTTTCTTCCTCTTAAAAAAAATTTCACTTCGATTTTCAAATCTTCTTTCATTCACTAAACTCGATTCTAACTTCTTTCTCTTCTCGACTTTCACTTGTGCATGAGTACTTGGACTCGTGACACAACAACAAATCGTTGGACTCGCGACCCTTCTACAAACCGTTTAACTCGAACAGACGATCCTCCCGAAATGGCAAACGAAAACGCCCCTCGAACTCTTATGGATAGAATCTTTCCCGATAGAGTTTCTATTCCATCTTGCATCACGTTACCCGCCCCTACGGGTAACCATTTCGAAATTCACTCAAATCATATTGCCACTCTTCAAAAATTTGGCAATTTCGAACACGATTATCCATACATCTTCTTGACTAAATTCGAACAAGTTTGTGCAACCATTAAACTCCAACAACTTTTTGATGACAGAATCAAACTTCGATTAATCCCATTCGCTCTTACGGATTACGCTGAAAAATGGTTGTACAGCTTACCATCGAACTCGATTAAAACGTGGGAAGAATTCGTAAAAGCTTTCTTAAAAAAGTTCTACCCTTTGGAAAAAACGAGTAGAATCCGAAACGAAATTGTAAACTTTCATCAATTCAAGGGAGAACCATTCGAAAAATATTTTGAAAGATTCAAAAAGCTTTTGATAAAATGTCCACACCATAATTTCGAAAAATGGACGATTTGCCAAATTTTATACGATGGACTCGAAAATAGCTCACGTACCATGCTCGAATCAATGTGCCAAGGCAACTTTCTTGCCCAACATCATGAAGATGCTTGGCAATTTCTTGAAAACCTCGCCGAAAAATCATCCCAATGGGAACGATCGAACGAAAAATCAGTTTACTCACGATCGAGTGCACACTCGATAGGATCCTCTGTTGCTTTGGAAGCTAAGATCGACGCAATGATTAAAAAATTCGATAACGTTTTCTCATCGAATCAAATGAACCAAACTTCCCAACCGATGTGTTATAAATGCAACGATCCTAATCATATAGCCGATCAGTGTCCCAATTCTGTCGAACAAATCAATGCTTTCAATAAAGCCAAAAATGACCCGTTTTCTCCAACGTACAACCCTGGTTGGAGAAATCATCCGAATTTTGCGTGGAACCAAAACAATCCCAACACAAATACGATTTGTCCCAATTTTCAAGCATTTCCGAATAATGCTTCGAATCCTCCCTTTCAGCCCAACAATTTTCAACCAAACCTTGCGGGTCCGTCGCATAATCAACCGTAACAAAATGCTGCTCATCCTCCCCAAGACGATAAACGTTTAACTTCACTTGAGAAAACTCTTGAAACGTTGGCTAAAGCAACCACTCAAAGCCTTCAATCAAACAACAATTTGCAAAATTTATTGACTTCATATATGCAAAACACGAACCAATCAATTGCAAAACTCGAAATGCAAATGAGTCAATTAGCCACGTCTGTGAGCGAACGTGAACGAGGAACATTCCCAAGCCAACCCATTTCAAATCCCAGAAATCAAAACGCAAATTCAAATCAAGCCCATGTTGTTCAAGATAGCAACGTCACCCAATTGAATGCTATCACAACTCTTCGTTCCGGGAAACAAATTGATAATCAAGTCGTTAATCCAAACGATTTACCGGAAACTTCTCTCGATACTTCTAAAACAACAAATGAATCTGAACAGAACGTGGAGCCAAACGTTGAATCGAATGCCAGTCAAAACTCTTCTTCTACTCGAGTAGACCTGCCTACCGAGTATCGTGTCCCATTTCCACATCGTCTTCGACCTAAGAAACACTCGGACCAAATGGAAAAGATGTTGGAAATTTTTAAACAAGTCAAAGTTAACATTCCACTTCTGGACATCATTCAGCAAGTCCCAACTTACGCGAAATTCCTTAAGGACTTGTGCACCCAAAAGCGACACACTCAAGTGCCCAAAAAAGTCTTCTTAGCCACCAGTCTGAGTGAAGTCTTGTCCCAATCCATGCCCGTAAAATACAAAGATCCTGGCTGCCCTACGATTTCGTGTACAATTGGTGACAAGACGATTAAAAAATGTTTGATAGACTTAGGCGCGAGTGTCAACTTGATTCCATATTTCGTGTACGAACAATTAGGCTTAGGTGAGCTCAAACCCACAAAAGTCACGCTTCAATTTGCCGATCGTTCCATTAAGAAGCCCGTGGGAGAAATCGAAGACGTGCTCATTCAAGTAGGGCAATTCATATTCCCCGTAGATTTTATTGTTCTCGAAACACAACCCGTGACAAATCCCGCAAGTCAAATTCCATTAATTCTAGGCCGACCATTTTTAGCCACCTCAAATGCCTTAATCAATTATCGTAACGGATCGATGAAAATCTCTTTTGGAAACATGACTTTGGATCTCAACATTTTCAATCTTGAAAGCCAATCGAACGAACCTCGTGACCAAACGTTGGAAGTTAGTGCCATTCACGAAAACTTTGAAAACAAAACAATTGATTTTAATGATGAACACGAGGCCGAGTACAAAAAATTGTTTCATGAAATTCCCAACGAGATTGAATACACTCTTCCCTTTGAATCGCTTCAAGTTGAGTCTATATCTCAATCAAACTCTTTGATCGAAAAACTTCCAAAGTTGGACCTCAAACCACTTCCCGATCACCTTAAGTACGCATACTTAGGTGATAACGAAACGTTACCCGTCATAATTTCTACGACTCTCTCTCTTGACCAAGAAACATCCTTACTTTCTATTCTTTCGAAAAACAAGGAAGCGATTGGATGGTCGATCTCCGATATAAAAGGGATTAGCCCTGCTATTGTTCAACATCGCATCCATTTAATCGACGATGCCAAGCCTGTTCATGACGCGCAACGAAGGCTTAATCCAAAAATGAAAGATGCGGTGCGTGATGAAATTCCTAAACTTCTCGACAACGGAATCATTTACCCAATCTCTGATAGTTCATGGGTTAGCCCAATTCACGTTGTACCGAAAAAGTCTGGGCTAACCGTTGTCAAGAACGATTCAAATGAACTTATTCCAACTCGTACTCAAACGGGTTGGCGTGTTTGCATTGACTATCGAAAACTAAATGCCGCAACACGAAAAGATCACTTCCCTCTTCCTTTCATTGACCAAATGCTCGAACGTTTAGCCGGCCACGAATTTTACTGCTTCCTTGATGGTTATTCCGGCTATAACCAAATTCCAATCGCCCCCGAAGATCAAGAGAAAACAACTTTCACGTGTCCATTCGATACCTTTGCTTATCAACGTATGCCATTCGGACTTTGTAACGCCCCTGCGACTTTCCAACGATGCATGGTTGGAATATTTTCCGACATGATTGAACGCTTTCTAGAAGTTTTTATGGACGATTTCTCAATCTTTGGCGATTCTTTTTCCCAATGTTTACACCATCTCGAGTTGGTTCTAAATCGATGTAAAGAAAAACATTTGACTTTGAATTGGGAAAAATGCCACTTTATGGTCAAACAAGGCATAGTCCTTGGACATATCATCTCAAATAAAGGCATTGAGGTAGATAAAGCAAAAATCGATGTTATTGCAAATATACCCATTCCCAAAACTGTTAAGGACATTCGATCATTTCTTGGACACGCTGGCTTTTACCGACGCTTTGTGAAAGACTTTAGCAAAATTGCTCGTCCTTTGACGACTCTTCTTGGAAAAAACGTTCCTTTCGATTTTAACTCTGATTGTATCTCTTCTTTTGACCATCTTAAGAACGAACTCATTTCTGCTCCAATCATTTGTGCGCCCAATTGGGATATTCCTTTCGAAATAATGTGTGATGCTTCAAACTTTGCCGTTGGTGCTGTCTTAGGACAACGCATCAACAAGATCCTTCACGTGATTTACTACGCGAGTATGACTTTGAACGACGCTCAACTCAACTACACAACAACCGAAAAAGAGCTTCTAGCTGTCGTTTTTGCTCTCGAAAAATTCCGACAATACTTGATAGGGTCACACATTACCGTGTACACGGACCACTCTACACTTCGATATCTCTTCTCTAAAAAGGATGCCAAATCCCACTTGATTCGTTGGATCCTTTTACTTCAAGAATTTGACCTTACAATCAAAGACAAAAAAGGATCCGATAATGTCATAGCCGATCACTTGTCTCGTCTTCCGAACGCACCATCTTCTTTGTCGATCAATGAAAACTTCCCCGATGAACAACTTCTTTCAATTTCTATCGACCCATGGTACGCTGATATAGTGAACTACTTAGTCACTAAAGAAACTCCCTCATCGTGGTCCAAACAGGACAAATACAAATTCATGTCCCAAGTGAAATATTTCTATTGGGACGATCCATACTTGTTCAAATATTGTCCCGACCAAATCATCCGACGTTGCATTCCGGATAATGAGATAAGGAGTGTTCTTTCGTTTTGCCACGATCAAGCGTGCGGTGGACATTTCGGTCCTCGAAAAACTGCGGAAAAGGTGCTTCAGTGTGGTTTCTATTGGCCTTCTCTCTTCAAAGACTCATTCGAATTTTGTAAAACTTGCGATCGATGTCAAATGCTTGGACGAATTTCTCGACGAGATATGATGCCTCTAAACCCCATTCTTACGATCGAAATCTTTGATGTATGGGGTATAGACTTTATGGGACCTTTTCCCAATTCTTTTGGAAACTTGTATATCCTTCTCGCTGTCGATTACGTTTCAAAATGGGTCGAAGCCATTCCTTGCAAAACCAACGACCATAAAATTGTTGTGAAATTTCTCAAAGAAAACATCTTTTCGAGGTTTGGCACACCTCGCACAATAATCAGTGATAACGGAACCCATTTTTGTAACCGTTCTTTTGAAACTTTAATGAAAAAATACTCGATCACCCACAAGTTATCCACTCCGTATCATCCTCAGACTTGTGGCCAAGTTGAAGTTTCAAATCGAAAAATAAACCAAATCTTGGAAAAAACTGTGAATAAAAATAAAAAAGATTGGTCTCAGAAATTGACCGACGCACTTTGGGCTTACCGTACTGCTTTTAAAACTAACCTTGGGATGTCCCCATTTCGTTTAGTTTACGGTAAAGCTTGCCATTTACCCGTTGAAATCGAACACAAAGCGTTGTGGGCAATTAAGAACTTAAACTTTGATCTTGGGAAAGCTGGCGAAAACCGAAAACTACAACTCAACGAACTAGAAGAACTTAGGAACGACGCGTATGAAAACGAGAAAATTTACAAAGAAAAAACCAAAGTTTTTCATGACAAGTCAATCCTAAGGAAAACGTTTTCGCTTAACCAAAAAGTTCTTTTATACGACTCAAGACTTCATGTATTCCCTGGGAAACTTAAATCGAGATGGACCGGACCATTTGTGGTACAAACTGTTTTTCCACATGGTGCCATAGAAATAGAAAACCCCAGGGATGGATTGGTTTTCAAAGTCAACGGTCATCGTCTGAAACCTTTCTTGGAATTGCCAAATAACCAAGAGGAGGAGCTCATGATCCTTCATGAGCCAAGCTACGTCTAGTAAGAATGTTAACCCTCTTTTGTAAATATGTACATAGTTTTTCCCCGTTACACTCATTATATCATGCATTGACTGTGGGGACACAGTCAAAATTAAGTGTGGGGGGAGTCTCATTTTCATTTTTTTAGGTTTCATGGCATTTTTGAATTTTCATTTTTTTTAAGTTAAAAAAAACTAAAAAATTTCAAAATCTCAAAAACATTTTCTTTTTAGCATTTTGATTTATTTTTGAAGAAACACTATGGGTTAAGTATAAGTTTTGGTTAATATATTGAAATTTTTGAAAAATTGTTTATCTTAACAAAAATAAAAATGAAGTCTGATTACAAATAACAATGGTTTAACTAGTATATAGGAAGGTTCATCTATGTTAATTATGAAGTATGTTCTAATTGAAAGTCTTTGTTTAAAAAGTGGTAAATTTAAAGAAAAGGATATAACATTTTTGTCTTCTAAGTTAAATGGTGCTAAGATGATTTTGCAAAACTCTCTCTCTCTTAAATATATATATATATATATATAAATTAACATCCAAAGTATTCACTCTCATTTATAAGTCCTCACGGTTATGCATGGGTGAATTACTTGGAATCTTTGATTATGTGTTTTCATACTCATTTAAAAGTCCTCACGGTTATGCATGTATGGAACACATGTAAAAAAAACAAAGAACAGACTTAATAAAAACCACCTACGGTCGATAGGTGTATGCATGAAAGTGTGTGCACTCGCCATGCTTTGTACTCCCCTCACATAAGCCCGAAAGGCAGTGCATGGGCGGTATATCTGGCCTCAGTTTACCTGAGCTAGGTGTGTAATTTTTTTTCTTACAAATAATAAGAGAGCAAGCAATTGAAATCCTAGCACTATTTTTACTTATTTGATTTGATTTTTTATTGAAAAGAAATGAAAATACCACTTTAATAAACTTTGATAATCAACTAAGGATTTATTTCATAGTCACACTTTGTTATCAACCGAAACATCGAGTTAAACTATTGTCTATTTGCTATGATAACTTGATTTTTGTTGGAAGTTTTGATGAGTAAATGACTTAAATTTTCAAGATAATGACCAAGACTTATATTTAACTTCTTTGTGTCGATTTAAGAGTAAATCCGTCATTTGTAAATATTTTCAAGAACTTGCATTCATCCCATTGTAAATAAATCTTGCATTTTGTAAATATTTTCACTTTGCATCTGGATTTTGTGGGAAGTATCCGCTGAAAACCCTCACGAGACAACACTCGTCCTACTGGGGACACCTAGAGGTTTAACGGCTTGTTGCATATGCTCAATGCAATCGTGCTCCCTACGAAAACGGATTTATCTTAGTTTTCCTTTATTCGAGGATGAATAAAAAGATAAGTGTGGGGGTATTCGATGTGCACGTAAATGTGCATATATTTACATCCATATTTTATCTTTTTTTTTAAATAAACATCATATTTGGGCATTTTTACATGTTAAAACCAAAATTCAATTATTTTCAAAACATCATATTTTCATCTTCATTCAGGGGCAAAATGGTCATTTGTGTGCATGTGTTAATTTAAGAATTTTTACTTGGACAATTTTTATGATTTTTATAGGATATTTTGATGCATTTGGAAGTGGGATTCATGATGATATATGCATGCACAAGGAAATACAAAGGAATGAAGAGGAAATAATTCAAGTTCAAGATCATGGAGGACCACACCCACTTACCTAAATGTACAATTATGAGCTAATGGACAACTAAGTGGAGGTTAAAGCTTCATGCACAACAAATGATGGATTAATTAGTGGCTAATGGTTACTTGGTGGCCACACTTCCTAAAGGGCATTTTGGGAAGCACCTTAAAAATGGAATTAGGGTTTTATGCATGTTTAAATAGCCCACTTGTGTACATGAAAAGATCATCTAATCTTTCATTTTACTTAGGAAATTAAGAGATCAAATTGTAAGCTCAATGTTCTATGAAATGAAAATGGCTTCCAAGCCTCTTTCTTCTCTCTTTTCTACATGCTTTTCTTTGTTTTATTGTTAATGTTTATTTCTATGCTCTCTTTCCTTTAATGTTCATAGCTTAGATTTACATTTATGCAAGTAGTGTAGTTTATATTTTTATGCAAGTAGTTAGTAGCTAATCTCTTTTGCTTTCTTTGCTTATTTTCTATTTTCTTCTCTTTTTAATGTTGAAATTTATTTGTGTTGCTTCAATGCCACAAATGAGTAGCTAAACCCCTTCAATTTAGGGGTAATGAAGCTCTCAAATATTATGTAATTTCAACATTTGTTATGATTTATGATCTCTTTGTTTGTGTTTTATGAAAGTGAATTTTGATGCAAGTTTATACAAGTGGGTTTGATAGCTTATATTGCTTATGCAAATGAGCTATACTTATTCAACATAAACACAAGTTGCATCATCATTTGCTAATCCATTTTTGATTTTGAAATGAAAGTAAAAATGAAATTTGATGATCTATATTACTAGTTACAATAGTAAATAGATCATACTTAAATTAACTTTTTCTTTGGCTTCATTTTCATGAGAATTATAAGTGGTATAATTGTTGTATTATAGTTTGATGGTTTGAGTTATGTTAATTAATAACATAAACAAACCATACTTATGATAAATACAACACTTTACTTAATATCAAAGTTGGAGATCATAAATTCTTTGTTTGTTGATTTAAAAAAATATTAGAGTGGATTTGCCTCTAAATTGTTCTCTAGTTTAATAGTTTTTTTGTAATCACATTTTAATTCTAGCTTTAGCTTCCTTTTGTAGTTAACAACTTTCATCTCACTTTGGTCTAATTTGATTGAATATATTTTTAATCTCTCACAATTCCCTGCGGATCGATCCATATTCGCCACGTACTACAAAGTGTACGCCGTGCACTTGCGGTTATAATTTTAATTTAAATTCGTTCGACAGTTTTCTAAACCAACAGAATTTCCGTCGACGAACAAGGGTGAATAGTGTTTTAAGAAATTTTTTAATCTTTTTGAGTTTATCTTAATTTGTTAACAATGTATACGCTAATCAGACACAGATATGAACACAGAATCAAACACAGATGCAAATATAAAGTAAAAGCAGTAAAGGAAAGAACACATCGGATTTTATACTGGTTCAGAATTACCCTACATCCAGTCCCGCAACACAAGTACGGATTTCCTTTCAAAAACAATTCTTACAAATACAACCCTCGATTTCAAGGCTACGAGGTACACTGCTCCAGATTCACAATCCTCTGGGTAGAGATACTTGTTTTCTGGGGCAACAAGTTCACCCAATTGATTTCCAAGGCTACAATCACACCTTTTCTCGCTCTATTGGTTACAAAAAGTCTATAACTCAGATTAGCACTTGGATCTTGTAGAGATAGTGGAGAGAATCAAAACCAAAAATTATCTAGTTAGATTCGATATTGATTTCGGCAGAGTAATGGTGTAATTTGTAAATAAGAAAGTGGAGAAGAAGAAGAAGAGAAGTTAAATCAGAGAAAAAAGTGATTAAAATTCGTTGAAAACACCCTTTATTTATAGTAGATCAATAGCCATGTCCATTGGTGAAGGGATGTAGCGAATAGACACTTCTTTTAAAAAACAATTTAACTGTCACCATGTCGACAGTGGTACATGTGACCATGTCGACATGCCCTTGTATTTTTTGGTGATTTGTTTTTCTTTGAAAATAATTTCTATATTATATTATACTTATATTTAAACTTTAAAATATACTTATATATAGTTATAATACATAAATAACTATAGAGAACAATATTAAAATATATATAATAATTTTCTATACTTCTATATTTAAATCTTAAGTATAAATATATTAAACAGCTAAATATATTAATATCAAAATTGTAGTTTAAAAACTTAGGATAATAATTTAAAATCAAAGATATTTAAAATTAAGGATATTTAAAACTAAAGATATTTTTGAGGCTAAAATATATTGAAAAACCAGGACAGAAGATTTTGGATTTTAAACAGGAATATTTAAAATCATTTTGAAAAACAAGCTATATATTTTGAAAATCATTTTGAAATAAAAGTAAGTGGATACAAAACGATGTTCCACTAGATTTTTCATAGGTTCCATCCTACTTAGGGTTCCATCCCTTTAACGAGCACGAAGTGGATTCCATTCCACGAATAAAATAGATTTTAAGATGTCAGTGCCTTTCTATGAGTTTTAACAATATTCCTAACTATATAACTTATCTTGGAAACTTGAACTCTTGAAATTCTTGATACTCATGAGTCTTGAATCTCGATATCTTTAATCTTTGATCTTGAATCTTTATACTGTACAGTTCTTCATTCTATAGTACCTGCAAACATATCTATATATATATCTACACAATAATGTTAGTATTATATATTTTATAATCTAATTCTAAGTAAGGTTGTTGTCATCAAAACCAACTCCTCAGGGACTAACATGAGGCTGGTGGTCGAGGCTTCATACTTAGCTTCGTTGTTTGTTACAAGGAAATTGAGTTTCAAGGTGTAGCAGATCGATCATTCCTCAGGAGTCATTAACACGACTCTTGCGCCATAACACTGATCATTGGATGCTCCATCCACGTACATTTTCCATCTGTTAGTTGGTTCTCCACTACTCTTCGAGTAGTAGTCTGATGTAGTGAATTTAGATATGAGGTATGCTAATTTCCGTCTTTGGATAGCTCTTCGAGGGAAATAAGCGATATCGAATTGGCTTAGTTCAATATTATATTTAAGTAGTCTTTCAAACGTCTCAGGTCATTGTATGATGCTAGCTTTTGTAGCTTCGGGTCGATATTTAATGCATGGCTCGCGATAGTCGGTGAAATCACACACGCATGTCAGAATGGGTCCAAGGGAACATATCATCATTTATTCAGAGAAATCCAACTATTTCTTTTATCATCATTGTACTAAGCTGTTATCCGATCTTCAGCATCCATGAAGGGTCGCCATGGCTAACTGTAATGTTGATTGTCAGTTTAGCCAGTGCAATCTTGGATTCTTCGAGTTCAGATATAATTATTTTGCATAACATTCAATGTGAAATATGGTTGGGATGGTCAATGTTGATGGTTGCTCTGGTCGAATCCTAGAGTCTTGTCATGAGTTATTAAGTCTGATAGTGAAGGGCTATGAATGCTCTGATTGATTATCTGCAAATGGCCAAAGATCAGGCTTAGAAGCACGTTGAAGAAAATGTCGATTAGAGGTCGGCCTCGAGTTGCGTCAAGCTGCATAGCTGGATTTTGCTTTGAGTTTGAATTTTCTTGTATATTCGAGTAATGCGCATTCCATTCAATGCATTCATGATCCTTTACCCGTCCTTCGGGTTGGAGTGATAGTCAGTTGCCTACAAGCTTAGGCATCGATTTAATGATTCTATCTCTAGGCATTCTTTCGGTCGTAGCCTTGAGTAGTTGTAAACACTATATATAAGTTTCAATATTGAGCTATCACAACCAGTCTTTGGATGATCACGCTTCTGCTCCTAGTCTCGGGTTGATAAATGTACTGCGTGGACAGTTGAGTCTCGTCCTAGTTTTGTTTATACCCCCACCTAAACTCCAAAGACATAGAATTGATCGGTGAATAGTCGGTTCAGATTCATCCTGCTTCTCGCTCGTGACCCCAAGTCTGGGGTATATATCAATAAGTAGGAAGGCCAGCCATGCCCACTTTAGCTTTATTCTCTTTCCCATTGAATCGTGGGATTAGGTTAGTTGATGGGAGGCTGAGTCTTGCCTATCCTGGATTGTATTGTGGTTTTTCATTCCAAGGATAATACTCCGATGCCTCGTCAGTTTATGGGCGTAAGTTGGGTACTGGACGGTCAGCTACGTCCACTTTGGTTCATGTTTTGTAATCAGATCTCGGGGTAAAGTTGGCTCAAGTGCAGTCAGGTCATGCTCATCCAGTTGCATATTCCTCCTGATGGATCGAAGGAGGGTGCTGGAGAATTGATAACCAAGTCTTCGTGGTTTTCACTCCTTTCCACACTCTGGTGGTTATAGTTTTTCAAGGGACATTCGGGTCACATTCGTATGTGATTGGTGCGGATCGATATTGACCCTCGGTCTGAGGTATGATATAGTCGGTCATTCGTAGCTTTGGATGCCATTCCGATTGGTTTTGTATTGAGGCCTCCTTGCAGTCGTTGCCTTAAGTTGTAAAGAACGCCAAGCTAGAGCTACAATGAGCTGTCGTATTCAGCTTTTAGTGATTTGTACTCCTGCTTCCAACATTGATTTGGCCAGGCCACAAGTCGGATGGTCGAACTCCATCCTTAGCGAGTTAATACTCCTCCCGTCGATTTCAGGCCGAAGTTTGCGGAATAGAGAACGGTCGAAATCCACTCATCTATTTATCGATGTTTATACGCCACTCTGCATTCTGGTGACTCAGAGTTGTTCTTTTGTCGGTCGACTAGCGCCCAGTTTGTGTTCATGCTTCGATCCATGCTCCGGGGACTTCGAGATTTGTTGAACGGTTTATGCTCTAGTCCACAGTTTGGGATGTAGAGATTTTTGTCAAGTCGTTTATACTCTAGCCCGCGCTTTGGGGACTCAGAGTACTCTAGTCCGCTTCAGGGACTTAGAGATTTTTGTCAAGTTGTTTATACTCTTGTCCACGCTTTGGGGACCCAAAGTACTCTAGTCCGCTTCAGGGACTTAGAGATTTTTCTCAAGTCGTTTATACTATAGTCCACGCTCTGGGGACTCAAAGTACTCTAGTCCGCTTCAGGGACTTAGAGATTTTTCTCAAGTCATTTATACTCTAGTCCGCGCTCTGGGGACTCAAAGTACTCTAGTCCGCTTCAGGGACTTAGAGATTTTTCTTAAGTCGTTTATACTCTAGTCCGCACTCTGGGGACTCAAAGTACTCTAGTCCACTTCAGGGACTTAGAGATTTTTGCCAAGTCGTTCATACTCTAGTCCGCACTCTGGGGACTTAGAGTACTCTAGTCCACACTCTGAGAACTTAGAGATTTTTTAAGTCGTTTATACTCTAGTCTGCACTCTGGGGACTCAGAGTACTCTAGTCCGCACTCTGGGGACTTAGAGATTTTTTAAGTCTTTTATACTCTAGTCCGCACTCTGGGGACTCAGAGATTTTTTAAGTCATTTAAACTCTAGTCCGCACTCTGGGGACTCAGAGTACTCTAGTCAGCACTCTAGGGACATAGATATTTTTTAAGTCGTTTATACAAAAAATCATTTATACTCTAGTCTGCACTCTGGGGACTCATAGTACTCTCGTCCGCACTATGGGGACTTAGAGATTTTTTAAGTCGTTTATACTATAGTCCGCACTCTGGGGACTCAGAGTACTCTAGTCCGCACTCTAGGGACTTAGAGATTTTTTAAGTTGTTTATACTCTAGTCTGCACTCTGGGACTCAGAGTACTCAAGTCTGCACTCTGGGGACATAGAGATTTTTTAAGTCGTTTATACTCTAGTCCGCGCTCTGGGGACTCAGAGTACTCTAGTCCGCACTCTGGGGACTTAGAGATTTTTTAAGTCGTTTATACTCTAGTCCGCACTCTGGGGACTCAGAGTACTCTAGTTCGCACTCTGGGGACTTAGAGATTTTTTAATCGTTTATACTCTAGTCTGCGCTCTGGGGACTCAGAGTACTCTAGTCCGCTTTAGGTACTTAGAGATTTTTTTTAGAGTAGTCGTATTTCGACCCGTTTGATTTGTATTTCATTTACCGTGTCGAGGCTAATGTTGTCGAATGAACAGTCGAACCGCGTTTGCTCATGGAATGGGACTATGCCCTCAGCATCAAGGACGAAACTTGAAAAATGGACGGTCAATTCTCGTCCGCTTGGTGATTGTAGCTCTTAAAATCAAGTCAAGGAAGGAGGTATATGATAGATGGTTGGATCACATCCATGCTGGGGTTGGATAATCAAGTCTAGCACAATTTTCTTCGTATCTCTTTCTAGAAAATGAAGATAATGGATTATTGAGTAGACAAAGTAAGTTGCATATGTTTTAAGGTGCAGTCGCGTCCATGTATTGAGAACGATGGTTAACGAGTAGGCAGTCTATCATAGCTACTTCAAGTCGGGCTTTCAAACCATCTTTTGTGTTCAGGGTAGGATTTGATGTGTAGATGATCAAATCATGTCCGCTCTAGTTAGATCCCAGCATCACTGAGCTCCATGAGAGCCATATGTATTTTATCGAACTTTACTTTATGACCCGAGGAGTGGATGATCGGGCCACATTCATTCCAAGCCTTGCTTAGGCCACCAAATCAAATATGGAGGTCGATGAATGGACGGTCAATCATGTATGCTTTTTATTGGGCTCTAACCATGATGAGATTTTCAATCTCTAGTCCTTGGCCCCAAATCAAAGGCACATGGTTGATGATGAGCGATCGAATCATGCTCGTCTTGATGAAACTCCACAAATCCGATCAAGGTCTGCGTTGATTGGTTGGCGGCCAACTCTGAGTACATGGTCACCTGCATCGTTTTGAAAGTAGTTTAGTTCAAGTTGGTCGTAGTTCATAGAACAATTGAAATAGAAATAGAAATAATTCAAAGAAGATTGGATTAAATCTCATTGATGAGTGAAGCAGCATTGTGTGCTCGCTATTCAACTTTGCCACTAGCTCCTTTCAAAGGGATGTCGGCCGTCAGCAGTCCAATTGATAATCATAGTTCTTTATTGATAGGCATCGGATGTTCGCTGTCCACTATTCTGCAGGACTTGTACATACTGTTGAAGCTTTCCTTTCCAGACAGCCTTTCGATCACACCTCGGAGGTGTTTGTAATCGCCAGTGTTAGGATCAGTGAGCATCTTGGAATATACAACATTCCTCTGATTTTCTCTGGGCTTCGGTGGACTCTCTTGAGGTTGGTTTTCAGTACCACTCTGAGTCGCGAGTCTCCAAGTAGAGGCTTTCGATTGAATCTTTAAAAGAGCATATGAGTCGAATTTTGAGATCTTGGTTCGTTTATTGGAATCTGAGTCCTTAGCCAACTATTCTGTATTGTTATTTTTCCTAGTCTACTCCATTCCTCCTCACTTTGGTTTTGATTCATTTTGTAACAGAAACGATCCATGGTCGTAGGAGGTTCTCCACCTAACTAGCTGCTAAAATATATCTGGAGGTTGACTCCCCTCAAACGCGATCAGTATGATATCCTTGTTAGCATTTGGAACAAATTGCTTGGAATCAAACATTGGTTTGCATGGAGTCACTAAATTCGAAGTGCTGGGTCAGTGAAGAATGGTGCTTGGAGTCATCTTGGCGTTTTCCTAGAGTCATATCATCTATGTTCTCCAACCTTTGGGAGTATCGTTTGAGTAGCGGTTGCTTGTCCGTTCCCTTGTTGCCATTCAGAGGTTGCCGCTTGACCCTCTATACCCTGGTCGGTTATAGGATGTAAGGGAAGTGGATAGAATCTTCCTTCACTAAGTTGAGTTTTGAATTCACTATGCGGAGGCATTGCGCTGCGGCTAGGGTTCGTACCCGATCCATATATTTTTTTTGTACATGGATCGGTCAGATGGTTTTTTTAAGAGAGGGATTGGTATACACTGGGTCGGCATGCTTGTAAAGCACAAGAATAGAAGGTGGTCCGGTGTTGGAGTGTAAGCATGGTGGATCGGCCAAGAGTGGCTCGGCCAAGGCGGCTCGGCCAAGGCAGTTCGGCCAAGGGTGGCTCGGTCATGGCAGTTCGACCAAGGGTGGCCGGCCAAGGCGGCTCGGCCAAGGGTGGCCGGCCAGGGCGGCTCAGCCAAGGCGGTTCTGCCAAGGGCGAGTCGGCCAAGAGTGGCTTGGCCAAGGAGGTTCGACCAAGGATGGCTCGGCCAAGGCAGTTCGGCCAAGGTGGGTCGGCCAACGGCGGCTCGGCCAAGGCGGTTCGGCTAAGGATGGCTCGGCCAAGGCGGTTTGGCCAAGGTGGTCCGGCCAAGAGTGGCTCGGCCAAGGTGGTTCGGCCGAGAGTAGTTCGGCCAAGGCGGTTCGGCCAAGGTGGTTCGGCCAAGAGTGGCTCGGCCAAGGCGGGTCGGCCAAGAGTGGCTCGACTAAAGCGGTTCGGCCAAGGTGGTTCGACCAAGGTGGTTTGGCCAAGATGGATCGGCTATACGGAGTATATGGAGCGATCGGTATACAGTCGTTTTGGAGCGGTCGGCATATGCCTTTTCTGGAGCGGTCGGTATACGCCTTTTCTGGAGCGGTCGGCATACGCCTTTTCTGGGGCGGTCAGCATATACACATTTGCCTTGGTGAGGGTTCGGCCATATGAGAGATCAGCTGAATTGCCTTAAGAGAAGTGCCAGCCTTCATTTAACTTGAGTGCAAACTTCAACATCCAATCCCAAGATCTTGCGTACATCAGTAAATCCAATCCCATGGCTAATAGCTTCCTTTAGATCTCTTTCAAATCTGAGTAGAATAGGAAGTTTGCTGGTAAACAACTAGATCTATCTCGCGAATATGGAAATCCACTAGTAGTTGATGAGATCCAATCAAGCTGAGAATCCAAGTTCTCAGTGAAAGCACCAAAATGTTAGCACCAAAATTGGTCACTAACACCCTTGAATAGAGTTATGTAGAGAGATTAATGAAGAAAGTAAATTAAAACAGAAAAATAATGCAAAGTGCAAAAAGAATAGCAGAAACGAGAACACCAGATTTATAGTGGTTCGGCGTAATTGTCTACGTCTACTTTGAATATGATCTTTATTTCTTTCCCTATCACTTGAATACAGATAAAATCCGTAAACAAACCAATTGAATACAAGTTTGAATCGAAAATAGGAGAGTATAAAAAATGGCAGAGTTTCCCTGGAGTTCTCCCAAAAGAAGGTCCTTTCAATTGTACCCCTGCCTCTGTATTTATAGAAGAAGATAGGCTGAACTCGCTTTGCAGGCCCAGGAACAAGGTACTTCGGCCCATAGCAGGCGACTTCTGTGTACCGAGCCAAGCATACCGAACGGTGGTCGCCGATCGATGGTGGCCGAATGATGGTGGCCGAACGATGGTGTGCCGAACGATGGTGGCCGAACGATGGTGTGCCGAACGATGGTGGCCGAACGATGGTGGCCAAACGATGACATGCCGAATGAAGGTGGCCGAACGGTGGTTGTCGAACAAACATGGCCGAGCGACCTCTCCTTGGACGCCTAGACTGAGCCATCTCATTTTCCCATTCTTGACCGAGTGGTATCTGCCGATCCTCCTTTGACCAAGCCATACATACCGATCCACACATTCATGCCGGACCATATCGATTGCATCAAACCCTTATATCCCTAGTCTCCTCTTGGCCAAAACCTTGTCCAATGCTAACTATAACTTCTGCAACTGTCGCTTTGTAGCCGGGCCAAGTAGCCAGGTAGCAGTTCCTCTAGCCATGCCTATCAGCTTCCTTTAGATTGCCTTCAAATCCGATTAGAATAGGAATTTTTTTTGGTTAATAATTGGATCTATCTCACGAATATGGGAATTCACCAGTAGATGATGAGATCAAATCAAGCTGAGAATTCATTTCTTATTGAAAGCACCAAAATGTTGACGCCAAAAATGGGCATCAACACCCATAGAATCTCATAGAGATTAAACAAAGAATGGAATTGAAAACTAAGCAGAAGAAGTAAATGAACACACAGATTTTTATAGTGGTTCAGCAATCTTGGCCTACGTCCAATTTATATTTTATTGATATTCCACTCGATTATCATTACAAGAGTGTTTGGATCAGCTCGAATCCATTAGTACAAAAGTGAAGAATAAAAATGGCAGAGCTTCGGCAGAGAAAGCAGTCCCCTTTTCTGACGCCATGCCTGCTGTATTTATAGGGGAAGACGTGCACGGATCGGACCAAAATTTTGGCAGAAGGTTCAGGAGATCGAGACGAGGTGACCAAAAAATTTGCAGGCCCATCGGTGCCCATAATAGGGGTCGGTACCGACTCTATAAATGCATTCAAATGAGAGCTGTGATCCCTATGAGGGATGCCCCTTGATGTTAGCTACTTGCTCCCCAAATTTTGTGCAATTCCAACATACAGTTTGTGAGATATTTCATTTTCCGTGAAGTAGTGTTGCTTGAATTCTGATTTCTGCCGATCGCTCTAGAGGGATAGGCACCGATCCCTCCAACTTGCTCCAAATACCATGTGATCCCTATGGGGAGTTCCACACATCCTATTTAACTTATACACCAAGTTTCATGTTGATAGCATCTGTAGATTTTGAGTTATTGACCGATCATTGTTGCAATATGCAGTGAAAGCTGAATATGGAGGATCCCTTTTACACCGATCCCTTTTTATACCGACCCCTTTTATACCGACCCCTTTTTATACCAAACCCTTTTATACTGATCGCTTTTGATAGGTGAAGTAATTTTCCCATAACTTGAGCATACGAACTCCAAATGACTTGAAACTTGGAATGTAGCCTCATGGGGCCTTCCTTGTCACTGTATATTGATCTTACTAAGTTTGGGACATTAATTAAGGATATATACTGATCCCCTAAGGAAAGGGATAGGCACTGAACCTCCGCCTAGGGGAGGCATTCTTCCATACTTAGAATATTCTGGAGATTCTATCCGTTGGTCTCGGTTGATCGTCGCTTCATATCATTACCTACGCTTGATCTCTGAGCCAAATAATCATCTCTCCAGTTTGTCTTCCTCGATGATCGTCTAGTCTAACTTGTCCAATCAGTCTAAATATAATCGGGCCAAAAGACCGAATAACAGTAAGCTTGTTTTGGAAAAATGTTTACAAAAATAAATATTTTAAAGAAATACCTATAACGTGACCAGAAATCGTTTTATCGATAAACAACTTTTCACTCTTCGAAAGTTGTTCAAATATTTTTTACATACACTTATTTGCTTAGGAAATCATTAATAAGAAATAAAAATATTTTTCATAAGCCACTTTTGGAAAAATTCTAGAAGATTCAAGAAGGGAGAGGTAAAATAGCAATAAGTTAAGGGATGGAAGTGATATTTTCCTTAGGAAATGAGGTGTAAAGGTGGCATATGAGGGGGAGGCTCCTTTTTGACCTTTCATGAAGGGTAGAAGGTGGTAGAAACCACTTATTCAAACCTATAAATATACCCTTAAGGTTAAGGCTAATCACTTTGTATAAATTAAGAATATGCTAAGGAACTAATTAGTACTAATTCACTTCTATCTCCACTTATCTTCTTCTAATCAAAGCAAATCAAATTCAAACTTCACCAAACTTTGGCAATAGGCCTAAATAACCATAGAAAGCATGAATATCAAGTCAAAAGTGGAAGAAGTGAAGAGGAGAGGGGTTTCTTGTGTAGGCCGTGAGCATGAATGGAGAATGAGAGCATGATATTATGGTTTTGGAGATAAATGTTGGATCTTTAGGATTTTGGTGATGGTAGGAAGTGTTCTTGACTTTGTAAGGGTTTGTGCTGGAGTTTGACTTAGATCTAAGTGAGTTATCTCACTATCTTATATATATATATATATTGTATATATGTTGTGCGCTTGAAATATAAAGTTAAAGTGACATTAACTAAGTAGTTTTAAACCTTGGAACCTCTTGCTTTTGAAAGCAAATGACAACTTCATATGGTATAACATCACTTATATTACCCTCTTAAACATGTGGTGTGGCTTTGACCTCTTAAACATGTGGTGTGGTTTTGACTTAATGTTTAATTGGTAATTTGGCTTGTGTATTGAATTAAAGTACGTTTGAAAGTGTTTGAAGCGAGAATAGTAGCTATAAGTGCACTTTGATACCCTTAACTTTAACTTGTATAAATGGAAGATTTATGAACTTTACTTAGGATAATTTTATTTGGTGGTTACATATATTTTGGTATATGGAACAGTAAAAAAATAGTTTGAAAAATTATAGAAATTGTGAACCAAAGTTGTGGAAGTTAGAAGCGAAAAGGTCACTATGGATGCACTTTGAAAATGCATTGTTTGTCGGCGATTTTCAAAGTTAACTTTGAGAGACATTCTTGGGGCTTCTTTGCATTTTTAATAAGTACTATAAGTGTACCTTATTACTGGAATAATATGGAAGTTTAAGTCATTTAGTAACTTGTGAAACAAAGTGTAAAAAGTTATAGCGAGAAGAAGGTCGCTATATGAGCACTTTGAAATGTCATGTTTTTGAGAATTTTTGTAATTAAATTAAAAGACATCCTTAGGGGTTTCTTTACATTATTAATAAGTGTTATATGTGTATTGCTGGAAAAAAATCTAAGTTTAAAAGATTTAGAACTGGTCAAATAAAGTGGCTAAAATTAGAGCAAAAAGGTGGTTATAAATACACTTTTTAATTATATCCTATTTTCGGGAATTTTTATAAATAAATTAAAAGATATCCATAGGGGTTTATTTCCATGGTTTTTGAGTACCCTATGGGTAGTGCTTACTTCAAAATTAAATCATTTTTTTAGTGATTAAAACCGGTCGCAAAGATCATGCTTTTCAATGTTGTTCTTTATCAAATACATTTAAGAGCATGTATAAATGATGTAGTAAGTTACTTATGGTTTTAAGTATCTAAAAATGATATTTAAATTTGGTATTTTCCCCTAATCTTTTTAAGGATGTTTTCTAACATATTTTGTAGTATTTTCAAGTTGGTTTGAAGTTTATTATATTTATTTATGAATTTTGGAAATAAATGGGTTTTAAAATACAACACATGGTTTTTAATCATTTTCATCAAATTATAAGTTAGCTATTTTCAAGTAATATTTTACATATATTTTTAAAACCTATTTATAAGTATTTTTTTAAAGTACATATATAAGTTTTGAAAAAGAAAATTAACTATGCTTAGCATTAAAAACCGACGAAGTAGGTTATCTATTTGCGAGTGTTAAGTTTGATATTCGAGTAGGGATAGAAGCAATAGTGCTCTAACCTACCGGCTTCCCTCTTGACTGAGGAATAGATAAGTTGCGAATGTCAGAAACATATCAATCGTTTTGATTTCTTACTCATTTATGAAAGTCATTAATATTATACTTAACATTAATAGCCGACGAGGTAGACTTATCTATCAGTGAAAGTCAGTAACGAAGTGTCTAGGCAAGGCTTTTATTTTCAACCATTGCATTAACTTACCTAACTTCACTTTTGAATGAGGGATAGTATAAGTTGGAATGTTGGAAATGAGTTAAGTATATGAACCATGATTTCCATAAAAGATCATCTTTAGAACTGGGTAGTTAACTTGTCAAATACCAAACTTGACCAAATATTAACTTAAATCTTTAAATGAATGCTTTTAAATATAATGTAAGTATGGAATGGTTTTGGGTTTATTGTAACAATGTGTTAATAACATTCGTCTTTAACCCTTTTTATTATACTTATGAATGTAAATATATTTTTAAAGGAATGTTTTAAAGATAAGCATAAGTGAAATGGTTTTGGGTTTGTAGTGACAGTGTCTAAGTAATATTAATGTTAAATCTTTTTGAATGGATTTGTGAAAGTTCTTAGATCCTTAAATTGGATATTTTGAAGAAAATTATAAGTATGGAATCATTTGGAAAAATATAGAAAAATAAAGGTTTAAAGTAAGAAATTGATTTGTGAATATGCTTATACCATTTGAGATAAGTATATAAATACTTTTTGAAGTGTTAAAAGAGTACAAATAAATAGTGGGGATTGATATATGAAGTTTTATTAGATAAAAGAAGTTTTACTAATAAAAGAAGTTTTAATTAATAAAAGATTAATTAAATAAAAAAGGGATTAGAAGTCGCTTATATGACATAGTTGTGCTTTGTGTGACTTTATCGTGCTTTATGAGGTTACTCATTTATGGAAATTATTTAGTCATGTACTTGCACTAAAAGTTCATAAATGTGATAAGTATACGAGAATTAGTTTCCATATGCGCTCGTTCTCATTATTGTTGAATATGACCAAATTCTTCGATTCAGTCTTGAAGAAACTGGGATTAGTAAGTGTTCCACTTATCAGAAACCACTTCAGGACTGAGATACGTATTCTATCTCTTGAAAGTGGATCTATTTGAGATGCTGAAATCCATATGTGATTTCGAGATCTATTCGAGATGTGGGAATCCATTTGGGGATTCGTGTTCTGTTCGAGCGATGAAGACTCATATGAGAGATGCTGAACGTAACCTCGACATCAGAAATGGCTAAAGACAGAGTAGGATGCACAACCTTGGATTTTTCTAACCTGCGATGGAGTATGTCAACTCCAAAACTAGAGTATGCTTATCAATGTTTCGCATGGAAGTTGATGATACTTTGTTCCATATGGTTTGTGATCGCTTGTTCGGGCATGGGCCAGTTATGTTTACCTTATGGTTTATTTTAGCTAGAGATATACGATGCTCGGAAAGTGTTTTCTAATCCTTGTGCATGTAGTTCGGGTCTGGCTTCACCAGAGAGATCTCCATGGAAAATCCATATACGAACGTACCTTAGCAGTTTTGATTGTACCCTTAGTATGTTTTCATGTGATCAATGTAAGCATCACAACTATTTTCTGATTTATATTCTCCAAACTAGACATTATCTATTATATCACCTTATGTACTTATTAGATAAGTGGTTCTTTTGAGGGGATAACCGTTATGGCATTCCGTGTGGTCTCAAAAGTACCATTATATACTGGTCTCATATTTCTTGAGTTTCTCGTACCAAACATTTGTCCAATACATGGTTTTTGTTTTCCCTACATTCCTTATGTGCTCTTCCGAATTGTTTGAGGAAGGCAAGTTTTTGTTGATGTTCATTGGAGCTTGAGGAGACGTGCTAGATATTTCACCTACTGTTGTATTCTTATTTTCGCTGCATTACTATATTGTACATATCAGCATTTGTGAGGATATATTCTTATAACTGTCTAGGCTGATGACAATATTTAGAATTGCAACTCTGAAGTGTTCTGTATCTTACGGTGATAGTTTTATACTATCTTTTGATATTAAATGTTATCGTTCCGTCGGGAGATTCTGATATTATGTTCCTTCTTTCTTGTTCTATTTCTTATTATTTTTATTTTACCTTAACAATTTGTCTTTCTTACATTTGGATGCTTGGCATACAAATACCATGGATGTATTAGTGTTGATATTTAAGGATCGAAAAACAGGTCATTACAATTATCCTCATACTAAGTGTACTCAAAGCTCCAACTTACAACAAACTCTTACGTAGCATCAGAACATATCTAACATCCGTGATAGTCCTAACAACACCATCAAACATTCTAATCCTCACATTTTTGACGCCCACAACATGGCAAGATGTGTCATTCCCCATATAAACTGCTCCACCATCAATCTTCCTATAATTGACAAAACAGCTCTTATCTGGTGTCATGTGACAAGAGGCTCCAGAATTAAACACCCAACTTGTAATTTCTAAAGGTTAAATACTGATTGAAAATAATGATGTATTACTATCACTACCACCTACATCTGATCTAACTGCCATCGAAACTGAAACATTTCCCTTTCTCTCTCTCTTCTCTCTTCTTTCTAAGAGTTGGGAAATCCTATATAAAATGCACCTTCTTTTTACAATAATAACATACACCCTTTCTAGGAACCATAAAGTGGGATATATGCAAATTTTTCCTACCTTCAAGGTGTTTCTGGCTCTTATCACTTCTTCTAAATGAATTGAGTTGTTATTGAAGAATACTATCATTAGTCTTTACCCTCCATGCCCCAGAAACTTTCTTTCTAGCAAATTTGATGATGCCATAATTTTCATACCAGTACTAGAAGAATTTGTCATTGATAACTAAGCTAGAACAAGACAGCTAGCTTTGATACTAATCCATTGTGCATATTTGAATTAAGTTACCCTAATTCCAAAACTATTGCGGAATACTTATGCACGAAAACAATAAAATGATCTAGCCTGTCGATTAATTATCAACTGCCAATTCAATAACAATAATCACCAAACAAAGAAAAATAGAAGAGCAACGAGCACAAAGATTTAACGTGGTTCGACCAAATTTCTTATGTCCACGGACCCAACAACTATTTTTTATTTTATTGAAGAAAGAGAATATTAGAGAGAGATTATAAAATTATAGGTAGCAAAGTGAAGAGACTAACATATAATTACAAATTGAATAATAAATTTCTCCAAAGACTTATTTGCTCTCAAAACTCCTAATTTGATTTGACTACATAAATTAGGGTTTAGTAAAGAAATGGACAATGGTGAATGCTCTCTCACATACAATATGAAAATGAACGCCTTCATTTAAATAGTTTAAGAATGATGTAATTACTTGGAGACTATGAAAATTAATTTCCTGATTACCTGACAATCTTTCCAAATTCCATGATTTGATTTCAACGCAAATAGATGATGGAAATCTTAGTTTCCATAAATTTTCTTTATTGATTGAATCTCCACGTATACACTTTTCTATCTCCATATTACAAATCCATCGTCTAATTAATTGATTAACAAATTAATACCAGAAAAGACAAGACCACTGAACGAATTTCTTTTGGTGTAAGCATCATAATTGGATATCCCTACATCTCTCCTAGCATATATATTTTTATTGCTACATTTATTGTAAGAAAAGGAATCCTTTAGTGATACATGCTACTAATATCATATATATGCTCATCTCCTTTAAGATATCTTACGATGTGGGACTAATCATATTCCAATTTACGCATCCACTTTAATACAATGCGAGCCACACTTATCAGATCTCCATCTTAGCGAGCATTTTTTCTTAATTCAACTTGAAGTTATGCAGAGTCCTCAAATACTTAGATAAGGTCGCTAACACATCTCAGCAGTTCAGATAAGATCGCTACCACTTCTTAGCAGTTGAGCCAAACTAATTTTACAAAGGGTCTCCTTTTCCATGGTTGGAGCAGGCCGCGTTCTAACATGTAACTCCACCTTAATGAGAATTACAAGCTCAACCCATATACTTGAGCATACTTAGGTCAAGGTTGCATCATATTGGTCCCATCGAACCATCGACTTTGATACCATATTGTAATTTTCGGCACCCCCTCACATCTACACCATGCACCACTTCATTTAGTGTATAAAAGGCAAGACCACCGAATGAAGCTCTTTTGGTGCCAGCATCATAATTGGATATCCCTACATCTCACGGGAGCACATCTATTTTCATGGCAGCACTTATTGTAACAAAAAATACATTGTTGTTGCGTGCTACCAATACCATATATGCTCATCTTCTTTAAGATATCTTATGATATGGTATTTATCGCAATCCAATCTACGCACTTACTTTAATACAATGCGAGTCACACCCAATAGATTTCCACCGAGACGAGCATTTCTCAAATTTAACTTGAAGTTATAAAGAGTCCTCACAACACTTGGATAAGGTTGCTTACACCTCCAACAGTTCATATCAGGTCCCCACCACCTCTCAATAGTTGGGCCAAACTGTTTTTTACAAAGACTCCTCTTTTTGTCAAATAAAGCATGTCGCGTTCTAACATATAACTCCACTTTAATGAGAATCTCGAGCTCAAGCCACATCCTGTAGCATAGTTAGGTCAACGTGCATCACATTGGTTCCCTCGAACCATCAGCTCTGATACCATGTTGAAATTTCGGGCACCCCCTTGCATGTCCGTCACACATGCACTTCATTTAGTGTAGAAGGGGAAAGACCACCAAATGTAGCTCTTTTGGTGTCAACGTCATGATTGGATATTGATGCAGCGCACCATGATAAGTCGCTCACCACAATCATCTTAGGTCGCTCACAGGCTATAAGCGACCTAGCGAGTCACATTGACCGACCTAGCGAGTTAACGGTTCAAGAAACCAAGGTCAGCGAGTTAAGTAGCCTGTAGCGCGCCAGCGAGTTATGCGAGTTACGACCTAGAGAGTCGCGACCTAACTCTAGCGAGTTAACGACCCAAGGAATCAAGCCCAGTAAGTTAAGTCGCTCAGCCAACCGGATAAGCGACCTAACAAGTCGCGCCAAACCAATACTGCCACATTTCTTTAGGTCGCCAGCGAGCTACGACCTAACGAGCTACGACCTAACGCGCTACGACCTAACGAGCTACGACCTAGCGAGTTAGGTCGCATATGTCGCAAATCCTTAAGTCGTTTAACTATGCCGCCTGTTCTTAGGTCACTCAAGATCTTATGCCGCATCTCTATATGTCGTTCCAGTATGCCGCTTTCCTTAAGTCGCTCATCTTAAGTCGTTCCAGTTGTTATGTCGCTCCAGATTTTAAGCCGCAAGTACTTATCTCGCTAAGTCGTTGCAGAAGCTGAGTTGCCTTATGTCGCATGAAGTTAGGTCGTGTGATATGTATATTGTTGTAATTTGTTAAGTCGTATGTCGCTTATGTTGTTAAGTCGTGAATGTTAGGTCGTGAGTCGTTTGTTCTTATGTCGCCTACGTTGAGTCGTGTAACTTGTGTGATGTAATTCTCTATAAATAGGGATGTGTTGTCATTTGTAAAAGGAGTTGATTTTTGAATAAAAATTTGGTTTGTGCTTTGTGCCTCCATTAAAATTGGAAGTTGAGTGTTATCTCCTTTCTCCATCTTCGGTTATTCGAGTGCGCTCGAATCAACGAACTTGAAGCCGATTCACGGAATCTCGTGCGCGAGATCAACGTCGAAGAATCGTAGATCTTCTAACACGGTATCGTGCGCGATCAACGTGTTGAAGATAGCTAGAATCCGGTATCTCGAGAGATCAACGGATTTGGGCATTTGGGTATTTTCAATCCATCGATTCATTTTATTTCATCGATTCATTTTCCGCGTATTTCCGCAATTTGTGATTAGATCCGGGATAGATTTGACCGCTGGTTCAGATCTACTTCTGTGCTGCGTCAGATATCCCTACATCCCTTAGAGCATATATATGTACATGTGAACACTTGTTGTAACAAAAGTAATCTCTTGTTGGTATATGCTACAGATCCCATATATACGCTCATTTCCTTTAGAATATCTTGCGATATGGGAATATGTTAAATTTTAGTGATGCAAAATCACAAATAGAAGGAAACAAATATGCAAAAGAAAGAAAGAGAAGATTTTGTTTCCCCTAATTAGTAGGCACACTCGATTATGTTTATTTCTCTCTTTAATTGGCTAATCAATTTAATTTTTGCCATATAATATTAACTTGGACGTTAAGTAATTGATGTTATAAATAGAGCCTAGAAGATAAAGTGTAAAATATGTAAAAATTTGTTTATTCTCTCTTCTTTCATCTTTGTTTTTCTCCTCCAACAAATTTAGCCATAGAGATCAAGACTCTCTTTCTCAATTTGGTTATTGGTTCAATTTGTATTTTGTTTACTTTTATTTTGTTCGATTATTTGTAAACAAATTTTGATGAATCAATAAAGAGGGTGGTTGGATGAAATCTCTTGTGTATTGTTTTTTGATTTCATTTCCGTTTTTTCTATCCAAATTTATATCTTTGTGATTTGGATGATAAAAGATCTATTGGGAAAATTGAAGAAGATGGATAAGAAAGCGAATTGTGTTGATTCGTCGGTATCTTGGTGATTCATTCTTCCATCACATGGCTAGTTGTGAACTCGCGAAGGCTTTGTGGACAAGTTGGTATCTTTGTATGAGTCGAATAGTGCTACAAATTAGGTTTTTCTTGTTCAAAAGTTGGTTCAACTTAGATGGTGAGAAGTCTATTGCAGAGTATTTGAACGAATTTCAAGATGTAATAAATCAATTGGCAAATATGAATGTCAAATTTGATAATAAGTTACAGGCTCTTTTATTGATGAGTTCGCTTTCAGAAAGTTGGAAAACTTTGGTTGTTTCATTAAGTAATTCCAATGCTAATGGAACCATCTCACTGGAAACTATTCAAACTAGTATTTTGAATGGGGAGCTTAGAAGAAAAGGGTCATGTGTGAAATTAGTTCAAGATGAGACTATGGTAGCAAGGGACTTGAAGAAGGATATAATTTTGAAGAAGAAAGTTGCTATTGGTAAAGGTATGTCGAAAAGTATAATTTGTTATTATTGTCATAAAAAAGGCCATATGCGCAACAGGTGTGAAGCGTATAAAAGGGATCAAAAGAAGGCTATACATAGTGACAGTGATAGCGATACATAGGTGGACATAGCTGAAAGTAGCAACAGTGATATTTCTTGTGATGTCCTCATTAGTGAAGTTAAGCTTTGGGAGATGGATTCAGGTATTGGTTTTCACATATGTAGTGATGTGAGGTATTTTTCTTCTTATAAGAAGACCGTTGATATGATTAAAACCGCCAATGGAGTAGAGCTACCGGTTTGTTGTATTGAATCTATCTGGTTTCATATGCATGATGGTGTGGTTAGAGAAGTCTCTAGAGTGAGACATGTACCTACTTGTTCGCATAGTCTTATTTCTCTCGGTCAGTGGATCGCCGAGGTTGCACTTATGAGACTCGAGGTGGAGTTTTGAGAGTGAAGAAGGGTGGTCTTGTAGGGATGAGAGGGGTATTGGAAGAAGGAAACCTTTATAGTTTGGTTAGTCACGTAGTCGACTATGGGTAGCGAGTGACAGTTGGAGAGCCTAGTCCATAGTCAGATGGAAATGTTAATGTGTTAACTGCTTATGATGATCGTGTTGAGGATCATATTTTAGACAAGGGTCTTCATGTTGATGATGCTCAAGGGATCGATAGTGATCATGTTATGAGCTCAGATCAAGCGATAGATGGGTGTCGAGTTGGAAAATTCACAAAGACTGTATATAGGTCTTTGTGGTATTACAAACGCTTTTGAGACCAAGTGATATGGTGCACCTCATGACGGGAGATGCGTCACTTGTAGGCGGTGGTAGAGGTTTGTAATTTGGTATGAGTGAGATATAGGAAGTTGTGATAGATCTAGAGATGACATGTTTAATATGTTGGAGTTTTAATGTGATTTTATATCAAAGTGGAGCGTTAAATTTTAGTGATACAAATCATAAATAGAAGGAAACAAATATGCAAAAGAAAGAAAGAGAAGATTTTTTCCTCTAATTAATAGACATATTTGATTATGTTTATTTCTCTCTCTAATTGGCTAATCAATTTACTTTTTGCCATATAATTAACTTTGGTATTAAGTAATTAATGTTATAAATTGAGCCTAAAAGAGAGAGTGTAAAATGTGTGAAAATTTATTTGCTAAATCTGTCTTCTTTCATCTTTGCTCTTCTCCTCCAACAATTTTAGCCATAGAGATCAAAACTTTCTTTCTCAATTTGGTTATTGGTTCAATTTGTATTTTATTTACTTTTATTTTGTACGATTAATTATAAACAAATTTTGGTGAATCAATAAAGAGGGTGATCAAGTGGAATCACTTGTGTATTGTTTTTTGATTTCATGTCCGTTTATTTTTTATCCAAATTTATCTTTTTGTGATTTGGATGATAAAAGATCAATTGAGAAAAGTTTCCGCAAACAAAGTTTTCACTACATGATAATTATAATCTTATCTACGCACCCACTTAATACAATGCGAGCCACACCTAACAAATGCGATAATCTCTTGAACCTTTGATCCATGGAAAGCAATAATTAGTATATGAAAAGTAAGGCGAGTGTTGTTGTATCATTATCTTAGGAAATGTATCGTGCGATCTCTATTATACAAAAGCACTTATGTACTTCCATTATATGAATGTATCTTTGTTTTCTACAGTAGCAGTATACATCTATTACTAACACCGTAAACGAAACTTTAGTTTATCAAAGTGTAGCCGCTGCAATTTGGAATAACTGCACTTTTTGTTGCGAACTAATATTTTAATTATCGCGGCCCACGAAGCACGGTCCACATAATCTCTTTTAGCCCATTAACAATTTTTAAATAATTAGGTTTATTTTAGTTGAAGCCTAAGTACTTTGGAATCAATAATCTCCTTTCGGCCCAGTTTGAAGCCATTTCTTTAAGGCTTTCTTAATTAGCATTTGACATGCAAATACGAGTATAGTTTAGTTCTTATATTTGCTACTCAATTTTATTTTCTTTCTAACTTATTCAAGTAATACACGACTTCCTACAAGATTAACAAAATGTGAGGAACAAAAATTTGTTACTTATGACTTACTAACAAATTATTTTACGAAGTTTTAATCACAATATTTTATTTATTTTGATTTAACAATAATCATATTTAATGATCTAAACATTTTTAATTACTATTTAGAAGTTAATATTTACAAGGACAAATCCTATAATAACTGGTTGTAAATCAGATATATAGCTGTTAGCTTAAAGAATCACCTATACATATCACAAAATAACCAATTAACAATCTTAGGTAATTATTTCCTTTCTTCAATTTTTCATTACGTAACCAAACAATCATTTCTTCTAACACTGTAACAGTCAACTAATGAAGTTATAAACTGGACACACTATAGCTCATCCTTGATCGAAGGATTCTCAAAAGGTCCACCTATGCCACATTCACCATTGGATACCAAGCTAGTAAACCAAACTTCGTCTCTGACTGTGGAGAAGACATCGTCATTGCGATGCCACGACCAACGAGCATGTGTTTGGTTCACCACCTCCAATCTGCCATGGCCAAAGCTCGCTTCTTGGAACAGGGAAAGCGAAGCTGACTTGTGATCCTTGTCGAAACTAATTATCCATACATCAACAAATTAGCATATATATACCATAAGTAGCATTAGTTTAACTTTAAAAAGAGATATTTTATAGCTATTACGTACTTAGTGGCAAGACCTTCTCTGTTTCCACCATCTCCAATCGTTATATGAACCGGCCCACACTTGTTGGCCATGTTGTCGTACACTCTTGTCTGAAAGCAGTACATTTATATTTATAATACTTCATATGATAAGGAAAAAAAAAAGGTAGTAAGGTGAAGAAATGTAAAAACTTACGAATCGTTGATAAGCATGAACATGACCAGCGAAGACGATATCAACTCTAGCCTTGTAAAGTAAATCCTCCATGGCCTTCCTCATGCTCTCGCCTTCTCCTTGATGTGCCGTGTTCGTATTATACCATGGCGCATGCAACAGCACCACGATCCATGAAGTCACCTTCCTGTCTATCCGATTCAGATCGTCGACCAACCATCTGTTCGAAAATGTACTTAAATATATGAGCAACAAATGATATTTCTTACCATACATACAAACATATACATATACACACATAAATACATATAGATAATAGTGTGTGTAAAGGTTGGAAGTGCACCTGTACTGATCAGAATCCGATCCAAAATCCGTATAGGAACCCAACATGATGACATGCACGGCGCCCTCGGCCACATCGAAAGAGTAGTAGAGATTGGAAGTGGAGCCACTTTCTTCGTAAGGCATTCTCCATCTATGGTTGTAAGCGGAAAAAGGGTCCTGGAACCATTTGAAGAAGGCAATCCCCTCCATTTCGTGGTTTCCTTGCGTCACCATCCACGGTCTAGCACTCGCCAACGGTTCCACCAATTCGCCGAAAGAGTCCCACAGCGGTTGGTTTGCGTCTGCGTACGATAGATCTCCTGGTAGCAGCAGAACGTCGTAGTCCTTCGCGTTTATGTGTTTCAGTGTTGATGATGTCCACTCCGTCTGCCCCAGATCTCCTATAACGGTGTTAACAGATTTAGGTTGTAATGGTGAATTGATTACAAATATTGACTGGTTTAACCCCAGACGAGTACCCGGTTGGTAAATGACATAAGTGCAAATTCACTAATGGTTTGTTTAGTTAAAAAAGTACACAAAAAAAGTCACAGTGCATATACAGATGTGGCTTGTTCAATTGAATCATAATAATCCAAGAATGCTTAAGATGACGGTTGAAACAATCCATATGAATGATTATTAAAACTGCAAAGAGATCGCTGATTACGTTGCTGTATCTTAAAAAATAATGACATAACAAAAAGAGATTCCTTTTGTTATGTGATTGATTCGTATGCTATTCTAGGTGTAAAGGTTGTTTTATTCAGCTTTTCTACTACAAAAAGCGAATAAAACAATTGTTGAAATGCTCTAACCAACTGAAAAAAGCTTATAGTTTCAAAGTTTAAAACTCCTAATTGATCAGTTGGCCCTTCTCTCAAATTATTTACTATATGATGGAGTTCAGTGCATACTTGCATGATATAGATATGGCTGTTTAATTTGTACGCAAACTAAGACACAAAATGAGACAATTTATGAATATGTATATACAAGATTTGTACCTGCAATGGCAAAGTGAAGAGGCAAAGAGGAAGGAGGAGTTTTGAAACTATAAATCGTATCAAGTGCTCCACATCGATAGTAGTAAACGGTGTTCGATCCTAACGGTCCGATCGCAACATGATGAATCCATTCTGATTTATAGAAGAAATACATATAGGACGTACGTTGGCCTGTGGCAGACATTTCTAGCTTATCAGAAGATGTACCATATTCTACCAGCGAAGGTGCATGCTTATCTTCTGTTATATATGTAACCCTCATATGATCTTTACCTACCAGTGAGATATGAACCTGAAATCATATTCATATTCATATACATCTACATAGATAATTTATTCAAGATTCACATATATAGCAATGGAAAAAGAAGGAGAAAAAACCTGCTGAGGTTGGGAAGGTGAATGTACAGTAGAGATGAGGATATTTTTCTTTGGAGGAGGTCTAATGTACTCATCACATGAGCACGAATCTACAAAGACCAGGGATAATACTGCAAGAGCAGCCAAAGAGCATGAAGACACTTTTAACATTGTTATATCATGGAATGTATACGATCAAGAGAGGTGGTAAGGCGTATAGATATAGAACGTAAGTTGGAAGAAGAAGCAATAATATTAACTACGGAAAGAACGAAGAAACGTCAAGGAATGAAAAATGCGCTGTGGGTTTGAAGGATATGCTTTCAGCATTCGCATATTGTCTCACGACTGGCTGTTATTGTCCAGTTAGTTGTTAGGTGTACATTATTTTAGTGTACGTGTTTCTTTGCATTTCACGTCTTATATGCTTACCCACAAATAGACACACACGCTTGTATATTTTATCGTACAAAAAGCAGGGTACTTATCAGGAAATGTCCATCTAGTGGTGACTATTCCAATATTATGGATTGTATTTATATAGGATATCATTGTATAGATCTTTTCTTATTTGACTTTGTCGGCAATCAAGTGCTTGGATCACGCGGGTGGCAATTAAAAAAACTTGTGAAGAAGGTTCCTTTACTGATTGTATATACATCTAATTATAAACATATCAATATATTTATGTGCGCCCAGCCCGTTTATTGTCAAGCGTGGGCCTTGACAATTGACATGGCAACTACATTGCCATTATTTATTTTTAATTCTCTCCTCATTGCACTTCTCAATCGCCAATTATGTTAAAAATAGTATTTGTGCTTTTCCCACTTACAATATTTTCCTATTATTTATCTCCAAGCAGGGAGTGCTGAAATTGTGCAATTAAAAACCAAGAGATAGTGCTGAAATTGTGAAACTACAGACCAAGAGATCAATCAAAATTATATGTTTATATACATCTAATTGTAAACATATAAATATATTTATGTGCGCCCAGCTCGTTTACATCACCGACAAAGCAATATTATCTCCAAGTAGGAAGTGCTGAAATTGTGTAATTAAAAACCAAGAGATCAATTAAAATTATGCGTACATATACATACATACATATGTATGTATGTATTATGCAGCAGAGCCTTTAACGGTCGGTTGCTCATATCCTAAAGTTCGAAAGTTAGGGAACTAAACTGAAGTTGTTCAATGATTCAAGGGAGTGACCGACCGCCACAGACCAACCGGTCGACCCGCGGATGCAATGCAAATGTACATTAAATTGATGCTGAACTGATTTTAAGCGTGGGTCTTGACAATTGACATGACAATGCACTGTCTTTATTTATTTTGGATTATCTTCTCAAAATCGTTGTCATCCTTACACTTCTCAACCGTCAATTATGTTAAAAATATAGTATTTGTGCTTTTCCAACTTACAATATTTACCTATTATATAATTTTTTGGGATGCAAGAAATACAACTATAAAAAAATTATGTATTGTAAAACAATAAAAAAGTAATATAATGAACGAAATGGAGTAAAGCAGCGGTTATATTATCACATATCACGAAAGCAAATATTAGAAGATATGAATCCAACCCTAACCGCAAATAATATACAATGGACCAGGCCGTATATGTCATATTAGATAGTTAGCCGAAGTCTATAAATACAATGAAAATCATTCAACAATGTAATTAGTACTTGTATCATATTCTTCATTCAATAAAATCATATTACAATTTCTTTCAATCTCTCAACTCAATGCAATATCAAATTCTTATCTTTAATCAGATTTCTAAAAGGGTATCAGAGCTATCAGCCTAACGGCAAAAATAAAATGCCAAAACCCTCATTAGATTAAAGATCATCATTTGAAGGGGCTGCGTTAGAGTACTCATCAGAATTTATATTCATCACTTGAGTTTAAGCCAAAATCGAGAAATATAATTTGTTTCCATCAGTTTTAAGAGCAAGATCAACATCTGTTATCATCAGTTTTAAGAGCAAGATCAACATCTGTTCATATCAAATCATCAGTTGCATCTCAAAGAGATAAGTGCCTTGCCAAAGATCCATCAAGAAATCATTTGAACCTTGACTGAATATATCTCCAACGCAATCAGTCTATAACCAGAACTCTTTCTAAAAGTCCTACCTTGATATCTCACAAATGGCCGGAGAAACTAGCAATACTGGAAACGAAGCAGATTTTGCAACAACTTCACCAAAGTAAAGAACAAATCAATAGCAACAACAATCATCTGTAGATGATCTAATCAAGACAATCATAAGTCCACGGAGTCAACTAATTACAATACAATTAGATGAAAGCAATTTTCTATTATGGAAGTTTTAGGTTGAAACTGCAGTGAAAGGAGTTTGTCGACGGGAATTCTATCGAGTTAGAAATCCATCGAACGAATTTATAATAAAAATAACCGCAAGCGCACGGCGTACGATTTTAGCATGTGGCAAATACGGGTCGATCCGCAGGGAATTTTTAAGATTTTAAAACTTCTAATCAATCAATTTAGACCAAAATGAGAGAGGATTGTTAACTAACAACAAAATGAAGCTAAAACTTAGAATGAAAATGTGATTAAAAACTATACGATTAACAAACAATTTAAAGGCAAATCCACTTTCATATTTATGTAAATTAACAAACATACAATCTATGATCTCTATTTTTGATACTAAGTGACATAAATGTTGCATTTATCATAAGTATGGTTTATTTATGTTATTAGTTAACATAACTTAAACCATCGAACTACAATACAACAAATAAACCACTTATCAATTCTTATGAAAATGAAGCCAAAGCAAAAACCAATTAGCAAATATTGATGTAATTTGTGTTTATGTTGAATAAGAATGGCTCATTTGCATATGCAACATAAGCTATCAAACCCACTTGTATAAACTTACATCAAAATTCACTTTCATGAAACACAAAGAAAAGAGATCATAAATCATAGAAATGTTGAAATTACATAAAGCTAGAGAGCTTCATTACCCCTAAATCAAAGGGGTTTAGTTACTCATTTGTGTTATCAAATCAACACTTGTAAATTTCAACATTAAAAGCAAAGAAATAGAAACTAAACAAAGAACGAAAAAGAGATTAACTACTAACTACTTGCATGAATGTAAATCTAAGCTATAAACATGAAATGAAAGAAAACATAGAAATAAACATTAACATAAAAGTAAATAAAAGCATGTAGAAAATAAAAGAGAAAGAGGCTAGGAAACCATTTTTATTTCATGAAACTTTGACATTACAACTTGCTTTCTTAATTTCCTAACTAATTTGAAAGAGTAAGAAGATATTTACATATACATAAGAGGGCTATTTATACATGCATAAAACCATAATTCAATTTTTAGGGTGCTTCTCAAAATGCCCTTTAGGAAGTATGGTCTTCAAGTAACCATTAGCCTCTAATTAATCCATCATTAAATATGTATGAAGCTTTAACCTCCACTTAGTTGTCCATTAGCTTCTAATTGTAGATTTAGGTAAGTGGGTGGGGTCCTCCATGATCATGAGCTTGAATTATTTCCTCTTCATTCCTTTGTATTCCCTTGTGCATGCATATATCTTCATGAAACCCTCTTCCATATGCATCCAAATTCTTATAAAAATTATGAAAAATGTCCAAGTAAAAAGTCTCAAATTAACACATGCACAAAAATGACTATTTTGCCCCTGTATGTAGATGAATATATGATGATTTGAAAATAACTGAATTTTGGTTTTAAACATGTTAAAATACCCAAATATGACATTTATTTAAATAAAAATAGATAAAATATGGATGTAAATATATACACATTTACGTGCACATCAAATACCCCCACACTTATCTTTTTATTCGTCCTCGAATAAAGGAAAACTAGGATAAATCCGTTTTCGTAGGGAGCACGATTGTATTGAGCGTATGCAACAAGCCGTTAAACCTCTAAGTGTCCCCAGTAGGATGAGTGTTGTCTCGTGAGGGTTTTCAGCGGATACTACCCACAAAATCCAAATGCAAAGTGAAAACATTTACAAAATACAAGATTTGTTTACAATGGGATGAATGCAAGTTTTTGAAAGTATTTACAAATAAAGTATTTACTTTCAAATCGACACTAATAAGTTAAATATAAGTTCTGGTCATTATCAATAAATTTAAGTCCTTTTACTTGTCAAAATTTCCAACAAAAATTAAGTTGTCATAACAGATAGACTATAGTTTGGCTAGTTGTTTCGGTTGATAACACAATGTAATTATGAAATGGATCCTTAGTTGATTATCAAAGTTTGTCAAAGTGGTATTTTCATTTCTTTTCAATAATAAGTTAAATCAAACAAGTCAAAATAGTGTTTGGATTTCAATTGCTTACTCTCTCTTATTTGAAAATTTTATTGATATTAACAATATTTATGTTATCCCGCCTTTTGGCAAGGCCAGGACACCAAGGAGTTGGATTCCAAATGTCGTTTGTCATGGATATCGTTGAATTTTGACCAAGTCCGGATCAAGCCCCATGATGAGACATGATCGGGAAAATAAAGCAAACCAACGTTCCAAGTTTCAAGTCAATCTGAGCTCATATGCACAGGTTATGATGGATACAAGTGGGAGGAAAAAGCATGTTTTCGTATCCATCGGCAGACCCCATTTCGTATCCATTAAAACGTATCTGTTCGTTTCAATGGAGCTAGTACATCGAGTTCGTATCGATGGATTTCGTATCCATCGATG
The DNA here is from genome assembly GCA_030737815.1 of Allium fistulosum. Classification (NCBI taxonomy): domain Eukaryota; kingdom Viridiplantae; phylum Streptophyta; class Magnoliopsida; order Asparagales; family Amaryllidaceae; genus Allium; species Allium fistulosum. The sequence goes on from JASFAW010000014.1 coordinate 11,399,073, forward strand.
GTCCTCGTTTCGCATCCATCGGTCTCGTGTCAATTAGAATGATTAAGTCCACACATTGATAAGCTTCGTATCGATAGAACCTTCAGCCGGAAAGACTTGTTCGTATCCATCAATAAGTCACCTGGTTCGTAACGATCACTTAATGTCGACTTCGTATCCATCAGATGTTCGATACTTCGCATCCATCGAAAGGCTCCAACTTGCGTTCTTTGACTTCATACCCATTGAGGAGCTACGTGTTTTGTATCCATCAAGGAAGGGACTCTCCGTCTCCATTTGACCATCAGTTCGTATCCATGAATGACCGTGGTTCGAATCCATGGATGAAGTCCTATTCGAATCCATCAGGTCAACCAGCTTGGATAACGTGTCATCTCTCGAAGGAAACGAGGCAAGATACATGGAGTCGAAGTAGTCAACACGGAGCAAAAACTGGATCGAGGCGAAGCCCGCGCACCACGTCATCCCTCGATGCAAATGCGCCGAGATATATGGAGTCGACACGGTCGACTCGGAGTAAAGACCGGATTGAGGCGAAGTGTGCGTTCCACGTCTTCACAGAGGCGCGTGACACCATCAATTCGAAGCCCTCAGTTCGGAGAGATGGATTCGAACCAGACAGCCTAGCAAAGAACATCGCCTCGTATCGATGATATCTCTCAATCCACTGATCCAAATACCATGAAATTTTAACTGAAGGTTGCACACATACCGAGGAACGTCTCCACCAAATTTGAGCTCAATTGGAGGTAATCTTGATCGATACGAAATGACTTCGTATAGATCGCAGATCGACTCGAAACTTTCTGGAAATAGTCGAATGGGTCCTCTCACGTGCCAGACCAATTATCCCAGAGTTTGAGCGAGATTTGAGCCTCCTACGCCTATAAATGGAGCCCCAGAATCAACAGAAAAAGGATCTTTTCTCTCTGAAGCGTCCAGACTCTGCCGGATTGAGATTTGCATCCTACTTTTGCTGTCAATTTCGAATTATAATCTGTAATCCGCTGTTCATTGCTGTAACCGCTTGTAATCATTGAAAGAGAATCAATAAAATCATCAAAACTTCATAGTGGACGTAGGCTATACGCCGAACCACTCTAAATTGCTTGTCTGCGCATTTTACGTTTCTGTTTGTTGGAGTTTTTGTTAGATAACCTCTGTTTTACATTTATAATCTTCACTTTATCTCTTTAAACAACTCCCGAAGAGTGTTGTGCCCATTTTTGGTACAAACACTTTGGTGCTTTCACCGAGAAAACCAGTTTTTTTCTCCTGCTCATTGGATTTGCCGTCGATACCGGATTGCACAAATCCAAGAGGAAGATCCAGATATCCAGTCCGGAATCCTTCCATTCTATTCAGATTTGCTCAAAATCTAGGAGAGGACTCCACCACCGAGAATGGTCAGCACAAGAACTGGCGCTACCGCTGCAGAGCAAGAAGGCCGAGATAGGCAGAATCCCACACAGCCGCCTTCTTCCAATCAAGACAATACCACTCACTCGGATTCAACGGGGCTAGTCACCCGACAGGAGTTTCAAGTATTGCTCCAGGAGCTGACCCAAAGCCGTCAGCAGTTGGCGGAACAGTTGCGCGCCAATATCGAGCTGACCAACCAGCTAAACCACCGGGGGCACAGAAGGTCCAGGAGAGATGATGCCTCCAGAGCGTCTACCAAAAGCTCAGCTTCATCTGATTATCACCACCGAACTACTCGTCCTCGGCTAGAGGGGAGTCGCGCTCAAGCTGCTGAATATCAGCCCGCCTTAACTGTTGGGCAACTGAGGGTAGGACCATCGGCCAGCTTCCAAACGGGTCCCTCAACACGAGGAGGTACTGCCCCACGGTACACTACTGCCCCACAGTACACCACGGATAACCGCGCCACAACCGCCGCAGCAGAAACAAGGGTTGATACCCGAAATCAATCAGAGCCGATCAATCAACAGCGTGGACATACTCCTGAACCTTATGTCCCAGAAGACGCTGAGCCAAGGAGGCGAGATACGGATCGTCGACAGCGCCCGATCCAAACTCGCACCGTGGAACCCGACCACGCCTTAGCTCATCAAGCTCAGAATCTGCCCGTGTCGGATATATCAACCATGATACGTCAGATGATCCGCGAGAGTCAGGGGCTCACTAATGATGATTGGGGAATTTCTCGTAGTCATACCCCTTTCACAGACGAAGTGTTACACGCTGAACCCCCTAGGCGATTCAGAATGCCGACTCTCCCGATGTATGAAGGAAATAGCGACCCCAACCAGCATATTCTGAAATATGAATGGTCGATGAGTGCTGCAAGGGCCGACGATGCAGTGAAGTGTCGAAGTTTCCCCATCTCTCTGGGGGGAATCGCGACAATGTGGTTTACACGCCTACCACCTAGATCAATTTCTTCGTTCGATCAATTGGCCAAGAAGTTTGTAGAGCAATTCCGTATGCATGTTGCTAGGCCGAAAGACGTTAACACCCTGTCCAGCGTCACTCAAGCTCATGGAGAAACGCTCAGACGTTACCTGGAGAGGTTCCACGCGGCATGCGTTGAGATCACCAATCCTAACGATAATTCAATATTGATGGCTCTGACTAAGGGAATTGATCCTGATTCTGAATTCGGGAACTGGCTAGCTGGAAAACCGCCCGCATCGTTGGACCGTTTTTACTCCAAGGCCGCACAATTCTTGCGGTAAGAGGACGCAAAACAGTCTAGGAAGCAGGACGATGCGAGGCCCAGCATTGAGGGAATACAGAGAAATGTAGCAGTTAAACAGTCCGGTGAGAGTTCCGGGAAAGTTCAACTAAATATACAAAACAAACAAACCCAGCAGAGAGGAAACAATGGCCAGAATAAGAAGAGAGATGAGAACCGAGGTCCACGACGTAGAGCTCAGATGTTCGACAGTTATACACCGCTAAACACATCATTGGAAAACATATACTTACAGACTTGTAACACTGTACAGTATAAGAAGCCTGCTCCGAAGCCCTCGTCGGAGAGGCAGGTTCAGACATGGAAATTCTGTAGGTTCCATGAAAGCTATGGGCACAATACCAATGAGTGTCGGCACTTACAGGACCTCATCGAGAAGATGATTAGAGAGAGGAAGCTAGATCAGTTTGTACGGGCGCCGCAGTCTGGCGGAGCGGGCCTCTCGAATCAAAATCGTTCTCAAAATCAGGAAAGAGAGGAGGAACCCGCCCGTGCGGGCGGGAGATTAGTTATTAACACAATAAGTGGTGGTCCCCATCCGGCAGACAGAAGCTGGGGGGAAATGGAGTCGTATGCTAGTTCTATCAGGCATGCGGACTTCGAGTGTTATAGTAATTGCGAGGACGGAACCCCGGGGAAGCAACAAAAGATAATATCCGATGATATCGTGTTCAGGAGCCGAGACGCCGATAAAGTCGAAGCCCCTACAATCGACCCACTAGTCATATCTGCCCAGGTAGGTCCTGCTTGGATGAAGAGGATCCTGGTTGACAGTGGGAGCTCTGTGAATATCTTGCTTAAACGGGCTTACGACTTAATGAAGATGGAGACAAAGGATTTGAAACCCTGTTTATCCAGAATCCATGGTTTCAACGGAAGTGCCACGATACCCATTGGAATAACTGAACTCCCAGTCGAGTTAGGCGTTGGAGAACGCCGGAGGGTCCGAATGTTACAATTTGTTGTGCTAGAAATTGATTCGCCATATAATGCGTTTCTAGGTCGACCAGTCCTAGCTGAGTTCAGGGCGGCGATCGCCCCATGGTGTCTGACTTTGAAATTTCCCACTGATCATGGGATTGGAGTTGTTCAAGGAGATCAGGCCACAGGAAGGGCCTGTTATGTTGCTGAGCTACGCGGGGCACAGCGTAAAGAGAAGGGAAAGGGCGTAGAGGAATCTCTCTGCGTCCGCTCTATTGATAATTAACAATTGATGCCTGGGTCTCGGCCCGGGCACCACGACCAGCTCCTGAAAGACCTGGACCCTAGGGACAACGAGGATAAAGATGAATCAACGGAGAGTCAAGCTTCTCCAGCCGAACTGACTGTGGACGTCCCAATCAGTGAGGATGATGATTCAAAGATGCTGAAAGTTGGGTCTCAACTGAACGAGCAGACACAACAGGAATTGGTCGAATTCCTTCGGGCGAATCTCGATGTCTTCGCCTGGACACACTCTGACATGTGCGGAATCTCACCGAGCATTGCAAGTCACTCCCTGAATATAGATCCGCGACATGTCCCAGTAAAGCAGAAAAGGCACGGTATGGATCCAGAGAGATCTGCCGCCCTTAAGGAGGAGGTTGATAAACTACAATCCAACGGGTTCATTCGAGATGCCTTGTATCCAGAATGGGTGTCCAACCCTGTACTAGTTCAGAAACCAAACGGGAAGTGGAGAACCTACGTTGATTACTCTGACCTAAACAAGGCCTGTCCAAAAGATAGCTTCCCACTCCCGCGAATCGATCAGCTCGTGGATTCAACGGCCGGACATGAACTACTATCCTTTATGGGCGCTTATTCCGGCTACAACCAAATACCCATGCATTTACCTGATCAGGAACATACCAGCTTCGTGACCGATCTGGGACTCTATTGTTACAAAGTCATGCCGTTTGGTCTAAAGAACGCTGGAGCAACATACCAACGCTTAGTCAACCGGATGTTCGCTGATCAGATCGGGAAGACCATGGAGGTTTACGTGGATGACATGCTGGTGAAGTCCCGATTCTCCACAGATCACGTCAGAGATTTGAATTCAATGTTCAGCATCTTCCGGGAGTACGGGATGAAGCTCAACCCGCTCAAGTGTCACTTTGGCGTTGCATCCGGAAAATTCCTTGGGTTCATCGTCAACGCTCGAGGGATAGAGGCGAACCCTGAGAAGATCTGGGCTATCAGAAATTTGCAAACCCCTAGAACCATAAAACAAGTCCAGAGTCTTAACGGAAAGGTCGCAGCATTGAGCAGGTTCATTTCAAAGTCCACCGATAAATGCATTCCTTTCTTCGACCTGATCCGGAAAGGAAAACGAAACTTTGAATGGACCGCGGAGTGCGAAGGCGCGTTCCGATCATTAGTTCAACATCTCTCCACACCTCCAATCTTATCAAAACCAGTTGACCACGAGCAACTATATCTCTACCTGGCAGTATCAGAACATGCGATCAGTGCTGCTCTAGTCCGGGAAGAAGACAAAGTGCAAAACCCGGTCTACTATGTTAGTAAGCGGCTTACAGGAGCTGAAAGAAATTATCCGAGACTGGAGAAACTGGCCTATTGCTTGGTCATTGCCTCAAGAAAGCTCCGTCCTTACTTCCAAGCTCATCCACTTACTGTGTACACCGACCAGCCGTTACGACAGGTCCTCACGCGGCCTGAGACGTCCGGTAGGTTACTCAAGTGGAACATTGAGCTAAGCCAATTTGATATCGCATACGCTCCGCGGAGAGCCATTCAAGGACAAGTCCTGGCAGATTTCATAGCTGAATTCACCGTTCCAGAAGACTTGCCCGAGACCAGTAAATCTCCCGAATACATCTGGAAGCTGTATACTGATGGTGCATCAAATGACCGGTGTTCGGGCGCTGGGGTTGTACTTGAGACTCCCGAGGGCCGATCCATATGTTATGCTCTTAAATTCGACTTTCGTGCAACTAATAATGAAGCCGAATATGAAGCCCTCCTAACTGGCTTAAGACTTGCCAGAGACTTGAGGATTATCGCTGTGGAAATTTATTGCGATTCACAATTAGTAGTATGTCAAGTACGAGGAGAATATCAGGCAAGAGACCGAAGACTGGCTGCTTACTTGGCTCGAGTTCGGGAAATACTAAACCAGTTTGATTATTATGTCATCTATTATGTGCCTCGGGAGCACAATCAGAAAGCCGATTCACTGGCAAAGTTAGCTAGCACAGGTGAAGCGCAACAAATGGGACTTGTCCCCGTTGAAACTTTGGCCTCTCCGAGCATCGATCGGATAGAAATGAACTCTGTGTTTGAAACCGCTCCCAGTAGAGAATCTTGGATGAATCCGTATCGGAATTACATTGAGAATGGGGCGCTGCCTGAACCTAGAAATGAGAAGAGACAAATTCAGCGAAAAGCTTCGCGGTTCGTCATCCAAAACGGAGTCATGTACAGGAGAGGTTATTTCGTTCCTCTCCTCAGGTGTATCGCCCACGAGGAAATCAAACGAGTGTTACATGACATGCACGAAGGAGAGTGTGGCGATCATACCGGAGGACAAGCTCTCGCTAAGAAGATACTCTGATATGGGTACTACTGGCCGACAGTGAACCGAGATGCGGCAAACTATGCCCGGAAGTGCGATAAATGCCAAATACATGCCCGAATTCCGAGAGCTCCGCCTACTGAAATAACCCAAATGGTCAGTCCCTGGCCATTCGCAATGTGGGGCATCGACATCATCGGCGCTTTACCTTTAGCAAAAGGCGGTGCGAAATACGCCATCGTCGCCGTTGACTACTTCACAAAGTGGGCTGAGGCCGAAGCCCTTGCAACCATTACGACAAAGAAAGTGATAAATTTCGTGGTTCGCAACATCATCTGTCGATTTGGACTCCCGCGTACTATCATCACTGATAACGGAGCCCAATTCGAGAGTGCGGAATTCAAGAATTTCTATCAACGGTTTCATATCCGCAAAAAGTTCTCGGCTGTCGCACACCCCCAAGCGAATGGACAGGTTGAAGCTGTCAATAAAGTTATAAAATCGATCCTGAAGAAACGATTGGAGAAAGCTGGGGGCAAGTGGGTCGATGAACTTCCTATGGCGTTATGGGCCTATCGAACGACCCACAAAACCGCGACCGGACACACTCCGTTTTCCCTATCTTATGGCTCAGAAGCCGTTATTCCGGTCGAGACAGAAGTGTTCTCTCATCGCGTGACTTATTATGATCCAAAAACAAACGCTATACTCCTGGCCGAATCTTTGGATCTATTGGATGAAAAACGGGAAGAGGCTGATTTGAGAGCAGCCGCACATCGAAGTCGGGTCGCCCGGCTGTACAACACCAAAGTTCAACCTCGAACCTTTGAACTCGGCGACCTCGTGCTCAAGAGAATCTACCCAGTTCCTTCACACATGAAACCGAACTGGGGAGGACTGTATGTAATTACACGAAAGCTCGGAGATGGTACATTCAAGCTGTCGACTGTTGACGGTCTCGATTTACCAAGGGCTTGGAACAGCGAAAGTCTCCGCCGCTATTACATATGACAGGCTTTATTTATTTCATTCTATCTAGCAATTTGTTTCTGCATTTCGAAATTTGAATTTTGTAATAAGGCAACTGACTTTGCCGCATTTTCTTATTTCAGCAATAAAATGCCACTTCTTCGAGCCAGAGCTGTGATTCATTAAGTACGATATACAACATCACGATGCACGAAGAGCTAAATCCCATCATGCAATGGGACTTATTCAAATGGAGAGTGGCTGTGATACGACCAGCCACTCACTAGGTGAAACCCGAGCTCGAGGACAAGCCATGACACCGATATTGATAGGGTTGACACACGACAATCCTGCAACTAACTCCGTATTCCCAGAGCGCGAAGCGGAGTATAAACATTCAACTCCGCATTCCCAGAGTGCAAAGCAGAGTATAAACATTCAACTCCGTATTCCCAGAGTGCGAAGCGGAGTATAAACATCTAACTCCGTGTTCCCAGAGTGCGAAGCGGAGTATAAACATCCAACTCTGCATTCCCAGAGTGCGAAGCGGAGTATAAACATCTAACTCCGTGTTCCCAGAGTGCGAAGTGGAGTATAAACAACCAACTCCGTGCTCCCAGAGTGCGAGACGGAGTACAAACATCCAACTCCGCATTCCCAGAGTGCGAAGCGGAGTATAAACATCCAACTCCGTATTCCCAGAGTGCGAAGCGGAGTATAAATGACCAACTCCGTGCTCCCAGAGTGCGAGACGGAGTACAAACATTAGTCAACTCCGTGTTCCCAGAGTGCGAACAACCGCTTACGAGATGACATATATCCCCGGAGTGTGGATGAAACGATTCATAAGAGAACAAGTGTAGTTCGACCACTCGGTCCTCGCTTGATGCGACCACAAGCTGATCATCACAACTTAACCCTGGAACTGGGGGCAGAGGCAAATGTTAGTCATTGCCCGAAACTATGCGATGCTCAGCTCCGATGCGATCCCCTATCACAACTCAAGTCCGAGATTTCCATACTTAACAAGTAAAATGAGCTATTCTTGAAACAATAAGATAATGCAAGTACACTGGACCAAAGTCCGAACACTGCAATATTCAAGCATAGAAAGGAACATGAGCTGAAACTAGAAAACAAAATTTTATTTCAACTAACTCAAAAACAATGGTTCATACATGAGTTTTTTCCAAAATATTCCTACTAGCAGGGGCCGAACCCGCATCTAAACACGGCCTACACAAGGGAAAAAAGAGAAAATAACAAAAATCCCTAACTGCCTATGAAAGGAGTGTCTAATCCTTCTACTTCCTCAACTTCTTCTTCCTCGAGGAGCTACTGGAACCACCAGTACCCTTTCACTTGGAACCTTTCTCCTTAGGCAGGCTCCCCTCGGGTGAAGGCATAATGTCGACGTCCTCGTCCGAGCTGGACTCTATGGGAATGCTTCCCACAGGAGGAGTTGGAGGAACAGACTCCGCAGCCGAAGGAGGGACTAGTACATTAGTATCAATAAGCGCGCCCCCAGGAGACACAATCATAAGAGGAGTAGGGCACCGTCCCGCTGCTCCGTCATCTACATCGCCGCCATGCGCCGCAGCCGCCATCTCGGCATTAATTTCGGCCAACATCGCCGCTTCCCGTTGTGCTCTGGTCTCGCTATGGGTTGTGATAGTCTGAGTAGAAGTGTCGGAAGTAGACGAGAATCCACCCAGGCCAAACGGCAGGTCCGCAAAAGGATCACTCTGACGGCCGAGGAGCTCGTTTATCATCTGTTCATCGAAAGAAAGTGAGCTCCCCTGCGTTACTCCAACTGGTGCCATTGCTGCGACGGAAGTCGCCTCAGAAATGATGGCTTCTGGCGCTTGGCCTAATTCTTGGGCGGTAAGAGGCGCGGCTGGTGCAACTTCTGTCACTGACCAAAGAAAAAGGACATGTCATTAGCAACACTTCAACACAAACTCTTCAATCCAAATATACAAGAAGTTAGTTCAGAGTACCTTCCTCGGTTTGGCTCGAGGTCGTCTGAACAACTTCGGAAGGATGTTCCTTAACAGGAGATAGATGTGGTCGGTCTGGATCATATGCCGGGATGTGCTGCGAGTCGATCATCGGAGTTGGCTCAGATTGAGATGACACGACTATCTCAGAACTCATAACATGGTGCTCTACACCAGAACTTTCTCCGACTTCCTGAGTCTGGGCACCAAGCCTCTCCTTATCGTGGGAAATCATGGAGTCATGGAGAACCTTCTTTTCGTCATCATTAAGGATGCGGTTCTCCAGCTCGAATTCATCAAGGGTTTCATCAGGTTGCCCAGACTTCTCCTCATCAACCAGCAAGTTCCAAGCGTTGTAGAGATGCGTGGGGTAATCGTCGAGCCATGACAAATCTCGGTGCCTTAGCACATTGGCGTTATAAGTGACGAGTAGCTCTTCCACCTCGGCCTCAATCCTGGCCTCCGCCTGCCGTACCTTCTCGTCAACCCCAGCCTCAGCTTCACGAGCTTGTTGCATAGCCGCTTCCTTCTCCTTTCGGAGCGTCACTACCTGATCACAGGCCTCCTGCGCAGAGACATTAGCTGCGTCTTTCTCCTTCGCCATCTCGGAAAACTTTGATTTCAGCTCATTAAGCTCCTTAAGAGCGGCATCCCTCTCGGCGGTAATGGTAGTGTTCCTATGACCCATGTCCTCGATGGCGGTATAATGCTCTTGCTTCATCCTGGTCATGGCAGCGTTCACTTCATCAACCTTCTTTAGAGCCTCCATCTCAGATTTACGGGAAGACTCAGCCTCTGAGTTGAGCGCTTTTATGATTTGGTCGTTGTGACCCAACTCCTTCTCGAGCTTCTCAATAGTGACGCCCCGATCGAATGCCACTTTGGACGCTTTCCTCGCGGCCCGTCCCCATTCCCTGTACTGGAAAAAGATGTCCGCAACATAATCATGGATAGTGGTTTCAGCGGTTGGCGGAATTCTCTTCAAGTGCGGAGGGAAGACATAACCATCAAAACAGATGTCGGGAAATTCCTTCCTCATCTGTGCCAATTTAAGCGCTCCTTCACTAGACGCTTCAGTCGGGACCGGTGCAGTAGCCAAGGAGGTGGCTATCTCAGTCCTGCGCGGAGGATCGGACCTCGAAGCTTGAGAAGGTGGCCTAGGCCGTGAAGTTTCAGGAGGACGAACAACTGCTATCGTAGGAGGTGCAGAGGTCCTGGGAAGAGGAGAACGAGATCGGGATCGGTGAACGTATCCCCTATCTCTGTCAGACCTCTCCTGACCAGAATGTCCTGAATCATAATCCCTCTCGCCCTCTCTCCTGCGTGGCTCATGATAACGGCGCTTGTTGCGCAAACTACCAAGCACAGAACTTTTCCCAGACATCGTACCTGAAAAGCAAACCATGAAGAATCAGTAACCGTTTGCAATATGTTGTTTATGGTCAGGAAAATGTGTTGTGCCGTGAAGAGTGTGTGAATGTGTAACCCCCCAGACCAACCAGAAGTGTCAATCGCACTGGCAGGAAGAGACTCGCTAACATCGACGATATGTCGCGGTCCACCCGATTCAACGTCGTGTTGCTCGGGCTCGATGCCCGGGATTGGAAGGTCAGCAGGCCCTTCGAATTGATTTTCAGCTTGCAGGGAGGGTGCTTCCGTAATCCTAACTCCTGACAGAGGACGGTGCAAAACCACAGACTTCCGCCTCCCGGACTTAAGTTGTTTTGAGGCCACTGCTTTGCCTTTCCTCTTTGCATCAGATTCCGGGGTTGCATTAGCGGGTCCGACCAACGGTTCATCGTCGGTATGAGTTCTCTCGGAATCAGGTTCTTCAATTATCACGACCCTGGGTTTCTTCCGCTTAACCTTTTCCCTGGAGACGGTCTTTAATGCACCATCGAGCCTTATGCTCTGCCTCCGCCCGATCAGCCCAAGAACTCTAAGGTTCTGATCCGTCAGTAGCAACTCGATATCCCTTTCTTCGCTAGGGACTTCTTGAAGGACACGAACTATCTCTTTATAGTAGCCGCCTTCAGGTCGCTGGATTATTGCTGAAAGAAAGAGAATAGAAGATATGAGTTTAATTTCATTCAAAAATTGCCCCGTCGATTACTTGAGAAAAAGGCAATGCTTACGTCTAAACAGCCATCTTCTGGCAAACCCCGGTGGACAACGGACATAGAACCACTCTGACTTGAAGTAGCTCAGCCTAGTCCACGACCCCGTGACAACTTGGGAGTTTCTAACAGACTCCAAAAATGTAAAAGATGGGCTGTCAGTTCGACTCTTGAAGTTGAAGAGGTATCTTATCTCGGTCGGGCGGGGAGGCCGGTAGAGGTATTCCATAAATGCGATGAACAGGCCATTGAGTGAAGCATATCCATTTGGATGTAACTGAGACGGAGCGATATCCAGGTAGGCCAACACTTCTCTTATGTAATCATTGAACGGAGGAAGTGTACCGGCTGCGCATGCATGTCGATTGAAAGCAGTATACCCCTCCGGAGGATTGTGTGGTCTGTCATCCGGCCCAGGCAACATTACATCGTCCAACGACAAGCCATGCCTTAAGCATATTCTCCCTAGCGTATCTTCGGAAATGTTGGACCGGACAGAGTCAGGAGGACTATTGATGAAGGATGCATCGGGCAACTCGTCCGGAGCTGGACCAATAGCTTCGGCCTCGATGTCCGGAATTTCAAGTCTATGAGGGATAAGATCTTGAGTTTCTTGCTGCTGCGAACTTGACGGTTCCATAACTAGCTAACTCACGAGAAACCATCATTAGACGATAAAAAGCCCGTGCATTCCCCCGTGTAAAGTGTGTGTTGTGCAGTGCGGTGCTATGTGCTACTTGAACGAATTCTACCGGATTAGAAAAAGCATGCAAACGGCAGAGCTTCACGTGGGAGTGACCGTCATCGCTGACCGTCACCACCGCGCCATCCAGATACTAACAATTGATTCAGATTAAAGTTCATTACATTTGTTGGGTTACAGTTCCATCTACGAGTCTCAAAAGGCAGTCAGGTGCGTAGTACTATGATCGAGTTTGATTAGGCAAGGCGGAAACTCGTAGGAGTCAAGTGTATAGTTTAATTATCGAGTCCAGATATGCAAGAATGAAGTTTGTCGGAATCATGTTTTCAAGTGCTCAAGATTTCGTATCCATCAAAGGGAAAGTTCGAATCGATCCCGGGAGGCTCGTTCGAATCCATCAGGTTATAAGTTCGAACCGATGCCAAGCGTCTTACTTCGAATCGATCATTGGCGGTCTGGTTCGTATCGATCGAGGTTGCATGATTTCGCATCGATCATTTACGGTCTGGTTCGTATCGATCGAGGTGGCATGATTTCGCATCGATCATTTACGGTCTGGTTCATATCGATCGAGGTGGCATGATTTCGCATCGATCATTTAAGGTCTGGTTCGTATCGATCAGAAAAGTCTTAGCTTTGCATCGATAGCATTCGAGTCAATACTTTCGTATCGATCATAATGAAATGGGTATCGATCTAAAGCTAAGGACTTTAGAATAATCCTTAACTTATTACCAGTCACTTTATGTCGATACGACTCACCCCCACAATCGTCGATGCAAAACCACATCATCTCCACTGACATACCCCAAAAATCGATGCGAAATCCAGGAAAACACCATTTCTTTCATCAATTCGAACATGACTCCCGTATCGATTCAAAATCGACTTTTCCACTCTTTCTTCTCCAATCTGCATAGATCGCCATGGCCATTACATCTTCGAGCCAGATCTGGTTTTACCAGCTGCCAGAAGGGAAGATTGATAGAGAAAGAGTGGATCCATGGCGGCCTTATCATTTAGATTCACAGTTGCTTACCTAAGAATTGGGATTCGAAGATCTGAAGGAATAGGTTTGATCGAGTCAAAAGTACGGAGTTATCTCTTCCTGTTTCGATCGCAAGGGGTTAAAAGCAACAGTGGAAAGTAAAAAAGTGAAAAATGGCGAAGTCCCTGGTATTTATATGGAGTGTAGAACCGAGTCGATTCGTCTCCCAGTCTATGCGACCGACCATAGCCAGTTGACTCATGGGTTGAGTCGAAGATTTCGTTCGAATCCACTTGACCCGAAGTCTCCATCGATACGAAACGGACAGCGAACCATCGAGACGAAGCGCATAGGGAAGACGCCTGTAGGCAGCAGACCCCATCGACTCGAAGAATCCGTTTCACAACCATCGACTCACATCGATGCGTGTCAATCGATGCGAACGGCATTTTCGTACCCATCGACTTGACCTACATCGCTATGAGAAACTACTATTCAACCTCCTATGTCGATCCAGGAGAGGGTCGATATGAAGGAACTACTCGAAAACAACCATCAAGCGTCATTTCAACTCGAATTTCAAATCGGTTCAGGAGAGAATTAATATGAAATCCGATAACAAGCAAAACTGGTAACGACTTGCGAACTTGCGACGTCATCAAGAGTCAGCTAACCATTATCACAGAACAGTCGATTACAGCAATACAGGGTACAACTTTCAAATTGTTCAGAGAAGGCCTACAACTTTTCAAAGCACGTCATGTTTCCACAAGACGTACTTTGGGGGGAAAATGTTATCCCGCCTTTTGGCAAGGCTAGGACACCAAGGAGTTGGATTCCAAATGTCGTTTGTCATGGATATCGTTGAATTTTGACCAAGTCCGGATCAAGCCCCAATTGATGAGACATGATCGGGAAAATAAAGCAAACCAACGTTCCAAGTTTCAAGTCAATCCGAGCTCATATGCACAGGTTATGATGGATACAAGTGGGAGGAAAAAGCATGTTTTCGTATCCATCGGCAGACCCCATTTCGTATCCATTAAAACGTATCTATTCGTTTCAATGGAGCTAGTACATCGAGTTCGTATCGATGGATTTCGTATCCATCGGTGGTCCTCGTTTCGCATCCATCGGTCTCGTGTCAATTAGAATGATTAAGTCCACACATTGATAAGCTTCGTATCGATAGAACCTTCAGCCGGAAAGACTTGTTCGTATCCATCAATAAGTCACCTGGTTCGTAACGATCACTTAATGTCGACTTCGTATCCATCAGATGTTCGATACTTCGCATCCATCGAAAGGCTCCAACTTGCGTTCTTTGACTTCATACCCATTGAGGAGCTACGTGTTTTGTATCCATCAAGGAAGGGACTCTCCGTCTCCATTTGACCATCAGTTCGTATCCATGAATGACCGTGGTTCGAATCCATGGATGAAGTCCTATTCGAATCCATCAGGTCAACCAGCTTGGATAACGTGTCATCTCTCGAAGGAAACGAGGCGAGATACATGGAGTCGAAGCAGTCAACACGGAGCAAAAACCGGATCGAGGCGAAGCCCGCGCACCACGTCATCCCTCGATGCGAATGCGCCGAGATATATGGAGTCGACACGGTCGACTCGGAGTAAAGACCGGATCGAGGCGAAGTGTGCGTTCCACGTCTTCACAGAGGCGCGTGACACCATCGATTCGAAGCCCTCAGTTCGGAGAGATGGATTCGAACCAGTCAGCCTAGCAAAGAACATCGCCTCGTATCGATGATATCTCTCAATCCACTGATCCAAATACCATGAAATTTTAACTGAAGGCTGCACACATACCGAGGAACGTCTCCACCAAATTTGAGCTCAATTGGAGGTAATCTTGATCGATACGAAATGACTTCGTATCGATCGCAGATCGACTCGAAACTTTCTTGAAATAGTCGAATGGGTCCTCTCACGTGCCAGACCAATTCTCCCGGAGTTTGAGCGAGATTTGAGCCTCCTACGCCTATAAATAGAGCCCCAAAATCAACAGAAAAAGGATCTTTTCTCTCTGAAGCGTCCAGACTCTGCCGGATTGAGATTTGCATCCTACTTTTGCTGTCAATTTCGAATTCTAATCTGTAATCCGCTGTTCATTGCTATAACCGCTTGTAATCATTGAAAGAGAATCAATAAAATCATCAAAACTTCATAGTGGACGTAGGCTATACGCCGAACCACTCTAAATTGCTTGTCTGCGCATTTTACGTTTCTGTTTGTTGGAGTTTTTGTTAGATAACCTCTGTTTTACATTTATAATCTTCACTTTATCTCTTCAAACAACTCCCGAAGAGTGTTGTGCCCATTTTTGGTACAAACAATTTACATATGCCTAACTTAGATAAACTAAGGCCAGATATATCACCCATGCACTGCCTTTCGAGCTTACGTGAAGGGAATACAGAGCGTGGCGAGTGAACACACAAGTGTGAGCACTTATTGACTGTAGGCGTTATTAGTAAAAGAATTTTTATATACTTACACCTAACTCGGATAAACTGAGGCTAGATATACCGATCGTGCACTGCCTTTCGGGCTTATATGAGAAGGGTACAGAGCATGGCGAGTGAACACACGAGTGTGAACACATGACTCTAGGTGTTAAAAAAATATACATATATACAAATGTTTTTTTTACTTATATATATAATTTTTTTTCTGTTTTTTTAAGAAGAGAGAGTTTTGCAAAATCATCCTAGCACCATTTAACTTAGACGATAAAAATGTTATGTCCTTTACTTTAAATTTACCACTTTTAAACAAAGATTTTCAATTAGAATATACTTCATAATTAACACATATGAACCTTCCTATATACTAGTTAAACCATTTTTATTTGTAATCAAACTTCATTTTTATTTTTGTTAAGACAAATAAATTTTCAAAAATTTCAATTTATTAACCAAAACTTATACTTATCCCATAGTATTTCTTAAAAAATAGCTGAAAAGAAAATGTTTTTGAGATTTACAAATTTTGAGATTTTTTTTAAGTTAAAATAAAATGAAAATTCAAAAATGCCATGAAACTTTAAAAAAATGCAAATGAGACTCCCCCCCATACTTAGCTTTTACTGTGTCCCCACAGTAAGTGCATGATATAATAAGTGTACGGGGAAAAAATATGTACATATTTACAAAAGAGGGTTAACATTCTTACTAGACGTAGCTTGGCTCATGAAGAATCATGAGCTCCTCCTCTTGGTTACTTGGCAATTCCAAGAAAGGTTTCAAACGATGACCGTTGACTTTGAAAATCGATCCATCCCTAGGGTTTTATATTTCTATGGCACCGTGTGGAAAAACAGTTCGTACCACAAATGGTCCGGCCCATCTCGATTTAAGTTTCCCAGAGAATAAATGAAGCCTAGAGTCATATAAAAGAACTTTTTGGTTAGGCGAAAACGTTTTTCTTAGGATTGACTTGTCATGAAAATCTTTTGTTCTTTCTTTGTAAATTTTCTTGTTTTCATATGCGTCGTTCCTAAGTTCTTCTAGTTCGTTAAGTTGTAATTTTCGGTTTTCGCCAGCTTTCTCGAGATCAAAGTTTAAGTTCTTTATTGCCCACAACGCTTTGTGTTCGATTTCAACAGGTAAATGGCAAGCTTTCCCCTAAACTAAGCGAAATGGGGACATCCCAAGGTTAGTTTTAAAAGCGGTACGGTAAGCTCAAAGTGCGTCGGTCAATTTCTTAGACCAATCTTTTCGATTTTTGTTAACAGTTTTCTCCAAGATTTGTTTTATTTAACGATTTGAAACTTCAACTTGGCCACAAGTTTGAGGATGATACAGAGTGGATAACTTGTGGGTTATCGAGTATTTCTTCATTAAAGTTTCAAAAGACGATTGTAAAAATGGGTTACGTTATCACTGATTATTGTGCAAGGTGTGCCGAACCTCGAAAAGATGTTTTCTTTAAGAAATTTCACAACAATTCTATGGTTGTTGGTTTTGCATGGAACGGCTTCGACCCATTTGGAGACATAATCGACCGCAAGAAGTATGTACAAATTTCCAAAGGAATCGGGAAAAGGTCCCATAAAGTCGATGCCCTAAACATCAAAGATTTCGATAATAAGAATGGGGTTTAGAGGCATCATATCTCGTCGAGAAATTCTTCCAAGCATTTGGCATCGATCGTAAGTTTTGCAAAATTCGAATGAGTCTTTGAAAAGAGAAGGCCAATAAAAACCACATTGAAGCACCTTTTCCGCAGTTTTTTCGAGGACCGAAATGTCCACCGCACGCTTGATCGTGACAAAACGAGAGAACACTCCTGATCTCATTATCCGGAATGCAACGTAGGATGATTTGGTCGGACAATATTTGAACAAGTATGGATCGTCCCAATAGAAATATTTCACTTGGGACATGAATTTGTATTTGTCCTGTTTGGACCAAGACGAGGGAGTTTCTTTAGTAACTAAGTAATTCACTATATCAGCGTACCATGGATCGATAGAAATTGAAAGAAGTTGTTCATCGGGGAAGTTTTCATTGATTGACAAAGAAGATGGTGCGTTCGGAAGACGAGATAAATGATCAGCTATGACATTATCAGATCCTTTTTTATCTTTGATTGTAAGGTCAAATTCTTGAAGTAAAATGATCCAACGAATCAAACGAGATTTAGCATCCTTTTTGGCAAAAAGGTATCGAAGAGCAGTATGGTCAGTGTAGACCGTGATGTGTGAACCTATCAAGTAAGGTCGAAACTTTTCGAGTGCAAAAATGACAGCTAGAAGCTCTTTTTCGGTTGTTGTGTAGTTGAGTTGAGCGTCGTTCAAATTCATAATTGCGTAGTAAATGACATGAAGGATTTTGTTGATGCGTTTTCCTAAGACAACACCAACCGCAAAGTTAGAAGCGTCATACATTATTTCAAATGGGAGATCCCAATTGGGTGCGAAAATGATTAGAGCAGAAATGAATTTGTTTTTGAGACGTTCGAAAGAAGAGATATAATCAGAGTTAAAATCGAAAGGAACATCTTTTCCAAGAAGAGTCGTCAAAGGACGAGCGAATTTGCTAAAGTCTTTCACAAAGCGTCGATAAAAACCAGCATGTCCTAGAAATGATAGAATGTCCTTAACAGATTTGGGAATGGGTAGATTTGCAATTACATCAACTTTCGCTTTATCTACCTCAATGCCTTTATTTGAGATGATATGTCCAAGGACTATGCCTTGTTTGACCATAAAGTGGCATTTTTCCAAATTCAAAGTCGAATGTTTTTCTTTACATCGATTTAGAACCAACTCGAGATGATGTAAATAATCGGAAAAAGAATCACCGAAATATCGTCCATAAAAACTTCTAGAAAGCGTTCAATCATAACAGAAAA
Source organism: Allium fistulosum (assembly GCA_030737815.1). Classification (NCBI taxonomy): domain Eukaryota; kingdom Viridiplantae; phylum Streptophyta; class Magnoliopsida; order Asparagales; family Amaryllidaceae; genus Allium; species Allium fistulosum. Next base: position 11,417,465 of record JASFAW010000014.1, read on the forward strand.
GATGCCAACCATGCATCGTTGGAAAGCAGCAGGAGCGTTGCAAAGTCCGAATGGCATACGTCGGTAAGCAAAGGTACCGAATGGACATGTGAAAGTCGTTTTCTCTTTATCTTCGGGAGCGATTGAAATTTGGTTATAGCCGGAATAACCATCAAGGAAGCAGTAGAATTCATGGCCGGCTAAACGTTCGAGCATTTGGTCAATGAAAGGAAGAGGGAAGTGATCTTTTCATGTTGCAGCATTTAATTTTCAATAATCAATGCTAACATGCCAACCAGTTTGAGTTCGAGTAGGAATGAGTTCGTTAGCGTCATTTGTTATAACGGTAAGTCCGGACTTTTTAGGCACGACGTGAATTGGGCTAACCCATGGGCTATCGGAGATGGGGTATATGATACCGTTATTAAGGAGCTTAAGGATTTCGTCATGAACCGCATCTTTCATTTTTGGGTTAAGCCTCAGTTGTGCATCACGAGTGGGTTTGGCTTTGTCAATTAAGTGAATGCGATGTTGGACAATAGCAGGGCTAATTCCCTTAATATCGGTAATGGACCACCCAATTGCTTCTCTGTTTTTTGAAAGAATAGAGAGAAGAGAAGCTTCTTGGTCAATAGAACGATCGTTAAAAATTATGACAGGACAAGTTTCATTTTCACTTAAGTGTACGTACTTAAGGTGAGAAGGAAGAGGTTTGAGCTCTAGCCTAGGAGGTGGCTCAATCAAAGAAATTGGTTGAGATTCGGACTCAACTGTTAGAGGCTCTAAAGGAAGCGTGTTTTCAATCTCATGAGGAACATCTTGATACAATTTCTCATACTTGGCCTCACGTTCATCATTAAGATTCGTCGATTCATTTTCAAAATTTTCTTGAATGGTACTAACTTCCAACATGCTGTCGAATGGTTCATTCAATTGATTTTCTAAATTAAAGATGTTAAGATCGACGGTCATGTTACCAAAAGAAATCTTCATTGAACCGTTTCGACAATTAATCAAAGCATTCGAAGTGGCTAAGAAAGGTCGTCCTAGAATCAAAGGAATTTGGCCCGTCAGATTGTTTACAGGTTGAGTTTCAAGGACAATAAAATTGACGGGGAATATGAATTCCCCCACTCTAATGAGTACGTCCTCGATTTCTCCTATCGGTTTCTTTACAGAACGATCGGCCAATTGTAGGGTGACCTTAGTCGGTTTAAGCTCACCTAGACCTAGTTGCTGGTAAACTAAATATAGGAGCAAGTTTACACTAGCACCTAGGTCTAACAAACATTTGTTGATTCTCTTGTCTCCAATTGTACATGAGATCGTGGGGCAACTGGGATCTTGGTATTTAATGGGAATGGATTGAGACAAGACTTCGCTTAGACCGGTGGCTAAAAATACTTTCTTTGGCACTTGAGTGTGTCGTTTTTGAGTACATAAGTCCTTCAAAAATTTGGCATAGGTCGGGGCTTGTTGGATGATATCTAAGAGAGGAATGTTCGCTTTGACTTGTTTAAAGATTTCTAACATCTTTTCCATTTGTTCCGAATGTTTCTTAGGTCAAAGTCGATTTGGGAATGGGATTCGAAACTCGGTCGGATGGTCTTCTTGAATTGGAAAAGAATTAGACTCAGAATTTGGATCGGGGTTCGACTCGATGTTTTGATTGGCATCATTGGTGGTTTTCGAAGTGTCGAGTGGAACATCTGGTAAGTCGTTTGGATTGACAACTTGGTTATGGATTACCTTACCGGATCGCAAAGTGGTGATAGCATTCATTTGATTCAAATTGCTATCTTGAACGACATGAGCCTGGCTCGAGTTCGCGTTTTGATTCCTAGGGTTTGTAATTGGTTGGCTTGGGAATGTACCTCTTTCTCGTTCACTCACGAGGTTAGCTAATTGACTCATTTGCATTTTGAACTTAGAGATCGATTGGCTCATATTTTGCATGTATGCATTTAACGCGTTTTGCGTTTGGGTTGTCACGTTAGTCAAGGCTTCAATACTCTTGTCAAGGGAGGTCATTCGTTTGTCATCTTGAGGAATGAAAGATTGTTGTGCTTGGTTTTAAGGAGGCAAAAAAATTTGTTGAAATTGTTTCGGTTGGAAAGGAGGATTCAGATTTGAAGCGCTCTTTGGAAATGATTGAAAAGATAGTCGAATCGAACTCGTGTTCGAATGTTTTGATCCCAAGTGAAGTTAGGATGATTTCTCCAACCAGGATTATGCGTTGGAGAAAACGGATCATTTCTAACTTTATTAAAAGCATTAATTTGTTCTAACGAATATGGACACTGGTCGGCGATGTGATTTGGATCGTTGCATTTGTAACACAGGACTTGAGAAGCTAGTTTCATTTGATTTGAGGAAAGGGCATTATCGAATTTGGTTATCGTTGCATCGATTTTTGCTTCTAAGGCTAAAGATGATCCTACCAAATGAGCGCTCGATCGTGAGTAAATTGATTTTTCGTTCGAACGTTCCCATTGGGATGAATTTTCGGGTAGGTTTTCAAGAAATTGCCAAGCATCATCGTGATCTTGGGTGAGAAAGTTGCCTTGGCACATTGATTCGAGCATTATTCGAGAATTGTTATCAGGTCCATCATATAGAATTTAGCAAAGAGTCCATTTTTCAAAGTTATGGTGTGGACATTTGATTAAAAGTTCCTTAAATCTTTCGAAGTATTTTGCAAATGATTCACCCCCGAATTGATGAAAATTTACAATTTCATTTCGAACTTTTGTTGTTTTTTCCAACGGGTAAAACTTCTTTAAGAAGGTACTAGTAAATTCTTCCCAAGTTTTGATCGAATTCGAAGGCAAACTATATAACCATTTTTCAGCGTAATCGGTAAGTGTGAATGGAATTAACCTAAGTTTGATTCCATCGTCACATAGTTGTTGGAGTTTAATGGTTGCAAAAACTTGTTCAAATTTGATCAAAAAGATATAAGGATCATCTCGTTCAAGATTGCCGAATTTTGGAAGCGTTTTAATGTGATTTGAATGAATCTCAAAGTGATCTCTCGTCGGGGCGGGCAAGGTGATGCAAGAAGGGATAGAAACTCGATTGGGGAAGATTCTATCCATAAAAGTTCGAGGGGCGTTCTCATTTGCCATTTTAGGAGGATCGTTTGTTCGGGTTAAACGATTTGTAGAAGGGTCTCGAATCCAAGTATTCGTAGAAGTGTCACGAGTCCAAGTACTCATGCACTAGTGAAAGTTGAGAAGAAAATGAAGTTAGAATCGAGTTTAGAGAATGAAACAGGATTTGGAAAATAAAGGGAAAAATTGTTTTTGTTTTTTTTAAAAAAAGGAAGGAAACTATTTACCAAGTGAAATTTAATTTTGAAAAGAAAAGTTTGAGTTCTTTTTACTTTTCAAATTTTATACTTTTTTATTTTTGAATTTTTAAATATTTACCAAAAGGATTTTTTTTGTTTTTAGAAAATGGGAATTTGATTTTTGTTTTTGTTTTTGAATTTTCAAATTTTTTTTGCTTTTGAAAAGGTTTTATATATATATTTTTTTTGAATTTTTGTTTTTGATTGAAAATTTTCGAAGGAATGGATTTAAAAGGATTTTTTATGGATAAAAAAAAGTTAAGTAAAATTTACGATTTTTTTTTGGATTTTGGATTTTTTTTAAATATGCATGAATTAATGCAACTAAATGAATGCAAAGGACTTAATTACAATTTCCTGTCCTTAGTAGCTCCTAACCCAAAATTGTATAATCACACTTTGTCTTAAATCAACAAAAATATTTCTTAGCCAGGTAACGGGCAGGGGTTATCGGTGCACCACGAATCACTGTAGCAATGCAACTGAAGGTTTAAGTACCTTCAAAGGAACAACCACTATAATATTTACGAATCACCGTAATATTTATAAATGGTTATTACTCTGCCATAGACTAGACACAAAGAAATAAAACCGTTCAAAGATGACAATTGTCAAGATACAATTAAGCCCTAGGTGAGCTCGCGACACCCTTAAGTCGAATTTCTAACCTTTATTATTAGTCAAATTCTATGATGAAATGCGATTTGTGGGCTAAGGAAAGGGTGATGAAATCCCCCACCTTATGTGAATTGGGGTATTTTCCTTAGAAAATAAAAATAAGATGAGATGAGTGCAAAACAAAAATTAAACGTGAATTTACAATGCAACTAAAATGAAGTTATTTTTGTTTTTAGATTTTGAATTTTTTTTAACATAAATGCAAATGCAAGCAACCAACAATGCAATTCAAAATAAAACTAGAGATAAGGGCACGATACCAGAGCGTGCAGAATTATTAGCAATTATTTTAAAATAGCAATTTTTTTAAACAAGCAAGCAAATCAGTTTATTTTTAGCAAGCACTTCTTCCTTTTAATCTGCTTTGGCAACCTGAAAAGAAGTGAACCAATACATATATATACAATTTTTTTTAAACAAATTAAAACGAACTAAATTAAAACAAAACAAACTAATTTTTTTTAAAGGGTGAAACTAAAATATAAACAAAGTAAGAAAAACAAATTAAGCAAACCCTTTTTTTGGATTGGACTAATAACAATTTAACAAAACAGAAATAAAAAAAAGATAAATAAATAAAGTTCAGGCCCACCCACACGTTTTACCCGACCCAATTATATCCCGCTACCATAAAAAACTATCCACTCCGTTTGTTTACAAAATACACATTCTCCAAAATGCAAATTATAATAATCAACAATCAAAACACAAAACAAAAATAAAGGGAGATAGTCGTGATGTTTGAAGTCGTGATTGTTGAAGTTGATTGTAGATGTGCGGCTTTGGCTTGGTGGAGGCGATATGAGGCGAGGCGAGTTCAGGTGGTGGCAATTTAAGGTTTTCGATTGGATTTGGAGATGTAGTCGATTTGGGGATTTGCGTAGGTGTAGCAGTGGCTTGTGAGGAGTCCTATGGTGATTAAGGTCGCGGTAGTTTGCTATTGGTCGATTGCTGCAGTGTTGAGGATTTGAGAAGTCACGATTTTGGGTTTTGGGAGATGCGGTAGTAGGCGAAGTCGAGGGTATCGATTGTGGTGAGGCAAGATACTTGTTCAACTGTTGAATTTGGGTTGCGGTTGTTTGTGATGCTCTGTGGCCGTGGTTTGAACATGTATGTAATGCCGTGGTAAAGGCAGTCTGGGTTGGGGGTGAAGCACTGTGCAGAAAATTAACTGTGTTGTGGTAGGGTGTGGCTAGGGAGTGGTGATTTGTAGCTAGTGATATGTAGCTGGTGATCTATAGCTAGTGGATAAATGCAGTGTTGTAATTGTGTGTAGTGATGGCTTGAAATGGTTTCTGGTGGATGTTGAGTGTGGTGGGTGATAGGGGAGGAGACTGGAAGTGGTGGCACTGGTTTGTTGTATTGTGATGGAGGTGAGGATGGTTTTGGGGGGGAAGTAGCAGGGGTGGTTCGTAGCAGTCAGGTGGAGGAAGGAGTTGAACTTGTTGGAGATGTAAGACAGTGTCAGATAGGGGGTAATGAAATGTTGAATGTTTGGAAAGTTGAGAGGTAGATGGTATTTGATGGAGGATGTTGCCGTGGGTAGGGGGTTTCAATAGCAGTGGGGTAGTTGAAATGAGAAGAAGCTGGATATATATGATAGTAGTGAGGGGATGTGGGTTGTGGAAGAAATACTGTGATGTTTGTATCAGTTGTATCAGCTGAAGTGCAGTATCAGTTGTATCAGTTTTATGGGATGATGAAGTAGGGCAGCTTGTTGTTGTGAGTTTGTGAAGTGTGTGATCAGTGGAGCAGCTGTGTGATTTTTGTACAGGTGTTCTGGTGATATGGCAGCAGTAATGTTGAAGGCACGGTATTGATGTAGCTGGTTGTTGTAGTGGTGAAAGATGTTTTGGTTATGGCGGACAGTGGCACTGTATGAAGAATTGAGAGTGCACAGTGGTGCAGAGAGGAGAGTGCACAGCAATGCAACAGTAAAAGGAGAATGAAAATTGTAAAAAGAGAATGAAATGTAATTTGCAATGAAATAATATTTTTTTGAAATTGTGTATGTTTTTTTTAATTGCAAATGCAAAACAAACAAGAAAACAAGGAACAAGCACACAAAATCAAATCACACAATAAATTCAAACGAAAAATAATTCGAAGAATAGAAAATTAAAATCAAAACAAATCCCAGGCAACGGCGCCAAAAACTTGTTCGTTAACGGGAATTCTATCGAGTTAGAAATCCGTCGAACGAATTTATAATAAAAATAACCACAAGCGCACGGCGTACAATTTTAGTACGTGGTGAGTACGGGTCGATCCGCGGGGAATTTTTAAGATTTTAAAACTTTCTAATCAATCAAATTAGACCAAAATGAGAGAGGATTGATAACTAACAACAAAATGAAGTTAAAACTTAGAATGAAAATGTGATTAAAAACTATACGATTAGAAAACAATTTAGAGGCAAATCCACTCTCATATTTATGTACATTAACAAACATATAATCTATTATCTCTATTTTTTATACTAAGTGACATAAATGTTGCATTTATCATAAGTATGGTTTATTTATGTTATTAGTTAACATAACTTAAACCATCAAACTATAATGCAACAAATAAACCACTTATCAATTCCCATGAAAATAAAGCCAAAGCAAAAACCAATTAACAAATATTGATGTAATTTGTGTTAATGTTGAATAAGAATAGCTCATTTGCATATGCAACATAAGCTATCAAACCCAATTGTATAAACTTACATCAAAATCCACTTTCATGAAGCACAAAGAAAAGAGATCATAAATCATAGAAATGTTAAAATTACATAAAGTTAGAGAGCTTCATTACCCCTAAATCAAAGGGGTTTAGTTACTCATTTGTGTTAAATTAACACTTGTAAATTTCAACATTAAAAAGCAAAGAAATAGAAACTAACAAAGGAAGAAAAAGAGATTAACTACTAACTATTGCATAAAATAAAATCTACACTACTTGCATGAATGTAAATCTAAGCTATAAACATGAAATGAAAGAAAGCATATAAATAAACATTAACATAAAAGTAAATAAAAGCATGTAAAAAAGAAAAGAGAAAGAGGCTAAGAAGCCATTTTTATTTCATGAAACTTTGACATTACAACTTGCTTTCTTAATTTCCTAACTAATTTGAAAGAGTAAGAAGATATTTATATGTACATAAGAGGGCTATTTATACATGCATAAAACCCTAATTCAATTTTTAGGGTGCTTCCCAAAATGCCCTTTAGGAAGTGTGGTCTCCAAGTAACCATTAGCCTCTAATTAATCCATCATTAAATATGTATGAAGCTTTAATCTTCACTTAGTTGTCCATTAGCTTCTAATTGTAGATTTAGGTAAGTGGGTGGGGTCCTCCATGATCATGAGCTTGAATTATTTCCTCTTCATTCCTTTGTATTCCCTTGTGCATGCATATATCTTCATGAAACCCTCTTCCATATGCATCCAAATTCCTATAAAAATTATGAAAAATGTCCAAGTTAAAAGTCCCAAATTAACACATGCATAAAAATAACTATTTTGCCCCTGTATGTAGATGAATATATGATAATTTGAAAATAATTGAATTTTGGTTTTAAACATGTGAAAATACCCAGATATGACATTTATTTAAATAAAAATAGATAAAATATGGATGTAAATATATGCACATTCACGTGCACATCAAAAGGTTATGGATTAGGGGAGTTTATCTATGGGACAGTATCAACTCTTGCAAGATTTGTTGAAGATGGTGAAGGAAAGATGGTCAGCAACAAAGAATGCATAAAGCATTCAAGACAGGACAGTTTATTAAGTTCTTGGTTTCTGTTATCAATTAGTTCAAATCTATTGCCTCAAATTGTTGGTTGTGATCATCTTGTGAGATATGGACTACCACAGAGCAGATCTTTAATTTCCAATCAGCAGCTAAAGTGATGCATTATAAGAGACAAATGCAAAACTTAAGAAAATATGGTATGTCCATGCGTGGATATCTTACAAAATGAAAACGTATTGTGATCTTCTTGAAGCAGCATGCCACATGGTCTCAAATACAGAACATGTATTAAGCATAATGAAAGGATTGGATGAGGGATATGAAGCAGTTATAACAGTTATATCATCAAGGGAAACTACACCCACGTTACAATATGTACACTCTAGTCTACTGGCACATGAGGGCAGACTATTAATCTTGCATCAAAGTCAAGAAACATAAATCATGACAGAGGAAACAACAATCAAAACTATCAAAGAGGTGATCAGAATTATAGATCAAGGGGCAGAGGAGGTAGATGGAACAATAACAACAACAAATTAAGGTGTCAGATATGTGAAAAATATGACCAAGCAACAAGCAAGTGCTATTTTAGATTCGATGCCAACTATATACCAAATTAGCAAAATTCAACCAATACATAAAGGAACTATAATCATAGTGTAAACGTGGCAAGTATACAACCAGATTCAAGAAATAAAGCCGAAAGTTCAAAGAGCCATCACCTGATTTAGCAAGAACTGAGGATATTCAAGATGAGTGCTGGTATTCAGATTCAGGTGCAACCAACCATGTCACAAGTAATCTTACAACTTGAATCTCAACAACAAAGAATATAGAGGTAATCAGTCCATGCATATGAGTAATGGTGAGTCAATTAAAATCATGCACACTGGAATTGCATGTATCAGAGGTGAAAAACAACTTTATTTGAATAATTTGTTAAGAGTGCCACAAATTAAGAAAAACCTTATGAACACATCACAGTTTGCAAGTGATACTGATGTATACTTTGAGTTTTATCCAAAATATTACTTAGTTAGAGATATACCAACTAATGAAATTCTCTTGCAGGGTGAAGCATACAAGGGATTGTACAAGTTCAATTTTGTTAATTCTAGGAATGCTAGTCATACAAAAAAATTGTTGTAACCTGTTTGAAGTTACACAGGCGGAAAAAGTAAAACTCCTTTTGATATGTAGCATTACAAATTAGGACATGCTAATGTAAGTGCTGTAAAACAAATTCTATCTGATAGTAAAATTCATTGTGAAAATATCACATTATCTTATGTATGCACTTTCTGTGAAATGGGTAAAAGTCATAAGCTCGTCTTTTCCGATTCACAAACCAAATACACTCGACCTCTAGAATTAGTGGCAACTATTTTTGAGGTCCAGCATCTATATATTCTGACTATGGATAAATACTACATATCATTTGTTGATGTTTATTCCAGGTACACCTGGATCTACTTTCTAAGATCAAAGTCAGAAACTTGTAATGTAGTGGTACAATTCATAGTACAAGCAGAAAATAAAACAGATCATCAAATAAAGACTATACAAACTAATGGAACTGAATACAAGCCGCTTAGTGATTATTTTCAAAGAAAGGGTATAGTGCACAGAACTATCTGCCCTTATACCTTAGAGAAAAATGGATTGGTTGAAAAAAGGCACAGGCATATTGTAGAAACGGGTCTCACACTGCTGCATAAGCATCACTTCCACTGAAGTTTTGGCCTGATGCATTCAGCACCGTTGTCTATCTGATAAATAGACTGCCAACCAAAGTTTTAAGGAATAAAAGTCCAATTGAAAGGTTATTCAACATTAAGCCTGGCTATCAAAGTCTTAGAGCATTTGGTTGTCTATGCTTTTCATGCTTAAGGCCATACAATTCACATAAGTTGGATTTTAGATCAGCACCCCACACATTTCTTAGATATGCTTCCAATCAGAAAGGATATGAGTGCTTAAGCAATAATGGAAGGATAATTATATCAAAACATATCGTGCTTAATGAACAAGTATATCCCTTCAATAGTGCAACAGTTAAAACAACTCAAAAGGTTTATAATCCCAGAATTTCAATACCAGTTATACCTTTGCATCAAGATGAAGCAGCTGAAGCTGAAGATGAAAAGGTTCAAGATGGATTAGGTCCACAACTCACTATGTCTAATTTCAGACCAGGTCATGGACTAAAAGATACCTTTGAACATTCAACTCATACACCTCAACATAGTTATAATCAATTTCAAAGCACTCATCAAGAACAGGAGGAAAGTCACTCGTCCAGTTCTCAACAAGATCTTCCAGTAACCAATCCAAGTTATGAAGCAGTACCTGCAAGAACTCAACATCCCATGATTACAAGAGCAAAAATTGGTATATTCAAACCCAAGATATATACTACAAATTTGGAATCAGAAGAACCAGAAACATATGAGCAAGTAACAAAGTATAAAAAGTGGAAACAGGCAATGGAGGATGAATACAATGCTCTCATCAAATAATAATACTTGGAATCTTGTACCTATGCCAAAGGACAAAAATATAATAGGATGCAAGTGGACTTTCAGACTTAAGAAAAACTCAGATGGTGCAATATTCAATCACAAGGCCGGATTGGTAGCAAAAGGCTACACATAATGACAGGGATTTGATTTCACAGAAACATTCTCACTAGTTGTCAGCCCACAATAATCAGAATAGTGCTAACCATTGCACTACACAACAACTGGAAAATTAGATAGTTAGATATGAATAATGCATTTCTTAATGGAGAACTACATGAGAAAGTATACATGGAACAACATGTGGTTTTAAGCAAGCAAACAATAAAGGAAATGGTATGCAAATTGAATAAGGCAATTTATGGCTTAAAGCAAGCCCCAAGAGTCTGGTTTGACAAGCTCAAAACAACCTTGATTAGGTTGAATCATCAACCAATTAAGTCTGATAATTCTTTAGTATCAAATTTAGCAATGTACTAGTGACATACATACTAATATATATATATATATATCGATGATTTTTTAATTACAGGTAACAATGAAAGTGAAACCATAAATTTCATATAGCAACTGGATAGACAGTTCTCAATCAAAGACTTGAGAGAACTTAATTACTTTCTAGGTAGAGATGTAAAGATAATACCAAACATAGAAATTCATCTATGTTAGAGGAAATACATATCAGAAATTCTCAACTAAGCAAAGATGGATCAAGCTAAATCACTTCCTACACCAATGATCAATAATTTAACCTTGTTAAAGCATCAGGGAGAATAAATCACAAACGAGAAATAGTACAAAAACATAGTGGGAGCTCTTCAATATGTTACAACAACAAGACCTGAGATAGCCTTTAGTGTAAACAAAGTGTGTCAGTTCATGCAAGCTCCCATCAATGAACATCGAAATGTAGTTAAAAGAATCCCAAGATGTCTAAGAGGAACCATGAATCGTGGCTTAGTTCTTAAAGCATGCAATAATATTTACATAAATGGATTTGCAGATGCTGATTGGGCTAAAGATATAGATGACAGAAAAATAACTACTGGATACTGCATATATCTAGGTGAAAATCCAATATTATGGTGCTCTAAAAAGCAAACAACAATTTCCAGATCAAGTACAGAAGCCGAATTTAGAAGTGAAGCAAGTGCAACGGCAAAAATCATGTGGATCAAGTCTTTATTGGGTGAACTCAAAGTCAATACAACTAGAAAACTAGTAATATGGTGTGACAACTTAAGCACAGTACTACTTATAGCAAATCCAATTTACATTCAAGGACAAAGCATATGGAGTTGGACTTAAATTTCATTCGAAATCAATTACTAAACGGAAAAATGGATGTAAATCATTTACCTGCCACTTACCAGCATGCGGACATCTTAACAAAGCCTTTAACTGCAAAAAGCTTTGTTAGACTAGGAAGAGATCTAAAAGTTGAAGACTTTGAAGATATCTCAAAGCCAAATCGAAGCAGTGCACCAACTTCCTAACAAAACATTTATATGCAAGAAGATTCATCAAACTAAGAAGATATCTCAAGATTGAAGACACTGAAGATGTCTTAAAGACAAATTGAAGTAGAAATTGAAGCAGCGGTAGCCATTTAGGGCAAAAGGAAAAACCCTATTTTCGATTGAGTGTGGATAATGAACGAAATGGAGTAAAGCAACGATTATATTATCACATATCATGAAAGCAAATATTAGAAGATATGAACCTGGCCTGAACAAATACTATATATATAATGGACCAGGCCATATATGTCATATTAGATAGTTAGCTGAAGTCTAAAATACAACGAAAATCATTCAGCAATGTAATTATCAATTGTATCGTATTCTTCATTCAATAAAATCATATTACAATTTTTTCAGTCTCCCAACTCAATATAATATCAAACTCTTATCATTAATCAGTTGTATACTCTCACGTCACTTAGCGCACATAATAGTCGCTATGGCTACGTGAAATGCCCGCAACGGACTTGTAGTCAATTATATCACTATATAATCAAACAATTGCACAACAATTCTAACTATAATACTATCTTTGTTTTTAATTGTCACTTAGCTCCAAATGCACGTATACATATACCCACTGGTGCACGTATACACACACGTACATTCAAGTGAATAATTCGACCCTTGTTAGATCAAATATTACTTTTACTAACTAATCTTTTCAATAAGAGTAACTTACCTCTTTATACTATTTCATAAAACCTCAAATCGTTTTATAAAATACAATACAGACTTGTAAATCGATTTAGCTCTTTAAGGCACTTAGTTCGCTTCATTGAAAATCCAGTATTCATCATTTTACTATTTTATAAAATGTCATATCTATTTTATAAAATATAATATTCATCTATAAAATCTTCAAACCATTTTATAAATACTAATCAAGGCTCATTAATTCTCCAATCTTTTTAATGAAGGTCATAGAGCTCCTAAACCCCTTTAATTATACTAACATTTTGTTAATCAATTCAAATGGATTAATTGGTTATTGCAAATGACGTGCACATCATTACTCTACATAATTAATCTCAAATCAAACAATAACATCACAACCAATCACCCAATTAGCCCAAATCAATTCTAGGCTTACTAACTATTTTCGAACATAGTAATTAGGGTCTTAAACAATTAATTAACTAAGGGAAACATGTTTATAACACAAACATAAACCCAATTCAACTCAAACAATCTCCAAATCGCTTCATATAATTCTATAATCATCAATAATCAAATATATGAAGTATAACACATAAATTAGTAAGTAGAATCATCCCACTCACCTTAATTAAACCCAAGCTAAGCTCTAATCTTCAAAACCCATCTCCATGCTCTCTTGAAATCCAAAACAAAATTCAAAACTCCAAGTCAAGCCAATTCCTTTGTGGGTTTTGTAGAGACCCATGAGAAGAACTATGGTCATTTTATCGGAATTTATTGGATTTTATTTAGGCATGGATTAGTGGACCTAAGGTAGGGGATTAAGGGGTAATTAATGGAATAATTAGAGAAAGACGAAGAAAGTGAACTGGAAATGAAAGTGAGAATGAAAATAAGGAAGGGTTTAGCTTCATATAGGCTAGGTAAATGGACTTAGCCCAAATTCATCTCTTCTCCCAAAATCACTATTCATTCCAAAATCGAAACTCCAAACATATCGAACCTTATACTCATTTGAATTTTGGATGCCTTTCCGGACTCAATGGAAAAGGTATCAGAAGCTAATTCCATTGTACACAAAATTTAGCATTTTGGATCGATTTACAAATTGAACGTAGGCTACTAGCTAAAAACCAGTCGGTCAAAATATATCGATGCTTATACTCTTTTTGATTTGCAATGTCAATCCGGACTCAACGGAAGTGGTCTCATGTCCTAATTCGACCATATGTGAAAAGTCACATTTTAGACTTCCAATTCAATAATGACTTGATATTCAAATTGACTATTTAAATATATTATCGTTAAATATGCGGGTTGTTACGACATACGTGAATATTCCCTTAGGCTAACAGTAGTGCGTATTTAAACATCAAATAAATAAATAACCTATACGTATGCTGTATTGGCACAAAGCAATAAATATGTATGCCTCTAGGATAAAACAATACACAATATACAAAATTAACAGAGAACACGGATACAATCGCAGCGATAATATATAATAAACAATATACAAAATATAATTTACATCACCAAGTCATATACATACATGAGTCTATACAATACAAATTAGTATACAACAATACTGAATAACTAGTCTCCTCTATGCCCAAATAATACACACTGGTCTTAACGTCCTTGAACTTGAAATGTTTCGAACTAACCCCGTGTATTATATAAATAACACACTGGTCGAACTATATCTTAATCAAGTATCATAATAAGGGTAGCATAATGTAAACATGAAATAACAGTATAGTATCACCACCAGAGTTACCCAAACAATCAAACATATATCAATTTATACATAGTTATTAAAATTTGTATCTAAAATATCTATATAATATTATAAATAATCATCAAGGCACTATATCAATCAAATAACTCAAATCCACACGAAACAGTCAACATTGCTATCAAAAGATGTCATCACCCATATAGAAACACATTAAATCAGAAATCTTAGAATTAACACAAATGAGTGAGTCATACATATCTAGAATCATCATTCAAGTCCAAAAATCATCAATATATGAGATATCCTCAAGTATAATCGGGCTAGAACACAGAAACGCCCAAATATTTCTCAATCTCAACAATAGAAATACCAACATACATACATACATATATATAGGCTGCCTATCAAAGAAATCATATACAATAAAAATATGAGAATCCATTATACTCTGGACACCTATCCAGATATAATCTCATCTCCTCATATATAAGAAATCAAAATATATCGTGACGGGGGATGATTGTACGAAAGACACGAAGTCCAAAGTAAAGTCATGTGTAAATCAATAAGTGGGTCACCGAACCCCGGGTCACCTAACTCATATATACTTAAGTGAGGGTATCTGAACGACCCACAAATATATCACTTTAATAAATTTATTGGAGATTAAAAAGATTTAATAATTAGTTTAATAATTTTGATAAATCATTTTAAATAGTTGTAAAGTAATAATTTATCATTAATTTTATAAATATATATATACTTGATTTGAAATCATAAGAAAAGAAAAGAAAAAAAAAGGAATTCGTTTCGCTTTATCGGTGTAATAACAATTTTTGTAAATAATTATTAATATTAATTTGTATGGTTTTATTAATAAAATATGATCATTTTAATTAATTAATAATGATGAGAAATTTATTTTCAAATTTTGTTTACATTTATATGTAGATTAGTTTATAAGTAAAAATATGACCGGGAATCGATTTCCCGATTTTCAACGGTTTAGCGAAGTTTTTCAGAGTCGTTTAAACGTTGTTAATTCTCTTATGTGCATACATGCACATGTATATACATGTCACATGCACTCATGAACATATATACTTTTATATATAGACATATATAACAAAATATCTAAGATATTTTCACAAACTTCATCCTTAAGCTTCCTTAAGTCAATGCACATGGCTTGGAAGTGAAATGATGTGATGGAGCACATAGGGGAAGGACAAACGTGTGTAAGGTGATGTAGATGGTAATAATGGTGGTGCATGTGAAGGTGATGATAATGATGATGTATGTGAAGATATTTTCTACCTCTTCTTAGCCTATAAATACCACACCTCTTTTCTTCCATTTCACAGCATTTCTTCTTCATTTCTAAGCTCTTTTCTCTCCTCTTTCATGGCTTCTCATGTTAATAAAATAATGCCAAAATATTTCTCAAAATAAATTTAATTATAATATATACATATATATACTTAAGCAACCCAAAACTATTCCAAAACTCCACTTTTCCTCTCTACCATCCACGGCCTCTCTTCTTCCATCAAAAGCCCAAGCCCTCCTTTTCTCCAACCCTAGGCCGTGAGCCTCCTATTCAAGGCCAAGCCCTTCAAAGCCAAGAACCTAAGTGATCGTGAGCTTTAAAATCAAAATAGCGGAGCTATAGCAAATTTTTAGTTAATTGTTTAAACCCAAGGTGAGAAACTCCTAAATTATAGTATTATATGCTATTAGATGTTATATATGTTTGATTATGATTGTTGATGATGGTTGTTTAATATGAATCTTGAATATATATGCAAGTCACGGAAATACACGTCGATAAGCACAAAGGAAATCACTTTCCTTTATTGAATGAATTTGTGTATATGGAATGTTACCTCTTTAAGAAGGTTTAAAAATGAGTTTGAAATGTTTTATAAACATATAAAAGTGTTTTGATAAAGTTTGAATGGTATTTGAAAATTTAGTCAAAATTAGTTGCGTCGCGTAACGACAGTTCGCGATTTGGCGCCATAATAGTCAAATGAGTATAAAGAATGAAATATAGCTCGAAATTCTTCGAGATAAGAATTTTCCAAACTATTATATCCATAGTTTTGAAACAAAGAAAGAAAATAGAGATTTCGATAAGTAAATTTTGACATATGAGTAAAATAAGTTTTTAGAAAAATCGGGGTTTTGCAGTTTGGAATCCATAACAGGATTTTTTTGAAAATGATATTTTAAGATTGTTTAAATATATGAAATAAATTATAAAAATCTTTTAAAAGGTGTTAAAAGTGATTTGAGTTATAAAAATGAAATTTCAAATGATAAAAAGTCGTTTTGATCAATATAGCTTAAAAAGCACTTTCCGTAGCACTTTCCGCAACATTTTTTGTAACTTTTGAAATATAATTTTTAATGCAACCTCTCTTTCCCAAATCTTTTGTAAGTATTTTCAAATAATTTATAAAGTATTTTAAAGATGATTTGAAAGATTTATGGAATGGTTATATGTTAAATGATTTAGAGTCGATCAAATAACTTGACCGCCTTATGAGTGTCAAAGAGATAGTGCCTAGGCTTGAGTTTGGAAAACCAGTTTCCTGCTCTCCATGGCTATCCGGACTGGCCCTACAGATGGGATAGTAAATTTGATGTACTCAGATCAAAATTTTCCAAAGTATAAAGGATATGATTTTCCAAATATAAATAACCTAGAATTTATGGAGATAATATTCTTATACTCGGTGTTAAAGCCCGAAGGGGGAACTCGTACTATTCGTGGAATTTAAAAGGTAATATCACCATTATTCTGCCCATAGTACTTGTTAAATATGGGAATTGATATTGAGTAGAATTAGATAATTTCTATAGATTTTGCTAACTTAATATTTACTGGTTTTGGATTAACATCCTAGATAACATGGTTTTAACTCAACAAAAATTTTAGGTTTTGAATTAAGAAATATATGTTAAGATTTAAATTATTTTCCTAAGTGAAAAATGAAATGATGTCGAATTATTACAAGTTTAAAAAGGTTTTTAAGTAATCAAAGGATATAATAAGAGAGGTTTAATGATTCCTTATATACTGGAAAGAAACATTTTAAAGTTATATATCTCTAAAAGATATTTTGATAAAAATAATGAATTAATCAAATACTATTCACTTATTTACTTGACCTCTTTTATCGATGATTGGTTCGAAGGAACTAGGGTCGGATTTGGATGATTCCTATCCGAAAACCACTTCAAACCAATTTACGTATTCGAAGTGAAGACATGGATATGATTTGGAAGATGGAATGTAAGGCTGCTTATCACTGACCCTCGGGGGAAATTTCCCATATCATATTATGTGGCAGTAGTTCCTCATTTAAGATCTTCGATGCAAGGACTTCTCGCTACTAATCTTAAGGGTAACCCCCGACAGGATGTCGTAGGAGAGTGCCTTCGGTTTATCCTATTCTTGGGCAACTTGTATGGACGAATGTCTGACGTTGCATTTCTAGTTACATAAATTGATCTCTATGAACGTATCATCTATTTGGTGGTGGAGAAGGCGACTTCTCTTAGCTTAACACCCTTTCCTAAGACGTACGAGCTCAGGAGTTATACATTTGTAGAAATCAGTTGTGTTACTATGGAATGGCAGTGTGGCATTAAAAGTGGAATGTGCTATGTGAAAGGTAACCGCTACCTCAGGCCTCATTACCCGGTAATGGCTTAAACAGGGTACGCCTCAAGGCTATGTGGTTCGCAACCATTAGGGTATGGTCATCACCTTTCTATATTACTCTCTATATGTCGAGTATATGGTGTATGTTATGGGATCCCGGATAGGTCGGTTACGATCGGGGTGATGTCATATTCGATTCTATCCAGACCATGTATGAGTGCCAAATAGGGATAGGCCGGTCTTGCCAGATGTGGAGGATTGTTTGTGTATCCTTAGTACATTCCTCTAGAGATGTACTGTACAGAAGGTAGTCCCTTACCTGTCATTGTATGGAAATCCGTTCTCCGAACGAGCCCTATAAGAGTTTTGTTTGTAGAGCCTAACATATCCGGAATTTAATAATGGTAACAATTTCGGCTAAGATTAATTAGTTTACTTGCAAATGTTTTCAAAGGAATGTCATTAAAAATAATATCAAATGTTTTGGTTATCATAATGTAAAAACCCGTTCCGTGTTTATGTGCAGCGTAGTCTTATGAGATACCTTTTGTTCTAAAATGCGTATTTTGAGTTTCTCATATTGGTCCCATGATTGACTCGGAGTTTATTTTTTCTTTCCCCTTAAACTCTGGGTGCCCTAATTTCCCCCGAGTAGCCTAGTAGTTAGCTGATTAGGAGCATTTTGAAGTATCTAGAGCATATGGAGCATGAAGTCGGAAGCATGAAGTAATTTGGATTTCTTTTGTTATTACACCACTTTCCGTAATGTTTATATTATGTATCTACCAGCACCTGTAGGGATAGGCCGTTATAACTATCCTAGCTAGGTTAGTACTTATCATGACTATGATATCTCACTTTGAGAGTGATTATATGTACTACCTTTATGGTTGCCACTTTCTAAATACAATGTGAGATTATGTTATTGTTATGTCTTCTATCTTTACTTTCTTCTACCTCATGATAATCTACCTCTCCATCACTTGGATTTGCGGCACGTGAATACTGATGATGTATTAGTGTCAATTTCTAAGGGTCGAGGAGGTGGGTCGTCACATTTGGTATCAGAGCTTATGGTTGAGTGAATACCTAAGCCTTAGGTCAACTCATTAGAGATAGGGTTAGTAATGCCCTAAAATGAGTTTAGTCTGAGAGAGCACACACTTAGAAAAAAATCCAAGAAAAAGTATATTCAAACTTTATGACAATTTCCTAAGATATCTCGTCTATATATTCTAAAAATATATTTCCTTACTATATGCAGATAGTAGGAAATGAGTGGAAGAAGAAGACGAGGCAGGGGAAGGGGAGGTAGCAGTACCACAAATACAAATGTCGGACTCCCGCAACTATAATAATCGAGGAAGCAACAATTCGGGTACAACCCAAAATCAACTTTGCCACTTTATGCAAGAACTATACCAGTTTGGGGGGGGACCATTCAAGGGAACGGAATCCATCATAGAAGTTCTAGCATGGATATGTTCATGTGAAATGATTTTCAAAGGGCTAAATACTGCAGACGAGCAGAAGAGATTCTTGGCCTCTTGGAATTTGCAGGATGGAGCTCTCGCTTGGTGGGAGTCCATTACTTTGACTGAATCAGATGACATTTTTTCTTGGATGCGATTCAGGGAGGTATTGGAAGAGAAATATATGCCTGCATCTGGAAAAGCACTCATATACCAAATCTTTATGGATTTGAAACAGGGGGAAATGTCAGTAGAAGAATATACTAACAAATTCAATGAATCATCACGATTTGGACCTGGTCTAATTGACACTCCTCTGAAAAAGAATGAAATGTTTATTTCTGGAATGAAGAAACAATATCAAGACAGAATGACGGCGCATGTGATGGGGACTTTCATGGGTTTGGTGGAAATGGGTTTCCGATACAAACCCCTAGACAAGAAAGACCCACCCGTGACCCAAAGCAATGGCAACAATTGGAAGAAAAGAAAATTTAACTAGCAAGGGAAGAAACCAGAGAAAGCCAAGCCGAAGGTAGATCGTTTGAAAGATGTAACCTGTTATAATTGCCAGCAAAAAGGTCACCTTTCCACAACATGAAAAAAATCCTAAGAGACAAAGGGGAACCTACTACAACTGCCACAAGCCAGGACACGGGATAACGAAATGTCCCTTAATAAAGAAAGGAGAGCAAGCTAGAGTATTTGCTATTAAAGACGAACCTTCAACCTCAACAGATGCAAAGAGAAAGGAAGTACTAGAAGGTAAAATTGATATTAATGACATATTAGTTAGAGTATTGTTTGATATCGGGGCTTCCTGCAGCTTTATTTCTAAGAAAATAGTTGAAAGACTTAAACTTAAACCACAAATTTTAGAAAATCCCATATGTGTCTCAAACCCAATATGCAAAATGGCTAATCTTGTTATGATTTGTGAAGGAATCCAAGTTACCTACCTATCCCAGATTTTTCCCTGCAATCCAATAGTCCTTAACTTTGATGAATTTGAAATTTTACTAGGTATGGATTGGTTGTCCAAATATAAAGCTATTCTTGATTGTAATAAAAGGATAGTACTATTACGAAATAGAAGAGGTAGAACTTTCGTGATAAAATGCGAGAACCCTAGTCCAGTAAAGGAAAATTACATATATGCGCTTAATTTGTTCCAAAAACATCTACAAGAAATACCCATAGTAAGGGAATTTTCCGATGTTTTTGAAGAAGTAAAAGGCCTACCACCCCATCAAGAAATTGAATTCTGAATAGATTTGCTTCCCATCACAAGTCCAGTTGTTTACCCAATTCGAAAGATGGTTCCTAAAGAGAAGGAAGAATTAAGAAAACAAGTCGATGAGTTGTTGAAGAAGGGATTGATAAGACCTAGTCACTCAAGTTGGGGGGCAGCAGTGGTCTTTGTTGCAAATTCTGATGGCTCGTTAAGATTGTGTATGGACTATAGAGATCTAAATAAACAAACAATAAAAAATAAGTATCCCCTACCCTGCATAGATGATATGTTTGACCAATTACATAAGGCTAGGGTATTCTCAAAAATGGACTTAGCCACCGGATTCCATCGGCTAAGGATAGCAGAAGATTGCATTCCTTTAACCGCATTCAGAAGCTCAAATGAATTCTACGAATGGCTGGTTATGCCCTTTGGGCCAACAAATGCTCCTGCCTATTTTGTTGACCTTATGAATAGGTATTTAGAAAAGTACTCAATAAATTCGTATTAGTCTTTGTCGATGACATTTTGATATATTCAAAGAATGAGGAAGACATGAAAGGCATCTTGAAATCGTATTAGAAATATTAAGGAGAAATGTGCTAAAAGCTAAATTCTAAAAATGCCACTTCTGGGAAAAAGAAGTAAGATTCCTTGGACATGTGCTGTCAGGTGAGGGAATTGCAGTTGATCCAGCAAAGATTACAGCAATTCTAGATTAGAAACAACTCCAAACTCCCAAGGACGTTCGCAGTTTCTTGGAATTAGCAGGATACTATCGGAGATTTATTCAAGACTTCTCCAAGATTTCCTCTCACTTAACAAAGCTGACCATGAAAGATGTGAAGTTTGAGTGGACACTAAAATGTGAAGAAGCTTTTCAAGAGCTCAAGAAATGATTAACTACTGCTCTCGTATTAGCAGTAGTAGATTAAAACGGTGGATTTACTGTATATACAGATGCATGTAGGGAAGGAGTAGGTGTTGTTTTAATGCAGCACGGGAAGGTCATTGCTTATGCAAGTAGACAACTGAAGATCCACGAGAGAAATTATGCAACACACGACTTGGAATTATTAGCCATTGTGTTCGCATTAAAAATGTGGAGACATTATCTACTGGGTAAGAATTCATTATAGTTTATTTTAAATAGACTTTGATTGACCCTAGTAAATAATATTCCTTTTTTAAATAGGTGAAAATTTTGAGCTCTTCGCAGATCACAAATCTTTGAAATATCTTCTCACTCAGAATGACTTAAATATGAGGCAACAATGTTGGTTAGAATTTCTCACTTCATACGATTTTGATATCTTATATACACTCGGGAAGGCCAACGTGGTAGCAGATGCATTGAGTAGGAAGCCTGCCATTATAGCTTATCTTGTAGTTACCCCGACCCTTCTAGAGAAAATCGCCAACAAGCAAAATGAAGATCAACGGCTAAGGAGGATTTTTAAAAGAGTACGCCAAGGGCAGAATTCAAGCTTTGAAATCGACAATCGTGGGATATTACGGTTAAAGGGGAGAATTTGTGTCCCAAAGGTTGACACTTAAGGAAAGAAAGTATTAATAGAATGCCATCAATCTAAATTTAATATCCACCTAGGAGTCAACAAAATGTACAAGGATGTAAAACAGACATTTTGGTGGAAGAGTATGAAGAGGGATATTTCCATCCATGTTAGCGGGTGCGCGAATTGTCAACAAATAAAGAGTGATCATCAAAAGACTGCTGGACCACTCCAACCTCTTGAAATTCCAACTTGGAAATGGGACCAAATATCGATGGATTTCATTGACGGTTTGCCTCGATCAAGAAAAGGGAATGAAGGCATTTGGGTCATCACAGATCGACTAACCAAAAGCGCGCACTTCATCCCTGTAAAGTCAACACGAACTTCTGCAAGCCTTGCAGAAATATGCATGAGAGAAATAGTTCGATTACATGATGTCCTAAGCAGCATAGTCAGTGATTGAGACCCTATCTTTACCAGTAAGTTCTGGGAGACATTACAGATAGCTTTGGGAACAAAGCTAAACATTAGTACAACATATCACCCCCAGATCGATGGACAAACAGAAAGGGTAAATCGAGCATTGGAGGATCTTCTAAGAGCTTGCATCTTAGATTTCGGAGGTTTATGGGAAAGCTACCTTCATCTGATAGAATTCTCTTACAATAACAGTTATCAGGCTAGTATCGGCATGGCCCCATACGAAGCTTTATATGATCGTTCGTGTAGATCCCCAGTATGTTGGATCGAGACCGGAGATTGGTTGATACTAGGCCCTGACATGATTAGAGAAGCTTCAAAAAAGGTTGACCTAATCAGGAAAAAGATGAGAGAAGCCTAGAGTATGCAAAAGAGTTATGCGGACAGGAGGCGTAGAAATGTGGAATTCTCAGTAAGAGATTATGTATTCCTAAAGGTTTCCCCAATGAGAGGAGTGGTGAGATTTGGGAGAATTGGAAAATTGGCCCCTCGATATATTGGACCTTTTCCCATTCTCAGGCGGATTGGGTCATTGGCCTATCGTGTAGAGTTGCCCGAAAGGTTGTCAAGTGTTCACAATGTCTTTCATGTATCTCACCTATGAAAATATGTGCATGATCCAAAGCAGATTATAGAAACATCCGCCCAAGAGGATTTGGAAGTTGAGCCTAATTTGGCCATTATCAGACAACCTATGCAAATTGTGGATCGCGATGAGAAGCGATTAAGGAGGAAAATTGTAAGATTAGTTAAAGTCCAATGGAGTAGTGATGCAGTAGATTGTAAATAGGAGACGAAGGAGAGAATGCGTAAAGCCTATCCTGAGTTTAGAATGGATACATAGTTGTATGTTGTATAGTGTACTCACCGGCTTGTGGTGATGTCACTTGCTATATCTTATACATATGTATCACTTGATTATATATATATATATATATATTTTCGAGTTATCTTCTTATTATCCTTAATTTCGAGGACGAAATTCTTTTAAGGGGGGAAGTCTATAACGACCCGTAAATATATCACTTTAATAAATTTATTGGAGATTAAAAAGATTTAATAATTATTTTAATAATTTTGATAACTCATTTTAAATAGTTGTAAAGTAATAATTTATCATTAATTTTACAAATATATATATATATACACACACTTGATTTGAAATCATAAGAAAAGAAAAGAGAAAAAGGAATTCATTTCGCTTTATCGGTGTATTATTATTCTATCTTGGAGGCACACGTTTATATTGATGTGTACTAAGACCGTGTACAATTATGATGAGTTTTATTTGATACGGAATATGTACCAGCATTATTCCGAGGGAATATTCACGTGTGTGCCCAAATCTCCTTATTATCCATTTTACTCGACAGTATTACTTAGTAATACTCTTGAGTGGTATGGATATAGAGGAGGGGGCATTACAAAGAGTAAGCTAAAAAATTTGTTCATGTGTTTGTC
This sequence comes from Allium fistulosum, assembly GCA_030737815.1. Taxonomy (NCBI): domain Eukaryota; kingdom Viridiplantae; phylum Streptophyta; class Magnoliopsida; order Asparagales; family Amaryllidaceae; genus Allium; species Allium fistulosum. The sequence continues at coordinate 11,441,511 of JASFAW010000014.1, forward strand.
GATGATATTTTTGTTTACTCACGGCAGAGGAGGAACACAAGACGCAATTAAGGATTGTGCTACAGGTGTCGAGAGAGCATCGACTAAAAGCGAATTTTTCGAACTGCTCCTTCTGGAAGAGGAAAGTGAGATTCTTGGGTCACATTGTTTTTTAACAGCGCATTGTTGTGGCTCCTGCAAAGTTGTAGTAGTTCAAGATTGGTCTAGACCCAAAAATGCTACGGGTGCGAGAAATTTCTTGGGTTAGTTGGATATTATAGACTATTCTTCCAGGACTTCTCCAAAGTAACTGCACTTTTGACTCAGTTAATTGAAAAGAATCAAACTTTTAATTGGGATGCAGATGTGAACATTCATTCATGAGTTTGAAAGGAAAGTTGATGGGTGCGCCAGTATTGACCATTCCAAGTGGGAATGAAGATATGACGATATAACTGATGCTCGTGGTACTAGATCGGACGATGTGCTATTATAGAAAGGCAAAGTTATTGCATATGCTAGTCGACAACTGAAGCCACATGAGAAGAAATACCTGATCCATAATTTGTATTTAACATCGATTGTGTTTACACTGAAGACTTGGAGGCACTATCTTTTAGGAGAGAGGTTCGAGCTGTTCACCGACTGTAAATTTTTGAAGTGCCTCTTTTCTTAAAAGGATCTTCACCATCGTTAAAAGCGATGGTTAGAGTTCCTAGCCACCTTTGACTTTGATACTGCATATACACCAAGGAAAAGGATTGCAGTTGCTGATGCATTGAGCAGGGGACATGTCCGCATGTGAGCTATGTTCCTAGAGTGGACGCAGTTAGAGTATATCACTGGTTATGATTTCTGACTGAGAAGCGAGCTAGAGCCAGAGATATTGGTGAGCTTGACCATCAGGCCTACTCTGATTGGGCGGATCGATACAAGTTAGAGGTGTGATGCCAGATTAGCTGAGGTCATTGCTAAGATCGAAGATGGAGTAGAGTTTGAAGAGATGAGATGGTATGGACTCTACCGTGATGGTTGGCTTCGTAAAGATTATTTGTTATTAAATGTTAATGGGTTAAGGGGTGAGATGCTACGAGAGTGCCATCATTTGAGATTGACTATCAATCCCAACAGTAATAAGATGTACCATGATATGAAGCAGATCTATTATTAAAGGATGAAGAAAAACATTGAGACATTAATCTCAAAGTGCATGAACTTTCAGTAGGTGAAGGTAGAGCAGAAGAAGCTTAATGGTTTGATGCAACCGCTACAAATTCCCAAGTGGAATGGGAACAAATTTTGATGGATTTTATTGATGGACTGCCGAGGAATCGATTAGGCTACAATAGCATTTGGGTCATAGTCAACCAATTGACCAAAAGTACAAGATTTATACCTGTCAAGTCAAGTAGAACGGCAGCCAAACTGGCCGACTTGTACACGAAATGGATAGTATGATTCCATGGTGTACCATAGAGCATTGTGAGTTATCGAAAACTGTTGTTCACTAGTGGGTCTTTGAAGAGTTTATAAAGTAGAGTTGGGAACAGAGCTGCATCTAAGTACATCTTATCATCATCAAACTGATGGCCAAACTGAGAGAGTGAATCATATCTTAGAAGATCTCTTGTGGGCTTGTATACTCGACTTTAGAGACGGCGAGATGACCACTTATATCCCGTTGAATTTGCATATAACAACAATTATCGGTCCAACATTGGTTGGTACTATTCGAAACATTGTATGGCCGACCATATAACGCTCCTTCGTGTTGGTGGGAAGCGGGCAAAAGCTGATACTCGGGACAAATATGATTAGGGAAACCTCGGAGAAGATTGAGATGATTCGACAGCGAGTGACAGCTTCTCAAGCCAGACATAAGAGCTATGATGATAAGAGATGTAGAAATCTAGAGTTCTTTGTCAATGATATGGTATTTGTCAAGATCACTCCATTGAAGAATGTAATTATGTATGATAGTAAAGGGAAGTTGGCACCATGATTCGTATGTCCTTTTTTGATACTAGAGAGGATTAGGAACCTTGCTTATAGAGTCGACTTACCTTAAAGAACGACATGAGTGCACAATATATTCCACATTTTTCACTGGTGAAAATTTATGTATGACATAGGCGTAACTATCGCACCCGATCAACTAGAAGATATAGAGATTGAACCAAAGGCTTCAAGACCACGTAGGCCTACTCATAACGTCGGACGTGATACGAAGCAGCTTAGGAGGAATACGGTGAAGTTGGTAAAGGTTCAGTGGAGTGAAAATGAAGGCAATAGAACTTGGGAGATCAAGGAGAGCGTGAGGACTGCTTATCCAGAGCTCTTTACTTGACGAGACTTTTTATTTATCGCTTTAATTTCACTTATGATATCATGAAGTATATCGTAGTGTAGTATCCTGCATGCTAGGATATGCTTGGATGTTACCTTTTTCATCTGTTGTTGTCTATGCATGTTTGATGTATGATGGTTGTCAATGCTTATATATGGTTAATAGGCGTGCGGGATAATCTTGTTGATTTTTGTTTAGGATTTTAGGGGCGAAATTCCTAAAGGGACAGAGAATGTAACAACCGGTACTTAACATATAATTGTAAAATATTACTGTTATTTTATTTAAGGAAGTATGATTCTCTAACTTTGGGAAATGACTACTGAAGACATTTTCCATTCTTAGAATTTTTATCAAATGATTTTGACCCTAAAAACCTTGTATGAACTATAACTTTTGGTAGAAGCTGAAATAGGGTCTGAAACCACTTTCATTAGATCAGGATGGTGGTTTATTTTTCCATAGAGTGGTCATAATAGGAAAACGGCCTTACGTTGGGAGTTATGGCTATTTGGAGTTACGCTTGATTTTGAACAGCTTAATGGGTAATTAGTGAGTTAATGGCTAGGCCCAAAGCCTATTTCAGGATTACTGTAACAACCGGCCTTATCGACCCTCAAAAGTCAACATTAGTACATCCATGGTATTCACGTGCTGAGCATCCAAGTGCTGGAAAGACAGATTGTTGGGGTGAAAGAAAAGAAATGACAAAGCAGGATCTCACATCGTGATGAGTAACATTAATATACACATGATCTTTGCAAAAGAAAACTACAATATACATACATCAATAAGAGTAAACTAACATATCATTAGTCTGAATAATTATAACAGTTTGTCCTCACAAATGCTGATAAATACAAAACAAGAAATGCAGTGGAAATAAAAGATACGTGAATATATCTTGGAGCATCCAGCTTGTCTTCTGAAGCTCTAAAGCGTTTAGCTAAATCTAGAAATATGCTCGGGCTGGCTCAGAAAGTAACACCCAGATGAGTCTGGTAAACCAGCATGAGAAACAAAAATCAAATGGATTTGGTATATTTATAAAATAATTCAAAATAAAGGTATCCCGTAAGACCACGTTGCAAGTAAACATGGACATGTTTTTACCTTACGATAATCAAACCATTTCTATTAGAAAATCCAATGATATTATAATAATGTCTAGGATGTGAAATATAAATAATCAAATAGTTGTGATGCATGTGAATGTGTTCGAGCATCTCAAACCTCTACATAGATTCCAAAATCTTGAACCAATCACGAACCCCTTCCAAAGCATAGAACACCTATATTTTTTAGATTGGTTACGATTTCAAGTCATCTCATATAAATACACTCCCCTCTTACTGGGCACTCCAAAACCAATCGATCGATTTTCGGTAAACTCAACTCCGGTTCTTTTGGAAATAAACAGACAACATATAAGAGCGGAAATCACCTTCTAACCATTTAAGAGGACGGATTTCTTTATCATTTATCCTAGAAGAAAACAATGAGTTTATACGTACATTATATCTTCATCAAAGATAAATATACTATATAATTCTCGTCTTTCTTCTAGATATTTCCATAGTTATATTTGGTTAAGATTTGATAGTCGGTTACTTGACTATCAAATAAACACAACAATCAAATCATGGATTTAATTTCTTAAGAAACCAAGCACGATTAAGCACATAAGTAACCACTAAGCCTCTTCAATAAATTATTTCATTAACTAAAACCACTTTGTAAATACTTTTACAAAAATATATGTATGTATACAACTCAGTCACTATCCATTTATATTCTTTCAATGCTTGGAAAATATACATATACTTATCTCAACAGTGTAAGTATATTCACAAAACACTACACTTTCAAAACTTGGAAAATTTAACCATATACTTATCTCAACGGTATAAGTGTATTCACAAAACACTACACTGTCAAAACTTGGAAAATGTAACCATATTTTTATCTCAACTGTAAAAGTATATGCACAAAACACTACACTTTCAATACTTAGAAAATATATCCATATATTTATCTTAGTATAAGTATATTCATAATTCAAAACACTTTCAATACTTAGAAAATGTCTCTGTATACTTATCTCAATGTATAATTATATTCACAAATCTTAAGACAGATTTTCCTCCTTTCTAAATACATATTTTAAATGGGCCAAAAATAAATGTTATTAAAAATATTGTTTATGATAAACTTAAACGACTTCGCTTTTGGTGTTAAGTATGAAAGAATACTTTCTATACCACCATAAGTTAAAATGATCATTTATAGAAATCAAATTTAATTCCTCTTATAAACACATTCCATATTTGCAAGTCCTTTTATAAATCTTCAAATTAATTTATAAAATTACATTAATAAATCTCTAAAATTATTTATGAAACTTCTTTATAAATCTCTAAAATTATTTTTCTCATATACTTATCACAAATTTTGAATTTCAAGATAGAATTCAATATTTTCCATAAAACAAACACTTTATGTACACAAATGTGCTTTATTATTCCAACTTATCAAAATGACATCATTTCCTTTTTATAAAATAACATTTAAATATATTCTTTTACTTATAAAACACCATTTATAAATATTTCTTTCCATACAACATTTCAGACAAAGCATTTCACAAATATTAATTCAAACATATTTCTATCTCCTTAAAAAACATGATCACTTTATTATAAGAGATAAACTCCTTTTTCTTAATAATAAACATTATATTGACTTTTTTATATAATAAATACTTCCCAAAAAATGCCTTTAAAACATTTCCATATATGGTAAAAAATACTAACAAAATGGTTGAAGTAAAATAGAGATATTCAAAAACCATTTTTAAATAAAAGATCGCCATAAATTCCAAACTCACATTTAAGATCATCCTACAAATCAAAACCATTTATAAATCAAAAAAGAAATGATAGTATTTCAAAATACTATAATGAGGCCATGGCAACGACACTATCTTTGTTTTCATTCTAAAAAGAATTCAACTTTTGTGACATATCAAAGTCACATCCAATTTGGTCAAGCTATCAAGCTTCTAGCACTCAACAATTTATATAACAAGTATATAAATGAAATTAAAATTAACAGCTTTGCTAGCACATAATAGGGATTTATTCTGCTCAATAGATGTTCAAATAATATATTTAATTTAATTATAGCAGAACGGTGTTTTATTCTGCTTAATACATATCATAAACGGAATATAATTAATTAAACCACATTATTATTTAAAACAATGTAATTATATTCAATTAATATTATTTTTCATAAATTTATGCTTCATTAGAACTATAAACTATTTATACCATAGTGTTGTACTCGTCAAAGTGAGTCTAATGCAAAAATCTATGGGTTAATCGGATTTAAAATGAATAAGATATTCAAATTTAAATTCAATACATTTTGTTAATAACTTTAACAACTAAATAAATTTTAATTTTATACAAATCAAATAAGGCCCGGTCCATTTCATACACCCCAAACCTGACCTGCCTCTATAGCCTATCCCTCCCCAAATTCAAAATCACGCGTTCTATGTAATCAAAATGGAGCACAGCTTGATCATCCACCTCCTACCGCCGCATCGACCATTGACAACCACTGCCACCTCCATCTGCTCCACCACATCCCTACGTACCTCTGCCTCACTCCTTGTCAATCTGGATGCCACCGTTCATTACCAACAATCGAAACATGCAAATCCCAAAACCTCATAGCCCCAAAACCCTAGATCGACCACATCCCACCACCTCTGACCATCGTACCTTCTCAACCACCTCTAATGCCTCCACCTAGTCTCAACCTTCCTCCCAGTTCCGTCGCTCCTACCTTTAACTACCAGACTGGCAGAAAAAGCGAGATGAATGGAAAATTATCATTGATCTACCACGATTAAGCCCAGCCTCCTAAAATCGAGCAACTAGCTCTAAAAATCATTTCTTACAGAGAAAAACATGACTATGTACTCCATTCTCTAATTCGTCACAGTTGAAATCACACCATCTTTGGACAGTTGGGGTTATTGGACGATGTCCACCACTACGCTCGACTACTTTTAGAAAATACTAAGGCAATAATGAAAAATTTCAGGTTGAAAGTTTTGGTTGAAAGTGAATAGATTTGGAGATAGTGAATTTTGAAGTGGAGGGATGGAGTTTTCTTATTTACAGGAAAGTGGAAAAAAAAAGGAGGAGGAGAGAATGAGTGTTGCTTACTGTATTGTCTTGATACGCACACTTATAAATCAAACCGACTACATTACTTCAAACTTAAGCAAATCAAAATCCAAAATTCAAGACATCCATCTCATCAAAATCAAATCAAAATTATGGATTCTTATAAAAGCTTTATTTTTGATTTGTCAGGGTACCCCGCTACACAATATTGAATTGCATGGAGACCGAGAATGGTAGAAATAAAAATACAATTGCGAACGGCCATGCAACACGATCACAAGACAACATAAAATACACTGGTTATCTTATTCTATGAAGTTCTCAAAAATAGCATCGTTTTTCGCAACATATGCCAAACAATAATTTAAATATTTTTCAAATTAAAAATTATGGAAAAATCCTATAAATTCTTTTTAAAATGCATCATTAAAATCAAATCATTTTATTAACAATTGATTTTCTTATTATTTATTACGTTTGAATCAAATTTGAATATTTAATAACTAAAATATTCCTATTCGAAATGTTAAAAATTCTGGGTCATTACAAGCATCATGATGAGACTGATGAGACTTCTCTCCATCATTTCATACTTCCAAAAATCGGGAGAGAAACTTCAACTAACCACTTCTAAGCTAAAAGGCTACTTTAAACCCTACTTTAATTAGCCAAATTTTGTCAATAAGGAGAGATTAGCAAAATTAGCATTTAGATTCGGGAATTTGCTTTTAAAGATCATCTAGAGTTGTTGTTTATCTCGGGATTTGTGCACTTTTAGATTGCTTTGAATTTAGTGAATGGTTAGGACCTTTCACTTACTAATTATTCTTTATATATCTTAAAATAATGTTCTAAAATGATTTTTGGATCCTAAAACGTGTTCTTATGGATCTCTCTTGTCCTTATAGTTTATCTAGATTATACCCTTAGATTTATGCTTCAGTTTGATGTGTGTGGATGTATGCTTGTTAGAATATATTGCATATAATAATTGCTTGAATGTATGATGTTTATTTAGTTGAAAATGTCGATCGAACGGTGATTTAGTTTTAGGAAAGAAGTCATGGATTGGTGATTATCCCAACTTGACCAAAATTTGGTGTGATCCGTGTGGGGCAACAGGGAAGACCTCCAAAGGCTACATTCCAGGTTCCAAGTCATTTGGAGTTTATCTGCTCAAGTTATAGTAAATTGAAGATGGATTGGTGGTGATTCAATGGCCTTGAATCAATGGACGTAGGGTTCAGAGCATGCTTGTGTGTTAGCAAGATTTAATTCGGTCTCTGCTTTGATTGCATAAGGCTAATTTGGAGTATTTTTGGAAATTGAGGTGAAGTGTAGGATTGGTGTACTTGGGGCAGCATCTAGTCAAGGAAGGAATGGATCGAGGTTTGCTTCGAGCTATGTATATGCTTGCCTAGAGTTTATTTGGAGGTAGAAAAATCATCAAAGTGTTGGGTCGGTGGTACATATGGATCAATACCGATCCATAGGGCGACATGGTGATGTGCATGTAAAAATGTATATTTTTACTCACACACATAATCTAATTTTAGTAAAATAAACGTCATAATTGGGTGATTTTACATGTTTAAAACCAAATTTCAAAAATGCTTTCAAGTCATCATTCATCCACATGGGGGCAAAACGGCAATTTTCATGTGTGAATTAATTAGGAAAAAAATTACCTGCACATTTTAATTTGTTTTATAGGAATTTGGATTCAACTTACATGGAAATATGCTTATACGGAGTTGGAAGCCAAAGAAATGAAGAAATAAAAGAATTCATGTAATCATGGAGGACCCCACATACACACTAACTAATGAACCATAATTAAAAGCTAATGCACATGTTAGTGTGGATTAAACGCACATGCACATTTAATGGAGGATTAATTTCATGCTAATGATAACTTAGAGACCACACTACCTCAAGGGCCCTAAAAATGGATTAGGGTTTTAGTCATGTATAAATAACCCTCTTATATTCATGTAATGAAGTTTTTATGATCTTATCATATTGTGTAAGTTGTAGCACAAAATTAATGAGAAATAAAATTGCTTTCTAAGCCTCTTCTTCTTCTTTATTCTTTACTTGCTTTTATTTTACTTTATGCTCATTTTTATTTACATGCTCTTTTTCCTTTTATGTTAGTAGATTAGATTTCCATTTATGCACTTAGTTCAGTTTTATTTTTATTTAAGTAGTTAGTTCTTTTTATTTTAATTAGCTTGCACTTTCCTTTTTTGTTCTATCTTGAAATTTATATATGTTGAAATGATAATACAAATGAGAAGCTAAATCCCTTCAATTTAGGGGTAATGAAGCTATATCAAATTATGTAAATTCAACATATTTTATTATTTATGATCTCTTTTTTATGCTTAATGAAAATTTGGATTATGATGTAAGTTTAATAGGGAATTTGATAGCCTGTGTTGTGTTATTAATCACAAACGGGCTATGCTTAATCCAATATAAACACAATTTATATCATCATCTAACTAAGTAGTTTTATGGAATTAAAATAGAACCAAAATTTGATGGTCTATGTTACTAATCAAAAATATTAAATATATCATGCTTAAAATAGATTTTGCTTTAGTTTCATATTATTTTTCATGACATTTAACAAAGTGGTTTTAGTATTGTATTAAAGTTTGATGGTTTAAGTTGTGTTAATTAATAACAAATAAATCATACTTATGATATATATATATCACTAATACTACTAGATTAAAATGAGAGATCATAGATTAAATTTTGTGTTGATTTATGTGAGAGTATGTGAGTGGATTTGCCTCTAAATTGTCTTTTAATCTCATATTTTTATTCACTTTTGTTTTAGTTAGTTTTTACTTTTTTAGCTTAAAACAATTTCAAACTCTTTGGGCAAATTTGATTGAGTAGAATTTAAAATTATTTCATTTCCCTGTGGATGAGCCTGGCTCGAATTCACGTTTTGATTCCTAGGGTTTGTAATTGGTTGGCTTGGGAATGTACCTCTTTCTCGTTCACTCACGAGGTTAGCTAATTGACTCATTTGCATTTTGAGCTTAGAGATCGATTGGCTCATATTTTGCATGTATGCATTTAACGCGTTTTGCGTTTGGGTTGTCACGTTAGTCAAGGCTTCAATACTCTTGTCAAGGGAGGTCATTCGTTTGTTATCTTGAGGAACGAAAGATTGTTGTGCTTGGTTTTGAAAAGGCAAAAAAATTTGTTGAAATTGTTTCGGTTGGAAAGGAGGATTCGGATTTGAAGCGCTGTTTGTGTAACGACCCAGAATTTTGATAATTAAAATTTGAATATTTAATTGATTTTAAATATTAATATATGAATTTAATAAGTCGAATAATTTATTTAAAGGATATTGGATTTAATTTGGTAAATTAAATCGATAATTTGATGATTGAAATTCCAGAGATAATTGAAAATCGAGTTTAATATGATTGAAAATGATTTGTAAAATTTTATTTAATCATATTGGAGTTATAGAAAGGTTATAGAACTTTCAGAATCGAATTTAGAATTAATTTGTGAAAATCGAATATTTTAATATTTAATTATCGACTGAAAAATAGCCAATTTTCGAACAGTCTCAGAATTGAACGAAACCAGTTCCATTTAATCCGTAATAGTTAGTTATTATCGGATTTCAATTTTCGTAGCAATCGAAGTTATCGTTTGACCGTGGCAACTCGAAACGCATCGATATCGTTTTAATTTTAAATCGTCGAGTTAAAAATAGTCATTTTTCAAACGGTCTCGGATTTCGACGAAACCAGTTTCATCGGATCCGTAATGTGATATTATTGTAAGGTTTCAAATTTCGTAATTTTTGGATGTGCCGTTTGTCCGGGGCAAGCCAAAACGCCTTGAAATCGATTAAAATCGGTTTAATTTAAATTGATCGTTTAAATCCATATCTCACACAGACGATCGAATTAGCTTCCGAAACCTGTTCCATTGCGTTCGGAACGTGGGGTAAACCTTACGAACGTCAGCCGGCACGCTCAAATCGGAGTTCGAAAAAATTCGATGAATAGTAAATCGTTAAGTTTTCTATAAAAGCCCCCCCTTCTCTTCATTTTGCAAAAAGAAAACAACCCTAGGGTTTTGAAACTGCAGCCGCCACTATCAATTTTAATGGCCAGAGATGTTCGAATTTCTTCCTTCAATTACTCCCAATCCACAAACATTTAGAGGAAATCACCAACTACAATATTGAAGAGCTTAGAGAGAGCTTCAGATCCATACGGATTTGATGACGTTTCGAGCATTGGCTGGCCACGTTTTTTTGTTCCGTTCATCACCAGGTTGCTCACGATTTTCGAGAGCAGATGTAGACCGAGCTCCAAGTTGCTGCAGGCGTAGGTGATGCTAGCGTTGGCGAGGAAGTTGATAGTGTTTGATCGACGTCACGTGGCCGATAGGAGGTGCGGTATCGAATGGTTTGGACGGCGTGATGGGTTTCTCATGTGCGACTTTCGACCTGGGAAGAAGATGGTGTGCGTGGCCTTGATTTCAAATTTTCAAATGTACGGCTGTGATAAAAGGTTGAAAATTTATAAAAGAAATTGAAATTAAATTGTATATTATTAATTCGTGTATCTTTAAAACGATGTATCTCTTTCATGCGAGATCGGAATTCGACGAAACTTCTTGCGTTGCGTTCGTTTCGTCGAGCACTTCGCTATGGAAATGAATTGGAGCCATTTGGAGCTAGTTTGAATTTCGAGTAAAATTAAACGCGCGTTTAATTTTATTCGAAATAAACGCTGGAACTGAATTTAAAATCATGGTGAGATCTTCTCACTCAATTGAATGTGGAATTATTTACAGTTATTGATTGATGATTGACTGTTTGGATGTGATATTAGATATAGTAGGATATATATCTATATATAGCAATATATACATATTGGCATATGTATATATTGGATTGATTGATTTCCCGCCTCGTATAGCGGATGAGACCCTATTGCGACGTTAGTAAGCGGATTTTTATAAAAACCTATATACCGCGATAATTCCGTACTGGAGCGGAGTTGGTATTGTGCTAACATCTGTGGATGCAGGGAAACAGGTTGGAGGGATCCAACTGGATTCCTCACCGTATTGATTTTTTACAGATATTTTGATATGTTCTGTTATCATATTGATATATGATATTGACTGTTGTGATGGACTAATTGATGCTGTTGCATCATCGGATTCAGTTTTGAAAAGTAAAAATAACGACTTTTACTTTAAAAAGGATTTTTAAAGTGATCTTTGAAATTATATGTTTTATTGAATTGTTGAATTGATTTATTTTAAATAAATAAACGTTTAAAATTTTGAAGTTATAAAAGTTAAGATTTTTGTGAATTATGACCGTAAGGTGATTTTTGAAATAAAAGTCGATTTATTTATAAAATGGTTTAAGCTGGGATTTTTGAATAACTATAAACGATTTGTATAGAAAGATTTATAAAATTGATATTTTATAAATCAAAATATTGGACTTATAAAACGAATTTTATAAGTGTTAAAAAGAAGTATAAATAGATTTCACAAGTGAATGAAATTAATAGATATAAATTGTGAAGTTATAAAATGGATGAAACTGTAGAATAAAAGATTTATAAGAGATTAACTTATAAATTGGATTTTTACCTTTAGATGGAATATTTATCGAATTATTAATAAAGGAGATTTATTAAATTGAAGTCGTTAGAAAATAGAAATAGAATTTATAAACGTTGTTTTATAAATTTGAAATCGATAGAATTTGATAAATTAAATGCAGAAGATTTTTAAAGGAGATATATTCGCGATTTTGGATAGCGAATCATTATTGAAATAAAATGTGTAGAAATGATTGAAATTGGGTTAAGTGAATTATATTCACGATTTTGGACAGTGAATATATTATTAAATAAATGGATATATTTTTGAAGAAGTGATATTAAAAATGAAGTTAAACATTTTAAAGATGTTTTAAAATGTATTGTGAATCGAAAGCATAGATTTCAACACTTGTTATTGAAATAGGCGTTTTCGAAAATATAAGGAAATGATGGACTATAACACTGTTGTTATAGTAAATGATTTTCGGAAGAAAATGTTTTGATGTAGTATTGGGATTTATATATCTATCTTAATTCCGAATCCCTATACTAGTGATTTCGAGTCGTCGTAACGATGTTTTACGCAACATTCGTTTTGACTCAAATAAATGTGATTTAAGAATGATTTCCTTAAAGAATGAGATATATACTTAATTTTGATTTTAAGTATATCGAATATTTTCAAATGTTGAAAATAAATAGATTTGTGAAATACTTATTTTTAAATAAGTATGGAAATGTTTTTCCAATATGAAATGAACTGTTTTGAGATTTTATCTTCAAAGATAAATTGAAATGGGAATATTTGAAATTTGTTTTCAAATGATTAAGTGTGGAAATAATATATCTAGTAAAGATATTTTTGAAGATGAAATAATTTGGGAAATTATTTGGAATCTGATGATGTTGCGCATCTTTATTGATAGTTAAATAACCGACTATCAATAATTACCTTTAGATAGGTATTTGTTGTGAATTGGATGAATTTGAATGCCACACTTATTTTTGAAATAAACGCGCACTATTCGGGTTAGCCGGGAAAGGACCATGGGGTCGTATAACCCATTCCGAATATGTGATACGTCGTTATGAATTGCATTCGAAGACCGGTGTTGAAGACCGGATATTTTTGAAAACGGAAGGATTACCGTCGAGTTACTCTACATCGGCTGATCTCCGATTTAGAGGTTTTATCACCCTTAGTGACGGGAAGTCCGGACGTGATTAGAAATTTATCCGGAAATGCAAGGGCTTCGTGAGAAGTGCCTTCGGTTCTGTTCGATCCCGGAACAGACTTGGATGGATTGTGTGTCTGATGTTACAATTTGAGATATAAAGCTGATTTCTTTCAAATACATTTCTGTTGGTGGCGGAGAATTTATTCTCTTAGCTTAACACCCTTCTCTGAGACGTACGAGCTTAGAGGTTATGTAGTTGAAATTTATCAGCGATATATCCCAATTTGGTAACGTGGCATACTGAGTGTTGCTGTGAAATGATCAGTGTTTGATCATTTGTGATATGATCATTAGGTTGATCTTATATCTTTGTGATCATAGGTTGATCATTTTGTTTGACCCGAAGCAGGGCTTTTTGAGAAAGCGTAGCTTTGTGGACGAGACTTCGTCGAGCCTCACACCCCGGAAATGGTCGAAACAGGAAGAATGCAGCAAGGTTCTAGGGAGTAGCGCCCCTTAGTGTATGTCATTCCTTCTGGATAAAGGTGGTATCATGGTATGGAGCCCAGATACTTAACCTCTGTGGTTACTGCATTATTATTATCTATGTGGTTTGTTGCGAATCGGGGATCCTCGGGAAGATCGGTGACGATCGGGGGATGGCATACGCGTGTCAGTAGTTACCTATTTTTGCAGAGGTAACCCGGCCTTGTGTTGGCAGAGATCCGGTTAGGTTCTCGGGTCGTCTATTCCAGGGACGTACCCATCGTGGATAGGAAGTTCCTTAGCCTGACCATTTGTTGGAAATCCAAAGAAACAATACGCGACTTGTACGGTTTTAGTTGTATTACCTGCTATGGAATGTGGCGGTAACCTGCTATTGAACATAGTAGCTATAGTAGGCATAAGTGCGGAATGCCTATGCTGGCTAAGATTTATATTATACTTTCGAAATGTTTTCCACTATGCACTAGTAATAATATCAAAAAAAATGATTTGATTTTGCGTAGTAAGCATCTTTGACTATCATAAGAAGAAATCTCCTCCAAGTCTGCGTTTGCATTGTGTGTGTGGTGGGAGGTCTTATGGTAGTTTCATTTTCCAAAAGCATTGCGAATTTACTTTAAAATTCTCTATTGTTTATTTTAAAGAATAACTGTTTTACGATCTCACACCAGTCACCATGACTGACTCGGAGTTTATTGTTCCCTTCTAAACTCTGGGTGCCCACCAATTTCCACACGGGCAGCCTAGAGTTATATTACCAGGATATTCTGGATATTCTGGAGCTTTGGAAGCAAGCAGGATGACGAGGCGTAGTGTTTGTATCTGATATTATTTATTCCGCTGTGTATTCTGTATGAGGACAAGTTATATAACTGTCCATTGTTGTATATTGACTCTGATGATTGATGTATGTATAAAATGATATAGTTCTTTGTTTTAAAGATTACTGATTTATCTATTATATATTGTTCCGCTGCGATATGTGAGATTCTGATATTGTTTTCTGTTTCTGTTCTGTATCTGTTGTTGTTCTTCTTTTCTTTTTCTTCTATCTTCTTCTTCTACCTTTTTCTTCTTTCTTAAAACCATAACTTTTCGGGTTTCCGGCATTCGATGGCTCAGCAGTCGATAAAGTGAGTATCGATGTTGAATTTTCGAAAGTCGAAAATTTTTGGGACGTTACATTTGGTATCAGAGCATATGGTTAAGCGACAACCCTGCTCTGTTGGGTGTTACTCATTAGAGATGGAGTCAGTAGTGCTCTAGAATGAGTTGAGTGTAATAATAGATACGAGTGCGTATTTGTTAGTGAATATAAAATTGTTTTATATTGTGATGATTGGTTTGTTGAGTGGTATATGGATTCTGGTCGGTATTGTCCGTACAACTCTATCGATAGGGATCTCTGAACACTTGTATAGAACAATTCGGCACAATATTGTTTTAAATAGGGTAAATGAGATAATTTTGCCCAAAACTATTTTTGTATAGAAAATAAATGTTTTTCTATAAAGTACTATAGTATATGGTTGCATGGTTGTTAGGAAAGTGATAATATTGAAATGTTATCATTATTATATGAAATTGGATAAGAAATTGAAATCGTAACTCCAAAGTTAAGAAATAAATTCACATACGAATGAAATTTAAGAATATGAATTATAAATGTGATTTGTAATTTAAAACGGGATTCCAAAGAAGTATTTGGAATGAAATGTTTTAAAGAGAATTTGAAAATTTTGGAGATTTGGAAAGTTTAAATCATTTTTGATTTGAAAATGGATTTCAAGGGTTTTGAAAAATGTTTTGACGGAATGAAAAGCTCTAAACTCTTTTAGGTCGCTGGAAAATAACTTCGATGATGATCGCGACGTCATCGGTGTTCATTTTCGGGTTTCCAAAAGAGGAATTGCTGCCAAATTATTTTTAAATGAAAGTTGTTTGGAAAAATTGGGTTTGGTTTTTGAAGTTCAAAGGATAAATTGAATTGTTTCAAAACGATTTTTGAAATGTTGGTAAACTCTGGAATACTATATAAAGATATTTATGAGATATTACTAAGTTGATAACTTATACCATTTGCATTTTGATAGAATAAATTTAACTTAAAGGATGGAGTTAAATTAATGTAAGTACAAGGGAATCAATTTAATGAAAGTAAATTGAATGTTGAAAAATTCATTTCAAATTTGTAAAGTAAAGTATTGAAATAAAATTAGTAACGGAAACTAATTGAAGAAATGACAAATTAATATGGTTTGAGATGAATTAAAATTCATATGGAATTTGAAATCCAGTTTAATGTGAGTGGTTATAAACCATAATAGTGAATTGAAAATAAATATAATGTGTATATGGAATATTTACATTGAACCTAAGAAATGAAGAGTGAAATTCTTAAGTAAATGTGAATTGTGCGAAATAAAACGAAGTTTCAAGATTAGTTTGAAGTGAACTAAAGATAATCGATAAAATTCAATATTCAGAAGATAAATTGAATCCAAATTGGAATTGTGAATTGAATTCAAATGAAATTGAAATGAAAAATTGAACGAAATTGAATATGTAACTTCAATAGCGAATTTAAAGAGGATATAAGAAGTATATATTGAAATTTTGTAATAAAATTTGGCAAATGGTTTGAATATATGTAACTAGATATTATGGCTAGTAGGATATACAGGTATAAATGAATTGGGATTTTGATTTCAAAGATAAAGTGAATTGCTTGAAAAAGGTATGTATTTAAATTTGAATATGAGATTTGATGACTTTCTTGTCTAGCCGCTTGGCTTTTTCTTTTTCTTTTTGAAATCTGAGAGTCCGTAGGGACGTTTTGTAGTCGTGCTGTATTAGCCGCGCAAAGGAGACGCTGGCAAAAATTTTCGAAAATTTCGAGTGTTAGAAAATTTTTGAGAAAATTTGAAAGTTTAAAATTTGAATTTAAACTCGAATTTGAATTGAGAAGTAAACAATGTTGTTTGGAACTTATAATTGAAGTTAGAAAGCTAGTTGAATGATAACGAATCTTTATTAGAAAAATTTGTTTTGAAAAATTGATAAAACTATTGAATTGTGAAAAATAGTAGACGAGTTAAGGACCTTTCTTCCTAACTTGTAATTTCGAGGACGAAATTCTTTTAAGGGGGGAAGTCTGTAACGACCCAGAATTTTGATAATTAAAATTTGAATATTTAATTGATTTTAAATATTAATATATGAATTTAATAAGTCGAATAATTTATTTAAAGGATATTGGATTTAATTTGGTAAATTAAATCGATAATTTGATGATTGAAATTCCAGAGATAATTGAAAATCGAGTTTAATATGATTGAAAATGATTTGTAAAATTTTATTTAATCATATTGGAGTTATAGAAAGGTTATAGAACTTTCAGAATCGAATTTAGAATTAATTTGTGAAAATCGAATATTTTAATATTTAATTATCGACTGAAAAATAGCCAATTTTCGAACATTCTCAGAATTGAACGAAACCAGTTCCATTTGATCCGTAATAGTTAGTTATTATCGGATTTCAATTTTTGTAGCAATCGAAGTTATCGTTTGACCGTGGCAACTCGAAACGCATCGATATCGTTTTAATTTTAAATCGTCGAGTTAAAAATAGTCATTTTTCAAACGGTCTCGGATTTCGACGAAACCAGTTTCATCGGATCCGTAATGTGATATTATTGTAAGGTTTCAAATTTCGTAATTTTTGGATGTGCCGTTTGTCCGGGGCAAGCCAAAACGCCTTGAAATCGATTTAAATCGGTTTAATTTAAATTGATCGTTTAAATCCATATCTCACACAGACGATCGAATTAGCTTCCGAAACCTGTTCCATTGCGTTCGGAACGTGGGGTAAACCTTACGAACGTCAACCGGCACGCTCAAATCGGAGTTCGAAAAAATTCGATGAATAGTAAATCGTTAAGTTTTCTATAAAAGCCCCCCCTTCTCTTCATTTTGCAAAAAGAAAACAACCCTAGGGTTTTGAAACTGCAGCCGCCACTATCAATTTTAATGGCCAGAGATGTTCGAATTTCTTCCCTCAATTACTCCCAATCCACAAACATTTAGAGGAAATCACCAACTACAATATTGAAGAGCTTAGAGAGAGCTTCAGATCCATACGGATTTGATGACGTTTCGAGCATTGGCTGGCCACGTTTTTTTGTTCCGTTCATCACCAGGTTGCTCACGATTTTCGAGAGCAGATGTAGACCGAGCTCCAAGTTGCTGCAGGCGTAGGTGATGCTAGCGTTGGCGAGGAAGTTGATAGTGTTTGATCGACGTCACGTGGCCGATAGGAGGTGCGGTATCGAATGGTTTGGACGGCGTGATGGGTTTCTCATGTGCGACTTTCGACCTGGGAAGAAGATGGTGTGCGTGGCCTTGATTTCAAATTTTCAAATGTACGGCTGTGATAAAAGGTTGAAAATTTATAAAAGAAATTGAAATTAAATTGTATATTATTAATTCGTGTATCTTTAAAACGATGTATCTCTTTCATGCGAGATCGGAATTCGACGAAACTTCTTGCGTTGCGTTCGTTTCATCGAGCACTTCGCTATGGAAATGAATTGGAGCCATTTGGAGCTAGTTTGAATTTCGAGTAAAATTAAACGCGCGTTTAATTTTATTCGAAATAAACGCTGGAACTGAATTTAAAATCACGGTGAGATCTTCTCACTCAATTGAATGTGGAATTATTTACAGTTATTGATTGATGATTGACTGTTTGGATGTGATAGTAGATATAGTAGGATATATATCTATATATAGCAATATATACATATTGGCATATGTATATATTGGATTGATTGATTTCCCGCCTCGTATAGCGGATGAGACCCTATTGCGCCGTTAGTAAGCGGATTTTTATAAAAACCTATATACCGCGATAATTCCGTACTGGAGCGGAGTTGGTATTGTGCTAACATCTGTGGATGCAGGGAAACAGGTTGGAGGGATCCAACTGGATTCCTCACCGTATTGATTTTTTACAGATATTTTGATATATTCTGTTATCATATTGATATATGATATTGACTGTTGTGATGGACTAATTGATGCTGTTGCATCATCGGATTCAGTTTTGAAAAGTAAAAATAACGACTTTTACTTTAAAAAGGATTTTTAAAGTGATCTTTGAAATTATATGTTTTATTGAATTGTTGAATTGATTTATTTTAAATAAATAAACGTTTAAAATTTTGAAGTTATAAAAGTTAAGATTTTTGTGAATTATGACCGTAAGGTGATTTTTGAAATAAAAGTCGATTTATTTATAAAATGGTTTAAGCTGGGATTTTTGAATAACTATAAACGATTTGTATAGAAAGATTTATAAAATTGATATTTTATAAATCAAAATATTGGACTTATAAAACGAATTTTATAAGTGTTAAAAAGAAGTATAAATAGATTTCACAAGTGAATGAAATTAATAGATATAAATTGTGAAGTTATAAAATGGATGAAACTGTAGAATAAAAGATTTATAAGAGATTAACTTATAAATTGGATTTTTACCTTTAGATGGAATATTTATCGAATTATTAATAAAGGAGATTTATTAAATTGAAGTCGTTAGAAAATAGAAATAGAATTTATAAACGTTGTTTTATAAATTTGAAATCGATAGAATTTGATAAATTAAATGCAGAAGATTTTTAAAGGAGATATATTCGCGATTTTGGATAGCGAATCATTATTGAAATAAAATGTGTAGAAATGATTGAAATTGGGTTAAGTGAATTATATTCACGATTTTGGACAGTGAATATATTATTAAATAAATGGATATATTTTTGAAGAAGTGATATTAAAAATGAAGTTAAACATTTTAAAGATGTTTTAAAATGTATTGTGAATCGAAAGCATAGATTTCAACACTTGTTATTGAAATAGGCGTTTTCGAAAATATAAGGAAATGATGGACTATAACACTGTTGTTATAGTAAATGATTTTCGGAAGAAAATGTTTTGATGTAGTATTGGGATTTATATATCTATCTTAATTCCGAATCCCTATACTAGTGATTTCGAGTCGTCGTAACGATGTTTTACGCAACATTCGTTTTGACTCAAATAAATGTGATTTAAGAATGATTTCCTTAAAGAATGAGATATATACTTAATTTTGATTTTAAGTATATCGAATATTTTCAAATGTTGAAAATAAATAGATTTGTGAAATACTTATTTTTAAATAAGTATGGAAATGTTTTTCCAATATGAAATGAACTGTTTTGAGATTTTATCTTCAAAGATAAATTGAAATGGGAATATTTGAAATTTGTTTTCAAATGATTAAGTGTGGAAATAATATATCTAGTAAAGATATTTTTGAAGATGAAATAATTTGGGAAATTATTTGGAATCTGATGATGTTGCGCATCTTTATTGATAGTTAAATAACCGACTATCAATAATTACCTTTAGATAGGTATTTGTTGTGAATTGGATGAATTTGAATGCCACACTTATTTTTGAAATAAACGCGCACTATTCGGGTTAGCCGGGAAAGGACCATGGGGTCGTATAACCCATTCCGAATATGTGATACGTCGTTATGAATTGCATTCGAAGACCGGTGTTGAAGACCGGATATTTTTGAAAACGGAAGGATTACCGTCGAGTTACTCTACATCGGCTGATCTCCGATTTAGAGGTTTTATCACCCTTAGTGACGGGAAGTCCGGACGTGATTAGAAATTTATCCGGAAATGCAAGGGCTTCGTGAGAAGTGCCTTCGGTTCTGTTCGATCCCGGAACAGACTTGGATGGATTGTGTGTCTGACGTTACAATTTGAGATATAAAGCTGATTTCTTTCAAATACATTTCTGTTGGTGGCGGAGAATTTATTCTCTTAGCTTAACACCCTTCTCTGAGACGTACGAGCTCAGAGGTTATGTAGTTGAAATTTATCAGCGATATATCCCAATTTGGTAACGTGGCATACTGAGTGTTGCTGTGAAATGATCAGTGTTTGATCATTTGTGATATGATCATTAGGTTGATCTTATATCTTTGTGATCATAGGTTGATCATTTTGTTTGACCCGAAGCAGGGCTTTTTGAGAAAGCGTAGCTTTGTGGACGAGACTTCGTCGAGCCTCACACCCCGGAAATGGTCGAAACAGGAAGAATGCAGCAAGGTTCTAGGGAGTAGCGCCCCTTAGTGTATGTCATTCCTTCTGGATAAAGGTGGTATCATGGTATGGAGCCCAGATACTTAACCTCTGTGGTTACTGCATTATTATTATCTATGTGGTTTGTTGCGAATCGGGGATCCTCGGGAAGATCGGTGACGATCGGGGGATGGCATACGCGTGTCAGTAGTTACCTATTTTTGCAGAGGTAACCCGGCCTTGTGTTGGCAGAGATCCGGTTAGGTTCTCGGGTCATCTATTCCAGGGACGTACCCATCGTGGATAGGAAGTTCCTTAGCCTGACCATTTGTTGGAAATCCAAAGAAACAATACGCGACTTGTACGGTTTTAGTTGTATTACCTGCTATGGAATGTGGCGGTAACCTGCTATTGAACATAGTAGCTATAGTAGGCATAAGTGCGGAATGCCTATGCTGGCTAAGATTTATATTATACTTTCGAAATGTTTAATGGTTGTTGGAGTTTAATGGTTGCAAAAACTTGTTCAAATTTGATCAAAAAGATATAAGGATCATCTCGTTCAAGATTGCCGAATTTCGGAAGCGTTTTAATGTGATTTGAAGGAATCTCAAAGTGATCTCTAGTCGGGGCGGGCAAGGTGATGCAAGAAGGGATAGAAACTCGATTGGGGAAGATTCTATCTATAAAAGTTCGAGGGGCGTTCTCATTTGCCATTTTAGGAGGATCGTTTGTTCGGGTTAAACGATTTGTAGAAGGGTCTCGAATCCAAGTATTCGTAGAAATGTCACGAGTCCAAGTACTCATGCACTAGTGAAAGTTGAGAAGAAAATGAAGTTAGAATCGAGGTTAGAGAATGAAACAGGATTTGGAAAATAAAGTGAAAAATTGTTTTTGTTTTTTTTTAAAAAGGAAGGAAACTATTTACCAAGTGAAATTTAATTTTGAAAAGAAAAGTTTGAATTTTTTTTTACTTTTCAAATTTTATATTTTTTTGTTTTTGAATTTTTAAATATTTACCAAAAGGATTTTTTTTGTTTTTAGAAAATGGGAATTTGATTTTTGTTTTTGTTTTTGAATTTTCAAATTTTTTTGCTTTTGAAAAGGTTTTATATTTTTTTTTTAATTTTTTTTTTGATTGAAAATTTTCAAAGGATTGGATTTAAAAGGATATTTTATGGATAAAAAAAAAGTTAAGTAAAATTTACGATTTTTTTTTGGATTTTTGATTTTTTTTTAATATGCATTAACTAATGCAACTAAATGAATGCAAAGGACTTAATAACAATTTTCTATCCTTAGTAGCTCCTAACCCAAAATTGTATAATCACACTTTGTCTTAAATCAACAAAAATATTTCATAGCCAGGTAACGGGTAGGGGTTATCGGTGCACCACGAATCTCTGTAGCAATGCAACCGAAGGTTTAAGTACCTTCAAAGGAACAACCACTATAATATTTACGAATCACCGTAATATTTATAAATGGTTATTACTCTGCCATAGCCTAGACACTAAGAAATAAAACCGTTCAAAGAAGACAATTGTCAAGATACAATTAAGCCCTAGGTGAGCTCGCGACACCCTTAAGTCGAATTTCTAACCTTTATTATTAGTCAAATTCTACGATGAAATGCGATTTGTGGGCTAAGGAAAGGGTGATGAAATCCCCCACCTTATGTGAATTGGGGTATTTCCCTTAGAAAATAAAAATAAGATGAGATGGGTGCAAAACAAAAATTAAACGTGAATTTACAATGCAACTAAAATGAAGTTATTTTTGTTTCTGGATTTTGATTTTTTTTAAAATAAATGCAAATGCAAGCAACCAATAATGCAACTCAAAATAAAACTAGAGATAAGGGCACAATACCAGAGCGTGTAGAATTATTAGCAATTATTTTAAAGCAGCAATTTTTTTAAACAAGCAAGCAAATCAGTTTATTTTTAGCAAGCACTTCTTCCTTTTAATATGCTTTGGCAACCTGAAAAGAAGTGAACCAATACATATACAATTTTTTTAAACAAATTAAAACAAACTAAATTAAAACAAAACAAAACAAACTAATTTTTTTTAAAGGGTGAAACTAAAATAATAACAAAGTAAGAAAAACAAATTAAGCAATCCCTTTTTTGGATTGGACTAATAACAATTTAACAAAACAGAAATAAAAAAAGATAAATAAATAAAGTTCAGGCCCACCCACACGTTTTACCCGACCCAATTATATCCTGCTACCATAAAAAACTATCCACTCCGTTTGTTTACAGAATACACATTCTCCAAAATGCAAATTATAATAATCAACAATCAAAACACAGAACAAAAATAAAGGGAGATAGTCATGATGTTCGAAGTCGTGATTGTTGAAGTTGATTGTAGATGTGCGGCTTTGGCTTGGTGGAGGCGATATGAGGCGAGGCGAGTTCAGGTGGTGGCAATTTAAGGTTTTCGATTGGATTTGGAGATGTAGTCGATTTGGGGATTTGCGTAGGTGTAGCAGTGGCTTGTGAGGAGTCCTATGGTGATTAAGGTCGCGGTAGTTTTCTCTTGGTCGATTGCTGCAGTGTTGAGGATTTGAGAAGTCGCGATTTTGGGTTTTGGGAGATGCGGCAGTAGGCGAAGTCGAGGGTGTCGATTGTGGTGAGGCAAGATACTTGTTCAACTGTTGAATTTGGGTTGCGGTTGTTTGTGATGCTCTGTGGACGTGGTTTGAACATGTATGTAATGCCGTGGTAAAGGCAGTCTGGGTTGGGGGTGAAGCACTGTGCAGAAAATTAACTGTGTTGTGGTAGGGTGTGGCTAGAGAGTGGTGATTTGTAGCTAGTGATATGTAGCTGGTGATCTATAGCTAGTGGATAAATGCAGTGTTGTAATTGTGTGTAGTGATGGCTTGAAATGGTTTCAGGTGGATGTTGAGTGTGGTGGGTGATAGGGGAGGAGACTGGAAGTGGTGGCACTGGTTTGTTGTATTGTGATGGAGGTGAGGATGGTTTTGGGGGGGAAGTAGCAGGGGTGGTTCGTAGCAGTCAGGTGGAGGAAGGAGTTGAACTTGTTGGAGATGTAAGACAGTGTCAGATAGGGGGTAATGAAATGTTGAATGTTTGGAAAGTTGAGAGGTAGATGGTATTTGATGGAGGATGTTGTCGTGGGTAGGGGGTTTCAATAGCAGTGGGGTAGTTGAAATGAGAAGAAGCTGGATATATATGATAGTAGTGAGGGGATGCAGGTTGTGGAAGAAATACTGTGATGTTTGTATCAGTTGTATCAGCTGAAGTGCAGTATCAGTTGTATCAGTTTTATGGGATGATGAAGTAGGGCAGCTTGTTGTTGTGAGTTTGTGAAGTGTGTGATCAGTGGAGCAGCTGTGTGATTTTTGTACAGGTGTTCTGGTGATATGGCAGCAGTAATGTTGAAGGCACGGTATTGATGTAGCTGGTTGTTGTAGTGGTGAAAGATGTTTTGGCTATGGCGGACAGTGGCACTGTATGAAGAATTGAGAGTGCACAGTGGTGCAGAGAGGAGAGTGCACAACAATGCAACAGTAAAAGGAGAATGAAAATTGTAAAAAGAGAATGAAATGTAATTTGCAATGAAATAATATTTTTTTGAAATTGTGTATGTTTTTTTTAATTGCAAATGCAAAACAAACAAGAAAACAAGGAACAAGCACACAAAATCAAATCACACAATAAATTCAAACGAAAAATAATTCGAAGAATAGAAAATTAAAATCAAAACAAATCCTGGGCAACGGCGCCAAAAACTTGTTCGTTAACGGGAATTCTATCAAGTTAGAAATCCATTGAAAGAATTTATAATAAAAATAACCACAAGCGCACGGCATACAATTTTAGTACGTGGTGAGTACGGGTCGATCCGCGGGGAATTTTTAAGATTTTAAAACTTTCTAATCAATCAAATTAGACCAAAATGAGAGAGGATTGTTAACTAACAACAAAATGAAGTTAAAACTTAGAATGAAAATGTGATTAAAAACTATACGATTAGAAAACAATTTAGAGGAAAATCCACTCTCATATTTATGTACATTAACAGACATACAATCTATTATCTCTATTTTTGATACTAAGTGACATAAGTGTTGCATTTATCATAAGTATGGTTTATTTATGTTATTAGTTAACATAACTTAAACCATCAAACTATAATGCAACAAATAAACCACTTATCAATTCCCATGAAAATAAAGCCAAAGCAAAAACCAATTAACAAATATTGATGTAATTTGTGTTTATGTTGAATAAGAATAGCTCATTTGCATATGCAACATAAGCTATCAAACCCAATTGTATAAACTTACATCAAAATCCACTTTCATCAAGCACAAAGAAAAGAGATCATAAATCATAGAAATGTTAAAATTACATAAAGTTAGAGAGCTTCAGTACCCCTAAATCAAAGGGGTTTAGTTACTCATTTGTGTTAAATCAACACTTGTAAATTTCAACATTAAAAAGCAAAGAAATAGAAACTAACAAAGGAAGAAAAAGAGATTAACTACTAACTATTGCATAAAATAAAATCTACACTACTTGCATGAATGTAAATCTAAGCTATAAACATGAAATGAAAGAAAACATAGAAATAAACATTAACATAAAAGTAAATAAAAGCATGTAAAAAAGAAAAGCGAAAGAGGCTAAGAAGCCATTTTTATTTCATTAAACTTTGACATTACAACTTGCTTTCTTAATTTCCTAACTAATTTGAAAGAGTAAGAAGATATTTACATGTACATAAGAGGGCTATTTATACATGCATAAAACTCTAATTCAATTTTTAGGGTGCTTCCCAAAATGCCCTTTAGGAAGTGTGGTCTCCAAGTAACCATTAGCCTCTAATTAATCCATCATTAAATATGTATGAAGCTTTAATCTTCACTTAGTTGTCCATTAGCTTCTAATTATAGATTTAGGTAAGTGGGTGGGGTCCTCCATGATCATGAGCTTGAATTATTTCCTCTTCATTCCTTTGTATTCCCTTGTGCATCCATATATCTTCATGAAACCCTCTTCCATATGCATCCAAATTCCTATAAAAATTATGAAAAATGTCCAAGTAAAAAGTCCCAAATTAACACATGCATAAAAATGACTATTTTGCACCTGTATGTAGATGAATATATGATAATTTGAAAATAATTGAATTTTGGTTTTAAACATGTTTAAATACCCAGATATGACATTTATTTAAATAAAAATAGATAAATTATGGATGTATATATATGCACATTCACATGCACATCAAAAGGTTATGGATTAGGGGAGTTTATCTATGGGACAGTATCAACTCTTGCAAGATTTGTTGAAGATGGTGAAGGAAAGATGGTCAACAACAAAGAATGCATAAAGCATTCAAGACAGGACAGTTTATTAAGTTCTTGGTTTCTGTTATCAATTAGTTCAAATCTATTGCCTCAAATTGTTGGTTGTGATCATCTTGTGAGATATGGACTACCACAGAGCAGATCTTTAATTTCCAATCAACAGCTAAAGTGATGCATTATAAGAGACAAATGCAAAACTTAAGAAAATATGGTATGTCCATGCGTGGATATCTTACAAAATGAAAACGTATTGTGATCTTCTTGAAGCAGCAGGCCACATGGTCTCAAATACAGAACATGTATTAAGCATAATGAAAGGATTGGATGAGGGATATGAAGCGGTTATAACAGTTATATCATCAAGGGAAACTACACCCACGTTACAATATGTACACTCTAGTCTACTGGCACATGAGGGCAGACTATCAATCTTGCATCAAAGTCAAGAAACATAAATCATGATAGAGGAAACAACAATCAAAACTATCAAAGAGGTGATCAGAATTATAGATCAAGGGGCAGAGGAGGTAGATGGAACAATAACAACAACAAATTAAGGTGTCAGATATGTGAAAAATATGACCAAGCAGCAAGCAAGTGCTATATTAGATTCGATGCCAATAATATACCAAATTAGCAAAATTCAACCAATACATACAGGAACTATAATCATAGTGTAAACGTGGCAAGTATACAACCAGATTCAAGAAATAAAGCCGAAAGTTCAAAGAGCCATCACCTGATTGAGTTAGCAAGAACTGAGGATATTCAAGATGAGAGTTGGTATTCATATTCAGGTGCAACCAACCATGTCACAAGTAATCTTACAACTTGAATCTCAACAACAAAGAATATAGAGGTAATCAGTCCATGCATATGAGTAATGGTGAGTCAATTAAAATCATGCACACTGGAATTGCATGTATCAAAGGTGAAAAACAACTTTATTTGAATAATTTATTAAGAGTGCCACAAATTGAGAAAAACCTTATGAACACATCACAGTTTGCAAGTGATACTGATGTATACTTTGAGTTTTATCCAAAATATTACTTAGTTAGAGATATACCAACTAATGAAATTCTCTTGCACGGTGAAGCATACAAGGGATTGTACAAGTTCAATTTTGTTAATTCTAGGAATGCTAGTCATACAAAAAAATTGTTGTAACATGTTTGAAGTTACACAGGCGGAGAAAAGTAAAACTCCTTTTGATATGTAGCATTACAAATTAGGACATGCTAATGTAAGTGTTGTAAAACAAATTCTATCTGATAGTAAAATTCATTGTGAAAATATCACATTATCTTATGTATGCACTTTCTGTGAAATGGGTAAAAGTCATAAGCTCGTCTTTTCCGATTCACAAACCAAATACACTCGACCTCTAGAATTAGTGGCAACTATTTTTGAGGTCCAGCATCTATATATTCTGACTATGGATAAATACTACATATCATTTGTTGATGTTTATTCCAGGTACACCTGGATCTACTTTCTAAGATCAAAGTCAGAAACTTGTAATGTAGTGGTACAATTCATAGTACAAGCAGAAAAGAAAACAGATCATCAAATAAAGACTATACAAACTGATGGAATTGAATACAAGCCGCTTAGTGATTATTTTCAAAGAAAGGGTATAGTGCACAGAACTATCTGCCCTTATACCTTAGAGAAAAATGGATTGGTTGAAAAAAGGCACAGGCATATTGTAGAAACGGGTCTCACACTGCTGCATAAGCATCACTTCCACTGAAGTTTTGGCCTGATGCATTCAGCACCGTTGTCTATCTGATAAATAGACTGCCAACCAAAGTTTTAAGGAATAAAAGTCCAATTGAAAGGTTATTCAACATTAAGCCTGGCTATCAAAGTCTTAGAGCATTTGGTTGTCTATGCTTTTCATGCTTAAGGCCATACAATTCACATAAGTTGGATTTTAGATCAGCACCCCACACATTTCTTAGATATGCTTCCAATCAGAAAGGATATGAGTGCTTAAGCAATAATGGAAGGATAATTATATCAAAACATATCGTGCTTAATGAACAAGTATATCCCTTCAATAGTGCAACAGTTAAAACAACTCAAAAGGTTTATAATCCCAGAATTTCAATACCAGTTATACCTTTGCAGCAAGATGAAGCAGCTGAAGCTGAAGATGAAAAGGTTCAAGATGGATTAGGTCCACAACTCACTATGTCTAATTTCAAACCAGGTCATGGACTAGAAGATACCTTTGAACATTCAACTCCTACACCTTAACATAGTTATAATCAATTTCAAAGCACTCATCAAGAACAGGAGGAAAGTCACTCGTCCAGTTCTCAACAAGATCTTCCAGTAACCAATCCAAGTTATGAAGCAGTACCTGCAAGAACTCAACATCCCATGATTACAAGAGCAGAAATTGGTATATTCAAACCCAAGATATATACTACAAATTTGGAATCAGAAGAACCGGAAACATATGAGCAAGTAACAAAGTATAAAAAGTGGAAACAGGCAATGAAGGATGAATACAATGCTCTCATCAAAAAATAATACTTGGAATCTTGTACCTATGCCAAAGGACAAAAATATAATAGGATGCAAGTGGACTTTCAGACTTAAGAAAAACTTAGATGGTGCAATATTTAATCACAAGGCCGGATTGGTAGCAAAAGGCTACACATAATGACAGGGATTTGATTTCACAGAAAAATTCTCACTAGTTGTCAGCCCACAATAATCAGAATAGTGCTAACCTTTGCACTACACAACAACTGGAAAATTAGATAGTTAGATATGAATAATGCATTTCTTAATAGAGAACTACATGAGAAAGTATACATGGAACAACATGTGGTTTTAAGAAAGCAAACAATAAAGGAAATGGTATGCAAATTGAATAAGGCAATTTATGGCTTAAAGCAAGCCCCAAGAGTCTGGTTTGACAAGCTCAAAACAACCTTGATTAGGTTGAATCATCAACCAATTAAGTCTGATAATTCTTTAGTATCAAATTTAGCAATGTGCTAGTGAGATACATACTAATATATATATATATATATATCGATGATTTTTTAATTACAGGTAACAATGAAAGTGAAACCATAAATTTCATATAGCAACTGGACAGACAGTTCTCAATCAAGGACTTGGGAGAACTTAATTACTTTCTAGGTAGAGATGTAAAGATAATACCAAACATAGAAATTCATCTATGTTAGAGGAAATACATATTAGAAATTCTCAACTAAGCAAAGATGGATCAAGCTAAATCACTTCCAACACCAATGATCAATAATTTAACCTTGTCAAAGCATCAGGGAGAATAAATCACAAACGAGAAATAGTACAAAAGCATAGTGGGAGCTCTTCAATATGTTACAACAACAAGACCTGAGATAGCCTTTAGTGTAAACAAAGTGTGTCAGTTCATGCAAGCTCCCATCAATGAACATCGAAATGTAGTTAAAAGAATCCCAAGATGTCTTAGAGGAACCATGAATCATGGCTTAGTTCTTAAAGCATGCAATAATATTTACATAAATGGATTTGCAGATGCTGATTGGGCTAAAGATATAGATGACAGAAAAATAACTACTGGATACTGCATATATCTAAGTGAAAATCCAAGATCGTGGTGCTCTAAAAAGCAAACAACAATTTCCAGATCAAGTACAGAAGCCGAATTTAGAAGTGTAGCAAGTGCAACGGCAAAAATCATGTGGATCAAGTCTTTACTGGGTGAACTCAAAGTCAATACAACTAGAAAACTAGTAATAATGTGTGACAACTTAAGCACGATACTACTTATAGCAAATCCAATTTACATTCAAGGACAAAACATATGGAGTTGGACTTAAATTTCATTCGAAATCAATTACTAAACGGAAAAATGGATGTAAATCATTTACCTGCCACTTACCAGCATGCAGACATCTTAACAAAGCCTTTAACCGCAAAGAGCTTTGTTAGACTAGGAAGAGATCTAAAAGTTGAAGACTTTGAAGATATCTCAAAGACAAATCGAAGCAGTGCAACAACTTCCTAACAAAGCATCTATATGCAAGAAGATTCATCAAACTAAGAAGATATCTCAAGATTGAAGACACTGAAGATGTCTTAAAGACAAATTGAAGTAGAAATTGAAGCAGCGGTAGCCATTTAGGGCAAAAGGAAAAACCCTATTTTTGATTGAGGGTGGATAATGAACGAAATGGAGTAAAGCAACGATTATATTATCACATATCATGAAAGCAAATATTAGAAGATATGAACCTGACCTGAACAAATACTATATAATGGACCAGGCCATATATGTCATATTAGATAGTTAGCTGAAGTCTAAAATACAACGAAAATCAATCAGCAATGTAATTATCAATTGTATCGTATTCTTCATTCAATAAAATCATATTACAATTTCTTTCAGTCTCCCAACTCAATATAATATCAAACTCTTATCATTAATCAGTTGTATACTCTCACGTCACTTAGCGCACGCAATAGTCGCTATGGCTACGTGAAATGCCCGCAATGAACTTGTAGTCAAT
Organism: Allium fistulosum; assembly: GCA_030737815.1. Taxonomy (NCBI): domain Eukaryota; kingdom Viridiplantae; phylum Streptophyta; class Magnoliopsida; order Asparagales; family Amaryllidaceae; genus Allium; species Allium fistulosum. The sequence continues at coordinate 11,472,377 of JASFAW010000014.1, forward strand.
TATATCACTATATAATCAAACAATTGGACAACAATTCTAACTTTAATACTATCTTTGTTTTTAATTGTCACTTAGCTCCAAATGCACGTATACATATACCCACCGGTGCACGTATACACACACGTACATTCAAGTGAATAATTCGACCCTTGTTAGATCAAATATTACTTTTACTAACTAATCTTTTCAATAAGAGTAACTTACCTCTTTATACTATTTCATAAAATCTCAAACCGTTTTATAAAATACAATACAGACTTGTAAATCGATTTAGCTCTTTAAGGCACTTAGTTCGCTTCATTGAAAATCCAGTATTCATCATTTTACTATTTTATAAAATGTCATATCTATTTTATAAAATATAATATTCATCTATAAAATCTTCAAACCATTTTATAAATACTAATCAAGGCTCATTAATTCTCCAATCTTTTTAATGAAGGTCATAGAGCTCCTAAACCCCTTTAATTATACTAACATTTTGTTAATCAATTCAAATGGATTAATTGGTTATTGCAAATGACGTGCACATCATTACTCTACATAATTAATCTCAAATCAAACAATAACATCACAACCAATCACCCAATTAGCCCAAATCAATTCTAGGCTTACTAACTATTTTAGAACATAGTAATTAGGGTCTTAAATAATTAATTAACTAAGGGAAACATGTTTATAACACAAACATAAACCCAATTCAACTCAAACAATCTCCAAATCGCTTCATATAATTCTATAATCATCAATAATCAAATATATAAAGTATAACACATAAATTAGTAAGTAGAATCATCCCACTCACCTTAATTAAACCCAAGCTAAGCTCTAATCTTCAAAACCCATCTCCATGCTCTCTTGAAATCCAAAACAAAATTCAAAACTCCAAGTCAAGCCAATTCCTTTGTGGGTTTTGTAGAGACCCATGAGAAGAACTATGGTTATTTTATTGGAATTTATTGGATTTTATTTAGGCATGGATTAGTGGACCTAAGGTAGGGGATTAAGGGGTAATTAATGGAATAATTAGAGAAAGACGAAGAAAGTGAACTGGAAATGAAAGTGAGAATGAAAATAAGGAAGGGTTTAGCTTCATATAGGCTAGGTAAATGGACTTAGCCCAAATTCATCTCTTCTCCCAAAATCACTATTCACTCCAAAATCCAAACTCCAAACATATCGAACCTTATACTCATTTGAATTTTGGATGCCTTTCCGGACTCAATGGAAAAGGTATCGGAAGCTAATTCCATTGTACACAAAATTTAGCATTTTGGATCGATTTACAAATTGAACGCAGGCTACTAGCTAAAAACCAGTCGGTCAAAATATATCGATGCTTATACTCTTTTTGATTCGCAATGTCAATCCGGACTCAACGGAAGTGGTCTCAAGTCCTAATTCGACCATATGTGAAAAGTCACATTTTAGACTTCCAATTCAATAATGACTTGATATTCAAATTGACTATTTAAATATATTATCGGTAAATATGCGGGTTGTTACGACATACGTGAATATTCCCTTAGGCTAACAGTAGTGCGTATTTAAACATCAAATAAATAAATATCCTATACGTACGTTGTATTGGCACAAAGCAATAAATATGTATGCCTCTAGGATAAAACAATACACAATATACAAAATTAACAGAGAACACGGATACAATCGCAACAATAATATATAATAAACAATATACAAAATATAATTTACATCACCAAGTCATATACATACATGAGTCTATACAATACAAATTAGTATACAACAATACTGAATAACTAGTCTCTTCTATGCCCAAATAATACACACTGGTCTTAACGTCCCTGAACTTGAAATGTTTCGAACTGACCCCGTGTATTATATAAATAACACACTGGTCGAACTATATCTAAATCAAGTATCATAATAAGGGTAGCATAATGTAAACATGAAATAACAGTATAGTATCACCACCAGAGTTACCCAAACAATCAAACATATATCAATTTATACATAGTTATACATAGTTATTAAAATTTGTATCTAAAATATCTATATAATATTATAAATAATCATCAAGGCACTATATCAATCAAATAACTCAAATCCACACGAAACAGTCAACATTGCTATCAAAAGATGTCATCACCCATATAGAAACACATTAAATCAGAAATCTTAGAATTAACACAAATGAGTGAGTCATACATATCTAGAATCATCATTCAAGTCCAAAAATCATCAATATATGAGATATCCTCAAGTATAATCGGGCTAGAACACAGAAACGCCCAAATATTTCTCAATCTCAACAATAGAAATATCAACATACATACATACATATATATAAGCTGTGTAACAACCCGGGTTTTTTCGCGTCAATTTATAAATGACGGTTAAATCATTGTTAAGTGCTATTGTAGATTTTAATCGAATCGGAATCCTTTTTGTAAAAGTTTGTTATCGTCACTAGACAATTGAAATTGATAACAAATTTCTATCAGCAATCTTGATCGAATTGAAATTCTTTTTTTTAAACGCATAGTTAAAAGTTATTTGGGCCAATTGTTTTGATGAAGAGTTGATACTTGGTACCACTGCCATTCTTTCCTTTGGTGAATTCAAACCCGTTCCCCATTTCTTACTTTCATTTGAAAACCCTAGGCTAAGAAAACAAAACGAACGAAAATGGCGGCTTCGATCTCGTCTCGTTCGATCTGAAAAATTAGGGTTTTGGCCCTTTGTTTCTTTGTCGCTTTGAATTGGAGCTTCTCGAATCGCTCGCTTCTGGAACTCGAAGGCGCCGACCTCATCTTGCTCGAGGCCACTTCGACGTGCTCGTGCTCGCTTGGACTTTGGCTTAACTTCGTTCGAGTTCCTCCGAGTCGCGTGGATAAGGTGAGTGAATTATCACTCACATCTAATTCATCCTAATTGCTATGCTTCATATGTTCGATTTTGCTTCGATGTATTTTGCTTTGACTTCGGTATCCTTTGTTGGTCACGTTTTCGATTTTCTGACTTGTTCAGATTCACTTATTTCGTGACTTGATTCCCGGGGTTTTGATTTTTGCTTGCGTCTTCGATTTTGAACTTGTGATGTTTGTGTTTGTTGACTTCGACTTTGTTTTACTTGTTCAAGTTTGGGACTTCGACACTTTAACTGTTGCCTTGAAATTGGTACACGGCTGTTGTTGTTTGAGACTACTGCTATAAAAATTATACTTTAGCCACTTTGATTTTTTTCTTCTTGCTGCTTGATTTTGTAAGTTTTGTCGGCCTGGCTCTGTCACCTGTTTCTGCATATATGTGCATATATACACATGTATGTGTATATGCATATATGGGTGGATTGGCTTGAATTGCAATCGAGTCTGGCACATTTGTATGTAGACTTGATTTTGTTCACTGTGTTCCCTGTGCCACTGTTGGGTTTTGTTGTTCTGGTAGCACTCGAGTCTGAGTTTATATGCATATGCACATACATGGTTCATGTGTACATGCTTGCTGTGTTACTGAACCTTTCTTGGTCGAGTCTTGTTTTACTGTTGCATTGAGTTGGTCTGCCTTTGTTTCCAGTCTTTGTTGTACATGAGTACATCTTGAATCTGTCTGGCTTTGATTTTCACTCTTCAAGGCAGTTTGCATTTCAATGACATTGTAGTATCTTGAAGTCTTTATGTATTTGTTACTTTTAATCATCACACTTTATCAGGTAGGTTTAGTTACACCTTTCTCTGGTCTAACCATTCTTATTACTTTGAGACTTTGAAATGGATAACTTATTTTCCATTCTTGGTGATCATCCCCATATGTTTATATACATATATGTATGTATATGCATGTGTGGTACACTTCGTGGCATCTTTATTTGTGTGGCACACTGATCTGGCCTGGTCATTTTATGTTCATCTGCTTGGAGCTTTTGTTGCATTGTCCAGTTGAGATTGGGCTGCCTTTGAGTTTCAGACATGTAGTATGTATGTCGCCATGTAGCTTCATGAATCTTACTATAGTTTTTAATGTCACTGATGTTGGTTTTCTTCTTTGGTTCTGTCTATGGCTTAAAGGGTTACTGATTGACATAGAAAGTCTTGTTCCTGTAATATCATTTGCAGTCAACATTTGTTTGGTTCTTGGCCTAGAGCTCTATCCATTAGCTCATCTCTGATGCATTTGTTCACTTTGGTTCAGGGGTAATTGAGTCAGTGTCCCAGATCATGTCACTATTTTCTGGTCTGGTTTGCATTTATATTTGCTTGATGTTTAGCATTGATTTTGATTTCTGGTCTTGATGCACTTTAGTCTGCATTTTGATATTTATTATGCCACTGGTCTTGTATTTTGGGTTAAACAAGGTCTGCTCTTTTGAGTGGCAGTTCATGCCTTCCCTTCAGTTCACTGTCTTGATTCATGGGTACACTTGATACTTTGACCGGCCTGTTTGTTTATCACATCTGCTTCATTACTTGAGCCTGTTTCACGTTATCACTTGAGTACATTATAGTCTTCATTGCACTTGATAATGATGTTAAACTCGGAGGATCATTTCTGTAGTCACGGCACTGTGTTTCATTTGTACACCACTGTGCTTTGTTTTCATTTGTGCGCTCCACTGCCTTGTGCATTTGAGTTGAACCCGACTTTCTCTGGGTTTGACCTTATGCGCGTTTCGTGAATTTCCGTTGGTCTTTTATGCATTTCGTATGATAGTGGCGAGGCAGTGCACGCGTGCGTGTACTGCAGCCCTATTAGATTTGACAGTATTAAATTGATTTAGTCGATTTGATAAATTGTTTATTTATCTCTGTTGATGATTTAAATCTGCTGATTTTTGCTAAACACTGTTAAGTGTTATATTGACCGTTATCCGGTTTCTTTGTTTAAAGAATCGGATAGACGGGAATTATTGTGACTGTCGTCTATTTAAATTATTACTGCCTATATGCACTAATAAACTGGTTTGAATTAGACTGACCTGGGTATTATTTTCTTTTGAATGTAATACTCGGGTCAGACCCGAGTTATTTCAGGTTGTAGATTTCTTCTTTGAGTTGCTGTTCAGGATTCGAAGACTTTTCACATCTTCTGAAGTTGTCGGTGTCAATTTGTAGTAGTCGTGTCATTGTATAGAACGATATGTATTCATGTATATTAGTCGATAATGTACTTGTATATATAACTTCTAGAGTCGACAGTTGTAGTTGTATCATATGTATTGTGTCAACTATGTATTAACTGACATCAGTTATATATATATGAGATTGTTGTTTTTATCTGTGTTCCGCATTTATATTATCTGTGTTATGGTTATATCTAATGTCCTAAACTATTATGAACTATCGTAGTTTGTTTTATACTGATAATTGGGTGTGTCGATGGGAGTAAATAAATGATAGATGAAAAATAAAAAGTATATACCACTCCTATCGAGATAACCAATATTAGTGTAAGGTCAACTACGGATGGTCGCTCCTATCCAGCCTTATTCTTCGTAATAATAGACAGTATTTCTTTTAATACTCTTCGTTATTATGAGCATAGAGGTGGGGCGTTACAGTTGGTATCAGAGCTTGGGGTTTATGGACATAATATAAAACATAACTTGGATGGAACATATGTACAACTATTGGTCGATGTTTTATTTGTACTTTGAGTCAAAACTAAAGTTTTGAAATTTGGATGAAATTTTTAAATATCTTTATTTAAAAATAATAGTGAAATTGTGTTCTGATGATATGATTGATTTGTGTTCTATTTATCAGAGTGCGCAGCGGAAACAGTGAAACTGTCTTCGCTGAGTACAACTGATAATCTTTTTGATTTAAGAATCAAAATACGAAATTAATATGAATTCCATTCGTTGTTTATATAGCTGTAATTATTTGTTTCTTTGAGAATTTCGAATCCAAATTGAGGATTCGAAGAAATTGCAGATATGTGATTTTTGTTGAAATTTCCGCTGGCTTTCTTTTGTACTAATCATCTATTGAGTAGATTTTTGCTGTTTTGAATTGTCTTCATTGAAGATACCTTTGAATGATTTCTTTGTTCATTCTGTAGTACGTGCAAAAATTTGAATTGCGCGCTACTGCATTTATTTTTATGTTGAACCGATGCTTGGTTATGAAACGTATTTTGTTGCCGTTATTTTTATAACGGGATTTTTACACCAATGCTATATTTTGAAGCACGGTGTTTGTGGCATTTTTGATGAATGAAAATTCACTAACATTACATTTTGATGTGGTTTGTTTTGATGTGATTTTGACGTTTTAAAACTACTGTCGCTTTGGCTTCAGTAACCGCCAAATTTTAAAAGTGGATTTTCAAGCGGTTATTCCGCAATATTGATTGTAACCGTTTTTACGGTATTTTGAGAAGTACAATTTCCTTATCGAAATTGTTACTGATTTGCTGTTTTAATCACGTGATTGGAAAATCATTTTAAAAATGAAATTTGTTTTATAAATTTTTAACAGTTTGCGTTTTCAAAAGAATGAGAAAGTGACTTAAACGATTCAGCAAAATCGAGGATTATGACCCCTTTCTTTTACTGTTTCGCTTAACTCCGGACTTGTCCAGTTGAGAATGTGAATTGTTATTTTTACAAAATAAATAAAAATTGCTTTCAGAAATTTAACAGTTTACGCTTTCAAAAGAATGAGGAAGCGATTTAAACGTTTCAGCAAAATCGAGGACTATGACCCCTTTCTTTTACTGATTCGCTTAATTCCGGACTTGTCCGTTTGAGAATGTAAAGTGTATTTTTGCAAAATACACAATTTTGCACTTTCAAGGAAACGATGAAGAGATTTAAACGATTTAGCAAAAGTGCGGAGTATGGAACCACACTTTTACTATTTCGGTTAATTCCGGACTCGTTAATTGAATATCTATTGTTTTGATGATTTTGATGAATTTTACACTTTCAAGGAAACGATGAAGAGAATCAAACGATTTAGTAAAACACGTGGTATGGGACATGTGCGTTTGCTATTTCGGTTAATTCCGGACTCGTTAATTGAAATATTTGATGCTTTCGTGTGCTTTCGAGCCACTATGATGGACCTTCGGGTCATATGATGGACCTTCGGGTCAAATACCAGTACTAGACCTTCGGGTCACTCTGCGGACCTTCGGGTCAATCTGATGGGCGCCAAAATTATGTTGAGTACTTGGTAGGCTTCGGCCATTTGTTGATGCACGTGCGGCGAATTAAAAACTCGCCATCTGATGGGATCGATCCAAGCTTTTATGTTGATTTTCTAGTCTTCTTAATTGATTTCTAGATATTTGTTGCTTCCAATTATCTGCAGGTAATTGGATATTTGTTGATATGAGTTCTGATTATCGTTTTTGATAATCAGATATTTGTTGTTTCTAATTATCGTTTGTGATAATTAGATATTTGTTGATATGAGTTCTGATTATCGTTTTTGATAATCAGATATTTGTTGTTTCTAATTATCGTTTGTGATAATTAGATATTTGTTGATATGAGTTCTGATTATCGTTTTTGATAATCAGATATTTGTTGTTTCTAATTATCGCTTGTGATAATTAGATATTTGTTGATATGAGTTCTGATTATCGTTTTTGATAATCAGATATTTGTTGTTTCTAATTATCGCTTGTGATAATTAGATATTTGTTGATATGAGTTCTGATTATCGTTTTTGATAATCAGATATTTGTTGTTTCTAATTATCATTTGTGATAATTAGATATTTGTTGATATGAGTTCTGATTATCGTTTTTGATAATCAGATATTTGTTGTTTCTAATTATCGTTTGTGATAATTAGATATTTGTTGATATGAGTTCTGATTATCGTTTTTGATAATCAGATATTTGTTGTTTCTAATTATCGCTTGTGATAATTAGATATTTGTTGATATGAGTTCTGATTATCGTTTTTGATAATCAGATATTTGTTGTTTCTAATTATCGCTTGTGATAATTAGATATTTGTTGATATGAGTTCTGATTATCGTTTTTGATAATCAGATATTTGTTGTTTCTAATTATCGTTTGTGATAATTAGATATTTGTTGATATGAGTTCTGATTATCGTTTTTGATAATCAGATATTTGTTGTTTCTAATTATCGCTTGTGATAATTAGATATTTGTTGATATGAGTTCTGATTATCGTTTTTGATAATCAGATATTTGTTGTTTCTAATTATCGCTTGTGATAATTAGATATTTGTTGATATGAGTTCTGATTATCGTTTTTGATAATCAGATATTTGTTGTTTCTAATTATCGCTTGTGATAATTAGATATTTGTTGATATGAGTTCTGATTATCGTTTTTGATAATCAGATATTTGTTGTATCTAATTATCGCTTGTGATAATTAGATATTTGTTGATATGAGTTCTGATTATCGTTTTTGATAATCAGATATTTGTTGTTTCTAATTATCGCTTGTGATAATTAGATATTTGTTGATATGAGTTCTGATTATCGTTTTTGATAATCAGATATTTGTTGTTCTAATTATCGCTCGAGATAATTAAATATTTGCTGATTTGAGATTTAATTATCGCTTTAGATAATTAAATATTTGTTGATTTTAGATTTAATTATCGCCTGAGATAATTAAATAATTGTTGATTTGAGATTTAATTATCGCTTTAGATAATTAAATATTTGTCGATTTCAGATTTAATTATCGCTTGAGATAATTAAATATTTGTTGATTTTAGATTTAATTATCGCCTGAGATAATTAAATATTTGATGATTTCAGATTTAATTATCGCTTGAGATAATTAAATATTTGTTGATTTTAGATTTAATTATCGCTTGAGATAATTAAATAATTGTTGATTTGAGATTTAATTATCGCTTTAGATAATTAAATATTTGTTGGTTTCAGATTTAATTATCGCTGTTAGATAATTAAATATTTGTTGATTTGAGAAATTTGATTATCGTTTTTGATAATTGAATATTTGTGACTTTTGAGATTCGAGCTTCGTCTTTTTCTATGTCGATTCAGGTGAGTAATTCGATTTACTCACATTCAATTCGTGCTCTGTATGGGATTTCTGCTCTGTTTTCCTTCTCTTTTAGTTGCTGGAACTCGATTGTTCTTGCTTTTGTTAGTCGTCTGATTTTGATCCCGGATTCCCACGAGGTTGATTCTTTTAATTTGAAGCAGTCGAACCTTTCGATTCCTTATCTAATACTTCCCCGCTGACATTTGCTTTGCTTATACATTCGGCATTGCCATGCTCTTTTGGTTGTTACCTTTTATCCATTTATTCCCTATGATTGCGTGGACGCAATTTCTTTAAGGAGGGGAGTCTGTAACAACCCGGGTTTTTTCGCGTCAATTTATAAATGACGGTTAAATCATTGTTAAGTGCTATTGTAGATTTTAATCGAATCGGAATCCTTTTTGTAAAAGTTTGTTATCGTCACTAGACGATTGAAATTGATAACAAATTTCTATCAGCAATCTTGATCGAATTGAAATTCTTTTTTTTAAACGCATAGTTAAAAGTTATTTGGGCCAATTGTTTTGATGAAGAGTTGATACTTGGTACCACTGCCATTCTTTCCTTTGGTGAATTCAAACCCGTTCCCCATTTCTTACTTTCATTTGAAAACCCTAGGCTAAGAAAACAAAACGAACGAAAATGGCGGCTTCGATCTCGTCTCGTTCGATCTGAAAAATTAGGGCTTTGGCCCTTTGTTTCTTTGTCGCTTTGAATTGGAGCTTCTCGAATCGCTCGCTTCTGGAACTCGAAGGCGCCGACCTCATCTTGCTCGAGGCCACTTCGACGTGCTCGTGCTCGCTTGGACTTTGGCTTAACTTCGTTCGAGTTCCTCCGAGTCGCGTGGATAAGGTGAGTGAATTATCACTCACATCTAATTCATCCTAATTGCTATGCTTCAGATGTACGATTTTGCTTCGATGTATTTTGCTTTGACTTCGGTATCCTTTGTTGGTCACGTTTTCGATTTTCTGACTTGTTCAGATTCACTTATTTCGTGACTTGATTCCCGGGGTTTTGATTTTTGCTTGCGTCTTCGATTTTGAACTTGTGATGTTTGTGTTTGTTGACTTCGACTTTGTTTTACTTGTTCAAGTTTGGGACTTCGACACTTTAACTGTTGCCTTGAAATTGGTACACGGCTGTTGTTGTTTGAGACTACTGCTATAAAAATTATACTTTAGCCACTTTGATTTTTTTCTTCTTGCTGCTTGATTTTGTAAGTTTTGTCGGCCTGGCTCTGTCACCTGTTTCTGCATATATGTGCATATATACACATGTATGTGTATATGCATATATGGGTGGATTGGCTTGAATTGCAATCGAGTCTGGCACATTTGTATGTAGACTTGATTTTGTTCACTGTGTTCCCTGTGCCACTGTTGGGTTTTGTTGTTCTGGTAGCACTCGAGTCTGAGTTTATATGCATATGCACATACATGGTTCATGTGTACATGCTTGCTGTGTTACTGAACCTTTCTTGGTCGAGTCTTGTTTTACTGTTGCATTGAGTTGGTCTGCCTTTGTTTCCAGTATTTGTTGTACATGAGTACATCTTGAATCTGTCTGGCTTTGATTTTCACTCTTCAAGGCAGTTTGCATTTCAATGACATTGTAGTATCTTGAAGTCTTTATGTATTTGTTACTTTTAATCATCACACTTTATCAGGTAAGTTTAGTTACACCTTTCTCTGGTCTAACCATTCTTATTACTTTGAGACTTTGAAATGGATAACTTATTTTCCATTCTTGGTGATCATCCCCATATGTTTATATACATATATGTATGTATATGCATGTGTGGTACACTTCGTGGCATCTTTATTTGTGTGGCACACTGATCTGGCCTGGTCATTTTATGTTCATCTGCTTGGAGCTTTTGTTGCATTGTCCAGTTGAGATTGGGCTGCCTTTGAGTTTCAGACATGTAGTATGTATGTCGCCATGTAGCTTCATGAATCTTACTATAGTTTTTAATGTCACTGATGTTGGTTTTCTTCTTTGGTTCTGTCTATGGCTTAAAGGGTTACTGATTGACATAGAAAGTCTTGTTCCTGTAATATCATTTGCAGTCAACATTTGTTTGGTTCTTGGCCTAGAGCTCTATCCATTAGCTCATCTCTGATGCATTTGTTCACTTTGGTTCAGGGGTAATTGAGTCAGTGTCCCAGATCATGTCACTATTTTCTGGTCTGGTTTGCATTTATATTTGCTTGATGTTTAGCATTGATTTTGATTTCTGGTCTTGATGCACTTTAGTCTGCATTTTGATATTTATTATGCCACTGGTCTTGTATTTTGGGTTAAACAAGGTCTGCTCTTTTGAGTGGCAGTTCATGCCTTCCCTTCAGTTCACTGTCTTGATTCATGGGTACACTTGATACTTTGACCGGCCTGTTTGTTTATCACATCTGCTTCATTACTTGAGCCTGTTTCACGTTATCACTTGAGTACATTATAGTCTTCATTGCACTTGATAATGATGTTAAACTCGGAGGATCATTTCTGTAGTCACGGCACTGTGTTTCATTTGTACACCACTGTGCTTTGTTTTCATTTGTGCGCTCCACTGCCTTGTGCATTTGAGTTGAACCCGACTTTCTCTGGGTTTGACCTTATGCGCGTTTCGTGAATTTCCGTTGGTCTTTTATGCATTTCGTATGATAGTGGCGAGGCAGTGCACGCGTGCGTGTACTGCAGCCCTATTAGATTTGACAGTATTAAATTGATTTAGTCGATTTGATAAATTGTTTATTTATCTCTGTTGATGATTTAAATCTGCTGATTTTTGCTAAACACTGTTAAGTGTTATATTGACCGTTATCCGGTTTCTTTGTTTAAAGAATCGGATAGACGGGAATTATTGTGACTGTCGTCTATTTAAATTATTACTGCCTATATGCACTAATAAACTGGTTTGAATTAGACTGACCTGGGTATTATTTTCTTTTGAATGTAATACTCGGGTCAGACCCGAGTTATTTCAGGTTGTAGATTTCTTCTTTGAGTTGCTGTTCAGGATTCGAAGACTTTTCACATCTTCTGAAGTTGTCGGTGTCAATTTGTAGTAGTCGTGTCATTGTATAGAACGATATGTATTCATGTATATTAGTCGATAATGTACTTGTATATATAACTTCTAGAGTCGACAGTTGTAGTTGTATCATATGTATTGTGTCAACTATGTATTAACTGACATCAGTTATATATATATGAGATTGTTGTTTTTATCTGTGTTCCGCATTTATATTATCTGTGTTATGGTTATATCTAATGTCCTAAACTATTATGAACTATCGTAGTTTGTTTTATACTGATAATTGGGTGTGTCGATGGGAGTAAATAAATGATAGATGAAAAATAAAAAGTATATACCACTCCTTTCGAGATAACCAATATTAGTGTAAGGTCAACTACGGATGGTCGCTCCTATCCAGCCTTATTCTTCGTAATAATAGACAGTATTTCTTTTAATACTCTTTGTTATTATGAGCATAGAGGTGGGGCGTTACAGGCTGCCTATCAAAGAAATCATATACAATAAAAATATGAGAATCCATTATACTCTGGACACCTATCCAGATATAATCTCATCTCCTCATATATAAGAAATCAAAATATATCGTGACGGGGGATGATTGTACGACAGACACGAAGTCCAAAGTAAAGTCATGTGTAAATCAATAAGTGGGTCACCGAACCCTGGGTCACCTAACCCATATATACTTAAGTGAGGGTATCTGAACGACCCGCAAATATATCACTTTAATAAATTTATTGGAGATTAAAAAGATTTAATAATTAGTTTAATAATTTTGATAACTCGTTTTAAATAGTTGTAAAGTAATAATTTATCGTTAATTTTATAAATATATATATACTTGATTTGAAATCATAAGAAAAGAAAAGAAAAAAAAGGAATTCGTTTCGCTTTATCGGTGTAATAACAATTTTTGTAAATAATTATTAATATTAATTTGTATGGTTTTATTAATAAAATATGATCATTTTAATTAATAAATAATGATGAGAAATTTATTTTCAAATTTTGTTTACATTTATATGTAGATTAGTTTATAAGTAAAAATATGACCGGGAATCGGTTTCCCGATTTTCAACGGTTTAGCGAAGTTTTTCAGAGTCGTTTAAACGTTGTTAATTCTCTTATGCGCATACATGCACATGTATATACATGTCACATGCACTCATGAACATATACACACACACACATAACATATATACTTTTATATATAGACATATATAACAAAATATCTAAGATATTTTCACAAACTTCATCCTTAAGCTTCCTTAAGTCAATGCACATGGCTTGGAAGTGAAATGATGTGATGGAGCACATAGGGGAAGGACAAACGTGTGTAAGGTGATGTAGATGGTAATAATGGTGGTGCATGTGAAGGTGATGATAATGATGATGTATGTGAAGATATTTTCTACCTCTTCTTAGCCTATAAATACCACACCTCTTTTCTTCCATTTCACAGCATTTCTTCTTCATTTCTAAGCCCTTTTCTCTCCTCTTTCATGGCTTCTCATGTTAATAAAATAATGCCAAAATATTTCTCAAAATAAATTTAATTATAATATATACATATATATACTTAAGCAACCCAAAACTATTCCAAAACTCCACTTTTCCTCTCTACCATCCACGGCCTCTCTTCTTCCATCAAAAGCCCAATCCCTCCTTTTCTCCTACCCTAGGCCGTGAGCCTCCTATTCAAGGCCAAGCCCTTCAAAGCCAAGAACCTAAGTGATCGTGAGCTTTAAAATCAAAATAGCGGAGCTATAGCAAATTTTTAGTTAATTGTTTAAACCCAAGGTGAGAAACTCCTAAATTATAGTATTATATGCTATTAGATGTTATATATGTTTGATTATGATTATTGATGATGGTTGTTTAATATGAATCTTGAATATATACGTAAGTCACGGAAATACACGTCGATAAGCACAAAGGAAATCACTTTCCTTTATTGAATGAATTTGTGTATATGGAATGTTACCTCTTTAAGAAGGTTTAAAAATGAGTTTGAAATGTTTTATAAACATATAAAAGTGTTTTGATAAAGTTTGAATGGTATTTGAAAATTTAGTCAAAATTAGTTGCGTCGCATAACGACAGTTCGCGATTTGGCGCCATAATAGTCAAATGAGTATAAAGAATGGAATATAGCTCGAAATTCTTCGAGATAAGAATTTTCCAAACTATTATATCCATAGTTTTGAAACAAAGAAAGAAAATAGAGATTTCGATAAGTAAATTTTGACATATGAGTAAAATAAGTTTTTAGAAAAATCGGGGTTTTGCAGTTTGGAATCCATAACGGGATTTTTTTGAAAATGATATTTTAAGATTGTTTAAATATATGAAATAAATTATAAAAATCTTTTAAAAGGTGTTAAAAGTGATTTGAGTTATAAAAATGAAATTTCAAATGATAAAAAGTCGTTTTGATCAATATAGCTTAAAAAGCACTTTCCGCGGCACTTTTCCGCAGCATTTTTTGTAACTTTTGAAATATAATTTTTAATGCAATCTCTCTTTCCCAAATCTTTTGTAAGTATTTTCAAATAATTTATAAAGTATTTTAAAGATGATTTGAAAGATTTATGGAATGGTTATATGTTAAATGATTTAGAGTCGATCAAATAACTTGACAGCCTTATGAGTATCAAAGAGATAGTGCCTAGGCTTGAGTTTGGAAAACCAGTTTCCTGCTCTCCATGGTATCCGGACTGGCCCTACAGATGGGATAGTAAATTTGATTTACTCAGATCAAAATTTTCCAAAGTATAATGGATATGATTTTCCAAATATAAATAACCTAGAATTTATGGAGATAATATTCTTATACTCGGTGTTAAAGCCCAAAGGGGGAACTCGTACTATTCGTGGAATTTAAAAGGTAATATCACCATTATTCTGCCCATAGTACTTGTTAAATACGGGAATTGATATTGAGTAGAATTAGATAATTTCTATAGATTTTGCTAACTTAATATTTACTGGTTTTGGATTAACATCCTAGATAACATGGTTTTAACTCAACAAAAATTTTGGGTTTTGAATTAAGAAATATATGTTAAGATTTAAATTATTTTCCTAAGTGAAAAATGAAATGATGTCGAATTATTACAAGTTTAAAAAGGTTTTTAAGTAATCAAAGGATATAATAAGAGAGGTTTAATGATTCCGTATATACTGGAAAGAAACATTTTAAAGTTATATATCTCTAAAAGATATTTTGATAAAAATAATGAATTAATCAAATACTATTCACTTATTTACTTGACCTCTTTTATCGATGATTTGTTCGAAGGAACTAGGGTCGGATTTGGATGGTTCCTATCCGAAAACCACTTCAAACCAATTTACGTATTCGAAGTGAAGACATGGATATGATTTGGAAGATGGAATGTAAGGCTGCTTGTCACTGACCCTCGGGGGAAATTTCCCATATCATATTATGTGGCAGTAGTTCCTCATTTAAGATCTTCGATGCAAGGACTTCTCGCTACTAATCCTAAGGGTAACTCCCGACAGGATGTCGTAGGAGAGTGCCTTCGGTTTATCCTGTTCTTGGGCAACTTGTATGGACGAATGTCTGACGTTGCATTTCTAGTTACATAAATTGATCTCTATGAACGTATCATCTGTTTGGTGGTGGAGAAGGCAACTTCTCTTAGCTTAACACCCTTTCCTAAGACGTACGAGCTCAGGAGTTATACATTTGTAGAAATCAGTTATGTGACTATGGAATGGATGTGTGGCATTAAAAGTGGAATGTGCTATGTGAAAGGTTATCGCTACCTCAGGCCTCATTACCCAGTAATGGCTTAAACAGGGTACGCCTCAAGGCTATGTGGTTCGCAACCATTAGGGTATGGTCATTACCTTTCTATATTACTCTCTATATGTCGAGTATATGGTGTATGTTATGGGATCTCGGATAGGTCGGTTACGATCGAGGTGATGTCATATTCGATTCTATCCAGACCATGTATGAGTGCCAAATAGGGATAGGCCGGTCTTGCCAGATGTGGAGGATTGTTTGTGTATCCTCAGTACATTCTTCTAGAGATGTATTTTACAGAAGGTAGTCCCTTACATGTCATTGTATGGAAATTCATTCTCCGAACGAGCCATATAAGAGTTTTGTTTGTAGAGCCTAACATATCCGGAATTTAATAATGGTAACAATTTCGGCTAAGATTAATTAGTTTACTTGCAAATGTTTTCAAAGGAATGTCATTAAAAATAATATCAAATGTTTTGGTTATCATAATGTAAAAACCCGTTCCGTGTTTATGTGAAGCGTAGTCTTATGAGATACCTTTTGTTCTAAAATGCGTATTTTGAGTTTCTCATATCGGTCCCATGACTGACTCGGAGTTTATTTTTTCTTTCCCCTTAAACTCTAGGTGCCCTAATTTTCCCTGAGTAGCCTAGTAGTTAGCTGATTAGGAGCATTTTGAAGTATCTAGAGCATATGGAGCATGAAGTCGGAAGCATGAAGTAATTTGGATTTCTTTTGTTATTACACCACTTTCCGTAATGTTTATATTATGTATCTACCAGCACCTGTAGCGATAGGCCGTTATAACTATCCTAGCTAGGTTAGTACTTATCATGACTATGATATCTCACTTTGAGAGTGATTATATGTACTACCTTTATGGTTGCCACTTTCTAAATACAATGTGAGATTATGTTATTGTTCTGTCTTCTATCTTTACTTTCTTCTACCTCATGATAATCTACCTCTCCAGCACTTGGATTTGCGGCACGTGAATACTGATGATGTATTAGTGTCAATTTCTAAGGGTCGAGGAGGTGGGTCGTCACATTTGGTATCAGAGCTTATGGTTGAGTGAATACCTAAGCCTTAGGTCAACTCATTAGAGATAGGGTTAGTAATGCCCAAAAATGAGTTTAGTCTGAGAGAGCACACACTTAGAAAAAAATCCAAGAAAAAGTATATTCAAACTTTATGACAATTTCCTAAGATATCTCGTCTATATATTCTAAAAATATATTTCCTTACTATATGCAGATAGTAGGAAATGAGTGGAAGAAGAGGACGAGGCAGGGGAAGGGAAGGTAGCAGTACCACAAATACAAATGTCGGACTCCCGCAGCTATAATAATCGAGGAAGCAACAATTCGGGTACAACCCAAAATCAACTTTGCCACTTTATGCAAGAACTATACCAGTTTGGAGGGGGGAACCATTCAAGGGAACGGAATCCATCATAGAAGTTCTAGCATGGATTTGTTCATGTGAAATGATTTTCAAAGGGCTAAATACTGCAGATGAGCAGAAGAGATTCTTGGCCTCTTGGAAATTGCAGGATGGAGCTCTCGCTTGGTGGGAGTCTATTACTTTGACTGAATCAGATGACAATTTTTCTTGGACGCGATTCAGGGAGGTATTGGAAGAGAAATATATGCCTGCATCTGGAAAAAGCACTCCTATACCAAATCTTTATGGATTTGAAATAGGGGGAAATGTCAGTAGAAGAATATACTAACAAATTCAATGAATCATCACGATTTAGACCTGGCTTAATTGACACTCCTCTGAAAAAGAATGAAATGTTTATTTCTGGAATGAAGAAACAATATCAAAACAGAATGACGGCGCATGTGAAGGGGACTTTCATGGGTTTGGTGGAAATGGGTTTCTGATACAAACCCCTAGACAAGAAAGACCCACCCGTGACCCAAAGCAATGGCAACAATTATTGGAAGAAAAGAAAATTTAACTAGCAAGGGAAGAAACCAGAGAAAGCCAAGCCGGAGGTAGATCGTTTGAAAGATGTAACCTGTTATAATTGCCAGCAAAAAGGTCACCTTTCCACAACATGAAAAAATCCTAAGAGACAAAGGGGAACCTGCTACAACTGCCACAAGCCAGGACACGGGATAACGAAATGTCCCTTAATAAATAAAGGAGAGCAAGCTAGAGTATTTGCTATTAAAGACGAACCTTCAACCTCAACAGATGCAAAGGGAAAGGGAGTACTAGAAGGTAAAATTGATATTAATGACATATTAGTTAGAGTATTGTTTGATATCGAGGATTCCCACAGCTTTATTTCTAAGAAACTAGTTGATAGACTTAAACTTAAACCACAAATTTTAGAAAATCCCATATGTGTCTCTAACCCAATATGCAAAACGACTAATCTCGTTATGATTTGTGAAGGAATCCTAGTTACCTACCTATCCCAGATTTTTCCCTGCAATCCAATAGTCCTTAACTTTGGTGAATTTGAAATTTTACTAGGTATGGATTGGTTGTCCAAATATAAAGATATTCTTGATTGTAATAAAAGGATAGTACTATTACGAAATAGAAGAGGTAGAACTTTCGTGATAAAATGCGAGAACCCTAGTCCAGTAAAGGAAAATTACATATATGCGCTTAATTTGTTCCAAAAACATCTACAAGAAATACCCATAGTAAGGGAATTTTCCGATGTTTTTGAAGAAGTAAAAGGCCTACCACCCCATCAAGAAATTGAATTCTGAATAGGTTTACTTCCCATCACAAGTCCAGTTGTTTACACAATTCGAAAGATGGTTCCTAAAGAGAAGGAAGAACTAAGAAAACAAGCCGATGAGTTGTTGAAGAAGGGATTGATAAGACCTAGTCGCTTAAGTTGGGGGGCAATAGTGGTCTTTGTTGCAAATTCTGATGGCTCGTTAAGATTGTGTATGGACTATAGAGATCTAAACAAACAAAAAAACAATAAAAAGTAAGTATCCCCTACCCTGCATAGATGATATGTTTGACCAATTACATAAGGCTAGGGTATTCTCAAAAATGGACTTAGCCACCGGATTCCATCAGCTAAGGATAGTAGAAGATTGCATTCCTTTAACCGCATTCAGAAGCTCAAATGAATTCTACGAATGGCTGGTTATGCCCTTTGGGCCAACAAATGCTCCTGCCTATTTTGTTGACCTTATGAATAGGGTATTTAGAAAAGTACTCAATAAATTCGTATTAGTCTTTGTCGATGACATTTTGATATATTCAAAGAATGAGGAAGACATGAAAGGCATCTTGAAATCGTATTAGAAATATCGAGGAGAAATGTGATGAAAGCTAAATTCTAAAAATGCAACTTTTGGGAAAAAGAAGTAAGATTCCTTGGACATGTGGTGTTAGGAGAGGGAATTGCAGTTGATCCAGCAATGATTACGGCAATTCTAGACTAGAAACAACCCCAAACTCCCAAGGACGTTCGCAGTTTCTTGGGATTAGCAGGATACTATCAGAGATTTATTCAAGACTTCTCCAAGATTTCCTCTCACTTAACAAAGCTGACCATGAAAGATGTGGAGTTTGAGTGGACACAAAAATGTGAAGAAGCTTTTCAAGAGCTCAAGAAATGATTAACCACTTCTCCCGTATTAGCAGTAGTAGATTAAAACGGTGGATTTACTGTATATACAAATGCATGTAGGGAAGGAGTAGGTGTTGTCTTAATGCAGCACGGGAAGGTCATTGCTTATGCAAGTAAACAACTGAAGATCCATGAGAGAAATTATGCAACACACGACTTGGAATTATTAGCCATTGTGTTCTTATTAAAAATGTGGAGACATTATCTACTGGGTAAGAATTCATTATAGTTTATTTTAAATAGACTTTGATTGACCCTAGTAAATAATATTCCTTTTTTAAATAGGTGAAAATTTTGAGCTCTTCGCAGATCACAAATCTTTGAAATATTTTCTCACTCGGAATGACTTAAATATGAGGCAACAATGTTGGTTAGAATTTCTCACTTCATACGATTTTGATATCTTATATACACTCGGGAAGGCCAATGTGGTAGCAGATGCATTGAGTAGGAAGCCTGCCATTATAGCTTATCTTGTAGTTTCCCCGACCCTTCTAGAGAAAATCGCCAACAAGCAAAATGAAGATCAACGGCTAAGGAGGATTTTTAAAAGAGTACGCCAAGGGCAGAATTCAAGCTTTGAAATCGACAATCGTGGGATATTACGGTTAAAGGGGAGAATTTGTGTCCCAGAGGTTGACACTTAAGGAAAGAAGTATTGATAGAATGCCATCAATCTAAATTTAATATCCACACAGGAGTCAACAAAATGTACAAGGATGTAAAACAGACATTTTGGTGGAAGAGTATGAAGAGGGATATTTCCATCCATGTTAGCGGTTGCGCGAATTGTCAACAAATAAAGAGTGATCATCAAAAGACTGATGGACCACTCCAACCTCTTGAAATTCCAACTTGGAAATGGGACCAAATATCGATGGATTTCATTGACGGTTTGCCTCGATCAAGAAAAGGGAATGAAGGCATTTGGGTCATCATAGATCGACTAACCAAAAGCGCGACTTCATCCCTGTAAAGTCAACAAGAACTTCTGCAAGCCTTTCAGAAATATACATGAGAGAAATAGTTCGATTACATGATGTCCCAAGCAGCATAGTCAGTGATTGAGACCCTATCTTTACCAGTAAGTTCTGGGAGACATTGCAGATAGCTTTGGGAACAAAGCTAAACATTAGTACAACATATCACCCCTAGATCGATGGACAAATAGAAAAGGTAAATCGAGCATTGGAGGATCTTCTAAGAGCTTGCATCTTAGATTTTGGAGGTTTATGGGAAAGCTACCTTCAGCTGATAGAATTCTCTTACAATAACAGTTATCAGGCTAGTATCGGCATGGCCCCATACGAAGCTTTATATGATCGTTCGTGTAGATCCCCAGTATGTTGGATCGAGCCCGGAGATTGGTTGATACTAGGCCCTGACATGATTAGAGAAGCTTCAAAAAAGGTTGACCTAATCAGGAAAAATATGAGAGAAGCCTAGAGCATGCAAAAGAGTTATGCGGACAGGAGGCGTAGAAATTTGGAATTCTCAGTAGGAGATTATGTATTCATAAAGGTTTCCCCAATGAGAGGAGTGGTGAGATTTGAGAAAATTGGAAAATTGGCCCCTCGATATATTGGACCTTTTCCCATTCTCAGGCGGATTGGCTCATTAGCCTATCGTGTAGAGTTGCCCGAAAGGTTGTCAAGTGTTCACAATGTCTTTCATGTATCTCACCTATGAAAATATGTGCATGATCCAAAGTAGATTATAGAAACAGTCGCCCAAGAGGATTTGGAAGTTGAGCCTAATTTGGCTGTTATCAGAAAACCTATGCAAATTGTGGATCGCGATGAGAAGCGATTAAGGAGGAAAATTGTAAGATTAGTTAAAGTCCAATGGAGTAGTGATGCAGTAGATTGTACATAGGAGACGAAGGAGAGAATGCGTAAAGCCTATCCTGATTTTAGAATGGATACATAGTTGTATGTTGTATAGTGTACTCACTGGCTTGTGGTGATGTCACTTGCTATATCTTATACATATGTATCACTTGATTTTATATATATATATATTTGTTTTCGAGTTATCTTCTTATTATCCTTAATTTCGAGGACGAAATTCTTTTAAGGAGGGAAGTCTATAATGACCCGTAAATATATCACTTTAATAAATTTATTGGAGATTAAAAAGATTTAATAATTATTTTAATAATTTTGATAACTCATTTTAAATAGTTGTAAAGTAATAATTTATCATTAATTTTACAAATATATATATATATATATATACACACACTTGATTTGAAATCATAAGAAAAGAAAAGAGAAAAAGGAATTCATTTCGCTTTATCGGTGTATTGTGTATTATTCTATCTTGGAGGCACACGTTTATATTGCTGTGTACTAAGACCGTGTACAATTATGATGAGTTTTATTTGATACGGAATATGTACCAGCATTAGTCCGAGGGAATATTCATATGTGTGCCCAAATCTCCTTATTATCCATTTTACTCGACAGTATTACTTAGTAATACTCTTGAGTGGTATGGATATAGAGGAGGGGGCATTACAAAGAGTAAGCTAAAAAATTTGTTCATGTGTTTGTCGATGATATTTTTGTTTACTCACGATAGAGGAGGAACACAAGACGCAATTAAGGATCGTGCTACAGGTGTCGAGAGAGCATCGACTGAAAGCGAATTTTTCGAACTGCTCCTTCTGGAAGAGGAAAGTGAGATTCTTGGGTCACATTGTTTTTTAACAGCGCATTGTTGTGGCTCCTACAAAGTTGTAGTAGTTCAAGATTGTTCTAGATCCAAAAATGCTACGGGTGCGAGAAATTTCTTGGGTTAGTTGGATATTATAGACCATATAACGCTCCTTCGTGTTGGTGGGAAGCGGACAAAAGCTGATACTCGGGACAAATATGATTAGGGAAACCTCGGAGAAGATTGAGATGATTCGATAGCGAGTGACAGCTTCTCAAGCCAGATATAAGAGCTATGATGATAAGAGATGTAGAAATCTAGAGTTCTTTGTCAATGATATGGTATTTGTCAAGATCACTCCATTGAAGAATGTAATTATGTACGATAGTAAAGGGAAGTTGGCATCGTGATTCGTATGTCCTTTTTCGATACTAGAGAGGATTAGGAACCTTGCTTATAGAGTCGACTTACCTTAAAGAATGACATGAGTGCACAATATATTCCACATTTTTCACTGGTGAAAATTTATGCACGACTTAGGCGTAACTATCGCACCCGATCAACTAGAAGATATAGAGATTGAACCAAAGGCTTCAAGGCCACGTAGGCCTACTCATAACGTCGGACATGATACGAAGCAGCTTAGGAGGAATATGGTGAAGTTGGTAAAGGTTCAGTGGAGTGAAAATGAAGGCAATAGAACTTGGGAGATCAAGGAGAGCGTGAGGACTGCTTATCCAGAGCTCTTTACTTGACGAGACTTTTTATTTATTGCTTTAATTTCACTTATGATATCATAAAGTATATCGTAATGTAGTATCCTGCATGCTAGGATATGCTTGGATGTTACCTTTTTCATCTGTTGTTGTCTATGCATGTTTGATGTATGATGGTTGTCAATGCTTATATATGGTTAATAGGCGTGCGGGATAATCTTGTTGATTTTTGTTTAGGATTTTAGGGGCGAAATTCCTAAAGGGACAGAGAATGTAACAACCGGTACTTAACATATAATTGTAAAATATTACTATTATTTTATTTAAGGAAGTATGATTCTCTAACTTTGGGAAATGACTACTGAAGACATTTTCCATTCTTAGAATTTTTATCAAATGATTTTGACCCTAAAAACCTTGTATGAACTATAACTTTTGGTAGAAGCTGAAATAGGGTCTGAAACCACTTTCATTAGATCAGGATGATGGTTTATTTTTCCATAGAGTGGTCATAATAGGAAAACGGCCTTACGTTGGGAGTTATGGCTATTTGGAGTTACGCTTGATTTTGAACAGCTTAATGGGTAATTAGTGAGTTAATGGCTAGGCCCAAAGCCTATTTCAGGATTACTGTAACAACCGGCCTTATCGACCCTCAAAAGTCAACATTAGTACATCCATGGTATTCACGTGCTGAGCATCCAAGTGCTGGAAAGACAGATTGTTGGGGTGAAAGAAAAGAAAAGACAAAGCAGGATCTCACATCGTGATGAGTAACATTAATATACACATGATCTTTGCAAAAGAAAACTACAATATACATACATCAATAAGAGTAAACTAACATATCATTAGTCTAAATAATTATAACAGTTTGTCCTCACAAATGCTGATAAATACAAAACAAGAAATGCAGTGGAAATAAAAGATACGTGAATATATCTTGGAGCATCCAGCTTGTCTTCTGAAGCTCTAAAGTGTGTAGCTAAATCTGGAAATATGCTCGGGCTGGCTCAGAAAGTAACACCCAGATGAGTTTGGTAAACCAGCATGAGAAACAAAAATCAAATGGATTTGGTATATTTATAAAATAATTCAAAATAAAGGTATCCCGTAAGACCACGTTGCAAGTAAACACGGACATGTTTTTACCTTACGATAATCAAACCATTTCTATTAGAAAATCCAACGATATTATAATAATGTCTAGGATGTGAAATATAAATAATCAAATAGTTGTGATGCATGTGAATGTGTTCGAGCATCTCAAACCTCTACATAGATTCCAAAATCTTGAACCAATCACGAACCCCTTCCAAAGCATAGAACACCTATATTTTTTAGATTGGTTACGATTTCAAGTCATCTCATATAAATACACTCCCCTCTTACTGGGCACTCCAAAACCAATCGATCGATTTTCGGTAAACTCAACTCCGGTTCTTTTGGAAATAAACAGACAACATATAAGAGCGGAAATCACCTTCTAACCATTTAAGAGGACAGATTTCTTTATCATTTATCCTAGAAGAACACAATGAGTTTATACGTACATTATATCTTCATCAAAGATAACTATACTATATAATTCTCGTCTTTCTTCTAGATATTTCCATAGTTATATTTGGTTAAGATTTGATCGTCGGTTACTTAACTATCAAATAAACACAACAATCAAATCATGGATTTAATTTCTTAAGAAACCAAGCACGATTAAGCACATATGTAACCACTAAGCCTCTTCAATAAATTATTTCATTAACTAAAACCACTTTGTAAATACTTTTACAAAAATATATGTATGTATACAACTCAGTCACTATCCATTTATATTCTTTCAATGCTTGGAAAATATACATATACTTATCTCAACTGTGTAAGTATATTCACAAAACACTACACTTTCAAAACTTGGAAAATTTAACCATATACTTATCTCAACGGTATAAGTGTATTCACAAAACACTACACCAAAACTTGGAAAATGTAACCATATTTTTATCTCAACTGTAAAAGTATATGCACAAAACACTACACTTTCAATACTTAGAAAATATATCCATATACTTATCTTAGTATAAGTATATTCATAATTCAAAACACTTTCAATACTTAGAAAATGTCTCTGTATACTTATCTCAATGTATAATTATATTCACAAATCTTAAGACAGATTTTCCTCCTTTCTAAATACATATTTTAAATGGGCCAAAAATAAATGTTATTAAAAATATTGTTTACGATAAACTTAAACGACTTCGCTTTTGGTGTTAAGTATGAAAGAATACTTTCTATACCACTATAAGTTAAAATGATCATTTATAGAAATCAAATTTAATTCCTCTTATAAACACATTCCATATTTGCAAGTCCTTTTATAAATCTTCAAATTAATTTATAAAATTTCATTAATAAATCTCTAAAATTATTTATGAAACTTCTTTTATAAATCTCTAAAATTATTTTTCTCATATACTTATCACAAATTTTGAATTTCAAGATAGAATTCAATATTTTCCATAAAACAAACACTTTATGTACACAAATGTGCTTTATTATTCCAACTTATCAAAATGACATCATTTCCTTTTTATAAAATAACATTTAAATATATTCTTTTACTTATAAAACACCATTTATTAATCTTTCTTTCCATACAACATTTCAGACAAAGCATTTCACAAATATTTATTCAAACATATTTCTATCTCCTTAAAAAACATGATCACTTTATTATAAGAGATAAACTCCTTTTTCTTAATAATAAACATTATATTGACTTTTTTATATAATAAATACTTCCCAAAAAATGCCTTTAAAACATTTCCATATATGGTAAAAAAATACTAACAAAATGGTTGAAGTAAAATAGAGATATTCAAAAACCATTTTTAAATAAAAGATCGCCATAAATTCCAAACTCACATTTAAGATCATCCTACAAATCAAAACCATTTATAAATCAAAAAAGAAATAATAGTATTTCTAAATACTATAATGAGGCCATGGCAACGACACTATCTTTGTTTTCATTCTAAAAAGAATTCAACTTTTGTGACATATCAAAGTCACATCCAATTTGGTCAGGCTATCAAGCTTCTAGCACTCAACAATTTATATAACAAGTATATAAATGAAATTAAAATTAACAACTTTGCAAGCACATAATAGGGATTTATTCTGCTCAATAGATGTTCAAATAATATATTTAATTTAATTATAGCAGAACGGTGTTTTATTCTGCTTAATACATATCATAAACGGAATATAATTAATTAAACCACATTATTATTTAAAACAATGTAATTATATTCAATTACTATTATTTTTCATAAATTTATGCTTCATTAGAACTATAAACTATTTATACCATAGTGTCGTACTCGTCAAAGTGAGTCTAATGCAAAAATCTATGGGTTAATCGGATTTAAAATGAATAAGATATTCAAATTTAAATTCAATACATTTTGTTAATAACTTTAACAACTAAATAAATTTTAATTTTACACAAATCAAATAAGGCCCGGTCCATTTCATACACCCCAAACCTGACCTGCCTCTATAGCCTATCCCTCCCCAAATTCAAAATCACGCGTTCTAGGTAATCAAAATGGAGCACAGCTTGATCATCCACCTCCTACCGCCGCATCGACCATTGACAACCACTGCCACCTCCATCTGCTCCACCACATCCCTACGTACCTCTGCCTCACTCCTTGTCAATCTGGATGCCACCGTTCATTACCAACAATCGAAACATGCAAATCCCAAAACCTCATAGCCCCAAAACCCTAGATCGACCACGTCCCACCACCTCTGACCATCGTACCTTCTCAACCACCTCTAATGCCTCCACCTAGTCTCAACCTTCCTCCCAGTTCCGTTGCTCCTCCCTTTAACTACCAGACTGGCAGAAAAAGCGAGATGAATGGAAAATGATCATTGATCTACCACGATTAAGCCCAGCCTCCTAAAATCGAGCAACTAGCTCTAAAAATCATTTCTTACAGAGAAAAACATGACTATGTACTCCATTCTCTAATTCGTCACAGTTGAAATCACACCATCTTTGGACAGTTGGGGTTATTGGACGATGTCCACCACTACGCTCGACTACTTTTAGAAAATACTAAGGCAATAATGAAAAATTTCAGGTTGAAAGTTTTGGTTGAAAGTGAATAGATTTGGAGATAGTGAATTTTGAAGTGGAGGGATGGAGTTTTCTTATTTACAGGAAAGTGGAAAAAAAAGGAGGAGGAGAGAATGAGTGTTGCTTGCTGTATTGTCTTGATACGCACACCTATAAATCAAACCGACTACATTACTTCAAACTTAAGCAAATCAAAACCCAAAATTCAAGACATCCATCTCATCAAAATCAAATCAAAATTATGGATTCTTATAAAAGCTTTATTTTTGATTTGTCAGGGTACCCCGCTACACAATATTGAATTTGCATGGAGACCAAGAATGGTAGAAATAAAAATACAATTGCGAACGGCCATGCAACACGATCACAAGACAACATAAAATACACTGGTTATCTTATTCTATGAAGTTCTCAAAAATAGCATCGTTTTTCACAAAATACGCCAAACAATAATTTAAATATTTTTCAAATTAAAAATTATGGAAAAATCCTATAAATTCTTTTTAAAATGCATCATTAAAATCAAATCATTTTATTAACAATTGATTTTCTTATTATTTATTACGTTTGAATCAAATTTGAATATTTAATAACTAAAATATTCCCATTCGAAATGTTAAAAATTCTGGGTCATTACAAGCATCATGATGAGACTGATGAGACTTCTCTCCATCATTTCATACTTCCAAAAATCGGGAGAGAAACTTCAACTAACCATTTCTAAGCTAAAAGGCTACCTTAAACCCTACTTTAATTAGCCAAATTTTGTTAATAAGGAGAGATTAGCAAAATTAGCATTTAGATTCCGGAATTTGCTTTTAAAGATCATCTAGAGTTGTTGTTTATCTCGGGATTTGTGCACTTTTAGATTGCTTTGAATTTAGTGAATGGTTAGGACCTTTCACTTACTAATTATTCTTTATATATCTTAAAATAATGTTCTAAAATGATTTTTGGATCCTAAAACGTGTTCTTATGGATCTCTCTTGTCCTTATAGTTTATCTAGATTATACCCTTAGATTTATGCTTCAGTTTGATGTGTGTGGATGTATGCTTGTTAGAATATATTGCATATAATAATTGCTTGAATGTATGATGTTTATTTAGTTGAAAATGTCGATCGAATGGTGATTTAGACTTAGGAAAGAAGTCATGGATTGGTGATTATGCCAACTTGACCAAAATTTGGTGTGATCCGTGTGTGGCAACAGGGAAGACCTCCGAAGGCTACATTCCAGGTTCTAAGTCATTTAGAGTTTATCTGCTCAAGTTATAGTAAATTGAAGATGGATTGGTGGTGATTCAATGGCCTTGAATCAATGGACGTAGGGTTCAGAGCATGCTTGTGTGTTAGCAAGGTTTAATTCGGTCTCTGCTTTGATTGCATAAGGCTAATTTGGAGTATTTTTGGAAATTGAGGTGAAGTGTAGGATTGGTGTACTTGGAGCAGCATCTAGTCAAGGAAGGAATGGATCGAGGTTTGCTTCGAGCTATGTATATGCTTGCCTAGAGTTTATTTGGAGGTAGGAAAATCATCAAAGTGTTGGGTCGGTGGTACATATGGATCAATACCGATCCATAGGGCGACTTGGTGATGTGCATGTAAAAATGTATATTTTTACTCACACACTTAATCTCATTTTAGTAAAATAAACGTCATAATTGGGTGATTTTACATGTTTAAAACCAAATTTCAAAAATGCTTTCAAGTCATCATTCATCCACATGGGGGCAAAACGGAAATTTTCATGTGTGAATTAATTAGGAAAAAAATTACATGCACATTTTAATTTGTTTTGTAGGAATTTGGATTCAACTTACATGGAAATATGCTTATACGGAGTTGGAAGCCAAAGAAATGAAGAAATAAAAGAATTCATGTAATCATGGAGGACCCCACATACACACTAACTAATGAACCATAATTAAAAGCTAATGCACATGTTAGTGTGGATTAAACACACATGCACATTTAATGGAGGATTAATTTCATGCTAATGATAACTTGGAGACCACACTACCTCAAGGGCCTAAAAATGGATTACGGTTTTAGTCATGTATAAATAACCCTCTTATGTTCATGTAATTAAGTTTTTATGATCTTATCATATTGTGTAAGTTGTAGCACAAAATTAATGAGAAATAAAATTGCTTTCTAAGCCTCTTCTTCTTCTTTATTCTTTACATGCTTTTATTTTACTTTATGCTCATTTTTATTTACATGCTCTTTTTCCTTTTATGTTAGTATATTAGATTTCCATTTATGCACTTATTTCAGTTTTATTTTTATGTAAGTAGTTAGTTCTTTTTATTTTAATTAGCTTGCACTTTCCTTTTTTGTTCTATCTTGAAATTTATATATGTTGAAATGATAATACAAATGAGAAGCTAAATCCCTTCAATTTAGGGGTAATGAAGCTATATCAAATTATGTAAATTCAACATATTTTATTATTTATGATCTCTTTTTTATGCTTAATGAAAATTTGGATTATGATGTAAGTTTAATAGGGAATTTGATAGCCCGTGTTGTGTTATTAATCACAAACGGTCTATGCTTAATCCAATATAAACACAATTTATATCATCATCTAACTAAGTAGTTTTATGGAATTAAAATAGAACCAAAATTTGATGGTCTATGTTACTAATCAAAAATATTAAATATATCATGCTTAAAATAGATTTTGCTTTAGTTTCATATTATTTTTCATGACATTTAACAAAGTGGTTTTAGTATTGTATTAAAGTTTGATGGTTTAAGTTGTGTTAATTAATAACAAATAAATCATACTTATGATTTATATATCACTAATACTACTAGATTAAAATGAGAGATCATAGATTAAATTTTGTGTTGATTTATGTGAGAGTATGTGAGTGGATTTGCCTCTAAATTGTCTTTTAATCTCATATTTTTATTCACTTTTGTTTTAGTTAGTTTTTACTTTTTTTAGCTTAAAACAATTTCAAACTCTTTGGGCAAATTTGATTGAGTAGAATTTAAAATTATTTCATTTCCCCGTGGATCGACTCCTACTCGCATACATACTACAATTATACGTCGTGCACTTGCAGTATTTTTATTACATTTTTAGCGATGATTTTCTAATCGATAAAAAATTCACCGTTATATACAAGTTTTTGGCGCCGTTGCCAGAGAATTTGAAATTTGATTTTAATTTTACTCTTTGAATTATTATTTTATATTTTATTATGTGTTGATTTTGTGTGTTGAATTGCATTATAGAAAAAAGAAAGAAAAAGAATATTTTGTTTTGTGTGTTTGTTATGTGATTTTTGCTTTCATTTGATTTGTGTGCATTTTATTTTTCTATTTGCATTTACATTTCAAGAAAAAAAATATACATAATTGCATTTCAATAAAAAAGAAAAAATATTTTATTTCATTTACATAACAATTTACAATCTCATTTTCTATATTGCAACTTAGTTTTACATAACTGTTCTTTTGCTCTCATGCTCTTTTACTGTTACATTGCATTGTTTTGTTTTGTTTACATTGCTCTCTTCTCTGTTCAACAAACCATATGCACTGTAATACCTCCACACTTCCTCTAGCCAACCAACCGAAACTCCACCACAAACAGAATTGCGCTGCCACTGCCTCTTTACCACCTCCCTGCCATCACCTGAACACACTTCATCACTTTCACTTCATCACCATCCACTGCCATCCACTTCTGCCTATAACATACTGTTGCCCCTCCTCTTTAACGAACCAACATCCTCAGCCAAATAACACCACTGCAAGTTCATCACATCCCATTGCTTACCTCCAAACCACCAAAACATAACAACATCATCACGGCCTCTTCATCACCCCTGTACATCATCAACCACTCAAACCAACCGCTGCCACCATCCATCCATAAACCAACTGCCCTTAATCAAACCGCTCAAACCTGTACATCCATAAACCAACTCAATCAAACCAACTGCTGCCACTATCCATAAACTACTTAAACTTTACTTCTAACTGCCTCCATAATCCATGCTTCCATCCCTACCACCAATAGTCATTGTTGCTCCGCAGTTAAAACTTCTAACCTGTGCAAATTGTGCACGTATATGTGCATTTCTGTGCACATCAAAACTTC
Source organism: Allium fistulosum (assembly GCA_030737815.1). Classification (NCBI taxonomy): domain Eukaryota; kingdom Viridiplantae; phylum Streptophyta; class Magnoliopsida; order Asparagales; family Amaryllidaceae; genus Allium; species Allium fistulosum. The sequence goes on from JASFAW010000014.1 coordinate 11,503,450, forward strand.
TCTCTGCCTTCATCCACCTACAACCCCTACTACCAACAGTAACTTCCAACTTCTCATCACCGAACTGCCTCTACCACCTCAATTTTTCAACCTGACAGCAACAACATCACCACACCAATTCAACTGCCATATACATCACTTGCCGAAATCACACCATCTTCCTGCATCTCCATAACTGTCTGCACCTCCATCCCACACTTACTGACAAAACTTCATCACTGCTTATTGCCAAACTTCATGACTTCACCTATGTCTGCAATTCCTCTATTGCCTACCTTTAAACCACCCATACAGCTGCAAGTTCCCAAAAATTCCACAACACTCTCAACCACATCTGCCATTCACCATCTACTGCATACAAATCTGTCACTTCCTCGTCCTACTTCAAACACGACATCACCACCAAGAGCCGCCAGCATCTTCCACCACCCTCAACATCTCACTCAATACATTCTGCAACCATCCAACCATTCGCACACCTCTGCCAAACCCACTACCTCATCAAACTGCCTTCAACAACACTACATTCCTCTCAAACAAACATCACTGCATCTTTCATCAGCATATAGCCACATCTACAACCCACCAAACCATCACATAAACATCACTACAGTTCAAGCACTCCTCCTTGCCAACCTGATTTCAACCACAGTCCAACCATCACTACACTCTCCAACCAGCAACCATCCCAAACACACCAAATTCAGCCATTAACTCCTCCTACAACCCCTTCCCCTTTCAACTATTTCACATACAAACCTGCACTGCCTTCATCTAGCACTTCACAACCTTGCCTCAATTACCTTCACTGCGAACTCCTTCTCCACACTGTACTGCACACAAATCCCATCGTCAACCTCAACTCCAAATCACCAACCCCATCGCCCCAATTGTGAAAACTGAACTAGCATCGCCTTTGAATAACCTCCGCAATCGCAAACCACGAACACGAGCCAAAATTTGCAACCACTAGTTTTGATTTTGGGAATTGATTTCGAATTTTTTTCATTTTTTGATTGTAGCTCCGTTTGGGAATTTACTAAGTGAGAAGCAACTTTTATTCGTGTAAAGTAAAATAAAGTAGAAGTGGGCGGTTATTTTCATATTGGGCCGCACTGAGAAAATTTGTGGTGATTTGTTTTTTGTCTTCTTATTTATTTAGTTTTAATTTTTTTCATCTCTTCTTAAAAAATATATAAAATAAACAAGTTGTTTTTTGTTTTAGTATTATAAATATTCGTGCTAAACAACTTTTGCATGTTGTAATTTACAGAACTTAGAAGAAGAAGGCTTGCTTGCTAAAAAAATTGCTTTGCTTCCTTATATAAAAAATTGCCGATCTAAAATAAATTGCTAATAATTATGCACATTCTGGTATCATGCCCATATCACTTATTTTTAGTTTCATTGCATTGTTGGTTGCTTGAATTTTAAAATTTTCAAAAACAAAATAAAAATCAAATTTAATTCGTAGTTGCATTATTAATTCACGTTTATTTTTAGTTTTTTCATACATCTCATCTTATTTTATTTTCTAAGGCCGCACCAAAATCCACATAAGGTGAAGGATTTCATCACCCTTTCTTTGGCCCATAAGTTGCATTTCGTAGTAGAATCTGACTAATAATAACGGTTAGATTTCGGACTTAAGGGTGTCACGAGCTCATCTTGGGCTTAATTGTATCTTGACAAGTTGTCTTCTTTGAACAATTTATTTTCTTGGTGTCTAGGCTACGACAGAGCAATAATCATATATAAATATTATGGTGATGCGTGAATATTATAGTGATTGTTTCTCAAAAGGTACTTAAACTTTTGGCTGCATTGCTATGGTGATTCGCGGTGCACCGTTAACTACTGTTTGTTACCTGGCTGAGAACTATTTTGTTGGATTAGGACAAAGTGTGATTATAAAATTTTGGGTTAGGAGCTACTGAAGATAGAAAATTTGTAATTAAGTCCTTGCATTCATTTAGTTGCATTAGTTCATGCATATTTTAAAAAAACAACAACAACAAAATCCAAAAAAAATTGTACATTTTATTTAACTTAGTTCTTTTGAAATCCAAAAGAAAAAAAATATTTTTAAATCTTTTCCTTGAAAAAAAATTTCAATCAAAATCCAAAATCTAAAAAAAAATAAGCATTTTACTTGAATTAGTTTTTTCTTAGAAAAACAACAGTCCAAAAAAAATCTTTTCAAAAACTAAAAAAAAAAGCAAAAACATATGAAAAGAAGAAAAAAAATTGAAAGTCGAAAAAAAACAAAAATTAATCTCCCTTTTTAAAAAATAATATCCTTTTTGGTAAATATTTTTCCCTTTTAAAAAAAATATATAAAAAATAATTTTTCACTTGACTTCATGTTCCGAACCTGGTTTCATTCTCTTAAACTCGATTCTAACTTCTTTCTCTTCATGGCTTTCCCTTGTGCATGAGTACTTGGACTCGTGACACAACAATATATCTTTCAACTCGAACAAACGATTCTCCAACAATGGCAAATGAAAATGCCCCGCAAACTCTCATAGATAAAATCTTTTCCGGTAGAGTTTCTATTCCTTGTTGTATCACGTTACCCGCCCCAACGGGTAACCATTTTGAAATTCATTCAAACTATATTGCCATGCTTCTAAAATTTGGCAACTTTGAACACGATGACCCATACATTTTCTTAACGAAATTCGAACAAGTTTGCGCAACCATTAAACTCCAACAACTTTGTGGTAACGGAATCAAACTCTGGCTAATTCCATTTACCATTACCGATTATGTTGAAAAATGGTTGTACGACTTACCTTCAAGCTCGATCAAAATGTGGGAAGAATTTGTTAAAGTTTTCTTAAAAAATTTCTACCCCTTGGAACAACTAAAATCCAAAACGAAATTATCAATTTTCATCAATTCATGGGTAAACCATTCAAAAAATATTTTGAAAGATTTAAAGAGCTTTTGATAAAATGTCCACACCATGATTTCGAAAAGTGGACCCTTTACCAAATCTTATACGATGGACTCAAAAATAGTTCACGAACCATGTTTGAATCAATGTGCCAAGAATTTTCTCACTCAACATCACGACGATGCTTTGCAATTTTTTGAAAACCTAGCCAAAAATTCATCCCAATGGGAATGTTCTAATGAAAAATCCATTTACTCACGATCAAGGGCACACTCGATAGGATCATCTTTAGCTTTGGAAGTTAAAGTCGACCAATGATTAATAAATTTGACAACATTTTCTCATCGAACCTATTGAACCAAGCTTCCAAACCAATGTGTTATAAATGTAATGATCCGCATCACATAACCAATTAGTGCCCTAATTCGTTCGAACAATTCGATGCTTTCAACAAGGTTAAGAATGACCCATTTTTTCCAACGTACAATCCTGGTTGGAGAAATCATCTGAACTTTGCATGGAACCAAATAATTCCAGCACAAATTTGGTTCATCCCAAATTTCAAGCATTTTAGAATAATGCTTCGAATCCTCACTTTCAACCCAATCGTTTTCAAAATTTTACGCCTCCATCTCAAAATCAACCGCAACAATCTTTTGCTCCTCAAGATGATAATTGATTGAGATCACTTGAGAAAATTCTTGAAACTTTAGCTAAAGCAACCACTCGAAGCCTCCAATCAAACAGTAATTTTCAAAATTTGTTAACCTCGTACATGTAGAATACGAGTCAATTGATTGCTAAACTTGAAATGCAAGTGAGTCAATTAGCCACATCTGTAAGTGAACGTGAATGAGGCACAGTCCCAAGTCAGCCAGTTCTGAATCCCAGAAATCAAAACACGAATTCGAATCAAGCCCATGTTGTTCAAAATAACGATGTAACTCAAATGAATGCTATCACGACTTTGTGTTCAGGTAAACAAATCGATAATCAAGTTGTTATCCAAATGATTTACTAGAAATTCCTCTTAACACTTTAAAAACGACAAGCGAACCTAAAAAACATTGAGCCAAATGTCGAATCAAACTCTAATTCAAATTCTTATTCTACTCAAGTAGACCCACCTACTGAGTATTGTGTTCCACTTCCATATTGTCTTTGACCCAAGAAACACTTTGATCAATTAGAAAAAATGTTGGAAATTTTTAAAAAAGTAAAAGTAAACATCATGCTCCTTGATATCATTCAACAAGTTCCAACTTACACTAAGTTTCTCAAGGACTTGTATACCCAAAAACGATACACTCATGTACCCACGAAATTTTTCTTAGCCGCCGGACTTAGCAAAGTCTTATCCCAATATATTCCTATTAAATACAAAGATCCTGGACGTCCGACGATCTCGTGCATGATAGGAGACAAAACGATTAGCAAATGCTTACTCGATTTGGGTGCGAGTGTCAATTTGATTTCATATTCAGTTTAACAGCAACTTGGCTTGGATGAACTAAAATCGGACAAAGTAACTCTTCAATTTGCCGATCATTCGATAAAGAAACCCATGGGAGAAATCGAGGACATACTCATCAAAATCGGGCAATTCATATCCCCCGTTGATTTCATCGTTTTGGAGACTCAACCTGTGAATAATCCGATGAGTCAAATTCCATTGATTTTAGGCCGATCTTTCTTGACCACTTCAAATGCGATTGGATCGTTTTGGAGACTCAACATGTGAAAAGGGTCATTGGTATTTGTAGATTGTAAGTGTACTTGTAAAGCAGGGATATATGAGATACCTACTTAGGAGTGCGATGTGCCCCGGGTCACACGATGTTTCGATTCATTTCACCCTGGACTAAGTGCGATGGCAGTCTAGCTCCTGGCCAACTAAGTGACATGGATTCATATACCAAGAAGTTGGGATGTTAGGTAGTCCTTGACTATGCAATGAGGTCATTCAAGTATCATATCTCCAATGCATTGGGTGAGTGAATGTGAGGATGGATGATGGATGATAGTTTGGTTGATTGCTTATCACCCTAGGGATGTTACACGATGCAGATATTATTGATATAGATATCTAGAAACCCCTTAGTACTTTGATGTATAGTACACTCATGATGACTACAATATAGAGTAGCATATATATATAGTATGTGCTAACTCTATGGATGCAGGGACATGTCATGTTTGATTTTCCATACCATTTTCCTTGGTATACTGACTTTATAGTATTTGAGATTTTCTACCGCTCACATCAGATTGTTGTCTAACTTGGGATTTTATGTTTTGCTTCCTATTATTCTGGGTACTCTTAAATGAGTACATTAGGAATATCAGGTCGGATGAGAATATGGAGCTGGATAAGTGACGACTAGGAGGAAATACTCTCGTATTACTATATTTAGCTATTATTGCTTATCATTCCATTGCGCGGGCACTATGGAGATAACTAGTGCTATCATTGATGTAGAGAAATTTATCTATTTTGAGTTTACTATCAGTTGTATAAACTCTACCACTTATGTTGTATTGATGTATGGATATGAGCACTATGATTTCAGTGGTTCATTCGGTTATTAATATCTCGTCTATTTTATGTTTGAGATGTTTATTATTATAGTTTAGTCGATGCGCCGTGAGATATACTAAATGATCTGTGATATTCATATACTTTATTACAAACCTTAATGTTCATCCTACATCGGCCAAGCACCATTGCAGTGCATTGTACAGGTTATATTGGGTGCCAGTGGTGTAAGTTAGTCATCACAAGTAGTTTGAGAAAGGAAAATTTTCATTGGATATTCCTTGAAGCTTCAAAAGACGAGTTGGATACTTTCATTCATCCACTATTGTATTTTATTTCTACTGCACTACTTGTATGTATATATCATCATTTATGAGGATATGTTACTATAATTGTCCAGGATGATGATGATACTTAGGTTAGTAACTTCGAAATTACATTGTATCTTGGATTAATCCTTTGTAATATTTTGATATTATAAATTATTGTCCTGTTGTGAGATTTAGACGTTTTGTTCTTCCCTCCTTGTTCCTTTTCTTTTTCTTTTTATTTACCCTAGAAATCTGTCTTTCCGGTACTTAAGTGTTCGGCACGTGAATACCATTGATGTATTAATGTTGACAATTCGGGGTTGAAAAGACAAGTCATTACAACGTGGTATCAAGGATGAAGGTTAAGCAATAGCCTTTGCTTTGATTAGGAATAACTCGTTAGAGATAGGATAGGCGACTCCCTAGAATGAGTTGAGTGTATTATACATATGAGAGCATATTTATATTTATTATAAAAGTATGCAATAAAGGTATGTCAACTATGAAAAGTTAAAAGATCTCATATATTGGTGACTTAAGTAAGTATGATTAGTAAGTGTAGTTTAATCAATATAAGGATTAATGATGTTCATTTATTATCCCTTATTGATTAGATTAGTTGTGCTCGGCTAGTTTATGAGCATTGTTAACATTTGTAGATTGATTTGATGTGCTCGGTCAGTTTGTGAATTATTATCATTTGTAGATTGATTGGTTGTGCTCAGTCGGTTTATGACCATTGTTATCATTTATAGATTGATTAGTTGTGCTCGGCCAGTTTATGATTGTTATTATTGTAGATTTATTAGTTGAGCTCAGCTGGTTTATGAGCGTTGATACCATTTGTAGATTGATTAGTTGTGCTTGATCAGTTTATGAGCATTTATTATCTCTTATTGATTGTTGATTTGTGCTCGATCAGTTTATGAACAATTTATTACTGCATGGGTTGGGTAGATAGTATTTGGGGGTGCATTGAAACAAACATCTTCTAAATTGAATTTCACAGTTTGACTATAAGGTGTTCAATGATAATACGGGTTAATGGATTTACTATAATAAAGGACTGTTCGTATAATTTAAAGGAAAGATAAGATATATTAGGATAATTTGTGAAGTGGTTTTCTATAAGAAAGTGAATTTATATAAGTATGGTTTATAAATGAAGAGGATTTATACTGATATTTTAAGAACCTTAATCCTGATGTCTTCGAAAATGATTTCCAAGATTTTGGAGAAAATAATAGCAGTATTATTTGGAAGTATTTGTGAATACTAATACCTTAAAATGAGTTTTTAGATTTATTAGAGTTCAAGGCTGTGTTGTAAATCTCAAATTCATAGAGTTAGTGGTGCAAGTCTCAAAATCATAGAGCTAATGTTTGGTCCATGAATAATGCATGAAATGGTACATATAATGATTAAACTTAAAAGGTTTCTTTGGTACGAACTTTACAAAAGTTCATGTTTATTTATGTTTTTGCAACATTGCGACTGGAAAGAGAATGTAGAAAACCAATGTGATGCACTATTATATCTATCGAACTAATAACATGTTTATGTATATATTTTTCACCCATAAAAATGAAAATCAAATCAAAGGTCATACATGTATACTACAAACCTATGTAATAGATTCTCAGTATACAAGTGGTTTGTGGCTTTGTCCATTATCAGTAATTGGGCACCACTGTTAATTCTAGCCATTTGCAGTTGTATATTTATGTTTAACAAAATAACAAACTGATTTAAAAAGATTGAATGCTCAAAACTTGATGAAAAGTTGAAAAAATTCAAAAATCCAATGGAACAAAACCTATAAAAGAAATTTTATTTTCAATCGAATTTTACAAATTACAAAACCATATTGTTAAATAGAAAAATAGAAACCTTGAAATCAATATTAGTTGACTTTCAAAGGTTATAAATCTTTGTGTTATATAACAATCCCAAACTTTTAAACCTACAAGCATTTAAAAGTAAATAACGTTCAGAGGAAATTAAGTTACATTTAGAAATTTGTACCCCTCGAACTATTTGAAAGAGAAATATATTCATGCTCCAAGTCATATAAAGAATAGGCCATGTAGTTTCAAGAACATATATAGAAAAACTTAAAAATCTACGAAAATTCAAAGTTGAAGTGTTAAAAATGAAGAAACAAAACGTTGAAAACGTCGTTAGCTTATACAATTCAAAATGTTAAATTTTTTATGATAAAATATGTTGAAAAAAATTCATAATTTAAAATTGGTAACATTTATTTTGAACTTTGAAAATCTGGATTTAAAAATTGAGAATTACAAAGCAGAGATCTTAATGAAAGATGTTCAAATTATGATGAAAAATATGTGAAAAATAGATTCAACTGATCATCCTTGATTTACCACACTTTTTTTAACATAATTCATTTAAAAAAATTAAGTTTAATTTTGTAAAATTTGAAATTTAAGTTTAACTTTTTAAAGAACAATATGTAAAATGACATTGCTTGAATTTACTGCAACTGTTAGTTCAACACTACAGAAATTACGTATGCAGGTGGATTTAGCAAGCCAACGCCATACCGAGCTCAATTCTGAAATAGTTGATTCGGATTTCATATATGCACTATATAGACATGATCTGGATCTTAAAATATAACTTTGGGCTAGAAAGAATTCACTAGGCTAAATCGGTTTTGTACCGTATTTCTCAATAAAAATGGATGTTTGAGTGTGCATTTAAAAAAACAATAACACTATTACTAGAACTGCTAGTGTCAATAAAAATTTGCGAAGACATATAGCATTAGAAAATCAATGTCATATTGATCTCAATTCAAACATGACAACAAAAGGCATGACGTAAGATTTTTCATGGACTTAGAAAACATGTGTAGAACACAAACATGGAGCACTTTTAAAAGGAAAACGATAAGAGCTTATATGGGGTATTCCCATCACTACACCTTGGTTCACTTATAGTCAGTTTGAAGTATTAATGTTTAAGATATGTCAAACTATTAAGAACTCATAAACCAAATTTCTAATAAATAAATTGCAAAGAAAAAAGTATTGATGTTTTACTATGTTAATATCGAAATAAGCTGAACGTTGGAAACTTTCCCGATGGAAAGAGGTCGATTATATAATCCTTTCAGAAATAATAGTTTTCCACATTTAACAATTGGAATTTTTATAAAGGGAAAAAATAAATTAGCTCTGAGTACGTGATAAAAATGATCAAAGTGAAAATGATATATAAATTTAAGGTAAAAATTCAACAAAATAAGCATATAATAAATTGATATAACCATATAAATTGTACTCGAGGGACTGTATATATCATATACTATGATATATCTTCTATACAACTGCAAGAATCAGGGGAAAAAGTTTAAATAAAGTGAACATAAAAAAGTGGATAAAAATTTACAGAACTCTTTTTTCTCATAGATACTTATATATCTGGAATAATTTTATACTGATCTTTGTTTACAGGAACTAAAAAGGAGAGGTAGTAGAATAAATATTGAACAATGTCAACATAAAATTGGATAAAAAAATTCATAATATGATACTATATATCTTATAGATAAGTATATACCTGGGATAATTTTATACTATTTCTCTATTACATGAATGGGAAAGCAAACATATATGGCTTCAAAATTAAGAGCATAAATCGATACGCTACTGTTGATTTATTGCAAAAAACATCTCAAATCCGAGCTAATTTTAATTAATTACTTATTATAAGTCATTTATCAATATCCCCGATTTCTAGGGAAATCTTATCAAAAAACGCGGGTTGGCATCAATGAATTCAGATAATGGAAATAGAGAGGTTCGATGCTTAACACATGAAAGTCAAAGGTAGCTACTAATATAGAAAGGGGAAGTGCGAGAGAAACCAGGGGCCAACTAATTATGTCGTTGATTCGGTAGATGAGTCAGCCGGTTCGGAAGTTGGTTCAGCTATAGATGTAGTCGATGGGGTAGAGGGTCTGCAGATACTCGTCGACAACTAAAATAAACGATATAAACATGTGTAAATATGCACTTGAGTCAAAAATGCGAGTAGCATTTGAGGATAGAATATTATGAAAAGAAGTAGAATTTAAAATTTGATAAAAAAAATGCATGCATGGATCTTCATATTCATTACTAATAAATTGATATATTCACAGAAGAGGTCTATTGAATTTAAAAGCACTTTTAAGTAATAAAAGGAATCTTTAAATAATTGAAAAAGATTGATCTACATTAACCATGTCCATACATAAACAAAAAATAGGTGATGAACATGCACATCTTGAAAATGAGTGAAAAGAATGCTCTAGTGGAAAATGATTTCTTAATTTATGCCAACCTAAAATGAATGAAGAGTAAAAGTTTCCTACAACCAAAAGCTAAAATTTTACACAGTAAGGAAAAAACATAAATTAGCTCTAAATACGTAGTAAAGTGATCAAAGTGAAAGCTGTAAATCAAATTAATGCCAAGATTCAATGAAGTTAACAAAAAATTAATAAAAACTCAAAAAATTCTACTCGAGTAATAGCATATGTTGTATGCTGCAGTAGAGCTTCTACACTACACTATTTCAAGAACTGGGGGTACAAAGGTTGAATAAAGTCAACATTAAAAAAGTGGATAGAAATATCTAAAACTCTTTTTCTTCAAGATGCTTACATACTTGAAACATAATTTCTCAAGTTATATCAACTAAAAATTTCCTAAGAGGAAAATATGAGGGCTAATCGTTTAATTCAACTTAGTATTTTAACTGAGTATGTAGTGTGACCATTTCCAAAAAAATATGGAATATGCCCATTTAACTTAACTTTGTATTTATAATGTTTTCCTTTGTTAATACCCAAATAAGTTATACCTTGGAAAGTAACTTACCTAGTGGAGATAGGTCGAATATATTATGCTTTAATAAAAAATAGTTATCCATAATCAAAAATTGAAATTTGTACAAAGCAAAAAACATAAATTACATCTAAATATGTAGTAAAATGATCAAAGTGAAAATGATACATCAATTAATGCCAGTGAGCATATAATAAATTGATAAAAACTTACAGATTCTACACAAGGGACAAAATATAACATATACTATAATACATTGTCTATACAATTGCACGAAATAGGGAAACAGAGATCCATAAAAAGGTGGATAAATTTCAGAACTCATTTTTCTCCTAATACTTATATATCAGGAATGATTTCGTACTATATTTTTTTACATGCAGTTGAAAGCAAGAATTTTAAAAATTGATAAATATTTAAAAAATACTACTCGAGTGATGGAATATGTCACATGCCATAGTATATCTTCTACAAAATTGCAAGAACCGGGGTACAAAGACTAGATAAAGGCAACATAAAAAAGTGGATTAAAAAACTAGAACTCTTTTTCTTCAAGGTGCTTACATACTTGAATGATTTCAGGACAATTTCTCAAGCTATATCAACTGAAAACTTGCTAAGTGAAAAACATGAGGCTAAAAATTTAGTGTGATTAAATATTTTAACTGAGCATGCAGTCTGCCCATTTCAAAAAATATACAGAGTGTCCCGGTTTAATTAAGTTAGTATATTCTGAAACTTATCTAAAAGGTCCCATGTCATGGCTAGAACATAAAAAATTTCAAAGTTCTTTAAAACACATTATTTCAGCTAGTAACAAACAATGCATACATTCAAGCAATGGTGTGGCAACCCACACCTCTCGAGACAACAAAAAAACGTCATATCAAGAAATGCAGATGTCTAGTTGAAATAAGAACTAGCATCACAGAGACTAAGACAACAATATGAATAATAAACTATCTAATCGCAATGTACTACAACATAAACAATATAATTAGATATATGTAAATCTCAAAAATAGGAATAGTAATAGTCTCGGAAAATCATATCGCATCAAAGTCTCAGAAAGTATCACTACACAAAACAGAATCAGAGTACAATATAGAAATATCCCTTAAAGAAAAAGCATAAAGATAACGGTACTGATATGTAGTACACAATAATGATAAAGGTAGAAAACCAAGCTCCAAGATCTAATAAGCAAGAATGAGCCAGTCACCAACTGTCATGTCCACCTGTGGTGGAGAAAATGGGAAAAGAATAATGGGTCAGACATACGTCTAGTGAATGAGAACAAGACTGATAAAATAATTAAATGCAATTAATTCTAAATCTACTCTAAGTATCATAGAGTGTATATATAGTGTGTTAGTGCATTCCTAAGGTCATATACCTAAGTATAACTATCTAACTCACTAGGTCAGATCTATAGGTCATACCTCACACTATCGATCGGCCAAATCAGGATCTACTGTCCCTTATCTACTCACACTACGCCTGGGAGGGAGAACACGGTATGCAAACTCGCATAGTGACTCATCATATGCGTCCACGCTCATCTCTCGATCGTAGTGGAAAAATGCCTCTTATTGACTAATCCGATGTTCACCGCGTGCAAACTACCGCCAGTACCAGGCCCCCACCTAGTATCGTCATGTTTCCTATGGCTACTTATTGTCCAGCTCCGGCGTCTACCAATACCACGTTTGCCTAAGTAAAACTGTAGTACATGAATCTCCCGTTAGGACCGGACCCTCCTCAGGATGTGTTTCCATCAGTGCTGCGCCCACCCGTAAGTAACATACCCCGAAACTAGCGCGAATAAACCGCCTTCATCTACTATGTACATCCATCTAATGGACCGCCCAACTGCCTTCATTTACAAAGCTTCAGGATCTTATTCTCTACATGAAATAAATTCGCCCTATAGCATAGATAGGGAACTAACTTTCCTACTCTCTCACATACACATCAAAATGGTGCAATACACAGTTTTACATTTCATCAATTTCATTAATTAATTGGGCTGAAAGCCCAAAAATCCAAAATAGCCCAAATAATTGGTTGGACGGTCGACCTGGGAGTATCATAGGTCAACCGCTTATGGTCAACCTAGGGTATTAATGGTCGACCGTCGCCATTGATTTTGTTAGGGTTCGGTTTTTTATTTTATTTTATTACTATATGCATGCACGATTAATTTTCCTTCGTTAATTTTTAATCCAGTTAATTGTTAATAGCAATAGTAATTAGCAAATTTTCCAACTTTGTCCGTATTTTTAACATGTCAATTCAAAATCACTTTGAGGTCTAGATTAAGGTTTTAAAGTTTCAACAGTAATTTGTAATTAGATCCACATGTTAACTAATATTTTTAGATTAACAGTTTAAATTGGATGTTTAATAATCTAATTGTTATCCCGCCTTTTGGTCAAGGCCGGGATATCAACAAATAGGCTAAAGAGGATGGAAATCATTATTAGAGATCGATTGGAAACAAGGCTATGATCAATATTGTTAAAACTTGACCGAGCTCCAATCAAGATGGGATCGATTAGGAGTGATGAACAAGGCTAGGAAAGGCTATGTTTCAAATTTCAAGTCAATCGGAGTTCGTATGCTCAAGATATGATCGATGCAAATCAAGGAATAATCTCGTTCGCAACCATCAAGCAATCATCAGATTGTAACCACCCAGGCACATTCCACTTTGTATCCATCAAAGGGAAACCTCCTTCGTATCGACCTTGTTCGAATCCATCAAATGCGCATGGATTCGTATCGATCAGGTGAGCACTAGTTCGTATCCATCAAATGCGCATTGCTTCGTATCCATAATGTGAGCACTTGGTCGTATCCATCAAGTGCATGCCGCTTCATATCAATCACGCGCACTTCAGTTTGTATCCATCGTATTTGCTTTATTTCGTATCCATCAACAAGTCACGTTTCGTATCGATCACACCAACTTAACTCGTATCGATCAGTTAACCTATCGATACGAGGCATACCAGAACGCATGCAGTGATCGATACAAAGCGCCTTCAAATCATCGATACGAATGAAGCCACACCTATGGATACGAAGCAATGTATGTGTGAAGCGATACGAAGTGAAGTACATGAGTGATACGAATGGAAAAGCAATGGATGGATACAAACAGGGCGCATTCAAGTGAGAGACTCGGTCACTCGGCATAAATGGATCGATCCAAAGTTAGCGCCACGTCATCAAGCATCGCGTGTCCAGAAGCGATGCGAACAGACCGATGCGAACTCAGCAGCCTTCAACAAATTCAAAATTGCATCGATCATAACTCAAAATCTACAAGTCCAAATGCCACCAAATTTTCACAGGAGCTTGCGTGCAACCTCAAGAATATTCATGATTGATCTCGGCTCGATTGGGCCAAATCTTGATCGATACGAATTTCATTCGTATCGATCACGAATTGAGTCCAAACAACCGGGGATCGATCACGTGGGCCCACCCACGTGAGAGAAGGAGTCTTCCATGATCCGAGCGAGATATTTCCAGCCTACACCTATAAATAGCAGCCAGGGTCTTCAGAAAGGGGATCTTTTTTGGTTCTTCTATGCCGTTATTCTGCCAAATTCCATTGTAACTCGATTATTATCAACCATAGTCTTGTAACTAGAGAGTGATAATCAATAAAATAGCAACTCTTTAAAGTGGACGTAGGCCGGAGATAGCCGAACCACTATAAATCGTGTGTTTCTATTGCTTTCCTTTTAATTTTCTGAGCATTCTTCATATTTATTCTCTATAAACTTGTTATCTGTGATCTGTAATTGTGAACGAGTGCTTTCATCGGCAATTGGGTGTTTGTGACCAATTTTTGTGCAAACGTTTTGGTGCTTTCACTGAGAGGCTAGCACTCAGGGATTCTAAAGCTTGGATTTCGGATTTGAAAGCTTAAGGACTTGGATTTGGAAAGCTATGGCAAGGTAGTCGGTAAGAAGACAAAGGACTGAAAGGGGTCAGCATGAAGGGAGTCGGGAGGCTTCCTCGGGAGCGAATCAGGCCTCGATCTTCATCACCAAAGACGAGATGGAAACGATGCTGAAGAGACAATAGGAGATGATGCAGAACCTACTTCGACAAGTTGGACAAGTTGGAGTGCCGAATCAAGGGAACGCAACTGCAAGAGATGCTGGAGATAGGGATCGGGAGCACGGAGCAACCAGAATTCAGAATAGAGCAGGACCATCAGGAGCAGCACTAGAACTAGGGGGAACTCACCCGGAGCATGTTGATCCAATCCCGGGCAGAGTACCAGGTGGAGCTGTGCAACACGGCGTTGATAGAAGAATGGATGCTCGTCCAAGAGAGCAGATTCCAAGAATCCCTCGTGAACTCGGGGGGGGCAGATTGGAGGCAACGGACAAGGACTGCAGCTTGGCGACAACGATAGATTGGCAGAGATGGTTAGGCGAGCCATGAGAGGTGGATTGGTGAATAGGGACTTGGAGGATGTGAATAGGAGTCCCTTTGCTCCAATGACCAGGCAAGCTAGGAACCCGCCGGATTTCAAACAACCAACACTGGAGATGTATAACGGGAGAACAGACCTTGCTGTTCACTTGACGAGGTACATGAGGCATATGAAAGTACTGGGGGCATCAGAAGAGGTCATGGCGCGATGCTTCCCTTTGTATTTGATGGATATAGCAGCATTATGGTCCAATTCATATCGATACTCAAATACACTTCGTATCGATCCAGCTGCGTCCAATTCGTATCGATCCAACTGTGTGCCTTTCGTATCGATCCAAGTGTCCACTTTTTGGATCGTTCAATTTCACCAACATTTGTATAATTCAAACATTGCTGAGAACGATACGAAATTTCAAAAAAAAAATTCAGGTACAACCTAAATTTCCGAAAAGGAGGCTAAAAAATTTCATGAAGGATAGTCGCAGCGCAAAGCACACGCATAGTAAATTCAAAGCTCAATTTAATGAAGGAACATTCCATCCAGACTTCTGATTGTTCCATGACTGAACAAGACATAGGGGATCACAGCAACAAATGCTGAATTGCAACCAAGGAATGGGTAAAGAAATACTACTCAACCGATGCTCCCAGAGGCTGGAGAACTGTAACAACCCGTGATTGCGGTTACCAAATAATAAATTAAAATTGGGATTTTAATTTAACTGGAGCTATTAATGATTTTTTTTATGTGACTAATTTGTTCAAAAGTTAGTTATTTTGAATAAATTAATATTTTGGGCCTAAGTGTAAAATGGAGAATTTAATGGAAATTAATTAGGGTAAATGGAAATTTATAATATTGCAAAATTTTATATGTGTAAAATAGTGCAATATTTGAATTGGGAATTTAATTTACAATTAAATTGCAAAACGGTGATTTTGGGCAATTTTGACTAAAATGTGTTTTGGAATAAATAGGGGTTAAATTGTAAGTTGGAAAATATTGTGATATAAAATTTTATAACTATAGCTAAATTATTTTGGTAACATATTTTAAAATTTTATGGGTAAATAATGTGTAGTTTGTACTTAGAGAAATTAGCTAACTTGAGATATGGAACATATTCCAAGTCCTAATGGGTATTAGGCCCACTAACCCACTTCCATTAGCCTATAAACCATCTTTTACTCATTTGTTTCAGCCAACATCTCATTCCATAACCCCTTAAACCCTAGAGCAAAACACTAAATAATGGCCTACAAACCTAGAGCAAAACTTCATTAATCTTCATCAAAGTCAAAGAGGTTTTAATCTAATCATTTGAAGGTAATAGCAATCACAAAACCCACCTCTAATCCATTGTTTAATTTCTGAAATTATTTTGTAATCCTCTTTTTTTGTGCATTTAGATTGTAAAACTCTTTGATCTTCTTTTCATTGCTTGGGAAAGAGGTAATATATGCTAGCTGAAATTATAATTAGTTTATTGCTGTTAGTAAATTAGGCATATCTCATTCATATTAAATCGGAATTAAGATTTTCTTGATGTTCGGGAAAGCTTATTCTGTAGCCTATAACTTTTATGTTTTGTGCTTTGCCTAATTTTGAGGTTTGAATGGTCGAAATCACGTTTGTTTGTCGCTGACCTGACAACAAACTACAGGGTTGAGAAAATAAAAACCTGAAATTGATTTGCCATAAGTTACTCGTTTCTTATCCAAATCTAATAATTTTGGATGTTCTAGAAAGCTTAGATTTAGGGCAAAAAATTTCATGTTTTGAGTTTCATGAAATTTCGAAGTTAATTTCGTCAAAACTGTGCATTCTTACCACTGTCCCGAGAGCACAACGACAGTGATATAGAATTTAGATCCGAGAATTGTTTTAGTCATAGAATTTTCATCCCCGATCGGAATTTGACGATCTTGGTCATTCCGGAAAGCTTAGAAACTAAGCTACAACTTTTATTTTATTCATCTTGTCAGAATTGGAAGTTTACTATGCCAAAATTGTGGTTTTTCATCTCTGGTCTGTTAGTGCATAGCTACAGGCCTTAGTCTCTTTGCTCCCGTTGCTTTCAGCGCAGAACCCCGACTTTGCGACGCCATACCGGGCTCGTCCTTTGTTGGATTTCATTGTTTTTGATCTCGTTAAAAAGATGAGGTCGAGATCTTCAACCATGCAAAGTTTGGTTTAGATCTAGGTGCATTAGATACTTTATTTCTATTGCCGAAGTAGCACCCAGAAACTGTTTTACAATAGTGATCATTTTCAGTTATCGTCGGACCAACTTTGAAACATTGTCATTTCTTCGTTTCAAGTCGGAACCAAACGATTCTTATTTCATGTCAAAGTAGGAGTACTTTACTACGCTCCTGCAAATTTTCATCAAGATCTGAGCTCATGTGACCCTTCAACCATGTCGTCGAAGTGGGACCTTTGCACTGTTTTGACACAGTAGAGTTCTGTGATTTTTATCCGACTTTGAGACGACGCCGTTTCTTTGTTTCAAGTCGGAATCGAGTAATTCATTTTGCGTTCTGAAGTAGGAATGTCGGACTACGTTCCTACCAATTTTTATGCCATTCGGACTCAGTTTGCTGGTCTGAATAATTTTCCGAACTTGGGTTCGCGTCAGTTTTGGACTATTTTCCAACACTTGGAATATTTTCAGTGATTTTCTGGTTTTATCGATTTCTTTGAGATTTGTCTCTGGATTTCATACACGGGCCTTATAAAAAGGTTTTCAAAGGATTTTCACTCCGAAATGTCTTTCGAAATTATTATATAATATTATTTTTAATTATTAAATTAATTACTCCATAATAGGAGAGTTTTCAAAGGCCGTTTTAAAGTGATTTCAAATCAATTATAAATCCGTTTTCCGTAATTATTTTCTATAATAAAATCCCACAATCACACTTTAGCACTTCGAGCGAAGTGGAAAGGTGCTTAAACGGTTGGGAAAAACTCCGGTCTATGAAACCGTGTGTATTTCCTTTCCGGTTAATCCCAGACCTATTCGATTGATCGTTTTGGCCTTTCAGCCTAGTATACCGATGACATGAGGTGAACTTTTTACTGCTTTGAGTGGAAGCTTACTATTGGTTAGTAAACCGTTTAGTGCGAACGTGGGGTATGAGACTCACGTTAACACTTTACGGGTTCCTTGCTAAACGTTCATGACACATTCCTTTTATTACCTTTGGGATAGTGTCTTCAGACTGTCTCCCTTAGAGGTATCGTTTTGGCATCTCTACTTAGATGGCCGTCATACATCTCTACTTAGATGTATCGATTTTGGCATCTCTACTTAGATGGCCATTATACATCTCTACTTAGATGTATCGTTTTTGGCATCTCTACATAGATGGCCGTTATACATCTCTACATAGATGTATCGTTTTTAGCATCTCTACTTAGATGGCCTGTTATACATCTCTACTTAGATGTATCGTTTTTGACATCTCTACTTAGATGTTTATGTTTTGGCATTTGTGCTTACGTTATGCCGATGATATGAGGCTTATTATACATCTCTACTTAGATGTTTTGTTTTGACATTTGTGCTTACGTTATGCTGATGATATGAGGCTTATTATACATCTCTACTTAGATGTTTTGTTTTGACATTTGTGACTATGTTATGCCAATGATACAAGGCTTTCTATACATCTCTACTTAGATGTTTATTTCTTCTCTATGTGAGAGCTTGTGGTCTATAGTACTATGTTATATATCGCCTCATTATCTATCATGTTTATCTCAGTTTATTAACTGATTGTTTAGCTAGCCTGACCCGAGTGTTTTTCGCTCGGGTCAGACCGAGTTGTTTCAGGTTAGGTCTCTGGACTTAGCTGTCTGTGCTTCCGCTTGGACATTATCTGCTATGCTGATAGATAGCTCTTTATATTTGTCCACTATTTTGATACTCTGATTATTCAGTCTCTTATGTACATATCTTTGACTCACATGTGTGAGCGGTGGCTTTGTACCCACCTTTTTGATATTTGGATCTGTATTGACGATATATTGTACCTATGTTCTGTGACTGTTATGTGACTGTTCTGTGATGATGATGTTATCATTTAGTATTATGTTTGTTCTGAACCTATTTTCCTTAGCCATTGTAATTTCGTTATAAATATCTATTGGATATGTCGAACCACTTGAAAAAAAACGATACCACATTTCGATGTATTCAGTAGATAGTTATAGCTTGATTACATATGGTCGCTTCCATTATACTCTATTCTCCGTTTTAGCAGACGGTATTACTCCGTAATACTCTTTGTTAGAATGGGTCTCGGAGTGGGGCGTTACATCTTGGTATCAGAGCCAGGTTCAGAATTAAACATAACAAACACAGAACAGACACGTAGTACAATACGTTATAATACGATCCAAATTGAACATATCCACCTTTAGATAAATAAGTTAGGAATATGTGTAGGAATCTATTATATTCCGTAATATTCCTTAATGAATTATCTATCTTTGAATCGTGCTTAACTAAATCTACCGATCATATGTTTAAAGAGTGTCCCAAGCCTCTTTTCTGCCGCTATTGTAAGAAGGAGGGTCATCTTAATTCCACTTGTCCTACTGCACCTCCTACATCTGGAAAGCTTAATGCTGCCAAGGCTCCTACATCTTCAGCTCAGCCTCGAGGTACGCATCCTTCCGTTCTCGAAGGTTCTATTTTATTTCATGGTAGATCTTGTAGAATTCTCTTTGATACGGGTGCCTCTCACTCATTCGTATCAAAGGAACTAGTTGATACTTTATCTTTGGATGTTACTTGTTTGGTTTCTTCACTAAGGATTGTGAATCCCATCGGCGGATCCACGACCCTTAGCTTGCTTTGTGAGGATATAGATATTGATCTTTGTGGATTTTCTTTCCGTGCGAATCTGCACGTTATGGAGTATTTGGGCTTTGACATGATTCTTGGCATGGATTGGCTCGCTCAGTACGACGCCAAAATCATTTGTTCGGAGCGGATATTATTTCTTCGTCATCCTGACTCGTCCGCTCCGTTAGCTATTGCTCTTCAGGATGTTGGGATTTCTGATATTACTTTATTTGCTCTTGATTCACGAGATGAGGATGTGGACATATCTCGTATTCCTGTTGTTCGGGATTTCCCCGATATATTCGAGTCAGTATCAGGCCTGCCGCCAAAGCGGGCCATTGAGTTCCGCATCGATCTCATTCCAGGCTCCCACCCAGTTGGGCGTCCTCCCACGAGGATGTCTACTAAAGAGAATGCGGAACTCAGGAAGCAGTTAGTAGAGCTTGAGGCGAAGCAGTTCATTCGGTCCAGTTCTTCGCCATGGGGTGCTGCTGTGGTCTTCGTTAAGAAGCCCGATGGCTCTCTTAGGCTTTGCATTGACTATCACAAGCTTAATGAGTTGACCATCAGAAATCATTATCCATTGCCACGGATAGACGATATGTTTGATCAGTTGAGCGGTGCGAAGGTCTTCTCCCAGCTCGACCTTGCCACCGGATTTCATCAGCTCCGAGTTGCGGAAGATAGCATTCCTCTTACCGCTTTCCGCACTCGTTATGGTTCTTTTGAGTGGTTGGTCATGCCATTCGGCTTGACGAACGCACCGGCTTTCTTCGTCGATCTTATGAATCGAGTATTCCGGGAATACATCGATAGATTCGTTCTGGTTTTCATCGACGATATTCTTATTTATTCTAGATCCGAGGCAGAGCATGCTCATCATTTGCGGATCGTATTGGATACTCTACGTCAGCATCAGCTTAAGGCCAAGCTCTCCAAGTGCCATTTTTGGGAGAACAAGGTCAAGTTCTTGGGCCATATTGTATCATCTGAGGGTATTTCTGTCGATCCTGCCAAGATCGAAGCTATTCAGAATTGGAAGCAGCCCGAGAACGTTCATGAGATTTGCAGCTTCCTTGGTCTGGCGGGTTATTACCGTCGGTTCGTAAAGGACTTTTCCAGTGTTGTGCTTCCATTGACTACCTTTACTCGTAAGGGCGTCCGTTATATCTGGTCAGACAAGTGTGAAGATTCTTTTCAGCGATTGAAAGAACTTCTCACTCATGCTCCTATTCTTGTGGTTCCCAAAGAAAACCACGATCTTGTTGTCTATACTGATGCATGCGGTAGCGGTCTTGGTGTCGTTCTCATGCAGAAGGATCGGGTAGTTGCTTATGCTTCTAGGCAACTACGTTCGAATGAGGTTCGCTATCCTACTCATGATCTTGAGTTAGCTGCCATTGTCTTTTCCTTGAAGATATGGCGCCATTATTTATTGGGCGAACGTTTCATTCTTTATACCGATCATAAGTCCTTGAAATATCTCTTCACTCAAAAGGATCTTAATATGAGGCAGCAGCGATGGCTTGAGTTCCTTGCCTCATATGACCTTGACATTTAGTATACCCCTGGCAAGGGTAATCGTGTAGCAGATGCGCTTAGTCACAAGTATTCGGCTGTAGATTCTATGATGATAGCCGAATGGGATATTCTTGAGACATTATCTATTTGTGATATTCGTGATCGAGCTCTGCCTCTTGATTCTCCGATATTATTATTCGGTCTGGAAGCTCGACCTAGCTTATTAGATCGCATTGCCCATGCTCAGCGGCAAGACCCAGATTTATTGCCTTTCATTCATCTTGTTGAGACTGGATCCAATGATGAGATGTCATTGGATTACAGTATTGATTCTCATCAGTGCCTTCGCAAGAAGAACCGTGTTATTGTGCCTTCTGATTCTGCACTTAGGCGTGACATTCTTGACGATTGTCATCGTACTAAGTATACAATTCATCATGGTTCTAGCAAGATGTATGCCGACATGTGTCGCTTATATTATTGGGAAGGCCTGAAGCGTGATGTTGCAAGTTATGTGAGCAATTGCATGACTTGTCAACTTATCAAGGCCGAGCATCAGTGCCCTTCCGGTCTTCTTCAGCCGTTAGAGATTCCATTGTGGAAATGGGATCAGATTTCAATGGATTTTATTGACGGTCTAGCTCGATCGAGGTCGGGCCATACTTCTATTTGGGTCATCGTTGATCGATTGACCAAGTCTGCTCACTTTATTCCAATTAAGTCCACTCGGACTGCTCCTCTTTTGGCTAAGCTTTATGTAAAGGAAGTCGTTCGACTTCATGGTATCCCTAGTTCCATTGTTTGTGACCGTGACCCGTTATTCACTAGTCACTTTTGGAAGTGTCTTCAATCAGCTTTGGGTACAAAGCTGAGTTTTTCTACTGCTTATCATCCTCAGACTGATGGTCAGACTGAGAGAGTGAATCATGTCTTGGAAGATCTCCTTCGCTGTTGTATCCTTGATTTTGGAGGTAGTTGGGAAGACCACTTGCCACTTGTGGATTTCTCCTACAACAACAGTTTTCAGTCGAGTATTGGCATGGCTCCTTTCGAAGCCTTATACGGAAGGCCATGTCGTTCTCCATCTTGTTGGTTAGAATCTGGCGAGAAGCTTATTCTTGGTCCAGATTTAGTTCGGGAATCTTCTGAGAAGATTATTCTTATTCGTCAGAGAATGAAAGAGGCGCAAAGCCGTCAGAAATCCTACGCGGACAACCGTAGGAAGCCTCTTGAATTCTCGATTGGGGATCATGTATTTATTCGGGTGTCTCCTATGAAGGGGGTTGTGCGTTTCAGCTCCACTGGGAAATTGGCTCCTCGCTATGTCGGACCATTTCCTATTACGGAACGCATTGGCCCCGTAGCTTATCATGTTGCTCTGCCTGCTCATTTTTCCGGAATGCATGACGTGTTCCATGTTTCTCAGCTTCGCAAGTGTGTTCGCGATCCTGATTCTGTTATTGATCCACTTATTATACCGGATTTAGAGATTTCTCCTGATTTATCTATTGAGCAGCAACCTCTTCGTGTGCTTGATTTGGAGGTTAGACGCCTTCGAAACAAAGAGGTCCCGCTCGTGAAGATTCAATGGTCGTCTAATCCTAAGGACTGCACTTAGGAGACCAGAGAGTTTATCGAGCGTACTTATCCCGGTTTTCTATCTTCATCTGTTGTTGGTGAGTATTTTTACTTCACCTTCGTTTGATTTATTTTGAGGATTAGATGTTATAGATAACTTCCATGATAGGGAATTGCGGGGACGCAATTTTCTTAAGGGGGGAGTCTGTAACAACCCATGATTGTGGTTACCAAATAATAAATTAAAATTGGGATTTTAATTTAACTTGAGCTATTAATGATTTTTTTATGTGACTAATTTGTTCAAAAGTTAGTTATTTTGAATAAATTAATATTTTGGGCCTAAGTGTAAAATGGAGAATTTAATGGAAATTAATTAGGGTAAATGGAAATTTATAATATTGCAAAATTTTATATGTGTAAAATAGTGCAATATTTGAATTGGGAATTTAATTTACAATTAAATTGCAAAACGGTGATTTTGGGCAATTTTGACTAAAATGTGTTTTGGAATAAATAGGGGTTAAATTGTAAGTTGGAAAATATTGTGATGTAAAATTTTATAACTATAGCTAAATTATTTTGGTAACATATTTTAAAATTTTATGGGTAAATAATGTGTAGTTTGTACTTAGAGAAATTAGCTAACTTGAGATATGGAACATATTCCAAGTCCTAATGGGTATTAGGCCCACTAACCCACTTCCATTAGCCTATAAACCATCTTTTACTCATTTGTTTCAGCCAACATCTCATTCCATAACCCCTTAAACCCTAGAGCAAAACACTAAATAATGGCCTACAAACCTAGAGCAAAACTTCATTAATCTTCATCAAAGTCAAAGAGGTTTTAATCTAATCATTTGAAGGTAATAGCAATCACAAAACCCACCTCTAATCCATTGTTTAGTTTCTGAAATTATTTTGTAATCCTCTTTTTTTATGCATTTAGATTGTAAAACTCTTTGATCTTCTTTTCATTGCTTGGGAAAGAGGTAATATATTCTAGCTAAAATTATAATTAGTTTATTGCTGTTAGTAAATTAGGCATATCTCATTCATATTAAATCTGAATTAAGATTTACTTGATGTTCTGGAAAGCTTATTATGTAGCCTATAACTTTTATGTTTTGTTCTTTGCCTAATTTTGAGGTTTGAATGGTCGAAATCATGTTTGTTTGTCGTTGACCTGACAACAAACTACAGGGTTGAGAAAATAAAAACCTGAAATTGATTTGGCCATAAGTTACTCGTTTCTTATCCAAATCTAATAATTTTGGATGTTCTAGAAAGCTTAGATTTAGGGCTAAAAGTTTCATATTTTGAGTTTCATGAAATTTCGAAGTTAATTTCGTCAAAACTGTGCATTCTTACCACTGTCCCGAGAGCACAACGACAGTGATATAGAATTTAGATCCGAGAATTGTTTTAGTCATAGAATTTTCATCCCCGATCGGAATTTGACGATCTTGGTCATTCCGGAAAGCTTAGAAACTAAGCTACAACTTTTATTTTATTCATCTTGTCAGAATTGGAAGTTTACTATGCCAAAATTGTGGTTTTTCATCTCTGGTCTATTAGTGCATAGCTACAAGCCTTAGTCTCTTTGCTCCCGTTGCTTTCAACGCAGAACCCCGACTTTACGACGCCATACCGGGCTCGTCCTTTGTTGAATTTCATTGTTTTTGATCTCGTTAAAAATATGAGATCAAGATATTCAACCATGCAAAGTTTGGTTTAGATCTAGGTGCATTAGATACTTTGTTTCTATTGCCGAAGTAGCACCCAGAAACTGTTTTACAATAGTGATCATTTTCAGTTATCGTCGGACCAACTTTGAAACATTGTCATTTCTTCGTTTCAAGTCAGAACCGAACGATTCTTATTGCATATCAAAGTAGGAGTACTTTACTACGCTCCTGCAAATTTTCATCAAGATCTGAGTTCATTTGACCCTTTAACCATGTCGTCGAAGTAGGACCTTTGCACTGTTTTGACACAGTAGAGTTTTGTGATTTTTGTCCGACTTTGAGACGACGCCGTTTCTTCGTTTCAAGTCAGAATCGAGTAATTCTTTTTGCATTTTGAAGTAGGAATGTCGTACTACGTTCCTACCAATTTTCATGCCATTCGGATTCAGTTTGCTGGTCCGAATAATTTTCCGAACTTGGGTTCGCGTCAGTTTTGGACTATTTTCCAACACTTGGAATATTTTCAGTGATTTTCTAGTTTTATCGATTTCTTTGAGATTTGTCTCTGGATTTCATACACGGGCCTTATAAAAAGGTTTTCAAAGGATTTTTCACTCTGAAATGTCTTTCGAAATTATTATATAATATTATTTTTAATTATTAAATTAATTACTCCATAATAGGAGAGTTTTTAAAGGCCGTTTTAAAGTGATTTCAATCAATTATAAATCTGTTTTCCGTAATTATTCTCTATAATAAAATCCCACACTCACACTTTAGCACTTCGAGCGAAGTGGAAAGGTGCTTAAACGGTTGGGAAAAACTCTGGCCTATGAAACCGTGTGTATTTCCTTTCCGGTTAATCCCAGACCTATTCGATTGATCGTTTTGGCCTTTCGGCCTAGTATACCGATGACATGTGGTGAACTTTTTACTGCTTTGAGTGTGGAAGCTTACTATTGGTTAGTAAACCGTTTAGTGCGAACGTGGGGTATGGGACTCATGTTAACACTTTACGGGTTCCTTGCTAAAAGTTCGTGACACATTCCTTTTATTACCTTTGGGATAGTGTCTTCGGACTGTCTCCCTTAGAGGTATCGTTTTGGCATCTCTACTTAGATGGCCGTCATATATCTCTACTTAGATGTATCGTTTTTGGCATCTCCACTTAGATGGCCATTATACATCTGTACTTAGATGTATCGTTTTTGGCATCTCTACTTAGATGGCCTGTTATACATCTCTACTTAGATGTATCGTTTTTGACATCTCTACTTAGATGTTTATGTTTTGGCATTTGTGCTTACGTTATGCCGATGATATGAGGCTTATTATACATCTCTACTTAGATGTTTTGTTTTGACATTTGTGCTTACGTTATGCCGATGATATGAGGCTTATTATACATCTCTACTTAGATGTTTTGTTTTGACATTTGTGACTATGTTATGCCAATGATACAAGGCTTGCTATACATCTCTACTTAGATGTTTATTTCTTCTCTATGTGAGAGTTTGTGGTCTATAGTACTATGTTATATATCGCCTCATTATCTATCATGTTTATCTCAGTTTATTAACTGATTGTTTAGCTAGCCTGACCCGAGTGTTTTTCGCTCGGGTCAGACCGAGTTGTTTCAGGTTAGGTCTCTGGACTTAGCTGCCTATGCTTCCGCTTGGACATTATCTGCTATGCTGATAGACAGCTCTTTATATTTGTCCACTATTTTGATACTCTGATTATTCAGTCTCTTATGTACATATCTTTGACTCACATGTGTGAGCAGTGGCTTTATACCCACCTTTTTGATATTTGGATCTGTATTGACGATATATTGTACCTATGTTTTGTGACTGTTATGTGACTGTTCTGTGATGATGATGTTATCATTTAGTATTATGTTTGTTCTGAACCTATTTTCCCTAGCCATTGTAATTTCGTTATAAATATCTATTGGATATGTCGAATCACTTGAAGAAAAAAAACGATACCACATTTTGAAGTATTCAGTAGATAGTTATAGTTTTATTACATATGGTCGCTTCCATTATACTCTATTCTCCGTTCCAGCAGACGGTATTACTCCGTAATACTCTTTGTTAGAATGGGTCTCGGAGTGGGGCGTTACAAGAACCTAGCTAATACGCCAAGAACTAGAGTTGGTTAATATATCATGCTTCTATGGTAGACTGCAACTTCCCCCAATTGACTAGCTTTTAAACTCCTGAATTGACAACTATGGTACGATGGCTAATACGACGACTGCCCTACACTGTCTACTCTGCCAACTCAAAGCATAGCTGGTCACCGCTGAACCATCTTCAAATGCCCGCATCTTGATCATACCGTATCCATATGACTAGAAGCATGATATACAACCTTAAGACGACTTCCTTACTACCTTATATGGGCCTCCTACCTGGGTGAAAATTAGAAATAATCACCAATCTATGAGCCCATCTTAACCAACTCACCATCCAATCGGCATTACCAACCACTCGAACAATGGGCAATCGTGCATACATCATTCACTAGTATTACAAGACCCCATAACCATAAAATGGACCTGATAATGTTGATAGAAGTATCTTTCCCAGTCGAAACCTATTTATTGAAACCATCCTACATGCAGATTTTCCAGCGAAAATTCAACATGCTGACTACGTCAGTGTACTTTGAAAATATAACCCCCGACACTACCTCATGAATTGAGAATTGCGCATGGCTTCCACCAAGAGTGATGACTGCCATCAAATGTAGATGTCTTCCTCCATTCCCCAAAGAACACTGTCAATCGTGGTTAGACATACCAGTTCTACTTCTCATATTGTTGAAGGGAATAAAGAAGCTGGCAGCCAACGAATTTATCCAAAGCCCACAACAAGTTGCTGCCAATACCCTTAAATGAATTCATCACCAGAGCTTATTTCCAGACTTTGATAAGAGAACTGGTGGATAGCCGCCAACTCCTACACCAACATGTCCAGGCCAATATTGAGTTGATGAATCAGATGAAGGATCAACATGGCGAGATAAGGAGGGAACCTACTCCATACTCTAGATCGGAAAAATCCTTTTCTTTAGATGGCTACCATGGACGCCAACGCCATAAGGCTGCTTCGGAAAGGATGGCTCCGACAATATGTTCAAGCCCCATAAAACGAAGGAACGGGAACCCCCGACCCCTATCGATCAAGAACTTTGTTCAAATTGAACCATTTGCGTTAGACTTCCAACTATGAAGGGCTAGATCGAAGTGCAATAGCGAGCATACAACGCCGCTTCACTTATCAATGAGATTTAATCCGATCTCTTTTGAATTATTTCTATTTCAATTTCGTTTATGTTGCGAAATATGACCGACTTGAATTAAACTACTTGCAAATGATGCAGGTAACCGAGTACTTAAGGTTGGGTGCAAAACAAACTCTGCGGACTATGATCAAATCATTGAGGTATCATCGTGACGAGCATGATTCAACCACTCATCAGCTACTGGATGCCCCTGACTGGGGGCAAGGCATCAAAGCGGAAGAGACCGACAAGGTCAGGACTCTAGTACAAAGTGGATGCAACCGACCATCCACTCATCCGCCTATGCAATTTAATTAGAGATCTGGGAAAGACTTAGAGTGATATGTCCCAACAATTTACTCTCCATCTCGTACTTGAAGCTCACTAAAATACTTATGCTTCTTCTGATGCCCAGTAAAATTGGAATCACACCAAGGGTGGATGTGGCATGACCGTCTATGCATCCAATCCTACATTAGAACTTTGGGTAATTTGAGAACATATGTTTAAAGTGGATATGATTTGACCATTCACTCTCCAGCTTGCATCTGTGATTCGACAAAAACAATCATGCCTTAAACCAACTTCGTCAGGGCCCAAGCCTCAACTTAAAGTCATCAACGACTAACTGCCTACTCGCTAACCATCATGAGCCATCATTTCGACTCTCTTCCTCAACTCGACCGGAAGAGTGCAAAACATAAAGTGGATGTAACCGTCTGCTCTCCAACTCTTGCCCCTGACTTAAGGGAAAATACACAGCTCAAAGTGGATGTAGTTCGACGATCCTCTGCTCGAGCTCAAAGCTTGCCAGAACACTTATCTTACTCCTTAGGCTTAACAAAAGTGGAATCCAAACAAATATGGACGTGATTCGACCGTCCATCAACTAAACCTTATCCTTCATTGAGGGCGGATAAGTGGAAAGTGATCGAGATCCGACCAATCACTTATTAAGTGAAACCTGAGCTCGGGGGCCGACACACTTAAATCAAAAGGGATTGAAACACGACAATCCTCGAACAAACTCCAGTTCCCAGAGTGCGAGATGGAGTACAAAATTCCAAATCCAAACTCGAGGAGGATGGACCCGTCCATCTAGGACTTCGCTTGCCAAATCAAGGTGGATGTGATCCGACCATCCACAACCGTAATCGACCTCCTGTTCCCAAAGTGCGAACGGGATACAAATGCCTAAACAGATGTGACTGACCATCTGTCGGCCAACTCCAGATTCCCAAAGCGCGAACTGGAGTATAAACATCAACTAACTCTAAGTCCCCAGAGCGTGGACAAGAGTATAAACACTGAAATGGGTGTGACTGACCACCCATCAACTAACTTCGGATTCCCAGAGTGCAAACTGGAGTATAAACATTAAATAACTCTAAGTCCCCAGAGCACGGACTGGAGTATAAACACTGAAATGGGTGTGACTGACCACCCATCAACTAACTCCGGATTCCCAGAATACGAACTAGAGTATATACATTAAATAACTATAAGTCCCCAGAGCGCGGACTGGAGTATAAACACTGAAATGAGTGTGACTGACCACTCATCAACTAACTTCGGATTCCCAGAGTGCGAACTGGAGTATAAGCATTAAATAACTCTAAGTCCCCAGAACGCGGACTGGAGTATAAACACTGAAATGGGTGTGACTGACCATCCATCAACTAACTCTGGATTCCCATAGTGCGAACTGGAGTATAAACATCAAAACGGGTGTGACCGACCACCCGTAAAACACCTTAAGTCCCCAGAGTGCGGACATAATCCTAAAATACCAAATGGGTATGACTAACCACCCATCAACCAACTCCAGATTCCCAGAGCGTGAACCGGAGTATAAAACACTGACTCACTCTAGTCCCGAGAGCGCGGACTGGAGCATAAATGCCAAATGGGTGTGACTGACCACCCATCAACTAACTCCAGATTCCCAGAGTGCAAACTAGAGTATAAACATCAACTAACTCCAGATTCCTAGAGTGCGAACTGGAGTATAAGCATCAACTAACTCTGGTCCCGAGAGCGCAGACTGGAGTATAAAGACCAAATGGGTGTGACAGACCACCCATCAACCAACTCCAGCACTCAAAGCTAGGATTAGAATATAAATACCAGAAGGGATGCGATTCGACTGTCCATCTATCAACTCTGATTCCTCAACAAGTCCTATAGTATAAAAAGTGGATGTGGTTCAACCATCCGCTTTCCAACTCTACCCTCACTTGGGGGCATCCTTATCACACAAAATCGAATGCGATCCGACCATCCAGTACTAAGTGGGCACGACACGACCGTCCATGCATCAACTCTTGTCCTCAGCATGGGTCCCATAACATAAATTAATAGGGATGAACTCCAACCCTACAAGACAAAATTTCTTCCTTAATTCGATAGGGAGATACAGATTCACAAAATGGACCTAGCTGGATGTCCTATTACTACCATCCAACCGCAAATGAACGTGGCATGACCGTTCATCTGCTAACTCTTGCTTATGATCCGACGGATTGTGCACGCAACATGGGCGGGTGTGACCCAACCACCCACCAATCAATTCCTTCCTACAATTTAGTAGGAGAAACATCAAATTAAAGTTGTCGTAGTGTGATCGACCACACTTCGACTTTCGCCATTGACTAGTGCCAGAGGAATTAATCGAGGAAAATGTGGTCCGACCATTATCTGCTAAAACTCTTAGTCCCTAGAGTGCGAACAGGGGTATAAACATCAAATAGGTGTGATTAATGGCCCTTCAACTTACTATGATCCCCAAGGTGCGGCTACAAGCATAGATAAACGAATGAATGTGACTCGACCATTCATTCACCAACTCTGACCTAAACTCGACATGAGGAGTATAAACTCACTACAGGTGCAATTAGACCACCCACGAACTAACTCTGCTAACCCAAGGCTGAGGCAGAAGTACAAATCACTGAAAGAAGAGAAAGGTGACTTGCTACATCTCCAGCTTAGCATCCTTTACAACTTAAGGCAACGACTACAAGGAGACCCTAATGCTAACCAATCAGAATGATCCCCAAAGTTCTAGGAAACCAATT
Source organism: Allium fistulosum (assembly GCA_030737815.1). Taxonomy (NCBI): domain Eukaryota; kingdom Viridiplantae; phylum Streptophyta; class Magnoliopsida; order Asparagales; family Amaryllidaceae; genus Allium; species Allium fistulosum. Next base: position 11,534,536 of record JASFAW010000014.1, read on the forward strand.
ATATCGTACCGTCGGATCGACGGGCAATATCGATATGCACCTTTCATATCATACCATTGGATCGACAGGAAATGAGGTCCAAGCATTCTACATCGTGCCGTTGAATCGATGGTCAATATCGATCCTCTTCGACTAAAAATCGATGTGACCCAAACGTCCATCGAATACCTTTGACCAACAGAGCATGGATAGAAGAATAAACCATGAATGAGTGTGACTTGACCATTCGTCCTTCGTCGCCTTCCTTCGATCCATTCGAAAAAGCATGAAACCGGATGGGCATGACCTGACTGCATTTGAGCTGAAATTATCCCTCATTCCGATGGGAGAATGTAAACCGAAATGGATGTAGTTAATTGCCTAACTCCAAAAGAATGCAATGTGACCATTCATTCTTTGACTTTTACCATGATTCGATTAAAAGAGCAATTCAAAACAAGTGCAACCTAAACATCTACACACCAATTCTTGCCCTAGATTCGACAAGGGAAGCATCAATCCCACATTGGATCTGACCGGACGATTCACTCTTCAGTTTCTACCTAGAGTATGGCGACATAAGTAGCGAAGTGAATGTCATTGACCGTACAGAACTTAGCTCATGTTTGAATGTCGGAGAGGCAACAAAGTATTCTGCCTAGAGGAAAGAACTAGGACAGAATGCAGGATAAGGCACAACTCAGCCTTCCATCGGTTAACTCGATCTCATGGTTCAATGGGATAGAATGCGAAATTGAAGTGGACATTATCTACCTTGCCACTTATCGAGATATTCCCCAGACTTGGGGGCACGCGCGAGAAATAAGATGAATGTAATTTGATCATTCATCAAACAACTCTGGCTCAGCTTGGACTATAGTATAAACACAGCAGAAGCTAGGCTCGATCATTCGCACAATATGTCCATCAACCCAAGACTGGGGGCACGAGTCTGATCATCCAAGAGCTGGATACGACTACTCAATCCTATAGGTCATGCCTAGTATTTATAACAACTTGAAGTTACGACCGAGAGGATGCTTAGAGATAGAATCATTAGATCGACGCCCAGATTTATGGGCAACAGATCATCATTCTGACCCTTTCGATGAGCAATAGATCGCGGGTACATTGAATGGAAAATGCATTGCTCGAAAACACAAGTAGATTCAAACTCATAGTTGGAGCCAACTATGTTGCAGCACGTGATACAAGGCTAAACTCTACTAAGCCTTTGATTCAACGTCCCTACAAGCCTGATCATTTACCATTGCAAATAAGCACATAAAGCGCCTACAACCCATCACGAGTACTAAAGATTAGATCACAACTCAGCGCAATGATGACGAAAGAGTAAACTGCGTTGCTTCGGCTGAATCTTGATGTATTCGCTTGGACTCAACCTCATATATACATATGGACTCTCACCAGATATTGAGAACCCTGCGTTAAATGTCGACCCAAGGCATGTCTCGGTGAACAAAAACGATACGACGTGGATCCGAAGAAATCTGCTGCACTTAAAGAGGAGGTGAATTTACTCAAAACCGATAGGTTCCTCTACCCAAAATGATTATCCAATCCTTTACTTATAAGAAAAACGAACGGAGAGTGGCGAAACTACTCAGATTTGCATAAGGCATGACAAAGCACAACCTTCCACTTCCAAGGATCAACCAACTGGTAGACTCAACCATCGGACATGAATTGCTCGCTTCCATGGACACAAAACTCCAGATATAATCAGATACTAAAGCATGTCCCAGACCAGGAATACAACAGTTTTGTTACTGAACTGGGCCTATAGTGCTATGTTGCAACCCCCGGATTCAAACTTGAGAACGCTTAAGCTACTTACCAAAGGACGATTAACAAATCATTCAAAAATCAGATCGACTGATCGACAAAAGTGGATGTGGTTAATATGCTTGTGAGATCATGACTATCAAATGACTACATCGATTACTTGGCAAAGATATTCAGTGCTCTCCAAAAAATGCAGGATGAAACTCGATCCTTTGAAATGCTCTTTCACCATTACATTAGAAAGATTCTTTGTTTTCATCATCAATTCTCATGGAATCAAGGCTAATTTCCAGAAATTTCCGACAATTAGAGACACCCATGTACCGAGGACAACCAAGCAGGTATGGAGCCCAAGTCGGAAGATTACCATCCTAAGTTGGTTCAACTCTAGGACCATCTACAAGTGAATTCTCTTCTTCAACCTGACCAAGAGAGGGAAGAGAACTTTTGAATGAACTAACAACTGCGTTGATGCAATTCCAGCTTTGATAAATCGCTTAAAGAGACCTCCCATTTTACCCAAACCTTTGGATCGCGAAGATTTATACATCAATTGGGACGTGTCAACACACGCCATAAGCATCGCAATGCTATATGAAGAGAAACGAATCCAAAGATCAAAATATAATGAAAGCTAGCTATTGACAGGCTCACCCCGTTAGGTCTTATCGACCAGTCTTGATAGGTCCTATAGCAACCTTAAATGTTTGGAAGGTTACTCAATTAGAATATTAAGCTAAGCCAATTTGATATCACTTATTTCCCTCAGAGAGCTATCCATGGTCAATCATTAGCATACTTCATATCTGAATTCACTGCATTAAATGACTATCCGAAGAGCGGTAGAGAACCGTCCAACCGATAGAGAACCTATACAGATGGAACTTCCAATAATCGGCTTTCTAACATCGAAGTTGCGTTAATGACTCCAGAAGAGCGATCGATCTGCTACGCCTTGGAACTCAACTTCCCTGCAACAAATAACGAAGCTAAGTATGAAGCCTTAGTCGCCACGCTCAAACTTGCAAGAAAACTAGAAGTGGAAACTTTACATATTGTTTGCGCCAAAATTGGTCACAAACCCCGAATGTTGTGAAAGCACCAGTATATGAATATAAATCAACAATATTCACACACAAATCTCAAATCTAAGCAAATAGAGTATCACAATTCAGAAATAATGAACAGAAACACGAGATTTATAGTGGTTCGGCGATCTTGCCTACGTCCACTCTGAAGTTGATGATTTTATTGATGTTCTCTTGATGATTACAATTTATTCTGATGTAGTACAACTGATTATACGGTTACAATCTGAATCTAAGGAAGCAGTGGTGATTCTGAGTAGATCTGGCAGAGTCTGGGCGCTCTTTAGCTCTCAAAATTGTCCGACCTCTTTTCTGAATGACCAGGGGCTCTATTTATAGGTGTAGGAGGCTGATATTTCGCCTAAAATGAGGGAGACCGGTTCTGGTATGTGAGGGGGCCCACATGACCGAAATCTGGAGATCCGGGCCCACTTTGGGATCGATTCGACCCTTGGTTCGAATCGATCAAGAATGAGTCCAATCGAGCTGAAATTTGGAGTGAACGTTCTTCAACATGTGCTCAAGCTTCTGTGAAAATTTCATATCATTTGGACTTGTAGAACTCGAGATATGATCGATTTAAGATTGCATACTCGGCTGAAACGTCTCTTCGAATCAACCATTTTCGACTTGAGTACTTCGAATCGATTGCCTCGACTCGATTCAGTGTGTTTTCGCGATGACGTGGCGCGCCTTCTTCGTATCGACCCGAGTTGTGCTCCGAGTTTACTGGGTCTATTCCTTGGTTTTAGCTGTGTGGACTTGGTGGATTCGAGGTGATCGATTCGAAGACGCGCTTCCTTCGAATCGATTGGACCAGCGTTCGTTCGAATCAATCAGGGTATGCCACCACTGATCGATTCAAATTTTGCTTCAGGGTAGATTCGAAGACAGTTATCAGATGGAGTCGAAGTCCCTACAAATACATGGATTCGAAGGGTTTCCCCTTGATGGACTCGAAGGTGGGAATACTCTGATGGATTTGAACTAAGGGAGGCTTTGGATGGACTCGAACGTCGAGGCTGTTTAGATGGAGTCGAAGCAATGGTACTTCTCATGGATTCGAAGTAATGCAGGGAAGTTTGATGGATTCGAGCTAAGGGTTTGTTCTGAGGGATACGAAGGGGATGGAGTCAATCTTGATGGAGTCGACCTTGATGGATACGAACCATATGGAGACGAACACAAGGCTATGTCCTTCACTTGCATCGATGATATCTTGGGCGTACGAACTCAGATTGACTCGAGATTTGGAATGCTGGCTCCTATGGCTTTCCTTGACGTGTCTTATCAATTGTAGCCTAATCCGGACTCGGACAAAATTCATCGATATCCATGGTGAACTTGTGATGTAACCGTCCTACAGGATGGACTGTCATTGATTTCTAGTCAATTTTTTGGTGTCACGGCCTTGCCAAAAGGCGGGATAACACATATCTTATGTGATTACTGGTTAGTAGTATACTGAGTCAGGGAAGATTATTTGACTAGGGGGCAACATCTTGCTCCTTATCCTAGCTGGGTCCAAAAGCTACTAGCCGACTTTGACTATTACACCGCTACACAAATCCTCAGAGAACAAAACGAAAAGGTCGAATCACTGGCCAAGCTAGCCAGTTTTGGGGATGCGCGACAAATAGACTTTGTCCCAGTTGAAATACTTATTATTCCAAGCATTGACAGAAGAAGATCGACTGGATCTTAGAGATGGAGCCAGAAAAGGGGTCATGGATGACTCCTATCAAAGACTATCTACTATGGGGAATTCTTCTTGAATAGATGAATGAGAAATGGCATATCCTCCCCGAAGCATCACTGCATGATTATGTCTGGATCGTTTGACTCCATCGATACAAAGCATTACTTTTGTATCCATCGATCTGAGACCCAATATTACGTATCCATCAATACGAAGCACACCTTATGTAAGTCCATCTCATATCAATAACCATCGTTACGAAGTCTACCTTAATGAATCCCAGATCGATTCAGGAGAGGATCGATACAAAGAAATGGATCAAAAACAACCATCGACCATTGTTGCAACTCGAATTTCACATCGATCCAGGAGAGGATGGATATGAAACTCGATCAAAAGAACTTGATAACGACCCACAAATGTGCAAACATGAACATGAGTCAGGTTAACATATGTGCACGTATGATGGACTAACATTCAAATTTCAAAATTCACAGGAGTTAAATGCTCACCTGGTGGTAATTACAACAAATAACAACAGTTTGCTATCATTCAATTCTCAACTCAGTTACAACAGTGCACAGTACAACAATTGGCAGTCAATAATTCATTATTTGTATCACTGAAGATCAGTCAAAGGTTATATCTTTCGACGAAAAGACAACAACCGTTCAACAAGTCAGATAGAACTTTTCAAAATGAAAATTGCAGCTTTTCAAAGCACGTCATGTCCTCACAAAACGTACTTTGGGGGGGCAAATGTTATCCCGCCTTTTGACAAGGCCGTGACACCAAGGAGTTGAATGGAATTAAAGACAGATCATCCCGAAGAACGGTTGTACGCAGGTTCGCTATGGATGCTGGTAAATTTTTCCCGAGTCCAGATCGAGCTACAATTAACAAGACACGACAATCAAAGCTACGAAAGACGACGTTCCAAATTTCAAGTCAATCGGAGTTCATATGCTCAAGATATGATCGATGTAAATCAAGCCGTGCTTCCATTCGTATCCATCGGTCCACCTCCTTCGTATCGGTTTCACTTTGTATCCATCAAGTGAGCAACACTTCATATCCATCAATTGAGTGCTAATTCGTAACCATGGAAAAAGTACTGCCTCGTATCCATCACATCTATACCCAATTCGTATCGATTGCCATCTACACAATTCGTATCGATCGGTAAACGATCGATACGAAATATGCCACCACCGCTACGGTACACCACTCAAAAGGCATCGATGCGAGTTCATTTTTCAATCGATACGAAGGGGGTTCAGGTGAACGACACGAATGGAATAATTTGGAAAGATAAAAAACACATCATCTCAGACCGATACGAAATAGCGTACAACACATGGATACGAATGAGTTTACATTGGTGGATATGAACAAGGCCTATAAGAGAGGAAGACTTGGTCACTCGGCATGAAAGGTGGATCGATCCTAAAAGTTAGCACCACGTCATCAGGCATCACGTGTCCAGAAGCGATGCGAACTCAGCAGCCTTCAGCAAAGTCAAACTTGCATCGATCATAACTCAAAATCTATAAGTCCAAATGCCACCAAATTTTCACAGGAGCTTGCGCGCAACCTTAAGAATATTCACGATCGATCTCGGCTCGATCGGACAAAATCTCGATCGATGCAAATTTGGTTCGTATCGATCACGGATCGAGTGCAAACAACATGGGATTGATCGCATGGGCCCACCCACATGAGAGAAGAGATCTTCCGAGATCTGAGCAAGATATTTGCTGCCTATGCATATAAATAGCGGCCCAAGACCTACTGAAAAAGGACTTTTGGCTCTTCTACGTCCAGACTCTGCCAAAATCACCATTGTACTTGAATTTTACTGTTGTAATTAGTTGTAAACAGCAAGCAAAATTAATAAAAATCAGCCATTTCATAGTGGACGTAGGTTATACGCCGAACCACTCTAAATCTGTGTGTTTCTGTGCGTTTTTCTTATTTATTATTGGTGTGTTTGTTAGATCTTCCTCTTTTTCCATTTATATTCTTCATTTTATCTCTTCAAACACATCCGAAGAGTGTTGTGCCCAATTTTGGTACAAACACTTTGTAATCAACTTAAAAATAAACTTAGAACTAACTGATTTAATCATTTAATCAGATCTGTGCCCACTCACCTCTGTCATAAGCTTCAGATCTGGCCTCAAATTCGCATATTCTCCTTAGATTTAGTAATCTTCCCCTCCAATTACTTGATTCCCTCTTTGATTTAACTCTAGATTTAATTTTTGTTGAGAATTGGGTTTGATTTGGGAATTAGGGTTTCAGATTTTATTTTGGCAGAACTCGTTACACTATAAAGAATTAAGGTTTTAGGCTAACCCTATATGCTAATTTATAGAAAACTCTACTCATGCTACCCGTCAGATCCAACCCCCGAACAAATCTCAACCCCCCATCTTTTACTTCATTGCTACCAAATAATCTTGGTCATTAATATGAAGCGACACAGGAATCAAACCACTTGTTTAATAATGGGTCAGGTCGACCATTTAGCGAGCTAGGTCAACCGCCCATGATCGACCATGCCCAATTGATGGTCGACCTGGCCTTTGTATTTTTATTTTATTTTTTTCTAATTTTCGTAACTCTCTCATACTAACTTGAATCGCGAAAAGTTATATATAAAAATTGTCTAGAAAATTGCCATGGACCCAATGGTGTAAGTCCTGTAGCCAAACTCGGACAATTGTGAAAATTTTCATTCAAGTCCTTGTTTAATTTAAATTTTAAATTCTCTTATTTAATCCGAAAAAATTCCGGGGTGCTACATTCTCCCCATTAAAAGTATTTCGTCGTCGAAATCTCCAAGGACGGAAAAAATGCAACCAACAAGCAACAACTAAAATCGACATCCATCACTCGTCCAACATCCACGATAACCATAGTCCTTAATATTTTCTAATGCAATTATGTATAAATGCAACGTGAAATAAACATGAACCTAAGCTAATGCAAAAGAGTAGCCAGTCTACTAATACAGTCGATCTCCTATTTATGCAATAATGCTCATGCCATGCATCCAAATATACGCAAAATCCTAATGATAAACTGATAATTTTATATGCATGCTCAATCATACAACCATATGCAACATCCATACGCATAGCATCCATGGATAATCATTCATAAACTAGGAAGTAATATGCACATGATATAAGCAGGTGTACCTACATGGCCGATTTATTTTCTAACGTGTAGAAATGCAACCAATTACATCCATTACATCCATTAGCATCCATCACCCATAACCTGTCCTATTGACATGTTTACAAACATACATATCATCCAAAGGTCTCTACCTAAGATGGTCTACCCTTTCTAAGCCCTAACAAGAAAGATTGAAATTTAAGACGTACCAGTAAAGAGTTAGGGGTAGGAAGCTCGAACCTTCTCCTCGAGATCCCATGTACTCTTCACTGGATCGTCTCCCACTAGGCCTAACTAATCTAATCTTCTTATTGCATAGTCACTTCGTGTCATGCTCTAAAATGTGGGTAGGTGCAAGGTGAATCAGTGACTCACGCTCAACCTCAACCTCCTCAACTGGCTCGCTCAACCACAACAGTAGAATCATGTAAGCATTTTCGCAAATGTGAAACATGGAAAACATCATGCACCCCAACCAACTTTTTCGGAAGCTCCACCTTATATGCCAACTTCTTAATCCTAGCCAAAATTGGAAATGGTCCAACAAACCTCAGTGCTAGCTTCCCCGTCCTACCAAACCTCATCGCATGCCTCATGGGTAAAACTTTCACAAACACCATGTCCCCGACTTCAAACACCAAATCTGAGCGCATCCTATCTGCATATGACTTTTTCCTACCTTGGGAAGCCTTCATCCTTATCCAAATCAGATTTACCTTCTCAGAATCTTCCTAACCATATCCCACTCAAGTATGATCCTATATGTCTTGTCCCACCAACACAACGACAACCTGCATGGTCTGCCGTATAAAGCCTCAAACGGTGCCATCTAGATGCTAGCCTGATAACTATTATTATAAGTGAACTTAACCAATGGCAGATGATCCTCCCAAGATCCTTCAAAGTCAATGATATACATCCGTAGCAAATCCTTTAGAACCCGATTCACCCTTTCTGTCTTTTAATCGGTTTGTGGATGGTATGTTATACTCAAACTCAGCTCAGTCCCTAAAGCCTCCTGTAGACTCCTCCAACACTCACTAGCAAAAAGCAGGTCTCAATCGCTAACTATAATAGTAGGAACTCCATGTATCCTAATGACCACTCTCACATACAAAGATGCTACCATCCTCGTACTCCTCACTGGTATGAAATGAGCGCACTTGGTTAATCTATCCACTATAACCCAAATGCTCTCATTCCCCCTCCTAGATGTCGACAACCCATCGACAAAATCCCTATAAATGCTCTCCCACTTCCACTGGGGAATATCTAGTGTCTACAACAATCCTCTAGGCTTCTTCTGCTCTTCCTTCACTCTTTGGCAAGTCGAACATCTAGATACATACTCTGCCACTTGACTCTTCATCCCGGTCCAAAAGAACACCCTCTTCATATCCTAATACATCTTATCTCCATCGGGATGAATGGTCGTCCTAGAACGGTGTGACTTCGCTAATACTACATCTATCAAATCTTTACATCAGGGAACACAAATCCTACCATCCCTCCTCAACCATCCTCCCGAGGCTTTGGCGTAATGCCTCAGATGACTCGATGACTCTCCTCTACCAATCCTATCCAAAATATCAACAAGCTCAACATCCTCTCTGCCTAGATCCAATCTGCTCCAACAATGTCGGTTGAACACCCAAAGCTGCCGGTAGTCCAGGGGTAATATCTGATGATGGTCTGAAGTCAAAGGTGGAAATATACTCTAAATGTCTCCACTCCAAGAATAAAGGACTCGATACAACTCTCTACCTACTCAAAACATCTGCTACTACATTACCCTTGCTAGGGGTATAAGAAATCTCAATGTCATAAGATGCTAAGAAATCCATCCATCTTTACTGTCTCAAGCTCAATTCCTTTTGAGAGAACAAGTACATCAAGGACTTATGATCAGTGAAAAGCTCAAATCTCTCCACTAACAGATAATGTCTCCAAGACTTGTGTAACACCCCAGATTTTCAGTAACATTATTTAGGATATTTAATTAGTTTAATTAAATAAAATAATGTGTTGATTAGGGGATTAAGATTTGATTTTTAACTAAGGGTAGTCATGTCATTTAACAATGAACTAAAGAAGGGTTTAAATTGAAATAGAGAAAGGGTAAAATAGGGAGAGGCCATTCCTATATCCTCCAAACCTTGGCCGTGTAAAATTTTATGCGTACATTTCATTTCAAAAAATTTAAAAGAGGCCGGCCACCATTAACAAGGAAGAGAAGAAGAAAAGCTAGGGAGAAGCAAATTCAAATCAAATCTATTCACATCTCAATCTCCATAATCTCTAAAGCTAAGGTGAATAATGTTTACATCTCATCTTGATTGTGTTTTCGGTTTTAATATGAATTTCGAATATTTTGTAATGATTTTCCATGTTTATAATGATGGAATGAATATATATATACTTGTTGATGAATTATGGTTATTCATATTGATTTTATAATATGTTTTAAGGTGAAGGCCCTATAAAACGACATCCAAATGCCTTGCGAATTTTTATGAAGGTCATAAATATTATTTTGGAGATATGTTTCAAATTTTTATGAAATTTCATGGAATTAATATGAATTTTCTAGTAAAGAAAATGTTAATTTGGGTTAATAATTATTTTCGGTTAAATAATAAAAGATTGGGGTCTGAAATTTTTATATGTTGGAAAACATATTAAAATAGATTTTTTGGAATTTTTGTAGATTTTCCTAAGTGTTAATGGTTATATAAAATTATTTAAGGTATGGGACTTAAATGTTTTATATAATTTAAAGAGGAGAAGGAGCTTTTCTAAAATGATTTAAATTATTAAATCTGAAAAATCGGCAACCCTTTTGATAAAGTGCAGTACTTTTTATTGGTAAAGAAAGAAGCAACCAATCACAATTAGACACGTAAGGCAGGTTAGATGAAAAGAACTATTTGCTACATGTTTTCACTGTTTCGACACCATCGGCACCAGATTCCGCCTTCTCATCTTCGCTTTCGACACAGTCGAAACCAATGCACATGGTATCAGTTTACTGGTACGTAGTGAATTGGATGTAGGCGGAAGGTAGAGATTCGAAACAAGGGGTTGAGGTAGTCCTTTGTTTTAAATAAAAGAAATACACCTTCTTGCTTTCGACTAAATGACTTTCGAAAAAGTGGCTTTCGACCAAGTCAAATGATTTAAAAAAAATGTTTTCAATTGGATCGCGCCTCTATTTTTAAATAATTGCTTCCGACTAAGTCGAAACCTTTTTGTTGCCGCCTTTTTACCTTTCGACCCAGATGGTTTCGAAGGGGTTGTTTTGTTTTCTAAAATATGGCCACCTCTCCAATGCTTTCAAAAGGATGGTTTTGACACCATCACTTTATTACTTAGGAAATGGTTTCGAAGCAGTTGCTTTCAACTTAAATTTTTTTAAGACCCTTTTCTATAAATAAAGTAAAACCCAAATGGTTTCGAAAGAGATTGTTTTAAAAGGTTTCGAAACTGATGCTTTCGACTTTAATGGGTTTCTGATCCTTTTGCTCTACTTGAAGGCAGAATCCAAATGGTTTCGACCGAGACGTTTTTGAATGGTTTCTAAAGGTTTCCACATGTTCTGAATTAAACCAAGTGCTTTCGAAAGGATTGAGTTTGACTTTTCGAAAGGTTTTAATGAATAATTTTGAAAGGGGTGGTTTTCCAGGGTTTCGAAAGGATTGAAAAGAAGGTTTTTCCTATATTTTCGAAAGGCAATATTTAAAAGGTTTTAAAGAGGGATGTTTGTTATTTTGAAGCTTTCGAAGAAAAGAAAGGAAAGGGTTTTCCAATATTTTCAAAAGGCAATATTTAATAGTTTCGAAAGGGTTTTCCAATGGTTTCGAAAGGGTTACCTTCAATGGTTTCGTAAGGGTTGTTTAAAGGTTTTAAACAAAGGTTTCGAAAGTATTAAATAGGCAATGTAACCTAAGTATTTTCAAGTTAAAAAGGGTTTTAACTTGTCTTAGAAGGACAGTTAATCCTTATTAATTCCCATCAACATTATTTTGAGTAAAGTATATGTAATATGGCAAAATGGCTTAGAGTAAAGTTAAAGATATATTTTCCTTGTATATATATATAATTTGAAGGACTAAATCATTTTGAAAAGGTTTTCAAGGAAAAATTTAAAGGGCAGTTAACCCTAAGAAAATAATTCAGACAATTAGTCCATTTTGCAGGCATTCGGCCTAGATTTCGTACAATTAGTCCAGTTTGCGGCCAGTCAGCCCAGTTATATGGACATATAGTCCATTTGTAGCATAATGGACCTTGCTATTATATGTAGGCAGACAGTTCACATATTACTTGTTTTATGGACAGATAGTCCATTTATTAGCATAAAGGATATTGCTATTTTGATATAATTAGTTTGAATAACAAGTTTGGATGTAGGAAAGAATTGCAAAATATATAAGTTTTAAAAAGGATATTAGTGAGGGGAAACCCATTCCGCTAAGCGGCGTGGTCTCACTCAATATCGGTAAACCGAGATGTAACAGAATTATTCACACCAAGCTTTGTGTCTGACTTGAAGTTTTTGTTTCCCCTTAAACTCTGGGGTACTCAATATTGATTTGAGTAGGATGAGGGTTGAGGTTTTCTGGTTTTATTCTTTTGGCGAATAAAGCATCCAAAGACGAGCATGTGGCTGGCGGATAGCTAATTAGAATTTGCAGTTTTATTTTGTTTTGATTCTGCTATGTATATAGATTAGATATGACTTTATTGCTATGATCAACCAAGGGAGCATCGTCATATGTCACTCTTAGCGTATTTTGTAATGATATATTTAATCATTGCCTGGAAAATGGTAGGGATCACGTAACATGGATATGAATTATTGTTTTGAAATGTAATCAACGAAATGTCGTTTTTGAAATCTGTGATTTTATTCATATTCATTTGCTTCTGATATTATGGATACCATTATCATTACCGTATTTTATCACCAGAAGTTAATACTATGGATGACAGCAGCATCTGTAGTGCTTAGCTTTTGGCCTCCAGATACGGGATGTTACAACTTGGTATCAGAGCATGGTTTATAAAAAACTTTAAACTAAAAATGGTTTTTAAAACATAATCCTAAGGAATTAGAGTAAGATTGGGGTATGGGATAACGCGATAATGTACTTGTATTTGCTACATATAAGTATACGATTATCTTTAGTCTCCTATCTTTGTTAGGATATTTTTCTGTATCTCATGAGGTTTGAATATAGATATGGAAGGTAGAAGAGGAAGAGTTAACCAAGGAGGGGAGAGCACCGAAGGGAATTCCAGGCCTAATGTAAGAAGAGGTCAAGGTCAGGCGCAAGCAGAGAATGTAGGTGTTGAAGTCCCACGGGTTGGAATGGAAGCTATGTATCAGTTTTTCAGGAATATGGTGCAGGCGAAAGTTGCAGCTGGAGTGTTAGGAGGAAACGCTGTAGGAGCAGGGGTTTTGGTAGTTAACCTTATGCAAAGTTGAGTGGAGATTACACCAAGCTTGGAGGGAAGCCGTTTGTTAGAAAGGAAGATGCCATTGAGGTAGAGAAATGGTTGTTGCACTGTGAAACGATTTTTGCAGATTTGGGGCTTAATGATGAGCAGAAGAGGTGGTTGGCATCCAGGCAGCTTCAGGGAGTAGCTCTGTTCTGGTGGAATAGTGTGACTGTGGCAGTGGACGAGGAAACCATGACCTGGGAAGATTTCAATGGAGATTCCATGAGAGGTTTATGTCAGCAATGGCACAATCAGCTCTGATCAGGAAATTTGCTGAATTAGAGCAAGGGGGGATGTCAGTTCTGGAGTATGCAAGGAAGTTCGAGGAGTTGGCCCGTTATGGGTATGCTTCAGTGGACACAGTCATGAAAAGGAATGAGAAGTTCATCAAGGGGTTGAAGCCTGAGTTAGCTAGGGCCACATTACCTCATATTAGAGATCCTTCTAACTTTGTTGAAGAGATGGCCTTGAGGCATGAGGAGTTGCTTAATTCTTTAGAGAAGAGTAAGGCTAAAAAAGTCCAGGTCGGGCAGAATCATAAGAGGAAGTTCTTTCCTAAGGAAGGTGCTCAAAAGGGTGGAGAAGCCAAGAAGGGGAAGTCTGAGATTGTCTATTTCAAGTGTGATAAGAAGGGGCACTATGCTAACGAGTGTCGTGTTGGGAAGGCTAAGGAAGTGGCTGGGAGGAAGAGTGTCAGGTGCTACAACTGTGACCAGATAGGCCACTACAAGAGCCAGTGTAAGGAGCCCGCTGAGGATGGAAAAGGCAAGGTGTATGCATTGGAGTCTGCTACTTCTAAGCCAACAGCTCAGGAAAAGGGAAAGGTAGTCTTAGGAGGTACGCTTTAGATTCATGGTATGACTATTAGCGTTTTATTTGATACTAGTGCATCACATTCTTTTATATCTAGATGTTTGATAGACAAGCTTAACCTAGAAACCACTTATTTAGTTACTTCCTTACGGGTTGCGAACCCAATAGGAGGGTATGCAACTCTAGGGATGAGATGTGATCAGTTAAAGTTTGACCTATTAGGTCATACTTTTGTTTGCAGTTTGCATGTGTTTGATTTTGTGGGGTTTGGAATTATTCTTGGTATGGATTGGTTACGTGAGTACGATGCTAGGATATTTTGCCAAGATACGAAAATATCGCTTAGACACCCATATTGTAGTGATCAGATAGTTTATCCCGTAGAAGGTTCTTGCGGTGAGATGTATGTTATTTTGGGTGCTATGGAATTGGATGATGAGTTGAGTCGAGTTTTCATGGTTAGAGAATTCGTAGATGTTTTTGAACTTGTAGTTGGATTGTCGCCAAAACGAGCAAATGAGTTTCGGATAGATTTGGTTCCGAGAGCAGAACCAGTGAGTAGACCGCAAAGCAGGATGACCCCTTTAGAAATGAGGGAGTTAAAGGTGCAGTTGGTGGATTTGGTAGGCAAGAATTTTATCAGGCCAAGTAGTTCGCCTTGGGGAGCAGCTGCAGTGTTTGCTAAGAAGCTGGATGGATCGTTAAGGCTCATAAGTTGAATGAGAGGACGATAAAGAATCAATATCCATTGCTAAGAATTGATGATTTGTTCGACCAGTTGAGTGGAGCTAAGGTATTCTCGCGGTTGGATTTTGCAACATGTTTCCATCAGCTCAGGGTAGCAGAGGATAGTATACCTTTGACGGCATTTAGGACCAGATATGGGTCGTACGAATGGTTAGTTATGCCGTTCAGACTGACTAATGCGCCAGCTTTCTTTGTGAATTTGATGAACTGGGTTTTCCGAGAGCACTTGGATAGGTTCATATTGGTTTTCATAGATGATATCTTGATATACTCTAAGGATGAAAGAGAGCATGAAATTCATCTTGGTGCTTGAAACGTTGAGGTAGCATCAGTTGAAGGTGAAGTTCTCGAAGTGTCATTTCTGGAAGAAAGAAGTGAAGTTTCTTGGTCATGTAGTCTCTGAGGAAGGGTTGTCTGTAGATCCAACTAAGATTGAAGCAGCGAACAATTGGAAGGGACCCAAGATAGTAATCGAGATAAAGAGTTTCCTTGGTTGGTTGGTTATTATTGGAGGTTCACTAAGGATTTTTCGCGGATAGCGGCACCGATGACCAAGCTGATAAGAAAGGATGTAAAGTTTGTGTGGACTGATAAGTGTGAGGAAGCATTCCAGAGTTTGAAACACTTAATGACCCATGCACCGGTGTTAGTTGTTCCGGAAGGGAATCAAGGTTTGGTGGTTTACACCGATGCGTGTAGAACAAGATTAGGAGTTGTGCTGATGCAGAAAGGTAAAGTGATTTCCTACGCTTCTAGACATCTTAGACTGCACGAGGTCAGATATCCGACGCATGATTTAGAATTGGCTACAGTGGTTTTTGCTTTGAAGGTGTGGAGACATTATCTTTTGGGAGAAAGGTTTGAGCTATATACAGATCATAAGTCGCTGAAGTATTTGTTCTCTCAGAAGGAGTTGAACATGAGACAACAGAGATGGTTAGAGTTTATCGCTTCTTATGATTTTAGAATTGAGTACACACCAGGGAAAG
This sequence comes from Allium fistulosum, assembly GCA_030737815.1. Classification (NCBI taxonomy): domain Eukaryota; kingdom Viridiplantae; phylum Streptophyta; class Magnoliopsida; order Asparagales; family Amaryllidaceae; genus Allium; species Allium fistulosum. The sequence continues at coordinate 11,550,345 of JASFAW010000014.1, forward strand.
GCAACAAAGTTGCGAATGCACTTAGCAGGAAACATTAGAATACAGTTTTGGCGATGAATGCTGAGTGGAAGAACTTGGAAGTATTAGCAGATTACAGAGTGCAGTGGAGATCCGAGGCTGGGTCTAGTGGAGATATAGTTGTATTATCTTGTTTGGAGGTTCGACCAGTGATGATCGAGAGGATTGCTTCTAAGCAAGAAGAGGATCTAGTGTTAGCCGAACGGATCAGGAAGCTAAGAGATGGAACTGAGAGCGATGACTTGAAAGATTTCAGTCTTGACCAGAATGGGAGGTTGAGAAAGAAAGGAAGATTATGTGTTCCGAGTGTAGGAAACATAAGGAAAGAAGTCTTAGAGGAATGTCATCGTTCGAAGTTCTTTATTCAACCAGGAGGCACTAAGATGTATCAAGATATGAAGAGGAGTTTCTTCTGAGAAGGTATGAAGTGGGATATTGGGTTGTGTGTGACACAGTGCATGATTTTCCAGCAGGCAAAGGTCGAACACCAGAAACCAAGTGGGTTGTTTCAGCCATTAGATATTCCAGTATGGAAGTGGAATTCTCTCTCCATGGATTTTATTGACGGGTTGCTAAGGTCGAAAAAAGGAAATGATAGTATATGGATTATAGTGGACAGATTGACCAAGAGTGTCTATTTCATTCTAGTTAGGTCAACCAGAATGGCACCTGTTTTGGCAAGGTTGTTTATGAAGAACGTGGTTAGACTGCATGGAATTCCTAGTAGCATGGTTAGTGATAGAGATCCTTTATTCACTAGCGATTCTAGAAGAGTCTACATGACGTTTTAGGAACCAAGCTCAAGATTAGTACTGCTTACCATCCACAGACAGATGGGTAAATGGAAAGAGTTAACAAGATCTTGGAAGATTTGTTAAGGGCTTGTGTTCTAGATTTCAGGAGATCATGGGAGAACCATCTGCATTTAGTCGAGTTTTTGTATAACAATAGTTATCAGACTAGTATTGGGATGGCACCGTTTGAAGGTTTGTATGAAAGGCCATGCAAATCTCCCATTTGTTAGCTAGAGACTGGGGATAGATTGGTTCTTGGTCCAGATTTAGTCCAAGAAGCTACAGAAAAGATTGAGGTCATTCGGGCTAGAATAAAGGAGGCTCAGTCTAGGCAGAAAAGTTATGCAGATAAGAGATGGAAAGATCTAGAGTTCTCAGTTGGAGACCAGGTTTTCATCAAAGTATCACCAATGAAGGGTGTGATTAGATTTGGGAAATTAGGGAAATTAGCTCCGAGATTCGTTGGACCTTTTCCAATTGTTGAGAGGATCGGGAAACTCGCATATAGAGTTGAGTTACCAAGCTGTTTGGTAGGAGTCCACAATGGTTTTCATGATTCTCATCTCAGAAAATGTGTTAGAGACCCGGAGACTGCTATTGCACCGACTGTGCTAGATGATTTAGTGGTAGAGCCAGATTTGACCATAGTGAGGAAGCCAGTTCGCATAGTTGCGAGAGATGAGAAGATGCTTAGAACCAAGACGATTAGACTAGTCAAAGTCCAGCGGAGCGACGATGAGCGGGACTGTACTTGGGAGATTGAGAGCAGGATTAGAGATACTTATCCTGACTTGTTTGATGGTATGTTTTACCTTCTTGTTTGATTTTGTGTACCTTATCGTAATTTCGAGGACGAAATTCTTTAAGGAGGGGAGTCTGTAACAACCCATATTTTCAGTAACATTATTTAGGATATTTAATTAGTTTAATTAAATAAAATAATGTGTTGATTAGGGGATTGAGATTTTATTTTTAACTAAGGGTAGTCATTCCATTTAACAATGAAATAAAGAAGGGTTTAAATTGAAATAGAGGAGTGGTAAAATAGGAAAGAGGCCATTCCTCTATCCTCCAAACCTTGGCCGTGTAAAATTTTACACGTTCATTTCATTTCCAAAATTTTAAAAGAGGTCGGCCACCATTAACAAGGAAGAGAAGAAGAAAAGCTAGGGAGAAGCAAATTCAAATCAAATCTATTCACATCTCAATCTCCATAACCTCTAAAGCTAAGGTGAATAATGTTTACATCTCATTCTTGATTATGTTTTCGGTTTTAATATGAATTCCGAATATTTTGTAATGATTTTCCATGTTTATAATGATTGAATGATTTAAATTATTAAATCTGAAAAGTCAGCAGCCCTTTGACAAAGTGCAGTACTTTTTATTGGTAAAGAAAGAGGCAACCAATCACAATTATACACGTAAAGCAAGTTAGGTGAAAAGAACTATTTGCTACATGTTTTCACTGTTTCGACATCGTCGGCACCAGGTTCCGCCTCCTCATCTTTGCTTTCGACACAGTCGAAACCAATGCACATGGTATCAGTTTACTGGTACGTAGTGAATTGGATGTAGGCGGAAGGTAGGGAGTCGAAACCAAGGGTTGAGGTAGTCCTTTGTTTTAAATAAAAGAAATACACCTGCTTGCTTTCGACTAAATGGCTTTTGACAAAGTAGCTTTTGACCAAGTCAAATGATTTAAAGAAAATGGATTCGATTGGGTTGCGCCTCTAGTTTTAAATAATTGCTTTCGACTAAGTCGAAACTGTTTTGCTGCCGCCTTTTTACCTTTCGACCCAGATGGTTTCAAAGGGGTTCTTTTGTTTTTTGAAAACTGGCCACCTCTCCAATTCTTTCGAAGGGATGGTTTCGACACCATCACTTCATTACTTAGAAAATGGTTTCAAAGTAGTTGCTTTTGACTCAAATGTTCTTAAGACCCTTTTTCTATAAATAAAGTAAAACCCAAATGGTTTCGAAAGAGATATTTTTAAAAGTTTTCGAAAATGATGCTTTCGACTTTAATGGGTTTCTGATCCTTTTGCTCTACTTGAAGGCAGAATCCAAATGGCTTCGACCGAAATGTTTTTGAATGGTTTTGAAAGGTTTCCACATGTTTTAAATTAAACTCAAAGTGCTTTCGAAAGGATTGAGTTTGACTGTTTCGAAAGGGGTGGTTTCCCAGGGTTTCGAAAGGATTGAAAGGAAGGTTTTTCCTATGTTTTAGAAAGGCAATATTTAAAAGGTTTTAAAAGGGGATGTCTGTTATTTTGAAGCTTTCGGAGAAAAGAAAGGAAAGGTTTTCCAATATTTTCGAAAGGCAATATTTAATAGTTTTGAAAGGATTTTCCAATGGTTTTGAAGGGGTTACCTTCAATGGTTTAGAAAGGGTTGTTTAACGGTTTTAAACAAAGGTTTCGAAAGTATCAAATAGGCAATGTAGCCTAAGTTTTCAAGTTAAAAAGGGTTTTAACTTGTCTTAGAAGGATAGTTAATCCTTATTAAATCCCATCAACATTATTTTGATTAAAGTATATATAACTTGGCAAAATGGATTAGAGTAAAGCTAAATATATATTTTCCTTATATATATATATATGTGTGTGTGTGTGATTTGAAGGACTAAATCATTTTGAATAGGTTTTCAAGGAAATATTTATAGGGTAGTTAACCCTAAGAAAATAATTCGGACAGTTAATCCATTTTGCAGGCAGTCGGCCTAGATTTTGGACTGTTAGTCCAGTTTGCGGGCAGTCAGCCAAGTGGTATAGACAGATAGTCCATTTGTAGCATAACGGACCTTGCTATTATATGTGGGCAGATAGTTCACATGTTACTTGTTTTACGGACAGATAGTCCATTTATTAGCATAAAGGATATTGCTATTTTGATATAATCAGTTTGATTAACCAGTTTGGTTGTAGGAAAGGATTGCAAAATATATATGTTTTGAAAAGGATATTAGTGAGGGGAAACTCGTTCCGCTAAGCGGCGTGGTCTCACTTAATATCAGTAAACCGAGATGTAACAGAATTATTCACACCAGGCTTTATGTCTGACTCGAAGTTTTTGTTTCCCCTTAAACTCTCGGGTACTCAAAATTGATTTGAGTGGGCTAAGGGTTGAGGTTTTCAAGTTTTAGACTTTTGGCGAATAAAGCATCCGAAGACGAGCATGTGGCTGGCGAAATATCGGTTTTGAAATCTCTGATTTTATTCATATTTATATGCTTCTGATATTATGGATACCATTATCATTACCGTATTTTGTCACCAGAAGTTAATTCTATGGATGACTGCAGCATCTGTAGCGCTTAGCTTTTGGCCTCCAGATACGGGATGTTACAACTTGAGTGCAGAAACTGTAGTTGCCAACTCTAGGTCGTGCATCAGATAATTCCTCTTATGGGCCTTCAGCTGCCTACTCGCTTATCACACTACCCTACCCACCTGCATCAAGACTGTGCCTAACCCCATACTACGGGCGTTAGTATACACTGTAAAGGGCTTGGTCCCATCTGGCAACACTAACACTAGCGCGCAGGTCTGTGCCTCCTACAATCCAATGAAAGCTTCCTCACATCTAGCATACCATGGAAAGACAAGATTCTTCTTGGTGAGGCAGGTCTGTGGAGCAGAAATCTTAGCTAAGTCCTTAATGAACTTCCTATAATAACCCGCATGACTAAGAAAACTCCACACCTATGTGGCATTCTTCGAAACCTTCCAATCTTGAACTTCCGCCACTTACTCAGATCCACTGCCAAACCACTCTCTGAAACAATGTGCCCTAAAAAGCGAACCACCCCTCTCTAAAAGTGGCAATTTGAAAACTTAGCCTTTAGCTTATGCGTATGAAGTGTCCTAAGAACTTCCTCCAAATGCAAAGCATGCTCCTCTCTACTCCTCGAGTATACCAGAAAATCATCTACAGAAAATACTACAAACTTATTCGGCAAACTCCTAAACGCTCGGCTCATCAAGTCAACAAAGTAGGTAGGTGCATTGGTTAGTCCAAAGGGCATGACTAATCACTCATACAACTCGTCGGGAGTCCTCAATGTCGTCTTTTGAGTACTATCTTTAGCTACTCTCAACTGATGGAAATCTGTAGCTAAATCAAGCTGGATAAACAACCAACTTATCGAAGAGATCATCTATATGGGGCAAAGGATAGCGATTCTTCTTTGTCAGTTTACTCGACTCCCTATATTCGACACAGAGTCTAAGAGAACCATCTGCTTTGGTGTCAAAGATGACTGGTGCTCCCCACTTAGAAATGCTCCTTCTAATAAAGCCCGTTTCTAATAATTCATTCACCTGTTTATTTAACTTGCATCTTTCCCTTAGAGCCATATGCCTCAGTGGTAAGGCAATTGGTCGAGCATTATCAACAAGATAGATCCTAAACTCGATCTTTCTCTGGGGTGGGATACCAGTAACCTCAGCAAATACATCCATAAAATCTCTAACTCCTGGTATAGAATCAAAATCATCTAACGATAGGTCTACGGAATAAAGGTAGGTCAACATAACTGACACTCTTGGATCATAAAAAACCTCTCAGCTATGCCCACTACAAGTGCCCACTCTAAAAACCCTCCCATCACAGTCCAATTATAGCTCCATACATAGTAAACCAGTCCATGCCTAAGATCAACCCAAATCAAGAAAATCCCGGTACATAGGCATCACAATCAAACTCAATCCCTGTTTGTACCAAAATTGGGCACAACGCTCTTCGGAAGTTTTTGAAGAGATAAAATGAAGAAATTAAATGGAAAGAGAGGAATTATCTAACAAAAACTCCAAATTTCAGATATGAAAATAATTAAAATGCAAGGAGACATAAGAATTTAGAGTGGTTCGGCGTATCGCCTACATCCACTATGAAGTTGATAGCTTTATTGATCTTTCTTTGATGTTTACAATTGATTTCAGCAAATTACAGCGAATAACAATGATTTGCAGTAGTGAAATTCGTTGGTAGCAGCAGCAATGGAGTTCAGATCTGGATCCGGCAGAGTCTGGGCGTTGGAGATCTCAAAGAAGAAGAAGAAGAACCCCTTTTCTGTTGGCATTGGGGGTCTATTTATAGGTGTAGGAGGCTGGTATTTTACTCAGATCTCGGGAGACCCTCTCTGGCACGTGACCAAGCCCGTGCGCCCAAGCCCGTGAAATTTCGGCCCGATCCGTGATCGATACGAACGGATTTCGTATCGATCAAGATTGCGTCCGATGGAGTCGAAATTTGGTGTGGACATTCTTTAGCATGCACGTAAGCTTCTGTGAAAATTTCATAGCATATGGACTTGTGGATCTCGAGTTATGATCGATACGAAATGGAGTTTTTCCATCCACGATCGATACAAATGAATTTCAACTCGATCAAGACTTGCTCCGATTGAGTAGAAATTCGGCAGGAACATTCTTTATGTCATATGTAAGCTGCTGTGAAAATTTCATAGCATTTGGACTTGTAGATCAAGAGATATGATCGATGCAAGTTGGAGTTTTTTCCATCCGCGATCGATACGAACGAATTTCGACTCGATCAAGACTTGCTCCAATTGAGTCGAAATTTGGTAGGAACATTCTTTATGTCATTTTTAAGCTGCTGTGAAAATTTCATAGCATTTGGTCTTGTAGATCAAGAGATATGATCGATGCAAGTTGGAGTTTTTTCCATCCGCGATCGGTACGAACGAATTTCGACTCGATCAAGACTTGCTCCGATTGAGTCGAAATTTGGTAGGAACATTCCTTAGGTCATACTTAAGCTCCTGTTAAAATTTGGTGGCATTTGGACTCGTAGATCTCGAGTTATGATCGATGCAAGTTTGGATTTCTCAACCGTGATCGATCAATATCTTGAGCATACGAACTCCGATTGACTTGAAATTTGGAACGTTGGCTCTCATAGTTTTGCTTGTCATGTCATATTAATTTTAGCCCGTTCTGGGATCGAAAAAAATTCGTCGACATCCATAGTGAGCTTGCGTACAACCAATCTTCAGGATGAACTGCCCTTGGTTTTTAGTCAAGTTCTTGGTGTCACGGCCTTGCCAAAAGGCGGGATAACAATCCCCAATATCACCAATTTCAAACCCCGACACATTGTGGACAAATAGACCGATCATCCTATGGGGTTTGACACAACTATAGGGTCTGTCACAGTTCTAGGGATTAGGTGTAAGTCCTCAATAAGTGTAGCGACCCCTAAATTTATCACTTTAGAAAATAATATTTAATTTATAAATATTCAAATATAAGGTTTTATAACACAAATTATATTGTTTGAACAATGATTAATAATGGTAATCTTATTTTGAATAAGTAATTACAAAAACATACTCTTTGGAAAAAAATCGATAAAGTGACCGGAAATCGTTTTATCAATAAACCGCTTTTTAACCATCAGAAATTGCGAACGAGTCTAGATACATGCACTTAATTATCCATATAAGTATGAATATGTAATAAAATTATTTATTTTATTTTTGAAAATAAATTGTTTTTATGACATCATTGATGATATCATCATTTTCAAATAATCGATTTTTGAATTTAAATAGAGTTTAAATGATTTTATAATTATTTTAAAATCAAATGGCCCTTTGGAGTATTAAATAATAATAGAAATATTATTTTCAAACTTTGTTTACCGATATATATAGTTTAACTAAGAAGTGAAAATACGACCAAAAATCAAAATCGAAATTCATGATGATTTGACGTGGAGAAGTTTTGCAACGTTATAGGTTATATGTGACATGCATATACACATATACACATCCATGAACATATGAAAACATTTAAGAATTACCATTTACATTTCATATTTACTAATGGTAAAATAATAAATATCATGATATTTATTTACAAATATCATGATATTTCCTAATCAAAACAAACAAAACTCTCCACCACTTATACACACATGGGTAGCACATTAGTATGGCACATGAGGGGGGTATGGTTCAGCCATGAGAATGATGGAGGAGGAGGATGCAATGGTGATGTGTGGCAAAATAAATATCATGATATTTTCTCATATTTTTGCCTATAAATTCAAGCCATCCATCCTCACTTTCATTGTAACGACCCCGGATTTTATGTATATTTAAATTGATAATTAATTGAATTTTTGAATTAAAATTGTGAAATTAATTTGTAAATTGAAGCGAGTTTCCCCAATTCAAATAGAAAATATATTAAATCATTTGAATTTAAATTTCGAGTAAATGGTTTAATAATAAATGATAATAAATAATATAAGAATTGATGGTTTATGTTAGAGAAATAAAAATAAATATTTAAGTTAGAAATACATATTTAAGTTGGAAAATAGAAATAGATGTAGATAAGATAAATTATAAAAATGAAGTAAAACATTTGATAAAATTTAACAACAAATTAAAATAGAAATTTACATTATAAAGTAATGAAACAAATAAACAAAAATATGTATCCATGTACTCATGGAAGCAAAAGACAACAATAATAAATGCTTGAATCTCTAGCACACAAAATACATATCTAGCAGCCACCAACATCTGCATAGTCAATAAAACAAGTGAACAAATGTATATGTGTAGCTTGTAAAAGAATGAAAAAATAAATACATGTATTAGCTTGTATAAGAAGACACCACAAATATCTTTATATATGTACAAATGAAAAAAAAAGTAAATTTGTACAAAGGCAATTAATGCAAGCCATCACGTTGCACAATTATATCAGCCACCAAGAGGAAGAAATATCACTGACCATTGTACAACAAATAAAAATATTACCCTATATTGTACAAAACATAATATCACCTTGTATAAAAAAAATACATATCACCTGTAATCTTCTTTCTGCATATCAACTTCTTCATTTCATTTTCGTCCTTCAAGCTGAGAAAAACTGAGGCAAACACTATCTAAAACTCAAACAAACAAATCAACATACAAATTCATATAAACCAGAGATCAAGGAAGATTTCAGCTTGCAACTTTCACAAGCCTGTTTCAAAATAAAAGAGCTATGTTCTTCTTCCTAAAATCAAGGTGAGTAACATCATTTTAAAACTTAAGTATATGACTCTGGATTGTATGGAATAAGTAAGCTTTGTTTATATATATGTTTTCTGTATATATATGAATTGTTCTGTGAAAATTTTATCTACCTGTTCTCCTCTGTTTGTAGTTACAGAGTTAAATAGTTATTCAAAATTCAAAACTTCTCCATCATACCATTTACAGTCTTACAGTTTAAACAAAACAAGTTGCTTAAACACAAACTAAGATAAACAAATTTGTTTTAGACATGTTAGTGGAATATATCAACTGGGGAACTTGTTTTACAGTACAACATATAATTATATGTTGAATTCGAGTGTTTTAAAATGCTAATTCAATTTCATAACTTGAATCCACACTGCAAAATAAGATTTTTAAAACAAAAATGGGAATTTTTAGTTAAGAATACTAGGAGCAGTTCATAGATGAACTGGAAATGCATTTTTATCAATTTCTGGTAACCGAGGAATTTTTGGATGTTGGATTTTTGCTTGAAGCTAGCTTGGCCATCGATGAAGTTAGGAAAATTGTTAGATAATTTTTCTATTGTAAGAGATGATTGAGCGAAGCAAGATTAGGGTTTATGCTCGAGTTTTGACGTGGTTTGGAAACAAGGTGATTTCGTCACCACGGGTTGATCGAGTGCTTCGGGGTTTGGGGAAATGGTAGCTTGGTCGTAGTCGAAGTCGTAGCCGGAGTTGAAGACCTTCAGGTGGTCGGAGCTGCGAGGACGAAGTGTTGACAGGTTTGAGGAGGTGATGGCTCTTGTGTTTCCAGGTTTTGGATTTAAACTCGAACTCAATTTCGAGTGAGTTGGAGGAAACCTGATGATTGTGTTTGGATGTGGAGGATGACGCCGATGTGGATGGACCATCGGAGATGGTCGGTGGTGGATAAAGTCACCGTGCATGTGCACGGTGTACTGCAAATTCTGGTGATGTGAATTTTGGGTTGTTTCGAGTTGATGAGGTATTGACTCGAAGTAGCTTAATGTTTAGCTCGGGGAAGTAGGGTATTGGACTCAAAGCAGATGAGTGTTGCCTCAGGTAAATTGTTGGCTACAGGTTTTACTGAAACCTGTTACTCTGTTTTAAATTTTTAAAATAAAATTCAAAAAGCTAAGTTTAAATGAAAAGAAAAGTTTTAAAATAAGTTTAAATCCAAGTTTAAAATTGGTTAAAAGGTTTTTTTATAAAATTATTTTAAATTAACTAAGTTTAAAAGTGTTTAAGATACATATAACCTTTGTTTTAAAATTTATTTTAAATAAACTTAGTAATGTAATCAAGTGGTTAATTAAGAAGGATAAAAGGTTTTAAAGGTTAATTACCTTAATGTAATTAAGGGTTAATTAATTAATGTAATTAATTAAAGATAATTAATTAAAGGATAATTAAATAATTAAAGGTTAATTATTTAATGATTAAAGGTTGATTGATTTATTAATTAAGGTTGATAATTAATAACTAAAGGTTAATTAATTTATTATCGAAGGTTAATTAATAAATGATTAAAGGATAATTAATTAAAATGGTTTGTAATTAATTAATGTTAATTAAACCAGGATTAGTGACTAATCTGATTTAATTTAATCAGATAAATAAATTGACCTTACCTATGAATGTTTGGACCTGACTGAATGATTGAATTATTTGATATCCCTGATATGTGATGCTTTGTGATATATCCTGATTTATGTTGTGATATGTTTCTCTGGGATGAATGTAATTAATTCCCTATGATGTAATTTATTATCTGTGATATATATCTATCTGTGATCTGTGTATGAACGATAAGCGTTATAGTTTATACCGCTTATCAAATATATTGTTGTATTTGAACTCTGTGATGGTTGATGATATTGCACTACTGTGTTAAACCCCTGGACTACACTTTTACACGCACAAATATGGATTTCACGTGGAAATCAATTAAGTCGCAGATAATCTAAATTTAATATTTTTGAAATTGAAATTTTAATTTTAATTGATTTTGGAAATGGATTTGGGTCAAATGTTAAAGCTTTTGAAAAGGTGTTTTCAAAGATAAAAGTTATTTTGAGTAACTTGGTGAAGTTTCTCAATTTAAATAATTTAATTTGAATTTAAATTTGAATTCAATATTTGAAATTGAATCCAATGATTTGGAAATTATGGTTAAGATGTTATAAATGTGTTTATATGAATTTAAACAATTTTAAAAGTATAGTTTTGAGAATTTGAAATTAACCCAAGGACTTTAACTCGTATAAATGAATCAGAATTTCCGAAATGAAAACTATTTGTTTTCAAATAATAGAAGCTTTCATATAAGGAATGAATTTCCAAATTGTGTCAAAAGAATTTCAAGTTTGAAAGGAAAATAGTTTCCCGAATTATGAATAAATCTTTGTGAAAGATTGTTGAACTTTGTTTTGAAATTGGAAAGGTGTACTTTTGTATAAAAGGTCGAAATGGAATTGTTTTGAAAGCTATCAATTAAATCTTTGATTTAAAGATTTAACGAGTTAATCCAATTGAAATGGAAATTGATTTGAAAATCTATGAATAGATCTTTGTGAAACTGGGTGAACTGTGTGAATTGAATCTTTTTGTTTAAAAAGATTAGAAATGGTAATGTGTTTAAACCATTTGAAAGAGAAGGTTTGGGTAATAAGTTGTGACTTAATTGAAATACCAATATCCATATGTTTTTAAATATTCCGCTCATTATTTGGTTTAGCCGGGAGAGGACCTTTGTGTCATATAACCCATTCTGAATAATGATACGACGTTATGGATAGCATTTGAAGACCGGTGGTGAAGACCGGATATTTTCGAAAACGAAAGGACAACTCGTCGAATGTCTCTGCATCGACTGGTCCCCGATATAGAGATTTGATCACCCTTTGTGATGGGAAGTCCGGACGTGATTAGAAATTATCCGGATTTGCAAGGGCTTCTTCGGAAGTGTCTTCAGTTATGTTCGAACCCGGAACAGACTTGTATGGTTATATGTCTGACATTACACTTTGAGATATAAAGCTGATTTCTTTCAAATACATTTCTGTTTGGTGGAGGAGAATTTATTCTCTTAGCTTAACACCCTTCTCTGAGACGTACGAGCTCAGAGATTATGTAGTTGAAGGTTATCAGCGATATACTCCCAATTTGGTAGTGTGACATGCTGAGTGCTGCTGTGTGTTGCTGATCATTTGTTGATCAAAGCATGGCTTTGTGAAAAAGCGTAGCTTTGTGGACGAGACCTCACCGAGCCTCACAGACCGGAAATGGTCGAAACAGGAAAGATGCGGCAAGGTTTCAGGGGTAGCTCCCCTAGGGTATGACCATTCCTTCTGGAAAAAGGTGGTATCATGGTATGGAGCCCAGATATTTACCTGTGTGTTTTCTCCAATCTCATTTACTGTGTGATTGTTGATGTGTGATCGAGGCGCCTGGGATAAAGGTCGCAAACGACCGGGGGTGGAATATCTCAGGTTTACTACCCGGGAAGGGGGTAACCGGCCTTGTGTTGGCAGAGAGCCAGGTGGTTCTCGGGGCGTCCCGCCAGAGGAGTTCCCATGTGGCATAGGAAGTTCCTTAGCCTGACCATTTGTTGGAAAATCCAAAGAAACAATACGAGCCCTTTACAATTGCAATTTGTATAACCTGTCACCTCAGGTGGCAGCTATAGCAGGCATAATATAATGGTACCTATGCTGGCTAAGATTAATATTATACTTTCGAAATATTTTCTGCACTATGCACTAGTAATAATATCAAAAGAGTTTTTCTTGCGTAGTAAGCATGTTTGACTATCATAAGGAGAAATCTCCCCCATGTGTGCGATTGCATTGTGTGTGTGTCGGGAGGCCTTATGGTAGTTTCATTTTCCAAAAGCATTGCGGATTTCAATGTTTAAAATTATTTTGTTGGTTGTTTTAAAGATAAACTGTTTTTGTTACTCACACCAGTCCCATGACTGACCCGGAGTTTATTGTTCTCTTCCTAAACTCAGGGTGCCCATAATTTTCCACACGGGCAGTCTAGAGTTGTGTTTCTTTTCAGATAGTCAGGTTTAGTAGATTATCTGGAGCTAGTTCAATCCTTGGAGTTCATGGACCGACATTGCTTATCTTTGTGGTTCGAGCTTGACATTGGAGTGGTTGGACTCAGCCTCTCTGACTGATCATTTGGAGTTATCACTTCTGTTTTCCGCTGTATCATTATTTGTCTCTGATATTGTTGTATCATATTGATATCATTGTTGTATATCATTCTAGATATTGTATTCATTGGAGTTGTATATGATATCATCTATTTCTTTATTCCGCTGTGTTGTTATACTTACTGTGTTATAAGCTCCGGGGAGCCAGATTCGGCGTTTGAATCTACGGCATTTGAGTACAAATGAAGTACGGGTGCCGATTTTGAAAGGCCGAGTCCGGGATCTTCACAATCATTCACGCTCTCTTCTCTTCATTTCTTAAGCTTCTTCATCTTCTTCCTCCTCCACATTAATGCCTTCCATAGCCTCTTAGGAAAAATCAAAAATAGCATCGAAGTTCTGTCAAAATAAGTCATAAAATATAGAGAGATATACGACTTTGAGTTCGAGATCAAGTTAGTGATCTTCTCCTTCTTCTCCTACCAAGTAATACCTATCTAAGCATTCCACCACCCTTGCAAGCCCAAGGCCAAACTCCTAGCAGTCTTGATGCAAGATTCGTAAGTTCCGGTTCCAAGATAATGGAGTTAAAATCGATCGAAAGTTAGATCAAAAGGATATCAAGTGAGAAACTCTAATTTTTTTATTATAAATTATATGGTGGTATATATGCTTGTTTTCTATGGTTGTTTGTCATATTTTGACGGGATGATATGTTTGTTTGATTGTGGAAATAATTCACATTAAATACACGTCAAATTTACATAAAGGAAATCACTTTCCTATATGAATTATAAAAGTGTTACGGCTTAGTTAAACCTCTTTAAAATGATTTAAGATGATTTGTAAATGTTTTATACACATTAAAATTCAATTTGGAAAAGTTTTGACAAGGTATGAAATTGGAGTCAAAAATAGACGCGTCGCATAACGACAGTTTGCAATTTCGCGCTATAAAAGTTAAATCAATGTGTAAAGTGGAATATAGTTCGTAATAATTCAAAATAAGAATTTTTCAAACTCTTATAACTACGGTTTTCAAATAAAAAAGAAAAATCAAGATTTTATTAAGTAAAATTTTAGATGTGTCTAAACCAAGTTTTCAAAAACGTCACGCTTTGGCAATTCAGAAATCAAAATGGCAAAATCTTTAAAATGGATATTTTTAAATCTTTAAAAATATGAAATAAATTACATAAATATATGAAAATGTTTTAAAAGGGATTTCAGTTATAAAAATGGACATATGTTGAATGAAGTTAATGTTTTGATCAAAGAAGCTTTTAAAAAAACTATTCGCAGCACTTTTTACGGTAGTTTTTGGTAGCTTTTGAAATTAAGATTTAAGCTTGGGATTTTCTTCCCAAATCTTTTGCAAACGTTTTTCAAATAATGAATCAAGTATTTTAAAGAGTTTAGAGTTAATCAAATAACTTGACCGCCTTATAGGTGATATAGAGATAGTCTCTAAGCTTGAGTTTGGAAAATTGGTTGCCTGCTCTTCCTAGCTATCCGGACTGGTCCGATGGAGGGATAGTAAATTTTATTTACTTGAATTACATTTTCTTAAGGTAAAAAAAGAGACGTGGAGATTTCCAAAAGTTAAGCAAGATTTTAAATAATATGATTTTGGTGATATATGAAACATATTGGTTAAACTCTATACTACATTCCAAAGAGAAAACTCGTACTATCCATATGAATTTAAAAGGTGATTTCACATTTATTCGATGAATAGTACAGGTTGAATACAGAAATTAGTATTGAGTATAATTAATATAATTCTCATGGATCCTATTTACTCAATACTAACTAGATTTGAATTTACCATCTTATATAACATGGTTTTAACCCATTTGAAAGATATGTTTTGAAAATATGAAACCTCTATTAAAATTGTATTAAAATATGAAAACATTTTCCTATGTAATTAATGAGAAATGGTTTGGTGTTTCTAAAGTTAAAAGGTGGTTTAATGATTTCGTATATACTGAAAAAGGAATGGTTTGAAGATGAAGATGTTTATCTCTAGAAGATATTTTATCTGGAGAAAAGATACTGATAAATTGAATAATAATCACTCACAAACTTAACTTCTTTTATTGATAAATTAGTTCGGAGGAACCGGGGCCGGATTTGGGTGATTCCTATCCGAAAACCACTTTAAACCAATATACGTTCGAAAGTGAAAATATGTTGAAGACGATGATTTTGAAGACAGAGATCATCATAATGTAGGGCTACTTGCCTCTAACCTCTGGGGTAATTCCCTTATCATTAATATGGTCGCAGTGGTTCCTTTAATTTGAAATCTACTAATCCTAGGAGTGATTCCCAAACAGGATGTAGTAGGAGAAATGCCTTCGGTTTGCCTGGTTCCTGGAAAACTTGTATGGACGAATGTCTGACATTGCATTTCTAAGACCACGTACAATGATTTCTACAAACGTACATATGTTGGTGCTGTAGGAGGTAACCCCTCTTATACTTAACACCCGTCTTTGAGATGTACGAGCTCATGTGGAAATCAATAGTGTGTTGTTGGAAATGGGAATGTGGCATTTAAAGTAGGATTTGTTCTTTGAAAGGAAAAATGTTACCTTAAGCCTTGCACATCGGGAATAACAAAAACATGGTAGATGCGGCAGGGCTATGTGGGTCGCACCCATTAGGATATGGTCATCACCTTTCTAGATTACCCTCTATATTTCGGGTATGTTGTGTATGCTTTGGGATCCCGGTAAAGGTTGATAACGACCAGGGTGATGTCATATTGTGTACTATCTATGGTAATGGTAGGCCGGTTCTATGTTGGTAGAGGTTGGAGCCTCAAGTGCATCCCTCTAGAGATGTACAATCGGAAGGTAGTCCCTTATCTTGTCATTGTATGGAGTCCATTCTCCAATAAGAGTCTTTATGGTTTTAGTTGTAAACCTATTTTGCTAGAATTTAATAAATGTTACAATTTCGGCTAAGATTAAATAAGTTTATTTGAATGAGTTTTCAAAGAATGTCATTAAAAATAATATCCCTAATTTTGCATAGAAAATGGTTTCGTTATCATAACATAAAAACCCGTTTGTGTTTATGTGCGGCATGGTCTTATGAGATACCATTTGTTTTAAAAACCCTTATTTTGACTTTATCACATTAGTCCCCATGACTGATCCAGAGTTTATTTTCTTTTCCCCTTAAACTCTGGGTGCCCTATTTTCTTAGGCAGCCAAGTAGTTAGGTAGCTTGGAGCATGGAGCATGAAGCTAGAGGGTCCTATTTAGATAGTTATCTATTTCTATTTTTGTTGTATTATGTATAAGTATCAACCAGCACTTATATGAATAGGCAGTTATAATTGTCCCTGGCTGGGTTAGTACTTGCTATGACTCTGATATCTCATTTTGAGAATGATTGTATGTATTATCTATTTGTATAATTACAAGTTGTTAAATGCGATGTGAGAATTTGTGTTTCTACCTTATATCTTTATTTTCTTTTACCAATGGTCATTCGCCTCTCTGGCACTTGAATTTGCGGCACCTGAATACCGTGGATGCATTAGTGTCGATTTTCGTGGGTCGAAAAGGTGGGTTGTTACGGTTGATATCAGAGCTTAGGTTGAGCGAACACCTAAGCCTTGATGAGGTCAACTCGTTAGAGATAGAGTTAGTAATGCCCTAGAATGAGTTTCGTCAGTGAGAGTGCGTATTTAATTTTTTTATCCAAATAAGTATATTCGAATTTTATGCCCATTCCCTAAGATAGTCTCATCTATGTTCTAAATTGTCTCTTTACTATATCCAGATAGTGAGTGATGAGTAACTAAAGAGGATGTGGAAGGGGAGGTAGCAACGCAATGGCCACCAATGGTCGAACTCCAAATGCTGCGGTAATTGAAGAAGTAATGGTTCCTGTGCAACCTCAAGTTAACTTTACCGCTCTTTGCAAAGATTATACCAATTTGGGAGGAAAGCCATTTAAGGGTACAGAGTATATTATTGAAGTTCAAGCTTGGCTCTGATCCTATGAGAATTTTTTTAAAGTATTAGACATCGATGATAATCGAAAGAGGTTCTTGGCAACCGGGCAATTGAAGGATGGAGCTCTAGCTTGGTGGGAGTCCATACTCATAATGAGTTGGAAGATAATTTCTCTTGGGTAAGTTTTAAAGAAGTTTTTGAAAGATAATACATGTCCAATGCTGGGAAATCCCGCTTCTATAGAAGTTTCATGGATCTGAAACAAAAAGAGATGCATGTGGAAGAATATTTGCACAAGTTCAATGAATTATCTCACTTTGGGCCAAGATTGATAGACACGCCTCTGAAAAAACGAGATGTTCATTTCTAGGATGAAGGAGCAGTATTAGGATAGGATGGCCGCTCATGTAAAAGTAATAGATATGGATTTAATACATATAGGTTTCCGTTATGAAGCTTTGGACAAGAAGAATCCGATCGCAACCCAAAACAACAACAACAACAAGAGGAAGTTCAATAACAATAGAAAGAAGCTATGGCAAGGAAAGCCCAGAGGAGGATCTCAGGAAAACCATTTTAAAGATGTTGAATGTTTTAACTGTAGAAAGAAAGGCTATTATTAGAAGTATTGTAGGAGTCCCAAGGTTCAAAGGCAGCAGTAAGGAACCGTCTCTCCTATGGTTCAGAATAGTCTCTGTCACAACTACCATCAACTCGACACTGGAAAAACAAATGCATATTAATAAAGAAAGGAGAGTAGGTTAAGGTCTATGCTATCAAAGATGAGCCTTCAACCTCTACTGATGTAAAGGGAAAAGAAGTCCTTGAAGGTAATATCTATGTCAATGATGATTTAGTTAGATTATTGTTTGATACTAGGGCTTTCCATAGTTTTATTGCTAAAGGATTGGTTGATAAATTTAAACTAATCACAAAAATATTAGATACCCCTATTTATGTGTCTAATCCAATAGACGGTACAACTAATCTTTGTATGATTTGTGAAGACGCCTGAGTTACCCACTTGTCCCATAATTTTTCATGCGATATATTTGTTCTTGACTTTATTGGATTTGAAGTTTTACTCAGAATGGATTGGTTATCTAAGTATAAAGCTATTGTTGATTGTGTTAAGAGGACAGTGACTATATGGACCAACTTCGGGAGGTTTATTGAACTATTGTATGAAGAATCTAGTCCGGTGAGGGATAGTTTCATGTATGCACTAGACTCATCCAAAAAAGGTTTGGAAACGATACCGATTGTTAAGGAGTTTCAGGATGTTCTTGAAGAGGTGAAAAGATTGCCCTCACATCGGGAAATTGAGTTCCCTATTGATTTGATTCCCGGTGCAAGGCTTGTTATACACCCCATTCGAAGGATGAGTTGAGGAATCAAACCAATGAGTTGTTAATGAAAGGGTTGATTAGGCTTAGTCACTCAAGTTGGAGCGCAGCGGTAGTTTTCGTTGCAAAGTCCGATGGCTCCCTAAGGCTTTATGTAGATTATCGAGACCTGAACAAGTAGACGATTAAGAACAATTATCATCTACCTCGAATAGATGACTTGTTTGATCAACTTCATGGTGCTCGAATATTCTCACAAATGGATTTGGCCATATGATTCCATCAACTAAGGATGGCAGAAGATTGCATTCCATTATCTGCATTAAGAGGTTCAGATTGTTTCTACGAATGGTTGGTTATGCCTTCCAGGCTGACCAATGCGCCCGCTTATTTTGTGGATCTCATGAATAGAGTGTTTAAAGATATGCACAACAAATTCGTGGTTATTTTTATTGACGGTGTTCTTATCTATTCAAAGACCCAGGAGGAACACGAAAGACATCTAGAGATTGTATAAGGGATATTAAGGAGACATGTGATTAAAGCCAAATTCTCAAAGTGCCATTTTTGGGAGAAGAAGGTAAAGTTCTTTGGACATGTGGTGTTAGAGGATGGAATTTCGATAGATCCGGGAACGATTTCAGCCATATAAGATTGGAAGCAACCATGGACTCCGACGAATGTCTGCAGCTTCTTAGGATTGGCAGGATATTACAGGAGGTTTATTCAAGACTTCTCAAAGATTTCCTCTCATCTAACAAAGTTGACTATGAATAATGTTAAGTTTAACTGGACACCGAAATGTGAGGAAGCATTTAATGTGTTGAATAAAAGGTTAATCAGTGCTCCAGTCCTAGTTATTGCTAATGAAAGCTGTGGTTTGACTATATATATTGATGCTTGTGGAGAAGGAGTAGATGCAGTTCTGATGCAACATGGAAAAATTATCGATTATGCGAGCAGACAACTGAAGACTCATGAAAGGAATTATGCAACAAACGACTTAGAATTATTAGCTGTTGTGTTCGCATTAAAAATGTGGAGGAATTATTACTGGGTAAGAATTCCTTATGGTTTATTTTAATAAACTTTAATTTACCTGAGTAAATAATATTCCTTCTTTAAATAGGTGAAAAGTTCGATCTCTTCATAGATTACGAATCTTTGAAGTATCTTTTCACTTAGAAGGACTTAAATGTGAGACGGCAACGTTGGTTAGAATTTCTCACGTCATACGATCTTGACATTTTATATACGCTTGGGAAAGCTAATGTAGTAGCGGATGCGCTAAGCGAAAGGTATGCCATTATAGCTTATTTATTGGTACGTGCAACCTAGATTAATCGTATAAAGGAGAACCAGCTTAGGGATCCATTGATTACAAGGATAGCCAAGGAAGTTGAGGAGAACATGATATTGGGAAGATGGATGGGATTCAATGTGGATGAGCAAAGAATTCTAAGAATGCATGCTAGAATTTGGGTTCGTATATTGATGGGATTAGGCAGGAAGTTCTAGCAGAATGTCATAATTCACGACTTACAATACATCTAGGAGTTACCAAGATGTATCGAGACATGAAGAGGACTTTCAGTTGGGAAGGTATAAAAGGGGACATTTCCATCCATGTTAGTAAACGTGCAAATTGTCAGCAAATCAAAAGCGGTCGGCAAGAGACTGCAGGACTACTTAAACCTCTTGAGGTTCCAACTTGGAAGTGGGACCAGATATCAGTGTATTTCATTGATGGCTTACCTTGAACGAGGAAGGGAAATGAAATCGTTTGGGTTATCATAGATCAATAGCGCACACTTTATTCAAGTAAAGCCAACAAGGACAGCCTAGAACTTAGCTGAAATATACATGAGAGAGATTGTTCGACTATATAGAGTTTCGAGTAGCATAGTGAGTGATCGAGATCCAATTTTTACCAGTCAGTTTGGGAGGCATTACAGACAGATTTGGGAACGAAGCTGGATTTAAGCACTGCATACTATCCCCAAACTGATAGGCAAACTAAAAGGGTAAATCGAGTATTAGAAGATCTTCTGAGAGCTTGTGTCTTATATTTTGGAGGTTCGTGGAAAAATCATCTTCATCTCGTGGAATTCTCCTATAATAACAGCTACCAAGCAAGTATTAGCATGGCACCATATGAAGCCTTATATGGTCGTCCATGTAGATCACCAGCATGTTGGATCGAAACCGGAGATCAGTTAATACTTGGTCCTGATATGATTCGAGAAGCCTCGGAGAAAGTAGATATAATCAGGAAGAAGCTAAAGGAAGCTCAAAGTAGATAGAAAAGTTATGCCGATCAGTGGCGTAGAAATTTAGAATTCTCGGTTGGAGGTTTTGTATTTTTGAAAATCTCTCCAATGAGGGGAGTAGTGAGATTTGGAAGGACTGGGAAGTTAGCATCTTGATATATTAGACCATTTCCCATTTTTGAGCGGATTGGTCCACTAGCCTATCAAGTAGAATTAAAAGAAAGATTGTCGGGTGCACACAATGTTTTTCACGTATCTCATCTGCGAAAGTATGTGTATGACACGGAACAATCATAGAGACAGATGCCCAAGAAGATCTGGAAGTGGAACAAAACTTAACTGCTATCAGACAACCTAATCAAATCGTGGATCGTAATGAGAAGCGATTAAGGAGAAAGGTTATAAAATTAGTTAAAGTTCAGTGGAGTGGTGAGGCTGAAGACTGCACTTAGGAAACTTAGGATAGAATGAGAAAAACTTACTTGAGTTTAGGATTGATGCATAGTTTGCATCTTGTATCGATGTAGTGTACTCACCGCATGTGGTGTAGTCACTTATCATATCTTTGTATTCCATCATGTCTAATATATTCCTTTTTGAGTTATCTTCTTCTTGTCGTAAATTGCGGGGACGAAATTCTTTTAAGGTGGGAAGTCTATAACAACCCATGAATTTATCACTTTGGAAAATAATATTTAATTTATATATATATATTCAAATATAAGGTTTTATTACACAAATTATATTGTTTTGAACAATGATAAATTGTGGTAATCTTATTTTTAATAAGTAATTACAAAAATATACTCTTTGGAAAAATATCGATAAAGTGACCGAAAATCGTTTTATCGATAAACTACTTTTTAACCATCAGAAATTGCGAATGAGTCTAGATACATACACTTATTTATCCATATAAGTATGAATATGTAATAAAATTATTTATTTTATTTTTAAAAATAAAACGTTCTTATGACATCATCAATGACATCATCATTTTCAAATAGTCGATTTTTGAATTTAAATTGAGTTTTTTTTTTGAGAAAAATGTGTGATCCTCTAAGGAAGAGGAGAGCACACATGCATATATATATAATACCATAAATAAAGGAGCTGCCAACAAGCCTGGCAGGTAGCCAAAAAAAACCCCATACAAAAAGAATCAAAAAACAACCCTCCCAAGAGTCTAAAAAACTAAAGACACACTCGAAGAAAACTACAGAAAAAACAGCAACTAAGGACAGAAACAACTCCATATAAAGAGCAAACCTACAACAACCACTCCACAAAGCCAGCCATGATAACCAAAAACGCCTCCATGAAAAGAAACAGACTACAACATCTCCACCACACCCACAGCATCAACAGTCCTCCGACCAAACAACCGATCTCAAGCAATAGACCTAAAAATCTTAAGATTCAACCTAGGACTTCTTCTAATGATAACATTAGGACTACTCCTACAAATATTATTACGCGCTTTGGGAATAGAATTAGAAACGAGCATGTGAAGAAGAACTTCTACGAGATGCCCAGCAGCAATACACTATAAATCTGAAAAGACTAACATAAAAGTAAATGCTCTTGTTTGAGTCACTTCTTGAATCAGAAAACTTTCCTAACGACTGAGAATGACTGCATTGAATCCTGACGCTACGACGAACCGACCCACTAGCTGCCACAGACTTCCTCCGTCAACCACTCTTCGAAGAAGAATAACAAGAAGTAGAAATACTTCTTACTTCCCCATAATGAACATCCAACTGTGAACCCGACTTCTCCTCACACAATAACGAAGAAGCTGAATCAATAGCGCCACAACTACTCACCAAAGCTAACGAATCCCCTACATTCACAGAATTGCTACACAATATCCCTAACTCAAAAACTGCAGAAGAATCTGTACACCCTTCTTCCAGTTTATCAGATCCACCCAAATCCACAGCAAAAAAATCAGCCTTATCACCAATTTTGTCACAGGCATCAACACCGATACAAGATTTGCAAACATCATTATAGACAACACCCAACCTATTCACATCAGTCAAATTATCAATACCCATAGAGGAGTTTGAAGTAGCCATTAAGATATTGTGTGCACCGTGTTGAGCATCGTGCACAATAGAAAAGGTGAGCAAATCAACTGATGCAGCAGTGTTCAACTTTGAGATCGCTCCAGAAAAATATTCAGACAGATTAACAACAGGAACACTAGCTTCAAGCTCTGAGACATTATCAATATCATTCAGCTGATCCAATGACATGATCCACTGAAAAAAATCCCCAGACTCAAACTTATTCTCAACACCTGAATAACCAATATCGACTCTTACTAGAGAATCTTCAAGTTCCTCCATCAACAAATTATCTAATTTACTATGATCGAACATAACACTCTGGTCACTTAAGTCAACAACAGACGACGAAACAAAATCCAAATTCTTCGACCACACATCACTGCAAGAATCTATAGAGGATTGTGAAATCTGGTCATCTGACGAGATACTCTGATGATCAAATTCGAGATCAAACAGGAACTCACTCAAGATAAAAAAAATCATTAAAACTAACACCATTATTATCAACAGATGCATTGTTTTGAACATTTGCTCTCATTTGATGTTCAATCGGATTATCTGACAGGGAAAGGATACTCTTATCACTATCAATTACAACCATGTCGTTCCCAATAACATCAGAAATAATCGCCGAATCAAGGCATTCAAATTTGTTGGCTGTTAGAATTTCAAAATGCTCTAATTTATGGGTAGAAGGTTTACCTTTCTTGGTCTTAATGCGAGTAAAATCTTTGCTAGATTCCAAACCCAATCCTTCTACCTTAGCAATAAATGAATGTAAGAAATTATCGTTAAGGGTAGCAACAACAGGATCGAACATAAAAGGATCGAAATTTATTGAATCCTCTCTTTTATTGGGATTCTCATTTTCACTCTTGTTCGAAACAACATGGTTTTCTTTTTTCTTATTAGGAGAGGAGGCATACTTACCGAAATAAAGTTTTGGATCCCCAAATTTTTCTCGATATCCCCTTCCGATGTTAGGCGAATTTATGATATTAAAATGGAACAACAGATCTTCTAAATATTTGATTCCCTCATTACAATCTTGCCATAAGCGATCCAATAAAATCCTCTTTAAAAGCAAACATTTAAGAACAAATTGAAATCCATGATCTCTGAAAGTTGCAGATTCGTTGTTTGATTTGAACGAATGCTCATACTTCTTGTGACCAGATTTACCACATGCGAAACATTTAATTGGGTCTCGGCATTGAGAGGCATAGTGGTTATAATCTCCACATCTGAAATAGTAATCCCTTCTTTTTCTTGATTCAAACCAGTTCTTGTTCATAGAGCGAGGCAAAGAATACTGATGGCCATGAAAAGTATGACGATCCTTTACCTCTTGCGCATAAGAAAGATAAGGCAAGAAATCATGATGAGGATAATTCGGCCGAAGAAAAGAAGATGGTTGAAAAGAGGACGAAGAATTATCCATAAATGAAAAGATGGTTGAAAAGAGGACGAAGAATTTAAATAGAGTTTAAATGATTTAATAATTATTTTGAAATCAAATGAGGTCCTTTGGAGTATTAAATAATAATAGAAATATTATTTTCAAACTTTGTTTACCAATATATATAGTTTAACTAAGAAGTGAAAATATGATCGAAAATCAGAATCGGAATTCGTGACGATTTGACGTAGAGAAGTTGTGCAATGTTATAGGTTTTATGTGACACATATACACATCTACACATCCATGAACATATGAAAACACTTAAGAATTACCATATACATTTCATATATTTACTAATGGTAAAATAATATAAATATCATGATATTTATTTACAAATACCATGATATTTCCTAACCAAAACAAACAAAACTCTCCATCACTTGTACACACATGGGTAGCACATGAGTATGGCATACGAGGGGGGTATGGTTCAGCTGTGAGGATAATGGAGGAGGATGATGCAATGGCGATGTGTGGCAAAAGAAATATCATGATATTTTTCTCACATTTTTGCCTATAAATACAAGCCATCCATCGTCACTTTCATTCACACTCTCTTCTCTTCAGTTCTTAAGCTTCTTTATCTTCTTCCTCCTCTGCATTAATGGCTTCCATAGCCTCTTAGGAAAATTCAAAAATAGCGCCGAAGTTCTATCAAAATAAGTCGTGAAATATAGAGAGATATACGATTTCGAGTTTGAGATCGAGTTAGTGACCTTATCCTTCTTCTCCTACCAAAGCCATACCCATCTAAGCATCCCACCACCCTTGCAAGTCTAAGGCTAAACCACTAGGAGTCTTAGTACAAGATTTGTATGCTTCGGTTCTGGAATAACGTAGCTATAGTCGATTGAAAGTTAGATCAAACGGATATCAAGTGAGAAACTCAACTTATTTTTATTATAAATTATATGGTGATATGATATGCTTGTTTTCTATGGTTATTTATCAAATTTGGATGGGATGATATGTTTGTTTAATTGTGGAAATAATTCACGTTAAATTTGCATCAAATTTACACAAAGGAAATCACTTTTCAACATGAATTATAAAAGTGTTACAGCTTAGTTAAACCTCTTTAAAATGATTTAAAATGGTTTATAAATGTTTTATAAGCATTAAAATGTAATTCGAAATTTTTTGACAAGATATGAAATTGAAGTCAAAAATAGGCGCGTCGCGTAACTGTAGTTTGCAATTTCGCACCATAAGAGTTAAATCAATTTTTAAAGTGGAATATAGCTCGGAATGATTCGAAATAAGAATTTTCCAAACTTTATATTTATGGTTACAAATAAAGAAGAATATTCTAGATTTCATTAGTAAAATTTTAGATGTGTCCAAACCAAGTTTTTAAAAACGTCGCGCTTTGGCAGTTCGGAAACTAAAATGGCAAAATCTTTAAAATGGATATTTTTAAATCTAAAAAAATATGAAATAAATTCCATAAATATATTAAAATGTTTTAAAAGTGGTTTAGTTAAAAAAATGGACATATGTGGGATGAAGTTAATGTTATGATCAAAGAAGCTTTTAAAAACACTATTCGCAGCATTTTTGTACCACTTTTTGTAACTTTTGAAATTAAGATTTAAACTTGGGATTTCTTCCCAAATCTTTTGCAAATGTTTTTCAAATAATAAATCAAGTATTTTAAAGAGTTTAAAGTTGATCAAATAACTTGACCGCCTTATGGATGACAGAGAGATAGTCTCTAGGCTTGAGTTAGGGAAACCAATTGCCTACTCTTCATAGCTATCCACACAGGCCCGATGGAGGGGATAGTAAATCTGATTTACTCGGACCACATTTTCCTAAGATAAAAAATGAGATTTGGAGATTTCCAAAAGTTAAACAAGATTTTAAATAATAAGATTTTGGTGATATATGAAACATATAGGTTAAAGTTTATATTAAATTCCAAGGAGTGAACTCGTACTATCCGTATGAATTTAAAAGGCGATTCACTATTATTCGATGAATAGTACATGTTGAATATAGAAATTAGTATTGAGTATAATTAGTATAATTCTCATGAATCCTATTTACTTGATACTAACTGGTATTGAATTTACCATCTTAGATACCATGGTTTTAACCCATTTAAATGATACGTTTTGAAAATATGAAACCTCTATTGAAATTGTATTAAATTATGGAAACATTTCCTATGTAATTAATGAGAAATGGTTTGGTGTTTTCAAAATTAAAAAGAGGTTTAATGATTCTGTATATACTGAAAAAGGAATGGTTTAAAGATGCATATCTCTAGAAGATATTTTATATGAATAAAAGATATTGATAAATTGAATAATAATCACCCATATAGTTAATATCTCTTATCAATAAATTGGTTCGATGGAACCGTGGTTGGGTGATTCCTATCTGAAAACACTTCGAACCAATATTCGTTCGAAAGTGAAAATATATTGAAGACAATGGTTTTGAAGATGAAGATCTTCATAAAGTAGGGCTGCTTGTCACTAACCTCTGGGATAATTCCCTTATCATATATATGGTGGCAGTGGTTCCTTCAATTTGATGCAAGGACTATTCGCTGCTAATCCTAGGGGTGATTCCTAAATAGGATGTAGTAGATAAGTTCCTTTGGTTTGCCCTGTTCCTGGACAACTTATATGGACGAATGTCTGACATTACATTTCTAAGACCACGTACATTGATCTCTACAAATGTACATCTGCTGGTGGTGTATGAGGCAACCCCTCCTATACTTAACACTCTTCCCTGAGACATACTGGCTCAGAGGTTGTACTTTTATGGAAATCAATAGTGTGTTGTTGGAAATGGCAATGTGGCATTTAAAGTGGGATTTGTTATGTGAAAGGTAAAACCTTACCTTAAGCCTCGCACATCGGGAATGATGAAAACAAGGTAGATGCGGTAGGGCAATGTGGGTCGCACCCATTAGGATATGATCATCACCTTTCTAGATTACCCTCTATATTTCAAGTATATTGTGTATGCTTTGGGATCCCGGTAAAGGTCGGTAACGATCAGGGTGATGTCATATTGGGTACTATCTATGGTAAATGTAGGTCGGTTTTGTGTTGGTAGAGTTTGGATCCTCAGGTGCATCCCTCTGGAGATGTACTTTCGAAAGGTAGTCCCTTACCATGTCATTGTATGGAATCCATTCTCCAATACGAGCCTTTATGGTTTTAGTTGTAAATCTATTATGTTGGAATTAATAAATGTAACAATTTCGGCTAAGATTATATATATTTATTTGAAAGAGTTTTCAGATAATGTCATTAAAAATAATATCCTTGATTTTTCATAGTAAATGGTTTGGTTATCATAAGGTAAAAACTCGTCCATGTTAATGTACGGCGTGGTCTTATGAGATACCCTTTGTTTTCAAAAACTCATGTTTTGAGTTTTCTCACACCAGTCTCATGACTGACCCGGAGTTTATTTTATTTTCTCCTTAAACTCTGGGTACCTTATTTTTCCGGGCAGCAAAGTAGTTAGGTAGCTTAGAGCATTTTGGGAGGAGCATGGAGCATGTAGCATGAAGCTGGAGGGTCCTATGTAGATAGTTATCTATTTCTATTTCCACTGTATTATGTATAAGTATCTATCAGCACCTACAGGGATAGGCAGTTATAACTGTCCCTGGTTGGGTTAGTACTTGCTATGACTCTGATACCTCATTTTGAGAGTGATAATATGTACTATCTATATGTATAATTACAAGTTGTTAAACGCGATGTGAGAATCTGTGTTTCTATCTTCTATCTTTATTTTCTTTTACTCCTGACCATCCACCTCTCCGGCACTTGAATTTTGGGCACGTGAATACCATGGAGGTATTGGTGTCAATTTTCGAGGGTCGAAAAGGTGGGTCGTTACAACAAGTCTACTGGAGATAAAAGAATAAGAAGCCCCTGAAAAAAATAAAGTATGAATGGAAAGACCGAAAAGAGATAGCACACCATCTATAACAACCTTCTTCCCTTTATCCAGTGCTAGCCACACACTGGAAGAAGGGGCTGCCTCAAGAGCATAAGTCTGAACCACCTGAGTCGAAGATTAACAAGATGCTTTGGATGGTGCTGGAATGCTCGCTTCATATGCCCGAACTGATCACAATTGAAGCATTTCACTCTAGGATGTTCTGCCTTCCAATCCATGGAAAAATGACCAGGTTTGCCGTACCTATGGCACTTTAGATCCTTCTTTTGAATCTTTCCTTTCGACCCAAATCCTCCCTTCTTCTTGCCCTATTGAAAACTCTTCTTTGCAACCTTTAGAGCCTCCTCCTCCACATCCTTCTTAGCAATAGACATAAGCAAAGCCATCTCAACAAATCCCTCAAAGTTAGCTCCCATCGGAATATGACTCACAGCTAAATCCTGAAGCGGCCGATTCAAATCCTTAGCAAATTTGAGAACTTTCTTATGTAGTGTACCAATCAGCTCCATAACAAACATTGTAAGCTCATTAAATCGATTCACATATTCTTTAACCGACATGTCACCCTGCTTAAGATTGATAAACTTATCTAATTGAACACCCTCTTCAGCCTGTGATAGAAACTTCCTCTCAAACCTCCTATGAAACTCTCCTCAAATTATCTCACCACCATCAGTCTCAGCCTCAAGAACCTCCCACCAGCTTAATGCCTCACCCTTCAGCTACCAAGGAGCAAGCTGCCTCCTAACTCCATCAACTAATCCCATAAGGCGAAATATCCTCTCACAAGAATAGATCCATGCTCTCGATTCTATATAGGACTCCATCCCCGAATAAGGCTTGCCTCCCAAATTAGAAAAGTCATTACACATCTTTGCAAAGTCAAGAGTGACAGGTGGGCAGGCAGGAACCCCACCAGCCACTGCATCCCTAGGCTCTCTAACGGGTGGATGCTCAACCTATCCCCTAACTTGTAAGTATTGGCAGAACCATACGGGCATGTTCACGCCCATAATCTCCAGAACATCAACAGATTCTAACCCTACGGGATCGACCATCTCTGCCTGTGAATAGTGAGGGATTTGGTGAATAAGCATAGGCTCGAATATGAGGGATTTGGTGAATTTTTTGAATATACTTACATATATAATTTAGAAGTCCATTTTTTTTATTTTTTTTGAAAACAATTTTGAAAATCATTTATGTTCATTAAAAATTATATATGCATGCATATATATACATATATACATACATATATATATATATATCCATACGTATCCAATACGATCCTAACCCCAGGAATGTTGAACCTTTGCTCTGATACCAGCTGTGACAACCCGCACCTCCCGAGGCAACAAAAAAACGTCATATTAACAAATGCGGATCGTCTGGTTGAAATAAAAACGAGCATCATAGAGACTATGATAACAATATAAAGAATAAACTATCTAATCACAACGTATCATAGCGGAAACAATATAATTAGACATATGTAAATCTCAAAAATAGGAATAGTAATAGTCTCGTAAAATCTTATTGTATCAAAGTCTCAGAAAGTATTAGTATGTAAAACAGAATCAGAGTACAATATAAAAATACCCCTCAAAATAAGGTATAAAGATAACAGTACTGATAGGTAGTATATGATAATGATAAAGGTAGAAATCCAAGCTCCAAGATCTGATAAGCAAGAATGGGCCAGTCACTTGCTGCCTTGTCCACCTGTAGTGAGGAAAATGGAAAAAGAGGAATGGGTCAGACATACGTCTAGTGAATGAGAACAGGACTGGTAAAATGATTAAATGCAATTAATTCTAAATTTACTCTAAGTGTCATAGAGTGTATATTTAGTGTGTCAGTGCATTCCTAAGGTCATATACCTAAGGATAATTATATAACTCACTGGGTCAGATCCACATGTCATAATTTCGCACTATCGATCGGTCAAATCAGGATCTACTGTCTCTTAACCACTCATAGTATGCCTGGAGAGGGAGATTGAACACAGTACGCAAACTCACATAGCGACTCAACATATGTGCTCATCTCTCGATCGTAGTGGCAAAATGGCTCTTGTTGACTAATTCAGTGTTCATCACGTGCGAATCACAGCTAGTACCGAGCCCATACCTAGTATCATCATGTTTCCTATGGCTACTTATTATCCAGCTCCAGTGTCCACCAATACCACGTTTGTGCAAGTAAAACGTGCAGTACCTAGATCTCCTGTTAGGACCGGGCCTCCCTCAGGAAGTGTTCCCACCAGTGTTGTGCCCACCCATACGTAACACTCCCTGGAGTTAATGCAAATAAACTGCCCTCATCTACTATGTCCAGTCTCAACATCCGCCTAGCGGACCATCCTATTGCCTTCATTTATGGAGCTTTTGGATCATATTCTCTACACGAAATAAATTCGCCCTACAACTCAGATGGGGAACTAGCTTCCCTTCTCTCACACATACACATTAAAATAGTGCAATACACGGTTTTACATTTCATTAATTTCATTATTTAATTTAGCCGAAAGCCTGAAAATCCAAAACAACCCAAATAATAGGCTGGACGGTCGACCTAGGAGTATCATAGGTCGACTGCCCACGGTCGACCTAGGGTATTAATGGTCGACCATCATCGTTGATTTTGTTAGGGTTCGGGTTTCTATTTTATTTTGTTTCTGTATGCGTGTGCAATTAATTTTCTTCATTAATTTTTAATCCAGTTAATTGTCAATAGCAACAGTAATTAGCAAATTTTCTAATTCCAACCTAATCCGTATTTTTAATATGTCGATTCAAAATCAATTTGAGGTCTAGATCAGGGTTTTACAGTTTCAAAAGTAATTTGTAATTAGATTAATTAGATCATTAACTAATATCAATTTCAGATTAGCAGTTTAAATTGGATGTTTAATAATCTAATTAACTTAAAAATAAACTTAAACCTAATTGATTTAATAATTTAATCAGATCCATGCCTACTCATCTCTGTCCTAAGCTTTAGATCTGGCCTCAAATCTACATATTCTCCCTTGATCTGGTTAACTTCCTCTCAAATTACTTGATTCCCTCTTTGATTTAACTCTAGGTTTAATTTTGGTTAAGAATTGAGTTTGATTTGGTAATTAGGGTTTCGGATTTTATTTTGGCAAAACTTCATTACACCATGGAGAATTATGGTTTTAGGCTAACCCTGGATGCTAATTTATAGGGAAACCTAACTCATGCTACCCGTCAGATCCAACCCCCAAACAAATCTCAAACCCCATCTTTTACTTCGTTGCTACGAAATAATTTTGGTCATTAAAACAAAGCGACACAGGAATCAAACCACTCATTTAACAATGGGTCAAGTCAACCATTCACTGAGCTAGGTCGGCCGTCCATGGTCGACCATGCCTAATTGATGGTCGATCTGGCCCTTATATTATTAGTTTCTAATTTTCGTAACTCTCTCATACTAACTCGGATCATGAAAAGTTATATATATAAATTGTCTAGAAAATCGTCACAAACCCAATGGTGCAAGTCCCATAGCCAAATTCGGACAATTGTGAAACTTTTCTTTTAAGTCCTCATTTAATTTAGATTTTAAATTCTTTTATTTAAACCGAAAAAATTTTGGGGTGTTACAAACAACAACTAAAGTGCAAAATCAACAACACAAGAATTGTAAATAAACGATAACATTTGTGATTGAAAATTTTAGAACTATAATTTTTAGGAGATGATGTCGAAAAGCAAACATAATTAAAAAATTTAAAAGCCAAATTTCATTGTAGCACGCCTTTATCCAAAATGTAAGTTCGAAATTTTGTTTGAAATTTACTATAGAAACATTAATTTGGATTAGTAGAGCAAATCTTCAACCAATAGCCATAAAAGTGTAAAATAAGCAACACATGAATTGTGAATAAATGATACCGCAAAGAAGCAGAAAACTTAAGTTTGCATTTTTCAAGAGACAATGTGTATATTAAGCAAAGCAAGCCCAATTTTCATCTTTGCGCACTTTTATTCAAACGAATCACACTGTCTTTCAATTGAATGTTAGGCGTAGTATCTAAATAAGCTGTGTAGAAATTTAATCTGAATAAACTATATATTATTTCATACAAAAACATATGATTTAAAAACTAATTTTCATCTTCACGCATTTCTTCAAAATGTAAGTTGTAAAATTGGGTTGACATTTAAATCAAAGAGCATATATATAGTAATTGTTTAAAATTTAAATTAGAGATCGTGTTCCAAATGGATCGCTAATATTATCAACAGAGCATGTCTTCAACCTGAAGCTACAAAAGTGTAAAATAAGCAACACATGAATGGTGAATAAAAGTACTGTAGATGAGCAGAAAATTCAAAATTGCAATTTTGAAGAGACGATGTGTACAATAAGCAAAGGCTAATTTTTCGTATTTGCACACTATCATTGAAATGAATCACGTCGTCTTTCAATTAAATGCTAAGTGTAGAATCTGAATGAAAAATACAAGAATAGAAGCTGAATGAACTGTATAGTGCTTTAAACAAAAACATATAATTTAAAACTGAATTTTCGTTTTTGCATAATTTTTTTCAAAATGTAAGTTGTAACGCTGGGTTGTAGTTTAAATCGCTGAAAATACTATATACTATATTGTATTTGTTTGAAATTTAAAGTAGACAGCATGTTCCAATTGATTCACCATGTCTTCTAAATAGGCATTAGGAATAGAGTAACATCAAATTAGAATTCCTAAAATATCTCACAAATCTGGCAATTGTAGCCAAATCTCAAATCAAGGACTCGAAATCTTAAACCAATTCAATGCATTATCAAATCCTATAGAATCGATAACATAATAATTAAAAATATGCCAGGGAAGGATAATGATACCTGAAACACTGGGATGAAAATGAACAAAGCAACATTGTTGCTCCCGAAGATTAAGCACTTGAAGAAGACAATAAAGGCATATGCAAATCAAACAAATTAAACAGGCAAATCGGTAACATTATTGTGAGTCGATAACAGCAGAAAAAACCACGGAGCCAAAGAATTGAAATTACCTTAATCAGTAGAAGATGCAAGGAGAATAATGCAAAAGCGAAAACTACCAAGGAAGGCTTCATATATACGATAAAGAAGGCGAGCAGTTGTTGATTTCCATTCCAGTAGATATTTGTCTCCATTAATTTTTGAGGTAGGGTTATAAGGCAACCGTTGATATTTGACACCATTAATTTGTGATTAAGGGTTTTTAGAAGTAGGGGAAGTAACGTATGATAAACTGATAACATGTAAGCATCGTGGTATTAAATGTAATTGATTAGTTACATAATCTTGCTGTAAATTATGCAGTTTTATTTTTGTTTCGATGGCTTAGCCATAAAAATTAAGTAGAAGAGCTGAGAGAAAACTATTTGAGCTAAAACTTAATAAGAGAAAAGGAAATTGGTAGCCCTATATTCCCTTTTATATATAATAGAGTAGAGAGTAATAAACTTATCGGCAATTTTTTACCTACCACATACCTAAAATAAGAACAAGCAAGTTGACAATTACCTTATTATATCAACTTTAAGATCTTCAATGAAGTTCATTACTACGTCCAAGTGATTGAACAAAAACACTATTTTTATGCAAACAACAAACTCAAATATATCAATCGCAAAATAAAAAGTCTTCAAACTAGTGAAGACCAAATACTTAAAGAGTGTAATTACAAGCAAAAGTGATAAATGACTAATAGAATATAAATAATACCTTTTTCTCCTTTTTTGTTCATGGAACACAAAGCTTTAGGTTTCAACGGGGTAAAATAAAATAAATAAACAAATAAATGCAAGAAGAAGAATAAGGTACTATCATGAACAGTACATGTCCAAAAACTCAAGATCTTTATCGTTCATTACATAAACTACAAAAAACATCGTATGTTTCTTTTAACACCACTTTAAACCTTAATGATTCGTCTATTTACACCTTGCTGGTTGTTTTTATACCTCGGTTATAATATTAAAACTTCAATTCTCATTTTATCCTATGAATGACATGAACGTTGGAAAAATATAAACAATGCTTTGTACAAGTGTGAGAAAAATATAAACCTTGCTTGAATTAGGTGTGATAGTATAATGAGTGTCACTAAGCATCAACGATAACAGTTGGAAAACCAGGTTAGCACGTAGCATGCTAAGACCAAAAACCTTGTTGTTTTTAGGGGAAAGGCTCAAATAGATAGAAGTGGGTTGGAGAAAATAAATACAAAGGATGGGGCATTGAAAAAAATGCAAACTTGAGAAAGTCAGACGTGAGAATAATAGAAACCACGCCCATATTGGGCATGGATTAAATGTTTACCTCATGCACCAGTAGCGTTGATAAAATTAAATCCGCACAATACACCGACATTTGTTACATACAAACCGATAGAGTTAGGGAATGCCATAGGGGCAGTTATATAATTTGTTACATATATCTAACTTGATAATCAATCTTGTTTAAAAATAAAAGGTGTTTTCTTTCTATTATATTCTTGATATAATGTGTTACATTAATTAATTTATTTAAAAGTATATTTAATAGAAAATCCATAAATGGTATGCTTTATGATAAGAGTTACAAAGTGTTGTAACCGTGAGTAATTTATCACAATGAACAATATACCATTTTAAATGTTTCTAGTCAAGATGCATTGTAACGTCCCTCATTCTAAGGTCCAAAAATAAGTGCTACTGATGCTACAGTCATTAATAGAATTATTCTCCGGTGACAAAATGAGATCAGTTAATAGTATCATTAACATCAAAAGCTCAGGAATATGAAAATTTTCAAAATTCATTTGATTAATAATTTCCATATTCATTACATAATCCCAAAACATTGCCTAGGTTCAGATAAAATATAATTATTATTAAATACTCTAAGAACGACATATGAAGACGCCCCTTGGTTGATAAGAGTTTACTACTAGATAGATACAATTTCTACCATTGCATGCATTTTAACAAAATGATAACAACACAACAGACAGAAATAGGCTCCTAAATAGCTAGCTCTTCTCCCTGCACATCTTAGGAAGCTTTATTCATCAAACCTAAAACCTAGAAACCATACTCGCAAACTACTCAAATGAGCATCCGAAAGTTAAATGGGAAAAACAAAAACTTTTGGTTAGACAAAAAGTCGGGTGTGAATAATAATATGTCATCTCGATAATAGATATCTGGTGAGACCATGTCATTGAGCGGAAAGGATTTTCCCCTCACTAGTATCTTATGAAAATATGTTAATCACAATCATGCTCCTGCATTCACAATGGTTAAACAAACACAAACAATCATATGCATGCATTCTAAATGGGTAAGCCTGACCAATCTGTCTCGATTAATTAACTGTCTGTCTCTACTTCATAGTTTTCCCAAGGTTACTACAACTCATATGGCTAACTCGGGCCTACCAAATATACCAAATTCTCCAACTTACCGTTAGGAGGAATTTGGACTGTCCGTCCAAACACAATCATCTTAGTGTTAACCTGACTGTCTGTCAACCTCATATTTTTGCTAGGCTCACTATGAACCTAATGGTTTTGCAAGCCAACCGATAACCTATCTAAGTTATAATTCCTTTCGGTGCATAAACCTACTTTTAGTTTTATCCGTAACAAATCCTTACACACTAGAGTTGTGGACTGATGTAAACTAGGGGCTAACGGTTAAAATATAGGGCGCCACCCTACACTAGTCCCATTATATGGTTCTTTATTCTATATTCCTTGAGTCGATTTATCATATTACAATTTATCTAATAGTGATAAGAACAAGAAGTTCACTAATAAAATTCGAGGCTAAATACCTTCTTTATTTCCTTGAAAACATCATTTTTATTCATGATTTAACTCTTAAAATCTTACTTAAAATAAGGAAATTATAGCCTTTTGTTTTATCCAAAATATTATGCCAAGGTATATGCTTTTATAACATAGTTTTGATTACTTTCGAAATCAATTGAAGGTTGTCACACCTCAAAATCTTAGGCTATAAAGCCGTATAATAAAGCTAATTGAATTAATAAAGTGCTGGCATTAGTATAGCCGATATGGGTTATCGCAACCCTTCTATGCCGAAATAATGTAAAGCATTTTGATTTAATAAAACACAAGACCATAAAGCTTATATCATCTATGTTGCATAGTATAATATAAAGTGATAAGGTTTGTATAGTATACTATGGCTTTAAACTTGGAAGTATGAGAATGTCGACATTAATAACCTTTGGCGTCAATATCATAAAGTCATTGATTATCATTTATATAAAACCATGGCTTCTATACCACCACTATAAAGAATGTCGATATTGAAAACTAACGGCATCATTGCCATTTTTATCGATGTCGAAAGTATATATATGCAGCATCACTGCCTTTGCCTTAAAGCTTTAGCTCAAAAGTAATACTAGCGGCATCACTATGACCGATATAAAAATATGTGGCATTGTTGTCATTACTTAAAGGTTGACGATATAAAACATGCGACATCAAATTTTAAGGAATTAATATTGAATACTAGCGAAATCATTAATGCAGACATAGAAGCGGTATAAGTAAGCGGCATTGATACTGGGTAATGCTGAAAGGTTGCGAGATCACTCATATTGACATTAAGTTGATGCCGAAAACCCACGCAGCTATACTTCAACTTGAGTGGAATCATTCCATACCAACACAGTTGATATCGTATGCTTCGCTTCTATGGATGGATTGTGGCATTGATCAATAATGACACGGCAATTTCGTAATTAACATAAAAACTGTTTTATTTCTTTAAAAAACAATTTCTTTTCACAAACTCCAATCCTTTTTCAAATTACTATTGGATAATAATTTACTTTACCAAATCTTTTCAGAAAAAATGCTATGGACCAGAATTATCATTCCAAAATAATTTGCAAACCAATTAATATATATTATTACTTTAATATAATTATTAAGCTTTTATAGCCTAATAAATTCATAATAAATCACAAACTCTTGGGAAAAATCCCCAAAAATCACAATAAATTAAAATTAATATTCTCTTTAACACACAAAAATTTTAGAACCAAAAGCAATATTTAATTATTTTTAATAATTAAAACTCAAAATAAATTATTTTCCTTACTTATAAAATTCATAAAATATTCATATTTGCTTGGAAAATTATGAAATTAAAAACTCACTTCTAAAATAATGTTCTAAACATCATATCCAAATTTCAAATTAATTGAGTAATATAAACTAGGTTTTCACACTTAAAACCTATTAAATAATTCGATAATAAATTCAATAATTCATCATTCAAGCATATAATCAACCGATCAAACATAACATGGCACAATAACAACATGTGATTCAGGTTTAGGCATAAAACCAAAATAAACATACAACAGTGAGATGGATAACTATTATTCGCCTTGATTAGATAAAGAGATTGAGATTTAAGTATTGATTTGATCTCCCTAAGCTTTGCTCTTATTTTCCCGAGCTTTTTCTCCTCTTAAAACTCCTAGCAATGGCCGGTCTCACTTTCTTTATGTTTGATTGTATGAACGAATTTTAATGAGAGAAACGAGGGGGGAAGGATTTTAGTTAGGAAATGAGAGTCTATTCCTCATTTTCCCTTCTCATAAATCCTCCTTCTTATTCAAGTTCTAAACAATTTTATTAGTTTGTTCTTAAGGCTCGACCCATTCTAATCATCAAATATCATTCTCCTTATCTCAACACATTATTTTATTTTATTTATCTAACTAAATATCCTAGATAATGTTAATCAAAATTAGGGACGTTACATGCATCAAGGCTGGATATCGATGTATCCGTTGAGATTAGAGTACGTAACGCTCTCCAAATGTTAGTCGGTGTATTACTCATGACTACCAGGGGCACCAAGAAGTTACGTACCAAAAGTTATTGGATAACGATAAAACGACACACTCAATAGTTTTCTATTGGTTAATATAACTAAGGTCAAGCACAAAACATCAATGGGACTAATTTACACAGTTCTCTCGACCTAAGAAAATTGTTGATCTTCAATGTGGAAGCTCTGCTTTGATTATAGTTAAATCATGGAATGACGTCCATCGAACGACTATAGTTGGGTCGAGTGAAAGCAGTGGAAGTGAAATACTATTCAAGAGAGGATTCGTCTCCTAAGTTATATGATGTTAGTGTCACGGTCAACTGATGTCAACTCAAAGTCAAAGTCTCTAGTTAGAGTAGTTCGATTAATAATAATTGTTATTATTGAACTAAGGACTTTGTGTTTGGGCTATAAAGTTGAATGTGGATGATATTGAAATTTGACGATTACCAAATTCCATAAGTCATAATACGATATAGTTTTGACGAAAAGAATCGGTGTAAATAAAAGTCACAACCGGGTAACGCTTAACATTGTAGAAATTGGAATTTTACTAAAGCTACGTAAGCGATAAATTTGGCCAAAATATCACACCACTAGCTAAGATGATGTGTGACCGTTAATATTGGAATTATTCGATATTAACACTGACCGAATTTGCACCTAAAGAGTCAATACAACCGCAATGTTAAATCCTCCGTCTACTATCCAATTCAACTAAATTATAAATATTATAATTAATTAAATTGATTAATATTTATGAAATATTAGTTATAATTTTATTTGAATTATGTTGGTTAGTATTAAAAAAAGTGCGTATATAAAAGTTATGTATGCACTTGTCGATATACGAAATCGACGTAATTCTGAATACGATTTAAATGTAAAATAACCGAATTGGCTTGAAGTGATTTGAGGAACAATAGAGCGACATGTATGGCTACTTATAATGGAGAGAATTGGTTTGTAATTTGATTCCAAAAGGTGTGTAAATAGCTAAGGAAAAGAAAGATATGTTTCTACCTTTGGCCACTTCCTTTCCTATGCTATTTAAACACCACTTGCCACTTTTTTATGAAATATTTCTCTGGGGTTTGTGCCTCCACCTTTCCTATCTTGCCAAGGCCAAAATCCCTTCTTCTTCCTCTCTAAAATCAACCAAAAAATCCAAACACAAATTCAATTAAAATAAGTGGAACGATGTGTGGCTTTCTCAAAGGGTTGCGGCTTTTGGAAGTGTTGAACAAGCATTCAAATGGGGTAATAAAGATTCAACATTCAAGGTATTTTATTAGGCAATAGTAATGAACTATTTTTTAAAAAACTTTCATAATTCTAGAATTGATTGTGATATGTCTTTGGTTTAAATTGAATTTTTTATTTTCGATTCCATATATGTATGTGTCGTTGACAATGTGAATATGGTATTTAATTTCAACTTGAATTCTTTCAAACCTCTTTCTATCCCCTTCTCTTATCTTGGTTATGAAATCAAAATTGAAATTTTCTTTTAGTTTTATATCTGAAAATATTTAAAGGTGAATTTTAGTAAATTATTTTATAACAAATCTATGTATATATTGGTATATGGGTATGATTCTATCAGTTAATTAATTTATTCATACGTGTTATATTTTATAACATAGGAAATTGCAATTTCATGTTACCCGCACATATTTATATGCATTAGCAAATACAATTAAGTGTTTAACTGTAATCTTGGGCATGAAATTAAAATTGATTTTTTTAAAATTTTAAATTTGACAATGTTTTAAGATGAATTTAAACAAATTGGTTCATACAAGATCTACGTACATAATAATATACATGTATGGATCTATCAATTAAGTAAATTCATTTGTGATGACCCACATTTCGGAAGGCTTAAATCGACAATAATCCACACATGTCCAACTTAAACAATCCGGAACATAGATAATTAATGGGGTTAATTAAGAAAAATAAGAAAACACTACACCAAAATAGTGATTTTGCAACATTTTATATTTGTTAATTTCTAACACTTATAAATGTTACAGCCTACTGACAATAAAAAAGTGTTAGGATACCTGGAAAAGTGTTGGGAAATATAAATAATGTTTTTTATAAACTTTCCAACACATCAGTTATAATTTACAACACAAAAATGTGTTAGAGCAGTTGGTAAATTTGTAAATAACTCACTAAAAATTAGACCCTTCTGTAATCTTGTATATGTAGCATTTTCTAACGCTGTCCTCTTCCATCACCACTATCGGCCCCATAATTTTTAATTAGATTAGGGTTCCCCTTCGCGCATTCCATCACCATTTTCTAACGCTTTCCCATTCCCATTGCACCACCAGCGTCGACAGATCAAAACTTTGGCCATTCGCGCATCCTCCAAGCTACCAGACATCTAACATCGAGCGGCTTAATTTAAGACTAGGGTTCCCCTTTTCAGTTGGCATGTCATCTCTAGGCGACATCGACCAGAGGCTCTCGTGACTTTAGGCTTAACCGACCAGACCAGACATCGCCGTCATCTCTCCAAGCGACTTTGGCAATCTTAGGTTCGATTTTGATTTTTTATATTAGTTCAGAACTAATTATTGAGGTTTTATTTTGATAAGAGAACGCACATTATTATATGTATGTAGGAATGCTTTTGTGTGTGTGTATATATATATATATATATCATAATAACCTGGCATCCTACTTTTGAAATATAATGGTCTTGCTTTGTTTCATTCTTATAATATATGTACTAAGTTCTTTTGCAGTAAAAGAAAGTGTCAAGTTACTTACATATACGTATTCAAGCATTAAATGATTTCGTCTTTTATGTGCTTAGTAGTTTTGAAATTGTACACCCATTTCATATTCTGTTCCTTTGAATATATGTATGTCAGCATTGTCCATTTGTCTATACTTGGTTTCATTTATTTTAGTTTGGTCTATTGCTAAAAAAAGTCCCTACTTATACTAATTCATGGTGGTACTTCCTTTTCTTGCTTGGTTCATGTCAGTTCACTTCTTAATTTGTAGTAGGGGACACACATTTCTTTGTGGAGAATATGGCGCACATTGCTATGAAAAATCATCTTCTTGCTTTGGAACTTTAACCTACCTATACATGTTATATAGCCAAACTATTCTAATTTATGATTATATGTATATAATAGTACCTGACATGTTTTGTATACTTTAGCATATATTAAATTGCCTAATATTCAATGTGTTATGTTCATAGTAAAGACCTCGAGATGATATTTTTTTCTATTTGTATGCTGACATGTACATTCATTTGTTTAGTTCTAATTTTCCTTAATCTGCTGATTTTCTACACTATTCCTTCATTTGCTAATTTACATTATTATATGTTTTGCTATAGTTCTACACTTGCTTTGACAATGAGGAAATGAAACCATAAAAAAAGCTGATGGATATTCATCTATAAAAGGTAGTTGTTAAGATGATGAAAGTTGTTGTGGTATGTATTGTTATCCGTTTAACATAAAAAAATGATGAAGTGATGCTAAATTTTGTGAAAACTTATAGTGCTAAATTGTTGTGATAAGTCTCTCTGATTCTAAAAACTTAAGAACTTATAGTTACCATACTTAATCTTTTAGAAAATTTGAACTATTGAAGATTGTTTTAAACATTATGTTTTGAAAACTGCAAATTTGTTAATCTT
Source organism: Allium fistulosum (assembly GCA_030737815.1). NCBI lineage: Eukaryota > Viridiplantae > Streptophyta > Magnoliopsida > Asparagales > Amaryllidaceae > Allium > Allium fistulosum. The sequence continues at coordinate 11,592,012 of JASFAW010000014.1, forward strand.
GGATATGTTTCTAAAATAAATTGTACGAAACCATGAAACAAATAGTCATTATACTGTTTATAATTTTTGCATAAGTTTATTAGTTCAAATTTACAAAGGAAAATTTCTTTGTACTAATTTTAAACTAGCATATCTCATACCTTAAACCTCCACCTACATATTTGCTTCATCTTCCTCAGAAGCATTTTCTTTAAAAGTATCAATTGCACCAACAAAATTTGCACTTATAGTAAAATAATCTGGTGGTTTTTGCTTAACATTGCAATTGAAAATGGGTTGGGTTTAATTGACACACTGCTTATACATTTTTCTTTGCAAATCTATATGACACTAACGTAATATTATATATTATTTTAGTTATGACGGAACAAACGTCAAGAGGGTGGATTAAAAATCCACGTAGAAATGAGGATGAATATAAGCAAGGTGTTCAGAACTTAATCAACTTTGTAAAGCAACACTCACCACAAGATATCCAGTTATGTGTGTGTCCTTGTAAGAAGTGTAAAAACTCCAAAAAAATCTCAATAGAAACAGTTGAGAAACACTTGATATTTTTTGGTATGCTTTCGATATATGATGTGTGGTTCTTTCATGGAGAGAGAAACAATGCTACAATACAAATGACTCGTACATCAGATTCCTCCCAAGAGTTTCCTATTTAAGACCAAATGCAAGTAGAAGAGCCTATTGAGGGCGCTCTTAGAAATCTCGTTAATGATGCATTTAGAGTGCATGATATGCCACAGGCTAGCGGTGAAATGAACTTTGAAGAGATACATGTTCGGAAAATGTACCATGAATACAAAAGCAAAGCAAATGAGAAACTATATCCTTCTTGTGAAGATGGACTTACAACTTTAGGTATAATGGTAAAGCTTCATAACTTGAAGAAAGAATTTAACTGGTCAGGAAATAGCATGACATAATTGTTGAAAGTATTTAAAAAATGTCTTCCAAAAGAAAATACATTACCTGACAAGTATCCCACCATGAAAAAAATGTTAAAAGATTTGGGAATGAAGGTAAAAAGCTTTTATGCATGTGAAAACGATTGCATGTTATTTTGGAAAGATAACGCTAACATGGTAGAATGTCCTCATTATCATACACCAAGATTTAAAGATAAGGCAAATGCGTTAGGCATAAAAAAATGACAACCCAACCAAGGAAAGTTCTAAGATATTTCCCTATAATTCCAAGGCCGACTAGATTGTACACTATACCGTGGATAGCTCGTAAAATGCAGTGGCATAAGCATGCTGATCCTTCTTGGAATTTCATGCGCCATCCCGTTGCTCAGCTGAATGGAGATCAATCAAATGTAAGTGGCCAGAATTTGCAAATGAAGGACGTAATATTTGGCTTGGTATTGCTAGTGATGGATTTAATCCGAATGGGGTTCTCTCCAATAGTTATAGTTGTTGGCCCATATATATGATTCCTTATAACCTACCCCATTCATTATGCATGAAATCACAATTTCAAATGCTAAGTTTATTAATTCCTGGACCGAAAGCACCAAGTCATGACATTGATGTATACTTAGAACCTCTTGTTGATGAGTTGAAGAAACTTTAGACGGAAGGAGTAGCTTCTTTTGATATGGACAAGGGAGAAATGTTTACAATGAAGGCAATATTATTATGGGGAATCCATGACTTACCAGCATTTGGAAATTTATCTGGTTGCGTGCACATGGTTATAAAGCATGTCTAGTTTGTGCTATGGAGACCGAGTCAGAGTACATTGCTAACAAGGTTGTTTATCCAAAGTATAGAAATTTTTTGAAAGATGACCATCCATATAGATTAGTAAAACATGGATGGTATATGGATACCGAAGGTAAAGAACCGCCAACAAGGTTAAAGGGACCATCCCTTTTGGAAAAGCATAATTGTATAAAATATTTCCCTGGAAAATTACCAAAGAATAAGAAGCGAATGATATTTGAAGCTACTGATAAAATTTTCTTTACAATTGGAGATGGTGACATAGAAAAATCGTCTTGGTATAAGAAGTCAATTTCTATGATTTAATTTATTGGAGTAGTCATAAAGTGTGACATACTATTGATGTGATGCATACCGAGAAGAATGTTGCAGAGCGTTAAGTGATTAAGTGATTCGGCTTTGGTGCGAGAGGTCACAAGTTCGAAACTTTGCGTAGCGTGATTCGAACGTTTATTGGCATGTGATATGTTGTCCCAGTGACATGTTGTATATAACGTACCATTTTAAAAGAGCATACGAGTATCAGATTTTTATGCAATACTTGCTTCCTATAATGGTTCAACATGCATATCCGAAGCTTCGTGAATTACGACGAGCTATTTTACAAGTGAGTTTGTATTTTAACATAATATGCTCGAAAGTTTTAGTTCGAGAACATGTTCAAGCCGCCAAAGATATGATTTCCGAGATTGTGTGTGCTAGCACATTATATTCCTACAGACTTCTTTGATATAAATGTTCATCTTATGGTGCATCTAGCTGACCAAAATATATATGGATGTATCCATTTGAAAGGTGAGATATTATTTTTTACAAGGTTTGTAAATATTATTTCAAAATGACAATTTATAAATATATGTGCATGTGTACATGTGTTTAGGGCTATGAAAGAATGCAAAAATATACCTAGTAATAAACGCTATATAGAAGGATCAATCGCTGAAGCATATCTTGTTTCGAAATCTGTTAGATATACAATGGAATATATGCCAAACCCACGTGATGGAAATCATAGTTCTACACAAGCATCCTTTTTAGATGATGGTGATGATATATATGAACGCCCCATCATTGAAGGCAAATACATTAAGCTAACTAGGATGCAATGTGTTCAAATTCGAAGGTGGATAATCGATGTTCCCGAGAGAGATGAATATTATAGGTATGAATTTTCTCTATATTATGATAAATACCGATCACATAAAATAGTGAATGTATTCACATTATAATATCTAATTTGTAGTGCATATCGCTCTTCTTTAGAAGGTGTGTCTCATGGTAAAAGAAAAGTTACCACAATGGCAGAAGTAGTTGTACAAACTGAATTTATTGATTGGTTGCAGAAAAAAGTAAGTTATTTCAATATGAAAATGATAGGTTTTGTTCCTTTTATGTTAGTCATGCAAATTTGTTTGTTCTTGATAGCTACTAGAAGAAAAATGCATGAACACAATGTTGTGGCAATATGTTAGTGGTCCAAAGTGGGAAGCCAAAAGCTATATCAAGTATAGAGTGAATGGATATATATTCTCTCCTCAACATTATGACGACACTCTTTTAACCCAAGATAGAACTGTTTGCATGGATGCAATCACCACATTTGTTGCAAGTGCAAAAGATATAAATCCTACAGACGATGACACTACTTGGCATGGTATCATTAAAGATATCATAAAAGTTGATTGTTATGATTCTCAACATGTAGTATTCTATTGTGATTGGATAAATATCAGGATAAGACAAATGGTTGTAAGATTTGTACCGATTCACATTTGTTGATGGTGAACTTAAAAAACCTCAAAAATTCTAATGGAGAGTATGATGAGTCAGCTATTCTAGCAACCGAAGCAGGTCAAGTTTTCTATGTAAAAGGCACTCAAAATCCTGATTGGTCCATTGTTCGACGTTCTCTGAAGCGCATGACAGACAACATAGATGACTACACCATACTGACCGATTTTCAGTCTGTTATGAAAGAACAACCCAACTTAGGACCATTATTGAAATGTGTTGAAATGAAATAGATATCATTTTGAAATGAATATTTGTGTTGTTTTGTACTTTGATTTGCTTTTAACATGTGTGAAATGTACACCACCTTCTGATTTAAATTTGTTAAATCAAGATTAAGATATGTTTGGGAAAAATGATATATTACTTTTTGAAGTTTTTTCCTTGGACAAAGTTGCTACATACCACGAGGGCCACGATCCAAAAATACATAAACTGATTCATCCCTATTTAATTATACAGAAGCATGCCATGTGACTATAGGTGTAGGCATACAATTATAAGCTCATTAGGCTAACATTTAAAACATTTTTATTTTTACTTTTAAACATATGGTGAGAAAGACATCAATGGAACTTTTCAAACAAAAAGGAAGCTTTCCTGCTTGAATTGTAGATTTTAAATTAAGGTTGAAAAGAATAGATTCATCATAAAAACCATATGAAGTTATGTTTCTTTACTCCAGTACAGACTTATAGTAATAAAAGGATGTAAATTGTAAGAGGTGACACAAATATATCTTCCACAACTTCATTCAAAAAAGAAGCAAAAAGATGATATTTAACCTGTTAACTTTGTGTTTTAATTTTCTAAAATAAAAACCATGTAATCTTTGCAGAACTCGATCAAGATCCAGATCTCCTATAAACTTGGTAAGTCATAATATGGGATTATATATGTATATGTGTGTGTACATCTATCTATGTTTGCTAGAAAAAAAACTTCCCATATCCTATTGCATTATTTTGGTAAGTCATAACATGGGATTATATATGTATATGTGTGTGCACATCTATCTATGTATGTTGTCATTTTACAATTATCCAAAATCTTATCACTATTATTATTTGATGAAAGATTGGTCCTTAAATTAAGAAGAGCATACATTATGTAATTATATTATAAAATAACAAAAGCCATCACACATATGATACGTCATTATATCCCTATTGTTGAAATATCCCTGCTGTTGCATTATTTATGTCCATTGCCTGAAATATGTACCACATCATTACTACTATAATCATTGAAATGACATTTTAAGTTTCATTGTATACTAAAATCTTTTTTATGCAGGTCTAAATGTCGAACAATTGCAATGCTAGTGCATCTAAAGGTACAAATGAAGAGATTGAAGCTTATAATCCTCCTCCAACAAGTGATAAAAAATACTCAATAACTATTTATTTTGAGGGTGTTAAAGGGAAAGATGAAGCTAAATGGAGCTCCAGATGCGGACCCTAATTCGTTGTCATATACCGATTGGCTATGACGAGTGGAGAAATGTAGATGATTACTACAAGAACATTTTGTGGCAGGAACTATTGGTATGTCACGAATTCACCTTATTTAGTCATTTATGTTTTGCACAAGGTTTATCCTTAGTACTAAAATTTTTTTGTTAAACAGAATGAATTTGACATGGATATAGATCCCGATCTAGCTCGGCCAATTTTAGAAAAAACGTTTCCATGATATTATCGTACGGTAAAGTCTACTTTGCGGAATAAATTGCTCAGAGTCAGAGGAACCACCATACCCAAGAATATTGCTATTACTAAATGTCCCGTGGACATTGAAAAAGTATGGTGGGAAACGTTTATAGACAATGAATATTCGGATAGAAAAAAGAGCAATGTAGGAAAAACGCCGATGCCAAAGCTAAAAGTACTATCACTCATACACTAGGAAGAAAATCACACAGTAGAGTTTATGATGAAATAGTATAAAAAATATTTCTTGTAAATATTAATAATGAATAGTTAATTAGTTTAAAAATATTTGTTCTTGCGGGTCAAGGAAAATCCAAAAGAGAAAGTTACGCGGGCAATGGTTTGGAAGGCGGGACATATAAATAAGAAATCTGGACAAGTTCTTCCATCTGCAGCAAAAGGCTATGTAAGTATTTTTACTTTGGTATGAATTACTGATCAATTTATTTGGTATGAACATTGAAGGGTTTCAAAATGAAATGTATTTGATTTCATGATCATTTTTGAAAATATAGAAAAGAGGGATGTCAACTTGTTGTCACTTTCCCGAGTTCTAGATCGATGTCAACTGTGTCAACACCTATTACAGTCATAATCTAGTATTAGTTGCTCTTTCTTTTGCCAGAGTAAAACTTAGGTTATATTATTGCATTTGTACCTCTGAGCTTAGAAATGGCATTTTTGACAACCCTTTCGCACCCTGAGCATCACATGCAGACCTTTAACTCAGTAACCTGTTACATAAATTAACAAATATTTCCTTTTTGGCTGGACAGTAGAATATTTTGAAAAAAACTAACCTGCAAAGAGAGAGGTTTTCCTTTAACCATTTCTGTGTTATTAGCTTGCAGTGAAGGAATTATGTGCACTTCTGATTGATTGCTTTGCTAATAATAATTAGGTTTTTTTGTTGTTTATATAATGTTTGTTGTGAAGAGTAGTTTGATTGAAATACATCAAAAAATTATGTGCACTATAATTAGCTTTTTTGAAAAGGTTTTATTATATTTTATTAGGCATTGATGGAAATGAAATACATCAAAAAGTAGTTTGATTGAAGGCCAAAACAATTGGAAGAATGCTCTGATAGAATCTTAAGGATATTGTTTTACTATGAAATATGGTATAACCATACTATATGATTATTAAACATGCCAGAATCGAAATTGTTATATAGCTTAATGGAATATATATCCTTATGTTATATAACTTCCTCTGTTAAATTTTAGCGTGCTTTAAATCTTCAAGGTCGGTTCTAGTTTTTTTTACATGTATCTACCAATACAATTTATAGTTTACATAAATAGGCTATAAAATACCTTTTATCTTGTGTTTTCAATTGATTTAAGTTTAGCATTTTTGTGAAATATCGTGAATATTGCCCACTGTACATATCTTGGGTTTCTGAGTGCACAGCCTGAGTGCATGTATGGCTATGTAGTCGGTTCCTTTAGTCTAGTTTTGTCTTAGTTGTGTTTCTTTGACTTATTAGTTGTTCATTTGGGTTTTTATATGCCTGTGTGTTTGCTATTTAGTTACTGAGCATTTAGTGTTGTTTTGAGTGTGTACTGTGTGTGTTTGATTATATGGATGAGTGGAGTATGTATGGCTATCCATGTGTGTGGGTACTATGTATATTTGATCAAGCTAGTTTTTCTTTTTGACTTGGCCAAGACAGCTGCAGTTTTGGTAGAGGCAGCAGCTGTCATTAGAGTTCATCCCACCCTCAATATGGTTTTCTCTTGCAGCATGAAAATCCAAGACATGTGCAGCATACTCTATACCTCATCAGTCATTATTTTGTATGATTAATTATGGACCGGTATATATGCTTTTGGTCCATGGTCAATAGCCTGTCATGGGCAATAATTGGATATAATAATGCACTGATACCTTAGATTATATTTTAGACCTGATTATAGTTGAGTAAACCAATCTATACTTAACCTGCACATACATGAATAGTTGAGTTGGAAGTGCACCACTGTTCTATATTTTTATACCATGAAAGCTAAGTCTCAATTAATAGTAATTTTGATGTTTGAATTCTCATTTGACATATTGAATGTAGGCACTTGTGGAGGAAGATGAAGAAAATAGAAGTTGGAATGTAGCGGTAACGAGGAAGCAAACGCATATGACCTTGACAATGATCCCATCTCTAAAGTTTTTGGCTCCGATAGAAAGAAAAACTATTTTTGTTCAATTAGCTCCACTTCCTCTATAAAACAAGTAAAGTTGATGCAAGCTTCAAAACCAATTGCCGATAAGAATAAAAAGGAAGATTTTTGTCAATGGTCATCGGAATTACAAAACCAAGTGGCAAATCAAGTTGCAAGTCAAGTGGTGAATCCAGTGTCGAGCCAAATCAATAAGGCTCTTAAATTATTTGCTTCATCTTTCCTAACTATGGTACTGGGGTTACAACATAACCTTAATGGAATGTATTGTGATGCTTATGACAGAAACCTCTTCTAACTTGGATAAATTTCCTTCGAATATTGGAGTTGCTAGTTCGCTTATTTCGTCAAATGATGTTGGATCATCTACAAGAGGTATACAATTTGTAATGCTACTATCACAAGATATGAAGAAGAATGTAGCAAAAGCTTATATTGGAACACAAACTATGTGTCATTTCAGAGAGATAGTTCCAAACGTTCATAAAGTTGTTTAGATAACGGAAGTTTTAGAATCGGAAGCACCGATTTACGATGGTTCTCAAAATGGGCATTACAAGCTTTGTGAATTTTCAGATGGGGGCTTTGTGATATTGCCCGTGTTTCGACTTCGCAATATCTAAAATTCTATTTATCAGTAGTAAAACTTTATCTTGTTTTTTGTAATTTGGATATGATATTATGGTATTTTGAAATTGGAAAGTTTGTAGCTCATATTATAGTATTATCTAAATATGATATTGTTGCATTAGAGATATGGAAGCATTTTAGACTTCATATTGAATTGATACGATGAATTATATATGTGATATGGACATCATCATTTATGAGATATTATATTCATTTGTTTTAAGAATTTAATATTAATTGTGCATAAAATAGGGTAAAAACATAATTTAAATTAGTAACGCATATAAGTGTTACCAATATTTTGGATAACAATGCTTATCTAGGTTACAAACCTAAATGATAAGCAAAGCAATTTATGTGTAACAACACATATTTGTGTTACTAAATAATCATTTTTCAATACTTATAAGCGTTAACGTATATTTCTGTACCAACACTTATAAGTGTTATCGTATATTTCTGTACCAACACTTATAAGTGTTACCGTATATTTAGGTACCAACACTTATAAGTGTTAGTAATACGTATGTTCGTAACACTTATAAGTGTTACAAATTTGACCGCTCCATTCCTCACACTCCATTAGTAACACTTAAAAAGTGTTACTGAAATTATTTGTAACACTTATAATTGTTAGGATTTGCCTGTTTTGGTGTAGTGAAAGAAGAAGAAAACAAACACAGAATCTCGCAGCGGAACGATAAAATATAATAATCAAATACACAATTCATGAAGCTGTTTATATTATACGTTTGATTATAATTTATACAACATTTATCAGAGTTATATATACAATAGGGATAAATAAAATAATGCAGCAAACAACATAATGCAGGAAATAATACTAGTAATAATATACCAAATCTTCGTCTTCATCCTCCAGAATAATCTTCAATGCGCTGAAATATTTGGGGCTGACCCGAGCGTAATGAAAAGACAAAACACTCGACTCAGGACTAAAATATCCTTATGTGAGTCAAATCGATATCGCATATAACATTAGTGTCATGGCATCAGAGATGTTTACGGGATTTCACATCTCCTATCCAATGTATAACGTGCATGCAATAACTCAAGAGATGTTATGGGATTTTCCATCTCTTAAGGATCCGTCAAAATATTTATATGTAGTAGAATACGCTACATATATAATGTCTAATCAGTAAAATAAATATTTTTCTTAGTGTTAAGGTTTTACAATAATCCCCCTTAACGCGTTTTTAAGCATTGTCGTACAGTTTGCATATAAAGCCCTAGTAGAACGTCGGGGGATAGGGATGCGCCGTGATACGACAACATAAACCAAAATCATAGGGGTCTCGTATAGGGATAAAAGTATGACAAGGCACGTGAGGCAATGCCTAAGGTAGGATACTACAAGTTCGGATGGCAGGGCTGGTGGTAGCGCATCGTAGCCACGACCGCCCACCGCGTCCATCCATCCCATATCGAGTCAAAGGGAGGCTATCCCAAATCAAGGTGCCCCAATCGAAACCAACAACAAGAGTAATAATATGGACCGAGTCCAAGAAAATAGAAGAACGGATGTCCGCTAGGGGTAATTAGCCCACTTGGCCCTGTGAAGCCGTCCTGTTTTAGTCATTTCAAATAGGCACAAGTGTCGGGGTCTGTCCATCATCGTTCTCTTTCTTCAAATCTAGCAACGATGCCAAATCCAACTACTTCATTTTGGAGTCTCCTCCGCATACATAGTTGTTAAGGTGGTTCCAATATTGACAGAGAGTGTGCCAATAAGAGGACCCGGTCTCGTTAACAACCAAACGTCGTTTTACACACCGGTTGGTACTTTTCATTTTGAAAACAATTAATACTTGATATCAAAATATCGTATTCGCTTCAAAATCGATTTCATTCTGAAATCATCATACTTACTTCAAAATATATCAATTTAGTTTGATGTGTCAATTCCACTTCAAAATTCAATTCGAATTACAATTTAGGTTATAACTTCATTTTAACCCAATTCGTATTTAAATTCATGATTTAAATATAAACAGTTCCCACTTTGGCCGGTTTAAATTTTTAGAAAATAGTTTGAAAATTTTTAAATAGTATAAAAGTTAAAATAGTTTAATGTAAAATAGTTTGAGTATTAAAAATGGTTTATATACTAAAACAGCTTGGAAAATCAAAATAGTTTGAATATTTAAGAAGATAGATTTTAAACAGTTTATATTAAAATAATTTATTTGAAAATAGTTTCAAAGTCAAACTGATTCAATTCCTAATCTTCCAATTCTAATCCATTTTAATTTAAATCGATTCAATCCCAATTTCAATTCAAATTAACTTCGATTCCAATTTTAGTTCAAATCGATTTCGATTTCGATTTCAAATTAATTCGAAGTCGATTTCAATTCTAATTAACTTCAATTCAATTCCAATTTGAATTAATTTCAATTCAATTCTCAATTTTTAACCATTTCGATTTATATAAATTCGAGTTCGATTTCAGAATATCGATTTAAATCATTTAAATCAAATTCAACTTCAGCGTTCAATTTCAGGTTCAAATCTTCAAAATAATTCAACTTCGAGCCGAAATTTGAAATATCCATTTAAATTGCTTTTACTTAGCAATGTTTCAAAGTTAGAATAAAAGTCCAATCTTTTAAAACAAATCAATTTTCGAAATTCAAATCATATTTCGATTATAACTTCAAAATCTCAACTTCGATTATTTAAACAATTCCCATTTCCAAATTTAAATTTCAACACTTCGAGCTCAAGTTCAAAAATAATTCGATTTCCATAAATTCGATTTTTATTTCTTTAAATCAAAATCATTTAAATAATTTCAAATCAAAATTATTTAAATCGTTTAATTTAACCAATCCGGTGTCCGTATATAATTTTCTATCCTATGGCCAAGTGATAAGTTATTTCAATTAAATTTCAAGATGGATGTATATCATTTCAATCCAAAAATAAATATCATAGGTATATATCATTTCAACCTATTTCTTAATTTATTCGAAATAATCCCAATAACAGTTTTATATACTGTCAAGTAATTTACAGGGTGATAACAGGATATATAAAAATAAATAAACATCCAAATCATCCAAAATCTCAACCAATTAGCATTCATCAAAAACAATCATCCAAACAGTCAATAAATAACATCAATTGACCAATTATCAATAATCGGAAATTTTACTAGCAGTTTAATTCTAATTTCCATTTAACTGCTAATTCAAAATTTCTAACATATAAATTTCCATATCAATTTCCATGTCAGTTAAATTTACCGAACAATAATCAATAATTTAAATCACTTCACAATTTTAAATTTAACTAACATAAAAATATTCTAGTACTTTGTGAGCGTATAAAACACTCACCTTTTGTCACGATCCAAATTTCAGCGTTCGAAAATCGACACCCGTACTTCACTTGTACTCGAATGCCGCAGATTCAATCGTTGAAATTCGACTCGTGTCGGAGCTTATAACACAGTAAGTATAACAACACAGCGGAAGAAAGAAATGAATGATATCATATACATCACAAATGATACAATATCCAGAATATGATATACAACAATGATATCTATATGATACAAGAATATCAGAGACAAATAACAATGTTAAAGCGGAAACAACAGAAGTGATAACTCCAAATGATCTTCAAAAGAGCATAAGTCCACCAACTCCAATATCAAGCTCGAACCACCATCACATCTCACTAAGGTAAACAAGTGTAGTCCATGAATTCCAAAAATTGAACTAGCTCCCGATAATCTACTAAATCTGACTATCTGAAAAACCCAACTCTAGACTGCCCGTGTGGAAAATTATGGGCACCCAGAGTTTAGGAAGGGAACAATAAACTCCAAGTCAGTCATGGGACTGGTGTGAGTAATAAAAACAGTTTATCTTTAAACAAACAACAAAAGGATTTTAACATTGAAATCCGCAATGCTTTTTGGAAAATGAAACTACCATAAGGCTTCCCGCCACACACACAATGCAAACGCAGAATTGGAAAAGATTTCACCTTATGATAGTCAAATATGCTTAATACACAAAACAACTCTTTTGATATTATTACTAGTGCATAGTGTAGGAAACATTTCGAAAATATAATATCAATCTTAGCCAGCATACAACCATTATTGTATGCCTACTATAGCTACTATGTTCAATAGCAGGTTACCGCCACATTCCATAGCAGGTTATACAACTAAAACCGTACAAGGCTCGTATTGTTTCTTTGGATTTTCCAACAAATAGTCAGGCTAAGGAACTTCCTATGCCACATGGGAACGCCTCTTGAGGGACGCCCTGAGAACCTACCTAGCTCTCTGCCAACACAAGGCTGGTTACCCCCTTCCCGGGTAGTAAACCTGAGATATGCCACCCTCGGTCGTTTGCGACCTTTATCCGAGGCGCCTCGATCACACAGCAACAATCACACAGTAAATGAGATTGGAGCAAGCACACAGGTAAATATCTGGGCTCCATACCATGATACCACCTTTTTCCAGAAGGAATGGACATACCCTATGGGAGCTACCCTTGAAACCTTGCCGCATCTTTCCTGTTTCGACCATTTCCGGGGTGTGAGGTCCTGATGCAGCCTCATCCACAAAGCTACGCTTTACACGAAAGCCATGCTTTGATCAACAAATAATCAGCAACACTTAGCATGCCACATTACCAAATTGGGAATGTATCACTAGTAACCATCAACTACATAACCTCTGAGCTCGTACGTCTCAGAGAAGGGTGTTAAGCTAAGAGAATAAATCTCTACCACCAAGCAGAAATGTATTTGATAGAAACCAGCTTTACCTCTCAAAGTGTAATGTCAGACATACAACCATACAAGTCTGTTCTGGGTTCGAACAGAACCGAAGGCACTTCCGAAGAAGCCCTTGCAATCCGGGTATTCACAATCCCGATCGAACTTTCCATCACTTAGGGAATCTCTATACCGTAGCTAATCAGTGCAGAGACAATCGATAGGTTATCCTATCATTCTCGCAAACACGCGGTCTTCAACACCGGTCTTCAAATGCTATCCATTCACGTCGTATCACTATTCAGAATGGGTTATATGACACAAAGTCCTCTCCCGGCTAAATCGAATAATGAGCGCAATATTTAAAAACATATGGATATTAGAATTTCGATTAAGTCACAACTTATTACCCAAAACTTCAAATGGTTTAAACACATTACCATTTTAATCTTTTACACAAAAAGATTCAATTCACAAAGTTCACCCAGTTTCACAAAGATCTATTCATAGATTTTCAAATCGATTTCCATTTCAATTTGGATTAACTCGTCCAATCTTTAAACAAAGATTTAACTCATAGCTTTCAAAACAATTTCATTTCAACCTTTTTATATGAAAGGTACACCTTTCCAATTTCAAAACAAATTTCAACAACCTTTCACAAAGATTTATTCATAACTCGGAAAACCATTTTCATTTCAATTTGAATTTTTTTTGACACAAATTGGAAATTCATTCCTTGCATGAAAGCTTCTATTATTTGAAAACAAATAGTTTTCATTTCGGAAAATCTGATTCATTTATACGAGTCAAAGTCCTTGGGTTAAATTCAAATTCTCAAAACCATACTTTTAAAATGGTTTAAATTCATATAAACACATTTATAACATCTTTAAACCATAATTTCCAAACATGGAATTCAATTCCAAATTTTGAATTCAAATTCAAATTAAATTATTTAAATTGAAAACTTTACCAAGTTATTCAAAATAACTTTTATCTTAAAACTCCTTTTCAAAAGCTTTAACATTTAACCCAAATCCATTCCCAAAATCAATTGAAATTAAAATTTCAATTTCGAAAACATTAAATTTAAATCATCTGTGACTTAACTGATTTCCTCGTGAAATCCATATTTGTGTATGTAAAAGTGTGGTCCAGGGGTTTTAACACAGTAGTGCAACAACATTCAATCATCACAGATCAAAATACAGAAATATAGTTGATAAGCGGTATAACTATAACGCTTATCTTTTATTCACAGATCACAGATCACAGATAAAATAAATTACATTCATCACAGCTTGAATTAAAAAAAATTTACATCACAAAGCATCACACAGTAGAGAATATCAAACAATTCATAGCATTCAATAGAATACAGTCATCCATAAGTGAAACTAATTAAGATATCTGATTAATCTAAACCAGATCATTTGCCTATGGACAATTCCTAGTCAGGGTTAATTAATAATCAATTAATTACAAACATTTAATTAATTATTCTTTAATTAATCATTAATTACCCTTTAATTAATTACAAGTTAATTTATCATCCTCTAAGTACTAATTAATCACCCTTGATTAATTATGCTCTAATTACATTAAGTAATTATCCTTAATTAATTACACAAATTAATTATTCTTAACCAATTACAGTAATTAACCTTTAATTACTCTCATTACTTTCATAAATTAATGATCCTTAATTAATTACATTAATTAATTATACTTTAATTAATCACTTCCATAAATCAACCTTAATTTATCATAAACAATAATTACCATCATGTAATTACTTACTTTAATTAATTAACCCCTTAATTAATTATATTAATCCTTGATTAATTACACCGAGTAATTTACCCTTAATTACTTCCACTAAGTAATTATCCTTTAATTACTTCCCATTAAGTAGTTCCTTTTTATTAATTACATCAAGTAACTATCCGTTAATTACTTACACTAAGTAATTACTCTTATCAATCTCATTAAGCATTTATACTTAATCAACCATCAAGAGATTATCTTTAATTAATTAACAAATTAGTTAACTTAAAATAATCACATTCATTTTGTTAATTACAATTGGGTAATCCATCCCTTAATTACTTTATAAACCAATTAATCAACCTCTAATTACTTAATTATATTTAAAAAATCAAGCTTCCAAAAATAAATAATCATTTAACTTGCATATTTAAGTTAAATTAATTTATAACTTCATAAATCAAATGTTAAAGAAATATTCATTTTATATAATAGTTTAAAACTAGATTCAATTTAAATTTAAAACTTGCTTAAATCTTACTTCGGGTCCAACCCGAATAACTCTCGAGTCCTGCCCCGAGAAATCACCCTTCCTTCTCTTTTTCAAAATTTAGTTAGTTTAAATTTTAAACCTGGAAACAAGATTAAACTCTCACGTAAAACACGAAGATGAACCCGAGCAAAAATGATTTCCCCCGAGTTTCCCTTCGAGCCAACTTCCATTCCCAACAATGACACGTCCAGCCTCGCCGTGCACGTGCACCATCGACCCAGGCGATTCCGACCATCCACGCTACCTCCGGCATGTCATTGATTGTCTCTCGCTATGATCCCGACCATCAAAACTCCATCACAGCCCTGAAATCAAAATCGAGAAAACTCGACAAAACCTGAAACCAGAAACCATCGCCTAAACCCCTCTCGACTCGACGATGCCGACCACCAGCGACCACGAACCTCTGCCCATAGGTTCGCCGACCAACCCTTCATCTTTTTCCCCCGCTCCGATGAACTCCGACGCTCTGGTGAAGAGGCAGCAACCCAATTCCCAACTTCGACCAAACCCAGGGCTTAAACCAATTCTCTGAGCATTTTAGCCGAGACCACTGACCCCCAAGCTTGCTTCAACAATGATCCCTACCACCCTACCTTGCCGATCATCAGACAAAGCCCAAAACCCAAATCGCGTTCAACTCACGATTCCTCTCTATTTACACCCTTAAAAATCATGATTTCAATTTTAAAATTCATAGTTTTTGAAAGCAAACCAGATTATATTCATGAAACATTAAATTATTGAAATCGAATTTTTTTGATATAATTTACCTTCCAGTGGAAAACTACCTACAAATCTTACTTGAAACCATTTTTAAGTCAAAAATCTTGCTTTTTCAAACATACTTTGTTTATACAACATAACCTAAAGAAGATCAGGGAAAAAGAAATTTATTTTTGATCTTATTTTGAAGCCTGTAAATGAAGAATAGAGCAGATATATTTGTTCACAGACATGCACACAATATCAACAAATATATATAAACATGCATTCACATTATATTCATATAAACACTTATCACAACTTACTTCAAGTATTTACTACATGCTTCAAGATTTTAAACAGATTTAAACTATAAAAAGGTTAGTTTACTCACATTTGTTTCCAGAGGAAGTAGAACAGAGTTTGAAATGTTGAATCTGCTAGCTGAAACCATTCCTTTGATCTCTGCCTTGATAAATTTGTGTTGTTGTTTTTAAGTTGAAGTTTTGTTTTAAGTTTTGAAATGATATTCACTCCAGATTTTTTTTCTCAGCTTTGATGGACGAAATGAAATGAGAAGGCCGATATGTGAGAAAGCAAGTTTACAAGTGATGATGTTATTTGTACAAGTGATATTAATGTCTTTGTACAATAAAAGATGATATTTTATTTTTTTGTACAATACAAGGTCAGAGATTTTCTTGCTTCGGTGGGCTGAAATGATCCATATTGTACTAGAGATATTAATTGTCATACTTATCAATATTTGCTCTTCTTATACAAGCTAATACATATATATATATTTTGTTTCTTTTACAAGTGTACATACTTATATTTATTTGTTCATATTGAATGTATTTTATTTTCTTTTCTTTTGTTTTCTTTTTAACTTGTCTTTATAATATTACTTTATAAATAAATTTCTATTTTAATGTGTTGTTAAGATTTAGCTAATGTTTACTTGTTTCATTACTTTATAATGTAAATGAACTTCTATTTTATTTTATTTTTCTTCTATTATTTTTTTGTATCTATCCTATTTGTATTATTTTGTATTGATTTATTAACATGAGATTAAGATATATATATATATAATATATTTTTATTTTATATAAAACTATATATATTTTATTTTTGTAATATAGAGGAATTTCTAGATTTTATTTTGTAGTTAAAATTTTTAGCTAATGCTTTTCTTTATATTTTTATAAATTTATCTTATATTTATTCCTAACCCATTTATTTAAGATTTAAATTCAAATTAAATATACACATATATATTCAAATTTACTTATATATGTCCGTATACATATATATTCACAGATATACATATATATACAATATTTAAATTTTAAATGATTTAACATAGAATTTATTTGAACTCGGGGAAACTCGCATCAATTTATCGATTAATTTCACAATTTTTATTCAAAAACTAAATCAATTATCAATTTAAATATATGTAAAATCCGGGGTCGTTACACCTTTATTTAAAACTGAAAGTATTTCCAGCTTCAAATAAAATCCAATTCGAATCCATGACGTAGCCTTCGTCAATACGATTCTAACGCCACCTGTTTTGTCCGAAACAGACCTTATATGCAAGAGTAACGATTTTATTAATATAACAATTTTATAATTAACATATTAATTAACTTAATAAAAATAATTAACAAACCTAATCTATCTCACTCTAACACGTACAGGCAATGAGAACCCACGAACGTGACCATCTCTCCACATGCGCGTGCCATTAGACAGCCGGCCCACCATTCATCCCCGCCATGACGTGCGCCGCCCCCTACTCCACCAACACGCCATGCGCGGCAGCCTCCACCTCCACCAATCGACCAAAAACCCAAACCCTAAGTTGACGTGTCGCCTACCGCCTTCGATCAATCACCCACGCTTGGCCGTCGCGCACCCCTTGCTAGCTCTCCCTCGTTCGCCGCGCCTTCGATCGTTCTCTTATCGCACGATTTGTTTTTTTTCCTTTCTTTTGTTTTTTTATGTTTGGTTCGATCGGTTGTTGAATTGACTGAGAGAAGAAAGGGGGTATGCGAGACAAAAGGTAGGCGGCGTGCTTTGTACGAGATGTTGACTTTTGCTGATTTTAATTCTAAATTATTTTGACAATGCATATTCGAAAATGTCGAACTCCAAACGAAGCGTGCCGCCTGGTGTTCATAATGTTTTACCTCATTTTGAACATAATGGAACTAGTCTCGATGCCAAATTCGATCGTATTCAGAAGATAGCTTTTCAAAATCAATTAATTTTAATTAAATTCTGTAAATTAATTTCTACACGTTTCAAGCTCGCACGACCAAACGATAAGTCCGATCGTGACGAAACTTGAAATCTTATAATAATTCACCATTACGGATCCGATGAAACTAGTTTCGTCGAAATCTGAGACAGTAGTCGAAATGACTATTTTTACTCGTTAATTAAAAACAAGTAATTTCCAAAGTTAATTTATTCACTTTTAAATTCAATTTTAAAAGTTAACAATTTTCATTCTTGTTTAAATAAAATTTAAATCAACTTTTAAAATCATTTTCATTCATATCAAGTCCAGAATTCAATTATTTATATAATTCCCAATATTAAATTTAACAATTTAATTATCCAATGATAAAATCTTAATGAATCTTACTTATCGGCAATTCATTCATTTCAACTAAATAAGTCAACATTTGTTATTCACTCCAAATATTGATTATAAATACATTCAATATGTCAAATTCATTCCAATATCTGTTATTGCCAAAATCTTTGAAATTGGTTATTTCAAAATTTTATTCAAGTTTTCAATAACTTACGTAAATAAAATATTAAATTTTTATTTCCAACCATTTTTATTCAATAGTCCTATTAAATTTAATAATTTAAAATTGTTAAAAATTATGGATCGTTACATCATTCATATGTAAGTTTGTTTCATAACAAAGGAAACTGCAATTTCATCTTTATATGTTGATGTCAAATTTTAAAATATGTTTATGTATTAACAAATACAATCAATTATACAATATGTATCTTGAATCAAAATTCATGTTCATATGTATGTGTATTAGACGAATACAAATTTTGGATATATTTATACATTTTCAATTTAAATCATTTTTAATTGCTTGTACACATACATATATGTGCATATGTTTATTAATATTATTATTATTATTGCAAATTACAGTTCATTACATGAATATCTTGTTTTGAAGTTTGCAATTAAAACTAAATTAGAATCTAAACTTTAACTTTGATATTAGTAATTAGAAACTTTGTTGCCTTATAATATGATGCACTTGCATAATTTTATCGGAGTTTATTTGGATAAAATCACAACATATATTAAATGTAATTTTAAGCATAAATATCATTTAATATGTCAATTAATATAGTTAAAGTGAGAGAAAGGTTTCTCTACCACTATATCCTTACCTTTCCTTAATTAAATATATGCATTAAGAGAAGTAACAAAAGTTTTCCATCTCTAAAATTTCACATTTTTAGATACATATGTATACACTGATTATATGCTGCACTTACACTCAAGCATATGAATGTATTTGATACACTCATTGTAATACAAATTAAAATTAAAACTTAAAATTATTGATGAAACAAAATAGAATATTTATTTTATTTAAAAGAAACTTAGAAAAGTACTAAGTACAATTAGACTTCATAGGCCCATTAAATGTCCAAAATAGTAATTTTTTTGAAATTCATCCATTTCTTTTGCTGCGGGCTGGTCCAGTTTCAACAATGGCATCGGAGCTTAGTAGCCTATGTGGTCTGAATTAGTCATGTTAGGGCTAACTAATTAAGCTCGCCCACTTAGTACGGTGTCTAGAAAGGTAATGTCTGAAAGGGAGTGCGGATTAAGGATCTTAAGGCTAATTTAACACCAGAGGGGGGGTGAATAGTGTATAATGGATTCTAAGACTTATATGGACTAATTTAAAAATTATGATATAAACAAATGCAGAACTTAATCATAGAACAATCACAGAATCAAACACAGATGCAGAAAGTAAATAAAAAGCAGTAAAAGGAAAGAACACATCGGATTTTATATGGTTCGGAGTTACCCTACGTCCAGTCCTGCACCAAGGCAAACACCTCGTACAGATTTTTATTATACCAATGTCAAGATTATAATCCTCAATTTCTAAAGGCCTTGAGGTACCCTCCTGTCTTTGAGTCCGGGGCAAACTCTCTTGATTTACGGGACACAAGATCACCCAATTGATTTCCAGGCACAACCACACCTTATAGAGAGACTCGATAAAAATTTGATTACAAATTGATCATATAACTCTGAATAGCACTTTGATCTTCGAGAGAGAGCAAAGAATCAAACAAGAATGAGATTCTGATTTGATTCACTTGAAAATTCGGCAGAATTTCGGCACGATCTTAAAAATATGAAAATTTTAGAATATGGATTTGGGGAGAAGGAGTGAAAAAATAAGAAAAATTGTTAGTTAAAAAATTCGTTTGTGAAGGCTATTTATAGACCAGTAACGGTCATAACCATTCGTGAAGAGATTTAAACGAATAGACACTTCTTTTGAAAATTGAAACTTTTGAATTTAACGGCCACCATGTCGACATGGGGTATCCCATGATGTCGATATCCCTTAGTTAAAAACAATGTAAAATTTATTTTGAAAATGGTATTGAAAGGAAAACAAGATGAAATGATCCTGGAGTAAAATAAACTAATTTTCCTATGTTTTAAAATAAAGAAGAGTGGAAAAATATATTTTTAGAATGTATATATAAATTTGATTTTAAATCTCAAGTGTGTATATATATATATTATAAAAGAATATTTAAAAATCAGAAGATAGTTTTTAAAACAAACGAAGTTTAAAACAAGAGTTTGTTTAAAAACAAAAAAAAGAATATTTTAAGGCTAAAACTTCTTTTTGAAAATCATTTGAAAATATAATTTTTAAGGCTAAAACATTTTGAAAAGCAGTTTTGAAAAACCAATTTGAAGTAGTTTTGCAAGCTTCTTCCTGCAGAATATCTCATCACATTAGGACTCGAGAACTTGTACAAAACCAGGATGTTCGTGGGTTTGTAAGCCACTTGTTGTAGGTTTGTAAGCTACTTGTTGTGGGTTTGTAAGCCACTAAGAAGATAGAAATGAGTTCCATCCCAAATGAAATTTGGAATGAAGATTTCCGTGCTATTATGAAGTTTTAACAAAAACTAGACACTTATCTTGAAATCTTGATCTTGATACTCATGAGTCTTCAAACTTGATTTCTTCATTCTTGATCTTTATACTATACAGTCTTCAATATATCCTGCATAATAACATTCATATATATCTAGACAATAGTGTTAGTATATAAGTTATAATAAAATATTTACAAAGGTTATTGTCATCAAAACCACTATCTCCAGTTCCTAACAATCTCCCCCTTTTTGATGATGACAACCTTATAAAATATATTTCCACTTCGATCATACCATAACTCCCCCTTACACCAACAACTCCCCCTTACTCCAAGCCTACTATTTTATATAACTTCTGCCCCTTTGTCATCAACAAAAATAACCTATAAACCTTGAACATAATAGAAAATGAGATAAACAAACAAATGACATAAGAATAATAACTATGTATGAGTGAAATATAGCATCCTTAAGTTAAATGAAATTCAAGATTTTATACACCACAGATTGTATTTAGAAGAATATTAATTAAGGTAACACTTATATATAAATTAACAAACCAATATACAATCAAGAAAGAGAAAAATGAAAAACGCTTAACGAGGACCCTTAACTATTGGTGATTTATGGACCGAATAATTTGGATAGTGGAGACAAAAGTTTCCACGTTGTTCGACTAAGTTCCCATTAACATCAAAAAGGACCTCTCCAACGCAAATCACGCCATCGTCTTCGTCCATATGAACATCCGGATTCGGCAGAGGATGTTCTTCTTCTTGATCCTCTTGTGGTTCTTCTAGAGGCTCTTCTTCTTCAAAATCCATGGCTTGTGATGATTCTTCGATGGCAATGAGATTGGCATGGTTATCCATAAGGAATTTTTGTAAATTCCTAAGGATTTTGCCTTGCCTATCTTGTTCTCTAGCCATTCACAGTTGACTTACTTGAATTTCTATCATCATTTGAAGCAAATCTTTCATCTTCTCTTGTAATTTGATGACTCGTACGTGTGTGGAACGTTGAAAAGGGCCAGAATGAGGAGAAGTGGGTGAAGAAGGTTCATTATTAGAAGAGGAAGCCATTAGTTTACTGTTTTAGAAGTTTATTACATAGAATAGAACAGAGAAAAGGAGTAAAAGTCGAAATATATAAATATATAACCAAATAACTAATTTTAGAGGGAAATTTAAATTTGAAAATCTCAGCATGTATGTCGACATAGGGGGATGGGTCATGTCGACATGCCCAGTTCAATTTTTGAGAAATTTTTATTTATATTTATTATTAACTATACTTGTATTATATATAATTTATATTTCAGTTAATGAACATATACCTAATTCTCTTTCAAATTTAGTAAAGTTTTGTTCATTCAATGGTTTGGTTATTATATCAGCAATTTGTTTTTCAGTATTAATATATTCAAGAGTTATGACTTCTTTACTCATATTATCTCTAAGAAAATGATGTCTAATATCAATATGTTTTGTTCTGCATGATGAGTTGGATTTTTAGATAGGTTTATTGCACTAGTATTATCACAATAAATTGGTGATTTAGTTATAGTTAATCCAAAATCTTTTAAAGTTTGTTGCATATATATAACTTGAGATCAAGGCAAAGCAGCAGATATATATTCTGCTTCAGTTGTTGACAAGGATACAGTGTTTTGCTTCTTACTAAACCAGGAAACCAGAGAATGTCCTAGAAAGTGACAAGTTCCACTTGTACTTTTTCGATCTGATTTACAACCAGCGTAATCAGCATCACAATATGAAATTAAATCAAATACATCATTTTTAGGGTAAAATAAACCATAATCTAAAGTATGTTTTACATATCTTAAAATTATTTTAACAACTTTTAAGTGAGTTTCTTTAGGTTGAGATTGGTATCTTGCAAAAAGACAGATGCTATGCATGATGTCAGGACGACTTGCTGTTATATAAAGCAGCGAACCAATCATTCCCCTATATAATTTTTGATCAACATCTTTTGATTTATCTTCTTTACTTAAAGCTACATTAGTTATCATTGGAGTTGGTTTCCCACTAGAAGCGGTCAATCCAAATTTATTAATTAAATCCTTAGCATATTTTTCTTGACTAATGAAAATTCCTTTATCTAATTGTTTGATTTGAAGTCCTAAGAAAAAACTTAGTTCTCCCATATGACTCATTTCAAATTCTTTAGTCATTATATCTGAGAATTCTTTATTCATTATGTTATTAGTTGATTCAAATATTATATCATCAACATATATTTGTACTAATTGAATATCATTTTTGTTTCTTTTGAAAAGAGTTGTATCTATTTTACCAATTTCAAAACCAGATTGTAGTAAATAAGATCTTAGTCTTTCATACCAGGCTCTAGGAGCTTGTTTCAGACCATATAAAGCTTTCTTTAATTTATATACATGATTTGGAAATTTATTATCTTCAAAAAGTGGAGGTTGTTCAGCACTTTTAACATCCATTTGATATAACTGGAAATTATTGTAGTTTGCGAAAGCAAGTAGAATCCTGATAGATTCTAGTCTTCCTACAGGTTCAAAGGTTTCGTCATAATCAATTCCTTCTTCTTGACAATAACCTTGCGCGACTAAACGAGCTTTATTTCTCACGACCTCACCAAGTTCATTCATTTTATTTTTATAAACCCATTTTGTTCCAATTATACTTTTATCCTCAGGTCTAGGAACAAGTTCCCAAACATCATTTCTGGTGAACTGATTCAATTCTTCTTGCATAGCAAGAATCCATGAATCATCAGATGATGCTTCCTTTGGATTTTTAGGTTCAATGGTTGATATAAAAGCTACATTGCTCATACTATTTAGTTGATTTCTTTTTTTAACTATAGATTCAATATTTCCTAGTATATTTTCTACAAGATGAACTTTTAATAGCCTAATTCTTTTATTAGGTTGAATGATTTCACAATTAGTTTCAATTGGTTTATTATTTAAAGTTACAAAATCTTCTTCATCTTCTATTTGTACAGTATCTTTAAAATTTTCATCAAAAGATACATGCATTGTTTCATCAATAGTGTTAGTTCTTATATTATAAACTCTAAATGCTTTACTTCTATTAAAATATCCGATAAAGATACCTTTGTCGGATTTAGGTTCAAATTTATCTAAACTATCTTTTGTATTAAGAATAAAACACATACTACCAAAAACTTTAAAATAAGCTACTATGGGTTTCTTATTGTAAAGTAATTCATATGGTGTTTTATTAGTTTATGGTCTAATTAAAATCCTATTTAATATATAACAAGCTGTAGCGACTGCTTCAGCCCAAAAGTTTTTAGGTAAGTTACTATCAGAAAGCATTGTTCTAGCACACTCTTGAATCGTTCTATTCTTACGTTCTACCACTCCGTTTTGTTGTGGAGTTCTTGGAAAAGAGAAATTATGAGTAATTCGTTTTTGATTACAAAAATTCTCAAAATTTTCATTTTCAAATTCTCCACTGTGATCACTACGAATAGTTTTCATTTTTAGAGAAAGTTGATTTTGAATTCTTTTAGCAAAATTCTTAAATAATTCAAAAGCATCACTTTTAAGATTAAGAAAAATTGTCCAAGTATATCTAGAATAATCATCTACAATTACAAAAACATATTTATTGTGATTAATTGGTTGAACTTGAGATGGACCAAATAAATCTAAATGAAGTAATTCTAGAGGTTTAGAAGTAGAAATCATATCTTTTAGTTTAAATGAACTTTTCTTAAGTTTTCCTAATTGGCAAGCATCACATATACTATCTACTTTAAAGTTTAACTTGGGAAGACCTCTAACTAAGTCAAGTTTTGATAACCTAGATAACAGTTTGAAATTTAAATGACCAAATCTTTTATGTCAAATCCAAGGGTCACTTGTATTAGCCAAAAGACATAAGTTATCATTTGAAACTTTCATACTAAGGATGTAAATGTTTTTCTTCCTAATTCCTTCAAAGATAATATTTGACTTATTATCTTCGATGTGACACTTATCTTTTCCAAATTTAATTTTAAATCCTTTATCACATAGTTGACTTATACTAAGCAAATTATGTTTTAAATTTCTAACTAGCAAAATATCAGAAATAGGAGGAGTTTTAGAATTACCGACATTGCTAATGCCAATCACATATCCTTTTGAGTTATCTCCAAAGTTGACCAATCCACCATCTTGATATATAATGTCATTAAGTATCTCGGGATTTCCAATCATATGCCTTGAACAGCCACTATCAAGTATCCATTTATCTTTCTCAATTTGCACAGTTTGTCCATTGGTTGTTGATTCTTCAAAAGCCATGTAACATGTCGGTTCCTGCATAACAAACCAATTCGGTAGATAACTTGATTTTTCATAAAAACTATATGCAGACTTATGATACTTTGATGAAATGCATAAATTCAAACTAGTATTAACAAAATTTCCTAAAAATTCCATTTTTAACTTTTCAAGTTTCAGATTATGAAAACTATGAAAACCTACGCTCTGATACCAATTGAAAGGGAGTGCGGATTAAGGATCTTAAGGCTAATTTAACACTAGAGGGGGGGCGGTGAATAGTATTTAATGGATTCTAAGACTTATGTGGACTAATTTAAAAATTATGATATAAACAAATGCAGAACTTAATCACAGAACAATCACAGAATCAAACACAGATGCATAAAGTAAATAAAAAGCAGTAAAAGGAAAGAACACACCGGATTTTATACTAGTTCGGAGTTACCCTACGTCCAGTCCTGCACCAAGAAAAACACCTCGTACAGATTTTTATTATGCCAATGTCGAGATTACAATCCTCAATTTCTAAAGGTCTTGAGGTACCCTCCTGCCTTCGAGTCCGGGGCAAACTCTCTTGATTTACGGGACACAAGATCACCCAATTGATTTCTAGGCACAACCACATCTTATAGAGAGACTCGATAAACTTTTGATTACAAATTGATCCTATAACTCTGAAAGCACTTTGATCTTCGAGAGAGGGCAGAGAATCAAACAAGAATGAGATTCTAATTTGATTCACTTGAGAATTCGGCAGAATTTCGGCACGATCTTAAAAATATGAAAATTTTAGAATATGGATTTATGGAGAAGGAGTGAAGAAAATAAGAAAAATAGTTAGTTAAAAAATTCGTTTGTGAAGGCTATTTATAGACCAGTAACATAACCATTCGTGAAGAGAATTAAACGAATAGACATTTCTTTTGAAAATTAAAACTTTTGAATTTAACGGTCACCATATCGACATGGAGTATCCCATGATGTCGACATCCCTTAGTTAAAAATAATGTAAAATTTGTTTTGAAAATGGTATTGAAAGGAAAAAAAGATGAAATGATTCTGGAGTAAAATAAACTAATTTTCCTATGTTTTAAAATAAAGGAGAGTAGAAAAATATATTTTTAGAATGTATATATAAATTTGATTTTAAATCTCAAGTGTATATATATATATTATAAAAGAATATTTAAAAATCAGAAGATAGTTTTTAAAACAAACGAAGTTTAAAACAAGAGTTTATTTAAAAACAAAAACAAAGAATATTTTAAGGCTAAAACTTCTTTTTGAAAATCATTTGAAAAGATAATTTTTAAGGCTAAAATATTTTGAAAATCATTTTGAAAAATCATTTTGAAGTAGTTTTGCAAACTTCTTCTTGCATAATATCTCATCACATCAGTACTCAAGAACTTGTACAAAACCAGGATGTCCGTGGGTTTGTAAGCCACTTGTTGTAGGTTTGTAAGCTACTTGTTGTGGGTTTGTAAGTCACTAAGAAGATAGAAATGGGTTCCATCCCAAATGAAATTTGGAATGAAGATTTCCGTGCTATTATGAAGTTTTAACAAAAACTAGACACTTATCTTGAAATCTTGATCTTGATACTCATGAGTCTTCAAACTTGATTTCTTCATTCTTGATCTTTATACTGTGCAGTCTTCAATATATTCTGCATAATAACATTCATATGTATCTAGACAATAGTGTAAGTATATAAGTTATAATAAAATAAGTTACAAAGGTTGTTGTCATCAAAATCACTATCTCCAGTTCCTAACAATGTCTAGGATTGGAATTGGGTAATCAAGTACCATATCCTACCCGGTTACAAACCTGGCATGAAAGGTGAAATGAGCCCAAAGTTTGCCCCTAATAGAAAAGGCTCAATTTAAATTAGGCCTTCGGCTAATTTTCAAAATAGTTGTGACGACCCGGAATTTTTGTATATTTGAAATGAGAATATTTAATTTATTTTAAATATTCGAAGGTTAAATTTTAACTTTATTTTCAAATATACAGTATTTATTGGATGATTAATTATTGAATTAAACAATCGGAAAAAGAGTAAAATAGTAAATCTGGTATTTTAAGCTAATTAAAAATATTTTGGAAGCTCGAAATTCATATTAATAATACTGAAGATGATAGAACTTTTAAATTTGAATTTAAAGGTGTTTTGTTCAGTTTTAAAAATATATCGTTTAAATTAAATTTAAAAATAGCCTTCCGAGGCATAGTCTCGGAATTCGACGAAACCAGTTCCATTTGGTCCGTAATATTGAATTATTATCGGATTTCAAATTTCGTATTGATCAGAGATAGTGTGTGAGTGTACAATATATAAACACGCTGAAAATTTAATTGGTAATAATTCAATTAGTCAAGCTTCTTGTATACGCCATCTCATCTTTATTTTAACACGCTACCCTTATCTTCCATCGTACACTTCTCGTTCCTTCTAAAAACTGCTAGTTCCTTCCTCGTTTATTCAATTCAATTCCGGTCGTTATTAAACGAAAAAATTATGGAATACGAGCCCTCAATAATCAGATCGAAATCATCTTCTAATAGGAGTGGCCGCGATTTCAATTCAAGCTCCTTCTTTTCTCCTCTTCGTCTGTAAATCTCGATGAAATCCCGATCCACTCGGGGTTGCTATTTTCGAGTTTCAGTTGAACTCGCGAAGTTTGGATGGTGGCGCTGAAGGCCAGGGTGAAGGGAATGGTCGTCGTTAGGGTGGCGCTCGAGGTCAGATGAGGGTTTCGTCTGGTGGGGGTTTCGAAGCGACCGTCGCGATTAGGAGGGGAGCGAGGCTGATCGACCGGCAAGGCCTGTTGGCGTGTCGAGGCGTTTCGCGATGGTAGACCGATGATGGGTTGAGCTCGTGGCGTGTCGATCGGAGGTTGGTTCTGGATTCGAGCTCGATGATTTCCCTGTGGGGTAATCCTTTTCTATTTCTTTCCTTTCTGTTTTTATTTATTTTGAAAATTTAAACAGGTATAGAAACAGTAAAGGGCATTTTACAATAAAATAATTTATGTGCAGTGAGGTATAAAGTTGTATATTTTAATCTAATTTCATAATTATATGGTTTAAAGCAGGAAGTTTTGTTAGCAGAGAATTTATATGCATGTATAATATAATTTTTAAAATATATATATATATATATATATATGTAAATATATAATAGTATACGAATTTAAAACCCTTAGTTTAACCTGTGATTTTTGTTCATTAATCAGAATTTTTACAAATATAAATATAGTGTAGAGGGGAGTTTTTACAGTGAAAAAAAAAATTACTGTTTTGGTAATTTACAAGAATTTTTTTTGTTGAGAATAAAATTTATTAGCTTGGATTAAAATTTTTAAAACAGAAATTAATTGAGCAATTAGTCCGATATTAATAAACCATAACTTGTTAAATTAGCTTATTTAATTACTTTAGCAGCTAAGGAGTTTTTTTAAAGAAAAGAAATTAAAATTTAATTGTTAGTTAAATAAATTTGTTTAGGGTAATTACTTGATTAAATTTATTTAGGTTACAAAAGGGTTTAAAGGGAAAATTATCAGTTTGAATAAAATTAGTAGTTGATTAAATAATCTAATGATAAGTGATTATTCGATCTGTTAGAATAGTAATAAATCAATTAATATTTATTCAAGGTCTAAATCGAGAAACAAGCTAACGGAACTAAATGGGAAGGGACTGAAATTAAAGGCCAAAGGTGAGTTAATCTCACTCAGTTTAATTTTAAATTTAATTGGTTAAATTTAAATATGGATGAATGATTAAATTGATTGATTTGATTGATATGGTATATAGTAGTATATAGCAATATATACATATTGGCATATGTATATATTTGAGTTGTTGATATTCCCGCATTTATATAGCGGATGAGACCCTATGCGCCGCATAATAGCGGATGATTTTATAAAAACCCATATACCGCGATATTCCACCTCGAAGTGGAATTGGTATTGTGCTAACGTCTGTGGATGCAGGGAAACAGGTTGGAGGGATCCAACTGGATTCCTCAAAATATTTAATTTTGTTTAAATATTCTGTGATATGATTGTTGATATCCTGTGACGATTTATATTGGATAATCTGGTTGGATTGAATTTCCCAGTATAATGAGTTATCAAAAGCAATTGAATTGGATTTTTGGAAAGAAATAAAAGAGAAAAATTTAAGTTAAGTAATTCTAGTGAATTCGAATAAATTAAATATGGAAAAGAAGAATTTTAGATAAACAGAGAATATTGAATCTAAAGAAAACTTATGTGATGTTATTTAAAGGGATAAAATTTTATTTTAATTCAATGTTTAAATGTAATTAAAACCAAAGAAGGAATTTGGGAAATCTGAAACCTATGTTTCGATTTAAAGATTTTAAATCATAATGAGAAATAAAATCTGGAAGTTAATGAATTTGGAAATAAATGGATTAAGTAAGGAAATTTATTTCAAAGTAAAATAAATTGGGAAATCAATTATAAATTTGATTTAAATACTTTGGGATTTGGAATTTAAAAGAGAAGTGAGATTTTGAAATCTATAAACTGGGTTTATAAAGTAAAATAAAATATCAGGGGATATTTGAGAATATAAATTCAAGGTGGGAATTTATAAAGGGATATGAATTGGTTTAAAAATAAATGTTGATTATTGTTAAAAGATGGAAATGAGAAGTGTATTTCTCTGGATAGCCAAGTACGTTTTCAAAGCAAATTTTAATATAAGTTAAAAGTTCTAATTGTGTTTTTAAAAGCATGTTTTAGAAAATTGATTATTTCTAAAGGTTAATTTCCAAAGTAAGTATTTTCAAAAATCTATTATTGTAGTAATTATATAAAAGTGATTTGGTAATATGTTTAAAGAGAAATTTAGTTTATATTTATAAATGGTTTTATTTTAATAAAGTATTAAAGTAGTTTTAAAATTTCAATGTTATAAAGTATATTTATAGTAAAGTCTTTTAATTTATTTTTAAATCTAAAATATTTTGTACTTGGTGATTCAGTGGGAATAATTATTTGGGAAATGTATTCCGTAAGCGGAAACTGTTTGAAATTGTTTTCAAAAGGAGTTTGAAAATAGAAATATATCTTGGAAAGATATTTGGACAAATAAATAATGTGGGGAATTATTTATTGTGTGATGGTTGCTTGTGGATGTTAATTGATAGTTAAATAACCGACTATCAATATTAGCCAAATGCGCTGATCGTTTCGAAGAGACCGGGATCGAGTTTCCGTATACCGGGATTCTAGGTCTGGAGACTCGAATACCACTTCGATCCGGTTTGTACGTTTCGTGTAACGATTTCGGAGTCGAAGATGAAGCAGTGAAGTGCAAGGGCTAGTCGCTACTAATCCTGAGGATATTTCCAAAATGGATGTAGTAGGAATAGTGCCTTCGGTTCCGTTCGAACCCGGGACGGACTTGTATGGACGAATGCTTTCGTGACATCGTCAGGTGGACGATGGGCATTCTAAGGGATATGTGCTATAAAGGTATCGTTTAGCCTCGAGCCTCATCAACCGGGAATGACTGAAAATCAGGGGTTATGCAGCAAGGCTTCGTGGGTAGCCCCCACTTGAGAGTAAGGTCATCCCTGTCTAGATGTCCCTTTTATTTCGGCTTAGTGTTGCGGTTGCTGATCCCAACCGTGGGGTGATTTTATTTGGAATTATTCAGTAAGGGATGATTCCGGCCTTGTGTTGCAGGGGAGCGGGCGTACTCCTCGGTTTTGTGATCTAGGCCACGTACTGTGACAGGTGGTACCCCAGTGCCTAGTCATTCGTTGGAAATCCATTCTCCCTACGTGCCTGTACGGTTTTGATTGTGCCCAACTATTGTTGAAATGTGAGATGCAAGCATTTCAGCTAGATTCTATTTTACTTTCTGTAGACACTATTATAATATCAGAGGAATTTGGTATAAAGTGTTTTAGCTATCGTAAGGTAAAAACCCGACATGTTTATTTGTGGCGTGGTCTTACGAGATGCTTTTGTTTTCAAAGGATTTTGAAACTTTAATAATAAATTTGAGTGTGATTTTCTCACGCTGGTTTTCCAGACTGACTCGGGTATTGTTTTATATGATGTTCGGGTCAGACCGAGATAAACAGGTTCAGGATATGATGCTGTGGAGCTCAGGAGATGAGCTGGATGTCGATACGTACTCCCGTACTTGCTATTATTTTTCCGCTGTGTATTCAGTTGTATGTTATGGATGTTGATGTACTCTGATGATGTATTCTGATGTATTGTATAAACAGATATAGTTTTTGATTTGTGTAAAGATCTGTTGATATATTATATTTTATTCCGCTGCGATGGTTAGATTCTGATGTTGGTTTTCTTTTATTTTCTTCTTCTACCTCTTCTTCTTTAACTAAAATGGTTCGATTTTCCGGGACTGGAAAGTCGGGTCGTTACAATAGTTTTATGACAAGATTTTAAATTTAAAAGTTAAATTTAAAATAAAAACATATTTATTATAAAAGTTATAATACAACATAAGTCTTCCAAAAGTTTGAAAAGATAATGATATTTTCAAAATGTTTGAAAATATTTAAATACTAATTTCAAAATTTAGAATTTACAAATAAGATTAATAACATAAATTAATTAAATAAGTTAATTAATTAATACTTATATGCATGTATTATATATATGATATATGTTACTTTATTTTAAAGTGTTTAAGATAACATAACTATACATGTAGGTATATAAGATAACCTTTTGAAATTAATATAATTTAATTAAAATTATTTAATTAAATAAATTAATTAAAGGTTAATTAATTAAATAAAAATACACATGTATAAGATACATGTGTTATATTATAAAGGGTAAAATATATGTTATAAAGGTTATTGTAGATTTGTCCAATATAAAAGTTGTATTGGAATACTAATGTAAAATTAATTAAAAAGTTAACTGATTAAAATTAATTAAAAAGTAAATTAATTAAATAAGATTTAGTTACTATAGTGCGATCCATAAGATTATTTTATAAGTTAATTAAAATATAAAAGTTATATAAGAATGAAACTTATATAATATGAGTATACGAATTAAAGGTGTAATAGTAAGAAACTCTAAATAGACTTAAGGAATAAATACATACATATAGTACGTATACCGTTATTTCAGATGTGTTTGACACTTGAATCATGAGGGTATTTCATATGAATTACGTTATTCCATAAGTCGATATCACTCGATTTAATATATTGAAGATTATGAATCTTTCATATAAAGATATCCTTTATAATTTATATATTAATAGATTACTTGCATACCCTTTAGTTGTTGAGCTTTCCTTAAGCTAGGGATATTATATGTAGTACTATTAATATATTGAAAAGACGAGGTAAGATAACTACATGTATTTGTTGAGCTCTCCTAAAGTTACGTGCATTATACTTTGGCCGTCACATAATGATAGGTCTGGGTGAACCCACGTCACTTGTTGAGCATTCCTCAAGGTAAAGGCGGGATTAGGACAAGGGACCATGGGTTAAGAGTTGTATGTGATACAACCAATAAGGAGTTATCCATCATATACGGACCTATGATTTGTTGAGCTTTCCTCATGGTCAGAATTCTAAGGCATATGAGTCATAACACCCACTATTGAAGTCAAAAGACTATTTTTGCTTAGGGTTTGGTGAAACAGAAAAGACTAGTGGGAGCCTTATTAGAAAAACGAAATGATAACATTTAACCTTTCTAATATTATAAGAACATATGCTTTATAATGTTATAATTATCTTGATAAATTTGGGCATTTAAAATGATTGATAAAATGTTTATTGATTAAGATATACAAATGAACTGAATTAAAGATTGACATAGAAAAATAATATATACTCACTATTAAATGCCCATTGCTTGTTTTATATACCTATGTAAGTGCCTAATTTTACAACTACTTAATACGTTCGTAATATGGCCACTGACATGTTTTTTTGATTGAGACCGTGTATTGCATTCTATGAGTTTCGAACTCTA
Organism: Allium fistulosum; assembly: GCA_030737815.1. NCBI lineage: Eukaryota > Viridiplantae > Streptophyta > Magnoliopsida > Asparagales > Amaryllidaceae > Allium > Allium fistulosum. The sequence goes on from JASFAW010000014.1 coordinate 11,625,388, forward strand.
AAAACAATACAATACTACATATATTTGATCCTATACTATTATATATAAATGTTATATGGTGAACGGTAAGAATTTGTAATATACGATACCTCGATGAGTATAGTACATTCGAAATGAGAAATTAAACCATAATGTGAGATGAGTATTCAATTTGATTGATTATAAAAGGATCATATCGTGTTAAATGTAACACTAGACCAAAACTATAAGAAAAACCTAAGAATATGATCATTGAAATGCCAGTTTGATCAGTTTACATAAAGTGCATCATATTTGATCTCCTTAAATGTTAAGGATAATAAAATGCATCTTTGTAAAGAGTTCGCGATGTTGTAGTATGAGTGTTCTTTTGAATGGTTCAACCATTTAGAAAGAAAAATGAATGTACAAGAGTAGATGTAATCTAAGGTACAGTTGAGATGAAGAAGGTGAATAGTCACTTCTGCTTTATAAAGAAACACTGGAAACAAGAATTGTAATAATAATAATTATTAATACTTAATATTGGAGTAAGAAATACGATTTCTATTCCGAACTGTATTTTCATATAGAAAATTGTTTCCTATGAGATTTATTTCTCTGAGTTCAAAATATTCGATCAAAGAACTCTCCGTTGTAACAAGTTGTAGTATATGAAATAAATAATCTATATCAAGTGAATGATGGACCTCCGAATTTAGTACATTATTATAGTAATGGTGGAAATAGCGGGAGCATGCCATATAGCACTTGTTGATTGCATCAAATTACGAAAATTATTTTCGTAAACATTTTGAACATTATTTATGGAATAATAACTATTTTCAGTATTGTAACACTCTATAAAATTTAATAAGAAATTATGTAATTAAAATAAGGTTAAAAATGATTTTTTTTTAAATGTTGGAGTTTGGTCACGGAAGTCGCACCATTGTGTCCATGGTGATTTTCTAATTAATTTCCATATATAATATGTTGAAATCAGAGTTCAAACGGAGAAGTTATGGAAGTTTAAAGTTTCCGAATTTAAAATTTAAATACTTGAATTTGAATTTAAAAATACGAAGTTTGAATTTAAAATTTTGAATCTAAAAAGTTAACGTTAAGGGATACTTAACATTAAAGTAACACGCTAGAGTTAACTTTCATAATAAATTAAGTAACAAATAAATAATTAACAAATAACCAATTGCGGAAGGAAATGGACGGTCATAGTCAGGGATCGGTCAACCCCTAAACTATGAGCGGTCGATCGGTTGGAGGCAGAAAAGTGGATGGCGGCTAGGGTTTTGATTATTTGAATGGGCCAGATTTGATTGTTTTTTATCCGACGGTTCTCACTCCTTCTCACCTTTATAAATAGACTCCTGGACTCCCACTTTTCCTTCATAAAATTTTGTAAGTAATGGCGAAGCTCTGTCAAAATTTATTTCCTTAGGATTTCAGAAACAGTAAACTTTCTAGTAAGTAATTCTAATTTCTAATCTCTAATTTAAATTAATCCTTCTACTTCTTATCTTCTGATTTCTGAAATCTAATCTCTAACATACAATCTATTTGTTATACAATCAAAAAGTGGAAGATCCAACAGGGAATTAGGAGCGGTATAAATTAGATATCACCTTCTTTTTCTTCTTTGGATTTCAAAATCAGTTAAGATTTTCAGGTAAGGGGTTTGGATTTTTAATCCTTTTGATTTCTGATTCTATTTCTCTCTAGTTTTTGATTCTAAATCTAATTTCTATATACAATTCACTTTGTTGTATATTTCACAAGAGGGAGATCTAAAAGAGAATTAGGCATGGTGGAATCAAATCCAATTAGAAAGCAAACAATTCTCTATAAGCATAAATATCAAGTTTTTCACATTTTGTAATTGAATAGTATTTATTTAGACTTGATGTATGCCTTGGGACTATCTAAAAACGCGAAACCCTAAAACAATAAAACCCTAGAATTTCCCTAAGTAAATATCAATCTGTGTATATGTTAGAATTATAACTGTTTTTGGTATTGATATATTAGAATCTAATTAATTGTTTAGAATTAGATAATCTATGGTTAATTCAACATATTTTCCCTCTTTTGAATTGAATTAAAGGGTTTGGAAAATAAATAAATTAGAAATGGTGTGTAAAATATGAATTTAATTATTTGCAGTTTGCACTACCTATTTCTAGCACTGAAATAAATAAGGAATAACTTTCTCACTTCAAAATGATGTATACAAAGGTTGAATTAAATATAGGCCATCTAATTTGTGAAAATATGTTCCTTAAAACAGAAAAGGGATTCTATTGTATCAATATGGAACAAATGTAGATATTCTATGTTTGTACAAATCTATTTTATTTGGCTATGGTAGTAGAAGTTCTTGTTGGAATTGTAAACTTGTATGAGATAGATATTTCAAAATACCTTATAAGCAAACTATTATCGAATTGTTGTAACGTAATGATTATACCCTGAATTCCACGCGTAAATAAATAAATATATATATATACATATGTGTGTGTGTAATATAGTGTATTGATTAAAGCATATTGAACATGATAGTTAGTATTATTAGAATAGTTAAGTAATATTAATTTATAGTAGGGAAGTTAGCGTAAACTAGGGAATCAATCCATAACTAGAGGTTTAATAAGGGGATACATTATATGGCCTTAATTGTTAATCGTGTATGATGATATATGTATATAGCGGATGTACATATAAGTTATGGCTAAGTTATAAGGATGCGAGCTTAGTCCAAAGCTACATGGAAGTCTACCCAGTTAAATCTGTCTACCAATGATGTGGCTTTGAGGATTAATGTGGGACATCGCCTATAATAAATAACCTCAGTGGATGCGAGGTTAGTCCCAATTCTATAGGATAAACCTGCCCAAATAATCTAGCTACTAGTAACTACAAATAATCGGACTGATATGAGACATCACGAGTGCGTTAAGGATCATAAATTGTGTTTTGGATGTAGTATGTGAACTCGTTAGGAGGGGTCCGCTTAGGTTTGAGGTATTAAGTTTCTATGGTAGGGTCCGCCTCTTTCTTTGGTGAAGTATTAACTGGCCTAACGGGATTTCTTACGATGTCAATAAGAGAGAACAATGTAAGGACCCACCTTGGGATTGGGCCTTAAATAATGGGGAACTGTCTATTTTATAGGTCTTAAATGATCAGAGTCTGCCTAACTTCCATTAAAGAGATATTAAGTGGTTTGGGGTACTTCTCTTTTACATCGTAAAAGTTAGTTATGTTAGAGTTGTATAGTCAGACTGGAAGAGCCTTCGGGCCTACAATTAACTTTATACGAATGCTATATAGTTGGACTGTAAGGGCCTTCAGGCTTACAGTTGTCTTTATATGTATGTTACATAGTCGGACTGGAAGAGCCTCCGGGCTTATAGTTGACTTTATACGCATGTTATGATTTTAATACGTAAGGCATATTTTTTATTTAAATAATACCGCCCAAGTACAATTATGGGAAAGCTTGAGATTTTCATTTCACCGGACATTTATTGTTTTAACCCGCACCTCATCACAACACAGGTTAAAGAGAGTAATGCTGATTTAGGAGATGAAGGTGGAGGTGAAGACTTGCCGCAATTATCTATCTATTTATGCTTTTTAAGTATTTTATTGTACCCAGTTCAGACAGTTATGTTATTTTGAGATATTGTACTATGGAGGCTTTATGTAATCATGTTGTAATTGTTTGTGCCAAAAATGGTCACAAACACCCAATTACAGATGAGAGCACCAAATCACAGTCACAGATCACAGATAGGTTGTATGTAATAGAAGTAAATATGAAGAACGCTCAAAAAATAAAAATAAAAGCAGTAGAAAGACAAGATTTATAGTGGTTCGGCGTTGTAGCCTACATCCACTTTGAAGAGCTGCTGATTTATTGATGACTCTCTACTGATTTACAAGAGTCCAATTGATAGTATCCGAGTTACAATGGAGTTCAGCAGAGTAACGGCGTAGAAGAGCCAAAAGATCCCTTTTCTGAAGCTCTTGGATTGTTATTTATAGGTGTAGGCTGGAAATATCTGTCTCAAACTTCGAAAGACTCCTTCCATCATGTGGGTGAGCCCACGTGATCGATCTCTGGTCGTTTCGACTCGATCCATGATCGATACGAATGAGATTCGTATCGATCCAAATCTTGCCCAATCGAGCCGAGATCGATCATGAACATTCCTGAGGTCGTACGCAAGCTCTTGTAAAAATTTGGTAGCATTTGGACTTGTGGATTTTGAGTTATGACCGATGTAAGTTTGAATTTGTTGAAGGCTGTTGAGCTCGCATCACTTCTGTTTGCATCGATCATATCTTGAGCATACGAACTCCGATTGACTTGAAATTTGGAACGTTGGCTTTCATAGCTTTGATTATCGTGTCATGTTAATTGTAGTTCGATTCGGACTCGGACAAAATTTACCAGCATCCATAGTGAACTTTGTAGGTAATCGGTCGTCGGGACTGATTATCTTCCATTTTCAGTCAATTCTTTGGTATCACGGCCTTGCCAAAAGGAGGGATAACACTTGCCCCCCAAAACATGCCTTGCGATAGTAAGGTGTGTTTTATAGTTCGATAAGCTGGATATTCATATCCTGATAATGTCCTGTAAAGAGGTTGATAATCTTACCTGACCGTGAATAGTGATCGTTCGTGATCGTATGCCGTTCGGAGCGTTATGTGACCGTTCTAGGTCGGATGCCGTTTGAGGCGAGTTGTGATCGTTCGCGGTCGGGGTGTCGTTCGTGGCGAATGGTGACCGTTCGCGGTCGGGTGCCGTTCGAGGCGAATTGTGATCGTTCGAGATCGGGTGGCGTTCGAGGCAAATTGTGACCGTTCGCGGTCGGGTGCCATTAGATGCGAGTTGTGTGTGCACGGGGGGGGGGACTTAGTATCATTAATGTCGAATTTCACATTCGAGTGGGTTTCCGAATTGTTTGTTATGGCGGTTTATCGCCATCTCAGAGCATGCCTGATGACCGTTCGCGATCTCGTACATGTGTAAGTGACTTAGCCGTTATGGAATTACAAATACCAGATTTACATTCAAAATGAGTCTTACAACCAAAATGTTCAACCAAATCAAGTCCAGATGCAAAGAATAGAAAACAAAAGCAAAGCAGAGACGTCAAAGTGCAGACACCTACACTAATGCGGTTATTAGTCGTTTCAGAGATAGTTATATTTCAACGTGAATATTATAAATATTCGTTATGAAATAAAACTGTAGTATGGTGTTTGTTTTCACAACAAAAGTGATGCATTGAAAATACAGAAGTATCTAAAATTATTTATAGTTATTTTGGAATTATAGACTAAGTCGTAGTTTTAAGAAATAATTTTTATTATATGATTATGAACCATATGACATTGGTTAATTATATCTCAAACATTTGAAGAGCTATGCATCCAATTAGTGGAAGCACCATAAGAGTTGATGAACTCTTCAAACCAATACAAATGGATGTATGCAATCGTAAGTTTATTAATACCAAAACGGTTCCATGTACTTCATCATATTCACTGATCAGTTAGTATCACGGTCAACTGACGTCAACTCAAATTCAAAGTCTTTGACTAGATCAGTTCGGTTAATAATAACTGTTATTATTAAACTAAAGACTTTGTGTTTGGACAATATAGTTGAATGTGGATGATATTGGAATTTTGAACATGTAACGACCCGATATTTCGAACCATCCAAATCGATAATCATCCACTCATGTCGGACTTGAATTGCTCAAAACAACAGATTGTTAATTTATATTTGGCAAAACTCGGCATATATAGTAAATAAATCAATCACAGAATCACAGACACAGAGTAATACAATAATAAGCAGTGGAATAGATAAATAGTAGTTCGTGAAGCTACTATATAAACAACAGAGTTTGAAATAAAATACAACAGAAATCTCAAATACAGAGTAGCCTCAAGTACAACAGCAACTGATAAGTCTGAATCATAAACAACTGGAACAACTGGAAACATGAAAGCTGCATAGATATAGGACAGATCTTCAAGCAAAGCTCCAAACTCCAAAGGTGAGTCTCAAATGCTGTGACACTCACTCTGACCCGAGCATAAAGCAAAACACAAACACTCGAGTCAGGATTAACATTCTTATATCAGTAAATACAACTCAAGTGAAATGTCAACTGAAATACAATATAACTTAAAGGATATTTGGGATTTCCATTCTCTAAGGATCCATGGATCTATCTACTATGCAGTAATAATATACGCTATTATAATATGTCTATCAGTAAAGTAAAGTATTAAAATAGCATTAAGGCGTTACCCATATCCCCCTTAACACATTTTATATATTCCCGTAGTCTATACAGTACCGTAAGCTCCACCAAACCGGTGGTTTACCTAGAGGGCACTCCATAGGTACGGTACAAAACAAACTCGTAGAGGGCGCGATAAGGCATGTGACAAGGCACACGAGGCAATGCCCAGGGTAGGATACTACCGTTTTGTGGATCCGGACTGGTGGTAACGCATACCAGCTACTACCACCCACCTCGAGACACACTCCCAAATCAAAGGTGCACCCAATCAAATCACAAAGTAATAGAATGGTATCGAAGAAATGTGCCCGATAGGAGGAGCGACCTCACTTGGCCCGACATGGCTCTTGTTTTAGCCACATCAAGCTGACTCACATGAGTCGGGGCTATGTAAATACCTCATACAGAATTGTTCGCAAACCATCTTACTTCATTCTGGAATCTCCACCAAGCACACAGTTTTTAAAGTGGTTTTCGGTATTGGCAGAGAGTATGACAATATCCGATCCCGGTCTCTTTAACAACCAAACACTTATTTAACACCGGATGGTTCTTTTACATTTTCAAAACCGATTCATAATTGATATCAAAATATCATATTCAATTTAAACTATATCACTTTCGAAATCATATTCACTTTAAATCATAACAGTTCCAACTTAACAGTTTGAATATTGAAAGTAGTTTATATATTGGAATAGTTATACTTTAAAAATAGTTTATATTTAAAAATAGGTTAATTAAAATAGTTTATATACTAAAATAGTTTATATATCAAAGGGTTTATATCGAAAATAGTTTCAAACTAGAATTGTTTCTTCCAATTTCATAAATCAATTCAAATCAACTTTAGTTCCAAAATTTAATTTAAATCAATCTCAGTTCAACCATTTCAATTAAAATGGTTAAATGTTCAATTCAAATTCTCATTTAAAACCATTTTAATTTATATCGACTTCAAATCCAGGTTTGAACTATAAATTTAAAGCACTTCAAATTCAATAGGTTTCAAAGTCTAAATATACAAACATTTACAATGACTCAATTTGATAAATTTCATTTATATTTTCAAAATTCAAATTTAATTTTATTTAAATTTGAAAATATTCCCTTAATCATTTTAAATAACATAAAATCTCAAATTACAAATTTAAATCAATACGAGTACTAAGGCACGTCCGATGGACGTGTACAAAACTTTTTATGCTTAACCAATTTTTGTTGCAAAATACAAATGAGTACACATAGGAATGAAAAAATCAGAAACAAACTTTGATTACCTAACCAATCTAGTATAAGCTTACATAATTCATGAATAATTTATTTATTTATTTTACTATCAAATAATTAATGTATTTGGTTATCAAATATCTAGAGGGACAACAACATTAAAAGGACATCTTGGTTAACATGATTAAACTGTGGACATTTACTTCATATATTTTACAAAAGTCGAACGTCAATCACCACTCTCTTTCTTGAATATTGCTTTCAGTTACCTCTTCAATAGAAAACTTTAAAGCTTCAGAAATTGGGAAACATAACCAAAATCCATCGTGGGCTCCACAACCATAACAACCACCTGTGATGAATCATTCACCTCACCACATGCACTTTATAATACCGAGATTTTGTATTTTGAAAACTTGTCCACTTGCCATAAAAATGAGTTAGAACATACACCTAAAATTCACAAATTGAACCATCGAAGGAGGAAATGTTGACTTGATTGTACTGCCCTAGTTGCTAGTGCTGCTAATAACCATCAACGTGGAGAGTTATGCACACGAAGTTAGGTTTTTCCTTGAAACCGATGGTGGTAGCATATACCTTGGCAACTTCCTCCACCTTTTAGATCTATGTAGGTAATTTAGATAACGTAAAATATTAGTGGTAACAAAAAATAAACTTTATGTAAGGTAAGTATAAACTATTGACTGGCAGAATAAAGCATGTAAGTATAAACTTTTAATGTTTTACCAGATTTTTATGATGCATTTATATGTTTACATTCAACTGACCATACATTGCAAATCAAACATAGATTGCAGGTATTAACATGTGTGTTATAATCCTTGTTGACACCTATTAAACTAAAGGAACACCAAGCAACAATTACTAAAATGAGATAACTTATTAAAATAAAATTCTTATGGGTTCATGCTATTGTGACTTGTGATAAGTATAGGACTTTTACTCTGAATCATGCCAAATAAAGAAAATTTAATCTATGCCAACAAACCTGAAGAAAGTTTAGAATTATATAAATTAGAAAAAAAATCAAACAAATTAGGAAACAATCGATTAAAACACAAATGCAACATACACACACATAAATATATGCTAACTCTATTTGCATGGCCTACTCCACTAAATAATGGCTTAAGAAATTTTATCTTTGGTGATGACACAATGAAGAATATATAGCAAACTTGTAAATTCAACCCAATGAATAACCATCCTAGATGACGTTCTGCCTCATGTTTCCCTAGAAATATCTTATAATTTCATAATATATCTTGGATGAGCTGAATAAATGATGTATTTAAATGAATTAATCGACTAACCTATGAATGTGTTCACTTATGCCAAGTGAAAGGTAGATCCAATATTGGTTATCTTATCAACTGGATTTCTTTTCAGTTTGTTACCAAGCATAAGCAAATCCCTGCAAATTCAAATGTACACAACCTCATGTATTATGCAACATAAGCCATTAACGGTACAAATAACAAACTTTAATAATAATCAAATATATAAAGTGACGTAAACTTGCAACAACCAATAATTTTACCTATACGTTAGTTTTATCGAATTTGAGCATACAAAATATATTATATACATAGGTTACTCATTGTATTTGATAGAAATTCACTTGTCAGTTCCAGTTTTGAGTTTCAAATTAATAAATGAAAATACTCTCTTAGTCTATGTTTTCGATGGTATAATCAAGTTGAATTATCTTTGTTAATAAACAAAACATAAACTTGCAACAAAATATTCTTATTAAAATTTAAGTGGTACGTATAATTTTGGACATATTGGCATCCAAAAAGTAGCATGGTTTGGGCATATTCACATCCAACTGGAGCAATATTTGAACATACCGACATCATGGAGCTTACTATAAAAATTACAACTCCAAGCATAAACCTGGTAGAATGTAGAAACCACTTCCAATGCAAAAGCCAACATAGTTTCTTATGCCATCCCTGCACACAAAACGTATATAAATGCACCAACAAAATCATCTTTGGATGCTTGTTTACAACTCGTTGAACTTCATAAACTTCCTTCTACCATTATATGCACTATCTTCCATAGTAAAACAACTTAACCACAATGTTCACCAATCACAGGTTTTGATTTTGGCTTCCAGTCAACTCTTATGCATACATGTCATGGATGGATAACATGCATATGAAAGAATTGTCTAGGTTCCTCTATTTGATGGCTATAAATGAAAGTCGATCAGCTGAATATTCCTTTCAGACTAATTAAAACCAATGTAAAGTACAAAATATTTGGAACATGATAACATAGATTTGCCTAATATTATAAAAGTTATAAAACATCGCACTTGAATATAAAGCATGGAATTAGTCTAGTACTAACGGGGACACCTTAAAAATATTTGAAGCATGTATTGTAGTCGAATTTGAAAAAAAAACGACTTACCTACTTTTTTAATATTTGACATTAATATATATGAAGAATAATAAACACTTATTGTAGGTACTTAGTGAATGGAAATGATATTGAAACTTGTTAAGTATTTATGTAAGCAACTTTTGGTAGTTAGAAAAAATGGCAGCAAATGAGTAGAAAGTTTGAACATAGGTAAGTTTGAATGGATAAATAATGTGTCTCAAGAAGCAGGTATTACAGTAATTGCAATGCTACAAAATGAACTGCTAATATTTATACTGATATTACTCAAACATTAATATTTATACTATTCCAACCAATAGATTATATAACTAAATATGCATGCATGCCAATATAGTTGTTTCAATTATATGACGTAAAACGGAGTAAAAATATACTTACATTTTATTGACTTACCAGAGATGGCTTTTGAACATATGGACATTCATAATGGACCAAGGCAAAGATCTATTCACCAAAAAATTTGCCATTTTGAGCAACAACCTGGAGAATACAAACACCACTTTGAATGCAAAAAGTAACATATATATAGAAAGTGGTTACATATGAAAATATAAACCTTCAGCTATAAAGTAAGGTTATGCATGAACTAAATTATTCACAGCAATTTAATAATCTCTATATTGTAACTTTAGTAGATATAGTGTAATGAAACACAAAAGGAAAGATACATATTACTACACATAATGGTTTGCACATGCAAGCATTACAATTAATTAAATATGGATGATGAGTCATGAGCTTGCAGAAGTAAGTACTCTTGTAGTAAGCAGTAGCAAACTGAAACAATTGAATATATATAAATGCACTTACACATGAAAACGCACACACAACACACACGCATATATAAATTGATACGCAAACAAACAGTTAAAAATAAATAATTGATAATTGGTATATTTTTCCATAAATTACTAATCTCATAACCTTTTATAAATTTATTAATAATTTACAGTTCAAAACAGCTGGGGGAAACTCATTACTTTCTTTAATTTCAATTACAACATACTACATATTCTTTTATCCAAACTTAGAATTCTAGTTAGCTAAGTAAACTTGCAATAGAAGGCAGGTCTAAACAAAATTGGAATGGAACACGCGAGCCTTGATACATGCAATATTATATAGCAGATGTAGAAAATAATAGCAAGAACAAGGGGAAATAAGCTCTCGGGTACTCTGTGCATGCATGTCTTGATAAGGGCTCAAGTACTAAATGCATTAGCACACACATAACAGGGAAGAAACAAAGAAAAGCAAGAACAGATACTCCAGACACTATAACAGTCCAGGCACTCAAGATTGGAATGGATAACATCCCGTATGTATATTTTGTTATGTAGATTTCTTTTCTTGGAATACAAAGGGTAACTCTATTTAATTAGAAAATAACAATTTCAACTAAGTCAAATCATTATGAAATGCAACCGCATCTTGGTGGATTAACCAATATTTCACCTTAATTTTCAAATGCAATGTCCCAAAATACAAAGGTTAAGGGTAAAATTATTACCTTTTGGTCATATCACATGTTCAGCAAATATGCTTTTATTGGGCTACCACTGTTACTTCAGACTGCTTTATGAAGGCACTTCAAATAATAAAAAATAAGAGATTAAAACATTATCTTAGAAAATCAAAACTTTATCTTAGAAAATGTAGCAATGAAAAGCTTACAAATATTTGGATTCGGCTGGAACATGAAAAAGCATTGACGTCTCATGTCTCATCCCTATTCTGCCATTACCAAGCCCTAAATGGATGAATACACAGTTAACCTAAAAAGAGCATAATAGAATAGAAAGTAGTGTAGAAAAATTCCACAAACCCTCAGCCCCAAATCACTACAGAGCAAGTACGTCGAATTTTATCTGTACTTTGAATGTAATTTTTGTACAGAAGAGAAGCTGAGAAGAATTGGAAGTCGGAAGAAAGGAGAATTGGGTTGGGGGAAATCGGGAACTGGTTGAGAACGTGGGCGTACGAATGTGATGGAAACGTGTAAATGTTGAAAAGGCAGATATACCCTTGTAAACTTTTTTCTTTCCAAATGAACGAAATGGCAGTTTTGGCAATCCGAAAAAGGCTTCACCTCCTCAAGTATTCGCTTTATATACAAGATAAATAATTAAATATTTAACTTCAATTATATTTAACTCTAAAATATTTACTTAATTACTTTTTATAAGCATTTAAATAAATTCTCAAATTACAAATTTAAATCAAGATCAAATATCCAATCTTATTTAAATTTGAAAATATTCATTTTATCATTTTCATAAGCATTTAAATAAAATCCTAGATTACAAATTTAAATCAAAATCAAAATATTAAATATCTAACTTCAATTTATTTTATTTTGAAATATTCACTTAATCACCTTTTACGAACATTTAAATAAAATCTCAAGTTCAAACTTAAATCAATTTAGATATTCAATTTCAATTTTTATTTAAATTTGAATATATTCATTTAATCACCTTTCTCAAAATAAATTATAAAGTTATAAAATCGTATTCTTAAAATCCTAAATCAATAAGTTCAGATCAATAATTATTTAAACACGATTCTTAAACAAATTAAATTACAAATCAATTTCAATTTATCTTTCCAACCGTACTTTATTAAATTTATTACAAAAATCTATTTTTAAAATATTGATATAATTTTATATAAATACTTAAACATATTATATATACTAATTAAATTAAATTTTATTAAATTAATTCTTATTACTAAATTTTATTTTATATTAAATCTTATTTTATATATTTAACAATAATAAAATTATAAGTAAAATCTTAAAATTTATATTTTCAAAACTAACTTATAAATTTAGAATTTCCAAAACATAAAATTTAAAAATTTAAATTTTACACATATATAAAAATAACATTTATATATTACATTTTAAAAATCAATATTTATTAAAACCCATATATTTCCCTTCAAAACTTTGGAAATCATTTTCAAAATATAAACCAGCGGTGTCCGTATATAATTTCTATCCTATGGTCAAATGATACATATATTTATCATTTCAATTCGCAATTTAAATTTAATTTACGGGTATATATCATTTCAACCTACAATCCCAAAATTCTAAAATCAATGAAAATCGCTTGGGGTTTATCATTTCAACCCATAACGATTTTCCCTTAATCTATAATATCATTCGGGTATGTATCATTTCAACCCATAAGGAATTTCTAAATTAATAGGGAACTTGCAGAGTGAGAACAAATATGATAATAATATAACATCTCAACAACATGCATATATCATCAGTAACACATTTAAATATAATATATACAACAGGTTATGGTGTCATATGTCATAGGTAAACAATTGCAGATAATGGCATATCATATTAAATAACTTAGCAATTCAAATTTAACAGCATATTTCAATCGTCATTTCATGTGAATTAAATCTACTAAATATAAGAATGTTAATCATGAGTGATTGGTCACCTTTCGAGCCTAGAGAAGATAGACACACAACAAGCTATGAATCCAAGCACAAATTCCAAAGCACGACACGATGAACATGAATTCGACGAGCAAAGTTGATAGCTTGGAAATGGTGAAAACGAATCAAAAATTAGCTTGATATGGAAACAAAATATATATTATATTTTTCTTCTTAAACCAATATTCAATTAAAACACATATTTAAAACAAAATCTTCATATATTATTTAACAAATTTTATTTATCAAAACAATATATAAAAATCAATCTGAATATAAAGCAAAGAAGTGTAAACTCACTTTTTAATATAAATTGTAAATAAAGGATTCGAATATAAAACACATATATTAAGCTGTAAAAAACTGAAAAACTATATATAAAAAAAGAATCAAAATATACTCACGCTTTAACATATACATACATACATACATACATACATACATACATATATATATATATATATATATATATAAAGAGGAAGAAGGTTGCTAGTCTCGAGGCTTACTGGGCAGAGCTGATGTATGAAGGAGCCGTGGAGGGCTGGCGGCAAGTGGAGGAACTGCACGTGATGATGGGGTACTTGAATCTGATGGTCGGCATTTGTAGGATGCCGTGGAGGAGTAAAGGCAGGTTATGGATGGGTTGTTGGCTGGAAGTGGAAGGGCTGATAACTTTGGAAGGCGAGGGAGGTGGTTCGGTTGGCCAGTGACGAAGTTGAAGGGAGGAAGGCGGAGAAAGGAGGGCGAGTTTGGCTAGGGTTTGGTGGTCGCGGCTGTGTGTCATGGTGCGGGTCCCGGTGGCGATCAGCTGCATGGCCGTGGTGATTAGGTCGACGGTGGAGAGGAGGGTGATGGCGCGGTGGTGGAGAAGCTTCCGTAGTTTGGCGATGGGAAGTGGATGGAACTGGTGGAGGCGAGGGAAGCTGATGGAGAAGGTGTGGATGGGACTGGGCGAGTTGTTGGTGGCGTGGTGACGACGTACGGCCGGAGGTGGGAGAGGGATGGCCGGAGGGAGGTCTGAGTGGGCTCGGATCTGGCAGTATAGGCAGCACAAGGTTGTTACGGCGGAGTCTGGTGTTGTGGAGGAGGGTAACGGCTCTCTGGCAGGTGGATCTCAAGTCTCGGCCAAAAATGAAAAAAGAAGAAGATAGCAGCAGATATACATACATATATATATATATATAACATCTTATATAAAATATATTATATTAATTTTCAGAACATATCCAAAGAGAAGAGGAAAGGAACTTAAGTATGGTTTCAGAATGAAGAACGAAAAAGGTAGGAGAATAGAGTAATATATATATATATATATGAACTTTATATTATACAAATTTTTTTTTATAAAATAGGAACATAATGTGGAATGAAAGGAGAACCGAAATGAAATCAAGGAACCAAACATAAATTGCCACAATAGGGATAGCAAAAGTCATGTCTGTTGAATTCAGGAATTATAAAAGCTAGTGGCCCTTTAGATTATACAGTGGATATATATGAAGGGACACAAGGAAACCAAGAGGTTCAAAACGGATACCGGTACGATTAATCGTTTCACCGATTTCATCGCGTACTGGGCGCCGAATTACAGAAATGAGTATACTGCGGAGATCAGTATGATGAGATGAACAGAATGGTACACAGATATGAGCGATATGACAATCATATCAAAAGTCGATATTCGCTGCCAAACTGCTGCAAATTCGCCGAAAATAAGATAAACAGGGCTGGAGAAGTCCAAATTTGGCGAAATGAAATACGAGTCTCACTCAGAAATGATTTACAATTTTATTATATAAAAATATTCAGGTTTCGAAAATAATTTATTTTTCAACAAATAAACTGATTCAAATCTTAAATTTGAAAATTACACAATAGAACAAACTTTTATATTTATCAATGAAAATCTGCCATTTGCTATGTTTAAATAGACGCATACCAAATATCAAATTTTCATTCCAAAATTTTATTTTTTTAATTTCAGAAAAAAATTCAGTTAATTACGTTATAAAAATCGTTAAAATTTACGGGTCGTTACAGAACATTACTAAATTCTATAAGTCCTAACGTGATATAGTTTTGACGAAGAGAATTGATGTAAAGAAAAGTCACAACCGGATAACACTTAACATTATAGAAATTGGATTTTTACCAAAGCTATATAAGGGATAAATTTAGCCAAAATATCACACCACTAGGTAAGGTGACGTGTGAACGTTAATATTCGAATTATTCGATATTAACCGTTGATCGAATTTGTACCTAAAGAGTCAATACAACCGTAATGTTGAATCCCCCGTCTACCACCCAATTTAATTAAATTATAAATGTTACAATTAATTAAATTGATTAATATTTATGAAATATTAATACAATTTTATTTGAATTGTGTTGGTTGGTCAGTATTAAAAAAAATGTGTTTATAAAAGTTATGTATACACTTATCGATATACGATATCGATGTACGTTTAAATAAGATTTAAATGTAGAATATCTGAATTGGCTTGAAGTGATTTGAGGAACAATAAGTAGACATGTATGGCTAGTCATAATGGAGAGAATTGGTTTGTAATTTGACTCCAAAAGGTGTGTAAATAGCTAAAGAAAAGAAAGATATGTTTCTATCTTTGACTACCTCCTTTTATGCTATTTAAACACCACTTTCCACTTTTTTATGAAATTTTTTCTCTAGGGTTTGTGCCTCCACCTCTCATGTCTTACCATGGCCAAAATCCCTTATTCTTCCTCTCTAAATTTCAAGAAAAAAAATTCGAACAAAAATTCAATTAAAATAAGAAGAACGGTGTGTGGCTTTCTCAAAGGGGCTACGCCTTTTGGAAATGTGAACAAGTATTCAAATGGGGCAACATTCAAGGTATTCTCTTAAGCAATGGCAAGGCACTATTTTTTTTTAAAAAACTCTCATGATTCTGGAATTGATTGTGATATATATATTTTGTTTAAATTGAATTGTTTATTTCCAATTCCATATACGTATGTGTTGTTGACATATGATATTGAATGTGAATATGTGTATTTGATTCCAATTTGAATTCTTTTAAGGTTAATTCTATTCAAACATCATAAATTACTTTATATACACCATTAACTTTTGAGAAAAAAATAGGACAAAAACACCCTTTTATTTCAATAATTTTTATTTTGAAGTTTATATGCTTGGGTTTTAATTCAAAATTACACATTCAAACTAATTTAAATATCAATTTTTTACAATTTTTAATTTTTACAATTTAAATTCAAAGTTAAACTCAAATTCTAACTTCAAATCCTATTCCAAGTCAAAGTTAGGAATTTAACATAAGAACTTATCTTCATTTAAAATCTGAATTTATCTTGGCTTAGATTTAGTTTTAATTCAAATTTTAAAATTAATTTTAAAATTAAATGTATAAATGCAAAACTTGTACACGTAGTTTTGATTTCATTATCAAATTCATCTCTCTTTAAAATGATATTGATATACCATAATCCCTAAATTTTAAATCGTATTCATACCTAAATTCAAAAATTGCAATCGTTGTATAAAAGAGCCCTACTTTTTGGTGGGATGATTGAAAATGTGTTTTTATAAGCTAGTTATTCAAAAACTAAAAATTAGAATCTGCAAAATCAAATTTAGAAAATTTAGAATTTAGAATTTATTGGTTTGATTTATTGAAGAGAGAGAGAGGGGGAGAGAGATAGATTTAGTGTCTTACTTTAATCTAAAGTGAGGGTAATTTTGTAATATGGATGTGTATAATGAGTAAAAAGTGGTGTATATGATTTTGATAATTTTCTTGGTGTATGTAAAGTAATTTGTAGTGCATGAATATAATGTGCATTCTTTTAAACCTCTTTATATCCCCTTCTTTTAACTTGGTTATGAAATCAAAAATGAAATTTTCTTTTAGTTTTATATTTGAAAATATTTAAAGATCAATTTTAATAAATTGATTTATAATCAATCTATGTATATATTGGTACATGTGTATGGACCTACCAATTAATTAATTTCATTCATACATGTTATTATTTTATAACATAGAAAATTGCAATTTCATGTTATCCACACATATTTATATGCATTAGCAAATACAATTAACTGTTTAATATGTAATATTGGACATGAAATTAAAATTGATTTTTTTAAAAGTTTAAATTTGACAATGTTTTAAGACGAATTAAAATAAATTGATTCATACAAGATCTATGTATATAATAATATATGTGTATAGATCTATCGATTAAGTAAACTCATTCATATCTAAATTTGTTTCATAACAAAGGAAATTGTAATTTCATCTTTATATGTTGATGTCAAAAATATTAAAATATGTTTATGTTTATGTATTAATAAAATTAATAAATACAATTAATTGTCTAATATGTATCTTGAATGAAAATTCATGTTCATATTTATGTGTATTTGATGAATACAAATTTTGGATATATTTATACATTTTCACTTTAAATCATTTTTAACTGCTTATACACATACATATATGTGCATATGCTTTTATCATCATCATTATTGCCAATTACAGTTCAGTGCATGAATATCTTATTTTGAAGTTTGCAATTAAAATTAAATTAGAATCTAAACTTTAACTTTCATATTAGTAATTAAAAACTTTGTTGCCTTAAAATATGATGCACTTGCATAATTTTATTGGAGTATATTTGGATAAAATCACAACATATATTAAGTGTAATTTTAGACATAAATGTCATCTAATATGTCAATTAATATAACTAAAGAGAGAGAAAGTGGAAGGTTTCTCTCTCTATATATCCTTACCTTCCCTTAATTAATTACACATTAAGAAAAGGAATCAAACGGTTTCCTTCTCTAAAATTTCACATGTTAGATACATATGAATACACTGATTATATCTGCACTTACACTTCAAACATATGAATGTATTTGATACATTCATTGTAATACAAATTAAAATTTAAAATTATTTATGAAACAAAATAAAATATTGATTTTATTTAATTTTTTTTAGAAAAGTTCTAATTATATTTAGACTTCATAGGCCCATTAAAGGTCCAAAATAGTAAAAAAAATAAAATAGTTCACTCATTTCTTCCACTGCTGGTTGTGACCTAGTTCCAACACAAACTATGCTTGAACAATTATGTATGAAATAAACAACGGCACATAAAAGCATATTTTACACACAGACAACAACAACAAAATTATAGCACAAACAAACAAAATTAAACAACGGTGAGTTTGGAATATAACGGGGTGACAAAAGAAATCAATGGGGTGGGAAGATTATTTTTACATTTACGAAGGGCATAAAGCAATTATTGGGTTGAGAATATGGCTGTCAACGGATATCTTTGGATGCAGATAGTGACATTTTTGCATTCATATCCGAAATTATTTTCAGATATCGGATATTCATATCCGTCGATATGGACAAATATCATATATTTATCAGTTCCGCTCATAATTGACAAAATCCAAAAAATAAATGAATTTTTTTATCCAAAATAATTTCTTTTTAGTAATAATGTTAACATAAATACAAGAAATAATAAGTACGATGATAATCAATTTTTGATAGCAAACATTCATTTATACATGCATAATATGAATTATTACCATGATAAAATAATATATATTAACCATATGCAGTAAAATATGAATAAGCTCAACTACAATCTTGATAAAAGTCGGATGGATGATTTTAGAATGCAAATACCATCATATTCGTATCCATATCCGTTTTACGGATTTTGAATATTTTTTTCATTTTTCAAATATCGATATGAACAAATTTCATATTTTTCGATATCAATCGATGACTCTAGTTAAGAATGGAGGGACTTTTGTCAGACCTGTTGATAATTTTTATAAAGTGATGCTAAATGCACCGTATCAAACAGAGAATCTAGAAGGTGTAAAGTGATGCACCTAGCCCTCCTTTTTTTTATAATAGAAAAAGAACCCCTAACATAAAATAACACACAAATAAATCAATTTGCCTCTAAACCCTAGTTTTCAGTTCAGGTTTGCTACTGCTGCTTCTTCCTCCTATTCCTCCTTTATTTTTTTATCTTTTTTTTTTGTGCTTTTTTTTCCCGAATCGATAGCGCGACGCTGAACTAAATCTCTTTTGATTTTGTTTCAATTCGATGTTTAAACTGAAATCGCGATTCAGTACTGGACTTCAATATTTACGTTCTGAAATAGGATCGTACATTTTACACGGGTTGAGATAGCTGCGATTCCTTCCAAATCACTATTTTTGGATACGAAGCATGCCAAAATGGCAGCAATGCCAAAAAATGTTTTTACTGGCTGTATAATATTTATTTGAGCTTAATTGGAAGATTTATTTACATTTAGCGGTAAAGGAATTTGATTCTACAAAGACTAGTCATGCATAATTGAGCTAGATATTCTGTTATAAATAGTGAAGTGTGAAACTATTTGTTGTCAAGTTTATTTGGTTGAGAAAGTTGTTCGTCTGTCAATATTTGTTATTCAAAATGACAAAGTAAAGTTTTTTCGTACTTTGATCATTACTTCTAATCAAGCCCGGCCCCAGAGCAAGGTTCACAAGTCAGCCGCCTAAGGCAACCGATTCGGCTGGGGTAACGATGTAACGTGGTGATGGGTTCAATATTTTATTCAGATAAAAATGGTGTATAATAACAATGTTATTGAATGTGTAGTGTAGTGGTAGCTTTGTCGTTTGTTAAATTAGGGAATCCAGGTTCAAATTGGGGAAGTGGCATCATCTTTGGGCAATTTTTAGAGATTTGGGCTAGGGCAACTAAATAGGTTGGGCCGTGCCTTTTTGTGATAGTAATAATCAGTATTATAAATGTCAAAAATAAAATAAAATAAATAAAATAAAGATTGGTCATGAGCAACAAATACTTGCTTATGTTTCATTTCAAATTTTACAAGTAAATTTGTCGTGGTTTCAACCCATCTCCTTCCAAACATTTATACTTGTTAACTATGCACTCAAAGCTATTTGTACTCTTTCTAAGGAGATTTAAAACATTATGTCGCTAAACGGACTCTTAAAATACTTCTTATCCTCATACTTCCAATCTGTCACATTAACCCCAGTAACTATTGATATGAAGTTTAACTTCATGCCTATTGAAACGAGTTACTGCTGCTATGCTTGTTTATTTAATCAGCAACGGCATACATACATAATAATGATAAATAATAATAACAATAATGATGATACCGGTACCAAATTATTAAACGTTGTGCAATCATATGGTTTTTATGAGCTTATGAAACTAATGAAATGTCTTCTGAAGGAAATTTTCTACTGCAGGAAGTTAATGGCTATGCTTAAAGAAACATCACTGACAAGTTTGTTGAAATTTCAGGTATATGTTAATATGTTATAGTACTTGAATTTCTTGTACTGCCCATAAAGTGTTCAAGCCTATGTCATCCCAAGTTTTACTACATTTTGCATCACAGGGGCTTCACAAAGATAGCCTTTTCTCGCATAAATATCATCATCAAAGAAGGTGTCACGTCAGAAAAAGCAACGCTGCCAAAACCCTACAAACTCTACACATCAGAAACAAATCTCGATTTCCTTTACTTCCGAGAGCAGTTCTTTCAAGTGAAGCACAAAAGTCAGTAGAACATGACCTTCCGGAAAGCGCATTAAATATACTACACTTCTACAGAAAGCCTTTGATCCAAGAAAGTGCAGAGGCTGAGCTCCTTAAGCAAATCCAAACAAAGATCTCCCCAAATATTGCTTCTATTAAGACCGAGCAGTGCTTTAATATTGGTTTAAGTGCCACACTGCCAAATGAAAAACTAAAAATACTGAAATGGCTTTTGCAAGAGACATTTGAACCTGAAAATTTGCACATTGAGAGTTTTCTAGAGAAAGAAAAAACCTCCATAAATGCACCCACCCTGTTAATTGAGGTTGGTCCTAGAATGTCCTTCACAACTGCATGGTCTTCTAATGCTGTATCTATTTGCCAAGCATGCACGCTGACTGAGGTGACACGAATGGAGAGGTCAAGGCGATATTTGATTTATCTCAAGCCAGGAAGCAAATCTTTAGAAGAGAGCCAAGTTAGTGAGTTGATATCTATGGTGCATGATAGAATGACCGAATGTGTTTACCCATGCAAACTTACTTCATT
The DNA here is from genome assembly GCA_030737815.1 of Allium fistulosum. NCBI lineage: Eukaryota > Viridiplantae > Streptophyta > Magnoliopsida > Asparagales > Amaryllidaceae > Allium > Allium fistulosum. The sequence continues at coordinate 11,646,999 of JASFAW010000014.1, forward strand.
TGAAACCTCTGCTGTTCCAGAGCCTGTTAGTTTTGTGCCAGTAATTGAACAAGGTAAAAAAGCATTGGAAGATATAAACATAAAAATGGGTCTTGCATTTGATGATCAAGATATTGAATATTACACCAGTCTGTTCAGAGATGATATCAAAAGGAACCCAACTACTGTTGAGCTCTTTGACATAGCACAGTCAAATAGCGAACACAGCCGACACTGGTTTTTTAATGGGAAGTTAAAGATAGATGGCAAACAAATGGATCAAACACTTTTCCAGATTGTTAAAAACACCCTCAAAGCAAACCCAAACAACTCAGTCATCGGGTTTAAAGACAACTCCAGTGCTATCAAGGGATTTCCCATAAATTTTCTATCTCCATTGACCCCTGGTTCTTCTTCTCCTTTGGATTTGTCAAAGCGTGATTTTGATATATTATTCACTGCGGAGACACATAATTTTCCATGTGCAGTGGCGCCATATCCCGGTGCAGAGACAGGAGCAGGAGGCAGAATTCGAGATACTCATGCTACAGGAAAGGGTTCTTTTGTTGTGGCATCTACATCAGGATACTGTGTTGGTAATTTGCATATGGAAGGTTCTTATGCTCCATGGGAGGACCCTACTTTTACATATCCTTTGAATCTTGCATCTCCTTTACAAATTTTGATTGATGCGAGTAACGGTGCTTCTGACTACGGTAACAAATTTGGAGAGCCTATGATACAGGGATACACAAGAACTTTTGGCATGAGGTTATCTAATGGTGAAAGGCGTGAATGGTTGAAACCTATAATGTTTAGTGCAGGTATGTTTTTAGCTCAGTAATATTATATTGGAATTGCGTGTTGATAATTTGATGACAATTATTTTAAACAGGCCAGCTCATTAAAAACTGTCAACATTTACCACTTTCAACTTCACAGCCTTGAACCACCTTATAGGGTATATTTAGTAAAATTACCAAATGCGGGGTTAGTGTATTTTAATTTGTGCATTATTGAAGTTTGCTTATCTTATATATGTATAATCGAATTTAATTATCTAAATGTACAATATCTAAAATAAAGAAATGATCTCTACAAACGAATTGTCTGGAGTCCCGAATATAACTGGAATAAGATTGAAAAGTATCGATATTAATTAGTTTCTAGCATTAGAATTGGAAACTAACATGATCGATACTTCTTAATTTAAATTAGATAAATATTCCGGATGGTTTCTTGCTTATAATCATATTGTTATTCTACGATCTTCTTCGTTTTGTAAACTAATCAAATCAAAACTTCTCTGTCATATTTTGTAAGGGATCGGTTCATTTCTTTATGATGGTCTCCGTCATCTCAATGAGGTCTACAAAACAATATATTTACACATGTAAAATAACTTGGGATGAATGAGACATTAAATCATGAAGTTAAGAATAAAACCAAAATATTTATCAGAACAATAAATAAATTATATTTTCCACGTCAGAGAGTAACATAAATGATTGTTTACTGAAATGGAAACACGATTAAAGTGTATAACATGCATAGTTTGAGCCTATTGCAATACTTCGAATTTTATTTGCTGCATGTGCTTATCAATTTAAAGCACTTTGAAATGGATAAATCAGTTTTGGGTCAGTTCCAAGTGCAAAGTTTTTTGTGTCCTACTTTGTCCTGGTCCAATTTTTTTTTTGCTAGTTCAAAATAATTGTTTTCAGCTTTGTCAACCATAACTTGGTAGAAAATGGACAACATTGTTAGTGTACATTATGGTCTAAATTGAAAATCAGTTTTTGCAAGCGACTCACTCAAAAGTTGTTCATAGGTTTTTTCTCCCCTTTTTTTGAAGTTTTGTTATTTGAGTTTTTTCAAAGAAATTTGTCATTTTCTTACCATGATGAGTTTGGATAAAATAATAATAAACCCTATGTCAAAAGTAATATATAAAAAGACCATTAGGGTAATCATTTTTATTGTTCTTTTTTTTTCAATTTGACATCTATTGAAGGTGTGCATATAGTACACACGTGTGTGTATGTATATACATGTATATGTATGTGTGTGTATGTATATGCATGTATATATGTATGTATCTATGTATGTATGAATAGATATGTGTGTACATATGTATGTATGTATATGTGTATATATGTATGTATCTATATCTGTATCTGTATGTATATGGAGAGAGAGAGAGCTATATGACTATGCATTTGTAGTATTGCACATTACATAGGCTTATATAAAAACACTCTTTAAATTTGAATTCAGCGGCCTTAGGAGGGGAATTTTTTTTTTCAAGTTCAGTTACAACCATGGATCAAGTTTTCTGCCCTTTCAGTCTGGTTCCGGTGGTTACCGAGACAAAATAAGATCTAAATAATGGTTTTGGTTTTTAGATGTTCAAAAATAGATTCAACGAACATTTAAATGAGTCAAAAATAACAAAGTAAATAAGATAACAAAAAAATGCACAAAAAATCAAATCATGTCAAAAATGTCACTTTTGCCAAATGCAACTCAATTTAGTTAGCAAAATGTGAAAAAAAATAGTAAAATATAATAATTGTATTAATTTTAAACCTTGTAAATAAATACATGTCAAAAGAGAACCTATGTTTTAAAATGCAGTACATGTTTTGTTATCCTAAATACAAATATGCTATATTTATAGATGTATTTCTAAAAATAGTATCAAAATCTGAGACCAGATTTGTTGAAATTTCCGAAATTGACCAGAATTTCGGAACTGATACGCAACCAGAATTTCGGAACCGATACACAGCTAAGATGGGGGAAAAAGAGCGCAAGCACCATTTTCTCATGTTCACATATATGTATATTTACATCAGTTCGGTCCTTCTAATCATGTAAACCAATGCAGGTATCGGACAAATTGATCACACACACATCACTAAAGATGATGGCGAAATAGGAATGCTGGTTGTTAAAATCGGTGGGCCAGCTTATCGTATAGGAATGGGAGGCGGTGCTGCTTCAAGTATGGTAAGTGGCCAAAATGATGCAGACTTGGATTTCAATGCTGTACAAAGAGGCGATGCTGAGATGGCGCAGAAATTGTATCGTGTAGTTAGGGCGTGTGCTGAGATGGGTGAAAAGAACCCAATAATTAGCATCCATGATCAGGGAGCTGGAGGAAACTGCAATGTTGTCAAAGAAATAATTTACCCAAAGGGAGCTGAGATTGATATACGCAACATTGTAGTAGGTGACCATACCATGTCCGTCTTAGAGATTTGGGGTGCTGAATATCAAGAACAAGATGCTCTTCTCATAAAACCCGAAAGCAGAAGCATGCTAGAGTCTATATGTAAGAGGGAGAGAGTTTCCATGGCGGTGCTTGGCAGTATTGATGGTAGTGGAAAAATAGTGTTAGTTGATAGCGCTGCAGAAGATAATAGTGTTGTAGAAGATCTTGAATTGGAAAAAGTATTAGGTGACATGCCACAAAAATGCTTTGAATTTAATCATGTGCCATATCCCAGTGAGACAATTGACATTGCACCTGGCACTACTATAATGGATTGCTTGAAAAGAGTCCTAAGACTTCCTTCAGTTTGTTCGAAACGTTTTTTGACTTCAAAAGTTGACAGATGTGTGACGGGCCTTGTGGCCCAACAGCAAACTGTGGGTCCGTTACAGCTTCCACTTGCTGATGTGGCAGTGATTGCTCAAACTTACACTGATCTTACAGGCGGCGCTTGTTCTATAGGCGAACAACCTATTAAGGGTCTGTTGAATCCCAAATCAATGGCTAGGTTAGCGGTTGGCGAATCTTTAACTAATTTAGTATGGGCCAAAGTAACCTCTTTGACTGACGTGAAAGCTAGTGGTAACTGGATGTATGCCGCTAAGCTTGAAGGAGAAGGAGCGGCTATGTATGATGCTGCTATCGCATTATCTGAAGCTATGATCGAACTCGGCATTGCTATAGATGGAGGAAAAGATAGTTTATCCATGGCAGCTCATGCTAATAATGAGGTTGTTAAAGCACCTGGGAACTTAGTTATAAGTTCATACGTCACTTGTCCTGATATTACATTGACTGTGACTCCTGATCTAAAGCTAGAAGACGATGGAGTACTTTTGTTCATCGACTTAGCTAAAGGAAAAAGAAGAGTGGGTGGGTCTGCTTTGCTTCAAGCTTTTGATCAGTTAGGCGATGAAAGTCCTGATCTTGATGATGTGAGTTACTTGAAAAAAACATTTGAGGCCGTTCAGGAATTGATCGGGGATAAGCTGATCTCTGCTGGACATGATATTAGTGATGGAGGGATTATAGTTTCGGTACTTGAGATGGCATTTGCAGGGAATTGTGGTATAAAGTTGAATTTTGATTCAAAAAATTTGTCTCTTTTGCATTTGCTATTTGCAGAAGAGCTTGGTCTTGTCATGGAGGTTAGCTCCCAATATCTTGATTTGGTCAAGCAAAAATTCAAAGCCAAAGATGTGTTTGCTGAAGTTATAGGCAAAGTTTCTAAATCACCAATAGTAGAAATTTCAGTTGATGGCATAATTCAGTTGAAAGAGGAAACAAGTTACCTTAGAGATATGTGGGAAGACACTAGCTTTCAACTCGAGGGATTTCAAAGACTAGCCTCTTGTGTCGAGCAAGAGAAGGTTGGTTTGAAAGGTCGAAAAACTCCTTCATGGGCTTTATCTTTCACACCAAAATTCACAGACCAAAAGCTTCTAAACTCAGTTTCAAAACCAAAGGTGGCAATCATTAGAGAAGAAGGAAGCAATGGAGACCGTGAAATGTCTGCTGCATTCTACGCAGCAGGATTTGAACCATGGGATGTTTCAATGTCTGACCTCTTAAATGGACGTATATCATTAGGTGATTTCAAAGGAATTGCATTTGTAGGTGGTTTCAGCTATGCAGATGTACTCGACTCGGCCAAAGGATGGTCTGCATGCATCAAATTTAACCAACCACTGCTCAAGCAATTTCAGTCTTTTTACAGCCGAAACGACACATTTAGCCTTGGTATTTGTAATGGGTGTCAACTCATGGCATTGCTAGGATGGATTCCTGGCACTGGTATTACAGAAAATGAATATAAGTATCAACCGAGATTCATACATAATGAGTCTGGGAGATTTGAGTGTAGATTCAGTAGTGTGAAAATTGGGAGTTCTCCTTCCATTATGCTTAAAGGTATGGAGGGAAGTACCTTAGGAGTATGGGCTGCCCATGGAGAAGGAAGGGCGTATTTTCCAGATAATCAGGTTTTGGATCATGTTATTGAGTCGGATTTAGCCCCGATAAGGTACTGTGATGATGATGGGATGGAGACAGAGGTTTATCCGTTCAATCCGAACGGTTCACCATTGGGTGTTGCTGCACTTTGTTCTCCGGATGGACGACACCTGGCAATGATGCCACATCCTGAAAGATGCTTTATGATGTGGCAGTATCCATGGTACCCTAAAGAATGGGAGGTTGAAAAAAGTGGGCCCAGCCCATGGCTTCGTATGTTTCAGAATGCAAGGGAATGGTGCAACTGAATTTGGTAATTTATCCTAGTTTCAGTTTAATTATGCTTTTTTCCCTTTTAATTTTTTTGTGGTTTTGACCTGATTTTTCTTTTGCACCATCAGATATTTGATCTTCGATTTTGGGCATGAAGTTTTGTTGGTGTTGACAGTGAAGTGCTGTTTTGTATTTTGACCTTTTGATCTCTATCCATTTTTATGTTATGCTAATAATTTGTTGAAGTCTGCTCGTTGAGTGAATGATATCTGCAATTTGCAGTAAAATTAAACTTCTAGATGCTTATCTAGTATTTTGTTTTTAAACTTGTTTTTTTTGGCTGTTCTTATCCTTTTCAGGAAATATATATACTAATGTCCTTTTTGTTGCGTGATTCATTGACTTCTTTATTTCTGTTGATATTTACGTTGATTGTGGAATTCAAAATTATACTAAACGCAATGCACTCAAAAATGGAAAAAATAAAGGAAGCAAACTGCAACAATTTGATTCATCGCTACCCAGTAAACTATTACTTTAAGATTGTATAGTGTAGAATACATGGTATTTTTTTTACGGGTTAAGTTGTGCTTCCTTCATAAAACAAACTACGAGCTCCCAAATTATGTTCCCTTTTTTTTCATCATAATTTCTTTCCATTTATGTCTTGATGCATGTTTGTTCATGAGACAGTTGATTCCATTTTAGCATGCAAAGCCCATTAAAACCCAATTTTTTAATAAACAAGAGTCATACTTTATTCAAGCAGAGCACTCGTTATGATGTTTTAGGGGCTCGAGTCCATGACCTCTAGAACCTTTGCTTAAAAGGTCATACCTCCAACAACTTGAGCTAGAAGTCCTTAGCATAAAAAACCCATTATATATAAAAATTACTGTCATAATCAGGGCTGGTGTAAATTCTTGTCATCTTGGTATCTTTCATTCATCTTTAATAATAATGATAAAATACTAGCCTTCATGATTCTACTATTTTATTTTATTTTTAAATTGTTCATGAAATTTTTTGTCTTTGTCATTTTTCCTTCTGCTGTTGTTCTAGAAATTTTTTGTCTTAGTCATTTTTCCTTCTGCTGTTCTAATTTTTTTCCCTGTGGAAGTGTATAGGCTAATGTACTTCTTTCCTTAATTAATTTTTTTTGTTTTTGTTAATATTTATGCCCCTTCCTGGGCCCCAAATTGACCTTTTGCAAGCATGTGTGGCATATATTGACCTTGTAGTAAACCTTTATCATACCATTGACCTTTTTTTTATATTTATTTCAGTGCTACAGAATAAATGAAAAATGAAAAATAAATGAATGTTTATGTTGGGCGAAGATGTTCTTCCTTCATGAAACAAATCACAAGCTTCCAAACTATGTTCAATTAAAAAAAAAAGCATTATACCGTATTGTTATAACATGTGTTGGCACCTGTTTTATTTATAAGATTTATTCCATTTTAGTTTATATGAAAAGTACTCGGGTTAAAGATGCTTACCAAAAACTTCTATTTAGTGAACATATTAATTTTCAACTTTTGCATGTACTTAATTTGATCCTTTGTGTTATCAAGTATTATCATATTCAGGCTTACCTTGGTTATTTGCTTCCATCTTTGCTTTGTGGAAGATGAAATTCTAGTATACATGTTTTGTACTAGTATTCCCTTTTATTTTGTTTCAGATATATTTTACTTGAATTTCATAATCAAATTCTAGTTTCAGCTGTCCTGTTAAATTCTGTCAATCATTATTCAGTTATTATCTTTTTTCTTGTAACAAAAGTGATACTTTATTCAAGCAGAACACTTATTCTGATGTCTCGGGGGCTCGAACCCATGACCTTTAGAACCTTTGTTCAAAGCGCTATATCTCTAACCACTAGAGGTCCTTGACTATTCAGTTATTATCATGCTGAGACATACACACGCACACACGCACGCACGTATAAAAGCTGAATTAAATCTGCCAAAATGCACGATCAAGAACTTTACGTGTGAACCCTGCTTTGTTTTTCAACCAGTGTAAATGATTCAGTTCCAGTTCTTCTATAGGTAATACCTAAAACTTATTTCCAAGTTCCAAATTTAACTGGATACAACAAAGAAACCTTCTGTTTGTTTTACAGACTCAGAAATCTCAAATATAAATCACATGATAGCCTGATTTTATTTCTGTTTAGGCATGTACGTATAGCTCACCATTATCAGGACCGCTAAGAGCAGATGCTCCTTCTTGGTGTCTTGCTCCTTTGGAGCTAGAAGGGTTGTTGAGGCATGTTAAACAATAATAGGCATTTTCTTTTCTACTTGCTATGATGTCATATCATTTATTCTGATGAATATATACAAATTTCAGCTCTGTATCTGCAATTGTTTCTGCAACTATTGGAGTTCACTATGGGCATGTGCTGCTACATTTTAAGGTGAATCCTCAACACCGATAAAAATTTAAGTTTATATCATTATAAAATATGCTTTATTTCAAGACGAAAATATAACTCATTTTAATATAGAGCTGAAATTTAACCATATGATCTATCTGATAATTTTTTGTTGATTGTCGAAACATTCAGAAAGACTCAACATTGGATGGTGATAAGCTTGATTATCATTGCAATCATTCTTCCTTCACAGATGGTAATTAGTACTAACTTTGTATTTTGATTACTGCTTCATTTTAAATTTAATTATCTGTTGTAAATTTTTTGCTTATATCATCTGTAGCTATTCCTATCAACAAGAAATTCTACAGCTTCAGTTATGTTTGTTTCACGGCAGGCACTGCAGGCATTGTTTTCTCCACCTTCTATCTTCTGGTAACTTTTAATCTTTTACCTACACACACGCACACACACACACACACACTTACTTATACGCACATACACACGCACACATATACACACATGTATATCAGAGTGAAAAGTGTTGTAGCTCTTGCTCTGATGCTTCCATTTCATATGTTTTAAACTATCTTTTTTTTTTCTTCAGAATAAATGAATAAAAAAAAACCTTAATCAATTTTGACACAAGATTATTGATACTTAAAATGCAATTTTAGGTTTACTCAGCTAATCATCAAGTATCAAATGTTTACGGACTCCAATCTTCTTTTATCCTAGTTCAAGTGTCATGCATGCACATATCATGTGTGGCTGTAGTCAAATGTGAATTGCACTTGATATTTCTTTAATTTGTCATGATTGAAATTTGCAGATTGATGTGTGGGGTTTAAGGCTGCCATTTTTATTCCTAGAGTGGATAGAAATGAATACAATAATGCTTGTATTTGTAATGGCAGCCCAGGGCATTTTTGCTGCTTTTGTGACTGGGTGGTTCTATGAAAACCCTGATAATCCCTTGTAAAGCCATAAACTGAATTTATATTTCATTCCTAGCAAATTCTAAAATATTGTATCTACAATGAATTATAGGTTCAGTGGATTCAAGGACATGTGTTCATTGATGAATGGCATTCAACAAGGTTAGGAGCTCTTCTTTATGTAATTTTTAGGGAGATACTATCTCTTTTCTATTCATTTTATTTTCAAGCAGGATTCAACTTCCAAGTTTATTGTCCCATTTTTTGTCTAATATATTATATAAATATATAAACCTATATCATTCTAAGACAGCTTTATTTACCATTTTAAATTGTCTTCTTAATTTGCTCTATTTTCACGATAGCATTATTTATACTATTTTTTCTAATATAGAATCACTTAGCTCATTTAAAAAGTTTTTACTTTTTCCTTATAACTCTTTTTAATTTACAACTATTGTGGGGCTAAGGTATCGTTTTTTTGAAATGCTGAACGTTGAATGCTGAACCCTGAATGTTGATTGTTGAATACTTAAATTATTGTTTGCTTGTATTCTGATTAAAAATTTGTTTTGTGAACATAAATTATTAGTTTGACAATATTACCCATCGAAGTTAAAATCAATTGTTTTTCGGTGCAATTGCCATACAAAATACACTTATTCATCATATTTTACATCCCATATTTATACACAAACAAAAGAACAACAAACGCTCACATGTTGCAAGTACTACAAAATCTACAAAACACGTCGAAAATAAAAAAAATTGATAATGTAAATATATTTTGTAAGAGTTTGGTCGAGAAGAAAATATTTCATTATCATAAAATTGAAGCTTGTGTTGTGTTCGGATTATCAATTAATGTTTTCAACATTATTTATACACACACATGTTCAATGTGTCGAAATAAGGTATTATAAAAATATCATACGATTTTGTCTAACTTTTCATAACTATGTAATATATGTTGATTTTCTGCGTATGTATTACATTTTGTTTAAGTTTTCGTTTTAAATAACTCATTATTGTTCCGCTTGTCGAAATTATTTATTTATAATTTTTTTATATCTGCATTACATATTTTTATTTATTTATTTTTTCATTTTCATTCTTATTAATCAATTTTTAAATTATAATATTTCGACTTCAAATTGTATGAAGACGTTGTGGTAGGTTGACATTAAGTTTATTTTCGTCACTAATTTTTAGTATATTTGTTTCTGTTGATTGGAAACTACACTATAAAATTAAAATCAAAACATCCACACAGTAGAATGAGATAGAATTGAAAACAAAATTGATGTTATATTTGAACTTTTCGTTTGATATAATTAAAAAAAAAAACTTAATAAAACAATTACATATTATGTTGCATATGAGTATAATTGGAAAATGTGATGCAATAGTCAACACTTACAATAAGCATTAAAATTTGCTTATTCAATTAAGTGAATAGAAGAGCTTAATAAAAACACTTATATATGAAAACAAGCAAGCTAACAATTACTTATCACTTATTTAATTAGGCATTCGACCTTTTTTCCTCAAAACAAATAGAGCCTAACTCTATTAGAACATCACTTTTTGGTGTGAGAGGCAAAAAGTGGTATACTAATAGAATTGACCTTGTTGTGAATACTCATGTTTGAATACTTAGATGATATTTTATATGATTGTATTTGTCTTATTTAAAGGTAAGGGAGGTTTGTATTCAGATTTTATTGGTTTCATTCTCTTTGAAATTATATTTCTTGGTATGAAATATATATTTAACTTTAGTTTTGTTTTTGAGTTTTAACTTGTCTTATTTCATATTTGGAAAAGACTCAGATTTGAATATATTGATGTCAATTTTCTAATGCGCTTTTAATTCGCCCTAAGAACTTTAATTTTCATTTCTAGCTCACAAAATGCATGAAATATTGAGTAGAATAAAATAATTCATTGCAAGTGATTTGGACTCATTTGAAGTTCTCTATCTATTTAATAATATGTAAAATTTGAAGTAGAATCACTAAGTTGTCCTAAGAGCTATAATTTTCATTTTACAATATTCTTTTAATTTGTTATATTTCCAACCAAGATTTGGGTTCGTCGATTGATCTTGTTTCTTTTCTATATGAAATAGAATAACTTGAGCTTTGATTTTTATTTCTATCTTCAAATATTTAATCATAAAGTGCGATAACGTAGAAAATTTTCAAGTTCTCTATTGAATTAATATATGTTATAGGTAAAGCATAATCCGATCCTGAATAGTTTTGAGGCCCTAAGCCTAATTTTTTTGATCCAATGCTAGATGTGAAAAGAGGAAAAAAAATCAAGGATTCTTAAAGTGTTAAAGGTCCACGAGTGACGACCCGGCTTTCCACTCCCGGAAAATCGCATCGACAGTAAGAAAGAAAGGGGTGAGAAATAGAAAAGAGAAGAAGAGAAAAGAAAACAACAACAGATACTCACAGCGGAAACGAAACGAAATATAATATATCACATAAATATTACATAGTATCATATACATCATCTATCTTAGAATGCTCATCGTTCACCTGACGATGTGCTGAAAGCATTCAATCCATACAAGTTCGTTCCGGGTTCGAACGAAACCGAAGGCATTATCTCGTTACACTCGTTTTGGAATCACCATCAGAGTTAACGACAATAACCCTTGCACTCTGAATCTTCATCTTCACTTGATTCACGACCTATCGTTAATTTGGATCGATGTGGTATTCGGGTCTCCAGACCTGGAAATCCGGTATACGGAAACCCGATCCCGGTCTCATCGAAATCCAAAACGTATCTTTTAAGGCCAAGTTGTTTTAAAGGTTAAAACAATTTAATTCAATTATCTTTATACACTTAGAAAGATAATTCACAATAGATAATCAACATTATCAATATCATCAGATAATCCATTATCACAATTCAACTAAACATCCATATCAATCAAATCTAACTATCCAGACAAAATTCTAGACAGGACTTACACCTTGATTTCAACACAAACCTGTTGTTATCCTGCTTTGTGATCATGCCATATTTGGATGCGTCGGATCAATCAAACAGAAGGATAACCGAGTAGAAATCCAGAACGATAACTTCTAAACTTAGATGTCAAACAAATCAATGGATGAAGCCATTAGCTTGCCAAGGGTCTTCAAAAATAGCCTACACGCTAACCTACTTCAAGTGCTAAAGTCAAAAATCCAAGATCCAAAGCATATTCTTGGATCGGTATCGATCTATAGCCATGGATTGATAATGGTTCTTAATATTTGCTCAAATTCACTACATGGTTCGTACTGCATGAAGTTAGAGTAGTTATTGGTCAATACCCCCATATAGGATGGTTTGCCAATAACCCATGATTTAAGCGATCGATGGACAGATCCAGGTTTCAAAACAACCAAACTACATGCTTTTGTCTAGGCAACTAACCAAAGACTTCACGCCAATTCATGCCCATATCGATACACCCAAGTTCTACAGACGAAGATACAAGCCAGCCAAGCAACCTCGAGGGATCAAAATAGACTTTACCATCCATTTTATGGATTGGTACCGATCGATATTGGCATGGTTCGGTACTAATCCATGAATCTGGCCGATTTGACCATGATCTTTTTAGAGCAACTCTATCTGGACTTAGGGAAAGTGGGGAAGAACGTGGGAAAGATAAATTTGTCGATCTTCATATTTAAATTGAGGGTGATAACTCTTTCCAAGGTCCTTTTTTTGCATTTTAAATGATCTTCATATTTAAATTGAGGGTGATAGACTCTTTCCAAGGTCCCTTTTTTGCATTTTAAATTTTTGTACTGATATTATAATCTTTCGGGTCATCGTTGATTCATAGACTACCAATCCATATTATCACGTTTGTAAAAACTTTGCAGAATCATAAATAAAGTTCGAGTGGAGAGTGATTAGCCGAACCATATAATTGTTGTGTTGTTTATTCTTGTTTTTATTTTATTTTTTTACTTTATTCTCTTCTATAAATCTTTTGCATGTGTATCAACTTTTGGCGTAAACATTTTGGTTTTTTCATTGAGAAACATTTCAATCTTTCGTTGTTTGGATCTATTTTTAGATTGTTTGTCTATGAAGTAGATTTGTCAATTTCGTTCATTGAATCTGTGATTATTTAGATTTCGATGAATCTATCGTACGATTAATCGAAATATTGGCTTAATGAAGTACTAGGGAAGAATTTGTCGCCTTCGGGCCCGTTAACGTTGTTGAAGAAATCGTTGGCTCTCAACATGTTGAAGAAATCGCTCAATCCAATACTATTGAAATTCAGAGTGCCTCAGATGTGATTACCGGGTTGAGATGGACAAGATGATGAAAAAGTTAAACGATAAACTGCTTGAGAGCCAGAACGCGATGTTAAAGCAGATAAAGAAAACATGGACTTGCCGACTCAGATATCCCAAGGTCGTAGAAGGAACACGAGGGAGTTGTTGCCTTTCGATTCAAAACAGTTCTTCATCATCCGGTGGAAATCAAAGAGAAGGGAAGCAGAAAATGAAGGGAAAAGATACCAGGACCTCGAAAAGTAAGTTGGACAAAACTCGAAACACAAGAGCATGGATCAATACTGATCCATCTCAAATCGGTACTGATTCCTTTCATCATGATTTACGTGTTGGAGGTGTTCGCTTGGATGATGATGTTGGAAGTGGAGATGGTCATGTTGCTGATGGCCAATATGTTAAGACTCAACAGCTGTTGTTGATCCGTAGCGTAGAAACCGCAAAAACAGATCAACTAGACGAACGGTTCTCCCAGAGACAGGGGAACCCGGGTATCGTGGAACCGAGATCGTTAGCAGAGATACACTCGGGGCGGGTCATGATTATCGTCATTCAGTAGATCCGATAGAATTAGAATACTTGGCAGATATGGTAAAGAAATTAGTAAATGAAAACCACCATAGAAACGATGATGAATGAGGCTTTTCTCCCAGTAGAAACTCGTCACCGAAGAGATATTGCGTGAGAAATATCCTAGAAGGTTCGTTATGCCTACAATGCTGATCTATAACGGAACGACGGATCCAAGACAACACTTGTTAAAGTACGAATGACATGGATATAGCAAGAACAACGGATGCTGTGAAATGTCGATGCTTTTTGATAGTTTTGGAGGGTGTTGCTACGATATAGTTCACTTGGCTTGTGCCGAGATCCATATCCTTGTTCGATCAGATAGCTAGAAGCTTTGTTGAGCAGTTTCGGTTGCATGCAACCTGTCCAAAAGACGTAAAAATCATTATCGAACCTTTTCCAGAATTTTGGAGAATCATTAAAGAACTTTATGAGTAGATTCAACACGGTCGTAACGGAGGTGAGCAATGCCAAAGAGGATATTGCTTTGATGACTTTGATTAGAGAAGTACATCCTGACATAGATTTGGGTAAATGACTAAAGATGAGACCACTGCCAACCATGGAGTTCTATAGAAAGGCGACTCAATACTTGCGCTTGGAGGTGGCAAGTATGGATCGTCGGGAAAGCCGATGGTGGACAATCGGCTGAAATGATTCAAAATAATGTGGCTATGAAGTAATCTGGCGAAGGTTTCAGAATATTGCTACTACTGTGGGAAATAAAGACAATAATTAGAAGAGAAATAATCATGAGTGATGGTGGTAGAAAGTCGGATTTCAGGAAATGTCCAAGGCTTTCGAAGTACGAGGATTATAAATGCTGGATGATACGGTGTAAAACTACACCTTGAGACGTAGGGCACTAAGCATTACAAGAAACCAGATCTGAGGGAGTTAACTAAGAGCATTACAAGAAACCAGATCCGAGGGAGTCAACTAAGAGGGAGAAAAAGTCCGGAAGGTATTGCTGCTTTCACGAAACCCATTACCATAATATGAATGGAAGCAGACATTTACGAGATGTGATTGAAGATCTAATCCGAAAAAAGAAATTCCAGCAGCATGTGAAAGGCCCCGCAGGATAGCGATAAGGAAACGCTCAACCCTAAGGACGGCTGCTCTAAGGGGGGCTAGATTGGGCTTAGTGGTGGCGAGTTTAGGCAGCTTGGGAAAGGACTTGTTATCAATAGAGGACTCTCGTTGAGTCATTCTATGATTATTATAGATAACCATAAGTACACAATCCCCATGGTGTCCCTATTGATCATTGGTAATTTATCATTCATTGTATGGGGTGCATTATGTACACTAGTCTCAATGGATGTATCGATATCATTTTCTTGATAGATCTTGACTAGGAAAAACTTAAAGATTAGCATTTTAATTGGTTGATTCAAAACCCATGGTTATGAACACATTCGTAACTGCAATCGATTAAATACTTTTTTTTAAGGATTTACTATTTGTATATATTTAATGTATTCAGGTCATTATTTATATCATAATATAACAATGCATGCAATAAAAAACAAAACTGAAAACATACTTTATTTTGAACAAGATTCTTATATAAGGGTTAAGTTGTATAATAAATTACATAATTGCCCATATGATACTTCCTTAACCCCCACTTACACTTGGACAAATTATGGAGCCTTACACCCACACCTTTATTCAGTCTACCTAAATTAGATTAAGAAAGGGCCACAATGAAAGGATCTACAATGTTATCTTTAGTATATACCCATTTTATCACCATCTCGCCATCACCGATGAACTTTCTTATCATGTGGAATTTACGAAGGATGTATCTCGATCTATTGTGAGCTCACAGTTCCTTGGCGGTTTATATTGCCGCATTATTCTCACGATACTTTAGCATCGGGCGCTCTTAATGCATGTGATCGCTCCTAGCTCTTTAATGAAATTGTGCATCCTCATTAGCTTCCTTTGCAGCATTGTTTAAGGCGTTGTGCTCAGCTTCCATGGCTGAATCCGCCACAACTTCTTGCTTGGAATTTCCAACTTAATTCCTTATGTTGAGGATAAATATGAATCTCGAGACCGATTTACTATCATTGACATCACTTTGAAAATTTGAGTCCAAATATCCCTTCAAAAGAAGCCCACTGTCTATTTTAGGACGACTTCAACTGCCATCCAATTATTTCCGGTCGGATTTGATTAATATCGACCAACTACACCCAGTGCTAAAGCGACATCTGGCCTAGTACACAACATATCATACATGATGGATCATATTGTTAAGGCATAATGAATCCTACTCATACATTGTCTCTCCTCATCCATGGATAAGGAGTCATTCTTAGAAAAAACAAATCCATATCGCATTGAAACATGTCGGTTTGGATTTTTCCATACTAAACCTTTATATAATAACTATTTGTGTACATCGATTGGGACAATCCCAATATTCATTTAGATCTATCCCTACATATCTTTATACAAGTATAAATGATACATCTCCTAAATATTTCATCAAATAATTATTGGACAACCAATTTTTCATCGATTGTAACATTGGTAAGTCGTTATCAATCAGAAGTAAATCAATGTATAAAACTAAAAATGTTCCAATATCATTTTGTTCTTTCTTATATGCATACACTTCCTCTATGTTTTGACTAAAATCAAATTGTTTGATTACCTTGTCAAAAAAATTATCCTAACTCTTTGGTGCTTGCTTATGACCATAAATTGATCTTAACTACATGTCTTGTCACTGTCACACTGATTTCGAAATTCTCTGGCTATGACATATAAACAGTCTCTTTTAAATCATCATTTGGAAACTTGTTTTAACATTCATCTAACATATTTCGTGGTTATATGAAGCAGTGACTGCAAGTGGAATCCAAATTGATTTAACCAGAGCAATTGGAGAGTTTCCTCATAATCCACATTTTGAATTCGACGAAAACCTTTCACAACCAATCTTACTTTATAGCTTTCTAACTTTCCATTGGCATTAATCTTTTACTTAAAAATCTATTTGCTGCCGATGGATTTTTATACCTTTGAGTACATTATATAAAGTCTAAACTTTGTTATTGTACATGGAATTTATTTTGGATTTCATCGCATCTAATGACAAAAAGAGTATTTACTCTTCGAGCTTATCGGTATGTGAGGATCATCGTTATGGATACTGCAATCCTCTTTCTTGCATCAATGAGAAACCGTAGCATCTCATTGGCACGCGAGATTCTACTAGACCTAATAGGCTGTGCGTCTTCTACTGATGTTAATTTACTATCAAAATATTCAATTTCTATGGGAGTTTGTTGGTTCTCATCCAAGTCTAACTTACTGCCACTAATTTCATTTAAGATGGAAATTTCTTTCCAAAAATATGGCATCTGTTGAAACAATTACCTTTTGTTCCTTCGTATGTTACATGTATCCGTGACAATTTTTAGTATACCATGAAACTTACATAAAATTGATTTTTCTTTAAGTTTACTTGGGTTTATGTTCTTAACGCAAGACGGACTATCCCATATCTTAAGATAGTTAAGGTAGAGTTTCTTACCAGTCGATAACTCGTATGGTGTGTTAGGCATTGGTTTAGATGGTACAGAATTCAACATATATGTCGCAATTTCAAAAGAATATTCCCAAAAGGAAAAAGGCGACTCAGAATCGTTCATTATCGACAAAAAACATAACTAACGGAGTTTGATTTCTCCATTTCGAAACATCGTTGTGTGAAGGAATATAGAGAGGAATGCCTTGAGAGAGAATCTCATTCTCATTTAGGTATCCTTGGAGCTCATATCTAGTATACTCTCATCTCAATCCGATCAAGATATTTTAATTTTCTTGCACGTCTGATTTTCAACTTTATTCGTATATTCTATGAATTTGTCATAGACATTGGATTCGTGTTTCAAGAGATACACATATCCATATTTGGATAAATCATTGGTGAATGTGACGAAATATAAAGATCAACATTTGATAGCTATAAACATAGGACCACATACGTCTGTATGTACTAATCCTAAGAGTTCAATAACTCCTTCATTACTCCAACTAAATTGGTGTTTGGCCATTTTACCTTTATGACGTGATTTACGAGTATTAAATGATTAATAATTAAACCATGGGAGAAATCCTTGGTTTCTTAAGTTATGTGATTCTTTCTCACTTAGTTGGCCTAATCTAGTGCCGTAGGTAGCTATTATTTATTTTAGATGCGTTAATCTTCAACAATGGATACATGATGATAGTTAAATATATAATTGCCATCTTCAGGGGTATCAAAGCAAATAATTTTATTATCATAACATTTATAACATTGTCATTACAAATAAAACCTCAACCATTTTCTATCAAATACGAAAGGAAGATTATCCCACAAGTAAAGTTCGGTACAAAATAACAACTATATAAAACTAAATCAGGTCCACCAGCTTGCTTCACATGGTACTCTTGCTATGGGAATCTTGCTCTTAAGTCCATATAACAGATTATAGATACGAGTTCCTTATCCTATACCTAAAACCCAAGGAGGATAATTTATAGATAAACAATTTTCTACAAAGAAATCACTTTTAAAAGCGAACTTTGATTCCTTCTCTTTGATCATCTTTAGATAATCTAGACAGTTCATCTTCTAGTGTCCCTTTTCATAGCAATGGTGACATTCACTCTTCTGTTTCTTGGCTTTAGCTTTACCGTTGCTGCTCTTCGACCTACGTTTTATCTTCTTCAAACTATTTAAAGATGTTCCTTGACTACAAGTACCGTACTTGGTTCCTTCGTGAATGTACTCTCGGTCGTCCTTAACATGTTAAGGAGATCTACAATAGTACACTTTAAAGAGTCCATATTGAAGTTCAATATGAATGATTCAAACTACGAGGTTAGTGATCCAAGAGACATGTCAGTTTGTAACTCTTGATTAAGAGTCATTTCCGGCTTAGCTAATATCTCTATGTACTTAATTATATTGAGTATAATTTGCTCATTTGCATATGAACAATTTCCATGATAAAACTTTTGTAGGTGTAACATTGAGAGAGTTTACAAACTATTAACCATGACTCGTAGGCCAACATTTCTTTGGTAATTGCATTTTTTTTAATCAAGTTTAGCCTTAGGCTCATTAGTAACGATATGCCATAGTTTTTCATAGTTTTTCATAGGTGAGTGAGATCTTAACATTTCTTTTCTAGTATTTATAGTTGGTGTCGGTTAATGTATTTTACTTTGGAAATAGCTTCATTTTTGTCATTTAATCTATGCAAATTGTTTAGAGTAAACTAGATAACATTGCATATGTTATTATACTTATTAGATTGATGTATTATATTTATTTATTAAGGCTCCTACCTAGATAGACATCTCGTAAAAACTTAGGAAGAGATACATGAATTTTTCAAATTCCACTAATGAGTATTAAGATCCATTTATCATGTTACCACAACATTGTGGGTGCTCAAAAATTGTAGTTCTTACAATTAACAAGTGACATTTTACTAATTATATCTTATATATAATTCCTAACCATACATATATTTTCTTCCTGTCATTTTTATGACCTTGAGGGTTCTTAACAAATCATGAAGTACATTAGATACTCTTGACCCATCATTTCTTGATTACCTAAATGTAATTTTGTAATCATTGAGGGTGCTCAATCAAATTAAAAAAAATGTAATTACCAATCTATGAACAACATAAATATCAGAGTAAATATTTTATTGCTTGAGAGTGTTCAACAACTATAAGAATGCATTATACTATATATTATCTTGTAAATAATAGAGAGCAACATTATTTTAAATCCATAATTTAAAACAATAGTAAATGAGCATTATTAACATTTTATGAGAGATGAGTATAATACCACGTCATCATATATATGTACATTTTATGCATACTCCTTTTAAGTCTATATGGGTTTTAGTTTATTTGACCTCCTTTGTTATACATATGTGATATTTATGTGTGTGTGTATACACACTTTTAGTTTATTATAACATTTATAATTTATAAAGTTATGTATATGTTTAAATATGATTCTTTATTGTCCTTATAGTTAATGTAAATATAACTTTTATGTTTATGTAATAATTAAAACAATTTTAAATTTTCATTTTATAACTTATATAAAAATTTATTTTATTTAAATTCAAAAAATTAATAAACTTCGTACCTTATAAGCTCGGGAATACCTAATAAGTCTCATATTAACCAATATGATGGTAGAGTATATACCAGTCTAGAGGGGTAGAGAATAGCTATTCATGAATATTTGGATAGGGAGTAATAATAAACGTCTAGGTTCCATGTTGTTTTAGTACTACTGCCTACTCGAATCAACCTATGGCCAAAAGGAATTTTGGGCCTTCCATTAGGGCATATCTTTGAAACTAGTAACTTCGATGAGCCAAGTAAAGGTCAAGAAACATGTAACATCCTCCATTTTAAGGTTAGAAAATATATACCGATGATACTGCAGTCATCCATAGTATTATTTTCTAATTATAATTATTGTATCATTAACATTAAGCGCATAAGAATTTACAAAATTTTCCACAAAACATTTTCATTCATCCATTTGCAGATCCATTACATTTCAATTACATAACCCCATGATTCCATCATTCAGACAAAATATAATAAATACAAATAAAATTTCCAAGAGCGACATATAAAGATGCCCATTAGATGATCATAGACTTGACTACTTGATAGTTACATTACCCGCCATTACATACAATCAATAATAAAAACAGTTAAACTGCACAACGAAAATACAATTATATTATTAGTTTGTCTCCTACACATCTTTGGAATTATTCATCTAAACTTTGAAAATCCTTACTCTTGACCTACTCAAATGAGTATCTAAGAGTTGAGGGGGAAAATTAAAGCTTCGAGTCAGACAAAAAGTCTGATGTGAATAATATTAGTCCATCTCAAACTAAAATAGATAAATAGTAAGACCACGCCGCAGAAGCACGGGAGGGGTTTCCCTTCACTATTATCTTTACAATCAATATGTTGATAATAACATATACTTGCAACCACAATGATTAGGACACAATCATAACATATCATCATGTATAATAGGTCAAAAATGAATAATCCGGCACTTAAGGGTATAAGGGTCACATCCATAATTGCCTATCCATACATTGACATAATTTTCCTATGGTTATTATGAATCTATTAGTTTTCACGGACCAATTAAAAACCTATCAGATTGTCTTGGGTCAAAAATATATTAGACAATCCAACAGTCTTTTGTTCCTATAAGAGAACCAAGCTACTCCAATGATAGAAAAACATTCAAAATGTTCTTCAGACCCTTTTAGAAGAAAATAACAATGGTCTTTTAATTCTCGGTAAAGAAAAATAGAGGTGAGCACAACTATGAGTTCATTTGGACGCGTAACTTAGATTTTTTAGCCTTCTTGACAAATCCCAACCTATTGAAATCGCAGACCCGACCAACTTGGGGCTTAACGATTGGAGTGTAGGGCATGATCCTATACCATTTTCCACCTAAAAATCAGGTTTTAAAATATCAACGAGTCATGTCTTTCGATTAGTTCAGGATATCCTAACACAATTTGATCTTCCCGATCTCCTGCGTGCAATTCTACTCGCGTAGTAGATAAGTCTGACCATACCCATTACTGGAACAACCCTAATCGTTCATCAGTTTCCATTCCTCAAGGTCATAAATGTTAGGTAATAACATATAAATGAGCATTCCAAAAATTTACATATACAATAATAACTGGTCAAGGTACAAGATTGTATACATAACACATCATCCATCACAAAATATATGTTCATATAATAGTCATTTTATACACAAAAAATTACTTGCAATAAAGCAATATTTTCTTTCACAAAAATCTTTAAAAAAATGAGCTAATAATATTTATTCTTTCCTTCTAAAAATCTGGTCAATATATTTAACCAAAACTAAATTTTGTTAAAAGGAAAATATTGCCCAATATATAGTTAAAAGCTACTGAGGGCCAATAAAACAACCTTTTCCATTTTTCAAAACATTGTGTTATCGCATCCTAAAACACATGCCATCGCATGTCAAATGTCAAAGATGGTGCCATCGAGCTTCAAAAACTTGTGGTATCATGTTTTTAAAACTCATGCGATCACATGTCAAAGATAGTGCTATTAAGCTATAAACATTTGTGCTATCACACCTCAAAAATACATGTTATCGCATCCGAAAAATATAGGTTATTGCATGTCGAAAATATAACCATCATATGCTAAAACACATGTAGTTATCATATATCTGAAATACACGTCGCTATCACATGTCAACAAAGCTATCAAATGTCAAGAAAAACATACTATCGAATGTCAAGTATAAAGATATTGAGAGTTAACATTGTAAAGCTATCAAAGGTTTAAAATATAGTGTTATCGCACCTCAAAACATTAAAGCTATAGAAGGTTTAAACATAGTGCTATCACACCTCAAAACTTTATCTTAGGTTTAAAGCCAATGCAATCGCATATTTAACAAAACTAATAGTTATCGAGTGTCAAGATAGCTAGTGCAGGTTTAAAATGAAAGTTTTGTAAATATCTAAAAAACTGATTTATTTCCTTTAAAGGTAATAACCCTTTATTAAACCAATATTTTTGTCAAATTTTCATTGATTAATCAAATATATTTTTAGAATTCTGCAGACAAACTGAAGAGAAAATTTCTCTTATATTTACAAAACTTTAATTACATGCCATAATAAATTGATTATTATCCACAATGATCAAGTCCTTTCTTTACTGAATACTTCATAATAAATGAAAATTGCATGAGAAAATTTTCAAAATAATTTTAAAAATATCATTTAGGATATATAAAAATTTTAGGGTAAAATAATTAATTTTTAATTAAAGTTCCAAATTGTCTATTTTCTCAACTTAGAATTTTTTTAATTAATTCATAAAATTTCAAAAGGTTATGAAATTTAAAACCCGTCTCCAAAATAATGTTCTCGACGTCATATTAAATATTCAAAGTAACTGGAGGTAAAAATTTAAGATTTCAAATTAAAAACTCCTTATGAAATTCCATAAATCTATAATTAATAATCATTAACCTATAAGAACGATTATCTTGCCCAATCGCATGATGAACATCAACAAAAAACGGATCTACACTCAAACCCGAATCATACACATCAAACAACGAAGAGATGAAGATATTATTCACCTTTGATTTTGTTGAAAGCAGAGGTTTGCTTGATGTTTCCTCCTCTTCTTAGCTTCTCTTTTCTTATTAATGGTGGAATTTCGTCTTCCTTTTCTTTTGTTTTGAATTAGAAATGAAAGTGAATGAGTAGATAAGAATAGTAGAATGATGTAACCTTTTTCATTCCTTAATTACCCTCCTTTGATTCAGTTAATTTGCATTTCGCTCTTATAACGACCCGTTATTTTGGACTATTCGCATCCGCACATGTCAGACTTGAATAATTCAAAATACCGAATTGTTAATTTAAATTTGGCAAAACTGAGCATATACAGTAAATAAATAGAACACAGATCACAGACACAGAGTAATAAATGCAGCGGAAACAAAAGATAGTAGTTCATGAAGCTACTATATACATATCAGAGTTAAATAAGGTACAACAGATGTCTCGAATACAATAGTCAAATACAATAATCAGAATACAATCACTGGAATCAACTGGATATCTGAAAGCTGGATCTCCAAGCGAAGCTCCAACTCCAAAGGTGAGTCTCGAATACTGATACACCCAGTCTGACCCGAGCGTAAAGCAAAACACAAAACACTCGAGTCAGGATCAACATTCTTATATCAATAAATCCAACTCAAGTGAAATAGCAACTGAAATACAAGTAACTCAAAGGATGTTTGGAATAACCATCCTTTAAGGATCCGTTAAACTATCTACTATGTAGTAGTGTACGATAAGTAGATAATGCCTATCAGTAATATAAAATATCAAATAGTGTTAAGGCGTTACCATTATCCCCCTTAACACATTTTATATAAGCGTTATAGTCTATACAGCACTGTAAACTCCACCGTAAACTAGTGGGATATCAGGGAGTACTCCATAGGTATAACACAAAACAAATCATAGTGGTCGCGTATATAGGGATATAAATATGACAAGGCACATGAGGCAATACCCAAGGTAGTGAAACTACCGTTTGCCTGATCCGGACTGGTGAGAACGCATCGCCGCAACGATCGCAACACCGCGAAACAACACTCCCAAATCAAGGGTGCGCACCAATCAAAAACAAGTAATGAGTAGTTTACGAAGAAGTGTGTCCGCTAGAGGTAGCTAACCTCACTGACCCGGCACGGCTCCTGTTTAAGTCATTTTCAATTTGACACAAGTATCAAGGCTATCCATTATCGTTCTCTTTCTTCAAATCCAGCAACGTCATCGTTCCAACCACTTCATTCTGGATCACACTCCGCGTGTAGTTATTAAAGTGGTTTTCTGTTTAGACAGTGAGTATGTCCCTAACCGATTCTGGTCTCTTTAATAACTTTCGTGATTATTACACCGATTGGTCGTTTATTTATTTCAAAACCAAATCAATTTCAATTTCAATTAGAATTTGTAAACCAACATTCCATTTGTCTTTCTAAACAATTTCCATAATTTACGTTTCATACTTCTAAATTTCCATTTCAAAATCTTATAATTCAAATTAAATATTTGATTTAAGACAATTCAAGTATTCATTTAAATTCGTATATAAGTTTCATTCCGAATTCATTTAAATTAATTTAATTTAACATTCAAATAAATTTAAATTCATTGATCGATTTCATTTAATATTCGTTAAGTAAATTTGTCATTTAAAACAGTTTCTGTTTAATTTCCAATTCATTAAATCAATTACTTAAGTTCAACATCATTATATCAATACTTACAAATTGAATTAAATTAAATTCGTCAAATCAACTTTTTAACATTACAAGTCTTACATTAATTTCAATAAATCACATTTTTATTTCTTGTTAAAGAAAATTCAATTCACTTATTTATTTACTTAGTTACAATTTCAAATCTCAATTAATAAAGAACTAAATTTCACTAATTCAAGAGGTTCAAATTTATTTAACTATTAAATAATTCAATTTTATTTAATTATTAAATAATTTCAACTTAATTATTAAATAATTTCAAACTTAATTATTAATAATTCCAATTTTAAAACAACATACTTTCATCAACTACTATGTTAATATTTTGATTCAGATTATTAAATATTAACATTTCCTTCCATAAAAGTTCAAATTCCAACTTCATTTCAAACCTTATTATTTATCCAAATAAAATCTTTATTTTATTTTTAAATCAAATTATTGACCAATCGGTTTTTATTTAATTCTCTATCCTAAGTCAAAGTTTAATTTGGATATTTATCATTTCAACCCGATTCCATTTAATTCAAAAATCAAACATAGCAAAGGGAACTTGCAGTATGATAACTGGGATGGTGTCAAAGTAAATAAACAATCAATAACAACAATCCAATAATTAATTCAAATAATCCCGAAATAATCGTATTAATTCACATTGTTATTTGTGTAAATTAATATAATTATTTCTAGAATCCACACTATCATTTTATGTAGATTAAAGATTATTACATTAATGTTTATACGGTTCTTCACTTGATATTTATTGTTCAATTTCAAACTACATCAATTTATACACATACATATAAATGGTTTAAGGTGTGATTAACACTATTTCTACGTGTCAATTTATTTAACATTTAAAGGGGTCATATTATGCAAATGTCATCAATCAATTTAACACATATATCAAATCTAACTATCCTACGTCAATTTCAATTTCAATTTCAATTATTTATCACTTACAACATTAACAATTTAACGTCCAATGTAAACATCAAACAATCAATCATTTAGCAACCAAACTGGATTATCATTGTATATATAACAGATAATGGTGTCAGATGTCACAGGTGAACTGATACAGGTAAAACATATATATAACGGTGTAGATAACTAACAGCAACATATTTCAATTGTCGTTTCAATTTAAATCAAATTTAATAAATAAAAGAACATTAATCGTGAGTGATTGTTCACCTTTCAAGGCTAGAGAGATTTGAAAATGAACAGATCTACGGATCCAAGCACAGATTCTGAAACAAAGCTGAATTGGTACGAATTTGACGGACAAGCTGATAATACGAATAGACGAAATAAATCAGAATTGGGTCGATGAAGATAATTAGTATGATGAACTTATAAATATAACTATATAACTATTTATATCTATATAAATCATATTCAAAATTCTAACACATATTGAATTAAATATATATGTACTTTTAAAATCATTGTTTATACTAAAAATCAATATGGTTTTACATATACACATATTAAACAAAATCAATCTTCATGGTAGGTTTGGAAAAATCAACGTCGAAAGAAATATATATATATATATATATATATATATATATATATATATCAGAAAGGCCACTATCTACATACTATATTAACTATATATAGAATTCAAGTCAAACATATAAATGAACTATCACTTTATATATTACAATGATATATTTTCATAAAAAAAATTAAAATCACATTTCCTTTCAACCAGACATAAACAAAATACATAAACAAAATACAGAATCTGGACAAAATTTTAGAACAGAAAACATAGGAATTAAAATACGTATAGTTACAGCCTTAAACAAAAATGCAAACTCATATACATTTGAACAACAGTTATATATAGCTTAATATATAAACACTTACATATTACTATATACATATAACAGCAGAAAAACCTATATAACTTGTAATTGTTGAAATTTTATATAAAATACTTCTTTTTATATAACTGAAAACTAAAAAAAAAGACAAATGAACAGGTCGAAAACTTTAATATGCATGCAACAGTAAAACAACTATTTTTCTATGTATATAAATAGACTAAAATAATACTACTTGCCTTATATATAATGAAGACTGAAGTTGCTTATAATATAAAGTAAACTATCACAACTTACACATTTTTTCTTTCAAACTGCAACTATTTAAAAGAAAGCTATACACATGTATGTATGTATATATATATATATATATAACTAACATTATATAAAAGTTTATATAAACTACATAGTAAAACTATAACTACTAACATATAATAGGTTTTTACCCAAAATGTATAACTTACATACATTCATATCTCTATAAAACAATATATATTCACAGCAGGAAATGAACAAACTTTTTATTTATTTATTTATAAACAAAACTTATATACATACCCATTGATTATCTACCACTTGTGTCAATTCATATAATATGTACACAAAATATAATATACAAACCTATATAACTCTTGATATATATATAAACCAGATCTTATATATCATTACAGACAAAACCCGCAAACCAAATAACATACGAAATATATATATACACGTCTATATATTTTACTGTGATCTATATATATAAAATAGACTTGGAGGATATAACAAAATATACACTTTATATATACCATAACTTTATATATTTACATTTAATATACTTCCTATAAACAACAAACCTTTTCATAGTAAATGGTGACTAACAACCTAAACTAAACAATATATACAGATATCATATTTTTAAACATTCAACTATCAACTTTATAAGTTATAAAATACATAACATATGTATAATATAATTCATAACAGAGATATACTTCCTATACAAATAAAATATACAACAGTATATAATATATATATACACTTACTACCGATTTTATAGCTACAGCATGCGAATGATGAAGACGAGCATGCTACAGGAAGCGGAGGCTCGGGCTTGGCTGCGATCTGTGCTTGCATGAAATTAGGCAATGGAAACTACCGGTTTGGTTTTGTTTTTTTATAGGGAAAGGACGATCATGGCACACGACTGTTCAAGGCTTTGGCTGTGAAGCTAGGTTGGTCGAAGAGGTTGCGATCGTGGAGGTTAATGACGAGAGGAGCAGGAAGGCCGGAGGTGGTAGCAGTGAGGAGCAGGAGGCAGAGGAGAAACTAGGGCAGATTTTCGGAAATTAAATTATCAAATTCTTGATTTAAATACATTTCAAATTTCAAATCAAATTATAGCCAAGTTTATAAATTCATTTATTGATATTGAAATAGTCAATTGTTTACAAAACAATAAATGATAATCAAATATTATCATTCCAACAATCAATTTATTAGCAGTTTGGTTAAAGAAAATTCATACTTATATACATAGTAAAATCATACAAACTTTATTTTATTTTCCAAATTTGAAAACAATATTGTGTCAGCTTGCTCTGCTCAAGTGTTTTGGAAATCCTATCGATAGCGTTGATCAGACGAATCGATCGGAACCCAAATCAACATCAACAACTCAAACAACACAATATATATTAAAACATTTTAAATATTAATTTACAAATACACTTCCTCGCTCGTCGATACAAGAATGGATTTTAAAGCAAGGATAGAGATTCAAATTTGATGGATTCAAATCAGAGAAAATTTTGATTCGAAGATAGGTTCGAAACAAAGCTAAAATAATTAAATAACAAGTAGGAAGATTGATAAGTTTATATAAATCGCGGGCAGCCTTAACCGGGTCGACCGTGACTTCAAGAATAAGATCAGTGTAGAATTTCGAGGCAAATCGACATTTGATCTCAAGAGATAGAATTCAGCATAACCAAAGATGTCAGCATCTAAACCGAGGATATATAAATCTCCGGTGAATCGATTCTATCGTAAAAGAGTTTCACCCCTTTAAAAATCAATTTGAGATTGGCGGGACCGCCAACTCATTATAAAGATCATTCAAGGTGGAGTTATGGGATACTCCGGAATTAGAGGACGAATAGTGAAGGACACGAATGGATTTTGGAACCGCAGGGAATGTTACAAAATTCAAAGGAATCGAGTCAAAAAGAAGAGATTCAACTCGAATGAAAGTGATTCTGTAAATACATTTACCCTATATGCTAAGTTTTGCCTAGAGCTACCAAAGCTCTGATACCAACTATAACGACCCGCTATTTTGGACTATTCGCATCCGCACATGTCGGACTTGAATAATTCAAAATACCGAATTGTTAATTTAAATTTGGCAAAACCGAGCATATACAGTAAATAAATAGAAAAAAGATCAAGACACAGTAATAAATGCAGCGGAAACAAAAGATAGTAGTTCATGAAGCTACTATATACATATCAGAGTTAAATAAGGTACATCAGATGTCTCGAATACAATAGTCAAATACAAGAATCAGAATACAATCACTGGAATCAACTGGATATTTGAAAGCTGTATCTCCAAGCGAAGCTCCAACTCCAAAGGTGAGTCTCGAATACTGGTACACTCAGTCTGACCCGAGCGTAAAGCAAAACACAAAACACTCGAGTCAGGATCAACATTCTTATATCAATAAATCCAACTCAAGTGAAATAGCAACTGAAATACAAGTAACTCAAAGGATGTTTGGAATAACTATCCTTTAAGGATCCGTTAAACTATCTACTATGTAGTAGTGTACGATAAGTAGATAATGCCTATCACTAATATAAAATATCAAATAGTGTTAAGGCGTTACCATTATCCCCCTTAACACATTTTATATAAGCGTTATAGTCTATACAGCACTGTAAACTCCACCGTAAACTAGTGGGATATCAGGGAGTACTCCATAGGTATAACACAAAACAAATCGTAGTGGTCGCGTATATAGGGATACAAGTATGACAAGGCACATGAGGCAATACCCAAGGTAGTGAAACTACCGTTTGCATGATCCGGACCGGTGAGAACGCATCGCCGCAACGATCGCAACACCGCGAAACAACACTCCCAAATCAAGGGTGCGCACCAATCAAAAACAAGTAATGAGTAGTTTATGAAGAAGTATGTCCGCTAGAGGTAGCTAACCTCACTGGCCCGACACGGCTCCTGTTTAAGTCATTTCCAATTTGACACAAGTGTCAAGGCTATCCATTATCGTTCTCTTTCTTCAAATCGCATAACTTTTCTGTCCAGATTGAGCTACCTTCATCATTGCTCGAATCAACTTAATCTTTTCACTTGCTTCTCCAAGTCTTGACCAAAAGTCTATTACCATCTCCAACCAACATGCTGGTGACTTGCATGGCTTTCCACACAAAGTTTCAAGAGGGTCCATTCCTATGCTATTCTTATAACTATTATTACAGGAAAATTCGATGAAGTGCAAATAGTCTTCCCAAGATCCTCTAATGTCTAATACCCAAGCTCCCAATAAATCTTGGAGTACCTTATTAACCCTTTATGTTTGTCCGTCAATCTATGGACGGTAAGCGGTACCCATCTCCAGCTTGGTACCCAATACATCATGTATGCTCTTTTAGAACTCATCAGCAAACAAAGAATCTCTATCACTCACTGTGTTACTCGATATTTCATGAAGTTTTACTATATTCTTCATGAATAATTTCACAAAACTCAGTGTCGTTCTTGTCGATTTAATAGGGATGAAGTGTGCACTTTTGGTCAATCTATCCACTATGAACCAAATACTTTTATTTTCCTAATTCGACTTTGGCAACCCATCAATAAAATACATCGATATAGAATCTCATTTCCATGCTCGCACTTCTAAATGTTGAAGTATTTTGCTTGGCTTTTGATGCTTGACTTTTATTTGTTGGCAAGTCATACATCGTTTCACCCATAATGCTACATCTTTCTTCATTCCTTCATAGAATGAACTCTTCATATCTTGGTACATCTTCATACCTCCGGAATTAATGGTAAACTTTGACCGATGGCAGAACTTCTTTCCTTAGATTAGCCACACTTTGAAAATACGATCGTCCCTTCTTTCTCAACCATCCTTGTTGGTTAAGTGCAAAATCTTTCAAATCATTAATCTTACTTTCCACTTCTAGTCTCTTAGTCCACTCGGCTAGTATTCGTTCATCCTTTTGCTTTACATCAATTCTTTCAATCAACATTAATTGAATTTCGAAACAAGAGATATTTGTGGTACTCCGACTAGAACATCCCATCAACCTCATTTTAAATTTGCAAGAAGCTAGCACCTTAAAATCATTTCATTTGGCCAAAATTGCCAAAACTGCATTTTAATGTTTTCTGCTAAGTGCATTAACAATTTTATTTCCCTTTTCCATTGTAGACTCAATGCCAAAGTCATATCTTGCAAAAAAAATCTAGCAATCTTTGCTACCTCATACTCAGCTTCTTTTGAGAGAATAAATACTTCAAGGACTTATGATCCTTAAATAGTTCAAATTTTTCTCCTAAAAGATAGTGCTTTCATGCCTTCAATGCAAATATCATTGCCACCAACTCCAAATCATGAGTATGGCATCGAATTTCATGCGGCTAAAGCTATCGAGAAGCAAAGACAATGACTCTACCTTTCTGCATCAATATAGCTTCAAACCTAGCTCCACATGCATTTGTGTACACCATTAAATCTTGATTCCCATTTAGCACAACTAACATGGACGCATTGGTAAATAAATGCTTTAGCTTGTGAAATGCTTTGTAACATCCCTTATCTAAAGGCCAAAAGCTAAGCGCTATGGATGCTGCAGTCATTTACAGTATTAACTTCTGGTGACGAAATACGGCAGTGTTAATAGTATCCATAATATCGGAAGCACTTGAATATGAACAAAATCACTGATTTCCAAAAACAATAATTTTAGTGATTATATTTCAAATAAATCATATTCAAGTTACAAAAATCCCAAACGTTATCCCAGGCATTGATCAAATATAATTTACAACAATACGCCAAGAGCGACATATGAAGATGCCCCCTTGGACGATCAAAGCAATATAGACATAATTGTCTTAATACATAGCAGAAACAATTTTAAAACAGAATTCCTAAATTAGCTATCCGTTAGCCACCTGCTCGTCTTCGGATGCTTTATTCGCCAATATCTGCTAAAACCTAAAAACTTAAACCCTCAGCCTACTCAAATCAAATTTTGAGCACCCGAGAGTTTAAGGGGAAACAAAAACTTCGAGTCAGACTTAAAGCCTAGTATGAATAATTTTCGTTACATCTCAGTTTACTGATAACTAGTGAGACCACGCCGCTTAGCGGAACAGGTTTTCTCTCACTAATATCTCTTTTCAAAACATATATTTTGCAAATCCTTTCCTGCAACTAAACTGGTTAATCAACTGATTATAATAATAATATAGCAATATCAATTATGCTAAACAGGAAATAAAATAGACCTTCTGCCTAAAATCTGAACTATATGTTCTAAATTCGGACCTATCTGCTCTTTTCTGAAATATCTGTCCTAAAACTGGTTATACCAAAATAGCAATTTCTTTTATGCTAGATAATGAGCCATCTGCCCAAAACAGGTAAAAAGGGGTGGACTAACCGTCCTTAAAAATTTAGCAAGGTCTGTTATGCTAATAATATAACTATCTGTTCATATCAGAGCTGATTGCTCTTTCTGGACTAACTGTCCACTGGGCTGACTGCCCTCAAAATGGACTGACGGTCCGAATTTAAAATGAGCCGATTGTCCGAATTTTTCTTGTGGGTTAACTACCCTTCAAAATATCTAAGCTAACTGCTCTACACAATATCTGAGCTAACTGCTCTTCAAAATTTTCCTTGAAAA
The DNA here is from genome assembly GCA_030737815.1 of Allium fistulosum. NCBI lineage: Eukaryota > Viridiplantae > Streptophyta > Magnoliopsida > Asparagales > Amaryllidaceae > Allium > Allium fistulosum. The sequence goes on from JASFAW010000014.1 coordinate 11,679,408, forward strand.
CCTTTTCAAAATGATTTAGTCCGTCAAATCATATATATACAAGGAAAATATCTTTAGTTTTACTCTAAGCTATTTTTGCCATGTTATATATACTTTACTCAAAATAATGTTGATGATGTTCAGTAAGGATTGTCTATACTTTAAAATAAGTTAAAGTCCTTTATAACTTAAAACACTTAGGTTATCTGCCTAATTCTTATATTCGAAATCGTTGTTTAAAACCTTCAAACAACCTTTCGAAAACATAGAAGGCAACTCCTTTAAAATCATTCATAAAACCCTTCGAAAGTATTGAAGGTAACTCCTTCATATCCTTTAATAAACCTTTCGAAATCATTGGAGGTAACTCCTTCTAAAACTTTTAAAAGCTTTCTTTTCGTAAGCTTTAAAACATATGACACCCGCCTTTAAATCCTTTAAACCTTAGCCTTTCGAAAACATAGCTAAACTATACCTTTCGGAATCAATGTACCTCAAAACCTTTTGAAGACATTGGGTTTAATTTAAAACAGGTGGAAAACCTTTCGAAACCAATCAAAGTTAACTACTTTGAAACCTTTAAAACGTTTCGACTTAAAACATTTGGATTATGTGAGGGGATCAGAAAAACATTGGAGTCGAAAGCAACTGCTTCGAAACCTTCATAAAACCTTTCGAAATCAAATCTTTCAAAATCAAACCTTTTGAAATTAAAACCTTTCGAAATCAAAACCTTTCGAAATCAATGAAGAGAGGTGGCAAGTATTAGAAAACAAAAGATAACCTTTGACTCCATCTGTGTCGAAAGGTTAGGAAGCGACAAATATGTTTCCGTCCTGACCGAAAGCTATACCTTTCGACTTTGCCAAAAGGTTTCAATTAAAACAAGAAAACAAACCAATCGAAACCTTTTCCTTTTAAACCTTTTGACAATTTCGAAAGCTCTTTTTTGAAAGCTAGCAGGTGTATTTTTCTTTAAAACCAAAACAAAACTTCATCTCTTCCGAAAGCTATAACCCTTCGTCCTCAACCTCTTGACTTCCTCCAATTCACTACGTACCAGTTTCCTTATACCATGTGCATTGGTATTTAATCTAAGCGGAAGGTTTGATACCCTTCGACCTTGTCGGAAGGTCTGGAATGAAGGTGAAAGCTCTTGCCGAAAGAGTTGAAACAGTGAAAATACTGTTTGATATAGTTCTTTTGTACTTCACCTGCCTTGTTTGTCTAAATTTGACTGGTTGCTAGAATTTTATATTCAAAAGTGCTGCTGACTTCCTTATTTGGAAATTTAAAAAATTCTGGAAAAATTCCAGAAAGTAAATTAATATGTTCTCTTTAACATATAAAAATTTCAGATCCAAACAATAATTATTTTACCCGTAAATAATTTTTATAATCCAAATTAACCTTTTCTTCTTTAGAAAATTATAACAAATCCACGAAAATTCAGAAAATTAAAACCCATCTCTAAAATAACTTTATAAATCATTATAAAAATTCGCAAGGCTAACGAATGTCATTTAATAGGGTTTTCATCTTAAAACATGTCATAAAATCTATATGAACATACGAAAATCATCAACATGTATATATAATCTTTTATCATTTGAAAACATGGCAACCATTTGCAAAATCATTTGGAATTAACCTTAAAACCGAAATCAAAATTATTTAGAGATGTAAACGTTATTCACCTTTACTTTAATGATTAAGGAGCTTGAGATTTGAATGAGTTTGATTTGAATTTACTTTCCTTAAGCTTCTCTTTTGTTTCCTCTTCTTCTTCCTTCGTTAATGGTGACCGACCAAGCTTTTAATTTTTGAAAATGAGAATGAACGTGTGTTTGGAATACACGGCCTAAGGAAGACAATATAGGAATGGCCTCTTTCCCATAATACACCTCCTCTACTTCATTTTAACCCTTTATTAAGTTTATTAGTTTAAAAAGGCATGGCTACCTTAATTAAATCAAATCTCATTCTCCTTATCAACCCATTATTTTATTTAGTTTATCTAACTAAATCTCCTAAATAATGTTATCAAAAATCTGGGGTGTTACAGACTCCCCTTCTTAAAAAATTTCGTCCTTGAAATTACAATAAGGCTCAAAACAAATAAGAAGGTAAACATACCATCAAAACAAGTCAGGATAAGTATCTCTAATCCTGCTCTCAACCTCTCAAGTACAATCCCTGTCATCGTCACTCCATTGGACTTTGACTAATCTGATCGTCTTGGTTCTAAGCCTCTTCTCATCCCTCACAACAATGCGAACTGGCTTCCTCACTATGGTCAAGTCCGGTTCTACCACTAAATCCTCTAGCACTATCGGTGCAATAGCAATCTCCGGGTCTCTAACACACTTTCTGAGATGAGAAATATGAAAAACATCATGGACACCTGCCAAACTGCTTGGTAACTCAAGTCTATAAGCGAGCTTCCCGATCCTCTCAAGAATAGGAAAATGTCCTATGAACCTAGGAGATAACTTCCTCGACTTCCCAAATCTAAGCACACCCTTCATCAGTGATACTTTGACGAAAACCTAGTCCCTAACTGAGAACTCCAAATCTTTCCGTCGTTTATCTACATAACTTTTCTGCCTAAACTGAGCCTCCTTCATCCTATCTCGAATGACCTCAATCTTTTCTGCAGCTTCTCTAACCAAATCTGGACAAAGAATCAAGGGGCATTTCACTAGAAGGACAAACTTTGCAGTTCAATTAGTTTCTAGGACACACATCCACATAAATTAATTTCAAGGCCAAAGTCAACAGAATAATTACTTTTAAGGACAAAGTCAGCAGTCCAATTACTTTCAAGGACATAATTTCATAGGTTTTTAGGCCTTAGAAACTAATTATTTTGCATTTTGTCCTTAAAAGTAATTATTTCAGTTGTGTGTCCTAGAAACTAATTGCACTTGTTAAAGAGGCCATTGTGGCTAATTTCCACAAGAATCAACCTATCCTCGGTCTCCAACCAACAAATGAGAGATTTGCATGGCCTTCCATACAAAGCTTCAAACGGTGCCATTCCAATACTAGTATGATAATTGTTGTTATACGAAAACTCGACTAGATGCAGATGGTCCTCCCATGATCGCCCAAAGTCCAGAACACAAGCTCTCAACAGATCTTGTTAACTCTTTCCGTTTGTCCATCTGTCTGCGGATGGTAAGCGGTAATTATCATAAGCTTTGTTCCCAAAACTTCCTGAAGACTTTTCCAAAACTCGCTAGTGAACAAGGAATCTCTATCACTAACTATGCTACTAGGAACTCCATGCAGTCTAACCACATTCTTCATGAACAGCCTTCCTAAAACATGTGTCGTCCTGGTTGACTTAACTGGAATGAAATGGGCACTCTTGGTCAATTTTTCCACTATAACCCATATACTTTCATTTCCCCTGTTCGACCTTGGCAACCCGTCTATGAAGTCCATAGAAATAGAATCTCACTTCCATACTGGAATATCTAACGGCCGAAGCAAACCACTCGGTTTCTGGTGTTCGGCCTTTGTCTGTTGGCAATTCAAGCACTGCCTTACACACAACCCAATCTCCCGCTTCATTCCTTCTCAGAAGAAAATTCTCTTCATATCCTGATAAATCTTGGTACCTCCGGGATGTATAGTGAACTTCGAACGATGGCATTCATCTAAGACATCCTTTCTTATGTTTCCTACACTCGGAACACATAATCTTTCTTTCTTTCTCAACCACTCATTCTGGTCAAGACTAATATCTTTCAAGTCATCGCTCTTGGTTCCTTCCTTTAGCTTACTGATCCGTTCAGCTAACACTAGATCCTCCATCTGCTTAGAAGCAATTCGTTTGATCAAAACCTGTCGAACTTCTAAACAAGACAATACAACTGTATTACCACTAGACCCTGCCTCGGATCTCCAGTGCACTTTGCAATCTGCTAATGCTTCTAAATCTTTCCACTCAGCCATCATTGCCAACACTGCATTCTGATGCTTCCTGCTAAGTGCATCTGCAACCTGGTTGCCTTTCCCTGGTGTGTACTCAATCCCAAAATCATAAGCGGCTATGAACTCTAACCATCTCTGTCGTCTCATGTTCAGCTCCTTCTGAGAGAACAAATACTTCAGCGACTTATGATATGTAAACAGATCAAACATTTCTCCCAAAATGTAATGTCTCCACACCTTCAAAGCAAAAATCACAGCAGCCAACTCTAAATCATGCGTTGGATATCTGACCTCATGCAGTCTAAGCTGTTTAGAAGCATAGACAATCACTTTACCTCTCCGCATCAGCACAGCTCCTAATCCTGTTCCACATGCATCGGTATAAACTACCAAGTCCTGATTCCCCTCTGGAACTACCAACACAGGTGCATGAGTCAATAAGTGTTTCAAACTCTGGAATGCTTCCTCACACTCATCGGTCCACACAAACTTCACATCCTTCCTCGTTAGCCTGGTCATTGGTGCTGCTATCCACGAGAAATCCTTAATGAATCTCCGATAATAACCAGCCAACCTAAGAAAACTCTTAATCTTGGTTACTGTCTCGGGTCTCTTCCAACTATTCACTGCCTCAATCTTAGTCGGATCTACTGATAATCCTTCCTATGAGACTACATGACCCAGAAACTTCATCTCCTTTTTCCACAAGTGACACTTCGAAAACTTCGCTTTCAGCTGATGCCGCCTCAGCATCTCAAGCACTACTCTAAGATGAACTTCATGCTCTCTTTCATCCTTAGAGTAAATCAAGATATCATCGACGAAAACCAACACGAACATATCCAAGTGCTCTAGGAAAATCCGGTTTATCAAATCCACAAAGAAAGCTAGAGCATTCGTCAGTCCGAACGACATAACTAACCATTCGTACGATCCATATCTGGTCCTGAATGCTGTCAAAGGTATACTATCCTCTGCTACCATGAGCCGATGGAAACCCGTTGTCAAATCCAACTGAGAAAATACCTTTGCTCCACTTAGCTGGTCGAACAAATTATCAATTCTGGGCAATGGATATCGTGTCTTTATCGTCTTCTCATTCAACTTACAATAATCGATACATAACCTCAATGATTCGTCCGGCTTCTTAGCAAACACTGCCGCTGCACCCCACGACGAACTGCTCGGCCTCACAAAACTCTTGCCCTCTAAGTCCACCAACTGCACCTTCAACTCCCTCATCTCTGAAGGGGTCATCCTGCTCGGTGGTCTACTCACTGGTTCTGCTTCCGGAACCAAATATATTCGAAACTCAATAGCTCGTTTCGGTGGCAATCCAACTACAGGCTCAAACACATCTACGAATTCTCTAACCACGAAAACTTGGCTTAACTCATCATCTGAATCCAAAGCACCCAACAAAGCAAACACTGCACCGCTAGAACTTCCTACGGTGAAAACAATCTGATCGCTACAATCCGGGTGACTAAGAGATATCTTCCTACCCTGGTAAAATATCTTAGCATCGTACTTACTTAACCAATCCATATCTAGGATGATCCCAAACCCCACAAAATCAAACACATGTAAACTGCACTTAAAAGTATGATCTAACAGGTCAAACTCAAACTGGTCACACCTCAACTCCAGAGTTGCATACCCTCCTATTGGATTTGCAACCCGTAAGGAAATAACTAAATATGTGGGTTCAAGGTTAAGCTTATCTATCAAATATCTAGATATAAAAGAATGCGATGCACCAGTAACAAATAAAACGCTAACAGACATACCATGAATCTGAAGCGTTCCTTCAAGAAATGACTTTCCTTTCTCCTGGGCTGTTGGCTTGGAAGTGGCAGGCTCCAATGCATACACCTTGCCCTTACCATCTCTAATGGGCTCCTTGCATTGGTTCTTATAATGGCCTATCTGGTCACAGTTAAAACACCTGACATCCTTCCCCTTAGCCACATCCTTTGCTTTCCCTGAGCGACACTTGTTAGCAAAGTGCCCTTTCTTGTCACATTTATAGCAGACAACTTCAGCCTTCGCTTTCTTGGCTGCTCCACCCTTCTAAGCACCTTCTTGGGAAAGAACTTCTTTTTCTGGCTCTGCCCAACCTGGACTACTTTTGTCTTGCTCTTCTCCAGAGACTCAAGGACTTCTTCCTGCCTCAAAGCCATCTCTATAACAATATCAGAAGGATCTCTAAGATGAGACAAAGTAACACTAGCCAATTCTGGCTTCAATCCTTTGATAAACTTCTCGTTCCGTTTCAACACGGTATCTACAGAAGCATACCCATACTGGGCCAACTCTTTGAACTTCCTAACATACCCAGCAACAGACATTTCTCCCTGCACCAGCTCAACAAACTGCCTAATCAAAGCCGACTGTGCCATTACTGACATAAACCTCTCCTGAAATCTCCCCTTGAAATTCTCCCAAGTTACTGTCTCCTCATCAACTGTTGCTGATACACCGTTCCACCAGAACAATGTAGTCTCTTGAAGCTGTCTGGACGCCAACCTCCTCTTCTGCTCGTCATTGAGCCCTAAATCTACGAAAATCCTTTCGTAGTGCAACAATCAATTCTCCACTTCAATGGCATCTTCTGTTCCCATAAGCGGCTTCCCTCCTAGCTTCACATAATCACCGCTCATCTTAGCGAAATGGTTAACTACTGGAACTTCTGAAACCCCTGCTCCTGCGGCATTTCCTCCTACCCCTCCAGCTGCAACTCCTGCCTGCATCATATTCCTAAAAAACTGATACATGGCTTCCATTCTGACCTGCGGGACTTCAGCACCAACATTCTCTGCCTGACCTTAGCCTCTTCCTACATTGGGTCCGGCATTCCTTTTGGTGCTTCCCCCACCTTGGTTAACTCTGCTTGTTCTACCATCCATATCTGTATTCAAACCTCATGAGATACAGAAAGATAACCTAATCAAAGATAAATGAATGGAGATAAAGCGCATACTTATATATAACAAATACAAGTACGTTACTATAGCGTTAACCCAACCCCAAACCTTACTCCAATTTCCTCTGATTTTTGTTTTCAAAACAAATTTTTAGTTAAAATTTTCATAAACATATGCTCTGATACCAAGCTGTAACATCCCGTATCTAAAGGCCAAAAGCTAAGCGCTATGGATGCTGCAGTCATTCACAGTATTAACTTCTGGTGATGAAATACGGCAGTGTTAATGGTATCCATAATATCGGAAACACTTGAATATGAACAAAATCACATATTTTCAAAAACAATAATTTTAGTGATTATATTTCAAAAAAATCATATTCAAGTTACAAAAATCCCAAACGTTATCCCAAGCATTGATCAAATATAATTTACAACAATACGCCAAGAGCGACATATGAAGATGCCCCTTGGATGATCAAAGCAATATAGACATAACTGTCTTAATACACAGCGGAAACAATTTTAAAACAGAATTTCTAAATTAGCTATCCGTTAGCCACTTGCTCGTCTTCGGATGCTTTATTCGCCAATATCTGCTAAAACCTAAAAACTTAAACCCTCAGCCTACTCAAATCAAATTTTGAGCACTCGAGAGTTTAAGGGGAAACAAAAACTTCGAGTCAGACTTAAAGCCTAGTATGAATAATTTTCGTTACATCTCAGTTTACTGATAACTAGTGAGACCACGCCGCTTAGCGGAACAGGTTTCCTCCCACTAATATCTCTTTTCAAATCAAATATTTTTTAAATCGGATATTTTGCCCCGCGACGTCTTGCTTCCTAGACCGTCTAGCATCTTCTATCCTAAAAAACTGGGCTGCCTTTGCATAGAAACGGTCCAACGAAGCAGTGGTTTCCTAGCCAACCAATCACCAAACTCGGAATCAGGGTCAATCCCTTTAGTCAATGCCATTAGAATAGAGTTGTCGCTGGGGTTGCTGACCTCGGCACAAGCAGCGTGGAACCTTTCCAGATAGCGCCTAAGAGTCTCTCCAGGAGCTTGAGTAACACTGGACAAGGTATTGGCATCCTTTGGTCTCGTAGCATGCATACGAAACTGCTCGACAAACTTGGTAGCTAACTGGTCAAAACATGAAATGGATCTGGGTGGTAAACGGGTGAACCACATAGTTGCAATGCCTCCCAAGGAGATAGGGAAGCTCCTACACTTAACCGCACCATCAGGTCGAGCGACATTCATATTTAAGAATATGTTGGTTGGAATCCGAATTTCCTTCGTACACCGGCAAGGTCGGCATCCTGAATCGACGGGGTGGCTCTGCATATAGAATGTCATTGGTGAACGGGGTGTGACTTCTAGAAATTCCCCAATCGTCATTTGTGAGGCCTTGACTTTCTCTAATCATATGGCGTATCATGGTTGGAATATCAGACATTTGGATGTTTGAGGCCAAGGCATGGTCGGGTTCCATGTCACGAGGATGGTCCGGTCGCTGTCTACGGCCCGTCCCATGCTTCCTTGGATCCCGGTCTTTATGGAAGTGAGGATTCTGAGCATGAATGCGGTGACGAGGGGCTGGATCTGGTTAGTTCTGGATCTCGGCATCCAGATCTATAGCAGCAGCTGCTGCATGATCATGAGTTGTGTGGTAAGGAAGTGTCCCTCCTCGAGAAAAGGGCGCAACGTGATACCCCGTGGAAGGGCCTATCCCAGCCTGCCCGGGATTCACAGCATGTTGTTGCCCAGAGGCTTCCGCGTAGTTTCCATCCAATCGACGACGTGTAGATCTGTGATTGAAGTTAGATGACGCCGAGCTTTCAGATAAGGAATAAGAGGCCTAATCCCTTCTAGATCTCCCTCGCCTTTCTTCATTCAGTTGGTTCGTGAGTTCCGTGTTAGCACGAATCTGTTGAGTGAGCTCCTGACGGCTTTGAGTGAGCTCCTGCATAAGGGTCTAGAATTCCTTTCTAGTCACTGGACCAAGTGGATCTAGAACTCCAGCTGATGTTTGACCTACTATGGTCAACTATGCGGGATTTTTTCCTATCCCTTCCTTTCGGATCAGCAGTGTTTGAAGCGGTTCTGGTAGTGCGCACCATGTTGAATGTAGTTCTTCCTAGATCTGGAGTAATCTGAATAGAATGGAAGGAACCACTGGAAGATATATCTGGATCTCCTCCTTAGAGTTTAGCAATCCAATAACGGCAGGGGATCCATAGGATTAGAGAAAAGCGAAGTTTTCTCAGTGAAAGCACCAAAGTGTTTGTACCAAAAAATGGCACAACACTCGTCGGATGTAATTGAAGAGATTAGAATGAAGAAATAAAATGGAAAATGAGGCTAATCTAACAATCACATCAAGAAAAATGAGCAGTAGTAAAAGAAGACAAGAATTTATAGTGATTCGGCGTTGTAGCCTACGTCCACTTTGAAGGGTTTGATTTTTATTGCTGATTATCAACTGAGTTACAATAGTACAATGGCTAACACTCGAATTACAATGGAGTTTAAGTAGAGTGGCAGCATAAAAAGTCCTTTTTCAGTTGCAGTGGAGGTGCTATTTATAGGCGTAGAGCTAGAAATATCTCCCTCGAATCTCGGAATACCCTTCCTCATGCGTAGGTGGGTGCACACAATCGATCTGGAGCCATTTTGGATCGATCCCTGATCGATCCACATGGCTTTCGTATCAATCAAGAAATGGTCCAATTGAGCTTGGATCGATCATGGTTGTTCTTGAGTTGATATGCAAGCTTCTGTGAAAATTTCATGACATTTGGATTTGTGGTTTGAGAGATATGATCAATCCAAGATTGAGTTTGCTAGTGAGGTTGAAAGCTTCGTATCGATATATTTTGTATCGATCCTCTTTGTATCGATGACGTGGCGCACGCGCTTTGTGGAGATCCAAAATTCATGCATATGGACTGCTTCTTTTGGTTTTTGATCGGTTCTTTCGTATCCAACCAAGGCTATGCTTTTCGTATCGATGCTTTACTCCTTCCTTCGTATCAATCTCCGGCCCTACTCTTCGTATCGATCAAGTAGGTGATCGATACGAAGCATACAACTATTGGTTGAATGAAGTGTGATCGATCCAGGGACTGTTGAAGTCCATCGATACAGGTTTGAATCTTGTAGATACGAATGATGGATGCCGAGTGATGAAGTTATGTTTACTTCGTATCGATCCCGATGGATACGAAATAATGGACATGGATGGATGGATACGAAATGGACATGTTTCACATGGATCTTGATCGATCCATAACTTGAGCATACGAACTCCGATTGACCTGAAATTTGGAATGTTGCCTTTCATAGCTTTGCTTGTCATACCATGCTAATTGTAGCTCGATCCGGACTCGGACCAAGTTTTCCTGTATCCATCGTGGACTTGTAGATAACTGATCTCCGAGGCAGATTGTCTTCAGTCTCTAGTCAAGTACTTGGTGTCATGGCCTTGCCAAAAGGCAGGATAACAATCCTCATTAGAATACATTCTATAATTTTCTAGAATTAAATAGGATTTTTGATTGATTATTTAAAGCCTTAATGAATTTTTACTTAATAAAGCAATTTCTTTTATAAAATAATTAATATTAAATTTAAACAAAACATTTTCTCCCAAATAATTACATATTTGTAATGCATCTTTTCTCTACTTTTCGAATCAAAATTTTATTTGATTTTTCGAAAAGCTTTTTTTAAATTATGCAAGTGCCTGGAGCTTCAAAGCTCTAGATATTTAGACTAGTCGACCGCCGTGGTCATGACTAGTCCACCGGTTACGACGCGGTACTCGACTACTTCTTAAGGCTTCGATCTATGAAGCTCCAGGCTACTCCCCTTCGGTCAATGTACATTCGCTAGTTTTCGCCATTCGTTCCCCAATTAATTCCATATTTGTGCACAAATCAAACAAAATTCAATAGCCATATTCACACTATAAATGTCAAATGATCATAGCATAACCGTGACACTGAATGGGTTCATAAAGCACATGAAAACACAATAATTCATTTCACAACAAACTACACAAGAAATGGATTCACACATTTAATTAAATATAGATTTGTGAGCTGTGAAGTTAAAGTGCTTGGCAGATTCAATGCGGTGAAGGTGTAAAAAGTCGTAGCGGGGATACAACGAAGATATATGGGATATAGCGGATGACTCTAAAATAGCATATAAAACTCGTACTTAATGTTTTTACAAATATATAAATGGTAATTAAATGAAAAATCAACATTCAATTGAATTATAATTAATACATAAATAATTTTAAATAAAAACATGTGTGAATGTACTGTAAATAAACGTAAAACTGTTATATAACATAATTGAATTTGGTAGAATGTTACATTGTTTTCATTTCTGAAAATATATTAAAAATTCTATTAAATAAATTAATTTCATAATTTTTGTAATGTGTTAATGTCATTTTTTAATTCATTTCTTTTAAATAAGATATAGCGTAAATAGCAGAATATAGCGGGAATAACGGGATATAGCGGAAATAGTGGGGTTTAAAGTGGAAAGGCTATATTTAGGACTATATGGAAAAATCGTAGTGGTAGAAATCTGTAATGAGATATAGCACGATTATAGCGGGATAATAGCGGAGCATTAACTGCACAGCTTGTGAGTAACGAATTGCTCACCTTAGCCATATCATGCATAAAGCACTCCATTGTTCATCAAATGCTCCTCTCTTCCATTTATCGTAAATTGGAATCAACTCCAAGCTTGATCAAAATCCAACTTAGATTGCTTCTAGAGGTGCAGAACCTTGTTGAGAAGTTTATGCTTTAATTTTAGCATTTATAGGACTTAATTTGATTTATTATAATTTTTTAATGAACAAGCTGAATTGATTTCATTATCAAAAAGTGAGAAATGAGCACAGTGTGAGAAATGCGGATTACGAATCTTAAGGCTGAAATAACACTAGAGGGGGGGTGAATAGTGTTTTGTTGATTTTCTAAATCTTTTTAAAACTTATGTAAATTTAATCACCAACAAATGCAATTCACAGACACAGATATAATCACAGAATCAGACACGGATGCAAACAATAAATAAAAGCAGTAAAAGAAAGAACACACCGGGATTTTATACTAGTTCGGAGTTACCATACATCCAGTCCCGTACAAACGTACGGATTTCTTATCAAAAATAAACGATTACACCCTCGATTTCAAGGCCACGAGGTACACCCTCCTGTATTCGAGTCCGGGGCAAACTCTCTTGATTTACCAGACCACAAGATCACCTAATCGATTTCCGGGGCAACAATCACACCCAATTGATTTCAAGGCTCAATCGCATCTTTTACTCAACAGTTTGATTTACAAATAATCCTATAACTCTGAATAGCACTGAGATCTTATGGAGAGAGTGGCAGAGAATCAAACAAGAGATAATCAAGTTTGATTCACTTGGTATTTCGGCAGAGTATAGTTTGGAATTCTTTAGAATAAATGTGGAAGACGAAGAGGAGAGAAAACAAGTAAAATCTAATTTTAAAATTCGTTTAGAACTACTGGTATTTATAGGAAATCAACAGCCATATCTATTCGTGAAAGGATACGACGAATAGACCCTTCTTTTGAAAATTTGAATTTTGGATTTAACGGACACCATGTCGACATGGGGGGTTGAGGGATGTCGACATGCTATAGGCAAAATTGATGATTTTGATTTTCTTATTAAAATTGGTTTCTATAATTTGTCAAAACAATTTCTAAACTTTGTAAATATATTTGAATATAGTTTAAACATATAAAGAGTTTAGAAAGAAATTTTTAATATATATAATCTTAATCTATAAAGTGATTTAAAATCTGAGTAAATAAATATTTTAAAGCTAAATATTTAAAACAAGAGATAGTTTAAAATCAATGACAATTTTGAAATCAAAATATTAAAAATGATAAAGATAGTTTTGAGGCTAAAATATTTTGAAAAGCAGTTTTGAAAATCATTCTGAAAAACCATTTTGAAGTAGTTTTGCAAGCTTCTTCCTGCAGAATATCTCATCACATCAGGACTCGAGAACTTGTACAAAACCAGGATGTTCGTGGGTTTGTAAGCCACTTGTCGTAGGTTTGTAAGCTACTTGTCGTGGGTTTGTAAGCCACTAAAAAGGTAGAAATGGGTTCCATCCCAAATGAAATATGGAATGAAGATTTCCGTGCTATTATGAAGTTTTAACATAATTCTAGACTCAATACTTATCTTGTACTGTTAAAATCTTGAACTCTTGATAACTTGATTTCTTGATACTCATGAGTCTTCAATCTTGATATCTTTGATCTTTAAATTCATCAGTCTTGTATCTCTATACTGTTCAGTCTTCATTCTTGGTACCTGCATGTTTATATCCTACATATACATACATTTTTTTTTTGAAAATGGGTTAATTGATTAAAATGGGCTATGCGGCCCAAAGCATATACAGAGGTAAATACAAAGTAACTCCAGTCCGACAAACAACACATACCACTTCCGAACTCAAAACATTCCTAAATTAAATTAGGGTTCATCTTCATCTTCATTTCCATGGCGACTCCCCGCTGTTTGCTCGATTTCCTGGCATCACAGCCTTCCAGCTCCAATTCTCCAGTTGCTGTCTTTCTCTTGCCTCTAAGTTGGTGAGTAGTTTACTGATTCTTCCTATGTTTATATTAACATCTCTTTTAATGTACCCCGACAGTTCTAACTCATTCTTCTCCTTGTTTCCTGTGAAAGCCCTTACATTTCGTTCTCTCCAAACATGCCAGATAGTAGTTGTCAAGGCAATTTTCACGACCTCCTTCATAAGGTTCGAGAAATTTGTCCTATCACTCAGGTGAATTATTTCTTCCTCTAAACTCATAACAGCTTCAGTTTGCAAGTTTTTAAGTTTTTGAATAGCCCAGACACGTTTCGTATACTTACATTCAAAGAATAAGTGTCTATGTGATTCTTTTTCCTTTCTGCATAAATTACAACTGTCATCAGTAATAACTCCCCAGCTTTTAAGTCTATCTTTAGTACTAAGTCTCCCTTTGACAGCCTTATAGGTAGCATGGGCCATTTTGGGGCAGTTAGACTTGCTCCAGACAACCTTATGCCAACTAACCATGCATATACATACATACATATATATATATATATATCTAAACTATAATGTTAGTATTTATATTTTATAACAAGTCCTAAGGCTGTTGTCATCAAAACCATCATTCTCAAGGACTAACAATCTCCCTCTTTTTGATGATGACAACCTATGTTTATAAAATATACTTCTCCTTCTCAATAACACCCCCTAAAACTAATAACTCCCCCTAAATTTAAGCCTAACTACTCTAACTACTCTATTTTATATTTCTTCCCCTTTGTCATCAACAAAAACTAATCCTAAACTCCCCCTTAGTCTTATATTGGAGTATCTGTGATAAATTAAAATGGAGTATATATATATATATATAATACTATGAGTTAATTAATGAAAACATAACCAATATGATAGTTTAAAACCAATAAACATATACTATGTTTCATATAATTTTATACATTCCATTCCATTCAAATCAATTCTAAACAAATCAAATCAAATCAAACAATTTAAATCAAATCAAACAATTCAAATCAAATCAAACAATTCAAAAACAAGAAATTCAAACCATAAGGAGATCAAATAATTTTAGGAACCTCAACCCATCCTTCTTCTCCAAAGATAGGATCATTTTTAATATCTTCCCAATCTTCATTATCTTGAATTAAAGTTCCTTCAGGATTTGCATTGAGATCATCTTTGTTTAGGGCAGAAATCATCCGACGGAGGGCATCGAAATGCTTCTCTTGTTCTTTTATCATCTGCATTTGACTTAGTTCTAAGTGCCTTTGATTGCGGAGAATAAAAGTAAGTATATTTCTTGAATGAATTGAGAGTTTCTTCAAGATTTTCACTTGGAGTTTGAGAAGAGGAAGCCATTTTTGATAAGTTGTTAAAAGATATAAATAGAGATAAGTAGAAATGAAGAGATTACAAATTTCTGGAAGAAACAGGTATTTAAATAGGCAGAAATTCGTTTAAAATGAATAGACATGAGTTAGTTATTTTAATTTCAAAATTTAAAAAAATAACCAAATCAGACAGTTAAATGTCAACACAGTGGATTGGGGTATGTCGACATGGGTATGTTAATCTATGTGTCTTCTTTGTTTGGTGAATAAGTATGTATATATATAAACTTATATACTATACTAATATTTATTCTAGAGACACGATAAAGTAGAAAAACATAAGATAGATAAATGAGTTAATACATGAGATACTTCATAACATGATAAAAGAGCAGTACAAATTCATACAAAATAAACTAGTACATCATATCCTAGTTTTTAGAATGTGCTAAAGGATGAGGAGGATGATGATAAGCCAAGTTTCCGACTAACTTTAGCAAAGAACTTGTTCGTATTAGTGGTCATTTTATCCAATTTCTTACTAACGGATCTTTTGAGAATTCGTTGATTTTCCATTATGATCTTTTGATTTTTGAGGAGTGTTTTGTTGGAAGGATTGTTAGGATATTCAATACTCTGCAAAGAGGTATCTTCATTTTCTTCTTCAATTTCCATTTCCTCCCCTCCTTCTTCTTCTTCCTCATTTTCTTCCTCCATCTCTTCATGTGCCAACCTTTCATCTTTTTCGGCAAGAGATTCATATTGTTGAAATATGAAAGGAATTTTCATAAGAGAAATATTGGCATGATTAAACACTTTTCTTAAAATAAATTCTTCCCTTTTGTAATCAACACCAAAATAATTAAAAATCTGAGTGAGATAGATTCCATGATACAAAGTATTCTCACCCATTTTCAAATTTTTAGGACGAAGTTCATCCATAATCACTTGTGCCCAATTAATGTCATAATGACCAAAAATGGCAAAAAGAGCTTTACAAACTTTTAAAGTCGGGTTATTGAAATTTCCCGATCTAGGAGTGATAGTATGTTGCAAAAGAAGATTAACAATACGTGCTTTCGGACGAAAGTTACGATTTTTAAATTCAAAGTTGTCATCTTCTTCGAAAATGTGATGATATGTCTCACGATCATGTTCATCAATATTAAAAGTAGAAAGATCCATTACCGAATTCTTGTAATTGAGAATGTTGCCCAAAATTTCACAATTTAAAACAATTTTAGTGCCTTTAACACTACTCCAAATTTCATTTTCATTTCCTTCATGAAAACCGCGATTCAAATTTGCATAAAACATTTTAACAAGATTTGGATAACAAACAAAATCATTTTCAGAATTGTCAAAAAGATTAAGAATATGGTTCTCTTCAAGAAGAGTATTGATTTCATATGTAGAGAAATCGCTAATGATAGCAAACTTTCCCGTATGAACTTTTCCGTAATTAGCATAGCTTATATAAGCCTTGATTGCTTCCGGATCATTATAGAGATACTTTTTGATGGTTTTAGACAACCTCATTGTGGATGGAGTGCTTGAAGAAGCCATTTTTGAAGAGAGTAGAAAGTTTGAAAGAGTGAAAGAGAGTTTGAAGTTTAAAATGAAAGTGAAAAGATATGATAAGATAAAGGAAATAAATAGATATTCAATAGTCATGTTCTCTGGTCAAGAGGTGCCTTTCCAGAACATTGGAGTTGCTGAAAAGGTGGAGGTAAGTTCAAAGACTTGAATTCAAATTTGAATTTCAAATTTCTGACAGGGATGTCGACATCATGGGTAGGACCATGTCGACATGGGTCAGAGAATTCATGTGACTTATAGTTTCCTATATACTTTAATCTCTATATATTTATATATTATTTTTAATCTCTATATATTTTTTGGAGTAATATTTAATAAAATAATATTATTTTAATAAAAAATATTATAAAAATTAAAATAAACATAATAAAAAATTAAAATTCAAACAAAAAACAATCAAATAATCAACCAATTTTAAGCAAACAATTTCAACCAATATATTGTAAATGTGTACCTTTTTCTAGATTCGTATCTCTGAGATCATCGGAATCATGAATAGCTGTAAATCACATATTTGAATTTTCTGTCTTCTGATCATCATCGCTTAAGGATGAGTCTGAGTCTGAATCGTCTAGTGTTGTGGTATATGCTCTCTTCCTTTTCTTTGTATAATCATTGCTTGCAGGAAACTTTTAGTTATCAAGGTGCGGACAATCTCTTTTGAGATGACCTGGTTCGTCACAGTTGAAACATTTGACGTGGTTTGGTACTTCATTATGATTTCCAGAATTCCTATGATCATTCTTTTTGAAGTTGTTTATCTTTCTGTATTTTAGAAACTTTCGAAAATTCCTTGTCATGAAAGCTATTTCTTCATCATCATCACTTCCCGATTCTGATCCATCAAAACATTGAATGCAATTGACTTCTTTTCGAATTTCTTGCTATCTCTTTTCTCTTGCATTTGTACTTCAAACGACATTAAATTTCCAATCAATTCTTAAATCTTTAAAATACTGATATCATTTGCTTCTTCAATTGCAAGAGTTTTCTAATCCCATTCCAGAGTAAGAGAATTTAGTATTTTTCTGACTTGATCTTCTTCGGAAAAACTTTTTTCCAATGATATTAGAGAATGCACAATATCCTGAGATCTACTATACATATCTGAAATGGACTCATTAGAATTCATTTTGAATAATTGAAACTGATTCGTGAGTATGGATATTTTGGTCTGTTTGACTTTGCTTGTTCCTTCACGAGTAACTTGCAAAGTTTTTCAGATATCATATGCAAACTTACAAACAGATACTCTATTGAATTCATTCCTATCAAGTGAACAAAATAAAATATTCATTACTTTGGAATTATTTTGTGCAATAGTCTTTTGCTCAGTATTCCACTGTGCAAAATTAATTGTAGGTTCAGAATATTCAGTCTGTGTGATATTACAAGTGTCTAATCCTATTGACTGTAAATATATTTTCATTATACATGCCCAATATGCATAGTTACTGCCATTAAAAAGTGGTGGTCTGGAAGTAAACCGACCCTCTACAAATGAACTAGTGATAGTGTTAACAGAACCAGTGTTGGTAGCCATTTTTTAAAACTTTTCAAAATTCAGGTTATGAAAACTTTGAAAACCTTGCTCTGATACCAAATGTGAGAAATGCGGATTACGAATCTTAAGGCTGGAATAACACTAGAGAGGGGGTGAATAGTGTTTTATGGATTTTCTAAATCTTTTTGGAACTTATGTAAATTTAATCACCAACAAATACAATTCACAGACACAGATATAATCACAGAATCAAACACAGATGCAAATAATAAATAAAAGCAGTAAAGGAAAGAACACACCAGGATTTTATACTGGTTCGGAGTTACCCTACATCCAGTCCCGTACAAACATACGGATTTCTTATCAAAAATAATCTCCCAGATTACACCCTCGATTTCAAGGCCATGAGGTACACCCTCCTGTATTCGAGTCCGGGGCAAACTCTCTTGATTTACCAGGCCATAAGATCACCAATCGATTTCCGAGGCAACAATCACACCCAATTGATTTCAAGGCTAAACCGCACCTTTTACTCAACAGTTTGATTTACAAATAATCCTATAACTATGAATAACACTGAGATTTTATGGAGAGAGTGGCAGAGAATCAAACAAGAGATAATCAAGTTTGATTCACTTGGTATTTCGGTAGAGTATAGTTTGGAATTCTTTAGAATAAATGTGGAAGATGAAGAGGTAAGAAAACAAGTAAAATCTAATTTAAAAATTCGTTTAGAACTACTGGTATTTATAGGAAATCAACAGCCATATCTATTCATGAAAGGATACGACGAATAGACACTTCTTTTGAAAATTTGAATTTTGAATTTAACGGACACCATGTCGACATGGGGAGTTGAGGGATGTCGACATGCTCTAGGCAAAATTGATGATTTTGATTTTCTTATTAAAATTGGTTTCTATAATTTGTCAAAACGATTTCTAAACTTTGTAAATATATTTGAATATAGTTTAAACATATAAAAGAGTTTAGAAAGTAATTTTTAATATATATAATCTTAATCTATAAAGTGATTTAAAATCTGAGTAAATAAATATTTTAAAGCTAAATATTTAAAACAAGAGATAGTTTAAAATCAATGACAATTTTGAAATCAAAATATTAAAAATGATAAAGATAGTTTTGAGGCTAAAATATTTTGAAAAGCAGTTTTGAAAATCATTCTGAAAAACCATTTTGAAGTAGTTTTGCAAGCTTCTTCCTGCAGAATATCTCATCACATCAGGACTCGAGAACTTGTACAAAACCAAGATGTTCGTGGGTTTGTAAGCCACTTGTCGTAGGTTTGTAAGCTACTTGTCGTGGGTTTGTAAGCCACTAAAAAGGTAGAAATGGGTTCCATCCCAAATGAAATATGGAATGAAGATTTCCGTGCTATTATGAAGTTTTAACATAATTCTAGACTCAATACTTATCTTGTACTATTAAAATCTTGAACTCTTGATAACTTGATTTCTTGATACTCATGAGTCTTCAATATTGATATCTTTGATCTTTAAATTAATCAGTCTTGTATCTCTATACTGTACAGTCTTCATTCTTGGTACCTACATGTTTATATCCTGCATATATATATATATATATATATATATATATATATATATATCTGAACTATAATGTTAGTATTTATATTTTATAACAAGTCCTAAGGTTGTTGTCATCAAAACCATCCTTCTCAAGGACTAACACACAAGGTCAAGGTTTTAAATCTCGCTCATCTCGGCCGAGATCTCGTTTTCAAGCCCGAGCGATTCGAAACATGCTATTTCGTTTGAATCTGACCCAAATCTCGGACGATATTTCAATATCTCGTTCGATATCTCGGACGAGATTTAACAGCGAGATATCGGCCGAGTTGTTGAATTTTGGAAAAAATCAACTCTTTTTCCGTATTGGGCTGGCTCATCCTTTACCTTAATTTAAGCCTTCTTAATTGTGCTTTTTAACCCTTATTTCTTATATAAATCTCATTTAATCTTTGTCTCTTATTTTACGGCAGTGAGAAGTGTAAGAAGATGATAAAATCTACATCGATTATGGTAATCATTTCACTTTATGATTTTCATTTAGGTTTCTGATCCAAATTAATTTACATCCGATATCATTTTTCTTTTTTCGACACTTTCTTGAGTTTTATTCCTAACCCTATTATTTTGCGGCTATAAATTTTGGGCTTCACTTATTTAACTTTATGTTCCAAATGGATTCCCAATTTGATTTCATTTAGTCTTTGCTGCTATAATTTTTTTCCTCAAGGCTTATTTTTAAGCAATAAAGAAATTCTCTTTCATCTATTAATTTCATTTGATGATTACATGTTCATTCGTACATCATTTTTTTGCTTTTCTTATAATATTACTAAATGTTTGAAAATTGTTTGTATTATGTATGCTATTTTCTACATTTGTTTGAAATATCTATGCTATTAGTTGCTTAATGAGATTTTGTTTGTTAATAATTAAATACTATAATCAGACATAGAATATCTTAATTCTACTTGTAGACTTTGTATTTGAAGTTATAAAATTAAGATTTTCCTTGCAGCACTATAAATCATAAAAGGTAGAAATGAGCCATTATATTGTGTAGGAAAGTTAAGTGAATGATCAAACAAAGTAAAGGTGCATATGTTATGGTTTGTTTCTTGTCTACTTTATCTCATATGATATTATATTGAACATTATTCATGAAATCTAGTTATTTGTTTATTTTACATGATACAAGTGATATTTTTCCATACTAAATTACTAATGATAAGCGTGTGATATATTCAAGGTAAGTGCATAGTGTTTTCCTTAAGGTTGTGACTAGTATTATAAATTTAGGCGTATCAAAACTAATTTTCGACATGACATATACTCCGAGATAACTCCGAAATGAAATATAGAAACCGAGATGTAAATCTGAGATGGACGACCGAGATGCACTCATCTCGTTCGAGATCTCACCCGATATGAGATATGCTCTCTAAATTCTTCGAGACGAGACGTGGCCGAAATCTGAGATTTAAAACCTTGCACAGGGTTGAGAAAAGTAATATGGGAAATTATTTTTAAATCAACAAGGAAGGCTTTAGAATTCTCAAAGAGAATGAGCAAGTTCTTTCTCTCGGCAAGGAAATTTGAGCTTTATGAGCCATAAAAAGAATTCTTTTCCATCTCATTTTTTACATTCCCCCTCACCATATAATTTTACAAAATATCTAATTCCAAATCCCCCTTAAAAACCAAACTTATTTATTAATAGTATTTTTTCAACATTGTATAATTTTTATAAAAACAAATTTTTCTTAATTTTCCCATTAAAAAATAGCAAATTCAAGTCATACTATTAGGCTCAGTCATATATTACCTCAAACGATTAAATAAATATCCATTCTTTACTAATAAGTTCCAAAATTCCTTTATTTTCGATTATTTATCTTTATAAAACTGTTAAACCATTATTAATTTATTTTAAAAATCATTTCATGCTCAAAACCTTAGTACTACCTCAAAATTATTGAAATTATCGTTTGTTAATAATTTATAACATCGAAATATTTAATACCAAAATAATTCATTTAATAATCTCTTTAACACATAATTCCTCCTAATACAAATAAATACAAAAATATCACCAATTAGATTATCTTTCTACCCAAATCTCAATAATAAATATTATATTATCAAATTCTTAACTTTCCCAAATACTTTAATATTTAAATCCCAAATTGTCCACGTTTATTATTTGAAACCCATTTTATCAAATAAATCTTCATAATTAAATTTTATTAATTTCTTCTTAACATCATGTTGTGACATACATCCACTTAAGAAAATTGTATCCTCGCAACTTCTCCTTAAGGAAACCCTATAAAGAGGTAATACTTCTTGTTTTTCTACACCCGTCTATAGTTTTACATGCCAAAATTGAACATGCAGCCATCATAACAAATTATAACCATCAAAGGCAATCCGAAGTAAAGTCCTATATTTATTTTTTTGGGTTAGCATGTGCAGTAATGTGCATCAACCCGTCAAATATTACATAAGGCGCCTCATAACAACACTAAAAATATACGATGATTGGGTTCCAGCCTCTGCTTGGGCATATTCTATCCATCTCATCGAATCAACAACCCTCTAAATCATAACCTATACCTCAACAACTTTTTTTTGGAAATGGTACTTTATATACAACATGTCATCGAGACAACATATCACATGTCAATAAACGTTCGTATCACGCTACGCAAGTTTCGAACTTGTGAACTCTTACACCAAAGCCGAATCACTTAACCACTGGGACAATGGTGCTTGTCTAATACCTCAACAACTTAATAAATCATTACGGTAGCTTATCCAAATAATGGATTATCATCATTGCTCATCATTTTTGGGAATGGAGCTATCCGTCGAACAACTCATTTAGGAAGATACCTTCTAATATCACAATCACAACACACATACAATGTCGAAATTTTTGGAAAAATACAGAGTATTCTCTATGGTAAAGAGTATATTCCAAAAGTCCACAGCATCCAAATCACACTATACAAACACATCATACAGAAATCCATAACATCCCTTTAAGACAAACAACTTAATATTTATAAATATAAAATCCCTTAATTATCTTCAAGCTGTTAAAACATCTGCTTATTTATTACTTCAAAGATGAAGTTATATAAAATAATATACAATTTTTTTTACCTTCCAAAACTTTTCCAATCCATATATACAATATGGAGGACCCAAAATACATTTTACAAAACCCAATGCTTCAAATTTGAAAACTTATATATTTTCTCGAAAACATGTCCTCTTCTTTAAAGTTTTAGTTCCTATATAGTAAAGTCAAAATTTTTGCAGAACGCTTTAAATAAAAATTCTTCCTTACAATCTCAACTTCCAGAAAACACAAAGTTATAGGAAATTACTCAGAAAATTTGGACAAGGATACATTTCTTCTCAAAATAAATTTTGACATCTGAAAACTTTGCAATTTCAAAGTATTAACACAAAAATTGTCCTTTATAGAAAGACCCTTCAAGCAAATGAAATGTTTCCAAAATCCTATCTCATACATTCCATTCAAATCAACTTTTTACTTTGAAAATCTTAAAATCGCCTCACGCCAATGTTACTTACTTTCATATACACATTTAAAATTTTCAAAAGCTAACCTTTTTTTGTAAAAATCAGTATAGGAAACAAAGTGAATTTTATAGCCATCATTCGTAATATCAAAAACTTCTCATTAAAACAACTTTTAGAAACAAACTTTCAAAATGCTTTCTTAAATTCAAAACACTTCATCTTGGATAAATCTCTTTCCAAATTTTTCTCTTCGAAATATTCACTTCATTTCAAGTAAATTCACAAAATGATCTCAATATCTTTAATTCAAAAACTCAAAACTTTCAAAATACCTAGAATGTTCTTTTAATTTGAAAATTTTAATTATTCACAAATTGAATTCATACACCTAAAAAATTATTATTAATGCAAATCAGTAAACAATATAAATAATTATATACTCATCTCATATAAATGACATCTCTTCATCATTTTAATAAAATATCTTTGTTAATTCTTGCAAGTATTATAATACATAATTTCTTTGAATAATTGTTTTCAACCTCACAATTTCAAATTCACAAGTATCTTTCATATTTATAAAATATTTTTTACTTTATTTTTTATAAAATATCATTTCACCAAAATAATTCACAAAATCAATATTACTCTGTATACATACATACATATATATGAAATATGTTCTTATTTCAAAATTTCTCTCTGGTCTTATAAAGTTAGTTTAAATATTTACTCATTTTCTCTTGAAACCTGTTCTCCACGAAGTTCTTGTTATTCACGTAGATGATTTTTCAAAACAATCAACCCTTTACTCAAGCTCTGCAATTACCATATTAGTTTCAAAACTATTTTAAGTTGGCTACTTTTTTGTAGGCAAAATAAAATACTATTGTTTTGCATAGGAAACCTGATTTTATAGCGGTCATACCACTTTACAAATGAAATATAGGTTTTGAGGCTACGATGCCTCAGCGACTAAACTAATTAGCTACTCACACACACACCTTTATTACTAGAGCATCATATCACCAAAGTATTCACAATATTCATTCTAGTCAACATATTCATGCAACATGCCATACTCTCAATTCACATCATCACGCAAAATAATTTCAAATTCACAAATCTTTGCAAATTTAATGACGTTGCCTTGCCATAAAATTTTAGTCACTCGCTTTCTCTCATTGGCTAAAGTGGTTACCACGTAATCAACATTGCCTCACCATCGATCTCAACTGACCACTATCGTCCTATGGCTGCAACCGTCTAAGATATCTAAGTCATTTTCAAGACAATTCATTACTTCAGCAAAATAAATAGATATATTATATATACATATTCTCCTCTTATCATAATGGTAAGTATAATTCCATACCAAAACATTTACTAAAACATCGTTTCAAATTAATACTGTACTTTTATCGAACAATATAAACACTTTCTTATCCAAAAATGCTTTATACCATTTTTCAAATCATCATATGATACTTTTTTTGAAATTTAGCTCAAATATTTCTTTAAAATATTATTTTCCCTTTAAACACTTTTCTCAAAAATATTACTTATATTTCTCCTCAAATTATTTATTTCTTTCAAAATAAGATTCAGCTTATCTAAAAAAAATTCTTAAAATATTTTTTAGTCGAAATATTTTCTATAATTTTTCTTCAAATATCTACTTATTTCGAAAATATTGTTTAAACATCATTTTCTATTCGAATACTATTCATAACACTTTTCAAAACATTATACTTCCTTCCAGAATATAAGCTCTTCATTTTCTAAGACATTATTCTTCAAAACATTCTCCTTTTTAGAATATCATATAAAACATTCCCCAATTTTTTTTTCACGACATTGATTTTTGCTATTACTCAAAATAATTTACTCTTTTCAAAACATTGCATTATATTCCAAAATACAATGTCCAAATATCTCGATCTAGTGTTTAGGAATTCCTATCGATAATGCTGATCAGATCATTGACCAAAGTTCTCAAAGCGCTCAACGGACAAATTAACATGATATTAACATTTAGAAATTCTTTGGATATTTACATATATATACTTCAATAAACTTTCTTTATGTAAATAACTACTTTCTATATTAAAGCATTTTCTAATTCCATATATACTCATATAATTTAACGAAAAATATTTGAACTTAAACATAAATTTTCTTATATAAAAATATTTATAAGTGCTCTTTATAAATACACAAAATTAATAAATCAAGCATCACTCATCAAACATCCATGCATACAAATAAGCAAGCTTCCACTTTAAGTTCATCTTAAACACTTATACACACACACACACGTATACGTATGTATGTGTATGTATATATATATATATCATTTTCATTTTGTATGAGACATAGTTTCCATTATCCCTTGCGGTAACTTCACCACCGAAGATAGTGCAGGGTTCTAAATATCAAGATTTGAGTGGGATACTCACCTTAAGTGATACATCTTACCGAATACCACACTTAAGACTGATCCCTAACAACTATTTCCAACAAAACATCAACCAGTCAATCAATACAACCAAAATAACCAAGGCGCTTAGCAGAAAGCAAACCATTTATTTTTTTCATGCATACCAATTCCTAAAGAATCAGATCGATTCAAAGCCACATAAAGGTCTAATATTCATCAACAAGGTCGACATTACTGGTTGGACAACTGCTTATACCTTCACTACCCTTGTCACTACTCTATATCTCATACATGGTCTAACACTTAGAAGATAGAAGAGATAAATATTATGTAGTAAGAAAATATAAATATGCCCCTTGATGATCACCACACTAATCATCGTATACTTTTACTATCCCTTACTATAGGGTAACAACTCAGTACACCCATGGGGACAAAGATTCTAAGTCACATTTAGGACCAAGACTCGTTTCTCTTATATAATGTATCATTCTGAAACTGCTCTGGTACTAACTGTAACACCCCACCTCTAAACTCGTACTACTAAAGAGTATTAGTAGGTAATACTGTCTAACAATACAGAGAATGAGGCGATATTGAGCTGTCATGCATGAATATTCCCTTGGGCTAACATCAATACGTATTTTAAAAATCATATACTACTTACCTATACATACTCGATATTGGCACAAAGAAATAAACACATGCATTTTCTGGATAGCACAGTATACACATAATAAACAACAGAGACCACATAGTCATTAAACGTGGTGATCAAATATAATAAGTGAAATATACAAGACAATGTGAGTATACAAAAGGTTAAATGCCCACTATCTCTCAAAGTACACATAATAGGTTCAATACATAAAGACCAGCATACACACACACATGAAACCATATAGATACACAATAATACACTATACCGCTAATAATCTACCCTACAACTAATCCCAACAATCATAAGCTGATCTCTTTTTCCCTGAACCTAAAGTCTCAGGTTGACCCAAGTATTATTAAAATAACACATGGATCAAATTTTGTCTAGAATGTAGATGTCAATACCATAGAAACTGGCATGGTGTAGTAAATATATATTTCTTAAAATGTAATTAAACATTACTAATCTTGCCACATATCTCGAAACCATGCCCAAATATAATCAATGATACAAAAGTAAAATCAAGCTACAAATCAAGTAGTATAATATTAGTAATGGGTGAAACATCCACACATCAAACTATCATCAATACATAATATACCATAGAGTTCTATAGGGCTAGCGAACAGCAATGCCCATGATTATCTCTTAGATAATCATAAGTAGACATATCCTGGGTCCATCATACTCATCCAAGTGAAAATAATAAGCATCCATACAACCAAGCATACAATAGCAACACATATCACAAAGGATTGGCTAACACCTCAACGTAGCCTCGATTATCCTCCTTGATAATCTCATGTATAGGGGTTGACCATACATTAGACACATAGTCTCAAGTATAGTCATCTACTCGTCATTATACTACATCAAACTCAAATAGATGTATAAATGTCATAAATCTATCTATCGCACATCACAACCAGATAAGAGATTGGCAGCCACTCGCTTGCTCCAGGAGACCACCCGACACTGTTCCTATTGTCTTTAGTTACCTCGACGGCCGTTGTGACCTAATATCCAACATAAGCAAGTGTACGCTATGTAATGGTCACGACCCTGTAAGTGCCCCATATGGTAGCGAACCACCGGCCTATGTGATGGGGTAATAGCACACAACAATATAACACAAAATGTGTCATGGATCTAGGGTACAATCCCGCAATCAAACCACTATGATGAATACTAGCCTAATCTAGTTTACCCATACAAAAATAATAATTATACACAAAAATGATATGCATCATACATATCACTAGGCACACAGCAATAGACACACAACCATGCTCACCATAGCGAGCATCACCTCATATACACAACATATGTAATATCTCAGTATTGTTAACCCCATTCGAGTGTCATCTACTCATAAGGAATAATCGAACAAATATCAACCTCGGTGTCACATACCACCAGGCGTTACTCGTTTACTCAATGTTTGTACAATACACTTGTTCCAAAATTATTCTATGTAATAAGCCTAACGAATAATCATAAAAATATTACCGAATGTCCCATACCAGACCGTATTATAACTCCGTTTATTCAATATCCTTTTCACACAGAAAATACAATCACAAATAGCACACCAATCCTCTATAAAACATGCATATTCTCTTAATATGAAAACCCAATTTATTTCATCCTCAATGCCTTCCGTGGAACCTAACATCGTACATACATCCAAACCCAATTCTTCTAATGAGTATGTAATTTGATCATGGCAATTAGGGTTTCTTAAGGATATTACTCTGTCTCGGCAAAATATCCTAGCATCGTACAATCTTAACCGATCAATACCCGAAATCATTCCAAAACCCATCAAGTCAAACATATGCAAATTGTAGGTAAGATTATGACTTGAAAAATCTATTTCTACATGGTTACATCTCATTCCAAGAGCTGCATAGTTTCCTATCGTATTCTCAACCCTCAAAGAGGTTATATGGTATGTTGGTTTAAGATTTAACTTATTTACCAAACATCTAGAGATAAAACAATGTGGTGCTCTAGTACAGAACCACACTTTGACAGACATACTATATATAAGAAGCGTGTCTCCCAACACAGCCTTTATTTTTCCTTCCCAGTTTGTCCAAAAGCTGTACGTAGAGCAAAAATCTTTCCTTTCTAAGCTTGGGCCAGTTCAGGACAAACCCTCTTGAAATACCCAATCTTATTACAGTCATATCAACACACTCCCTTCTTATTTGCATCCTTCTTTCCGTCACCAAGACGACGCTCATTAGCAAAGTTCCATTTCTTGTCACACTTGTAACAAGTCAACTAAGACTTCCCTTTCTTTGGAACTCGACCTTTCCGAGCTTCCTTCTTGAAAAACTTCATCTTCTTACCTTGGAGACCCATAGTCATCATAGACTTGTTCTTCCCAAAAGATAAAATAAAATCTTCATTCCTTAGAGCCATACCCACAACAGCCTAAATGGATCCTTAAGGTGCAACACTGTTGCAGTTGCAATCTATAGCTTTAGTCTACGAATGAACTTTTCGTTCTTCTTCAGCAAAGTATTAATAATGGTCTATCTGTGCCTTGACATCTCATCAAACTTAGTTGCATGTTTCAAAAATGTCATGTCTTCCAGCTTTAACTTCGCACAATAAACAAAGCCGACTTAACTGCTTCATACAAAAATTTCTCTCAACCCTTTATCAAAGTCGGCCTAAGTATGCTCCTCTTATAGTATTTCCATATTTACACTATTCCACCAGTATGAGACAGCTCCTTACAACTGCTTAGATGCTAATCTCCTTTTTTGCTCATCACTTATCCTCAAATCAGCAAAAATCCTTTCATACTGAAGAAACCAATCCCCCACTTTGATGGAATTCTCTGTTCCCAATAATGGTTTTTCTCTCAAACTATTCTGCTCAATGCAGCATAATTATTGTGAGCAACCACCTTCGACACATCAACTCCTACATTTCTAGCATTTTCTTTTGTTAGCACACCACTTTTTCTTGCATTTTATTAACAAAGAAATGATACATTGTCCCCATGTCAACTGGTGTTCTCCAGCACCAACATTAACATTTGTATTAGTATTGGTGGTTCAATTAGTATTTCTAGCATTAGACCAAACATTTTCATTAGTTGTTGTACTTTTTCCTTCGAAATTAAGTCTTCCACTTCTAGTATCCATTTCTCATAATCTGCATATGGGACTTCATGAGATATAGAAGAATGATTTAAGATACATGGGAGAGTATGCATAAATATACATACTTATAAAATATGCACACATGCATTGGCAAATCACAAGTATGTTAACATAACATTATCCTATTCCACAATCTTATTAAGTTTTATGTATACCTACGCTTTGATGCCAAGTAATAATATCCCCTATTTTATGGCTCAAAAATAGATAATAATGATGCTGTAGCCATCCTTAGCCTTTTTTCCCAATGACAAAATGAGATCGTTTACTATATCATTAATATTAAGAGCATAAGAATTTACAAATTTTTCGCAAAATATTTTCATTCATTCATTTATTTAAAAATTCATTATATTTCAATTGCATAACCTCATAATTCCATAGTTTACATATAATAAATACAAATTAAATTTTCAAGAGTGACATATGAAGATGCCAACTTGGATAATCAGGGTCTCAACTACTTGACCGTCATATAATACCTGCCATCACATATAGTCAATAGTAAAAGAGGTTAAATTGCATAGTGAAAATAAACTTCTAATATTAGCTTGTTTTCTACATGACTCTGAACTTATTCGTCTAAACCTAAAAATTCCTTACCATTGACCTAATAAAATGAGGACCTGGGAGTTGAGGAGAAAATCAAAAACTTTGGTTAGACACAAAGTCCAGTGTGAATAATATTAATCCATCTCAAACCAAATAGATAAATAGTGAGACAATGTCGTTGAAACATGGAACGAACTTCCCCTTACTGTTACCTTTACAATCAATATGTCAATCATAACATATACTTTCAACCATAATGATTAAAACATAATCATAACTAAACATCATACATAATGAATCAAAAATGAATAATCTGGCATTTAAGTGTCTAAGGGTCACACATTCCCATAATTTCCTATCCCATTAAGTTCATACATCGACATAGCTTTCCCAGGGACATTATGAATCTATCAGTTTTCATGGAAAAACTAAAAACATATTGGGTCAATTCGGACCAAAAATATACCAGATAATCTAACGGTCTTTTATTCCTATAGGAGTACCAAGTTACTCCCACGAAAAAATCAAAATGGTCTTCTAGTCCTTTTAGAAGAAAATAATAACGATCTTCTAATTCGTGATAGAAGAAAAATGTAGGTGAGCACATCTATGAGTTCCTTTAGATGCATAACATAAACTATTTAGTCTTGATATTAGCAAAGCCATACGCATTGGAATTGCAGACCTGACAAATTAAGGATTTATGGTTGGTGTGTTGGGTATGACCCTACACCAGTATCCACCTAAATATCTTAATCTAAAGTATTAACGAGTCATGACTTTTGATCAGTTCAGAGCACCCTAACATAATTTGGTCTTCCTGACCTCCTAGATGCAGTTCTACTCACTTAGGAATTAAGTCTGACCATATGTTCTACTAGAACAATCTCAATCAGTCATAAATGTTCGGTAATACTATAGTTGAGCATGTCAACAATTTACATATGCAATGATAACTGATGAAGATAGAAGATTGAACGTTTACAAATCATCCATCACAAATATATGTTTATATGTGATAGAGTTAAGAATACTCCCTAAGGGCAATTATGTAATTTATTACATATATCTTACTCAAAAACCAATTTTGTTTAAAATAAGAGATGTTTTTCTTTCTATTATACACTTGTTATATAGTGATATATATAAATTTAGTAATTTATTTATATAATGTGGATAGAAAATCCTTAAATGATATGTTATCTGATAGCAATTACAATGTGTTGTAATCATGATAATTTTATCACACTGAAAATAACATACTATTTTAAATATTCCTAGTCAAGATGTTTCGAGAAAGGATATCGCTTCATCAATTGAGACTAGAGTATGTAATGCCTACTAAATGTTGGGCAGTTTATTTCTCATAGCTGCTGGAGCATTATGGGGTTATATATTGATAGTTATTGGATAATTAAGGAGTGACTTACTCAAGAGGTTTTTGTTGGTTAATATGACTAAGGTCAAATGGAGAATCTCGAAGTGACGATGTTACACGGTTCTCTTGACTTGAGAATATCGTGAAACATTAATGTTGACACTCCACTTTGATTATAATTAAATTATGATATGGTGTCCATCGAACAACTATAGTTGGGTCTGAGTAAAAGCATTGAATGTGAAATACTATTCAATAAAGGATTCATCTCCTTAGTTATATGAGGTTAGTATTAGGTCAACTGTAGTCAACTCAAAGTCAAAATCTCTGGCTAGAGTAGTGCGGTTAATTAAAAATAACGTTATAAAACCAAGGACTTTGTTTATGGACTTACCAAGTTGAATGTGGGTGATATTAGGATTTGATCAAAACTAAATTCCATAAGTACTAATATGATATATTGTTAACGAAGAGAATTGGTATAAATAATCATTGCTAAACGATACCGCTTTAGAAAATGTGAAATTTGATTTTACTAAAAAGACCGATAAGCGATGAATTTGGCCAAACTGTCACAACACAAGCTAAGGTGACATGTGAATGTTGATATTTTAATAGTTCAATATTAATTGCCGATTGAATTCACACCTCTGAGTCACACAACTGTATAAGTGAATTCTTCAAAAAACCATACGAATTAATTAATTCATAAAATGTTGTAATTTAATTAAATTAATTAATATTTGAGATATATTGATTATTATTTAATTTATTTTATGTTTGGGAGTCATTTGGAATTATTTGAATGCATATATAAAAGTTACACTTGCACACATACAATATTTGTATATTTTTAAATAAGTTTAAATAAAATATGATTGCATGAAGAGATTTTTGGAATTTTATACCAATTGATGGCATGGCAAGTAATTTCAGCCATACCATGTATATAGAGGCGAATGGGGAGTGAATGAGAAAATTAAGAGAATCGATCAGGGAAGTTTTAACTAAAAGAACGAGAAATGAATTATTTTTTCAATTAAAAACAAATACACTTATTCATTTCCAACAAACATCCATTTTTATTCACTATTCTCTTCTTTCCTCCCATCTTTCCATAGCTGAAAGATCAAATCAATATTTCCAAAATTTTGTCAAATCCAATACCAAATGCAAACATCAAATAAAAATAAAATAAGGGTTCATCATACTTTTGTAAAACTGGGTGCTGATCTTCTTGAGATCCGAGGAGAAATCTCAAATCAAGGTGTTACAAAGGGCAAGACTTTTTCAGATTGAATATAAGATGATCTACCATTCAAGATCTGATCAACGACGGCATCTTCAAGGTATATCTCTTATTTATATTTTAATTCACATACATTGTTTGTTGGATAATTCATAGAACGATTCCATATTTGCATATATTGTCTCTCCCATTGATCTATGATTAAATTAACGTGTTTTACTCATTAGATAATATTGAATTATAAATCTTTGATTAAAGAAACAAAACAAAAAAATTGTATTTGGACTCATATATATAAATATATATGTATATGATTTTGTATTTCAAAAGTCGTCAAAAATATATTTCACTGTCTCAAATCATTATTTTAATTTGAATTTCAAAACTAATTTCAGTATGTTATTTTACAAAATGTTTTGATTCTATATTCATGATTGAATTGAAACTTAACATATACAATTAAAGAGTTCAAATAGCCTATTAAATGGTAGTTATGATTCAAATGTTTTGAATTTATTGTATTAAAATCATTCATCATTCAAAATGTTATTTTACCAAATATATACAAAAGTTGTAATTGCAAGCGTTTGAACTTTGGATTCGAACCTAATAAATGATAATGAATGTAGTAGTGAATTAAGGAAAGTTGCCTTATAAATTATTTTGAAAATCAAAGTTAGATTTTATTGATATTGAATTTCAAATATAAAATTTTGACTATCAAATTTTAAAAAAATTGGTTGGAAACTTAATATATACATGTATATAAATTTACTTATTTTACATAATTAAAGAGGCATTTGAATCACTAGATCTAGATGTAGTAAATGGTAATGAAGAAAGGAGTAAATTAAGGAGAGTTTGTCTCTTGATCTCCTTCCTTTTTAAAACAACGTATTCTTTCAATTTATATATTAACATATATAATTAAATGCATATATACTTATAAAACAGTTTTGAGATAACATATGCATATATGATTGCGAATTCGTCAATTATAGATGTAAATTTCAACATCCACATACGACATATTAACTATGCACACTTTATTATATGTTGCACGTTCACTATATTTACACATGAGTATATTAATATATTATGATATACTCATATAATATACAATATGCCTAATAAACTCACTAATTTTCTAATAAAAAAAATGAATAAAATTAGATTTTATTTGAATCAATTAGATTAGATCTAATAAATGAATTTTAGACTTCATAGGCCCAATAAGATCCAAAATAACAATTTTTTTTTGAAATTTACTCATTTAACCCACTAGGTATTGGCTCGGTTTCATTAATATGATAGTCATTTTATGCACAAAAAATTACTTATAATTAATTAATAATTTACTTCATAAAATCTTTAAAAAGGGGCTAAAAATATCTTGTCTTTCCTTTTCAAAAATATTTAACCAAAACTATTTTTTTATAAGGAAAACATAGCCCAATATAGAGTTAAAGCCATCGAGTGCCAATAAAATAAGCTATCTAATTTTTCAAAACTTCATGGTATCGCACATTATTAACACGCATGTTGAGGATAGTGCTGTCAAGCTTTAGAAACTTGTACTATCGTGCTTTAAAAACTCATGCTATTGCATGTCACACACAGTGCGATTGACCTTCAAACATTTGTACATAAAAAATACATGTTACTACATGCCAAAGATATAGGCTATGACATGTCAAAAATACAGCTATCGTATGCCTAAAATGTATATAGCTATCATATATCAACAAAGCTATCGAATGTCAAGGAAAACATAACACATGTTTGAAATACATCTAGCTATCGCATGTCAACAAAGTTACTAAAGGTCAAGGAAAACATAGGTATCATGTCAACCAAACAAAGCTATCATATGTCAAGTATACAACTATCGAGAGTTGATAGAGTAAAGCTATATATGGTTAAAAACATAGTGCTATCGCTCCTCAAAACTTTAAAGCCATCAAAGATTTAAACATAGTGCTATCGCACCTTAAAACCTTAAAGCTATTGCATGTTTAAAACCAAGGCTATCTCATGTTGAAAAAAACCAATAGCTATCAGAAGTCAAGATAGTTATCATGGGTTTAAAATGACATTTTCATAAATATCTGACAAACTGATTTGTTTCCTATAAAGTAATAACTTTTTACCTAACCAATATATTTGTCAAATTTTTGTTTGTTAATCAAATCTTTTAAAAATTCTTATAGAAAAATCAAAGAAAAAATTTATTTTATCTTTACAAAACCTCAATTATATTTCATAATCAATCAATTATTATTCATAAAAATTAGATCTTTCCTTTATTAAATAATTCATAGTAAATTGAACATGCATTGGGAAAATATGCAAAGATTCCCAAAAATCGGATTTTCTTCTTTTACAATATATAAAATTTTAAAGCAAAATAATTATTTTTCATATTTTAAATAATGAAAATCCAAAATTACTTATTTTTCCAATTTAGAATTATCGTAATTAATATATAAAATTTCACAAAATTATGAAATTTAAAATCCATCTCTAAGTAATATTTCCAACATCATACCAAAAATTCAATGTAACTGAAGATGAAATCTAAGGTTTCAAATCAAAATTTCCTTAGGAAATTCCATAAACTTATAATTAATAATCATTAACCTATACGAATGATTATCACACCCAACTTCATGATGAACATAAACAAATATTCGAATCTATTTTCAAACTCGAATCATACATATCAAACAACAAAGATATGGAGATATAATTAACCTTTGATTTGTTGAAACGTAGTGATCTGCTTTATGTTTCATCGTGTCTTTAATTTCACCTCTTTTCTTCTTAATGGTGGAATTCAGTCTCTTTTTAGTTTGTTTTAATTTTGAAATGAAAGTGAATGAGAATGGGAGAATGATTTAAACTTTTTCATTCCTTATTTACCATCTTTTGATTTAGTTAATTAGAATTTCTCTCTTCCTTTTAAAACATTCACTTAATTAAATAATTAATGGCCAAATTTATTTAGCATGGAAAATGTACATTTTATAACTTATCGATATTACTTACTTAATTATCCCTTAATCAAATATATAGAATAATGTATAACAAAACTTAGGGGTTTTTAAGTGACTACCTTAGTTAAACAACCTTGCCTTAAACATTCATCTAATTGAATTTTTCAAGTGACTGTCTTATGTGTTTGTCAAATATTCATGTTACATCATAAGCTTAAATACCATTGTGTGGCAAGTGCATTGGTAACAGGGTAAAAGGGGGAAACTTAAAAAAACCTTTTATTAATTTTGCACTAGATCTTTAGTTTTTTTCATAAATGATTGATCTGTACTAAATCATATTTTGTGAATATGATAAAAGGGGAGTTTAATATCTAAAATAACTTTTATTTTTTATTTTTAATGCATTCATTGCTTACCAAAATATATGACATGTTTTCTTCTCAGAATAACAGTGGTACTTTATTCAAGTAGAGCACTCATGCTAATGTTTTAGGGGTTCGAACTCATGACCTGTAAAACCTCAATCTGGAGCGCTATAACACTTTCCACTCAAGCTAGTAGTCCTTCACGAAAGATATTATAATTTAATTTTGGTTATAAATTAATTTAACTTAAATTTAAATTTAATTAGTTTTGCTTTTGTTAATACCTCGGTTATTGATTTTGATGATGACAATCTTTTTTTTTTTTTGAAAAAAAACTCAACCCAAAGCCCTGATGAAATCGAAGGGATAGGAGGAGCCCCCTCCTGCCTGGTCCGACCACAGACAGGAAGGCGGTTAGCCAGCCCAGCACAGAGATTTGATGCCCCCCACCCGTTTTTGGGTAAGCTGGGGACCCACCTCCGCGCCTTGTATGGGAGTAGGGCAGACGGGGATCAAACCTGCGACCCTGTTACCGGGAAGCAAGTATCTTACCACTGCGCCACTACTTGCGGACAATCTTGATAACAAATATACATTCATATAAATATAGATACTAATGTTTTGCCAAGTTATATAGTTTATAGTGTAGGATATTATACATGTATTGAATTGAAGACTGTACAGTATAAAGACTCAAGAAATGGACATGAAGACTCATGTTTACAAAGACTGAGATATGAAGATCTCAAACTATAATGTATAGAGTCATAGAATATTGTTAAAGTCCCTGGTAGCAATCTTAATCTTTATCTTCTATTTTTCTATCTTTTATATTTTAAAACAAAATGAATTTTCAAAATAAAATTTAAAATATTTTATAAAAGGTTTTCGAAAAGATCAAAATATTTATAAACTATGTTTAAAGTGTTTTGCAAAGTATCCAAATATTCTACAAAGTATAGAATTTTAAAAACATTTTAAAATGAAATAAGTTTTCAAAATACACATGCCCGTGTCGACATATACGCATATGACGACATACTTGCCGAAAAGTTGTTTTTAAATTTTGAAATGAAGTATTTATTCGTCACAACTCTTCAAGAGCGGACACATCTCTTTATACACTATATAAAGGGGAGTTCAAACGAATTTTTTGATAGTTATTAACTTATTTTCTTTCCTCATCTTACTCCCTTGAAAACTCTATTAAAAATATACCAAATGCTCTTCGAAATCACTTAGAATCAATTCATACTTTTGTGTATTGATTCAATACTATTTTCTTACTATTTTGATTCATCTCTCTCTCTCTCAAATCAAAAATCAAAGTGCTATCCAAGAGGCTATATGATCCATTATATCTAAAGTTCAAGAAATTGTTTTTGAAAAATCTATCAAACTCTATTTGTATTTTCTTGGTATGCTTATTGCCCGTTCAAAACAAGTGGGTGTGCTTGATAACCCGAAAATTCAAGTGGTGTGCTTGTAGCCCATCCAATCAAGTGGGTTTACCCTCAGCCCGAAAAATTAGGATGGTGTGTCTCGTAACCTTGGAATCAAGATTGTAATTGGGTTTACCTTCTGCCCGTTTAAAGGTTGGCGATTGAAAAGAAATCTGTACAAGAAATTGTACGGGACTGGATGTAGGAGAAATCTGAACAAGTATAAAATCTGCGGTGTCATCTCTC
The DNA here is from genome assembly GCA_030737815.1 of Allium fistulosum. Taxonomy (NCBI): domain Eukaryota; kingdom Viridiplantae; phylum Streptophyta; class Magnoliopsida; order Asparagales; family Amaryllidaceae; genus Allium; species Allium fistulosum. Next base: position 11,716,952 of record JASFAW010000014.1, read on the forward strand.
TAACTCTTTACCGTGCTTTATTATTTTTATTTTTATTTGTGATTGCATCTATGACTGATTTTTGATATAATCATGTGTTAAAAAGCTATGATTTAATATTAAACTTAAAGAAATTTAAAAAGATATACAAAAGTTATAAAACACTATTCACCCACCCTCTAATGTTTAATTAGCCTTAAGATTCTTAATTCCACAACCCACATTTGGTATCAGAGCATTAGGTTTTCAAAAACTCGTAATTTGATTTTATTTTTTTAAAGTTTAAATGGCTAGTAATACTGTTAGTACATTTTCATCGAAGGACAATCTAATCTAGACACCCACTTTTTAATGGCAGTAATTACAATAATTGCTCATATAGAATGAAAATTTATTTACAGTTTAATGGCTTAGCTATTTGGAATGTTACATAATATGAATACACAAAACCCTAAACTAACTTTGCACAATGGACTGCTGACCAAAAGGCACGTACAGAATAATTCTAAAACTATGAATATTTTATTTTGCTCAGAAGATAAAAATGAACTTAATAAAGTCTCTATTTGTAGGTCTGCATATGAAATTTGAAGAATACTGCAAGTTACACATAAGGGCACTAGTAAAGTTAAACAAACCAAAATTTCCATGCTTACTAATCAGTTTCAATTATTTAAAATAAATCCAAATGAGCCAAAATCTGACATGTACTATAGATTTCGAGATATAATGCATTCATTAGTAGCATTAGGTAAATAAATTTCTAAAGAGGACCAAGTTAGAAAAATTCTTGATTAACTCTTTTTAGAGTGGGATCAAAAGATGCTAACAATAGAAGAGGCTAATGATATTAGTACTCTAAAAATTGAAGAGTTAGTAGGTAATTTAATGTCCTGTGAGACAAAATTGTAGGGCAGAAGGGAAAGCAAGATAATAGAAAAGAAATCCATCGTTTTTAATGCAATAACTGATGATCAGGATTCAGACGATGACAATGACAAGGAAATTGTTTTCATGGTCAAAAATTTCAGAAATTTTCTAAAGTATAGAAGGACGATTAACTTTCAAAAACCTAAAAAATAGACCCCTGGAACTGGAACTGCGACTAGATGCTTCAATTGTGATGAACCCGACCATTTTCAGAGAGACTGCCCACATCAGAATAAATCAAAGATCTCATTGATTACTGATTCATCCAGAAAAAGAAAAGGAGTTCAACAACATTATATGATTTAGATACTTCCTCAAGCGACAATGAACTAGATTTTGAGAATATGAATATGTGTTTCACTGTAATAACAGACTAGTCAGAACTGATCAACAAAAAGCAGCAAAAAGGGTACCTTTTATTTAATAATTTTTATTCCATTTTCGATTGATTTTGGTTTTTAGGAGTAACCTATAGATTAATAATAATACTGGATGAATATAAGTATATAAGCATATATATAGGAATATTTTATAAAGTTTTATTTTTGAAAATTACGGCCTATATGTCGATATATATCAAGCATATATGTCGACATACATGCTAGAAAATTGAAAATTGAAATTTTATTTCAAAATTCAAACTTCTCTCTCTTTTGCACATACTCCCATGGTCTGAAAAGGAACCTTTCTGAGCAGAGAATATGACTCTTCACTCTTTGTTATTCAGTCTAGCTCTATCCATTCATTTAATCACTTCATTTCAAATTTTAAATATCTCTTCATTCTCTTATCTCCTCAAACTCAAAAATGGCCTTCTTAAGTTAAACTCCAACACCCATAAGGTTATCAAAGAGAATCAAAGACTTCCTCTCCAACGGTAAAAAAGTGTTTAATACCAATATGGAGTATGCCACTTTTGGAAAAGTTTTTCCCGAACGATTTGCTAAATTTGAAGGTTTTTCCTTTTATGCTTTACAATATCTTTGTTTTCAAAATGAAAAGCTTGGTTTGGTCAACTCTTCTCAAAATGATTTTATGTGTTATTTGGATTTGGTTAAAATGTTTTGCACAAATTCAAATGGAAAGTTTTTTCAGGGAGAATGGGGAAAATTTTGGAGTAGTATTAGTGACACTCAAATTGTTTTAAATTGTGAAATTTTAGGTCCCCTATTTGGTTGCAAATCTAATGGAATTAACCTCTCCACTTTTCAAATTGATAAACAAAATCATAAAGTTTTGCACGACATTTTTGAAAGTGACAAAGAATTTGATTTTAAACACAAGAATTTTTGACCAAAATCGAGACTTATGAGTCACATTTCACAACAAAGTATCACTTTGAGGACGGGTAATTATAATGACCCTACTAAAAATGTTTTTAAAGCTCTTTTCATTCATTTGTGGAAACTACAACATCAATTGGGCATAAGTCATTTTAGATCTTTTTTCAAAAGAACATTTTTAGGCACGAGAACACATTTTTCCATGGTATGTATCTTACTAGAATTTTCTTATATTTTGGTGTTGATTTAAGAGAGAGAAAACTATTCCTCGAAAAATGTTCGACAAGGCCAACATCTCTCTTATGCATATTCCATCATTTTTCAAAACATATGAGAAACTTTCCGAAAAAGAACAAAGGTGGCATATAAAGAAGAGCAAGAAATTCAACAAGAAGTAGAAGAAGAATGTGATGAAGTGGATGTGGAAGAAGAAGAAGAAGAGGAAAAGGAAGAATTGGATACTTCTTTGAAATGTTTTGACAAACCATCTCACTCCTCCAACAAATAGATCCTAAGGAGCTAAGAAAAGCTTCTTAAAAACTAAAAGAAGCTTAAGCATTCATTTAATAAAAAGTTCACTTCTCTTTCCAACAACGTTGACAAAACTTTGGAAAGATTATTCGCAAGCTTGGTGGAAATTCATCATCATCTACATTCTTTTAAGCCTATCTAGTTGTTTCTTTATGATATACAGATTTGTATTCCTTAGTAATATGTGTTTTTAGTTTAAATTCATGTTATTTTCACGTATTTCTTTCAAAATCCATGTATTTTTCTATTTCTAGTAATGAAAATTATTTCTTGTTGTTATATACAGTTCTATTAATTTCTGGAAAGTACAAAAATATAATGGTATAAGATAAAAACAAAAACTATATAAAAAATACACTAATTATGAAATTTGAAGTATTTATGTTGACATATATATAATAGATAAGTCGATATATAACGGCCAGTTGGAAAAAAATTTAAAATAACTACCACATGTTCAATTATTCCAAATGACTTTTCACCTCTATTTAAACCTATTTTTCCCAGAAAAATTTATTATTCATTCTATTTTTTCATTTCCTTTCATTCTCAAACCTCTCTCTTAAAAATGTCTTCTCTACATCGAAAATTTTGTGAAAATGTTGAAGAAACGCTTCAATCCTTCGAGAATATTCTTACTTTTATCTTGAGAAATCAAAGGCATTTAGAGTTAAGCCAAATGCAGATGATCAAAGAACAAGGGAAGCATTTTGATGTCATTCGATGAATGATTTCTTCCTTAATCAAAGATGATCAAACAAAAATCCAGAATGCTCTATTAACAAATATAATGAAGTTTGGAATGCCATCAAAGTAGATCCAATATTTGGATTCGACAGTTGGGTTGAAGTTGCATGAAACATCTAGTTATTAGGTTTGGACTTGATATACATACATACATACATATATATATGTTATCCCACCTTTTGGTTAAGGCCGGAATATCAACAGATTATCTGAAAAGGACGGATATCAGGATTGAAGATCGATTGGAAACAAGGATGTGATCGATGTCGTCAAAATTTGGCCGAGCTCCAATCAAGACGGAATCGATCGAGAATGATGAATAAGGCTAAGAAAGGCTATGTTTCAAATTTCAAGTCAATCGGAGTTCGTATGCTCAAGATATGATCGATGCAAACTAAGGAAATCAACACAATCACATCATTTCGTATCCATCATCATGCATCCATCTGTTCGTATCCATCCATTGAAGAGCCTTGTTCGAATCCATCGAGCTTTGGCAGTTCGTATCCAGGAAACCACTGTTCGTATTCAAGGCCAAGCAAGGCCGCTATGTGTTCGTATCCATCCACTGAAGAGCCTTGTTCGAATCCATCGAGCTTCGGCAGTTCGTATCCAGGAAACCACTGTTCGTATTCAAGGCCAAGCAAGGTCGCTATCTATTCGTATCCATCACATCCTTAGTCGTTCGTATCCATCAAGTTGGAACGACTTCGATCGATACGAATAAAACCACGCAATCGATGCGAACAGTTCAACTTAGATCGATACGAACAGAGCCGCGGCACTCGATACGAACGAGGCAACACATTAGGTCGATATGAACAGAGCCATGGCACTCGATACGAACTAGGCAACACATTTGATCGATACGAACAAAGCAGTGCGACCGATCGATATGAACAGAGCGATACGGAAGGATCGATTCGAACTACACAGCCTACTGAAAACTCGAATTAGCATCGATCATAACTGACAATCTACAAGTCTAAATTCCACCAAATTTTCACAGGAGCTTGCGTACAATCTAAAGAATGTTCTTGCTCAATTTCGACTCGATTGGACAAAATCTTGGTCGATACGAAATTGGTTCGTATCGATCACAGATCGAGTCGGAATCACCTGGATCGATCGCGTGGGCCCGTCCACGTGCCAAAAGAGGTCTCCCGAAATCTAAGCAAGATATTTGCAACCTACACCTATAAATAGCATCCTAAAGCCTATAGAAGGGACTTTTTTTGGATTCTCCAACGTCGAGACTCTACCAAAATCCCCATTATACTGTTGTACTCGAGAATTACTACTGTAATCCGTTGTAACCAGCGAGCAAAGTCAATAAAAGATTAACTTTTGAAGTGGACGTAGGCTGGAGATAGCCGAACCACTATAAATCTTGTGCCTCTGTCTATTTCTTTCCATTTTAAGTTTGTTATTCTTCATTTTTATCCTCTACATTACTTAGATCCGTGATTTGTGATCATATACTGATGATCTGTGTTCATACATTGGTGCTTTCACGATATTTGAGGTTTGTGACCAATTTTGGCGCAATATATATATATATATATGTATGTATGTGTATATATATATCATGCGCAGTATGCTTAATCATTTCAGTACTTAGTTATTGATTTTGACTTTATAGTTTCTAAGCATTTGATTTAGGAGGAGCTTTTATTCTTTTTATCCATTTTTGTTGATGGAAAAAGGGCAGAAAAATGTAAAATATACATATGCATATATTCAGGGGGAGTTATCTAACTCAAGGGGGTTATATCATATTTTATATACATGAATATTAAATAGTTGTTATCATCAAAATAGAGGAGATTGTTAATACATCAGCTATTGGATTTAATGATAATAACCTTGATAACAAATATACATTCATATAAAATATAGATACTAATATTTTGCCAAGTTATATAGTATATAATGTAGAATAATATACAAGTCTTGAATCGAAGACTGTACAGTATAAAGACTCAAGAAATGGACATGAAGACTCATGAGTACAAAGACCAAGATATAAAGATCCTAAGACTATAACATAGCGCATAGAGTCATAGAATATTGTTAAAGTCCCTAGTGGTAGTCTTTGATCTTTATCTCCTATTTTTCTACCTTTTATTTTTTTTAAATAATTTTCAAACTATATTTTATAGAAGTTTTTCAAAAAGATCAAAATATTTATAAACTATGTTTAAAGTGTTTTACAAGTATCAAATTATTTTACAAAGTATAGAATTTTAAAAATATTTCACAACAAAATAAGTTTTTTCAAAATACACATGCCTATATTGACATATAGGCAGATGATATGTCGACGTACATGACGAAAAGTTGTTTTTCAATTTTTGAAATGAAGTGTCTATTCGTCACAAATTTTCGTGGAAGAACATATCTATTTATACACTATATAAATGGAAGTTCAAACGAACTTTTTAATGGTTATTAACTTATTTTCTTCCCTTCTCTTACTCTCTTGAAAACTCCATTAAAAAAATACCAAATTCCCTTCAAAATCACTTAGAATAAATTCATACTTTTGTGTATTGATTCAAGGCTACTTTCTTACTGTTTTGGAATCATCTCTCTCTTGCATCAAAGGTTAAAGTGTTGTCCAAGAAGCTATAGAATCCATTGTATCCAAAGTTCAAGAAATTATCTTTATAAAAACCATCATACTCTAATTTTATTTGCTTGGGTGTGCTTATAGCCCATTTAAATCAAGTGGATGTGCTTGGCAGCCCAAAAATCCGAGTAGTGGGCTTGTACCCGTCCAAATCAAATGGGCGTACCATAAGCTCGAAAAATCAAGAGGGTGTGTCTCGTAGCCTCGAAATTGATATTGTTATTGGGTTTGCCTTCTACCCATTTAAAGATTTTCATTTGAAAATAAATCTGTACAGGAAATTGTATGGGACTGGTGTAGGAGAAATCCAAACCGGTATAAAATTTCTGGTGCTATCTCTATAACTTTCTACTTTACTTCATTGCTTTTTTTATTTGTGATTGCATCTGTGATTCATTTTTGATATAATTCTATGTTGAAAATCTATGATTTGATATCAAACTTAAAATAAATTTAAAAAGATTTACAAAAGGTAGACAACACTATTCACCCTTCCTCTAATCCTTAATTATCCTTAAGATCCATAATTCCGCAACCCACGATTTTATTTATTTATGATCGAAACTAACAAAAATGATATCGAATATGATGTAAATAATCTAATCTAAGAGATACATGATATTAATAATATGTGGTATTTATGATCACTGAGATTTGTGATCACATTGTATATAGTGAGCATAGATATATACATATACATATATATATATATCACATTGTATATAGTGAGCATAGATATATACATATACATATATATATATATGAGTAGATGTGTTTGTGAGTTTGTGTATGTATAATTTACTACCGAACGTAAAAATAAGTTAATTTTATTATTATATAACATTTTCGACATATAAAAAACTACTTTTTGCAGCCTCTATATACATATAATTTTATTTTAAATAAACGTGGTTTTGTAAATATATAATTTAAATATTTTGATTTAATTTAAATTTATTTCGTTTTAACTGAAAGGGATTCTTTATATATATAGTGTGTAGCATATAGTGTATGTTATATGCATATATATTATATGCATATTTTAAAACTTAAAATTTAATCTATAAGTTTCAACCATATTCTTAATATATATATATGTATATGTGGTTTTTTAAAAGTTGTGAGGATTTATTTAAAATTCATACCCGAGAATAAAATGTACATGTATGTGCGTATATACACATACAAATTATATACATACATTTATATATAAATATAATTACTAATACATTTCATGTTTTGATGTGATGGCGGAAAAGAAAAGGATGTTTTTAAAATATGTAAATTATATATGTGCGTTTATATATATATATATATATAAGTTTAATGGCACCCCTCTTTTGGAGTTCCCTATTAACACCCCTATCATATTTTGAGTTACATAATTTTAAATGCTATAATTTAATCTACATTAGAGTAATCGTCCCTACAAAATATGAGATCACTTCGAAATTCTAACCGCATCAAAATATTATGTCAATATTCAGCGTTAAAACATTTATTTTATCCATTGGTTTGAAAAATCAAGTTTATCATATATGTATATTTAAATGCGCTCAAATTTTGTGGAGATGATCTTGAGCATGATATGAAAAATCTACAAAATTTCATAGCAATTAAAGTTGTGTAACTCGAAATATGATAATGGTACTAATCAGGTGCTCTAAAGGAGGGTTGCCATTGAACCTTCCTCATATATATGTGCATGCTTGCATGCGTGCGCGTGCTTGCACACGTACATTTGTGTGTGTGTGTGTATCTATGTGTGTGTACATTTGTATGTGTATTTATTAATATATGTAAGTATGCTTTAAACTAATAATTTAATTTTGAAAATAGTTTCTTTTTGGTTGGGAGCAAATGATGCAACATATATCAAAATAATAATTTTCTTATCAAAAGTTTACCTTAGATCTGTGTTTTGTAATTAGTTATTCCTTATCAGACTATGGTTTTTCTTCCTTTTAGCTCGGTGTGCATATCCCAGATATAGGCTCTAATTCATTTATTGTGAGATAGAGTTTTTTCATGCGTTTATTGAGAGATGATGGAGCTATTTATAGCCACCAAACATTACAAGTATCTCCTTTATTTCCTCCTCTTTTAGCTCTAGATCTGATCTTTGTCTAAAAGTAGTTTTCATTACAAAAGAATTCTTGTTTACTGGTTCCAATATGGTGTCGGTAAATTATATTCTAACATTGCACTGATGCCATAAGGCGTCGGTATGGCGTCATAAAATTTTTATCGACGTCTTCCGTTGGGGACTTACCAACATCCTATCGATGCCATTCACCAATGTCATACCAACGCCATTTTGACACCATCCCGATGCCTTATTGTCGACGCCATTTCTACGACATGCCGACACCTATAAGATGTATTTGCCGATGCCCTGCCAACGCCACATCAACGTCTAATCAATGCCAAATTAAAATGCTAGAATTTGATTTTCCGACGTCATTCTGATGCCATAACTGAAGCATTTCTGCTGCTTTTCCCACCTCAGTCACAAACTCATATTTAAACGATATTTAATCAAACAAATAAAAATTATTAATATTCAACACATATACTCAAACATGAACATATAACAATGCATATCTAACATCACAAATGTCAACATAATCAAATATCCGTTAATATAAACATTAATGTCCATACACAAATATCCATCAAATATCATAAAAACCCATCGACGTCACAAATATCCAACATACCCAACTGTGTCCATCAATATAGACAATATCCAAATAATAACATCTACATAATTATCCAAGCAATATACAAACAATAGTAATAATAATTAATTCTTGCTATCATTATCATCATCGAAAGAAGAAATGTCCACATACAGAAACTGTTACACAAAAGCATCAGTGTGCTTACCGAGCTTCTTCTCTAGCCTACCAACACGTGGCTTCAACTTTCTATTTTCTTCTTCTACATCGGTAAATTTTGCACCTCTATCAAATGACGATCTCTACATTTCTACCAAATTTGTTTGTTAATAATAAGTGAAATTTTATTATAAGTATTATGTTTGTGTTTTAACAAAATCTATTTTTTAACTCAAATATATTTGTTTAATATATTGAAACAAAATGTAAAATTTAACTTAACGATATATTTCTTTAATTTATTAAGTGATTTAATTAATATTTTTTTTAATTTATTGGGGGATTTTAAAAAATAAATATTTTCACTCAAATTGTTTAATTCATTGAAACAAAATGTACTATTTAACTTAATTATATATTTATTTAATTTATTAAGTGATTTAACTAATATATTTGTTTAATTCATTTGGTGATTTAACAAAATCTATATTTTAACTCAATTAAATTTATCTAATTTATTAGAAGAAAACGTATAATTTAGTTAAATTATATTTTTTATTTTATTAAGTGGTCAGACTTATATATTTGTTTAATTTTTTTTGATGATTTAACAAAATCTATATTTTAATTCAAATAAATTTGTTTAATATATTAGAATAAAATCTATAAGTTAACATAATTATATCTTTGTTTAATTTACTGATTGATTTAACTTATATTTTTTTTTATTTGGTGCATTAACGTGGTGATTTAACAAAATCAATATTTTAACGCATATAAATTTGTTTAACTTATCGAAAAAAAATGTATAATTTAACCTAATTATATATTTGTTTAATTTATTGACTAATTTAACTCATATACTTTTTTAATTGATTGAGTGATTTAACAAAACTTATATTTTAACTTAAATAAATTTTTTTAGTTTATCGAAACAAAATTTATACTTTAGTTAATTATATGTATTTTTAATTTATTGGCTAATTTAACTTGTATATTTGTTTAGTTCATAGGGTGATCTAACAAAATCCAAACATTCAAACAAACATTCAAAAAAGGTTAATTTTCCCAATGAAATCACTAAACCTCATTTAATAGTTTCCATTACTTTAAAATCACTTTTCAAATAATTTGGAAATCACTTCCATATACCTATCTCAACAGGATAGGTATATTCACAAAACACTATATTTTGATACTTAGAAAATATAACCATATACTTATCTCAATGTATTAGTATATTCACAAACCATTTCACTTTCAAAACTTAGATACTTGAAAATTCCTAAAAATAGATTTTTGAAAGTATCATTCGGTATTAATTATGGATCGCAGTTTACACAATGATTACGTTGCTATCCCAGCAAATCCATAGTAAAATGCAGGCAATCCCTGCCCTACGATTTAGGCCATGAATATAAACTATCTCTTCTCAAATTTCTTTATTTTATATATATTTCCAAATCTATTTATAAAGCTTCTTTATAAATCTCCAATCTATTAATAAAACATTCTTTATATATCTCAAAACTCCAATTATAAATCTTCTCCTTTTCAAACCTTTAAAACTCATTTATAATCCGTTTTATAAATATCCAAAACTATAAATAAAATACTGCCCATATTTAAACAAATTTATTGAACAGACTTTTCAAGTTCGTGAGGTTCTCTTGATAAGCCATCAACTTTTTAAAATAACTTTAAATAACAAGATATTATTTAAAATCCTTCTATTTCGTTTAAATAAATCCTATTTAAAATAATAAATTAAAATTTGTGATGATCCTGAACTCGGCCTTCGAAAATCGGCACTCGTACTTCACTTGTACTCGAAATGCCGCAGATTCAAACGCCAAATCTGGCTCACCGGAGCTTATAACACCATTAAGTATAACAACATAGCGGAAGAAAGAAATAGATGATATCATATACAACTCCAATGAATACAATATCCAGAATGATATACAACAATGATATCAATATGATACAACAATATCAGAGATAAATAATGATACAGCGGAAATAACAGAAGTGATAACTCCAAATGATCCTCAAAAGAGAATGAGTCCAACTCCAACATCAAGCTTGAACCACCATCACGTTTCACAAAGCTAAGCAACGTCAGTCGTGAACTCCAAAACTGAAATAGCTCCAGATAATCTACTAAACCGGACTATCTGAAAAATCCAACTCTAGACTGCCCGTGTGGAAAATTTTGGGCACCCAGAATTTAGGAAGGGAACAATAAACTCCAGGTCAGTCGTGGGACTGGTATGAGTAACAAAACAGTTATTTTCACAAAGAAAATAAAAGAATTTCACAATGCTTTTGGAAAATGAAACTACCATAAGACCTCCCACCACACACAATGCAATCGCAGACTTGGAGGAGATTTCTTCTTATGATGGTCAAATATGCTTACTACGCAAAAAAAACTCTTTTGATATTATTATTAGTGCATAGTGTACAAAATCATTTCGAAAATACAATATTAATCTTAGCCAGCATAGGTACCATTATATTATGCCTGCTATAGCCGCCGCCTGAGGAGACAGGTTATACAACTGCAATCGTAAAGGGCTCGTATTGTTTCTTTGGATTTTCCAACAAATGGTCAGGTTAAGGAACTTCCTATGCCACATGGAAACGCCTCTGGAGGGACGTCCCGAGAACCTACCCGGATCTCTGCCAACACAAGGCCGGGTTACCTCTGTCACTAGGTAACTACTACTCGAGTATGCCACCCCCCAGTCCTTTGGGACCTTTATCCGAGGCCTCGATCACACAGCAACAATCACACAGTAAATGAGATTGGAGCAACCACACAGGTAAATATCTGGGCTCCATACCATGATATCACCTTTTTCCAGAAGGAAATGACATACCCTAAAGGGAGCAACCCTCATAACCTTGCCGCATCTTTCCTGTTTCGACCATTTCCTGTTTGTGAGGCTCGATGAGGTCTCGTCCACAAAGCTACGCTTTACACGAAAGCCATGCTTTGATCAACAAATGATCAGCAACACACAACAACAATTAGCATGCCACATTACCAAATTGGGAATGTATCACTAGTAACCATCAACTACATAACCTCTGAGCTCGTACGTCTCAGAGAAGGGTGTTAAGCTAAGAGAATAAATCTCCGCCACCAAGCAGAAATGTATTTGATAGAAACCAACTTTACATCTCAAAGTGTAATGTCAGACATACAACCATACAAGTCTATTCCGGGTTCGAACAGAACCGAAGGCACTTCCAAAGAAGCCCTTGCAATCCGGGTATTCACAATCCCGATCGGATTTCCCATCACTTAGGAAATCTCTATACCGGCGCGACTCAGTGCAGAGACAATCGATAGGTCATCCTATCGTTCTCACAAATACCCGGTCTTCAACACCGGTATTCAAATGCTATCCATATACGACGTATCATTATTCGGAATGGGTTATATGACACAAAGTCCTCTCCCAGCTAAACCGAATAATGAGCGCAATATTTTAAAACATATGGATATTGGGATTCCAGTTAAGTCACAACTTATTACCCAAAACCTTTCTTTAAATGGTTTAAACACATTACCATTTTAATCTTTTTAAACAAAAAGATTCAATTTACAAAGTTCACCCAGTTTCATAAAGATCCATTCCTAGATTTTCCAAATCAATTTCCATTTCAATTGGATTAACTCGTTAAATCTTTAAATCAAAGATTTAACTTATAGCTTTCAAAACAATTCCATTTCGCTCTTTTATACAAAAGGTACACCTTTCCAATTTCAAAACAAAGTTCAACAATCTTTCACAAAGATTTATTCATAACTTGAAAAACTATTTCCATTGCAATTGGAATTCTTTTGACACAAATTGGAAATTCATTCCTTATATGAAAGCTTCTATTATTTGAAAACAAATAGTTTCCATTTCGGAAAATCTGATTCATTTATACGAGTTAAAGTCTTTGGGTTAAATTCAACTCAAAACCATACTTTCAGAATGGTTTAAATTCATATAAACACATTTATAACATCTTTAACCATAATTTCCAATTATGGAATTCAATTCCAAATTTTGAATTCAAATTCAAATTAAATTATTCAAATTGGAAACTTTATCAAGTTATTCAGAATAACTTTTATCTTAAAAACTCCTTTCCAAAGCTTTAACATTTAACCCAAATCCATTTCCAAAATCAATTGAAATTAAAATTTCAATTTCAAAAACATTAAATTTAAATCATCTGTGACTTAACCGATTTCCTCGTGAAATCCATATTTGTGTGTGTACGAGTGTAGTCCAGGGGTTTCACACACAATAGTGCAACATCATTCAATCATCACAGATTAAATACAACAATATATTTGATAAGCGGTATAACTATAACGCCCATCTTTTATTCACAGATCACAGATATATAAATTACAGTCATCCCAGATAAATAAATTACATTACAAGTCACACACAAATCAGGATATATCACAAAGCATCACATATCAGGGATATCAAACAATTCAACATCTAATACAATTCAAACATCCATAGATAGGATCAATTTAATTGTCTGATTAATTTAAATCAGATTAATTTCTATGAATAATTTTACTAGTCATGGTAAATTAATAATCGATTAATTACAAAACATTTAATAAATTATCCTTTGATTAATCATTAATTAACCCTTAATTAATTACATTGATTAATATCTTTTAATTAATCACATTAACAAATTAACCTTTAATTAATCTCATTCTTAAAATAAGATAATAGAATTAATTAAGAAGTTGTTTAACTTTTAAAACTTGGCTAAAATATTTTCTTTTGCTTTTTAAGCCAAGTACAAATTCACTTATAAAATTCAAAAACCTGAACATAATTTATTTGTAAACCTTAAAACCTTGTTTAAGATTCTATTAAAATTTTAAAACCTGTACAACTTTACTTCAGATTTGAAAACCTATTACCAACAGTCAAACCCGAGCCCACCTCAACTTGCTCGAACAAAAACTCGAGCCAATCTTCTACTTTCCGGAGTATATACCCGAGAATCATCTTCTTCTTCCTAAACTTCACAAACACCAGACATCCAAATGCATGCGTACACGTGCACGAGACGCTGGAGCCACGGCGATCGACGCTGCCACCTCCCACATGTCGCCGGTGATCGACACGACGACCCACACCACCTAGTTCGACGAATTTGAACGGAATTCGAAAAACAACCTATCCACGAACCCACTGGAACCCATCGATCAACGAAAAATATCTCGCCATGCTGATCTAGACCACCAGAGTCTATGCCGTTCCACCCAGACATTCACCAAAGCCCTCTGCTTCGTATCCCCCGGGTCCGATGAACCCCAATGCACCATCTTCAACGAAATCACCTTGAAAACTCACGTCAACTTATCTACTTGTTAAACACGACATCAATGTCGATACGCCACCTCGATGATTTATAAATTCATCCATTATTTTTCCCTCGATCGTCAACCTTCATACTACCTCCAACCTTGATTGCGACCACTATTACCTCTCCGTTCGTCGACAATTGACGAAAACCCAAATTTAGATCAACTCAGGAATTCACAGTAACCCCATACTTAAAAATCCAGATAATGTTATTAAAAATCATCATATTCGAATTCGAATTGGTTAATATAATCAAAACTTGAATTTAAGATGATTGATTTTTACTGATTTGAAACAATTTCCACTGTATTTTCTTCTTCGAGTAAAATTGCTTGCTGATTTTTACTTATAAATATTTTTTTAAAGTAGCATTTGTCAAATACAAACAAATCTCTTTCAAATATCATAACCTAATATTGTATATGTGAAGAGATATGCATTTGTTTTGATCGAGTTAAACCTGAAAACTAAAGAACAGAGTTTGAAATATATATCCATAGACATGCACACCATTATTCACATGTGTGTATATATACACATATATGCAGGCAAAACAAAACATTTTTCTGACATACTTCCATTATCAATCCAAAAAAATCAAGAGATATAGATAGTTTTAGTGAGTTTGCTCATAGGTAAAAGAAACAAAGAAATCTAGTTTAAAAAGAAGGTTTACTCACCTGGTAAAAGCAAAGACAGAGAACTCAAGCCTAGAATGGTTGAACAGAGACAGTGCTTTTAGTTTTTAAATCTGAAAACTTTGAATCATTGCTTGTATATTGAGTTGAAACTTTGCTTGATGAATTTTTTTTCTTAACCTTAGCTTGATATTGATTTGATCTTCATCTCCAGGTTTTGAAATGTTTCCAGGTTCGAAGACTTTAAATTACTTTTGTTTTTGAATTCTATTTTTCTGGTTTACTATGTTTTGATGAACAAAATGAAACAAGAAGATGGATATATATAAAGAAGAAAGACTTTGCACAGGGGAGGCTATAACTGGTACAACATTTTCTTAAGTCAGATTTTTCTTGCTTGCTTTGACTAAAGATTTTTATCATTGTTTACTGAAATGAAATGATCTCATTTCGGCTGAGATGATGTAAATAAATGCTTGCTTCCCTTCCTGTTCACAGCCTCCATTTAATTTTGTATATGTACTTGTTTTGTTGATATTTTGTTTGGTGGCTGATAAGTATATATATTTGTGTACTAAATATCTTGCATTAATTTGCCTGGCTTGTTTGAGAAGCTTCATACTTATATTTCATTTGTTGTGTCTAGATTTGAATATATATTATTTCTTTGCTTTGTTTTGCTGCCTATATATCTAAGTAAAATTTTATAGTTAACATGTTGATTGAATTTATCTAAGGTTCTCACTTTACATTTTATAATTTATCTTATATACATTTCTATTTCAATTTCCAACATAAATATTTATTATCTTGTATGTCCACATATATGTTTATTTTTCATACTTTATTTTGTAAGTACAATTTGTTTATATTTTACTTTTCTTTATAATATTTATTTTTATAGTTTATATAATCCTAGAATTACTTAATATGTTCATTTCACATTTTTATTTGAACTCGGGAAACTCGCATCAATTTATCAATTATTACAATTTTAATTCAAAAAATTAAATTATTTATCAAATTAAAATTAATCAAAATCCGGGATCGTTACAAAATCTCATTAATAATATATTAAATTAATTTTAAACACTATTATTATAACAATAAGTTAACTTCAGAACAATATTAGGATAATATTTAATTAACTTTAAAACATTATTAAAATGATAATTAAATAATTTCAAACTAATATTAATATGAAAAGTAATTAACCTACAAATACAATTAAATAACTTAATTCAATAAAATTAATTAACTTTAATTAAAATTCAAAGTATAGTTAAATCGTTTTAAATAAGTAATTAAATTAAAACTTTAAAAAACAATAATTAAATGACTTTAAATAATAATTAAATAACTTTAAGAAATAACTTTTAGGAATCATATTAATAAAATGATTAACTTTAAATCATTATTAAAACCAATTATTAATTATCTTTAAAACATTATTAATAAATAATTATTGCCTTTTAAAAATCTTATTACTAAATATTAATTATTCTTAAAATAACCTTCAAAACAATTTTTAACTTTGTAAAATTTGAAGGAGGCTTAACGATCACCTTGGTACTTATAGAAGCTACCATCTCATTCAAAATTAACTTTCCAAGTTAATAATTGATATTCACATAATTAACGATTATATAAATAATTTAACATTTAATTGTCATGAGTTAACATTTTACTTATTTAAAGTGGCATATCAATTTACGACGTATAATCAAATGTCCAAAACTATAAAATAGCAGAACATGGATTTATTCTGCTGATTAAATGTCCAATTAATTTAATTAGAGAAACGGTGTTTAATTCCACTAAACAGGTGTTCAGATTACCATATTCAATTCATTTTAGCAGTACGGTGCTTAATTTTCCAAATAATTATCATCAATTAAGATATAATAATTTAATGACGTTATTATTTTAAATAATGTAATTAAATGCGTTCATATTAATACATCATAATTTTCTACATTGCCAAAACTATTAACAAGTTACATTAAAACATTGTACTCGCCAATACGAGTCCAACGCAAAAGTCCGTGTGCAAAACAGATACCATATGAGCAAATTATGAAATTTATAGCCTAAAACACACACACACGGATATATATATATATATATATATATAAACAAGTTAAATAATTAAATTCTCACCCAATAGCCCAATAGGCTCGGCCCAAATCAAATAGCAACAGAAGCCTTCTACCTCCAAATCAAATTCGCGCATGCTACTAGTTTGAACCCACTACCATCCATCTTCTTCAACCCAAGCCCATCACATTACCCAAACCCGCAAGCCTACAACACTTTTTTTCCATGCATGCACACCATGCAACCATCACCTTTCGAACACAAGCACCCTATGTTCGCGTCTTACTTTTTTTTCTTAATAATCTGCTCATGTCCGCCAATTCTCAGCATGCAAGCTACAACACCACACATCACACTCCATATTCCCAAAGAAACAAAGCCTGCTCTTCCATTAGTTTCCATGAATGCATGTGCATTTGAATCCCCATGCACAGCTAAAGCTTCCTTATGCACACACGCATGTCGGCCACCCACACACACATATGTATACACTCTTGCCTAGCAACACACTCTCCAAATGAAAGTGCACACACACGGCCATGCACAAAGACACACACGCATAGCACACATACATACGAATACACACTAGGTGCAGTAGGTCAACAGGGGATATCTCCTCCCCGACGCCATGATCTCGAGTGCAACAAGATTGGAAAATGTAGCCATCCCCGCCACCTACAACTTCTGTGTTCAACACTTCGGCTAAAAGTAAGTGCAGAGGTGTAACATCCCGTATCAAGAGGCCAAAAGCTAAGCACTACGATGCTTCAGTCATCCATAGTATTAACTTCTGGTGATGAAATACGATAATGCTAATGGTATCCATGATATCAGAAGCACTTGAATATGAACAAAATCAAAGATTTCCAGAAAATAGTAATTATAGTGATTACATTTCAAAAAAATCCGTATCCAAGTTAAAAAATCCCCAAAACGTATCTCAAGCAGTGATTAAATATAATTTTACAATAGTATGCCAAGAGCGACATATGATGTTGTCCCCTTAAATGATCAAAGCAATATAGTCATATCTGACTTAATACATAGCGGAAACAAAACAAATGAATTCATAAAATAGCTATCTGTCAGCAACCTGCTCGTCTCTGAAAGCTTTATTCGCCAAAACTGCGAAAACCTAAAAACCAAAACCCTCAGCCTACTCAAATCAATTTTTGAGCACCCAAGAGTTTAAGGGGAAACAAAAACTTCGAGTCGGACAAAAAGCCTGGTGTGAATTATTCCATTACATCTCTTTTTATCTTATATTAAGTGAGACCACGCCGCATAGTGGAATGGATTTCCCCTCACTAATATCCTATTTCAAAACGTATATTTTGCAAATTCTTTCTACAACCAAACTGGTTAATCAAACTGATAATAATAATAATATAGCAAGATCCATTATGGTAAAAACAGGAAATAAATGGACTAGATGTCCGAAACCTGGGCTGACTGCCCTCAACTAATAATATCAAAATAACAATATCCTTAATGCTAATAAATGGAATATTTGTCCATAAAACAAGTAATAGGTGGACTATCTGTCCGAAAAAAGTAGCAATGTCTGTTATACTAACAAATGAACTATCTGTTCATAATTTGGGCTGACTGCCCTTAACTGGACTAACAGTCCTCAGGACTGTTAGTCCTCTGGGCTGACTGACTATCTGTCCGAAAAAAGTAGCAATGTCTGTTATACTAACAAATGAACTATCTGTTCATAATTTGGGCTGACTGCCCTTAACTGGACTAACAGTCCTCAGGACTAACTGTCCTCTGGGCTGACTGTCCTCAAGGCTGACTGCCCTCAAATGGACTAACCATCCAAATTAAAATGGACCGACTGTCTAATTTTCTTTAGGTTAACTACCCTTTAAATTTTTCCTTGAAAACCTTTTCAAAAAGATTTAGTCCGTCAAATCATATATATACAAGGAAAATATATCTTTAGCTTTACTCTAAGCTATTTTTTTCCATGTTATATATACTTTACTCAAAATAATGTTGATGATATTCGATAAGGATTACCTATCCTTATAAAATAAGTTAAAGTTCGTTATAACTTGAAAAAACTTAGGCTATTCTGCCTACGAAATCTTTGTTTAAAACCTTTAAACAACCCTTTCGAAACCATTGAAGGTAACCCCTTCGAAACCTTTGAAAGACACTTTCAAAACCATTAAACGTTGCTTTTCGAAAACATTGGAAAAACCTTTCCTTTCTTCTCTCCGAAAGCTTCAAAATATTAGACATCCACCTTTTAAAATCTTTTAAACATTACCTTTCAAAAACATAGGAAAAACCTTCATTTTCAACCTTGTCGAAACCCTGGGGAACCACCCCTTTCAAAACCATTCATAAAACCTTTCAAAAAAGTTAAATAGTCCTTTCAAAAGCACTTTGTGTTCAATTTAAAACATGTGGATACCTTTCGAAACCATTCGAAGTGAACTACTTCGAAACCCTTTTTAAAACGTTTCGATCAAAAACATTTGGATTATGCCTTCAAGTAGAGCAAAAGGATCAGAAAAACAATAGAGTCGAAAGCATCTGCTTCGAAACCATTTCTTAAATAAAGAAGTGATGGTGTCGAAACCATTCCTTCAAAAGCATTGGAGAGGAGGCCAATTTTTAGAAAACAAAACAATCCCTTCAAAACCATCAGGATCGAATGGTAGGAAGCGGCAACTATAGGTTTCAAATCTGTCAAAAGAAATCATTTAAACCAAAAGAGAAACCTAATCGAAACCATACCTTTTAAACCATTTGACTTAGTCGAAAGCTAACTAAATTGAAAGCAACTTAGTCGAAAGCAAGCAGGCGTATTTTCCTTTAAAACCAAAACAATGCTTCAACCCTTTCGGAACCTTATGGTTTCGACCCTATACCTTTCGCCTTCTTCCAATTCACTACATACCAGTTGCCCGATACCATGTGCATTGATTTCGACTGGGTCGGAAGGGTAGTATGGAGACGGAACCTGGTGCCGAATGAGACGAAACAGTAAAAAGGCGGTTTATTTGTACTTTAAAACTATTCTTCTGTACCTTACCAGCCTTCATTGTCTAAATATGATTGGTTGCAAGATTTTTCTTTTCAAAGTGCTGCCAACATTATATATTTATTAATTTAAACACTTTTATAAAAAGCCCCTTCTCCTCTTTAAATATATAAAACATTTAAGTCCCATACCTTAATAGTTTTATATAACTATCAAAACACTTAAGAAAAATCAGGAAAAATTCCAGAAAATCACTTTATATATGTTCTCTAACATTTGAAAATTTCAGATCCAAATAATTAATTATTTTCCCATAAATAATTTATAATCCAAATTACCATTTTCTTTACTAGAAAATTCATATTAAATCCACGAAAATTCAAAAAAATCTAAAAATTGAAACCCATCTCTAAAATATCTTTTTAGATCTTCATAAAAATTTGCAAGGTAATAGGGTTCCATTTAATAGGGTTTTAATCTCAAAACATGTCATAACGTCTATATGAACATTCATAAATCATCAAAAAGTACATCTGTATTGATTCTATCATTCAAAAACATGGCAAATCAATGCAAAATATTCGGATTTAATCTTAAAACCGAAACCAATAAAAATTTGAGACGTAAACATTATTCACCTTAGCTTTAGAGATTAAAGAAGCTTGAGATTTGGATGAATTTGATTTGAATTTAGCCTTTCCTTTAGCTATTCTTCCATCTTCCCCTTTCCTTGTTAATGGTGGCCGGCCTTGTTTTATAAAAATTTGAAATAAAATGAATGTGTAAATTATACACGGTTATGGGTAAAGATATAGGAATGGCCTCTTTCCCAATTTACCCCTCCTCTAATTCATTTTAAACTCTTCTTTAATTCATTTGGTTTAAATGGTACGGCTACCCTTAATTAAAATCAAATCTCAATCCCCCTAATTAATACATTATTTTATTTAATTCAATTGATTAAATATCCAAAATATTGTTACCAAAAATCTGGGGTGTTACAGACTCTCCTCCTTAAAGAATTTCGTTCTCGAAGTTACGATAAGGCACACAATAAATAAAATAAAAAGGTAAAACATACCATCTAACAAGTCAGGATAAGTATCTCTAATCATGCTCTCAACCTCCCAAGTACAGTTTCTGTCATCATCACTCCACTGGACTTTGACTAATCTGACCCTATTGGTTTTAAGCTCCTTCTCATCTCTCGCAACAATGCGAACTGGCTTCCTTACTATGGTCAAGTCCGGTTCTACCACTAAATCATCTAGCACGGTCGGTGCAACAGCAGTCTCCAGGTCTCTAACACACTTTTTGAGATGAGAAACATGAAAAACATCATGGATACCTGCCAAACTGCTCGGTAACTCAACTCTATTTGCAAATTTCCCGATCCTCTCAAGAATAGGAAAAGCTCCAATGAATCTCGGTGATTACTTCCTCGATTTCCCAAATCTAATCACACCCTTCATCGGTGATACCTTGATGAAAACCTGGTCTCTAACTAAGAACTCTAAGTCTTTCCATCTCTTATCTGCATAACTCTTCTGCCTAGACTGAGCCTCCTTCATTCTAGTCCGAATGACCTCAATCTTTTCTACAGCTTCTCCAACCAGATCTGGACCAAGAATCAACCCATTACCGGTCTCCAACTAACATACAGAAATTTTCATAGCCTTCCATACAAAGCTTCAAACAGTGTCGTCCCAATACTAGTCTGATAACTGCTGTTATACGAAAACTCGACTAGATGTAGATGGTCCTCCAATGATCCCCCAAAATCCAGAACACAAGCTCTTAACAAATCCTCCAAGATTTGTTAACTCTTTCTGTTTTTTGATCTGTCTGCAGATGGTAAGCGGTACTCATCTTAAGCTTGGTTCCCAAAACTTCCTGCAGACTCTTCCAAAACTCGCTAATGAACAAGGAATCTCTGTCACTAACTATACTGCTAGGAACTCCATGCAGTCTAACTACATTCTTCATGAACAACCTTGCTAAAACAGGTGCCATCCTGGTTGACCTAACTGGAATGAAATGGGAACTCTTGGTCAATCTGTCCACTATGACCATATACTTTCATTTCCTCTATTCGACCTTGGAAACCCGTCAATGAAGTCCATAGAAATAGAATCCCACTTCCAAAACTGGAATTTATACCGGCTGAAGTAAACCACTTGGCTTTTGGTGTTCGGCCTTTGCCTGTTGGCAATTCAAGCACTACTTCACACACAAGCCAATATTCCACTTCATACCTTCCAAAAAGAAACTCCTCTTCATATCCCGATACATCTTAGTACCTCCTGGATGAATGGTAAACTTCGAACAATGACATTCCTCTGAGACTTCTTTCCTTATGTTTCCTACACTCGGAACACATTATCTTTCTTTCTTTTTCAACCACCCATTTTGGTCAAGACTGAAATCTTTCAAGTCATCACTCTTGGTTCCTTCCTTTAGCTTCCTGATCCGTTCAGCTAACACTGGATCCTCCATCTTCTTAGAAGCAATCCGTTCGATCAAGATTGGTCAAACTTCCAAACAAGATAATACAACTATATCCTCACTAGACCCAGCCTCGGATCTCCACTGCACTCTGCAATCTGCTAATGCTTCCAAGTCTTTCCACTCAGCAATAATTGCTAACACTGCATCCTGATGTTCCTGCTAAGTGCATCTGCAACGTTGTTGCCTTTCCCTGGTGTGTACTCAATCCCAAAATAATAAGTGGTTATAAACTCTAACCATCTTTGTTGGCTCATGTTCAGCTCCTTCTGAGAGAACAAATACTTTATCGACTTATGACCTGTATATAGTTCAAACCTTTCTCCTAAAAGGTAAGGTCTCCACACCTTCAAAGCAAAAATCACAGTAGCTAATTCCAAATCATGCATTTGGATATATGACCTCATATGGTCTAAGCTGTCTAGAAGCATAGGCAATCACTTTACCTCTTTGCATTAGCACAGCTCCTAATCATGTTCCACACGCATCGGTATAAACCACCAAATCCTAATTCCCCTCTGGAACAACCAATACAGGTGCCTGGGTCAATAAGTGTTTCAAACTCTGGAATGCTTCCTCACACTTATCGGGCCACACAAACTTCACATCCTTCCTTGTTAGCTTGGCCATCGTGCCGCTATCCACGAAAAATCCTTAATGAATCTCCGGTAATAACTAGCCAATCCAAGGAAACTCTTTGTCTCCGTTACTGTCTTGGGCTCTTCCAACTATTCACTGCCTCGATCTTAGTCGGATCTACTAACGACCCTCTCTCTGAAACTATATAACCAAGAAACTTTACTTCCTTCTTCCAGAAGTAAAAATTCGAAAACTTCGCTTTCAGCTGATGCTGCTCAGCGTCTCAAGCACTACTCTAAGATGAACTTCATGCTCTCTTTCATCCTTAGAGTAAATCAAGATGTCATCTATAAAAACCAATACGAACCTATCCAACTGCTCTCGGAAAATCTGGTTCATCAAATCCACAAAGAAACTGGTGCATTCGTTAGTCCGAACGGCATAACTAACCATTCGTACGACCCATATCTGGTCCTGAACGCCGTCACAGGTATACTATCCTCTACTACCCTAAGTTGATGAAACCCTATTTCTAAATCCAACTGGGGAAACACCTTTTCCCCACTCAACTGGTCGAAGAAATTGTCAATCTTGGGAAATGGATATCGATTCTTTATCGTCCTCTCATTCAACTTACGATAATCGATACATAGCCTCAATGATCCGTCTGGCTTCTTAGCAAACACTGCTGCTGCACCCCAAGGTGAACTACCCGTCCTGATAAAACTCTTGCCTTCTAAACCCACCAACTATACTTTCAACTCCCTCATCTTTATAGGGGTCATCCTGCTCGGCGGCCTACTTACTGGTTCTGCTCTCGAAACCAAATCTATCTGAAATTCAATGGCTCGTTTCGATGGCAATCCAACTATAGGCTCAAGAACATCTGTGAATTCTCTAACCATAAAAACTCGACTCAACACATCATTTGATTCCATAGCACCCAACAAAGCAAACACCTCACCCCAGAATCTTCTATGGTATAAACAATCCGGCCACTAAAATTAGGGTGTCTAAAAGATATCTTCCTATCCTGGAAAAATATCCTAGTATCATACTCAACTAATCCATCCTAAGAATAATCCCAAACCCCACAAAATCAAACACATGCAAAATTCAAATAAAAGTATGACCTAACAGGTCGAACTCTAACCGATCACATCTCAACCTTAGAGATGCATACCCTCCTATTGGATTCGCAACCCATAAGGAAGTAACTAAATATGTGGGTTCAAGGTTAAACTTATCTAACAAACATCTAGATATAAAAGAATACGATGCACTGGTATCAAATAAAATGCTAACAGACATACCATGAATTTGAAGCGTACCTCCCAAAACTGCCTTTCCCTTCTCCTGGGCTGTTGGCTTAGAAGCAGCAGGCTCAAATGCAAATGAATACACCTTGCCCTTTCCATCTCCAGCGGGCTCCTTGCACTGGTTCTTATAATGGTCAATCTGGTCACAATTGAACCACCCGATGTTCTTCCCCCTAGCCACATCTTTTGCCTTCCCAGCACGAACATTCATTCGCAAAGTGCACCTTCTTGTCGTACTTATACCAGACAATCTCAGACTTCCCTTTCTTGGCTGCTCCACCCTTCTGAGCACCTTTATTGGGAAAGAACTTCCTCTTTTGACCCTGCCCAACCTGAAACTCCTTAGCCTTACTCTTCTCTAGAGAACCAAGAATCTCTTCTTGCCTTATGGCCATTTCTGCGACAATATCAAAAGGATCCCTAAGATGAGACAAAGTAGCCCTGGCCAATTCAGGCTTCAATCCTCTGATGAACGTCTCATTCCTCTTCATCACTGTATTCACTGAAGCATACCCATACCGGGCCAACTCTTCAAACTTCCTAGCATAATCTGCAACTGACATCTCTCCCTGCTCTAACTCAGCAAACTATCTGATCATAGCAGACTGTGCTATAACAGACATGAACCTCTCTTGGAATCTCCTCTTGAAATCCTCCCAGGTCATTTCCTCCTCATTAGCTATCACAGTCACACTATTCCACCAGTATAAAGCAGCTCCCTGAAGCTGTCTAGATGCCATCCTTCTCTTCTACTCATCATTAAGCCTCAAATCTGCAAAATCCTTTCGCAGTGTAATAACCAATTCTCCACCTCAATGGCATCTTCCATTCCCATAAACGGCTTCCCTCCAAGCTTAACATAATCTCCACTTAGCTTAGCAAAATGGTTAACTACCGGAATCTCCAGAACCCCTGCTCCAGCAGCATTTCCTCCCAACACTCTGGTTGCAACTCCCGCCGGCATCATATTCCAGAAAAAACTGATACATAGCTTCCATTCCGACCAGCGGGACCTCGGCACCAACATTCTCAGCTTGTGCCTGACCTTGACCTCTCCTCACATTAGGCCTGGCATTCCCCTTGGTGCCTTCCCCTCCTGGGTTAACTCTTCCTCTTCTATCATCCATATATGTATTCAAACCTCATGAGATACAGAAAGATAACCTAACCAAAGAATGGTGACTAGAGATAAAGCGCATACTTATATATAGCAAATACAAGTACATTACTATAGCATTATCCCAAACCCCAATCTTTCTCTAATTCCTTTGGATTTTGTTTTCATATTTTTTTTCACAAACCTGTGCTCTGATACCAAGTTGTAATATCCCGTATCTAGAGGCCAAAAGCTAAGCGCATCAGATGCTGTAGTCATCCATAGTATTTACTTCTGGTGATGAAATATGTTAATGCTAACGGTATCCATAATATCAGAAGCATTTGAATATGAACAAAATCATAGATTTCCAGAAAATAATAATTGTAGTGATTACATTTCAAATAAAGTCATATCCAAGTTACAAAATCCCTAAAACGTATCCCAAGCAATGATCAAATATAATTTTACAATAATACGCTAAGAGCGACATATGACGATGCCCCCTTCGATGATCAAAGCGATATAGTCATATCTGACTTAATACACAGCGGAAATAAAACAAATGAATTCCTAAAATAGCTATCTATCAGCCACCTGCTCGTCTCCGGAAGCTTTATTCGCCAAAACTGCGAAAACATGAAAACCTAAACCCTCAGCCTACTCAAATCAATTTTTGAGCACTCAAGTGTTTAAGGGGAAACAAAAAATTCAAGTTAGACAAAAAGCCTAGTGTGAATAATTCTGTTACATTTCTGTTTACTGATATTGTATGAGACCACGCCGCTTAGTGGAACGAGTTTCCCCTCACTAATATTCCATTTCAAAACATATATTTTGCAGATCCTTTCCTGCAACCAAACTGGTTAATCAAACTGATTATAATAATAATATAGCAAGATCCATTATGGTAAAAATATGAAATAAATGGACTAACTGTTCGAAATCTGGGATGATTGCCCTCAACTGATTATATCAAAATAGCAACATCCTTTATGCTAATAAATGAACTATCTGTCCATAAAACGAGTATTAGGTGGACTATCTGTCTGAAAAATGTAGCAAGGTCTGTTATGCTAACAAAATGAACTGTCTATTCATAATCTGGGCTGACTGCCCTTAACTGGACTAACTGTCCTCTAGGCTGACTGCCCTCCAAATGGACCTAACTGTCCGAATCAAAATGAACTGACTATCCGAATTTTCTTTGGGTTAACTGCCCTTTAAATTTTTCCTTGAAAACCCTTTCAAAATGTTTTGGTCCGTCAAATCATATATATACAAGGAAATGTATCTTTAGCTTTACTCTAAGCTACTTTTTGCCATATTATATACACTTTACTCAAAATAATGTTGATGATATTCAATAAGGATTACCTATCCTTATAAAATAAGTTAAAGTCCGTTATAACTTGAAAACACTTAGGCTATTCTGCCTAGTCATTATATTCAAAACCTTTGTTCAAATCCTTTAAACAACCCTTTCGAAACCATTGAAGGTAAACCCCTCGAAACCATTGAAAGACCATTTCAAAACCATTAAACATTGCTTTTCGAAAACATTGGAAAAACCTTTCCTTTCTTTTCTCTGAAAGTTTCAAAATATCAGACATTCTCCTTTTAAAACCTATTAAACATTGCTTTTCGAAAACATAGGAAAAATCTTCCTTTTCAACCTTGTCGAAACCCTGGGGAACCACCCCTTTCGAAACCATTCATAAAACCTTTCGAAACAGTCAAAACAATCCTTTCAAAAGCACTTTGGGTTCAATTTAAAACATGTGGAAACCTTTCGAAACCATTCAAAGTTAACCACTTCGAAACCCCTTTTAAAACGTATGCCTTCAAGTAGAGCAAAAGGATTAGAAAACCAATAGAGTCGAAAGCGTCTGCTTCAAAACCAGTTCTAAAATAAAGAAGTGATGGTGTCAAAACCATCCCTTCGAAAGCATTGGAGAGGAGGCCAATTTTTAAAAAACAAAACAATCCCTTCGTAACCATTTGGATCGAAAGGTAGGAAACAGCAACTATAGGTTTTGACTCTGTCGAAAGCAATCATATAAACAAAAGAGCAACCTAATCGAAACCATACCTTTTAAACCAATTGACTTAGTCGAAAGCTAACTAAGTCGAAAGCAACTTAATCTAAAGCAAGAATGCTTATTTTCCTTTAAAACCAAAACAATGCTTCAACCCTTTCGGAACCCCATAGTTTCGACCCTATACCTTTCGCCTTCTTTCAATTCACTACGTACCAGTTGCTTGATATCATGTGCAATGGTTTCGACTGTGTGGGAAGGGTAGTATGGTGGCAGAACCTAGTGCCGAAGGAGACAAAATAGTAAAAAGGCAGTTTATTTGTACTTTAAAACTATTCTTTTGTACCTAACCTGCCTTGTTCGTCTAAATCAGATTAGTTGCTAGATTTTTCTTTTCAAAATTGCTGCCGACTTTCTATATTTAGCAATTTAAACATTTTTTTTAAAACCCCTTCTCTTTAATTATATAAACCATTTCAGTCACATGCCTTAAATAATTTTATATAACTATCAAAACACTTAGGAAAAATCTGGAAAAATTCCAGAAAATCATTTTATATATGTTATATAAAAATTTCAGATCCAGATAATTAATTATTTTCCCATAAATAATTTATAATCAAAATTACCATTTTCTTTACTAGAAAACTCATATTAAATCCACGAAAATTCAGAAAAATTTGAAAATTGAAACCCATCTCTAAAATATCTTTTTAGATCTTCAAAAAAATTCGCAAGACAATAGGATGTCATTTAATAGGGTTTTAATCCCAAAACATGTCATAAAGTCTATATGAACATTCATAAATCATCAATAAGTGTGTGTGTGTGTGTGTGTGTATTCATTCTATCATTCAAAAACATGGAAAATCAATGCAAAATATTCAGATTTAATCTTAAAACCGAAACCAATAAAAATTTGAGACGTAAACATTATTCACCTTAGCTTTAGAGATTAAAGGAGCTTGAGATTTGGATGAATTTGATTTGAATTTAGCTTTTCCTTTAGCTTTTCTTACTTCTTCTTCCCCTTTCCTTGTTAATGGTGGTTGGCCTTGCTTTATAAAAATTTGAAATGAAATGAATGTGTAAATTATACATGGCTATGGGTAAAGATATAGGAATGGCCTCTTCCCCAATTTACCCCTCCTCTAATTCATTTTAAATTCTTCTTTAATTCATTTGTTTTAAATGGCACGACTACCCTTAATTAAAATCAAATCACAATCCCCCTAATCAATACATTATTTTATTTAATCAACTAATTAAATATCATAAATAATGTTACAAAAAATCTGGGGTGTTACAGGAGGGTGTTTTCGATTAATCGATTAAGAAGTGGAAAGATGGCTATGCATTTTCGTTTGCAGGGAAGGCTTCAAAATAGAAAATGTGTTCTTGCTGTGACGTGCTACATTTGTATTAACTTAAATATAAAACAAAATGGTTATGTTTCCCCCAACCCTTTCCCACCAAACATGGCGATAAATGAGCAAAGAAAATAAACAACAATGACGTGCGTAAAGACAAGAACAGTGACTGTGAAAGATTTTGGCTTAGTTATTTTTATTTTTATTTTTAAAGTTCTGGGATATGATGCTACACAATATCACGTTCACGTACTCGCCGCAAATGATAGAAAATAAAATACGACCGCGTACAACAACATAACGCAATCTCAAAACAAAAATAAAATAGATAAGTTAACTTATTCTGTGAAATTTCAAAAGCACCGACGTTTGCCGCAAAAACGGTCAAACAAAAATTTAACTATTTTCCCAATTAAATATTATAGAAAAATTCTATAAATTAAATTAAAAATATGTCATTAGAAATCAAGTCTGAATTTGAAACAGATAATTTATCATAATTTAAATTCAAATCTGAATATTTAAATAAATTAAATGTTCAAATTTGAAGCCCCAAAATACGGGTTGTTACACTCTCTCCCCTTAAAAAGAATTTCGTCTCTGAAATTCAACACAAGAGTACTCAATACTATTCATAAGCTCGCATGATGATCATAGATCATTTATATACAGAATCTGATTCGATCACTACTTGAATTCATAACTCCACTTCCAAACCAGCATCAGTCACCCGATTTTCTAGTGCGGACTCTGATCAGGCTCCTTGATTAAGAACCTCTGCTCTCCTTACATAGTTGTAGCTGTGATAGAAAACCTTAGTACCATATCAAGAACCCTCATCAAGCGCTCGCCGTCAAAATTCGAGTAATAGATCCTTATTTGGAACGGTGTGAAACACCTCAAGTCATATACTCTAATATTAGATTAAAACTAGATGAAGAGAGAAATTATCTACATCCATTCTACGTAATTGTTTGAATTGGTTATTCCTAATACCAATTCTATTATTAGTAAATTATTTATAAAAAAACATTTCCATAAAACACAACTTAAGTTTTAAAAACTAGTATAACATCGTATTACATCTTGAGGGTATATACCATTATCAGATTCAGACCTTATTTTGAATTTACGTAAGAATTTAAACACCCGTATTTTTATTCAAAACACCCTTTTGAATTAATACTATATATTTTAATCCATAAAAAATATATAAAATATATATAGCTCGAGTAACCCCAAAATTATACCAAGGCACTGGGTACTACCAAACAGTATCTTACATTTCCTTACTATAAGGATAATACTCAAGAGAAATGTTTACCATCTAAATGAATCTCTTACTGTTGTGCACGTAGATGTGCATATTTTTAATTCTGTATTTTATCGAATTTAATTAAATAAATGAGCATATAGGGTGTTTTAACATGTTTAAACCAATATTTCAATTATTTTCAAATCATCATTTATTCATCTTCATATAGGGGAAAAATGGTCATTATTGTGCATATATTAATTTGAGAATATTTATTTACACATTTTGTTTTTATTTATAGCAAAATTGGATGGAAATTACAAGTGGCTCATGGAAAATATGCATGCACAAGAGAAGACAAGCAAATGAAAATGGAAATAATTCATTTCATGAATCATGCAGGACCCCACCTACCCTCTTACCATGATATATAATTAGGAGCTAATGCACATGCTAATTGAAATTAAAGCTACATGTACATTTAAGTAGAGGATTAACACATGCTAATGATTATTTGGTGGCCACACTACCTCAAGTGCAATTTGGGTAATTCCCAAAAATATGGATTAGGGTTTCATACATGTATAAATATCTCATATGTTCATGTAATTACTCTCTCTTCTCTCTTAGCCTCCTTTGAGTCTTCATTTAGTTTAGTTTAAGGCTCACAAATAAACAAAAGCTCTTTCTTCCTTTTCATGGCTACTTAGCCATTTTCTTCTTCTATGTAATTTTCTCTTTTATGCAATTTAATTTCATGCTCTTTTAATTCTTATTCTTATTTTATGCAATTAGTATAGTATTATTTCTTGCAAGTAAATAGATTTATTTCATGAAAAATTAGTTAGCTCTCATTTTCTTCTTGTTCTTTGTTCTATATTGCAATCTACATTTGTTGACATGATAACAAATATGAGAAGCTAAACCCCTGCAATTTAGGGGTAATGAAGCTCTCTTAATCATGTAGATTCGACATTTTGATATTTTTGATCTCTTTTTGTGCTTAATTGAAATGTTTGATGTGGTTAAACTTTGTTGTTTTAGCTTAAATTTGATAGTCTATGTTGTTGACACCAAATAGGCTATGCTTAAACAAACAAAACACAAATTACCTCTTCATCTATATATGATGTTGGTAATGAAGTGATTTTAAAATCAAAATTTGATGATCTATATTTCTAATCAATAGTTAATAGATCGTGCTTAGAATAGATTTTAGTTTTTATTTCATTGCAATTTTCATGATAGTTAGCAAGTGGTTTACAAGGTATATTAAAGTTTGATGGTTTATATTGGGGGTAATTAATAGCATGAATATTCCATACTTATTGATAAACATATCAATTAAATCCATTAATGACCAAAAAGAGAGATCATAATTTCATATGGTGTTGATTTATGTGATCAAGAGAGTGGATTTATCTTTAAATTATCTTTTAATCTCAAAGTTTTCATTCACTTTTGTCATTGTTAGTTTTTGCAATTTTTTGTAGTTAACAACATTATCAAATCTTGGTTTAATTTGATTGAATAAAAAATTTAGAATCTAAACAATTGCCTGCAGATCGACCCGTACTCGCCACGTACTAAAATTGTATGGCGTGCGCTTGCGGTTATTTTTAATTTAAATTTGATCGGCTGTTTTCCAATCTGATGGAGATTTAGTCGTTCGAACACTTACCCATCTTTAGTTTTTTTCGAGTCACTTGCACTAGTTAACTTAAAAATAAATTTTCAATTTCAAAATCCCCCTTTTGAAACCATGCCAGGTATATTTCCAAATAATTAGTTTTTATCAAACTATCAACTTCCAACTTACTTTGTGTTCGTACGGATTCGAACTCGCCTCAACCGTACAATGCCAAAGAGAATAATTTACTAAGTGCACAATACTGTTAGCCTAAGCAAACATCTGATCGTCACTTAGCAGATTATTCTGACCACCACAAAACAAATCAGTAATTATTTCCCCGAACCAACCTAAAGAAATATACCTTTTCTTTAAAATTCCTTCTTAAAAACATTTATACTTAAATATATTTCTAAGCGAACTATTTCCAAAATATTGATACACCGAAAACCCCTTTAAGAAAACTATTATTATCATTTCAAAAATCATTTTACTCTAAAATTATCTCAAATAAAATTATTATTTCCTTTCTCCAAAATCATTTGAAATAATAATATACATATTTACTATATAGTAAATCAAACCCTACCTTTGGGATCAAATCAAAATTTATTTTATCAAAACAATTATAAAGCAAGATCCTACTGGTAGCATCCTCTACTTAGAAATGTTTTTATCCCAAGAACCTTTTCAATTACTATTATTAACCTGTAAACCATGAAAACCATTTTTCCAAAATCATCAGGATTTAAACTCTCGAATTTCTTTTATTTATAGAACACATTTGTATAAATCAAATTTATATCTCCTTTTAAAGGAATCATTTCTCAAATATTCATTGCCAAAAATATTCTAGCTTTCTTGTATAAATCATTTTTCGAGTATTATTTCAGAAATATTTAAGTTTCCTTTTAATAAACTTCTTTTATAAAACCCCAATTTAAAATAACCAACATTTTATATTCATCCATTCCCAAAATATTTATTTCAAAATATTCCAAATTCTTTTTAGATAACAACATTTATTAAAACTTAATCAAATCAACCTTTATATAATATCATTTCGATCATTATTTATTTTGAAATATTTAAATTTTCTTTTAGATAAACTACCCTCGGAAATCAAATTTCAACTTAACATTATCAACGAACTCCTTATATTCAAATTGTGAAACTTAATTCATAAGGTATTCATTTCAATGTTTTCAAATTCCTATCTACCCAACCCAGTTTTCAAAAAGGAAGATTCAAGATAGATTAACGGACAATTATCAATGCTCAGAAATGGGCGAGCATGACCCAATTGTCAATGCTCGGAAATGGGCGAGCATGGCCGATCAAATCCTAGATAATAATGATAGAATATTATCCTTCCTAACAACCAAGCACAACCAAGAATAACTATATTAAATTTTCTTTGAAAAATCATTCTTTTATATATATATAAAATATATTTCTAGGTAAAATTATTTCATTTATCCATTTTAAAACAATACTGTGTCAATTGGTCTTGTTCGAGTGTTTCGGAAATCTCTATCGATAACGGTGACCAAATGCAACGACCAGAATTCTTAAGTCACTCAACAGATTAAACAACACAATATAAAACATTTTTATATCACTAACAAATATGCGCTCTTATATATATACACTCTCAACTCATCATCGGGTCTCACTTACCCTATCTCAAATGAGCCAACCCCACCAAAGCCTAGGTGTTTGCTCAACCTAAGCTCTAATACCAACTGTATTGATCCACTTTTCCGTACAGCTCAAGCGGCCAATAAACCACACATGAACCACTCAAATTAAACGGTAAGGCAAATAGTTAGGGAAAAGAAAGAAGAAAAAAGACAATGAGAAATTAAATAATACAGAATCTCACAGCGGAACGAATAATCTATAATATATGACAAATCTTTACACGAAAATGGAACTGCAATATATATATATATATATACACAGACATCAATTAGAGTACACTAACCTATTTCAGCCCGACCAGTTATAACAACATGTCCTCACAATTGCTGATAAACACAACAATGAATTCAACGAAAAAATAATCATGTATATGAATACGTCTCTAGGCCCCCAGCTCGTCTCCTAAAGCTCCAAACATCCAACTAAACCAGGAAATATGCTCGGTCTGATCCGAGCATTAAAGAAAAACAACACCCGGGTTAGTCTGATAAAACCAACGTGAGAAACACAATAAAATGGAATCTTAAAGCTTAAATAAGCTTTCAACAACTAAGGTATCTCATAAGACCATGCCACACACAAACAGGGACGGGTTCTTACTTTACAATAACCAAAACTTTTTATATCATAAAATCCAATGATATTATAATAATGTCTAAGGGCGAAAATAATAATAATCAAGTAGCTGTGATGCTCGTGAGTGTACATCACAACAATACTAGGTATAAAATCGAAATTCGATAAGGCTCATTCGCTAATTGTATAGGATTTCTATAGAGGCGCCCTTAGTACTTTGAGGAATGGTCATCCTCACAAGGATCAGAGATATCCTTCCGAAGCAGCATACATCCTTAGTGATGTACCATAGGGAAACATGGCTGATCTCGCTAAGACCGAGTGCATTGCCCTACTATGTAGTTAATGCCCCACTATTATCCTGCTATAACCTCGCTATATCTCATAGCGGATTTCTACCGCTACGATTTTTTCATATAGCCCCAAATATAGCCTTTACGCTTTAAGCCCCGCTATTTTCGCTATATCCCGTTATTCCCGCTATATTCTGCTATATCTTCTTTATAAAAATGAATTGAAAATTGACATTTATACATTATAAAAAGTATGAAATTAATTTTTATATATTTTCAAAAATGAAAATACTCTAATATTCTACTAAATTCAATTATGTTATATAACAGTTTTCGTTTATTTAAAGTATATTCGCACATGTTTTTTTTTAAATTATTTATGTATTAATTATAATTCAAATGAATGATAATTTTTCATTTAGTTACCATTTATATATTTGTAAAAACGTTAAGTACGAGTTTTATATGCTATTTTAGAGTCATCTGTTATATCCCGCTATATTCTCACTGTATACCCGCTATGACTTTTTGCACCTCCGCCGATTTGAATCTGCCGAGCGATTTAACTGCACAGTCGCCCCATGCATGCATAACAATTGTAAGTGACATCTACGAGGAGCCAACTACATCCTATGGGTTTGCCAACCCTACTGACCATGCTTCTTATCTTTGGTTTTAGTCATTCCCGCTGATGAGGCTACATCCGGCATTCCAGCTTATGCACCGCCACCAAAATAGATCATGGAATCCCATATGGATTCCAATACCCCAACGGGTCTCAGAATCATACATGGATTCCCACATCTCAAATAGATCTTGGAATCACACATGGATTCCCACATCTTAAATAGATCTTGGAATCACATATAGATTCCTATACCCAACGGGTCTCGGAATCACACATGGATCTC
The DNA here is from genome assembly GCA_030737815.1 of Allium fistulosum. NCBI lineage: Eukaryota > Viridiplantae > Streptophyta > Magnoliopsida > Asparagales > Amaryllidaceae > Allium > Allium fistulosum. The sequence goes on from JASFAW010000014.1 coordinate 11,752,315, forward strand.
AACATCTCAATATATCACGAATCTCGTCCATAGAATTGTATATGGTTTTCGGAGTGGTCACAGGTTTTGAATCATCTTTTATGAGTACACTCTTCTGCTTCCCGAGTGCTTCACAAATCAAACGCCGATTTCGGGAATGCTCAATACTAGTTCTTTAGGAAATAATCAACATTACATAAGAGCGGGGATCATCCCTTAACCATTTAAGTGGAAGGATCTCCTTATCATTTGACCTAGAGGAACGAAACGAGTTTATATGTACAGTATGGCACCACTAATGTTAATCCTCGTGTTTCCCCTAGATATTTCCACAGTTAAAATCCTTCAGCGTTAAGTCGGGAATATTTCCCTACCACCAAAATTAAGAAGGATTACATATTTAGACCAAGATTTGATAGTAGTTTAAAATTAAACAAATATTTAAGAAAGATTACATTTCCCATTGAAATCACTAAGCCTCATTTAATAGTTTCCATTATTTTAAAATCGCTTTTCAAATACTTTGGAAATAACTTCCATATACTTATCTCAACAGGATAGGTATATTCACAAAACACTATATTTTGATACTTAGAAAATATAAACATATACTTATCTCAACGGTATTGGTATATTCACAAACCATTTCACTTTCAAAACTTAGAAACTTGAAAATTCTTAAAAATAGATTTTTGAAAGTATCATTCAGTATTAATCATGGATCGCAGTTTACGCAATGATTACGTCGTTATCCTAGTGAATCCATAGTAAAATGTAGGCAATCCCTGCCCCTCGAATTACACCATGAATATCAACCATCTCTTTCCAAATTTCTTTATCTTATAAATATTTCCAAATCTATTTATAAAGCTTCTTTATAAATATACAATCTATTTATAAGACATTCTCTATATATCTCAAAACTCCATTTATAAATCTTCTCCTTTTCAAACTTTTAAAACTCATTTATAATCCTTTTTATAAATATCCAAAACTATAATAAAATACTTCCCATATTTAAACAAATTTATTGAACAAACTTTTCAAGTTCGTGAGTTCCTTCGATAAGCTATAAACTTTTAAAAATAAATTTAAATAACAAGCTATTATTTAACATCCTTCTATTTGGTTTAAATAAATCCTATTTAAAATAATAACTTAAAATCTCATTGATAATATATTAAATTAATTTTAAACACTATTATTATAATAATAAGTTAACTTCAAAACAATATTAGGATACAATTTAATTAACTTTAAAACGTTATTACAACGATAATTAAACAATTTAAATTAATATTAATATGAAAAGTAATTAACCTATAAATAAATTAAATAACTTAAATCAATATAATTAATTAACTTTAATTAAAAATCAAAGTATAGTTAAATCATTTTAAATAAGTAATTAAATTAAAACTTAAAAAAACAATAATTAGATAACTTTAAGAAATAACTTTTAAGAATCATATTAATAAAATAATTAACTTTAAATCATTATTAAAAACAATTATTAATTATCTTTAAAACGTTATTCATAAATAATTATTACTTTTTAAAAATCTTATTACTGATTAATTATTCTTAAAATAACCTTCAAAACAAGGAGGTTTAACTATCACCCTAGTACTTATACAAGCTACCATCTCATTCAAAATTAACTTTCCAAGTTAATAACTTATATTCACATAATTAATGACTACATAAATAATTTAACATTTAATCGTCATTGGTTAACATATTACTTATCCAAAGTGGCATATCAATTTACGACATATAATCAAATGTCTAAAACTATAAAATAGCAGAACAGGGATATAATTCTATTGATTAAATGTCCAATTAATTTAATTAGCCGAACGGTATTTAATTCCGCTAAACAAGTGTTCAGATTACCATATTCAATTCATTTTAGCAGTACGGTGTTTATTTGGCCAAACAATTATCATCAAATAAGATATAATAATTTAACAATGTTATTATTTTAAATAACATAATTAAATGCATTCATATTAATACATCATAATTTTATATATTGCCAAAACTATTAACTAGTTACACTAAAACATTGTACCCGCCAATATGAGTCCAACGCAAAAGTCCGTGTGCAAAATAGATATCATATGATAAAATTATGAAATTTATAGCCTAACACACATTTATAAATATCTAAATAAGCAAGTTAAATAATAAAATTCTCACCCAATAGCTCAACAGGCTCGGCCCAAATCAGATAGCTACAAAAGCCTCCTACCTCCAAAAAAATTTCGCACATGCTACTAATTTGAACCTGCTGCCATCCATCTTCTTCAACCCAAGCCCATCACACTACCCAAACCCGCAAGTCTACAACACTTTTTTTCCATGCACGCACCATGCAGCCATCGCCTTTGGAACATAAGCACACTATGCTCGTGTCTTACTTTTTTCCCTTAGTAATCTGCTCATGCCCGCCAATTCTCACCATGCAATCTACAACACCACACATCACACTCCATATTCCCAAAGAAACAAAGCCTGCTCTTCCATTTTTCCATGAATGCACGTGCCTTTGAATCCCCATGCATAGCCAAAGCTCACTCATGCACACACGCATGCCAACTACCCACACACACTTATGTATACACTCTTGCTAGCGACACACTCTCCAAATGAAAGCACACACACGACCATGCAAAAAGACACACACACACACAGTGCACATACACATGAATACACACTAGGTGCAGTAGGTCAACAGGGGATATCTTTTCCCCGATGCCACAATCTCGAGTGCAACAAGAACGGAAAATTTAGCCATCCCCACCCCCTACAACTTTCTGTGTTCAACACTTCGGCTAAAAGTAAGTGTGGAGGGTGTTATTTGATTAATGAATTAAGAAGTGGAAATGTGGTTGTGCATCTTCATTTGCAGGGAAGGCTTCAAAATGGAAAATGTGTTCTTGCTGTGACGTGCTACAATTATATTAACTTAAATGTAAAACAAAATGATTATGTTTCCCTCAACCATTTCCCACTAAACATTAAAAAAATGAGCAAAGAGGGGAAAAAACAACAGTGACGTGCGCAAAGACAAGAACAACGATTGTGAAAGATTTTGGCTTAGTTATTTTAATTTTAAAAGTTTTGGGTACAACGCTACATAATATCCCGTTCATGTACGAGTCGCAAACGATAGAAAATAAAATACGATCGCGCAGAACAACGTAACGTGATCTCAAAATGAAAAATAAAATAAATAAGTTAACTTATTCAGTGGAATTTCAGAAGTACCGACGTTTGCCACAAAAAACGTCAAACGAAAATTTAATTATTTTCCCAATTAAAAATTACAGAAAAATTCAAAAATTAAATTAAAAATACGTTATTAGAAATCAAGTCTGAATTTGAAACAGATAATTAATCATAATTTAAATTCAAATCTAAATATTTAAATAATTTAAATGTTCAAATTTGAAGTCCCAAAATACAGGCTGTTACACTTGTACTCTTCCCATTAGTATTAATAAAAGCTCTCTCTCAAAGTGGATGTACACTAACACGACGTTAGTGGAACCACCATAAATCAGTGTGTGACTTATTTTTCGTTATTGCTTTGATTTTATATTGCCTGTTTGGAGATTGTGATTGATTTTGGATTGGTTGAGTCTGGATTGAGATATCGATTGGATGTTTTTGCACTATTTACCACGATCTCGATTTTTCCGCTGTACATTGGGGTTTTGATTTGAGTGGTCTCGAGTTAGAATTCCACAATACTTAAATATTAAGGATAGTCGAATGTGCTCATGTAAAGAGTTCGTTATGAATTGTAGTAAGAGTTTTCTTTCAAATGGTTTGACATTTAGGAAGGAAAACGAATGTACAGTAGTATATGTGATTTAAGGGACAATTGCGATGAAGAGAGTGAATGATCACTTCTGCTTCATAAAGAAACATCAGAAACTAGAATTGTGATAATAATGATTGATACTTAATGTTGGAATAAGAAATACGATTTCTATTTCAAAATGTACTTTTATATAGAAAATTATTTTCTATGTGATTTATTTCTTTGAGTTTAAGATATTTGATCAAAGAACTCTTCCTATAGACTAGCTACAGTATATGAAATAAACAATCTATATTAAGTGAATAAAGGACCTCTGAATTCAGTACGCTATTATAGGAATGGAAAAAATAGTGGGAACATCCCGTGTAACACTTACTGATTGCATCAAATCATGAAAATTGTTTTCGTAAAACATACTGAACATTATTTATGAAATAATGATTATTTTTGGTGCCGACAGAAAAATAGACATAGTTATATTTTAATGTGAATATTATTAATATACATTATGAAATATCTATAACGTGGTATTTATTTTCACAACAAAAGTGATGCATTGAAAATACAAAAGTATCTAAAATTATTTACAATTATTTTGGAATTGTATACTAAGTCGTAGTTTTGAGAAATAAATTTATTATATGATTATGAATCATATACACTTCTTAATTATATCTCAAATAATTGAAGAGCTAGTGGAGCATCATAAGAGTTAATGACCTTTTCGGATTGATACATATAGATGTATGCAATCGTAAGTCTATTAGTACCAAAACGATTCCATGTATTTCGTTATATTCACTAATGAGTTATTATATACATGGACATATGTATTCGATACAGATGTATAAGTCTATGCTAAGCTCATAGAATATAAAGCGGAGGTAAATAATATAACATGCAGAAGAACTGATTCGATTTGATCGAATAAGTGAATATATTGGAAAGAATTCCGAATGTACCTAAAAATGAATAAAGATTTGATCTCAAAGGTAACTCCTCCCTATAACACATAACGATGTATTGATAAGGAGTAATCAAACTTTGTTGGACAAAGCATTATTAATTATGAGTAAAGTTGAGATAAATTCTTTCTACAAGATGTGTGCCTAAGAGTAGTACACTAGGTTAAAACTAATATCATCCAAAGAATAGTTTAACCATATAAGATAAGGTCCCTACTTATCCTAGGCCAAGGAGTTGGTAGGTTGTGTGAATCAAAAAATTGCATGTAATAATTGTAGTAAGGGATCTTGTATGTAACGACCCGTAAATTTAACTGGTTTTAATAACATTATTAAATGAAATTTTGTGGAATTTTTAAAAATAAAATTTTGAAATAAATTTTTTTTATTTGAAATGCGTCTAGTTAAACATAGCAACTCGTAAATTTTCAGCCGAAAATATGAAAGTTTATTTCGTGTGTAATTTTATTTAAATTTAACCAGTTAGGAATTGATGAAAATAAAATGTTTTCGAAACCTAAATATTTTTATATGGAAAAATTCCAAATCATCTTCTGAGCAAGACGTCATTTTTCATTTTTCCAAATTCGGACTTCTTTAGCTCCGTCGATCTTATTTTTCTGCGTTTTTGCTGCATTTTCCGCTGGTAGAAAATTCGAATTTTTATAATTCAATCGTACCACTGATATCCATATACCGTTTTGATCGTCTCGTCGTGCTGATCTCAGCGGTATATTCACTTCTTTGTTTTGAAGTCCGGTACGCCGCGGAAACTGCGAAACGGTCATGTATATCGGTACCGTTTTGAACGTCTTGAATTCTTTTGCCTGTTGGGTAACAACCGTGTGACATCCCAATGGACATTAGCATTTATTTCCTTGAAGTTAAGCACACTGGAAAATTACAATTTCATGCGTTGAATATTTCACCGGTTACTTCTTTATGCATTGCCTCTGCTTTTCTCTCTCCTGCACGTTTCCACTTCCAACTTTCTTTTTGTTGCTGCTCTTTCCTTTGTGACATTTACAGTGAAGATGGATTGTATTTCAATATAAAGCTTAGTCATTTTATTTGTTATCTCCACCTAAGCCGACTCACCCTCCCTCTCATCAACCCGACCAAACTTCCACCCTCACCATGCAGCGCCTCCGTCCTCTCGACCTCGCCGACAACCTCCGCCACAAGACATCCCGACCACCGCCGCCTCCGCGAGAGCCACCTCACCGGTCGTGACCAACCTCTTCCCCAAGCGCCGGCTTTCCCCTCTTCCCTACCTCTTCCGCCAGAACCACCACCACCAGCTCGTTGTTTCCACCCTCCATCTCTCGCCTATGACTGGCACCCAGGCCTCAAGCTACACGGCCACCATCTTCCCACCTGGCAACTCTTGTGCCACACCCAAACGCCTCCATCTCGGCCTTTGCCCCACGTCCCTGACACGGTGCAGCCGAGACAAACCCGCCCAGGCGCCACGTCACCACACCACTCTCCGGTCGTGCCTTGCTCCATTTTTTCTCCACCTCACTGCAGTTCTTTTTGGTATGATTATATATTCGCTAATATATACCTGTTGAGTTTATATGTGTGTTTTAAGATATAGATATATATTATATTATTTGATACGTATGTTTTGTATCTTGCTTTATATGTACAATTTGTGTAAATTTATAATAGCATGCATATAAAAATTTGTTGTGTACTAGATTTTGTTCAATTTTTATATATGTCAGTCTTTGTTTTCTTTTATAGATCAAATGTTAATTAAAGTTTATACGTATATATATATTTGTATTAAAAGTATATGCAAACACATAACATATGCGTGTACATATTCTTTGATTTGTATTGATTTGTATAGGCAGATATAATTTGTATTTCGGTTATATATATATATATTTATATGTTATAAGTTGTTTAAGTATATAGTTTATTTAAAGGTTGTTGCATCCATATGTAGTATATATAAGATAAAGTATTCAAGATTTGTTGTGGCGTGTTTATTTTGTATATATAAGTGTTTCAATATATTAGTATGTGCAGTGTTGTATAATATCTTGCAATATGTTAAAGGGTATAGAGTATAATATGTTTTAAAGCTCTGTTGATATATGTTCATATGTTGGAACTGTACGTGTTTGGGTTCTTGTTTTTTTGTATATGTATATAAGCCCGTATATTAGTATATAAGCATTTGCATGAGTGATATTTTTTTAAGTAAAACGTATGGGTTTATGTTAATGTCCAAACGTGTTTGAATAAAAAAAATAAAAAGATTTTTGATGTATATAGATTTAAAATTTAAGGTTTATATATATTGTTGTTTTATACAAAGTGATATGTTGTTTATCCATATAAGTATTATTTCAAAAATATATTATATATATATGATAGATTTTAAAATATGTGTTTCAAATTTAGCAGAGATTGTGCAATATAATATATATAGATTTTGCTAATACAATTGGTTTAAAAACCAAAATTTAATTTTGGTTTTATATATATATATATATATATTTTATTCCAGTTATCAACTGATTCTGAATAACTCTCATCGTTTTTCCCATTTATCAGTTGTCCGTTGAATTCGTGCCTATCTTGCTTTGCTTTGGAAATCGTCATTTGGATTGGTCAATTTCGCAATTCAAATCATGGCCTATTGTGATGTCTACCTTCTCTCTAGCCTCGAAAGGTGAGCAATCACTCACGATTAACGTTCTTTTATTTATTAAATTTGATTTCAATTGAAACGACAATTGAAATATGCTGCTGCTAGTTATTTACATTGCTATATATATGCCATCATCTGTATCTGTTCACCTGTGACATCTGACACCATTATCTGCTATTTATACAATATCAATCCAGTTTGGTTGATAAATGATTGATTGTTGATGTTGACATTGAACGTTAAAATTGTAAATGTTGTAAGTGATAAATAATCTGAAATTGAAATTGACGTAGGATAGTTAGATTTAATATATGTGTTAAATTTGATTTGATGACATTTGCATAATATGACCCCTTTAAATGTTGAATTAATTGACATGTAGAAATTTGGTAAAATACACCTTGAACCATGTAAATGTTTGTTGTTTAAATTGATGTAGTATGAAATTGAATAATAGATATCAATTGAAAAACTGTATAAATATTAATGTAATAATCTTTAATCTACATGAAACGATAGTGTAGATTCTATAAATAATTATATTAATTTGCACAAACAACAATGTGAATTAATACGATTATTTCGAGATTATTTGAATTAATTATTGGATTGTTATTGATTGTTGTTATTGCTTGTTTATTTACTTTGACACCATCCCAGTTATCACACTGCAAGTTCCCTTTGCTATGCTTTGATTTTTGAATTGAAATGGAATCGGGTTGAAATGATAAATACCCAAAATAAAACTTTGACTTAGGATAGAGAATTAAATAAAACCCGATTGGTCAATAATTTGATTTAAAAATAAAATAAAGATTTTTTTTAATAAACGATAAGTTTTTGAAATGAAGTTGGAACTTGAAATTTTATGGAAGGAAATGTTAATATTTAATAATCTGAATCAAAATATTAACATAGTAGTTGATGAAAGAATGTTGTTTTAAAATTTGGAATTATTAATAATTAAGTTGAAATTATTTAATAATTAAGTTTTGAAATTATTTAATAATTAAATAAGATTGAATTATTTAATAATTAAATAAAATTGAATGCTTTAATAAGTGAAATTGAACTTCTTGAATAAGTGAAATTAAGTTTCTTTATTAATTGAGTTTTGAAATTTGTAACTAAGTAAATGAATAAGTGGAATTGAATTTCTTTAACAAGAAATAAAATGGGATTTATCGAATCAATGTAAGACTTGTAATTTAAAGAATTGATTTGATGAATTTAATTTAATTCAAATTTGTAGGTTTTGATACAATGAAGTTGAACTTAAGCAATTGATTTAGTGAATTGGAAATTAAATAGAAATTGTTTGAATAATAAATTTACTTAACGAATAATTGAATGAAATCGATAAATGAACTTAAATTGATTTGAATGTAGATTAAATCACTTTAAATGATTTCGGAATGAAACTTATATATGAATTTAAATGAATATTGGAATGGTTTAAAATAAAAAATCGAAATTGTATTATAAGATTTTGAAATGGTAATTTGGAAGTTTTGAAACGTAAATTATGGAAATTGATTTAGAAAGACAAATGAAATGTTGGTTTACAAATTCTATTTGAAATTGAATTTGATTTGGTTTTGAAATATATTAAGCGACCAATCGGTGTAATAATTACGAAAGTTATTAAAGAGACCGAAATCGGTTAGGGACATACTCTCTGTCTAAACCGAAAACCACTTTAATAACTATACGCGGAGTGTGATCCAGAATGAAGTGGTTGGAATGATGTACGTGATGACTGAAGAAGGAGGACGATAATGGATAGCCTTGACACTTGTGTCAAATTGGAAATGACTAAAACAGGAGCCGTGCCGGGCCAAATGGGATTAGCTACCTTGAGCGAACACACTTCTTCGAAAACTACTCATTACATGTTATCGATTGGTGCACCCTCGAATTTTGGGAGTGTTGTTTCGTGGTGTTGCGATCATTGCGGCGATGTGTTCTCACCAGTCCGGATTAGGCAAACGGTAGTTTCACTATCTTGGGTATTTCCTCATGTGCCTTGTCATACTTGTATCCATATATACGCGACCACTACGAATTCGTTTTGTGTTATACCTATGGAGTACTCCCTGATATCCCACTAGTTTACGGTGGAGTTTACAGTGCTGTATAGACTATAACGCTTATATAAAATGTGTTAAGGGGGATAATGGTAACGCCTTAACATTATTTTGATATTTTATATTACTGATAGGCATTATCTACTTATCGTACACTACTACATAGTAGAGAGTTTAACGGATCCTTAAAGGATGGTTATTCCAAACACCCTTTGAGTTACTTGTAATTAAGTTGCTATTTCACTTGAGTTGGATTTATTGATATAAGAATGTTAATCCTGACTCGAGTGTTTTGTGTTTTGCTTTACGCTCGGGTCAGACTGAGTGTACTAGTATCCGAGACTCACCTTTGGAGTTGGAGCTTCGCTTGGAGATCCAGCTATCTATCCAGCTTTCAGATATCCAGTTGATTTCAGTGATTGTATTCTGATATTGTATTTGACTATGGTATTCGAGACTTCTATTGTACCTTATTTTACTCTGATATGTATATAGTAGCTTCATGAACTACTATCTTTTGTTTTCGCTGCATTTATTACTCTGTGTCTGTGATCTGTGATTATTTATTTACTGTATATGTTCAGTTTTGCCAAATTTAAATTAACTATTCGGTATTTTGAATTATTCAAGTCTGACATGTGCGGATGCGAATGGTCCAAAATAGCGGGTTGTTACAGTTGGTATCAGAGCTTTGGTAGCTCTAGGCAAAACTTAGCATATAGGGTAAATGTATTTACAGAATCACTTTCATTCGAGTTGAATCTCTTCCTTTTGACTCGATTTCTTTGAATTTTGGAACGTTCCCTGCGGTTCCAAAATCCATTCGTGTCCCTCACTATTCGTCTTCTAATTCCGGAGTATCCCATAACTCCACCTTGAATGATCTTTATAATGAGTTGGCGGTCCCGCCAATCTCAAATTGATTTTGTAAATGGGTGAAACTCCTTTACAATAGGCATTGATTTACCGGAGACTTCTGTATCCTTGGTTTAAAAGGCTATCTATCTCCTGCTATACCTGAATTCTATTTCTTGAGATCGAATGTAGATTTGCCTCGAAATTCTACATCGATCGTATTCTTGAAGTCACGGTAGACCCGGTTAAGGTTGCCCGCGATTTATATAAACTTATCAATCTTCCTACTTTGTTATTTAATCATCATATCTTTGTTTCGAACTTATCTTCGAACCAAAATTCTCTTTGATTTGAGTCCATCAAATTTGAATCCCTATACTTATTTTGAAATCCATCCTTGTATCGTCGAGCAAGGTAGTGCATTTGTTATTAATATAAAAAAATGTTTTATTTATTGTGTTGTTTGAGTTGTTGATGTTGATTTGGGTTTTCGATCGATTCGTCTGATCAACGCTATCGATAGGATTTCCAAAACACTTGAAAAGAGCAAACTGACACAATAGTATTTTCAAAATTTGGTAAATAAAATAATCTTGTATGATTATATTATAAGTATAAATTTTCTGAAATTGAATTGTTAACTGAATTGGTTGTCAGAAAGGTAATATTTGATTTTCACTATTTGTTTTGTAAATCATTGAATATTCCAACATAAAAATAAATGGAATTATAAAAGTTGGTTTATAGATTTATTTAGAAATTTAAATGAATTTAAAGTAAGAATTTGTGAATTTAATTTCCTAAAATTGCAAGCTTTGTTTTTTAAAAATTTTAAATTGTATATTTTTGAACGTATTTTCAAATAGAAACCATTTTCAAAGAATTTTAAAATGTTGAAATCAGTGCTCTTCTCTTTGTCGCTGGAAAATAATTTCGGTGATGGCGGCCGCATCATCGACATTCATTTTCGAGTTTCGAAGTGGAGAAACCATTCTTAAGTATGACTTGATTTATATATATATATATATATATGGGTACATTATTTTAAATTTAATTTGATTTAATATATATAGTATATACATAATTATCTCTAAAGGGTTTGAAATTAAACGAAAATTTAATTCTTAAAATTATGTTAAAGGATGTTTTCAATTATAAATAAAGCTAAATTTTGGATAAATATTTAAACTTGAAATAATTGAATTTGAAAATTTTATTTGTATAGTACTAAATTGTATTTCAATATAACTTACCTAAATTATTCAGAAGTTAAAATGTAATTGGATAATATACAATATAAAATGATTTTATAAATAAAATTTGAGTGTTTATAATAAATGATTATACACTTAGATTTTTATTATATAATATAAAATAATGCTAATAAAGATAATAGAATAATAAGTTAATTGAATGAGATGAATATAATAAATTTTGTTTTGAAAGAATTAACAAATTGAAATTAGATCAACTTATGGAAATACCTTAAATTTAAACCAATTATTGAGTATAAACTAATTTAAATTGAAATTTATATGGTTTAAATTAATACGGTTTAAATATATGTAATAAGATATATTAAGTGGAATAAACTTAATAATAATTTGGAATAAAAGAATTAACTTTGTTGAATAAAATATGAGTACAATAAATGATTATACAAATTGATGATTTAGAAATTGTTAATTGATGATGACTAGATAATAAGAAAATGAATTTAGAAATAGATAGATTGATTTAAGTGGAAATTAGCCACAAGGGTCTCTTTAGCAAGTGCAATTAGTTTCTAGGACAAACAACTGAAATAATTACTTTTAAGGACAAAATTCAAAAATAATTAGTTTCTAAGGCCTAAAAACCTATGAAATTATGTCCTTGAAAGTAATTGGACTGTTGACTTTGTCCTTAAAAGTAATTATTTTGCTGACTTTGGCCTTGAAATTAATTTCTATGGATGCGTGTCCTAGAAACTAATTGGACTGCAAAGTTTGTCTTTCTAGTGAAATGCCCCAATATAACTTAAGTGAACTCAAAGGGATTTAACCAAATTGTTAAATATTAATTAATTGAAATTGAAATTTATATGGTTTAAATTAATTGTTTTACTTGTATTCCAATCTATTTTCTTTCTGATTGTTTCTATTCTCCTACCTCCTTCCTTTTCGAGGACGAAAAGTTTTGAGTGGGGGAGAGTGTAACGACCCGTACATTTAACTGGTTTTAATAACGTTATTAAATGAAATTTTGTGGAATTTTTAAAAATAAAATTTTGAAATAAAAAGTTATATTTGAAATGCGTCTAGTTAAACATAGCAACTGGTAAATTTTCAGCCGAAAATATGAAAGTTTATTTCGTGTGTAATTTTATTTAAATTTAATCAGTTAGGAATTGATGAAAATAAAATGTTTTCGAAACCTAAATATTTTTATATGGAAAAATTCCAAATCATCTTCTGAGCAAGACGTCATTTTTCGTTTTTCCAAATTCGGACTTCTTTAGCTCCGTCGATCTTATTTTTCTGCTTTTTGCTGCATTTTCCGCTGGTAGAAAATTTGAATATTTATAATTCAATTGTACCACTGATATCCATATACCGTTTTGATCGTCTCGTCGTGCTGATCTCAGCGGTATATTCAGTTCTTTGTTTTGAAGTCCGGTACGCCGCGGAAACTGCGAAACGGTCATGTATATCGGTACCGTTTTGAACGTCTTGAATTCTTTTGCCTGTTGAGTAACAACCGTGTGACATCCCAATGGACATTAGCATTTATTTCCTTGAAGTTAAGCACATTGGAAAATTACAATTCCATGCGTTGAATATTTCACCGGTTACTTCTTTATGCATTGCCTCTGCTTTTCTCTCTCCTACACGTTTCCACTTCCAACTTTCTTTTTGTTGCTGCTCTTTCCTTTGTGACATTTACAGTGAAGATGGATTGTATTTCAATATAAAGCTTAGTCATTTTATTTGTTATCTCCACCCAAGCCGGCTCACCCTCCCTCTCATCAACCCGACCAAACTTCCACCCTCACCATGCAGCGCCTCCGTCCTCTCGACCTCGCCGACAACCTCCGCCACAAGACATCCCGACCATCGCCGCCTCCGCGAGAGCCACCTCACCGGTCATGACCAACCTCTTCCCCAAGCGTCGGCTTTCCCCTTTTCCCTGCCTCTTCCGCCTGAACCACCACCACCAGCTCGCTGTTTCCACCCTCCATCTCTCGCCTATGACTGGCACCCAGGCCTCAAGCTACACGGCCACCATCTTCCCACCTGGCATGTGATGCCCCACCTCTATACCCACGCTAGCCAAGAACACTACGGTGTAGTGTTATCAACTAGCACGGAGAATAAGGCTGTTGAGGAGCGACCATCTATGTAATTGCTTTGTGCGAGCACCGATATGTCAGATAATAAAACATTGCATTTCATTTTTAGAGGAAACCTGACATACCGATACAAACTCAAAGCTACTACACAGTGGCTATAATAGTTTAGGACAATAGATATAAAAATAACACAGAAAACATAAATGCGGAATACAGATGGAACGAAAAGTCTCATATATATAATAACTGATATCAGTTACAATACATTTGACACAATACAAATGATACAACTACAATTGTCGACTCAAGAAGTTATGTATACAAGTACATTATCGACTAATATACATGAATACATTATCATCTTAAAACAGACACACTGACTACTACAACAAGACGAAGACCACTTCAAATGATATAAAAAGTCTTCATAGCTCTAGCAGCAAACCAAAGCTAAAAATCTACAACCTGTAAATACTCGGTCTGACCCGAGTATTAAATTCAAAAGAAGATAATACACGGGTCAGTCTAATTCAAACTCAGTTATTAATGCATGGAAGCAATAATAATCAAATAGATGACAGTCACAATAATTTCCGTCTATCCAATCCTTTTAACAAAGAAATCGGATAACAAAAAAAATATAACACTTAACAGTGTTAAGCAAAAATCAGCAGATTTAAATCATCAACAGAGATAAATAAACAATTTATCAAATCGACTAAATCAATTCAAAACAATCGATTCTGGGTGGCTGCAGTGCACGCACGCGTGCACTGCCTCGCCACCACCGAATATAAAGTCACCACCACAATGAAACTGCAGTGGCAAACAAGTAGGAATTCAAACATGAAATGGAGAACATCATTGCAAGAGCAACAGGTAGAAGATGATGCAGTGAAGGATGTACAAGGGCAGTACATATATGCAACCCAAACATGTGCAGACTCAACTGTTCGAAATATCATGCTACATGAAAATGTCCAGTAAATCATCTACATGGATGCAAGCATGTATGATTCAATATGATCAAGACAAAATGTGTACAACAGAGATCAAGCTCAGTGTCACAGTAGTCAAAAGCAAGGAGGTATCAACACATCAATGTACACTAAAATGGTCAAGCTACAACATGAAGCACTGCAATACTAATAGCAGTATAACTGGAATAAGTGACACAATGCAGCAAGTAATTCCAGGCATTAAAGTGTGAAACAGATGTGAAGTGAGACATGAAGTATAACAGTGAACATCATCACAAGTTCAACATCACACCGACAGGGTATATCGAGCAGATAGTAAAGTGACATGAATAAGGTATACAAGTGAAACAGGCTACATGAACACAGTGAAGTGTGGTACACATGAAGCAGCATGACTGTATGAACTATATACAAAAGAGAATATGCTATGTAGTGAAGCAAAACAGGTCAAGGGTGAACACACGAGAAGTCACAGGTCAGGGATGCATGAAGTCAGGGATCAAAGATCAAACATGCAATTACAACACAACTACACAATATAGGAATGAATAAAATCAAGTCCAGATACTCAAAGGCAACAGACTCAAGTGACCAGAGTAGCTCAAGTTCAAGTAAATACATATAACCACATCAAACTGCAGCAGTGACTAAGTGAACAAGATGAAGACAGAAACAACATGCACCATTTCAAATACATGAAGAGCATATTCAAGTGCATAGGTAGATCGAATACCCCATTGAAAATATAGTTACTAACAGGTACAACAAAGTGTACCAGAGAGACCAGTGAGCACAACCCAAAAAGGCTACTGCTTCAAACTTCATACATACATATATAAGAGCTCGAAGCAATGACAGTGACAAAAGTCACAAAAGAATTAAGTCCAGAAGCTATGCAACAGAAATAGTGAAGATGAGAAGGCAAACAAAACTCACGAACAAGTCAAGATAAATTCAAAAGGACTGTGGCCAACCTGTATGCCACAAGTACAAAGCAACTTCGAAATTAATACCGAAAGCAATTGCAAAACTAACATGATTAATTCAAGACAGTGGCTATCAGGTACTGCAATTACATGGACTAGATTTATCGAGTCAATCCACCCATATATGCATACACACAAACATATTTGTGTATATGCACACATATGCAGAAACAGGTGACAGTGCAAGCCCGGCAAAAACACCAGACTCGAATACAAAGTAATGCTACTGGTGACAATGGAATGCAACAGGTCAGAGAATCGATCAAAAAAACAACACCAACAAAAAACCCAATTTAAGTTCGAATAGCAAACAGAGGCTCAAGTGATCGATGAGAAAGACTACACAGTGAAAATGGTATGCAAACCAAATGCCACAATGGAAAGTGAGTAAACACAATTATACATGTATGCATATATATATATATATATACGTACACACATACATGTCGATATCAAATGAAACGGTACCAAAGTCAAGATAGTACAAGTGGCCGGAGCCATGAAACGACACTGAAAATTCACAAACAAGTCAAGTTACAGGTTGCGAATGACTCGAGGCAGTGAAAGGAAGCCAAAGCATCGAATCAAAAATATGGTCGCAGGTGAAAGTCACACATGCTACCGAGATGAGCAGAAGTGACATCGAATTCAAATAGACATGTACGAACGAAGATCAAAGCATCAGCCAAAATCACAGAGACGAAATCAATGTCGTCAAACTCAAACTCATAACAGTGATTATCCCCGAGAACAAACATCTCAAAACAATCGAGCATAACAACAGAATAATACTCGGGTATGAATTAGATATGAGCAGAACTCACCATTTTTCGACGAGGCAGCTGAACGCGACCCATCTTTCGCTCGAGCAAGTCGACGTCACGGTACACAGAATCGAACGAAGCCCCTAAAACAAGCTATAGGGAGACGAACAATCCTCCCAGACGCGGCTTCGAAGATAACCACGAGGCCCTAATTGAAAGGAGGAACGGTCGAGAAGAACAGGTAGCTGCCATTTTCAATTTTCTTTTCGATTTAGGGTTGAAACGCAATTGAATGAAAAGGGGAATGGGGATGGGTTGTCTTTGATGAATGCGGCACCAAGAAAGAATGGACCCAGATGATTTGTTAAGCCCACAACCCTTTTAACAAAAATTTTATCCCTGAATTTCAATTCGATCAAAATGCCAATAGCTATTAACAACCAGATTAGATCGTCAAGAGGCGATAATTAATTGGGTACGAAATGTCGGGTTGTTACAGACTTCCTTCCTTAAAGAAATTGCGTCCTCGCAATCCTAAGGGATAATTGGGAAAAAGGTAACAACCATAAGAACATAACAATGTCGAATGCATAAGCAAAGCAAAGGTCAACAGGGAAGTATTAGATATAAAATCAAAAGGTTCGACTGCTTCAAACCAAAAGAATCAACATCGTGGGGGCAAGGAATCAAAATCAGACGACTATCAAAAGCAAGAATCAATCGAGTTCCAGCATTTAATAGAAAAGGAAAAACAGAGCAGGATTCACGTACTGCACGAATTGAATGTGAGTAAATCAAATTACTCACCTGAATTGCCAGAGAAAAAAACGAAGCTCAAATCTCAAAATCGCAAATATTCAATCATCAAAAACGATAATCGAATTTTCAAATCGCAAATAGGTTTAACTATCAAAAATGATAATCAAATTTCACAAATATCTGATTATCAAAAACGATAATCAGAAACACAAACATTCGATTAATCAAATCGAAAAATATTTAATTATCTCAAACGATAATCAAATTTCACAAATATCTGATTATCAAAAACGATAATCAGAAACACAAATATCCGATTATCAAAAACGATAATCAGAAGTCACAGATATTCGATTAATCAAATCGAAAAATATTTAATTATTTCAAATGATAATCAAATTTCATAAATATCTGATTATCAAAAACGATAATCAGAAACACAAACATCCGATTATCAAAAACGATAATCAGAAGTCGTAAATATTCAATTAACGAGTCCGGAACCGAAGTAGTAAAAGTATGGTTTCATACTCCTTACTTTTGCTAAATCGTTTAAATCTCTTTATCGTTTTCTTGAAAGTGCAGAATTGTGTGTTTTTAAAAATAACATTTCACATTCTCAAACGGACAAGTCCGGAATTAAGCGAATCAGTAAAAGAAAGGGGTCATAGTCCTCGATTTTTCTGAAACGTTTAAATCGCTTCCTCGTTCTTTTGAAAATGTAAACTGTAAAAATTTTTGAAAACAATTTTAATTTATATTTTTGAAACAACTTTTTAAAAATAAAGAATTTTGAAAACACGTGATTAAATTAGCAATATCAGTAGCATCTTAGATAAGGAAGTTGCACTTCTCAAAGTACAGTAAAACGGACAACAAATTCAGCATTGCGGAAGAACCGCTTGTAAATCCATTTTAAAATTGACGGTTACTGAAGTTAACACGTCAAAATTTCATCAAAATAAATGGCATCAAAGTATAATACCAATGAATTTTCATTCATAAGAAAATGTCACAAGAATCTTCTGAAAGATAGAAAGGGATATCATACCCTAAACTTGTATTCATAACAAGTCAATAACACATGAATTCACCAATGCACAAAAATTGATAAACATATCAATAGAAATCACGAAAATTGGTGAAGCACAAAATTCCAGAAATCATCACAAGAAATCCAGAAATCACAGGAAGGGGGGAGGCCTATCACAAGATGGGAGTATGGAAACTCCAAAACACCGGTATCATAAGACAAGACGCTATCTCATGGTGGCTAACCATTAAAGTTTCACACAGGAATGGTCCGAAGACCGTGGGTCGCTATCCCACATGTGTGAGACGGAATCACACAGATTGAGGTCTAGGTTAACCTCGCAGAGAAAGAGACATCGCACATTTGCTAGTCTAAATCATAAAAAGGAAAAGGGGAAGGCCTATCACAAAATGGGAGCATGAAAACTCCAAAACACCGGTATCACAAGACGAGACGCTATCTCATGGAACCCATCCATTAAATTTTCACACAGGAATGGTCCGAAGACCGTGGGTCGCTATCCCACATGTGTGAGACGGAATCACACAGATTGAGGTCTAGGTTAACCTCGTAGAGAAAAAGATATGTGTGAGTGGAATCACACAAATTAAGGTCCAGACTAACCAAAAAGCAAAAAGGTATGTGTGAATGGAATCACACAAGTGGTGTCTAGTCTAACCTCGCAAACAAAAAGATATGTGTGAGTGGAATCATACAAATTAAGGTCCAGACTAACCAAAAAGCAAAAAGGTATGTGTGAATGGAATCACACAAGTGGTGTCTAGTCTAACCTTGCAAACAAAAAGATATGTGTGAGTCGGAATCACACTACTGCGGTCTAGACTAACCTTGCGAACAAAGAGATATGTGTGAGTCGGAATCACACCACTGCGGTCTAGTCTAACCTTGCAAACAAAGAGACATCGCACAATTGCTAGTCTAAATCATAAAATGATCGTCATGATCAACGAGAAGTGTCAATTACACTAAGCTAGTAAATATAAAAGTTTAGCTTCATGTCCCATAACCACTTGCTTAACTTAAATATTTACGAACAAACTGTAAATCTACACTAGAAAATTGTCACAAAAGGTTCAATCGAACAAGTCCAGGAGTTAACCGACGAAGTAAACGCAAGCGTTTCATACCACTTGTTTTACTAGGCCGTTTAATTCAATTTCTCATACGAGTGAAATAAAGGCTTGTAAACGGTTTAAGAAAAAGAGCTTTGTAGTAAAATAGTTTTGAAATCGTTTGGAAAAAAAGGATTTTAATATTTACTACTAGTATAGAAAACCTTTATATTTTTAAAGTGACAAATCACAAAAATGATTGTAGAAACAATCAATCACAAGAATTCACATACGAAGATGTGAATGGAATCCAAAGAAATCGATACTGAATCCATCAGAAAGTATGTTCATAAAAATCCCGAAGAAAATGTCATCAAAGTTGCTAATAAATGATAGCAACAAATCGGGGAAATGATCAAGAATCGATTAAATAAGGAAACCAAGTCAGTTCACTAAAATTTCACATTCGAAGATGTGAATAAAATCCAAAGAATTCGATTCCAAATTCATCAAAGTAGGAATACCCAAAAATTCCAGAAATAGAAGTTATCAAAATCGACAAAGGTGATAACAACTAATTAGAAATGAAGAATCGATTATCAACTGGAAAAACAAAGCAAAACGAGCAGAAATGCATAAATGACTTCAACAAAAGTAAGAATCAAGTCAATGTCGAAGTCAACAATTAATAGCCGCAGTCGAGTACAAAATGATTCAATCATCATTATCAAAGAAACCAACGGCAAACAAAATCAGAGTCTTAAAAATCAAGAAATTAGCAATTTCTCAAAAACAAAGTGACCGAAGTCGAATGGAATTCAAGATGAGGAAAACACAAAATATCAAGTTTAAAATCGCTGAGATTCAAACTAGATGTGAATGAGAAATCAAAATTACTCAATTTGCAACTGGTCCAGCTATTTTTTCATCACAGTGTAACAGGTACACAATGACACTCATAGCATAGAACAAAAGTGGAACAAAGTCCAAAAGTCAAAATGGCTTTAATTTGCCAAATTAAAACAAAATCAACATCGGCTAAATCAATTCAAAGCCGAAAACACAAGAATAAGCGTTAGGAATTCATACCTAACAGTCAAAAATAATCATATGTAAAGATGAGAGATAAACATCGACAAATAGTTGTAACACATGCTCCAACTAAGTTATGTTTTATAATTGTCCTAAACCCCAGGCTTTGATACCAAGCTGTGACGCCCCACCTCTATACCCACGCTAGCCAAGAACACTACGGTGTAGTGTTGTCAACTAGCACGGAGAATAAGGCTGTTGAGGAGCGACCATCTATGTAATTGCTTTGTGCGAGCACCGATATGTCAGAAAATAAAACATTGCATTTCATTTTTAGAGGAAACCCGACATACCGATACAAACTCAAAGCTACTACACAGTGGCTATAATAGTTTAGGACAATAGATATAAAAATAACACAGAAAACATAAATGCGGAATACAGATGGAACGAAAAGTCTCATATATATAATAACTGATATCAGTTACAATACATTTGACACAATACAAATGATACAACTACAATTGTCGACTCAAGAAGTTATGTATACAAGTACATTATCGACTAATATACATGAATACATTATCATCTTAAAACAGACACACTGACTACTACAACAAGACGAAGACCACTTCAAATGATATAAAAAGTCTTCATAGCTCTAGCAGCAACCCAAAGCTAAAAATCTACAACCTGTAAATACTCGGTCTGACCCGAGTATTAAATTCAAAAGAAGATAATACACGGGTCAGTCTAATTCAAACTCAGTTATTAATGCATGGAAGCAATAATAATCAAATAGATGACAGTCACAATAATTTCCGTCTATCCAATCCTTTTAACAAAGAAATCGGATAACAAAAAAATATAACACTTAACAGTGTTAAGCAAAAATCAGCAGATTTAAATCATCAACAGAGATAAATAAACAATTTATCAAATCGACTAAATCAATTCAAAACAATCGATTCTGGGTGGCTGCAGTGCACGCACGCGTGCACTGCCTCGCCACCACCGAATATAAAGTCACCACCACAATGAAACTGCAGTGGCAAACAAGTAGGAATTCAAACATGAAATGGAGAACATCATTGCAAGAGCAACAGGTAGAAGATGATGCAGTGAAGCATGTACAAGGGCAGTACATATATGCAACCCAAACATGTGCAGACTCAACTGTTCGAAATATCATGCTACATGAAAATGTCCAGTAAATCATCTACATGGATGCAAGCATGTATGATTCAATATGATCAAGACAAAATGTGTACAACAGAGATCAAGCTCAGTGTCACAGTAGTCAAAAGCAAGGAGGTATCAACACATCAATGTACACTGAAATGGTCAAGCTACAACATGAAGCACTGCAATACTAATAGCAGTATAACTGGAATAAGTGACACAATGCAGCAAGTAATTCCAGGCATTAAAGTGTGAAACAGATGTGAAGTGAGACATGAAGTATAACAGTGAACATCATCACAAGTTCAACATCACACTGACAGGGTATATCGAGCAGATAGTAAAGTGACATGAATAAGGTATACAAGTGAAACAGGCTACATGAACACAGTGAAGTGTGGTACACATGAAGCAGCATGACTGTACGAACTATATACAAAAGAGAATATGCTATGTAGTGAAGCAAAACAGGTCAAGGGTGAACACACGAGAAGTCACAGGTCAGGGATGCATGAAGTCAGGGATCAAAGATCAAACATGCAATTACAACACAACTACACAATATAGGAATGAATAAAATCAAGTCCAGATACTCAAAGGCAACATACTCAAGTGACCAGAGTAGCTCAAGTTCAAGTAAATACATATAACCACATCAAACTGCAGCAGTGACTAAGTGAACAAGATGAAGACAGAAACAACATGCACCATTTCAAATACATGAAGAGCATATTCAAGTGCATAGGTAGATCGAATACCCCATTGAAAATATAGTTACTAACAGGTACAACAAAGTGTACCAGAGAGACCAGTGAGCACAACCCAAAAAGGCTACTGCTTCAAACTTCATACATACATATATAAGAGCTCGAAGCAATGACAGTGACCAAAGTCAAAAAAGAATTAAGTCCAGAAGCTATGCAACAGAAATAGTGAAGATGAGAAGGTAAACAAAACTCACGAACAAGTCAAGATAAATTCAAAAGGACTGTGGCCAACCTGTATGCCACAAGTACAAAGCAACTTCGAAATTAATACCGAAAGCAATTGCAAAACTAACATAATTAATTCAAGACAGTGGCTATCAGGTACTGCAATTACATGGACTAGATTTATCGAGTCAATCCACCCATATATGCATACACACAAACATATTTGTGTATATGCGCACATATGCAGAAACAGGTGACAGTGCAAGCCCGGCAAAAACATCAGACTCGAATACAAAGTAATGCTACTGGTGACAATGGAATGCAACAGGTCAGAGAATCGATCAAAAAAATCAACACCAACAAAAAACCCAATTTAAGTTTGAATAGCAAACAGAGGCTCAAGTGATCGATGAGAAAGACTACACAGTGAAAATGGTATGCAAACCAAATGCCACAATGGAAAGTGAGTAAACACAATTATACATGTATGCATATATATATATATATATATACGTACACACATACATGTCGATATCAAATGAAACGGTACCAAAGTCAAGATAGTACAAGTGGCCGGAGCCATGAAACGACACTGAAAATTCACAAACAAGTCAAGTTACAGGTTGCGAATGACTCGAGGCAGTGAAAGGAAGCCAAAGCATCGAATCAAAAATATGGTCGCAGGTGAAAGTCACACATGCTACCGAGATGAGCAGAAGTGACATCGAATTCAAATAGACATGTACGAACGAAGATCAAAGCATCAGCCAAAATCACAGAGACGAAATCAATGTCGTCAAACTCAAAATCATAACAGTGATTATCCCCGAGAACAAACATCTCAAAACAATCGAGCATAACAACAGAATAATACTCGGGTATGAATTAGATGTGAGCAGAACTCACCATTTTTCGACGAGGCAGCTGAACGCGACCCATCTCTCGCTCGAGCAAGTCGACGTCACGGTACACAGAATCGAACGAAGCCCCTAAAACAAGCTATAGGGAGACGAACAATCCTCCTAGACGCGGCTTCGAAGATAACCACGAGGCCCTAATTGAAAGGAGGAACGGTCGAGAAGAACAGGTAGCCGCCATTTTCAATTTTCTTTTCGATTTAGGGTTGAAACGCAATTGAATGAAAAGGGGAATGGGGATGGGTTGTCTTTGATGAATGCGGCACCAAGAAAGAATGGACCCAGATGATTTGTTAAGCCCACAACCCTTTTAACAAAAATTTTATCCCTGAATTTCAATTCGATCAAAATGCCAATAGCTATTAGCAACCAGATTAGATCGTCAAGAGGCGATAATTAATTGGGTACGAAATGTCGGGTTGTTACATGGCAACTCCTGTGCAGCACCCAAACGCCTCCATCTCGGCCTTTGCCCCACGTCCCTGACACGGTGCAGCCGAGACAAACCCGCCCAGGCGCCACGTCACCACACCACTCTCCGGTCGTGCCTTGCTCCATTTTTCTCTCCACCTCACTGCAGTTCTTTTTGGTATGATTATATATTCGCTAATATATACCTGTTGAGTTTATATGTGTGTTTTAAGATATAGATATATATTATATTATTTGATACGTATGTTTTGTATCTTGCTTTATATGTACAATTTGTGTAAATTTATAATAGCATGCATATAAAAATCTGTTGTGTACTAGATTTTGTTCAATTTTTATATATGTCAGTCTTTATTTTCTTTTATAGATCAAATGTTAATTAAAGTTTATACGTATATACATTTGTCTTAAAAGTATATGCAAACACATAACATATGCGTGTACATATTCTTTGATTTGTATTGATTTGTATAGGCAGATATAATTTGTATTTCGGTTATATATATATATATATATGTTATAAGTTGTTTAAGTATATAGTTTATTTAAAGGCTGTTGCATCCATATGTAGTATATATAAGATAAAGTATTGAAGATTTGTTGTAGCGTGTTTATTTTGTATATATAAGTGTTTCAATATATTAGTATGTGCAGTGTTGTATAATGTCTTGCAATATGTTAAAGGGTATAGAGTATAATATGTTTTAAAGCTATGTTGATATATGTAACGACCCGTAAATTTCGACTGTTTTAATAACGTAATTAGTTGAAATTTTGTGAAATTTTAAACGATAAAATTTGAAATAAAAATTTGATATTTGGAATGCGTCTAGTTAAACATAGCAACTGGTAAATTTTCGTCCGAAAATATGAAAGTTTATTTCGCGCGTAAATTTACTTCAATTAAATCAGTTAAAAAGCGATGAAAATAAAATGTTTCCGAAACCTAAATATTTTTATATAGAAAAATTCTAAACCATCTTCTGAGCAAGATGTCAGTTTGTTGTTTTTCCAAATTCGGACATCTTTGACTCCGTCAATCTTATTTTTCAGTGTTTTTCTTGCATTTTCCGCTATTAGAAAATTCAAATTTTTATAATTCAATCGTACCACTGATATATGTATATCGTTTTGATCGTCCCGTCGTGCTGATCTCTACGATATATTCAATTGTCAATTTTAGCGTCCGGTGAACGGCGAAATCTGTAAACGTTGTATCGTATCGGTACCGGTTTTTGCGGGTTGTGGTCCTTGTTAACTTTCAATATTCCCCCGTTTCAAAATTAAACGGTCATCAGCTTTAATTGTTTCATTGTATTCATGTGCGGGCTTTCACGATTCCCTAAATTGAGATTTATTTGGTTCATCCATTCGTTGGATACAGTCTGCACTCTTATCAACTAAAAAATAAAAAAAGAAACAAACTTAGTTATCATTTTCCTCTCCCATGCGTGAACTACAGCACACAGACTCTTAGCATCTTCCACCGTACCAAAGCCTTTGGCCTCCACCTTCTCCCTCCTTCGTCCTCCTTCCTGCTCGAGCTCGCCTTCACAAGCCTCGACCTGGCCGAACTTCACACCCCAACGCCGAGTATCACCACCCTTAGTTCAGCCTGCACTCTTCCTCCTCCGCGGCCATCACTTCCAGCTCCGCCACGTCTTCTGCCATCTCCGCCATTCCACATCAACCGCGCCACTACCATCTTGCTCGAACCCATCACCGCCCTCCTCTGCCTTCTTTCCCCAGCCGATTCCAAGCTCCGCCTTCTCTCCTTCTCTCTCTTCTCTTCACCGTCGAATCCCCTCATTTTGCCACGTGAGCCCAACCATCGCCAGCCTACTTCTCCTCTTCCTCCAGCCTTAGCCTTGCTCGGCCCCTCAGCCGCCATCGTACCCTGTCCAGACGGTGAGCATTTTCTTCCTCTGAGCATCCTTTTTCCACTTATGCATCATCTATAGTTTTATAAAGTATATATATGTATATGTGCTGTTTACATGTTATATGTAAAGGTTATATATATAGTTTATACAAGTATATCTATATTATATGATATGTTAAGTTATATATAAAACTTTCGCAAACTTTTGTTTCACTTGTAGTCTTTTGTTTGTACTGACTTTGAAAAGCTACAGTAATTTAAAAAAATAAGTTTTAATGCCTACCAAATAGTAGGATATATTTCAGTGCATATGGCCTATTGCTATTGTACATATAGTTTATATAATATTTCTGTAGAGTTTGAGGTCTGCACGTATATAAGTGGATATAAATCTATAGTTATATTTATGTTATATATATTCATATTTAATTATAAATTTTAAGCCTACAGTTAAGCCACTGCTAGTTGCATATATATGTATTGTTGTTGTTTGTATATATTGGTTGGGTAGTCTAGATTTCATTCATTTACATGTTATCACTTTATTTTTTCGCATATATGGTTATACTTGAAATAAGTTACATATAAAATATAGTATGATGAAGCCATTTATTCCAGTCTGCATCTGTTAGTTCACGTATAATAAAATATGTTGTTTTTCCAATATAAAATATTATCTATATAAGATTCGACAGTGTATACATTTGTCTTGGTTTAATAATATGTTCATGTACATGTAGGGTCTGTTATATATAGTTTATAAAGGAAAAATGTCTATGTTCATATAGAAGCTGTTATGTCAGTAAATGTATTATTTTAAGTATGAAAATTTTAGGAAAGATCATGTAAATCTGGTATATATTTTAATGGTTATAGTACTCCAATATATGGGTATATCGCATGCAAGTTTAGTTTATAAGTTAGCATATTGACGAGTTGTTTTCATTTTTATTGATTTATTTGTTATGTGGACTGTATGTTATGCATATATATGATGTGGTTGAATACACAGTAAGTAATAATGCTCGGTTATAGATTTCTTCTTTCAGACAGTATTGTAAGTTGTTATATAGTTTGTTTTGTAAATATATTTCAAATACTTATATTTCAAATATAGTTTTATAGGTGGGTTGTATAGATTTATAATACGTTCTATTTTTTTACATTTGATAGTTCGCATATATATAAAGTTTTCTCTGTTATATAATTGATGTTATTGTGTAAGAGAATGTATGTATTTTACATTTTAAGTATGGGATTAAGAAAAAAAATTGAAAAAATGAATGTTTTAAATTGATTTTAGAAAATAATATATATATTTTAGTTCAATTTATATCAACTGATTCAATCGTTCTCATCGATTTCCCTTTTTCAGCCTTGTCTGTCGTGCCTGTTTTCTGCATCAAATCACGTCCATCTAGCGTTGCTTTGGATTTCGTA
This sequence comes from Allium fistulosum, assembly GCA_030737815.1. Lineage (NCBI taxonomy): Eukaryota > Viridiplantae > Streptophyta > Magnoliopsida > Asparagales > Amaryllidaceae > Allium > Allium fistulosum. Next base: position 11,779,444 of record JASFAW010000014.1, read on the forward strand.
GCTGATTTCTATGTCAAATTTCTCTCTAGCCTCGAAAGGTGAGCAATCACTCACGATTAATGTTCTTTTATTTATTAAATCTGATTTCAATTGAAACGACAATTGAAATATGCTGCTGTTAGTTATTTACACTGTTATTACCTGTATCAGTTCACCTGTGACAATTGACACCACTATCGGTTATTTATGAAATGATAATCCTGTTTGATTGATAATTGATTGATTGTTTGTTGTTTATATTGAATGTTAAATTGAAATGTATAAAGTGATAAATATTATGCAAGTAAATTTGACGTAGGATAATTAAATTTGAATCGACATATATGTTGAATTTGATTAGTTGAATATGACCCCTTTTAATTGTTAAATTAATTGACATGTAAATAGTGATAATTACATTTTGAACCATTGAACGTATATTGGATAAATTGTTGTAGTGTTAAAATTGAATCGAATGACAAGTGAAAACCGTAATGTAATAATCTTTAATCTACATGAAATGATAGTGTAGATTCTAGAAATAATTATATTAATTCGTACAAATAACAATGCGAATTAATACGATTATTTCGGGATTATTTGAATTGATTATTGGATTGTTATTGTTCGTTGTTATTGCTTGTTTATTTACTTTGACACCATCCCTGTTATCACACTGCAAGTTCCCTTTACTATGCTTTGATTTTGAATTAAATTGGAATCGGGTTGAAATGATAAATACCCAAATTGAACTTTGACCTAGGATAGAAAATTAAATAAAACTCGATTGGTCAATAATTTGATTTGAAAATAAAACGAAGATTTTATTTGAATAAATAATATGGTTTTGAAATGAAGTTAAAATTTGAATTTTAATGAAAGGAAAATGTTAATATTTAATAATCTGAAACAAAATATTAACAATGTAATTGATGAAAGAATGATGTTTAATTTGAGAAATGATTGAATTAAGTTTGAAATGATTTAATAATTAGGTTTGAAATTATAATTAAGTTGAAATTATTAAACTTTGAAATTATTTAATAATTAAGTTTTGAATTATTTAAAAATTAAATAAGATTGAATTATTTAATGATTAAATTAAATTGAATTTTTGAATAAGTGAATTTTACTTCGTAAATAATTGAAATTGAGTTTCTTTATTAATTAAGTTTTGGAAAATTATTTAAGTAATTAAATAAGTGAAATTGAATTTCTTTAACCAGAAATAAAATGTGATATTTTTGAAATTAATGTAAGACTTGTAATTGAATTGATTTGATGAATATAATTTAATTAAATTTTTAAGTTTTGATATAATGAAGTTGAATTTAAATAATGGATTTAATGAATTGGAAATTTAATAGAAATTGTTTTGAATGGCAAATTTACTTAATGAATACTGAAGGAAATCGATAAATGAATTTGGAATTGATTTGAATGTTAAATTAAATTAATTTAAATGATTTCGAAGTGAAACTTATATACGAACTTGAAGCAATATTTGAATTGTTTTAAATAAAGAATTGAAATTGTATTATGAGACTTTGAAATGGTAATTTGGAAGTTTTGAAATGTAAATTATGGAAATTGGTTTAGAAGGACAAATGAAATATTGGTTTACAAATTTTATTTGAAACTGAAATTAATTTGGTTTTGAAATATATTAAACGACCAATCGGTGTAATAATTATGAAAGTTATTAAAGAGACCGGAATCGGTTATGGATATACTCTCTATCTAAACCGAAACCACTTTAATAACTATACGCGGAGTGATGATCCAGAATGAAGTGGTTGGAATGATGTACGTGATGACTGAAGAAAGAGAACGATAATGGATAGCTTTGACACTTGTGTCAAATTGGAAATGACTAAAACAGGAGCTGTGCCGGGCCAATGGAGGATTAGCTACCTCAAGTGAACACACTTCTTCGAACTACTCATTACTTGTTGTCGATTGGTGCACCCTTGATTTGGGAGTGTTGTTTCACGGTGTTGCGGTCGCTGCGGCGATGCGTTCTCACCAGTCCGGATCAAGCAAACGGTAGTATCACTACCTTGGGTATTGCCTCATGTGCCTTGTCATACTTGTATTCCCTATTCGCGACCACTACGAATTTGTTTTGTACCTTTAGTATATGGATTGCCCTCTGGTGACTTCCGGTTTTGGGGAAACTACGGTCTTGTATATGCTTTTGGGAATAAAAATGTGTTAAGGGTGGAATGGGCCATGACTTAACACTATTTTGATATCTTTATATTACTGATAGACATTATCTACTTATCGTACACTACTACCTAGTAGATAGTTTAACGGATCCTTAAAGGATGGTTATTCCAAACATCCTTTGAGTTACTTGTATTTCAATTGCTATTTCACTTGAGTTGGATTTATTGATATAAGAATGTTAATCCTGACTCGAGTGTCTTGTGTTTTTGCTTTACGCTCGGGTCAGACTGAGTGTACCAGTATTCGAGACTCACCTTTGGAGTTGGAGCTTTGCTTGAAGATCCAGCCATCTATTCTGCTTTCAGTATTCGATGATTCCAGTGATGTATTCTGATTTGTATCTGATGTATCGTATTACTCTTCCGTTGTATCTGGTTAACTCTGATGTAACTTATACATTTATATAGTAGCTTCATGAACTACTATCTCTTTTATTTCCGCTGCAAATTATTACTCTGTGTCTGTGTTCTGTGATTATTTATTTACTGTATATGTTCAGTTTTGCCAAATTTAAATTAACAACGCGGTATTTTGAGCAATTCAATTCCGGCATGAGTGTCTACCTATACACTTATAATGGATGTGAATGGTGCTGTACAATATATATTATATCGGGTCTACCTATACAATTATATCGGGTCATTACAATATATGTTCATATGTTGGAGTTGTACGTGTTTGGGTTCTTGTTTTTTTGTATATGTATATAAGCCCGTATATTAGTATATAAGCATTTGCATGAGTGATATTTTTTTAAGTAAAACGTATGGGTTTATGTTAATGTCCAAACGTGTTTGAATAAAAAAAAATAAAAAGATTTTTGATGTATAAAGATTTAAAATTTAAGGTTTATATATATTGTTTTTTTATACAAAGTGATATGTTGTTTATCCATATAAGTATTATTTCAAAAATATATTATATATATATGATAGATTTTAAAATATGTGTTTCAAATTTAGCAGAGATTGTGCAATATAATATATATAGATTTTGCTAATACAATTGGTTTAAAAACCTAAATTTAATTTTGGTTATATATATATATATATATATATTTCGTTCCAGTTATCAACTGATTCTTGAATAGCTCTCATCGTTTTTCCCATTTATCAGTTGTTCGTTGAATTCGTGCCTATCTTGCTTTGCTTTGGAAATAGTCATTTGGATTGGTCAATTTCGCAATTCAAATCATAGCCTATTGTGATGTCTACCTTCTCTCTAACCTCGAAAGGTGAGCAATCACTCACGATTAACGTTCTTTTATTTATTAAATTTGATTTCAATTGAAACGACAATTGAAATATGTTGGTGCTAGTTATTTACATTGCTATATATATATGCCATCATCTGTATCTGTTCACCTGTGACATCTGACACCATTATCTGCTATTTATACAATATCAATCCAGTTTGGTTGATAAATGATTGATTGTTGATGTTGACATTGAACGTTAAAATTGTAAATGTTGTAAGTGATAAATAATATGAAATTGAAATTGACGTAGGATAGTTAGATTTAATATATGTGTTAAATTTGATTTAATGACATTTGCATAATATGACCCCTTTAAATGTTGAATTAAATGACATGTAGAAATTTGGTAAAATACACCTTGAACCATGTAAATGTTTGTTGTTTAAATTGATGTAGTATGAAATTGAATAATAGATATCAATTGAAAAACTGTATAAATATTAATGTAATAATCTTTAATCTACATGAAACGATAGTGTAGATTCTAGAAATAATTATATTAATTTGCACAAACAACAATGTGAATTAATACGATTATTTCGAGATTATTTGAATTAATTATTGGATTGTTATTGATTGTTGTTATTGCTTGTTTATTTACTTTGACACCATCCCAGTTATCACACTGCAAGTTCCCTTTGCTATGCTTTGATTTTTGAATTGAAATGGAATCGGGTTGAAATGATAAATACCCAAAATAAAACTTTGACTTAGGATAGAGAATTAAATAAAACCCGATTGGTCAATAATTTGATTTAAAAATAAAATAAAGATTTTTTTTAATAAACGATAAGTTTTTGAAATGAAGTTGGAACTTGAAATTTTATGGAAGGAAATGTTAATATTTAATAATCTGAATCAAAATATTAACATAGTAGTTGATGAAAGAATGTTGTTTTAAAATTTGGAATTATTAATAATTAAGTTGAAATTATTTAATAATTAAGTTTTGAAATTATTTAATAATTAAATAAGATTGAATTATTTAATAATTAAATAAAATTGAATGCTTTAATAAGTGAAATTGAACTTCTTGAATAAGTGAAATTAAGTTTCTTTATTAATTGAGTTTTGAAATTTGTAACTAAGTAAATGAATAAGTGGAATTGAATTTCTTTAACAAGAAATAAAATGATATTTATCGAATCAATGTAAGACTTGTAATTTAAAGAATTGATTTGATGAATTTAATTTAATTCAAATTTGTAAGTTTTGATACAATGAAGTTGAACTTAAGTAATTGATTTAGTGAATTGGAAATTAAATAGAAATTGTTTGAATGATAAATTTACTTAACGAATAATTGAATGAAATCGATAAATGAACTTAAATTGATTTGAATGTAGATTAAATCATTTTAAATGATTTCGGAATGAAACTTATATACGAATTTACATGAATATTGGAATGGTTTAAAATAAAAAATCGTAATTGTATTATAAGATTTTGAAATGGTAATTTGGAAGTTTTGAAACGTAAATTATGGAAATTGATTTAGAAAGACAAATGAAATGTTGGTTTAAAAATTCTATTTGAAATTGAATTTGATTTGGTTTTGAAATATATTAACCGACCAATTGGTGTAATAATTACGAAAGTTATTAAAGAGACCGGAATCGGTTAGGGACATACTCTCTATCTAAACCGAAAACCACTTTAATAACTATACGCGGAGTGTGATCCAGAATGAAGTGGTTGGAATGATGTACGTGAGACTGAAGATAGAGAATGATAATGGATAGCCTTGACACTTGTGTCAAATTGGAAATGACTAAAACAGCAGCCGTGCCGGGCCAAATGGGATTAGCTACCTCAAGCGAACACACTTCTTCGAAAACTACTCATTACATGTTATCGATTGGTGCACCCTCGAATTTTGGGAGTGTTGTTTCGCGATGTTGCGATCGTTGCGACGATGCGTTCTCACCAGTCCGGATCAGGCAAACGGTAGTTTCACTACCTTGGGTATTGCCTCATGTGCCTTGTCATACTTGTATCCCTATATACGCAACCACTACGAATTCGTTTTGTGTTATACCTATGGAGTACTCCCTTATATCCCACTAGTTTACGGTGGAGTTTACAGTGCTGTATAGACTATAACGCTTATATAAAATGTGTTAAGGGGGGTAATGGTAACGCCTTAACATTATTTTGATATTTTATATTACTGATAGGCATTATCTACTTATCGTACACAACTACATAGTAGATAGTTTAACGGATCCTTAAAGGATGGTGTAACGACCCCGAATTTTATATGAATTTAAATTGATAATTTAAATTAATTTTTGAATAAAACTGTGAAATAAATTGATTAAGTGATGCGAGTTTCCCCGATATTCAAGTATATTTTGTATAAATCATTTAAATTTAATAAAATATTGTGAATAAATATATCTTTGATTTGAATTTAAAATGTAAGTAAATGGTTTAAGAAATGAAAATATATAGGATGTTAAAATATAAAGTAAAGATATATATCTTAATCCCATGTTAATAAATCAATACAAAATAATATAAATAGTAATAGACTACAAAATAATAAAAGAAAAATAAAATAAAGTAAAAGATAGAAGTTTACTCATATTATAAAATAAAAACTACTTGTCAATAATAAATCTAAGTGTAAAGTATAAAATAAAATATTATATGTATGATTAATTATGGATGTATGTAGGCAAGAGAAAAGAAAACATTTAAATACAAAGCAAGCAAACAAATGAAGACAACATCACTTTAGCCATAAAATCTCATCTCAGCCGAAGTCAACAAGTATGAACAAATACAAAGTAAAATTATATAGCTTGTAAAATAAGCCAGGCATGTAGAAAAGAAAAATAGGATAAGTATGAAAATGGAAGTATCATGGTACAAAGCATTTAATGCTAGTCATGCAAACATCTCCTCTAGCTCACAATATGTATTCTCAGCCTCCAGATTTTACAAAAATCTCTGAACAAAGCTTGTACCACGCAAATAAACTATCCTGTAAACTGTTTCCATATATCCATCCTCATTCACATTCGATCAGTTCAAAGCTAAGAAAAAAAATGAAGTGAGTATCATTTATAATTTAAACAAAAGAAATTCAACTTGAAAACATCAATAAACAAGGCAAACCAGAGATCAAACGCAAGTGTTCAAGCTTTCGAACTGGAAAATCAAATTTGTAGTTTCAAATCAACAGAGTTCTCTGTTCTTCATGACTGAGGTGAGCAACTTTAATTTTTCTTTTAGACCTCTTTGCTCTTTTATTTGTGAGTAAACCTTCATTCAAAAACCACAGAATCTGTTTATATCTGAATTGTTTGTGGTTGATATCTGAAGTTTGCTGTGAAATATGTTTGAGTGGATGTTAAAAATGCATATTTGTTCATATATCAATATATATAAGCCTGTGTATGTCCATATGCATATATCTCTGTTAAATTACAGGAACAAAACTTAAAACTAAATTCAATTGCTCCTTCTATGATTGATTATAGGTTATGATTCCCAAATGAAAAATGATTAGAAGAGTATAACATCATTTTTTTTTCTTTTTGAATGTTTTCAAAATTTTATGTCAGGTAATCATTTCAAAAATTTAAATTTTACAGTAAGTTATCTCAAACTTGAAAATTCGAACATTTTACTTTAGAGTTTTGGTTACACAAATGGGTTTGAGTTTACCAACGATTATTTTTAAGATGAAAAACAGAATTTTTAGTTTCGATTTGAGATGGAATTTTTAAGATGATGGGAAAACCCATTTTCGTCAATTCTCGGTTGTAAATGACGAATTGAAAGGTGTGTTTGTTATCGAATATAGTTTGAAGGATGTAGATCACCAGAAAAATAGTTAGAGAATTTGTAGATGATCGTGGATGGCGAACAGGGTTGAGTTAGGGTTTAACAACCCAGTTTGTGCAGCGAAGTTTTGAAGGGGAGTTCGTCATCAATATGGCGTCGGAGTTGATAGGACTGGGGGAAGTTGACGCGTAAGGTTGTGGCGACGCTTTGATGAAGTTCCGGTGGTCTCTGGTGAACTTGTTGTCGTCGGCGAGACATTTTTGTGTCGAAGCAGTTGGTTCCAGGTCTGAGCAGTATGCTCGATTTCGATTCCAGCGAGTGGGTGGCTTCGGAGGGGTCGCGATCATGTCTGTAGGTGATCGTCGGCGCGTTGAAGTTCAGGTGGGTGGCCGGAGGTGGCCAGAGGCACGGTGCACGTGCACCGTGCCCATTTGAAGTGCTGAGGATTTTGTTGGGTGAAGACCGGGTATTTGCGAGAGCGATATGATGACCTATCGATTTTCTCTGCATCATGGCTCCGGTATAGAGATTCCCTAAGTGATGGGAAGTCCGATCGAGATTGTGAATACCCGGATTTGCAAGGGCTTCTTTGGAAGTGCCTTCGGTTCTGTTCGAACCCGGAACAGACTTGTATGGATGTGTGTCTGACATTACACTTTGAGATGTAAAGCTGGTTTCTATCAAATACATTTCTGTTGGTGGCGGAGAATTTATTCTCTTAGCTTAACACCCTTCTCTGAGACGTACGAGCTCAGAGGTTATGTAGTTGATGGTTACTAGTGATACATTCCCAATTTGGTAATGTGGCATACGGAGTGCTGCTGATCATTTGTTGATCGAAGCGTGGCTTTGTGAAAAAGCGTGGCTTTGTGGACGAGACTTCGTCGAGCCTCACAACCCGGTAATGGTCAAAACAGGAATGTTGCGACAAAGGTTTGTAGGGGTAGCGCCCCTAGGGTATGTCATTTTCTTCTGGATAAAGGGTGGTGTCATGGTATGGAGCCCAGATACTTACTCATGTGGATACACTTTATTTATTATGTGTGAGGTTGGTTATCGAGCGCTCGGATAAAGGTCGGTAACGACCGGGGGATGACATGACTCGTGTGTTAGTTACCTAGTTACAGCTGTACAGCGTGAGGTAGCGTCGGCCTTTTGTTTGCAGAGATCCGGTTAGGATCCGGGGCGTCTTTCCAGAGGCGTTTCTATCTCGGTAAGGAAGTTCCTTTGCCTGATCATTTGTTGGAAATCCAAAGAAACAATACGAACCCTGTACGGTTTTAGTTGTATTACCTGCTAGGGAATGTGGCGGTAACCTGCTATTGAACGTAGTAGCTATAGTAGGCATACGATGAAATGTTGTATGCTGGCTAAGATTGATATTATACTTTCGAAATATTTTCACACTATGCACTAGTAATAATATCAAAAGAGTTTTCTTTTGCGTAGTAAGCATGTTTGACTATCATAAGAAGAAATCTCCTCCAATTCTGCGATTGCATTGTGTGTGTGGTGGGAGGTCTTATGGTAGTTTCATTTTCCAAAAACATTGCGGATTTCAATGTTTAAAAGCCTTTTGTGTTTGTTTAAAGATAAATTGTTTTTGGTTGCTCACACCAGTCCCACGACTGACCTGGAGTTTATTGTTCCCTTCCTAAACTCTGGGTGCCCACAATTTTCCACACGGGCAGTCTAGAGTTGGGTTTTTTTCAGATATTCAGGTTTAGTAGATTATCTGGAGCTAGTTCAGTTCTTGGAGTTCATGGATTGACGTTGCTTATCTTGGAGCATTCTATTGGGGATATTCTATCCGCTGCTGGTGTTATCTATTTTCTTTTCCGCTGCTATTTCTTGTATCATATCTCTGATGTATATTGGTATCTGTTGTATCATTCTGTTGTATCATACTGTATCGGATTTTGTATCTGTCATTGTATCAATGTTATATATATTGATATATTCTTTTTCTTCCGCTGTGTTGTTATACTTAATGTTGTTATAGCTCCGGCGAATCGGATTTGAACGGTCGAATCTGCGGCATTCTAGTACAATGTGAAGTACGGATGTTGATTTTCGAACGGGAAAAATCCGGATACGTTACATGTGGTATCAGAGCTAAGGTTGAAATTTAGCTCAGGAGTATAACAAATTAAGTAGCTCATTAGAGATAGGGTGAAGTATACCCTAGAATGAGTATTCCTCAAATATCCGTTCGAAAGCCTCAGTAAATTCTCTTGCTATTCACTGATAGTGAGTATGAGTGCAAGAAGAGGATGAGATAGGGGACAGGGGAATACGACTATAAATGGTCGATACTCTGTAACAACAAGGAAATAATCTTTTCTCTATTCATCTCTTTGTTCGTCATCTTTTCTCAATTCATTGATATTTTCTGGTAGATCCAGGAAGAAGAAATTCGATATATTTGATATGGGACGTAAACTCCGGATGGACCAAAATTGTTTGTTTGGATGTATTGTTTGCTTTGTTTGCTATGGTTGATAGGTATATTTTAGTTCTGAACTAAAAGTTTTGAAATTGTATCAATATATCTATCTATTCTTTGGGTTCCGATATATCCTACGAATGGTTAGTTATCCTTTCGAACTAACCGATGTCACTGTATATTTCGTAGATCTGGATAACCCGAGTATCTTATGAAGTGTTAAAACAGATTCGTTCTTGTATTTTTTATTGATATTCTGATTTGGTAAGCCAAATGCAGAATAGATATTCAGTTGATTTGATGAAATATTTTTCATCTATCTTTGTGTCTCTTTGGTAATTTCGAGGACGAAATTCTTTTAAGGGGGGAAGTCTGTAACGACCCCGAATTTTATATGAATTTAAATTGATAATTTAAATTAATTTTTGAATAAAACTGTGAAATAAATTGATTAAGTGATGCGAGTTTCCCCGATATTCAAGTATATTTTGTATAAATCATTTAAATTTAATAAAATATTGTGAATAAATATATCTTTGATTTGAATTTAAAATGTAAGTAAATGGTTTAAGAAATGAAAATATATAGGATGTTAAAATATAAAGTAAAGATATATATCTTAATCCCATGTTAATAAATCAATACAAAATAATATAAATAGTAATAGACTACAAAATAATAAAAGAAAAATAAAATAAAGTAAAAGATAGAAGTTTACTCATATTATAAAATAAAAACTACTTGTCAATAATAAATCTAAGTGTAAAGTATAAAATAAAATATTATATGTATGATTAATTATGGATGTATGTAGGCAAGAGAAAAGAAAACATTTAAATACAAAGCAAGCAAACAAATGAAGACAACATCACTTTAGCCATAAAATCTCATTTCAGCCGAAGTCAACAAGTATGAACAAATACAAAGTAAAATTATATAGCTTGTAAAATAAGCCAGGCATGTAGAAAAGAAAAATAGGATAAGTATGAAAATGGAAGTATCATGGTACAAAGCATTTAATGCTAGTCATGCAAACATCTCCTCTAGCTCACAATATGTATTCTCAGCCTCCAGATTTTACAAAAATCTCTGAACAAAGCTTGTACCACGCAAATAAACTATCCTGTAAACTGTTTCCATATATCCATCCTCATTCACATTCGATCAGTTCAAAGCTAAGAAAAAAATTGAAGTGAGTATCATTTATAATTTAAACAAAAGAAATTCAACTTTAAAACATCAATAAACAAGGCAAACCAGAGATCAAACGCAAGTGTTCAAGCTTTCGAACTGGAAAATCAAATTTGTAGTTTCAAATCAACAGAGTTCTCTGTTCTTCATGACTGAGGTGAGCAACTTTAATTTTTCTTTTAGACCTCTTTGCTCTTTTATTTGTGAGTAAACCTTCATTCAAAAACCACAGAATCTGTTTATATCTGAATTGTTTGTGGTTGATATCTGAAGTTTGCTGTGAAATATGTTTGAGTGGATGTTAAAAATGCATATTTGTTCATATATCAATATATATAAGCCTGTGTATGTCCATATGCATATATCTCTGTTAAGTTACAGGAACAAAACTTAAAACTAAATTCAATTGCTCCTTCTATGATTGATTATAGGTTATGATTCCCAAATGAAAAATGATTAGAAGAGTATAACATCATTTTTTTTTCTTTTTGAATGTTTTCAAAATTTTATGTCAGGTAATCATTTCAAAAATTTAAATTTTACAGTAAGTTATCTTCAAACTTGAAAATTCGAACATTTTACTTTAGAGTTTTGGTTACACAAATGGGTTTGAGTTTACCAACGATTATTTTTAAGATGAAAAACAGAATTTTTAGTTTCGATTCGAGATGGAATTTTTAAGATGATGGGAAAACCCATTTTCGTCAATTCTCGGTTGTAAATGACGAATTGAAAGGTGTGTTTGTTATCGAATATAGTTTGAAGGATGTAGATCACCAGAAAAATAGTTAGAGAATTTGTAGATGATCGTGGATGGCGAACAGGGTTGAGTTAGGGTTTAACAACCCAGTTTGTGCAGCGAAGTTTTGAAGGGGAGTTCGTCATCAATATGGCGTCGGAGTTGATAGGACTGGGGGAAGTTGACGCGTAAGGTTGTGGCGACACTTTGATGAAGTTCCGGTGGTCTCTGGTGAACTTGTTGTCGTCGGCGAGACATTTTTGTGTCGAAGCAGTTGGTTCCAGGTCTGAGCAGTATGCTCGATTTCGATTCCAGCGAGTGGGTGGCTTCGGAGGGGTCACGATCATGTCTGTAGGTGATCGTCGACGCGTTGAAGTTCAGGTGGGTGGCCGGAGGTGGCCAGAGGCACGGTGCACGTGCACCGTGCCCATTTGAAGTGCTGAGGATTTTGTTGGGTGAAGACCAGGTATTTGCGAGAGCGATATGATGACCTATCGATTTTCTCTGCATCATGGCTCCGGTATAGAGATTCCCTAAGTGATGGGAAGTCCGATCGAGATTGTGAATACCCGGATTTGCAAGGGCTTCTTTGGAAGTGCCTTCGGTTCTGTTCGAACCCAGAACAGACTTGTATGGATGTGTGTCTGACATTACACTTTGAGATGTAAAGCTGGTTTCTATCAAATACATTTCTGTTGGTGGCGGAGAATTTATTCTCTTAGCTTAACACCCTTCTCTGAGACGTACGAGCTCAGAGGTTATGTAGTTGATGGTTACTAGTGATACATTCCCAATTTGGTAATGTGGCATACGAAGTGCTGCTGATCATTTGTTGATCGAAGCGTGGCTTTGTGAAAAAGCGTGGCTTTGTGGACGAGACTTCGTCGAGCCTCACAACCCGGTAATGGTCAAAACAGGAATGTTGCGACAAAGGTTTGTAGGGGTAGCGCCCCTAGGGTATGTCATTTTCTTCTGGATAAAGGGTGGTGTCATGGTATGGAGCCCAGATACTTACTCATGTGGATACACTTTATTTATTATGTGTGAGGTTGGTTATCGAGCGCTCGGATAAAGGTCGGTAACGACCGGGGGATGACATGACTCGTGTGTTAGTTACCTAGTTACAGCTGTACAGCGTGAGGTAGCGTCGGCCTTTTGTTTGCAGAGATCCGGTTAGGATCCGGGGCGTCTTTCCAGAGGCGTTTCTATCTCGGTAAGGAAGTTCCTTTGCCTGATCATTTGTTGGAAATCCAAAGAAACAATACGAACCCTGTACGGTTTTAGTTGTATTACCTGCTAGGGAATGTGGCGGTAACCTGCTATTGAACGTAGTAGCTATAGTAGGCATACGATGAAATGTTGTATGCTGGCTAAGATTGATATTATACTTTCGAAATATTTTCACACTATGCACTAGTAATAATATCAAAAGAGTTTTCTTTTGCGTAGTAAGCATGTTTGACTATCATAAGAAGAAATCTCCTCCAATTCTGCGATTGCATTGTGTGTGTGGTGGGAGGTCTTATGGTAGTTTCATTTTCCAAAAACATTGCGGATTTCAATGTTTAAAAGCCTTTTGTGTTTGTTTAAAGATAAACTGTTTTTGGTTGCTCACACCAGTCCCACGACTGACCTGGAGTTTATTGTTCCCTTCCTAAACTCTGGGTGCCCACAATTTTCCACACGGGCAGTCTAGAGTTGGGTTTTTTTCAGATATTCAGGTTTAGTAGATTATCTGGAGCTAGTTCAGTTCTTGGAGTTCATGGATTGACGTTGCTTATCTTGGAGCATTCTATTGGGGATATTCTATCCGCTGCTGGTGTTATCTATTTTCTTTTCCGCTGCTATATCTTGTATCATATCTCTGATGTATATTGGTATCTGTTGTATCATTCTGTTGTATCATACTGTATCGGATTTTGTATCTGTCATTGTATCAATGTTATATATATTGATATATTCTTTTTCTTCCGCTGTGTTGTTATACTTAATGTTGTTATAGCTCCGGCGAATCGGATTTGAACGGTCGAATCTGCGGCATTCTAGTACAATGTGAAGTACGGATGTTGATTTTCGAACGGGCAAAATCCGGATACGTTACATATGGTTATTCCAAACACCCTTTGAGTTACTTGTATTTAAGTTGCTATTTCACTTGAGTTGGATTTATTGATATAAGAATGTTAATCCCGACTCGAGTGTTTTGTGTTTTGCTTTACGCTCGGGTCAGACTGAGTGTACCAGTATCCAAGACTCACCTTTGGAGTTGGAGCTTCGCTTGGAGATCCAGCTATCTATCCAGCTTTCAGATATCCAGTTGATTCCAGTGATTGTATTCTAATATTGTATTTGACTATGGTATTCGAGACTTCTATTGTACCTTATTTTACTCTGATATGTATATAGTAGCTTCATGATCTACTATCTTTTGTTTCCGCTGCATTTATTACTCTGTGTCTATGATCTGTGATTATTTATTTACTGTATATGTTCAGTTTTGCCAAATTTAAATTAACTATTCGGTATTTTGAATTATTCAAGTCCGACATGTGCGGATGCGAATGGTCCAAAATAGCGGGTTGTTACATTGTATGAATCATCCCAAGAGAATTTTGGGAACTGCAGTCATTATTTAAGTTATGAACATAAATATTGTGCATTAATGCAAAATCAGTTTTATATAAAGGAATTCATAAAATGTTTATGAATATTCGTTCTATTATGTTGATAAACAACTGATGTTTCAAGAAATACCAACTCATAGTGAACAAATTTATTTATGAAATTATTGGTATAAAATGGATCTGGATATCCAAGGATAAAACTGATTGCAAGGGATTGAATGAAATTAACCAATCTAAATTGTACACAACACAGTAGAATGTTTAATAAGCATTCTTGTACATTGAAGAGAAACTATAGTTTCTTATCAGTGTCGAGAATAAATAATCCTCGATAGTCAATTAAACCATTAAGAGTATTGACTCTACGATATTGCAAGATGCGCAAATCTGAAATTGATTCCAAGTACATTATCAAAATATGACTTTGAAAGTTGTACCCAAAGGATATGATCCAAATTGGTGACAAATGTGTCTTTAAGAGAAAGACAAACGCGGTGGGAATATAACGAGCCACATTGATAATAATAATATCTTAAATTTTAATCGTTGAAATTAACGTAATAGATTCACCATTCGATGTGCTCAAGTAGGTGCAGATTTTATTCACCAAATTATTGTGTAATATGACTTTATGTTTTGGTATGTTTGTGTTAGAATGGAAAATTCGAAGTAATGATTTAGAGTTAACTATTTACATGTAATAACCAAAGTGTCTCGAAGTCAGTGGGAGCAATATTAAGTTTGTGAGTTTTAGGATATGATCTAAGAGCGAATACGAAAGTATCATTCAAAAAAGCATCAAAATTGAATAAGTGTTTTGATAGAATCAAGTAGTTTGATTATCAATCAAAATGCAAAGGAAGCGTGTGCTCATAACAAAGAAAGTTAAAAGGTTACATGCATATTTATGGACAATAAGTAAACAACACATTGTTGATTATTCAAGATGTACTTGTGCTAAAATCAGCTTTATTTGAAATACTCAACATTGGATTAATAAATTATGTCTTTTATAGCAAGTATAAAAGATGTTGGGAATGTCCCAAATGATATGCAGTGACACCTTATTAAAATGTTTAATATGGAACATGTAAGATTGATTCCTTATGCATTAGCAATATGAATTATCATACATGTTATGTTTTCTTTGATATAGTGATTTTTTTATGTATTTGATACATGAAGCAAATATCAAATCCAAATTAATATCATTAAATGGTTGTTTGAAATGTTCTCGCGTATTTATGAAATACCGAAGAATTGTTCGTAGAAACAATAAACTCCTTATAAAGGAGTGTTCGGACTCAAATTTTCATAAGTAATATTGAGTATAATATGTCAATAATAAATTCAAGGTCAGAATCTTTAATTTGAAAATGTTCCAAATGGAAGACCAGCTGATTCAAGGCTATGTATGTTGCCTTGAATAGCGTCGCAATAAAATCAATGTATATAAATATAAATGCATAAATTTATAACTGAGTTGAAGGTAATTTACAACGTTGGGAATCCCATAACATTGTTATATAGTAACAATGTCACAATATGGTTCATAATAGAACCTAGAGCTCACTGTAAGTCAAGAGACATACTTCGAATTGTTCCATATGATAAAGAAAGTTTATCAGCATCAGAGAGAGTTGATTGACAGAGTAGAAGATTAAAACATAATAGCATACACGTTCACCGAGGGACTGTTCCAATTGGTTTTAATAAAATCGATCGAAGAAGTTGGAATGAGATTCCACAATTGATCCCAAGTGCAAGTGGAAGATTAATATAGTTAGGGTATGCCCTAGGGACAATTATATAATTTCTTACATATATCTAACTTGATAGCCGATCTTGTTCAAACTAAAAGGTGTTTTCTTTCTATTATATATATTTGATATAATATGTTAAAATTATTAATTTAATTAAAGTATATTTAATAGAAAATCCATAAATGGTATGTTTTGTGATAGCAGTTAAAAAGTGTAGTAGCCATGAGTAATTTATCACAATGAAAACAAATATACCATTTTAAATATTCTTAGTCAAGATGTATCGAGACCGAATATCGATACATCCATTGAGACTAGAGTATGTAACGCTCTCCAAATGTTGGCTACTGAATTACTCATGATTGTTGGGGACACCAAGGGGTTACGTACTAATAGTTATTGGATAACTATGGAATAACTCACTCGATAGTTTTCTATCGGTTAATATAACTAAGGTCAAGTAGAGAATATCGATGTGATTAATTTACACAGTTCTCTCGACTTGAGAATACCATTGATCATTAATGTGGAAACTCTGCTTTGATTATGGTTAAATCGTAGAACTACATCCATCGAACGACTATAGTTGGGTCAAGTGGAATCATTGGAGGTGAAAACACTATTCAAAAAAAGATTCGTCTCATTGGTTATATGAGGTTAGTATCACTGTCAACTTATGTCAACTTAAAGTCAAAGTCTCTGGCCATAGCAGTTCAGTTAATAATAATTGTTATTATTGAACCAAGGATTTTGTGTTTGGACTATAAAGTTGAATGTAGACGATATTGGAATTTTGACCATTACCAAGTTCCATAAGTTCTAATATGATAAAGTTTTAACGAAGAGAATTGGTGTAAATAATTGTCACTGTGGGGTACCGCTTATAAAATAAGTAAAATTGGATTTTACCAAAAGATATATAAGCGATAAATTCATTCAAGATGTCACACTACCTGCTAAGTGACGTGTGAAGGTTAATGTTCGAATAGTTCGATATTAATCGCTGACTGAATTACACATTTGAGTCGCACAATCGAAATGATGAATGCTCTAAATGGACCACATGATTTATATAATTTATAACTATTTTAAATTAATCAAATTATCTAATATTTATGATTAATTACTAAATTTTATTTAATTTGTTTGAATTCCATTAGTATTTAGTAACGTGCGTATATAAATGTTATAAACGCATATATCGATATACGATATTTTTAGAGTGTTTAAGCTTGATTTAAACAGAATAAATGTTAAAAAAGGGGCTTTAATTAAATTAAAGTAATTGATATTTGTAAAATATTAACTATTAAAATTTTATTTGAATTTATTCGAATAACATTAGCATTTAATAGAGTACGTATACAAAAGTTATAAATCCACACACATTTGAATTGGATTTAAATGAGATTGATGCTGATGGGATTTTGGGCATTTTTGAGGGATCATGTGGCACCATTATGGCTAGTCATGCATGTAGAAGAAAGAGAGGATTTGATAGACATTTAAAAGGAATTAAGAGGGGAAAGTTTTAAGGAAGGAATATGAAATATTTCTATCATTCCTTTAAAAACAAATCTTCCTTTATTTTTTTCATTATTGATTTCTTTGCTATATAACCATCATTCCTTTCTCCACCCTATGTTAAAATTTCGAAATTTTCATGGCTTATAAACCTTTAAAATTCCAAAATAAAATGTCAAATAAAATTGATAACGAAAGGGGGTTCAAATCACTTCCTACAAAATTCGGAGATCGATTCACGGAATTTAAGAGCCTTTGATTCATCATTCAAGATGTATTCTCCTAGCAACATTTCAAGGTAATAATCTTAATTTTACTTATTTATCATTCATCTTGTTTATATAATTTGGATCCATCACATATTTCATCTCATCTGAGTATTTGTTTATTTAATCACATAGGTTAAATCCCCTTTGCTCCATGTTAATTAATTATATATGTTCATCATGTTCTTTTGATTTGGATCTGATTTAAGATACATTTTGATTGCTTGCCTATTCATATTGTCATTATTAGATCTACATCATATGATTCCATATTTACTTAATTTGTTCATATTGCCTATGTACTCTAGATTTGAAACCTTTGCAACATATGCATGTGTGTTTGATTTATCCCATCTATTTTGTTATTGTTTCAAATTTGTTGTTTAAAAGGATAAACCTTTTTTGATTGAAATCTAAGTCTCAATTAATGAAATATTTTTATTATTGATTCAAATAGAAATGTAGTTTATTAATGTTTGTTTGTATAATTTGGGTTTTTGCATACTTTTGTTCAAAGTTAGAAAAAGAGATTTCTTTATAAACATAACTGGACTTATTTTGCAAAATATCACAAACCTTTGGATTTCCTTTAAAGTTAGGTTTTAATTTGTTGCTTTAGATTAAAGCATATATTAAATTATAAATTTTAATATAAAGGTGTATTAAGTTTAAAACATTATTTACAATGATTTGGGTATATTTGAATGTGTGTGCGTGTGTATGTATATTAATTTTACTTAAGATTTATGAGACAAACTTTTGTGTAAAATTATAATTTTTAATCTTAAACCCTTTTAGTTTTTAAACTATGTTCAAAATTGGTATCTTTAATTTTAAACTTATAAAATAGTGAAACTTAATTTTAACACATTTATATGTATAAGTCTATTGTATATAAATGTGTGTGTAATATATATATGTGTGTATGTACATATATTTTAAATAATACTATGGGCGATAAAGATACATGAATGAAACATCATCTATGTACACAATCTGGTATGTTGCACTTACATAGTTTACCGTAGACATTAGGACATAGTTATATTTCATGCCATGAATAAATTGCTAGCTAATGACATTCAATGAATCAATCAATTTAAATAAGGAGAGAGAATGAAAGGTTTCTCTCTTCATGTAATGCAAATCATGCTCTTAATTAATCACTTGTTTTTCAAAAAGAAAAAAAAGCTTCCTTTCCCTAAATTAACTCTTATAAATAATTGTTAGGTGTATTTGATATACTATACATTTAGATTAATTAAATTTTAAACTTTCTTTTAACCAATTTTAAATAAAATAAGATTACATTTAAAGTTTTATCAGATTGGATCTAGTATACCTTCAGACTTCATAGGCCCAATCGATCCAAAATGGTAATTTTTTTGAAATTCATCCATTTTTTCCAGTGCGGGTTGGCCTAGTTCCAATAGAGTCAATATAGTGTCACTGGATAGCGTTGGTAAGTACCCCATGAAACAATGTCAACTTGGCATCAAAAAAATTCCCATGTACTTTTTATCGATGTCATGTATGGTGTCGACGTGATGTCGGTATTTGGTTTACCAACGTCGCGGCGATGCCATATTGGCATCGGTAAACTCGAGTTTCTTTGTAGTGGATGCAAAACTGCTTTTGTCATGGCATATACTTTATCTTCTTCTGCCCATGCTTTCATTCTTCACTAAATCCAAACCTTTGTTTCAAATCCTCGCACAAATAATGATAATATGATGAAATCAACTATTAGAACTGTGGTTTTGTGAGGTTCTTTGTGGTTCATCAAGGTTGGATGTAAATCAAGGTTTTTTGGACTTCGTACCTCTTTGTTGAATGACCGATGGTTTTGATGGTCAGACCGGAGGCCTAATCCAGTCTTTAGAACACTACTTGAAGGTGAGAGAAGTTGTAGATTGTGTCTCTCACTCCATGCATATGTCATGCCTATTTATAAGGGTGATTTTTATGCATTTTAGTTCCCTTCTTTATTTTTCACAAAAACATTTATATTACAAATGGGAAAAACTTGTCAAATGTTACTATGGGTTCATGCTTAAGTTCATGTAGTAGAGTGTATATATGTGGAAAATGGTGTAGTATAGATTATACTTGTGTGAACAGATCTTAAGGCTACTTTATCACTAAAAGGGATGCAGGCGAATAGTGATTTATAACTTATGTAGAACTTTTATAAATTGTTTCAAGATTTAAATCAAAACAAAGATATATATTAACAGGCAGTCACAAATGTATATAAATGCAGTAAAATAAAGTAAAAGCAAGATAGATGAAACCAAGAGTTTTATACTAGTTTGGATTTACTGATCCAACATCCATACTATACAATATATGTACAGATTTCCTTTCAAACGTATACTTTAATCAGGTAGCAAGCAAACCAGAATACATTTTTATTTTCAAGACAACAAGGTACACCCTTTTGATTTTTCGAGCTTAGGGTAGACACTTTTTCTTTAACCGGGCAACAAGATCACCTACTTGATTTAAACGGGCAACAAGCACACTCATTTGATTTGAACAGGCAATAGCCATACCCACTTGATTTGAACAGGCAACAAACACATGCATACAAATAGTAGAAGAGAGTTGCTGATTCCAAATACAAAAGGTTGTACTTTGGATATAAAAAATCATTTAGCCTTTGGATAGCATTTTGATCTTTGAATTGATGAGAGAACACTTGCAAATTAGTGAGTAGATTATAAAGAATTAATATAGTAAAGTGGAGATTGAATTTGAGTAAGTTATAGAAAGTGGATTTTGTGAAATATATAATGAGAATTTGCAGTAAGAAGAATAAAGAAAAGATGGTTATTAAAATTCGTTTTTCAATCCCCTTTATATAGCGTTTGGAGGGATATGTCTATTCGCAAAGAGATAGAGCCAAAAATCACAACAATTAAAATTTTTAAAAGCAACTCTTAAATGGTACATACGTTGACATACATAAGCAGGGTGTGTCGACATACCTTTATATTTTGAGAAAAAAATAACACATTTGAAGTGCTATAAAATTCTAGTATTTTGTAAAATCATTTAAAAATAGTTTTTTTAAATACTTTTTAATATATATAACTTTATAAAATATGTGCAAAAACATATTCTAAAAATAAAATAATTATTTTATGAAACAGTATTCAAAGAAAGTTACTATTCAAGGACCTTTACAAATTTCTCTAATGTCTATTAACTATAACATATTGTCCTGAACTCTTCATGTCTCTGTTTCTAAACTCATGAGTCTTCAATTATCTTGATCATTTCTGAATCTTGTTCTCTAGATTTTTTACTGATCGGTCTTTAAACTCGATTATTCTGTACTTGTATGGACCTGTGTAATATCCTGAAAAATATTTTATACAACTTAGAAAAACATTAGTACTGTATTTATATAGTTTTTGTCACCAAAATCAATATCTGTGTTATTAATATCTCCCCTTGTTTGCTGATAACAACAATGAAAATATATTTATTACATAATATAATGTTACTCCCCATTAATTGGTTAACTCCCTTATTTGAGTAACTCTCCCTTAGTATATGCATCTATTATATTTTTCTCTTCCTTTTTCATTAACAAAAATGGGTAAAGAAAAACAAACTTCCCCTACATATGACATATTTATACACTATGAAAAATGTTGTATATGGAATCAAAATCAACATTAATTGTGAAATAATATTTCTAAGAAATAACTTTATATACATACAATTATAGTTACATATGTTTAAACCATACATCAAAATTTTTATGTCTATACATGCTTATACATAATTAATTACATGAAAAAGTACAAATAAAATTAAAGTTAATTATACTGAACAAAATGTACAAATAATAAATGCATATTTTAAATGCAAATTAAAACTATATTTTCTGGGGAACTTCGACCCATCCTTCGGATCCAAAGTTTGGAATTGTGTTGATAACTTCTCAATCTTCATGTTCTACTCTCGCTTTAGAGTTCAGGCATTTCGGGGCATTGCGTTGAACTTATTTGGCGAAACAAGAAATCAAACATCAAGATAATCGAATTGCTTTTCTTATTCTTTGATCATTTGCATTTGACTCAACTCCAAGTATCATTGATTGAGAAGAATGAAGCAAAGAGAATCTTTGAATGATCGAAGAGTTTTTTCTAGATTGTCACTAAGTTTTTGTTGTATGTTAAAATACGTTTTTATAAAAAGAGATATATAGAGAGGAATAAAATAAGAAGATGTATTGATGTTTGATTTTTTGTGGAAGAGATATAATTTTATAGTAGTGAAGAGACAGATTAATAACTAACCCCACCAGAAAATAATTAATCTTTTTGAATTTCAAATTCTAGAAATACCAGAGTATGTTGACATACATGAGTTGGCTATGTCGACATATATGCGTAAATTTGCATACTTTTGTTTTAATTTTTGTTTATAGTTTATATTATTTTAGTTTATGATTCCAGAGAATAAAAGGACGTTATTAAACAACAAAATGAAATCTCTAAGAAAATTTCATTAATTAAATAGAAAGATACATAATCATAATGAAAAATACAAGAAAATGACATAAATAAAAACTAGAAAATATAAAGATAGCTAAGTAGATCTAGAATGATAATTAAGAAGAAGATAGCTAAGTGAACTTCTTACTCAAAGAGTGCTTAAGCTTCTTTTGATTGTTAAGAAGCTTGTCTAGATTCCTAAGTATCTTTTTGTTTAAATAGCGAGATGGTTTGTTATAGATTTCAAGAGATGTATCCATTTCCTTCTCCTTTTCTTCTTTTTCTTCCCCCTTTTCTATTTCTGTATCATCACTTTCTTCTTCTTGAAGAATCTCTTGCTCTTTCTTTCTTATCAACCTTTCCCTTTTTGGTAAGAGACTCGTAGGGTTCAATTCGAGAGGAATGTGCATGAGAGAGATATTAGTTTTATTAAAAAAGATTATGAGGCAAAACGTTTTCATTTCTTAGGTCAATACCAAAATTATTAAAAAATTTAGTAAGACACACATTGTACACTTTCATGTCTAGAAATTTCTTTTGAACAAATTCATCCAAAATCACATAAGCTCAGTTTATATCATATTTTTCAAAAATAGCAAAGGGGCTTTGAATTTTTTTTTGAGTGGGGTTGTCGTAATTCCCAGTTCTTGGTATAATACTTTGTTGTAAATAAGACTCATTGGTCTTGCATTAGCTAAATTCCTTTATGCAAATTCAAAATTATTTAAATAGTATTAAAATAAAATCACATATTTATCATTTAGGAAAATAACCTTGAAAACTTTATTAATAAAAATCCCTAGCAAAACGAAAATCTAGAAAAATTATCGATAAGAAATAATAATTATTACAATATCTATAGATGTAAAGAAATTGTTCCGTCAAAAATCACATATTTTTACCTTGAGTTGATAATTAGTTAGGTGGTAAATGTAAGTGTGGGGATTATAATTTATTTCGGCAAACCCAATATGTTATTTTCAAGTTACGGTCCTAATGATAGATATAAGTAATATGTAGCCAAAAATGGTAGTAATTTAAAATATAGTTATTATACTGGTTTTGAGCTACATTTATATATGTGTGTGTGTGTGTGCGTTAAAATTTCTTTTATGGAAAAAAGAATTATGGTACATGTCCACAGGTGTGGTGCAATGGAGGAGGGGTGCCTAAGTCTAATAATAGACGAGGTTCGAGCCCTGAATATAATACAAAAATTGCATGATTTCACAATTTCCATACATATTATTCTCAGTTTATGTAATTAATGTTTTTTCTTTGTGTACTAAAGAATATAATGTATTTGAGATAGATAAAATTTACGAATAAAGAAATTAAATCATTAGAGGCCAAATTTGAAAAGAATCCCAAAAGACATTTGGATTGGTGGTATTTTTTGTATCCAATTGTTATATTGATTTAGCGGAATGCAAACCACATAGAAGAAACAACATCACATATATTAAGGATCAAATGGATAATAAACAAAGCTTGGGAAAATATTTATGTTTATAAAATTTAGTTATTTTTACAATAATAATTAAAGAAGGTTATAAAGAATGGACATTATAAGTGAATTAAAATGTATTAATTTCACAAAGTAAGAAGAAAATCTTCAACTAATATATCCAATTTTATTCAATAAAAGTTAAGCTAAAAACATGGTTGAATGTTGTTAAAGTTAGATCCATTGATCTCAGCTGAATATTACTCATTAAATGGTCAATGTTGTAGACCGATATACATTTATTACATTTAATTCACATCTTTATGTATGTGTAAGCTTTGAAATTAATTTAAAATTTGAAAGAAAACATTAAAATTATAACTAATTTTAATTAGAATCTCTTAAGTTTTAGTGAACATAACTAAATAGAAAATCAACATGTAATCATTTCCTTAATATAAATTCAAATCAAATTAAATAAAATTAACTATAATTAACTTTTTAACTACTTTGGTTTCAAATTATGTCAACAAATATTCTTCTGTTTGGTATTGATAAATCTATTTCTATTGAATTTCTATTTAACTGAACTAAAATTATTATAATTAATTATGTTTTGAATTCTTAAATGCTACTAATTTGTAGGTTTTAAATCATTCTTAATTAAGTAATGAACTATACATTCACATCAAATTTGTTAGCTTGCAAAACACAAAAACATATTAATAAATATGTAACATGATGAGATGACTTATTTTTCTAATTATGAATTCAGTTCATCTCCTTTTATCTACTATACTTTATGTTTAGAAATTCAAATTATGGTAGTAACTTATTACTCTAACCTTGATATTATTACACAATTATCTTTTAAAAAGAAATTAAGAGTGACATATCCTCTATCCCTTTGTTTATTAATTGTAATATCATATCATAATCCCAAATACGGGATCATCCAATGAATCATGATATATGTATTTATGTATGTATGTGCAACGACTTGTAAATTTTGAGTCTTCGAATTTGAATATAATTTATTTAAATATTTGAATTTAATTATAATAAAATCAATGTTGCAAATTAAGACTTGATTTTTGATGATGTATTTTTAATTTAATTTATACGATTTTCAATTTGAAAAATAGTTAAATTTTTGTTTGATGCTTTTTTCATCAAACGTCGGTACTTTTGAAATTTCACAGAATAAGACGGCCGGTGTATATTATTATTTTTTTGTGATCGTGAAACATTGTTGTGTGCGACCGTATTTTTATTTTTATTGTTCGCGGATCGTACGTGAACGTGACTTTGCAGCGAGGTACCCTAAAACTTTTTAAAACTAAATTTTCCAAAAATATATACGCACGTACATACCATTTTGCCCGTACCTTTGCTTACGCTCGTTTTCCGTTATCACTTGTCATTGTTGTCCTTGCACATGTTTTTTTTAAACTAGTCTAAAAGTAAACTTTGCCTATATATTTACACTCACGCATGGACACAATAACAAGCTCTTTCACTTTTTTCCTGCAAAATAAAACACGTGCAAGAAAAGAAAAAAAGGCAAGAGAGAGGGTGAACATGCATGAAACAAAATCTAGAAACACATTTTATCACCATACTCCCTCACTTCACTCAGTTCTCCTCCATCACTGTGTTTCTTTTCCTGCCATTCATTACATTTACCCATGTTCTAATTAGACTTTTGTTTTCCTTAGCTCTTAAGAAATATTAGCATATATATATATATACATATGTATGTATGCATGCATGCATGCAAGCTTATACAAGCACAAGGAGGGAGAGATGAAACACATGCATGAAATAAAATGCATGAGCAGGTGGGAAAAAGGTGAAGAGGAGGAGGAGCATGCATGTTGGGCCTTTCTAGGCTCGGCAGCGTGAGCAAATTTAAGTTCTTTAAAGAATTTTAAGAATTTCACTACACGTTTACATTTTACTTAATCAGTTGTTGTGTGCTTAAATTTTAGCAACAGTGGCAAGAGCTTGTAGTATGTTGTATACTTGTAGACTGTTTGCGCAGTTGGTAGTGAACGTGTGCAAGTTGAAGGAGAAGGTGATGGTGCACATGTGTTTTCAATTTGGGCCTTGGGTCTTTGGGTGAGAATGGTTATTTAATTAGTTATTTTCTAGTTAGTTAGTTTAATTAGTTTAACTTTAAAAATTTGATATCTCCTCTATGCGAAGTCCATTTAACCCATGGTCTTCGGTTATAGATTCGTATTAATGAATAAAACACATTAGTAAAATCATTTGACACATTTGGTGAAGTATAAATATTGATAAAATATTAGTTATTGAATTTGACTACGATTAACGTAGTTAAATAATTATATTCCATTAGTGACATTCAATTATGAAGAATTGGTAAAACTTAGCTTGAATTCTTATTAATCACCAGCATCCTTATTTATAATACACACCCAAGACTTTATCTTATGACTTATGGTAACTCTAGAATTGCGGAAACAGCAGGAAATCTTCCGAAGATATATCCCTTATTACATACCACTCATAACATCTAATCATATATTGCGAAAACAGCAGGAAATCTTCCGAAGATATATCCTTTATTACATACCACTCATAACATCTAATCATATATTCCAAATATAACATAATATCCTAATCATATATCATAATATCTAATCATATATTCTAAATATATCTCAATACCCCCCCTCAAGTTAAAGCATGAGATTCAAAAATGCCCAACTTGGAGAGAAGTAAATCAAATTGAGCCTTGCCGAGAGCCTTTGTAAATATGTCCGCCAACTGTGACGATGTCGAGACATGAGTAGGAGATATCAAACCTTCATTTATCGCATCACGAACAAAGTGACAATCAACCTCGATGTGTTTCGTCCGCTCATGAAAAACAGGATTCTTTGCTTTATGTAACGCCGATTCACTATCACAAAATAAATTAATAGCTTTAGGATGATGCACACCCAAACTCAGCAACAACCCTTTTAGCCACTTCAATTCGTAGGTAATTGTAGCCATAGACCTATATTCGGCTTCCGCGGAAAACCGAGATACCGTATGTTGTTTCTTTGTCTTCCAAGAAATAGGAGATTGACCAAGGAACACAAGCCAACCTGTCAACGAGCGACGAGTAAGAGGACAAGCCGCCCAATCCGAATTACACCATCCTTCCAAGGTCAACTCACTGTCAGCACGGAGCCAAATACCCTGACCCGGAGTCCCTTTCAAATAACGCACAACCCGGAGAGCCGCTTCCCAATGTTCAATTCGAGCTGCTTGCATAAATTGAGACAAAATATGAACTGAATAAGCCAGGTCCGGTCGAGTAACCGCAAGATAAATCAAACGAACCACAAGTCGTCGGTATGATTCAGGATCTGCTAGAAACCCTCCAGTTGCAAGACCTAGCTTATGATTTTGTTCTATAGGAAACCCAATCGGTTTTGCCCCCAATAAGCCTGCTTCAGAAATAATATCCAAAGTACATTTGCGCTGACATAAAAACAAGCCTGATGAACTATGGGCGACCTCAATCCCCAAAAAATATTTGAGATTTCCAAGATCTTTCATTTTAAAACAATCACTAAGATAAGCTTTGAATATGGTAAGCGCAGCGGAATCATTTCCAGAAACAACAAGATCATCAACATAAACTATGACATTAATCTGAACACCGCCTTTAGTAAATGTAAAAAGAGAATAATCTGAACAAGACTGAAGAAAGCCGTACCCTTTCAAAGCCGACACCAATTTTGCAAACCAACATCTTGGAGCTTGCTTTAAGCCATACAATGACCATTACGCCATAAATGACCTTCTGCAACACAAAAAAAATGTTGGCTCAGGCCCAAAAAATGTTGCCATAGGTCTATGGCAACACTTTTAGGGTGATGCAATTTTTGCCGTTGCCTTAGACCTCAAAGACAACATTTTGACTATCTAAGGCAACATAAGTAATATTGTTGCAATAGAAACCTATTTGGGTCTATGGCAACACCCATAAGTGCCTGTAGCAACATTCAAAAATGTTGCTATAGATATTAATTTTCTGAATTTGTGGGGCCCACAATGTAGAGCATATTTGATTTTTTTAATAGAAATAAATATTTATTTAATAAAATGCTATTTGCACAGAATTTGATATTCAAACAGTAATTTATTTAAATAAATATTTTATTTCAACATTTGAAATAGTACAAATTCCTGACTCCACTATTTTACAATTCAATGATATATAACACTGATATTCACATATACAGATATTCCTCACTACATCACTCAGTTCACTCATTACATATGCAATTTCAATTTATACAGACATCGACACTGACAAATATATGACGAGCCGAGTGCCGAGCCGAAGGCGAGCCGAGTAGCGGGTCCAAGCGCAGCGCCGGCGGGGGTCCGGGGCACCGCCCGATTCATCCGATTTCGGAAGATCGAGCCTTCTTTGAAACCTGTCTTCAAGCTCATGCACATTTGATTTGACTCTGCCTTCAAGCTTATATCCAGTAGTCCAGTCTTCAATACCTGTCACGTATAATTCAAAAGCAGTAATCTGGAAAATAATATTTAACTCGAACAGAAAATGAAAATATTTTTGTTATATTATTTGCCTCAGGTATTTGGGTTGTTTCTTTTCATAAGTGCATAAGCCAAACACGAATGCAACACATGGATACAAGGCAGTATGGAAGACAGCAAGCAATAGTTTAGGCAAAAATGCACAAAGGAGAAGCCAAGTGCACAAAGTAGTACTCAACACAGCAAGCAACATAACATGACCAAGAAATGCATGTACATGGATGAACATACATGCATCATAAGGCTTGCTACAAGAAACTACTCAAGTGCAACTACTCAAGTGCAAGTTCATACTCAAGTGCAGCCAGATATGTAGACAAGCCAAAAAAATGGACATGGCACAAGGTCAAACCCAAGTCATCGACTGGATTCAACTCAGGGCCAAGCAACCAACAAAACAAACAAGAACCAGGTTCAGCAAAATATAGACAAGCCAGTGCAAGAAACACAGCAGTACACATAGGCAGCCTATCAAGCAAAAACAGTGAATGCATCAGGCATGTACAAGAGAAACATAGGCAGTAATATGATATATAGAGGACTTGGAGCATCAGTTCATGTTAAAGAACAAGGTTAGCATGGTACCAGTTCAGTCCAGACCAAGCAAAACCAACAAAGCTCAACACACATATGTTTGTATATATCGTGGAAATCAAAACTCAATGTTCAGATTAGTCAACAGATTTAGAAAACCAAAGATCACTTTCAAAGTTCTGATTTTCAAAAATGCAGAAGTTTTCAAGTGAAGCAGTTTTCAAGAGGACATCAGAATACAAATACTTCAAGTTCTGGTTTAACAAATGCAACAAGGTACAAAGGTATGTGAACAAGTTTAACAAAGGTTCAAGTTCTGGTTTAAAAAATGCAGTAGAAAGGAGCTAACAAGCTCAGATCAGAAATCAAAAACAAGCCAGTGAACCAAAATCCAACATACCAAATAATATCACATCGCAATTCATCATCGGCAAAGCAAAATTAAGCCAGTGAACCAAAATTCAACATACCAATTCATCATCGCAATCCAACATACCAGATTTCTCAAAGTCCAACAGAAAGATTAAACTCGAGATTATAGGAAATAAAGCCTATAAATAAATCCTAATTCATCATCGGCAAAAGCGTGCGTGTGTAACCAAAATCGAGAATATTCAAGTAAACCAGAAGGCAGAAAACATACCAAATAATATCACATCGCACCCGACGACGAAGTCAAAGCAATTCGAGCAATCAATCAAGGAGAACGAAGGAGCAAGCTACCAGGAACGTTTCTCACACTAGATTCGATCAATCAGAGCATCAAAGCAACTAGAATCGCGTGCCCTAGTTTTCACCGAAACCAATTCGACTACCCCCTACCACTCTGACATCAGGCCCCAACCATGAAATTGCGACCAAATCAGCAACTCCCTGAACCATCGCAATCCCACAACCTTACCTCGAATCACCAGAATCGCCAAAAACCTGAACAAAATCGCAAATCCGGAAGTAGTGAGGAAAACTGACGCGAGCCGAAAGAAAATAACGGAAATTGATATGGCCGACAGGGGATAAAAGCAAAGCCAGTTATTCTCCAGATCGAAGAAACAAGGAGGAGCGGCGTCATTTTTTTAAAGTCGGCAGAATAAAAATTAGGGAATGGAAAATTGGGGGTGAGAAACGAAAGCGGGTGAGTGAAAAGTAAAGTGGGAAATGGAAATTGGTAAGGTGTGGATCGATGGTGTGAATCGATGGTTGAGATTTTGTTTTAAATGGTGGTGTGGATCGCTGAGGTGTAAATTTTTTTAATTAGAATATATCTATGGCAACACTATATAAAAATGTTGCATCGTGTTACACTTGTTTAGCTAGAGCAACACATTTTTATGGCTAAGGTAACACCAAAAACACAACGTTGCAGTAGGACCAAAATTTTATAGCTGTCGCAACATTTTAGCTGGCAACACCTTGCAAAAATGTTGCAGAAGGTCATCTATGGCGTAGTGGACTTACGTAACCGACACACCAAAGTTGGATCCGAACTCTCAAACCCGGGAGGTAATTTCATTTATACCTCCTTATCAAGATCACCATGTAGGAACGCATTATGAATGTTAACTCCACTTTTTGGGGCGACCTAAAACTTTGCGACCTAACACTCAGCGACCTAAAACTTCCGAGCGACCTAACTTCTCCAACTTCCTAGCGACCTAACTCCTCCAACGACCTAACGACCTAAAGTCTCTAGCGACCTAACTCCAGAAAGAGGGTTAACGACCTAAAGGTTAAGCGACTTAACGACCTAAAGGTTAAGCAACCTAACGACCTAAAGTTCAGCGACCTAAACCTAACAACTCAGCAGGCTTTGAAGATAACCCGCACATCACCTTTCCCTTTAGGTCGCACGCGACCTACGACCTATCTTAGGTCGCTCATGACTCATAACTTAGCAACTCATTCAGATACAAAACTGCTAGGTCACAAACCATGCCCACTAGGTCGCCAACAACCTATGACCTACCTTAACCTGCTCACGACCTATGACTTGTCAATATGATCAAATGGTCAGGAGCAAAACTGTTAAGTCGTAAAATGTGCCTACTAGGTCGCCCATGACCTACGACATACCCCTAGGTCGTTCACGACCCACGACCTAACTTCGAACTCTCCCTATAAATACCCCACTTACTCCAACTTCAAAAGGACTTTGGGATCATTCTCTGGAGCGCCTATACTCTGCTGCTTTCTCGACTCAACCAACACTCCAAACACCAAAGACACTTCAACGAACTTCAAGAGGATATCTAACACATTCAACACGAATTCGACAGATCCTTCTACATCGGAGTTCTAGTTACTTGTCTAAAGTTTGTCGTAATCAAGTTGTAATCGAGGAATTGTTGTAGAAAGTTGTAATCAAACTAGCAATAAAGAAGATAAAGTGGACGTAGGCTTAATTTCGAGCCGAACCACTATAAAACTGCTGTCTCTTTACTTTTCTGCTATTTCTTGCTTATATTATGTTCCCGTACCAACGGGTGGTGCTTTCACATAACTCATACACACACCGGGGTGTTAGCGTTCAATTTTCAACGTTAACATTTTGGTGCTTTCACTGAGAACCCAACTCAGGAATATTCTCACCATTGCGCCGCAAAAGTTTGTTGAAAGAATCTCTCTAAAGACCAGAAGTCTGTCTGAAATCATGGCTCCTGGAAGAAAGAGTAGATCTACCAGATCCGGAAATGCTCATGAGGGGACCTCCGCTTCCCCAACAGCAAACCAGGCAACTCCTACCGTTGGAGTCACAAGGGCTGAATTAGACGATGCAGTATCTGGATTATACCAGCAAATTGAAGCTCAAAATGCTTTAATGATGGACAGATTAAACGCTCTGCTGGGGGCAAATCGACAACCAGAAAACAATGAAACAACCTTTGCCGAAGATGCTCATAATCCCCAAGAGAGAGGTATTCCTCAAAGAGCAACTGGCACCGCCGAAGCGCCACCTTTCCAAGCTGAAGGTTCAAGGCCGCAGCCAACTTTCCACGAACATTTGCCCAGGCAAACTTCCGAAAGGAGAGCTGACGTCTGCCCGGAGATGCCTCTGAACAATGAGGAGTACCTATCAGGGATGGTTCGCCGAATCATGAAAGAGAGCATGCAGAGGGAAGAAAATGAGAACGACTAGGGATTTGCTCCAAGCAAGACTCCGTTTACGGAAAGGATCCTGAAAGCAGAATTTCCAAGGAAATTTGTACCTCCTACTATCCCGGCCTATAGGGGGACAAGTAACCCAAACCAGTTTCTATACAAGTACGATTGGCATATGACCGGTGCAAGGGCATCAGATGAGATTAAATGCCGATACTTTCCAGTGTACTTGGAAGGAGTGGCTCTACTTTGGTTCACAAAGCTACCAGTTCGGTCCGTAGATCAATTCTCTGACTTAACTCGAAAATTCAAAGATCAGTTCAGGTTGTATGCTTCAAAAGCTAAGGATATAATGTCACTGTCCAGCCTTGAACAAGTGCCCGGAGAATCTATCAGATCTTTCTTGAACCGTTTCAATATAGCCCTAGCCGAAGTGGATAATGCAGAACCCCGTATGATCCTGACTTACCTGATGCGAGCCATCAACAAAACAAGTGAATTCGGAAGATGGTTAAAAACGAAGGAGCCAAACTCACTTGAGAAATTCTATAAGAAGGCCGATGAATTCATGCGCCTAGAAAGCCTTTCTACGCCAGCGAAAGTAGTTGTGGCCGAAGTCAAGAATAACGGTGTTGCTTCTAGCAAGAGAGAATCTGGAAACCAGAAAAGAGAAAATGACGGAGAAAAGAAGCAAGGGAATGAGAAGAAACCTCGCCGCTTTAATCCTCTAGATTTTACTCCCTTAACTGATATACCAGAAAATATCTTCTTCGCAACAAAGGATGTTGTCAAGTATCCCAAACCACCTGAGATGGGGAGAGGGGCAATGCATAATGGGAGATTCTGTCGATTTCACAATCAACCTGGCCATGACACTAACCAATGTCGCCAATTAAAGAATGTGATTGAAGAGTTGCTGAATCAGAATAAGCTGCAACAGTATGTGAAGAAAAACAGAGTCGACCCGACCTCATCCACTCAGGGGCAACGACTTCCTACTCATCAATCCGGCTCAAAAGACAAAACTGTAGAGCAGGAATCAGAGAGGCTTGTCATTAATGTTGTCGCAGGGGTCCTCACACAGCGTCTGACCACACTCCATTCTGATTGGCATATGGATCAGAAACAATGATTCCAGCGGAGATGGAAGTTCAATCCTGAGATTTTGGAACAACAATCACTCGCATCCAATTTTTACTTAACAGCATTGCTTAAATTTGTAAAATGATGTCGGATGTATAACTCTTGTATTGTAAACCACTGAGAAATCAGTGTGAATCAGTAATAAAGAACTATAAATTTTGTATTCTCTAATACTATAAAATGCCTGTCTCGTTTCGATATGCAAGTATCTTTAAAATATTGCTAAAATGTCGATTTAACATTGCAGGCTATCAAAGCAAAGCTTACCTATTCAACACATCACGAAGCCAAGTGATTCCTACAAATCACTCAACAAATGAATGCCAAGCCACAAAAGTTCCAAAATTCAACTCCTACAAAAGAAGTGCTATTAAAACAGTTAGTGATTCCACCAAAGCGGGCATCTTCTTAACGAGAAGATTCCAGACCCTGGCTAACCAATCGCGATCGTTTGTGAAAACGAACATCCGGTAAAGTAGCTTGCGTCTGCCCCATGGATTCACTTAAAGATAATGTACACTTCTCTGGCAAAAAAGCAAACAACTTGCAAAAGGATGGGACATGCACTTGAAGTGATAACGAGGAATCGCTAGGAAGAAGATGGTGGAAGGACACAAGCAACAATGCTACTCCTCCGAGTTCACGTGCTACTCTTCGGAGTCCAAATGCTACTCCTCAGAGTCCTCGTGCTACTCTTCGGAGTCCAACTGCTACTCTTCGGAGTCCAAATTCTACTCCTCCGAGTCCTCGTGCTACTCTTCGGAGTCCAACTGCTACTCCTCCGAGTTCACGTGCTACTCTTCGGAGTCCATGCTACTCCTCAGAGTCCTCGTGCTACTCTTCGGAGTCCAACTGCTACTCTTCGGAGTCCAAATGCTACTCCTCCGAGTCCTCGTGCTACTCTTCGGAGTCCAACTGCTACTCTTCGGAGTCCAAATGCTACTCCTCCGAGTTCACGTGCTACTCTTCGGAGTCCATGCTACTCCTCAGAGTCCTCGTGCTACTCTTCGGGGTCCAACTGCTACTCCTCAGAGTCCTCGTGCTACTCTTCGGAGTCCAAACAATTACCTCTTTGTAGGCAAAAACTGCTTCGGAGGCACAAGCCCTCTTCGGAGGCACACAAGCAAAGACCTCTTCGTAGGCAAAAAACTGCTTTGGAGGCGCAAGCCCTCTTCGGAGGCGCACTTCACCAAGTTGAAGTACCAAACCAAAGCCCTCTTCGGAGGCACAACTCTTCGGAGGAGCCCTCTTCCGAGGCGCAACAAAAAAGCCCTTCCCAAAGGCATATCAAGCAAGCCCTCTTCAGAGGCACACTTTTACTCTCAACATTAAAGTGTTAAACGAAGCCCTCTAACGAGGCACGTCCAATAGATCAAAACATTCTTCAGAAGCTCGCTTCACTGCGTAGGGGAATCCACTTTTCAACAAATAAAAGTGATCATCCCCGAAAGTAGAAGTGTTCTTTAAAAAGAAAGAGAAAGAAAAACTTCTCCGATACAAAGCGTATTCTATTAAAAAGCAGAATAATAATTCCTCAAAACGGAAGAATTATTCTCTAAAATAAGAGTACAAGTCTTTTCAAAATATTGCAGTAAGCCGTGGTATGGGGGCATATAACTATATTAATAAAAACAACGCTCAAACATCATACCACGAGCTCACTGCAGTATCATATAAAGTAAATAAAGAAACTTGTGCAAAAGCAGAGAATAAAAGCGTTCACACATATACTAACAAGAAATTGTACAAGTAAAAAGAACCATTTTATTCCATACTATGAAATTTTTGTACATATGCAGGTTTCAACAAGCGGGGACCGGTACCCGCACAATCTCCGGTCAATACATGCAAAAATCAAAAAGCAAAATAAGAAGCGTAAAGTCCAGCTCATTACTCCTTCTTCCTTCTTCCCGCCACCTTTAGAGCTCTTGCCCGGCTTAATGACTAGTTTCGGAATCCGGCGTGGACGGGTCGGGGAAGAAGGAGAAGAAGGTGTAGCCGGATCTTCTTCTACTTTGTCTTCACCAGCAGAAGCACTTTTATTCTTCTTCTTCGTAATTGTGCGCTTCCCCTTCTTCTTTGAAGAAGACTCACTGCCCGGAGTAAAAAACTCAGAAAGCTTTGTGTCGTCATCATAAGTTTGCTCCGGGGTCTATTCGCCTTCTTCAAGTTCCCCAGTCTTCTGCTCTTGCGAAGCAGGTGGATCATCCAAGCCTTGAAGGGCTCCTATTTGTTCTTCCTGCGATCCCGGCTGAGAAGCAGGAGTGATCTGAAGGGATGGAGGAGGAACAGCTGGAAGTGGAGAAGTTTCCGCAGTCTTCAGTGTTTCCGCTATAGAAGAAAAGAAGTTAAAATCAGTATTCTCCGGAAAAAGAGAAGATGTTGGCTCATCATGACTTAAGTAATAAGCGAGAAATTCATCAAACTCAGGTGAAGCAAGCAAGTAATCCGCTTGTCCTGGTTCGACATTGAAGTTACCTGGAGAAGTCGGTTTAATCACTTCGATATCAAAGTTTTCGGCTTCAGTGTCATCCTGGGTCTTCTCCTCGGCTTGAACAGTGGGAGGCTCGGTAATTGCGGTTTTAACTTCGACTTTTGCAGGAGGTGGAGAATAGGAACTAGAGCCAATGGTATCAAGGTCGACTGAAGCCGGAGGACGAGCGGGGTCAGTTAAAGTCGCTTTCTCCAAACGCTCTCCTTCTGCTGCTTCGGCTCGCTCCCTAGCAAGTTGCTCTTTTCCCCTAGCAAGGGCGGTACGTGCCTCATCATCCAGATAGGTCGCCTCAAGATCCGCCTCTGCATAGCCAGCACCTCCGAACATGTCAATTACTGCTTCCCATACTTCGGCCAAAGTAATTTCGTATGTCGGTCCCAAAAATGAGAGGCTCCCGCGCCCCAAGATGCTATGGATGTAAAAATCAAATAATGTAGAGCTAATTTTGGCCTTCGTCGCCTCGTGTGATTGCTCAGCCGCTTCTTTTCCGGCGATGGCTGCTTCTTTTTCGGCAACGGCCTCATCGCGCTCTTTTTCAGTTTTTGACAGTTGAGCTCGCAACCGCATAACTTCCAAATCATGGGAACTTGCCTTCTCCCGTAGCTGGGCAATATCGGTGCGATAGATTTCTGTCATCTTCTTTTCAGCTTCAAGTTGAGCCTCAGCATTCCGTTGAGCAGTGTGAGCATCGCGAACTTGTTTTTGAAGTTCTTCTTCCTTTTGAGTGTAGGAAGTAGTAGAAGTAACAAGCTCATTTTTGAGTTTCTAACTTCAGCCTCAAGTCTCTCATTGTCCTCAGCAATGCTTGTCATTTCTGTATCGTGCTGCTTAAGAACTTTCTTCCATTCAGAATGATCGTTTTCCATAGTTAACATGGCTTCGAGATTCATATGATTAACCCTTTGAAGCTCGTCAACCAACTTCTGCCATCCGGACATTCTCTCAATGTCAAGCTTAACAACATCGAGATTCCTTAGCATGGCCTTCTTATCAATAGGAACCAAATCTAAGTCAAAGCGCACTCCTTTTAGACACCAATTTGGAAATCGGCTTTGGAGTGTAGGAGGACCATCCCCGTCTTGATACCGAGGCCTGTTGACAATTGTCTGAATGTCAGATTTCTTAAGAGAACCAGAGGGGATGTCAAGAGGGATAGAAGCAGCAGTCTTTTCAGAAATTGCAGACGCGTCCTTTTCGCTAAGTTTGGTCTGTTTGCTTGGATCTTCAGCAACGTGACCTTTCCCTTTAATGTCATAAGATTTCCTTTTATGGGAGTCATCATCCCTTCTTCTTTGCCACTCCTCATAAGTTTTTCTTTCATGAGCTTTTCTGGCAGCTCTTTCTTCATCGGTTTCCCTCGGGGCAGGAAGATATCGCCTATAGTCATAAGTGTCACGGCTTCCATGGCGTTGGAAATTGTCATAGTACGAGCCACTTCGCCCCATCGAAGAATCTGAAAATGAAAAAGAAGTAAAATTTAGAAATCTCCAGGAAAAGGAAATTAAGTGCGAGTAACTGCTAAATATTCCTAAGTGTGTGTGGCGTGTAAACTATGTGCGTCGAGCTACAAACCACTCTTCGGCTTGGGGGTAACGTCAACTTTTGCAGCTGGCGTTAACTTTTGGGTTGATGGAGTTTGCTGCAAGGCGGATGTCGCCTCAATTGTTGAAGAAATAACTTTGGTAGTAATAGGGTCATCCTTAAAGAGCTCTTGTGAAGTTATCATTAAGTCGCTTAGATCATCAAAAGTATCTCCACCGTCGTGCTCAACGGAGTCTTCTTTTTCAACTCCTTCTTCGATCACCGGGGAAAGCGAAAATTTACTAGATGATACCGCGATATCAACAGAAGTAGAGCACTTCACCAATGCAACCTCTACAGCAGGTTCTCCCAAGCCAGTTTCTTCTGCAAAAACTGGGGCATTTGATGTCTCTGTTTGAGAACCGGGGGCAGCTAATAATTTAGTCTCGGAACTAGACACTTCATGAATCTGGGTAGATCGAGAGGAGTGTAAAAGTCCAAACTGGTGCAAAAACTCGTCTTTCAGCAAAAATTTGGCGCTTCTCTCTTCAGCAGCCACAACACTTAAAGTTTCCAAGGTTGGCTTATGGCTGGGATCTCAAAGCGGAGGAGGAAGTGCTACAAAAGTAAAGAATGAAGTTTAGTACTTGACAATTCTAGTTTCAAGAAATTTAGGAAAAATGGAGCAAGCGGAAATAGGCAATCTTACTTCCGATTCTCCAAACGGCGTAGAATCCTGGGGGACAGCGGACAAAGAAGAATTGACTTAAGAACCCGTGTGCACTCTCGGGCAAGTCCAGAATCAATTTACGGTTTCTAGCACCTCTCACAAGTATAATAGAAGGGTGGTCTTTATTCTTTGCGAATGTGCACAAGTAACAGATCTCTTCAAAACTTGGAAGACAGTCGAGCGTCCTCCTGAACAGCACACACAACCCCATCAAGATGGCATAACCGTTGGGGTGTAGCTGGAAGGGAGAGATAGTCAATCGAAGAAGAAGCTATCGAAGAAAATCATTAAAGGGAGGAATAGCCCCACTTAAGCACATCTGATGGTTAACTGCGCCAAAACCAAGAGGTGGCCTGTCAGCAGTATCACTTACTCCAGGAAACAAAGCGTCTGCTTCGGAAATACCGAACCTGGAAACACAATTGACTGAAAGCTTTATGGCTCAAGGTGGTGGAAGTTCTTTCCGGAGGATCAATCAATGGGTTAGCAATCGAAAAATCCTCCCCAGCTTGTCTTGTTTCTTCTTGTTGAGAAGTCATTCTACACAAGGAACTGGATATTCAAATATGAAGGTGCACGTTTCCTAAAAGTGTGAAGTGTTGTGTAAAACTAATAAAATGACAAGCAAATATAACTGGAATCAAATTAGTTGACGTGTGTCGATTATAGAGTTTCAAGGCTTGTTATTTTAAGTCCAAGTACAGTGTTGATGCAAACGAATCAGCTTTAGTTGATTACTTCAGTTTTGTTTCAATACTTCACTTGAATATGTTGATTCACAGCATTTCATTCATGAAGTTCATTTAAGTTGATTATTCTTTATTGACTAATCTGTCATTCGATGTGGGCAGTCAATGGAAGTATATTCGCCCTAGTTTTCTGCAAATGTTGTGTTTGACAGGTTGTTAGATTAAAACATTAGTATAATCTATAATAAATTTCAAACAGTTCAAGTCTAAGCAGTTCAATCGAGTTCTACACAAATTTTACAAGTCTTAGGTCGTCCAGCGACCTAGCATAGTTCGAAGCTTCCTTAGGTCGCACTGTGCAAGTCAAAAGGTTCAAGGCAATGCAAATTTGTCTAAGTCTTAGCTCGGCCGCGACCTAAAGCCTATGCCGCAAAAAGTTAGGTCGTGCAATTCATGTCCAAGCTGTTAAGTCATAGGTCGTTCGAATCTCAGCGCGACCTAAAAATTAGGTCGTTAATTTGTTAAGTCATTCTGATTGGAATTCATATGCAAATTCAACCAAGTCCTAGGTCGCTGGAATCCTAGCGCGACCTTAAAGTTAAGTCACAGATTCAAAAGATCCTTAGGTCGCGAGAATTCTTAGGTCGGCCAGGCTTCTTAGGTCGCGAGTTATCTTAAGTCGCTCGAATTCACTAAGTCGCTAACTTCCTCTCCACGCAATAACTCACCAGACCCGATAACCCGTTATCGCCAATACAATGAAATCCGTCATCCTCTTCGTAAAATTCATCATCTCTTCATACCATCAAATCACCCGAAAACCGATTCAAAATATCTCCGATCTATCATAGATCCAACTCGCTGTTGTACGTTCGTGAATCAAAACAAACAACAGTCACCAATAACGATCAAAAGTCGATCACAACACGACTCAAAATGAAGCACGGCGTACAAAATTGGTCTGGGGTTCGGAGATTAGAATTCGGGGTTCGATGGTGATCGTGGAATGGATAAAGATCGAAGTGTACTTACGTAATATGATAGCAAGGATGAATTGTTAAATGATTAACTCAAATTCACCTTTGAAATCACAAAGTTCTATTAATGGCAGAGCGGGAAATCGAAGCAGGTGAGTGAGGAAGAATCAGCGACCTAACAATTTATATGGGGCAACGGGAAGAAGGCGAATAGGCACGCGAGTTAGCACAGGTTTTAGGTCGCTCACGACCTAACAGAGTTAGATCGAAGCACACGACCTATGACATAAGCCTGTACTTCGAGGGGCAAGTGTTAACTCCTCTTTTTGGGGCAACCTAAAACTTTGTGACCTAACACTCAGCGACCTAACTTCTCTAACTTCCTAGCGACCTAACAACTCCAACGACCTAACGACCTAAAGTCTCTAGCGACCTAACTCCAGAAAGAGGGTTAACGACCTAAAGGTTAAGCGACTTAACGACCTAAAAGTTAAGCAACCTAACGACCTAAAGTCCAGCGACCTAAACCTAACAACTCAGCAGGCTTTGAAGATAACCCGCACATCACCTTTCCCTTTAGGTCGCATGCGACCTACAACCTATCTTTGGTCGCTCACGACTCATAACTTAGCAACTCATTCAGATACAAAACTGCTAGGTCACAAACCATGCCCACTAGGTCGCCAACGACCTATGACCTACCTTAACCCGCTCACGACCTATGACTTGTCAATATGATCAAATGGTCAGGAGCAAAACTGTTAAGTCGTAAAACGTGCCTACTAGGTCGCCCACGACCTACGACCTACCCCTAGGTCGTTCACGACCTAACTCCGAACTCTCCCTATAAATACCCCACCTACTCCAACTTCAAAAGGACTTTGGGATCATTCTCTGGAGCGCCTATACTCTGCTGCTTTCTCGACTCAACCAACACTCCAAACACCAAAGACACTTCAACGAACTTCAAGAGGAGATCTAACACATTCAACACGAATTCGACATATCCTTCTACATCGGAGTTCTAGTTACTTGTCTAAAGTTTGTCGTAATCAAGTTGTAATCGAGGAATTGTTGTAGAAAGTTTTAATCAAACTAGCAATAAAGAAGATAAAGTGGACGTAGGTTAATTTCGAGCCAAACCACTATAAAACTGCTGTCTCTTTACTTTTCTGCTATTTTTTGCTTATATTATGTTCCCGTACCAACGGGTGGTGCTTTCACATAACTCATACACACACCGGGGTGTTAGCGTTCAATTTTCAGCGTTAATAATGAACATCCATTTGATGTAGTTCCCAATTCTTGGATGCCGCTACGGCTAGGAAAACACAAACTGTAGTCATCTTGGCAACATGAGCAAAAGTTTCGTTGTAGTCAATTCCTTCTTGTTGGTGATTACCCAACACTACTAATCTGGATTTGAGACGCTCAACATCTCCATTTGACAAATATTTGTTCTTGTACACCCATTGACTACCAAGAGCACGTTTCCTCGAAGGAAGATGCTCCAAGGTCCATGTGTCGTTGTCTTCTAGAGCCCGTATCTCATCCTTCATGGAACGGCGCCACTCATCGGATTTCATGGCTTCTTTAAATGATTTAGGGTCCTTGCCCTTAATTATAGCTGCAAGAAATCTCCGATAATTTACAGAAAAATTATCACAATTTATGTAATGTGCTAGAGGATAAGGAGTACTTGAGGAGTGATTGGAACGAGAAGAATCAGAAGATGGACCATTAGCAAAAACCGTATGTGTCACAAAATCTCGATACAGAACATTTGGGAACTTTCCCCGAAGACCACGACCCATTTCCTGTGGACTAGTAGACTGATCCGAAGCAGAACCATGCGCAGACCTAGCAGACCCATCTAAAGACTGATCATCAATATGCATAGTGGGTCGCTGTTCTGGCCCAGCGGTCGCTAGTTCTGGAACAATGGCATGTGCATCAATTTGAACTTCGTCCATGTGATTATACCCATTATCATTAATCAAAAGATCAACATCCTCATCTTCATAAATTATTTCAGCAAAATCTTGATGAATATCATGGTCATTATTCTCACTAGATATTATACTAACATCTTACATACACCCAAACGGGAACACCTCCTCTACAAATTTCACATCTCTAGACACGAAAAATTCCTTTGTATCAAGATCAAATAATTTCCACCCCTTCTTACCGAATGGGTAACCCATAAAAATACACTTTCGACTCCGACTTGCAAATTTATCTCCCTTGGTCTTTTGATTATGAGCAAAGCACAAGCACCCAAAGGTTCGAATAGCACCAAAAGAGGGTGGTTTAACAAAAAGTATCTCAAAAGGTGTTTTATTTTATAACATGGAAGAGGGTGTATGATTAATTAAATGAGCGGCAGCAAGAACACATTCACCCCAAAAATAAATAGGCAAGTTTGCTTGAAAGTGTAATGCCCTACCCACATTCAAAATATGTTTATGTTTCCTTTCAACTCTCCCATTTTGTTGTGGAGTACCCACACACGAAGTTTGAAATAAAATTCCAGTTGCATTAAAATAATCAATCAAACAATTAAACTCAGTTCCATTATCACTTTGTACAACCTTAATTGTTTGAGAAAATTGCCTATCGACCATAGCAACAAAGGACATAAACATTTGAAACACCTCTAATTTGTCAACCAACAAATAAATCCAAACTGCTCTCGAAAAATCATCAACTATTGTCAAAAAATAACGGGCCCCACATGACGAAACGTGTCGATATGACCCCACAAATCACAATGTATTTTCTCAAAAATTCTAGAAGCTTTATTGTCACTTAAAGGAAACTTGTCTGTAGAATGTTTAGCACGCATACATACTTCACACCCTTTATCTAAACTATCTTTATTATTTTTGAGGTGAGGAATTAACTTAACTACTTTTTTGGAAGGATGCCCGAGCCGACGATGCCACAACTCCAAATTTGATGTTGCTTCAACTGTTGACACAAATTCCGGTTTGCTAAAGTAGTACAGTCCATCTCTCCTAACTCCTGTTCCAATCAGCTCCTTCATTTGGTTCTGTATAGCACAAATATGAGAATCAAATTGGACAATAGTTCGTAAATCATCATTAAGTTGGGAAACAGAAATTAAATTGCAACTCAAATTTGGAACATAAAGTACTCCGGTGAGAGTAATTTTGTCCGACACACATACGGATCCCAACAAAGTAGCAATCACTTTTTCACCATTTGGCAAACCAACAGAACACTCAAGGTTTTGTGTGTCGAATAACCATGAACGTGCCCTGTAACATGATGGGTTGCTCCGGTATCGATAATCCATGAAGCATCATCAAACTTACCACTCAATCGATTTTCGGGATTTTTACTATTACCAATCACGCCCAAAATAGCTTTTCACTGCTCACTTGTGAACAATTGATCTTCACCATCAGCCATGACAAATTATTCTTGAAGAAAAAAAATCGTTCTTTGGCTCTAATACCATGAAGAATTGGTAAAACTCGGCTTGAATTCTTATTAATCACCAGCATCCTTATTTATAATACATACCCAAGACTCTATCTTATGGTAACTCTAGAATTGCGGAAACAGCAGGAAATCTTTCGAAGATATATCTCTTATTACATACCACTCATAACATCTAATCATATATTGCGGAAACAGCAGGAAATCTTCCGAAGATATATCCCTTATTACATACCACTCATAACATCTAATCATATATTCTAAATATAGCATAATATCCTAATCATATATTATAATATCTAATCATATATTCTAAATATATCTCAATAAATTAGCAGAATAAAACATCTTTCCGCTATAATTAAAATGAATAGATTATATTAGACATCTATTGAGCAGAATAAATCCTCGTTCTGCTATTATATTAATTTATTGGTTATAATGATGTGTTCACGTTTGTTGTTGTTATTGATGGATTATTCGGTTGTTTGAATTGTGCTCAGCTAGTTTATGAGCAATTAATTTTCATATGCACAGGTTGGGTACTTACGACACCTTGTGATTAGAATTTCACAGTTTGAGTATAAGGTTTTGATGAAAATATTTGATTAAGTAATTGTTATAATAAAAGATGTTTATTATAATTTTAAAGATGTTTATCTTTTAAATGAAATGGTTCCTTTGAAAAGAAATAGAAATATTTTGAAGTGAATATTTTTAAGTGATTTTATATAAAGGTGTTTATAAAATATTTAAAAATAAATATTTTAAAGTGATTTATATAAAGATATTTATAGAATGTGTTTTAGAAATAAAGAGAATTTCGAGGACTAAAACCCTAATGGTGTTTAAATGGCTTTCCAAAGATTTGAGGAAATAAACAATACCATGTTTTGGAAGTATCATGATTATTAGTGCAAAATGGTTTGTCACTTCAGGGAACAAAATTATTTGTTATGTTACCGATGTGGGTAACCCATAACTAAAAAGTGGGTGGACGGTTCATGTAACCCTGGTATAGTCCACTCTTTGTATAAAGAGATATACTTATTGATTTCAGAGGGGTTGTGACCCACTTGCCTCGTTATTGGAGAAACCACCCAATCTGGTTGCATATATTTTGATATGCTTTTAGTAGAGTATTTTGAGATTTCCAAATAAATATATCAAATACAACACTATATTATCGTAAAGAGTATTTGATATCATTTTCAAAAGTGATTTGTTTTAAATCCCGAAAGAAAAGTATGATTTGATACGAAAGATATATATATATATATATTAGTATTTCAAAAGGATTTGAAATAAAACAGGGAATCTAGTTAGAAGAGATTATTTTATAAATGGATTATATTTTGAAAATAATAAAGTTAATTAGATTTCAGAAATCTAAATGTGAAGATTTAGCCTAAGGGGTAGTTAGGGAATTGCATTTTTTTTGTGCATTGTAGGCTCCTTGAATCCTATCTATGAATAAGAGAACTACGTTTGCTTGATCCTATATCTAATTGGGTAACCAACTAGATAGAAGTGCGTAGGCAGTCACAAGTGATAGTGTTGCAGCCCGCGTAATAATATTTTTTTCCCTGTTTACTGTTTGTTAGTTATTATGTGATGTTGTATCTTTCTTGCTTACCATTTTATTTTGCATTAACATGTTTATGGAGTTTGCAAGAATGACTATTGATGTCTCTCA
This sequence comes from Allium fistulosum, assembly GCA_030737815.1. Classification (NCBI taxonomy): domain Eukaryota; kingdom Viridiplantae; phylum Streptophyta; class Magnoliopsida; order Asparagales; family Amaryllidaceae; genus Allium; species Allium fistulosum. Next base: position 11,824,160 of record JASFAW010000014.1, read on the forward strand.
TCTCAGAGTTGTGCAGTGGTAGATTTATAATATTTGAGTTTGGTATGCATTAAAGCACACCCTGTAGAATAAATGGTTACTCTGATAAGTTGTATTATTAAAATTGTATCCCATACATTTAGTGGTGTTGTATATTTATCAAATGATATTGTGTATTAAGTTGGTACTTTTAGAATGGACGGTTTTCGGCGTTTTGGATTGGTCCGAAAAACCTGATCATCACGGTATGTATGTATGTGTATGTCTGTATGTGTGTGTATAATGACACTAAGTTTCAAAATAACATATTCGTATATTAATTATAGAATTGCTACGCTTTTCAACATCATTTTTGCAAAAAAAAATATTGTGGAATTCTTATACATTTTTAAATTAATGATAGTTCGAAGAACGATTGAAGAATGTCTACCAAGTAATATATAGTGTTTCCCAATGGATCACATAAAGTATAATAATCTTCATTATTATTCTTTAAGAGAACATAACTACACAAATTCGAAACAACATTAAATTAATCATAAAGGTTTACGTTTAATGAGCTTTATCACCTAATTACTTAACAAGAATAAAACAAAATAAAAAAACAATTTTTTTAATATTATGGTAAAATTACTTGAAATGAGAAAAATAAAAAGAAGTTACCAAAAAACCTTTTGAAAATTAATCTTTCAGTTCTCAGACATATCGATTTCATTAATCAAAATTAAAAACTGCCGCTGTTTATGTACAAATTGGAAAGTCGGTCCCAAATGAAAAAAAAAATCAACACCTATTAGTTTAAAAACGAGCCAAAAAATTCTTTAGTTATTTTTCTAGAATGGAAAATTTAGGTTCGAATGAGAACTGAAGAAATGATTGGAGGTTAAGTGATTATGTCGAGAATTAAACATATAAAACAATTAGATGACCATTTTGAATAAGTTTCTAATTGATGAAATAAAGAGACATGTCAAGTTACCCGGTCGTCTAGGTAAAATGCAAAATTATTATTTGCAAAAGAAATTTAATACTAATTTAAGTAAACAAAGAATAAAGTGGGAAGGCCGAATCAACTAAAATTAAAATATCTTAAAATTAATAGATGGTAATAAGCCATAACAAACTGGAAAAATCATCTAAAATTAAAATATCTTAAAACTCAAAGGTAGAGATAAGTCAGCACAAATCAGAAAAATCATCTGAAAATTGATTTTTCAATCCTAAATAAAAATCGAACACAGATTAGTTTAGGGCCAAAGAAATAGAAGGTGGTTAAACGATTTTGTTGGAAACTAAAAACATAAAGATATGAGATAACAGGTTGAATTGATGAGGAAAAGAGAGATGTTGAATTACTTTATAAATCCATATAAACTACAAAATGATAATATATAGAAGAAAATTAGTGTTGATTTAAGAAATGGGAGAAGAAAATGTGGAGGAATAAAAATTAATTTCTAATTTATAAATGACAATGAAATGAACATTATATGTTTATAAATGGAAACAAATGTGTAAAAGAGTGGCTTTTGAAGTTCTATTTGTTACAAAATGACGATTAGCACCATTGATCCAACTTAATATAGGTATTTTGTGTAAAATAATGAAGATTTTACAGGGGGTTTTGAAAAGAAAACATGCCTTAAATTAAGAAGAATGCAATATATTCGAAGAGAGATAAATGAAAAAAGAGTTGTTAAGGAGATCAAACCACTTGTGTATGGAAAATTACTTAACATGCATTATTTTAAATCTAAGCATAATCAAAGGCGTGAAGGTGAAGAGACAATTTTTGGAATTGATTAATTAATAAATCATCAATTTCTTTGCCAATGTTTTATGAAATTATTCATTTTGAAAATTATAAATAATCTAAAAGAAATTAAGAAACCAATAATAAATTGGAGACCCTCCATATACATTAAACATTATTTGTATGATAAATAATGTGAAATAAGAAAATGGCAATAATTATTGGAGACCCTACATATACAACGCCCATTAATTGTATTTGCTAACCTCTGGACTAAAATTTCAAATATGAGATCGTGCAAAGGGTTCAGATGCAAAATTGTATCTGACACTACTGGGAGGTCTTTATTTGGAGTGAGAAAATTTGTATATTTAAACAATTTGCTAAAACCTCATTTTAGCAAGTGTTCATTGACTATGCAATTACATCAAGAGCAACCTATTAAACAATGACACCATATTATATTTATTGTTTATAATCATCATCTATAATAATAGAATTTTCTGTAATTTTTTGGAAAAATTAGTATCATAATGATATTTTGGCAATCTATCAATTGTCATTGTTTGCTAGTGTAAATATGTATGAATGATTATTTACAAAGTTGGAAAATAATTTAAAAAACTGTTAAAAAAATCCAAGTTGACAAAAATTCAATACATAATCATCAAAAGTTATGATACCTTAACTGCAATATGAAAAAGGGATTAGAAATATAATCATTAAACATCCAAGACTTAGAATTATGCAGAGAATAAAAAATGGGAGAAAAATAGTTCGAGCAAAACCTATAGAAAATTTTGGAATAGAACGAGCATGACACCCCCTTTGATGATCAATTCCATATGAGTATAGGCAATTGTGGTTCAAGGACGATTTTAATAATCATACTACGCCTGAAATTATGATGATCAACATGCTTGAACATCTCTTGCCTACAAATCAACATTAAGAAAGTTATGTCAGTATTAATCTCTAATTAGAGATCAACTAATAGGAATAAAGAAATGCATCAAATATAGGCAAAAAGAATGCTAGTTGAATTGAATGGAGCAGAAGCATAATTAAATGCATAGAGGTAAAGAGGCAATTTTCAAAATTGGTTTAATAGATCATAATTTCTTAACCAATATCTTATGAAATAATTCGTTGGGAGCGTGAGAAAAACAAAGAAACTGCAAATAAATTTGATGCCCTTCATTTATAACAACAATTGATTTATTTGTTATACTTGGTAGACAACTATCGAACCAAGTGTTAATATTGCCTACCCAACCTGCAAACCTTTGCTCTACCGAACCAATCACTTAACCTCGCCAAAGCTTGTGTTTCCCTTTAATTTTCTTCGAGCTATCTTTCAACCTTCTTAGCTTGTTTGTCTTCCCCTTGTGGTCAAGTAATGAAGTTCCAATTACAAATTTTCTAGTCGTTTCTGTATTCCTTAACGCCACTTTATGTTCGCCTTTTTTGGCGATGTAGCCACCCACAACACTATATATAACATAAAAATGGGATATCCAACAAAACAATAAAGTTTAGGTTTTTTTAAATTAAATGTAACAAAAAAACGCTACCATTAAGAATGTAATGTAAAGAAATTTTCCAAAAAATTACGTAATATTCAGGTACATAATTTCACCATGCTAATCAAATGGAGTAACATTAATAAGAATTTACCATTTGTTCAGGCTTCTTTCATGCATTGTTTTTCCTGCTCTTTTCTTGCATCATTTGTCATGTTCCTTTTGTGCATCATTTTTCCTGTTTATTTCGAATATTTCCTTTTTGAGTAATTCACTTCTTCTTTATTTTCCTATTACAAGTAAAATTTTGTGAAAGTTTTTCAAATGGAAAATCATACATGATCAGTGCACTAAGCATTCAAATGAGTAGAGAACCATGTCGATATTATTTGAGTAATATGTAGGGGGCATGATAATTTCTCAGTTGGTTCTCAAGTTATAATATTAATCATGTGCACTAAGTATCTTCACGGACACAAATTTTGCTGAATGAATTATTTTTCAACCCGTTGTAGTGGATGTATCTATAGTATACTATGATTATTGAGTTTGCTTTTAAGAGCGCAGAAGCCATCTACGTATCCTCTCAATTTTAAACTGAACAGTCACGACTTTATTTTCTTCGTCAAAATATTTTCTCCTCCCTTTCAAGAAACCTCATTTTCTAATATTTCTTCCCCTTCTCTCTTCCTCTTCCAAACCCTAAATATTTGCTTCCCCTAATTTGAGATATACTCTCTAAATTCCGACACCATCATCTTTGCTTGCCTTAAATACCCATTGACTTGTCGTTGTTTGATTTGCCGTAGTTACCCACAGTCCACCATCATCTTCTGTCTCCTTGCATTCAAATAACCTTCGATTTGGGACAAGCTTCTTCCTCCGCCTGAATTTAGGTACGTATTACATATATTTCTATCTGCTTGGATTTTTACAGTATGGATTAGTATAGTAAAGCAGTTGTTCCCCTTCGCCTACTGTAGTAGGTGGTATTTTCAACAATTGCAAATTATTTGATTGTTTCGTGACTTCATGTTGTTTCTGGCTATTGTCAAATGTATGTTTTAGTAATCCTTTGTTCACTTGACCGGTTTCTAAAAATAATCATCGATTATTTTAACAAATTCATAATTATAGCTTGAATATATCATTGAATTAAATGAAAATCATTTTCTCATCCACTGTCAGAAGTTGCGCTTTTCTCTGTTATATATTCACCTACATTTGTTGACCTTGAGAAAAGGGTAAATTCTCATTTGAATTGTAAAAAATAGAAAATTGGAATATAATAAATTTTGATATAATTGTAATGTCTATTTGGCTAGCAAAATTGAAACAGATTTTATGATTAATTTAATAAAGCTAGCTTACTTACAAAGGCCTGGTGTGTTTATATATGGTTTACAAGTACACGTAAAAAATATTATTTGTCTCTATTTTTTCGAATCGATGCATATATATGCATGGGTAAAAATTTTAAGAAAAATATGTATATTCAAATATGCACATAGTGCCAAAATATATGGCTCGGTGAACACAGTATTTATTACTGTCTCAAATCATTCCAAACAATTACAAACAAATTCAAGTTTTCCTTTAGGAGTTTAAAATCAAAGTTCGACCGTAAAAAATGTATGGGCTAAACCCAATGTGCTAACATTGAATAATAATATTCTTCAAATGTCCTGCTCGCTTAGCTCCCGTTATGTTCAAACAACCTTCGAACCGTCGGCTACACATCTGGAAGAAGAAGTATATAGTGCTGTTAGAATTTTTTAGGCCAAAAGAAGAGAATTGGTACATCCATAGAAGAAAATAAAATGCACATATGTACAAATCCATATATCATACTTATCTCTTGATTATGTAGCAGATTATAGATGCCAAAAATAAGGCGAGATAGATTGATCAAATCATGTAATAATTGTGAAAAGGTGACCATAAAAATTAGGTTGGTTAACAAAATAATTTATTTACTTTGAAGTGAATTAATAGAGAAACACTAGAGATTTATAATTGTTATATTTCTTTGACTAACTTATCATTTTATTTAAATAAGTGGTATGCAGAAAGCAAATATATAAAATGAAGAGTTGCATAAATGCTGAGCCTTTTGGGTTGGCTTCTTCTGTTAAAATTAAAGCTTTACATACCATACAATGCTCTGCAAGTTTAACTTGTTTTTGTTTTATTTGTACATTCCTTCATATAATGGACAAATATTAGTAGGCAATATCACTAATAATTTTCATGTATGTTCTTGCATGTATGGTTAATTCTTCTCTATCTGCGTTACCTAACTAGATATATGAATTTTTCTACTATAACGAGTGAGAAATTTAATATAGAAATCTTGATTGTAGGTTGTGGATGAAAGGAATACCTTACATGAAGTAAACAAGAAGTTCCTCTAAATGTGAATCTTTGTAATTTGATTCCTTCCATAAAATACGAATGCTCTGCAAATCTAAGAATACCTTGATAGTAGTTTATATTTTATATGTTTTCTTTTGCAATAACCAAAGCACAAGCTAGCACTATTCCTGTAGATTTTCATAGAAGTTGAGTATGCACTGTTCCAACTCTAATATATATGTTTTGTTTGCAATAGTGTGCTTATTTTTTTGTAAACAAAAGAAAACTATTTCGCTTTTGTCCTTAGTATGAGATAAATTTTTGTAGTGGAAATTTTTTACACTGGTTATGTGTATAGGAATCATTCAGGACATTTATGCTTGCATTTTTGTATAGGAAAATGGTATTTTCTAAAGAATTTCATTGTTCATGTTAGGATATTAGTTCATGCAAAAATTTAAAACTAATAACTCATGGTACTGAGAGATCTAAAGGGTTCCATTGTTAATTGCCAATAGCGGTTATGAGATGGCAATTAAGATTTCCCACCTCAAGTCTAAAATATTATTTTCCAATACTAAGTAGGTATTTTTTTCGATTTATATGTAATGTAGGTTCCTTCCGATATATTTAAAAGAAATAGTGGCATCTACAACTATTTTCTAAACGTCTTTTGCAATGTTAATTTTTTGATTTGAGTATAGTTTTGTGCGGTGGCTCTCTATTGGAGGATCGGTGATAGCATTTCGAGGTCAACAAGTGAGTATATCCAATGTTTGATCATTTCCAAATAAATAGTGGGTTTTATTCAGTGTTTTGTATAATTATGCGCCATGACCTAGGTACTTAAACTCTGACAATGTTTTATTTTGTAGATATTTTATGAATGAACGACATCAAACATTTAACATATTACTACGCACATTATATTTTTCAAATTACTTACCAATGAACCTGATTATAAAGTTATATAATCAAATCATGATGATAATATTAAATTGAGCCTTAGGATATAGATTGCTTATATTAATGCTCGATAATGGGAGTGAGCAATAATGAAAACACTTATTTGTTTATGTTTAAATGTATACAGAATTACATAATTAGCAAGTTTAGGTGTTATTGTACAGAATAGAGAGGAAATTTGAGTCAAGTTGGTACCATGAAATATATTATGGTAATATAAAGATATGAAAATCCATCAGTTTGGAAATATCCTAACTTGAAATCTTTTGCTAAGTGATATGCTTAGCCTGCTTTGAATACTGTATTAAATGATTGGTCCATTCTTTTACTATTTCACCTATATATCAAACTTAAGTAGGGATAGTATTATTTGGAATATCAAATAAAAGATTGTATTTCTCTACACGAATCTTTTATTTATTATCATTTTAGACATGTCAACGCATATCTTAATAATATTTATATTACTAGTTACTGCATGGTTGCATTTTCTTAGAACATGTATAAATTTGCTCAACTAGAATTCAATTTCATGTCATTTAACAAAGATCTCATGTAGTAATGTATCAAGCTTTATGAACCTCTCCATATTGCTTAAAATCACACTTTTCTCATAGGAAGCATTCTATAGCAAGTCAAATTACATTTAAGAGTGATTAAATTCTACATAGTTCAGTTTATTCTCATAAACATGAAAAGTGGTGAAATTTATTACTTTCTACATACTATGTCTACTTAGTACCTTACATATAGTTAGCTACATTTACTTATATTTAGGTATATTAAACTATATGGTGCAATTGAGCTTTGGATTCTTCTTTTACACATAATCTGCGATTATTGTTTTTATTTAGATTTTTTGTTTATTTATTCCCACTTAAATAGAAATTATTTCACTATTCAAAAATGTTGTGATATACTTTTATATGTTTTCTTTAGTTGCTTTATTGCATTAGTGGGCTACTTGCCTTATTGCATTGGTGACCCTCCCAGAAATTCTAAAAAGAACAAGCGAAAAATGAAGACTTGTTAGCATTGAATAAAGTATATTTTAGTTTTGCTGCCACATTGCATGTGCTTTCTTATCATATACTCATTCTCTTTTATTTGTGTGTTGTGCATTTATGTCCTATTTCACATCACCAGACAAGTTTGTTTTTTTTTTTACTTTTGACCGTACCATGAAATTATAATTAGTGGGAAAATATGTAACCAAAATCATGTGTTCTCTTTTCATATAAAATATTGCACTGTTATTATTAAAATTAGCTTGTAACATTAAAATTATTGTTTAATAAATAGGTATATGGATGTTTTAGTTATGATTGTTTGATAATTTATTATGAATTATTTTCTGCTATGAGCATTATTTTTTTTATTTGAATAAATAACTAAAATAATTAGAGGTATAATCTAGAAAGATTTCAATTTTATTTAATCGTGCCCCTGCCAATTTGGAATCCTGGCTACGCCACTGGGTTACATAACTAACAAATGGGAAACAGTTGAATAATTGTAAACTATAATTACTCTTATATGATAGGATTACTCTTATATGATAGGAGTTCTCTTTATCGGCTATGAACCTGATTATAAACAAAATTTAGTCTAAGTAGTAAAATTTGTGAAATGCGCAAATTAATTATCTTTCTAAGAAATCATATACATTTGTTTATGTATTGAACCAACCATAATCAAAATGAATTGCAGCAACTTTATTTTGTTTTCATCAACTGCATTATATGTTCATTAATAGAGTATATATTGTTTCTATCACAATTGTTGTTTTATTCTTTTAGGAAGGATGGGATCTCATGTTATAGTTGAATAAGTGCTCCAGTCTCATCCAACCATGGTTCTCTCATGCTTCATTTTTTAAATGTTTGTATTTCATTAAATTTTGATAGCTTTGTTCTTATATACATTTGTTTTAAGTTATTTTAAATAATAAAGTTGTTTTTCACATAGGAGGATCCATCCATAGCATGGTGAGATAATTCATATAATATGGTACTGATGATGGTCATATGCGCTGCTAAGTGCGCGCGCGAGCAAGAGGGGGTGTTTCTTATTTGCAATAATGCATTATAACCATAAGGTGAGTGTTGAAAATAGTGTTTTTGCATCAGCTCTGTTTTGTCCAGAAATTTAATTTCACTTTTGACATAGAATATAGATAAGAAGGACTTTGAGAGTGGTCTTTTATTTAAGATACAATGTAATTTAACATTTATGCACTCAAGATAAAATATATCTACTTTTATTTCCATTATGCTAACATTAACAAACTTATAATTTCATATCGACTGGAGTAAGCAATAAATGAATAAGAGTGATCTACTGCCCAAGAAACTGTATGCGGATCAGATCAATCAAGCTTATATGAACAACCAATGTTTGGTTATTTTTCTCGAGTTAATCGACCTAATATGTTTTCCTAGCATATTTTTGTCAGTATTATTTATTCATGAATGTTTAAAATATGTGCTTCTTAGCGTATTACTTTTGCTGTTTATGAACAAACTACCCAGCATGTTACCCTTACGTATTGGAATTAATAGTCCACTTCCTATATAGTGCATTGATATAAAAAATACCATCGGTGTCATGTCGTGCAGCAAATTCAATAATATTACTCATTGCAACTTTTGAATTATAGAAAATATTGTATCACATGATATGGTTTAATTATTGATAAATTTAGGAAATTGATATATTAACATTATATGTTTAAATAAACGTGCTTTATCATTATATCTCTAAATAATTCATGCTGAAAAATCAACACGGTAATGTTTTTGTTGCTTTTACACCTACACTTATGAGATCTATATGTATTGAACTTATTACAGTGATTTTTTTAGATCTCTTACAAGTATGTTGTTTGTAAAAATAATGAAATGAGAGAGTTTCTAACAAATATGAACTATGAATTTATTGCAAACTTTCAATGGAGTTCTTTAATTGACCAAACTAATGTTTCACTTTGTGCTTTTTCTCAGTTCAAAACTTAACGTTAAAATTGCTTTATATAAAAATATGTGATATTCAGATTACTCTTTGTGAAATTTTAATTGAACTTTGAGATGCATCTTATAAATTCAAAAAAATGAGCAAATATACAATAATCACCCATAAGCGATGAACCTCAAAGAGGTATTGAGAACTTTACTACTCTTACTAAATTCTTAATCAGTTTATTTAGTTCTTCTCATTATATTTAGTTCTAGATTGAAGTAGTATAAATGTATTAAACTAATCAATTTTACTGAATATACCATGTTTTTAATCATTTTCTTCAAATATTACATACTTTGATTTTTAACTCATGAATTTATTTGCAAGCATTATATAAATATATGGTGTATTCTAATATTAGGTTGAATTTTGACCAATATAAACACATGTCAGCCTTAGAGATATGCGACTTGTGATAAATTAAATTTATTACTGATTATTTAATTGTCTCATAAGACATAAAATACGAGCGCATGAATTTGTAGTTAATCAGTAGTATTTGATTTTAATCTTTTTATATCACATGTCACTATGCAACTAAATTATTCAATGTTAAATTCACATAATAAACCAAATATATAAATGCAAAAGAATGTCACAAAGTACAAAATAATTTTTTATCAAGTACACATAGTTAGCCTATTTTAATCCAATATTGATCACTGAGTAGTAGATATTAGCGGATAAAGACTTTAATGCTATTTTTTTTCAACCAAATATTATTGTTTCAAGTTTTAATATCACTAATACATAAATAAAATATGAAGATATACACGCTTTAGTAATGCTAAATCTGCATTTTATTTTTCCTCACACGTTATTGTATAAGATAACTCCTTCGAAATCGTACTTGATTTAGGATGCCGAATAAGGATGAAGGATCATTAGGGTGTAAGTGGTAGGAAGAAATTTTAAGCAATATGTTGATATCTTAAGCATACGGCTAATTCTATACATTTAATCGTTCCAATAATTTTCATCTTTGGACTATTTAAAATATCGAATATTGATCTTCATTTGCTTACATCAGTAATGCGTGTCTAAGCTACTCTATCTTCTTTTCGTGCATCAAATATTTTCCACCCAACAACTTCTTTTCGGGGAACTTTAAATGGTTGTTTTTAGGTTTGAACTATGAAAGGAAACGGTATTGTTCCAAAACAAAAGAATATTGACTAGAATTAGAAAGGGGATCAAGGAACTAATTGAATGAAGTGAAAAGGTTGAATATCAACACACTATTTTACTAATAATTATACAATCAGACAGGTATTCCTTGATACCTACAAAATAATTATAACTAGAACCACAAATAATGATGCAATAGAACTCACTTAATATCTTTTATTATTTTGGGTTGGTGAGTTGGATGAATAATCATATTAATGAGCATGATGATCTATTATGTTCATGAACTACAATATAATTCGATATTCTAGAAAAAAAATATTATTCATAAAGAATAGACACCGATTGGATTTCTAAATTGTTTGCCAAGAATAAAAGGCTCATCATCATAATATATCCACAAATAAAACTGAACAATAATTGGTAACAAAATAATAAATCAACTCTTGTGCGTAGCGAGTTTGTATACATTATGAAATATAATGTTTTCCATTGTTTGGAAATTGTTCACATCCTAAAATATTTTCTAATGCTTTGTTTTAACTCTTTTTATTTAATTATCATTCATTTTTGGTAATTTCTTTTCATTAATAATATTATTAAAACTGACAAATGACTGCACAAATCATATGTTGTAGACTTTGTACAACTTTCCACTAATACCAACAATAATATAAATTTCATGATATTGTTGCAGTTCGACATACAAACTACAGTTGACGACAACAAATCTACAGCTTTATTGCACGAATAGACTTTGCTTATAACGACCCGGATTTTTTCGTCGTTTGATTTTGAATATTTAAATGGTTATAAATGTTGAATTTAAATTATAATTCATTTTGAATATGGAATTTTTGGTTGAATTCGAGAAATAAGTTAAAATTCAAATATGGCAATTTGTCATAATATAGAAATAGTGCAAATAGTTGAAATTTGAGCTGAATATGAATCGAAATGAATTTTTAAGTCGATATAATTTCTATTTGAATTAGAATTGAGTTAGTAAGTTTTTAAAACTGAAATTCCAAGTAATTTCTTCGATTTTGAAAATCGTCGATTTAATCGACGAGTTAAAATAGCGATCCGGGACACAATCTCGGAATTCGACGAAACTAGTTCCACTAGATCCGTAATAGTGTATTATTATCGGATTTCAAATTTTGTAGCGTTTGGAGTTACCGTTTGGTCGTGCGAGCTGAAAACACACAAGATTTATTTAATTAAAAATAATCGATCCAAAAAGCTATCTTCCACATACGATCGAATTAGGTCTCAAAACTTGTTCCATCGGTTCGGAATAGGGGTATAACATTAGGAATGTCAGGCGGCACACCTCGATTGGAGTCCGTAATTTACAGCTAGATATTTTGAAAATTTAAATAATATATTCCTATCTAGATTTGACCTTAACCACTGTTACATCACTATCAGCCGCATCCTACCTATCCATTGCGTACCCACCTTTCCCCTTTAAAATGCTTCTTCCCTATAGTTTAAATAATCGAAACCTGAAAAGAAAGAAAAAAAATTTGTATCTCAAAATATACTCCATAATAAAATCTGAAATAAATTTTATAATTCGTCGTTTGGCAAGGGCTTCAACTTGATGCGATTGGCTGGAGATGCGGCTTCATGTTTTCGAGGCCGATAGTTACGGTGGAGGTTGGGATTTCATCGCGAAGCGCTAGTAGTTCCGGTCGATTTTACGGTCGGAGGAGGAGTTTCGTGTAACGACCCAAGATTTTAGGAATCTATTCTGAAAAATATAAATGAATTCAAAATAATTTTTGAATAAATTTTGAAAGGGGAGTGATATAGCTTGATAGTGTATCAGTATGTGTGTACATGTGTGCACAGGAAATGCACATGAACTAAAGCTAAAATCCCTGAACTCTAAGAATAAATACATATTGATATGTATGGGAATGCATATATATATATATATAGATTAAATCCTTAAAAGCTGAATGCATAAGTAAATACACATATATGAATGCTACTGAATATTTTTGAGTGTACATGTGCATGTGTGTGTCAATACAGAATGATGTATAAATATATATATATATATATAGGTGTACTAATTATTTCAGTAAGACTTATATAAATATATATATGTGTTAATAAAATACTAGAGTTCAAATTAGTAAGATAAAATATACAGACATATTTTAGTATATAGGAGGAAAGAAAGAAAAACTGAAGATATAAAAAGGAGTATTCCTCTTGTAAATAAATAAAGGAGGTACATACCATTTACATAAAAGCTAAAAATAGGAAAAATAAGACAAAACAGGGAAATGCTTGGTATAGGCAGAATTAGGAAGAGTATTTGATAAATAATAAAATCAAGTCACATTTTTAGCATGATTGTAGACAAAGGAAAAAAGTATTTTCTGAAAAGCAAAATTCTGAAATTAACCAAAAGAATGTAACCACTTTTCTCTTCACCTAAATTAAGCCGGGGAGGGTAGAATTTTGGGTTCAAGTAAAATACAGATAACATGATTTTTCTGGCGGGCAAAAATGGCTTTAGCCAATACCCAAAACCCTAAGGAAGACCCTGTATATATACATGTATATGCAGCAGCCTCCTCTCCTTCTCAGAAAAGAACTTTGAAAAAAAAAGAAAACAACACCATAGAAATCATAAGACAAGGGAAGGAAGAGAGCTTGAGGATAAAGGCAGAAGTTCATCAATTAATTAAGGAAGCAAAGAAGAGAGCTAGGTGAGAAAATTCACTCAAAAATCTAAGGCAATAAGTCCTAATGTAGGCAGCCAGTTATATGTAATTTTCTTAAAAATGTATTTTCATATGAGAATGCTTATCTGTGATTTTAAAACTGAAAATGTTTTGATTCTCTTTGGTTGTTCAGTTGTTTTATTATAAGGAAGCTTTATGTGTTGTTAGTATACATATATGTTTTATGAACCCAGATCTCTGATATGTAAATAATTAGGAACATAAACAAATACCCAGGAAAATAAATGTTGAATATAGGCAAGTAGTATTGGTTTTGGCTTAACTCAGAGAAATGAAAACATATTGAGCTGCAATATACTCATGTATAAGTGCTGAGGCTTGAGACAAAAAGGAATTAGGGGTGCAATAGGGTTTCCTATGTGCTGATGCTCCTAATTTAATAAAAATGCATAAAGATATATACACATAGCAAACAAATTTTGTGGTTCAGTGAAACTTGGTCAATCTAAGTTTAACTCAAGCACAAATACTTGCAAAAGGAAAAACTCTCTTAAAAGCCATAAGCCACTGTTAGTTGCCTTTACTTCTTTGAAGTACCAGAAAATATGTATGCAGATGTAGAGTCCCATTTAAATAGATAACAATGCCTGTTTGCCTAATTATCTCTGTTTGGTTATGATTAATATGAGATGCCATGATATGGATGTTTTAGTTAGGGAAATGGATCACTGATTGGTTTATTCCTGAAATATTAAAAAGGGTTATTACTAACTTAAAACCTGATTAGGGAATGGGGGTCAAGAACACTGCAGGAATGACTTGTGTTCTTGAGTAACACAAGTTGACACATGGCTTGTAAGTCCTGAGATCTTTGTGTAATGGAGTGAATTAGTTCATTACAGTGTGTCCATTGATTCATAAATATTGCAGATGAGACCAGGATAGATAAATATACCAAGGGAAAAATATTTGAGATGATGAGAAACCTAGAGTTTTCCCAGAATTGAAATATGAAGATGGAATAAATGATTTAACTCATATTGGTTATTTTCCTGTTTGGTATGAATGATTGTTTGACTATGACTGAATTGTATGCTTGAATATATGTGCCATATTTATATATGTAGTCTCTGGAAAGAAAAATTAAAGTGTGCACATGCACAATGACACAGAGCATGCACACATGTATGACCTGATTCCAAAGGGCAGAACTTTATGTATATGTACTTAACTTGATTTTAACCTAATTAACTAATTGCTTTTGTGAATTTTCTCATACCAGACATGTGTCTGACCCTAGTGTGCTAATGGCATCTGGGGTGTCTCATTTAAAATGAGGCAGTTTCAAATGCTTTTTCAGGGATTGCAGCAACTAAGTAGGAGTAGGAGCAAGGCTTTGAGAAGAAGATTATAGCATGCTAAACTTAGTTAGATAAGAGCCTAGATGTTGAAATCTGCATGTATTGATAACTTAAATTGCTACTTGTATTAAGTGTTGAATATTGGATGGATATTTTGTTAAGTATTTTGTTAAGAGATTGACTTGTATCTGGAATCTATGAACCTAGTTAAATATCTGATATGTTTAAAAAGTTAATCAAAATCTTGTAAGTGGATTTAGCAAGAACACCATGTTAAAATTGAATGATTACATTTTATAAATGTATTAGTCAATCTTGAGTCTTTGGAAAGGATTTAAGTTTTGGAAAATCTGGATAGTTGATTCTCAGAAAAATTAAATGGTTTTATTTTCTACCATGGCATATGTATACAAAAGAAAATAGGCATAGGTTGAATGTTTTTATATGACTGCAAGGTTCCCATAATTTAACTTGTTTCATACAAATGTTTCATGTCTTATTTTTAAATAAAGAAAGGATCTGTAATAAGGGAGTTGAAAGCCAGATCCAAATAGTTGCAGTTATATAAGCACATAAACATGTTTTGTGCAAATATTAATACACCTTTTCCTTTGCATTTGTAATAGGAATATGAATTTCACTCAGTTTTTAACCAAATGCATTTTAAATTCCAGACAGATTTTATAAGAAGAAAATCAAACATGGATAATGATAAACACTTCTATCATTTTCAGAACCCAAGCACCAGACCCTTAATTTATAGACAATCATATCACATTTATCTGGTTTCTAGAATTTATACTCTCTAGAGAATTTAGCAAGGAATTAGGAGTTTAAAAGTATATATATATAGGTATTCATGCATGAATGTAATTTTTATTGCATATAACACTGTACTATGTGTGGATTGATTAAATTCAATCAATCCAATATCCTCTTGTTTTCCAGAACTCTGATTCAAACAAGAGAGGCATATACATCCTCACATGTATGTGCTTATCTTTGTGAATGTACTGATATATTTATATTGGTTAATTATTTTGATCCTGGATATATTTCATTTATTGGAAAAAGAAAATGGCCCTGGGAAATATATTTGTAATGAATGATATATCTATATATCATCTCTGTAAAAAAAATCCTTATGAAATTAGGGTAGAAATAGGAGGGTCATTTCATTTGGTATCAGAGCTATGTTATTCAACATAGTAGAAGTAAAGATCAAGTTCTTAGATAGAAATAGAATTTAAAGGAACTAAATATATATATCAATGTTTTCAGTGTGAAAAAAAAAGCCACTGAAATAATAAAATTACTAATCAAACTAACCAGCTATGTAAATTATTATTAGCAAACTATGGTAGGGAGACCACCAAATCAGGGAGCAGGATCTTCCCATGCACCACCAATGGTCAATCTGCAAGACTTGGTGAGGGCATTTAGGGATGGGGCAGGACAAAGGCAAGAAAATCCCTATGAAGAACTCTCAAAATTACTTAAGACATATACACATTTAGGAGGCAAAAGCTTTGAAGGGACAGAGAGTATCATGGAAATTCAAACATGGTTGAGAACATTGGAAAGAATTTTCAATGACATGCAACTTGATGATCAAAGAAAGAGGCAAGTGGCTTCAAGACAGCTAAAAGGAGTAGCTTTAGGCTGGTGGGAAGTAATCATTGCAGGAAGGAATGAGAATGAAATCACTTGGAATCAATTCAAAGAGATGTTGGAAGCAAGGTTTGTACCAGCATCAGCAAAGACTACCTTGCTAGAAGAATTTATTAGACTTAGACAAGGAACCATGACTGTCACAGAATACACTCAAAAGTTTGAGGAGCTTTCCACTTATGGAGCAATGCTTGTGGCAGACGAGGCATCCAAAAATGATAGGTACATAAAAGGGTTGAACCCAGGACTTAGCAGAGCCATGTTACCCTATGCAGACAAGACTTTTGACCATGTGATAGACTTAGCTTTGAGGTTGGAACAGCATGACAAGGAAAGGGAGAAGTTCAGAAATTTTAAGAACAATAATACCAAGAAAGGTAAGGGGAGGTATCACCCTTATGATAAGAAGAAGGAAGAGGCTAGTAACAAAAGCACTGGAGATGTCAAAGCTAAGGAAACCAAGAAGAAAATTGTGTGCCATCAGTGTGGAAAAGAAGGACATATCAAACCAAGATGTCCAGAATTGAAAGGAGGAGCTTTCAAGTGTTATCTATGTGGGAAAGAGGGGCATATGAAGAGGAATTGTCCTGAGTACAAACAGCAAGGAAAATTGGCAAATTTGGAAGGAAAAGGCAAAGCCACAGTGGAGAGTAACACTGAAAACCATAGCCAAGTGGAAGGTACATTACTTATTTGTACCATACCCATAGCAGTAGTATATGATACTGGGGCAACTCACTCTTTAATTTCTTATGAATTAGTTAAAATGCTAAAACTGAATTGCATATTGGTTGAAACCCCATTGCATATACAAAGTCCACTGGGGAGTTCTAGTGTTTTAAATATGATTTGTGTGGATGTGGAATTAAACATAGGAGGAAATATTTTTATTTCCAATTTATATGTTTTGAATTACCCAAATATAGGTGTTATATTGGGGGTAGACTGGTTAAGGCAATTTAAAGCCATAATTAATTTAGACTCATCCACCATATCATTGCAAAATTCTAGAGGTCAGAGAATCACAGTTTTATGTGAAGTAGCTAAGGAAGGAAAACTATATCATTTAGTTGACTCAGAAAAAGATTTCAGTGAACTAACCATTGAAGAAATTCCTATAGTCAATGAATATTTGGATGTGTTTGGTGAGGTCAAGGGTGTTCCACACCATAGACCAGTAGAGTTCCAGATCAATCTAGTTCCAGGAGCAAGCCCAGTGATTAAAAAGCCAACTAGAATGGGGCCAAATGAACTAAAAGAATTAAAGAAACAGTTAGAAGAATTGGAAGAAAAGAGTTTTATAAGACCAAGTAATTCTTGCTGGGGAGCACCAGTGGTATTTGTTAAGAAACAAGATGGCTCCTTAAGACTCTGTATAGATTATAGAGAATTAAACAAAGTAACCATTAAAAATAAATACCCATTGCCAAGAATAGATGATCTTTTTGATCAATTAGCAGGGGCAAAAGTATTTTCTATACTAGACTTAGCATCTGGTTTTCATCAAATGAAGGTGGAAGAATCAAGCATCAAGTACACTGCCTTTAACACTAGGTATGGGTTGTATGAATTTTTAGTTATGCCATTTGGCTTGACCAATGCACCATCATACTTTGTAGATTTAATGAACAGAACCTTTAGAGATTATTTAGACAAGTTTGTGCTTATTTTTATTGATGACATTTTGATTTATTCCAAAACAGTGGAAGAACATAAGCATCATTTGCACCTGGTTTTGTCTAGATTAAGGGAAAAAGATTTAAAGGCAAAATTTTCAAAATGTGTATTTTGGAAAGAGGAAGTACATTTCCTTGGCCATGTTATATCTGCTCAAGGAATTTCTGTGAACCCCAATAAAGTAGTGGCTATCCAAGCATGGAAGAGGCCAAGCACTGTGAGTGAAGTGAGGTCATTTATGGGGATGGCAGGGTATTATAGGAGGTTTATAAAAGATTTTTCAAAAATTTCTACACCACTCACTAACCTAACCAGGAAGAACCAAGCTTTTGTTTGGTTAGAAAAATGTGAAAAGTCTTTTGAACAGTTGAAGGAGGCATTGGTGAATGCTCCAATTTTAAAGGTACCTCATGGAAATGAAGAACTAGTTGTATACACTGATACTAGTGGATTTGGCTTGGGTGCAGTGTTGATGCAACAAGGCCAAGTCATTGCATATGCATCCAGACAACTTAAACCCCATGAAGTAAGGTATGCCACTCATGATCTCGAATTAGCAGCTGTGATCTATGCTTTAAAACTTTGGAGACATTATTTATTAGGCACAAAGTTCGAACTTTACACTGACCACAAGTCTCTAAAATATTTATTTTCACAAAAAGATTTGAACATGAGGCAACATAGATGGGTGGAGTTATTAGCTGCCTATGACTTTGACATACTCTATACACCAGGCAAAGCAAACAAAGTTGCAGATGCTCTAAGTAGACAGCATGCTAAATTGGCTATGATGATGATAGAAGAATTTAAAGACTTGTCTTTGCTAACTGAGTTAGAAATTTTGGAGAATGGTTGTGTGCACATTGATGAGCAGATACATGGTGCACAAGGAGATAAAGGGAAGTTAAGTTTAATGACACTTCAACCAGATTTAATTCTGAAGGTAGGAAAAATGCAAGAACAGGATGCCAACTTATTAGAGAAGAAAATGCTCCTCTCAAGAGGAGAGGAAGTGATGAATCACCATATTGATAAAAATGGTTATATGAGATACCAGAATAGGATGTGTGTACCAGAGGACACAGAGTTGAAGAAAGAGATATTGAATGAATATCACAGAAGTAAATACTTCATACACCCAGGCAGCACAAAAATGTACCAAAATTTGAAAAGAGACTTCTGGTGGAAGGGGATGAAATCTGATGTAGCTAAATACATTGCCAAATGTATGACTTGCCAACAAGTCAAGGCTGAAACCCAAAGGCCATCAGGGTTGATGCAGCCTCTTAGTGTACCACAGTGGAAGTGGGAAGACATATCTATGGACTTCATAGATGGACTGCCTAGATCTAAGAGAGGTAATACAAGTATATGGGTGATAGTTGATAGGCTAACCAAGGTAGCACACTTCATCCCAGTCAAGTCAGAAAGGACAGCACCAAAATTAGCTCAAATTTTTATAAAGGAAGTGGTAAAGTTACATGGCATTCCCAAAACCATTGTGAGTGATAGGGATACCATCTTCACTTCAAAATTCTGGAGAAGCTTTCAAGAAGCAATGGGAAGTGAACTATGTTTAAGTACTGCCTACCATCCTCAATCAGATGGGCAGACTGAGGTAGTAAACAAAGTTTTGGAGGACATGTTGAGGGCATGTATACTGGATTTTGGGGGCAACTGGGAAGATTATCTTCATCTAGTTGAATTTACATACAACAACAGCTACCAAAGCACCATAGGAATGGCTCCATTTGAAGCCTTATATGGAAAACCCTGTTTGTCACCTGTTTGTTGGGTAGAAGCAGGAGAAAGGTCTATTTTAGGACCTGAGTACATACAGGAAACTAAGGAGAAAATTGAGTTGATAAGAAGAAGAATGGCAGCAGCTCAAGATAGGCAAAAGAAATTTGCAGACATGAGAAGGAGGCAGGTAGAATATGAAGTGGGAAATTTTGTTTTCATCAAAATCTCACCTATGAAAAATGTGCTGAGGTTTGGAAAACAAGGCAAGTTAACCCCAAGATATATTGGACCATACAAAATTCTGGAAAGAATTGGTCCCTTGGCATATAAGTTGGAATTACCAGAAAACATGCAAGGTATACATGATGTTTTTCATGTATCACAATTGAGAAGGTGGGTCCATGACCAGGCAGAAATTCTTGAGACCCCAACCCAAGTGCAGATAAATCCTAATTTGATTTATGAAAAGGATCCAGTGGGAATTTTGGCAAAAGATGTGAAGAAGTTGAGAAATAAATCTCTGAAACTTGTGAAGGTACAGTGGAGTCTTGATCCTAGTGATTGCACATGGGAATTAGAAGACAAAGTTAGGATGAATTATCCTAAGCTATTTTCAGATTAAAGGTAATTCTGATCTTTGATTGTTTTCTTTTTAGATGCATATGTTTATAGTTATTATAGAACTAAAAATTTATTTGGTTGAGAATGTACTTGTTCTCTGAATTAAGTTTAAAATTTATTTTAAGCTTAGGAAAATTGTGGGACACAATTTCTAAAAGGAGGGGTGTATGTAATGACCCAAGATTTTAGGAATCTATTCTGAAAAATATAAATGAATTCAAAATAATTTTTGAATAAATTTTGAAAGGGGAGTGATATAGCTTGATAGTGTATCAGTATGTGTGTACATGTATGCACAGGAAATGCACATGAACTAAAGCTAAAATCCCTGAACTCTAAGAATAAATACATATTGATATGCATGGGAATGCATATATATATATATATTAAATCCTTAAAAGCTGAATGCATAAGTAAATACACATATATGGATGCTACTGAATATTTTTGAGTGTACATGTGCATGTGTGTGTCAATACAGAATGATGTATAAATATATATATATATATATAGGTGTACTAATTATTTCAGTAAGACTTATATAAATATATATATGTGTTAATAAAATACTAGAGTTCAAATTAGTAAGATAAAATATACAGACATATTTTAGTATATAGGAGGAAAGAAAGAAAAACTGAAGATATAAAAAGGAGTATTCCTCTTGTAAATAAATAAAGGAGGTACATACCATTTACATGAAAGCTAAAAATAGGAAAAATAAGACAAAATAGGGAAATGCTTGGTATAGGCAGAATTAGGAAGAGTATTTGATAAATAATAAAATCAAGTCACATTTTTAGCATGATTGTAGACAAAGGAAAAAAGTATTTTCTGAAAAGCAAAATTCTGAAATTAACCAAAAGAATGTAACCACTTTTCTCTTCACCTAAATTAAGCCGGGGAGGGTAGAATTTTGGGTTCAAGTAAAATACAGATAACATGATTTTTCTGGTGGGCAAAAATGGCTTTAGCCAATACCCAAAACCCTAAGGAAGACCCTGTATATATACATGTATATGCAGCAGCCTCCTCTCCTTCTCAGAAAAGAACTTTGAAAAAAAAAAGAAAACAACGCCATAGAAATCATAAGACAAGGGAAGGAAGAGAGCTTGAGGCTAAAGGCAGAAGTTCATCAATTAATTAAGGAAGCAAAGAAGAGAGCTAGGTGAGAAAATTCACTCAAAAATCTAAGGCAATAAGTCCTAATGTAGGCAGCCAGTTATAAGTAATTTTCTTAAAAATGTATTTTCATATGAGAATGCTTATCTATGATTTTAAAACTGAAAATGTTTTGATTCTCTTTGGTTGTTCACTTGTTTTATTATAAGGAAGCTTTATGTGTTGTTAGTATATATATATGTTTTATGAACCCAGATCTCTGATATGTAAATAATTAGGAACATAAACAAATACCCAGGAAAATAAATGTTGAATATAGGCAAGTAGTATTGGTTTTGGCTTAACTCAGAGAAATGAAAACATATTGAGCTGCAATATACTCATGTATAAGTGCTGAGGCTTGAGACAAAAAGGAATTAGGGGTGCAATAGGGTTGCCTATGTGCTGATGCTCCTAATTTAATAAAAATGCATAAAGATATATACATATAGCAAACAAATTTTGTGGTTCAGTGAAACTTGGTCAATCTAAGTTTAACTCAAGCACAAATACTTGCAAAAGGAAAAACTCTCTTAAAAGCCATAAGCCACTGTTAGTTGCCTTTACTTCTTTGAAGTACCAGAAAATATGTATGCAGATGTAGAGTCCCATTTAAATAGATAACAATGCCTGTTTGCCTAATTATCTCTGTTTGGTTATGATTAATATGAGATGCCATGATATGGATGTTTTAGTTAGGGAAATGGATCACTGATTGGTTTATTCCTGAAATATTAAAAAGGGTTATTACTAACTTAAAACCTGATTAGGGAATGGGGGTCAAGAACACTACAGGAATGACTTGTGTTCTTGAGTAACACAAGTTGACACATGGCTTGTTTAAGTCCTGAGATCTTTGTGTAATGGAGTGAATTAGTTCATTACAGTGTGTCCATTGATTCATAAATATTGCAGATGAGACCAGGATAGATAAATATACCAAGGGAAAAATATTTGAGATGATGAGAAAACTAGAGTTTTCCCAGAATTGAAATATGAGGATGGAATAAATGATTTAACTCATATTGGTTATTTTCCTGTTTGGTATGAATGATTGTTTGACTATGACTGAATTGTATGCTTGAATATATGTGCCATATTTATATATGTAGTCTCTGGAAAGAAAAATTAAAGTGTGCACATGCACAATGACACAGAGCATGCACACATGTATGACCTGATTCCAAAGGGCAGAACTTTATGTATATGTACTTAACTTGATTTTAACCTAATTAACTAATTGCTTTTGTGAATTTTCTCATACCAGACATGTGTCTGACCCTAGTGTGCTAATGGCATCTGGGGTGTCTCATTTAAAATGAGGCAGTTTCAAATGCTTTTTCAGGGATTGCAGCAACTAAGTAGGAGTAGGAGCAAGGCTTTGAGAAGAAGATTATAGCATGCTAAACTTAGTTAGATAAGAGCCTAGATGTTGAAATCTGCATGTATTGATAACTTAAATTGCTACTTGTATTAAGTGTTGAATATTGGATGGATATTTTGTTAAGTATTTTGTTAAGAGATTGACTTGTATCTGGAATCTATGAACCTAGTTAAATATCTGATATGTTTAAAAAGTTAATCAAAATCTTGTAAGTGGATTTAGCAAGAACACCATGTTAAAATTGAATGATTACATTTTATAAATGTATTAGTCAATCTTGAGTCTTTGGAAAGGATTTAAGTTTTGGAAAATCTGGATAGTTGATTCTCAGAAAAATTAAATGGTTTTATTTTCTACCATGACATATGTATACAAAAGAAAATAGGCATAGGTTGAATGTTTTTATATGACTGCAAGGTTCCCATAATTTAACTTGTTTCATACAAATGTTTCATGTCTTATTTTTAAATAAAGAAAGGATCTGTAATAAGGGAGTTGAAAGCCAGATCCAAATAGTTGCAGTTATATAAGCACATAAACATGTTTTGTGCAAATATTAACACACCTTTTCCTTTGCATTTGTAATAGGAATATGAATTTCACTCAGATTTTAACCAAATGCATTTTAAATTCCAGACAGATTTTATAAGAAGAAAATCAAACATGGATAATGATAAACACTTCTATCATTTTTAGAACCCAAGCACCAGACCCTTAATTTATAGACAATCATATCACATTTATCTGGTTTCTAGAATTTATACTCTCTAGAGAATTTAGCAAGGAATTAGGAGTTTAAAAGTATATATATATATAGGTATTCATGCATGAATGTAATTTTTATTGCATATAACACTGTACTATGTGTGGATTGATTAAATTCAATAAATCCAATATCCTCTTGTTTTCCAGAACTCTGATTCAAACAAGAGAGCCATATACATCCTCACATGTATGTGCTTATCTTTGTGAATGTACTGATATATTTATATTGGTTAATTATTTTGATCCTGGATATATTTCATTTATTGGAAAAAGAAAATGGCCCTGGGAAATATATTTGTAATGAATGATATATCTATATATCATCTCTGTAAAAAAAAATCCTTATGAAATTAGGGTAGAAATAGGAGGGTCATTTCATTTCGCGAGGCGGTGTCACTGCTGGAGTGAAGCTCGAGGTCAGACGCATCTCCGGGGGTCGGCAGTGGATCCGATCAACCATGGAGGCGCGACGTTCGATTTTGACAAACTGGGATGGGTTTCGTGGAAACGTTCGAACGACAGAGGAGGATTAGCTCCTGCATATCGCGATCAGGGGAGAAATTAGATCGTTAAACGTGATTAACTAAGGTAAATTAAATTTAAATGTTTAATTAGTTTATTTAATTCAAATGTTTAAAATTGTATAATTTATTCATACAAGGTCCAAAAATCACGGAATCAGTCATGTTGAATTCGTAGCTACGAAATATACAATTTGAAATTGATTTGGAATCGATCGATGTTAGCTGGAATTTTTAGGTTAATTCGAACGTCGTTCAATTTAATTTAAAATTTGAACGATCAACAAATTAAAATCAAGGTGAGTAATCTCACTCATTTTGGATAATTGGTTTTAATTTATCATATTAAAAATTTATTATTGATTGATTGGATGAATTTATAGATTATTATCAGTTGAATGCTATATTACATGTAGTAGTATATATATTAGTAGTAGGGTATATTCCTGCCGATTGGAGCAGATGAGATACTATGTGTTCCGCATAATAGTGGATGACCCTTTTTATTATGATATTCCACCTCGAAGCGGGATTTTATTTTATGTTATATAACATCTGTGGTAAAAGGGAGATAGGTTGGAGGGATCCAACTAGATTCCTCAAAAATGTTGATTTTAATTTCATATATGTTGATATATGATATGTGTGAATATCCTGCTGTAGATTGTGATAAGTATAATTTATTGGATGTTATAGTAGCACTGACCTAAATTTTGGTATTTTAAATTCCATAAATAATATTTTTGAATTTTAAAAAGAAATTCAAAGGATATTCTGGAAATGGAAATATTTATATCAAATTTTGGATTATTTTAAAGGAAATTGATTGGATAAAATAATGATTTGATTTTGGATTTGTACTTAACTATTCGTAAAATGTTTTAAATAATGATTATAAAATAATTTATATAAGGGATTTTTAACTATGGATTTTTAAATGATATTTCTAAAAATATGGATAAGGAGTTGAAATCAATATTTAAAATAGATTTGAAAAAAATAAATGGGATTTATAAAGTGATAGATCTAAAAATGAAGTTTATAAATGAGAATGTTTTATAAACAAGTGAAACCCGAATGAGTTTATGAATTTATAAATGATGTTTACAAATAAAGTGAAATGATTTTTATTTGATAAATTGGAAATATAAATTCGCAGTGAGAATTTATAATGAGATATAGAAATTGATTTAGAAAGAAATAGTGGATTCTATTTTTGAATTTGGAAATAGTTATGAAATTGGAGTCGCAAGTCAATTTGTGATAAATCGAGAGAGATTTATAAATGCTAAAATGGTAATATTAGATTTTAAAAATAGATTTTTATCGAGAAGTTAAGTTTGTTTTTAGAAAGGGATTTTTATTTATTAAACTATGTAGTTTAAAAACTATTTTAGTATTGAAAATATTTGGGAAAGTTGGTTAGTCAAATATTGGATATTAGTTAAAATGAATTATAATTTTAACAATAAGCTTGGTAAAATCGATTAGTATTATTTATAAAGGAACTGCAAATTGGTATCATTGTTTGTTTGAAAGTGTTTTGGATATTTTAAATGATTACTTAGTGTTTTAAAAATAAACTATTATTCTTAAAAAAATACTTATTATTTTATAAACATGGAATTTAAAGGCAAGTGATTGGGATGTGTTTATAAATACTATCGAGATTTGTAAACCAAGTTATTTAATGGAGGTGGTCTTGTAAGAGAAATTTTATAATGAAATTCTGGAAACTTAAGAAATTTCCATAGTGTTTTCGATACGGGAACTTCGGAAATGAATTTGAATTCATAAAAGAAGTTATAAATTGTTAGTTGGGATTATAAATAAGTATAATTAGGTTTTGGAAATTGTAAAAAGGAATTTATTAATAATTCCGAAGATTCATGAGATAAGTTATGAAATATTTCCTAAGTTTGATATTAAAATAATTTTGGAGAATATGTTTATAAATATTTTACTAAGTATTGAAAAAAGGGCTTTGGGAATATTTTAAGTGTGAAATGAATAGTATAGAAATATTTTTCTAAGTGTTATAAATTAAATTCGAAAATATTTCTAAGTGTTAAGATGTTTTCAAAATATCCTGTTATGGATTTAAGTATTTGAAATTTGTTTTCAAATGTTGGAATACTGGAAGGGATTTGAATATATATATATATATATATATATCTTTGTAAAGATATTTTGAAATGAATGTTTTGAAAGATTTATAAAATTGGGCCTAGTGACTGCTTATGTGTGTAATTTGATAGTTAAATAACCGACTATCAAATCTGGCTAATTTCGTTTATCGTTTGGAAGAGACCGGGCTCGGATTTAATTATCTGAAAACCACTTCGATCCGATTTGTGCATTACGAATTGTGATATCTCAAAGATAATGAAGATGGTGATCTTGAAGGAGATTCGATTTGTTCAGACCCAGAACAACTTGTATGGATGAATGCTATAATGGCATCGTTTCCTGGAAGGCGGTGTTAGCATTCCAAGGATGAATGCTATTTTTAAGGTAATACGTAGCCTCAAGCCTCATCAACCGAGAATGACTAAAACAGGGGAGATGCAGCAAGGCTATGTGGGTCGCTCCCATTAGGGTATAATCATCACTCATCTAGAGTGGACATCTATCATTACTTTCATTTGTATGCGTTTCGGGGCCCATTGGTGGTGATCATATTCGGTACTATCCAGTAAGGGGTAGGCCAGTCTTGTGTTGGCAGGGATCGATAGGTTCGATCTCGGTACATTTTTCTAGAGATGTATTGTGGCGGGTTTACCCAGTAGCCCTGTCATTGTATGGAATCCAATATCCACTACGAGCCTGTACGGTTTTAGATGTGCCCAACTATGCTGAAACATGAGATGCAAGCATTTCAGCTATTTTATAGTTTATTTTCTATAGACACTATTATAACATCAGATGATTTTGATATAAAATGTTTTGGTTATCATAAGGTAAAAACCCATCGTATTTATGTGTGGCGTGGTCTTACAAGATATCTTTGTTTTCAGAGGATTTTGATAGCAGTAATAATTCAAATTGAGTATTTTTTCTCACGTTGGTTTTCCAGACTGACTCGGGTGTTATTTTATTATAATGCTCGGGTTAGACCGAGGATTACAGATTCATGTTAGAATGCTATGGAGATCAGGACACGAGCTGTAGGATTTCAGACGTATTTCATATACTTGGTTATATTTCGTAGTGTGTGTCAGGCTGTA
The DNA here is from genome assembly GCA_030737815.1 of Allium fistulosum. NCBI lineage: Eukaryota > Viridiplantae > Streptophyta > Magnoliopsida > Asparagales > Amaryllidaceae > Allium > Allium fistulosum. The sequence goes on from JASFAW010000014.1 coordinate 11,851,721, forward strand.
TAGTCAGCACTGGTGAGGAAAGTTATAATAACTTTCCATATTGATTTGTTGATTGTTGTACTCTGATGACTGTATGTATATTAATAGTTACAGTTTCTTTTGTATAAAGATCTGTATTTATCTATTATATATTGTTCCGCTGCGATTGTGAGATTCTGTGCTATTGTGTTTTGACCTATCCCTTTTCTTCTTCGCCCCTAATGATCTGGTATTTCCGGCACTCGATTGCTCGGCATGCTATACAGTGAACGTATTGATGTCGATTTTCGAGGGTTGAAAATCCATGGGTTGTTACAGTGGTATCAGAGCACAAGGTTAAGCGAGAACCTTGGCTTTGGTAGGGATTACTCATTATAGATAGGGTCAGAAGTAACCTAGAATGAGTTTGAGTGTATTATAGATATGAGCGCGTATTTGGTAGCGAATATAAAATGTTTTATGTTGTGTTAATTTATCTGTTGAGTGGTTTACGAATTCTAGTCGAATAGTGGGTCGCCACGACATCGATAGGAATTTTTAAACACTTGAACCAAGTAAACCGACATAGTATTATTTTGAAGCGGGTAAATGAAACAATTTTACCCAAACTATATTTTGAAAAGAAATAATTTTCTAAAATTATTATAGTATATTGATGTGTTTGGTTGTTATTATTATAAATCCTAACAAGATTATAAAATTGAAATGGTTATATATAACCAAATAGAGATTGTATAAGAATGGTTTATGCGCATAAATTATAAATACAAATGGATTCAAAACCAAAATTTGGAGATTAAAATCCCGGAAGGTTTGGAAGTGATAAAGCACTGAACTCACTTCAGTCGCTAAAAAATAATTCTGGTTATGACATCCACATCATTAGTCCCTATTTTCGAGTTTCTAAGTGACATATTGCTACCGTAATAATTTGATATGGATGTTTTTGTTTGTAAACAAGTGTTGTTTTGAAAATTCCAAAGGGAATTTGTTTTGGATAAAACCAAGTTGATTTTGGAAATTCCAAAGGAATGGTTTGTTAAACTAAAAGAGCTATATATATATATTACTTGAAATAAATACCAAGTGTTTGAATTCTGGAATCCTTATTTAAATATTTTAGAAAAAATATCAAGAAATATGTTTTTGAACTTATAAGTTGGGAATGATATTAATAAGGAGAGAAAGTGTGAAGATTGAATTTTGGAATTAAAATTTAACTTGAGTAAGTTTAAATGGATTGAACGAATTGAGATTTAACTTAAGATAAGTTAAATAAAATTGAATTGGAATTGAAATAATATCAAATTGTATTGGATATAAAAAATATGAATTGTAAAGTGATTTTGTAACTATAAGTTATAATTTTTGAATGAAGAAACCTAAGTATAGAAATAATGAATGATATAATAATAAGTTATACAATTGGAGTAGTGGAATGTAAAAACCAAAATGAAAATGGTTTGATATTTTGGTGAAGAGATGAAAATATAAATTTGAATTATAAAATAAGGTTAAACTCAAGTCAAACCAAATTGAAGTGATTTTTGAAATAAAATCAAATTGAATTATGAAATGGAAGTGAATTAATTAGATAAATTAATTAGTTAATTGAATATAGAAATGAGACTCAACTTGGTTAAATAAAATGAATTGTGGATTGAAATTAAATGTGGAACTTGAGTTATAAATGGAATTCGACTTATGTGTAGCAAGTTAGATATATCTTGAAATGTTGTCGAATAAAGTAGAAATGGTTTGAAATAGTGGTAACTTAAGTTATAAATGAATGCAATTTAAGTGTAAATTGAATATGGTCGGGAATATTATTGATAAGAATGGAATTCAACTTAAGTAACTAATTTATGAGATGATTTATAAATAAATTGGCATGGATTGGTTTGTGGTTGAATATAAATTTGAGAAAACAAGATTTTGTGAATAAATTGAATGTGGATTAATAAAAAGTTGATAAATTGATTTGAAATCAATTTAAAATAGCTATAAACTGGAATGGTTATTTTATTAAATGAATATCACCAAATAACATGGATTGAATTGTCATTGGACATAAATAGAAGTAAACAAAATTTTGTGAATTAATGGAAAGTGAATAAATTGATTTAGAATCAATTTGGAATGGATATGAATATAATATATTGTGTGTAAATATGAATTGGATGCAAGTAAACTTGGTTGTGAATCATTCGAATTGAATGAAATGGTATATAAAATCGATTGATAGTAACTGAATTAATGTTGGAATCCTATAATTGCTTTAAAATACATATAGAACATGTTGGTTTACGCAAATATTGTGTTTAACTAGGGAAATGCTTGAAATGTTACTAAATTTCATATTTTTAGGACTTACGTGTTTAAATTGACTAAGTACAAGAAGCCTATTTGGCTATATTTTGGTTGCGCGATTGCATATAAATTGAGTGAACTCGCTTAATAACGCTAAAATAAGGTACGCTTATGAATTTAGCGTGCGGAAAATAAAAATATTGATATTTATTGCATTTTCCGGCCATGAGAGCCGATGTATATCTTTTTATCATATTTGTCACATTGCAAAAGGCTCTCCGTATAGGGAGATTGCCAAAAAAAGTCGGAAATTTAGGGTGTTAGAAAAATTTTGAAAATTTTTGTTAGCTAAAATTTGATTTTTGAATTTAACTGAGAAATAAAGAGTTTTGATGTAGGAATGGAAACTAATATTTTTGAATGGAACTAAAAGATTTAGAAAAGTGAAATATTGAGTTTAACTAAATGGGTTTTGAAAAGTTAATGGACTTGGAGCATTTCTTCTACCTTAGCAATTTCGGGGACGAAATTCTTTTAAGGGGAAGGAATGTAACGAACCAGATTTTTCCGTCGTTTGATTTTGAATATTTAAATGGTTATAAATGTTGGATTTAAATTATAATTCATTTTGAATATGGAATTTTTGGTTGAATTCGAGAAATAAGTTAAAATTCAAATATGGCAATTTGTCATAATACGGAAATAGTGCAAATAGTTGAAATTTAAGCTGAATATGAATCGAAATGAATTTTTAAGTGGATATAAATTCTATTTGAATTAGAATTGAGTTAGCAAGTTTTAAAACTGAAATTCCAAGTAATTTCGTCAATTTTGAAAATCGTCGATTTAATCGACGCGTTAAAATAGCGATCCGGGGCACAATCTCGGAATTTGACGAGACCTGTTCCATTGGATCCGTAATAGTGTATTATTATTGAATTTCAAATTTCGTAGCGTTTGGAGTTACCGTTTGGTCGTGCGAGCTGAAAACACATAAGATTTATTTAATTAAAAATAATCGATCCAAAAAGCTATCTTCCACATACGATTGAATTAGTTCTCGAAACTTGTTCCATTGGGTTCGGAATAGGGGTATAACATTAGGAACGATATGGGGCACGCCTCGATTGGAGTCCGTAATTTACAGCTAGATATTTTGAAATTTTAAATAATATATTCCTATCTAGATTTGACCACAACCACCGTTACATCACTATCAGCCGCATCCTACCTATCCATTACCGTGCCCACCTTTCCCCTTTTAAATGCTTCTTCCCTCTAGTTTAAATACTCGAAACCAGAAAAGAAAGAAAAAAAATTTGTATCTTAAAATATACTCCGTAATAAAAATAAATTTTATGATTCGTCGTTTGGCAAGGGCTTCGACCAGATGCGATTGGCTGGAGAAGCGGCTTCATGTTTTTAAGGCCGACAGTTACTCTGGAGGTTGGGATTTCTTCACAAAGCGCCAGTAGTTCCAGTCGATTTTACAGTCGGAGGAGGGGTTTCGCGAGGCGGCGTCACATCTAGAGGGAAGCACGAGGTCAGATGCATCTACAGGGGTCACGGTAGTGGATTCCGATCAACCATGGAGGCGCGACATTCGATTTTGATGAACTGGGATGGTTTTCATAGAAACATTCGAACGACGGAGGAGGATTAGCTACTGCTAATCGCGATCAGGGGAGAAATTAGTGCGTTAAACGTGATTAACTAAGGTAAATTAAATTTAAATGTTTAATTAGTTTATTTAATTCAAAAGTTTAAAATTGTATAATTTATTTATACGAGGTCCAAAAATCATGGAATCGGTCACGTTGGATTCATAGCCACGAAATATACAATTTGGAATCGATCGATGTTAGCTGGAATTTTTAGATTAAAACGAACGTCATTCAATTTAATTTAAAATTGGATCGATCAGCAAATTAAAATCAAGGTGAGTAAATCTCACTCATATTGGATAACTGGTTTTAATTTATCATATTAAAAATTTATTATTGATTGATTGGATGGATTTATAAATTATTATTAGTTGAATGTTATATTATGTATAGTAGTATATATATTAGTAGTTGGGTATATTCCCGCCGATTGGAGCGGATGAGACACTATGCGCTCCGCATAATAGCGGATGACCCTTTTTATTGCGATATTCCACCTCGAAGCGGGTTTTTATTTTATGTTATATAACATCTGTGGTTGCAGGGAGACATGTTGGAGGGATCTAACTAGATTCCTCAAAAATGTTGATTTTAATTTCATATATGATGTGTGTGAACATCCTGCTATAGATTGTGATATGTTTGATTTATTGGATGTTATAGTAGCACTGGCCTAAATTTTGGTATTTTAAATTCCATAAATAATATTTTTGAATTTTAAAATAAATTCAAAGGATATTTTGAAAATGGAAATATTTATATCGAATTTTGGATTATTTTAAAGAAAATTGATTGGATAAAACAATGATTTGATTTTGGGTTTGTACTTAACTATTAGTAAAATGTTTTAAATAGAGATTTTAAAATAATTTATATAAGGGATTTTTAACAATGGATTTTTAAATGATATTTCTAAAAATATGGACAAGGAGTTGAATCGATATTTAATATAGATTTGAAAAAAATGGGATTTATAAAGTGATAGATTTAAAAATGAAGTTTATAAATGAAAATGTTTTATAAACAAGTGAAACCCGAATGAGTTTATGAATTTATAAACGATGTTTATAAATAAAGTGAAATGATTTTCATTTGCTAAATTAAAAATATAAATTCGCAGTGAGAATTTATAATGAGATATAGAAATCTGTTTTGAAAGAAATAGTGGATTCTATTTTTGAATTTGGAAATAGTTATGAAATTGGAGACGCAAGTCAATTTATGATAAATCGAGAGAGATTTATAAATGCTAAAATGGTTATATTTGATTTTAAAAATAGATTTATATCGAGAAGTTAAGTTTATTTTTAGAAAGGGATTTTAATTTATTAAACTATGTAGTTTAAAAACTGTTTTAGTATTGAAAATATTTGGGAAAGTTGGTTAGTCAAATTTTGGATATTAGTTGAAATGAATTATAATTTTTATAATAAGCTTGGTAAAATCGATTAGTATTATTTATAAAGGAATTGGAAATTGGTATTGTTGTTTGTTTAAAAGTGTTTTGGATATTTTAAATGATTACGTAAACGTGTTTAAAAATAAACTATTATTCTTAAAAAATACTTATTATTTTATATCTGGAATTTAAAGGCAAGTGATTGGGATGTGTTTATTAATACTCTCGAGATTTGTAAACCAAGTTATTTAATGAAGGTGGTTTTGTAAGAGAAATTTTATAATGAAATTTTAGAAACTTAAGAAATTTCCAAAGTGTTTTTGATACAGGAACTTCAGAAATGAATCTGAATTTATAAAAGAAGTTATAAATTGTTAGTTGGGATTATAAATAAGTATAATTGGTTTTTGGAAATTGTAAATAGGAATTTATTAATAATTCCGGAGATTTATGAGGTAAGTTATGAAATATTTCCTAAGTTTGATATGAAAATGATTTTGGAGAATATGTTTATAAATATTTTACTAAGTCTTGAAAAGAGGGTTTTGGAAATATTTTAAGTGTGAAATGAATGGTATAGAAATATTTTTCTAAGTATTATAAATTGAATTTGGAAATAATGCTAAATATTGATATGGTTTGAAAATATCATGTTATGGATTTAAGTATTTGAAATTTGTTTTCAAATGTTGGAATACTGGAAGAGATTTGAATATATATCTTTGTAAAGATATTTTGAAATGAATGTTTTGAAAGATTTATAAAATTGGGCCTAGTGTCTGCTTATGTGTGTAATTTGATAGTTAAATAACCAACTATCAAATCTGGTCAATTTTGTTAATCGTTTCGAAGAGACCGGGATCGGCTTTAATTATCCGAAAACCACTTCGATATGATTTGTGCGTTACGAATTGTGATATCTCGAAGATAATGAAGATGGTGATCTTGAAGGAGATTCGGTTTGTTCAGACCCTAAACAGCTTGTATGGATGAATGCTATCATTGCATCGTTGCCTGAAAGGCAGTGTTTGCATTCCAAGAATGAATGCTATTTTTAAGGTAATACGTAGCCTCAAGCCTCATCAATCGGTAATGACTAAAACAAGGGAGAGGCAGCAAAGCTATGTGGGTCACTCCTATTAGGGTATGATCATCACTCATCTAGAGCAGACATCTATCATCACTTTCATTTGTATGCGTTTCAGGGCCCATTGGTGGTGATCATATTCGGTACTATCCAGTAAAGGGTAGGCTGGTCTTGTGTTGGCATGGATCGATAGGTTCAATCTAGGTACATTTTTCTAGAGATGTACTGTAGTGGGCGGTACCCCAATAGCTCTGTCATTGTATGGAATCCAATATCCGCTACGAGCCTATATAGTTTTAGATGTGCCCAACTATGCTGAAACGTGATATGCAAGCATTTCAGCTATTTTATAGTTTATTTTCTATAGACACTATTATAATATCAAATGATTTTGATATAAAATATTTTGGTTATCGTAAGGTAAAAACCCGTCGTATTTAAACAGTAATAATTCAAATTGAGTGTGTTTTCTCACGCTGGTTTTCCAAACTGACTCGGGTGTTATTTTATTATAATGCTCGGGTCAGACCGAGTATTACAAATTCAGGTTAGGATGCTATGGAGCTCAGGAGACGAGCTGGAGGATTTCAGACGTATTTCACGTACTTGGTTATATTCCACTGTGTGTGTCAAGCTGTATAGTCAGCACTGGTGAGGACAAGTTATAATAACTGTCTATATTGATTTGTTGATTGTTGTACTCTGATGATTGTATGCATATTAACGGTTACAATTTCTTTTGTATAAAGATATGTATTTATCTATTATATATTGTTCCGCTGCGATTGTGAGATTTTGTGTTATTGTTTCTGTTTTCTTCCATACCTTTTCTTCTTCACCCCTAATGATCTGGTATTTCCGGCACTCGATTGCTCGGCATGCTATACGGTGAACGTATTGATGTCGATTTTCGAGGGTCAAAAATCCGTGGGTCGTTATATTGCTGTTATAGATTACCATGGGCTCTTTGCCATAGTCTATTTTTTTAAAATTGATTGTAGAAATAAAGTCATTTCTAGCTGACATGACTTCGGTAAATATAGTAATGAATGATGCCGATAACTTACCGATTTAATATATAGTAGGGTTACGGCTTGGATTTTATGTCTATGTATATTTTGCCTTAATAATCGATTTAGCAATATATTGTTTTCCAACTGTAAATACATGGTACAAAGGTGTTCCCTATAATTTGTTTTTTGGATATAGTTTGTTCTTCACTACCGGTCTCCTTTATTTTTTACAGTTACCTCAAGCATGGAGTTCTAGAAGGTATATAACTTTGTTTGCTGTTCATGACTTCAACCTATCCACTATTAACTACATTATATTATAACACCACTTATTTTTGGACTGTATTCAACTTTAGCCTATTGGCACACAATCATGCTCTACCCGGTCCTATTAACTAAAGTACAAGCATGATATTGAAATTATTCACTCATATGCATGGACAGATTTTATTTTGCAGGTCCATATTCGGGAACAACATCCATGGATGAAAGAAATAAAGCCAACGAGTTGCCCTTATCTGCATTTTACCAGCCTACATCACAATTTTTTTTATATTTTTTTTTTTTGCCATTTCATCATTCATACAGGCCATGCAATACTGTTAATTTTCTTATATGAAATGTTAGTGAATATTATAAAATATTGTTTTTTGGTTGAGACTTATGTAAAGATATATATTGAAAAACATTGTTTATGTTGGTCATAATCAAGCTTCTCTATTGTATTATTTTTCTAACTACGGTATCATTTATGTTAGTGTTGGTTTCTCTCATATATGGTGACTCATAACCCTACTGGATGTTCAATTTTATAGTTGTGTTAGAATATAATTTTTTTAGCGTTATAATATTTGGATTTAAGTAGGTCATGTATCTTCCTTTGAACATCCACATTCATTTTTTTGTTGTTGCAATTGCAATTACTTTGTACCGACAGTTAATATTGAATTGTCTTTTTTAAGGACTTAAATATATCGGAGTTATATTTTCTTTTCCTAGATAATGTCCACTATTATTAAACATTCTCTAAAATTTCATAGCATTTTGCTTTGTACGTTCCAGAATATGGAACAATGCTTGGAAGTTAAAATCTGTCATTGATTGGTTGCCCTATACATCCATATATGTTTCATGAAATTTGGGATAATACGCATGTTAGATATCATTCTACATAAGGATGAGTTATTTGCAAACTCACCCTAAGAGAATACTGATATGTTTTGAATAAATAAAACCTCCTATTGACTTGGTTTTACATCATGAAATTTTTTCCATTTAGACATAGGTCTGTCGATGGATATCTAAAAAATCCGAAATCCGTACGCATCCATATCTGAAAAATAGGTAAATATCCAATATCCAGAAAAATGGATGCAGATGTGGATACGAAACACATCCGCATTTGAAAATTATCCATTTGGTTTTTCTTCAAAATTATAGTCTAAATTATGTATATGTTAGTACAATAAAAGATATATTTTTTTGTTTTATTAAGCTCGAAGTTTATATTATACTCACTAAATGTATATTGACTGCTCAAAACTATTTATGATCATCATATTTGTTTATTTTTAATACTTTAATAGTCAATGAAATTGAAAAAATGTTTATGATAAACTAAAATTTTCCAGTTATGTTTCTTGGATTATCGGTTGATAGTGGATAGGATAATTATCCGATATTCGTCTATATTTACGAATGCGGATATCCAATATCTGAAAATGGTTTCGGTTGCGGATACAGATAGGACACTATCCGCATTCGAAAGTATCCGTTTACAGTTCTATTTAGACATATTTCTTAAGGTCGGTTAAATAAGCTTAAATAAGCGGTAACAGTAAAAAATAGTGCCCTTGCCTATTTGTTTTGTTTTACACAGTTAGTTAGAAGAAGGTATTGTTTTGAGTTAGTTGTCATATTTTGATTTACCATATCAAAACTTTTTATATTTACACCCACGTTCATTTATTTTCGTAAGCTATTTTTCTTCAAATCTTTATTATACAAACTCAAACTCATATTTCAAAAATGAAAATATTGAAAACTAAAGAGTAAAATTTAAGTGAGTCCTTATTCATCAATATCCTTCTCAATTGCTTTATTCTCAATATCTAAACACGCAGAGTTCTCAGCAGCAAGATATGAACATGCAAGTTCAAAATTCAAAATTATGATCAAAATCGATCATTCTAGAAAAATACATATTTCAATCCAAATTACATGTCTCTAAATAGCAATTATTAGCCTTAAGATAATTAACGCTAAGCGAAAAACTTGATAGAGTTAAGTGTATGTAAGGAGTATGCATGTCCCTTGCATCTGCAATTTTTTGTGCATTATTTGACTATCCTCCCGATGTCTACTTGAATACATGCACTGCTTTGCATCAATATGGGAAAAACTTTAGTTTTATGCAAGGTAATAAACCTATGCATTTGTCAGATGCATCTTTCCGGCACAAAATGCATGAGTTGTATAGCTATGTGCCAAAATTTAATCATGTACTCTACTTTCTTATTACACTCATTTTAGCATAAATATAACTGCTTCTTTTCGACCATATCCTTCAACCTGTGACATTGTGGTTACAAAATATGCATACACGAGTCATTAAATTTCAACGGCACAATTTCATAACGTCCGTATGCTAAGCACAGGTTCATACTACTATTTATAAATTTGGTAATAGAATTACGTCGACTAAATTAAATTTGAGTAATATAGAGTTAATTGACTAAATCAAACCCACCACTTTGAGTATTAACTCTTTTGATAATGACCATTGTTTTCATAATTGGTATTTCAAACACTTGCTAAAAAGATAAGTATTTTAGTTTGCATTTGTGTATTTGTAGTTTGTACTTGCACTTGCTCTCTTATATATCATAATTATCAAATCGATCGTTAAGGAGATTTGTCTATCGTAGACTTGCAAAACCAAATTGTGTGAAGCCACACAAAAAATATACATGTCTTTAATGTGTCTTCTTAGTTCTCTTCAGTGCTATTTAATTTGTTCTCCAAAAATATCTCCTTAAACCTTTTTAATTAAATGCCTTCATAAATTTAATTTGTTGTCTCCATAAATGTCTTGTTAAACCTCTTCAATTTTTAATTTTCTCCAACATATTATCATTTGATGTTTTACTACAATTAACGAAAACTGCATAAAATATTTTTTCCTTTAAATTATGTGATTAACAATCGGTTTCCACCGTTAAGTGATTGTACTAGTGTAGAGAATGCATAATTTCGCATGCCAATTTTATATGTTTAGACAATTATTGATGATACAGTTAAATTTAAAGGAAAAATGAAATATTGAACTATTGTAGTTAAGAAATAACTCCATTTACCCATTTCTATATCAAAAAGAAGAGAATTACTATATTTAATGATATGGTTCGGCTTAAACATTGCATATAGAAAAAAAATTAAATTCCGTAATTTACAATACAAGAAAAGAGTCATGGGTCCCTGTTTTCGATGTTGTTCTAGAAAAAGTCCCTATAGAAATGAATATGTAAATTTGGTCCCTATTTTTTGAAAAATAAAAAACGCAAGGTGCTATGCATTTTTCTAACAGAAAATGCAAGGTAACTTGCACTTTTCAGATTTTGAAATTTTTTTTTGAAAATTTCAAAAATGTTAAAAAGTGCAAGTTAACTAGCACTTTCTATTAGGAAAACGCAAGCTAGTTTGCACTTTCTAATTTTGAATTTTTTTTAGAAATATTTAAAACTTTTGAAATTTTTGAAAAGCGCAAGGTAGCTTGCGCTTTCTATCAGGAAAGTCAAGCTAGTTTGTGCTTTCTGTTTTTAATTTTTTTCTTAAATTTTTTAAAATTTTCAAATTTTTTTAGAAAACGCAAGCTAACTTGCGTTTTTTGATGAAAAAATGATCCAATTTACATACTCATTTCTGCAGGGACTTCTCTTGTAACAACATCAGAAATAAAGACCTTTTGTGCAAAGCTCCTTTACAATATCCATACAACATTGCATTTTCCTTTTTTATATATCACAAGAGAATGCATAATACATCGGATGGTCACCAAGTGGTTGATATTATACCTCCATGGCCAGAACTTCTTGTTTCAGAGGGTGAATCTATCAAGCTTGATCAACCATTAACAAGCAATCCTAATGTAGTCTGACTTGATCTTCTATGTCGGGAGTGCATTTCAGCGTCACAAACCGTTTCGTAAGCAACATAGAGGAAGAATAAAGGAATATCTGCCCCTTTTATATCAAGGCATGGATCTAACAATTAATTTTTTTTACAATTTCAAAATGTTCCTCTATAAATATTACTAAATCCTAATATCAACTAAAAATTTAATCTACCAAACAAACTTCCTTTATAAATTATATCTTATACAAATATTACTAAATCTTAATATCAATTAAAAATAGAATTTAACAAATAAACTTTCTTTACAAATTCGTTATTTATTAATTAATCATATATAAAACTTAAACTAACAAAAAATTAGATGTTGCAACTTAGAAATAAAGATTTAAACTAACTACACATGAACACAAAAATATAACTAAGGTTTGTGCAAATCATTTTCTTTTAAGCATTTTAAACATAAACAATTTGTTGAAAAACAATTCATGCGCGGAACGCGTGCTACTATCACGTCGAAGCATGTGCCGTAACGCTAGTCAAAATAAATAAACAAAAAAATCATATACTGCACGTTATAGTAAATAAATTTTGTATCATTTTATCAGATTTAATTTTGCATATCATAACATAAACGATTACATTAACCATTTTCATTTTCCATCTGAATAGTGGTGTATTACATTTCCCTCCTAAAAGTTCGCAGCCCGCCAATTACAGAGAGCCCATTTACCCAAAACTCTCCTAATAATTTTATTTTAAGCATAACTATTCTTCATGGATACTAATACTGCTCTTCTTCCCCAAAACCCCATAGTCGTTCTCGTTCTCGCATATACCGCCTAGCCCTCGTTCTCGTCGTTGGCTTCCTAGCCGTCAACCCGTCTGACTTTCATTCTCATCACATGCTCTTGTTCTCACCGTCGATTAAAACAATGGCGAAGAAGGTTATGTAAACGCAAATCCTATCGTTCCCAAATCCACCTGAACTGCTACCTCTCTGCCTCCGTGGTGTGGTTGGTCTGGATTGAGGTAACTGTTGTTATTTATTTGGTATTTTTGGGCCAGATTGGTTAATTTTTATAAGCCCGTCCCACCACTAAAGGAAATTATTAAAGCGGGAATTATGTTTTGGAAAGACAATCTAGTTGGTTTCTTTTAGAACGAAGCTCCCCACTTCTCCATTATAAAAAAACATGATCATGGTTTATGGCATTTAAGGGGATCGGTCAAAGTCGGGTGTGATAACTCGGTGTACTTTTTTAAATTTTCGTGCCCTCGGGAGAGATCCCTTATTTTGGAATTAGATCCTATTATTATTCAGGGTAAAATATGAATCATTACCCAGTAATAGAGCCCTTCTGTGGACCTTGCTCATGAGTAAATCTTATTCATTCCTATTTGGGCGCATATCTCAAATATCACTATAATCTTCTTATCTCTTGAGAGAGAAAATTGGATAGCCAATCATATTGGTCAGTTAATTTGCTTTGATATATCCACTGAGCGCAATCTCGTTCGATATGCCAAAGCCCTTATTGAGAATACCCTCTATAGGCGGTTACATCTTGCATCCCCGTCTCCTTCGCATAGGACATGATAGCACACATTCACTTACTAGTGGAAACCACCTATTTACGACTTTTGCCACTTCTTTGGCCATGTTAATCTACTCGACTTGCCTACATTCCGTCGTGGACCCAGACAGCCTTCCCCCTAAGAATCCCCTTCCAAAGCTATCATCTAGGTGTTGGCAGGTCAAAGTTCCCCCAACTCCCTCAACCTAACCCTCCAGATCCACCTGATTCCTCTACTCCTCTATCCGACCTTTCGGCTATACCCGCATCCCTAGCGACGCCCCCACCTTCTCTTGTCTCCAATCCCGGATGTCGTCTCCTCCCCCGCCTGATCCAGTTCTTCCGTCCCCCCCCCCCTTACGCCCCTCTAGCCTGCCTTGTCATGTCTCACGACATATCCCCTATTACTAGCCTTAAGAAGAAATTTTCCCTTTCTCTCCATTTCGACTCTTCCAGTGCCGAATGCATTGCTCGAAAGTTGTATGAAAATTTGACTGAAGGTACGCAACTGGTCTAGAGCAAAAATACCGGGACTTTCTTCCATAAGGAAAGCGATTTGTATTTCCACTCGAAATGGAGCATATTCTCAAAGTGGGTTTCAGATGATGAGAGAGATGAGTGGGAACTCTTCTACATGCTTATGGATGACATGCTTGTCCTCTGCAATGATGGTGAATTCGGTGTTAACAGCGAAGAGGCATTGGCTGCACTAGATTGGGACCAGAATATACCTTCTCGCCATATACTCTTTGTTATTGCCTCGTGCTCACTGGCTGGTTCCGTCGATGCGCTGGGTTTTAGTTTGGTTGTCTCACTGGTTATATTCCTTGTGGTTGCTTTGAAGTTGTTGGATTATTTATCATCACTTCTTCATTTGATGTAGTTGGACTTGGTCGGTTCCTTTTGTGCTTATTTGATGGTATTTTATTGCCTGGTCCGGTATGTTGGCAATTTTCTATGTTGTGGGCTTAGCGCTGGGAATCTAGTACCAATACATACACAAAGTACGGCTGTATGATCCTCGGATCGTACATCCTTCATATAAATTTTTTTACGATGGATTTGCCATGGATTATAAAAACGTAGCTAAATTTGACGCCAAAATTACGAAGAAAACTGAGAAAATACCATGGACAATTCATGGCAAATCTACGGCAAATTAGCCACGAAATCGCAACGGAAATAGAAAATTGTGCTAAATTTTGGATCAAAAGGTGGAAGGAATTAAAAGCAAATCCTTTGCATATCCATGGCAAATTTGCTACGGTTTTGCGACACATTGTAGTTTTATAGTTTTCATGGGTAATTTAAAAGTTTAATAAAAAATAAATATACGTAGCCGTATTCTATCGTAAATCCATAGCATATTGACATGAGCAATTTAAGATTTTGAGAGGAAATAAATATAAAAATACCATCTTCGATGCATTTCCGTAAAAAAATTAATATAAATTTGCGATTGAAAATTGTTTAATAAAATGCTTTTGGATAATATAAATTTGTATTGTTCATCTTTAACACAAAAATTTAGTTGTCGGTATTAATAAAATTTCATATCATTATTACAAATGTATACAAAAAATTATAAAGTATAAAACTATTGATATTTTTATTTTAACCTTTAAGCAAATAGGTGAACTCGTTAAATGTCGAGAGATAAAATTGAGAAGAAAATTAACCTTCTTTCTAAAATTTCCAAATTTTTAAGATAAAATCAAAATAAATAAATAAAAACTCAAATTTAATTTTGCATATCATAAAATAAACGATTACATTAACCATTTTCATTTTCCATCTGAATAGTAATGGATCACATTTGCCTTTAAAAGTTTTACAGCCCACCAATTATGCAGAGCCCATTTTGTAGGATCGTTTTCACCCTAGAGGGGGTGAATAGAGTTTACTAATAATAATAAAAATTAATGCGGAAATAAAAAAACGAAAATTAATGCAGTAGAGATCACACACAGATTTATCTAGCTTCGGCAATAATCTGCCTACGTGCTGCTCCCAAGGTTTCTACTAGAAATTAACTAGTCTGACGCTTACAAAAACACGTAAACTTGCGACACCCGCTAACTTGACTAATCTAACTCTAAGCTCAAAACCCTGACACAACTCAACCGCTGAGTTGCGAATTCTCAAACTACGCCCCGTAGTTTGTACCTAGTTACACAACTAGAAATTCATAGATTTTTAAAGAAGAAAATTACAAATAAAAACAAAATAAAAAACCAAAACCCAATTTTTAAGTGAAGCCCAACAATTTAATAAAGCCGGCCCACTTCCAATTATATCTCAAGAAAAAACAAGGACGTCTCCCCTTTCTTTTGTATACTTTGGTCGTTCCTTTCTTTCCGCTCTTCACAAATTAGGGTTTCTTCAAATTGAGGCGCCGCTTGTGATAACGATCGATTGTAGTGTGTTATTGCATTGATTGGCTTTGCCAATCGACTTCCTGGCTTTGAATTGATCACGGTCGCTCCAATGATGAGTTCGAATGGTTTGAATTTGGTATGTGATTTTTTGCCCCTTTTCGATTTTTGCTTAAGCTCGACTTTATGCTCTGTTTATTTGCTTAGGCTCGAACTCATGCTTGCAGATGATGTAACTAGGTTCAATTTATAGGGATCAAAGCCCTAAATTCTCGTTCGTGTAACGACGCATAAATTTTTAATAATTTTATTTGTTTTATTAATATGTGTCGTACCAATACCAAAATTTGTGACCTTTTGAATTCTTTGTCCATTCAACTTGACCTCGTACAACTCAACGGTCATTTTCTTTATTGCTACTGAATTCGCGTGCGTGCATGACTTTCAATATTCAATCGGTTCCCAATACAGCTGGTTCGTTCTAGCTGGCACTCTTTTTTTGGGTTTCGTTTTGAATAGAATAAAATATATAGCATTTTGCCTGTTAATTTCTTTCACTTATAATACTTATCTCCACCTGCTCCTTCTCTTTTCTCTTCATTTTTCTTCTTCCTACAACTCAATAGCTTGCTGCTCGCCTCCCCGCAAATGACCAGGCTCAAGCCTTTCCTACTCCAACCCGCCACCATCCCTCACCACGGCCCACTGACTTGAAACCTCCAACGCCACCTTAGTCTCGGCCGCGACCACACTCGCCCCTCCTCTCTCCATCCCGTATCTCCCATGGCCGAAACCATGTAGCCTCCAGGTCACGCAACTACCCCACCTCAACGCCGTGAACCCAAAACCTCGGCCTCCGCCCGCTCTCTGCCTCCGACCCACTGCTCTCCCTACCTCGGCCGCCTTGTTTTCCTTGCTTCCACCGTGAAGCCACCCATGCCAACCCTCCATGCAAACTCGAACCCGCCACCTTGCTTGTGTGGCCGAGAAATTCCAGCAGCAGCCATCACCACCTCTCGCCTTTGTCCTCCACGTTTTCCCATGCTCGGCCACCGATCACCCGCCTTCCCCCTGTTGTTCGCCGCTGCCTTGCCTCTCCACCTTGGCAGCCGACCTAGCCTCCTCTTCCTATTCTTTATGAAAAAAGAGGAAGAATAAGACATATATTACCACGGTAAAGTATATTTGTTATATATACATACGTTAGTTTATAATATTAGTTATATAATAAGTTAGTAAATATAATTTACTAGTGTTTGTTTATATTTCGTCTAACAGCATAGGAGACGTACATTGATTTATTTAAAGTATCATCTTATACATATATTACTTGTTATATAATCTTTTAGGTTGGTTATGTATTGATTTACAAAGGATACTTTATATAGGCTGTTACGTATTTGTTTATAAGTATTGATTTAGATGTTTGCCTACTGCTATATATTTATTAGTATAACTTTGTTTATAACTAGAATTTCATACACATGTTTGTTTATATAAGCTTCGATTGATGTATATATCAATTCTGTACATTTGTCGGTTTATACAAAGTTATATAAAATTTCTGAAAGCTCGTTAACCCAAGCTGTAGGTAGTGTCAGTTATTTACAAAGTTGGTCTGCAGTATCTTCAGAAAAGTTAGTATGTTATATAGGTATTTATTCATTTAAAACTTTCGTGACTGTTTTAAGACTTTTGTTATAAATATAGGTATTGACTGCGCTAGTCTATACAGCAATTTTATACTGTTGCATACATTAAGTTTTAATGTTTATATATATGAAAGTATATAAAGTCGGTTACAGTATAGTATGTATATTCATTAAATATGTTATGTTCTTCTGTTAGTTTTACATTTTGTAAGATTATGATATTTTGGATTTAATTGTAGAATTGGGAAAAACTATGAGTTTATTGGTAAGTATCGAGTTTAAAATTTTATGATATGTACAGTCTGACTTATACATTTGTTTATTAATATCTACATAAAATTGTATATTAAGAAGATATTTATTTTAATCGGGTTCCAACTAAATTTGTATAGGTATTGTTTGGGTATATAAGTTCACTGGTACAATTCATCTTTGTCAATCCAGTTTGATTTGATTTCATCAATTCCGAACTATCAGCTTTGTCATCAAATTCGTGCTTGGATTCATAATTCGTTTCATTTGTCAAATCTCTTTTAACCACGAAAGGTGAGCAATCACTCACGATTAATGTTCTTTTATTTATTAAATTTGATTTAAATTGAAACGACAATTGAAATATGCTGTTGTTAGTTATTTACACAGTATTTATGTTATTACCTGTATCAGTTCACCTGCGACATCTGACACCATTATCTGTTACTTATACGATGATAATCAAGTTTGGTTGTTAAATGATTGATTGTTTGATGTTGACATTGGACGTTAAATTGTTAATGTATGAAGGGATAAATAATTTGAATTTGAAATTGACGTAAGATAGTAGATTTGATATATGTGTTAAATTTGATTAGATGACATTTGTATAATATGACCCCTTCAAATGTTTAAATTATTTGACACGTAGAATTTGGTTAAGTGTACCTTGAACCATTGAATGTATGTTGTATAAATTGATGTAGTATAAATTAATGTAGTATAAATTGAATAATGGATATCAAGTGAAGAACCGTATAAACATTAATGCGATCATCTTTAATCTACATGAAATGATAGTGTAGATTCTAGAAATAATTATATTAATTTGCACAAACAACAATGTAAATTAATACGATTATTTCGGGATTATTTGAATTAATTATTGGATTGTTATTGATGTTTGTTATTGCTTGTTTATTTACTTTGACACCATCCCAGTTATCACACTGCAAGTTCCTTTTGCTATGCTTTGATTTTTGAATTGAAATGGAATCGGGTTGAAATGATAAATACCCAAATTAAACTTTGACTTAGGATAGAGAATTAAATAAAAACCCGATTGGTCAAATAATTTGATTTAAATATAAAATGAAGATTGTATTTGAATAAATAATATGGTTTTGGAACGAAGTTGGAATTTGAATTTTAATGAAAGGAAATGTTAATATTTAATAATCTGAATCAAAATATTAATATAGTAGTTGATGAAAGAACGTTGTTTTAAAATTTGGAATTATTAATAATTAAGTTTGAAATTATTTAATAATTAAGTTTTGAAATTATTAATAATTAAGTTTGAAATTATTTAATAATTAAGTTTTGAAATTATTTAAAAATTAAATAAGATTGAAGTAATTTAATAAATAAATAAATTGAATTCTTTAATAAGTGGAATTGAACTTCTTGAATAAGTGAAATTTAGTTTCTTTATTAATTGAGCTTTGAAATTGTAACTAAGTAAATAAATAAGTGAAATTGAATTTTCTTTAACAAGAAATAAAAATGTGATTTATTGAAATTAATGTAAGACTTGTAATTTAAAGAGTGGATTTGACGAATTTAATTTAATTCAAATTTGTAAGTTTTGATACAATGAAGTTGAACTTAAGTAATTGATTTAGTGAATTGGAAATTAAATAGAAATTGTTTTGAATGATAAATTAACTTAACGAATATTGAATGAAATCGATTAATGAATTTAAATTGATTTGAATGTTAAATTAAATTAATTTAAATAATTTCGGAATGATACTTATATACGAACTTGAATCAATAGTTGAATTGTTTAAAAAAAATTGAAATTGAATTATAAGATTTTGAAATGGTAATTTGGAAGTTTTGAAACGTAAATTTTGGAAATTGGTTTAGAAAGACAAATGAAATGTTGGTTTACAAATTCTATTTGAAATTGAATTTGATTTGGTTTTGAAATATATTAAGCGACCAATCGGTGTAATAATTACGAAAGTTATTAAAAAGACCGGAATCGGTTAGGGACATACTCTCTGTCTAAACTGAAAACCACTTTAATAACTATACGTGGAGTGTGATCCAGAATGAAGTGGTTGGAATGATGAACGTGATGACTGAAGAAAGAGAACGATAATGGATAGCCTTAACACTTGTGTCAAATTGGAAATGACTAAAACAGGAGCCGTGCCGGGCCAAATGGGGTTAGCTACCTCGAGCGAACACACTTCTTCGTAAACTACTCATTACTTGTTATCGATTGGTGCACCCTCGAATTTTGGGAGTGTTGTTTCGCGGTGTTACGATCGTTGCGGTGATGCGTTCTCACCAGTCCGGATCAGGCAAACGGTAGTTTCACTACCTTGGGTATTGCCTCATGTGCCTTGTCATACTTGTATCCCTATATACGCGACCACTGCGATTTGTTTTGTGTTATACCTATGGAGTACTCCCTGATATCCCACTAGTTTACGGTGGAGTTTACAGTGCTGTATAGACTATAACGCTTATATAAAATGTGTTAAGGGGGATAATGGTAACGCCTTAACACTATTTTGATACTTTATATTACTGATAGGCATTATTTATTTACCGTACACTACTACATAGTAGATAGTTTAACGGATCCTTAAAGGATGGTTATTCCGAATATCCTTTGAGTTACTTGTATTTCAGTTGCTATTTCACTTGAGTTGAATTTATTGATATAAGAATGTTAATCCTGACTCGAGTGTTTTGTGTTTTGCTTTACGCTCGGGTCAGACTGAGTGTACCAGTATTCGAGACTCACCTTTGGAGTTGGAGCTTCGCTTGGAGATCCAACTATCTATCCAGCTTTCAGATATCCAGTTGATTCCAGTGATTGTATTCTGATTCTTGTATTTGACTATTGTATTCGAGACATCTGTTGTACCTTATTTAACTCTGATATGTATATAGTAGCTTCATGAACTACTATCTTTTGTTTCCGCTGCATTTATTACTCTGTGTATGTGATATGTGATTATTTTATTTACTGTAAATGCTCAGTTTTGCCAAATTTAAATTAACTATTCGGTATTTTGAATTATTCAAGTCCGACATGTGCGGATGCGAATAGTCCAAAATAGCGGGTCGTTACAGTTGGTATCAGAGCTTTGGTAGCTCTAAGCAAAACTTAGTATATAGGGTAAATGTATTTACATAATCACTTTCATTCGAGTTGAATCTCTTCCTTTTGACTCAATTCCTTTGAATTTTGGAACGTTCCCTACGGTTCCAAAATCCATTCGTGTCCCTCGCTATTCGTCTTCTAATTCCGGAGTATCCCATAACTCCACCTTGAATGATCTTTATAATGAGCTGGCGGTCCCGCCAATCTCAAATTGATTTGTAAAGGGGTGAAACTCTTTTACGATAGAATCGATTCACCGAAGATTTATATATCCTCGGTTTAGATGCTGACATCTTTGGTTATGTCGAATTCTATCTCTTGAGATCAAATGTCGATTTGCCTCGAATTCTACATTGATCTTATTCTTGAAGTCACGGTCGACCCGGTTAAGGCTGCCCGCGATTTATATAAACTTATCAATCTTCCTACTTGTTATTTAATTATTTTAGCTTTGTTTCGAACCTATCTTCGAATCAAAATTTTATCTGATTTGAGTCCATCAAATTTGAATCTCCATCCTTGCTTTAAAATCCATTCTTGTGTCGACGAGCGAGGAAGTGTATTTGTAAATTAATATTTAAAATGTTTTAATATATATTGTGTTGTTTGAGTTGTTGATGTTGATTTGGGTTTTCGATCGATTCGTCTGATCAATGCTATCGATAGGATTTCCAAAACACTTGAACAGAGTAAACTGACACAATATGTTTTCAAATTGGAAAATTTAATAAAGTTTGTATGACTATATTATATATATAAGTATGGATTTTCTGTAACCAAACTGTTAATAAATTGATTGTTGGAATGATAATATTTGATTATCATTTATTGTTTTGTAAACAATTGACTATTACAATATCAATAAATGAATTTATAAACTTGGCTATAATTTGATTTGAAATTTGAAATGTATTTAAATCAAGAATTTAAGAATTTAAATTTTCGATGATTTCAACTTGGTTTTTAAGTTTTAGAGGGTATATTATTTTCGAATAGAAATCATTTCAATGAAATTTTAAAAGTTTTAAACCAGTGCTCTCTTGCTTTGTCGCTGGAAAATAATTTCGGTGATGACGGCCGCATCATCGACGTTCATTTTCGAGTTCCGAAGTGGAAAGACCATTCTGTAGCTTTGTTACACTTTTGTTTTGAAAATTAAATTGATTTAAATTTCTAAAGTATGTCTTGATTTATAATATATATATTGGCATATGATTATTTTGATATATGTAAAATATATAAACGTATTTATCTCTAAATTGTTTGAAGCTAATCGGAAATTTAATTCTTAAAATTTGGGTAAAAGATGATTTCAATTATAAATAAAACCAAAATTTTGAATTAATATTTAAACTTGAGAGAATTGAATTAGAAATTTACTTGTATAATACTCAATTGCATTCAATATAACTTACCTAAATTGCTCAAAAAGTTAACTATGTAATTGGATAGCATACAATATAAATTGTCTTTAGAAATAAAATTTGAGTGCATATAAAAATGTTATACACTTAAAGTTTAATTATAAAATGGTTAATGGAGATAAATAGAATACTAGGTTAGTTGAATAATAAATGGATTAATAAAATAAATTGTTGTTTGGAATAAATTTTGTAACAAACAATGATAAATTGAAAATAAACCAAGTTAATGAAATTCCTTGAGTTTAAAGTCAATTGTTGAATATAAATTAATTTAAATTGAAATTTATATGGTTTAAATTAATTGTTTTATTTTGTAATTCAGTTCTATTTTCTTTCTGGTTGTTTCTATTCTCCTACCTCCTTCCTTTTCGGGGATGAAAAGTTTTGAGTGGGGGAGAGTGTAACGACCCGTAAATTTTTAATAATTTTATTTGTTTTATTAATATATTCAATTGAAATTTTGTGAAATTTTAAATAATAAAATTTTGAAATAAAAATTTAATATTTGAAATGCGTCTAGTTAAACATAGCAACTGGTAAATTTTCATCCGAAAATATGAAAGTTTATTTTTGTGTGTAATTTTATTTAAATTTAATCAGTTAGTAATTATTGAAAATAAAATGTTATCGAAACCTGAATATTTTTATATAGAAAAATTCTAAACCATCTTCTGAGCAAGACGTTATTTTTTGTTTTTCAAAATTCGGACTTCTTTAGCTCCGTTGATCTTATTTTTTTTGCGTTTTTGCTGCATTTTCCGCTAGTAGAAAATTCGAATTTTTATAATTCAATCGAGTTACTAATATCTGTATACCGTTTTGACCGTCCCGTCGTGTTGATCTCTATAGTGTATTTATTCTATATTTTGAGGTCCGGTACGCGACGGAAACGATAAAAATGTGTGTCGTACCAATACCAAAATTTGTGACCTTTTGAATTCTTTGTCCATTCAACTTGACCTCGTACAACTCAACGGTCATTTTATTTATTGCTACTGAATTCGCATGCATGCGTGACTTTCAATATTCAATCGGTTCCCAATACAGCTGGTTCGTTCTAGCTGGCACTCTTTTTTTTTGGTTTCGTTTTGAATAGAATAAAATATATAGCATTTTGCCTGTTTATTTCTTTCACTTATAATACTTATCTCCACCTGCTCCTTCTCTTTTCTCTTCATTTTTCTTCTTCCTACAACTCAATAGCTTGCTGCTCGCCTCCCCGCAAATGACCAGGCTCGAGCCTTTCCCACTCCAACCCGCCACCATCCCTCACCACGGCCCACTGACTTGAAACCTCCAGCGCCACCTTAGTCTCGGCCGCGACCACACTCGCCCCTCCTCTCTCCATCCCATATCTCCCATGGCCGAAACCATGTAGCCTCCAGGTCATGCAACTACCCCACCTCAACGCCGTGAACCCGAAACCTCGGCCTCCGCCCGCTCTCTACCTCCGACCCACTGCTCTCCCTACCTCGGCCGCCTTGTTTTCCTTGCTTCCACCGTGAAGCCACCCATGCCAACCCTCCATGCAAACTCGAACCCGCCACCTTGCTTGTGTGGCCGAGAAATTCCAGCAGCAGCCATCACCACCTCTCGCCTTTGTCCTCCACGTTTTCCCATGCTCGGCCACCGATCACCCACCTTCCCCCTGCTGTTCGCCGCTGCCTTGCCTCTCCACCTTGGCAGCCGACCTAGCCTCCTCTTCCTATTCTTTATGAAAAAAAAGGAAGAAGAAGACATATATTACCACGGTAAAGTATATTTGTTATATATACATACGTTAGTTTATAATATTAGTTATATAGTAAGTTAGTAAATGTAATTTACTAGTGTTTGTTTATATTTTGTCTAACAGCATAGGAGACGTACATTGATTTATTTAAAGTATCATCTTATACATATATTACTTGTTATATAATCTTTTAGGTGGGTTATGTATTGATTTACAAAGGATACTTTATATAGGCTGTTACGTATTTGTTTATAAGTATTGATTTAGATGTTTGCCTACTACTATATATTTATTAGTATAACTTTGTTTATAACTAGAATTTCATACATATGTTTTTTTATATAAGCTTCGATTGATGTATATATCAATCCTGTACATTTTTCGGTTTATACAAAGTTATATAAAATTTCTGAAAGCTCGTTAACCCAAGCTGTAGGTATTGTCAGTTATTTACAAAGTTGGTCTGTAGTATCTTCAGAAAAGTTAGTATGTTATATAGGTATTTATTCATTTAAAACTTTCATGACTGTTTTAAGACTTTTGTTATAAATATAGGTATTGACTGGCGCTAGTCTATGCAGCAATTTTATACTATTGCATACATTAAGTTTTAATGTTTATATATATGAAAGTATATAAAGTCGGTTACGGTATAGTATGTATATTCATTAAATATGTTGTGTTCTTCTGTTAGTTTTACATTTTGTCAGATTTTGATATTTTGGATTTAATTGTAGAATTGGGAAAAACTATGAGTTTATTGGTAAGTATCGAGTTTAAAATTTTATGATATGTACAGTCTGACTTATACATTTGTTTAATTAATATCTACATAAAATTGTATATTAAGGAGATATTTATTTTAATAGGGTTCCAACTAAATTTGTATAGGTATTGTTTGGGTATATAAGTTCACTGATACAATTCATCTTTGTCAATCCAGTTTGATTTGATTTCATCCATTCCGAACTATCAGCTTTGTCATCAAATTCGTGCTTGGATTCATAACTCGTTTCATTTTTCAAATCTCCTTTAACCACGAAAGGTGAGCAATCACTCACGATTAATGTTCTTTTATTTATTAAATTTGATTTAAATTGAAACGACAATTGAAATATGCTGCTGTTAGTTATATACACAGTATTTATGTTATTACCTGTATCAGTACACCTACGACATCTGACACCATTATCTGTTACTTATACGATGATAATCAAGTTTGGTTGTTAAATGATTGATTGTTTGATGTTGACATTGGACGTTAAATTGTTAATGTATGAAGGGATAAATAATTTGAATTTGAAATTGACGTAAGATAGTAGATTTGATATATGTGTTAAATTTGATTAGATGACATTTGCATAATATGACCCCTTTAAATGTTTAAATTATTTTACACGTAGAATTTGGTTAAGTATACCTTGAACCATTGAATGTATGTTGTATAAATTGATGTAGTATAAATTGAATAATGGATATCAAGTGAGGAACCGTATAAACATTAATGTAATAATATTTAATCTACATGAAATGATGGTGTGGATTCTAGAAATAATTATATTATTTTGCACAAACAACAATGTAAATTAATACGATTATTTTGGGATTATTTGAATTAATTATTGGATTGTTATTGATGTTTGTTATTGCTTGTTTATTTACTTTGACACCATCCCAGTTATCACACTGCAAGTTCCTTTCGCTATGCTTTGATTTTTGAATTGAAATGGAATCGAGTTGAAATGATAAATACCCAAATTAAACTTTGACTTAGGATAGAGAATTAAATAAAAACCCGATTGGTCAAATAATTTGATTTAAAAATAAAATGAAGATTGTATTTGAATAAATAATATGGTTTTGGAACGAAGTTGGAATTTGAATTTTAATGAAAGGAAATGTTAATATTTAATAATCTGAATCAAAATATTAACATAGTAGTTGATGAAAGAACGTTGTTTTAAAATTTGGAATTATTAATAATTAAGTTCGAAATTATTTAATAATTAAGTTTTGAAATTATTAATAATTTAGTTTGAAATTATTTAATAATTAAGTTTTGAAATTGTTTAAAAATTAAATAAGATTGAAGTTATTTAATAAATAAATAAATTGAATTCTTTAATAAGTGGAATTGAACTTCTTGAATAAGTGAAATTTAGTTTCTTTATTAATTGAGCTTTGAAATTGTAACTAAGTAAATAAATAAGTGAAATTGAATTTTCTTTAACAAGAAATAAAAATGTGATTTATTGTAATTAATGTAAGACTTGTAATTTAAAGAGTGGATTTGATGAATTTAATTTAATTCAAATTTGTAAGTTTTGATACAATGAAGTTGAACTTAAGTAATTGATTTAGTGAATTGGAAATTAAATAGAAATTGTTTTGAATGATAAATTAACTTAACGAATATTGAATGAAATCGATTAATGAATTTAAATTGATTTGAATGTTAAATTAAATTAATTTAAATAATTTCGGAATGAAACTTATATACGAACTTGAATCAATAGTTGAATTGTTTTAAAAAAAAATTGAAATTAAATTATAAGATTTTGAAATGATCATTTGGAAGTTTTGAAATGTAAATTTTGGAAATTGGTTTAGAAAGACAAATGAAATGTTGGTTTACAAATTCTATTTGAAATTGAATTTGATTTGGTTTTGAAATATATTAAGCGACCAATCGGTGTAATAATTACGAAAGTTATTAAAGAGACCGGAATCGGTTAGGGACATACTCTCTGTCTAAACCGAAAACCACTTTAATAACTATACGCGGAGTGTGATCCAGAATAAAGTGGTTGGAATGATGAACGTGATGACTGAAGAAAGAGAACGATAATGGATAGCCTTGACACTTGTGTCAAATTGGAAATGACTAAAACAGGAGCCGTGCCGGGCCAAATGGGGTTAGCTACCTCGAGCGAACACACTTCTTCGTAAACTACTCATTACTTATTATCGATTGGTGCACCCTCGAATTTTGGGAGTGTTGTTTCGCGGTGTTGCGATCGTTGCGGCGATGCGTTCTCACCAGTCCGGATCAGGTAAACGGTAGTTTCACTACCTTGGGTATTGCCTCATGTGCCTTGTCATACTTGTATCCCTATATACGCGACCACTACGATTTGTTTTGTGTTATACCTATGGAGTACTCCCTGATATCCCACTAGTTTATGGTGGAGTTTACAGTGCTGTATAGACTATAACGCTTATATAAAATGTGTTAAGGGGGATAATGGTAACGCCTTAACACTATTTTGATACTTTATATTACTGATAGGCATTATCTATTTACCGTACACTACTACATAGTAGATAGTTTAATAGATCCTTAAAGGATGGTTATTTCGAACATCCTTTGAGTTACTTGTATTTCAGTTGCTATTTCACTTGAGTTGGATTTATTGATATAAGAATGTTAATCTTGACTCGAGTGTTTTGTGTTTTGCTTTACGCTCGGGTCAGACTGAGTGTACCAGTATTCGAGACTCACCTTTGGAGTTGGAGCTTCGCTTGGAGATCCAGCTATCTATCCAGCTTTCAGATATCCAGTTGATTCCAGTGATTGTATTCTGATTCTTGTATTTGACTATTGTATTCGAGACATCTGTTATACCTTATTTAACTCTGATATGTATATAGTAGCTTCATGAACTACTATCTTTTGTTTCCGCTGCATTTATTACTCTATGTATGTGATATGTGATTATTTTATTTACTGTAAATGCTCAGTTTTGCCAAATTTAAATTAACTATTCGGTATTTTGAATTATTCAAGTCCGACATGTGCGGATGCGAATAGTCCAAAGTAGCGGGTCGTTACAGTTCGTATATTTCTTTTTGAATTTGTCAGTGAATTTTTCCTCGCCGTTCGATTTGTGCTTGAACGATGTGATGACTTCTTGACTTTTTCATCTGATACATTTGATTTGTTTGAATTGTCAGTTTCGTTCATTACTCCTTTGACTTCGGCACTTGAATTTTTTTGAGATAATATATTGTTGAACCTCTAACTTTTTATCATGTTATCACCTATGAGTTCCATTCTTTGCTGGCGGTATTTGAATTAGAGATAATATTTTGACTTGTTGACAAACACTTCAACACAGTTTCAATTTACACATTTTTTTGAAATGTGACTCACAGCTTCATGTAACCTGCTGACCATTTCTTAACTTTCATCAAACTGCTACTTCACTGTCATTTTCTTTGATCATATCTTGTTCACAAAAAATAATCGTCACCATGTATATACATACATACATGTATATGTGTGTGTATGTGTGTTGTGATGCCTATGCTCTTGGTTGGCTTGATGTCTCCACTGCTCATGCCGTTGCATTGCATTTATGTTATCATGTCGAATGCATGCATTTGTGTCTGGTTTTATGTGAACTTGTTACTGTGTTGTAGTGGTTCCGCTTGCATGCTGTCATGTGGTCTGGTTTGGTTACATTACTAGTTCTGGTCTAGGTTGCATCGGCTTGTATGTGTTGTGATCTTCTTGTTTGTCCACTCATGTAGCTTTCATACTTGTCTGGTGCACTTGTCCATGGTTTCATATGAATGTGGTCTTGAAGTCTTGCATACTTGCTTTGTATATGTCTGAATGCATGTTGTATTGGTCTTGTTCTGCTTTGAGTTAACTTACCAGTTGCTTCGAGCCAGTTCATGCCTGGGTTGCCTTCATGCCTTCATTCTGCTTGCTTTATGATGAACTTGTGTTGCTGGCTTCATGTGTACATTTGTGCACTTGTATTTGTCTCTAGTTGTTTACATACCTAAACTACACTGAATCCATCTGCCTTGAGTCCACTTCATGTTGTATGTTGTATGCATTCATGTTGACTTTGTTCATGTCCGAAGCCTGTCATTGTGACTTTGTTCTGCATTTCGAACTCCTCTGTTCTGGATTTGTTGAGTCCGTTGTCACATGTGGAACTGATGTGTTGAGTTATAGTGCCTTGGCTCCATTGACTTGTTTTCATGTTGCATGCTTTGAGTCACCTCTGTTTTGATTTGAAGTCTTTGCTTTGTACTTGGGGTCTGGTCCTCTTGTTCATGTAGTCTGGTTGTATTGACTTGTACATGTTCATGGCTTCAGTTTCCTCTGTTTCAAGTTTAAGTCTGGTACACATGATGTTCTGGTCTGGTGGAAGCTTTGCATTCATGTTCTTTGACTTGATTTTTTTTATGTGTGCATGCACTTGATATTGTAGTCTGGTTTCATGCTGTGTGTGTACTCTAGCATCAATTCTGGTAGTATTGTTTTCATGTGATCATGTGCATACTTGAGTTGAATCCAGCCTTGGTTCGGGTTTGACCTTGTGCTCGCCTGTCCCTACAGTTTTAGCAAGCAAGTGTATATCGGTGTGCACAGCCTTGTGGCATGTATAGTGATACACTGTGCATGTCACAAGTTGTTCGTGTAAGATGAATTAAAAGAAAATGATGACAAACAACTCAAATAACCGAGGCAAATAATATTTTCAAAACACACATTTTATTGTACATCGCAAAATATTTTTTTTTCAATTTTACTGCGTCAGTGTTTATTTTGCAGATAGCTTAGATGTTGGATTCAGGCTGGAATAAAGTCGAAGATCAAATACGAGTGAAAGTGAATATGTAGTGAGGTGAAAATTGTAAGTTACAAACTGTGTTGTAATTGAAATTGTATTGTAATTGAAAATGTGTAAATGTAGTGAGAGCTCAAATTTGTACTATTCGAATTTGTAATAAAATATTTGTTTGAATAAAATATTTGCTTGAATATGAATTCCGAGTTATTTATTTTTTTAAACAAATATTTATTTAATTATGTGGAAAAATAAAATAGTACAATAACAAATACATTTAAACGAATATATATATATATGTTTATTATCATCAAACAAAGATCATAGGCTATTGTATTCTACAATCTCCCCATTTTGATGATAACAAACATATATTAAGATTTTGACTCTATTAAATGTATTTGGTCTTGATGAATTCTATTAGCTCCCCCTATTTGAATGCCCCCTCTACAACAAGGCTCCCCTTTCACATATGCATGAAAAATATGCAAATAAAAAATGCAATGAGCCTATATGAGAATATGCTTGCAAAAATCTTAACTTCTCCCCCCTTTTGTTATCAGCAAAAGAGTAATGGTGTTAGAAAATAAAGAGATAAAGTGATAGACATTAATACAACATTAATACCTAATCGAGTATAAATATTAAATTTCAATAAAAAATCAAACAAAAATCATAAATACTCTGTTAGGCGTATATTCCATTTTAGAGTGATAGGGGTGATGTCGGTATAGAAAACTATATAGTCGTGTTCATTTGTGGTATATTTATGACATGAATTTGAATACTTACTAATCATGCATAACCATTAGGACTTTTAAATAAGATTAGTAGTATTCCCAATTTTTATTAAAAAATGAATTTGAAGCATCTTCTAACCACGCATAACCATGAGGAATTTTAAATGGGGTTAGAATCAACTCGCTTAACTAATAATCAATTTTGATATGTGTTACATACATGCATAACCGTAAGGATTTTTAAATGAGCATGAAAGCACATAATCAAAGATTCCAAGTACTTCACTCAAGCATAACCGTGAGGACTTTTAAATAAGAGTGAGTACTTTTGGATAATTTTATTGCTAGTTAATTAAAAAAAGGAATAATTTCCTATTTAGATACCACATTTTGACATACTATATTGATTTTTGATGAGTGATGGTCGTTAGAAATATGATAGAAATAGAGATGGTAATGGAATTTTTACCAACAAAAGTTATTACAAATTTTGTTTAAATTTTTAAAGAAATTTACTAAATATACCATCTCAAGTCATAATGTATGATTAATATCTACACTCATCAAATTTTTTTAGTCAGTATTTTCCTTTTCAATAATTTGTAGGGAGTCAGATTAGTTAACATAGACATTTAAGATCAAATCCAAAAATATAAAATCAATTTTCTAAAATGCCTAAATTGAGATGCAGTCAATAAGAACTATTTTCTGGAAGGGGTTTGTAAAAATGTCTGCCAATTGAAAATCAGTTGAAATAAAATTTATGTAGATATTTTCTTTGTGAAAGTGATGCAACTAATGAATGTCCCTACATGAAATACATTCCACTGGTAATTTTTTATTAACTAGACTACCAAACATAATCTGCATCTGAATACCCCTTTAAATCAAAGTTTTCATAAGTTGGATACCATAGACCAAATCGCGATGTGTGCAACAGATACCTTATACTCTTTCTACAGCTTTTAAAATGAGATTCTTTTGGATTTGATTAAAACCGTGTATACAAGCAAGCAGAGAACATAATGTCTAGAAGCAGTAAGATGAAGAAGTGATCAATCATACCTCGATATTTCTTTTGATCAACTACCTTACCTTTTTCATCCTTGTCAAATTTAATTGTGGTGCTCAAATTTTCTCAATTGATCACTAGCTGATTGAAATTTGATTATGGTGCAGATTTTCAACATATAATACATCGTTTGTAGCCCATTTTGACTCTGCCACCTTTGTATTTCTCTAGGCTAAGGAACTTTGATTTATCGTCCGTCATGTGCCTGGAACAGCCAGAATCTAGTACCACTCCTGCTATTCCTTAGCCTGCCAACACACCCACACGAGGAAAGATTTTTGTGACCTATTTGTTTTTATAGGTCCATGATTATTAGTGACAAACGATTTTGAAAAACAAGTTTGCGTAGAACCAAAACAGTTTATGTTTGTTCCTTTTGGCACCTAGATTTGTTTGACTTTAAGGGATTTTACATTCGTGCCTTTAGGAACCCAAATTGATATGGTTTTCGCGTGTTTGGGTCTATACTAGCAATTGTTTTGATTGTGTCCAAATTTTCCACAAATCGTGCACTTGGAGTTGACATGATTAGTTTCACTTCTACCCCCTTTAGATTGAGTATACTCAAGTCCTTGTCTAAAAGTATTAACAGTTTGTTTCCCTAATAGCATATTTAGTGATCTTTCTCCTTTGGAGAATTTTCCCAAGGTTGTAGACAATTGTTGGACTTGTGACTTGAGATTTTCATTTTCATTTAATAACAAAGTGCACTTTTTAATAAAATTTTCTCTCCTGGTGTTTTCGCTTTCTTTCAAAATCGGAATTTCATTTTCAAGCGATTTGATTTTAGTTTCGGATTTTTTTATTTCCTCTTCAAATGATGGACACTTATCATACTTAGGGCACTTATTTCTATAGTTTTGAACCATTTGATTAAGCTGCATATTTAGTTCTATCAAACTATCCTTTTGTGATTCTATTTTAGCGTACTTCTCCCTAAGTCTTTCAAAACAGCCAATTACTTCATAAAAGTATATAAGTAATTGCGAATGAGTAAGTTTTGATACCTCGCTTGGCTCGTCATCATTGCTGTCACTTGTTTCACCTCGAAGACACAGATTTGTCGTTCACTCTCACTACCAGTGCTTTTATCATCTTCATCACTTTTATCCCAAGTCGTAGCAAAAATTATCCTTTTCGGTTTCTTTCCTTTACTGAATTGATTTTGAGGACAATTTAGCTTGATATGACCAGGTTTATTGCACTTATGACAAATGATCTCCTACTCTTCTAAGTTGTCTAGAACTTTGACGATTCTGCTCTTCAGTTGTTGATTTAGGGAAGGATTTCCATATTTGCGGTTCCACTTTTTTAATCTCTTTATTATCAGTGCCAGTTCAGCTGGTCCTTCATCATCACCATCATCATCTTCACTTTCAGTTGTACCTTTGAGAGCTATAGATTTCTTTCGCATATCTCCTCCTTCATGTTTGTCTAATTTGATTTCTAGCTCATAAGTGGTAACATTTCCGATGAGTTCTTAAACTTTAACCCGTTTCAGATCCTTTGATTCTTGAATGGCAGTCACTTTTGCTTCAAAATTTCGTGGAAGAATTCTGAGGATTTTTCGGACTATTTCCAGTTCTCTGTATGGTCTTCCTTGAGATTTTGATTTGTATACGAGATTAGAAAGTCGTCCATACATTTCTTTGACACTTTCATCTTTTGCCATTGTGAAGTTCTCGTACTCGCTACTAAGCATGGCAAGGCGTGATTCTTTAACCTGGGAAGTTCCTTCATGGGTTACTTCAAGTGTGTGCCAAATTTCCTACGCAGTTAGACAATGTGAGACACGACTAAATTCAATTTGATCTAATGAACAAATAATAGAATTCATAGCTTAAGCATTAGCATTTTGCAGTTTATTTTCAAGATCTGTCCATTGATCCATAGGTTTTTCAACTTCTTGATTATCTACCATTATTGTTGGTATGCTATATCCTGTCTCAACAATATTCCATGCATCTATGGTTTTCAGAAAAATTTTCATTCTATTTTTCCAATATGCATATTCACCATTGAATATGGGTGGTCTAACTATGGACCGACCCTCACCAAAAGCATTATTAAAAGAAGCCATTAAAAAATCAAAATTTTAAAATAATAATTGGCTTTTGTTCCTGGCTCTAATACCACTTGTAGGATCGTTTTCACCTTAGAGGGGGGTGAATAGGGTGTACTAATAATAATAAAAATTAATGCGAAAATAAAAATATAAACGGAAAATAATGCAGTAGAGATCACACACAGATTTACCCAGCTTCGGCAATAATCCGCCTACGTGCTGCCCCCAAGGTTTCTACTAGAAATTAAGTAGTCAGACGCTTACAAACACACGTAAACTTGCGACACTCACTAACTTGACTAACCTAACTCTAAGCTTAAAACCCTGCCACAACTCAGCCACTGAGTTGCGAATTCTCAAACTATGCCCCGTAGTTTGTACCTAGTTACACAATAGAAATTCACAGATTTTTAAAGAAGAAAATTACAAATAAAAACAAAATTAAAAACCAAAACCCTATTTTTAATTGAAGCCCAACAATTTAATAAAGCCGACCCACTTTAAATTATATCTCAAGAAAAAATAAGGACATCTCCCCTTTCATTTGTATACTTCGGCCGTTCCTTTTTTTTGCTCTTCACAAATTAGGGTTTCTTCAAATTGAGGTGCCGCTTGTGATAACGATCGATTGCAGTGTGTTATTGCGTTGATTGGCTTCGCCAATCGACTTCCTGGCTTTGAATTAATCACGGTCGCTCCAATGACGAGTTCGAATGGTTTGAACTTGGTATGTGATTTTTTGCCCCTTTTCAATTTTTGCTTAAGCTTGACTTTATGCTCTGTTTATTTGCTTGGGCTCGAACTCATGCTTGCCGATGATGTAACTGGGTTTAATTTATAGGGATTAAAGCCCAAAATTCTCGTTCGTAT
Organism: Allium fistulosum; assembly: GCA_030737815.1. Lineage (NCBI taxonomy): Eukaryota > Viridiplantae > Streptophyta > Magnoliopsida > Asparagales > Amaryllidaceae > Allium > Allium fistulosum. Next base: position 11,885,778 of record JASFAW010000014.1, read on the forward strand.
ATTTCTTTTTGAATTTGTCAGTGAATTTTTCTTCGCCGTTCGATTTGTGCTTGAACGATGTGATGAGTTCTTGACTTTTTCATCTGATACATTTGATTTGTTTGAATTGTCAATTTCATTCATTGCTCCTTTGACTTCGGCACTTGAAATTTTTTGAGATAATATATTGTTGAACCTCTGACTTGTTATCATGTTATCACCTGTGAGTTCCATTCTTTGTTGGCAGTATTCGAATTAGGGATACTATTTTGACTCGTCGACAAACACTTCAACATAGTTTCGATTTACAAATTCTTTTTGAAATGTGACCCACGGCTTCATGTAACCTGCTGACCATTTCTTGACTTTCATCGAACTGCTACTTCACTGTCAATTTCTTTGATCATATCATGTTCACAAAAAAATAATTGTCACAATGTATATACATACATACATACATATGTATGTGTGTTGTGATGCCTATGCTCTTGGTTGGCTTGATGTCTCCACTGCTCATGCCGTTGCATTACATTTATGTTATCATGTCTGAATGCATGCATTTGTGTCTGGTTTCATGTGAACTTGTTACTGTGCTGTAGCAGTTCCACTTGCATGCTATCATGTGGTCTGGTTTGGTTACATTACTAGTTCTGGTCTAGGTTGCATCGGCTTGTATGTGTTGTGATCTTCTTGTTTGTCCACTTCATGTAGCTTTCATACTTGTCTGGTGCACTTGTCCATGGTTTCATATGAATGTGGTCTTGAAGTCTTGCATACTTGCTTTGTACATGTCTGAATGCATGTTGTACTGGTCTTGTTATGCTTCGAGTTAACTTACCAGTTGCTTTGAGCCAGTTCATGCCTGGGTTGCCTTCATGCCTTCATTCTGCTTGCTTTATGATGAACATGTGTTGCTGGCTTCATGTGTACATTTGTGCACTTGTATTTGTCTCTGGTTGTTTACATACCTGAAATACACTGAATCCATCTGCCTTGAGTCCACTTCATGTTGTATGCATTCATGTTGACTTTGTTCATGTCTGAAGCCTGTCATTGTGACTTTGTTCTGCATTTCGAACTCCTCTGTTCTGGATTTGTTGAGTCCGTTGTCACATGTGGAACTGGTGTGTTGAGTTATAGTGCCTTGGCTCCACTGACTTATTTTCATGTTGCATGCTTTGAGTCACCTCTGTTTTGATTTGAAGTCTTTGCTTTGTACTTGGGGTCTGGTCCTCTTGTTCATGTAGTCTGGTTGTATTGACTTGTATGTGTTCATGGCTTCAGTTTCCTCTGTTTCAAGTTTAAGTCTGGTACACATGATGTTCTGGTCTGGTGGAAGCTTTGCATTCATGTTCTTTGACTTGATTTTTTGTATGTGTGCCTGCACTTGATATTGTAGTCTGGTTTCATGCTGTGTGTGTACTCTAGCATCAATTCTGGTAGTATTGTTTTCATGTGATCATGTGCATACTTGAGTTGAATCCAGCCTTGGTTCGGGTTTGACCTTGTGCTCGCCTGTCCCTACAGTTTTAGCAAGGAAGTGTATATCGGTGTGCACGGTCTTGTGGCATGTATAGTGATACACTGTGCATGTCACAAGTTGTTCGTGTAAGATGAATTAAAAGAAAATGATGACGAACAACCCAAATAACCGAGGCAAATAATATTTTCAAAACACACATTTTATTGTACGCTGCAAAATAATTTCTTTTTCAATTTTACTGCGTCAGTATTTATTTTGCAGATAGCTTAGATGCTGGATTCAGGCTGGAACAAAGTTGAAGATCAAATACGAGTGAGAGTGAATATGTAGTGAGGTGAAAATTGTAAGTTACAAATTGTGATGTAATTGAAATTGTATTGTAATTGAAAATGTGTAAATGTAGTGAGAGCTCAAATTTACACTATTCGAATTTGTAATAAAATATTTGCTTAAATATGAATTCTGAGTTATTTATTTTATTAAACAAATATTTATTTAATTATGTGGAAAAATAAAATAGTACAATAACAAATACATTTAAACGAATATATATATGTTTATTATCATCAAACAAAAATCATAGGCTATTGTATTCTGCACATTTATCCAAAACTATTATAATATTTGTATTTTAGTTGTGCTACTATTGGCATTCAAAAAATTGCTTTTAGTTACCACGAATTTTTTAAATATATATCAAATTTTTTTATATGCTATTTAACACGAAATTCATTTTTTTTCATTTGTCCTAAATGGTCGTGCATTTTTTATTTCCAACCGTACGGTAATAAACAACCGTGTGATTTTTATTTCCGACTATTGTTCATTGCTGTATAATGATAAACAGCAGAATAATATTTGAGTGCCCATTTTATAAAATAAGATAATGTATAGTATTAGTAAGAATGTAAGCAGATTTTGTATGATGTCCTTAGCTATGTTATGAATTAAGCATCGATTAAGCGCTAAATGCATGTACAACACTTACTTTTTTGAAAAATCAAAACGATTAAGCGATGATCGTTTAAACACGCTTAATTGGCGCTTATCCGTGCTTTGAGCAATGCTTAAGCAAATACTTTGCAAAAAAATTATTATTTTTAAAATAAAATAAAAAGAATTAGTATTATAGTAAAAAACCACATTCCTAATAAAATTTTCTCATTTCTAATGATGTGGATAGATTTGCATTGAGATATGATTATTTATTTAATAATTGCGCACAATTTATTCTCAACTACAATATGCTAACTTTTAATGAATGAAGAAAGTCAAATCCAACTTTTGAAACAAAAGAAATTATAAGTTACCTTCAAAGTTAAACTTTAATTTTTTGTGATGAATTGATGCGTGCACGTATGTTACGCTTGTACACATATAATACACATAATATAGTCTCTTTGTAATAGATTTATATAGTTAGAGACAAAGTAGATAAAAATTTAAACAGTGTTTGAACATCCGCTTATTACAAACCCTAGCCGCATAATTCTGTTCAACAAATAGCATTGTTCAGAGATACCAATGCTGCTTTATTCAACCCAAGGTCGTTCTCGTTCTCGCGAATCCCGCCTAGCCGTCTTGCTCTCGTTCTCGCCGCTTAGCTCCGCCGCCTAGCTTTCGTTCTCATCGCCTGCTCTCGTTCTCACCGCCGATTAAAACAAAGACGAAGACGGAAGGTTGTGTAACGCAAATCCCATCGTTCCCAAATCCACCTGAACCGCTCTATCTCCGCCCCCGTGGTACGGTTGGACTGGATTGAGGTAATTGTTGTGATTTATTTAGTATTTTTGGCCAGATTGGTTTAGTCAATTCTGCTTATAATTTACTTCTGTTGTAAAAATCTTTGCATTGTTGTATTCACGGTTTGGATAGCAGTTGGTTATTATGTAAATTGTTCTTTTTACATTGTTCTTTGCGTTGTTCTTTTTGTCATTAATAATGAAGTTAATGTACAATTAATCTTTGCATTGTTCATTTTTAAATTAAAATTCTAAATAATCATTAGTTGTCAAAAGAACTGCATATTTTACTATTAATCAAATTTTAGGATTAGAAGAAGTTTGAAATCAGAAAAACAAAGGAATATAGTTTTCATAATTAAGATTTGAATATTATGCAAGGATAAAAAATCTAATAAGTTCAGTTTTCATGATTAAGGTACTGTATTTTCAAAATGTAAACAAAACAATGAAGTTTGTTTATTTGTATGGGTTTCAAATTTTATTGTCTAAATTCTCCATATTTGAAGCGTAATGGTCGTAACATCATGTCCTACTGTATTTACAAGGATTGATTATATGGTCATATGCTACTTAGTGTGTTTGTTTTTAAGATTTACTTATTTTCAGTAGTGAATGAATCATGTGTGTTTCCATGTGTTTAATTATGAAATAGCATCGGATTCATATTATTTCGTTCACTTACTCATTATATAGACGGACATGGATACTTTAAATGCAAGAAGCAAATAAAATTGAAAATACATGTAAACTTTTAAATCATGATTTAACAGACTTCATTTTTCTTTTTGCAAGCTGAATTATTTTATCTTAACTGCTACGATAAATAAATAACGGATAAGTGAATATGTGTGTGTATATATGATTGTGCAGTTATATGATTCGTATGAGATGGTTCTATCTGCTTCTTGCCTCCTTATATGTTTGGCATATGGTTTTCATGGATGTAAATCTTACATTAGGGAGTATAGAAATAAATCACATATGCATCCCTTAAATTACGAGAATAATTTATGCATTGGATCACAAAAGTCTTAGGCCAATTACATGTGAAATCTTCAAGATATGTCTTCCCTCAATGGCATAGTTAAGGCACGCCTCTTTGCCACTTTCTTGAACATTTTTACCTTCAACTTGGGTTAATAATGATTATGCATTTACATCATGTGCATTTAGATCATATTCTCATTAGATATTGTGAAACCACAAGTTATTAACTAGGTATACAAGTTCTTTTCGTTTTTGGTAGCGGGTTGTATCACCATATCAACCATATGTATTGTTATGATTTTATCCATCCTTGGAGAATTATATCAACATAAATGGGTTTAACTGCATATGGAATAAAATTTATGCTTAGTTAGGTTTTAAAATAGTTATTTTCGTTTTTGGTAGCAGGTTGAAATGAGAGTAACTAGTGGAAGAGAAAAACTGCTTGTAGAAGGAGAAAAGCTAAGGATATTGAAATACGTGAAATGAGAAATTGTTAGAAGAATTAAATTGAATGTTTTAGTAATTTTTATTTTATTTTAATTTTTACGGCCATTTTTTCATATTCTACATTGTCTGGTATATATTTCATGTTCATGCTGGCATTTATCTTCCAAACCATGTTTTTAGTCTTGATCAACTATATGTATCATGATGTCAAGGTGTTTGCATGAAATTCAAAAAAGCTTTAGTACAAAATGGTAATAGTCGATGAAAAAACAGTACACGCACAAGAAATGCAATCTAAAAGATGTTTTGTTATCATGAAATCAAGGCCTAAATTAATTACAGTTTGTGGTCTCTTTCTATGAATTTATTTATTCATAAATTTTGTTTTAATCAATTATCTTCGAAATTGTTAGATCATGTCTCTTTCTACGAACCTCATTTATTCATTAATTTATTCACTAATCATTCTACATTTACTTAGCGCACTTTTTGACGCAATAGGAACACTTCTATTTTATTTGAAATAGAAAAAAAGAAAGCAATGCAAGACCAAGCGGATTCCCATCAACAATTGTATCCCACTGAACGCAGGATTTCTGGCTGTCCCCGACCCCCTTCCTATAGTGTGCAACATTCCAATCTCCCCCGAGTCAAGCGCTACAACTTAGCATTAATGGCCAGTATGCTTATAGGGCAATACCTGATCAAAAGAAAAGTGGAATAAGACTCGGCTGAGTGGATCGCCGGCAAACATGTAACTGATAGGTTGATGTCTCCCATGGAGCATTGGTGTTAGAAATGTGAAATATACTTTTCATCTCATTGATTATATAAAGAACTTATGCTTAAAATAAGTGGGTAAGTTCACGTTGTATTAACTTAAATATTTCATTTATATAGAAACGGATTATTTTACAGAGCTTTGTTGTCATCGTCTTATTGAAGGTTAACCATTTTCATCCTTTATTTGTTAGGAAATGCTAAACTATTTTGATGAACCAAACTTAGGGTGCGAATTGAGTGATGTTATTTTATATGTATTATAAAGATATTGTATGATTTTGTTCTTAAAAGGATACTCATTAAGTTTAACGTAATGTGTGACACGTGGAGGACCCACCATGATAGCAAATCACAGATCCATAATATTTAATTAATGAACCCATATTTAGTTTATGGTCCGCTGGTTTGTCAATTTATTGTAAATTGTGCGGATATAAGCTTCATATATGTGCTTCATAATTGCATGATACTTCTTTATCAAAATAGATACTAAAGCATATGATTTATTGCCATTTAGTTATCATCACATTCATGTTTCTCTGCACACTTACAACTACCGATAATTAGATGAATTTTTTCTTTTATTTCCCCAGTAGCGAACAAGTTTTTTCCTTTATATATATATAGGTATAAGTGTTCTATTCAGAGCCAAGGGATGTCACTATTGCTATGATGGAGGAGGCATGGAATCAAAAAGCCATAAGCCGATAAGCAGGTACCGTGCATGAGATGAAGGAGGGCAAATGAAAAAAGGACAACCCTCGTATATACTTGTGATATAGTGGAAATGATTAGTTGAGTATTGGAAGCTTTTAGAGATCGTACCAAAGTCCAAATAAGCTTTGATGTGCCACAAAGGTAATCCACGATTATATACTTCTGATTCAATATCTATGGAAGAGACGGGTGGCAAAATGGTAATATAAGACATCCAAATATGTAATAGTTATATAATATAACTACTGATCATATCACAGATTTTGGCAGCTGGAAAGCCTGTGTCGATGTGCGATGTATTTAGAATGGCTCATCTAAATACCAAAAAAGAGATTGTGGCGGCGAAGAATCCAACAACCATTCCAAAGCAGCAGGTAGACTACCATTGAAAATTTTCAAGTTAACTTTTTTGTTTTTATTGGTAGAGATTGAGATTAAAACCTTGGTCAACAAGTTACTTTAGTAGGAAGATTCGAAATAGTAGGAGATTGATGTTAGAAGTGAGTACAATATTTCCAAATAAGAGGAGTCGATTGGAGTTGGAAAGAAGGCGCAACGGTCAAGAGACGAAGGGGGAGAAGAGTGGTAGAGCACTGGAGGCCTGTAGCATGAGCTGTATGCATCCAGTCGACTGGTGAAGCCACCAGTCGATTGGAACCATTTCCATTCGACTTAGTTTTGAGGGGTTTTTCGACCTTAGCGCACCATTGCTTTTTAAGTTGATTGGAAATCCCTTCCAACCGATTGACACTAGTCGTTTTTCGTCAATTTTCGTCAATTTTCGGACATCTTGGAGTTTTCACTGTAGATTTCTACGTAGAATTGATCCAATGACAGAGAATAGAACAAAGCACTATGAATAGATTCAACCAGGGGTTATTGTATGTATGCAACCATAAGGAAAAGAGATTTTGTTTCTATCTACTTTTCTAGGATTAGCCCGCTTATCAATCTTGTAATTCTTTTTTCAGAAAGTAATAAAGTCCCATCTTCCCAAAATGGATGTACACTATCTCGCGATAGTGGATCGTTATAAATCTTATGTGATTATCTTTTCTATTTGTACATCTATGATCTGTGGTTGTTTGTTTTGGGATATTACTTTCTATTTGTTTTGTCTCACCATCAACAAGATGCCAAATTTCTTCTGTATCAGAGTGATTTGATTATTACGAGATTTTCCCCTAATAGTCTAGTATCAGAGCAATTTGGTTGTTGATGTTGAAAGAAAGTGTTAGCAACATGGCAGGATGTGAAGGTATCCCAGTTGTAGTAAGACTCTATGTTGGAGGATCTTATGTAGTATCAGGATCTTAATTGACAATTGAAAAGTGGAACATGGACAGTGATACCGAGAAGTAACAACGGATGATGAAAGCTGATCTAAGGAGGAATAAGATTTATCAAGTGGTGTTTGATATTGAGAAATTGACCGTTGATATTTTAGCCGTGGAGAAGGAGATGGAAGAATGCGGTTTTACTACTCTGTAGTTTGAGATGAGAGACTGTTAAATCAGAGATTAGCAGTGAAACCGTTGCTAAAGGAATTTGGGTCAAGCTAGAGAATCTCTAATTGAAAAAGTCATTTACAAACAGTTTGATTTTGTTGTAGACAACCATAAAGAGGAGAGATAATACTTCAGTTAATTCGCATTTTTGTCCTTTTCATGATCTTTTGATGAAGATAAAGATTTTGGATTTGAAGGTGGATGAAAAGCTGAAGACGATGGTTTTTTTGTATTCCTTCCGAAGCGATATATAAGTTCCGCTAATAGTTTGATACATGAAAGAGATGCTTAGACATTGGAAGATGTGAAGTCGTGACTAGTTAGATGAACGAGACAAGTGAAAGTAGATGGGCAAAAAGTAGTGAAGAGTTGGAATTCTGGGAGCATTCCAAATCTAAGAAGCCCGGAGATGATTGAAGAGTAAAGTCAAGAGATGGAAAGTGCCATCAATGTACGAAACCAACCCACTGGAAAAAATATTGTTTGGATTTAAAGAGGAAGACCGAGGATGGATCTTCATCGATTGTAGTAGAGAAAGCCGTATATCGGACCATTGGATGCTTGATTCGGGCGCGTCATTTACCATGACGCCAAATATGGATCATTTCAGTTTCTTTGTTAGGAATGAGGGAAGTGAAATCCTTATGGGGAATGCTGCTAATTGTAGAGCCATGAGTGAAGGTACAATGAATATTTAGATGTTTGATGGAATGATTCGCACTTTGACATGTATGCTATGATCTAGGTCTTCGCAAGTCATTGATTTCTTCAAGCCACCTGGCATCTACGAGATCAAGGGATTTCTTCAGGCCACACGTATGCTATGTTTCAGGTCTTATCAAGTCATTGATTTCTTCAAGCCACATGTCATCTATGGGATCAAGGGATTATTGGGAAGGATAGATTAAAGGTTTTTAGTAGTGTGATAGTTTTAAATGGAGATGTTTTGGAATCTGTATTTATTGAAAGGAACAACTATACTTGAGGAGTCATGTTGGAGTTGCTAGTTCTCGTGCTTTGGATGTCAGAAGGCATTGACATTTCAGATTGAGTCATATTTCAGAGAAGGGTTTAGAGTGTCTTCACTGATGGAAAATGGTTAAAGGAGAAAGCTTCGACAAGTAGATTTTTGTTAAGAGTGTCGAGTAAACAGACAAATGTATTTTTTGGTGTTGTACTTAATAGTTCAGAACGAGCACTTGATTATGTGTGTGTATGTTTGGGACCAGCAGCTACCATTTTCGTTGGGGGAATGAAGTATATTTTATTTCCTTTATGAGACTTTTCTCGAAAGTTTTAGGTGTATGCAATGAAGGCCAATTCAAAAAGTTTTGAGATGTTTAAAGCTTGGAAGGTGCTAGTTGAAAACCAATTTGATTGCAAGTTGAAGACGCTTAAATTTGATAACGGGTGTGAAATTGTCTCTAGGGAGTTTGTGCCATCCCCCATTTCAAGAACCGAAAATGAAAACCGATGATGCTCCATCTATCACCAGCATTATTTTCAAGCGACAAAATAAGATCAGTATTTTTTCACAACATTTAGTAAATAAAGCAGTTAAATATTTTCACTACATAGATTGTCAGCATACATTTTCAAATTCCCATTGTGCCCACGCAAGGGTAAAATATAGTAGTCGTAGATAATTGCGTCGTGTCCGATATAAGATGCAAACACGAACACTTAATCAATTATATACACGATTTTACAACAACGAAATATAAAAATAACTTTTATTAGCAACAAGCTTCTGCTTTGTATTCGACTCCTTTATATGTCTTTGAAAAATATCATGTCTAATCTACAAATTCAATCTTCTCGAATGAGTACCCATGAGTATGAGAAAAGCAATAAAAAACACGTATCAGACAAAAAGCTTGGTATGAGCAATACATTGCCACGAAGTTGACCATATCATACAGTGAGACATGCCGCTAAAGCACAGAACGTTTTCCACTCACTAGTTCAACAACTGTAATTACGTCATATCATGTAATAAATCATCATATTGCGAGCTTTCACATGGCATCAGTTCAAACACAAGTATATCCCATACTTTGTCACCCAATCATGATTCTGTCATATAATCATCATACTCATTCACAATCAACACAGACTCTTATTTAGATGTCTATGCTAAAGTTACCATTAATTTTATTTAGTGATCATCTCCCTAGGTCTTCCTATCATTAATTTTATCTTTTTTCGAACAATGTCACGGATGAAATAACCGGTCGTCCCATCTTAGTTGCCACCTTGACTCTCGTAGGAGGCTAAATGTAAACACCCTGAATAAATTTTAGCAAGCGTTCTTACTAAGTGCCAATAGCCCCTCATAGTTCGAGAAACGCTCCCGTTTCACGGTGTTGATTCGTTTATTAAAATACATCCATTTTGTTGTTATTACTCTCCGTAAAGTTAATTTTTTTTTGAATTGAACCACATGGACTTCTGAAATCTTGGAACTCTGTCATATATCGTTGAATTTTAGACATCGTTAGTCTGGGCACCATGCCATTCAACAACTCCATGAATTGATATATTTCACAATGTTTGGGTTCAATCCATTTCTTTCGTTCATTAGTTATGTACACTACCCATTCTTTAGATATTCATAGTAGATCACTCTTTCTATTCTTTAGATAATTTTTTTTCTTTTAAATGATACAACTATCATTTATTTGCTTTCCTAAGCTTAATTCATTCTTCAATTCCATCTCTACGAAATTTCCAATCAACATTTTGGAAACTGTCTTCCAAAATTCTGCTACACTCACTTTTTTTACTCAAGGGATTTAGCATCACTAGCTATCGTAGGTCTAATTCTAAGGCTATCGTGCGTCTAACTCCCCAAGGCTATCACATGCCAAAGCTATCGAATGTCAAGGCTAGCACATCACAAACATAAGAGATATCGTGGGTCAATGTCTATGAGCTACCGCATGCCAAGCTATAGAGCTATCATAGATCAAGCCTAAGGTGCTATAGCATGTCACAATCTAAAGCCATCGAAGGTTGAAATTTAGAAGCTATCGCATGTTAACCTATTGCATGTCAAGCCCATCGCATGTCGACTTATCACATGCTATCGCATGTCAAGCCCATCGCATGCCAACCTACCACATGTCGACCTATCGTATGTCAAGCCTACCGCATGTCAACTGTCGAATGTCAAGCTTATCGCATGCTACAACTCAAAGCTATCGCATGTCAAATTTAAAAGTCATCGCAAGTCAAGCTTTAGGAACTATTGTACGTCATATCCTAAAGCTATCGAAGGACGTGTACAAAAGCTATCGCAAGTTAAGCTTTAGGAGCTTTTGCATGTCCAGTATAAAAGCTATCGCATGAAGCATTTTAAAGCCATCGAGGTTTAAATGACAAATATGTAATTATGAAGAAAACATATAATTTTCTTATTAAAGTAACATCTTTTAACTAAATTTGTACACTTGTCATTTGCTCATTTGTCACTTTTGTTTTGTAATAATATTCTCCGATCACAGTTGAAAATCATGTCTCTTAATTTATCATTAATTAAAAGTTTACCTTTATTACTTTCATTATTAAGGTATATTTTTCTTTACCAGTTAATTCACTATAATTCGAAAATTAATGGGAAAATTCATCAAAATTCGAAAATCTCATTTTGTACTTTAAGCATAAATTTTGGATCAAAACATTAAATTTAATAGTTTTAAATATTATTTTATAACTGAAATTGCCTAATTTTCACTTAGAAAATTAATAATAGATCACTCCCTCATTCAAAAATTACGAAAATTAAAATCCACCTTTGATTTCATGTTAAAAACATCATATTAAATTTTCAAAGTATTTGGAATTGTTTACTCTTGTTTTACCCTAAACATGTCTCAAATCCTCATTTTTAGATACCCATCATAGATAAAACATCCATTATCATAAAAGCTTATTTCCATCTTCAAAACATCCAAAACACACTAAATCGAATATAAACGGGTTTGGAGGTAATTAAAGAAGATATCACTTACCTAGATTTGTAGAATTTGATTAAAATTTTCTTTTTCTTCTTAGAGATGAAAGCTTTAGTCTTTTAGTTATGATTTTCTCTCCCTTCTCTTAGAAATGACGGCCCGCCTCTATTGGAGTTTCCATTATTATTTGTTTTAAAAATTAAAATGAAGTGGCCCGCCACTCTTGAAGTTTCTATTTTATTTTTGTTTTAAAATGAAGTGATGATAGAGAGAATATGGTTGAGGGTGCATACATTAGTGATTTTAGTTTGAGCTAAAATCTCCTTTTGCCTTTTATCCAAAAAAAAATATTCTTGCCTAATCTCACTAGATTATTTCTCTTAATACAAAATATTCTTTATTCTAAGTTCAACTTTATTTATTCCTACGAACGGGGTCGAAATTTAATTGTTCTAATTAATCTTGGTTAGTTTAATTAACCTTTTAAAATGGCTCACACTTAATTAATCATATTTTTCTTAAGTAATTCTTTAAGTAAATTATTTTAATTACCACTTATTGAATTCTTATTATTTGTTTAATAATTTTCTATATTATGACACCCCAAAATATATGGTGTTACGATCTCTCCTTAGACGAGTTTCGTCCTCGAAATTCAGATAATGAAGAATGATAATCATAGCAATACCATGATAGTGTAAGGTCATCATCACATAAGTACATACAAGTACAAAGTTACATTAGTACCATATTAATGTAAATCACCAATTAAAAATGCACTAGTGCAACTACTAATACATAATCATCATATCATAAGCATATTATATGCTAGTCCGGTTGCTAGTCCATACATTAGACAAACAAAACACACTACTACAAACATGAATGTCAAACAATTCTGGATAGATATGCCTAAATCTATCCTCCACCTTACAGTTTTTTTGTCATCTTTACCGTTACTCCATTGGATGCGGACAAGTCTAATAACTTTGTTCCTCAATAACTTTGTGTACGGAGTTTATGTTAAGTGTGTTAATTGTACTCCAACACGACAATTGACAAGTATAACCTCCTGAAGTTCAATAAACCCTCTGTTCGACCAAGGACATTTATGTCCTAAAAGTGCTAAACACAACAAATTAGTTGTGTATATTACGAACTCATTTAGCTCACACATGTAAATGTACGTGTGTGCGTGCGTGCATGCGTGCATACATACATACATAAGCATGCACAAAGCGTGGGTTTGAACGAGTACAAATAAAAAATCAATATACCATGGTTATATGTGAAGTCAAAATATCCTAGATGACAGAACTACCATCTTTAGTCACTCTCGAATTGTATTATGGCATCAAAAAAAAGTTGTTAATAAATTCAATTATGTAGTTTAAAGTTTTTTCCTAAGCAGATAACAACATTAATAAATTTATGTAACATTGGTTAGTTCGCATAATCTTGATTTAAAAGTAAAAATATAAATAAGAACACATTATGCTATGGTCACATGTATACTTGTATAGAATGTCCTAGATGACAAAAATAACTGCTATTTATAATCACTTGCAGATTGTATTATGGTTTCAAAACTAACTTCTGAATAGATTCAATTCTATAGGTATTTTTATCTTTGAAAACAAAGAATGACATTAATAAAGTGTTCATGTAATAGTATTGTCACTATGCTCTGTAAAGACAAATGCAGTTAGGTACATAGAATGGCACAAACAATCCTGAATTCTACAACTCATATATGCTATGCGATCGGTTTGTAAAACAAAACATTACTTCGCTATGACTTGCTTTTATGTCGTGCTTACATACAAGATCTTTAAAAATTATGCAATATAAGAAATTGAAAAATAAAAATCAAAGCATACTTTAATACCAGCACACATTTTACAAACATTAGGACCAACAGTATAGCTCGTGGAGCTTGAGCAATCTATTACTTAAATCTAAAAGCACAAACTGAACCTTGCCGACGTGGCATTTCTATCTTTCTACATTTCAAAGTGCAACAGTTTCTATTCTGTTCTTTTTTATACATAGTAGAAACTGAATCCATTCCCACCACTCCCCCTAATTAGTTTACCACTTTCCATCTCAATTCCTCTTATTCATCTTCACCGAACTCCATGGTCAACTGCCACTTCAATTTAAGGTCATATATTGTTTCATTTATATCTTTTATATTCTGAAATGTACTTGTCCAAAGCCCGTATGTTCTAACTACCGTATCTACTCAATCTCGTCAATTTCTTCAATAGATAAATCATGTTTCCACTAGGGACGTAATCCTTGTTTGAATCGTCAAATTTAGCATATAACGTTTTGTTTTTATATCTCATCATAAGTATGATGATGTTTCAATTCAGTTCTTTCTCTCTTTACTTCGATTTTGATGAAGGAGAAATTAGTTAGCAGTTATATGATTGTTTATTTTGTTGTAGGTAACCCTTTGTCCTCGAATTGCTTTATTAGTCTTCTTTGTAATTTTGCCGATGATTATTGTTTTAAATCAGGTATCTAGGTTTTATCCCTTTTCAATGTTTCAATATATTGGAAAAAATTTAATTTTAGGTTGATGCTCAGGAGCTGTTCACTTGTGTTGTTGCCATATCAGATTTACCTCTTCTAATTAGCATGCTACCTCAAGCTTTTTTTCTTTCTGAATACTTAGGAATAAGATTTTGAAGTTAATGTTGGGAAACCAACAACATAAAGAAGTTGCTCTTGAAGAATTTTATATGCAGGCATATACATCATGTGGTCGGAGTGAAAAATAGAGATCATAACGAAACTTAAGCCTATGAGATTTCGATGCTTACATTGTTATAATAAAACGTCAATAGCCTTATTCCGTAATATGTTGGATCCTTCTTTTAGTGAACTTTACAGAAAAATTTCAGTACAAGTAGCATTTTTGGATACATTGTGCTATTTGTTTCATCCTGCATTAGTTTCAAACTTTGTTTGTTTGTTTGTTTTTTTATTCAAAAGAAATAAAGGTTGTTTTGGATAAAATCATATAGGTTGGAGGTTGGACTTTAGAAAAGCTTGGAGAAGGTGGTCTATTGTGAATTTGACGGAACAATTTTCCAGAAACGCTTTGCTTACATCTGCTGCCTTTTTTTCTTAGCCAGCGTGAAAATTTGCTGATGAAAAAATTGAGATATAATTTGTTTAAAAGGATCATATTTAAAACATGTAATTACACTATTTCTTTAAAGTTACAACAGAAACAATTCTCAAATAAATATTACACTGCATAAGTATTTCATTGGAAATAATGAATTGAGTAGTGAACTGTGAGGAATCGTTTCACTAAATAAGACAAGCTACACGATGGTACTTGGAGATTATGATAGTGGAAGAGTCATTGTGATCAACATATTTATCTAACTATTCTAATACACACACACTTTACAAATTACACTCAAAATTTGTATATGTAACAAACAACTAAAAGTTGGGATTCACAAGTACATACGTTTCATTTTATGTTAGTAACAACTGTAGCAATGCAAATACATACACCTTTCACACATAGCTAGGAAAGGCGCGCCACGGCACGTGTACGGTGCGGCCTGTTGCGGTGTTTGCGCCTTTCTTTCTTATGGCGCGGAGCACATGAAAAGGCGCGGCGAATGACGCAAATGACTCACGGCGTAAAAATGGCACACGGTGCAAAATGGCGCGTCTTTTCATTATATTATTGTTTTCAATTTCTTTTCTTATTTCTTTTCGTTTTTTATAATCCAAACTGTATAAAAATTAGTATTCATCATATTATGGAACATTAAAAAGAAGGTATAATACAACATTCGGAACACCATCGAGCCATTATCCTTGAAAGATATTGATGATCGTAATGAATGATCAATGAGAAATATGAATGATGCATTCGATGCTGAAGATGAGCTTGTATTTAATGACGATAAAGATGACTTGACTTGGGTTGTTGCTTGCTAGAGCTGTAGGAGTGAAAAAATCAAGATATCTAATGTGGAGAGGCTTTGCGCCTTTTTTTGTTGTGCGCCATTAATAACTATGCTCTCACACATGAAGTTTACCTATGTTAACTGATACACTAATACTTCTTGAACATCCAACATAATTATTCACCTCAAATTTGACATGTATCATTATTATCAGGTGGCAAAAAAGTGATAGACGGTCAGTGCACCAACACACTAAGATTGCAGAAAAATAACCCAAGGAAGTGAAGTGCGACAATTTTGCAGTACCATGTTGACAGTCCATCTACCAGTGCATATTTTCTTTTGTATATTCTTTTGTTCATTCATAAATTTGTGCCTAAACTCTGTCTGCATGTGATCAATGTTTTACCTAAATTCAAGCTTCTCTTTGACACTACAACCTCAACCACTGTCCATTTGCGAAGCACGTATTTCATCGTAGTTAGTTAAAACACTACATATCTTAATAAAACCCGAGAACTATACACGTTAGGTGTAATAACTTGTATATCTTCTAAAGTACTAGTTTATGTATATTAATAATGTTCAGCAAACACGATTGTCTTTTGTCTATTGCAGTGTCAATGTTATCTCTCTGTTTTTGTTATCAATATTAAGCCAAATCTATTATAGCCATTATGTAGATATAATACAAACTGATGGAAGGACGCTTAGCTGAAATTAATGAATTATACAAATTTCAAACGGTTTAGCAGTCATTGGGTATGTAGTCATTGGGTATGTGTAACAATTATTGAAATCATACTGCAGTTGAAAAGAATTAGAAAGTTACAAATTACAAGCACCATATAACTTAATATCATAACAACACTAACTAATACTACTTTTGTTGTAACGAGTCAGGGTTCTAATCTTCTCTTATTTCCGTCGTAAGTCCCGTATAGCATCCTCCTCTTTCATAACCATACAAGGTTGAATATATAAATTTTATGATATGTTAGAAAATATGCTAATATAATTATAATGTATTAATCCACCTAACAAATTGTTGAATGAGATGAATGTGCATTCGATGACGAACTTGGTTGAGTTGTATGCTGATTTCGTTATAATGAAAATGACGTTTCTTTGACGAAGAAGATAAAGACACATGCTGCTACGATCGACTCTGGTTGTCATACTCATTGCAATGATTGTAGTGGCATGTGTCTTTATCGTCAAAGGAACGTTTGAAGTCATTTTCTTTATAACAGGAGCAGCATACATGTCAATCAAATTGGTCATGTAATGCCCATTCATCTCATTCAATAATTTGTTAATTGGGTTGATAAATTATAATTGTATTAGCATATTATTTTTTAACATATCATATTAATTGATATATTCTATCTTGCAGGGTTATTGGAGAGGAGGATGCGCGACTTTCAACAGGAATATGACATTAGAACCTTGACTCGTCACAGCAGGGTAATATTAGTTAGGGTTGCTATGATAGTAAGTTATCTGCACTACAACAATCTAGACTTTCGATAGCATTAATCCACAACGTTTCCACCTTGTATGCTATTAAAGCTAAATGAAATATATAAATTATTCAAATGCTATGCAAAAGGTGGAAAACGGTTGTCCTGCGCTGGAAATAAAAAAGAGCATGTTCCTAATATGTTCATTGTGATCCCCTCTCACATATTTACAGATTATTATACCCCTTCATTCTGCTGCGGTGATACTTTTATCCCCAAATTTCGACCTAAATGAACAGTCGAGATTCTGAGGTCATTTTTTAACCCTAATTTGTTATGAGGTTGATAGACAACTGGAGCTATGAAGACAGACTTTAGACTCAAAGGGATTTTGGCTTAGCAGAACTAAAACATGATATATGAAGTGTGAGTTCAGCGGTGTTAGGTCGAAGGATGAAGATGTCACTCTGGCCGGACAAATAATTCACAAGAAGAAATCCTTTCGATATTTTGGATCAATGTTGCAGTATGATGGTGAGATTGATGAAGATGTTAGTTTTAGAATTCGAGCGGGATGAGTGAAATGACGACAAACGTCTGACATTCTCTTTGACATGAAAGTCTCACAGAAGCTTAAAAGAAAGTTCTACATAACGACAATCAGACCTGCGATGTTGTATGGTGCAGAATGTTGGCCTACTAAAAGCTAACACGTCCAGGATATAAGCGTAGCAGAGATGCGTATGCTGCGATAAACCTGCGGTCATACAAGAAGAGATCGAATTAGAAATGATGATATACGTGATAAACTTGGAGTAACGCCAATTGAGAAGAAACTAATTCAACATTCTTAAGACGGTTTAGACATCTTCAACGGAGGTCATCTGAGGCTCCTGTATGCGTTGGAATTATATGCCGCGTCAAATGCTCAAAAAGAGGTAGAGGTCGACCTAAGGTTGACATGGAAGAAAGTAGTAAAATGGACTTGAAGAATTGGAGTATATCCGAAGAGTTGGTGACGGACATAAGGGCGTGGAAGTTAGCGATCAACGTACCAGAACCATGAATCATGAGTTTTATAAGTTTTAAATTATAAGATTAGGGAACATGAGCCTAAGACGTAGCGTTTGGTCTTTGATCAATATTACTATTAGTACCATTATCATTGTTAGTATTAGTATCATCATCATCATCATTTGTTTTCTTTTATTTTTTTATACACACATATGTATATATTTATCTTTATTTTATTTTACTTAGTTATTATTAGTATTAATTTACTTATTTGACTTTATTTTATTATTGTTATTGTTATTGTTATGACTTTTAAATTGATTTTGTCAATTAGTTTTGTGTTCCATCTAGCTGACCCCAACTTGTTTGGGAATAATGGTTTAATTGTCGTTGTTGTAATTTGTTATGAGGTATGGATAATAAAATGAAATTAGATGAGTATTTGATACTGGGTACCAAAATATTTGTTATGATGATAATTTTATTTCTCATGGAACTTATATTTATATAGTTCATACTTTTTTGTGAATGTGTTCAGAATTGATTTAGCATGCACCTCTGTCAGTTTGGTCCATCTAAATGGTACAAGAAAAGAAAAGGGTTGACTTTATGAAGTCTGATTACACCTAGTTCGAACAGTGTAGGTGTGAATTAGAAACAAAAACATATTTGCACATTGAGTTAATTTTTGTGAACCAGCTGTTTGTGCGATTTCTTAATTGAAAAGTTCCTGAAATAAGTTGCAAAAAAAAAAAAAAAAAACTTCATATGCTCATTAGTATGGTATTAAACTACATTCCAGTACTATGCTAAAAAAACATGGCATTCCAGTACCACTTTGAAAGTCAGTGCTCGATTACACTTTTTCTTGATCATATGCTAACATTTGTATCCTTTCATAATACCTTAGATGGGATGGCATGGAATTAATCTCTTGGTGTTTCATGATATTGCAGCTGTATTAATTAACTGAGGATGTGTTATTCTTAACTGACGTAGAACAGATCTGTTAATAGTGTGATATAGCTAAGATGTCTATTTGAATTGTTCATTTGAACAATAGTTATTTGATAGAGACATGTATGAGTATGCTTAGGCGAAAATAGTGTTATTGTTCAAGAATCAGCCCATAATGAATAGTCAAAAATAGCGTTATCGCAGCATTTTCCTACTATGTTTTTATTTTTATGATAGCATTAATAATATAAAAAATATTTAGGGAACCACTTCCTATGCCTTTACATGCGGACCAGATCGATTCATCCTACCACTTCATTAGTTATTTGACCAAAAAATTAACTTCCCGCCCCAAGTGATTTGGTGAACCGGTAAGATAACATGGAGGAGTTTGAAGTTTTGAGAGTTGGTTTTAATTAATTTGTTCGTTAATTTATTTTATTATTCTTTCATATTGTAAGGTTCGGGTTGAAGTGATTTTAAAATTTGGGTTTCCGTTAATTTTTTTTCCAGGTGTAGATTAATTGTGCAAGATCTTTTGATGAGGATTATGTATAGATTACCAAGGTATGTATATATTGCATGAATTTTGTGTAATTTATAGTTGAATTCTACTGGGTTTTTGTTGTTGTTTTGTTAAACAATAATTTTTGTTGTGACATATGACAAGCATGCTTATATTATATGTATTTTGCATGCATTGGTTTAGGCCTTTTTGTTATTTTGAACAATTATTCCGGATGTTATATATATTTAGTTATTTACATGCATTAGGTTTTTTTTGGTCATGTTAGATGATTCTATTCTTAGTTTATTGATATGTAATGGAACTTGAGATATTGAACTTGATAAAATAACGGAAAGGATATCCTTTAAGTTACTGAAATGGCTAAATATAGACAACCGATATGGTTCTTTGTGTTCTCTCCACAGTTTACATCAAACCTGGAAATCTTTCCATAAATAATATATGTATTCTCATTGTAAAATATTACTAATGGCGTGGCAGCTCACATGCTGCAACCCTTAATCAAACTCGAAATAGTTGATGAAAGAACAATGTCATTGTTAATAATTTTTTCCATTTAGATTTTGTTTTGTTTTTTTGCTGCTACTGTTTTCACTGTGAGGTCACTTGGTGAGGCCAAGTTGGCTGTACTTTCATACACCAGCAACTATTATAGCCATCTTTCAATCAATATTGTACTTTGAGCACTTGGAAAAATGCAGTAAGCTCCTTTTGCACCAATTTCTTTATGATGATATACAAATCTATATTGGTTATGATTTATAGCGAACTGGTCATACGGCTCATTAATTATATTCCAGTACTGATGTACCAGTTTTTTTATCCTTACAGAACTTCAAACCCATATATTGGGGTTTATAGATTATGTACAAGTTATTTTCTTCGTGATTTATACCTCCTTTTGCTATGACACAAATTATTGGTTAGATCAACAATTTGTAATTTTTTACTTAGTTACTGCCGCCTCTATTAATATCACTTATATCTTTTATTTATTTATATTAAATCGTGCTATTTGAATTGTAGATCTTTCAGTTCAATTGATTGAGACGTTTCTCTTATAACATCTATGGAATATTTATTTTTTTCGATATTTGTTTTTGTTTTTATATAGAATATTTATTGTTCGATATTTTATTTTTTTATAGTTTGTCTACGAAAACGCAATGGTTTTAATATTTCTCACGAGTCATGCCCCACTTGTGTGTTTTAATTAATATGGAAAATGTTAAATAAAGTAGATTTTTTACTTTATTTTTTCAAAATTTGAAGAAAATATGATTTCAATAGTTGCTTGTTCAACATATTTGCTAGGTAAAATGTATTCGATTGTACAAATTAATAAGTATTTAACTAGTGCTAATGATTAACAGAGTAATATATCTAGTTATACTCTATAGGTTTTGATGACACCATTTCAGTCATGCTCCAGGATGGAAATTAACTGGCACAATTCTAAGTGTGATGACACAATTTTATGCATCGATTTAAAAAAAAAGCATGATAGAACTTTTTTTAAGAATATTTTATCTTTATATTTATCATAGCAGCTTCGAAATTTAATCAAATTCCTCCTTGCAATTGTGGATTTGTTTCGCTCAAGCTTCAGATCAGCCAATTCCTAGCTTAATGTCAGTTTATACTATTTCTACTTTTATTCTCTTTTTATTTTAGACTACTTAAAAGTTAGTTTTTCTTCGATGAAGTAGAAGCAATGTTGGATGAATTGGAAGGAGCTCTGCTTGGATAGTTGCTGGTACTACATCTTCTCCAGCTATTTCATACTCCAACATTTTCATATAAGCTCCTACAAGAAATCATCCAACAAGACATGCTACTATATATACTACCGAGGTAGATAATGATCTTCCAGCTGTCCAATTTGAAGTTTCAACATCAATAGGTAAAATGAATTGCACGTTTAAACTACTTCAGGAATATCACTTTTTGTCAGGAAAGCAAAAAATGGCCTAGTTTTTGTGAACAATTTTCATATTGTTCAAATATGAGATATGTCTTTGAAAGTGGTCTAAATACGTAAAAAGTATAAATTTAGGAAATGACATATTTGTGATATCTCGATTCTAAGCTTGTTACCAATGCAGATGTTTGTTGAAGAGGTGATGGAGTTCGTAGAAATGAGCTCATTTAAGAGGAGCACTTGTTGGATTGCCGGTGTCAATGGTTTGTCTATCAAGCAAAGAAAAAGATTAACAATAGCGGTCGAGCTTGTTGCAAATTCATCAATCGTTTTCATGGATGAACCAACTTTTAGACTGGATGCAAGAGCTATAGCCATTGTTATGAGAGCTGTGAGAAATACTGTTGATACTGGAAGAACTGTTGTCTGCGCAATTCGTCAACCTAGCATTGACAAGGTTAGTAACTATCAAGAAAGATGAATGGTTTAATGTTTCATGAGTTTGAATGTGCGCACTCACCAGAACTTTCTTGATTGCAGTTGTCGCTTATGAAAAGAGGAGGAGAAGAGATTTACGTTGGTCCAGGCGTAATTCTTGCCATCTGATCAAGTATTTTGAGGTCAGATTATTATCAGAATGAACTTATATACAATTGCTTATATCTGGAACTATATAGTCTTCATTTTGTATGTATAGTATTCCTGTAAACAATCGGGTGAAATTCTCATAATACAGATTATATATGAACATGATTCTTGATACTTAAAATTATTCGATGGTTCACATTTTTATTCAAATCACAACCATGGTGGATAATAACAGCGAATAACATAGAGTTAAGATTGCAACAGACATAGAAAGAGAGTCATACCTTCTTCATCCCTAATGACTCATCGAATTTTTTTCCCCTGATTTCACACTACTTGTCACATGTGCATTTTAATCTTTGATTAGTACCACATAGCTACCAATAAAGTCAATTCTGAATCATCACATTATTTTATTCAAAAATGCGTGCGTGCGTGCGTGCTACCAATTTTATCCCCACCAGTATCCTCATATGCGGTGTTTGGTTCTTTATCTTTTCGAGCTTCATCATTCTCGACTTTATTGTTTTCTGTCTAAAATTCATGATTTTTTGTTCCATGACTAAGAGATTTATCCTATACATAAACATATAAATTTCAATATGGGAAAAAATTAGCATGTTAGCTTTATGGAAAATGAAAAATGATTACCGTTTATTTTAATTTTTTTAGTTGTGTTGCTCCACCGCTTTTAACCGATGGTTCCATTGTTAAACGTTAAAGATTAACTGGTCCCAGCTTTGTTTCATTCTGGAATATGTAAAGTTGGTAACATTCTAGTAAAGGATGGCTTCATTGACTACATATTTAAATCCTATTATGGCTTGTGAATTCTAGCAACAAAACCCAACTTTAGGGATTTAAAAAAACAAGTATTTTGGCTCATTCCTTTTGATCTGGTTAAACTTTCCAAAACTATGCCAACTGATTTGTTATTTTATACATATTTTATTTTGGAATTTACTTGATTCTTATTTCTTCATTCTGTTTTGATACAATTTGGATACAATGTCTTTTAACATAGAGAATCCTCGCTAAGTCATATATATTTTTGGAGCGGATTCAGTACAAACTATGAAGGAGCAAATCATTCTATCATTTAAATAATATGTTGGTGCTTCCACCACTTTGTTCAAAATCCACGTATTAATTTACTGAAACAAAGGATTCAAACTTACATCACTTCGGCGGCGTCCGGCTGTAGATTAGCCAATGGATATTTTAGAGATTAAGGAACGAAGAAAGAAGTGTTGATAATGGCGAATCTGAATAAAGACTTGATATACAAATAAAGACTTGATATACAAACAGAAAGAGAATGTATTTAATTTTTTTATTCTAAATAATATTCAAATATCCATACCCAAAATCTGTATTCAAAATTTAGACTGGGCACGAGAAATGTATTTATAAATAATTCAAAATGTGAAAAGGCACGAGGATAGAATAGGAAATTGGAGTGATGAATTATACTGATTTCTATGGAAAATGCTTTGTGTACATGCAAAGCTGTTAAAAGTGCTTACGTCTTATTTTGAATATAGAAAATATATGTTAGATTAACGTTGTTGAATTAAGCAAAAGACAATATGTTATCAGGGAGCAGAATATTGTTCTCCTCTCTGATTTAATTCTATCCTTTTGATATTAAAATAATAGAAAATAATTTATGTTTTTGTTCGAATCTTTTTAATCTTTAGGACAGAACAGCATCTTATACACAGTGGGTCGAGAGATGACTTCTTCCCAACTCAGTTTTCTCGATAATTTTATACACGGAGCATAGCTTGTTTATGGAAACAACGCAAGCCATACTTTTTCTGGAAACTTGACAAACAAGCCACTCAAATATTCTTCACTACCATCATTGTTTTGATCTCGGAACTATTTTCTGGAAACTTGGCAAATAAATGCAAGTTTTTTGAAGTCCGACTCTGTCATTGTTGCAGATATGGAACTTCTTAATTGATAATGTGATGATTTTTTACAGACACAACCAACAGTTTCTGTTTGATTCTTTTGGCTCAGTGTGCGCTGCAGTTCTTTTCATCGGTATCCAGAATGGCCCAAATGTACAGCACGGCGCAATGTAACGCTTTAGATGTAGAAAGAACGGTCATTTACAGAGTGAGGCAGTAGGAATGTATATTGCTTTGTCTTATGTGTGTTGGTGTTTTATTTTGCTAGTCTTGCTAGGCAGTTGTTGCAAATATATAAAATGCACGAAATATTATGTATGGACATGGAAAGAGTTGTT
Source organism: Allium fistulosum (assembly GCA_030737815.1). Lineage (NCBI taxonomy): Eukaryota > Viridiplantae > Streptophyta > Magnoliopsida > Asparagales > Amaryllidaceae > Allium > Allium fistulosum. The sequence continues at coordinate 11,910,059 of JASFAW010000014.1, forward strand.
TGAACGATATGCACGAAATATTATATATGGAAAAAAAGAGCACTTTTTGTCCCTTGGTTCTAAAATGATACCAAAGAAACCCTATGGAGAACTGTGCTATAGCGTCTTACTTTCTATAGCATTTTTCTTTTGATATCATTTTTTAAATGCTATTGATTTAATAGCTTTTTATTTTTGCTATTGAAAATTGATGGTCTATTATAGTATGTCGTTTCACAATGTTCCTTGAAATCCCTATGGTAAGCTACAATAGCGTATTTCAATGGCTATGAAAATCACAGTTTGTTGTGTCATATGCCGTCAAGAGCTCTAACCATCTATATTGCCTCATATTCAACTCCTTCGAAAAGAGAAAATACTTTAAAGATTTATGGTTCGTATATAACTTGAATCATTCTCCACAATGGTAACGTCTTCAAATCTTTAGTGTAAAATTCACTCTTGCCAATTCCAAGGCATGTGTCGGATAATAAACTTTATTTGTGTAACGACCTGGAATTTCAAATGCTTTATTTAGATTTAATGATATGAAAATGATTTTAAAGCTTATTGAACTCTTTTTAATAGTAAATGACGATGATAAACGTTTAATTAATAATTAATGAGATTAAACTTGTTTTAATAATAATTCTTTTTAATTAACGCATGAAATTATCATTACGGAGCACTGTCTCGAATTTTGACGAAACTAGTGTCGTTGGATATATAATAACGAGTTGTTTTGCACCGACGAACTCATGGTGGCCAAAGAAGTGGATTGGCGATGGTCGGAGGAGCCGGAAGTGGCCATGGTGATGTGTGACATATGCAGGCCGTGGGTAGGAGGTCGCATTTCAGGTGGTGGCATCGAGCTTCTAATGGTGGTGTCCCATGTGGAGAGGAGGCGAAGTGTGACATTATGTCAAAGTCCATCCGTCGACCGGAGCTCGAGTGGCGGAGGGGAGAAGTTGCTGGTTATAGGTTTGTGTTTGCACTGCTTTGTGTGTGTACGAGGAGTGATTAAGGAAGAGGGAGGATGGATTAGTGGGAGGATAAGGTACTTATAAAGTTAATTAAAGTAATAATTTAAATAATTAATCCAAAAGCATATAAAATCAGTAACTTTTGCATATGAGGTACTATCGAGACGTCGTATTCGCCGTTGCACTCGTAATAAGATTTTCTACGTATTGGGTTGGCTTGGGCTTGGGTGAGTTAACTCACCATTTAATTTGTATTTGTTGTGTATATAATGTTTGTTATGTTTGATTAAAATTGACAACGATGCAAATTATTACTTTTGGACCCCTCTTTGCTTTTGAAAGAGTGTGACCACATTATATGCAGTAAACATTCTTTTTTAAACCCTCTAAAATATATGACGTGGCCAACACTTGTTGTATACATGTTTGATAGTGTGTTGTAAATGGTTGAAGTGAAATAATCACTATAAACACACTTTGAAATCTTTTGTATTTAATATATGTTAATTTGGTTAAAATTTGAATACATTGTGAAAATATATATTTGGTTATTCATTACACACGTTTTAGTATGTTTGGCATAAAAGAATTGGTTTGAAAAGTTACCAAAATTATGAACGGAAGTTGTGATAGTAAGAAGCGAAAGGTTGCTATGGATACGCTTTGAAATCGCTTTGTGTTCGGCGATTTTTAAAGTTAACTTTGAAAGACATCCTAGGGCTTTTTCATAATTTTAATAAATACCATAAGTGTATTTATTATTAGAAAAATATAAAAGTATTTTTAATAATTATTTATGGATTTTTAAAGTAAAAGGGTTTTTAAATTATAAACTTATTTTTTATGGTTTTTTAAGAAATTATGGAATAAGTACTTTTAAGTAATATTTATATAAATGTTTTAAACCATGGTATAAGTGTTTTAAAGTAATTTTAAGTATATATATAAAGTTTTTAGAAAATTAGTTAAATTTTTTATTAAAATAAATAGAAGCTTATGTAATATAATATATCTTTTTAAATTGTTTTATTATTAAATATTTTATCTTATAAAAAAATTAGTGTGTGTGTATTATGTTAAAAAGGTTTTTAGTGTGTGTGTGTAAGTGTTTTAAAAACTAAGTTAAGTATATTTTAAATGTAGGAAATGAAGTTTGGAGTTTACCACTTAGGTTAAAATAAATTATTTTGAGAAGTTAAATAAAAGTTTATTATCTTAATTAATAAGGGTGGATATGCCTTGATCTTTAAATAAATGTTTTAAAGTTAATAATAAGTATAAAAATAGTTATGGGATGTAGTAAACGATGTTTTAGTAACATCTGTTTTTAATCCTTATTAATTATATTAGGAATATAATTAAATATTTAATAGTGAATATTTTGGAGATAATTTATAAGTGAATGGTTTTGGGTTGTTGTGACAATGTAAAAACAATACTTATCTTAGACCCTTATAAAAGTATTTAGATCTTTAAAAGAGAGTTTTAAAGAAAATGGAAACGTGAAGTATTTTGGGTTTGTAGTCAACAATGTTTTAATAACATTTTTTTAAACCCTTGAATTATATTTAAAGTGGAAAAAATATAGTTAAATGATTATGAATATATTTAGATCTTTAATAATGGAAATTTAAAGATAATAAAGAGCATGAAATCTTTTGGAATAAAGATAGAAAAGTATAGGTTTAAAATATAAAAAAGGGAAGGGGTTTATAGTAACAGTGTTTAAGTAACCTCTTTGATTATATTTTTAAAATAAGTCAATCTTTTTAATGATTTGTGAATATACTTATACCGTTGAGATAAATATATAAATACCTTTTGAAGTATCAAAAGATATTTTTAATTAATAAACAAAGTTTTAATTTAATAAAGGAGGTTAATTAATCAGGAGTCTAAGTAATTAGAAGTAGGAACTAATTTAGAAGTTTTAAATTAATAAAGGAGTCTTATTGAGTAAACGAAGTTTTACCAATAAATGTGGTTTTTTAATTAGTATGAGATTAAATAATTAAAAAGGGATTAGAATTCGTTTGTTTAATTTGATTGCATTTTGTATGAATTGATAGTGTGTGTGTTTACTTGCTTATGGAAAGTATACGGGACTTAACTTCCTTATGCGATCATTCTCATTGTTGTTGAATATGACCAAACTTGTCGATTCAGACTTGGAGAGACTGGGATCGATAAGTGTTCTACTTATCAAAAACCACTTCAAGACCGAGATACATGTTTTATCTCCTGGAAGTGGATCTGTTCGAGCTGTTGGAATCCATTTGAGGATTCATGATCTGTTTGAGTTGATGAATCTTATGAAAGATACCAAACGTAACCTCGATATCGGTACATGACTAAAGACAGAGTAGGATACACAATCCCGGGTTTATCTAACCCAAGGGGGTATGCGATCAACTCCATATTTAGTGTATGCTTTCGATATGTTGTGCATGGAGGGTTGATGGTACATGATTCTTGTTGTTCACGAAAGTGTTCGGATGTTGGGCCTATTTTGTTTACCTTATGATGTATTTTATCTAGAAATATACGATGCTTGAAAGGTATTTTCTGATCCTTGTCATAGGAGATCCGTCATAGTTTTACTTACGAGTTTTACTGGGGAGGTCTTCGTGCAAAATCTATTATGCAAACGTGCCTTAGCGGTTTTAAATGTATTCTAATATTCCGTTGAATGTAATTAAATTAACCATTTCGGCTATGCTATATATTTATTTTTCAACCCTAGACATTATCATAATATCACTGAATTTTCTTATGAAATGTTTTGATTATTGTAAGATAAAATCCCATCCATGTTCTGCGTGGTCTTACGAGATACCTTTATGTTTGAAGAGTTTTATAAATATAAAAATCCATATGATTGAGTTACTCACGCTGGTTTACCAAACCGATCCGGGTGTTATTTTCTTATAACGCTTGGGTCGACCCCGAGTATATTTCCATATTTAGTTATGGACGCTTTGGGCTCGTGGAGAGGAGATGGATGTTTACCTACCATAGTATTATTATTTCCACTACATTACTTTATGTATATGTATCAGCAATTGTAAGAACAGGCGATTATAAATGTCCAGGCCGATGATAGACTTAGATTAGTAACTCTGAAATACTATGTATATTAAAGTAACACTATGTATTATCTTTTGATATTATATGTTTTCATTCTGCTATGAGATTCTGATGTTTTTGTTCTCCTCTTTCTTGTTCCATTTCTTTTCTTCATTTTCTTTTACTCCAACAATCGGTCTTTCCGACACTATGGTGATCGGCATGTGAATACGGTGGATGTATTAGTGTCGACATTTGAGGGTTGAAAAGGGTGGTCGTTATAATATGGTATCAAAGCGCAAGGTTAAGCGAGAACCTTGGTTTGGTGGGGTATAACTCATTAAGAGATAGGGTAATGGAATGCCCTATTATGAATCGAGTTTATTATATATATGAGAGAGCGTATTTGTTAGTGTTTTAAAAATATTTTATATTATTTTAATTGGTCTGTGTAACAACCCTGAGATTGCAATTACCGAATAATAAACTAAAATTATGATTTTAAGTTGAAAAAGGAGCTAAACAAAAATTTGGGAATTTAAATTTGCAATTGGTTTGCAAATTAAAGTATTTTGGGTTTAAAATAGGGAAATTAATATTTTTGGAATTTAATATTTAAAAGGGGAATTTTTAAATGTGATAATGGGTTTAATTAGCTAATGAGACAATTATAGGGTTTTAATTAAAGCTAGGATGCCACTTAGGATTTTGTTCACATGATAACCTTAGAAAATAAACTAAGTCCTAATGGGTTTTAAAACCTCTTACCATGACCCATTAGCCTACCCACTTCTATATAATATCTTAAACTCATTTCATAACCCTAACCCTTCCCCTCTTCATAAATTCCTAAACCTAGATCTAAACATAATTAATGGCCTCCCTTTAGAAGATCCATCTCCTTCTCTTCATAATTAGACTAGTTTAATCTTTGAAAGGTAATGCAATCCTAGGCCTAATCACCTTCTAATCTTTATTTTAATCTTTGAAATTTCTTTGTAATCCTTGGTTTTGTTCTCTTTTTTAATTTTGAATCTCTCTAATCCACATCCTCTTTGCTTTGGAAAGTTGCACTTGAAGTGTTTGCTTATTTGCTTGATTGGTAAAGGTAATTACTATATATCAGTGATTATTGCTAGTTAATTTTGGTGAAAATTTGATGCCCAAACTTGAAAAAAACACCCCTAAACCATCAAAAATCAACAAATTATGTTGGCTGGAATGTTTCAGCCTGAAAATAGACTGAAACAGTGATCTGGGTGCACCAGGGCAAGCCTGGGGCGGCACCCAGACTGTTGCACACCCCAGCCCACCTGGGCTGGGGCAGAACCACACCCCAGCCCAGGCGGGCTGGGGACTGGTTACCCCAGCCCGCACGGGCTGGGGCCTCCCCACCCAGGCGGGCTGGGGACTGGATCACCCCAGCCCGCATGGGCTGGGGCCTCTCCAGCCCGCATGGGCTGGGGCCTCTCCAGCCCAGGCGGGCTGGGGACTGGATCACCCCAGCCTGCATGGGCTGGGGCTTCCCTAGCCCAGTCGGGCTGGGGCCTGGATCACCCCAGCCCGCATGGGCCGGGGCTTCCTCAGCCCAGGCGGGCTGGGGCCTTGCACTGAATCTCCAGCCCGCTTGCAGGCTAGGGGCTGATTAATTCACCCCAGCCCACTTGGGCTGGGGGTTTGTATCTCATCCCAGCTCAAGTGGGCTGGGTTCGCGATGCCGTCACGATCGCATCCGAAGTCGGAATTCGACGTTTTTGGTCTCGTTGGAAAGGTGGAGTTTCGAACTCCATCTCTGGAAAATTTAGACAACATCGAAGATCGTTTGGTACTTCGAATTTCGTGTCGAAGTTGAACTCTGGTCGCTGTTTGTAAACAGTATGAATCTTTTCCTAGGTCCAACTTTGAGATGTCGCTTCCACTTCGTCTTAACTCGGAATCCAGAAATTCTTTTTGCATCTTAAAGTAGGAATGTTGGAATACATGCCTGCAAATTTTCATGACATTTGGACACCGTTTGCTGGTCCAAATAAATTTCCGAACTTGGGTTCGCAGCTGTTTTTTGAATGTTTACAAACACTTAGAATATTTTTCAGTGATTTTCTGGTTTTATTGATTTCTTTGAGATTTGTCTCTAGATTTCGTACACGGGTTTTATGAATCATTTTCAAAAGATTTTTCACTCCTAATTGGCTTTAGAAATTATTATATAATATTATTTTTAATTATTAAATTAATTACTCTATAATAGGAGAGTTTTCAAAAGCTGTTTTAAAGTGATTTCAAAATCAATTATAAATCCGTTTCGCACCATTATTTTTTATAATAAAAATCTCACACTCACTTTCTAGCACGTCGAGCGAAGTGGAAAGGTGCTTAAACGGTTAGGAAATCTCCGGCCTATGGAACCGTGTGTATTTCCTTTCCGGTTAATCCCCGACCTATTCGATTGATCGTTTTGACCTTTGGGTCTAGTTTACCGATGATACAAGGTGGACTTTTTATTGTTTGGAGTGTGAGCTTGCTATTGGTTAGTAAACCGTTTAGTGCGAACGTGGGGTATGGGACTCATTGTTAACACTTTACGGGTTCCTCTCCAAGAAGTTAGTGACACATTAGCCTCTGGGCGGCCAGTACTGGACCTCTGGGTCACCACGCCTCTGGGCAACCGTCTCTGGACACCTGCTCTATGGAGCAGTTTATTTTTCGGCATGCGCCTCTGGGCCTTTATCCTTCTGGGAAGGATCTTGCCGTCTCGCGCGTTCCGCATCTGTGCGAGTGATCGATCACAACTCTACAGTACTTGGCAACAACGACTCTGTTCGGTGCACGTGCAATATTGGTATTATTTGATGATTTTTATATCCATTCGAGTACCGCCATTCGGTGTTGGTTCTATGGAACCATACGATGTAAGTGCGATTGCCTTGTGGATTCACAGTGTCTCTGGACACTGCTTTTCGGTGTTGGATTTCATTGACTTTTCAGTATATCCCCATTGCTCTTTGGAGCATCGATCTTTGCTTGGGCATTGATTACAGACTCTGGTCACTCTTGGGATTATTGCCTATGGGCATCTTTTTATAGCTTTGGCTACGTCGATGATATGAGGCGATTTTATTTATTCTACACTTTGGTGTTGATTTCTCTTTGGAGATTTTTATTGTTTATTGATGATTAGGGATCGTCATTATATTCATGTGGTTCATAATATACTTCTCTTTGGATAAGTACTGTTTTATTTATGTACCGCATTATTATATATCTCAGTTATTACTGATTGTTTAGCTAGCCTGACCCGAGTGTTTTCGCTCGGGTCAGACCGAGTTGTTTCAGGTTAGGTCTCTGGACTTAGCTTCTGTGCTTCCGCTTGGACATTTTCTGCTATGCTGATAGATAGCACTTTTATTTGTCCACTATTCCGCTACTCTGTTATTATTCAGACTTTGATATGTACATATTTTTGACCCACATGTGTGGGCAGTGGCTTTGTACCCACTTATAGTATTTGGATCTGTATTGACGATGTATTGTTCTGGGATTTTATATCTGTTATGTGATGTTTATCATTTTATTACTATGCTTATTCTGATAGATCTTTAGCCATTGTAATTTCGTTATAAATATTTATTGAATATGTCGAACCACTTGAAAAAAATAAGAGATACCACCCTTTCGACGTATTCAGTAGATAGTTATAGCTTGATTACAAATGGTCGCTTCCACTATACTCTATTCTCCGCTTTAACGGACGGTATTACTCCCGTAATACTCTTTGTTACAGTGGGTCTCAGAGTGGGGCGTTACAGTCTGTTGAGTGGTTTATGAATTCTGATCGGTACATGAGACGCTATGGTATCATAGGGATTTTTAAATACTTGAACAAGGTATACCAACAATATTGTTTTTGATATTGGTAAATGAAATAATTTTGTCTAGGATATATTTGTTATAAAAGAATAATTTTCAAAAATTGATATAGTTATTTATGATGTGCTTATTTGTTAGGAAATGATAATATTCAATTATTATCATTTACTATTTGATTAGTTGTGCTCAACCAGTTTATGAGATTGGCTATTGTTTGTTGATTTTGGAATTGTGCTCGACTAGTTTATGAGCAGTTCCACCTTTTTAGTGCATAAGTTGGGTATATAGTAATTGTGGGAACATTGAAATGAACACCTTATGAATTGAGCTTCTCATTTTGACTGTAAGGCGTTTGGTGATATTATTAGGTTAAAATTTAACTTTAATAAAAGATGTTTATTATAGTCTAAAAGAAAGGTAATATATTTTAAAGGCAATCACTTGTGAAATGATTTTATATAAGATAATATGAGTATGGTTTACAACCATGGTTTATAAATAAAAATGATTTAAACTGAGATTTTGAGGACTTAAATCCTGGTATTTTTGAAAATTGTTTTCAAGGTTTTGTAGAAAATAATAATAGTATTATTTAAAAGTATTTGTGAATAAAAATATTTTAAAAAGGATTTTAAAGGAGAAAGAAAATACTGAATTCACTTCTGTCGTTGAAAAATAATTCCGATGATGACTGCAACATCACCGACGTTCATTTTCGAATTTCAAAGTGGAGGATGCTATTATAGTAGTTTTCTACAGGTTGTTTTGGTAAAAAAAGGTTTTGATTCAAATATCAAAAGTACGATTTGATATACGAAGGTTATAAGTATATATAATTATTTAAAAATGATTTGAAATAAAACCCGATGTTTAGTTCTAAAGTTTTCTATTAAGTTATTTTATGGATGCATGTATCCTATGCATTAGGATAGATTGGTTGCGCATCTTTTCATGATATGCATTTTTCATTTGTTGAAATAAAACATAATTTTCGATGATTTTGGACAGTCAGAAACTTAGATATAGAAATTGGGACTAAGTATTTTTGTAAAATTATAAAAGTTTAGTTTTTATAACTTCAAATTTTTTAAAGATAAGTTTTTATAACTTTTAAATTTAAGAAGATAGTAAGTTAAAGAAATTTTAAAATTTATAGAACATCCTTGTTAAGTAAAATAAATATGAATGTTCAGTATATACTCTTAGAATGTAGTAAAGTGTCATACGAATATAAACTTAAGTTGTGGAATGTTTTATAAGTAAAGATAAGTTTTATACTTAAGGTTTATGAAATAATCCATAAATGATTATAATTATTAAATGTGAATTAAAAATAAATCGGTGTAGTTAAGAAAATAATGGAATAAAAAGTATGTATGTTGTACGTAGATCATTTTATTGTTAGAACATTTCTCGATCTAGGGTTTGAGTACATGATTTCGAGTGATTTACACCGGTCGGAACAAGGATTTTTTACTAGATTCTTTATAGTGAACACTTGATACAGACTTTTGATATGATCTTGATGTTTTCTATCATAGTATATGACTATGTTAGGAGAACGGAGGTGTCTAATCAAGGAACCTGGTCGGAGTCCGCACTAGAGAGGTCAAGTGATCTATACTATTTTGGAAGTGGAACATATGTGATCGAACGAGTGATCAGATTCAATATTGCATACGGATGGTCCATGTACATCGTATGGACTTTACTATATTTGTTTGGCTTATGGTGAGTTTGAGAAATGAGTCTTCGAATTGTTTGTGGTAGCAGGAATAATCGACTAAATAATAACCTGAGGCCGTTGAACGGTAGGGACGCTTTGTAGATTATTTGTCATCCTTATGCAATAAAAGGATTTTTGAATTTGGGTAAACTGTAAGATTTGTTTGCTAGTAATTGTAATACTGTTAAGTATAGATGTGTTCTTGTTGTTTTGGTTGCTCGAGTTGGAATTTCGAGGACAAAATATTCTAAGTGGGGAGAATGTAACGACCTAAAATTTCAAACGCTTTATATTTAAATATCAGAATTATTTAAATATTGAATCTTTGATTTATTGACATGAAAATGATTTTTAAAGCTTATTAAACTCTTTTCAATAACAAATGACGATCATAAACTTTTAATTAATAATTAATGGGATTAAACTTGTTTTAATAATAATTTTTTTAATTAATGCATGAAATTACTATGTAGAGGCACTATCTCGGATTTTGATGAAACTAGTGTCGTAGGTGCAGAATAATGAGTTGTTGTGTGTTGACGAGTTTCGTAGCAATCCGACGTCCCATGTGATCATGCGAGCTCGAAACGCATAGCGATTAATTTGAGAAATTAAACTATAATATTTATTTTTCTATAAATACACACTACACCTTAACCTTCCTTCCTCACTCTATCTTCCTTCCCCTGAAACAAAATAAAGTAGCTGCCTCCTCTTCCTCTTCTTCAACCAATTAATTTCGAAGCTAAAGGCCATAAAAGTTGATGATATTGGATTCTCGTGTGATTGGGAGCTTTAAATCCATGCATGTTGTTGAGCGTGCGTCGATGGTTAGCTATGCTTGACTTTCTGGCCATGCCTAAATGTGAGATTTGTCGAAGCTGAGGTGGAAATGGTCTAAGGATATGGTGGCATTAGGTTTCTCAAGTGAAGGCGAGTGGGTTGGTGCTGGTTTGGGGTGGTGCGGCTGTGCAAGGTGATTCGCGACATTTAGGTTATCGGCTAATGGTGAGCAGGTTGCAATGAGGCAGAAGGCACCGGAGGTGAAATTGAGTGTGCCGTTGAACACGTGGTGGCCTAAGAGGTGGATTGGCGATGGTCGGAGGAGCCAGATGGGGCCATGGTGATGTGCGACATATGTAGGCCCGTGGGTAGGGCTATAGGTCGCATTCAAGGTGGTGGCACCGATCTTTTGTTGGTGGTGTCTAATGTGGAGTGGAGGCGACGTGTGATGCGATGGCAAAGTCCGTTCGTCGATCTGTCGATCAGAGCTCGAGCGACGGAGGAGAGAAGTTGTCGGTTTTGTGTTTGCACTGCTTTGTGCATGTAAAGGGAGTGATTAAAGAAGGGGTGATGGATTAGTGGGAGGATAAGATACTTGTAACGATCTGCCTTTCTTACACCTAAAGACGACACTTGATACATCCATGGTATTCATGTGCCGTTCATTTAAGTGTCCAAAAGAGAGGTCATTAGGGGTTAAAGAAAGAAAAGACATAACATAATCTCATATCGTGATGAGAAATATATAATATACACAAAATATTTATAAAAAGAAATCATCTTTATTTATACAAAACATTAGAATACACTAACCTATTATCAGCCTAGACAGTTATAATAGCATGTCCTTACAAATATTGCAGAAAAGGAAGCAGCGAAAAGCAAAAGATACATGACTACGTCGTGGAGGCATCTAGCTCGTCTCATGAAAGCTCCAAAGTATCTAGCTAAATCTGGAAAATATGCTCGGGCTAACCCGAGCATTATAGGAAAACAATGTCTGGGTCAGTTCGGTAAACCTAACGTGAGAAATCTCAAATCAGAAAGAGTTTTATTTATTTAACTTGTAAAACCCTTTAAAATTAAAGGTATCTCATAAGACCACACTGCACATAAACATGGATGGTTTTTACATTACGATAACCAAAACATTTTTTATAGAAAATCTAGTAATATTATGATAATGTCTAGAATAGAAATACATACTAATCATAGCCGAAATTGTTACATTATTAAATTCCAACATAATAGGTATACAATCAAGTCCGAAAGCTCGTATTAGAAAATGAATTTCAACTATAAAAGGGTAAGGGTATACCCACTAAATAAGTACATCTCTAGATAAAATGTACATGAGGCTATAATACGTTGCGCTTCTGCTACCCAGAACTAGCCTACTCCTTACTGGATAATACTGAATATGATCACCCTAGGTTGATAAAAAACGATAATGGCCCCGAAGCATACAAAAATGTCTACTCTAGATAAGGGATGATCACATCATAATGGGAGCGACCCACATAGCCCTGCGTCACGTCCCTGCTTTAATCATTATACCAGTTGATGAGGCTAGAGGCTACGTTTTATCTTTTAGATAGCAATTCCACTTGAAATGTTAAGACTGCCCTCCAGGAAGAAATGCAATACCAGTATTCATCCATACAAGTTTGTTCTAGCTCTGAACGAAACCAAAGGCAGTACCTCTACTGCATTCATTTTGGAATCACCCTTAGGATTAGTAGCAACTAACCCTTGCACTTCAAAAGCTTCGTCTTCAATCATTATCAAGATGTCTTCCATTCGAACGCTTATGTTGGTTTGAGGTGGTTTCGGGTAACATAGCCGTTCCCGTTATCTCTGAACCAACAACTGATAATTTCCGGTTGACTCAAACCTGGCCCTTTTGGAAATATGCAACAAGTGTTCGAGTCCTCACTAGGGAATTCGAATATATAATCATACTACCTAAGTCAAAACTAGCCAAGGTTTGATAGTCGGTTATTAATTATCAAGTAAGCAAACAACAACAATACAAAGATTTAATTACCCATAGCAACCACTAAGTATCATTTAAATAAATCTTTCATTTATTAAATCTCATTTTAGAACACTTATTAAAATATTCATATACTTATCCCATCGGCATAAGTATATTTATAAAAGATTTATGAAAGATTTCTTTTTCCAAAATCATATTAAAAGGATCAAAACAAATGTTATTTCAATTAGAGATAGGAATAACCCCAAATACTATTCCTTCGGTGTTAAGCAAGGAACATAATTTCTACACCAACATAATTAAGAAGGTCAGTTAAGGAAAATCAAAGTCTCAAATTCTTATATAAATTTTCTTCAATAAATCCTTTTAATAAATTTCTTTCATATATGAAATCTCCTTTACTTAAATTCCCAACCCATTTCTAAAACTGGTTGTAATGACCTGCATCGCCACTTCTTCCTTTACATTTGGTAACTTAGATTATGCATAGAACTCTTGGATTCCCCAACGTTTATACTGGGATAGATAGAGCAGTGGTTAATGGCCCAGATATAGAATAGATCGCATAGAATAGATAGCCTTGTTCCATTGCTACTATTTCTTTTTCTTTCTAAATCTTTAAGCTTATTTACAAAAACTCCTTTATAAATATCAAACCCATTTATATAACACTTTATAAATCTCCAAAATAATTTATAAAAACTTATTTTATAAATATCTAAAATCATTTATAAAACTCTTTCTCAAATTTCAAGATCTCTTTCAATTTATAAACTCGTTTTTAAAAACTTTCCTTATTTAAACAAAACTTCTTAAATAAACCTTAATCAATAAATTCCTTTGATAAAGTCAATTGTTCAAAACACCTATAAATAAATAAGTTATCATTTAAAAACATTCTTCAGTAAATTTATCTTTGAACCACATTAACAAAGTATTGATTTTAAAAAATCATTCAAAAAGTGTTAAATTACTTCAAAACACCTTATATAAAATCATTGCTTAATCATTCTTTAAATTCCTTATTTTAAATGGTAATATGCTTTAGACCATTATCAAAAGGAAAAATGAAATATTTGACTTCACAAAATCAAAAGTGGCTTAGTAACCACAATAGTTCATTTAATTGAGTTTAACTTATCCAAGTTATAACATGGGTATTTATATAACAAACATATATGTAATGGGAATCAACCAATAAAAATCAATCATATAAGTAAATGTTCATTACCAAAATAGCAGAATTGTGATTTGTTCTGCTAAACACATATCCAAGTTAATATGATAGTCGAACGGGTTTTTTGTTCTGCCTAATATATGTCAACATAATCTACTTGGTGAATTATGGAAGAATTGTGATTTATTTTACCAAATAGATGTCAAATGCAATTTAGTTAGCAGAACAGTGTTTCATTTTGCTAACAGATGTCATTGGATTTCATATTCATTTGGGGTTACTTAAGGTAATCGACAAAGGAACCCTTTAGATAAAAATATCCTTTTAAAAGAAAGTTGCTATAAAACAATATCCGAACTTCGAAAATAAGGTGGTTTAAGATTTCTAACTTTATTTAATAATTAATTGATTAGACCTTTATTTTAAAAATAATTAAACCTTTAATTTCTAATTAAACAATAATCAACTTTTAAATAAATAATTAAATAATATTCATCCTTTCAATAAATATTTAAATAATAGTTAACCTTTAAATAAATAATCAAACCATAATTAATAATTAATTAATAATTAAATAATTAATTAAACCTTTAAAGGATAATTAGATATTAATTAATCTTAATTAATTAAATAAATAATCCTTAATTAAAACTTAAATAATAAATTAAACCTTCATTTAAAAATAATTAAATCGTAACTAAGTTTTAATTAAATCTTAACTTAAATTTAACCTGATTGATGATTAGTTAATAATTAAACCCTCTCTTAAATAAATAATTTAGTGCAATTATCCTTAATTACAAATTTCTTAATAATTAATCCTTAAATAAATTATTAAATAATGATTAATCCTAAATTTTTAACTAATTATAGTTAACTTACTTAAAAATAATTAAGTTCTAATTACCCTAACTTAATTAGTGATTAAGTACTAATTACCCAACTTAATTACTTAATTAAATAATCATTAAATAAACAAATAATTAATTAACTAAATAATTACTTTTTATTTCTTGATATATATTTGAAAATTCTTTTCAAAAAGATCCTTAAGTGAAAATAAATTTAAATTTCAAAAGAGTCTGTTTTCATGAACTGCACATATAGCGATTATCGCTATATGATCAGTAATTTTCAACGCTTGATTTTTCATATTAAATAGTTTCAAAATCTTATCTTTTATACTTTGACTACTTTATAACCTTACAAAGATGTTTTGAAAAACAAAGCAAGGTTTTTGAAACTAAGTAAAAACATTTCTAAAAGTAAGTAAGGAAAACATATTTTTGAAGCCAAAGGATTTCGATGTCGCAACTATGATTCCAAATACTAACCTTTCCTTTTGCATATAACCACCTACTCAAGTGCTAACTTTTAGCACATACTATACAATACATCACCACAATATAATATATATGCTATTTCCTAAGCAAAATCACAACTTTCCACACATACATACATTTCACTTTGATTTCTAAGTCAACCTAAACATCACATTCAAGCATATATGTAAACATATAAATCAACATCAATATCCAACCAACAAGCAAATGATTTAACTACAGGCTATACATCATAATTCAAAGTTACTAACTTTAAATAAAGAGTTTAGTTTTCTCGCCTTAATGCTAACCAAAACACATGAACTTCACTAGAACTTATGCACCGAATCTAGAAATTTCTTTGCATATACAAATACTTGATTTTTCAAGGCTAAAGTCTTAATGATTTTGGCCACACTACAAACATGGATCGGCCATGGTGGGAAGGATGGGTATGGTGCATAGCCTAAATGGTTTGGAGGAAGCTTGGTTTGCTTTGTGAATGCTAGGCGAGGTAGAGTGTTTAAACAAGGTTTTAAACTTTAAAAGTGAATGAAACTATGAATTTTTAACTTAGAACTTTAGGAAGCCATGAAAGTATTTAGCAAAGCTTGCATGAAGTTAGAAAAATGAGCATGGAAAATAAAATGAGAGAAGGAAATATGAAAATATGGTATATACTAATCGAATTTACAAAATTACCATACCCCCATGTACTTCACCCTCCACGTAATGAATGCCACCTCACCTTGCTTTGTCCCCCTCCATTCATCATTTTCAAACATTGCCCCCCTCTCCACCTTATTACCTACAAAATTCAATTAATGAAATGTGTACTTGTGTTTCACCTAAAATCTTTTCATGTTTAAACATGTTTCATAAAGCATCTTTTCTTTTTAACATGTCATTAAATGTCACATTAAACACTAAATTAACTTAAGTATGTATATATATACTAATACACACACATATACATCTACATCCTAAATTATTATAAATGTATGTGTTTGCTTATACAATAGAGTTTACAACATCCCTAATAACTTTTAGTCGACGAAAAGTCGAAAATTCGACAAACGAATTCCGGTCACATTTTCGATTTCTCTTCGAACTAATTATTTTTGTAAACAAATTTTGAAAACTATTTCACCATCATCATTTATTACTTAAGAGTTTTATTTTAATTATAAAATCTATAATTTGTGAATATTTAATTGATAAAATATTCACAATTCAAGTAGTGAAATTTCGGGTCATTACACCCTCCCCTCTAAAAGAATTTCGACTCTAAAATTTGACCTTGGCCTTAAAACCAAAAATACTTAACACTACTCATCAGTCCGTATGATGTACATAGATCATTTTTATGCAAAATCTGATTTGAGCACTCACTCAAATACATAATTTTACTTCCGAACTAGTATCATTCACCTGACTTTCTAGTGCGGACTTTGATCAGGCTTCTTAATTAGGAACCTTCATTCTCCTTATATAGCCATACCATAACAGAAAACTTTTGGTCCACATTAAGAACCCTCACCAAGTGTCCATCGTAAAAAATTGAGTGATAAATCCTTATTTGGAACGGTGTGAAACACCTCCAGTCAAATTTTGGAATGAGAACTATGTGAAAAAGAGGAAGGACCTATGTACAACACATGTACTCATCTAAAGGTTCTTACTACCCGAATGCTTTTTACCCTCCCAAAAATATTTATGAAAACATTTCATAACAATTTCTACTTAGTTCAAGCATTTTTTAATGATACAACTTTATTTATGAAACCCTTTTCATAAAATCATTTTTTTTCATTAACTTGTATAATACTCTCCCACATCTAGTATATACAAAACATCTTATTTTAAATCCTATTCACCTTTTCTATTCAGATGTAGATCCCAAAATAATTTGTGTCTTAAATCGAGTCGACCAATTCAATCTCTTTACCCAATCGGTTTGGTAAGTAGCTAAGAAGAGTAAGATGCTAGTATCCAGACACCGTCCTAGAATCTACTTTTTCTTAGACACCTCTAAGGTAAGAAAGTTTATTAGCCGGCCCAATAACATCAATTAAAGTTTAACCTCTTAGGTGTTAAAATCAAAACACACAGTTTAATAAAATAAAGTTTGTTAAACCTTCTTAATAAATTTGACTCATTTAAAACTTTATTTATTAACGCAATCTTTTATCAAAATACCTTATTATTTTGAAAACATAAGAGCCAAATACCCGGTTTTTATTTCAAAAATCTTTTGAAATGAAATTATACATTTTAATCCATAGAAATATACATATAGCCAGAGTAACTTCAAAATGATATTAAGGAACTGGGTACTACCAATAGTATCATATATCCCCTTACAAGAAAGGTAATACTCAAGAGAAGTGTTTACTATCCGAACATATCTCCTACCCATGTTAAGTCACTTTCGAGTCACTTGAACTAGTTAATTATAAAAACATTTCTTCCTTTCAAATCCCCTTTTTGAAACAATATTATATGTATATATATTTTCAGCTAAATAGTTTTTAACAAAATATTTATCATCCACTTGCTTTGGGTTCATTCACATTCGTACTCGTTTCGATTGTATAATGATAAAGAGAATAATTTACTAAGTGCACTATCACATTTGCATATGCAAACATTTGATTGCCACTTAGAGGATTATTCCGGTCATCACAAAATAGATCTTTCCCAAACTGTCCAAAAAATTTTACTTTCAAAAAATCCTTTTCAAAATATTTATACCTTATAAAACTTCCAAATAATACTGTTGTCACTTTTTCTCCAAAAGTCCATCTTATTTTCAAAACATATTTTATAATCCTGAACTAAAAAATCAACCTTTTTTTAAAAAATCATCTAAAATATTTCTTTTTAAATAAACATCATAATTTTAAAATCTAATTTTAACACAACATATCATCGAACGCATTATAGTTAACTTGTGAAACTTAAATTCACAAGGTGTTCATTTCAATATTCCCACAAATTTTATCTACCCAACCTATGGTTGTAAAAAGAAAGACTGCATATGAATCTACAACCCATAGCCAATGCTCAAGACCGGGCGAGCATGACTAATCAAACCCTATATGATAATAATTAAACATTATCAACTCTTAACAACAATCATATCATAGATGATTGTATAAAATTTGAAAATTCTTACTTTATATATAAAATATATTCCTAGGTAAAGTTATTTCATTTACCAAAATTTAAATAATATTGTGTCGGTTTTCCTTGATCAAGGGATTAGAAACACCTATCGATACAGTTGTACCTTCTGTATTGGCCAAAATTCATAACCCACTCAATAGATAAATCAACACAATATAAAACATTTTTATAACACTAACAGATACACGCTCATATGTATAGTACACTCAGACTCATTCTAGTGTCTCACTTATCTTATCTCAAATGAGTTTACCCTACCAAAGCCTAGGCATTCGCTCAACCAAAGCTCTGACACCATGTTGTAACTGTTAGTTCTTGAGATGATGGTTTTGATGACAACAACCTTAAGACTTGTTATAAAATATAAATACTAACATTATGGTTTAAAGATATATGTCTATGCAGAATATAAACATGCAGGTACTAAGAATGAAGACCGTACAGTATAGAGATACAAGACTGATGAATTTAAAGATCGAAGATATCAAGATTGAAGACTCATGAGTATCAAGAAATCAAGTTATCAAGAGTTCAAGATTTCAAACAGTACAAGATAATGTAGTTAGTCTAGAATTATGTTAAAACTTCTTGAAAGCACTTACATCTTTATTCGAAATTTATTCGTGGAATGGAATCCACTTCGAGCCTATTAAAGGGATGGAACCCTAGTGGGATGGAACCCACGACAATATCTAGTGGAACATATAGTGGTCCTATTTTGATATCCACTAATTTTATAAAAATGTTGTTCAAAAATATATCTCTTGTTTTTTTTAAAATGTTTTCAAAACTTTCTTTTCAAAAAGACATCTCTCTTGTTTGAAATATTTTAGCCTCAAAACTATTTTTATCATTTTTAATATTTTGATTTCAAAATTGTCCTTGTTTTTAAATCATCTCTTGTTTTAAATATTTAGCTTTAAAATATTTATATACTCAGATTTTAAATCACTTTATAGATTAAGATTATATATATTAAAAATTATTTTCTAAACTCTTTTATATGTTTAAACTATATTCAAATATATTTACAAAGTTTAGAAATTGTTTTGACAAATTATAGAAACCAATTTTTATAAGAAAATCAAAACATCAATTTTGCCTTGAGCATGTCGACATACCTCAACCCCCCGTGTCGACATGGTGTCCTTTATTTTCAAATTTCAATTTTCAAAAGAAGTGTCTATTCGTCGTATCCTTTCACGAATAGATATGGTTGTTGCTCTACTATAAATACCAGTAAGTTCTAAATGAATTTTTACTAGATTTTCATTTATTTTCTCTCCTCTTCATCTTCCACATTTATTCTAAAGAATCCTAAACTATACTCTGCCAAAATACCGAGTGAATCAAACCTGATTATCTCTTATTTGATTCTCTGCCACTCTCTCCATAAGATCTCAGTGCTATTCAGAGTTATAGAATCTTTTGTAAATCAAACTATTGAGTAAAAGGTGCGGTTGAGCCTTGAAATCATTGGGTGTGATTGTAGCCCCGGAAATCAATTTGGTGATCTTGTAGCCTGGTTAAATCAAGAGAGTTGCCCTGAACTCGAATACAGGAGGGTGTACCTCGTAGCCTTGAAACCGAGGGTGTAATCTGGGAGATCATTTTGAAAAGAAATCCGTAAGATTGTACGGGACTAGATGTAGGGTAACTCCGAACCAGTATAAAATCATGATGTGTTCTTTCCTTTACTGCTTTTATTTAGTATTTGCATCCGTGTCTGATTCTGTGATTATATATGTGTTTGTGAATTGCATTTGTTGGTGTTTAAATTGAATAAAATTCAAAAAGATTTAAAAATTCCATAAAACACTATTCACCCCCATGTAGTGTTATTCCAGCCTTAAGATCCGTAATCCGCATTTCTCACATTTGGTATCAAAGCATTGGTTTTCAAAATTCTCATAATCTGATTTTTGAAATTTTTTGAAATGGCAATTTTTTTTGATAAAATTATTAACACTATTTTCATATGAATATGTCACAGAATCATCATGATATTGTTGTTTAAAACTATATTTAGTTATTTTGAAAATTCATTTGATTCTTTAAAAAGTTATGTTATTTTGCAGGAGAAGAGTTATGTCTAATGACTGTTGGTTAAAAGATACCACGTAATCATTCATCGATCAAGAAGAACAAATGGATATATAATGGCAATCGACAATGAAATGGGTACTGGATCAATACAAAACTTTTGATTCTCATCTACAACTTGATTTGATACTATACTTCTCTCCATCTGCTTCACAATGTCACTAGTTTCGTGCGAATCCGTCGAGAAATGACCAAGTTATGGTCAAATGAAGTTTTGGTGAACAAAGAGAAAAAGAAAGCAAAACTGTCAATGGAATTCTTCAAATTGCATCTAGAGATTTGAGTATTTTGTCCCAACTCCTTCTCCAGATTGTAGTTCTTGTTCTCATGGTCGTTTTGATGGGTGGATCATCAAATTCCGGTCAAAATTGAGTCAGATATGACAGTTTGAAGTTGGCTATTCAAAACTGAAAATCGTGTACGAGATTTCCTGCATTTCCCTTACTTTTCGGCCTGTTGCACCACAATATCGTCCAAATTCATCACCAAACTATTACTAGATCGTAGCCCTTGCCTTCCTCTTCGATTTGCCACTGGTTTCATCCAATTCCGTTAAGAAACGAAGGAGATATGCCTTCTAGAAGTTTGATAGTAAATAGAAAAACGGGAAGAAGAAGAAGAGAAAGTTTTATGAAAAGTGGTGACAGTTGGGCCTATTTATAGTGGTTGAAGTGTCCATTCATTCAAAATTCAAATTCAAAGTTTGGGCGCCATGTTGGTCAATTTACTAAATCATCTGTATCTTTCTCATACGGTCTTCAAATTCAACAAATGAATATACTACGATGATCAGAAAAACAAGCCCGTCGTAATAGAATAGATCTCGTCGTCAAATTCTGAAAGATATAAATGTGTGGTTCACGACAATGGAAGAACAACAAAGTTAGAAAGATAGAGGAGTGCAAAAAGTGGTACGCTTTACTATTATTTCATCTTTATTGTTGCATTTAGTTAGGTATAGAAATTTATCTCTTTTATAAGTTTTGATATTTTGGTCCATATATCGACACACCATGGTATACATATTGATATACCAGTCTAATTTTTTTTTAAAGTCTTTTAAATTGTGTTTCAGTTAACCCGCCTTTTGGCAAGGCCGTGGACAGACGGATTTAACTTAAACAACTTCACAACTATCGAGACTAAAGTATGATGGGTTCGGTTTAAAATGATGATAGGCAGTTTGGCAGATGTCGCTCGGCATTGGGATGGTTCGGCGTTGGAGGTTGTTCGGCATAGAGAGATCGTCGTTCGACATAGAGGGATCGTTCGGCATCCAGGAGCGCTCGGCATTTAGAGGCGCTCGGCATTAGAGATCGTTCGGAATGATGGGCGCTCGGCATTAGAAACTGTTCGACATCAGACATGGTTCGGCATGACGGAGGTTCGGCATTAAGTATCGTTCGGCATTGGATGGAGCACTCGGCATAAATCTCGTTCGGCATTGGATGGATCGTTCGGCATTAGGGAGCGTTCGACATTGGATGGGTCGTTCGGCATACCTCACCTCGCTCGGCATACCTCACCTCGCTCGGCATTGCACCTCGCACCTCCATACCCCGGTACCTCTGCACCTCGCACCTCCATACCTCGCACCTCCATGTCTCGGTACCTCGCACCTCGATACCCCGGTACCTCTCACCTCCATACCTCTGCACCTCGCACCTCCATACCTCGCACCTCCATGTCTCGGTACCTCGCACCTCCATGTCTCGGTACCTCGCACCTCCGTACCTCGGTACCTCGCACCTCGGTACCTCGGTACCTCGCACCTCCCAATGTTCGGCATGAGGAGATCGTTCGGCATTCACACCTTGTTCGGCATTCAGCGTTCGGCATCTATGGTTCGGCATATGGAGACCACTCCATTTGGGCTGAGGTACTCGGCTGCCAGGCCCACCAGGGAAGTCCAACCCATCTTTGTCTATAAATAGAGAGGCAGGGGCACAGTAAAAGGGGATCTTCTTTCTGCTCTCTTACTTTCTCTTTTCTAAGGCTAAGGCAACTCTGCCATTTTGTAACTGTAATCGATTATTACAGCAATAAAAAGCAAACTTCTGGAGTGGACGTAGGTCGGAGTTAGCCGAACCACTATAAAATCTGTTGTTCTTTACTGCTTTCATTTCAGTTTTAACTGTTCTTCACATTATTGCTCTCTACATACATTCTATCTCTGAGCGGTGATTGGTATTTGGTGCTTTCATCTGGATTTGGGGGTTAGTGACCAATTTTGGCGCTAACACTTTGGTGCTTTCATTGAGAATTGAAACACTCAGGAATTTTGGAGTTAGGAACTTGGATCTTAGAAAGCAATGGCAAGACCACCAACGAGGAAGCAAGCAGTGGAAAGGAGCAATCAGGAAGGAAGTCAAGCGGCATCTTCTGGAGCTGGGGAGGGTCATGCATTCATCTACATAACTCGGGACGAGATGCAAGTGATGATGAATTCTATGCAAGAGCAGATGATGAAACGACAAGAGGAGATGATGCAGGCTCTTCTTAGGCAATTTGGACAACCAGGAACTGCAGTTGCTCAAGATCGTGGAGCTGGACCAGAGGAACTCAACCAACGGACAGATGGAGTGAATCAGCAGGGGGCAGCTCCCAATCAACAAACAGTTAACAACCTAGATGGACCTAGACTCGGGGGCACACCACCAGGTGATGCTAGACCAGTTCATGGAGGGATACCGGATAACGCTACGCGGCCTGGCATCGATAGGAA
Source organism: Allium fistulosum (assembly GCA_030737815.1). NCBI lineage: Eukaryota > Viridiplantae > Streptophyta > Magnoliopsida > Asparagales > Amaryllidaceae > Allium > Allium fistulosum. The sequence goes on from JASFAW010000014.1 coordinate 11,932,978, forward strand.
TACAGGAGTACGTGATGAAGAATATGTGCCAGAATTTCCTCGGGGACTTGGGGGGCAGTCTGGATTGGTTGGAAACATTGGATTGGCTGACATTATCAGGCGGACTATTCGCGGAGGTCTGACAAACAGGGATTTAGAGGGAGTTAACAAAAGTCCGTTTACCCGGAACATCAGGACAGGTAGGAATCCGTCCGATTTCAAACTACCCACTCTGGAAGTATACAACGGGAAGACGGATCCCACCGACCACTTGATGAGGTACACTAGGCATATGGAAGTGCTGGGGGCAATGGAAGAGGTTATGGCCCGATGTTTCCCCCTGTACTTGACTGAAATTGCTGCTATGTGGTTTAGACAGCTGGAAGATGGATCCATTGGAACATGGACAGAACTGGTGGACAAGTTCTTAAGTCAGTTTCGAGTTCACATAAAAAGGCCAAAGAACGTGATGACGCTAACGTCAGTCAAACAGGGGGCAGATGAATCGCTCAGGACATTCTTAACTCGATTTAATGCAGCAGTTGCCTCGGTGGATCGGCCAGATCCATCAATGGTTCTGATGGCTGCGGTATCAGGAGTCAGAGATAATTCAGATTTCAAAGTATCGTTGATACGGGACCCATCGTTGGATCTTGGGGAATTCTTTCATGAAGCTGAAAGATTTCTTCGACAAGAAGATGCATGTTTGGACATGAGGCCAAAGGAAGTAAACACGACTAAGGATGGAGGACTACCCTGTAAAAGCTCGGGTGGGGGCGAGGATAAAGGTAAAAGGAAGCGCTGGGGAGAACCAAAGTTCTCCACTTACACAGGATTGAATGCAACGTTGGAACGGATTTTCTTAGATACTCGAGACCGCCTTTCTTATCGAAGGCCAGCAAGGAGGGAACCCTCAGAACGAGAAAGGGCGTCAGGAAGGCACTGTCTTTTTCATGACCTGGACGGGCATGACGCTAACAGCTGCCGGCATCTAAAGGATATAATCGAGGAGCATATAAGGAATGGTCAATTGCGACAGTATGTCAGAACTCGGAATGCGGCGGTGGAACAGGAACAGCCACCGCCTACCTTGAACGACGAGGGCATGAGGCCCAAGAATGGTGGCCGATTGGTCATCAACTAATTTTAATGGTTTGGAATAAGTAACAAACTCCGGGCAAACGGTTAAATCACTTACTCATGTACGGGGTCAGAGATAACCCTCAGGCATGCTCTGAGATGATGGCTTACCGAGACGCCCGGGTTTTCGAAATCTATTTTTTTCCTTTGACTTGGACATTTGCTTTTTCTGGTTTGGTTTTGGAGTTTGGTTTGAACTCCCTGTTTTGCTCGTTTTTTGGTTTGGATTCTGGTTTGGATGTTTGTTTTTTGGTATGGATTTTCGATATGGGTTTCTGGTTTTCTATTTTGGATTTGGATTTCGGATCGGATTTTGATTGGATTTTCTCTGGATTTTGGCTAATAGGTTGTCGAGTATGGACTATGCTCGGCAAGGGTCCGAAGAGACCAGGATTCGGCCTAGGACTTAGGCCATATATTATCGGTTACTATTTTAGATCATCGAGTATGGACTATGCTCGGCAAGGGTCCGGAGTGACCAGGATTCGGCTTAGGACTTAAGCCACAGCATTCTTCGACGTTCAGGGACACTGAACCATGAACACCATGGAATTACTTAACGTAGGTCGTCAAGTGTGGATTGCGCTTGGAAGAACCTGGATTGGTTACGGATTTGGATATTGGCTATGAATAGCTAAGGATTCGCACAAGGACCCGGAGCGGTCCCGGATTTGGATATCGACCCGGAGAGGTCATGGATATGGTTATAGGTTATTGGATATGGATGGATTGGAACTCGGTAGTCGGGTTCAGATGGATGTGGAATTGGGTAAGGACTTGGTTACTGGATAAGAATCAGACATCGACTCGGAACAGTCGCGGAAATGGATCAAGATATGGCCGTGGTACTCGGATAAGATGGCTTGGTAATGGATTGGGTTATGAATCGGAAAGTATGGATGTGGATAACATACATACTTGGGATATTGGACTTGAGGCTATTCAAAACACACCTTTCACAGCAAGGCATGTTTTGGGGGGCAAGTGTTAACCCGCCTTTTGGCAAGGCCGCGGACAGACGGATTTAACTTAAACAACTTCACAACTATCGAGACTAAAGTATGATGGGTTCGGTTTAAAATGATGATATACAGTTTGGCAGATGTCGCTCGGCATTGGGATGGTTCGGCGTTGGAGGCTGTTCGGCATAGAGAGATCGTCGTTCGACATAGAGGGATCGTTCGGCATCCAGGAGCGCTCGGCATTTAGAGGCGCTTGGCATTAGAGATCGTTCGGCATGATGGGCGCTCGGCATTAGAAACTGTTCGACATCAGACATGGTTCGGCATGACGGAGGTTCGGCATTAAGTATCGTTCGGCATTGGATGGAGCACTCGGCATAAATCTCGTTCGGCATTGGATGGATCGTTCGGCATTAGGGAGCGTTCGACATTGGATGGGTCGTTCGGCATACCTCACCTCGCTCGGCATACCTCACCTCGCTCGGCATTGCACCTCGCACCTCCATACCCCGGTACCTCTGCACCTCGCACCTCCATATCTCGCACCTCCATGTCTCGGTACCTCGCACCTCGATACCCCGGTACCTCGCACCTCCATACCTCTGCACCTCGCACCTCCATGTCTCGGTACCTCGCACCTCCGTACCTCGGTACCTCGGTACCTCGCACCTCCCAACGTTCGGCATGAGGAGATCGTTCGGCATTCACACCTTGTTCGGCATTCAGCGTTCGGCATCTATGGTTCGGCATATGGAGACCACTCCATTTGGGCTGAGGTACTCGGCTGCCAGGCCCACCAGGGAAGTCCAACCCATCTTTGTCTATAAATAGAGAGGCAGGGGCACAGTAAAAGGGGATCTTCTTTCTGCTCTCTTACTTTCTCTTTTCTAAGGCTAAGGCAACTCTGCCATTTTGTAACTGTAATCGATTATTACAGCAATAAAAAGCAAACTTCTGGAGTGGACGTAGGTCGGAGTTAGCCGAACCACTATAAAATCTGTTGTTCTTTACTGCTTTCATTTCAGTTTTAACTGTTCTTCACATTATTGCTCTCTACATACATTCTATCTCTGAGCTGTGATTGGTATTTGGTGCTTTCATCTGGATTTGGGGGTTAGTGACCAATTTTGGCGCTAACACTTTGGTGCTTTCATTGAGAATTGAAACACTCAGGAATTTTGGAGTTAGGAACTTGTATCTTAGAAAGTAATGGCAAGACCACCAACGAGGAAGCAAGCAGTGGAAAGAAGCAATCAGGAAGGAAGTCAAGCGACATCTTCTGGAGCTGGGGAGGGTCATGCATCCATCTACATAACTCGGGACGAGATGCAAGTGATGATGAATTCTATGCAAGAGCAGATGATGAAACGGCAAGAGGAGATGATGCAGGCTCTTCTTAGGCAATTTGGACAACCAGGAACTGCAGTTGCTCAAGATCGTGGAGCTGGACCAGAGGAACTCAATCAACGGACAGATGGAGTGAATCAGCAGGGGGCAGCTCCCAATCAACAAACAGTTAACAACCTAGATGGACCTAGACTCGGGGGCAAACCACCAGGTGATGCTAGACCAGTTCATGGAGGGATACCGGATAACGCTACGCGGCCTGGCATCGATAGGAATACAGGAGTACGTGATGAAGAATATGTGCCAGAATTTCCTCGGGGACTTGGGGGGCAGTCTGGATTGGTTGGAAACATTGGATTGGCTGACATTATCAGGCGGACTATTCGCGGAGGTCTGACAAACAGGGATTTAGAGGGAGTTAACAAAAGTCTGTTTACCCGGAACATCAGGACAGGTAGGAATCCGTCCGATTTCAAACTACCCACTCTGGAAGTATACAACGGGAAGACGGATCCCACCGACCACTTGATGAGGTACACTAGGCATATGGAAGTGCTGGGGGCAACGGAGGAGGTTATGGCCCGATGTTTCCCCCTGTACTTGACTGAAATTGCTGCTATGTGGTTTAGACAGCTGGAAGATGGATCCATTGGAACATGGACAGAACTGGTGGACAAGTTCTTAAGTCAGTTTTGAGTTCACATAAAAAGGCCAAAGAACGTGATGACGCTAACGTCAGTCAAACAGGGGGCAGATGAATCGCTCAGGACATTCTTAACTCGATTTAATGCAGCAGTTGCCTCGGTGAATCGGCCAGATCCATCAATGGTTCTGATGGCTGCGGTATCAGGAGTCAGAGATAATTCGGATTTCAAAGTATCGTTGATACGGGACCCATCGTTGGATCTTGGGGAATTCTTTCATGAAGCTGAAAGATTTCTTCGACAAGAAGATGCATGTTTGGACATGAGGCCAAAGGAAGTAAACACGACTAAGGATGGAGGACTACCCGGTAAAAGCTCGGGTGGGGGCAAGGATAAAGGTAAAAGGAAGCGCTGGGGAGAACCAAAGTTCTCCACTTACACAGGATTGAATGCAACGTTGGAACGGATTTTCTTAGATACTCGAGACCGCCTTTCTTATCGAAGGCCAGCAAGGAGGGAACCCTCAGAACGAGAAAGGGCGTCAGGAAGGCACTGTCTTTTTCATGACCTGGACGGGCATGACACTAACAGCTGCCGGCATCTAAAGGATATAATCGAGGAGCATATAAGGAATGGTCAATTGCGACAGTATGTCGGAACTCGGAATGCGGCGGTGGAACAGGAACAGCCATCGCCTACCTTGAACGACGAGGGCATGAGGCCCAGGAATGGTGGCCGATTGGTCATCAACTAATTTTAATGGTTTGGAATAAGTAACAAACTCTGGGCAAACGGTTAAATCACTTACTCATGTACGGGGTCGGAGATAACCCTCAGGCATGCTCTGAGATGATGGCTTACCGAGACGCCCGGGTTTGCGAAATCTGTTTTTTTCCTTTGACTTGGACATTTGCTTTTTCTGGTTTGGTTTTGGAGTTTGGTTTGAACTCCCTGTTTTGCTCGTTTTCTGGTTTGGATTCTGGTTTGGATGTTTGTTTTTTGGTATGGATTTTCGATATGGGTTTCTGGTTTTCTATTTTGGATTTGGATTTCGGATCGGATTTTGATTGGATTTTCTCTGGATTTTGGCTAATAGGTTGTCGAGTATGGACTATGCTCGGCAAGGGTCCGAAGAGACCAGGATTCGGCCTAGGACTTAGGCCATATATTATCGGTTACTATTTTAGATCGTCGAGTATGGACTATGCTCGGCAAGGGTCCGGAGTGACCAGGATTCGGCTTAGGACTTAAGCCACAGCATTCTTCGATGTTCAGGGACATTGAACCATGAACACCATGGAATTACTTAACGTAGGTCGTCAAGTGTGGATTGCGCTTGGAAGAACCCGGAGAGGTTACGGATTTGGATATTGGCTATGAATAGCTAAGGATTCGGACAAGGACCCGGAGCGGTCCCGGATTTGGATATCGACCCGGAGAGGTCATGGATATGGTTATAGGTTATTGGATATGGATGGATTGGAACTCGGTAGTCGGGTTCAGATGGATGTGGAATTGGGTAAGGACTTGGTTACTGGATAAGAATCAGACATCGACTCGGAACAGTCGCAGAAATGGATCAAGATATGGCCGTGGTACTCGGATAAGATGGCTTGGTAATGGATTGGGTTATGAATCGGAAAGTATGGATGTGGATAACATACATACTTGGGATATTGGACTTGAGGCTATTCAAAACACACCTTTCACAGCAAGGCATGTTTTGGGGGGTAAGTGTTAACCCGCCTTTTGAAAAGGCCGCGGACAGACGGATTTAACTTAAACAACTTCACAACTATCGAGACTAAAGTATGATGGGTTCGGTTTAAAATGATGATAGACAGTTTGGCAGATGTCGCTCGGCATTGGGATGGTTCGGCGTTGGAGGCTGTTCGGCATAGAGAGATCGTCGTTCGACATAGAGGGATCGTTCGGCATCCAGGAGTGCTCGGCATTTAGAGGCGCTCGGCATTAGAGATCGTTCGGCATGATGGGCGCTCGGCATTAGAAACTGTTCAACATCAGACATGGTTCGGCATGACGGAGGTTCGGCATTAAGTATCGTTCGGCGTTGGATGGAGCACTCAACATAAATCTCGTTCGGCATTGGATGGATCGTTCGGCATTAGGGAGCGTTCGACATTGGATGGGTCGTTCGGCATACCTCACCTCGCTCGGCATACCTCACCTCGCTCGGCATTGCACCTCGCACCTCCATACCCCAGTACCTCTGCACCTCGCACCTCCATACCTTGCACCTCCATGTCTCGGTACCTCGCACCTCGATACCCCGGTACCTCGCACCTCCATACCTCTGCACCTCGCACCTCCATACCTCGCACCTCCATGTCTCGGTACCTCGCACCTCGATACCTCGGTACCTCGCACCTCCATACCTCGGTACCTCGCACCTCCCGTACCTCGGTACCTCGGTACCTCGCACCTCCCAACGTTCGGCATGAGGAGATCGTTCGGCATTCACACCTTGTTCGACATTCAGCGTTCGGCATCTATGGTTCGGCATATGGAGACCACTCCATTTGGGCTGAGGTACTCGGCTGCCAGGCCCACCAGGGAAGTCCAACCCATCTTTGTCTATAAATAGAGAGGCAGGGGCACAGTAAAAGGGGATCTTCTTTCTGCTCTCTTACTTTCTCTTTTCTAAGGCTAAGGCAACTCTGCCATTTTGTAACTGTAATCGATTATTACAGCAATAAAAAGCAAACTTCTGGAGTGGACGTAGGCCGGAGTTAGCCAAACCACTATAAAATCTGTTGTTCTTTACTGCTTTCATTTCAGTTTTAACTGTTCTTCACATTATTGCTCTCTACATACATTCTATCTCTGAGCTGTGATTGGTATTTGGTGCTTTCATCTGGATTTGGGGGTTAGTGACCAATTTTGGCGCTAACACTTTGGTGCTTTCATTGAGAATTGAAACACTCAGGAATTTTGGAGTTAGGAACTTGGATCTTAGAAAGCAATGGCAAGACCACCAACGAGGAAGCAAGCAGTGGAAAGGAGCAATCAGGAAGGAAGTCAAGCGGCATCTTCTGGAGCTGGGGAGGGTCATGCATCCATCTACATAACTCGGGACGAGATGCAAGTGATGATGAATTCTATGCAAGAGCAGATGATGAAACGGCAAGAGGAGATGATGCAGGCTCTTCTTAGGCAATTTGGACAACCAGGAACTGCAGTTGCTCAAGATCGTGGAGCTGGACCAGAGGAACTCAACCAACGGACAGATGGAGTGAATCAGCAGGGGGCAGCTCCCAATCAACAAACAGTTAATAATCTAGATGGACCTAGACTCGGGGGCACACCACCAGGTGATGCTAGACCAGTTCATGGAGGGATACCGGATAACGCTACGCGGCCTGGCATCGATAGGAATACAGGAGTACGTGATGAAGAATATGTGCCAGAATTTCCTCGGGGACTTGGGGGCAGTCTGGATTGGTTGGAAACTTTGGATTGGCTGACATTTTCAGGCGGACTATTCGCGGAGGTCTGACAAACAGGGATTTAGAGGGAGTTAACAAAAGTCCGTTTACCCGGAACATCAGGACAGGTAGGAATCCGTCCGATTTCAAACTACCCACTCTGGAAGTATACAACGGGAAGACGGATCCCACCGACCACTTGATGAGGTACACTAGGCATATGGAAGTGCTGGGGGCAACGGAGGAGGTTATGGCCCGATGTTTCCCCCTGTACTTGACTGAAATTTCTGCTATGTGGTTTAGACAGCTGGAAGATGGATCCATTGGAACATGGAAAGAACTGGTGGACAAGTTCTTAAGTCAGTTTCGAGTTCACATAAAAAGGCCAAAGAACGTGATGACGCTAACGTCAGTCAAACAGGGGGCAGATGAATCGCTCAGGACATTCTTAACTCGATTTAATGCAGCAGTTGCCTCGGTGGATCGGCCAGATCCATCAATGGTTCTGATGGCTGCGGTATCAGGAGTCAGAGATAATTCGGATTTCAAAGTATCGTTGATACGGGACCCACCGTTGGATCTGGGGAAATTTTTTCATGAAGCTGAAAGATTTCTTCGACAAGAAGATGCATGTTTGGACATGAGGCCAAAGGAAGTAAACACGACTAAGGATGGAGGACTACCCGGTAAAAGCTCGGGTGGGGGCGAGGATAAAGGTAAAAGGAAGCGCTGGGGAGAACCAAAGTTCTCCACTTACACAGGATTGAATGCAACGTTGGAACGGATTTTCTTAGATACTCGAGACCGCCTTTCTTATCGAAGGCCAGCAAGGAGGGAACCCTCAGAACGAGAAAGGGCGTCAGGAAGGCACTGTCTTTTTTATGACCTGGACGGGCATGACACTAACAGCTGCCGGCATCTAAAGGATATAATCGAGGAGCATATAAGGAATGGTCAATTGCGACAGTATGTCGGAACTCGGAATGCGGCGGTGGAACAGGAACAGCCACCGCCTACCTTGAACGACGAGGGCATGAGGCCCAAGAATGGTGGCCGATTGGTCATCAACTAATTTTAATGGTTTGGAATAAGTAACAAACTCCGGGCAAACGGTTAAATCACTTACTCATGTACGGGGTCGGAGATAACCCTCAGGCATGCTCTGAGATGATGGCTTACCGAGACGCCCGGGTTTGCGAAATCTGTTTTTTTCCTTTGACTTGGACATTTGCTTTTTCTGGTTTGGTTTTGGAGTTTGGTTTGAACTCCCTGTTTTGCTCGTTTTCTGGTTTGGATGTTTGTTTTTTGGTATGGATTTTCGATATGGGTTTCTGGTTTTCTATTTTGGATTTGGATTTCGGATCAGATTTTGATTGGATTTTCTCTGGATTTTGGCTAATAGGTTGTCGAGTATGGACTATGCTCAGCAAGGGTCCGAAGAGACCAGGATTCGACCTAGGACTTAGGCCATATATTATCGGTTACTATTTTAGATCGTCGAGTATGGACTATGCTCGGCAAGGGTCCGGAGTGACCGGGATTCGGCTTAGGACTTAAGCCACAGCATTCTTCGACGTTCAGGGACACTGAACCATGAACACCATGGAATAACTTAACGTAGGTCGTCAAGTGTGGATTGCGCTTGGAAGAACCCGGAGAGGTTACGGATTTGGATATTGGCTATGAATAGCTAAGGATTCGGACAAGGACCCGGAGCGGTCCCGGATTTGGATATCGACACGGAGAGGTCATGGATATGGTTATAGGTTATTGGATATGGATGGATTGGAACTCGGTAGTCGGGTTCAGATGGATGTGGAATTGGGTAAGGACTTGGTTACTGGATAAGAATCAGACATCGACTCGGAACAGTCGCGGAAATGGATCAAGATATGGCCGTGGTACTCGGATAAGATGGCTTGGTAATGGATTGGGTTATGAATCGGAAAGTATGGATGTGGATAACATACATACTTGGGATATTGGACTTGAGGCTATTCAAAACACACCTTTCACAGCAAGGCATGTTTTGGGGGGCAAGTGTTAACCCGCCTTTTGGCAAGGCCGCGGACAGACGGATTTAACTTAAACAACTTCACAACTATCGAGACTAAAGTATGATGGGTTCGGTTCAAAATGATGATAGACAGTTTGGCAGATGTCGCTCGGCATTGGGATGGTTCGGCGTTGGAGGCTGTTCGGCATAGAGAGATCGTCGTTCGACATAGAGGGATCGTTCGGCATCCAGGAGCGCTCGGCATTAGAGATCGTTCGGCATGATGGGCGCTCGACATTAGAAACTGTTCGACATCAGACATGGTTCGACATGACGGAGGTTCGGCATTAAGTATCGTTCGGCATTGGATGGAGCACTCGGCATAAATCTCGTTCGGCATTGGATGGATCGTTCGGCATTAGGGAGCGTTCGACATTGGATGGGTCGTTCGGCATACCTCACCTCGCTCGGCATACCTCACCTCGCTCGGCATTGCACCTCGCACCTCCATACCCCGGTACCTCTGCACCTCGCACCTCCATACCTCGCACCTCCATGTCTCGGTACCTCGCACCTCGATACCCCGGTACCTCGCACCTCCATACCTCTGCACCTCGCACCTCCATACCTCGCACCTCCATGTCTCGGTACCTCGCACCTCCATGTCTCGGTACCTCGCACCTCCATACCTCCGTACCTCGCACCTCGGTACCTCGCACCTCCCAACGTTCGGCATGAGGAGATCGTTCGGCATTCACACCTTGTTCGGCATTCAGCGTTCGGCATCTATGGTTCGGTATATGGAGACCACTCCATTTGGGCTGAGGTAATCGGCTGCCAGGCCCACCAGGGAAGTCCAACCCATCTTTGTCTATAAATAGAGAGGCAGGGGCACAGTAAAAGGGGATCTTCTTTCTGCTCTCTTACTTTCTCTTTTCTAAGGCTAAGGCAACTCTGCCATTTTGTAACTGTAATCGATTATTACAGCAATAAAAAGCAAACTTCTGGAGTGGACGTAGGCCGGAGTTAGCCGAACCACTATAAAATCTGTTGTTCTTTACTGCTTTCATTTCAGTTTTAACTGTTCTTCACATTATTGCTCTCTACATACATTCTATCTCTGAGCTGTGATTGGTATTTGGTGCTTTCATCTGGATTTGGGGGTTAGTGACCAATTTTGGCGCTAACAGTTTCCTTTCAAATAAAATCTTACTACTAATTTATTACAACTATACTAAGTAGAAAAGCATATCTTCATTCGTGATTTCAACTTTTCTAATGTTGTTTTTACTTCTCGTACTCTATTTCTTTTAAGATACTAATTTTATGTCTTTAAGAAATTAATAGAATGAATTTAGAATGTTAGAATAAGGCTCTATTTATAGATTTCTTCATTTAATAAGATTGCACCACATCACATGACACTTGTCATATAAATGATAGTGACATACATGCATAATGACACGTGTCATTACACTTGTTCTTTAATAAAAGCATTTTTACATGCATAATGCCAAGTGTCTTTACACATGTTTTTTCATTATTTTTTTGTTTTTTATTTACTTTAATTATATTAACTATTATAATAAAATTGGGTCAAAAATCAATTATTTACATGTCAAAATCTAGTCGTAAAATTAGTGCAAAATCATGTTAAAAACATGCACAGAACTTTAGATAGCATTTCTGAAATTCCGTCTTTTCTTCTGTTAACGTTTTTTAAGCACTGCAAATTCGTTTTTATAGCATTACTGCTATGAAACGCTGTAGTGTTTCAGAAACTTTTCACAGCATTTGTTAAATGCTGCAGTTTCTATTTTATAATTTTTTGAATATATTTTACTGCAAAAACTTTTTATAGCATTCTGTAAATGCTGTCTTTTCTATTTGAAACTTTAAACTATGTAAAAATGATATTTAAATTAAGTATTTTTCTCTATTCTTTTTAGAGTTATTTTCTAACTTATATTAGAATATTTTAAAAATAATTTCATGTTTAAATATTTTTTAATAATTAACTAATTTTTTTAATGTAAGAGGCCTTAATATAACACATGTTTATTTTAGTTTTTCAATCTTTGTTATTTTATTTAATATTTCATTATGATATTTTTTTTAAAAGGTGTTTAAACATGTTTTTAAATATTTTAATCAATAATAATTTAATATATAGGCTTCAATTAGTAAGTTAAGTATTTTATAAACATGGAAGTTTGGATTCTTAAAAAAACAATTAAGTTAAAAAAAATTATTTTAAAGAAATTAAATAAGGAGGGTATTAATTTTTTAAAAGACCATATTGATCATATATATAGTTTAAATCCATATTTCTTAGCAATTTGATTTTGATATTGAGTTTGATTACTACCTTTCATGAATATGTTATAGTTTTAATATCATTTATTACCTTTAAACTCTTGTCTTTACTACTCTTTCAGTCTCATTCATTAGTTTCCTTAACCTAAGTCTAGTAATTGGTGTGTATTACCTTTGTTTGGTTGAAGTGATTTATAATAAATAGTTTGATATATGTATACATACATACATACATACATACATACATACATACATATATATATATATATGCTTGTCAATTAGATATTACTTATCACTCATGTTTATCTTATAATCTGAATATCTCTTACCATAGTATATATATCATCATATCATTCTGCATATTATTATATTTACTTCGTTATCATTTTATTTCATATTACATATCATTATGCATCCTATTTCATATCACATTTCATTGCATATTACATCATAAATTACAATGCATGAAATATCATAATCATTTGCATCATAAGTTGCACTTCATTCTGCATATCATCTCATGCTACATTGCATGTGTCATACATTTCATACTACATTACAAACTACATATTGCATACATGTACACATAACAAGTGTATTTTATTTAGGGGGAGTTTATATTATTGTCTTATAGTATAGGGTTATTAATTTTTGATTTGTTTGACTTGATTGACTTGTTTGAATTGATTGACTTGTTTGACTTGATTGACTTTTTTGACATGATTAGATTTGATGTGTGTGTTGATTGGATTGTCTGAAATATACTTATACATATTTATGTATTGAATAATTATAATATAATTATGTTAATGTCTTTCACATTCCATTTACTATACTTTGTTCTAGTATTAGTTTAAGGTGGAGTTTTATAGTTTTATGGTTTTAGGATGGTTTTGTTGATGACAAAGGGGGAGAATTATAAAATAGGATAGTTAGGCATAGATTAAGGGGGAGTAAGTAGATTAAGGGGGAGTTGTTAGATTATGGGGGAGTTAGAGTAGAGTAAGAATAGAGTTAGAGTATATTTTATAAACAAAGGTTGTTGTTTGTACCAAAAATGGGCACAACACTCTTCAGAAGTTTTTGAAGAGATAAAAGTGAAGAAAACAAATGTAAAACAGAGATTATTTAACAAAAACTCCAACAAACAGAAATATAAATACGCAGACAAGAAATTTAGAGTGGTTCGGCGTATCGCCTACGTCCACTATGAAGTTTTGATGATTTTATTGATTCTCTTTCAATGGTTACAAACGATTACAGCGAACAACAGTGAATTACAGTTTAGATTTCGAATTCAACATCAAGGATAAGATGCAAGTCTCGATCCGGCAGAGTCTGGGCGCTTCCGAATCAAAAGTCCCTCTTCTGTAGGCTCTGGGGCTCTATTTATAGGTGTAGGAGGCTAAGTTTTCGCTCAAACTTCGGGAGACTCGCTCTGGCATGTGAGGGGACCCACACGATCGTTTCCAGAAAGTTTTGCCTTGATTTGTGATCAGTACGAATCCATTTCGTATCGATCAAGATAATGTCCAACCGAGCTGGAATTTGGCAGATGCACTCCTTAAAGTATATGCAAGCTTCTGTGAAATTTTTGTTGAATTTGGATCAGTGAACCAGGAGATACAGTCGATACGAAGTGAGATTTCTCGAAGGCTGATTGGTTCGTCTCCATGGCTTTGACTCGATCCCTTAGTGTCGATGACTGCACGTGTTCTTGAGATGATGTGGCGCGCGTGCTTCACTTCGATCCGGCCTTCACTCCGTGTTGACCGCTTCGACTCCATATATCTCGCCTCGTTCGCTTCGAGGGATGACACATCATCCAAGTCTGTTGACTCGTTGGATATGAACAAGCCTTTGCTCATGGGTACGAACGTGGCCCTACGATGGATACGAAGCATTGAACCCCTGATGGATGCGAAGTCGTCGTCAAGCGATCGTTGCGAAGCAGACATCTTACTGATGGATTCGAACAAGCCTCTTTGGCTGAAGGCTGATCGATACGAAGTGGGTGGATATGAAGTGAGGACCATCGATGGATACGAAGTAGCGACTGTTGCCTCAGTTGATGGATACGAAGTCCATCGATACGAACTCGATGGGTTCGAAACATGGCCAACTTCATCGATACGAACCAATGCTCCTCGATGGATACGAAATGGGACTTACTGATGGATACGAAAACAAGCTTTTCCCTTCACCTTGCATCCATCATAACTTGATCATATGAACTCGGATTGACTTGAAATTTGGAACGTTGGCTCTCTTAGCTTTTCTGGTGATGTCCTATCAATCGTAGCTCGATCCGGACTCGGACAAAATTCATCGATATCCATGACGAGTGACATTTGGTTTTCAATCGATCTCTTGGTATCCTGGCCTTGCCAAAAGGCGGGATAACATTTGCCCCCCAAAGTATATCTTGTGGAAACATGATGTACTTTAACAAGTTGTGGCTTCTCTCTGAACAATTATCGTATTTCCTATCGAAAGTTGTTCTCTGTATTGCTGTAATTGATGGCTGTATGATAATGTTTAGCTGACTCTCGTTAACGTTGCATGTCCACGAGTCGTTGTCAGTTTAGTTTACTATCGAATTTCGTATTGATTCTCTCCTGAACCGATTTGAAATTCGAGTTGAAACAACGTCTGATGGTCGTTGTTGGCTATCCTCGTGTATCGATCCTCTCCTGAATTGATGTAAAAAGGTTGCAAAGTAGTTTCTCGTAACGATGCGGGTCTAGTTGATGGATACGAAATGTTCATTCGTATCGATGGTCATGAATTGTTGTGCACTCTGCTTCGCATCGATGATCTCCGATGGATACGAAATGATCGTTCGTATCGATAAGCGTTAGATGGATACGAAATCAACGTTCATATTAATAGTCCTGCACAGTTGTGAGTCGATGGTTGGAAAAATAGACACCTCGGATCGATGGAGTCCGGTGGATTCGAAACGAGTATTCGTATCGACGTGTTGTTTGACTGGTTGCGACCGGTCAAGTTGACTGGGAGACGAATCGACCCAGTCTCTCCCTTGGTTCCATATAAATACCTGGGACTTCGCCATTTTTCACTTTTTTACTTTCTATTTTTACTGTTGCTTTTAGCCTCTCGCGATCGATTCAGGAAGAGATAACAACTCCGTACTTTCGACTCGATCAAACTCGTTCCTCCAGATCTTCGAATCCAAACTCCAAACTAGGTAAGCAACTGCGAATCTAAATGACGAAGCCGCCATGGATCCACTCTTTCTTCATCAATCTTTCACTCTGGCAACTGGTAAAACCAGATCTGGCTCGAAGCTACGATGGCCATGGCGATTTTTGTAGATTGGAGAAGAAAGGATGGAGAAGAAAGGATGGAGAAGGCGATTTTGAATCGATATGGGGGTCACGTTCGAATCGATGAGAGCAATGATATTTTTCCTGGATTTCGCATCGATTCTTGGAGTAAATCGGTGTCAATGCAGTTCGAACCGATGGTTCTGGTGGTTGATCGTATCGACACGAAATGGTCAATACGAATAAATAAGTTATACGAAGCCCTTAGCTTCGGATCGATGCAAACTTTGCGTCTATGATCGATACGAAAACTATCGATTCGAGCGTCATCGATGTCAACCTAAAACTTCTTTGATCGGTACAAACCAGGCAACCAAGGATCGATGCAAAGTCATCTCATTCTGATCGATACGAACTCAGCCCCTGACAATCGATTCGAAATGTGTTCACTAGTATCGATTCGAACTTATACACTGATGGATTCGAACGAACTCCATCTGACCGATTCGAACTGATATCACGATGTAGTCGAATGAACTCCATTCTCTAGCATAATTCTGACGAGCTTCAATTTTGCATATCTTGACCCTCGACTCCGATGAGCTTCCGCCTTGCATAACTGAACTTGATCATAGAACTGCATATTTGACTGCCTTTTGAAGCTCGTTGACGGAACTGTAACCTAACGAATATATAACAGACTTAGCCTCGAATCAACCGTTTAGCATTTGGATTGCGTGGTCGTGACGGCCAGCGATGACGGTCATTTCCGGGCTGACTTTCAAAGTTTTGTCGTTTACACATTTCGGCTTATTTCATAGAATTTTCTCAAGTCATGTACAACACTTGCACTGCACCACACATTCATACACTTTATACTGGGGAATGCACGGGCTTTTTATCGTCTAATGATGACTTCTCGTGAGTTAGCTAGTTATGGAACCGTCAAGTTCGCAACAGCAAGAAACTCAGAATCTAACTCCTCCCAGACTTGAGATTCCGGACATCGAGGCCGAGGTCATCGGTCCAGCTCCGGACGAGTTGCCTGACGCGTCCTTCATCAATAGTCCACCTGATTCTGTCCCGTCCAATATTTCCAAAGATATGCTAGGGAGAATATGCTTAAGGCATGGTCTGTCGCTGGACGACGTATTATTGCCGGGACCAGATGACAGACCACATAATCCCCCGGAGGGATATACTGCATTTAATCGTCATGCGTGTGCAGCCGGGACACTTCCTCCGTTTAACGAATATATAAGAGAAGTTTTGGCCTATCTGGGGATTGCTCCATCTCAGCTACACCCGAATGGATATGCCTCACTCAACAGCTTGTTCATTGCATTTATGGAGTACCTTTATCGACCTCCCCGCATGATCGATATAAGATACTTTTTCAACTTCAAAAGTCGAACTGACAGTCCATCTTTCACATTCTTGGAGTCTGTAAGGAACTGCCAAGTGGTCATAGGGTCTTGGACTAGACTGAGTTACTTCAAATCGGAGTGGTTCTACATCCGATGTCCTCCAGGGTTTGCTAGGAGATGGCTGTTCAGACGTGAGTATCGTCTCTTTCCCAAGTAGTTGACAAGGCAATTCATGAACGAAATTGAACTCATATTTTTTATTTTCTTTCAGCAATAATCCAGCGTCCTGATGGTGGTTACTACAAAGAGATAGTCCGGGTTCTCCAAGAAATTCCAAGTGAAGAAAGGAATATCGAACTGCTGCTGACGGACCGGAATCTCAGAATTCTCGGGTTGATTGGGCGGAGGCAAAGCATAAGGCTTGATGGCGCACTAAAGACTGTCTCCAGAGAAAAAGTCAAACGAAAGAAGCCCCAAGTCGTTATAATCGAGGAAGCCGACTCCGAAAGAATGCATACCGATGAGGAACCATTGGTCGGGCCTGCTGATGGGACCCCGGACTTTGAGGAAAAGAGAAAAAGCAAGGCAGTTGCTTTTAAACAGCCTAAACCCGGGAGACAGAAGTCTGTGGTCACAAACCGCCCCCTTTCTGGAATTAGAATCTCAAAAGCATCCCCCCTGCAGACGGAAAGCTCCCTCGAAGGGCTCGCCGACCTTCCAATTCCGGACCTTGCGTTCACACAGCATGATGTCGGGTTGGATGGACTGCAACATACTCTCGATGTTAGCGAGTCTCTTACTACCAGTGTGGTCGACACTTCTGGTCGATCTGGGGGGTTACACATCCATACACTCTTCACGGCACTACACAATTTTGACCGCAAATCGCATATCATAAATGGTTACTAATCCTTCTTGTTTTACTTTTCAGGTACGATGTCTGGTCGCGGCTCTGTGCTTGGCAGTTTGCGCAACAAGCGCCGTTATTATGAACCACGAAGGAAAGAGGGAGACAGAGGTTATGAGTCGGGACATTCCGGCCAGGAGAGGTCTGACAGAGATAGGGGATACGTACGCCGATCTCGATACCGCTCTCCTCCTCCTAGGACCTCTGTATTGCCCACAGTTCTAGTTACACGCCCTCCTGAAACTTCACGGCCCAAGCCACCTTCTCACATTCCTAGATCCGACCCTCAACGTGGAACTGAAATAGCCACCTCCTCAGCTACTATACCAGTCGCGACTGATCCGACCGGGGAAGGAGCGATCAAACTCGCACAAATGAGGAAAGAATTCCCCGACATCTGCTTTGATGGTTACGTCTTTCCTCCACACCTGAAGAGAACTCCGCCAACAGCTGAAAATACTATCCATGATTATGTTGCGGACATATTCTTTCAGTACAAGGAGTGGGCGAGGGCCGCGAGGAAAACATCTAAAGTAGCGTTTGATCGGGCCTCCGCTATAGAAAAGCTGGAGAAGGAGTTGGGTCAAAAGGACCGAATTATGCAAGTGCTCAACGCCGAGGCCGAGTCTTCCCGTAAATCTGAAATGGAAGCTCTTAAAAAGACCGACGATGCAAATTCAGCCATGACCAAAATGAAACAAGAGCACTACACTGCTATAGAAGACATGGGTCATAGGAACACCACCATCACTGCCGAGAGAGACGCAGCCCTCAAAGAGCTTAATGAGCTAAAATCTAAGTTCTCCGAAATTGCGAGGGAGAAGGATGCGGCCAACGTCTCCGCGCAAGAAGCCTATGATCAGGCGGTGGTGCTCTAGAAGGAAAGGGATGCGGCTATGGAAAAGGTCCGCGAGATCGAAGCCGGGGTTGAGGAGAAGGTCCGACTGGCAGAAGGTAGGATTGAGGCTGAGGTTGAGGAGCTGTTAGTCACTTACAACGCTCAGGTGTTAAGGCATAGAGACCTGACTTGGCTCGATGATTACCCGACAAATCTTTATAATGCCTGGAATCTGCTGATTGAGGAGGAGAAATCGGGGCATCCTGATGAAGCCTTTGATGAATTTGAGCTGGAGAACCGTATACTCAATGATGATGAAAAGAAGGTTCTTCATGACTCCATGATTTCTCATGAGAAGGACAAACTTGGTACCTAACCTCGAGAAGTTGGAGAAGGCTTTGGTGCTGAGCATCATACTACGAGCTTCGAGATCTTCGTGTCGTCTCAGTCTGAGCCGACTTCGACGATTGACTCCCAGCCTATACCAGCTTATGATCCGGACCAGCCACATCTACCTCCTATTAAGGAGCATCCTTCTGAAGTCGTTCAGACGACCCCCAGCCAAACTGAGGAAGGTATTCCGAACTAACCTCTTGTATATATGGATTGAAGAACTTGTATAGAAATGTATACTAACAAATGCTTCTTTTCTCTGATCAGTGACTGAAGTCGCACCGACAACGCTTCCTGCAATCCAAGAATCATGCCAAGCGCAGGAAGCGATCATTTCTGAGGCGACCTCAGTCGTGACGGTCGCGCCTGTCGAAGTAACGCAGGGGAGCTCACTCTCTTTTGATGAACATATGATAAACGAGCTTCTTGGCCGACAGAGTGACCCCTTTGCGGACTTGCCATTTGGCCTGGGTGGATTTTCATCTACTTCTGATATTTCGACACAAACCACTACGGCACACAGTGAAGCCTGAGCCCTCCGAGAAGCAAAAATGCTGGCTGAAATTAACGCCGAGATGGAGGCAGCAGCACATGGTGGCAGCTCAGAGAGCGGAGCAGTGGCGCACGGTCCTATGCCACTTATGATGATATCCCCTGGGGGCACGCTTGTCGACACTAGTGTGCCAGTCCCGCCTCCGGCTATAGATCCTGTTCCTCCGACTCCTCCGACGGGAAGCATTCCCTTAGATTCTAGTTCGGAGGAGGACGTCGATATCATGCTCTCGTCCGAGGATAACCCGCTTAAAGAAAAGGGCTCAAAGCGAAAGA
Organism: Allium fistulosum; assembly: GCA_030737815.1. Lineage (NCBI taxonomy): Eukaryota > Viridiplantae > Streptophyta > Magnoliopsida > Asparagales > Amaryllidaceae > Allium > Allium fistulosum. The sequence continues at coordinate 11,952,431 of JASFAW010000014.1, forward strand.
TCGCTAGTGGATCCAGCGGCTCCATGTCGAAGAAGAAGAAACTAAGGAAAAAGAAAGAGTAGATAGACGATTTTTAGGCATGTATTTCTTTTTGCAGTTAGGAACTTTGTCATCTTTTCTCTTTCATAGTCCATGTATAGATGCAGATTCAGCCCCTGCTAGTAGGAATTTTTTGGAAGGGCTTGTATATAAGCCATTGTTCTTGATTAGTTGAAATAAAATTTTGTTTTCTTGTTTCAACTTTCATTCCATTTATGCTTAAATGTTGCAGTGTTTGAACCTCAGTTCGGTGTACTTGCATTATTTTAACTCTTAAGCACAGCTCATTTCATCTGCCAAGTCTTGGAAATTACAAGCTTAAGTTGTAACCGAAGAATGAGTCAGACTTGAATGTCATACCGTTTCGGGTAGTGACTAACACTTGAATCTGCCCCCAATTCAGGGGTCAAGTTGTGATGATCAACTTGCGATTACAATGAGTGAGGATTGAGCGGTTGAACTACACTCGCTTCCTTATGAATCATTTCACCCACGCTCTGGGAGTTTGCTCTCGCATTCTTACGGTCAGTCATAGCTTACAAATGCTTTCAAGTTTTACTCCACACTCTGGGGATACAAGTCATCTCGTGAGCGGTTGTTCACACTCTGGGAACTTAAGATTGACGTTAGTACTCCAACCCATATTCTAGGAAATTGGAGTTAGTGTTCACATTCCGACTCGCACTCCGGGAGTTCGGAGTTGAACGTTTATACTCTGTTTCGCACTCTGGGAATACGGAGTTGAATGTTTATACTCCGTTTCGCACTCTGGGAATACGGAGTTGATTGTTTATACTCCATTTCGCACTCTGGGAACACGGAGTTGATTGTTTATACTCCGTTTCGCACTCTCGGAATACGGAGTTGAATGTTTATACTCCGTTTCGCACTCTGGGAATACGGAGTTGATTGTTTATACTCCGTTTCACACTTTGGGAATACGGAGTTGATTGTTTATACACCGTTTCGCACTCTGGGAACACGAAGTTGAATGTTTATACTCCGTTTTGCACTCTGGGAATACGGAGTTGATTGTTTATACTCCGTTTCGCACTCTGGGAACACGGAGTTGAATGTTTATACTCCGTTTCGCACTCTGGGAATACGGAGTTGATTGTTTATACTCCGTTTCGCACTCTGGGAATACGAAGTTGATTGTTTATACTCCGCGTCGCACTCTGGGAATATGGAGTTAGTTATAGGATTGTCGTGTATCAATCCTATTTATCATTGGTGTAATGACTTGCCCCCGAGCTCGGGTTTCGCTTAGCGAGTGGCCGGTCGTATCACAGCCACTCTCCATTTGAATAAATCCCATTGCATGATGGAATTTAGCTCTCCGTGCATCGTGATGTCGTACATTGTATTCAATGAATCACAGCTCTGGCTCGAAGAGATGGCATTTTATTGCTGAAGTAAGAAAATGCGGCAAAACTAGTTGCCTTATTACAGAATTCAAACTTAAAAATGCGGAAACAAACTGCAAATGGAAAAATAGAATGAAACAAATAAAGCCCGTCAAGTGTAATAGCAACGGAGACTCTCGCTATTCCAGGCCCTTGGCAAAGTAAGACCGTCAACGGTCGATAATTTAAATGTGTCATCTCCGAGTCTTTGTGTAATCACGTATGGTCCTTCCCAATTTGGTTTCATGTATGAAGGAACTGGATAGATTCTCTTGAGAACGAGATCGCCGAGTTCAAAGGTTCGAGGTCGAACTTTGGTATTGTACAATCGGGCGACTCGACTTCGATATGCGGCTGCTCTCAAATCAGCCTCTTCCCGTTTCTTGTCCAGTAGATCCAACGATTCAACAAGCAATATAGCGTTTGTTTTCGGATCATAGTAAGTTATGTGATGGGAAAACACTTCCGTCTCGACTGGAATAACGGCTTCTGAGCCGTAAGATAGGGAAAACGGGGTGTGTCCGGTCGCGGTCTTGTGGGTCGTTCGATAAGCCCATAATGCCATAGGAAGTTCATCAACCCATTTGACCCCGGCCTTTTCCAGTCGTTTCTTTAGGATGGATTTTATAACTTTATTGACAGCTTCGACCTGACCATTTGTCTGGGGATGTGCAACTGCCGAGAATTTTTTATGGATATGAAACCGTTGACAGAAATTCTTCAATTCCGCACTTTTGAATTGGGCTCCGTTATCGGTGATGATGGTATGCGAGAGTCCAAATCGACAGATGATGTTGCAAACCACGAAATTTATCACTTTCTTTGTCGTAATGGTTGCGAGGGCTTCAGCTTCAGCCCACTTTGTAAAGTAGTCAACGGCGACGATGGCGTACTTCGCACCACCTTTTGCCAGAGGTAGAGCGCCGATGATATCGATGCCCCACATTGCGAACGACCAGGGACTGGCCATTTGAGTTATCTCGGTAGGTGGGGCTCTTGGAATTCGGGCGTGTTTCTGGCACCTATCGCACTTTCTGGCATAGTTTGCTGCATCTCGGTTCACCGTCGGCTAGTAGTATCCATATCAGAGTATCTTTTTAGCGAGAGCTTGCCCACCGGTGTGATCACCACACTCTCCTTCGTGTACGTCATGTAACACTCGTTTGATTTCATCGTGCGCGATACATCGGAGGAGAGGAACAGAATAACCTCTTCTGTACATGACTCTGTTCTGAATGACGAACCGTGAAGCTTTTCGTAGAATTTGTCTTTTCTCATTTCTATGCTCAGGCAACGTCCCATTTTCAATGTAATTTCGATACAGAGTCATCCACGACTCTCTACTGGGAGCGGTTTCAAACACAAAATCCGTCTCTACTTGATCTATACTTGGGGAGGATAAAGTTTCGACTGAGACAAGTCCCATCTGCTGTGCTTCACCTGTACTTGCTAACTTTGCTAACGAGTCAGCCTTCTGGTTACGCTCACGGGGTATATGGTAGATAGCATAGTAATCGAATCAATCCAGTGCTTCTTGGACTTGGGCGAAATAGGCGGCTAGTCGTCAATCTTTGGCCTGATACTCGCCCAGAACTTGATATACAACCAACTGGGAATCACAATAAATTTCCATAGCGACAATCTTTAGATCCAAAGCAAGTTTTAATCCAACAAGCAAAGCTTCATATTCGGCTTCATTGTTGGTTGCACGAAATTCGAACTTCAGAGCGTAGTAGATAGATCGGCCTTCGAGAGTTTCAAGTACTATCCCGACACCTGAACACTGATCGTTTGATGCACCATCAGTGTGGAGCTTCCAAATGTATTTAGGAGGTGTAGTGGTTTCAGGCAGATCCTCTGAAATAGTAAATTCGGCTATAAAATCTGCTAGGATTGTCCTTGAATGGCTCTCCGCGGAGCGTACGTGACATCAAATTGGCTCAGTTCAATGTTCCACTTGAGTAACCTACCAAACGTCTCAGGCCGCGCGAGGACCTATCGTAACGGCTGATCGGTATACACAGTAAGAGGATGAGCTTGGAAGTAAGGACGAAGCTTTCTTGAGGCAATGACCAGGCAATAAGCCAGTTTCTCCAGTCTTGGGTAATTTCTTTCAGCTCCTGTTAGCCGTTTACTAACATAGTAGACCGGTTTCTGCACTCGGTCTTCTTCCCGAACTAGAGCAGCACTGATCGCATGCTTCGACACTGCTAGGTAAACGTACAGTTGCTCGTGGTCAACTGGTTTCGACAAGATCAGTGGTGTGGAAAGATGCTGAACCAGTGATCGAAATGCGTCTTCACACTCCATGGTCCATTCAAAGTTTCGCTTTCCCTTCCGGATCAGATCGAAGAAAGGAATGCATTTATCGGTTGTCTTTGAAATGAACCTGCTCAATGCTGCTACCTTCCCATTGAGACTCTGGACTTGCTTTATGGTTCTTGGGGTTTGCAGGTTCCTTATTGCCCAGATCTTTTCGGGATTCGCTTCTATCCCTCGAGCGTTAACGATAAACCCGAGGAACTTTCTTGATGCGACACCGAAGTGACACTTTAATGGGTTGAGCTTCATTCCATATTCCCGAAGGATGCAGAACATCGAATTTAAATCTCTGACGTGGTCTGTGGAGAATCGAGATTTTACTAGCATGTCATCCACATAAACTTCCATGGTCTTTCCGATCTGGTTGGCGAACATCCGGTTGACCAAGCGTTGGTATGTCGCTCCGGCGTTCTTTAGACCAAATGGCATGACTTTGTAGCAGTAGAGTCCCAGATCGGTCACGAAACTGGTATGTTCTTGATCAGGAAAATGCATAGGTATTTGATTGTAGCCAGAATAAGCATCCATAAAAGATAGTAATTCGTGCCCAGCTGTCGAATCTACAAGCTGGTCAATTCGAGGAAGTGGAAAGCTATCTTTCGGACAAGCTTTGTTTAAGTCAGAGTAATCGACACAAGTTCTCCATTTCCCGTTCGGCTTTCGAACCAACACGGGATTTGACACCCATTCTGGATACAAAGCATCTCGAATGAACCCATTTGACCGTAATTTATCAATCTCCTCTTTAAGGGCGGCAGATCTCTCTGGATCCATACCACGCCTTTTCTGTTTGACCGGGACATACCGCAGATCGATATTCAGGGAGTGACTTGTGATGTCCGGCGAGATCCCGCACATATCAGAGTGTGTCCAGGCGAAAACGTCGAGATTTGCCCAGAGAAATTCAACCAATTCCTGTTGTGTCTGTTTGCCCATTTGAGACCCAACTTTTAGCACCCTCGAATCATCATCCTCACTGATTGGGACGTCCGCAGTCAGTTCGGCCGGGGAAGCTTGATTCTCTTTAGATTCGTCTTTATCTTCATTGTCTCTAGGGTCAAGGTCTTTCTGGAATTGGTCGTGGTGCCCGGGCCAAGGCCCAGGCATCAATTGTCAATTATCAATAGAACGGACACAGAGAGATTCCTCTACGTCCTTTCCCTTTTCCTTTCGCTGTGCCCTGCGCAGCTCAGCAACATAGCAGGCCCTCCCCGTTGCCTGATCTCCTTGGATGACTCCAATCCCGCGATCGGTGGGGAACTTCAGGGTCAAACACCATAGGGCAATGGCTGCCCTTAACTCAACAAGGGCCGGTCGGCCCAAAAATGCGTTATAAGGTGAATCAATCTCTAAAACAACAAACTGTAACATCCGGACTCTCCAGCGTTCTCCAACTCCCAATTCCACCGGTAGTTCTGTTACTCCAATGGGTATTGTAGCACTCCCGTTAAAACCGTGGATTCGGGATTGGCAGGGTTTCAAATCTTTCGCTTCCATTTTCATTAAATCGTAAGCCCGCTTAAGTAAGATGTTTACAGAGCTCCCACTGTCAACCAGGATCCTCTTCATCCAAGCAGGACCTACCTGGGCAGATATGACTAGTGGGTCAATTGTAGGGGCTTCGACCTTATCAGCGTCTCGGCTTCTAAATACAATATCATCAGACATTATCTTCTGTTGTTTAGCCGGAGTTCCATCTTCACAATTACTGCAACATTCGAAGTCCGCATGCCTGATCGAACTAGCATACGACTCCATTTCCCCCCAGCTTCTGTCTGCTGGGTGGGGACCACCACTTATCGTGTTGATAACTAACCTTCCGCCCGTACGAGCGGGTTCTTTCTGTCTTTCTTGATTCTGTGAACGGTTTTGATTTGAAGGAACCGCACCACCAGACTGTGGCGCCCGCACAAACTGATCTAACTTCCTCTCCCTGATCAACTTCTCGATGAGGTCCTGTAAATGTCGACACTCATTGGTGTTGTGGCCGTAGCTTTCATGGAACCTACAGAACTTCCCTGTTTGAACCTGCCTCTCTGATGAGGGTTTCGGAGTAGGCTTCTTATACTGCACTGTGCTACAAGTTTGTAGGTATACGTTCTCCAATGACGTATTCAACGACGTGTAATTGTCAAACATTGGAGCCCTACGCCGTGGGCCCCGGTTCTGATCTCTTTTCTTATCCTGGCCGTTGTTGATCCTCGGCTGGGTTTGTTTGTTCTGTATGTTCAACTGAACTTTTCCGGAACTCTCACCAGACTGCTTAACTGCTACGTTACTTTGTATTCCCTCACTACTGGGCCTCACATCGTCCTTCTTCCTAGACTGTTTCCCGTCCTCTTGCCGTAAGAATTGAGCGGCTTTGGAGTAGAAACGGTCCAACGAGGCGGGTGGTTTCCTGGCTAACCAATTTCCAAATTCAAAATCGGGATCGACCCCTTTGGTTAATGCCATCAAGATCGAGTTATCGTTGGGATTACTAATTTCAACACATGCTGTGTGGAACCTCTCTAAATAACGCCTGAGCGTCTCTCCATGAGCTTGGGTGACACTAGACAGGGTGTTAACGCCTTTCGGTCTAGCAACATGCATACGAAACTGTTCTACAAACCTCTTAGCCAGTTGATCGAATGAAGAGATAGATCTAGGCGGCAACCTTGTAAACCACATTTTTGCGATTCCCCCCAGAGAGATGGGGAAACTTCGACAATTCACTGCATCATCAGCTCTTGCAGCGCTCATTGACCACTCATATTTCAAAATATGTTGATTGGGGTCACTATTTCCTTCGTACATTGGGAGAGTTGGCATTCTGAATCGCCGAGGGGGTTCAGCGTATAATATCTCGTCTGTAAAAGGGGTGTGACTACGAGAGATTCCCCAATCGTCATTAGTGAGCCCCTGACTCTCGCGAATCATCTGACGTATCATGGTCAAAATATCTGACACTGGCACATTCTAGGCATGCTGAGCTAAGGTGTGGTAGGATTCCACAGTGCGAGTTTGGACCGGGCGCTGTCGACGGTCCGTATTTCGCCTCCTTGGCTCAGCATCTTCTGAGACATATGGTTCAGGAGTATGTCCATGCTGTGGGTTGTTCGGATCTGACAGATTCCGGGTATCAACCCTCGCTTCTACCGCGGCAGTTGTAGCGCGGTTGTCCGTGGTATACTATGGAGCAGTGCCTCCTCGTGTTGAGGGTCCCGTCTGGAAGCTGGTCGACGGCCCTATCCTTAATTGTCCAACGGTCAAGGCGGGTTGATATCCGGTAGTTTGTGCATGACTCCTGTCTAATCGGGGACGGGTAGACCTGTGGTGATAGTCAGACGAGGCGGAACTTTCAGTAGACGCACGGGAAACATCATCCCTCCTGGACCTTCTACGGCTTTGGCGGTTTAGTTGGTTGGTCAATTCAACATTAGCGCACAATTGCTCAGCCAACTGTTGCCGACTTTGAGTCAACTCTTGGAGCAACACTTGGAACTCTTGTCTGGTGATTGGTCCCGACGGATCTGAGTGAGCAGTGTTGTCTTGATTGGATGGTGGCTGCTGTGCAGGATTCTGTTTATCCCGACCGTCTTGATCAGCAGTTATAGCGGCAGTTCTTGTACTAACCATGTTCAGTGGTGGAGTCCTTTCCTAGACTTTACGCAAATCTGAATAGAATGGAAGGATTCCGGATTAGAGATCTAGATCTTCCTCTTGGATGTATGCAATCCGGTATCGACGGTAGATCCAAGGAGCAGGAGAAAAAACTGGTTTTCTCAGTGAAAGCACCAAAGTGTTTGTACCAAAAATGAGCACAACACTCTTCGGAAGTTTTTGAAGAGATAAAAGTGAAGAAAACAAATGTAAAACAGAGATTATCTAACAAAAACTCCAACAAACAGAAATATAAATACGCAGACAAGCAATTTAGAGTGGTTCGACGTATCGCCTACGTCCACTATGAAGTTTTGATGATTTTATTGATTCTCTTTCAATGGTTACAAACGATTACAACGAACAACAGCGAATTACAGTTTAGATTTCGAATTCAACAGCAAGGATAAGATGCAAGTCTCGATCCGGCAGAGTCTGGGCGCTTCCGAATCAAAAGTCCCTCTTCTGTAGGCTCTGGGGCTCTATTTATAGGAGTAGGAGGCTAAGTTTTCGCTCAAACTTCGGGAGACTCGCTCTGGCACGTGAGGGGGCCCACGCGACCGTTTCCAGAAAGTTTTGCCTTAATTTGTGATCGATACGAATCCATTTCGTATTGATCAAGATGATGTCCAACTGAGCTGGAATTTGGCAGATGCACTCCTTAAAGTATATGCAAGCTTCTGTGAATTTTCGTTGAATTTGGATCAGTGAACCAGGAGATACAGTCGATACGAAGTGAGATTTCTTGAAGGCTGATTGGTTCGTCTCCATGGCTTCGACTCGATCCCTTAGTGTCGATGACTGCACGTGTTCTTGAGATGATGTGGCGCGCGCGCTTCGCTTCGATCCGGCCTTCACTCCGTGTTGACCGCTTCGACTCCATATATCTCGCCTCGTTCGCTTCGAGGGATGACACGTCATCCAAGTTTGTTGACTCTTTGGATATGAACAAGCCTTTCCTCATGGGTACGAACGTGGCCCTACGATGGATACGAAGCATTGAACCCCTGATGGATGCGAAGTCGTTGTCAGGCGATCGTTGCGAAGCAGACATCTTACTGATGTATTCGAACAAGCCTATCTGGCTGAAGGCTGATCGATACGAAGTGGGTGGATATGAAGTGAGGACCATCGATGGATATGAAGTAGCGACTGTTGCCTCAGTTGATGGATACGAAGTCCATCGATATGAACTCGATGGGTTCGAAACATGGCCAACTTCATCGATACGAACCAATGCTCCTCGATGGATACGAAATGGGACTTACTGATGGATACGAAAACAAGCTTTTCCCTTCACCTTGCATCCATCATAACTTGATCATATGAACTCAGATTGACTTTAAATTTGGAACGTTGGCTCTCTTAGCTTTTCTGGTCATGTCCTATCAATCGTAGCTCGATCCGGACTCGGACAAAATTCATCGATATCCATGACGAGCAACATTTGGTTTTCAATCGATCTCTTGGTATCCTGGCCTTGCCAAAAGGCGGGATAACAGTTGTCATCATCAAAAATGGGGAGATTGTTAGTTTTTGAGATGATGGTTTTGATGATAACAACCTTAGGACTTGTTATAAAATATAAATACAAATGTTATGGTTTAAATATATATGTATATGCAGAATATAAACATGTAGGTCCCAAGAATGAAGACTATACAATATAGAGATACAAGACTGATGAATTTAAAGATCGAAGATATCAAGATTGAAGACTCATGAGTATCAAGAAATCAAGTTATCAAGAGTTCAAGATTTCAAACAGTACAAGATAATGTAGTTAGTCTAGAATTATGTTAAAACTTCTTGAAAGCACTTACATCTTTATTCAAAATTTATTCGTGGAATGGAATCCACTTCGAGCCTATTAAAGGGATGGAACCCTAGTGGGATGGAACCCACGACAATATCTAGTGGAACATATAGTGGTCCTATTTTGATATCCACTAATTTTATAAAAATGTTTTTCAAAAATATATCTCTTGTTTTTTTAAAATGTTTTCAAAACTTTCTTTTCAAAAAGACATCTCTCTTGTTTGAAATATTTTAGCCTCAAAACTATTTTTATCATTTTTAATATTTTGATTTCAAAATTGTCCTTGTTTTTAAATCATCTCTTGTTTTAAATATTTAGCTTTAAAATATTTATATACTCAGATTTTAAATCACTTTATAGATTAAGATTATATATATTAAAAATTATTTTCTAAACTCTTTTATATGTTTAAACTATATTCAAATATATTTACAAAGTTTAGAAATTGTTTTGACAAATTATAGAAACCAATTTTAATAAGAAAATCAAAACATCAATTTTGCCTTGAGCATGTCGCCATACCTCAACCCCCCGTGTCGACATGGTGTCCTTTATTTTCAAATTTCAATTTTCAAAAGAAGTGTCTATTCGTCGTATCCTTTCACGAATAGATATGGCTGTTGCTCTACTATAAATACCAGTAAGTTCTAAACGAATTTTTACCAGATCTTCATCTTCCACATTTATTCTAAAGAATCCTAAACTATACTCTGCCAAAATACCAAGTGAATCAAACCTGATTATCTCTTGTTTGATTCTCGGCCACTCTCTCCATAAGATCTCAGTGCTATTCAGAGTTATAGAATCTTTTGTAAATCAAACTATTGAGTAAAAGGTGCGGTTGAGCCTTGAAATCAATTGGGTGTGATTGTAGCCCCGGAAATCAATTTGGTGATCTTATAGCCTGGTTAAATCAAGAGAGTTGCCCTGAACTCGAATACAGGAGGGTGTACCTCATAGCCTTGAAACCGAGGGTGTAATCTGGGAGATCATTTTGAAAAGAAATCCGTAAGATTGTACGGGACTGGATGTAGGGTAACTCCGAACCAGTATAAAATCCTGATGTGTTCTTTCCTTTACTGCTTTTATTTAGTATTTGCATCAGTGTCTGATTCTGTGATTATATCTGTGTTTTTGAATTGCATTTGTTGGTGTTTAAATTGAATAAAATTCAAAAAGATTTAAAAATTCCATAAAACACTATTCACCCCCCCTCTAGTGTTATTCCAGCCTTAAGATCCGTAATCCGCATTTCTCACAGTAATGATCCCCCTAAACGGGTGGTGCCTACACCATGGTAACCTTGAAACTAATTTTACGGCCAGCCTCTCGACTGAAACCAACCTATTAATTTCAGGGACGTGTAAGGGTAAGAGTCTATGCTTCGGCATAGTTCACAAAGAGAGAACCCTTATTACGTTAAAGTAACTTTGCAAACATATCTCATCTTGGTCTCTCTGAACCAACAACCGATAATTTTTTTTGACTCAATCCCATTTCTTTTGGAAGTATGCAATAAGTATTCGAGTCTCGCCGGGGAACTCAAATATACAATCATACTTCCTAAGTTAAAACTGGCCAATGTTTGATAGTCAGTTATTAACTATCAAATAACCAAACAACAACAATTCATAGATTTAATTACTTTTATCAACCACTAAGCCTCATTTAAATGAATCTTTCATTTATTAAATCACATTTTAGAATACTTATATTTATGTACTTATCACACCAGCATAAGCATATTCACAAAATACCTGTGAAAGAATTCTTATTTCAAAATCATATTAAAAGGATCAAAACAAATGTTATTTAAATTAGAGAAAAGAATGACCTCAAACACTATTTCTTTGGTGTTAAGCATGGAACGGAAGTTCCACACCATCATAATTAAGAAAGTCGGTTCAGCGAAATCCAAATCTCAAATTCTTTCATAAATTTTCTTCAATAAATCCTTCTAATAAATTCCATTCATTTATGAAATATCCTTTACTTAAATTCCAAACCATTTATAAAACACTTTATAAATCTCCAAGCTTATTTACAAAAAATCTTTTATAAATATCAAACCCATTTATATAACACTTTGTAAATCTCCAAAATCATGTATAAAAACTTATTTTATAAATATCTAAAATCATTTATAAAACTCTTTCTCAAATTTCAAGATCTCTTTCAATTTATAAACTCCTTTTTAAAAATATTCCTTATTTAACAATACTTCTTAAATAAACTTTAATCAATAAAGTTCCTTTGATAAAATCAATTATTCAAAACACCTTTAAATAAACAATTTATCATTTAAAAACATTCTTCCTTAAATTTATTTTTGAACCACATTAACAAAATAATGATTTTAAACAATCATTTAATAAGTGTTAAATTACTTCTAAAACACCTTATATAAAATCATTGCTTAATTATCCTTTAAATTCCTTATTTTAAATGGTAATAAATTTTAGACCATTATTAAAAGGAAAAATGAAATATTTGACTTCATAAAATCAAAAGAGGCTTAGTGACCATAGAGATTCATTTAATTGAGTTTAATTTATCTGTAACGACCCGTATTTTTAATTATTGAATTTAATGTAATTATTGGATAAATATGGGTAGAAATAACAATTTAATAATTTATTAATATTGGTTTATTGGATAATTAAATTGTTTAAAATTTAATATTGGAAAATATATGAATAATTGAATTCTAGATTTAATTTGAATGAAAATAGTATCGAAAGTTGATTTAAATTTTATTTAAACAACAAAGAGGATTGTTAACATTTAAAATTGGATTAAAAGTGAATAATTAAAAATTGGAAATTTTATATTTAAAGAGTAAAAATAGCCATTTTGGCCACTGTCTCGGACTTCGACGAAACCAGTTTCATCCGATCCGTAATAGTGAATTATTGTAGGATTTCAAGTTTTATAGCGGTCAGACTTGTCGCTTGGCCGCGCAAGCTTGAAACGCATAGGAATCAATTAATTGAATTCGATTAAAATTAATTGATTTTAAAAAGCTATCTTCTGCATACGATCGAATTAGGCCTCGAAACTAGTTCCATGGTGTTCGAAATGGGGGTATAACATTATGAACGCTAGGCGGCAAGTTGCGTTTGGAGTTCGAGATTTCCGGACGTTATGTGGCTAGATATTTTCAATAATATATAACTGTTTATTTCCTTCCAAACTAACTCGTTCAAACCCACTATCCTCTTTTAGCCGTATATCCCTCTCCCCTTTCTTCTAATCATAGATCGACTTATATATAAAAAAACGACGAGCACGATCGAAAGAATGGAGGCATCTACTATCGATCCTTGGGAAGTGGATGCGAGTTGGCAATGGGCGCTGGCGTGGACGGCTACGCGTGGCAGGCGAGCGACATGCTCAGTTGAACGGAGGCGCAGCTCGCATTCGTCAATAGTGTATTGATCGATTTTGGGTCTGCGACCCAGGGTTTTTTGGCGTTGGATTCATGCTCGTGTGCGCGAGCAGAGGGTATCGGCGGAGGCGCGTTGAGGTGTCTGGTGGCGTGCGATTTTATATATAAAAAATAGGGCAGTAGGTCGCGTGCAACTGGAGGTGATGAACAAATGCGGGAGGAACGAAGGTGAGAAGTTTGTTTATTTTGTTTATTAATTTAGTTAATAATGTTAATTAAAATCGTATCGCTAATTATCGCGTAATTTTTGCATACGAGGCCCATTCCGGACGAAACGAGTTGCAGCGGATCCGTATCGACGTCGTATACAGCATGGTGTGAATCTGGAATTTATTCGACTTTGAAATTATTTCAGTTTCAAATGAAAGGTGAGTGTTTATACGCTCACAATTGATTGAAATAATTTTTATGTAGTTAAATTTATATCGTGAAGTGATTGAAATTTATCAATTGTTATTTGCTAAGTTTAATTGACATTTAAATTGACATCTGAATTAATTGATAGGATTCGAATTGATAGTTAAATTGAATTAATTGCCCGTAAAATACTCGATATTGGTAATTATGAGATTGTTGTGAATTTTATTGACTATTTGGATGATTGGTTGTGATAGATGCTATTGGTTGATATTTTGGATGTTTATTTATTTTGATATATCATGTTATCATCCTGTATATTATTTACAGTATATAAAACTGTAAATTGAATTATTTCGAATAAATTAAGAAATAGGTTGAAATGATATATGCCTATGGCATTTATTTTGGATTGAAATGATATATATCCATCCCTCAATTAAATTGAAATAATTGATTCACTTAGTCATAGAATAGGGAATTATATATGGATACTGGATTGGTTAAATTAAAAGATTTTAAAATTTTGATTTGAAATTATTTAAATGATTTGGTTTTAAGAAATAAAAATCAAATTTATGGAAATCGAATTATTTTCGAATTGGAACTCGGAATGTTGAAATTTAAATTTGAAACAGGAATTGTTTAATTAGTCGAAGTTGAGATTATTTAGTTATAATCGAAATATGATGTGAATTTCAGAAATTGATTTTTTTAAAAAGACTGGACTTTTATTCAAAGTTTAGATATTGCTAAGTAAAAGTGATATAAAACGATATTTCGAAATTGAGCTCGGAATTTAATAATATTTGAAGGTTTGGATTTTTAAATTGGATATTGAAGAAAATTTTGATTCAAGTGTTTTGAATCGATATTTTGGAAATCGAACTCGGAATTGACATAAATCGAAATGGTTTAAATTTGGAATAGGAATTGAAATTAATTTGGAATTGGAAGTGAAATTAATTTGGAATTGGAATTGAAATTGAATTCGACTTGAAATCGGAATTGAATTGATTAAATTGAAATGGAGATTGGAATTGATTTGAATTGGGAAATTTGGAATTGAATCGGTTTGACTGAAACTATTTTCAAATGAATTATTTTAGTATAAATGGTTTAAAATCTATATTCTTTAAATATTCAAATTAGTTTGATTTTCCAAACTATTTTACCATATAAACCATTTTTAATACTCAAACTATTTTAACTATTTTTTAAAATTCAAACTGGTCAAAAGGGTGGGATGTTTATATTTAATTCTTGGATTTAAATGCGAATAGGTTAAAGTGATGTTATAACCTAAATTTTAATTCGAAACAAATTTTGAAGTGAAATCGATATATCGAACTGAATTGACATTTCGAAGTGAAATATGATTTTGAAGCGAATATGATGATTTCGAAATGGATTTGATTTTGAAGCAAATATGATGATTTCGAAATGGATTTGATTTTGTAGCGAATATGATATTTTGATATCAAGTACGAACTATTTTCGAAATGTAAAAGAACCAACCAGTGTGTAAAACGACGTTTGGTTGTTAAAGAGACCGGGGCCTCTTATTTGCATACTCTTTGTCAATATTGGAACCACTTTGACAACCGTGTATGCGGTGGATGATATCCAAAATGCAGTGATTGAATTGGCGACGTTTACTAGAATGAAGTAAGGGAACAAAGATGGATAGCCTTGACACTTGTGTCATAATTAAAATGACTAAAATAGGAGCCTATGTCTAGCCACTGAGGTTAGGTACCTCTAGCAACGTTGATCTCTCGTATTACTATTGTGATTTCATATTCGATGGGTGCACCTTTTTCGTTTGGATTGATTGTCGCGGTCGACCAAGGTTGGGTTACGACCAGCTAGAAAGGGTAAACTGGTAGAATCCTACCTTGGGTATTACCTCACGTGCCTTGTTATATTTATCCTTATGCGAGCCCATTACGACTTTGGTTTAGTACTATAAAAATGTGTTAAGGTGGATCAATGTAAATCCTTAACGCTATTTTGATATTTATTTTACTGATAGACATTACCTACTATAGCGTACACTATTATATATAATTGTTTAACAGATTCTTAGAACATGGAAAATCCCGTAACGTCTCTTAAGTTATTACACTGGATAGAAGATGTAAAATCCCGTAAACATCTCTGACGCTGTTACACTCATATTTCATGATATTGATTTGACTTCATAAGAGTATTTTAGTCCTGACTCGAGTGTTGTCTTTTCTTTACGCTCGAGTCAGTCTTGAGTTTTTTCAGCGTATTGAAGATTATTCTCTGGAAGACGAAGACGAAGATTTGGCATATTATTATTAATGTTATTCCCTGCATCATGCTATTCTGCTGTATTGATTATTTATCCCTGATGTATATATATAACTCTGATAAATGTGTATAGATTATAATCAAATGTAAAGTAAACAGCTTTATCACCATGTTTATTTGATTATTATATTTTATCATTCCGCTGTGAGATTATGTGTTTGTTTTCTTCTTCTTTCCTTATTTTTCTTAATTATCCTCATTGATTATCTAAGTTTCGGATTGTTTAAGTTGGACATATGTGGATTATTGTCGATTTAAACCTTCCGAAATGTGGGCCGTCACATTATCCAAGTTATAACATAGGTATTTACATAACAAGTAGATTGAGTTTAACTTATCCAAGTTATAACATAGGTATTTACATAACAAGTAGATATGTAAAAAGAATCAGTCAATAGCAATCAATTATACATGTAAATGTCCAAGTTACCAAAACAACAGAAATGGGATTTGGTTTACTAAACACATATCCAAGTTAATATAACAACATAACGAGTTTTTTATTCTGCCTAATAGACGTCAACATAATCTACTTGGTGAATTATGGTAGAACTGTGATTTATTCTACCAAACAGACGTTAAATGCAATTTATTTAGTAGAAATGTGTTTTATTCTACTAACAGATGTCATTGGGTTTCATATTCATTTGAGGTTACTTAAAGTAATCGACAAAGGAATCCCTTGGATAAAAATATCATTTTAAAAGAAAGTTGCTTTAAAACAAAATACGAACTTCGAAAAATAAGTTGGTTTAAGATTTCTAACTTTATTTAATAATTAATTATCATTTAAACCTTTATTTTAAAAATAATCAAACTTTTAATTTCTAAGTAAACAATGATTAACTTTGAAATAAATACTTAAATAATAATCGTCCTTTAAATAAATATTTAAATAACAGTTAACCTTTAAATAAATAATTAAACCATAATTAATCTTTAATTAATAATTAAATAATAAATTAAAGCTTTACAGAATAATTAAATACATTAATCTCAATTAAATAATTAAATAATCTTTAATTAAAACTTAAATAATAAATTAAACCTTCATTTAAAAATAATAAAATCATAATTAAATTTTAATTAAATCTTAACCTAAATTTAACTTAATTGATGATTAATTAATAATTAAACTCTTTCTTAAATAAATAATATAATAATAATTATCCTTGATTATAAATTTCTTAATAATTAATCCTTAAATAAATTATTAAATAATTAATTTTAAATTGTTAACTGATTATGACTAATTTACTTAAAAATAATTAAGTTCTAATTACCCTAACTTAATTAACGATTAAGTACTAATTACCCTACTTAATTACTTAATTAAATAATCATTAAATAAACAAATAATTAATAAATTAAATAATTACTTTTTATTTCTTTATATATGTTTGAAAATTCTTTTCAAAAAGATTCTTAAGTGAAAATAAATTTAATTATCGAATCTTTTCATGTACTGATCGCTATATGATCAGTAATTTTCAAAGCATTATTTTTCATATTAAATAGTTTCAAAATCTTGTCTTTTATATTTTAACTACCTTATAACCTTACAAAAATGTTTTGAAAAACAAATTTTAGATTTTGAAACTAAATAAAAACATTTATAAAAGTAAGGAAAACATATTTTTGAAGCCAAAGGATTTCAATGTCGCAACTACGATTCCAAATACTAACCTTTCCTTTTACTAATAACCACATACTCAAGTGCTAACTTTTAGCACATACAATACAATGTACACCACCATAATATAATTTATATGTTATTTCCTAAGCAAGATCACAACTTTCCATACATATATACATTTCACTTTGATTTTAAGTCGAACTAAACATCACATTCAAGCATATATGTAAACATATAAATCAACATCAATATCCGACCAACAAGAAAATGATTTAACAACAATCTATGCATCATAATTCAAAGTTAATTAAATTAATAAAGGGTTTAGTTTTCTCACCTTAACGCTAACCAAAACACATGAACTTCACTTGAACTTGTGCATCGAACCTAGATCTTACTTTGCTTAAACAAATACTTGATATTTAAAGGCTAAAAGCCTTAATGATTTCGACCATTCTGCAAACATGGCTCGGCCATGGTTGGGTGGATGGGTATGGTGCATGCCTAGATGTTTTGGAGGAGGCTAGGCTTTCTTTGTGAATGATGGGTGAGGTAGAGTGTTTAAATAAGATTTTAAATTTTAAAAAGTGAATGAAACTAAGAAGTTTTAACTTAGAACTTTAGGAAGCCATGAAAGCATTTAGTGAAGCTTGCATGTAGTTTAGAAAAATGAGCATTAGAATGAAAAATGAGAGAAGGAAATAAGAAAATATGGTTTATTCTAAGTGAATTTACTAAATTACCATAGTACCCCTATGTACTTTACCCTTCACATAATGAATGCCACCTCACCTAGCTTTGTCCCCTTCCACTCATCATTTTGGAAAATTGCCCCCTCCATATTATTACCTCCAATATTCAATTAAGGAAATGTGTACTTGTGTCTCACCTAAAGTCTTTTCATGTTTAAACATGTTTCAAAAAACATCTTTTCTTTTTAACATTTCATTAAATGTCACATTAAACGCTAAATTAACTTAAGTATGAATATATATACTAACACACACATATATATCCTAACTTGTTATAAATTTATGCATTTGCTTATACAGTAGAGTTTAAAACATCCCCGACAATTTTTAAATGACGAAAACTCGAAAATTTGAAAAATGAATTCGGTCACATTTTCGATTTCTCTTCAAACTAATTATTTTTGTAAACAAATTTTGAAAACTATTTCGGCATCATTATCTATTATTTAAAAGAGATTTATTTTAATTATAAAATCTATAATTTGTGAACATTTAATTAATTAAATATTCATAAATTCAAGAAGTGAAATTTTGGGTCATTACAATACTTATTAGTTAGTTAAGGTATTTAATTTAAATAATTAATCAAAAATCTTATAAACCAATAACTTTTGCATACGAGGTCTAATCGAGACACAATCTTCGCCGTTGCACTCGTCGCGAGATTTTCTACATCTTGGATTAACTTAGGCTTAGGTGAGTTAACTGACCATTTAATTTGTATTTTTTATGTATACAATGTTTATTGTGTTAGGTATTAATTAAAATTGATAACAATGCAAATTATTACTTTTGGACCCATTCTTGCTTTTGAAAGCAAGTGACAACATTATATGTATTATAAATTCTCTTTTAAACCCTTTGAAATATGTGACGTGGCTAATACTTGTTGTATACATGTCTGATGGTGTGTTGTAAATGGTTGAAGCGAAATAGTTTCTATAAACGCACATTGAAATCCCTTGTATTTAATATTTGTTTAATTGGTTAAAATGTGAATATTGTAGAATTATATATTTGGTTATTCATTACACACATTTTGGTGTGTTTGACATAAAGGAATTGTGTTAACGAATACATTTGCTAACCCCAAAAATGTGAGAAAGTAGTGCAAACTTAAAGAGAGGCCTTGTTGAGACTTGTTGAAGTCATATCATTAAAGTTGAAGTTATATATGCTATACAATTGTCCAGTTTCCATTTCCTTATGTGTATAAGATTCTCGTATTACAATTGACTGAAATCCTCAAATTGATTTAGGGTTTACAAGAATGCAAATTGCAAGAAGTTGGAGAGGAAGAAAATCCCCTCAAAACGGCACTCCTAGGGTCGGCTTTATAGAGGTGGCTCCGGGTCACTTTACCTTCCAGGATTTTGGCATGCTCGAATTTGGTGGTGTCAACCTAACATTAACTTTGTTGTTGAAGTGGCAACATTGTCTTGCTCTCAGTGTCTTCAACGTGCTTCAGCACTGGCGTCATCGAAAGTGTTGATAGTAGTTTTGGCGACCTCCATGTGGCTATGTGCTAGGACTCTGCTTCACACTCTGTATGCAGTAACTACAATATGTGGCATCAACGTCTTTATGGATATCGATGAATTTGTGGATAACAATCATAAGGAAGCATTGATGACTTCATGGATATTGATGACGTTCACCATTAATACTGCTTCGTATAGACACACGGTGCCCTCCAAACACTGATCGAACACACCATATAACACATGAAGTGTGACGTTGAACATTAAAGAAGAGAGGTATAACTTTGCATTCCATTGACGTTATTGTAGAACAGCATCTTCGAAGTTCTACGAAGTGTGGCTCTGCTTGAATGTAGTGTCAATGGCTTTCAGGGTCGATGAGCCCACTTTGGCCACGAAAAGTGAGTAGCGATGCCATTAGTATATTGATGGTGGTATATCTTTGACGACGACGATGACGTGGACGAAGTGCGACTCCTTGTTATGAAAGGTGGTGTCGACTAAAATGCGCATCAATGAAATGTGGTGTAGTACTTCGTCACTCATTGATGGCTTACGAAGTGAACTGCATTTGACCACTTTACTTCCTTGCGGCATTGTATGTATACTGTTATTTGATGAATTGTTGTACTCGATCTCTTTGACTCTGACCTATACGTGCTTTGCTGGTTATATGTTTTCGACGGTATCATTGTAATCGACGTGAATGAAGAACGATGTTCCATTATGAATGATGGCATTATACCCATATCTCTCTTTGCACATCTTTGAGGTCAATCATGGTGATAAAATCCTTGTCTTCTTTTATTGAAGAAGTGCTGCGTCATTCCTCTTCGACGCAGTTCTATCATTGCACTGATGTATTCGTGCCACTTCGTAAGCCTTCGACTCATCTTATCATTGCAGTTATGCTGACGTCGACTTTATTATATTAACACAGATTACTGAAATGACTTCATAACACGTTGAACCTCTTTGACAAGAATTATAAAATAACATTTGCTTCCTTGGTGTGGAGGAGTTATTGACTTTTCAAGTCAATATTTTCGACGTCATTCCATTCCCGCCTTTTGGTCTTCTCGTGCTTATCTCAACCGTCCGCTTAAAATCAATCCAATGACTCTACTTTGCATGCTCCTTCTAATTAATATATAGGTTTCTTCTCCTTTCCTCTTTTACTTGCAATTCAAAACGCAAACTTGAACAAGAATTAAGCTTTCAAATTCAACTGCGAATCTGAGTTCTTTGATAGTGATTTTCTTAACTAAGGTATGATTTCATTTAACCAAATGACAGATTAATTTTCACGATTCTCTTATTGAAACCGTAACCACTTTTAGTTTAAGCTCTGTTGTTATCGAATCGTCAATTGAATTCAATCGTCCAGCTTCAATTCTCAAATTTATTATTAGACTTCGATTTTTAATTCTATTAATGTTAGATATATAGCATTGCTTCACCGACTTTAGGCCGATAAGTTACTTAGGGACATTGTTTTAAAAATTTGGGGATCTCCTGTTCTGGAATGGGTAGTATATCAAACTTGAACCCACTATCATTTTTAACCTAAATTGGTATCGACACTCACGATGGTATTAGATGATTTAGCATTGATTAATTGATTGTGTAAGGACTATGTATCGCGTGATGTAGTTTGGATATTGATGTAGAAACTATTATGTCCTAGATTTATTAACGATAAGGTGGATCCTGATTTCGACTTTCATCATATCATCGTCGATCCTTACTAATGTTGTTATAATTCACAAGATTACTAAGTCCTTATATTACCTTATAATTTCAATAGCCAAAGACTTTAGTATTGCGAGCAACATGAGCAAAGTGACTTATTCGAAGTCATGCACACCGTCGGTTTTAATAATGTTATATGTGGGTTAACTAAAGCTAACAGCGCCGAAGCCCTCTCACACCTTATTGATTAAGTCGAAGTGCATCTACCCTTAATTGGGAACTTAGAGGTCGTTGATGATATTTTCTTTGATCAGACGCGATGTTAATAAATTTGACATCAATCAAGTACAAAGCCACTCATCTTCATTGTTTTCTTATAAACATTGTTTGAGTGTTTTATAACATAAGTTCTACGTTATTATCGGCGTGGGCTGACCAGAGTTGCACATATGTTCTCGTTTGACTTTATATAATTCCCTTATGGGATCATTTTATTGTAATTAGATCTTCCATTAAATTCTACATTAACTACTTAAGAGTTTGTATTTTGACCATTGTATAGGTTTAATCACTTTGGCAAGGTTACTTAAGCAACAGCTTTAAATTTAGCTCTAGCATGTAAAAACAATTTATATATTATGAATCATAACAATTTCTTGAGCTTGGAATGATATCACCTGGAAGGAAAATGGAAAGTCATCAATCTAGCAAGAAATCCACTAAGAAGGCTAGTAAAAGAGCCCAAATCTTCGCTAATAAGAAGAAAGAAATCATTTCAAACCCATCCTATATCACCACCTAGGGCAAGGTGGATTCTATTCTCAGTCAATTTGGAATCATAGGAGTTGAAGCCACCCCTGCTGGCTCCTCGAACAACATCCACAACCCGTTAGATATTTTGCTTTCTCTGCCATTTATATCTGGCATGCAGGCTATCTTCCTTTTCTAGGGTTTCTCCTCAAATATTTGAAGCACTTGAATATTGCGCCAATCTAGTTCTTACCGAATACCTCTACATACCTTACCGGCTTGGAAGTCTTAGCTCGGGAAGCTGGACTCCCATCTCTTAGCATCGAAATTCTCCATCATCTAGCTGGTCCTGCTAAAGTTAGAAACCAACCAGGCCACCAGCTGTATTGAATCGAAAAGTTTGATTTCCAAGTGCCTTAACAAGACGAAAGGATGGGAAACCCAATTCTTATTTGTTAAATGCTTTTCTAGTATTAGAGGAACATTTTCTATTACTGGTAAGTTTCTTTTTATTTCTTATCCATATTGGTTCATCATTCCTTACTAATAAATGTTTCTCTTTCAGATCCTGCCTCTAAGAAGTTAAACTTTGAGGATCAAAAACTTGTGCTGTCACTAACTCAAGCAGCAATGAAAACGGAGAACAAGCTCAGACTGTTAATCCTAGATAAGCTTCATTAATACTCTATTATTTCAGATGGCTACAATGTACTTAGAGAACCCCTGATAGAAAAGCTCAACTCTCAAGGTAAGAGCTCGTTTGTAATGGGAAAGCCATAATCGTTTTCATCCACCACTCCCGTTCAACCTGGGATATCTGGTAAGATATCACTGTATTCATTCAAAATTTATTATAATATTACGTTATAAACTTATTCCCTTGGTTCAAGTTTGTCTACTTTGATTGTTTCTCCCATTAAGGAGGAAGTCATTGGTGATGCTCCCAAAGATAAGTCAAAGAAAGATGACACTTTCGCCTGAGTTCAAGCTCCCAAACCCCAATCTCTCAAGGATGCGACCTCTATCTCATTCACTCTTGCCAAAAGGAAATCTAGTGAAAATTCTGCTGCATCACCTACCCCTAGTAAGAAGCCTAAAGTTGGGGACGTGCAGTCTCCCATTGTCACTGAAGAGGGAGAATTGATTTTTTCCAATCAAAAACTTGGGACCACAAATCTTAACACTGTTGGAGTTGAAGGTCAGTAGGTGATTGAAGTAGAACATTCTTAGGATCCACTCTCCAGTATTACTTTACTAAGCTTTCTCGAGCTTTTAATCGGATTTATGAGGATCTCGGTTTTTCTTTTACACTAGATGATTCACTTCCTTCTAAATCCCAATCGTCAACACCTATTAGTAAGTTTGTTGACCTTCGCCAACTGGTCATTCAATCTTCTTCTTTTGTTGAATAAAGCCACTACAACCTTCCTCTTATACTTAAGACCATCGATTTTCCCTTCTTAGGAAACATTTGTTGGTATGTACCCTTCTTGGTTGACTACTTGATATTTCATATAACATTTTGGCTCAAGTTCTGTTGCCCGTTTTAGGTCGCCAAACATCTTCTTTCACTTCAAGAAGAAGCTTAATGTAAAGACCCGCAAATCCGTCTTCCGAAAACCCGACACTGCTACGTCCACTGTAGCAACTGCCGAACAATCAGATGGCGGAAACGCGAACTTTAATGTTTAAAAGAAGAGGAAGAAGAAAAGATAGAAGAAAAAGAGAAGAAAGAGAGAATAGAGAAGAAAAAGAAAGGAGAACAACAACACAACATCAGATACAGAAGCAGAAAACAATATCAGAATCTCACATTCGCAGCGGAACAATATATAATAGATAAATGAATATCATTTAAAAACAAAAGAATTATATCTGTTATTACATTACATCACATCATATCATCAGAGTCAATAAACAACAATGGACAGTTATATAAACTTGTCCTCATACAGAATACACAGCGGAATAAATACTATCAGATACAAATACTACGTCTCGTCCTCCAGCTTATCTCCAAAGCTCCAGAATATCCTGATAATCTAACTCTAGACTGCCCGTGTGGAAATTGGTGGGCACCCAGAGTTTAGAAGGGAAACAATAAACTCCGAGTCAGTCATGGTGACTGGTGTGAGATCGTAAAACAGTTTATCTTTAAAATAAACAACAGAAAAACTTTTAATGTCAATTCGCAATGCTTTTGGAAAATGAAACTACCATAAGACCTCCCACCACACACACAATGCAAACGCAGACTTGGAGGAGATTTCTTCTTATGATAGTCAAAGATGCTTACTACGCAAAATCAAATCATTTTTGATATTATTATTAGTGCATAGTGTAGAAATCATTTCGAAAGTAGAATATAAATCTTAGCCAGCATAGGTACCATTATATTATGCCTGCTATAGCTGCCTCCTGAGGAGACAGGTTATACAATTGAAATCGTAAAGGCTCGTATTGTTTCTTTGGATTTCCAACAAATGGTCAGGCTAAGGAACTTCCTATCCACGATGGGTACGTCCCTGGAATAGACGACCCGAGAACCTAACCGGATCTCTGCCAACACAAGGCCGGGTTACCTCTGCAAAAATAGGTAACTACTGACACGCGTATGCCATCCCCCGATCGTAACCGATCTTCCCGAGGATCCCCGATTTCCAACAAACCACATATATAATAATGCAGCAACCACATAGGTTAAGTATCTGGGCTCCATACCATGATACCACCTCTATCCAGAAGGAATGACATACACTAAGGGGCGCTACTCCCTAGAACCTTGCCGCATCCTTCCTGTTTCGACCATTTCCGGGGTGTGAGGCTCGTCGAAGTCTCGTCCACAAAGCTATGCTTTCTACAAAGCCCTGCTTCGGGTCAAACAAAATGATCAACCTATGATCACAAAGATATAAGATCAAACAAATGATCATATCGCAAATGATCAAACACTGATCATTTCACAGCAACACTCAGTATGCCACGTTACCAAATTGGGATATATCGCTGATAAATTTCAACTACATAACCTCTGAGCTCGTACGTCTCAGAGAAGGGTGTTAAGCTAAGAGAATAAATTCTCCGCCACCAACAGAAATGTATTTGAAAGGAATCAGCTTTATATCTCAAATTGTAACGTCAGACATACAATCCATACAAGTCTGTTCCGGGATCGAACAGAACCGAAGGCACTTCTCACGAAGCCCTTGCATATCCGGATAAATTTCTGATCACGTCCGTACATCCCATCACTAAGGGTGATAAAAACCTCTAAATCGGAGATCAGCCGATGTAGAGTAACTCGACGGTAATCCTTCCGTTTTCAAAAATATCCGATCTTCAACACCGGTCTTTGAATGCAATTCATAACGACGTATCACATATTCGGAATGGGTTATACGACCCCATGGTCCTTTCCCGGCTAACCCGAATAGTGAGCGCTTATTCAAAAATAAGTGTGGCATTCAAATTCATCCAATTCACAACAAATACCTACTCAAGGTAATTATTGATAGTCGGTTATTTAACTATCAATAAAGATGCGCAACATCATCAGATTCCAAATAATTTTCCAAATTATTTCATCTTCCAAAATATCTTTACTAGATATATAATTTCCACACTTTAAAAATAAATCAACGTTTATTTTTCTAAACAGTTTCCCTTTCCTTTATAAATTCCATAGTGAATTTATATTTTCAAAATATCTACAGATATTCGATTTCCAAATCGATTTCAATATTCAATTTCGATTTATCTTTAAGAAGATAAATCTCAAAAACGTTCATTTCATATTGGAAAAGCAATTCCACACTTATATAATAATAAGTAATTCACAAATCTATTTATTTTCAACACTTGAAAATATTCAATATACTTAAATCAAATTAAGTATATATTTCATTCTTTTAAGGAAACCATTTACTATAACATTTATTCGAGTCAAAACGAATGTTGCGTAAAACATCGTTACGACGACTCAAAATCACTAGTATAGGGATTCAAAATTCAGATAGATATGTAAATCCCAATACTATATAAAAACATTTCCTTTCGAAAATCATTTACTATAACAACAGTGTTATAGTCCACCATTTCCTTATTTCTCGAAAACGTCTATTTCAACAATGAATGTTGAAATCTATGTATTCGATACTTAACACGTTTTAAAACATCTTTTAAAACAATTCACTTCATTTTATAATATCGCTTTCCCAAACCTATATTCATTTTGCTTAACAATATATTCACTGTCCAAAATCGGGAATATACTTCACTAACCACTTTTCAATATTTTCTATACATTTTTATTTCAATGATTATCCACTATCCAAAATCGCGGATATATCTCCTTTATTAAACTTCTGTGTTTAACTTATCAAATTCAATTGGTTTTGGATTCATAAAACAACGTTTATAAATCACGTTCATACTTCATAACAATTTCAACTTGCCGAATCATTTTTATTAGCCAATTCTATTCATATTCCATCTAAGTGCAACAATCTAATTTATAAGTTTATTACTTATAAATCTTTTATTCTACACATCTATTCAATTTATACTTCACAATTTATAAATTTCATTCACTTACGAATTTTTATTTCGTCTTGTTCTAACACTTACAAAGCTCGTTTAAAATTCCAATGTTTTAGATTTATAAATATCGACTTTTTAAATCCTTTAAATAGACCGCTTATAATACTGTGAAAAACTCAATTTAAACCCTTTTATAAATAAATCAACTATTTATTCAAAAATGACACTTGGGTTATATTTCACAAAAATCTTAACTTTTATAACTTTAAAATTTTAAAACGTTTATTTATTTAAAATAAATCAATTCAACAATTCAATAAAATGTCTACTTTCCAAAAATCACTTTAAAAATCCTTTTAAAGTAAAAGTCGTTATTTTTCAACTTCAAAATTTTGGATCCGATGATGCAACAGCATCAATTAGTCCATCACAACAGTCAATATCATATATCAATATGATAACAGAATATATATCAATATCTGTAAATAAATAACTACTGGTGAGGAATCCAGTTGGATCCCTCCAACCTGTTTCCCTGCATCCACAGATGTTAGCACAATACCAATTCCGCTCCAGTACGGAATTATCGCGGTATATGGGTTTTATAAAAATCCGCTTACTAACGGCGCAATAGGGTCTCATCCGCTATACGAGGCGGGAATCATCAATCCAATATATACATATGCCAATATGTATATATTGCTATATATAATAGATATATCCTACTATATCTAATATCACATCCAATAGAAATCAATCAAATCAATAACTGAAAATTCCACTTTTCATTTGAGTGAGAAGATCTCACCTTTGCTTTTATTTGCAATCCAATTTCCATTTTGACCATTTCTCCATTTTAAACCTTGTAACAGACATTATAAGGTTTTATTAATATTCGAAATAAATCCGAACAATTCAATTTACCATTTTAACATTTTAATTCAACTAAATAAAACTCATTTCAAACTAGTGATTTAATTTCCTAAACAAATTCCCTTTTTGAAAATCTTTAGTATAAAAAATAATTCAAATTAGCGATTTTAAATAAGTATTTTTATTTCTTTCTTACTTGAACTATATATACCTATATTAAAACGGTAATTTATATGAATTCAAAACTTTTCAAAATCTTACTTATATTTTTCTGCATATATATATATATACATAATCTTTTAACTGAAATAAATTTTGTTTTAAACCTTACTGCACAAAATTTCCATTTTATATTTAAGTGAACTAATGATTTAATTCCTGTTTTAACTTAACAGTGATTTATTAAACTTCAACATAAACTTGTAAAACTAAAGAATACCTCACTGCAATTTGAATTCGAAATTATACTTCATCGATGAAGACCGGCCATCCCCTTCGACTTCGACCCCATGTTTTTCTGGCCATCGAGCGATCGTTCCTCATCCAGTCTACTGCTCGACAATGCCCTCCCCCCAATCGTCGACTGGCCTCATCACCGCCGCGTTCCAGCCTCGAGCATCACCGCCTATCGCGAGTTGCGACTCGATTCGCCGCCGACACCTTTGCGTCTGCTCGCGTTGATCGAGCCCCCAACTCCAAACGCTTCCCTTCGCCCTTGAGTCGCGACCTCGGCCCGCCGCAACCTCCTGCGAACGCGCGACCCAAAACCCACTTTCTCGAGACCGCGAGCTCTCATCGCAGTCGAACTCGAGTCCAACCTCCACTGCTCCATCGACGAATCCTCCCACGCGATTCCACCTCGCCGCGAGCTGCTCGACATCGCCACCCCCCCCATTATCGATCGCGATTTTCGATTCGCGGTTCTGGCTTTGATTTGAAGAGCTCGGCACTTAAAAGAAGAAGGAAAGGAAGATCGCGATTTCTACTACCCTAATTGTTGAACGAGGAAGGACGAGTGGGGTTCGTTTTGATTTCGTTCGAATTGTCTTTAAATTTGAATAAAGGAAATAAAGGAAGAAGCCTCGTTTGATTTTGCTTTTGAAGCTGAAGGGGATGGTTGGCACGATTATTTCATGATTCTCGGCGTGTTTGAAGGCGTGTTTACAGGGGAAAAGTAGCTGATGTGTTGACTAATTTTAAATATTAAAATGAATTTGAATTTGATTTTATTTCGACGCGTTTGCATATCGTACGGTCACACGACAACTCCGTTCAATACGAAATTTGAAATCCAGTAATAACCAACTATTACGGACCCAATGGAACTGGTTTCGTCGAATTCCGAGACTGTTTGAAAATTGACTATTTTTAAACATCGATTCGAACAATATAATTTCAAACTGAACAATTCACTCCCAAATTCGATTCTGAAGCTTCTGTTATCTTCAGTAATATCAATACGAATTTTAAAAGCTTTTGAAATATTTTTCTTCAGCTTAAAAATGAAGATTCAAATTTTTTATTCAGCATTCAATAGATTAAATTTTATAATTTAATCGTCAGTTTCAAAGTTATATTCGGGATACAAATTAAATCATCGTTCAAATATTTAAAATTAATTAAATATTTTCAATTTAATTCGTTCAAAATTCTGGGTCGTTACAGACTTCCCTCCTTAAAAGAATTTCGTCCTCGAAATTACAAGTTAGGAAAAAAAGTCCTTAACTCGTCTACTATTTTTCAACATTCAATAGTTTTATCAAATTTTCAAAACAAATCTCTCTACTAAAGATTCGTTATCAATCAACTAACATTTCAACTTCAATTTATACGTTCAAACAACATTGCTTTACTACTCTATTCAAATTTAAATTCAAATTCCAATTTAAACTTTCAAAATTTCTCAAAAAATTTCTAACACTCGAAATTTCCGAAAAATTTCGCCAGCGTCTCCTTTGCGCGGCTAATACGGCACGACTACAAAACGTCCCTACGGACTCTCAGATTTCAAAAAGAAAAAGAAAAAGCCAAGCGGCTAGACAAGAAATCATCAAATCTCATATCGAAATTTAAAATACATACCTTTTTGTCGAGCAATTCAAATTTATCTTTGAAATCAAATCAATCCCTTTATATACCTGTATATGCTACTAGCCGTAATATCTAGTTACATATTCAAACCGTTTTGCAAATTCCACTACAAAAATTTCGATACCAACTGCTTATACAATTTTACTTCACTATTGAAGTTACATATTCATTATCATTCAATTTTACATTTCAAATTCCATTTGAATTATATTCCTAATTTTAATTCAATTTTTATCTTCTATTCTGAACATTGAATTTTTTTTTTATCGATTAACTTTCATTTACAAATTCATCACAAATTCTAATTTACTTATTCAAATTCGGTTTCAACATTCAGTTTCAATTTTATTCACTTACAATTGTAAATTCCCTTCATTTGAAATTTATTTCTACTTACTTGAATTTATCTTTAAATTCGAACCATCTCTTTTCATTTAGCTCACAATTCAAGTTTCAATTTAACTCATTCAACTTCCATTTCATGAATTAATTAATTATCAAACTAGTTTATTCGGATTCAATCTTTATTCATTTTTTTTTCTTTTCCAAGTTAGGAATTTTCTATTGAACGTGATTCAAATCAAATCACATTCCATTATTGAAATTTTAATTCATCTTTCATTTTACATTTTTTCAATTCAATTCATTTGCTTACGAATTCGAAATGAATTTTTCAACATTCAATTTACTTTCATTAAATTGATTCACTTGTACTTACATTAATTTAACTCCATCCTTTAAGTTAAATTTATTCTATCAAAATCCAATTTGTATAAGTTATCAACTTAATAATATTTCATAAATATCTTTATATAGCATTCCAGAGTTTACCAACATTTCAAAGCCATTTTGAAAACAATTCAAATTATCCTTTGAATTTCCAAAACAAAACCCAAATTTCCAAACAACTTCCATTTAAAACAATTTGGCAGCAATTTCCTCTTTTGGAAACCCGAAAATGAACATCGATGATGCTGCAGTCATTACCGAAGTTATTTTCCAGCGACCGAAAAGAGTTTAGAGCTTTTCATTCCGTCAAAACATTTTTCAAAACCCTTGAAATCCATTTTCAAATCAAAAAGATTTAAACTTTTCAAATCTCCAAAATTCTCAAATTCTTTTCAAAACATTTCCAAAAACTTCTCTGGAATTTCGTTTTAAATTACAAATCACTTTTATAATTTACATCCTCACATTTCATTTATATATGAATTCATTTCTTAACTTTGGAGTTATAATTCCAATTTCTTATTCAATTTCAGTGATGATAATTCACTATTATTACTTCCTAACATCCATGCAACCATATACTATAGTACTTTATAGAAAAACATTTCTTTTCTATACAAAAATAGTTTTGGGCAAAATTATCTCATTTACCCTATTTAAAACAATACTGTGTCGAATTGTTCTATATAAGTGTTTAGAGATCCCTATCGATAGAGTTGTACGGACAATACCGACCAGAATCCATATACCACTCAACAAACCAATCATCACAATATAAAACAATTTTATATTCACTAACAAATACGCGCTCATATCTATTATTACACTCAAACTCATTCTAGAGTACTGCTGACTCTATCTCTAATGAGTAACACCCAACAGAGCAGGGTTGTCGCTTAACCATATGCTCTGATACCACCTGTAAAGACCCGCAAATCCGTCTTCCGAAAACCCGACACTGCTACGTCCACTGTAGCAACTGCCGAACAATCAGATGGCGGAAACGCGAACTTTAATGTTTAAAAGAAGAGGAAGAAGAAAAGATAGAAGAAAAAGAGAAGAAAGAGAGAATAGAGAAGAAAAAGAAAGGAGAACAACAACACAACATCAGATACAGAAGCAGAAAACAATATCAGAATCTCACATTCGCAGCGGAACAATATATAATAGATAAATGAATATCATTTAAAAACAAAAGAATTATATCTGTTATTACATTACATCACATCATATCATCAGAGTCAATAAACAACAATGGACAGTTATATAAACTTGTCCTCATACAGAATACACAGCGGAATAAATACTATCAGATACAAATACTACGTCTCGTCCTCCAGCTTATCTCCAAAGCTCCAGAATATCCTGATAATCTAACTCTAGACTGCCCGTGTGGAAATTGGTGGGCACCCAGAGTTTAGAAGGGAAACAATAAACTCCGAGTCAGTCATGGTGACTGGTGTGAGATCGTAAAACAGTTTATCTTTAAAATAAACAACAGAAAAACTTTTAATGTCAATTCGCAATGCTTTTGGAAAATGAAACTACCATAAGACCTCCCACCACACACACAATGCAAACGCAGACTTGGAGGAGATTTCTTCTTATGATAGTCAAAGATGCTTACTACGCAAAATCAAATCATTTTTGATATTATTATTAGTGCATAGTGTAGAAATCATTTCGAAAGTAGAATATAAATCTTAGCCAGCATAGGTACCATTATATTATGCCTGCTATAGCTGCCTCCTGAGGAGACAGGTTATACAATTGAAATCGTAAAGGCTCGTATTGTTTCTTTGGATTTCCAACAAATGGTCAGGCTAAGGAACTTCCTATCCACGATGGGTACGTCCCTGGAATAGACGACCCGAGAACCTAACCGGATCTCTACCAACACAAGGCCGGGTTACCTCTGCAAAAATAGGTAACTACTGACACGCGTATGCCATCCCCCGATCGTAACCGATCTTCCCGAGGATCCCCGATTTCCAACAAACCACATATATAATAATGCAGCAACCACATAGGTTAAGTATCTGGGCTCCATACCATGATACCACCTCTATCCAGAAGGAATGACATACACTAAGGGGCGCTACTCCCTAGAACCTTGCCGCATCCTTCCTGTTTCGACCATTTCCGGGGTGTGAGGCTCGTCGAAGTCTCGTCCACAAAGCTATGCTTTCTACAAAGCCCTGCTTCGGGTCAAACAAAATGATCAACCTATGATCACAAAGATATAAGATCAAACAAATGATCATATCGCAAATGATCAAACACTGATCATTTCACAGCAACACTCAGTATGCCACGTTACCAAATTGGGATATATCGCCGATAAATTTCAACTACATAACCTCTGAGCTCGTACGTCTCAGAGAAGGGTGTTAAGCTAAGAGAATAAATTCTCCGCCACCAACAGAAATGTATTTGAAAGGAATCAGCTTTATATCTCAAATTGTAACGTCAGACATACAATCCATACAAGTCTGTTCCGGGATCGAACAGAACCGAAGGCACTTATCACGAAGCCCTTGCATATCCGGATAAATTTCTGATCACGTCCGGACTTCCCGTCACTAAGGGTGATAAAAACCTCTAAATCGGAGATCAGCCGATGTAGAGTAACTCGACGGTAATCCTTCCGTTTTCAAAAATATCCGGTCTTCAACACCGGTCTTCGAATGCAATTCATAACGACGTATCACATATTCGGAATGGGTTATACGACCCCATGGTCCTTTCCCGGCTAACCCGAATAGTGAGCGCTTATTCAAAAATAAGTGTGGCATTCAAATTCATCCAATTCACAACAAATACCTACTCAAGGTAATTATTGATAGTCGGTTATTTAACTATCAATAAAGATGCGCAACATCATCAGATTCCAAATAATTTTCCAAATTATTTCATCTTCCAAAATATCTTTACTAGATATATAATTTCCACACTTTAAAAATAAATCAACGTTTATTTTTCTAAACAGTTTCCCTTTCCTTTATAAATTCCATAGTGAATTTATATTTTCAAAATATCTACAGATATTCGATTTCCAAATCGATTTCAATATTCAATTTCGATTTATCTTTAAGAAGATAAATCTCAAAAACGTTCATTTCATATTGGAAAAGCAATTCCACACTTATATAATAATAAGTAATTCACAAATCTATTTATTTTCAACACTTGAAAATATTCAATATACTTAAATCAAATTAAGTATATATTTCATTCTTTTAAGGAAACCATTTACTATAACATTTATTCGAGTCAAAACGAATGTTGCGTAAAACATCGTTACGACGACTCAAAATCACTAGTATAGGGATTCAAAATTCAGATAGATATGTAAATCCCAATACTATATAAAAACATTTCCTTTCGAAAATCATTTACTATAACAACAGTGTTATAGTCCACCATTTCCTTATTTCTCGAAAACGTCTATTTCAACAATGAATGTTGAAATCTATGTATTCGATACTTAACACGTTTTAAAACATCTTTTAAAACAATTCACTTCATTTTATAATATCGCTTTCCCAAACCTATATTCATTTTGCTTAACAATATATTCACTGTCCAAAATCGGGAATATACTTCACTAACCACTTTTCAATATTTTCTATACATTTTTATTTCAATGATTATCCACTATCCAAAATCGCGGATATATCTCCTTTATTAAACTTCTGTGTTTAACTTATCAAATTCAATTGGTTTTGGATTCATAAAACAACGTTTATAAATCACGTTCATACTTCATAACAATTTCAACTTGCCGAATCATTTTTATTAGCCAATTCTATTCATATTCCATCTAAGTGCAACAATCTAATTTATAAGTTTATTACTTATAAATCTTTTATTCTACACATCTATTCAATTTATACTTCACAATTTATAAATTTCATTCACTTACGAATTTTTATTTCGTCTTGTTCTAACACTTACAAAGCTCGTTTAAAATTCCAATGTTTTAGATTTATAAATATCGACTTTTTAAATCCTTTAAATAGACCGCTTATAATACTGTGAAAAACTCAATTTAAACCCTTTTATAAATAAATCAACTATTTATTCAAAAATGACACTTGGGTTATATTTCACAAAAATCTTAACTTTTATAACTTTAAAATTTTAAAACGTTTATTTATTTAAAATAAATCAATTCAACAATTCAATAAAATGTCTACTTTCCAAAAATCACTTTAAAAATCCTTTTAAAGTAAAAGTCGTTATTTTTCAACTTCAAAATTTTGGATCCGATGATGCAACAGCATCAATTAGTCCATCACAACAGTCAATATCATATATCAATATGATAACAGAATATATATCAATATCTGTAAATAAATAACTACTGGTGAGGAATCCAGTTGGATCCCTCCAACCTGTTTCCCTGCATCCACAGATGTTAGCACAATACCAATTCCGCTCCAGTACGGAATTATCGCGGTATATGGGTTTTATAAAAATCCGCTTACTAACGGCGCAATAGGGTCTCATCCGCTATACGAGGCGGGAATCATCAATCCAATATATACATATGCCAATATGTATATATTGCTATATATAATAGATATATCCTACTATATCTAATATCACATCCAATAGAAATCAATCAAATCAATAACTGAAAATTCCACTTTTCATTTGAGTGAGAAGATCTCACCTTTGCTTTTATTTGCAATCCAATTTCCATTTTGACCATTTCTCCATTTTAAACCTTGTAACAGACATTATAAGGTTTTATTAATATTCGAAATAAATCCGAACAATTCAATTTACCATTTTAACATTTTAATTCAACTAAATAAAACTCATTTCAAACTAGTGATTTAATTTCCTAAACAAATTCCCTTTTTGAAAATCTTTAGTATAAAAAATAATTCAAATTAGCGATTTTAAATAAGTATTTTTATTTCTTTCTTACTTGAACTATATATACCTATATTAAAACGGTAATTTATATGAATTCAAAACTTTTCAAAATCTTACTTATATTTTTCTGCATATATATATATATACATAATCTTTTAACTGAAATAAATTTTGTTTTAAACCTTACTGCACAAAATTTCCATTTTATATTTAAGTGAACTAATGATTTAATTCCTGTTTTAACTTAACAGTGATTTATTAAACTTCAACATAAACTTGTAAAACTAAAGAATACCTCACTGCAATTTGAATTCGAAATTATACTTCATCGATGAAGACCGGCCATCCCCTTCGACTTCGACCCCATGTTTTTCTGGCCATCGAGCGATCGTTCCTCATCCAGTCTACTGCTCGACAATGCCCTCCCCCCAATCGTCGACTGGCCTCATCACCGCCGCGTTCCAGCCTCGAGCATCACCGCCTATCGCGAGTTGCGACTCGATTCGCCGCCGACACCTTTGCGTCTGCTCGCGTTGATCGAGCCCCCAACTCCAAACGCTTCCCTTCGCCCTTGAGTCGCGACCTCGGCCCGCCGCAACCTCCTGCGAACGCGCGACCCAAAACCCACTTTCTCGAGACCGCGAGCTCTCATCGCAGTCGAACTCGAGTCCAACCTCCACTGCTCCATCGACGAATCCTCCCACGCGATTCCACCTCGCCGCGAGCTGCTCGACATCGCCACCCCCCCCATTATCGATCGCGATTTTCGATTCGCGGTTCTGGCTTTGATTTGAAGAGCTCGGCACTTAAAAGAAGAAGGAAAGGAAGATCGCGATTTCTACTACCCTAATTGTTGAACGAGGAAGGACGAGTGGGGTTCGTTTTGATTTCGTTCGAATTGTCTTTAAATTTGAATAAAGGAAATAAAGGAAGAAGCCTCGTTTGATTTTGCTTTTGAAGCTGAAGGGGATGGTTGGCACGATTATTTCATGATTCTCGGCGTGTTTGAAGGCGTGTTTACAGGGGAAAAGTAGCTGATGTGTTGACTAATTTTACATATTAAAATGAATTTGAATTTGATTTTATTTCGACGCGTTTGCATATCGTACGGTCACACGACAACTCCGTTCAATACGAAATTTGAAATCCAGTAATAACCAACTATTACGGACCCAATGGAACTGGTTTCGTCGAATTCCGAGACTGTTTGAAAATTGACTATTTTTAAACATCGATTCGAACAATATAATTTCAAACTGAACAATTCACTCCCAAATTCGATTCTGAAGCTTCTGTTATCTTCAGTAATATCAATACGAATTTTAAAAGCTTTTGAAATATTTTTCTTCAGCTTAAAAATGAAGATTCAAATTTTTTATTCAGCATTCAATAGATTAAATTTTATAATTTAATCGTCAGTTTCAAAGTTATATTCGGGATACAAATTAAATCATCGTTCAAATATTTAAAATTAATTAAATATTTTCAATTTAATTCGTTCAAAATTCTGGGTCGTTACACTTAAGCTCGTTAAGTGAGATATCTAGGATTAAGGAGGAAAACTCCTTACTTAACAACCATGTTATTAATTTAACCACAACGAGAGATGAAGCCATGCAAGAAAAGGAAAGGCTGGATACTTCTTTGAAGGAAACAGAAGCTCTGATCCTTAAAGAAAGGAGTGACAAATAGATTTATGACGGTAGGGCAAAGGCTTTGGAATTAGCACTCGAAGAAGTTGAAATGAAAAGAGCCAGGCTTATGGCAGAAAATGCCTCCCTCAAGAGAAAGCTAAAAAGGAATGAAGATCTTTTGAATAAGTCAACTGAAGTGATTAAGGATGCGAAACAAAAAGTGTCTCACTTTCTCGGTACGCCCCTCGATACCATTATCGAGAATTCTTATGAGAAAGTGCTTTTTATCACTTAAGTTGACAATGCTCATAAGTATCCGGATTTTGGCTTCCCTACTTGTAATGACCCGCCTTTTTGACCATCGAAAGTCGATACCAAACACTACCACTGTGTTCAAATGTCATGCATCCAATCAACAAAAGGGCAGATTGTTAGGGTAAATGAAAAAAAGAACAAAGAATAGAGAAACAGAATCTCACAGCGGAATCGACAACATATAATATAACAAGGACAATAGAAACTGTCCCTTCAAAAAACACAAAGTATATCAGAGTTAAACAAACCTTATCAACTGGGTATTTATAAAATCCTGACCTTACTAATGTCGATAAGTATACTATATAATATAGCGGAAAATAAAATACTATGACATGTGAATCTTCAGCTCTCCTCCATGATCTCTATAACACTAAAGCCAACTTGGGAAAATACTCGGTCTGACCCGAGCATTATAAATAAATAACACCCGAATCAGTCTGGAAGTACCAGCATGAGATAACTTGAATAATGGGGAACATATATAAAAATTCTATGAGACCAGACCGCTAACGTGGAACGGGTTTTTATCTCACAAGAATGACATCCATACAGGCAAGAGTAGGAATAAATATCAGGAAATAAATCCAAATATGATTGAGCATAAATGATATTAAATCAGACTTGAAAGAACGAAAATAAACCAAGTAAAATACAAACTGGACAGAATGGATAGAACAAGGAAGACATTCCAACTTGATAGAATGGACTAAATAAGGTCACAGTCCAAACTCGATAGAATGGGCTAAACAAAGTAACAGTCCAAACTTAAAAGAATGGGCTAAGTAAATAACAGTCCAAACTCGATAGAATGGACTAAATAAACACTTAAATGCCGTGATGAGGAGTTGTCTCTACTCGTGGCAATTTAAAGCTAAAGCAGATTCAGGGTTTTTGAATCAAATAAGAAAAGGAAATTTTCCAACAAATGACTAGGAGGGTGCTCCCCCCTCACCGAAAGTATACCTCTAAAAATATACTTGAGAACTCTGATGGCTCTCAGAAACCTCCAAGCAGGTCCCCGCCAACTGTTACCGAGCATCCGAGTATTTCACATCTCAATGCGCAACATTGAATCCAATCTAGAGTGGATGTGAAAATACCCTAATGGGAGCAAGGCCACATAGCTTGGCTCCCACTCGCTCTTTGGTTTTAGTCATTTCCGACAAAGGATAACAAAACTCAAATGAGCAACACATCGTCTTAGAGTGACAAAATAAAGTGGCTGAAGTAACCGATAGCAGAGATACCAACTATCGAGGACATAAAACGATCGTATATGGAAATTAAGTCTTGTATAATTATCGCCACTCATTGAATTCAAACTTGTACCATTTCTGGGTTAACAATAATACCGGACAAGTCAAGGTAGTGTTACTTCAAAGTCATGCCACACGATTATTCTTAACTTTCGAAATAGCGACAATTCTACTTCTTCGATGTTTAGTGCTAATTATACAAATAAATCATTTCCATATAAGTGATTCGCTTTACAGAAATAATTCATTTCCATAAATGAATCAAACCTTTTCTTTTTAAAAACGAACTGAACTTTTTGGCTTGATTTCCGTACTGGTAAAACACTTTTAGAATTAGTTCCAGATTGTTAAAACGTTAAGAGAATAATTTTTCCAAGTGCGCGACCCCGAAGGCCTAAACCAACATCAGACCGAACACCCAGAAGATTATCCAACTTATCATCCCAATAATCAAGTTCCAATTCCTTTTTATACTTTAAAAAAATATTAATTATCCCGAAAGATAATTAAAATCCCTTTAAATAAACAATTCGTTATGTATAATAAAATAGATAATTATTTCCAAACAAGTTTTATAACATTAGTAAATTAACCTTAAAATCTTTATTAAATTAGTTTATTAACTTTAAATCAATTTAGTAAAGCAATTTTTTATTATATTAGTTAATTTACTTTAATCACCTTTATTAAATCAATTAATTAAAAGATTTATTAAATTCAAATAGCCATTAATTAATTAAATAATTAATCTCAAACATCATTAATTAAAATGATAAGTAATTCTAAACTCCATTAACTAAAATAATTAATTAAGTTCGAAATAATCATATATTGATCGATTTAATTAAATCCAAACTTCATTAGTCAAAACGATTAATTAAAACATCATTTGTTAAAATGATTTATTTAATTATAAAACATCATTAATTCGAATGACTTAACTAATATCCAAATATCGATTGTTAAAGCAATTAATTAAATTCAAAATAATCATTAATTAAAACGATTAATAAGATTCAAATATCATTATTTAAAATGATTTATTACTTTTAAATATCAATGATTAAAATGATTATTAAATTCAATTAACATCAATAAATTAATTAAACTCCATTATCATTAATTAAATAAGTAATTAATTAAACTCAAATAATCATTATTTAAAATGATTAATTAAGTATAAAACATCATTAGCAAAAATGATTAATTAAATCTAAAGATAAACCAATTTTAATCATCATCTATTAAATTGATTAATTACTCTCAAATTAATTAATTTAAAAGATTAATTAATTTAAATTATCATTAATCAAATTGATTAATAAATTTTCAATATTCTTTTTAGTAGAAATACAATCTCAAGTTCATATGATAGGGTTTTAGGGATGAAATTCAATAAACGACGGTATAGCGAAAATTGCTATAACGACATTTAAACTAGTAAATGGAATATTGGAAATTAATTCCAATAAACCATCAACAGCAGCATATGGATGTAAATAAATAATTTATGGGTGAGAAACCCCCTTTGGGTCTCTCTACAAATTTTCCCTGCAAAACAATGGTTATGAATAATAAATAGAGGATAATATAGGTTTATAACAATCAAATTTATATGTCATCCATTTTCCAAACGGAAATTCGACCAATCAAGCAATCAAACAATTTAACTAACATCCAAACAATCAATAAACGATTTTAACATTATTAATATGATATAATAAAATTAAATGTGAGTTAAACTTACATTGATTTTCGTTTTTGCCGAAACGCTCCGATTTCGGACTAAAACCGAACTATCGTCCGATTTTAGCCTAAATTTTCACTTGCTCCAAATCCAACTAAATCAGTTTCATCGTGAAGATCTCGAGGACACGATCCCAATGCAAAAAACGGCGTTCGAATCCAACCTCGTATGAGAGAGATACACAATTTATAAGTTATCGACAAATTAAATTAAAATTTAAACATCTTAGAGTAATTTACAAAAATGCCCCTGCCTCAAAACATCATCTTCCAATAGAAATTTGCATAGTCGAGCTCCATTAATGTGTGCACGCACCACTGACACGGCGATTTGCTCGCCGAAATCATAAATCGAAGTCGCCAACAACCTTCTCTCACCGATCTCCACCACCTCGGCCCCTCAATCTCAACCCCGGACCTCACAACCAAATCGCGATCTGACCCGCATTCTCCTCATCGCTGCAACAGTCGCATCCTCTAAATAAGCATCGCACTCCACCAAAAACTCGCCATCGAAGCTTCTCGACCCGACTACCACGTCACCACCCTCAAATCCCCTTAACTTTGCCTATAATTCCGACAATCCTAAACCCAAGGTGATTATCTACTCATGGCTTCCACTTTCATTATCACAAATGAGCATTGTGCACACCACTATGTATACCGAAATAAAGATCGCACTCAAATAGGTTAAACGAATATTATTTGGGGATTTTTAGTAGCCTAGATTATTTTATGTTGAATTTTGAATGGGCCGCCATTTTTATTTTTACTGTGAATGAAAAAAGTGAATGCTAGAGAAGAGGAAGCAGACATTGGTTAAAGTGATGAAGTTTGATTTTATAATAAAATTTTCTAACAAACAAAATGATTACGTTTTTCCCTAAATCCATGATTCACTGGCAAGATACAAGACAAGGCAGGAAACAGGGAAAAATGTTTGTGGGCTGATGTTAAGTGTTGACTTATGTTGATTTTAATTTTAAATTATTTAGCAAAATATACTCGAAAATGTCGAACTCCAAACGAGACGTGCCACTTGGCATTCCTAGCTAAATACCCATATCCCGAACATAATGGAACTAATCTCAAGGCCTAATTCAATCGTATGCAGAAGATAGCTTTTTGGACCTAGTTATTATATTAAATTTTCAATATTAATTTAATGCGTTTCGATCTCGCACAACCAAACGATACGTCTGATCGCTACGAAATTCGATGGTGTAATATAATTCACTATTACGGATCTAATGAAACTGGTTTCATCAAAATCCGAGACTGTGCTCCAAAAGGATAATTTCATAGATTTAAATGTTTAATTATCAATATTTATCTGATCTATATACGTTTGTAAATAAATTTACAAATTGAATCTACCAATATTATTTATTAATGAAAAGGTGTTAAATAAAATTATTAAATCCATTTAATTAACATTTAATTCACAATTCAAATATTTTAAATATTACCTATATTTGAATTATAAATTATTAAATTTCAAAAATTTAATTATCTTAAATATTTAAAATTAATTAAACATTTAAAATCAAATAACCAAAATTTTAGGTTGTTACACTACTGTCCCCCAAGAATGGAGTAAAAGTTTATGAGTAATTTTGAAGGGATTTCACAGGGATCTGAAGTACCTAAGAAAGAGGAGGTTGATGCCGCAAAGTTATTAACTTTTGATGACCCTCTAGTTGATGAGGAAATTGAATCAGATGCGGAGGAAGAGAAAGACGATGAGAACAGGGAGGAAGGCAATAATGACAACGATGATATTAACGACGAAAAAGGTAGAAGTGGTGGAAAGGGCCTTTCTGGGCTATTGGACGACTAGGATGGGTCGGGAGATGCTAACCCAGACCTAACTGCACACGGCATGGGGACCACTGAAATTCCTGATCCCGCAAGGACAAATTCTCCCAAAAAGGATAGTGCTTCTCTAGGCCAAAAGTCCAAAGTTAAAGGAAATGTCTTGTTACCTTCCGTTCCACTCTCTCAGATATGTATCTCTTTATCCCAATACCTTAAGCTACCAAGTAATTTTAAGTTAACACATCGATTGTTTTAGTCAAGAAGGAAGTCGAAATATTATCATGATATAATGCTTGAAAAGAAAAAAACAGATATAGATCGTCTAAATAGAGAATTGAATAAACAACCGAAGGAATATAATGAATTGTCTGAGAAATACAAGAAGCTTGCTAAGTGTGGGTCAAAACTAAGATATTTCAAAAAAAGAGAAGTTGCTCCTAGGATGAAGAAAGCACGTCTCAACCGTGATAAACTTTTGGTGGAGAACGCAGAATTATTGAGACTTTTTTAGATGTTAATTGATGGTAGGAACACCTTAGAAGAATTTCTTTACAGTGCCTATTCGAGGGGTATATTTGTCGATTTCTTTTACTTAGGTGAATATTGTGGGGGTCTGCCAAGCCGTTTTCATTGTAGGTATTTGAATGAGCATGAATCCAATCCTCATCCCATGAACTGTTGGAATCTTCCCAACGTCACTCCTATTCCTCTTTCTTCTCGATCTCTTCCCCCTGAAATACTCAAATATATCAGGAAAAGATTTATTTCTGACATGTATAAGAAATCGATATTGTATGAACCAGAATAATTTATATAATTGCAACTGGATTTAGTTATGTATTTTATCCTTTTATTTTTCTTATCCTTAATCTAATTTCAACATGTTGTATACAATAAATCCCTCTCAAGTAGTCTTGGTCCTAGGAATCCCTTGAGTAAATTTTCCTTCGTGGTATACAAGAAGCTTACATTCGTTTCCCTCATTTTCACTTTGACTTTCTAGGTTACGAAAAGGATACGTTACTAAGCAAAATTCAATCTTATCACATAAAATTAATATATGGTCGTGATAGCCCTCCAGTTGGGGAATGTGAGTATCATCAGTTCCCTCATGTTCATACCTCAGATAGAATTAAAGCTTCCTTTGAAACTACACTCATTTTATTGGCTCGGTCATTCGAAAAGGCTAAAACCGCTATTTCAAAGCTTTAGGAACAAATTTAATGTTTGAAAATAAAATAGTGATGTAATTCAAACTTTCTTATTACCTGTAAACTTTGTTGTTGTTGAATAAAAGAACTTACTTTTCATGGGTTAATCTTATTTTACTTGTTCTTAATAGGAAACTCAGCCAGTGCATATATCTGATCCTTTAGATGCTTCACGAATCATTAAGGTTAAAGGCAGATTGCTTGCCTATATAGAAGAGAAACGATAATCTCAAGATGCCTCACCTTAACGATTTCCAAATAACCTTGAGGCGCAAGAGTGGCGCAAGAACTATTTCACGTTAAAATCAACGCTTAGGACTTACATGGAAATGACTGCTTGCACATAGGAGTAGCTTAAAGAAAAGGAGAGAGAGCTTTGAATGTTGAAAAAGAGAAATGATTTGGCTTAAGGGTCCAGTCTTTTAATTGAAGCTGACACTGAGATAGCTAAGTTACATCAAGGAATAAACAATCTTGAGGTAGACCTAGTAAAGAGTTAAATTTATTACCAGCCATTAGAACTTATTGCGAATGAAGGCGAGTTTAGCCTTCCTTCCTCTATTTCTGGGAGAATGACAAGATCTAGGTCTTTAGCAAGCCGAGAATTCCCTAGTTTGTTGAACCCTCCTTCGGGCTTAAGTAACAAGACAATCTCACAATGGAATATTAAAGTTAAATTTGAATTTCTGCAACACATTAGCAAGAAATGGGATGAGAAGGTATCTCAACGTATTAGCGAGTATGAAAGTAAAGTTCAAAAACTTGAGCGTGAGAAATATAATCTTAATCAAAAGATTGAAGAGTTGAAGAGTATGGTTTGAACTTTGAAAGGAGCCAACAAACTCTCCATCGTGCATTGAGAACTCAAATCAATTCCACTAATGATGTTGATATTGTTCAGGAAAAGGAACAGAAAATCAAAGAACTCTTAGATGTGGTCATTCGCTACATTAGTGATCCTTTAGTTTCCAAGGATTTGGAGGAGACAATACAGAGCCTCTAGATCTTTCAAGGGCTTGCTTCAAATGGGTTTCTTTGTCTAATTTTTGTACGTATAACTTTTTATATAATGTGTTAAATTATAAATAAATTCACAATTGAGTAGATATTACCTTAGTTGTGGCTTTAAATTTCTTTTTGACAATCAATATCTTGCTTTTATGCATTCTTAGCTTTTGATGTATGAATTGATATTCAGCTTGTCAAGAGAATTAAATTTTTTGTTGTTTGAGCTTTACAGAGTCCTGATATAGAAATCTGTCTTTTTGTTAATATATGTTCAGCAGGTTGCTTGGTAACGGAAATACCCATTGAATGAATTTGAATTGAAGGTTGACCTAAGAAGGTCCTACTGTCAGGAAATTGAAGACCATAAAA
Organism: Allium fistulosum; assembly: GCA_030737815.1. Taxonomy (NCBI): domain Eukaryota; kingdom Viridiplantae; phylum Streptophyta; class Magnoliopsida; order Asparagales; family Amaryllidaceae; genus Allium; species Allium fistulosum. The sequence goes on from JASFAW010000014.1 coordinate 11,996,594, forward strand.
TCAAATCTGGTTATAATAATAGAAGACCAAAAATCCACATCCGGCGATAATAATAGAAGATCAGAAATCCATATACGACAATAATGATAGAAGACTAGAAATCCATATCTAGTAATAATAATAAAAGACCAGAAACCCATATTTGAAATAATAGTAGAAGACTAAGAATCCATATAAGGTAATAATAATAGACGACCAGAAACCCATATTTGGCGATTGATAGTAGAAGACCGAAATTCCATATCTGGTAGTGGATAATTGTGTTTTTGAGGAGCACAAATGGCTCGTGATTAACGAATCTTCTTCTAGAAGATTGATTTAATTTGAAGTACTACTTGGCTTGGATTTTGGTTGGTAGCACTTCTCTGATCGGACCCCTTATCACCGTCTTAGGTGGTAAATTAAGCCTGCTGTCCGTGCTTTTGGTTAGCTATCTTGAGCAGGAACAAAGACTTACCCGAACTCCCAGGAGGTGCTTCAGCGAGGCCTTTGGTAATGACACTGAAGGCTGGTTCGGTGCTATGGAAAGACCAAAGGCTCACCCATCCTCCCTCTAGGAGGCGCCTTAACCAGGCCTTTGATGATGGTGTTAAGGGCTTATGCTCTAGCCACGCCACGTAGGCAGGACTGAAGGCTTAGTCGGTGCTTTGGTCAAGCCATTTTGGACGGAATCAATGGCTTACTCCATCCTCCATTTAGGAGGTGCTTTGTCTAGGCCATCTTAGCTAAAGACAAAGGCTTTAGCCCCTTACTACCATCTTAGGTAGTGATTTAGGCTTTTCCATTATTTAGAGGAGTCTTATCCCCCAACCATGTAGATTCACTTAATTGCAGAGCTCTTTATTATCATAAATTGGCTTAACATCCTTTTATAAATTCATTGAGTTTTACTTGCCCTAGAAAATTGATGATCATTCCTTCCAAGCTTTTGCATTGATTAGTATCATAACCATTTGCAAGGGGATAATGACCATATGAGTTTCCTTGATTTCTTTCGAACTTGGGCCTCTTCCTCTGAGAAGGCCAATAGTTGAGACCATCCTTAGTCAAGATATAGATGTTTTCAATAGAAGTGGTGATAGTGTAATCTTTTGGAAGTTGCGGTTTAGAGGCTAGTCCATTCAGCTAATGCTTAGCCCTTTTATTTTCGATATTAGGCTCCTTAGCTTCCACAATAAACTTTCTTTTTAAAGAATCTTTAGTTTCATTTTGTCTTTGGGAGTAGTTAAGAATATTTTCCTACTTTCTTATGAATCGTCCGTAGTCCTTTATCATTTCTCTTTCAAAAATGGTCCCCTTAGCTTTAAGTTGAATCTCTTTTCTTATCTTCAAGAAGACATTATCTCTTTTTCATTGCTTTCCTAGAGCAAAGATTGAGGATGTCCCTAGATGAAATGAATTCAAGCTTCATTTATCTGGGTTATAAAATGTTGTTTGTCTTCTCTTATTGTCCATAATCTTCAATTACCTAATTCTTAACACTTATTCTTCATGAATTCGGGGGTTATTAATAATTAGATAATTCAGCCTAATAGTTTGGGGCTTGGATGATCTTTTTTCGAAGAATTTCCCATGATTAATTACCATAACTAAGTAAGACAAAGTTAGTGTGATTGATTGGTGTAAGGATGAAAGATTGGTTAATTTGAATAGGATAACTAAGTAAGACTTAGTTAATTTGGAATGAGATATGCTTTGTTAATTTGGGATAGGATAACTAAGTAAGACTTAGTTAATTTGGAATGGAATAGCTAAATAATATTAATTTCACTTGGGATTTTTACGGAATTAGAGGTTCAGGCCGTCCTTCTAGCGTTAAAATGTCAACGAATAAATTCGCTAAGCCTAAAAATGTAAGAAAGTAGTGCAAACTCAAAGAGAGGCCTTGTTGAGGCTTATCGAAGTCATATCATTAAAGTCGAAGTCATATGTGCTATACTATTTTTCAATTTCCAATTTCTTATGTGTACAAGATTCTTGTATTACAATTGACTGAAATCTCTAAATTGATTTAGGGTTTAGAAGACTGCAAATTGTAAGAAGTGGAAGGAGGAAGAAAATCCACTCAAAATGGCACCAGGGTCGTATTTATAGAGGTAGCACAGGGTTACTTTGCCTTCCAAGACTTTGGCATGCTCAACTTCAGTGGTGTTAACCTAATATTAACTTTGTCACCGAAGAGGCGGCATTGTCCCGCTCTTAGTGTCTTTGATGCGCTTTAGCATTAGCATCGTCAAAAGTGTTGGTAGTAGCCTTGGCGACCTCTATGTAGCTATTTGCTAGGTCTCCGCTTCACACTCTGTATATAGTAACTACAATCTGCGACGTTGACATTGTCATGGATATTGACGACTTCGTGGATAACAATCATAAGGTAGCATTGATAACTTCGTGGATATCGACAATGTTCACCATTAATACCACTTCGCATAGACATGTGGTGTCCTCCAAATGCTGATGGAACACACCATATAAAAGATGAATTGTGATGTTGAAAATTAATGAATAGAGGTATAACTTTGCATTCCATTGACATCGTTATAGAACAGCTTCTTCAAAATTCTACGAAGTGCGGTTCCGCATGAATGCAGTGTCAATGGCCTTCAGGGTTATTGTTGATGAGCCTACATTGGTCATGATAAGTGAGTTGCAATGCCATTAGTACATTAATGGTGGTATATCTTTGATGACGATGACATGGATGAAGTGTGACTCCTTGTTATGAATGGTAGTGTCGACAAAACTGCACATCAATGAAATGAACTGTAGTCACTTCGATACTCATTGATGGCTTACGAAGTGAACTACATTTGACCTCTTCGCTTCCTTTTGGCATTGTATGTATACTGTTATTTGATGCAGTATGGTACCTGATCTCTTCGACACTGACCTATAAGTGCTCGCTAGTTATATGTCTTCGACGGTATTCATTGTAATTGACATGAACGAAGAACGATGCTCCATTATGAATGACGACGTAGACCCATATCTCTCTTCGCATGTCTTTAAAGTTAATCATAGTGATAAACCCTTGTCTTGTTTTATTGACGAAGTGTTGCGTCCTATGTCTTCAATGCTATTTTATCGTTGCACTGATGTATTCATGCCACCTTATAAGCCTTCGACTCCATCTTACCATTGGTTTTATGCTGATGTCGACTCTAATATATTAGCGTAGCCTATTGAAATGGCTTTGAAGCACATTGAATTTCTTCGACAAGAATTATAGTAGTAACAAATTGGTTTGGAAAGTTACAGAAATTGTAAATGGAAGTTATGATAGGTAGAAGCGAAAAGGTTGTTGTGGATGCACTTTGAAATCGCTTTGTTTTCAGTGATTTTTAAAGTTAACATTGAAAGACATCCTAGGGCTTCTTCCCATTTTTAATAAGTGCTATAGGTGTATTTATTATTGAGAAAATATAAAAGTTTAAATATACTTTTAATAATTATTTATGGATTTTTAAAGTAAACGGGTTTTAAATTATAAAACATGTATTTATGGTTTTAAAATAAATCATAGAATAAATATTTTTAATTAATATTTGTATAAATATTTTAAACCATAGTATAAGTATTTTAAAGTAATTTTAAGTATATATATAGCTTTTAGAAATTTAATTAAATGTTTTATTAAAATAAACATAAGCTTATATATAATATAATATATCTTTTTAAATTATTTTATTATTAAATATTTTATCTTATAAGTAAGTTAGTATGCACACACATACACATACCATTTTAAAAAGGTTTTTTTGTATATATATATATGTATGTATATATAGGTTTTAAAAACTAAGTTAGGTATATTTTATATGTAGTAAAGGAAGTTTGGATTTTAACACTTAAGTTAAAATAAATTATTTTTGAGAAGCTAAATAAAAGTGTATTGCCTTAAATAAATAAGGGTGGATATGCCTTGATCTTTAAATGAATGTTTTAAAGTTAATTATAAGTATAAAAATAGTTTGGTGATGTAGTAAATGATTTTTTAGTAAAATTTGTTTTTAACTCTTATTAATTATATTAGGAATATAATTAGATATTTAACATGAACATTTTGAAGTGTTTTGGGTTTGTAGTAAACAATGTTTTAATAAATTTGTTTTTTTAAACACTTGAATTATATTTTAAAGTGGAAATAATGTAGTTAAATGATTATAAATAAATTTAGACCTTCAATAATGGAATTTTAAAGATAATAAAAATTATGAAATCTTTGGAATAAATATAGAAAAATATATGTTTATAATATAAAAGTGAAAAAGTATTTATAGTAATAATGTTCAAGTAACATTTGTTTTTAACCTCTTTTATTATATTTTCAAAATAAGCAAATCTTGTTAATGATTTGCGAATATACTTATACCATTGAGATAAGTATATATATACTTTTTAAGTATTGAAAGATGTTTTTAATTAATAAAGGAAGTTTTAATTTAGTAAAGGAGTGTTAATTAATCAAGAGTTTAATTAATTAGGAGTAGGAACTAATTTAGAATTTTAAAATTAATAAAGGATTTTTATTGAGTAAAAGAAGTTTTACTAATAAATGTGGTTTTTTAATTAATAAGGGATTAATTAATTAAAAAGGGATTAGAAGTCGTATGTGTGACTTAATCGCGCTTTTAATGAATTGATAGCGTTTGTGTGTTTACTTTCTTATGGAAAGTATACGAGACTTAGTTTCTTTATGCGATTACTCTCATTATTATTGAATATGACTAAATTCGTCGATTTAATCTTGAAGAGACCGGGATCGGTAAGTTTACTACTTATTCAAAACCGCTTCAAGACTGAGATACATGTTTGATATGGACATAAATGTGCATATTTGGGTGTTTTTACATGTTTAAAACCAAATTTCAAAAATGCTTTCAAGTCATCATTCATACATCAATTTTGGGGGTAAAATAGTAATTTTGTGCATATATTAACTTTGAGAATAGTTATTTGCACATTTTATTTTTATTTGTAGGAAATTAGATGAAAGATGGAAGAGCTTCATGGAAGTATACATGCACAAGAGTTAGAAGGCAAATGAAGATGGAAATAAATCAATTCATGCAATATGGAGGACCCTACTTACCCACTTATCATGATCTTCAATTAGGAGCTAATGGACATGTTAGTGGAGATTAAAAGCACATGCACATTTAATGGAAGATTAATTATATGCTAATGATAACTTAGTGGCCACACTTTCTCAAAGGCAATTTGGGTAGTCCCTTAAAATATGCATTAGGGTTTTAGGCATGTATAAATACCCCTTATGTTTCATGTAATGAAGCTCTTAGCACCATCTTCTTATTAGTTTGGTTGTAGGCCCAAATTGTTAATATAAACTCTCTTTCTCTCTTTCATGGCTTCTTAGCCTTTTCTTCATGTAATTTTTTTATATGCAATTCTAATTCATACAGTTTTAATTCATGTTATTTTCTTATTTATTTCTTCTTATGTTTGTAGCTTAGTTTTATTTTTATGCAAGTAGTTTAGCTCTCTTTTTATTTTTAATTGGCTTGCACTTTCTTTTGTTTGTTTTATGTTGCAATCTACATTTGTTGAAATGATAACAAATATGAGAAGTTAAACCCTTTCAATTTAGGGGCAATGAAGCTCTCTTAATCATGTAGATTCAACATAGTGATTTCATTTGATCTCTTTTTGTGCTTAATGGAAGTTTTGATGTGGTTAAATTTTGTTGTTTAAATTTGAATTCGATAGCCTATGTTGTTGATACCAAATAGGTTATACTTAAACAAACATAAACACAAATCACCTCTTCATCTACATATAATTTTGGAAATGCAGTGGATTTTAGAATCAAAATTTGATGGTCTCTATAGCTAATCAATAGTAAATAGATTATGCTTAGAATAGATTTTATTTTTAACTTCATTATCAATTTCATGAGAGTTGGCAAGTTGTTTGAATGGTGTATTATAGTTTGATCGTTTATATTAGGCTAATTAATAGCACAAATAGACCATACTTACGATAAACACATCAACTAAATTCACAAATGACCAAAAAGAGAGATCATAATTTCATTATGTTGGTTTATGTGATCATGAGAAGGGAATTGCCTCTAAATTGCCTTCTACTCTCATATTTTTATTCACTTTCTTTTGTAAGTTTTTTACATTTTTTAGCTTAAACAACTTCAAACTCTTGGTTAATTTGATTCAGTAGAATTTAAAATCACTTCAATTCCCTATAGATCGATATGTACTCTCCACGTACTAAAATTGTACGCCGAGCGCATGCGGTTATTTTTATTATATTTTTTCGGCGATTTTCTAACCGATAGAAAAACCGTCGATTTAACAAGTTTTTGGCGTTGTTGCCAGAGAATTAAATTTGATTTTAGTTTTACTCTTCAAATTACTATTTTTGTTTAATTTTTATGTGCTTTCATTTTGTGTTTTAATTTGCATTTTAAAAAAGAAAAAAATTGTTGTGTGTGATATTTGTTTTCATTTTGTTTGTGTGTTTGTTGTTTTTCTATTTTGCATTTGCATTTCTATTAAAAATACACACACACACACAATTTCAAAATAAAAATATTTTATTTCAATACAAATTACATTTCATACTCTCTTTTTATAATTTTTATTTCAGTTTTACTGTTACATTGCTTTCATTCACTGTTTGCCTTCAAAACTGTGTACTGCCTAACTATGCATGTCACAGTCCTTCACTGTTCAATCCTCTCAAATTACAACCCTGCTCAAACTTCCTTCAAACCACTGCCAACTTGCCGCCATCTCACCATTTCCTTCATACATACTTCACAACTCCTCATAAACAAACCACCCTACCCATCACCTACATTCCTCTTTCCCCACTCTGCCATCACCAACACTTCATTACTGCCATTTTATTACACCATTTTGTTACTGCATACCTCTGCACAAAGACCATTTCATTACACGAGTCTCAAAACATCATTACTGCATAGTGCTTCAAAACATCCAACAACCTCCCCCGTCTGCCTGCTCAAAACAACAAACTTCCTCTCCCATTACCACATCAAAACTTCAACACTGCTCTATGCCTGTACACATCCTTGCCTGTGCACATCCTTGCACATCCCTGCCCCAATTGTCACTGCCATCATACAACACTACAAGCAGTAACTCACATCATCAAACTTTTTCCTGACCATCTCCTTACCTACCAACACACCTGATCACTGCCAATATACTTCACACTGTGCATACCCCTACACACTTCTGCCAATCGTTAACTGCATACCTCAAACCATCCTCCACTGCCTGTTGCAGAGCATTGCACATACAGAACCAAACAGTAACGACCCATAATTTTTGATAATTAAAACTATTAAATTAAATAAGATTTTGAAATTTAATATTGTGAGAAATTAAAATTTATGATTTATTATTGAGGAAATAATTAGAATATGATTTAATAATGTTGTTTGAATGCTATTGATAACTATTTAATGTAATTTCAATCAATTGAAATAAATTTTATGTTAATTTGGATATAATTGTAAATAATGAAATAAATTAGATGATGTATGTAATGGTGAGATTGTATGTAATTGATTGAAATTGGTTAATATAGAATATGAAATCAGTGATGTGGAAAGTAGTTATAATCTTTGTTTGTAAACAATAAATTTATAAATGTGATAAAATTACTTAAAAGTAACAATTGTTCATTTATCATCTCATTATTTAATATGTTTGGAATAAATTTGAAAATCAACAAAAATTTATGTAATCAATTATTGCAGTTAATATGATAAAAGATGTTAACGGTAAAATAATGAATGTAATAAAATGTAAACTTATGTTAATATAATTCATAGGGTATTGTTAATTGAATAATAAGGATGATAACATAGGTTTGAATGCAATTGGATGAGAATTGGATGCGTAGTTAATGGCATGAATTGGATAATAAAGGAAATTGTAAGCGACGATAAAATATATATTTATTTAAGGAAAATAAAATGCATGATTTAAATGGCAACATACCAAGTTGATTTCAAATAATGGAATGAGGTAAAATATTAATTGTAAGTGATGGATGCCTTTTTTAATGAAATGAACGTTACAACTGTTTAATAACGACAATAGAAGTTACAAATATGTTAGTAACAATAAATTGAAAATTTATAACCACCATTTAATTTGAAATACACACACACACACACATATATATATATATTTTGAATTGATTGGCATTTACCTTTTAAATATGATAAGGGGAAACAAATTAATATTGCATTAATTGATATTACATCTTTTAATTAAGATAAAGTGTAACGATCCGTAACTTTTAACAACTTTAAAATGACAGTATTTTGAATTTAAATAAAAAATTAAATTTGGAAAAAAATTTGAATTCGTGATGTTGAGTGTTTTATTTGACAAAATTTAATAGAATAAAATTTATTTATGAAATTTCAAATTTTGTTCAAACTTAGTCAAAGTTTAACTTTTGGTTGGAAAATTTAAATTTGAATTTTGAAATTTTATTCTTTTTATATGATACTGGACCGAATTCTAATCTCCTCTCCATTTTTCGTTTTGGCAAAATCGAATTCCTATTGCTCTAAAAATATAAATTACCGTGAAAAATTGACATAAATTTGCAGTGTATATTTGTGTTTTTGGCTAAGTCTTATTGGATTTGTTTGGTCTAATTGGCTCCTTGGTAAACCAAGAGACCCTAAGAACCCTAAGAGACTTTGGACCATTCCTTTTCCCACTCATCGACCTTGTGTTTCCTATCAGATTAAACAAGAACGTATAGATTTTTTCTCATTGAGAAACTTTCTGCGTACTCTTCTTCTTCTTCCTCAAATCTACAGAACTCCAAAACTCCAAAATCACAAATCCCCAAACTCCATCCCTCCTCTCTTCAAAGCCCTTCCATTCTCTCTCCTCCTGTCGCCGTCCACCACTAATTCCGACCATCTCCTCTCTCCTCCTCTATTTTATAAAAAAAGAGAAGAAAACACAATTTGTTCGATTCTCTTTGTCGTGCTTTGCTTTGCTTTTGGATTATTGCTTTGGATATGATTGATTAGCTTGTCATGTTTGGATTTCAACTTGGATCTATCTATTTGTGTTGGCAAAAACTCTCTATAATGTGAAAGACGATGTTTATTTAAGCTTAAGCATTTCACTTGATTTGACTTACTTATATAAGAATGTTAGTCCTGACTCGAGTTTTTTTGTTTTACCTTATGCTCGGGTCAGACCGAGTATTTTAGTTTAACGAAGACACTTATTTCTGAAGACGAAGACGGAGTCGAGGACCATATCTACTACTATTATAGCAATTGTCTATTCTGCCTGAAAAGAAATGTAAATTATGATTTTGTTAAAAAATAGCTACATGAACTTTTTATGTATTTATTTTGTGTATTATACTTTATCCTTCCACTGTGAGATTCTGCATTTTGTTCTTTTGAATCTTATTTCATTTGAACAATCCCATTAATAATATGTCTTTTGAATAGTTTGAGTTAGACATGTATGGTTTATTGTCGATTTAAACTATCCAAAAAGGCGGGTTGTTATAGTTGGTATCAGAGCTTTGGTTTAGAGATACCTTAGCCTGTTGGGATTTACTCATTAGAGATAGGGTTAGTAATACCCTAGAATGAGTTTAGTGTGTGTGTGTGTGTCTATATATATACACACACACACACAAGAGCGCATATTTGTTAGTGCTATAAAATGTTTTCTATAGTTTTGAAGTGAAATAAATTTTTTCCTAACATTATATGTTATATATAAGGGAATGAATTTTTTGATAACTAATATAGTTATTTGTAATGTATTTGTTTCAGGAAATGATAATATTTAATTATTATCATTTATTGTTGATTTGAATTTATGAAATAAACACTAGTTTAATAATGGTATATTAAAGAAAATAAAGTGAATGATTATATGAACATGATTTTTAAGTTTAGTCTTAATAAAAAGAATTTAAAATGAAAAACTAAAATTCTAATGTTTTAGAAATTGGTTTCCTAATATTTTGTAAATAATAGTAATATTATTCAAAAGTGAATAATTAGGATATTTTTTTATGAAATTGAAATGTTTTGTTGTGAATCTTGTTGTTTTGTTGATTGACACTTTCAACTATTGGAATAAAATGGAATGTTATGAAATTCTGGACAGTCCAAAATTTTGAAATTAATTTTAGTGTTAAAACTTAGTAATTTTGTAAAATTATAAAAGTTGAATTTTATAACCTTAATTGGAAAAGGCAAAATGAGTAAAACAAGATTTGAATTATTAAAATTTATGTTAAGAAAATGATTCTGAAAGTTTGTATGTACTTTTAGGATGAAATATGGTACTATAAGTGTGAATTTAAGTATTGGAGTGTTTGAGTTGAAATTGTGGAGAAAAATGTGTTATGAGTAGAGTTAAATGGTTGTAAAAACGTTTATAAACTTAGTTAAAATTTATGAAATGTGTCATAAATAATTTGAAAAGTAAAAGTGAAAACTAATTGGATAAACAAATATGAACAAAAATGAAATGATTATAAATAAAGTCATGATCTATAAATTGTTTATGAAATAAATGGATGTCGTAAGAAATGGTTATAATTACAGTTGTGATAACTTTAAACTCGAATAATGTCTTATAAAAGAAGTTCTCTATAAATTGGTTATAAACTTAAGGAAATTTCTTATGAAATGATTCGCAAATAAATGTAGTATTAAATGAGAAATACTATATGTGAAAATGAATGTGATTTAAAATGAAGCGAGATGTAGTAATGTTATTTATTAATGATTTTGTCATTAAATGGAGAATTTTTTTTAATTGATAAGAGATAAAATGTGTATAAATGAATGAGATTTATAATGTGAATTGAAAATTTAATTGTGATGAAACAAATTGGAATAAATACGTAAGTTGTATGTATATTGTTTTATTCACATAATTAATTTGATCCCGATTTTAGTGCACAAGTTCGAGGTGAATTACACCATTTTGTGTTAGGATTTTTCATTCAATTCTTGGTGGTGAATATTTGATATGGATTTTTGGTCTGATTCTAAAATTCTCTATCATAGTATATGGCTATGCAAGGAGAATGATGGTTTCTAGTCAAGAAACCTTATCAAAGTCCGCACTAGGGAAGTCGAATGAACAAAAAGAGAAATTGTGTGATTGAGCGAGCGATCGAATGTGATATTATGTGATGATGACATATGTACATCTTATGTTCTAATATAATTGATATGCTTTGACACTGAAAATGAAAGTTGTTGGGTTGGATATCCTTTGTAATTTAAATTGGAAATTTTTTTATGCAAACCTATTATGAATTCAAAACCATTTTACAAAACTATTTTATTTTATTTTATTTTATGTACAACGCTATTTTTTTATTTTATCTTATATACAAAAACTATTTTACAAATTATTTTATATACAAAAATATTTATTTTATTTTATCTTATATACAAAAACTATTTTACAAACTATTTTATACAAAACTATTTTAGATTCAAAACTATTCTAAATTCAATACCTTTTATAAAGCAAAGATGTTCAATCCCATATGGCTTTTTAAGCAGCGTAATTGTTTTCAGACAAATTTTGATTCTCATATAAGATGGACTTTATATAAGTATAAGGTGATTTTGAAAACTATTGATTTTGGAAGGCATTCGATCCGAAGAGATAAATTTTATATACAATGGAATTTATATAAGAATGATTTGATATAGTCGAGACTATTGATTTTGGAAAGTATTCAATTTGAAATGAAATCTTGTATATAATGGAATTTATATAAGTGTGATATTTGAAGTTATGATTTTGAAAGGGTACTACTATATATGGTATGATATATTTTGAAGTAAAAGGTATGGAGAAGTACCCTCCGCGAAGAAGTATAGTATGATATGCTTCGACGCAGATGGACTTGGGAATCCAGGAATGGATTCGACCAAAAAACCCTAATATACTTGGGTGAATTCAAAAATGGATTCGAACCGATATGGTTGTCCGGACTTAAACTCACGAGTTCCTCGATTTTTTTCCAGGGTAGATGATTCTTTAGTTTACCCAATGGAGGCGCTTTCAATCCTGAGATCTGTTGTTTATGGATCTTCCGAGAAGGAAGTGCATCCATTGCGTAAATAATTGAATCAGCAGCGTACCACTGCAGCAGGGGTCGATGGTCCCTTGTTTACGAAATGGCTACGATATTTTTCTGGAATCCGGATGGTGGAAGGATCTTCTGGAAAGTTTTGTGTCCATTGCGTAAACACTGGATTTTTGAATCTGGAAGATGGAATTATTTGGGAAATTTATTTATTGTAATATGCTTGAAAAATAAATTGGAATCGCTATTTTTGAAAGTATGGTTCGAAATATTTCCTTGATTTCGAAGTACTAATAGTAAATTTAAAGGTTTATTTACCATTTGAATCTTGTATTAAACCAGAATAAATGTTTTTCCATGATTTGAATATTTATTTTAAAACAAGTGTGTAAAATTAATTATGAAGATATGAAATTTTATACTTTGATTTGGAATTTTAATGTAAGATTTGAGTATACTATTAGTTTCAGTTTAATAATCTTGAGTTTATACTTATTTTAAAATAATGAGTCTAATAAATTATCGGATTTAAGGAACTTTATTTTTTAAGCTTATTATTATGTTTTGATATAAATTTCAAACATTGTTTTAAACCTTTTGGAAAATCCTTGCATAATGCTATGAGGATGTTTTAAATATATCTTATATTTTTACTAAGTGAATGAGGTTAAATGTTTTAGCAGAATATTTTTAGCTATATTGAAATATTTTTTGCCTCTTCAAGGGCGAATACCAAAAACTTAAATTTTTATTCTATAACCAAATTAAGTTATAAACTTAAGTAAGGCAGTAGAAGCTTAAGTAATATTTTATGAAATGATTCATTAATGACTTAAATCTTTAATGGAAAACAAATTATGTAAGTGATTGATCTTTATATAAATAAATGAATGAAAAGTAAATGATGAAGAAAAAAAACCAGTCGAATAAACTTAAATAATATTTAAAATCCAATGTGTTTGGCTTATGGGATGTTTGGGGAATGATACGTTAAATTGTTTAAGGTTGTATGAATAATCTATTAAGTAATTACCAAAGGCTGTTGAACGTAAGGTACACTTGGTAGTTTATTTAGCACTTTTAGATGATGAAAAGTGTCTGAACCTAAACAAACCAAAAGTTTGGTTGCTATGGATGTTTGATAGTTTTCTTTGTTGCATATAATGGTAGAACTTCTTTTGTTTGCATTTGATTATTATATATGTTGTATGTTGCTTGCACTATAAATTGAAACAAATAATATATAATCTTTTACATAATTTTAACTCTTTTGGATTATATAAGTGAAATACAGGTTTATGGAAGCAATAGCTACTGCTTTTGGTGTCATAAATTAAGTAGTTTACCCGACAAATAGGTATGTTTTCAGATTACGGTTTTGGAACGATACTTTAATTGTTTTTCCCATGGTTTGGGTGTTTTATTTTTGAAATATGATGTATATATATTAAAATTATTATTTTTCCAGACCTATCCGTACAGAGGAGACTCTGCCGAAATTTTTCGTAAATTTAGGACTTAGAAATTTTTTGTGAAAGTGAAAATATTTTCATACTTTTATTAAACTTGAATATGAAAGATTTAATTGTTTATAAGTTGATATATTTTATCTGAAATACTTAATTATGTAAGTTTAAAGTGTTTATAAATTGATTATTTTGAGAGAGAAAATTAGTTTCTTTATCACTTCTTGTTTCTTTTTGAGGACGAAAAGTTTTGAGTGGGGGAGAGTGTAACGACCCATAAATTTTGATAATTAAAACTATTAAATTAAATAAGATTTTGAAATTTAATATTGTGAGAAATTAAAATTTATGATTTATTATTGAGGAAATAATTAGGATATGATTTAATAATGTTATTTGAATGCTATTGATAACTATTTAATGTAATTTCAGTCAATTGAAATAAATTTTGGGTTAATTTGGTTATAATTGTAAATAATGAAATAAATTAAATAATGTATGTAATGGTGAGATTGTATGTAATTGATTAAAATTGGTTAATATAGAATATGAAATTAGTGATGTAGTAAGTAGTTATAATCTTTGTTTGTAAACAAGAAATTTATAAATGTGATAAAATTACTTAAAAGTACCAATTATTCATTTACCATCTCATTATTTAATATGTTTGGAATTAAATTAGAAATCAACGAAAATTTATGTAATCAATTATTGCAGTTAATATGGTAAAAGATGTTAACGGTAAAATAATGAATGTAATAAAATGTAAACTTATGTTAATATAATTCATAGGGTATTGTTGATTGAATAATAAGGATGATAACATAGGTGTGAATGTAATTGGATGAGAATTGGATGCATAGTTAATGGCATGAATTGGATAATAAAGGAAATTGGAAACGATGATAAAATGCATATTTATTTAAGGAAAATAAAATGCGTGATTTAAATGGTAACATCAAGTTGATTTCAAATAACAGAATGAGGTAAAACAATTAACTGGTAAGTGATGGATGTCTTTTGTTAATGCAATGAACGATACAACTGTTTAATAATGACAATAGAAGTTACAAATATGTTAGTAACAATAAATTGGAAATTTATAACCACCATTTAATTTGAAATATATATATATTGAATTGATTGGCATTTACTTTTAAATATGATAAGGAGAAACAAATTAATATTGCATTAATTGATATTACATCTTTTAATTAAGAGAAAGTGTAACGATCCGTAACTTTTAACAACTTTAAAATGACAGTATTTTGAATTTAAATAAAAAAATAAATTTGAATTTTTTTTGAATTTGTGATGTTGAGTGTTTTATTTGACCAAATTTAATAGAATAAATATTTTTTGTGAAATTTCAAATTTTGTTCAAACTTAGTTAAAGTTTGACTTTTGGTTGGAAAAATTAAATTTGAATTTTTAAATTTTATTCTTTTTATATGATACTAGACTGAATTCTAATCTCCTCTCCATTTTTCGTTTTTTCAAAATCGAATTCCTATTGCTCTAAAAATATAAGTTACTGTTTTACATAAATTTGTAGTGTATATTTGTGTTTTTGGCTAAGTCTTATTGGGATTGTTTGGTCTAATGGGCTCCTTGGTAAACCCAGAGACTCTAGGAATCCTAAGAGACTTTGGACCCTTCTTTTTCCCACGCATTGACCTTTTGTTTCCTATCTGATCAAACAAGTACGTATAGATTTTTTTCTCATTGAGAAACTTTCTGCGTACTCTTCTTCTTCTTCCTCAAATCTCCAAAACTCCAAAATCATAAATCTCCGAACTCCATCCCTCCTCTCTTCAAAACCCTTCCATCCTCTCTCCCTTTGCCGCCGCCCTCCACCATAATTCCAACCATCTTCTCTCTCCTCCTCTATTTTATAAAAAAAAACACAATTTGTTCGATTCGCGTTGTCGTGCTTTGCTTTGCTTTTGGATTGTTGCTTTGGATAGGATTGATTAGCTTGTCGTGTTTGGATTTCAACTTGGATCTATCTATTTGTGTTGTCAAAAACTCTCTAACCTCGAAAGGTAAGCAATCACTCACGATTAACATTTTTATTATTAGGTAAATAAACATCGATTGAAATGTTATGAGAAATGTTTGCTTTAGATAGGAACATGTGATATATGTTGTTATGTTCCCTTGAATTTGTGTTATAATATTCACATGCACATTTTGTTTTAATATGTCACAAATAATATGTTATGTTGATTTGATTAATTGTCACATATGTATGTTAAATATGTCACATATGATATGTTAGAAAATGTGTTATGTTAGAATTTTTTTAATATATGTCACGTTGAAATATGTCACATATGCTATGTTGAAAAAAATGTGTTAGGTTAATAAAATCATATGTTGCACATGCTATGTTAATAATATGTCACCTATGCTATGTGGAAATAATGTGTTATGTTTGGGAAAAATGATTATGGTAAATCACCTTGCAAGTTCCTTGTATATATGTCATGTTATATATTTATATGTTATGTTAGTGTATGACATGTTAGAATTTGAAATATTCACTTATGTGGTTTATGATATGTGACACATGTGATATGTTAGTTATGCATGTGTATATATTAAATTATTAATTATGCACGCATGTTGGTCATTGACATGTTATGTTTTTTATGTTATTATTGTTCTCACACTCCAAGTTCCCTGATAGTTAGCAAAATCACTTTGGGTTGAAATGATATATACCCGATATAAAACCACTTTGGGTTTAAACAAATTGATTTAGAAATAAAATTGGAATATTGTAAGTTTAAATTTATGTTTGAAATTGAAATTATGAAATTGAAATTTAATTGATTTAATGAAAGTTTTAATTGGATTTTTATATTTAAACTTGTTGTTTGATTTTAACTTAATGACTTTAAGTGAAAAATTAAAATTTGAAGTTGAATTTAATAATGAATCGATTGGAAACAAACATGAAAGCCAGTATTTGAACCGAACCGATTTATAATGTGAAAGATGATGTTTATTTAAGCCTAAGCATTTCACTTATTGAGTTATCTATACATTTCACTTGAGTTGACTTGCTTACATAAGAATGTTAGTCTTGACTCGAGTGTTTTTGTTTTACTTTACGCTCGGGTCGGACCGAGTATTTCAGTTTAGCGAAGACACATATTTCTGAAGACGATGATGAAGTTGAGAACCGTATCTACTACTATTATAGCAATTGTCTATTCTGCCTAAAAAAATGTAAATTCTGATTTTGTTGAAAAATAGCTTCATGAATTGTTTATGTATTTATTTTGTGTATTATACTTTATCCTTCCGCTGCGAGATTCTGCATTTTGATCTTTTGAATCTTATTTCATTTGAACAATCCCATTAATAATCTGTCTTTTGAATAGTTTGAGTTAGACACGTGTGGTTTATTGTCGATTTAAACTGTCCAAAAAGGCGGGTTGTTACACAAACAACTTATCATCATACATCACCACTACCATAATGCTTCAACACCTCACCTTGCAACTGCTTCACCCTCGTCTCATCAATCCAGCCCCAACCACCTCTGCCTTTCATTTCGTCTACCACTACAGTTCACACATCATCATCCACTCACTGTCACAACAGCCTCCAACCTGCACATCAGTGCACTTCATTACTTCACCTCGCTGTCCACCTAAATCTCACAAACCAAAACTTCCACTTCATACAACTACCCTGCTTCAGCCACTCCACAATCACAGCTGTTGCCCTCACCAAAAACACCACTTCCATCCACCAACTACACAAACTTCCCATCACTTCTAACATCATTGCATAGCCCCTCTGCAGCAACCATCCAACCATTATCATTCTTCCTCTGCCGTCAACTCGAATCATACACCCTGCTCACACCCAAATTTCCACTGTCAAACTGTAGTCACACTTCCCATAACCACACAACAACCTCACCTCGAACCCGCGACCCTACTTCAGAACAAATCCTGACTTCACCGACCATCAACCAATTTGCCATCCTCAAACTCTAGCAAACCAATCGCCTCACCGCAACCTCGCAATCACCTCGAACAAACTCCAGCAAATCTGCAATCGTGACAACCTCCTCTCCCTAGCTAAATCAAACAGAGAAAACAATCGTTTTTAAATTCTTTTTAAAAAAAGGGAAGTGGAATTTTTATTAAGCAGAGAAGGGAAAGATTGGGAATATTTTTGGGTAACAGATTTTGAATTGGCTCGGGTTGATTTGTTATTTTTATTTTCATGTTTTATTAGTTTAGTTTTATTTTTTAAGTTTGTTTTAGTGTTTTATTTGAATCATTTGTTTTGTTTTGAGTTGAATCTTTTGTAGTAATTTGGTTTGAGTTTTAAGTATTTTGTTTTGCTTGTCTTCAAACAAAACAAAAAATGGGAAAAGAAATTTTTTGTGTTTTGTTTTAGAAACATAAAAATATATATATCTATCTTGCTCAAAATTTTAGGTTGCCAAGCAGATAAGAAAAAGGAACTGCTAGCCAAATAATTGCTTTGCTCTGCTTGCTTACGCTAAAAAATCGCTGCTAAAAAAATAAATTGCTAATAATTCTGCACGCTCAGGTATCGTGCTCTCATCTCCAGTTTTATTTAAATTGTATTACTGTTTGTTTGCATTTAGAAAAAATTTCAAAAAAAAAAACTAAAACAAAATCAAACTTCGTTCGTAGTTGCATTGTTAATACACGTTTATTTTCAGTTTTGCATTCATCTCATTTTTATTTTCTAAGGGCAACACCCTTATTCACATAGGGTGGGGGATTTCATCACCCTTTCCTTGGCCTACAAATTGCATTTCATTCTAGAATTTGCTAATAATAATGGTTAGACATTTGGCTTAAGGGAGTCGCGAGCTTACCTAGGGCTTAATTGTATCTTGACATTTGTCTTTGAATGAATTTATTTCTTGGTGTCTAGGTTACGACAGAGATAATTATTTATAAATATTACGGTGATTCGTAAATATTATTCTGATTGTTTATCTGAAGGTACTTAAAACTTCGGCTGCATTGCTACGGTGATTCGTGGTGCATCGACAACTCCTGCCCGTTACCTGGCTAAGAAATATTTTGTTGAATTAAGACAAAGTGTGATTATACAACTTTGGGTTAGGAGCTACCAAGGATAGAAAATTTATAATTAAGTCATTGCATTCATTTAGTTGCATTAGTTCATGCATATTTAAAAAAAAGAAAAAAAATCCAAAAATCCAAAACTAAAAAAAATTATAAATTTTCCTTAACTTAGTTTTTTTAATCCAAAAGAAAATAAGTTTAAATCTTTTCATTTGAAATTTTTTTCAATCTAAATGAAAAATCCAAAAAAAACAAAATAATCTTTTCAAAAAAAAAGTGAAAATGTATAAAAAATATTGCAAATTGAAAATCCATACAAAAATCAATCTTCCTTTTGAAAAATAAATCCTTTTTGGTAAATATTTGGCCTTTCTAAAAAAACATTTTTGAAATTGTCCGAATTTTCTTACTCGCCAGAATTTTATAATAGTTTTGAAAATCAATATAATCCATACAAATTCACATCAAATTCTTATGGATATTTTAATAACAGCTACTACACAAACAATTCAGATTTTGCACCACAAAATTTTCAAAATGATGATCAACCCTCAAGTCTTGAAAAGAGAACTAAATCTTTACTTGAACTCTCTACACAACAAAATCAAATGATAAATGATTTGTGTAATTCATATTTGTGCAACAACTCAAGTCAAAGTTTTCAAAATAATCAAAATTTGAATTCACTTCAAAATTCAAATGATTTCAATTATAAATCATGCCAATACAACTTCGAACTCCAAAATGAATTCAATATCAAAATGGAAATGTGAACACTTTTTAAATGATTTTGGCAATGAGAATAATTTCAATTATGGTGCAATGGACAATTTTTGTTCTCAAAAATTTCAAATTGAAAATTCTCAAATTAATAATTATAAATTTGATTTTGCTGACCAAATGGAAGATATTTACAAAAATCACACGGATTTGTTGTTTGAAACTCACATGAAACAACGTGAGCAACACAATCAAATCCCAACGTATGACAAGTCAAATAATAATCCATCTTTTACCAAAATTGACGATTTTCAAATAACAGCTTTTGAAATTGAAAACGACAATCTTAATGAAGTTGTTGAAAATGTGGTAATTGGGTTGGATTTCAATTTTTTTAAGACTGTGGAACCAAATTTAAAATTCAAACTTCCATTTTCTGATTTTGAAAAATTGAATGCAACATTTTTAGATTTTGAAATTGATACATGCAATGAAGTTGTTGATAATCCAACAAAGGAAGACGAATTTTGTGAACACAAATTTTTTGGACTTTTCGAAGATGAGTTGTTGAATTCCAAAGGGGTAGATTTAAGTCACCATTTGGATTTTAAAACCAATAATTATGAAGAAGTTTTCAATGATAAGCTTAATTTTCAAATTGGTGAAAATAAACATGAACTTCAACAAAATATTCCATCTACCACAAAAATCATCGGAAATCAAACAACTCATACGATTGATAAAACGACATTCGTTTTTCCAAATCAACATTCAACTTTGAAATCTTTTTTGATTTGGTTTTCTATGCTTAAGCTATGTCTCTCATACTTAACGGGACAAATGAATTGTTCTTTGGAAGGCCATTTCATTTACTCATTAACGGTATATTTTCTTATGTTGTGTAAATAATAATGTTTCATGTAAATATAGGTCATATTTTTATTTTTATTTTATTTTCTCCTTTCACTTGGGTTGACTGTGCGGACACAATCAAAATCAAGTGTGGGGAGAGTCTCATCTTCATTTTCGATTTTTCATGGTTTATTTTTCATTTTTTTTACAGTTTCTTTCCAAAACTCAAAACTAAAAAAAACTAAAAAACTTAAAAAAAATTCTTTTTAGCATATTGATTTACTTTTGAAGAAACACTATAGGATAAGTATATGTTTTTGGTTATTAAATTAGAATTTTGAAAATTTATTTGTCTTAAAAAAATAAAGTTTAATTACAAGCAACGATGGTTTAACTAGTATATAGGAAGGTTCATGGGTGTTAATTATGAAGTCTATCCTAATTGAAATCTTTATTTAAAAGAGTGGTTGATTTAAAGTAAAGGCTATAACATTTTTGATCTTCTAAGTTAAGTGGTTCTAAGATGATTTTGCAAAACTCTCTAAAAAAATAAAAGGGCTTTATAAAAATAAGAAACACGTAGAGTCATGTGTTCACACGTAAGTGTGTACACTCGCCATGCTCTGTACACTTCTCATGTAATCCCGAAAGGCAGTGCATGATCAATATATCTGGCCTCGGTTTATCTGAGTTAGGTCTATGTATATAAAAATTATTTCATTAATAACTCCTACAGTCGATAGGTGTACATAATTGTGTGTACACTCGCCATGCTCTGTATTTCCCTCACGTAAGCCCGCAAGGCAGTGCATGGGTGGTATATGTGGCCTCAGTTTTCCAAGTTAGGCATATGTAAATATTGTTAATATCAATAAAATTTTCAAATAAAGAGACAGTATGCAATTGAAATCCAAGCACTATTTTCACTTGTTTGATTTGACTTGTTATTCAAAAAGAAATAAAAATAACACTTTGAAAAACTTTGAAATTCAACTAAGGATCCATTTCATAGTTACACTATGTTATCAACCGAACAACTAGCCAAACTAGAGTCTAATTGTGATGATAACTTAATTTTAGTTGGATGTTTTCACGAGTAAAATGACTAAAATTTCATGACGATGACCAGAACTTATATTTAACTTATTCATGTCGGTTTGAAAGTAAATTCTTCATTTGTAAATATTTTCAAAAACTTGCATTCATATCTTTGTAAATAAATCTTGCATTTAGGAATGTTTCATATTGCATTTCGATTTTGTGAGTAGTATCCGCTGAAAACTCTCACGAGACAACACTCGTCCTACTAGGGACACCTAGAGGTTTAATGGCTTGTTGCATACGCTCAATGCAATCGTGTTTCCTACGAAAATAGATTTATCTTAGTTTTAGTTTATTCGAGGATGAAAAAAAGATAAGTGTGGGGGTATTTGATGTGCACATAAATGTGCATATTTTTACTTTCATATTAATCTACTTTTATTTAATAAATGAGCATATTAGGGTGTTTTTACATGTTTAAAACTAAATTTTAAATGCTTTCAAGTCATCATTCATACATCAATTTGGGGGTAAAATAGTAATTTTGTGTATATATTAACTTTGAGAATATTTATTTGCACATTTTATTTTTATTTGTAGGAAATTGGATGAAAGATGGAAGAGCTTCATGGAAATATGAATGCATAAGAGTTAGAAGGCAAGAAGATGGAAATAAATCAATTCATGCAACATGGAGGACCCCACCTACCCACTTATCATGATCTTCAATTAGGAGCTAATGCACATGTTAGTGAAGATTAAAAGCACATGCACATTTAATGGAAGATTAATTACATGCTAATGATAACTTGGTGGCCACACTTTCTCAAAGGCAATTAGAGTAGTCCCCTAAAATATGCATTAGGGTTTTAAGCATGTATAAATACCCCTAATATTTCATAATGTAGCTCTTAGCACCACTTTCTTGTTAGTTTGGTTGTAGGCACAAATTGTAAATATAAACTCTCTTTCTCTCTTTCATGGCTTCTTAGCCTTTTCTTCATGTAATTTTTTTACATGCAACTCTAATTCATACAGTTTTAATTCATGTTATTTTCTTGTTTATTTCTTCTTATGTTAGTAGCTTAGTTTTATTTTTATGCAAGTAGTTTAGCTCTCTTTTTATTTTTAATTGGCTTGCACTTTCTTTTGTTTGTTTTATGTTGCAATCTACATTTGCTGAAATTATAACAAATGTGAGAAGCTAAACCCCTTCAATTTAGGGGCAATGAAGCTCTCTTAATCATGTAGATTCAACATAGTGATTTTATTTGATCTCTTTTTGTGCTTAATGAAAGTTTTGATGTGGTTAAATTTTGTTGTTTAACTTTGAATTTGATAGCCTATGTTGTTGACACCAAATAGGCTATGCTTAAACAAACATAAATACAAATTACCTCTTCATCTACATATGATTTTGTAAATGAAGTGGATTTTAGAATCAAAATTTGATGACCTATATTTCTAATCAATAGTAAATAGATCATGCATAGAAATTGATTTTATTTTTAACTTCATTACCAATTTCATGAGAGTTGACAAGTGGTTTGGATGATGTATTATAGTTTGATGGTTTATGTTGGGCTAAATAATAGCGCAAATAGACCATACGTATGATAAACACATCAACTAAATTCACAAATGACCAAAAAGAGAGATCATAATTTCATTATGTTGATTTATGTGATCATGAGAAGGGAAATTGCCTCTAAATTGCCTTCTACTCTCATATTTTTATTCACTTTCTTTTATAAGTTTTTTACATTTTTTAGCTTAAACAACTTCAAACTCTTGGTTAATTTGATTTAGTAGAATTTAAAATCACTTCAATTCTGTAATGACCCGTAAATTTTAACGATTTTTATAATGTAATTAAATAAATTTTTCGTGAAAATAAATTATAAATTTTTGAAATGAAAATTTGATATTTGGAATACGTCTATTTAAACATAGCAAATGGCAAACTTTTATCAAAAAATATGTAAGTTAGTTCTGTTGTGTAAATTTCAGTTTCAATTTAAAATCAGTTAAATTGATGAAGATAAAATATTTCTGAAACCTGAATATTTTTATATAATAAAATTGTAAATTATTTTTTGAGTGAGACGTCATATTTCGTTTCGTCAAATTTGGACTGTTTTAGCCCCATTTATCTTATTTTCGGCGTTTTAGCAACATTTTCGCAGGGAATATCGACTTTTTGTAGGATGATCGTATCAGTCATAACTGTGTACCATTATGTTCATCTCATCGTGCTGATATCCACAGTGTATTCATTTGTTTGGTGTCCGGTACGTGGCGAAATCGACAAAATAATTTGCCGTACCGATTCCGTATGTGGGCTTTTGGATTTCCTTTGCCTCTTCATTGTCCGTCGTGATAACTATTGATATTCCCAACAATTCAGCTTTTGGACTTTTACAATTCCCTATATTTAATATTATTACTGGTTGAATTCATTCACGTCCTTTATTTCCATTTCTCTTTCCCTTTGCTCTTTTCTCTTGCTCTTTTCTTTGGTTATTTCTCTCGAGAAAAAAAAATATAATAACAAAATATAAATAGAGAAAGCTTTCCCATCTTTGTTTTGAAGCATGATACTTTTGCTACTCCTTTGTAATTTAATTACTCTGTCTTCCATTTTGCATGAGAACCCACCTCAGCCTATCAACCATCAACCGCACCCCACGTCCCTCCAGAGCAGCCACCACCTCATCTTCCACCCTCAAACGCCGAACAAAATCCCACCTTGCACCATAGCTCAGATCTCCAACCTTCTGCCTGCTCCCCATGGAAACGGACTCCCACATCAACCCGACCTTGCCCACTATTTCACTATCGATCCACCTCCTTTAGCACCGCCTATGCTTATTCCCTTCGCTTACCACCATGACCGAACCTCCTCCCCAGATCCGCGTGTCGAAACCTATCATCCATCAGATCCTGGCCATCTGCGGCCTCGACAGCCATCCAAGAATCCACGGCCAGACACCGTTGTCTCCATCTCTCCTTTAGTTCGTTCTCCACCCCCTGAGCGCCTCCATCAAACCTCGTCAGCTCGTCACCGAATCCACCATGCGCATACATATTCCACACCCATTATTTGCTTTGAAACTGCCCTTCTATTGTGCCATGCATCCCATCTTCTTCCCCCTCCATGTCAGCCTATACACCCTCCTTGCCACCTGCCACACCGCTCCAAGCAGCCGACCTCCATGGCCACCGCCTACACGTCTTAAACCCACGTCCACTCTCTCTCCGCCTGAACCCACCATCACCACTACCTATAGCCGACCCCAAGCCTGACTGTCCCGCCTCGATCCTCTTTGCTGCAGCAAATTTGAACCTTTCCTGTGTCTATTTATATGAAACAAATATATATATATATGCAAAGTTATATACATGCTGTATGTATATATATTGGCCGAAAGTATATATTGATATATATACTCTTGCTGCTGTTCACATATGCTGCTATGTATATGATGTATATACTTTGAGACATATATTGCCAGCATATATTTTGCATACATGTTGCGTATATATGTTTGGGTCGTCAAAAGCTATATTTGTTTATTAAATTTAAACTTCTATATGTTATATATATTGCACACGTATGTTTTGTCGATAGAAAACTATGTGTTGCATATATTTATATATATATATATTTTGTCCCTTTGATATTTAAAAAAAGAAGAAAAAACAAATGTGTGTATATATATCACATATGTATATATTTTTTTCATCGAATTCTCGAGCTAAATCTGCTTTTGTGCTTGTCGCGGCTATTTGACTTGTCGTGCTTGATTCGTGCCCGTGTCCGTTGCATTGTTCTTCGTCATCATGTTTCCATAGCCACGAAAGGTGAGCAACCACTCACGATTAATATTCTTATATTTAGCAAATTGATTTCATATGAAATGACGATTGAAATATGCTGTTAAATTTGAATTGTTAAGCTATTTAATTGTTAAATATGATATGTCATTATCTGCAATTGTTCACCTTTGACATATGACATCATAACCTGTTGTATATATTATATTTAAATTTATTACCAATGGTATATGCCTGTTGTTGATATGTTATATTATTATCATATTTGTTCTCACTCTGCAAGTTCCCTGTTAGTTTAGAAATTCCATATGGGTTGAAATGATACATACCTGAACGATCTTGTAGATTAGGGAAAATCGTTATGGGTTGAAATGATAAACCCAATCGATTTTATTTATTTGAAATTTGGGATTGTGGGTTGAAATGATATACACCCGTAAAATATTTAAATTATTATTGTGGATTGAAATGATAAATATCTGTATCACTTGACCATAGGATAAAAAACTATAAACGGACACTGTTGGTCTATTTTTGAAAAATGATTTCTATGGTTTTGAAAGGAAATATATGGATTTTAATAAATATTGATTTTTAAAATATATTATACAAATTTTATTTTTATATATGTGTAAAATTTAGATTTTTAAAAATTATATATATTTTAAATTTATAAGTTAGTTTTGAAATATAAATTTTAAGATTGTACTTATAATTTTATTATTTTCAAATATATAAAATAAAATTTAATATAAAATAAAATTTAATTTAATTAGTATATATATATAATATGTTTAAGTATTTATATGAAATTACATTAATATTTTGAAAATAGATTAAATATTATTTGTTTAAGAACTGGATATAAATAAGAATGGATTTGAACTTATTGATTTTGAGATTTTAAGAATATGATTTCATAACTTTATAACCTTATTTTGAGTAAGGTGATTAAATGAATATATTCAATTTGAAATTGAAATTGAATATTCAAATTTGATTTAAGTTTGAATTTGAGATTTTATTTAAATGTTCATAAAAGGTGATTAAGTGAATAGTTCATAATTAAATAAATTGAAGTTAGAAATTTAATATTTTAATTTTGATTTAAATTTGTAATATGAGGTTTTATTTAAATGATTATGAAAATGATAAAATGAATATTTTCGAATTTCAATAAAGTTAAAGTTGAATTTTGAAATATAAATTAAATTTATCAAATTGACATATTGTAAATTGTTTGAATATTTACCTTGAAACCTATTGAATTTGAAGGGTTAGTTCATCCCTGGATTTGAAATCGATATAAATTGAAATGGTTTATTGAGAATTTGAATTAAATCCTTAACCTTTTAAATCGAAATTGTTGAACTGGGATTGATTTAAGTTGAATTTTGGAATTAAGGTTGATTTGAATCGATTTGTGAAATTGGAGGAAACTATTTTTATTATATAAAGTATTTTTAATATATAAACCATTTTTAATTTATAAACTATTTTAATCTATAACCTATTTTGAAATATAAACTATATTTTTAATTTATAACTATTTCAAAATAAAAAAAACTATTTTCAATGTTTAAACTATGTAAGTTGGAACTGTTATGATTTAGATTTAATGGATTTAAATACTAATATTTTGATATGATGGTTTAAACTATTTTGTGAATATGATTTCGAAAGTGACGTGATTTCAGAAGTAAATATGATTTCGAAAGCGATATGATTTTTGAAAAGAATATAATATTTTGATATGAAATATGAATTGTTTAAAATGATTATAAAAGCGATTTTATAAAATGATCACGGTATGAAATAAGCGTTTGGTTGTTAAAGAGATCGGGATCGAATATTGTCATACTCTCTGCCAATTTTGAAAACCACTTTAACAACTGTCTACGTGGTGGAGATTCCAGAACGAAGTAGGATGGTTTGGCAACGATTCTATATGAGGTATTAACGAAGCCCTGACTCCCGCAAGTCAGCTTGATGTGGCTAAAACAGAAGCCATGCCGGGCCAAGTGAGGTCATTCCTCCGATCGGGCACATTTCTTCGATGTCATTCTATTACTTTGTGATTTGATTGGGTGCACCTTTTATTTGGGAGTGTGTCTCGAGGTGGGCGGTAGTAGCTGCTATGCGTTGCCACCATTCCAGATCCGCAAAACGGTAGAATCCTACCCTTGGCATTGCCTCGCGTGCCTTGTCACATGCCTTATCGTGCCCTCTACGAGTTTGGTTTGTACCATACCTATGAAGTGCCCTCTGATAGCCCTCCAGTTTACGGAGGAATTACGGTACTGTATAGACTATGGGAATATATAAAATGTGTAAAGGGGGATATGGGTAACGACATAACGCTATTTTAATAGTTTACTTTACTGTAGACATTATATATGTAGTGTATTATACTATGTATGTAGATAGTTTAACGGATCCTTAGAGGATGGGTATCCCAAACATCCTTTAAGTTATTTGTATTTCAGTTGACATTTCCCTTGAGTTGAATTTACTGATATAAGAATGTTAATCATGACTCGAGTGTTTTTTTCTTTATGCTCGGGTCAGACTGAGTGTCACGGCATTTGAGATTCACCTTTGGAGTTTGGAGCTTTGCTTGAAGATCGGTCTTTGTATATTCATCTTTCCAGTTACTTTAGTTTATTCTAGTTGTTTTGTTCAGACTTGTCATTGGCATGTGTATTAGTAACTTCTGTGTATTCGAGATATCTGTTGTATTTTACTTTAAACTCTGATGTTTATATATAGTAGCTTCATGAACTACTATTTATCTATTCCGCTGCTTATTATTATATTAGTCTGTGACTGTGATTCTGTGATTGATTTATTTACCGTATATGCTAAGTTTTATCAAATATAAATTAACAATCTGTTGTTTCTAGCAATTCAAGTCTGACATGTGTGGATGATTGTCGATTTGAACGGTTCGAAATCCTGGGTCGTTACAAATTCCCTACAGATCGATCTGTACTCTCCATGTACTAAAATTGTACGCCGTGTGCTTGCGGTTATTTTTATTACAATTTTTCAGTGATTTTCTAACTGATAGAAAAACCGTCGATTCAACAAGTTTTTGGCGCCGTTGCCGGGGAATTGAAATTGATTTTGCTTTCATGGAAATATGCATGCATAAGATTTAGAAGGCAAATGAAGATGGAAATAAATCAATTCATGCAACATGGAGGACCCCACATACCCACTTACCATGATATTCAATTAGGAGCTAATGCATATGTTAGTGAAGATTAAAAGCACATGCATGTTTAATGAAAGATTAATTACATGCTAATGATAACTTGGTGGCCACACTTCCTCAAGGGAAATTTAGGTAGTCCCCTAAAAATATGCATTAGAGTTTTAGGCATGTATAAATACCCATTATGTTTCATGTAATGAAGCTCTTAGCACCATCTTCTTGTTAGTTCAGTTGTAAGCACAAATTATAAATATAAACTCTCTTTCTCTCTTTCATGTCTTCTTAACCTTTTCTTCATGTAATTTTTTTATATGCAATTTTAATTCATGCACTTTTAATTTATATTCTTTTCTTGTTTATTTCTTATTATGTTAGTAGCTTTTAATATGGTGATTTCATTTGATCTCTTTTTGTGCTTAATGGAAGTTTTGATATGGTTAAATTTTGTTGTTTAACTTCGAATTTGATAGCCTATGTTGTTAACACTAAATAGGCTATGCTTAAACAAACATAAACACAAATTACATCTTCATCTACATATGATTTTGTTAATGAAGTGGATTTTAAAATCAAAATTTGATGGTTTATATTACTAATCAATAGTAAATAGATCATGCTTGGAATAGATTTTATTTTTAATTTCATTATCATTTTCATGAGAGTTGACAAGTGGTTTGGAGGGTGTGTTAAAGTTTCATGCATGGTTTGTGTTGGGCTAATTAATAGCACAAATATGCCATATTTTTGATAAACACATCTACTAAATTCACTAAGACCAAAAGGAGAGATTATAATTCCATTGTGTTGATTTATGTGATCATGAGAAAGGAATTGCCTCTAAATTGTCTCTTTTATCTCATATTTTTATTCACTTGGTTTAGTTAATTTTTACATTTTTTAGTTTAAAACAATTTCAAACTTTGGTTAATTTGATTGAGTAGAATTTTAAATCAATTCAATTCCCTGCGGATCAACCCGTACTCGTCACGTACTAAAATTGTACGTCGTGCGCTAGTGGTTATTTTTATTACAAATTTTCGACGATTTTCTAACCGATAGAAAAACCGTCTATTCAATAGTCTTAATCTCTTGGAAGTGGATTTGTTTGAGGTTCTAGAATCCCTTTGGGGATTCGTGGTCTGTTTGATTTGAAGACTCTTGTGGAAGATGCCGAACGTAACCTCGACATTTTATACATGACTAAAGACAGAGTATGATGCATAATGTCATGTTTAGCTAAACCAAGGGGGTATGCGATCAACCCCATATCTAGTGTATGCTTTCGATATGTTGTGCATGGGGAGTTGATCGTACTTAGTTCTTGTTGTTCATGAAAGTGTTCAGATGTTGGGCCTATTTTGTTAACCTTATGGTATATTTTATCTAGAGATATATGACGCCCAAAAGGTATTTTCTGATCCTTGTCATATGAGATCGATCATAGTTTTAATTATGAGTTGTGCTTGGGAGGTCTTCGTGGAAAATTCATTATGCGAATACACCTAAGCGGTTTTAAATTTACTCTAATATGCTATTGAATGTAATTAATGTAACCATTCCGGCTATGTTATATATTTATTTTCAATCCTAGACATTATTATAATAACACTAGATTTTCTTATAAAATGGTTTGGTTATTGTAAGGTAAAGAACCGTCCGTGTTTATTTGCGGCTTGGTCTTATAAGATACCTTTATTTTTGAAGGGTTTTATAAATATAAGAATCCATATGATATAATTTCTCACGTCGGTTTACCAGACCGATCCAGATGTTATTTTCTTAAAATGCTTGGGTTAGCCCTAAGTCTATTTCCAGATTTAGTTATGGATGCTTTAGGCTCTTGGAGTGGAGTTGGACGTTTACCTACCGTAGTATTATTATTTCACTGCATTACTTTATGTGTGTATATATATATATATATCAAAAACTGTAAGGACATGTTTTTATAACTACTTAGGCTGATGATAGTACTTAGATTAGTAACTCTGAAATTCTATGTATATTAGAGTAACACTGTGCATTATTTTTTGAAATGATATGTTATCATTCCGCCGTGAGATTCTGAAGTTTTTATTCTCCTCTTTCTTATTCTTTTTCGTTTCTTCGTTTTCTTTTACCCTAACAATCGGTCATTTTGGCACTTGGGTGCTCGACACGTGAATACCGTAGATGTATTAGTGTCGATATTCGAGGGTCGTAAAGGGTGGTCGTTACAATTCAGCCTCAACTACCAAGATGCATAAGCTATCACTCTTCCCTTTGGCATTAATATTGCACCAAATCTAGTTCCACAAGCATCAGTATAAATCAACAAATTATGATTCCCTTCGGGTACGATCAAAACAGGTGCATTCATCATTAACTTCTTCAAATCCTGAAATAACTCTTCATACCTATCAGTCAATAAGAACTTGTCATTCTTCATGGTAAATTTAGTCAAGGGTTCCACCATACGTGAGAAATCCTTAATGAATCTTTGGTAATTTCCAACCAAAACTAAGAAACTTCTCATTTTGGTAAACTTCTCTAATCTTTTCTAGTCATTTATAGTTTTTATCTTCGATGAATCCACTACTAATCCATTCTCTAGTACAACATGACTAAGAAGCTTAACTTCTCATTTCCAGAAATGATATTTTGAAAACTTCGTCAACTTATGTTATCTCAAGGTCTCCAACACCAATTTAATATGGTCTCCATGGTCTTCGTCTTTCTTAGAATACACTAAAATATCATCTATGAAGACCATCACAAATCTATCCATCTGATCAGGAAAGATTTGGTTTATAAGACTTACAAAGAACGTAGGGGCATTGGTCAGTCTAAAGGGTATAAGTAACCTCTCATATGAATCATAGCTTGTTTAATGCAGTAAATGGAACACTATCCTTGGAAAAACCTCAATTAATGGAATCCTATTGCCAAATCTAGCTACGAGAGTACCCAAGCTTCAATAAACTGGTTAAACAAGTTATAACAACCCTGGTATTGGTGATTACCGATGATATTATATTATAACGATAGTTATAATCTAATATTGAGAATAAAATGAAGTAGAGAAGTTAAAATATGTTAAAGATTGTTTATTTCCAATAAACAATGAGTTTGGAGTTAAATCTTGAGTTAAAAATTTATTGTATGGAGTTTTGGTTAATAAATTGAAAATATTGGAATTTTTGGTAATTCGAGTTAATAAATTAATCAAGTTATGCATTTCAACATTTAATTATTGAAATAAATTTAAATTGATGAAAATAAAGTTTTAAAACTTTATTTTGAGGATTTGGAGTGAAAATAATCATTTATTGGATTTTAATCGAGTCAATATAATAATATTGGTAATCATTGCCAATATTAACCTTTTATTGAAAATAAAAGGAGAAATATGAAGAAAATATGTATTCTATTAAAATAAAAGATGAAATATTGTCTGAAAATAATATTTTGATGATTCTATAAAGTTAAAATGATTTTTTTAACAAAGAAATTAATTTTTGAACAAGTTGTGCTTTAAAAATAGTGTTTTACACTAAAATAGTGTAAATTGTAAAATATTGTCAAAAATATGGTTTTATTGTTAAAAATATCTTTTTATAATTAAAATAAATTCTATTTTGTTCTACTAACAAGTTCAATTTCATTACAAATAGATGTAAACATTTTATATGGCATTTAAATGAAGAAAGTATGAATATAGTGTTAAAATAAGAGGAAATATGTACATATCTTGCATTTTTCTCTAAGTATTTTTACACTTGGGATTTTTGGGTTAGAATGAGATCCAATAGCCTAACCTAGAAGCTTCTGGTTTGTGAGAAAATGTATGTACGTTAGTTTTCTTCTTCTATCTCTAAGAAAAATATACAATAAAAGAAAAGAAAGAAAATAATGGCCATCTTCAACTAAAATCAATTCCCACTCAATTTTGCTGCTAATCAAGAAGAAATTTACCAAAATAAGAATAGAGAAAGGTAATCAAACCCCAATACTCTGTAAATTTCTTCAAAGGTTTTGAATTGGGTAGGAATTTACTGTAACTTGTTCTATTCTTTCTACGCTACAAGAAAAACCATTTACGGTTGCAAAAAACTGTGACGTTTTATCATAAATGCAACCAAAAATATTTTTCCCAAAATATGTTTCATGACTAAAAATTTTTTGTTCCCACTCCTTAGAATACTTTTTCCGCCTAGCCAAAAATAAACGTGACCAGTCATTGTTTTCCATCTCACGTATACTTAGAAAACTCTCTCCCTATTTCGATCTACTTCTGCAGAATTTTTTTCCCCTTTTCAATCCTCGCGGCAGCCAACAATCGCTCAAATTTCATCAACTGAAGATCAAGTTCCCCTTTTCATCGTCCACTCCATCCTTGCTCAACGTCCTCGCGGTATTACTCAACATCCTCGCGGCAGCCAGCAATCGCTTAGGTATATTTAGGTACGAATCGTTTAAATCGATTTTGTGATTCTATTTTGATTTAACCCTGATTTGCATGCATCGTATATTCGAATTTCTGCCTAATTTCTAACTGAAATTGTTGATTCAACCCTAATAACGAAGATCTTTTATTCAACCCTAGTTTACACCTTTATATGTTTATGTTTTTTTATTAAATGAATAAAAGCTTGGCTATGTCCAGGGTTAAACTGTGTAATTGTTTTACCGTTTTAACC
The DNA here is from genome assembly GCA_030737815.1 of Allium fistulosum. Taxonomy (NCBI): domain Eukaryota; kingdom Viridiplantae; phylum Streptophyta; class Magnoliopsida; order Asparagales; family Amaryllidaceae; genus Allium; species Allium fistulosum. The sequence continues at coordinate 12,029,622 of JASFAW010000014.1, forward strand.
AAAGTACAAATTTTGTACACCAAGTACGAATAATCACAAAATTGAATTATGGAAGATATTGAATATCAACATGTCTGTACATGGAGACTCTGGCTACACCCATGATTTTGTCAAAATTATCTGTAATACTAGACTCCAATTTGGAAAATTAGAACAGTAGTGAATTGCAAAGTAATACATAATGTTTTGCCTTCATATGTTAAGACTTTGAGAGAGACAAGATAGTTGAGTAAGTCTAATTAAAGGAGTTGCATGATCCATACATTTACCAATCTGTTAATGTGCAATTAATATAACTTACATCATAGAGAAAGTCATCAATAAGTGTCTTCATCATGTCTTTTGTCCTATAATTAAAAAAACCAGGTAAACGGCAAATGGCAAGTGGCTTGGCATGAAACCTGGAAGTAGTCGGCAAATATAAATCAAAAATAGGGATGCATGTTGCATCTGTTTATATGATGTAAGGTTTTACATAGATTCCATATGGGTCACTTTAGGTGTTACGGCCTGCATGACTTCAAGCAATGCCTTATAAGCAAAAAATCAGTTTCTTTCTTTTATCTATAGTTGCAATTATTTAATGCATATGTAATCAAGTCTGTTATCCGGAAAGTAACCATCTGATCACACTCCTCATCTTTGTCACTTTCAACTAGTTTCCATTTAGCTGACTTTTATAATTTTGCATCAAGGACGTAGTAGTTTTACATAAGTCAGATTTAGTAGTTTCAGAGCTTGAAAAATTGTTTGTTTTATTAGTCATATTGTTTGTCTTCCAATATAAATTTAATTGATTTAGACTCTTTATATATTTTATGTCTTGTGTAATAAATTTTATGGCCTGTGTAATAAATTTTAAGTCTCATTTTTCTAGCCATGGTGTAGATCAATTTTATGGCCTGTGTAATAAAATTCTATGCTATAGCACTGCGTTGTTTTGACCATAACCTTCAAACCATTTATAGCATGTGTAATAGGAATTAAAAAATGCTTATTTGATAGCACCAGAAATATACGTAACCAGCTTTACAACTGTTCCTAAAGCAGCAAAAAAACCTATTACCATGTTTTAAAATATCGAATTTGTTAGAAGTTACACTTCAAAATACCATATTCATTCGGTGTTATTATACTGAATGAACTGATTTTTCAGTAAAACCAACATGTATGAAATCACTTACACTTGTTCATAATTTATTAACAAAAATTCATTGAAACGTCATTGAACAAAGTTTTATTTGGCTAATCTTTAGAATGATTGGGTGGCCCGATATTTATTTATTTATGTAGGCGGAGATTAAAAAATTTGTTAGCCTATCATAGTCCAGCTCGTCACAAAATGTCAATGGAGATGCTCTTGCAAATGTATTGGGACAAGATAAACCAGGACGGTTAAGGGCACTGGGAAGGGGCTGCACCTTAACCAAGCTAGCTGTGGCCCAGTCCAGAGATAAACAACTATCTCAATGTCGAGAGGAAATAGCAGAATTGAGGGGTATGGTACATATGCTGGTGGACCAAAAGGTAAACTTTTAAAAGTAATTTATTAAGTAGACACTGGGAATAACATTGGGAAAACATTGGGAAAACACTGGGTACAATGGCTTGAGGCAGCAAGTGAACCGAACAACAAGCAACGCTTTGTTTTAGTGTGAAAATACCAAGCTTGGTCAGACTCTGCTAATTAAGGCCCCATTGTAGCTGCATTTCTCACTGGGAATAACATGTTATAATAATTGGAGACCCTTAAAAAGTTGGAGGCGTGTTAGGTAGTTGTCTAGTGGCCTGTCCAGGGCCTACCTTTTCAAATGGTTTGTAAGAGACAAATGTTGAGTCTCATATTCGTGAATTCTTTTCGTTATTTATCGATTATAGCAACTTTGGAATGGGTTGCTAAACTCTTTATTAAATGAGTCTACTTATCCGTTGGGATATTCTCTTGTATCATGTCTAAATTTATCTTTAGGCAACAAGAATGTTTAAGTTTGTTTATCATGGAATGATATTTGTTTTGGTGTCAACTATATAATAATTTGATGCTTTCTTCCTATTTAAATTAATGATTGATTTCCAGTACTATTTATTTTGGCACACAATTACAATTTACAGAGTTATTTATTCTTATATAGTAGATGAATAAATTCACACTTGCAAATGCAGCTTATTCTCCATCTGCTTTTATTAATAAAATTACAATCATATTATACCCGAGAACATTGTAACAGAATTAGTTGATGGGCCTTTCATCTTTAGTTTATACCTTCTTTGACATATTCTGCTGAAGATCATTTTATTGATGGATAAATGTTTTTCTAATGTCGTCTGTTCACATAAATCTTTGGCATCCATTTTGAGTATCCAAACAGTATATGTAGTATAGGTGTTCCTGCTTGCTTTTCATTTTTTCTCAAATAAAACTCTCAACAAGTTTTGGGTGCATATGTCGTCTTGACACTTGATCACTGAACATAAAAGGTAAGTCTATGATGAACAAGGTTTACTGATGCACCTATAATTTATTGCAAATATGCATAACATCAAAGTATATATAAAAACACTATAGTAACTGGGAATAACAAAACAATGCATAACAACTGGTTTTTTGTTATATAATAATTTTGAAAATAATGAATTCAGACACACATGTTTGTAAATGATGCTACAACAACTTGTTTTTTGTATGTACTCTGCCATTCAAACTTGTTGGACTGATTCTAGTGACATTTTAAGTTTGTGCGTATCCACTTCAGTGCTCCTAAGATTAAAATATCCTAATATTAGTGCTTTGCTGCAGGGTAAAGAAAGTTCGAAAGAAGGGAGCACACCTGAATTGGTAAAAATAATAATTATATTACTCAAGAAATAACATTTGGATTTTAGTTTTTGATCCAGTAATTGCTATAATTTTCTGTTGAAGAATTGTAGAGCAATGACGACGTATGTTTGGTGTTGAATTGGGATGGAATCTCTACAGTTATTGCCAATGGGAGAGTGTTGTCCATGGACCCAAATGAGGTTGTTAATGTCATTCGTCTTGGACCAAATGCTGTGATCGTTATTATGGATTTCGTGGAGGCCTACACCTGAAATGACAGTATTAGTGTTATCCCAACTTTTGGCAAAGCCGAGATACCCAAAAGGTTAACTGAAAATCAATGATTGTTAGTCATAAACATCGATTGTGCATCGCAGGTTCACCACGGATATCGATGAATTTTGTCCGAGTCTGGATCGGGCTGCAATTGATAAGACATGTCAAGCAAGGTCAGATGAAGCAACGTTCCAAGTTTTGAGTCAATCCGAGTTCGTATGCTCAAGATATCGCCAAAAGGAAATGGATGAAGTAGGCAAGGCTCGAATCCATGAGGAAAGGTTGGTTCGAATCGATCAAGAGATCATTGCGTCGAATCCATCATGTTCGACTCCATCTTCTTCGTATCCATAAGAGCTGCAGGTCTTCGACTCCATCGAAACAAATTCCTTCGAAATCACAGGGGCAAATCACTTCGAATCCATCCGGTGTCGCTGGTTCGAATCCGTCCTTAAGAGATAACTTCGTATCGATCGTTCCAACAATCGATACGAACGAAGCACACTGGAACCATCCTATGCCTGGCATTCGAATCCATATGGTTTGAACGACTTCGAATCGATCAACAAGTATAGACCATGACCGATTCGAACGCACCTTGCCTCGAACCCATTCCCACCTTCGAATCCAAACATCTCGAATCCACCACAGCTAAAACCAAGGGTTTGACCCAGAAAACTCGGAGAAAAAGGGGAATGACTCGGAGCACGCGCACCACGTCATCATCTTCACGTACAGGAGGATCGATTCGAACGAATCGATTCGAGCATATCGATTCGAACGACTCCAGGAAGCAAAAATCTTCAACTTGAATCGATCATAACTTGAGATCTACACATCCAAATGCTATGAAATTTTCACAGAAGCTTGAGCACATGTTGAAGAATGTCCACACCAAATTTCAGCTTGATTGGACAATCTCTTGATCGATTCGAACCAAGGGTCGAATCGATCCCAAAGTGGGCCCGGATTTCCATAAAGCGGGCATGTGGGCCCCCTGACGTATCAGAACTGGTCTCCCTTCATTTTAGGCGAAATATCAGCCTTCTACACCTATAAATAGAGCCCCTGGTCATTCAGAAAAGGGGTCGGACAATTCTTAGAGCTAAAGAGCGCCCAGATTCTGCCAGATTCACTCCAGATCACCATTGCTGCCTTAGATTCAGACTTAGTTCAGCAAATCAGTTGTAATACAACATACGAAATTGTAATCTTCAAGCATCGAGCAATAAAATCATAAAAACCTTGAAGTGGACGTAGGCCGGAGATATCCGAACCACTATAAATTGTGTGTCACTGTTCATTATTTCTTGATTGTTGCTTGCTACTTATTTAAGATCTGTGATTTGTGTGTGAATACTGTTGATTCGTATTCATACGCTGGTGCTTTCATTACACTTGGGGTTTGTGACCATTTTTGGTGCAAACACTTAGCAAACGCTGAGAATAAGGTAGTAGCATGGCCATTAAATTGCATTAAGAGGGCGCTGCGAGGACAGCTGAATGAAGTCGGTATGGTAAATTTTATAATTCACAATATTTACGTCGGTCTTCCACAAATTTAATTTATAAATATGTCTTGTACAATATTTTCACTTAATCACTAAACTCTTGATTTACACTTCTCCTTTTTAGAGTGACAGCAGCGCCCAAGACGACAAATGCAAGATTTATGGTTGGAATAAGGGTGAAGGGGTAGTTGCCGAAGGAAGAATCTATGCTAGAGATCCACAACATCTTGTTAATGGTATTCCGCTCGGTCCGGCTGCCTTTGCGATTTGGGTGGCCAATGTAATAAATGGAGATGCATATTTGTGGCGACCCACAGTTGATATGTCGTGCGTTAGAGATGCAGTTGGTAGGAAAGTAGCATGGCCAAAATCAAAAGTTGAAGTTAATAAAGATGCAGTTGGTAGGAATGTAAACTGTGCGACTTCTCCCGTGATATCCACACCCGTAATCGCGAAGAAACCACAACATGTAAGTAAATATGCTGAAATATTTTGTAGTTTGTATTTTGTTTCTTTTGTTTGAAATATGCACCACGGTGTTGTTGCATTTTTTATGCTTTGGTTTCTAAAATAAGTACACAGTTTTCAATATGCACTGTTTGAAATATGCACCATTTTTTTTCCAGCCGATTGCAAAGCTGACAAAAGATAATAAATGCAAGTTGATTGATGTGGGTGAAACGAACGAAGTAGTGGCTGAAGGAATTATCGCTTCAACTGATCCAATATCGATGGTCCATTGTCGTCCATTGGGACGTGATGCTGTAAAAGTTTGGGTTGAAATTGTGAGAGTTCCGGATGCAGTGCTATGGAGACCTACATCGGATTTGACGTGCATGGAAGATGCCTTTGGCGTTCCCATAGCTTGGCCGATAGCAAAAGTCATTATGGAACCAAAATAAAAGGTATGCAATTCTTTATGTAATTGAAAACTTCTTGCAAAATTACCATCATGGATAACCAGTAGCAACAAAATACTTAAATTATCAACTCAAATAATTATAATGCCTTAGTGATTTGAAAAGGGGCTGCCTTCAAATTTATTTGAAATTTTCCTCTAAATTGCCTCATTATAACCTGCTTGTAGATGTGCAATGAGTTGTTGTACTTGAATGATTTATGTGAATATGCAACAATGTGAATAAGTTAGAATTTATGTTGGAATTTACTATGATTAGGCTTATCAAAATATGGTATTTATGTTGTATATATTAACTGTAATTAGTCGGTGGTTTAATCCATCAGTAGCCATAAGTTATATCGACTAATTGTACGTACTTAAAAGATAATTTATGATCCTAAGTTTCCAGTCATTTTACATACTAGGACCATATTATATTATTATCCCATATTTTTATCAACAAATGCATCTATCGTTATGAATTTTTTGAATCTGTGTTTGGCTGTATCCATATGGGTCTGGTAGACTTCTTACACCTACCTAATTTCACTATCTAAAATAATTCATGTACACTTATATTTTCATCTATGTTCGAGTATATGAAAATCTATGTTTGAGTATATGAAAATGTACAGGCAAAGATAAAATGTACAAAACATTGATGACAAATCTTCATTTTCATTTTATTCTTGGCCAAAACTAACATGCACATTATTTTAGTTTTCATATTCAATTGTGCATATTCAGTTGAACACAAGATTGCACATATTCAGTTGTGCATAACTTTAGTCTTATTGTTTTCTCAGTATTGATGGTCCTGTCATTATTATCTCAGTATTGATTATAACTTGAGTCTCACTGTTGATTATATTTTGTCTACAGGTAGGCATTTCTGAAGAATGAGCAGTAGTAGCACTATTTTATCGTACTTGTTAGGTAGTTTAGTTGTTTATTGTACTTGCTTAGTTCAGATGTTTATGGTACTTTAACTGCAGCAGTAGCATATTGTTTGTGGTATGTAGTTCGGTTGTGTAAACTTCGATGTACGGTTAACCTTTTGTCTTGAAACTACTGTTCGGTTGTGTAAACTTCTATGTACGGTTAACATATTGTTTATGTTAGTGCTTTTGTTTATGTATTTTGTGGTTTTTAAATGTGTTTATGTTTGAATGTGTATGTGTATATGTATATGTATTTTGCGGTTGTTTAATGTGTATGTGTTTATGTATTATGTTATAAGCTATGAACAAGATTGAACTGGAGGCAATGTATAGGCAGAGCTGGAATATTTTTAGTAGCATTTCGAAAACGCTGCTAAAAAACGCTACAAAAAATAAAGGGTCGAAAGAGAGCATATATAGTAGCGTTTAATAAACGCGGCTATAGGCTTTGTCAATAAACTACGTCCTCTATTACAGCGTTTAACAAACGCTACCAAAATATTTTTGAGCAGACCAAGTACATTTTGGTAGCGTTTTATACACGCTGCAAAAAAAGAATTTAGTGGCGTTTCATAAACGCTGCAGTAAAACGATTTATGGTAGCGTTGAAACAAGTGCTTGGAGCTTCTTACCTCCTCCAAAAATCGTTGCTTGCTAACAAAAATTTGCTAAATCGTCAAGGTGAGTAAAATACTCACAAAATGTTAGCTAAATCTTAAGCTGCTGTAAGAAATTGCTCTGTAAAAGCTTCAGTTTACGTATATCTCTCTGTCTCTTGTTTTATTGAGTTTCTTGTTTCTGGTTGCCACTTTGAGTGGCCATAACTTCTTGATTTTAACTCGAATTGCTGCTAGATCTTTTTCGGATTGTAGTTTAGTTGTCAAACTCTATGCATGTCAATTTTCGTTAAAAAATTTGATCGTTCGGTACTCCAATTTGCTATTCAAAGTTCGATACGGAGCAGAAAACACCCAGGGAAAAGAATTCTGTAGCCTGGGTCGACAGGCAGGTCGACCCAGCGATCGACCTGGAGGTTGACTTGGCCACTGTTATGGGTCGACCTCTGTTGGCCCAGGTATGTGAGCGTTCTGCCTTTTTGTCTGAGTCTTTTTGCCTTGTTTGCTTACTTATTTCTATAGTTTTGTGGCCAATTTTTATGCAAATTTTGAGTTGTTTTTGATGATGATTATGGGCTATAGTATCCATCAATGGATTAGCCAAGTTTTGGAGGAATTGAAATTTAAAATTTTGAATTGAGTTCGATTTGAATTTGAATATCGATTCAGTGTATATTCAACGTTTTTCTCGATTTTCAAGCACTATTTCTTCCAAATAACTTTTGAGAAAATTTCTAAATGATTTGGTTTTTGAAATCATTATTATTAAATATTTTCAAATCATTTATAAATTATTTCAGAGTATTTTAAATATATTTATTTCCTATAATAAGGTGAAATTTCAATAAAATGTCTTCAAAATGATTTCAGAAAATTATTTAAAAATCCCGTTCTCTCTAGTATAATATTTTATATATAATATATATTATTTTACACTTTTCGGACATATAAGAAAGAGAATTAAATGATTTAGTAAAACACATGGTATAGAACACGTGAGTTTATTTTATAGGTTAATTTCGGAATTGTATCCATTGAAACCACTCGAGTATATTGATTTGAGATGATTTCTGGGATTTGCCATATTATGGCGTATTTTGAGAATTTTAATTCCTATATTTAGGAATCTTCCGAGATGGCCAATATTTGGCGAATTTTATGGTTCGAGATCTCCTGTTTAGGAGTATAATGGATGAGAACCATCATGATGTATTTTATTGGCTGATGAAATGAGGCAAGTGTTAAGATAGAGATTTCCTTTTTGGGAAGTATGGTTTATATAAAACCATCACGATGTCTTATACTTGTCGATGAGATGAGACAAGTATGATGCTTTTTACCACTCGCCAATGAGATGAGGCGAGATATGATTTTCTGAGGATTTTGATTTAATGATGTTTTCTAGCAAGGCATCGACTAGCAGTTAGTAAACCACTAAGTGCGAACTTGTGGTATGGGATGCATGTTAACACTTTTCAGGTTCATATTTGAGAGTTTGTGACACATTCACGATGTTTACCAGTACTATAGACCTTCGGGTCATCACGATGTTCTACGACTTCGGTCATCACGATGTTCTACGACTTCGGTCGTCACGATGTATTACGACTTCGGTCGTCACGATGTATTACGACTACGGTCGTCTGAGATGGGTACCTATAATATATATATAGTACTGGTCTGAGTTTGGCACGTGCAGCATCGCTTCGGCATGCAATCAGGGATTTGGCCAATCCGGGGATTTTTATAGTTTTGATTTGCTTCGATTTCACCATTTTGAGATGATGATTTTATTGTAGCCTTGAGTTAGAGATAGGCTTATATATATATATATATATGCATTTTTATGGTGATTTTGATAATGAGGTTTTGAACTCGTATTAGAGTTCCATGATATTTGATTTTGAAGATTTTGGAGCTTCTTCGATGGCTCATGAGTTTGCTAGATTCACTTATTTTGAATTCCATTGAACATGAACCATTTATGACATGTTAAACCCTTTTATGAATTAACTATGGGTTATATGAAGCTTCCACCCTTGGGTGTATAATTAGACATTACGTATTCTATTCCTTTAGAATTAAAGGAATACTTCCCTTATGCATTCGTATCACTTTATCTTATGATAATAACAATTTCTAGTTAGCCTGACCCGTGTATTCATTACTTGGGTCAGACCAAGTTGCAGGTTAGGTTGTTGGACCCTTTTGCTAGCTATGTCTTTTGGACTTCTCCTTCGCCTTTGGATAAATGGCTTTGTTTTGTGTTGTAGTCTTTTTGTTGGGAACTTGTGATGTATATATTCTTTTATGGTGATGTATGGATATATTGTGGTTGAATACCACTTGTAACGGGTTGTATTACATTTGATGTAGGTGTATGTATATTATCTATGTTGTTGTTCTGTGACTTGTGATTGATGTTGTTATTGTGTTTTGTTTCTGAATCAATCTTGTAGCCACCATAGTGTTAGGAAATCAATTCTATGGTTTCGATGATAACAACTATACAATGGAAATCGAATATGCATATATATCTATGTTTACAGGTAATTGATAAAGTTACATCACCAAAGAGACAAGAACAAGACTCAAAAGAAGTATCAAGAGGCTACAAGCCGATAGAATCGGAAGAGGAATGATACAGGTACAGGAAAAGCAACATGCACAAATCCAGATGTCTGAGTGCACTAGCCAGATGTCTGATTGAATTCTCTGGTTCGCAAATCAAACAGAATCAGACGTCTGGTTTTGATACTCAGACGTCTGAAAAGTCACCATATGCAAAAATATATAAAAGACATACATCTGAAACATTTTCCAGACATTTGGTTTTGAACTCGGCTGCTACCATTCAAAGTACAACTGTCACAATTGAAAAGACACCTTCGCTCATCTTCGCTGCAACTCTTCATCATCATCAAGAGCGACCATAGAACACTTGCTAATGGATGCAACTACTCAAGGAATCTCTATACCACTATCAATAGCATCAAGAATCCAAGAGAAGAACCTACCTAACTTACTTGCGCTTTCTACTCTTATACTCCGATATATTCTTGATCTTTAGCAATCTATACTTGTACTCTACTCTTCCAAATATACAGTTCTCATAGACAACAATCTCTAGATATATATTGGAAGAATTTGCACTATATAGTCAAAATCCGTGTAATAGAGAACACACAGTTGACAAGGAAACTCTACTATTGTAAACCTATTCCTCCGGGTGAAGTGAGGGTTATTCGGTAAAAGGAAATTCCGAAGAGGAGCTTCGGGACTGGACGTAGGACGGGAGGTCCGAACCAGTATAAAATCTATGGTGTGATTATTCTTGTTTACATACTTTAATATTGTTACAATATAGTTTAAATTAGTCACATACTTGTCATTTGCATAATTGATCCACCATACTATAGACTTTCATTTGGTATCAGAGCAAGGTTTGATCAAATTACAGTAACACGTTTTTGAATCATTTTGATATGGCAAGTATTTTTCAAGAAGGACAATCCACAGCACGACCACCACTTTTTAATGGCTCTAACTATGCATATTGGTCAACACATATGAGAATTTTTATGGAAGCTAATGGTCTAGAAATTTGGTCAGCCACTCAAAATAAATATGAAGTACCTACTACTGCTATGAACACATGGACTGATGCACAAAAGACCTCAGCATCAAACAATGCTAAAGCTATGAACGTTTTATTTTGCTCTCTAGATAAAAATGAATTTTCATGTGTCATGTTATGTACTACGACATTTGACATTTGGCGTACTTTACAAATTACACACGAAGGTACAACAAAGGTCAAACAAACTAAGATTTCAATTTTGCAAAACCAATTTTCATCATTTAAAATAAAGCAAAATGAAACTATTGTTGATATGTATTCAAGATTTCAAACTATCCAACATGATCTTATGGCATTAGGAGTTAAATTTACTGATTTTGATTTAGTTTCTCGAATACTCAACTCTTTAACATCAGATTGGGAAAGGAAAGTATTAGCTATTGAAGAAGCTAATGATCTCTCTACTCTCAAAACTGAAGAGTTGATAGGAAATTTAATGTCATATGAAGCTAATTTGCAGGCATGAAAAAAACTAAATTCGGAAAAGAAGAACATAGCATTTCCAGCAACAAAAAATGATGACTCTATTTAGATGAAGAAGAGATAGTCTCCATTGCCAAGAATTATAACATATTCAAGAAATTTAGAAAGATGACAAAATTCCAAAAAGAAGGGAAGTCCAACACAATAAACTTATCTCAAATTAAGTGCTATGAATGTGATCAATACGGACATATGAAGAAGGATTGCCTAAACTCAATAATGATAAAAAGAAGAACAAATTTGAAAAATTCAAGAAGAAGAAGGCTTTCAAAGTAACATGGGAAGACTCGGATTCTTCATCATTTGAAAGTGATAGTGATAGTGATGGAGAACAAGCTAATGTGTGTTTTATGGCACAAACTGATGAGGTATGTTCGGAACTTAGCTATGACGAATTATTAGAACTTAGCATGGAATTAGATGATAAATTTAGACAAATTAAAAAATTGAACAAAGAATATATAGCTAAAATAAATAGATTAGAACTTGAAGTAGGAATGTTAAAAGATGAAAAAATTATCTTAGAAGAAGAACTAGAATTATCTCAAGAAAAAATTAAAAATAATTTGATAGAAAGTAAGGCTATTACTATTGATTTTGAAAACACTAAAATAGTAAAGGATGATTTACTAAAAGAAAAAGTCAACTTGAAAAGCAATATTGAAATATTAAAAATTGAAAATTTAGAATTAAAAGAAAATTTAGATAAAATTACAAATAATGTGTCAAAATTCAATAAAGAGAAACAAGATTTAGAAAACCTTATCAAAACTTCAAAACCATCAAGCAATAGAAATGGAATAGGATTTAAAAATATTTCTAAACAAAAAGGAAATGATGTAAAAAGATTTTTTTATACAAAAACTAAAAGTTTACCTATGTCTAGTATGTATACCAAAACTATGAAAATTTGGATTCCTAAGACAAATAATAATTTGATTAAACAAAAACATATTAATAATTTCTTAGAGAATGTAGTCTGTAATAAAAATTATATTTATAAAGGTACCAAACCATCGTGGGTATGGCTACCTTCTCCTAACAATTAGGACCCTAACAAAAGTATATGGGTACCAATTAAAACATTTTTTATTTTGCAGGTACCCAAAATAAAACATAAGGAGAAATGGATACTAGATAGCGAATGCTCCAAGCATATGACCGGAAATTCAAAAATGTTATCAAATATTACATACATCGATGGTGGAACGGTAACCTTTGGAGATAATTCAAAAGGATATGTCGTTGGCACTGGAGAAGTCATCAATTATGGTATTTCTAACTCTCCTATTATTACAAATGTTTTATTAGTAGAAAATCTAAAACACAATCTACTAAGCATTAGTCAATTATGTGACAAAAGGCTTTCAAATAAATTTCGAAAAAGATAGATGTAATATTTTAGATAATAACAAACAACTTATATTTGATGGTTTTAGAAACAAAAATATCTATGTATTAAACATGAATATAAATAAAAATTCAAATTTATGTTTAACCGCCAAACATAATGATCCATGGTTATGGCATAAACGTTTTTGCCACATCAATTTGAAAAGCATTAATAAATTGGCAAAATATGAGTTAGTTAGAGGTTTACCTAAAATAAATTACAAAGTAGAAAATTTATGTGACGATTGTAAAATTGGAAAACTAAAGAAAACCTCTTTTAAATCTAAAAATAATATTTCTACAAAACAACCATTAGAATTATTACATTTAGATTTATTTGGTCCAACAGAAATACGATCTATAAATCACAACAAATATGTTTTCATCATAGTTGATGATTTTTCGAGGTATACATGGACCTTGTTTTTAAAACATAAAAGCGATACTTTTGAAATTTTTAAAATATTTGCTAAAAGAATTAGAACACAAATGGACTTGAAAATTAAAAATATTCGAAGTGATCACGAAGGAGAATTCGAAAACGATCTTTTTACTAATTTTTGCAATAAGAAAGGAATAAGTCGTAATTTTTCTTTTCCTCGCACACCTCAACAAAATGGTGTAGTAGAAAGAAAAAATCGTACGTTACAAGAATGTGCACGAACACTACTAAATAGTAGTGGTTTACCAAAACACTTTTGGGCGGAAGCTATTGCCACAACTTGTTACGTATTAAATCGAGTAACCATACGTCCTATTACTAAACAAACTTGTTTTGAAATATTTTTTGGAAGAAAACCTAAAGTATCATACTTTAAAACTTTCGGTTAAAAATGTTTTATATTAAATACAAAAGATAACTTAGGAAAATTTGACCCGAAGGCCGATGAAGGTATCTTTGTTGGATATTCTGATCGTAGCAAAGCATATAGAATTTTTAATAAATGAAATAATACTATTGAAGAAAGTTTACATGTTTCGTTTGACGAAAATCTATTTAACAATCATACTAATGATGAAGAAGAGACTATTCCAATAACAAATTCAACAAATTCTATTAACAATGAAACAAATATGCAAAATAACACTTTAATATTATCTCCTAGAATTCTTAAGAATCATCCAAAAGATAATATCATTGGAGATCTCAATTCTAGAGTAACTAGAAATCAACTTAATCAAATAAGCCATGTAGCATTTGTGTCAAATCTTAAACCAAAAAAAATATAAAGAAGCTTCAAATGATAACTTTTGGTTAATGGCTATGCAAGAAGAATTGAATCAATTTGAACGTAATAATGTTTGGGAACTAGTTCCAAGACCTGAAGACCAATCGATTATAGGAACAAAATGAGTATTTGAAAACAAAGCAGACGAGAATGGAAATATTGTAAGAAATAAAGCACGCTTAGTTGCTCAAGGTTATAATCAAGAAGAAGATATCGACTACGACGAAACTTTTGCACCAGTAGCAAGATTCGAGGCCATACGAACATTACTCGCTTTTGCAAATCATCACAATTTTAAACTGTTTCAAATGGATGTCAAAAGTGCTTTCTTAAATGGTTTTATCAAAGAAAACGTATATGTTGAACAACCTCCACTATTTACTCATGAAAAATATCCCGATCATGTTTTTAAATTACAGAAAGCTTTATATGGTTTAAAACAAGCTCCCCGAGCTTGGTACGAACGACTTAAAAATCACTTAATTACATCTGGTTTTCAAATAGGTAAAATAGATACAACTTTATATATTAAACGAGAAGATAAAGATATTTTAGTTGTGCAAATTTATGTAGACGATATTATTTTTGGTTCAACTAATGAAAATCTTTGTAATCATTTCTCAAATATTATGACCAATGAATTTGAAATGTCTCACATGGGAGAACTAAATTTCTTTTTATATTTACAAATAAAACAACTTGAAAATGGTATTTTTATTCACCAAGAAAAATATTGTAACGACCTATTACGACGCTTTGGAATGGATAAAATTTCAAGAAAACCAACACCGATGAGTACTACTGTTCACTTAGAAAAAGATGATAACGGAAAAGATTATGATGAAAAATTATACCGTAGCATGATTGGTTCTTTACTCTATTTGATGGCTAGTCGACTCGATATTATGATGAGTGTATGTCTTTGTGCTCGATTTCAAGCAAAACCAAAAGAATCTCATCTAAGAGCTATTAAGCATATTTTACGTTATCTATCTAGTACTAGAGATTATGGTTTGTTTTACCCTAAAGGATCATCGTTTGAACTAGTTTCATATAGTGATGCGGATTTCGGAGGGTGTAGAACAGATCGTAAGAGTACTAGTGGAACATGTCACTTTATTGCACAATCATTAGTTTCATGGTTTAGCAAAAAGCAAAATTGTGTTTCTTTATCTACTTGCGAAGCCGAATATATCTCAACAGCTCTAGCATGTGCGCAAGTAATATACATGCAACAAACACTTATGGACTTCGGTAAAATTATCAATAAATCTCCAATATATTGTGATAACATGAGTGCAATGAATTTATCAAAAAACCCTGTCAATCACTCACGAACTAAGCATATAGATATACGACATCATTTTCTACGAGACAATGTTGAAAAAGGAAATATCTCATTAGAATAAGTAAATACCGAAAATCAAATAGCAGACATCTTTACAAAACCACTAAATGAACAAACTTTTATTAAACTCCGACGTGATTTAGGGATTTGCTCTCTTCATGATCTTCTTACTAAATAATTCCTGCTTCATCTAGCCTATGTTTAGTCAAGTGTTTTTCTATCCACAAATTATAATCAGTAATTCATACACCCTTTGTTTTTTAGATAGTTAGTTTCTCTATAAATAATTTTTTAACGTATATATAAACAATTATACTTCAAGAAAAATTATATACACACAATTCATATTTTCCTCAACAAACAAAATATAGCCATATCTTCTGATAACTCTTATATTTCCATCTCGATGCCTACGCCGGATAGCTCGGTTGATACACCCCAGCGACTTCCTACACCCACACCAATTCATGAACCGACGCATAGGTGGTCCTTATATCATACGGGATTTACTCCCGATAGCAAGAAGACCAAAAGATCTCTGTTTGTATCTCCTAACACAAAAGAGAAAATTGATGAAATTCATCATTATCAGAAACAACAGATAGATCTTCAACGAGAACTATATTTTGAGCAAAAAGTCACAGCACGTCGCCTAAGCTTTTTGGAACAAGTAGCAATGAAGTTTTGTTCGTCACGAAAGAAAGATGTCCATGAACCACTCCCAAAACGTTGTAGTTCTTTGGATCCCTCATCTTCATATCGTACTCCTTCGGACCCTTCACCAAGACGATATTCTGGCTCTCCGAGAACCCATGAACGTGGAAATATATGGTCTCCACTTAAACCATGGACGGATGACAAGTCAGGAGATCGCAAAACTCCATCGCCTTCTAAATAAATTATATTTGTATGTATCTATGCTTATTTGTTATTTAATTTCACAACAATAAAATTACTTGTTATAAAAATTCAAGAAATAAGCAAAACCATCAAATTTTAGGCTATTTTTAGCCACACTGCTTATTTCAAACGTCTGACTATGGCCTTCAGACGTCTGACACAATGATATACGTCTAAAATTTACGCACTGTGCATATGTCAGACGTCTGATATACCTCCCATACGTCTGGAATTTTTCTCTGTCTTCTCCAAATAAAAATCAAAGCATTTCAGACGTCTGAAATAAGATCCAGACACCTACCTTAGTTCTCTGCCTCTCCAATTTTACAAAATTCGATCAAACCAGACGTCTACATCAAAAACCAGACGTCTAATTTTATCTGCTGCACTCAATTTAGGGCAAACCAGACTTTTGAATTCTAATCCAGACGTCTGATTCCCAATCGATCATTTAAATTCGCCCAGATAACGTCACTTTTTTCTTTTATCTCAAAAATTATTATAACCTACGATTTTCTCAGAGACGATTTTCTTTCCAAAGCATCATCTTTAAGCAAATCTAATCATAATGCCTCCTCGCACTAAGAATCCCAAGATGTCAAAAAGAAAACAAGACCAACCGACCTCATCATCAAATCCTCAGGTGTGCTCCGATGAACAGATCGAAAGGTGGATGAATAAAGCGCCGCATTCCATCAAAAGGTATGAAGACATCCAAAAGAAAAAACTCCACATAGGTCCATTCTACAATCTCCTTAAATTTCCTATGTATGATTTGGATGAACTATGTGAAAATGCCGGGTTGGAAACCTTAATTTATTTTACTTCTATTGATGTCCAAATAGACCAATTAGCCATATTTTTATTCTATGCGAATTTTGACAGTACTTCAGTGTGGAACACTGAAAATGAGGATAACTGGCTCTGGTCTAGCGTGTATGGGAACACGATTAGATTAACTCCAGGCATAATAGGTCGAACCCTAGGATGCTCTGACACAGGGGAAGACCTATACAGCATTTCGGATATGCGCTTCAAGCCACGGAACAGTATAACGCATCAAATTTGGGAGGACGAAATGCCAAAATTTTCCTCCAAATTTCTACGTCTAAAAGCTCAACTCCTAACTCGAATGATAATTAACACAATTTTTCCACGATGGGAAGTCACGAGCAAATCACCGAATTAGAGCACAAAGCCCTATATGCTCTATTTAGTGGAACAAGAGTAAATTGGGTCAAATTCATCTTCGACGAGCTAAAGCATTTTTGGACTCGATCAAGGCCGTCAATTATTTACCCAACTTATATTATGAGACTACTTCATGCACATAACATTCCATCCTACCTATCGACATTCGAAGAAATCTCGCCTAAATATGCTTCTACCAAATTTTTCTCTCTGATGCACCTACCCGAAATCCCTCCAGAATTCATGTCCTTCGAAGATTGGACGCACAATCGTCAATCTAGAAGAGTTGAACCTCCTCCTTAACCACACATTGATCCATCCCAAGAGGAGGAACAACATTGAGAAGCCACTCCTCCTCCCGCACCATTTGATTATCCGGGACAAGATGAAATTACGGAGACACGAACGGATACAAATCCAAACGAAAGTGTTCGAGATCTCACTCTTCGAAACCAACAAATTCTATCTCAAAATCAAAAGCTTTTGGCTAAGAGAATTGACAACTTCGAAACATCATTTGCTACACGCCTAGCCATAGTTGAAGAATCCCTTTCCACTGTCTTGTCGGTTCTTAAAGAAGTACTACAACGGGTTCGTGGTCCAACACCACCTTCTGAAGATTGGCCAACCCTAGTACCTTCTCCTCCCGCAAAACATTCCAAACTCTCCGAGAATGAACCTCTCAAGGAAGCTTTGACATCTCCTACAAAGGCTAGCACTTATGAAAAAGAAGAACCAAAGGAAGATGATCAAAATAAAGCTTCTCCAAAGGAATCATAGATTTTGGGAATCATAGACTTTAGGTTTTTGGAATATCAATTTTTGTACAAATCTATGTTTGTAATCACAATTCAAGTTTAATGAAACTTTCTTTTTTGATAATTGGCTTCAATTTTATAATTCTTTTTGATAATGCCAAAGGGGGAGAAATATAAGTATAATCATGAAACATTAAAAATAAGCACATATTCAGGGGGAGATTTATAATCTATATATAAGTACATTGAATAGTTGTCATCGTCAAAAAGGGGGAGATTGTTAGGAAATCAATTCTATGGTTTCGATGATAACAACTATACAATGGAAATCGAATATGCATATATATATATATAGGTAATTGATAAAGTAACATCACCAAAGAGACAAGAACAAGACTCAAAATAAGTATCAAGAGGCTACAAGTCGATAGAATCGAAAGAGGAATGATACAGGCACAAGAAAAGCAACATGCACAAATCCAGACGTCTGAGTGCACTAGCCAGACGTCTGATTGAATTCTCTGGTTCGCAAATCAAACAGAATCAGACGTCTGGTTTTGATACTCAGACGTCTGAAAAGTCACCATATGCAAAAATATATAAAAGACAGACGTCTGAAACATTTTCCAGACGTCTGGTTTTGAACTCGGCTGCTACCATTCAAAGTACAACTGTCACAATTGAAAAGACACCTTCGCTCCTCCTCGCTGCAACTCTTCATCATCATCAGGAGCGACCATAGAACACTTGCTAATGGATGCAACTACTCAAGGAATCTCTCTACCACTATAAATAGCATCAAGAATCCAAGAGAAGAACCTACCTGACTTACTTGCGCTTTCTACTCTTATACTCCGATATATTCTTGATCTCTAGCAATCTATACTTGTACTCTACTCTTCCAAATATACAGTTTCTCATAGATAACAATCTCTAGATATATATTGGAAGCATTTTCACTATATAGTCAAAATCCGTGTAATAGAGAACACACAATTGACAAAGAAACTCTGCTATTGTAAACATGTTCCTCCGGGTGAAGTGAGGGTTATTTGGTAAAAGGAAATTCCGAAGAGGAGCTTCGGGACTGGACGTAGGACGGGAGGTCCGAACCAGTATAAAATCTCTGGTGTGATTATTCTTGTTTACATACTTTAATATTGTTACAATATAGTTTAAATTAGTCACATACTTGTCATTTGCATAATCGATCCACCATACTATAGACTTTCATATAGTAGTGTATTAGATAGGAATTAAGTATGTCGAATACTTAAGCCAAAATGGATAGAAAAAGTAATGGAAAAAAAGGAAAAAAAAGATGAGTATTAAATCGACATACTTAGCTCTTATTTAATGCAAGACTATGATGGTCGCCCTTAACAAGCCCTATTCTCCACATTAGCAGACAGAACTACTCAGTAATTCTCTTTGTTAATGTGGGTATTGGGGTGGGGAGTTACACAAGTCATCCATCCTAGGCAATATATAACAATTCTTCATAGTCAACCCATTCAAATTTCCATAGTCGATGCACATCAGAAATGACTAATCTGACTTCTTTACAAATACCACTGAAGTTCCTCAGGATGAACTACTTGGCCTAATGAAACATGTTTTCCCTCCATACCAAATTTATTCAAAATTCACCCACTCTTCTACGTGGTAATCCCGTTACTTCTTTGAAAACTTCTTCAAATTCTCAAACTACCAATCTTATCTTCCTGTTCTTCCATTGCATGCAATGCAATTCCAAAATTCTCTTTTATAAATCTAAGGTTGTCATAATCCTTTTCTCCTCCTTATGGGTTTCACAAAATAATAATTCTATCAACATAATGGATCCTAGCATCATTGTACACAAACAAAATCCATACCCAAAATTAAACCATACCAACGAAGTCAAACATATAAGATTGCAAACGAACAAATCTCCATATAAAAAAACTCAAGGTTAGTGAACCTTAATCCAAGAATGACATACCCACCTATTATATTAACCACATGCAAAGACGTAATCAAATAGCTAGTATCTAACTCCAACTTATCCACTAAAGCTTTCAAAATGAAAGAGTGCGTTGCACCAATATCAAAAAATACTCTAACCGAATTATCGAAAATCGACATTATACCTCCAAACACAACACCCTTCTTCTTTTCTTCAGCCATTGGTCCAGCCGACTGTCTTATCAAAGCATATACCTTTGCCTTCTTCAGCTCCAGGAAATCTTTCTTCTTATGGCCAGGTTTATTGCTAATTAAAGCACTTGGCCCTATCCTTATTCTCCAACTAGTTATAACTAATAAAATAATGCAGTTCTACCCGCGGTTGAAACTAGTAAGGTCCGCTATGCTTGGCTTCTAAGCTCCGCCTCATGAGGTCTTTCTTTCTTTCTAATACGGGTTGAATCTCTTCTTATACCCACTCTCAGATCTAACATCAATCTTCCTCTCTTCATGAAACAAGAAATCATATCTCCTTCCATTTTAAAAACAATTCACAAGGAGAGAGATAGTGCATCATCACCTTATGATTTAGCTCTTTCTTAGGCCTTTGCCAAATTTCTCATTGATTTTCAGTGGAGTATTATTATGTTCTCTTTCATACTTCGACAAAGCAATAAACAGCTGAATATACTTTCCAAATTCATCTATCCCTACTTCAAATCCAAAAATTCTCTACATAAAGCACTCTTATACGATTCAGGTATAAATAGAGCCTCGAATCGCTCCTTAAACTACTCCCAAGTTATCTCCTCTTCTGGTACTTTAGCATTAAATGCTTCTCATTAGCCAAAAGAATCCTCCTGAAGCTAACAAGAAGCCAATCACCTCTTCTAAACATTATCATAACCCAAGTCTCCAAAGATGGGCTCACGCACCTTTGATCAATTCATAATTTCCATAATTGATTCCTTTACAGAGAAACACTTTTCCTTCACAGTTCTTATAATCTTGAGTCCTCTTGGAAAAGTCAACCCCTCTAACTACTAGTCTTGGTTCAATAATTCTAATTAGTTGTTGCCTCATCATCAATCCTATGTAATGATGAAAAAGAGCATTCATCTATCTCTAAAAACTGGGGTGGGAATCCTATTACCGGCTTCAACATGAAATTCCAGGGTTGCCCCCTCCTTGGCCATTAGTTTGCATACTAGTGGTTCCACTACTAGCATATTCTCTTACACCTCCCAACGTCAAACATCCACTTCACATCTTCAATCTCGCTTTCTATAAGAGAAAGTGTTTGTAAGAAACAAAAGTAAAAAGAGTGAAAACAATAGTAGAGGGATAGATATATCAACATATATATATATATATATATATGTTGATATATAAGTATGTTAGATGCATATCTTATATGTAAAGACATGTATTTTACGTATCAGAGGATAGTAAAGTATTACTGTTAAATTCATATTGGGTCTTTATGCTGCTATAACTTTTAGTGATGTTGAGTAATTACATTTTCGATTGTTAGAAATTTTATTGGATGATTTTGACCCTAAAAAATTGTAAGGTCTATAAATTTTTGTAGGAGACGAATTAAGGGTCAAAATCACTTCTATTAGAAAGATATGATAGTTTCTCTTTCCATAGAGTAGTTACAATAGCTTTTAGACTTATCATTTAGGAGAAATTACTATTTGAAGTTTAAACAATTATTGGACAATTACATGGGTGGTTAGTGGGGTTTAGGTTAGACCTAAAAGCTCATTTTAGGAATTATGCTAAGTGGGGCTGATGGGGGCATTCTCTTGCTCATTACACACTTCCCAATAACATCAACCGCCTTTATTAATCTCCTCTCTAACCAAAAAGAACCATTTTCCCTACTTAAACTAGCCAAATCATGTCAGTAAGGGGTAGCAAGGTGATTAACTTGATTACTATTTAGGTCATCTTAGGATTTGTGCATCCACTATTCAAGTTTAGGATTTATGCATTTTGGTATTAGGTGAGCGATTTTACACTTCTCACTATCCTATGTTAGTTAATATAGCAAAAATGACATTTTTAAGATGGTTTTGAACGTTAAAATGTTTTCGCATTTAGATCTAACTTTAATAAAAAAACTAAATGGTTTTAAAAGGATAAATATGTATTTTGATTCATTTTGACCATTTTAATAAACCGCTCATTATTTTGTGCATGGTTAGATCTAAGATATTATAAATGCTTGTATATGACTTGTATTGCTTCGTGATGATGTATGGATGTTTT
This sequence comes from Allium fistulosum, assembly GCA_030737815.1. Lineage (NCBI taxonomy): Eukaryota > Viridiplantae > Streptophyta > Magnoliopsida > Asparagales > Amaryllidaceae > Allium > Allium fistulosum. The sequence goes on from JASFAW010000014.1 coordinate 12,051,851, forward strand.
GCATTATTTGTATATGGTTGTTTGTTGTGTTTTTAACTCATTTTAGTGTAGTTAGATATTGGTCATTGTTTGAATGGTGAGCGAAATGATCAAAATGTGCTGAAACCAAAATATGTTACTCTTGGAGGCCTAAGGAGTCTATGGTTTTGGTTGCAAGTCGATTGGGTTCGAATTGTTGGTTTTTTGGTGATATGAAAGCAATTCCATGGTGATGGTGCAAATATGTCGATGGAAGAGCACTTCGGGGTTTCTACTGCTTGACTTTGGGGTGCTAAAAGGTGGAGTGCATTTCGGGCTTGTAAGAAATAACGAGAGGTTTTGGGGCCATGTGGTAAATTGGTTAAGCATGCTACCTCCAAAGCTTTTCATTTTAGAGGCATGGGCTTGGTTTTAGGGCAAAGATGTGGAGGCTTTGAGGTATGGAAATATTAGCTCTAGGAAAGGTGGAAGACGGTAAGAGGTTTTGTGTTGGACTTAGAAATTTTTTGACATAGGGAAATCTCTCGACATCGGCATGATGACTTCATGCATTTTGATGTGCGGCTTTAGGACTAAGGGGTTTTAGCTTCAGGATATCGAAGAAAGAGGAGAGTGTTAGGTTGGAAAAAATTAACCTTTTGGTTAAGTAATCATGTGAGAACTGATATGATATGGTCAGTATAGACATGATTATGGTCGGGGACACGCCCATCTAGGGTTTCAGAGGATTTAAGGCATGGACTTCGTGGTGCATGCCATGTGTGTTTGTTCGGTCATTCAATGTTCGATTCTGATGTTATGGCATAATGAAGAATGACTTGGTGGTGAAGCGATGTCGTGACACTTCGATATAATGACTTGGAAAATTTGATAAGATGATTCTACGATGTATAAGGGGTGTTTAGAGATGTTCTGATGATGATGACTCGATGATTGGAGTTGTGACGATGATATATAAGAATGGGTTCAATGATGATAACTTGTGAGTGGAACTACTATGTTCCACTATATGAATGGAATAGAACGTGATACTACGGGAACGTTTGCAAAAAGGGATCGTTGATACTTGGAGGTTTCCAGTATGCTCGTAAAGAGGAGGTATGTGGGTGCACCCATATGGATCATTATTGTATTCGAATCTTATGACCATCGATTACCGTGAACTTAATGGTTGCGAGTCTAGTTCCTTGCTTACGAAGTGGCATGGATTTGAGCACTGAGAAACTGATATTTTCTATTATATTTTGGCTAAAGATTGAGCCATATGAGTAATCATGCATCCAACGCACCTAGTTGACGTGAAGATTGTTATATGGATATTATGCCTGCTATGTTTGTTATGTTAGCCGATACTTTATCACTCTAAGGATGTCATATTATGTAGGTATTATGGACTTGGATACGTGGATGCTAATATCGTACTCAGATTAGTAGTACATCCATATGATGGTAATGATAGTAGTTTAGCATATATTGTTATGTGCTAGCTCTTTGGATACAGGGGCAAGTCAGGTATGATTCTCCATAGCCTATGTCCTATACTATATTGATCTTCATAGTATATTGCGATTGTTTTATTGCTCACACACACAAGACTATTATCAAACTCGAGGTTTTATGCTTTGATTTTTATTACCTTGGGTACTCTTAAATAAGTAGACTGGATAGTAGGTATGAGACAATACATAGGGTTCTGCAGATGGAGTAGCACGAGGTTACACTTTCATATACTGTTATTTTGGGCTTATTTTTGCTATTATTTCGTTATGCAACACTATGGAGAGTAGATGGTGTTTGATTATTATTAGAGAAAAATTATCATTTGAGTTATTATTTTATATATAAACTATATGAGGTTTGTATAACTGTATTGAACCTATGCTCTGATCTATGATGGTTTATATAGTTCTTTTCTATCTTGCCTATTATATATCTATAATGACTATTATATTTTATCCTTGCGTTATGAGGTATACAATAGGTTTACTTAAGATATTTTCTACCTCTATTCACCTGGGCAGTCATCCATTTTTCATAAGTCGGGTACCATTATAGCACACTATACAGGTACATTGCGTATCGGAGGTATAAGACTATCGTCATATTTAGTATCAAAGCTTAGGTTGCATAGTTAACCTAGGTGATATCAGGATCCATTAGAGATAGAGTATGAGTTATCACTCTAGAATAGATTGAGAGTATATAAGAGAGCGTTCTTGTTATATATATTGGTTTACGAAACTATATAGTAGTATATATAAGTCACATTGCATACACTATTATCATTGATGCAATATTTCTCTATTAGAGACCGATCATTCTTAAACAAGTTGTTAAGATCCATTTATGGTCTTAAACAAGCTTCAAGAAGTTTGAATAAGTGTTTTGATACAGTAATCAAAAAATTTGGTTTTTATCAGAACACAGAGGAAGCGTGCATATATTGGAAATACCAAGGAAGTGTTTTAGTGTTCTTAGTTATATACGTTGATGATTTGTTACCGATTGACAATGACATTACGTTATTGCAATTAGTGAAAGCATGGTTATACAAGAACATCTCCATGAGGGATTTGGGAGAAGCGACCTATATACTGTGTATTAAAATCTATAGAGGTAGATCTATGAGGCTGTCAGGGTTGTCCCAATCACTGTACAAAGATACCATACTAAAAAAGTTCAATATGTAGAATTCCAAGCATAGAAATGTTCTGACGCAACATGGAATCATCTTTTATAAGAAAGATGCTCCTCGTATTAATAACGATAAAGAGCATATGAAGAGGATACCATATGCATCCACAATCGGTTTCATAATGTAGGTCATGTTTTGTACTAGACCAGATATGGCATATGTATTAAGATGCGTAAGCCCATACCAGTCTAATACTGGAAAAAATTATTGGACCGGTGTAAAATGTATACTTAAATGTTAGGAAATAATAAGGACCTAATCCTTATATACGTGAACTGAGACCACCTTATGAAGGGGAAATAACAAGAAACATTAGTTGATTCCACAATGAAGGCCGAATACACTGACCTCAACAAAGTAGCTAAAGAAGCGGTCTAGATGCGCTAATTTATGAGTGAGCCAGTAGTGATTCCCAAAATGGAGGATCTAATAACATTATTTTATGGCAACAATGCTGTGACGCAGATCGTAAAGAAAACTAGAGCACACAAGAAATCAAGACATATTCTTTAGAAGTTTCACCCCATTAGAAAATCTATCAAGAAAAAAGAAGTCATAATTCTAAGAGTAGATACAAAAGGACAACCCATGTAGGTAAAGCATTTAGCAGTCCCAAATGGATGGAGGTGTAAAAAGTTATGGCAGAGATAAAGCGGGAATATAGCAGAAAATAGCGAAGGTGCAAAATGCTTCATAAATATAAAACCAAATATTTAAACTTAACTTATTCTCATTCTCACATCATTGTGTAGGAAAAAGAAATATTGTTTAATCTTATAAAACAAAACCAAAGACTATCATGATTTATGCAGTCTAGACTTGGTGACTACAATATGTTTCTAACTTATATTAAGCACTTATGCCTTAAAATCAGGTCTTTACCGTACCATTATTGATTTGGTTAAAAAATAACTAGTCAAATCAACCTTTTTGTATTAATTTTGCTAAAGCGGGTGCTAAAAACTTGATTTAGCGAATGTAGTGGAAATAGCGAGGGTTAAAGCGGATCTACTATTTAATATCTCTAAATTGAAAAAGTGTAGCAGTTGAAATGCGCTATGAGCTATAGTAGAGATTTTCGAGTTTTTAACTGCATAGAGTTTAACATAGCAAATCTATTCACGAAAGGTCTACATGTGTCAATTCTCAATAACTGATCGATAGAATGAGATTGAGATTCCATAATTGGCACCAAGTGCAAGTGGGAGATTGATAGAATTAGGGGTATACCCTAGGGGTAATTTTGTGATTTATTATAAATTATTAACTCTGTAATAAGATCTTTTTTGAAATAAAAAGTGTTCGATTATATATTTGCCATACCATATTAGTGTTAGTTATTTATTTTATTTAAGTATATTTAATAGAAATCCTTAAATGGTATTGTTAAACCTAAAATTGGTATAACACCTATGATGCTAATGGCGACAAAATAATCCTTAATTCTAGCACGTATGGTTTAATTGATGTTGATTAAAAGGTGCTATTAAGAAAAAGTTTACCATTTAAGACTTGGTATGAGATGACATCACTAAAGAATGGATCTATTATTCCATTGGGCTTTTGATGTTAAGTACTCCAAAGCCTATATGTTTTCTTGAAATATGATATTTGAGATCTCTTATGGCCACTTAGAATTTAACATTCAAGAGCCCTTAAGATCACTTGGAATATATATTCTAGATTCCATATGGTCTTTAGAAATTGGGTTCTCAAAATTTTATGCAATATCTCCAAAGGAGCTAGAGAAGACAGGTAGCAGATGATTGCAATAGCCCATTAAGCATTAATGGACTAGATATTGGTCCTTATATTCAAAGTCCAATGTCCATATGCATTAGGCAATATATTAATTATGCACATAAACACTTGATTAGGCTAAAGGACCTCTGAAATAGATCATATCGAGCTTTGCGTCTAAAATGCTTTATTATATGCATGTCCACGTTGATAACATTCAAAGTGCTTAGTCAAAATGATAGGCATGATCAAGTCCTTGTTCATATAAATTGTGCACGATTATAGTCAAATAGGAATTTTCCCAAATTCAATTTAAGGTTCAGAAGAGTTTAAATTCACGAGTGAGAAAAGAAATGATCACCCCCATCTCATACACCTAGGTCCGTATTTATAGGGGTAGATGTGTGATGCTGCAATTTGGCTTTGGCATCCTTGGGCTTCGGCATCGTCGACACTGCATAATGTTAAACTTTGTTCAATGATGACCTTCGGCATCTTTAGGGGTAAGGCACCGTTTTGGTGTCATCTCATTAGTAAAGGGCATGGCATCAATGACTCCCAACATTGATGGCTTCTGTTGTGATGATCAACAATCTCTATTGGTCAAAAGCGGCATCACTTTAAAGTGATACTAACTTGGCGCAACCTTGATTTGGAAGGTATTACTTAGTGTCCTATGAAGTGCACCAATACAAAACTGCGACTTCAGTTGTCGAAGACACCAATTAATGGGTGGCACTATTTAACATGACATTATTCTGAAGGTGACATCAAAGAATGGTGGCATGGAATAGCAGAAAAATCAATAACATCGTCATTGATCCTAGGTTGCATCATCAATGTAGCACTGGTAACAAGCTGGCTTTAATAATAATAATATCATATGACGTCAGTGAATAGCGATCAGATAATTTGTGACATCATTTGACAAACGGTGTCGACATTGATGTTGGTGAGAGGCGATGTTGTCTCGTGATGTTAAAGGTCCTGCATTGCTCACTATATTCTACATGCAATGTGCGGTACTATTGCCATCTAGCGTTCTTGGCCTTATTGACAACATGCGATTCCAACACAGACAAGGGGCGGCATCATTGGTGTTGGTACTGACCTATTATCATTCTTTCGGCACAGGTCATTGATGTGGCGTCTTGGCTATACCGCACATCGCATCACTTTGAGGATAAGTATAGTAACAGCTATATCGACATGCCGCATTCCTTCGACATCTATATAGATAGTAACATCTACACATTATTATTTTAGATCCATTGCTATAGCATTAACTCCTGCGCCATCACTTGTCCCTGCGACGTTGTTGACCTTCAACACAGAACCTAGCGGCATCGATTCCTTCGTGACGCCACCACTTATAGCATAACTTTCAGTTTTGAAATTATGTTGATAACATTTCTCCCTCTCCTTGTGTAAAAGAATCTTTTTACACTTTAGTGTAAAATCAAGAATTCCTTTGCGTTGCCCACTCCTTAGCAAGATTTCCTTTCTAGTCATGTTTTCCTATAAGATGCAAATCAAGCCATGATTATTATTGTTAACCTTTTGATAGGAAAACCTTTCAAAAGATCACAAAGGATCTTTTGTTCATAACCTAATGTTATTTTTAGAGTCTATTAGGATTAAAAAATTATCTAGAAATAATGATAGTCGTTTATGAATTATAATTTCCTAAGTAGAAATGTCATAGGAGAAGGATCGGAAATTCTTCTGGCAATAATAATAGAAGACTAGAAGACCATACGGTAATAATAACATCTTGAATAGAAACTAGGAACACAAATGATAACAAATAATAGAAAACCAGAAAATCCTTCTGGCAATAATAGAAGATCAGAGAACTAATCTGACAATAATAGAAGACCAGAAATCCTTTTCTAGTAATAATAAAGAAAACCAGAAATTCTCATCTGGCAATGATAGTAGAAGACCAGAAACTCAATCTGACAATAATAATAGAAGACCAGAAATCCTTATCTGATAATAATAATAATAAAAGACTAGAAATCCTTTTTTGGCAATAATAATTAAGGTCCAGAAATCCTTATAATAATAATAAAAGACTAAAAATCCTTTTTTGGCAATAATAATTGAAGGACAGAAATCCTTATAATAATAATAAAAGAACACCAGAAATCCTTTTCTGGCAATAATAATTAGAGGGCTTTGCACTGAAGGTCCCTATTTTTGATGTTGTTGTAAGAAAAGTCCCTATGATAATGAGTATGTAAATTAAGTCCTTGTTTTTTCTAAATCAGAAAGCGCAAACTATCTTGCACTTTTCAAAAATTTAAATTTTTTCAAAAATTTCAAAATTTTCAAAAAAAAAATCAAAATAAAAAAGCGCAAACTAGCTTGCGCTTTCCTGATAAAAAGTGCATGTTAACTTATGCTTTTCAAAATTTTCAAAAATTTACAAAATTTCAAAAAAAATTCAAAATCAGAAAGCGCAAACTAGCGCAAGTTAACTTGCATTTTTCAAACATTTCAAAAAAATTCAAAATAAAAGCGCAAACTAGTTTCCGCTTTCCAGATAGAAACCGCTGGTTAACTTGCGCTTTTCAAAAATTTCAAAAGTTTTAAAATTTTAAAAAATTTCAAAAAAAAAATCGAAGTAAAAAATTTGCAAGTTAGCCGGCATTTTCTGTTAGAAAAGTGCAGAACACCTTGCGTTTTCTATTTTTCGAAAGGTAGGGACTAAATTTAGATATTCATATCCATAGGGACTTTTCTTATAACAACATCAAAAACAGGGACCTGTGACTCTTTTCTTGTAATAATTAAAGGCCAGAAATTCTTACAATATTAATAGAAGATCAGAAATCCTTTTTTGATAATAATAATTGAAGGCCATAAATCCTTATAATAATAATGGAAGACCAGAAATCCTCTTTCGGTAATTGTGAGGTAAAAAACTAGAAGACCAATCTTGCAATAGTGCTTCCTTTAGCGCTAATGGAGAAATCCCGCTTTAAATTACAAGAGACCACATTTGATAATTCTTTCTCTAGAAGATAGTTTGCCTTTGTTTTGGAGTGCAATTGGCTTGCTTTGGTAGAGCTTCCTCTAGAAGATTGATTGTTCTTAGTAAGACTTTTGAAGGTGACACTAAAAACTTGTTCGGCGCTTTGGACTGGCCAAGGGCTTGTTCGATGCTTTGGACTGGCCAAAGGCTTACTCCGTCCTCACTCTAGGAGGCGCTTTAGTGAGGCCTATGAAGACGAAACTAAATGCTTGTTCGATGCTTTAGACTAGCCAAAGGCTTACTCCATCCTCCCTCTAGGAGGCGCTTCAACGAGGCATATGAAGACGACACTAAAGGCATGTTCGGTGCTTTGGACTGGCCAATGGTTTACTTCGTTCTCCCTCTAGGAGGTGCTTTAGTGAGGCCTATGAAGACAACACTAAATGCTTGTTCGGTGCTTTGGACTGACCAAGGCTTACTCCATCCTCCCTCTTGGAGGCACTTCAGCAAGGCCTATATAGACGACAGTAAAGGCTTTTCTTTCGTTTTAAGAGAATATTACTCCCTTCCATGGCTGATCTAATAAACAATTCTCGTTTCAACTCTTCTATTCATCCTTTGTCAGAAAATACATCCGCAAATATTTGGCATTCCATGTTCTTGCTATTATATTGCCATCTGGTTAGCATAGTTTGCAGGTTCCAAGTGGGATTACTTTATGTATAATTAAGGGTCCTTCCTAATTTGGTCCGAGCGGTCCATCTGTCGGATTCTTAGTATTTGCATAATATTTAGAGCACTAAATTTTCTTTTTGAAATGTTCTTTCCTTTACTCTAGAATTATAATATTTAGATATTCTTCGTTGATACGCGACCATTCGTATGGATGCTTCATCTCTTAACTCATTGATCAAGTCTAAGGATTCTTTCTTTAATTCTTGATTTGGATTGAATACATATGCAATTCTTCAATAAGAAGGCATTTCGACTTCAATCGGAAGCATGGCTTCACACTCGTATATTAGAGAATGGTCTTAATAGTCTTTAGTGGAGGTTTTAATGGAGGTTCTATATTCCCAAATTATATGTGGTAGTTCTTCCTTCCAATTTCCTTTAGCTTTATTCAATCGTTTTTTAAGAAGGGTCTTAATAGTCCGGCTTCAATGGCTCCGTTGGCTTTGGGGTGCACGACAAATGAGAAACTCTTTATGATTCCATTTTTATTACAGAATTGGGTAAATTATTCACTCTCAAATTGAGTTCCAATGTTGGAGATTATCTTATGTGGAATTCCAAATCCGGTGACAATATTCTTGATTACAAATTTGAGCACTTCCCCAATGTGTATTCTGTTTGCACAAGAATTGGGCAAACACCTCCGAGTCTGAATTTAGTTAAGTTGCCTTTAAGTTGTTTGATATGCTATTTTTCATGTTTCAATGTGTCATAAAGTAATCATTACAGTCACAAAACAATTCACAGGCTCAGAATAGGAAAGTAACTTAAAGGAAGTAAATCACACAAAGTTTTATCGTGGTTCGGCCAGAACATGCCTACATCCACTGTCCATCTTATTATTCCTCTTTGATTTGATTACAAGTACAAGTATGATTGGAAAGAGCAAGAAATTAGAGTAGCTGGAGTAGTTGAATCTCAGCAGAGTTTTCCTTCTCTTTTCCAAAAGTGTCTCCATTATTGTTGAGAAGCTCTGGTATTTATAGAGTGAAGTTGTGGAGTATGGAGGTGGAGTTATAACTTCCTAAATTTGGTCCGGCATGGAGCAAGCATGTCTGGTTAGGCAGCGAGAATCTGGACTGGCATAACATCCAATTAGTTTTTGTTCGGTAGCGGGGGGGGGGGGGGTTCTTGGAGTCGCTTTTGCCCTGAGGTAGTTATGCTAATTTGCCGGACCAAACATCTGATCCGGCAACTCTATGCACCAGACCAAATGTTTGGTCCGATGTTTAGGTGCAGTGCCAGACCAGATATCTGGTTCGGCATCCTTATGTCGTGCCGGACTAGATATCCGATTCGTCATCCTTATGTCGTGCCGGACCAGATATTTGGTCTGACATTCTAATGTCGTGCCGAACCAGATATCTGGTCCGGCATTTCCGGGAATGCCGAACCAAATATTTTGTTCGGCATTCCAGCTTGCATACTTCATTCAACGTTTTTCCTTTCCCTTTCTTTTGTCGCTGTCTTTCTTATGTGCCAATATACCGAGCCAACACTTGCCCCCCAAAGTACGTTGTGTTGCTACACAACGTACTTTGTTTGGTTCGGCACAAAACTTCACCAATCGGTCTGAAGTCTTGCGAAAACTTTTTGACTGTTCGGCTTTCCCTCCTTTTCTTTTAAATACCGCACCCTTCTATCTCATTCCCCTTCTTATACTTTTCGAATCCAAACTTCATTAATCGCCTTCAAGTCCTTCGAAGCTTTCAACGTTCAAATTCTTGATTTTTCCACTTCTCTACTGTTTGAGGTAAGGCTCTAGATCCGATCTTTGTTCCAATAGTTTTAGGGTTTAGGTTCTAGGGGAGTTTCATGGTTTTGGTAAGTGGAGAGGGTACTGCGAGCATTGTAGCCATGGAATAGGTCAGCAAGGGAAAGTGAAGTAGCGACAGTGAGATGCCGCACCTCCCTTTTTTTTATTGATAGGTGTTTGAGCCCCTGGTGGAGGTGGCGACTATGTTGGCGATTCGGGGCATCATCCACACTTCGCTCGGTGCCTCAATGCTCTAGGTTAGGGCACGAGATGGATCTCCAGATGATGTGGTGAGGGATGTAGCTAGGCCGTTGGTGAGAGGAGGAAGAAAAGATGTCGATTTTGCGCTTGGGTAGTGGAGTTTGAACCAAAGCAGCGCGATGGTGATTTGGTTCGGCACTCGGGGTGGTCTTCGGTTTGGTCCCGTGGCTGGGTAATGCCGGACCAGATTTAGATTTGGTTCAGTGGTTATGGACGTGCCGATCCAAGGGAGAAAACATCGGAGTGGTAACCATAAGTGTTGCATGGTTTGGTTCAGCGAATGGGTGATGTTGGGCCAAACCATGTGAAGCTCATCATAAGCGTTTGTTTTTCTAGTTACGATTGCACAGCTATTGGGGTGCTGAACTTATGTCTGCTTTTTATCTCTTTGTATAGGAAAGAAAACGTCATCTAGTCGTGAACTTCGATCCAAGCATGCATCTTTACAGCCTGCCGGAGCTGGCGTATCTTCCTTTGAGGCTCCTGCTAATCTTCCTAAACAACCTAGCTCCACGTATTCTTTAGTGGAGGGTTATGCCCCCAACCAGACGCTGGTGAAGCCTATCGAGTGCTACCCTAGCGTATTGACCGTTGAGAAACTTAATTTAATAGCTACGACATTCGGAATTATTCGCCGAGACATTCTGCTACCCGGGCCAAATGATAGAGCATGCTCCCCCCAGTGGGATATATGGCATATAGCAAATACCATTGTATGTATGGTGCAATTCCCCCGCTTACCCGCTGGATTTCCAATTTTGTGGTCTATCTGAAGGTTGCTCCTCTACAGCTTTAACCTAACTCTTATGCAATCCTGACCTGCCTATATCTTATATTCGTGAAGCGCTATCAGAGACCTCCTACCCACAGAGAGATCAAGTACTTATACAACGTGAGAAGTTACCGAAAAGGGAGCCCCTTCAGTAGCCTAGAGTCAGCCCATAAGTTCAAGCCTGTCCTTGACTTATATTCGAAATTCAGCATGTTTAAGAAGGAGTATTTCTTTGTGCTCGACGATACCGTTCCTCGGCAAGCTTTCACTTCTGGGTGTAAGTTTCCTTTATATCTTTTATATATTTTTTTGCCGACTTGGCTTCTTAATGTTTCGTATCTCAGGTTGTGTAAAGGCGGCAGAGGATGATAGTCTGAAGAAGATGGCCAAAGAAATCTTGGCTATTCCTGAAGCTGAGAGGGAAGCCTCTTTCTTGCTTTGCGACACAGCCCTCCGCTTCTACAATCTGATTGGCCCCGGTCAATCCGTGTTTAAGATTAGGCCAAGTTCTGTAAAGAGGGCTAAAGGAGTCGAAGGAAATGGGGGAGGCGCCAGCAAAGGCAAGGAAATAGTGGAAGAGGGCGAAAGAGCTGATGCTTCGAAGAAATAAGGCACAAAAAGAGAGTTGTTTGTCCTCCCTGTTCAGAGAAGTCATTGCACATAAGGGACGCTCCATATGTTGAAGGCGAGGAGGGTTCTCCTGTGGTAGATGATAGCGAGGATGAGGAAGGCTCGGAGAGAGATTCCGAGAAGACAAATTCGGAGGTTCAAGCTTTTCAAGATGTAGGATTTATGGGTAGCGAAGATCTGGGCACAACCCCTTTGAAGAACGCCGAGGCCATGCGGGAGTGGCCTGAGCAGCTAGATCAGTCCGAGCTGGCATCCAGGCCAACTTTGGTTGCTGGCACTTCTCAAGAGAGTGTGGCGACAGACGACCTGAGCAGAGTACTTATTCCCCTGGTTCAAAGCAGAGCGGGGATAAGTGAGACGTTCGGACTTTCTCCAGGTACTTTCGATTTCTGCATGGACTTTGTGGTACTTCTTGAGAATTTTTTCTTTTTAGACGAGTCTCGACCTCCACTTGCTCCCCAGTCAAACGGGGTCCAATCGTAGTGTGTCCTTCCTCTGAGTGAAGTCCAGTCCCAATGTATTCCCCAATTGAGTGAGACCCAGTCCCGACCACTTCATCTAGTCTCCCCTAAGGGTTTGTAGTAGCTTGTAGTGTCCAAGTGTCTTACATACCCTGTGTTTATGTACTCTTCTCTTTTTTTCTCTAAAGTTATTATTCATTTTGCCAGAAAAAGAAGAAATCCGTAAAGGAACGGGATGTCTAGGAGACTTGATCAATTCAAATGGATAAAAGGTGCCTCCATTCCTTCTAAGACTGCCTCCTAAAAGGAAAGGCCTGCACAAGAAAATGTTGAGGAGACTCAGTTGGGCTTGGACAGAGGAGAAAGCCTCGAGACGTATCAAAAACGTGCAAGGTCTCCTAACAAAGATGCCACCTCCCCCGGCTCTCATACCTCCTCCCGTCGCCATCGTTTAAATCGATCTGACCCCGAAGTGCGTGAAGTGCCTAGTGACCAAGGGGAAGAAAACATCGATGCTTACTTCTTAGACTTTCAACCGCCGACGAGGAATCCTTTTGGGAATCATCCCGATATCAATCCTGGTTATGTGGGTCGCCATCCTGCGGATCCTGATACCAAGTTCCTCCTGCCTCGTAATCTTATGGTTTGAATTTTAGATGAAGCCAAAACTCCCGACTTTGCTAACTTGACAACGAGAATGGTCTAGATCACTGATGAGACTGGGAAAATTGTTGATTATCAATCTTGTTTGGTCAAGGCTAGTGAGGAACTCGGGAGTGTCAATATAAGGTTGCACCTAGAGGTGGAGGATCTCCATAGGGCGCTTAGAGAGAAGGATGCGAAATTGGAGGCGGTTGAGGCATCTCATGTGGTTGAGATAAAGAGAGCTAAGGAGAAAGCAATGAGGGAGGTTGTGAGAAATGTGAATTACGGATGTTAAGGCTAGTATAAACACTAGAGGGGGGTGAATAGTGTTTTAAGGAATTACTAATTCATTTTGAGTTTATATTAATTTGAACACAAATGTATGCAATATTCAGACACAGATATGATCACAGATTCAAACACAGATGCAAATATAAAGTAAAAGCAGTAAAGGAAAGAACACACCGGATTTTATACTGGTTCAGAGTTACCCTACATCCAGTCCCGCACACAAATACGGATTTCCTTTCAAAAGCAATCTTTACAATTACAACCCTCGATTTCAAGGCCATGAGGTACACCACTCCAGATTCACAATCCTCTGGGTAGAGATACTTGATTTCCCGGGCAACAACTTCACCCAATTGATTTCCTAGGCTACAATCACACCTTTTCTCACTTGATTGATTTCCAAGGCTACAATCACACCTTTTCTCACTTGATTGATTACGAAGAAGCCTATAACTCTGAATAGCACCGAGGTCTTGTTGAGACAGTGATAGAGAATCAAACCAGAAATGATCTAGTTAAATTCAATGGTGATTTCGGTAGAGTAATGGTAAGAATATATATAAAGAAATGTGGAAGAAGAAGAGGAGTGAAAACCAGAAAAATATTATTTTAAAATTCATTGAAAACATCCCCTATTTATAGAAGAACAACAGCCATGTCCATTCGTGAAAGGTTATGACGAATAGACACTTCTTTTGAAATTCAAAATTTTGAAACCAACTGCCACTATGTCGACATGGGTATCTTGGGTATGTCGACATCCCAAAGGAAATTTTGGTGATTTGTTTTTCTTTGAAAATTACTTCTATCTTATATTAAAACTATTTTAAACTTTATAAATATACTTAACTATAGTTAAAATACATAAGTAAATATAGAGAATACTATATATATATATATATAATTTTACTATAATTTTATATTTAAATCTATGTATAAATATTAAATTTATTATTAAAGATAGTTTAAAAATAAGGATAATTTGATTTTGAAAATAAAGATTATTTTGAGGCTAAAAGTATTTAAAATCAGGATAGATGTTTTTGATTCTTTTAAAAGGAAGGTTTTGAAATCATTTTGAAAACAAGATAATTTTGTAAAATCATTTGAATAAAAGTTAGCGGATACAAACAATGTTCCACTAGATTTTTCGTAGGTTCCATCCTACTTAGGGTTCCATCCCTTTAACGGGCTCGAAGTGGATTCCATTGCAAATTGGATTTTAAGATGCCAGTGCTTTTCTAACAGTTTTAACAAAATTCCTAATTAAATTACTTATTCTTGAAATCTTGAACTCTTAATAATCTTGCTATTCTTGATATTCTTGATATTCATGAGTCTTCAATCTTGATATCTTGAATCTCTATACTGTACAGTCTTCATTCTTGATAACTGCATGGTTAAATCCTGCATATACATATATATCTAAACTATTATATTAGTATTTATATTTTATAATCTTATTCTAAGGTTGTTGTCATCAAAACCATCATCTTAAGGACTAACAGAGGCCACCGAATCGTGCAAAGTACTGATCGATGAAGGTGTGAGCTCAGTGGACGAGGCCAGACAAAAGGGCCTAGAGCAGATCTGGTATCTTAAGGGAAAGATGAAGAAGTCCCGGGAAGTCTTGGCTAAGTTGAAGGAGTCCCAGGGTGAGTGGCGCAAGGAAAAAGATGCCTACAAGGCTGAGATTGACGCGCTGAAGGCAGAGCAGGTCCGGCTGAGGAGAGACAAAGAACAGTACATGAACAAGGTGGTGTCCCTTCAAGCCGAAGTTGACAAGTCCAGCAATTTCTATGAGAATGTAAATCAGATGCTGAAGGACACCTATTATATGTTCTGGAAGCATGGGAACCTTCAATGGATGGTTGATTACCCTCAAGTGATGGCTGGGATCCATACTCGGCTCATCGAGGAGACCAAGGCTGTAGTTGCCCAGGAAGAAGGAGCAGTGTATGATGTTGGGATGGTGAATTGTCAGTTCACGATGGAAGAGACTAAGGCCATTGCTAAAGGATGCGAGCTGCTGGCGGTGGATGAGGATGATGAAGAGGGTTCGGATCATGAGGGGCTCGGTGATTCACTGAACATTACCGCAAGTACCTTATCCTTTTATTTTAGCTTCGTTATCTCTTATCACAGACTATAAGACTTATGACTTTTCTCGCTTGCCTTATACAGGGATGGCTTCAGGACAAGCTGTGCCACCTCTACCATTAAAGGGTACTGATGGGGCATCGCAAAAAGAGGCAGAGTCCCTCGAGCGATCCGAGCCTTCAAAGGACATGGCCGGAGGAAGCGGGCCAAGTGATAAGGATGTCCCTCCTACTTAGTCGAGAAAGTTTCCCTATTTTTTATTATATGTATTTTAGAGGATGCGGGGTTGTCCCATATATATTTTCTATATTGTACATACAGACTTGGTGTTGTCATGTTCGACTTTTGTTCTTTGTATGTTTATCTGAAATGATTTTTGTGACATCTGATTTTATAGCTTGCCTTGCCTGCTTGTGAACTTCTTATGACTTAGTTAATTGCTATTGTGTTCTGAGACGTGGGAAACCATAAAATTGTTGCCATATTCAAGGCCGATCGCGAATAATAATTACTCGGGCTATTGCCCGTGTCGTGAGTAGTATTCAATTTATTGTTGCCGACGTGGGTGCCGATCGTCAACTGCGAACTATCGCTGGCTGCAGCCATGCCTTAATCGTGGAATTTATAATCGGTTCGCAGTTGCCGGTGAGCCAAACGTCAATGATAAACTGCCTAGGCTATAAATCGTGCCTAATCCGTGACTTATAATCGATTCATCATTGCCGGCTTGGGGAGCTGATCGTCGACAGTGAACTGCCAGGCTTGTTTCATGCCTTTTGTCATGGCTATCTTATTTTCACTACTGCCGGTGAGCGCTTGCGATTGATCGCAATAGGAATAGCATCAGATAAACAATTAAGTAAAAACAAAAGTTGAAATAGGACAAACAATGCAAGACACCAATTTTTATAGTGGTTCGGCCGGAATATGCCTACGTCCACTGTCTTTCTTTTATTTCTTCAGTTAATACATGCTTCCTTACAATTCAAGAGAAATAACGGTGGAGGTGTTGGAGATTCTATGCTTTCCCGAACACCTCCCCGTCGACTGTTGACAGGATGTAAGCTCCATTACGAAGGTCCTTATGAACAACAAACGGTCCTTCCCAGATTGGGTCTAACGCTCTTGGATGTGGAAAGACCCGCTTGAGTACCAGCTCCTCCTCTTACAGTGCCCGAGGTTTCACCTTGAATTTATACTGCCTTGCCACTTTCTGTTTATGTGCGGTGGCTTTGAGGGCAGCATCATTCCTTTTCTCTTCGATTAGATCTAGCGACATATTCAAGAGTTCTTTGTTTTCTTCCAGATTGTAATGTATCCTTCGATGTAATGGGATGATCATTTCAACTGGGAGCATGGCTTTGGCTCCGTGTGCTAAGGCAAACGGTGTATGCCTTATCGTTGTCTTGTAGGAAGTTCGGTAGGCCTACAGTGCAGTAGGTAGTTCGTCGACCCATGCCCCCTTGGATTTCTCCAGTTTCTTTTTTATCAGCGTTTTTAAAACCTTGTTTACCGCTTCGACCTTTCCGTTGGCCTGGGAATAAGCTACAGCCGAGAAGCTTCGAAAAATCCCATGTTCTTGGCACCAACTGGAGAACTCTTCACTATCGAATTGGAGTCCGTTGTTTGATATGATCTTTTGTGGTACCCCATACCTGCACAGGATGTTTCGTATTAGGAAGTTTATCACTTTTGAAAATGAAATCTTGTTCAAGGGTTCCGCTTCCACCCATTTGGTGAATAATCCACGACACTATGGCGTATCTTGCCCCTCCTCAACCCATGGGGAGTTCTCCGATCAAATCAATCCCCAAATTGCAAAGGGCCGGGGGCTGACCATTTGGGTCAAACTGGTAGGTGGTAGTCTCGGGATTTTGGCGAATTTTTGGCATTTTTCACATTTTTTAGCGAACTCTATCGCGTCTTTGTTTAGTGTGGGCCAAAAGTATCCATATCGGAGAATTTTCTTGGCTAGAGTTTGCCCTCCGGTGTGATCGCCACAACTTCCTTGATGGATGTTATTAAGGATATCTTTCACATCGTTCCCAGCAACACACCTTAGTAATGGATTGGAAAAACCACGATGGTACAATATGCCGTTCTGAATGGTGTAACGGGATGCTTTCCTTAGGACCCTCCTGATTTCATTCCATTCTGTGGGTAAGGTTCCATCTTGTAGATATCTGATGATCGGGATCATCCATGTCTCTTCTCCACTGGCGGCTGCTGTGATTTGAAGACACTCGAAACTTGGTGTGGTTTGACTCATGACGGGGGTTGCCCCCAGCATTGGTTCGGTCCTTACGCTTGCCCCTTTGGCGAGGGCGTATGCTTCTTGATTTGCTCTTTGCGGGATGTGTTTGATTATCCGATAGTCTAGCTCATTGAGGAGGGTTTTGACCTTTTTGAGGTAAGACGTGAGCTTCTGTCCACGAGTCTGGAATTCTCCGAGGATCTAGTTCACAATCAACTGAGAGTCACTGTGAATACATACCAACCTAACTCCTATCTCTGTATTGATCTCTAGGCCAACTATTACCGCCACGTATTCAGCTTCATTATTGGTTGCAGCGAATTCTAGCCTTAGTGCACAACATAACTTCCTTCCTCGGGGTGTGACTATTACGACTCCTGCCCCCAAGCCAAGCTCATTTGATGCTCCATCAACGAACAAATTCCATTTGACTGCTTCCTCAATTTTTACTTCCGTCTCGTCATCTTGTATTACAAATTCTGCTATGAAATCGGCCAAGGCTTGTCCTCTAATTGCGGTGCGCGGATGGTAGGTGATGTCATATTGGCTTAGCTCAATGCACCACTTCAGTAGACGCCCTGACGTATCCGGTTAATGCAGAACTTGTCTCAGGGTTTGATCCGTCAGAACCTTAATTGAGTGAGATTAGAAGTAGGGCCGTGATTTCTTGGATGCTATGAGCAGACAGTAAGCCAATTTTTCGATCTTTGGGTATCTAGTTTCTCTGTGAATCTTTTGCTAATGAAGTATACCGATCTCTGGATATGATCATCTTCTCGTACTAGTGTTGCACTTAGGGCATGGGAGGATACAACCAGGTATAAGTAAAGGCTCTCTCCATCCATCAGAGTGGAGAGTACTGGAGGCTTCTACAGATGTTCGAGTAGATTTTGGAAGGCAGAGTAGCACTCGCCGGTCCATTCAAATTTCTCTTTATCTCTTTCGAGGGCTTCAAAGAGCGGGACACACTTGTCTGTTGCTTTGGATATAAATCTGCACAGAGTGGCTACTTTCCCATTTAGGCTCTGCATTTCTCTTTATGTTGCTGGGATTTTTATATCCTTCAAAGCTTGTACCTTTTCAGGATTCGCCTCTATCCCTCTGGCATGCACGATAAAACCTAATAACTTACCCGATGTCACCCCAAAGGAGCATTTTAGTGGGTTTAGCTTCATTTGGTATTTACGCAACACTTGGAACATCTCGTCTAGGTGGCTCAAATGATCCACTGCTCTTCTTGACTTGACAAGCATGTCGTCAATATAGACTTTCATGGAGTGACCAATTTGTCGTTCGAACATCTTATTAACCAAATGGTGAAAGGTAGCACCGGCATTTTTAAGCCCGAAGGGCATGACCGTGTAACAGTACGGGCCTAGGTCCGTAATGAAGCTAGTGTGTTCTTAGTCTGGCACATGCATGGGAATTTGGTTGTATCCCGAATACGCGTCCATAAATGACAATAATTAATGCCCTACAGTTCCGTCCACCAGTCGGTAGATTCGGGGCAAAGGGAAACAGTCCTTGGGGCAAGCATCATTGAGGTTGGAGAAGTCAATGTATGTTCACCACTTTCCGTTAGGTTTCTTCACCATCAACGGGTTTTCAGGTAAATGGCTTCACGGATGAAACCATTGGCGAGTAGGTTCTTCACTTCCTCGTTGAGAGAGGTTAATCGCTCTACTCCCATGCTTCTTTTCATTTGCTTGACAGGGACCTTGATTGGGTCAACGTTGAGTGCATGGAAAGCTATCTCCAGGGATATCCCCACCATATCCTTGGGTGTCCATGCGAATACATCTAAGTTCTTTCGCAGAAATCCTATCAACTGAACTTTGAGGTCCAGATTTAGCTGAGAACCTATCTTTAAAAGCTTCGTTTTGTCGTGTTTGTCTACTGTCACATGCTCCATAGCCTCAACAGGCTCGGCGTTGACCTCCACCTCTTTATCTTTGGGGTCCAATTCGTTGAACATGTTGTTGGTATATTCAAGAGGAGGGGCTTTCTTTGATTTCTATGCTTTTGAATTTTTGGCATAGAGGATGACCCCCATGCCTTTTCCCTTTTCCTTTCTCTTATTTTGGCAAAGTTCAGTCACATAACAATCGCGAGCCGCGTCTTGGTCTCCTTCCACCTCCCCTATTCCGTTATCGGTCGGAAATTTCATCTTCAAGCACCATGGAGCTAATACTATTTGGAAGTCTGACAATGCGGGTATTCCCAGGAAGGTGTTGTAGGCGGAGTGCCCATCTTCCAGTATGAACGTTTGCTTCCGCACAACTGATTAGGGGTGACTTCCAAGCTTAACAAACAAGTCCAGCTGTCCGAGAGGCATTGTGGCCTCTCCGGTGAATCCATGTAAAGGTTTATGGCATGGAGATACATCTTTCATTGACAACTTCATTTTATTGAATGCATGTTTGAATAAAATATTCACCGAGCTTCCCGTATCAACCAAGATGCGAAACACTTCGGCCGGGCTGATCCAGATGGAGATAACTAAGGGGTCAGTGTGAGGATACTGTTTTCCAACCAAATCTTCATCATTGAAGGTTATGTCAATTATTTCTCTCCACTTCACGATGCGACCTTCAGTTATCGAATGAACATACCATTCCCTATCCTTTAAGGACTTTTTGTATCTCTCCATCTCATCCCAACTTCTGTCAACTATATGCGGGCCTCTAGATATGGTGTGGAAAGTTATCTTTTCTTGGTTAGAGCGGCTCGCACCTATTTCTTTCCCATTATTTCCTTACGGAGGTTGTCTAGATCCTTCGTGGGCTGGGGCAAGAGAGTTGTGATTTTTCTGCATGTATCGCTCCAGCTTCTTTTTCCGGACATATTCTTTAATGAGGTCCCGTAAATGTTGGCATTCTTCCGTGTTATTTCCATGAGACTCGTGGAAGCGACAATATCTCCCTGTTCTAATTGCGGCCTCTAATTCTTTTTTGTATGGAGGGCGTTTGTATTTTAACTTGTGTTGAGTAGCTATGTAGATGTTCTCAACTGTGTCATTCAGAGGTGTGTATGAGTCAAATCTTGGTCCAGGTCGGTATCGCCGCTTATTAACTTTTTCACTCCCAGTATTTCCTTGGTTGCTACTTTTAATTTCACTATTCTGCTTGTTACCTTCCCCTTGGGGTGGAGCACCCATGTTTCCTTGGACGCTAGAAGCCTTTGCTAGTTGCTGCTATGTTGGTGGGCCGCGACATCCTCCAATCTCATGTACTTCCCAGCCCCGTGAAAGAATTCTTAAAGAGTTAGGGGTTTCTCCTTTGTAAACCTTCTTGCGAGTTTGGAATCCTAGTGGACGCCTCCGCATAGCGCCATCAGTGTAAGTCTCTAATCGATGTTCTACACCACTGCTGCGGCAGCTTTAAAGCGGGTAAGATACTGTTGTAGCGGTTCTCCTGCTTTTTGTTATACATCTGATAAGGAATAGGCATCCTTGGGCTATTCCACGAGGATTCGGAGTTGACTTATGAATCTTTCCTTCTACATTTCCCAATAGCTAATAAAGCCATGGGGCAAGTGACAAAACCATGTGGTTACTAGTTCTGACAAGAACAATGGGAAACATTTACACAACATACTCTCTGTTGCTCCATTCATGAGTATGTGTTGAGTGTAACACTGTAAGTGGATTATTAGGTCGGACATGCCTTTGTAAGGATCTATGGTGGGCATCTTCCATTCCCAAGAAGCAGTTGCTATATCTATATCCTTGGTGAATGGGCTGGACACCCTTGCTCCTACACCTCTTTCTTGCTGTTCACGCCTGAGATACTCCCTAAAGTGGCGTGTCATTCTTTCCTCGAATTCTGGGGCAGTCCTGGGAGAAGTGGGGGCTTCCCTTTGATACCGATGACGTCCCGAACTTCGGTTGAGATTGGATTGGCGATGATTGGCTCGAAGCATGACAGGGTCAATTATAGCCGGTCCTTGCCTAGTGCCCCCTTGGCTGGGCCCAGCTCCTAGCGCTCTCTCGGGCCTGGCTTCAGACAGAGTCCTGGCCGGTTTCGAGCACTTTCATCTTCTTGATTGAATTCCTCATTTAAAGGGGACTTGTTTCACCTACGAGACTCTCCAGATTGAGATTCATTTTGAGATTCTGTGTTGTGAGTGGACTCCTCCATGCCCCTTAAGCGTGTCATGAGCTGGTCCACTAAAGCTTTTTGCTGGGCAGCGAAGCGATTTGCCATCTCATTCACAACCCTATCTAAGTCTTCTCGGGTGACAGCTAAACCTGGTAGCTGAGCATGGGTTGCCTGGTTCTTGATCCTCTTGGATGGGATTAGGCATACTGGTAGTGGCCACATTCTTACCCTTGTCAACATTCCTTCGGGAGGGAGCCATTCTCTAATGATGTGTTAAGGTTAGAAGGAGAGTGGGTAAGAGAGTTCAGTTCTCAGTGAAAGAACCAAAAATGTTTGCACAAGGATTGGGCAAACACCTCCAAGTCTGAATTTAGTTAAGTTGCCTTTAGGTTGTTTGATATGCTATTTTTCATGTTTCAATGTGTCATCAAGTAATCATTACAGTCATAGAACAATTCACAAGCTCAGAATAGGAAAGTAACTTAAAAGAAGTAAATCACACAAAGTTTTATAGTGGTTCGTCCAGAACATGCCTACATCCACTGTCCATCTTATTATTCCTCTTTGATTTGATTACAAGTAAAAGTTGGAAAGAGAAAGAAATTAGAGTAGCCAGAGTAGTTGAATCTCGGTAGAGTTTTCCTTCTCTTTTCCAAAAGTGTCCCCATTGTTTTTGAAAAGCTCTGGTATTTATAGAGTGAAGTTGTGGAGTGTGGAGGCGGAGTTATAACTTCCTGAGTTTGGTCCGGCATGGAGCAAGCACGTCTGGTTCAACAGCGAGAATGTGGACCGGCATAGCGTCCAGTTAGTTTTGGTTCGGTAGCGAGAGGGGGTTCTTAGAGTCGCTTCTACCCTGAGGTAGATATGTTGATTTGCCGGACCAAACAGCTGGTCCGACAACTCTATGCACTGGACCAAATGTTTGGTCTGGCGTTTAGGTGCATTGCCAGACCAGATATCTGGTCCGACATTCTTATGTTGTGCCGGACCAGAATCTGGTCCGGCATCCTTATGTTGTGCCAAACCAAATATCTGGTCCGGCATTCCAATGTTGTGTCGGACCATATATCTGGTCCGACATTTTCGGGGATGCCAAGCCAAATGCTTCGTTCGGCATTCTAGCTTGCTTCATTCGGCGTTTTTCCTTTCCCCTTTCTTTTGCCGTTGTCTTTAGGGCTGTCAACGGATGCAAACGGATGCGGATATGGCTGTATCCGCATCCGCATCCGAAAATTTAAATCCTCATCCGAATCCGCATCCGATATCCGCGGATATCTGAGTATTAACATCCGTATCCGCATCCGTGGATATTTTTCGGATATCCGAAAATATCCACATCCGAAAATAAAAGGCGGATATTTTCGGATATCCGAAAATATTCGAAATATCCACATCCGAAATTGAACAAATTTTTTATTATACTAATATTTTTGAACTAAAACAATCACTTTCTCAAATGACAATACACACACTACAATACTAATCAGTTTTTCAAATGACAAAATGACAACACACATTCAAATGACAAAATGACAACACACATAATATGAAACAAGTTTACACGATATTACATCAATTCAAATGATAAAATAACAACATACATAATGACAAAATGACAACACACATAAAATTTCGGATCGGACGGATGTTTTTCGGATACGGATATGCCCATATCCGCATCCGCATCCGATTTTCTTTTCGGATATCGGATATCCGCATCCGCTTTTCGGATATCGGATATCCGCATCCGCTTTTCGGATATCGGATAATATCCATTTTTTCGAATACGGATCCAGACGGATTTCGAATTTTTCGGATATCCATTGACAGGCCTAGTTGTCTTTCTCGTGTTCCAATATACCGAGCCAACATATTCAAAAATGGTTCTGCTTTTGCCCGCTTTGTGAAGTAATCAATGGCTAATACTGCATATTTAGCCCCTCCTTTGGATATCAGCAGTGTCCTATTAAATTAATTCCCCATATATCGAAAGACCAAGGGCTTGAGATGGTTAATTTGCTTGGTGATAGACGTGGAATTTTAGAGAACTTTTGACACTTTTCATATCTCTTCACATAATCAATAGCATCACTAGTCATTTAAGGCCAATGAAAGCCTTGTCTCAAAACCTCTGGAATGGTCTTCGTAAAATCCCTCATGAGCTTCCTTCATTAATCTCAACCCACTTTTCAGAGTTACACAACTTAGGCAAGGGAGGGAATATCCCTTCTTGTAGAGTATTCCATTTAATATGATGAAGGTTGGAGCTTAGTGCATATTTCTTCTTGCTTTTGTTTATTTATTGGCAACTTCCCATCGAATAGGTATTCAACAATGGGTGTCATCCAATTGTTCTTATATTGGTCATTCATTTCTAGATGAGTGAATCTTCCTTGAAGAGTTTCACTTTCATTCTCATTCTCCTCCTCCGGTCATGTTAAAGCTTGCGATCTGGTTATTACCATGGATTGCCTTTTGATTCATGGGCCCCTTCTTCTATACTGGAACTTGGTTGGTAACCTACCGGTACAATTCGCGCTTTTGGTACTCCTTAAGAGCTAGCTAATTTAGCCAAAGAATCGTCTTGAGAATTCTTCCCTCTCGGAACTTGATGTATGGAAAAATCCTCAAATTGAGTTAACATTTTCAACGCCTTCTTGACATATAAGACCATTTTGGCATCTTTCGTTTGATATGTTTAGTTCAACTGATTGACCATCAATTAGGAATCACTGAAAATCTCAATTCTAGGAATTTTTAACTATAAGACCAAAGTGAGTTTTGCCACCATCGATTTGTAATTTGCCATGTTATTTGTAGATAGAAATCCCCATTTCATCATTACATAATGTAAACGGTGTCCATTGGGGGTAATTATTACATATCCTGTTGGAGCACCTTGTTCATTCAAAGCTCCATCCATAAATAATTGCCATTTAGGTTTTAAATACTTTTCCTTTTCTGGCCACTCTTTAACGAATCCCGTGCATTTATTGACAAAATCAACAAACGCTTGTCCTTTGATTTTCACTAGGGGTAGAAATTCAATATCATATTGATTGAGTTCTATTCCCCATTTTACTAGTCTTCCAGAAGTTTTAGATTTACTAAAAATTTGTTTGAGTGGAAAGTTGGTTACAACTTTTATTGGATGTGCTTGAAAATAAGCCCTTAATTTTCGTACGGTGAGCATCAAACAGTATGCAAATTTTTCTATATATGAATATCTAGTCTCCACATTTTTGGACCTTTTACTAATATAATATACTAGAAGCTGAGTTCCTTTATCTTCTCTTACCAATACATAACTAACGACATGTTTAGAAACTGCCATATAAAGGTAAAGGCTTTCACTGTCTATAGGACTGGATATAATTGGTGGTTTTTCAAGATGGTCTTTGAATTCCTTAAAGGCTCTTTCACAATCTTCTCCCCATTCAAAAATTTTCTTCTTCTCAATTACATCGAAGAATGAGATGCATTTGTTGGTGGCTTTGGAGATGAACCCATTCAATGCCGCTACTCTTCCATTTAAGCTCATTACATCTTTGCATGTCTCGGGTTCTGCCATATTTTTAATTGCTTTAATTTGATTGGGTTTGGCCTCGATGCCCCTAGCACTGTATACCAGGAACTTCCTAAACTGGATCCTAAAAGAACACTTCCGTGGGTGAGTTTCATTCGATATTTTTGTAATACCTTAAACATTTCTTCAAGATCTTTCAGATGACTGCTTTCCTTTTGAGATTTAGCTAGCATATCATCTACGTACACTTTCATGTTCTCACCGATCTGCTCTCTGAACATCCTATTTACTAGTCTATGGTATGTTGCTCTGGCATTCTTCAACCGAAAAGGCATACTTTGTAACAATATGTTCCCCAATCTGTTATGAAGCTAGTATTTACCTCATCTGGTTTGAACATTGGAATTTGGTTGTACTCGGAATAAGCGTCCATGAAGGATAAAAGCTTGTCTCCACTCGTTGCATCAACTAATTGATCTATTCTTAAAAGGATATAACAGTCTTTCGAACAAGCCCTATTTAAATCGGTATAATCAACACATGTCCTCCATTTTCCATTGGATTTCTTGACCAGTACTGGATTGGCTAACCATTTTGGATATAGCACTTCCCTAATGAATCCATTTTTGAACAATCTCTTAATCACTTCTTTCAAAGCATCAGATCGGGCTTTATCAAAACGTCTCTTCTTCTGTCGGATGGGTGTGATATTTGGGTTTACGTTTAGAGCGTGGTATATAATTGTTGGAACTGGGTCAGCTTGCAGCGAAAGAAATAGGTGAATTTCAAAAAATTTAGCCATTTTGGATCTTTAATGGGCTTATGAAGCCTAAATTCATTTCGAAATTTTCTAAGTTTCTTTTAAATAAAATCAATATTTTATTTGACTTTATAAATAAAGTTTTACTTTAATTTTATATGTACGTAAATTAGAGTATATCAAATATACGCTTATGTACATATTTTTGTGCAACAGTAATTTATTAAATTTATTTAGAGAATGAAACTTTTCATTTCCTATCTCTTAAATCATTCAATTAATGATGGGGCATAAATTTATTTAGAGAAGGAAACTTTTCATTTCCTTCCTCTTAACTTATTCAATTAATGACAGGGCATAAATTTATTTATATGGGGAGAGAAACCTTTCATTTCTCTCTCTATAATTAAATTGATCGATACATTAAATGCCATTAATTAGCAAGTAATACATGGCATAAAATGTAAGTTTGTCCAAAAATATTCCAGTGTGAAGTATGAATGTGTAACATTGTGGTGTTTATAAATGATTTGAATTTTCACATTTATTCATATATATGCAACTCATACAATTGTGGTATATTAGAATTTCTAACCATCAATACAATACTTGCAAATTAGATTGTAGTTTAAATTTTAAGATACCAACATCAAATAATGTAATCCTTGAATGTTAACACTAAAAATGAACGCTAACACCCCTGTGTAAGTAGTAATAAAGTGAAAGCACCACCCGTTGGTACGGGAACTAGTAATAAGCAGAGAATAACCAAAAACAGTAAAGAGACAACAGTTTTTACAGTGGTTCGGCTCAAAGTCAAGCCTACGTCCACTTAATCTTTTTTATTGCTGATTTGATTACAACTTTTTCAATGATTCTTCTATTACAACTCGATTAAGACGAGTAGCTAGAACTTCGATGTAGAAAAGCTCCTTGAATTCATGTTGAATGATTTAGATCTTTTCCCAAAGTTCGTTGAAGCGTCTTCAGTGTTTGAAGTGTTGAAGGAGTCGAGAAAACAGCAAAGTATCGGCGTTCCAGAAATGATCCCCCAACTCCCCCTCCAGGTGGAGCAAGCGGGGTATTTATAGGGAAAATCTGGAGGTAGGTCGTGGACGACTTAGGGGTTAGGTCGTAGGTCGTAAGCGACCTAATGGATATGGGCTATGGCTTATAATGGTTTCGTTTTGCTAATTGCTTTAGCTGGTAGGTCGTAGCGACCTACGAGGAATGGAAGGCGACTTAAATATGTCGAGGCCTCAAGTGGAGTGACCTAGGCTAGGCTTAAGAATGGCAGCGACCTAATCTTGATGCGACCTATGATCAAATGACATAGGGATATGCGGCTTGTTAACTCGCTAGGTCGGTGGGCCATTAACTCGCTGTAGATCTATGTTAGCTTGCTAGACATTTAGGTCGTTAGGTCGCGTAGCTTCTTAAGTCGTTGAGTCGTTCCTTCATTGTAGTGCTAGCTTGCCAGACACTTTAGGTCGTAGGTCGTTGCCTTTTAGTGAATTACTAGGTCGTTAACCCGTTGATTCTCTGAAGTCTTTAGATCATTAAGTCGTTTCTTATTTAACTCGTTAGGTCGCTGGGTCTCTGGACCACTGAGTCACTAAGTTTCTTAGGTTGTTAAGTCGTAAGTCGTGGAAAAAACCTGTTAACACTTGCCCCTCGAAGTATACGCCTAGGGACTAGGTTGTGTGCTTCGACGCCTCTTAACTCGTGCCATCCTGAGTCACTAAGTCGCTCGCGACTTATAAGAGAGTTAGGTCGTTTGTGCCGATTCGAGTTCCACTGCCCCTGCATATAAGTTGTTCAGCCCCTTCCTTCTTTTCTTCACTTGCTCTAACCTTTGAAACCGCTATTGACGAATTTCTGAGCTCCAGAACTTCAAAGCGAAATTCCATTCCTCGTTATTTCGATCATCATTTCCAACAACGAATTTAGGTAACGCTGATCATCCATCTATTGCGTCTTCCATCGATTCTCCTATCATCAGTTCTATGCAATTTGTGTTACCATATTGTAAAATTGTACTCCATTTCGCCCTCTGATCATCGTCGAATCGTTGGTAATTGCTTTAAAAAATGAATCGGCTCAGGATCTCACGGGATTATTTGGCGAATGTTAGAATTTGTGGAGTTAACGATGATTTTTTTTTGGAAATTTGGAGAAGGCGATGAGGTTTTAGGTGTTTGGAGGAGATGAGGAGATATTAGGTTAACGGGTTAGTGGATAGCAGGTTATGTTGCGGTGTTTCTGGTGAGGTAAAGGGGATGGACACGTGGAAACATGCGAGTGGAGAGCAGGACTTGGGGTTTTTTGAT
The DNA here is from genome assembly GCA_030737815.1 of Allium fistulosum. Lineage (NCBI taxonomy): Eukaryota > Viridiplantae > Streptophyta > Magnoliopsida > Asparagales > Amaryllidaceae > Allium > Allium fistulosum. Next base: position 12,079,866 of record JASFAW010000014.1, read on the forward strand.
GGAAGAAAACTCGGCATTTCCGAGTTACTCTTAGAGCGACCTAATGCATCGACCTACCTAAGAGCCTTGCGACTTAAAAGAATCTGAACGACTTACGAACTTGCGACTTAAGATGTGTAGCATACTTCTTCAGGCAAGATAACTCTCTTTACGACCTATCTTTGGATCGCACTATGATTTGGGCAACTTAACTTCTTGCGACATAACCTTTAGGTCGCGGGCGTACTTGGACGAGCTAACACTTAAACAAATTTGCCTTGTCTTGGCTTAAAGCCTTATGCCTTAACTTGCAGCGTAGCTTTAACTTGTAGGAACATGACTAAAGAACTCTATAACTCGAGCAGAGCGACTTAAGGAATGAACAGAACTTGAACACTTGTAGAATTTGACAGAACTTGATTGAACTCTCAACTTGAACTGCTCGAATGAACTGCTTGAACTTGTTGCACTCTTTCACAAATTGTATTAACTTTTAAACTAACAACCTGTTAAATACAACATTTGCAGAAAAAAATGGGACGGATATACTCATCATCGACTGCCCACATCGAGTGATGGATTAGTTCAAAAAGACAATATTTTACTTAAGCAAAATAATCTGAATTCAATCGAGTGTGAAATGCTGCGAATCAACTAACTTGAATGAAGTGTCAACGCAAAATTCTCACAGTTATAACTGCTTACTATCGAATGTTATCTGCATTGACACTACTCTCAGTTTTAATTTAATAACAAGTCTTGAATTTTCCTGAATTGACGTATGCCAACCAGTATTATTATTTTTATTTACTTGTTATTTTATTAGCTTCACACAACACTTCACACGCTTTTAGGAAACGTGCACCTTCATATTTGAACATCCAGTTCCTTGTGTAGAATGACTTCTCACAAAGCACAAGAAGAAATAGTAGAACAGATTGAAGAAATCTTCCCAATACCTGACCCTCTGGAGAACCCTCCGGAAACAGTCTCAACCACTCTAACCCAACGGGTTTTCAGCCAGCTTTGCGTCCAATTTGGCATTGCTGAGACCGAAGCTTTACTTCCTGGAGTAAATGATACCGCCGACAGACAACCTCCTGGCTTTATCGCGGTCAACCGTCAGATGTGCTTGAGCGGAGCTATTCCTCCTTTCAATGACTTTCTCAGAAAGCTGCTTCTTCGGTTGACTATTTCTCCATTCCAGTTGCACCCCAATGGTTATGCCATTCTGATGGGGTTGGTGTTTTGTTCGAGAGAACACTTAATCGCCTTCCGAGCTTCGACGAAATTTTCTACTTGTGTTCGTTCGGGAGGAATAAAGATCATCCTTCCATCACACTTATAAGGAGCGCTAGAAATCGCAAATTGATTACAGACTTGCCCGACAGCGCTCACGGGTTCTTAAATCAGTTTTTCTTCGTTCGTTGCCCTCCAGGATTCTATGGCATCTGGAGAGTAGGAAGTAAGATTGTCTATCTCCATTCACTCCATTTCTGAGCCTTTCAGAATTCGGGTTGTCAAGTATTAACTTCATTTTTACTCTTGTAGCACTTCCTCCCCCTTCTAAAGACTCCAGTCACAAGTCAACTTTCGAAAGGCTAAGTGCTGTGGCCGTCGAGGGAAGGAGTATCAAATTTCTTTTGAAAGATGAATTTCTACATCAATTTGGCCTTTTACATCCTTCCCGATCCCTTCAGCTTCGCGATGCCCCTGCTTCTCAACCGGAAACATCTGATGCCCCAGCCCCCGCAAAAGAACTTGCATTGAAAGAACTTGTTGCAGAAGCTTCATTGATAAAATGCTCCGGTTCTGCTGAGGGTGCAGAGTTTTTCGGCAAGTCTAAGCTGCTTCCGGTTATCGAAGAAGAGGAACTCCCTCAACGTCCCGAGAAGGCCGCCATGGAAGTTGATGAGGGGACGGAGAAGGAAACTTCTGCCACAAAAAGTGTTGAGCATGCTGAAGAATGAACTGCTGGTGTGACTCACTCGGCTGGGCATGACGGTGACGACATCTTCGGGGGGTTAAGCGATTTTATGGTGACTTCTCAAGAGCTTTTTAAAGACGATACCACCGCTTCTAAGCTTGTCTCTCCATCAGTTGAAGCAACATCTGTCTTGCGACCACTTCCGTCAACCTAAGAGTTGACCCCTATTGTAAAAGTCGACATCACTCCTAAGCTGAAGAGTGGTTTGTAGCTTGACGTGCGTAGTTTGCACGCCACACACACTTAGGATTTTTAGCAGTTACTTGCACTTAACTTCCTTTTTCTGGAGATTTCTAAATTCTATCTCTTTTTCATTTTCAGATTCTCCAATGGGACGAAGCGGCTCGTATTATGATGATTTTCAACGCTATGGAAGGCGTGACTTTTATGATCCCCGGCGCTATCTCTCTGCCCCCAGATAAACTGATGAGGAACGAGCGGCTAGGAAAGATCGTGAGAGGCAAGCTTACAAGGAGCGGTATGGAAGAAAAGATGGTCGCCATGACTCCTCCAAAGAGATGACGATTCTCACAAAAGAAAGTCTCACGATGATAGGGGAAAGAGTCACATAACTGAGGATCCAAGCAAGCGGACCAAACTCAACGACAAGTCTTCATTTGAAATCTCTAAAGTGCCCGCTGCTTCTACCTATTTAGACATCCCTTCCAGCTCTCCTGCCCTCAAAAGAACTGATATCCAATCAATCATCAACGGGCCTCCTTATCAGGTCGAGAAGCCTCCGACTGCACTTCAAAGCCGATTTCCGAATTGGTGTTTGAAAGGAGTGCGCTTTGATTTGGACTTAGTTCCAATTGATAAACAAGCCATGCTGAGAAATCTTGAGGCTGTGAAGCTTGATATAGAAAGAATGTCCAGCTGGCAAAAGCTAGTTGATGACCTTCAAAGAATAAATCGCTTAAATCTTGAAGCCATGCTGACCATGGAGAACGATAAATCTGAATGGCAAAAAGTTCTCGATCAGCATGATACGAAGATGAAGAACATCGCTGCTGATAACGAGAGACTTGAGGCTGAAGTACAAAAACTTAAAGATGAGCTCGCCACCTCTTCCACTTCTTATACACAAAAGGAAGAGGTTCTCCAGAAGCAAGTTATAGATGCCCACGCTGCTCAGTGTGATGTTGAGGCCAGACTTGAGGCAGAGCAGAGTATTGTTGAAAAGTACCGCAAAGACGCTGCTCAACTGCGGGAAACAACTAGCTCTCAAGACGCGGAGATTGCGATGCTAAAGATCCAACTTGCTAAAGCTGAAAAAGAACGTAACGACGCCACTTCTGGAAAATTGGCAGCTGAACATTCGCACGAGGCGACTAAAGCCAACATCAGCTCCACTTTATTTGAGTTTTACGTCCTCAGCGTCTTGGGGAAAGGCAGTCTTTCTTTCTTGGGCCCGAAGTATGAAATTACATTGGCTGAAGTATGTGAAGCAGCAGTTGAAGTGCTCAAAGATGCCGGTTACACCGAAGAAGCTTTTGAGGCTAACTATTTGGAGGACGAGGGTCGTGCCGCCCTTGCGAGAGGGAAAGAACAACTTTCTAATCAGCGAGCCGAAGTAGCGGAAGGAGAGCGTCCAAGGAAGGCACCTTTGACCGACCCAGCCCGTCCTTCGTCTTCGGTCGACGTTGACATTATTGGCTCAAGTTCCCATTCTCCGCCTCCTGCTAAAGCCGTAACTGAAACTAAAAATGCTCACACTGAAGAAGAGGCCCAAGAAAGTACTGAAGCCCAAGACTATGAAATCGAAGTGATCAAACCAAGCTCTCCAGGTAACTTCAATTCCGATCTGGCTCAAGTGGACTGCTCGTTTGCTTCACATGAGCTTGATGAACTTTTTGCCTATTACTTAAGCCTTGATGTGCCACTATCTCCTCTCTATGCGGGGAATACTGATGTTTTTGACTTTTCTTCTTCTCTAGCAAAAATAACAAGTGTTGTACCAGCTTCGCCTCCCCCAGCTGCTGCTCCTCCACCTCTTCAAGTTACTCCTCCTTCTGCTTCTCAACCGGGATCACAAGAAGAACAAATAGAAGCTCTTCAAGGCTTAGACGACCCGGCGGCTTCTCAAGAGCAAAAAGCCGAGGAACTTGAGGAGGGTGAGAGGACCCCGGAAAGACTCACTGCCGATGATACAAAGCTTTCTGATCTTATTTCTCCGGACAGCGAATCTTCTTCAAAGAAGAGGGGAAAGCGCGGAGCTTCGAAGAAAAAGAAAGACGCTTCTACTGATGATGAAAAAGCGGACACTTCCGCTGGTGACTAGAAAACAAGAGATGACCCAATTGCACCTCTTTCTCCTTCTTCCACAACTCGTCCTGGCTGGCTTGCGAAGTTAGCCATTAAGCCAAGTGAGGGCTCCAAAGGCGGCGGGAGGAAGAAGAAATGAGTTTGGTTATATCCTTCTTGTTTTGCTATTTTGTCTTTTGTCTAGAGACTTGTATCGATCGGATATTGTGCGAGTACCGGCCCCCGCTTTCTGAAACCTGTACATGTATAAAAAAATTGATAGTATGGAATAAAATTGACTCTTTTTACTTGTACAATCTCTTATCAGTATTTATGAATGCATTTATTCCTTGTTCTTGCACAAGTTTCTTTATTTTATTTGTATGATACTGCAGTGAGCTCGTGGTATGCTATTTGAGCGTTGTTTTTATTAATATAGCTATATGCCCCCATACCACGGCTCATTGTAATATTCTGAAAAGACTTGTACTCTTATTCTAGAGAATAATTCTTCCGTTTTGAGGAAATATTATTCTGCCTTTAGTAGAGTGTGCCTTGTATTGGAGAAGTTTTCTTCTTTTTCTTTTCTTTTTAGAAAGAGTTAACACACTTCAACTTTCGGAGATGGCCACTTTTATTTTCTGAGAAGTGGATTACTCTTTGTAGTGAAGCGGGCTTCTGAAGAAACTTTTATTTTTTGGACGGGCCTCTTTATAGGGCTTTGTTTAGCACTTCACCGTTGAGGGTAGGAATGTGCCTCCGAAGAGGGCTTGTGCCTCCGAAGAGGTCTTTTTTGTTGTGCCTCGGGAGAAGGCTTTGATTGGCACTTCAACTTGGTGAAGTGTGCCTCCGAAGAGGGCTTTGTTTGGCACTTCAACTTGGTGAAGTGTGCCTCTGAAGAGGGCTTTTATTGTTTTGCCTGAAAGTTACATTTTCACAGTCAAATGGTGCCACGGAGCAGACGCAAGTTACCCGACTAGATGCTCGTTTATTCAAACGATCGCAATCAAGTAACTAGGGCCTGGAACCTTCTATCTTAGGAAGGTGCCCCCTTTGGTGGTCCCACCAACATTCTTGGGTGAGAAAAGCATTTCGATTTGGGCGTGCCTCGTTAGAGGGCTTTTGCCTTATTGGAGGTCTTTGTTTGTGTGCCTCTGAAGAGGGCTTGTGCCTCCAAAGAGGGCTTTGTTTGGTTTGGCAGGAAGGTTGCATCTCACAGTTAAGTGGGTCCACGGGGCAGATGCAAGCTACCCGACTGGATGTTCGTTTGTACGAACGATCACAATCAAGTAACAAGGGCCTGGAACCTTCTATCTTGGGAAGGTGCCCCCTTGGGTGGTCCCACTAACATTCTTGGGTGAGAGACAAGATTCCATTTCGTATGTTTTTGTCTGCTTGCCCATGTCTTTTCACCATCTGTCCCCCAGCGATTCCTTGTTATCAGCTCTAAGTACATATTCCTTTTTTTGCAAGTTGTTTTGATTTTTCCAGAGAAATGTACTTCATTGTTAAGTGACTCCACGGGGCAGACGCAAGCTACTTAACCGGATGCCTGTTTGCACAAACGATCGCAATCAGTTAGCAAGGGCCTGGTGCCTTCACTTTGAGAAGGTGCCCCTTCGGTGGAATCATCAACTGTTTGTGTGAAGCACTTCTCATGTTGGAATTGAATTTGAAATTTCTGTAGCTTGGCATTCGTTTGTTGAGTGATTTGTGGGAATCGCTTGGTCTTGTGATGTGTTGAATAAGTAAGTTTTGCTTTGATAGCCTGCGATATTAAATCGACATTTTAGCAATATATTTAAGATATTTGCATATCGAAATAAAACAAGCATTTTATAGTAGTAGAGAACACAAGATTTATAGTGGTTCGGCCAAGAATTGGGCCTACATTCACTTTATAGTTCTTATTATTAATTTGCACTGATTTTACAATGGCTTATAAGACAAGCATGATACATCCACAATCATTTTACAAATTTAAGCATCGCTTCTAAGTAAAATATGGACGCAAGTGATTGCTGTTCCAAGCTCTTGGAATTGGATCTCCTTCAACAGTTGTGAGCTTGAAAGTGCCATCAAGAAGCTTTTTGCCTATGACATATGGCCCTTCCTAGTTTGGCCCAAACACTCCCGTTGCTGTCATGACCCTTTTCAGGACTAGATCCCCAATTTCAAAGCTGCGTTGGCGAACTTTAGAATTGAAGTGCCTGGCTATTCTTTGCTGATGGGCTGCGACTCTGAGCTCGGCCTCTTTTCTTCTTTCATCAAGTAAGTCAAGTGCTTCAAGTTGTCGCTTTTCATTTTCAGCTTGGTTGAAATGAATTCTCCTGTGTGAGGGAACCTCTATTTCCACCGGAATCATTGCTTCCGATCCGTATGCTAATGAAAATGGAGTGTGCCCAGTCGCAGTTTTGTGGTTAGTTCTGTACGCCCATAGTGCAAGCGGCAGCTTGTCGACCCAACCACCTTTTGCTTTTTCCAGCTGTTTTTTGATGGTTGATTTGATAATTTTGTTCACTGCTTCCACTTGCCTGTTTGCCTGTGGATGAGCCACTGCTGAGAAGCTTTTTCAGATCTTGAATCGCCTGCAAAATTCCTGGAATTCTTCGCTTTCGAATTGGGTACCATTGTCTGTTATTATCTTCTGAGGCACACCATACCTGCAAATGATATTTTTAGTCACAAAATTTATCACCAATGGTTCAGCTTCAGCCCATTTAGTGAAATAATCAACAGCAACAATGGCATATTTGATTCCAGATCTGGCAATCGGCACAGGCCCAATGAGATCTATTCCCCAAATGGCGAATGGCCATGGACTGACCATCTGTGTTAGCATGGTGGAAGGTGCTCTTGGGATTTTTGCAAATCTCTGGCATTTGTCACATTTTCGGGAGTAGCTAGCAGCATCTCGATTAATATCCGGCCAAAAATACCCATAGCGGAGAATTTTCTTTGCAAGAGTTTGGCCACCTGAATGATCCCCACACTCTCCTCCGTGCACCTCAGCCAAAATTGTCTTAGCCTCTTCTTTGGTTACACATCGGAGTAATGGCATCGAGAATCCTTGTTTGTACAAATGGTCGCCTTGAATTACATATCTCGGGGCTTTTCTTAACAGCTTTTGGCGTTCTTTTGAATTTTCTGGCAAGGAGCCGTTGAGTAGATATTCCTTGATCGGGGTCATCCATGACTCTTGTTCTTGGGATACAGCCATGATCCAGTCAATATCCATCTCATCAATACTCGAAGCTGTCAAGACTTCTACAAGGACCAATCCCAATAATTGAGCTTCGCCGGAGCTTGAGTATTTCGTGAGAGAATCTGCCTTCATGTTCTCTTCCCGGGGTATATGGTTTATTGTATAATGATCAAAATCATCGAGAAGCTCGCAAGCTTTTGATAGGTAAGCAGGCATATTTCCTCCTTTAGTTTGAAACTCTTTCTTGACTTGGCATACAATAAGCTGGGAATCACTGAAGATCTGCAATACTTTGATGCTTAGTTCTTTAGCAATCCTCAGACCGGCAATAAGAGCTTCATATTCGGCTTCATTATTTGTCGAAGAAAATTCTAATTTCAATGCATAACACAATGACCGCCCTTCGGGGGTTTCAAGGACAACCCCAGCTCCGAAACAGTAGTCATTTCTTGCACCATCAACATATAATTTCCATCGGATCAGAATGTCATCAGTTACCTCTTCCTCACTGCCACCTTTATCTGTGTATTTAGCAATGAAATCTGCTAAAGCTTGTCCATTGATTGCTCTTCGGGGATGGTAGGTGATATCATATTGACTGAGTTCAATATTCCACTTCAGAAGACGACCCGAAGTTTCAGGGCGGAATATGACTTGCTTTAGAGGTTGATTAGTGAGGACTTTAATAGGATGAGCCTGGAAGTATGGCCTCAACTTTTTGGATGCGATCAATAGATAATAGGCGAGCTTTTCTAACTTCGAATAATTCATCTCTGCCCCAGTGAATCTTTTGCTGATGTAATAAACCGGGTGCTGAACTTTTGCGTCTTCCCATACCAATGCTGCACTGAGAGCATGAGATGAGACTGCCAAGTATATGAAAAGATCTTCACCATTGTTGGGCTGAGAAAGTATTGGAGGCTTTTCCATGTGACGAATTAGTTCTTCAAAAGCTTTCTGACATTCGGGAGTCCACTCAAAGTTTTTCTTTCCTTTCTTCAGAGCATCAAAGAAGGGAATGCATTTATCAATGACTCTAGAAATAAATCGGCTCAAAGCAACGACTTTCCCATTGAGGCTTTGCAATTCCTTCTTTGTTCTAGGGGCTTTGACTTCTCTTAAGGTAGTAATCTGAGCAAGATTAGCTTCGATGCCCCTATCACTCACAATGAAACCCAAGAATTTTCCGGACTCTACTCCGAATGAACATTTCAGAGGATTTAGCTTCATCCCATACTTTCGGAGAATCGCGAACATTTCTGCTAAATGATCCATGTGGTCTACTGCCTTTTTCAATTTCACCAACATATCATCAACATACACTTCCATAGTTTTCCCAATCTGGGGTTTGAACATGGCATTCACAAGTCTTTGATAAGTTGCCCCTGCATTCTTTAGTCCGAAGGGCATGACTTTATAACAGTAAAGACCAACATCAGTGATGAAGCTCGTGTCCTCCTGATCTGGCGCATGCATCATGATTTGGTTATATCCTGAGTAAGCATCCATAAAAGACATTAATTCATGCCCGGCTGTTCCATCCACCAACTGATCAATTCTGGGCAACGGGAAACGGTCTTTGGGACATGCTTTATTCAAGTCTGAAAAGTCGATACATACTCTCCACTTCCCATTTGCTTTTTTAACCAACACTGGATTAGAAACCCAATTTGGATAAGTGGATTCTCTGATGAAGCCATTCTCCATGAGCCGATCTACTTCTTCTTTTAATGATGTCGACCTTTCAGGACCCTGGGTTCTTCTTTTCTGCTTTACAGGTGTGAATTTTGGATCAATATTTAAGGCATGTACTGCGATTTTTGGAGATATCCCGCACATGTCAGCATGACTCCAAGCGAATACATCCAGGTTTGCTTTCAAGAATGATATTAGCATATTCTGAACTGTCACACCTAGTTGTGAACCCACATTTAGCACCTTGTTTGGATCTTTCTGGTCAACAGGTATTGGCACCGTTACTTCTACCGGCACCACTCTATTCTCCCCTGCACTGGTCTTTCTGGGATCAATTTATTTTCGCACACCACTATGCTCACCAGTGCAGGGTCCATCCCGTAAATGCTACAAGGTGGGTTCTTTGATGCGGAGCGGAGCTGCCGCACCCTTTCCCATCTCTCTCTTCTTTGCCTCCCGCAACTCTGTAAGATAACATTCCCGCCCAGCATTCTGGTCCCCCTTCAAAACACCAATGCCGTTATCAGTGGGGAATTTCATAGTTAGGCATCACGGGGCGAGAATAGCTTTTAATGCAGCAAGAGTTGGTCGTCCCAAGAAGGCGTTATAAGCAGAAAATTCATCAATAATAACAAAAGTTTGCTTATAGACCACTTTTCTTTCCCCTTCACCAAGTTCTACAAATAAGTCGATGGTTCCGATGGGCTGTTTTGGTTCCCCAGTGAACCCAACAATTTTTTGCGAAGAAGCTTGAACATCAGCCATCGGAATTTTCATTTGATCAAATGTCTTTTTGAAGAGGATATTACAAGAAGCGCCGCAATCAACAAGCACTCTTCTCACAATAGCTGGTCCGATACCGGCGGATATTACCAAAGGATCCATGGTGGGAGCCTCAATTCCCATAGAATCTCTAGCTCTGAATATGATGTCATCGTGAAAAGTTCTTTGTTGTTTTGAAGGCACAACATCTTCCAAGACAAAAACAGTTTCTTCTTTCAGGGCATGTCTCAGAGCATGAGCATACCTCTCCATCTCTCCCCAACTTCTGCCTGCTGGGTGAGGACCCCCTGTGATTACATTAATAACAGACCTTTCAGATTCCTGCACCACAACCTTTTCACCTGAGCCAGTTTGACGAGCAGGAAGTTGCTGCCCTTGAGTAGATGAGGCCGGATCACCTCTGTTTCTCTTGACATACTATTACAGTTTATTCTGTCGCAGCAGCTCTTCAATTAAATTCTTCAAATGGCGACACTCATTAGTGTCATGGCCAGGCTGATTGTGAAATCGACAGAATCTTCCATTAGGCACAAAATTTTTCCCAAGCTTCATCTCAGGTGGCTTAGGGTACTCGATAGCATCCTTGGTTGCGAAGAAGATGTTCTCTGGAGTCTCAGTCAAAGGAGTAAAATCCAAAAAACGGCGAGGTTTCTTCATATCTTTCTGCCTTTTCCCACCGTTATTTTCCCTCTTCTGACTACCAGATTCTTTCTTATTAGAAGCTTCAACCACATTGTTGTTTTCAATTTCAGCCACAACCACCTTTGCTGGTGCAGGAAGATTCTCCAGACGCATAAATTCGTCAGCCTTCTTATAAAACTTCTCAAGTGAATTTGGTTCCTTCATCTTCAACCATTTTCCGAACTCACTTGTTTTATCGATGGCTCGCATCATGTAAGTTAGGATCATTCGAGGCTCAGCATTATCCACTTCGGCCAAGGCTATATTGAAATGGTTCAGGAAAGATTTGATAGATTCTCTGGGAGCTTGTTCGAGGCTGGACAGTGACATTATGTCCTTGGCCTTTGAAGCATACAACCTGAACCGATCCTTGAATTTACGAGTTAAGTCAGAGAATTGATCCATAGATCGGATTAGTAGCTTTGTGAACCAAAGTAGAGCCACCCCCTCCAAATAGACAGGAAAATATCTGCATTTAATCTCATCTGTTGCCCTGGCACCTGTCATATGCCAGTCATACTTGTACAAGAACTGATTAGGGTCGCTTGTTCCCCGATAGGCTGGGATAGTAGGGGGAACCAACTTCTTTGGAAATTCTGCTTTTAGAATTCTTTCAGTAAACGGAGTCTTACTTGGAGCAAACCCCCAGTCATTTTCATCTTCATCCCTTTGCATACTTTCTTTCATAATTTGGCGAATCATTCCTGATAGGTATTCCTCATCGTTCAGAGGCCTTGTCGGGCAGACGTCAGCCACTTTTTCGGAGGTTTGCCTGAACAAACGTTTGCAAAGAGGTGGCTGCGGCCTTGAACCTCCAGCTTGGGGAGGTGCCCCTTCGGCGGTGCCAGCTGCCCTTTGAGGAATACTTTTCTCTTGGGAATCATGAGCATCTTCCGCAAAGGTTGGTTCATTATTTCCTGGTTGTTGATTAACCCCAAGCAGAGCGTTTAACCTGTCCATCATCAAAGCATTTTGTGTTTCCATTTGTTGGAATAACCCAGACACAACAGCATCAAGTTCAGCCATTGTGATTCCAACAGTAGGAGTCGCCTGATTTGGCGCTGGAGAAGAGGCGGTCCTGTCATAAGCATCTCCGGATCTAGTAGATCTACTCTTTCTTCCAGGAGCCATGATTTCAGATAGACTTCTGGTTTTTAAGGAAAGTCTTTCAACAAATCTTTGCGAAGCAATGGTGAGAACACACCTGAGTTTGATGTTTCTCAGTGAAAGCACCAAAATGTTAACGCTAAAAATGAACGCTAACACTCCGGTGTAAGTAGTAATAAAGTGAAAGCACTACCCGTTGGTACGGGAACTAGTAATAAGCAGAGAATAACCGAAAACGGTAAAGTGACAACAGTTTTTATAGTGGTTCGGCTCAAAGTCAAGCCTACATTCACTTAATTTTTTTATTGCTGATTTGATTACATATTTTTCAATGATTCTTCTATTACAACTCGATTAAAACGAGTAGCTAGAACTTCGATGTAGAAAAGCTCCTTGAATTCATGTTCAATGATTTATATCTTTTCCCAAAGTTCGTTGAAGCGTCTTCGGTGTTTGAAGTGTTGAAGGAGTCGAGAAAATAGCAAAGTATCGGCGTTCCAGAAATGATCCTCCAACTCCCCCTCCAGGTGGAGAAGGTGGGGTATTTATAGGGAAAATCTGGAGGTAGGTCGTAGGTCGTGGACGACTTAGGGGTTAGGTCGTAGGTCGTGGATGACTTAGGGGTTAGGTCGTAGGTCGTAAGCGACCTAATGGATACGGGCTATGGCTTATAATGGTTTCGTTTTGCTAATTGCTTTAGCTGGTAGGTCGTAGCGACCTATGAGGAATGGAAGGCGACTTAAATATGTCGAGGCCTCAAGTGGAGTGACCTAGGCTGGGCTTAAGAATGGCAGCGACCTAATCTTGATGCGACCTATGATCAAACGACATAGGGATATGCGGCTTGTTAACTCGCTAGGTCGGTGGGCCATTAACTCGCTGTAGATCTATGTTAGCTTGCTAGACATTTAGGTCGTTAGGTCGCGTAGCTTCTTAAGTCGTTGAGTCGTTCCTTCATTGTAGTGCTAGCTTGCCAGACACTTTAGGTCATAGGTCGTTGCCTTTCACTGAATTACTAGGTCGTTAACCCATAGGTCGTTAACCCGTTGATTCTCTGAAGTCTTTACATCATTAAGTCGTTTCTTATTTAACTCGTTAGGTCGCTGGGTCTCTGGACCACTGAGTCGCTAAGTTTCTTAGGTTGTTAAGTCGTAAGTCGTGGAAAAAAGCTGTTAACATTGAATAAATAATAATTGGCAACAAATAACTATTTATACTCTACATACTTATGACCATAATGAAAGTCTTTAAAATACATATAAAGACACTTTGAATGCACATTAAATACACTTAAATGCACTTTAAACTACAAAATAAATTTATAACTAAACATATGTTTATATATATGTATATATGTATGTATGTATATGAATATAGAGATTAAAAATATACATACATACATACATATATATATGCTTGTATATATAGTCACGTATATGGTTACAAAATATATGAACAAAACTTTGCTTACACTAAACAAATTAAAAAAACTTCCCTACACATATTATCAGATATATGGTTACACAACAACTTAATAAAACTTTCCTTGTGCAAACTAAATTAGCAAAGCTTTACCTTAATAATACTTTTCTTACACAAAGTAAATTAGCAAAACTTTCTCTTTTTATTTTAAATCACATAATTAGTATCTAATAAAATATGTAATTGAATTTAATTTGACAAATGTGCAAGCAAATAATTAAACATGCATAAATGTATATGATTAAATTTGACAACTACATATTAAAAACTGCAATTTTCTTTGTTATAAAATAGAACATATGAACAAATTCTGTTGATTAGCAAAATCATATGATTATACAGTTATATATGAAATTGTTTGTATAGATTAAAGTTAACCTAGTTAAACTTACTTTAAAATTTGTTAGAATTAAAGTTAAGAAGAAAAAATACAATAATGAATTCAACAACAAATTTATATCTCCAAATATATAAACATAACACAGTTTTAATAAAAAATATTCACATACATATGATCATATTTGCATCTCATGTTGACAACATATATGTATAGGGAATTGTTATAATGGATAAATTAATTAGACAAAGAATTTAATAATTATTTATAAATGATTATAAGAAGATGATACCTTGCTACTTCCCAAGAGAATACCTTGAACGATGAATCAAAAGCTCTTAGATTCCATGAATCGATCTTGTTACCCAAATATTTGAAACACACCTTGAAATTGATTTCCCCATAGGATGTTGCCTAGAAGTCATATCTTGAATGATGATATCTCCTCAGATCTTCAAGATCCCCATTCAATCCTTGCAAGAGATTAATGAACCACCTTTTTTTATTCGATCCCTTTTTATTTGGAGTTGAAAGATTTTGGAAATTATTTTTGTTTTCTGCCATAAAACGTTAGGAAGGGAAAAAGAGGAAGAATGAATGAGGAAAATGTGAATTGTACATACATAATGAATTAGAGAATATGTTTTATTTGAAAGAATGAAACTTTTCCCATTCTTTAATTAAAACTTCCCTAATTAATTCCCTTGATTATTTCTCTCTCTCCAATCCTTTCTTTACATGTATTTCATCAAATGATATAAATTTTCCATAATTACGTCATCAAATGACATAAAATTTCCATAAATCATGTCATCAAATGACATAAAATCTCTATAAATTATTTCATGCAATTATCTTTAGATTACATCGATATCGTATATCAATGCGTGCAAATATAACTTTTATAAATGCATTAAAATAATTACAAAAAATAACTTCCAAACATCAAATAAATAATAATTAATATTTCTCAAATATCAGTTAATTTAATCAATATACAACATTTTATAAATTAATTAAATCATGTAGTTTCTCAGAGAATTCATCATTACGGTTGTACGACTCAAAGGGTAAATTCAGTCGGCGATTAATATCGAACTATTCGAATATTAATGTTCACACAGCAAGTGGTGTGACATTTTGGCCGAATTTATCGCTTACACGTTTTTTGGTAAAATTCAATTTTATTTATTATAAGCGGTACCTAATAGTGACAATTATTTACACCAATTCTCTTCATCAATAATATATCACTTTGGTTTTATGGAATTTGGTAATGGTCAAAATTCTAATATCATCCATATTCAACTTTATAGTCCAAACACAAAGTCTTTGGTTCAATAATAACAATTATTATTAATTGAAATGCTCTAGCCACTGACTTTGACTTTTGAGTTGACTTCAATTGACCGTGATACTATCCTCATATAATCGAGGAGACGAATCCTCTCTTGAATAGTGTTTCGCTTCAAACGTTTTCACTCAACCCAACTATAGTCATTCGATGGACGTCGTGCCATGATTTAACTATAATCAAAGCGGAGTTTCCATATTGAAGATCAACAGTATTCTACGGTCGAGAGGAATGTGTAAATTAGTCACATCGATATTCTCTGCTTGACCTTAGTTATATTAACAAACATAAAACTATCGAGTGAGTCATTCCATAGTTTTCCAATAACTATCAGTACGCAACCCCTTAGTGCCCTCAGCAGTCATGAGTAATACACTGTCCAACATTTGGAGAGAGTTACGAACTCTAGTCTCAATGGATACATCGATATCCAGTCTCGATGCACCTTGACTAGGAACATTTAAAATGAGTAATACACTATCACAAAATATACCATTTATGGATTTTCTATTAAATATACATTTAATTAAATTAATTAATTAATATAACCATTTATATCAAGTATATAATAGAAAGAAACACCTTTATTGCGAACAAGATTGGTTAATGAATTAAATATATATAACAAATTACATAATTGCCTCTAAGGCATACCTCTAACTCTATCAATCTCTCACTTGCCCTTGGAGTCAACTATAGAATCTTATTCTCCAATCGGTTTCTCAAAACCAATTGGGTCAGTCCCTTTATGAACAGGTATGCTATTATGTTTCAATTATCTACTCTGTCAATCAACTCTCTCCAATGGTGATAAACTGCTTTATCATGTGGAACAATTTAGAGTATGTCTCTCGACCTCTAGAGAGCTCTAAGTTCTATTACGACCCATATCGCAATAATGTTATGAGATTCCCAACATTTGGAACCAGCTCAGTTATAAATTTGTGCACTTATAATTTTATATACACTGTCTTTATTTGTCACGAACCGGATTTTCGACGCTCAAAAATCGACATCCATACGTCTACTGTATAGAATGCCGAGAAATTGAATGCTAAAAATACCAGATCGTTAGGGAAAAGAAGAAAAATGTAGAAGAAGAAAATAGAAATAACAACACAGAATATCACAATCGCAGCGGAACAATATATAATAGATAACAACTGATCTTTATACAAAAAGAACTATAACTATTTTTATACATTACATCATCAGAGTACGACACAAATCAATAGCACAATAGTGTACAATTATAATAACTTATCCTCACAAATTCTAAATATACTGCCTACAATACACAGCGGAATATAAATCAGATACCGGTAATACGTCTTCGCCATCCAGCTCGTCTCCTTAGCTCCATAGCATCCTATCCTAAATCTGTAATACTCGGTCTGACCCGAGCATTATAATAAAATAACACCCGAGCCAGTCTGGAAAACCAGTATGAGAAAACACACTCAATTTGAATTATTAAAGTTTCAAAATCCTTTGAAAATCAAAGGTATCTCATAAGACCACGCCACACATAAACACGACGGGTTTTTCCCCTACGATAACCAAAAACATTTTATATCAAATCCTCTGATATTATAATAGTGTCTAAGTACAAATACTTATTCAAATAGCTGAAATGCTTGCATCTCACGTTTCAGCATAGTTGGGCACAATCAAAACCGTATGACGCTTATTGGAGAATGGATTCCATCTGAATGACTAGGCACTGGGGTACCACCTGTCACAGTACACGTCTGGAACAGCGTACTGAGGACCACGCCAGGATCCTCTGCTACACAAGACCGGACTATCCCTGACCTGGATAGACCGAATAGGCTATCACCCCGGGTGTTCCCTCCCTCTTTCGAGCTCCTTCCATACATCGTAGTAATAAAATAATATCCGAGGTTATCTAGAAGGGTGATAAACATACCCTACTTGGGTGCGACCCACTTAGCATTGCTGCATTCCCCCTGATTTTCAGTCATTCCCGATTGATGAGGCTAGAGGCTACGATTAACTTTTTAGAAATATTATCTTAGAATTCTCATTGTCCTCTAATGACAATGTACTGATAGCATTCATCCATACAAGTCCTTTTCGGGTCCGAACGGAACCGAAGGCACTATTCCTACTACATCCATTTTGGAATCACCCTCAGGATTAGTAGCGATTAGCCCTTGCACTTCACTGCTCCATCTTTGACTCCATGCTCTTGTTTTCACATCGAAAACGTACTCGTTGGATTGAAGTGGTTTCCGGATAACAATCCGATACCGGTCTCTTCGAAACAACGTTCGATATTTTTCGGTAAACTCAACCCCGGTTCTTTATGAAATAAATAGATGAAAATAAGATCGGAGATCACCTCCTAACCATTAGTGGACGGATTTCCTTATAAATGTCATAGAAGAACGAAATGAGTTTACATGTACAGTATAGCACCTCGAACGGTAACTGTACCATATAATCCCGTGCTTCTTCTAGATATTTCCAAAGTTATATTTAGGTCCAGATTTGATATTCTGTTATTTAACTATAAAATAAACAATCAGTTCGACCAAATTCTTCATTTTCACTGAAAAACCCAAAGTCTTATTTAATTTAAATTTTTAATAAATTAAATCTCTTTATCCAAAGATATGTGCTGATCTTATCGTCTTTAGTATATTCACAAAGTATCTTTCCCTAAAATATTTGAAAACCCTTTAAAATAATATGGAAAGTACCACTGCGGTATCAAACCATGGATCACAGCTCAACGGTTACGTCTCTATCCCAAAGAAATTCAAGACTTAACTGCAGGCACTCACTGCCTCCGATTTACGCCACGCGAGTGTACCATTACATCCCGAAAACTTTATTTAATAATTTTCTCAAAATAATGCTTGTAAATTCTAAAATAAATTTCAAGTTAACTTTGGACAAAACTACCTTTTAAATAAAAGTTATTAAAATAATATTAATATTAAATAATTTATTCCTTTGAAATAATAATATTGATTACTTCTTAAATAATAATTAATTTAATATAAACTAACTTAATTCATAATTTAAAATATACTTAAACCCATTTTAATTAACTAAGTAATAAATTTCTGAAACCTTCTTTAGACACTTTAAATTTTCTAGTTAATATTTCAAAATTCCTTTAACTTCTCAGAAAAATATATTTTCAACTACCATATAGCCAGTCCAATATTAATAAATCCTTCTCGATTTATTTCGAATTAATTTATGTTCCAATTCCATAAATTCCTTTTTCATATTTCTAAAAATAAATCTACCATTTATTTTTAAACCGACTTACCCATTTCTTTATAAATCCTCATCGTGAATTTATAATTCCCATTTATCCACTGATAATTTACTTTACTTTATTTATAACTTCGTTTATAAATTCCATAGTCTCGTTCCGTTTTGTCATTTTTTCACAACACTAAATAGATTTCCTAAATTAAATTCCATTTTTATTTTAAATTTCTTAAATAATCCCAAATATTTTCCAAAGTTCACTAATTTCAGATCTCACTTCCCTTATATGATTTAAAAATCTTATTTAAATTTGGAACATCAATTTCATATTTTTATTTTCAAATTTCCCTTTTTATTTTCCTTTAAAAATTCAATATTCGTATTTTAGATATTTAATATGCCAAAAATATATCCTGCAATACCATAACATCCAATAAATTCAATTTCCAATATAATCTATCACAGATTATCCAAATAAATCATATCACCGAATATGAAAATAATCTCAACATTTTTAAGGAATCCAGTTGGATCCCTCCAACCTGTTTCCCTACATCCACAGATGTTAATACAATATAAAAAATACCAATCCCACTTCGAGGGGGATATCGCGGTATATAGGGTCATTCGCTATTATGCGGGGCGTAAAGGGTCTCATCCGCTATATATATATGCGGGAATATTAATCACTCTAATATATATACACACACTATCATATATAATATCACATTCAACTGATAATAATTATCAATTTCAACAATCAACCAATAATTAATTTTAAGTATTTAAAATTAATTGCAGTAATCCAAGAATTGAGTGAGATTAACTCACCTTTTTTTTTCTTCTCTTCTTTTCTCTTTCGAATTTGCTGATCGATCCGATTTTTGACTTTATTGCACATCTCGCTTGATTTTAACCTCGTATAAGAAAGTTTTGAGTTTATATAAATTAGCGACTTCACCCTTAATTAAAACTAATCAACTAATCACCTAATTTAAATTAATTACCTATTTACGAATTTAATTAACCTATTAATTGGCTTAATAGAAATAATTAGCGGCCTAATTACACAATTAATTTTTTTTTCAACAGACTAATTAACCAAATTACAAATTTAATCGACAAATTAACTCTAATAATCACCTGACAAAATGCGCTGCTACAGTGATGTCCACTGCTACAATACGTGACCTGCTACTCTGATAATCAACGATAACCGAACTTCCAAGAACCCAATATTTAAAGCCTCCGGCCCATTTATGAAATCGCGACCTGCTACAATGCGTCAACCACCACGTTCACGGCCACGTTCGACCCCTCCCCAACTCACCAGACTCCTCCAATCCACGGCCGTAGGTGCGCCACCCCACCATGATTCCAACTCCGCCATCCCTATGAACCCACGACTACCAATCCCCGGAAATTTGCAAGCCCTAGCCGAGTTAGAAATCGCGGCTCACGTAGGACATCGGCTACGAATTACAGGAGCCTCACTCTCGAGCTACCGGCCTTCGAGTACATCGTCCCCTTATGTCGCGCGTGTATCGATTTAATCATCACGATTTTGATCCCATGGTTTTATTTTTTCGAGCTTCGAATTTCATTAGTTGAAGAGAAAGGGAAACATGTTTTCGTTTTAAACTGAAGAAAGGAAGGAAAAATAATCTGTGCTTTTTAAAAGGAAGAGAGGGAAGGATCGCGTGTTCGGCCATTTCCCTTTTTTTCTTTTGTGTTCAAACTGTTTTCGTGCAAATTTAAAAAGGGGGATAGGGAGAACAAGATGTGATGTTGGCATATACAAGGAAGCCTATAGTGTTTTTGAAGAGAAAGGAAAAAGTTCTGATGTGAAAATATTTGTCAAATCAACGAATATATATATATATATATATATATATATTACTTAAATTTAAATCGTCTCGATTTTGTAGCTTAAAATATCGACCTCCTATCGAGGCGTGCTGCTAGGCGTTTGTAATGTTATACCCCTATTTCGAACGCAATGGAAAAGGTTTCGAGTCCTAATTCGATCGTATGGAGAAGATAGCTTTTTGGACCCGATTATTATATTGAATTTTCGATATAAATTTTAGCGCGTTTATATCCCGTATGACCAAACGATAACTCCAAACGCTACGAAATTTTAAATCTGATAATAATACATTATTACAGATCCAATGGAACTAGTTTCGTCGAAACCCGAGACTATGCCTCGAAAGGCTATTTTTAAATGTCAATTTAAACGATATATTTTTAAAACTGAACAAATCACTTTCAAATCCAATTTTAAAGCTTTTATTATCTTCAGTATTATCAATATAAATTTTATAAGCCTTTAAATTATTTTTAACAAGCTTAAAACTCTAGATTAAATATTTTACCCAATTTCCAATCATTAAATTCAACAATTAGATTATCCAATAAATGGTTATATTTGAAATTCAAGTTAAAAATTTACTTTTGAATATTTAAAATCAATTAAATATTCCAATTTCAAATATCCAAAATTCTGGGTCGTTACATTATTGTAGCGCTATTCTAGGCGATGTACTTAGCATTTTTCATTGAATCAACCATGGTCTTTCATTTGGAACATTTACAACTTAAATATCCTTAACTTGAATTTATTATTGATATATTATACTCAATATCATTATGAACTTTGAGTCCGAACACTTCTTCATAAGGTGTTTTTATTTTTTTTAAACAATTCTCTAGTATTTCATAAATATATGAACACTTCGACAACCATTTAGTGATATCATCTTGTATTTGATATTTTCTCCATGTATCAAATACACAAACAAATTACAATATCATAGACAACGTAACATATATGATAATTCCTATTGCCAATGCATAAGGAACTCAGCTCACATGTTCCATATTATATAATTTAATAAGGTGTCTTTGCATATCAGTTTGGGACATTTTCAATATTTTCAATACGCACTATAAAAGGCATCATTTACAATCCAAAATTGAGCATTAAAACAACTAAGGTCAATTTTAACACAATTAAATCGTTTAAAATCAACAACGTGTTGTTTACTTATAGTTTAGATATATTAGTGTACCTTTTAATGTTTGTTTTTTATGAACACACACTTCCTCTGCATTTTGATTGAAAATCAAATTATTTGATACTTCTATCAGAATACTTATTCAATCTTGATGCTTATAAAATGATACTTTCGTATCATTTCTTGGATCATATCCAAAGACTCACAAACTTAAATCGTTCTCACTGACTTCGAAACATTTTTGGTTAATATGTGTAAATAGCTTACTCTAAATCGTTATTTATAAATTTTTGTTTCAATACATATATACCAAAACACTAAGTCTTATCAAGCGATAATTTTGTGAGCAAATCCGAATTAACTTGTGCATGTTAAATACTGAATCTATTATGCTAATTACAATGATTGAAATTTGTGATATTATTCTTATCAACATTGCTCATTTAATTCCAACTGCATTAGTCTTGCTCATAAAGACACAATCGCAGTCGATGGATCACATCCCTTCGGTTATGACTATCAAAATTATATTTTGATAGCGTACTTCAAATTCTTTCGGATTTGCGCATCATACCAAATCATAGAGTCAATGCTCTTAATGGTTTAATTAAACAAACAAGGATTATGTGTTTTTGACATTGATAAGAAACCCATAGTTTCTCTTTAATGTGCGAGAATACTTATTAGACACTCTAATACGATGTGTTCGTTTAGGTTAGTTAATTTAATTTCATCTCATCTAATCAGTTCTATTTATGGATCGTATCCAATTCCATTTTACTACCAATAATTCCTTAAAGAAATTCCTTCATAATGAAGTTGGTATTTCTTGAAAAAAAAATTGTTTCTCGGTGCAACAGAATAGGTATTCATAAATGTTTAATGAATTTCTTTATTTATAAAACCAATTTGGTTTTAGTTTACAAAACTTATGTTCAAAACATAAATATGTCATACAATGACAGTCTTTTCCAAAATCCTTTTGGGCGGATTCATATAAGATCCCTTATGAAAAATTATTACGTGCAATCTTTCAACTCGCATAACCTGCCAACTCCTTGGCCTAGGATATATTGTGGTTTCTTATAACCCTCATCTTGTGTGATTTTGTAAACTGTTATTTAGATGAAATAATGTTAACCTTGTGTACTACTCATAAGTATATAACCTTATAGTAAGAAACTAACTCAACTTCACTCACAATTAATCGCACATTGTCCAACAAAGTTCGATTACTCCTTATCAATGCATCATTTGTATCATATGGAGGAGTGACCCTTGAGATTGAATCTTTATTCATTTTTAGGTACATTCGGAATCTTTTCCAATATACTTACTCATTCGATCAAATCGAATCATTTCTATGGCATGTTATTTTATTTACTTCTATTTCATACTCTATGAGTTTACCATAGACATACTACATATGTATCAAATACACATATCCATGTCGATGATAACTCATCGGTGAATATGACCAAGTATATGGAACCATTTTGGTATTAATAGACTTACGATTATATACATGTATATGTATCAATTCGAAGAGTTGATTAACTCTTATGATGCTCCCACTAATTGGGTGCATAATTCTTCAATTGTTTGAGATATACTTAACCAGTGTCATATGATTCATAATCATATACTAAAAATTATTTCTCAAAACCATGGCTTAGTCTAAACTCCAAATAACTGTAAATAATATTATATACTTCTGTATTTTCCAATGCATCACTTTTGTAATGAAAACAAATACCGCATTATAGCATTACTTCATAACGAATATTCATAATATTCATATTAAAATATAGCTATGTCTATTTCTCAGTCGACACCGAAAAATAGTTGTAACAACCCGCTTTTCAGTATAATTCAAGCTGACAATAAACCACACATGTCCAACCCAAATTGAACGGAAAGACGGATAGTTAAGGAAAAGAAAGAAGAAAGAAAAAGAGAGGAGAAGAAGAAGAGAAAAGAAACTAAAAACAACACAGAATCTCACAATCGCAGTGGAACAACATATAATATAATATCAATGATCTTTACAAAATAGAAACTGTTATATACATACATCCATCAGCGTACGACAATAATCATTATTATCGGCCTGGATAGTTATAACATCTTGTTCTCACAATTGCAGATAATTTCAATAACAAAGCAGGGAAAAATAAACATATACGAGAATACGACTTGAAAACCTCCAACTCGTCTCCCGAGCTCCAATGCATCCAAAGCAATCTGTAAATATGCTCGGTCTGACCCGAGCATTATAATAAAATAATACTCGAGTCAGTCTAGAAAACCAGCATGAGAAAAACACACCCAATTGGACTTTTAAAGTTACAAAAACCTTTTGAAAATCAAAGGTATCTTGTAAGACCATGCCGCACATAAATACAGACGAGTTATTACCTTACGATAAAGAAAACATTTCATATAAAATCCTCTGATATTATAATAGTGTCTAATATACAAGTATTTACTAATCATAGCCGAAATTGTTACATTAGTTAAATTTCAGCTTACTAGGTTCTGCAGCCAAAACCAAAGGCTCGTATTGGAGAATGGATTCCAACTATGAAAGGGTAAGAGTCTACCCACTGAATATGTACACCTCTAAATAAAATGTACGGAAGGCTACAACACGTTGCACCTCTGCTACTCAGGACTGACACTACCCCCTTCTCGAGTAGCACCGAATATGATCACCTTTTGGTTGTAATCAACAACCACTCAATGGGATCCCGAGGCATTCGTGAATATCGCTCTAGACTGGGGATGATCATACCCTACTTGGGTGCGACCCACTTAGCCATGCCGCATGTCCCTGCTTTATTCGGGTGTGAGGCTCGAAGAGGCCACGCTCTTACCATTTATATAGCACTTCCCACTTGGAATGCTAACACCGCCCTCCAAGAAACAATGCAATATCAACATTCATCCATACAAGTTCGTTCTGGGAATGAATGAAACAATTGACAGCTCCCTCTAATTCCATCGTCTTCAAGATGTCTTCACTTAGAATGCCCAAGTTGGATCGAAGTGGTTTTCGGATAATGTATCTGATCTCAGTCTCTTAAAAACAACATTCGACGGTTTTTGGAAAACTCAACCCCGGTTCTTTAGGAAATAAACAGTCAAAGATAAGATCAGAGATTACCTCCTAATCGTTAGTTAATGGATTTCCTTATCATCGTCCTAGGAGAACGAAACGAGATTTACACGCATAATACAGTGTTAGCACCAAAATTGGTCACTAACCTCGTTGAAAAAGATTGTGTAGAGATGTAAGTGATGAAGTTAAATTAAACAAGGAAGAATATGCTAATTTAAATGCAGAAAGTAAGAACACCAGATTTATAGTGGTTCAGCGTAACTGCCTACATCCACTTTGAGTTTTGATCTTTATTTCTTTCATAAGTAGTTGAATACAGATAAAATCCATATATTAATGACTTGAATACAAGTTTGAGTTAAAAAGAGGAGAGTATAAAAAATGGCAGAGTCTCCCCATTATTCTCCCAAAAAAGGTCCATTTTCACTGTGACCCTGCCCCTCTATTTATAGACAAATATGGGCTGGACTTCCCAGGTGGGCTTGGTGGCCGAACACTCTAGCCCAAGTGTAGTGGTCGCTGTATGCCAAACCAAGTAGACCGAACACGTTGACGCCGAACCACCTTCTCAATGCCGAACGGTACGTTTGATGGGTGGGAAGTGCAGAACAGTTGTCAGTCGAAGCCGAACGTGCCTTCTGGCTGAACGATGCTTCTTAGCCGAACGATCCTTTGGCCGAACAATGCTGCCATGTAGAGTAGTTATATACGCTGAACGTCTTCTAACGCCGGGTACCACTGGATGCCGAGTACTATGCCGAGTACTCCTTGATGACGAGTACCATGGATGCCGAGTACCATGGATGTCGAGCACTACGCCGAGTACTATGAGATGCCGAGTACTATGAGATGCCGAGTACTACGCCGAGTACTATGAGATGCCGATCGCTAGTTGACACCGAGTCGTCCTGTACGCCGAGTACTCAGTTGCCTGGTCAAATCTCCAGGAAACACTTGCCCCCCAAAGTGTGTCGTGTGAAGCAACACAACATGCTTTGAATCAGCAAGTATTCCTTGTCTTCAGAAAGAAATCCACCATGTTTCTTGAATAGTCATTATCCTCCAATTTATCCTCCCAAGGTGTTGTATCCTTCTTTTGTCATCGTGATGCTTGGTCGATTCCCAATATTATAAATCTAGGGTTGTGGTTCATTAGTGGCCATACATGACTGATTCTGCAGAGCTAATAAGCTTCGGCTATCTGATCTAGTCTTTTCTTAATAACCCTTAATGAGAATTCAATTTCTGTTGATTTCAAGAAGTCGAACTTTTAAGGATGTACACATGCACGTTCGGGTACATGTTCTTGCCATTGGCTCTCGGATGCATTTTATATGCTCATAAGTCGTCACCAACTCCGTCTAGTTTAATTGCAATTCAATCGCGATTCCTTGTTTGTATTTTCTGTGAAATAAGGGTTGCAATCAGCCACTTGAGGAGTTTTCCAAACCTCTCTTTAGTACAGACTCTATGATTTGGTTCACAGCTTCAACCTGTCCATTTGCAGTTATAATGGATCATGGAAGGTCATAAGGACAGATGACGTTACGGATAAAGAAGTTGATTATTTTCTTCATCTTGGTCATGGTTAGAGTTCTTCATCTGCCCATTTGGTGACGTAATCAACTGCTATGGTGGTGTATTTCGCACTATCTTGAGGATCGACAAGAAGATGATTTCAGTGCCCCCAAGTAGCAAACGGCTATGAACTAGCCATTTGACTAATTTCCATCGGCGGGGTTCCCGAATTTTTTGCAAACATCTTGCACTCGTCACGTTGTCTAGCATGATCAACCGCTTCTGGGTTGATAGTTGGCCAGTAATACCTGCAGCAGAGTATCTTCTTTATCATGGTTTTC
The DNA here is from genome assembly GCA_030737815.1 of Allium fistulosum. Classification (NCBI taxonomy): domain Eukaryota; kingdom Viridiplantae; phylum Streptophyta; class Magnoliopsida; order Asparagales; family Amaryllidaceae; genus Allium; species Allium fistulosum. The sequence continues at coordinate 12,105,972 of JASFAW010000014.1, forward strand.
CCCCTGATGTTATTACCGCGTTCTTCTTCATAGACTTTGCTCAAGATATCATCATGGGCGATATGCCGAAGCGTGGGGATGGATAAACTCCTTTTGACACACGACTTATTCTTAGATGATTTGGCGTGAAGCTTTGAGGAGGATCTGTCGTTTTCCATTCCTCCGTTCAATAAGAATTCTTTATTGTAGATAGTCTTTGATAGGAGTCAACCATGACACCTTTTCATTTTGTTCACTGAGTTCGTGTGTAATGATGTAATACGTGAAGTCGGTTAGTAGCTCTTGGACTTGGCCGAGATAAGGAGCAAGACAATGCCCCCTAGCAAGATCAACTTTCTTAAATTTGTATACTACCAATCAAGAATCACAAAAGATATGTAAAGTTTTCACTTCAAATCCTCTAGCAGATTTGAGGCTGGCAGTCAAGGCTTCATACTAAGCATCGTTGTTTGTTACAGGTAAATCGAGTTTTAGGACGTAGCAGATTGATCGTTCCTCAGGAGTCATTATCATGATTCCTATGCCATAACACTGATCATTGGGTGCTCCATCCGCGTACATTTTCCATCTTATGGTTGGTTCTCTGCTACTCTTTGAATAGTCATCTGAGGTAGTGAATTTGGGTGTGAGGTCTGCTAATTTCCGTCCTTGGATAGCCCTTCGTAGGAAATAAGTGATATCGAATTAGCTTAGTTCGATATTCTATTTAAATAGTCTTTCAGAGGTCTCAGGTCATCGTATGCCCTGTCGCAACGGCTGGTAGGCATAGGCGTTGATGGGGTGAGCCTAAAAGTAAGAGTGGAGCTTTCATGAAGAAATCAATAGAGATTGTTCTAGCTTTTGTAGCTTCGGGCTGATATCCAATGCATGGCTCGCGATAGTTAATGAAATCACATATGCATGTCAGAATGGGTCCAAGGGAACATATCATCATTTATTCAGAAAAATCCAACTAATTCTTCTATCATCACTGCACTGAGCTGTGATCCGATATTCAGCACCCGGAAAGGGTCGCCATGGCTGGTTGTAATGTCGACCGTCAGCTTAGCAGGTGCCATCCCAGATTCTTTGAGTAAAGATGTAACTATTTTGCATAACATTCAATGTGAAATATGGTTGGGACTGGCAATGTTGATGGTTACTCTGGTCGAATCCTAGAGTCTTGTCATGAGTTGTTAAGTCAAATAATGAAGGGCTTTGAAGGCTCTAATTGATTATCTGCAAATGGCCAAAGATCAGGCTTAAAAGCTCGTTGAAGGAATGTCGAGTAGGGGCCAGCCTCGAGTCGCGTGCAACTACATAGCTGGATCTTGCTATGAGTTTGAATTTGCTTGTATATTCGAGTAACGCATTTTCTATTCAATTCATTCATGATCCTTCACTCGACCTTCGGGTTGGAGTGACAGTCAGTTGCCCACAAGCTTTGGCATCGATTTAATGATTCTATTTCTAGGCATCCTTTCGGTCGTTGCCTTGAGTAGCTGTAAGCACTATATATAAGTTTTAATAATGAGCTATCGTAGCTAGTTCTTGGATGACCATGCGTCTTCTCCCAGTCTCGGGTTGATAAATGTACTGCATGGACGGTTGAGTCTCATCCTAGCTATGTTTATGTTTTCACCTAAACTCCAAAGACATAGAGGTGATTGGTGAATAGTCGGTTCACATTCATCTTGCTTCTCGCTCGTGCCCCCAGGTCTGGGGCATATACCGATAAGTAGGAAGGCCAGCCACGCCCACTTTAGCTTTACTCTCTTTCCCGTTGGATCGTGGGATCATGTCAGTCGATGGGAGACTAGGTCTCGCCTATCTTGGATTTTATCGTGGTTTTTCATTCCAAGAGGAATACTTCGATGCCACGTAAGTTTCAGGGCGTAATTTGGACAGTGGATGGTCATCCACGTCCACTTTGGTTCATGCTCTGTAATCAGATCTCGGGGTAAAGTTGGCTACAAATGCAGTCGGGTTTTGCTCATCCAGTTTCATACTTCTCCTGGTTGACTCGCGCCCAATTTGTGTTCATGCTTCGGTCCACGGTTCGAGACGCAGAGATTTTCGTCGACTCGTTTATACTCTAGTTCGCACTCTGGGAACTTAGAGTAATCTGGTCCGCTTCTGGGATTTAGGGATTTTTCTGAAGCCGTCTATAATCTAGTCCATGCTCTGGGGACTGAGAGTACTGTAGTCTGCACTCTGGGGATGTAGAAGTTTTTGAGTCATTTATACTCTAGTCCGCATTCAGGGACTTAGAGTACTTTAGTCCGCATTCTGTCTCCCGTTCCAGAGGGTGAGACCTCCCAGATGGCTGAGAGTTTGCCTAAACCTGGTAGATAATCCTTCTCTTTAAGATTTCGAAAGTCGTTATTCTTTATACAGGACTATTACATTCTAATGCTTGCTTTCCATGATTTTGTGCAGGCCGTTCTGACCCCGAGCCCACTCCGAGGAGCGATGTCGCCAAGGAAGTGGGGGAGAAAACAAGTGAAGCCACTCACGCAGGGGAGGCTCCTGGTTCAGATGCTCAGGTGATCGGAGCACTTGATGAAGACAAGTCTGAAACCTCCTCTCCTACCGATGGGGGTTATGAAGTAGAAATTACAGGCGCCTCTGAGCACACATCCGAATTGAGCATGGAGGAGCGGCTCGGGAAAGAGAAGGAGGAGACGGTCAAGGTCATAGTAGAGCCCCGAGTTGTGGACTTGGACGATCCTTTGAACAATCCGTTGAAGGTCATCCTTCCTGGCAGGTCCAAGCCCATGGAAGGCCCCTGTGATCCTTCAGTTGCTACCCCTCTATCAAAGAAGAGTACCAAGGGTAAATGCTCTGGAGAGGAGAAGTTGAAGAAGCACAAGAAGTGATTACTATCCTCGTTCAACGAGAGTTAGTTTAAGTCATGTAATTATTTTCATTTATTTTCTTAGTCCTTGTAAATAGAATGTCGACTCTGAACGTTGGAGGGGTTGTAATAGAAACTCATTCTGAATAAGGTTTAGTTCCTTTTTCTGTCTTACAAAAGACTCTTATTGTTCAGTTATCTTCGTGATTGTGATTTTAATCCAAGCAGTTGTGAGTAACATAGACTTCTCAGTCCATCTTCACATAACTCGGAAACTCTTCGGGAGTCGTTGAACTTCCATTCTGTGCTTCGAGCACTTAGAATACTTTCTAGCCCGTATGTCAGGGATTTGACAAATTCAAGTCATTTGTGTCATAGTTCATATTCAAGGAACTTGGAGATCCGATTCGCTTATATTCGAGTCCGCACTCTGGGGAGTTAGAGCACTCCAGTCCGCACTCTGGGGACTTGGAGGTTTAAGTCATTTATACTCTAGTCCGCGCTCTGGAGACTTAGAGTACTCTAGTCCACGCTCTGGGGACTTGGAGGTTTAAGTCATTTATACTCTAGTCCGCGCTCTGGGGACTTAGACTACTCTAGTCCACGCTCTGGGGACTTGGAGGTTTAAGTCATTTATACTCTAGTCCACGCTCTGGGGACTTAGAGTGCTCCAGTCCGCACTCTGGGGACTTGGAGGTTTAAGTCGTTTATACTCTAGTCCGCGCTCTGGGGACTTAGAGTGCTCCAGTCCGCACTCTGGGGACTTGGAGGTTTTAGTCGTTTATACTCTAGTCCGCGCTCTGGGGACTTAGAGTACTCCAGTCCGCACTCTGGGGACTTGGAGGTTTAAGTCATTTATACTCTAGTCCGCGCTCTGGGGACTTAGAGTACTCCAGTCCGCACTATGGGGACTTGGAGGTTTAAGTCGTTTATACTCTAGTCCGCGCTCTGGGGACTTAGAGTACTCTAGTCCGCACTCTGGGGACTTGGAGGTTTTAGTTGTTTATACTCCAGTCCGCGCTCTGGGGACTTAGAGTACTCCAGTCCGCACTCTGGGGACTTGGAGGTTTAAGTCGTTTATACTCTAGTCCGCGCTCTGGGGACTTAGAGTACTCCAGTCCGCACTCTGGGGACTTGGAGGTTTTAGTCGTTTATACTCTAGTCCGCGCTCTGGGGACTTAGAGTACTCCAGTCCGTACTCTGGGGACTTGGAGGTTTTAGTCGTTTATACTCCAGTCCGCGCTCTGGGGACTTAGAGTACTCCAGTCCGCACTCTGGGGACTTGGAGGTTTTAGTTGAGAGCAGTCGTATTTCCACTCTTTAATTTGTATTCATCTACTGTATCGAGGCTAATGTCGTCGAATGAACAATCGAACCACGTTTGCTCGCGGGATGGGATTCTACCCCCCAGGATGAGGGACGGAATTTGAAAAATGGATGATCGATTCTCGTCCGCTTGGTGATTATAGCTCTTCCAATCAAGTCAAGGATGGAGGTATATGACAGATGGTTGGATTACATCCATGCTAGGGTTGGATAATCAAGTCTCGCACAATTTGCTTCGTATCTCTTTCCAGAAAGCAAGGATGATGGATTACTAGGTAGACAAAGTAAGTTGCATATGTTTCACGGTGCAGTCGCGTCCATGTATTGAGAGCGATGGTTAGCGAGTAGGCAGACTACCATAGCTACTTCAAGTTGGGCTTTCGAACAACCTTTCGTGTTCAGGGTAGGATTTGATGTGTAGATGATCAAATCCCATCCACTCTAGACAGATCCTGGCGCCACTGAGTTTCAGGAGGGGCATCTGTTACTTTGTCGAACTTTGTTCTATGACTCGATTTGAGTAGATGATCAGGCCATACCCATTCCAAGCCTTGCTCAGGTCTCCGAGTCAAACGTGGAGGTCGATGGATGGATGGTCGGTTGTTCGAATCGATCATAAGTTGAGCATACGAACTTGGATCGTCTTGAAATTTGGAACGTTGGCTTCCCTGGCTTTGATTGTTATGTCTTGTTAATCGTGGCTCGATCCAGACTCGGACAAAATCCATCGATATCCATAGTGAGCCTTTGTGTAACCGATCTCCAAGACGAACTGTCACTGGTTTCTAATCAAGTTCTTGGTGTCACGGCCTTGCCAAAAGGCGGGATAACATTTGCCCCCCAAAGGACGTCTTGTGTAAACATGACGTGCTTTGAAAAACCGCAGTCTTTCATGCTGAATATTTCCGTTCAGTTGATTGCTTGACAGTCATCTTTTAATCGTTTCGTTGCAATCTTCTTTTAGACAAATGTTCAACTAACGTGCTTTGCTTTGGTTCTGCCTCCAGTTTTGGGGATGACTATGGAGTTGATGTATGTTTATACTCCGTCTCGCACTCTGGGAGTACGGAGTTGAGTAGATTTTTATACTCCGTCTCGCACTCTGGAAATACGGAGTTGATTAATGTTTATACTTCGTCTCGCACTCTGGGAGTACGGAGTTAAGCTAATGTTTATACTTCGTCTCGCACTCTGGGAGTACGGAGTTGATTAATGTTTATACTCCGTCTCGCACTCTGGGAGTACGGAGTTGATTAATGTTTATACTCCGTCTCGCACTCTGGGAGTACGGAGTTGATTAATGTTTATACTCCATCTCGCACTCTAGGAGTACGGAGTCAAGTAGATGTTTATACTTCGTCTCGCACTCTGGGAGTACGGAGTTGATTAATGTTTATACTCCGTCTCGCACTCTGGGAGTACGGAGTCAAGTAGATGTTTATACTTCGTCTCGCACTCTGGGAGTACGGAGTTGATTAATGTTTATACTCCGTCTTGCACTCTGGGAGTACGGAGTCAAGTAGATGTTTATACTCCGTCTCGCACTCTGGGAGTACGGAGTTGTGCAAAGGATCGTCGTGTATCAACCCATTTTTAGCCTTGATGTGATGGCTTGCCCCCGAGCTCGAGTTTCACTTAGCGAGTGGCCGGCCGTATCGCAGCCGCTCTCTACTTGAATAAATTCCACTTGTAGGATGGAATTCAGCTCTCCGTGCATTATGATGTTGTACATTGTATTTAACCCATAGCCCCAAATCAAAGGCATATGGTTGATGATGAGCGATAGAATTATGCTCGTCCAGATGTAACTCCACACGTCCGATCATGGTCTGCGTAGATTGGTTGGCAACCAAATCTGAGTACCTGGTCACCTGCATCATTTTGAAAGTAGTTTAGTTCAAGCTAGTCGTAGTTCATAGAACAATTGAAATAGAGATGGAAATGGAAATAATTCAAAGAAGATTATGGTAAATCTCATTGATATGTGAAGCAGCATCGTGTGCTCGCTATTCGACTCCGCCCTTGGCTCCTTTCAAAGGGATGTCGGCCGTCAACCGTCCAATTGATAATCATAGCCCTTTATTAATAGGCATCAGATATTCGCTTCCCTCCATTCTGCAGGACTTGTACATACTATTGAAGCTTTCCTTTCCAGGTTATCTTTTCGATCACACCTCAGAGGTGTTTGTAATCGCCCGTGTTAGGATCAGTGATCATCTGGGAATATACAACATTCCCTTGATTTTCTTTAGACCTTGGTGTACTCTCTCGAGGTTGATTTCCAGTACCACTCCGAGTCGTGAGTCTTCAAGTAGAGGTTGTCAATTGAATCTTTCCAAAGAGCATATGAGCTGAATTCTAAAGTCTTGTTTCGGCTACTGGGATCTACATCCTTAGCCAATGGGCCTTCATTGTTATTTTTCTTAGTCTGCTCCACTGCTCCTCACTTTAGTTCTGATTCATTTTGTAAAAGAAACGATCCATAGTCGTAGGAGGCTCTTTAGCTAACTAGCTGCCAAAATATATCTGGAGGTCGACTTTCCTCAAACGCGATTAGTATGATACCCTTGTTAGCATTTGGAATAAATTGCTTAGAGCATTGGTTTGCTTGGAGCCATCTTGACATTTGCTAGAGTCACATCATCTATGTTCTCCAACCTTTGGGAGTACCGTTTGAATAGCGTTTGCTTGTCCGTTCTCTTGATGTCGTTCATAAGCTGCCGCTAGATCCTCTATGCCCTGGTCGATCATGGGATGTCAGGGAAGTGGATAGAATGTTCCTTTATTAAGTTGAGTTTTGAATTCACTATCCGGAGGCACTGCGCTGCGGCTAGGGTTAGATATTCATTTTCGAAAATTTGGGTCGTACCCGAAAAAGATTTTTTTTGTAAATAGGGGTCGTATAAGAGACCGGTGTAACTTAAGTTTCGATCGGCATTGAGGGCCGTTCGGCATGACAAAGTTGCTCGGCATACAAGATTGTTCGACATTCACACTGTTCGGCATTCACACTGTTCGGCATCCACACTATTCGGCATTCCACACTGTTCGGCATTCCACACTGTTCGGCATTCCACACTGTTCGGCATCCACACTGTTCGGCGTCCACACTGTTCGGCATTCCACACTGTCCGGCATCCACACTGTTCGGCATTCCACACTGTTCGGCATTCACACTGTTCGGCATCCACACTGTTCGGCATTCCACACGTGTTCGGCATTCCACACTGTTCGGCATTCACACTGTTCGGCATTCACACTGTTCGGCACAATCGAGTCGTTCGGCATACAATACCGTTCGGCATTACAGAGGCGCTCGACATTCATTCTTGTTCGGCACAACCGAGTCGTTCGGCATACAATACCGTTTGGCATTACAGAGGCGCTCGACATTCATTCTTGTTCGGCACAACCGAGTCGTTCGGCATACAATACCGTTCGGCATTACAGAGGCGCTCGACATTCATTCTTGTTCGGCACAACCGAGTCGTTCGGCATACAATACCGTTCGGCATTACAGAGGCGCTCGACATTCATTCTTGTTCGGCACAACCGAGTCGTTTGGCATACAATACCGTTCGGCATTACAGAGGTGTTCGGCCTAAAGGTATGGTCGGCCTGGAAGGGCATTCGGCCTAGAGGTATGTTCGGCCTGGAAGGGCGTTCGGCCTAGAGGTATGGTCGGCCTGGAAGAGCGTTCGACCTAGAGGTATGTTCGGCCTGGAAGAGCGTTCGGCCTACCCCTTTTCTGGAGCGTTCGGCATACGCCTTTTCTGGGGCGTTCGGCATACGCCTTTTCTGGGGCGATCGGCATAAGCCTTTTCTGGAGTGATCGGCCGAATTTCCTTCAGAGGAGGGTCGGCCTTCATTCAACTTGAGTGCAAACTTCAACGTCCAATCCCCAGATCTTGCGTACATCAGTGAATCCAATCTACGGCTATCAGCTTCCTTTAGATTTCTTTCAAATCTGAGTAGAATAGGAAGTTTTCTAGTAAACAACTGGATATATCTCGCGAATATGGAAATCCACTAGTAGATGATGAGATCCAATCAAGTTGAGAATTCAATTCTCAGTGAAAGCACCAAAGTGTTAGCACCAAAATTGGTCACTAACCTCGTTGAAAAAGATTGTGTAGAGATGTAAGTGATGAAGTTAAATTAAACAAGGAAGAATATGCTAATTTAAATGCAGAAAGTAAGAACACCGGATTTATAGTGGTTCAGCGTAACTGCCTACATCCACTTTGAGTTTTGATCTTTATTTCTTTCATAAGTAGTTGAATACAGATACAATCCATATATTAATGACTTGAATACAAGTTTGAGTTAAAAAGAGGAGAGTATAAAAAATGGCAGAGTCTCCCCATTATTCTCCCAAAAAAGGTCCATTTTCACTGTGACCCTGCCCCTCTATTTATAGACAAATATGGGCTGGACTTCCCAGGTGGGCTTGGTGGCCGAACACTCTAGCCCAAGTGTAGTGGTCGCTGTATGCCGAACCAAGTAGACCGAACACATTGACGCCGAACCACCTTCTCAATGCCGAACGGTACGTTTGATGGGTGGGAAGTGCAGAACAGTTGTCAGTCGAAGCCGAACGTGCCTTCTGGCTGAACGATGCTTCTTAGCCGAACGATCCTTTGGCCGAACAATGCTGCCATGTAGAGTAGTTATATACGCTGAACGTCTTCTAACACCGAGTACCACTGGATGCCGAGTACTACGCCGAGTACTCCTTGATGACGGGTACCATGGATGTCGAGCACTACGCCGAGTACTATGAGATGCCGAGTACTACGCCGAGTACTATGAGATGCTGAGTACTACGCCGAGTACTATGAGATGCCGATCGCTAGTTGACACCGAGTCGTCCTGTACGCCGAGTACTCAGTTGCCTGGTCAAATCTCCAGGAAACATACAGCATCATCGGAGATGACTGTGCCACATAACTCACGTGTTTCTCCTATATATTTCCAAAGTTACTTTTGGATCCAAATTCCGATAGTCGGTTATTTAACTATCGAATAACAAACACTTAATCAGGGATTTAATTCCATAGGAAAAACCAACATTTGGTTAAGCACTAAGCCTCCTTAATTAATCTTTCATTAATTAAAATCATCTTGTAAATGCTTGTATCAAAATACTTTTACAAAAATATATTCACAACCCTTATATTTTCAATACTTAGAAAATATTCATATACTTATCTCAATTGTATAAGTATATTTGCTAAACACTAAGAAAGATCTCCCTTTTACCAAATTCTAAAATCATTTATAAACTCTATTATAAATTTCCAAAACCATTTATAATGGATATATAAATTATTTCTCAAATCATGTCTAAACCCTTAATAGAACCATGCAATTATTTATAAATTTCTTTTTATAAATCTATAAACACATATCTAAAATTCGATATAAATATCCATATATTTATAAACCCCTTTACCTTGTAAAAATCTTCCTTTAAATCTTCAAACTATGTTATAAGCTCCTCTTATAAAAATCCAAGTCTATTTGCAAAACTCTATTTATGAATATCGAAACCATCATAAATAAATAATATTTATCTTTTAACCTTTTAAAATAATAACTAATAATTCAAACATTATGAATAAAAAAATTGTTAATCTTTACCATACAAATAATAATGATAAGTCACCGAAATATTATTAATAATCATTATTGTTAATTTCAAACCATATTAATAATTTAAATAATTAACCTTTCAATTTATTTAAATATTTACCAACAACCTTAGACAACATTAATACAGGTAACCAACTTTTGGAATATAATATATTTCCTTGATAAAAATCCATACTTTAATCTTCAATCCAATCATTCTCATATTTATAAAAATATATTTCAAAATCTCTTTCCATTTTATAAAACTTCCTTTCATAAAACCCATTTATTTATAAATTCCATTTATAACTTTATCTTCTTCATGAATCTCACTTATTCATAAATCTCATTTAAAAACATAAATCACCATCTGTTTTAATGTTACTCCCATATAGATAAATTCATTTTATAAATCCTTTTCTATTTATAAAAATATCGTTTAACATTCCAAATTTACTCTTACCTTCAATTCCCAAAATAGAGTTAACTATTTCTAAAATATCATTTTGTATCTTAAAATAAATCCACCGTTTGATTTATTCTCCAATTTAATAAACGATGATAGTTTCATTTAATTTATAAACCCATTTCATAAATTCATACTTTTATTTACAATATACGATTTACAAATCTTTACTTCCTTTGTAAAAATATGACTCTTGTAAATTATACCATTTATAAATTTCGCGTTTATAAAAAAATCATAATATATGTACCTATATACATATATATAACTTTATACAAAGATGATTAATAAATATCATATCAAAAATATTTCTATTTCCTTTTTAAAACATATCCCATTATTATAAAAGATGGATTTATTCTCCAAGATTTTAAAAATCTATATTGTACAGCTCGGAAATCTCTATATAGAATATTTTGTAAAACTATTAATTTATATTATCAAAAATCGTACTTTCGTTTTTGGAAAAACATTTAAAACATATAAAATTCCCAAAATCATTTTGAAATCCATTTTTAAATCAAATCATTATTTTATAGTATTTTAAAACATCAAAAATGAGGCCCAGTGCTACAAGCACTAATTAAGCAAAATCATATCCATGTCAACAATATAGCATTCAACAAATCATATATAATCATATATATGAAAATAAAATCAACAGTGTGAGGAATCTCGTTGGATCCCTTCGACATGTCCCATTGCATCAAATCTATCATATAATCATAAAAATATAAATCAACCGCTTCGAGGCGGTATTCGTATACAAAGGGTCTTACGCTCTTACACGGGAACATAATAGGGTCTCATCTGCTCCAATAGGCGGGAATATATCTAATCCAACTAATAAAAATTAGTAAATTATCCAAACAGTCAATAACTATCAAATTTAAATATCCAAAAGTTCAATAGATAATTTTTATCGACTAAAATTATTCCTGGTTAACCAAAAAGGTGAGATTAACTCACTTTGATTTTAATAGTCATCAAAACATTCCGTTTTGAATTAAAATTGAAAGAACGTCCAATTTTAACCTAAAATTCCATCTAGCTCCAAATTCGTCCAATCCAAATCCATATCGTAGTGCTCGCTAATATGAATGCAACGCAACTTGTCGCGCTCGAAACAGACCTCATACGAGAAAGTTACGGATTATTAAACATTTGAAATAATTAATTATATAATTAACTAAATTAAAATAAGTTTAAACATTAAATTTTCTTCCCTCCCACTCTCTCATGCTTGTACCAGGCGCTGCTCGCTTTCTTTTTTTTGTTTTTTGGAAACGACGAACGCAACCCATCAGAACTCGCCGCCGCCAGGGCCTCGCCCCGTGTTGCCATTCCCCTTCGTCCCCAGCCACCACGTGCACCGCGCGTGATCGAACCCCAAAATCTGCCACAAACGCAGGCCCATAGCCACTACCATTATCGACGATTCGTCGATCCCATCGTTGATCTTGTAGAGCTCGTCGAGCTCTCCGTCTTCCTAGTTGAAGTCGAAGCCTGAAAGCGCGTGGATGGAGAGATATCGAGGGAGGAAGGCCAGAGATTTTCAGCCATTGAAATTTTAGAAAAGGGGCGGCGGAAGCTAGCTAGGGTTTGGATTGCAAAACAAAAAATTTTAAGTCCTTATATAGAAAATTTTGTAGCACTATTCATCCGTGAAAATTTTGAACTTCAAACGAAGCGTGTCGCCTGACGTTCTATATGTTATACCCTTATTCCGAACACCATGTAATATATATCGAAAGCTAATTCCATCATATACAGAAGTTAACTTTTCAAAATCAAAGTATTTTAAATTAAATCCCTTTAATTAATTTCTATGTGTTTCGAACTCGCACGACCAAATGATACGTTTGATTGCCATGAAATTCGACGGCATACAATAATTTGCTATTACGGATCCATTGAAACTGGTTTTGTTGAAATCTGAGACAGTGCCCCAAAAATCTATTTTTACACGTTATTTTACAACGAGCAATTTTCAAAATCAATTAAATCGCTTTTAAATCAAACTTAAAAGTTTACTATCTTCCTTCTTATTTAGATAAAATTTAAATAAACTTTTGTAATCATTTTCATTCACATAAAATTCAAGATTCGATTATTTAAGCAATTTCAAATATTAAACTTAACGACTAAATTATCAATTAAATCGTTATATTTGAAATCCAAGTTATTTAACTTATAAAAATAACTTTTCAATATTTAAAATCAATTAAATATTCTAAATTTCAAATATTGGGTGGTTACATTCTTCCCCCCTTAAAAGAATTTCGTCACCAAAATTTCCAAGATAAGAAAAATGCCCCAAACCCATTAACCTTCAAAACAATTAATTAAAATGAATTACCAAACTTCTAAGTCTTTCAACTCAATTCATAGTTACTAACTAATACCATTCCAAGTCATAAAATCAAAATTTTAAGTTAGTAAAAATTTTCCCAAAATTCTCAAAAATATTCTAACGCCTTAAATTTTCGAAATTTTTTGCCAGCGTCTCCTTTGCATGGCTCGATCATAAAAATTTACAATATATATATATATATAATCATAATACATCTCATCTTCGAGGATGAGGCATCCTGTAGGGAAATAAATATAAAAATACAGTATGTAATCCGAGATGTGAACCTTTTACTATATTAGCAAGCATATACAATCAACAAAATGCGAAAGCGAGCTCCAAATGCAAAGCATACGCCAGCTGCACCTACTAAACACTCAATAACCAATGAGAACATGTATATGGAAAGTAATATCAATATAAAACATAGACTATACAATATCTATATGAAAATGTAGCAAATGCAACAAGAGAAACCATCAGACAATTATTACTCATCCAATTAATTAAAAATCATATCAGTTTACATCTTCCAATGTTAACATTTAATTTATTAAAGCTTGTACGATGTACATATATCATCCGTACGCAGAATCATTCTTGATTGCTCGCTCGATCACACAATTTCACTTGTATGTTGGGTCGATCCTCTCTTGTTGTGAGCTCGAGTGACCAGGCTGAAGGTTGTCTCCATCTATAAATACAGGGGTAAGGGGCCAATTTTGGGGATCTTTTGGGAACAAAGGGAATGCTCTGACATTTTTTGTACTCAATGTTTCTTTGTTCTAACTATTCTTCAAGTTATTCCTCGTGAATTGTGACTGTAATCAAGTGATTGATAAAGCAATAAAGAAAGCATTCAGAGTGGATGTAGGCAATCAACGTCGAACCACTATAAATCTTGTTGCATCTACTTTTTACTGTTTTTGCTCGTAGTATATAGTGTTACTTCTCATTTTCCATTTAATTTCATCATTTATTTCACTACTCAAATCTATTCTCAGGTGTTCTTGACCAATTTGGTTGCTAACATTTTGGTACTTTCACTGAGAGACGATTCTCAGGCTATTAGGATCACCTTTGTTACTACTAGATTAAAGAAATCCCCCAAAGGAGATCCGGGTTCATTCTCAAAAGTTTGTAATTACTATTTAGATTTTTCGAGATCTAAGCAAAAGACTCTAGGATGGTAAGGCGCACCAGATCTACCTCCCATAACGTCGATGCTAATGAAACTGCTAGTGTCCAACAAGGAGGCTCAAGCAACCAGCCAGCTAATGCGAATGTGGAACCCGTTGCAGCCTAGAATGTTGTTGATTCCGTTACCAGGGCCGAATTCAATGACCTGATGAGGGAGCTAATGGGAAGCAGGAGATGGCCAAATGAGCAAATCTAGGCAAATACTAATCTGATGAACCAGATTCTCAATAGTAGCATTAAAATGCCAGAAGAAGTCCCTCTTCATACTCAGAGTCTGACGGCTCAACTTCATCAGACAGGCACCACAGGCGTACGAGTTGTAGAATTGAAACGACACAACCCAGGGCAATGGAGCAACTTACAGTAGATCACCGCGGGTAGTCAACCGGGGTTGGAACTGATCCCTTAACTGGGAGGATGGCTCCTCAACTACACCCGGAAGTCATGCTCGACTCGGAACAGGGAACTTAGACACTGGAGCACGCTTGGATGCTGATCAATTACCTCACTAGGATGATAAGGCGTGAGATGCCCATGGGACGCCGGCCAGAACATTCAACTGAATGGAGCCTGACCTAGCACCCCTTATCCAGACTCCGGACTTATCCGCAATGGTCAGGCAGCTGATGAGGGAAAAACAGGGCTTGACTAACGATGATTGGGGAGTCTCTAGGAGTCATACTCCATTTACCGATAACATTTTACAGGTTGAATATCCCCAGAGGTTTAGCATGCCTACGATGCCCGCTTACGAAGGAAAGACTGACCCCCAACAACACGTTATGAGGTAAGAATGGCTGATGGACTCGGCTAGAGCGAATGATGCAACCAAATGCAGGTGATTCCCTATAATTCTATCTGGGATTGCCACAATGTGGTTCACAAGGTTACCTCCACGATCAATCTCGAGATTTGATTAGCTAGCTACAAGATTCGTGGAGCAGTTTCAGATTCACACTACTCGCCCCAAAGATTTGATGTCGCTATCCAGCGTAATCCAGGCTCCGGGTGAATCACTAAAAGAATATTTACAGAGGTTTCATGTTGCTGCTACGGAAGTTAGTAATCCAAATGACCATGCCATACTTATGGCTGTGACAAGGGGGGTTGACCCTGAATCCGAGTTCGGTGATTGGCTAGCTAAAAAACCACCAGCCACGTTGGAACATTTTTACGCAAAGGCACACCAGTTCATGAGAAAGGAGGAGGCCAAATTGTCTAGAAGGAGCACTGCTACAGGACCAAACGGGGAAGCGGTACAAAGCAACATTGCAGTAATGCAATCCGATAAGATCTCTAGAAAGGTTTAGGTCAACGTCCAAAACAAGCCGAGTCAGCAGAAAAGGGGTGGAGAAGGATATTCTGAACGAAAGAGGGAGTCTAAAAAGTGGAAGCCACGAATTCCTACTTATAACAACTATACACCCTTGAATGCCTTTTTAGAGAACATCTACCTATGCACCTATAATACTTTCCAGTATAGAAAGCCACGTCCGAAGGAATCGACCGAGGAACATAAGCAAACCAGGAAGTACTGTCGGTTTCACGAGTCTTACGGGCACAATACTAATGAGTGTAGGCACCTCCACGATGTCATTGAGAAATTAATTCGCCAGAAAAAGTTGCAGCAGTTTATCAAGAATCCGTAGGATGGTGGACAAGCAACATCTGATCCGAATCGAGGCCGAGCTCCGTGCCGGCCTGAAGAGCCAACTCAAACCGGTGGAAGGTTGGTAATAAACACAATAATTGGTGGACCGCATCCTGAGGACAGGGGTTGGCAGGAAATGGAGCGTTATGCTAGTTCAATGAAGCATGTGGACTTTGAATGTTGTTCGAACACGGAGGATGAAACTTTGGCAAAGTAGCAGCATATGATGACAGACGATATAGTGTTCAGAAGTAGAGATGCTGATCGAATGGAGGCTCCTACTATTGATCCGATGGTTATCTCTGCCATGATTGGACCTGTGTTGGTGAGAAGAATATTGATTGATTGTGGAAGTTTTGTGAACATCATCTTCAAGAAAGCTTATGATCAAATGAAGAGGAGGCTAAGGATTTGAAACTATCTAGAGCTCGTATACACGGTTTCAACGGTTTGCCACTAAGGCGGTAGGTTACGTTGAGTTACCGGTTGAGTTGGGAGAAGGTGAACATAGGAGGGTGCGGATCCTAATGTTCATTATTTTGGATGTTGATTTGCCGTATAATGTTTTTCTGGGCCGTCCGGCCCTGGCTTTGTTCAGGGTAGCTCTTGCCCCGTGGTGCTTGACTTTGAAATTTCCTACAGATAATGGATTCGGTGTTGTGCATGGCGATCAGGCGACTAGCCATGCTTGTTATGTGGCTGAGCTGAGAGAAGCCCAGTAGAAGGAAAAGGGAAAGGGTGTGGACAAATCTATCCGCATCCAAGTTGCTGAAGATTGACAATTAGCGCCTAAGACTTGGCTTGGGCACCACAGTCGGTTCTATAGAGATATAGATCTGAGAGACGATGAGGAGGAACTCAAGGAGGCCAAGACAGCGCCGGCTGAACTAACGATCAATATCACAGTTAGCAACGACGATCTGTCACGAGTATTGAAAATCAGATCACAACTCAGCCCTTCTATGATGAGGGAACTTACTGATTTTCTCTGAGCAAATATTGATGTATTCACTTGGACTCATTCTGACATGTGTGGGATCTCACCCACCATCGCGAGCCATATGATGAATATCGATCCGAAGTATGTCCCCATAAAACAAAAAAGATGAGGTGTGGACCTGGAGAGGTTTGTCGCTCTCAAGGAGGAGGTGGATAAACTTAAAGCCAATAGGTTTATTCGTGACGCCTTCTACTCCAAATGAATATCTAACCCTGTATTGGTAAAGAATGCAAATGGGAAGTGGAGAACATGTGTTGACTATTCGGACCTGAACAAGGCATGCCCCAAGTATAGTTTTCCCTTGCCAAGAATCGATCAGTTGGTTGACTCGACCGAGGGACATGAATTTTCGTCGTTTATGGATGCATACTCAGAGTACAATCAAATCCCAATGCACATCCCGGATCAGGATCACACTAGTTTTGTCACAGATGTTGGATTATACTATTGCGTAGTGATGCCATTTGGATTAAAGAACGCGGGATCAACCTATCAGCGTTTGATTAATCGAATGTTTAAAGATCAGATCGGCAGGATGATAGAAGTCTATGTGGATGATATGCTCGTGAAGTCACGACAATCAAATGACTACATTCGAGACTTAGCGGAGATGTTCGATATCCTTCATTTTTATAATATGAAAATCAATCCTTTGAAGTGCTCATTCGGTGTTTCCTCGGGAAAGTTCCTGGGCTTCATTTTCAACGCATGAGGAATCGAAGTGAATCCCGAAAAGATTCAAGCCATTCGAGATATACAAGCACCCAGAACTATCAAGCAAGTACAAAGCCTGAACGGGAAGGTCACTGCTTTGAGTCGGTTTATGTCCAGGGCAACCGATAAGTGCATTCCGTTCTTTGATTTGATAAGGAAAAGGAAGAGGAATTTCGAATGGACGCAAGACTGTGAAGGCGCGTTTCGAGATTTGGTGAATCATCTGGAGAGACCCCCTATTTTGTCGAAGCCCGTATACCATGAGCAGCTGTATATTTACCTAGTTGTATCGCTACACGCCATAAGTGCCGCCCTAATTCGTGAGGAGGACCAGATCCAGAAACCAGTGTATTACGTTAGTAAACGATTAATGGGGGTGGAAAGAAATTACCCAAAGATAGAAAAGTTGGCGTACTGCTTGGTGATCGCGTCGCGCAAGCTACGCCCATACTTCCAGGCACATCCAATCAGCATTTATACTGATTAGCCTTTGCGACAAGTTCTGCAGCGGCCCGAGACATCTAGAAGGTTGCTTAAAGGAACATCGAGCTCAGCCAATTTGACATCACCTATCTGCCTCGAACAGCTATCCAGGGACAAACATTGGCAGATTTTATAGCAGAGTTCACTATGCGGGATGAGCCGAGTGGAAGCGATGTGGTTCCTAATGTACGATGGAAACTATTTACCGATGGAGCGTCCAATGATCATTGTTTTAGAGCTGGCGTCTTTCTTGTAACCCCCAAGAACCGATTGATTTGCTATGCTTTAAAGCTTGATTTCCCCGCTATAACAATGAAGCCGAATATGAGGCATTGATTGCTGGATTGAAGCTTGCTAAAGAGCTCAGGGTGTAATCGATCGAAATCTTTTGTGACTCGCAGCTGGTGGTGTACCAAGTTAGAGGGGACTACCAGGCGAAGGGACAACGGCTTGCCCTATATCTTACCCGGGTTCAGGAATTGTTGGCAGACCTCGAATACTATGACATTTCGCATATCCCGCATGAGCAGAATGGGGAAGTCGACTCATTAGCAAAATTCGTAAGCATTGGTGATGCACAACAGATGGGCTTGGTTTCGGTCGAGACCCTACATACCCCGAGTATAAATGCGATGGAAGTTGATCATGTACCAGATACGGAGCCCGAAAAGGAGCCATGGATATCCCATTTAAAGAGTTCTTGTTGCATGGAGTCTTGCCTGAGAAAAGGAACGAGAGGCGACAAATCCTTCGTAAAGCTTCACTTTCTATTGTACAAAATGGAATTATGTATCGAAGAGGATTCTCCATTCCCTTGCTCAGGTGTATTGTCCATGATGAGATAAAGCGGGTCTTGAAAGAGGTCCATGAAGGAGAGTGTGGCGACCATATTGGGGGGCAGATGTTAGCTAAAAAGATACTCCGTTATGGGTACTACTGGCCGACTGTGAATCGGGATGCTGCAGACCATGTGAGACGATATGACAAATGCCAGATATATGCAAAAGTCCCAAGAGCGTCGTCGACAGAAATCACACAAATGGTTAGTCCATGGCCTTTTGCGGTATGGGGAATTGATATTGTCGGCCCATTGCCGATTTCCAAAGGTGGTGCGAAATATGCCATTGTCACAGTTGACTACTTCACCAAGTGGGCCGAAGTAGAGCCATTAGCTATGATCACAACCAAAAAAGTCATTAACTTTGTTGTTCGAAACATTATATGTCGTTTCCGTCTTCTACGAACTATCGTGACCGATAACGGAACTCAATTTGATAGTACTGAGTTCAAAGAGTTCTATCAAAGGTATCGTATTGAGAAAAGATTTGCGGCAGTTGCTCACCCTCAGGCGAATGGACAGGTTGAAGCTGTAAACAAGATCATAAAGTCCATCTTGAAAAAGCGTTTGGAAAAAGCTAAAGGCAAGTGGGTGGACGAACATCCTACGGTGCTTTGGGCCTACAGGACCACTCATAAGTCTGCAACTAGGCACACTCCATTCCCCTTGGCTTACGGAGCCAAAGCGGTCATTCTCGTGGAACTCGATGTCCCTTCCCATCGGGTGACTTACTAAGATCCCAGAACAAATCAAGATCTCTTATTGGAGTTGTTGGATTTTATTAACAAGAAGCGTGAGGAACCCGATTTGAGAGTGGCTGCACATCGGCATCGAGTCGCCCGGTACTATAATGTGAAAGTCCGACCAAGAACCTTTGATGTTGGTGACCTTGTCCTGAAGCGAATCTTTCCGGCCCCATCGCACATGAACCCTATATGGGAAGGGCCATACGTCATCGAACGGAGGTTTGGAGAAGGAACTTTCAAGTTAGCGACCGTTGATGGTGTAACGCTTCCCAGAGCATGGAATAGCGAGCATTTGCGTCGCTATTTTACCTAGATTATTTCTATTGCATTCTAGTAATAGTTGTTTTTAGTATTTGCTTTGTGTTGATTTTGCTTTTGATATGTAATAAGACAGATCATTCTGCCCCTATATTTTTTGATAAATAAAAGCTTGAAGCTACTTTTCTGTGGACCACTGTTATTTCATATTATGATGATTATGTGGTGAAATTAATTAATACTAACGTCTGCGGTGTACGAACACACACATAGAATTAAAAATCGACTAGTTAAACCAACCCTCGATAAAAATGAACAAAAGGGATTGCTCAGTAAGGTTAGTTGGCTAGTGATTCCTATGAGTGAATCAAAAAAGCAGTTTTCGAAATGAAAAAATCTCCAAGTCCCCGAATTGCTGATTAGAGTACTCTGAGTCCTCGGAATGTGGACTAGAGTATAAACGACTTGAAAAAATCTCTAAGCCCCGCAGTGCGGATTAGAGTAATCCGAGTCCCCGGAGCGTGGATTAGAGTATAAACGACTTGAAAAATATCTCTAAGTCCCCAGAGTGCAAATTAAAGTACTCTGAGTCCACGAAGCGTGGAAAAGAGTATAAACGACTTGAAGAAATCTCTAAGTCCCGGAGTGCGGATTAGAATACTCTGAGTCCTCGGAGCGTGGACTAGAGTATAAACAACTTGAAAAAATCTTTAAGTCCCCGGAGTGCGGATTAGAGTACTCTGAGTCTCTGGTGTGTGGACTAGAGTATAAACGACATGAAAAAATCTCTATGTTCCAGAGTGCGGATTAGAGTACTCTAAGTCCCCGGAGCATGGACTGGAGTATAGACGACTTGAAAAAAATCTCTAAGTCCCCGGAATGCGGATTAGAGTACTCTGAGTCCCTGGAGCATGGACTAGAGTATAAACGACTTGAAAAAATCTCTAAGTCCTCGAAGTGCAGATTAGAGTACTCTGAGTCCTCGGAGCATGGACTAGAGTATAAAAGACTTGAAAAAAAAATCTCCAAGTCCCTGAAGCGCGGGTCAGAGTACTCTGACCCCCCGATTGCGGACTAAATTATAAATGATGTGAGAAAAGTTTCTATATCCATGAGGCAGACTGAAAAATTCCAAGTATCCAAACCGGTAGATAGACAAGAGAACTTTCGACCGTTCACTACCCCATAGACTCCGGTCTAAGATCGACAGAAGATGCTCGAACTGTTAGCGACGGAATACGACCGTTGATTACGATTCTAGCCCGGAACTGATGGCAGCTTCCAATGAAGTCTGCATAGAAACTTTGAGATTAAGATAATAAATTATCAACAAAACCTGGAAAAGTCATCGCAAACACTTGGAGCGGAAAAAGTTACTCTACTATTGGAATAGTAATTTATTTGATGACCGGCTAAGGAACAAAAACTTCATTTACAGTTCCAAAAATTCCATACAACCCATCCAAAGGTTTGGGGCTCACACCCGTACATGTGCTACCAAAAAAACAACTACACAACTCTAAATTATTTGGACTAAGCAAAATATTACAGTCCCAACTATTTCTTCGTTTTCTTCTCCTTCTTCGGCTTTTCGGGGGTTGTTTCGCTCAAACGTCTCTTTCGAGACCCCTTGCTGCCTTGAGAGGAGGTACTTGAAGAAGGAGGAGGAACCGCGATGGGAACAGATCTGCCCGGAGGGATGAATTGTAAAGGACTATTAAGGGGATCATCAACGTCCACCACACCGGGCTCACCCTTAACTTCGAGCTTTGACTTCTCCTCTTTTTCAATGCGCTCCTTTAGGCTGAACTTAGCGGTGTACTCAGAAGCGCCCGTAATTATAACATTCTCGTGCTCCTCCGTAAGTGATGGGTCTTCAGGTTTATCCTCATCGAGCACCCCAATCACTTGAGCAACGTGCCCAGGAATATCTATGACAGTTGGAGCCTCAGCATCTTTTCCCTCCTTCACTGAGGCGACGTCGCTCCTTGGAGTTGACTCAGGACCAGGATGACCTACAAGGTTTCGTGACAAGCAGATTTTAGATTATGGCCGTTGTTCGCCAAGAATAGCAACTTTTTAGATTAGAAGGGGCTCAAGATAGTACCTGCATCCGGTTGGCTTTCGGTGGTCATGGGAGTACTCCCTTCAATGATGGGGAATAACGAGTGTATGCTAAGTCCAGGTTTCTCTGGGTTGTAATCGACGTGTTGCTCGAGAGGTTGAGAAGATGAGGTCCCAGCCGGTTGAACAAGAGAAGGACCCTGGGGCTCGATGCCGGATGACCCAATGATATCTTCTTTTTACTTAGGTGGTGCGGGAGCTCTGCCGAATTAAAGATTTGCGGCAGACAAGTCGGACGGCTCGTTTCTTCAGAGCACTTCCTGCGCAAGTGCCCCTTCGTCAAGCTCTATCACTCCCAGCTCCACTTTCTTGATCTTGATGAGAGTATCCCAAGCTTCAACAAGCGACTCAAGATAGCCTTCGCCCAAGAAAGTTAAGTCATGGTGAAGGAGAACCCTTGCATTATATTCACCAATAAGTGGATCAAATATGCACTTGATTTCCTCCCTACTGGACTCAGTCGCTGCCTCGATTCGAGAGTCCACTTCCATGAGCACTGCTTTTTTGCCCTCTTCGCGAGCACCTTCTTTCAACACTCCGATCTGGGAGAGTTGCTCGTCGAGCTTCGCCTTCAAGCTTCTCGTTTTGATGATCTCCTCACAATATTTCTATGACTCTTCTTACACCTCGACCTTCTGCTCTCTCCTTTTGTAAGGAGTCTTTTTCCAAAGATAGAGTGTCGCTACGTTGGAGTGCACCGTCCAGTTCCTTTTTATGCGAGGCCTCTAAGCGACTGACTGCCTTAGCCGTCTCCTTCGCATTCTTCTTTGCCTCATCAAGCTGGTCTTTAAATGTAAGCAACACGGTATCTTGGAACTTAATAATGTCTTTGTCATGGACGGCCTCCAACTTGAGGCGATCAATCTTGTGTTGGCGTTCGATAGAAACCTCGGAGACTTTTTCAACTAAGTGTATGAATGCTTCATGTTGTACATACACGTCATTCACACACGCTAGTGAACTTTCTTTAGCGGTTCCAGGGATGGGATGTATAGCTGGGAGGAATTTTAGCCCGTCGAAGAAAATCTTTGGAAAGGTAGCTTTAAGCTCAGCTAGTTTCTCCGCCGTAGTCGAGTCGTGAGTGGGAACTGGGGGAATTTGTTCCGATGAAATTAGCATTTGTTTACGATGCTCACAAGACTGCCTAGTGCTTGAGGAGCCAGAGTGCTGATCGCGGGGAGCATCAGATTGAGGGCCTCGATGTATGGGCTTATTTCCACCGCGTGCAGGAGGATTAATGGGGTCGCTTTGATGCGAAGTGTGTCCTTGAGATTTTATTTTGGAGGATGAGGATGATTCTCGAGAATGATAATCTCTCTCCCGTCCTTCATCTCTCTCGGCGTCTTCCGGACTCGGAGTCCTGACTTGAACGATGGAAGATAGAAGCGCCACGAAGACGATCGAAACCGTGAGAATAAGACATTGCACCTGTAAAAAGGTCAAACGAGAACATATTAGTAGTTGCTATGTCAAAAGTAAAGTGCAAGTGAATTGTGGGGTGTTAGTGCTTGTGTGTGTCCTAGTGCATCCCCTCGACGTACCAGTGACATTTGCTTTACTCATAGGAGTTCTTTCTCCTTGATTGGGAGGTGGCCTGCCTTCGTCGCTTCTTGCGGGAGAGTTAAGCCCTTCGACGTCGAGGGTAGTGAAATCATAATTCAACAAATTGCCCAGAATAGAGATGTCATAAAGTTCCTTCAACGAGCTCTACATTTGATGAGAAGATGAAACCTTTTCGATCGGAGTTATGATGAATTTTGGGGTCTCCTTGATCTCCTTTTTCTTGATTCTATAGGCCAAACTATTTCTCTTTTTCAGGGAAGGCTGCGATTGGCTTGTATGTGGTGCATCGGCTGCCGACACTTGTCTAAGGCCCGCATCTTCATTTTTAGCCATGCGTCTTCAGTCTCCTTTATCTCCCCTTCTTCAATGCCTTCTTGGATTCCTTCAGCAGTGGGCACCACGAGGTCATCTCATTCTTTCCTCTCGACAATAACCTTCAGAAATGCTCTACTCCCTGGGAGACCGATTCTGCGGCTACCCTCTAATAGCCCGAATAGTAAAAGCAGTTCGTAGGTGATGAGAAGTTTGATCTCTTTATCCTCCATCGGAGTAGCACGGATAACCGCGACTATCTCGGAATATCTAACGCCTTCGGGCCGGGAGCGAGCACCTGAAAGGGTTGAAAGGATTCGTGTGATAAAGAAAAATGATGTGATTTGAGTAATTGAATTAAGGGCAGAGACAGGGATAGTACTTACGTCCTTCCAACCACCTTCTCGTGAACCCCGGAGAACATCACACGTAGAACCATTCCTTCTTAAACAAGGAGAGCTTATTCCATATGCCTATTAGGACTTGACATTTGGGTAGTGGCTCAAGAAAGACGTACGAAGGACTGTCGGCTCGTCTTTTGAAGTTATATACCAGATGTATTTAGGAGTAGGCAGACGGAATAGAACACTAATGAAAAGTAGGAAAGTGCCGTGGATAAAGGCGTAGCTATTGAGGTGCAATTGAGTGGGAGCGATTCCCATATAATTTAGCACTTTGCGAATAAAGGAGTTGAAAGGTGGCACACACTCGACCCAGCACCTGAACTTATTACATATGGTGTACCCAGCTGGGGGCAAATGGGGCCCGTCTTGTCTTGACGAGACTAGGACATCTTCGAAAGGGATCCCGTGGATGAAGCACAATCAATGAAGGGCAGCTTTGTCGATTTTTGAAGCCTGTGAATCAGTCAGATTATTCAAAATGATGGCATCATCCACAGCATCGGGAGAAGGATCTATAACATCTACAAGAAGAGTTGGGATATCGAAAAAAGGGTCTCTCTGCGAATCTGATGTCTCTATAACATCTCTTTGCTGGCTCGGGTCGGGCCTGTCAGACAAAGTAGCAGAGCTTGATTTCCTATTTGATCTATAAGATATTGCGTGAGAGCACTTTGTATGACTTGACATTTGTGTTAGCTATACTCAATAGACAATCAATATTAGGAGTAATAATAATTAGTCCCCCCATGTTGTATGTATGCAATAGACTTGAAATAAATACGAACAGTTTAAGATCATAAAAACAAAAGTAAAATGTCAAAGTTCTGAGGTTTCATCCGAAGAGACCGTCATTGCTAACCGTCTCGGACAACGAGGAAGGTGATCGGCGACTAAAGCTTTAAGATCAGATGTTGACATTCATAATTATGAAGTTTTATTGTTCGAATATGTTGGGCTAGCTTTATAATTAACTCGTGTTAGGTGGAGTGGGATTTGTTCATTCAAGTTTGAGTCCATCATTTCGTATATGCTAGTCATGATATTATTAGTCACATTATACTGGGGCAATGAAGTATTTAGTCAGATGTTTGAATAACTCAAGTTAAAGTGGTTTTAATATATCAACACCGGTCCCAGCCACCTATGTCGATCCCTTCATCCAACCTATATGCCGATCCTACCTTCCCTAAAAAAATACCGACCCCTTCCTCTCCAAACACTATACTGAACGCTCTATTTCTAGACCATGTCGATCCCTATACCCAAAATAGAATGCCGACCCGCTTCTCTTCCTAATTTTGTGCCTAATAAAAATGCCGACCCCTACGTTTAATCTCATAGCCAATCCCTCTTTTCTAAGCATCATACTGATCCCTCTTTTCTGAGCATCATACCGATCCCTTTCCCTATACCGACCTTTTCCCTCAACCTATATACCGACCTCATTTTTCCTAGCACACACCGAACCCACCTAACATCCTATCCTACATTGATCCCTCTCCTATATCCTAATCCACACCGATCCCTAACTCTGCTGATCCTATCTCCATTCTCATCATCACCGACCCCTCTCCACTCTAGCTCATCTAAGCCCATCTTCTTCTCCTTCAGCTCCTCTCTTTTTCCCCTGGTTGTTCTTCTTCTCCGCCACTTGTCTGCCTCTCACTGAATCCCAACTGTTAACACGCTTAAACAACACGCAAATCATCGAGGGTTAACCCAACAATGCTTATTAAAGGAAAGGTTCATACCTATGTGTGTTTGGATTGAATGGAAATTGTTAGGGTTCTTGGAACGAAAGATGGTAATGACTGGCTATAGGAGGATTGCTCGAATTTGTTTTTGTTCCTGAGGCTGAAAATTGGATGATTTGGATTTGGAGGGGGAACAATTCACGAGATGCTTGAAGGTTTGGTTGAAGTGGACTTAAAGGAGATAAAGGATTTGAGGAGTGAAAGTAGAAAGAAGGGTAGTGGGAGTTTGGGTTTTTATATGAGGGGGGAATAGGAGTGTGAACCGGTCTCTTCCTAGAGACCCAGTCATAGTGCAAGAAGGGGTCGGCCATTGTGTATGCCGACTCCAACCCATGTGGGTTCATCGAGGGATCGACATTACAATGTCGACCCCTCTTAAAAAAATGTAAAGTAATAAAATAAAATAAGTAATCATGATATTAATAAAAATGATAGTGTACATTGTAAGCAACGATAGAAAAATGGATTGCGCTCGAGCAGTAGATGTCCATGAGATGGAGAAGAATTTGTGAACTCAACCTTCTGAGGGGTTAAGCCTGGGAAAACTAAAGGCCACTTATAACTAGGATTGTACATTCGAATGAGACAAGACTTCATCAAAAATTGGTAAGGAACAACGATCGACCAATGACTTGAACAAGCTTGCCTTTGGGAACCTGGATTTCTTTCTGATTCAAAGCGCGTCATGTTATCCACAAGACGCACTTTGGGGGGAAAATGTTACCCGATGCCTTTGGCCCAGCTACACAATGGTAATTGCAGAAGTCGGAATTGATTTTTAATGGAAAGTTGGTCGAGAGACGACATCGATATGGTCAGAAGGTGATTTCTAAGCAGCTATGTCTAGCCCAAGGTGGATAAGGTTGACGAATGGTTGAAATTGGATGTCAGGATTATGATGGTTGGTAGAGTTCGGGATTCACATTTGATAGGTTGAGGAATATGTGCATTCATAGGGTCGGAAAGTCAAGTGGGTTCCATCAGGTCGGCATTGCCTATGAAAGAGCTCGGGTCGGCATTGCATATTATAGGGATCGGGTCAGCAAAGCATGTGGCATAGGTTAGGTCGGCATAGTATATATAATGGTGCTCGAGTAGACATTTGCTTCGGGTTAGCATTAGGATGGAGTTTGTATCGCTTAGGGTCGGCATCGAGAAGAAGAGCTTCAGGTCGGCAAGGATGCTATATCGGGTCGGCATATTGTTTGGGTTCGGTAGTCACTACTTTGGGTCGGTAAGGAAGGGGTGACTTCGGGTCGGCATATGGAAACGCTTCGGTTCGGACTTGCCTCAACTTCGGGTCGGCATTTTCTTCAACTTCGGGTCGGTAGAGGAGAGTCCACTTGGGGTCGGCCTACGTGTTACTTCGGATCGGCTACGAGTCTACGTCGGGTTGGCATTCCACTTGCTTTGAGTTAGCATACGAACCACTTCGGGTCAGCATTCCTGGTTTGGCATGATGGGTGCTGTATGTTGGGCCGAGCCTTTCTTGTGTTGAGCCCGAGTGACCAGGCTGAAGGCTGTCTCCATCTATAAATACAGGGGCAGAGGGCCACTTTTGGGGATCTTTTGGGAACGAAGGGAATACTCTGCCATTTTTGTACTTAGTTTTTCTTTTTTCTAACTGTTCTTCAAGTTATTCCTCGTGAATTGTAACTGTAATCAAGTGATTGATAAAGCAATAAAGAAAGCATTCAGAGTGGACGTAGGCAATCAATGTCGAACCACTATAAATCCTGTTGCATCTAATTTTTGCTGTTTTTGTCTCGTAGTATATAGTGTTACTCCTCGTTTTCCATTTAATTTCTTCATTTACTTCACTGCTCAAATTTATTCTCGGGTGTTCATGACCAATTTGGTTGCTAACAGTTATATACATACATCCTTCAGAGTACGACAACAATCATAATTATCATCCTGGACGGTTATAATATTATGTCCTTACAGTTGCTAATAATTTCAATAACAAAGCAGCGAAAAGTAAACATATACGAGAATATGACTTGAAGACCTCCAACTCATCTCCTGAGTCTCGATGCATCCAAAGCAATCTAAAAATATGCTCGGTCTGACCTGAGCATTATAATAAAATAACATCCAAGTCAGTCTGGAAAACCAGCGTGAGAAAAACAGACCCAATTGGACTTTTAAAGTTATAGACAACTTTCGAAAATCAAAGGTATCTTGTAAGACCATGTCGCACATAAATACGGATGAGTTTTACCTTACGATAACGAAAACATTTCATATGAAATCCTCTAATATATTATAATAGTGTCTAATATACAAGTATTTATTAATCATAGCCGAAATTTTTACATTAATTAAATTCCAGCATACTAGGTTCGAGGCTCATATTGGAGAATGGATTCCAACTATGAAAGGGTAAGGGTTTACCCACTTAATCCGTACACCTCTAAATAAAATGTATGGGAGGCTACAACACGTTGCACCTTTGCTACTCAGGACCTACACTACCCCCTTCTCGAGTAGCACCGAATATGATCACCCCTTGGTTGCAATTAACAACCACTCAATGGGATCCCGAAGCATACATGAATATCGCTCTAGACTGGGGATGATCATACCCTACTTGGGTGCGACCCACTTATCCCTACCGCATGCCCCTGCTTTATTCATTTCCCAGGTGTGAGGCTCAAAGAGGCCACGCTCTTACCATTTATATAGCACTTCCCACTTAGAATGTTAACACTGCCCTCCAAGCAACAATGCAATATCAGCATTCATCTATACAAGTTCGTTCTGGGACTGAACGAAACAATTGAGAGCTCCGTCTCTAATTCCATCATATTCAAGATGTCTTCACTTCGAATGATCAAGTTGGATCGAAGTGGTTTTCGGATAACATATCTAATTTCGGTCGAAACAACATTCAACAGTTTCTGATAAACTCAACCCTGGTTCTTTAGGAAATAAACAGTCAAAGATAAGATCGGAGATCACCTCCTAACCGTTAGTGGACGGATTTCTTTATCATTGTCCTAGGAGAACAAAACGAGATTTACACGCACAGTACAACATCATTGGATATGACTATATCACATAACTCACCTGTTTCTCCTAGATATTTCTAAAATAAATTTGGGTCCAAATTTCGATAGTTGGTTATTTAACCATCGAATAACAAATATTTAATCAGGGATTTAATTCCATAGGAAAAACCAACATTTGGTTGAGCACCAAGCACACTAAGCCTCCTTATATTAATTAAAATCATCTTGTAAATGCTTGTATCAAAATACTTTAACAAAAATATATTCACAACCCTTATATTTTCAATACTTAGAAAATATTCATATACTTATTTCAACGGTATAAGTATATTAGCCAAACACTGATAAAGATCTCCTTTTTACCAAATTCTAAAATCATTTATAAACTTCATTATAAATTTCCAAAACCATTTATAACCCATATATAAATTATTTCTCATTCATTTCTAAACCATTTATAAAACCATGCAATTATTTATAAATCTATAAACCCATTAAAATTCGTTATAAATATCCATATATTTATAAACCCCTTTACCTTGTAAAAATCTTCCTTTAAATCTTCAAACCATTTTATAAGCTCCTCTTATAAAAATCCAAGTCTATTTGCAAAACTCTATTTATCAATAAAGAAACCATCATAAATAAATAATATTTATCTTTTAACCTCTTAAAAATAATAACTAATAATTCAAACATTATGAATAAAACAATCATTAATCTTTACCATACAAATAATAATGATAAGTTACCAAAATATTATTAATAATCATTATTAATTTCAAACCATAATTATTAACCTTTCAATTTATTTAAATAATTACCAACAACCTTAAACAATATTAATATAAGTAACCAACTTTAGGAATATAATTATTTCCTTGATAAAAATCCATACTTAAATCTTCATCCCAATCATTCTCATATCTATAAAACTGTATTTAAGAATCTCTTTCCATTTTAGAAAACTTTCTTTTGTAAAACCCATTTATTTATGAATTCCATTTATAACTTTATCTTCTTTATGAATCTCACTTATTCATAAATCTCATTTAAAAACATAAATCACCGTCCGTTTTAACGTTACTTCCTTGTAAACAAATTTATTTTATAAATCCCTTTCTATATATAAAAATATCGTTTAACATTCCAAATTTACCCTTACCTTCAATTCCCAAAATAGAGTTAACATTTCTAAAAAATCATTCATATCTTAAAATAAATCCACCTTTGATTTATTCTCCAATTTATTAAACGATGATAGTTTCCTATAATTTATAAACCCCTTTCCTAAATTCATACTTTTACTAACAATGTACAATTTACAAATCTTTACTTCCTTTGTAAAAATATCACTCTCGTAAATTATCCCATTTATACATTGTGTTTATAAATAAATCATAATATATGTACTGATATACATATATACCACTTTATACAAAGCTAATTAATAAATATTATATTAAAAATATTTCTATTTACTTTTTAAAACATATCCCTTTATTATAAAAGATGGATTTATTCTCCAAGGTTTTAAAAATCTATATTGTACAGTTCGAAAACCTCTATTTATAATATTTTATAAAACTATCAATTTATAATATCTAAAATCATACTTTCATTTTTGTAAAATTATTTAAAACGTATAAAATTCCCAAAATCATTTTAAAATCCCTTTTTAAATCAAATCCCTATTTTATAGTATTTTAAAATATCAAAAATGAGGCCCGGTGCTACTAAGCACTAATTAAGCAAAGTCATATCCATGTCATCAATATAACATTCAACAAATCATATATTAGCATATATATGAAAATAAAATCAACAGTGTAAGGAATCCCATTGGATCCCTCCAATCTGTCCCCCTACATCACATATATCATATAATCATAAAAATATAAATCAACCACTTCGAGGCTGGATTTGTATATTGTTTCCTGGAGATTTGACCAGGCAACTAGTGCTCGGCATCAAGTAGCACTCGGCATCCATAGTGTCCGGCATCCAGGAGTGTTCGGCGAAGCACACGGCATCCAGTGGGACTCGGCACCAGAGAGTGTCCGGCATCCATAGTGTCTGGCATCCAGGAGTGTTCGGCGAAGCACTTGGCATCCAGGAGTGTTCGGTGAAACACACGGCATCCATAGCGTTCGGCATCCGTAGTGCTCGGCGACCAGAAGACTCGACGTCAAGTAGTGTTCGGTGTCAACTGGCACTCGGCAACAAGAGCGCTCGGCATCCCAAGGTACTCGACGTAGTACTCGGCAACAGGAGTACTCGGCATCCCAAGGTACTCGGCGTACTCGGTAGCAGGAGTACTCGGCATCCCATGGTGCTCGGCGTAGTACTCGGCATCTAGAAGACATTCGGTATGCACAACTACTCAAGGTAACAATGTCGTTCGACCTGCATGCACTGTTCGTTCAAGAGCTTCGGATAGAGACACGTTCGGCCTTAACTGACAATCATCCTGCACTTCCCACACATCCAGCGTACCGTTCGGCATAGAAAGGACTGTTCGGCATCAGAGCGTTCAGCATACCAGGTTCGGCATGCAGCGACCACAACACCTGGGCTGGAGCGTTCGGCCACCAAGCCCACTTGGGAAGTCCAGCCCATATTTTCCTATAAATAGAGGGGCAGGGTCACAATGAAAGGGATCTTTTTTTTGGGAGAGAACACTGGGGAGACTCTGCCATTTTCGAGACTCATCTTCTCTACTTAAACAACTTCATGCAAGCATTTGATTCACGAATTGTATTTGTAATCAACTATAAAGAAGATCAATAAAGTTTAACCTCAAAGTGGACGTAGGCAATTACGCTGAACCACTATAAATTTGGTGTTCTTACTTTCTGCAGTTAGATTAGCATTGTCTTCTCTGTTTAATTTACTTTCATCACTTATATCTCTACACAATCTTTCTCTACGAGGTTAGTGACCAATTTTGGTGCTAACACTTTGGTGCTTTCACTGAGAATTGAATTCTCAGACCTCAAGGATCTGCTTTGAAGCTACTGGATTGAACAAATCCCCCAAGGAAGATCTGACTCACTGATAGGACATCCGTTGATTCTACTCAGAGTTCATACTGATAACTCTACAATGGCAAGACCACGTACCAGGTCAGCTTCTCATAATGTGGATGCCCACGAAACTGCTAGTGTGCAACAAGCAGGACCTAGCAATCAACCAGCGATTCCGAGTGCAGGAATTGCCGCTCAAGAACAGACTCCAGTTGTCACCAGAATAGAGTTCAATGACTTGATGAGAGAACTCAGGGAAAGCAGGAGACAACTAGGAGAGCAGATGCAAGCTAACGCCAACCTGATGGCACAACACACTCAACAGCAGCAACAGAATGCTGGGGGCAATCCCGCTCCTTACTCTTCATCTGACGGCTCAACTTCCTCTGATGAACCTCCCAGGCGCATACGCCGCAAGAATGACGCTGCACGAGCAGAAGCTGCTGTTCAAACAACTGGAGACCGTGACCAAGCAAGAGCTGGAAACTTCAGGACCGAGGTACAGACGGAGGATAGAGGCCCAGATCATCAAAATGCTAACGATGTCGAACCTCAAGACGCACGATTGGCAGACCGCCAGGAGAGGAGGCATCAGCATGGACAGGCGCATAGAACAGACACTAACCTTCCGCCTTCCATACAGACACCAGATCTGACAGCCATGATCAGGCAGTTGATGAAGGAAAATCAGGGGTTATCGAATGATGATTGGGGAGTGTCAAGAAGTCATACTCCGTTCACGGATGTTGTGTTGCAAGCGGCATACCCCAGGAAGTTTAGTATGCCTACTATCCCTGCGCATGAAGGGAGGACTGACCCCAGACAGCATGTCATGAGGTACGAATGGATGATGGATTCAGCTAGAGCGAATGATGCCACCAAGTGTAGGTGCTTTCTGATTACTCTATCTGGGATCGCTACTATGTGGTTCACCCGACTTCCTCCGCGATCCGTATCAAATTTCGAGGAGTTGGCAAAGAAGTTTATTGAGTAGTTCAGGATACACACTACGCGCCCAAAGGACGTGATGTCTCTGTCAAGTGTAATCCAAAATCCCGGGGAGTCGTTGAAGGAATATTTACAAAGATTCCACGTAGCAGCAACTAAAGTCAGTAATCCCAATGACCATGCAATTCTGATGGCTGTAATGAGAGGTGTGGATCCAGACTCTGAGTTTGGAGACTGGCTGGCAGGAAAATCTCCGGCTACACTAGAGCGTTTCTACTCAAAGGCACACCAGTTCATAAGAAGAGAGGAAGCTAGGTGGGTACGACGAGATAAGGCGCCAGGACCTGTCCAAGAGTCAATAAAGAGCAACATTGCTGTGAAGCAGTCTAAAGACAGCTCGGGAAAGGTCCAAGTCAATGTCAAGAACAAGCCTGGGCAACCCAAGGAGTCCGGCGGAAGGAGTCAAGGGAAAAAGAGAGAAGCGGGGAAGTGGAAGCCGAGAATCCCAAGCTACAGCGAGTATACTCCGCTGAACGCACCGCTTGAGAACATTTACTTATCCACCTGCAATACATTTCAATACAGAAAGCCACGTCCGAAAGAATCAACCGAGGAACGGAAGCGGACCGGGAAATATTGTCGCTTCCATGAGACTTATGGGCACAATACGGAGGAGTGCAGACACCTACACGACGCTATTGAGAAGTTGATTAGGCAGAAGAAATTGCAAGAATTTGTGAAGGATCCACAAGAAGGAGGACAGGGAACGTCCAACCCAGGTCGTGCACCAGCTCCGCGTCATCCCGAGGAGCCTGCCCGAACCGTAGGTAGACTAGTCATAAATACAATTATCGGCGGACCTCACCCCGCGGATAAGAATTGGCAAGAGATGGAGCGATATGCAAGTTCCCTGAAGCATGCCGATTTTGAGTGTTGTTCGAACGCGGAGGACGGGACCCCTGCTAAGCAGCAGCGCGTAATGACAGACGATATTGTGTTCAGAAACAGGGACGCTGATCAGGTAGAGGCTCCGACCATCGACCCGATGGTCATATCTGCAACGATCGGACCAGCTTATGTAAAGAGAATTCTGATTGATTGCGGAAGTTCAGTCAACATCATCTTCAAGAAGGCTTACGACCAAATGAAACTGGAAACAAAAGACCTGAAACCGTCCAAGGCTCGTATACATGGCTTTAACGGCGCGGCAACCGACGCCGTGGGGTACGTTGAGTTACCAGTTGAACTGGAACAAGGCGAGCGTCGGAGGGTGCGGATTCTACCCTTCGTAGTTTTGGATGTGGATTCTCCATATAACGTTTTCCTGGGCCGGCCGGCCCTGGCTGAGTTTAGGGCAGCGTTAGCCCCGTGGTGTTTAACTTTGAAGTTCCCAACGGACAAAGGAGTAGGTATTGTTCATGGCGACCAAGCAGCTGGTCGTTCCTGTTATGTGGCTGAGCTCCGAGAGGCCCATCGGAGGGAGAAGGGAAAGGTTGCGGACAATCCCGTCCGCATCCTTAATGCGAATAATTGACAAGTAGTGCCCGAGCCCTGGCTCGGGCATAGTTCTCGGGTCTTCGGAGATATAGATCCGAGAGACGACAATGAGAAACCCAGGGAAGAGAAGGCGGCACCGGTTGAATTAACGATTGACATTTCAGTTAGCCGTGACGACCCTTCGCGAATACTAAAGATCGGATCACGGCTTGGCCCCGAGATGACTGAGGACCTTAGCGACTTCCTCCGGGCGAATCTTGATGTTTTCGCCTGGACGCATTCTGATATGTGTGGGATTTCCCCCGCCATCACGAGTCATATGTTGAACATAGACCCGAAGTACGTTCCAGTTAAACAAAAAAGGAGAGGAATGGATCCGGAGAGGTCCGCCGCTCTCGGAGAGGAGGTGGACAAACTCAAAGAAAATGGGTTCATCCGCGACGCCCTCTACCCTGAGTGGGTATCCAACCCCGTGCTGGTAAAAAAGGCGAATGGGAAATGGAGGACTTGTGTAGATTATTCCGACTTGAACAAAGCATGCCCTAAGGACAGTTTCCTGTTGCTTAGGATCGATCAGTTGGTCGACTCCACCACAGGTCACGAGCTTTTGTCATTCATGGATGCGTATTCAGGGTACAACCAAATCCCGATGCATATTCCGGACCAAGAACACACCAGGTTCGTTACAAATGTTGGACTGTATTGCTATGTAGTGATGCCCTTTGGATTGAAGAATGCAGGAGCAACTTACCAGCGTTTAGTGAATTGAATGTTCAAGGACCAGCTGGGTAGAACGATGGAAGTCTATGTGGATGACATGCTCGTGAAGTCACGACGGTCAAACGACCACATTCGAGACTTGGCTGAAATGTTCGACATACTCAGGTTTTATGGGATGAAGATCAACCCTCTGAAGTGTTCCTTCGGCGTTGCATCAGGGAAGTTTTTGGGATTCATCGTCAATGCTAGGGGAATTGAAGCCAACCCAGAAAAGATCCAAGCTATTCGAGATGTGCAAGCGCCCAGGACTATAAAACAAGTACAGAGCTTGAATGGAAAAGTAGCTGCGTTGAGTCGATTTATATCCAGGGCAACTGACAAGTGCATCCCATTCTTTGATATAATAAAGAAAGGGAAGAGAAATTTTGAATGGACGGCTAGTTGTGAGGAAGCATTCAAGAATCTGGTGAGGCATCTGGAGAGTCCACCAATGCTGTCAAAACCAGCTGACCACGAAATGTTATATGTATACTTGGCTGTATCCCCACATGCGATAAGTGCGGCTTTGGTTCGTGAGGAGGATCGAGTCCAGAAGCCGGTGTACTATGTTAGCAAGCGTGTAACAGGAGCAGAGAGGAATTACCCTAAGATCGAGAAATTGGCTTATTGCTTGGTGATTGCATCACGTAAGCTGCGCCCATACTTTCAAGCACATTCAGTCGGCGTTTATATCGATCAACCCCTGAGGCAAGTACTCCAGCGGCCGGAAACTTCTGGAAGGTTGCTAAAATGGAACATCGAGTTGAGCCAATTCGATATCGCCTACTTACCACGGAGAGCCGTCCGAGGGCAAGCGTTAGCAGATTTCATCGCTGAGTTTACCATACCCGTCAAACCGGATGATCACGACATCATTCCCCCTGTTCGATGGAAATTATACACTGACGGTGCATCAAACGACCGTTGCTCCGGCGCGGGCATAGTTCTCATAACTCCGGAAAACCGATCAATCTGTTATGCCCTGAAGCTTGATTTCCCGGCTACAAATAACGAAGCAGAATATGAGGCACTGATCGCTGGCTTGAAGCTCATCAGGGAACTCGGGATCAAATCAATCGAAATCTTTTGCGACTCACAGTTGGTGGTTTACCAAGTACGGGGAGACTACCAAGCAAAGGGACGAAAGCTCGCTCCGTACCTTGTTCAGGTCCAAGAACTACTCTCGAATCTCGAGCGTTATGACATTTCACATATCCCGCGCGAACAGAACAAAGAAGCCGACTTTTTGGCTAAGTTTGCGAGTACTGGCAATGCACAGCAAATGGGATTGTATCTCGTTGAAGCCTTGCATGCCCCGAGCATAGACGAGATAAAAGTCGATCGTGTGTTGGAAATAGAGATCGAGAAGGAATCGTGGATAACCCCATTCAAACTGTACCTGACGACCGGGGCTTTACCAGAAAAAAGGAGCGAAAGACGGCAGGTCCTTCGAAAGGCCGCGCGATACGTAATGCAGGATGGGTCAATGTACCGAAAAGGATTCTCAGTCCCATTATTGCGATGCATCGCTCATGATGAGACAAAGCGGGTCTTAAGAGAGGTTCACGAAGGGGAATGTGGCGACCATACTTGGGGGCAAACGCTAGCAAAGAAGATCCTCCGCTATGGATATTACTGGCCCACCGTAAACCGGGACGCCGCGGACTACGCAAGAAGATGCGACAAGTGTCAAAGGTATGCAAAAATCCCGAGGACTCCAGCAACGGAACTCACACAAATGGTTAGTCCCTGGCCATTTGCAATCTGGGGAATCGACATAATCGGCTCTTTGCCTATATCCAGAGGTGGCGCGAAATACGCGATAGTTGCAGTCGACTATTTCACAAAATGGGCTGAGGCAGAACCTTTGGCCACAATCACCTCTAAGAAAGTCGTTAACTTCGTTGTACGAAACATTATATGCCGCTTTGGCCTTCCTCGCACCATCATCACGGACAACGGGACGCAATTTGAAAGTAGAGAGTTCAAAGAGTTCTGTTTAAAGTATGGCATCGAGAAAAAGTTTGCCGCCGTTGCACACCCGAAGGCTAACGGACAAGTCGAGGCCATTAACAAAATAATCAAGTCCATACTGAAGAAGCGTCTGGAGAAGGTTGGAGGCAAGTGGGTAGATGAACTCCCGACAGCATTATGGGCGTATAGAACTACCCACAAGTCCGCGACCGGCCACACTCCGTTCGCCTTGGCATACGGTTCTGAAGCCGTTATACCCGTGGAACTTGAAGTTCCATCGCACCGAGTGACATACTATGATCCCAAGGCGAATCAGAACCTCTTGCTGGAATCACTGGACTGCATCGATGAAAAGCGTGAAGAAGCCGAATTAAGGGCAGCAGCGCATAGGCATCGAGTCAAGCATTACTACGACGGCAAAGTCCGTCCAAGGATTTTTGATGTGGGTGATCTCGTTCTAAAACGAGTTTTCCCGGTACCATCACGTATGAATCCCAGCTGGGAAGGTCCGTACGCCATTGAACGGAAGCTTGGAGAGGGAACATTCAAGCTAGCGACCGTTGATGGCACGACACTCCCCCGAGCATGGAACAGTGAACATCTGCGGCACTATTACATTTAGCATGTTTCCTTTCTTATTTTAGGCACTGTTATTTCCTACATGTTTCCGTTCAGTCATAACATAGTTTCTTTTTAAAGTTGTAATCAAGAAGTTTAGTTGATTTTCATTAATAAAGGCTTGAAGCCGTATTTTCCATGAATCACTAACGTTTCTGTATCTCACAGTTGAATGACGAACTACATTATCTTGTACGACGTACGGACTCGTATAAACAATTTCAAATCGCAAATCTCTGAATCCCCAGAGCACGGATCGGAGTACTCTAAGTCCCCAGAGCGCGGACTAGAGTATAAACGATTTCAAATCTCCGAATCCCCAGAGCGCGGATCGGAGTACTCTAAGTCCCCAGAGCGCGGACTAGAGTATAAACGATTTCAAATCTCTGAATCCCCAGAGCACAGATCGGAGTACTCTAAGTCCCTAGAGCGCGAACTAGAGTATAAACGATTTCAAATCTCCGAATCCCCAGAGCGTGGATCGGAGTACTCTAAGTCCCCAGAGCGCGGACTAGAGTATAAATGATTTCAAATCTCCGAATCCCCAGAGCACGGATCGGAGTACTCTAAGTCCCCAGAGCGCGGACTAGAGTATAAACGATTTCGAACCTTCGAATCCCCAGAGCGCGGATTGGAGTACTCTAAGTCCCCAGAGCGCGGACTAGAGTATAAACGATTTCAAATCTCTGAATCCCCAGAGCGCGGATCAGAGTACTCTAAGTCCCCAAAGCGTGGACTAGAGTATAAACGATTCCAAATCTCCGAATCCCCAGAGCGCGGATCGGAGTACTCTAAGTCCCCGGAGCGCGGACTAGAGTATAAACGATTCCAAATCTCCTAATCCCCAGAGCGCGGATCGGAGTACTCTAAGTCCCCGGAGCGCGGACTAGAGTATAAACGATTCCAAATCTCCTAATCCCCAGAGCGCGGATCGGAGTACTCTAAGTCCCCAGAGCACGGACTAGAGTATAAACGATTTCAAATCTCCGAATCCCCAGAGCGCGGATCGGAGTACTCTAAGTCCCCAGAGTGCGGACTAGAGTATAAACGATTTCGAACCTCCGAATCCCCAGAGCGCGGATCGGAGTACTCTAAGTCCCCAGAGCGCGGACTAGAGTATAAACGATTTCAAATCTCCGAATCCCCAGAGCGCGGATCGGAATACTCTAAGTCCCCGGAGCGCGGACTAGAGTATAAACGATTCCAAATCTCCTAATCCCCAGAGCGCGGATCGGAGTACTCTAAGTCCCCAGAGCGCGGACTAGAGTATAAATGATTTCGAACCTTCGAATCCCCAGAGCGCGGATCGGAGTACTCTAAGTCCCCAGAGCGCGGACTAGAGTATAAACGATTTCAAATCTCCGAATCCCCAGAGCGCGGACTAGAGTATAAACGATTCCAAATCTCCTAATCCCCAGAGCGCGGATCGGAGTACTCTAAGTCCCCAGAGCACGGACTAGAGTATAAACGATTTCGAACCTCCGAATCCCCTGAACGCGGATCAACTCACTCTAAATCCCCGGAGAAATAAATTGAATGGAGGCACGCTGCCCATCCAACACATGAACTTGTTACAGGTTGTATACCCGACTGGGGGCAGATGAGGACGATCGTGTCGCGAAGGAACTAACACGTCGGCAAAAGGGATGCCATGAATGGAGCATATCCGTCGAAGAGCGGCTTCGTTGACCTTCGAAGCTTGTGAATCGATTGGATTGTCTAGTAGGATTGTCGCCTCCAGGGAATCAGGTGCTAGGTTATGAACAGGAGAAGTCGACGGATTAGAAGTATCAGCGGCTACTTGCCTTGATGACGGCCCAGGCCTGTCAGATATAGTGGCGAAGCTAGACTTTCTCGACATTCTCGATAAATAACGAACCTGGCTAAGTGCTTGAGAGAACTATACTTAAAAAACGTTGAACGTTAGAATTAGCAACACGAGTTTTCCCCCCACGTGGTGTGTGAACTAGTGCAAGCATTCGTGTACAAGCAATAAGATTTCAAAGATATAAAAATGAGCTCCGAATCGTTGCCTTCGAAGACCGTCATCGCTGACCGTCTCGAAGAGCCCGCCTGGTGGTGGTTACAGTTCCAGATCCAGAAAACATGTAATTTATGAAGTAACCGGCTTAAATGTAATTTGACATTTATAACTGTTCGGCATTTAAACGTTGTTCGGCAACTGTATTGTTCGGCCTAAGTATAGGTCAGCGTGTATGTTGGTTCGGCGTGTCAAGTGTTCAGTTAGGTCCTGTTCGGCATTCAGACTGTTCGGCCTAGGTATAGTGTTCGGCTTTGTTTGGCTCGGTCTAAATAATGTTCGGCAATTGTACTGTTCGGACTAAATTATGTTCGGCATTTGGAGTGTTCGGCCTAAACATGGTTCGGCATGTCAGTTGCTTAATATTTATGACGTTCGGCATTGATACAGTTCGGCGTCTAAGTGTGTTCGGCTCGAGTTCGATTCAGCTAAATTATTGTTCGGCATTTGTGTTTGGCTTTGGTTTGTTTGGCTAAGTTATCGTTCGGCATTCCTTAGTTTATTCAGATAAAATACTGTTCGGCGGCCTCCACCATTCGGCGCATGACAGCATACGCCGAACCAGAGCTGTGCCATCCAACACCCTTACCACCTCCAACGTTTTCCTTTTCCTTCTTTAACTATAGTTCGGCACGATGAAGCTAAATACAATGACCATATGTGAAAACACCCCGAATCCTTCCTCCTCGCCTCGCGTTATCGTTCGGCAATATACTCGAAAGCTTTCTACGTGACACACTTTCATCTCGTTTGAAACCTATTCGAGTTATACGAGGAATAATACCTAGTTTGCAGAATTAGAGAGTATGAAGGAATGGTCAGGTTTTAAATCTGATCGTCTAGCGAAAATTGCTAATCTTTGAAGAGTGGCAGAAGTGAAAAGGTAAAGGAGAGAAGACGGGGAGGACCTGGTTATATAGGGGAAGGGAGAAGTTGAAAAGGCTATACCCGGTAGAACCGGTCAATACCAGAGTGTTCGGCATCATAGCAAAGTGACGTTCGGCACACGAGGATTGTTTGGCTTCGAACGTATCGTTCGGCATCCAGGCCACGCTCGCCACACACCTCCGTTACAGGCATTCTCGAGAAGGCATCATCAAGGAAAATTGAACCAGATTCAAAGCGCATCACATTCGGTCATGCGATACACTTTGGGGGGCAAGTGTTTCCTGGAGATTTGACCAGGCAACTAGTGCTCGGCATCAAGTAGCACTCGGCATCCATAGTGTCCGGCATCCAGGAGTGTTCGGCGAAGCACACGGCATCCAATAGACTCGGCACCAGAGAGTGTCCGGCATCCATAGTGTCCGGCATCCAGGAGTGTTCGGCGAAGCACTTGGCATCCAGGAGTGTTCGGCGAAACACACGGCATCCATAGCGTTCGGCATCCGTAGTGCTCGGCGACCAGAAGACTCGGCGTCAACTGGCACTCGGCAACAAGAGCGCTCGGCATCCCAAGGTACTCGGCGTAGTACTCGGCAACAGGAGTACTCAGCATCCCAAGGTACTCGGCGTACTCGGCAGCAGAAGTACTCGGCATCCCATGGTGCTCGGCGTAGTACTCGGCATCCAGAAGACATTCGGTATGCACAACTACTCAAGGTAACAATGTCGTTCGGCCTGCATGCACTGTTCGTTCAAGAGCTTCGGATAGAGACACGTTCGGCCTTAACTGACAATCATCCTGCACTTCCCACACATCCAGCGTACCGTTCGGCATAGAAAGGACTGTTCGGCATCAGAGCGTTCGGCATACCAGGTTCGGCATGTAGCGACCACAACACCTGGGCTAGAGCGTTCGGCCACCAAGCCCACTTGGGAAGTCCAGCCCATATTTGCCTATAAATAGAGGGGCAGGGTCACAGTGAAAGGGATCCTTTTTTGGGAGAGAACACTGGGGAGACTCTGCCATTTTCGAGACTCATCTTCTCTACTTAAACAACTTCATGCAAGCATTTGATTCACGAATTGTATTTGTAATCAACTATAAAGAAGATCAATAAAGTTTAACCTCAAAGTGGACGTAGGCAATTACGCTGAACCACTATAAATTTGGTGTTCTTACTTTCTGCAGTTAGATTAGCATTGTCTTCTCTGTTTAATTTACTTTCATCACTTATATCTCTACACAATCTTTCTCTACGAGGTTAGTGACCAATTTTGGTGCTAACATATATAAAGGGTCATCCGCTCTTACACGGGAACATAATAGGGTCTCATCCGCTCCAATAGGCGGGAATACATCTAATCCAACTAATAAAAATTAGTAAATTATCCAAACAGTCAATAACTATCAAAAATAAATATCCAAACGTCCAATAGATAATTTTTATCGACTAAAAATATTCTTGGTTAACCAAAAAGGTGAGAATAACTCACTTTGATTTTAATAGTCACCAAAACATTTCGTTTTGAATTAAAATTGAATGAATGTCCAAGTTTAACCAAAATTCCAACTAGCTCCAAATTTGTCCAATCCAACTTCATATCGTAGTGCTCGCTGATACGAACACAACGCA
The DNA here is from genome assembly GCA_030737815.1 of Allium fistulosum. NCBI lineage: Eukaryota > Viridiplantae > Streptophyta > Magnoliopsida > Asparagales > Amaryllidaceae > Allium > Allium fistulosum. Next base: position 12,148,030 of record JASFAW010000014.1, read on the forward strand.
ACTTGTCGCACTCGAAACGGACCTCGTATGAGAAAGTTAAGGATTATTAAACATTTGAAATAATTAATTATATAATTAACTAAATTAATATAAGTTTAAACATTAACCTTTCTTCCCTCCCACTCTCTCACACTCGTACCAGGCGCTGCTCGCTTTTATTTTTGGAACGACGAACGCGACCCATCAGATTCGCCGCTGCCAACGCCTCACCCCGCGCCGCCATTCTCCTTCATCCCCAGCCACTACGTGCGCCGCACCTTGCGCGATCGAACCCCAAAACCTGTCGCGAACATGGGCCCATAGCCACTGCCGTGGTCGATGATTTGTCGATCCCACCGTTGATCTTGTAGAGCTCGTCGAGCTCTCCATCTTCCCAGTTGAAGTCGAAGCCTGGAAGTGCGTGGATGGAGAGAAATCGAGGAAAGAAGGCCAGCAATTTTCAGCCATTGAAATTTTAGCAAGGGGGCGGCTGAAGTTAGCTAGGGTTTGGATTGCAAAACTAAGGGCCCGTTTGGTTTCATTTTATATTTTGAGTTTTGTGTTTTCAACTTGCACTAAGAAATAGCAAGAAATAAGAGAGAAGGTTTATAATTCTTAGCCGTTGGGACGACCAACGGACAACGAAAGAGTTTGATTGTTCTCCATGCTTTTATTATCTCTCGAAACACGAAAAATAAAATAAACTTGTTTCCTATTTTATATGTTAATTTATTTTTCAAAATTGTTTGTTTTTCAACTATACATACAACGAACGCGTTTTTGTATAGACGAAAACACAAAACTAAAAACGACAAGCCAAACGGGGCCTAAAATTTTCAAGTCCTTATATAGAAAATTTTGCGGCACTATTCATCCGTGAAAATTTCGAACTCCAAACAAAGTTTTCCGCCTGGGTTCTATATGTTATACCCCTATTCCGAACACCATGCAATATATATCGAAAGCCAATTCCATCATATACAGAAGTTAACTTCTCAAAATCAATTTATTTTAAATAAATCACTTTAATTAATTTCTATGCATTTTGAACTCGCACGACCAAATGATGCGTCTGATTACCACGAAATTCGATGGCATATAATAATTCACTATTACGGATCCGATGAAACTGGTTTCGTCGAAATCCGAGACAGTGCCCCAAAAAGCTATATTTACACATTATTTTAAAACGAGTAACTTCCAAAATCAATTAAATCACTTTTAAATCAAATTTAAAAGTTTACCATCTTCCTTCTTATTTAAATAGAATTTAAATCAACTTTTGAAATCGTTTTCAGTCACATAAAATTCAAGATTCGATTATTTAAGAAATTTCAAATATTAATCTTAATGACTAAATTATCAATTAAATCGTTATATTTGAACTCCAAGTTATTTAACTTATAAAAATTAATTTTCAATATTTAAAATCAATTAAATATTCTAAATTTCAAATAACTAAAATTCTAGGTCATTACAAGTCATTATTTCATAAATAATGTTCGGTACGTTTTACGAAAACAATTTTCATAATATGATGCAATGAATAAGTGTTATATGGCATGCCCCCACTATTTCCGCCATTACTATAACAGCGTATTAAATTTGGAGGTCCATCATTCACTTAATGTGGTTTATTTATTTCATATGGTGTAACTAGTTTATAGCGGAAAGTTCTTAGATCAATAATTCTAAACTCAAAGAAATAAATCTCATAGAAAACAAATTTCTATACGAAATTATATTTCGGAATAGAAATCACATTTCTTATTCCATATCAATCACTATTATTACAATTCCTGTTTCCGTTGTTTCTTTATGAAGTAGAAATGACTATTCACTCTCTTCATCCTAACTGTACCTTAAACCATATCTACTCTTGTACATTTGTTATTCTTTCTAAATGGCCAAACCATTCAAAACAAAACCCTTGCTATAATATCATAATGAACTCATTACAAAAGCGCATTCAATTATTCTTAGCTTTTAAGGACATAGATATGTTCCGCTTCATATAAACTGATCATACTAATATTTCAATAATCGAGTTCTTAGAGTTATATTGTAGTTTTGGTCTAGTGTTACATTTAACACGGTATGATCCTTTTTATAGTCAATCGGATTGAATACTCGATCTCGCATTAAGGTTTATTTGATTTTTCAGATGAACTAATTTCATCAAAATATTGTACATTAAAAACTTTGACCGTTCACCATTTAACATTTATATGCAATTGTATATGGATCAAATATCCATAGTCTTGTATTGCTTTTAGAGTTCGAAACTCATAGAATGCAATACATGGTCTCGACCAAGTAAATGTATAAGTGACCAAACTACAAATGTATTCAGTAGTTGTAAAATCAGGCACTTGCATGGGTGTTGAAACGTTAACATGTAAAAATCTTTTATTGGTAAGTATATGTTATATTTCTATTTGTCAATCTTCAATTCATTTGTATATTTTAATTGATAACCATTTTACCAATCTTATTAAATGCACAAGTTTATCATTATAGATAATTATAACATTATTTAGCATACGTTCTTACAATATTAAAAAGGCTAAATGTCACCATTTCATTTTTCTAATAAGGCTCCTACTAGTCTTTTATGTTTTCTCTAAACCCTAAAATGAAACATAGAAGCCTTTCGACTTCACTAGTGGGTGTTAAGACTCATCTATCTTGGTATTCTGACCTTGAGTTTGCTCAACAAATCATAGCCCTACAAACGATGGATAACTCCTTATCAGTTGTATCACATACAACTCCTAACCCATGTTTCCTTGTCCTAATCTCATTTCAACCTTGAGTTTGCTCAACAAATTGAAAGAGATTATCCACTCATACCTACCATATCGTGACAACCTAAATATAATATATGTACCTTGAGTTTGTTTAACAAATAGATATAGTTATCTTACCCTATCTATTCGATATATTAATAATACCACACATAACATCCCCAGCTTGAGTTTGCTCAACAACTAAGGAGTATGCAAGTAATTTATTAATATATATATATATGGTAGAGGACAACATTATGTTGAAGATTCACAATCTTCAATATATTATATTGAGTGATATCGACTTAAAGAATAATGTATTTCTTATGAAATACTCTTGTGATTCAAGTGTCAGTCACATCAGGAATCACGGTATACATACATTTACGTATGTATTTATTCCTTAGGTCTATTTGAGTTTCTTTAACGTTCCATCTTTAGTTTATGCATTCATATCATATAAGTTTTATTGTGATATAACTTTTATGTTTCATATTACTTATATGTTAGTCTTATGCATAATATTTTATTTAATTAAATCTTATTTAATTAATTTAAATTAATTAACTCTTTAATTAATTTTATATTAGTATTCCACTACAACATTTATATTAGACATATCTACTATAACCTTTATAGCGTATACTATAACCTTTGTAATATAACACATATATTGGATATATGCATATTTTTATTTAATTAATTAACCTTTAGTTAATTTATTTAATTTAAAAAAATTAATCTAATTATATTAATTTCAAATTTTATCTTATATACATACATGTATACTTATGTTATCTTAAACACTTTAAAATAACATAACATATATCAACATATATAATACATGCATACAAGTATTAATTAATGAACTCAATTAATTAGTTTATTTCATTAATTTTATTAATAAATTTTAAATTTTGAAATTAGTATTTAAATAGTTTCAAACATTTTGAAATTTTCATTACATTTTCAAACATTTTGAAAATTTATGTTATAATATAACAAATTATAATAAACATATTTTAATTTAAAATTTAACTTTTAAATTTAAAATCTTGTCTTAATTTTCAAAACTATTTTAAAATTAGCTTAAGGACTAATTCAAATTGGGCCTTTTATATTAGGGGCAACCTTTGGGCTCACTTCACCTTTCCGGTCAAGCGGGTAATCAGGTAGGACAGGGTACTTGATTACCAAATTCCAATCCTATACATCATCACCTTTCTAGACACTGTACTAAGTGCATAAGCTTAATTAGTTAACCCTAACATGACTAATTTAGACCGTATAGGCTATTGGGCTCCAATACCGTTTTTGGAACTGGGCCAGCCCGCAGTAGAAGAAATGGGTGAATTTCAAAAAAATTAGCCATTTTGGATCTTTAATGGGCCTATGAAGCCTAAATTCATTTAGAACTTTTCTAAGTTTCTTTAAAATAAATCAATATTTTATTTGACTTTATAAATAAATTTTTACTTTAATTAATGTGTATGTAAATTAGAGTATATCAAATATACTCTTATGTACATATTTGTGTATAACGGTAACTTATTAAATTTATTTAGAGAAAGAAACTTTTCATTTCCAATCTCTTAAATCATACAATTAATGATGGGGCATAAATTTATTTAGAGAAGGAAACTTTTCATTTCCTTCCTCTTAAATTATTTAATTAATGACAGGGCGTTGGGCTGAAAGAAATATTCGTGTGTTTTCAAGAAAGTTTTACTCTAAACACGATCTCTTTTGTGCCTTAGTCAGAAAATTATGAGGTGGTTTTGGCCTCCTTCAGTGTTTCTGTCATTAGTTATCACATGCTACAGGGCTGTTGGGCTGCTTCGAGTCATAATGTTTCTTAATTCGGTTTTTGTTTGCAGTCTCTTAAAATATCTGTCATGCTTCGGGTCGCCTAATAAAAAGCTTTGGGCTTCCCTTTGGTGCAGCTCCTTTTCGTTTATTCTTTTCTCGGCTAGAACACTTTTGTCTCTTTCCTTTTCTTTGTTCTCTATGTGTTTCTGATTTATACTTGTAATCTTTACTTGGTATAAATAAAAGGTAGGGGTCCTTTTTACCCCGCTGGCTTTTCCAAAAAATTAATGATGGGGCGTAAATTTATTAATATAGAGAGAGAAACCTTTCATTTCTCTCTCTATAATTAAATTGATTGATACATTAAATGCCATTAAATAGCAACTAATACATGGCATAAAATGTAAGTTTGTCCAAATTTATTCCGGTGTGAATTATGAATGTGCAACATTGTACTATTTACAAATGATATGAATTTTCACATTTATTTATATATATGCATACTCATACAATTGTGATATAAAATGTCAGAATTTCTAACCATCGATACAATACTTGTAAGTTAGATTGTAGTTTTAGTTTTAAGATACCAACACCAAATAATGTAATCCTTGAATAAGTAATAATTGGCAACAAAAAACTATTTATACTCTACATACTTATGACCATAATGAAATTCTTTAAAATAAACATTGTTATCCTGCCTTTTGGCAAGGCCGTGATACCAAGAACTTGACTGGAAACCATGGTCAGTCCGCCCCAAAGATCAGTTATACGCAGGCTCACTATGGATATCGACGAATTTTGTCCTAGTCCGGATCGAGCTACAATTGATATGACAGGACCAACAAAGCTATGAAAGCCAACGTCCCAAATTTCAAGTCAATCGGAGTTCGTACGCTCAAGATATGGATCGATCAAAATCAAGGGGGAAGGCCTCTATTCGTATCCATCACCCTGCAGTAGCTCTGTTCGCATCCATCAAAAAACCAAAGAAAGTCTTCATCCGCATCCATCTTGTTCGAATCCATCCAAAGGCAGCCTCTTTGTATCGATCTTGTTCGTATCCATCAGACATACACGATTTCGTATCGATCAATTCCAACTTGCTCGTATCGATCGACCAACATCCAATTTGTATCCATCCGTGATTGTTTACTTCGTAACCATCGACTATGGCACGAATATGCATTTTGTATCGATCAGACTTCAAACATGTTTCGTATCGATTGACCACAGATCGATACGAAGTCAACACTATATGCACAAAACAATGTGGCCGATCGATACGAACAAAGCGACACAGTAGATCGATACGAACAAGACAAAACACGATCGATACGAACAAGACAAAACACCGTCGATACGAACAGAACATAAACACTAACATCGATACGAACAAGGCTGAAATAGATCGATACGAACAAGGCTTCGATATTGGACATGAATAAGACTCAGTCACTCTGCATGAAAAGTGGATCGATCCGAGGAGTTAGCGCCACGTCGACTTGCAGGCACGTGCCCAAAGAGCGATACAAACAAATGGATATGAACAGTATTGATGCGAATCCAGCAGCCTAGAAAAAACACGAACTTGCATCGATCATAACTCACAATCTACAAGTCCAAATGCTACGAAATTTTCACAGGAGCTTGCGTACAACCTAAAGAATGTTCATGCTAAATTTCGACTAGATTTGGTCAAATCTTGATCGATATGAAATTCGTTCGTATCGATCATGGACCGAGTGCAAATCACGTGGGATCGATCATGTGGGCCCGCTCACGTGCTAGAAGAGGTCTTTCAAGATTTGAGCGAGATATTTGCATCCTACGCCTATAAATAGCATCCCATAGCCTACAGAAAAGGGATCTTTTGGCTCTTTGACGTCCAGACTCTGCCGAAAACATTTTTGCACTACAAGGCTGATGTTGTACTCGAATTTCATCACTGTAATTCGCTGTAATCCGCTGTAATCAGTTGTAATCATCAAGAAAACATCAATAAAATCATCAATTTCATAGTGGACGTAGGCAACACGCCGAACCACTCTAAATTTCTGTGTTTCTGCGTATTTTCTTATTTGTTTTTGAAGTGTTTGTTAGATAATCCTCCTTTTCCATTTAATTTCTTCATTTTTATCTCTTCAAACCCTTTCGAAGAGTGTTGTGCCCAATTTTGGTACAAACACTTTGGTGCTTTCATTGAGAAAAACCCAGTTTTTTCCTTCTGCTCATTGGATCTACTGCCAATACCGGATTGCAAACATCCAAGGAGAAGATCCAGATCTCAATTTCAGAAGTTCTTCCATCCTATTCAGATTTGCTACAAATCTAGGAGAGAGCTCCATCATCCACCATGGTTAACACAAGGACCACTTCCACAACTGCAGATCCTGAAGGACGGGACAAACAGAACCCCGTACAGCTGCCTCCAACTGTACAGAATGCTACCGGACCATCAGATCTGTGAGGACCTGTCACCAGAGAAGAATTTCAGATGTTGATGCAAGAATTGACTCAGAGCCGTCAGCAGCTCACTCAACAGCTCCGTGCTAACGTGGAATTAACTAATCAACTGAACCGTCAGCGACGAAGGAGATCCAGGAGGGATCAAGCTTCCTATTCTTCCACCGAGAGTTCAGCTTCTTCTGACTATCATCACAGGTATACATGCCCAAGGCACGGAAGTTACACACATGCCACTGGGCATCAACACACCCTGAATGTTGGGCAACTGAGAGTTGGCCCGTCAACCAGCCGTCAAACTGAACTCTCCTCCCGAGGAGGCTCTACCCCACATCATGTTACTAATAACCGTACCACAATAGCCACTGATTTAGATGCTAAGACCCAAAATCGGACAGATCTGAACCATCACCAGCGTGAATACCACCCTGAACCTTACATCCCCGAGGACATAGAGCCAAGGAGGTGAGACACGGACCGTCGACAGCGACCGGCCACTCCTCGCATTGTAGAACCCGACCACACCTTGGCCCAGCCTGCTCAAAATGCCCAAATGCCCGATCTGTCTTCAATGATCTGCCAAATGATCCGTGAAAGTCAAGGACTTAGCAATGACGACTGGGGAATCTCTCGGAGTCATACTCCTTTTACTGATGAGATACTTTATGCCGAACCACCTCGGCGATTCAGGATGTCGACTTTACCCGTTTATGAAGGGAACTCTGATCCTAATCAGCATATTCTGAAGTATGAATGGCTGATGAATGCTGCACGAGCTGATGATGCAGTCAAATGCTGAAGCTTCCCAATTTCACTAGGGGGCATAGTGACTATGTGGTTTACCCGACTGCCACCTCGATCTATCTCATGCTTTGATCAGTTGGCAACAAAATTTATTGAGCAATTTCGTATGCACGTCGCAAGACCGAAGGATGTTAATGCTTTATCTAGTGTCACTCAAGCTCCTGGGAGACACTCAGGCGTTATTTAGAGAGATTTCATGCTGCATGTGCTGAGATCAGCAACCCAAATGATAATTCTATTCTTATGGCACTGACTAAAGGGATTGAGTCCGATTCTGATTTCGGCAACTGGTTGGCCGGAAAACCCCCCACATCATTGGACCGTTTCTATTCCAAGGCAGCCCAATTCTTGAGAAGGGAGGATGCGAAATAGTCTAGGAAGAAGGATGATGCGGGGCCTAGTGTAGAAGGAGTTCAGAGTAACATTGCTGTTAAAAAATCCGGGGAGAGTTCCGGAAAAGTGCAATTGAATATTCAAAATAAACAAGATCAACAGAAGGCAGTGGTAACCAAAATAGAAAACGGGATCAGAACCGTGGTCCACGGCGTAGAGCTCCAATGTTTGATAATTATACTCCTCTGAATACGTTGTTGGAGAACGTATATCTACAAACCTGCAATACTATTCAATACAAGAAGCCCGCTCCGAAACAATCATCGGAGAAGCAAATTTTGATGGGAAAATTTTGTAGATTCCACGAAAGTTACGGCCATAATACAAATGAATGCCGTCACTTGAAGGATCTCATCGAAAAGTTAATAAGAGAAAGGAAGTTAGAATAGTTTGTTCGGGCGCCGCAATCTGGAGGTGCGGGCCCATCGAATCAAAATCATGTGCCAAATCCGGCTAGACAGGAGGAACCCGCTCGTACTAGCGGGAGGTTGGTGATAAACACTGTTTGTGGTGGTCCTCATCCAGCAGACCGAAGCTGGAAGGAAATGGAGTCGTATGCCAGCTCTATCAGGCATGCTGACTTTGAATATTGTAGTAATTTTGAAGATGGGGCTCTGGCCAAGCAGCAAAGAACGATGGCGGATGACATTGTATTTCGAAGTCGAGATGCTAACAGGGTCAAAGCCCCCACTATTGATCCACTAGTCATATCAGCTCAAGTAGGACCTGGTTGGATGAAGAGGATCTTGGTAGACAGCGGAAGCTCTATGAATATTCTATTTAAACGAGCTTACGACCAGATGAGAATGGAGACTAAAGACTTGAAGCCATGTTGGTCTCACATTCACGGTTTCAACGGGAGTGCAACTATACCCACTGGAGTGGTGGAATTTCCAGTGGAATTGGGAATTGGTGAGCGCTGGAGAGTCCGGATACTACAATTTGTTGTTTTGGATATAAACTCCCCATACAATGCTTTCTTGGGACGACCAGCCCTAGCTGAATTCAGGGCTGCCATCGCCCCATGGTGTTTGACTTTGAAATTCCCCATCGACAATGGTGTCAGAGTTGTTCAAGGGGATTGGGCCGCAGGGCGAGCCTGTTACGTTGCTGAACTGCGCGAGGCGCAGCGGAAGGAAAAAGGAAAGGGTGTAGAGGAATCTCTCTGCGTCCGCTTTACGGATAATTGACAATTAGCGCCTGGGCCCGGGCACCCCAACCAATTCCAAAGAGATCTTGACCCAAGAGATACCAAAAGTGAAGATGAAAGTAAACACGGTCAAGCTTCTCCGGCCGAACTGACGATCGATGTTCCAATCGACGATAATGATGACTCGAAGATGATAAAGATAGGATCCCAGCTAAGCCAACAAATGCAAGAGGAATTGGTTGAATTTCTCCGGGTGAACCTTGATGTGTCTGCCTGGATGCACTCTGACATGTGTGGGATCTCGCTGGACATCGCGAGCCACACGCTGAATATTGACTCGCGGTACGTCCCGGTCAAGCAAAAAAGGCATGGTATGGATCCAGAGAGATATGTCGCCCTTAAAGAAGAGGTAGATAAGCTTAAGACAAATGGATTCATTCGAGATGCATTATACCCGGAGTGGGTATCCAATCCTGTACTTGTCCGAAAGCCAAATGAAAAATGGAGAACATGTGTTGACTACTCAGACTTAAATAAAGCTTGCCCTGATGACAGTTTTCCACTTCCACGATTTGATCAACTTGTAGACTCAATAGCTGGGCACGAACTTTTATCCTTCATGGATGCATACTCTGGCTATAATAAAATACCCATGCACTTGCCCGACCAGGAACATACCAGCTTCATAACCGATATGGGACTCTACTGCTATAAAGTTATGCCTTTTGGACTCAAGAATGCTGGGGCAACTTATCAACGGTTAGTTAATCGAATGTTCGCTGACCAGATCGGAAAGACCATGGAGGTATATGTCGACGACATGCTAGTCAAATCGCAATTTTCTACCGATCACATCAGAGACCTGGAGTCAACGTTTAATATCCTTTGAGAATACAGAATGAAGCTCAAACCATTGAAATGTCACTTTGGGGTAGCATCCGGAAAATTCCTCGGGTTTATCGTCAACGCTCGAGGAATCGAAGCCAATCCCGAAAAGATCTAGGCGATCAGAAATCTTGAAACTCCAAAAACTATAAAGCAAGTCCAGAGTCTCAACGGGAAAGTAGCAGCACTGAGCAGGTTCATTTCAAAGTCCACTGACAAATGCATTCCCCTCTTCGATCTGATCCGAAAAGGAAAACGAAACTTTGAATGGACTACGGAATGTGAGGGCACAATCCGAGCACTAATTCAACATCTCTCCACACCGCCAATTTTGTCAAAACCTATCGATCATGAGAAATTGTACATTTACTTGGTGGTATCAGAAAACGCAATCAGTGCTGCCCTAGTTCGGGAGGAGGACCGAATACAGAAGCCGGTCTACTACATAAGCAAGCGGCTTACCGGAGCTGAGAGAAATTATCCGAAGCTAGAAAAATTGGCTTATTGCCTCATTATTGCCTCGAGGAAGCTCCGACCATACTTCCAGGCTCACCCAATCACCGTTTATACCGACCAGCCGTTACGACAGGTCCTTACGCATCCTGAGACGTCTGGCAGGTTACTCAAATGGAATATCGAGTTAAGTCAGTTCAACCTTACTAATACTCCAAGGCAAGCCATTCAAGTACAGGTCCTAGCAGATTTCATAACTAAATTTACCATCCCAGAGGATTTGCCCAAAACCAGTGAATCTCCCAAGTACATATGGAAGCTGCATACAGACGGTGCATCAAATGACCGTTGCTCAGGTGCCGGAGTTGTTCTTGAAACTCCTGAAGGTAGATCCATATGTTACGCTCTAAAGTTCAACTTCCGTGCGACTAATAATGAAGCTGAATATGAAGCCCTATTGGTTGGACTGAAGCTTGCCAGAGATTTAAGAATCATTGCAGTGGAAATTTACTGTGATTCGCAATTGATCGTGTGTCAAGTTCGAGGGGAATACCAAGCCAGAGATCAAAGATTGGCCGCATACCTTGCTCGGGTTCAGGAGACGTTGAATCAGTTCGACTATTATGCTATCTATTACGTACCACGAGAACACAACCAGAAAGCCGATTCGTTGGCAAAGTTAGCCAATACAGGTGAAGCGCAAAAATGGGACTTGTTCCCATAGAGGTATTATCTTCGCCAAGCATTGATCAGATGGAAACCAATTAGATATTTGATGTCGTTTCCGAAAGGGAGTCGTGGATGAATCCATTCAGAAATTATCTCGAATACGGAATCCTGCCAGAGCGCAGGAGTGAAAAGAGACAAATTCTTCGAAAAGCTTCTCGGTTCACAATCCAAAACAGAGTTATGTATAGAAGATGATACTCTGTTCCTTTACTCCGGTGTATTGCTCACGATGAAATCAAACAAGTATTACATGATGTGCACGAAGGGGAATGTGGCGATCACAACGGGGGGCAGGCACTCGCTAAAAAAGTACTTCGATATGGATACTATTGGCCGACTGTAAACCGTGATGCAGCAGATTATGCCAAGAAATGTGATAAATGTCAAAAGCATGCTCGGATTCCTAAAGCCCCGCCTACGGAGATAACTCAAATGGTCAGCCCATGGCCATTTGTAGTATGGGGAATTAATATTATTGGCTCTTTACCTCTAGCCAAAGGTGGTGCAAAGTACGCCATCGTAGTAGTTGATTACTTTACCAAGTGGGCAGAAGCTGAACCCCTTGCTACAATCACAACGAAGAAGGTGATCAACTTTGTAGTGCGCAACATCATCTGCCGATTTGGTATCCCACATACTATCATCACTGACAACGGGACCCAATTCGATAGTGCCGAATTCAAGGATTTCTGTCAACGATTCCACGTTCAAAAGAAATTTTCCGCAGTTGCACACCCTCAAGCGAATGGACAGGTCGAAGCTATTAATAAAGTTATAAAGTCCATTCTGAAGAAACGACTAGAAAACACCTGGGGCAAATGGGTCGATGAACTTCTTATGGCCTTATGGGCCTACCGTACAACCCACAAATCCGCAACCGGTCATACTCCATTCTCTCTTTCTTATGGTTCAGAAGCTGTTATTCCAGTCGAATTAGATGTACCTTATCATCGTGTGACATACTACGATCCGAAGACAAATGCTATATTACTTGCTAAATCTCTCGATTTATTGGATGAGAAGCGTGAAGAGGCTGATTTGAGGGCAGCCGCATATCGGAGTCGAGTCGCTCGATTATACAATGCCAAGGTCCGACCCCGAACCTTTGAACTTGGTGATCTCATACTCAAAAGAATTTATCCGGTCCCTTCGCATATGAAGCCAACTTGGGAAGGACCATATGTTATTGAACGAAAGCTCGGAGATGGCACATTCAAATTATTGACCGTTGACGGTCTCACTCTTCCGAGAGCCTGGAACAGCGAGAGTCTTCGTCGCTACTACACATAATAGGCTCTGTTTATTTATTCAGTTTACTTTATATTTGCCACTTGTTTTTGCATTTCGAAATTGGAATTTGTAATAAGGCAACTGACTTTGCCATATTTTCTTATTTCAGCAATAAAGTGCAATCTCTTCGAGCCAGAGCTGTGATTTACTTGAAATAATTCATATGACCATCACTATGCACGGAGAGCTAAGTTCCATCATTACAGTGGAATTTATTCAAATAGGGAGTGACTGTGATAGGACCAGCCACTCGCTAAGTGAAACCTGAGCTCGGGGACAAGCCATCACACTAAAGTCAAAAAAGGATTGATACACGACAATCCTTCGCCTAACTCCAGATTCCCAGAGTGTGAACTGGAGTATAAACTTACAAATACGACTTCGAAGAGGGTGGATCCGTCCACCTAACGACTTCGCTCGTATTCGAATCGAGTTTGAGGAGGATGGACCCGTCCATCTAACGACCTTACTTGTTAACTCAGGGTGGATGTGATCCGACCATCCACGATCCTGATGTACCTTTCGTTCCGAAAGTGCGAACGAAACTTAAAAACATACAACAGATGTGACTGACCGTCTGTTTACCAACATCGGATTCCCAGAATACGACTCTGAGTATAAACATCAACTAACTCTATGTTCCCAAAGTGCGAACTGGAGTATAAAACGTCACCTAACTTCGGATTCCCAGCGTGTGAACCGAAGTATAGACATCGAAACGATCCGAATTCCCAAAGTGCGAATCGGAAAGTGAACGTCAACCGACTCCAAGTCCCCAGAACGTGGACTGGATTATAAAATGTTAATCGACTCTAAGTCCCCGGAGCGCGGATCGGAGCATACATTCGAGTCGGGTGTGATTGAACGCCCACGAATTTATTTAAGTCCCCAGAGTACGGACGAAATGATAAGTGCCAAGCGAATGCGGATGATCGCCCGTAAAAATAACTTAAGTCCCCGGAGCATGGATACAATCATCGATAAAGAGCGGGTGTGATTCAAGCACTCGAAATCCCCTTGTTTCAGCATCAAACCAACGATGCTAAGCATGTTGCATTGAAAGCGAAATACGACCGCTAGCCGATCTTTAAACTTCATTCCTGAAACTAGGGGCAGAACTTAAGTGTCAATTGCTAACTGAAGCAGTGCAATATCAAAGTTCAACTTAATGTCCAGTCGTGACTTGGGGCCGTGATTGTAGGACTTGACGAATGAACTCAAACGAGGCTCAAGCGTTGAAACTTCACAAGTGTACCGAACAAGGAATTCAAATGCTGGAACACTTAAGCAAATAAACACACATCGAGTTCAAAGCAAAATAAAGTTTCATTTCAGCTATCTGTGAAAAGAAATTATGTACAAGTTGGTCCCAAAACAATTCCTACTAGCGGGGGCCGAACCCGCATCTATACATGACTTACCAAAGAAAAAACGAAGATAAATTCCTATCTATCTACCAAAACTAAACCGAAGGAGCACATCTACTCTTTTGTCTTTTTCAGCTTCCTTTTCGGTGTTGAACCACTGGAGCTGCCACTTATCTTTCTCTTTGAGCTTTTGCCTTTCGGCGGCTGATCTCCAGGAGGGGGCATGATATCAACCTCCTCATCCGAGCTCAAGTGCACGGGAATGTTTCCTAAAGGTGGAGTCGGAGGAACTGGATCGACTATAGGAGGCGGAAAAGGCACACTAGTATCAATAACTGTACCGCCAGGCGATATCATCCTTAACGGAGCTGGACCAGGTGCCGCCATCCCACCTCCAAAACTACCACCATGAGCCGCGGCGTCAATTTCGGCCAATATTTCTTCTTCACGAATTGCTTGGGCTCTGCTGGGAGCATTAGTGGTTGGCATTGAAGAGCCAGTAGCAAGTGCGCTTCCACCCATAACAAATGGTAGGTCTGCAAAAGGATCACTGTGATGACCGAGGAGTTCCTCCATCATCTGCTCATCAAAAACAAGCGTGCACTCCTGCGTTCCGTCAGTCGATGCCGTGGCCGTTATGGTGGTTGCTTCAGTTACTATGGCCTCCTGCATCTGATGTGATTCTTGAGTGGCAAGAGGCACGACCGGTGCAGCTTCAATCACTGGACACAAAACAAAAGAAGAACTGTTAGTATTTAATTCAGATGACGACTCTGACTTCAGATAAGCATATAGAATGTTCAGAATACCTTCCTCAATTTGGCTTATGGACGGCTGAACAGCCTCAGAAACTTATTCTCTGGCAAGAGATAGTTGCGGTTGATCCAGATTATAGGCAAGAATGGGATGGGGATCAACCGCATGTGCGGATTCATGTTGGGTTGGCGCAGGAACTTCAGCGCTCACCTCGTGATGCTCAACACCTGGACCTTCTCCGACCTCCAAGTGTTGGGTGTCGAGCCTTTCTTTTTCATGCAGAATCATCGACTCATGGAGAATCTTTCTTTCATCCTCATTGAGCATGCAATTCTCAAGCTCAAACTCGTCGATTGACTCACCCAGATGCACCGCCTTCTCCTCCTCAACCAATCGGCCCAATGCATTATATAAGTGGGTCAGATAGTTGTCGAGCTAGGCTAGATTTTTGTGCCTCAAAACATTGGCGTTATAAACAATAAGGAGATCTTCAATATCAGCCTCTAGCCTAGACTCAGCAATTTGAACTGTCTCCTCGACCTCAGTCTCCACCACTCGGACCTTAGCCATGGCCGCATCCCATTAACCCCGAAGCACAACAGCCTGTTCACACGCTTCTTGGGCCGCTCTATTTGTATCATCTTTTTCTTTGATGATTTCGGAAGATTTAGCTTTAAGCTCAGCAAGTTCTTTCAGAGCAGCGTCCCGTTCAGCGGTAACAGTGGTGTTGCGATGGCCCATCTGCTCCACCAAGGCATAGTGTGTCTGCC
Organism: Allium fistulosum; assembly: GCA_030737815.1. NCBI lineage: Eukaryota > Viridiplantae > Streptophyta > Magnoliopsida > Asparagales > Amaryllidaceae > Allium > Allium fistulosum. Next base: position 12,163,673 of record JASFAW010000014.1, read on the forward strand.
TCATCTTCTCCATGGCCGAATTCGCCTCATCAGCCTTTTTGGTGGCCTCTATCTCCGATTTCCGAGAGGACTCGATTTCGTTATTGAGCACTTGGATGATGCGGTCCTTCTGAGCGAGATCAGACTCTAACTTTTTGATTAATTTAGCCTGCTCGAAGGCCACCTTCGACGTTTTCTCTGCGGCTTTCGCCCACTCTTTGTACTGGGAGTAGATATCATGAATGTAATCATGCATTATGTTCTCCGCCTCTGATGGAATCCTCTTTAAGTGAGGGGGAAAAATGTAGCCGTCAAAGCATATGTTTGGGAAATCTTTCTTTAGCTGAGCAATTTTAATAGCCCCTTCCCCAGTGGGCTCAGTGATAGCCTGTTCAACAACGACAGGAGGCTCAACCTCAGTTCTATGACGTTGCAAATCAAACCGAGAGGCATGCGAGGATGGTTTGTGATGAGAGGGCTCTACTGGCTGTCTCCCTTGACTCGAAGGTTGTGTAGGGAGTCTAAGAGGAGGAGAGCGGGATTGGGATCGTCTGTACTCCCTATCCCTATCTCTCTCTTGATGTTCCCGGTTAGAGTACCCGCGATCGCGGTCTCTATCTTCTTCCCTCCTACGTGACTCATAATATGAAGAAGATCAGCGAGCAGAGTGAAGACTTCCCAACATCGACCCTCGTTCGGACATTGTACATGTAAAAAGAGAAAGAAGCAGGCTTAGTGATTTCTTGAGTTGAACAACTTATGATTGGAAATCGTGTAGTGTCATGAAGTGTGTATGTGTGTGCAACCCCCCGACCAACCGAAAATGTCGGCCGCACTTATAGGAAGTGACCCGCTTAGGTCAAGAGCACTATCAAGCTCCTTCAATCCGGCATCGTGTTGAAGTGACACGTAATCCGGAATCGGGATATCGGCAAGCCCTTCGAAAGGACTCTCTGTGGGCGAGGAAGGAGCCTCCGAGATTCTGATGCCGGGAACCGGCAAGGAAACCATGACTGATTTCCACCTCGAAGACTTAGGACGTTTATAAGCAGCGGCCTTGCCTTTTCTTCTTTCGTCTTTCGCTTGAAATCCGGCCGGAAGCCCAGCCACAAGTTCGTCATCCGTGGGTGTTCTTTCTTCGTCGACCCCTTCGGTTATTACGACCCCGGGTGCTTTACGTTTCAATCGCTTCTTCGGGGCTGCCCTCAGTGTCCCTTCAAGCCTTATGCTTTGATTCCGCTCAATCATTCCGACGATTCTCAAATTTCTGCCGGTTAGAACCGAATCAATGTCCCTCATTTCACTCGGAACTTCTTGAAGGATCCTTACTATTTCTTTGAAATACCCGCCTTCAGGTCATGAAATTGCAGTTGTAAAGAAAAGAAGATATTAGTTTTACATCAACTACTGTTATCTTGATAACTCTTGGAGAAGACTGCAACACATATGTCGGACTAGCCATCGGTTGGCAAATCCTGGGGGGCACCGGACGTAGAACCATTCTGTTTTAAAGTAACTCAGCCTTCTCCAAGATCTGGTTACTACTTGGCAATTCCTGACCGCCTCCAAGAATGTAAAAGATGGACTATCTCCCCTACTCTTGAAGTTAAAAAGATATCTGATTTCTGTTGGAGCCGGTGGCCGAAAGAGATGCTCCATGAATACAATAAATAAACTGTTTAGCAGAGCATATCCATTGGGATGTAGTTGCGATGGGGAAATTCCGAGGAAAGACAACGCTTCCCTAATGTACTGATTTAATGGAGGAAGTGTTCCTGATGCGCATGCATGGCGGTTGAAGGCAGTAAACCCCTTTGGGGGAGCGTGCGGTCTATCATTTGGTCCCGGTAATAGAACATCGTCCAATGACAAACCGTGCCTTAGACATATACGTCCCATCATATCTTCCGAGACGTTGGATGGTACCGAATCTTGCGGTTTGCAATGAAAGTTGCTCCTGGAAGCTCATCTGGAACTGGGTCTATAACTTCGGCCGCGATGGCCGGAATCTCTAGGACGAAAGGAGATGAATCCTGAAGCTCTTGCTGTTGTGTAATTGTGGATTCCATAGCTAATCAACTTATTAGAAACCATCATTAGACAATAAAACCCAAGTGTTCCCCAGTGAGAAGTGCGTGAGTGTGTTGTGTAGTGCAGTGTAGTGCTACAAATTACTTGAGAAATTTAACAGAGTATGAAAAAATATGCAAACTACAAGACTTAGAATTCAATTGGAATGACCGTCATTGCCGACCGTCACAACCATGCCATTCGGACTTTAGAGACCGATCTGAGTTAAAGTTTGTTAGAAGTTTGTCAAGTTACAGTTCCATCGACGGGCTTCAAAAGGTAGTCAAATACGTAGATGTTTAAGTCCATTTATGCAAGGCAGAAGCTCGTCGGAGTCAGATGTTCAAATATGCAAAGAATTCCATCTCTATCAATCTCAGACTTAGACCAATCACCACGTGGACAACTCACATCGATGAGAGGGAGAAGCAGTTCGTTTCGGTCGCCTGTGCATCAATTCGTATCGATCACATTGCAGAGTTTCGTATCGATCGCCTTTGCGTCACTTCGTATCGATCCAAACATTGAAAAATGATCGATACGAAACAACATGAATCCAGGAGCGGTACGAATCCCCTCCCCGAAACCCTCGATTGTTGATCGATACGAATCATCCTTAACGGAACGATACGAACGCGTTGTACACCCTCTTCTCCCATCGATGCGAGTTCAAAGCCAGGAAACCCTTCCACGAACTCCTTTGTATCCCTCTGCATTTCTTCTTCCTCAAACTGCTCAAACACCATTGCAGTTTTCTTCGACCTCGCTCCGGCAATCCACGACCACCGCATCACCGAAATCGGTCACTAAGGCATATCAAATGGCATAAGAATTCAAGTCTCATTGTTCAAAGTCGATTGATATAGGTTAATTACCTAATTAGAACAAGTGATTCAAGGAATTAATAGGTTGATAAGTTCGAAGACGAGGGTTTTCTTTTCTCGAGCAATTGAGCGGTTCGAAGACAGAGACTAAGGGCTTGGTTCGATTCGAAGGCTATGTGAAAAATGAGCAAGTAAAATTTTTCTAAGTATAGAATCACGTATATATATGGAAGGTGGATGTCGATTTGTCTCCCAATATGAACAGACTGGATGAAGAGGTGTGAACCTTAACCGATACGAAATGACCCATTCGTATCCATTGGCCATCGGCTCGATAACTTCCATCGTGTCCACTCTCCATCGATACGAAAGGAGCAGCCAGGTTGCACTGGAACCATACGACTGCATCGATACAAAATGCCCATTTCGTATCCATCAGATTGAAGACCCTGAGATCTCGTATCCATCGATACAGACTACATTAAAACAACTAAAATCGTGTCGATCGACATCGATACAAAAACCATCTTTCGACCTTTTACATCGATCCAGGAAAGGATCGATACGAAGGATCATTCCAAAACAACCATCAAACGTTGTTACGACTTGAATTCCACGTCGATTCAGGAGAGGATTGATACGGAATTCGATACGAGAAAATTGACAATGACTTGTAAACGTGCAAACGTTAACAAGAGCCAAGTCAACATATATGCATGCATGTCGGACTAATATTCAATTTTCAAAATTCATAGGGATTGGATATTCGCTTGATGATGGTTACAACAACAAACAAATAATCGCTATCATACAACAATCAGTTACAACAGTACACGTTACAACGGTTGGCGGTCAACAATTCATATTGCTGAAAAATCAGTCAAATGTTACATCTTTCGATGAAAAGACAGCTACCGGTCAACAAGTCAGATAAAACTGTTCAGAATGAAGATCGCAGCTTTTCAAAGCACGTCGTGTTTTCACAAGACGTACTTTGGGGGACAAATGTTATCCCGCCTTTTGGCAAGGCTGTGATACCAAGAACTTGACTGGAAACCATGGCCAACCCACCCCAAAGATCAGTTATACGCAGGCTCACTATGGATATCGACGAATTTTGTCCGAATCCGGATCGAGCTACAATTGATATGATAGGACCAGCAAAGCTATGAAAGCCAATGTCCCAAATTTCAAGTCAATCGGAGTTCGTATGCTGAAGATATGGATCGATCAAAATCAAGGGGGAAGGCCTCTGTTCGTATCCATCACCCTGCAGTATTTCTGTTCGCATCCATCAAAAAACCAAAGAAAGTCTTCATTCGCATCCATCTTGTTCGAATCCATCCAAAGGCAGCCTCTTCGTATCGATCTTGTTCGTATCCATCAGACATACACGATTTCGTATCGATCAATTCCAACTTGCTCGTATCGATCGACCAACATCCAATTCGTATCCATCCGTGATTGTTTACTTAGTAACCATCGACTATGGCACGAATATGCATTTCGTATCGATCAGACTTCAAACATGTTTCGTATCGATCGACCACAGATCGATACGAAGTCAACACTATATGCACAAAACAATGTGGCCGATCGATACGAAAAAAGCGACATAGTAGATCGATACGAACAAGACAAAACACGATCGATACGAACAAGACAAAACGCGGTCGATACGAACAGAAGAGAAACACTAACATCGATACGAACAAGTCCGAAATCGATCGATACGAACAAGGCTTCGATATTGGATACGAATAAGACTAGGTCACTCGGCATGAAAAGTGGATCGATCCGAGGAGTTAGCGCCACGTCGACTTGTAGGCACGTGCCCAAAGAGCGATACGAACAAATGGATATGAACAGTATCGATGCGAATCCAGCAACCTAGAAAAAACACGAACTTGCATCGATCATAACTCACAATCTACAAGTCCAAATGCTACGAAATTTTCAAAGGAGCTTGCGTACAACCTAAAGAATGGTCATGCTAAATTTCGACTCGATTGGGTCAAATCTTGATCGATACGAAATTCGTTCGTATCGATCACGGACCGAGTGCAAATCACGTGGGATCGATCGCGTGGGCCCGCTAACATGCCAGAAGTGGTCTCCCGAGATCTGAGCGAAATATTTGCATCCTACGCCTATAAATAGCATCCCATAGCCTACATAAAAGGGATCTTTTGGCTCTTTGACGTCCAGACTCTGCCGAAAACATTTTTGCACTACAAGGCTGCTATTGTACTTGAATTTCATCACTGTAATTCGCTGTAATCCACTGTAATCAGTTGTAATCATCAAGAAAACATCAATAAAATCATCAATTTCATAGTGGACGTAGGCAACACGCCGAACCACTCTAAATTTCAGTGTTTCTGCGTATTTTCTTATTTGTTTTTGAAGTTTTTGTTAGATAATCCTCTTTTTCCATTTAATTTCTTCATTTTTATCTCTTCAAACCCTTTCGAAGAGTGTTGTGCCCAATTTTGGTACAAACACACATAAAGACACTTTGAATGCACAATAAATACACTTAAATGCACTTTAAATTACAAAATAAATTTATAACTAAACAGATGTTTATATATATATACGTATGTATGTATATGTGTGTGTGTGTATGTATGTATGTATATGTATGTATGTATGAATATAGAGGTAAAAAAACCTTATGTATATACATTTATATATATATATATATATGTATGTATGTATGTATGTATGTTTATATATATAGTCACATATATGGTTACAAAATATATGGACAAGACTTTACTTACACTAAACAAATTAACAAAACTTCCCTTTACATATAATTAGACATATGGTTACACAACACCTTAATAAAACTTTCCTTGCTCAAACTAAAATAGCAAAACTTTACATTAATAAAACTTTTCTTACACAAAGTAAAGTAAATTAGCAAAAATTTCCTTTTTATTTTAAATCACATAATTAGTATCTAATAAAATATATGATTGTCTTTAATTTGACAAATGTGCAAGCAAACAATTAAACATGTATAAACATATATGATTAAATTTGACAACTACATATTAGCTTGCTTGGACTTGACCTCGTGTATGCACTTGTGTTGAGTCCGGCTTGCCTGATTTTGACCTTGTGCACACTTGCACTGTGTTGAGCCTTCAGGCTTGACCCTTGCTTTTGTCCTTGAGATTTAACTGATGCTCGGCCTTGTGATATTCACAGTGATACATTGTGCATATCATAAGCTGTTCATGCATACTTAATTTTGGCTCTGTCTAAAATATAAAAACAAACAACCCAAATAACTGAGCTAATATTAATCACAATTATAATTATATTTTTGTAATTTCTATTTGTTTCTTTTTCCATTTTACTGCATTGTTTATTTGATAGGTATAGCGGATGACTGGACATAGTTTGGAGCAAGAAGATATCAAAAACAAATTCGAGTGAGAGTAAAAATGTTGTATATGAGAGTGTGAAATATAGTATATAATGAAAGTTGTATTGTATTTGAAAATGTAAATATAGTGGAAGCCAAATGTGTGCTAGTTGTATTTGAATTGAAATAAAATATTTATTTAAATAAAATTGTGATTCATTTATTTCATTTTGCAAATATTTATTTCATTCTGTGAACAAATATAAGTGTAATTTGTATTCATATTAGTCAATATTTATATGTTGTCTAATGGGTAATTCTGTATATGGTATTATAACATCAGACAACATATAACTTGTTTTTCTCTGTTGTGTTAGTGCATATCAGACGACGGAGCATATTTATGGTTTGTTGTGCAATGAGACGGCATTGGATTTAATGACAGATAGATATGCTTTAATACAACGGGACATATCTGTCGTCTGGTGCATTTCTTGGCATAGTGCTAACTGTATAAAATTAAAACCGAAACATGATAATTATCATGGATTTTAGAAATGATACATACGGGCAATAAAATTAATATTTTCAACTCACGCTAACATTGATACTAAAACTATTAATATTTGCACCATCATCTATTAAATACAATGGTGTATATTTGTTATACACATAATGCTACAAATGATGCCAACTAATACTAACAACATATTTTACTTTAAACAGGGTTGACTGTAGGATTTATGTTATGATATTCATCATCTCGTTGAACAAAAGTCAAATACCGATCAAGATACAACCTAAGGATATGTTGTGAACCAGAGCAAGAATTATGCATGCAATATTGATGGACAATGACCACTGTTGGAATTTGGCTGATTTTACATCAAAACTTGAAGAAAGAGAAAATATTAAGAAGTAAATTTGTTGTAAAAATTGATGTGATGTTTAGTTAAAGTAATATACATTTGAGATGTTGAGTTAGAACTATTTGAATTTAGTTTTTTTACATAGATATGAACACTTGATGAAATTTTATCAATTTGTTGTAAAAACTATTATCTTATTTCCGACGTTGTAAAAATTTGCTTTGTTTAACTTTTCATACATTTGATGTTATGTTATAACTGTAAATATATTTCTGTTTGCACCTGAAATTGATACCAACAGAGTGCATGAACTGATACTATTTTTTCATATACCTGAAACTATTACTAATACTAATACAATACAAAAACTGATACCATATTCTGCTATACTTGACAATGATACTAATAGCATGCAGTATTAGAGATTTGTACTTTGTTATAAGTTGTGTTCATTACCCGGTCGGTTTCTTCTAGGCTTGTTGAGACTCGTTGTGTAGGGATGTTGTGTTCTACGTGATTATCATTATTTTTAATATTTAAATTAGACAATTGACTATAACTTGAACCGAGATGCTGACTATTACTTGTATTATTTGTATTTTCTTTGTCTTGCTATAGAAAAATCTCTAAATTCGACTGTGATTGGGTATCTGCATTTGAAAGAATTTGTGAACATTCCAAGTCTATGTCATCTTCATTGTATTTGAGATGAAACATTACAAATTTTTGAATAATTTGTATATCCACTAATTGAACTTTTCATACTTCCATTTCATTATCTGTTTTGTTAATTTGTTCCTAGTGGGCATTATTAGTGTTGTCTTTTGTATTAGTTTGGGCTGTATAGTTCTGTCTATCTCCCACTCTCAGTAGCAATACTTCCCGCCCCAACATTACTACCAATCATCATTTCACTTCAAGCCTGCATCATCAACCACTTGCTTACTTTTAATCACTTAATCAATGCACTCTTCAGGTAATCCTTACTGCCACATAATTTGATATGCCTCCCTGAACCAACAGCTTATTTGCAATGTCAAGTAGCATATTTTCTCCTGAAGCATTCCTCGGTTTCAGCTACATTATATACTGACATTTAAGCTCATAATTCTTCTTATAGTTCCACACTTGACAACTCAACAAACAAATCATTGCAATCACTTCAAAACTAGAAAGAAAATAAAAATCACCATGTAAAAATAATACTAATAGCATGCAAAAAACGATACCATAATTATTTATACCTGAAACTGGTAGTAAAAGCATGCAAAAACCGATACCATAATTTGTAATACCTGAAACTGATACTAATAGCATCAAAAACTGATACCACATTTTTACATGTCTGAAACTGACACTAATAGTACCAAAAACTGATACCAAACAACAAATAATATTGAATAAACTAAACAGCATAAAACACAATAACTCACCACTTCCCATCCCACATATATATTCTCAACACATAACAATCAACTACAATTGATACTATATAACGAAGTTCAATTACAAAGAGCAAATCAATGTCAAATTTAACATATGTTAAACTAATATACTTATAGAACCAAATTCAACTACATAAAATTGCAAAAAAAGACATATAACCAAGTATAAATCTCAACAAAATCTTAAAAATATGATAATCAAATCATATCTTCTTAGAAGCTTGACAATTACGCTTATTGGGACCATATTGCCTGCATACACCACATCTATTTTTCTTATTTTAAAAATATGCAAATCCTCCTTTCCGTTTAATAGAAGGTCTACCAACACCACATTTCTTCTTAGGTGGCTTAATAACATCTTCAACACTTGCATCACAATAGGCATATCAAAATTAGGAACATGACTAATAACATTAGCATAAGAAGAATGATAAGCATCCACGATGAACTAATACTCAACAAAATCATAAACAGATAATTTTGACTTGTTCATGCACTTAATAGCATGAGCATAAGGAAATCCTGTAACTTTCCATTGATTCCAATTATAAATCCGTTCTTTAAAATCAACACGGTGAGAGTTTGGCAATTTCACTTCAAAAACAAACTCTGAAGACTTGTATACATCTCATCCAAATCCTTCTTCTATCAATTCACTTAAACGAATTTCATAGAATGATAAAGAGTAGTATTCCACAATCGACACTCCTCTCTCCTTCTAGCCATTTGTTCCATAACTTTAACACGGATACCATCTAAACATGTAGTAATAGGCGATGCTCGTTCATTCAAAATCCAACTATTAAAACTTTCAGCAACATTTAAACTATATTCACCATAATGTTTCCCCGGGAAAAAGAAAATCAAACCACTTATCATAAGGTTTATCCTTCAAAAATTTGACGGCGGCAATACCACATATTTCACAAGATTTAGAACATGCTTCTTCAGTCATACAAATTAGAAGCTTTAGAACATATTTTGAACAAATCAACAATAAACAAATTCACATTCTTTGCCTTTACAGTTGAAAGAAGATTTTGTTCCATATGAAGATAGTAGTAACTATGAAAGGATGAAGGAAAAACTTCATGAACACCTGAAATCAAACCTTGATGGCGATCAAACATAAAAACCAAATCACGATCTTCTTGAAGCATTTGTTTTAAATGCTATGTACTTAACATCAGATAATATCATTAATATATCGCCGATATATTTCATATCACTTCTTAACTGATATTTTTCCGAAATATCGCTTAAAATATCATTACCGATATATCATTCGATATTTGTCGATATATCACTCCGGTATTTAGCGTAAAATCCCTGATATTTTTCAAGAATATCATTTATTATTGTATGCCTAGGAGAAAATAAATTTACAAATAAATATCTTCACATTATCAATGTTTGGTTTTAGCATATGGTGAATGACAATAGGTAGAAATCCCAGTGCATTAATTTTTTTAGTCTATTTAATTCGTCTTTTAATAAAGAGAACTCTGTTTATTTTATTATTTTATTTGTTTTATTTCGTATGAAGACTTTATCACTAATAACTAGTTCGTTGTAGAGCTACTTCCCTTTTTAGTTATGTTTTGATTCATCGTTTGTAATTGGTAAGTTATGATATTAATGATTTTATTAGTTATTATCATGCACCAAAAACTAAAACTTTGAAGAGTAGTAAAGTTATATATTTGTAAAACTGATAAAAAAACCGGCTAGAAGTTGTAATCGATGTCAAATCAACATTGTTTATTTAATAAATTAAGTGAAAATGAAAACAAAAGAACTATAAATGTGGAAAAAAAATTGCAAGTTAATATAGATGATTAGATGACCTAAAAAACGAATATAGTATAAAAATGAATAAAATGATAAAGATGCACATCTATTCTATTATATAAGAAAGAGAATATATAACTCTTAGTATTCTTATCTCTCATTCACTCTTAGACTGAATAGTGCATTCTCCTTAATTTTGGTATAATTTTCCTTTACACCCCTAAATTTTTTCAATATTCCACAAAACTACCATCATTAATATAACAATTAATGTTATCATTATTCCTTTTGATAAAATACTATTATGTACGTTTATTTCTTTTGATAAACTCATAATCACTATTTCTTTGTAATCTAGGAGAGATCTCTTCCTCTTCTCCATGTCATCATTACAATTTTTTCATTCCTTATTTGTTTCCTATCATTTTTTTTACATTCATCGTATTTAAATTCTTTTCATTATGTTATCTCTTTCCATATATCAGTTTCATACGTATACTACAATTCAAAAATAAACTAAAATATCTATTTCCAATCTAAACCAACTTAAAGATTCTATTCAAATAGTTTTTCGTCAATCTATTTATTTTTTTTATCTACCTATAATTTGGTTGAATTCATCATTAGTTCTTTAATTTCTATCCATTTAAAAAAAATTATCATTTTAATTATGTTTTGTAGAGATTTAGTTGCTTTCTATTCTTTAATTTCTATTTCCAGTCTAAATCACTATAATTTGGTCGCTTTCTGTAACAACCCGGGGTTTTTATAACAGTTGATTATCGTCAAATGACGATTTAATTTGTTTGACAATTGCAATTGGAATTTAAATCTAGTTAAAATTCTTTTTTTAGTAATTTTGGCTAAGAATTGATTGGGCTCTAAAAAAATTCTAATCTCGGCCCAATATTCCTTTTCATTTATACTCGACCCGTTTCCCTTTTTAATTCCATTGGACCCGTTCCTCTTTTCAACCGAATTCGTTCAAAAACCCTAGAGTAATCGATCAAAAAAAAATGGTGGCTTCGGCTTCTTCGAAAAATTAGGGCTTGGAAAATTGTGGTAGCCGACTTTAGTTCGATCGTTGCTCGTCTCTAGTGGTACTCGCGACCGTTCGAATTGTGATCGTCTCTGCTTCAAATTTTGGTCGAATTTGAGATGATTTTGGCTGCTTCAAATTGTCGAACGCCTCTGCGTAAACGAGTTCGTCTTTGCTTCGAACTAGGTGAGTGACATTCTTCACTCACATCTAATTTAATCTCGTTTATTCATGAATATAATTCAAGAACTTTCGATGTTGATGTTTTTGTGTTTTAATTAAATTCGTATACATTGATACTTATTGTTTCGATTATATGGATTTGGTGAATCTTTGAACTGTTCGAATTTGATAATCTCGTCTCTGACTTGATTTTTGTTCACTGTATTTTTGGCTTTCACTTATCATTATGGCTTTGATTTTGTGTGGCCCCTGTGTACTTCGGCTCTGACCATCTTTGTGTTCCTCTCTGAGTATTTTCGATTTGTTGTTTGCATTGCTTCATTCATGTATGTTGCCACTGTTTTGCTTTGGTTTAGCTTACTGATCCAGTTTCAGTTTGCAAATGGGTTGTGCACATTTGAGATTTTATTTGTTTACTGACATGGTCTGAGTGGTTGTACACTTTTGGTCTTCATATTTATGTGGGTCTGGTCAATAGTCTAGCCCTATTTCTGTTGTCCACATGTGTAGCTGCTGTCCACCTAAGTGTCTAATGCAGGTGAAAGTGTTGATGTTGGCTTTGCATTTCACTTGTGTACTACCTGGGTCTGCATTCCCTAACCATGTCACTATTTTCTGGTCTGTAGCTCATTTGCATACATTGTCTCTTTTGGATGCATTCTCAGTTTGACTTTCATTAAAGTCTGGCCTGGTTCGTTTCTGTAGTTGGTCTCGTTACAGTTGGTCTGACCTGCACTTTACTTGAGTCTGGTCATTGTTGGCATTTGGTTGTATTTGGCCTTGTGTATGATAGTTGCACTATCCAGTTTACAGTGCATACTAGTTGTACTTGTTCAGGTGTTCATTCTGACATCACCTCTGTTTTACTTATCATGTCTACTGTTTCCTTTAGTGTTGTTGCACACTACTGATCTTCAATTGCATTTGAGTTGCAACTGTCATTCGATTTCGGTGGGTTGCTTACGACCTCAGTTTTGAACTAATTTGATCTATAGTACTGTTACATTTGAGATAGGTATGTATGTGTATGCACATATATATATATATGCATACATGTAAAAATTACATCTGTTTAACATCGAATTTTCCTGACCTTTGCTCTGAGCAATTTTGTGTTCTTCCCTGACCTTTTGGCAGCTCTGGCTTTGTCTTAACTTTATCATTTTCTTGGTAAACCTCGACCATCACCATTGCTTAGATAGTAATGATGCTCTGTCCAGTTTGGTTAGTCTGCATTTGGCATTGTTCTATTCTTTAAGGCATGACTCAGTTGCATTTAGTAGTTAGTATTCCACTTGAGTATTTGGATTTGTACAGTCGTATAGTTCATGTTGCTATGGTTTCTGTAACCTTTGTACATTTTTGTATTACCATTGTGACTGGGCATGTGTACCTCCATATTTTGTTAGACACAGTTGCATTTGTTCATCTGGTTAGTTGCAGCTGTGCACTTGTGTACTTTGTGCATTAAATTGTTGCCAGTTCCTTGGTTTGTTGAGTTTGCTTAAGTCTGGGCATTTTTATGCTCTGGTCTCCACAGTAGCATCCATGCTTTAGCTTCTGAACTATTGCATTGCTTCATTGTATTCATTTTGTCTAGATTTGCCATAGTGATCCCCCTGGCCTGGCTTGTGTGATTATTTGAGTTGGCTCTATTGTTATCTGGTTTATGACTTCGCTTATTTCAACCTTAATCCTTGAACACTTCTGAGTTGTTCCTTTTTACAGTGGTATTTGCTTGGGCACAGTTGCCTTGTGCCTTTGTTGCGCACTTCATATTTGCACTGTTTCTGTAGTGGTGTAGTATATATCCACTATCTTCTTGAACTTGTTTCATCAGTGATTTTCTGTACATCTACTATTCCCACTTGCCATCCTCGTTTGCATATGGCTGCTGCCTTGATCCCTGGTCTTGGCTCATGTAGTCTTGACTTCGAGTACTTATGTGTATGTGCCCTTGTATCTGGTGCATGTGCTATGTCCATTTGAGTTGTTCTTCTTTTATTGCCTGGTTTGGATTTGTGTTCTGGTTCAAGTATAAGCCAGTCTCATTTGTGTTGTTATCACACTTGAGTTGAACTCGATTTCGGGGTTTGACCTTGTGATCATTTGTGACTTTCACTGAGCTTTTGTGTATCTCATGCGATAGCGGCGAGGCAGTACACGCGTGCGTGTACTGCAGCCCTATCAGATTTGACAATTTTAAATTGATGTTTCGATTTGTTGAATTGTTTCATTGGTAAATTTCAATGTTTTGGAGTTGTATTCTGATTTGGATCGTTGATTTATTATTTAACACTATGTAGTGTTATATTTGCCGTTATCCAATTCTCGTATCGAGAGTTGGATATACGAGATTTCTGTGACTGTCGTCTATTTGACTATCTGATTATTATTGCTACTATGCACTAATAACTGAGTTTGAATTAGACTGACCCGTGTATTATTTTCTTCTGAATGTAATACTCGGGTCAGACCCGAGTTATTTCAGGTTGTAGATTTTCTTCTTTGAGTTGCTGTTCAGGATATGAAGACTTTTCACATCTTCTGAAGTTGTCAGTGCCATTTTGTAGTAGTCGTGTCATTGTATAGAACGATATGTATTCATGTATATTAGTCGATAATGTACTTATATATATAACTTCTAGGGTCGACAGTTGTAGTTGTATCATATGTATCGTGTCAACTATATTGTAACTGACATCGGTTATATATATATGAGATTTTTGTTAATCTGTGTTCCGCATTTATATTATCTGTGTTGTTATTATATCTAATGTCCTAAACTAGTATGAACCGTCGTAGTTTGTTTTATACTGATAATTGGATACGTCGATGGGAGTAAATAAGTAATAGATGAAAAATAAAAAGTATATACCACTCCTATCGAGATAACCAATATTAGTGTAAAGCAAATTACGGATGGTCGCTCCTATCCAGCCTTATTCTTCGTAATAATAGACAGTATTTCTTTTAATACTCTTTGTTATTATGAGCATAGAGGTGGGGCGTCACAGTTGGTATCAGAGCTTGGGGTTTATGGACATAATATAAAACATAACTTGGATGGAACATATGTTACAACTATTGGTCGATGTTTTACTGTGATTTGAGTCAAAACTAAAGTTTTGAAATTTGGATGAAATTTTTAAAATATCTTTATTTGAAAATAATAGTGAAACTGTGTTTTGTTGATTTGATTGAATTGTGTTCTGTTTATCAGAGTGCGCAGCGGAAACAGTGAAACTGTCTTCGCTGAGTACAACTGACAATCTTTTTGATTTAAAAATCAAAATACGAAATTGATATGAATCCCAATTGTTGTTTACATAGCTGTAATTATTTTGTTTCTTTGAGAATTTCGAATCCAAATTGAGGATTCGAAGAAATTGCAGATATGTGATTTTTGTTGAAATTTCCGCTGGCTTTCTTTTGTACTAATCATCTATCGATTAGATTTTGTTGTTTTGAATTGTCTTCATTGAAGATACCTTCGAATGACTTCTTTGTTCATTTTGTAGTACGTGCAAAATTTGAATTGCACGTTATTGCATTTATTTTACGTTGAACCGATGCTAGGTTATGAAACGTATTTTGTTGCCGTTATTTTTATAACGGGATTTTTACACCAAAGCTAAATTTTTGAAGCACGGTGTTTTGTGGCATTTTGATGAATGAAAATTCTCTGATATTACATTTTGATGTAAATTGTTTTGATGTGATTTTGACGTTTTAAAATTACTGTCGCTTTGGCTTCAGTAACCGTCAAATTTTAAAAGTGGATTTTCTAGCGGTTATTCCGCAATGCTGTTTTGTGACTGTTTTTACGGTATTTTGAGAAGTACAATTTCCTTATCGAAATTGTTACTGATTTGCTGCTTTAATCACGTGATTGGAAAATCGTTTTAAAATGAAAAGTGTTTTATGAATTTTTAACAGTTTGCGTTTTCAAAAGAATGAGAAAGCGACTTAAACGATTAAGCAAAATCGAGGATTATGACCCCTTTCTTTTACTGTTTCGCTTAACTCCGGACTTGTCCAGTTGAGAAGATGAATTGTTATTTTTACAAAATAAATAAAATTGTTTTCAGAAATTTAACAGTTTACGCTTTCAAAAGAATGAGGAAGCGATTTAAACGTTTCAGCAAAATCGAGGACTATGACCCCTTTCTTTTACTGATTCGCTTAATTCCGGACTTGTCCGTTTGAGAATGTAAAGTGTATTTTTACAAAATACACAATTTTGCACTTTCAAGGAAACGATGAAGTGATTTAAACGATTTAGCAAAAGTGCGGAGTATGGAACCACACTTTTACTATTTCGGTTAATTCCGGACTCGTTAATTGAATATCTGTTGTTTTGATGAATTTGATGATTTCACACTTTCAAGGAAACGATGAAGAGAATCAAACGATTTAGTAAAACACGTGGTATGGGACATGTGCGTTTGCTATTTCGGTTAATTCCGGACTCGTTAATTGAAACATTTTGATGCTTTCGTGTGCTTTCGAGCCACTATGAGGACCTTCGGGTCATTTGTTGGACCTTCGGGTCATTTGTTGGGCTTTCGGGCCACTCTGCGGACCTTCGGGTCAAATACCAGTACTAGACCTTCGGGTCACTCTGCGGACCTTCGGGTCAATCTGATGGGCGCCAAAAATTATGTTGAGTACTTGGTAGGCTTCGGCCACTCTGAGATGCACGTGCGGCGAATTAAAAACTCGCCATCTGATGGGATCGATCCAAGCTTTCATGTTGATTTTCTAGTCTTCTTAATTGATTTCTAGATATTTGTTGCTTCCAATTATCTGCAGGTAATTGGATATTTGTTGATATGAGTTCTGATTATCGTTTTTGATAATCGGATATTTGTTGTTTCTAATTATCGCTTGTGATAATTAGATATTTGTTGATATGAGTTCTGATTATCATTTTTGATAATCAGATATTTGTTGTTTCTAATTATCGCTTATGATAATTAGATATTTGTTGATATGAGTTCTGATTATCGTTTTTGATAATCGGATATTTGTTGCTTTTAATTATCACTTTAGATAATTAAATATTTGTTGATTTTAGATTTAATTATCACCTGAGATAATTAAATATTTGTTGAATTGAGATTTAATTATCGCTTCAGATAATTAAATATTTGTTGACTTGAGATTTAATTATCGCCTGAGATAATTAAATATTTGTTGATTTGAGATTTAATTATCGCTTCAGATAATTAAATATTTGTTGATTTGAGAAATTTGATTATCGTTTTTGATAATCGAATATTTGTTGAATTTGAAATTTGATTATCGTTTTTGATAATCGAATATTTGTTAAATTTGAAATTTGATTATCGTTTTTGATAATCGAATATTTGTTGAATTTGAAATTTAATTATCGCTTTTGATAATTAAATATTTGTTGATTTGAGATTTAATTATCGCTTTAGATAATTAAATATTTGTTGCTTTGAGATTTAATTATCGCTTTAGATAATTAAATATTTGCTGATTTCGAATTTAATTATCGCTTTAGATAATTAAATATTTGTTGCTTTGAGATTTAATTATCGCTTTAGATAATTAAATATTTGCTGATTTCGAATTTAATTATCGCTTTAGATAATTAAATATTTGCCGATATGAGACTTAATTATCGCTTTTGATAATTAAATAATTGCTGATTTGAGATTTAATTATCGCTTTTGATAATTAAATATTTGTTGAATTTGAAATTTGATTGTCGTTGGTGATAATCGAATATTTGTTGATTTGAGAAATTTGATTATCGTTTTTGATGATTGAATATTTGCGATTTTTGAGATTTGAGCTTCGTCTTTTTCTCTGGCGATTCAGGTGAGTAATTTGATTTACTCACATTCAATTCGTGCTCTGTATGGGATTTCTGCTCTGTTTTTCCTTCTCTTTTAGTTGCTGGAACTCGATTGTTCTTGCTTTTGTTAGTCGTCTGATTTTGATCCCTGATTCCCACGATGTTGATTCTTTTGATTTGAAGCAGTCGAACCTTTTTATTTCTTATCTAATACTTCCCCGCTGACACTTGCTTTGCTTATACATTCGACATTGCCATGCTCTTTTGGTTGTTACATTTTATCCATTTATTCCCTATGATTGCGTGGACGCAATTTTTTTAGGAGGGGAGTCTGTAACAACCCGGGGTTTTTATAACAGTTGATTATCGTCAAATGACGATTTAATTTGTTTGACAATTGCAATTGGAATTTAAATCTAGTTAAAATTCTTTTTTTAGTAATTTTGGCTAAGAATTGATTGGGCTCTAAAAAAATTCTAATCTCGGCCCAATATTCCTTTTCATTTATACTCGACCCGTTTCCCTTTTTAATTCCATTGGACCCGTTCCTCTTTTCAACCGAATTCGTTCAAAAACCCTAGAGTAATCGATCAAAAAAAAATGGTGGCTTCGGCTTCTTCGAAAAATTAGGGCTTGGAAAATTGTGGTAGCCGACTTTAGTTCGATCGTTGCTCGTCTCTAGTGGTACTCGCGACCGTTCGAATTGTGATCGTCTCTGCTTCAAATTTTGGTCGAATTTGAGATGATTTTGGCTGCTTCAAATTGTCGAATGCCTCTGCGTGAACGAGTTCGTCTTTGCTTCGAACAAGGTGAGTGACATTCTTCACTCACATCTAATTTAATCTCGTTTATTCATGAATATAATTCGAGAACTTTCGATGTTGATGTTTTTGTGTTTTAATTAAATTCGTATACATTGATACTTATTGTTTCGATTATATGGATTTGGTGAATCTTTGAACTGTTCGAATTTGATAATCTCGTCTCTGACTTGATTTTTGTTCACTGTATTTTTGGCTTTCACTGATCATTATGGCTTTGATTTTGTGTGGCCCCTGTGTACTTCGGCTCTGACCATCTTTGTGTTCCTCTCTGAGTATTTTCGATTTGTTGTTTGCATTGCTTCATTCATGTATGTTGCCACTGTTTTGCTTTGGTTTAGCTTACTGATCCAGTTTCAGTTTGCAAATGGGTTGTGCACATTTGAGATTTTATTTGTTTACTGACATGGTCTGAGTGGTTGTACACTTTTGGTCTTCATATTTATGTGGGTCTGGTCAATAGTCTAGCCCTATTTCTGCTGTCCACATGTGTAGCTGCTGTCCACCTAAGTGTCTAATGCAGGTGAAAGTGTTGATGTTGGCTTTGCATTTCACTTGTGTACTACCTGGGTCTGCATTCCCTAACCATGTCACTATTTTCTGGTCTGTAGCTCATTTGCATACATTGTCTCTTTTGGATGCATTCTCAGTTTGACTTTCATTAAAGTCTGGCCTGGTTCGTTTCTGTAGTTGGTCTCGTTACAGTTGGTCTGACCTGCACTTTACTTGAGTCTGGTCATTGTTGGCATTTGGTTGTATTTGGCCTTGTGTATGATAGTTGCACTATCCAGTTTACAGTGCATACTAGTTGTACTTGTTCAGGTGTTCATTCTGACATCACCTCTGTTTTACTTATCATGTCTACTGTTTCCTTTAGTGTTGTTGCACACTACTGATCTTCAATTGCATTTGAGTTGCAACTGTCATTCGATTTCGGTGGGTTGCTTACGACCTCAGTTTTGAACTAATTTGATCTATAGTACTGTTACATTTGAGATAGGTATGTATGTGTATGCACATATATATATATATGCATACATGTAAAAATTACATCTGTTTAACATCGAATTTTCCTGACCTTTGCTCTGAGCAATTTTGTGTTCTTCCCTGACCTTTTGGCAGCTCTGGCTTTGTCTTAACTTTATCATTTTCTTGGTAAACCTCGACCATCACCATTGCTTAGATAGTAATGATGCTCTGTCCAGTTTGGTTAGTCTGCATTTGGCATTGTTCTATTCTTTAAGGCATGACTCAGTTGCATTTAGTAGTTAGTATTCCACTTGAGTATTTGGATTTGTACAGTCGTATAGTTCATGTTGCTATGGTTTCTGTAACCTTTGTACATTTTTGTATTACCATTGTGACTGGGCATGCGTACCTCCATATTTTGTTAGACACAGTTGCATTTGTTCATCTGGTTAGTTGCAGCTGTGCACTTGTGTACTTTGTGCATTAAATTGTTGCCAGTTCCTTGGTTTGTTGAGTTTGCTTAAGTCTGGGCATTTTTATGCTCTGGTCTCCACAGTAGCATCCATGCTTTAGCTTCTGAACTATTGCATTGCTTCATTGTATTCATTTTGTCTAGATTTGCCATAGTGATCCCCCTGGCCTGGCTTGTGTGATTATTTGAGTTGGCTCTATTGTTATCTGGTTTATGACTTCGCTTATTTCAACCTTAATCCTTGAACACTTCTGAGTTGTTCCTTTTTACAGTGGTATTTGCTTGGGCACAGTTGCCTTGTGCCTTTGTTGCGCACTTCATATTTGCACTGTTTCTGTAGTGGTGTAGTATATATCCACTATCTTCTTGAACTTGTTTCATCAGTGATGTTCTGTACATCTACTATTCCCACTTGCCATCCTCGTTTGCATATGGCTGCTGCCTTGATCCCTGGTCTTGGCTCATGTAGTCTTGACTTCGAGTACTTATGTGTATGTGCCCTTGTATCTGGTGCATGTGCTATGTCCATTTGAGTTGTTCTTCTTTTATTGCCTAGTTTGGATTTGTGTTCTGGTTCAAGTATAAGCCAGTCTCATTTGTGTTGTTATCACACTTGAGTTGAACCCGATTTCGGGGTTTGACCTTGTGATCATTTGTGACTTTCACTGAGCTTTTGTGTATCTCATGCGATAGCGGCGAGGCAGTACACGCGTGCGTGTACTGCAGCCCTATCAGATTTGACAATTTTAAATTGATGTTTCGATTTGTTGAATTGTTTCATTGGTAAATTTCAATGTTTTGGAGTTGTATTCTGATTTGGATCGTTGATTTATTATTTAACACTATTTAGTGTTATATTTGCCGTTATCCAATTCTCGTATCGAGAGTTGGATATACGAGATTTCTGTGACTGTCGTCTATTTGACTATCTGATTATTATTGCTACTATGCACTAATAACTGAGTTTGAATTAGACTGACCCGTGTATTATTTTCTTCTGAATGTAATACTCGGGTCAGACCCGAGTTATTTCAGGTTGTAGATTTTCTTCTTTGAGTTGCTGTTCAGGATATGAAGACTTTTCACATCTTCTGAAGTTGTCAGTGCCATTTTGTAGTAGTCGTGTCATTGTATAGAACGATATGTATTCATGTATATTAGTCGATAATGTACTTATATATATAACTTCTAGGGTCGACAGTTGTAGTTGTATCATATGTATCGTGTCAACTATATTGTAACTGACATCGGTTATATATATATGAGATTTTTGTTAATCTGTGTTCCGCATTTATATTATCTGTGTTGTTATTATATCTAATGTCCTAAACTAGTATGAACCGTCGTAGTTTGTTTTATACTGATAATTGGATACGTCGATGGGAGTAAATAAGTAATAGATGAAAAATAAAAAGTATATACCACTCCTATCGAGATAACCAATATTAGTGTAAAGCAAATTACGGATGGTCGCTCCTATCCAGCCTTATTCTTCGTAATAATAGACAGTATTTCTTTTAATACTCTTTGTTATTATGAGCATAGAGGTGGGGCGTCACAGCTTTCGGTATTGTAGTTTTCATGGAAAAATTATCTAAAAGCCTCCAAAAAATCTTGTTTACTGATATATCAATTTGGATTTAAAGGTTTGATTTTTATTTTATTATCTTTATTTTCATTTAATTTAAAGTTTAATTTTTTGTTTTAGCTCTAATATATTATTGCAAATCTTTACTTCAAATTTTATGTCCAAAAAATTGTTTTCTTCTTATTTTTGTTACAATTTATATGGATATGAATATGACCTCCTTTATATTTTTAGAAGATTATTGGATTTATTAATATCTAGATATCACATAATCTTTGGTTATTTTGTAAATTCTATAATACATGAAGCTTGACTATTTTTTATTCTTAAGTTTTTATTTACATCGACATTTATCTTATTTGTATTCGTTTAGTATGATTATGATTTCCATTTCATTCATTTATTTTGTAGGGAATAATTGGCTTATTAACATATAGATGTAAAATAATTATAAACTTTTTATAATACACAAGAGATAAAGTTGATCTTTTTTATTTTGAAATATAAGTGTATACAAAAATCAAGTTGGGAAAAATCTTATACTTTTTTATTATTTTAATTTCAATCTGTATCATTATCAACTTGGTTTCCTTCATATTCTACAGGAAGTTATTGGATTGATTAATACATCGCTATCATATATATATATATATATATATTTTTATAAAATCCTTGATATGTAATGTTGAACTATTTTTAGTTCTCAAGTTTTATATTTACATCGACATTCATCTGATTTGTGTTTCGTTAGTACGATCATGAGGTTTATTTCCTTTGCATATTTTAAATAGAATAATTAGTTTACTAACACATTTATACTAATCAGTCTTAAATTATGTATAATCTAAGACACAATTGATGTTTCTCCATTTTTAAACATATGTACTCAAGAAAATCAAGTTGGGGAAAATATCATCTATGAAGTAAAAGAATGGTCAAATAATAAATTTTTATGTCGTATTTGAGAAAAGAAATATAATTGTATAAATATTACCTTTGCTCAGTCTAGCGTATGTAACTTTATGTTGAAAATTTAGTTTTAAAAAGGTGTTATATGAACTTAATTTTTAATTAAATATTTCATTTTTTATACTCAACCTAGACTCATTTTTGTAGTATGTGATATTATCATTTTAATTGTTCTACGGTTTAATATATTTTCCTATAGTGATGCTTCATTGACCAAGAAATGTACATAAATAACACACATTTTCCTATTTAATGCATGGTTAAAACTGAATTCTTTGAGATCTTATGGAAAATATTAGCAATTATCTTTTATTTCTACAAAAATTATTTGATGCTATATTATTTTGATTTTATTTTGCAGTTTGAAGATGTTTATAAATTATTATGAATTGAAGATGTGTTATTAATAATGTTTACAAGTAAACTAACTTCAAATGGAAACAACTGTATTTAAAAGGAATAAATTGATAATATTCATTTACTTCAAATTCAAACTAATTTGAGAATTATTACAATTAATTCTCTTTTATTGAAATTTATTGTTAGAAAATAGTTACGTACTAATCTTCATTAATCCTAATCAATTAGTGTTCAAATTTAGTCAATATAACATTTTATTTTTATGATGGATTAAGACTAATTTTTAATTTACTTAATTGTATATCTCCAAAGTCTACTTTTATTAAACATGTTGTGTAGCTCTTATTCATATTATTTGTACATTTTCAAACAAACTAGGATTATGTTTAAGTAGTTGGAATCAGCAAAATTAGAATATGCATAGTTAACGAGTCAAGTTTTTTGAAAAGGCCTAATGTAGTAAAAATAATACAATAGATACTATATACATAATTATTAGTCAAAAAATTATTGCATGATCTATAAGCTAAATGTTTCTCTAGATACAAAAGATAGAAGGTCAAATGGTTACGGGTCAACTACTAATTCTCATCCATGCTTTCATTTTTGAAAATAATGGTAAGTTTAGTTCCTTTAATATTTTTAGCTTTAAAGCTAAATGCTTTATTTCAATTTTTTTAAAACTCAATATAAAGTATGTGTAATTTAGTTAATTTGGTACCATCTTTATTTTAGAATTCGGCTGTTTGATTTTATATAATAGAATCCAATAAAATTTTCTGAAAATTAATATGATCATATTTATGGCAAATTAGTTTCTTAAGTTATCATCGAAGATAATTAATACATAATAAATTCTCTAATCTGTTTTGTGTTTGTTTGATCATGAATTTCATTTCCTTCGTAAATTTATAAAACATAATTGATTTACTAACACATGTACATTAAAGAATCTTTAATTGAGTATAATATGAGATAAAGTGGATGTATTTTCTATTTTGAACTATAAGTATTTAAGAAAACCAAGTCGGGAAAATATCATCCATGAAGTAAAAGAATAGTCAAATAATTAATTTCTATATTGCATTTCGAGAAAAGTATGTTGAAAGTTTAGTTCTAAATAGGCGTTCTATAAACTTAATTTTTATCTAAATATTTTATTTTGTTATACGCAACCTAGACTTATTTTTTGTAATATTAAATATTATCCATCTTAATCGACCTATGGTAATACATTTTTCTATAGTAATGCTTCATTGACCATGAAATATTCATAAGTAGCACATATTTTCTTATTTAATGCAAACACTGAATACTTGGAGACCTTATGGAACATCTTAGCAATTATTTTTTATTTTCAACAAAGATTCTTTATGCTATACTGTTTTGATTTTTTTGCAGTGTGGAGATGTTTATAAATCATTACGAATTGAAGATGGGTTAATAATAATGTTTACGAGTATGCCAACTTCAAACGGAAAGAATTGTGTTAAATAGGAATAAATTGTTGCTAATTTCATTTGATTCCAATTCAAACTAATTTGAGAATTATTATAATTAATTCTTTTTTATTAATATTTAATCTAATTAGGGAATAGTTACATACTAAGTCTCCGTGTTCATGGACACCGAAAATGTTAACCAAAAAACGGTTAGTGAGAATTACGTCCGACTTATCTTAGATAAGTCTGAAATAATTGATACGTCGGTGGTTTAATGATTCACGTTTGGACTTAAAAATGTACGTTTTTACAAGATGTATTAATCATGTTCGACTTTTCTGAGATAAGTCGGACATAATTCTTGTTTTTTTTTTTGATTTTTTTGATTTTTTTGTAAATAATTGATAACACTTCCTATTCAATACTATACATTAATTGATAATAATCAATAATTGTAGCAAATATATATAAAAATATACATTTACATAAATACTTCCTGTCCAACCTCTAATCCAATTTGGCCATGAACACCACAACCTCCAACCTCTAACCTCAGATCATAATTGTCCGCTAAATCATCCTAATTCTCATTGCTAATCAATTAGTATTCACTTTTAGTTTAATATAACATTTTATTTTTTGATGGATTAAAAATAATTTTTAATATTACTTCATTGTATATTTCAAAAATATACATTTATTAAATCATGTTGTGTAGCTCTTATTCATATTAGTTGAAATAAACAAGAATGATGTTTAATTAGTTGGAATCTTCAACGTTGGAATATGCATAGCTAACTAGTCATGTTTTTTTAAGAAGCTTAATACAGTAACAATAATACAATGAGTGCTATATACATAATTATTGGTTAACAAATTACTGCATGATCTTTAAACCAAAATGATACTCTAGATACAAAAGATACAAAATTTGACTACTCATTTTATACATTTTCTCATGTTGTATTATGATATATGTATTAAAGAACATGATGTTTCAAAACTACTATAATATTTTCTCTAATTTAATTAGTATAATATAATGTCAAAATGTGTAATAATAAAAATGTTGTTTCACTAAGCCAAATTTAAATATCTCATTTTGTGCATAATTCTCTACTTTAGGTTTATAACACTATTATCAAACAAAGTTATGCACATATTTAGATTGATATGTTAAAAATAGGATAAAACTATGTTGAACTAATGTAAATTATATTTGAAAATTAATTAAATGACATGCTTAGTAATACAGTACTTACAAAGTTAGGAACAACTGATAGTTGATGTAATGTTTACTATATAAAGGCATTATGCTCAAATATAGTAATTATACTCTATATGCTCCAAGACTACTTAAATAGATTTATCAATATATTTTTGATAATAGTACTCGCGAAAAAATTAATCTAAAAATTTACATCCCATAAATAAGTGCTTTCATCTTCATATACTATAAAATCTAAAAAATATACCGTTAACGGAATTATATACTAATCCTCGTATGCATAGCACGGGTTCGTACTCGTTATATGAATTTCTCAATTTTTATAAGCTTGCTCTATGACTTTTGTGTAGTATAATGTTCCGATAAGCATACTATAATCTGTAAACTATATAGAATCACTCTTTAATAGTAATTTGGCAACATTGATCCAAATATTTAAAAGCACAACCTCATCATAACATTATCAAATCATACAATATGGTTTATACCATGTTTTACATATGTCTGATATATCACCGATATAATCCAATATTATCATGATATTTTAAAATGTCTCATATAGGTACTTGACCGATATGTACCTGATACCGATATTAACTACTTAGTTTAAATGATTCAAAAACCATTTCCAATTATCCACATTTTCAAGAGAAACTATACCCATAGCTAAAGGAAAACCTACAAATAAACAAAATTAAAATAAAATTTAATCAAGTGTCAACTTAAAACTGATACCTAAAAACTGCTATCTAAAAACCGATAACTACATTTTAACACTATACATTAAAACATGTTTAAATTCTGATACCTAAAAACTGGTATTAAGTAATAATCTAATACACATCAATGCCAATAATGCATAATGCAATACTTCAAAATATCGCTTTTTGCACAATGATTAATACTAAGAAAAACTGATGCTAAAAATAAAAATGATACTAACAAAACCTAAAAACCGATAGTAGTTAGTTTTTGCAATAATCACACAACATCCCCACATAACTCATAAACAAACAAAAATAATACCATTTTTCACGGTAGCACCCATCAAAACATCTGGATGTCCCCTTAAATGCATAGCATCTAAAAATATCATAGCTCGACAATGCATGAAACCAAGTATACAAGCACCAAAATCAATAAACACTCTCTCAAATTGATTACTACAAGGATTAACATTCATATCGATATAACTACCTGGATTATACTTCTTCAACGCTTCTAAATACCAACTCGAATCATTGTAGGACATATCATCATTACCATGCAATTCCATCAAAGCAAGTTGTTTTCCAGAATAAGCAAAAGAGTAAGACAAATGAAGATTGTATTCTCTTCTAAAATCTCTATTATATCCTTAGGCTTTTTACCTGGACAATCACGAATCTCATCAATGATTAACGATTTAACAAATGCACTAGAAAGAAATGGATTATTCACATTTCTAAGACCAACCCCACAAGAATGATCACTAACCATATGTCTAATGTAAAACCTATTTAGTTGTCCCGAATCACAAGAACCATGCACTTTAAAAAGACAATCATCCTTAGAAAAAGAGCAAATAGCAGTAATTCTCGTAGCATAATTCTTCAAAAATACTATTTCATATCCTTATGAATTTGGTATGCCATCAAAAATTCTCTAAAATCATGATAAGCTCCTCTAAAACAAAAACCAACAAAATCAAAAATGGATAATTTTAAACATCTCTTCGACATATCCTTTAAATAACTTATACTACGGACAACAACATCGAAACACAAAGATTCATTAGAAGATGAATAACTAGGAAGAGTGGATGAAATCGAAATAGAACTACCACCATCATTTTACAATAGAGAACTCTTAACCTTAACAATAAAACGAAATAATGTACTCTTCATATACAATTGAAAACAAATTATACTTTGAAGATCAAAATTGTTGTAACGACCCGGCTTTCTTTGCCCAGAAAGACGCATCGTTATGAAGAAAGAAAGGGATAGAAGAAGAAAAGAAAAGAAGAGAGAACAACAACACATCAGAAATCTCAAATATCATTTTCAAAAGTATTAAGTCAAATTACAAATTATATAAATATTAAAGTTTGAAAACATCTTAATTAAATTCAAATCCAATACTCTTTCCATTCCAATATATACAAATATATATATTCTAAATGGAAAATAATTTTAACATTAGTTTTGAATTTACTATATTGAATTTTGAAACATAATTCCAAATTACAATATATATATATATATACACACATATATATTATAATATTAAAACATAGTTTTTATTTAAATTAAAGACTTCCTATTTATAATATATACATCAATATATATATACATTATAATTAGAAAACATTTATATAAGTTTTGAAAGATAAATCTTACCAATTTTAAATTGTTAGAAAAGATATTAATAAATATATTGAGTAGTCAAGGGATTCAGGATAGTCTTGACGAATTCTGGAGGAGCTGTGAAGCAGGAGGCTTCAGCGAGTAGATATATAGAGTTTCCGCTGTGTTTGTATTAGTCTGTATTGTACTGATGTACTTGTGTTGTATAATAGACAGAAGTTTATAACTGTCTATTCTGTGATGTGTAAATTGTTGTATACTATGTAATAGTTTATGTTATTAATATAATTTATTCGTTCTGCTGTGAGATCGTTGTTGTTGTTGTTTCTTTCTTCTCTTCTTTTCTCTTTTCTCACCCCTTTCTTTCTTATTAATGATTCGTCATTCTGTAGAATGAGTGGCGGGTTATTACAATTGTTATCAACCACGATAACTTTATTCTCAAGAATGTAAGAAATCTCAATGGACGAAGGAGTATTTTAAGACCATACCGACAAATTTCATTCTTCATATCATAAAAAGAACAGTCAACAGACAACCGAGTGCTAAAAGTATTATCATCGAATACAAACAAAATAAGAAAGCTATTTTCATCACTGCAAAAGAAAAAAATCAGTAAAAAAAATGATTGCTTCAGATTGTCATTTTATTCTAATGCAATAATTTTCTTTATACACAAAATTCAAAAATGATACCTACAGTATATAATACTGATACCTAAAAGCTGATATTCAAACAGACTTCACTAAATGATTGATACTAACAAAACACTAATTCAACTCATTGATTGTTTGGTGCATATCATCATATTTACTCTGTAACAACTTCATTTTTTATATATTCAAGCAAACAAAACATTATAAAACTTCCACACTGCATTATTATAAAAAATGATACAAAGAAAAAACAAAAATAATACCTAAAAACTGATGCTCATTGAACTGAACACAACAATACATTTTCAATCAAACCAATATGAATGCAACATATACATTAGTAATAAAAAAAACACTGATTCAACTCATAAATTGTT
This sequence comes from Allium fistulosum, assembly GCA_030737815.1. NCBI lineage: Eukaryota > Viridiplantae > Streptophyta > Magnoliopsida > Asparagales > Amaryllidaceae > Allium > Allium fistulosum. Next base: position 12,192,315 of record JASFAW010000014.1, read on the forward strand.
TGGTGCATATCATCATATTTACTCTATAACAACTTCACTTTTTTATATACTCAAACGAACAAAACATTAAAAAACTTCCACTGCATTATTATGAAAAATGATACTAAAAAAACAAAGGTGATACCTAAAAACCGGTGCTCACTGAACTGAACACAACAATACATTTTCAATCAAACCAATATGAATATACGTCAGTAATCAAAAAACAATTAAACACTAATTCAACTCATTAATTGTTTGGTGCATATCATCATACTTACTCTATAACAACTTCGTTTTTTTATATACTCAAACAAACAAGACATTAAAAAAATTCCACTGCATTGTTATGAAAAATGATACTAAGAAAAAACAAAAATAATACCTAAAAACTGATCCTCACTGAACCCAACGCAGCAATACATTTTCAATCAAACCAATATGAATGCAAGATATACATCAGTAATCAAAAAACAAAAACTTTCAATTAAAAAAACTTAAAAAACAATAGTTCATAAAGAAGAGAAGAAAACAGAAGATACCTGCTACTACTTCCTAAATTTACCATAGAATATCAAAGAAGTATACACAGCAATAAAATTGAATTTTATTTTTTAAAAGAAAAGCGTTCAAAAATTAGAAACAACCAAAATCAAACTCTGACAGAACAAAAAGCAAAAAAAGAGTAATAGAAGCATGTCTAAATCAGAAAACGAGATTCGAAATCAAGAAATTATAAATGGAAATTATCAAACGAGATTCAAGAATTTAATTTTGAACGTGCCAGAGAGAGAGAGAGAGAGAGAACGCGAAGAAGAAATAAAGGAGAAGAAGAACAAGGCCAAGAAGAAAAAGAGAGCGTGCGGTTGACTGTTAGAGCTTCTTAAAAAAATTTAAACGATATTGTTCTTGTGGAAAATTATTAACGGGCTGTCCTAAATAATTAAAAAAACCTTTGAATATGTCATTGAAAATAATTTCCTCTTAAAATAAATACCAACCAATCACAACATAAGCTTAATTCTACTTACCCTTTTAGCAACTCAGTGAAGCAATCCTCCTAAAAAGAAACGAAAAAAAATACAAATCTCAGCTGTTTGGCTTGATTTACTAACCATACAGAACACACACACACCACACATGAAAATAGGTACATGGAAGAAGTTGCAAAAAAATTTAGTTCAATGGACAACAAGTTTGTTTTTTAGTCTAAAAGATGCTTTTTAGTGTGAACAAAAAATGATAATTGTAACTATCATTGCGTGATTTACACTAAAAAGTGTCTTTCGACCTAAAGAGCAAACTTCTTGTCTTTAATTTTTCTTCAACTTTTTCCTTGAGTCTAAATGCCCCTAACATATATTAGTAGAATATAAAAATACGAAAATATGTTAAGACTTAGGGTCAAAATATGTACTCTTATTTATTTCTAATATATTATTATTATTTTGATAAAAATTGGGACAAATGTGACCGAAAGCATCCAATGCAATGAATATACCAAAACACATTATCACTGTATCTACGTGGAATCTTAATTTTAATGAGCCTTCCCATCCGTGTCTTATGTTGCCCACCAATTTAAAGACAGAGGAGATGAACGCCTTCACCTGTACCACGTGAGTCGCTCTGCGACATGGATGCATATCAGTGTTTTTTGTACATCACATATTTCAGATGTTCAAACAAATTCTGGGGTCGCAAAACTCAGATTATCATTTTCAATCTTTCTGACGTTTTGGCATTTTTGAATAGTACATATATTCATATCTCTGTCCTATTAATTTCAGGAATATGAAAGGGGATAAAATTCACATGATAACTTCTACTGCCAGCCACTGTTTCCTGGTGGGTTGATGATTTTTGAGCGATGAGTAATTTCTAGTTCACAGAATTGTGATATATCAACTTGCGGTTTCTGATATCACTATTTTTTCAAGGATAGATAAATTTGGTTGATTTTTTATTTTATTTCTATGTTTTGAATACCACAATAATAAAATTAGTTATTTTGATGTTTCATATGATTAAAGTTAAATAGCGAGTTGTAAGGATAGATATTTAATGTTTCATAGTATGATTACAGTTAGGTTGCTGGACGTGAATATTGTAAGATAGTTGTTTTGCACTTTTGTGCATAAGATGTTTGAGTAATTTACTTTGTGAAATTTCTGTGTAAATGCATGAAGATTCGAGGTGCTGCTATATTGTTTTAAATATATCAGTTAAAGTAACAAGTATCCCATATCACCTGCCTGTTTCATATAACAAGTATGAAGTATCCCATATCACCTGCCTGTTTCATAAATTCAATACATTATACACATTTGGTTCAAGTAGAAATAGTGACATTTTATCCTTCTGGAGAAAGCTTAGCCTTATGTATGGTGAAACCAGTGTGTTTGTTATCACTATGGATATATTGATTCGGAGAATTTCATATATTAATCATGAAATGGTAGGTATTCATAGTTGATTATATGATGACTGATTCGTTTTTATCTACTGAACGAGGACGAACTACAGAGGTCTTAATGAAAATCACATGCTAAATTATCACATATTTTTTCATTTAAATTTATGTCGTAGAATATATTGCAACGAATTAAACTTGAGATCATTATTTAATCCAATATTTGGAAATTGATTAAGATGAGAGATATACCTATGGGGGCCATGCTAACTCTTGGAAGAAACTTTCTTTTTAGGATATTGAGTCCTACTCTTGTGTTTCTATTTCTCATACTGTATCAGCTCAGCTGAACGATTTAATTGTTTATATTAGATGAACAGAGCATGAATCTCTAGTTTTTTTTTACATCAAATATATGTGCAATTAGTGTTGTTATGGTAACGGTCACCTTTACCATTTTGTAAATACGATCACCATGCCATTTTTTGTGGGTAAATCAAATATGCTCACCGCTAACATTAGTGATACTATTAATATATTAAAGTTGTTATATTGGTAAATTAGCTATTGTTACACTTGTAATGGTGTGAACTATCATTTTGTTTGAAAAAATAAAAAAGTTTAGTTGTAATGATGTTTCGTCATACAACTTTTTTTTTTTTTTTGAAACAAGCTTCGTCATAGGTTTCATTATCTCACTTAATAAAATGGGAAAGAAAAGATATATACTTAGCTTATTTGAATTGTGTTTCTACTTTCTAGACTAAATATATTCCTTTGCTTACTTCTTTTAGAGAAAATATATTCATAAAATAATAAATATAGATGAGTTGTATATCGTTATTGTCAATTTTGAAAAACTAATATTGATGTTTTAGCATTAGAAATGATGAATTTACTGTTACAATAATAAATGTATTCGTATACCAACTTAGTTTAAAAATGATAACTAATTAATTGGTAATTGCATGTGTAACGATAAATTTACCATTACAGTAACAACCTTGATGCAATATACATTTCTGGATTTAATCTGGTACAAAAATAACACTGTAGAATTGCAATTAAAAATCTTATTTATTTTTTTCCTTCCAAAATTGTTTTAGTTGGATACACTATCCAGACTGATTGTTGATATGTATATCATTACAGAGATATGTGACTCCTGTTAATTTGTATGAGTAGTTCTTTTCAAACAAGAGATACGTGACTCCTGTTTTATTGTATGCATTATTCTTTTTAAGGAGGAGATATGTGTCTCCTATTAATCAATTGAACCAGTAATTTGCAGCCTCATGAAAAATATCAGTTGTACTCATAAAATAGTTAAGCATCGTTTTCTGTGGGTCTTCACATAGATGGACCTCTCCACCAAACTCATAAGGTTCATATGTTTTGGGTTCTGCTATATATGGTCAAAAAAATTTAGGTTGGGAATTGAGTAAAGAGCTATATCCACACTTCAATAATTTTGCCAACTATGGCTGAATCACAAAAGCCTCTTCTATCAAAAGAAAGAATTAGGAATGGAAATAACCAGGGAAATTCGTTGCTGTATACTTCTGCCAACTGGGTTTCAAAATCTTTAATGTGGGCAATCTTCATAACTTGGGTTGCCTCTATGTTTTTCTTTCCATCAGAATTTTTCCAGAATATCTTCACCAAATGGAATAATCTGGTTAATGGAACAGTTTTTGGCATCACAGGTAGCAATTTCAAACCGGATGAAAACTAAAATTTGGTTGTACTGTATCAGTTTGTCACATGGCTATTACTTCTTTGATTTTCCAAACGCAGGTAGCATTTTTCTTGCTTTCAGTGGTCCGATACTTCTAATTGCATTTTTGGGTTTCTTACATATAATCATTTTCTCGAGAGATGATTTCAAGTATGGACACCAAAATTTTCATATTTTTGTATTGGTTTTCTGCAGTAGATTTCATTATGATACATAGTTTATTTATCAGGAAGGAGCATTTGAAGCCTCCAAAATTTCGCCTATGGACGTTTCCTGTTTTCGTTGATGGACCTTTTGGTGTTATTTCTGCTGCAGAATTTATTGGGATATTATTATTCTCTATATATGTTATTGGGAGTGTCATTTATTGTATAAATAAAAGCTATTATCAAGTTCAAAGCCTCTCAATGTCTTTAAGCCTTAAGAGGTATGCTAATTTTCACTTAATACTTCCTGCTTATATTTTATATGTTAGTTCTGAAAGTAGCATCTGAAATAATATTGGGGTAATGGGGAAATAAATACATTTTCATTGTTGGATTAATTTAATGAAATGTTTATAAGATATCGTAACTGTAAAATTGATCGGGATGGACTAATTTGATTCATTATGCATCATAAAAAAAGTTCAGTTTTTCTGGGCTTTTCAAGTCTAAACAAGTTGAAACTTGGAAGTGTATACAACTTCCTTAATTGCGAGAGATATAAATACTACATGATTGAACTCTGGATTCTTAAATATTTATAAAATGTCTTGATGCCCTCTTGATATTCAAATCACAGCTCTTTCCTACTGGAGCTAATTGGTCTAAGACTAGGCTCTATTGGGTTATTTTGCATGGTTTTTCTCTTTCTGCCGGTTGCAAGAGGCTCAATTCTTCTTCGTCTGATAGACATTCCATTTGAGCATGCTACAAGATATCATGTTTGGCTTGGACATCTTACTATGGTTCTATTCACATTACATGGTTTTTCCTTTGTTGTTGTATGGGCTTTGGAAGGGAAACTCCTTCAAAAGGTGAGTCTTTGAGTGTATATTTAATCTTCATATCTATTTATTTATTGTACAAATGTACTGCACCCCAAAAATTATATGTATAAAAAGGTATTCACACACTCCAAACTTTAACGAAAGTTACTACCTTCAGAATCTGACATATGTTGTAACGCTTGGCGAATAGGCACCTCTCTACCACTATAAATAGTGACGCCCAGAAACCGTTGAAAAAAAAATTTATTATCATTCTAATTCTTCTTCTTCTTCCTCACGGAGCAGTTTTGCGACGCCAGAACTCCGTCGCCATTACTCTGTTTTGTGACGCCTCCGAAGTGTTGCAAACTCAGAAAACGTCGCAGAATTGCTCTCTTCTTCTTCTTCTTCTTTTTTCTATTCTATACAAATTGCATCATCAGAAACTTTGCTAAAGTGTTCTTGGTCGGATCAAAGGCGTGCAAACTTTGAATCCGATTACGCTGTTATAGGGCTTCATTAAATCCTGAAAGTCGATAGTTCGATAACTCGTTTGTACCTGGTGGGTTGAACTATTGTCTGCCATAGATCCTTGAAGTCGGAAGTACAGCATTATCTTCATCGTAATCGCCATCAAATTTGTCTCGAACCGCAAAATCCCCAACAAATTTCAGACAATATTCTTCAACCATGGAAGGTTCGAGTGCTCTACAAGTTATGAATCAGCATCTATCTCGATTAGAGCGTTTTGATGGCGACAATTTCACTCGTTGGCAAGAGACGATGAAATTTTTCTTGGTCACCGTCAAGTTGTTCTACATTTTGGAAAATGACTTGGAGGAAATCCCGGAGGAAACTGATAAGGATGATGCTGCTCTAAAGGCTAAACGTGCAAAGCGCAAAGAGGACGATTTTCTATGCAGAGGCCATATTCTGAATGCGCTATCTACCCCAGTCTACAATGCTCATAGGACATTGGAAACAGCGAAGGCACTTTGGACTGCCCTGGAGAATAAGTACCGCATATCCGAGGCAAGTAATAAAAAGTTTCTTATTTCTAATTTTATGGATTTCCAAATGGTCACCAATAAGTCCATAATTGGACAAGTAAGCGAAATCTTACTGTTGGTGAATCAACTTAAAGATGCTGGAATTGATCTCCCTGAATCTTTTGTTGTTGGAGTTATAATTTCGAGACTTTTGCATAGTTGGAATGATTATAAGAAAAAGATGAAGCATGCGGAAACGGATTATAATTTAGATAGTTTACAGCGTCATCTTCGTATTGAAGAAGACTCTCGCAAACGCGATCTAGATGATAATCCGCAAACTGAGTCCCATTCTAAGGCAAATAATGTTGAAATTACTGATAAGTTAAAGCCAAAAAATGAGACACAGTTTAAGAAGAATAATCATTCCAAAACCAACAACAAAAGGAAAGGTGCTTGTTATTTTGTAACAAGCCCGGCCACTATGCCCGAGACTGTCGTCTGCGGAAGAAACAACAAAAAGTGAATGTGGTCGAAGACTCGCTTGTGGTTGTAGTGCAAGAGGCGAACTCCGTTAGCGGCAATGATAATGATTGGTGGTTCGATACTGGAGCAACCATTCATATTTGCAAAGACCGTAATCTGTTCAAGAGTTACGAAGAAAATAAAGGAGAAGCCGACGAAGTTACTGGAGCAAATAAGGTTCCAAGTAAAGTTCTGGGAAAAGGCACTATAGAACTTACTTTCACCTCTGGAAAAGTTCTTACACTGGTAAATGTATTTTATGTACCCGATATGTGTAAGAATTTGGTATCTGGATACCTTCTTAACAAAGGAGGATTCAAGATGGTGTATGAGTCTGATAAGCTAGTGTTGTCTAAGAATGGTCGATTCATTGGACAGGGATACTCTTGTAACGGCATGATTAAGTTGAACCTAATAAAGAAATCTTCTGTTTATATTGTTGATTCTATTAATTTATGGCATGATAGATTAGGACATGTTAATTATAATTCCATTAGAAATATACATAAATTAGGATTAATTTTTGATTGTGATTTCGATACCATCTCTAAATGTGAAATATGTGTTCAAGCAAAAATACACCGAAAATCCTTTAAATCCGTAGAAAGGAAAACTGGTTTGCTTGATTTGGTACATAGTGATGTGGGTGACTTAAAAAGTCATATCACCTATGGTGGTAAACAATACTATATAACATTCATTGATGATTATACTAGATATGCATATATATATCTAATGAAAACTAAAGATGAGGCTTTTGATAAATTCAAAATTTACAAAGCAGAGGTCGAAACACAATTAGGAGTTAAAATTAAAATATTACATTCAGATCGTGGTGGTGAATATTTCTCAAATGAATTCACCTTGTTTTGTAAACAACAAGGTATAGTTCACCAATGTACTGCTCCATATACACCACAACAAAATGGTGTTGGTGAAAGGAAGAATAGAACTTTAATAGAAATGGTTAATGCCATGCTCATAAGTTCTAATTTACCTTATAACCTATGGGGTGATGCTATGTTATCTGCATGTTATATTTTAAATAGAGTACCACTTAAAAAGAATAATATTTCCCCTTATGAATTATGGTTTAATAGGAAACCTAACCTAACTAGACTTAAAGTTTGGGGTTGCTTAGCATATGTTAGAAAACCAGACCCTAAACGACCAAAGTTAGGAAATAGAGCATTTAAATGTGTTTTCATAGGATATTCACTTAATAGTATAACTTATAGATTTCTTATTCTTGACACCCTAGAAGTTATAGAATCTGTAGATGTAGAATTTTTTGAAAATCAAACCGTTGAGATCCCATTGAGATCGTCTAGTCCAGAACCTAGTATGGCTAATGATATCAATGACGATGATTATGCTCCTGCTCAAAACAGCAAGGAAGTATCAGTATCAGATAATAGTACTGAACAACGGAGAAGTAAAAGAGCGAGAATAGAGAAGGACCATGGTCCTGACTTCATTACATATCTTGTAGAAGGCAGTAAGGACGAAGTCCTTAATGTGACTAAATATGTAATGAACGTCGATGACGATCCCAAAACATATTCTGAGGCTATGAGTTCCAAAGATTCCAATTTCTGGAAAGATTATGATTATGGAACACTAAATCGATAATCCCATATTATTTAGTGTTGGATTCTGCAAGAACAAAGGATGGATATATATCCTTAATAAGTCTAAAAACCTTAAAAGGTGAATCGCAGAAACACCTTAAGAGACTTACCTATATAAGTATGGAAATCAGACCGTTTTCTAAGAAAGTAAGACCGCTTTCTAAGTAGACTCATGAACCAGGATTTAAGCACATGGCTATTAACGTGCTGAGCAATACAGAATACTTTACCTAAGGAAATCAACATGTGTGATTGTTCCGGTTTTATCATTAGGGATACTTGGTTCAAGATTCGTTCACCATAGAATCTCGATAAGGCTTTGAATGGTTTACACTAAGTAAAGGTTCAAATCCAAAAGATACCTTTTATTTATGTGTTGGTTTTCACGATGATGCAAAACTTGATCTTAGAACTACATAGGCTTGATCCCACTTAGGTATGTAGAAAGTCACTCTAGTGATGCAGTCATCCTATTTATTATTTTTTCTTATTTTGAAAATTGGGGAAGATTATTGTAAAATTTTCAAATAAAATTTGGGCTTTGGGTTTTGATTTGAAAGAAAAGAAGTAAAGAGGAAGAAGAGATATTAGTCCCACATGGTAGAAAGTTATACAAAATATTTATATAAATATAGTTTTCTCATGTGGATGTTAGGGCCTTGGGGCTCCTACATGTTTGCTTTATTGTGAGGAGAGAAGTCATGCAACACTACGTGCGCCGCTGACGGCCATCTGACCGAACCGGGCCGGATTTCGGATCCGAAAATATTTTTGGATCATATGTAAACAGTAACGGGTCGGATTTTAGCCCGTTAAGAACTCAAAACCGAAATTTCTAAATTTGAATTGATGGCAGGAAATTGTAACGTTTTTAAACGTTACAAAGTGAATAGACGCTACCGTTGCAAACGGTTGTGACGCTTGGCGAATAGGCACCTCTCTACCACTATAAATAGTGACGTCCAGAAACCGTTGAAAAAAATTTATTATCATTCTGATTCTTCTTCTTCCTCACGGAGTAGTTTTGCGACGCCAGAACTCTGTCGCCATTACTCTGTTTTGTGACGCCTCCGAAGTGTTGCAAACTCAGAAAACGTCGCAGAATTGCTCCCTTCTTCCTCTTCTTTTTTCTATTCTATACAAATTGCATCATCAGAAACTTTGCTAAAGTGTTCTTGGTCAGATCAAAGGCGTGCAAACTTTGAATCCGATTACGCTGTTATAGGGCTTCATTGAATCCCGAAAGTCGATAGTTCGATAACCCGTTTGTACCTGATGGGTTGAACTATTGTCTGAAAGAATCTATTTCATAGATCCTTGAAGTCGGAAGTACAGCATTATCTTCATCGTAATCGCCATCAAATTTGTCTCGAACCGCAAAATCCCCAACAACATAGTCCTTTAATATCGACTGATTCCCTAATACACGTGGTGTGAACATGTTTCAGTATACAATATAAATTCTGTGTTCAATTTCGTCACCTCATTTTTCAAACCTAATGTTCATTTAACCAAAATGTGCTATATTAATCCCAAGTGCGTTAAATCATAAATGTATATTGTAACCATGTCACACGACAAGGCATATTACCTTATATTACAATATCGGCATTAGTATTTGAGTTAATAAGTTAAGAGAAGTGACAGGTTTCATGAAGAAAAAAAATTCTTCATAAATTTGCTTTATTTTGCATTTCTGATTACTGCAAATGGTACTTTGTCATTTTCTTACACATACTAATCTGCAGATATTTGAATGGCAAGCTATCGGTGTTGCCAATCTGCCAGGTGTAATTAGTCTGATAGCCGGTCTACTCATGTGGGCGACCTCATTTCATACTGTTAGAAAAAATTATTTTGAGCTTTTTTTCTACACCCATCAACTGTATGTTATATTCATTGTGTTCTTAGCTTTCCATGTTGGAGATTTTGTGTTCAGTATAGCAGCTGGAGCGATATTTCTTTTCATGCTCGACCGCTTTCTTAGATTTTGTCAATCACGAAATGAAGTAGATGTAATTTCAGCAGCTTGTCGACCATGTGGAACAGTGGAACTGATTTTATCAAAGCCTTCAAGTATGCATTTTCTTGTCTCATATATCTTAGTCGAAATTATAATGGAAATACTTCAATGTGGTGAAGCCATTTGGACCTCCAAAATTAACCATGTGTTTTAAATTAAAAAATATTTTTCTAACGGCTGTTCTCCTCATTTGCATAACAGAATGTGATTATGGTGTAACTACAGATAATACAATAGATGGTTGTTTTACTATAAAATTACAAGCACCTGCATTGCACGTGCAGACATACTGATTTTGTACAACTTGTATACTCGCGAGCACACAAACTATGAATGTTAATAGTTTGTTGGCACACCTAATGTGCATTTTGAGTCTCATATGTTATGAAACATAAGCAGCAGAAAAAAAATTCTCAGTAAAATCTTCACCAATCAATTGCAGATTTGAGATACAATGCTCTTAGTTTTATCTTTCTCCAAATTCGAGAATTATCTTGGCTGCAGTGGCATCCGTTTAGTGTATCTTCAAGTCCTTTAGAGGGTAACCACCATATGTCAGTTCTTATTAAAGTACTTGGTGGGTGGACCAAAAATCTAAGAAACATCATTTCCAATACTCCGGATAGCAAAAATCAGCTTTTGAAAACCGCAAGGAAGATAACTGCTTACGTTGAAGGACCATATGGACATGAATCTCCATATCATTTGATGTAAGACAAATACATCACATTTCAATGTCAATGTTATCTGTTTATATTGCAAGAACGTCCGTGACACTAAAATGACTCTTTCAGGTATGAAAATCTTATTCTGGTAGCTGGAGGCATTGGGATATCACCTTTCTTGGCTATATTGAGTGATATATTACATAGAATTAAAGACAATAAGCCTTGCTTGCCTAGGAAAGTGTTGATCGTGTGGGCGGTAAAAAAATCAAAGGAGCTTTCTCTTCTTTCTGCAGTCAATGCAGAATCGATCAACTCTGATTCAGATGATGTCTGTATTGAGATACAGACTTATGTTACACAGGAATCAGAGCCTTCATTGGTATGAAACTCATCACAACATTATATCAGTCTATTCAACTGTATTTGTTTTAATGTCTGTTTATAATTTTCTGAAAATGTCTAGTTACAATCCTATCTATTTATTTACTTATTTGTAAAAAAGAGATAATGTGAGTAATTTGTATTTCGAAAATAGAAGGAAACTTGTAGAGTATGAAGAAAATGTTAACAAATGAAAATTTCTATCAAATCATGATTTCTTGCTGAAAAAGTCAGTATCCAGTAAATAATAACATTATTTTTAAGGAAGAAAATGTTTTACCTATCTCCATATTCTTCTATTTGATTATTTTCTTACTTTATTTTGTATAGTGTAAACATTGTTAACATCGTTTTAATTTCTCAAAAAATTATGATTCAGAAAATGCTTAGTGGCATACTAGGAGAAAATTGTGCAGCTCTCTCTAACAAATCATGTTTTTTTCCCTTTCTTGTACATATACAGGAGGAAGGCACAGCTGATGAGTACATAAACTCTGTCCCTATTTCTCTTGTCGGAGGAAAATCTATGTCATGTATAGTTGGCACAGGCGATAATATGTGGGCAGGAATGTATTTTATTATATCTACTTTCGGCTTCATTACATTTTATGGGTTGGTAGAAAAATATTACATAAAACCCAACAAAATTACCACTTGGTGGTATATGGGTCTTCTGTTCATAATTTGCATGGTTCTTGGCATTGTTATTCTTGGAGGTATCGTTATATTCTTGTGGCATAAGTGGGGCAAAATTTGTGCTAGTTCCGAAAAATGTGTAAGCAACGAGGATAAGGCAAGTTTGACGCTTCATGTGAATGATGAAGCTAGCAGGATAAATCTTGCAAAAATGCAAACTCTTCGATATGGATATAGACCTGATTTTGAAGGTAACTGTTGCATTTATTATAACTCCGTTCTTAATAGTCATAGTTCAATTTGTCCTAGTATATGTTTGAGTATACATTCATTAATTATCAATATATTTCAATTATGTAAACTAATATTTTCCATTGAGGATTCAAGCTTTTAGATTTGTACTTAATCTACTTTTCTCTTTCACTCTTCACTCTTCAGCCATTTTCAATTCCTTTTCGGAGAAAGTTGGCCATGCTAATGTTGGTGTAATTGTCTGCGGACCAGCGGGCCTTCAATGTAGTGTAGCAAAAGAATGCAGATCACAGAACATGAAAGCTGGAAAATGGACAAGGCCTGTATTTCATTTTAATAGCCACAGTTTCGATCTTTAAAAAGTTGTATATTTCCCAGTATTGTTGTAGTACCATGTACTGTGATATGATGTGTATGTAGTATATATATCTATATATGTATATGTGTATATAATTACTAAGTTGATTATATTGTTAATGGTTCATTTGGGAGATAAGTATTATGTATCCAGTTCAAACATGAATGAAATATAACTACTTCCAATAGTTTGATGGTGCAGGCTACTCAGCAGTTGTATTCATGAATTTGAACTTATATAATGTAATTATAATACCGATCTGGTCATAAATTTTAGAGTTTTGGTCTTACTCCTTTTTCAAGTAGCCGTTTTCTGCTGCCATTTTACAAAGGTAGCTTCCAGCATGTTCCAAGCTTAAAACAGCACCATTTTCTACTAGTATGGATGCACACTCTATCACGCCTAGCCTTTACTGCTTCCAGTAATGGTGAATTTCTTAATTTATCTGAGAATTTTAATTTTAGGCATTAGGCAGTTTATAATTATGAATATATGTGCCCTAATATCCTTACCCAGCTTATTTCTGTTCATGTACTTTATAATCTCAGTCATTTTGTCATGAAACCTTTCTGTTTTCTAACCCTTAACCATCAGTGCAGTCATGTTATCGATCAAATAGGTTCCTAGTATGATGCAGCCAAGGAAGCGAATTCGACGATGTAAATCGAATTCGTCCAGGATCTCACACGATTAGCGGAAATAATCGGTGAATCGATGATAAATCGATGAAATGATACAATGATGAATTGATGGATTGAAGATACCCAAGATAAAGGCCCAAATCTGTTGATCACGAAGATACCGGATTCTAGCAATCTTCGACACGTTGATCGCGCACGATGCCGTGAGAGAAGATCTACGATTCTTCGAACGTTGATCAAGCGCACTTGATTCCGTGAATTGGCTTCAACAATCGTTGATTCGAGCGCACTCGAATGCCGAAGGTGGAGATAGGAGATAACACTCAACTACCAATTTCAATGGTGGCACAAAGCACACAAACAAATTTTATTCAAAAATCAACTTCCTTCAAATGATACAACTCACCCGCTATTTATAGGATTTTACAACACACGAGTTACACGACTCAACATGGGCGACATAAAAACAAACGACTCACAACCTAACATTCACGACTTAACAACATAAGCGACATAAGAAAGTTACAACACAACAGTACATGACTTAACAATAGTTACAACATACAACACACGCGACCTACGACATAACAGTAGCATGCGACTTAACAAGAAACGGTACAACATTACACGACTTAACAAAATGCGACCTAAGAAAATCTGCTTCAGGACGTCTTAAGCGACTTAACAGCTTGAGCGACATAAGCTTGAGCGACATAACCGGATCTTTGCGACCTAAGCTTTACGACATAAGGAATGCGGCATAACTGGAGCTTTGCGACCTAAGCTTTACGACTTAAGAAGATGCGGCAAAAGCAAGGCGGCAAAAGCAAGCGACTTATAGCATGAGCGACTTATAGAGATATTGTTAGGTCGCTATCTCGTAATGCAGGTGATTTCAAGGCAGGAGGCATCCGATGGTTACACGAACCCAGGCTTAACTCGCTAGGTCATATCTCGGTAGGTCGTAGCTCGCTAGTCAGCGACCTAAGGAAATGTGGCATGAGTGTTTGGGTCGCTGGCGACATATTGTTAGGTCGTAACTCGCATAACTCGCTGGCGCTAGGTCGCGACCCTCTAGGTCGTAACTCGTTGGGCTTGATGTTTGGAGTTGTTAACTCGTTAGGTCGGTCAATGTGACTCGCTAGGTCGCATATAGCCTGTGAGCGACCTAAGATGATTGTGGTGAGCGACTTATCAGGCTGGGCTGCATCATCCTCCCCTGGTTGAGAAAAATTCGTCCTCGAATTTAAAAGTTCTCCCCCATTGGATTGTTCATCTCCATAATAAGGTATAAGATGTTTAACATTAAACACGTCAGAAGTGTACACATCCTCCGGCAGCTTCAACCTATAAGCATTTTCATTGATCCGTTTCACAATCTTTACAGGACCAATCTTTCGAGCTTTAAGTTTATTGTATGCTCCCATTGGAAAACGATCCTTCGTTAGTACAGCATATACTAAATCTCCTTCATTAAATTCAGTACTTCTTCGCTTCAGATCCGCAGATCGTTTATACTTCTCATTCGTCTTCTCTAATCGTTCCTGAACGATTCTATGGCATTCTGTCAACCCATCAACAAAATCAGCAGCCCGCTTAACTGTCCCCTTCGGTTGTGGTACTATCATTAAATCCAACGGCCCCTTTGGCAAGCTTGAATATACAATCTGAAATGGAATAAAATCCGTACTACGGTTGTTAGCATGATTATGAGCAAACTCTGCTTGACATAACTTCACATCCCAGCTCTTCAGATTATCCTTCACAAGACACCGCAACAAATTTCCCAACGATCTATTCACAATCTCGGTTTGTCCATCCGACCGCGGATGATAAGCACTACTGAAATTCAGCTTTGTTCCCACCATCTTCCACAAACTTAGCCAAAAATGACTCAGAAATCTGGTATCCCTGTCCGAAACTATAGATTCTGGTAAACCATGCAAGCGATAGATCTCTCTAAAGAACAACTGTGCCACATGGACTGCATCTGCCGTCTTCTTACAAGCAACAAAATGTACCATCTTCGAAAAACGGTCCACCACAACATATATAGAGTCATTTCCCCGTTGAGTCCTCGGCAAGCCCAACACAAAATCCATGCTTACATCAACCCACGGTTTTGTAGGAACAGGTAAAGGCATATACAAACCCGCATTTGTAGCTGTCCCTTTCGAAACTTGACAAACATGACATCTTCGAACAAACTTTTAAACTTCCCGCTTCATCTAAGGCCAATAATAAGACTAAGAAATCAACTGCAATGTGCGATCCCGACCAACATGTCCTTCTTCATGCAACTCTTCTACAATTTTCATTCTCAAGCTGCAATCTGGTACGCACAATCGATTCCCCTTGAATAAGAATCCATCTACCAACACAAACTCATCAGTACTCCCATCCTTGACTTTCTCAACAATCTTCGCAAAGTAAGGATCTTCCTCAAACAATTCTGGCAATAGTTCAAATCCTGTCACTTCAACCTTCATCGTTGTCAACAAATGATTCCTCCTGCTCAAGGCATCAGCTACACGATTCGTCACCCCTGATTTGTGCTTTACAACAAAAGTAAACTGTTGCAGATACGCGACCCATGAAGCGTGTCTAGCTGAAATTTTGTCCTGCGCTTGCAAATGTTTCAAAGCTTCATGATCCGTATAAAGAACAAACTCCTTCTGAAACAGATAATGCCTCCAGTGCTTCACGGCTTGAACAATTGCGTAAAACTCCACGTCATAAGTGTTATATCTCAACTTGGCTCCAAACAACTTCTCACTGAAATAAGCAACTGGTCTTCCATTCTGACTCAATACTCCACCAATCCCAACCTTCGAAGCATCAGTGTGTAACTTGAACAATATCTGAAAATTCGGCAGTACCAGAATGGGTGCTATCGTCAAAAGTGTCTTGATCTTCTCAAAAGCTAACTCTGCTTCCTCTGTCTATACGAACTTCTTTCCTTTCATGCAATCGGTTACAGGTGCCATCACACTGCTAAAATGTGGAATGAATCTTCGATAAAAAGATACCAACCCATGAAAACTCCTCACTTCAGTAATTGTCTTGGGTTGTGGCCAACTCCTGACAGCTTCCACTTTGCTTTCATCCACTTGAATACCCTCCTTCAACAGAACATATCCCAGAAACAAAACACTGTGCGTCATGAACACGCACTTCTTCGTTGCTGCATAGAATTGCTCCTGTCGTAGAATCAACAACACTTCTCGCAAATGCTGGATATGCTCTTCCATACTCCCACTATAGATCAAAATATCGTCAAAGTAAACTACTACGAACTTCCCAATAAATGGTCTGAAAATCTGGTTCATCACTCTCATAAAAGTACTAGGAGCATTTGACAAGCCAAACGGCATAACCAGCCATTCGTATAGACCTTCCCTAGTTTTAAAAGCAGTCTTCCACTCATCACCCGGTCTAATACGAATCTGATGGTATCCACTCTTCAAGTCAATCTTTGAGAACACAACAGCCCCACTCAACTTATCAATCAAATCATCGAACCTCGGCATAGGAAATCTGTATCTCACAGTGATTTTGTTTAGAGCCCGACTGTCCGTACACATCCGCCAAGTCCCATCCTTCTTCGGTACCAATAAGGCTGGCACTACACAAGGACTCAAGCTCTCCAGAACACGCCCTTGTTCTAACAACTCCTCCACATGCCTTCTCAGTTCCTCATGCTCCTTAGGACTCATCCTGTAATGTGGCCTGTGAGGTAATGCCGCCCCTGGCACAAGATCAATCTGCTGCTGAATATCTCTCAACGGTGGTAACTCCTTTGGCAACTCTTCAGGAAACACATCTCTGAATTCTTCCAACACTGGCTTTACTTCCTCTGGAACTTCAACAGATTCAGTAGCTTCATGTCCAATCAACAAGAACACCTCTGGACTCTCCTCTACTTCTTCAACAAACTCCTTCAAAGTCAACAAAGTCTTCAGCTCCTCAATTTCTTCTGACTTGCTCTCTCCTTGTTGTCTCTTCTTCGGAACTAAAATGATCTTAGTACCCTCAAACATAAAACTGTAGCTATTGGTTCGTCCATCATGCTACACTGCTCGGTCATACTGCCATGGTCTTCCCAAAAGCAAGTGACAAACATCCATCTCCACCACATCACACCAGATCTCATCTTTATACTTCTTCCCAATAGAAAATGGAACATGAACTCGCCTGTCCACCTTCACCTCTCCTCCTTTCCTTAACCACGCTAACTTGTAAGGATTTGGATGCTTCTCCGTCTTCAACTTCAACTTTCTCACAGCTTCAGTAGAAATGATATTGTCACAACTTCCTGCGTCAATCACAAATTTACACACCTTCCCCAGTATAGTGCATGTCGACTGAAAGATATTACTCCTCAACCAACTAGCCTCCTCTTCCTGCTTCGGTGTCAAACATGATCTCCTCAACATTAGATTACATCCTTCATCTCCCATCACGATATCCTGTTCATCCTCCTCAACTGGACTAGAATAACCTTCATCAACATCCTCACCTTCCTCTTCAGCAATCATAGCTCGCCTCTTCGGTTTCGGGCATTCATTACTCTTGTGACCCACTTCTTGGCAATTATAACACTTGAAACTGTTGTTGACCTTCGCCTTCGCAACTTCACTCACAACTGGTTTACTGACAGCTTTAGAAACATTGAAACTCCCACTAGCACCCTTGCTTTGAGTATTGGAACTTGGAAACACACCACCTCCTCGTCTTCCCTGCTTCTCCCAAGCCAACGCCTTCTGGTGTGCTTCAGCCACAGATCTAGGGTCAAACATATTTACTATATCCTGGATCTGGATCCTCAACCCCCCAACAAACCTAGCAGTCAAGTGTTCCTCTGTCTCCATAATGTCATTTCGAGCAATCAGTTGATAAAACTCATCAGCATAATCATTAACAGTCTTCGTCCCTTGCCTCAGATTCTGCAACCTCTGATACATGAGTGATTGATAATTGTAAGGCAAGAATGTAGCCTTCATCATCTTCTTCATTTTCTCCCAAGCAACAATCTTCGACTTCCCCATCCGTTCTCGTGTAAGTTTGGTTTGCTGCCACCACGCCATAGCTCTCCCTCTCAACCTAGTAGCAACCAACTTCACTCGACGATCTTCCAGAACCTCCTTGAAATCAAAGATCTCTTCAACATTAGATAACCAATCTAGAAATTCTTCAGCCTGTATACCACCCTTAAACTCTGGAATTTCAATTTTCATTCCGGACTCCCATTTTTGATCATACTCTGAATGATTTCTTCCTTGGTTTCGATTTCGACCATGAACACTACCACCATCAAACTCCTCATCAAAGTCTGATGCATATCGATGTCGATCATGACCACCAACATCTCTACCACCACCATTTCTACCACCAACATCCCTTCGATCTACATTCCTCCGATCACGATCATCCACATCTCTCCGATTTCGATCATCAACATTCCTATCACGATCGTCAACATTTCTACGATCATGATCTTCTCTTCTCTCCCGATCTGAATGTGGTGAAACTCTATTTCCCCCATGGCTCGATTTAGGTGAAACCCTTCTTCTACTTTGATTCATTTCAAGCATCATTCTCTCTAATTGACCAATTCCCTCATCAAACTTCTCATTGAATTTATCACTAATTCGTTGCTCCATTTGTTCAGCGTCTTCTCTTCCATACAGAGCATCAACATTGCGATGACGTTGAGCTCGTCTCGGTGGCATGATTGAACTTCAAAGAAATCTTCAAAAATTCAAACTTCACACTGCTAACACAAACACTTTCTGAACTTTGATCCAAAATGATATGGATCGAAACTCCCAACTTGTTGCAACTTCACGATGAACACTAAACTTCTCAACAATGCAAATCCGATCTCCAAACTTCAAATTCTCGAAACCCAATTCTCCAAATGATGCAAACTTCTTGCGATCTAGCTCTGATACCAAAATGATGCGGCCAAGGAAGCGAATTCGACGATGTAAATCGAATCCGTCCAGGATCTCACACGGTTAGCGGAAATAATCGTTGAATCGATGATAAATCGATGAAATGATACAATGATGAATTGATGGATTGAAGATACTCAAGATAAAGGCCCAAATCCGTTGATCACGAAGATACCGGATTCTAGCAATCTTCGACACGTTGATCGCGCACGATGCCGTGAGAGAAGATCTACAATTCTTCGAACGTTGATCAAGCGCACTTGATTCCGTGAATTGGCTTCAACAATCGTTGATTCGAGCGCACTCGAATGCCGAAGGTGGAGATAGGAGATAACACTCAACTACCAATTTCAATGGTGGCACAAAGCACACAAACAAATTTTATTCAAAAATCAACTTCCTTCAAATGATACAACTCACCCGCTATTTATAGGATTTTACAACACACGAGTTACACGACTCAACATGGGCGACATAAAAACAAACGACTCACAACCTAACATTCACGACTTAACAACATAAGCGACATAAGAAAGTTACAACACAACAGTACATGACTTAACAATAGTTACAACATACAACACACGCGACCTACGACATAACAGTAGCATGCGACTTAACAAGAAACGGTACAACATTACACGACTTAACAAAATGCGACCTAAGAAAATCTGCTTCAGGACGTCTTAAGCGACTTAACAGCTTGAGCGACATAAGCTTGAGCGACATAACCAGATCTTTGCGACCTAAGCTTTACGACATAAGGAATGCGGCATAACTGGAGCTTTGCGACCTAAGCTTTACGACTTAAGAAGATGCGGCAAAAGCAAGGCGGCAAAAGCAAGCGACTTATAGCATGAGCGACTTATAGAGATATTGTTAGGTCGCTATCTCGTAATGCAGGTGATTTCAAGGCAGGAGGCATCCGATGGTTACACGAACCCAGGCTTAACTCGCTAGGTCATATCTCGGTAGGTCGTAGCTCGCTAGTCAGCGACCTAAGGAAATGTGGCATGAGTGTTTGGGTCGCTGGCGACATATTGTTAGGTCGTAACTCGCATAACTCGCTGGCGCTAGGTCGCGACCCTCTAGGTCGTAACTCGTTGGGCTTGATGTTTAGAGTTGTTAACTCGTTAGGTCGGTCAATGTGACTCGCTAGGTCGCATATAGCCTGTGAGCGACCTAAGATGATTGTGGTGAGCGACTTATCAGGCTGGGCTGCATCATAGTATCATATCAAATGAGATGTATATCATTATGAATATATCATCTCCCCAGCATTCACTGCGTGTATATCACCATATCCTACATGCAAAAAAAGCCATAAAATGTCAGTGATACAAAATCATATCAAAATGAAATTGAACCCATATAGCCGATAACCAATGATAATAGTGGTAAGAAATTTGGTTGTGTAATCAGAGTTTATGGGTTCAATACTTAAAAGGCATACAATATTGTCAATTCAAAAGGTAATTGAACATGTATATCCCAGAGAGGCAACAAGTTATATAGAAAATTTCCTACGTAGGGTCATGTAAGAATTTTCTTATTACAGCAGCCACACAGTTGAACATAATACTCAAACGCCAACAAAAAAAAATCCCCAATTAAAACCCTAACTCTTCCATGTCCGCCTCAGACCCATTGTCGCCTACCTCAGATCGAAAGTTGTCTGCCTCAAACCGCCTCACACTGTAGCGGCAAATATGTACGGTCATAGAAATCAAAGACCCTTGTCCTCCTTTACACTGTACTTTTCGTCTTGAGTTTTGTAACAGCCCTGAAATGATAACCTATGAGTTGAAAGGCGGAAAGAGGGAAAATTTGCAGATTTTCGGCCAAGTTCACCAGAGTTAGCCGGAAGTTCATCAGAGTTGGTTTTGGAGGCTGTCAGGCAGGTGTCAGAGGCTTGGATTGATGGAAGCAAGACTTGAGGATGAGAGATTTCAGCGTATCAATGGTGTGCAGGCTGTGCACGGACACACCTGATATAAGAAATTTTGGGCCTGTGTTCTTGGGCAGTGTTGAGTGTGCAGGCTTTTATATGTGTGAGTTAGGTCTGTGTTGAGTCAGTTTGGGTTTGGTTAAGTCAGCTTTGTACATGGGCATGAAGTTGTATACTATATATACAGGTACAAGCCATGTAATCAGTGTGAAGAAATCTGAATATCAAAATTACTTCTCTTTCATTTTTCAGTTTGAGTGCAAACTTAGTTTAGTTCCGTCATTTGCTAGATTAGATCTTATTCAATATCGGTTCATTCTGTTCTTTAATTTGCCATTTCAATTCCTGTTATTATGATTCTTGTATTTTCTTCATCTTAGTTCTTGTTTCAATATCAGCAGATTTATCATTCCAGTTCTTTAATTTGTGCATCTAGTTCTTGTTAATAGTATCACTTGCTCCTTAATTCCAGTTCTTTGTTCATTTTATATGCAATTCAATTTCCAGTTCTTTAGATTCCTACCCATACTTCAATTCCAGTTCTTGTTAATTTCTTGCTATTTGCTCTTGTACTTAGATCTGCCTTTACTATTTCTTATTGCAATTTAGTTTTTACTCCAGTTCTTAATTCCCCAGTTCATTCTTCTTTTTAATTCATTTCCGTTGATTCTTGTTCTTGACCATTCTGTCTTTGTAGCCTTAATTCTTGCTAATTCGTGTGTTCTTGTGATTATTCATCACAATTTGCCACAATTCTTGAATCAGACACATTGCTTGTGCCATAAGCAAGCTCCAGTTCACCATTTTCTTGATACTTGGCTAATTAAAAAAGGAAAATAATATCAAGCAGCCACTATTTCATCTTCTTTTCCAGAAAACCTTCATGTCCACCATGACAATGGCAGCATAAACAACTGGGACCTTCCAAGTTTGAATCCTCAATACTATGTTGCCTGTTCGTCATCGATAAGTGATGTTTATTATATATTAACTAATTTGTTGGATGACTAATTACCTATGAAAAATATTATTTTTGACTTAGTAAGAGATATCTATGAATATAATTTTTTCAAATATCTTCATTTTTATGAAAATCAAATAAATATTAATATGGTCAAATATGTTTATTTATTTGACTGATATAAGAGATATATTAGCAAATATATCTTTACGTTTCTATTGGTTGGTAGTAGCTATAAATATGTATGTTAGGAGAGTCATTTTTTATTAAGAGTTTTGGTATTGTGATTGGTTCTCAATTTGTAGGTTTTTCTTGTAATCTTTGGTGAATTAATAAAGGTTTTGTTTGGAGGAAAAAAAATCATTTTTTACTTCATATATCTTCTTAAATCTAATTGGAAAGACAATCAAATGAATCGAACATGAAAAGAGATTTCATCTGCTATTATTGTGAACAACCCGGTCACCAGCTGAGATTTTGCAACAAGCTTAAAAAGGGCAAAGAAAGGATGAAAGCATTAGAGGAAGACAAAGTCAAGGTTGATGAAGGCAGTGATGAAGAGGTAAACTTTGGTGAAAACTCTAATGACAACGTCCTATGTGTGAATAAAGAAAAAACAAAGATTGGATACTCGATTCAAGTGCTTGTTTTCACATATGTAATCGAAAGGAAGTGTTTATTGACTACAAAGAGCAAAATGATAAGCTGGAATCTGCAGATGGTGGAGATTTGCATGTTAAAGGTATAGGTTATGTTAGGTTGATGATGTATGATGGAAGAGTGATGAAGCTAACAGAAGTTAGGCACATCCCAAAAATTAAGAAGAATCTTGTTTTAGTAGGACAGTGGAACAAAAGGACTGCAACTTTTCAACTCGATGTCGAGTCAGAACGGTTTGGAGGGGTAATAGGGAGGTTCTGCGGGTAAAACGAGGAAACAATAACATATACAAATTACTTGGAAAAACGGTGGAGAATGTAGTGAGTTCTCAAATTGGAGTTGGAGAGGCAAATTTATCCAAATCAAGATGGAGCATGCAACGAAAAATGACAAAGTCTTCCCGAAGACCTTTGTGGTATTACAAAAAATTCTGATTTATTGATGATATGGGTGTTCAATGAGAGCATGCATAACTAGGTGGTTTGAAGGTTGATTAAGTTTGAACAAAGGTGGAACACGTGAAAAATATTGTGTCAAGGTGGAGTGTTGAAGATATGCGATACAATATTTGTTTTATATATTAGTTAATTTGTTGGTTGACTAATTAACTATGAAAAATATTAGATTTGACTTAGTAAGAGATATTTATGCATGTAATTCTTTCAAATATCTTCATTTTTATGGAAATCAAATAAATATAATTGATTCGGATCTTTCTCCATTTTCTTAAAGAATTGTAAGATGTGTTTTGTATGATACCGTACAAAATACTGGATGCGTTCACTTCTTCCAGTCGCCTGATATATGGAAGTATACTTAGTTCAATTAATCACACATGCATATGTATGTATGTGTGTGTATATGTGTGTATCTTTTTGATGTATTGATTAGTCATTTACCTTGTAGATGGCATTCCATAAAACATGACCAACTCATATCAAAAGGAAAACTAGTCCTTCTGTATTTTCACAAAGGAAAATATATATTGTAAGGTATAAGTTGTTGAATTTTAATTTGTGAGTATTGGTAACATAAAGTTTACAGAGTCAAACCAGCTGATATATCTCAAGCTCATATTGGATGCGGGCACACAAACTTTGGGCCAAGCCTATATATCTTATTTGCACAATATATGTTCAGCATTATACGATATAAATACGAGCATTGTATTAGAACTTTTGATATATAGAAAAATACATTTTCTATCTGCTTTATCAATAAAATAAAATCATTTCGTTTCTTCAATTTGGTATCGGAGCGCATAAATTTGCTTAACAGCAAGTGCTTCACCATTTTCTTTCATCAAAAATCATATCTCATCAGAGAATTTTTATCATATGAGATTCAAATTACACAGTTTAACAACCGTGTACAAAATTTGCAAAGAAATTCATCACTTGAGTACTGTGCATTTCCAAGAAGAGGTGCATCAGAAAAATTTCATCATATTGCCACCTCTCTGGCTGCATCAGTATCATCAGAAAAGTCAAGATTCAGATTATCTCACCTAAAGTGCCATGCCAAGAAACCAATAGTTAGAAAACTGTCATCATCCGACCCTTTGACAAAAGAACTAGACAGAGAGAAAATCCTTTCTACATCTAAAAGAATGTGACTATTGCCCTTAGATTGTTGAATCACGCAGAATGGTAACCCGACCTAATGACTGGAGATCACAAGAATTAGGTTCAATGGATAATAACAAGTTGTAAAGTGATATGAGTTGAACCTTTAACTGATATAGTTATTTCTATATGTATGTCGATTGTGTTCTTCTGTGTGAACTCTGATTATTTTGTACCAATAAAACTTCGTAGTAGCTATTACATTACAATATGGACAGAGATCGTAGAGAAATGAGGTACAATGGGGACAGCTAAAAAGAAGTCGGAGTCATTTGCATTTGCAATGCACGTAGCCATAATAAACATTTATCCTTGAATATTCATAATCATTTGGTATTTCAAAAGCAAGATATTGATATATTGGCAAAATCAATGTACATATGTATTCATACGATGAACAATATATTACTCATGATTGTCCGGAGTACCAATATGCTGACTATACATTATTATTTGGAATAATTATAGCATGTTTCATCGAGAGTCTTCTACAGGCTAATGCATATAAGTCAAAAAGAAGATATTATATGATGATATGGAGTGATGTACCGGCCTGAGAATAATGTGGAACTTATGTATGAAAATCTAACTTTGGCTATGGTTATTTAGGTGATATGGATTACAATACTATCATAATGGGATATGTGTCGGGACAAATGAAGTGAGACGCTACTCAAAGATGATTTGTGCCCTTCTATATAGGAAGTCAATGTCATTGAATTGGAAGTCAATTCAAAGTCTCTGGTCAGAGCAATTCGGTTAATTGATAAATGCAATCAACTCCATGCTTTTGAAAGTTGAACTTCGTAATTAATAAAACATTGTTAGAGCTTAGACCATAGACAAGATGACTATATGATATAATGATGATGAAGAGACACAACATGCACAACATATCATTTGCTTAAAGGTATTGTTTTAAAATGATTATAAATAGAACTTCACCTAGATGATCCATAAGCGACCGTGAAAGCGTCAGTAGTATGCCCTAGGGCAATTATGTAATTTGTTACATTAATCCGACTCTGTAGTCAATCTTATCTATAATTAGGGTGTTTGATTTCTATTATATACTTGGTATATTATGATAAAATTAATTAAGTAATTAATTTAAAGTATATTATAAGAAAATCCTTAAATAAAATGTTATGTGATTGTAGTTGCAAATAATCGCAATCATTGGTAATTAATCATAAAATAAAATAACAATTTGTTTTAAATGTTCCTGATCAAGATGTTTCAAGAAATAAAATTAATACACCCGTTGAGATTGGAGTATGTAACACTCTCCAAATGTTGGTCAGTGTATTACTTCATGACCGATGGAGGCACCAATGGTTAGGTACTCGTAGTTATTGGATAACTATGAAATGAATCGTCTAAGAGTTTCTTATTGGCAAATATCAACTAGGTCAAATGGGAAATCTCAGAGTGACTATGTTATACAGTTTTCTCGACTTGAGGATATTGTGAACTTCAAAGGGGATGCTCCACTTTGATTATAGTTAAATTATGACGTGATGACCATCGAGTTAGTTGGGTCTGGGTTGAAGCATTCGAAGTGAAACACTATTTAATAGAAAATTCGTCTTTTCAATTTCATGAGGTTAATATCATGGACAATTGTAGTGTAACCCTCCGCTCTGACACCCTTGGTCGGACTCAGAAGTGCTATCCTCATAATGTGGCGTTATCATATTGTGTCGCAAGTTTGGAAGGAAAAATGTCAGAACATTAAATCATTCAGAGTAAATGATTTCAAGCGGAAGAAATATTGTACATTCATACTTGTTGTACAAGATAATTTACATAGGGTTTTGTCTTCGACTTCATACATATTTGTACATCAATGTTTACAATATTGAATAAAAGCTAAAAAGAAATTCTTCACTTCGAGTTCTCCATGAAAAGTCTCAAAATCCAACTTTACTTATCTGAACCTGAAATGTTTATGTGTAGCATCATAAGAAACACTGACCCAGTGATATATATTTAATCTAAATCTCAAGTCATGTTATAAAATTCACCAAGATGTCCAAACCATATTTTAAAATATATCAGCGTAGAAACATATATTACGGAGGTGAAATAGGTAAATTTTCTCCAAACATATTTATCAAAACTTATTCGACATATATAAATATCATTCGTAAAATAGGAACATAACAAATATGAAATCCATGTCAAAATCAATTTGACTACACATGGATCTAATCCCAACATGGAGTAGGGAATTAAATATTGGGAACCTTTTATCCCATCACGATTGGCATCTTAACACACAATATGGATGTACTCTTGTTAAAACCTTCATTATATCGTTTCAATGACAACAACTATACAATCACATATATTATATATCTTATCAAGATTACAGGTATATACTACAAGAGATCATCATGCTCAAAGATATTGTGACTTGAAGACATACAAAGACTTATGGACATGCTATGATTAGTAGGATTATACTAGTGTATTAAGAGTCTTAGAAAAACATTGTAAGGTTTCCTTGAGTATATATGCACACACGATTTCATATACACTAAAATGCATTGAAAAACTGAATTTACCATCCACAGACGTTTGAGGAAAACCAACGGACGTCTATGACAATACTTGGGAAATTATTTTCTGAAGCCACAGACGTATGAGGTTTTCCCATAGATGTCTGTCATTTGAACAACTACAAAAATCTGAAAAGACACCTCTGTTAAATGAATAGAAATCAACACTTCATCGAAAGGTTGCAGCCATTAAAATAAATAGACCTTATCTAACAGTAACAACTCCTCATCCGCGTCTCTTTAAATCTAAATGTAATACAATGATTGAGATTGACAAACTAATTGAATTGAGTTAATTAGATCTATTCTCTTTTGATTTCTTATTACTCTCCTGTGCATACATTGCTTACATACTCTTAATCTGTCATAACTGTAGGATCGATTTCACCCTAGAAGGGGGGTGAATAGGGTGATACTATTAATTATAAAAATTTAATGCGAAAGTATATAAAATAATCGCAACACAGATTTAGCAGAATAATAGCAGCACATATAATAGAAGAATAATAAAAATGCAGAAATAAAACAACACAGATTTACTCAACTTCCGCAAAACCCTGCCTACGTGCTGCTCCAAGGTTTCTACTAGAAATTAAGTAGTCAAACGCTTACACACGTAAACTCGCGACACCCGTTATCGACTAACCTAACTCTACGCTCAAAACCCTACCACAACTCAGCCACTGAGTTGCGAATTCTCGAACTACACCACCGTAGTTCGTCCCCTAGTCACAAGACAAGATTTTAAAAGAGTTTAAAAAAGAAAATACAAATTCAAAACAATTAAAAAACACTAAGCCCTAATTAAACTTTAAAGCCCAAAGAATAATATAGCCGGCCCAAAGAAATCAAAACACTGAGATAATAGATTTTCCCTTTTCTCTCTTTTTATTTATTTCGGCCCTGTATTCTTTTTTGTCAAAAAATCACTGCCTCGTTCCTCTTCGATCTGAAATTAGGGCTTCTGATAAATTGAAGACGCCGACTGATTTTTGGTCGATTACAATGGCTATTGCTTTGATTTGCTTTGGCAAACGACTTACTTCGATTTGCACACGGTTGCTTCAATTCGTCGAGTTCGGTATGAATTGGTATGTGATTTTATGCTCTTTGCTTTACTGGTTAATTTCCTTGAACTCGATGATTTTAATGCTAATGATGTAGATGGTTTATATAGGGATGAAAATCCTAAATTTACGTTCGAATATATTTGAATTCGTTTGTTAAAAGTTTGGCTCGGCCGTTGATTTTGCATCAATGCTTGTGATTTGTACTGACTTGTTCAAATTCGAATATTTTGTGATTACTTGATTATCACGGCTTTGATTTTGAACTTGCTCGATTCCTTAATTACCACGGCTTTGAATTCTCTGACATTTTAACTTGACTTTGGTCGTGGTTGACTTCGGCCATTTGAAATGATTTTGGACTTTGTTCGATTTACTGTATATACCTCTTTTTGAAATTGTTTGACTCACGGCTTCGACTTGATTTGAAACTGCTGTTACATTCACTTGACTTCTTCGGCTTGATCAATTTCTGTTATCACTTTGACACTCACAGCATCTTCCTGTATTGATTGAACTGTATATGTATTCATGTAGTCTTTGACTTGTTTGTTGTCCACACTTTGTTAATATACACTGCTCTGTGCACATTTGTCTACACTGCTTCATCGATATATATATATATATATATGTGTGTGTGTGTGTGTGTGTGTGTGTGTGCATGTCTGGTTTTACTGTACACACACATTTCTGTTTTTGTTGTTCTTGAAGTCATGTGTATTTTGGTCTTGAGCTCTATATATATGTATGGTCTGCACTGTGTCTTCATTTGGCCTTGCTCATCTACTTGTATTTGCATGCTTGCTGCTTCTTTGTACATGCTTTGATTCATATATACTTGATGTCTGACTGCATGTATATAAGTTTGGTCTACATGTTGTTTTGAGTTTGGAGCTTGTGAGTTGCATCCCTGGTTTGCATTGGAGTTTTATTGCTTTAATCTTGAAACTACTTTCAAGCTCCACTGTATATTTGTAATGTCTGAACACTTAAGTCAGGTCTGGTGGTAGCTTTGCATTCATACTTCATGTTTTGACTTGTGCTTGACCATATACATGTTTCGAGCCTCTGTTTCACTAGTTATTCGAGTCTGCACTGTGCACTGGTTGAAGCTCTTTACTGTTTGAACTGTATTCATGACTTTGCTTCATCTGATGCATTGTATCTGATCTTGAGTTACTTCGAGTTAATGCTTTGAGCTAGTTTGCATATATATATATATATATATATATATACACACACACACACACACACTTTTGTATTCGGTTGTATTCCATCATGTCACTTGTGTTCATTGTGTAGTCTGGTTTTGGTTTCTTGATGCAGTCTTTATCTAGTTCATGATGTCTTTGTGCACTAGAGTCTGGTTGCTTCGAGTACAGTTCATTATTTCTTGTGCGTCGAGTCACTTGTACTTGACAGTTTTGTATTGCACCTAAGTTGAACCTAGCGTTGCTCGGGTTTGACCTTGTGCTCGTATCGTGACTTTATTTGTATTGCACTTGAATATTTGTACTTGAGTTGAATCCAGCTTTTTATTGGGTTTGACCTTGTGCTCACCTGTCCCTGCAGTTTTATCAAGTGTATATCGGTGTGCACGGCCTTGTGGCATGTACAGTGATACACTCTGCATGTCACAGGCTATTTGTGTATGATGAATTCAAAAATGAATATGATGACGAACAACCCAAATAACCAAGGCAAATAACATTTTCAAAATACACATTTTATTTTACACTTTAAAAATATTTCTTTTTCAATTTACCGCGTTAGTGTTTATTTTGCAGATAACTCAGATGTTGGATTCAATCTGGAATAGAGTTGAAGATAAATACGAGTGAATGAGTGATATGTAGTGAGGTGCAAATGTAAATTGAAAATTGTGATGTAATCGAATTTGTATTGTAATTGAAATTGTGTATATATATAGTGAGAGCTCAAATTTTTACTATTCAAAATTGTAATAAATATTTGTTTGAATAAAATATCTGTTTGAATTTAAATTCTTTGTTATTTATGTTATTCAGCAAATATTTATTTAATTCTATGAAAATAAAATAGTACATTAACAAATACATTTAACTGAATATATATATGTTTATTATCATCAAACAAAAACCATATACTTGCATATTCAACAATCTCCCCCTTTTGATGATAACAAACATATATTTAAGATTTTGAATTTATTAAATGTATTTGGTCATTCAATTTGCTCCCCCTATTTGAATGCTCGCTCTCTACAACAACGCTCCCCCTTCATATATGCATGAAAATAAATAAAAATATGCAAATGGACCTTGATGCAAATAGAAAATAAAATATTTGACCTTTATTTGTCAAAATCTTAACTTTTCTTTCCCCCTTTTGTTATCAGCAAAAGAGTAATAGTGTTAGAAAAATAGAGATAAAGTGATAGACATTAATACCCAATCGAGTATAAATATTAAATTTCAATAAAAAATCAAACAAAAATCATAAATACTCTGTTAGGCGCATATTCCACTTTAGAATGATAGGGATGCTATCATCATATAAAACTATATAGCCGTGTCTATTTGTGGTATATTTATATCAGGAATTTGAATATCCACTGACCATGCATAACCGTTAGGACTTTTGAATGAGATTAGTAGTATTCCGGATTTTTATAAAAAAAAATGAATTTCAAGCATCTTCTGAAATGACCCACTTCTTATATTCATTTTTAGTGAATTTTCTGTTGAGTTTATATATATATATATCAATGGATCACTTCTCTTAATAAATTTTCCCAAGATCCCTTATTTTACCAATATAAAAATACTAGTATATAAAATTAAATTAGATCATTTATATATATGAAGATATATAAATGACTCTTTGCCTATCAGAGTAATTTAAAATGGCAAAGAAATTTAATCACACCTTATTTCTCATATTCCAGAGATTTGGTGTCACATAGCCATTTCTGTTCATTTTTTTCCTTAATTTTGTTCCTTAAAACTCAAGCTTGATTATAGGATCAAATAATACCATTTTTCTTATTTTCTTGCTTTACTTCTCAAATTAATTGATTCATGGATTTACATGCCATATATTTAAATTCTGGGATTATGTAATTTACTACTTATTGTTCTATGCTAAATAAAGGGTGTTTAAAATAACTCATGCATTTTAGTTTAGCCCGGGTTTCATATTTCATATTCAAACAATTTTGTGTCAGGTAAGGATACTCATATTTTGGTTTATATATATTATGCAAGGATCATATGAATAATCAAGTGCTAAACTGGATTGAAGGCCAAGCAGAGAAAACAATACATTTAGGAAAAGTGCAAATGCAAACACACATACTAAATGAAGACTTAGCATATACATGGTCAAGGTAATGTCAAAAATCAGATCAATGCGATCTTCTAGATGAACATATGGTGTAGACAACTGGTAATCTTTAAGCAAATAACAGATGATAGTAGTCAGTGTGCTATGGAATAATGGACTTGCTTATTACTAATAAGATCACATGACACTACAATCTACAACATGTTTGATTATAACCAAATGCAACCAGACTTGAATCAAGTACCTAGATATTGGGGTTTAATTAAGTATAGTTGCAGTGTAGCCTTCCAATACCAACCATGCATATGAACTTGTTACCCAAAACAATACAAGTTTTTACTGGAAAATCAGATGTCCAGATAGGATTACAGGCTATGTCTTCAAACTCTTGCATGTGCTTGTATCAGTTACAAGTCATGATTAAGTTCTACTGGTTAACCAAGACATGATTCTACCCATTTACTCAAAGCTTGACACTTATTTATTCATGAACAATTTCAATATCATAACTGAAGCCAAACCAATATGTCCAGGAGAACATTTCCACATATCAGATTATATGGCATGTTCTCATCCATCTCAATCCATCAGATCACTTCAGAAGCTATTAGTTAAATCCATAACTCACAAGCACATCTGTTGCTTAAATCAACTATCCTCAAACACATATAATACCTCAGTTTTTACAAGTTCTTTTTAAAACTCCATAGACATCAAATACTGAGAAATACTTAAGACATCAAAGAGTTTGCCTAACTTATTTATTACAATCATACTGCTACTTTTCTTAAGTATTTTAAGTTCATCAAGATCTTCAATTATCCATGCAAGCAAGCTACTCATGCATCCTTTCCTGCAGTAATACTTTGAACTGCCTCCATAAAAATGAGACACCCCAAATATTGCAAAGGCAACAAATAGGGTCAGAAATAAATTCTGGTATGAGTGAAATCAAAATATAATAACTTGTCATTTTTAATTATTGTGCAGAGTATTCATATACTTGATGCTTATTTGGATTTATAATGTAAACTGGGTATATATATATAAGCCCCTACTAACACTCATGCACACAAGCATCCATTCATCCATTCAATTCAGTATACATGTACACATACTCCTATGGAATTAACTCATTTTAATTCCATAGCTCAGCTCTCAATCTCAGTTTATCAATTTAATTTGGTCTTAACTCTTTGCCATTGAACACCATGTGTGCATTGCAAGGGACTCAATTCTGTTAACCCCTGCACAGAGACCTACAGGACTTAAACAAGTCATGCACATACCCATCATCCCCCTTATGATGAATAGATCAAGGCTTTACTCCTAGATTAGTTTTATAATCTAGTGACCATTCTCATTTTCTTTCAGAAAAATTTATTAACTCTTGAAATGCTTTTATATTCTTTTCTTCTTTTTCATAAATCAGAGAGAGTTAAACTCATTCAGGGATTTCAGCCAACCATACTAAACATTCATGAAAAGAATACCATATCTCATTTTCCAGTTGTTTTATTCAAAATTTGTTTTAACACTTGCATATCTCCTATATTCAGGAATATCATGATCACTTAAACAAATCCAGTAAAATCATATAAAAATCCTTATACTCAATTCTACTGTGAACATAGGGTAAGGTTTTTGAGAAAAACCCATAAAACATTTTAGCTTAAGATCTGAACAAATCAGCACATAAATAATTTATTGCATTGTTCATCTCAAATTTAAAACAATCTAGACATGAGCATGAACCTCCTTTATTCACACTGCCTAGTTTATTTTCCAGTAATACCCTACTTCACAATAAAATGTATTTATCTTACTAAACATATTTACAAACTGATGTTTTAAGGTACTGGATCCATATCACAGATCATGGTATTTTTCTTATCAAACATTCAAACAAAACAAATCAAAGCATCAACCAAAGATTTATCAAAACACCTACCATTCTCAGCATTCATTTATTCAGAAAAATTGATCAAGCACAAACATGATATGGTTTATATAAAATAATATGGTTGCCCTTAACTTGGGTCTTAATGCCTTAGCCTCATAAGATTGATTAATCACTCACCTTCCTTCCTCTTTTCCGTGAGAATACTTTAACTTGAACAATGGCTTTGGTTTGCTCTTCTTTCTTTTCTTAATATTTTCTGTTTTTTCTGCAGTGAGACTGCTGCTTCCCCCTTTAATTTTTAAAACATTGTTTAGGGTTTTCGTAGAGTGAAAAACCCATCTTATCCCCCACACAATTGAGAGAATTCTACATATGATGTTATGGCTAGGAATGCCATTTTCTTTTTGATTTCCAATTCGGGTATTTTCAGTTGCTTTAGCTTTTCTTTTCTTTTCTGATTTGCATGCTATTTGCATGTTTCATACACACACCTTATTTTCATGTGACTTTCTTGCATTATTTATTTTCTTTATGCTAAACTGTAATGTATACATGTATATCCTTTTATCAATTAACCCCTTGTTAATATTTCAAGCTATTTGTTTTCTCTTGATATATAAATGTATTCATATATTTAATTACCATAGTGTTTTTTTCCTTATTACTTTATGTTTATTCTTTCTGGGTATAAAAATATAACATATGGTAATGTATAATCCATATATACACTCAGCCATATTTCCTCATTCCTTCCCTCTGAAATACCATTTCCTTCTTATTATTTATTTTTATTTACTATAAAAGTCTATTTTTATCATTTTATTCCTTTCTGACTATTTATATTCAAGATATATATATACATATGAATATAAGACTTACTCATACTTAGTTTTTTTTTTCTTCTCATTATTGTTTTAGTGAAAACAACTATCCCCTTCATTATATTTTTAACTCATTCTCAATATTTATTTTCAGACTATATTTTTCCTTGAAAATTCTCCTTTTTCTGATTTTATTAAAATTATTCTTATCTTAATAATTTGGGTCTTCACATCTTCTAACCACGCATAACCGTGAGGACTTTTAAATGGGATTAGAATCAACTTGTCTATTTGGTAACCAATTTTGATATGCGTTCCATACATGCATAACCGTGAGAACTTTTAAATTTGCATGAAAGCACAGAATCAACAATTCCAAGTAATTCACCCATGCATAACCGTGAGGACTTTTAAATGAGAGTGAATACTTTGGATGTTTTTATTGCTATAAATATAATAGATTGAAAAACGAATGATTTTCCATTTAAAATACCACATATTGACATACTATATTGGATTATGATGAGTGATGGTCATTAGAAATATGATAGAAATAGAGATGGTCATGGAATTTCTACCCATCAAAAGTTTTTATAACTCTTGTTTATATTTCTAAAGAGATTTACTAATTGTACTGTCTCAAATTAAAATATATGATTAATATCAACACTCTTCACTTTTTCAATCACTGTTTATCTTTTTGATAATCAGTAGGGAGTTAGATTAGTTAATGTACTCATTTTAAAATCAAATCTAAAAATAATTATAAAATCAAATTTTTAAAATGACTAATCTGAAACAAGGTCAACAAAAATGATTTTCTGGAAGGGGTTTTATAAAAAAATTGTCTGCTGTTTGAAAATTAGTTGAAATGAAAAATATGCAGATATTTTCTTTGAATATGATGCAACTACTGAATATCTTAACATAAATCACATTCCACTAGTAATTTTTCTACCAACTAGATTGTTAGTGTAATCTGCATCTGAATTTCTCTTAGACTCAAGATTGTCATTAGTTGAATATCATAGACCAGATCATGAGGTTGCAACAAATTCCTTAAAATCATTTTTAACAGCTTCTAAATGAAATTCTTTTGGATTTGAATTGAATCCGTGCAGATAAAAAAACAGTGGACATAGTGTCAGATAAGATAAACAAATATATCCACATGTATCATGAGTAATCAATAATCAATAAAACACCATCATTAGTCCAAACACATCTATATGAACTAATTCAAAGTCTCTAAAAATACATATTGTATTCTCGGCATAAAAATATAATTGGCCAACAATTTTGAAAAAGTCAGAATCATTATCAACATTCAGTATCACATAACTGGCTGATTTAATTCAGATTATGGTGCAGATTATCACATAAATATACCTTACCTCCTTTACGATAATTTTTCGTTGTTGCCCATTGTGATTCTGCCACCTTTATACTAGGCTAAGGAACTTTGATTTGACGCCCATCGTGTGCCTGGAACAGCCAGAATCCAGGAATCACTCTTGTTGTTCCTTAGCCTGCCACCACACCTACACGAGAGAAAAAATTTGTGACCTATTTGTTTTTGTAGGTCCATGGTTGTTAGTGGCAAATGATTTTGAAGAATAAGTTTGTGGAGACCCAAAACTATTTATTTTTGTTCCTTTTAATACCCAGATTTGTTTGACTTTAAGGGATTTTATATTCGTGCTTTTTGGAACCCAAATTGGTATGGTTTTCACGTGTTTGGGTCTATACCAACAATTGTTTTGATTGTGTCCAATTTTTCTACAAATTGTGCACTCGGATTTGAATTGATTAATTTTGCTACCAACACATATAGATTGAGTATACCCAAGTCCCTGTCTATCAATATTTACTATTTGTTTTCCTATTAGCATATTTAATGATTTTTCTCCTTTGGAGAATTTTCCTAAAGTCGTTGACAGTTGTTGGACTTGTGTTTTGAGTGATTCGTTTTCGTGCAATAATTGAGTGCACTTTTTAATTGAATTTTCTCTCCAAGTATTTTCACTTTCTTTCAAAATAAGAATTTAATTTTCAAGTGATTTAATTTTGATTTCTGATTTTTTAATTTCTTCTTCAAATATTGGACACTTTTCACACTTAGGGCTCTTGCTTTGATAGTTTTTAACTAATTGATCAAGCTGTTTATTTAAATCTATCGAAGTATCTCTTTGTGATTCAATTTTAGCATATTTCTCCCTAAGTCATTCAAAATAGCCATTTACTTCGTCGAAATATATAAGTAATTATGAGTGAGTAAGTTTTGATACCTCGCTTGGCTCATCATCATCGCTATCAGTTATATCACCTCGAAGACACAGATCTGCTTTTTCACTCTCACTGCTAGTGCTTTTATTATCATCATCACTTGTATTCCACGTGGCTGCAAAACTTCTTCTTTTTTATTTCTTTTCTTGGCCGAGTCGATTTTGAGGACAATTGGGCTTGATGTGACCAGGTTTATTGCACTTGTGGCAGATGATCTCCTACTCTTTTGGGTTGTCTAGTGCTTTAACTATTCTGCTTTTCAATTTTTGATTTAGAGATGGATTTCCGTATCTACGATTCCACCTTTTGAATTTCTTTATTATCAGTGCCAGTTCAGTTGCTCCATCATCATCATCATCATCACTTTCCGTTGTTCCTTTAAGAGCTATTGATTTATTTCGCGTATCACCTCCTTTGCGTTCTTCCTTGTATTTTATTTCTAGCTCATAAGTGGTGAGATTTTCGATGAGTTCTTCAACTTTGATTTGTTTCAAATCCTTCGATTCTTGAATAGCTGTAACTTTCGCTTCAAAATTTCGTGAAAGGACTCTGAGGATTTTTCGGACTATTTCCAATTATGTGTATGGTTTTCCGAGAGCTTTTGATTTGTATACGAGATTGGAAAGTCGTCCATACATCTCTTTGACATTTTCTTCCATGGCCATTGTGAAATTCTCGTATTCGCTACTTAGTATGGCAAGGTGGGATTCTTTGACTTGAGATGTTCCTTCGTGAGTCACTTCAAGTGTGTGCCAGATTTCCTGCGTAGTTAGACAATGTGAGACACGAATAAATTCAATTTGATCCAATGAAGAAATAATAGAATTCATAGCTTTGGCATTAGCATTCTGTAATTTATTTTCTAGATCTGTCCATTGATCCATCGGTTTATCTATTTTCTGATTATCTACAACTGTAGTTGGTGTCCTATATTCTGTCTCAACTATATTCCAAGCATCAATGGTTTTTAGAAAAAATTTCATTCTATTTTTCCAGCAAGCATATTCACCATTGAACATTGGTGGTCTAACTATAGTGTAACATCCCACTATTTTGGACCATTCAAATCGACAATAAATCCACACATATCGGACTTGAATACTTCAAAACAGTGGATTGTCAAGAAAATTTGGAGCAAATAAAATCAAACACAGAATCACAGACACAGAATATCATAATAACTCGCAGCGGAAATAAAATACCATAGTAGTTCATGAAGCTACTATATACAAACTCTCAAAATATATACAAAATTCTCATAGAAAAATAGATACAGTAGAAGTCAGGATACATAAATCATAATACAGAGACAAATACAGAATAGGAACTAACTGGAAGAAGTAGACGAATAGATGGACAGATAAGCTCCAACAAAACTCTAGCTCCAGAAGGTGAATCCAAAGCTGTGATTCTCAGGCTGACCCGAGCGTAAAGTAAAACACAAACACTCGGGTCAGGATATACATACTTATACAATGTAAACCAACTCAAGTGAACTGTAAAAGCAATGCACAATAACTCAAAGGATGCTTGGGATCGCCCATCCTTTAAGGATCTGTTAAACAATTAAGCAGAAATTAACACTATCAGAGAAATGTCCATATTAAAGTAAACAATGAAAATAATAGTGTTAATGTGACTAGGGTAGCGCAGAGCTGCAGTAATCGCTCACCTCTAGCCACACTCTCAAATCAAAGTGTGCATCCAAATAAATCACAAGGAAACAAAATAGCATACAGAGAAGTGTTCCCGTGGTTAACATTTCAAAATGGTTTATAATTCCGAATTAAAATACTTCATTTAAACCATTTAAAAGTAAAGTCGTTATACCTTTAAATCAAATATTCAATTCCCAAGAATTTAGCCTTTTCTGAGTTCATTTATTCACTTAAATACATTAAAATATAAAAATTCCAGCTTTCACAGCATTTAGAAAGTGATGCGGTAAGTTATATTTGAAAACAATTCATTTCAGCAAAGACAACATTTAAAAACTGCTGTAATAGTTCAGGGTTTAATTTAAAAGATTTAAATTCAATTCAGCAAGGACAGCGTTTACAAAACTGCTGTAGTAGTTCAATTATATTCAAAAATCTCATTTCAGCAAACTACAGCACTTAACAAGTGCTACAATAGCTCTTTCATTAATTTCAGGTTCAAGTTTAGTTTCAGCACTACAACACTTACAAAGTGCTGTAATAGGCCTTAGTTCATTTTAGCCTTTTAGTTCATTTCTGCAACTATAACACTTACAAAGTGCTACAGATTCACTTTAGTTCAGATTTTAGTTATTATTCAGAAACGATAGCATTTCTGAAGTGCTACTAATTAAATTTCCAAATTTACACTAAAATTTCAGAAACAATTAAACTTCAATTTAAACCATTTTAATTGTATAAAAATCATATTTTTCCACTTTAAAATGATCATTTAAATACCCTTTAACTTATGATTTTTATAAAGTAAATTTCACAAATAAATATCAAATTTTCATTTCTTCACTTATTAAATTCAAGTGTACAATTTTCCTATTCTTTGCATTCACTTAACACTTTAATTTAATTTATCATTTCACAAATAAAACTAAATTTCCATTTTTATTTTCCTTTACTTAAACTTCCATTTTTAAAACCAAATCTCACAAATTCCAAGTCAAGTTAAATTCCAAATTACCATTTTAAGCATTCATTTGTTTAACATTTTATATTCATAGAAAAATCAATAACACTTTAACAAATCATTTTAAATTCCAATTAAATCAAAATGTCATGATTTACATTTTTCAAATACTTAAAAATATCCAGAGAAATATATAAAATAACCACGGGTCTGTATACTATTTTCTAACCTGTCAAGTGATACAGATAATATATCATTTCAATCCGTAATTTACAAAGAAAAATCCAGGCTCTATCATTTCAAACCCGCAATCTCAAGTTAATAAAAATCACTCGAGCCTATCATTTCAGCCCATAATATTTTTTCCTATTCTAAAATCCGTTCGGGTATGTATCATTTCAACCCATAGTGATTCTATTCTACAGGGAACTTGTAGTGTGATTAACAGAAATAAATAAACAGTATAATAAAATAAAATATAACAGATGATGTGACAAGTTAATAACAGGGTTTAACATCATATAATTTACATCACAGGAAGGTATAACATGATATAAAAGTTTCTACACATTCACTTGGTGTCACTTCATAATTATATAGGCATATATGTCATGTGTGAATTACTCACCTCTTTAAAGCTGGAGTTCGCAAACAACACACACAAAAGAGAATCCGGAAAGCACGATAGCACGATTAGATTCAAGTGGGAAGAGAGCCAAGATGTATATCTTGTATATAACAATAAAACAAGACCATACATAAATATAAATACAATACCAAAATTATTGAAACAAAAATGGAAAATAGAATAAACAAAGACATCACCAAGTTTCAAACAAGTTTTGCTTGCTCTTGACTCAACATATGCTCGGCCTAAAGGCTTTATTGGTTCAGCTATGACATGATTTCAGGTGGAAAAGGTCAGGTTATAGACTGAAAACACATGGCTTGGTCAAGAATAGGAAGGGTTTGGAAGTTACAAAGTGTGGAAGGTCAAAAGGCAAGGTAAAAGAGGGTTTTGGTTCAACTTTTGGGCTCGGCCTTGGCACATTTGGGCTCGGCCTAGGATGCTACAGGTCTGATTAGAGGAGAGGGGGATGTTCAGGTGGTGTACAAGTGGTGGTGGTGGAGTCTAAGGAGGTGGCCGTGGCAAACAATGAAGGGGAGGTGATCATAAGGTCGGCTAGGCAAGGTTTCAAGGTGTTTTTCATTATTTTTGTGAAGTTTTGATCAAGGGGAGGCCATGGCACCTTCAGGTCAGAGGAGGGGGATGGTGTGGTCGTGGATTAGGTGGGGAAGAAGTGGTGGTGGTCGGTGGTGGTGATGGTGAAGGGGTTAGGCCGAGAATCATAGGCGAAGATCGAGCAAAATCTAGGCAAAATTCCATGGAAAAAAAGTAGAAAAAGTGGAAGAAAAAGAGGAAGCCATTACCAAATTTTTTTCTCAGAAATGTTTGCCGTGAGTAGCTGATAGAAATGAGATGTATTTCACGTAAATGAGAATAAAATCTCACGGCCAAAAGTTATGGAAAGAACGGTCAAAAATTGAAGAGTCTAGAAAGCAAAAAGTCATTGTTTTGAAACTTTTTGTCTCTTCAAATTTCCACTTTATATTTATACAAAATAAACAACTAAAACTCAGTAAATAAAATAAAACAAACTGAAATAAAGTGGAAAAGAAAAATAATTAATTAATTTTTAGGAAAATAGAAAAATAAATAAATAAAATAGCTTAATATATTGAAACCAGTATTAAAATTTGTAAACAAAATACAACTATCATTGGAAAATTTCAACTACACTTATAAAATGTTTTAAAATAAAATATATATCCATAACATGTCATGTTACACATGTAAACATAAATTAGAACATGACATGACAAACAAAATATTATTTATATAAATTAAAATAAACACTTTTGTTAAATACAACAATTTACATACAATAGTGTAAAAAGCTTAACTTTCACAATATTAATCAGATTTCAACGAAACGAAAAACAGTATACTTGAAATTTTATTTATTTTCAAAATAAATTCAAAAATTCAAACTTTTAAAATTTTAAATTTAAAAGTCAAAATTTGACCATATTGACCAAAATTCACATTTCTGGAAAATATTTTATTTATTTATGTTCGGAATTATAATTTACATCAAAATCTATATTTAAAATATAAAAAAATTATTCATTTTAATAAATAAAATAAAGTTTTTAAATTAGGAAATCAATTAAAATAATCAAAATATACAATTAAAATAATCACAAAATACAGGGTTGTTACACTCTCCCTCACTCAAATCTTTTCGTCCTCGAAAAGGAATGAGGTACGGAAACACAGAAAAAGATAGAATGAAATAGGATTAAGATAAGATGACAATAAGATTAAAATTATACCTGATAACTATTGTTATAGGTAAGTTTAACAAGGTGGAGAATAGGAATAGCTAGAAGGGAAAATAGGTTGAAAGACAAGGATGAACCATTATTTTAAAACTATATAGATTTCAATTTGAATTTTTTTTTTATTTAAACAATTTAAACATTTTATAATATTTAGAGAGGTAAAATAAATGATCAAAATATCCTTTATATAATACTTTATCAAAATACTTTTATAACTCGATGTCTTAACAAGTGTATTCTCGTTCCTGCAGATTCTGGCAGTGCGTTGATCAGGCGCGCAAAGCTAGAATTCTCCAGGTACTTAGTAGACTTATTTCAACACCCAGTGAAATTACTGGAAAAACTTTTTAAAAACAGATATGGAAAGTACAATCCAAACAAAACAACCAAAACCTTTGTCTAACCATGGATCGCAGATACACAATGGTTACGCCTGGATCCCCCAGGAAACAATCCATATCTGTAAGCTTTCTCAGCCCTGCGAATTACGCCATGATGACTAGTAGACCGCAGGATACAAAATGGTTACGCCTGGATCCCCCAGGAAACAATCTGTACCCCTAGGCCATCTCAGCCAGGCGGATTTTGCTACTAATGCGACCTACATAGATCACAGGATACACAATGATTATGCCTGGATCCCCCAGGAAACAATCTGTACCCCTAGGCCATCCAGTTAGGTGAATTACGCTATGCAGTCACGCTCATAAGAACATGGGTAATGCCATGGAATTCGATGGACACTCGAGTATCATATTCGGAAAACCAAAAATCAGAGAAATATCGATAGAATGAATCCACAATATGGCCACAAAGCGGATATCAAGCAGAAGGCACTTTCCATATCTTTACTTCGAAAATATGTATCATATAGTACCCTTTCAAATATCATACTTATATAAAGTCCATTATATATAAGATTTCATTTTCAAATCAAATACTTTTCAAAATCAATAGTATATCAAATCACACTTATATAGACTTCAATTATATAAGATTTCACTTTTCAAATTGAGTACCCTTTCAAATCCATAGTTTTCGAATCAACATCATACTTATACAAACCAATTTTTATATAAGTTCGATAACTCCCAAATCAAGTATTTAGTAACACAAGGTTCTCAAATTTCAATTTGTTTCAATATCAATACAATTTTCAAAATCATATACGCTTTCACCAAATTATTCTTCCAAATCAAATATCTTCAGTTCCAAAGTTTCCAAAATGATAAATTTAGAAAATAATCCAAGTTTCTAAATTAATATAATTTAGGTCAACCAATTCATTTCCAAAATCAATGGTTTTCAAAATCATCTTATACTTACATAAAGTCCATCTTATATAAGGATCAAAATTTTCAAAAATAAATTTCGCTGCACGAAGAGCTATATTGGATTGAACATCTTTGCTTACTAAAAGGTTTTGAATTTAGAATAGTTTTGTATATAAAATAGTTTGTAAAATAGTTTTGTAAATAAAATAGTTTAAAATAGTTTGTTTTAAGAAGAATAAAAGAAAAATAGTTTGAACATGGTTTTAAATTGATAGTAATTTTGCATAAAAGAAAATTTCCAATTAAATTACAAAGATATCCAACCCAACAACTTCCAATTTCAGCGTCAAGTATATCAATGATATTAGAACATAAGATGTACACA
The DNA here is from genome assembly GCA_030737815.1 of Allium fistulosum. Lineage (NCBI taxonomy): Eukaryota > Viridiplantae > Streptophyta > Magnoliopsida > Asparagales > Amaryllidaceae > Allium > Allium fistulosum. The sequence continues at coordinate 12,235,319 of JASFAW010000014.1, forward strand.
CATCATCATTTCGCAAAATCACATTCGATCGCTCGCTCGATCACACAAGTTCGCTTTCGAACTAGTATTGTCCATTCGACTTCCCTAATGCGGATTTCGATATGGTTTCTCGACTAGAAGCCATCAGTCTCCTTGCATAGCCATATACTATGATAGAGAATTCTAGAATCAAGCCCAAAATCCATATCAAATATTCGCCATCAAGAATCAAATGAAAAATCCTAACACGAAATGGTGTAATTCACCTCGAACTTGTGTACTCAAACCTGAATCTAATTAATTATGCGAATAAAACAGCATACGTACAACTTATGTATCTATTCCAACTTGTTAAATATATAGTTTCATAAAGTTGTTACTAAGTTAAACATTTAAACTACATTATATATATATATATATATATATATTTCAAAATATTTTGAAGACCAATTTTTTTTCCCAAAACATTTCAAATCTAAGCTTCATATTAAAAAAAATTCAAAATAGCCTTATTCATTTACTTAACAAAACAGTTTCAACTTATTTAAATCATATTACTACATACTTTAAACATACATACCAAACTTATATACTTTATACTTCAAAATTTCTTAGCTTTGAAAAGTTAACCTTGATTTGGAAGTGCTCGAACCTTCAAAATAGTCGAAGAAATCATATTTTCAATCCAGGAGTTGGACATCACCAACAAATCAGTAAATCAATTCCAAAAGATAAGGTTATATCAATCAAATCCAAAACTCAAGGACTGAACACGAGCTCATTTCAAATTATTCAAATATATAAACATATATCTTTCGAATATCACATCATATTTCGGAATTTTAAATCAAAATTAGTTTCACAAGTCACTCGCAAAGCAAAGCTATCGAAGTGGCCTCTCCCCCACTCAGAAACTCGAAAATCAATGTCGATGATGCATAAATTCATCACCGAAATTATTTTCCAACGACATTAGTGGGTTCTGGACTTCTATTTTCTCAAACTTCTTTTGAAATTTCTTCGAAATCATTTGAAACTCATTAAAATCATTTGAAACATTTCATATTCGGAAAATACTTTCAAATCATATTATTATATATTTCAAAATCTTAAACCAATTTAAAAATGTCGGAGTTCAATCTCTCAAGATTTCAAATTCAAGACCCTTCAGTTATAAATCATTTTATATAAATCAATTTTCTTATATAATTTTTGAAATTTCAAATCCTTTCGAAACTTCAAATTCTCATTTTTAAAAGGTATATAATCCTTATCTAAAACATTTCACTTCTATATATAAATAAGGTCATCCTTATCAAAATAATAACTTCGATGAATACAAAATTTTCAAAAGACAATCAACCATGAATTTTCCAATGGGTGATTCAAGGATGAATTTCAAAACAAAACAGAGATTCAAATTTAGAGGAACTCCAATTAAATAGAATTCTGGTTCGAAGATAAGCTCGAACGAAGATGTGATAATTAAATTACCAAATAGAAGATGGATAAACTCATATAAATCGTGGGCGACCTTAACAGGGTCAACCGTGACTTCAGGAATATAATCGATGCAAAAATCTAAGGCAAATCGACATTCGATCGCCAGAGATAGAATCCAAGTATAGCAGAAGATAGAAAACATCGTAGATAGAGGATACAGAAATCTCCGGTGAATCAATGCCAATTATAAGGGAGTTTCACCCTTTTACAAATCATTCAAAGATTGGCGGAATCGCCACCTTATAAAGGTCATTCAAAGTGGGGTTATGCCATGTTCCAAAATCAAAAAAATATAGGTAGGAGAGATAGGAATGGATTTCAGAACAAGTGGGAGCATTCCAAAGTTCAAAGGAATCCAAATCGATAAGAATCCTAACCGAGATTAGAGATAAATAACCTATATTAATACAAAAGAATTCCCATTCAAAAATTTGGAAAAGACTCAAATTCATATCATACGAAAACATGAGCATAAATATCTTTAGTTTGACAATTTCAGCTAAGCAAAAGATACAATAAGGTTTACTCAAAACAACCTAACATACTACTGATTTTGCCATACCCAAAATAGATTCCTATCAACAATGAATCTAGATCAAACAATCTAGAAGTTCAAAATTTAAGAGGGTTCTAATCAAAGAAATTACTAACAAGGTAGATACGAAAGGAATGAAGTTTTAGAAAAAAAATTTACTTTCAAAGCAAGAAAATTTATATCAAAATAATCTTTGAAAATTCTTTAAAAATAATTTGGAAATCATTTTATACTTCGAAAATATGTTCTCTCACAAAGAAATGATTCTGAGGTTGATTTCACTCATTCTAGGGTATTTCTACCCTATCTCTAATGAGTTTTTTGCTCCGCAGGCTAAGGTTTGCCTAAAACCTGGCTCTGATACCAAATGTAACATCCCACTATTTAGGACCATTCAAATCGACAATAAATCCACATATGTCGGACTTGAATACTTCAAAATAGTGGATTGTCAAGAAAATTTGGAGCAAATAAAATCAAAGACAGAATCACAGACATAGAATACCAGAATAACTCGCAGCGGAAATAAAATACCATAGTAGTTCATGAAGCTACTATATACAAACTCTTAAAATATATACAAAATTCTCATAGAAAAATATATATAGTAGAAGTCAGGATACATAAATCAATAATACAGAGACAAATACAGAATAGGAACTAACTGGAAGAAGTAGACGAATAGATGGACATATAAGCTCCAACAAAACTCTAGCTCCAGAAGGTGAATCCAAAGCTGTGATTCTCAGGCTGACTCGAGCGTAAAGTAAAACACAAACACTTGAGTCAGGACATACATACTTATACAATGTAAACCAACTCAAGTGAACTGTAAAAGCAATGCACAATAACTCAAAGGATGCTTGGGATCGCCCATCCTTTAAGGATCCGTTAAACAATTAAGTAGAAATAAACGCTATCAGAGAAATGTCCATATTAAAGTAAACAATGCAAATAATAGTGTTAATGTGACTAGGGTAGCGCAGAACTGCAGTAATCGCTCACCTCTAGCCACACTCTCAAATCAAAGTGTGCATCCAAATAAATCACAAGGAAACAAAATAGCATACAGAGAAGTGTTTCCGTAGTAAACATTTCAAAATGGTTTATAATTCCGAATTAAAATACTTCATTTAAACCATTTAAAAGTAAAGTCATTATACCTTTAAATCAAATATTCAATTCCCAAGAATTTAGCCTTTTCTGAGTTCATTTATTCACTTAAATACATTAAAACATTAAAATTCCAACTTTCACAGCATTTAGAAAGTGCTGCGGTAAGTTATATTTTAAAACAATTCATTTCAGCAAAGACAGCATTTAAAAACTTCTGTAATAGTTCAGGGTTTAATTTAAAAGATTTAAATTAAATTTAGCAAGGACATCGTTTACAAAACTGCTGTAGTAGTTCAATTATATTCAAAAATCTCATTTCATCCAACTGCAACACTTAACAAGTGCTACAATAGCTCTTTCATTAATTTCAGGTTCAAGTTTAGTTTCAGCACTAAGCACTTACAAAGTGATGTAATAGCCCTTAGTTCATTTTAGCCTTTTAGTTCATTTCTGCAACTACAGCACTTACAAAGTGCTACAGATTCACTTTAGTTCAGATTTTAGTTATTATTCAGAAACGATAACATTTCTAAAGTGCTACTAATTAAATTTCCAAATTTATACTAAAATTTCAGAAACAATTAAACTTCAATTTAAACCATTTTAATTGTATAAAAATCATATTTTTCCATTTTAAAATGGTCATTTAAATACCCTTTAACTTATGATTTTTATAAAGTAAATTTCACAAATAAATATCAAATTTTCATTACTTCACTTATTAAATTCAAGTGTACAATTTTCCTATTCTTTGCATTCACTTAACACTTTAATTTAATTTATCATTTCACAAATAAAACTAAATTTCCATTTTTATTTTCCTTTACTTAAACTTCCATTTTTAAAACCAAATCTCACAAATTCCAAGTCAAGTTAAATTCCAAATTACCATTTTAAGCATTCATTTGTTTAACATTTTATATTCATAGAAAAATCAATAACACTTTAATAAATCATTTTTAATTCCAATTAAATCAAAATGTCATGATTTACATTTTTAAAATACTTAAAAATATCCAGAGAAATATATAAAATAACCACGGGTCTGTATACTATTTTCTAACCTGTCAAGTGATACAGATAATATATTGTTATCCCGCCTTTTGGCAAGGCCGTGACACCAAGGACTTGGCTAGATACCGGTGACAGATCGTCTCGGAAGTCGGTTACGCGTAAGGATCGCTACGGATATCGATGAAATTTGTCCAAGTCCGGATCGGGCTACAATTGATAAGGCACGTCAAGCAAAGCCGTGGGAACCAACGATCCAAGTTTCAAGTCAATCCGAGTTCGTATGCTCAAGATATCGTCGACAGAAGATGGAGTAGGCCACCCTTAGTTCGAATCGATTGGCCAGGAACCAGTTCGAATCCATCGAACTTCCATTGCCTCGAATCCATCAGCTCTCCCTTGCTTCGACTCCATCAGCATAGGGGCTCTCGTTCGAATCCAGCCGGACCAAGTAGTTAGCTGTACTTCGAATCGATTCGAACGATACCTTAAGTTCGAATCGATTGGAGCTTTCTACAGTTCGAATCCATCAAGAGAGGGAGCTTCGAATCCAGGAGACATAGCTTCACTTCGAATCCAGAAGACATAGCTTCACTTCGAATCCAGGAGACATAGCTTGCCCTCGACTCCACCATCTTCGAATCCAAGTCGTAGATTCGACCCAGTCAATGCGGAATGCAAAGCGGACCGATGCGAAGGAAGCACACCACGTCACCATCTTCACGAGCAGGAGGATCGATTCGAACGAATCGATTCGAGCATATCGATTCGAACGACTCCAGAATACGAAAAACACCAACTTGAATCGATCATAACTCGAGTTCTACAAGTCCAAATCCCATGAAATTTTCACAGAAGCTCAAACACATGATGAAGAATGTTCACACCAAATTTCAGCTCGACTGGATGATTTCTTGATCGATTCGAACCAAAGGTCGAATCGATCCTAAAGTGGGCCCGGATCTCCAGATTTCGGCCATGTGGGCCCCCTGACGTACCAGAACTGGTCTCCCCTCATTTTAGGCGAAATATCAGCCTCCTACACCTATAAATAGAGCCCCTGGTCATTCAGAAAAGGGGTCGGAGAATTCTAAGTACTGAAGAGCGCCCAGATTCTGCCAGATTTACTCCAGAACACCGCCGCTGCTTTAGATTGACACTTAGCATTTGAATTCAGTTGTATTACATTATTAACTATTGTAATCTTCAAGTATCGAGCAATAAAATCATCAAACTTCATAGTGGACGTAGGCAAAACGCCGAACCACTCTAAATCGCTTGTCTTTGCAATTTACTTTCTGTTATTTGGAGTTTTTGTTAGATAATCCACAGTTTTAATTTTCATTCTTCACTTTTATCTCTTCAAAAACTTCCGAAGAGTGTTGTGCCCATTTTTGGTACAAACACTTTGGTGCTTTCACTGAGAAAAAACCAGCTTTTTTCTCCTGCTCCTTGGATCTACCATCGATACCGGATTGCACAAATCCAAGAGGAAGATCCAGATCTTCGATTCACAGTCCTTCCATTCTACTCAGATTTGCATAAAATCTAGGAAAAGGATTCATCATTCAAAATGGTTAGTACGAGAACCACTTCTGCAGCTCCAGGACAAGAAGGTAGGGATGGACAAAATCCTGCTCAACAGCAGCCACCCAACCAAGACAACACTGCCCACTCGGATCCGTCTGGGGCAGTCACTAGACAAGAATTTCAGGTGTTACTCCAAGAGTTGACTCAGAGTCGGCAACAGTTAGCCGAACAGTTGCGAGCCAATATTGAATTGACAAATCAACTGAATCGCCAGGGCCGTAGGAGGTCCAGGAGGGATGATGTTTCCCGCTCACCCACTGAAAGTTCTGCCTCATCTGACTATCATCGTAGATCTACCCGTCCCCGATTAGACGGAGATTATGCTCAGACTACGGGATATCAGCCCGCCCTGACTGTCGGGCAATTGAGGGTAGGACCATCAACCAGCTTCCAGGCTGGGCCATCGGCACGAGGTGGCCGCACTCCACAATATACTACGGACAATCATGTCACAGCTGCAACAGCAGAAACAAGGGTCGATACCCGATATCTTCCAGATTCGGGTAATCAACAGCAAGGACGTACTTCTGAACCATCCGTCCCGGAAGACGCTGAGCCAAGGAGGCGAAACTTGGACCGTCGACAGCGCCCGGTCCAAACTCGCATTGTGGAACCCGACCACACCTTAGCTCAGCATGCTCAAAATATAGCAATGCCAGACATCTCGACTATGATACGTCAGATGATCCGTGAAAGCCAAGGGCTTACCAATGACGATTGGGGAATTTCTCGAAGCCATGCTCCTTTCACGGACGAGATACTATACGCTGAACCTCCTCGGCGATTCAGAATGCCAACTCTCCCTATGTACGAAGGAAGTTCTGATCCCAATCAGCACATACTGAAATACGAATGGTCAATGAGCGCCGCAAGGGCCGACGATGCAGTAAAATGCCGCAGCTTCCCCATTTCACTGGGAGGAATTGCAACAATGTGGTTTACAAGACTACCTCCAAGATCTATTTCGTCATTTGACCAATTGGCTAAGAAATTTGTTGAACAGTTCTGTATGCATGTTGCCAGACCCAAAGATGTTAACACCCTGTCCAATGTTACCCAGGCTCGTGGGGAAACATTAAGGCGTTACTTGGAGAGATTCCATGCGGCATGCGTGGAAATTAGTAATCCCAACGACAACTCCATTTTAATGGCATTGACAAAGGGAATTGATCCCGATTCTGAATTTGGAAACTGGTTAGCCGGAAAACCCCCCGCATCGTTGGACCGTTTCTACTCCAAAGCCGCTCAATTCTTACGGCAAGAGGACGCGAAACAGTCTAGGAAGCAGGACGATGCAAAACCCGGAAGTGAGGGAATACAAAGCAATGTCGCAGTTAAGCAGTCCGGTGACAATTCCGGAAAAATCCAGTTAAACATACAGAACAAACAAACTCAGCCAAGAGGTGGCAATGGTCAGAATAAGAAGAGAGACCCGAATCCAGGCCCACGGCGTAGGGCTCCGATGTTTGAAAGTTATACACCGTTAAACACATCACTGGAAAATGTGTACCTGCAGACTTGTAACACAGAACAGTATAGGTTTCATGAGAGCTATGGCCACAATACTAATGACTGTCGCCATTTGTAAGATCTCATAGAAAAGTTGATCAGAGAGAGGAAGTTGGATCAATTCGTGCGGGCGCCGCAGTCTGGTGGTGCGGGCCCATCGAATCCAAACCGTGCACAAGATCAGGAAAGACAAGAGGAACCCGCTCGTACGGGCGGGAGGCTAGTTATCAATACCATAAGTGGTGGTCCTCATCCAGCAGACAGGAGCTGGAGGGAAATGGAGTCGTATGCTAGCTCTATCAGGCATGCGAGCTTCGAATGCTGCAGTAATTGTGAGGATGGAACCCCCGCTAAGCAACAAAAAACGATGTCTGACGATATCATATTCAGAAGCAGGGATGTTGACAAAATCGAAGCTCCAACGATTGATCCACTGGTCATATCTGCCCAGGTTGGTCCTGCTTGGATGAAGAGGATCTTAGTTGACAGTGGGAGTTCTGTAAACATTCTATTCAAGCGAGCTTACGATTTAATGAAGATGGAAGCAAAAGACCTAAAACCCTGCCAATCCCGGGTTCATGGCTTCAATGGCAGTGCAACAATACCTACTGGGATAGTGGAATTACCAGTGGAACTGGGGATCGGAGAGCGCAGGAGAGTCCGACTACTGCAATTTGTTGTTCTTGACATTGCTTCACCGTACAATGCATTCCTGGGTCGACCAGCTCTTGCTGAATTCAGGGCAGCCATTGCCCCGTGGTGTTTAACTTTAAAATTCCCAACCGATCATGGTATAGGAATCGTTCAAGGAGATCAGGCAGCAGGAAGAGCCTGTTATGTTGCTGAATTGCGAGAAGCACAGAAGAAGGAGAAAGGAAAGGGCGTAGAGGAATCTCTCTGCGTCCGTTTTACTGATAATTGACAGCTAACGCCTGGGCCCCGGCCCGGGCACCACTACCAATTCCTTAGAGATCTTGACCCTAGAGATAGCGAAGATAAAGATGAAGTAGAAGAGAATCAAGCGTCTCCAGCCGAACTGACTGTGGACGTCCCGGTCAGTGAGAATGACGATTCGAAAGTACTAAAAGTTGGATCTCAACTGGGAAAACAGATACAACAGGAATTGGTTGAATTTCTTCAAGCGAATCTTGATGTCTTTGCCTGGACGCACTCTGACATGTGCGGAATCTCACCGAACATTGCAAGTCACTCTTTGAATATTGATCCGCGACATGTTCCGGTCAAGCAAAAGAGGCGTGGTATGGATCCAGAGAGATCTGCCGCCCTTAAAGAAGAAATTGACAAGTTGCATTCAAATGGTTTCATCCGAGATGCTCTATACCCAGAGTGGGTATCAAATCCGGTAATGGTTCGAAAACCGAACGGGAAATGGAGAACTTGTGTCGACTACTCTGATTTAAACAAAGCCTGTCCAAAAGATAGTTTTCCACTTCCCCGAATTGACCAACTCGTCGACTCAACTACAGGTCACGAATTGTTATCCTTTATGGATGCTTATTCCGGTTATAATCAGATACCCATGCATCTACCCGATCAAGAACATACTAGTTTCGTAACCGATCTGGGACTCTACTGTTACAGAGTCATGCCATTTGGTTTAAAGAATGCCGGAGCAACTTACCAACGCTTGGTTAATCGAATGTTCGCTGATCAGATCGGGAAGACCATAGAAGTCTATGTGGATGACATGTTAGTTAAGTCCCGATTTTCCACAGACCACGTCAAGGATTTAAATTCAATGTTCCGCATCTTGCGTGAATATGGAATGAAGCTTAACCCGTTAAAGTGCCACTTTGGCGTCGCATCCGGAAAGTTTCTGGGGTTCATCGTCAACGCCCGTGGGATAGAAGCAAACCCCGAGAAGATCTGGGCAATAAGGAATTTGCAAACTCCAAAGACCATCAAGCAAGTCCAGAGTCTCAACGGGAAGGTAGCAGCGCTAAGCAGGTTCATCTCGAAATCCACTGATAAATGCATTCCTTTCTTTGATCTAATCCGGAAAGGGAAACGAAACTTTGAATGGACCACGGAATGTGAAGGCGCATTCCGATCGCTGGTTCAGCATCTCTCTACGCCACCAATTTTGTCGAAACCAATTGACCACGAACAATTATACCTATATCTGGCGGTATCGGAGCATGCGATCAGTGCTGCTTTGGTCCGGGAAGAAGATCGAGTGCAGAAACCGGTCTATTATGTCAGTAAACGATTGACCGGAGCTGAAAGAAATTACCCCAGGTTGGAGAAACTGGCTTACTGCTTGGTCATTGCCTCGAGAAAGCTTCGTCCTTATTTCCAAGCACATCCGCTTACTGTGTATACCGATCAGCCGTTACGACAGGTCCTCACGCGGCCTGAGACGTCTGGAAGGTTACTCAAGTGGAATATTGAACTGAGCCAATTTGACATTACTTATGCTCCGCGGAGAGCCATTCAAGGGCAAGTCCTAGCTGACTTCATAGCTGAATTTACTGTTCCTGACGAATTACCTGAAACCAGCGAGTCTCCTGAATATGTCTGGAAACTTTATACAGATGGTGCATCAAACGATCGATGTTCGGGCGCTGGAGTTGTACTAGAAACCCCCGAGGGTCGATCCATATGCTATGCTTTGAAGTTTGATTTTCACGCAACCAACAATGAAGCCGAGTATGAAGCCCTGTTGGCTGGGTTAAAGCTTGCCAGAGATCTGAAAATTATCGCTATAGAAGTTTATTGTGATTCACAGTTGGTTGTGTGTCAGGTACGGGGAGAATATCAAGCGAGAGATCGAAGGTTAGCTGCTTATCTAGCCCGAGTTCAGGAAGCGCTGGATCAGTTTAATTATTATGCCATTTACTACATACCACGAGATCGCAATCAAAAGGCCGATTCATTGGCAAAGTTGGCCAGCACAGGTGAAGCGCAGCAAATGGGACTCGTCCCGGTCGAAACTTTGCCTTTCCCAAGCATCGATCAAATCAAAACGAATGATGTGTTAGAGACCTTTCCCAGCAGAGAATCATGGATGACTCCGTATCGAAATTATATTGAGAATGGGATATTGCCTGAGCACCGAAATGAGAAAAGGCAAATTCTACGAAAAGCTTCGCGGTTCATCATTCAGGACGGGTTCATGTATATAAAAGGTTATTCTGTTCCACTCCTCCGGTGTATCGCTCACGACGAGGTCAAACGAGTGTTACATGATGTACACGAGGGAGAATGCGCCGATCACACCGGTGGACAAGCGCTTGCTAAGAAGATACTCCGATATGGATATTACTGGCCGACAGTAAATCGAGATGCCGCCAATTACGCCAGAAAGTGCGACAAGTGCCAAAAACACGCTCGAATTCCAAGGGCCCCGCCTACCGAGTTAACTCAAATGGTCAGTCCCTGGCCGTTCGCTATGTGGGGTATCGATATCATTGGCGCTTTGCCTCTGGCAAAAGGTGGTGCGAAGTATGCCATCGTCGCAGTTGATTACTTCACGAAATGGGCCGAGGCCGAAGCTCTCGCAACGATTACATCAAAGAAGGTGATAAACTTTGTGGTCCGCAATATCATTTGCCGATTTGGACTCCCGCATACCATCATCACCGATAACGGGACCCAATTCGAAAGTTCAGAGTTCAAGAATTTCTGCCAACGATTTCATATTCATAAAAAGTTCTCTGCAGTCGCGCATCCACAAGCAAACGGTCAGGTCGAAGCTGTTAACAAAGTTATAAAATCCATCTTAAAGAAACGACTGGAAAAGGCTGAGGGCAAATGGGTCGATGAACTTCCTATGGCATTATGGGCTTATCGAACAACTCACAAGACCGCAACTGGACACACCCCATTTTCCTTATCCTATGGCTCGGAGGCCGTCATTCCAGTGGAGACAGAAGTATTTTCTCACCGCGTAACTTATTACGATCCAAAAACAAACACTATATTGCTCGCTGAATCTTTAGATCTGTTGGACGAGAAACGAGAAGAAGCTAATTTAAGAGCGGCCGCTTACCGAAGCCGGGTCGCCCGATTATATAACACCAAAGTTCGCCCCCGAACCTTTGATCTCGGTGATCTGGTCCTCAAGAGAATATACCCGGTTCCTTCACACATGAAACCAAATTGGGAAGGACCGTATGTGATTACGCAATGACTTGGGGATGGCACATTCAAACTATCAACCGTGGACGGTCTAGTTTTACCGAGAGCCTGGAACAGCGAGAGTCTCCGTCGCTATTACATATGACAGGCTTTATTTATTTCATTATGTTTTTTATTCAGCAATTTACTTTTGCATTTCGAAATTAGAATTTGTAATAAGGCAACTGATTTGCCATATTTTCTTATTTCAGCAATAAAATGCCATCTCTTCGAGCCAGAGCTGTGATTCATTAAATACAATGTACAACATCACGATGCACGAAGAGCTAAGTTCCATCACATAGTGGAATTTATTCAAGTAGGGAGTGGCTGTGAAGCAATCAACCACTCACTAAATGAAACCCGAGCTCGGGGGCAAGCCATCACATCAGGCCACGAAATGGGTTGATACACGACAACCCTTCATTCAACTCCGTACTCCCAGAGTGCGAGGCGGAGTATAAACATTTTACTAAACTCCGTGCTCCCAGAGCGCGAGGCGGAGTATAAACTCTCATTCAACTCCGTACTCCCAGAGTGCGAGGCGGAGTATAAACATTTTACTAAACTCTGTACTCCCAGAGTGCGAGGCGGAGTATAAACATTTTTCCTAAACCCCAGAGTACTCCGAGAGCGCGAGCTGGGTACAAGCTTTTTACTTAACTCCGTGCTCCCAAAGCGCGAGACGGAGTATAAACATTCTTCTAACTCCGTGCTCCCAGAGCGCGAGGCGGAGTATAAACTCTCATTCAACTCCGTACTCCCAGAGTGCGAGGCGGAGTATAAACATTTTACTAAACTCCGTACTCCCAGAGTGCGAGGCGGAGTATAAACATTTTTCCTAAACCCCAGAGTACTCCGAGAGCGCGAGCTGGGTACAAGCTTTTTACTTAACTCCGTGCTCCCAGAGCGCGAGGCGGAGTATAAACATTCTTCTAACTCCGTGCTCCCAGAGCGCGAGGCGGAGTATAAACATTCTTCCAACTCCGTGCTCCCAGAGCGCGAGGCGGAGTATAAACCTTCTTCTAAACTCCGTGCTCCCAGAGTGCGAGGCGGAGTATAAACATTCATCCAACTCCGTGCTCCCGGAGCGCGAGACGGAGTATAAACATTCTTCTAACTCCGCACTCCCAGAGTGCGAGACGGAGTATAAACATTCATCCTACTCCGAACTCCGGAGCGCGAGACGGGGTATAAACATACGTCAACTCCACACTTCTCCCCAATACAGGGGGCAGGACCATAACACATAACAAGTTGAAGACAGAAAGGGAATAGATTTTCATTTCCATTATCAACAAAAAGAATCTGATTACAAAGTGTTTATGAAAAATTCTACTAGTGGGAGCCGAATCCACATCTATACACGGCTATAGAAAAATCAACAAAATGCTACCCTACACAACAAAGATTTAGGGAAAGAGTTCAATCTTTCTTCTTCCTTATCTTCTTCTTCGGGGTAGCTCCACCCGATCCGCTGCCCGACTTCTTCCTCAATCGCTTGCTCTTTTCAGGCTTGCCCTCCAGCAGCGATATAATGTCGACATCTTCCTCAGAGCTGGAGGCGACGGAAGTTCTTCTAGGAGGACGAGCTGGAGGCATAGGAGTAGTAGCAGGAGGAGGGACAGGAGCCGTCTCGATCAATACAGTACCGCCCGGTGAAATCACCATTAACGGGGCAGGCCCGGGCGGACTAGCACTAACATTCCCTGCTGCCATCTCGGCAGCGATCTCGGCAATAACGTCGTCCTCACGAGATACTTGGGCCGCATCAGATGTGCCAATAGCTGGCATAGGTAAACTAACGGCCGGAGCAGCCTCACTCACAACATCGGACGGATTGACAGAGGGATCGATGGGTTCATTGAGAAGCTCCTCAATCATTTGAGCGTTGAAAGAAAACATATTTGCATCTCCCTCCTCGCCAATCAAAGTAGAAGTCGTGATGGCTTCGGAAAACACTACCCCTTGTGTTTGATGAGGAACTAATAAAGCAAGGGGCGCAGAAACAATAACTTCGGTCACTGAAATACGACAAAACGAAGATTGTTAGCCAAGTGTGTTGCTTAAGGTTCTTCATAACTAAACTACGAGAAGCGTTCAAATACCTTCCTTAGTCTGGACCGAAACATGGGTGGAATCATCGGCGGAAGATAATAACGGTTGGTCAGGATTATATGCAGGAACAGATTGGGGGTCTACCGCACCAGTGGTTTCGGGCAATGTTGGGATTACGGCTCCAACACTTGCCTCGTGATGCGCGGTCCCCGAACCTTCGCCTGTCTCTAGAGATTGGACGCCGAGCTTTTCTTTCGCCATGGAGATTACCACTTCATGAAGAGTTTTCCTCTCATCCTCGGTAAGCAGACGCATCTCCAGTTCAAAGTCGTCAAGTGCTCCATCTGGACGCGCTGCTCTCTTCTCATTCATCAGCCGGGTCCAGGCATTGTACAAGATCATGGAGTCATCTCCCAGCCACGCTAAATTTCTGTGTTCCAGCACATTAGCGTTATACGTGACTAAGAGATCGTCAAACTCAGAATCTAGCCTAGACCTCTCCTCCAAGATCTTTTCCTGAATCTCTGCTTCCACAGACTTAGCCTTGACCGCCGCCGCAGCAAGTTCGGCCCTGAGGGATACTGCTTGGTCGCAAGCCTCTTGAGCAGTAGCGTTCGCATCGTCTTTCTCCTTCACCATTTCAGCGAATTTGGCCTTGAGCTCGTTCAGCTCTTTAACGGCTAAGTCTCGCTCAGCTGCAACGGTGGTATTGCGATGGCCCATCTCTTTCACTGTGGCGCAATGTTCTTGCTGCATCCTCGCTAGTTTGGCCACGACACCCTCGTGTTTCTTAAGAGTTTCAAGCTCTGACTTTCGGGACGTCTCCACTTCGGATTGAAGAACTTGAATAATGCGTTTCTGCTTCGCAATGTCAACATCACGTTCGGCAATGACCTTCGCCCTGTCGAGAGCTACTCTAGAAGCCTTCACGGCCGCCTTATACCACTCCTTGTACTGAGCATAGAAGTCGTGGATGTAATTATGAGTAGTGGTCTCAGCTTCCGGAGGGATTCTCTTAAAGTTAGGAGGAAAGATATAACCATCCATGCAAATTTCCGGGTAGTCATTTTTCATTTGGGCAAGTTTAGCAGCTCCCTCGCTTGTCAACTCAGCCGGAGCTTGTTCAATTATAGCGGCTGCCGTTGGTTCCACTCTTGGCCGTTGAGCGTCAGGCCGGGAAGATTGAGAAGGCAACTGTTGCTGATGAGATGGCCTTGGGAGGTCTACTGGAGCCCTGGGAGGCGGAGGAGAACGAGATCGGGGTCGGTGCTGGTATCCCCGGTCTCTGTCGGAGTAATCATAGCCAGAACGGTTACGAGAGTAATCTCTGTCTCTATCATAACGTTCTTGACTCGAGTAGCCTCGACCATGATCCCTATCTGTCTCTCTCCTACGGGAATCATAAAATGGAGAAGATTGGCGCACATTCCGAAGCCTATCTAGAGTGGAGCCGCGTCCTGACATCTCACCTGCGATAAGAAAGAATTACGGATTAAAATCCCATAAAGCAATGTTTACTATGCAGAAGTCATGAAGTGCCGTGGAAGTGTGTGTAAATGTGTAAACCCCCAAACCGACCGGAAGTGTTGACCGCACTTAAAGGAAAGGGCTCGTTCATGTTTAGGACATCTTGCAATTCCTCCAACCCAGGATTATGAGAAATCAATATATAATCTGGGATAGGAATATCGTCAAGCCCTTTGAGAGAATCTCTCGAATGAGAAGGGGCGGCCTCAGAAATCATAACTCCGGAAGCGGGAAGAAACACATCTACAGATTTTCCCCCCTTTGACTTAAGTTTTTTGGAAACGGCGGCCTTGCCTTTCCATTTTTCTCCCGATTCCTCCAGGTTTCCCGAAAGGTCAGCCATTGGCTCTGAATCCGTATGGGTTCTTTCTTCGTCACTCGCCTCGATTATTCTGATTCCGAGTGACTTCTTCGCTTTTCTCTTCTTGGGTTTCTTCTTATTTTCCTTCTTGGAGACGGACTTTGAAAATCCCTCAACAACTATGCTTTGATTAATGTCGATCAAACCCAGAACTCTTAAGTTGTAGTCGTTCAGCACCGAGTCAATATGCCTCAGCTCGCTTGGGACTTCTTGAAGACTCCGGACGGTACCCTTGAAACGCCCTCCATCGGGCCTAGAGATAATAGCTGTAAAAGGAATGAAATGTCAATTTTAACACCGAAAAGCTATTGGTCAAGGAAACAGGTTAGGGCGCTTACGTCTAGACAACCATCGCCTAGCGAAACCCGGAGGGCATCGAACGTAGAACCATTCGTTCTTGAAATAGCTCAGTCGCGTCCAAGCTCCAACTACAACTTGGCAATTTCTAACTGCCTCCAAAAATGTAAACGACGGGCTATCACCCCTGCTCTTGAAGTTAAATATGTGTCTGATCTCGGAGGGCCTTGGCGGGCGAAAGAGACAGTCCATAAATATTACAAAGGCACTGTTCAGCAACGCGTGCCCGTTGGGATGAAGTTGTGAAGGAGCGATTCCTAAATATGATAGCATCCTCCGGATATATTGATTGAAAGGAGGAAGAGTTCCAGCCGCACAAGCATGACGGTAGAATGCTGTATATCCTTCGGGCGGATTGTGCGGTCTATCAGTGGCGCTGGGTAATAATACGTCACCAAGAGATATGTTATGCTTTAAGCATATTCGTCCCAATAAGGATTCAGAAATGTTGGACTGAACCGAATCAACGGGGTCCTCAATAAATATCGCCTCCGGCAATTCATCTGGAGCTGGATCGATTATATCGGCAGGGATATCGGGAATCTCAAGCACCGGAGGAGTCGAGCTCTGTACCTCTTGTTGTTGGGAGCTCGAAGATTCCATAATTAGCTAACTCATTAGAAAGCAACATTAAGTTCATGAACAAGCCCGTGCATGCCCCAGTGTAGTGTGAGCGAACGTGTCGTGCAGTGCAAGTATTGTACATCACTCGAGCAAATTTAACAAGATGAAGCAAGATGTTCGTACAACATAACTTGGAAATTTGAGGAAGAAAATGACCGTCATCGCTGACCGTCATTTCCGCACCGTCCAAACGCTACGGACCAACTTCAAGTATAAATCAGTTGTATTATTGGTTAAGTCATAGTTCCATCGACGAGCTTCAAAGGAAATTCAAGTTCAAGTCTGTTGGTCAAGTTTGATTATGCAAGGCCGAAGCTCGTCGGAGTCAAGTATGCTAAAGTTCATTAAGTTCATCAGAGAATAACTTGAAACTGGTCATAATTCATATGATGGAGCAAGTCAAAAAGTAATGGTCTCCTAAGACGAAGATGTTCGAATCCATCGGTGCGAATCGATGCAGGTCGAATCGATGAAGTTTGGTTCCAGTTGCTTCGAATCCATATGGATCGATTCGATGCAACATTAGGATAGAGGAACACTTCGAATCCATGATCTATGCCTGACTTCGAATCGATCGAAATTGATGTCCTTCGAATCGATCAGAGTATTGCTACTTCGAATCGATTGCCACGAACTTTCTTTCCTTTTTCTTAAAACCATCGATTCGAAGCTATGCATTCAAATTCGATTCGAATGGCTCGTGCCTGGATCGATGCGAAGCAACGGGAAACGACACTCTAATCGCTGGAACCCAAAAGACATCACTCCTCGACTCCATCGAGTCGACCCACTTCATTCAGATCTTGTCACTCCTTAGAGTTTTTCTAAGGCGAGAATAGTTTATTTTTCTCATCTCGAATCGATCCATTGAATACCTGTTTTGATTTCGAGTGAAAGCGTGGAAGGGATCGATCGTTTTGAGGAGAGCACGTTTGTCCTGGCCTTGGAAAAATCGATTCGAAGAAGGAGCTCTCGTAACAGTAAAGGTAAAAAGTTAAAAGTGAACAGGACCCCGGTATATATAGGGGAAACGAGACCATTCGTCTCCCGGTCAAGCGCAACCGGAAATAACAGGTCTAGCTCATCAATTCGAAGCAGTATCTTCGAATCGATCACTGCAAGGCATCGATCGATTCGAAGCTGCACCAGACAACTTCGAAATTTTTCCTTCGAATCCGCAGCATCGATTCGAAGCACGGCGTCAGAAGAGTCAGGGGTAACGTTCGACTCCATCGATTCGAACAAGTCAAGTTCGAATCCCTCAATTACGAATCCATCCAAGCATCGAATCCACACAGTGTCGATTCAAAGAACCATCAATTCGAAGCTGTCGACAGAAGATGAACCTGGGTCACTACGCCCCATCGATTCGAAGTGTCTACTTCGAAACCATCAACTCGAGGCGGATCCAGAAACATTGCTTCGCATCCATTAAATACCGCCGGTCAAATGGGCGAATCGTTCCCATATGAAAAATTGCTTGTCCACTCTTGTACCGATTCAGGAGAGGATCAGTACGAGAGGATGATCATAGACAATCATAAAAGCAGTGTTTTAACTCAAATCTCAAATCGGTCCAGGAGAGGACCGATGCAGATTTCGATAGCGAACCGAACGGAAAACAACTTGCGATCACGCAACGTTAACCAAGGTCAAGAAAATACACGTATGCGCGAAATTTTTGACTAATGTTTTGGTCTTTATCATCAACAGGAGTCAAATGTTCATCTCGTCATGACTCAAAAGCCTAACAGTCAATCATGATCATACAACGATTGATTACGACAGCAAAGAAGACAATTTTTCGACAAAGCATGTGATCATTGTTCAACAAGGGACTATAGCTTTTCAAAGCACGTCATGTTTACACAAGACGTACTTTGGGGGGCAAATGTTATCCCGCCTTTTGGCAAGGCCGTGACACCAAGGACTTGGCTAGATACCGGTGACAGATCGTCTCGGAAGTCGGTTACGCGTAAGGATCGCTACGGATATCGATGAAATTTGTCCAAGTCCGGATCGGGCTACAATTGATAAGGCACGTCAAGCAAAGCCGTGGGAACCAACGATCCAAGTTTCAAGTCAATCCGAGTTCGTATGCTCAAGATATCGTCGACAGAAGATGGAGTAGGCCACCCTTAGTTCGAATCGATTGGCCAGGAACCAGTTCGAATCCATCGAACTTCCATTGCCTCGACTCCATCAGCTCTCCCTTGCTACGACTCCATCAGCATAGGGGCTCTCGTTCGAATCCAGCCGGACCAAGTAGTTAGCTGTACTTCGAATCGATTCGAACGATACCTTAAGTTCGAATCGATTGGAGCTTTCTACAGTTCGAATCCATCAAGAGAGGGAGCTTCGAATCCAGGAGACATAGCTTCACTTCGAATCCAGAAGACATAGCTTCACTTCGAATCCAGGAGACATAGCTTGCCCTCGACTCCACCATCTTCGAATCCAAGTCGTAGATTCGACCCAGTCAATGCGGAATGCAAAGCGGACCGATGCGAAGGAAGCGCACCACGTCACCATCTTCACGAGCAGGAGGATCGATTCGAGCATATCGATTCGAACGACTCCAGAATACGAAAAACACCAACTTGAATCGATCATAACTCGAGTTCTACAAGTCCAAATCCCATGAAATTTTCACAGAAGCTCAAACACATGATGAAGAATGTTCACACCAAATTTCAGCTCGATTGGATGATTTCTTGATCGATTCGAACCAAAGGTCGAATCGATCCTAAAGTGGGCCCGGATCTCCAGATTTCGGCCATGTGGGCCCCCTGACGTACCAGAACTGGTCTCCCCTCATTTTAGGCGAAATATCAGCCTCCTACACCTATAAATAGAGCCCCTGGTCATTCAGAAAAGGGGTCGGAGAATTCTAAGTACTGAAGAGCGCCCAGATTCTGCCAGATTTACTCCAGAACACCGCCGCTGCTTTAGATTGACACTTAGCATTTGAATTCAGTTGTATTACATTATTAACTATTGTAATCTTCAAGTATCGAGCAATAAAATCATCAAACTTCATAGTGGACGTAGGCAAAACGCCGAACCACTCTAAATCGCTTGTCTTTGCAATTTACTTTCTGTTATTTGGAGTTTTTGTTAGATAATCCACAGTTTTAATTTTCATTCTTCACTTTTATCTCTTCAAAAACTTCCGAAGAGTGTTGTGCCCATTTTTGGTACAAACATATATCATTTCAATCCGTAATTTACAAAGAAAAATCCAGGCTCTATCATTTCAAACCCGCAATCTCAAGTTAATAAAAATCACTCGAGCCTATCATTTCAGCCCATAATATTTTTTCCTATTCTAAAATCCGTTCGGGTATGTATCATTTCAACCCATAGTGATTCTATTCTACAGGGAACTTGTAGTGTGATTAACAGAAATAAATAAACAGTATAATAAAATAAAATATAACAGATGATGTGACAAGTTAATAACAGGGTTTAACATCATATAATTTACATCACAGGTAGGTATAACATGATATAAAAGTTTCTACACATTCACTTGGTGTCACTTCACAATTATATAGGCATATTTGTCATGTGTGAATTACTCACCTCTTTAAAGCTGGAGTTCGCAAACAACACACACAAAAGAGAATCCGGAAAGCATGATAGCACGATTTGATTCAAGTGGGAAGAGAGCCAAGATGTATATCTTGTATATAACAATAAAACAAGACCATACATAAATATAAATACAATACCAAAATTATTGAAACAAAAATGGAAAATAGAATAAACAAAGACATCACCAAGTTTCAAACAAGTTTTGCTTGCTCTTAACTCAACATATGCTCGGCCTTAAGGCTTTATTGGTTCAACTATGACATGATTTTAGGTGGAAAAGGTCAGGTTATGGACTGAAAACACATGGCTTGGTCAAGAATAGAAAGGGTTTGGAAGTTACAAAGTGTGGAAGGTCAAAAGGCAAGGTAAAAGAGGGCTTTGGTTCAAATTTTGGACTCGGCCTTGGCACATTTGGGCTCGGCCTGGGCTGCTACAGGTCTGATTAGAGGAGAGGGGGATGTTTAGGTGGTGTACAAGTGGTGGTGGTGGAGTCTAAGGAGGTGGCCGTGGCAAACAATGAAAGGGAGGTGATCATAAGGTCGGCTAGGCAAGGTTTCAAGGTGTTTTTCATTATTTTTGTGAAGTTTTGATCAAGGGGAGGCCATGGCACCTTCAGGTCAGAGGAGGGGGATGGTGTGGCCGTGGATTAGGTGGGGAAGAAGTGGTGGTGGTCGGTGGTGGTGATGGTGAAGGGGTTAGGCCGAGAATCATTGGTGAAGATCAAGCAAAATCTAGGCAAAATTCCATGGAAAAAAAAGTAGAAAAAGTGGAAGAAAAAGAGGAAGCCATTACCAAATTTTTTTTCTCAGAAATGTTTGCTGTGAGTAGCTGATAGAAATGAGATGTATTTCACGTAAATGAGAATAAAATCTCACGGCCAAAAGTTATGGAAAGAACGGTCAAAAATTGAAGAGTCTAGAAAGCAAAAAGTCACTGTTTTGAAACTTTTTGTCTCTTCAAATTTCCACTTTATATTTATACGAAATAAACAACTAAAACTCAGTAAATAAAATAAAACAAACTGAAATAAAGTTGAAAAGAAAAACAAATAATTAATTTTTAGGAAAATAGAAAAATAAATAAAGAAAATAGCTTAATATATTGAAACCAGTATTAAAATTTGTAAACAAAATACAACTATCATTGGAAAATTTCAACTACACTTATAAAATATTTTAAAATAAAATATATATCCATAACATGTCATTTTACACATGTAAACATAAATTAGAACATGACATGACAAACAAAATATTATTTATATAAATTAAAATAAACACTTTTGTTAAATACAACAATTTACATACAATAGTGTAAAAAGCATAACTTTCACAATATTAATCAGATTTCAACGAAACGAAAAACAATATACTTGAAATTTTATTTATTTTCGAAATAAATGATAAAATTCAAAAATTCAAACTTTTAAAATTTTAAATTTAAAAGTCAAAGTTTGACCATATTGACCAAAATTCACATTTCTAGAAAATATTTTATTTATTTATGTTCGGAATTATAATTTACATCAAAACCAAAATTTATATTTAAAATATAAAAAATTATTCATTTTAATAAATAAAATAAAGTTTTTAAATCAGGAAATCAATTAAAATAATCAAAATATACAATTAAAATAATCACAAAATACAGGGTTGTTACATATGGACTAACCCTCAGCAAAAGCATTGAAAGAAGCCATTTTTAAAAAATTCAAATTTTTAAACAAAATTTTTTTTTTGAAAAATCAAAATGTTTAAAACAAAAATTAACTTCTGTTCCTAGCTTCGATACCACTTGTAGGATCGATTTCACCTTAGAGAGGGGGGTGAATAGGGTGATACTATTAATTATAAAAATTTAATGCAGAAGTATAAAAAATAATCGCAACACAGATTTAGCAGAATAATAGCAGCACAGATAATAGCAGAATAATAAAAATGCAGAAATAAAACAACATAGATTTACCCAGCTTCGGCAAAACCCTGCCTACGTGCTGCCCTCAAGGTTTCTACTAGAAATTAAGTAGTCAGACGCTTACACATGTAAACTCGCGACACCCACTATCGAATAACCTAACTCTACACTCAAAACCCTACCACAACTCAGCCACTGAGTTGTGAATTCTCGAACTACACCACCATAGTTCGTCCCCTAGTCACACAACTAGATTTTACAAGAGTTTAAAAAAGAAAATACAAATTAAAAACAATTAAAAAACACTAAGCTCTAATTAAACTTTAAAGCCCAAAGAATAATATAGCCGGTCCAAAGAAATCAAAACACTAAGATAATAGATTTTCCCCTTTTTCTCTTTTTATTTATTTCGGCCTTGTATTCTTCTTTGTAAAAAATCGCTGCCTCGTTCCTCTTCGATCTGAAATTTGGGCTTCTGATAAATTGAAGACGGCGACTGATTGTTGGTCGATTACAATGGCTATTGCTTTGATTTGCTTCGGCAATCGACTCATTTTGATTTGCACACGGTCGCTTCAATTCGTCGAGTTCGGTATGAATTGGTATGTGATTTTATGCTCTTTGCTTTACTGGTTAATTTCCTTGAACTCGATGATTTTAATGCCGATGATGTAGATGGTTTATATAGGGATGAAAACCCTAAATTTACGTTCGAATATATTTTGAATTCGTTTGTTAAAAATTTGGCTCGACCTTTGATTTTGCATCAATGCTTGTGATTTGTACTGACTTGTTCAAATTCGAATATTTTGTGATTACTTGATTATCACGGCTTTGATTTTAAACTTGCTCGATTCCTTAATTACCACGGCTTTGAATTCTCTGACATTTTAACTTGACTTTGGTCGTGGTTGACTTCTGCCATTTGAAATGATTTCTGGACTTTGTTCGATTTACTATATATACCTCGTTTTGAAATTGTTTGACTCACGGCTTCGACTTGATTTGAAACTGCTGTTACATTCACTTGACTTCTTCGACTTGATCAATTTCTGTTATCACTTTGACACTCACGGCATCTTCCTGTATTAATTGAACTGTATATGTATTCATGTTGTCTTTGATTTGTTTGTTGTCCACACTTTGTTAATATACACTGCTCTGTGTACATTTGTCTGTTCTACTTCATCGATATATATATATATATATATGCATGTTTGGTTTTCTTGTACACACACATCTCTGTTTTTGTTGTTCTTGAAGTCATGTGTATTTTGGTCTTGAGCTCTATATATATGTATGGTTTACACTGTGTCTTCATTTGGCCTTCCTCATCTACTTGTATTTGCATGCTTGCTGCTGCTTTGTACATGCTTTGATTCATAAACACTTGATGTCTGACTGCATGTATATAAGTTTGGTCTATATGTTGTTTTGAGTTTGGAGCTTGTGAGTTGCATCCCTGGTCTACATTGGAGTTTTATTGCTTTAATCTTGAAACTGCTTTCAAGCTCCATTGTATATTTGTAATGTCTGAACACTTAAGTCAGGTCTGGTGGTAGCATTGCATTCATACTTCATGTTTTGACATGTGCTTGACCATATACATGTTTCGAGCCTCTGTTTCACTGGTCATTCGAGTCTGCACTGTGCACTGGTTGAAGCTCTTTACTTTTTGAACTGTATTCATGACTTTGCTTCATCTGATGCATTGTATCTGATCTTGAGTTACTTCGAGTTAATGCTTTGAGATAGTTTGCATATATATATATATATATATATATACTTTTGTATTCGGTTGTATTGCATCATGTCACTTGTGTTCATTGTGTAGTCTGGTTTTGGTTTCTTGATGCAGTCTTTATCTAGTTCATGATGTCTTTGTGCACTAGAGTCTGGTTCCTTCGAGTATAGTTCATTATTTCTTGTGCGTCGAGTCACTTGTACTTGACAGTTTTGTATTGCACCTGAGTTGAACCTAGCGTTGCCTCGAGTTTGACCTTGTGCTCGTATCGTGACTTTATTTGTATTGCACTTGAATATTTGTACTTGAGTTGAATCCAGCTTTTTATTGGGTTTGACCTTGTGCACATGTCCCTGCAGTTTTATCAAGTGTATATCGGTATGCACGGCCTTGTGGCATGTATAGTGATACACTCTGCATGTCACAAGCTGTTCGTGTATGATGAATTCAAAAATGAATATGATGACGAACAACCCAAATAACTGAGGCAAATAAAATTTTCAAAATACACATTTTGTTTTACACTTCAAAAATATTTCTTTTTCAATTTTACTGCGTTAGTGTTTATTTTGCAGATAACTCAGATGCTGGATTCAATCTGGAATAGGGTTGAAGATAAATACGAGTGAATGAGTGATATGTAGTGAGGTGCAAATGTAAATTGAAAATTGTGATGTAATCGAATTTGTATTGTAATTGAAATTGTGTATATATAGTGAGAGCTCAAATTTGTACTATTCAAAATTATAATAAATATTTTTTTGAATAAAATATCCGTTTGAATTTAAATTCTGTGTTATTTATGTTATTCAGCAAATATTTATTTAATTCTGTGAAAATAAAATAGTACATTAACAAATACATTTAATTGAACATATATATGTTTATTATCATCAAACAAAAATCATATACTTGCATATTCAACAATAACCAGAATATAATTTTGGTTAAACCACTTCCTACAACTCAAAGCATTCACATTCACATACTCAAATGAGATCATAAGAAGATTTGTACTATCGGTCAAAATCCATGTTATTTGGAACACAAGATTGTCGGAGATATACTTTTGTATTAGTCTATTCCTCCGTGCGAAGTGGGGTTAGTTGGTTAAAGAAAATACCGAAGGGGAGCTTCAGAACTGGACGTAGGATGAGAGGTCCGAACTAGTATATAATATCTAGTGTGCACGCTTTTATTTACCTTATTTATATTCAATTATTATTCTCTGCTTAATATAGTTAGTAATATACTCTCTCACATGTATATATAAGTTGCATTACTTAAAAAGATCCTATAGACTTTCAACTCTATCTCCAACACGCAATATGAAAATAAAGTAATAGTGTACTATTATAGATATTTTGTGTTTTACCGCATTCATCTAAAAGCCAAATAGTTAATATTCCAGTCAAAAATCATAAGTCATAAGCGTATATATAAGTACCTTCAAAATATTTTATAATCATAAACCAATATACATTATTCTTTCTTTCGAATAACTAAAGCATCAATCATGTACACTTGGGTATTTTAAACTTCGTTAAAAATTTATATTATTATACATAGTTTAGGTTAAACCAACATTTGAATCATTTATTATCTGAATTTTCCAAAGGTTATAAGAATAAAGTTTTACTATATACTTATATCTTTCTATATAATTTTTTGGATTACCAATCAGGTATGTAAATCAAGAGCTATAAACCCAGGACCGAAAGGGTTAAAATAAGGTCCATTGGTCTAGTTCAATCATCAAAATTCTAACATTTGCTCAAATTCTATTTTTAAGCTTTATAAATTGTTTATTAATTCTTTTAATTAAGTACTGTTTATTTTACGTGGTGTTACAATCCTAGCATTTACAAACGGGCACATTAATCATGTACACTTTCTGTATGTCGCACGTGCACTATACACATATATGTGTATTAAGTACACATATATTTTAACTTTTATGTATATTAAATTAATACTTTTATATATAAACAATTAAATAAAATAAAGGTTTAATTTAAAATACTTTAGATTGGATCTAAATAATTTCGACTTCATAGGCCCAATAAAGATCTAAAAACGAAAAATAATAATTGAAATTCACATATTTAACCCATTGCGACCCGGCTCAGTTCCGCGTTCTCCCAATCATCTTCGAGATTCTCCCTCTAGAGCAATTGCCTTATAATATCATTTATTAGCTTGTTATTTCCTTTATTCCATCTTTGACGATGGTTATCGATCGCATCACCATGTGCTTGTTCCATGAACGACCATGACGGTCGCTGCTCGAGTGCTCACAGTTAGCAATGCGAAGCTAAGTTCTTTATGTCTCTGGGGTGTCCATTCGTCATGGCCTCTCAGTTCTCTCACACGGACTTTCCTGATTCGTCCTCGAATTGCTTTATCCTACCAGCACTTCCTTTAACATTCCTTCTAAGTCTACCATTAACAGGGCTTACTACACAGTTCCTGCTTTTTCTAGCTTGAAGTTTTCGACTACCGCCACCTCGAGGTCAATTGATATCGATCTATGATGGGTACCTGTCAAACCACTTTGAGCGCTTACTCTAGGTGTTGGATGTCCTCTAAAAATTTTCTCCCTAGCTATGTTATGCTTCACTCTATGACTTGTTGTAGAAATTCCTTCATCAAATTTAGTTAGAGAATTCTTTCCTCCTTCATGATCTCTAGAGCGAGATCCTTCTCCTTGAGGGGCTTGCCTCATTATATTAAATATTTTAATCAATTCTTTCATCAATGTCCATCGCATTGCTTCCATTATTTGGTTGACTCTATCTATCATTCCTTCTGATTCCTCTTTAGTTACAAGATCTGGTGGCGGCTGCGGAGTTCCTTCACTACGACTTGGATTTCCAGCTTCCTTTACAGTCTACCCACGAAGCTTGCTTTCTCAATTCTTCCTACGTTCCATTTGATCTGATCTCCTTGTAGGTTTATCCAAATTTGAATAACACAAGAGACCTAGCCTGGTCTTCAACGTTCTTAGACAGAGCAAAAAAACATAAGCCAAAAAATTGGTCTAATACCCCTAATAGAATAGACTATGTAGAGCCAAAAAAACCTATGCACAATTTTTGGTTATGAATTTGTGATGATTATAGACTTCAATTACATGAATATGATGATTTAAATCGCTATACTTGATCAAATACTAGAGAATCTATAGAAAAAGCAAATATGCGAGAAGTAGATAGAAAAGGCAAGATACAAAAATTTGTAGTGTGTGAATTATGCCTATGTCCAAACTATTGATCTTTTATTATAATTTACTCAATAGATGCAAAAAAAATACGTTTACAATCTCGAAATTATATCAAAATTGTAATGGCAACACTTCCCCTTAGATATGCAACAACAATTTACTAAAATACCTTTTCTGTTGCACTTAGACCCATATTATTAACTGCAGTTGGTTGTTATTAAACCTTTGAGTCATCAATCTTCATTGCTAGTTGTTATCCACATATTTTATATAGGATATAAGCAAAGGAAAACAATGTCGAACGGATATACAGATGGAAATATCGGATCTTGCAGCAATATTAGCATAATAAATAATATCGAAGAGAAGGCAAGAAAAGTACACAAGGGGAAAATAGTTGATAGCAAAAGCCTATAGCCAATAACAATGCCGCATTCCATCAATAAAGGAAAAAGAGTATACCGCATGTCATCCATACCGCACTTAATCAATGCCGCATTGATTCCATGTCGTATTTTATCAACATCGCATATCACCCATGTTATACTCTTTCAATATAGAAACAAAGGAAGGTTGCCGCACTTTATCACTATGGAAGTTTGCAATGATGTCGCATACCTTCGATTCCGCGCTTCATCAATGTAATAAAGATAACGTCGAAGGCACTATACTTCATTGAGGCAAGAATTAATGTTGCGCACCACTAATACTATATGTCGTCAGGGCAGTGATATCGAATAACACCCGGTCGTAAGCCATCAATATTAAAGCGGCATGATGTATCATCAATGTCGCATCTCATTGATGTCGCATCCCTTCAATGTTGCCATCCAAGCAATGACACATTTATTCAATGCCGCCTCTTATCAATGCCTTCTCCTATCAATGCAGCCTCCTATCAATGTCGCCTCTTGTCAATGCCACCTCTTGTCAATGTCGCACAACATTAATACCATGGGATGTCGGAGGCCATGCAAAGAAAGAGCATTAAAATTATTCACAAGAGTAAATTCAAAAGGATTGGTGTGTTTTCCTTCATAAAGCTTCAAAGATATTCATGTTCAAGCCATCACCAAAATAGTAATTCAAGTTTCACATCGCCAATTGAAGTAAGTCTACCTCCTTCCCACCACTATAAATAGAGATACATCCTCTCATGGAAAGGGACCCTTAACTTCTTTCACTCTTATCACTTTTTCTAATTAGAATCTTCTCCAAGTTCTCTTCATTGAGAGCTCGAGAACTATTCTAATGGCAAAAAGGTTAACGAGGGAGAAGATGATATATTTGCAAACAAAGACTTGAATAATTAGAAAATTGCATATTTGCACACTTTGTAACAAGCTCATAATTGAATAAAGGACATGACTTGAGCATATTGCCTATTGTTATTTTGACTTGCCTATTTTATTTCTTGAACGTATGAATCATATTTCAAACAATTCCCTGAATAATCATAAAACCAAGGGGTATAATTAGAATTTCTTCGAATATGCCACCTTGCACAATCTTTTGGGTGTTGAACTAAATTTTAATTTAACACTTCTATTAGAATATTCTACATATGAAGATCCAAGTGAATAGGAGGAAGAACAAGTCAAAAAATGACTAAGATGATGGACCGTTACCAATCCATCCATCCATGGATGTTGTTGTCCTTCTCATATTTCTTCGAGATATGTTCATGTCTTCAAGTTTTATTCCTTTCTTGATGCTTCTATATCAGTTTCTTCACCATATTCACTGCGAATGATGACATGGGGAAAATATGATGGATCGTTAACGATCCATTGACTTAGCCAATTTTCCTCATCTTTTTCTTGTTATGCGTTGCACTCGATCATCTTTGAATCCAACATCTACTTTCTTTATCATTTTGAAGTCCAATATCATTGAATTATCGCTTGTGAAAAATCACAAACAACATATGAACTTTCAATTTTTTGCAAAAAGATACACAAATATTTCAGATTTGTGCAGCATTTAATCTTTTGTTACATTTATTTTGAAATGTGAATTTTGGTTGGTTTTTGAGAAGATAACGAACACTATTAAGCATTGAAAAAAGTAAGGGTTTGTTTTGAATTTCAATTATGTTGAAGTCCTTCCACTCTATCAACATTAAAATTAAGGATCGGATCCTTAAAACCTTAATGCAAAATCTCCATATGAATAAATCCTCTAATGCATATCATATAATTAATGAAATAATCTATATTAACAATATTATGCAATGTAAACGGTTTAAGGTCTCCACTATACATTAATAAGGAAATCAATTAATCATTAAAAAATAGAAAACAGTTTAAGAGGCACAATTTGGATGGACAAACATATCGTTATTTGTATGGTGATATGATATGCATGTATACAAGTTATGGATGAACACGAGAATGACATGGAAAGGTTACAAAAACGTGTCACCAATTACAAATGACACGTGTTAAGATGCATCGATCCCCTCCCTTTGAAATCAACCCGCAGTTTTACAAAATTACATACAAAGCAGAAAAGGGGTTGATACAAACGATTTCTTCCATTCCAATCCCCTAGGGTTTTTTATTCAACATCATTCCCAATTTGCATCCACAGAATGTCCATACATATCCATTTTCTAGCTATTTATATATTATTGCTTTGTTGTGAAATCGCATAGCAAGAAGAGTTGAAGCGGTGATGATGAAAATGACATTCGGTAAGATTTTGGTTGCGACGATATTGATGATGATTAGCGTTTCGATGAATAGATGTGATGGTTATGAAAGGCCAAAAGCCAGACGCAATCTCGCTAGTCTCGTAAGTGTTGTCAAATCAGATGGTCCCACTCCTCAACAGGTACTTTACCTCTTCTTCTTTCTATTGTTTGCCAAATGCTTCCAGTTTTCTGTTTAATTATTCTTTATACATACATGATACATTTACCCTAGAAGTTAATTATGTTTTAGTTTGCTCTGAAAGATGATGCCTTATAAGATTTCTCGATCTGGTAATTATGTACATTTTATTTGTTTACCAAAATCTGGAAGTGGGTTAGGCAAAACATCCAAGTTAGTGAATCCATAATCAAGGAGATGAATAAACTATTATTCATCACTTAACTGTTAGATGAATAAACGTGCAGGCATGTAAATACATTGATGACTTTAGTATGATGATGATTAGATGATGGAGAATTGTTAACTGAAAATTCATTGCTTGTCTTCGATTTCTAGATTCATTTGATCCTTTGAATATATTGATCATATGCCACAATATCCCAATTTTGTTATCCGTTATTCAATCCAAACTAGCATTGGGAGCAACGGGGAAAGCAGCAAGGTTTTCTGCTTTCATGTCTGAACTTAAGCTCCGGCAGTGATGGCACAAAATGCATGAGAGTTCAAACATAAAGTAGGAACTATTCTCTTTTTTTCTTTCTTTTCAATTGAAAAAGATTAAAAGGTTTTTCACAAACAAATTTAAATCATGTTTGGGCCTGGATGGAGCTAGAAAGAGCAGCAAGTGGTGAACACAGTCCCCCTCTATATTTGTAATTTCTTTTATTGAATGGTAGTAAATACGCTAAAAAGAGATAAAATTACCAGGATTATGGAGAGTTGCCAGACAAAAAAGTGATGTAATCTATAGTTTTAGATGCCATGAATTTTAATAATTGCATAAGGGTTGGAATAACACATTTTGGGCCAAATTGATCTTGATGTAACCGGTCACCTGCCACTTTGGTACCGTTTGTTTCCAATAGGCAGTTATTTGATCATTTATTGACGAATACGAATTTTGCGGTTGTTTGTTTTGAATAAGTATTCATACTTGAACCACTTATTTAGGGAAAAGTGTAAACAATTTCATAAAGTTTTTTCAAATTCTGAATGCTTAACGATAATTTCTTCTATATTTACCCAAAGTTACATTTGTTACATTGCTATAAAAAACTAAAATTTCAAAAATTTGAAAATAAAGATTTTGAAAATATATTTTATTCAAGGTTTTAAACTTTCTTGGTTACTTTGCTAAATTCAGGTTCTTTTTCAAAAAAATAAAAATAAAACCAAATCAAATAATATTTTAATGTAGAAAAAAGTAAAAGTTAAAATCTAAAGCTAAAAAATTATGAACTACGGAATTTTAATAATTTTTTTTTTAAAATTAAATTTTTTAATTGAATTTCTGGAAACTTAATTCATGGAAATTTTATTTTTTGAAAATTGAAATTCTGAAATACAACAAACTGAAATTTAAATCTTCCAAAATTAAAAAATTTCGAAATTATCTATCATTCAAGTTTCTACAAAACCCAATTATTTCCAAAATTAAATTTTTTTCAAATTTCAAGTTTTAAAAATTTAAATTTATGGTTCAAAGTTTTTTTTTAATAATTACCACGTGATTGATATAAAAGGATGGTATTGTTCCATTTCCATTAGTTCTAATCAGTGGTTTTAAAAATATAAACAACCAACTTTTTTAGTTCAGCATTCAGCAACAAGTATTATATTTTCAACATTCAACTTTCAGTTTTCAGAATTATAAACAAATCGAAGCCTTAATAATATACTTCTTTAGAAGCATTATAGCCTGCAAAGCAGCATGTTAATGCTACTTAATAGCATCCAAACTTTTTTTTCTTGGAGAAGGTAAAAATTAGCAA
This sequence comes from Allium fistulosum, assembly GCA_030737815.1. Taxonomy (NCBI): domain Eukaryota; kingdom Viridiplantae; phylum Streptophyta; class Magnoliopsida; order Asparagales; family Amaryllidaceae; genus Allium; species Allium fistulosum. The sequence continues at coordinate 12,266,755 of JASFAW010000014.1, forward strand.
TTCTTTGTAGGTGAAGTTTTCCGCCTTTTTTATGACTTATCTGTGTTCACTACTGCTTCGAACACATCTGTTGGAGATGCTTTTAGCAATGTTAGTCAATATCACACCACCCAATATAATTAACTCATTTTCCAAATTATAATCGAATATACTAAACTCTAGTTTATGATTTGCAAAACGTGTGCATGTATGTGAATGACATTTAAGCAGTTTTGTCGATGGTGTAGGTACACATATCTCAAGTGGGCCTGGACAAGATGAGAGTGACCTGGATAACGGGTGCCAGTGCTCCATCAAGAATAGACTATGGCACCAAATCGGGCCAGTACCCCTTCTCTTCCTCTGGCACCTCCTCAACCTATCGGGTCCTCCTCTACAAATCGGGCTTCATCCATGATGTCATCATAGGCCCATTACAGCCCAACACCATTTACTACTACCGCTGCAGCGTTAGCACAGCCCATGAGTTTTCCTTCAAAACCACCCCCTCTCAGTTGCCCATCAAGTTCGCAGTCACCGGTATTTCCTTCAATTTACTACCATTTGCATTCCTTTGAACAATTAACTAGTGGGCAGATTTTATATATAACCCTATAAAGAAAACTTGTTGCAACAGCAGACTTACTTAAAAAATTACAGAAATAGACCTAGTTTTCAATGTGGGCTGAATTCGTACATGATCACTTTAAAAGAGCACATGTGCAATTTCAACTGAAATTAAAATTGAACACGGGCACTTTAAAAATGCACAAGTACAAAATTTGAAATTGCACAGGTGCACTTTTATAGTGCACATCAGCAATTTCCGGGCATTTGAAAACTAGACCTATTTGTGTAATAAGTTTTTAGTTAGTTTTTTTATGTGCTTACACATAATATTCATCTTTAACCATTTAATCCAATCCTTAGAGCATCTCCAACAGAGCGAGAATTCTCAAATCCGCACCCAAAATCGTCCCCAACAGAGTGCGAGAATGTGTGATAGTGCGAGAATGGGGGGCTTCGGGCTGAGAATGCCCAATCCATTGAGGCGCCTGTTGAACAGGCGCCTGTTGAACAGGCGCCTGGTAACAGACGCCTGTTGCTAGTAGGCGCCTGTTAAACAGGCGCCTACTATCTTCTAACGTCGTTTTCCCAACGGTCGTTTTTCCTCTTTAAATACCACTCCCTCTTCTTCGTTCATTTCAAACCAATTTTCATTTTTGCAATTTTTTTCTGCCACCGATCTCAACTGAAAATGTACTCCGATTTCGACGTTGTAGCTGCAAGGGCCAGTTTTGACGAATACGACTTGCAAGACGCTACGATTCCTGTTGGGGGGGAAGTAACTAATGCAAGTTGGAGCGCTGCGGAAGACTACGATCTTTGCTACATTTACTGTGCACTATCAGTCAATCCTATTCGAGGGACCGATCAAAGTGGTGAATCTTTTTGGGGCAAAATTACTAATTGCTACAATCGGAAGAACATTAATCGAAAAAGAACGCTATCTTCGGTCAAAGGTCATTATGGAAAAATAAATCGTCAAACGCAAACGTTCGATTCTCAAATGTTCAAATTGAAGCAAACGAATCCTAGTGGCTTTGGGAATGAAACACATTTAGTAAGCTTCAATGTAATTTCATTGTATTTTTTTCATCTTAGTTCCTTAAGTTTACCAGTTTTTTTTTGAACAGAGAATGGCCGCAAACAAGTTGTTCAAACAAATCTATAAACCTGATAGTAAACAAGCACCACATTTTTATCAGTTCATGCACGTATATGACATGTTGGTCGAGCATGTTAAATGGAAATCATCGCTTCAGAAGACCGTTCAACAAGTTCAATCAAACAGCTGTAGGGGTAAAACGCCTAGAGTTGGAGAAACCTCCAGTCCTATGGAATCCCAAGGAAGCTTCGGTTTAGGATCAGAAGAAGGCCCATCCCCAAATGAAGATCATTTTGTTAGGCCATAGGGTGCAAAAGCGGCCAAAAAGAAGCAGACTGCGGCAGCGGATCAAGACGAAATTAAAAAACTCATGCTTGAATCTGAGGAAAGATTTAACCGGGCAATGGACACTCGAGCACTGCAACACCAAGAAAAGTTATCAAGAATGGATCAACTTATTGCTGGAAACCGCCAAAGAGATGAAGATGCAATCATGTTTATGGATACGTCACATATGTCTGCAGAACAGCTGCAGTATACGGAGCAAAGAAGGAGAGAAATTATGAGGCGTAGACTTGAAGAGGATCAGTAAATGAATTACCGTTTCTACAACCATTGTATCTTTAAGTACCGTTATTTGTATTGTGTTCTTAATGCAAGCAATTAGTAATATAAGTTTTTCATTCAAATTGCATTACACTAAAAAGTGATTTCCAGAAAATTGCTTAATTATACGGAAACAGATTACAATAACCTTAATACGAAACAACATAAACCGTAGTAGAAAACGTACGAATACAAATACAGTTTCACTGATTTCCAGAAAACCCCCAAAGATGATCTATGAGATCATTTTGTAGTCTTCGATGAAGGTGAGCACTACGGTATGACATTTGACTTTGTACATGAAACTCGAGTTCAAGTGCGCTTCCAATCATATCGTTGCGCCAAACAGGCGGTGGTGTAGGAGCACCCTCGTACACGTAATCTTCTTCCATGTCTTTTTCATCCTCTATAATCATATTATGTAAAATAATACAAGTGTATATTATTTTTGTCATTTTAACTGGTGACCAAAGTCTGCATGGATTACTGACTATGGCAAATCTAGACTGAAGAACCCCAAATGTTCTTTCAACATCCTTCCTCTGGCCTTCTTGCATCGCTGCAAACTTTGCTTGTTTATTGTTTTGTGGGTTAGAAATTGTCTTGACAATGGTACTCCATTTCGGATATATACCATCACCTAGATAATATCCATGATCGTACGTGTTACCTCCCAAAGTAAATGTACAAGGAGTAGATCTTCCGTTTGCTAAATCATTGAACAACGTAGATCGTTCGACTACGTTAAGATCATTGTTCGAACCTGGCATTCCAAAAAATGCATGCCATATCCATAAGTCATAAGACGCTACAGCTTCAAGAATAATAGAGGACCTATGAGATTTACCCTGATAAGCTCCAGCATACGCCTTTGGACAATTCTTCCACTCCCAATGCATGCAGTCTATACTGCCTAACATTCCGGGCCAACCTCTACTACCATGCATATTTAATAAGTTAATTATATCGGTCTCGTTCGGTCGGCGTAAGTATTGATCACCGTAAATGTCCACGATAGCTTGACAGAAATGTTCCAAACACTCTAATACCGTGCTTTCCGCCACTTTCAAATTTTCGTCAAGTGCGTCCGTCGGTCCTGCATATGCAAGCATTCTGAGTGCAGCTGTCATTTTTTGAATTCCTGTCAAACCCATTGTACGAGATGCATTGGGTTTGAAGATAAAGTATTTGTCATGCTGCTTGATACATTGGAGGATTCTAAGAAATAGAGGACGCCGCATGCGGAATCTTCTTCTAAAATCGGCATCTGTGTAAGTAGGATTCGGAACAAAGTAGTCTTCCATCAGTCTGTCGTTGTGCCATGAATGTCTACGATTTTTATACCGACGACCAACAACTGATCCACCGTGTTGCCTGCTAGATTGACCAACCTGTAGCGCAGCCATACTTAGTAGTTCCTTTTCGCGGCGAAAATGATCTTCCATCATTTCATCAAATTCGTCGTCGCTATCATCAAAAAATATATAATCTTCGGCCGCCATTTGTTATATTTGAAATTGTATGAATTAAGACTGAGCAATAATACTTCTCAACATCTAGCAAGCCTTTTATAGCTTAATTCCCGGTACTGTTCCCATCCCATCATACAACTGTAGCCATCCCAGCATACAACTGTAGCCATCCCATCAAACAACTGTAGCCATCCCATGTTTAAGCAAGTACTGTATGTAGGAGCAGTGTTGAATGGTTCTTATCGTACTACTGTAGCAATATTACTTTATCTTATCATACAACTGTAGCCATCCCATCATTCACCTGTATCATCACATCATTCAACTGTAGCCATTTTCTTAACGCAATAATACAGAAATGAACAAGCCATTGTTACTGAAACAGCCAACAGTAATACAACCAACCAAAAAAACCACTACAACCAACAAGTAACAAACTCAACGAGAATACACTCAACTTAAGGATATCCAAATCGTTCTAGCCAATTTTGACGTACGATATAAGCCTCATGGCCAGTGAACGTGCTGTGATATTTGAGAAAGTAACGACCTTCAAAGGTGGAACGGGTTGGTTCGAATACATTTTCAAATATAACTTCATTGATAACTGTACTGTACCGCGTACAGGCGTTGCAGAAGTTTCCATACGTAGTCCTCAACTCTACCTTCGTACGTCTGGTTCTACACTCAACATTGTTATTGTATAGTTCAGCAATGGTGTCCCAAAACTGAGTTGCCATTATCTCTTCATCGTCGCACATCTGATCAGTTTGTATAAAAACATTTACTAAATGTTTCAATTCAGTAGCCGAAAATATTATGTTACTCATTGATTGAATTTACCGAACTTTTAAATGCTGTGTAATATGAGTACAAAACTTTCTTTTAAATAAACAAGTCGTGATCCGCGTACAATAAAATGAAGCATGAGATTAAAGACCACGTGTCTAACATCCATAAACTGATTGCCAAACAAACACAAATGTGTTTGTTACATCAACATCTTCACAATTCTAGTACATATAAGCTTAATAATAACCAAGCATAAATTAGCATCATCACCACCATATATACAGTCACATAATAACAGTCACATAATAACACAGTCTAAAACATCTAAATGGAGCACATCGGTCTATGTGATCAGAACCGCTATCAATCTCCTCATCGTCGTCACTATCGTCGTTGACGTCATCAAAGTCTTGCGGCTGAGGTCCCGCATGAAGCTGCTCCTGAAGCTGCTGAATCTGGGTCTGTAATCCCTGTATCTGAGCATCATATTGAGTCTGCTGTTGTTGGACCGCGGTCTGGTAACTCTGATACATCATCCCTGTATAATCGAGCGTCATACGCTCAAATGCAGCAATCATCCGTCTATCATAATCCATGTACTGAGAAAACTGATATGCACACACGAAAATGCTGTAGCGCATATGTATCTAATGCTACGTACAAATAACCAATAATAGCAGTACCATAATCATATATATGGAGTCCATCCACATCTACTAACCCAGCCAGAAAACCAAGTCTAATAGTACCCTTATTGTTACTAAAAAATGTAGACCCAAAAAGGTATAGTATGAATGCACGGATAACGGGAGTGTGCATATCCTCAACGGCCATGTACTCTACTATATAACGCTGCAAACAAGGTAGAGTAACAGCTCCTCCTCTAACCTCCTCATCGGCCATAGTCGGTAAATAAGCTGAATATGACTCGAACTCCTCGAATGAACTATCAAATGGAACAGGGAGACGGTCAGGTCGACCAACCTCTATGCCAGTGAGCATATAAAAATCTAGGGGAGTCAGTCCTAACCCAAAATCAGGAAAATGAAATGTGTGAGTGGTCGGCCACCATCTCTCGGTAAGGGCCTCTACTAGACAACGATCTACATGTGCAAATCTAGGTAAAGCAAGAAATTCACCAAAAGGTGATGCATGTAGCCTATCCAAAATCGGCTTCGGTAACTGATCAAAATATTCAGACATACACCTATACCAACTACCTCTCATCGCAACGTGACGAACCTAAATATATGATTATTTAAGGTAAATAAGGAATTATTATACATTTCAGCTTACATGGTGGTTTATTAAGCAATAAATAAATAACGTATACCTGTGGCGTCGCTATAGCTGCAGTAAGTCGATGCGAAACAGTAGGAGGCAAGTCGTGCAAAGATCGAAGATCGGCTGGAGTCACGGTAGCATCGGGAGGGATATGAGCAGGTTCGATATTGGCATCAGTCGTATATCGAACGGTGCGTCTACCGGTTTTGACCGGACGGGGCGGCATTTGGACGCGAAACTGGTTTGAAAATGGAGGTTGAGAAGAGGGAGGAATGAGAGGAAATGGGGAAAATGCGCCTGATATAGGCGCATTAACCAGGCGCCTGTTGAACAGGCGCCTGGACATCAGGCGCCTGTTCAACAGGCGCCCGCCCTCATTTCTGTTGTAGAAATGAGGGCTCCAACATTTTGGAGTGCGGAAATTCTCAAATCCGCACTCCAAACTGTTGGAGATGCTCTTAGTAGTATAAATTACAAAAGAATGTCATCTGAATGAATCATTTCCTCATGAAATTAGGTGACCTCGGTCAGACTGAATGGACAAAGTCAACATTGTCCCACATAGCAAGCTACGAGCACGACATGCTAATCCTTCCAGGAGACCTACCCTACGCCGACTTAGTCCAACACTTATGGGACTCATTTGGCAACCTGGTTGAGCCCTTAGCAAGCAAAAGGCCATGGATGGTCACTCAAGGCAACCACGAAGTCGAGAAGATACCCCTCATCCTAAAACCCTTCACCGCCTACAATGCCAGATGGAGAATGCCCTACGAAATAAGCGGGTCCGGGTCCAACTTGTACTACTCGTTCGACGTAGCAGGCTCGATCCACGTGCTCATGCTGGGCTCTTATGCTGAGTATGGCCCAGGCTCTGATCAGTACAAGTGGCTCATGGCTAACTTGGCTAAGGTGGATAGAAGGAAGGTGAAGTGGTTGATAGCAGTGATTCATGATCCTTGGTATAACAGCAATAAAGCACATCAAGGGGAAGGTGAGAACATGAGGAAGGCCATGGAGAAGTTGCTGTACACTGCCAGGGTCGACATTGTATTCGCTGGTCATGTGCATGCCTATGAGCGATTTGTAAGTGATAATTCTATTTGTACGCCTAAATTTGTTGTATACACACCAGTCTTCAAAAAAATAAATAAAAAAGGTTGAAATACCTTATCTACAACAGAAGTAAATAATATCTTCTGCAGAAACTCCCATTAAAAAAGAAAAAAAAAAAAAAAAAAACAAAAAATGAAAAGAAAAAAAACATAAAAACCATAGAAATCCCTACATTTGTATTTTAACTATGCAGATGCTCTACAAAATTTAAAATTTACCTCATGTACCATATGCGTGGTAGATTTTTTCATTTTGCTCTTGGTCTGTGTGGAATCTCGACTTTCCAGCAATAAAAATAACGTATGGCGTTTTGTGGAAAATTTGACTGTGTGTAAACCAAAATAGGATGTATGAACACAACCAGCCGCCAAGTTGGAATGTGTTCTGGGTTCAATGCATATTCTTTTGCAGTTTACCATCATTATTTTGGTTTTTGATATATGTGCAGGGACGGGTGCACAACTATAAGAAAGACAACTGTGGGCCAATGTACATAAATATGGGAGATGGAGGCAACAGAGAAGGGTTGGCCAGAGATTACATTGAACCAGCTCCTAGTATTTCGCTCTTCAGAGAGGCTAGTTTTGGCCATGGAAGGTTGGAGGTTATGAATGGAACTCATGCTTTATGGACATGGCATAGGAATGACGATGATCAAGCTGTGGCTGCTGATCAGGTTTGGATAACTAGTGTTCCCTCCAACAAAGCCTGCAATAGTTTTAAAAAGAAGATAAATTGAAATGTACATACTGTTGACAAATGAAGAAGGAAAAAAAGAAAAAAAAAATTGATTCAGTTGTAGTGTTATTATGAATAAAGATAAAGATGGTTGATGTGAACTTAAGCAAATACTATGATATATGGAATGGTAATGGGCTGGATATGGGACTTGGGCAAATATTATGGCCCAATAACAGGTGTCTATTCAGCCCTTTTTTGTGGAATGTGTTCATTTTCTCATTTACCAGTTGAATCATGTGCAGAGAAGGGGGGAAAAGAGATCATGATTCTATTTTGGCAGTGTATATGATTTTGATGGGAGTATAGGCCCAAAAGCATGTGAATGTTTTCCTTGCCTTCATTCATTTTGTACCCTCATCATCTCTTCTACGTTTGATTATCATCATTTATTGTTATTGAGTTTGTTGTCCCTTTTTAACGCTGTAATCATCTTCTTCAAGGATCATGTACATGGACATATGGGGAAATCCTTATTCCTGCTTAATATAAAATACTCTATTTTCTTATGAATATGATGATGCATAGTGAAATTAATAGGCTGACCTCACACCTTTTTTTGGGCCGATTACACCACTGGTTCTGCAGAAGAAATATGTTCATTGTTTTGCAGCATGCATCATCAAAGTACCCACCTACCATGTGCATTATTAGTTTTCTTGTAGAAGAAAACAGTCGATAGCTTCTTACATGTAATTATACTTTCCTTCTATTTTTCTTTTTCTTTTAAAGATGGAAATAATGATGTTCTATGTATCTTCTACTAAGTTTGTTCTTTCACCAAAGTAGTATTGCATGATATCTATTAGTTCTTCTAGCAAATCATGTCAAATCTTGAGAGGAGGACATTTTCAGAGTATTTGTACTTCCATCTTTTCAGTCCACAAGTGCTTCTCGTAGTTCTAGCTTCCATGCTTTTGCCCATTTTTAAATTGGAATGAATTATTGGCCTGTTGCAATTTTATAAAAAAATAAACCTAACGCAAGTTTAAATTTCCCAAAGACCAAATTTTTTCCTAGTTCATAAAATATAACTTCTTTGTGCTCTAGATTTTTTTCTTCACAACCATGGCTTCAAAAGTTAAGGTTTTTAGGGACAATGATGACGATTGATCGAAATAGCGGTAGGATTCGGTGAAAACGACGAATAATACTATTGAAATGATGGTGATGGAGAAGGTGATATTGATGAAAAAGGTGGTTGGAGATGTCAATAGAGGAGGCGGTGACAAGAGCGGTGAAGGGGGCAATGACGAGGAAGTTGACCGTAAAGATTCAGAGTGAAAATGGACCAATTGGAAAAAGGATTTAAACATTATAGTTTGTAGTGTTATTTGCATATAACATTCTTTGAACCTTTGTAAATATATCGCATTTAACCCTTTTTATTTTATTTTTTCCACAGTCGAATTTGTGTTGATTTCAACGTAGTTGATCAAAGTTACCTAAAGGAATATTGTATTTAGAAATTTTAAATTTTAAACTTTTTTTCTCGAATTTACAAATGAAAAAACGACGTCCTTCTTCTAAACAAAATTTGACTGATGCTTTTCACCGTTCCTCTACCTACCACTCTTCTTCTTCCATAACAACTCACTTTTCCAGCTTCTCTAATCTCGCCTTCCACTACCGTTTCTATGTCAAAATCTTACTATTTTCACCGCTGCTCCTTTTTGTCCCATCGAAGAACATAATTGTTTCAGCCACGAGTCATAGGGCTCTTTTTGGCATGGCTGGAAACGATGCTTTAGATGCGGTGGTAGTAGACACATGGCTCCCTAGTGTAGAGACACGGTCAGGTGTTTTATGTGTGGGAAATTGGTGCACAAACGTTTCTCTTGTCCAGCTAATAGAAAGTTGCTGCGAATGAATTAAAAGATTTTGACTACTGTCGCTTTTAAATTGCTCGTTAAAATTATCTCAAAAGTTTTAGCTAATAGGCTTAGTTTCAAAATGAATAATTTAATCGATAGTTCGAAAACTGATTTTATTAAGGGTAGAAATACCACGGATGAGGTTGCGCTTGTTCTACAGTTCATTAATTACTACTGTAAAAATAATGTCACTTACACAGTTCTAAAACTAGACTTTACCAAATCTTTTGATTCGTTGAATTGGACTTCCCTTAATGACTTATTATTGGCTAGAGGTTTTTGCAGGAGATGGGTACGTTAGATTATGGCTCTTCTAAAGATAAGCAATTCTAGTATTATGGTAAACGATATTCTAAGCAATATAATCCAATCAAAACATGGTCTTAGGCAAGGTGAACCTTTCCCCCCCTTTTGTTCAACTTAGCGGGTGACGTTTTTACTAGGATTATTAAGTTATCTACTGGTAATTGGATTTTAAATAGGATTGGAAATAAGGTTTCAAGTTGTGGTCTCTTCGTTCTTCAGTACGAAGATGACACCATGCACTTTACTTGGCATCTACCTCGTACTATTGTAGCTCTTAAATTTATTTTGTACAACTTTGGATTACTATTTGGTCTAAAAATTAATTTTGATATAGTTCAATTTTAGTGCTAAACGACATAGGCAATGTAGAGAGTCAGGTTGTCACCACGTTAAACCGTAACACTATGAACTTGCCCCATAGATTACTTAGGGTTCTTAGTAAGACAAACCAAGCTTAGGCACAATGACTGGTTAACTATCGTTAATAAAATTAGCATAAGATTATGTAAATGGAATGACAAATTTTTATCGAGGTGGGTAGGGTGGTTCTAATCAACTCGGTTTTATCAACGCTAACCATTTATTGGATGTCATTTATCTCTTTTTAAAATGGGTAATCGATAAAATAGAAAAGATTAGGAAAGACTTTTTGTGGGCTGGGGATAACTCCAGTAGTAGTTTAAAGTGCCTCGCTAGTTGAGATTCGGTTTATTCATCGAACGACGAGAGAATGTTAGGGATAATCTATCTTCATAACCTCAATGCTTCCTTAATAGGAAATGGCTCCGATAGTTTTAACACTAATAACGATAACTAAATTTGAGAAGAACTAATTTCTAATCCATTTTATGGAGGCTCTCCTAACTTACACCAATTAACTCCTAGATACTTAATTTATCACACTTTTTGAAAATCAATTTTAAAAGGCTTAGATATTTTTAAACTAGGTATTAGTAACATTATCCATTCGGGTAATAACACATCCTTCTGGCATGATTGCCGGATCATTGCTATTTCTATTAAAGTAGAATTTACAGAACTCATATTTGTAATTTTAAAAACGTATTAATTTCGGAAGTCTATAGACCTAATTTAAAATTTTCTTTGGAGTTCAGCATTAACGTTGCACTAAAAGGAACTACTTTCTTCTAATTTCCTCTTCTATGTGTCAAATTAGAATGATATAATATAGACAATAATAACGATATTAAAATATGATGTTAGGATAAGACTAATAACTTTATATCTAATTCATTTTACAAATTTCTAAATTTCTCAAGAATTAAATCCAATCTTTTTAAATCAATGTAGAAAGCGAATGCACCCCCAAATCCAAGTTACATATGTAGTTATTATTACATAAGAAACTTAATACTATTGAAACTTTTTTGAAAAAGAATGTGCATATTGATAACAAAAATACATTCTGAAATATGAACCTAGAAACAATTGCACACTTATGCTTTGACTGTCGATTTACTGATTCCACGCTTCTGCACATCCATATAATTTTTGGTTTTAATATTACATTTATTGTTCGTAATTGTGAGTCTTATTGGTCCCGGTTGAAATTTACTTCTGGATAGCGATTCTTATAAGACACTCTTTTCACTATCATAACTTGGTATATCTGGTTTGACAGAAATCCAAGATTGTTCAATAATAGTAATACTTCTACAATGGATAATTTGATCCATATAACTGCGTTTTTTAACTGAATTTCGAACAATACCAACAAATTAGCTAATATCAACGGTTCTCAGGAGTTTCTTAAAAAAGTGAAATCCCGAATTGATGTGAGAGAGAATTGTTGTTAACAATAGAAACAATAATGCTATAAGTGTCATCTTGATAGATGAGAACGCACACGATCATTTCAACTCACTACTTTCATTGGGTAAGTAGCTCATGTCCAATGTCATTGCCTGTGGCTTCCTTGTCACACCCAGTAGCTTCCTTGTCACACACAGGCTGCTATACCTCGTGCATGTTACTTCTTCGCCTCTTGCATATATATGCATGTAATTGATTTATATACATATACGTAATACTCCATATTTTGGAGGGTCCATAATATGAGAAATTAATTTAATTAACATTAAATTAAAATTGAATTGATAATATGGAGACATTATTAATTAAATAATTAAAGTAATTCAATTGTAAGAATTGCCTAAGGAAAATTTAATTAATTAAGTGAGATCCACTTTAAAAAGTTAATTGGATCGACCAAAGATAATTAAAGCAATTTTGGTTGGTCTTGATTAATGAAAGAAAACAATTTAATTTTTAATGGGAAGAATTTGGTTAAGGGGAATAAGAGCCCATGTTCCTAAGCTACATCCACTATCCCACATCACTTTCGTTTCATTTTCATTCACAAAACAAAACTTCCTAAGAACTCTAAGCAAGGCCGACCAATATTTTCCAAAGAAGAAGAAGATGATTTCAAGCTAGAAAAGATCAAGCTTTCAAATTTAAGAAGGAAAGAAATTAAAACAAAATTTCTTAAGCTAGGTGAGTAAATATTTCTTTAAAACCTATGCCTACTGATTTTAACTAGATTCGATTTTATATGATTGTTTTTTATGATGATAAATATGTTTGAATGATTAAACATTTATTTGGTTGTGTTGGGAATTTATACGAAACAAACTTGTTTATGTTTTGGGGTAAAACATGGGTAAATCACCTCCAAATACCATGAAATTTTAATATGATATGCTCTATGATGAAATAAAGATGTGTTTTTAATTTCATAATTTTTAGGGTTAATATGAATATTTTATGAATTTTCTAAGTTGAAAAAAATAGTTAATTTCAAATCACTTAATTATTAAAAATAAAAAATTAATTATTTTATTCTGAAATTTTCATATAAGGTAGAATATGATAAAAGTGATTTTTGGTGGGTTTTTGGAATTTTTCCCATTAATTTTCTATTTTATAGAATTATATAGTAACGTAAAGACTAATTAATTAAGGAGATAATTAATTAATTAAATTAATTATGTAGGTTAACATTTTCTGAAAAGAGAACTAAAAGGAATGAATTTGGGCCAATAGAAATTCAACACCAAACGGTGTTAGATATAAAGTAATTACTTAAGTCAGTAATAAATCAGTTTTCAATTAAGTCACAAGAGTACCATTGAACTCTTGTTGACCCAGGAAAATATAATCCATGAAAGCTTTATTAGAGCATGAGGACTCGGCAGTATAGTACATGAAGGCAAGGAAAAATAATAATAGTACATGATGAGGTAGGGACAATCATGAAAGCTCCATGTAAACAAGCAGCACACGTTAACTGTGACCACCCGCATTTCAGGAGGTTTAGGTCGACAATAAACCACACATGTCCAACTCAAAACAATTCGAAACACAGATAATCAATGGAGTTAATTAAGAAAAATAAGAAAAGTAGAAAATAAACATAGAATCTCGCAGTGGAATGACAAAATATAATAATCAAATAAACAGTTCATGAAGCTGTTTACACTATACATTTGATTATAATTTTACAACATCAATCAGAGTTATACATACAACGGAGACAAAATAAAACAATGCAGTAGAACAACATGATGCAGGGGAATAATACTAGTAATATAATATACCAAATCTTCATCTTCATCTTCATCTTCTAGAATAATATGATCTTCAATGTGCTGAAAACTCAGGACTGACCCGAGCATAAAGTAAAACAATACATTCGAGTCAGAACTAAAATATTCTTATGTAAGTCAAATCAATATCACATATAACAGGAGTGCAATAGCGTCAGAGATGTTTACGGGGTTTTACAACTCCTTTCCAGTGTATAACGTGCCTGCAATAACTCAGGAGATATTATGGGATTTTCCATCTCTTAAGGATCCGTCAAAATATCCATATATAGTAGAATAGGCTATATATGTAATGTCTAATCAGTAAAATAAATATTTTTCCTAGCGTTAAGGTTTTACATTAATCCCCCTTAACGCGTTTTTAAACATATGGTCTATGCAGGTCCTGTAACATAACCAGTAGATCGGTAGCCAGTGAGTCCCCTATAGGCACATGTTAAATCAAAATCGTAGTGGTCTCGTATAAGGATAAAAGTATGATAAGGCACGTGAGGCAATGCCCAAGGTAGGATACTACCAGTTTGCGACACCCTAGCTGATGGTAATGCAAAGCCGCAGCTACCGCTCACCGCGTCCAACACTCCCACACTCGAAGGGCACCTACCGATCAACAACAATGTGATGATAAAACGAAGAAGTGTGTCCGCTAGAGGTAGCTAACCTCATTGGCCAGGAAGGGCTCCTGTTTTAGTCATTTCCAATTGACACAAGTATCAGGGCTAATCCATCATTGTCCTCTTTCTTCAAATCCAACAACGTACACCAAATCCAACCACTTTATTCTGGAGTCTCCTCCACGTACACAGTTGTTAAAGTGGTTCCAATATCGACAGAGAGTATGCCAATAAGAGGTCCCGGTCTCTTTATCAACCAAACATCATTTTACACACCGGTTGGTACTTTTGCATTTCAATAGTGAATCAATACTTGATATCAAAATATCATATTCGCTTCAAAATCATATTCACTTCAAAATATCATTTTATTCACCATGAAATAAATTTCACTTCAAAATCATTATATTCATTTCGAAATCAATTTCATTTCAAAATCATTATATTCAATTCGAAATCAATTTCATTTCAAAATCATTTCGAATTTCGACTTAGGTTATAACTTCATTTTAATCACATTCGCATTTTAAATCAATGATTTAAACATAAACAGTTCCGACCTTAAACAGCTTGAATTTTGAAAATAGTTTGAATAATTTAAATTGTTAAAATAGTTTATATAGTTGAAAAAGTTTAAATAGTTTAGAGATTGAAAACATTTTGATATAAAATAGTTTGAATATTGAAAATGGGTTACATATTAAAATGGTTTGAAAATTTAAATAATTTGAAAATTTAAAAAGATGAATTTTTAAAACAGTTTATAGTAAAATAGTTTCAAATTTAAAACTGTTTCTTTCCATTTCCAATAATCTGGATTTAGGTCCAAAATTTCAATCAAATTGATTCAATTTGAAATCTTTCAATTTGAATTATCTTCAATCTCAAATCAATTTTAAATCGACTCGATTTTGATTTAAATTCAAATCAACTCAATTTCGATTTCAATTCAAATTAACTTCAATTTCAAAACGTTCATTTTTAACTTCAAATTCGATTCAACGATTCGATTCAATGGCTTAAGCTTCAATTCAATTCTCATTATGAACCATTTCAATTTATATAGATTTCAATTCCAATTCTGAAATACCGATTTAAACCACTTAAATCAAATTAAACTTCAATGATCAATTTAGATTTAAATCTTTAAATTAACTCAATTTCGAATATTTCAATTTCGAGCCCAAATTTGAAATATCAATCTAAATTACTTTAACCAAGATAAATTTTCAAAGTTCGAATAAAGTTCAAACCTTTAAAGCAATTCAATTACCATAATAAGTCGTACATCGATTATAACTTCAAATTCCAAAATAAATTCTTTAAACAATTTCTTTTACAAATTTCACCTTCAACATTTCAAAGCTCAAATTTGAAAATAACTCAATCTTTCTAAATTCGATTTTTATTTCTTTAATATAAAATCATTTAAATAAATTCAAATTCAAATTCAAGAATTTAAAACCATTTAATTTAACCAATCCGGTGTCCGTATATAATTTTCTATCCTATGGTCAAGTGATCAGTTATTTCATAGATCAACCAGATGGTTTGACCTTTCATCACAGGAATCAACCATTGCATAGGAATAAAGCAGCATCGAAACGAAATTCTATGATTGAATTGCTCGTGTGCTAATTTCTAGGGATGAAAGCTGGTGCACAACCGAGTTTCCTGAATTCAATTTAGAAAGAAATTAGTAACAGCCAAAAGAAAGGCAGCCTCGGGGAAGTGTTGCTTGGAACCAAGCAGCTAGGTTATCAATTCCTGAAGACATGAATTGGCGTATGAACATAAATTCTGTGACGAGAACAATCAAGCAAAGCATGCACAACTAAGGACATGTCAGGATAATCACAAAAAGTTGGAACTAAAACCATCAGACTTCCTCAATCCTAGAATAGGATTGAGAGCCAGACCAGGGTAATCGAATCATTTGTCCTAAACCTCCCCATCTCTCACAATCGCTCAAATACAAGCGTTCGAAATAGCTAGTCCCTCGAGTAGGGATAGGTACACAGATATTTGATCGAAAGAAATGTTGCAAAGTCCAAACATGAATAACCGCAAGGTTGGTTATATAATGGTTTTGTATCGCAAAACAGAGCATTCTGGCAACAAAATCGCCAACAAAGGAAATGAACGATTTAATGTTTAGAAATCAACCGTCACTCGTAGTCTGGCGATAACGAGAAGGATCGGTGACCTACTTACGATCTAACTAGATCATTTGGTTCCAACTTGCAGGAATATGCCACTACCCGAAGTTTGGTGATGCTAAGAAGAAACCCCCAGAATGAAACTATCGATACATCAACTTTCAGAAATAGAAGCAAGAGTTTGATTTAATCTTCAGCCCTACCTTCTGGCATCTCATGCTATCTGAAGATTCACGACATCAAGGAAAAATCCACAGAGTTGAGTCATCTGCGCACGAATTTCGAGAGATAGAAACCGATACATGATTAGGCTCTCAACACTGGACTTGGAAGAATTCACTCTAGCAAAAGATGGCAGTGATGCGTCTTTCCAGCACATGTACCCAGAATGACATTGGATGACGATGTCAACTTGGAGAAATTTAATTACAGTCAGGAAACAAACATCATTGAAAAAACCAGAGCTTGGAATCAAGTAGCAAAGTCCCTAGTTCTTGGAGATAGCAGCTATCATGTCAATCAAACTTGGGTAATCAAACGTAATGCCCAGGAGACCTAGTCTCCCTAAAACATGTAGACTTAGTATTCAGAGAAATCAACCCTATGGACTAAGGTAGATACACCAACACTTTGTTGAAATGAACTTAATTGAGCATGAGTAGGGATTACCTACAGAACTGGCTAGAACAAGCTACCTCATAGTTATGAACAAAGCTATGAAATAGAATATATCGAAATGACCACAAAAGTATTACTTACATGTATAGAATTATGGTAAATGAGTATGCTACACCTGAACACAAGAGGTGTAACAATGAGAAAAATCAATGCTCCGAATAGAGCAATTAAACCAACAGTCCTTGAAGACAGAGGCTGGTGTGTAGGTTGAATTCCGAAAAATGCAAAGGAAGGATAATCGCAATCGAACAAGTCATGCGCTAGTTTCCGAAGACTGAAACTGTGCCTGATCGAACTTCAATTACAACTCTAGAAGAGTAGCTGTGCCTTATAATTGAACTATAATTAATCATCCCAATATGCTAGGAATAATAAGTTGAGCCTAAGTTGCAAAGGACCCAACTTCTGGAGGAGCAGAAGTCCCTCCGCCAGACTAAAGATTGGATGACCAAAAAGTCATTTTCAACAATAAAACTTGGCATTCAACCCTGTGGGGTATGTTTTACTTTAAATAATATCCTCGTATAACCAACATCGAGAATCCAAGGGAAGTCGGCGTATGTTAACCTGTCGGGTTCTCAGCATTGACCATGGAAGATGTAGTGTGTTATCTACATGAGAAGAGTCCAGTATCCCGAATACTGCAAATGAACAATCTAGTGTAGATAGCTTGCTTACATTTGACAAACAATCCATATCATCCTTTGAAATTATCTTTTCCACACTTACCCATTATCGATCAATGATCGATGACGGAGCCGCTGTCCGTAGCGACACAGGAAGTTTTTCTTTTCAGGATCACTGGAGTATAGAAATGGGAAGAGAGATACGATTGAATCATCCACTATATCCGATTTTGGAATAAATCGTCGCATTAGAATTCAAAACGGTGACAGAAACTTAACCAAGTCCTCGAAAAGAAATAGTTGAAGACAAAGAGCAAGACATTGCTCCAGAAAGGTGTATAATCGTTCGAGACAAAACTTAGCTTCACCGTCGATCGAGTTAAAACTATTAAGTCGACTCCAAACCTACGTCATGCATCCAGTTACCGACCTAAACCCTTGTGTAAATTATGGAGCAAAGATTGCAACGTTAACACCAGGAATTGAAATTCAGATCGAAATCAAAAAACGAACGGCTATCGGAAGTCAGTCAATTAAAAACAACATCTTAAGATGGACTCTAACTATTTACTGAAATTCATAGAATAGTAATCCTAAACTTGTCTTGTTCTAGAGCACACTTTGTTTCCAAC
Organism: Allium fistulosum; assembly: GCA_030737815.1. Lineage (NCBI taxonomy): Eukaryota > Viridiplantae > Streptophyta > Magnoliopsida > Asparagales > Amaryllidaceae > Allium > Allium fistulosum. The sequence continues at coordinate 12,284,929 of JASFAW010000014.1, forward strand.
GAAAACATACTCTAGGGGACAAATGTTAACTGGGTTTTTAACCCAGCAGAATTCAACAGAAGTTAGAACATCCAGGCTAAGCCATAATGACTTGAAACTTGAACAGGGCATCCAAAAGAACAAGCCAATGGAACTTAAGAGAAACAAGCCAAAAGTCCACTAAGTAGATGGATCGTTGGCGATCCATCATCCATGGATCACCAGCGATCCAAAAGAAAGCATCATGAGTTGTCAAAGCCTCTTGCATCATGGTTTACTACCTCTTCTAATAATACTTACCAAGTTTCATAGCATTCCAAGCAGCATAGTTCAAGAAGTAAAGACTCATCTGATTCAAGCTGTTTACTCGCTTTTTGACCAAAGTAACTAACTTAAAACGGACCTAGAGAACTCATACGGAGTCGGATTGACTTGAAATTTTGGGAGAACACTTAGTAGAAATAAATGAAGGCACTCAAAAAAATGAACTTAATTGGATAAAGCTAGATGGATCGCTAGCAACCTATCTAGATGGATCACTAGCGATCTATGTAGATTAAGCCCCACCACCTTAAATTTTTAGCGTAGGTCCCATACACCCTCTAGAGTGTCCTGCAAAGTTTTGTCTGATTTCGTTAAGTTTTGAGCGAGTTATGAATGATTCTTCTGGACTTGATGACCCATGAAGACGGATGATCAAACAAACTCCAAACGACTTGATATTTGGACAAGGCACTTAAATGGAAGATAGGAAGACAACCAAACTAAGATCACTCAAAAATATGCTAAGTGGATGGATAACTAGCGATCCATCCCCTATAGATAGCTAGCGATCCATCAAGATAGGTTGGATCGCTCTCAAACTTTCCAAGCTCCTTCATAGCATTAAGTAAAGGCTTCTGGAAGAAAATTATGCTAAGTTGATGGATAGCTAGCAATCCATCCCCTATGGATAGCTAGCGATCCATAAAGATGACTCAGATTGATTTGAGATTTTCGGTGATGACTTGGCATAACAACTGGACTCTTCTACACTTAAAATTCTGGCCCAAGTGCTCTCCAACACCTATAAATACAATCCTACCTGCAACATAAATAGGATCTTCTGGACCGGCTGCTGGAACTCTGCAGAGATTATTCTTCACTCTTCTCCTCCCACACAATAGTCATATAGGGGTTCACTGTGATTCTCCAGTGAACTCTTGTAATTGTGACTTGATCTAACTTAGAAGATTCAATCATATTGTAATCTGATTCAACTTGTAATAGCAGTCAGTTAATATAAAGTTATGAAGTGGATGTAGGCTTCATTAACACCCGAACCACTATAAAAATCTTTTCGTCTTTTTACTATTTATGCTCTTTTTACATTTATTCTCTATATTATTGCTCTATAAAAAACAGGGCTAATGCTTTCACACTCAATCCAGGGTGTTGATCCATTTTTTGGGTTAACAATGTACATATGTCATCCGTATGCAATATCAAACCCGATCGCTTGCTCGATCACAAAATTTCATTTCCGAACTAGTATCGCTCACTCGACTTCCCTAGTGCGGACTCTGATCAGGTTCCTTGATTAGAAAACCTCTGTTCTCCATACATAGCCATATGCTATGATTGAAAATTTGAGAATCATATCAAGAATCCGTATCAAGTGTTCACCGTTAAGAATCAAGTGAAAAATCCTTGTTCAGATTGGTATAAATCACCTCAAAATTGTGTACTCGAATCTGGATCAAGAATAGTTACGCGAATAAAATGATCTAAGTACAACATACTTATTTATTTCATTAGTTTTTTAACTATACCAATTTCTTTTCATTTTAGATCACATTTATTTATACCAATAGTATATTTGCTTTAATACTAAAAGCACTTATGAACCATTTCATAAAGCTTTTCTTAAGTTTGTAATCATCTTATAAAACACAATTTATGTTTATCAACAATTTAAAAACATAAGTTCATATTCATATAATACTCCACTATATCCTAATAGTATATATACAATATTAGATTTGTTTTACTTAACTAGGATGTTCAACCAATTTAAAAATTATTTTAACTTATTATCTTCTCAAATTTATAAGTAACAAAAACTCAACTTTTATAATTTCACAAACACTAAGCTTTAAGTTCTCAATTAACTCAAAATTTTTTGACTGCCCACAAACGTCGAATTCCATTTCATTTCAACAAATGAAAACCTAACAACATATCATAATGAGATGCACAACCCAAACCACCCTAAAGCTTAGGATACGTGCATCCTGATGTGCACGTAAAAGTGCATATTTTTACTTCCATATTTAATCTTCTTTTAATTAAATAAATGAGCATATTAGGGTATTTTACATGTTTAAACTAAAATTTAAATTGTTTTCAAATCATTATTTATTCATCTTCATTTGGGGGGTAAAATGATAATTTTGTATATGATTTAATTTGAGAAAATTTATTTGTACATTTATATTTTTATTTGCAGGAAATGAAGTGCAAATATGAAGAGGGTTCATGGATGAATGCATGCACATATGTTGAAGGCAAATGAAGAATGGAAATAAATGAATTCATGCAACATGGAGGAGCCCACAAACCCACTACCATATGGTCCATAATTAAATGCACATGCACATGTTAATGGAGGCTTAAATGCATGTTAGTGGGGATTAATTATTTCCCTAATGGTTACTTGGAGGCTACACCATCTCATGGGTATTTTAGGTAGTCCCCTAAAATACGAATCAGGGTTTTAAGCATGTATAAATACCCCTTATGTCTCATGTAATTATCTTTTTTTATGCAAGTTGTAGCCACAAAATCAAAGATAAATAAAAATTTCTTTCATGGCTTCTTAGCCTTGTTTTTACTTTCATGCAATTTTTATTTATGCTTACTTTTCATGCTCTTTTTATTTCATGCTCTCTCTTTCTTTGTTTATGCTCCTTTTATTTCATGTTAGTAGCATAGATTTAATTCTTGTAATTAGTATAGTTTTGTTTCATGCAAGTATTTAGCTCTCTTTTATTTTAATGAGCTCTCATTTTTTTGTTTTTTAATGTTGAAATCATCTATGTTAACATGTTTTCAAATATGAGTAGCTAAACCCCTTCAATTTAGGAGTAATGAAGCTCTCATGAAGCATATTAAATTAACATAATGATTTCATTTGTGATCTCTATTATGTGCTTAATGAAATTATGAATGATTAGCGGTTTATGTTTCTTTCTTTTGTGAATTTTGATATCCTATGTTGACATCTCAAATAGGCTATGCTTTACTCCTTTTTAAACAAAACTATTTGGTCATTTGCCTAAGTGATTTTGATAATGAAAGTCAAACTAGAATCAAAATTTGATGGTCTATATTACTAATTAATAGTAAATAGATCATGCTTAAAATAGATTTTATTTTTAATTTTCATGTCATTTTCATGAGTGTTGATAAGTGAGTTTGAATGTTGTGTTAGAGTTTGATGATTTAAATTGCGCTAATTAATAGCATAAATGAACCATACTTATAAAAAGCCCACCTATCATTTCTACTTAATATTTTAATGAGATATTACAAGTGAATATTGTTGTTGATTTATATGAATGATTGGAAGTGGATTTGCCTCTAAATTTCTCTTTAATATCATAGTTTTATTCACCTTTGCTCTAGTTTAATTTTTGCAATTTTCCTTAGTTTAAAACCACTTCTAAACTTAGGGCTAATTTGGTTGAGTATTATTAGAATTTAATTCATTCCCTGCGGATTGACCCATACTCGCATACGTACTACAATTGTACGCTGTTCACTTGCAGTTTTTAACGATACAATATTTTTAACGACGGTTTTCTAATCGATAGAAAATCCATCGTTTTAACACATCCATATAATAACTTAACTGAAAACTTCAGAACAAAACACCTGAGTTTTATTTCAACTATATTAGAAATAATAATATACATATCTTCTTTGTATATCAAATCGTACTTTTGGGATTAAATCAAAATCTGTTTTACCAAAACAATTATGAAACAAAACTACTATGGTAGCAACCCCTCACTTAGAAACTCGAAAATGAACGCCGTTGATGCTGCAGTCATCACCAGAATTATTTTCCAGTGACATAAGTGAGCCCAGCGCTTCCTATTTCCTTTAAAAATTTCTTTCTATTCATAAATACTTTCAAATAAGACTATTATTATCTTTCCTAAAATTTGAACAACAATTTTCAAAAACAATGGGATTTAAGATCTCAAATTCTTATTTTTAAATCCTTTTTATTTATAAACCACATCTATAAACCCTTCTTATAAAATTTCACTTTCTTATAACAAATAATAGTCAATACTATGAAACTAGACGAACATGACTAATCAAACAATAAATGACAATAACTGTATATTATCATTTCCTAACAAACAAACACATCATAGATAATTATTTAAATTTCTAGAAATTACTCTTTTATATATAAAATATAAAATCTTGGTAAAATTATTTCATTTACCAATTTCAAAACAATATTGTGTCGGTTTGCCTCGTTGAAGCGTTTAGAAACCCCTATCAATAAAGTTGTACCTTCTGTATCAACCAGAATTCATAAACCACTCAACAAATAAATCAACAGAATATAAAATGATTTTATAGCACTAACAAATACGAGCTCTCATATATATATATATATATATATATATATAGACACACACACTCAAACTCATTCTACGGTGTCACTAACCCTATCTTTAATGAGTGTACCCCACCAAAGCCTGGTGTTTGCTCTACTGAAGCTCTGATACTACGTGTAACGACTCGCCTTTTCGATCCTCAAAAGTCGACATTAATACATCTAAGGTATTCATGTGCCCTGCATCCGAGTGCCTGAAAGATAGATTGTTGGGGTGAAAGAAAGAAAAGACAGAATATGATCTTACATCGCGACGAGTAATATATAACATACAAAAGATCTTTATAAAAGAAAAATGTAATATAAATGATCAATCAGTAAACTAACTTATCATCAGCCCGGATAGTTATAACAATCGGTCCTTGCAAATGCTGTTAAATAAAAAACAACAAATGCAGCGGAAATGAAATATATGTGAATATGTTTTAGAGGCATCTTGCTCATCTCTTGAATCTCCAAAGCATCCATAACTAAATCTGGAAATATGCTCGGGCTGACCCAAGCATTATAAGAAAATAATGCCCAGATAGTCTGGTAAACCAGTGTGAGAAACACAAATCAAATGGATTTTAATGTTATAAAGCCTTTCAAAAATAAAGGTATCTCGTAAGACCACGTTGCACATAAAAATTAATGGGTTTTTACCTTACGATAACCAAACCATTTATAGGAAATCTTCTGATATTATAATAATGTCTAGGTTAAAATACATATTTAATCATAGCCGAAATGGTTACATTAATTACATTCCAGCATATTAGGTATACAACTAAGTCCAAAAGGAACTTATTGGAGAATAGATTCCAACAATGATGAGGTAAGGGACTACCTTCTATATAGTACATTTCTAGACAAAATGTACCGAGGGCTGAAAAAATTTACCTCTCTACAAACACAGAACCGGCCTATCCCTTCCTGGATAGTACCGAATATGATCACCACCCCGGCTGCCCTCTTGACAAACCATTTCCATGGCCATAAGCGTACAAAATCCGTAAATATTGATATAGATACAAGTGATGATCATACCCTAATATGAGCAACCCACTTAGCCCTATGGCATCTACCTTGTTTTAGCCATTCCTGGGCTATCAGGCTTGATTTTACGGTTCACCTTTTAGCAAATCCCACTTGGAATGCTAACACTACCCTCTAGGCAACAATGCAATGCTAGTATTCATCCATACAAGTTTTTTTGGGACTAAACAAACCGAAGGCACTACTCCCACTACATTCTCAGGATTAGTAGTAAGTGGCCCTGCACTTCAAAGAACTCCATCTTCGATCATCTTCAAGATGTCTCCAATTCGAACGTTTATACCAGTTCGAAGTGGTTTTTGGATAATATATCCAATCCCAGTCTCTCCAAACCGACAACGATAGTTCCAAAACTGGCTCAAATTTGATGGCAGTTATTTAACTTCAAATAAACAAACAATCCAATCATAGATTTAATTCCGTATGGAAGCCAAGCATGGTTAAACACATTAGCAACCAGTAAGCCTGTTTAATAAATCCTTTAATAATTAAAACCACTTTGTAAATTCTTGTATTAAGATACTTTTACAAAGATATATTCCACCTCTTCGAGCACCGCCCAGCCAACCGCAACCTCATCAAGTTCCAAAGACCGATTCTTGCAGTTGCAATTTTCAGCAGTGAGGTTCTTAGGTGCGATTTCATTGAATTGAGACGCGAACGTGGATTGTGTGATTGTGATTTTAGTACCATCGCCTGGTTTGACTTTGATCCTGAATTGAGAAGTAAACGTGGATTGTGTGAGTTATTTTTGGCTAGAAGAGGGAAGCAATTAAGATTTGGAGGCGTAGGTGATTTAGGTTTCTTATTTTGGCTAGAAGAGGGAAATTAATTTACGCGGTAATGAAATTTTTAGAGGGAACGACATTTCACAAATTGCTGAATAAAAATCTCAGCGTTTTACTGTGTTGTTTTTAGTTTTTCCTACCTATAAAAGGTTCAACAACAGCAATCAACTTTTAAACGCTGTTCCCCATTGCTGTTAAAAGCAATTTTTCTTGTAGTGACTCTTTACAATACTTGGAAAATATTGATATATTTATCTTAACTGCATAAGTATACTCAAAAAATATTTTACTTTCAGTACTTAGAAAGCTTTTCCATTACTTACATGAACGACATAAGTATATTCACAAAACACTACAGCTTCACTACTTAGAAATTATACCCATATACTTATCTCAATGGTATAAGTATATTCACAAACCTTAAAGAAGATTTCATTTCCAAAACCAGACTTAATTGGGTTAAAAACAAATGTAACTTAAAATATTGATTAAAATAAACCCAAAACACTTTTGGTGTAAGTAAATGGATCGTATAAAAACTAGACCAAATATACTTATCATCACTTCTTGATTTCAAATAGTACTATTCCTCGATTAACAATGAGATCGGACAATTTAGAAAACTATCCTTGCCTCGACACGCATTCTTAATTCTTAAGACAAAGACGAGTTTCCATACCTCAGAATTTGGTGTTAAGTATGAAAAAAAATACTTTCTATACCACCATAATTTAAAAGATTATTTATGGAAATCAAGTCTTATTCCTTTTATAAAACTCTTTTTTTAAACCACTTTTATATTTTTAAAACTCCTTTTTATAAATCTCATTGTATATTTTAAAACTCCTTTTTATAAATCTCATTGTATATTTTAAAACTCCTTTTATAAATCTTCTAATATATTTAAAAAACACCTTTTTATAAATCTCCAAACATGTTTATAAAACTCCTTTTTATAAATCTCCAAATATATTCATAATACTCCTTTTATATAATATTTTATATAAAACGTTTCACAAATATTTATTCCAATATATTTCTACCTTTTTTTAAAACAGAATTAATTTATTATAAAAGATAAATTCCACCTTTGTTTATAAAATAAACATTCGTTATTATATTAACTTTTCTATAAAATAAATACTTTCCAGAATACTTTTAAAATATTTTCAAATAAATTAGAAAAGGTTAACAAGAAGGTTGAAATAAAATAAAGAAGTTCGGAAACCATTTTTAAACAAAATACCATCGAAAATCCCAAAAATCACATTTAAAATCCTTTTCCAAATCAAAACCATTTCCGAATCAAAACTTCAATTAATAGTATTTCAAAATCCTATAACGAAGCCAATAGCTATCATAGCACTTAACCAATGCTATTACTAGCTTTATCACCAAAAAGGTTCAACTTTTAACATTTATCAATATCATATCCAATATAGCCAACTACCAACTTTTAATTTCAATAATTTATACAAGTATAAAATGGAATTAAAATCAACATGTATATAACCGAAATTTAAAATCACAACGGTGAGAAATCCGGATTTCTCTACAAAATTCCCTATATTTCATTTTATATGTCATTTGCTTTTCAAAGCAAAAATTCAACCAAACCAAACAATACTAATAAATCATTCAAACACAAAAATAATAATTTATATCTACTATATATCATATACTGTTCAATTAGAGGTGAGTTAACTCAACAAAATTCCAGCGGACGCTTACGCATTCAAGTTTGATCATTTTAGCCAAAAATTACACTTGCTCTAAACTTAATGAAAACAATTCCAATGCGTAGATAATTTTCCAATGAGCGCAACGCAAAAGACCACGTCTCAATTGGATCTCGTATGAAATAGTTATTGATTTTATAAAATTTGAGAATTAAATGATATAACTTATTACTTAATCATTTTAATTAACTTTAATTACCCTCTCACTAAACCAAATCCAACTTCCCCAATTTGTATTTCGTGCATGCACAGTCACATAAATACACCATGGCTAATCACCTCTCTCCTTCCCTCTTCCTCGTTCCTCCACAAAATCGCACTAAAGCAACTCCGACGAACTCCACTCTACCTCCTCTCCGCATCCCATACCCAAACTCTAAGCTCGATCAAGCATAGGAATTCCTGACCCGAGTACAACTCTCCATAAAACCCTAACGTTGCTTTCAACAATAAGTCACTGCACTACCTCTAACTCCACCAATCGTAGCTCCTCCACATGAGAAACAAGTCGCCATCCTTCATTTTTCCAAATCCTAGATATCCGACAACATGAAACCCTAGGCACGGCTACACACTTCGAACATGACCCACCACCACCGCATGCAATAAAGACTATATTGATTTGAAGCCCTAGTCTGTACGAGTTCAAAGAATCTTGTTTGGCATTTTTTCGTTAAGTGAATCAATAGATTTTAATTTTTGAAGACGACAAATTTCTTTCTCTTTGTTTTAGTTTACTATAAATGGAAAAGAGGAGGAAAAGTGAGAAAATAAGGGGGAAAGAGAATGAAAGAAAAGTCTTATATCAGGGTTTGATTTATTTACAAATTTCGACGCGACGCTACACAGCATTTCATTCGCGTACGAACCGCGAACGACAAAAACAAAAGTACGATCATGCACCAAAATACAACACGATTTCAAATCACTAATAAATTATATTGGTTACCTTATTCTATGAAATTTTAAAATACCAACGTTTGTCGAAAAATACATCGAAGGACAATATAAATATTTTCCAAATTAAAAATTATTTAAAAATCCTATAAATTAAGTTAAAAATATGTCAATAAAAATTAAGTCCTTTTAGCAACAATTAATTTTCTTATTATTTATTAAATTCGAATCAAATTTGAATATTTAAATAAATTAAATATTCCTATTCGAAATGTTAAAAAATTCCGGATCTTTACATATAACTGTAATTCTTTTTGGGAAGGATAGCTCTAACATATTAAAATGTGGAAATAAATGTTCTTTACTGAATGTACACATAAGTGTATATTCTGAAATTTATAAGCGTAGGAGTTAATGAGATAGAAATACACACACACACACAACCACGCTTACCGACTAGAAATACACACACACACATATACATACATACATACATACATATATATAGATACATACTTATATATAGCATAATAAATATATACACGACGGTATTCGTATTAGTTATAATTAGGATGACTAGTTATGAATAGCGTAGTAAATTATTGAACTTGGAGGTATAGATTGAAAAGAGAATGTAACTCCAAAAATTAGTAGCGCGATAAATGCGCAGTTAATAGGGGGTTACAAAAATTAAGTGCGGACACAAATGCGTTTAATGGGACCGGTTAAAGGATTTAATATGACATTTATGAGGAAATGAAATAGGCATGAAAGGTTGAATTAGAACGAATAAATAAATTTTATTATTTATTGTTCAATTAGAATAAGAACCACCCTTTATTATGGACAATTGACATTTATGAGATGCAAGAGGAAATAAAGAATATACATAATAAGTGTATAAGGTAGGAATTAAATACTATGAGGCATTATAATTTCCATAATAGGAAATTATATAGCCTCGATAATACATTTAGAATGAGCATGAATTTACCTAGCCCAATATTTAGGCCTAGGATAATGGGTTTGGTTTAGAATGGGTTGGGATGCAAGGTCGGTAGCATTACACAACAGAAGTCTTCCCTTCACCTAGAGACTACTAGCAGTCGTGTATACTTACTATCGATGTGGGACATCTATAACCATAGGACCCATGGGCAAGTGATATGCATTTGCATAGATGTGTGATAAAATGTACTAAGGGTTCACTCAAATTTGAAGTATTAAATGGTTAATGGGTCTACCTCCTTCCTATTTAATAAGTACCAATTGGCCAAGGTTTTCTTTTGGGAAGTAAAACGTTTAGATATATTTAAGAAGGTTAGATATATCGTACGCGTAGATGAAATTGCACAAAATAGCCATAAATAATGGACATAACACTTAAAAAGAAATCAACCGGCTTAAGTTAGTGTTATAGATAATGTAACAAACCGCCCCTCGTAAAACCAAAAAAAAATCAGCGCCTTATATCAATGCCTGACTTTCGAATACTACAAAAGACAGCTCGTCGGGGAAAAGACAAAAAGAAAGCAAACAAAATACTATACCAAGGCATGGTGATATAATCTCATTGCAGAATAATAATATATAATATACTAAATATACATGAATAGAATAGAATGAAAAATATATAAGAGACTGGACTGACGGAAGTAATTGATAAGCGAATATCGATATAGAAAGTCAGAATAGAATATCTCTCATATACAAATAACATATATGTCATGTACCACTACAATATCAAGTACATATACGAAGTATCATCTTCGCCTCCAAAGCTCCAGCCACACCACTCTGATAGTGAATTCCCAAATGCACCCGGCTCCCTAATTACTCAATCGAGTAACCGAGATTTGTCATGACATAAACAGACAAAGACAAAACGTGGATCAGACATAAAGCCTGTTGTAAGGGAAACTATCTCAAAATACTGTATATCAAAACTATATACAAATACACCGGAATTGCTAAGGCACAACCGGTCCTCTCCACAATTGTGGCTCAGGGGTAATTCGGACAATCCATGAACAAGTAAAGTAAATGTATCCAAAAGATATGAAATCATACCATAACTTGCTCTTCTCCTGTAATCAATGAGTCACCATAACTAATATAATGTGACTGAAATGTAACAATATACTATTATAAAAGAAACCCAACATCCAAAAGAAGGATAATGAATATAAGTCTATCACGATGAACATAATAGTAATAAGTGTTGGAATAATAACATCAGCCAACTAATAACGCACACAACAGAGTAATGAAAGACGTCCAAAGAATACAAATTGACACCCATCATTTCAAATGGGTGAAGTCCACCATGGACATCTATCTCGATTCAATGATTCCCTTTGAGGGTTCAAGATAAATAGAGTCAGCACCTAATTGTACCATTGACTCGAGCCACATACTGAAAGATGGGTCTCATGTAGATCACACCGTACCCACTCAAAAGAGCTTAGGTGATATATGACCTACTTTATATACTTGAAACCTATTCCAATAATAAACAGAGTATGTACATGATAATACCTTAGACCCCGAGCCACATCCTGAAAGATGGGTCTCGTGTAGATCTCACCAAACCACCTCAAAAGAGCTTTGGTTATATAAGATCTACTATAAATAACCGAGACCTTTGTGTATCACCCATACCCTCTGAAACAAGCTTTAGTGTTATATGAACCCATAGTAAATGATTGTCATCACCCCCTTCTAGGACATCAAGAATTTCTCAAATAACTTGCACATGCCTCTATCAAAAAGAGAATGACCGTCGTGTCTCATGTAATACGCTATCAAGACTACAAAGGAACACCCATGGTGTATAGACATATGCAGAAATCAAATATAACATCGCATATAGTCTTCATTGAAGGACCAATGACATGTATGACCACTAATATAAGGCTTATACCATGTACGGTCATAATCATAAGACCGATACTATTCATCAAAACATATATAATCTCAATCGAAACCAAGAGAAGCAGATCGTTCCGCTTGATTTTACACGCTTGTCGGACGTGATCATGCAATCAATCACCGTACTGATCTTATGCCCGATTGTTGTTGATCATTATTGGTCAAGTGTGAATCACATTACAATAGCATCCGGATCTCGAGCTTTGCTGTGCCTTCAACTTCCCCGAGTAGCCCAAAGTGTCTTCAAAGTCAAGCCAAATCATCACGCATACCTGCACCCGAAACCATGGAAGAACTGCCTACTTAAATGCACCTAACTTGAGCTTTACTGCCTAGGTCATTACATCACCCGTCCACCGGTGGTCTACCATCGATAGAGCGGTGGCTGCCTATTTCTGGATAGTAAAGCCCAGGTAAGTAGTCTTCGATCTACTGATTCGAGCCCCGTTTGCTCCATTGCTTCGCCCAATGAGCCGCCTAGCTCCCGTAGTTGGCCTTTGTCGACTCGAACCTCTTCCGGAGTCCATTGGTTGATATTTTGGAAATGGTTTCTTAAGTATTCGAAAACCAATTTCGATACGAATCCCAATATTTTTTGTGTAGAATCTTCCTTGGATGATTTCAATGACCTGGGCTCCTCTAACATGCCCAAATGAACTCAACCATCCCTTTCACCTCACATGATGCCCACACATGCATCGATACACCCGCTCGTGCACCCATAAGCACACACATATACACAAACATGTAAAGCTTTGCAAATCACCTTTCAAGCTTCACCGGAGCAATTACCCGACCCGGTACTCTCTCACCCAACTTAACGCACTCGATAGTCGTTGAGGTTACATGAAATTGCTTGTAGCATGTTTATACACATATAATCAATCACACAAATGTATTCATTCATTCACACATACACAACCGTTATTAACAATTTTAATTACAATGCAAGAATTGTATTTATTATTATATAACTTCAAATACATGTATACGTATACTTACCCTTGTATGTATATTTAAATAAAAATTTGATTATTTAATTATCAAATATTACCTTTATTTATCAAATCGTTCTATAAAAAGTACGATATCCTTTTCTACTATTCTATAAAATCATTTCATTATTTTATAAAATACTAAACTAGCTTATAAATCATTTTAAGCCTTTATAGTACTTAATTTCTTCATTAAAATTAAGTATTCATCTTATTATTATTATTTAATATCTTATAACCACTCTATAAAATAATTACTTCTTACTATTCTATAAAATCCCATACTTTTTAAAATACTTCTTTTGTATTATTTTGTAAAATCTCATTTTATTTTATAAAGTATCACCTATACTATTTTATAAAATCTCCTTTATTTTAAAAATATATCATCATCATTATCATAAAAATCTTATTCTATTTAATAAAATTTATCATTATTGCTATTTTTAAATATATCATTATTACTATTCTATAAAATCTTGTTCTATTTTATAAAATATATCTTCACTTATAAAATTATTTCTTTATTTAAATAATATTTATAAGTACTAATTAAGCTTCATTAAACCTTTAATCACTTTAGTAATCAGTGTAGAGCTCTTAACCTGCTTAATTAGCTTACTAACTACATTTTATTAAATATTCCATTATGGTATAAAATCATTTCTTCTCCTTAATAACATTTATAAATACTAATTAACCTTTAGGCCTCTAATCACTTTAAATAACAATTGTAGAGCTCCTAACTCGCTTAATTAGCTTACCAACTTTTTCAAATATCATTCAAATGTTTAATTAGTACTTTCTAATGACATGCACATCATTATATTACTTAGTTAATCACTAATCAAACCAAATATCACACACAATCATCCAATAAACTCAAAACCCATTCTAAGGCTTACTAACTTTTCAAAACATCGTCTTTAAATTTTCTAATAAATAATGTGATAATATAAACATGTTCAAGGCATAAACATAAACCTAATTACATTATTGACATTCTCTAAATCATTCAATATCACTTCATAATTTCAAATAAACAAATATATGAAGTATAACATGTAAATTAAGAAAGAGAATCATCCTACTCACCTTTTCTTCTCTAAACCATGCTCAAAATCACCAAAATCCAAATCCAAGCTTACTTTGGGTGCCACGACTGAAGCCAGCTGTCCGACTAGAATGCCCCAATTCCAGAGGAAGGGGAAGAAGAGTTCAAGCAGCGAGAGGGCAAGGCTGCGGTGGCAACAGAAAAAGAGGAGGGTGAAGTTGAGAGCAGCAGTAGTCATGATTCCTCCTCCAATGATGATGATTTCGACGCAGACTCCGATGACAGAGACTCCAAATCATGTGATGAGACTTCGAGAATGAGTCCCCTTCTCCCGGATTCGCCTGCCCATGAGATTCGCAATAAAGATGCTCCCCTAGCAGCCGAGCAACATCAGGGTTCCCCGATTAAAGATGTCGGCGTAGACTTTAGGGATTTGAGCAACGTTTACGTGGATATCGATGAACTTATAGGGGAGGATTTCGAATTCGAGGCAGCGTCTCCTCACCTTGGTCATATTGTGTCTAGAGTTAGCTCGATTTCTACCACGGTGGCTTCTCGATCCAATTTGTGACATCCTTTTAGGCCTTCCAAGACACATTACACATTTCACTAGGGTCACATTCACTTACACATGCATTATTTAGGCCTATTTCTTGTTGCTAAAGCTCTTTATTTCTTCTTCATGTCAGGTACCATGAGAGGCTGTGGGCTTTATGATGATCTCGAGTAATTCAATGATTCACAACGTTGGTCAAAATGGTCTATGAGCTGCCATTAGCCCCGTGAGACCAAGGAGGAATGGAGAAGGCGGAAAGACTCGAAGGTCGAAGCTCGTCACCGCGATGATAGAGAATGGGGTCGGACGTATAATGGCTACGAGAAGAGAAAAACCCTTGATGACCGAGAGGAACTGTCCAAGAAGTCAAAGGTTGATCGTGGTTCTCATCCTTCTAAGCATACCCCGGCTCTAGTTTCTATTGGTCTTGAAGTTCTAGTTTCTTTCGTTCAGGCTCCGTTTTCATTTCAAAGCCCATCGACTCACGTGGTGCCTGCTTCTGGTTACACGCATCCTCATAGGAGGCCGGCTTACATTCTTCCGTTCGGTCCCCCCAGACTCGAAGTTGCGCTCCCTGGGTAGTTTTTAATGGGAGTTAAGTTTGACCGTGACCGTCACCCAGTCCGCAAAGATTCCTATATGCCCCACCTTCAGGAGATTCAAAGTGATTTAGAGCAGGCTGAAGGATGGGAAAAGTTATGCAAGTAGCTGGCTGACACCAACCGCAATAATTATCAGGAGATCCTCTCCTTTGAATCGAAGAAAGTTGATTTCAAGAGGGCGTTAGTAGAATGTGATGCTAGAATTGAGCGGCTAATACAAGAGAGGGACACGACGCTCCGAGAGAGTAAGAACAGCGCCAGTTTGCTGAAGGAGTTGAAAGAGACCCATGCAAAAATAGAGATCATGTTTCGAGACGAAATTAAGAAGGTTTATGCGGAGGAAGTTAAGTTGAAAGAGGAGCTCGAAGCTCGTGACATGATTATTGAAGCCTAAAAGAAGACTATTGCTAATCATGACATAATTGTTGAAGGGCATAGCAAAACAATTGCTGAATGCGCGGGCATCGTGGAATCCCGTGACAAGATTATTTCTGATCAAGCCTAGACGATCGCTTCACTCCAAGAAAAAGTTGCACAGCTTGGCACCGAGAAGACTTGAGTTGAAGTTGAGAAGGCCACCGTAACAGCGGATTACCTGGAGCTATAGGACACTTTTGAGAAAAAGATGGAGAAGATGGACGGTACCATCTTGAATTTCTATGTTAATTCCTTGCTGCATCAGGAGAGCCTCAGTTATTTGGGCCCCAAATTTCCGCGTACTCTAGCCATGGTTTGAGAAGAAATCTTGGCCCATTTTCGAGAAAACGGGGATGCATATACCGAGTAAGAGCTGGAGGATTCCACCTCAATGAGGAGTCGAAGAAAGCGCTGATAGAGGGCCGAGAGGTCCTTCGAATAGAGAAGGAATAGGAGGTTGCCGATGCTGCTATGACTACAACTGCCAAAACGTTGTTGGAGCCTTTCATTTCAGGGCCTAGTGGACCATCAAGACAGCCTTGCAATCAGTTGGCGGGTTCTGCCGGTGCTGCTTCGTCATCTGTTCCTCTAGCAACTGTCTCTGAAACTTCAGGTGGCCCGGGAACTTCTCTGAAGATCGTGTAGCCATCAGAAGAAGGAGAAGGCAGGGAATACGAGATTGACATTCTCGGTCATTCCTTTGATGTAGGTAACCTTCTTGTTTCTCCCAAGTTTGAGAATTTTCAGCTCACACTGCAAGAACAAGACGAACTTAATGCTTTCATTTTGATCTTATAGGTCCGTCCTCTTTACCTACAGACCCGCCGGTTTCCTTGGTTTTTGGGCTCGCCGCTATTTCAACTGCCCCGAGCTTATTTTAAGCACTTCGATTGCTGCACCTGCGTCTGGATCGCAGCTAGGGCCGAAATCCAAGAAGATTATTGCATTGCATGGTCTAGATGACCCTTCTGTATCTTTGGAAGGTGACTTCATGGCAGCTGGAGCTCGAGAGCAGGAGGAGCAGATTGGCCAGCTGTGTAAATCTGAACAGCAACTGGTTGCCGTTAAGAAGGAAAAGGTCGAAGTGATAAAATCTTCGATGAGCTCCCGCAAATCCCGAAAGCGCGCGGCCAAAGGGTAATGGAAATGTTTGATGTGGTAAATATTTTATTGTTTAGCTTTGAATTTGATAGTCTATGTTGTTGACACCAAATAGGCTATGCTTAAACAAACACAAACGCAAATTACCTCTTCATCTACATATGATTATGGTAATGAAGTGAATTTTAGAATCAAAATTTGATGGTCTATATCTAATCAATAGTAAATAGATCATGCTTAGAATAGATTTTATTTTTAGTTTCATTTACATTTTCATGATAGTTGATAAGTGGTTTAGTGGGTGTGTCAAAGTTTGATGGTTTATGTTGGGCTAATTAATGGCACAAATAGGCCATACTTATGATCAACAGATCAACTAAATTCACTAATGACCAAAAAAGAGAGATCATAATTTCATTTGTTTTGATTTATGTGATCATGAGAAGGGATTTTCCTCTAAATTTCCTTCCACCTCATATTTTTATCCACTTGCTTTTTACCAGTTTTTTACATTTTTAGCTTAACACAACTTCAAATCTTGGTTTAATTTGATTGAGTAGAATTTTTAAATTAATCAATTCCCTGCTATTCGACCTATACTCGCCATGTACTAAAATTGTACGCCATGCGCTTGTGATTATTTTTATCACAAATTTATCGGCTATTTTCTAATCTGATGGAAATTAGTCGGTTAAACAAGTTTTTGGCATCGTTGCCGGGAAATTAATTTGATTTTATTTTCTATTCTTCGAATTATTTTTGTTCGATTTTATTGTGTGTTTGTTTTGTGTGTTAATTTGCATTTAAAAAATATATTTTGTTGTGTGTTTGTGTGATTTTTGTTTGCATTTTGATTGTGTCTTGTTGCTTTTCTCTTTTACATTTTCATTTCTATTAAAAAAAATAAAAAAATAAAAATAAAGTAGCACTTGCACAAACAATTCAATTTTACTGATTCATATCATTCACATTTATGTTTTACAATTTCACTGTTACATCACATCGCACACTTCTGTGTAACAAGCAGATAACCCCCCTTGTTACAACTCTCTGCCATCATCACGTACTCACAGCACATCTACCATCCCTCTGCCTAGTCCGTATCAATACACTCATCACCTCAAACTGCTGCCATTCACAAAATTTAAAACTCCACTTCAGAACTTCTCACAAACCTCCAGCCTCTTTACAGTGCACAACAATGCACACATTTCCACTGCACTTCCTTAACACAACACCATACCAACATTCTCCAAACCACTACTTACACTGACCATAATCTCACTACTGTCAACCCACACACTTGCCATACAACTTCAAACCATATAACACGTACATACCTCTCAACATCATCTTTGCCTGTCAACTCACAGCAGCAACTAACATCAAAAACTTCTTCATATAAACCACTACACATATACAACATACTTCATCACTGTCCCCATCAGATCATATCACACTTCTATGCATAGTGCACATAATCCCTACACAATCAGCCATAACTGTGCACTATGCTGTGCACATTTTTGCCTTCCACAAACTTCTGCCTACAAACTTCCAGTCATCAATTCAACTTCACCAACAACCATTCAACCACCTCACTGAAACAAAATTCCCTATCCTTCCCTGCCTTGACTTAAACTGCCATCCATTTGCATTCTGTCACTGTGCACCAACCATTGTGCCACCCTCTTAGTGTTTGTATCAGTGCACATTGCACACTTGCTAAAACCCTTGCCTGCAACCCCCTAAACCAACCTTCTCTTCACACTACAATTCACATTCAACCAACCAGTATTTAAACATCACATCACGTCTGCAGCAGACCACCATCCAATTGCCTTACCGCCCACCTTCAAATTCACTTCACTTCACTGCACACAGCCTTAAACAATCCATAACCGCATTGCCTACAAACAACCACATTCACTATCCCAAACATAATTCAACATACCAGTTGTTATCCTACCTTTTGGCAAGGCCATGACACCAGGAACTTAACTGGAAACCAAGGATAGTCTGTCCCGAAGATTGGTTATACACAGGTTCACTATGGATACTGGCGAATTTTGTCCGAGTCTGGATCGAGCTACAATTAAAAAGGCACGAAAAGCAAAGCTATAAAAGCCAACATTCCAAATTTCAAGTCAATCGGAGTTCGTATGCTCAAGCTATGATCGTTGCAAGTCAAGGAAAACAACAACAATTCCTATCCATCCAAACTAACCCTCTTGGTATCCATCAGAGCAAACCCCCCTTCATATCCGTTCAAGCTAACCCGCTTCATTCCCATCAGCAGTAACACATGAGTCCAGTTCGTATCGATCCACTGCCAAGAATACTTCGTATCGATCAACCACAGATCGATGCGAAGTCAACGTCCTCCATCAATAGGAAATCAGCACCTCCCATCGATACGAAACATATAAGTTAACATCGATACGAAAGAAATGAGTACGTATCGATACAAAATGAAGTGAAAGCCATCGATACGAAGCGGCGTTGTTCATTGGTACGAAGGACACAAGCAACTATCGATACGAAATGAAGTGTAGGTCATCGATACGAAGAGGAAGTGCCTAGGTCGATACAAACAAAGCATAGAAAAGTGGAAGACGCTGTCACTCGGCATGGAAAGTGGATCGATCCTGGGATATCGCTCCACGTCACCCTGATCGATACGAATGGTATGGATATGAATGGAGCGACACGAACGAGAGCGATACGAATTCGACAACACACTGTAAATCCAAACTTGCATCGATCATATCTCACCATCTATAAGTCCAAATGCCACCAAATTTTCACAGAAGCTTGCATACTACCTCAAAAATGTCCATGATCAATCTCAACCCAAAATGACCATTTTTTGATCGATACAAATTGGATACGTATCGATCATGGATCGAGCCGAAATCACCTGAACTCGATCCCGTGGGCCCACCCACGTGAGTGAAGAAGTTCTTCGAGATCTGGACGAGATATTTGCTGCCTACGCCTATAAATAGTGACCCTGGACATACAGAAAATGGACTTTTGGCTTCTCTACGTTGATACTCTGCCGAATTCATTATTAAACTTCAGTTGTACTATTTTAATCTCTTGAAAACAGCGAGTGAAATTCAATAAACATCGGTCATTTCATAGTGGACGTAGGCAATACGCCGAACCACTCTAAATTCGTGTGTTTCTGTGCATTTTCTTATCTGTTGATTGGTGTCTTTGTTAGATCTGCCTCATTTTACATTTACTTTCTTCATTTTATCTCTTCAAACACATCCGAAGAGTGTTGTGCCCAATTTTGGTACAAACACCAGTGCCAACCACCAACACCACAACAAACAAGCCCCTTCCTTGTCAACTACCCCTTCAGAAACATCACTACCATACATACATTACAAGTGCCACTCCATTGCCATAACTTCATCATACTTCATCACCACTCCATATCACACACCCTACTACAGTGCATCAAACGGTCTTACTGCCTTGCTTCTACTCCCTAACATCAGACATATCAACAGTGCACACAGACCATACCACAACTAGTTTCCTTTCTCTATGCATACAAACTTCTCACAAACTCTGAGCATACATACTTCAAATCCCTGCCTTGCAATCGTATCACCTGAACTGCCTTCTCATTCTCCCACTGACCACAACTACATCAACTGACATCAAACAACCCTTGCATACCTAGCAACTACACATCTTCTCCATCACAGTTCCATCTTCCCTCAATAAACCACTTCAACATTTAAATAAACTGCAACTCAAGACTACTGCTCCTCCTCTGTCTCAAAACAAGACATTTTACAACCACTACAGCAAATACCTCTGTGCCTTTGTCCAACTGTTACAGCTTCCGCCTTGCCACCAAAACAACAAACCATCATCAAGCATTAAAACTCCTCTTTGCTCTGCCTTCTAACTAACCCAAACAAACATCACCCTCTAGTAGCAACCAATACATCACTGTCACCTGAAACACAGTTATTACTGTGCCATCATACAACAACCACAACATCAAACTACTCAACCGAAATCGATCCAACCTGCAGCCTCCACTTCACCTAATCCACGACTTCGAAGCCGACAACCTCACCTCTGCAATCTCTAGACCAAATACCAAATCTCCGCGACCAAATCTCCTCAAACAACTCCAGTGAAACACAATCAACATCAATCGACCTTGAATCATTGAATCGATTCACTGAATTTTTTTCTTTCTTTTTCTTCTTTTCTTTTTTCCTTCAATTTTTTTAATCACGTGTTGTTAGTTTGTCTTTTTAGTACCAAAGGAAAACGTGTTTAAGAAAAGAAAAAACAACGTGTTGGGCCGGGCCTTTACTTGACTTTGGTGTAGTTGAATTTTTTTTGTTTTGTTTGGTTTTTGATGATCCTCTATTTAATATAAAAAAGGGGTTTTCTTTCCACTTTACAAAAAAAACGAATTTGCTTTGTATTCAATTTTCTTAGGTTGTCTTCAATTTTCAAGTGTTGATTAAATTTTTAGGTTGCAAAAGCAGAATTTCAAAAGGAAGAATTGCTTGTTAAAACTACTCTGCTTGCTTGCTTAAATAAATTGCCGCTTTAAAATAATTTGCTAATAATTCTGCACGCTCTGGTATCGTGCTCTCATCTCTAGTTTTTATTTGTGTTTCATTGTGGTTGTTTGCATTTTATAAAAAAATTCAAAAACAAAAACAAAATTCCATTCGTAGTTGCATTGTTAAAATCACGTTTAATTTCTGCTTTGCATTCATCTCATCTTATTTTTATTTTCTAAGGGCAACACCCCACTCCACATAAGGTGGAGGATTTTATCACCCTTTCCTTGGCCCACAAATAGCATTTCGTTCTAGAATTTTGACTAATAATAACGGTTAGACTTCAGACATAAGGGTGTCACGAGCTCACCTAGGGCTTAATTGTATATTGACAAGTTGTCTTCTTTGAACAGTTTATATTCTTGGTGTCTAGGCTACGGTAAATCAATAATCATTTATAAATATTACGGAGATTCGTAAATATTATACTGATTGTTTCTCTGAAGGTACTTAAACCTTCGGTTGCATTGCAACGGTGATTCGTGGTGCACCGATAACTCCTACCCGTTACCTGGCTGAGAACTATCTTATTGAATTAAGACAAAGTGTGATTATACAATTTTGGGTTAGGAGCTACTTAGGATATAAAATTTGTAATTAAGTCCGTGCATTCATTTAGTTGCATTAGTTCATGCATATTTTAAAAAAAATTCAAAATCCAAAACTAAATAAAATTGTAAATATTCCTTAACTTAGTTTTTAAATCCTTTCCTTTGAAATTTTTTTCAATCAAAATCAAAAAAAAAAAAATTAAGTTAGTTTTTTTTAGAAAAGCAAAAATCCAAAAAAAATAATCATTTAAAAAAAATTGAAAATCCAAAAAAAAAAAATCAATTTCCCCTTCTAAAAATAAATTCTCTTTGGTAAATACTTTTCCTTCAAAACAAATCCAAAATAAGAAAAAACAGTTTGAAAATGTCTGAATTTCCCTACTTACATGAATTTTACGATAGTTGTGAAAATCAATATAATCCATATAATTTTACATCAAATTCTTGTGGATATTTGAGTAACAACTATTGTATAAATAATTTAGATCTTGAAGAACAAAGTTTTCAAAATGATGAGCAACCCTCAACTCTTGAAAAGAGTATTGAAACTATTTTGTCTTTACTTGAACTCTCTACACAAAATGATCAAAGGATAAATGATTTGTGTAATTCATATTTGTGAAATAACTCAAGTCAAGGATTTCAAAATGATCAAAATTTGAATTCACTTCAAAATTCAAATGATTTCGAGTACACTACACCAAAAAGCTGTTTTTGCCACACATCCTTCCGCCTTATTGGATGCGGCTTAAAGCCGTACCAAATTAGATACGGCTAATAACCGTATCTAATGTATTCGACACGGCTATAAGCCGTATCAAATTTGATACGGCTTTAAGCCGCATCTAATTTCGTGCCTATTTCTGGCGCAAACTTTTCCACCCAATACGTACATCTTCCCTCCAAATAATTCGATTTCCCCCCTATTTAGATACGGTTCTTAGCCGTATCAAATTTGATACGTGTTTTAGCCGTATCTAATTCGTGCTAATTTTTGGTGCGAATTTTTTACTGCCAAAACACGCCCCAGTTCTACTCTGTTTCGTTCCTTGCTAATTTTTGGTGCGAATTATTTTCCCCAAATTATTTCGTTCAATTCCTTTCAACTGTTAAAATCCCTCGTTCTTTTCATCATACTGCTCGTGGATCGTCTCCTAACGCGGTCCACTCTAACCATCGTTTTGCTATTGCAGTCCGCTCTCACCATCGTCTCGCGTTAGGGTTCCTCGTCGCCATCCTATTACCCATTGTTGTCATCGCAGTTGCTGCTATCTCGCTAAGGTAAGCCTAATTTGTAATTTTGATTCACCATTGATTGTATATATACTTGTTAAATTATTTTCATTGAATGCACGATACTTGCAAATGGTTCTGAGTACTTTGAAAAATGATTACTAATAGTTGTTTCTACATGCATTATATGGTCACTGATATATGAATAATTAAGTTCAGTTGCTTCTTATCCCCATGATCTTTGATTTCTTCTTTTGGTATTGACTGCCTAGCTTTAGACTGATTTTGATCAACATTCTTTTGTTCATTTGTTCATCTGTAAATGATAGAATTGAATTCTATTTTATCATACATATTTTTAGCTATGTTATTATTATTTTAAACATTTGGTGGGAGAAATCAAATTCAAAATTTGACCAATGATTGTTGAAATTTTGACAATGTTAATTTGCTTTGTATTGAATTGGTTGGTACATATGATAAAATGTTGAATGCAGTGAGACAAACAATTAGACCATTGTATTATTCAAGGCAGCTAAGAACCATTAGGCCCCGATTGTAGTATCCATTATAATGTGTCTTGGGTATAAGGGTAGATTATACATTAAGTTTAAAAGTTTAGTTAAAAAAGATAAAGTTATTTTGACGGGTAGATTTTTAAATTGAGTTGTAAAAATATCGTTTAGTGTTGTCTTCATATTTTTTTTGCTTCTGCCTATGCACAATGCTTTGTGCCGGCATTGACTTTGTACAGTCCGAATGCAAGTCGTTGTCATTAGTTTATAAAGTCACGATACTTTATCGAAAAACGTCATTTAACAGGATGTGAACCGATGTTTCACTAGCATTTTTCATTTAGAAAAGTTATCAATTCAAAATCACCATTTCCTAACATGAACTGTTGAACATTTCTTCTCTGCCAGTCCTATGCCTGTCTGCACGCACTGCTCTTATTCAGCATTTCTTCTGCACCATGATGTGGCATCAATGATCTGCAACTATTGGTTTCCAATCAATTACATGTAGGGATTATACGATCTTAATACCACTTTCTTACATATATAATGGGACAACAAATATTCTTCATTTATACCAAGGTAAAATTATATTCACGTCTCATGTTCTGTTATATATGATATAGGAGGGAAGTATGTCTTTCAGTATAGATAAACAATGGATAAACGAATCTGATCTAAGATCTACATACTACATAGACGGGGTGCAGAAGTTCATTAGTTTTGTTGCAGAAAACGGTGGTAAGAAAGGAGTGTATTTATGCCCTTGCACCCGGTGCAAAAATATGAAGACGATCAAATTAGATGACATTCATTTTCATTTGCTTAGATGGGGTATTATCCAATCATATACAGTGTGGTATTTTCATGGGGAAAAAGGGCGGAGATGGAAAAACAACAACTAGTTAGTCATGCCACAATTATTGACGAGTCTGAACATATTAGGATGGAAGATCTGGTCAATGATGCAGATATATTTCATCATTTTCAACCTAAAAATCCGTTGCCTGATCATGCTAATGTTGGAGAGCAGTCTACCGATTATCCAGATTGGCAGGCCAATGAAAGTAAGAAGTATAAATCACTTTTTGGTAGCGTAAAAGAGCCACTTTATCCTTCATGTTCAAAAGGGATTACGAAGATGTATGCCATTGTGAAACTGAATAGCTTGAAGACCCAATACGGCTTTTCAGATAATGGTGTGACTGCACTCCTCGAACTAATAAAGAAGTTACTTCCCGAAGGTAACACGCTGCCGACAAAGTACTCCGACGTGAAGAAGATCATTAAGCAAGTTGGGATGAATTACAAAACTTATGATGCATGCATCAATGATTACATATTGTACTGGAAAGATGATGCGAACAAAGTTTCTTATACAAATTGCAATGAACCAAGATATATGACATTATTCAACGAAGAGAGAAAATGCACCAAAGTACCTCGAAAGACATTAAGACATTTTCCTTTAATTTCTAGATTGAAGAGACTGTATATTGTACCATGGATAGCAGATGCGATGACCTGGCATGGTCGTGCCAAGTCTGATCCAACCGTAATGCGTCATCCATGTGACATTTCTCAATGGAAAGCCGTAGATTCTTTTGACCAAAGTTTTGCTGCCGAGCCACGAAATGTCACACTTGGAATAGCAATAGATGGTTTCTGTCTACATGCTTCTCTCTCTAACCCTTACAGTTGTTGGCCAGTAATTGTAGTACCATATGATCTTCCTCCATTTATGTGCATGAAAAGGGAGTTCTCAATGTTAACATTGTTGATTTCTGGGCCAAAACAACCAGGAAAGGATATTGATGTTTATTTACAGCCGTTGATAGACTAGTTAAAGCAGTTATGGGAAGGAGTCGTTACATTTGACTCGTTAAATAAATCTGAGTTCACAATAAGAGCTAGGGTGTTGTGGGCAATCCATGATCACCCTGCTTTTGGGACTTTATCGGGATGTACAACTCACGGTTACTTTGCATGTCCTGTTTGTGGGGAAAACACTTGTTCTTATTATCTTCCCAAAAGTAAGAAGATGTGTTACATGAGACATCAAATGTTTCTTCCTAATGAACACAAGTTTCGATACGATAAGACAAATTTCAACAACGAACAAGAACTTCGTCGTCCTAAATGGCCATTGACTGGTTTTCAAGTTGAAAAGAAAGTAGCAAATATCAAAATGAAAGTTGGTAAACAAAAAGAAGAAATTGGTTGAAAACGGAAAAAGTCAACCAATGAAGAAGTTGACAATGTTTCTAGATGGTATAGGAGGTCTATCTTTTTTGATTTACCATATTGGAAAGCAAATTTGATCCGACATAATATTGATGTTATGCATACGGAGAAGAATGTCACGGAGCATCTCATCAGCACCATTATGGACCATAAAGATAAGTCAAAAGATGGCATCAATGCACGCAAGGATTTGAAAATCATGGGTATAAAATAAAAGTTGTGGGTGATGGAAGATCCTGAAACAAATAAAATAATCATACCAAAGGCAACTTTCACTTTGAGCAAAGAAGAAATGATACGGTTTTGCACCGTTTTGAAAATTTTGAAAGTGCCTAACAAATTCTCTTCTAACTTCCACAACAATGTGAGCATCAATCCTCCTGAACTAAGAAATATAAAGTCACATGATTACCATGTCATAATGCAACATTTGCTTCCGGTATTGCTTCAACATTCTTATCCACAACATAAGGATCTACGAAATGCTATTCATCGTATTAGTTTATTCTTTAACATTTTGTGTTCAAAGGTGATCAATAGGGAACATCTTTTAAAAGCAAAGGCTAGCTTAGTAGAAGCAATGTGTGCTTTTGAAAAAAAAATTTCCACCTGCATTTTTTGATATCAGTGTCCACCTTATGGTCCATTTAGCCGATGAAGCGTTGATTTGTAGCCCTGTCAAATATAGATGGATGTATCCCTTTGAACGGTAAATTTCTAATTTCAGTTATGTACATCATTATTTGATATAAATAGCTACTGTCTACAGTATATAATTGATCACATTCATAGATTGATGAAAACATATAAAGGATATGTGCGCAACAAAAGATACATTGAAGGGTGTATTGCAGAAGGATATATCGTACAAGAAGCTAGTCTTTACTGCATGGAATATATGCCAAACGGAGGTGATGGCAATCATAAACATACCTGCGAAGCGTTTTTAGATGAGGACGATGAGTTTGCTGGTGAGATACCTCTGGATAATGGTAAAGACATAATGTTAACCCAAGTGCAGTTTGAACAAGTGCGTAGATGGGTCCTTAATAAGTACGATGGATTGGATGAATGGAAGAAGTAAGTTCACGAACATGTCCTGAATTTCAATTTTTTTAATTCAATTTATATATACAGTTTGATATGTGTTTTCTGTAGGAGGTATAACTCCTATGTGAAAAGTACTAGATTTCAACCTCGAGGCAGGGTTACGACTATGGAAGCCGTTCAAAGTTTTACTCTATGGTTACGTAATGAGGTATTACATCGTCTTAAGTATTTCACGTGTTTATAAGTGGGCAATACACCTTTGTGACCATGCTTTTTGACTTATTTTGTTTTATGTAGTTGTTAAAGACCATCGATGTTGATCCAACTCTGTGGCGGCTAGTGCAGGGCCGAAGTTCATGACACGTAGTTATATGAAGCACCAAGTGAATGGATTTTCATTTTCCACTAAAAAGTACGAAGACCGTAAGGTAACACAAAATAGTGGTGTATGCATGAGAGCAATTACAAAATTTAGAGCGAGTGGTAAGGATAAAAATTATAAGGAAGCAGAAACAACGTATTACGGAGTCATTCAACAGATACTTGAGTTGGATTACACTGATTTCAAACAAACAGTTTTTTATTGTGATTGGGTAAAGGTCGAGGATAAGGTCAATGGTTGCAAAATAGATCCCATTTCAAACCTGATCATGGTTAATTTAGGGAAATTGAAGAACAAAAATAACGTGAATGATGAGCCATTTATTCTTGCATCAGAAGCGAGTCAAGTGTTCTACTCAAAAGATTTAAAAAATAACGGATGGTCTGTGGTCTTGCATACACCAAAACAGTTGACTACAAATGTGGATGACATTGAGTTCCCTACCGTCTATCAATTAGCTTTTGAAGACAATGAAAAATTAGAAGACCTTACCAAATCCATATGCTAACTTATTAGTATTCGTACATCACATGATTGTGTGTCTGTATATTTTTAATTGCACGATTGTGTGTATGTATGGTTTTGAATATTTTATACATGGTTTTGATTTTCCTAGTTGCACCTGACTATGTCTTGGTTTCATTGTACTATGGCTGCCTATTTCTTTGAAGCCTAAAATCTTGTACCTTGAGTCATTTGATCATCACCCTGCTTGTAACGACTCGTAAATTTTAGATAATTTTGTTTGTTTGTTTTATATATTTAATTGAAATTTTGTGAAACTTTAAACAATAAAATTTTGAAATAAAAATTTATTATTTGAGATGCATCTAATTAAACATACCAAATGGTAAATTCTCATATGATAATATTGAAGTTTATTTTCTAGTGTAATTTTATTCCAATTTAGATCAGTTAAAATTGATGATAATAAAAGTGTTCCAAAACCTAAATATGTCAACATGAGAAAATTTTATTTAGAACACTCTGAATAAGACTGCGTAATCCGTTTCGCGAAATTCGGACGTTTCTAGCTCCGTTTGGATTTTTCTGTACGGAATAGCAGCATTTTCGGTACCGATTATCGACTTTTGATCGGATGATCGTACCACTAATATCTATATACCGTTTTGATCGTCTCGTCGTGCTGATCTCCGCAGTATATTCGTTCCTGTGTTTTGAAACCCGGTTCAGAGCGGAATCCATGAAACGGATGACCGTATCGGTTCCGGTTTTATTAATCCTTTGGTTTTGGTTTTAATTTATTTTTTATTTAACTTATTTATTTTAATGGGTAGCCTAATGGGCTAGAACGACAATGGTAACTTGAATGGATGTTAGGAATTGAAAAGCCACCTTGTGATATCAAAGTATACGTTCATTCTCTGTTATTTTGCCTGACTTCTCTCTCATTTGCATTTCTTTCTTTCCTCCTCTGCAAACCAATCTACAGTCAGTTTCTAATAATTTTGTTCTTCTTCCTCTTATGTATTTTATTTTCTCCTTCTTCATATGTTTGACATCCTACCTCCGTGCTAATCTCGTCAATAGCTCCTAGCCGCAGACCCGAGCCTACCCTACCCGTGATAGCCGCATGCCACCTATTCAAAGTTTTCCCCTCCAGGTTCCCTTCCCCACGTCCAAAACAAAAGCCAACTCGCCCACCCTCACACTTAGCCGTGAACCCCTCCTCGCCTCCACTGTGTAGATCACCAACACCCTGGTCTTCCGTCATTCATCCGGTAACAGAGCGGCAGTTTTCCAAAATTTTATAAGGGTATTCATATAATAATAATGTGTTTATTTAAATCTCTGTTGAGAATCTTTTTAGTATATATATGCATCTAAGTTTATATATGCAGTCTATCTAGCTATTGTATAAGTTTATATAAGTATAGAATTTTATATTAATGCTTTCTAGGTTCACTTTACTTTGTAACAGTTCGTCTATACTTTAAGTATATATATATAATACAACAGTCTTATTTATTTTAATATTTAGTTATAATATGTAAATGTTTGTATATGCATAAGTTGATTTGGAGATAAAGCAAGTTTATGGATCTGGATTTATTATATGTTATATATGTATGATTTATACGTGTCATTTCAGCTAATGTGTCGAGATATATGTATGATTATATATGTATGTTATACGTGTCATTTATACGTGTCATTTATATATGTATGTTATATATGTATGATTTATATATGCATAAGTTGATTTGGAGATAAAGAAGTATCATACGTGTCGAGTATTACATTGGTTATATTTCAGCTAATGTATATTGTATATGTATTATATTATGTTAGTATATTTAAGTTTTATAACCGGCTACTTTATAAATATAAGTTGCATATTTTGGTTAATAACATATTTTATGTTGGTTTATAAATTATATATATATATAGTTATAGATTTAATATGTTAGTCTATATGTTATCAGTATATATATATAGTAGTTATTTTGTTTGTTGATTTACGTTATTCGATATGAATCTATATAGTTCTTTGTAAGTTATGAACTATGTATGCCAGTCTATTTATTAGTTGAGTAAGTGGCATAGTATGTTATATATATAGGCTTAAATTTCTTAATTTCTGTCTAAGTTATTTATATTATAATAAATTGTTTATATTGGTTTTATAACAAATATTGATATTTGGACTTTTCTTTAGTAATATATATTATTTTAAAATATGAGTTTAAAACTTATATTAATTATTAGAGATATATGGATATAATATTTATTTTGTTTCGGTTTATGTTAAACAAATTTTGATTTGTTTCCATCAATTCATGTTATCGGATCTGTTCATCGAATTTGTGCCAATGTAGCTTTGCTTTGGAAGTCGGGCTTGCATTTCGTAACTCAATTCATTTGTCTATCCTCTAGCCTCGAAAGGTGAGTAATCACTTAGATTAACGTTCTTATATTTATTAAATTTGATTTCAATTGAAACGACTATTGAAATATGCTGTTGATAGTTATCAATATTGTTATATATATGTTATTATCTATATTTGTTCACCTGTGACATCTGACAGCATTATATGTTATTTATATTGATGATATATGCCTGCTATATTATTATCATATCTGTTATCACTCTGCAAGTTCCCTGTTAGTATAGAATTCACTATGGGTTGAAATGATACATACCCGAACGATCTGTAGAATATGAGAAAATCGTTATGGGTTGAAATGATAAACCCAAGCTATTTTCATTGAATTGAATTTGGGATTGTGGGTTGAAATGATATATACCCGTATATATTTAAATTACGGATTGAAATGATAAATATCCGTATCACTTGACTATAGGATAGAAAATTTTATACAGACACCGCTGGTCTATATATAAATATTTTGAAAATAATTTCTATGGTTTTGAAAAGAAATTTATGGTTTTAATAAATATTGATTTTTAAAGATTTATTAAAGTTGACTTAATAAAGTTGATATATATATATATATATATGTTTAAGGATTTATTTAAATTATATTTTAATATAGAGTTCGAAATGATTAAATAAATTAAGGTTGAAAAGATAGATTTGAAATTGATTTGAAATTGTATTTAATTAAGAATTATATTTAATCTATCTGAACTTATGGAATTTGGGGTTTTTAAAGGTTATGATTTTATAACTTGATTTTGGTTTAAGATGATTTAAATTGAATATTTCAAGTTAAATAAATTGAAGGAAATATTTAGAGATTTGAAATTTGGGCTTTTATTTAAATGATATTGAATTTATTTAGTGAATATTGCAAAACTAAATAATAGTAAAATGAATTTAATACATATATGAAATTATCGAATTTAGTTTTGAAATGTTGAATATTTAAAGTTTTGAAATATATTGAAATGGCTTATCTTATGGTTCAAATATATATTGGAAATTGATAAATTGAAATGGTTTATTTAGAAACTGAATCGAATTGAAATTGATGATTTGTGATTTGATTAAATTTGGATTTTTTGGAATTCGAGTTGATTTGAATCGATTTGTGAAATTGAGGAAGCTATTTTATATAAAGTAATTTTAAACTATATTTAAAACTATTTATATTTTTACTTTATAAATTATTTTAATATAAACTATTTTAATATAAATTGTTTTAACTTATAACTATTTTATATAAATTATTTTATTTTATAAACTATTTTATTTTATATACTATTATTAATATCTAAACTGTTTGAAGGAAAGTGTTATGATTTCCAAAGTTATGAATTTCAAAGTATTATGATTTCCAAAGTATTATTATTTCAAATTGTTGGTTTCGAAAGTATTATAACTTTGAAAGTGATATGATTTTTGGAAATGGATATATATTTGAAGTGAAAACGATATCGTATTGATTTGGGTTTCGAAATGAAAATGATATTTTGGTTTTGAAGTATAAACTAATTTGAAATGGCCATGGTGTTATAATAACGATTGGTTGTTAAAGAGACCGGGATCGGATATGGGCATACTCTCTGTCGATACCGAAAACCACTTTAACAACTGTGTACGCGGTGGAGATTCCAGAATGAAGTAAGATGGTGGCGACTATTCCTATCGAGGTATATACGTGGACCCAACTCCCATGAGTTGGCATAAGGTGGCTAAAACAGGAGCGATCGACGGGCCAATGAGGTAGCACCTCTGATCG
This sequence comes from Allium fistulosum, assembly GCA_030737815.1. Classification (NCBI taxonomy): domain Eukaryota; kingdom Viridiplantae; phylum Streptophyta; class Magnoliopsida; order Asparagales; family Amaryllidaceae; genus Allium; species Allium fistulosum. Next base: position 12,316,957 of record JASFAW010000014.1, read on the forward strand.
GACGCATTTCTTCGATACCATTCTATTACTTTGTGATTGATTTGGTGGCCACCCTTTGATTTTGATTGGGAATGTTTTCCGAGGTGGGCGGTAGTGGCTGTTATGCGTTTCCACCAGCCCGAATGCGTAATTGGTATATCTACCCTGGCATTGCCTAGTTGTGCCATGTCACCTACCATATCGAGCTTTGCTACGAGTTTGGATTTCTCCCGTAGCCTGTGGAGTATTGAGGGTAGCCCCCGATCTGGGAGTATGCTAATACTGGATAGACTACTGGGACTATTACGTGTTAAGGTGGAGAATGTAAAGCCTTAACGCTATTTAAAAGTAAGATTATTTTATTATAGACATTATTATAATAGCGAATATTACTACATAGTAGATAGTTTAACGAATCCTTAGAGGATGGTTATCCCAACATCCTTTAAGTTACTTGTATTTCAGTTGATATTTCACTTGAGTTGGATTTATTGATATAAGAATGTTAATCCTGACTCGAGTGTTTTGTGTTTTGCTTTACGCTCGGGTCAGACTGAATGATACAGTATTCGAGACTCACCTTTGGAGTTGGAGCTTCTCTTGGAGATCCAGCTATCTATCATGCTTTCAGTTGTTCAGTCGATTTCAGTGATGTATTCAGATCTTGTATTTGATTATTGTATTGAGACATCTATGTACTCGTGACTTCTGTTGTATCTTGTTTAACTCTGTTATATATATAGTAGCTTCATGAACTACTATTTTTTTGTTTCCGCTGCATTATTGTTATATTACTCTGTGTCTGTGATCTGTGATTATTTTATTTACTGTATATGTTGAGTTTTGCCAAATTTAAATTAACAATCTGATATTTTGAGCAATTCAAATCCGACATGTATGGATGCGAATGGTTGAAAATTTCAGGTTGTTACATGTGGTATCAGAGCTCTGGTTTTAGGCAAAACTCAACATATGAAGTAAATTTAATTACAGAATCACTTTCGTTCGAGCCTGAATTCTTTCCTTTTGATTCGGTTTCCTTTGAATTTTGGAACATTCCCTTCAGTTCCAAAATCCATTCTTGTCTCCCCTATTCGTATTCTTTTAATCTCGGAGCATCCCATAGCTCCACTGAATGATTATAAAGGGGTGAAACTACTTTACAACAGCATTGATTCGCCGAGATTTCTGTATCCTCGGATTAGATGTTGCTATCTCTTGCTTTACCCGAATTCTATCTCTGGCGATCGAATGTCGATTTGCCTCAGAATTCTGCATCAATCTTATTTATGAAGTCACGGTTGACCCAGTCAAGGTTACCCACGATTTATATAAGTTTATTCATCTTTCTGTTTGAAATTCAATCATCTTATCTCCCTATCGAGCTTATCTTCGAATCAGAATTTTATTGATTAGAGTTCCTCTAATTTGAATCTCTATCCTTGTTTAATCCATCTTTGAATCATCGAGTGAGGGAGTGTATTTTGCATTAGTAATTAATATTAAGTTGTTTTTTATTGTGTTGTTTGAGTTGTTGATGTTGATTTGGGTTTTCGATCGATTCGTCTGATCAACGCTATCGATAGGATTTCCAAAACACTTGAACAGAGCAAACTGACACAATATTATTTTTAAACTTGGTAAATAAAATAAATTTTTATGATTATATTATAAATATATATAAGTAAATTTTTTTGGAATTTAATAAGTTAATTAAATTGGTTGTTTGAAATGATAATATTTGATTATCATTTATTGTTTTCTATAATGAATTTATAAACATGGTTTATAAATTGATTTGAAATTGAAATGAATTTAAAAATCAAGAATTTGAGAATTTAATTTCCAGTGATTTCAAGCTTTGGTTTTAAAAATTTTAAAATATATATTATTGAAGGTATTTTTGAATAGAAACCGTTTCAAAGATGTTTAAATGTTTAAATCAGTACTCTTCTCTTCTGTCGCTGGAAAATAATTTCGGTGATGGCAGCCGCATCATCGACATTCATTTTCGAGTTTCGAAGTGGAGAGACCATTCTGTAGCTTTGCTACGGTTTTGTTTTGGAAAAACATTTTGATTTGAATTTCCTAAGTATGACTTGATTTATATATATATATATATGGGTATATTATTTCAAATATAATTTGATTTAATATATATAGTATATACATAATTATCTCTAAAGGGTTTGAAATTAAACGGAAATTTAATTCTTAAAATTATGTTAAAGGATGTTTTCAATTATAAATAAAGCTAAATTTTTGAATAAGTGTTTAAACTTGAAATAATTGAATTGGAAAATTTTATTTGTATAATACTCAATTACATTCTAATACAACTTACCTAAAACATTCAAAAGTTGAATATGTAATTGGATAATATACAATATAAAATGACTTTTATAAATAGAATTTGAGTGGATATAATAAAGGTTATACACTTAAATTTTAGTTATAAATATTAATTGAAATAAATAGAATAATAAGTTAATTGAATAATAGATGAGACAAATAAATTTGTTTTGAAGGAATTAATAAATTGAAATTAGATCAACTTATGGAAATACCTTGAATTTCAAATCAATTATTGAATATAAATTAATTTAAATTGAAATTTAAATGGTTTAAATTAATTTATATGGTTTAAATATATGTAATAAGATATATTAAGCGAAATAAACTTAATAATAATTTGGAATAAAAGAATTAAATTTGTTGAATAAAATATGAGTATAATAAATGATTATACAAATTGATGATTTAGAAATTGTTAATTGAGGATGACTAGACAATAACATAATGAATTTAGAAATAGATAGCTTGATTTAACTTAAGTAAACTCAAATGGATTAAACCAAAATGTTGAATATTAATTAGTTTAATTTTAAATTTATATGGTTTTAAATTAATTGTTTTATTTGTATTTCAATCTAATTTCTTTCTGGTTGTTTCTATTCTCCTACCTCCCTTTTCGGGGACGAAAAGTTTTGAGTGGGGGAGAGTGTAACGACCCATAAATTTTAGATAATTTTATTTCTTTATTTATATATTTAATTGAAATTTTGTGAAACTTTAAACAATAAAATTTTGAAATAAAAATTTATTATTTGAGATGCGTCTAATTAAACATACCAAATGGTAAATTCTCATCTGATAATATTGAAGTTTATTTTCTAGTGTAATTTTATTCCAATTTAGATCAGTTAAAATTGATGATATTAAAAGTGTTTCGAAACCTAAATATGTCAACATGAGAAATTTTTATTTAGAACACTCTGAATAAGACTGCGTAATCCGTTTCGCGAAATTCGGACGTTTCTAGCTCCGTTTGGATTTTTCCGTACGGAATAGCAGCATTTTCGGTACCGATTATCGACTTTTGATCGGATGATCGTACCACTGATATCTGTATACCGTTTTGATCGTCTCGTCGTGCTGATCTCCGCAGTATATTCGTTCCTGTGTTTTGAAACCCGGCTCAGAGCGGAATCCGTGAAAAGGATGACCGTATCGGTACCGGTTTTATTAATCCTTTGGTTTTGGGTTTTAATTTATTTTTTATTTAACTTATTTATTTTAATGGGTAGACTAATGGGCTAGAACGGCAATGGTAACTTGAATGGATGTTAGGAATTGAAAAGCCACCTTGTGATATCAAAGTATACGTTCATTCTCTTTTATTTTGCCTGACTTCTCTCTCATTTGCATTTCTTTCTTTCCTCCTCTGCAAACCAATCTACAATCAGTTTGTAATAATTTTGTTCTTCTTTCACTTATGTATTTTATTTTCTCCTTCTTCATATGTTTGACATCCTACCTCCATGCTAATCTTGTCAATAGCTCCTAGCCGAAGACCCGAGCCTACCCTACCCGTGATAGCCGCATGCCACCTATTCAAAGTTTTCCCCTCCAGGTTCTCTTCCCCACGTCCAAAACAAAAGCCAACTCGCCCACCCTCTCACTCAGCCGTGAACCCCTCCTCGACTCCACTATGTAGATCGCCAACACCCTGGTCTTCTGTCATTCATCCGGTAACAGAGCGGGAGTTTTCCAAAATTTTATAAGGGTATTCATATAATAATAACGTGTTTATTTAAATCTCCGTTGAGAATACTTTTAGTATATATATGCATCTAAGTTTATATATGCAGTCTATCTAGCTACTATATAAGTTTATATAAGTATAGAATTTTATATTCATGCTTTCTAGGTTCACTTTACTTTGTAACAGTTCGTTTATACTTTAAGTGTATATATATATATATAATACAACAGTCTCGTTTATATTAATATTTAGTTATAATATGTAAATGTTTGTATATGCATAAGTTGATTTGGAGATAAAGCAAGTTTATGGATCTGGATCTATTATATGTTATATATGTATGATTTATACGTGTCATTTCAGCTAATGTGTCGAGATATATGTATGATTATATATGTATGTTATACGTGTCATTTATACGTGTCATTTATATATGTATGTTATATATGTATGATTTATATATGCATAAGTTGATTTGGAGATAAAGAAGTATTATACGTGTCAAGTATTATATTGGTTATATTTTAGCTAATGTATATTGTATATGTAGTATATAATGTTAGTATATTTAAGTTTCATAACCGGCTACTTTATAAATATAAGTTGCACATTTTGGTTAATAACATATTTTATGTTGGTTTATAAATTATATATATATATATATAGTTATAGATTTAATATGTTAGTCTATATGTTATCAGTATATATATATTGTAGTTATTTTGTTTGTTGATTTACGTTATTCGATATGAATCTATATAGTTCTTTATAAGTTATGAACTATGTATGCCAGTCTATTTATTAGTTGAGTAAGTGGCATAGTATGTTATATATATATATGTTTAAATTTCTCAATTTCTGTCTAAGTTATATATATTATAATAAATTGTTTATATTGGTTTTATAACAAATATTGATATTTGGACTTTTCTTTAGTAATATATATTATTTTAAAATATGAGTTTAAAACTTATATTAATTATTAGAGATATATGGATATAATATTTATTTTGTTTCGGTTTATGTTAAACAAATTTTGATTTGTTTCCATCAATTTCTGTTATCAAATCAGTTCATCGAATTCGTGCCAATGTAGCTTTGCTTTGGAAGTCGTGCTTGCATTTCGTAACTCAATTCATTTGTCTATCCTCTAGCCTCGAAAGGTGAGTAATCACTCAGATTAACGTTCTTATATTTATAAAATTTGATTTCAACTGAAATGACAATTGAAATATGATGCTGATAGTTATCAATATTGTTATATATATATATGCTATTATCTATATCTGTTCATCTGTGACATCTGACACCATTATATGTTATTTATATTGATGATATATGCCTGCTATATTATTATTGTATCTGTTATCACTCTGCAAGTTCCCTGTTAGTATAGAATTCACTATGGGTTGAAATGATACATACCCGAATGATCTGTAGAATAGGAGAAAATCGTTATGGGTTGAAATGATAAACCCAAGTAATTTTCATTGAATTGAATTTAGGATTGCGGGTTGAAATGATATATACCTATATATATTTAAATTACGGATTGAAATGATAAATATCCGTATCACTTGACTATAGGATAGAAAATTTTATACAGACACCGCTGGTCTATATATAAATATTTTGAAAATGATTTCTATGGTTTTGAAAAGAAATTTATGGTTTTAATAAATATTGATTTTTAAAGATTTATTAAAGTTGATTTAATAAAGTTGATATATGTATATATGTTTAAGGATTTATTTAAATTATATTTTAATATAGAGTTCGAAATGATTAAATAAATTAATGTTGAAAAGACAGATTTGAAATTGATTTGAAATTGTATTTAATTAAGAATTATATTTAATCTATCTGAACTTATGGAATTTGGGGTTTTTAAAGGATATGATTTTATAACTTGATTTTGGTTTAAGATGATTTAAATTGAATATTTCAAGTTAAATAAATTGAAGGAAATATTTAGAGATTTGAAATTTGGGCTTTTATTTAAATGATATTGAATTTATTTAGTGAATATTGCAAAACTAAATAATAGTAAAATGAATTTAATACGTATATGAAATTATCGAATTTAGTTTTGAAATGTTGAATATTTAAAGTTTTGAAATATATTGAAATCGAAATGGCTTATCTTATGGTTCAAATATGTATTGGAAATTGATAAATTGAAATGGTTTATTTAGAAACTGAATCGAATTGAAATTGATGATTTGTGATTTGATTAAATTTGGATTTTTTGGAATTCGAGTTGATTTGAATCGATTTGTGAAATTGAGGAAGCTATTTTATATAAAGTAATTTTAAACTATATTTAAAACTATTTATATTTTTACTTTATAAATTATTTTAATATAAACTATTTTTATATAAATCATTTTCAATATAAATTATTTTAATATAAATTGTTTTAACTTATAACTATTTTATATAAATTATTTTATTTTATAAACTATTTTATTTTATATACTATTATTAATATCTAAACTGTTTGAAGGAAAGTGTTATGATTTCCAAAGTTATGAATTTCAAAGTATTATGATTTCCAAAGTATTATTATTTCAAATTGTTGGTTTCGAAAGTATTATAACTTTGAAAGTGATATGATTTTTGGAAATGGATATATATTTGAAGTGAAAATGATATCGTATTGATTTGGGTTTTGAAATGAAAATGATATTTTGGTTTTGAAGTATAAACTATTTTGAAATGGCCGCGGTGTTATAATAACGATTGGTTGTTAAAGAGACCGGGATCAGATATGGGCATACTCTCTGTCGATACCGAAAACCACTTTAACAACTGTGTACGCGGTGGAGATTCCAGAATGAAGTAGGATGGTGGCGACGATTCCTATCGAGGTATATACGTTGACCCAACTCCCATGAGTTGGCATAAGGTGAGCAAAACAGAAGCGATCGACGGGCCAATGAGGTAGCACCTCTGATCAGACGCATTTCTTCGATACCATTCTATTACTTTGTGATTGATTTGGTGGCCACCCTTCGATTTTGATTGGAGTATGTTCCGAGGTGGGCGGTAGTGGCTGTTATGCATTTCCACCAGCCCCAATGCGTAATTGGTATATCTACCTTGGCATTGCCTAGTTGTGCCGTGTCACCTACCATATCGAGCTTTACTACGATTTTGAATTTCTCCTATAGCCTGTGGAGTATTGAGGGTAGCCCCCAATCTGGGAGTATGCTAATACTGGATAGACTACTGGGACTATTACGTGTTAAGGTGGAAAATGTAAAGCCTTAACGCTATTTAAAAGTAAGATTATTTTATTATAGACATTATTATAATAGCGAATAATACTACATAGTAGATAGTTTAACGGATCCTTAGAGGATGGTTATCCCAACATCCTTTAAGTTACTTGATTTCAGTTGATATTTCACTTGAGTTGGATTTATTGATATAAGAATGTTAATCCTGACTCGAGTGTTTTGTGTTTTGCTTTACGCTCGGGTCAGACTGAGTGATACAGTATTCGAGACTCACCTTTGGAGTTGGAGCTTCTCTTGGAGATCCAGCTATCTATCATGCTTTCAGTTGTTCAGTCGATTCCAGTGATGTATTCAGATCTTGTATTTGATTATTGTATTGAGACATCTATGTACTCGTGACTTCTGTTGTATCTTGTTTAACTCTGTTATATATATAGTAGCTTCATGAACTACTATTCTTTTGTTTCCGTTGCATTATTGTTATATTACTCTGTGTCTGTGATCTGTGATTATTTTATTTACTGTATATGTTGAGTTTTGCTAAATTAAAATTAACAATTTGATATTTTGAGCAATTCAAATCTGACATGTATGGATGCAAATGGTTGAAAATTTCAGGTCGTTACATTGCTTGTTGTATACGTTGCTGTTTGGACCCATTCTTACTTTCAACTACGAAAAAATTAGAACAACCTTGAAGTTTAAACAATTCAGACCATAAATTACTTGTAAAAATTGCTTCTCTATCATTAATTATGTTTCTTTGGTAACATGTTCTATGTTTGGGCTTGCTTTTGATAAGAAGATAATACTTCATGCGTTGAAAAGGATTTCCACTTAATTTATTTTTTAAATGGCATTATTTAGTTTGATTAATGACAATGCATGAACCCTGTATTTAGATTGATATATGCACCATTGGTATTTCTTTCTTTTTGTGTATAATAATCTGTAGTTGTACTGTGTACTAATAAAATAGTTAGTAATATTATATTTTGCAGGAAACTATGTCAGAAAATCCAACTTCTTCACATTCGTCATGTTCAGAGGCAAAGAAAGTTGATCAAAGCTTACTTGGTATTCCGGTCTCAGATAACGCTGGAAAATCGCTACTATGCTTGGTAAACTAGTAAGAGCTCATGTGCCGATATCATATATAAGTTGGGATAAAGTACCCGGAATATACAAGGACAATGTTTGGAACGAATTGGTGGTAAGTAAATATTTTTGTTTGGAACCAATTTAACTCTGTATTTTACATTTTATTATACACTGTGAAGTTAAAAGAAAGTACCATTATAATTGTATATATAATACCGATAGTGAGGATTACAAATCCAATAATAATGTTGACTATTTTAAAGATGCGTAATTAAGGTCGTAGATGCTCTAAGGAACACATATTTCCCGAGAATATACAAGCATTTCAAGATAATTCAAAAAAAAGTACATGTTTTAAAAGTAATCAGAATTTATTTAATTAATGTTCTCGTACACTCATATGATCAGATCCGATCAGCATTTCTTAACTAAGTTACATCTGGTAACATAACCACAGATTCTCTCATTCTATCAATTGACACTCAAAACACCATGTCGACAAGTACTCTCCAATTGTAATACAAATAGTAGCATTTTGAATAATCAATCCAGTTGAATGTATTTAAGAATTGCACGTCATCATTAATTAAATTAAATGTTCGAATTTCTTATTATCAGAACAGATGATATAATGATGTCAGATTAATAAACAACCCTGAAACACTTGTTAATTTTTTGGTTCTTTCATATAAGAATTGTAGCTGTTGCACGTATTCTGTAAATCATTTAAGCTTGCCTGTTCTTTTCTGCGAGCAGAAATCGTTTTCTTATTTAGCCTTGATTGAACCCTTAATTCACATCATTTCAATTTTTTTTTCTTCTTTCAACCAACTGTCATGAGAATACATTATGTATAATGATATCAGGCTTATACAACGTATTTAGACGTGCAAAGTAAGGTATAAGCAACACTGAAAGTTGGTACTTTCATAACAAAGATTTGACGTTGCTTATGTTTGGTTATGTCCATGTCCAAAATGGTTGTGACTTTTTATGCATTACCAGCTTATGGGGTTTCCTTCAAGGCTCAACTAGCGAGCCATTAAAGCAGCACTCTTAAATCAACGACATGGCCACATATCTATATGCATTTTTCTATTTGTGCTGGCAGATATATCAGATTAAGGACTGTCAACCACTGCAGATTCTATAAATGTACATACATGCATTACCTTATTTATAGCAGTTGACCAGCATTAGGAGTTCACCCACCACTACAAAATGGCAGTTAACATTTGAACCAAATAAACATGTTTATCCTATACAGTAGTTTCTCAAGAATTCATAAACTTACACAAACGTTATTTCTAAAAAGTTTTGGAATTTAAATAAATGAACGGTAGACCATTTATACCTGACAAAAAAAGCTAAACAAAATGCACCTCAAAGTTATTAGATCTGACTGCATTTTGAAGGTAGTTCAATAATAAATATGATGTCACAAATAACTGTAAGGGTGTTTCCTATTGCCAAAACATATGTTTATTGCTCTCAGAACAGTTGAAGGCAAGCATTATCTACATGTATGATCTTCATGATGATATATAGTGCATGATATATAGTGCATGTGTATATGCATATGCTTACACTGATATAATTTTTGCAGAAAATTTATGAGCTCGATCCGCTTTCAAAGGAAATGTTTTAAAGAGAATGGCCGAGGCTTTTAGGAGATACAAGAAAAATTTGAGAGTAGCTTATTATGATACTTTCAACAATGACGAAGAACGGTTGAAAAATTGCCCACCTACAGTTGCTCAAGAAGATTGGGAAGAGTTCATAAAAAATGAAGCAACGCCAGAAGCGAGCGGAAGAAGGGAGTCAGGCAAAAAGAACAGAGCATTGCTCAGTTATGGTCACCATGCAGGACGTAAAAGTCACGCTAAAATAGAACAAGAAATGGTAATTTATATTCATTTTCTTTCAAAAATGGTCAAAATCGCAACTAACATATTTTATGTATTGCAGATCGCTGCTAGTCCATCAACAAATATCAATCGTCATCAAGTATGTGAGAAGACACACACGAAAAAAGATGGTAGCATATCAGATGCCACTTCTTCATACTTCGTAATTTAAACAAATACTAACTTGCATATTCTTTAAAATTCCTTATTCATATAAGTATTATCATATTTCAGGATCAAATTGCGAAAGCGAAGGAAAAGCTCACTGATAGTGATGAAGAAAAATTGATAGTGGATGAAGACATCTTATCACAAGTGCTTGGTAAGGATGCAAGGGGTAGGAGCCGCAGTGTTGGGACCGTTATACCAAAGACTAAAGTTAAGGCTTGTGCCATTGTAGAGAAACGACTCAGACATGTTCATGGAGAGCATGATGAGTTGAAAATGAGGGTGGGAAGTTTGGAGGGTACAGTGGGAAATTTGTCTGGGCAAATGGAGGTTCTGATCAACATGGTGGGAAACATCGAACATGGAATTCGTGCACCGATCAATTCTTCTGATGGAGGACGTGCCACACAATTCAATGCTCCTGAATTCGTTGCTTCTCAGTTCCAGAATTCGACCAATGTAGCGAACAATCAAAAATGTGAAATCCTCAACTTTGATTTAGACATAATAGCAACATGTATTTATTACAATCTTTCTATTTTTAGTTGCTTTCGAGCAGTTATTTTGTTGGATAGATCTAGACATCTTTATTGCAACAGGTACTGTATGCTGAGATTCTACATCGTCCAAAATCCATGGGAAATCTGTACCATCCACATATGAAAAATTGGTGTTGGACAATATACTGCTACCGGATGAGAGAACCAGCAAAATAAATCATCAATTTACAGAGACCTTTGCTGATGTAGGAGTGGGTGATTATGTGTGCCATCCGAAGTGTATTATTCGATATCTTTAGACGTTGGAGCAGGTATATTTTCTGCTTATGTTAATATTTTATTATGTATTGTTTTTTGAAAATCTTTAGCATGTTGCACCAAATTCGATAACTTAGTCTTATAACATGTTGCACCAAGTTCCAGTCTTATAACATCTTTAGCATGTTGCACCAAATCTGTTTCCTTGGACCTTTGGTGAAGTTGGAATTGGTGGTTACGTGTGCCATCCAAAGAGTAATATTCGATATCTGTAGACGCATAAGCAAGTATGTATGTAGTATTATACTTTGCTAGTTTTAATGTTATGTTGCCTCTAAGTTACAATATAGTTGTTAAATGTTCTCCTTGAATTTAAAAACATTTCTATTTTGGTTAAAATATCTGAAATCAATCATATATGAACATTTTAATACTATATACTTGCCAAGTATGCGAAGTTGACCCTGTAGAAAAAATGAACAATATCCTGCGTTCCTAATCGTATTCACTGACAATCAAGTCACATGATAATTGCAGTAGAAATTGCATCAGAAATTCAGATGTATGCAGACTCCTATTCGACATACTTTTATTTTTTAGGCTACTTGTTCAAGTACAGTTTTGAAACTTAATTTTTTTATGTTAATTCACATTTAAATTTCCTTTATGCCATCAACTACTATTTATCCGCCTCTATTTTATGATTTATATTCTATCTTCCTACAATGTGAAATTCAGATGAATCTGGAACTGTCTTCTTATTTTTAGAATAAAAACGATTACTTTGTTCCTACAATGTTTTGACGTTTCGAACTCATCATTTCTGAAATCTCAGTTTGGAAAGCCATAACACTTGACAATTAAGCTAGCAGCCATTGACTGAAACTTTATCATCTGCTTTTGAAAACGAGTCATTTACATAAACATAGTACCATTTTTAGGCTTGCCTCTGAACTCAGCACACCTTTTAGGCCTAAACATAGAACCATTTTTGGAAAATCATTTCCATCCTCAGACCCCACCACTTTATAATTCAAATAAATATTCAAATAAAGTCTGCAAATCTAAACAACAGTAAATACTTTAGAGCCATTTGTTATTCTCTCTCTGGAAAATAAATTTATCGATTTGACTTGTTTTGGCTGAGCTTGGTAGCTAACAAACTAACTGAAGTGTAGAACATTGACAAACATATAAAAAGCATGCAAATTTGATGTACAGCTCATCTGGTAAATTTCATCTTAAGTAATTGAATGCAGGAGATAAACTAAACCCTTAATTATGATATACTGCCAATGCTATCTTCACCGGCCCTTAACCGCTTATCTTGAGCAGCCTTATCCTTATGTTGCAAGTGTATGTGATTTTCTAGTTGCCTTTGCATGTGTGGGTATTTATCGTTACTTCTTCCTGGTAGTTATACACTTGCTGCAATTTGTTGTTCCTGTACTTAGCGTTTTTATGAGTACCCGTGTGTTTTAGACTTTTAGTTTGCTAGCTGCACTTAAGTCTGCTAGTATGTGCTTTTGTTTTAGTTTGTACACATTTACATGTCTTATAACCCTGTTTTCTATCACAAATCTGGCTGCAGGTGATCTTCCTGATGACATGTGCACTGCTGAGTTGAGTTGCTGCACTGATGCCTCGCATTTGTATTATGTAATGTTATTAATTATCAAGTATGAACAACTGTAACGTACTTAGTGGTAGTGCTATGAGCTATGTAGTATGTAGTATCCGTATTACACTGCAATGTACTAATGTGCTAAATGCTAGTATGTAGTATCTGTATTATGTAATGATATTGTTAAGCTATTACGCATTGCAATGCAGATTATTGAATCATTTGAATGTGCACTGTCTATAATATTATTTGTTTTGATGTCTCGAAATGATTATATATGTGGTATTGGATATGAACTACTGTTGTATGTCCATGGTATATGTGCAGTATCTGAGCAGCAGTTCATTGTTCAATTAGATACGGCTAAAAGCCGTATATAATAGAAGACTTAGGTACGGCTTTTAGCCGTATCTAATGTGTCAATTAGATACGGCTTTTAGCCGTATCTACTCTTTCATTTAGATACGGCTAGAGGCCGTATCTAAATGACACATTAGATACGGCTAAAAGCCGTATCTAAACCATAACGATGGCATAATTTGATACGGCTTTTAGCCGTATCAAAATATCATTTATGCTGTAGTGGTATAACTCATGACAATACAATTTCGAACTCCAAAATGAATTGCAAAGTCAAAATGGAAATGTGAACCACTTTTTAAATGATTTTGGCAATGAGAATAATTTCAATTATGGTGAAATGGACAATTTTTGTTCTCAACAAATTCAAATGGAAAATCCTCAAATTAATAATTATAAATTTGATTTTGTTGAGCAAATGGATGGAATTGACAAAGAACACACGGATTTGTTGTTTGAAACATTTATGAAACAACGTGAGCAACAAAATCAAAAACCAACGATTAACGAGTCAAATAATAATCCACCTTTTACCAAAATTGACGATTTTCCAATTACAACTTTTGAAATTGAAAACAACAACCTTAATGAAGTTGTTGAAAATGTGGTAATTGAGTTGGATTTCAATTCTTTTGAGAGTGTGGAACCAAATTTAAAATTTGATCTTCCTTTTTTCGATTTTGAAAATTTGAATACAACAACTTTAGATTTTGAAATTAATACATGCAATGAAGTTGTGAATAATTCATTAAAGGAAGACGAATTTTGTGAACATAATTTTTTTGGACTTTTCGAAGATGAATTGTTAAATTCTGAAGGGGTGGATTTAAATCACCACTTTGATTTTGAAATCAATAATTCTTAAAAAAAATTCAATGACAAGTTTGAATTTCAATTTACTGAAAATAAACTTGAAGTTCAACCAGTTGTTTTATCAACCCCAAAAATCATCGAAAATAAAACAACTCATACGATTTTTAATAAAACGACATTCATTTTTCCAAATCAACATTCAATTTTGAAATCTTTTATGGTTTGGTTTTTTGTGCTTTAGCTGTGTCTCTCATACTTGATGGGACAAATGAATTGGCCTTTGGAAGACCGTTTCATTTACTCTTTGACGATATATTTTTTGATGTTGTGTAAATAATAATCGTTCATTTTCATATGAATATAGGTCATATTTTGATTTTATTTTTCTCCTTTCACTTGGGTTGACTGTGGGGACACAGTCAAAATCAAGTGTGGGGGGAGTCTCATCTGCATTTTTAATGTTTCATGGTTTATTTTTTGCAGCATTTTCCTTCCAAAACTCAAAATTAAAAAAAATCCCAAAAAACAAATTTTCTTTTTTTAGCAGTTTGATTTATTTTTGGAGAAACAATATAAGATAAGTATAGGTTTTGGTTATTAAATTGAATTTTTGAAAAATTATTTGTCTCAACAAAAATAAAAATAAAGTTTGATTACAAGTAACTATGGTTTAACTAGTATATAGGAAGATTCATGGGTAATAATTATGAAGTATATCCTAATGGAAAATCTTTGTTTAAAAAAGTGGTGAATTTAAAGTAAATGATATAACAATTTTGATCATCTAAGTTAAATGGTGCTAAGATGATTTTGCAAAACTCTCTCTCCATAAAAAAACAAAAAATAAAAATAAATAAGTAAATAATATAATTTTTTTGTATATATGTATATATTTTATTAACACCTAGAGTCATGTGTTCACATGCAAGTGTTTTTAGTCCCCATGCTTTGCACCCTTCTCACGTAAGCCCGAAAGACAGTGCACGATCGGTATATCTGGCCTCAATTTATCTGAGTTAGATGTATGTATATAAAAATTCTTTTATTAATAATGCCTACAGTTAATAGGTGTACAAACTGTGTTCAATCGCCACGCTCTTTATCCCCCTCACGTAAGCATGAGGCAGTGCATGAGTGATATATCTGGCCTCGGTTTCTCTGAGTTAGGCATATGTAAATATTATTAATATCAATAAAATTTTCAAATAAGAGAGAGTAAGCAATTGAAATCCAAGCACTATTTTAACTTATGTGATTTGACTTGTTATTCAAAAGAAATGAAAATACCATATTGAAAAAACTTTGATAATCAACTAAGGATCCATTTCATAGTTGCACTATGTTATCAACTGAAACAACTAGCCAAACTAGAGTCTATTTGTTATGATAACTTAGTTTTTATTGGAAATTTTGACAAGTAAAATGACTAAAATTCCATGATGATGACCAAAATTTATATTTAACTTATTTGTGTCAATTAAAAGTAAATTCTTTATTTGTAAATATTTTCAAAAACTTGCATTCATCTATTTGTAAATAAATCTTGCATTTAGGAATTTTCACGTTGCATTTGGATTTTGTAGGTAGTATCCGCTGAAAACCCTCACGAGACAACACTCGTCCTATTAGGGACACCTAGAGGTTTAACGACTTGTTGCTACGAAAACGGATTTACCTTAGTTTCAGTTTATTCGAGGACGAATAAAATAATAAGTGTGGGGGTATTTGATGTGAACTTAAATGTGCTTATTTTTACTTCCATATTTAATCTAATTTAATTAAATAAATGAGCATATAGGGTATTTTAACATGTTTAAACCAAAATTTCAATTATTTTCAAATCATCATTTATTCATCTTCATTTAGGAGCAAAATGGTCATTTGTGTGTGAATTAATTTGAGAAAATTTAATTGGATATTTTATTGTTGTTTTGTAGGAATTTTAGTGAATTTTGAAAGAGGCTTCATGAAGATATGCATGCACAAGAGTTAGGAAACAAATGAAGATGGAAATAAATCAATTCATGAAATCATGGAGGACCCCACCTACCCACTTACCTTGATGTAAAATTAGGAGCTAATGCACATGTTATTAGAGATTAAAGTTACATGCACATGTAATGGTGGATTATGCTCATGCTAATGATTACTTGGAGGTTATATTTCCTAAGAGGGTATTTTGGGTAGTCCCCTAAAATATGATTAGGGTTTCAAAACATGTATAAATAGCCCTTATGTTTCGTGCAATGAGCTCTTAGCCTCCTCTTTAGTTAGTTTAGTTTTAGGCTAAAAAAATCTCTCTACTTCTTAGCCATTTTCTCTTATGTAATTTTCTTATATGCAATTTTAATTCATGCTATTTTATTTCATGTTCTTTTCTTTTAGTAGCTTAGATTAATTATTGCAAGTTGTTTAACTCTCGTTTTATTTTAATTAGCTTGCATTTTCCTCTTGTTCTTTTTTCATGTTGAACTCTACATTTGTTGAAATGATAACAAATATGAGAAGCTAAACCCCTTCAATTTAGGGGTAATGAAGCTCTCATAATCATATAGATTTAACATTTTGCTAATCTATGATCTCTTTTTTTGCTTATTGACAATGTTTGATGTGGTATATTTTGTTGTTTAGCTTTGAATTTGATAGCCTATGTTGTTGACACCAAATAGGTTATGCTTAAACAAACACAAACACAAATTACCTCTTCATCTACATATGATTATGGTAATGATGTGAATTTTAGAATCAAAATTTGATGGTCTATATTACTAATTAATAGTAAATAGATCATGCTTAGAATAGATTTTATTTTCAATTTCATTAACATTTTCATGAGAGTTGGTAAGTGGTTTAGTGGGTGTGTTAAAGTTTTATGGTTTATGTTTGGCTAATTAATAGCACAAATAGGCCATACTTATGATAAACACATCAACTAAATTCACTAATTCAAAAAAAAAAGATCATAATTTCATTTGTGTTGTTTTATGTGATCATGAGAAGGGATTTGCCTCTAAATTGCCTTCTACTCTCATATTTTTATCCACTTTCTTTTTGCTAGTTTTTTACACTTTTAGCTTAACACAACTTTATATCTTGGTTTAATTTGATTGAGTAGAATTTTTAGATCAATTAATTCCCTGCGGATCGACCCGTACTCGCCACGTACTAAAACTATACGACGTGTGCTTGCGGTTATTTTTATCACAAATTTATCGTCTATTTTCTAATCCAATGGAAAATTAGTCAGTTAAAAACTAGTTGTCAAGTGCAAAAGGATCATCAACCGATTAACATTTATATTGAAGCATTGCGTCTATTTAAAGCTTCAAATAGTCATCGAATCATCTCTTTTCCATGGTATGGTTGGAGCCTTCGATTCTTCAGAAGCTACATCACATCTCAATCAAGTAGACTTCCCTTTCTTCTCTTTTCTCTTTTCTTCATTTTCCTTTTTAAATGAAAATGTTATCTAAAACACATCAGTACCGACATTATCATGTCGGTACCGATAAGGTTTACTAGCTGAGTATAAATTTGGTACTTAGAATTATTTTCTAAGACCACACTTAATTCACTAGCATTCCAGCCTTCTTTCTCATTGTGACTTCTAGCCAATACATTCTTCCCTTAATGCCGTTAATGACTTTTTTCGTGTCGCAGCCCACAATCTCGACACTGCCACCACCAAGCTACTCCATCAAGTAGTCGTCGACCATTTTGGAATTATCTCCACCAAACCGCGATCTTGAAACTAGGTAAGCCTCGGCCTCGACCTTGGCCCATAATCTCAATCTCGATCTTGTTATTTCTTAGTTGTTCTCGCGTTAAGTCGTCGCCGTTGATCCATATTTGAATGCCTCCCTTCGCCATGGGAAGTGATGTACTTAAGGGTTTCTTATTACTATAAGTAGACTCCAAGCCTTTACGGTTTTAAGACCAAGTTCCTTCCCTTGTCATCACTTGATGTCCACTTTGGTTTTCAAGGCCTTGTGTCTGAGTCTTTTCACATGTGACCATCTTCGGTTGATTTTTTACAAGTAAACACATGAAAATAGGATTAGTGACTTAGTTACGATGGGACGGTTCTAAGAAATGGTCTAATCGAATGCATTCAAATAAACTATGAAAGATGCTTCGAGTCGAACGTCACCTTCCTATGATCCTACAAAGAAAACTCTATGTCACTCTAGACATTGGTTTCATTATCGTATACTCTGTAATAGTGGATGAAATCCAATACATAGTTCCATAGCATGATGGAGCTTGCTTACCAGCATAAGCGGGCTACCTACATAGAGCGTTTGCTTACATCGTGCCATGGACAAATGATACACACTGCATAGATTAACATTTTGAAAATCCCTGATCAATGTGCATAATCCGGTTGGTCAACACATATCAACATCGATTGGACATTATACATTGGCTACATGGTTTATAATAAAAATAGAACATCAAAATAAAACATACCTGACCACATCCATCATTAAGTTTTTAAGTTTAAAATGACAGACCGTAGACGATATTTCCATCTTCAGACCAGCTCTAGCCCTTCTACATCTCCAAAGGTAGCCTCGTAACCTTGGCCATCTAGGAGAGAACTAGCTTGTTATTATAGTCTTGGTCAACCCTCCAGATTAGACTCCTTCCAAACTATCTTCCAAGAAACTTAGGACATCTGCATCAAGCATGGGATCCAAGATGAGGTCCTTCTTTCTGAACCCCATCAAATGTCTCATCTCCCGCCAGTAGGCTACACCGCATGCAATAGATACATGTGTCTCTTAGGATCGTGGCCCTTTCAATGAAGTCCTCAAATTATTCCCTAAAGAACTTAGGCTTGCTCCAACATAAGTACATCTAAATGGTTATGGTTTGCTAAGTTTTCTCTATATTATAATCATGATGCACGTAGGTTGCTTCCCTTCCTTCGAAGAGCTTATTTATTAACTCAGCTTCAAAAAGAGAAAAGAGACACCATCGCTACTAATAATTAAGGCGTTCAACCACTGCAAGGTTGTACAAGGGCTTCACAACAAGCGAAGCTATTTCAAGTGTGAATATTTCTTCGTTCGATGCATCAAGGGCTTCAACTTGGTAATACCTTGGTTATTGATTTTGATGAAAATAACCATATACTAATATATAAAATATAAATACTAATGTTTTGCCAAGTTATATAGTGTATAGTGCAGAAATTACACAGTGTGTTGAATCAAAGAATGTACGGTATAAAGACTTAAGTGATAGACATGAAGACTAATGAGTTCAAAGACCATGATATGAAGATCTTCAGATTATAATTTAGTGTATAGAGTCCAATATATATTGTTAAAGTCCTTGATAGCAATCTTTGACCTATATCTCCAATTTTCTAATCTTTTATATTTTTAACCAAAATATATTTCAAAATATTTTATAAAAGTTTTTCAAAGTTCAAAATGTTTATAAACTATGTTCAAACTATTTTACAAAGTATCAAATTATTTTATAAAGTATAGGATTTTCTAAACAATTCAAAAAAAAATAGTTTTCATTTTTAACTAGCATATGTTGATGTTAACGAATAAATTCGCTAACCCCAAAAGTGTAGTAAAATAGTGTAAATTCAAAAGAAGCTCTGTTGAGGCTAGTCGAAGTCATCAAGTCGAAGAGAGTTCCTATAACGTTCCATAGTTGTAGTCATTAAAGTCGAAGTCATATGAGCTTATGTACGCTCAAAGTCGAAGTCAGATATGCTATTAAGGTTCAAGTTTGAAGTTAAATATCCTATGCAAGTACTAGTTCGAAGTCATGTATGCTATGCTAGTACAAGTTCAAAGTCACATATGCTATACAAGTCACAAATCCATGTAAATCAATATTTGAAGTCAAATGGTTATACAAGTCGCAAGTCGCAAGTTCAAATTGAATAAATATGACATGCTATGAAATTGTTTGATTTCCAAATCCTTAAGTGTACAAGGTTCAAACGATACAATAGGCTCTAAAATCCCTAAATCAATTTAGGGTTTAAAAAGTTGAAAAAGTAAGAAATGAAATGAGAGAATTCTTCCCCTCAAATGGCACCCCAAGGTCAGTGCTTATAGGGATTGAGCAGCTTTAGGGTCTTCAGCATTTATTATTGATTTTGGCGCACTTTATCATTGGTTGCGACAATGGAGTCATCAACGACTTCGGTGACATAGATGATGCCATGTGTAATGACCCCACCGCGATGCCCAGATTAGCAAAGAACATTACAGGTAATGTCTCTGCTAATCCGGAGAATACGACTTGTTAAGGGCGATCGAATGTGAATATATCTTTATACTAATACTGATACGTCATTTATACCTTTTCACTTAATATCTGAACTGAATTTGACATGTACAATATTAATACAAAGTAATAGACACACCGATTTCTCAGCATCAGAACAATATATTATATAAATAACAGTCACAGACCATAGTGGAATAAATCTCAACTTATACATATATAAATTATTTAGTTTACAAAATGAAATACTAAACTTGATTGTTATACAAATTTAACAATTCTCTAATCTCAATTATACATTTTATATACTAGGTCCAAATTCCTAAATGGGATAAACTAAAAATTCAAAGGTGTTTATCTCCTTGCTAGCCCAAACATCCAAAGGTCAACTTGTCCTGTAAGCTGAAAAGTCTTGGCCTGACTTGAGCAAAATAACACCCGGGTCAAACTATCTCTAAATATCCAATAGGGTAAGAACATGATATAACACAAGAATAAACAACATATAAATAAATACAGATGTCCAGGATATAACGAGTCAGGAAATTAATTTAACTCAAAACAGGGTTATAAATTTAAAGTCACAAATACGAACTAGTCACTGAACATAGAATAAAAGAATTAACTTACTTAGCATCCATCACAAGACACAAGAATATTTATTTATTTCACGAACACAAGATACAGGAATATATATATTTATTTCACTAACAAGACACAAGAATATATATTTATTTCACGAACACAAAATAGTCGCAGAATCCAAATATCCGGAATCCAAGAGATCTTACTCAAAACGATCGTAATGATCGTACACAGAATCATAGCAAACAAACAATTTGGTATCACACGAACTGATCCGATACCGGGGATCGTACACATGACTTGAATCACATGATCACAAGACGATCTCAAGGATAGCAGCCATGACCGAATCTTTCAGATTTATTTTAGATTATTACACTTGAAAAGAAATCCAGGAGTAACTTCTTAAGTATCTAGCAGCCACTTGCCGCACACCAAAAGAGAGTAAACTCTAAAGTGCCAAAAACTATCGCCTACAATAATTACTACGATTTATCCAATACGTCCCATACCGTATGGTGAAATCCAAGTATTTGCTAAATGCTAGTAAATATCACTTATTACAGATACCACTGGAAAACCTGAACCATATTCTCTTAAGGATCTAGCAACCACTTGTCGCACACCAGAAGAGAATACAACTCTAAAGTGTTAAGTACTTTCCCAAATACGATCACAAGAATTTAACCAAGGCATCCCATACTACCCGGTGAAATTCGAGTATTCGTTAATAGGCTAGTAAATTCCACTCAAACATTCTATTCAATGAGTTGTACCATATTCGACGAAGTGTCATTTGAAAGCATTTAATAGGATTTTATCCATATAGAAAATGGTTTCCAAAATACTATATCTATATACTTACTTTGAAGAAAAAAAAACAAAAATTCATAAACTCGTTTGTTATTCGATTATATATATTTACTACTAGATAAAATAAACCATAAATCTATTTTGATGTCAAAATAATTTTATATATATATTGTTGTCTCAAAATCCTAATTAAAAAGATATTTAATTCTATAGCGATATTCCAAAAGCCACATAATGTAAACATTTGTTTATGAAAATTTTCTTTTTAAATATAACAAGGTCAAAGAAATAATCAGAACAATACGCACAAACAAAGACAACAAGATATTAAAGAGCAACTAATATCAATTCATAGAAAAAAAATCATTAAAGGATGGAGTCGCACTTCATAAAATAATGAAATAAAAGTATCCAAAAAATATAAAAGTGCAGCCTCAAATTCATATATCAGGGACGTGAGCATTAGTGCAAAAGCAAAGGAGACCATTCTTCAAAGCAACTAAACAAAAAATAGGTTGACATGTCAAGGTAAGGGCGCATACACTTAATGCTAAAGCAAATATATATGACAACTTTCAAGCTAGGCAAGGACGTATCAATGTTAAAAGCAATAAAAGTTGCTACTATTCACAAAAGAAAGCTTTGCACTTAAACCCAAATTAATGTGTTCAATTGCAAGGCTACAAAGCAAAGGCAACTAGGAAGCAATGACCTGCTACTATTCACCTAGAAAGAATTTGCATTTAAAACCAAATACATGGGTGGTGCGTGACCACTTTCCAAGCAAAGGCATATAAGACATACAAAACCAAAGTAAACAAATCCCATTGCAAAGCTACAAACAACTATATTCCAAAATTTAAAAATCCAATAAGTTTTTTAAAAATTTTATTTCAACTAAATTGAATTCAATAATTTAAATCATTTTATTTAAATTAGATTAAACTTTGTAAACAAATTACAAAATTCAAAATTTACATTAATCACACTAATTAATCGTAATTAATTAGGTCATTAACAACAGAGTTGTTACACCATGCGCTAAGCTTCTTCTTTGTTTCTTTAGTAGAGATATGTATAGTGGCTAATCATGACACCAGCGACATCACTCATGATGATCAATGTTCTTTATTAGCTAGTGACAACTTCGGCGATGATAATCGTAAAGTAGTATTAGGGACTTTGTGGATATCGAGGTGTTCACTATCAACACTACTTTGCTTTGACTTGCAACATCGTGCTGCATGAAAGGCGAAGTGCGGTATTAGTCGAAATGTGGTGTGGCTAAGGCTTAGTATTCCTTTGACATCATCGTAAAACAATATTCTCGAAGTACTTATGAAGTGTAGCGCCGCTTCAATTCAATGTTGATCCTCTTCGTGGTTGCCGACGAGATTGCTTTTGCTTCACTAAGTGAATATCGATGCTGACAAAATCCAACATAGATGAAGTGCATTGTGGGTCACTTCCACACTCATTGATGGCTCACAATGTTTGATTATGTTTGAGGTTCTTGTCTCTTTGATTACATGCAGCGATGCATGCATTCTTCTTATTGTTGAAGCGCAGACTCCTATTTTTTCGATGCTATTCCATTCTCATGTCTTCGACATTGATCATTGAAGCCATAAATGAAATGTTGACCTCATGTCTTCGAGGATGAGAATGGTAGTCAACGTGATCAGAGAATGGTTCTTCATTATAAAAAACAACATCATGTTCACGTTTCATCATTTATGTCTTTGAAATCAACATTGGCGACAACATTTTCCATTGACATCAACACTATTGTTTTGGCATTGGCCTACCACTGCAATCAAGTAGCGCACTGAACTCCATTGACGACGATTATAGTAATAACATTTGCCCCATCTAGTATAGAGGAGTCATTGACTTTTCAAGTCAATATTGTCGACATCGTCTTTTCCGCCTATTGGTCTTATCTTTGCTGATCTGGCTGTCCGTTTAAAGTGAATAAGCGGTGCTAATCTATCTTCTTTTTTTCTGTAAGTAATTAAGCTCTCTTCATTTCTTCTTCTCACATGCAATCGAAAACTCAAGAAAAAAGTCATAATTCTCAAAAATCTTCAATCTTTCAAGCAATTGAACTACTCAAGTATGATTTTGTATCAGTTTTCTTGCTTATCTCATTCGATTAAAAATTCATACTAAAATCGCTATTTAGGGTTTCGTTTGAGGTTTTATTGATTTTGGATTGATTGAAAAATATATTAAGGATTGCGATTGTAGATCCTTTATTTATGGATACTATATAGCTATATCAATCCTTAAATTGATTAATTATAATTTGTTGTTAATTTGTGTGTTTGAAGATTTTGGTTTGATAATGAAGTGAGTCATTTGTCAAACCCGGATCTACTTTATTTGGACCCATATTGGTTTCGAAATTCATGATACCATTAATAGACTCAAAGTGGGTTAATTAACCTAGCAATAGCTAATCCATTGGCGTAATGTTTTTCTATCGCACACATAGACCTTGATTTTAATCGATGTTGGTATGAAAACTAATATGTTATAGGCTTATTAACGATAAGATGACTTCGACTTCATTTTTCATCTTAGCGACATTGATCACCATCCATATTGTTATGATTCTCGAAGTCAATAAGACTACACATTATTCTTATTATTTTACGTGCCAAAAGCTTTTATACCATGAATGATAAGAGTGAATTGCATGTGACACTAATAAGCTTAGTACTAACAAAATTCTTACTTCATTAACAACATTAAATTTTAATTTTGACAAGACGCGACAATCCCTATCTACCGTGACAGTCGACACTGGTAGAGTCTTAATGTTTAATTAATACCAATAGAGTCAAAGTTATTTCACATCTCATAGACTAAGTCAAAGTATGGCTACCCTTAGTTGAGAACATAGAGGTTATCGACAATGTTTGCTTTGATCAAATGCACTGTTAATGAACTCAAGGTTAATCAAGGTCGAAGTCGCTCGTCTTCGATGTTTTCTCATAAATCTGATTTGATAACAACGATTTTATTGTTTTTCTTTATTTTTCCATGATCATTTTTAACATTGCAAATGGAACTCTATGTGGCATCGATACTTTCGACGTCATTACTTTTAACATGTTATAAATTGTTTACCCAATTATCATCTTTCTAACACCGTCGCTGCTATTCATCAATGTCGATATCCTTATCACCTCATCATCAGCTATGATTGTAGAGCTTGTTAGAATTTTATAGCATAAGTTATAAGGATGGCATTGTCGACATGAGCTCATATATAACAGTAACTTTTTTTCGCTTGTTACCAACCTTAATATCTCAAATGAACCTTACTCACGACATTGCTATCTTAACACATTGCAAACACATTATCAGTTTACTAATTGCTTATTTGTTAACGTGGATAACCTCATTATTTTTAGCATTAACCAACTTATAGCATTCACCATTGTTTATGATTGTGTGACTCTTGATAATGATTTATCTTATTTGCTATAAGTTCATGGACATCGCATGTTAACTTTCATTTTATTGCTCTTTCATGAGGTTCCTATATTAAGATTTGAAATTCATGTTTTCTAACAAACTTGTCATATGTTATTTATGTATTGTTGTCTTATGATTAATATATGCCCTATCTCCTTAGCAGTAAATAGATTGCTTAAGCAACAATTTTAGATTTAGCATTAGTATGTATGGACACTTTTATAAAATATGAATCATGGTAATTTCTTAAGTTTGGAATAATATCACCTGGTAGGAAAATGGAAAGTCATCAATCTAGCAAGAAGTCTGTCAAGAAAGCTAGCAAAGGGCTTAAGCCTTCACCTTCAACTAGCAAGAAGAGAGATGTTATTACAAATCCTTCGTACATCACCTCTCAGGTTGAGGTTGATTCCATTCTTGATATTTTTTGGATCACTGAGGTTGAGGCTATCCCTGCTAGTCCAACAGACAATATCTATAACACCAAAAGGATACTTCGCTTTAACCCCTACTCATATCTACCACACGGGCTATCTTCCTTTTCCAGGTTTCCTCTTAAGATACCTGGAGCACCCGAATATGGCACCGATCTAGTTCTTGCTTAACGCTTATACATACCTGACTTGCCTGGAGGTCCTAACTTAGGAAGTTGGACTACCATCTCTGAGTGCTGACATTCTTCATTACATAGCTAGTCCTGCTAAAGTGGGTGAACAACCAGGCCATCAACGGTACCAAATTCATCCCTACCCAAAAAGTCTGATCTTTGAGAGCGTTAATAAGGTGAGAGTATGGGAGACTAAATTTTTCTTCGTTGAATGTTTCTCTAATATCAGAGGGACATTTTCTACTGCTAGTAAGTCTCTTATCCTTGGTTATCCCTATTTGATTATTATTTTTTACCGATGGCTGTTCTTTTTGAGATCCCCCTTCCAAGAGTCTAAAATCTTAGGACCAAAAGACCATAGACTCCCTAAGCCATTTAGTTGAGAATAGGAGAAATAAACTCACACTGCTAACTTCATCGAAGCTCCTCCAATATTCTATCATCTTAGATCCCCACAAGGTCTTGGGGTAGCCACCAATGGTTAAATGTAATTCTCATGGAAAAAGCTTACTAGTGATGGGAAAATCAGAAATCTTCACCTCTAACTCTCCAATTCAGTTGGATTCTGTTGGTAAGTTTTAATGTGGTTAGAAACGGAATTCCCGATTCTATTGGTTTACTGACTCTTCCTTCTACTTTAGGCTCGTCTACCCTTGCTATTGTTCCTATGGAAACAAGTGTTAAAGATAGCGCTCCTAAGAAGAGAACAAGTAAAGATGTAGGTTCTTCTCTGCCTCAGTCAATCCTGTTTCTTATAAAGACTCTATTGCAAAAGCTAGATGAAGAAGAAACGAGCAATGATGCTATCATTAATGCTCCTCCTATTCTCTAAGACAAAAGGCCCAAACTTATGTTGGCGTCAAAATTGACCACCAACATCCAATTCTATGAAAGCACCAATATCCAATCCAGTCATAAAAACATGAAGAGAAATAAATGAAGAACAAAATTAAAACAATCAGAAAGCAAGTAAATAGAGATACAGATTTATAGTGGTTCGGCTAATTCTGACCTACGTCCACTCCAAAGATTTTCCTTTTATTTAGTTTATACTACTGATTACAATAATAAATCCGTGAAATTCAAGAATAAAAATGGTAGAATATAGCCTAGGTCGAAGATGAAGAGAAGCAAAATGAAGATCTCTTTTCTGGAACCATGCCTGCTGTATTTATAGGTGAAATTTCGGCTACAGGGCCTCTTTATTCATATGGGACCACCATAGGGTTGCTAATCCCAAATCTCCATGAATAGGGATCGTAACCGATCCCTTGGTTGATTTTTGGGCAGCGGTTCCTATGGTGGATTCTTCATGATGAAATATGTTAGCCCTTCAATTCTCGTCCCATTTGGACCAAAGGAGCTCGAGTTATTGATTATTGAATGCAAGAGTGCATTGGTTCTTGACATATACTGATCCCTTGCCAATGAGTTGAAGTATGACTTTCCAAACCAATAAAGCATAGCGACCTCTCTACCTTCATCCATGCCAAACCCTCCAAGTAAGCGCATGCCTATTCCTCTCTTTCATATAATACGCCGAACCCTCCAGGTAAGCGCATGTCGATCCCTCTCTTTAGTACAAATGCCGAACCCTCCAAGATGGCACACGCCGATCCCTCTCTCTCATACAATTTGCCGAACCCTCCAAGTCACCGCATGTCGATTCCTCTCTTTCATGTGATATTCTGAACCCTCTAAGATGTCGATCCCTCCTTACTTCGACTATACCGATCCCTTATATAATCAACCATGCCGATCCCTGGCCTTCCATAAAGTCATGCCGGTCCAAACTATGCCGATCCCTAGCCTTCCACTAAGTCAAAACTTATATTCCAAGCATCCTGCATTATTTATCTACGAACTCTGTTCAAACCTGGTTTCATGAGACACCCCACACCACTTAGTATTCTTAAAAAGGGCACACCAAAGGATGTAGTGCGTTATAAGTATAGCTAAAGCATCACAGAGACTAAGATTCACAAGACAAATAAGTAAAAGCAGCGGAAAACATTTAAATAATAACTTATCATTCAAAATTAAACTTCAAAATAAGTCATAAAAACATAACATGTCTCAAAAATCTCTTATGTCTCATGAAAATACATCTCAGTATCACAAAATCAGAGTACAATAATAGCAACAATAATAAACCCTCTCACAAGTGCCATAAGACAAATGAAAAAGATGAAAAGCAGAAGAATACATCTGAAATGAGAAAACTCCGGAAATGAATCACCAAGCAACCTGCATCAACTATCCTCAACTCTGCTGGCCTATGGGTGGAAAAGGACAGATAGAGGAGTGGGTCAGACAATAAGTCCGGTGAATGAAAGTAATTACTAGCATTTCTAAGCAAGATAAAGATAATAGACTAAGCAATAGTTCTAGCATGAAAGGAAAATACAGAAAAGATAAAACTCGCATAAAATACTGTTTCTGATTCTGTTTGACTATTTGCTTTGATTGTTTGCACTTGTCTTAAACTACTGTGATTAGGCTGAAACCCTAATCCTATCTCAACTGCTAATCTTGATTAGGCTGAAGTCCTAATCCTACCCATTGATCGGCCTTTCCTATCTCTGTTGTGCTATTGTGAGCAAATCCTGTTGGTCGCAAAAGACACCTCTTAGCGCTTAGGACGCAGTAGCGAATTATTTACCCTAATCGAAGCCGCATGCTCGGTCATCGCCGGTACACACTAACTGTCGCCCTCTATTTGACCCTTTATTTACCCTAATCAGCATAAGCGTGCCCAGCCTCACCCACGTGTGAGACCATCAGTCCTCGACCTGAAAGGGAATGCTGCCTGTACTGGTCCTAACAAACAAATCTTCTAACTTTGCGCCCCTTGCCCAAATCCCCAAATTTGAGCCTCTATCTATTGGCCACTTATTTACCCTAATCAGCATAAGCGTGCGCAGCCTCACCTACGTGTGAGACCATTAGTCCTAGACCTGAAAGGGAATGCTGCTGGTACGGGCCACTACTGCTATATTTGCTTGTTAACTTAATCCAAGATCTAAGTTTTAAAATAAGCCCCTTCTATTATTTCTTTCTTTCTAATTATAACCTACGTGTTATAATTTTTCTTGCTACTGTTACTCTTCTATTTTCTCTTTTTAGTTATAACCACTTGTTATAATCATGCTTGCAAATATCTAAAATTTGCCTATTTTAGTCCATCTCTATTTTATTTTAGTTTTTCTCATTTTACATCTGATATTTGTAAATTTAGTGTTTTTTCTATTTTAATCCATATTTGCGAATTCTTCTCTTTTTAATATTTTATTCGCGTCAAAAAGGATCAAATCTCTATAAAAAGAAACTAACATTTACAGGCTAAATTGCAACTTAAAACAGATATAAATAACTGTAAATAACTGTAGATAACTATAAATAACTGAATAAAATAGCTGAATAAAAATAGACTGAAAAGAACTTCTGAAATTTACTTAAAAACTAAAAGTAAATAAACTTACATAAAAATTGTCTCAAAATTGTAGAAAAGCTACAACTATTAAGAACCCTATTATTTTAAATTGCTTACAAATCTAAAATAATTACAAAACACTCATCTGTGGTCCTTAGCTTTAATACTTGGCCTTCCTGGATCCACTTCTAGGGCGTCAAATATTTTTATTGAAAAGATTTCTTTCCCAGAAATTTTTTCTATTCAGGGTTCAGCCTCAGGCAATGAACCCAATTGGGAGAAAATCTGAATGAGAAAGATAGCTAGGCCTAGGGTTCTATTTATAGTGTGGCTTAGGGATCTCAAGCAATCGGATTTGAAGATTTAATCCGGTGCAACCACATCATAGGCTCACTAGGAACCATCGGATGCAACTACAAACGCATAGGATTTCACGAAAAACGGACTCCAGAACTTTCGGCTCGTACTGGACGATTCTTCGTCCAGCAACAAAGGCGGGTCGACCTGACCCTAATGCGGGTCGACCCATGGATACGTGTGTAAATATATATTTTAATTATATATTCTGATTTCTTATTTCTCTCGTAACTTCTCCATATTAGCTCGGATTTTGACAAGTTATATATGGAAATTGATCAGAAAATTACCACGGACCCAATGGTGCAGCTCCCGTAGCTAAATTCTGACAATACCAAATATGCTCATTTTCACCGTTTAATAATTATTTTAGTTATTTAATTATCTAGAAATGCGAGGTGTTACATTCTCCCCTCCTTAAAGGATTTCGCCCCCGAAATCTCCAAGGACAGAAGAATGAAATAAATATTTTCATCTAAATTCCACAACCACATAGTCAACCATCATCCATTAAATCCATTGTCCTTAAGCTTTTTAATGCAATTTATGACATATGCAATAGTGTAGTGTCATTGTCCCTAACTAATGCAAAATATTAGGCGGTCTACTGATTCAGTCGACCTCCTTTTTATGCGCTCATGTCCGTGCCATGTATCCAAATGAATGCAAATTCACTAATGACACCTAATAGTTCTATATGCTTGCTACAATCATCATCCAAATGCAACAATCATATGATAATCACCCATTCATAGCAACCATGAAATGCAAGTGCACACACATCCATATGAATATGATTTAGTGACTAGTTAGGCCGATCTCTAAGAGATAATAGTGCCTAGTGTGTGTATATGCGTCCATTAGCATCCACTAGCAAACACTTGCAACCACTTGCGTCCAACATACATAACATGTTCTAGTAACATGTTTACATTCAGTCCTACCATCCATAAGTTAAGTCCTAAGATCTACCCTCCCAAAGGATACTAAAGGAAAGAACCTATTTAAAATTAAAGATGGAAATAGGAAATTCAAGACGTACCATCGAAGAGATGCGGATAAGAGATACGTATTTCTCCTCAGCCTCCCATGTAGCGTCCTTAATACTATCTCCCCACTACACCTTAACCAAAGGGACTTTCTTATCCCTAAGCTTCTTGATATCATGCCTAACGATCTTGGTAGAAATGCGATGAACCGATGCTTCTCTCTCCACTTCAACTTCCTCAAGTTGGCTAGGTTCCACTACCTTTGCTGAATCATGTAAGTAGTTTCTCAAGTGCAAAACATGAAAAACATCATGAACTCCCGCAAGCCTCTCCGGTAGCTTTATCCGATACGTCATCTTCCCTATCCTTTCCACAATGGGAACAGTCCTACGAATCTGGGAGCAAGTTTCCCAATTGATCCAAACCTCACTACCTTTCTTAGCGGAGACACCTTAATGAAAACCAAATCTCCTACCTCGAACTCAATATCCCTCCTCCGCTTATCTGCATAGGATTTCTGTCTATCTTGGGCCGTCTTCAATCTTCTTCTAATCAAATCAATCTTTTTTGAAGTCTCTCTAACCATGTCGGGACCAAGTAGCAATCTTTCCGTAGACTCCAACCAACACAAAGGCGACTTGCAAGGTCTACCATAAAGGGCTTCAAAAGGAGCCATCCCAATGCTAGCCTAAAAACTATTGTTATATGCGAATTCCACTAAAGGAAGGTGCTCCTCCCAAGTCCCTCTAAAATCAAGAATGCTCATCCTCAACAAAACCTTAAGAACTCTATTAACTCTCTCTGTTTGGCCATCCGTTTGACGGTGATAGGCCGTACTCAATCTAAGCGGTGTCCCTAAAGCCTCTTGCAAGCTCCTCCAAAACTCGCTAGTAAAGATAGGGTCTCTGTCGCTCACTATGCTAGAGGGAACTCCATGAAGTCGGACTATCTCACGAACATATATGGATGCCAAATAAGGTGTTGTCCTCTTACTCTTGATCGAAATAAAGTGGGCACTCTTAGTCAAACAGTCTACAATCACCCAAATACTGGTATTCCCCTTCCTAGATCGGGGTAAACCATCTATGAAGTCCATCGAAATACTATCCACTTCCATTCGGGTACATCCAATGGTTGAAGCAATCCTCCAGGCCTCTGCTGCTCCGCCTTAACCCTTTGGCACACAAGACACTTAGCCACGAACTCTGCTACATCCTTCTTCATGCCACTCCAATAAAACACTCTCTTCATGTCCCTATACATCTTATCACCACCCGGATGAATAGTTATCCGAGAATGGTGTGCTTCTACTAGAACTGCACTCATCAAATCACCAGTGCGGGGGACACAAAGTCTTCCATCTCTCCTTAACCACCCTTTACTATCGAGGGAATAGCGTTGGAGATGTCTAGAGACCTCTCCTCTGCTAATCCTATCCAGAATTTCCACAAGCTTTAAATCCTCTCACTGCGTTGAGCCAATTTGATCTATGAGGGTAGGCTTAACCTCAAGCGCTGCCAATAATTCAGGAGTAATGTCCGTAGAGGGCTTAAAATCAAAGGTGGAAATAAACTCTAGGCTTTTCCACTCCACGAACATTGGGCTAAGGGTTGTTCTCTTCCTACTTAATGCATCCGCAACCATGTTCCCTTTGCCAGGGGTGTAAGCTATCTCAAAGTCATATGATGCCAGAAAATCCATCCAACGCTGCTGCCTCAAGTTTAAATCCTTTTGTGAGAACATGTACTTCAGTGATTTATGGTTAGTGAAAAGCTCGAACTTCTCTCCTAGTAAGTAATGTCTCCAAGACTTGAGCGCGAAAACAATACCAGCCAGCTCCAAATCATAGGTGGGGTAGTTCTTCTCATGAGTTCTCAATTGTCTACTCCCATAGCATGCTACCCATCCCTCCTGCATCAATACCGCCCAAGGCCAGTCCCACATGCGTCAGTGTATACTGTAAAAGGCTTAGCTCCGTCGGGTAAAACTAATACTGGTGCACTAGTAAGGGCCCTGTTTAGCATCGTGAAGGAATCCTCACAATCCACGTCCCACATGAATGTCGCATTCTTATTAGTGAGGCGAGTCAACGGTGCTGAAATCTTAGCAAAATCTCGAATAAACTTCCTATAATAACCAGCCAAACCTAGGAAGCATCTAACTTCGGGAACGTTCTTGGGGGCCTTCCAATCCTGTATCGCTACTACCTTAGCAGGATCCACCGCTAGACCCTCTCTTGAGACTACATGCCCCAAGAAACACACCTCCTCACACCAAAAGTGACACATCGAGAATTTTGCTTTCAACTGATGAACACGAAGTATACGAAGAACCTCCTCCAGATGAATAGCATGCTCTTCCATGCTCTTGGAAAACACCAGAATGTCGTCCACAAACACTACAACGAACTTATTTAGGACATCTCAAAAAACACGGCTCATCAGATCTACAAAATAGGCTGGGGCATTGGTCAGCCCAAATGGCATAACCAACCACTCAAAGAATCCATCGGGTGTCCTAAATGTTATCTTATTGATGCTATCGTCAATGAGCCTAAGCTGATGAAATCCAGTGGCTACGTCAAGCTGAGAAAATACTGAAGAGCCAACCAACTGATCGAAAAGATCGTCTATCCTAGGAAGTGGGTAACGATTCTTCTTCGTGAGTTTATTCAACTCTCTATAGTCTACGCAAAGTCGAAGGGAACCATCTGCCTTTGTAGCGAAGACGACTGGCGCCCCCCACTCAGATATGCTTCGTCTGATGAAGCCTTTCTCCAATAGCTCACCAATCTGCTTACTTAATTCCTTCCTCTCCCTAGGAGCCATATGGCTCATAGGCAATTCCACTATCTTAGCATTGTCATTCAGATAGATCCTAAAGTCGATCTCTCTCTTAGGGGGTAGCCCCCTAACCTCCTCAAAAACGTCTGGGAAATCTCTAACAACTGGAACTGAATCTAACTTTCCTAGTGATGAATCAAGGGAATAAAGGAAGCTCAACATGACTAACCCCTGTGGGTCGCAAGAAACCTCAAGAGTTCGTCTGCTACATGTCCCTAGCCTAACGACTCTCCTCTCATAGTCCAATATCGCACCATAAGTGGATAACCGGTCCATCCCCAAAATCATCCCATATCCCAAAAATCCTAGCACATAGGCATCATAATCAAACTTTACGCCTAGTATAAAAATTTTCAAACCCCTACAAATCATGGATAAATGTGTCGATCCTCCTATGGGGTTTGAAACAACTATAGGGTCTATAACTAGAGAGATATCTAAGTGCAAACAATCAACCAAGGAACTAGAAATGAAAGAATGCGATGATCCGGAGTCAAAAAGAGTCCGAATAGGAAAATCCGAAATAGAGATCAAACCTTCTATAGAGACTTTCCTACCTCGGTCCGATCCACCACTAGAAGGTGCCGCATCCAAAGCTTGTACTTGTGCCGTAGGTGCGCCTGCTCTCTGCCTTGTCCTCTGAGGACAAGCTCTACTAAGGTGTCCAGGCTGCCCACAACTGTAACACCTCCCCTTCATCATGTCCTTCTTACAGTCCTTTGAGTAATGCCCAACCAATCCACAATTATAATACTTCTCGCCCTTCTTGATCTATCACTTTTGAGGTCCTCCTCCTTTCTTCTTGTCCTTATCCTTCTTATTCTTCCACCATTGCTTCTTAGAGTTTTCTGATTATGGAACCTCCTTAACCTCTTCTTCCTTAGCAACATCTGATATGAGGGCCATTTCCATAAGTGACTCATACGTCACTCCCATAGGTACATGTGTCAATGATAACCCTTGGAGGGGCTAGTTGAAACCCTTAGCAAACTTGGTGGCCTTCTTATGCGGTGTATTAACAAGCTCCATCCCGAACCTCGATAACTCATTAAACTGATTTATATACTCCTTTCACCGAAAGACTCCCCTGCTTTAGACTAATGAACTTCTCTAACTGCAGTCTTTCCTCGACTTGCGACAATAACTTTCTCTTAAACCTTTCTCAAAATCCAACCCAACCAATGTCTCTACCCTCCATCTCTACAACCTCCCACCAGTAAGAAGCCTCTCACTTCAGCTGCCAAGATGCAAGCTGAACTCTTTGTCGGTTCTCCAATCCTAACAGCCCAAATATCCGCTCTGTATTCCTCAACCAAGTTCGTGCCTCTACGAAATCCTCCGTGCCAAAAATATCTTGCCTCCTAGATTAGCGAAGTGCTTGCATAACTTAGAAAAATTGGCTGTTGCAGGTGGATTAACGAGACCTCCACCCGCCGATGCTGCATTGGGCGCTTGCCCTTGCACCTCTGGTGCCGTAGCTTAGAGGTATCTACGGAACCAGCCAGGGACTTGGACACCCTCTGGAAGATTTAGGGCGTCCGCCATTCTATGCAAAGAAAAGAAAATTTAGGCACGAAAGAATCGAAAGAAGATTGAACTGGACTTTAAGGCATTTTTATAAAAACTCTCTTATACTTGAAAATTATTTCTATAATAAGAGTTTCTTTTTGAAAAATACTTTTAGTTTGAAGATATGTTACCTTTGAAAAATACTTTACTTTTAAAACAAGTTTTTCGAAATCTTGTAACCTTAGGCTCTGGTACCAAATGAAACACCCCACACCCCTTAGTATTCCCAAAAATGGTACACCAAAGGATGTGGTGCGTTATAAGTATAACTAAAGCATCACAGAGACTAAGATTCACAAGAAAATAAGTTAAAGCAGCGGAAAACATTTAAATAATAACTTATCAATCGGAATTAAACTTCAAAATAAGTCGTAAAAACATAACATGTCTCAAAAATCCCTTATGTCTCATGAAAATACATCCCAGTCTCATAAAATCAGAGTAAAATAATAACAACAATAATAATCCCTCTCACAAGTGCCATAAGACAAATGAAAAAGATGAAAAGCAGAAGAATACATCTGAAATGAGAAAACTCCGGAAATGAATCACCAAGCAACCTGCATCAACTATCCTCAACTCTGCTGGCCTATGGGTGGAAAAGGACAGATAGAGGAGTGGGTCAGACAATAAGTCCGGTGAATGAAAGTAATTACTAGCATTTCTAAGCAAGATAAAGATAATAGACTAAGCAATAGTTCTAGCATGAAAGGAAAATACAGAAAAGATAAAACTCGCATAAAATACTGTTTCTGATTCTGTTTGACTATTTGCTTTGATTGTTTGCACTTGTCTTAAACTACTGTGATTAGGCTGAAACCCTAATCCTATCTCAACTGCTAATCTTGATTAGGCTGAAGTCCTAATCCTACCCATTGATCGGCCTTTCCTATCTCTGTTGTGCTATTGTGAGCAAATCCTGTTGGTCGCAAAAGACACCTCTTAGCGCTTAGGACGCAGTAGCGAATTATTTACCCTAATCGAAGCCGCATGCTCGGTCATCGCCGGTACACACTAACTGTCGCCCTCTATTTGACCCTTTATTTACCCTAATCAGCATAAGCGTGCCCAACCTCACCCATGTGTGAGACCATCAGTCCTTGACCTGAAAGGGAATGCTGCCTGTACTGGTCCTAACAAACAAATATTCTAACTTTGCACCCCTTGCCCAAATCCCCAAATTTGAGCCTCTATCTATTGGCCACTTATTTACCCTAATCAGCATAAGTGTGCCCAGCCTCACCTACGTGTGAGACCATCAGTCCTAGACTTGAAAGGGAATGCTGTCGGTACGGGCCACTACTGCTATATTTGCTTATTAACTTAATCCAAGATCTAAGTTTTAAAATAGGCCCCTTCTGTTATTTATTTCTTTCTAATTATAACCTACGTGTTATAATTGTTCTTGCAACTGTTACTCTTCTATTTTATCTTTTTAGTTATAACCACTTGTTATAATCATGCTTGAAAATATCTTAAATTTGCCTATTTCAGGCCATCTCTATTTTATTTCAGTTTTTCTCATTTTACATCTGATTTCTGTAAATTTAGTGTTTTTCCTATTTTAATCCATATTTGCGAATTCTTCTCTTTTTAATATTTTATTCGCGTAAAAAAGGATTAAATCTCTATAAAAAGAAACTAACATTTACAGGCTAAATTGCAACTTAAAACAGATGTAAATAACTGTAAATAACTGCAAATAACTGAATAAAATAGCTGAATAAAAATATACTAAAAAGAACTTCTGAAATTTACTTAAAAACTGACTGTAAATAAGGTTACATAAAAATTGTCTCAAAATTGTAGAAAAACTACAACTATTGAGAACCCTATTATTTTAAATTGCTTACAAATCTAAAATAATTACAAAACACTCACCTGTGGTCCTTAGCTCTAATCCTTGACCTTCCTGGATCCACTTCTAGGGCGTAAAATATTTTTATTGAAAAGATTTCCTCCCTAGGAAAATTTTCTATTCAGGGTTCAGCCTCATGCAATGAACCAAATTAGGAGAAAATCCGAATGAGAAAAATAGCTAGGCCTAGGGTTCTATTTATAGTGGGGCTTAGGGATCTCAGGCCGTTGGATTTGAAGATTTAATCTGGTGCAACCACATCATAGGCTCACTAGGAACCATCGGATGCAACTAAGAACGCACAGGATTTCATGAAAAATGGACTCCAGAACTTTCGGCTCGTACTAGACGATTCTTCGTCCAGTAACAAAGGCGGGTCGACCTGACCCTAATGCGGGTCGACCTATGGATACGTTTATATATATATATATTAATTATATATTCTGATTTCTTATTCTCTCGTAACTTCTCCATACTAGCTCGGATTTCGACAAGTTATATTTGGAAATTGATTAGAAAATTGCCATGGACCCAATGGTGCAACTCCTGGAGCTAAATTCGGACAATTCAAAAAATTCTCATTTTTATTGCTTAATAATTATTTTGGTTATGTAATTATCTAAAAATGCGCGGTGTTACATTTCATGTTATTACCTGTACTTGATCTCCGGGCCCCACAATCGTCGGTTTTCAATCATCGGTCTTGATAATCGTAAAGTCTATTAGGTTAAATCTGCTTGTACACTGCCTTGACAGAAGGCGGGTTAACACTTTGCCTCCAGAACATGCCTTACAATAGGATGGCATGTTTTGAATTGCCTTAAGTCCAGTGCTCGAAACCCGTTGATGACCTGTGAACAAATCATTGATCTTGCCTGTTTGTTAGTAATAACCATTCGGGACCATTAATCAAATTTGTAGCTGTCCTAGGCTGATGATGATCACACGTGATAGAGTGTCTGTGCAAGGCGAAATGCTATAACACCCCCACACCCCCTAGTATACACAAAAAGGCACACTAAAAGACGTGGTGCGTTGTAGGTATAGCTAAAAACTTGCAGAGACTGAGATTCACAAGACAAAATAAATAAAACAGTGGAAACATTTAAAAACAATAACTTATTATTCAAAACCAACTTCATAAAGTAGAGTCATGAAACCAAATACAAGGTGTCTCAAATACCAAATACATGTCTTATGAAAACCATAATCTCAGTCATAATATCAGAGTACATAAACAAAATCCCTCTCAAAGAAAAGTACCAGTATATCAATTGAAATAGAAACTGAAAAAGAGGAAGTAGAATACATGAAGAAAGATCTCCGCAGCTAAACCTCCAAAAGGGTCCAAAATCAACTAACCTTACCTCTGCTGGCCTATGGGGGGGATAAGAAGAAAATAGAGGAGTGGGTCAGACTAAAAGTCTGGTGAATGAAAGTAATTACTAGTATTCTTAAGTAAGGTAAAGGTAATAGACTTTACAACATTTCTACTATAAAAGGAAGTAAGGAAATTGAAGGAGAGGTAAAGCTGGAATAAAATATGGTTTAACTGTTTTCTTAGACTAATCCAATTGGATTATCTTGATTGTTTACACTTGTATTAAATAACTGCTTTAATTAGGCTGAATTCCCAATCCTACTTTAATTAGGCTGAAGTCCTAATTCTACCCTTTGATCGGCCTTCAACTCTGTTGTGCCTACTACGGGCTAGTCCCATCATGTGGGTCCCACAGCAAAAGACACCAGTGCCTATGGAAGACACCTACTAAGCGCTTTGGAACTCAATAGCGAATTATATCCCCGCACTGAGGTCGCATGCTCGACCACCGTTAGGTTCGCGCTATCTGTTGCTCCCCCTATGGACCTCTTATTTACCACGTTTTGGAACTCAATAGCGAATTATATCCCCGCACCGAGGTCGCACGCTCGACCACTGTTAGGCTCACGCTATCTGTTACTCCCCTTATGGACCTCTTATTTACCACTACTCTAGCATAAGCGTGCCCTTGCCTCACCCGTGCTATTGCGAGACCACCTGTGTCTATTAAAAAAAGGGAATGTTGTTGGTACTGGTCCTTGCCAAACAAAATCTAGTTGGGCCCCTTGTCCAAATCCCCAAGATTTAAACTTTTAATTATTGACCTCTTATTTACCACTACTCCAGCATAAGTGTGCCCTAGCCTCACCTACTCTATTGTGAGACCTAACTGAAAAAGGGAATGCTGTTGCAATAGGTCTTACTACTATCTTTGCTTATTAACTTGGTATAAATTTGTTTAAATAAGCCTCTACTATTATTCTTGCTACCTTTGCTTATTAATTTATTCTAAGTCTTAAGAATAAGCCTTTACTGTTCTATCTCTAATTATAATCTATGTTATAATTGTGCTTATTAACTTAACCCAAGGTCTAAGCATAAAAATAAGCTACTTCCTCTATTTACTATTTTTAATCATAATTGTACGTTATAATTAATCTTGCAAATATTTTAAATTTGCCTATTTGAGTTCAAGTCTAATTTATTACAGTCTTCTTATTTTACATCCCATTTTCTGTAAAATCAGTGTTCTTATTATTTAGTCCATATTCGCAATTTATTCTATTCTATTTAGTCCATTCGCGTAAAAAGGAAATTAAAAAGAAACTGACAATTACAGAGGAAATCCCAAACGTAGAATAGATGTAAATAAAACGTAAATAAAAGTAAATAACTATAAATACTGTAAATCACTTTAAATAATTGGAAAAACTATAATTAACAATAAATAATTGCAAATAACTGAAAATGAACAGCTAAAAGAAAATAGACTGAAAAACAAGTCTAAAACTGAAAATAAAATGGTAAAATGGTTATCCCAAAATTGTAGAAAAACTACAACTATTGGAAACCCTAATATTTTAAATTACTTAAGAATCTAAAATAATTACTAAACACTCACCTGAAACAAAAGCTAGAATCCCTTTTATAACAGCAAAAATTCTCTAGAAATCCCCTCTAATTTGTACATTCGCCATCTCTTATTTAAATGTATATATAATATAATTTTATTTTATAATGAAGAATGTAGGTAAATATTTGAGAGAGAGAAATGGAGGCTAGGTTTTTATTTTAGAGTGAAAACCTAGGTTAGTTTAGGTCCTATTTATAGTGTTTTAGGTGTGCTTTCAACCGTAGATTAGAATCTCTAGAAACTTCTGCTGACTCGTTGCTGTGTCAAATCTTACAATGCACCTTGTCAACACCATATCTTATATTTAATTTAATTAATTACACCCGCAATAATATACAAACTATAAATAATGTTTTCTTCTCCTCCATTAATTTCTAATTTGTAACATTTTATTTCAGATTAAATGTCCATGCGTCTCTCTTTATTCGCATGTTTCATTTCAGTTTTCAACATCCCATTTAATTTACATGTTTACGTCTGAAATAAATAAACAAACAACATATCAATTTTTTTCCATATTCACATATGTTGTAATTAGATAAATATGTCCACAAACGTGTATATATGTTGAGTATTAATTAGTAACCTTATTGTTTACCTGTAAATTGAGCAATCAATTACATTAATTGATTGGTATTAATGTTTTTATGTTCAAAAACCAAACTGACCCTTTTTCTTTACCAACAAAAAAATAACATACCTTATATTTTCTGTAAGAAATGCAATCCTTCCATAATACACTCTTCCTTTTCTTTTCAAAATATAACGTTTATTTTATTAAATGCCTTCTTTTTATAAATATATGGTTACATTTCCACTCATTTACAATAACCCGTCTCATTTGAACATCGTCATCTTCATTTTCAAATTTATAAAAGTAGATGCCTTCTTTTTATAAATATATGGTTACATTTCCACTCATTTACAATAACCCATCTCATTTGAACATCGCCATCTTCATTTTCAAATTTATAAAAGTAGATGCCTTCATTTTAAATATACTGTTATAACTTTTTTTCTCTTTTGTAACAAAACAAACTCCCAGTTTATAAAATCATACATATATTCAAAAATGAAAAGTTTATTTTATTTATCTCAAAACATGTATTTATTTTTATTTATAATGTTCATTCCATTTTGACACAAATGCAAGTTCTTATATTAAACTCAATCATTACAATTTAATTCCTCTTTCCCTTTCTAATCGAAACATTTCAATAAATCTTCTGCCAATTAATTTCAATACTAATTTCAAACGAATTCAAATTATAAACACTATTTCTTTTTTACTTATAATTATTTATTAATTTCTCCTTATATTTCGGGTTGTTACATTCTCCCCTCCTTAAGGGATTTCGTCCCCGAAATCTCTAAGGATAGAAGAATGAAATAAATGTTCTCATCCAAGTTCTACAACAAACTACTCAATCATCACCCATTACATCCATTGTCCTAAAGTTTTTCTAATGCGTTTTATGATACTTATGCAATTAGTGTAGTGTCAATCTCCCTAATTAATGCAAACAGATTAGAGGGTCTACTGATTCAGTCGACCTCCTTTTTTGCAATCATGTCCGTGTCATGTATCCAAATGAATGCAAATTCCCTAATGATAACTGATAGTTCTATATGTGTGCTACAATCCTCATCCAAATGCAACAGCCGTGTGATAATCATCCATTTATAGCAACCATAGAAAAAAATGCAAATGCGCACACATCCATATGCATATGCTCTAGTGTCCTAGTTAGGCCGATCCCTAAGAGGTAATAGTGCCTAGTATAAGTATATGCATCCATTAGCATTCACTAGCAACCACTCGCAACCACTAGTATCCATCATACATAACATGTTCTAATAATATGTTTACATCAAATCCTACTATCCATAGATTAAATCCTAAGTTCTACCCTCCCAAAGGATAATAAAGGAAAGAACCTATTCAGAACTAAAGATGGAAACAGGAAATTCAAAATTTATTATCAAAGAGATGTGGATAAGAGGTATGTATTTGTTTAACGACAAATTTTCTATGAGTTAGAAAACTACCGATAAATTTTGAATTAATTTTAACCGCAAGCGCACGGCGTACAATTTTAGTACGTGGCAAGTACAGGTCGATCCGCAGGGAATTTGTTTTAGATTTTAAAAATCAATTCAATCAAATTAGACCAAAGTGAGAGGAATTGTTAACTACAAGCAAAATGAAGCTATAACTAGAATTAAAATGAGATTTAAAAACTATGAGATTAGAGAACAATTTAGAGGCAAATCCACTCTCATATTTTTGTAAATCAACAAACAAATAATTTATGATATGTAGTTATTATATTAAGTGAAATAATTGTTGAATTGACCATAAGTATGGTTTATTTATATTATTAATTAACATAACTTAAACCATCAAACTATAATACAACAATTATACCACTTATAAATTCTCATGAAAATGAAGCCAAAGCAAAAGCCATTTTAAGTATGATCTATTTACTATTGTAATTAGTAAGATAGATCATCAAATTTTGTTTTTACTATCTTTTCAAAATCAAAAATCAATTAGCAAATTATGATGTAAATTGTGTATATGTTGAATAAGAATAGCTCATTTGCAAAAGCAACATAAGCTATCAAACCCACTTGTACAAACTTACATCAAAATTCACTTTCATGAAGCACAAACAAAAGAGATCATAAATCATAAAAATGTTGAAACTACATAAAGTTAGAGAGCTTTATTACCCCTAAATTAAAGGGGTTTAGCTACTCATTTGTATTATCAAATCAACACTTATAAATTTTAACATTAAGAAAAACAAAGCAATGGAAACTAAGCAAAGGAAGAAAAAGAGATTAACTACTGACTACTTGCATAAATATTAAAGCTACATTACTTGCATGAATGTAAATCTAAGCTATAAGAATTAAAAGAAAGAGAGCATAGAAATAAACATTAACATAAAAGCAAAGAAAAGCATGTAGAAAAGAAAAGAGAAAGAGGCTTGGAAGCCATTTTTATTTCATGAAACATTGCCATTACAACTTGCTTTCTTAATTTTCTAACTAATGTGAAAGAGTAGAAGATATTTACATGTACATAAGAGGACTATTTATACATGCATAAAACCCTAATTCCATTTTTAGGGAGCTTCCCAAAATTCCCTTTAGGAAGTGTGGCCACCAAGTAACCATTAGCCACTAATTAATCCCCCATTAAATGTGCATGAAGCTTTAACCTCCACTTAGTTGTCCATTAGCTTCTAATTGTAGATTTAGGTAAGTGGGTGGGGTCCTCCATGATCATGAACTTGAATTATTTCCTCTTCATTCCTTTTTATTCCCTTGTGTATGCATATATCTTCATGAAACCCTCTTCCATATGCATTAAAATTTCCTATAAAAATCATAAAAAATGTCCAAGTAAAAATTCTCAAATTGACACATGCACAAAAATGACCATTTTGCCCCTGAATGAAGATGAATATATGATGATTTGAAAATAATTGAATTTTGGTTTTAAACATGTTAAAATCCCAAATATGATTTTTATTTAAATAAAAATAGATAAAATATGGATGTAAATATATGCACATTTACGTGCACATCAAATACCCCCACACTTATCTTTTATTCGTCCTCGAATAAAGGAAAACTAATATAAATCTGTTTTCGTAGGGAGCACGATTGCATTGAGCATATGCAACAAGTCGTTAAACCTCTGGGTGTCCCCAGTAGGACGAGTGTTGTCTCATGAGGGTTTTCAGTGGATACTACCCACAAAATCCAAATGCAAAGTGAAAATATTTACAAAGTGCAAGATTTATTTACAATGGGATGAATGCAAGTTTTTGAAAGTATTTACAAATGAAGGATTCACTTTCAAATCGACACTCATAAGTTAAATATAAGTTCTGGTTATTATCAAGAAATTTAAGTCCTTTTACTTGTCAAACTTTTCAACAAAAATTAAGTTGTCAAACAAATAGACTGTAGTTTGGCTAGTTGTTTCGGTTGATAACACAATGTAATTATGAAATGGATCCTTAGTTGATAATCAAAGTTTGTTAAAGTGGTATTTTCATTTCTTTTCAATAACAAGTTAAATCAAACAAGTAAAAATAGTGCTTAGATTTCAATTGCTTACTCTCTCTTATTTGAAAATTTATTGATATTAACAATATTTACATATGCCTAACTCAGGTAAACTGAGGCCAGATATATTACCCGTGCACTGCCTTGCGAACTGATGTGAGGGGAATACAGAGCATGGCGAGTGAACATACAAGTGTGAACACTTATCAACTTTAGGCGTTATTAAAAAGAGTTTTTATATATATACACCTAACTCAGATAAACTGAGGCCAGATATACCGATCGTGCACTGCCTTTCGGGCTTACGTGAGAAGGGTACAGAGCATGGTGAGTGAACACACGACTCTAGGTGTTAAAAATATAT
Source organism: Allium fistulosum (assembly GCA_030737815.1). Taxonomy (NCBI): domain Eukaryota; kingdom Viridiplantae; phylum Streptophyta; class Magnoliopsida; order Asparagales; family Amaryllidaceae; genus Allium; species Allium fistulosum. The sequence goes on from JASFAW010000014.1 coordinate 12,361,162, forward strand.
ACATATATACAAATGTTTTTTTCTTCTTTTTCTCTTTTTTTAGAAAGAGAGAGTTTTGCAAAATCATCTTAGCACCATTTAACTTAGAAGATAAAAATGTTATATATTTTACTTTAAATTTACCACTTTTTTAAACAAAGATTTTCAATCAGAATATACTTCATAATTAACACATATGAATCTTCCTATATACTAGTTAAACCATTATTATTTGTAATCAAACTTCATTTTAATTTTTGTTAAGTCAAATAAATTTTCAAAAATTTCAATTTATTAACCAAAACTTATACTTATCCCATAGTGTTTCTTCAAAAATAAATCAAAATGCTAAAAAGAAAATGTTTTTGAGATTTAGAAATTTTGAGATTTTTTTAGAAAATGAAAGTTCAAAAATACCATGAAACTTTAAAAAAAATGAAAATGAGACTCCCCCCGTACTTAATTTTGACTGTGTCCTCACAGTCAATGCATGATATAATGAGTGTAACGGGGGAAAATATGTACATATTTACAAAAGAGGGTTAACATTCTTACTAGACGTAGCTTGGCTCATGAAGAATAATGAGCTCCTCCTCTTGGTTATTTGGCAATTCCAAGAAAGGTTTCAAACGATGACCATTGACTTTGAAAATCGATCCATCCCTGGGGTTTTCTATTTCTACGGCACCATGTGGAAAAACAGTTCGTACCACAAATGGTCCGGTCCATCTTGATTTAAGTTTCCTAGGGAATAAATGAAGTCTTAAGTCATATAAAAGAACTTTTTGGTTAGGCGAAAACGTTTTTCTTAAGATTGATTTGTCATGAAAAACTTTTGTTCTTTCTTTGTAAATTCTCTCGTTTTCATACGCGTCGTTCCTAAGTTCTTCTAGTTCGTTGAGTTGTAGTTTTTAGTTTTCGCCAGCTTTCTCAAGATCAAAGTTTAAGTTCTTTATTGCCCCCAACGCTTTGTGTTCGATTTCAATGGGTAAATGGCAAGCTTTACCATAAACTAAACGAAATGGGGATATCCCAAGGTTAGTTTTAAAAGCAGTACGGTAAGCCCAAAGCGCGTCGGTCAATTTCTGAGACCAATCTTTTCGATTATTGTTAACAGTTTTTTCCAAGATTTGTTTTATTTGTCAATTTGAAACTTCAACTTGGCCACAAGTTTGAGGATGATACAGAGTGGATAACTTGTGGGTTATCGAGTATTTTTTCATTAAAATTTCAAAAGAACGATTATAAAATTGGGTTCCGTTATCGCCGATTATTGTGCGAGGTGTGCCGACCCTCGAAAAGATGTTTTCTTTGAGAAATTTCACAACAATTCTATGGTCATTGGTTTTGCAAGGAACGGCTTCGATCCATTTTGAGACGTAATCGATAGCGAGAAGGATATACAAGTTTCCAAAAGAATTGGGAAAATGTCCCATAAAGTCGATACCCCAAACATCAAAGATTTCGATCATAAGAATGGGGTTTAGAGGCATCATATTTCATCGAGAAATTCGTCCAAGCATTTGACATCGATCGCAAGTTTTGCAAAATTCGAATGAGTCTTTAAAAAGAGAAGGCCAATAAAAACCACACTGAAGCACCTTTTCTGCAGTTTTTCGAGGATCGAAATGTCTACCGGATGCTTGATCGTGGCAAAACGAAAGAACACTCCTGATCTCATTATCCGGAATGCAACGTCGGATGATTTGGTCGGGACAATATTTGAACAAGTATGGATCATCCCAATAGAAATATTTCACTTGGGACATGAATTTGCATTTGTCTTGTTTGGACCAAGATGAGGTAGTTTCTTTAGTGACTAAGTAGTTCACTATATCAGCATACCATGGATCGATAGAAATTGAAAGAAGTTGTTCATCGGGGAAGTTTTCATTGATTGGCAAAGAAGATGGTGCGTTCGGAAGACAAGATAAGTGATCGGCTATGACATCATCGGATCCTTTTTTGTCTTTGATTGTAAGGTCAAATTCTTGAAGTAAAAGGTCTAACGAATCAAACGGGATTTAGCATCCTTTTTCGCGAAGAGATATCGAAGCGCAGAGTGGTCCATGTACATAGTAATGTGTGAACCTATCAAGTAAGGTCGAAACTTTTCGAGTAAACTGACAGATTGAAGCTCTTTTTCAGTTGTTGTGTAGTTGAGTTGAGTGTCGTTCAAAGTCATACTCGCATAGTAAATGACGTGAAGGATCTTGTTGATGCATTGTCCTAAGACAGCACCAACTACAAAGTTCGAGGCGTCACACATTATTTCAAATGGGAGATCCCAATTGGGTGCGCAAATGATTGGAGCAGAAATGAGTTTGTTCTTAAGATGTTCAAAAGAAGAGATACACTCAGAGTTGAAATCGAATGGAACGTCTTTTCCGAGGAGAGTCGTCAAAGGACGAGCGATTTTGCTAAAGTCCTTCACAAAGCGTCGGTAAAAGCCAGCGTGTCCTAGATATTATCGAATGTCCTTAATAGATTTGGGAAAAGGTAGGTTTGCAATGACATCGATTTTCGCTTTATCTACCTCAATTCCTTTATTTGAGATGACATGTCCAAGGACTATGCCTTGTTTGACCATAAAGTGGCATTTTTTCTAATTCAAAGTCAAATGTTTTTCTTTACATCGATTTAAAACCAACTCGAGATGATGTAAACAATCGGAAAAAGAATCACCAAAGATAGAGAAATCGTCCATAAAAACTTCTAGAAAGTGCTCAATCATGTCAGAAAAATGCCAACCATGCATCGTTGGAAGGTAGCATGAGCATTACAAAGTCCGAATGGCATACGTCGATAAGCAAAGGTACCGAATGGACACGTGAAAGTTGTTTTCTCTTGATCTTCGGGAGCGATTGGAATTTGGTTATAGCCGGAATAACCATCAAGGAAGCAGTAGAATTCATGGCCGGCTAAACGTTCGAGCATTTGGTCAATGAAAGGAAGAGGGAAGTGATCCTTATGTGTTGCGGCATTTAGTTTTCGATAGTCAATGCAAACACGCCAACTCGTTTGAGTACGAGTTGGAAAAAGTTTGTTTGAATCATTCTTGACAACGGTTAGCCCAGACTTTTTCGGTACAACGTGAATTGGGCTAACCCATGAACTATCAGAGATTGGGTAAATGATTCCGTTGTCGAGAAGTTTAAGAATTTCATCACGCACCGTATCTTTCATTTTTGGGTTAAACCTTCGTTGCGCGTCACGAACAGGCTTGGCATCATCGATTAAATGGATGTGATGTTGAACAAGAGCGGGACTAATTCCCTTAATATCGGTAATCGACCATCCAATCGCTTCCTTGTTTTTCGAAAGAATAGAGAGAAGAGAAGTTTTTTGGTCAAGAGAAAGATCGTTAGAAATTATGACAGGACAAGTTTCGTTTTTACCTAAGTATGCGTACTTAAGGTGATCGGAAAGTGGTTTGAGGTCCAACTTCAGGAGTTGCTCGATTAAAGAATTGGGTTGAGATTCGAACTCAACTGGAAGCGATTCAAATGGAAGAGTGTATTCAATTTTGTTGGGAATTTCATGAAAAAAAAATTCGTACTCGGCTTCGCATTCGTCGTTAAGGTCAAATGTCTCATTTTCGAAGTTTTCATGAATGGCACTAACTTCCAACGTTTGGTCACGAGGTTCATTTGATTGGCTTTCAAGATTGAAAATGTTGAGATCCAAAGTCATGTTTCCAAAAGAGATTTCATCAAACCGTTGCGACAATTGATTAAGGCATTTGAGGTGGCTAAGAATGGTCGGCCTAAAATCAATGGAATTTGACTCGCAGGATTTGTCACGGGTTGTGTTTCGAGAACGATAAAATCAATGGGGAATATGAATTGCCCTACTCGAATGAGCACGTCCTCGATTTCTCCCACGGGCTTCTTAATCGAGCGATCGGCAAATTGAAGCGTGACTTTTGTGGGTTTGAGCTCACCTAAGCCTAATTGTTCGTACACGGAGTATGGAATCAAGTTGACACTCGCGCCTAAGTCAATCAAACATTTGTTAATCGTCTTGTCTCTAATTATACACGAAATCGTAGGGCAGCCAGGATCTTTGTATTTTACGGGCATGGATTGGGACAAGACTTCACTCAAACTTGTGGCTAAGAAGACCTTTTTGGGCACTTGAGTGTGTCGCTTTTGGGTACACAAGTCCTTAATAAATTTCACGTATGTTGGGACTTGCTGAACGATGTCAAGAAGCGGAATGTTAACTTTGACTTGTTTAAAAATTTCCAACTTCTTTTCCATTTGGTCCGAGTGTTTCTTTGGTCGAAGACGATGTGGAAATGGAACACGATACTCGATAGGTTGGTCTACTCGAGTAGTAGAAGAAGAATTTTGATTGGCATTCGATTCAACGTTTGGCTCCACATTCTGTTCAGATTCGTTCGTTGTTTTAGAAGTTCGAGAGAGGTTTCCGGCAAATCATTTGGATTAACGACTTGATTATCGATTTGTTTACCGGAATGTAAAGTTGTGATAGCATTCGATTGGGTGACGTTGCTATCTTGAACAACATGGGCTTGATTTGAATTTGCGTTTTGAATTCTGGGATTTGGAAGGGGTTGGCTTAGGAATGTTCCTCGTTCGCGTTCACTTACAGACGTGGCTAATTGACTCATTTACATTTCAAGTTTTGCAATCGATTGGTTTGTGTTTTGTATATATGAGGTCAATAAATTTTGCAAATTATTGTTTGATTGAAGGCTTTGAGTAGTTTCTTTAGCCAATGTTTTAAGAGTTTTCTCAAGTGAACTTAAACGTTTATCGTCTTGGGGAGGATGAGCAGAATTTGGTTGAAAATTTGATTGTTGCGGTTGATTATGAGATGGACCCACAAAGTTTGGCTGAAAATTGTTGGGCTGAAAGGGAGGATTCGAAGCATTATTCGGGAATGCTTGAAAATTGGGACGAACCGTATTCATGTTGGGATTGTTTTGGTTCCAAGCAAAATTTGGATGATTTCTCCAACCAGGGTTGTACGTTGGAGAAAACGGGTCGTTTTTGGCTTTATTGAAAGCGTTGATTTGTTCGACAGAATTAGGACACTGATCGGTTATATGATTAGGATCGTTGCATTCATAACACATCGATTGGGAAGCTTGGTTCATTTGATTCGATGAGAAAATGTTATCGAATTTTTTAATCATTGCGTCGATCTTAACTTCCAAAGCAAAAGAAGATCCTATCGAGTGTGCACTCGATCATGAGTAGATTGATTTTTCGTTTGAATGTTCCCATTGGGATGATTTTTTGGCGAGGTTTTCAAGAAATTGCCAAGCATCGTCGTGATGTTGGGCAAGAAAGTTGCCTTGGCACATTGATTCGAGTATACCCAAAAAGGCACACTAAAAAATGTGGTGCGTTGTAGGTATAGCTAAAAACTTGCAGAGAATAAGATTCACAAGACAAAATAAATAAAACTGTAACAACCCTGGTATTGGTGATTACCTATAAAATTGAATTATAATGATAGTTATAATTTAATATTGAGAATCAAATAAATTTAAGAAGAATATTTTTTATTAAAGTTGTTTATTTGGAATAAACAATGTGACTTGAGAATAAATATTGGGTTTTTGTTAACTTTAAGTTAATAAATCAATTGAGTGTTTATTTCAACATTTAATGGTTGGAATAAATATTTATAGTTGAAAATAAAGTTTTAAAGCTTTATTCTGTTAAGTTTGAGAAGAAATTGATCAATTGTTAATTTTTATTTGAGTTATGCAATGGTGTTGTAAGTTATTGCTTATATTAAAGCTTTTATTGAATTTAAAAGAAGAAATATGAAGAAAATAAGTATATTATTAAAATAAAAGACGAAATATGGTTTATAAATGATAGTTGATGATTAAAAAGTGTTAGAATGATTTATTGCAAATTTATTTGGCAAGAAAGAATTTTTTTATTTAGTTTCTTATGTTAAAAATGGTGTTTTACACTAAAATTGTGTAACTTGTAGAATATTGTTAAATATGGGGTTTTATTGTTAAAAATAAATTTTTATTGTTAAAATAAATTTTATTTTTTTGAGAAAACAATTTTTGTTTACATACACTTTTATGTATAAATTTAACGTTGCTTCAAAATAAGAAAATATGAGTTTATATTGTTAAAAGATGAAATGTGTGCATTTACTTAGTAAATTTCACTAAGTATTGTTGTTGGGCTTAATGGGTATATGGTTTAGATCCTAAACCCATTCTAGAAGCCTCAGGAAAGAAGAAAAATAACCTGTACGTTGTTTTTCCTCTTTGCCAATTCCTTTCTTCTTCTTCAAAAACAAAGAGTACATTAAAAAGAAAACCATGGCCACTTCTTGTTAAATTCAACTTTCTCCAATTTTTGTTGAAAATTCAAGTGTTAACCAATCAAATAGAGATTAGAGAAGGTAATCTCCGCTAATACTACAAAAATTTCATCCAAATCTTAGAACTTGGCATGAATTGGTTGTAATTAGCTTTTGTTGGACTTATCATTTTGGCTTGGATGTCGTTTTAGAGTCGTCTGCTTTTATGTTATCTTATTGTATATTATTTTGTGGAATGGGAGTATATGTGATTCAGTAGTCCTAGCTACTTATGTATGATGTATTATTATGTAGATGTATGGTGATGTATGTATTTATATATACTCTGATCTGGGTTTATTGTTCTGTGACTGATGTTTTCTATCTGCATGTATATTACATTATTTCTAACATGGTCCAAATCCACCATAGTGTGCATTAGTTAGGGACTAAGCGTGTCTACCACTTATGAGGTAAAAAAAATCGATACATAATTGACATGCTTATCTCTCAACTAACATATTACTATGATGGTCGCCCTTAACCAGCCCTATTCTCTGCATTAGTAGACAGGATTACTTAGTAATTCTCTTTACTAATGTAGGTCCCGAGATGGGGCGTCACAGTATACTTAGACCAATGACAAAAACAGCGGAAACATTTTAAAACAATAACTTATTATTCAAAACCAACTTCATAAAGTAGAGCCATGAAACCAAATACAAGGTGTCTCAAAATACCAAATACAAGTCTTATGAAAACCATAATCTCAGTCATAATATCAGAGTACATAAACAAACATCCCTCTCAAAGAAAAGTACCAGTATATCAAATGAAATAGAAACTGAAAAAGAGGAAGTAGAATACATGAAGAAAGATCTTCGCAGCTGAACCTCCTAAAGGGTCCGAAATCAACTATCCCTACCTCTACTGGCCAATGGGGGGATAAGGGGAAAATATTGGAGTGGGTCAGACTAATAATCTGGTGAATGAAAGTAATTACTAGAATTTTTAAGTAAGGTAAAGGTAATAGACTTTTCAACAGTTCTAGTATAAAAGGAAGTAAGGAAATAGAAGGAAAGGTAAAGCTGGAATAAAATATGGTTTAACTGTTTGCTTAGACTAATCCGATTGGATTATCTTGATTGTTTGCACTTGTATTAAATAACTTCTTTGATTAGCCTGAATTCCCAATCCTACTTTAATTAGGCTGAAGTCCTAATTCTACCCTTTGATCGGCCTTCTACTTTGTTGTGCCTACTGCGGACTAGTCCCATTGTTTGCACAAAAAATGGAAAAACACCTCAAAGTCGTATGATTTAATTGATTTTATGTTGTTCTTAGTGATTTGGGTGATTTATGCAAATATACGAAAAGCAGGGGCTAAACTATAAAAGACACGCAGATTTATAGTGGTTCAGCCAGAATGTGCCTACGTCCACTTTATATATTATTTCTCCTTTCTTGTTCAAATTACAAGTACAAAGCTTTGATACAAGTATATGAAAGTTGTTTGAAAGTTCTCTCCGTGCTTGAGCTCTCAAAACTTATCCGCCATTGTTGTGCCCCTGCCCCTCTATTTATAGAGTGAGGCTGGGGGCAGGGGTCTTGGATGTATATAGCTGCTGGTGGGCCTGGGCTGATGCGATCTGGCCTGGTAGTGTCGGTCCGGTATGTCTTGGTCCGGGGGAACTTGGTCCGGTAGTATAGGGTTTTGGGCCGGTGGTAGATGGTCCGGTGGTGAGTGGGAACGTCTCTGGTTCGGTAGGCATGGGGAGTAGCTGGTTCGGTAGGAGCTTGGTTCGGTAGTAGCTTGGAGAAGGCTGGTTCGGTAGTAGCTTGGAGAAGGTTGGCTCGGTAGTAGCTTGGAGAAGGTTGGCTCGGTAGTAGCATGGAGAAGGCTGGTTCGGTAGTAGCTTGGAGAAGGTTGGCTCGGTAGTAGCTTGGAGAAGGCTGGTTCGGTAGTAGCTTGGAGAAGGTTGGCTCGGTAGTAGCTTGGAGAAGGTTGGCTCGGCAGGCACTTGGTTCGGTAGTGGGCTGGTTCGGCTGAAACTCACCCTACACTTGCCCCCCAAAGTAGGTCATGTGCATGCACATGGCATGCTTTGTTTTTTGTTCGGTCATTCTTATCTGGTTCGGCGTACCGAACCATTTGGTCCGGTCGTTTATATCTTGCCTATAAGTAGGGGTCTAATGCCATCGTTATCCCTCATTAGCCGAGCCAAACCTTTGTCTTCGCCGAACCCAAAAGTGTTAGCCGAATCGAGCTCTCAACTTTTGCCGAACCAGGTGAGATCTTCTTCTGCCGAGTGTGTTATTGCCGAATGGGCTCGGGAACGTGACTTACCGAATGGGCATGTGGATCCTGAGTGCCGAATGAGTTATTGCCGAATGGGCTTAAGACCGGATGAACATGAAAACTTTCTGTTTTATATTTCTACATCAACGTGTCTCTTTGTGTTTGCAGATAAATGTCTCACAAAGTGGAAACCCGATCAGAGAAGAAGAGATCTCAGGACAGAGAAGAGCCTCCCGCCGTGCCCCCAGCCCAGTCAGGACCGGGTCGTTATGGGCCCACCCCGAGATCATTGGTAGATGGATACAGTCCTCAGGAGCTTTTGAACTCACCCCCTGATTGTTTCCCTATCTCACTCAAAGAGGAGCAACTTGATGTTATTTCTCGTTCCTTTGGGATTGACAGAGCACACATGTTGTTGTCGGGGGAAGGAGTGATGTCGTATGACCCCCCTCAAGGCTACTTTGCTTACAGCAGGTATCACTGTATGTGTGGTGCCATTCCGCCTCTCAATGCCTGGATAGTCAGCTTCGTCACATACCTGAAGGTGGCTCCACTTCAGCTTCAGCCTAACTCCTATGCCATTCTGGTGAGCCTTTTTGTCATCTTCCAGAGGAGATACGGGCGTCCTCCTTCCAACCGGGAGATCCGGTATTTGTACAACTTGAGGGGCTATAAGAAGGGGTCTCCATACATCAGCTTGGAATCGGCCGTATCCTTCAAGCCAGTCACGGACTTGTACTCGAAGTACAGCATGTTTAAGAAGGAACGTTTTTTTGTCAGGGACAACTCTGTTTCTATCCGTCGCTTCACCTCCGGATGTAAGTCAAAACTTATTTACAATTTCCGCTCTAGTTGCAATGCTTCTTCTTATGTGTTTTTATTTCTTGCTAGCGACAGGTGGTTTTGCGGTCATGGAGAATGATCGCCTGGTTCAGATGGCAGCGGAAATAGAAGCTATTTCAGGAAGAGATAGGTCGGCGGCTTACTTGATCAGGAACGCTACACTTCTGAGGCACAACCTGATCTTACCACATCAGTCTGTGGTCAAGCAGAGGGATACGGTGGAAGAGAGGGCTGCCCAAGCTAAAGGAGGGGCTGCGTCGAAGAGTAGCAAAAGGAGACCCTTTTCGATACCTCCAACCGCCGGGGGAAAGAAACTCAAGAAGTCTGACGCTCCCTCTCCCAGTACATGTCCAGACATTCCGGAGGAGGGAGATGTGGATGAGGGGAAAGGTGGAGATGAAGGAGGTGAGAGCGGAAGGAAAGGAGGAGGTGATGGTGGTGGCGATGGCACCGGGGCTTTGTCTTCTAGGCAAGTAGGCGAGATGCAAGAGTGGACGGATGACGCTTTCCGCCAAGCCTTCGAAGGTTTGGAGGAAACGGAGAAGTCCAAGAAAACTGATAAGGTTGGGACCAGCGTCGATTTATCTTCCGGGAGTGCTTCTACTGAGGCAACTTCTGCGGTTCAAGGTGAATTTCTCTCTATCCTTTTTAATTCTCGAATGATGGCTCCATGCATGCCGATGACATTTGATTTTTACTCCAGGAGCGGGAAAAACGGCCAAGACCTCGGATCTTCGGCACAGGCTTGAATAATATAAACTCCTCAAAGCTTCCGCCAAGCCGAAGCCTCCTACTAACCGTCCTGGAGACGTAGTCGGCTATCGTCCTCTTCTTGGAGTCATTGAAGAAGATATACAAAAGAAGAAGAGGAGTCGATCTACATCTGAATCTCTCCCAGGTCCTCCGGCCCCACTCCAGCCTATTCATGACATTACGGAGGATGGTACTGAGTTTAGGCCTTCCCCACATCCGTCTGAGAATCCAACCTTCACCCCGATAGATCTCCCTGGCTTAGTTCGCAATCCGTTTGCGGGTCATCCAGACCTGGATCCGGCCTCTCATGATATCTCCTTCAACGAGGTTACTGGTGAGCATCTTCTCCCTCACAATCCTATGGTATGGGTGCTTGACGAAGCTAAGTCCCTGGACCTTGATTTGCTTACTACCCGGGTTGTAACTCTGGGGGATGAGGCTAAGGCAAATATCGACCGGGTTGCTGAGGAGGCCAAGAAATTTATGGGGCATCATGCCCGATTAGTCAAGGCCGGGGAGGAAATTGGGAGTGCCAACATTCGGCTGCGGCTAATGGTCTCCGACCAGGCCAATCAGCTTGCCGATCAAGCCATCCAAATTTCTCAGCACGAGGCCGCATCCAGGCAACTGAAGAAGACTATGGAAGAGGCCAGCAGGGCAGAGTTACGAAAAATGGAGGCTGCCTGCAAGGAGCGAATTGACATGGCCATAACGACGGTGGATGAGGTTCGACAAGCGGACCTCGAGCGGGCACGGGAATTGTCGGGTAGACTCGAGGCCGCGGAGCTTGCTCAGTCCAGGTTGAAGGAGGAGATGGAGGCGATGAGGATATCCCTTCAGGCGGACCGCTCACGATACCGATCGAAGAGGGATGCTTCCATTGCTAAGCTGCGTGCTTCTGAGGCCCGAATGAGGGAGCTTGAGGAAAATGAGGGGATGATGGATGAGATGCTCCAGGATATGTATTTCCGTACATGGAAGTAGGGTAACTTATCCTGGATGGATGGTTACCCCCGAGTCATGGCCAGGATTTATCTCCGGGCTCTGGAGGAGGCTATGGCTGATGCGGGCAAAGAGGGTGGCGCGGTCTTCAGCATGGATGTGGTTACTTCCCAGTTTAACAAGGAGGAGAAGGTGGCGGTGAAGGAAGGTATGCGGCTGCTTGCTGCTGAGGAGGCAGGTGTGCAAGTAGAGGATGATGACCAGGATGGTCAAGAAGCAGGTGCTGGTAAGTCTTCCTTTCTAGTCTTTCTGTTAACTTGGTTGCTTATCACTAATGAACTCTTTCTTTGACCGGACAGGTGGGTAATAGGACAAGGATAAAACTCCGATGCAGCCGGCTCCTTGATTGGACCTGGATATTTTTTTTCTTTTTGGTGGACTTGACATTGTGGTATATGTTAGTCTCAAAACAGTAACGTTACTCTTAGGTTGTAATTATGCTACTTTGTAATAAACAACATTATTCTTGACGTGTAATTTTTTAACTTAAGATGATTCTGTCGTTTTTTGAATGTTTTTGCTGTTTTGACATGTTGTATGAGGAATATAGCTATGCATATGCTTGTAATTCAATTGTGTTTGATGTCAAGTTCCTGCTTAAAACATAATGTCTTGCAATGTTAGCGTGATGTGCGAATAAATTACAGCCATATGTTTATACATAAAAAGAAGAAAATACCGCCCTTCGTATTTTACTTGTAGATGGCAGCCTCGAATGTCCTGTGTGACCGAGTATGGAATGCGGTCCAGTGTCTTGTTGTGAGTACCCGCTTCCATTAGTGAATGTTTCCTATTTTGTGTCCTGTACTTTAGGGATTATTACAGAGGATAGGAGAAAAGCTTTTTTAAATAAAATTGAAATATGTGAAATAGTAAAACTTCCAATCACGGAAGGCCTTCGATGTGCTTAAGTTCGTGGAAAACGGGCTTTGTAGTCACTTTCCCTAGCTGTGGGTCTTGGAGACATTTGTCACCCATCTTACGCCTTCGCGGGGAGTTAATTCTTTTTTACCACAGCCGCACTTAGGACACATCGGAGCCGAGATCGCGCACAGTAACTACCCGGGCCATTATGGCCCGTAATCGTGGGTATTATTCGATTTACTGTAGCCGACTAGCGTGGGTGCCGATCGTCAACCGTGAACTACCCCTGGCTGGCCACACCTTATGTTGGGACTTATAGTCGGTTCACAGTTTCCGGCGAGCCGAACGCCGTAATGAGCTGCCTTGGCTATAGTCGGCCTTCTCGGTGGCTTATAATCGGCTCATTACAGTTGGCTTTTAGGGCCGTCGCGAGCAATGAGTTAACCCGCAGCAGAGGGATGCCGGAGCAAAAGTGTCTCATTGACGAGGGCATAGATTCGCATAGTACCTGTTGGGTCTTGTTCAGGTGAAGTTGCGTTGTGGAGTGCTTTGAATGGAAATGCTATATGCACAGGATTTTGTTCAACAGAAAAGGATAAAGTTAACAAGCAGCCAAGATACAAAGGAACAAGTTAAAAAAGAGACAAGGTTTTTTAAAGTGGTTCGGCACGAAAATGCCTACGTCCACTGATTCTCTTTGTTAATTCACTTCATATGGGCAGTACAAGTTAAGAAAAGTATCGACGGAGGTGTTGGATGTTCCATGCCCTCTGGAACACCTCTCCGTCCACTGTTGACAAAATATAAGCTCCATTGTGGAGATCTTTATGAATTGCATATGGTCCATCCCAGATTGGATCTAGTGCTCCGGGGCGAGGGAAGACTCGCTTGAGGACAAGATCTCCTTCTTGTAAGATACGATGCTTGACCTTGGAGTTGTATTGTGCTGCCACCTTTTGCTTGTGGGCTGCTGCTTTGAGGGCTGCATCATTTCTTCTCTCTTCAATTAGATCCAAAGACATGTGAAGGAGTTCTTCGTTCTCCTCTGGATTATAGTGGATCCTATGGTGGGAATGCACGATGGTTTCAACTGGGAGCATAGCCTCCGATCTGTATGCCAAAGAGAAAGGAGTATGCCTCGTCGATGTTCTGAAAGATGTACAATAGGCCCATAGTGCCGTAGGGAGTTCATCCACCCAAGCACCCTTTGACTTTTCGAGTTTCTTTTTTATTAGAGTTTTCAGAATTTTGTTGACGGCTTCGACTTGTCCGTTTGCCTGGGGATAAGCTACGGATGAGAAGCTTTTGTGAATTCCGTGCTCTTGGCACCAGTTGGCGAACTCCTCGCTGTCAAACTGAAGTCCATTGTCTGATATAATTTTGAATGGGACTCCATACCTGCATAGAACATTTTTTATCAAGAAGTTAATAACTTTCGCTGAAGATACTTTATTCAGGGGTTCTGCTTCCACCTATTTGGTGAAGTAGTCGACTGCCACTATAGCATATTTGGCCCCGCCTCGGCCCATTGGCAGTTCGCCGATTAAGTCAATTCCCCATACTGCGAAGGGCCAAGGGCTGGTCATTTGAGTAATCTCAGTTGTTGGTAGCCGTGGAATCTTAGCAAACTTCTGGCATCTGTCACATGTTCTGACGAAATCTAAGGCGTCATTGCTTAAGGTGGGCCAGAAATATCCATATCGGAGTATCGTTTTTGCTAAAGTTTTCCCTCCGGTGTGATCTCCGCAGCTTCCTTGATGAATGTTGGATAAGATTTCTTTGGCTTCCCTTCCAGCGACACACCTTAATAAGGGGTTAGAGAAGCCGCGCCGATAGAGGGTGTCCTCTTGTATTGTGTAGCGGGAAGCTTTCCTCAAGACTTTCTTGACTTCGTTACGCCCGTTGGGTAGTGTGCCACTTTGTAAGTAGTCTCGTATGGGAGTCATCCAAGTTGCCTCTTCGGTTGCAGCTATCAGATTCAATTGCTCAAAACTTGGGGTCAGTTGCTTTGAGATGGCTACTGCTCCGAAAATAGCGCCGTCTCTCACGCTAGCTTGCTTCGCCAATTCGTCGGCCTCTTGGTTCTCTTCCCGAGGGATGTGCTTGACTAAGTAGTGGTCCAATCGACTGAGAAGTAACTTGGTCTTCTTTAAATATGCTATGAGTCGTTCTTCTCGAGCCTGGAATTCTCCTAGTATTTGATTAACAATAAGTTGAGAATCGCTATGAAGACACAAAGAATTAGCTCTGATTTCTAAGGCAAGTTCTAATCCAACTATCACTGCTTCATACTCTGCATCGTTGTTGGTGGCAGCGAACTCAAACCTTATAGCATAGTGCAGCTTATTTCCCCTAGGAGTGATTATTACCACACCTGCCCCCGAGCCTTGTTTGTTTGACGCACCATCCACAAAGAGATTCCACTTGATGTCTTCTGCTATTTCCGATTGCTCCTTACCTTCGTTGGTAGTGAATTCTACAATGAAATCGGCCATTTAAGTAGTCGCCCAGAAGTAGTCCCTTGATGGCGGTGCGAGGGTGATAGGTGATATCATACTGACTTAGTTCAATGCACCATTTAAGTAGTCGCCCAGAAGTGTCGGGACGATGGAGTACCTACTTCAGTGGTTGATCGGTTAGAACTTTGATGGAATGGGACTGGAAGTAGTGACGCAGTTTCCGTGATGTGATTAGTAAACAGTATGCTAGCTTCTCAAGTTTAGGATATCTGACTTCTGCCCCCGTAAAGCTCTTACTTACAAAGTATACTGGCCGCTGCGTGCGGTTGTCTTCTCTTACCAAAGCAGCGCTTAGGGCGTGAGATGACACAACAAGGTATAGGTATAATTCTTCGCCTTCGCTTGGAGTCGAGAGTACCGGCGGTTTCTGGAGGTGTTCAATTAGGTTAAGGAAAGCTTCTAAGCATTCCTCAGTCCAATCAAACATTCCTTTGTCTTTCGTTAGAGCTTCAAAGAAGGGGACGCACTTGTTCGTTGCTTTGGAGATGAATCGGCTTAGGGCGGCCACTTTCCCGTTCAGACTTTGCATTTCCTTTCGAGTGGTAGGTATCTTGATATCTCTCAGAGCTTGGACTTGTGCAGGGTTTTCTTCAATTCCTCTGGCATGGACGATGAATCCTAGGAACTTTCCTGATGATACTCCGAAGGAGCACTTTAGGGGATTCAACTTCATTCCATACCGGCGAAGTACTTGAAACATTTCGCCTAGGTGGCTTACGTGATTGTCGGCTTCCCTTGACTTTACCAGCATGTCATCCACATAAACTTCCATAGTTTGTCCTATTAGCCCTGCAAACATCTTGTTGACGAGGCGCTAATAGGTGGCTCCTGCGTTTTTAAGTCCGAAAGGCATTACCTTATAGCAGTACAATCCCCGGTCAGTGATAAAACTAGTGTGGTCTTGATCGGGAGCATGCATAGGAATTTGGTTATATCCTGAGTATGCGTCCATAAAAGATAAGAGTTCGTGCCCGGCTGTGCTGTCTACAAGCTGATCGATTCGGGGAAGTGGGAAGCAATCCTTTGGGCAGGCGTCATTTAAGTTGGAGAAGTCAATGCATGTTCGCCACTTCCCATTAGCCTTCTTTACCAGCACCGGATTGGCGATCCAGTCTGGGTAGATGGCTTCTCGTATGAAGTCACTGGCAAGTAGATTCCTTACTTCTTCATCGAGGGCTGCTGATCGTTCTACCCCCATGCTTCTCTTTCTTTGTTTTACGGGCGTCTTGGTAGGATCAATGTTTAGTGCGTGGCATGCTATGTCAGGGGAGATTCCGGTCATGTCAGCATGTGACCACGCAAATACATCCGAGTTGTGGCAGAGAAAGTCAATGAGTTGTTCCTTCAACTCTGCTTTTAGTTGGGACCCGATTTTCAATAGCCTACTCGAGTCATGTTTGTCTACAGATACAAATTCCATAGCCTCTGCAGGCTCGGCGGCGGCCTCCTCCTCTTTGTCCCTGGGGTCTAATTCATTGAAAGGGTCGCTGGTATATCAAAGAGGAGGGGCTTTCTTTAGTTGCTATGCTTCCAAACTTTTTGTGCAAAGGGCAACCTCTACACTCTTCCCTTTATCCTTCCTATGGTTGTTGCGAAGTTCAGTTACATAGCAGTCTCGAGCAACGTCCTAGTCTCCCTTTACTTCCCCTACTCCATTGTCCGTTGGAAATTTCATCTTTAGGCACCATGGGGCCAGGACAATTTGGAAGTCAGACAAGGCTGGCCTTCCTAAGAAAGCGTTGTAGGCCGAGTGGTTTTCTATCAGCACAAATGTCTGTTTCCGCACAACGGAGCGGGGATGACTTCCAATTTCAACAAAGAGGTCCAGTTGCCCGAGGGGCATCTTCGCATCTCCAATGAAACCGTGCAGTGGTTTATTGCAGGGAGAAACATCCTTTATTGATAGTTTCATTTTGTCGAACGCATGCTTGAATAGGATATTTACTGAGCTTCCAGTGTCTACTAGAATTCGGAAAACTTCGGCTGGACCGAGCAGAGATAACCATGGGATCCATGTGAGGGTATTGCCTTCCTTCTAGGTCAAGCCTACCGAATGTGATGTCATCACTCTCTTTCCGCTTCGGGTGGCGCTCTTCTACAACAGAATTAACACAGTCTTCACTGTTTCTAAGCGACTTTCCATATCTTTCCATCTCTGCCCAACTTCTGTCGGCGATGTGCGGTCCTCCCGAGATGGTATGGACTACTATCTTCTCTTGACTAGAGCCGCTAGTGTTGTGATTTCCTCTGCCTATCTCTGGTGAGGGTAGCCTTGGGTTCTCATTGGCAGGAGCTGGAGTCCTGTTCTGACCTCTTACATAGCATTCCAGTCTTTTCCTTCTGATGTGTTCTTCAATCAAGTCCCGGAGATGATGGCATTCATTGGTATCATGCCCATGAGATTCATGGAAGCGGTAGAACTTTCCAGACTTCTGTGCGTTATCTGATTCCTTCTTGTATGGTGGGCGTTTGTATCTAACTTCGTCTTGGGTGGCAAGGAAGATGTTTTCAATGGTTTCGTTCAAAGGAGTGTAAGTGTCAAATCTTGATCCTGGCCGATATAGGCGCTTTTCTCCCTTCTTGCCCCCAGCGTTGTCTCTAGAATCATTTCTTCGAACGTCCTTCGCTGCAGCGGGCGTGTTGCCGTGAGCTGCCTTATTTTGTTGCCCTGACTGCCCCTCAGTGGCAGCATCTTCGAGCCTCATATATTTCTCGGCTTCATGGAAGAAATCAGGTAAAGTAGCTGGTTTTTCTTTTGTCAATCTTCTAGAAAATTTAGTATCCGGATGCACACCACTACAGAGGGCCATTAGGATAAGCTTCTCATCGGCATCTTGGACTGCGGCCGTTGCGGCATTGAATCGGGTTAGGTATTGCTGCAGCTTCTCTCCAGGTTTCTGTTTGATACTGGATAAGGAATATGCGTCCTTGGGTTGTTCCACATGAATGCGGAACTGACTGATAAACTTTTCTTTCAACATTTCCCACGAGCTGATGGATCCCTAGGGTAAATGACAAAACCAGGAGGTAGCTAGATCTGCTAAGAATAGTGGAAAGCATTTGCACAGTACTCCCTCTGTTGCTCCACTCATGAGCATATGCTGTGTGTATCTCTGTAAGTGTACAACGGGGTTGGAGGTTCCTTTGTAAGGTTCCATTGTTGGCATTTTCCATTCTCGGGGGGTGATGGCAATTTCGATATTGCGGGCGAAGGGGCTGGTTACCCTAGCGCCTATCCCTCGATCTCTTTGATCCCGTTGGACACACTCTCTGAACAAGCATGCCATCCTTTCATCAGAATTTGGAGCAGACAGGAATGAGTTCGGTTCTGCTCTATGGGACTGATTCCGTCCGGATGACCTGTAGGGATGGTATCGTCTATCATTCCTGATATTTTCCAATGGCTGTCTTTGGTCTTCTGGGAGCATGCTAGGATCAGCTACAGCTGGCCCTTGCCTCGATCTTCCCCTGCTGGGTTCTGATCTAAGCACTTCCTCGGGTCCAACTTCGGGCTGGACTCTAGCTCGGCCCCGTTCACTGGCGTTTCCGTGGTTAGGCAGTATGACAGGCTCAGCTACAGTTGACCTTCGATCGGTACCTCCCCTGTTGGGTTCGGTTCCAAGCGTTTCCTCAGGCCTAACTTCGGGCTGTGCTCGGTCTCGGCTCCTACCATGGCCACTTCTGTTGTTGGCTCCTTCGAAGAAGGAAGATCTTTGCTGTCTTCGAGATCCTCCGGACTGGGACTCTCCCCATGATTCAGTGTTGCGGTTGGACTCTTCAGCATTCCTTAAGCGTGACATGAGATGGTCCACCAAAGCTTCCTGCTGGGATGTGAAGCGGTTAGTCACTTCCGCCACAACCCTGTCTAGATCTGCCCTAGTGATTGCTGCCGGCTGTTCTGCGGCAGGGGTGGTCGGATTTGCCTGACCTTCATTTGGTACTACTGTTGGAGGGGGACGATCTATTTGATCTGTGACCACTGGATCTGGAAGACTGCTGGTTGCGACGTTTTTTCCTTTGTTAACATCTTTCTTCTGCTTGGGAGGCATGTTTTCCAAGCAATGAACGATGCTGTTAGGAAGAATGTTAAGTGGAAGAAGCTGAAGCTTCGAGCTTCAATTCTCAGTGAAAGCACCAAAAATGTTTGCACAAAAAATGGACAAACACCTCAAAGTCGTATGATTTAATTGATTTTATGTTGTTCTTAGTGATTTGGGTGATTTATGCAAATATACGAAAAGCAGGGGCTAAACTGTAAAAGACACGCAGATTTATAGTGGTTCAGCCAGAATGTGCCTACGTCCACTTTATATAATATTTCTCCTTTCTTGTTCAAATTACAAGTACAAAGCTTTGATACAAGTATATGAAAGTTGTTTGAAAGTTCTCTTCGTGCTTGAGCTCTCAAAATTTATCCGCCATTGTTGTGCCCCTGCCCCTCTATTTATAGAGTGAGGCTGGGGGCAGGGGTCTTGGATGTATATAGCTGCTGGTGGGCCTGGGCTGATGCGATCTGGCCTGGTAGTGTCGGTCCGGTATGTCTTGGTCCGGGGGAACTTGGTCCGGTAGTAGAGGGTTTTGGGCCGGTGGTAGATGGTCCGGTGGTGAGTGGGAACGTCTCTGGTTTGGTAGGCATGGGGAGTAGCTGGTTCGGTAGGAGCTTGGTTCGGTAGTAGCTTGGAGAAGGCTGGCTCGGTAGTAGCTTGGAGAAGGTTGGCTCGGTAGTAGCTTGGAGAAGGCTGGTTCGGTAGTAGCTTGGAGAAGGCTGGCTCGGTAGTAGCTTGGAGAAGGTTGGCTCGGCAGGCACTTGGTTCGGTAGTGGGCTGGTTCGGCTGAAACTCACCCTACACCCATTATGTGAGTCCCACAGCAAAAGACACCAGTGTCTACGAAAGACACCTACTAAGCGCTTTGGAACTCAATAGCAAATTATATCCCCGCACCGAGGTCGCATGCTCGACCACCATTAGGTTCAAGCTATCTGTTGCTCCCCCTATGGACCTCTTATTTACCACGCTTTGGAACTCAATCGCGAATTATATCCCTGCACCGAGGTCGCATGCTCGACCACTGTTAGGTTCGCGCTATCTGTTGCTCCCCTTATGGACCTCTTATTTTCCACTACTCCAGCATAAGAGTGCCCTTGCCTAACCCATGCTATTGTGAGACCACCTGTGTCTATTAAAAAAGGGAATGCTGTTGGTACTGGTCCTTGCCAAACAAAATCTAGTTGCGCCCCTTGTCTAAATCCCCATTATTTGAAATTTTAATTATTGACCTCTTATTTACCACTACTCCAGCATAAGTGTGCCCTAGCCTCACCTAAACTATTGTGAGACCTAACTGAAAAAGGGAATGTTGTTGGTACAGGTTTTACTACTATCTTTGCTTATTAACTTAGTATAAATTTGTTTAAATAAGCCTCTACTGTTATTCTTGCTATCTTTGCTTATTAATTTATTCTAAGTCTTAAGAATAATCCTTTTCTGTTCTGTCTCTATTTATAACCTATGTTATAATTGTGCTTATTAATTTAACCCAAGGTCTAAGCATAAAATAAGCTACTTCCTCTATTTACTCTTTTTATTCATAATTATACGTTATAATTAATCTTGCAAATATCTTAAATTTGCCTATTTCAATCCAAGTCCAATTTATTACAGTCTTCTTATTTTACATCCCATTTTCTGTAAAATCAATGTTCTTATTATTTAGTCGATATTCGCAATTTATTCTACTCTATTTATTCCATTCGCATAAAAAGGAAATTAAAAAGAAATTGACAATTACAGAGGAAATCCCAAACGTAGAATAGATGTAAATAAAATGTAAATAACAGTAAATAACTATAAATACTGTAAATAACTGTAAATAATTGGAAAAGCTATAATTAACAGTAAATAATTGCAAATAACTGAAAAAGAATAGCTAAAAGAAAATAGACCGAAAAGCGAGTCTAAAACTGAAAATAAACTTGTAAAAAGGTTATACCAAAATTGTAGAAAAACTACAACTATTGGAAACCCTATTATTTTAAATTACTTAAGAATCTAAAATAGTTACTAAACACTCACCTGAAACAAAAGCTAGAATCCCTTTTACAGCAGCCAAAATTCTCTAGAAATCCCCTCTAATTTGTACAATCTCCATCTCTTATTTGAATGTATATATAATATAATTTTATTTTATAAATAAAGAATGTAGGTAAATATTTGAGAGAGAGAAATGGAGGCTAGGTTTTGATTTTAGAGTGAAAACTAAGGTTAGTTTAGGTCTTATTTATAGTGTTTTAGGTGTGCTTTCAACCGTAGATTAGAATCTCTTGAAACTTCTGCTGACTTGTTGATGTGTCAAATCTTACAATGTACCTTGTCAACACCTCATCTTATATTTAATTTAATTAATTACATCCTCAATAATATATAAACTATAAATAACGTTTTCTTCTCCTCCATTAATTTCTAATTTGTGACATTTTATTTCAGATTAAATTTCCATGCGTCTCTCTTTATTCGCATGTTTCATTTCATTTTTCAACATCCCATTTAATTTACATGTTTACGTCTGAAATAAATAAATAAACAACATATCAATATTTTTCCATATTCACATCTGTTGTAATTAGATAAATAACATATGTCCACAAACGTGTATATATGTTGAGTATTAATTAGTAACCTTATTCTTTACCTTTAAATTAAGCAATCAATTACATTAATTGATTGGTATTCATGTTTTTATGTTCAAAAACCAAACTGACCCTTTTTCTTTACTAACAAAGAAATAACATACCTTATATTTTCTGTAAGAAATGCAATCCTTCCATAATACACCCTTGCCTTTTCTTTTCAAAATATAACGTTTATTTTATTAAATGCCTTCTTTTTATAAATATATGGTTACATTTTCTCTCATTTACAATAACCCATCTCATTTGAACATCGTCATCTTCATTTTTCAAATTTATAAAAGTAGATGCCTTCTTTTTAAATATACCGTTATATCTTTTTTCTCTTTTGTAACAAAACAAACTCCCTGTTTATAAAATCATACATATATTCAAAAATGAAAAGTTTATTTTATTTATCTCAAAACATGCATTTATTTTTATTTAAAATGTTCATTCCATTTTGACACAAATGCAAGTTCTTATATTAAACTCAATCATTACAATTTAATTCCCCTTTCCCTTTCTAATTGAAACATTTCAATAAATCTTCTGCCAATTAATTTCAATACTAATTTCAAAAGAATTCAAATTATAAACACTATTTCTTTTTACTTATAATTATTTATTAATTTCTCCTTAAATTTTGGGTTGTTACAAATGCGATCGTTCGAGATCGTGCGCCGTTAGAGGAAAAATGTGATCGTTCGAGGTCAAGTGCCATTCGAGGCGAAATGTGATCGTTCGAGATCGAGTGCCTTTCAAGGCGAAATGCGATCATTCAAGATCGAGTGCCGTTCGAGGCAAAATGTGAATGTTCGGGATCGAGTGTCGTTCGAGGTGAAATGTGATCGTTCGAGATCGGGTGCAATTCAAGGCGAAATGTGATCGTTCGAGATCGATTGCCGTTCGAGGTGAAATGTGATTATTCAGATGGGACTCAAAATTACTGATGTCAGATTTCATGTTCGCGTGAGTTTCATAACCAAGTACCAAAAATGATAACTAAACACTACAATGCATGTATCTCCGGGTGTGACGGTTCATTATCATCTCAGAACATGCCTAGGGATCGTTCTCAATCTCGTACATGTGTTAGTGACTTAGCCATTTTATTGTGGATTTTATTACTTATTCTTTTCCATTTTAGTCAATTGATGACAAGTTCACGCCTCGATCCTGGGCAAGTCCCGTTCGATGTGGATGGTGGTTGCTCATGTGCCACTACCGCTACTGAGTTCTCACGTATTGTAACAACCTACCGTTCTGGATATGTCCCTCAATCTCATCCTTTAAGTGCCTGCCGTCGTTTGTACTATGCTCATTCAGCTCATGGAACAAACAGTATTTTTCTGATTTCCTTTCATCATTTGTAGGCTCTCTCCTCATTGGCCTTCGATAGGGGACATACCCCCTAGTATTCAGATATATCCGTTCCAATGTTTCAGTCAATTCCGTGTAAGAGGTGAATCTCGGTTCCTTTCGTGGATGCTTCGATTCATCAAAGCCATCCTCTACTTTACGTTTTCCTTTAACCTTGTTTGAACCTTCCTCGGACGGACCTCTACCTTGCACATCATTCACCTCCGATTTGTTTGCTTGTGCATCTTCCTATCGCAGGAATCTTTCCAGTTCATGATAAAACTCTCCGAGATCCATAGGTGGATCCCGCGCCAATGAATCCTTAAACTCCATGCCATCAGCAATTCCAGATACAACTGCCATCAAAACCATAGATGGACCTGGAAGATCCACCAAAGCCGCCCCGGCATTAAACCATGTCAAGAAACTCCTTAGGGACTCTCCGATCCTCTGTTTCAATGTTGCCAAACTCATCACATTCTTGGGCCTCGAGATGTGAACCCTAAATTGCCTCATAAACCTCTCGATCAGTTCCATCCATATGCTAATAGAGCCGCTTTTCAATTGTCTAAACCATAATGCAGCTATACCCGTTAAGTATAATGGGAAGCACCGTGCTATGACTTCCTCTGATGCCCCTAATACCTCTATGTGTCTCATGTATCTTGTCAGATGAACAACGGGATCCGTCTTTCCACATATGTCTCAAGCTTCGGTAGTTTAAACTCGCGTGGATTCCTAGCTTGCCTGATATTAGGAGCGAAAGGACTCCTATTTACATCTTCCAAATCCCTGTTCACTAATCCTCCACGCGTAGCTTGCCTTATCATCTCCGTAAACTTGTCCAAGCTACCCCCCGAGTCTACGAGGGAATTCTAGGACGTACTCCTCCGATCGAGCATCCAAATTCCGATTCACGCCAAGCTCCACAGGGTTGATCGTAGGTCCTTTAACATCTCGATCAACCAAGCCCGAGGGCATGCCCCCTGGCCTTTGGGGATCGGTACCGATCCCTCTAGGATGGAAGGGAACTGCCCCCGGCTTCTCTGTTCCATTCCTCTGTTTATTAGCCCCATTTCCATAGTCCCGGTTCTGATTTTGGTTTTGCATTCCAACAGCTCCTACGGCTCTAGCCTGTCCGGTTTGGTGGAGTAGATTCTGCATCATCTCCTCCTGCCTTTTTAGCATTCTCTCCTACATAGCATCCATCACTGCTTCCATTTCATCCCTTCTGATGTAGATAGATGCTTGATTGGCTCCAGCTCCTGAGGAAGCTTTCTGACTCCCTCCATGGTGACTCCTTTTTGGTAGCACTCTCCTTGTTGATTACCTAGCCATTGCTTTCTAGATCCAAGTATCCAAGCTTCAAAATCTGTCTTATGCAAGTGTTCTCAGTGAAAGCACCAAAATGTTGGCGTCAAAATTGACCACCAACACCCAATTCTATGAGCACCAATATCCAATCTAGTCATAGAAATATGAAGAGAAATAAATGAAGAACAAAATTAAAACAATCAGAAAGCAAGTAAATAGAGACACAGATTTATAGTGGTTCGGCTAGCTCCGGCCTACGTCCACTCGAAAGATTTTCCTTTTATTTAGTTTATACTACTGATTACAGTTAAAAATCCATGAAATTTAAGAATACAAATGGCAGAGTATAGCGTAGGTAGAAGATGAAGAGAAACATAATGAAGATCCCTTTTATGGAGCCATGCATGCTGTATTTATAGGTGAAACTTCGGCTACAGGGCCTCCTTATCCATATGGGCCCACCATAGGGGTCGCTAGGCCCAAATCTCCATGAGGAGGAATCTGTACCGATCCCTTCCTTAGTTGATTTTTGGGCAGCGGTTCCTATGGTGGATTCTTCATGATGAAATAGGTAGCCCTTCAATTCTCGTCTCATTTGGACCAATGGAGCTCGAGTTATTGATTGTTGAATGAAAGAGTGCATTGGTTCTTGATATATACCGATCCCTTGCCAATGAGTTGAAGCATGATTTCCAAACCAATAAACCATACCGACTCCTCTACCTTCATCCATGCCGAACCCTCCTAGTAAGCGCATGTCGATCCCTCTCTTTCATATAATACGCTGAACACTCCAAGTAAGCGCATGCCGATCCCACTCTTTCGTATGAATGCCGAACCTCCAAGATGGCACATGTCGATCCCTCTCTCTCCTACAATATGTTGAACCCTGCAAGACGCTGCATGCTGATCCCTCTCTTTCATGTGATATGCTGAACCCTCCAAGATGTCGATCCCTCCTTACTTTGACCATATCGATCCCTCATATAACCAACCATGCCGATCCCTGGCCTTCCACCAAGTCATGCTGGTCCAAACTATGCCGATCCCTAGCCTTCCACCAAGTCAATATTCATATTCCAAGCATCCTGCATTGTTTATCTACCAACTCTGTTCAAACATGGCTTCATGTTATTATCTATACTTGACCTCTGGGCCCCACAAACGTCACTCTGTACTCATCGGCCTTGAGTGAAGCCTGCTGGGTTAAATTTACCTATACACTGCCTTGACAGAAGGCGGGTTAACAACTTACGGGTGAATTCACACCTGGTGTTGTTGATGAGACTGGGGATGTAAATATCGATCCAAGTCCTGGAGCAATGAATTTGGATAATGCTCCGGAGAAGCCTAGAGAAGCTCAAGCTGAGGCATCCAAAGAGGCTCAAACTCCTAAACCCCTTCTTAATATTACCTTTTCTTCTTCTCCAACATCTACCAATCGCATGTGCATTGAACTTGGTCTGGTCCTTTCTCCAGAGGATCCGCTTCCTTCAAGTACTATGATTCGGACTTCAGCAATGGGTTTCGAGGAACTCATTCGGTTAGCCATTCAATCTCCATCACTGCAAGAAAATGGGGTCTTTACCTACCGATTATAAGTGGAGGTAAAACAAGCCTAATGGTGGGCAATATGTTTTAGCTACCAATATTGAATTGGTAGTCACTGGTAGGTAAAGGTTAGTAGGGAAAGAGTCTTTACCTACACTTATTAATACTAGTAGGTAAAAGAATCCGTGGACCCCACTAAGTTGCAAATCAAATGATGAGTCATCGACTGATGTGTTTGATGATGTGTCATCCTACGTGTCTACTGGCATGGTTGCCACAGTAGCATACACATGGCATACATCAATGCCATCACTTGCATCTTGTGGTTGGTCCATGTGTCAAACAATAATTTGTCTATGTGTCATCATTTGATTAGTACATACGACATCATTTTTCTTAGGCCACATAGCATCATTTGATTAGTCCACGTGGCATTATCTAATTTTCCATGTGGCATCATTTTATTGGTCTACGCTGCACAATATTATTGGACCATGTGGCGTTACATTATCCGCCTACGTGGCATCATTTTGTTGATCCATTACATAATTCAAATTTTGGTCAAATTTAATGGTTATGTGTAGGTAAAAGATAATAACAGTTATTTATGAATGTTCTATATTATAAATAAACTAGAAAAAACATACATTGTTATTATCTACAAAACTAATATATCAACAACCAAAATAACCAAATCAAATGTATATGTAGTGTACATAAAATTCGCACTTATATATGTACAAACAACTGATGCCCATGTATGTATAATTTACAGAAAATAACTTGAAAAAATTAGATGTCTCTTGTACACAATGGACAGGAAGCATGCCTGATAAGCCAGCTATCGACACACTCTACGTGAAAAACATGTTTACATTGGTAGATCTCTCGTGCTTTCTTCGATTTCAAAATCATGTAAAAAAATTGTTAATCATCAACTAATAATTAGGCTTAACATATCAAAAAAATATTTTGCAGTAAAAGTTATACCTGAAGGCAAACTGAGCAGCATACTGACTTTAATGCATAAGAACTATTCTCCATTGATATCTTGATTGTTCCAATTTTATCAATTGTATCTTATGACATGCCTTTTGTGCATTGTGTATCGAATATGTCGAGGAATTTGATTACTGGGGAGTCTACTACATTTGATATATAATGTGAATATCAATTTCATTTTTATGAAATATCAGTCTATAATATAATGATTTGGCTGTATGTTACCTGACTTCGTACTATAGGTCCAATCTTCTCTCTAACGAGTCTTCTGCTCAAATGACCGGTAAGGACATTGATAACTGGTCAATTGTACAACTGTAAGAATGGCAGGTCTTAAAATTGAATGTATAGTTTGTTTTTACTTGATTCATTTTGGATTTCCCTTAAATAACAACAAGAAAACTTTCTTAAAAAGTTCATTATGCATTTTTCTATCTTTAATTCAGTCTCCACTAATATTCAGATCCCATGCATCGATTGAATATTTCTATAATATCAACAAAAACTTAATTAGAAGCAAAATGCAGTATACTAGTGAAAAAATAGTGTTTACTTATTTAGGCAAAAGTACGAGACGTGTGAATGATCAAAAACTGCTAAAAAATATGAATGTTTGATCAAATTCAAATTGTTTCCATAATACTCACGATCTTTGTGAAAGAAAGCTATTAATGTAGATGTCACTAATTCAATTTTCATTTAAAAAAGAATGAAAAAATGGAAAACGCTTTATGCCATTTATAACTATTTCAATAAATACAAATGTCTTCTAAAGGAATAAGTTTTACATACCTAAGATTGCATTCATTTAATTCATTTAATTTCTAGCATACTACATACGAAAAACCATGACGTCAAATTTTTCTAAAATCAAAAAGCGCAAATATAAGGAAAATAGAATATGCAAATGAAAGCTTTTGCTTGGTTGGTTACTTATCATTAAACTCTAATTTCAATTCTTCCAAACTATCTTAATTAACTTTCTTTCCATACAATATAGTAGATGGTAAAATTATGTTAAATTTTGATCTTAAAATGGATCTTATAACATATTTAACTTAATTCCAAATTCTTAGCAACTGCATATTTAGAAAAGTGAAAAAAATAAAAATACTTACTTTGTTCCGTCATTGTTTTCTATTAGCTTCTTTAAATGAATATACAATTATCCTACATATTCTTAAGCTACGTACTTTATAAAAAGAGTAAATAGGAATAACTAAGGAATAAAATGGCAATGCCAATATTTTTGGATGAACAAAATGAAATAAAACATTAAATGAAGGAAGTAATTAGAAACTTTTATAATTTTAGTTCTCTTATTTTTTTATTATGAGTTAAAAGGATGAAAAGAGTAATAGAAAATTATATAATGATTTTAAAAAAAATAAACCATGAGCTAGGGAGGAACAGTAAGATAGATAGAAATAAGAGACCAAAAATAAATATGAAGTGAAGGAAAAGAGCAAGTAGATTAATCCACTGTTTCAAATAATAAACTCGTGAATGTTCAAATTAGTGACGGGACATATTAAGTATGATTAATAACAGGATTCCACATTCCCACCCACTACATATCACCCAACATTTATTCCATCATTTACCATATAATAGGATCCACTATTTTGTTCTTAAAAAAAGGAATACTATGACTAATAACCTTTTAAACATGTATTAATAAATGCACTCTATATTTACGTTGGGACATATAACATCTACTTTCATTATAATGCTAAATAACACATAATAAAATGAAAAGAACCATGCCAATGTAACAAATATATTTATGGAAAGTGAAAAAAGAAAACAATGCGTATTATGTTCCCTTATTGACCTTTTCAACTTTTTTATACAAATATTGTACATACCCCTTAATTTACCTACTACATAAAGGAGTATATATGAATAATTAATAAATAAAATAGCCATGCTAACTTTTTTTTAAAAAAATTAGATGAATTAATGAGACGACACTTTTGAATTTATCACTATTTTGTTTTTTAAATGTGACTTAAAGGGAAAAAAGATTGAAAGAAAATCATATATATGATTATTTTCTTCAAAATAAATCTTGAATTAGAGAGAATGGAGAGTAAGATGTATTGAAATAAAGAGATGGAGGATAAGTAGGAAGTGAAGAATTAGTCAAAGTTTGTAACATTAGTTGGTATAAAAAATGAATTGTTGGGGCCAAACGTAAAACAATTGCCAGTATTACTCAAAGTGAAATATATGACTTGATATTGATTGAGAAGTCAAGTATCAAACTCTTTCCATAGTATAGTATATCGTTCAAAGAATAAACTATTGACTATCATTAGCAAAAATTCAATCTTGAATCATTCCAAGGTATAAAAAAATGTTGAAATCACTCTAAAACCAACTTAAAGGTCAAATTCTACAAATTTCAATTAATAAAAAACTAAAAAATGTCAGGACATAAATGAATGCATGTTAATAAATATATTAAACTAAAATATAGAGTGTTACTAATAATTTAGAAATTAACATACCACATTTTCGATTCTACCAGCAATTATTCCAACCTTACTTTTTTACATCGTCGTATTCATTATACAAAAATTTCACAGTTTCACATAAATTGAAGTGTTTCTCTTATAAAAGCTATGACTAGTTTCATACTTTCAATTGAACCAATTATCATAGTACAATTATCTAAATTAATCTGAAATATGAAAGCATCTAATCAACAAAATAACGTCAATGTTGAAAATAAATAAATACAATTGCTAAATAATTCCATAAGAAGCAACAATAAAAGTGAATCTATTAAAAATTGTTTATGTTGCAACATTCACCTGAATCAAAAGAATCAAATTCTTTATATTTGAGATAGCAATATTAAAGGTAGAGACATAAAAACAATGTAAAAGCTATCATATTATAGGAGAATACTTATTTTTGTATAGATGATAGTATTATAATAAGTACCTTAGCTTTCGTGGCTTGGATATTGTTTCAAACTCCTTGCGTGCATGTAGGTTTTAGAGATTACCAAAAAAAATCTATTTAGAAGGATTCAAAAATCAGACTAGCAAAAATAATGGCAAGAAAGTACTATGAATATGTTTTAGAGATTACCAAAAATTTTCTTTTTAAAGGGATTCAAAATAATAACAAAATGATACATCAAAACACCATCTAGGATGGCAGAGCAAGTAATTTAAAATTAAGAGAAGGATATAGGGGAAATTGATTGTTGATACCTTTCTCCTAATTTATTTCTCATAGACTTGGAATTGCCCAGATTATAGACGATATTTTCTCAATATGCTAATGATGAAGATTTCCATGGGGATCTGAAATCAATTAATTGATTTTAGGAATTAGGGTTTATACGAAGGAGGTAGAAGGAGGAGATTGGAGAAAAGTGCTTTTTGAGTGTTTAAAGAATGTGATAATAATTATATTAGAGGCAGATTGCTCTGCCTTTCTTAATAATAACAGCGGCCAAATTAAATTTGCCTCTAACTTTACGTTGTTAGAGGAAATTACCTTATTTTGCCTCTACTTTACATTATTAGAGGCAATTATCTTTTTTCCCTTAATTAAGTGCCTCTAATACTCTAAATTTTGGTAGTACATGCGGGTTGAGATTTGTACCATTAGATTTTATTTAAAATAAACGGTTAGATCCGTAGGTAGGGGATGGTATGGATTGTATTTCTCTAATAAACTTGGGAGAATATGTTTTAGCCATTTTGGATGATGACATATTGGTATGAAATTGTGAAACGTTTTAGAAAAATTGCAACACTTACATTTTGATAGTCAATTGTTTGAAAAAAATTGCAATATATGAAAATTATTAATAGCTGATTAGTTATTAATAAATGATTATTTAATATTTAATATGAATTATTTAAAATTTAATTACTTTTTATTAATTATTAATTGCTAATTATTTAATATTTCAAAATAATTATAACAATTAATAAATAAGTGATTTTACAAAGAACGTTGTTAAGATATGCAAACGAAATTTTCATTCCAAAAAAGAAATTGCTATGATAGGGTTTTTTGACACATCATCGCACAACTCGGTGTTATTTTTAATGAAAAGTTAAAATGATAGGAGAGGAATATATGCACTAATTGCAAAAAAACTTTCCCTCCAGTATATGTGTAGGCAACATTTTTTACTTATATCTATTGGTAGATAATTATCCTTCCAAAATGTAATAATGTTGGCAATATTTACCTACCAGTAAATGTTACCCTTAAATATTGGTTGATAAAGGTTATCTTTACCTACCCTTATATATTTGTAGTTAAAATATTGGTAGGTAAAGGTCAAATTTCTTATAGTGCATCCATTACTTCTCTTGGAACATCGCAGCCTCTAGTTTATTCTGATGATCACCTTTTCCTGTTTCTCAAACAATATTTATTGGTACGTTTTTTGTTTATTTGGTTAACTTTAACTTCATAGATTCCATTTTGACTTAAATAGGTTATGTATTCTAGGTGGGAAAGCATATGCTACTTCTTCGGGATGCTTCTCAAGGGCCTTCCAATGAAGTAGCAGTGCTTAAGGAAAAGATTTCTTCACTTCAGAATAGTATGATTGATATTACTGTGGAGAAAGATTATGTTATCCTGGAAAATGGGAGATTAGCTTCCTCTCTTGATGAGGAGAAGAAAGTCAAGCAGCTGTTGGAAGAGAAAATGAAAAATTTAGAAGCTGATCTCAAGTTGCTCAATAAACTCAAAGCAGATCTAGAGACTGTGACTAAGGAAAATATTGAACTGGCCAAGGAAAATTCCGAGCTAGTCATGAAGAATAAATCGTTTGAAGACCAATTACAAAGGAAGTCTAGCCTCTCGGATTATTCAAACAACATTATTAGTAACTCTAAGAAAAAGGTTACTTCCTTTCTCAATATTGCTCTTCCCAAAATCACTGAGAAGTTCTATGAACATGCATTGTATGTGGCATATGCCAACAACATCACAAAGTGCCCAGACCTGAACTTTCCATCTCTACCAGGCCTGAACAATAAATCTAAAAGGAAGTTTAATCTTAGGATAAGAAAGGATAAGAAGTCTCTTGAGGAAGAATTCCATACCGAAGAGGAAATTGATGTCGAAAAGTGGCTAACATTTGACGATGCTCCTATTGATGAAGAGCCAAAATTTAATGAAGAAGATGATAATGATAACGATTATAATAACGATAACGATTACGACAATGACTAGGGTGATGATCATGATGACAACAATGATGATGATGGAGGAGGTGTGGGATGGGTATTTCTGGTCAACCGGATGAAAGGGATGAATCTGGCAACACTAACTTAGACTCAGCTATTCAAGATACAGAAACTGCTAACATGCAAGACCCTTCAAAGAAAGATTCTCCTAATAAGTGCAGTACTTTCCAACGCCAAACGGCCAATGACAAAAAATGATCTTGTCGTCTTCAGTTCCAATCTTTCAGGTATGGATCTCTTTAACCAAATGCCTTAAGCTATCATGTAACTTTTAATTAATACAATAATTGTTTTAGTTAAGGAGAGAACCAAAATATTGTTATAACGTGATGTTTGAAAAGAAATAAGTGGATTTAGATCGTCTAAATAAAGAAATGGACAACAATTGAAAGAATACAATGAATTGTCTGAGAAGTACAAGAAGGTTGCTAAGAGCGCATCAAAGTAAGATATTTCAAAGAAAGAGAAGTCGCTCCTCGGATGAAGAAAGCCCGCCGTCACCGGGAAATACTTATGAAAGAGAATTCTGAATTGATGACTCTCTTTTGGATGTTAGTTGATGATAGAAATGCCCTAGTGGAGTTTCTGTACAAAGCTTGTTATAGGCCTAAATTTTTCGATTTCTCATACTTTGATGACAACTATAGGGGTTTGCTTGGATGCTTTCATCGTAGATATTTGGACGAGTATGGGTCTGATCCCCACCCCAGACTGTGTTGGAACCTTCCCAGAGTGGTCTCCATCCTACTTTCTTCTCGCCTCTTCCCACTGAAAAACTCAAGTACATTAGGAAGAGATTTATTTCTGAAATGTATAAGAAATCAATCTTGTATGAACCCAAATGTTTGTAACATGTAACTTGGTCTGCTTATGGACTTTATCGCTTTAGTTTCCGTATCCTTATTCTAATTTCAATATGTTGTACAAAATAAAGATCTCTCAAGTAGTCTGGTCTCTAGGGATCTCTTGAGTAAATTTGTCAAGCTAAGAAAAGATTTTAAAGAAAAATACTCAATTCTCAAAACATCACAATTGGAATGACATTGCTTCCTCAGAAATTTACATGAAGTCTACATGTGTTACCCTAGTTTTTGCTTTGACTTTCCAATGATGAAAAGGATAAGTTGTTGAGTGAAATTCATTATTATCACACCAAAATAACATATGGTCGTGATAGCCCTCCAGTTGGGAATGGGATCATCATCGGTTCCTTCCTGTTTATACCTCGAAAGGAATTAAGGCTACTTTCAATTCTATGCTTACATTGTCTGCTCGGTCATTTGAAAAGGCTAAAACTGCAGTCTCGAAACTTTGAATGTTGATTAGATGTTTTTGAAATAGAATTGCGATGTAACCTTAATCTTTGTATTACTTGTGAACTCTGCTTATTATCAATAGAAAAGTTTGTTTCTCATATATCAATTCTTGTATCACTTCTTCTTAATAGGAGACTCAGTTAGTGCGTACATATGATTCTCTAGATGCTTTACGAGTTATTGAGATTAAGGATAGGTTTCTCGCCTATGTAGAAGAGAAACGATCATCCGAAGATGATTCAACTTTACGATTCCTAGATAATCCTGAGGTGCAGGAGTGGCATAGGAAC
The DNA here is from genome assembly GCA_030737815.1 of Allium fistulosum. Lineage (NCBI taxonomy): Eukaryota > Viridiplantae > Streptophyta > Magnoliopsida > Asparagales > Amaryllidaceae > Allium > Allium fistulosum. The sequence continues at coordinate 12,394,463 of JASFAW010000014.1, forward strand.
TACTTCTTATTGAAATCAACATCTAGGACATACAAAGAAACGACAGCTTGCATAGAGGAGTAGCTTGAAGAAAAAAAAAGCTTCATGCATTGAAAAAGAGAACTGACACAGTTCAAGGATCCAGTTTTCCAATCGAAGTTGACGTTGAGATAGCTAAACTACACCATAGAATATGTGATCTTGAAGTAGATCTAATAAAGAGCCAAAGTTATTGCCAATCATTAGAGATTATTGCGAGTGAAGGTGAATTCGGCCTTCCTACCTCTACTCCTGATAGAATGACCAGATCTCGGTCTTTAGTGAGCAAAGAATTCCCAACTTTAGTAAACCCTCCTCCGAGCTTTAGTGATGGAACAATCTCAAGGTGGGGTAGAAAGGTTAAATTTGAATGTATCCAACACTTTAGTAAGAAATGGGATGAGAAAGTATCTTGATGCATTAGTGAATATAAAAGTGAAGTTCAAAAACTTGAGCATGAGAAATATGATCTTAACCAAAAGATTGAAGAGTTAAAGAGTATGGATCATACTTTGCAAGGTGCCAACAAGACTCTCCAATGCTCTTTAAGAACTCCAATTGCTTCGATTGACGATGCAAATACTATTATAAGAAGGAAAAGAAACTTAATTTTTTTTGGATGCGGCCATTTGCCACATTACCGATCCTTTAGCCAAGGACTTGGAAAAGTCAACATGAAACCTTGAGCTTTAGCAATGATATGCCCTTAAATAGATTTTCTTTTCTATCTGGTTTTTGTACCTGCGACTTTGTATATAATATATTGGTTATAAACGAACTTGTATTAGAATGAAAGTTACCTCAAACATAAAGTATGTGGCTTTGAATCATATTGTCTGAGCTTTTGATGTCTAAATCAACATTCTGATTGTTAAGATAATTGAAAATTTCATATTAGAATTTTCTTTCTCATAAAGGACCAAGAAATCCGTTCAACAGTTAATAACAGAAACCAAAAATCTATCTGATAGAAAATGTCCATAAATTCATGTTTGATAATAACAGAAGAAGACTAGTAACCCAAATCTTGCAATAATAATAGAAGACCAGAAATCAATATCTGCTAATAATAATAAAAAACCAGAAATCAATATCTGGTAATAATAATAGAAGAAGAAGACCATAAATCCATATTAGGCAACATTAGAAGAAGAGGACCAAAAATTCGTATCTGGTAATAATAGAAGAAGACCACATATCCATATTTGGCAATAGAAGATGACCAAAATTCCATATCTGGCAATAATATAAGAAGACTAGAAATCCATATCAGGTAACAATAGAAGAAGACCAGAAATCCATATCTAGCAATAATAGAAGAAGACAAGAAATTCATATCTAGCAATAGAAGAAGACCAGAAATCCATATCTGATAATATCAGAAGACCAAAAATCCATATCTGACAATAATAGAAGAAGACCAAAATTCCATATTTGGCAATTAAACATTGCATTTGTTGGGAAACATATATAGATTATATTTGATGGACCTTCCTCCAGTAGAAATTGTTTGACTTGAAGTGCTACTTGGCTCAGTTTTGATAGATCTTCCTCTAGAAGATTAATTGATATGGAGCTCTACTTGGCACTGATTTGATTGATCTTCCTTTTGAAGATTGATCGATTGGGAGCACTATTTTGGCTCGGATTTTGATAGATCTTCCTCTTAGAAGATGGATCGATAGGGAGCACTACTTTGGTCGGACACCTTGTCATCGTCTTAGGTGATGATTTAGGTCTATTGTCCGGTGCATTTGGTTAGCTATCTTAAGTAGGACCAAAGACTTACCCAACCTCCCTCTAGGAGGCGCTCTAGTTAGGCCTTTGATGACGGCACTAAAGGCTTGTTCGGTGCTTTGGATAGGCCAAAGGCTTACCCATCCTCCCTCTACAAGGCATTCTAACCAGGTCGTTTAAGCAGGGGTTGAAGGCTTGTAGAAATTTTGGACGGGCATGTTTCCAAACAGGCCTAAAGGGTTACTATGGCCTTCCTCTAGGAGGCGCCTTAACTAGGCCTTTGATGACGAGGTTAAGGACTTAAGCTTGACTAGGTCACATAGGTGGGACCGTAGACTTAATCGGTGCTTTGGTCAGGCCCTTTCGGATGGGAACAAAGGCTTACTCCGTCCTTCCTCTAGGAGGTGCTTTGTCCAGGCTATGTTAGCTGGAGACAGTATTTAGCCCCTTACTATAATCTTAGGTAGTGATTTAGGCATTTCCATTATTTAGAGGAGTCTTACTCCTCGACCATCTTTATTGATGATTGGCTTAATATCTTCGTACAAATTCATTCAATTTTCCTTTCTCTAAGAAATTATTGATCATGCCTTCCAAGCTTCGGCATTGATTTCTTCCATGTCCATTTAACTTGATGATAATAGCAACACAGTCCTCGAAGATTCCTTTCATTCTTTGGATGTTTCTTCTGTGACGGCCAACAGTCAAGTTCATCTTTGGTTATGAAGTAAATGTTCTCACAGAAGGTGGTAAGGGAATAGTTCTTGGAAAGTTGAGACGTTTTTGGGAGTGATCTTCTCTGATGGCATTTCACTCTTTTGTTTGTGATGGGTTCCTTAGCTTCCACGACAAGTTTTCTTTTTAATGAGTCCCAAGTTTCATTTTGTTCTTGGGAGTGGCCAAGAATACTTTCACACCTTTTAGTTAATCCTTCGAAGTACCTTGTCATTTCTTTTTCAAAAATGGTTCCTCTAGCTTGAACTTGAATTTCCCTTCTTATTCTTAAGAAGACATAATTCTCTCTTATATTGTTTTCCTAGAGCAAAAATTGGGGATGGCCCTAGATGAAATGGATTCAAGCTCCATTTATCTGGGTTATAAGATGGTGCTTGTCTTCTCTTATTTTCCATTATCTATAGTGCCTTGATTCTTAGCATATATTCCTCGTGAAGCCTGAGATCATTAAAGACTTGATAAGTGGGCCTAGTTGTTCTAGGTTCAGATGACCCTTGTTTAGACATCTTAGCATGGTTACTTGGCATGGTGTTAAGGCTGGTTAGTTTGGAATGGGATATGCTTGGTTGTGTAAGTTCTTTAATCCCTAAATATGCAGGCTAGAGTAGTTCAATGCAGGCTAAGGTAATTCAACTTGGGAGTTTAACGATGTCAGAGGTTCAGGCCCTCATTCTAGCGTCAAAATGTTAACGAATAAATTTGCTAACCCCAAAAGTGTAGTAAAATGGTGTAAATTCAAAGAGAGGCTCTGTTAAGGCCAGTCGAATCATCAAGTCGAAGAAAGTTCCCATAACATTACTTAGTGTAGTCATAAAAACCGAAGTCATATGAGCTTAGGTAAGTTCGAAGTCGAAGTCAGATATGCTATCATGGTTCAAGTTTGAAGTTAAATATGCTATGCAAGTACCAGTTCAAAGTCAAGTATGCCATGCTAGTATAAGTTCGAAGTCATATATGTTATGCAGGTCACAAATCCACGTAAATCAATATTCGAAGTCAAATGGTTATACAAGTCACAAGTCTGAAGCGAATCAATATGCTATGTTATGAAAGTGTTTGATTTCTAAATTCTTAAATGCACAAGGTTCAAATGGTACAGTAGGCTCTAAAAATCCCCAAATCAATTTAGGGTTTACAAAGTTAAAGAAGTAAGAAATGAAATAAGAGAATTTGTCCCTTCAAATGGCATCCCTAGGTCCATATTTATAGGGGATGAGTGACTTCTGGGTTTCAGCATTTATCAGTGACTTCGACGCACTTCATTATTAGCTGCGGCAATGGAATCATAAACGAATTCGACGACCTCGATGATGCCATGCGCTAAGCTTCTTCTTTGTTCCTTTAGTGGAGATATGCGGCAGTGGCGAATCATGACACCGGCTGCATCACTTATGATGATCGATGTCCTTTATGAGCGAGTGACGACTTCGGTGATGATAACCATAAAGCAATATTAGGGGCTTTGTGGATATCAATGGTGTTCGCCGTCAACACTGCTTTGCTTTGACACGTGGGTTCGCGCTGCATGAAAGGCGAAGTGTGGTATTGGTCGAAGAGCGGCGTGGCTTAGGCTTAGTACTCCTTTGACATCATCGTAAAACAATATTCTCAAAGTGGTTGTGAAGTGTGCTGCCGCTTTAATGCAATGTTGATCCTTTTCGTGGTTGCGTACGAGATTGGTTTGGTTTCAATAAGTGAATATCGATGCTGACAGAATCCAACGTCAATGAAGTGTGCTATGAGTCACGTCGACACTCATTGATGGCCTATAATGTTTGATTATGTTCGAGATTCTTGTCTCTTTGAATACATGCAGCGACGTATACATTCTTCTTATTGATGAAGAGCGGACTCCTATTCTTCGATGCTATTCCATCCTCATGTCTTCGGCATTGATCATTGATGCCATAAGGGAAATGTTGACCTTATGTCTTCAAGGATGAGGATGGCAGTCGACATAATCAGAGAATGGTTCTTCATTACGAAAAGCAACGTCATGTTCACGTTTCATCTTGTATGTCTTCGAAGTCAACATTGGTGATAACATTTTCCATTGACATTGACACTATTGTTTTGACACTTTCTTATCGCTGCAATCAAGTAGCACACTGAACTCCTTCGACGATGATTATAGTAGTAATAGTCTATATATATATATGTATAGAGTATGTCGACATACATGCCGCCAATTATTTTCTAAAAGTTTGAAAGGAAGTGTCTATTCTTGCAAATCTTCACGAACGGACACATCTGTTCATTTGCTATATAAAGGGGAGTGCAAACAAATTTTTGAACAACTAATTACTTACTTTCTTCCCTCCTCTTACTCTGTTGAAAATTTTCTTGAAAAATATACTATGTTCTCTTTAAAATTATATAGAATCAATTCATACTTCATTGTATTGATTCAATACTGCTTTCTTACTATTTTGGAAATATCTCTCTCTCAATTCAAAGATCAAAGTGATATCTATGAGGTTATAGGATCCATTCTATCCAAAGTACAAGAATTTGTCTTTGGAAAAACTATCAACTCTATTTGTATTTTCTTGGGTGTGCTTGTAACCCATCCAAATCAAGTAAGTATGCTTGTAACCCGATCAAATCAAGTGCATCTACCCTGAGCTCGAAAATTTAGGAGGGTGTGTCTCATAGCCTCAAAATCGAGATTGTGTTTGGATTGCCTTCTACCTGGTTAAAGATTGTCATTTAAAAAGAATTCTGTACAAGTAATTGTACGGGGTTGGGTGTAGGAGAAATCCGAACCAATATAAAATCCCTGATACCATCTCTCTAACTCTTTGCTTTACTTTATTGCTTTTATTTTTATCTATGATTGTATCTTGGATTAATTATTAGTATAATTCTACGTTCTTAATCTGTGATTTAATATCAAACTTGGAAGAAAATTAAAATGATTTGCATAATTTAGAAAACACTATTCACCCCTCTTTCGAGTGTTTAATTGACCTTAAGATCCATAATTCTACAACCCACATTTGGTATCAGAGCACTAGGTTTTCAAAAACTCGTAATTTGATTTTTGAAAAAGTTTAAATGGCCAAAAACTTTATTAGTACATTTGTTAACACTTTTGTTGAAGGAAAATTCATTGCTAGACCCGCACCTTTTAATGACAGTAATTTCACTTATTGGTCATGTAGGATGAAGATTTATTTACAGTCTAATAGTTTAAATATTTGGAACATTACATAGAATGAGTACACAGAATGACCAAAAAACACAAGCACTTAATAATTCTAAGACCATGGATATTTTATTTTGCTCATTAGATAAAAATGAATTTAATAGAGTCTATATTTGTAAGTCTGCATTATTTGGAGAACATTGCAAGTCACTCATAAGGGTACTAGCAAAGTCAAATAGACTAAAATTTCCACGCTAGCTATCAGTTTCAGTTATTTAAAAAAATCAAAATGAGTCTATTTTTGATATGTGTTGTTGAAATGACCCTCCTATTTCTACTCTAATTCCATAAGGATTTTTTTTTAGGTAAAGATGATATATATAAATATATAGATAGATATATCATCCATTGCAATTATAACTCTCAGGGTCAATATCTTTCTCCAATAAACCAAAATATATCCAGGATCACAATAATCAACCAATATAAATATATCAGTACATTCACAAAGATAAGCACATACATGTGAGGATGTATATGCCTCTCTTGTTTGAATCAGAGTTCTGGAAAACAAGAGGATATTGGATTGCTGATTTTTTTTTTGACCAAACAATCCACTGGAAATATATACATTAGTCTGTTTATCCTAACTAAGAAGTGATCAAGTAATAATCAGTAGTGAACAAGCTTTTAATATAGATGATCATGTTAAAGTCTGGATAATATTAAATTCAGTATAAAAGAAAGTGGATCCCAAGTGAACACAAGCAACATCTAGGCGTAATGGAAACGCGCCTAACTTATACACAAGAGATCACGAGTTCGAGTACTATGCTGGTTGGTTCAAACACAATTTTTGTTTTTTTTTTCATTTTTCTTCTGTACAATTTGGAATCTGTTATTTACCTATATCTGCACATATATGTTTTATTTTTTTGCCTATATTCCAACATACTAAACAATAATCCTTGCTTAATTATTTTTTTTGAAATCCATTCCTGCAACCTAGAAGGCTTCATGATTGATGTAAATTAAGGGTCTGTTGCTTGGGTTTTGTAAATGATAGAAGTGTTTATCATTATCCAGGTTTGAATTTCTTCTCACAAAATCTGTCTAGAATTAAGAATGCATTTGGTTAGAATCTGAGTGAAATTCAGATTCTTATCACAAATACAAAGGAAAAGGTGTGGCAATACTTGCACTAAACATGTTTATGTGCATATATATCTGCAACTATTTGGATCAGGCTTACAATTCCCTTATTACAAATCCTTTCTTTTAAAAAAAATAGGACATGAGACATTTGTATGAAACAAGCTTAATTATGGAAACCTTGCAGCCATATAAAAACATTCAACCTATGTCTATTTTCTTTTGTATACATATGCCATAGTAGAAAATAAAACCATTTAATTTTCTGAGAATCAACTATCCTGATTATCCAAAACTTAAATCCTTTTCAAAGACTCAAGATTGACTAATACATTTATAAAATGTAATCATTCAATTTTTAACATGGTGTTCTTGCTAAATCCACTTACAAGATTTGATCAAAATCCTTTTTAAACATAACAGATGTTTAACTTAGTTCATAGTTTCCAGATACAAGTCAATCTCTTAACAAAATATCTAACAAAATATCCATCCAATATTCAACACTTAATACAAGTAGCAATTTAAATTGTCAATACATGCAGATTTCAACATTTAGGCTCTTATCTAACTAAGTTTTAGCATGCTATATCTTCTTCTCAAGGCCTTGCTCCTACTCCTACTTAGTTGCTGCAATCCCTGAAAAAGCATTTGAAACTGCCTCATTTTAAATGAGACACCCCAGATGCCATTAGCACACTAGGGTCAGACACATGTCTGGTATGAGAAAATTCACAAAAGCAATTTGTTAATTAGGTTAAATCAAGTTAAGTACATGTACATAAGGTTCTGTTCTTTGGAATCAGGTAGATACTTGTGTGCATGCTCTGTGTCATTGTGCATGTGCACACTTTAATTTTCCTTCCAGAGACTACATATATAAATATGGCACATACATTCAAGCATACAACTCAATCATAGACAAACAATCATTCATACCAAACAGGAAAATAACTAATATGAGTTAAATCATTTATTCAATTCTCATATTTCAAATCTGGGAAAAACTCCAGTTTTCTCATCATCTCAAATATTCCCTGGGTATATTTATCTATCCTTGGTCTCACCTGCAATATTTATGAATCAATGGACACACTGTAATGAACTAATTCACTCCATTACACAAAGATCTCAGGACTTAAACAAGCCATGTGTCAACTTGTGTTACTCAAGCACACAAGTCATTCCTGCAGTGTTCTTGACCCCAATTTCCTAATCAGGTTTAAGTTAATACTAACTCTTTTGATTTTTCATGACAAAACCATTCAGTGTTTCATTTCATTAGCTAAAAACATCCATAACATGGCATCTCATATTATTCATGACCATACAGAGGCAAACAAGCAAACAACCCTTGGTGATTACAAAATAAGGTTCTGTATATACATATATTCATCCTGGTATTTAAAAGGAGTTTAGGCAACTAACATTGGCTTATGGTTTCTGAGAGAGTTTTTTTTTCTTTTGCAAACATTTGTGCTTGAGTTAAACTCAGGATGACCTGGTTTCACTGAATCACAAAATTTTGTTTGCTATGCATTTTATTGAATCAGGAGCATCAGCACATAGGCAACCCTATTGCACCCCTAATTCCTTTCTATTTCAAGCCTCAGCACTTATACATGAGTATATTGCAGCTCATCATTATTTACATCTTTCTGGGTTGAGCCAAAACCAATACTACTTGCCTATTCTCAACATTTTATTTTCTGGGTATTTGTTTATATCCCTAAACATCAACATATCAGAAATCTGAGTGTATAAAACGGATATGTATACTAACAACACATAAAACTTTGTTATAATAAAACAAGCAATCAACCAAAGAGAATCAAAACATTTTCAGATTTAAATCCACAGATAAGCATTCATATATGAAAATACTCTTTTAAGAAAAATACTTATAACTGGCTGCCTACATTAGGACTTATTGCCTTAGATTTTTGAGTGAGTTTTCTCACCTAGTTCTCTTCTTTGTTTCCTTAATTAATTGATGAGCTTCTGCCCTTTGCCTCAAGCTCTCTTCCTTCCCTTGTCTTATGATTTCTGTGGTGTTGTTTTTCTCTTTTTTTTTTCAAAATTCTTTTCTGAGGAGGAGAGGAGGCTGCTGTATATACATGTATATATATACAGAGTCTCTCTTAGGGTTTTGGGTATTGGCTAAGTCCATTTTTGCCCACCAGAAAAATCATGTTATCTGCATTTTTTTTTAAACCCAAAGTTTTACCCTTCCCGGCTTAATTTGGGTGAAGAGAAAAGTGGTTACACATTTTTTTCAGAAATTTGCTTTTCAGAAAATACTTTTCCCCTTGTCTACAATCATGCTAAAAATGTGACTTGATTTTGTTATTTATTAAATACTCTTTTCTAATTCTGCCTATACCAAGAACTTCCCTGTTTTATCTTTTTTTTTTCTATTTTTAGCTTTCATGCAAATGGTATGTACTTCCTTCATTTATTTATAAGAGGATTATTCCTTTTTATATCTCCATTCTTTTCATTTCTGCTTATATTAAAATGTGTCTGTATATTTTATTTCACTAGTTTAAACTCTAGTATTTCATTAACACATTTATATTAATACATCATTCTATACTGACACACACACACATGTACACTCAAAAATATTCAGTAGCATTCATATACACATTTACTCATGTATACTACTTTTAAGAATTTAATCTACATATATATATATATATATATATATATATGTTTCCATACACATCAATATGTATGTATTCTTGGAGTTCAGGGTTTTAGCTTATATTCATGTGCATTTCCTGTGCACACATGTACACACACTGATACACTATCAAGCTATATTAATTCCTCCTTCAAAATTTATTTAAAAATTATTTTAAATTTATTTATATTTTCCAGAATAAATTCCTAAAATCTTGGGTCATTACATACACCCCTCCTTTTAGAAATTGTGTCCCACAATTTTCCTAAGCTTAAAATAAATTTTAAACTTAATTCAGAGAACAAGTATATTCTCTACCAAATAGCTTCTTAGTTCTATACTAACTAAAAATATATTCATCCAAAATAAAGAAAACAATCAAAAATCAGAATTACCTTAATCTGAAAATAGCTTAGGATAATCCATCCTAACTTTGTCTTCTAATTCCCATGTGCAATCACTAGGATCAAGACTCCACTGTACCTTCACAAGTTTCAGAGATTTATTCCTCAACTTCTTCACATCTTTTGCCAAAATTCCCACTGGATCCTTTTCATAAATCAAATTAGGGTTTATCTGTACTTGGGTTGGGGTTTCAAGAATTTCTGCCTTGTCATGGACCCATCTTCTCAATTGTGATACATGAAAAACATCATGTATACCTTGCATGTTTTCTGGTAATTCCAACGTATATGCCAAGGGACCAATTCTCTCCAGAATTTTGTATGGTCTAATATATCTTGGGGTTAATTTGCCTTGTTTTCCAAACCTCAGCACATTTTTCATGGGTGAGATTTTGATGAAAACAAAATTTCCCACCTCATATTCTACCTGCCTCCTTCTCATGTCTGCAAATTTCTTTTGCCTATCTTGAGCTGCTGTCATTCTTCTTCTTACCAACTCAATTTTCTCCTTGGTTTCTTGTATGTACTCAGGTCCTAAAATAGACCTTTCTCCTGCTTCTACCCAGCAAACAGGTGACAAACAGGGTTTACCATATAAGGCTTCAAATGGAGCCATTCCTATGGTGCTTTGGTAGCTGTTGTTGTATGTAAATTCAACTAGATGAAGATAATCTTCCCAGTTGCCCCCAAAATCCAGTATACATGCCCTCAACATGTCCTCCAAAACTTTGTTTACCACCTCAGTCTGCCCATCTGATTGAGGATGGTAGGCAGTACTTAAACATAGTTCACTTCCCATTGCTTCTTGAAAGCTTCTCCAGAATTTTGAAGTGAAGATGGTATCCCTATCACTCACAATGGTTTTGGGAATGCCATGTAACTTTACCACTTCTTTTATAAAAATTTGAGCTAGTTTTGGTGCTGTTCTTTCTGACTTGACTGGGATGAAGTGTGCTACCTTGGTTAGCCTATCCACTATCACCCATATACTTGTATTACCTCTCTTAGATCTAGGCAGTCCATCTATGAAGTCCATAGATATGTCTTCCCACTTCCACTGTGGTACACTAAGAGGTTGCATCAACCCTGATGGTCTTTGAATTTCAGCCTTGACTTGTTGGCAAGTCATACATTTAGCAATGTACTTAGCTATATCAGATTTCATCCCCTTCCACCAGAAGTCTCTTTTCAAATTTTGATACATTTTTGTGTTACCTGGGTGTATGGAGTATTTACTTCTGTGATATTCATTCAATATCTCCTTCTTCAATTCTATGTCCTCTGGTACACACACCCTATTCTGGTATCTCACATAACCATCTTTATCAATGTGGTGATTCATTACTTCCTCCCCTCTTGAGAGGAGCATTCTCTTCTCTAACAAGTGAGCATCTTGTTCCTGCATTTTTCCTACCTTCAGAATTAAATCTGGTTGAAGTGTCATTAAGCTTAACTTCCCTTTATCTTCTTGTGCACCATGCATCTGCACACAACCATTCTCCTCAATCTCTAACTCAGTTAGCAAAGACAAATCTTTAAATTCTGCTATCATCATCATAGCCAATTTAGCATGCTGTCTACTTAGAGCATCTGCAACTTTGTTTGCTTTGCCTGGTGTATAGAGTATGTCAAAATCATAGGCAGCTAAGAACTCCACCCATCTATGTTGCCTCATGTTCAAATCTTTTTGTGAAAACAAATATTTTAGAGACTTGTGGTCAGTGTAAAGTTCAAACTTAGTGCCTAACAAATAATGTCTCCAAAGTTTTAAAGCATATATCACAGCTGCTAATTCAAGATCATGTGTGGCATACCTTATTTCATGGGGTTTAAGTTGTCTGGATGCATATGCAATGACTTGGCCTTGTTGCATCAACACTGCACCCAAGCCAAATCCACTAGCATCAGTGTATACCACTAATTCTTCATTTCCATGTGGTACCTTTAGAATTGGAGCATTCACCAATGCCTCCTTCAACTGTTCAAAAGACTTTTCACATTTTTCTGACCAAACAAAAGCTTGGTTCTTCCTGGTTAGGTTTGTGAGTGGTGTAGAAATTTTTGAAAAATCTTTTATAAACCTCCTATAATACCCTGCCATCCCCATAAATGACCTCACTTCACTCACAGTACTTGGCCTCTTCCATGCTTGAATAGCCACTACTTTGTTGGGGTTCACAGAAATTCCTTTGGCAGATATAACATGGCCAAGAAAATGTACTTCCTCCTTCCAAAACACACATTTTGAAAATTTTGCCTTTAAATCTTTTTCCCTTAACCTAGACAAAACCAGGTGCAAATGATGCTTATGTTCTTCCACTGTCTTGGAATAAATCAAAATGTCATCTATAAAAATAAGCACAAACTTGTCTAAACAATCTCTAAAGGTTCTGTTCATTAAATCTACAAAGTAAGATGGTGCATTGGTCAAGCCAAATGGCATAACCAAAAATTCATACAACCCATACCTAGTGTTAAAGGCAGTGTATTTGATGCTTGATTCTTCCACCTTCATTTGATGAAAACCAGATGCTAAGTCTAGTCTAGAAAATACTTTTGCCCCTGCTAATTGATCAAAAAGATCATCTATTCTTGGCAATGGGTATTTATTTTTAATAGTTACTTTGTTTAATTCTCTATAATCTATGCAGAGTCTTAAGGAGCCATCTTGCTTCTTAACAAATACCACTGGTGCTCCCCAACAAGAATTACTTGGTCTTATAAAACCCTTTTCTTCCAATTCTTCTAACTGTTTCTTTAATTCTTTTAGTTCATTTGGCCCCATTCTAGTTGGCTTTTTAATCACTGGGCTTGCTCCTGGAACTAGATTGATCTGGAATTCTACTGGTCTATGGTGTGGAATACCCTTGACCTCACCAAACACATCCAAATATTCATTGACTATGGGAATTTCTTCAATGGTTAGTTCACTGAAATCTTTTTCTGAGTCAACTAAATGATATAGTTTTCCTTCCTTAGCTACCTCACATAAAACTGTGATTCTCTGGCCTCTAGAATTTTGCAATGATATGGTGGATGAGTCTAAATTAATTATGGCTTTAAATTGCCTTAACCAGTCTACCCCCAATATAACACCTATATTTGGGTAATTCAAAACATATAAATTGGAAATAAAAATATTTCCTCCTATGTTTAATTCCACATCCACACAAATCATATTTAAAACACTAGAACTCCCCAATGGACTGTGTATATGCAATGGGGTTTCAACCAATATACAATTCAGTTTTAGCATTCTAACCAGTTCATAAGAAATTAAAGAGTGAGTTGCCCCAGTATCATATACTACTGTTATGGGTATGGTACAAATAAGTAATGTACCTTCCATTTGGCTATGGTTTACAGTGTTACTCTCCACTGTGGCTTTGCCTTTTCCTTCCAAATTTGCCAATTTGCCTTGCTGTTTATACTCAGGACAATTCCTCTTCATATGCCCCTCTTTCCCACATAGATAGCATTTGAAAGCTCCTCCTTTCAATTCTGGACATCTTGGTTTGATATGCCCTTCCTTTCCACACTGATGGCACACAATTTTCTTCTTGTCTTCCTTAGCTTTGACATCTCCAGTGCTTTTGTTACTAGCCTCTTCTTTCTTCTTATCATAAGGGTGATATCTCCCCTTACCTTTCTTGTTATTATTGCTCTTAAAATTTCTGAACTTCTCCCTTTCCTTGTCATGCTGCTCCAACCTCAAAGCTAAGTCTATCACATGATCAAAAGTCTTGTCTGCATAGGGTAACATGGCTCTACTAAGTCCTGGGTTCAGACCTTTTATGTACCTATCATTTTTAGATGCCTCATCTGCCACAAGCATTGCTCCATATGTGGAAAGTCCCTCAAACTTTTGAGTGTATTCTGTGACAGTCATGGTTCCTTGTCTAAGCCTAATGAATTCTTCTAGCAAGGTAGTCTTTGCTGATGCTGGTACAAACCTTGCTTCCAACATCTCTTTGAATTGATTCCAAGTGATTTCATTCTCATTCCTTCCTGCAATGACTACTTCCCACCAACCTAAAGCTACTCCTTTTAGCTGTCTTGAAGCCACTTGCCTCTTTCTTTGATCATCAAGTTGCATGTCATTGAAAATTCTTTCCAATGTTCTCAACCATGTTTGAATTTCCATGATACTTTCTGTCCCTTCAAAGCTTTTGCCTCCTAAATGAGTATATGTCTTAAGTAATTTTGAGAGTTCTTCATAGGGATTTTCTTGCCTTTGTCCTGCCCCATCCCTAAATGCTCTCACTAAGTCTTGCAGATTGACCATTGGTGGTGCATGGGAAGATCCTGCTCCCTGATTAGGTGGTCTTCCTACCATAGTTTGCTAATAATAATTCACATAGCTGGTTAGTCTGATTGGTAATTTGGTTGTTTCAGTGGGTTTTTTTTTTCACACTGAACACATTGTTATATATATATTTAGTTCCTTTAAATTTTATTTCTATCTAAGAACTTGATCCTTACTTCTACTATGTTAAATAACCTGGCTCTGATACCAACTGAAATGACCCTCCTATTTCTACTCTAATTCCATAAGGATTTTTTTTTTAGGTAAAGATGATATATATAAATATATAGATAGATATATCATCCATTGCAATTATAACTCTCAGGGTCAATATCTTTCTCCAATAAACCAAAATATATCCAGGATCACAATAATCAACCAATATAAATATATCAGTACATTCACAAAGATAAGCACATACATGTGAGGATGTATATGCCTCTCTTGTTTGAATCAGAGTTCTGGAAAACAAGAGGATATTGGATTGCTGATTTTTTTTTTGACCAAACAATCCACTGGAAATATATACATTAGTCTGTTTATCCTAACTAAGAAGTGATCAAGTAATAATCAGTAGTGAACAAGCTTTTAATATAGATGATCATGTTAAAGTCTGGATAATATTAAATTCAGTATAAAAGAAAGTGGATCCCAAGTGAACACAAGCAACATCTAGGCGTAATGGAAACGCGCCTAACTTATACACAAGAGATCACGAGTTCGAGTACTATGCTGGTTGGTTCAAACACAATTTTTGTTTTTTTTTTTCATTTTTCTTCTGTACAATTTGGAATCTGTTATTTACCTATATCTGCACATATATGTTTTATTTTTTTGCCTATATTCCAACATACTAAACAATAATCCTTGCTTAATTATTTTTTTTGAAATCCATTCCTGCAACCTAGAAGGCTTCATGATTGATGTAAATTAAGGGTCTGTTGCTTGGGTTTTGTAAATGATAGAAGTGTTTATCATTATCCAGGTTTGAATTTCTTCTCACAAAATCTGTCTAGAATTAAGAATGCATTTGGTTAGAATCTGAGTGAAATTCAGATTCTTATCACAAATACAAAGGAAAAGGTGTGGCAATACTTGCACTAAACATGTTTATGTGCATATATATCTGCAACTATTTGGATCAGGCTTACAATTCCCTTATTACAAATCCTTTCTTTTAAAAAAAATAGGACATGAGACATTTGTATGAAACAAGCTTAATTATGGAAACCTTGCAGCCATATAAAAACATTCAACCTATGTCTATTTTCTTTTGTATACATATGCCATAGTAGAAAATAAAACCATTTAATTTTCTGAGAATCAACTATCCTGATTATCCAAAACTTAAATCCTTTTCAAAGACTCAAGATTGACTAATACATTTATAAAATGTAATCATTCAATTTTTAACATGGTGTTCTTGCTAAATCCACTTACAAGATTTGATCAAAATCCTTTTTAAACAT
Organism: Allium fistulosum; assembly: GCA_030737815.1. Taxonomy (NCBI): domain Eukaryota; kingdom Viridiplantae; phylum Streptophyta; class Magnoliopsida; order Asparagales; family Amaryllidaceae; genus Allium; species Allium fistulosum. The sequence goes on from JASFAW010000014.1 coordinate 12,410,118, forward strand.
AACAGATATTTAACTTAGTTCATAGTTTCCAGATACAAGTCAATCTCTTAACAAAATATCTAACAAAATATCCATCCAATATTCAACACTTAATACAAGTAGCAATTTAAATTGTCAATACATGCAGATTTCAACATTTAGGCTCTTATCTAACTAAGTTTTAGCATGCTATATCTTCTTCTCAAGGCCTTGCTCCTACTCCTACTTAGTTGCTGCAATCCCTGAAAAAGCATTTGAAACTGCCTCATTTTAAATGAGACACCCCAGATGCCATTAGCACACTAGGGTCAGACACATGTCTGGTATGAGAAAATTCACAAAAGCAATTTGTTAATTAGGTTAAATCAAGTTAAGTACATGTACATAAGGTTCTGTTCTTTGGAATCGGGTAGATACTTGTGTGCATGCTCTGTGTCATTGTGCATGTGCACACTTTAATTTTCCTTCCAGAGACTACATATATAAATATGGCACATACATTCAAGCATACAACTCAATCATAGACAAACAATCATTCATACCAAACAGGAAAATAACTAATATGAGTTAAATCATTTATTCAATTCTCATATTTCAAATCTGGGAAAAACTCCAGTTTTCTCATCATCTCAAATATTCCCTGGGTATATTTATCTATCCTTGGTCTCACCTGCAATATTTATGAATCAATGGACACACTGTAATGAACTAATTCACTCCATTACACAAAGATCTCAGGACTTAAACAAGCCATGTGTCAACTTGTGTTACTCAAGCACACAAGTCATTCCTGCAGTGTTCTTGACCCCAATTTCCTAATCAGGTTTAAGTTAATACTAACTCTTTTGATTTTTCATGACAAAACCATTCAGTGTTTCATTTCATTAGCTAAAAACATCCATAACATGGCATCTCATATTATTCATGACCATACAGAGGCAAACAAGCAAACAACCCTTGGTGATTACAAAATAAGGTTCTGTATATACATATATTCATCCTGGTATTTAAAAGGAGTTTAGGCAACTAACATTGGCTTATGGTTTCTGAGAGAGTTTTTTTTTTCTTTTGCAAACATTTGTGCTTGAGTTAAACTCAGGATGACCTGGTTTCACTGAATCACAAAATTTTGTTTGCTATGCATTTTATTGAATCAGGAGCATCAGCACATAGGCAACCCTATTGCACCCCTAATTCCTTTCTATTTCAAGCCTCATCACTTATACATGAGTATATTGCAGCTCATCATTATTTACATCTTTCTGGGTTGAGCCAAAACCAATACTACTTGCCTATTCTCAACATTTTATTTTCTGGGTATTTGTTTATATCCCTAAACATCAACATATCAGAAATCTGAATGTATAAAACAGATATGTATACTAACAACACATAAAACTTTGTTATAATAAAACAAGCAATCAACCAAAGAGAATCAAAACATTTTCAGATTTAAATCCACAGATAAGCATTCATATATGAAAATACTCTTTTAAGAAAAATACTTATAACTGGCTGCCTACATTAGGACTTATTGCCTTAGATTTTTGAGTGAGTTTTCTCACCTAGTTCTCTTCTTTGTTTCCTTAATTAATTGATGAGCTTCTGCCCTTTGCCTCAAGCTCTCTTCCTTCCCTTGTCTTATGATTTCTGTGGTGTTGTTTTTCTCTCTTTTTTTTCAAAATTCTTTTCTGAGGAGGAGAGGAGGCTGCTGTATATACATGTATATATATACAGAGTCTCTCTTAGGGTTTTGGGTATTGGCTAAGTCCATTTTTGCCCACCAGAAAAATCATGTTATCTGCATTTTTTTTTAAACCCAAAGTTTTACCCTTCCCGGCTTAATTTGGGTGAAGAGAAAAGTGGTTACACATTTTTTTCAGAAATTTGCTTTTTAGAAAATACTTTTCCCCTTGTCTACAATCATGCTAAAAATGTGACTTGATTTTGTTATTTATTAAATACTCTTTTCTAATTCTGCCTATACCAAGAACTTCCCTGTTTTATCTTATTTTTTTTTTCTATTTTTAGCTTTCATGCAAATGGTATGTACTTCCTTCATTTATTTATAAGAGGATTATTCCTTTTTATATCTCCATTCTTTTCATTTCTGCTTATATTAAAATGTGTCTGTATATTTTATTTCACTAGTTTAAACTCTAGTATTTCATTAACACATATATATTAATACATCATTCTATACTGACACACACACACATGTACACTCAAAAATATTCAGTAGCATTCATATACACATTTACTCATGTATACTACTTTTAAGAATTTAATCTACATACATATATATATATATATATATATATATGTTTCCATACACATCAATATGTATGTATTCTTGGAGTTCAGGGTTTTAGCTTATATTCATGTGCATTTCCTGTGCACACATGTACACACACTGATACACTATCAAGCTATATTAATTCCTCCTTCAAAATTTATTTAAAAATTATTTTAAATTTATTTATATTTTCCAGAATAAATTCCTAAAATCTTGGGTCATTACAGTTGTAGATTTCAAAATATAGTACATTCTTTAGTATCATTTGGTAAAAACTATTCTAAAGAGGACCAAGTTAGAAAAATCCTCAATTCACTCTCTTTAGAGTTGGATTAAAAGATACTAGCAATTGAAGAGGCTAATGATATTAGCACTCTAAAAATTGAAGAGTTAGTGGGTAATTTAATGTCCTATGAAGCACAATTGCAGGGCAGAAGAGAAAGCAAGGCAACAGAAAAGAAATCCAGCATTCAATGCAATAACTGACGATCGGGATTCAGACGATGACAATGATGAGGAGATTGCTTTCATGACCAGAAATTTTAGAAAATTCCTGAAGTATAGAAAGATGAACAACTTTTGGAGATATGAAAATAAGACTCCTAGAACTAGAATTGCAATTAGATGTTTCAACTACGATGAACCTGGTCATCTGCTAAGAGTCTGTCTGCATTAGAATAAATCAAGGATCTCGCCAGTTACCGATTCATCTAGAAAAAGAAAGAGGGCTTATAGAGAAACATTAGATGATTCAGATACTACTTCAAGTGACAATGAACCGGATACTGAGGATACAAACATGCGTTTCTCGGCATTAGTAGACTAATTAAAACTGATTAAAGGAAAAAAAAGGAAAAAGTGGTACTTTTTACATTTAAATTTTATTTCATGTTTTTAGGAATAAAGTATAGATTAATAATAATAGTGGAAGCATAAAAATATATAGATATATACATATAGGAATATTTTACACTAGTTTTATTTTTGGATTTTACGGCCCATATGTTGACATACCCAGAGCCCATATCTCGATATATCTACCAGATTTTTGAAATTTCATTTCAAATTCAAAATTTGAATTTCGCTCTCTTTTGTATTAACTCCAATAATTGAAAAGGCAACTTTTCAAAACTGAAATGTTAATTTGTCCTATCTATTAATTCATCTTATCTCTATCCATTCATTCACTCACTTTATTTCAAAATTCAAATTATCCATTCATTCTCTTATCTTTCAAAAACTCAAAAATGGCCTCCTCAAGCCAACCACCAAAAACCATAAGGCTCTCAAAGAGAATCAAAGGCTTTCTTTGCAATGACAAAGAAGCCATAGATACCTATGTTGAATATGCTACTTCCGAAAAAGTTTTTCCTAAAAGATTTGCAAAGTTTGATGATTTCTCTTCTTATGGTCTTCAAGTTCTTTGTTTACCAAATGACATTTTCTGTTTAGCCGACTCTTCTCAAAATGATTTTGTTTGTTATAAGAATTTAGTTAAAAAAAATTATTTAAATTTAAATGGAAAGTCTTTTCAAAGAGAAGAGAACAAGTTTGGTGTAGTGTAAAAGGCACTACTATTTTTAGATTGTGGAATTTTGGGTCAAATACATGGTTGCAAATTTAGTGGAATTTACCTCTCTACCTTTAAATTTGATAAACAAAATCGTGAAGATTTTCATGATATTTTCGAAAGCGATGAAGAATTTGATTTTAAACATAAAAATCTTAGACCAAAATCGAGGCTTATGAGTCTCATTTTACAAAAAAGCATTACTCCAAGGATGGGAAATTACAATAACCCGACTCAAAAAGTATTTCAAGCTCCTTTTGCCATCTATGGAAACAATGAGACCAATTGGGCATAAGCCATTTTAGATGATTTTGGTAAAAAGAATATTTCTAGACATGAGATCACACTTTACCATGGTGTGTATCTTACTAGAGTGTTCGAATATTTTGGTGTTGATTAAAGAGGTGAACCCACTTTGCTTCGAAAAGTTTTCAACAAGGCCAACATCTCTCTCATGCATATTCCTCCTTATTTCAAACCCTATGAAACTATTGCTGAAAAGGAAGAAAGATTGGCATAGGAAGAGGAGCAAGAAATTCAACAACAACAACAAGAAGACGAAATGGAAACTAAAGAAGAAGGTAATCAAGAAGAGGAAGAGGAGGAAATGGATACTTCCCTAGAAAGCTTCGACAAATCTACTTACCCTTGTGAGTTTCTAAAGAATCAAGAGAAGCCTCTTAAAAACCAGAAGCTTAAGCTTTCCATTAGTAAAAAGTTCACTTCTATCTCCTACAAAGAGGATAATTACTTTGGGTAAATCATTATGAAGCTTGGTGGAAACTCTTTATCTTCATCACCATCCTTTTAGATCTATTTATTCTACCTTTGTACTCTTGTTGTTGTTAACATAGTTTTTAACCAAGTGGAAATCAATCGAAGCTAGAACATTGATACGAAGACGAAATGACTTGAAACCATCTAGGCATACTTAAGTAAGCTACAGAACAACTCAAAGGAAATTCAACATGAATGGAGCAAAGGTGGGAAGTTGGTATCGAGTTCATCATGTCGATGACGACTTCATATGCTTCATCTTCTCCCACTCAAACATTGCAGAGGCTCTTCTTTACCTATTTCATGTGTACCTAAGCAATATCAAAGGATTTTGATCAACCAAACATCGAGACTATGTGTTAGTTGTCAAAACGGCAGGATAAACCAAGTGATGAAGGAACCATCACCAATATCAACCAAATATCTAAACAAATCACATAGAAAAATCAAGTAGAAAGATAGGTGCAAAAGAGTTCGACCTCTCTAGAGTTAACCACAGTGGTCGGTACCAACATAAGAGGTCGGTATCGACATCTCTGGTTAATCCAGATAAGGCCATGATTTCTTACACTTTTCTGGGTCAACTTCTAGAATCTGTTCCAACCTTTCGTTCGGCCCAATGTGACTGCTACCACTATAAATACAATCCATATAGCAACTAAAAAAGGGCCGGATTCTGCTAACACTATGCAGCATCTCCATCAATTCTTTAACTCTCTCTACTCAATCGTCACTAAGGCAATTCCTATAGGCAATTCTAGGCCTTATAATTAGTCTAACACATGTACTTGTAACTTGCTCAATCTCTAACACCTTGTAATCATATACAACCAATAATCAAAGCTAAAGTAGACGTAGACATAGTTAATAGCCGAACCACTATAAAATTCTCTATGCCTACTTACTTTTCTACTACTTTTCTATTATATTTGCTTTATTCTAACCGGGTTGGTGCTTTCACAATCACAATCCAGGGTGTTGATCTATTTTTTGGATTAGCATTTTGGTGCTTTCATTGAGAACCAGTGAACTCAGGCTTAGATCTAGCTCTCCACTTTAGATCGGATAAGTCCAGAAGGTAGATCCACAAATCCTACTTTTAAAAGAATTTGAAGACTTGTCATTGAAGATTAATGGCGGGAAGAAAGAAAATAACTTTTGGAGATCTACCGGTGCAATAATTGGTATTGATGGATCAAACCGCCAGTAGGTTGGAGTCAGCAACACGACCAACTTATCAACTGGAGTTAATACTGGAAATCAAGCACTAGGGTCTTCTACTCATCATGAAGTTATGACAAAAGGAAAATTTAACCAGTTGGTTGATCAACTTAACCAAAAGATGATTGATAGCCAAAAAGCTATTATGGATAAGATATACACTTTGCTACTATTGCAACCACCAACTGCTCCAAGAACTAGATCAAAAACTGCCGCTGCTATAGAATAGGAGAATTTCTCCATCTCAGGCTTGCATAAGAGAGATGGAAAGAAAAAGAAAAAAGAGATAGTTTGTGGAGCAATTGGAATTGTTATTAAGGGAAATGGAAGTACTCCACCTACTGGAGCACAACCCGCTATGAACTCGAACCTTGGAGCGAATGCTCTACTGGAAAATGTTCCAATGCTTCTCCCTGACTCTGAAGATGACAAACAACTTGATAATAAGGAATTGGAATTAAATGTTGATATAAACATGAAGAATCCAAAAAAGAAGTCCAAACTACCGCAACCGTGGGCCAATGGAATTCTTCAAGAGTGGTTCTCCCAAAGAATGGAGAGCCTAGGCTTCATCTGGCAAATCAAGGCCATTTTTAGAGCCAAACTCTTAGTGTAGCACCCGATAGTCGACCTACGGACTACCGAACTAGTGAGGCATACATAACGGATATGGTCAAACACTTGATGGAAGAAAGTAAGATCAGAAAAGACGACGACTGGGGTTTTGCACCAAGCCAGACTCCATTAACTGAAAATATCCTAGGGAGGAAAATCTCAAGAAGTTCACTATGCCCACTATACCCGCCTATAATGGGACAATAGACCCTAGACCACACTTGTATAAGTACAGTTGGCATATGGATAGAGCCATGGTAACGGATGCTATCCACTGTAGATGTTTCCCTATCTTCTTAGAAGGAATGCTTCAATGTGGTTTACTAGACTCCAGCCAAGATCCATCTCCACCATTGATGAGTTGGTAAGGAAATTCATGGAACAATTTAGCTGAGACTCGAAGAATATACTCCATTAAATGATAGCTTGAAAACATCTACCCAGAAACCTAAGGGACTGAGAAATACAAGAAGTTAGCCCTAAAGGAAGAATCTGAATGTCAAAAGAAATCACAGAAATCCAGCCGCTTCCATGAGACACATGGGCACAACATGAATGAGTGTAGACACCTTAAGGACTTGATTGAGGAACTGATCAAGAAAAATAAGCTCCAACAATACGTGATGAAGACACAAAACCCTGATCAAACTGCTGGACCCCAAGTTTCAAGCACCCAAGGAAACTAAATTGAACCTAGTAGAGAGGGGTCTAGATATATGGAACTGAGACTTGTTACCAGTATTATCTCTAGAGGACCTTACTCGATACAGGAAAGTTGCGGTGAGATGGAGCGATATGCAAGTTCACTGAAACATGCTCCAAAGGAAACTTGCTTCGCAATCGAAATGGAACCCTAGCTAAGCTGAAAAGAAAACTCAACAATGACATAGTGTTTCGAAACTGAGACACCGAAGGAATAGAAGCGCCAAATCTACACCCGATGGTGGTAACAGTTGGGATCGGACAAGCAGTTATGCGCCGAATGATGGTGGATAGTGGAAGTTCTATCAACATCTTATTCCGACACACATTCGACCAGATGAAGATATGCATGAAGGATGTGTCATCTTGCCGAACGAAGATCCAGGGTTTCATAGGTGAACCAAGATAGCCAATTGGGATGATTGACTTATCTGTGGAGCATAAAGAAGGAGAACAAAGGGTGGTTCTTATCCAGACCTTCGTAATAGTTGATGAAATGTCAACCTATAACGCTTTTTGGGATTGACCGGCCCTTGCCGATGTTAGAATCGCTTGGGCTCAGTTGTTCCCTACCATGAAATTCCCAATGAAAAATGGAGTCGGAGTGATAAAGGGAGACTAAGAGAATGCTATATCATTGAATTGCGTGAATCAAGACGGAAAGAGAAAGGAAAGGATGTGGGGAAGTCTTTCCACATTCATGGATCGTCAGCATAACAATTAAAAAGGCACCTCTGGCTTGGGGACCATAGCCGATTTGAAAGGCTTTGGACCATAGGAAGAAGAGCTCAAGGGAGGAGTGTGCGGCACTGGTAGAGATTACGGTGTCTGTCCCGGTTGACATGGATGACCAACTTGAGTCTTAAAGATAAGGTCCCAACTTGGAATCAAAATACAACAAGAGTTGATCAAATTTCTTCGCACCAACCTGGATGTATTCGCTTGGATGCATTCTGATATGAGTGGGATATCGACAGAGATAGCGTGTCGCGCACTCAATATCAATACTAAGTACACCCCAGTTAGGCAGAAGAGACGCAGCTTGGGTCCGAAGCGATCCACCGCACTAAAGGAAGAAGTGGATAAGTTGCTGGCTAATGGCTTCATCCGCGATGCAACTTATCCTGATTGGGCGTCAAATCCATTTCTAGTTAAGAAGTCCAATGGTAACTGGCAAACTTGTGTTGATTACTCAGACTAAACAAAGCCTGTCCAAAGGACAGCTTCCCGTTACCCAAAATCGACCAGCTTGTAGATGGAACTGTAGGCCACGAACTACTCTCATTCATGGATGCCTACTCAGGATACAACTAAATTATAATGCGCGAACCTGATCAAGAGAACACTAGCTTCATCATTGACCTCAAATTGTATTATTGCCGAGTGATGCCATTCGGCCTGAAGAATGACGGCGCAACCTACCAACGGTTGGTGAATACAGTGTTCAAGGATCAGGTCAGACGAACGATGAAAGTCTATGTGGAAAACATGCTAGTTTAGTCACGTGTGTCAAGAAATTACATGGAAAACTGTTTGGAAATGTTTGAGATTCTCTAAAAGTATGGAATGAAGCTTATGCCACTGAAAAGTTCTCTCAACATGGCTTCAGGGAAATTTCTAGGTTTCATCGTGAATGCCAGGGGCATTGAAGCTAATCTCGAGCAAATTACCGCCTTATGGAATGTTACAGCCCCTACGACCAAAAAGGAATTACAAAGTCTAAATAGAAAGGTAGCAGCATTGAGCAGATTTATTTCTAAAGCAACATCCAAGTGTATACCGTTCTTCGATGCATTGAAGATGGGTAAGAAAATTTTCGAATGGAATCAAACCTTCCAAACTTCTTTTGAGGAATTATTATGACATATGGAGACCCCATCGGTTTTATCTAAACTGGTGGACGGGGAGGACATATTCATCTACCTAGCAGTGTCAACTCACGCACTAAGCGCTGCATTTATATGCGAGGAAAGCTAGAATCCAGCGGCCCATTTACTACATCAGTAAGTGATTCACTATAGCCGAGAAGAACTATCCAAAATTGGAAAAACTAGCCTATTGCCTGTTGATCGCATCAAGTTATGTCCATCCTTCCAAGCTCACCCAATCAAAGTGTTGACGGATCAACCTTTGAAGTATGTGATGTACCGTCCAGAGATGTCAGGATGACTTCTTAAATAGAACATCGAGTTGAGTCAGTATGACAATACTTATCACCTCTGAAGGGCAATCAATGGACATGCATTGGAAGATTTCGTTGTCAAGTTCACAATACGAGATGGAGAAGAAGAAAACACTCCAGAAGTAGTGTCTCGGTGGAAAGTTTTTGTCGATGGTGCATCAAATGATTTCTGCTCAGGAGCGGGAGTTGTTCTCGAAACTCCTGAAGAATGATCTGTTTGCTACGCTCCAAGGTTGGAGTTCCCTGCTACTAACAGCGAGGCGAAGTATGAGGCATTAATAGTAGGACTAAAAATTGTGAAGGAATTAGGAATAAGGGCTATGCATATCTACAGCGACTCCGAGCTAGTTGTCTGTCAAGTGAAAGTAGAATATTAGGCTATAGGGGCAAACTTTGCCCCTTATCTGTCAAAGGCATGGGAATTTTTGAATGAAATTGAACACTATACCTTAAGTCATATTCCGAGAGAACAGTATATGAAAGCAGATTACCTAGCTAAACAAGCCAGTGTTCCGGAGAAGCACAGTCAATGGGGCTGGTTCTGGTAGAGACGCTAATGGCTCCTAGCATAGATCATACGGACGTCGATTGGATTCTAGAAACTTTAGAGGAAAAGGAATCGTGGATGACACCGATCAAAGACTATCTGCTTAGAGGGACACTCGCCAAGGATCGAAATGAGCGGAGGAAGCTTCTTCGAAAGGCGCCACGATTCGTACTACAAGATGGAATGATCTATAGAAGGGGATTCTCCACCCTCTTACTAAGATGTGTAACCAGCAATGAAGCCAAGAGGATCATCTAGGAAGTACACGAAGGCAGCTGGCGAGATTACATCGGGAGGCAAACACTAGCAAAGAAGTTCCGCCATTATGGATATTTCTAGTTATTAGTCAACCGAGATGTAATAGACTACGCTAGGCATTGCGATCCGAGCTCGAGATTTGCCAAAGTTATGGGAACTCCATCCATAGACCTAACGCAAATGGTAAGCCCGTAGCCATTTGCAATCCGGGGAATCGATTTAATTGGCATATTACCGATAGCTAAAAGGGGAGCCAAATATGCTATCGTCGCAGTTGATTACTTCACCAAATGGGCCGAAGAGGAACCGATGGCCACCATCACTACTAAGAAAGTAATTAACTTCGTTACTAAAAATATTATTTGCAGGTTCGGAGTACCGCAATAAATCATCACAGACAATGGAACTCGGTTCAAGAGTGCCGAATTCATGAACTTCTGCAAGCGTTTCCGAATCAACAAGAGCTTCTCCCCGGTGGCACGCCTGTAAGCAAATGGGCAAGTGGAGGAAGTGAACAAAATCATCAAATATACTATCAAGAAACGACTGACAAAAGCTAAAGGAAATTGGGTTGATGAACTTCCACTTGCACTATGGGTTTACAGAATGACTCATAAATCGATGACTGGGCACTCACCCTTCGCCTTGGTATATGGTTCGGAAGCAATGATTCCAGTGGAACTAGAAGTCCCCTCTCACCGGAGATGACACTTCAACCAAAGTGAGAACGAGCAGCTCCTGCTCGAATCGCTTGATCAAATCGATGAGAAGCGGGAAGAAGCTGAGCTAAGGACTGCTGCTTATCAAAAGAGAGTGGCATGACACTTCAACCCCAAAGTTTACACCCGCACCTTCGAAGTGGGAGATCTTATCCTAAATGAATCTAACCAGGTACGAGGGCACTTTGTCCAATCTAAGAGGGACCCTACGTTATCGGCCAGAAACTTGGAGATGGAACTTTTAAGCTCACAACGGTCGATGGAATCCAAATTCCCTATGCTTGGAACAGCGATTCAATGTGGCACTATTTTGTTTGAATTTCTATCTATGTATTTCTTATTTTCGCAAATAAGCTACCCAATGATACTGGAGGCATTGTAAATAGGCAGGATTTTCCTTTCTCATTATTTATCAATAGAGTTAATTTGGTTCTTGAACCAATGGAACTGTGTTCATATAAGCAACCTGCTGAATCGATGTCATTAGATCAACTCGAAAACTATTCACTCGCTGCTTGAACCAGTGGAACAACGTCCAAATAGCTCCATCCACACACTTCTTGAACCGATTGAACTGCGTTTAAGTAAGCAACCCGTCAAGTTGACGGAAGCAAATCGTCTCAAACCGCCAGATCGACGGGGAAAGTCGATCCCTTCCCTTTGAAAATCGGTGTTCTTCGGGAAGACCAAAACCCTCGTGTGCATCTATAAGGCACGCCTTGCTTCTTGGATCGATGGAACCGCATCCAAGTAAGCACCCATTTCCTTAGCTACTCGAACCGATGGAACTGCATTCAAGTTCGCCCCATTTCTTTCGCTTCTTGGACCAACGGAACTGTGTCCAGGTAACCTTTCATCCCTTAGCCACTTGAATCGATGGAATTGCATTTAAGTGTGCCCAAGTCCTTCATTTCTTAGGCCAATGGAACTGCGTCCAAGCAAGCATCCACTCCCTTGTCACTTGAACCAACGTAATCGCGTTCAAGCGCACTCTGAATCATTGCTATTACCCTGGTAATATCATTAGTTTGTAAAAACCTCATAAGTACCGAAATTGCTCCGGCAGTATCGGGAAATTTGTCAATTATAGGATTGGTAGAAATCAATCCCCACCACCTAAAACTCAACATTGTCCAATTATCGTCAATGATGAAGGTAAATCCAAGGAATTGAGCTGTCTATGGGTCTCAAGAAACAGAGGCTGATGTATGGACAAAACCTCAATACCAAACTCAGAGAAAATCAGCTGTAACGAAAGTACACAATGCTCAGAATCAAGTATTCAAACTGCAAGTTCCCGAAGATAGGAGCTATAATACATCCTTGATTGGAGGCAACCAGGGAGTAGCCTAAAGCACCCAGTCTCGCGTCAAGTGTTCAGAATAACTAACTCCATGGACTAGGGGGCACACAACATACTAACACTTGGTCATAATAAAAGTCACTCCATGGTACTGTTATGCAAAATAAAAATTCTGGCAGCTACAACAGAGCTTAGTAAAATAGTAAAACTAAATAACTGCAAATTACACTATTTACACCATTTACATGCATAGAATTGCTGTAAATAAACTCATCGTATATCACACAGTATAGTAGTATATAATATGGAAATTGCAAGGGGAGTAATCGTATTATGCATATATATAGTGGTATATAAATAGGGATAGTACATAGAATGTAGAGAAGTACATAGAAGAGATTATAATAGAAATACTAATCTTTTCATTGCTTATATCACTTTATGTACAATATCAAACAGCGGGGGTTGTTCTCGCGCAATGTCGGCCTGTTTGGACATCAAAAAGCAAAAGTACAGACTCTACTGATGCAACAACAAAAGAAAAGATGCTAAGTACAGACTTTGTACTTGTACATAAAGACTCAAAATATCAAAAGGCACGAACTAAAATAACCACCAAAACCCGGCTCCACTAATGCTCAAGCCCATTACTTCTTCCTGCTACCACTTTTGCCACTCTTACCCGGTAGGATTAGGGTCTTCTTTTTCTCCACCACTACCTTTCTTGAGTTGGTTTACCTGGACCCACCGATCGACTCACCTGTAGACTTCGGTTTGCTAGTCTTGATGGTAAATGGGAGGATGCTGGTCTTTGCAGCATCTAGCTCTGCTTTAAGTTTTGCCTTTTCTCTCTCTTCCTCTTGAATCCGTTTTGCCATCATCTTATTCCTGGTCGGATCAGTAGCACAAACCATCTGAACATCCTCCTCCTATGATATAGCAATGTCATCCAACCCCTCCAATGCTGCAATCTGTTGGGCACCGGATCTGGGCCGAAGGTGGAAGGTTGGAGGGTAGCAGTTTAACTTGTGGAAATAACAGTGGAGGCAATAAAGATCGCTTCAATTCGTATGCTCTGAGAAGTAGGGGACAAGGTGGGATGTCGATGGACCTATGAGTTCACAAAGAGAATGGTACACCTTAGTAACAGATTCAGAAGTGAGATCAACTTGCTGGAGCATGGGAGAAACAAGAGAAATACCTGAAGTGGGATTCCTTGATATGATTTTAATTTCATACTCTCTGGTTGCTGAGAACTGCCTAATTGTTGGAACAGGGAAATAAGGCTCATGCAGTGCGGTTAAAGAAGGGATGATTGTTGCTGGCACCCTGGACTGCGAGACAGGCGCTTCACGCTGACCCGAAGAGCTCGGGCCAGCATGGGAAGTAACGGCCTTAACATCCTCCTCGGTGAGAATTGACTTCCCTATGGCAAGCATATCTATTTGTTCAGCACTCAAGTACCGCACTAGTAGCTCGGTCTCGGAGCGGTCGCCTCCAGCTCGGTGCAACTCTTCTTCCCACTCATCAACAAGATGGCAGGATAATTGTTTCCTAACTACTTTATATCCCTATGCATAATCACACTTGCATAGAAATGTTAGAGAGCTTGGTTGAGGACTTCCCTCTCTCAGGCAATCTTCTCGTTCTCAGTATCCTAGGTTGTTTCAAGATCAGTCAACTCGCTTTGGAAGACGACAAGCTCGATGTCATTTCAAAGCTTATCGGATGATAGAGTGTCCAACTTTTTTGGCCAGCCCTTGGTTTTCCACACGGAGTTTTTGCACTTCTTTGCGGAGGCATTCAAGTTCGGACGCCTGTCCAGAATGGGCTTAGACTTTTGCCTTTATAATTTCAGCCTTCTCTTCAGCTTGTTTCGTATAGCTCTCAGTTTCAAGATGAGAGGCCTTATGATTATTCCTCATCACTATCTCCGTGTTGGTATCGGCATGCTTCATCTCTTCCATCAAACTATTTGCACTTCCTTTCTGTTCATATGCGAGATCTCTTTCCCTAGAAACTTTGACTAGTCAGCATCCCATTCTGTAATTGCCTCTTCACACTCTACGCTCTCTTTCTCGAGCGAATCAAGTTGTGTGAATGTGATCTTGTTAATCTCAAAAAGAGCTTTGCACAATCGCTACCATCAGAAAATCAGTCAACATCGCTTTGCACTGCCTCTAAATTTTTCGCCACACTTTCTCCAGTAACGATTTTGATGTCGTGACAGAATTTTAATCCACGCAAGTATGGATAAGCAGCTTGGAGGTGGGATAAACTAGGCGGAAGCATAAGTGTTGAGATGCTTTGAGAAGGAGGAAGTCAATAGCAGTTGTAATGGTCCAAGATGAAGGAGTGTCTTGGAGAATAGTAATTTAAGCTTCAGAACATGGAGGAATAATAGGAGTAATGGCTCCATGGCACTCAGAGGAATCTCTCCGGGGGTATTTGCAAGTCTGATGGGAGGAATCTCCTCTGAAATCCCTCTTTCTCTTCACTCTTCCTTCTTCAGCATCGAGGCATTCTCTCCCATCTTTGCGAGCTTCATCATGCTTGTGCTCTTTTCTCCTTAGCCTCTCTTCATTTGTTTCATAGCAATGAGGATGAGGGTCAGGAGTGCACCTTCTATAGTCGCTCAAGCTACGGTGAAGTGCTCCGAATCTGTCACAGGCTATTGAACCTGAAGCAAAGAAAAATGTATAAGTACTAGAATTACAAAATTGAAGTGTATGCAAAGATGAATGTTCATGATCCTAGAGTGAAGTGTATAACGACAAACAACCTCCTTTATAGTTTACAAACCGGTTGGGCAAGGTTTCGCGATCGGAATGCTACTGCCTTCACTTATAAATGCCCTAGAAGATATGTCGATCTACGAACCGATTTCGTCTATCATTTAAGTAATTGTGATGTCTCTGTGCTCTTTCACATGGATGGCAACATCTTTCATTGAAGTCAGAAGTTGATGTAGGCCCAATAGAAGTCCCTGCAACTTGATCTCTTGTAGAAAGTGGGGTCTCGATAGCTAGTCGTTCGGGAGGAGGAGAAGGACCAAGATTTGGACTTGGTGTTTCATTGACCAAAAGGTCCGAATAAGGAAGGTCGGGAAGTCCGGGCTCATTCCCGGCGATTCATCCTTTGGTCTGCTTTCCCCATCCTCAGTGGCCTGAAGGTCACTATGTTTCTCATCCTTGAAGGTCTATCCTTCCTCCACAACCATGGCCTGTTTTTCTTTTCTTATTTTAACCGTCTCATCCTCCTCCAGGATGGTGGGCATTTTCCCGCTGTCGCCCTCAGGACTGGGGGCATCCTCTTTTATGGGATCATCCACCCCAGTTTCAACATCCTCTCCTTATTCGTTATCTCCCAAAGACTCGTCAATCTCCATATCAGTAGTCTCCTCCTCATGATCATCACCAGACTCACGCCCATTGCCCGATCAACCTTCTTCCTCTTCCACTTGAGGACCGTCGTCAGAGCCATGAGTGGATGCAATTGAATGGTTATGCGGCCTAGAGCCGCTCCACAAAGGAACTTCGATGTTAGCTACTCTTCCCGGGGTAAGCAAGCCACACTCTAACAAGTTTTCATTCGTTAAGAGGAACCTGACATAGCGTTCGCTCGCTTTAACCACCTTTAGATGTCCTAGCATCTTCTTGTGCTCGGATCTCTTGTCTCTCCTTGAAAAACCAATAAGAGATATGCATTAAGTTTAGAGTAAAGAAGTGTCTCTATAAAGGGGATGGATAGAACAAAACTCACTTCCTTTTAACCAAAAGCGATTGAATCCTTTCGGACAGCGGACGAAGAAATATTTGGTTTTGAAAATCAAACACTTATTATGAAGGTCCCAATAACCTTGCATCTAGTCCATGCTTCGATAATAATGAAGAGGGGCAATCTTTTCTCCTCTTGAATTTGAGCAAATATGTGAGCCGTCTGAAGTGTGGAGGGCGCTCAAATCATTGCATGAACAAGAAGTATAGTGAGCTCAATAAGCCAAACCCGTTCGGGTGAATCTGAAATGGTGCAGGTCTAATCTCTCCTAGGAAATCTCTTAAGAAAGAGTTGAAAGGCAAAATGGTGTCGTTGAGACACATGTACCGACTGCAAGTTGTAAAACACGGTCAGATCGCCAGACTTGCAGAGAGCTAATTGGTAAGTCATTCTAAACAGGATAACTTAGCATTCAACACGGTCAGGTGAACCTAACTTGAAATATAAATGCCCATGTGGCCAATGCTTAGAATTTAGTAGAAATTGACGTGTATCGACCAATTGAATTTTATGTGTTGGCCGGGGCAAATGCAGTGTGTTATCTATTTGAGATAAGTCCAATGTCTCGGACATTACAAACAAACCATCTAGTGTAGATAGCTTGCTTGCATTAGAAAAACAATCTGCATCGATTTTCGAGATTATCTTCTTTAGCATACCCGTTATCGATCCGATAACGGATCCGGTATCTAAGTAACACGAAAAGTCTTTCTTTTCAGGATTGCCAAACATGCAAAAGTTAAAATATGGAATGGTGGAATCATCCAATACACTCGAACTTAAGGTTAAATCACGATATCGAAACCCATCCAATAATCACAGGCGATCAATTTCATAAAGAAAACAATCGAAATGGAGGAAGTTCAAGCTTGACTTGGCCAATGGAACATTCCCAATCAAAAAAGCAAGTGTTTTATTGTTTTCCACCAAGATTGAAATTGACCAAGCCAAGATCATCCCATCATTATCGTCGCCACCTTGCGATCCATCTTCACCTCAATTCCGTTGTCACCTACCTTACAATCGAATCAAAACTGAATTCAATACCTAGGGTTTCAAGCAGATCGAACCTAAGAACTGCAGACGATGATCCTTATGGCAGCGGTAGTTCTAAGTGACGACGATAAGATCAGTGAAGCGGTGGTGGGTGATGACGACGCAAGAGCAGACCGGTGGAGTACTCGATTGAGGAATGAAGACAAGTCGGTGGTTTAAGAACTCGAATGCAGGGTTTGTAAGCTTGGCATGCAAATGATAAACTGAAGAGGGTTTGAAGGCATATAGCCATATAAAAGAAGGATGTGAAAATTTTATCAAGTACATATGTCGGTCCCCACATCAGAAGTCGGTACCGACATCCCGTGTTACAACCAAAGCATGTCAAACTCCCTACAATGGACTTATCCGGCAATGTAAACTTGTATGTAAATTTCCATACCTAAATGATATGGTCAACATCAAGAATGAAAGTTTTAATACAAGTTGAAGCTACAATGAACAGAAATCGATCAACTAAAGCCAAATCAAAGCAGCATTTCAAGACGACACTTAAACTACGATTTATAAGATAGCCATCCAAGTCATGTCTCACTCTAGAGCACACTTTGTTTTTATCAAAAGCATAATCTGGAGGGCAAAATATTTCGAAG
The DNA here is from genome assembly GCA_030737815.1 of Allium fistulosum. Lineage (NCBI taxonomy): Eukaryota > Viridiplantae > Streptophyta > Magnoliopsida > Asparagales > Amaryllidaceae > Allium > Allium fistulosum. The sequence goes on from JASFAW010000014.1 coordinate 12,427,713, forward strand.
GGGTTGAAAGGTATTATGCTTCCAAATTGTACAAGAAAGGGTTCCAGGTAATCATATCGTGTCTAATAAACCCCAAACCCGATTGTAAATCCAGTTTTCAAATTTCTCTTGAAGGACAAGTAAATCTAACCTATTAACAAAATGGATGTTATCTAAAATCAATCTAATTCGATTTCAAAAAAGGTATAAAAATTTTCAATAAGTCAAAAGCCCAGGATTAAAACAAAAGGCAAAAGCCAAACATTTTGGATGAAAAGCTAAACTGGATAAGCGGATTTTCAACAACAATCACCACCGAACTTAAAATCCAAAGCCAAAGATGAATTTTGTTAATTTAAAAAAAAAGAAACTGATTTAGGAGGAAATTTTTTCAATAAACCAGATCAAAATTGAATTTCAATTTTGGGATTTAGAAAACTGGAAATTTTATTAAAAACTAGTAAGGGCAGAGATTAATCTAAAATTATGAATCGAATTTGAAAGATTACCTAGTTGTTTTCAGGCGAGATCTGAGAAGTGTCGGAGAGCTCTTTTACTTGTACACAATAATTTTGATTTCAGGTAAAATAGGAAGAAAGAAAAGAAGCGTGCTATATAAGAAAAGTCGCCTAAATTATCATCCGTTGGATCAGATTTAAATGGACGTCCCAGATCAATTCGAGAAGGCCAAGAAGCGGGAAGTTTTTATCTTTCGACAAAGATGACTTGGAAAGTCAAGAGCATCCCTTTGAATGGGGGGGGCAAATGTTACACCAAAAATCAACCTTTCGACTAAGTCGAAAGGTCTTTCAACAAAGACAAAGGAAAGAGAAGCACAACCCAAACCTTTCGAAGGAGTCGAAGGGATGCAGTCATCAGAGTTTAACAGCCTCAAACCTTTCAAAGGGGTCAAAAGGTTCCATCTCTCAGTATCCAGAGAGTTCCTACCTTTTGAAGAAGATGAAGAAGTCAAAGAAAATGTGAACAGCTCCATGGTGACCTGACCAGGAGGCGCGTTGACCTGACCAGAGGCGCGACCAAGGGCTTGTCCAGTGCTTTAACCTGGCCATCTCATCATGCCGCACACTTTACTTCAATGTCCCCTATCTATGCTGACACTTCAGGTATATTATTAGCTTTGTATTTTCTTCTTTGTCTCTGGAATTCTTTAAATTACTTTGACTGATTTTATATCCGCTTGAAATTTTTTTAGCTCCCCCCAAGGCCATCGTATCTGTAGAATACAATAGTCTATGATTTTTGTTTGATGATAATAAACATATATATATTCGTTTAAATGTATTTGTTATTGTACTATTTTATTTTTCACATAATTAAATAAATATTTGTTGAATAAAATAAATAACACAGAATTCAAATTCAAACAAATATTTTATTACAAATTCAAATAGTACAAATTTGAGCTCTCACTACATATATACATTTTCAATTACATTACAATTTCAATTACATCACAAATTTCAATTTACAATTTTGACCTCACTACATATTCACTCATCACTCGTATTTTTATCTTCAACTTTGTTACAGCTAGAATCCAGCATCTGAGCTATCTGCAAAAAATAAACATTGACACAGTAAAATTAAAAAAGAAAATATTTTGCAATGCAAATTAAAGGGTGTGTTTTGAAAATGTTATTTGCCTCAGTTATTTGGGTTATTGGTCAGTTATTTCTTTTGAATTCATCTACACGAACAACTTATAACATGCACAATGTATCACTGTACATGTCACAAGGCCGTGCACACCGATATACACTTGCGTGTTAGAACTGCAGGGACAGTTGAGCACAAGGTCAAACCCAACCAAATGGTGGATTCAACTTAGGTGCACACACATGGACAATATGAAATGACTCGAAGCAAATGCAAGACTACACATTGCAAACCAAACTAGACTTGAAACAGAGGAAACTGAATGCATGTTGATTTTAATATGGAACCAGACCAGAGGCACACAATGGTACAAGAATAAAACAAGACTTCATAACTGAACCACTAGACATGTATGCATACATGTGATAAGTAGTACAAGGCAAATGCAAGAGACTCCAAGTCCAGATATACAACAGAGACATGCAACTGGATGATTTAACTCGAAGCTATTCAAGTGGAACCACACAAGACAGAACCAAGTTCATATGCAAATGTACAAAGGCACAAGTCGAGGCATGAAGTAAAATACACACACATGAAGGCTTAACAAAAATGTATATGCAAACATGGAACCAGAACCAGCAATGCAATACTCTAATTAGAGAAATGGTCAACACTAACATGAATGCAAAGTTTTCATCACAACATACATATATACATGCATGTTCATGCATATATACATGCATATATACAGCGACAAACATGTGAAACAGAAGACGCAACAATTTAGTTCAGAAAGCAACACACCACATGTACAAGGAATAAGTAATGGCACTCAGGCATACATGGTTGGTCATATGTTCAACAAGCTTCGTATGTACATGCTCATATGTACATGAATGCAAGGAAATCACATACATGTGTGGACAAGGACAGATTTGATGCCAGATTCCAACCAACACAAAAACTACATATAGAGCTCTCTAAATCAATGTACACAGTGCAGACCAAACAAGTGAACATGAATACAAGAGAACCAAATGTAAGCTATATAACTATTACAACACACTTTATTGATTCATGGATTATACAAAGTCGACTTGTAAGAATGTCTATGGAAGAAGTCTCGAATACTATGGCTAATGAGCTACAGCTATTAGAAGTCACAACTAATGTGGATGGAACCAAATCAATTATCTCAAAAATTAAAAAGCCGAAGTCAAGGCCAAGAAGAACGGAGCATTGTGTGCCTCTGGTCTGGTTCCATGCTAAGGGAGATGAAAAATCCTTTTTAGGAGCAGTAAGAGAGATTCCCTTAGAAATTGCTTTTAATTTTGATTTTACGTGTTCATAATTCTTTGATCAGACCTTTCGACATCGTCGAAAGGTATAGGTTTTAGGCTATGAAACCTTCCGACTTTGTTGAGTTAGTATGGGATTTCCTTCAAGGGTTTCCTTTTGATTAAGTTGAAATTCCTTGGATTTGTCCTTTTACGGTTGGTTTTAATCTTGTTGAAAGGTTTGGGTGATAGCCTTCTTTGGGTTTGGGCAAGATATCAAATTCCTTATTGGATATGTAGTAGCTTTAGTCCTTGTCGAAAGGTTAAGTCACTTACATGAAGTAGGTTTCAACATTGTCGAAAGTTATGGGAATAATCTCCTTTGGATTAAACCTTACGAGTCCAGATTTTTAGGTTTAGAGAATAAATTTTGACCTTGTCAAAAGGTTAGACCACTTGGATTATAGCTTCAAAAGGTTGCTGGTATTATTATAGCATAAGAACTGTCGACTTTGTCAAAAGGTTTAGGCTACAGGGTTAATCACTTCGGAAGGTTGCAGTGAATGTGTGGACCAAATGTATTGCCAACCTTGTCTAAAGGTTTAGATCTTTATGTTAATGGCTTCAAAAAGTTGCGGTAGTTACGTGTATCAGAAGAGTTATCGACCTTGTCGGCAAGAATCTTTCGATGAGATTGAACCTGAAAATTAGGAGTTAATCCAACAAGGGTTTAAACAAACAGTAAATTAATCAACAATGCTTAGGACTTCCCTCTTTCTCCAAGAAAAAGCTTCATTTTATTAAATTCCCCAAATCAACACCCCAATTAGGGTTACAATGCATTGATTAAGAAGATACAAGATTAGAATGAGAGAAATCGGATCCCCAAAACATGACCCCTTGGGTCTTATTTATAGACGTAGGCAGTCCCCTTTCGACTCCATGCTCTCGACTGGGTCGGAAGGTCTCCCTTTTATATGCAGCTGTGAATCTTTCGACTTTGTCGAAAGGTTTTCCCTTCATATGCCATTTTGGACCTTTCTACATGTCGAAAGGTCTGCTTTTCTTTATGCCTTCATGAACCTTTCAACTTTGTCGAAGGGTTTGTCTTTTATATACTGTTGTGAACCCTTCAAACTTGTCGGAAGGTTTCTCTTCACTTGATTGTTTGTGAACCCTTCGACCTTGTCGGAAGGTTGCTCTTCACTTGATTGTTTGTTGAGAGCTGTGCTTCCCTTCAATGTTGTTGAAAGGTTATCTTTCATTCTTTGCTGACTAATGAGTGTTGCTTTCTTCATAAAACCTTTCGACATTGTCGAAAGGTATCCTGGATGTGCTTTAACCGGTTCAAAAGGCTTGCTATGTGTGGTGACCCTCACTCTATAACACATAGATTTTTTTTAAAACTTTCAAGAGGAATTCACCACTAAACCCCAATTCTTTTTATATTTGAATATTTATATAATTTCCAAATATTTTTCCCAAGACCCTGGTTTTACCAATATAATCATATCAGTGTACAAACGAATTAAGTCAATTGTATATTTGATGATATACAATTGTTTCTTTATTTTTTTTATCAGAGGGAATTTAAATCAAATAGAAATCAAAATACCATACAAGCTATTGACATAGTCACTTATCTCTTTTCTAAGTCTTGTTCTACTACCAGAGGTATACTTTGGCAAATTATAACACTTATATATATTTATCTGCCTAGATAATTCTATTATCAATAAAATAGCATTTACTTAATCTCATGATAGTTATCAAAGTCAATAATAATTAATAACAATAAGTCGGATCGACAAAAATCGATAAATCTTGGAAATTTACTCGAAAATAGGCAAACTAGGAAAAATCAGCAGTTCAGATGTCTAAGTTTTTATGACAGACGTCTAAATTTGATCTCAGACGTCTAAATTTTTATGACAGACGTCTCAGAGGTTTAAAATTGAAACAGAGAGTAAAAAACATTTTGAACTAAATTCAGGCAGCTCAATTTTTTGTAACAGACGTCTGAATTCGATCTCAGACGTCTAAATTTTTATGACAGACGTCTAAATTTGATCTCAGACGTCTAAACTTTTATGACAGACGGCTCAGAGATCTAAAATTGAAACAGAGAGTAAAAAACATTTTAAACTAAATTCAGACATCTCAAATTTTTGTAACAGACGTCTAAATTCGATCTCAGACGTCTAAATTTTTATGACAGACGTCTCAAAGGTTTAAAAATTGAAATTTAAATACTCAATTACATACAAACTTCCAGAATTCATGCACATGCCAGTATCATCTACCTGCCATGCACAAATTCATTTCACTTGAATATTCTACTAAAATCTTAAGAGTTTATTTCAAAAAGAAAATCAATCCCCTTAGCTGTTTAATTTCCATAAGGCAAAATATAGGCAATAAAAATCAGTGAGATATGTATATGATATGTCTATCTCCTTATTTTCTCCAAACCAGACATTCATAAAATAAATTAGTAGTTAACCAAACATCATCAATGATCACTCACAACAGGTTTTGCTTAAGTACATATTTTCAACCCCAAATACTTAGAAAGTTTCCTACAAGTAACTTCAATTACAGAAAATAGAATTTTTCTAGTAATTTCATTACAATGCAACTGCAAATTTTAAAACAAGTCTCTCTTATTTATACTAGCAGCCAATGCCTTCTTTACTCATCAAGCCAACTTCAATTTCCTGCAAGCAAATCATTTAGCTGCCCCAAAGAATTTTTGAGACACCCAGATGATTGCAAGGGCAACCAAAAGGGTCAGTTTACACTGGTATGAGCATTTATCAATTTTGTATACATATTCATAATTTTAGTAATCTTGCAATGCCTTCTTAGTTTAACAGGTTTTATACTTAGCATGTTTTGGTTCATACAAAGAGATACAAAATCACTTTCAACAAATTAAACAATACACAGCAAACAATTAAAATAATCATGTGTACAATTCTTAAATCATCCTCACCAAATCTTAGATAAGTAAATTCAGGTTTTATACTCCAGTTTTCACCCAGCAATTAATCAATGAACAATGTTTATCTTGATTAAATCTAACACCATATCTGAATATTTATAACCCAGATTTTTAAACCCCTGTCCCCATTTATTTTATGGTCTTTAACTCCTTGTCAAATGAACACTATGTATGCATTGTGAAGGAAACTCCCAGGTTACTTAATTTATTCCAACACACAAAGGCCTCAGGGTGTAGTTGCACCATGCATATACTTGCTCCCACCTGAAGTAAGCAGATCATTGACTAACTCCCAAGTGACCAATTTAGTTTTTCTTTCATTCATATTTCAGAAAGATATAACTACTTGTATATTTTCTGGTTCAACTCCATGTTCCCCTATTTAATCTATATCCATGTTTAATGATGATAAGATAGAACAAGAATGCTCAAAACATGTTAACTCTAAAATCCCACTTACAGATTAATGCTCCAATCAAAAATGCACAAACAAACATCCATATCACCCATAACAAATCATTTCAGAGATTTAAATGACTCATAATATTTTAGGCTGCCTGCAATAGGACTTAATGCCATTGCATACAAAGGATAAATACTCACATTATGTTTTTCCTTTCACTGCCTTAATTTCTTAGAACAGTAAATCCCCCAAAGCCTCAAGCTAGTGTTTCTCCTTGCTTATTTTATTTTTGTTTTGATCTCGAGAGAGTGATGGTTTTGGCTATGTGTAGTTATTTATAATTCCATTCTAGGGTTTAAGAAAATGGGTAATTCCCCTGATACCCTTAGATGTTTATTTACACATCACATTCCTGTGTGGTCCTAAGTTGGAAATGCACACATTAGGTTGCTTTAATTAGTTATTTCAGGGATCATGCATTTTTAACACTGCATGCTATTTTCATGTCTCCATTTTATTCATGCCATATGCATGTGATCCTTTATTCATTTCTTTTTATAAGTTTAAGGAATCTAAAAATCTCCTTTGTATTTTCTACCTATCTATTATCTCCATTCAATCATGCATACTATCATACTTTATTATGTAATGTAAAAATCATTCACCCATATTATTTTCTTGAAATAAATATAAGATAATCAAATTTTTATTTGATTCTGTATGTATATATATATTTCTGCCTCTTTGTAAAAATCAGTAACTCCTTCTATTTTTAAATAAAAATCACACATATTATATTAATTATTTCCAGCATAATTATAAGACATTTACCACAATTTTTTATTAAACTTCATTTTATTCTATCTTTATATAAAACAGCAAATACCCCATATATATTAAATGTATATATATTTACATAATTCTTTGAACATAAAGCTATATTTATTTTGAGTTCCAATTTTTCTTCTAATCACCTTAATTCCTTGCATTTTATCAAACAGAAGCTCCCATGTAAATTTTATTTATTGCCAAATTCTTTTCTGTTTTAATGCAATATATATATTTATATATCTCAGAAATTCCTAATATAAATATATATTATTTTATTTTATTTTATTTTAGGGTCATTACATACCCTCCCCCTTAAAGGAATTATGTCCCCATAATTTCACCTAATTTCTCCAATTAAAGCACTAATCCATAGCCTGTTTTAACTCCATAACCCCATACCCATATTTTATGAAAACAAACAATATATAAATATATTTAGAAAAATCATTTTAGGCTGCTTAAACATACCTCTCCATCAGTAAACAAATTGGGGTATTTAGCCCTCTTTTTATCTTCAACCTCCCATGTACAATCATTAGTGTCCAAGCTCCATTGGATTTTCACCAGTTTGATCACCTTGTTCCTCAACTTTTTCTCTTCCTTGGCAACTATCCCTACTGGTTCATTTGTATAAACCAAATTCTTCTGGACTTGAACTTGAGTAGGTGACTCCAGAATTGCTCCTTCATCATGCACCCATTTTCTCAATTGAGAAACATGAAATACAGGATGCACACCACTCAACTCCTCAGGTAACTTAAGTCTGTAGGCCATAGCACCAATTCTCTGCATAATTTCATATGGTCCTACAAATCTTGGTGATAGTTTACCAGATTTTCCAAACCTGAACACTTTCTTCATTGGTGATACCTTCAGAAAAACATGCTCTCCTACTTCAAACTCCATTGGCTTTCTCTTTCTATCTGCATAAGACTTCTGTCTTGATTGTGCTGCCTTCATTCTATGTCTAACCAATTCAATCATGTTGGTGGTTTCTTTAACATGATCTGGCCCCAATATTACACCCTCTCCTGCTTCCAACCAACAGGCAGGAGACATGCAGGGTCTCCCATACAAGGCTTCAAAGGGAGCCATTCCTATGGTTGATTGATAGCTATTGTTGTAAGTGAATTTTGCCAAGTGAATATGATCCTCCCAATTACCCCCAAAATCAAGCACACATGCTCTAAGTAAATCTTCCAATATTTTATTCACTATCTCTGTTTGCCCATCACTTTGAGGATGGTAGGCGGTGCTTAAACAAAGTTGTGTTCCCATTGCTTCTTGGAAGCTTTCCCAAAATCTTGAGGTGAACAAAGTGTCTCTATCACTTACAATAGTCTTGGGTATACCATGTAGCCTCACCACTTCCTTAATAAATAATTGTGCAAGCTTAGATGCATTTCTATCTGACCTGATAGGGACAAAGTGAGCTGATTTGGTTAGTCTATCAACAATTACCCATATACTATCATTGCCTTTTTAGTTCTAGGCAAACCATCCACAAAATCCATGGAAATACTTTCCCATTTCCACTGAGGTACCTCCAAAGGTTGCAACATGCCAGAAGGCTTTTGGTAGTCTACTTTAATTTGTTGACATGTGGAACATTTTGCCACATATCTTGCCACTGCTTGCTTCATTCCTGGCCACTAGTAGCTTCTTTTTAAATCATGATACATTTTAGTACCACCAGGGTGTATGGTGTACCTGGTCTTGTGATGCTCATTCATGATTTTTTCCTTCAACTCTGCAATGTTTGGTACACAAAGCTTATCATTTTTCCTCAAATAACCTTGGGAATCTATTTTAAAATTCTCTGACTCAATGTTATTTAACAATATTTCTTTCTTCTCCTTTAGACTTTGATCTTGATCTTGCATGCTACCAACTTTCTCCACCAGATTAGACTTCACTGTGATTATTCCCAGTGTGCCATACTCCACCATATCGCCATGTTCTTTAAAATTCACTGCATCCTTGCTGTATATATCTGCCTCCCCAAGCACTGCAAGATTTTTAAACTCATCAATCATCAGACTGGCTAATCTAACATGATTTCTGCTCAAAGCATCTGCCACTCTATTAGCTTTTCCAGGAGTGTACAAAATATCTAAATCATATGCAGCTAGAAACTCCAACCACCTTGCTTGCCTCATATTTAAATCTTTTTGAGAAAATAAATATTTCAATGCTTGATGATCTGTGAATAATTCAAACTTTGCCCCAAGCAAATAATGCCTCCATAGTTTTAGTGCAAACACTATTGCAACTAATTCTAGATCATGAGTTGCATATTTGGTCTCATTAGGTTTAAGCTGTCTTGATGCATATGCCACTACCTTGCCATGTTGCATAAGCACCACACCTAACCCAGACCCACTAGCATCAGTGTATACAACCATTCCTTCATTTGCTTCTGGGATTTGTAGGACAGGAGCTTCCACCAATGCTTGCTTCAATTTCTCAAAAACTTGTTCACACTGCTCGGTCCACACATATGGTTGGTTCTTCTTGGTTAGTTTGGTCATTGGTGCAGCTATTCTTGAAAAATCCTTGATGAACCTCCTATAATACCCTGCCAAACCTAAGAATGACCTCACCTCAATCACTGTCTTGGGTCTACCCCATGTTTGAACTGCAATGACCTTGCTTGGATCTACACTCACTCCCTGCTATGACACTATGTGTCCTAAGAATTTTACTTCATGTTGCCAAAATATACACTTTGAATACTTGGCTTTTAATTCATGTTCTCTAAGTCTGGATAATACTAAATGTAGGTGCATGGCATGATCATTTTCTATCTTTGAATAAATTAATATGTCATCTATAAATACCAAGACAAATTTATCCAAAAAGTCTCTAAAAATTCTATTCATCAAGTCTACAAAATAGGAGGGAGCATTGGTCAAGCCAAATGGCATTACTAGAAATTCATAAAGGCCATACCTTGTATTGAAGGCTGTGTACTCAATGCTTTCCTCTGCAACTTTCATTTGATGAAATCCAGAGGCTAAGTCTAGCCTTGAAAATATTTTAGCTCCATGCAATTGATCAAATAGATCATCTATTCTAGGCAGTGGGTACTTATTTTTGATAGTTACCTTGTTTAAATCCCTATAGTCTACACACAACCTCATTGTTCCATCATGTTTCTTGACAAATAGCACTGGGGAACCCCAACTGGAACTACTTGATCTTATAAATCCTTTCTCTTCTAATTCTTCTAGTTGATGTTTTAACTCTACCAACTCTTTTGGACCCATTCTATAAGGCTTCTTAATGATTGGATTTGTTCCAGGAATTAATTTTATTTTAAATTCAACTGGTCTGTTTTGAGGAATTCCCTTCACTTCTACAAACACATCTATATATCCATTGACTACTGGGATTTCCTCTATTTTCAATTCCTTTTGAACTTCATTAATACTCCAGATTTTATTAAAACATGTATTCTTTGCTATTTCACTTAAGATGGTAATTCTTTTGCCTTCATTTGTTTCCAAAGAAATAGTGAGGTTTTCTAAATTTAAAATTGCTTTATTTCTCATTAACCAATCTACCCCCAAAATAATCCCAATACCAGGATAATTTAAGGTATATAGATCTGAATTAAATTCATAACCCCCTATAATTAATTTCAGACCCGTACACTTCATCCCTAACATACAATGACTCCCAATGGGACTGTGTACAACCAAGGGCTGATCAATAGAAACACATGTAAGTGTTAACTTCTTTACAATTTCCAAAGATATTAGTGAATGTGAGGCACCAGTGTCATATATTACTGATATTGGTTGGGTATGAATAAAATTATACCTTCAAGTTGCCCAACATTCCCAGTGTTACTTGCTGCCAAAGCTCCTACCCTTATTGTTCCCCTATTGGTTTCTGGGCAATCCTTCTTGAGATGATCCATCTTTCCACAATTATAGCAGCCTACTCTAGGTATTTTAGGGTCAGGGCATTGGTTACTATAATGTCCAGTTTTTCCACAATTAAAACAATGAGTGAATTTCTTGCTTTCAAGTGCTGTTGCTCCTTCCCCTTTCTTAACTCCTTTACTTGCATTTCTCTTGTCATAAGGTTGCACTTTGTTCTGACCACCCTTCTTCTTATTGAGCTTCATATTCCTGAATTTCTCTCTTGCAGTATCATGTTGCTCAAATGAGAGAGTTAGATCAATTACTTGATCAAAGGTTTTGTCCTTGTATGGCAACATCGCCCTTGACAAACTAGGGTTCAAGCCTTGAATGTACCTTGCATTCTTTGCTTCTGCATTCCCTATTAACACCAGTCCATACTTGGATAATGCTTCAAACTTCTGAGTGTATTCATTCACACTCATGCTTCCTTGCCTTAATCTAATAAAGTCTTCAAGCAGTGTGGCCTTGGCAGATGCTGGGACAAATCTGGCCTCAAGCATGTCCTTGAAATTATTCCAAGTGATAGTATCCTCTTGTCTTCCTGCTGTCACAACTTCCCACCAATCCAGTGCAACCCCCTTCAATTTCCTTGAAGCTATCTGTCTCTTCCTCTGGTCATTGATTTGCATATTTGTGAAGACCCTCTCCATAGTTCTTATCCAAGTTTGAACACCTATAGCTCCTTCAGTACCTTCAAAATCCTTTCCTCCCAAAGTGGTACATGTCTTTAGCAGTTTGGAGAGTTCTTCATGAGGATTGTCTTGCCTTGGTGCCATTCCATCCCTTAAAGCTCTCACAAAATCCTCCATGCTCATCACAGGTGGCTCTCGTGATGATCCTGCACCTGTATGGTGCCTTGGTCCTACCATAATGCTATAAATATGATTTTTACATTAGTTTATTTACCCCTATCATTTTTGGTGTCTTTACTTGGTTCATTTTTATTTCTGTGCACACTGTGCATGTATCACATGTACATATGTATATATATTTTTATATTTTTTTTATTCAGTCATAAAACAAAAGCATTCAACATCAATAATTCAAACAATGCATTCAAACATCCATATGCATACAATAATATTTACTATGTTGTTCAAAACATAGCTCTGATACCAACTGTGGTGACCCTCACTCTATAACACATAGATTTTTTTTAAAACTTTCAAGAGGAATTCACCACTAAACCCCAATTCTTTTTATATTTGAATATTTATATAATTTCCAAATATTTTTCCCAAGACCCTAGTTTTACCAATATAATCATATCAGTGTACAAACGAATTAAGTCAATTGTATATTTGATGATATACAATTGTTTCTTTATTTATTTTTTTATCAGAGGGAATTTAAATCAAATAGAAATCAAAATACCATACAAGCTATTGACATAGTCACTTGTCTCTTTTCTAAGTCTTGTTCTACTACCAGGGTATACTTTGGAAAATTATAACACTTATATATATTTATCTGCCTAGATAATTCTATTATCAATAAAATAGCATTTACTTAATCTCATGATAGTTATCAAAGTCAATAATAATTAATAACAATAAGTCGGATCGACAAAAATCGATAAATCTTGGAAATTTACTCGAAAATAGGCAAACTAGGCAAAATCAGCAGTTCAAACGTCTAAGTTTTTATGACAGACGTCTAAATTTGATCTCAGACGTCTAAATTTTTATGACAGACCTCTCAGAGGTTTAAAATTGAAACAGAGAGTAAAAAACATTTTGAACTAAATTCAGACATCTCAATTTTTTGTAACAGACGTCTAAATTCGATCTCAGACGTCTAAATTTTTATGACAGACGTCTAAATTTGATCTCAGACGTCTAAATTTTTATGACAGACGGCTCAGAGATCTAAAATTGAAACAGAGAGTAAAAAACATTTTAAACTAAATTCAGACATCTCAAATTTTTGTAACAGACGTCTAAATTCGATCTCAGACGTCTAAATTTTTATGACAAATGTCTCAAAGGTTTAAAAATTGAAATTTAAATACTCAATTACATACAAACTTCCAGAATTCATGCACATGCCAGTATCATCTACCTGCCATGCACAAATTCATTTCACTTGAATATTCTACTAAAATCTTAAGAGTTTATTTCAAAAAGAAAATCAATCCCCTTAGCTGTTTAATTTCCATAAGGCAAAATATAGGCAATAAAAATCAGTGAGATATGTATATGATATGTCTATCTCCTTATTTTCTCCAAACCAGATTTTCATAAAATAAATTAGTAGTTAACCAAACATCATCAATGATCACTCACAACAGGTTTTGCTTAAGTACATATTTTCAACCCCAAATACTTAGAAAGTTTCCTACAAGTAACTTCAATTACAGAAAATAGAATTTTTCTAGTAATTTCATTACAATGCAACTGCAAATTTTAAAACAAGTCTCTCTTATTTATACTAGCAGCCAATGCCTTCTTTACTCATCAAGCCAACTTCAATTTCCTGCAAGCAAATCATTTAGCTGCCCCAAAGAATTTTTGAGACACCCAGATGATTGCAAGGGCAACCAAAAGGGTCAGTTTACACTGGTATGAGCATTTATCAATTTTGTATACATATTCATAATTTTAGTAATCTTGCAATGCCTTCTTAGTTTAACAGGTTTTATACTTAGCATGTTTTGGTTCCTACAAAGAGATACAAAATCACTTTCAACAAATTAAACAATACACAGCAAACAGTTAAAATAATCATGTGTACAATTCTTAAATCATCCTCACCAAATCTTAGATAAGTAAATTCAGGTTTTATACTCCAGTTTTCACCCAGCAATTAATCAATGAACAATGTTTATCTTCATTAAATCTAACACCATATCTGAATATTTATAACCCAGATTTTTAAACCCCTATCCCCATTTATTTTATGGTCTTTAACTCCTTGTCAAATGGACACTATGTATGCATTGTGAAGGAAACTCCCAGGTTACTTAATTTATTCCAACACACAAAGGCCTCAAGGTGCAGCTGCACCATGCATATACTTGCTCCCACCTGAAGTAAGCAGATCATTGACTAACTCCCAAGTGACCAATTTAGTTTTTCTTTCATTCATATTTCAGAAAGATATAACTACTTGTATATTTTCTGGTTCAACCCCATGTTCCCCTATTTAATCTATATCCATGTTTAATGATGATAAGATAGAACAAGAATGCTCAAAACATGTTAACTCTAAAAGCCCACTTACAGATTAATGCTCCAATCAAAAATGCACAAACAAACATCCTTATCACCCATAACAAATCATTTCAGAGATTAAATGACTCATAATATTTTAGGCTGCCTGCAATAGGACTTAATGCCATTGCATACAAAGGATAAATACTCACATTATGTTTTTCCTTTCACTGCCTTAATTTCTTAGAACAGTAAATCCCCCAAAACCTCAAGCTAGTGTTTCTCCTTGCTTATTTTTTTTTTGATCTCGAGAGAGTGATGGTTTTGGCTATGTGTAGTTATTTATAATTCCATTCTAGGGTTTAAGAAAATGGGTAATTCCCCTGATACCCTTAGATGTTTATTTACACATCACATTCCTGTGTGGTCCTAAGTTGGAAATGCACACATTAGGTTGCTTTAATTAGTTATTTCAGGGATCATGCATTTTTAACACTGCATGCTATTTTCATGTCTCCATTTTATTCATGCCATATGCATGTGATCCTTTATTCATTTCTTTTTATAAGTTTAAGGAATCTGAAAATCTCCTTTGTATTTTCTACCGATCTATTATCTCCATTCAATCATGCATACTATCATACTTTATTATGTAATGTAAAAATCATTCACCCATATTATTTTCTTGAAATAAATATAAGATAATCAAATTTTTATTTGATTCTGTATGTATATATATATTTCTGCCTCTTTGTAAAAATCAGTAACTCCTATTTTTAAATAAAAATCACACATATTATATTAATTATTTCCAGCATAATTATAAGACATTTACCACAACTTTTTATTAAACTTCATTTTATTCTATCTTTATATAAAACAACAAATACCCCATATATATTAAATGTATATATATTTACATGATTCTTTGAACATAAAGCTATATTTATTTTGAGTTCTAATTTTTCTTCTAATCACCTTAATTCCTTGCATTTTATCAAACAGAAGCTCCCATGCAAATTTTATTTATTGCCAAATTCTTTTCTGTTTTAATGCAATATATATATTTATATATCTCAGAATTTCCTAATATAAATATATATTATTTTATTTTATTTTATTTTATTTTAGGGTCATTACACTATGCTTTCGAAAAGGTCACCATGGAGCTGTTCACATTTGCTTTGACTTCTTCATCTTCTTCGAAAGGTAGGAACTCTCTAGATATTGAGAGATAGAACCTTTTGACCCTTTCGAAAGATTTGAGGCTGTTAAACTCTGATGATTGCATCCCTTCGACTCCTTCGAAAGGTTTGGGTTGTGCTTCTCTTTCCTTTGTCTTTGTTGAAAGACCTCGACTTAGTTGAAAGATTGATTTTTGGCGTAACATGACCAAGTGGAAATCAATAGAAGCTAGAATGTTGAGACTGAGATGAAACGAATTGAAACCTTCTAGGAACATTTAAGTAAGCTAGAGAAACAACTTAGAGGAAATTCAACATGAATGAGGCAATGGTGGGAAGTCAGTACCGTGTTCATCATGTCGGTGATAACTTCACATGCTTCATCTTCTCCCACTCAAACTTTGCAGAGGCTCTTCTTTACCTATTTCATGTGTGCCTAAGCAATATCAAAGGATTTTGATTAACCAACATCAAGACTAGGTGTTAGCAGTCAGAATAGTTCGACCTCTCTGGAGTTAACCACAGAGGTCGGTACAGACATAAGAGGTCGGTACCAGCATCTTTGGTTAATCCAAATAAGGCCACCGTTTCTAACACTCTTCTAGGCTGACTTCTAGACTCTTATCCTACCTTGCATTCAGCCTAATGGGACTGCTACCACTATGAATACAATCTGTATGGCAACTAACAAAGGGCTGGATTCTGCTAAGAGTATACGGGATCTCCATCAATTCTTCAACTCTCTGTACTCAATAGTCACCAAGGTAATTCCTTTAAGCAATTCTAGGATTTAGAATTATTTTAACACATGTGCTTGTGACTTGTTCAATCTAAAACACCTTGTAGTCATAAAGAACCAATAATTAAAGCTATAAAGTGGACGTAGGCTTAGTTAACAACCGAACCACTATAAAAAAATTGTGTCTAATTACTTTTCTGCTACTTTTCTATTATATTTGCTCTGTTCTAACAGGGCTAGTGCTTTCACAATCACAATCCAGGGTGTTAATCCATTTTTTGGGTTAACAGTTGTTTGTCTGTCTAGTTTTATTTCACGTTATTTTCATGTATTTTTATTTTTACTTTTTCGAAATCCTTGTATTTCTCTATTCTAAGTAATGAAATATATTTCTTATTGTTTTATATAGTTCTATTGGCCTCTGGAAATTATAAAAATACAATGGTATTAAGTAAAAATAAAAACTATATCAAAAATTAAATAATGAAAATTCAGACATATATGTCGACATATATTGTTAACCAAGAAAATGGATCAATACCCATAAATCAGATGAAAGCACCAATTCAATTAAAGTAAAGATAAAAGCAGTAAAGAAGACACAGTTTTTATAATGGTTCAGCGTAATCTCCAGTCTACGACCACTTCTATCTTTTTATCAGTTATTCTCTTTGGATTACAACTAATTATATCAGATCGGACCACAATCTAGTGGATCTTAGATTTACAATGATGTTTCCAAAAAATTTAAGGGATAGAGGATAAGAGTGAAGAAGAGAGAGAAGTCTCCAATGGCAGAGAGATCAGATCCATAGTGAAGTGCTGAAGATCCAAAAAGAGATGAAGTAGAAAGATGAGGTAGAAAAAAAAGATATCCTCTTGGTTGTAGGAACGCTAATATTTATAGAGAAACAATCGTGTTGGGTCAGAAGTTCACTTGGAGTAGAGTCCAGAGATCGGCCCGAAGTCTTGTGAAAAATTGCAGAACCTCCCTAGTTAGCCAAACATGTTGGTACTGACTTAAACATCTCGGTGCCGACATGTTTCCTTAGTTTGAAACACTTAGAACTTTCTTGCATCCATCTTCTTACTTCATTTACAGCGTCCCATGTTTGTGTTCTTCGATGATTGGTTGATTTTTATTATCGTTCTATCATTGCTTGATTTATTCTGTCGTTCTAGCTGTTAACTCTTTAATTCTTGAAATAGGTCATCCAGAACTCTTAGAAATCACTTAGACGCATATCGAAAAGGTAGATCAATACTCGTGTGAAGTAGAAGTGGAGGAATACGGGGAAAAACATGTCATCACTGACATGAACAAGTCGGCACCGACTTGTGTACTTTGATTATTTTAGGTTGAAACTTCTCTGAGTTGTTTCCTTGCTTCATCTAAGCATGCCTCCAAGATTTTAAGTCATTTTGTCCTCGTTTTGATCTTCAAAGTCCAATTGAAATCTGTTTTGGCTCAAAAGCGGGTTCACATTTGCCCATTAAAGTATGCCTTTCGAATGTAAGATGTGCTTTGCTCAAAAACAAGTTGCAGTAATCAGTCTTCGATGGTTGAGCTCTTCGGCCATCCGCTAATCTAAGTCTTGGTGAATCCTCTAGTTCCTTCGAATTCTCTCGCTATTCATAGGTTGTTCCGAACCTATTATAGCTATTGACTTTAGTCACTGCTTAAGAGTTGTTTATACATCATAATCATTCTGATTTCATTCGTAGTTATTACTTCATATATTAAAACCATCCTATGTTCATCCGAGATTTATCTATTTTACTCTAATTATAAGGTGTTCAAAATCAAATTTGTTTCCCTTCTAAGGTTTGATATCTCCGTATCATTTTTCATTCAATTTAACGTTCAATCTCTTCGAATCATTTATCATTTAAGCTAAGGTGATGATCATTTCGAATCATTTAATATCTAGTTAGGATGTGATCTCTCCAGATCGTTTGGCTTCCAATCTAGGGTTTTGATCTCTCTGGATCCTTGGTGAATTTGCTTGCTCTTCGGCAAAGGAACTTGACGACCAAGAAAGCACATCCGCTCACTTTCAGTTAGAGGACTTACTTTTCATACAATCCCATTCACTCGCTCTCAGGCAAGGGAGCTTGCACTCTGCACTCTGGTCTCGTCTCTCCAAATGGGAGTTAAAGCAATCAATATCATAGAAGTCCATCCGCTCACTCTTCAATGAGGGGACTTGCACCTTGCACTCTGGTCTCATCTTTCTAGATGGGACTTAAAGCGATCAATATTAGTCATGACATTCAATGTGGATTTTTCAAAAATCAGATATTCAAATATTCAAATTGAAAAAAACAAGCAGAAATCCTCAGTGTTCATCCCAGACATCTGACTCAGAACGTTCCTAGTGACCAATCTAGATCTCGTACATGTGTAAGCAGTCTGAGCTTATTATCATCCTAAGTAGTCATCTTTGGCATCCGACTAAGAACATGCTAAGGGACCAGATCCCTGTTTGTTCCTTGATGCATTTGCTGCAGATGATGGTTGCTCCAGACGCACTATTGCAGTTTGGTTCCTCACGTACTATTGTAGTTGGTTACTCCGAACTAGTTCTTCTATTAGATCACAAAGGCATCAGCACTCGTTCGTTTCATGTCCCTCCAGCTCATGGAAGATGCAAAACTTTCCAGATATTTTCTCCCTATCGTTATGTTCTCTTCTAGCAGTCTTTCAATAGGGGATCTGCCCCTTAATGTCCAGATATATCCTTTTTGGGGTCTTTGTTAAATCAGTGTAAGAGGAGAATCTCGGCTCCCCCTTTGTCATTTTGGTTCCTCGAAGTCATCATCGGCTCTTCTCTTTCCTTTATCCTTTTCATTTACTGCTCCAGATAGTGCTCTGTCATCCACATCATTAGTTTCAACGTCCTCAGCTTTGGCGTCTTCCTAACATAAATATCTCTCAACTTCATGGTATAATTTTGCAAGATCCATCGGTGGATCCCTTTTTAGTGCAACTTTGAAGTCGGTCTTCACAACTACAGATGCTACCGCCATCATAATTATTGATGGATCCGGCTTATTGACTGCGGCTGCTATTGCATTAAACCTTGTCAAATAACTTCTCAAGGTTCCCCGGACCTTTGTTTCATGATTGATAGTGTCAAAACATTCTTCGGTTGTAAGATGTGAACTCTGAACTATCTCAAGAACTTACTCATCAAATCAGTTACGTGCTAATGGACCCATTCTCTAGCTGTCTGAACCACACTGCCACCAAGTTAGTTAAGTATAATGGGAAGCAACGTCCCATCACCTCCTTAGAAGCACTCAACGCACCTACATATGTCGGATGTATCTCATCAGATGAGCAATCAGATCCGACTTATCATTGTACATTTCCAACGTCGAAAACTTGAAATCAAGAGGATTTCTCGCGTTCTGGGTATTTGAAGTGAATGGATTCCTGCCCATATCCTCTCTGATCTTAGGGTCCCTCTCTATCTATTCTACCTATCAACTTAGCAATTCGGTTTTCGCCATCCAATGAAGGTCTTCGTCCAAAAGCAATATTTTGCCCCTACTCCTATAGGGGTATTCCAACACATACTCTAGCACGTACTCCTCTTGCTACACGTTAGGATTCTGATCTGCTCCTCTGGTTTCATTCTATCCTCTGTTCATACGGAGAGGTTCTACCACATACTCTTATGGTCATTGCCCGTCCACATTCTAATTTGTCTAACTCCAACATCGTTTGCTCCCAGCATTCAAGCATGTTCCAAGTTCACACCAGCGATGCTTTTAAGTTTAATTCTCTCAGTACCGAGTTGATTTGGGTCGGTACCAAGTTGTTCTGTTTGTGGGGGCATTATTGTAGTTTGCTTTGCTCCAATGTTAGTTGTTTCTGCATTAGCTCCTTATCTTTGACTTCGGATTCCAACAGCTCTAGCTATTTCTTGTTGTCCCATCCTTTGGAAAAATCCTTCAAGCATTTATTGTTGTCAATTCATTAATCCATCTTGCATTTCCTTCATTATTTTCTCCATCACTTCTCTAGTCAGGAAGATGGATTAATGAGAATTTGAGGGCATCTCTTTGCTGCCCCTATGCTCTAGTTGGCTATCTCCAACCTTAGATTTGGTATTAGGCCTCTTCATCTTCTCCAAATCTCAAATTCAAGCTTCAAGTCTTTAGATCTAGATCTTGTTCTCAATGAAAGCACCTCATTATTAACCCAGAATATGGATCAACACCCAGAAATCAGATGAAAGCACTAATTCAAGTAAAGTAAAGAGAAAAGCAGTAAAGAAGGCACAATTTTTGAGTGGTTCGGCGTAATCTTTGGCCTACGTCCATTTCAATCTTTATATGGGTTGTTTTGTATCTGGATTACAACTAATTATATCAGATTAGATCATAATCTTATGGATCTTAGATTTATAATGATGTTTTAGAAGAGTTTAAGAGATAAAGGATAGGAGTGAAGAAGAGAGAGAAGTCTCCAATGGTAGAGAGAACCGATCTAGAGTGAAGTGCTGAAGATTAGGGAAGAGATGAAGCAGAAAGATGAGGTAGAAAAAAAAGATCTGCTCTTGGTTTCAAGCAGGCTAGTATTTATAGAGAAATAGTCATGTTGGGTCAGAAGTTCATTTGGAACAGAGTCCAGAGATCGGCCCAAAGTCTCATGAAAAATTACAGAACCTCCCGAGTTAACCAAACATGTTAGTATCGACTTAAACATGTTGGTGCAGACATGTTCCCTTAGCTCGAAACACCATGAACTTTTTTGCATCCGTCTTCTTACTTCATTTTGCGGCATCCGATGTTGTTTTCATCTTATTGGTTGATTTTGATGATCGTTTTATCATTGCCTGGTTTATTCTACCATTCAAGACGTTAACTCTTTAATTCTTGAAATAGGTCATCCAAAACTCTAAGAAATCACTTAGACACATATAGGAAAGGTAGATCATAACTTGTGTGAAGCTGGAGTAGAGGAATATGGGGCAAAAACATGTCGTCGCTAACATGAACAAGTTGGCACCGACTTGTATGCTTCGGTTATTTTGGGTTTAAACTTCTTCGAGTTGTTTCCTTGCTTCATCTAAGCATGCCTCCAAGATTTCAAGTGGTTTCATCCACTTTTTGATCTTCTAAATCCAGTTGAAATCTACTTTTGCTCAAAAGCGGGTTAACATACATATATGACATATGTCAACATATCCTAGCTATTTGGCAAAATTTTGAAATTTAAAAGTGATATAACTACCATCTACTCAAATATTCCAAATAACTTTTCACTCCTATATAAAGCCTATATCTTCCAGAAAAATTCACTTATCTTTTCATTCTCTATTTCCTTTCCATTCTCAAACATTTTTAATAAAAATGCCTTCTCCACACCCAAAACTTTGTGAAAACCTTGAACAACTCTCAAATTATTCTAACATATTCTCTCTTTTATTCTAAGAAACCAAAGGCATTTGGAATTAAGCCAAATGCAAATGATAAAAGAGCAAGTGAAGCACTTTGATGCACTTCGATGGTTAATCTCTTTCTTGATCAAAGATGATCAAACCAACAAAGCAGAATGCTCGAAAGACAATGAAGATTAGGATGCCATCAAAGCAAATCCGAGATTAGATCTGAAGGCTGGGTTAAAGTCCCTAGAAATGTCTAGCTCTCTACTTGTTTTAATTCATAAATGTGTATATGAAATAGATTTATTTTTAGTGATATGTAAATAATTTGTGTTGATTTAATGTGGATTGTAAAATAATCAAGTATGACTTTGATTTGATTTGGTTTGTTTAAATGTGTATGTTTGGATTGATAGTTTGATTTGTATAATTTGATTTGAATAAATAAAGTTGATCTTATCTTATTTAAGAAACCTCCCTATATTAATGTAACATCCCTCATTCTGAGGCCCGAAACTAAGTGTTGCAAATGCTGTAGTCATCCATTGTATTAATTTTCGATGACAAAATACGGCTTTGTTAATCATATATATAACATCAGAAGCACATGAATATGAAATTTTCCAAAACACATTACATTTATAAAATTTCACATTTCATTTCAAAATAAGATTTCATATTCATTACATAATCACATTCGATCCTACATTTAGAGAAAATATAATTATTACAGAATACTCTAAGAGCGATATATGAAGATGCCCTCTTGGTTGATCAGAATCTAATACTTGGCAATTATACAATTTTCCATTACATCCATTCAAGCAGACATAACAGCATAGCAAAAAATAAAAGCTCTTAGTAATATCTAGCTTGCCTCCTACACGTCTACTGAAGCTTATTCGTCTAATTGGAAAACTTGAAAACCCTATATACCTGGCCTACTCAATTGAGTACCCGAGAGTTTAAGGGAAAAACAAAAAATTCGGGCTAGACAATAAGTCTGGTGTGAATAATAACATTCCATCTAGAACCAAATAAATATCTAGTGAGACCACGCTGCTATGCGGAATGGGTTTTCCCCTCACTAGTAACTTATCCAAAATATATCAATCATAGTCATGCACCTGCAACCACAATGGTTAGAACACCATAACATAATCTTATGCAGGTATGCAATGTGAGTAAGTCTGACCATCTATCAATTTAGGGTTGTATCTACCCTAAGTTCATCCATTCCCATAAAACTAACTATTTGTCTCCACTCATAGTTTTCCTATGGTCACTATGAACCTATTAGTTTTCATAGGCTGACTAATAGCCTGTCAAAATTCTTATGGATGACCCATTCTGAATTATAGTTTTTATGGGATCATAAGAGCCTATGGCTTCCACCAATAACACTTTTCAATCATACTTTTCAAGAGATCACTATGAACCTATTGGAGTTTTCCAATAACATTCCTTAAACCCTAGTTTTCATGGGATCATTATGAACCTATTGGGGCTCTCTAATAACATACCTCCAATCATAGTTTTTAAGGGATCACCAAGAACCTATTGGGATTCTCTAATAACATTATTCGAGCCATAGTTTTCATGGGATGACTATGAACCTATTGGTACCTTCCAATATCATTTCTCAAATCATAATCTTTCGTCCAGTCTGGGCATCCTACACATGTGATCTACCTGATCTTCTAAATGCAATTCTACCCACTCGGGAGTTAAATTTGACTATTCTTACTATATGGTTAGCTTAACCGTTTATTATGCCCTTAATTATCCCTAAAATGCAGTTATGGGTCATGATGATGCATGTTTAACAAAAATAATCATGCAAAAATAACGGATCTAATAATAACAAGAACATATAGCATCCATCATTCAAATATGTTTAATTGATGGTCATTGGCATCTTATAATTACTTAATCTTAAGTAATAACTCCCATGGGTAATTTCATATCAAAACTTGGGCTAAACAATAAATTATTCTTTAAAATTTTTTATCATTGATCCCCTTAATTCTTATCTTATTTAAAATAAGGAAAATATAACTCAATACTTTACCAATTTCTCATGCCAATTACAATCCATTTTAATACTGCCATGTACACTTTCGGTATTAATAAGAGGATGTTGCACCTCTTCTTCATAGGGCATAACGCCATAAGTTAGAATATGTTCTTCGTTGAAAACTTGCAGCATCAATATGGCCGGGCTAGCATTGATGACCGACATCAATATTACAAAACCATTAATGTCGGGTGCTTCAAAACAGTAAGGTCGGCATTGATGACTTTCGACATCAATGCCTTAAAACAGTTGATACTGATTTCATAAAACTGGGTTAATCTGCCGCTATAAAATAGAATGCCACAATTGATAACAGGTAGCTGGATCGCCATTTTATATCAATCTCCAAAGTATGTAGATATAAGCGGCACTATTGCCATAATACTTCTATCTCGTAAGTAATACTAGAGGCATCACCACCTAAAGTATTTAACGTTGGAAATAATACTTGTGGCATTATGCCTTAAGCTATGGCGTCAAATAGGAAGTGTGCGGCATCGTTTAAAGCCATGGTGAAAACTTACGGCATCAATGTCATATGTTATAAATTTCAAAACAGAAAAAACAAGGGAGGTCGGCATAGTTCTAATATGTTATGAGATTACCTATGTCGACATTGATTTAATGCCGTAGGCCTTAGAATATAAGACTTTAACCCAAAAAGATTCATTCCATACTAACTTAGTTGATATTCTATGCATCCATTCATGGTAATGTCACTGGGGTTCGGCGCAAACATTGGCAACATAGCAATATCGTAATTATCGCAAAAACTATTTTAATTCTATTAAAAGCAATTACTTTTCACCAACTCTTAACCTTGTCAATTTTCTATTAGTTAGAAACAACCTTTATCAAATTTCTTTTCAGAAAAGATGCCGCAACCTGTTTACCTTTTAAAAAATTCATTTTGCACCCTTCAATTAATATTAATTATTAGATATTAATTATAAGCTTCTCTAGCTTATTAAATTCCTAATAAATCATAAATGCATGGGAAAATTCCTAAAATTCACCAAAAAAACAGAATTAACATATTCTTTATCATATAAGAATTTCAGGACCAAAATCTTTATTTAACTATTTTTAATAATTAAAACCCGAGATATATGCCCTTTCTTCCTTTGGTAATTCATAAAATATTCCTATTAATCTGGAAAATTGTGAAATTAAAAACTCATCTCTAAAATGTCCTTTTACACAATATATCAAAATTTTGAATCATTAGGAGATCAAAAACTTAGGTTTTACCCTTAAAACCTATTAAATCAATTTCGTAAAAATTCCCATAATTCTCATTAAATCCAATAATGACATAACCAATCCAAGCATGACGTATTAACTCAATCAATTCGGAATTAGATCATAAATCCAAAATAAACATGAAAACTTGAGATGGATAATATTATTCACCTTAGATTGTATAATGGAATTGAGATTTGATGGATAATGATTTTCCTATTGTTTTCTTTTGATTTGCATTAGTTTTCCTCTTCTAATCTTCCTTAGTAATGCCCATCCTTGCTAGTTAGATTGTTTTGTAAAAATGAGAATGAATGAATGAGAGCGTAGGAGCTTACGAGAGGCATTTTTCCTAAACTGCCCCTTTCATTTATTCCTCTCTATGTTAAGTTTATAACAATCTTATTTGTTAATTAGTTAAGGCCTAACCCAATTAGTTATCAAATATCAATGCCCTTATCACGCCACACATTATCATATTTAATTTATTTGATTAAATCTCCTGAATAATGTTACTCAAAATTAGGAGTGTTACAAGCTCCCTTCCTTAGAGAATTTGGTTCTCGAAATTTCGATAATGATAATAACAAGCATATCAATCATGTAAACATCTGTAACATCACATAACAATAATACTTTCCTACCTGGCTAGCAAGAAGTCTATATACAATAAATACATAACATACCATCAGAACAATGTAGGATAAGTCTCTTTAATCATGTCTTCCGTTTTCCACGTATAGTCTTTCTCGTTGTCACTCCACTGGACTTTAACTTGACTGTATCGTTCCTCAATCTCTTCTCATCTCTTGCAATAACTTGCACTGGTTGCCTAACAAAAGTCATATCTTGTTCCACTACTAAATCTTCCAATGTAGTCAGAGTAATAGTAGTCGTTGAATCATGTACATAATTTCTAAGATGAGAAACATGAAACACATTATGGACTTCTGCCAAGTTGTTCGGTAACTCTATTCTACAAGCGAGTTTCCTGATTCTCTTTATAATAGGAAATGGACCTACATACCTTGGTGCCTATTTTCCTGTCTTTCCAAATCATACCACACCCTTCATCAGTGAACTTTAACAAAAATGCGATCTTCAACCAAGAAATCTAAATTTTTACAACTCTTATCCACGTAACTTTTCTGCCTAGACTGAGCTTCCTTCATCCGTACCCTGATCAACTCAATCTTTTCCATGGATTCTCTCACCATATCTAGACCAAGAATCAACTCTGGTTTCCAACCAACATGCTGGTGATTTGCACAACCTTACATACAAAGCTTCGAAAGGTGCCATTCTTATACTAGTCTGATAACTATTATTATAGGAAAATTCAACTAAGTGTAGATGGTCTTACCACAACCCACCAAAATCTAGTATGCAAGCTCTCAATAAATCTTCAAGTACCTTATTAACTCTCTCTGTTTGCCTATCCGTCAGTGGGTGATAAGGGATACTCATCCTAAGCTTGGTATTTAATTTGTCTTGTAGACTCTTCCCGAATTCACTACTGAACAAAGTATCTCTGTCAATGACTATACTATTAGGAATCACATGCAGTCTAATGATATTTTTCATAAACAACTTAGCCAATATAGGTGTCTTCCTTGTCAACTTAATGGGAATGAAATTTGCATTCTTGGTCAGTCTATCCACCATAGCCCAAGTACTCTCATTGCCCCTATTTGACCTTGGCAACCCGTTAATAAAATCCATGGATATAGAATCCTATTTCCAAACCAGTATATCTAAAGGCTAAAGCAAACCACTTGGCTTCTGATGCTCGACTTTTACTTGTTGACAACTCAAACATTGCTTTATCCATAAGCCTACATCCTTTTTCATTCCTTCCCATAAGAAACTCCTCTTCATATCTCGATACATCTTAATTCCTCCAGGATGAATAGTAAACTTCGATTGATGACATTCGCTACGAACTTCCTTCCTTAGGTCACCAACATCTGGAACACACAATCTGTGAGATCTGCCATTTTCTGTACTCAATTTCTTCTTACTCAAACTTGTATTCAAGTTATTTGTTTACGAATTGTATCTATATTTAATTATTTGAAAAGGGAATAAAGATTACATTCAAAGTGGACGTAGGCAGTTACGCCGAACCACTATAAATCTGGTATTCTTGTTTCTGTAGTTGTTTTTGCATTCTACCGTGATATTCCTCTATTTAATTTTACTATCTTTATTAATCTCTCTACACAAATCTATTCTAGGGTGTTAGTGACCAATTCTGGTGCTAACATTTTGGTGCTTTCATTGAAAGAGTTCATTCTCAGGTCATTAGGATATGCTTTGTTGCTACTGGATTGAGGAAATCCCCCAAAGGAGATCTAAGTTTATTCTCAGAGGTTCACAGATTCTATTCAGAGTTCCTACATATAACTCTAAGATGACAAGACCACGTACCAGATCTGCCTCCCACAACGCCGATGCTAATGAGACCGCTAGTGTCTAGCAAGTAGGACTCAGCAATCAGTAAGCTAATGCAAGTGCAGAACCCGCCACCATCCCAAACCAAGCAAAAGCTGTCACCAGGGCAGAGTTCAATGAGCTGATGAGGGAGCTCATGGAAAGCAGGAGACATCTTAACGAGCAGATTCAAGCAAACGCCAACTTGATGACACAGGACGCGTTCACTCGATGAACTCTCTAACTCCATAAAAATAGTCCGTAGGATCATTGGGCCATCAAACTTAGATGAACGAAATGTCTTTATTTCAAAGGTGTTTAACCTTCGAGGCTACATACGAATAGAGTCAGAACTTAAGATCAATACCTTTCCCCGACTTAAGCTAACAAGAGAGTGATCGATATGGTCTCCCAAATAAAGTCTCAAAAGGAGCCATACCGATACCGGATTAGAAACTATCAACAAAGGGAAAATTCAATCAAGGTAGAGACGATCCTCCTATCGCTACCAAGTCAAGAATACAATCATGAGGTAGATTTCTAAGATTTTATCTATATTCAAACCATTAGAAGCTCCCTATTTAATTTCCCATAAGATGCATTCTTATTTTTTTATTAATTTGAGATGAACTCAATTGATTGGCTTGAACTCTAGCTCAAAACTTCTATAATCTTTTACTTCCAGATATTTCTTAGTTATCTCATTCTTAGATCACTCTAGATTACTCCTATAACTTGTTTAGAGGATTAATAATTTTACAAATTTCAACCTCATCTAATCAAACAAAGATTATAACCCAAAAGAGATTTTTAGTTGTAAATTTCCTAATAAGTTTTGAACTTAGTTTTCACATCTCAATTTACTAAAAGTATTTTCTCTATTTAAAATACTTAACATTCTTAATGTTCTAAGATACTTGCTTAATTAATCATGTTCAAGGGCTGTGGATTAACTCTAGGATTTCTCTTCGATATAACTTCTAGATTCATAACATAAATTTATCTCATCACCAACCCTGGTCGAGATTACCTGGAATTAAATCTAAAATATGATTTATAATTATCTTAATTAATTTTAAGATAAATTTAAGAAATGTTATTAGTAATAATTTCCAAATTAAAATTGCTTTACAGATGGCAATAAATAAATTTTGTAAAATTTATTTAATATTAAAAGCTGTGTAATTTGACTTCTTATATTTGATAATATAAGAATAATCTTAGGGAAAATAAGAGTTAAAAAAAATATGGAAATAATTTTGTAATTTAAAATGCGAGTTTTTTCAAGGTTTATTCACTTATTTATCCTAAATGGAACATTTATTATAAATATTTTCCATTTCAAATTATTACAACAAATGTTGTAAATTTAATTAAATGTTAATATTGAGATTTGTCGCCTAAAAGGATATTTTTATAATTAATAGTTTATTTTATTAAAAATAATGAGAATAACATTTAATTTCAAAGTTATATTTAATTCTACAAAATATCTCAATATTAATAGAATAATCTTTGTTTCCTTAAACATAGTTTGAGTATTAATTAGTATTTTATTAAGAGAAAAACAAAGGAAATTAATTATATAGCCTTGTTGGGTCCATAGGAACCCACTTGGCCCGTGTTGTAAGTTTTGAAAGACATAAAATAAACAAATACATTTATTTTTCTATCAACTTCTCATTTTCAGCCTAGTTCTAAAACCAAGAAAATACATCTCCTTCATCTCTTAAACCTTAATTGAAATCTACCCTAAATCAAATCATGGAGTAATTGGATAATAGTTCAAGAAATAGAAGCAAAGTAATCTCCTCTAGCCCCTAGTGTCGCTATTGTGCCCTTTGTTTTGGATTTTTCTTGTATTATTCACCTTCTTGTTTGCAATTTCTGAGAATTCCCCAAGGTAGAAACTGAATGGTATTAGACTAGGAAAATCTGGGTTTCTAGCATCAATTCAAGCTCAAATTGGTGAGTTTATCTCACACTTCTAGTCTATAATCGAATGCATGTTGTTGTTTGTTGAATCAGCTGAATCTATGGATGAATTGAACTCAATTTCTTATGATAATCTCACCTCATGTTTTTCAACCTTCTATTAGCTGAAACCGTAGACTACTGGTCTCCTATAATTGCAAATTATAGTTGTTTTTATGGATGTATACACACCCGAGATCAGCTTAGAACAACTGTACACAACATAGGATCGAACTACCATAACCCGAGGTCAACCAAAGGGCTTCCTGGAGCTGAAATAGCTCCAGGAATCGCTGCAACTAATGGACCAGTGGGTCACCACCGGTGCACTGGTGGCGACCACCTGAAGCCATTTCAACTTCAGGTGAAGCCCTCCAACCCGCCTATTCTTTGCTTGTTCGTCGCCTTGTTCATTGTCTCTTATTTCCTACATTTGGTGCAATATATTGTGGCTCATTTGGCATCCATTTCAACTCATTCGCTTTTTTATAAAAATAAGTTTGGAGATGAAATAGAATTCGGATCTATGGATCCATTTATTCATATGATTTCCCGGACGAAACACACTGCTTTGGGCATGATCTTGATGTTATATTTTGGTTGTTTATCCATACGTATTTTCAGGATTTGATTTAGGAATACTGGACTCATTTTGAAACTTATAAACCTTTATGTATATTCTGGAGTTATTATGCCATATAATTATTCTATGGATCCGTGATACTTACACAAGTTTTATTGCACAATTCTAACTAATGTTTTCAAAAGAATGATTTCTAATTCGAACCATTTTCCCAAATCTTTTCGGGTATAAATATACTTTCTATAAAGGAGATTTGGAATATATATATATATAATATATTTACTTATAGCATCAATGGTTTTAAATCGGTCTGGAACAATGTTTTAAAATTGTATTTATAAATATCCATGTATAGATTTACTGTTTGCGCCAAAAATGGTCACAAACACCTAGTTGTATGTGAAAGCACCAGTTTCCAAAAAAAATTATCCAAATAGAAAGATAAGCATGTAGATCACAGAATAAATAGCAGAAAAAGTATAGGAACACACGAGTTTTATAGTGGTTCGGCAAACTCCGGCCTACATCCACTCCAATAATCTTTTATTTATACTATAAGATTACAAATACAGTTGTTTTTGCCTTAGAAAATTAGTGGAGGAAGAGATAAGAAGTGATAAAGGTGAGCCAGCCAAAAAAGTCCTTTGCAATAAGCCAAGTCCGCTATATTTATAGGTGAAGACTTGGATGGATCAGGCTGAAATTTCGGTAGAAGAACCTCAAGGCCCATACGACCCGACCCACAAAATTTGGGATCGATCGGACACAAAAAATAATTTAGGCCAATCATTCCATACTAACTCCAATGGGGCTACGATCATTTTTATGGGGTCCCACATGCCTCTAGTCCATGCTCCCAAAGTTTCGCGCCATTCCGACTTACCGTTTGTGAGATATCGATCTTCGCTGTTTTGAATAGAAATTGGATCATATGAGATCATTCCATGCTTCAACCTTTTGAGCTGCAATCGATCACATGGGTTCCCCATGATGTTAGCTACTTGCTCTCCAAATTTTATTAAATTCTGACGTACCTTTTGTGAGATATTGCGTTTTCCGTAAAATGATGGACCATTATGCTGATTTGTATGATCATTCCAATAACGATTGGCCTATTTTCCAAGATTTCATCCTTTTGATTTTTTATCAATCATGGGGTTCTCCATGATGTAAGAAACTTGCTCTGTAAATTTCGTGCAATTCCGACGTACCGTTTGTGAGATATCGCGTTTTCCATAAAACTATGGATCATTATGCTAATTTGTACGATCGTTCCAATAACGATCGGCCTATTTTCCAAGATTTCACCCATTTGTGCTGCGATCTATCATGGGGGTGCTCCATGATGTAAGATACTTTATGTCCAAATTTCGTGCAATTCCGACGTAACGTTTGTGAGATATAACATTTTTCGTAAAACTATGGATCGTCATGGCTGATTTGTACGATTGTTCTAGATCGGCCTCTTTTCCAAGATTTTGAAGTTTTGTCATGCGATCATTTTTGTGGGCTTCATTCTTCAATATGGTGTTGCTCTGTTAGTTTCAAGTGCATTGGCTTTGTAGATTTTGAGATATTGATCGATCTTCGTCAATTTACGCTGTTTGATGGATCGTTCCCGATCGATCCATATAAATTGTTCCTTTGCCCATAACTTGAGCATACGAACTCCGATTGACTTGAAATTTGAAATGCCTCATGGGGATTTCCTTGTCACTTCATATTGATTTCATCTTGATTGGGACCTGGTCCGCATCCGCCCAACTATTGTCCATAGTTCCAAATATAATCGATTTTCGAGCCTGATAACCGTCTCTCCGTGCTTCCTGATATAATGATCACAGAAGCCTAGCCAACTTTTATGATATACTGCCTAGTCAAATGGCATTATAAACTTTTCCCTCCAAAACATGCCTTGCGATAGAAAGTTGTGTTTTGAATTGCCTTAAGTCCAATGCTCGAAACCCGTTGATGACCTATGAACAAATCTGCGATCTAGCCTGACTATTAGTAACGGCAGTTCGGGACCGTTAATCAAATTCGTAGTCGTCCTAGGCTGATGATGATCACACGGGATCGAGTATCTATTCAAGGCGGTGATCGTTTGAGATCGAGTGCCTGATCGAGGCGAAATGTGATCTTTCTAGATCGAGTGTCGTTCGAGGTGAAATGTGATTGTCCGGATGGGACGCAAAATTATTAATGTCAGATTTCACGTTCGAGTGAGTTTTGTACTCAAAATATTCAACTAATAAAATTAAGTCCAAGTACTAAAAGAAAAACAAAAACTAAATACTACAATGCATGCCTCTCTGGGTGTAACGGTTCGTCGTCATCTCAGAGCATGCCTAGGGACCGTTCTCGATCACGTACCTACGTAAGTGAGTTAGCCGTTTTATTGTGGAGTTTATTACTTATTCCTTGCCATTCCGATCAATTGATGACAAGTTGACGCCTCGATCCAAGGCAGTTCCCGTTCGATGCAGATGGTGGCTGCTCCTGTTCCACTGTCACTTTCTGAGTTCTTACATATTGTAACAGCCTGTCGTTCCGGACATGTTCCTTAATATCATCCATTAAGTGCATGCAGTCATTTGTACTATGCCCATCCAACTCATGGAATAAATAGTAGTTTTCTGATTTCTTTTCATTGTTTGTAGCTCTCTCCTCATTGGCCTTCCATAGCGGATATGCCCCCTAGTATCTAGATATATTTGTTCCAATGTCTCAGTCAATTCCGTGTAAGAGCTGAATCTCGGTTACCTTCGTGGTCACTTCGATCCATCAGAGCCATCGTCTGCTTTCCGTTTTCCTTTATCCTAGTTTGAACCTTCCCCGGGCGGACCTCCACCTTCAACCGCATAAACTTCCACTTCCCCTCTTCTCTCTCTGTCAGCTTTTGCATCTTTCTGTTGTAGAAAATTTTCTGCTTCATGGTAAAATTCCCTGAGATCCACTGGTGGATCTCGTTCCAACGATATCTTGAAATCCAATTTATCGGCAATCCCTGACACTGCTACCATCAAAACCATTGACGGATCTGGTTGATCCACCAAAGCTAATGCCGCATTGAACCTGGTTAAGAAATCCCTGAGTGGTTCTCTTTTCCACTGCTTCATCAATGTTAAAGTCATCACACTCTTAGGTCTCATGATGTGGATCCAAAATTGCCGCATAAACCTTTTGATCAATTCCACCCATGTGCTAATAGAGCCGCTTTCCAACTGTCTGAACATAGTGCAGCTATATCCATTAAGTAAAAGGGGAAGCACCGTGCCATGACTTCCTCCGATGCCCTTAGTACTTCCATGTGCCTCATGTATCTCGTCGGATGAACAACAGGATCCGTTTTTCCATCATATGTCTCAAGCGTTGGTAGTTTAAACTTCGGTGGATTCCTAGCTTGCCTGATATTAGGACCAAAGGGACTCCTATCTACATCTTCCAGATCCCCATTTACCAATCCTCCTCTCATAGCACATCTGATCATTTCTGCCAACCTGTCATTGTCATCCAGTGGTAGTCTTTGATCATTGTCTCCAACATGCCCCGCGAGTCCACGGGGAATCCTGAAATCTGCTCTCCTGGACGAGCATACGCATTCTGATCAAGGCCAAACTACATAGCACCACTCGGTATTTTACCTAGGATCGATCCAATGTGCCCAGAGGGCATGCCCACAAGTATGGATCGATCGGCACCGATTGTTCTAGAACGATCGGCCCCGATCATTCTTAGTTGGTCAGGGGCCGGTCTCGGTTGTTCCACTCCATCCTGCATCCTGTTAGCTTCGTTTCCTTGGTCCTAATTGTATTTTTTCTTAGCTCATGTTGCTCCAACTACGTGATCCATATTTACAGCATTTCCGACTACTCCATTTCCTTGGTTCTGCGCTCCAGCATGTCCAATCTGTCGGAGTAATTTTGCATCATCTCCTTATGTCTCTTCAGCATCCTCTACTGCATAGCATCCATCATTATTCCCATTTCATCTCTGGTGATGTAGATAGACATCTTATTTGCTTCAGCTCTAGAAGAAGCCTCCTGACTCCCTCCATGATGGCTCATATCCACTAATGGTCTCCTTGTTGATAGCCCAGCCATTGCTTTGTAGATCCAAGTATCCAAGCTATCAAGACCCGCAAATCCGTACCCTTGATTAAACACTAAATTCCATTGATTAACTCAAGATGCACGGAGATACGAACCCTGAGGGGTTTTAAGAACAAGAAAAAGAAGAAAAGATAGAAGAAAAAGAGAAGAAGAAGAAAGCAGAAGAAGAAAGAAGAACAACAGAACAACATCAGAACAGAAAACAATATCAGAATCTCACATATCGCAGCGGAACAATATATATAATAAATAAACACTAGTCTTTTAAAACAAAGAGCTATATCAGTTTATACATACATCAATCATCAGGGTCAATATACAACAATGGACAGTTTTATAACCTTGTCCTCATACAGAATACACAGCGGAATAAATAATATCAGATACAAATACTACGTCTCGCCATCCAGCTTATCTCCAAAGCTCCAGAATATCCTGATAACATAACTCTAGGCTGCCCGTGTGGAAATTGGTGGGCACCCAGAGTTTAGAAGGGAACAATAAACTCCGAGTCAGTCATGGTGACTGGTGTGAGATCGTAAAATAGTTATTTTTCACAAAGAAAATAAAACAAATTCGCAATGCTTTTGGAAAATGAAACTACCATAAGACCTCCCACCACACACACAATGCAAACGCAGAATTGGAGGAGATTTCTTCTTATGATAGTCAAAGATGCTTACTACGCAAAATCAAATTCTTTTTGATATTATTATTAGTGCATAGTGTAGAAATCATTTCGAAAGTATAATATTAATCTTAGCCAGCATAGGCATTCCGCACTTATGCCTACTATAGCTACCATCCAAACAGTGGTGACCACCATAAGTGAATGATAGGTTCTACAACTAAAACCGTACAAGTCTTGTATTGTTTCTTTGGATTTCCAACAAATGGTCAGGCTAAGGAACTTCCTATTCCACGAATAGAACGCCTCTGGAATGACGTCCCGAGAAATAACCTAACATTACGGTTAGATCTCTGCCAACACAAGGTTGGGTTACCTCTGCAAAAATAGGTAACTACTGACACGCGTATGTCATCCCCCGATCGTAACCGATCTTCCCGAGGATCCCCGATTTCCAACAAACCACATCAAAATAATAATGCAGCAACCACATAGGTTAAGTATCTGGGCTCCATACCATGATACCACCTCTATCCAGAAGGAATGACATACACTAAGGGGCGCTACTCCCTAGAACCTTGCTGCATCCTTCCTGTTTCGACCATTTCCGGGGTGTGAGGCTCGACGAAGTCTCGTCCACAAAGCTACGCTTCTCAAAAAGCCATGCTTCGGGTCAAACAAATGATCAACCTATGATCACAAAGATATAAGATCAAACAAATGATCATATCGCAAATGATCAAACACTGATCATTTCACAGCAACACTCAGTATGCCACGTTACCAAATTGGGAGTATATGCTGATAAATTTCAACTACATAACCTTTGAGCTCGTACGTCTCAGAGAAGGGTGTTAAGCTAAGAGAATAAATTCTCCGCCACCAACAGAAATGTATTTGAAAGAAATCAGCTTTATATCTCAAATTGTAACGTCAGACATACAATCCATACAAGTCTGTTCCGGGATCGAACAGAACCGAAGGCACTTCTTACGAAGCCCTTGCACATCCGGATAATTTTCTAATCACGTCCGGACTTCCCGTCACTAAGGGTGATAAAACCTCTAAATCGGAGATCAGCCGATGTAGAGTAACTCGACGGTAATCCTTCCGTTTTCAAAAATATTCGGTCTTCAACACCGGTCTTCGAATGCAATTCATAACGACGTATCACATATTCGGAATGGGTTATACGACCCCATGGTCCTTTCCCGGCTAACCCGAATAGTGAGCGCTTATTCAAAAATAAGTGTGGCATTCAAATTCATCCAATTCACAACAAATACCATATTCAAGGTAATTATTGATAGTCGGTTATTTAACTATCAATAAAGATGCGCAACATCATCAGATTCCAAATAATTTTCCCAAATTATTTATCTTCCAAAATATCTTTACTGGATATAAAATTTCCACGCTTCAAAAATAAATCAACATTTATTTTTAAACATCTTCCCTTTCTTTTATAAATTCCATAGTGAATTTAGATTTCAAAATATCCCCTGATATACGATTCTCAAATCGATTTCAAATATTCAATTTCATTTTATCTTTAAGAAGATAAAATCTCAAAAACGTTTCATTTCATTTTGGAAAACATTCCCATACTTATTTAATAATAAGTAATTCACAAAACTATTTATTTTCAACATTTGAAAATATTCGTTATACTTAAATCAAAATTAAGTATACATTTCATTCTTTAAGGAAATCATTCTCTTAAGCACATTTATTTGAGTCAAAACGAATGTTACGTAAAACATCGTTACGACGACTCAAAATCACTAGTATAGGGATTCGAAATTTAAGAGAGATATGTAAATCCCAATACTATATAAACATTTTCTTTCGAAAATCATTTACTATAACAACAGTGTTATGGTCCATCATTTCCTTATTTCTCGAAAACGTCTATTTCAATAATGAATGTTGAAATCTATGTATTCGATACTTAACACGTTTTAAAACATCTTTTAAAACAATTAACTTCATTTTATAATATCGCTTTCCCAAACATAACCATTTTATTCAATAATATATTCACTATCCAAAATCGTGAATATACTTCACTAACCAAATTTCAATCTTTTCTACACATTTATTCCAAGAATTATCCACTGTCCAAAATCGTGGAAAAAATTCCCTTAATAACCTTCTATATTCAATTCATCAAATTTGATTGATTTTCGAATTTATGAAACAACGTTCATAAATTCCATTTCTATTTTGTAACAACTTCAACTTAATAAATCCACTTTATTAACAATTCGATTCATAACTCAAATCTTATACCAACAATCCATATTATAAGTTAAATACTTATAATTCCTTTATTTTACAAAATCATTTCCATTTATAAGTTCACAATTTATAAATTCCATTTATTTATAAATTCTTAAAAAATTCATTTTAACGCTTATAAAAACTCATTTTATAATACCAACATTTTAATTTATAAAATGTCAACTTTATAAACCTTTTAAGTAAACCGTTTATAATATTTTAAAAATCTCAATTTAAACCATTTTATAAATCAATCAACTATTTATTCCAAAAATCACTTTTCGGTTATATTTCACAAGGATCTTAACTTTTATAACTTTAAAATTTGAACGTTTATCTATTTAAAATAAATCACTTCAAAAATTCAATAAAACGTATAATTTCAAAGATCACTTTAAAAATCCTTTTAAATTAAAAGTCGTTATTTTTAAAACTTGAATCCGATGATGCAACAGCACCAATTAGTCAATCACAACATCAAACATCATATATCAACATATGATAACAGAATATACATCAATATCTATAAATAATTAACTACTGGTGAGAAATCCAGTTGGATCCCTCCAACCTGTTTCCCTGCATCCACAGACGTTAGCACAATACCAATTCCACTTCAAGGTGGAATATCGCGGTATATGGGTTTTATAAAAATAATCCGCTTACTAACGGCGCAATAGGGTCTCATCCGCTATACGAGGCGGGAAATCATCAATCCAATATATACATATGCCAATATGTATATATTGCTATATATATATAGATATATCCTACTATATCTAATATCACATCCAACAGCAATCAAATCAATAACTGAAAATTCCACTTTTCAATTTTTGAGTGAGAAGATCTCACCTTAGCTTTTTATTTTGCATTCCATCCCCATTCCGACTATTTCTTCATTGTTTTAGACCTTGTATAAATAATTATACACTTTATTAATATTCGAAATAAATCGAACAATTCAATTTCCCATTTAACAATTTAAATTCCCAATAATTTATCTTAAACAAATTTTCCTTTAATAATTAAATGGGTAAATTTAAACCAACTAGTAAAATAAAATGTACATTTATATATTTTTATTTTCTCCACTACTGTATAAATTTCCAAGCTGACTGTCTATATTGCTTTAAATTAATATAACCAGAATAAATTTCCAAGCTTAGACAGATTAGAAATATATTTTTACACAAATTTCTATTTCCAGTTATATGCAGTTTCAAGATTCTAAACTAAAGATAATACCTTACTGAAATTTATTATCTTGTTTTATTATTGTGTATATATACATAAATTGGGAAAAATGACATATACCTCGATTCATCTCTGCCGAAGTCGAAATTGCACAAAACCCTAGCCTCCACTGTCTAGTTGACCACGGCTGCGTGATGCCTCCTCGGCGACGTCGACCATCGCACTACTCGAACGCCTCCCTGACCTCACCCTCGAATGCGGCGCCTCCCCTACAGATCGAACTTGACCAACTCGCGACACCCTAACTGCTTTCGCGATCTTCGATCGCGACATCCCATCCTTCCCCTCTAGAAATCGACCTCGTTGAATGAACGCGAGTGTGAAACTCGCCGTCGCCTGACCTATGTCACCATCGCGAGCT
This sequence comes from Allium fistulosum, assembly GCA_030737815.1. NCBI lineage: Eukaryota > Viridiplantae > Streptophyta > Magnoliopsida > Asparagales > Amaryllidaceae > Allium > Allium fistulosum. The sequence goes on from JASFAW010000014.1 coordinate 12,466,180, forward strand.
CCCTCCCTCCGAACGCGATTCGAAAAGAAGAAAAACGAAGCTTCGATTTTTATTTTAACGGCCATTGTTTTGTTTTCTAAGCTTCGGCCATTAAAGGAAGATAGGCACGAGTTTTTTTTTCTTTTTCTCTGATTGCCGTGAATTTTGAAAAATGGGAGGGGAAAGTAGGGTACGGGGAAGACAAATAGGAGGCGTGTTGTACGAGTTGTCGGAGGGAGATAAAAATATATCCTTTAAATTTTTCGTTATAGATTCCATCACGTTTATCCATCGTACGACCTCACGCCGACTCCGAATAATACGAACTTTGAAATCCGATAATAATTCAATATTCCGGATCCAATGGAACTGGTTTTGTCAAATTCCGAGACTGTGCCTCGGACGGCTATTTTCCAATATCAATTCGAACGATTAAATTTCAAAATTGAACAAATCGTTTTCAAACTCAATTTTGAAGCTTCTGTTATCTTCAGTATTATCAATACGAATTTTAAAAGCTTTTGAAATATTTTTCTTCAACTTAAAATTGAAGATTCAAATTTTTATTCAACTATCAACAGATTAAATTCTATAATTTAATCGCCAAATTCAGAGTTATATCGGGGATTCAAATTAAATCATTGTTCAAATATTTAAAATAAATTAAATATTCTCAATTTAATTTGTTCAAAATTCTGGGTCGTTACAAACTTCCCTCCTTAAAAGAATTTCGTCCCGAAATTACAAGTTAGGGAAAAAAAGTCCTTAACTCGTCTACTATTTTTCACAATCCAATAGTTTTATCAATTTATCAAAACAAATCTTTCTACTAAAGATTCGTTATTAATTTAACTAACTTTCCAACTTCAATTATAGTTCAAAACAACATTGTTTTCTCAACAATTCAATTTTAAGTTTAAATTCAAATTTAAACTTCCAAATTTTCTCAAAATTTTTCCAACACTCGGAATTTTCGAAAAATTTCGCCAGCGTCTCCTTTGCGCGGCTAATACGGCACGACTACAAAATGTCCCTACGGACTCTCAGATTTCAAAAAGAAAAAGAAAAAGCCAAGCGGCTAGACAAGAAATCAGCAAATTTCATATTGAAATTGAAATACTTACCTTTTGTCGAGCAATTCAATTTTATCTTCAAAATCAAAATCTCAATTCCTTTATACACCTGTATATCCTACTAGCCATAATATCTAGTTACAGCATTCAATCCAATTTGCAAATTCTATTACAAAATTTTCAATATATACTACTTATACATTTTTACTTCACTATTGAAGTTACATATCTATTTTCATTCAATTTTACATTTCAATTTCTCATTTGAATTCAATTCACAATTTCAATTTAATTTGGATTCAATTTACTTTTGAATATTGAATTTATCATCAGCTATCTTTTATTCAACTGCACTATTTTAGATTAGTTTCATTTACTAATCCATCATCACTTTATTCAAATTTGCTTTCAACATTCAGTTTCAATTTTATTCACTTACAATTGTGAATTTCATTCATTGAAAATTTATTTCTACTTACTTGAATTTATCTTTAAATTCGAACCATCTCTTTTCATTTAGTTCACAATTCAAGTTTCAATTTAACTAATTCAACTTCCATTTCATGAATTAATTAATTATCAAAGTAGTTTATTCGGATTCAATCCTTATTCATTTTTTTCTTTTACAAGTTAGGAATTTCCTATTCAACGTGATTCAAATCAAATCACATTCCATTATTGAATTTTTTTATTCATCTTTCATTTATAATTATTCAATTCAATTCATTGCTTACAAATTCGAAATGAATCTCAACTTTCAATTTCACTTTCATTTAATTGATTCACCTGTACTTACATTTATTTAACTCCATCTTTTAAGTTAGATTTATTCTATCAAAATTCAATTTGTATAGGTTATCAACTTACAATGTTTCATAAGTATTTTTATATATAGTATTCCAGAGTCTTTTCAACCTTTTCAAAAATCATTTTTGTAAACAATTCAAATTATCCTTTGAATTTCCAAAACAAAACCCAAATTTTCCAAACACTTCCATTTAAAACAATTTAGCAGCAATTCCTCTTTTGGAAACCCGAAAATGAACATCAGTGATGCTGCAGTCATTACCGAAGTTATTTTCCAGCGACCGAAATGAGTTTAGAGCTTTTCATCTCTTCAAAACATTTTTCAAACATTTGAAATTCATTTTCAACTCCAAAAAGAATTTAAACTTTCCAAATTCTCAAAATTTTCAAATTCTTTTCAAAACCTTTCCAAAAACTTCTCTGGAATTCCGTTTCAAATTACAAATCACATTTATAATTTATATTCTTAAATTTCATTTGTATGTGAATTTATTTCTTAACTTTGGAGTTATGATTTCAATTTCTTATTCAATTTCATATAATAATGATAACATTTCAATATTATCACTTTCCTAACAACCATGCAACCATATACTATGATAATTCATAGAAAATTATTTCTTTTCTATACAAAAATAGTTTTGGGCAAAATTATTTCATTCACCCTATTTTAAAACAATACTGTGTCGGTTTATCTCGTTTAGAGTTTAGAAACCCCTATCGATTACAGTTAGCTACACTACACCGACCAGAATCCATAAACAATCAACCGATAAGTCAACACAATACAAAACAAATTTATATTCACTAACAAATACGCGATCATATCTATTATTACACTCAACTCATTCTAGAGTACTACTGACTCTATCTCTAATGAGTAACACCCAACAGAGCAAGGTTGTCGCTTAACCATAAGCTCTGATACCACGCTGTCAAGACCCTCAAATCCGTACCCTTGATTAAACACTAAATTCCATTGATTAACTCAAGATGCACGGAGATACGAACCCTGAGGGGTTTTAAGAACAAGAAAAAGAAGAAAAGATAGAAGAAAAAGAGAAGAAGAAGAAAGCAGAAGAAGAAAGAAGAACAACAGAACAACATCAGAACAGAAAACAATATCAGAATCTCACATATCGCAGCAGAACAATATATATAATAAATAAACACTAGTCTTTTAAAACAAAGAGCTATATCAGTTTATACATACATCAATCATCAGGGTCAATATACAACAATGGACAGTTTTATAACCTTGTCCTCATACAGAATACACAGCGGAATAAATAATATCAGATACAAATACTACGTCTCGCCATCCAGCTTATCTCCAAAGCTCCAGAATATCCTGATAACATAACTCTAGGCTGCCCGTGTGGAAATTGGTGGGCACCCAGAGTTTAGAAGGGAACAATAAACTCCGAGTCAGTCATGGTGACTGGTGTGAGATCGTAAAACAGTTATTTTTCACAAAGAAAATAAAACAAATTCACAATGCTTTTGGAAAATGAAACTACCATAAGACCTCCCACCACACACACAATGCAAACGCAGAATTGGAGGAGATTTCTTCTTATGATAGTCAAAGATGCTTACTACGCAAAATCAAATTCTTTTTGATATTATTATTAGTGCATAGTGTAGAAATCATTTCGAAAGTATAATATTAATCTTAGCCAGCATAGGCATTCCGCACTTATGCCTACTATAGCTACCATCCAAACAGTGGTGACCACCATAAGTGAATGATAGGTTCTACAACTAAAACCGTACAAGTCTCGTATTGTTTCTTTGGATTTCCAACAAATGGTCAGGCTAAGGAACTTCCTATTCCACGAATAGAACGCCTCTGGAATGACGTCCCGAGAAATAACCTAACATTACGGTTAGATCTCTGCCAACACAAGGTCGGGTTACCTCTGCAAAAATAGGTAACTACTGACACGCGTATGTCATCCCCCGATCGTAACCGATCTTCCCGAGGATCCCCGATTTCCAACAAACCACATCAAAATAATAATGCAGCAACCACATAGGTTAAGTATCTGGGCTCCATACCATGATACCACCTCTATCCAGAAGGAATGACATACACTAAGGGGCGCTACTCCCTAGAACCTTGCTGCATCCTTCCTGTTTCGACCATTTCCGGGGTGTGAGGCTCGACGAAGTCTCGTCCACAAAGCTACGCTTCTCAAAAAGCCATGCTTCGGGTCAAACAAATGATCAACCTATGATCACAAAGATATAAGATCAAACAAATGATCATATCGCAAATGATCAAACACTGATCATTTCACAGCAACACTCAGTATGCCACGTTACCAAATTGGGAGTATATGCTGATAAATTTCAACTACATAACCTTTGAGCTCGTACGTCTCAGAGAAGGGTGTTAAGCTAAGAGAATAAATTCTCCGCCACCAACAGAAATGTATTTGAAAGAAATCAGCTTTATATCTCAAATTGTAACGTCAGACATACAATCCATACAAGTCTGTTCCGGGATCGAACAGAACCGAAGGCACTTCTCATGAAGCCCTTGCACATCCGGATAATTTTCTAATCACGTCCGGACTTCCCATCACTAAGGGTGATAAAACCTCTAAATCGGAGATCAGCCGATGTAGAGTAACTCGACGGTAATCCTTCTGTTTTCAAAAATATCCGGTCTTCAACACCGGTCTTCGAATGCAATTCATAACGACGTATCACATATTCGGAATGGGTTATACGACCCCATGGTCCTTTCCCGGCTAACCCGAATAGTGAGCGCTTATTCAAAAATAAGTGTGGCATTCAAATTCATCCAATTCACAACAAATACCATATTCAAGGTAATTATTGATAGTCGGTTATTTAACTATCAATAAAGATGCGCAACATCATCAGATTCCAAATAATTTTCCCAAATAATTTATCTTCCAAAATATCTTTACTGGATATAAAATTTCCACACTTCAAAAATAAATCAACATTTATTTTTAAACATCTTCCCTTTCTTTTATAAATTCCATAGTGAATTTAGATTTCAAAATATCCCCTGATATACGATTCTCAAATCGATTTCAAATATTCAATTTCATTTTATCTTTAAGAAGATAAAATCTCAAAAATGTTTCATTTCATTTTGGAAAACATTCCCATACTTATTTAATAATAAGTAATTCACAAAACTATTTATTTTCAACATTTGAAAATATTCGTTATATTTAAATCAAAATTAAGTATACATTTCATTCTTTAAGGAAATCATTCTCTTAAGCACATTTATTTGAGTCAAAACGAATGTTACGTAAAACATCGTTACGACGACTCAAAATCACTAGTATAGGGATTCGAAATTTAAGATAGATATGTAAATCCCAATACTATATAAACATTTTCTTTCGAAAATCATTTACTATAACAACAGTGTTATGGTCCATCATTTCCTTATTTCTCGAAAACGTCTATTTCAATAATGAATGTTGAAATCTATGTATTCGATACTTAACACGTTTTAAAACATCTTTTAAAACAATTAACTTCATTTTATAATATCGCTTTCCCAAACATAACCATTTTATTCAATAATATATTCACTGTCCAAAATCGTGAATATACTTCACTAACCAAATTTCAATCTTTTCTACACATTTATTCCAAGAATTATCCACTGTCCAAAATCGTGGAAAAAATTCCCTTAATAACTTTCTATATTCAATTCATCAAATTTGATTGATTTTCGAATTTATGAAACAACGTTCATAAATTCCATTTCTATTTTGTAACAACTTCAACTTAATAAATCCCCTTTATTAACAATTCGATTCATAACTCAAATCTTATACCAACAATCCATATTATAAGTTAAATACTTATAATTCCTTTATTTTACAAAATCATTTCCATTTATAAGTTCACAATTTATAAATTCCATTTATTTATAAATTCTTAAAAAATTCATTTTAACGCTTATAAAAACTCGTTTTATAATACCAACATTTTAATTTATAAAATGTCAACTTTATAAACCTTTTAAGTAAACCATTTATAATATTTTAAAAATCTCAATTTAAACCATTTTATAAATCAATCAACTATTTATTCCAAAAATCACTTTTCGGTTATATTTCACAAGGATCTTAACTTTTATAACTTTAAAATTTGAACGTTTATTTATTTAAAATAAATCACTTCAAAAATTCAATAAAACGTATAATTTCAAAGATCACTTTAAAAATCCTTTTAAATTAAAAGTCGTTATTTTTAAAACTTGAATCCGATGATGCAACAGCACCAATTAGTCAATCACAACATCAAACATCATATATCAACATATGATAACAGAATATACATCAATATCTGTAAATAAATAACTACTGGTGAGGAATCCAGTTGGATCCCTCCAACCTGTTTCCCTGCATCCACAGACGTTAGCACAATACCAATTCCACTTCAAGGTGGAATATCGCGATATATGGGTTTTATAAAAATAATCCGCTTACTAACGGCGTAATAGGGTCTCATCCGCTATACGAGGCGGGAAATCATCAATCCAATATATACATATGCCAATATGTATATATTGCTATATATATATAGATATATCCTACTATATCTAATATCACATCCAACAGCAATCAAATCAATAACTGAAAATTCCACTTTTCAATTTTTGAGTGAGAAGATCTCACCTTAGCCTTTTATTTTGCATTCCATCCCCATTCCAACTATTTCTTCATTGTTTTAGACCTTGTATAAATAATTATACACTTTATTAATATTCGAAATAAATCGAACAATTCAATTTCCCATTTAACAATTTAAATTCCCAATAATTTATCTTAAACAAATTTTCCTTTAATAATTAAATGGGTAAATTTAAACCAACTAGTAAAATAAAATGTACATTTATATATTTTTATTTTTATTTTCTCCACTACTGTATAAATTTCCAAGCTGACTGTCTATATTGCTTTAAATTAATATAACCAGAATAAATTTCCAAGCTTAGACAGATTAGAAATATATTTTTACACAAATTTCTATTTCCAGTTATATGCAGTTTCAAGATTCTAAACTAAAGATAATACCTTACTGAAATTTATTATCTTGTTTTATTATTGTGTATATATACATAAATTGGGAAAAACGACATATACCTCGATTCATCTCTGCCGAAGTCGAAATTGCACAGAACCCTAGCCTCCACTGTCTAGTTGACCACGGCTGCGTGATGCCTCCTCGGCGACGTCGACCATCGCACTACTCGAACGCCTCCCTGACCTCACCCTCGAACGCGGCGCCTCCCCTACAGATCGAACTTGACAAACTCACGACACCCTAACTGCTTTCGCGATCTTCGATCGCGACATCCCATCCTTCCCCTCTAGAAATCGACCTCGTGGAATGAACGCGAGTGTGAAACTCGCCGTCGCCTGACCTATGTCACCATCGCGAGCTCCCTCCCTCCGAACGCGATTCGAAAAGAAGAAAAACGAAGCTTCGATTTTTATTTTAACGGCCATTGTTTTGTTTTCTAAGCTTCGGCCATTAAAGGAAGATAGGCACGAGTTTTTTTTTCTTTTTCTCTGATTGCCGTGAATTTTGAAAAATGGGAGGGGAAAGTAGGGTACGGGGAAGACAAATAGGAGGCGTGTTGTACGAGTTGTCGGAGGGAGATAAAAATATATCCTTTAAATTTTTCGTTATAGATTCCATCACGTTTATCCATCGTACGACCTCACGCCGACTCCGAATAATACGAAATTTGAAATCCGATAATAATTCAATATTCCGGATCCAATGGAACTGGTTTTGTCAAATTCCGAGACTGCGCCTCGGATGGCTATTTTCCAATATCAATTCGAACGATTAAATTTCAAAATTGAACAAATCGTTTTCAAACTCAATTTTGAAGCTTCTGTTATCTTCAGTATTATCAATACGAATTTTAAAAGCTTTCGAAATATTTTTCTTCAACTTAAAATTGAAGATTCAAATTTTTATTCAACTATCAACAGATTAAATTCTATAATTTAATCGCCAAACTCAGAGTTATATCGGGGATTCAAATTAAATCATTGTTCAAATATTTAAAATAAATTAAATATTCTCAATTTAATTTATTCAAAATTCTGGGTCGTTACAATCCAAGCTTCCAAATCCAAGATCCTAGCTTCCTAATCCACGGGTGCTAGTCCCTCTCAGTGAAACCCTAAAATGTTTGCACCAAAAATGTTCACAAAAACTCAGTTGTATATGAAAGCACCAATTTCCAGAAACAATATCCAAATAGAAAAATAAGCACGTAGATCACAAAATAAATAAAAGAAAAAGTTAACGAACACACGAGTTTTATAATGGTTCGACAAACTACGACCTACGTCCACTCCGATAATCTTTTATTTATACTGTAAGATTACAAGTATAGGTACTTTTTGTTGGAACCTGCCTTCTTCAATTTTAATGCGACAACTATATATTTCAATCTATATACTATAATGTCAAATATTCTTGCAGAAATCTACAAAAGAAGCTATTATCATATCATCAACAAGATTAAAGTTCTCAAAAATCTATTTAGATATCTATGTACAATCTCTGATATGGTGATGAAACACACACACACACAAATATACTTTTGAAAATCATGTTTAAAATAAATATCTTTTATTATTTAAAAGATATAAAAAGGTATTTTCAAAATTATATATTATCTCAAGTTCAAAAGTGCTAAAATAAAGGAAGGAACAAAACAGTACAGAATTAGACGTCTGTATATTAATTCAGACGTCTAACATCAATATCAGACGTCTAAAAGTAATATAACAGACGTCTGAACTCTATGTTTTAGTGCCTCTATTTCTATATGAAATAGACGTCTATCAATTTAATAGCAGACGTCTGTCATCCTAGACAGACGTCTGAATTAAAAGACAGACGTCTAAATTGACTGTTTTTGTCTTTCTTTTATTTTTTGAATTTCAAAATTTATTCAGACATCTGTCACTTTTATCTCAGACATCTGAACTTGACGAACTGAAGCATCTCTTCATGAAATATCAAAATCTGAAGAGTTGTCTTCTTCACCAAGAGTTGCACTTCTTCAAATAGTTGCAACTATTAAATTAAGACTATTCAATACTATAAATAGAGATGAAAATTCACTATTTTAAGAACCAATTCTTTCTATCTATTCTGATCTTATATTGTTATAATATCAAGTGATTTTCAAATCTCTACTTCCTATCTTTGCACATTCAAATCATCATATCAAGAAGATTATAGGAAGGGTGTACTACATTGACTATATTCGTGTTATTCAAAGAACACACAAGTCAAGAAACAATTTTCAAATTGTATTTGAAGTCCTATTCGGTTGCTTAGGCGGAAAGTCCTGTTCGGTTGCTCAGGCGGTGTAATACCTGTTCCTCCGGGTTAAGTGAGGGTAGTTAGAGAAATTCCAGAAGGAGTCTGGGACTGGACGTAGAACGAGAAGTTCGAACCAGTATAAAAATCCCTGGTGTCATTTTTTTTACTGCTATTTACTATTATTTATAATTCCGCACTTGCTAGTCGTAGTTTAACTATATTATAGATCCATATACACTTTCATTTGGTATCAGAGCAAGGTCATCACATAACTATAACACAGTTATCTGATATTTAAATAATATGGACAATAACACCAACAACAGTTTTATTGAGGGACAAGCCACTACACGACCACCATTGTTTAACGGATTAAATTATAGTTATTGGTCAACTAGAATGAGAATTTTTATGCAAGCAAGTGGATTTGAAACCTAGAATATCATTCAAACTGAATATCATATTCCTACTACAGAGTATGCTGCTTGGTCTAATACACAAAAACTAGATGCTACTGCAAACGAAAAAGCAATGAACATGTTATTTTGCGCATTAGACAAAAATGAATTTAATCGAGTTAGTATTTGTAAAACTGGATATGAAATTTGGAATACTCTTAAGGTTACACACGAAGGTACAAATAAAGTAAAACAAAGCAAGATTTCTATGCTTAAAAACCAATTTCAAAATTTTAGAATGAAACAATGGAGAATTTGAAAATGAAATGTTTGAGAAGTTTTGTAATAAGAAAGGAATATTTCATAACTTTTCATTTCCAAGAATGCCTCAACAAAATGGAGTTGTTGAACGTAAAAATAGAACACTTCAAGAATGTGCTAGGACTTTATTGAATGGAACCACTCTTCCAAAACAATTTTGGGCAGAAGCCGTTGCTACTGCTTGTTATGTCCTAAATCGTGTCTCTATTCGATCTTTAACTAAACATACTCCATATGAACTCTTCATCGGTAGAAAACCTAATATATCTTACTTTAAAATTTTTGGTTCTAAATGTTTTGCTTTAAATACAAAAGATCAATTAGGTAAATTTGATCCAAAATCGGATGAATGTATATTCATCGGATATTCAGAACGAAGCAAAGCATATAGAATCTATAATATAAGAACTAAATCTATTGAAGAAACACTTCATGTATCATTTGATGAAAATTTCAAAATTAAAACAACTGATGATGAAGACATTGTAATAAATTCAAACTCTACTTTTGACAACAATACACCTGACAATATCACTTCTCTAAATCAAATTGAAACTGAATTAAAATCTCCACCAAGAATTTTAAAAGATCATCCAATTCAAAATATAATAGGAGAAATTGATGAAAGAGTTAAAACAAGAAATCAACTAAATCAAATGGGTCATATAGCGTTTCTTTCTAATATAGAACCTAAAAATATAAAGGAAGCCTCAACTGATGATTATTGGATTATTGCGATGCAAGAAGAACTAAACCAATTCGAAAGAAATGACGTTTGGGATTTAGTTCCACGACCAAATGATCAAACAGTTATTGGCACTAAATGGGTTTTTAAAAATAAAGCTGATGAAAATGGTAATATCACTAGAAATAAAGCTAGATTAGTTGCTCAAGGATATAATCAGGAAGAAGGAATTGACTATGAAGAAACATTTGCTCCTGTCGCAAGATTAGAAGCAATACGAATTCTATTAGCCTATGCTTGCTTTCATGATTTCAAATTATATCAAATGGATGTTAAAAGTGCTTTTTTAAATGGATTTATTAAAGAAAATGTTTATGTTGAACAGCCTCCCTTGTTTATACACGAACAATTTCCAGAACATGTTTATAAACTTAAAAAGGCTTTATACGGTTTGAAACAAGCACCTCGTGCTTGGTATGATCGTTTAAAAAGTTATTTAATCAATTCTGGTTTTGAAATTGGAAAGGTTGATCAAACTCTTTTTATTAAGAAAAAGAAACATGATATCTTAATTGTTCAAATTTATGTAGATGATATTATTTTTGGATCAACTAATGATAAATTATGTCAAGAATTTTCTAAAATAATGACAAATGAATTTGAAATGTCTCATATGGGAGAATTAACATATTTTCTTGGACTTCAAATTAAACAAGTTAATAATGGTATTTTTATAAATCAAGAAAAATATTGTAATAATTTAATCAAACGCTTTGGTATGGAAAATACTTCTGCCAAACCAACTCCTATGAGTACAACCATACATCTTGAAAAAGATGAAAATGGCAAGAGTGTAGACCAAAAATTATATCGAAGTATGATTGGATCTTTATTATATTTGACTGCTAGTAGACCCGATATAATGATGAGTGTTTGTTTGTGTGCACGATTTCAAGCCGATCCTAAAGAATCACATATTAGAGCAGTGAAACGTATTTTACGATATCTCAACAAAACCAAAGATTTTGGACTATTTTATCCGAAAGAATGTCCTTTTGAATTAGTATCATATAGTGATGCTGATTTTGGAGGAAGTCGGACGGATAGAAAAAGTACAAGTGGGACTTGTCACTTCATTGGACGGTCTCTAGTATCTTGGTTCAGTAAGAAACAAAATTGCGTATCACTTTCTACTTGTGAAGCAGAATATATATCTGCAGCTTTGGCATGTGCTCAAGTAATTTATATGCAACAAACTCTTCAAGATTTTGGTTTTAACTTATCCAAATCTACAATCTTCTGTGATAACTCTAGTGCTATTAATTTATCTAAAAATCCAGTAAATCATTCACGGACAAAACATATTGATATTCGTCATCATTTTCTTCGTGATAATATTGAAAAAGATATAATCAATCTAGAATTCGTATCTTCGGAAAATCAATTAGCAGATATTTTTACCAAACCATTAAATGAAAACACTTTTGTAAAATTGAGACGAGAACTTGGAATTATCTCTCTTAAAAATTTATGAAGCTTACTTCAACTAAATTCTGTTTTTATTTAACTTGTTTCTATTCTCACATATTGTTTCTGGTTAAAATTAAAATTTTCTTCTTTTAATCTTAACCATTTATTTTTTAGCCTTTAGTTGTCTATAAATTTCTTCTTTCCGAAGAAAATTGTCATTCAGCTTATCTTTTTTTTTTACAAAGGTGAACGCAAAAAAATTCAATTATGCTTTTTAACTTTGCATTATTCATATATACCATGGCTGGTTCATCCTCAGATGAGCCTTCTTATTCATCTGAATATTCATCAATTAATTTTGAAACACCTAGTTCTAGGTCTTCCGAACTTCCGACTCCAACTCCAGCTTATATTCCGATATGTCCACCACAAAGTCATCATACGGGATATACGCCGGAAAATAAACGCACGCAAAGAAATTTATTTCCATCTCCAACTACTAAGGAAAAGATAGATGACTTACATCACTATCAGAGGGAAACACTTAATCTTCAGCGAGAAATGTATTTTGAGCAAAAGAGTCATGGAAGACGACTCAGTTTTCTTGAACGGTGTGCTGCAAAAATATGTGGTTCATCTCCTATCAACACGAATGCACATATTCACTCACCTCAACGTCCTCATGTATCCCCAAATTCATGGGATCGTCAACCTCAATGGTCTCCCATTAAACAGTCCGATGAACAAAATCAACACGAATCATCCAAAGGGAAGTCTCCGAAGTCTCCAAAAACTCCAAAGACTCCTAAGTAGATAATATATATATGATTGTATGTTGATTTGGTTATTCATGTTTGCTTTGTATTTTCAAAATAAATAATTATTTGAATTTTTTATTATCATTAAACTAAGCAAAAATATTCAACATCAGACATACAGACGTCTACTCTTTTACTACAGACGTCTGTAAAACACCTTCTTTTACTGTTCTCTGCCACACAGACGTCTGAATCATTTATCACAGACGTCTAAATTAAGTTTAAAAATTTTCAATTTTTCTGGTATAAAATTAGCCGTCTGGTTGAAAATAACAGACGTCTGTTCTCCAATATAGACGTCTAACATAAAATTTTCAAACGTCTGAATTTAGTTCAAAATGTTTTTTACTCTCTGTTTCAATTTAAACCTTCTGAGCCGTCTGTCAATATTTTTTAGACGTTTGTCATACGTCTTAGCCTTCTGTTATAAATATTTAGACGTCTAATCTTCTCGTCTTCGAGTCTACTCTACAGAACCTCAGACGTCTGTATATTTTTAGACGTCTGAAACCCTGTTAAGAATAAAACTATATAAATCATACCAACGGTTTATTTTCTTCTTCACGTCTATTTTCTCTCAAACTCAAAACCCCAGCCTTCTTCAAATTAAAAAAAAAATGGCGCCCAAATCAAAGAAACAAAAAGGAGATTCATCTCAACAACCTCCTCATGTTCTTCCTTCGGAAGATCAAATTGCAGCTTGGTTATACCACGAACCCCGAAGTATAGCTCGTTACAAGCATTTATCTTCTCTACCATCATTTCATGGTATTTTTCATGATCTTGATCATTTTCCTACGTACAAACTTAGGCTCTATACTGATAGATCTCAGATTACAAGTCTTATTGATTTCAAAGGTAATCAAGTCAACATTTGTAGACTTAGTGTCTTATTATTTCTTGCAAATGTTAACAATCCAAAAATTAGACTTCATCGAGATAAAGGAACGCTTTGGACAAGCGTATTTGGAAACATTCTGCAAATAACTCCTTCTGACATTGGACGAGTTCTAAAATGTAGCTCGGATGGAGTCGACTTAGATGACTTTAAGTTAGAAGGAGAGGAACTTAAACAAATAGAATATTATCTTTTTGAACCTGAAAAATCCACAGATAGATCAAATCATCTTCGTCCTCGACCTCGATTATTGCTTAGAATGCTAATAAAAACAATTTTTCCCTAGCAAGGAAGTCATGAGGTCATTTACGATGATGAAGATAAGGCGCTTCAATCAATTTTATCAAATACTCAAATCAATTGGGCTCAATACTTTTATGATGTATTTCGTACTTATCATGACTCCAAGAAACGTTCAATTGTCTATGCTTCTTATATTACTCGAATTCTATCTGCCTTCTCTATTCAAAGTCCGTCAATTGAATTTGAAAAGATCAAGGTATCCAACATTCGCTTCTTTAGTTTGATGGGATTACCGGAATCTCCTCCGACATTTCCAACATTTAATGATTATCAAGCGGAACAACTAGCTTTACAAAAAGAAAAGGGAAAAACAAAAGTAAGTAGTTCCGGACATAATGGAGATGAAGGAGATAATGAACAAGAAAGGGATGATGAAGAAAGGGAAGATGAAGAAGAAGAAGAAGATGAAGCTTTTGAGCAAGCTTTTATCCAAAGCTCAAACTCGGAAAATTACGAAATTGAACTAATTTCTGGTACTTCACGCACTTATACTAAAAATGAAAAGCTCAAATCTGACATCACTATCTCTAAAAATCAAAAGAAAATTTCTCAACAAATAGCACAAGGCTTTTCTTCCATCAATTCTAGATTCGATGATTTAGATGCCAAAGTCGAAGAGAATGCACGAGAATTGAAAAATATCAAGACAATTCTTCGTCAATTATGGAAAAAGTCTCATGGATCTTCTCCTCCTTCTTCTCCAACTTGGGGAGAATGGTGAATGAAGATGGTTTTCTTTTGGTTTGTCTTTTGGTTCAAACAAATTTTCTTTCATAATTTTTTTTTTGTTATGTTTAAAACTACTAAGTTGATTGTATAATTTTATCTGTCTTTCTTAGTCAACTATGTTGGGTAAACAAATGCTGTGTCTTAAACATTGATTTGTTATTATCATGCTTGGTTTGTTTACATTTCTTAATTATTGTGTTATTCACAGCTTTGTTACTTCTTTTTATCTAAACACCCCCAACAATTCTTTTTGTTAATGACAAAGGGGGAGAAATAATAACATTTCTGCTATATAATATGGTCATATTGACAGGGGGAGCAAAAGGTATGGTTATACTAATCGTTGAATTATATAGTTGTCATCATCAAAAAGGGGGAGAATGTTGGAACCTGCCTTCTTCGATTTTAATGCGACAACTATATATTTCAATCTATATACTATAATGTCAAATATTCTTGCAGGAATCTACAAAAGAAGCTATTATCATATCATCAACAAGATTAAAGTTCTCAAAAATCTATTTAGATATCTATGTACAATCTCTGATATGGTGATGAAACACACACACACACACAAATATACTTTTGAAAATCATGTTTTAAAATAAATATCTTTTATTATTTAAAAGATATAAAAAGGTATTTTCAAAATTATATATTATCTCAAGTTCAAAAGTGCTAAAATAAAGGAAGGAACAAAACAGTACAGAATTAGACGTCTGTATATTAATTCAGACGTCTGACATCAATATCAGACGTCTAAAAGTAATATAACAGACGTCTGAACTCTATGTTTTAGTGCCTCTATTTCTATATGAAATAGACGTCTGTCAATTTAATAACAGACGTCTGTCATCCTAGACAGACGTCTGAATTAAAAGACAGATGTCTAAATTGACTGTTTTTGTCTTTCTTTTATTTTTTGAATTTCAAAATTTATTCAGACATCTGTCACTTTTATCTCAGACATCTGAACTTGACGAACTGAAGCATCTCTTCATGAAATATCAAAATCTGAAGAGTTGTCTTCTTCACCAAGAGTTGCACTTCTTCAAATAGTTGCAACTATTAAATTAAGACTATTCAATACTATAAATAGAGATGAAAATTCACTATTTTAAGAACCAATTCTTTCTATCTATTCTGATCTTATATTGTTATAATATCAAGTGATTTTCAAATCTCTACTTCCTATCTTTGCACATTCAAATCATCATATCAAGAAGATTATAGGAAGGGTGTACTACATTGACTATATTCGTGTTATTCAAAGAACACACAAGTCAAGAAACAATTTTCAAATTGTATTTGAAGTCCTATTCGGTTGCTTAGGCGGAAAGTCCTGTTCGGTTGCTCAGGCGGTGTAATACCTGTTCCTCCGGGTTAAGTGAGGGTAGTTAGAGAAATTCCAGAAGGAGTTTGGGACTGGACGTAGAACGAGAAGTTCGAACCAGTATAAAAATCCCTGGTGTCATTTTTTTACTGCTATTTACTATTATTTATAATTCCGCACTTGCTAGTCGTAGTTTAACTATATTATCGATCCATATACACTTTCACTTTTTCCTTAGACAATTAGTGGAGGAAGAGATAAGAAGTGATGAAGGAGAGTCAGCCAAAAAGTCCTTTGCAATATGCCAGGTTCGTTGTATTTATAGGTGAAGACTTGGATGGATCGGGCTGAAATTTCTGTAGAAGAAACTCATGGCCCATACGACCCGACCCCCAAATTTCGGGATCGATCGGACACAAAAAATAATTTAGGCCGATCATTCCATACTAAATCCAATTGGGCTATGATCGTTTTTATGTGGTCTCCCATGCCTCTAGTCCACGCTCTCAAAGTTTCGCGCCATTCTGACTTACCGTTTGTGAGATATCGATCGATCTTCGTTGTTTTGACTAGAAATTGGATCATTGAAAATCATTCCATGCTTCATCCTTTTAAGCTGCAATCAATCATTGGGTTCCCCATGATGTTAGCTACTATCTCTCCAAATTTCATGCAATTTTGACATATCGTTTGTGAGATATCGCGTTTTCCGTAAAACTATGGATCGTTATGCATATTTGTATGATCCTTCCAATAACGATCCACTTATTTTTCAAGATTTCATCCTTTTGATATGTGATCAATCATGGGGTGCTCCATGATGCATGATACTTGCTCTCCAAATTTTGTGCAATTCCGACGTACTGTTTGTGAGATATCGTGTTTTCCGTAAAACTATGGATCATTACTCTAATTTGTACGATCGTTTCAATAACGATCGGCCTATTTTCTAAGATTTCATCCTTTTGAGTTGCGATTGATCAAGGGGGTGCTCCATGATGTAAGATGATTTCCAAATTTCATGCAATTCCGACTGACTATTTGTGAGATATCGCATTTTTTGTAAAACTATGGATCATTATGCTGATTTATACGATCGTTCCAACAACGATCATCCTATTTTCCAAGATTTCATCCTTTTGAGCTACAATTGAACATGGAGGTGCTCCGTGATGTAAGATACTTTCTCTCTAAATTTCATGCAATTCCGACGTACCGTTTGTGAGATATCACATTTTTCGTAAAACTATGGATCATTATGGCTGATTTGTACGATCGTTCCAATAACGATCGGCCTCTTTTCCAGGAATTCGGATTTTTTTCATGCGATCGTTTTTTTGGGATCCACTCTTCAATAGAGTGATGCTCTGAAAGTTTCAAGTGCATTAGCTTTGTAGATTTTTAGATATTGATAGATCTTCGTCGATTTACGCTGTTTTATGAATCGCTCCCGATCAATCCATATAAATTCTTCCTTTGCCCGTAACTCGAGCATACGAACTCCGATTGACTTAAAATTTGAAATGTGGCCTCACGGGGCCTTCCTTGTCACTTCATATTGATTGCACCTTGATTGGGAACTAGTCCAAATCCGCCCAACTATTGTCCATAGTTCCAAATATAATCGATTTCCGAGCCTGATAACCGTCTCTTCGGGCTTCCTGCTATGATAATCATAGAAGCCATTTAGCCAACTTTTATGATATACTGCCTGGTCGAAAGGCGGTATAACATTTACAAAGGATTTCTAATGTGTGTGTGTGTATTCTAGTTTAGAAAACAATATTTTCAAGAAGGATTTCAAAGTAAAATTATTTATATAAAATTGCACAATATCGATCGAATAAAGAATCAATTTAAATGGTTTAATAAAGCGAGTGGTATAGAATGCTCGCGTTTATTCTTTCGATTAATTCCTAGACTTATTCAATTGAGCCAATTGTACACTCTAATTGAGCTTACTAGCTTATAATAAACGTTTAGGTAAACCTGTGTGGTACGGGACACGCAGATGTTGCTTATACGGTTGCTATTTGCAAGTACATGACACTTATATCGACAAGTTTTTGACTCGCCTTTGGAGTTCTATAGGTCTTGTACCTATCTTGGAGTTTTCATAGGTCTTGTACCTATCATGTAGTTTATAGGACTTGTTCCTATCTTGGAATTTATAGGTCTCGTACCTATCTAGAACTTCTATAGGCTCTCCCCTATCTTGAAGTAACTTTGGGAATTATACTGATCTTGGAGTTTTATAGACACATATGTCTATCTTGGAGTTACATGCATGTAGGTGAATTTATTCATCAACCTTGAAGTCTGGTGCCATTTCACCTTTTATATGATTTCTGGATTCCTATTTATGATTTCTGGATTCAATGTTATTTGTGTTATCACATAATAGTTTTGGGGATTTTGCTTTTAGGAGCTATCATGGGTTTTGTTATTTGGTGATTTCTGTCTTGAAGTTATTAAAGTATGCTTGATATTTTTCGATACTTGACTTAGTGACTATATTTGAGATCTAGTTCATTTTACCTATCATTTATCTTCCTAACTCATTTATTTTAGTTTAGACTGACCCATTTATTATTTTATAATACTAAGGTTAGGCCAAGATATTTCAAGTGGTCTAGTTTGATAGTTCTAGAGAGGATTCATTCCAGTTATCTAGTTACCATTCGTCTTATCTTCATCTCATATATGTGTACATATTCATGTAGTGTTGTATCTTGTATTGAGCCTAGATTTTGTTGTGTATATATTCGTTTCAAGAGATATAGTATAAATGTATTATATGGATTGTTTTGACCAGTCTTGTATTTGATATTGTGTATCTATTCGATTTGATCGGCTTGTATCTATTTCTATTCTGCTGTATATATTCTGTTTTTTGTGATTCTATGATTTGTATTTATCATATATTGTTCTGGATTATCATTATAGGCACCGTAGTTTTGTTTTAAACCTGGATTGCACATGTCGATTCCACGTGAGAAAGAAAAATATATAGCATATTAATCGACATATCAATACTCGCTTAAAGCGAAATTTAAGAATGGTCGCTCCTAACCAGCCCTATTCTCTACATTAACAAACAGTATTACCCAATAATTCCCTTTGTTAGTGTAGGTCTCGGGATGGGGCGTCACATCAATAACAACCTCAGTTCCAAGAAAAGACTTTCCTCTAAGATTAGTATAATGATGATTCAACTTGGCATATTAATTCCACTGACACCATGGGATTAGCTCCTCCCACATTAGCAACATTCCCTGCAGCCAAACCAGCTACAGCTTCAGCTTGCATCATGTTGACAAAGAACTAATACATAGTCCCCATATCCACTGGAGGGGTTCCAGCACCTACTTTATGTAATGACTCTAATTTTTACTAACATTATTTAGAATATTTAATTAGATAAATTAAATGAAATAATGTAGATAGTTACGGGATTGAGATTTGTTAATTTAGAAGGAACCGTGCCTTAATGAATGTATAAGCAAAGAAATTTTAAAATAACTAAGTAGGAGGAATATGGTAAGGGTAAAATGGGAACATCCTTCATTCTAATACCCTAAACCCTTCTATTCTTCATTCCTTATTCCTTTTAACATCCACAAACAAAACTAAAACCCTATTGAGCACGGTCGGCCACCATTAAGAAGATTCAAGAAGAAGAAAAGCTAGCGTTCAAGTAGAAAGCTTAAGCAAATCAATCAAAAGGAAAATCTCAACCTTCTTAACACCAAGCCAAGGTGAATGATCGATTTACATCTCACTTTTGATAATGATCTCGGTTTTAAGGTTTGATCTGAACTATTTTACAAGTAATATGCCATGTTATGTTTGTTTAAATGGATATATATGCTTGTCGATGATTTATATTGTTTCATATAAATTTTACGATAAGTTTAGATTAGAAAACCTATTAAATGACATCCATATGATTTGCATTTTTGATATATGGTCAAGAACATTATTTTAGAAGTAGGTTTCAAGTTTCATAATTTTCTAAGTAATTGTGGATTTAATATGAATTTTTTGTGAGAGGAAATAGTTAATATTAGGTTTAAATTATTTAAGGCAATTATATAATGAGTTCAGGTCTAAAATTTATATATGTTAGAAAACATATTAAAAGTAAATTATTGAGATTTTTGGGGAATATTCCTAAGTATTTTACTATAATTATAAAATTATTTAAGTTAAGGGACTTAAATGTTTTATATGTTTTATCAAGGAGAAGGGCTTACTTGCTTAAAACGTTTTAAATTGTTAATTGTGAATTCGTGTGACATCCCTTATCTAGAGGCTCGAAGCTAAGCGCTACAGATGCTGCAGTCATCCGTAGTGTTAACTTCCGGTGACCAAATACGGTAATGTTAATGGTATCCATAATATCAGAAACACATGAATATGAAACAAAATCGCAAATTTCAAAAACAACTTTTCTGATTACATTTTACAAAACATGTTTCATATTACATTACATAATCCCAATCGTTTCCCAGGTTCAGATCAAATATAATTATTACAAAATATGCCAAGAACGATATATGAAGATGCCCCTTGGTTGACCTGAGTACTAAATAGTCATACATGACTTAATACAACACAGTGGAATAAAACAAACAAAACAACTCCTACATAGCTAGCCATCAGCCTCCTGCTTGTCTTCGGAAGCTTTATTCGTCAACCTACTAAAACCTGTAAATCCTCAATCCTCAGCCTACTCAAATAAATTTTGAGCACCCGAGAGTTTAAGGGGAAAAACATAAACTTCGATTAGACATAAAACCTGGTGTGAATAATATTATATATTTCAGTTGTTTGATATTAAGTGTGACCGTGTCGCTTTGCAAAACAGGTTTCCCCTCACTAATATCCTTTCAAAACATATCTTTTGCAAATCATAATCCTGCAACCAAAAATGGTTAAAACTGTAAAACATTATCATGTAAACATACATATCAGGTAACAAATGGACTATCTGTCCGAACACTACAATTTTGTTTGGCTAACTACTAACCTTTGGCTGACTCGGGCCTACCAGACAATATAAACAAATAATCTAACATCTGTTAGATACTCCTCTTCTAGACGGTATGTCCCTAACTTACTTACTCCAGGTCAACTGATCCTAATGGTTTTGCGAGCTCACCAATAACCTACCTTTGTATATTAATTTCTGTGTGTAACATCATTTTAGTCTTACCTGTGATAAAGCCCTACACACTGGAATTTCAGACTAAATTAGCTAGGGGCTAATAGCTAATGTATAGGGCGTGACCCTATACCAGACCTATCTGGTATTTTAATATCTGAGTCATTTTACTTAGGATCATCTACATAAAATTTTCCTTGAAAACATTTTCTTATCAAAATGATTTAATCCTTTTAAATCATACTTACACAAGGAAAATAAATTCTATGCTTTACTCAAATCTCCTTGCCATGTTATATATATACTTTACACGAATCTTTGTTGATGAAACCATTTTAAACCTTTGAAAGTACCCCTTTCGATCCCATTGAAAGTATCCCTTTTGAAACCAAGTAAACCCTTTATAACCTAGGCCGAAATGCCAAAACATTCCTTTCGAAACCATTCATATAAACCTTTCGAAACCATTGAAAAACCTTTCCTTCGAAAGCTATAAAACCTTAGACATCCTATCTTTAAAACACTTAACCATTGCCTTTCGAAACATTGGGAACCCTTCCCTTTCAAACCTTTCGAAACCATTGGGGAACCAACCCTTCGAAACCTTCATTAAAACCTTTCGAAACCATTTGGGCTCAAGTAAAACATGTGGAAAACCTTTCGAAACCACTTAGAACTATGTCATTCGAAACCTTTGGGTTTATCTTTAAAATCTCAAAAGGGTCATAAAAGAACAGGGTCAAAAGCAACACTTTCGAAAGCTATTTCCTAAGTAAAAGAAGTGATGGTGTCGAAACCATTCCCTTCGAAAGCAATAGAGAAACAGCTTGGATTTTAAAACAAAAGGACCTTCCAAACGCGCTGCATTGAGAGGAAAAAGGCGACAGCAAGGGGTTTCGACCCCTTCGAAAGAATTTACATAAAACAAAAGGCGCAACCTCATTCGAAACATTCTTTAAAATCAATTTGACCCAGTCGGAAGCCAACCAAGTCGAAAGCATTACTATCAAAAGCAAAGCAGGCACGTATCCATTTAAAAGCAAACTAACATTTCGACCCAATCAGAACCCGTTGTTTCGACCCAGTACCTTTCACTATATCCAATTCACTTTGTACCATGTCTTTGATACTATATGCATTGGTTTCGATGGTGATGGAGGCGGAACTACTAGGTCGGAACCTAGGTGCAAAAAGTGGCAAAACATGCTTAAAGCATGTAAAAACTGATTTTAACTTTAAAAAGAAATTCTTTTCAACTAACCTGCTTTGTTTGTCAAAATATTATTGGTTGCTAATTTTCTTTTTTAAAGGACTGCCGAAATTTCAAAATTAAACAATTTAATTAATTTACAAAATACCCCTTCTCTTTTTATAAATATATAAAACATTTAAGTCTCATTCCTTAAATAATTTTATATATCTATTAAAACACATAGGAAATTCTACAAAAACTCCAGAAAATCATTTTTAATATGTTTCTAACATATATTAATTTCGGACCTAAAACATAAATAATTTAGCCGTAAATTATTTTAAACCCAAATAATCATTTTCTTCACTAAAAAATTAATATTAAATCCACATAAATTCAGAAAATTATGAAAATTGAAACCCATATCTAAAATATCATTTATTATATGACTCTAAAACCGCAAGGCATTTGTATGTCATTTAATAGGGGTTTCACATCAAAAGATATCATAAAATCTATATGAATTATCATAAATCATCAACAAGCATATATTAACATTTAATCATTCAAAAATATGGCATAACCTTGCAAAATAAATTGGGTTTAACCTAAAACCGAAAATAATTAGAAAACATTAGATGTAGTCATTGTTCACCTTAGCTTTGAGATTAAGGAGTTTGAGATTTGAATGGATTTGATTTAGATTAATCCTCCTTCCATTGATTTTCTATATCTTCTTCCTCTTGCTAATGGAGGCCGTCCTCTATTTTAGTTTGGTATTGCGAATGAACGTATGAAATGAATTCCTGAGGGTTTAGGGTATTAGCATCCTCTTATTCCAACTTTGCCCCTCACCTATTTCCTTTACCCATTTTATTTTAGTTCATTTTAGTTCGTTTATTCTCCTAGGCACGGCTACCCCTTAGTTTAATCACAAATCTCAATCCCCTAATCATCACATTATTTTATTTAATTTAGCTACTTAATCACAAATCTCAGTCTCCCAAGTACAGTCTCTCTCATCGTCGCTCCACTGGACTTTCACTAATCCGACTGTCTTGTTTTTTAGCCTTTTCTCATCCCTCGCAACTATTCGAACTGGCTTTCTAACGATAGTCAAGTCTGGTTCTACTACCAAGTCATTTAACACAGTCGGTGCTATAGTAGACTCCGGGTCTCTAACACACTTCCTTAAATGAGAAAAATGGAAAACATCGCGGACTCCTGCCAAAATATTCGGTAACTCTACTCTATATGTGAGTTTCCCTATCCACTCTACCATAGGAAATGGTCCTACGAATCTCGCTGCCAACTTTCCTGATTTCCCGAATCTAATCACACCCTTCATCAGTGATACCTTAACAAACACATGATCTCCAACTAAGAACTCTAAGTCTTTCCGTCTTCTGTCTGCATAAATCTTTTGCCTAGATTGAGCATCCTTCATTCTAGCTCGAATCAACTCAATCTTCTCTGCAGCTTCTCTAACCAAATCTAAAGCAAGAACCAACCTATCCCAGGTCTCTAACCAACAAATGGAAGATTTTGCATGGCCTTCCATAAAAAGCTTCAAACGATGCCATTCCTATACTAGCCTGATAACTGTTGTTATACGAAAACTCGATTAAGCATAGATGGTCTTCCCATAATCCCCTAAAATCTAACACACAAGCTCGCAACAAATTCTCCAAGACTTTGTTAACTCTTTCCGTTTTCCCATCGGTCTGTGGATGGTACACTCTTGGTCAATCTATCCACTATGACCCATATACTTTCATTTCCTTTATTCGATCTCAGAAACACGTCTTTAAAATCCATAGGAATAGAATTCCACTTCATACTGTAATATCTAATGGCTGAAGCAACTCACTCGGTTCTGATGTTTGGTTTTTACCTGTTGGCAGTTCAGACACTGCTTCACCCATAAGCCTACATCCTTCTTCATACCTTCCCAGAAGAAACTCCTCTTCATGTCCTGATACATCTTAGTTCCTCTTGGAAGAATAGTGAAGTTCAAATGATGGTATTCCTCCAAAACTTCCTTCCTTATGTCTCCAGCATTTGGAACACATAACTTACCTTTCTTTCTCAACCACCCATTTTGGCCAAGACTAAAATCCTTCAAGTCATCGCTCTCCGTTCCATTCCTTAACTTCTTGATCCGTTCAACTAACACTGGATCCTCTCCTTACTTAGAAGCAACCCTTTCAATCATAACTAGTTAAACTTCTAAACATGACAACACAACCGATTCTCCGCTAGACCTGGCCTTAGATCTCCACTACACTCTGCATGTCGTCAATGCTTCCAAATCTTTCCACTCAGCTATCATCGCCAACATTGCATTCTGATGTTTCCTGCTAAGTGCATCTGCAACCTTATTAACTTTTCTTAGTGTGTATTCAATACTAAAGTCATAAGCAGCTATAAATTCCAACCATCTCTGCTGTCTCATGTTCAGCTCCTTCTGGGAGAACAAATACTTCAATGACTTATGGTCCGTATAAAGCTCAAACCTCTCCCAAAAGGTAATGTCTCCACACCTTCAATGCAAATATCACCGCAGCTGATTCCAAATCATGCATTGTATATTTAACCTCATGCGGTCTAAGCTGTCGAGAAGAATAGGCAATCACTTTACTTCTTTGCATTAACACAGCTCCTAATCCAGTTCCACATGCATCTGTATAAACTACTAAATCCTGATTCCCTTCTTGAACAACTAGTACAGGTGCATGAGTCAATAAATGTTTCAAGTTCTGGAATGTTTCCCCACACTTATCGGTACAAACAAACTTCACATCTTTTCGCGTTAGCTTGGTCATTGGTGCTACTATCCGTGAAAAATCCTTAATGAACCTCCTATAATATCCAGCCAATCCAAGAAAACTTTTTATCTCAGTCACTGTCTCGGGTCTCTTCCAATTATTCACTGCTTCAATCTTAGTCAGATCTACAGACAACCCTTTTCTGAGACTACATGACCAAGAAACTTCACTTCCTTCTTCCAGAAATGACACTTCGAAAAATTCGCCTTCAATTGATTCTGTCTCAACGTCTCAAGTACCACTCTAAGGTGAACTGCATGCTCCCTTTCATCCTTAGAGTATATCAATATATCATCTATAAAAACCAACACGAACCTATCCAAGTGCTCTCAAAAACTCGGTTCATCAAGTCCACGAAGAATGCTAGCACATTAGTTAGTCTGAATGGCATCACTAACCATTCGTACAATCCATATCTGGTTTGGAACGTCATCAAAGGAATACTATCCTCTGCCACTCTAAGCTGATGGAATCCTGTCGCTAAATCCAACTGCAAAAATACCTTGGCTCCACTCAACTGATCGGACAAATCGTCAATTCTAGGCAACGGATATCGATTCTTTATCGTCTTCTCATTCAACTTATGATAATCGATACATAACCTTATTGATCCGTCCGGCTTCTTAGCAAACACTGCGGCTGCTCTCTAAGGTGAACTACTTGACCTAATAAAATTCTTGCCTTCCAAATCCACCAACTACACCTTCAGCTCTCTCATCTCTGTAGGCGTCATCCTACTTGGTGGTCTATTCACTGGTTTTGCTCCAGGCACCAAATCTATCCGAAACTCAATGGCTTGTTTCGGTGGAAGTCCTACTACCGGCTCGAAGACATCCATGAATTCTCTAACCACAAAAACTTGATTCTACTCGTCCTCTACCTTCACAACACCCAACAAAGCATTCACCTCACAACTAGGGTTTTCCACGGTATATACAATTCGGTCACTACAATCAGGATGTCTAAGCGATATTTTCCTATCATGGTAAAATATCCTAGCATCATACTTACTTAACCAATCCTTACCTAAAATAATTCCGAACCTTATGAAATCAAACACATACAAACTGCAAACAAAGGTATGACCTAACAAATCAAACTCTAGGTGGTCACACTTCATCCCAAGTGTCGCATACCCTCCTATCGGATTTGCAACCCTTAAGGAAGTAACTAAGTATGAGGGTTCTAGGTTAAGCTTATCTACCAGACAATGAGATACAAAAGAATGCGATGCACCAGTATCAAACAGAATGCTAACTGACATACCATAAATCTTGAGCATACCTCCCAACACAGATTTTCCTTTTTCCTCTGCTATTGGCCTCGAGGTAGCTGGCTCCAATGCAAATACTTTTCCCTTTCCATCCTTAGCAGGCTCTTTGCACTGGGTCTTGTAATGATCAATGTGATTGCAGTTGAAGCATCTAATATTCTTCTTCTTGATCACTTCCTTTGCCTTTCCAGTACGACATCCATTAGCAAAATGTCCCTTCTTATCGTACTTGAAGCAAACAACCTCCGATTTTCCTTACTTTACGGCTCCACCTTTCTGAGCACCCTTCTTATGAAAGAACATCCTTTTCTGACCCTGCCCCACCTTGACCTCCTTTTCCTTATTCTTCTCCAGAGAACCAAGCATCTCCTCATGTCTCAACGCCATCTCTACTACAACATCACAAGGATCCCTAATATGAGGTAATGTAGCCCTTACCAACTCAGGCAACCCCTTTATGAACTTCTCATTTCTCTTTATCACAGTATCCACAGTGGCATATCCATACCCAGCTAACTCCTCAAACCTTCTAGCATACTCCAACACAGTCATCTCCCCATGTTCCAACTCAGCAAACTTTCTAATTAAGGTAGACCTCGCCATCAAAGACATGAACCTCTCCTCGAGCCTCCTCTTAAACTCAGCCCATGTCATCGTTTCTTCATTCACTGCAACTGTCACACTATTCCACAAGAATAAAGCTGCTTCCTGAAGTTGTCTCGATGCAAGCCTTCTCTTCTGCTCATCATTGAGCCCCAAGTCTGCAAAGATCCTCTCACAATGAAGCAACTGGTTCTCCACCTCAATAGCATCTTCAGTTCCGATAAATGGCTTTCCTCCAAGCCAAACATATTCTCTACCCAGAATAGCGTAGTTGTTGACCACTGGAGCTTCCTAAACTCCTCCTCCAACTACTCCAGTAGCAACACCCGCCTGCATCATGTTGACAAAGAACTGATACAGTGCTTCCATGTCAACTTGCGGGACTCCAGCACCAACATTTCTAGCTTGCGCCTGACCTTGGTTTCTCCTAGTATTTGGTCTAGCATTTCCATTTGTCATGGTCTTTCCCCCTCCAAGGTTAATTCTTCCACTTCTAGCATCCATATTTTTATTCAAGCCTCATGAGATACAGAAGAATAGCCTAGGAGAGATAGGAAACTAGAGATATAGCGTATACTTATATATAGCAAATACAAGTATGTTACTATAGTATTATCTCATACCCCAATCTTATCTCTAATTCCTTATGATTATATTTTCAAAAAATCATTTTGGTTTATAGTTTTTCATAATCCTATGCTCTAACACCAAGTTGTAGCATCCCCTATCTGGAGGCCCGAAGCTAAGTGCTACAGATGTTGCAGCATCTATAGTATTAACTTTTGGTGACCAAATACGGTAATGTTAATGGTATCCATAATATCAGAAGCACATGAGCATGAAACAAAATCATAGATTTCAAAAACAAATTTTCAAATTACATTTAACAAAACATGTTTCATATTCCATTACATAATCCCAATCGTTTCCTAGGTTCAGATCAAAAATAATTATTACAAAATACGCCAAGAGTGACATATGAAGATGCCTCCTTGGTTGACTAGAGTACTAAATAGTCATAACTGACTTAATACAACACAGAGGAATAAAACAAACAAAACAACTCCGACATAGCTAGCCATCAGCCTCCTGCTCGTCTTCGGAAGCTTTATTCGTCAACCTACTAAAACCTGTAAATCCTCAACCCTCAGCCTACTCAAATCAATTTTGAGCACCCGAGAGTTTAAGGGGGAAAACATAAAATTCGAGTCAGTCATAAATCCTAGTGTGAATAATACTATACATCTCGGTTGTTTAATATTAAGTCAGACCATGCCGCTTAGCGGGACGGGTTCCTCTTACTAATATCATTTTAAAACATATCTTTTACAAATCATAATCCCACAACCAAAACTGGTTAAAAATGTAAAGCGTTATCATGTAAACATACATATTAGGTAACAAATGGACTATCTGTCCGAACACTATAGTTTTGTTTGGCTAACTACTAACCATTGGCTGACTCGGGTCTACCAGACAATATAAACAAATAATCTAACATCTCTTAGATACTCAACTTCTGGACGGTCTGTCCCTAACTTACTTTCTCTAGGTCAACTGATCCTAATGGTTTTGCGGGCTCACCAATAACCTAGCTCTGTACAAATATATTCCTTTTTGTGTGCAACATCATTTTAATCTAACCTGTGATAAAGCCCTACATACTGGAATTTTGGACTAAATTAGCTAGGGGCTAATAGCTAATGTATAGGGCGCGACGCTATACCAGTCACATCTGCTATTCTAATATTTGAGTCATTTTACTTAGGGTCATCTACCCAAAATTTTCCTTGAAAATGTTTTCTTTCCAAAATGATTTAATCCTTTTAAATAATACTTACATAAGGAAAATAAATTCTATGCTTTACTCAAATCTCCTTGCCATGTTATATATATACTTTACACAAATCTTTGTTGATGAAACCATTTTAAACCTTTGAAAGTACCTCTTTTGATCCCATTGAAAGTATCCCTTTCCAAACCAAGTAATACCTTTATAACCTAGGCCAAAAGGCCAAAAAATTCCTTTCAAAACCATTCATATAAACTTTTTGAAACCATTGAAAAACCTTTCCTTCGAAAGCTATAAAACCTTACGCATCCTATCTTTAAAACACTTAAACATTGCCATTCGAAAACATTGGAAAACCGTCCCTTTCAAACCTTTCGAAACCATTGGGGAACCACCCCTTCAAAACCTTCATTAAAACCTTTTGAACGCATTAAAACATCAAACCTTTCGAAACAATTTGGGTTCAAGTAAAACATGTGGAAAACCTTTCGAAACCATTTAAAACTATGTCATTCGAAACCTTTGGGTTTATCTTTAAAATCTCAAAAGGGTCATAATAGAACAGGGTCGAAAGCAACACTTTCGAAAGCTATTTCCTAAGTAAAAGAAGTGATGGTGTCGAAACCATTCCCCTCGAAAGCAATAAAGAAGCGGCTTGGATTTTAGAACAAAGGGACCTTTTGAACGCGCTGCATCGAAAGGAAAAATGCGGCAGCAAAGGGTTTCGATCCCTTCGAAAGCATTTACTTAAAACAAAAGGCGCAACCTCATTCGAAACCATTCTTTAAATCAATTTGATCCAGTCGGAATCCAACCAAGTCGAAAGCATTACTATTGAAAGCAAAGCAAGCGCGTATCCATTTAAAAGCAAACTAACATTTCGACCCTATCGGAACCCATTATTTCGACCGTGTACCTTTTTCTCATATCCAATTCACTCTGTACCAAGTCATTGGTACTATGTGCATTGGTTTCGATGGTGATGGAGGCAGAACTACTAGGTCAGAACCTAGGTGCCGAAAGTGGCGAAACATGCTTAAAGCATGTAAAAACTGATTTTAACTTTAAAAAGAAATTGTTTTCAACTAATTAGCCTTGTTTGTCAAAATATTATTGGTTGCTAATTTTATTTCTAAAAGAACTGCCAAAATTTTAAAATTAAACAATTTAATTAATTTACAAAATTCCCTTCTCCTTTTATAAATATAAAAAACATTTAAGTCCCATACCTTAAATAAATTTATATATCTATTATTACACTTAGGAAAATTCTACAAAAAATCCAAAAAATCATTTTTAATATATTTTCCAACATATATTAAATTTAGACCCAAAACATAAACAATTTAGCCGTGAATTATTTTAAACCCAAATAATCGTTTTCTTCACTAGAAAATTAATATTAAATCTACATAAATTCAGAAAATTATGAAAATTGAAACGCATCTCTAAAATATCATTTCTGATATAAATCTAAAATCGTAAGGCATTTGGATGTCATTTAATAGGGTTTTCACATCAAAACATATCATAAAATCTATATGAATTTTCATAAATCATCAACAAGCATATATAAACATTTAATCATTCAAAAACATGGCATAACCTTGCAAAATAAATCGGTTTTAACCTAAAACCGAAAATAATTAGAAAACATGAGATGTGGTCATTATTCACCTTAGCTTTGGGATTAAGGAGTTTGAGATTTGAATGGATTTGATTTTGATTAATCTTCCTTCCATTGATTTTCTTTATCTTCTTCCTCTTGCTCTTGCTAATGGTGGTCGACCTCTATTTTAGTTTGGTATTGCAAATGAACGTATGAAATGAATTCCTAAGGGTTTAGGGTATTAGAATACTCTTATTCCAACTTTGCCCCTCACCTATTTCCTTTACCAATTTTATTTTAGTTCATTTATTCTCTTTGGCACGGCTACCCCTTAGTTTAATCACAAATCTCAATCCTCTAATCATCACATTATTTTATTTAATTTAGCTAATTAAATATTCTAAATAATGTTACTAAAAATTTGGGTCGTTACAATTCGGCAGCCTTTTTAGAAAAGGATTTTGACAAAGAAATGGCAACCAATCATATTTTGACAAATTAGACAAGTTCGGGGAATTACTTTGAAAGGCATGAAATCAGTTTTGTTTCAAATTACAACTTCGCCACTTCCTTTGCTTGCTTCTGTCACCATGCCCAATTGGACCTTCGCACCTATTCGAAACCAATGCACATGATATCAAGCAATTGGTATGTAGTGTATTGGAGAAAGGCAGAAGGAATGATGGTGTCAAAGGCATGCTTTCGAAGGGGTTGAAGCCACTTTTAACTGCTTTCAAATCAATCAACTTGCCTTTGTTTTTTAAAGAAACTTTCGAAAGAGTTGCAGCTTGTTTTTGTTTTAAACGGAGCTTTCAAAAGGATAGCAGCTTTTGAACCTATTCGATATTCATGCTGCCGCATTCATTCCTATCGAATTAGTTAAGGCCGCTTTTCTTTATAGCCTTAAAACAATATATTCAAAAGGGGTGCTTTCGTATTTTAATTTTAAAAGTCGCCTTCTCAATGCTTTGGAAAGGGTAGTTTAGTCGCTTTTAAATGGTTTCGAAGGCAACGGTTTTGAAAGGGTGGGTTTCGAAGCCATCCTCTTCCCCAACACTTTTACTTGGATTAAAGCTTTCGAAAGGGATATTTTCGCTTCTGCTTTCTTTGACTGAATGGTTATATTAAATGTTCAACCCAATGGTTTCGAAAGGAATAATTTTATATGGTTTCGAAGCAATGTTTCCACCACCCTTTGCTTGAGCCCAATGCTTTCAAAAGGTATATAGTGAATGTTTCGAAAGATATGTTTTAAGTATTTCGAAAGGATGGTTCTAATTCTTTCGAAAGATAAGTTTAAATGTTTTTGAAGGAGGATGTCTAAGGTTTTATGCAATGATTTCCAAAGGGACGCTTTCAATTATTTTGAAAGGGATTATTTAAAGGTTTAAGCAAAGGTTTCAAAATTATTATTTTGGCCTTATAGCCTAAAGTTTTCTAAGTTAAAAAGAGGCTTTAACTTATTTGAAGGGATGGGTAATCCCATTGATTAGATTTCATCAACATTATTTTGTGTAAAGCATATATCATGGCATAGGTATTTTGAGTAAAGCAAAGAGCATGATTTCCTTGTTTTAGAAAGATTTGATTTCAAGGGTAAATCATTTATAAAGATTGTTTACAAGCAACTGAAACTTAAATAGGGTAGCTAACCTTAAGTATATGACTCAGATATTAGAAGACCAGATGGGACTAGTATGGGGTCGCGCCCTATACTTTAGCTAATAGCCCCTAGATAATATAAGTCCAAAATTCTAGTATGTAGGGCTTTCGTCACGGATGGGACTAAAATAATGTTACATACATAAGGGAATATACAGATTAAAGATAGGTTATTGGTGAGCCCGTAAAACCATTAGGATCAGTTGAACCTAGCAGAAGATAGTTAGGGACAGATAGCCCAGTATTGTATCTAACAAAAGTTAGAACGTTTATTATGTCTGGTAGGCCCGAGTCAGCCAGTGGTTAATAGTTAGCCAGATAAAACTACAGTGTGGACAGATAGTCAATTGATTGCCTGATTTATATGCACATATGATATTACTCTTGCTATTATAATCAGTTTGATTGTAGGATTTTGATTTGTAAAAGAGATGCTTTTAAAAGGATATTAGTAAAGGGAAACCCGTTCCGCTAAGCAACATGGTCTCACTTAATATCCCTAAACTAGGACGTAAAACAATTATTCACACCAGACTTTATGTCTAACTCAAAGTTTATGTTTTCCCCTTAAACTCTCGGGTGCACAAATTTAAATTTGAGTAGATTAAGAGCTAATGACTTTTCAGGTTTAGTAGGTTGGAGAATAAGCTTCTGAAGACGTGCAGGAGGCAAAGCTAGCTATGTAGGAGCTATTTAGTGTTATTTCCGCTATGATGTATTTATGGCGGATATGTTTATCTATCTAGTACTCTGATCATCCAAGGAGGCATCTTCATATGTCGCTCTTGGCATAATTTGTAATAATTATATTTGATCAAAACCTGGGAATCGTTTTGGTATTATGTAACTGGATATGAGATAGGGATTTGAAATGTAATCTGAAAAGTTATTTTGAAATCTGTGTTTATTACATTTCATATTCATGTGCTTCTGATGTTATGGATACCTTCAGCAGTACCATATTTTGTCAATGGAAGTTAATACCATAGATGACTGCAGCATCTATAGCGCTTAACTTCAGGCCTCAAAGTAGGGGATGTAACAACTTGGTATCAGAGCATAGGTTTATGAAAACTTAAAAGAAATTTTAAACATAAAATGATTTTTGAAACATAATCCTAAATATTTAGAGAAAAGATTGGGATATGGGATAACGCTAGTAACGTACTTGTATTTGCTATATATAAGTATACGCGTTATCTCTATTTCTCTCATCTCTCTTAGGTTATTCTTTTGTATCTTACAAAGGCTCGAATGAAGATTTTAAGGAATTAAGATATGGATGCTAGGAATGGAAGAGTTAATATTGGTGGAGGAAGCACCACAACCAATGGAAATGCCAAATCAAACACTAGAAGGAATCCAAGTCCGGCACAAACTTCTAATGTGAGCGATGGAGCACCGCAATTTGATATAGGAGCTATGTATCAGTTCTTCGTTGACATGATGCAAGCTGGAGCTGCTACGCGATTAGTTGGAGGAAACGCTAGAGAAGGAAATCAAGGAGCTTCGGTGGTCAATAACAATGCAGTACTAAGAAGAGACTATGCTAGGCTTGGAGGGAAACCGTTTATCAGGACTGAGGACACAATTGAAGTGGAGAATTGGTTGCTTCAGTGCGAAAGGATCTTGGTTGATTTAGGACTCAAGATGAGCAGAACAAAAGATTGGCATCCAAACAGTTGCAAGGAGTAACACTATATGGTAGAATAGTGTACTGTGGGAGTAAATGAAGAGACCATGACTTGGACGGAATTTAGAAGGAGATTTGTGGAAAGCTTCATGTTGGAGATTGCTAACTCAACTCTGCTCTGGAAGTTTGCTCAGTTGGTGCAGGGAGACATGATAGTGCTGGAGTATGCTACCAGATTTAAGGAGCTATCGAGATACTGGTATGCTACGGTTGATACGGTTATCAAAAGGAATGAAAAGTTCATCCGCGGATTGAGACCCGAGCTTGCTAAAGCAACTTTAATACATATTATGGATCTGTGCGATGTAGTTGTTGAGATGGCTTTCAGGCATGAGGAGATGCTTGCTCTCTTTGATGACAACAAAGCAGTGGAAACCCAAGGTGGGCAGAAACAGAAGAGAAAGTTTTTCTATAAGAAAGGCGCTCAGAAAGGAGAAGCAACCAAGAAAGGGAAGGCCAATGCAGTCTACTACAAGTGTGATAAGAAGGGACACTATGCTCACGAATGTCGGACAGGCAAAGCAAAGAAGGCCGCTGACAAGAAAGGAATAAAATGCTTCAACTGTGATTAGATTGGACATTATAAGAACCAGTGCAAAGAACCAGCCTAGGATGGAAAGGGCAAAGTGTTTGCATTGGAACTAGCTACCTCAAGACCGACAGCGGATGAGAAAGGAAAAGCTGTGTTGAGGGGTACGCTTTTGATTTATGGTGTGTCAGTTAGAGTTCTATTTGATACCGGTGCATCGCATTCTTTTATATCTCATAGTTTGGTAGAAGAGCTTAACCTAGAACCCTCATAATTAGTTACTTCCCTAAGTGATGCGAATTCGATAGGAGGGTATGCGACTCTTAGGATGAGATGGGACCACTTAGAGTTTGAGTTGTTAGGTCATATATTTTCTTGCAGTTTGCATGTATTAGATTTCATAGGGTTCAAAATTACTTTGGATATGGATTGGTTAAGTAAGTATGATGCTAGGATATTTTTCCATGATAGGAAAATATCACTTAGACACCTTAGTTGTAGTGATCGGATTATATACTCCGTAGAAAACCCTATTTTGAGGTTAATGTTTTTTTGGTTATTATGGAGACAGAAGATGAGTTAAACCGAGTTTTCATTGTTAGAGAATTCGCAGATGTCTTTGAGCCTGTGATAGGACTACCACCGAAATGAGCCATTGAGTTTCAGATAGATTTAGTACTAGGAGCAGAACCTATGAGCAGACCGCCTAGTAGAATGACACCTACCAAGATGAAGGAGTTAAAGGTGCAGTTAGTGGACCTAGAAGGTAAGAATTTTATCAGACCAAGCAGTTCTCCTTAGGGAGCAGTCGCAGTATTTGCAAAGAAACTAGACAAATCATTGAAGTTGTGTATCGTTTATCGTATGATGAATGAGAAGACAATAAAGGACCGATATCCATTACCTAGGATTGACGATTTGTTCGATCGGTTGAGTGGAGCCAAAGTAGTTTCTCAGTTGGATTTGGCAACAGCATTCCATCAACTTAGAGTAGCAGAGGATAAAATTTCTTTGATGGCATTTAGGACAAGATATGGATCGTACGAATGGTTAGTTATGTTGTTCGGATTAACTAATGCGCTAGCATTCTTCATGAACATGATGAACAGAATCTTCCAAGAACATTTGGACAGATTTGTGTTAGTATTCATGGATGACATTTTGATATACTCTAAGGATGAAAGTGAGCATAAAGTTCATCTTAGAATGGTGCTTAAGACGCTGAGACAGCATTAGCTAAAGGCGAAGTTTGCGAAAGGTCACCTTTGGAAGAAGGAAGTAATGTTTCTTGGTCTTGTGGTCTCAGAGAAAGGGCTGTCAGTAGATTAGGCTAAGATCGAGACAGTGAATGGTTGGAAGAGACCCGAGACAGTGACTGAGATAAAGAGTTTTCCTGGATTAGCTGGGTATTATCGAAGATTCATTAAGGATTTTTCGTGGATAGCTGCACCGATGACTAAGCTAACTCAGAAAGATGTGAAGTTTGTCTGGACTGATAAGTGTGAGGAGGCATTCCAGAATCTGAAACACTTATTGACTAATGCACTTGTGTTAGTTGTTCCAAAGGGGAATCGGTACTTAGTTGTGTACACGGATGCATATGGAACAGGGTTAGGAGCTTTGTTAATGTAGAGGGGTAAAGTGATTGCCTATGCTTCTCGACAGCTTAGACCGCATGAGGCTAGATATCCAACTCATGATTTGGAATTAGCTACGGTAATTTTTGCATTGAAGGTGTGAAGACATTACCTGTTGGGAGAAATATTCGAGTTATTTACAGATCATATGTCACTGAGATATTTATTCTCTTAGAAGGAGTTGAATATGAGACAGCAGAGGTGGTTAGAGTTTTCAATCGCTTATGATTTTGGTCTTGAATACGCACCAGGAAAAGGGAATAAGGTTTCAGATGCACTTAGCAGAAAATATCAGAATGCAATATTGACAATGATAACTTAGTGGAAAGATTTAGAAGCATTGACTAAATGCGGAATATAGTGGAGATTTAAGGCTAATTCTAGTCAAGGAACCGCCATGTTATCATGTTTAGAAGTTCGACCGATAATGATCGAAAGATTGCTTCTAGGAGGATCCATTATTAGCTTAACGGGTTAGAAAGTAAAGGAATGGAACATAGTGCGATGACTTGAAAGATTTCAGTCTTGACCAGAAGGGGTGGTTGAGGAAGAAACGACGACTATGTGGGAAACATTAGGAAGGAAGTTCTTAGAGAATGTCATCATTCGAAGTTCACTATTCATCCAGGAGGAACTAAGATGTATTAGGATATGAAAAGGAGTTTCTTCTAGGAAGGTATGAAAAGAGATGTAGGCTTATGGGTGAGGCAGTGTTTAAACTGTCAATAGGTAAAAGTTGAACATCAGAAACCGAGTGGGTTGCTTCAGCCTTTAGATGTTCCAGTCTAGAAATGGGATTCTATCTCAATGGATTTCATTGATGGGTTGCCAAGGTCGAATAGAGGAAATAAGAATATGGGTTATAGTGGACAGGTTGACTAAGAGTGCACACTTTATACCCGTTAAGTCGACCAGGACAACACCAGATTTAGCTAGGTTATTCATGAAGAATATAGTTAGACTTCGTGGAATTCCTAGTGGTATATTAAGTGAAAGAGTTTCTTATTCACTAGTGAGTTCTGGAAGAGTCTACAGGAGACCTTAGGTGCCAAGCTCAAGATGAGTACCGCTTACCATCCGCAGACAGATGGGCAAATGGAGAGAGTTAACAAAGTCTTAGAGGATTTGTTAAGAGCTTGTGTGCTAGATTTTAAAGGATTATGGGAAGACCATCTATGCATAGTCGAGTTTTCATATAACAACAGTTATCAGACTAGTATAGGGATGGCACTGTTTGAAGCATTATATGGAAGGCCATGCTAATCTCTCGTTTGTTGGTTAGAAACTGGAGATAGACTAATTCTTGGACCGGACTTGGTTAAAGAAGCTGCAGAAAAGATTGAGTTAATTCAATCTAGGATGAAGGAAGCTCAGTCTAGGTAGAAGAGTTATGCTGATAAAAGATGAAAAGACTTAGAGTTCTCTGTCGAAGATCATGTTTTCATCAAGGTGTCACCGATGAAATGTGAAATCAGATTTGGTAAATCAGGAAAATTGGTACCAAGATTCGTTGGGCCATTCCAATTATAGAAAGGATCGGGAAACTCGCATATAGAGTAAAGTTACCGAATAGTATGGTAGGAATCCACAATGGTTTTCATATTTCTCATCTAAGGAAGTGTATTCGAGATCCAGAGACTACTATTACACCGACTATGTTAGATGATCTAGTAGTGGAACCCTATATGACTTTAGTTGGAAAACCGGTTCATATAGTTGCGAAAACTGAGAAGAGACTAAGGAATAAGGAAGTCAGATTAGTCAATGTCCAGTGGTGAAACGACGAGAGAGACTATACTAGGGAAACTGAGAGCAGGATTAGAGATATTTATCCTGACTTGTTTCTTGGTATGTTTTACCTTTATGTTTGATTGTTGTGTGTACCTTATCGTAATTTCAGGACGAAATTATTTAAGAAGGGAAGTCCATATTGACCCTAATTTTGACTAACATTATTTAGAACATTTAATTAGATAAATTAAATGAAATAATATAGATAGTTACGAGATTGAGATTTGTTAATTTAGATGGAGTCATGCCTTAATGAACGTATAAGCAAAGGAAATTTAAAATAAGTAAGTAAGTGGAATGTGGTAAGGGTAAAATGGAAGCATCCTTCATTCTAATACCCTAAACCCTTCTATTCTTCATTCCTTGTTCATTTTAACATTCACAAACAAAACTAAAACCCTATTGAGCTCGGACGGCCAGCATTAAAGAGATTTAAGAAGAAAAGCTAGGATTCAAGTAGAAAGCTTAAGCAAATCAATCAAAGGGCAAATCAAAACCTTTTTAATACCAAGCCAAGGTGAATAATTTATTTACATCTCACTTTTGATAATGATCTCGGTTTCAAGATTTGATCCAAACTATTTTGCAAGTAATATGCCATGTTATGTTTGTTTAAATCGATATATACGCTTGTTGATTATTTATATTGTTTCATATAGATTTTATGATAAGTTTAGATTGGAAAACCTATAAATGACCTCCATATGATTTGCGTTTTTGATATATGGTCAAGAAGATTATTTTAGATATGGGTTTCAAGTTTCATAATTTTATAAGTAATTGTAGATTTATTATGAATTTTCTATGAGAGAAAATAGTTAATATTGGGTTTAAATTATTTAAGGCAATTATATAATGATTTCGGGTCTAAAATTATATATGCTAGAAACATATTAAAAATGAATTATTATGATTTTTGGGGAATTTTCCTAGATATTTTACTGTGGTTATAAAATTATTTAAGTTAAGGGACTTAAATGTTTTATATTTTTTATCAAGGAGAAGGGCTTACTTGCTTAAAATGTTTTAAATTGTTAATTGTGAATTTGGCAGCCTTTTTTAAAAAAGGATTTTGATAAAGAAATGGAAACCAATCATATTTTGACAAATTAGACAAGTTAGGTGAAAAGAAATTACTTTGAAAGGCATGAAATTAGTTTTGTTTCAAATTAGAACTTTGCCACTTCCTTTGCTTGCTTCCATCACCATGCCTAGTTGGGCCTTTTGCACCTATTCGAAACTAATGCACATGATATCAAGCAATTGGTATGTAGTATATTGGAGAAAGGCGGAAGGAATGATGGTGTCGAAGGCATGCTTTTGAAAGGGTTGAAGCCACTTTTAATTGCTTTTGAATCAATCAACTTGCCTTTGTTTTTTAAAGAAGCTTTCGGAAGAGTTGCCGCTTGTTTTTGTTTTAAACGAAGCTTTCAAAGGATAACCACTTTTGAACCTATTTGATACTCATATTGCTGCATTCATACCTATCAAATTAGTTAAGGCTGCTTTTCTTTATAGCCTTAAAACAATGTATTCGAAAGGGGTGCTTTCGTATTTTAATTTTAAAAGCCGCCTTCTCAATGATTTTGAAAGGGTAGTTTAGCCGCTTTTAAATGGTTTCGGAGGCAACGGTTTCAAAAGGGTGGTTTTCGAAGCCATCCTCTTCCTAACTCTTTTACTTGGATTAAAGCTTTCGAAAGGGATACTTTCGCTTCTGTTTTCTTTGACCCAATGGATATATTAAATGCTAAACCCAATTGTTTCGAAAGGAATAATTTTAAATAGTTTCGAAGCAATGTTTCCACCACCCTTTACTTGAGCCCAATGCTTTTGAAAGGTATATAGTGAATGTTTTGAAAGATATGTTTTAAGTATTTCGAAAGGAAGGTTCTATGCTTTCAAAAGATAGGTTTAAATGGTTTTGAAGGAGGATGTCTAAGGTTTTATATATTGGTTTCGAAAGAGACGCTTTTAATTATTTTGAAAGGGATTGTTTAAAGATTTCAAGCAAAGGTTTCGAAGGTATTGTTTTGGCCTTATAGCCTAAAATTTTCTAAGTTAAAAAGAGGCTTTAACTTATTAGAAGAGATAGGTAATCCCATTGATTAGATTTCATCAAGATTGTTTTGTTTAAAGCATATATCATGGCATAAGTATTTTGAGTAAAGCATAGTGCATGATTTCCTTGTTTTATAAAGATATGATTTCAAGGGTAAATTATTTGTAAAGATTGTTTGCAAAGAAATGAAATTTGAATAGGGTAGTTAACCCTATGTATATGACTCGGATATTAGATGACCAGATGGGACTAGTATGGGGTCGTGCCCTATACTTTAGCTAATAACCCCTAGCT
Organism: Allium fistulosum; assembly: GCA_030737815.1. Taxonomy (NCBI): domain Eukaryota; kingdom Viridiplantae; phylum Streptophyta; class Magnoliopsida; order Asparagales; family Amaryllidaceae; genus Allium; species Allium fistulosum. Next base: position 12,506,485 of record JASFAW010000014.1, read on the forward strand.
AATATAAGTCCAAAATTCCAGTGTGTTGGGCTTTGTCATGGATGAGACTAAAATAATGTTACATACAAAAGAGAATATACAGAGTAAAGGTAGGTTATTGGTGAGCCCTCAAAACCATTAGGATAAGTTGAACCTAGCAAAAGATTATGAAGGGCAGATAGCCCAATATTGTGTCTAATAGAAGTTAGAATGTTTATTATGTCTAGTAGGCCTAATCCAGCCAGTGGTTAATAGTTAGCCAGATAAAACTATAGTGTGGACATATAGTCCATTGATTACCTGATTTATATGCATATATGGTATTGCTCTTGCTATTATAATTAGTTTGCTTGTAGGATTTTCATTTGTAAAAGATGTGCTTTCAAAAGGATATTAGTGAGGGGAAACCCATTCCGCTAAGTGGCATGGTCTCACTAAATATTCGTAAACCGGGATGTAATAGAATTATTCACACCAAGCTTTATGTCTAACTCAAAGTTTATGTTTTCCCCTTAAGCTCTCGAGTGCTCAAAATTAAATTTGAGTACATTGAGAGTTAAGGACTTTTTTGGTTTAGTAGGTTGGACGAATAAGCTTCCAAAGACATTCAGGAGGCAAGCTAGCTTTGTAGAAGCTATTTGGTGTTATTTCCGCTGTGATGTATTTATGATGGATATGTCTATCTATATAGTACTTTGATCATCCAAGGGAGCATCTTCATATGTCACTCTTGGCGTCATTTGTAATAATTATATTTGATCAAAACCTGGGAATTGTTTTGGTATTATGTAACTGAATATGAGATATGGATTTGAAATGTAATTAGAAAAGTTGTTTTGAAATCTATGTTGATTTTATTTCATATTCATGTGCTTCTGATATTATGGATACCATTAACATTACCATATTTTGTCACTGGAAGTTAATACTATTGATGACTGCAACATCTGTAGCGCTTAGCTTTGAGCCACAAAGTAGGGATGTTACACATTGGCATTTGCATTTTGGTTAGCATTTGCCTGTCAACCCTGGTTCCCTCTGGTATTGGATCGAAAATTTTCATTGATTGTAGTGCTTACTCCACCTAGATTCACTCTTCCATTTCTTACTTCCGTATCTTGGTTTCTCGTAATCTGCATATGAGCCCTAATAAGATATAGAAGAAAGGTCTAAGAGAGAGAGGAGAGAATATGTACTTATATATAACAAATACATGTACATTACTACAGTGTTATCCCATACCCAATCTTATTCTCGGGTTCATTGGATTATGTTTTCAAAACTATTTTAATCTTTTAAGTTTAACATAAACCAATACTCTGACACCAACTTGTAACATCCCCCATTTTGATGCTTGAAACTAAGTGTTGCGGATACTACAATCATCCATAGTATTAATTTTCGATGACAAAATGCGGCCATGTTAATCATATATATAACATCAGAAGCACATGAATATGAAATTTTTCAAAACACATTATATTAATAAATTTTCACATTTCATTTAAAATAAAATTTCATATTTATTACAAAATCCCATTCGATCCTACGTTAAGAGAAAATATAATTATTACAAAATACTCCAAGAGCGACATATGAAGATGCACCTTGGTTAATCATAATCTAATACTTGGCATTTATACAATTTTCGATTGCATCCATCTATGCAGACAAAACAGCACAGCAAAAAATAAAAGTTTCTAGTAATATCTAGCTTGCCTCCTGCACGTCTACTGAAGCTTATTTATCTAACTAGAAAACCTAAAAACCATGCTTCCAACATACTCAATTGAGTTCCTAAGAGTTTAAGGGGAAAAAAACTTCGGTTTAGACAATAAGTCTGGTGCGAGTAATAGCATTCCATCTCGAACCAAATCTGTGCAGTTAAAGCGCTCGGCAGATTCAAAGAGGTGGAGGTGCAAAAAGTCATAGCGGGGATACAGCGAGGATATAGCGGGATATAGCAGATGGCTCTAAGATAGCATATCAAACTCGTACTTAATGTTTTTACAAATATATAAAGGGTAATTAAATGAAAAATTATCATTCAATTGAATTATAATTAATACATAAATAATTTTAAATAAAAACATGTGCAAATATACTTTAAATAAACGTAAAACTGTTATATAACATAATTGAATTTAGTAGAATATTAGAGCATTTTCATTTCTGAAAATATATTAAAAATTAAATCAAATAAATTAGTTTCATAATTTTTATAATGTATATATGCAATTTTTTAATTCATTTTATTAAAGAAGATATAGCGGAAATAGCGGAATATAGCGGGAATAACGGGATATAGCGGAAATAGCGGGGCTTAAAGCGGAAAGGCTATATTTTGGGGCTATATGGAAAAATCGTAGCGGTAGAAATCCGCTATGAGATATAGCGGGGTAATAGCGAGGCATTAACTACACATAACCAAATAGATATATAGTGAGACCACACCCTAGAGTGGAATGGGTTTTCCCCTCACTGGTACCTTATCCAAAATATGTCAGTCACAGTCATGCACCTGCAACTACAACTGTTAGAGCAACGCAACAAAATCTTATGCTGGTATGTAATGTGGGTTAGTTTGACTCATTTGCCAATTTAGGGTTATGTCTATCCTAAGTTTGTCCATTCTCACAAAACTATCTATCTATCTCCACTCATAGTTTTTCAGGGGTCGCTATGAACCTATTAGTTTTCATGGGTTGACTAATAACCTATCAAAATTCTTAGGGACCACCTATCCTGAATCATAGTATTCATGGGATTACCAAGAACTTATTGGCTTCCATCGATAACACTTTCCATTCATAGTTTTCATGCGACCTTTATGAACCTATTATAATTTTTCGATAACATTCCTTAAACCATAGTTTTCATGAGACACTATGAACCTATTGGGATTCTCCAATAACATACCTCCAATCATAATTTTCATGGGATCATTAAGAACTATAGGGATTCTCCAATAACATTACTCAAGCCATATTTTTAATAGGATGACTATGAACACATTGGACCCTACCAATATCATATCTCAAACTATAATCTTTTGACCAGTTTGGGCATCCTACACATGTGATCTATCTGATCTCCTAGATGCAGTCTACCCACTCGGGACTTAAATTTGACTATACTTACTATTGGGTCAACCTAACTGGTTAGTCTGCCCTTAATTATCCCTAAAATGCAGTTATGGATCATGATGATGCAAGTATGACAATAATAATCATGCAAAAATAACTGATCAAATAACAATAAGAACATATAGCATCCATCATTCAAATATGTTCAATGAATGGTCATTAGCATCTTATAATTATTTAATCTTAAGCAATAACTCCCATTGATAATTTCAAATCAAAACTTGGGCTAGACAATAATTTATTCTTTGACAACCTTTATCATCATATATGATTAATCCACTTAATTCATATTTAAAATAAGGAAAATATAGCCCATTACTTTATTAATTTCTCATGTCAATTATAATCTATTTTAATACTACCATGTACACTTTCGGTATTAATATGAGGACGTAACACCTCTCCTTCATAGGGCATAATGCCATAAGTTAGAATATGTTCTTCGTTGAAAACTTGTGGCATCAATATGGCCGGCATTGATGACATACGACATCAATATTACAAAATTATTGATATCGGGTGTGCTTTAAAACAGTAAGGTCGACATTGATGACTTCCGACATCAATGCCTTAAAACTGTTGATATTGATTTAATAAAGCTGGGCGACTATGCCACTATAAAATAGAATGCCGCGATTGATAATAGGTGGCCTCATCGCTATTTTATACAATGTCAAAAGTTTGTAGATACAAGTGGCATCATTGCCATAATACTTCTATCTCGTAAGTAAAACTAACGGCATCATTACCTAAGTATTTAAGTCATAAATAATACTTAAGGCATTACTGCCTTAAGCTATGGCGTCAAATAGGAAGTATGTGGCATCGTTTAAAACCATGGTGAAAACTTGCAGCATCAATGTCGTATGTTATGGATTTCAAAAAAAAGAAACAAGGGAGGTCAGCATAGTTCTAATATGTTACGAGATTACCTATGTCGACATTGATTCAATGCTGCATGCCTAAGACTTCCACACGAACAGATTCATTCCATACCAACTTAGTTAAGATCGTATGCAACCATTCACATTAATGTTGCTAGGGTTTGGCACAAACATTGGCAACATGGCAATATCGTAAATATCAAAAAAACTATTTTATTTCTATTAAAAGCAAGTACTTTTCACTATCTCTTAACCCTTGTTAATTTTCTATTGATTAAAAACAACCTTTATCAAATTTCTTTTTAGAAAAACCGCTGCAACCTATTTACCTTTTCAAAAATTCATTTCTCACCCTTTAATCAATATTAATTATTTGATATTAATTATAAGCTTCTCTAGCTTATTAAATTCCTAACAAATCATAACTGCATGGGAAAATTCCTAACATTCACCAAAAATCAAAATTAATATATTCTTTAACTTATAAGAATTTCAAGACCAAAATCCTTATTTAATTATTTTAATAATTAAAACCCGAGATATATGCCCTTTCTTCCTTTAGTAATTCATAAAATAATTCCCATTAATTTGAAAAATTATGAAATTAAAAACTCATCTCCAAAATATCATTTTACATAATATATCAAAATTTCGAATCATTAGGAGATCAAAAACTTAGGTTTTAACCTTAAAACCTATTAAATCAATTTCGTAAAAATTCCCATAATTCTTCATTAAATAATATGATGAAATAACCAATCCAAACATGACATATTAACTCAATCAATTTGGAATTAGATCATAAATCCAAAATAAACATGAAAACTAGAGATGAATACTATTATTCACCTTAGACTGGACAATGAAGTTGAGATTTTATGGAGAATGATTTTCCTGGCTTTTTCCTTTGATTTGCTTTAGTTTTCCTCTTCTAATCTTTCTTATTAATGCTCGTCCTTACTAGTTAGATTATTTTGTAAAAACGAGAATAAATGAACGAGAGGGTAAGAGCTTAAGGAAGGCTCTTTCCTAAATTGCACCTTTTATTTATTCCTCTCTATTTTAAGTTTATAACAATTTTATTAGTCAATTAGTTAAGGCCTAACCCAATTAGTTATCAAATCTCAATCCCCATATCACACCACACATTATCCTATTTAATTTATTTGATTAAATCTCCTGAATAATGTTACTCAAAATAAAGGGTGTTATAGGCTGCCCTCCTTAAAGAATTCCGTCCTCTAAATTTCGATAAGGATAATAACAAGCATATCAATTATGCAAAAATCTTTAACATTACATAACAACAGTACTTGCCTACCGGACTAGCAAAAATTCCATATGTAATATACATAGTACGTACTATTATAACAATGCAGGATAAGTCTCTTTATCTTGTCTTCCGTTTCCCAAGTACAGTCTTTCTCGTTGTTACTCCACCGGACTTTCACTAACTTGACTGCTTTTTCCTCAATTTCTTCTCATCTCTTGCTATACTCGCACTGGTTGTCTAATAAAAGTCATATCTAGTTCCACTACTAAATCTTCCAATGCAGTCGGAGTAATAGTAGTCTTTGGATCATGTACATGCTTTCTAAGCTGAGAAACATGAAACACATTATGGATCTCTGCCAAATTGTTCAATAATTCTATTCTATAAGCAAGTTTCTGATTCCCTCTATAATAGAAAATGTATCTACATACCTCGGTGCCAATTTTTTTGTTTTCCAAATCGTACCACACCCTTCATCGGTGATACTTTAACAAAGACCCGATCTCCAACTGAAAACTGTAACATTATTGCCTTGACTGAGCTTCCTTCATTCGTACCTGGATTAGCTTAATCTTTTCCATGGCTTCTCTCACCATATTTGGACAAAGAATCAACTTCGGTTTCCAAACAACATGTTGTTGATTTGCACGGCCTTCCATATAAAACTTCAAAAGGAGACATTCCTATACTAGTCTGATAACTATTATTGTAGGAAAAATCAACTAAGTGGAAATAGTCTTCCTATGATGCGCCAAAATCTAATACACAAGCTCTCAATAAATCTTCAAGTATCTTATTGACTCTCTCTGTCTGCCCATCCATCTGTGGATGGAAAGGGTTACTCGTCTTAAGCTTGGTAGTTAATAGGTCTTGTTGACTCTTCCATAATTCACTAGTGAACAAAGTATCCCTGTTACTGACTATACTACTAGGAATCCCATGCAGTCTAATAATATTCTTTACGAACAACTTAGCCAATACAGGTGCCATCCTTGTCGATTAAACGGGAATGAAGTGTGCACCCTTGGTCAGTCTATCTACTATCCCAAGCACTCTCATTACCCCTATTCGACCTTGGCAACCTATCAATAAAATCCACAGATATAGTATCCCATTTCCAAACCAGTATATCTAAAGGCCGAAGCAAACCACTTGGCTTCTGATGCTCAGCTTTCACTTGCGGGTAATTCAAACATTGCTTTACCCATAAGCCGACATCACTTTTCATACCTTCCCAGAATAAACTCCTCTTCATATCCGAATACATCTTAGTTCCTCCAGGATGAATAGTAAATAACGATCGATGACATTCCCTAAGAACTTCCTTCCTTAGGTCACCAACATTTGGAACACACAATCGTCTCTTCTTTTGTAACCATTCATTCTAGTTAAAACTCCTTTAAATCATCCACCTCGGTTCCACCTTCCAATCTTCTAATCATTTCGGCTAGCAATGGATCATCTTTCTTCATAGAAGCAATCCTTTCGATCATCATTGGTCGAACATCCAAACATGACAATATGGCGGTATTCTTTCCATTCTGCCAATATAGCTAACACCACATTCTGATGTTTTCTGCTAGGTGCTTCAGCAACATTATTTCCTATCCCTGGCTTATACTCAATGCCAAAATCATAAGCTGCTAAAAACTCTAACAATCTCTGCTGTCTCATATTCAACTCCTTCTGAGAGAATAAATACCAAAAGGACTTATGATCTGTTACTCGGTATCCTGACCCGGCTATATTGGACTGATAGCAGATGGTAGATTTGACTGTTATCGAGAACGATGGCCATGGAGCAATGGTTGTAGGACCCCGAAAGTAAAGTATAGGTGGTTATACGAAGCCAGAATTGGATGGGGTTGGTAGATAAACAATGCAGGATGCTTGAAATATGGATATTGGCTTGGACAAGCAAGGGATCGGCATGGCTTGGTAGTATCATAGGTTCAGCATGAATGGATAGGCAAGGGGTCAGCATGGTCGAAGCAAAGGAGGGATCAGCGTAGGTGAAAGTAGATGGGTCGGCATGGTCAAGGCGAGATGGATCGGCGTGGTCAAGGCAAGATGGATCGGAATAGCCTCTGAAAGATGGATCAACATGGTCAAGGCAAAATGGATCGGCATAGCCTTTGAAAGATGGATTGGCATAGCCTTTTGAAGATGGATCGTCATGGCTTGATAATAGGCAAGGGATTGGTATACTCGAGTCCATCAAGAAGGGATCGTCACAGGTAAGAAACTAAGTTCATTCTTGATTCTAACGATCAATATCTTGGGATCCAGAAGTCCAAAGCAAATAAAATTTGGAGAGCAAGGTATATGGACCCTAAGGAACCTACCCTAGGGATCGCATGTCAAATGGACTAAGAATAAGGGATCGGCATATGTCCATTTGGAGGGTGCATCAGAAAATAGCTTGCAGAGGGAAGTTAAGCCAAAGATCAATCAAAAGCATGAGCTCCACTAGTCCAAATGACTTGATATTTGAAGAGACAACATACCTAAGCATGAAGAAGCCACCATAGGGATCGCGGCCTAAGAATCGACCAATGAAAGGATCGGTACCGATCCCTCTTCATTGGGATTTTGGCTTAATGACCCCTATGGTGAGCCCTTATGGATTAGGAGGTCCTATAGCCAAAGTTTCAGAGAGATTGGCGGTTACCTTCACCTATAAATACTGGACTAGGGGGTCATTCTGAGGATCTTTATGCTGCTAGTTGCATAAGTCTTTATTGAAATCAAGCTTTTTCTTTCTTCTTGCTGATGTAATCAAACTATTAGTGAATCAATAAATATAATCTTCAAAGTAAACATAGGCATATAACATCGAACCACTATAAATTCTTGTGTTCTTGATTATTGCTCTGATTTATCTGTTAGTTTATTCTATTCTTCGGTTTCAGTTTTACTTTCTTCATTTACTTCTCTATATAAATCTATTCTAAGATGTTTGTGACCAATTTGGCTGCAAATATTTTGGTGCTTTCTCTGAGAACCTGATTCTCGGCCTGGTAGGATCCCCTTTGTTGCTACTGGATTGGGGAAATCTCCCGAAGGAGACCCATAGTTATCTTCATAAAGTTGCATATACTACTTAGATTTACTGAAATCTAAGCAAGGAGATCGATAATGTTGAGATATACTAGATCTACTTCTCAGAATGTGGATTGAAATGACACTGCTATCATTCAACAAGAAGGCCCAAGCAACTAACCTGCAAATTTGAATGCAGATCCGATTGAAGTTCAGAACCCTGTTGATTCTATAACCAGACCTGAATTTCACAATCTAATGAGAGAGTTGATGGAAAGCTGTCAACAACTAAATGAGCAAATTTTGACCAATATTATCCTTATGAACCAGATTACTCAACAATAGCGTGGGAAGGCCAGAAGGAATCCCACTCCTTACTCGGCATCGGAAAGTTCAAGCTCATCAGATGAATACCATAAGCTTAGGCGTCGTAGGGTTGAAGAAGATCACGCAGAAACATCGGAGCGCCGCTTGGCAGACCAGTATGGTCTGCCAAGGCCGATTGGTGCTGATCCCTCCCTAGGGGTCAGTATCGATCCCTCATACAAAGAAGGAATTTCCCCATTACACTTGGGGAATCATGCTGGAGTTATTCCCGGAAGTTTAGATGGTGGAGTTCGATCGAATACTAACCAAGTACCCTGCCAGAATGACGAGGAGATAAATGTTCAAGGTATGCATCAAGAGGATAGTGAACCAAGAAGGCGTGAAACGGCCCGTAGACATTGATCGAACCATTCATGTGAGGTGGAGCACGACCACTGCTTGGCACCCCCTATTCAGATGCCGGACTTATCAACAATGGTCAAATAATTGGTGAGAGAGAACCAGGGCTTGAATAATGATGATTGGGGAATTTTGATAAGACATACCCATTTACTGACAATGTTCTACATGCGGAATATCCAAGGAGGTTCAACATGTCATCAATGCCTGCCTACGAGGGAAAAATGGACCCCAGGCAGCATATTATGAGATACGAATGGCTGATGGATTCTGAAAGAGCCAATGATGCGACCAAGTGCAGATGCTTTCCCATAACTTTTTCCGAGATAGCAACGATGTGGTTCACGAGACTACCTCCACGGTCAATTTCGAGATTAGATGAGTTGGCAACCAAGTTTGTAGCTGAATGCAAACGAATCGTCCTAAAGACGTGATGTCCCTTTATAGCGTAATCCAGGCTCTAGGGGAATCGTTGAAGGATTACTTGGAGAGATTTCATACCGCCGCCACGGAGGTTAGTAACCCAAATGATCATGTTATACTTATGGCTATGACGAAAGGGATTGATACGGAATCGGAGTTTGGCGATTGGCTGGCTGGAAAACCGCCTGCCACTTTGGAGCGCTTCTGTTCAAAGGTAGCTCAGTTTTTGAGAAAGGAGGAGGCTAGGTCCTCTAGGAAAAATAACGTTGCAGGACCAAGTGGAGAACCAGTATAGGGTAATATTGTGATAAAATAGTTTGATGACAGTTCCGGGAAAGTTCATGTGAGTTTTCAGAATAAGCCGAATCAACAAAAGAAAGACGGAGATAAGACTCGAGAGCAGAAGAGGGATTTTGGGAGACTAAAGCCTAGGATTCCAATGTATGACAACTACACGTTGCTAAACATTTCCCTGGAGAATATTTATCTATCCATTTGCAATACCATGCAGTACAGGAAGCCGCCTCCAAAAGAGTCGTCAGAGAGACAGAAGCAGACCGGTAAATATTGTTGGTTTCATGAGTGTTATGGGCACAATAGAAATGAATGTATGAATCTCTAGGATGTGATGGAAAAAGAAGTTACAACAATTTGTGAAAGCCGCATAGGATGGCGGGCAGGAAACTTCTGACCCCAACCGAGGACAAACCCCGCGTAGGGCTGAGGAGCCTGCATGGACCAATGGAAGACTGGTGATAAATATAATAGTTGGAGGACTGCACCTTGCGGACAGGAGTTGGTAAGAGGTGAAGAATTATGCAAGCGCGATAAGGCATGTAGATTTTGAATGATGTTCGAATACGGAAGATGGAGCTTCGGCAAAATAGCAGCGCACCATGTTAGATGATACTGTGTTTAGAAACAAGGATGCAGACAACGTAGAGGCTCCAACAATTGACCCAATAGTCATGTCATCTACGATTGGTTCTGCGTTGGTGAGAAGGATTTTGATTGATTGTGGAAGTTCGATGAATATAATCTTCAAAAAGGCATATGACCAAATGAGAATGGAAGACAAAGACTTAAAACCATCTAAAGCTCGTATTCATGGTTTTAATGGCGCTGCGACCGAGGCTGTTGGATACGTGGAGTTACTTGTTGAATTGGGAGAAGGTGAATGAAGGAGAGTGCAAATCTTACCGTTTATTGTTTTGGATGTTGACTCTCCGTAGAATGTTTTTCTGGGCCGACCGGCCCTAGCTGAATTTCGGACAGCGCTTGCTCCATGGTGTTTAACTTTAAAGTTTATGATAGATAATGATGTAGGAGTTGTTCATGGTGATCAGGGGTCTGGACGTGCCTATTATGTAGATGAGTTGAGGGAAGCTCAATGTAAGGAGAAGGGAAAGGGTGTGGACAAAGTTGTCTGCATCCTAACCACTGAAGATTGACAACCAACGCTTGAGCCTTGGCTCGGGCACCATAGTCGGTTCTCTAGAGATATAGATCCGAGAAATGACGAAGAGAAGCCCAAAGTGACCAAGGCTACACCGGCTGAGCTTACGATTGATATCACTGTCAGCCACGATGACCCATCACGAGTCTTGAAAATTGTGTCACACCTTAGCCCCCCCGAAGATGAAAGAACTTACGGGTTTTCTCCGAGCGAATCTAGATGTATTTGCTTGGACTCACTCTAACACATATGGAATCTCTCCTGCCATTGCAAGCCATGCATTGGATAGTGATCCGAAGTATGTTCCGGTGAAGCAAAAAAGACGAGGCATGGATCCGGAGAGATCTGTCACTTTTAAAGAGTAGGTGGATAAACTAAAAGTCAACAGGTTTATCCATGACTCCCTCTATCCTGAATGGATATCTGATCCCGTACTTGTGAAGAAGACGAATGGAAAATGGAGAATGTGCATTGATTACTCATATTTGAACAATGTGTATCCAAAATATAGCTTTTCCCTTCCAAGGATTGATCAACTAGTTGATTCAACTATAGGACATGAATTGCTATCTTTTATGAACGTGTATTCGGGATATAACCAAATCCCGATGCATATTCCCGATCAGGAGCACACCAGTTATGTTACAGATGTTGGGCTATATTGTTATGTAGTAATGCTGTTTGGATTGAAGAATGCCGGAGCAACCTATCAGTGCTTAGTTAAAAGGATGTTTAAAGATCAGATTGGAAAAACAATGGAAGTGTATTTGGATGATATGCTCGTGAAGTCATGATGATCAAGCGACCACATCAAAGACTTGGTAGAAATGTTTGACATTCTCCGATATTACAAGATAAAAATCAATCATTTGAAGTGTTCCTTTGGTGTTGCATCAGGAAAGTTCTTGGCCTTTATTGTCAATGCCAATGGAATAGAAGCTAATCCAGAGAAGATTCAGGCTATCCATGATATCTAAGCACCAAGGACCATTAAACAAGTGCAGAGTCTGAATGGGAAGGTTACCGCTTTAAGTCGATTTATCTCCAAAGCTACCGATAAAGGCATTCCTTTCTTTGATTTGATTAGGAAGGGAAAAAGAAACTTCGAATGGACACAGGATTGTAAAGACGCGTTCCAAGCTCTAGTGAATCATTTGGAGAGACCCCCTAACTTGTCAAACCGATAGATCATGAGGAGTTGTATATTTATTTGGCTATACCAGCGCACGCTATAAATGCTGCCTTGATTCGTGAGGAGAATCGGATCCATAGGCCGGTGTATTACGCCAGTAAACGATTGACAAGAGCAGAAATGAACTATCCGAAAATAGAGAAATTGGTGTACTGCTTGTTGATTGCATCATGAAAGCTTCGTCCGTACTTCTAGGCGCATCCGATCAGTAATTACACCGACCAGCCGTTACGATAGGTCCTACAGCGAACTTTGACATCTGGGAGGTTACTCAAATGGAACATTGAGCTCAGCCAATTTGACATTACTTTTCTCCCTCGAAGAACTATCTAGGGACAGGCTTTGGCGGACTTTATAGCATAGTTTATTGTGCAAGATGATCTTCCATAAGGAAGTGAAATCCCTACTATACGATGGCAATTATATACTAATAAAGCATCTAATGATCATTTTCTAGAGCTGAGATTGTGCTTGTAACACCTTAAAATCGGTCGATTTATTATGCTTTGAAGCTTGATTTCCTAGCAAAAAACAGCGAGGCTGAGTATGAAGCTTTGATTGCTGGACTTAAACTCACTAAAGAACTTGGAGTTAAATATCTTGAAATCTTTTATGATTTGCAATTGGTGGTGTATCAAGTAAGAGGAGACTATCAGGCAAAGGGACAACATCTTGCCCCATATCTTACCCAAGTTCAGGAGTTGTTGACAGAATTTGAATATTATGCCATTTCACATATTTCACGCGATCAAAACAGAGAGGCTGATTCGTTGGCTAGTACCGGTGATGCACTACAGATGGGTTTGGTGCCGATCAAAGTATTAGATACCCCAAGTATGAACATGATGGAAATCAATCAAATACTAGAGGCAGAATCTGAAAGGGAATCGTGGATGGCTCCAATTAAAGACTATCTACTGTACGGAGTCCTGCCTGATAAAAGAAATGAAAAGCGACAAGTCCTTCGTAAAGCTTCACGATATATTATGCAAGAAGGAGTCATGTTTAGGAGGGGTATCTCAGTCCCTCTACTCCGGTGTATCGCTCATGATGAGATAAGGCGTGTCTTAAAAGAAGTTCATGAAGGGGAATGTAGCGATCACACTGGAGGGAAAACTTTGGCAAAGAAAATACTCCATCATGGGTATTATTAGCCAACTGTAAATCGAGACGTAGCTGATTATGTAAGACGGTGTGATAAATGCCAATAGAAATCACGCAAATGGTCAGCCCATGGCCATTCGCTATGTGGGGTATAGACATTATCGGTTCTCTACTGATCCCTAAAGGTGGCGTGAAGTATTCTATTGTAGCAGTTGATTACTTCACCAAATGGGCCAAGGCGAAACCTTTAGCTACGATCACAACCAAGAAAGTAATCAATTTCATCATTCGGAACATCATATGTCGTTTTGGTCTCCCACAGACTACTGTAACTAATAATGGGACTCAATTCGGTAGTGATGAATTTAAAGACTTTCGCCAAAGATATCGTATTGAAAAGAGATTTGCGGCAATCGCTCACCCTTGGGCAAATGGACTAGTTGAAGCTATAAATAAATTCATAAAGTCAATTATGAAGAAGCGTTTGGAGAAGGCTAGAGGCAAGTGGGTGGATGAACTCCCTACGGACGAAACTGATTAATATTGATGTCTATAAATAGGCTCCCAGAGTTTGGAATCAATCAATCATGCTAACTCCCGATGGGATCAAACAAGGTGAGCTCAATCAACTTGTTCGCTCAACAATTCCCATTTATAATCCAAAGAAGGGGATACGTAATAAGGAACGAATGTGGCCGACAATCTGGAGATTGAAACATTCCTGCCTGGATAGTGGGACAGAAACAAAAATCTAAGCCACCAAGATATGACCGATCGCTCGCTAAATCAAAACTCAAAATTCTAGGGGGTAAATGAATCAACCAAAAAAGAGTGTGACCTAACTGCTCTCCAAAATAACTCTAAGTCTCTAGAGTACGTACTGGAGTATAAGCATAAATTGGGTGGAGACCGACTGCCCACGAAACAACTCTAAGTCCCTAGAGTGCGGATTGGAGTATAAACATAAATCGGGTGGAGACCGACTGCTCGCGGAACCACTCTGAGTCCCTAGAGTGCGGACTGGTGTATAAATGTAAATCGGGTGGAGATCGACTACCCGTGAGATAACTCTAAGTCCCCAGAGTGCGGACTAGAGTATGAACATAAACTAGGCGTGAACCGACCACCCATCAACTAAACCTTATCCCAGAGTGTGGATATAATCATGAATGAATAGATGAGTGGATTTCGACCGTTCTCTATTCCATAAACTCTGGCCTGAAACCGATAGGAGGAGTATAAACTTACTAAGGATGAAATTCGATCATCTGACTTCTGGCCTCGCCAAATCAATGCCCGGGGCAGAAGCACAGTCATTCAAAAAACTACTGAAACCGACAACATAACACTAAGGCCCGAGCCCGATGTTTGATACGACTAGAGGCCACGACCACTTGGAGGCCTTGGGATGGAGTTGGTGAATTGTTACCAGAATTTACAAGCAACGAATTACAAGTACATTGAATGGAAAGTAATCGTTCAACTACTTAAATAACAATTCACACGAAGCATAACAGAAAACAAAAGCCTTTATTTACATAACAGGATTCGAAATTTCAGTACAAGTTATTCCAAAAGATTGGGATTTATACCTGTATAACTACGACAAGTGAAAGAAAAGACTATGCAAACTATATACATTGAGCTAAAGCAACAACTACTTCTTCGACTTCCTCTCTCTTTTGGATTTCTCATGGGTAGAACCACTCATACTTCTCTTTCGGGACCCTTTGTCGCCTTTGGCCAGAGAGCTTGTGGAGGTAGGAGGAAGTTCATCAGTGATCGACCCACCCGGTGAAATAATTTGCAATGGCATAAGATGAGGATCATCGACGTCCACCTTGATGGTTCAATTTAAACCTTTCTCTTCAACAGTTCCACCTTTTCGATTTGCTCCTTCTTGCTGGTCTTATCAGTGTGTTCTAAGGCATCGTTAATTATTACGTCATCAGATTTGTCGGTCGAGAGTGGATCCTCGGTCTTATCTTCATCGAGGGCACCGATGACTTGAGCATTGGGACCCCGAACATTAGCAGTAGCCGGGGCTTCAGCCGTTTTCTCATATTGATCTGCAACAGCACCACTTCTAGGAGTTTGACTAGGGCCCGGAAGACCTGCAAGATTTGATGAAACAGAGAGATTAACTCAAAACCATTGCGCATGAAGAATGAAGACTTTTCATATACTAAGGAGTAAAGTGAAATACCAGCATTTGGTTGACTCTCTGTAGTTGCCAGGGTGCCTCCTTCCAAAATAGGGGATAACATCTTGGATTCGAAGCCGGGCCGGTCCGGATCATAGCCAAGATCCTGCTCTGTGTCAAGAGAGATTGATGTTCTGGCTACTTAGGATGGAGATGGATCCTTAGCATTAGTCCCTGAAGACCCGACAATATTCTCTCCTCTTTCAGTAGGTGCAGAAACATTGAAAATATTTAAACTTTGCGGCAGCTAGATCCGAAGGCTCCTTTCCACGAACAATTTCCCTCAGTAATTCTTCTTCGTTGAGCTCGGCTTCACCTAGTTCTTTTTTCTTCATCTCGACGATATGCTCCCAAGCTTCAACGAGAGATTCGAAATAACCGATGTGCACATAAATGTGCATATTTTTACTTCCATATTTTATCAAATTTAATTAAATAAATGAGCATATAGGGTATTTAACATGTTTAAACCAATATTTCAATTATTTTCAAATCATCATTTATTCATCTTCATATAGGGGCAAAATGGTCAGTTTTGTGCATAATTTAATTTGAGAATATTTATTTGCACATTTTATTTGTATTCGTAGGAAATTGGATGACAAAATGGAAAGTGGGTTTCATGGAAAATATGCATGCACAAGAAGATACAAAGGATTGAAGATGGAAATAATTCAAACCATATATCATAGAGGACCCCACTTACCCACTTATCTTAATCTATAATTAGAAGCTAATGTACAAGTTAGTAGAGCTAAAAGTTTCATGCACATTTAATGGAGGATTATCTCTTGCTAATGATAACTTGGTGGCCACACTTCCTAAGGGGTAGTTTGGGTAGTTCCCAAAAATTGGATTAGGGTTTTAGGCTTGTATAAATACCCCATATGTTCATGTAATTAATCTCTTAGCCTCCTTTGAGTCTCCTCTTGTAGTTAGTTTAGTTTTAGGCTAACAAATAAAAAGAGCTCTCTTTTCTATTTCATGGCTTCTTAGCCATTTCTCGTATGCAATTTTAATTCATGCACTCTTGTTTTATGTTCTTTTCTTTTTTATTTCCTTTCATGTTAGTAGCTTAGTTTATTTTTATGCAAGTAGATTAGCTTTCAATTTATTTTAATTTGCTCTCTATTTTCCTTTTGTTTTTATTTCATGTTGAATGCTACATTTGTTGAAATGATAACAAATATGAGAGGCTAAACCCCTTCAATTTAGGGGTAATGAAGCTCTCTTAATCATGTAGATTCAACATTTTGATAATTTTTGATCTCCTTTTGTGCTTAATAGAATGATTGATGTGGTAAATATTTTTTTGTTTTAGCTTTGAATTTGATAGCCTATGTTGTTGACACCAAATAGGCTATGCTTAAACAAACATAAACACAAATTACCTCTTCATCTACATATGATTATGGTAATGAGTGGATTTTAAAATCAAAATTTGATGGTCTATATTCCTAATCAATAGTTAATGGATCATGCTTAGAATATATTTTATTTTCAACTTCATTGTCATTTGTCATGAGAGTTAAAAAGTAGTTTAGTGGTTGTGTTATAGTTTGATGGTTTATATTGGGCTAATTGAGAGCATAAATATTCCATACTTATGATAAACACATCAACTAAACTCACTAATGACCAAAAGAGAGATCATAATTTCATTTTGTTGATTTATGTGATCATGAGAAGGACATTGCTTCTAAATTGCCTTCAAACTCTCATATTCTTATCCATTTTCTTTTGCTAGTTATTTACAATTTTAGCTTCACACATCTCAAATTTTTGGTTTAATTTGATTGAATAGAAATTTAAAATCTAAAAAATTCCCTGCGGATCGACCCGTACTCGCCACGTACTAACATTGTACGCCGTGCACTTGCGGTTATTTTTATTTGAAATTTGATTGGCTATTTTCTAATCCGATAAAGAATTGGCCGTCAAACAAGTTTTTGGCGCCATTGCTTGGGAATTGTAGTGATTTTTATTTCTATTCTTCGAATTATTGTTGTTTGATTTTATTGCGTGTTTGTTTTGTGTGTTCATTTGCATTTTATTTAAAAAAATATTTGTGTTCTGTGTTTGTGTGATTTTTGTTTGCATTTCGATTATGTGCTTGTTGTTTTTCTATTTGCTTTTGCATTTGGATATTTTTAAAAAAATATACACAATTTCATTTGAAAAAGGAAAAAAAATTATTCCATTCGATTTACAATTTTCAATTTCTATTTTCAATTGCAACTTCACAATTGCAACATTTCTATCAAAACCCTACCATGACTCACTATTTCTGCCCTTTGCTTCGACCTGCCTTGCCTCTGCTTCAATTTGCCTCCCCCTACCATTACTGCTTTAGCCACTTCTACAATTCACATTCACATTCATCTCTGATCAGTCACTCCACATTCATCTCTAACAACAAAAATCCCTCACCATCACATTACTGCACATACCCTCCTTGCCACTTCCCTGTGCATCAAAACTATGCATATCATTACTGAAACACTGCATCACCTCCTTCCTTGCTGCCTGACCACCAAACAACCAACATTCCACAAGAACTGTCACCACAATATCACTTCGTACATCAAACCAGTGCAACAACCTTTGTCTTTTGTTCACAACCAAACTTCCTCCACCATACATTATCAAATCTCCTCCAAACCCACTGCCATACCACCAGAAACCGTCACCACACTTCATCCCACTGTCATACTCACCACAACATACAAACTTATTTGCTTGTAACATCAATTACACACTGCAATATCCTCACTGTGCATTTCTGCCATCAATCACAGTACAAACATCATCTACATACAAACCATAACTGCACAGTGCTCTGCCTTCACAAATCCCTGTTCCCCCATATCAGTGCTTCAAACAAAAACCTGAAACCCTCTGTGCACTTCATTTGCTTACTGACTGCAATCCACCTTACACACCACATCCTCCCACTACCATCAACATCATACAAAACCACCATCACAAGTGCCTACATCACACTGCCTGACCACACCAGTGTCATCAACCATCTTCAATATTGTCAACAACCTTCCATTCACCCCTATATTGTGCACATGCACATACTTGCACACTTACGTACACCGCAAACCTATGTTCATTCATCCTTCCCACTACATTTCTACTTCACCACAAACCAACAGTTCCAGTTCATTTGCATATTTCATAATACATTCAACATTTATCATCATACCCCCTGTACCCAAACCACTATCCAATCCCTACTGCACCAGTCACAACCACTTACTGTCTTCTTACCAAAAACCATCACCATACCATTACACTTCTGCCATCTCTTCAAACTACTGACAGACCCCTTCCATTATCTACCATCTTAACTAACATCTTTCACAAACAACGGTCCATCAAGCCACTGCTGCAACAGTACCCCAATACCACCCACTGTCAACACAAACTTCTTCAATTCAAACTTCTTCAATTCAATTCAACAAGCTAATCATTCCACCACCTAACCATAATCAGACCATATCACTTTAATCACCCTTGTTGCACAAACAACCACCAACAATTCTCTCCCCTGCCTTCAAATACTTCCCACTGCCTGTACATCATACATCCAAACTGCATCAACATACTTGCTTACAAACAGTCTCACAAAACACATCATCTTCTCACAAAACCAACACTGCCTACTTCACACAATCATCTCCCACATTGCTGTGTATAAACCATACCTGCATATACAAACTCCAGCCATTCACATACCACTTTATACCACATTAAAACCCTCTGGCACATCACCATTGCGCTATATTGCTGCACCATTTAACTAAGCACCATTTAACTTCAACCAGAACTACATCCCATCGCTTAACTTCAGTAACCCACTTCTGCAATCTCTGCAAAACTGTGTGCATCCCATCATCTGCTGCATATCATTTAAACCATCATCCCCCACTTGCCTGCATGTCACCACTGTTATCATAACCACACTTTTCTACTAAACCTCCTATGCCTGCAACATACCCACATCAGTACTTCTCTGTTGCTTCTTCCACTAACAACTACAGCCATCAAAAACCCACGGCAACATCTCCAATTCCCCTTCCTTACTTCATATCTGCAACCAAACTCACAAACCCACAACCCCGCATCACCTCCATCACCTATCCACAATTCCTCATCGAACAACCCAAATCACCAAATCGAACAACTACAGATTGCCACAAACTCCAACCGTGACCTACCCACAACCCAATCACAGCATGAATCGATTCCAAAAAAACACAGAAAAGGGAAATTGGGTGAGCAGAAATTGGATTCAAAATTGATAGAAATTGAAGAATTTGTGAAAGGGAAAAGTTGAATAAGCAAAAGTGGTCGAGAAAAATAGTTGCTGGATTGTTTCTTTTTTTATTGAATGAACTAGTTTTGAGTTGGACGGTGTATTTTGTTTGGGCCGGGTGGTTTTAACTTTCTTTCTTTTTTAGAGTTTTGTTTCCTTTTTGTTTTGTTTTGGTCCTTTTTGTTTTTCCATCTTGTAAAAAAAATTGGGTTGAGTTAGATTGTCTTAAGTTTCTTTTTGCCCTAAAAAACATTCTCTTTTAATTACTTTGTTTTAGTTTCTTTTGTTTACTTTGTGTTAAAAAAACGTATTTTCTTTTGTTTACTTTGTTTTGTTTAAATTGTTTTAGTTTTGTTTAATTTGTTTTATCCTTAAAAAAATATTTTAAATTTGTTTTTTTTTGTTTTAATCTATTTTAAGTTCCAGCCTTATACAAAAAAATAAAATAAAATAAAAACAATTGTATATATCTTGTTCGAAATTTCAGGTTGCCAAAGCAGAAAATTGAGAGGAATTGCTTGCTTTGCTTTGCTTGCTTATAAAAAAATCGCCGCTAAAAAAATTGCTAACAGTTCTGCACGCTCTAGTATCGTGCCCTCATCAACTGTTTTTATTTGCTTTGCATTGTTGGCTTCTTGCATTTAAAAAAAATTCAAAAACAAAATACAAATCTCATTCGTAGTTGCATTGTTAATACACGTTTAATTTCAGTTTTGCATTTCATCTTAGAACTTGACTGATAATAACGCTTAGATACTTGACTTAACGGAGTCGCGAGCTCACCTAGGGCTTAATGTATTTTGACAGTTGTCTTCCTTGAAAAAATTTATTTCTTGGTTTCTAGGCTATAGCAGAGCAATAACCATTTATAAATATTATGGTGATTCGTAAATATTATAGTGGTTGTTTCTCTGAAGGTACTTAAACCTTCGGCTGTATAGCTACGGTGATTCGTGGTGCACCGATAAATCCTGTCTGTTACCTGACTAAGAACTATCTTGTTGGATTAAGACAAACTGTGATTATACAATACTTAGGATAGAAAATTTGTAATTAAGTCTTTGCATTCATTTAGTTGCATTAATTCATGCATATTTTAAAATAAATTTCAAAAGCCAAAACTAAGAAATTTTATAAATATTTCTTAACTTAGTTTTTTATAAATCCTTTCTTTTGAAATTTTTCCATCAAAATCAAAAATCCAAAAAAAAATTTGAGTTAGTTTTTTTAGAAAACAAAAATCCAAAGAAATATAAAACCTATTGAAAATCCAAAAACAAAACAAAAATCAAATTTCCATTTTTTAAAAAAATGAAATTCCTTTTGGTAAATAGTTTTCCTTTATAAAAAAAATCCAAAAAAACATTTTGAAAATGTTGGAAATTGCTTATTCTCCAGAATTTTACGATAGTTGTGAAAATCAATACCAAATGCTTATGGATATTTTAATAACAACTATTATACAAACAATTCGAATTTTGAACCACAAAATTTTCAAAATGACGACCAACTCTCAAATCTTGAAAATAACATTGAAATGATTTCTTCATTACTTGAACTCTCTACACAACAAAATCAAATGATAAATGATTTGTGTAATTCAAAATAATCAGGATTTGAATTCTCTTTAAAATTCAAACGATTTCGATTACAACCCATGCCAATTCAATTTCGAACTCCAAAATGAATCTCAAAATCAAAATGAAATTGGAAACAACTATTTAAATGATTTGGCATTGGGAGTTGTTTCAACGATGGTGAAATTTTTTGTTCTCAACAAGTTCAAATCGAAAATTCTCGAGTTAATAATTATAAATTGGATTTCGTTGAGCAAATGGGATTTTGTTTGAAACATATATGAAACAAAGTGAGAAACAAAATCAAATCTTAACGTGTGACGAGTCAAATAATAATCCACCTTTTATCCAATTTGATGATTTTCAAATAACAACTTTTGAAACTGAAAACGACAATCTTAACGAAGTTGTTGAAAATATGGTAATTGAGTTGGATTTCAATTTGTTAGAAAGTGTGGAACCAAATTTAAAATTCGATCTTCCTTTTTTCAATTTTGAAAAATTGAGTACAACAACTTTGGATTTTGAAATTAATACGTGCAATGAAGTTGTTAATAATCCAACAAAGGAAGATGAATTTTGTGAACATAAATTTTTTTGGATTTTTCAAAGACGAGTTGTTAAATTCTGAAGGGACAGACTTAAATCACCATTTTGAGTTTAAAATTAATAATTCTGAAGAAGTTTTCAATGATAAGTTTAAATTTCAATTTGGTGAAAATGAACCTGAACTTCAACCAATTATTCTATCAACCTCAAAAATCATCAAAAATAAAACAACTCATATGATTTTAATAAAACGACATTCATTTTTCCAAATCAACATTCAACTTTGAAATCTTTTATGGTTTGGTTTTCTGGGCTTAAGCCGTGTCTCTCATACTTGACGAGACAAATGAATTGGTCTTTGGAAGACCGCTCCATTTACTCTTTGACGATATACTTTCTAATATCATGTAAATAATAACAGTTTCATTTTTCATGTAAATATTGGTCATAAATTTATTTTTATTTTATTTTTCTCCTTTCAATTGGGTTGATTGTGGGGACACAGTCAAAATCAAGTGTAGGGGAAGTTTCATCTTCATTTCTAATTTTTCATGGTAATTTTTAATTTTTCATGGTTTATTTTTTGCATTTTTCTTTCCAAAACTCAAAATAAATAATAATAAAAAAATTCCAAAAAGAATTTTTTTTAGCATATGAATTTACTTTTGAAAAGAAACACTATAGGATAAATATATGGATTTTGGTTATTAAACTAAAATTTTTGAAAATTTAATTGTCTTAGCAAAAATAAAAATAAAGTTGATTACAAGTAGCGAAGGTTTTACTAGTATATAGGAAGGGTCATGGTGATAATTATGAAGTATATTCTAATTGAAAATCTTTGTTTAAAAAGTGGTGGATTTAAAGAAAAGGATATAACATTTTTTATCTTTTAAGTTAAATGGTGCTAAGATGATTTTGCAAAAACTCTCTCTTCAAAAAGAAATATATATACATAACAAAAAAATTTTGTATATAAGTATATATTTTATAAACACCTAGAGTCATGTGTTCACATGCAAGTGTGTACACTCGCCATGCTCTGTATCCTTCTCACGTAAGCCCGAAAGGTAGTGCACGATCGGTATATCTGGCCTCAGTTTATCTGAGTTAGGTGTACCTGTATAAAAATTCTTTTATTAATAATGCCTATAGTCGATAGGTGTACACATTTGTGTGTTCACTCGCCACGCTCTATATTCCCCTCACATAAGCCTGAAAGACAGTGCACGGGTGATATATCTAGCCTTAGTTATTCTGAGTTAGGCATATGTAAATATTGTTATTATCAATAAATTTTTCAAATAAGAGAGAGTAAGCAATTGAAATCCAAGCACTATTTTAACTTATGTGATTTGACTTGTTATTGAAAAGAAATGAAAATACCACTTTGAAAAACTTTGATAACCAACTAAGGATCCATTTCATAGTTACATTATGTTATCAACCGAAACAACTAGCCAAACTAGAGTATATTTGTTATGATAACTCAATTTTTATTGGAAATTTTGACAAGAAAAAGGACTTAAATTTCATGATGATGACCAAGACTTATATTTAACATATTTGTGTCAATTTAAAAGTAAATCCTTCATTTGTAAATATTTTCGAAAAACTTTCATTCATATCTTTGTAAATAAATCTTGCATTTAGGAATTTTTCACTTTGCATTTGGATTTTGTGGGTAGTATACGCTAAAAACCCTCACGAGACAACACTCGTCCTACTAGGAACAACCAGAGGTTTAACGGCTTGTTGCATACGCTCAATGTAATCGTGTTTCCTACGAAAATGGATTTATCTTAGTTTTAGTATTTTCAAGCACGAATAAAAAGATAAGTGTGGGGGTATTTGATGTGCACGTAAATGTGCATATTTTTACTTTCATATTTTATCGAATTTAATTAAATAAATGAGCATATATGGTATTTAACATGTTTAAACCAATATTTCAATTATTTTCAAATCATCATTTATTCATCTTCACATAGGGGCAAAATGGTCATTTTTGTGCATAATTTAATTTGAGAATATTTATTTGCACATTTTATTTGTATTGGTAGGAAATTGGATGACAAAATGGAAGAGGGTTTCAAGGAAAATATGCATGCACAAGTAGATACAAAGGATTGAAGATGGAAATAATTCAAACCATGTATCATGGAGGACTCCACCTACCCACTTACCTTAATCTACAATTAAAAGCTAATGCACAAGTTAGTGGAGCTAAAAGTTTCATTGACATTTAAATAGAGGATTATCTCTTGTTAATGATAACTTGGTGGCCACACTTCCTAAGGGGTAGTTTGGGTAGTTCCCAAAAATTGGATTAGGGTTTTAGGCTTGTATAAATACCCCATATGTTCATGTAATTAATCTCTTAGCATCCTTTGAGCCTCCTCTTGTAGTTAGTTTAGTTTTAGGCTCACAAATAAACAAAAGCTCTCTTTTCTAGTTCATGGCTTCTTAGCCATTTCCCTTATGTGATTTTCTTTAATGCAATTTTAATTCATGCACTCTTCTTTTATGTTCTTTTCTTATTTATTTCCTTTCATGTTAGTAGCTTAGTTTATTTTTATGCAAGTAGATTAACTCTCATTTTATTTTAATTTGCTCTCTATTTTCCTTTTGTTTTTATTTCTTGTTGAATGCTACATTTGTTGAAATGATAACAAATATGAGAGGCTAAACCCCTTCAATTTAGGGGTAATGAAGCTCTTAATCATGTAGATTCAACATTTTGATAATTTTTGATCTCTTTTTATGCTTAATAGAATGATTTATGTGGTAAATATTTTGTTGTTTTAGCTTTGAATTTGATAGCCTATGTTGTTGACACCAAATAGGCTATGCTTAAACAAACACAAACACAAATTACCTCTTCATCTACATATGATTATGGTAATGAGTGGATTTTAAAATCAAAATTTGATGGTCTATATTCCTAATCAATAGTTAATAGACATGCTTAGAATAGATTTTATTTTCAACTTCATTGTCATTTTCCATGAGAGTTAAAAAGTAGTTTAGTGGTTGTGTTATAGTTTGATGGTTTATATTAGGCTAATTAATAGAACAAATATTCCATACTTGATAAACACATCAACTAAACTCACTAATGACCAAAAGAGAGATCATAATTTCATTTTATTGATTTATGTGATCATGAGAAGGACATTGCTTCTAAATTGCCTTCAAACTCTCATATTTTTATCCATTTTCTTTAGCTAGTCATTTACATTTTTAGCTTCACACATCTCAAAATTTTGGTTTAATTTGATTGAATAAAAATTTGAAAATCTAAACAATTCCCTACGGATCGACCCGTACATGCCACGTGCTAACATTGTACACTGTGCGCTTGTAGTTATTTTTATTTAAAATTTGATCGGCTAATTTCTTATCCGATAGAGAATTGGCCGTCAAGCAATAACCCTCTTTGAGAAAACTTAAGTGGCGATGGATCAAGACTTTGGCATTCTATTTAATAATCAACGTGTCAAATAAGTCCTTAATCTCATTCCTACCAGACTCCATGGTTGCTTCCACTTGGGAGTTAACTTGTTCGATCATCTCTTTTCGGCCCTCTTCTTAAGCTTCTTCTTTAAGAGCTTCAATTTTGGCGAATTACTCGTCGAGTTTGGCCTTTAAGCTTCTAGCCTCAACAACCTCCTCGCAGTATTTCTGCGATTCCTTTTGAGCTTCATTTTTTTCCTCTCTTTCCTTCTAAAGGAGTTCTTCAAGTTCCTCGACACGGCAAGCCAGAGCTTCCTTCTCCTTTTGCAAGTAGTCCTTTTCTAAAGCGAGTGCCCCGCTACGATGAAGTGCCATGTCGAGTTCCTTTTTCTGAGTAACAGCCTCTGTCGTTTCCTTGGCGTTCTTCTCCGCTTCAGCAAGCTAGGTTTTAAATTCTAACAATTCAGGGTCTTGATGCTTGATAATGTCCCTATCGTGTATAGCTTCCAACTTGAGGCAGTCTATCTCCTGCTGTCTCTCAATGGATGCTTCGGAGACTTTTTCTACCAAGTGTATAAATGATTCGTGCTGCACAAATATGGCGTTCACGCACGCGAGTTCCTTGGCATGCCCCGAAATTATGTGAATGGAAGGATGGAATTTGAGACCATCAAAGAAAATCTTTGAAAAAGTGGTCTTGAGCTCGGCCAACTTCTCTGATGTGGAAGCATCGGGAGCAGTAGCTGGCAAATGCGAATCAGATGTAGCAAGTGAATGTTTGTCTGATTGACGTTCACGGGATAGTCCAGAGCTTGAGGAGCCGGAATGTTGCTCGTGAGATGCAACGACACGAGGGTCGCGATAAAAAGGTTGTTCTCCACTTTGAGCTGGAAAGGCAGATCGTTTGCCTTAATGAGATGTATGGGACTGGGATTTGCATTTGGAGGAGGACGAAGATTCCCTTGAATGATAATTCTTATCCAGTCCCTCATCCTTCTTTCTGCACCGGGTAGACTCTGAATCCCGGCTAGATTGGTGGTATGTTGAAGAACTTCTGAGGTGATCGAAAGCTCTGGATTAAGACATTGCACCTGTAAAGATCAAATGAAAGTATATTAGTAATTATCGCGCGAAAGATTAATAAAAGTGCAAGTGGAGTGCATGTGGTTATGAGTGTCCTAGTGTTCCCCCCCAATAGACCGGTGACTATAGCCTTAATCATCGGCGTTTTCTCTCCTCTATCAGAAGGTCGGATGCCTTTGCCACTTCTGGTGGGAGAGTTGAGTCCTTCAATGTTAATGTTAGGAAAGTCGTAGGATATGATGTCATCTAGAATTTGAAGATTCGAAAATCCTTTTAATGAGCTTTCCAAATGTTGAGAGGACGATTCCTATCCAACTGGAGTAATAACGAACTCTGGATTTGCGGCGGTCTTTCTTCTACGAAGCTTGTATGCCAACCTTTTCTTTCTTTTTGTGGGTGTTTAGGATTTCCCTACTTGCGATGGTTCAACCATTGGTTCTTTATTGGGGCCTGCATCGACATCTCCCAGTTTCTCGGCTTGAGAATCCTTAATCTCGCCATCCTCGGTATTGTCCCGAGTCCTTACGGAAATGGGCACGATGGAGTTGATGGTATCCCTTCTTTGTTATGCAACATTTTTTGGTAATGCCAAACTTCTCGGAAGCCCAATACTACGGCCATCGTCCAACAACCCAAACAAAGATAGTAACTCGTCAGTTACAAGGAGTTTGATGTCCCTATCCTCAACAGGGGTAGAGTGGATGGCTACAACTGCTCTTGAAAAATCAGCGCCTTTAGGACGTGGGTGAACACCAAAAAGAACTTTGGATGTAAGTAGATTCAAAGGAAAAGTTATGACTTGGATTAGTGAACTTGAGAGAGAAGTGAAGGCAACACTTACATCCTTCAAACCATCGTTTCGCAAATCCAGGAGGGTATTGAATGTAAAACCATTCATGCTTAAACAGTGAGAGTTCGTTCCAAACGCCCGTCAGAACTTGGCAGTTTGGCGATGGTTCGAGAAATACATAAGAAGGGCTTCCCGATCGTCGTTTGAACAGTAATAAGGTTCCATAAATAAAAGCATAACTATTGGGATGAAGTTGTGTAGGGCGATCCCAAGATATCTCAGGATTTCTTGGAAAACGAATTGAAAGGCGGTATGCATCCAGCCCAACACATAAACTTATTGCATGTTGTATACTCTATTGGGGGCAAGTGAGTTCTATCCTGTCTTAAAGGAACCAAGATGTCCCCAAATGGAATTCTGTGAATGGAGCATAGCTGGCGGAGAGTAGCCTCACCAATTCGAGAAGCTTGAAAATCCACTGGATTGTCTAGAAGAATAGCGCCCTCCTGCAACATCAGGAGCAGGGCTAATGTTATCCGTTGGAAGGACAAGAATATCTGAGAAAAGATCGGCTTGAGGGTTAGAAACTTATGTTTGATCCACATGATGACTTGGAGAAGGCCTACTAGATATAGTTGCGGAACTGGACTTCGCTTCAAAACCAATATGTCGCGTCGCCGAATCAGAAGACATGTCAACTGAATGTTTCGAGCGTCTGGAATCTATATCAGCTATAATCAGTAGAACTAGAAAAAATAACTTTTCCCCCATGGTAAGTGTAAACTAGTGTAGTGAAGTGCAGTATATAATAGATATAAAAAGGTTGAAATCAGAAAAATGAAATAAAACAACGAGACTAGGGAGTTTTGTCCAGAGAGACGGTCATCGCTGACCGTCTCAATTGGCAAGAAGATTGATCGGCTACAAAAGCTTTGGGATCGACTATCCACATATCAAAGTATGGTACTAAAGTTCATTTGCAAGTTTGTCACATAGTCCATATTGAAGGTTTCAGAAATTTGATTATTCAATCTCAAGTTTGACAGTTTAAGTATGCATGTTAGATTTTCCGCTGGCA
Source organism: Allium fistulosum (assembly GCA_030737815.1). NCBI lineage: Eukaryota > Viridiplantae > Streptophyta > Magnoliopsida > Asparagales > Amaryllidaceae > Allium > Allium fistulosum. The sequence goes on from JASFAW010000014.1 coordinate 12,534,773, forward strand.
TCATATGTTCAAGGTCAATAAGGCAAACTAGTGGCGATTGTTCGAACAAGTTAAGTTAGAATTAGTTTATAAGGTGCATGCCGATACCTAGGATTCAAATACCGATCCCTTTCCTAAGAGCTCTTATGCTGAACCCTCTACTTAACCATAACCACCGATCCCTCCAACAAAAGCCTTTATACCAAGCCCTATCCCAGAGTAGGGAATGCCGATCCCTATATCACTACCCAATACCGATCCCTTTCCTAAACCTTCTTTACCGATCCCTCTCCCTAAATAAAGCAACTGACCTCTATCACTGCCTTATCACAATCTACCGATCCCTATGTCACTCAAATTCTATCCTTTCCTCTATCAAGACCCCTCGTCGAACCCTCACTTTCTTTATCCTTCTCCCCTTTCAACTCCAGAATCAACTATCGATCCCTCCATTGAAGCATATCCTACTGATCCCTTACCTAGAGTCACCAACATCACCAGACCCTTCATTTCTCTACCCTTAACTCATCTTCCCTTAGAATCCTTCGCCAAACTCTCTCTATCTCCTCATCCCTTCTTCGTACGCATAATTCGATCTACCCAAACCTTTGTTCCAATGCTCCTTAACCACCCTAAGATCGTTCACCGCCTTATGCTCACATCAACAACTCGAGGCAGATAACCTAATCATGTAATTGAAAGAATTATTACAAATTCATACCTATATGAAAATGTGGAGTTTCGAATTAAGATGGGGATCAATGGTTGAGGATTGTCGAATTGTAAACGAAGGAAGGGCGAGTTGTGGAATGGCTGGAATCATGGATGGATTTGAAGTCGAAGTTTGGAGAGTTTGGGTTCGGCAAGGAAGTTCTATGTGAAGACAGGTAAGTAGAAAAAGTGAAGGAGGGAGATAGGAAGGCTTGTATTTATATGAATGGAAGAGGGTTTGGCTGTAGGAACATTGAACAAGTCCTAAGGGGAGAGGGTTCGGCATAGAAACTTGTTGATCCCTATTTGCATAGCTACAAAGATGGATCGGCATAATGAATGTCGATCCCTGTAGATGATTAAAAAAGGAAATAAAAAATGATTGTGAATGTTTGGTTGTAAACGTGAACATACCAAAGGTTCTAGAAATTGGCAACGACCCATGAGCATTCGAACACCTCCGGGAGCCAATAGCAGAAACATGTATATGAATATGCATGAGAGTGGTTCAAAAGTTCAACCTTTTGAAATAAGCAAAAATTGAAATCAAACCTAAAACTTTCAAGTTCAAGGCTGGACCAAATAAAGAAGTTTACAAGTCTCGCATAAGAGGATTTATATATGTTAATGGAATATGGCCTTGGATTTATAATATTGGGAATCAACCAAGCATCATGGCAATCAATGAAGAATTCAATGCCTCGGAAAAATGATTTGACAAGGGAATATTAATCATGCAGGAAGCTAGATGAACCTCTTTTTGACATTTTAATTCAAATCATGTTACTCACAAGATGTACTTTAGGGGACAAGTGTTACCCGGTTTCCTGACCCGCCTATATTGGACTGATTGTAGATGGTAGATTCCACTGTTATCAAGAATGATGGCCACAGAACAATGGTTGTAGGACCCGAAAGTAAAGTACATGTGGTTATACGAAGCCAGAATTGGATGGAGTTGCTAGATAAACAATGAAGGATGCTTGAAATATAGATATTGGCTTGGACAAGCAAGGGATCGGCATGGCTTGGTAGTATCATATGGATCGGAATGATTGGATAGGCAAAGGGTCGGCATGGTTGAAACAAAGGAGGGATAGGCGTAGGTGAAAGCAGATGGGTCGGCGTGGTCAAGGCGAGATGGATCGGCATGGTCAAGGCAAGATGGATTGGCATAGCCTCTGAAAGGGGGATCGGCATGGTCAAGGCAAGATGGATCGGCATATCCTCTGAAAGATGGATCGGCATAGCCTTTAGAAGATGGATCATCACGGCTTGATAATAGGCAAGGGATCGGTATACTCCAGTCATCAAGAAGGGATCAGCACATGCCAGAAACTAAGTTCATTCTTGATTCTAACGATCAATATATTGGGATCTAGAAGTCCAAAGCAAATGAAATTTGGAGCGCAAGGTATATGGACCTTGGGGAAACTACCCTAGGGATCGTGTGTCAAATGGCTTAAGAATGAGGGATCGGCATATGTCCATTTGGAGGGTTTGGCGGAAAACAGCTTGCAAAGGGAAGTTGAGCCAAGATCAATCAAAAGCATGAGCTCCACTAGTCCAAATTACTTGATATTTGAAGAGCCAACATGTCTAAGCATGAAGAAGCCACCATAGGGATCGCTGCCCAAGAATCGACCCATGAAGGGATCGGTACCGATCCATCTTCATTGGGATTTAGGCCTAGCGACCCTTATGGTGGGCCCATATGGATTAGAAGGCCCTATAGCCAAAGTTTCAGAGAGATTTGTGTTCACCTTCACCTATAAATACTAGCCTAGGGGATCATTCTGAGGATTTTTATGCTGCTGGTTGCATAAGTCTTTATTGTAATCAAGCTTTTTCTTACTTCTTACTGTTGTAATCAATATTAGTGAATCAATAAAGATAATCTTCAAAGTGCACGTAGGCATACAACGCCGAACCACTATAAATTCTTATGTTCTTGATTATTGCTCTGATTTATCTGTTAGTTTATTTTATTCCTCGGTTTCAATTTTACTTTCTTCATCCACCTCTCTATATAAATCTTTTCTAGGGTGTTTGTGACCAATTTGGCTGCAAACATGATCCATATACAGCTTGAATCCCTCTCCTAAGAGGTAATTCCTCCACGCCTTCCAAGCAAAGATCAATGTTGCCAACTCCAAATCATGACTCAAATACCTAACTTCATGTGGTCTAAGTTGTCGAGAAGCGTAGGTAATCATTTTACCTCTTTGCATCAACATAGCTCCTAATCCCGATCCACATACATCTATATGCATCAGCTAATCCTGATTACCATCTGATACAACTAACACAGGTGCATTGGTCAATAAATATTTTAGCTTCTGGGACGCTTCCTCACATTTACTAGACCAAATAAACTATACGTCCTTTCTGGTTAGTTTAGTCAAGGGTACTGCTATTCGAGAGAAAACCTTAACGAACCTCATTAAAAGAAGCAAATGGCAATAATTAATAAAATTATTGCTTTATCACCCAATAAAAATCATCTTCAACTTATTGTTAACTCAAACCATTAAAATAAAGTTTTGGGAACTTTATTATAATGGTTTGAGTTAACAATAAGTGGAAGATGATTTTTATTGGGTGATTAAGCAATAATTTTATTAATTATTGTCATTTGCTAAGATATGTTTCTAAGAGAAATTGGATTTTGTTTTTGGGAAAAACAAAGAATATTTTGAGTATTATATATAAGGAACAACTTTTATGTTTATCATTTTCTGTAAATCTATATTTTGCTAACCGTAATATGTGTTTGAAGAGCAAGTAACCTCTCTGTCCTATGGGGCATCATAGCTTGGCATCAATAGCTATCTAATCAAAGAAAACTCTCTGTTTTGGTCACCGTCTCGGGTCTCTTCTAATTATTTACAGCTTTAATCTTAATTGGACCCACAGACAACCCTTCTTTTGAAACTACATGACCAAGAAACTTCACCTCTCTCTTCCAAATATAACACTTCAAAAACTTTGCTTTTAGTTGATGAGGCCTCAACGTCTCAATCACTATTCTAAGACAAATCTCATGATCTCTCTCATCCTTAGAACATGTCAAAATTTCATCAATGAACACCAACACGAACATATCCAAGTGCTCTTGGAAAATCTGGTTCATCAAATCCACACAAAAGCAGGAGCATTAGTCAACCCAAATGGCATGACTAACCACTCATATGAACCATATCTTCTTTGAAATGCCATCAAATGGATATTGTCCTCTGCCAAGCTCGATTGATGGAACCCTATCGCCAAATCCAATTGGGAAAATATTTTGGCTCCATTCAACTTATCAAAGAAATCATCAATTCTCGGTGAAGGATGCCAATTCTTTATCGTTTTCCCTTTCAACTTACGATATCAATACACAATCTCAATGACCCGTCCGATTTTTTCACGAACACCGTGGTCGCTCCCCAAGGTGAACTACTTGGTCTAATAAAACTCTTTCCTTCTAAATCCACTAGTTGCACCGTTAACTCTTTTATTTCAGTAGGTGCCATTCTGCTAGACGGTTTACTTATGGTTTCAGCTTCAGGTACAAGATCTATTTGAAACTCAATAGATCATTTCGGAGGTAGTCTTGTCACTGGATTAAAAACATCTGCGAATTCTCTTACAACTAAAACCTGATTTAACTCATCTTCCACTTCTGTTGCACCTAATAAAGCACAAACTTCTTGACTCAAATTCTCAACTGAGTATATAATTTGGTCACTACTATCAGGGTGTCTTAATGATACTTTTATATCCTGGAAAAATATCCTAACATCATATTTGCTCAACCAACCCATACCCAAAATAATCCCAAATCCCGAAAAATCAAAAATATGTAGACTGCGGTCAAATATTTGACCTAAAAGCTCAAATTCTAAATGGTCATATCTCATCCCAAGAGTTGCATAACCTCCTATCGGATTCGCAACTCCTAAGGAAGCAATAAGGTATGATGGTTTCATCTTTAAATTATCTACCAAACACAGTGAGAATAAATAATGTGATGCATCTGTGTCAAACAATACTCTAACGGATATGCTATGGATCAAAATAGTACCTTCAATCACAGACATGCCTTTCTCCATAATAGTCAGTCTTGATGTAGATAGTTCCAAAGTAAATACCTTTCCTTTATCAGCTCTAGCCTGTTCTGGACATTGATTCTTGTAGTGTCCAATCTGGTCACAGTTGAAACACTTTACACCTTTCTTTCCACAACCTTCTTTCCCTTACTAGTTCGACACTCATATGCAAAATGTCCTTTCTTGTCACACTTGAAGCAGACAATATCAGCTTTCCCTTTCTAGGTAGCTCCACCCATCTGAGCTCCCTCTTCTTAAAGAACTTTCTCTTCTTACTTTGAAAATCCAATGACTTTTCTTTCCCAAAAGTAGAAAGCATCACTTCATTCCTGATTGCCATCTCCACCACTATATTACAGGGATCCTAGAGATGTTGATTAGTCTCCCTAGCAATCTTTGGCTTCAAACACTAGATAAACTTCTCATTCCTCTTAATCACAATGTCGATGGTAGCATATCCATACCTAGACAACTCATCAAACTTTATAGCATATTCCAACAACGACATCTCCCCTTGTTCTAATTCCATAAAATTCGTAAGCAAGGTTGACTTGGCTACTTCAGATAAGACCCTCCCTTTAAATCTCCCATGAAATTCAGTCAAAATCAATTCCTCTTCTGGTACACCTACGATCACCCCGTTCCACTAGTACAGTGCTGCTCCTTGCAGCTGCTTAAAAGCCAATCTTCTTTTATACTTATCATTCAACCCTAGACTAGCAAAAGTCCACCCACAGTGTAATAGCCAACTCTATACTTCAATAGCATCCTCAGTTCCAAGAAAAGTCTTTCCTTCAAGACTAGTATAATCACGGTTTAGCTTGGCATAGTTATTGGCGACTGGCACCATAGGATTAGTTCCTCCCGCATTAGCAATATTCCCTCCAGCCAAACTATCAACAGCTTCAGCTTGCATCATGTTGACAAAGAACTGATACATAGTCCCCATATCTACTGGTGAGGTTCCAACACCTACATTGGCATTTTCTTTTTGGTTAGCATTTTCATGTCGACCCTAGTTCCTTCTGGTATTGGGTCGAACATTTCCATTGGTTGTAGTGCTTCTTCCACCTAGATTAATTCTTCCATTTCCTTCTTCTATATCTTGCTTTCTTATAATCTGCATACGAGCCTTAATAAGATACAGAAGAACGGTCTAAGAGAGAGTGGAGAGAATACAAACTTATATATAGCAAATACAAGTACGTTACTATAGCGTTATCCCATACCCCAATCTTATTCTTAGATTCATTGGATTATGTTTTCAATACTCTTTTAATCATTTAAGTTTTACCTAAACCCATGATTTGATACCAACTATTAACATCCACCATTTTGAGGCCCGAAACTAAGTGTTATGGATGCTACAATCATTCATAGTATTAATTTCCGGTGATAAAATGCGGCTATGTTAATCATATATATAACAGCAGAAGCACATAAATATAAAATTTTCCAAAACACATTACATTAATAAATTTTCACATTTCATTTCAAAATAAGATTTTATATTCACTATAGAATCTCATTCGATCGCACGTTCAGAGAAAATATAAGTACTACAAAATACTCCAAGGGCGACATATGAAGATGCACCCTTGGTTGATCAGAATCTAAAACTTGGTGATTATACAATTTTCCATTACATCCATTTAAGTTGAAAAAAACAACACAACGGGAAATAAAAGCTCCTAGTAATAGCTAGCTTGCCTCTACGTCTACTAAAGCTTATTCGTCTAACTGGAAAACCTGAAAACCCTACTCCTAGCCTATGAGTACCTGAGAGTTTAAGGGGAAAAACAAAAATATCGGGTCAGATAGTAAGTTTGGTGTGAATAACAGCATTCCATCTCAAACCAAATAGATATCTAGTGAGACCACACCATTGAACGGAATAGGTTTTCCACTCACTGGTATCTTATCTAAAATATGTCAATCATAGTCATGCACTTGTAACCATAATGGTTATAATAACATAACATAATCTTATGCAGGTATGCAATGTGGGTAAGCCCGACTCATCTATCAATTTAGGGTTATATCTACCCTAAGTTTACCCATTCTCACAAACCTAACTATCTGTCTCCACTCATAGTTTTCCTAGGCTCACTACTAAATTATTAGTTTTCATAGGCTAACTAGTAACTGTAAAAATTCGTAGGGTCTATCTGTCTTGAATAATAGTTTTCATGGGATCACTAAGAACCTATTGGCTTTCACCAATAACACTTTCCAATCATAGTTTCCATGGGATCACTATGTACCTATTGGAATTTTCCAATAACATTCCTTAAACCATAGTTTACATAGGATCAATATGAACCTATCGGGATTCTCCAATAACACACCTTCAATCATAGTTTTCATGGGATCACTAAGAACTTATTAGGAATCTCCAATAACATTACTCGAGCCATAATTTTCATGGGATGACTATGAACCTATTGGACCTTCCAACATCATATCTCAAAATAAAATCTTTCGACCAGTTTGGGCATCCTACACATGTGATCTACCTGATCTCCTAGATGCAATCATACTCACTCGGGAGTTCAATTCGACTATACTTACTATTGGGTCAACCTAACCAATTATTCTGCCCTTAATTATCCCCAAAACGCAGTCATGGGTCATGATGATGTAAGTAAAACAATAATAATCACGCAAAAATAACCGATCAAATAACAACAAGAACATATAGCATTCATCATTCAAATATGTTCAATCGATGGTCATTGGTATCTTATAATTACTTAATCTTAAGCAATAACTCCCATTGGTAGTTTCATATCAAAACTTGGGCTAAACAATAATTTATTCTTTGAAAACCTTTATCATCATATATAATTACTCCCCTTAATTCATATTTAAAACAAGGAAAATATAGCCCATTACTTTTCCAATTTCTCACGCCAATTATAATCCGTTTTAATACTACCACGTATACTTTCGGTATTGATATGAGGATGTCGCACCACTTCTTCACAGGGCATAATGCTATAAGTTAGAATATGTTCTTTATTGAAAACTTGCGACATTAATATGGCCAGCATTGATGACATACGACATCAATATTACAAAACTATTGATATTGGGTGTGTTTTAAAACAATAAGGTCGACATTGATGACTTCCGACATCAATGCCTTAAAACTGTTGATATTGATTTCATAAACCTGGGCAACTATGCCGCTATAAAATAGTATGATGTAATTGGTAACAGGTGGCCTCATCACCATTTTATATCAATATCAAAAGCATGTAGATAAAAATGAAATTATTGCCATAATACTTCTATCTCGTAAGTAATACTAGTGGTATCACTACCTAATTTAATATCGGAAATAATACTTTGCAGCATTACTGCCTTAAGCTATGGCATCAAATAAGAAGTATGTGGCATCGTTTAAAACCATGGTGAAAACTTGCAGCAACAATGCCGTATGTTATAGATTTTAAAACAAAAAAACAAGGGAAGTCCGCATAGTTCTAATATGTTACAAGATTACCTATGTCGATATTGATTCAATGCCGTAGGCCTTAGAATATGAGACTTCAACTCGAATAGATTCATTCCATACTAACTTAGTTGATATTGTATGCATCCATTCACGTAATGTCGCTAGGGTTCGGCATAAACATTGGCAACATGGCAATAACGTAATATTACAGAAACTGTTTTATTTCTATTAGAAGCAATTATTTTTCACCAACTCTTAGCCCTTATCAATTTTCTATTGGTTAAAAACAATCTTATTAAATTTCTTTTCAGAAAAACTACCGCAACCTATTTACCTTTTCAAATATTCATTTCTCACCCCATAATCAACATTAATTATTTAATATTAATTATAAGCTTCTCTAGCTTATTAAATTCCTAATTAATCATAACTACATGGGAAAATTCCTATAATACCCCAGAAATAAGAATTAACATATTCTTTAACATATAAGAATTCTGGGACCAAAATCCTTATTTAATTATTTTTAATAATTAAACCCGAGATAAATGTTTTTTCTTCCTTTGAAAATCCATAAAATATTCCCATTAATTTGAAAATTATGAAATTAAAAAATTATCTCCTGAATATCATTTTGCACAATACATCAAAATTTCAAATCATTAGGAGATCAAAAACTTAGGTTTTACCCTTAAAACCTATTAAATCAATTCCATAAAAATTCCCATAATTCTTCATTAAATCCATAATGACATAACCAATCCAAACATGACATATTAACTCAATCAATTCGGAATTAGATCATAAATCCAAAATAAACATGAGATGGATACTATTATTCACATTAGATTGGATAATGGAGTTAAAATTTGATGAAGAATAATTTCCTTCGCTTTTCCTTTGATTTGCTTTAGGTTTCCTCTTCTAATCCTTCTAATTAATGGCCGGCCTTGCTTGAGTATTTCTTTAGTTTGTTTTGTAAAAATGGGAATGAATAAATGAGAGAGTAATAGCTTAAGGGAGGCTCTTTTCCTAAATTGCCCTATCATTTATTCCTCTTTATGTTAGGTTTATAACAATCTTATTAGTTAATTACTTAAGGCCTAACCCAACTAGTTATCAAATCTCAATCCCCTTATCACAACATACATTATCCTATTTAATTTATTTGATTAAATCTCCTAAATAATGGTACTCAAAATTAGGGTGTTATAATTAATCAACATATCATATTGTATCATAAACTATTGGTTTTGACTCTACAAGTTTAAAATGTATTTCATTTAGGAGGAGTTTTATTTTTCACCCATTTTTGTTAATGAAAAAGAGGGAGAAAAATGTATAATATACACATGCGTATATTCAGGAGGAATTATCTAACTCGAGGGAAGTTATATCATGTTTTATATACAGGAATATTTAGTGGTTGTCACCATCAAAACGGGGGAGATTGTTAATACCTCATTTTATTTCGATGACAACAACCATATACAAACATATAAAATATAAATACTAATGTTTTGCCAAGTTATATAGTATGTAGTCCATTATATTACATAGGTGTTGAATCGAAGGTTGTACAACATAAAGACTCAAGAGATAGACATGAAGACTCATGAGTTCAAAGACAAAGATATAAAGATCTCAATATTATAATTTACTGTATAGAGTCATAGAATATATTTTTAAAGTCCTTGAAAGCAATCATTGATATCTATCTCCAATTTTCTAATCTTTTATATTTTTAACCAAAATATATTTCAAAATATTTTATGAAAGTTTTTCAAAGTTGAAAATGTTTATAAGCTATGTTCAAATAGTTTGCAGAGTATCGAATTATTTTATAAGTATAGGATTTCCAAAACAATTTAAAAGAAAATTTGTTTTCATTTTTAACTAGCATACATCGACATATAGGGATAGGGTATGTCGACATACATGCCACCAATTGGTTTTTTAAATTTTGAAAGGAAATGTCTATTCGTCGCAACTCTTCATGAACAGACACATCTCTTCATATGCTATATAAAGGGGAGAACAAATGAATTTTTGAACAACTAATTACTTATTTTCTTCCTCCTCTTATTCTCTTGAAAATTCTCTTGAAATTTATCTTGAAAATTATATTATATTCTCTTCAAAATTATATAGAATCAATTCATACTTCATTGTATTGATTCAATACTACTTTCTTACTGTTTTGGAAACATTTATCTCTCAATTCAAAGAATAAAGTTCTATCCAAGAGGCTATAGGATCCATTTTATCTGAAAAAGAATTTGTCTTTGGAAAAACTACCAACTCTATTTGTGTTTTATTGGGTGTGCTTGCAGCCCGTTCAAATCAAGTGGGTGTGCTTGTAGCCCAATTCAAATCAAGTGGGTGCGCTTGTAGCCTCGAAATCGAGATTGTATTTGAGTTTTCCTCCTGCTCGGTTAAAGGTTGGCATTTGAAAAGAAATATGTGCAAGAAATTGTATGGGATTGGATGTAGGAGAAATTAGAACTTGTATAAAATCCCTAGTGTCATCTCTCTAACTCTTTACTTTATTTTATTGCTTTTATTTTTATCTATGATTGCATTTGTGATTAATTATTAGTACAATTCAGCGTTGTTAATTTTTGATTTAATATCAAACTTGAAAGAAAATTAAAAAGATTTACATAACTTAGAAAAAACTATTCACCCCTCTTTCTAGTGTTTAATTAGCCTTAAGATTCAAAATATTGCAACCCACACAACTATAACATCCCTATCTTGAGGCCTGAAGCTAAGCTCTACAAATGCTCCAGTCATCCATAGTATTAACTTCCGATGACAAAATATGGTAATGTTAATGGTATCCATAATATCAGAAGCACATGAATGAAATAAAATCAACACAGATTTAAAACAACTTTTCGGATTACATTCAAATCAATATTTCATATTCAGATACATACCAAAACGATTCCTAGGTTTTGATCAAACACAATTATTACAAAATACGCCAAGAGCAACACATGAAGATGCCCCCCTTGGATGACCAGAGTACTAAATTGACATATCAGTCTTAATACAGCATAGCGGAATTAAACTAAATAACTCCTATATAGCTAGCTTTACCTCCTGCACGTCTTCGGAAGCTTTATTCGTCCAACCTACTAAACCTAAAAAACCTTAACTCTCAATGTACTCAAATTGAATTTTGAGCACCCGAGAGTTTAAGAAGGGAAACATAAACTTCGAGTTAGACATAAAGCCTGGTGTGAATAATACTATTGCATATCGGTTTACTGATATTAAGTGAGAGCAGGCCGCTTAGCGGAACGGGTTTCCCCTACTAATATCTCTTTAAAACATATCTTCTTGCAAATCAGAATTCTGCAATCAAACTGATTAAAAAAATAATAGCAATATCATATATGCTCATAAAATAGGTAATAAGTGGATTTTCTGTCCGAATAATATAGTTTTGTTTGGCTAACTACTAACCATTGGCTGACTCGAACACCAGACAAAATAAATAATCTAACATCTGTTAGACACACTTCTGGACGGTCTGTCCTTAACTTACTTCTCTTAGGGTCAACTGACCCTAATGGTTTTGCTGGCTCACCAATAACCTATCCTCCTTCTCTGTATATTCCTTTCTGTGTGCAATATCATTTAAGTCTTATCTGTGACTAAGCCCTACACACTGAAATTTTGGACTAAATTAGCTAGGGGCTATAGCTATGTATAGGGCGCGATCCTATACCAGTCCCATCTGGAAATCAAATATCCGAGTCATTTACTTAGGGTTAACTACCCATCAAAATTTTCCTTGAAAACATTTCTTGTAAAATGATTTAACCCTTTAAATCATACTTAAACAAGAAAAACATACTGTTTCTTTACTCAAATCTCTTTGCCATGATATATGCTTTACACAAAACATTGTTGATCAAAACTTTCAAAACCTTTGTTTAAAAGCTTTAAACAATCTCTTTCGAAACCTTTGAAAGTACCCATTTCGAAACCAGTTAACTACTTTACTTTGAACTCTAGGCCAAAAGGCCAAAACATACCTTTCGAAACCTTTATAACAACCTTTCGAAATCATTGAAGGTATCTCTTCAAAACCTTTACAAACCTTAGACATCCTCATTTCAAAACTCTTTAAACATTCCTTTCGAAAGCATTTGGAAGCCTTCCATTTAAAATACTTTAAGTACCTTTCGAAACCATTGGGGAACCTCCCTTTCGAAACCTTTAGTATAAACCCTTCGAAAGTACTAAAGTCCTTTACTATAAAAAAATCTTTCGAAAGCATTGGGTCCAAGTAAAAGCTTGTGGAACATAGTTTTGGAAACCATTTAAAACATTCCTTTCATGGCATTTTGATGTCATTTGATAGGTTTTTCAATCATAACTTATCATAAAAATCTATATGAACAAAGAAAATTCATCAACAAGCATATATGTCAATTTATCATTCAAAACGTGGCATAATATTTTGTGAAACATATTCGGATCTGATCTAGAACCAAAAATAAGAAAATATGAGATGTAACCTATTATTCACCTTAGCTTGTTGTTAAGGAGTTGGGATTTGCTCTTGGATTAAATTGATGAAGCTTCTTCCTCTTGATTTTATCTTATCTTCCTCTTGCTTTCTCCTAATGGTGGCCGGCCTCTCTTAAATTTAGTTTAGTTTGTGAATGTGGAAATGAAAGTGGCATGAGGGTTTAGGATATAAGAATATAACTTATTCCTATTTTGCCCTTATATGTTACCCTTACTTATTTCATTTTATTTCCCCTTTTTGTTCATTAGTTTATTAGGCACGTCTACCCTCAAATTATACAAATCTCAATCCCTTAACCATTTACATTATTTCATTTAATTTAACTAATTAAATGTCCTAAATAATGTTAATCAAAATTAGGGTCGTTGCAGACTCCCCTCCTTAATGAATTTCGTCCTCTAAATTACGATAAGGTACTCATCCAAATCAATCATAAAGGTAAAACAGACCATGAAACAAGTCAGGATAAGTATCTCGAATCCCGCTCTCAGTTTCCCAAGTACGTCTCTCTTGTCGTCAGTCCACTGGACTTTGACTAATCTGACTGTCTTATTCCTTAGCCTCTTCTCATCTCTCGCGACTATACGAACTAGTTTTCTAACTATAGTCAAATTCGGCTACACTACTAAGTCATCTAACACAGTCGGTGCTATAATAGTCTCTGGATCTCGAATACACTTCCTTAGATGAAAAATATGAGAAACATTATGGACTCCTGCCAAACTACTTGGTAACTCCACTCTATATGCGAGTTTTCAAATCCTTTCTATAATAGGAAATGGTCCAATGGATCTCGACATCAATTTTCCTGATTTTCCAAATCTGATTACACCTTTCATCGGTGATACCTTGACGAAAACATGTTCTCCAACTGAGAACTCTAAGTCTTTCTATCTTTTATCAGCATAACTTCTCTACCTAGACTGAGCTTCCTTCATTCTAGCTCGAATTAACTCAATCTTTTCTGCAGCTTCCCTAACCCAATCTGGACCAATAACTAACCTATCCCCGGTCTCCAACCAACAAACGGGAGATTTGCATGGCCTTCTGTACAAAGATTCAAACGGTGCCATCCCTATACTAGCCTAATAACTGTTGTTATACGAAAGCTTGACTAAGTATAGGTGGTCTTCCCATGATACCCCAAAGTCTAGTACACAAGCTCATAACAAATCTTTTGAGACTTTGTTAACTCTTTTTGTTTGCCTATCTGTCTACGGATGGTAAGCGGTACTCATCTTGAGCTTGGTACCCAACGTCCTGTAGACTCTTCCAGAACTCACTAGTGAATAAGGAATCTCTGTCACTTACTGTGACGCCCCACCTCTATACCCACGCTAGCCAAGAACACTACGGAGTAATGCTGTCAACTAGCACGGAGAATAAGGCTGTTGAGGAGCGACCATCTATGTAATTGCTTTGTGCGAGCATCGATATGTCAGATAGTATAACATGCATTTTTATTTCAGGAGGAAATCCGACATACCGATACAAACTCAAAGCTACTACACAGTGGTTATAATAGTCTAGGGCAATAAATAAACTAATAACACAGATGATATAAATGCGGAACACAAATAAAACAAAAAGTCTCATATATATAATAACTGATGTCAGTTACAATACATTTGACACAATACATATGATACAACTACAACTGTCGACTCTGGAAGTTATATATACAAATACATTATCAACTAATGTACATGAATACATATCAACCCTAAAGAGACACACTGACTACTACAACAAGACGCAGACCACTTCAAAAGATATGAAAAGTCTTCGTAGTTCAAACAGCAACCCAAAGCAGAAAATCTACAACCTGAAATAACTCGGGTCTGACCCGAGTATTACATTCAAAAGAAAATAATACACGGGTCAGTCTAATTCAAACTCAGTTATTAGTGCATAGAAGCAATAATAATCAAATAATAAGATAGACGACCGTCACAATAATTCTCGTCTATCCGACTCTTTTAATAAAGAAATTGGATAACGGTAAAATATAACACTTAACAGTGTTAAACAACAAACCAGCAGAATCAAATCATCAACAAAGATAGATAAAAAGATTATCAATGAAGATAATTTAGAAAACATCAGAATTGCCTAACGGCAATTAACAACAACAAAATAATCAATTTAAAACATCAACTCGGGTAGGGCTGCAGTATACGCACGCGTATACTGCCTCGCCACTACACCTGAAATACACAAAAGATCAACAGACTAGAATCAAATAAAGATTCAAATCTCAATGTCACGGCCTCAATGGTCAAAGCAGACAGACATGGACAATGTGCACGTATGTACACATTGAAAATTTACAACAGAACACGAGGTCAAACCCAAAATAACGGATTCAACACAAGTGAATTTGAAAACAAATCCAAATGCATTAATGCAATGCAAAACAACAAGGGCCAAAACTGCATATAAAACGAAACTGCAGTCATAAATGATTACAAGGG
Organism: Allium fistulosum; assembly: GCA_030737815.1. Lineage (NCBI taxonomy): Eukaryota > Viridiplantae > Streptophyta > Magnoliopsida > Asparagales > Amaryllidaceae > Allium > Allium fistulosum. The sequence goes on from JASFAW010000014.1 coordinate 12,550,040, forward strand.
CAATCTGCAACAAAACTGCAGTCACCACAATATCACTAAGGTGAAACTGCACAAAAGAAAGCAAGAAACAACTACACAATAAAACTGCAGTTGAAACAAACGATTAACCAGGAAACTAAACAGTCAAACAATGACAACTCAAGTGTCGAACTCAACTGGATAGCACTACCCGGTCCAAATATGTAAAACAGTGGCATACCAAACAAGAACAGAGTAGTTCAGGCTAGAAGCATACATGAACAAAAGTGTTCGCTGACTCAAATATCACGAAATACAGCAATAAGGATTATGGGACAAAGGCTACAGGTTGACAACACGCAACCTGAACCAACAGAGCACAAAGGCTCAAATGACCGAATGCACATGACAGTGGTCCAACATGAAGATACTGCAGAATGAAGATGAAAGTGAACAAAGATGGCAACTGAAGTGTACACAGTGACAACTACTTCAATAACACAGACAAATGCATAGTAAAGCCTTGAAGCCAAAGCAAACAATGCAACTCAATATGGCAACACAGCTACAGAATGAAGTATGAATGCTACTGGAATGAAGTAGATCAAAGTATGCACAGGAATGAATGATTCAAGTGAACAAGTGACAAGAACACATGCAAATGAAACTGTAATGAACAAAGTGGAACTGCACATGAAGCATTACAACAGTAAACAAATGAACAAATCAAACAGTAGTGTATGCATCAGAGACCAAAGCATAGGTGAATGTGCAGGCTAGAGGATGCAATGGCAATGCACAAGTCTAGTAACAACATGCTACAAATGACCAGACTACTGAATGCATCAGTGGGTAAAGTATTCAAGTTCAAAGACCATAGCACAAAGTGCAGACATACAGTGGCAACTGCAATACCAAATATGGAAGTGCACATGTCCAGTTACAACAGAATAACGAGTTCAAATGTTAACAAGCACTACAGTGGCTCCAGGTCAGGGATGAACATACATGAATGGGAACAAGTGCAAATGCAACATATTCAAGTTCAATGAACATGAAACAGTGGAAGCATGAACAAGAACAGTAAAGTAAACAACATCAGGGTACATGAGCAACAGTTCATACATGAAGCATGTACAAGTCAGTATAAATCAAACCAGTTCAGGTAAATGAAGCCTCAAGTAAAGTCAGTGAAGCCATAGCATAAAGGTCAACCCAGAATAAGGTCACAGAGTTTACAAATCCGAGAAGAAGCTCACTATCACGAAAACAAATGGCAGAGAAGATGACCAGAAAACAGTGAACAAGTCAAAGCGAAGCTCGACAATTTCGAGTGTCGATATCAATGATGTCACAGGAGAAACTCACGAAATCAAAATACAGTTTAATCAGAGAAATCAAAACCGTGAGCATCAATTAATCAACCACGAAAATCACAAGTTTGAACAAATCAGAAACCACACGAATATGAATTAGATGTGAGCGAAATACATCACTCACCTTTGCCACAATCGAAGCAGCCGAGAGCCAAGCGAGGAGACGAAGCCATGGCAATTCGAGGAAGACGAGCGGAGTTAAACCCTAGCAGCCACCACCTTCGATTCCTACGATGCCCTAACTTGTACACGAACGAACGAGTTGCAATTTCTTCGAAGCCCTAATTTGGAGGCGAGGAACGAACGAAAGGGATGAACGAGCAGCCATTAATAATTCTTCGTTCGATTTAGGGTTAGGCAAATGAGAATGGGGGAACGGTTTGAATGAATGCCCGAAAAAAAGAAACGGTAGTGGGTATCATCTCTTCATCAAAACAAATGGGCCAACTAAAATAGAAAAGTATATTTATTTAAAGCTCGAATACTCTTTTAATCAAAATTGTAAAAGAATTTCTACCGATTAAAAACTTCCATCAGCAATTAACAACCAGATTTAATCATCTAGAGACGATAATTTATTGGTACGAAATCTCGGGTTGTTACACTTACTATACTACTAGGAATTCCATGAAATCTAACTACATTCTACATAAACAACTTAGCTAAAATAGGTGTCGTTCTGGTTGACTTAACTGGAATGAAATGGGCACTCTTTTAATAACATTATTCAGAAGATTTAATTAGATAAATTAAATAGAAGTGAAAAATAGGCTGTAGGACAAACAATTTGCTTTTTTAGGCTAAAAAACGCACGTACAAATTTTTGGGCTGAAGTCCAAACATCTTTATTTTATTTGTCGAGCAAACATTATTTCTTCCTCTTTACTTTCTTCTCGTTTTCCCTTGTTTCTTTTTTCTTTCAAATCGTGATGCAAATTATAATTCTAAGATGTCGTTGAGTAACCAGTACCGATTTGAATTTATTGTCTTTTTTGTTCTTTTGTTCTCACTGTATAGTAACAAAGGTAAGTTTAACCTAATTTTTCGATGTCGATTTGAATTTTATGCTTGATCTGGCTACTTTTCTTTTCTTTTCTTACTATTTTACCGCCATTTTGAAATTCTTAGACTATTTGCATGTAATATGTCTGATTTGGGTACAAGATTGGGAGGCGAAATCGGGTATCATTTCATTATGCTTAATGCTATGTCCATTTAGCATTTTCAAACTGTTTGATGCTATAACAATATTTTATATGCATTTTTACCATTTTCTGCTGTTGTTGTCTCGTGCGTAGTGTATTTTATGTCTAACACCGTTTATATTTAACTGCATATGTATTCTTTTACATTTTAGTTACCTTTTGCCTTCTTAATTCACTCTTTTTTTTCTTTGGTAGGAATGTTGATGATAGTATTCTTGTATTGTTTTTACTTGATGAAAAAAGCTACTCTATTCGACTTGACATGACTTGTTCTTTGATTGGTGTTAAAAATAGTATATGTGAACATTGGCCACATTTTACCCTTTGTTCTAATGGTATATCCTATAGTTTGGAAAATAAGGTTATCATAGTTGATACTGATTCGGATTTGCATACCATACTATGCTTTCAAATATACAAGAAAAGTTCTTATTTTGTTTTTAGTGTTAAATCAAGCATTTGTGCACTGGAGTTCAATTTGGGTAATAGTTTATCGATTACTTCTGATCATCAGAGCAGTTCAGTTTCTAGTGGTTGTTTGAATATTAAATCTTGTGGCGAGTCAAGTTCTTATTTGAAGGATATTATGAAGAAAGGATCTCAGTGAAACCTTGCGAACTTTATTGGTTATTGTTTCAATAGTACTAAAGATTTTAGAGAGTTTCTTATGGCTTATCAAATAAAAGAAGTGCGTGAGTTGATTTTTGTTAAGAATTGTCCAGAAAGAATATCTATTATTTGTTCGTGGTTTAAAGAAGGTTGTAAGTTCACCATGTATGCTTCTTCAGATCCTGGACATCTTATTCGTTTTTTTATTAGGACTTACAGGTTTGAACATTCATGTGGTGCTAGGTTAAGAGATGTTAAGAAATTTCATATAACCAGTAGATTTGTAAAATCTCTAATTATTGATCAAATTAGAGATGTCCCAATGAAGAAACCGAAAGACATTATTAATGATTTCAGAAGAGAATTTAATTTCACTCCTTCTTATTATTATGCATACACCGGAAAACAATTGGCATTGAAGGAAATTTATGGAGATGATGCAATGTCGTATAATGATTTGAATTGGTATCTAGAGGCTATACAAAAAACTAATCCGAGAAGTTATGTTACTTTGGATGTGGATTCGTCAACTAATCAATTTGAAAGAATTTGCATTGGGTTTAGTGCTTGTTTACTTGGATTTAGGCATTGTCGTCCCATGATATTTTTAGATGCGGCATTTTTGAAGGGCCGACAAGGTGTTTTATTAGCTGCTACAGCAAAAAATGGCAATCAAGGTTTGACTTTTGATTTTTGTTCTATTTTTTTTCCCATGTGTTATTTAGTATATTGTTTTAGTTATGTAGTATGGTAACATTTGGTGGATGTTGATATATCTTAGCACTCCATTGTCATTTTAACAATTATATGTTGACTGTATTGTTACTCTATATGAAATTATAATATTAGATGAATTTAACATTTGATATTGTATTATATGTCATAGTGCTAGTATTTTTTAGCATTTATTATTCTGTACATTATATGACTTTACTATCAAACACATAATGCTATATTAATTTAGGATAATCATGTATATTCTTTTTAACTCCTACAGTCATGTAAATATCTGAAATTTTATGCTATGAAAGTAATATACTTTACTAATATTAGTATACTATTTTCTTGTATTAGCATTTGAAAAAAAATACTGTTTTTTAAGGTTTCTTTCCGCTTGCTGTGGGAGTAGTTTCACATGAGAATGAGTCCAATTGGTCTTGGTTTTTGGAGCATTTAAAAGAGATGCTTAGTGAGGATCGCGAATTGGTTTTCATATCTGATCGCCAGTGGGGTTTGCTGTTAGGTGTTCCAAAAGTGTTTCCATCTTCTTTTCATAGCTATTGCACATTTCATATGGAGCAAAACATTGGTTCAGTAGTTAAAGCTTGCAAGGGCGATACTTCTATTATTGATTTGTTTAAACTTTTGACTCGAGCTTCAAATCCATATGATTTTGATCGCTATATGTTAAAGTTTAAAGAAATTGGTGGTGTCGCTGCAATTAACTTTTTAAATGATAAACCTTTTGAACATTGGACTGATTTGTTTTTTCAAGGTAAGAGGTATGGAGAATATTCATCTTATGTGGCTGAAAGCTTTAACTCTTGGATTGTGGATGATAGATTTATGCCTATCACGTCTTGTCTAGATGGAATCCGAGTTAAAATAATGGAACAAATGGCGAAGAGGAGAGAAGAATGTCATCATTGGACTACTACTTTATGTCCGGTTATGGAGCAACGGTTGTCGCAATTAGTTAATGAAGGTTTTGGATGGGATACATATAGGTCTTTGGAAAATGTTTTTGAAGTTAGATCTCCAATATCACATCATGTTGATCTTGGAAAAAGATTGTGTACTTGTAATCAGTGGAAAGTTACCGGTTTTCCATGTGCACATGCCATCAAGTGTATAAATAAATCAAGGCAGTCAGTATATGACTATGTGGATTATTATTTTACAGCTGATGCTTTTAGATCAAGTTATGCGTATGCTATTAATCCAATTCCTAATGTTGGTAAGCCAATTGTTAGCGGAGATGAAGTCACAATTAAACCACCTAAAGAAATTCGAGGTGCTGGAAGACCTTCTACTAAAAGACATGGCGGCTTTTCTTATTCTCGTAGTAAGCGGAATAAATGTAGTAATTGCAATCAAGTTGGACATAATAAGGGGAATTGTAAAGCTATGAAGATTTAAATTTGAATTTTATTTTCTTCTTTTATTTCTGTCATTTTATTCATTGTATTTATTTACTGTTTACTTATTTGATATAGTCAAACTTTTTTTTAATTTCTGATACTAGTACAGGTACTGTGATGATTGATTGTTTTAATAAGAAGTTTACTTTTTTTGTGGATTTTTTATAATTTTTATTTGTTTGTGGAGAATATTATTTTTATTTGTATATTATCTTTTTTATAACTGTAATATTGTATTGTGAGGAAAAAATATTGTTATGTTAGTATCAGGTGTTTTCCGTTAATTTAGAAATTCATCAGAATATTGTTATTTGTATTTAGCTTTTTTTATTTAGTATAGACTAGAAAGGTTGGCAAATTTGGTTATCATTTATATATTAATAAACTCTTTGATGCTACTTCAGGTAAAATTACAGCAATAGATTTCAATAAAGTGTTGTTGTGAGCATTGGCATTCAGGTCAAATAAATGAGCGTTCTTCTTTGTCTATGTTGGAAGCTGATGTATTGATGTTGTTTATCTTCTGTCTTTTATTTTCTGTCTTTTTCTTTCTGTCTGTTTTCTTTCTTCTAATTCGATGTTCATAATTTACAGAGGTTCTTCCTTTGAATTTAATATCAAGTTACTAAGAGAAAATAGCGAGTCCTCAATTTTTGTTTACAAGATGTAATCAAAAGCATGTACAGTCAATCAAAAAACTGGCATGAAATAAATTTGTGGCATGTCATAGCATAGCATGGAATGCAAATTCACAATGCTGAAATAAAGGGATAGTAATATACAGATGATTATCATCAATTTTAACTTCCCTATAAGAGAGGCAAGGAAAGAAAATAAATCATTCTGATAAATAGGGCAACTAGTAGATCTACATATACCACATGCTCAGGTCCTAAATCTTATTTATTCTACTTGGCTCTAGTTCTTCAGATTATTGATTAGCGGTTATTCCTTGAACACTTGAAAGAATTAGCTATGCTGTTTTCTTATAGACGTGGTATAATTCAAGTAGAAAAAATTGATTGCAAATTCAATATAGCATTTTCCAACATTGATGTTAATTCATTATAGCATTTCAATGCAGTTTTTTTGTCTAAAATCATTATGTATAGAAATATTTCAAAGCAGCTCTACAGTCAGCAATTATGATATACAAGCACAGCAAGCATAAAACTTTTAGAGAAAAATAGAGATTAAGTAATTACATTTTTTCAGTTAGCAATACAAGACATCTTTAGTAAAAGAAGCAAACCTTTAAGAGAACATACGTATAACAAATTACAGCTTTGCAAGTAGTAATACTATTCCACTTGAATTAGAAGTTCAGTAAAATATAAGTATCAATTCAACTATAGTTAGCACTTCATCTTCACTTCAGCCAATTCATATTTAACTATAATCAGTACTTCAACTTAAATTGAGGTAATTCAAATTTAACTACAATTATCACTTCTTCAAATTTTCCAAGTCTTCAACTTTTCTTTTTACTTTAGTTCTTTTTCTTCACTGCTTTTTCAGCTTCTTCAGGAGTTGCATTTGTAAAGAAAGTCATGACGTTCCAACTTCTATGTGGATCCTTTAGTATGTTATGCACCATTTCAGCTCGCATGAGGTTGAAATCTTTTTTGCTGTATTCGGTGGGGAGATTTGAGTCTTTATCCAAATGTTGAATGAATTTCATGACATATAGAGCATAGTCATTCCTGTTGATTTAAAAAAGAAAAAAACACCAAAAATTGTTTGTTAACTAGTAATCAATTTATGCTAATAATTTTATCATTACAGACAGACTAAAAATATTTGTACATGGTAAGTATTTAATAATTATGATCTATTAAAAGAATTGTACATCAGCTTGATTATGTTATATGTTATAATGCTATCATCATCTAGCATTTTTTTTCTATTTATATGTATGTTTGCATAATCTAGTGCACCAAAAAAATTGCTAGCACTATATAGCATTTTTTTAATAATTTTATCATCATCTAGCTTTTTTTCCTATTTATATGTAAAAAATAAGTAACATTCAATATTAGATGTATATACCTTTTTGCTTTCCACGTTCTTTAAATAGTCTTTTGAGACTATGTTTTTCATCCCATTCAGTGACCATTTAGCAAATCTTGCTAAGTCCTTCAACCATTCCTTCCTTGGCTTCATCATGTCCATGTGTTCACATAAAAAATACTAATATATAAAAAACAAAAATGTTATTTCACAATTTATTATAATATAGTAGAATGTAAAATTATTTTCTTACCAATGGTATCATCGAGCATCCTGACATATTCCTTGGTTTTTGCTTGAAAAAATTTAATGCTTTAATCAAAGAATAGTGAATGCTTAAAGGCCATGAAACTTGATTCATTTTTTTCAAATCAATTGCATATTGGAGATATCGCCAACTTAACATTCTTTGATTATCGGGAAAAAAAGTGTAATGAAAGAAAGAATGATGATAAATTTTGGTAAATCGTTTTCTTCTTCTTGAATTTCTTTGTCTAATTCTTTCTTTATCTTTTGAATAATAATATCTCTTGTTATATGGTCAATTATGCCAAAGTTTCTTAAAACAAATTCTTGGCAGTTTTCAGGGGTGCTTTGAAAAGAAACTTTAGGAAGTGGAAAAATGTTTTTTCCTTGCATTGGTAAACCAAACATTAAAGAAATGTCTGTTGTTGTTATCTGTAATTTTTTTCCTCCTACAATAAAACACTCTTCTTCAACACATAAGAGTCTATTAAATCATCTAAATTTTTTGAACATTTTCTAATGTTTTTGCTTCCTATATCACCCTCAAAGAAAGCATTAAAAAGTTGTAGAAAGGTGTTTGTTTTAAAAAATTCAACTGATTTTCAGTAAACCTTTTCTTTTTTTATTCTTTTCAAGCATTTTAACCAAGGCGGATAAACTACACCTATACTGCATAGTTTCCTTATCTGCTCTCTTTCTTTTAGATGTTTAACTGTCCTCTGCTTGCACTGAAGATTTTGTACTCTACAAAATACAAATAATGAAACAGTGTTAGCTATATTTATGCAAAATAATTTTGTAGACTTGCACAGTAAATAAATGATGATGGTATAATAAGTAAATATTTAACATCAATAAGCAATACATAAACCATGATGCTACAGTGATTTAGCATTTCTTGTAACATTAGAATATGTTTACCAAAGTAGATTAAGATGATAACTAGTCTTAGCATTTTTACTAGATGCTAGTTTCTTTAGCATTTTTGGAAATGATTGTAATTCATGCAATACCTAAACTTTAATGCTACAGTGATTTAGCATTTATTGTAACAGTGGATTCTGTTTCCAAATTAAATTAAGATGATAAATAGTTTTAGCATTTTTCCTAGATGCTAATTTATGTAGCATAATTAGAAATGATTTTAATTCATAAAATAGCTATATCAAAATGCTACGGTGTTTTAGCATATTTTTGTAACAGTGGATTTTGTTTCCAAATTAAATTAAGATGATAACTAGTCTTAGCATTTTTCCAAAATGCTAATTTCTTTAGCATTATTGGATATGGTTGTAACTAGTCTTAGCATTTTTAATGGATGCTAATTTTTATTGGAAATGCTACAGTTATTTATCATTTCTACACCATTAGAATATGTTTACCCAATCGAATTAATATGATAACTAGTCTTAGCATTTTTACTAGATGCTAATTTATTTAGCATAATTAGAAATGATTTTAATTCATACAATAGCTAAATCATAATGCTACAGTGTTTTAGCGTATTTTTGTAACAATGGATTTTGTTTCCAAATTAAATTAAGATGATAACTAGTCTTAGCATTTTTCCTAAATGCTAATTTCTTTAGCATTATTGGATATGATTGTAACTAGTCTTAGCATTTTTAATGGATGCTAATTTTTATTGGAAATGCTACAGTTATTTAGCATTTCTGCACCATTAGAATATGTTTACCCAATCGAATTAATATGATAACTAGCCTTATCATTTTTACTAGATACTGATTTATTTAGCATAATTAGAAATGATTTTAATTCATAAAATAGCTAAATCATAATGCTACAGTGTTTTAGCATATTTCTATAACAATGGATTTTGTTTCCAAATTAAATTAAGATGATAACTAGTCTTAGCATTTTTCCTAAATGCTAATTTCTTTAGCATTATTTGATATGGTTGTAACTAGTCTTAGCATTTTTAATGGATGCTAATTTTTATTGGAAATGCTACAGTTATTTAGCACTTCTATACCATTAGAATATGTATACCCAATCGAATTAATATGATAACTAGTCTTAGCATTTTGATTAAATAAATGAGTAAAATCTAATAAATTAGTCAAATGCAACTAATCGAAAACAAAATAGGTTTAAAGTGATGAAAGATAACAACAATAACTTTGACTGATCTGATTTGGTTACTAAAATACAGTGATTTCAATAATCTGAATTCAGATCAAATGAGTCATAACAAACTTCAATAGTAACATAATCATTGTTGCTGAAGTCAGAAAACAATGATAAAACCACAGCACAAAATCACTACAGATTTCGACAAAATCATTCAGTAACACTACAGATTTCGACAATAAAGATAAAACCACAACACAAAACGTTTGCTAGACAAAAAGGATGAAAAATAATATAGCATTTCTTATAAAATAATTCTAAATCGGCAATATATATAGAATAATTCAGTATTATACCTATTTTTGCTTTTTCTTCTCCATTTCTCTAATCTTCCTAGCCTTTGATGCTGCTAAAGATAATTTTGACGATACAATTTGGGATTTTGAGTTTGGTGAAGAACTAGGAGACTGATTGTTGGTCGACAGAAAAGATTTTGATCTAGTTTCCATTAGAATGTACGAACAATTTGAATGAGTTTGTCGATTTGTCGTTTTGAATGTGTTTGTCGATGTGAATTTGTTGTCTCTTTGGATTTTGGATGAAGAATTGGAAATGATTTCAGATGAAAACGACTACAAAACCCTAGAGACGAAAACAATGTCACGTGGTTAGTTTTAAAAGGCGGGTCCTTCGGCCCAAATAATTAAACTCGTGCTCTGGTAACAATTTTTTTAATAAGTTTGTCCTTTTAACTAATTTCCTCTAAATAGAATAATGTAAATGTTAAGTGATAAGGGGATTGAGATTTGAATAAATATTAAGTGGCCATGCTTAATTAATTAATTAAATGGGCTTAAGAATGGCTTATAGGCTAATTAGATTACATAAGGGTATATCGGTATTAGCCGCACCTTAATTATGTAACCCTTATGTATACCCACGACTTGCCATCCATTTACATTTATTTCTCATTTTCACAAAACGTAAAACGTAAACATAAGAGAGGAGCCAGCTATTGTTAAGGAAGAAAAGACGAGAAATTCAAATCAAGCTAAGGAGTTAAAGCTAGGGGAAATTAATCTCAATCCAATCTCCTTATCTTAATCAAGGTGTATAATAATTTATACCATCTCTATTTTATTTTATGATTATATGTTTTCGGATTTAAGATTGAATTCATTTTTATGATGTTTTGGATAATGTTATGCTTGAATTTTAGTTTGTTTGATTTAAACAAGATTGTTTAAATGGGGATTTATGCGATTTTAGGGCAAAACCGATTGAAATTGGCGTTTGAATGCCATGGAAAAATTTTGTGTTATGTAAAACATGATTTTGGAGTTGGTTTTTAATTTTGATAATTTTCCAAGTCATGGAAAGATTATTATGAATTTTCAAAGAAAAATATGGTTAATTGGGTTTAGAAATTTATTTCAAAAATTCTATTGAGAATTTGGGTCTGAATTTTGGATATGTTAGATAACATGATGAAAGTGAATTTCTGTAATTTTTGGGGATTTTTCCTAATCGATTTGATATGGAAATTAAATTATTTTAGAAGGACTTATTTGCAAAATTGGTTTTGCTTAATGGAAGGGCTTATTTGCTAAAATAACCTTGGTTTAGATCTTAAATTAAGCTGCAGTTATTTTGGTAAAGAATTTGAAAAGTTGAGGCAACCAATCACATGTTTACAAGTGGGCAGGTTAGTTAGATAGAATTTGCTTTAATTGGCATTAACCAGCTTTTACGCAGAAAAGGAGATTCCGCCTCTATTTAGAAGCACCTTTCGACTCCAATGCTTCCACTTCAACTCAGTCAAAACCAACCTAGGCTAAAACTAATACTCATGGTATCAATGATATTGGTACGAAGTGGTTTTGAGAAAGCGGAAGGCATGGTGTCGAAAGCATTGCTTCTGATGGGGTCGATAACTTTGTTTGTTTTAAATAGTTAAGCGCCTGCCTTTGTTTTAGTAAATCTTTCGAAGGAGTCGAAAAATATGCTTTAGAAAGGAGTTTTCTAACAGCTTTCGAAGAGGTTGCCATTTTATATTTTAAAAGTAAGAGCTTTCGAATGAGTTCCTTTAATTGTAAAATAATGCTTTCGAAAGTAGAGGTTCCGACCTAGTCGAAGCCATGCTGCCGTTCTTCTAGCTTTCGAGTAAATTAAAGTCATCAATGCTTTCGAAGAGTAGTTTTTGTTTTAAAGATGCTCTAAGCCACTTCCTAAATGCTTTCGAAAGGGTTCAAGGGTTTCGAAGGCAATGGCTTCGAAAGGGGGTTTCAATGCTAACCTTCAATGTTTTATCTAAATGTTTTGAAGCTTTCGAAAGGGATGGTGCCGACGCCATCAAGTTTTCCCCAATACTTAATATGATAAGGAATTGTTTCAAAAGAGATACTTTCGTTTATATTCACTTTGACCCAAATGATATTTTTAAATATAAACCCAATGGTTTCGAAAGAGGGACTTTCAATGGTTTCGAAACAAATAACCCAAACTCGTTTTAAAGGAAAACCATGGCATAAATAAATAAAGTATTTTGAAATGGAGTTTTTGAAGAAGTTTTCTTTGATTAGTAAGTTAAAGGGATTAACCAAGTTATTACGTTTTCTTCATATATATATATATATATATATATATATTCACATTGTAATAGACCCATAACTGTATTTTGGGGGAATGGCAGAATAACTAGGTAGGTTGACCCAGTGGTGAATATAAATTAAGTTAATTCCTGAATGAGTATAATTGCATCCAGGAGGTCAGGAAGACCAGAATATAGGATGCTAAAATAATAAAGAAAGATATTGGTAGGGGCCAATAGGTTCACAGTAAGCCCATGAAAACTGTGTATAGGAAAAGATATTGGCAGGAGCCAATAGGTTCATAGTAAGCCCATGAAAACTATGTATAAATGAAAATGTTAGAAAGACAGGTTCATAGTTAGCCCATGAAAACTATGATTTGATATTGGCAGGGGCCAATAGGTTTATAATGAACCCATGAAAACTATATCTGTATTAAAATATTGATAGATGTCAATAGGTTCCTAGTCAACCCATGAAAACTAGGATAAGAAAAGGATATTGGAGTTACCAATAGGTTCAGGGAGAACCCATGAAACAATAAAGATATTGGTAGGGGCCAATAGTTTCTTAGTGATCCCATGAAAACTATGAAATAGTACAGGGAGTCCATAAACATTTAACCGGTTATTAGTCATCCCATGAAAACTATTAGGTTAATAGTAACCTTAGAAACTATAACTAAACAGATAATCAAATTGAATGGGGATGGGTAATCCAGAATTGATTCACTTGTTTTGCATATCGTCATATTGTCTTGAATTGTTTTAACCATTGTGGATGCAGGAACACGGTATATGGTTTTAGAAAGGTTTTAGGATACTAGTGAGGGGAAAACCTGTTCCGCTAAGGGGCGTGGTCTCACTAGATATCTAAATGTTTTGAGATGGTAGATTATTATTCATACCAGGCTTTATGTCTGACTCAAAGTTTATGTTTTCCCCTTAAACTCTAAAGTACTCAATTGAATTTGAGTAGTTTGAGAGTTGAGGTTTTCAGGTACCTCTTTAGACGAATAAGCTTCCAAAGATGTGCAGGAGACATGATAGCTCTAAAGTTCTCTTTTATTTTGATTCCCCTGCATTATTATTGTAATGCCAAAGTTGTTAAATTTCCTATATATACTTTGATCATCCAAAGGGGCATCTTCATATGTCACTCTTGGCGTATGTTGTAATAAATATATTTTCTCTGAACGTGGTTAAAGATTGTGGGATTATTGTTAACCCCAAAAATGGATCAACACCCTGGTTTAAGTTTGAAAGCACCAGCCCTGTTCTGACAGAGAAATATCACATATCACAGATATAAGAAAAGAACAGTAAAAGAAAGAAACAGAGAATTTTTATAGTGGTTCAACTGTTAATGAAGCCTATGTCCACTTTATATTTTTCTTATAGATTGATTGCTGTTACAAGATGTGTTTGATTATAAGACTTTGATTATCTTTAGCTAGATTGAATCCCCAAAGTTGGAATCCACTGGAGAATCACAGTGAATTCCTTTGGAGATTGTTGTGAGGGAGGTAGAGATTGAAGAATAATTCCAGCAGAGCTCCAGCAACCAGTCTCGAGAAGATCCAGTTTATGTTGCAGGTAGGATGGTATTTATATAGGTCGGAGAACTTCTGGGCTAGGCTACATCTTCATCAGCTCACAGGTAGGTAGGAAACGACCTAGGGGGACTTTGGCTCGCAAAACGTGCCAAAACCATAGGTCGCTAGCGACCCGTAGACTTGGTTCGTTTTTTGGGCTAACGTCTCGCCTCTTTTGCTGTGCTCCACAACCGGTTGGTTTGAAGGTTCGAGGAGAATCATGGGTCTCTGACGATCTAAGCACTTAGGATTTTTTTGGAGTTTGGAATTGGAGATGTTTCCATAGTCTTTTATCGTAGTTGTTTATGTAGCATCGTTGCACATTATTCCATCTTGATGATGATCTGCTGGCTGATTGTACTTTGATTGCTGAATGGACTGAACTGATGCTAGCTTCTTGGTTCAGTTGAACTTGGTCGTTGCTTTAGTAATATGATTTGGCTCTTATCAACTCCTTGCCTTAGCCTTTCTGGTTAAGTTCTATGCCATTCTGATGTGATGGGATTGTTCCGTATTCTGCTGGATCCTGTTAGGTTAAAAACCAGGATAAAATTTGCCCCCCAAAGTGCGCCTTTTGAATGAAAGGTGTGCTTTGCTTTAGAAAAATTCATGGCAACGAGTCTTCAGTTGTTGAGCTTTAGTCTTGGCTGTGCAGTTAAAGCGCTCGGTAGGTTCAATGCAGCGAAGGTGCAAAAAGTCATAGCAGGGATACAGCGTGGATATAGCGGGATATAGCGGATGACTCTAAAATAGCATATAAAACTCGTACTTAATGTTTTTACAAATATATTAATGGTAATTAAATTAAAAATTAACATTCAATTAAATTATAATTAATACATAAATAACTTTAAATAAAAACATGTGCGAATATACTGTAAATAAGCGTAAAACTGTTATATAACATAATTGAATTTAGTAGAATATTAGAGTATTTTCATTTTTGAAAATATATTAAAAATTCAATTAAATAAATTAATCTCATAATTTTTATAATTATAAATGTCATTTTTCAATTCATTTTTTAAAAGAAGATATGGCAGAATATAGCGGGAATAACGGGATATAGCAGAAATAGCGGGGTTTAAAGCGGAAAGGCTATATTTAGGGCTATGTGGAAAAATCGTAGCGGTAGAAATCAGCTATGAGATATAGCAGGGTTATAGCAGGGTAATAGCGGGGCATTAACTGAATAGAGTCTTGGTGAATCGTCCAGTTCCTTCGGATTCTCTTGCCAGTCACAAGTTGTTCCAAACCCGTTACAGCCTAAGACTCTAGACTCTGCCTAAGTGTAATTTATACATCACAATCATTCTGATTTCATTCGGGGTTATTACATCACATGTCTCTAATTACATTACACATCTCTAATCGTCTCGCGTTCATTTAAGATTTACATCACTATCAATATTTGCTTTTCATTCAAAGTTTTTGCATCATATATCAAAATCAAATTATATATCAGAATCACATCATATCACATCATATATCAAAATCACATTATATCTCAAAATCACATCATGTCACAACATATATCAAAACCACATTGTATCACATCATATATCAAAGTCATCCTGTGTTCATCTAGGATTTATCCGTTTTGTTCTATTTATAAGGCATTCAAATCCTTTTTTTTTTGCAAAACCAAATCTGTTTTAAGGTTCGATCTTTCTGGACCGCTTAAGTAAGTTTAATGCGTGATCTCTCTGGATCGTTTAATGTTTAGTTTAATGTGCGATTTATCTGGATTGTATAATGTTTGGTTTAATGCGCGATCTCTTTGGATCGTTTAATGTTTTAAGTTAAGGGGGATTAAGTAAGCCTATCCGCTCACTCTCCGGTGAGGGGACTTACTTCTTGCACTCTGGTCCCGTGGTGGGACTCTAAGGCGATCAATATCGTACAAGTTCATCCACTCGCTCTTTGGCAAGGGGACTTGCACCTTGCACTTCGGTCCCATGGTGGGACTCTAAGGCAATCAATATCAGTTATCAAAATTCAAATATTCAATAAAAACAAATAAACAGAAATTAAACAAGGAGGAGTTTTAAATGTTCATCTCAGGCATCCGACTCAGAGCGTGCCTAGGGACCGTTCGGGATCCCGTACACGTGTAAGCGACCTTTGATTGTTATTGTCCTAAATTCTCTCAAGCATCCGACTTAGAGCTAGCCTAGGGACCGTTCGAGATCTCGTACACGTGTAAGCGGCCTTCGATTATTATCGTCTACATACCAAAAGAAAAGTGTGGGAAGAGAAATGATAAAACAAAGCATTGGAATCGAATCCGACTCCTGTTTACCCCGATCATGGGATAATTTGTCTTGGTGCTTGTATCTGGGTGTTTCTTGATGCATTTGCCATGGATGACGATTGTCCCTGCAATTCCAGCGCAGTTCTATTCCTCACATGTTGTGGCAGCTGGTTGTTCCAGACCAAGTCTTCTATCAGATCACGAAGGTGTCGACACACGTTCGTCTCATGCCCATTCAACTCATGGAAGATGCAAAACTTTTTAGATCTTTTCTCTCGATCAGTGGGCTCCCTCCTTGGTGGCCTTCGGTAGAGGTTCTGCCCCTCGTATCCAGGTACATCCTCTCCGGGGTTTCAGTCAGGTCGGTGTATGAGGAGAATCTTGGCTCGTTTCTCTATTGTTTTGGGTCTTTGATGTTGTCATCTGCTTTCTTCTTCCCTTTGTCTTTTCCAATTCTAGCTCCAAACGGTCCTCCGCTTTCGACGACATTTATTTCGGCATCCACATCCTCGGCTTCGGCGTCTTCCTGACGCAGGTACCTCTCAGATTCGTAATAGAATTTTGCAAGATAGATTGCGACTGCCGCCGCATTGAATCTTGTTAAATAACTTCTCAAGGACTCTCCAGGCCTTTGTTTTGCGTTTTAGAGCATAAGTACATTCCTTGGTTGTGAGACATGAACCCTGAACTGTCTCAAGAATCTGCTCACTAAGTCGGTCCACGTGCTTATGGACCCATTTTCCAATTGTCTGAATCATATTGCAGCCAAATTTGTTAAGTATAAGGGGAAGCATCGCCCCATTACTTCCTCAAAAGCACCCAGCACCTCCATATGTTGGATGTATCGCATCATATGAATCGTCGGGTCTGTCTTCCCGTCGTACATTTATATTGTTGGAAGCTTGAAATCTGGAGGGTTTCTCGCGTTCTGGATATTAGCAGTAAATGGATTTCTGTTTACATCTTCCAGACCCTGATTTGGGGGGCCTCCTCTGATGAATCTCCATACGAATTCAGCAACTCTGTTCTCACTTTCCAATGACGGTCTTCGTCCTAAAGCAATACTTTTCCCCCTGCCCCATTGGGGATATCCCGAGATGGACTCTTCCAGCAACACACCTATGTTCTGATTTGCAACTCTAGCTTCATTCTTCCATTCCTTCGAGGAAGTTCTGGTACATATCCTTCTATCGGCCTCATCCTAGTATTCGGATCAGCTCCCGTGCCACCAGTCCCTGGTGTTTCAACAGTCGCTCTGGCATTGGCATTGATTCCCATGTTGATTCCAGCGCTGCCCCTATGTGTCGGTTGCTCCGGGCGTGGGGGCAAGGCTCCACCTTGCTCCAATCCAAATCTGGCAATCCTTGTATTGTTCCCTGGAGTTTGATTCCTATTCCCTGCAATCTAGCCATCCCTTGCTGCTCCATCCTATTGAAGAATCCGTCCATCATCTCATGTTGTCTAGCTAAGAGTCAATCATGCATCTTTTTCATCATTGGCGCAGCGGATTAATCAAAAACAATGTATGACGTTGAATGTAGCAATCTGTGGATTGATGGATGCTGAAATGCCCGAATTCGTTGATCCGAAGATACCGAATTCTAGCTATCCTGAACTCGTTGATCGCGCACGATACCGGGTTCGAAGATCTTCAATTCTTCAAACGTTGATCAAGCGCACTTGATTCCGCGAATCGGCTTCTACAATCGTTGAATCGAGCGCACTCGATTAACCGAAAGAGGAGATAGGAGATTACACTCAACTACCAATTGGAATGAAAGCACAAAGCAATCAAAAGAGAATTTTATTCAAAAATCAACAACCATTTACAAATGAGACTCACGGCCTATTTATAGGCGAACAATTTTACAACAGAAATTTCTCCAACTCCTAAGTCGTTTCCGACTCATAGCTACGCTCTACGACTCATCATAAGTCGTATACGACTCATCACATTACAACATGACTTACGACTTATACAAAACGTTACAATACTAATCTTTAACGACTTATCAACATACAACACGACTCAAAAGTAAACGACTCATAATCAGACGACTCATCTTAAGTCGTTTACGACTTATCAAATTACAACACACTACGACTTATGATTTATAACAGATGCGACTTAGAAAACAATCGGTTCAGATTAACTCGTCAGGAGAATCTACGGCATGGATTAAAGCGGCATCAGAATATACAGCTCCAGGCCTCTACGACTTAACCCAGTTTTGATAAGTCGTGGACGACTTATACCAGCCTCGCCCTTGAGTCGTGGATGGCTTATCTCCTCACCTTCCTTGAGTCGTAGACGACTTATCACTTGTGTATTCTTCCCCTTGAGTCGTGAGCGACTCATCTCCCTGTTAAGTCGTAGACGAGTTATAGTTGCTTTGTTAAGTCGTAAACTCGTCACATCTTTCCCTTTGGTCTTCCAGATGAGTCGTGGACGACTCATCACCGCCTCCTTAAGTCGTAGACGACTCATGCCTGTCTCTATGAGTCGTGGACGACTCATCACCGCTTCCTTAAGTCGCATACGATTCATGCCTGTCTCTATGAGTCGTGGACGACTCATCACATTGCCCTTAAGTCGTAGACGACTTATATCTGCCGTGTTAGTTTTATCTCGTGGACGACTCAGGACTTCATCTCTGGGTTTAGCTGCATCATCCTCCCCAGGTTGAGAGAAATTCGACCTCGAATTTGCACACTCTTCATTCCCAACAAACTCATCCCCATGATATGGTACGAGATGCTTAACATTGAATACGTCAGATGTATACACATCATCTGGCAGCCTTAGTTTATAAGCATTTTCATTGATTCGTTTCACAACTTCCACCGGACCAATTTTCCTGGCTTTCAACTTGTTGTATGCGCCCACTGGAAAACGATCTTTTGTTAATACCGCATAAACCATATCACCTTCATGAAATTCAACATTCCTTCGTTTCAAATCTGCAGATTGTTTATATTTCTCATTTGCTTTCTCTAATCGTTCTTGAACGATTTTATGACACTCCGTCAGCTCTTCAACAAAATCAGCAGCTTTCTTAATTGTCTTCTTTGATTGTGGCACTACCGTTAATTCCAACGGTCCCTTTGGTAAGCTCGAATAAACAATCTGGAATGGACTGAACCCAGTACTTCGATTCATAGCATGATTATGAGCAAATTCTGCCTGGCATAACTTCACATCCCAACTCTTCAGATTATCTTGTACAAGACACCTCAGCAAGTTTCCCAATGATCTGTTTACCACCTCAGTCTGTCCATCAGTTTGTGGATGATAAGCACTACTAAATTTCAGCTTCGTTCCGACCATTTTCCACAAACTCAACCAAAAATGACTCAGAAATCGAGTATCTCTATCCGACACAATAGATTCTGGCAATCCATGAAGTCGATAGATCTCCTTGAAAAACATCTGAGCAACATGAACAGCATCCGCCGTTTTCTTACAAGCAATAAAATGTGCCATCTTCGAAAATCTGTCCACCACCACATATATGGAATCGTTACCACGCTGTGTCCTCGGTAATCCCAACACGAAGTCCATACTCACATCAACCCATGGTTTATTTGGTACGGGTAATGGCATATATAAACCAGCATTAGTCGCAGTTCCTTTCGAAACCTGACAAATATGACAATGCTCCACAAACCTTTCCACCTCTTTCCTCATTGATGGCCAAAAGTAGGATTGTGAAATCAACTGCAATGTACGGTCTCTCCCAACATGTCCCTCTTCGTGTAACTCCTTGATAATCTTCATTCTCAGACTACCCTCTGGTATGCACAATCGATTTCCTTTGAACAGAAAACCATCTACCATCACGAAATCATTCGTCTCTCCCTCCTTGACTTTTTCAACAAATTTTGCAAAGTAAGGATCATTAGTAAATAAGTCTGGCAACATTTCAAACCCCGTCACTTCAACCTTTAATGCAGTCAACAAATGACTCCTCCTACTCAAAGCATCAGCCACACGATTTGTCACCCCTGACTTGTGTTTAACAACAAAAGTAAACTGTTGCAGATATGCGATCCACGATGCATGTCTCGCTGAAATCTTGTCTTGCCCTTGCAAATGCTTCAATGCTTCATGATCAGTATACAGAACAAACTCCTCCTGAAATAGATAGTGTCTCCAGTGTTTAATAGATTGTACAACAGCATAAAACTCCACATCATATGTACTGTATCGCATCTTCGCTCCTGATAACTTCTCACTGAAATATGCAATAGGACGCCCCTTCTGACTCAACACCCCTCCAATCCCAACCTTGGATGCATCAGTATGTAGTTCAAACACCAACTGAAAATCTGGTAATACTAGAATTGGTGCAGTCATCAGCAATTCCTTGATCTTCCCAAAAGCAACCTCTGCTTCTTCTGACCATGAAAACTGTTTACCTTTCATGCAATCTGTAACAGGTGCCATCACACTACTAAAGTGTGGTATAAACCTTCGATAGAATGAAGCCAACCCGTGAAAACTACGAACTTCCGTTATCGTCTTGGGCTGCGGCCAATTTCTAATCGCCTCAATTTTACTTTGGTCAACATGTATTCCTTTCTCTGAAACAACATACCCCAGAAATAAAACACTATGCGTCATGAACACGCATTTCTTCGTTGCAGCATAGAATTGTTCTTGTCGCAATATCATTAGCACTTCTCTAAGATGATTCAAATGTTCCTCTGGACTCCCACTGTAAATTAGAATATCATCGAAATACACCACCACAAATTTCCCAATGAACGGTCGAAAAATCTGATTCATCACTCTCATGAAAGTACTCGGTGCATTGGATAAACCAAATGGCATGACCAACCATTCGTATAGACCCTCCCTGGTTTTAAAAGCAGTCTTCCACTCATATCCTGGTCTGATACGAATTTGATGATATCCGCTCTTCAAATCTATCTTCGAAAATATAGTAGCTCCGCTTATTTGATCTAACAAGTCATCCAACCTCGGCATTGGAAATCTATATCTCACGGTAATCTTATTCAATGCTCGACTGTCAGTGCACATCCTCCACGTCCCATCCTTCTTGGGTACCAATAAAGCTGGTACAGCACAAGGACTTAAACTCTCCTGCACACGCCCCTATTCAAGCAATTCCTCTACCTGCCTCTGCAACTCTTCATGTTCCTTCGGACTCATTCGATAATGTGGTCTGTGTGGCAACACTGCACCTGGAACAAGATCTATCTGATGTTGTATATCTCTCAACGGTGGCAACTCCGTTGGTAACTCCTCTGGAAATACATCGTCAAATTCTTTCAAAACTGGTTTAACTTCTTCTAGAATCTCAACCACTTCCTGACTCTCCCGTCCAATCAATAAGAACACCTCAGGCTCCTCATCTACTTCCTTCACAAACTCTTTCAATGATAACAAAGTTTTCAGCTCTTCAATTTCTTCGGACTTACTTTCTCCTTGTGATCTCTTCTTCGGAACTAGGATAATTTTCGTACCTTCAAACATAAAACTGTAACTATTGGTCCGACTGTCATGTTGTACTGCTCGATCATACTGCCATGGTCTTCCCAATAATAAATGACAAACATCCATCTCTACGACATCACACCAGATTTCTTCTTTGTATTTCTTCCCAATAGAGAATGGTACACGAACTCGTCTATCCACTTTCACTTCTCCTCCTTTCCTCAACCATGCTAACTTGTATGGATTCGGATGTTTTTCTGTCTTCAATTTCAACTTTGTCACAGCCTCGGTCGAAATAATATTATCACAGCTTCCTGCGTCAATTACAAACTTACACACCTTCCCCAGAATAGTACATGTTGACTGAAAAATTTTACTTCTCAACCAACTAGCTTCCTCCTGCTTCGGTGTTAAACACGATCTTCTTAGCATTAGATTACAACCTTCGTCTCCTGACGCAATATCCTGCTCATCCTCCTCAGCTGGATTAGAACAATCTCCATCAACATCCTCATCGTCAACTTCTGCAATCATGGTTCTCTTCTTTGGCTTTGGACACTCACTGCTTTTATGACCCAATCCCTGACAATTGTAACATTTGAAACCATTGTTAACCCCTGTCTTCTCAACCTCCTTCACCACTGGTCTACTGATAGGTTTAGAAACATTAGAACTTCCTCCAACACCCTTCGCTTGATTGTTAGAATTAGTAAACACACCACTTCCTCGTCTCCCTTGTTTTTCCCAAGCCAACGCTTTCTGATGTGCTTCTGCCACAGATCTTGGATCGAACATATTAACCATATCCTGAATCTGCATTCTCAATCCCCCAATGAACCTAGATGTCAGCTGCTCTTCTGTTTCCATAATATCGTTTCTTGCAATAAGTTGATAGAATTCATCAGCATAGTCATTAACGGTCTTTGTGCCCTGCCTCAAGTTCTGCAAACGTTGATACATCAAAGATTGATAATTGTATGGTAAGAACGTTGCTTTCATCAATTTCTTCATCTTCGCCCAAGATTCAACTTTTGACTTTCCCATCCGATCACGTGTAAGTTTGGTCTGCTGCCACCATGCCAAAGCTCTACCCCTCAGCCTCGTAGCAACCAACTTCACTCTACGATGTTCTGGAACTCCTTTGAAGTCAAAAATCTCCTCAACATTAGCCACCCAATCTAGAAATTCCTCTGCTTGCATACCACCTTTGAATTCAGGAATTTCAGTCTTCATCCCCGACTCCCACTTGTGATCATATTCAGAATAGTTTCTTCCTTGACCTCTTCCTTGAATACTACCACCATCATACTCCTCTTCAAAATCAGATGCATAACGATGTCGATTCTGACCACCAACATCTCTACTACCATTACGCCTTCCACCTTCATCCCTTCTATCGACATTCCTCCGTTCACGATCATTCACGTTCCTCCCACGTCCTTGATCATTTTCAACACTTCTGTCTCGATTGGAATGTGGCGAGACTCTACTACCCCCATGGTTAGATTCTGGTGAAACCCTTCTCCGATTTTGATTCATCTCCGTCATAAGCCTCTCTAACCGGCCAATTCCTTCGTTAAGCTTTTCACTAAAATTCTCATTGATTCTTTGTTCCATCTCATCAGCTTCTTCTCTTCGATACAAAGCTTCTACGTTTTGGTGGCGATTAGCTCTTCTTGGCGGCATACTTGAAAATCTTCCAACACTTCAAAATTCAAACACAATTCGGACTTTGATCCAAAATGAAACGGATCGAAAACTTCCACTTTGTAGCAAATCGCGATGAACACGATGGACAAAGTTTCGGCCTCCAATGCAAATCCGAACTTCAATCTTCAAACAAATGCGAACAACTTCACTTGCTCACGGCTCAACTTCACACTTCTCGGCCAAACAACTTCAACTTCTAAATGAATAGGCTCCAAGACTCGATCCAGCTATGATTGGCTAGAACAAGCTCTGATGCCAAAAACTGGCGCAGCGGATTAATCAAAAACAATGTATGACGTTGAATGTAGCAATCTGTGGATTGATGGATGCTGAAATGCCCGAATTCGTTGATCCGAAGATACCGAATTCTAGCTATCCTGAACTCGTTGATCGCGCACGATACCGGGTTCGAAGATCTTCAATTCTTCAAGCGTTGATCAAGCGCACTTGATTCCGCGAATCGGCTTCTACAATCGTTGAATCGAGCGCACTCGATTAACCGAAAGAGGAGATAGGAGATTACACTCAACTACCAATTGGAATGAAAGCACAAAGCAATCAAAAGAGAATTTTATTCAAAAATCAACAACCATTTACAAATGAGACTCACGGCCTATTTATAGGCGAACAATTTTACAACAGAAATTTCTCCAACTCCTAAGTCGTTTCCGACTCATAGCTACGCTCTACGACTCATCATAAGTCGTATACGACTCATCACATTACAACATGACTTACGACTTATACAAAACGTTACAATACTAATCTTCAACGACTTATCAACATACAACACGACTCAAAAGTAAACGACTCATAATCAGACGACTCATCTTAAGTCGTTTACGACTTATCAAATTACAACACACTACGACTTATGATTTATAACAGATGCGACTTAGAAAACAATCGGT
Organism: Allium fistulosum; assembly: GCA_030737815.1. Lineage (NCBI taxonomy): Eukaryota > Viridiplantae > Streptophyta > Magnoliopsida > Asparagales > Amaryllidaceae > Allium > Allium fistulosum. The sequence continues at coordinate 12,574,197 of JASFAW010000014.1, forward strand.
TCAGATTAACTCGTCAGGAGAATCTACGGCATGGATTAAAGCGGCATCAGAATATATAGCTCCAGGCCTCTACGACTTAACCCAGTTTTGATAAGTCGTGGACGACTTATACCAACCTCGCCCTTGAGTCGTGGATGGCTTATCTCCTCACCTTCCTTGAGTCGTAGACGACTTATCACTTGTGTATTCTTCCCCTTGAGTCGTGAGCGACTCATCTCCCTGTTAAGTCGTAGACGAGTTATAGTTGCTTCGTTAAGTCGTAAACTCGTCACATCTTTCCCTTTGGTCTTCCAGATGAGTCGTGGACGACTCATCACCGCCTCCTTAAGTCGTAGACGACTCATGCCTGTCTCTATGAGTCGTGGACGACTCATCACCGCTTCCTTAAGTCGCATACGATTCATGCCTGTCTCTATGAGTCGTGGACGACTCATCACATTGCCCTTAAGTCGTAGACGACTTATATCTGCCGTGTTAGTTTTATCTCGTGGACGACTCAGGACTTCATCTCTGGGTTTAGCTGCATCAATCATCCTTTCCATCTCCTCTCTAATCACATAGCTGGGTTGGTGAGAATTTGAGGACACTTCCTGGCTGCCCCATGCTCCTGTTGACTTGCTCCAGTTTTAGATCTGGTGTTAGGCCTCTTCATTTTTTTTGAATCTCGGATTCTAACTTCAATTTTTCAGATCTCGCTCAAGGTTCTCAGTGAAAACACCAAAATGTTAAGCCAAAAAATGGATCAACACCCTAGTTTAAGTTTGAAAGCACCAGCTCTGTTCTGACAGAGCAATATCACAGATCACAGATATAAGAAAAGAACGGTAAAAGAAAGAAGACGGAGAATTTTATAGTGGTTTGGCTGTTAATGAAGCCTACGTCCACTTTATATTTTTCTTATAGACTGATTGCTGTTACAAGATGTGTTTGATTACAAGACTTTGATTATCTTTAGCTAGATTGAAATACCCAGAGTTGGAATCCATTGGAGAATCACAGTGAATTCCTTTGGAGATTGTTGTGAGGTAGGTAGAGAGTGAAGAATAATTCCAACATAGCTCTAGCAACCAGTTCCAAGAAGATCCAGTTTATGTTGCAGGTAGGATGGTATTTATATGGGTCGGAGAGCTTCTGGGCCAGGCTACGTCTTCATTAGATCGTAGGTAGGTAGGAAACGACCTAGGGGAACTTTGGCTCGCAAAACAATCCAAAACGATGGGTCACTGGCGACCCATGGCCCATGGTTTACTAGCGACCCATAGACTTGGTTTGTTTTTCGGGCCAACATCTCACCTCTTTTGCAGTGCTCCATAGCCGGTTGGTTTGAAGGTTCGAGGAGAAGCATGGGTCTCTGACGATCTAAGCACTTAGGATTTTTCTGGAGTTTGGAATTAGAGATGTTTCCATAGTCTTTTATCGTAGTTGTTTACGTAGCATCGTTGCACGTTATTCCGTCTTGATGACGATCTGCTGGCTGTATATACTTTGACTGCAGACTGGACTAAACTGGCGCTAGCTTCTTGGTTTAGTTGAACTTGGTTGTTGCTTTAGTAATATTATTTGGCTCTCATCAACTCCTTGCCTTAGCGTTTCTGGTTAAGTTCTACGCCATTCCGATGTGATGGGATTGTTCCGTATTCTACTGGATCCTATTAGAGCTTATTCTAAATCTGAATCGACCATGCCCCCAAATAAATTCATATCTGTACAGACATGATTCATGTTGGTACCGACTTGTTTTGGTTGTAGGGGCTCAGTTGTATTTTGCTCAGCTTCAATGCCAGAGGCTCCTACATAGGTTTTTTGCCTCTGGTTCTAAATTCCAGTGCTTTGGTTGTTCTTTGTTGATCCATCCTTCTGAAAAATCTATTCAACATTTCCTCTATTGAGCTATTATTCCATCTTGCATCTCTTTAATCATCCACTCCATCTCTTCTTTAGTCAAGTAGACAGATGAATTTGAACTTGAGGATACCTTCTGGTTTCCCGCATGCTCTGGTTAATTTTCTCTAGTAATAGCTTTGGTATTAGGCTTCCTCGTCTCTTCCAAATTTCATATCTAAAATTTAAGTCTTCAAATCTAGCTCATTCTCGGTAAAAGCACCAAAAATATTACTCCAAAAGTGGCACAATGCCCCAAAGTAGATAAATCCAAATCAAACAAGAAGAAAACAAGAATAAATAACACATTTTATAGTGGTTCGATGAATACTCCGGCATACATCTATTTTAATCCTTGTTATTTATTGTTTTCTCTCTATATTACAATGAATTCAATCAGATCCAACCACAATCTAGTGGATCTCGAATTTATAATGAAACTTCTAGAACTAAAGAAGAAGGAGATAGCACATAAATCTTAAAATGCCCCTCCCAAAGTCCAAAAGAGAAAAAAACCCTTTTAGTTGAAGTTAGGTTGATATTTATAGGTAAATCTCTGTTGCAATCTCAAAATTGGACCAGAATTCATCTAAGTCACTAAAATCCATGAACATAGCATGAAGAATACGTCACCCCATACGAGTTTCGAGGTGAAAAATCAAGTCGGTATCGACCATAAAGTGGTTGGTACCGGGTTCTTTTTGCTTCTTATCGGCACGAGTTCCTATGTGTTTTTGCAAGCCTTCATCTTCCAAAGTTCTAAAGTGGACCCTACCTATAGAACTTCTCGGTACCGACCAACCGACCACAAAGTGGTCGGTGCCGACCTCTTTTTATTGCTTAATCTGCTTCCATATTTCTTGAGTGTTTTCATATCATCATTCTAGATACTTCTAGTTATGTTAAACTGAATCATATCAGTTAAAATCATGAGCTTCAGGTCGGGTTAACCTGTCTTGGTGTCCGACCCAAGTGGTATGTATGTTTGGTTTGGGTTCTTGGTTGGAGTCATCCAAAGGTTGAAGTGCTTCGAGTCCTACCTAGGAATTTTGTGTGTCCAACCAAAGTACAAATTTGTGATTTACAACTCGGTACCGAGTTGACTTGGGTCTGACTTAGGTCTGACTCAGGTTTGACTTGGGTCCGACTCCAAGTTATTGTCTTGCCTTGCTATTTCTTGACTTGGGAAATTCCCCCATTTTTCTTAGGTTCAACTTAGGTACAAATTGGGTCTGACCTAAATCACCAAGTTGAAAAACTCAAGTCAACTTTTTTCGCTCATTCTTTGATATTTCCTTTTTCTTGCTTTTTTATGATGTTCCCACGGTCCTTGTGTCATTTCTTTATCGTTTGTTCGTTCAATTCGCTCGTTTAAATTCGTTCGAAGAGCATGAAAATTTTGGTTATAACATAAGTAGATTTATCATTAAATGGTTATTAGTAGCTTTTAAGTTGATACAAAGAGTGAGACATAATTTTAAATAGAGCACTTGTTCGGTGCCTTGGGGTTTGAACCCAGGACCTATAGAACTAAAATTTGCATCATTTACCACTTGAGCTAATGATCTTTGACATTTTTTAGTAGCAACTAAGACAATATTAATCTAATAAAAACTACTATTCATGTATATATGCTTTCACGTTTATGTAACAACAAATCCAAAAATACATTGTTAAACAAATTATGTAGTGAACCACGTGTAGCACGAGTTCGCACTAATTATTGTTGTTAGTTTATGGATTGGCTTACTGATATTATAGTTAATTATGGTTAGATTATTAATGTTAGTTTATTGTCAATATGAGATAAAAACAAAAAATATTATGGATATAGCTTACTAATGTTAGTTTACATGCAATTAATGTCCCGCTGGTTGTTAGTTTAGTGAACGCACTTGATGTTACTTTACAGATGCAATTAACAAAGAATAGTAATCAACCTTTATAATCGTTGGAGATTTATGAGACATACATGAAATCTAATGGTAGGTTCAAAGATGTGAAAGCATTGGTGATTTGACCAGGAAGATTCTGTTAATGAGATATCATATATAGTTTGGCTTATGTTGAGCCTAAAGATGACACAACACCCAAAATCCTGTAGAAATACAGAAATTGTAACAACCCACCCTTCCTAACACCCAAAAATTTCAGCACCTTACATCAACGCCTAACTTTCGAATACCACAAAAAATGGCTTGTTAAGAAAAGAAAGAAAGAAAGAAAGAAGAAACAACAAAAAATGTCCGGGCACAACGATGCAATCTAACATCAAAATGATAACATATATTATATTGAATAAACATGAACAAAATTGGATAAACAATATATAAGAGACTGCACTAGCGGAAGTAATTGATAAATACCAATACAGAAAGTCAGAATAAAACAACTGATACAATAAGTCTCATAAACAAATAACCTTTGTCATGTACTACTACAATATCAAGTATATATATGAAGTATCTGCCTCTCTCCACAGAATGCTCCAACTGTCCTGAAAGCGTATACCCAAAAGCACGTAACTCACAAACTACTCAATCAAATACCCAAGAGTTGTCATGACTTAAGTAGACAAAGAAAAAATAAGGGTCGGACATAAATCCTGGTATGGGAGGAACTATCTTAAAATACTGTACACTAAAACTGTATACAACAAACAGGAACTACTAAGGCACAACCGGTCCTCTCCACAATCATGGCTCAGGGGTAATATGGGCGGTTCATAGACAACTAGATCAAATCTATACAAAAGATAGGAAATCATACCATAATCTGCTCTTCTCTAGTAACTAATGAGTCAGCACAACTAATGCAATGTGACTAAAACGTAACAATCATACTATGATGAAAGTAACCCAACATCCAACAGTGGAGTGATCATAATATAGTCAATCGTGAAATAGATAATGATAATAAACGTCACAATAATCACATCATCCAACCAACAATACACACAATATAGAAATGAAAGACAACCAAAGTACAAATTGATACCCATCAATACTGATGGGTGAAACTAACTACAACCACCAATCACAATCCAATAATTCCTTTCAAGGGTTCAAGATACATAGTCTCGTGTAGGTCTCACCGTTCCCTCTAAGCTATCGTGATACATGACCTACACTATGAGCCGCACTGTACCCTCTAAAGAAGGCTTTAGTAACATCTAGCCCACCTACTCGTTAATGATCGTCATCTTCTGTGAACAACATTGTACCCTCTATATCGAGCTGTGGCGAAATCTAGTTCACTCATGGACGATCATCATCGTATGTGAATCACATCATACCCTCTGAAGCAGGCTCTAGTGACATCTAGTTCACTCATGTATTTCTCAAGTAACTTATGTACGCCTCTATCATAAAGAGGACGACACTATGTCTCGGATAATACGGCATAGGAACCACAAAGGAAAACCGATGCCGTGAGTGGGTGCATGTCTATACACACACACATACATACATATATATGCACACATAAAATATAAAATCGCGTAGTCAAATGTGCTTATCACAAACAAAGGCTGATATCTCTTCATCGTCTATCAACACGGATAGTTTCTATAATAAGATCTGTAATCGGTACGGCCACTAGTATAAGGCCGATACCATTCATCAAACATATATACCCCAAAGTTAAAGCCAGGGGGCATGGACTAACTCCGCTCAATTGTACACTCTCACTAAACATGACCGTGTAATCTATCACTGCATTGATATCGTATCCGATCATCATTGACCACACACGTATCACTATACATTGCTTTTGAATCCCGAACTACGCCTTGCATCCCACTTTCTCAAGTATCCCAAAGCTTCCCTGAAGTCCTGCCAAGACCCCATGCCCCGTTGCATCCGGATCCGGGGATAAACTCCCCATTGAATTGAACTTTTCCTGGCTTTACTACCCACATAAGTGCATCACTGGTCGATAGGTGATCCACCATCAGTCGACTTGTGGCTGTCCTTCCTTGGGTTGTAAAGCCCAGATAGAAAAGCCTCTGAATCACTGGTTCATGCTTCGCCTTCTTCGTCGCTTCGGCCGATGAGACGACTAGTTCCCCTAGCCTGCCTTCACCACGTCGGACCTCTTTCAAAGTCCCTTGGTTGATATTTTGGAAGTGGTTTCTTAAGTATTCCAAAACCGATTTTGATATGGAAAACCACTCTTTTACGCGTAGAGTTTCGCGGGGCAATTCTTTCGACCCGGCCACCTCTTTCACGCCAAATTAGACTCAACCGAACTTCTCGCCTCACGTGATGCTCACACGTGTGTTGATACACCCGCTCGTGCAAGCATATGCACACACGCATACGCAAACACGTAAAACTTCACAAATCATGTTTTGAACTTCACCTGAGCGATTACTCGACCCGGTACTCTCTCACGCAACTTAGCGCACTCGACGGTCGCTATGGCTACATGAGATTGCTCGTAACATGTTTATACACATACAAACATTCCAATGCACCTATACAATTATGATACAAATAAGCAAACATTTCCAAAAATCCAAACTATTTAACAATTCTAATTACAATACAAGAATTATATTGATTACGATTTAACTTCGAATACACATATACATATACTTACCCATGTATATATAGACACACAAACATGTATATTCAAATAACAATTCGATTATCTAATAATTGAATCTTGCTTTTATTTATCAAATCTTTTCTATAAAAGTTCAATACCGTTTTCTACTATTTTATAAAATCATTCCATTATTTTACAAAATATAAAGGTAGTTTATAAATCATTTTAAGCTCTCATAATACTTAATTCCTTCATCAAGAACTGAGTATTCATCTTATAATTATTTTATAAAACCTTATAACCACTTTAAAAAATAATTCTTTCTTACTATTTTATAAAATTTCATACTTTTAAACTACTTCCTTTATATCATTTTATAAAATCTCTTATTTTATAAACGCCACTTTTATACTATTTTATAAAATCTCATTATATTTTATAAAATACCTCTTCATCTTTATTTTATAAAATCTCATTCTATTTTATAAAACATATCTTTATTGCTATTTTATAAAATAACCCATTCTATTTTATAAAATACATCTTCATTCTTATTTTATAAAACATATCTTTATTACTATTTTATGAAACATCTCATTCTATTTTATAAAATATATCTTCATTCTTATTTTATAAAATCTCATTCTATTTTATATAATATATCTTTCACTTGTAAAATTATTTCCTTACTTAAATAATATCTACAAGTACTAATTAAGCTCGTTAAGCCTCTAATCACTTTGATAATAAGTGTAGAGCTCATAACTCGCCTAATTAGCATATTAACTTCAATTGATAAAACATTCCATTATTTTAGAAAATACAGTTCTTCTCTTAAATAATATTTATAAATACCAATTAAGCATTAATAGGCCTCTAATCATTTTGATAATAAGTGTAGAGCTTCTAACTCACTTAATTAGCTTACTAACTTTTCCAAACATCATTCAAGTAGTATAATTAATGTTTTCTACTGACATGAACTTCATAATACTACTTAATAATCACAAATCAAACTATAGCATCACACTAATCATTCAGTTAGCCCCATATCAATTCTAGGTCTTACTAACTTTTAAAAATATGGTATTTATGGATTCTAACAAATAATGTGATGATCTAAACATGTTTAAGGCATAAAATAAGCCTAATTACATTGCTAACATTCTTTAAATCATTCTGTATCACTTCATGATCACAAATAAACAAATATATGAAGTATAACATGTAAATTAAGTATGTGAATCATCCCACTCACCTCCTTCACCAAGTCCAACTTCAAATCACCAAAACCCAACTTTAGCTCTCTTTAATTTTGAGATCTCAACCTAAACTCCAAATCTTGCCAATTGTTTTATGAGTTTTGTAGAGAATAGTAAGAGATGGTTTATGGTGATTTTTTCATGAATTTAGGAATTTTATTTAAGGGGTTTAGGGTTTGGGGATTAGAAACGGATTAAGGAAGTAATTAGAGAAAGATTTAAGAAATGGAAGAAGTATGAACGTGAAAATGAAGATGAGAATGAAATTATGAAGGGTTGGCCAACTTATACACAAGCCAAATGGGCCTAGCCCAATTCAACTCTTTTCATGAAATCACTGTTCACTCCGAAAATCCATCGACTCCAAACATAGTCAAGTTTATACTCATTTTTCTCACGTCAGAAAAGCGAACTCAACTACAGATGCTCGTCTGTAAAAGTCGAGTATGACGGGCATTCATTTAAATATTCGATTGTAAAAATTGCAGGGTGTTACATTCTCCCCTCATTAAAAGAATTTTGACCCCGAAATTCCTATGAGTACGAGAAAGTAATAGGACTAACCAAAATTTCTGAGTCTAAACCTCAGAAAATCCCGATAGTACTTCCCTTACACCATAAACACTTCGAAAATTTTTGAATTAAAACACATCACACATCTAGGAAATACGTGATAACCTGCATTATCCCACATTTCCCAAAGATACATACATCATTTTAAGAAAACTTATCACTATTTAAATGTAAATTCCAACAATTAAGCATTTAAATAGTTATATTTCAGCTCTCAAGTACCTAATTGTACTATACAAAGAGGATTATGCACCAATTTTATAGCAACGTACAATCAAAACATGTATAATTTTAGTGTATCAACCAATACTATCACAACCATACACGACTAAAAATTGGAGAGTAACGTCAAATAAGTTGGTTTTTAAGTGTATCATAAGCTCTGAGTCGCATCAAAATGCAATCGACTTATATATATCTCACCTCGACCTCTAAAATGGCATTGGTCGCCATGTGATCCATTCCAAATAACTGTCGCTATCTCACTTCAAATATGCTATAACAGGTAACTATCACCGGCATACAGGAAACAACTAATAACAACGATCGACAAAAATCAATCAACAATAATAAATAACAAGCAACTATCAAACAATAGCAAGCAAACATAAGAAGCAACAACAACAGCAAGCAATAAGCAATAACAAGCAACAAACAATGACAAGTAACAAGAAATAGCAAACAACAAACAATAGCAAGCAACAAACAATCACAAGCAGCAAACAATAACAATCAACAAGCAACAAGAAATAGTAAGCAACAAATAATAGCAAGCAACAAACAATAAAATATTAAAAAGGAGTCTATGCCAACATGCATGGAATCATCAAAAATCAAATGCTCATGCCAAACCATAAACTCTAATAATTTCATTCGTCATTCAAAAGGAACAAATGCCTAAGTAGTGTAACCCCTTTCGGGAATATAATGCATGAAAGACTATTACACTTCCCGTCATGAAAGGAAACTTAAGCGATATGTAGGATCATTGAGTCCCGAAACTCTTGAATATATCCAGCAACAAATGCTTAACTCTCCTTTTCCCTTTCGAATAGAACTTATTCTCCAAAGGAGAAAATTATACTAATTAAATCATCATTAAATGAACATCTACAATTGCCTTGGTTTGCTCGGGTTCAAACTTACCTCGACCACACAATGTTAATAAGGATAATATACTAAGTGCACTATGACACTTGCCTAGGCAAGCATCATCTTGTCACTTAGAAGATTAACCGAATCGTCACAAAACTAGTCGAGAAATCCTTCCCCGAACCATCCTATGCAACAATGATTATACTTATAATTTACAACGACTAAGAATCACCCAAAATGACACGACGCATGTTCCAATCCTTCGTTTGCTTGCAAGGTTCCTTTGTTAAATTAGTATCGGCCACCTGACTCTTCTCATGCAAACTCTGATCCGACTACTGAAATTCCATTACACAACCAAAGCCGCGCTTTGGAAATTTCTTAGTCTTCACAAGGATCCGACTCAAGTGCTCGCCTTTAAGAATCAAGTGAAAAACCCTTGCTTAACTGGTGCAAATCACCTAGGGGCCTTACGCTCGAACTGGGGATTGGAAACTGGTACGTGAATTGACTGATGCTTAGAAAATACCCTTTCAACACATGATATTACTCACATCATCTAAGGTTTACGAACACATGGGAAAAACAATTCAAACACGAATGACTCCACGTAAAGTGTTGATAAGTCACCCGCTCGGTCTTTACTCATTACTGGACAACCACCGAATTCTACTTGGACGAGAATCCAAGTTATCCTTCAACGACAAACTCCACCCAATTCAAAAGGTCATGCATCGAGTTAGAATGGCAGTGCCCTCAATTGCTACACCACTCTTAACTCCTACCGCCTCTGCACATGTATCCCGTTCACTCATCCTGATATCCTGAGGAAGGTACCTTAGCAACTGGCGATAAAAATACATCATAACTTAGAAGACAAGTAGTGTAAGAAATATTATATAATAGAAAAATACAAGTACGCTCTCTTGCATCTCCTTCTAACAGATTGTCTAACTCAAATTGGTTTACTTGGTCCCAAGTGTTGAACCTAGGCTCGGATACCAAATGTAACGACCCACCCTTCGTAACACCCAAATATTTTAGCGCCTTACATCAACGTCTAACTTTTGAATACCACAAAAGACTGCTTGTCGAGAAAAGAAAGAAAGAAGAAGAAACAACACAAAATATCCATGCACAAGATGCAATCTAACATCAGAATGATAACACATAACATGTTGAATACACGTAAACATAATTAGATTAACAATATATAACAAATTACATTGGTGGAAGTAACTGATAAATAAATACCAATACAGAGAGTCGGAATAAAACATCTAACACAATAAGTCTCATATACAAATAACCTTTGTCGTGTACTACTACAATATCAAATATATCTACAAGTATCAGCCTCTCTCCACAGAAAGCTCTAGCTGTCCTAAAAGCGTATCCCCAAACGCACCTGACTCCCAAACTACTCGATCGAGTATCCAATAGTTGTCATGATTAAGTAGACAAAGACAATACGCAGGTCAGACATAAAGCCTACTGTAAGGGGAAGTATCTCAAAATATTGTATATTAAAATTGTATACAATAAACAGGAACTACTAAGGCACAACCGGTCTCTCCATAATCGTGGCTCATGGGTAATCTGGACTATCCATAAACAAGTAAAGCAAACCTATCCAAAAGATAGGAAACCATACCATAATCCTCTCTTCTCCTGTAATCAATGAGTCAGCACAACTAATGCAATGTGATTGAAATGTAACAATCATACTATGATAAAAGTAACCCAACATCCAAAAGTAGGGTGACCATAATATAGGTCTATCGTAAAAAATGTAATGATAATAAATGTCACAACAATAACATCAGCCAAGCAAAAATACACACAATATAGAAATGAAAGACAACCAAAATACAAATTGATACCCATCATTACTAATAGGTGAGGCCAACTACAACAACCAATCACAATCCAATAATTTCCTTTAATGGTTCAAGATACACAGTCCCATGTAGGTCTTACCGTACCCTTTAGAGCAAGCTATGGTGATACATGACCTACTTTGTGAGTCACACCGTACCATCTGAAGCAGGCTTTGGTGACATCTAGCTCACCTACTCGTAAATGATTGTCATTTTATGTGAACCACGCCATACCTTCTACATCGAGCTTTGGCAACATCTAGTTCACTCGTGGATGATCGTCATTGTATGTGAACTACATTGTACCCTCTGAAGTGGGCTTTTGTGACATTTAGTTCACTCGTGTATTTTTCAAGTAACTTGTATACGCCTCTATCGAAAAGAGAACGACACTCGTGTCTCGTGTAATATGCTATCGGGAAAACAAAGGAACACCGATGTCATGTGTGTGTGTGTGTGTGCACATTAAATATAACAATGCGTAATCAAATGTGCTTATCATAAACAAAGACTGATATCTCGCCATCATCTACAACAAGGATGATCTCTATAATAAGATCCGTAATCTATACGGCCACTGGTATAAGGCCGGTATCATTCATCAAACATATCTATCCCAAAGTCAAAGTCAAGAGGCACAGAATAACTCCACTCAATCATACACGCTAACTAAATATGACTGTGTAATTTATCACTGCATTGATATTGTGTCTAATCATTATTGACCACACACGTATCACTATACATTGCTTCCGAATTCCGAGCTTTGCCTTACATCCCACTTTCCCAAGTAGCCCAAAGCTTCCCTTAAGCCCTACCGAAGCCCGATGTCGCGTTGCTTCCGGATCCAAGGAGAAACTCCCCATTGCATTGTACTCTGCCTGGCATTACTACCCAGGCGAGTGGATCACCAGTCAACCGGTGATCCACCATCGGTCGACCGATCGCTTTCTTTCGTGGGCAGTAACACCTAGGCAGAAAAGCCTTCGAATTGCCAGTTCGTGCTTTGCCTTCTTCGTCGCTTCGCTCGATAAGACGTCTAGCTCGCCTAGCCTGTCTTCACCGCATCGGACCTCTTTCGGAGTCCCTTGGTTGATATTTTGGAAATGGTTTTTAAGTATTCGACATCGATTTCAATATGGAAAACCACTCTTTTACACGTAGAATTTTGTGGGGCGGTTCTTTCCACCCTGCCTCCTCTATCACGCCAAATTAGACTCAACCAATCTTCTCGCCTCAGGTGATGTTCACACGTGTGTTGATAGACCCGCTCATGCATGCATATGCACGCACACATAAGCAAACACGTAAAACTTCACAAATCACATTTCGAACTTCACTTGAGCGATTACTCGACCGGGAACTCTCTCATGCACTTAGCGCACCCGACGGTTACTATAGCTACATGAGATTACTCGTAGCATGCCTATACACATACAGCATTCCCATGCACCTATATAATTATGATACAAATAAGCAAACATTTTCAACAATCCAAACTATTCAACAATTCTAATTAAGATACAAGAATTATATTGTAACATCCCACTATTTTGGACCATTCAAATCGACAATAAATCCACACATGTCGAAATCAAATACTTCAAAACAGTGGATTGTTAAGAAAATTTGGAGCAAATAAAATCAAACATAGAATCACATACACAGAATATCAGAATAACTCGCAGCGGAAATAAAATACCATAGTAGTTCATGAAGCTACTACATAAAAATAATCTCAAAACAGATACAAAATATCATAGTCTGAAAAGCAAATACAACAGAAGTCTGAATACATAAGTCACTAATACATAGACACAGTTGAATAGGAAATAACCGAAATGGAAATGGAAATGGACGAACAGATAGACAAATAAGCTCCAGCAAATCTCTAGCTCCAGAAGATGAATCTAAAGCTGTGATACTCAGCCTGACCGAGCGTAAAGCAGAACACAAAACACTCGAGTCAGGACATACATACTTATACAATGTAAACCAACTCAAGTGAACTGTAATAGAAATGCACAAGTAACTTAAAGGATGCTTGGGATCGCCCATCCTTTAAGGATCCGTTAAACCATCTACTATGTAGTAATGAACGCTATCATAGTAATGTCTAAAGTAAAGCAAACTATGCAAAATAATAGTGATAATGTGACTGGGGTAGCGCAAACCTGCAGCAATTGCCTACCTCTAGCCACACTTTATAACATCCAACCATTATTATAACATGTGGTTATAAATTTCAAAATGGTTTATATTTCAAATCAAAACATCATTTCCACTTCAAAACCAAAAACGATATCATTTCTATTTCAAATATATATATATATATATTCATTTCTAAAAATCAAAGCACTCTCAAAATTATAACACTTCGAAACCAAAACACTTGAAATTACACCACTTTACAAATGTTGTATTTAGAAAATCCACAACACCTTGAAAAATGTGATATTTAGAAATTACAACATTTTAAAAATGTAACCCTTATATAATAGCATTTTGAAAATGTTACATTTTTAGAAATAATAGCACTTTTAAAACATACCTTAAAACGATAGCATTTTACAAATGCTACAAATTCTATTACATTTCTACTATAACATATTTAAAACATCATATCTTATAATTTATCATAGTTTTTTTTATAAAATCAAATTTTACTTCATAAAATCATTTATTTAGATATCAGTTAAACTATGATTCAATTAAATAAATTTTATTACAACATATCCATTTTTCCAAAGTTGTATCATTTCTAAGTTCATCCATTCAATTATAACAATTTCAAAACATTGTATTTTAGCATTTGAAAATGTTGCCTTATTCAAAACAGTAACACTCAAAAAATGATGATGTACATATGTGGTAATTTGAAAAACAATGCATTTCAGAAACACTAGCACTTACAGAACGTTACTGTAAGTATAGTGTTAATTTGAAAAACACTACATTAAAACCACAGCATTTCTGAAATGCTACAATTACTGTTATAAGTTTATTATAACAATTTAAAACAATACATTTTCAACTTTTTCTCATTTTTAACTTATCAAACTTTTTCCACTTTTCAAAATTATTTATTTGGATATTACTTAACTTATAATTTTTAATAAAATAACATTTTATAATTAAATATCCAATTAAATTATAATTCATTTACATTAAGTCAAAATTCACTATAAGTTGCTTAACTTTTATTTTAACAAATAACTTGATATTTTCTTTTACTTTAAAAAAAGTATCCATTTCATAAATAAATATTTTAATTACTAAGTTAAGCTTAAAATTTCCATTTTAACTCAAATTTCAATTATTAAGTTAAATCAAATTTTAAATTACAATTTAAACCATTTATCGACTTATAAAATTTAATTTATAGGAAATCACTGTTTAAATCATTTAAATCCAATTTAAGTCAAAATTTCACTTTTTTACATATAGAGTACTTAATGATTTCTAGAAAATCATATTTTAAAATTAACCACGGGTCTGTATAATATTTTCTAACTTAGGTCAAGTGATACGGATAATATATCATTTCAATCCGTAATAAATTAAAATTCTGGGTTTTATCATTTCCAACCCGCAATCCCAAGTCATATAAAAATCGCTCGAGCCTATCATTTCAACTCGTAACAACTTTTCCCTATTCTAAAGTCTTTTCGGGTATGTATCATTTCAACCCATAGTGATTCTATACTAACATGGAACTTGCAGTGTGAGAAACGAAAATAAATAAACAGTAAAACATATCATATGATGTCAGGTGATGTAACAGGTCGAACCCCGTATTACTCTGCGAAGGCAAATCTTATCTGAAAAGCATTCATCAGAACTTCCACTTTGATGCATTTTAAGCTGATTTCCTTGGATTTTATTCACGTCTCCGAATGTGAATTTTTGTGATAGATTGTTCCAACAATCGTTTTATGACTTGTCACTTTAAAGATATATGAAGGTTTCAATACTAATAGTAAATATCAAAACTCTTTCATCAAAGCGATTTCAACACTATTTTAAATATCTAAAGTTCGTTTTCTCAAACCGATTTTCAATCTACTAGTATATACAAGCCTTTACTTCACTCGAATGAGAAATCGACTTAAACGACTTAGTAAAACGAGTGGTATGAAACGCTTGCGTTCACTTCGTCGGTTAGCTCTTGGACTTGTTCGATTGAACCCTTTTCGTGACAATTTCCTAGTGAAGATTTACAGCTTGTTCGTAAATATTTAAGTTAAGCAAGTGGTTATGGGACATGAAGCTAAACTCATATATTTACTAGCTTGGTGTGATTGACACTTCTCGCTGATCATGATGATCATTTTATGATTTAGACTAGCAATTGTGCGATGTCTCTTTGTTTGCAAGGTAAGACTAGACCGCAGTAGTGTGATTCCGACTCACACACATCTCTTTGTCCGCAAGGTTAGTCTAGGCCGCAGTAGTGTGATTCCGACTCACACATATCTTTTTGTTTGCGAGGTTAGGCTAGACACCACTTGTGTGATTCCATTCACACATACCTTTTTGCTTTTTGGTTAGCCTAGGCCTCAATCAGTGTGATTCCGACTCACACATATGGGGTAGCTCCCCATGGTCTTCGGACCATCATGTGATAGGCCTCTTTCTCTTTTTTTTTTTATGATTTCTGGATTTCTTGTTTGATTTCTGGATTTTTATGTCATTGACTTGTTATGAGTACAAGTTTAGGGTATGATGCCCCCTTTGGATCTTTGAGAAGATTCTCGTGATATTGATCATTTCTCATCGGTTGATCTCCTGTTGATCATCATTTTCATACTTATAGTAGTATGTCAGTATGGATATTCTATGTTTATGCCATGTCTTTTATTATATATCATGTCATCTGATATCTATAGTTAGACTGATCCGTTTATTATTTTCTTAAATAATACTCGGGTCAGACCGAGATGTTACAGGTGCTTCTGCTTGACTTCCTTCCGGGATTTGCTACTCTGACTTTTGGCTGACTATTTAGTTTAGCAGTTTTTGTTGTATACACTTGAGATATGGACTCATAGTTGTATTCTTTTTGTATAGCACATGTTGCTATTCTTTTGTATTATTGTGGAACTTTTTGACCACTACTCTGATGTACACTTTCATGTGTTAGTTATATATTCATATCTTCTTCCGCCTTTGTGATATGGATGTCTGTGACTGCTTTGTGTTATGTTTATTTCTATGTTTGTTTCCGAAGATTATTTTATAGCCACCGTGTGATAACCAATTACATGGATGGTCGCTCCTCAACAGCCTTATTCTCCGTGCTAGTTGACAGCACTACATCGTAGTGTCCTTGGCTAGCGTGGGTATTGAGGTGGGGCGTCACAATAATCTTTGAAAATCATTTTATACTTTGAAAATACGTTCTCTCACAAAGAAATGATTCTGAGATTGATTTCACTCATTCTAGGGTATTTCTACCCTATCTCTAATGAGTTTTTGCTCCGCAGGCTAAGGTTTGCCTAAAACCAAAGCTCTGATACCAAATGTAACATCCCACTATTTTGGACCATTCAAATCGACAATAAATCCACACATGTCGGACTCGAATACTTCAAAACAGTGGATTGTTAAGAAAATTTGGAGCAAATAAAATCAAACACAGAATCACAGACATAGAATAACAGAATAACTCGCAGCGGAAATAAAATACCATAGTAGTTCATGAAGCTACTACATAAAAAAATCTCAAAACAGATACAAAATATCATAGTCTGAAAAGCAAATACAACAGAAGTCTGAATACATAAGTCACTAATACATAGACACAGCTGAATAGGAAATAACCGAAATGGAAATGGATGAACAGATAGACAAATAAGCTCCAGCAAATCTCTAGCTCCAGAAGATGAACCTAAAGCTATGATACTCAGCCTGACCCAAGCATAAAGCAGAACACAAAACACTCGAGTCAGGACATACATACTAATACAATGTAAACCAACTTAAGTGAACTGTAATAGAAATGCACAAGTAACTTAAAGGATGCCTAGGATCGTTCATCCTTTAAGGATCCGTTAAACCATCTACTATGTAGTAATGAACGATATCATAGTAATGTCTAAAGGAAAGCAAACTATGCAAAATAATAGTGATAATGTGACTGGGGTAGCGCAAAGCTGCAGCAATTGCCCACCTCTAGCCACACTTTATAACATCCAACCGTTATTATAACCCGTGGTTATAAATTTCAAAATGGTTTATATTTCAAATCAAAACATCATTTCCACTTCAAAACCAAATCAAAACGATATCATTTCTATTTCATATATATATATATATATATTCATTTCTAAAAATCAAAGCACTCTCAAAGTTATAACACTTTGAAACCAAAACACTTGAAATTACACCACTTTACAAATGTTGTATTTAGAAAATCCATAACACCTTGAAAAATGTGATATTTAGAAATTACAACATTTTAAAAATGTAACCCTTATATAATAACATTTTGAAAATGTTACATTTTTAGAAATAGTAGCACTTTTAAAACATAACCTTAAAACGGTAGCATTTTACAAATGCTACAAATTCTATTACATTTCTACTATAACATATTTTAAACATCATATCTTATAATTTATCATAGTTTTTTTTTATAAAATCAAACTTTACTTCACAAAATCATTTATTTAGATATCAGTTAAACTATGATTTAGTTAAATAAATTTTATTACAACATATCCATTTTTCCAAAGTTGTATCATTTCTAAGTTCATCCATTCAATTATAACAATTTCAAAACATTGTATTTTAGCATTCGAAAATGTTGCCTTATTCAAAACAGTAGCACTCAGAAAATGCTGCTGTACATATAGTGGTAATTTGAAAAACAATGCATTTCAGAAACAGTAGCACTTACAGAACGTTGCTGTAAGTATAGTGTTAAATTGAAAAACACTAAAATAAAACCACAGCATTTCTGAAACGCTACAATTACTGTTATAAGTTTATTATAACAATTTAAAACAATACATTTTCAACTTTTTCTCATTTTTAACTTATCAAACTTTTTCCACTTTTCAAAATTATTTATTTGGATATTACTTAACTTATAATTTTTATTAAAATAACATTTTATAATTAAATATCCAATTAAATTATAATTCATTTACATTAAGTCAAAATTCACTATAAGTTGCTTAACTTTTATTTTAACAAATAACTTGATATTTTCTTTTACTTTAAAAAAAGTATCCATTTCATAAATAAATATTTTAATTACTAAGTTAAGCTTAAAATTTCCATTTTAACTCAAATTTCAATTATTAAGTTAAATCAAATTTTAAATTACAATTTAAACCATTTATCAACTTATAAAATTTTAATTTTTAGGAAATCACTGTTTAAATCATTTAAATCCAATTTAAGTCAAAATTTCACATTTTTACATTTAGAGTACTTAATGATTTCTAGAAAATCATATTTTAAAATTAACCACGGGTCTATATAATATTTTCTAACTTAGTTCAAGTGATATGGATAATATATCATTTCAATCCGTAATAAATTAAAATTTCAGGTTTTATCATTTCCACCCTGCAATCCCAAGTCAAATAAAAATTGCTCGAGCCTATCATTTCAGCTCGTAACGACTTGTCCCTATTCTAAAGTCTGTTCGGATTTGTATCATTTCAACCCATAGTGATTCTATACTAACAGGGAACTTGTAGTGTGAGAAATAGAAAATAAATAAACAGTAAAACATATCATATGATGTCAGGTGATGTAATAGGTATATGTTATATCATTATATAATGTCAGATAACAGGCAGGTGTGAGCATATAACATAGCATATGAACTACTACAATTCAAGTGACATTGTTTCACATTTATATAAGTACAGTTTGTCGAGAGTGATAAACTCACCTCTAAAGCTAGAGATCAAATTCAAAACACAATTCAAACTCTGCAAAGCACGACTAGATTCGAGGAAAAGATGATGAGCCAATATTCGGATCTTGCAACAACAAATAAAATAAAACAAATATAAGTATAGATTCAAACACAAAAGAATATAAGAATTAAACAATACAAAACAAGGACAAAGTGAACCAAAATGACTTGACAATTGCAAGTGGGCTCGGCCTCATAGAAAATGGGCTTAATCACCATCACAATGGCTCGGCCATGATCAGGTCCAGGCCTGAAATGCTCGGCCAATGGTCAGCAAAAAGAAGGAAAAACAATGGAATGTAAAGAGGTAAGAGTTGTGAAGGCAAAGAGACATGGTAGGTGAATGGTCATGGGGTTCAGCCACATCATCATTGGACTCAGCCATCACCACAAGTGGTTCGGCCTAGACTGGTGGCTGTATGTAATCCACGGCTATGGTCAGGTAAGCACGGCTATGGCCATGGTAGGTGAAGAGGTAGGGGTTATGGAATGTAAAAAGGCAAGGTATGTGAATGGTCATTGGCTTCAAGTGGTTCAGCCTAGGCATATGGGCTCAGTCTGGGTGCTAGCATGGTTCAGGTCAGGTCTGGTGATTAGGGTGGTGCGGCCATGGGTCAGTGGTGGTCATGTCATGGGCTGGAGATGGTGGCAGTGGTGGTGGTGGCCGAGACTAAAAGGAGATGATGGTGAATATAGGGAATGCTGGTTAGGGTTTTTCTTGGTTTTGTGGTGGTGCTTTGGTTAAGAGGTCATGGCCTGTCTGGTGATGATGGTGAGGGGTTGCTGGCCGTGGAAGGTGGGGGAAGAGGAGGTGATGGTCGGTGGTGAGGTCAGGTCTGGTGGTGATTATATTGGAGGCCGAGTATGCTTACAAAGCAAAATAGAAGAAGAAAAAGGAAAGAGAAGGAAAAAGGAGGAAACCATGGAAAAAAACTTACTGAATTTCTCAATAGAAAATGAGAACGCAAATGAGATGAGAAGTGAAATGCTGTACGTGAAAAATGAAGAGTTTTGAACGATAGAACGTGAGGAAGTGAACGGGTAAGAAAGTGAAGAGGCAACCAATAAAAGTAACTTAAGCCCTTAGGAATTTCCAAGCCCAATATCAAAACAAATTTAACACAACAAAATAAACAAGGCCCAAACACAATAAAAGATGGGAAAATAAAATAGAAAATGAACAATGAAAATGCAGAGAAAATTTGCGTATGAAACGCTGAATTTTGTCAATACTAAAAAGTTTAAAACAGAATTTGACGAAACGAAAAGCAGGACGAATATCAGAATCAAATACTGTTTCAAAGAAAAAGATTAGAAAAATAAAATTTAAATTTAAAATTTTCAACTGAAAGTCAAAGTTTGACCAAAGTTGACCAAAATATAAATTTCCAAAAAATCATTATTTAATTATATTTGGAAAACAAATTAGAAACAGAATCCAAAATACATTGGAATAATTCCAAACTTTCCATTTAAAATGATTAAAAATCAAAGTTTCAAATAAAATTGAATTAAAATATTTGTTTAAATATATGGGTTGTTACATATATTGATCACTATATAACTTCGAATACACATATACGTACCCATAGATACATACATACACGCATATTCAAATAATGATTTGATTATTTAATAATCTAATTTTACTTTTTTTATCAAATCTTTTCTATAAAAGTTCAATATCGTTTTCTACTATTTTATAAAATCATGCCATTATTTTATAAAATATAAAATTAGCTTATAAGTCATTTTAAGCTCTAATAATACTTACTTCCTTCATCAAGAATTGAGTATTCATCTTATAATTATTTTATAAAACCTTATAACCACTTTATAAAATAATTCCTTCTTACTATTTTATAAAATTTCATATTTTTATAAAATATTTTATAAAATCTCTTATTTTGTAAAACATCACTTTTATACTATTTTATAAAATCTCATTATATTTTATAAAACACACCTTCATTTTATTTTTTATTACTGTTTTATAAAACAACCCGTTCTATTTTATAAAATACATCTTTATTACTATTTTATAAAATTTCTCATTCTATTTTACAAAATACACCTTCATTCTTATTTTATAAAATCTCATTCTATTTTATAAAAGATATATTTCATTCTTATTTTATAAAATCTCATTATATCTTATAAAATATATCTTTCACTTATAAAATTATTTCCTTACTTAAGTAATATTTATAATTACTAATTAAGCTCGTTAAGCCTCTAATCACTTTGATAATAAGTGTAGAGCTCATAACTCGCATAATTAGCTTATTAACTTCATTTTATAAAACATTCCATTATTTTATAAAATACATTTCTTCTCGTAAATAACATGTATAAATACCGATTAAGCGTCAATAGGCCTCTTATCCCTTTAATAATAAGTGTAGAGCTTCTAACTCACTTAATTAGCTTACTAACTTTTCCAAACATCATTCAAGTAGTATAATTAACATTTTGTAATGACATGCACTTTATTATACTACTTAATTAATGACAAAGCAAACTATAGCATCACACTAATCATCGAGTTAGCCGCCTATCAATTCTAGGGCTTACTAACTTTTCAAAGCATGGTCTTTAAGGTTTCTAATAAATAATGTGATGATCTAAACATGTTTAAGGCATAAACATTAGCCCAGTTACATTACTAACACTCTCTAAATCATTCCATACCACTTCATAATCACATATAAACAAATACATGAAGTATAACATGTAAATTAAATATGAGAATTGTCCGACTCACCTCCTTCTTTACCAAATCCAACTCTAAATTACTAAAACCCAACTTTAGCTCTCTTTAATTTCAATATCTCAACCTAAACTCCAAATCGTGCCAATTCCTTCGCGAGTTTTGTAGAGAATGGGAAGAAAGGATTTATAGTGATTTTTCGTGAAGTTAGGAATTTTATTTAAGGGGTTTAGGGCTTGGGGATTAGAAGTGGATTAAGGAAGTAATTAGAGAAGTGGAAGAAGAATGAACGTGAAAATGAAGATGAGAATGAAATTATGAAGGGTTGGCCAACTTATACACAAACAAAATGGGCCTAGCCCAATTCATATCCTTTCATTAAACCACTATTCACTCCAAAAATCCATCAACTCCAAATATAGTCAAGTTTATACTCGTTTTGCTCTCATCGAAAAAGCAAACTCAACTACGGGTGTTTCGAGTCCTAACTCACTCGTTTGTAAAAGTCGAGTATTACAGACGTTCCGTCGATTAACGATTAAATATTTAAATTAATCATTTAAATATTCTATCACTAAAATTGCGAGGTGTTATAGTAATCTAGCAGAAAATATACAAAAAAACAGAGAGAACACTAAGATTTTTAAAGTGATTCGCAATCTCTGGCCGACGTTCACTGTAGTTTTTATTGATTATAGATTTGAGAGTCATTAAACAAGGGTTTTACTGGTCTAAAGTACTAGAATAGAAAATAGTAGCTTCCTTATTGAATCTAACGGAGGAGAGATAGAAGATGAAGAAGATAATGAGCTAAAAGTCCTCTAGTTGTTATAGGGTCCGTACTTATAGGGAAATTGTAACGACCTGGAATTTTGGTCGTTTGGTTTTGAACATTTAATTTATTTTAAATGTTGAATTTGAAATATTAATTGTTTTTGAATATGAAGATTTGGTTGAAATTTATAGAATGAATTTAGATTTCAAATACAGCGATTTATCGTAATACGGAAATGGTCAATAATTGACATTTGAGTTTAATATGAACCGAAATGATTTCTAATGTTGATATAAATTCTATTGAATTAGAATTAAATTAATAAGTTATTAAAACTGGAATTTTAAGTGATTTCATAAATTTTCGAAATCGTCGATTTAATCGACGCGTTAAAATAGCGATCCGGGGCTAAGTCTCGGAATTCGACGAAACCGGTTCCATTGGATCCGTAATAGTGTATTATTATCGGATTTCAAATTTCGTAGCATTTGGATTTACCATTTGGTCAATATTGGAAAATTAATTTAATAATTGGATTTAAAAAGCTATCTTACACATATGGTCGAGTTAGGTTCCAAAACTTGTTCCATTGGGTTCGGAATAGCGATGTAACCTTAGGAACACCAGGCGACATGCCTCAATAGAAGATCGGGATTTGAAGTTATATATAACGAGATATTTTGGAAATTTTATAATATAATAAAATTGGAAAGTCAATAACCGCATTCGAGAAGCTTTGCCAGTATAAATCGTGTATACCTTATCCTTTCTCCTTCAGACGTAAATCGAAATCGATCTTCAATTAAAAAAAATGGAAAGCGCGATAGGATCTCGATCGAGCATTGGTCCTTTACGTGCCTTGTTTGTGGTCGATTCGGTGATGGGGTTAGTCGAAGTCATGTTTCTGGTGGAGGTGGAGTTGATACAGTCGAGCGCGAGAAGCTGAGGCGCTAGACGATGGTAAACGAAGGCTCAGGTGGGTGGTTTGCGTACTGAGGAGAAGAGGCGCGTGCGAGGGGAGAGAGTGCGAGAGGCGATACTGGTCGCGACTGCTAGGGTTCGCGTGTTGAGAGCGATAGCTGTAGCTCGAGCCTGGTGATTACGCAATCGGAGGAGAACATGGGTTCGAACGTGTATAATGTTGCATGGACCTGGAGGGGGAAGAAGCGATATTGTCGTGGATTAGCAAGGTAATTTAGGTAATTAATTTTTAGTTTTGGAAGTATAACTATATTCTTTAAAAATTCAAATGTTTATTAATTGTGTAACTCTTCCATTCGAGGTCCAAATAAAAGGAAACCAGTTTCGCTGTGCTCGTGGCATCGAATCCTATGCATAAAAATTGGTTTCGGATTTTTCGGAGTCAGTTGGGATTTTTGATAAATTTAAAATCTGGATGGTCGGCAAAATAAAAATCAAGGTGAGTACATCTCACTCAATTTGGTTAACTGGTGTTAATTATAGTAATTGAAAATTGATTGGATGAATTCATAAATTTTTATTATCAGTTGGATGTGATATATATAGTTTATATTTTAGTAGTTGGATATATTTCCCGCCGTTGGAACGGATGAGACCCTATGCGCCCTGCATAATAGCGGATGACCCTATATTACCACGATATTCCGCCTCGAAGCGGGATTGGTAGTTTATGTTATCTAACATCTGTGGATGCAGGGAAACAGGTTGGAGGGATCCAATTGGATTCCTCAAAATATATTAATTGTTTCATATATAGTGATATATGATGTGACTAAAAAAACTATTATGGATTGTTGTGTGATTTAATATATTGGATGCTATAGTAGCACTGGCCCTAATTTTGGTATTTTAAATACCATAAATAATATTTTTGAATCTTAAAAAGAAATTCAAAGGTGATTTTGGAAATAAAAATATTTATATGGAAATTTGGATTATTTTAAAGGGATTAATTTGAATTTAATAAAAGATTGGTTTTTCAAATACTATAAGTGATATTTTGAGTTTTAAAAAGAAATTTAATAAAAAATGATTTTCTAAATAATCAATGTTTTCGGTGAAGTTTGGGATTATCTAAAAGAAATTGATTGTATAAAATAAATGACTTGATTTTGGAATTTTTATTTAACTATTTCCTAAGAGATTTTAAATAGAGATTTTTAATAGAGATTTTTAAGTAATGGATAGAGTATTTGTATAATGAATTTTAAGTGATATTCTGCAATTATGGAAAAGGAGTTGAAATCGAGATTTAAAATAGTTTGGAAAATATAATGGAATTTATAAAGGGATGGATTTATAAATGAAATTTTATAAATGAGAATATTTTATAAAACAAGTGAAACTCGAATGAGTTTGTAATTTGTAAACGATGTTTATAAATAAAATGAATGATTATCATTTAATAAATGGGAAATATAGATTCACAGGGTGAATTTATAATAAGAGGTAAAAATCGGTTAATGAAAGAAATAATGGATTCTATTTTTGAAATGTGAGAATGGTTTTGAAATTGGAAATGTAATCGATTTGTGATAAATCGAGGGAGATTTATAAATTGGAATTGGGTATATTGGAATTTTAAAAATATTTTTTTTTTGAGAAGTTAAGTTTGTTTAAAAGGGAATTTTGACCAATCTAGCTATGTAATTTAAAACTGTTTGTAGTATCGAAATATTTCATAAAGTTGGTTATTCAAATATTTAATATTAGTTGAAAAGATATTTAAGTTTTATAATAAGCTTTGTAAATTGATTAGTTTTTATTTAAAAATGAATTGGAAATGAGTTATCGATGTTTATTTAAAAGTATTGATATTGTAAATAATTACTTAAACGTGTTTTGAAAATAAATTATTATTCCTTAAAATTACTTATTAGATATATATAGAGTTTTGAAATGATTGAATTTATTTATGACTCAATATTTGTAAACGGGGTTTATTTAACGGATATGATTTTGATAAGAAGAATCTTATAAGGGATTTTGGGAGAAGATGGAATTTCCAAAATGTTGGAATATAGGAACTTCGAAAATGAAATCTGAATTCATAAAAGAAGTAATAAATTGTTGGTTGGGTTTATAAAAGAGTATAAATCGGTTTTGGAAATTGTAAAAAGGAATTTATTAATAATTTCGGAGATTATGAGATAAGTTATGAAATATTTCCTAAGTTTGATATTAGAATGATTTTTGGAGAATCTGCCTATAAGTATTCTCCTAAGTATTGGAAAGATGGTTTTTGGAAAATATTTTAAGTGTGAAAAGATATATATAGAAATATTTTTCTAAGTGTTATAAATTGAATTCGGGAATATTTCTAAGTGTTGAAATGGTTTTAAAATATCCTGTTATGGATAAGTATTTGAAATTGTTTTAAAACGTTGGGATACTGGAAGCGATTTGAATATATATCTTTGTAAAGATATTTTAAAATGAAAGTTTTTAAAAGATTTTAATATGGGCCTAGTGACTGCTTATGTGTGTAATTTGATAGTTAAATAACCGACTATCAAATTTGGCCAAATTCGTTGATCGTTTTGAAGAGATCGGGATCAGATTTAATTATCTGAAACCCACTTTGATCCGATTTGTGCATTACGAATTGTGATATCTCGAAGTTATTGGAGATGGTGATATTGAAGGAGATTCGGTTTGTCCAGACTCAGGACAACTTGTACGGATGAATGCTATCATTGCATTGCTTGCTTGGAAGGCAGTGTTAGCATTCCAAGTATGAATGATATCCTAAAGGTAAAAAGCCTCAGGCCTCATAAACCAAGAATGACTAAAACAGGGGAGATGCAGCAGGGCTAAGTGGGTCGCACCTAAGTAGGGCGTGTTATCACTTTTCTAGATATCCTCGGAATATATTAAAATTTATGGATATGGTTGTGCATGGAAAAAGAGAGCGCTCGGTTAAGGGTGAGAACACTCGAGGTGATAACATGGTAACACCAACACCTGTGGTTTAATATCCTTGAAATCATTTTCATATGAAACATGGTTAATCCCTTTAACCTATTATTTTATCAAGGAAAGCTTCTTCAAAAACTCCATACTTAAAAGTCATTTTAAAACTCCTTTATTTATACCATGGTTTTTCATTTAAAATGAGATTGGGTTCTTTGTTTTGAAAACTAAGACTTTCGAAACCTTAAACTTTTACTTTAGAAACCATTGGATAACCTTCTTCGAAAACATTTAAATCTTCTTTTCAAAACCCTAAGCACATGCCTTTCGAAACACTTTAAATAATCTCTTTCGAAACCAACAAAACATACCTTTCGAAAGTATTAAAGTATTACTTATTAACACTTAGAAGCATGGCTTCGAAACCAATGAAAGCACCCCTTTCGAAACCATTTGAAAGTATCCATTTCGAAACCATTGGGTTTATTCTAAAAATACCTTTTGGGTCAAAGTGAATATAAATGAAAGTACCCCTTTCGAAACCATTATACTTCATATAAAAGAGTTTGGGGAAAACTGATAACTTCGGAACTATCCTTTCGAAAGCATTATTCATATAAATTAAAACACTTGGAAGGATAGCTTCGAAACCCCTTTCAAAGCCATTGCCTTCGAAACCATTAACCCTTTTGAAAGCTTTAGGAAGTGGCTTATTAAATTTGTAAAACAAAAGATACCTTTCGAAACAGTTGATGACTTCAATCCATTCGAAAAGCATAAGGTCGGCAGCATGGTTTCGACTGGATTCAAACTATCCTTTTGAAATCTTTGATTTAAAAACAAGGCAACTTATTCGAAAGCATTCTTTTCGAAACAAAAGGGTGGCAACATTTTTGAAAGCTATTTAAATGGGTTTCGACCCCTTCGAAAGCATCCTTTTGAAAACAAGGCAAGCGCATATCTTTGGAGAGTAAAACAAAGGCTTCGACCCCTTCGAAAGCTAGGTTTCGACACCATACCTTCCGCCTTTCTCCAATCCACTACGTACCAACTTATTGATACCTTGTGTATTGTATTCGACTTGGTTGGTTTCGACTTGGTTGAGGCGGAAGTACAGGGTCGAAAGGTAGCATCTAAAAGAGGCAAAACATAATTTCTGGGTAAAGACTGTTTTAATGCCTTTTTAAGTAATTGCTTTCTAACTAACCTGCCTATTTGTAAACATATAATTGCCATAAACTTTTCAAATTCTTTCCAAAATAAAACAATCGTAATTATTTTAGATCTAATTAAAATAGTTTAGCAAATAAGCCCTTCCTTAAGCTAAACAAATAAAACATTTAACCTTCTTCTAAAACAATTTAATTTCCATAGTAAATTACTCAGGAAAAATCCACCAAAAATCATAGAAATTCTCTTTTAATATGTTATCTAACATATATAAATTTCGGACCCAAATTCTTCATAATATAGTCGAAATTAATTTATACACCCAATTATTCATATTTTCCTTTGAAAATTCATAATAAATTTTCCCTAGCTTGGAAAATTACAAAAATTAAAACCCAACTCTAAAATAATGTTTTACATAACATATAAATTCCTCATGGCAATTCGAAATCCAGAAAACACGATTTTTGCCTAAAATCGAGTTGAACTTTTATCAAACAATCTTGTTTGAATCTAACATATCATAAAACCTATACATATCATCGTTAAAATCATTACACATGGTTTAAACATAAAACCCAAAATCAAATGATCTTAAAAACAAAAATAGAGATGCTTTTGATTATTATTCACCTTGATTAGGATAAGAAATTTGAGATTTGATCCTTGATTAATTCCCTAACTTGATTCCTTAGCTTTAGATGAATTTCTCTCCTCTTTTCTTCCTAAGTAACGGCCGGCTTGAGCTTTTATGTTTTATGTTTTTAGGTTTTGCAAAAATGAATGTGAAAAGGAAATGAAACGAGAATTTTAAGGGTAATATGATCATGGTGGAGGCAATTCCAATAATACCCTTGTGTTAAATATTTTCTTATTAATTAACATATGAAACCTATCATAGCCATTCTTTGTATTTAATTAAGCATGACCTTTAATTTAAATTTTCAAATCTCAATCCCTTTAACATTCTAGTATTTATATTATTCTATTTAATTTATCTAATTAAATCTCTTGAATAATATTATTAAAAATTATGGGCGTTACAGGCTCCACTCCTTAAAGAATTTCATCCTCGAAATTCAATAAAAACTAAATACTAAACATAGCAATCATCTGTAATAACTCCTAACAACCATACTAACCTACTGGACTAGCAACTATTTATATAAAGCTAATATAGAACATACCCTCATAGCAGATCAGGATAAGTACAGTCCTTCTCGTTGTCGCTCCCATGAACTTTCACCAACTTGATTGTCTTGTTCCTTAACTTCTTCTCTTCTCTCGCTACAACCCGAAATGGTTGTCTAACAAAAGTCAAATTAGGTTCTACTATCAAATCTTCCAACTTTGTCGAAGGAATAGTAGTCTCTGGATCATGCACATACCTGCGAAGATGAGACACATGAAACACATTATGGACACCTACCATACTGCTCGGCAACTCAACTCTGTATGCGAGCTTCTCGATCCTTTCTATAACTTGGAACAGACCAACATATCTCGGTGCCAGTTCCCTGACTTTCCAAATCGCACCACACCCTTCATCGGTGATACCTTGATGAAAACCCTATCTCCAACTGAGAATTCTAGGTCTTTACGCCTCTTATTTGCGTAACTCTTTTATCTAGACTGAGCTTCCTTCATCCTTTCTCGGATCAACTCAATCATCATTGTCGCCTCTCTAACCAGATCTGGACCTAAGACTAATCTGTCTCTAGTCTCCAACCAATATGCTGGTGATTTGCATGGCCTTCCATACAAAGCTTCAAAAGGCGTCATTCCTATATTAGTCTGATAACTATTATTATAGGAAAACTCCACTAAGTGTAGGTGATCTTCCCAAGATCCACCAAAGTCCAATACACAAGCTCTCAATGAATCCTCAAGTACCTTATTGATTCTCTCTGTCTGCCCATCAGTCTGACGGTGATATGCGGTACTCATCTTGAACTTGGTACCTAACACATCCCGTAGACTCTTTCGGAATTCACTAGTAAACAAAGCATATATGTCACTGACTATACTACTGAAAATTCCATGCAGTCTAACTATGTTCTTCATGAACAGCTTAGCTAAAACAGGTGCCGTCCTGGTTGACTTAACCGGAATGAAATGGGCACTCTTGGTCAACCTTTCCACTATGACCCATATACTTTCATTTTCTCTATTTGACCTTGACAACATGTCTATATAATCCACCGATATCGAATCTCAATTCCAAACTGGTATCTCCAAAGGCTGAAGCAACCCACTCGGCTTCTGATATTCGGCCTTCGCTTGTTGACAGTTAGCACACTGTCTAACCCACAAGCCAGCATCCCTCTTCATGTCTTCCTAATAGAAGCTCCTCTTCATATCTTGATACATCTTGGTCCCTTCAGGATGAATCATAAACTTGGATCGATGGCATTCCTTTAGAACTTCTTTCCTTAAGTCCTCAACATTCGGAACATACAATCGTCCCTTCATTCTCAACCACCTCCTCTGGTCAAGACTAGAAACCTTGAGATCATCGATCTCAGTTCTAACCTCAAGCCTTCTAATCCTCTCAGTTAATACTAGATCCTCTTTCTGCCTAGAAGTAATCCTTTCAACCAGCACTGGTTGAACTTCCAAACAAGACAACATGGTAGTGCTTTGATTAGGACTAGCAGTCGATCTTAACTGCACACTACAAGTAGTCAAAGCTTCTGAATCTTTTCATTCTGCTAACATAGCTAACACCATATTCTGATGGTTTCTACTAAGAGCATCTACTACTTTATTACCTTTCCCGGGTGTATACTCTATACCAAAATCATAAGCTGCTAAAAACTCTAGCCACCTCTGATGTCTCGTATTCAACTTCTTCTGGGAGAAAAAGTACCTTAAGGACTTATGATCTGTGTATAGCTCAAAAATATCTCCTCTAAGAGATAATATTACCATATCTTTAATGCAAAGATCACTGCAGCCAACATCAAATCATGAGTAGGATATCTTACTTCATGCAGTCTAAGTTGTCGTGAAGCGTAGGCAATAACTTTACCCATCTGCATCAACACGGCTCCTAATCCAGTCCCACATGCATCGGTATACACCACCAATCCTTGGTTTCCGTCTGGAACTACTAACACAGGTGCATTGGTCAACAAATGTTTTTACTTAAGGAAAGATTCCTCATATTTGTCGAACCAGACAAATTTCACATCCTTCCGGGTTAACTTAGTCAATGGCGCTGTAATGCACGAGAAGTCCTTAGTGAATCTCCGGTAATAGCCAGCAAGTCCAAGAAACTTCTAATCTCAGTCACCGTCTCTAGTCTCTTTCAATTATTAACAGCTTCGATCATATCTGGATCGACTGACAAGCCCTTCTCTAAAACCACGTGACCAAGAAACTTGACCTCTTTTTTCCAAAAATGACACTTGGAAAACTTCGCTTTCAGCTGATGTTGCCTCAGTGTCTCAAGCACTACTCTAAGATTATCTTCATGCTCTCTTTCATCCTTAGAGTATACTAAAATGTCATCTATAAACACCAACACGAATCTATCCAAATACTCATGAAAAACTCGGTTCATCAAATCCACGAAGAAAGCAGGTGCATTCGTTAACCCGAATGACATTACTAACCGCTCATACGAACCGTACCTAGTTCGAAATGCTGACAATGGAATATTGCCCTCTGCTACTCTTAACTGATGGAAACCTGTTGCCAGATCCAACTGGGAAAATACTCTTGCTCCACACAACTGATCAAATAGATTATCAATCCTTGGCAAAGGATACTTATTCTTGATCGTCTTCTCGTTTAGCTTACAATAGTCGATACACATCCTCAACAACCCACTGGTTTCTTCATGAACACCGCAGCCGCTCCCCATGGTGAACTGCTTGGTCTAATAAAATTTCTCCCTTCTAGATCCACTAGCTGCACCTTCAATTCCTTCATCTCGGTCGGTGTCATTCTGCTAGGTGGCCTACTTACAAGTTCAGCTCCTGGCATAAGATCTATCTGAAACTCAATAATTTGTTTCAGTGGTAGTACTGTAATCGGCTCAAAAACATCTGCAAACTCTCTTGCTACTCGAACCTAACTTGACTCCTCTTCCAATTTCATAGCACTTAATAAAGCACAAACACTTCGATCAGAATTCTCTATTGAGAATATGATTTGGTTATGACTATTCGGGTGTCTCGATGATATTTCCCTATCCTGGCAAAATATCCTAGCCTCATATATACTCAACCAATCCATACCCAAAATGATTCTGAAATCTATGAAATCAAAAACATACAGACTGCATGCAAACTTATGGCCAAACAAATCAAGTTATAACTGGTCACATCTCATACCAAGAGTTGCATACCCTCCTATCGGCTTTGAAACCCATAAGTAACAAGGTATGTGGGTTCTAAACATAACCTATCAACTAAATACTGAGATGCAAATGAATGTGATGCACCAGTATCAAATAGTACCCTAACTGGTATACTCTAAATCAAAAGCGTACCTTCCATCACAGTCTTTCCTTTTTCAGCTGCAGTTGGCCTAGCAGATGATGGTCCAACAGCAAAGATCTTTCCCTTGACTGCCCTGACTGGTTCCGGACATTGACTCTTATAATGCCCAACTTGGTCGCAGTTAAAGCACTTCATGCTCTTCTTTTCTACAGCCTTCTTCCCCTTGCCTGGCCGGCACTCATGAACATAATGACCTTTCTTGTCACACTTAAAGCAAACTAAATCTTCCTTTGCCATCTTGGCAGCCTCTCCCTTCTAGGCTCCCTTCTTCTTAAAGAGCTTCCTCTTCTTTCCCTAAGAACCCTGGGTTTCAACTAGCTTTTCCTTCCCACAAATAGTAAGCATTTCCTCATGTCGGATTGTCATCTCCACAACTACATTACAAGGATCACGGAGATGTGGCAGGGTTGCTCTAGCAATCTCGGGTATCAATCCCCGAATGAACTTCTTATTCCACCTGATGACGGTGTCTATAGTAGCATATCCATATCGGGACAACTCTTCAAACTTAGTAGCATACTCTATTACCGACATCTCTCCCTGCACCAAATCCATAAACTTTCTCAACAATGCTGAATTAGCAACTTCAGACAAAAATCTCTACTCGAATCTCTTTCGAAACTCTGCCCAAGTCAACTCTTCCTCAAGAACTCCGACAGTAACACTATTCCACCAATGGAGCACTGCTCCCTGCAACTACCTAGAGGCTAGTCTCCTCTTCTGCTCGTCATCCAATCCCAAATCAGTGAAGATCCTCTCACAATGCAACAACCAATTCTCAACTTCTATGGCATCCTCCGTTCCTACAAACGACTTCCCACTAAGATTGGAGTAATCTCTACTCAGCTTAGCATAATTATTCCCAATGGAACCACATGATTAGCTCCTCCAACGTTCCCAGCAACTCCAGCAGTTGCTCCTGCTTACATCAGATTGACGAAGAACTGATACATCATCCCCATATTTACCGGTGGATTTCCAACACCCACATTAGCATCTGCATTTTGATTAGCATTAGCCTGTCGACCCGGGTTCCTCCTGGTGTAAGGTCGAACATTTCCATTTGTTGTGGTGCTTCCTCTATCGAGATTTTCTCTTCCTTTTCCCGCCTCCATATCTTATTTCTGGTAAATCTGCATACGAGCCTTAGTAAGATACAGAAGAACGGTCTAAGAGAGAGAGGAATACGTACTTATATATATATATATATCAAATACAAGTACGTTAATATAGCGTTAACCCAAACCCCAATCTTATTTTCAGATTCATTGGATTATGTTTTGAAAAATCCTTTAGGTTTAAATTTCTTTTAAGTTTTCATAAACCTATGCTCTAATACCAACTTGTAATATCCCCCACTTGGAGTACAAAACTAACGGCTACGGATGCTGCAGTCATCCATAGTAATTAATCCTCGGCGGCCAAATACGGTAATGTTATATACATTGATATAACAAAAACACATGGATATGGAAAATTTTAAAAATCATAAAACAACTTTTACACTCCATTTCAAATCATTTCAACATTCATTGCATAATCCAATATTCGAGAACCACGTTCAAAGAAAATATAATTATTACAAAATACGCCAAGAGCGACATATGAAGATGCCCCCTTGGATGATCAGAGTATATATATAATTAGGCAATTAAAAAACTTTGCCTTTACAACAAAACACAACAGAACCAAAATAGAAAATAACTCCTACTAGCTAGCTTGCCTCCTGCATGTCTCCATAAGCTTATTCGTCTAAGGAGAACCTAAAAACCTCAACTCTCAAACTACTCAAAATTAATTGAGCACCGAGAGTTTAAGTGGAAAACATAAACTTCGAGTCAGACATAAAGCGTGGTATGAATAATAATCTACCATTACAAATCATTTAGATATCTAGTGAGACCACGCCGCTTAGCCGAACGGATTTTCCCCTCACCGGTATCATTTTCAAAACATTATAAAAACCATATACTATGCTCATGCATCCACAATGGTTAAAACATAACAATTCAAAATATTATGATGATATGCAAACAACTAAATCAATTCTGGATTACCCTTCCTCATTCATTTTGACTATCTGTCTCAGTTATAGTTTCAAGGGTCACTATTAACCTATTAGTTTTCATGGGCTTACTAATAACCTGTTTAAAACTTATGGACTCCCTATCCAGTTTCATAGTTTTCATGGGATCACTAAGAACCTATTGGCCCCTGCCAAGACTTTATTGTTTCATGGGTTCTCACTGAACCTATTGGTATCTTCAATAACTTCCCTCGTATCCTAGTTTTCATGGGTTGATTAGGAACCTATTAACTTCTATCAATAACTTAATCCGGATATATTTTTCATGGGTTTACTACAAACTTATTAGTCTCTGCCAATAACTCTTTCTAATCATAGTTTTCATGGGTTTACTATGAACCTGTCTATCTGAAAACTTCTTTAATCAGTGTTTTAGGCATCCTATATTCTGGTCTTCCTAACCTCCTGGATGCAATTCTACTCATTCAGGAGTTAACTCAATTTATATTCACTACGGCGTCAACCTAGCTAGTTATTCTGCCCTTCCTCCCCGAAATACAGTTATGGGTCCATTTAAAGTGAATATATATATATATTAGAAGAAGCAAATATAATAACATAGTAACACCAACACCTATGGTTTAATATTCTTGAAATCATTTTTATATAAAACATGGTTAATCCCGTTAACCTATTATTTTATCAAGGAAAGCTTCTTCCAAAAATCCATACTTAAAAGTCATTTTAAAACTCCTTTATTTATACCATGGTTTTTCATTTAAAATGAGATTGGGTTCTTTGTTTTGAAAACTAAGACTTTCGAAACCTTAAACTTTTACTTTAGAAACCATTGGATAACCTTCTTCGAAAACATTTAAATCTTCTTTTCAAAACCCTAAGCACATGCCTTTCGAAACACTTTAAATAATCTCTTTCGAAACCAACAAAACATACCTTTCAAAAGTATTAAAGTATTACTTATTAACACTTAGAAGCATGGCTTCGAAACCAATGAAAGAACCCCTTTCGAAACCATTTGAAAGTATCCATTTCGAAACCATTGGGTTTATTCTAAAAATACCTTTTGGGTCAAAGTGAATATAAATGAAAGTACCCCTTTCGAAACCATTATACTTCATATAAAAGAGTTTGGGGAAAACTGATAACTTCGGAACTATCCTTTCGAAAGCATTATTCATATAAATTAAAACACTTGGAAGGATAGCTTCGAAACCCCTTTCAAAGCCATTGCCTTCGAAACCATTAACCCTTTTGAAAGCTTTAGGAAGTGGCTTATTAAATTTGTAAAACAAAAGATACCTTTCGAAACAGTTGATGACTTCAATCCATTCGAAAAGCATAAGGTTGGCAGCATGGTTTCGACTGGATTCAAACTATCCTTTTGAAATCTTTGATTTAAAAACAAGGCAACTCATTCGAAAGCATTCTTTTCAAAACAAAAGGGTGGCAACATTTTTGAAAGCTATTTAAATGGGTTTCGACCCCTTCGAAAGCATCCTTTTGAAAACAAGGCAAGCGCATATCTTTGGAGAGTAAAACAAAGGCTTCGACCCCTTCGAAAGCTAGGTTTCGACACCATACCTTCCGCCTTTCTCCAATCCACTACGTACCAACTTATTGATACCTAGTGTATTGGATACGACTTGGTTGGTTTTGACTTGGTAGAGGCAGAAGTACAAGGTCGAAAGGTAGCGTCTAAAAGAGACGAAACATAATTTCTAGGTAAAGACTGTTTTAATGCCTTTTTAAGTAATTACTTTCTAACTAACCTGCCTATTTGTAAACATATAATTGTTTTCCATAAACTTTTCAAATTCTTTCCAAAATAAAACTATCGTAATTATTTCAGATCTAATTAAAACAATTTAGCAAATAAGCCCTTCCTTAAGCTAAACAAATAAAACATTTAAATCCTTCTTCTAAACTAATTTAATTTCCATAGTAAATTACTCAGGAAAAATCCTCAAAAATAACAGAAATTTTCT
This sequence comes from Allium fistulosum, assembly GCA_030737815.1. NCBI lineage: Eukaryota > Viridiplantae > Streptophyta > Magnoliopsida > Asparagales > Amaryllidaceae > Allium > Allium fistulosum. The sequence continues at coordinate 12,610,464 of JASFAW010000014.1, forward strand.
TTTAATATGTTATCTAACATATATAAATGTCAAACCCAAATTCTTCATAATATAGCCGAAATTAATTTCTAAACCCAATTATTCATATTTTTCCTTTGAAAATTCATAATAAATTTTCCCTAGCTTGGAAAATTACAAAAATTAAAACCCAACTCTAAAATAATGTTTTACATAACATATAATTTCCTCATCGCAATTCGAAATCCAGAAAACACGATTTTTTCCTAAAATCGAGTTGAACCTTTATCAAACAATCTTGTTTGAATCTAACATATCATAAAACCTATACATATCATCGTTAAAATCATCACACATGGTTTAAACATAAAACCTAAAATTAAATGATCTTAAAAACAAAAATAGAGATGGTTTTGATTATTATTCACCTTGATTAGGATAATGAATTTGAGATTTGATTCTTGATTAATTCCCTTAGCTTGATTCCTTTGCCTTAGATGAATTTCTCTCCTCTTTTCCTCCTAAGTAACGGCCAGCTTGAGCTTTAGGTTTTAAGTTTTGTGTCTTGCAAAAATGAACGTGAAATGAAAATGAAACGAGAATTTTCAGGGTAATAGGATCATGATGGCGACAATTCCTATAATACCCTTGTGTTAATTATTTTCTTATTAATTAACATATGAAACCTATCATAGCCCATTCTTTGTATTTAATTAAGCACAACCTTTAATTTAAATTTTCAAATCCCAATCCCCTTGTCACTCTAGTATTTACATTATTCTATTTAATTTATTTAATTAAATCTCCTGAATAATATTATTAAAAATTAGGGGCGTTACACTTCCGCTAACCCAAGTGCATTAGGTCAAACAGAGTCACCAACTTCAAAATCCCAAGAGTTGTCGACAGATATTCCCGTGACCAAGGAGGCTAGCTCTGAAGCCACCCATATTATCCTAATATCTACAGCGACCACTTCCATTGAACCCCATATTCCTCCCTTCATCATTCAACCAATCTAGTACTCTCTTGAAAAAGGTGAAATTACTAAATCTCCCGCTTCGCAATCAGCTCCAGGCAAAGGTATATCCGTTGTTACACCGATTTTTGAGAAACTCCAGTTCTCGCCTGCTTCCATCTCTAATCTTCACCATTCTGTTTGTCAACTTGGAGGACATCAACATCTCCCTCCTCCGCCATCGACCACTTAATGAATGGGTTCTACAGCAATCTTCGCCACGTCGGCCTCCGTCTCTATGGGACTCATCACTCGGTTCCTCCTTCCAATTCAATGGTTCAGGGCCTGGTTTCGAGAAGATAGTCACATTGGAAAACCTAGAGGATGTGTCATTGTCCATGGAGGAAGATGTTGCTATTACTGGTGCTGCAGACCCAACTAACCAAATCACCATGGCGATGGCGAAGAGACTGAAGATTGACCTTTCCAAGGTTCACATTAAAATAGAGCCTAGTACTAAAATATCGATCGGTTCTATGCCAACAAGCCCTCCTGCTAAACTTCCCTCTCTCAAACTAAAGCCCCTCAAGATCAAGTCCACTAATGCCTCTGTTGGAAAGTCCGAGGAGCCCCCAGTTACAACCGAGGGGGAGACCGCTCAATCTAAAGGTGAGACCCTCGAAGCGGGGAAATCCAAAGGCGGACGGAAGCATAAGAGACCATCCATGTGGTTCGAGCAGCAAGGACAGCAAGAGAGGGAAGAACAAGTAGGAGATTCCTAAGGCATGCGAGCGAGATGGGTATTTAGGTTGTATGTTTTGCTTTCCATTTGTTGTAAATTGGCCGTGTTTATGCAGGAACAGACCCACTACCATTATACATATCTGTAATCTTTGTTCCATTTTACTTTTCCACGCTTTTATATTCTGCACCTTCTTAGGTACAACCGCCTGCATATATAACATAGCTGCTTGTGTTGCAATTTATCGATATTATACATATCTATTTCTATTTAGCTTTTTTATTTACTGCAACTCTGTGTGCATAAGTAAAATTCCTATGATTGCTTTAATTATATTTTCTAATATTTAATCTTGTTTATTGTTGCTAAAGTGTTATGTCTAGTGAAACTAAACTATAATTTTAACCAACTCTGTGGTTATTACTATTCATGTTATATCAAGTTTCCTTCGACCGTCAACAAGTTATAAATAATTCAAGTTTCATGTTATTTCTTATCTTTGGAAAACAGCGGTTTGAATGTCTAACTCCTGACGTCCCCAATTTTGTCGGTAACCAGGTGTGATCGGTGTTTTAATCATATAGGGGAAATTATCCAATTGCCCCCAGTCCGATTATACTTTTCCTACCTTGATCCTAAACAAGAGAAATCTGGTATTATCTGTTTTCTAACTTTGACGACTATCCTCACTTGTCCTCAGCTAAGCATGTCCAGTTAGATCGCAAGCGTAGTCATGAAGGTTTTGACCGTATAGTAATCCAAATATCCGAGAACTTGTGCTTTTGAATGCCTATTTTCGGGCATCCGCTTTTAGTCCGTGTAGTTAAAGCGCTCGGCAGATTCGAAGCGGTGGAGGTGCAAAAAGTCATAGCGGGGATACAGCGAGGATATAGCGGGATATAGCGGATGGCTCTAAAATAGCATATAAAACTCGTACTTAATGTTTTTACAAATATATAAATGGTAATTAAATGAAAAATTATCATTCAATTGAATTATAATTAATACATAAATAATTTTAAACAAAAAAACATGTGCGAATATACTTTAAATAAACGTAAAACTGTTATATAACATAATTGAATTTAGTAGAATATTAGAGTATTTTCATTTCTGAAAATATATTAAAAATTAAATCAAATAAATTAGTTTCATAATTATTATAATGTATAAATGCAATTTTTTAATTCATTTTATTAAAGAAGATATAGCGGAAATACCAAAATATAGCGGGAATAACGAGATATAGCGGAAATAGCGGGGATTAAAGCGGAAAGGCTATATGTTAGGGCTATATGGAAAAATCGTAGCGGTAGAAACCCACTATGAGATATAGCGGGGTTATAGCGGGGTAATAGCGGGCCATTAACTACACAGCTTTTAGTCACACTAGACTTCGGGTGTTGATTGGGAGTATCCGATGACTGTCCTCGCCTAACCTCGGCCTAGTGTATCATACCAGGCTGCAAGCGTGGTCGTCAAGATTTTAACCGTGCACCAACCTTTATCTTTGGAAATTGGCGCTTTAACTGTTTGATACCGAGCATTCCTTCTTGACATCACCTAATTCTGGACAATAGCCAATACTTGAAGGTTGGGGTCAAATTATCTGACCGATCCCTATGTTTAATCTCCTTGGTCCTAATACAGGACCATTGGAGTTAGCACATTTCCTGGACCCAAGAAGGTGACACTTTTTCCGAGTACCCAAGCGTATATGGTTGAATTATCAATCAACCCATGAAAATATAATCCCCGGTCCTTATCCCAGACCAAGGATGTTTATACCTGATTGTACTGCTAATCGCACAGCAAAGAAAGTTCGCTTACAAGAACACAATCCCGTTGGTTCGTGGAAGCTAACTATATTTATAAACAAAAAAACCGCAAGTCCTACCTTATTACATTGCCCCTATAATCCTTGGGTGGGTTATTTGCAAAAAATAAATCAACTAAAAATAAAAAAATAGTGCCATAGCAAATCATCGTTCAATGCATGGGAATCGAGAATGCATCGATAGTGCTAGCATGAACGTTCCATCTTCAAGTTTTGCTTGATTGCATAAGGACCATCTCAATTTAGACCAAGGGCCCCATACTCGGGAGAACTCATTTCAAAACGAGATTCCCTACCTCGAATGTACGGCTAAGGACTTTGGTGTTAAAGTGTCATGCTACTCCTTTCTGGTGCAGCTACCCTTAATTCCGCTTCTTCCATTTTCTCATCAACCAAATCGAGGGACTCAAGTAAGAGTTCCTCGTTCACCTTTGGATAGTAATGCCTTTTACAATGAGAAGGGAATTCCAATTCTATCGGGATCATAGCCTTTGATCTGTATGCCAGAGCGAATGGCGTGTGTCCAGTCATAGACTGGTGAGTCGTCATATAAGCCCATAATGCCAGTGGAAGCTCATCGACCCAGTTGCCATTGGTTTTTGTTAACCATTTCTTAAAGGTCGACTTGATGATTTTATTCATCGCTCCCACTTGTTCGTTCGCTTGTGGGTGTGCTAAAGCTGAAAAGCTCTTCTCGATCCTGTACTATCTACTGAAATCCCTGAACTTGGTACTTTCGAACTGAGTTATGTTGTCCATTATGATCTTCTGAGGTACTTTGAACCTACAAATGATGTTCTTCATCACAAACTTGATTACCATTTTCGTTGTGATCATATCAAGCGGTTCCTCTTCGGCCCACTTTGTGAAGTAATCCACTAAAGCTATTGCATTCTTAGCTCCTCTCGCCATCAGTAGCACTCCGATAATATCAATTCCCCAAATCGCAAATGGCCATGGGCTAACCATTTGTGTAAGCTCTATAAATGGGGCTCTTAGAATCATCGTAAACATCTGGCAACGATCACACCATTTTGTGTAATCAGCAGCATCCTAATTTATTGTTGGCTAGAAATATTCATAGCGAAGTACTTTTTTCGCCAACGTCTGCCCCTCGGTGTGGTCACCACAGCTACCCTTACGGATTTCCATAAGGATTTTGCTAGCATCATCCTTGGTTACACAATTAAGCAAGAGGGTAGAGAACCCTCTCATGTACATCATTCCCTCCTTACAACATGAATCGTGGCGCTTTTCAAAGGAGTTTCTTCCGTTCATTCCTGTCTCTCGGGAGAGTTCCCCTAACAAATATTCCTTAATCGGATTCATCCACAACTCCTTTTCCTCCATGGTATCCAAAATCAACTTAATGTCCATTTGCTCGATAGTTAGAACCGTCAAAACCTCCACTGGAACCAAACCCATCACCTGCGCTTCCCCAAAACTAGCCAGCTTAGCCAATGAATTAGCTTTTGCATTCTCCTCTATGAGGATATGCATAATAGTGTAATGCTTTGTATCATCCAATAACTCCACTGCCTTTGTCATGTAAGGAGCGAGTCGCATCCTTAGCCTCATATTCCTTCCTCACTTGACAAACAACCAACTGGGGATCACTAAATATAGACAGTGTCCTTATTCCCGGTTCTTTTGCTATCATCAACCCCACTATCAACGCCTCGTACTCAATCTCGTTGTTAGTTGCAGAAAATACCAAATTCAATATATAAGAAATTGATTGTCCTTCCGGAATTACAAGCACCGCTCTTGCACCTAAACTATGTTCGTTTGAATCTCCGTCTATAAATAATTTCCAATGAGAAATTGTGAGCATAGTGTCCTCCTCTTCACCATCTCATGCGATAAACTCGGTGATGAAGTCCGTCAACGCTTCCCCATTTATCGGTCTTCTCGGATGGAATGTAATATCATACTGACTCAACTTTATGTTCCACTTCAGCAACCTCCCCGAAGTCTTGGGTCGATATAACACCTGCTTCAAGAGCTGATCCATCAACACTTTAATCGGAAGAGTTTGAAAGTATGGTTACGGCTTTCTCAATGCAATCAACAAGAAATATGTAAATTTTTCCAACCTCAGGTAGTTCTTTTCAGCTCCAGTAAACTGCTTGCCAACATAACAAACCAGCCTTTGAATCCTTGCCTCCTTACATACTGCTGCTGCGCTTAGTGCGCGAGCAGACATTGCCAAATAAACGAACAAATCCTCCCCATCCAATGGTTTGGATAGAACCGGTGGTGTGTCCATGTGCCTCAACAATTCCTCATAGGCATTCTGACAGTCTTGATTCCATTCAACTTTCTTGTTTCCCTTTTTTAAGGCATCGAAGAACGGCATGCACTTATCAATTGCCCTTGAGATGAACCGACTTAAGGCAGCAATCTTTCCATTTAAGCTTTGTAACTCCCTTTTTATGATCGGGGCCCTCACATTCTTTAAGGCGTCAATCTGCTGTGGATTAGCTTCAATGTCCATTGCATTCACGATAAATCCCAGAAATTTTCTTGATGCAACTCCAAAAGAACATTTTAACGGAACTAACTTCATCTCATACTTTCGTAAGACTTCAAACATCTCCGAAAGATCATTCAAGTGGTTCCGCCGTAGTCGTGATTTCACAAGCATATCATCTATATATACTTCCATCGTTCATCCTATTTGATTTTTGAACATAGAATTTACCAAAATTTGATACGTGGCTCCAGCGTTCTTCAAACCGAACGGCATTACTCGATAACAGTATAATCCCAAATTTGTTATAAAGGTGATGTGCGCCTAATTCGGTATGTGCATCAGTATCTGGTTATATCCTAAATAAGCATCCATCGATGAAAGCAACTCATGTCCTGCAGTCCCATCTACCACTTGGTCAATCCTGGGTAAAGGAAAGTTGTCCTTCAATACCGAGTAGTCAATACACCTCCACCACTTTCCATTCGACTTCTTGATTAACATGGAGTTTCATACCCATTTCAGGTATAAAGCATCGTAGATAAAGCCATTCACCATCAGTTTATCCACTTCCTCTTTTAACGTAACGGATTGCTACGGACCCAAACTATGCATTTTTTGCTTTACTAGCGGAAACCTTGCATCCACATTCAGTGCGTGACATGCTACCTCTGAGGATATCATGCACATATCTGAAAGCGTCCAAGCGAATACATCCAAATTCCCTTGAAGAAATTAAACAATTCCTTCCTCAGTCCAACATTGAGCTGAGATCCAATTTTAAAAGCCCGAGTAGGATCATCCATATCAATTGGAACATTAACCGTCAGTTCAGCCAATGTCACCCACACTTCCTCTGACTTCTTCTTGGGATCCATAGTGTTTACCATTTTTGACCAAAGCAGCCAACTTAAAACTGACCTAGAGAACTCATACGGAGTCGGAATGACTTGAAATCTTGGGAGAACACTTAGAAGACATAAAAAAAGGCACTCACCAAAAATTAACTTGATTGGATAAAGCTTGATGAATCACTAGCGAGCTAACTAAATGGATCGCTAGCGATCCATGTAGAGTGGGCCCCACCACATGTCGATCCATGTAGAGTGGGCCTCACCACCTAAATTTTTAGGGTAGGTCCCAAACACCCCTTAGAGTGTACCTGCAAAGTTCCGTCTGATTTGTTAAGTTTTGAGCGAGTTATGGATGATTCTTTTGGACCAGATGACCCATGATGATGGATGATCAAATAAACTCCAAACGACTTGATATTTGGACAAGGTATTCAAATAGATGAAAGGAAGGAAACCCAAAAGGGTAGACTCAAAAATAGTTTAAGAGTATGGATCGCTCACCCATGGATCTCCAGCGATCCATCGTGTTAGCTCGGGTCGCCTTGAGTTTTTCTGGACTTCTTCTTAGCACTGAGTAGAGGCTTCTGACAAGTCGGCCTTAGCCCAACTACTCTCCTACCCCTATAAATACAATCCTACCTGCAACACAAAGAGGATCTTCTGGACTAGCTATTGGAACTCTGCAGAGATTATTCTTCACTCTTCTTTTCCCACACAACAATCATCTAGGAGTTCATTGTGATTCTCCAGTGAACTCTTACACTTGTGACTTATTCTAATCTCATCAAATTGTAATTGGATTCAACTTGTAATAGTAGTCAGTCGATAATAAAGCTTATAAAGTGGACGTAGGCTTTGTTAACAGCCGAATCACTATAAAAATCTTGTTGTCTCTTTACTATTTTTGCTCTTTTTTACATTTATTTTCTATATTATTACTCTGTAAGAACAGGGCTGGTTCTTTCGCACTCAATCCATGGTATTGATCCATATTTTGGGTTAACATTTGGTGCTTTCACTGAAAAAATTAAACTCGGGACGAGATCTGAAGACTTGAACTTTGAATCTAAGACTTGGAGAAGATGAGCAGGCCTAATACCAGATCTAGAGTCGGAGCAAATCAACCAGAGCCTGGGGACAGCCAGGATGTGTTCTCAAATTCTTATTAACCCAACAATCTGATTAGAGAGGAGATGGAAAGGATGATGAAAGAGATGCAGGATGGAATCTTATCTAGACAACAAGAGATGATGGACAGCTTTGCTAGAAGATGGAGCAGCAAGGGATAGCTAATCTATAGGGAATAGGAATCAAACTCTAGGGAACAATGTAGTAGCTGCCAAAGTAGGATTGGAACAAGATGCAGTCTTGCCCCCATGCCCAGAGCAACCGATACTTAGGGGCAACGCTGGAATCAACATGGGAACCAATCCCAATGCCGGAGTGACTATTGAAACACCATGAACTGATGGTACGAGAGCTAATCCAAATACTAGGATGCAACCAACAGAAGAATATGTATCACAACTTCCTCGACGGAACGCAGGTCTAAATGAAGCTAGAGTTATGAATCATAACACAGACGTACGACCGGAAGAGTACATCCCGGGATACCCCCATAGGAACGAGGGCAAAATATTGCTTTAGGACGGAGACCTTCATTGGATGGTGAGAACCGAATTACTGAATTGGTACGAAGGTTCATTAGAGGAGGACCCCCAAATTAAGGTCAGGAAGACGTGAATAGGAATCTGTTTACTGCTAATATCAGAAATGCGAGAAATCCTCCAAATTTCAAGCTTCCGATGCTGGAAATGTACGACGGGAAGACATCCAACGATTCATATAATGAGATACATCCAATATATGGAGGTGTTTGGTACTTCTGAGGAGGTAATGGGGGCGGTTCTTCCTGTAGTATCGATTTCACCCTAGAGGGGGGTGAATAGGGTGATACTATCAATTATAAAAATTTAATGCAGAAGTATATAAAATTATCACAGCACTGATAATACCAGAATAATAGCAGCACAGATAATAGCAGAATAATAAAAGCAGAAAATAGAACACACAGATTTACCCAGCTTTGGCAAAACCCTGCCTACATGCTGCCCCTAAGGTTTCTACTAGAAATTAAGTAGTCAGAGGCTTACACACGTAAACTCGCGACACCCGCTCCCGACAAACCTAACTCTACACTCAAAACTCTGCCACAACTCAGCCACTGAGTTGCGAATTCTCGAACTACACCATCGTAGTTCGTCCTCTAGTCACACGACTAGAAATTACAAAAGTTTAAAAGAGAAAATACAAATTTAAAAACAAAACCCTAATTTATAAAACTAAAGCCCAAATTAATAACTTATAGGCGGACCAAAAACAAAATATAATAAAAGAGTGTCCCCTTTATCTCTTTATTTCTTCGGCCCGACTACTTGTACTTCGATCTTTGAGAATGGATGCTCGTTCGTTGCTCGTTCGTTTCCTCTTTAAACAAAAATTAGGGCTTTGTGGGTAAGTCACCGCTTAGTTGAATGATTGCTGAAGCTTCGAATGTTTTCTTCTATCAGTGATTGCTTGCGGCTCAAAGTCGAGATCTAATGATGCTTCGAATTTAATTGGTACGTTAGTCCCCTTTTCAATTTATATTATTCTCGACTTGATTCGAGTTCCTAATTGATGTTATGCTCTGTGATATTGCTTGAACTCGAATGCACTCGATTGCCAATGATGTTACAGTTTAAATAGGAATCAAATTCCTATAATTTCGTTCATTTTAATTAATCATTTAATTTAGCTCGGCCATTGATTTTGCTTGAATGCTTGAGATTGATCCTGACCTTTTCAATACGTATATTTTCTGATTTCTTGGTTATCATAGTTTTGGTTTCTAACTTGTTCGACTTCCTTGGCCACCACGGTTTTGATTCTTTGTTGACTTTGGTTAGTTGATTTTGTGCAAATATTTTGATTTCGGCGCTGACTTTATTTATGAAAATTTGATTATGTTGACTTGTGTTCCTCATATTATCTGACTTGTTCATTCACGGCTTCATTTGTTCTGCTGTTACATTCTTTGGTTGCACTATCCACATGAGTTCATATGCATTTTGCTGTTGAACTTTATGTTGAGGCTGCACTACTGCTGTCATTGCAATGTACTGTCTTTTTGTGTACTGCCCTGGTGCACTTGTAGTTGCATATACATATTTTTGTGTTGCTCTGCACTGCTCTGTCTACTGCCGTGTAGCCTTCATGCCTTCACTTGATTGGTGTATGCTTCTGTTGTAGTTTGCATTTGGTTTTTTACATTTGTGTCATTCCTGGTGCAGTGCGACCTTTGTGTGGAGCTTGATTGAGTTGTTGCTTCGAGCTACACTACACCTTTTACTCTTGTGCATGTTTTGGTCCAGTTGAGTTTTGTACATTTTGTATTTGAGTCTGGTTAAACTGTCTAGCCTCTGTTGCTCATGTATACTTGATGAAGCTTTGTTCAACTTCATGGTTGTTTGAGTGTGGTCTGTGTCTTGTTGGTGTTGTAGTGAATCTCCACTTGTGTACATACATTTGTGTATGTATATATGTGGTTTCATTTTGTACATCTCTGTCTGGAGTAGTTCTGAACTATGTCTACATTGTTGTCATATATGTGAACTTGAAGTTGTTCATTAGAATCTTGTGCCTTATCTGGTTCATCTCTGTAGCATATTCACTGAATTTGATTTGATCATTAGTTTGGTCTGGTGCATTTAAGTCATGTACTTTGAGGCAGATCATTTGATATTTGAGTCTGCTTGGAGCTTGTTGACAGATTGAGTTTTTTTTATATGTGTATTGATGCATTGCATTTGCATTTGTCTTCTTTGTTCTTGTTATTATTGATTTTCCTTGTATTTGAATGCTTGAATCATGTGTACTCACTGAATTTTTGGTCGAGGCTTGTTTTATGTGTCTTGACCATTTCATTGAACTTGTACATTTGGATTGCACCTATGTTGAATCCAGCTTATAGCTCGAGTTTGACCTTGTGCTCGTATCGTGACTTAATATTTATTTCACTTGAGTTGAACCCGGCTTTTGATTTGGGTTTGACCTTGTGCTCACCTGTCCCTGTAGTTTTATCAAGTGTATATTGGTGTGCACGGCCTTGCGGCATGTACAGTGATACACTGTGCATGTCACAAGCTGTTCGTGTATGATGAATTCAAATTTAAATGATGACGAACAACCCTACTGACTGAGGCAAATAATATTTTCAAATACACATTTTATTTTACACTGCACAAATATTTCGTTTTCAATTTTACTGCATCAGTGTGTATTTTGCAGATAACTCAAATGCTGGATTCAATCTGGAATAGAGTTGAAGATCAAATACGAGTGAATGAGTGAAATGTAGTGAGGTGCAAATGTATGTATAGTGAAAAATGTGATGTGATTGAAATTTTTACGTAATTTAAATTTGTATATATATAGTGAGAGCTCAAATTTGTACTATTCAAAATTGTAATAAATATTTGTTTGAATAAAATATCTGTTTGAATTTAAATTCTATGCTATTTATTTTATTTGGCAAATATTTATTTAATTATGTGAAAAATAAAATAGTACATTAACAAATACATTTAAATGAATATATATATATATATGTTTATTATCATCAAACAAAAATCATATACTTGCATATTCAACAATCTCCCCTTTTTGATGATAACAAACATATATTTAAGATTTTGAATTTATTAAATGTATTTGATTATTCAATTTGCTCCCCCTATTTGAATGCTCCCTCTCTACACAAAGCTCCCCCTTCATATATGCATGAAAATAAATGCAAATGAATCTTGATGCAAATAAATAAAATATTTGACCTTTATTTACCAAAATCTTAACTTTTCTTTCCCCCTTTTGTTATCAGCAAAAGAGCAGTAGTGTTATAAAAATAGAGATAAAGTGATTGACATTAATACAATATTAATACTCAATCGGGTATAAATATTAAATTTCAATAAAAAATCAAACAAAAAACATAAATACTTTGTTTGACGCATATTCCACTTTAGAATGATAGGGATGATGTCATCATATAAAGTTGTGTTTATTTGTGGTATATTTATATCTATAGGATCTAGATTAACCCTAGAGGGGGGGGTGAATAGGGTTATCGCAAATTTTCTCGAATTAAACACGTAATCAAAATGCAGATAAATAAATATGCAGAAAAGTAAATCACACACAGAATTTACCCAGCTTCGGCAACCCCTGCCTACTGCTGCATTCCCAGATTTCTATTAGAATTAAACAGTATCCCGCTTACAAACACTCTGACAGACTCGCAGACACTCGCTCCCGCTCACAAACACTCCTACAGACTCGCACACCCTGCTCCGCCTATAGAGTTTCGTTTACTCGCAAACTCTGCTCCCGCCTATAGAGCTTTGCAAACTCGCAGCCCCCCTGCTCACTGAACTAATTCTAACTAGACAATCTGACAACACCTAAACCCTAGGTGGTGATTCACTCTGACTAGACTTTGAAAAATACAGACTGAAAAACACAAAATACAGTTTGAACCCCAGGGCAAAATATAAATCGACAGTTTAAAAAACTTTTGCCCTCAAATGAACTTGGCCTAAAAATAGATTAATAAAACCTGGTCCAAATTTAAACTAAATTAAAATCCTAATTTGATAAATAGCCCGGCCTACTTCCTATTTATCTCAATAAAAAATAATGTCGGCCCGCTTCTCCTTTTTTTTGTCGATCTCCTTTCTTTTTTTTACTCTGGCCCGTTCCTTTGAGAAATAAAAATGGTGAATTAAAATTAGGGCTTCTCGTTTCCCTTTCTTGTATCTCTGGCCCGATCCCCTTTTCTGATAATGACTTCTGAACTAGGACTTTGGGTCTCTGGCAAAGTCGATTCTCAGTAGCTCTTGCGAATTTGACTTCGGCTTCGTTTGTGGCGATTCTGGAATTATGAGCTTGTATTCGAAGATGCCGTCTTTATACTGGTCGATCGAATTTGATTTCGAACTTCGATACTTTGTCGATCGATTTGTTCTTTGTTTCGCACTCGGCTGCTCCTCGATTGTGATCGAATTCGTCACCTGACTTTGGTATGTAATTTGAACCTTTGGCTTACTGGATTTAATACTTGAATTCGATGATTTTGCCAATGATGATTGTTAGGGTTTATATAGGAGTCGAACTCCATAATTTTCGTTCGTATAAATATATATTTGAATTTGTCAAATTCTTTTCTCTGGCCGCTGATTTTCGTTTGGATGTTGATGATGAATTCTGACCTTTTCAGTTTCGTATATTTGATTATGCTTGGTTGACACGGCTTTGATATTTGTATATATCTCGATTCCTTGATAATCACGGTATTGAATTTGAACTTGCGATATTTTCTGACTTGGTTTTGTTTCTTCCTATACCTGTGCATTTTCATTGAGTATTAACCTCGTCAACAACTTGTTCAACCTACTCTTTTGATCGATGGTGATTTAACTGACTTGGTTGACTTCGACTTTGACTTGATATGAAACTGCCGTTTCATTCACTTGACTTCTTCGGCTTGATCAATTTATATTATCACGTCGACATCTTGTCTGTGTTGATTGAAATGTATATGTATTCATGTTGTCATTGACTTGTTTGTTGTCCACACTTTGTGTCGACTCATTTTTTGCTGTAGTCTTTATTGTTGTGCAGTTTTGGGTTTCCAGTTGTACTTGGCTCACGTCAGACTTGAAGTCTAGTTCCTTTGTTTGGTTGGTTCATGTCTGGTTACACTTCTGGTCTCACTTGATGCCTTTGATAGTTACACTTCATTATTGAACTGCCTTGCCTTTGTACTTGGATGATTTGAACTTGAAGGTTAGATCTGGTGGTTTAGTGATGCACTTGCTTGTCTTGACTTCATTGTACTGCACATTGATCATCATCTTGCTTGCATATAGTCTGATTGATGATCTTTGTTTCATTTGAGTCATGTTAGCTGTGGATCTGGTTCGCCTTTGATTCATGCTGTACATATTGAGTCTCACTTGAGTTGAATCCAGTTTTAAACTTGGGTTTGACCTTGTACTGATTGTTGTGACATTGTTTTATTGCACCTGAGTTGAATCCGATAATCTGGGTTTGGCCTGTGCTCTACTGTCCCTGTAAATATATCAAGTGTATATACATATATCGGTGTGCACGGCCTTGTGGCATGTACAGTGATACACTGTGCATGTCACAATGTTCGTATGTGATGAATTCAAATATAAATGATGACGAACAACCCAAATAACTGAGGCAAATAATATTTTCAAAAACACATTTTTGTTTTATACTGCAAAAACATTTCATTTTCAATTTTACTGCGTCAATGTATATTTCTGCAGATTGCTCAGATGCTGGATTCACATTGGAATGAAGTTGAAGATAAATACGAGTGTGAGTGATATGTAGTGAGGAAATGATGTAACTATGAAATCGTGATGTAATTGTATTGTGATCAAAAATGATGTATATAGTGAGAGCTTGAAATTGTACTATCAAAAATGTAATAAATATTTGTTTGAATAAAATATTCGTTTGAATTCAAATATCTATTTAATCTGTGAAAAATAAAATAGTACAATATCAAATACATTTAAATGAATGTATATATGTTTATTATCATCAAACAAAAGGCATATACATGCATATTCCACAATCTCCCCCTTTTGGTGATAACAAACATATATTTAAGATTTTGACTACATTAAATGTATTTGATTATTCAGTTTGCTCCCCCTATTTGAATGCTCTCTTTCTACACAATACTCCCCCTACATATATGCATGAGAATAAAGAATTCAAATGAGCCTTAATGCAATTAGAAAATCTTTGACCTTTATCTTCAAAATCTTAACTTTTCTCTCCCCCTTTTGTTATCAGCAAAAGAATAATAGTAATAGAAAAGTAGAGATATAGTGGTAGACATTAATACAATATTAAAGCTCAATCGAGTATAAATATTAATTTCAATAAGAAAATCAAACAAAAAATCATAAATACTTTAATTGATGCATATTCCACTTTAGAATGATATTAATGATTTCATCAAATAAAACCATATAGTTGTGTCTATTTGTGGTATATTTATTTCAGGAGATTTGAATATCTACTAACCATGCATAACCGTTAGGACTTTTAAATGAGATTAGTAGTATTCCAAATTTTTTAAAAAAAGAATTCAAGTATCTTCTAACCACGCATAACCGTGAGGACTTTTAAATGGGATTAGAATCAACTTGTCTATTTAATCAATTAATTTTGATATGCGTTCCATACATGCATAACCGTGAGGACTTTTAAATGAGCATGGAAGCACAAAATCAAAAATCCAAGTAATTCACCCATGCATAACCGTGAGGACTTTTAAATGAGAGTGAATATTTTGGATTTTATTGTTAGAAATATAATAAAATTGAAGCACAAATGATTCCCTGTTTAAACTACCACAAATTAACATACTATATTGATTTTTGATGAGTGATGGTCGATAGACGGATGATAGAAATAGAAATGATCATGGAATAGTTATCAACAAAAAGTTTTTATAACTCTTGTTTAAATTTCTAAAGAAATTTTCTAAATATACTTTCTCAAGTTATAATATATGATTAATATCAACACTCATCTTATTTTCAATCACTATTTATCTTTTTAGATAATTATTAGGGGGTCAGATCAGTTAATCAATTTCAATAAAATCAAGTTTTCTTAAATAACAAATCTGATACAAGGTCAAAAGAAATTATTTTCTAGAAGGGGTTTTTAAGAAAAATTCTGCTAAAATGAAAAATATTTCAAGTGAAAGATATGCAGATATTTTTTTTGAAAAATGATGCAGCAAATGAATGTCTCGAAATATAATCACGTTCCACTAGTAATTTATCTATCAACTATATTAACAGTGTAATCTGCATCTGACTCAATATCACTCGTTGGATGTTATAGACCTGATTGTGAAATTTCAACAAACTTGACTTTAAATTGAAGTCGTGTTAACCATCAAAAAAATATCTCAGTGTCAGATTAAGAAACCATAGGATCAACAGTCATTAAACAATCATCATTATTTCAAAAACAACTTCTTGAAGTTTCACTAATAAAGTTTCAACAGTTTAAAAAAAAATCTTTTGAGAAATCAGTAATCAATCATAATTTGACCAAAACAGATTAAGTTCAATGAAAAAATGGTTGGCCAATTTTTAAGCACAAATCACAGTCATAAATAAGAACAAGTCATCATATCAAGTCAGTCAGAATCTGTCAACTATCATGATTACTTCGAGTAATTCTGTTTGAAGATGATTGATTAAAAAAAAATCAGAATTAACATCATCAATCATTTCACATAACTGGCTGATTTAGACTATGGTGCAGATTTTCACATTTTATCTATCGTTTGAAAATAAATACAATTACCTGTTTTACCTGAACGATAATCTTTCGTTGTTTGCCCATTGTGAATCTGTCACCTTTATACTAGGCTAAGGAACATTGATTTGTCGCCTATTGTATATCTGGAACAGCCAAAATCCAGATAACACTAATGTTGTTCCTTAGCCTGCCACCACACCTACACAGTTAAAGATTTATGTGACCTATTTGTTTTTATAGGTCCATGGTTGTTAGTGGCAGAATAATTGTGAATAAACAATCCCTTTGGAACCCAAATTTGTTTTGTCCTTTTATTCTTGTTCCAATAGATATGAAATTTATTTGTAGAATTTTTAGGAACCCAAACTTGTATAAATTTTGTGTTCTTGTTTCTATGACTACAATTTTCAACACGATGATCAATTATTTCACATCTAGCAAAGACACTTTTTCCTTTAGCACTATCAACTTGTGTTTTTCCAAAACCTAGTCCTTTTCTATTGTTAGCAAACAATTGATTTCCCAATAACATATTGAATGATTTTTCTCCTCTAGAAAAGTTACTCAGTGATTTCTCAAGATCTTGGACTTTGGTGTTTAGTGTCGTGTTTTCAGTCACAAGTGAGGTGCATCTATTTATAAAATCTTTTCTCCTAGTGTCAATGGTTTCCTTAAGATTCAAGTTTTCTTTTTCAAGATTCTCCAAGCTATTCTTCAGTTTTGATAATTCTGAATCTAAAGTTTTACAGTTTTTACAATCTAGGTTTTGAATATTTTCAAGTTCAGTTTCTAACCTAAAATTTTCACGGGCAAGTTCTCTCCTATCAGATTTCAGTTTTTCAATTTTAGAATCTAGGGCATCAACTGTTTTAGTAAGATCAAGGCACAAAAAGACAAGTTCTTTATAAGAATAGTTTTTTACCTCACTAGATTCCTCTGAGCTTGCTTCTGAATCTGATCTTGAATTCTCTGAGCTTGCTTTTGAATCTGATCTTGTCGTAAGACACAAGTTAGCCTCCTCTGAGCTATCATTCGACACTTCCTCTCCTTCCTCATCATCCCAAGTTGCTGCGAAGGCCTTTTTCTTCTTTTTCTTTCCTTTGTTGTTTTTGAGAAGTGGACAGTTTTGTTTGAAGTGACCAGGCTTGTTGCAGTTATAACAGATTAGTTCGTTTTCAGAGTTGTCAGAATCTTTAGATGTATTACTACTGGTCTTCTTCTTTCGTGGCTTGTATTTCGACCACCTTCTGAAATTATTGACAGCCACTGCAAGTCCTTCAATTGGATCAACTTCTTCTTCATCGCTCTCTTCTCTGCTCTTTAAGGCAATCGTCTTCTTCTTTGGTTCGGAATTGATGCGTTCCTCCTTTGCTTTCAACTCAAGCTCATACGTCATCAAATTTCCGATCAAATCCTCCATGCGTAGTTTACTCAAATCTTTTGATTCTTGTATTGCCGTGACTTTTGCCTCAAAGTTCATTGGTAAGACTCGTAGAATCTTCCTCACCAGCTCTACTTCAGAGAATACCTTTCCAAGCGCTCTAGCATTGTACACCAAGGTTGAGAAGCGTCCAAACATATCCTTTATGCTCTCGCCTTTGTCCATCACAAAGTTCTCGTATTCATTGCTGAACAGGGCTAGACGAGACTCCTTGACTTGAGAAGTTCCTTCGTGTGTCACCTCCAAAGTATGCCAGATTTCCTGCGCAGTTGTACAATGAGAAATTCTATTAAATTCATTCTTATCAAGAGCACAGATCAAAGCATTCATAGCTTTAGCATTAGTAGTTTTTAACTTCTTATCATTAGCGTCCCACCTATCCTTAGGTTTAAGAATCTCAGTATCACCAACAGTTATAGTGGGAGCTCTATAGCCAGTTTCAATAATATCCCAAACATCATAATCAACAGAACTAAGATAAATACCCATCCTAACTTTCCAATAAGCATAATCATCCCCATTAAACATTGGTGGCCTAACAATAGATTGCCCCTCCGAAAAAGCATTATTTGATAGATTCATGACTCTAGAGTTAAAGAAAAAATACCGGGCTCTGATACCACTTGTAGGATCTAGATTAACCCTAGAGGGGGGGGGGGTGAATAGGGTTATCGCAAATTTTCTCGAATTAAACACGTAATCAAAATGCAGATAAATAAATATGCAGAAAAGTAAATCACACACAGAATTTACCCAGCTTCGGCAACCCCTGCCTACTGCTGCATTCCTAGATTTCTATTAGAATTAAACAGTATCCCGCTTACAAACACTCTGACAGACTCGCAGACACTCGCTCCCGCTCACAAACACTCCTACAGACTCGCACACCCTGCTCCGCCTATAGAGTTTCGTTTACTCGCAAACTCTGCTCCCGCCTATAGAGCTTTGCAAACTCGCAGCCCCCCTGCTCACTGAACTAATTCTAACTAGACAATCTGACAACACCTAAACCCTAGGTGGTGATTCACTCTGACTAGACTTTGAAAAATACAGACTGAAAAACACAAAATACAGTTTGAACCCCAGGGCAAAATATAAATCGACAGTTTAAAAAACTTTTGCCCTCAAATGAACTTGGCCTAAAAATAGATTAATAAAACCTGGTCCAAATTTAAACTAAATTAAAATCCTAATTTGATAAATAGCCCGGCCTACTTCCTATTTATCTCAATAAAAAATAATGTCGGCCCGCTTCTCCTTTTTTTTGTCGATCTCCTTTCTTTTTTTTACTCTGGCCCGTTCCTTTGAGAAATAAAAATGGTGAATTAAAATTAGGGCTTCTCGTTTCCCTTTCTTGTATCTCTGGCCCGATCCCCTTTTCTGATAATGACTTCTGAACTAGGACTTTGGGTCTCTGGCAAAGTCGATTCTCAGTAGCTCTTGCGAATTTGACTTCGGCTTCGTTTGTGGCGATTCTGGAATTATGAGCTTGTATTCGAAGATGCCGTCTTTATACTGGTCGATCGAATTTGATTTCGAACTTCGATACTTTGTCGATCGATTTGTTCTTTGTTTCGCACTCGGCTGCTCCTCGATTGTGATCGAATTCGTCACCTGACTTTGGTATGTAATTTGAACCTTTGGCTTACTGGATTTAATACTTGAATTCGATGATTTTGCCAATGATGATTGTTAGGGTTTATATAGGAGTCGAACTCCATAATTTTCGTTCGTATAAATATATATTTGAATTTGTCAAATTCTTTTCTCTGGCCGCTGATTTTCGTTTGGATGTTGATGATGAATTCTGACCTTTTCAGTTTCGTATATTTGATTATGCTTGGTTGACACGGCTTTGATATTTGTATATATCTCGATTCCTTGATAATCACGGTATTGAATTTGAACTTGCGATATTTTCTGACTTGGTTTTGTTTCTTCCTATACCTGTGCATTTTCATTGAGTATTAACCTCGTCAACAACTTGTTCAACCTACTCTTTTGATCGATGGTGATTTAACTGACTTGGTTGACTTCGACTTTGACTTGATATGAAACTGCCGTTTCATTCACTTGACTTCTTCGGCTTGATCAATTTATATTATCACGTCGACATCTTGTCTGTGTTGATTGAAATGTATATGTATTCATGTTGTCATTGACTTGTTTGTTGTCCACACTTTGTGTCGACTCTGTTTTTGCTGTAGTCTTTATTGTTGTGCAGTTTTGGGTTTCCAGTTGTACTTGGCTCACGTCAGACTTGAAGTCTAGTTCCTTTGTTTGGTTGGTTCATGTCTGGTTACACTTCTGGTCTCACTTGATGCCTTTGATAGTTACACTTCATTATTGAACTGCCTTGCCTTTGTACTTGGATGATTTGAACTTGAAGGTTAGATCTGGTGGTTTAGTGATGCACTTGCTTGTCTTGACTTCATTGTACTGCACATTGATCATCATCTTGCTTGCATATAGTCTGATTGATGATCTTTGTTTCATTTGAGTCATGTTAGCTGTGGATCTGGTTCGCCTTTGATTCATGCTGTACATATTGAGTCTCACTTGAGTTGAATCCAGTTTTAAACTTGGGTTTGACCTTGTACTGATTGTTGTGACATTGTTTTATTGCACCTGAGTTGAATCCGATAATCTGGGTTTGGCCTGTGCTCTACTGTCCCTGTAAATATATCAAGTGTATATACATATATCGGTGTGCACGGCCTTGTGGCATGTACAGTGATACACTGTGCATGTCACAATGTTCGTATGTGATGAATTCAAATATAAATGATGACGAACAACCCAAATAACTGAGGCAAATAATATTTTCAAAAACACATTTTTGTTTTATACTGCAAAAACATTTCATTTTCAATTTTACTGCGTCAATGTATATTTCTGCAGATTGCTCAGATGCTGGATTCACATTGGAATGAAGTTGAAGATAAATACGAGTGTGAGTGATATGTAGTGAGGAAATGATGTAACTATGAAATCGTGATGTAATTGTATTGTGATCAAAAATGATGTATATAGTGAGAGCTTGAAATTGTACTATCAAAAATGTAATAAATATTTGTTTGAATAAAATATTCGTTTGAATTCAAATATCTATTTAATCTGTGAAAAATAAAATAGTACAATATCAAATACATTTAAATGAATGTATATATGTTTATTATCATCAAACAAAAGGCATATACATGCATATTCCACAATATCAGGAATTTGAATATCTACTAACCATGCATAACCGTTAGGACTTTTAAATGAGATTAGTAGTATTCCAAACTCTTTTAAAAAAACTGAATTCAAGTATCTTCTAACCACGCATAACAATGAGGACTTTTAAATGGGATTAGAATCAACTTGTCTATTTAATCAATCAATTTTGATATGCGTTCCATAGATGCATAACCGTGAGGACTTTTAAATGAGCATGGAAGCACATAATCAAAAATTCCAAGTAATTCACCCATGCATAACCTTGAGGACTTTTAAATGAGAGTAAATACTTTAAATTTTTTTATTTGTTAAAAATATAATGAAATGAAAACCGAATAATTTCCCATTTGAAATACCACATATTGACATACTATATTGGATTTTGATGAGTGATGGTCGATAGAAATATGGTAGAAATAGAGATGGTCAAGGAATTTTTACCAACAAAAAGTTTTATAACTCTTGTTTAAATTTCTAAAGAAATTTACTAATTATACTATCTCAAGTTATAATATATGATTAGTATCAACACTCATCACTTTTTCAATCACTATTTATCTTTTCGATAATCAGTAGGGGGTCAGATTAGTTAATGTAGTCGTTTAAAATCAAATCCAAAGATAATTATAAAATCAAATTTTCTAAAATGACTAGTCTGAAATAAGGTCAACAAAAGAAATTTTCTGGAAGGGGTTTGAGAAAAATGTCTGCTATTCGAAAAAAATTTCAAATGAAAATTATGCAGATTTTAAAAAATGTGATGCAACTAATGAATGTCTCAACATAAATTACGTTCCACTAGTAAATTTCCTATCAACTAGATTACCGGTGTTATCTGCATCAGAATTTTCCTTTGACTCAAAATTATCACTCGTTGGATGTCATAGACCAGACCGTGAAGTGTGCAAAAAAATATCTCAAAATCATTTTTAATGGCTTTTAAATGAAGTTCTCTTAAATTTGAATTGAAGCCGTGTAAATAAACAAACAGTGACCATAGTGTCAGATCCCGAAGCAATAAGATAAGCACATATATCCACGTGTATTATGAGTAATCAACAATCAATAAAACATCATCATTAGTCCAAGCAATTCTATATGAAATAGTTCAAAGATGATTGGTCAACATTTTGAATAAGTCAGAATCAAAATCATCATTCATCTCTTTGTAACATAACTAGCTGATTTAAATTTTATGGTGCAGATTATCACATTTAATATGTCATTCAAGATGAATATACCATTACCTGTTTTACCTTTCATTGTTGCCGATTATGATTCTGCCACCTTTATACTAGGCTAAGGAACTTTGATTTGTCGCCCGTTGTGTGTCTGGAACAGCCAGAATCCAGATAACACTGTTGTTGTTCCTTAGCCCGCCACCATACCTACACGAGAAATTATTTTTGTGACCTATTTGTTTTTATAGGTCCATGGTTGTTAGTGGTAAAAGATTTTGAAAAATAAGTTTGTGGAGACCCAAAACTATATATGTTCCTTTCGGCACCCAGATTTGTTTGACTTTGAGGGATTTTATATTTGGGCCTTTTGGAACCCAAATTGGAATAGTTTTCACGTGCTTGGGTCTATACCAACAATTATTTTGATTGTGTCCAAATTTTCTACAAATTGTGCACATGGAATTGACTTGTTTAATTTTGTTGCTAACACATTCAGATTGATTATACCCAAGTCCTTGTCTAACAGTATTAATAGTTTGTTTCCCTAATAGCATATTTAATGATCTTTCACTTTTTGAAAATTTTCCTAAAGTCGTAGACAGTTGTTGGACTTATATTTTGAGAGATTCATTTTCATTTAATAATTGTGTGCACTTTTTAATAGAATTTTCTCTCCTCGTATTTTCACTTTCTTTCAAAATCAGAATTTCATTTTCAAGCAATTTAATTCTAAATTCTGATTTTTTTAATTTCTTCTTCGAATGTTGGACACTTATCAGACTTAGGGCTCTTACTTTGATAGTTTTTAACTAATTGATCAAGTTGTTTATTTAAATCTATCAAAGTAACTCTTTGTGATTCAATTTTAGTGTATTTCTCCATAAGTCGTTCGAAACAGCCATTTACTTCGTGAAAATATATAAGCAACTCTGAATGAGTAAGTTTTGATACCTCGCTTGGCTCGTCATCGTCATCACTGTCAGTTATATCACCTCGAAGGCACATATCTGCTTTTTCGCTCTCACTGCCAGTGCTTTTATCATCCTCATCCGTTTCATCCCAAGTGGCTGCAAAACTTCTCCTTTTCTGTTTCTTTCCGTGGCTGAATCGATTCTGTGGACAATTGGGCTTGATATGACAGGGTTTGTTGCACTTGTGACAAATAATCTCTTGCTCGTCTGAGTTTTCTAGTGCTTTGGCTATTCTGCTTTTCAATTATTGATTTAGAGCTGGGTTTTCGTAATTGCGGTTCCACTTTTTAAATCCTTTTATCAGTAGCACCAGCTCAGCTGCTCCATCATCATCATCATCATCATCACTTTCCGTTGTTCCTTTAAGAGCTATTGATTTCTTTCGAGTATCACCTCCTTCGCGCTCTTCCTTGAATTTCATTTCTAGCTCGTAAGTGGTGAGATTTCCGATGAGTTCTTCAACCTTGATATGCTTCAAATCCTACGATTCTTGAATAGCTGTGACTTTTGCTTCAAAACTCCGTGGAAGGACTCTGAGGATTTTTCAAACTATTTCCAAATCTGTGTATGATTTTTCGAACCATTTCCAAATCTGTGTATGATTTTCCGAGAGCTTTTGATTTGTATACGATATTGGAAAGTCATCCATACATCTCTTTGACATTTTCTTCCTTGGCCATTGTGAAATTCTCGTATTCGTTACTCAGCATGGCAAGGCGAGATTCCTTGACTTGAGATGTTCCTTCGTGAGTCACTTCTAGTGTGTGCTAGATTTCCTGCGCAATTAGACAATGTGAGACACGATTAAATTCGATTTGATCCAATGAACAAATAATAGAATTCATAGCTTTAGCATTAGCATTTTGTAGTCAATTTTCAAGATCTTTCCATTGATCCATCGGTTATCTATTTCCTGATTATCAATCATTATAGTTGGGGTCCTATAACCTGTCTCAACAATATTCCAAGCATCAATGGTTTTCAGAAAGATTTTCATCCTATTTTTTCCAGTAAGCATATTCACCATTGAACATTGGTGGTCTAACTATGGACTGACCCTCAGCAAAAGCATTATTAAAAGAAGTCATTTTAAAAATTCAAATTTGTAAAACAAAATTGGTTTTTGAAAAATCAAAATTTTTTAAAACAAAAATTAACTTCTGTTCCTAGCTCTCATACCACTTGTAGGATCAATTTCACCCTAGAGGGGGGTGAATAGGGTGATACTATCAATTATAAAAATTTAATGCGGAAGTATATAAAATTATCACAGCACTGATAATACCTAATAAAAGCGGCACAGATAATAGTAGAATAATAAAAGCAGAAAATAGAACACACAGATTTACCCAACTTCGGCAAAACCCTGCCTACGTGCTGCCCCGAAGGTTTCTACTAGAAATTAAGTAGTCAGACGCTTACACACATAAACTCGCGACACCCGCTACCGACTAACCTAACTCTACGCTCAAACCCTGTCACAACTCAGCCACTGAGTTGCGAATTCTCGAACTACACCACTGTAGTTCGTCCCCTAGTCACACGACTAGAAATTACAAAAGTTTAAAAGAGAAAATACAAATTTAAAAAAAATTACAAACAAAACCCTAATTTATAAAACTAAAGCCCAAATTAATAAATTATAGCCGGCCCAAAAACAAAATATAATAAAAGAGTGTCCCCTTTATCCCTTTATTTCTTCGGCCCGACTCCTTGTACTTCGATCTTTGAGAATGGCTGCTCGTTCGTTGCTCGTTCGTTTCCTCTTTAAACAAAAATTAGGGCTTTGTGGGTAAGTCACCGCTTAGTTGAATGATTGCTGAAGCTTCGAATGTTTTCTTCTATCGTGATTGCTTGCGGCTCAAAGTCGAGATCTAATGATGCTTCGAATTTAATTGGTACGTTAGTCCCCTTTTCAATTTATATTATTCTCGACTTGATTCGAGTTCCTAATTAATGTTATGCTCTGTGATATTGCTTGAACTCGAATGCACTCGATTGCCGATGATGTTACAGTTTAAATAGGAATCGAATTCCTATAATTTCGTTCATTTGAATTTGTCATTTAATTTAGCTCGGCCATTGATTTTTGTAACGACCCACTATTTTGGACCATTCAAATCGACAATAAATCCACATATGTCAGACTTGAATAATTCAAAACAATAGATTGTAAATAAAATTTGGCAAAACTCAATATATACAGTAAATAAATAATCACAAAATCACAGACACAGAGTAATATAACAATAATGCAGTAGAAATAAAGAATAGTAGTTCATGAAGCTACCATATATAAATATATATAACAGAGTTAAACAAGATACAACAGAGGTCATGAATACAAAGATGTCTAAATACAATAGTCAAATACAAGATCTGAATACATTGCTGGAATCAATTGAATGATCGAAAGCAGAATCAATATATGGATCCAAGCGAAGCTCCAACTTCAAAGGTGAGTCCCGAAAACTGGTACAACTCAGTCTGACCCGAGCGTAAAGCAAAACACAAACACTCGAGTCAGGACATACATACTTATACAATGTAAACCAACTCAAGTGAACTGTAATAGAAATGCACAAGTAACTTAAAGGATGCTTGGGATCGCCCATCCTTTAAGGATCCGTTAAACTATCTACTATGTAGTAATATACGCTATTATAATAATGTCTAAAGTAAAGTAAACTATCAAAATAGCGTTAAGGCTTTACATTTTCCACCTTAACACATTTTTATATATTCCCATAGTCTATACAGTACCGTAATCTCCCCCGTACTGGGCGTCGTCAGAGGGCACTCCATTGGTATGGTACAAAAAAATAGAATTTCAGAAAGTAATTAAAAGAGAAGTTGTAGCTAACAGAATTTTCTTTCAACTACAAAAAGATTAAGCTAATTCGGATAAATTTGCACTATGATATCGCTGTTTTACTGCAGCATTTTTTTCACAAACAATTTTCAGCAAACCACAACCAACTTGAAAGCAATTCAATCAACAACCATCCAATTTAATTCAAATAGCAACTAACAATTATTCTCGTAGATTAAAGGTACTAATGTGAGTTATATTACTTAACTTATAATTTTTTTCTTTATAAAATAACATTTATTCAACCAATATCCAATTTAAATTATAATTCTTTTATCAAGTCAAAATACATTAATTTACTTAACTTTTATTTTAACAAATAACTTAATGCTTTATTTAAAATACCCATTTCATAAATAAAATATTCTTATCACCAGGCTAAGCTTAAAATTCCATTTAACACTAAATTTTCAATTATTAAGTCAAATCAAATTTACATTTTCAATCATAAATTTGCTTATACACTTTAACTTACAGAAAATCACTATAAAATTTATTTAAATCATTTAAATCCAATTTAAGTTAAAATCTCAGATAATTTAAATTCCAAATACTTAAAAAATTTCAGAAAACTATGATATCAAACTTAAGTTCGAAATCACATATATTTAGTATTCCAAATTACTTAAAGTTTCAGAAAACTATTATATCAAACTTAAGTTCAAAATCACATATATTTAATATTTCAAAATACTTAAAATTTCAGAAAAACTATTATATCAAACTTAAGTTCAAAATCACATATATTAAATATTTCAAAATACTTAAAAATTTCAGAAAAATATTATTTAAAATAAACCACGGGTCTGTATAATATTTTCTAGCCTAGGTCAAGTGATACGGATATGTATCATTTCAATCCGTAATTTAAAACGAAAAATCCGGGTTCTATCATTTCAAACCCGCAATCCCAGGTCAAAACAAAATAGATAAAATAAAAATCACTCGAGCCTATCATTTCAGCTCATAATGATTTTTCCTTATTCTAAAGTCCGTTTGGGTATGTATCATTTCAACCCATAGTGAAAGGGAACTTGCAATGTGAGATACAGAAAATAAAATAACAGTAGAGCATATAATATCATATCAAGTGATGTAACAAATATATAAGCAATATATAACATCATAAAATCATATCATAGGAATATATGAACATAGCATATTAATTTCTACAATTCACATGTCATTGTTTCACAATTATATAAGTACGAATGTCGAGAGTGATAAACTCACCTTTTTGAAGCTGGAGATGGCAATTCAAACACAATAACAAACTCTGAAAAGCACGATAAAGCACGAATAGATTTGAGTGGATGAAGAGCCAAAATCCAAGTCTTGTAAACAAATAATATACAAACATATATAAGTATATGATTATACAAAGAATATAAATTAAAACAATGGAAAAGATATGAATCAAAGTGACCTAGAATTGCTTTAACCATCAAGTGGGCTCGGCCACACTACAATGGGCTCGACCATCATCATATTAGGCACGGCCATGATCAAGATATGCTCGGCCATGGTTTGATTGGGCATGCTAGGCTTGGTTTTGAGATCACAAAGCACGGCCATGGGCTAGAAGGTGAAGAGGTGTAAGTTACAAGACAATAGGAAGGCAAAAAGTCTAAAGGCATTCAACTATTGGTTCGGCCATGGTGCAAAGGCTCGGCCAGGGTTGTGTGCATGGGTCAGGTCGGGTCTGGAGTAGGGGATGGTCACGGCCAGGGGATGGGGAAGGTGGAGGTGATGGTGGCCGAGGCAATAGAAGAGGAGGTGATGAAATGTAGGAGTTCGGCTAGGGTTTTTTTCATTGTTTGGTGATGGTTTGGGTCATAGGGGTCACGACATGGTTTGGTGGTGGTGATGAGGTGGTGGTGGCCGGTCATGGTGGTGGTGGAGGAGGAGATGTGGTCGGCTAAGGCATGGACATGGTGATGGCCGAGCAAGCCTTAAAGCAAAAGAGAAAACAAAACAAAAGAGAGAAGGAAAGAGAAAGGGGAAGACATGAGAAACTTGTATATTTTTTCCTTTTTGAATTCAAATGGGAAATGAGAAGAAGGATGAAATGAGAAACTTTGTACGTGAATTTGCAAGTAAAAGGCATGGCTAATGACAATAAAGTGGACGGCTATGGATGTGAAGAGCTAGGTAAATGAAAAGGCATAAGTTATATAAAGAGAAACCAAAGTCTCTTGAAATTTCCAAAGCCAAAATCAAAATAAAAATCCAATAAATAAATCAAAGTCTAAACAAAATAAAAATGAGAAATGAACATAGGAAAATAGAAAAATGAACGTAGAAAATAGAAAATAAACTACAGGAAATAACTGCGTGTAAAACGCTGAATTTTATCAAATTTTAAAAAGTATAAAACAAAATTTTACAAAACGAAAAGCAGAACAGATATCATAAACAAATACTGCTTCAAAGAAAAAGATTAAAAATTAAAAATCCAAATTTTAAAATTTCAACTAAAAGTCAAAGTTTGACCAAAGTTGACCAAAATATAAGATTTCCAGAAAATAATTGTTTTATTATATTTCGAAAATAAATTACAAACAAAATCCAAAATTACATTGGAAAATCCCAAAAATTCAATTTTATATGATTTAAAAATCAAAGTTTCAAATAAATGTAATTTAAAATATCGATTAAAAATATAAGCTGTTACAATTTTGCTTGAATTCTTGAGATTGATCTTGACCTTTTCAATACGTATATTTTTTGATTGCTTGGTTATCACGGTTTTGGTTTCTAACTTGTTCGACTTCCTTGGCCACCACGGTTTTGATTCTTTGTTGATTTTGGTTAGTTGATTTTGTGCAAATATTTTGATTTCGGCACTGACTTGATTTATGAAAATTTGATTCTGTTGACTTGTGTTCCTCATATTATCTGACTTGTTCATTCACGGCTTCATTTGTTCTGCTGTTACATTCTTTGGTTCCACTGTCCACATGAGTTCATATGCATTTTGCTGTTGAACATTATGTTGAGGCTGCACTACTGCTGTCACTGCAATGTACTGTCTTTTTGTGTACTGCCCTGGTGCACTTGTAGTTACATATACATATTTCTGTGTTGCTCTGCACTGCTCTGTCTACTGTTGTGTAGCCTTCATGCCTTCACTTGATTGTTGTATGCTTCTGTTGTAGTTTTCATTTGGTTTTTTACATTTGTGTCATTCCTGGTGCAGTGCGACCTTTGTGTGGAGCTTGATTGAGTTGTTGCTTCGAGCTACACTACACCTTTTACTCTTGTGCATGTTTTGGTCCAGTTGAGTTTTGTACATTTTGTATTTGAGTCTGGTTAAACTGTCTAGCCTCTGTTGCTCATGTATACTTGATGAAGCTTTGTTCAACTTCATGGTTATTTGAGTGTGATCTGTGTCTTGTAGGTGTTGTAGTGAATCTCCACTTGTGTACATACATTTGTGTATGTATATATGTGGTTTCATTTTGTACATCTCTATCTGGAGTAGTTCTGAACTATGTCTGCATTGTTGTCATATATGTGAACTTGAAGTTGTTCATTAGAATCTTGTGCCTTATCTCTGTAGCATATTCACTGAATTTGGTTTGATCATTAATTTGGTCTGGTGCATTTAAGTCATGTACTTTGAGGCAGATCATTTGATATTTGAGTCTGCTTGGAGCTTGTTGACAGATTGAGTTTTGTTTATATGTGTATTGATGCATTGTATTTGCATTTGTATTCTTTGTTCTTGTGATTATTTATTTGCCTTGTATTTGAATGCTTGAATCATGTGTACTCACTGAATTTTTGATCGAGGCTTGTTTTATGTATCTTGACCATTTCATTGAACTTGTACATTTGGATTGCACCTGTGTTGAATCCAGCTTATAGCTCAGGTTTGACCTTGTGCTCGTATCGTGACTTAATATTTATTTCACTTGAGTTGAACCCGGCTTTTGATTTGGGTTTGACCTTGTGCTCACCTGTCCCTGTAGTTTTATCAAGTGTATATTGGTGTGCACGGCCTTGCGGCATGTACAGTGATACACTGTGCATGTCACAAGCTGTTCGTGTATGATGAATTCAAATTTAAATGATGACGAACAACCCTACTGACTGAGGCAAATAATATTTTCAAATACACATTTTATTTTACACTGCACAAATATTTCGTTTTCAATTTTACTGCATCAGTGTGTATTTTGCAGATAACTCAGATGCTGGATTCAATCTGGAATAGAGTTGAATATCAAATACGAGTGAACGAGTGAAATGTAGTGAGGTGCAAATGTATGTATAGTGAAAAATGTGATGTGATTGAAATTGTAATGCAATTTAAATTTGTATATGTATAGTGAGAGCTCAAATTTGTACTATTCAAAATTGTAATTAATATTTGTTTGAATAAAATATATGTTTGAATTTAAATTATGTGTTATTTATTTTATTCAGCAAATGTTTATTTAATTATGTGAAAAATAAAATAGTACATTAACAAATACATTTAAATGAATATATATATGTTTATTATCATCAAACAAAAATCATATACTTGCATATTCAACACTTCCCATTATACTTAACGAATTTGGCTGCAATGTGGTTCAAACAGTTGGAGATGGGTCCATAAGCACATGAACTGACTTGGTGAGCAAGTTCTTGAGACAGTTTAGAGTTCATGTCTCGCAATCGAGGAATGTACTTACGCTCTCAAATGTAAAACAAAGGCTTGGAGAGTCCTTAAGAACTTATTTAACAAGATTCAATGCGGCAGTAGCTGCGGTCGACAAGCCAGATCTGTCGTTTATCCCAATGGCAGCAGTATCTAGAGTCGCGAGTAAGACTGATTTCAAAGCTGCATTAAAAAAGGATCCACCGATGGATCTTGCGAAATTCTACTATGAAGCGGAGAGATATTTGCGTCAAGAATACACTAAAGCCGAGGATGAAGATGTGGATGTCGAAATAAATGCTGCGGAGGATAGGGGACCAGAGCTGGAATTGGAAAAGACAAAGGGAAAGGGAAAACCGATGACGACTTCGGGAAGCCGAAATGACAAAGGAAGGAGCCGAGATTCTCTTCACACACTGAACTGACTGAAATCCCGAAGAGGATATACTTGGATGCTAGGGGGCAGAACCTCTACCGAAGGCTACCTAGGAGGGAGCCTACTGATCGAGAGAAAAGAACCGGTAAGTTTTGCATCTTCCATGAGCTGAATGGGCATGAAACGAATGAGTGCCGACACCTTCGTGATCTAATAGAAGAACTTGTTCAGATCAACCAACTGGTACAGTACGTGAGGAACAGAACTGTGGTAGAATTGCAAGAACAGCCACTATCCGCGGCAAATGCATCAAGAAACGCCCAAAGATTTGAGCCAAGACAAATTATCCCATGATCGGGGTAGATGGGAGTGGGATCCGGCTGTCATGCTTTGCTTTTTCGTTTCTTTTTCCACACCGTTCTTTTGGTTTTTAGATAACAATAGCCTCAGGACGCTTACACGTGTACGGGATCCCGAACGGTCCCTAGGCACGCTCTGAGTCGGATGCCTGAGATGACTAATTAGGACAATTATAACCTCGGACCGCTTACGCGTGTACGAGACCCAAATTGGTCTTTAGGCACGCTCTGAGTCGGATCTCCGAGGTGAAAATTTAGGATTTATGTTTGTTTTTATTCCTGTTTGTTTGATTTCTACTTATCTGTTTTGATTTGAATATTTGAATTTTGAAAAATCCACTTTGATTATGATGACTAATATTGATCGCCTTAGAGTCCCGACACAGAAACGGAGTGCAAGGTGCAAGTCCCCTTATCAAAAAAGCAAGTGGATGGACTTGTATGATATTTATCACCTTAGAGTCCTGACACGGGACCGGAGTGCATGGTGCAAGTCCCCTTGGATGGACTTGTACGATATTGATCGCCTTAGAGTCCCGACCGGAGAGACAGGACCGAAGTGCAAGAAATAAGTCCCATCACCAGAGAGTGAGCGGATGGGCCTATTTAATCCCTTTTAACTTAGCAAACAAACAATCTGGAGAGATCATCCCTCTTAACTTAAACATTAAATGATCCGGAGAGATCGAACTGATTTGAATTAATAAAAGGATTTGAATGCCTTATAAATAGAATAAAACAAATAAATCCTGGATGAACACGGGATGATTTCGATATTTGATGTGATTTTGATATAATATATGATATGATGTGATGTGATTTTGATATATACTATTATTTTGATATATGATGTTATAATTCTGAATGAGAGTCGAAATGAAAATAATGTAAATCCCGGATGGACACAGGATAATTAGGATTTGTGATGTAATAAATCCGAATGAAATCGGAATGATTGTGATGTATATATTACACTTAGGCAAAGTCTAGAGTCTTAGGCTGTAAAAGGTTTGGAACGACTTGTGATTGGCAAGAGAATCCGAAGGAATTGGACGATTCACCAAGGCAGAAGCAGCTGGAAAGCTAAACTATCGAAGATCGGAGATAGGAACTTGTTCTTAAGCAAAGCACATCTTTCATCAAACGGCGTACTTTGGAGGCAAATATTTACCCGCTTTTTGACCAAAGCAGCTAACTTAAAACGGCCTTAGAGTACTCATACGGAGTCGGATTGACTTGAAATTTTGGGAGAACACTTAGAAGACATAAAAGAAGGCACTCACCAAAAATGGGCTTGATTGGATAAGGCTAGATGGATCGCTAGCGACCTAAATAGATGGATCACTAGCGATCCATATAGAGTGGGCCCCACCACCTAAAATTTTTAGGGTAGGTCCTAGACACCCTCTAGAGTGTACCTGTAAAGTTTCGTCTCATTTCGTTAAGTTTTGAACGAGTTATAGATAATTCTTCTGGACCAGATAACCCATGAAGACGGATGATCAAACAAACTCCAAACGATTTGATATTTGGACAAGGCATTCAAATAGATGAAAGAAAGACAACCCAAAAGGGTAGACTCAAAACTATTTTAAGGGTATGGATCGCTAGCGATCCATCATGTTAGCTCGAGTCGCTTTGAGTTTTTCTAGACTTCTTCCTAGCACTGAGTAGAGGCTTCTGACAAGTCACCCTTGGCCCAATTGCTCTCCTACCCCTATAAATACAATCCTACTTGCAATACAAAGAGGATCGTCTGGACTGGCTGCTGGAACTCTGCAGAAATTATTTTTCACTCTTTTTCTCCCACACAACAATCATCTAGGAGTTCACTATGATTCTCCAGTGAACTCTTGCACTTATGACTTATTCTAATCTCATCAACTTGTAACCGAATTCAATTTGTAATAGTAGTTAGTCGATAATAAAGCTTATAAGTGGACGTAGGCTTCGTTAACAGTCGAACCACTATAAAAATCTTTTTGTCTCTTTACTATTTTTTGCTTTTTTTACATTTATTTTCTATATTATTGCTCTGTAAGAACAGGGTTGGTGTTTTCACACTCAATCTAGGGTGTTGATCCATTTTTTGGGTTAACACACAGACTTATCGAACCTGCTATGATTCCCGAGTCAGCGCTTGGGCTTTAATTGCTATGCTTCCGAATTCTTAGTGCGGAGAGTCTTCTCCACATTCTTACCTTTCTCCCATCACTTTGCTTCCCTCAGCTCCGCGACATAGCATTCCCTTCCTATGCACTAGTCTCCCCTTATTGATTCGACCTCGTTTTCCATGGGGAACTTCATCATCAAGCACCAAGGAGCCAGTGCTATTCTAACGTCGGCCAGGACCGATCGGCCTAAAAAGGCATTATATGTTGAGTATTCATCCACAATGACACTTTT
Source organism: Allium fistulosum (assembly GCA_030737815.1). Classification (NCBI taxonomy): domain Eukaryota; kingdom Viridiplantae; phylum Streptophyta; class Magnoliopsida; order Asparagales; family Amaryllidaceae; genus Allium; species Allium fistulosum. Next base: position 12,644,188 of record JASFAW010000014.1, read on the forward strand.
GAATCTGAATTACCATGCGATCTCCATCACCCAACTCCATGGGTAAATCAATCGTCCTGATAGGTTGTTTCGTTTTGCTTGTAAAGCCTTGAATCTTGGTTTTACAAGCTACAACCTCATTCATATTAATCTTCATCTGGTCAAACGTTCTCCTAAATAGAATGTTCACAAAACTTCCAATATCCACTAGGACTTGACATACTGTTGTCGATCCAATAACAGCCGTTATCACCATGGGGTCGAAAGTTAGTGCTTCGACTCCATCAGCATCCCAATTCCTGAAAACTATATCATCTGTGACCATCCTTTGTTGTTTGGCCGAAGCTCAGTCCTCTATGGCAAAACAACTCTCTTGTAGTACGTGCTTCAATGAGCTATACCGTTCCATTTCCCTCTAGCTTTTCTCCACTGGATGAGGTCTTCCTGTTATGGTTTTTTTAGGAATGATGCTTTATTAATAACTAAAAATAAATTCATATACTTCTATAATATGCCTCATCAAAACTTTACAGCCCTCCTAACCTAAATGGGTGCTTTGCAAGAAAAAAGGATACATATTATTTTCATATATTAACTTATAAGGCGGAATAATCAAACTAGGAGGGATTAGTATTTCAAATAGATGAGAGTGAAATATTTAAGGTACTCAAAACTATCTATATGAAATACTAATCCAACAAAATAAAATTACAAAAATGAAACACAAATCCAATAAAAGAAAAGACACTTCGATAAAAATGCACAGCTATCGATCATGCACTTCTCTTTAATCTCATGTTACTTTACTCTTTCATAACCAGTTCAAAATTAAAATAGAGTCATGACGGAGGTCAAAACTTATTTCACAAATTCCAAAGGAGATAAAGCTTGAGAATCAACCCAAAGGAAATGGAGTCACTGCAAGGGGCCAAGCACAAAGACTCGAAGTTGGAGGGAGCTAATCTGGATCCACTACCGAATTGGGATCGATTCTGATTTCGAATTTGGCAAAGATATTCTCTTTATCGTTAATATTGTTGTGACTAATATTGTGATGCATTAAAAGCTATGTTATATTAAGCGCTAAGCGAGGTGAGGCGATAGAAGTCTCGCTTCGCTTAATGTTACTTAAGCGCCGTTTAAGCATCACCTAAGATCTAATTAATTTTTTAGTATAAACTATTTATATAAATATAAATTTATGTAAAGAGAATATATTAAGTGCATCATCTGTGTACTCATAAATTGATCACAAAGAAGTAAGTTTAACTTTTAAATTCATGGGTTGCTAAAGCTAGATTTGACTTTCGCTATTTATTAAAAGCAAGCAAACGCGAGTTAAGTACAAATCATGCACATTTGGCAAATATATATAGCCATACCATAATGTAAAAACTACTCCCATCCATCGACCCCTACGATAAAAATGAGGAAATTTTGTTAGGGAATGTGGCTTTTTTGATATAATCCAATTTTTTTATTTTAAAAATAAAATCTTTTTGCTTAGTAGTACTTAATCATCGCTTGAATTTAAGCGTGTATGATCAATTTCACCCTAGATGGGATGAATAGGGTGATACTATTAATTATAAAAATTTAATGCAGAAATATATAAAATAATCGCAGCACTGATAACAACAGAATAATAGCAGCACAGATAATAACAGAATATAAAAAGCAGAAATAGAACAATACAGATTTACCCAGCTTCTGCAAAACTCTGCCTACGTGGTGCCCCCAAGGTTTCTACTAGAAATTAAGTAGTCAGACGCTTACACACGTAAACTCGCGACACCCGCTATCGACTAACCTAACTCTACGCTCAAAACCCTACCACAACTCAGCCACTGAGTTGTGAATTCTCGAACTACACCATCGTAGTTCGTCCCCTAGTCACCGACTAGAAATTACAAAAGATTAAAAGAAAATTACAAATTAAAAAACAATTAAAAACAATAAAACCCTAATTTTAATATTTAAGCCCAACAGTAACTAAGGATGCTGACCCAATAAGTAAAAAATATTTCCCTTCTCCTTTTTATTATCGGCCCGTATTCTTTTGTGAATAATGTCTGCCTTTTGCTTGTTCGTTCCTCTTTACGAAAATTAGGGCTTTGCGAATTCGAGCACGCCGATTCAATTATTGAATGAATGATGAACTATCCACAGTTGCTTCGTCAATCAATTTGTCACTTTGATTCACTAACGACTGCTTCGACGAATCGAGTTCGAATTGACTTGAAACTGGTATGTGATTTTCCTTTTGTTTTTCTGGTTAATTTGCTTGAACTCGATTGATTTTGAATGCCGATGATGACTTGGGTTTAAATAGGGTTTAATTTCCTTGATTATCGTTCGAATATATGTTTGAATTCGTCTGTTACTTTTTGGCTCGGCCGTTTGATTTTACTTGGATGCTTGTGATTAATCTGACTGGTTCAGTTCGTATATTTTTCTGTTTACTTGATTAACACGGCTTTGATTTGTGCGATTCTTTGCCTTGGTCACCACGGCTTTTTTTTGTCTTTGATTACGTGTTATCATCTGGCATTGATTTGCTTTTGAATTTGTTTCCGTTCTTTATGCTGTTGACATCGACCTTGACTTTGTTATAATTGTTAAATGCTCTGGCTTTGACTCGTTTTGAAACTGCTACCTTGAAAATTGTTTGACATTTTGTAACTGTTGTTGGTGGCCAGACTTGTTTCACTTGTTGAGTTATGTTCATGTTTGAACCTTCATTAATCTGTACACTTGTTGTTGCTTGATGGACTCTGGTAGTACTTGAGTCTTGTTGCACTTGATAGTTGTTGTGCGTTGTTTCACTTGAGTCTCCTTGCATCTACCATGTCCTTGTTGCAGCTGTTTTCATGTGCACTGATTCCATTTGTCTTGAATCCACTTCATGTTGAAATCTGGTGTAGATGTGATTCTGGCCATTTCACTTGTATATGTTGGTTGAGCTAAACCTGAGATGTGACACATGTGTGTGTGTGTGTGTGTGTGTGTGTATGTATACATGTGTGCAAACATATGTATATATGTATGTGGTCATGTATAGTCTGGTTTGCATTTGTCTCTGGTGCCATATGTATTTGAATCTGCACTTGTATCATCACTGGTGGTCTTGTATTCTTTGATACATTTTTGCATATGTTAAGCTTGGTGTATTTACATGATTTTTGCATATGTATACTGCTTGCAGTCTGCACTTGTATACAGTTCATGTTGAACTCCATTATGATGATTTTCATTCATCTTGAATTCCTTTTCTTCGAGTCTGTCTCGACTGCTCATTGCTGTAGCATATATATATATATATATATATATATATATATATATATATTGCTCTGTGTTGTGCCTTGTAGAGGTGTTGCATTCACCATGCTTGATTATGTACATTTGAGCTGGGCATGTGTTTGTGAGCCTTTGAGTTACATTTGTGGTCTGCACTTTTATATTCTCTGGCATAGCTTCGAAATGCACTGATTGATCACAGTCACTTGTTCACTGGTCTTTTGTATATTTGAAGTACATGTGTGATGGTTCAATGTGGAGCTTGATTGAGGCTTCACTTGCATGCTCTAAACACTGTATTCTGATTTTTCATTTGCTGTTGCATGTGTATATAAGTGTGGATCATTGTTGTTGCCTCAACTTGTATTCAGTTGCATTTGAGCTGGTCTGGTTGAAGTTGTTTCCACTGGTTCATTCTTGAACTGTTGTTGGTGTTGTTTTGAACATGGTCATTGTATTGTAGAGGCTGTGTTGCTTGATTGCTTTAATCGAGCATTTTCACTTGAACTTGACAATTTTGTATTGCACCTGAGTTGAACCAAGCTTATAGCTCGATTTTGACCTTGTGCTCATGGCGTGACTTTATTTTTATTGCACTTGAGTTGAACCTAGCTTTTGATTGGGTTTGACCTTGTGCTCACATGTCCATGTAGTTTTATCAAGTGTATATCGATGTGCACGGCCTTGTGGCATGTACAGTGATACACTGTGCATGTCACAAGTTGTTCGTGTATGATGAATTCAAAATTACATGATGACGAACAACCCAAATAACTGAGGCATATAATATTTTCACAAACACATTTTATTTTACACTGCACAAATATTTCTTTTTCAATTTTACTGCGTCAGTGTGTATTTTGTAGATAACTCAGATGCTGGATTAAATCTGTAATAGAGTTGAAGATAAATACGAGTGAACGAGTGATATGTAGTGAGGTGCAAATGTAAATGATAATTGTATAGTGACAAATTGTATTGTAATTTGAAATGATGTATATATATAGTGAGAGCTCAAATTTGTACAATTCAAAATTGTAATAAAATATTTGTTTGAATAAAATATCTGTTTGAATTTAAATTCCGTGTTATTTATTTTATTCAGCAAATATTTATTTAATTATGTGAAAAATAAAATAATACATTAACAAATACATTTAAATGAATATATATATGTTTATTATCATCAAACAAAAAATCATATACTAGCATATTCAACAAAGCGAAACGCAGATAAGCGCCAATTAAGCGCGCTTAAGCGCTCATCACTTAATTCTATCGTTTTTTTCAAAAAATTAAGCATCGTACAGGCATTTAGCACTTAAGCGACGCTTAAGCGTGCTTTTCATAACATAGATTAAAAGGTTTCTACAATCTTGAATAATTAGCAGAATTCTCACATCAGTAGACACTTGAATGTTATTGAATACTCTTTAGTTCCTTTCACACCAAATATGTCAAATGGTAGTTATGGTATTTATGATTAACCTTCCATCAGTGCGCTTGGGCCCTTCTCAATTGGGTCCCCCTGATTCCCTTGGGCATTCGGCCCTTGGGGTCTAGCATCTTGTCCTCCATCCTACGGATCTCAAACATATTGTTGTAGGTTTTTCTTCTTTATCAATTCTTCAATGAAGTCCCTCGGATGTAGGCATTCGTTCGTGTTGTGTCCATGAGTCTCATGGAAACAACGGTACTTTCATGAGCATCTTTACTCCTCAGTTGCCTTCTTCCTAGGCGGTCTTTTATATCATTATGTTCCTTGCGTAGAAAGGTATATACTCTCCAATGTGTCGTTTAGAGATGTATATTCATCAGGCTTCATGTTCTTAGAACACTTCTTTGCTTCATTCTGCCTACCACCAAAGCTCGGATTCCTTTCCTTTTGATTACTCGAATTTTCGACATTAATCGCCACATTACCGAAGCTTTCTCCGGTCTGTTTAATGGCCACGTTGCTCTGTACTTCGACTGTTCACCATCAGTCTGTCCGGCTGCCTGACTTGCTTCCTCTAAACGCAAGAACTGGTTGGCCTTCCGGTGGAATTCCTCCATAGATGTTGGTTGTTCATCTTCAACCATTTGCCAAAGTCTGTCCCGATGTATGCCCCGGACCAAAGCCATAAACACTAAATCTTCCTTCAAATTACTCACCTCCATAATCGCAATATTGAACCTATTCAAGAACCCCTTCAATGACTTTTTAGGTCCTTGAGAAAGGCTTTACAAGGACATCACATCCTTAAGCCGAATAGCATAGAGCCGGAACTGCTCTAAGAATATCTTTACCAACTCGTCAACAGTCGATATGGATCTCGACACGAGCCGAGTGAACCACATTGACGCAACGCCTTCTAAGAAAATAGGTAAATACTTACACCGAATGGTGTCTGTCGCCCTGGCACCATCCATGTGTCATTCATTTAAACAAATGTTGTTTGGGATCGATGGTCCCGTTGTACGATGGCATCATCGGCATCATAAACCTCTTGGGATACTCCTCCCTCAGAATCTTCTCCATGAATGGAGTTCGGCTTGATGCGGAACCCCATTCCTCATTCTTTCTCCACTTATTCTCCTCAACCAACCGCTTAACCATATCTAATGTATACTCCTCACTTGCCTGGAACTTTGAAGATCGGCAATCAGGAGCTGCACCGAGTGCTTGACTCTACAAACGGTCACGGTATGTCCGTTGACATCTAGGTTCTCCAGTCTTTGAGAAAACCACTCCTTCGGGCCTTTTCTGTTGCCTGACTGGCTCCGTAGCGATTGTTTGCACACCAGCATCACGAACAACAATATCAAGCTCATAACCATCACAGTCATGCTGCAGATCATCCTCCGAATCAAACAAGTCCACGGTCTCAGCTCCTAATTCCACTTAAGTGCCTAAATTATTCTTGATACCGACATGATTCTGGTCACTACCGAGTTAAATTCTTTTGGGGAAGTGCTCCTTGACTTCCTCCAACGACTCCTTCTGCCGTTCCAATAGCCCTTTCCCTTCGTTTTCCATCTCGTCTGTTTTGACTAGAAACATATGAGTTCTCTTCTTCAGATCCGACAGGTGAAAGTTCCCTTCTGCTCCTCCCGGTCTTTTGCGGCTACTGGGTCGGTAGAGCTAGGCTAGCATCCATCTTTTTCAATAGAGCCTTATGACTGTCAGTCATCTTCTGATTCAACTCTTACATCATTTTATCAAACTTCACTCCGTTAACCATCTCTTGAAGAGTAGATGGTCCTTGCAATGTCTGTTGGTTACTAGCCTCCATGTGATGAGAATTTCCTTTATCTCCAACCACTGCTCCTGGTTATATTTCAGATCTCCTAGGTGTCATCGATTCCAGTATGCTTGTTCCTTAAATCCTTAATGAAAGTCTTCTGGAACTAACCTCTGGACGCTCCAATCCAAAATAGAAAGCTAGATCTTCTATATATGAGAATATCCTTTCTCGGTAAAAGTATCAAAATATTAAGCCTAAAATGGCAAAACACCAAAATCCTATAGGAATATAGAAATCTAACAAAAAATATATGAAAAACGAAGAGAACACAAGATTTTTAAAATGATTCGGCAATCTCTGGCCTACATCCGCTGTAGTTTTTATTGATTATAGATTTGAAAATCACTGGGTTTTATAGATCTAAAGGCCTAAAACAGCAAATAGTAGCTTTCTTACTTACCTTAATGTTGAGAGATAGAAGATGAAGAAGATAATGGGCCAAAAGTCCTTCTGCAGTTGCTATAGGGTCTGTATTTATAGGGACATCGTCCAGTAGGGTCGAAAGTCCACGAATTACCAAATCCAGATTCGATAATGTAGGATTGGGAGACGAAGTCCCTGGAGTCGTAAAATCAACTCGGTATTGACTTGATTTTTAGAGGGGGAGCATCTTCTTCCTCCCTCCTTTGGTCTTCTATCTTCGTTCCATCGTACTCCGAGTGCTTTGTCTTAGAGATTATGTTGTTTCTGAAGGTTCTGATATCACTTGTACTTATCTATTTTCCTTCATAACTTCTTTGGAATTGTTCATCTATTCCTTGTGAAATGCACTTCAAGACGATCATACATGTCATCTTTCCATGAACCATAGCTTCGGGGACCCGGTGGAGGCCAAAGTGGTTGATGCCGAGTAGAAGTAGTCAGTACCGAATGGTGCCCTTGACTCCTATCCATTTGCAACTTCTTGAGTCCACTTCTATAATCCTTCCAAACATGTTCTCATATCCGTGAATCGTTTCGTCATCATTTTGATGTTCAGACTCGGTAAAAACCTGCTTGGTTAAAAAGCCGAATAACAGTTTACATGTTTATAACTTTGTCACTTATCTCATCAGTTTCTACCGCAACTGTTACCCCGCCTTTTGGACAAGGCCGGGATATCAACAAATTGGCTAAAAAGATGCATACCAGAATTGAAGATCGATTGGAAACAAAGCTAAGATCGATACCATCAAAATTGGACCAAGCTCCAATTAAGGTGGGATCAATTGGGAATGATAAACAAGGCTAGGTGATGCTACTTTTCAAATTTCAGGTCAATCAGAGTTCGTATGGCTCAAGTTATGGATGGATCAATATTCATCAAAAATGGGTTCACATCGATACGTTCGTATCGATCATTGCTACATTGGTTTGGATCGATTGGTCTTTGGATGGATGCATTTCGTATCGATGCACTTTGCATCGATCAGTTGACTTTAGGAAGGAAACAGGTTGATGGATATGGAGTTCGTATTGATGCGCACGTATCGATTGGATGAAAAAGTATGCCAATGCACTTCGTATCGATCAAGGCTGGGATCGATACGAAGAATGAAGCAATGGTTACAGGGATTTGGATGAGCATTTCGTATCGATCAATTATTAATCGATACGAAGGACACACTCAGGGATCGATACAAAGAAGGCAGCAGGCGTTAACGGATGGATGGTGGTCTATGGATACGAAGGGCATAGCCTCGGATGGATATGAAGAAAGGACTTTGGCATCGATACGAAGGCAAGATATAGGATCAATACGAAGAGCTCGACAACCGATGGATATGAAGAAATGGGTCAAACCAAGGGAAGCGGTCTACAAGCATGAAATATGAATCTCTACATGATACTCGGGTCACGTCATCGATACGAAGCCTATCGACACGAATGTATCGATACAAATCCAAGAGCCTATTTGCAAAACTCAAACTTGGATCGATCATAACTCTCATTCTACAAGTCCAAATGCTATGAAATTTTCACGGGAGCTTGCTTATTCACTCAAGAACATCCATGATCGATCTCAGCTTGATTGCACTATTTTTGGATCGATACGAAATATACTTTGATCGATCCCAAACGACTCCAGATCGATCTAGTGGGCCCACCTGCGCATGAGAAGAGGTATTTCAAATTTTGGGATGGATATTTTCAGATCTGCACCTATAAATAGCAGCTCTATGGCAACTAAAAAAGGATCTTCTTATGCTTTTCTAGGCGAAACTCTGCCTTTTTGTTTACTGAATTCAAAGGCTTGTAACTGTAATCCCAATATAAAAGGAATAAAATGATCAATTCAAAGTGGACATAGGCTGGAGATAGCCGAACCACTATAAATCTTGTGTCTTCTCTTACTTTCTTCCATTTTAATTTTATTATTTCTTCATTTTTACTCTCTACATTATTTGGATATGAGATCTGTGTTTGAATATTGAGGATTTGTGTGTAAACACTAGTGCTTTCACTACTTCTGGGGTTTTTGACCATTTTTGGCGCAAACAGCAACCATGAAGAGAGAATTTTTTGCCATGTGAGAAACAAGAATGGTTGCATGATAGTTGTGTTACATACATTGAGAATGGTATTTTTTAGTCAAATTAGCAACAATGCAATTGTTGATCGCTTTTGAAACATAAAAACTTGACGTTGACAACTTTATGTCATTGGTATTTATGCTACTGTTGTTTTATTTAAAAAAAATTAGTTGATCGATATTTAATTGAATATTAATATATTAATCACTACTTATGTTCATTTAATGAATTGTCACGAGTTCTTTTATAACCATTCGAATAACTGTTAAAAAAGAAAAATTCTTAGTCTCCATCCCCGAACCTCGGACTTCTCAGTTTGTGCCCCCTCCAACTTTAAATCCCGACTACGCTAGGCCTGTCAAACGGGTTGGGTTGGATCAAAATGGGTTGGGTCGAGTTTTATCCAACTCATTTATGACCCATTCTTTTTTATCCATTTATGACCCAACTCATTTATGACCCAACCCACTTAATAAGCGGATTACCCATTTAACTCACTTAAAGATTTAAATTTAATTTGACTAATAAAAAACAAATATAAAATAATTCTAATTTTAATTTTTATGTTTTGAATTCCAATTTCTAAATACAACTGTCAATCCCCTTAAAGAACTATAGTGTGCGTTGACAATATGAAATATCTTAGTGTTCCCTATTGTCCGTAATTTAGATGGGAGTTAGTCGGTCGAAGTCTCGCCTAATTTCGATTTAGTATGAAGAAGTTCTTGCAGTCTGAACAAAAAAAATAGCGGTTTCTCCACTAGGCGAAGTTCATATATGAGGATGTGATAACCTGCTATTTTCCAAGTACAATTGTCAATCCCCATAGAGAACTCCAGTGTACGTTCACACAATGAAGTATCCGAGTGTTCCATACTGTCCGTAATTTATGTGGGAGTTAATCGATCAAAGTCTCACTTGATTCCGAGTTAGAACGCAGAAGTTATTGTAGTCTGAAATAAAAAATAGCGGCTTCTGCACTAGGCAGAGTTCCAATATGGGGATGTGGTGGCCTGTTATTTTCTAAGTACAATTGTCAGCCCCCTTAGAGAATTACAGTGTGCGTTCACAAGATGAAGTATCTGACTGTTCCATACTGTCCGTAATTTAGGTGGAAGCTAATCGGTCGAAGTCTCGCCTGATCTCGAGTTAATATGAAGAAGTTATTACAGTCTAAACAAAAAAAATAGCGACTTCTGCACTAGGCGGAGTTCATATATGGGGATATAGTAGCATGTCATTTTCTAAGTACAACACCTTGGAGAACTACAGTGTGCATTCACACGATGAAGTATCTGAGTATTCCATACTGTCCGTAATTTAAGTGGGAGTTAATCGATCGAAGTCTCACCTGATTTCGAGTTAACATGAAGATGTTATTGCAGTCTGAACAAAAAAATAACGGCTTCTGCACTAGGCGGAGTTCATATATGAGAATGTAGTAGCATGTCATTTTCTAAGTACAACTGTCAGTCCCCTTGGAGAACTACAATGTGCGTTCACACGATGAAATATCTGAGTGTTTCATACTATCCGTAATTTAGATGGAAGTTAATCGGTCGAAGTCTTGCCTGATTCCGAGTTAAAACGAAGAAGTTATTGCAGTCTGAACAAAAAAATAGCGGCTTCTACACTAGACAGAGTTTAAATATGAAGATGCAGTAGCATGTTATTTTCTAAGTACAACTGTTAGTCTCCATGAAAAACTATAATGTATGTTCAAAATTCTTATTTTTCAAATTTATATTAAAATTTAATGTTTTTAATAAATAGGTTACCCATTTATAATCCTTTTAAAAAATGGATCAACCCACCCATAACCCATTTAATAATATTTATAAATGAGTTGACCAAACCCATTTATAAATAGGGTAAATGATTGGATAAATGGATTGAGTCATATTTTGACAGGTCTAAGCCACGCCACGCCCAATAGTCAACATTGTAAACCTCAACTTGAAGTGTCCTTCGATTATAGATCAGTCACGGTAATCTTTCATCCATAATGCTCCAAGAGCAAAACAGATCCATCCACGGACCTAAACTGCATAAGATAGGGATAATACTCGTGCATAATAATCTCCATCAACGTCTTGGCACCCCATCAACCCTTAGTAAATCTGTATTTGATGGTTGATTTCTGTAACTGGGTAGAAAGAAACGGTTTATCTCATTGTGAAAGAAAGGAAATAGATATTTTAAGTGCCAATTTATGATTTTTTTTTTTTTGAGATAATTATGTTTTGAATTTTTATTGTGATGGTTGTGGTGTACAGCCTGGGTTATTGGATCACAAATTTTGTGCAAAAATAAGGTGATAGATGAAACTCAAAATTTAGGAACAGCCATTGGAAAACCTAAAGAAAGAAGAAAAGAAGACAGAGGTCATCAAACAAATAGAAGATAGTGAAATGTTATCAAGTGGTACTTGAGTGCGTATCATTATTGGTAAGTAAAACTATTATGATGCTTTTTGGAGCCATGCAAAAGGAAAAAAATAAAAGAAAAAATGTCTTCGATAGCACTGCCTGTATCAATCAGTCATTATGGCATTCATTGTGTGTTGTGTAGCGCAGTGTGGTTCAAAATATGCAACAAAAATGAAGAAAAAAGAAAAACCGACATTATTGTTCACTAGTTAATAGTTCAACTCCCCATCATCATTCATCATATGACCTATGTCATAATCTTCAAACATTATAATATCTAATAATTAAATATCATGTGTGCTGATAAGAAAGAAAAAATTTGCCGTTAAAAGTTCAATATATAGTCTGTTTGAAATATCACTAATATTATGACTAAAGCTTTCTACAGTTATGCACAAAATGAGAATCCTGTTTCTAAGCATATTCTTCATGACATGTCTCTAAAATAAAAATAAAAACTACTTACTTTATCATGCATGGAGTAGGCCACGGTTTTCTTGAGGAACCCAAAGTACCCTTTTTTTATAAAATATAATACTCTTTGTTTTAAAATAAAATAAAAAAGAAATACAGAGGGCAAGGAAGTAATAATGAAAATGAATAAATGGGAATAATAGTTACCATCAAATAAAGTAAAAAAGGGAAAATAATAGGAGAAAGAATGCAATAATAACAGTAAGAAAAAAGAAAAGAGGAAGGATTGATACAAGGTGATGATTATGCAGGGACCCCGGTCTAAATCATCATTGCGAATCTAGTGCCTGACTAACCCAAAACCTTCATCTCCTTCTCTCTTTTTTTTCTTCAATTTTTCATCCTATTTATTAAATTACCATGATGTCCTTGTTTATCCATGTGAACAAAAACACGTGACAGCACACCATTAGGGACAAACCTTTGTTATGCATAGTGCGTAAATGATTACTTTGTTACCTCTTCACGTATTTCACACAAAATCTACTAATGACCTTGCTTAATTACACCATTTACACACGCATATGCATGTTTCCCGTTGTTAAGAAATTTATTTTTAATTCAAATTCTCTTTTTACAGCTATGCACTTTGTCTCAAATAAAGTATTCAGGGTATAAATAGAGGGACAGACAACCAAACTTCAAACACAAAACTCATATCATATATTCTTATATTCTTGTTCTTCTTTGCAAACTTCTTCCTTTCTCCATTTTGGGTTCAAGAAGCAATAACAAATTCAAAAGGTAATTAAAACTATTATATTTCTTGTACTTGCTATCTTTAGTTTTAATTTTAATTTGTTGTGGGACAGTAATTGAATTATTATTTTGTCTTTAGCTATACTAAATCATTTACTTTGAACAATATTTGTGAATATAACACATATCCAGCATCCTTAAGAATGGTAGTAATTATGTATAACCAAAATATATGTGTTGATTTTTAATATGTTTTGAACAGGGAGGGACATGGAGAGAATAAACTCAAAGCTTTACTTGCAAAACTGTTACATAATCAAGGAAAATGAAAGGCTCAGAAAGAAAGCTCAACTTCTCAATCAAGAAAATCAAGCATTGCTTTCTGAGCTAAAGCAAAAGCTTGCCAAACAATCGAATTCGGATGACAACAAAAGCCCGATTCTTGACGTCAATGCAAACAAAAATTAGAAGGGAATCAAAATGGAAAAACAAAAAACAAAAAAACAAACGTTAGTTGCTTGATAAAGTATTTAGTAGTATCTTTGGAGTTTGTACTTTTTTCAAATTCTAGTTTGGAGTAACCGATGCTAGTTCATGTCATAGTTACTATCTCTTTGTGCCAACATGATATTTTAGAATTTATATAAAAAAAAAATCTCAGTTATTTTATATGTGGCAGTTTCTATGTATTATTGCACCTTGTTATATAATGACATAAAATGATGTTCAGTTGTATACAACAAAAAATTTGAAAATTGAAGTAATGAACAAGAAATAGAAAAAATGTACTCTGTATATTCATTGGTTGATAAATATTCCAATTTTGGCAGCAAATGTAATATGATGCAACAAATTGACTCTGTCATAAGTAAAATGAAAGCATAAACCAAATAGACTAGTTTCTATTGACACAAACTTTAAAGTTTAAACATATAATGCTTCTAATACAGTAGTTCTTTTATGTGCTTGGTTTATCTGACGTTGTCCTACAAGCTCAGTTAATGATGAGATGTGTTGAATAAGTTACAGTTTTCAGTTAATAACTGGTCATATAGTAACTAGTCAATGTTGTTTTCTTTTTTCTTTGTAATGTCTAAATGAAACCAACTACAGGTTGAAGAGCTTACCACTCTGAGGCAATTTTTTTGCTTTCAAAGAGCGCTTCAATATGAATAGCGTCTTCTTCCAACATCTGAAAACACTAACAGATAATCAAGATTTTCGATGATTTATAAAAGAACTACAATGGAATAAACAAAAATGTCAGATGTGTAAATTTGAAATTATCAGTCATTATGTAAAAGGGCTTAAAATCTCAGAATAACAAGGGGGGTAGGGGACTTGGGAAAAGATCTTTGCACACAAAAAATTGAGATGGCAAATTAGAAAAGAGAATATTTATTAAGACCGGAATCTACAAATTATCGCTGTCCATTAAAAAATATGCCAATGCACTCAAGAGCATGTACACACTAAGATATTGTATATTAGACAATGATAATACATAAACTAGATGATATTCGAAAGTGTGCATGCTGCATTACTCCTGTGAATAGCGAAGTCATTAGACATGAATTATAAATTCTTCATCATTCATACATAGAACAGAATGCAGGAAAATGGTGTAAATCGCTAAACTGTGAAGGAATCAATAGCCAAAATTATAGCAAACAAAAAAAAACCAGGTCTGATTCGTAGTAATCATTACCCGTAACCCAAAGGATAAAGTACGAGGTCAATCAGGTATTGGCAAAAGCTAGCATACATTAAAAGCACTTAAAAATTAGTTTGTCTCTTGACATTATCGATTACAAAAAGCTGTTAATAATCTTAAACAAACCGAGTATAATACCATGCCATAAAAAGGTAGAAACAGATCCTAACAAACAAGTAAATTAAATAGCTTGTGCACACACATTATACACACACACACATACACACACGTATGTATTGTGTCTATATATGTATGTATGTGTATATATATGCATGAGTGTATGTGTGTGTGAACGGATATGCTAATCTCTCTTTTGTTACACCTCATTCAATACCCCATGGTTTTTATTAATACACAATTTGAAATCAAATGAAAATTTTCAATCTAGGATATAAACGTTATGTCCATAAAAATAAGATCCTTTTGAAATTTCTAACATGTTTGAAATGTTGGGTCAATATCAACCATTACAACATTTATTTTAACCATCGATGTCAACTAGTATTTTGAATACTATGTCATTATCTCAATTAACCAAAAAAAAAAATATTGAAGATGATCTTGAGTCGTCGAAAAAAATGCCAACAAACCTTTATCCGACTTTGAATTATGCAGCTTTAAAATCTGTAAGGGTGTAGATGACCTGTAGCAAAACTCACTCCCTCCCTCCCTCTTTGTGTGTGTGTGTGTGCGTGATGCTCGCGCGCCTACATACATCTATATGTGTGTGTAAGGTCCAATACACAAAAATTTGGTTTGTTTCGGAACTTCAACTCATTCAGAATTGTAATTCAATATGAGTCATCGAATATATATTTTAAGAGTTCATTGAAAATGTAAATTTAATGGCGTTTTTCAGAACAATCCAGATTTATATGGAGAAGATCTTCACAACATACGGATCATATCTATAAATGTTTATTTCATTTTGGAAAGTTTTGACACAAAGAGATAGACAGGGCAACATAAAGAGGAGATAATGGTTCCTGCATCATATATGCACATACATTCTTGCATCATGCATGCATGTATATATATTTATGCATATATACGTATGTATGTACATACATGGGGTATGATACGTAGCTCCCTCCTCATGTAGCCCTTCATGCCAGTTACATGCTTATAAATTCAAAATATATATCCATACATATGTATGTACATACATACATACATATGTAAAACACGTTTTTCTTCCAAGACAAATTGACACAGAAAATGGCATGTTTACTTTAGAACTGCCAGATCATAAGATCTTTTGAACTTATACATCAATGAAAAATGAAACAAATTAACTCATTTTACCTAAAGATATTGGACAGAACATCACTTCAGAAGTCCTTTCTTCTTTTATGTTCCAGGTACTGGCATGTGTTCACCGACAAGCTATGCTACGAATTCAAACATATATGACCAAAAATTTATGTAGAATACAGTATTAACATGAATCTTCATTTGAGTAAAACTTCTAAAATATCATTGTGCAATTAACGCACGTCCACACAAGGTGAGCTGTCTATGTATAAAGAATCCTGTAGGGAATCTAAGAATAAGGTAGCCAGAATAAGCAATGCTGCTTTATAGAAATCTAAAACTTTAGTAAATTCTTCTTTATCAACACCTGTCGCCACTCTACCAGTTGAGTTTTGGAAGAAAAACTTAACATAACATCATAAATGTTGGATTTGCATGTTATGCATCTTTATACACTAAATATTAAGATAAGGTTTTAGAATGTGCAATACCTATGAGTATGTGCAATGCCTATGAGTATAAAATAAGGTTTTAAATCTTTGATTTAGGTCATTTCTCGTCTCAGGATTTTCACACACGATATCGTGCATCGGATCAGATTTTGGATGAGAGGAGTGTATATTAGGTGTAAATCTTCAATTAACATCTCTATCTTGAAGTATAACTCGAAGCAATCTTGGAATAACTTATGCATCTAAAACTGATGTTTACTGCTTTTTTTTTATAATAATTGTTGTCTATAAATAAAAATGAAAAGTATAACATATATGAATTCCACAGGAACTAAGAGGGCTGTTAGACTAGAAATAGCATATTAATATTGTATAGTGAAGTAACTGATTATGCAGTGAGTAGATGATTGTTTTGTAAGAACATTGAACGGTCTTTAATACGATTCACAAAGTAAGTGGTAAAAAAAATTTGTATGAACGTTGAACAAAGTCTTTAACATGACTCACAAAGTAAGAAAGTAAAAAAGAATGATGAAAATATTGTTGGATCTATATTCAAATGGTGTAAAAAAAATAACTAGAAGAAAAACACCTAACTTCGAAAGAGAATCCAAATGGTAAACTCATTTGGATTTCGGTCCATGTTAAAAATAAAATGTCCTACGAGTTCCCAGATGAGAATGATGAGATATAAAACAATGGTTATAAATAATGAAGTTATATCATTAAATTCATTTTATTTTACATATTTTTTAATATAAAAATGATTGAACTTGAAATTACAAAGTATATTACTGAATATATGAATTCAAAACTTATTAAAGAAGGAATAATTTTAAGATTTTATATATTGATTATGAAAATACAATAAAAATAAATTGGAAAAAAAAGTGTGCAAATTGTGTCAATTCTCTCATGAACGAGTCAGATCTCGTTCGTATAATATGGAAAATTTTGAAACTTCACGTCCAAGCCGCTAAGGTATTTGAGCTATTATTAAGGAATATTATTGCTGTTATCATCACTATTACATATATACTATCTTTTGAGGGTTGGATGTTAGAGGTAAATTTGGCACGGTCTTAGAACAGATCTAGGGGTATAAATGAGTACCCGAAAAATCAGAAATGCATCTGCATTCGTATCCAGAAAATGATAAAATATCTTAAATTCAAACAAGGATACGTATCATCCGCATCCAAAAATTATCCGTCGTTTTTATCAAAATAATAGTTCAAATTATATTTTACTATATATAAAATTATTGATATTTATTATTTTAACAACGTAATATTTTTTATGCGTGTATAAATGTATATTTGTTGTCCAAACCATATGTTTATCATTATTCATTATATTTTTTTATTTCTTACATTTATATCAGCGTTATAACTAAAATGAATTTATATTGGACCAAAATTTTCCATTTAATTTTTTTGATTTAATAAATTGTGAGCACTACCGATAAATATCTAATATCCATCTGTATCCATGGATACGAATATTCGATATCTGAAAATTATTTCGGATACGGATACAGATATGACACTATCTGCATTTGAAAGTGTATGTTGATAGGCCTAAACTCTAAACATACCCAAACAACTTGGAAACTAAGCCAACGTTAGAAAATGCACCGTGATCGAAACCACATCTCAATCTGAACTATGGATTAAAATATATAATCATTTTGAAATTGATCCAACTAATCGATTTTGATCCGCTTTGGAGAGCTAACTGCTACGTCATCCAAATGAAACATCTAAAAACACTGGAACATTCTACTTAACAATATGAAGTTGTTGGCCTAAGTTTCGCTTTCTGACTTAAAATGAAAAGGTTGTGGCTTAAAGAAAATCGGTTCAACATTGATAATTCTGATAGGTATCGAATAAAATTATACCGAGCAAAAATAACATATAAAAATATAACGAACCGTTAAAAGATCGGTAGGTCTGACCTGTTCGAATCCAAACAGAATTCACCTAACAAAATTTATTGAATAGAATTTGCTTAATAGAATCAGTCGAACAAAATATTTTAAAAATATGATAGCCCCCAACACCACTTGTACATGAGAGAATTTTTTGGAACCCACGTATTTTTTGTCGAACCACTATAAAATTATGTTTGTCATTTATTTCTTTTCTACACTTTATTTTCTACTATCTAGCATATATGATTACGACTTGTGACCTAAATTAAAATAAAAATTTAACATATTTAATATAAATATTTCTCTTCCTAGAAACCAGCAATAGGATCACATTCAGGATAAGCTCTACCAGATCTCTATTCTAAGGTGATTGGTCATCTTTAACGAAAACATTTTTGATGTTTTTACTGGAAACTTAGTTCAACTCGTGAAGCTACTAGAATGTAGGGATCCAAAAGACATTGTTTGAAGGAGAGTAGTCTGCTCATGGAAGTAGTCAGTAAGCACCGTCTGATCTGAGTCAACCGGTCAACTGTATGTCTAAGGAAGAGGTGCAGACGATGATGTAGAATATGAAATCTTCTTTCTTAGCTAAGTAGTAGTAGATCATGGAAGCATGAAGCAAACGGCACCAACACAAGCTCAAGGAGGTCAGGATGCAACTAGGGATTCGGTTCTACTAGACGTCGTTGCTCGAGAACAAATAAGACAGTAATGAGCTAAGGAAATATGGAATTCCACTCAACCAAACCGGTCTGAGCCCGAAACAATTCGGCCCGGTACTGACCATATTGGTATCGAACCAACTGATGCAGCCCATACAAAACCGAGAGAGGACATCCCACCTAGAAGTCAATGTTGACACTGAAACCATGTGTTTAGCTGTCGATAAATGAGACTATATGAGTTTAGATCTAATAGAGTTAGAGGTATGCTTTACGGACAATTATGTAATTTGTTATATATATCTAACTCGATAATCAATCCCGTTTAAAATAAAAGGTGTTTTTATTCTATTTCTATTATATATTTATTATATTATGATATAATCAATTAAGTAATTAATTTAAAATATATTAAGCAGAAAATCTTTAAATGATACGTTATGTGATAGTAATTACAATATGTTGTAATCATGAAAAATTTATTAATTAAAAGTAACAAATTATTTTAAATATTCATAGTTAATATGTTTCTAGACGGGATATCAATACATCCGTTAAAACTAGAGTGCGTAAAGTTTTCCTATGTTGGACAGTGTATTACACATGTCCGTCGAAGGTACCAAGTGCTACGTACTAATAGTTATTGGATGTAGAATGACTCACTCAACAGTTTCATGTTTGTTAATATAACTAAGGTCAAACAGAGAATCTCGAAATGATAATGTTTACACAATTCACTAGACTTGAGAATATTGTGGAACTTCAATGTAGACACTCCATTTTGATCATAATTAAATCGTGACATAACGTCTATCGAATGACTATAGTTGGTTTGAGTTAAAGCATTGAAAGTGAAAACTATTCAATAGAAAATTCATCCATTCGATTATATAATGTTAGTATCACGGTCAATTATAGTCAACTCAAAGTCAAAGTCTCTGATCAAAGCAATACAGTTAATAATAATTATTACTAATGAATCAAGGATTTTGTGTTTGGATTTAATGTGGATGATGTTGGAGTTTTGACTAAAACCAAATTTCATAAATCTTAATGTGATATAATATTGACGAAGAGAATTAGTGTAAATAATTGTTACTACCAGGTACCGCTTATAATAAATAAAATTGGATTTTATCAAAAAATGTGTAAGTGATGAAATTTAGCTGAAATATCACATCACTAGCTAAGGTGGCGTATGAACGTTAATATTTGAATTTACACAATTGAGTCGTACAACCGAAATGATGAATACTCCAAATGAACCATGTGATTTAATTAATTTACAATCGTTGTATTTAATTAAATTAATTAATATTTATGAAATATTAATTATGAAATATTATTAAATTTATTTGGATATCATTGGTATTTAATAAAGTGCACAAATAAAAATTATAAATGTGCATACCAATATACGATGTTGGTAGAATATTTAAATTGAATTTAAATAGAATATATACCAAATTGATTTTAAATAAACTAATTAATTAATATTTATAAAATATTAATTGTTAAAATTTATTTGATTTGTTTGAATGCTATTAGTATTTAATAAAGTGCGTGTATAAAAGTTATGAACGTACGTAGCGATATACGATATCGATGGAAATTTTAAATTGAATTTAAATGGGATTAATACTAATTGGGTTTTGGAATTTTTTTTGGGCTCAAACCCCATGTTATGGCCGACCATAGTTTATGGAGAGGAGTTTTGTTTTTGAAATAAAAGAGCAAATCTTATTTGAAGGAAGAGGAATCACCGTATCTTTAATAATATCTTTATTTCCTCCTTTATGATTTTTTTTTTGCTTCAATCATTTTTGCTCTCTCCTCCTAGATCTATTCCGGCCGAAATTTCATGGTGCTCTAGGGTTCCAAAACTCCAAAACAAAAACGAAATAAAAATTGGTTATCTCTCGATTGTTGCAAGATCCAAAGATTGATTCATGAAATCTAGAAATCATTTCATCATTCAAGGTGTTTCTCTTAATTATATCTCAAGATAACTTTCTATTTTATTTATATATGGATTCATCATGTTTATATGCTTTGAATAACCCATCTTTTGTATCTCTTTCATCTAAATGAATTTTGAAATATGATTTAGATTTCTATTTTCTTCTCTTGAATCAGTTGCATGTTCATCTTGTTAATATATTTTTAATACCTCAGTGTCCTTTTATATTGTTCATATGTTATTTATGTCAATGGTTTTAGATCCATTGCTGCTTTTATTTTTGTTCATATTGTGTTTTAATTTAGTTTTGAATTCAATTATCATGAATTTATATGTATCTATATCATCTAATTCCTTTTGTTTCAAAACCTATTGTTTGAACAAATTTTTATTGAAAATAAATTTTTTTAATTTTTTTAAGTTTTATATTATAAGGTTGAGAATTGAACGCATATACTATAAGTTGGTTTAAAACAATTTTGTTTATTGCTTACATGAGAAATAATAATTAAATCAATTTAAATTTATAAGTGGACTTTAAAAAAACTTAAAACGTTTGATTTCTCTCTTAAGTTGACAATTGAATCTAAGTTAGATTGATTTTATTGTTTGAAGGAATGTCTTTTAAATTACAAACCAATTGAATAGATTTGTTACATATTTGATTTTAAAACATTGATTTAATTATTTTGTGTCTGTGTATGTTCTTAATTATTTTACAGATGGACTTTTATGTAAAATATTGTAATTTTGATTTAAAAATCTCTTAATTAAAACTAATCTTAAATTGTTTACTTTTAACTTTAATACATGATAGATGGTCAAAGTATGTCTTAATGTAAATAAGTATACATATATATGTGTACAAAATAAATCTTATTTTGGTACAAAATAATTATTTCGAACGACAAATGCATATATAAAGGAGCGAGTACCCTCAATGACTAATGGGGTTGTAACGCTAAGGTATGACTTGATTTTATGAATTAATTCTGCATGATATTTGATAGAAATACTTGAAGGCATAATAGCACATTGCAACTCAAATATGTAAAACCCACGACTATGGAAGAAATAGCTTATCACTTGGCAAGGACGGATGTTCTTGACCCCAAGGTCGGATGGACCTTTTGATTTACAGGTAAGACGAATGGTTGCACCTAAGCATTACGAAATTTCGCCTTAACGCACTATTTCCCACTATAGTTGGATCTTGAACAAAGCACGCTTTGTATTCATAAAACATACTTGGGGTTAAAGGTATATTAAGTTCATACTCTAATTCAGACTACATGTCGCAAACATTGATTTGATTTTTCTTTCAGTAGTGATATCTTTACATCTAAGCATATTCGAACCTAAAATACCCTGATACATATTACGAAATGAAAAAAATAACATGAAATATGAGTAAAAGGATAATAAAGTGCCACATCAACTGTTTCGCTATTATTGCTGTAATCATTAGTGATAAATATTTTTGTAGTTGTGATGTACATGAGAAAAAACAATACGATATTGACATAAAACGATCAAAGACTGATTTTATATAGTAGTGCACATGGATTGGTTATCCGCTCAATTTAATCATATCCAAATATAATTGGATTGAATCCACTCTTTGTTAAATTTAGATTGAATCGGATTAAAAAAGATTGAATTCTAATTTTGCAAATGAAATATTCATTATTGATTTTGACATCGAAAATTTGATTTATTGCAACGCGTATTTTTTAGCTTGGGTTTCTCACTTCTCACTTGACTTTTTAAAAGTAGCTTTCATTTGTTCTGTTTTAAAATGTTTTAACTTAAAACTCCAAATTCGTTACCATGTTTCCAACTTCATGATTTTGCGACTGACTATTTGATATGTATGAAATTTAAATGCTTTGAACATACTTGCTTTATGTTCTTTAAGAATATATTTGTATTCAGTGTTTTAACTTAATATTTTTGGTTTTGATCCACCCATGAAGGGTCGTTTATTTTTTATCTAAAGAGAAGTTGCACCCTAATTTGCATTAATTATATATTGGCATCAAAAAAATATTTCACCATATATGTTACAACTATTATTTAAGATATACAAACACACACACAAAATTAACGGATTATTTTTCATCATTTTGGACCAAATTTTAGAACTCACAACATAAATATACCACTTTGAAAACATATTACATATACATACACACACATAACACACACACACACATAACACACACATATGTATGTATCACTTTCAGGCAACTTCGCAAAAAAGTGGCATATACTAACGCAGTTTGAAATAGCAACATCGTAAATTTTCGAATGAAAATACTATACTAGTGCGAGTTGAAATTTTGCTAATATCAATAAGCAATTTTAGAAAATGCATTATAATTGTAGTATGTTTTAGAAAGCATTCAAATTTATAATTAGTTTGAAAAAATGGCCCAAACTTAATAATAAACCCTTTTACCTAAATAAATGAGGAGAAATGATAAAATGTTTTAGGATTGGGAAATGTTTATTGAATAAACTTCAAAGTCATATAAGTTTAATCTTGATAATATAGTTCATTGGCACATGCGATTGTATGTTTTTGAAAATAAAAATACTTTTAGTGGATAAATGTACTGAATCAAAATTTTCATCTAAACAGTGAACTGAAAATTGCAAAATAATGATACACGAAGTTCAAAGTAACTTTAAAGTTTCCTAAATTCTAAAAATGAATGCACTAAAACATAATTCCAAATTTATATGAGAATGCAATTAAATAATTTAGTTATAAAGAATATATTAAGGATAAATAATTTTAATTGTAATAAGAGAAGGGTCATGTAACGAAGATAGAGAGTAAAATTAGTGAATACTGAATGTTTATTAGTAAAACAAAAGTACGAAGACTGAATATTTAAAAAAAAACGAATATACTGATATTGAGTAAAAAAAAGAAATTAGAAAATTAGGGAAAAACTAAAATATTTTGTTAATTCGTTATTCCGAATTGAACTCGCGAACTCGTATGTTCCATCTAGTTTTTTGACTAAATTCTGAGGTCCATACTATAAGTTCTTACAAAAAAATTTGACACTAAAGACATTACAAATACTGTTGAAGATGATTAACAGTTCAATAGAAAGAAAAAAAGGGTATTCTAAATGCACATTCGACCACCACAAAAAGTCAAAACCATAGAAAATGAGATGTTTAGATTTAAGCCACTTACTACGCTACAGGTTCTTGATATTGATACCATGCCTAAACAGTAAGAGCAGAAATTTACCGTGATTTTCTTTTTGGAGATATTCCTGCACGAATGTAAAGCTCAGTTAAATTACACCACCATATTAGATAAACTGTTGATAATTAAGATCAATAGTATCTAATTCTGTAAGGAAATGCTGCCCTCGCGTTATGAATATTTAGTGCCAATAAAGGAAGGCACAAAACAGCTAAATAGATGGTTAAAATAACAAGAAACATAATCTCATTTCAAAAGATAGTTCTACGCGAGTGTTGTATGTAAATCTTTCAGTCAAAAAGCATCAAAAAAAATAGCATGTGATTTAATTATATGGAAATTAGGATACATCCCTTATTTTCAAATTTAATACATGAAAAACCCTTCTTGAAAACAAGTTTCACGAAACACTCATGTCAGTATTTTCAGTGAAAATATGTATTTTGAACTGTACATATTTGCAGTTTAAAATGCAAATGTGTGTAGTTTAAAATATAAATATATACAGTTTAAAATGTAAATATTTTCAAAATAAATATTCACAATGTAGACAGCAAATATTTAAAGTGTGAAATGCGCATTCTTGCGCAAGCGCTGTAAATTTTTATTTTACAAAAATATGCAATTAGAACTGCAAATATTTGCAGTGTGGAATGCAAATGTTTGCAGTTCTAACTGCGAATATGTGCGGTTTAAAATGTATATTTTCATTGAAAACATTAACGGTGGTTTTCGTGTGTTTTTGATAGGTGGTGGAAGTGACTTTTGAATCTTTTGAAGGGTGTTTTAAAAACGTCTCTTTCATTATTGACACAATTAAAAAAAGAGCTGATTGATCAGTGCACCTATTATTATTTTATGATTTCACAGAAACAAATAAAAATGTTCAATAACACATTAGAAACAATGTTTTGATCAGTGCACCTATTATTATTTTATCAAGTAGGAACAAAATCCAGCTTTGACTTATTCTGTATCTCTAATGCAAATCAACATGCCGTCTACGATCGGCAAAGAAGGATCGAGTTGACTCAGAGAAACGTTGCTTGTTTAATCAGGGATGGATGTACTATTGACAGTACCTGGGCTACAGACCGGATAACTAGTTTTTATATCATCTAATATTAAACACTTCAATATTTCAGCACATTGGCGATAAGATTCATTTATCAACAAAATTTGAAAATATTAATCATCTATACACGCACTTTTACATTTAAGAGCCCAATGTAAAGGGAACTCGCTAAAAAACGACATTGAAACGGAAATTCTTTTGTTGATTAATTTCCTGGATATTTACTCGATTTTTTATGCTCTCATGATTCCTCCACTACTGCACTATATAAAATTATTATTTCGTGGTATAAAACTATAATTTGTTTGATTTTTATAATTTAATTCCGATCAAACCTAGATATATGCGGATGCCTTTATTTTGTAAAAATTCACATATTTAATATTGACATGGTTGGTATTTCTGCTATTACTTATTAAATTATATTCGTTTATTTATTTTACTTTTCTTTTTCTTTTTCTTTTTTTGGGTAGCCTAGATCATAGTAAAACCCTGGCTCCATCCATGTGTTCAACTGCAAATGAATCACAGGAAAAAATGTTAGTGAACAATTCAATAAAATTGTGTTGATCATTCGCTTTACTACTGATTTTTCATTGTTATACCTATGACATACACTAGTAGTTCTTCTTATTCATAAACAAAGTCCTGTGATTTTAAAGTGCTCTCCATACCATAAAGTGTGCGTAACTGAGTGAATCTGAAAGTAAAAAAAAAAATGTTTGATGTTAATTTTATCATACTTCATAAATGGTATAAAAGACTTTGACACGCTTGCAAGCTTGCAGTGAATATTTTAATAACAATAAAATGGAAAAGCTCCAATCCCATGTGATGTTTATGGTCAAAGGAACACATAATATTGAGATCCTACACTTCAGATTAACAAAATAATTTGATGTTCCATTTCAGAATATATTATTTTACAGCTTTTTACCTGGTATGAATAAACAGAAAGTACTTGAGACAAAATGAACACTAAACCATCATCTACCACAAGCATCACCTATAGAAATCTGTCTTGAAAAAGATGCCTCTTCGCTCTGTAAAATAATTCAAGCTATAAAATTCATATAAGATACGGATAAAAAGGAATATGGGTTGCTGGTAGATGATTACAGCTTACTAAAGCTTTCAGACTTCAAGCGTCGCTACTCTAAGATCAAGAAGCACCACAAGAACGGTAACGTAGACTTTGAATTTTTGAGAGCAGATTTCACAGTGAAGTAGAATAATAATCAATGAT
Organism: Allium fistulosum; assembly: GCA_030737815.1. Taxonomy (NCBI): domain Eukaryota; kingdom Viridiplantae; phylum Streptophyta; class Magnoliopsida; order Asparagales; family Amaryllidaceae; genus Allium; species Allium fistulosum. The sequence goes on from JASFAW010000014.1 coordinate 12,670,397, forward strand.
TTATAACGCAGAAATAGTCTCGCATCAGCCATAAACTTAACATGTCAAACGTGCATCCATGCATATCCTAATAGCTCAAGATTACAACTCCATCTCTAATAAACTATAAACTTGTACAAGTACCACCTAAACCCTACTGGAAAATCCATTGTGAAATCATCAAATATAAATACCTCAGTAAAATATGGGTGTGGATCCACAATAATCAATACAAATTGGAATTGCAAGAAAAAAACATCCAATTTCCCATATAAGTGCATGGTTTTCTTGCATACTTGCCTCCAACCCAGAGGTATACTTGTGTAACAGATAAATAATATACCACTACCCCCCAATATTTGAACAGTATAACATTATTTTAAAATATTTGCAAAATGGTACACTTGAAATTGTAGGCGACTGAAATAAGTTGTGAGGTTGGAATGGGGGAAAGCAATCGATCAGCTGCTAGTTTGGACCTGACGAAAGGAACATAAATAAAAAGGTTTGAAACTGGTCTTCTGCTTCATTTACAATACCCTTGCCAACAGAGGCATCCATCCAGGCGATCATTGTATAAACTAGGGCTTGATGCCTTAAATAGAAGCCAAAAGAAACATGATGTGCCACAAACAAAGGCAATGGTCACTAAACCTGAAGATCACCATAGATTTCAATTATTACAGATAAAAATTAATTATAAGCAAAAATTCTAGCTAGCTGCATGTTTGAGTAGATTAATGATACTTCAAAAAATAAGGTACCTCCTAAATTTGGAAAAGTAATTGTCAAACCATATTTCATATAATATTGTCGATTAAATAACCCATTGATGCCTTGAAAGGACAAATGTTATAAATATAAGTGATTTTAGAGCAATTGTTTCTTTCTGATGGCTCAAAATGTATCTATAACTAAAACTTTGAGTTTAGGGTAATAGTATATGTAAGTTAAACTGTTCTGCATTTAGAAATCTGCATTGTTAAATCGACTTCAATTTATGTCAAAGGGAATCTAGTTTCCGATTTCGATGGGGGTGCTGAATTTTGGGCTGTTTTTCTATGGGGTACACAGTGTAACTTTTTTGGATGGGGATCCGCAGAACATAGTGTAACTTTTCGTGATCAATGGGGATGGGGGTGTGCCGAACTCTTTTTTAATGGGCCCCCCCACTAATCCAGAAGTGAAGTCTCTTTAACAATGCCCATAGACATAAGATTCACTCACCTTTACTACCCGAAGAAGAAAAAGCAGGCAATCCCATGACATTGCAGAGAATATGCGCTACGATAGGAGATATTATGTGCCCTGTACAATTACGGTAATATCAGAATGCTTATTGCCGTCCATACTAAAACCTTCTGAGTACAGCAGTCATAAAAAATCAGGCTACATCAATCAAATATTCATCTAAAATTTTGATAACAGTAATATATTAGTCAGCCTCAAATATTTCATACATTTTTGAAGTCCAATAATGACACATGGATCGGCAGTTGCACAAGTATACAGTTCTAAATAACACAATCAGTATCATAATAGTTCACACTACCATATATTTAAAACGGCCAACCTTTGTTGTGATCACACACTCTCAGTCCCGGAACCAAAACAAACCGAACCCATACACCAACCGTCCCATCCACACGTACACCCATACCCCAATGAAGTTAGTCATCGTTACTTATAGTGGAAACAATGCAAACATGAAAATAGCAGCCAATGTGGTATGTCCGGATATTATTTATTCTAAAAGAATAAGAGAGGTAGATAAAAAAAAAATTACAACTTCTCCTTCAAATTTTTTAAATCGCGCTACTACAAAATAAATTGAGAAATTTTAAAGCTCTTAGGTTTTCCCCATGTGATCACAGCTGGTAGGCCATTTGTTAAGTTGTGTAATGAAAAATAGACCTAGAACTTAAGAAAACAAACCTGTGCGAATGAAGAGGAAAGCTGCATACCACCCAAAGATTACAGTATAACCCAGTTGGAGACCTGATAAACATAAGAAGAAGAAAATTTTACAGGAGTTCATTTTTCACAATCAGAGGTGCATAAGTGGTAACTGAGTAGTAATGCTAATATGTAAAACATGGGCCATATTTTTTGGTAAATCAAATTGAAGATGCAATCTGTTAAGGTTCAAAACTAAGTTATCAGTAGTTTACCTTATGATTTGTTGGACTACAAAATAACAGTGACAAAAGCCAATAGGAAATAAATGAGAATGGAAGATTATACAAGGACTCTTATAATGCATTACAAAAAAGAGGTAAATCGACCAATGCTCAGTTAAAGTTATTGGATATAAGGTGCAAGAATGAAACTCTAATATAATGGGAATTACCTACTATAAGAAAAGCTTTTACAAGAGGATACTTTTGTTGATAGTAAAGCTCCAGAAAATGGTTCAGATGTGCTGCAAAATATACCACCGTATTAGTTCTATGACCTCAAAATATACTACTCTTAAACAACAAGTGTTTAATCTTAGGTAAGAGGTTAATGAATAATTTATCACATTTCAATACACTAAAAATAAGTTGAAATAAAAAGGCAGTGTAGGTAAAGCATTTTATAGCACAAATGACGCAATTTAAGCAAAAACATAAGGTTTTCAAAACGGGATTCAAATCATAAATCGTAAAAGTCAAAATTTAAACCGAAATGGGATTTAAATCGTAAATCGTAAATTCCAAAGATACATGTTGTAAGGTTTGTCAACACTTTAAAATTGATTTTAATGTTTTATCTTCTACATCTAACCTAAAACTCGATTTTCTCTCTTGTTCCACATTTATTTTGTTTAGAATACATTAGAATTAGAATTTGGATCCAAATAAGTATATTGAATGTATCAATATGGATTGAATAATTTTTCTCAAACGCGATTTTAACTGAGTTTGAATCGGAATGTAAATAAAATCATAAAGGGGAGACCCAATGTGAAAATCATGTGATTTTAAGATTTATAAGAACAATGCCAATACAAACTTATAGGATTTCAAAGAAACAGCGAATAAAAGTAAATGATTGTTTCACAAAACAATTACCATTAAAACAAGTTCACCATATAAGAAATTATGAAGTAACAAAACAAGTTTATTTGATTTAAAAAGGACCTATTTACCTAAACTGAAGAAGACAGGGCTAAAAAACACTATATTGTAAATTTCAAATCCACCACAAAGAAGTAAAGGTATCATGCTCGCCCTAAACACCAACTCTTCCGTAAATGGCGCCTGCTCACCATTGAACCAATTAAATCAACATAGAAGAAAGTATAATATGAATAAATCAAGTACATAAGTCACTCACCACCACATAATTACGCCACGCCATCACATCACACAAAAGATCGTATATCCACTCCCTAAAGTTCAACAAGCAACATTGTTGTTCGCCTTTTCTTAAACCACTGATCACAAATATCAATTTGGACACAATCGATCCAGCATACACCAACGATGTCAGCAGCACTGGAATCACCATAGCTCTCCACTATCAAATTAAGAGTGTATTTACTTCTAAATTTGAAGTTCAGCAAAAATTTGAATCATTCATTTTGCAGATAGTTTTCTTACCAGAAGTGGTTGATGATTCTAATGAATGGTAACCCGCAGTAAAAGGTGGTAGGTAAGTAAATGTGAAATGCAATATTTTAATAAAATATTGCTAATCACATATGAGTAATGCTTATGCACAACCCTAGTTCATTTTGAAGTAAACATACATATTAACAAAATAAATAAATTAAGAGAGGAGATATCGTTTACCGTGTAAGTGTCGAACCTAATTCCAAAGACTTCGAACACATTTGATAACTCAGAGAATCGACGGAGTCCAAGAATAAAGGAGGCGAGAAAAGCGGATAAAGTGGAGGAAACGGCGGCGCATGCGAAACGGCGGAGCATGTACACGTGGAAGGATTTTGGTGGTCGGAGGAGAAACAAAGGAGCATAAAGTACAGCCACGTAAAGGATGGACATGGCCGCGCATGCTTCTATTGCAATCGACGGTGAAACACTGAGAGCGACGGCGTCAGGCGACAGCATTTTTTCAGTTTGGTAAAGTCAAGTGGAAGTGAAAAGGGCATGGGCTTCTAAAATTGGGCCACTCCATTAATCTAATTTGAATCTTTCTCCTTAATTACGGCAGTTATCTATTTTCTCTTTAATTCTATCTGAGTGGATATTTTATTTTAAAAATCATATAATTACTACTTTACAATTATTCTACTAAACTTTTCACACTATTTTACATTTGAATATCTATTATTAAAATAATCTACAATTATGTAAAAATGTTTCACGGTTCTTTCTCAAATTTTTACATTATAGTCCACATGTTTAAATTAATTATATAATCTAAAATTTAAACTAATTGATATAAAACAGGAAAATAGGCACAGGGAAGAAGTTGCAAAAAAATTTAGTCTCAGGGACAACAGGTTTGTTTTTTAGTCTGAAAGACAATTTTTAGTGTAAACAGAAAATGATAGTTACAACTATCATTCTGTGATTTGCACTAGAAAGTGTCCTTCTGCCTAAAAAACAAACTTGTTGTCCCTGAGACTAAATTTTTTCAACTTTTTCCTTGAACCTAAAAACCCCTTGATAAAATTAATCAACTAATACTTATTAATAAATCTTAAAAGATGAAATTTTCAATATGTATATTATAGGCGAAAACAAATTGGTAAAAATTTTGATTTAGATGCAAATATATATAAGTTACATAATAAAAATCATACACATTAATAACAATAACAAATTTATTCTATAATTTATTTACTAAATGAATTTATCATACATAGCAGTGTAAAATTCTCTTAACTTCAAATACCTAAAAAAAATTACAATTCCTTAGTAACCTTTCTCAATTATCTTTTAATAGTTTGCACTTAAGTCTATATATTTAACTAAATGTGCAATCTAAAATTTAAACTATTGAAATAAACATGATTAACTAATATTTATTAATCCATCTAATAAATCCTAAAAATAAGAGGATTTCAATATATACAATATGCCTGTATATGAGAAAAATAATAAAATTATTTCTTCTTTATTTGGATATATGAAGATATATAAATCACATAACATAAATGTACACATAAATAATAATAACTCTTTTATTCTAATTCATTTATCTCAAAAAAATATCATACATTACATAACATAATTTCATTTTTAACAACCTTTAAAAGATAAATTTATATTTTACAACATTATGATGTGAACGCACAAATTAAACCGAAAAAATTAGAATATACAAACACTCACCTCCAACATGTTACCAAACCATACACAACTCATAACTGAACTAAATTCTAGACAACATTATTCTACAACTATCAAAGTTGTAAGCATGACCCTTCTACAAGAACATGAAATCTATGTTTAACTACAAGAATAAAATTGTTTAAAAATGAAAACATAAAATGAATAAAAGTTCACATCTGATTCAAAAAAATGCTCACATGTAGATAACCTAACCATAAGGTCTATGCTCTTCTCAACTACACATTTGTAAAAAGCTCTTCCCAATTTTAACTTTTTTTACATTTAACTCCTTATATTTAATTAGTTATATCGATCATTAATTCAAATTATTCAAATAAATTCAATTTGTTTAATGTTCATTAATCCATTTATAAATCCTTCAAGAAATATGATAATTCAATATATATACAACAATCATATTAAAAAAATAGTGAAATTACGAATTCGCACACACACACACACACATGTGTGTATATATAATGCATAACATAAATTATTTATATATACAATTTTAACAATTTTAATTATAAATTTTTTGAGCTAGAACATTAATTTTTACAATGATATGTAGTTAGTGAGTACTGAACCTTCAACATTATATCTGAACGTCATAATTCACTTCAGTTTATGGTTAATATATCACAGTAAATTTATCATATATTGCATAATAAAAATATATTTTAGCAATAATTAAAATATAAATAATATTTTTAACAACATTACCGTCCACACCGCTGTATGGAAACCGTCCACACCGGATCGCAAAAACGGTGCGAAAACCCGCACTGAATCTTCTAACAAAGCAAATATCTCAAATCAGACTGATCCGTATCGATACGGTTCGATTGCGGTTTGGACAATTAAAACGACCATATTAAACTGGACCGACCGAATATTTACAGTAGTAATCTTATAATAAAAATATAAGCAACTCCTACCTCATTTTATATTCTAACGATGTATATTATATTTTCAGCTTATATTAATAATAATTGTTATCATAATGGAAGAAGTTATAGTTTTAGTATAATATTTTTCATCTCGTTTTTTTGGATAAATACTATTCTAGTCATTTTACTTAATGATTATGCATTGCTTATCATCGATATTGGTTCATCTACTAAAACAAAATCTCACTTGTAGCTAAATATCAAATTGAAATATTCATACAATTAAGAATTAATCTTCATTTCAGTATAATATTGTGTGTTTTGATCTTTAAGTATAAAAGTTTCACACAGCTGCCTTCGTAAATTGATTATTGATGAAAGTAATTCTCTTATTTCATATTTAATATGGGTCCAAACTGGATCGGACCAAAATCGAACCGTATTATATTAAATCGAACCGAAACTGAACCGTTTAAAAATTAGTATAATGGTTTGTATTTTTGATTAACCATGTGATGCGGTGCGAAAGTGGTTTGGCTTCAAACCGCACCAAACCAACCCACGCCCACTCCTATCAAAAATTGACTACTATCAAGCCAAAGTATTCTTTAGAGAGTGTGGCATCGCTTGTTGCTCCTTGGTAATTTTCAAAAATCCAATCCCAACAATAAATTCAATCTTCATCCAACATCAAAAGTTACCAGTCATTCTAAAAATTGGATAGAATTGTGAGCAATTGTAGTCGTTCAGATTGCAATCCGCGGGAGAGTTCGCAGTAATTCGAAATTCATCAGATAATAATAAGTTTATCTGATATTGTTAAGTCGGATAAACTTGTACTGTATTACTACTGACATCCAAATAATCATTTTTGTCTTTCATAATTATTAGCCACTATACAAATATGTTTATATGTTTATTGTTATTCTACATTATTTTGTTTTATCAAATAGACACCAAATACTCGATTTACTGTTCGACGGTTTACCATCGTACGACGGTGAATGGTCGTTAGTGAAGGTATAGTAACTACGTTGGACAACCACGCAAAAATGAATGGCCGGTGAGAAGCAAAGACACACTATTGTTTAAGATTAAATGAAAAAGTAGAATTTGATGTTAAGTAGAAAATAAAAAATTGATATTTCTTAAGAATTTTATGGTTGCCAAAGCACTTTCATGAGTGCCAATAACAACGCACAACTTGTATTTCTTCCCCCGCTAAAACGTTTGGCCGACATTTGTTTCATTCTCAAATCATTTTCAACATATACTCAAATCAATTTCAACTACAAAAAAAACCCTAAACAAAAATCATCTTTTTCACTCAAATTGGTAACAAAACGAGAAGATTTATGTGTGTTGTTCGCGATAGTGTAAGATGAAATTTGAAAGTAGGTGGGTTCGCAGGTAATAAAGGAGTAGCAAACATGGTGATGGTGGTCACGACAATTGTAACGACCCCGGATTTTATATATATTTAAATTGATAATTAATTTAATTTTTGAATTAAAATTGTAAAATTAATCGATAAATTGATGCGAGTTTCCCCGAGTTCAAATAAATTCTATGTTAAATCATTTAAAATTTAAATATTGTATATATATGTATATATGTGAATATATATGTATATGGGCATATATGAGTAAATTTGAATTTATATATATATATGTGTACATTGAAATTGAATTTAAATCTTAAATAAATGGTTTAAAAAATAAAAATACAAATTATATAAGATAAAGTATAAAAAATATAAAAGTAACCCATTAGCAAAAAATTTAACAACAAATTAAAATATAGAAATTATTCGTATTACAAAATAATAAGACTAAAGAAAAAAAATAGAAATAAATAAAAGTAAAAATACCAATATATAAGGTAAATTATATAAACTATAAAAAATGAAGTAACACTTAAATAAAATTTAACAACATGTTAAAATAGAAGTTTATTCATACTATAAAGTAATAAGACAAAGGAAAAGAAAACAAATATAAAATAAATTAGCTAAATTCAAACATCATGTTAAAATTAGAATTCATTTATACCACAAAGTATAAGACAAATAAAATACATACAAGTAAAGGAATATTGTAAAAGAATGAAACAAATAATACATTCAAATATATACACATAAGTATGAATGAAGCTTGCAAGAGAAGGAAAAAATAAATATATATTTTGTACAACTAATTAATGCCATATCATCTCAGCCACCACAACAATAGCATATCAGTCACAAAGCAAGAAATATCCCTGACCAAATACAAAAATCTTGTACCAGTTATACATTACCTGTACAAAATATCATCACCTTGTAAACTCAATTCATATATATCAACTTTCATATCTCAGTTTCGTTCATTCAAAGCTAAGTAAAACTTAAGAAAATATCATCCTAAAACTTAAATAAAATTCAACTTAAAACAACAATACAAATTATATTAACCAGAGATCAAAGAAGAAAGGTTTCAACTTGCAGATTTTCAGAAGCTCTGTTCATTCCCCTGAAACACTGTGAGTAAACAAAACCCTTAGAACTTTAATAGGGTTGTAAGTTTTAGTGCATATGATGCATTATTGTAGTAGTGAGGTTTACATAAGTATTTGGATGTGAATGTATGGATATACATATGATTGTCTGTTAAATGCATGTGCGTGTGTAAATATATATCTGCTTTGTTAAAAATTCAGGCTCTAAGTTCTTATAGAATTTATATCTTCCCAAATATTCGAATTTAGGCTATGATGTTTAAATAAAGTATGATTATATCCGAGTGATGTAAATCCTAAAAATAGGTTAAGGTGTTTTAACTTAGTAATTAGTTCCAGAATATGAAATAACAGTAGAAATCGAATATAAATCAAAAATCAATATTTATAATTCTGTGATTTGATTCCATAAACAGATTAGTGTTGTGAAATGATGATTTTTGATATAAACTTCATGATTTTTAATATTGAATTTGTTGAGAATTTTGGAATTAGTCGATTTTGGAAATATCGTCGATTGTCGTCGATCGGCATGATGTGTTTGGTCGAGACTTGGCCTGGAGTTGGCTGGAGGATCGGAGATCATCAGAAAAATGCTCGCTTGAATTTTAGGCTGCTGTGGTGGCTGGTCGATGTGATAGTAGGGTTTAAGGTATGGGTTGGGTTGCTGTCGTTTTCAAACTGATTTCGTCGTCGTCGAAACATTAGGGTCGATCGCACCGAGGGGGATAGGAGCGAGACGTCATGGCGAAGCTATGGACAAAGTGTCGATGATTCAGATGGCCGGAGGTGGTATGGCGTGGAGTTTTCCGGTGGTTGGGTTATTCCAGGTGGTTGGCTATTTTGCTCAAATTCAAATTCGTCGTAGTTGAGGGGATCTGGGTGGTCCTAGTGATCGGGGAGGTCATCGGGGATGTGTCTGAGGCCACGGTGTTGGTCGAAAGTCGTTCGGGTGATCGTGCACATGCACGCGTAAGAGCTGTGTATCTGGGAATAATGATGTTTTGGGAAGAAAGGTTTTTCTCAGGGTTTTGTTCGAGTTTTACTGGGTTTGACTCGAAGTGGGTAGGGTCGTGAGTGACCCGAAGTTTTACTCGGGAAAACTAAAGATTGGCTCGGGTTTGAGTGATTGGGAATAAAACAGTTTTTTAAAAGTTTTAAATTCTAAACAAGTTTTATAAAGTTTAATCAAGTTTAAACAAACTGTGTTAAACAACTTCTCTTAAGTGTTTAAAAGATTAATTATTTAATTTAAGTAATTAAGGATAATTTAATTAATGATTAAAGTTGATTAATTGAATGATTTGTTAAAGGATGATTAATTAATATGGTTAATTAATTAAAGCAATTCATTTAAAGATTTAATCAAAGATTAATTAATTAATGTAAGTGGTTAGGGATGATCACTTATTGAAATTTTATTAATTAAATGGTAATTAATTAATTAAGGGTTAATTTATTAATTAAAGATAATTAATTAAATGGTGAATTAAATAATTAAAGGTTAATTATTCAATAATTAAAGGTTGATGAATTATAATTAAAGGTTAATTAATTTATTATTAATGGTTAATTAATAAATGATTAAAGAATAATTAATCAAAATGATTTGTAATTTATTAATGTTAATTAACCAGGACTAGTAATTCATAAGAAATTAATCTGATTTGAATTAATCAGACAATTAACTGATCTTACTTATGAATGTTTGGATTCTATTGGATGATTGAATTGTTTGATATCCCTGATATGTGATGCTCTGTTTGATTTGAGTTATGTTTAATGTAATTTATTATCTGTGATATATATATGTGATCTGTGAATGAAAAATAAGCGTTATAGTTTATACCGCTTATCAAATATATATTGTTGTATTGGAATATGTACTGGTTGATGATGTTGCACTATTGTGTTAAAACCCCTGGACCACACTTTTACATACACAAATATGGATTTCACGAGGAAATCGGTTAAGTCACAGATGGTTTAAATTTAATATTTTTGAAATTGAAAATTTAATTTCAATTGATTTTGGAAATGAATTTGGGGTTAAATGTTAAAGCTTTTGAAAAGTAGTTTTTAAGATAAAAGTTATTTTGAATAACTTGGTAAAGTTTTTCATTTAAATAATTTAATTTGAATTTGAATTCAAAATTTGGAATTGAATTCCATGGTTGGAAATTATGGTTAAAGATGTTATAAATGTGTTTATATGAAGTTAAACCATTTTAAAAGTATGGTTTTGAGAATTTGAATTTAACCCAAGTACTTTAACTCGTATAAAGAATCAGATTTTCCGAAATGAAAACTATTTGTTTCCAAATAATAGAAGCTTTCATATAAGGAATGAATTCCCAAATTGTGTCAAAAGAATTTCAAGTTTGAAAGGAAAATATTTTTCCGAATTATGAATAAACCTTTGTGAAAGATTGTTGAACTTTGTTTTGAAATTGGAAAGGTGTGCCTTTTGTATAAAAGGTCGAAATGGAATTATTTTGAAAGCTATGAGTTAAATCTTTGTTTTAAAGATTTAATGAGTTAATCCAATTGATTTGGAAAATCTATGAATTAATCTTTGTGAAACTGGGTGAACTTTGTGAGCTGAATCTTTTTATGTAAAAGATTAAAATGGTAATGTGTTTAAACCATTTGAAAGAAAAGTTTGGGCAATAAGTTTAAGTTGTGACTTAATTGAAATCCCTTATCCATATGTTTTAAATATTACGCTCATTATTCGGTTTAGCCGGGAGAGGACTTTGTGTCATATAACCCATTCCGAATAATGATACGACGTATATGGATTGCATTTGAAGACCGGTGGTGAAGACCGGATACTTTCGAAAACGAAAGGATTACCATCGATTGTCTCTGCATCGGCTGATCCCCGGTATAGAGATTTTAGCGCCCTTTATGATGGGAAGTCCGGACGTGATTAGAAATTATCCGGATTTGCAAGGGCTTCTTTAGAAGTGCCTTCGGTTCTGTTCGAACCCGGAACAAACTTGTATGGTTGTATGTCTGACATTACACTTTGAGATATAAAATTGATTTCTTTCAAATACATTTCTGTTTGGTGGCAAAGATTTATTCTCTTAGCTTAACACCCTTCTCTGAGACGTACGAGCTCAGAGGTTATGTAGTTGAAGGTTATTAGTGATATACTCCCAATTTGGTAGTGTGGCATGCTGAGTGCTGCTGTGTGTTGCCGATCATTTGTGATCAAAGCATGTCTTTGTGAAAAAGCGTAGTTTTGTGGACGACACCTCGTCGGACCTCACACCCCGGAAATGGTCGAAACATGAAAGATGCGGCAAGGTTTCAGGGGTAGCTCCCCTAGGGTATGTCCATTCCTTCTGGAAAAAGGTGGCATCATGGTATGGAGCCCAGATATTTACCTGTGTGGTTGCTCCAATCTTATTTTCTGTGCGATTGTTGCTTTGTGATCGAGGTGCCTCGGATAAAGGTCGCAAACGACCGGGGGTGGCATATCTCAGGTTTACTACCCGGGAAGGGGGTAACCGGCCTTGTGTTGGCAGAGATCCGGGTAGGTTCTCGGGATGTCCCTCCAGAGGCGTTCCTACGTGGCATAGGAAGTTCCTTAGCCTGACCATTTGTTGGAAATCCAATCAAACAATACGAACCCAGTACGGTTTTAGTTGTAGAACCTGCCATTTACTTTTGGTGGTCACCACTGTTTAGATGGTAGCTATAGTAGGCATAGTTCGGAATGTCTATGCTGGCTAAGATTAATATTATACTTTCGAAATGCTTTCTACACTATGCACTAGTAATAATATCAAAAGAGTTTTTCTTGCGTAGGAAGCATGTTTGACTATCATAAGGAGAAATCTCCTCCAATTCTGCGTTTGCATTGTGTGTGTGGCGGGAGGCCTTATGGTAGTTTTATTTTCCAAAAAGCATTGCGGATTTCAATGTTTAAAATTCTTTAGTTGTTGTTTTAAAGATAAACTATTTTTGTTACTCACACCAGTCCCATGACTGACTCGGAGTTTATTGTTCCTTCCTAAACTCCGGGTACCCATAATTTTCCACACTGGCAGTCTAGAGTTGGGTTTTTCAGATAGTCGGGTTTAGTAGACTAGTTGGAGCTAGTTAAATTTTTGGAGATCACGACTGACGTTGCTTATCTTTGTGCATCGTGATGATGGTTCGAGCTTGATGTTGGAGTTGTTGGACTCATTCTCTTTTAAAGATCATTTGGAGTTATCAGTTCTGTTGTTTCCGCTGTAGCATTACTATCTGTCTCTGATATTGTTGTATCATATTGATATCATCGTTGTATATCATATTCTGGATATTGTATCATTTGTGATGTATATGATATCATTCATTTCTTTCTTCCGCTGTGTTGTTATACTTACTGTGTTATAAGCTCCGGTGAGCCAGATTCGGCGTTTGGATCTGCGGCATTCGAGTACAAGTGAAGTACGGGTGCCGATTTTCGAAGGCTGAGTCAGGATCATTACAAGAACCCATAGGTCCCAGGATCGTTACAACAATGGTCCTAGCTCAAGCTCCGCCAACTAACAAAGGGTTGTTGATACTACTACCGTATCTCGAAGTATGCATATGGATGTAGTGTTAGAAGATGCTGCATTAGACCCCACACTGACTATAACTCGGGTGATAATAAGGAGTTATTGAACTTTCATGTGCCTCCAAACGAATAATTTCATGTTTCCACATATATTGATTTTATTTTATTTACTATTATTTCAAAATTAAATGTAATTAATTAAATCAAATATGACATTTATTAAAAATAACATAAATTGTATTGATATACAATAAAACGACATCTGCTAAAATAAATATTATTAAAAATTAAATGTATTAAACTTACATTTATTTAAATTTACACTTAGTAAACATTTTATTTTAGTAAAACGATGTTAGAAGGTGGCATTTAATAGAAGCGTATTCACTAATGAAATATTTATTAGAATTTACACTTAGTAAAACTGAGAAGTAGAATAATAAACAAAAACCAAACTTCATTGTACATAATTGTATTTTCCTGTAATGTTTCGTTCCTTGTGATTTACTTTCAACTTCATTATAACGTTATTTTATTTTCCTCTAATGTTTCATTTCTTCTTATTTATTTTCAACTTCATTGTAGTATTATTATATTTTCCTACCAAGTAGTATATCACGTGCTTGTATTAAAGAAGGAAACAACCATAAATAAAATACCTAACATTCAAACATACAACTAAAAATAGTACATGGAAAATATATACTAAACTCCAGAGGATCCACCATTCTTTGACCATTTGCTCCACTTACATATGCTGAATTGGATTGAGCTTTGTATGGTTGCAAGTTAAGACTGTCATTGTCAAAGCTTCATGTTGCAAATGCAACTTCCCTCTTTTGACTTCCATTTTGTCATAAGGGTGAAGGTTTTATTACTTTTTTTAATCAATCATTTCTTGTCTCTTGCTTTCTTTTTTTGATTTCCTCTCTAATAATTTCTTCCATCCGCACTCATTTTTGCTGCTCCATTTCTTTTGTTTTTCTACAGAGATAGCATTTGAAATGCTATTTACTTGCGAGCTATAATCGATGTTATTCTTTCATCTTCGTTTATTTGGCTCCCTTCTAACATCACTTGGGAAGAATGAAGTGTTAATGTGCAAATAAGATTTCCTAGGACTTATGTCCATGTTCATATTATTTGACACAAAATGCAAAGTTATGTAGTCTACGTTCACGATGCTGATACGGTTAAGAGTGTGCCCTAGAAGCATATGTGTAGTTTGATTGTATAACTTAGCTCTCGTAATGAATCCTGTTCAAAGTAATATAAGTTTTTTGTTTTATTTTCTGCATATATTGTTATATTTCGATATAAATAACGTTTTAAATACATTGAATACATAAAGTAGAAAATGCTAATGAAAATTATTTAATCGATTGTAGTTATGAATACATTTGTAACTATGCATATTGGATCTTATAACTCCTTAAATGTGATAAAGTTATGGATGTGCCCTACATGAAATTATGTAATTTACTAAATAGATAAATTCTTTTGTAGAAACCTTGTTCGAAAGAAAATTTTTAGTTTTTATTTTCAATTTTATGTATTATTATGTTTTGATATAAATAATAGTTTAAATGCATTAAATATATATATAGAAAATCCTTAGGAAAAGTATTTAATCCACTACAGTTGCGAATGTGTACATAACCATGAGTTTTGAATCGAATATTTAGAATATTTATCTTAAATTGTTCCTAGTTAAGATATATCAAGAAATGGACATCAATACATCCATTGTGACTAGTATATGTAATTCCTTCCACGTGATGGATGGCGAATTACTCATAATCGTCGGAGACATTAATGGATTGTGCACTTGTGGTTATTTTGAACAATCACTGAATGAAGCAATGAGAGTATTCTATAGATTAATACAACTAAGTCTAAATGCAACGAGAGTACTCTTCAAATTGAGAATATTATTGATCTCAAGCATCTAAATAGTATTTTGATTATGATCAATTAAATGACATCAAGATCAAGTAACGACCATAATTAGATACACGTTGAACCACTTGAAGTGAAACACTACTTAAGAGAGGATTCGTCTCTTTTGTTGTAGAAGGTTGGTATCATCGTAATTAATAGTAAACTTAAAGTCAAAATATTTGGTCATGGTAGCCAAGGGCTTTAAAATGACAGTACGCAGTTAACTACGAACATTATTGGAGTTTCTAATCATTGATCAAACTTTATATACCTTAGTGATAAAGTGATGATGAAAAGAAAACATGCACAAATAATTGTTACTTAGGATGTAGCTTAATAAAGATTAGGATTTGGAATTTGCCTAAATGTTCAGTACGCAATTGAGCTCATATTTAATATTATACTTCAACAAAGTTCGTATATGCTTTAATATTTAAATTGTTTAAGTATTACTGAGGATCGGCTTCACACCAAGGAGTCAACACAGTTGTGTAGTACGCAGATTTTCAATTTCAACTTGATTAATTAATTTGTTTATAAATTAATAGTAAAAACTAGTACAGATGTTGTGTGACGACCGCCCATGACCCCTGCACGTAATCTAGAGATAGTGCGCTGTAAAGTGTGCCAGACGACCATGGACGATTGTCAGGGTAGATTAAAACAACAGAATCTATCGTATTACTCACAGCGCATGGACAAAATACAATAGAACATATGTATAGTGAAGCTTTACAGAACAAAATGCCATCATATAAAACTCCATAATAGTTGAATACAAACATCCAAATAGTCAGTACATCAAGCCTCACTACATATCTCTCAGAGAAAACAAAACAGCGGAACATCCAGTACATATAAGAAGATAACCCTCTAGCTCGTCTTCGATATCAGCATCGTGAGAAGAGAACAGCACCTGTCACCTGCTACCTAGTCTGCCCGTCCCAAAATGGACGAACAGCCCAAGGCAATAAGAATTAAAACATAAAGCCTTGAGTCAGACAACAGTCTTAGTGAGCAGTAAATTAACTAACAACATACCAAAAGAGCATAAAGGAAAAGGAATAGGAATACAACCCTCCCACTCCAACCTCATTCTACAGTGATAGCCCCCAGACACACACTAAGCAGAAGCAACATAGCAGGGCATACAATTTAAAGTAAAGTAATAATCATTCGAGTCAAGGGCAATGTTTTCCAAGTACCAAGGCCTAAATCAGATAAGCACCCAGAAACTACCACTCTTGAGTCCGAATGATAATGCAACCAAACATCCATGACTCTGGCTATCACTGTTATCATTGCTTCGATATCACCGTTAATTGAATGACCGGCACATTCTTTCAGCCGTCCGTCAAGGGCAAATGGAAACCCCGGTTCTAGACATAACTCCCGCACGTCGTCGCAGCCCGTGCCTAGGACTATCGAATCTGCCCAGAGTACTCGACCATCAACAGTTGGCCGTTGGGACTATCGAATCTGCCCAAACGTACTCTTGCTTAGAGCATGCTAGAACCTTCAACAATGATGCTATCCAAGCCTCCTAGTTATCCTCCTCGACGACTATTCTCATATCCATTCATTATCCTCAACTCGAATCATATCACCGAGTTATCAACATGCTTGGAATGATCCCGTCTGGATTAGACCAAGTCTTCATCACATGATGCCTCGCTTCATTACATCCTCGCAAAGCCTCATCTCAACATCACGTCATCCAATCTATGCATAAGAGCTTCATCATCCCGCTACATATGCCACGAGCAGCTTTCCCAATTCAAGAGCCTTTCCCTTAGCTTTTGAATCATCTTCGATCTAAATCTAATCATCAATCATCTAGTTCATAACAATCAATCAAATCAAACATCAATCCAAGCAATCAAGCATTCAAATATGACCTAAGTAGACAATTATAACCATAATGGCATTTTCGTAATTAAAGAGTTGAAAGTCCAATAAGCATGAGAACATGGATTATATCTCTACAAACTTGATGAATGAACTTGCATAGGTTAACATATGATAAAATAGATGTAACATCATCATGAACAATGGATCTATATGGATCTACACTTAGGATGAAGAAAATGCATGGAAATCACTATTTTAACACCAAATCGAGCCAACAATCCGATATACTCCTTTGGATCCGTGTGAGAGATAATCACCACTCACCAAATCACCAAAACAACCTCAAATCAATACGCTTCAGATCTGGACAGCGAAGGATCAAGCTTGATCTATCACAAATCCGCTTCAAACGAAGAAATCTCACTTCAAAGGATGAAGATCTTCAACTTTAGCTCTTGGATCTTCAATCTTGATCTTCGATTTGGATGAAAGGAAGCACTAGATTAGAGTGGAGAAAAGAAGTGAAGAAGTGTAGAAGTCGAGCTCTCAAAATGGCAGCACTTCGTCGCTTCAAAATCCGGATCCCAAAAAGTGAGAAAAACCCTTCCTATTTATAGCTGAAATTCCACTAAGTCGTAACTCGGCTATCTCCTAAGTCGTCTCCGACTTATACCATGCGCGCCTACGACTCAACAAAACCCAAACCCCCTACGACTTAAGACTTAACAAAACCCCCAGTCTACGACTTAATGTGTGCGCCTATCTCATAAGTCGGTTACGACCTAACTGGGTATACGACTCAACTACTAAGTCGTCTACGACTTAAAACAGTACGACCTAACACAACACTCCTTAACACGGCCACGACTCAACTAGGCTACGACTTAAAGGATACGACTTAACTGGTTAGACGACTTATCACTTAACTCGGTCAGCTCTTATGTCGTAAATCCCTAGGTCGGTCACTTACTTAGGTTGTCTATCCCTTAACTCGGCAACGACTTACAACCTACGACTTAATACTTGCCGAGTTAACTTCGACCTACTAACTTAGCCCTCTTGCGACCTAACACATAAGCCAGAATATGACCTAACTGACTACGACTCAGTTGGGTTGCGACCTAACTCAACACAGAACTAACGACCTAACTACGCTAACACTTAGGTCGGTCAATTCTATAGGTCGCTAACTGCTTATCCCCTAAGTCGTTAACTCGAACTGCCAACCTAACACTTAACTCACCCATACCCTTAGGTCGCTTAAACCTCTTAAGTCGGTCAACCACACTTCCTTAACTCGGTTAATTCCTTAAGTCGGCAACTCGACCCAGACTTATCCCTTAACTCGTCCAAACCGACTTAGGACTTAGAAAAATTCTGAACGACTTATCAACAATGCAACCAATTGTTAATTATTTTACGATGTTTCGATCCGTAAAATACGGGTCGTTACATGTTGTATTAAATTTGTATGGCTTTTAATTACTTGTTTATGGCCTTCATGATATATAATTATTATACATTAATTTATTAAATATATGGGCTAAGATAATCGACTGTCTTCATGTTATTCTTCATGTTATTCTTTCATCTTCCTCCCAAGATTATCGACTGTCTTCCAAAACGTCTTTAGCATCTAGCTATCTGCCCAATTGCAGTTCTTTACCCTATTCATATGCTCAAGCTGTTAAGAACCGATCTCCTTCTCAATATCAAGGAGAGTTTTATCGTAAAACCAATTTGAAATGGATTGATTCTAGAAAGGGTAAGAAATTCTGTTTCACATGCGGGGATGTTAACCACTTTGCTAATAATTGTCGGGATCCTATTCGATGTTTCACTTGCGGTAATTTTGGGCATAAGAGTAAAGTTTGTGTGATTGATTCGTGTGCTAAATCGAATTCGATAAATCATGGCTTCCTATTCATTCTGAAACTCTTGATGCTGAAAGGTGTTCTCCTTGATTATCTCTGGGACAAGAAAGAAGTAGGAATTAAATATTTGGATGAATTGATGTATCATTTTAACATCATTAATGAGCCGAACATAGGTAAGGGTTATTTGGATAGATTTGGTAACCCAGAGATCTATTTCAATAAATCTGTTGTTGGAGAAGTTAAGGAACTCATTGATTGTAATTACATAGAGCAGGGTAGTTCTTCTTCTACTCTGGTTAACCATGGCTTTCAATTTGTTCTGAAATATTTGATGTTAAGAGGTCTTTTGATTGATTTTATCTGGCCCAAAAAAGAATTAGGTTTAAGCTATCTCGATGATCTTTTTATCATTTTGACATCATCAACGAGCCGAACTATGGCAAAGGGTTCACAGATAGTTCTCGTGGTTCACCAGAATTTGTTGGTCATTCTGATATATTGTTTGATAAGCCTGTCCCTACTGATGTCTTCCAGTTGAATTGATTTCTTCTAATTCTCTCGATGCTAAAGAGATTTATCTGGGTTTTGACCCCATTCTCCTTGATCCTGCTGTTTATTCTTGTTTGGATCAGTCTTGTTGTATGCCATCATCGAAAGAATGTGAATTAGTTGAAGATCAGTGTCACCTTTTCATTTCTGCTTGAAGGAATAAACGCACATCCAAACATTGTGTCCAGAACAACTTCAAGCTATCTATATTCAACAAATTTGATTGTCTTTCTTCGAGTCCTGAAGCTGACTTTCCTTTAGATATTCTTGTTGATGATAGTGATATATTGCATTTCTCCGAGCATATTATTCCAGTTCATTCGAATAACTCGAGAGAGTGCCTTTCAATTTCTGATAGTAGTGGAGGGGTTAATTCTCTTGACTGCAGCTATTTGAGTATTGCTTCGATGGATTAGTCTGATGATTTTGGTGATGTTGTTTTCGATTTTATGGATGAAGACTCAATAGATCTAGGCTGTAACAGATATGGGGATCAATTGATTTTTGGAATAAAGAGTTTTGTGGTTTCTTCTAAGTTTAAAGTAAACGGTATCGACTCTGTTTTAAATTCTCTAAAGTGTTATGAGATTTCATCATTAGATTTGGCTAACACTTCTGAAAATTTATAAGAAGTTTTTCTATCGGCTAGTTTCTCAGTTTTGGATAAAGTTGACAACAACAGTATCATGTGTAAGTCTAAAGCTTTTTCAGATAGTGTTTTGGTCAATGTTGATTTTATGGAATGGATTGATGGCTCTTTGGTGGTTGAAGACATTATTGAAGATGAGTTGTTTGTTTCGTTTGATATAATGCCGGTGATCAAGGTTGATAAGGAAATGTCTTCAGCTGATTTTCACTCATGCACAATGGATATGCACACCAATCTTCGTGCACCCACTGTGGATTTTGGCATAGATTTCCAGGGTTTACAATCAGAAGTCTTGTCTAAGAATATAGCTAGTGATAGATTGCATTTTTCTACTTCAGTTCCAATCATATTCTCATTGAAGAATGCAAGCACAGATCAGTTTTCATTGAGTTTTCCTGCAGCTAGTTCAGTACGGTTTGAATCAGATCTTAAGCCTATAGATAGTGGTATCTCTTTGAACATTGGTGTGGCTACAAGTATTAATTTAGCGAAGGCTTTGGATTCATCGGTGAAGAAAGATAAGAATAAGAAAGTAGTAGCTTCTAGTGGATCCGTTCGCCGAAGTGCTAGGCTCGTAACTGCCAGTCACATTCTATTGGTGAGTTACCTGGTTCGAGTGCCACATGTGGCACTACGAATCCAGGCTCAGGTATGAGTTTATGTTTGGGTAGCACATATTCTACTTATGCATTAGGCAGCCTTTCTTCTGTTGAGTTTAGTCAACTTTCTCGTGATACTTCTTTCATTTTTACTGATGTAGAGGTGGATAGGGAGTATATTAGATGTAAGGAATCAGAGAGGGCTAGTTCAGTTAGTTTATGAGGATTGCTAGTTGGAACATTAAAGGCCTAAATGATTTAAATAAATGTGATAAGGTTAGAGCGTTCTTTAAATATTATTCGATTGACATTGCATTGCTTCAAGAAACTAAAATTTGCTGTCATGATGTTAGGTTTTTTAGAAGATTAGGCGGGTATCATTTTAGAAAATGGGTTTTTTAACCTTCTGTGGGTACTTCAGGGGGATTAATGATAGGGTGGCGGGATAATTATTTAAATTGCTTCAATGTATTGCTAAACAGCATTCTCTTCATGTTATACTTATTAATCTTTCTGATAACTCTTTTTTAAATATTTCAAATATTTATGGACCTAATTCTAAAATTAATCGGAGAATTTTATGGAATGAATGCCTAGATTTTAGATCCTTTGCCCCGGGTTCTTGGATTTTGGGGGGTGATTTTAATGTTACGCGTTTCATTGGTGAGCGATATCCTAGGGAAGGGGATTACTCTGCAATGGAGGAATTCGATCAATTTATTATTAATTCTAATTTGATTGAAATTCCCCTTTCTAATAGAGAGTTTTCTTGGAATAACGCTAGAGAGTCTCCTTCCATGGCTCTCCTCGATAGATTTTTTGTTAGTGATGAAATTGAAGAAAAATTCCCAATCTATAGAGTCTCCGGTTTACCTTATACATACTCCGATCATTGTCCAATTATACTTACTTGTGAATACCATAGAGTTATTATTAATAATTTTAAATTTGAAAAGATGTGGCTTTTGGAATCTAACTTTGTGAATCTAGTTAAAGGTAAATGAGTTTCTTTGAGTTTCCATAATATCAAAAATAAGGATAATTCTGCAAAAGCTTTTGTTTCTAAACTTAGGGATCTTAGAATTTTTCTTAAAAACTGGGACAAAAATGTTTTTGGCAATTTAAAAATTAAAAAAGATAATATTCTTAATGAAATGCTTAAAATTAATAAGATAGAAGAATCTAGATCTCTAAATATAGGTGAACGTAATGTTCTTGCTAATTTAAAAGATGAATTAAATTCTATTTTAGAAAAGGAGGAGGTTATGTGGAAACAACGATCCAGAATTCAATGGATCAACGAAGGCGATAATAATACCAAGTTTTTTCATAATATAGCTAATGGTAGAAAATGTAGTAATACGATTAACTCTATATTTGTTAATAATATAGAGTTAGTTGATCAAAGAGATCTTATCAAGGCTTTTACAAACTATTATAAGGATATTTTTGGTTCTAAAATCAAACATAGAATCAATGTTAGATGGATAGATCTGTATCCATCTGATTCTATTATTGATTTATCAGCGTTAGATAATCCTTTTACTGAAGAAGAAATTAGAAAAGCAATTAATGACATGCCTAGTGATAAATCCCCGGGACCTAACGAGTTTCCTATTTTATTTTATAATACTTTTTGGGATGTTTTAAAATTTGACTTATTTAATATGTTTAATGATTTTTACAATGGTAATTTGCAATTAGGGAGATTTAACTTCGCAAATGTTATTCTGTTACACAAAAAAGTAGGAGCTAAAAACTTAAAAGATTTTAGACCTATTTCTTTGATTAACTGTTCGGTTAAAATCATTTCTAAAGTTCTAGCTAATAGACTTAGTAAAAGAATGAATGAATTAATCGATTGTTCACAATTGGCTTTTATTAAAGGGAGAAATATCACTGATGGAGTGGCAGTTGTTCAAGAATATATTAATTACTGTTGTAAGAATAACATAACTTGTGCGATTTTAAAACTTGATTTTGCTAAAGCTTTTGATTCAGTAGATTGGGATTTTCTTGAAGATATTTTTCATGCTGAAGATTTTAGTCATAGATGGATCAATTGGATTTTGACTTTGCTTAGAACTGGAAACTCTAGTATTATGGTTAACGGTATATTAGGTAATAGAATTCAATCTAAGAGAGGTTTAAGGCAAGGGGATCCCTTATCGCCTTTATTATTTAACTTAGCTGCTGATGTTTTTGCTAAAATTATTAAAAGAACAGTGGATAATGGAGATCTTGGATGTTTAGGCAATGAAATTTCGCGTAATGGTTTATCGGTTCTTCAATTTGCTGATGATACCTTACTTTTTTCTTCCCATCTTCCTAGACACATCATTACCCTTAAGTTTATCCTTTACACTTTTGAACTTTTATCTGGTTTAAGAATAAATTTTGACAAAAGTTCCGTGTTAGATAGTTTTAAATGATTTTGATAAAGTTGAAAACTTAGTTGTTAATACTCTTAATTGCAAAATTATGAACTTTCCTTCTGACTACCTCGGTTTTGTGATTAGACCCACCAATCTCAAACATGACGATTGGATTATTATCATAGATAAAATTAAAAATAAGATTTCTAACTGGAATGGGAGATTCCTATCTAGAGCAGGTAGACTAGTTTTAATAAATTCGGTTTTATCAGCTCTTCCGATTTATTGGATGTCCTTGCATTTGTTTCCGGATTGGGTTATTGATAAAATTGATAAGATTAGAAGAGATTTCTTATGGAGTGGAGAAAACTCTAATAATAATATTAAATGTCTAGTAAATTGGGAAACCGTCTGTAAGGCCAAAAAGGAAGGTGGATTAGGTGTTATTAATTTGCGTAATATGAATTTGTCTCTATTAGGTAAATGGCTTTGGAATTTTAAAGATATAAATGATAACGCTATTTGGAAAGAGATTATTTCTAAATATTACTATAATGGAAATAGTAATTTATATCAAATTGCTTCTCCAGCCACTCAAAATATCTCTAACTTTTGGAAAAATATTTTAAAATGTAATGAGATATTTAATTTAGGAATAAATACAATTGTTCACTCTAGTAATCGTACTTCGTTTTGGCATGACCGTTGGATTCGATCTTGCCTCTTAAGATAGAATTTAAGGATCTGTATGAAATTTGTAACTTTAAGTATGCTTTAATCAATGAAGTTTATTCTCCAGAAAATGATCCTCCTTGGAATTTCAGTTTTAACAGAATTTTAGTTGATTCAACTTTTAGACAACTTTCTTTGCTTTATGCCAGATTAAATCTTTATAATATGGATAATGATAATGATTTTATTAGTTGGGAATGGGATAAAAGTAAGAAATATACTTCTAATTCTTTCTACAGATTCATTAATTTTTCGGGCACAATAAATAACTCATTTAAATATATGTGGAAATCTAATGCTCCTCCCAAATCCAAAATTCACATGTGGTTAATTCTTCATGGAAAACTTAATACAATCGAATTTTTAAAGAGGAAAAATATTCAAAACGATAATAAATGTTATTTTTGTAATCTATATCTTGAGGAAATTAATCATATATACTATAATTGTATGGATTCTAATTACATTCTAATTAATATTCTTAAATTTTTTAGCTTTAATATAACATCTAAAATTTCGGATTGTGAATTCTACTGGAATAATTATAGATTCAAGTTCAAAAAGAATATTAGATTTTTACTAGACACTTTATTCATTATTATTAGTTGGTTTATTTGGTTTGAAAGAAATCAAAGAATTTTCAATAATAATAATTGTCATTTTAACAAATTGATTTGTAAATTTATTCGTTTTGTTTTAATTGAATCTCTAACCCTAAATATAAATTAGCTAAATATATCCTTTTCAAAAGGTATCTTAACAAGGTTAATCATAATATTAACTTTTTTAAACACAACAATAATTTTTTTAACATTAATAATAGTATTGTTAATATTTTCTCTAATTTAGATGATGATTTCACTTCTAATCATAACTTACTTATGATTAAAGGTTCATAAGATAGATCCGTCTCAATATTTGTACCTGTCTCTGTTTGGTATTGGTTTTTAGGTATTTTATTTATACTGTTATTGTCCAGTTAGTCTTATTTAGGTTTCTATCTCCTTCCTTATAAATACATATTTATATGTATATTTATTATATAAATATACATATATATGTATCATTCTAATTTTTTCTTTAGTCATTTTCCAGTTACAGTATGGGAGATAGGATATCAGGTTTATTTTGCAGGTTTTCATATCTTCAGATTGCTGGACATCAGATGGTTGAGAGGTCACCAGAGCAGAGTATCTTTCATTCAGGACTACTAGCGGTTTCTCCTCAGATTTAGGATTCGACTATCTTCATTATGGAGTAATTTTTCCTGGAGGATATATTCTTCAGTTTGGTACCCCTTTCTCTTGTTCAGAGGCTTCAGAGCGGTTTCTCCTTTCAGCAGATCCACTTCAGAGCAGAGCAGATCCTCTTCAGAGTGGTTTTTCCTGATTCAGTTGGTTGGAGCTTCCTCATTAGTCTGGGACGTCATTCAGTAGTTTTTGTTTTGTTTTTTTCCTTTAGTTTTTTAGGTACTTCTAACACCTTAATATCGGGTGGTGGCCATGCCGGAGCTCGATATTGGGGTGTGATGGGTGGTGGCCTTGCCGGAACTCATCTTAGGAGTACCTGCGTTTTGATATATATGTATTTGGTTTTTGTTACCTGCCAGGCATGTTGGCAGCACTTTATATTAGTGATATATATATATATATTCGCATGTGTGCTCTCCTCTATTCGTAGAGGATCACACATTTTTCTCAAAAAAAAATGGGCTAAGATAAATATTTAATTAATTATTATATGGTGTTGACTACCGTTATCCGGGTTTTTAACCCAATAGAATCCAAAGAAAGTCGGAATAGCTTGGTCAAATCAGAATAGCTCAAGAGCCAACCAAAAGACGAGAACAACAAACCAAGAGAAATCAAAGAAATAGAAATCGAAAATACGCAAAGGTGATGGATCGCTAGCGATTCATTATCTATGGATCCTAGCGATCCATAATTTTGGCTCGTGGATTCATGAATTCACTTGCACTATGGTCCAATGGGTATTATAAGGACAATGGGCTAAGTTTGATGGGATTCTGAGCTAGTTAAATTAAGAGACAAGCATTCGTCTAGTTCAATCAGCAGTCTAAAGCAACCAGTAAACAGACCGTCATCAAAACAAGGCAACATACTACGAAATTACTTGGAGGACACCAACACGAGACAACAAATGCATCCCAAAAGACAAACTCCAAAAATCAGCTAAGTACATGGATCGCTAGTACTATGGATCGTTGGTGATCCATATCGTTTTGCCAAGTCGCCGTGAACTTTGAGGAAGAAGATAGGGAAGCATCCCAAGTCGTTGGGTCACCATGGACCCAGAAGCTATGGGTCGCTAGCGATCCTCAAGTTAGCCTGGTTTGAGATGAAACTTGCAGTGCATCTTCTTACAGTCATTTTCAAGCATCTGGCAAGAAGGCCTAGCCTGGTAGCTCTCCAACCTCTATAAATACCCACCTATCTACAACATAAAGAGGATCCTTTGGACTGGATGCTGAACCTCTACAGAAACTATTCTTCACTCTTCTCCTCCCTCCTCACAACGGTCATCCAAAGGGTTTACTGTGATTCTCCAGTGAAATTCAGCATTGGGGACTTAGTCTAACTCAACAACTTTGTAATCCAATTCACCTTGTAGCAGCAACCAGTCAATAATAAAAGTTATAAAGTGGACGTAGGCTTCATTAACAGCCGAACCACAATAAAAACCTTCTTGTCTTCTTACTTTTTCTGCATTTATTCTCTGTGTTATTACTCTGTAAGAATAGGGCTGGTGTTTTCATGCTCAGTCCATGGTGTTGATCCATTTTTAGGATTAACATTTTGGTGCTTTCACAGAGAACTCCAACTCAAGGTTTAGATCTAGCTATCTACTTTGGATCAAATAGGTTCAAAAGTTGGATATCTTTTCTTAAAAAATCTGTTGCTTAGAATCAATGGCTCCGAGAAGGAAAAGAACTGCCTCTGGAAGATCCATAGGGGCAGTAATAGCAGGAGAAGAGATGAATCGTCTGCAAACCGGAAGTAAATGGCACTAACGTAGAAGATCAGTTGCCAAGATCTTCCAATCAACGCGAAGCCGTCACAAGAGATGAATTGAATAAAATGGTTGATGAAATCAACCAGAAAATGGAAAGTAGTCAGAGAGCTCTGATGGATAAGCTTAATGCCCTCTTGACTTTACAATCACATTATGCTCCAAGAGCTATGGCCGAACCCGCGGTTGTCGCAGAACAAGAAAATTCCTCCATTTCTGGTCTAAACAGAAGAAACGGAAAACAGCCGCAAAAAGGAGTGATAGCTGGAATCGTGGGAATCAATGTGGAAGGAAACATAAGTACTCCACCAACCACAAGGCAACCAGCTATGAACTTGAACTAAGGAGTGTAGACCCCACAAGAGGATATAGCCATGGACCTCTCCGACTCAGAAGATGGAGAGTAATTTAATGATGGCAAGTTGGAAGGAAACGTCAATGCAGTTGATAACGCCAGGAATGTCCAAACTGCCTCAGTCGGGCCAACCGCAAGCCAATGGACCCCGAGGGGGTGGCTCTTCCGAAGACAGGAAATCCTGGGCTTCAGCCCACTAGCTAAGACCATTTGCAAAGCCAAACGCTTGGTGTGGTGACTGACAGCCGACCCCCGGATAACCAGACATCAGAGGCATTTATAGTGGATATGGTCAAGCGGTTGATAGATGAGAATAAGAGTAGACGAGATGATGAATGGGGATTCGCTCCAAGTCAGATTCCCTTCACTGATGGAATCTTGAATGAGCGATATCCATAAAAGTTCACTATGCCAACTATTCCGTCCTATGATGGAACAAAAGACCCAAAACCCCATTTGTACAATTACAGTTGGTACATGGATGGAGCAAATGCTTCGGATGTTGTTCGGTGTAAATGTTTTCCCATTTTTCTAGAAGGAATTGTTCCATGTGGTTCACTAGGCTTTAGGCATGGATGGTGTTTTCGAGTTCGGCATAGGGAATTGCATCTACGGTCAAAAATTTGTGTTGCTCGATGCACCTTTGGGTCGCGCGTCACGTTCAGGTCGAGGGGGGAGCAGCGATTGTCGCGATTATCATTGTGGGCTCGAGCTCAACATTTTTGATATGATTGAATGAAGATCGTGAAGAGAAGATGATCGGTGGCGTTGGTTTGTGGATTCGTCAAATTATTGGCTGTGTCAGTGATATATATTCACGACAGTTTGGGTTTTCTTCGTGCACGGCGAGAGAAGATTTAGAAAGGGGAAGAAGAAGGTAGACGGACCGGGATTTTAATTTACTTGTTGGGTAAGGAATTTATATAGATTAAGTTATATAATTTGTTTAATAAAAATTTCAAAATTCTTATAAATTGTGTAACTCGTTTGTTTTAGGTCCAAATCCAACACGGTCAGTCGCATTGGGTTCGTATTAACGAGATCTTTGCTATGGAATCAGTTTGGTTGAATTTAGAGCTTGCAGAATTTTCAGTTAAACTCGAACGCATTCGAATTTATTCAAAACCAAAGCGTGAAAGCGACAACTAAAAATAAAAGGTGAGTGTTTTTAACGCTCACGACGTACTATAATATTTTTATGTTCGTTAAAATTGAATCGTGAAGTTATCAAATTTTATTGACTATTATTTGAAAATGAAATTGACATATGAATTGACCGTAGGTATTAAAATTGACAGTTAAATTTGAAATTGGAATTTAATTATCGGTAAATTACATGATATTGATAACTATGAAATTGTTGCGAATGATTGGCTGATTTGGATGTTGATTATAATGGATGCTATTGATTAATATTTGGATGATTTGAATGTTTATTTATTTTGATATATCCTGTCATCATCCTGTATATTATTTATAGTATATAAAACTGTAAATTGAATTATTTCGAATAAATTAAGAAACAGGTTGAAATGATATATACATATGACATTTATTTTGGATTGAAATGATATATATCCATCCCTGAATTAAATTGGAATAACTGATTCACTTGGCTATAGGATAGAAAACTATATACGAACACCAGATTGGTTAAATTAAATGATTTTAAAATTTTTGTTTTGAAATTATTTAAATGATTTGATTTCAAGAAAGAAAAACCGAATTTATGGAAATCAAACCATTTTCGAACTTTGAATATTACTAAGTAAAAGTGATATAAAACGATATTTCGAAATTGAGCTCGGAATTGAGTTATATTTGAAAATTTGGATTTTAAATTGAGTATTGAAGGTTAATTTGATTTAAGTGTTTTGAATTGATATTTTGAAAATCAAACTCGAAATCGGTATAAATCGAAATGGTTTTAATTTGGAATTGGAATGGTTTTAATTTGAAATTGAAATTAATTTGGGATGGAAATTGAAATTAAATTGGGATTTGATTAAAATTTATTCAAGTTGAAATTTGGTCTAAAATGGGAATTGAAAGCCAAATTGAATTATTTCGAAATCGAAATCGAATTTATTTGAATTGGAATTGGAATCGAAGTAAAATTCGACTTGAAATCGGAATTGAATCGATTAAATGGAAATGGAAATTGAAATTGGTTTGAATTGGAAAATTTGGATTTGAATCAGTTTGACATTGAAACTATTTTCAATTAAATTATTTTAATATAAACTATTTAAAATCTACCTTTTTACATATTCAATATATTTTGATTTTCCAAACTATTTTACCTAATAAAACATTTTAAATACTTAAATCATTTTATATCAAACTATTTTAATTATTTAAACTATTTTTAAATAATTTAAAATTTCAAACTATTTTTCTAAAATTCAAACTGGTCAAAGGTTGGATGGTTTATATTAAAATCATGGATTTAAAGTACGAATTGGGTTAAATTAAAGTTATAACCCAAATGAAAATTCAAAGCAATGTTGAATTGGACTGAAATCAAGATATTAAGACGAACATGATTTTGAAATTGAAATAGTATATTTTGAGTAAATATGATGATTTCGAAATGAATTTGATTTTGTAGTGAATATGATATTTTGATATCAAATACGAATTGTTTTCGAAATGTAAAAGTACCAACCGGTGTGTAAAACGACGTTTGGTTGTTAAAGAGGCCGAGGCCTCTTACTGGCATACTCTTTGTCAATATTGGAACCACTTTAACAACTGTGTACGCGGAGGAGACTCCAGAACGAAGTGGTTGGATTTAGCGTTGTTTGTTGGATTTGAAGAAAGAGAACGATGATCGATTGGCCTGACACTTGTGTCAATTTGAAATGACTAAAGCAGGAGCCGTACCGGTCAATGAGGCTAGCTACCTATAGCGGACACACTTCTTCGTATTTCCATCGTTTATATTGTGATTGATTGGTGCACACCCTCTGATTTTGGGAGTGTTGGACGCGGTGGGCCGTTAGGGGTTACCACCAGCCGAGAAGGGTAAACTGGTAGTATCCTACCTTGGGCATTGCCTCATGTGCCTTGTCATACTTTTATCCCTATATGAGACCCCTACGATTTTGGTTTAGTGTTGTCGTATCACTGCGCATCACTGACTACCGACGTGCTACTGGTGGTGTCAAATGCAAACTGTACGCCAATGCTTAAAAACACGTTAAGGAGGATTAATGTAAAGCCTTAACGCTAAGAAAAATATTTAGTTTATTGGTTAGACATTATATATGTAGCGTATTCTACTACATATAAATATTTTGGCGGATCCTTAAGAGATGGAAAATCTCGTAACATCTCTTGGGTTATCGCACGCACGTTATACACTGGATAGGAGATGTGAAACCCTGTAAACATCTCTGATGCCATGGCACTCATGTTATATATGATATCGGTTTGACTCACATAAGAATATTTTGGTCCTGACTCGAGTGTTTTGTCTTTTCATTACGCTTGGGTCAGTCCTGAGTTTTTCAGCTTATTGAAGATTTATTCTAGAGGACAAAGACGAAGATTTGGTATATTATTACTATTAGTATTCCTGCATCATGTTGTCAGCTGCATTATTTATTTATCCCTGATGTATATATAACTCTGATAAATGTTGTATAGATTATAAACAAATGTATAGTATAAACAGCTTCATGAACTGTTTACTTGATTATTATATTTTATCGTTCCGCTGCGAGATTCTGTGTTTGTTTTCTTCTTCTTTTCTTATTTTTCTTAATTAACCCCATTGATTATCTATGTTCTGGATTGTTTAAGTCGGACATGTGTGGATTATTGTCGATTTAAACCTTCCAAAATGTGGGTCGTCACAGTTGGTATTCGAGCTTTGGTTTAGCGAGAACCTTGGCTTTGATGGGGTAACTCATTAGAGATAGGGTCAGTAGCACCCTAGAATGAGTTTGAGTGTATATATACATGAGCGCGTATTTATTAGTGATATAAAAATGTTTTATATTGTGTTGGTTGATTTTTAAGTGGCTTATGGATTCTGGTCAATACGAGTAATTAACGTCATAGGTAGGGATCTCTAAACACTTGAATAGAACAATTCGACATAATATTGTTTTCAAATTGGGTAAATGAAATAATTTTACCCTAATTATATTTTATATATAAAGGAATAAATTTTAGAAATTATTATGATACATATAGTGTGTTTGGTTGTTAGGAATGATAATATTAATTGGTTGTCGTGCCTTAATAAAAGATGTTTATTATAAAATAAACAATGATAAAACATTTGTGAAATGTTTTAAGGAAGTGAAATTTTGTAAGTATAATTTATAAATGTGACTTATAAATTAAAATGGATTAAAATTGAGAAGTTTTGAATCTAAGTCCCGGAAATTTTGAAAATGGTTTTCAAAGTTTTGGAAAAATATAGTGATATTAGTTGAAAAATATTTATGAAAATATTTTTAAAAAAGGTTTAAAAGGAAATAGGAAGTACTGAACTCACTTCGGTCGTTGGAAAATAATTTCGGTGATGACTGCAGCATCATCGACGTTCATTTTCGAGTTTCCAAGGAAGGAATTGCTACCAATTGGAGTTTTGTTTTGGTAAAACTGGTTTTGGTTTTGAAATTCAAAAGAATAATTTGGTATACCAAAGGCTTGTGTGTGTGTGTATGATTCCAAAAATAGTTTAAAATACTTAGAACAAAGTGTTTAAACTCTGGGGTTTTGATTTAAAATGTTTATTTGGAAATAAGAGAAAATAAGTTGGTAACTTATAAAAATTGTAAATTGCAAGTTAAAGCAATGTTTTAAAGTGTTGAATATGGATGCAAAAAAAAGTAAAATTTGAAATTTAACTGTGGAATGAAGTTTAACTTAAAATTGAGTTAAATAAAGTAAATTTTGGAGATTTAGCCTAAGTTAGGTCAAATGAAATAATTTTTGAAAATGAAATTTATGAAATGGGCTAATTGAACTAACTAATTTAGTTAGTGAGTTAAATATGGTTTGGAATAATGGTTTATAAAATTCAATATTTAAAATTGGGAGATAAATTGAGTTAAATGAAATCGAAATTGAATTTGAATAGAAATGGATATAAACTTAAGTGGTGAAGTGGAAATAAGCATCTTTTGTATAAAATGTTTATAATAGACTTAAAAAAATTTGATGGTGAAATTCTTAAGTGAAATTGGTATTAAAGGAATATACTAAGTAAATATTTGAGTGCAGATTAAATAAATGTGAATAACTGGAAGTGAATAGTTGGATGTAAATGAGGTAAATGTGAGTAATAGAATTTTGTGTAGCTAAGAATCAATCGAAATTAATACGTAAGTTGTACGTATATTATTTTATTCACATAACGATTTGATCCATATTCGAGCACAGAATTTTGAGATAATTTATATCGATCCGAGTTAGGATTTTTTACTCGATTTTCGACGGCGAACCCTGAATATGGATTTTTGGTTGATTCTAGAGTTCTCTATCATAGTATGTGGCTATGTAAGGAGAATGATGGTTTTTGATTAAGGAACCAGATCTGAGTCCGCACTAGAGAGTCGTGTGAACGATACTAGTTTGGAAGTGAAATTGTGTGATCGGGTGAGCGATCGGATTTGATATTGTGTGCAGATGATATATGTACATCGTATGGGCTTGAGTGAAGCAAATATTGGAAATTGAAAATGCAAAATATAAAATGATTTTAAATTATATGATTGGATATCACTGATAAATAAGATGAAAGTATTTAAAATCAAGAAAAATTTGGATTGCCCGACAAAAAGGTACATGTTTATTTTGTTATTTGATTTGATGGTGTTATGATTGAGCCACTTAGCTTTTGTTTTCTTTTGTTGGTTTGGGCCCGTAGTGGCGATTTCTAGTTGTTTTGATCTAGCCGCGCAAAGGAGACACTGGCAAATTTTTTTGAAAATTTAAGGAGTTAGAAAATTTTGAAGAAAATTTTAATAACTAAAATTTAATTTTGGATTATAACTTGAAACGATTGGGTAAATAATATTATTTGGAATCTATGGATGAATTTGAAAGTTAGTAAAAGTGGTAATGTGGTTTCAACAAATTGATTTTGGGAAGTTGTTTTTTTGAGAAAGTTAATGGGTTTTGGGCAATTCTTCCTACCTTGGCAATTTTGGGGACGAAATTCTCTTAAGGGGGGGGATGTAACGACCCAAAATTTTGGGTGTTTGAAATTGGAATATTTAATTGATTTTAAATATTTAAAAGTTAATTTTATAGGTTAAATAACTTTAATTTCAAATATAGTGGTTTATTGGATAATTTAATTATTAAATTTAATATTTGAAATTGGTTAAATAATGAATCTTGAGTTTTAAGCTGAATAAAAATAATTTCAAAAGCTTATTAAATTCTATTAATAAGAAGAAAGATAATAAAAAAAATTTAAATTGGACATAAAAGCGATTTACTCGATATTTAAAATATCTCATTTTAATTAACTTATAAAAATAGCCTTTCGGGGCATAGTCTCGGAATTCGACGAAACTAGTTCCATTGGATCCGTAATAGTGTATTATTATCGGATTTCAAATTTTGTAGCGCTTGGAGATATCGTTTGGTCGTACGGGATAGAAATGCGTTGAATTTAATATTGAAAATTTAATATTTTAATTGGGTCTAAAAAACTATCTTCTCCATACGATCGAATTGGGACTCGAAACTTATTCCATTGCATTTGGAATAGGGGTATAACATTATGAATGCCTGGCGACACACCTCGATTAGGATCCAGAAATTTGTAGCTAGATATTTTTGAATTTAAAATAATATATATGTTGATTGGACTAGCTGCCCGCATTCTTTCACATCAGCCCAAATTTTTACTGAACCAGCCACCCTATTGCCAATAGCAAGCCACCCTACATTGTTGACTTTCGTTGCCTACCTCTCTTATTATACGTGTTCTCCTTTATCTTCATTTGCAAGTTCATAGAAAAAAGAAGAAGATCCTAACTTTAAAAAAATTCATATCTAAATGAATACTCAACAAAAAAAATCTAAAACCCAGTTTAAAATTCAAATTACACGGAGAACTTTGATCTGGTGGGTTTTCGATGGGTGTGGCGATGATTGGATGGCCTCAACTATGAAGTCGAACAGCAGCTTGGAACTGGGGTTCCACTTTTCTCCATCTACGATCGACGATTGAAGGCGTGGATGGTGTTTTCGAGTTCGGCATAGGGAATCGCATCACGGTCAAAAATTGGTGTTGCTCGATGCACCTTTGGGTCCCCCGTCATGTTCATGTCGAGGGGGGAGCAGTGATTGTTGCGACTATCATGGTGGGCTCGAGCTCGACATTTTTGATATGATTGAATGGAGATCGTGAAGAGAAGATGATTAGTGGCGTTGGTTTGTGGATTCGACAAATTCTTGGTCGTGCCAGTGATATACATGAACGGCGGTTTGGGTTTTCTTCATGCACGGGCGAGAGAAAATTTTAAGGGGGGGAAGAAGAAGGTAGATGAGCCGGGCTTTTAATTTACTTGTTGGGTAAGGAATTCATATAGATTAAGTTATATAATTTGTTTAATAAAAAAATTCAAAATTCTTATAAATTGTGTAACTCGTTCGTTTTAGGTCCAAATCCAACGCGGTCAGTCGCATTGGGTTCGTATTAACGAGATCTTTGCTATGGAATCAGTTTGGTTGAATTTAGAGCTTGCAGAATTTTCAATTAAATTCGAACACGTTCAAATTTAATCGAAACCAAAACGCGGAAGCGACAACAGATAATAAAAGGTGAGTGTTTTTAACGCTCACGACGTACTATAGTATTTTTATGTTCGTTAAAATTGAATCGTGAAGTTATCAAAATTTAGTGACTGTTATTTGCAAATGAAATTGACATATGAATTGACCGTAGGTATTAAAATCGACAGTTAAATTTGTAACTGGAATTTAATTATCGGTAAATTACATGATATTGATAACTATGAAATTGTTGTGAATGATTGGCTGATTTGGATGTTGGTTGTGATGGATGCTATTGATTGATATTTGGATGATTTGAATGTTTATTTATTTTGATATATCCTATCATCATCATGTATATTATTTATAGTATATAAAACTGTAAATTGAATTATTTCGAATAAACTAAGAAATAGGTTTAAACGATATATACTTATGACATTTATTTTGGATTGAAATGATATATATCCATCCCTGAATTAAATTGGAATAACTAATTCACTTGGTCACAGGATAGAAAATTATATACGGACACCGGATTGGTTATATTAAATGATTTTAAAATTTTTGTTTTGAAATTATTTAAATGATTTGATTTTATGAAAGAAAAAAACCGAATTTATGGAAATTGAACTATTTTCGAACTTTGAATATTACTAAGTAAAAGTGATATAAAACGATATTTCGAAATTGAGCTCAGAATTGAGTAATATTTGAAATTTTGGATTTTTAAATTGGGTATTGAAGGTAAATTTGATTTAAGTGTTTTGAATCGATATTTTGAAAATCGAACTCGAAATCGATATAAATCGAAATGGTTTTAATTTGGAATTGGAATGGTTTTAATTTGAAATTGAAATTGAAATTAATTTGGGATGGAAATTGAAATTAAATTAGAATTTAATTGAAATTTATTCAAGTTGATCTAAAATTGGAATTGAAAGCCAAATTGAATTATTTTGAGATAGAAATCGAATTTATTTAAATTGGAATTGGAATCGAAGTAAATTTCGACTTGAAATCGGAATTGAATCGATTAAATGGAAATGGAATTTGATTTGAATTGGAAAATTTGGATTTGAATCAGTTTGACTTTGAAACTATTTTTAAATAAATTATTTTAATATAAACTATTTAAAATATGCCTTTTTACATATTCAATTTATTTTGATTTTCCAAACTATTTTACCTAACAAAACATTTTAAATACTTAAATCATTTTATATCAAACTATTTTAATTATTTAAACTATTTTTAAATAATTTAAAATTTCAAACTATTTTTCTAAAATTCAAACTGGTCAAAGGCTGGATGGTTTATATTTAAATCATGGATTTAAAGTACGAATTGGGTTAAATTGAAGTTATAATCCAAATGAAAATTCAAAGCAATGTTGAATTAGACTGAAATCGAGATATTAAGACGAACATGATTTTGAAATTGAAATAGTATATTTTGAGTAAATATGATGATTTCAAAATGAATTTGATTTTGAAGCGAATATAATATTTTGATATCAAATACGAATTGTTTTCTAAATGTAAAAGTACCAACCGGTGTGTAAAACGACGTTTGGTTGTTAAAGAGACCGGGGCCTCTTATTAGCATACTCTCTGTCAATATTGGAACCACTTTAACAACTATGTACGTGGAGGAGACTCCATAACGAAGTGGTTGGATTTGGCGTCGTTTACTGGATTTGAAGAAAGAGAACGATGATGGATTGGCCTGACACTTGTGTCAATTTGAAATGACTAAAACAGGAGCCGTACCGATTCAATGAGGCTAGCTACCTCTAGTGGACACACTTCTTCGTATTTCCATCATTTATATTGTGATTGATTGGTTTGCACCCTTTGATTTTGGGAGTGTTGGACGCGGTGGGCCGTTAGGGGTTACCACCAACCGGGAAGGGTAAACTAGTAGTATCCTACCTTGGCATTGCCTCACGTGCCTTGTCATACTTTTATCCCTATATGACACCCCTACGATTTTGGTTTAGTGTTGTCGTATCTCGGCGCATCACTAACTACCGATGTGCTACTGGTGGTGTCAAATGAAAACTGTACGCCAATGTTTAAAAACGCATTAAGGGGGATTAATGTAAAGCCTTAACTCTAAGAAAATATTTATTTTATTGATTAGACATTATATATGTAGCGTCTTCTACTACTTATAAATATTTGACGGATCCTTAAGAGATGGAAAATCCCGCAACATCTCTTGAGTTATTGCATGCATGTTATATACTGGATAGGAGATGTGAAACCCCATAAACATCTATGACGCCATGGCACTCACGTTATATGTGATATCGATTTGACTTATATAAGAATATTTTCGTCCTGACTCAGGTGTTTTTTCTTTTCATTAGATCGGGTCAGTCTTGAGTTTTTCAACTTATTGAAGATTTATTCTGGAGGACGAAGACGAAGATTTGGTATATTATTACTATTAGTATTCCTGCATCATGTTGTCTGCTGCATTATTTATTTATCCTTGATGTATATATAACTCTGATAAATGTTGTATAGATTATAATCAAATGTATAGTATAAACAGCTTCATGAACTGTGTATTTGATTATTATATTTTATCGTTCCGTTGTGAGATTTTGTGTTTGTTTTCTTCTTCTTTTCTTATTTTTCTTAATTAACCCCATTGATTATCTATGTTCTGGATTGTTTAAGTTGGACATGTGTGGATTATTGTCGATTTAAACCTTTCGAAATGTGGGTCGTCACAAAATTGCTCTTTAATATCATAGTATTATTCACTTTTGCTCTAGCATATTATCTACAATTTTCTAGTTTAAAACAAACTTTAAAACTTTGGGATAATTTGATCGAGTATTATTAGAATTTAATACATTCCCCATGGATCTACCCATACTCGCATGCGTACTACAATTGTACGCCAGCTGCTTACGGTTTTATAACAATAATATTTTTACAAACGATTTTCTAACCGATAGAAATTTCCGTCGTTAATCAACAAGTTTTTGGCGCCGTTGCCAAGGAATCAAAACTTAATTTTAATTTTATTCTTTGGATTATTTTTACGTTTCTTTTATTTTATTTTGTGTTAAAAAAGAATGGAAAAAAAATAAGACAAACATGTTGTAACATTTAGTGTTGTTTTGTTTGCATACTAGTTCAAGTTTGTGATAAATTTTTGTGCATATTGTTCACCGTTTTTGTGCCCGCTTTTCATTGTTTTTACATATGTTCACTATTTGTTAATTGAATTTGGTTTATTTATTTACATTTTAGTTTGCATACTTGAGTGTCATTTCATTTAATAAAAAAACTAAAAGAAAAATAGGTTTCATTTCAGTTTTCACTTTAGTACATTATGTTACATTTCATCTGCACTCACATATTGTTGTTACATTGTGTTACATTTCTGTTGCTTCCATACATTGTGTTGCATTTCTATTGCTTCACTATATTGTTTTCACATATTTTTATTACATTTCAAAAATGACACTCAACCAACCAACAAATCTTGCCTTGCACCTCTATTCACATTCTCTTCTCTGCTCCTATACCATCAACTTCAACTTCCTTCTTCAAACAATCAAACAGCTTCTCCTTCTACATTTCATTCTCAATTTTCAAACTGATTCTCTTTCTACATAAAGTTTTGTTTTTGTTTTTACATTTCATTCTCTATTTTCAACCGCAACCCATACACCTTTGCTATCCAACTTTCCATCAAGACAATCACCTTCACCATATTTACCGCCCTGATCACCACTTTCACCATTCAACTTCTCCTTCGAGCATCATCACCACCTGAACTCCTCCACACAAACAAGTGCATTCCATCTTCCCTCCATTTATTAAACCTCCACCTCCTCTACAACAAGCAACCATCCCTGCTTCCATCATTCCTCGACACCGCCTGTCGAAAATCCACTTAACTGCTAACCTTCACCCTTCCTTCCCCCATCATCACCTTACAACCATTCCACCACTAACATACCTGCCTTCACAACCCCCGAGAGTCCATCTTCTGTCCATCCTCGACCTTAACTGCTACCGACATTTGACAACCTACAACCAAACAGCAACCGCCAACACCTTCATCAACCCAAACCACCCACCATAATCTCCTACTCCATTACTTTAAGATCCTCAGAAACTCAAATACACACTTCTTCAACATCCTACAGTATTCTACAAATCATTGCTTGCTCTCTCTGCTCTACCGCCACACTTCCTCCACATAATTCCAACCACAACTTCACTATCCCCAACAAACTCAAACTACTTTATCTAAATCAACACCTTCACTTCAACCAGGAAACCGCAACCCCATTGACACACTTCTGCCTACAACCTCCACCATCCAATCACCACCCTCAACCTGCCTTCGACACACTATCTCACCCGAAACCACTTCCTCTGCCAAAATAAACCATTCCTACACACGCACGATCTCAAAAACTCAAAGCACCATCCAGATTCTACAACTCCTCCTCCTGCAATCCAACTGAGCACCAACCCGATCCCACAACACCCAGAAACCTCCAATCTCCAACTAACTCCAACACCAAACTCCAGCAACCCTTACCGAAGCCAAATACCCAAATCTGAAGCTTGCCAAAATCTACCATCGCTGCTAGTCACCAACTTCAACCTCGGCAAAAGCAGCCGCCTACATCAATTTCCTGAATCCACAATCGAACTGACCCAAACACCAAATCTGAACCACAAATCGCGATTTTGATTTCTAGATATAAGTTGCTGGGATATAAGTTGAAGGTTCAAATTGCAAAATTGTGATTGTGAATTTTTGATCTGCGATTTACTTTGAATTCACGATTTCATTCTTTGATTATATGTAGTTTTTTTAAGTGAAGAATACTGAATACAGGGATTAATACTTGGTAGTTTGCAAATTGGACCGACCTTTCTTTCATTTGGCCTTTTGATTTAAAAAAATAAAAGAGAAAGAGAGAGTTGTTTTTGGTTTGTATTTGAGGTATTGGGCTTATGGGCTGATTTTAAGTGTGTTGTTTTCACCTAAAAATATAAAAATTGAAATAAAAAACGAAAAAGAAATTTTATTGGCTTATAAATTTTGAGATTTCTTTTATGTTGTTTTGTTTTGGCTTGTATATATTTTCTTTTATTTTCCTTTTATCTTAAAAAAGGAAAGTTGATTTCGTTTTAGTCTTGTAAATATTCGTGTTCAATAATTTTGCAGGCTGTAATTTGCAGGAACTTAGAAGGAGAAGACTTGCTTGCTAAAAACTAATTTGCTTACTTATAAAAAAAATTGCTGCTTTAACATAAAATTGCTAATAATTCTACACACTCTAGTATCGTGCCCGCATCTCTTATTTTTAGTTTCCTTGCATTGTTGGTTGCTTACATTTTCAAAAAAAAATCAAAAAAAAAATCAAATTTCATTTCTAGTTGCATCGTTAATTCACGTTTATTTTCAGTTTTGCATTCATATCATCTTATTTTCTTTTCTTAGGGCAACTCCCAAATCCATATAAGGTGGGGGATTTCATCAACTGTGACGACCCGCATTTCGAGAGGTTTAAGTCAACAATAAACCACACATGTCCAACTCAAAACAATCCGAAACACAGATAATCAACGGGGTTAATTAAGAAAAACAAGGAAACAAACACATAATCTCGCAGCGGAATGAAAAAATATAATAATAAAATAAACACTTCATGAAGATGTTTACACTATACATTTGATTATACTTTTATGACATCAATCAGAGTTATACATACAACAGAGACAAATAAAACAATGCAGAACAACATGATGCAGGGGAATAATACTAGTAATAATATACCAAATCTTCGTCTTCGTCCTCCAGAATAATATGTTCTTCAATGCACTGAAAACTCAGGGCTGACCCGAGCATAAAGTAAAATAATACACTCGAGTTAGAACTAAAATATCCTTATGTGAGTCAAACCAATATCACATATAACAGGAGTATAATAGCATCAAAGATGTTTATGGGTTTTACATTTCCTATCCAGTGTATAACGTGCATGCAATAAGTTAAGAGATGATATGGGATTTTCCATCTCATAAGGATCCGTCAAAATATCTATATATGGCATAGTACGCTATATATGTAATGTCTAATCAATAAAATAAATATTTTTTCTAGCGTTAAGGCTTTACGTTAATCCCCCTTAATGCGTTTTTAAGCATTGGCGTACAGTTTGCATATAACACCCTAGTAGAACGTCGGGGGATAGGGATGCGTCGTGATACAACAACACTAAACCAAACTCGTAGTGGTATCATATAAGGATAAAAGTATGACAAGACACGTGAGGCAATGCCCAAGGTAGGATACCACCAGTTCGAGTCGCCAGGCTGGTGGTATCGCATCGCCGCAAAGACCGCCCACCGCACCCACCCATCCTATATCTAGCCAAAGGGAGGTTATCCTAATCAAGGTGCACCAATCGAAACCAACAACAAAGGTAATAGTATGGACCGAGTCCACAAGAAAAATCGAAGAACAGGTGTCCGCTAGGGGTAGCTAGTCCACCTGGCCCGGTTCAAGCCGTCATGTTTTAGTCATTTTCTCTTTCTTCAAATCCAGCAACCTATACCAAATCCAACCACTTCATTCTGGTGTCTCCTCCGCATACACAGTTGTTAAAGTGGTTCCAACATTGACAAAGAGTATGCTAATAGTTGGCACTGGTCTCTTTAGCAACCAAACGTCAATTTACACACCGGTTGGTTCTTTTTCATTTTGAAAACGATTCATACTTGATATCAAAATATCATATTCACTTCAAAATATCATTTATTTCAAAATCATCATATTTACTTAAAATATGTCAATTTAACTTGAAAATCATTTTCACTCCAATATCTCAATTTCACTTCCAAAATCGTTTCGAATTTCAACTTAGGTTATAACTTCATTTTACCCAATTCGCATTTAAATCCACGATTTAAATATAAACAGTTCCCACTTTGACCAGTTTGAATTTTTAGAAAATAGTTTGAATAGTTTTAAATAGTTTAAAAAGTTAAAATAGTTAAAATAGTTTGAATAATTAAAATAGTTTTAGATAGTTAAAATAGTTTGAATAGTTAAAATAGTATTAAATAGTTAAAATAGTTTTAAATGGCTAAAAATTTTGATAGAAGATAGTTTGAATAGTTAA
Source organism: Allium fistulosum (assembly GCA_030737815.1). Classification (NCBI taxonomy): domain Eukaryota; kingdom Viridiplantae; phylum Streptophyta; class Magnoliopsida; order Asparagales; family Amaryllidaceae; genus Allium; species Allium fistulosum. The sequence goes on from JASFAW010000014.1 coordinate 12,712,489, forward strand.
AATAGTTTAGATATTAAATAGGTTATATATTAAATGATTTGAAAATTTAAATAATTTGAAATTTTAAAAAGATGAATTTTAAAACAGTTTATAGTAAAATAGTTTATAGTGAAAATAGTTTCAAATTTAAAATGTTTCTTTCCGTTTCCAATAAATCTGGACTCAGGTCCAAATTTCAATCAAACTAATTTAATTTCAAAACTTCCAAATTCAAATCATCTTCAATCTCGGATTAATTTAAATCGACTCAATTTCGATTTCAATTCAAATCAACTTCAATTTTGATTTCCATTCGAATTAACTTCCTTTTTAAAACGTTCATTTTTAACTTCAAATTCGATTCAAAGATTCGATTCAATGGTTTAAATTTCAATTCAATTCTTATTTTAAACCATTTCAATTTGTATAAATTTCAAGTCCAATTTCAAGTTACCGATTTAAATCATTTATATCAAATTAAACTTCAATGTTCTATTTAAGGTTCAAATCTTTAAAATAATTCAATTTCGAGCCAAATTTCAAATATCCATTTATATTACTTTTACTTGGATACATTTCAAAGTTCGAATAAAAGTTCAAATCTTTTAAAACAAATCAATTTCCATAATTCAAATCATGTTTCAATTATAACTTCAAACTTCCAAATTTAATTCTTTAAATAATTTCTGTAAACAAATTTCAATTTCAACATTTTAAAATTCGAATTCGAAATTAATTCAATCTTTATAAATTTGATTTTTATTTCTTTAAAACAAAATCATCTAAATAGACTCAAATTCAAGGATTTAAAACCATTTAATTTAACCAATCCAGTGTCCGTATATAATTTCTATCCTATGGCCAAGTGATCATTTATTTCAATTTTAATTGTAGGGATGGATATATATCATTTGAATCCAAAATAAATATCATAGGTATATATCATTTAAACCTATTTCTTAATTTATTAAAATATAATTCAAATAACAATTTTATGTGCTGTCAAAGAATATACAGGGTGATAACAGGGATATATGTAACGACCCGTAATTTTATGGATTTAATTTGGTTAAATTAATAAGTTTGTAATTAAATTTAGAAGAAAAAAAAACTACTTATAGTAATTCGAAGTTAATTCAAATGATTTTAAGTAGTGAAAAGAATTTTACCTGTATATGAATTGAATATAAGGATTTAAGGAAAATATTAAACTGATATAATGTAATAAACACATTGTTAACAGTAAATGGAATATGATAATTAGAACAATTGCAAGTTTTGTATTTATGGGCTAATTAATATTGATAGGTAATAAATGTTGTAGAGAATAAATTTCAAATGTTAAAAAATTTAAAATGGTGACAACTATTGTCCGTTAACAATGCATGTAATTAATAGCGATTAAAATGAAATTAATCATTGTTTTTTTGTAAGTTAAGAGAATAACTGGAAATTTTGAAGGTAAAATCAATATAAAGGTTAACTATATGCATAAGATGGAAAGTTGAACATAATTCTAATAAATGATAATAATGGAAAACGTATACAATCAATGTAGGTAATTAGTAATTACAATGTTGTTGAAATTATTAAACATTTCTTGTGACAATTAATAAATAACGAAAGGAGTAAGCGTATTTATTTAGAGTATTAATTACATTCGGTTTGGGAATTTAAGCAACAATGTAATGCAAGGTAATTAATGCTAAATTTAAGTAAATAATAATGAATAGTGGTTGAATAACGATAAATTCAAAATTTGTAAGCATATATTATAAATTACCTACTTATTTGTTAATGAAATTTGAATTGGTAATAAGTGATAAGGAAATAAATGTTACACTAATGGAAATGAAGTAACGTTCGTTTAAATGTTGAGTAATAGTAAGGTCGTATTTATTATTAGCGTTACTTTAATAATAATGGTTAATTGTGAAATTTATGCAAGAAGTATGTGAAATAGCAACTAAGAAAGGAATACGTATAAATTGATTATGACCTAAATTTAAGTGTAAGTTAAAAAGCGAAATTGAATCTAATACATTAAATTTGGAAACTTATTTTAATAAATTAGATTCAATTTATAATGAAGGGGGTTATTTTAAGAAATTAAAATAATTACTATGATTTGGTAAATTTAGTTACTTTAAAATTTAGAAGGGAATTGGTTTAAAGAATTATGAATTAATTAGTAAATCAAGATGATGAACTTTATGAATTATTGAAGTTGAATCTTTAATAATGAGTTAATTTGTTAATTTATAATAGTTGGACTTATTGAAATAAATGAAATCAAAATTTAATTATTACGTTAAATTAAAAATTAAGTTAAATAATGGGAAATATTTATGTAATAATTTTAAATCCAATGGCAAGTCCTCCTATTTGAAATATGAATGGAATAATCATCGATTCATTTAATTTAATAGAATTATTAGAAAGTTAATTTATAATTTTGAATTTAATGAAATCGAGGATTAATATTGAAATTTATAAATGAATCATCTAAATTTACGTTTTTAATTTGTTTAGAATCATTGTAAATGATTGAGGAATCATAAGTGATAAAATTTTCAAATTCTGAAACTGAAATATAAAATTGGACTTATTTACAAATTCTTAATTTATTTAATTAATATAAAAATAGCCATTTTGGCCACTGACTCGGATTTCGACGAAACTAGTTTCATCGGATCCGTATTAGTGAATTATTGTAGGGTTTCAAGTTTCGTAGCGATCGGACTTGTCGTTTGATCGTACGAACGCGAAACGCCTTGAAATTGATTTAATTAACGATCAATTTGAAATCAATTTGAAATTATTGATTTCAGCATAACTTCTTCATACGATGGAATTTGGACGTGAAACTTTTTCCATCGCGTTCAGAATATGTAACAACCCGCATTTATACGATAATATATGACATCGTCTTTTCGTATTTAAAATCCTAAATATGAATTTTTATCGTGTTCGAATTCGTTGTTCTAATGGATTCAAATCGTGTTTTAAATATCACCAAAGCGTTTAATAAACATGGTTAAAAGTATTCGGGCTTTATTAATTTTTAAAATCTTGGCCCATGCTTGATCTGCTGCCGTGATAAGTGATTACCCATCCCCTTCATCCATTCGAAATCCCTAAGCCCAAAATCGAAGAAAAACGAAAGAATGGCGGTCTCGTCTCCTCCAAACTAGGGCTTCGATTTCGAATTCGCTCGTCTCTGTGATGCTTGGCCGCTTCCAGGGAGTCGTTCTCGTCGCCGCTTCGAAGCAAGGTGAGTTAAACTCACATCTAATTCGAACTGTTACATGTTTATCTTGAATTCGTTCGTATGTTCGATTTTCGTGACTTGGGATTTAAGTGATTTAGTAATTGATGGTTCGCTTAATTTGGGTTTGAACCCCTCGTTTTCATTCGTATATGGTCTTTGAATTGTGATGGTTCAGGTTTCTCGACTTGTTCGATTTCGTTCAATGTTGTTGTTTTTTTGGCTTTGAAGGATTTCGTGAGTTGTCTCGGTTTCATGGCTTACTGTCGAATTACATTGTCCATTGCTTTATCTCGTGACACCCACTAACTTCTGTCACTTGATTGTGTGAAGGAAATTCCATGACTTTGTCTTATAGTTAGTGATCACCATTGCTTTGATAGTGGTTCTGACCGTTCCAATGTTTTGGGCCTTTGCCTTTTGTTTTGGTACCGTGCCTTATTCTCAACGGTGGTACCTGAACCACCCCGTTTTGCTGTTGTACCATGTTGTATTGAATTTGATACCATTCCGGTTGAACTTTTGATGTTCGTTGGCCTTGAGTTGAACCTATTTTGAGACTTGGGTTTGACCTTGGTTTGATGTGTTAGCTGAGCTTATTTGTGTAGTCTTCATCTTGTTCAGTAGTACAGCAGAGTTTAACATGTCTCTGTTATTTACTTTTGCCATAAAAGCAACATTATAGTGTTCTTCACTGTTTGCATTTGCATACCACTGTAATTCTATCACCTGTGACTCGAGTCCTTTACTTGATGTCATTTGAGCTCCTTCATGATATTTTCATGTTATTGCTACACTTGTATGTGTCGTTCACCATTGATACAATGTTTTAGTTACATCTTTTGATCTGCACATCCAGGTGCCTTCTCTGTCTCATTTATTCTTTTGGTTCCACTGCACAACTTTGAGCCCTCTTGCTTATGCTCAGATCATTTCGAGTTTGGGCTTGCATCTGAGTTTTTGTGCAGTTTGCCTTGTATTTTGTTGTGGTCGCAGTCCCATTTTTGTTGCAAATTTGGACTGTATATATATTGACTGGAGTCTTTTGTTGTTCTACTGCAACTTTGGTTTGCATAACTAATGTGCAGTAGCCAGTTGCACTTGTCCTGTCTTCTTGTTTATTCCTGGGCACTTCGACCTGTTGCACACATTGCTGTTGTAGATGTTGATGTTGTAGTTGTTCGACTTGGCATTTGATCTGTAGTTGGTCTGTAGCATGATATTGCATTTGCACTGACTTCTTTGTGGTTTAGTTTCATACTACTGTCACTTGTTTCGAGCTCATATACATGTTTTACAGTTGCATTCCTGTATATGTGTTCTGATATTTTTGGGTTGACTTGAGCAGTGCTATTTGCTTCCATGTCTGATTTAGTGGTTCATTTGCTTGGTGTACTTGAGTCACTTTGGTATTGAGTTGCTTCCTTTACTTTGACATTTTATTTCAAGTGTCCCTGTCTTTGTAATGTTCATCTGATTTATGGTCTTACTGTCTCCATTCAAAGAAATATTGTTGCAGTGAGCTCTTTCGTTGCTGCACTGTCTTGTTCTCGAATCGGATACATCGCATTGATGCCTTGTATCATTTGCATTTTTTTCATTTTGATTCACTGATGGCATTTGGATTGTATTTGAGTTGTCATCAGTTGCATGCATTCCTCTGCATTCATTGTTGTCCACCCCGGTTTCACTGCTTTGACTTGTTTGTCCTGTGATTGCCACTGACACTTGATCTTGCTGTGACATTGTGACTTGGTTCACTTTGTCACTGCACATCTACATATGCTTGACCTATTTCTATTGTAGTTGTACTTGGGTATACACTGCATATCCATGTGTCATTTTCGCTTGCATCTGTTCATCCCTGAGCACTTGCTGACCTGCTGCATTTTCGTAGCAGTTTTACCCTTGTCCCTTGTGGTGACTTTATACTCTGTTGTGGCGAGGCAGTGCACGCGTGCGTGCACTGCAGCCACACCGAATTGACAGATTTTAATCGATATCTCTTTTATTCTTAATTCATCGACCTGATGCGTAATTCGTAGGCTGTATTGGCGAGGCAGTACACGTTAGCGTGTACTGCAGCCAATTAGCATTGATATTTTTACATTGACATTTCAATTGTTTAAACTGCTTTGGATTTCTGTTTTGTGGATTAACACTGTTTAGTGTTATACCTGCCGTTATCCAATTCTCGTATCGAGAGTTGGATATACGAGATTTCTGTGACTGTCATCTATATTGAGATTGATTATTATTTCTTCTATGCTCTAATAACTGATTTTGAATTAGACTGATCCGAGTATTATTTTCTTTTGAATGTAATACTCGGGTCAGACCGAGTATTTACAGGTTGTAGATTTTTAGCTTTGGGTTGCTGCTAGAGCTATGAAGACTTTTTATATCAGTTGAAGTGGTCTTCGTCTTGTTGTAGTAGTCAGTGTGTCTGTTTTAAGATGATAATGTATTCATGTATATTAGTCAATAATGTACTTGTATATATAACTTTTTGAGTCGACAGTTGTAGTTGTATCATTTGTATTGTGTCAAATGTATTATAACTGATATCAGTTATTGTATATATGAGACTTTTCGTTCCATCTGTATTCCGCATTTATGTTATCTGTGTTATTTTTATATTTATTGTCCTAAACTATTATAGCCACTGTGTAGTAGCTTTGAGTTTGTAACGGTATGTCGGATTTCCTCTAAAAGATAAAATGCATGTTTTATTCTATCTGACGTATCGACGCTCGCACAAAGCAATTACATAGATGGTCGCTCCTCAACAGCCTTATTCTCCGCGCTAGTTGACAGCACTACACCGTAGTGTTCTTGGCTAGCGTGGGTATAGAGGTGGGGCGTTACAGAATATTTTAAAATACCTATTGTGATATATGGGTTTATCAAATTTCGTTCCGGAGACAGAACGGGCTTTTCAGGCCATAGTTTGTTCCGCACGTTCATCTATTCGGTCTATCTACTCTATTTCAACCCTACATATAAATAGCTCGTTATAAACCCTAGGTTGTTTCTATTCTCATTTGTCTATACGTATATTTCTTCCTCAGCTCTCTCCTCCTCAATGGTAGACAAATAAACTCTGATTCAGATCCAATTGCAAATCAAATCCAAAGCAAAAATTTTAAAGTCCTCAGAAAAATTTGAAAATAATATATGTTGAAGCTCTCGACTAGCGTAATTCAATGGTGTAATTCATTTTTCAATTCGATGCATCGTTTGACTAGAAATCGCGGTCAAAATTGAATTGGGCGTTTTTGACTGGAGCGTCAATCGGGAAATCGGTTTCTGGGTTGTGAGGAGGGTGCTGTCAGGAGTCTGTTGGCGGTGGTCGAGTCATCCAATTCGACCCGAGGTGATCTGAATTTGCGAATTTGGGTTCGAAATCACCAACGTTGAAGGAGGCGGTGGCACTGCATGGGGGAACCGGGCGTGGCAGATTTCAGGGCGGTGGTGCATGAGTCGAAGGCGAGTTGAACGGAAGTGGCGGCACGTCGAACGATGGTCGGAGGCGGTCGAAATTTCCGGTCAAAGGTTCGATACTGTTGGGTTTCGTTCGGGACTTCCTGTAGGCACGCGTTCATTTTCTGGAGGGTGATGCTTCTTGATGATGTGGCAGGTGATGAAGGTTGAAAGTGTTCTCATTTTCTTTTATTTTATAATTGTTATCAATCGCATAAATCATCATAACTTATGCATACCAACTCCGATTTACGCGCGATTTCTTTTGTTAGGATCGTATTGAAATTCCGGACCTGATGACGCTGGTTTGGATGAATTCTGAGACAGTCAAATTTTTGGGTTTAAATTGAATTTAAATTCAAAAGGTGAGTGTTTTAACTCACTCACAACTTCTAAGATTTCTTATGTTTGTTAAATTAAATTTTGATGTGATTTAAAATTTATCTATGATTGTTTGGGCATATATTTAATCATCATCTCAGTTAGATAGCATTTATTTAAATTAAATTGTTATTTAATGTTATTATTGCATATAATTTGACAGTTAAATTTATTTATTATTGCATATAAACTGCCAGTTAAACATTATTAATTTTTATTGAATATAAACTATTCATTGATGCCTGTTATATTTTATATGCTTTATATTGATGTTTTGTTTAAATTGGATGATGATTGTAATAAATGGTTGTTTATTGATATTTGGATGAATGGATGCTATATTTTATATTGTATAAACTGCAAGTTATTATGCATTTTTATTTTATTCGGGAATGCGGTTTGAAATGATATATAACCGTAATTTTATTTTAAATTGCGGATTGAAATGATAAATATCCGTATCACTTGACCATAGGATAGAAAATTATATACAGGCACCGTGGTCTATATATATATATAATATTTTAAAGTGATTTTCTATGGTTTGGAAAGAAATATACGGTTTAATAAATATTAAATTTTGACATTATATAAATATTATTTTATATATAGTTAAATTCTAAAATTTAAGCTACCTGTAACTTGATGACGTTTTAAGTTTGATTTACGAATATTTCAAGTTTGAGCTTTATTTAAGTGATCTTGAATTTATTAAATAAATATTTCTAAACAAAATAATTGTAATTTGAATTAAGGTATATATAAGATTATCAGATTAGGTTGGGAATTTTGGAATATTTAAAGACTTGAAATATATCAAAATTGAAATGTTTTATTTAAATTAAGGTATTATTGTTTTCAAAGTGTTGGTTTTCGAAATTGTTATAACTTTGAAAGTAATATGGTTTGAAAATGAATTTATTTGAAATAGAATTTATTTAAGAATTATCGGTGAATATATTGATTGGAAACCTATTGAAATTGAAAATTTAGAATATGACTTCAAAATGGGGTTTGGGTTTAAGATGATTTAAAAGAATATTTCAAGTTTATCTAAATTAAAGAAAGATTTGTGATTGGAAATTTGGATTTTATTTAAATGATATATTATTGAATTTGTTTTAAAGTATATACTATTTTGAAGTAAAGGATATGTTTTGAAATGGCAATAATATTTTTTGTTTTTGAAGTATATACTATTTTGAAATAAAGAATATGTTTTGAAAGGGCCATGATTGTGTTTTTAAAAGTATATATATTTTTAAATGACCACGGTGTTATAATAACGTTTGGTTGTTAAAGAGACCGGGATCGGATATGGACATACTCTCTGTCGATACCGAAAACCACTTTGACAACTGTGTACGCGGTGGAGTTTCCAAAATGAAGTAGGATGGTGGCGACGATCTTAAGGTATATACGTGGACCCAACTCCCATGAGTTGGCATAAGGTGGCTAAAACAGGAGCGATCTCGGACCAGTGAGGTAGCACCTCTTATCGGACGCACTTCTTCGATACCATTTTATTATTTTGTGATTTTTGGTGGCCACCCTTCGATTTGGGAGTGTTGTTCGAGGTGGACGGTAGTGGCTGCTATGCGCTCCATCAGTCCGTGTGCGTAATTGGTATATCTACCCTGGCATTGCCTAGTTGTGCCGTGTCACCCACCATATCGAGCTTTACTACGAGTTATGATTTCTCCCGTAGCCTATGGAGTATCGAGGGTAGCCCCCATTTTGGGAGTATGCTAATACTGGATAGACTACTGGGACTATTACGTGTTAAGGTGGAAAATGTAAAGCCTTAATGCTATTTAAAAGTATGTTTATTTTATGTTAGACATTATTATAATAGCGAATATTACTACATAGTAGATAGTTTAACGGATCCTTAAGAGATGTGAATCCCGAACATTTCTTAAGTTACTGCACTCACGTTAGACACTGGATAGGAGATGTTAAACCCCGTAAACATCTCTGACGCCGTTCACACCCATATTTATTTCATTGATTTAACTTACGTAAGATCTTTTAGTTCTGACTCGAGTGTTTTGTCTTTTCAATTCGCTCGGGTCAGCCTGAGCATTTCAGGATTTGAAGGCCCTATTTCTGGAGGACGAAGATTTTATTATTACTATTTGTTATATATTCCACTACACCATTGTATTCCGCTGCATAATTATCATTCTCTGGTATGTGTAACTCTGATATGTATTGTATAAGTATAATCAAATGTTTTGTAAAACAGCTTCATGAACTGTTATTTGATTATTATATTTTATCGTTCCGCTGCAAGATTCTATTTTGTTTCTTTTATTTCTCCACTTTTTCTTATTTACCCCATAACAATCCACCCTTCTGAATGGTTTAAGTTGGCACGTGTGTCTGCTTAAGCATACAAAAAGGTGGGATGTTACAGTTGGTATCAGAGCTTTGGTTTAGCGATAAACCTTGGCTTTGTGGGGTTTGACTCTTTACTAATAGGGTAGTAATACCCTATGGGAGTCGCTGAGTGTATATATATGAGAGAGCGTATTTGTTAGTGTTATAAAAGGTTTTAATATTGTGTTAATCGGTTCCGTTTTGTATTTATAAATTCCGGTTGGTGCATGGGACGCTATGACATCAATAGGGATTTCTAAACACTTAATAGGTTAGACCGACATAATATTTGTTTTAATATAGGTGAATGGAATAACTTTGCCTATTATATTTTCTATATATAAAAATATTTTATAAAGATATATATTTGGTTGCTATAGATTGGGTGTTAGGTAATGAAAATATAAATAATAGTTGAAACTAAGTTGAAAATAAAATAAATGAAAACTGGAAATTTAGAGCTTAAGTTCCAGGGTTTTTGAAGATTTCTTTCAATTGATTTTGGAATATAATAATAATATTGTTAGAAGTATTTTCTGATATAAATATTTCAATAGAATTTGAAAGAAATGTTTTAAAAGAAATTCCACAAAGAAATAAGTTGTACTCCCCTCTTTGTCGCTGGAAAATAATTTCGGTGATGGCGGCCGCATCATCGACATTCATTTTCGAGTTTCAAAGTGGGAAGGCCACTGTAGTAGTTTTACTACAAGATTATTTTATTTTAAATTGTTGTAAATATAATTGGATATATAAATTATAAGTATATATATTATCTATTATTTTAAATGATTTTTGAATAAAACCCGGTATTTAATTCTTAAGTTTCCATTAATAAATAGTCCTAATTACTGAAGTGAATTGGAACGTAGGTAATTAATGAATTGAAACCTCTAAAGGAAATAAGAGATTTAATGCTAGGATATAAATGGTATTAAATAAAAGTTGAAATTGTAACCTATGAAATAAAGGAAATAATTATTGAACATTAAAATAATTAAAGGAAATGAGAAAACTTGTAAAACTTTCAATTTCATTCTTTAAAAGCATAAATATAACTTACCAATTTTTTTTATAAAAGTTGAAAATGTTTAATAAGAAAATGTATAGTAAATTGTACAAGTAAACTTATGTAATGAAATATTCAGTAAATTTCTTTTATTAATAAGAATTAAAGTATAACTGTTATGCCAAGTAACTAAAATTGAATATGAATATTATTAATAAATGAATAAATAAAATCAAGTAAATGAATAAATATGCGAAGTAAATTAATTTAAAAATGAATAAATGAAATTAATAAGTATTGATGTTCTAGTTGTTATGGATTTTAGTATTATAAAATAATAATAATAAACTTAAGTAATAAGTTGAAGTTACCTCAGAAAAAAAAGAATAAAAGATGAATACTGGAAAATGACTGTAAACTTAAGTTAATAAATTTACCTACTAAGGAATTTGATTTAATGTATAAAAATAATGAATAAAGAGGAAATTAAACAACAACATATGGAATGAAATTAATAATAATGAACTTGATCTATTGTTGAATTTATTGTTTGTTTGGCTTATGGTTGTTTGGGCAAGGATACTTTAATATTGTTTGGATGTAGGAATAATCTATTTAGTTTCACCTAAGACTGCTGGGTGAAGGGTACACTTAGTAGCTTATTCTTCTCTCTGTACATTTTAAAAGTTATGAACCTGAACAACTATTGTTTTGTTTGATATGAATGAACGATTGATTTTATGGTTGTATGCCTTGTTGCAAGTGTTTGTGTATTGATTGTTGTTGTGATTGAAACAACCTTAAATATTTCATCTTATATAATTGTTAACCCTTTTAGATTATATAAGTAAAAATGCAGGTTATGGAAGCAATTGCTACTGCTTTTGGTTTCATAATTTAAGTGTTATTGCCCGACAAATAGGTACGTTTTCGGATTACGTTTATAGCGCTATTATATTATTTTTCCCGTGTTGGGATATTAAATTTGGAAATTTTATGTTATATATTGTTATATTTATATTATATTTTTCCCCGAGCCTCTTCGTACAAAGGAGACTCTGCCAAAAATTTTCAAAAATTTTGAACTTAGTAAAATTTTGAAAATGTTTTACAAAAATCTATTAATTTGAGTATAAAAAGTTTAATGGTTATAAATTTAGATATTATCTAAATTAATTAATTTTGTAAATTTAATTATTTGTAAAGTTAATGTTTGAATAAGGTATGTTGATTTCTTAGTTTTTCTTTTTCCTTTTCGAGGACGAAAAGTTTTGAGTGGGGGAGAGTGTAACGACCCGTAATTTCATGGATTTAATTTGGTTAAATTAATAAGTTTGTAATTAAATTTGGAAGAAAAAAAAACTACTTATAGTAATTCAAAGTTAATTCAAATGATTTTAAGTAGTGAAAAGAATTTTACCTGTATATGAATTGAATATAAGGATTTAAGGAAAATATTAAACTGATATAATGTAATAAACACATTGTTAACAGTAAATGGAATATGATAATAAGAACAATTGCAAGTTTTGTATTTATGGGCAAATTAATATTGATAGGTAATAAATGTTGTAGAGAATAAATTTCAAATGTTAAAAAATTTAAAATGGTGACAACTATTGTCCGTTAACAATGCATGTAATTAATAGCGATTAAAATGAAATTAATCATTGTTTTTTTTTGTAAGTTAAGAGAATAACTGGAAATTTTGAAGGTAAAATCAATATAAAGGTTAACTATATGCATAAGATGGAAAGTTGAACATAATTCTAATAAATGATAATAATGGAAAACGTATACAATCAATGTAGGTAATTAGTAATTACAATGTTGTTGAAATTATTAAACATTTCTTGTGACAATTAATAAATAACGAAAGGAGTAAGCGTATTTATTTAGAGTATTAATTACATTCGGTTTGGGAATTTAAGCAACAATGTAATGCAAGGTAATTAATGCTAAATTTAAGTAAATAATAATGAATAGTGGTTGAATAACGATAAATTCAAAATTTGTAAGCATATATTATAAATTACCTACTTATTTGTTAATGAAATTTGAATTGGTAATAAGTGATAAGGAAATAAATGTTACACTAATGGAAATGAAGTAACGTTCATTTAAATGTTGAGTAATAGTAAGGTCGTATTTATTATTAGCGTTACTTTAATAATAATGGTTAATTGTGAAATTTATGCAAGAAGTATGTGAAATAGCAACTAAGAAAGGAATACGTATAAATTGATTATGACCTAAATTTAAGTGTAAGTTAAAAAGCGAAATTGAATCTAATACATTAAATTTGGAAACTTATTTTAATAAATTAGATTCAATTTATAATGAAGGGGGTTATTTTAAGAAATTAAAATAATTACTATGATTTGGTAAATTTAGTTACTTTAAAATTTAGAAGGGAATTGGTTTAAAGAATTATGAATTAATTAGTAAATCAAGATGATGAACTTTATGAATTATTGAAGTTGAATCTTTAATAATGAGTTAATTTGTTAATTTATAATAGTTGGACTTATTGAAATAAATGAAATCAAAATTTAATTATTACGTTAAATTAAAAATTAAGTTGAATAATGGGAAATATTTATGTAATAATTTTAAATCCAATGGCAAGCCCTCCTATTTGAAATATGAATGGAATAATCATCGATTCATTTAATTTAATAGAATTATTAGAAAGTTAATTTATAATTTTGAATTTAATGAAATCGAGGATTAATATTGAAATTTATAAATGAATCATCTAAATTTACGTTTTTAATTTGTTTAGAATCATTGTAAATGATTGAGGAATCATAAGTGATAAAATTTTCAAATTCTGAAACTGAAATATAAAATTGGACTTATTTACAAATTCTTAATTTATTTAATTAATATAAAAATAGCCATTTTGGCCACTGACTTGGATTTCGACGAAACTAGTTTCATCGGATCCGTATTAGTGAATTATTGTAGGGTTTCAAGTTTCGTAGCGATCAGACTTGTCGTTTGATCGTACGAACGCGAAACGCCTTGAAATTGATTTAATTAACGATCAATTTGAAATCAATTTGAAATTATTGATTTCAGCATAACTTCTTCATACGATGGAATTTGGACGTGAAACTTTTTCCATCGCGTTCAGAATATTTTAAAATACCTATTGTGATATATGGGTTTATCAAATTTCGTTCCGGAGACAGAACGGGCTTTTCAGGCCATAGTTTGTTCCGCACGTTCATCTATTCGGTCTATCTACTCTATTTCAACCCTACATATAAATAGCTCGTTATAAACCCTAGGTTGTTTCTATTCTCATTTGTCTATACGTATATTTCTTCCTCAGCTCTCTCCTCCTCAATGGTAGACAAATAAACTCTGATTCAGATCCAATTGCAAATCAAATCCAAAGCAAAAATTTTAAAGTCCTCAGAAAAATTTGAAAATAATATATGTTGAAGCTCTCGACTAGCGTAATTCAATGGTGTAATTCATTTTTCAATTCGATGCATCGTTTGACTAGAAATCGCGGTCAAAATTGAATTGGGTGTTTTTGACTGGAGCGTCAATCGGGAAATCGGTTTCTGGGTTGTGAGGAGGGTGCTGTCAGGAGTCTGTTGGCGGTGGTCGAGTCATCTAATTCGACCCGAGGTAATCTGAATTTGCGAATTTGGGTTCGAAATCACCAACGTTGAAGGAGGCGGTGGCACTGCATGGGGGAACCGGGCGTGGCAGATTTCAGGGCGGTGGTGCATGAGTCGAAGGCGAGTTGAACGGAAGTGGTGGCACGTCGAACGATGGTCGGAGGCGGTCGAAATTTCCGGTTAAAGGTTCGATACTGTTGGGTTTCGTTCGGGACTTCCTGTAGGCGCGCGTTCATTTTCTGGAGGGTGATGTTTCTTGATGATGTGGCAGGTGATGAAGGTTGAAAGTGTTCTCATTTTCTTTTATTTTATAATTGTTTTCAATCGCATAAATCATCATAACTTATGCATACCAACTCCGATTTACGCGCGTTTCTTTTGTTAGGATCGTATTGAAATTCTGGACCAGATGACGCTGGTTTGGACGAATTCTGAGACGGTCAAATTTTTGGGTTTAAATTGAATTTAAATTCAAAAGGTGAGTGTTTTAACTCACTCACAACTTCTAAGATTTCTTATGTTTGTTAAATTAAATTTTGATGTGATTTAAAATTTATCTATGATTGTTTGGGCATATATTTAATCATCATCTCAGTTAGATAGCATTTATTTAAATTAAATTGTTATTTAATGTTATTATTGCATATAATTTGACAGTTAAATTTATTTATTATTGCATATAAATTGCCAGTTAAACAGTTATTAATTTTTATTGAATATAAACTATTCGTTGATGCCTGTTATATTTTATATGCTTTATATTGATGTTTTGTTTAAATTGGATGATGATTGTAATAAATGGTTGTTTATTGATATTTGGATGAATGGATGCTATATTTTATATTGTATAAACTGCAAGTTATTATGCATTTTTATTTTATTCGGGATTGCGGTTTGAAATGATATATAACCGTAATTTTATTTTAAATTGTGGATTGAAATGATAAATATCCGTATCACTTGACCATAGGATAGAAAATTATATACAGGCACCGTGGTCTATATATATAAAATATTTTAAAGTGATTTTCTATGGTTTGGAAAGAAATATACGGTTTAATAAATATTAAATTTTGACATTATATAAATATTATTTTATATATAGTTAAATTCTAAAATTTAAGCTACCTGTAACTTGATGACGTTTTAAGTTTGATTTACGAATATTTCAAGTTTGAGCTTTATTTAAGTGATCTTGAATTTATTAAATAAATATTTCTAAACAAAATAATTGTAATTTGAATTAAGGTATATATAAGATTATCAGATTAGGTTGGGAATTTTGGAATATTTAAAGACTTGAAATATATCAAAATTGAAATGTTTTATTTAAATTAAGGTATTATTGTTTTCAAAGTGTTGGTTTTCGAAATTGTTATAACTTTGAAAGTAATATGGTTTGAAAATGAATTTATTTGAAATAAAATTTATTTAAGAATTATCGGTGAATATATTGATTGGAAACCTATTGAAATTGAAAATTTAGAATATGACTTCAAAATGGGGTTTGGGTTTAAGATGATTTAAAAGAATATTTCAAGTTTATCTAAATTAAAGAAAGATTTGTGATTGGAAATTTGGATTTTATTTAAATGATATATTATTGAATTTGTTTTAAAGTATATACTATTTTGAAGTAAAGGATATGTTTTGAAATGGCAATAATATTTTTTGTTTTTGAAGTATATACTATTTTGAAATAAAGAATATGTTTTGAAAGGGCCATGATTGTGTTTTTAAAAGTATATATATTTTTAAATGACCACGGTGTTATAATAACGTTTGGTTGTTAAAGAGACCGGGATCGGATATGGACATACTCTCTGTCGATACCGAAAACCACTTTGACAATTGTGTACGCGGTGGAGTTTCCAGAATGAAGTAGGATGGTGGCGACGATCTTAAGGTATATACGTGGACCCAACTCCCATGAGTTGGCATAAGGTGGCTAAAACAGGAGCGATCTCGGACCAGTGAGGTAGCACCTCTTATCGGACGCACTTCTTCGATACCATTCTATTATTTTGTGATTTTTGGTGGCCACCCTTCGATTTGGGAGTGTTGTTCGAGGTGGACGGTAGTGGCTGCTATGCGCTCCATCAGTCCGTGTGCGTAATTGGTATATCTACCCTGGCATTGCCTAGTTGTGCCGTGTCACCCACCATATCGAGCTTTACTACGAGTTATGATTTCTCCCGTAGCCTGTGGAGTATCGAGGGTAGCCCCCATTTTGGGAGTATGCTAATACTGGATAGACTACTGGGACTATTACGTGTTAAGGTGGAAAATGTAAAGCCTTAATGCTATTTAAAAGTATGTTTATTTTATGTTAGACATTATTATAATAGCGAATATTACTACATAGTAGATAGTTTGACGGATCCTTAAGAGATGTGAATCCCGAACATTTCTTAAGTTACTGCACTCACGTTAGACACTGGATAGGAGATGTTAAACCCCGTAAACATCTCTGACGCCGTTCACACCCATATTTATTTCATTGATTTAACTTACGTAAGATCTTTTAGTTCTGACTCGAGTGTTTTGTCTTTTCAATTCGCTCGGGTCAGCCTGAGCATTTCAGGATTTGAAGGCCCTATTTCTGGAGGACGAAGATTTTATTATTACTATTTGTTATATATTCCACTACACCATTGTATTCCGCTGCATAATTATCATTCTCTGGTATGTGTAACTCTGATATGTATTGTATAAGTATAATCAAATGTTTTGTAAAACAGCTTCATGAACTGTTATTTGATTATTATATTTTATCGTTCCGCTGCAAGATTCTATTTTGTTTCTTTTATTTCTCCACTTTTTCTTATTTACCCCATAACAATCCACCCTTCTGAATGGTTTAAGTTGGCACGTGTGTCTGCTTAAGCATACAAAAAGGTGGGATGTTACAATATATCAAAATAAATAAACGCCCAGTCAACCAACATATCAACCAATAGGCATCCATCACAATCAACATCCAAGCAGTCAATATAACACAATAGTTAACTGGTCATCAATAATCGGATGTTTAACTAGCCGTTTAATTCCAATTTTAATTTAATTGTAATTCAAAATTTCTAACATGTCAATTTCTATGTCGATTTACATGTCAGTTAAATTACCAAACAACAATCAATAAAATTAAATCACTTCACGATTTCAATTTAACGAACATCATAAATATTTTAGTATTCGTGAGCGGGTTTAATCACTCACCTTTATTTTAAACTGAAATTTTTTTTAGATTCAAACAAATTCCAATCTAATTTCATGGTGTAGCCTTCGTCGATACGATCGCAATGCGACTTGTTTCGCTCGAATCCGACCTTGCATGAAAAAGTTATGCAATTTTAAACATTCGACATAAATTAAATTATAATTAACAATTAAAACCTAACATATTCTCTTCCATCCCAGTACACACGATGAACCCAAACCTACGACCTATCTTCAACAACCGCCCATTACCAGACCCTATCGGACCCAGATCCAAGCCAACCGCCGCAACCGCCTCTCCAAGCTCCACCATCACCAGAAGTTTCACCAACTCCACTGCCTTCGTTCGACCTTAAGAACCCAAAAACCACGCGCACTACAAGCCCAAATCCTGGCGAATATGAGCAACATCGACTTGATCCAACCATACACTGCGTAGAGGAGATCGAGCTCTCCATTTTTCCTTTTGATGTCGTTCGATTTCGTTGAGTGGATGAGGAGAAAACGAGAGGAAAAGATCAAACATTTCTGGCATTTGAAATTAAAAGAATGGCGGCCAACATACTATAACTAGGGTTTTGCCAAATGAAAAGAAACGAGCCCTTTATAGAAAATTTACGCGGCACTATTCATCCGTGAAAATTTCAAACTCCAATCGAAGCGTGCCGCCTGACGTTCTATATGTTATACCCCTATTCCGAACATAATGGAACATATATCGAGAGTCAATTACATCATATTCAGAAGATAGCTTTTCAAAATCAAATTATTTTAATTAAAGTTTTGAAAATAAATTCTACGCGTTTCAAGCTTGCACGACCAAACGATAAGTCCAATCGCTATGAAACTTGAAATCCTATAATAGTTCACTATTACAGATCTGATGAAACTGGTTTCGTCAAAATCCAAGACAGTGCCTAAAAAGACTATTTTTACACGTTAATTAAAATATAAAATTTCCAAGGTAAACTTATTCACTTTAAATTCAATTTTAAAAGTTAACAATCCACATTCTTGTTTGAATAAAATTTAAATAGGCTTTCAAAATCATTTTCATTCACATTAATTCAAGCTTCGATTATTTAAATAATTCCAAATATTAAATATAACAATTAAATTGTCAAATAAATCACTATATTTGAAATATAAGTTATTTAACGTATAAAATTTTCTTTTAAAATGAATTCAAATAATAAAACAACTACTTCTATTATATAGTA
The DNA here is from genome assembly GCA_030737815.1 of Allium fistulosum. Taxonomy (NCBI): domain Eukaryota; kingdom Viridiplantae; phylum Streptophyta; class Magnoliopsida; order Asparagales; family Amaryllidaceae; genus Allium; species Allium fistulosum. The sequence goes on from JASFAW010000014.1 coordinate 12,731,068, forward strand.
ATTCAACATCTTTGCAATTATTGTATACATCAAAAGTTATTCATTTCTTACCAAATAAATGTTTTCTTATTTCTGAAATTTATACTTATCAAAAATACCATTTCGTATAAATATACTTATTCTTTGACTTTTAATAAACATTCATTTGATTCTTTATTAACTTAACATTAGTTATTTCAAGTTCTGTTATCAACTACTTACAATTCAATATCATTTAATTTATTTTCTAATATAAGTTATCATCTTTTATCATATTGAATTTTGTTATTTAAAATTTTATCCAAGTTCATATCCAATAAATTTCATCAATAATTCATTAAATTTTGATTTTTAACCATTTTTGTTCAATAATTATATTAAATTTAATGATTTAAAATAGTTAAAAATATGGGTCGTTACATCACCCCTTCCTTGGCCCACAAATTGCATTTCATCTTAGAGCTAGACTAATAATAGCGGTTAGACTTTGGACTTAAGGGTTTCACGAGCTCACCTAGGGCTTAATTATATCTTGATAGGTTGTCTTCTTTCGACAATCTAACTTCTTGTTGTCTAGGCTACGGCAGAGCAATAATCAGTTATAAATACTGCGGTGATTTGTAAATATTATAGTAAAAGGTACTTAAACCTTCGACTACATTGCTATGGTGATTCGTGGTGCACCAATAACTCATGTTCGTTACCCGGCTAAGTACTATTTTGTTGGATTAAGACAAAGTGTGTGTAACGAACGCGATTTTTCGACGCTCGAAAATCGACATTAATACGTCCACTGTATCAACTGCCGAGCAATCGAATGCCGGAAAACCAAATTGTTATGGGGAGAAAGAAGAGGTAAAAGAAGACAGAAGAAAAAGAAAGAAAAAGAACACAGAAACAATATCAGAATCTCACATTTGCAGCGGAACAACATATAATAGATCAATGAATAATCTTTAAAACCAAGAACTATATCATTTTATACATTACATCATCATCAGAGTGTACAACAACAATATACAACACAATACATCAATGGACAGTTATACTAACTTGTCCTCATACAGAATACACAACGGAATAAATAATATCATATACAAGTAATACGTCTCGCCATCTAGCTCGCCACTTGAGCTCCACAGCATCCTAAATCCAAATTGACCTGATAACCTGACTCTAGACTGCCCGTGTGGAAATTGGTGGGCACCCAGAGTTTAGGAAGGAAACAATAAACTCCAGGTCAGTCATGGTGACTGGTGTGAGAACTAAAACAGTTATTTATCTTTAAAACAACAACAATAAAGGAAGTGGAAAATATTCGCAATGCTTTTGGAAAATGAAACTACCATAAGACCTCCCGCCACACACACAATGCAAACGCAGAATTGGAGGAGATTTCTTCTTATGATAGTCAAACATGCTTACTACGCAAATCATTGGATTATTATTATTAGTGCATAGTGGAAAACATTTCGAAAGTATAATATTAATCTTAGCCAGCATAGGCATTTCACACTATGCCTACTATAGCTACCATCTAAACAGTGGGGCGCCACCATAAGTAAATGGCAGGTTCTACAACTAAAACCGTACAAGGTTCGTATTGGAAATGGATTGCCAACAAATGGTCAGGCTAAGGAACTTCCTACTGCCACATGGGATCGCCTCTGGATGGACGTCCCGAGAAACCAGCCTGGCTCTCTGCCAACACAAGGCCAGGTTACCTCTGGAAATAGGTAACTACTACACGAATATGCCATTCCCCGGTCCTTTGGGACCTTTACCCGAGCGCTCGGTAACCAACATCACACATAATAAAATAAAGTGTGTCCACATGAGTAAGTATCTGGGCTCCATACCATGATACCACCCTTTTCCAGAAGGAAATGACATACCCTAAAGGGCGCGACCCTCATAACCTTGCCGCATCATTCCTGTTTTGACCATTTCCGGGTTGTGAGGTCCGAAGAGGTCTCGTCCACAAAGCTACGCTTTTTCACAAAGCCACGCTTTGATCAACAAATGATCAATAAATGATCATCACACAACAACACTCAGCATGCCACACTACCAAATTGGGAGTATATCACTGATAAATTTCAACTACATAACCTCTGAGCTCGTACGTCTCAGAGAAGGGTGTTAAGCTAAGAGAATAAATTCTCCGCTACCAACAGAAATGTATTTGAAAGAAATCAGCTTTATATCTCAAAATGTAATGTCAGACATGTAACCATACAAGTCTGTTCCGGGTTCGAACAGAACCGAAGGCACTTCCGAAGAAGCCCTTGCAATTCGGGTATTCACAATCCCGATCGAACTTCCCATCACAAAGGAAATCTCTATACCGTAGCTAACGGTGCAGAGACAATCGATAGGTCATCCAATCGTTTTCACTAATACCCGGTCTTCACCATCGGTCTTCAATACGATCCATATCGTCGTATCACTAATTCGGAATGGGTTATATGACACAAAGGTCTTTTCCCGGCTAACCCGAATAGTGAGCACAGTATTTAAAACATATGGATATAGGGATTTCAATTAAGTCACAACTTATTACCCAAATCCTTTCCTTTAAATGGTTTAAACAAATTACCATTTTAAATCTTTAAACAAAAGATTTACTTCACAAAGTTTACCCAATTTCACAAAGATTCATTCACAGATTTCCAAATCAATTTCCATTTCAATTTGATTAACCCATTAAATCTTTAAGTTAAGATTTAATTTATAGCTTTCAAAATTATTCACAATTCGAGTCTTTTATAATATAAAAGATACACCTTTTGAAATACTTATTTGTTTTCAAAATAAAGCTTAATCATCTTCACAAAGGTTAATTCATAGTTTTTCTCAACTATTCACAATCTCATTTCAATTTAAAATGTTTCGATACAAATTGGAAATATTTTCACTTTATAAAAGCTATTATTTTTTGAAAACAGATAGTTTTCGTTTTGGGAAAAACTGGTTACAATTACACAGGTTAAAGCTATTCAAGTGTAAAACTTGAATATAAATTTAAATTTCCAAAACCATATTTTAAATGGTTAAAAACCCATATAAACACCTTTTATACTTATAAAATCTTTTAAACCAAAATTCCCAAATTATTGAATTCAATTTCAAAATATTGAATTCAAACTTAAATCAAATGATTTAAATTCCAATTTTATTATGTTATTTAAAATAACTTTTATTTTGAAACTCACTTTCAAAGCTTTCAATTCCAAAAACTAATTTGGATTCAAAAATTCAATTTTCAAAATTGATAAAAATCTGTGACTTAACCGATTTCCACGTGAAATCCACATTTGTGTGTGTATTGTGTAGTCCATGGGTTAACACAATAGTGCACAACATCCAACCATCACAGATCAAATATATCAATATAATTGATAAGCGGTATAAATTATAACGCTTATCTTCCATTCACAAATCACAGATATTAAATATCATAGATAAATAAATCACAAATCACAACACAGAACAGGATATATCACGAAGCATCACACATCAAAGATGTCAAACAATTTAACATCCAATAAAATCCAAACATCCATACGTAGGATTAATTAAATTATCTAATTAATTCAAATCAGATAAATTTCTATAAATCAATTTTACTAATTATAGTAAATTAATAATCAATTAATTTCAAATTGACTTTCAAATTTATTTCAAAACACCAAATCAAATTTCCAAACATTTTCAAATTATTTCCCTTTTAAAATAAATTTCTTCATCTCTTCAAATCTATTTAAAAATACAAATTTTAAATAAATTCTTCAATTTATAAATAATATTTTCGAAATCCATTTATTAAGCTCTTTTTCCCAAATTTAAAATTTAATTCAATATAGTTCAAAAATAAGACTTTATCTTTTAAAACTCCTTTTAAATTTATCCAATTATCAAAAATAAGTTTTTCGATAAATTTTCAACTTATGTTTTCAAAAATCCAAATTTTTATTTATTTTCGGTATCTAACGATACCAAAAATATATCCGGCTAAATTATAGCCTTCAACGATTTCAATCACAATATAATCACACGACGATTATAAATAAATCAACACACAACATTGAAATAAATTCAAATGTTTGAGGAATCCAGTTGGATCCCTCCAACCTGTTTCCTTGCATCCACAGATGTTAGCACAATACTAATTCCACTTCAATGTGGAATATCGCGGTATATGGGATTTATAAAATACTATCCGCTATTATGCGGCGCAATAGGGTCTCATCCGCTATATAATGCGGGAAATCAACTCCAAATACATATATAATACCAATTCCACTTCACAGTAGAATTATCGCGGTATATGTTTTTAATAAATAACATCCGCTTAATATACGGCGTATAGGCTCTATTTAACACAATAGATAACAATTTATCATCCAATTCACACAATCAAGAAATTTTAAATCTAACTATTTAAAATTTAAATCGAAACACAATATTCGATTGAGTGAGAAGTTCTCACCTTGAGTTGTCGAGTGATTAAATTTTAAATTAAATTGTAACGATCCAGAATTTTGAACGAATTAAATTGAAAATATTTAATTAATTTTAAATTTTGAATAATGATTTAATTTGAATCCCCGATATAACTTTGAAATTTGCGATTAAACATTAAAATTTAATCTAGTGAATGTTGAATAAAAATTTGTATTTTCAATTTTAAGTTGAAGAAAAATATTTCGAAAGCTTTTAAAATTCGTATTGATAATACTGAAGATAACAGAAGCTTCAGAATTGAGTTTGAAAATGATTTATTCAGTTTTGAAATTTATCGTTCGTATCGATATTTAAAAATAGTGTTCCGGGGCGCAGTCTCGGAATCCGACGAAACCAGTTCCATTGGATCCGTAATATTGTATTATTACCGGATTTCAAATTTCGTATTGATTGGATTTGTTATGTAACCGTACGGAGAGTAAACGCGTTGAAATAAAATCAAATTCAATTTAATTTTAAAATTTAAAAATTAGTCAACCCAGCAGTGATTCTGTTCCCCAGCCTGTTTTCTTTCTCCATCGTAACTTTTTCTCCTCAGCTTTTTCAGAAGCACTGCAACCCCTTTTCATTTAAAGAAAAACAAACGAAGTATTTTCGTTCGAAATGAAAGAAAACAACAATGGCCGAAGCCCTTCCATCCAAAATAAAATAGATAAAACGAACGACTTAATCTCGTTCAAAAATTAAAATCAATGCCGCTTCCTTTATCACTTCAATTCCAAATCCGTCTCCCCATCCCCCAGTTAATTCGCGTTCGATCAGAGAAGGGGGGGTGCGACTGGAAGACGAAGGCGGCGATGGAGACGAGGGCTCGAGGGCGCGGCAGCGTTCAAATAGAGGCGCCGTTCGATTTGGGCGAGCAAGGCAGGTGGCGGCGAGCGCGATGTAGGGTTAGTCGTGACCTAGCTCGCGAGATTGACTCGATGGTTGGGGGGTTTCGTGGCGCGCACGTGGGACAGATCGATCGAAGCTATGATCGAGGCAAGCTCGAGAAGTGGTCGGCGTTGCAGTCAAAAGGGGTTTGGGCGACTCGCGATTTCTGTTTGTGGCAAATGACGAGTGGTGATGGCAGTAGCAGCGGTGGATGGCCGCGAACGCGAGGGGAAGGCGGCAGTATCGGGGATGGATTCGAGGTGGCTCGTTCGTGGGGAGGAGAGCTGTATTTCGATGGAGTTCGTCGAGGTCTGGGTTTCGATCTGGATTCGATTTTGGTCAGTGAGGTAAAATAAATTTACTTGGTTGTAATTATTTTTGTATTGAAAGTAAATTTAGTTTAAATCTGATTTTCTTTTCCAGCTAAATTCATTTGTTTAAAAGAAAATAAATATATATTTTAAATTTACCAATTTATTTAAACCCTAAGGAAATAATTTGGTTAATGGGTTAATCGATTATTTTGGTCCCGGAAGATAGTATTATATTCAAGGAAAATTAGTTTCAAAGTTAAAAAGGAATTGGTTTAAATTTAAAAAGTATTAGTTTAAGATAAAAATATATATTTGGGAATGAATAAAAGAATAAAATTTTTAGTTGAGATTACATTAATGATTTAAAATCGATCATTGGTTAATTTAATTTATCAAATGAAGGTTAAATTATTCGATTGGTTCGAATATTAATAAATTTATATAAATTGTTATACAAGGTATAAATCAAGGAAAACAAGCCGGAAAAGAAAAAAAAGATGGCAAAATAAAATCAAAGGTGAGATCTTCTCACTCAAATGAAAGTGGATTTTTCTTTTACAGTTATTGATTGATTATTTGACTGTTTGGATTGTTGATATTAGATATAATAGGATATATCTATATATATATATATAGCAATATATACATATTGGCATATGTATATATTGGATTGATGATTTCCCGCCTCGTATAGCGGATGAGACCCTATTGCGCCGTTAGTAAGCGGATTTATAAAAACCTATATACCGCGATAATTCCGTACTGGAACGGAATTGGTATTGTGCTAACGTCTTTGGATGCAGGGAAACAGGTTGGAGGGATCCAACTGGACCCCTCACATTGATTGATTTTATTTATACTGTGGTATGAATCTGTGAATGATTATTGATGTTATTAATCATATTGATGTTTGGAAATTGATTGAAGCTAAAATTTAGCTGAATGGATGTTTTGACATCATTGGATTCCAAAGTTAAACGAAATTGAATTTTTGAAATTCAAGTAGAAAATTTCTAAGTGAATTAATTTTTGAAATTGAAGAATTTTGAAGAAAGGAATTTTTAAAGTATAAAAAGTAAATTTTTATAATCGTATTGAATAAATCCCAGAATTAAGTGAAAATGCTAAATAAATGGATTTCATAAAACAGTGATTTTTAAATTGAAGAATTTAATTTAAATTTGGATTTTTAAATAGATTGAAAAAAACGATTGAAATTTATTTTCTTAAAAAGGAATTTATTTAAAAGAAGATAAGTTGGAAATTCAGTTTGGAATTTAATTGGTAAATTGAAATAAGTTGTGAAATCAATGTAAAATGATTTCAATTTGAAGAATCCATTTTAAAACAGAATATTGAATAATTTGAGAAAAATAAGGAATTTATTTAGTAGTGATAAATAAAATTAGAAATCAATCTGTAATTGATTTAATATTGGAAATGAATTTTTGAGAAATTAGTATGGGATCTTTTATTTAACGTTGAAAATAAATTCAGAAATCAATATTGAGATTGATTTGGTATTGAAGCTTTTATAAATAGAATTAAAATTTATAAAAGTTGTTATAAACCCAAAGTCACTTATTTTGATAAGTTAAATATAGAAGTTGATAAAAGAAGGTTTATAAGTCGAAGTTGTTATTAAAAGAGAAATAGAATTTATAAACGTGCTTATAAATTCGAAAATAGATTGAATGTGATAAATTTAATATAGAAGATTATTTAAGAAGATATATTCACGATTTTGAATAGCGAATTTTTATTGAAATAAAAATGTGTAGGAATGATTGAAATGGGGTTAAGTAAATTTTATTCACGATTTTGGACAGTGAATATATTGTTAAGTAAAATGGATTCATTTTTGAAGAAGTAATATTTTAAAAATGAAGTTAAACATTTTAAAGGTGTTTTAAAATGTGTTATGAATCGAAAGCATAGATTTCAACATTTATTGTTGAAATAGACGTTTCGAGAAATAAGGAAATGATGGACTATAACACTGTTGTTATAGTAAATGATTTCCGAAAGGAAATGTTTTTATCTAGTATTGGGATTTACATATCTATTTTAAATTTCGAATCCCTATACTAATGATTTTTGAGTCGTCGTAACGATGTTTTACGTAACATTCGTTTTGACTCAAATTGATGTTGTTATAGAAAATAGATTTCCTTAAAGAATGAAATATATACTTAATTTGATTTAAGTATATTGAATATTTTCAAATGTTGAAAATAAATAGATTTGTGAATTACTTATTATTTAATAAGTATGGAAATACTTTTCCAATATGAAATGAACTGTTTTGAGAAATTATCTTTGAAAAGATAAATTGAAGTTGAATATTGAAATCGATTTGAAAATCGTATATCAGTAGATATTTTTGAAATATAAATTCACTATAGAATTTATAAAAGAAATGGGAAATTCGTTTAAAGAAAATAAACGTTGGTTTATTTTTGAAGTGTGGAAATTATTATATCTAGTAAAGATATTTTTGAAAATAAATAATTTGGAAAATTATTTGGAATCTGATGATGTTGCGCATCTTTATTGATAGTTAAATAACCGACTATCAATAATTACCCTGAATGGATGTTTTGTTATGAATTGGATGAATTTGAATGCCACACTTATTTTTAAATAAGCGCTCACTATTCGAGTTAGCCGGGAAAGGACCATGGGGTCGTATAACCCATTCCGAATATGTGATACGTCGTTATGAATTGCATTCGAAGACCGGTGTTGAAGATCGGATATTTTTAAAAATGGAAGGATTACCGTCGAGTTACTCTACATCGGCTGATCTCCGGTTTAGAGGTTTTATCACCCTTAGTGACGGGAAGTCCTGACGTGATTGAAAATTATCCGGATATGCAAGGGCTTCGTGAGAAGTGCCTTCGGTTCTGTTCGATCCCGGAACAGACTTGTATGGATTGTGTGTCTGACGTTACAATTTGAGATATAAAGCTGATTTCTTTCAAATACATTTCTGTTGGTGGCGGAGAATTTATTCTCTTAGCTTAACACCCTTCTCTGAGACGTACGAGCTCAGAGGTTATGTAGTTGAAATTCATCAGCGATATATCCCAATTTGGTAACGTGGCATACTGAGTGTTGCTGTGAAATGATCAGTGTTTGATCATTCGTGATATGATCATTTGTTTGATCTTATATCTTTGTGATCATAGGTTGATCATTTTTGTTAGACCCGAAGCAGGGCTTTTTGAGAAAGCGTAGCTTTGTGGACGAGACTTCGTCGAGCCTCACACCCCGGAAATGGTCGAAACAGGAAGAATGCGGCAAGGTTCTAGGGAGTAGCGCCCCTTAGTGTATGTCATTCCTTCTGGATAAAGGTGGTATCATGGTATGGAGCCTAGATACTTAACCTCTGTGGTTACTGCATTATTATTTCTATGTGGTTTGTTGCGAATCGGGGATCCTCGGGAAGATCGGTGACGATCGGGGGATGGCATACGCGTGTCAGTAGTTACCTATTTTTGCAGAGGTAACCCGGCCTTGTGTTGGCAGAGATCCGGTTAGGTTCTCGGGTCGTCTATTCCAGGGACGTACCCATCGTGGATAGGAAGTTCCTTAGCCTGACCATTTGTTGGAAATCCAAAGAAACAATACGATCTTGTACGGTTTTAGTTGTAGAACCTATCATTCACTTATGGTGGTCACCACTGTTTGGATGGTAGCTATAGTAGGCATAAGTGCGGAATGCCTATGCTGGCTAAGATTAATATTATACTTTCGAAATGTTTTCTACACTATGCACTAATAATAATATCAAAAAGAATTTGATTTTGCGTAGTAAGCATCTTTGACTATCATAAGAAGAAATCTCCTCCAATTCTGCGTTTGCATTGTGTGTGTGGTGGGAGGTCTTATGGTAGTTTCATTTTCCAAAAGCATTTCGAATTGACTTTAAAAATTATTTTGTTGTTATAAAGAATAACTGTTTTACGATCTCACACCAGTCACCATGACTGACTCGGAGTTTATTGTTTCCCTTCTAAACTCTGGGTGCCCACCAATTTCCACACGGGCAGCCTAGAGTTATATTATCAGGATATTCTGGATATTCTGGAGCTTTGGAGATAAAGCTGGATGACGAGACGTAGTATTTGTATCTGATATTATTTATTCCGCTGTGTATTCTGTATGAGGACAAGTTATATAACTGTCCATTGTTGTATATTGACTCTGATTGATGTATGTATAAAAACTGATATAATTCTTTGTTTTAAAAGGCTAGTGTTTATCTATTATATATTGTTCCGCTGCGATATGTGAGATTCTGATATTGTCTCTGTTCTGTATCTGTTGTTGTTTTGTTGTTCTTCTTCTCTTTTTCTTCTATCTTTTCTTCTTTTTCTTTATCTAAAACCCTCACTATTGGAGTTTTCGGCACTCGATTGCTCGGCAGTCGATAAAGTGAGTATCGATGTCGAATTTTCGAAAGTCGAAAATTTGGGTACGTGACAAAGTGGTATCAGAGCATATGGTTAAGCGACAACCCTGCTCTGTTGGGTGTTACTCATTAGAGATAGAGTCAGTAGTACTCTAGAATGAGTTTGAGTGTAATAATAGATATGAGCGCGTATTTGTTAGTTAATATAAAATTGTTTTGTATTGTGATGATTGGTTTATTGAGTGGTATATGAACCTTCGTCGGCACAGTCTTGCAAAACTGTATCGAAGGGGTTTCTAAACGCTCGAATAGAACAGTTCGGCATGATATTGTTTTAAAATGGGGTAAATGAAATAATTTTACCCAAATCTATTTTTGTATAGAAAAGAAATGATTTTCTGTAAATTATTACAGTATATGGTTGCATGGTTGCTTGAAGTAATAATATTAAATTATTCCCATTGGAATTAAATAAGAAATTGAAATCGTAACTCCAAAGTTAAGAAATGAATTCACATACAAATGAAATTAAAGAATGTAAATTATAAATGTAAATTGTAAATTAAAACGGAATTCCAGAGAAGTATTTGGAAATGTTTTGAAAAGGATTTGAAATTTTTGGAGATTTGGAAAGTTTAAATTCTTTTTGATTTGAAAATAAATTTCGAAGGTTTTGAAAAGTATTTTGGAGAGATAAAAGCTCTAAACTCTTTTCGGTCGCTGGAAAATAACTTCGATGATGACTGCGGCATCGTTGGTGTTCATTTTCGGGTTTCCAAAAGAGAAATTGCTGTCAAATTGTTTTAAATAGGAGTTGTTTGAAAATTTGGGTTTTTGTTTGGAAATTCAAATGGAATTTGAATTGTTTTCAAATGGTTTTGAAAAAGTGGAAACGACTCTGGAATCCTATTTCAAATACTTACGAAATATTAATAAGTTGATAACTTATAGAATATTGAAATTTGATTAGAATGAAATTCAAATTGAAAAACGAATGAATTAGTGAATGAATGAATAAATTGCGATTGCAAGTGCCAGAAAATGAAATTGAATGTTAAAATTCATTTTGAAATTGAAATGGTGAATTGAATTTAAATAGAATTGAAAATGTGAATTAAATTCAAATGAATGTGAAATGTAAAATTGAATGATGTAACTTCAATAGTGAAGTAAAAAATATATATAAGCAGTATATTGAAAATATTTGTAATAGAATTTGCAAAATGGTCTGAATAGTATAACTAGATATGATGGCTAGTAGGATATACAGGTACAAAGAAATTGGATTGATTTCAAAGATAAATTTGATTTGCTCGACAAAAGGTAAGTATTTCAATTTGAATATGAGATTTGATGACTTATTTCTCTAGCCGCTTGGCTTTTTCTTTTTCTTTTTGAAATCTGAGAGTCCGTAGGGACGTTTTGTAGTCGTGCCGTATTAGCCGCGCAAAGGAGACGCTGGCGAAATTTTTCGGAAATTTAGGGCGTTAGAAAATTTTTGAAAAATTTTGAAAGTTAAAATTTGAAATTAAACTCGAATTTGAATTGAGAAGTAAACAATGTTGTTTGAACTTAAAATTGAAGTTAGAAATTTAGTTGAATGATAGCGAATCTTTAGTAGGAAGATTTGTTTTGAGAAATTGATAAAACTATTTGAATGTGGAAAAATAGTAGACGAGTTAAGGACTTTTTCTTTCTAACTTGTAATTTCGAGGACGAAATTCTTTTAAGGAGGGAAGTCTGTAACGACCCAGAATTTTGAACGAATTAAATTGAAAATATTTAATTAATTTTAAATTTTGAATAATGATTTAATTTGAATCCCCGATATAACTTTGAAATTTGCGATTAAACATTAAAATTTAATCTAGTGAATGTTGAATAAAAATTTGTATTTTCAATTTTAAGTTGAAGAAAAATATTTCGAAAGCTTTTAAAATTCGTATTGATAATACTGAAGATAACAGAAGCTTCAGAATTGAGTTTGAAAATGATTTATTCAGTTTTGAAATTTATCGTTCGTATCGATATTTAAAAATAGTGTTCCGGGGCGCAGTCTCGGAATCCGACGAAACCAGTTCCATTGGATCCGTAATATTGTATTATTACCGGATTTCAAATTTCGTATTGATTGGATTTGTTATGTAACCGTACGGAGAGTAAACGCGTTGAAATAAAATCAAATTCAATTTAATTTTAAAATTTAAAAATTAGTCAACCCAGCAGAGATTCTGTTCCCCAGCCTGTTTTCTTTCTCCATCGTAACTTTTCTCCTCAGCTTTTTCAGAAGCACTGCAACCCCTTTTCATTTAAAGAAAAACAAACGAAGTATTTTCGTTCGAAATGAAAGAAAACAACAATGGCCGAAGCCCTTCCATCCAAAATAAAATAGATAAAACGAACGACTTAATCTCGTTCAAAAATTAAAATCAATGCCGCTTCCTTTATCACTTCAATTCCAAATCCCTCTCCCCATCCCCCAGTTAATTCGCGTTCGATCAGAGAAGGGGGGGTGCGACTGGAAGACGAAGGCGGCGATGGAGACGAGGGCTCGAGGGCGCGGCAGCGTTCAAATAGAGGCGCCGTTCGATTTGGGCGAGCAAGGCAGGTGGCGGCGAGCGCGATGTAGGGTTAGTCGTGACCTAGCTCGCGAGATTGACTCGATGGTTGGGGGGTTTCGTGGCGCGCACGTGGGACAGATCGATCGAAGCTACGATCGAGGCAAGCTCGAGAAGTGGTCGGCGTTGCAGTCAAAAGGGGTTTGGGCGACTCGCGATTTCTGTTTGTGGCAAATGACGAGTGGTGATGGCAGTAGCAGCGGTGGATGGCCGCGAACGCGAGGGGAAGGCGGCAGTATCGGGGATGGATTCGAGGTGGCTCGTTCGTGGGGAGGAGAGCTGTATTTCGATGGAGTTCGTTGAGGTCTGGGTTTCGATCTGGATTCGATTTTGGTCAGTGAGGTAAAATAAATTTACTTGGTTGTAATTATTTTTGTATTGAAAGTAAATTTAGTTTAAATCTGATTTTCTTTTCCAGCTAAATTCATTTGTTTAAAAGAAAATAAATATATATTTTAAATTTACCAATTTATTTAAACCCTAAGGAAATAATTTGGTTAATGGGTTAATCGATTATTTTGGTCCCGGAAGATAGTATTATATTCAAGGAAAATTAGTTTCAAAGTTAAAAAGGAATTGGTTTAAATTTAAAAAGTATTAGTTTAAGATAAAAAAATATATTTGGGAATGAATAAAAGAATAAAATTTTTAGTTGAGATTACATTAATGATTTAAAATCGATCATTGGTTAATTTAATTTATCAAATGAAGGTTAAATTATTCGATTGGTTCGAATATTAATAAATTTATATAAATTGTTATACAAGGTATAAATCAAGGAAAACAAGCCGGAAAAGAAAAAAAAGATGGCAAAATAAAATCAAAGGTGAGATCTTCTCACTCAAATGAAAGTGGATTTTTCTTTTACAGTTATTGATTGATTATTTGACTGTTTGGATTGTTGATATTAGATATAATAGGATATATCTATATATATATATAGCAATATATACATATTGGCATATGTATATATTGGATTGATGATTTCCCGCCTCGTATAGCGGATGAGACCCTATTGCGCCGTTAGTAAGCGGATTTATAAAAACCTATATACCGCGATAATTCCGTACTGGAACGGAATTGGTATTGTGCTAACGTCTTTGGATGCAGGGAAACAGGTTGGAGGGATCCAACTGGACCCCTCACATTGATTGATTTTATTTATACTGTGGTATGAATCTGTGAATGATTATTGATGTTATTAATCATATTGATGTCTGGAAATTGATTGAAGCTAAAATTTAGCTGAATGGATGTTTTGACATCATTGGATTCCAAAGTTAAACGAAATTGAATTTTTGAAATTCAAGTAGAAAATTTCTAAGTGAATTAATTTTTGAAATTGAAGAATTTTGAAGAAAGGAATTTTTAAAGTATAAAAAGTAAATTTTTATAATCGTATTGAATAAATCCCAGAATTAAGTGAAAATGCTAAATAAATGGATTTCATAAAACAGTGATTTTTAAATTGAAGAATTTAATTTAAATTTGGATTTTTAAATAGATTGAAAAAAACGATTGAAATTTATTTTCTTAAAAAGGAATTTATTTAAAAGAAGATAAGTTGGAAATTCAGTTTGGAATTTAATTGGTAAATTGAAATAAGTTGTGAAATCAATGTAAAATGATTTCAATTTGAAGAATCCATTTTAAAACAGAATATTGAATAATTTGAGAAAAATAAGGAATTTATTTAGTAGTGATAAATAAAATTAGAAATCAATCTGTAATTGATTTAATATTGGAAATGAATTTTTGAGAAATTAGTATGGGATCTTTTATTTAACGTTGAAAATAAATTCAGAAATCAATATTGAGATTGATTTGGTATTGAAGCTTTTATAAATAGAATTAAAATTTATAAAAGTTGTTATAAACCCAAAGTCACTTATTTTGATAAGTTAAATATAGAAGTTGATAAAAGAAGGTTTATAAGTCGAAGTTGTTATTAAAAGAGAAATAGAATTTATAAACGTGCTTATAAATTCGAAAATAGATTGAATGTGATAAATTTAATATAGAAGATTATTTAAGAAGATATATTCACGATTTTGAATAGCGAATTTTTATTGAAATAAAAATGTGTAGGAATGATTGAAATGGGGTTAAGTAAATTTTATTCACGATTTTGGACAGTGAATATATTGTTAAGTAAAATGGATTCATTTTTGAAGAAGTAATATTTTAAAAATGAAGTTAAACATTTTAAAGGTGTTTTAAAATGTGTTATGAATCGAAAGCATAGATTTCAACATTTATTGTTGAAATAGACGTTTCGAGAAATAAGGAAATGATGGACTATAACACTGTTGTTATAGTAAATGATTTCCGAAAGGAAATGTTTTTATCTAGTATTGGGATTTACATATCTATTTTAAATTTCGAATCCCTATACTAATGATTTTTGAGTCGTCGTAACGATGTTTTACGTAACATTCGTTTTGACTCAAATTGATGTTGTTATAGAAAATAGATTTCCTTAAAGAATGAAATATATACTTAATTTGATTTAAGTATATTGAATATTTTCAAATGTTGAAAATAAATAGATTTGTGAATTACTTATTATTTAATAAGTATGGAAATACTTTTCCAATATGAAATGAACTGTTTTGAGAAATTATCTTTGAAAAGATAAATTGAAGTTGAATATTGAAATCGATTTGAAAATCGTATATCAGTAGATATTTTTGAAATATAAATTCACTATAGAATTTATAAAAGAAATGGGAAATTCGTTTAAAGAAAATAAACGTTGGTTTATTTTTGAAGTGTGGAAATTATTATATCTAGTAAAGATATTTTTGAAAATAAATAATTTGGAAAATTATTTGGAATCTGATGATGTTGCGCATCTTTATTGATAGTTAAATAATCGACTATCAATAATTACCCTGAATGGATGTTTTGTTATGAATTGGATGAATTTGAATGCCACACTTATTTTTAAATAAGCGCTCACTATTCGGGTTAGCCGGGAAAGGATCATGGGGTCGTATAACCCATTCCGAATATGTGATACGTTGTTATGAATTGCATTCGAAGACCGGTGTTGAAGATCAGATATTTTTAAAAACGGAAGGATTACCGTCGAGTTACTCTACATCGGCTGATCTCCGGTTTAGAGGTTTTATCACCCTTAGTGACGGGAAGTCCTGACGTGATTGAAAATTATCCGGATATGCAAGGGCTTCGTGAGAAGTGCCTTCGGTTCTGTTCGATCCCGGAACAGACTTGTATGGATTGTGTGTCTGACGTTACAATTTGAGATATAAAGCTGATTTCTTTCAAATACATTTCTGTTGGTGGCGGAGAATTTATTCTCTTAGCTTAACACCCTTCTCTGAGACGTACGAGCTCAGAGGTTATGTAGTTGAAATTCATCAGCGATATATCCCAATTTGGTAACGTGGCATACTGAGTGTTGCTGTGAAATGATCAGTGTTTGATCATTCGTGATATGATCATTTGTTTGATCTTATATCTTTGTGATCATAGGTTGATCATTTTTGTTAGACCCGAAGCAGGGCTTTTTGAGAAAGCGTAGCTTTGTGGACGAGACTTCGTCGAGCCTCACACCCCGGAAATGGTCGAAACAGGAAGAATGCGGCAAGGTTCTAGGGAGTAGCGCCCCTTAGTGTATGTCATTCCTTCTGGATAAAGGTGGTATCATGGTATGGAGCCCAGATACTTAACCTCTGTGGTTACTGCATTATTATTTCTATGTGGTTTGTTGCGAATCGGGGATCCTCGGGAAGATCGGTGACGATCGGGGGATGGCATACGCGTGTCAGTAGTTACCTATTTTTGCAGAGGTAACCCGGCCTTGTGTTGGCAGAGATCCGGTTAGGTTCTCGGGTCGTCTATTCCAGGGACGTACCCATCGTGGATAGGAAGTTCCTTAGCCTGACCATTTGTTGGAAATCCAAAGAAACAATACGATCTTGTACGGTTTTAGTTGTAGAACCTATCATTCACTTATGGTGGTCACCACTGTTTGGATGGTAGCTATAGTAGGCATAAGTGCGGAATGCCTATGCTGGCTAAGATTAATATTATACTTTCGAAATGTTTTCTACACTATGCACTAATAATAATATCAAAAAGAATTTGATTTTGCGTAGTAAGCATCTTTGACTATCATAAGAAGAAATCTCCTCCAATTCTGCGTTTGCATTGTGTGTGTGGTGGGAGGTCTTATGGTAGTTTCATTTTCCAAAAGCATTTCGAATTGACTTTAAAAATTATTTTGTTGTTATAAAGAATAACTGTTTTACGATCTCACACCAGTCACCATGACTGACTCGGAGTTTATTGTTTCCCTTCTAAACTCTGGGTGCCCACCAATTTCCACACGGGCAGCCTAGAGTTATATTATCAGGATATTCTGGATATTCTGGAGCTTTGGAGATAAAGCTGGATGACGAGACGTAGTATTTGTATCTGATATTATTTATTCCGCTGTGTATTCTGTATGAGGACAAGTTATATAACTGTCCATTGTTGTATATTGACTCTGATTGATGTATGTATAAAAACTGATATAATTCTTTGTTTTAAAAGGCTAGTGTTTATCTATTATATATTGTTCCGCTGCGATATGTGAGATTCTGATATTGTCTCTGTTCTGTATCTGTTGTTGTTTTGTTGTTCTTCTTCTCTTTTTCTTCTATCTTTTCTTCTTTTTCTTTATCTAAAACCCTCACTATTGGAGTTTTCGGCACTCGATTGCTCGGCAGTCGATAAAGTGAGTATCGATGTCGAATTTTCGAAAGTCGAAAATTTCGGTACGTGACATAAATCGAACCGTTCGATTTAACCAAAAATTCTTGCTTGCCCCAAACACGCCCAGATCTGCGCTGCGGCGTATATCTCGTCGCTGCGATTCCAACGCTTCCTGTTTCGTCGAATTTCGACAAAGTATGCAAAAGTTACGGTATTTTGAAGTTAATACGATTTAATATATATTCAATTTACAATTTTCTTTTATTTTTCAACCTTTATTCATCACCGCCGTGTATTTTGTTTTGGAGAGATCTGGGCTGCACACAAGTGCTTCTCCCCTACCATCGTTCCCAGACTTTTGAACGTGAAAACAACCCATGCCGCCGCCTTCTAGGGTTCCAAAACGCAACCACCTCGCTCATCTTTTCGTTGATCAGGGACCATCGGAAGAAACGCCACCACGAGTTCCACCCTCTCCCCTGAACACATGGCACTCGGCCACCCCAAGCCTTCACGAAACGCGAACGAAATGCATGCATTCGAACCCAGATTTCCATCGATCCGCTTCATTTTAAGCGATCTTGGCCGTTGATCTGAGAGATCTCGTCGCCCTCTACAACATTGTAGTTGAAGATTTCTCGAATCGATTGATAGATTTAGAGAGATCAAAGGGGAAAGAAATCAAAATTCTGGCCATTGGTGATAAAGAACGGCGGCTAACCCTAGTTTGGTCTTGAGTGAAAATAAAAAGAAACAAGGCCTTTTATAGAAAATTCTCAAATTACTATTCATCGAAAATTTTCCGAACTCCAAATCGAGCGTGCCGGCTGGCGTTTCCAAGGTTTTACCCGTGTTCCGAACACAATGCGACGTGTTTCGAGAGCTAATTCGATCATATGTGAGAGTTACGGAAATAAACGATCAAATTTAAATCAAATCAATTTAAAACGATTTCGATGCGTTTTAGCTTGCCTCGGACAGACGACAACTCCGATTGACACGAAATTTGAAACCTTACAATAATTTCACATTACGGATCCGATGAAACTAGTTTCGTCAAAATACGAGACTGTTTGAAAAATGGTCATTTTCACTCGTCAATTAAATATTAAAATATTCAATTTTCTCAATTTAACTTTTAATTCAATTTTAAAAGTTCTATAACATCATTATAACTCCAATATGATTTAATATAACTTTATACATCATTTTTAAATACATTTAATCCAATTTCCAATTTATTTCTGGAATTTCAAATATTAGTTATCGATTTAATTATACAATTAAATCACTATATTCGAAATTACATCTATTCGACTTACAAATCTTACTTGTTTATATTTAAAATAAATTAAATATACGAATTTCAAATGACAAAAATTCTGGGTCGTTACAGCGTGATTGTACAATTTTGGGTTAGGAGCTACTAAGGAAGGATTGTAATCAAGCCCTTACATTCATTTAGTTGCTTTAGTTCATGCATATATAAAAAAAACAAAAAAAATCCTAAAGTAAACTTTTTTTACTTAGCTTAGTTTTTTTTGAAATCCAAAAAATCTTTTCAAATCTTTTCCTTTGAAAAAATAAAATCAAACAAAGTCCAAAATCCAAAAACAAGCATTTTTCTTAATTTGGTTTTTTGAGAAAAACAAAATCCAAACAAACCTTTTCGAAAACAAAAAAATCAAAAATCAAAAAACAACAAAAACATTAAAAAAAACACAAAACAAAAAATCAAAACTCCCTTTTGAAAAATAAATTCTTTTTTGTAAATATTTTCCTTTAATATATATATATATATACATAATTTTTCACTTCGCTTCATTTTATCTTCTAAACCTTATTTCATTTTCTTAAACTTGATTCCCACTTCTCTCTCTCCTTGACTTTTTCTTGTGCATGAGTACATGAACTCGTGACACAACAATAAATCGTTTAACTCAAACAAACATTCCTCCAACGATGGCGAACGAAAACGCCCCTCGAACTCTCATGGATAGAACCTTTCCCTAAAGAGTTTCTATTCCTTCTTGTATCAGATTACCTGCCCCGATGGGTAATCACTTCGAAATTCATTCCAATCATATTCCCACGCTTTCGAAATTTAGGAACTTTGAACATGATAACCCTTACATTTTCTTAACAAATTTGAACAAGTTTGTACAACCATTAAAATCCAACAATTATGCGATGATGGAATCAAACTTCGGTTAATTCCATTTGCCCTTACCGATTACGCTGAGAAATGGCTGTATAGCTTATCGTCGAACTCAATCAAAACTTGGGAAGAATTTGTTAAAGTTTTCTTAAAAAAGTTCTACCCGTTGGCAAAAAATAACTAAAATCTGAAACAAAACTGTCAATTTTCATCAATTCAGGGGTGAACCTTTTGGATAATATTTTGAAAGATTCAAAGAAGTTTTGATAAAATGTCCACACCATAATTTTGAAAATGGACTCTTTGCTAAATCTTATACGATGGACTTGAAAACGGCTCATGAACCATGCTTGAATCTATGTGCCATGGCAATTTTCTCGCCCACCATCACAACGATACTTGGAAATTCCTTGAAAACTTGGCAGAAAAGTCATCCCAATGGGAACGTTCTAACGAAAAATCCATTTACTCACGATCGAGCGCACACTCGATAGGATCATCTTTGGCTTTGGAAGCTAAAATCGATGCGATGATCAATAAATTCGACATCGTTTTCTCATCCAACCAAATGAACCAAGCTTCCGAACCAATGTGTTATAAATGCAACAATTTGAATCACATAGCCGAGCAGTGTCCTAACTCAATAGAACAACTTAATACTTTTAACAAGGTTAAGAATGACCTGTTTTCTCCAATGTACAATCCTGGTCGAAGAAATCATCCTAACTTTGCATGGAACCAAAATAATTCAAACATGAATTTGGCCCGTCCTAATTTTCAAGCATTTCTGAACAATGCTTCAAATCCTCTCTTTCAGCCCACTTTCAACAAAATTTTGCGGCTCCGTCTCAAAATCAACTGCAATAATCTTTTGCTTCCCAAGACAATAAACGATTGACTTCACTTGAGAAAAGTCTTGAAATTTTGGCTAAAGCAACCACTCAAAGCCTCCAATCAAACAACTATTTGTAAAATTTGTTAACCTCGTACATGCAGAATACAAGTCAGTTGATTGTGAAACTTGAAATGCAAATGAGTCAATTAGCTACCTCTGTGAGTGAACATGAACGAGGCACTTTCCCAAGTCAGCCAGTTCCGAATCCCAAAAATAAAAACACGAATTTGAATCAAGCACATGTTGTTTAGGATAGCAACGTAAACCAAATGAATGCTATCATGACTTTGTGTTTCGGTAAACAAATCAATAACTAAGTTGTTAATCAAACGATTTACCGAAAGCTCCTCTTGACACTTCGAAAACGACAAGTGATTCAGAACAAAGCATTGAGCCAAATATCGAATCAAATTCCACTCAAAATCCTTCTTCTACTCAAGTAGACCGACCTATTGAGTATCGTGTTCCATTTCCACATCGCCTTCGACCCAAGAAACACTCTGATCAAATGGAAAAAAATGTTGGAAAATTTTAAACAAATGAAAATGAAACAATCCTCTTCTTGATATAGTTCAACAAGTCCCGACTTACGCTAAGTTTCTAAAGGACTTGCGTACTCAAAAACGACACACTCATGCACCTAAGAAAGTTTTCTTAGCTGCCGATCTTAGTGAAGTTTTGTCTCAATCAATCCCCATTAAATACAAAGATCCTGGATGTCCGACAATGTCGTGCATAATAGGAGGCAAAACAAATAAACGTGCTTACTAGACTTAGGTGCGAATGTCAATTTGATTCCTTATTCAGTTTACCAGCAACTTGGCTTAAATGAACTAAAACCGATGATAGTAAC
The DNA here is from genome assembly GCA_030737815.1 of Allium fistulosum. Taxonomy (NCBI): domain Eukaryota; kingdom Viridiplantae; phylum Streptophyta; class Magnoliopsida; order Asparagales; family Amaryllidaceae; genus Allium; species Allium fistulosum. The sequence continues at coordinate 12,752,427 of JASFAW010000014.1, forward strand.
TCTTCAGTTTGTCGATCGTTCAATCAAGAAAGCCATGGGAGAAATCGAGGACGTACTCATCAAAATCGGTCAATTCATATTCCCGGTCGATTTCATCGTCCTTGAAACATAACCTGTGAATAATTCGATGAGTCAAATTCCATTGATTTTAGGCCAACCTTTCTTGGCTACTTCAAATGCTCTAATCAATTATCGAAACGGTTCAGTGAAAATTTCTTTTGGAAACATGACTTTGGATCTTAACATCTTCAATCTTGAAAATCAATCGAGAAACCACGTGACCAAACGTTGGAAGTTAGCTCCATTCAAGAAAATTTTGATAACAAAACAGTTGACCTTAACAACGAATGCGAGACTGAATACGAACAATTGTTTCAAGACGAGCCCAACGAGATTGAAAACGCGCTTCTATTTGAACCACTTATGGTTGAGTCAAAACTTCAACCGAATTCTTTGACTGAGCAACCTCCTAGGTTGGAACTCAAACCTCTGCCGGATCACCTTAAGTACGCATACTTAGGTGACAACGAAACGTTTCCCGTCATAATCACTTTAAATCTTTCTCTTAATCAGGAAGCTTCCCTTCTTTCAATTCTATCGAAAAACAAAGAAGCAATTGGATGGTCGATCATCGATATAAAGGGAATTAGTCCCACTCTTGTTCAACATCGTATCCACTTAGTTGACGAACCCAAGCCTGTTCGTGACGCGCAATGAAGGCTTAACCCAAAAATGAAGGACGTGGCTCGAGATGAAATACTTAAACTCCTCAATAACGGAATCATATATCCTATTTCTAATAGTTCGTGGGTTCGCCCAATTGATGTCTTTCCTAAAAAGTCTAGACTTACCGTTATCAAGAATGATGCTAACGAACTCATTTCAACTTGTACTCAAACAGGTTAGCGTGTTTGCGTTGATTATCAAAAATTAATGCTGCAACACGTAAAGATCACTTCCCTCTTCCTTTCATTGACTAAATGCTTGAACGATCAGCTGGCTACGAATTCTATTGCTTTCTTGATGGTTATTCCAGTTATAACCAAATTCCAATCGCTCCTGAAGATCAAGAGAAAATGGCTTTCACGTGTCCCTTTGACACCTTTGCATCTCGACGTATGCTATTTGGCCTTTGCAACACTCCTGCTACTTTTCAAAGATGCATGGTCAGCATCTTCTCTGATATGATCGAATGCTTTCTGGAAGTGTTTATGGATGATTTTTCCATCTTTGGAAACTCTTTTTCTGAGTGCTTACACCATCTTGAGTTGGTTCTTAATCATTGCAATGGCAAACACTTAACATTAAATTGGGAAAAATGTCATTTCTTGGTCAAACATGGCATTATTCTTGGGCATGTCATTTCAAACAAAGGCATTGAGGTAGAAAGCTAAAGTTGACGTAATTACGAATCTACCCATACCCAAATCTATCAAAGATATTTGTTCATTTCTTAGATACACTGATTATTATCGACGCTTTGTAAAGGACTTTAGTAAAATCGCTCGACCTCTAACGACTCTTCTTGGAAAAGACATTGTTACCCGGCACCTTGGTCGGGCTACAAGGCGACAGTTAAAGACATTATCATGAGCATGAGACAAGGTTCTGACTAAGAGGAGCCTGTTGATATACGGGTTTGATGTAGTCGACATGTTTTGGCATTTAGGTACGGTTCGACACACGTCGCTCGGTCCACATGGCTCGGCAAGCCTCGTTCGGACAGTTGAGTCATTGTCGCCCGGTATGTACTGCTCGGCTTCACGAAGTGGAGTAACACATGGCTCGGTCGAAGGGACGCCTCATTTGGTCTGAATTATTCGAGATGCCTCATTCGGTTGAGATGGCTGGGCATTTCTCTTTCGGTCTCAGGGAGTCCTATTCAAAAGCAGTTCAGTCCGGGAGGAGCACAGTATATGCCGCTCAGTAAGGGTGGCTCGGCATTGGAGCGTTCGGTAGGAATACCTTAGTCCCATGCTGCTCGGCCATAGAGGGACGGTTATGTGACTTGGCGAGGAAGGCTACGTGGCTCGGTGACCCTCGAACGACATTGAAAGGGAGATCAAGCGGCCCGGCCAAGGGGCGCTCGGCATGGACGCCTTAGTCGTTCGGCTCGGCAAGGCCTCGCTCGGCATCTCTCGATCGGCGTTTTGTCGTTCGGCGTGTCTCGATCGGCATACCAGGCTCGGTGCGCAGAAGTCGTCTACTATGGGCCGAAGTACCTGGTTCCCGGGCCCGCACAAGAAGTCCAGCCTAACTTCGTCTATAAATAGAGGGGCAGGGGCGTAGTGAAAGAGGACCTTTTTTGAGAGAACGCTGGGGAGACTCTGCCATTTTCAAGGCTCATTTCTTTTCTACAAAAAAACTTGTACTCAAGTTGTTGGTTCACAGATTGTATTTGTATTCAATTATTCGAAGAAGTAATAAAGATTATGATCAAAGTGGACGTAGGTAGTTACGCCGAACCACTATAATTCTGGTGTTCTTGTTTTTGTAGTTAATTGTGCATACATTCCTCTATTTTAATTTTCTATCTTCATTAATCTCTCTACACAAATCCTTTCTTGGGTGTTAATGACCAATTTTGGTGCTAACATTTTGGTGCGTTCATTGAGAAATAACATTCTCAGGTTATTAGGATCTACTTTGTAGCTACTGGATTGAAGAAATCCCCCGAAGGAGATCCAAGTCATCCACAGGAAGTCTGTTGATTCTACTCAGAGTTCCTACCAATAACTCTATAATGGGAAGACCTCGTACTAGATCAGCCTCCCACAATGCAGATGTCAACGAAACCGCTAGCGTCCAACAAGTAGGACCCAACAATCAACAAGCTAATCTGGGCGCAGGGACCATCACCGCCCAAAACTAAACGGAAGCTGTCACCGGGACAGAGTTCAACGAGCTGATGAGAGAACTGATGGAAAGCAGAAGACAGCTTAACGAGCAGATTCAAGCTAACACCAACCTCATGACTCAGCTCACTCAAAAACAGCATCAGAATGCTGGAGGAAGTCCTGCTTCCTACTCCTCGTCCGACAGCTCTGCTTCATCTGATGAACCTCCTAAGCGTAGACGCCGTAGAACTAAAACAACGCAAATAGGTGCAGTGCACCAGGAAAATCGCGCTCAAGCTGAAACAGTAAACTTAGTATCTGGAGCATGGGTGGAAGCTGGACGATTGGCTCACCAAGGTCATGATGAAGCAGGTCCCTAGGATACACGTTTGGTAGATCGCCAACAGAGGAGGCACCAATCGGAACGGTCACGCATGATGGATTCCAACTTGCCATCTTCCATACAAACCCCAGACCTATCAGCCATGGTCAGACAGCTGATGAGGGAAAATCAAGGTTTAACTAATGATGATTGGGGCATATCTAGGAGTCATACTCCGTTTACAGATGCTATCCTACAAGCTGAGTACCCTAGGAAGTTTAATATGCCGACTATCCCGGCCAACGAGGGGAAGACTGATCCCGACAGCATGTAATGAGGTATGGGTGGATGATGGATTCAGCTAGGGCGAATGATGCAACTAAATGTAGATGTTTCCCAATAACTTTATCTGGAATCGCTACCATGTGGTTTACCCGACTTTCTCCACGGTCTATCTCCAATTTTAATGAGTTAGCGACGAAATTTGTGGAGCAGTTCAGGATTGATGCCACTTGTCCCAAGGATGTTATGTCCTTGTCTAGTGTAATTCAGGCCCTAGGGGAATCGTTAAAGTAGTACTTACAAAGATTCCACGTTGCTGCTACTGAAGTTAGCAACCCAAATGACCATGCCATTTTAATGGCCGTAATGCGAGGAGTAGATCCGGATTCAGAGTTTGGTGACTGGCTGGTAGGGAAGCCTCCGGCTACACTGGAACGTTTTTACTCAAAGGCGCATCAATTTATAAGAAGGGAAGAAGCAAGGTGGACAAGGTGAGATAATGCGTCGGGACCCGACAAGGAGACTGTGCAAAGCAACATTGCTGTAAAACAATCTGGTGACAACTTTGGAAAAGTCCAGGTCAATGTTCAAAACAAGCCTGAGCAGTCAAAAGGATCTGGAGGAGGAAATTAAGGAAAGAAAAGGGAAGCCGGAAAGAAAAGGGAAGCCGGAAGTGGAAACCAAGGATCCCAACTTACAATGAATACACTCCTCTGAATGCATCTCTGGAAAATATTTACCTATCGATATGTAATACTTTCCAATATCGAAAGCCATGCCCAAAAGAGTCCACCGAAGAACAAAAGCGGACTGGGAAGTATTGCCACTTCCATGAGACTTACGGGCACAATACCGAGGAGTGTAGGCACCTCCATGATGCGATTGAAAAGCTAATTCGATAGAAAAAGTTACAGGAGTTTGTAAAGAACCCTCAGGAAGGCGGACAAGGGACATTCGACCCCAATCGTGGGCAGGCCCCACGACGGTTTGAGGAACCCATTCGGACTGGAGGTAGATTAGTCATAAACACTATAATCGGTGGGCCTCACCCTGCAGACAAGAATTGGTAAGAAATGGAGCGCTATGCTAGTTCCTTAAAACATGCAGATTTTGAATGTTGTTCAAACACAGAAGATGGAACTCCGGCAAAGCAACAACGAATGATGACGGATGATATAGTGTTCAGAAGTAGAGATGCCGACCAGGTGGAGGCACCTACCATTGACCCGGTGGTCATCTTGGCCACTATTGGGCCAGCGTTTGTGAGAAGGATACTGATTGACTGTGGAAGTTCTGTTAACATCATCTTCAAAAAGGCATACGACCAGATGAAGATGGAGACAAAGGATCTAAAACCATCTAAAACCCGCATTCATGGCTTTAATGGTGCGGCTACTAATGCAGTAGGCTTTGTTGAATTGCCATTTGAACTTGGGGAAGGTGAACGTAGGAGGGTGCAGATCCTTCCGTTCATAGTTTTGGATGTCGATTCCCCGTATAATGTGTTTTTGGGATGACCGGGCTTGGCAGAGTTTAGGGCGGCTTTGGCCCCATGGTGTTTGGCTCTGAAATTTTCGACAGAAAGTGGAGTTGGTGTAGTGCATGGCGATCAAGCGACTGGTCGTGCATGTTATGTGGCTGAGTTGAAAGAGGCTCAGCGAAGAGAAAGGAAAGGTTGTGGACAGCTCCGTCCGCATCCGAGTCGCAGAAGATTGACAAGTAGTGCCCGAGCGTTGGCTCAGGCAGTATGATCGGATCTATAGAGACATAGATCCGAGAGACGATGCTGAGGAACCCAAGGAGGCAAAAGTAGCACCGGCTGAACTGATAGTTGACATTCCAGTCAGCCATGATGATCTGTCGCGGGTACTTAAGATTGGATCACAACTTAACCCCTCGATGATCGAGGATCTCACTGATTTCCTCCGAGCGAATCTGGATGTTTTCGCTTGGACACATTCTGATATGTGGGGGATTTCTCCCGCCACTGCGAGTCATATGTTGAACATAGACCCAAAATATGTGCCAGTAAAGCAAAAAAGGAGAGGGATGGACCCGGAGAGGTCCGCTGCTCTCAGAGAGGAGGTGAACAAACTCAAAGCCAATGGGTTCGTCCACAACGCCATCTACCAAAAATGGGTCTCTAACCCTGTACTAGTGAGGAAAGCGAATGGGAAATGGAGGACCTGCGTGGATTACTCAGATCTGAACAAAGCATGCCCTAAGGATAGTTTCACTCTACCTAGAATTGATCAGCTGGTCGACTCAACAGTAGGGCACGAGTTATTTTCATTTATGGACGCGTACTCGGGATATAATCAAATCCCGATGCACATTCCAGATCAGGAACATACTAGTTTTGTCACAGATGTAGGACTGTACTGTTATGTAGTGACGCCTTTTGGATTTAAAAATGCAGGAGCAACTTATTAACGTCTGGTGAATCGGATGTTTAAAGACCAAATCGGTAGGACGATGGAAGTCTATGTGGATGACATGCTCGTGAAGTCACGATAGTCAAATGACCACATTCGAGACTTGGTGGAAATGTTTGATATACTCAGGTATTACGGAATGAAAATCAATCCTTTGAAATGTTCCTTTGGCATTGCGTCAGGAAAGCTCTTGGGTTTCATTGTTAATGCACGAGGAATTGAAGCTAACCCAGAAAAGATTCAGGCTATTCGAGACATTCAAGTGCCAGAACCATAAAGCAAGTACAAAGCCTGAACGGAAAAGTGGATGCGTTAAGTTGATTCATATCCAGAGCGATGGACAAGTGCATTCCCTTCTTCGATATAATAAAGAAAGGGAAAATAAATTTTGAATGGACTCCCAACTGCGAGGACGCATTTTGAGCTTTGGTAAGACATTTGGAAAGTCCCCCGGTGCTGTCAAAACCAATAGACCATGAAGGGTTGTATGTATACTTAGCCGTGTCTCAACATGCCATCAATACAGCTTTGGTTCACAAGGAGGATCGAGTTTAAAAGACGGTGTACTATGTCAATAAACGTTTAATGGGAGAAGAAAAGAATTATCCTAAAATTGAGAAGCTAGCCTACTGCTTGGTGATTGCATCACGCAAGCTTCGTTCATATTTTCAGGCACATCCGATCAGTGTTTACACCGATCAACCTTTGCAATAGGTGCTCCAATGTCTAGAAACCTCAGGGAGATTATTAAAATGGAATGTTGAGTTGAGTCAGTTCGATATCACCTACCTGCCACGAAGGACCATATAAAAGCAAGCGCTAGCAGACTTCATCGCGGAATTTACCGTGTTCGACGAACCAGACGGAGATGATGTTATACCCACTATTCGATGGAAACTATACACCGATGGGGCATCCAACGACCGTTGCTCTGGGGCTGGAGTCATTCTAGTAACCCCTGAAAACCGATCTATTTGTTATGCTTTGAAGCTTAATTTCCCAGCTACGAATAACGAAGCAGAGTATGAAGCACTGCTCGTTGGCTTAAAACTTGTCAGGGAGCTCGGAATAAAATCGGTTGAAATCTTTTGTGACTCTCAATTGGTGGTGTATCAAGTGCGGGGAGATTATCAAGCAAAGGGGCAGAAGCTTGCTCCATACCTTGCTCGGGTTCAAGATATTTTGGCAGACCTGGAATATTACGATATTTCACACGTCCCGCGTGAACGAAACACGGAAGCCGATTCATTGGCAAAATTCACAAGTATTGGCGATGCACAGCGAATGGGCTTGGTTCCCGTTGAAGTTTTACAATCTCCGAGTATAAACAAGATGGAAATAGATTTTCTGTTAGAAACAGAAATTGAAAAGGAGTCATGGATGACCCCATTCAAACAATACATATTACATGGGACTTTGCTTGATATAAAGAACGAAAGACGACAAGTCATTCGTAAAGCTTCACGATATATAATGTAAGATGGAATAATGTATCGTAGGGGATTCTCGGTTCCCTTACTCCGGTGCATCGCCCACGATTAGATAAAACGAGTCTTGAGGGAAGTTCATGAAGAAGAATGTAGCGACCATACTGGGGGGCAGAAACTAGCAAAAAAGATCCTCCGCTATGGATACTATTGGCCAACTGTAAATCGGGATGCTGCAGACTATGTAAGAAAATGCGACAAATGTCAAAAGTTTGCGAAAATCCCGAGAGCTCCGCCAACGGAACTCATACAAATGGTTAGTCCCTGGCCATTTGCGATTTGGGGGATCGATATAATCGGTTCCTTACCAATTTCCAGAGGTGGTGCGAAATATGCAATTGTTGCGGTTGATTACTTTACCAAGTGGGCAGAAGCAGAGCCTTTAGCTACGATCACCACCAAAAAAGTAATTAGTTTCGTTGTAAGAAAAATCATATGCCGTTTTGGACTCCCACGAACTATCATTACGGACAATGGAATTCAATTTGAAAGTAGGGAGTTCAAAGAATTTTGCCAAAAATATCACATTGAGAAAAGGTTTTCGACGGTCGCTCACCCTAAAGCGAATGGACAAGTAGAAGCCGTAAATAAAATAATCAAGTCAATATTAAAGAAGCGTTTAGAGAAGGCTAGAGGCAAGTGGGTGGATGAGCTTCCGACAACGCTCTGGGCTTACAGAACCACCCACAAGTCCGCGACTGGCCATACTCCATTTACCTTGGCATATAGCACTGAGGCTGTGATACTCATGGAACTTGAAGTTCCTTCTCATCGGGTAACTTATTATGGCCCTAAGACGAATCAGAATCTCCTATTGGAATCGCTGGACTTTGTTAACGAAAAACGTGAAGAAGCTGATTTAAGAGTGTTAGGAACTGGAGATAGTGGTTTGATGAAAACAACCTTTGTAACTTATTTTATTATAACTTATATACTAACACTATTGTTTAGATATATATGAATGTTATTACGCAGGATATATATAAGGCAGGTACCGATTATTGAAGACTGTACAATATAAAGATCAAGAATGAAGAAATCAAGTTTGAAGACTCATGAGTATCAAGATCTCAAGATAAGTGTCTAGTTTATTGTTAAAACTTCATAATAGCATGGAAATCTTCATTCCAAATTTCATTTGGGATGGAACCCATTTCTATCTTCTTAGTGGCTTACAAACCCACGACAAGTAGCTTACAAACCTACGACAAGTGGCTTACAAACCCACGAACATCCTGGTTTTGTACAAGTTCTCGAGTCCTGATGTGATGAGATATTCTGCAGGAAGAAGCTTGCAAAACTACTTCAAAATAGTTTTTCAAAATGATTTTCAAAACTGCTTTTCAAAATGTTTTAGCCTTAAAATATTCTTTGTTTTTGTTTTAAAATAAACTCTTGTTTTAAACTTCGTTTGTTTTTAAAACTATCTTCTGATTTTTAAATATTCTTTTATAATATATATATATATACTTGAGATTTAAAATCAAATTTATATATACATTCTAAAAATATATTTTTCTACTCTTCTTTATTTTAAAACATAGGAAAATTAGTTTATTTTACTCCAGAATCATTTCATCTTGTTTTCCTTTCAATACCATTTTCAAAACAAATTTTACATTATTTTTAACTTAGGGATGTCGACACCATGGGATACCCCATGTCGACATGGTGGCCGTTAAATTCAAAAGTTCCAATTTTCAAAAGAAGTGTCTATTCATTTAAATCTCTTCACGAATGGTTATGGCCGTTACTGGTCTATAAATAGCCTTCACAAATAATTTTTTTAACTAACTAGTTTCTTTTTTTCTTCACTCCTTCTTCTCCACAAATCCATATTCTAAAATTTTCATATTTTTAAGATCGTGCCGAAATTCTGCCGAATTCTCAAGTGAATCAAATTAGAATCTCATTCTTGTTTGGTTCTCTACCCTCTCTCGAAGATCAAAGTGCTATTCAGAGTTATAAGATCAATTTGTAATCAAAAGTTTATCGAGTCTCTCTATAAGGTGTGGTTGTGCCTGGAAATCAATTGGGTAATCTTGTGGCCCGTAAATCAAGAGAGTTTGCCTCGGACTCGTGAGATAGGAGGGTACCTCAAGGCCTTTAGAAATTGAGGATTGTAATCTCGACTTTGGTATAATAAAAATCTGTATGAGGTGTTCTGCCTTGGTACAGGACTTGATGTAGGGTAACTCCGAACCAGTATAAAATCCGGTGTGTTCTTTCCTTTTACTGCTTTTTATTCACTTTCTGCATCTGTGTTTGATTCTGTGATTGTTCTGTGATTAAGTTCTGCATTTTTTTGTGTCATAATTTTAATTTAGTCCATATAAGTCTTAGAATCCATTAAACACTATTCACCCCCTCTAGTGTTAAATTAGCCTTAAGATCCTTAATCCGCACTCCCTTTCAATTGGTATCAGAGCATAGGTTTTCATAGTTTTCATGATCTGAAACTTGAAAAGTTAAAAATGGCATTTTTAGGAAATTTCGTTAATATAGTTTGAATTTATGCAATTCATCAAAGTATCATAGGTCTGCATATAGTTTTTATGAAAAAACAAGTTATCTACCGAATTGGTTTGTTATGCAGAAACAGACATGTTACATAGCTTTTGAAGAATCAACAACCAATGGACAAACCGTGCAAATTGAGAAAGATAAATGGATACTTGATAGTGGCTGTTCAAGGCATATGACTGGAAATCCCGAGATACTCAATGACATTATATATCAAGATGGTGGATTGGTCAACTTTGGAGACAACTCAAAAGGATATGTGATTGGCATCGGCAATGTCGGTAATTCTAAAACTCCTCTTATTTCTAATATTTTGCTAGTTAGGAATTTAAAACATAATCTGCTTAGTATAAGTCAACTATGTGATAAAAGATTTAAAATTAAATTTGGAAAAGATAAGTGTCACATCGAAGATAATAAGTCAAATATTATCTTTGAAGGAATTAGGAAGAAAAACATTTACATCCTTAGTATGAAAGTTTCAAACGATAACTTATGTCTTTTGGCTAATACAAGTGACCCTTGGATTTGGCATAAAAGATTTGGTCATTTAAATTTCAAACTGTTATCTAGGTTATCAAAACTTGACTTAGTTAGAGGTCTTCCCAAGTTAAACTTTAAAGTAGATAATATATGTGATGCTTGCCAATTAGGAAAACTTAAGAAAAGTTCATTTAAATTAAAAGATATGATTTCTACTTCTAAACCTCTAGAATTACTTCATTTAGATTTATTTGGTCCATCTCAAGTTCAATCAATTAATCACAATAAATACGTTTTTGTAATTATAGATGATTATTCTAGATATACTTGGACAATTTTCTTAAACTTAAAAGTGATGCTTTTGAATTATTTAAGAATTTTACTAAAAGAATTCAAAATCAACTTTATTTAAAAATAAAAACTATTCGTAGTGATCACGGTGGAGAATTTGAAAATGAAAATGTTGAGAATTTCCGTAATAAAAAAGGAATCACTCATAATTTCTCTTTTCTAAGAACTCCACAACAAAACAGAGTGGCAGAACGTAAGAATAGAACGATTCAAGAGTGTGCTAGAACAATACTTTCTGATAGTAACTTACCTAAAAACTTTTGGGCTAAAGCAGTCGCTACAGCTTGTTATATATTAAATAGGATTTTAATTAGACCATTAACTAATAAAACACCATATGAATTACTTTACAATAAGAAACCCATAGTAGCTTATTTTAAAGTTTTTGGTAGTAAGTGTTTTATTCGTAATACAAAAGATAATTTAGATAAATTTGAACCTAAATCCGACAAAGGTATCTTTATCCGATATTCTAATAGAAGTAAAGCATTTAGAGTTTATAATTTAAGAACTAACACTATTGAAGAAACAATGCATGTATCTTTTGATGAAAATTTTAAAGATACTGTACAAATAGAAGATGAAGAAGATTTTGTAACTTTAAATAATGAACCTAATGAAACTAATTGTGAAATCGTTCAACCTAATAAAAGAATTAGGCTATTAAAAGATCATCCTGTAGAAAATATACTAGGAAATATTGAATCTATAGTTAAAACAAGAAATCAACTAAATAGTATGAGTAATGTAGCTTTTATATCAACTATTGAACCTAAAAATCCAAAGGAAGCATCATCTGATGATTCATGGATTCTTGCTATGCAAGAAGAATTGAATCAGTTCACCAGAAATGATGTTTGGAAACTTGTTCCTAGACCTGAGGGTAAAATATAATTGGAACAAAATGGGTTTATAAAAATAAAATGAATGAATTCGGTGCGGTCCGTTTTCATAACTACCCGAGTAATCTCCCGAGGTCGTGAGAAATAAAGCTCGTTTAGTCGCGCAAGGTTATTGTCAAGAAGATGGAATTGATTATGACGAAACCTTTGCACCCGTAGCAAGATTAAAAGCTATCAGGATTCTACTTGCTTTCGCAAACTACAATAATTTCAAGTTATTTCAAATGGATGTTAAAAGTGCTTTTCTAAATGGTTTTGTAAAAGAAGATGTTTATGTTGAACAACCTCCACTTTTTGAAAATAATGAATTTCCAAATCATGTATATAAACTAAAGAAAGCTTTATATGGTCTGAAACAAGCTCCTAGAGCCTGGTATGAAAGACTAAGATCTTATTTACTACAATCTGGTTTTCAAATTGGTAAAATTGATACAACTCTTTTTATTAAAAGAAACAAAAATGATATTCAATTAGTACAAATATATGTAGATGATATAATATTTGGGTCAACTAATAACATAATGAATAAAGAATTTTCAGATATAATGACTAAAGAATTTGAAATGAGTCATATGGGAGAACTAAGCTTCTTCTTAGGACTTCAAATCAAACAATTAGATAAAGGAATTTTCATTTGTCAAGAAAAATATGCTAAGGATTTAATTAATAAATTTGGATTGACCACTTCTAGTGGGAAACCAACTCTAATGATAACTAATATAGCTTTAATAAATCAAAAGATGTTGATCAAAAATTATATAGGGGAATGATTGCTTCGCTGCTTTATACAACAGCAAGTCATCCTGACATCATGCATACTGTCTGTCTCTGTGCAAGATACCAATCTCAAACTAAAGAAACTCACTTAAAAGCTGTTAAAATAATTTTAAGATATGTAAAACATACTTTAGATTATGGTTTATTTTACCCTAAAAATGATGTATTTGATTTAATTTCATATTATGATGCTGATTACGCTGGTTGTAAATCAGACCGAAAAAGTACAAGTGGAACTTGTCACTTTCTAGGACATTCTCTGGTTTCCTGGTTTAGTAAGAAGCAAAACACTGTATCCTTGTCAACAACTGAAGCAGAATATATATCTGCTGCTTTGGCTTGTTCTCAAGTTATATATATGCAACAAACTTTAAAAGATTTTGGATTAACTATAACTAAATCACCAATTTATTGTGATGATACTAGTGCAATAAACTTATCTAAAAATCCAACTCATCATGCTAGAACAAAACATATTGATATTAGACATCATTTTCTTAGAGATGATATAAGTAAAAGAGTCATAACTCCTGAATATATTAATACTGAAAAACAAATTGCTGATATATTAACCAAACCATTAAATGAACAAAACTTTACTAAATTTAGAAGAGAATTAGGTATATGTTCATTAACTGAAATATAAATTATAAATAATACAAGTATAGTTAATAATTAATATAAATAAAATTTTCTCAAAAATTGAACTGGGCATGTCGACATGACCCATCCCCCTATGTCGACATACAGGCCGAGATTTTCAAATTTAAATTTCCCTATAAAATTAGTTATTTGGTTATATATTTATATATTTCGACTTTACTCCTTTTATCTGTTCTATTCTCTGTAATAAACTTCTAAAACGGTAAATTAATCCTCTTTTAATAATGAACCTTCTTCACTCACTTCTCCTCATTCTGGTCCTTTTCAACGTTCCACACACGTATGAGTCATCAAATTACAAGAGAAGATGAAAGATTTGCTTCAAATAATGATGGAAATTCAAGTGAGTCAACTGCGAATGGCTAGAGAATAAGATAGGCAAGGCAGAATTCTTAGGAATTTACAAAAATTACTTATGGATAACCATGCCAATCCCATTGTCATCGAAGAATCATCACAAGCCATGGATTCTGAAGAAGAAGAGCCTCTAGAAGAACCACAAGAGGATCAAGAAGAAGAACATCCTCTGCCAAATCCGGATGTTCATATGGACGAAGACGATGGCGTGATTTGCGTTGGAGAGGTCCTTTTTGATGCTAATGGGAACTTGGTCGAACCACGTGGAAACTTTTGTCTCCACTATCCAAATTGTTCGGTCCATAAATCACCAATAGTTAAGGGTCCTTGTTAAGTGTTTTTCGTTTTTGTTTTTCTCTTTCTTGATTATATATTGGTTTGTTAATTTGTATATAAAGTGTTATCTTAATTAATGTTCTTCTAAAAACAATCTTTGGTGTATAAAATCTTGAATTCCATTTAACTTAGGATGCTATATTTCACTCATACATAGTTATTATTCTTATATCATATGTTTGTTTATCTCATTTTCTATTAAGTTCAAGGTTTATAGGTGTTAACGCTTAAAAGTGAACGCTAACACCCGGTGTGTGTAATAGAATTGTGAAAGCACCACCCGTTGGTACGGGAACAGAATATAAGCTGAAAATAGCAGAAAAGCAGTAAATGAACAACAGATTTATAGTGGTTCGGCCCGTAATTGAGCCTACGTCCACTTTATAGTCTTTTATTGCTGATTCGGTTACAATTTGATACAATATCCTTCAAAATACAATATAACTTGATCATGAAAGCACTCTTGACTACTAGCTCGATCTTTGATGATGAAACTCGACGAATCCGTGTTGGATGTAAGGAGTTCTTCTCGAAGTTTGTTGTAGTGTCTCGAATGCTTGAAGATCTTTGATTGCTGAATGAGAGGAGACTTCGACAGCGTAACGGCGCTTGAAGAAATGAATGGCCAAAAGTCCCCCTCATGTTGGAAGTGGCGGGGTATTTATAGGAGCTGATTTGGACTCTGGAAATCTTCCTAAGTCCTAAGTCGTAGCCGACATAGGGTAGGTCGGTGACGAGTTAGGGGATTGGGTTAGGTCGGTGACGAGTTAAGGGATTGGGTTGTTCTGGGCTCATCCTGTGGTTTTGTCTTCGACAAGTGTTAAGTCGTAGCCGACTTATCAGACAGGTAGTATAAGCATGGGCTCTGGACTTTAACCTTGTAGCCTTTAAGTCGTAAGACCCTTAAGTCGTAAGACCTTAACTCGTAAGACCTTAACTCGCTGAGTCATTAAGTCGGAACCCCCTTTCTTTAAGTTGTAGATAGCTTAACTCGTTGAGTCGTTAGGACCATGAGTCGTAGGCTGTGAAGCTCTTAAGTCGTACACCCACTAGGTCGTAAACTGTTAAGTCGTGGCCTGTCGAGTCGTAGACTGTTAAGTCGTATACTTCCTAAGTCTTTAGGAACTGGAGCTATAAGTCATGAGCGACTTAAGCTAAGTTGTAACTCATTAGGTCGGAACCTTCTTAAGTCGTAGTCTTTAGGTCGCAACACTGCTAGGTCGCGAAGTCTTTAGGTCGCAACACTGCTAGGTCGCGAAGTCTTTAGGTCGCGACATTGCTAGGTCGCGAAGTCTTTAGGTCGCAACACTGCTAGGTCGCGAAGTTACCTTCAACAGTTAGGTCGGAGACTCTCTTAGGTCGTAGCTCCCTAACCCGGTAGGTCGTAAGTCGTTCAAGCCGTAGATTCTCTTTCAGCAGCTAAGTCGTAAGTCGTTGAGTACACAGGTTTTAGGCTTTTTAACTCGTTGGCTTCTTATAAGTCGTGGCATAATCTGAGTCGTACATTTCTTAACTCGTAAGTCGTTGCTAAAAGGGAGTTAACATTTGCCCCTCGAAGTACACACCTTAAGTCGTAAGTCGTGTGCTTCGATTTCCTTAGCTCGCTTCTTGATGAGTCGTAGGTCGCAAATGACTTAGTATAAGTCGTAAGTCAGATGTGTCGATTCACCTTTCATTGTCCCAGTGAATAAATTGCTTAGGTCGTTCCTCCCCAACTTTACCTGTTCCTCTATTTGAATCCGCCATTAACGACTTTTCAAGCTTTCCAAAGACGATTCAGACCTACTGGTTGCCAGTCATCCTTATTTCCTTCTCACGTAAGTGGATTCGATTGCTATTCATTCCTCGATTATCACCCAATTACGAACCCCACTTTCACCATCGACCCCCCTTTTCTCATGCCGTACTTCTCTGCAATCCTTGTTTCAATTGATTACTGATGGGTTTGAGACGGCTTGTCCTGGTTTTGGATAGTCGGTTAGAACAAGATGATGGACAACAGCATTTCAGTTTGATTGATTCGTGGTTTGTGATGGAATGACATTAGACCGGGTTTATGGTGATTTCGGGATGATTAAATGCGCTGAGGGAACGAGAGTTTTGGTTGGAGGAGAAGCTAATGGGTTAACGGGTTAAGGAGTTAGCGAATTGATGTATTGGGGAGAAGACGAACGACTCAAGGCCTTCGCGTTCTGAATAGAAATCTTGAGACCTAAGTCCTAAATCATATACGACCTAAAGTAGGTCGTAGGTCGGTAACGACCTAAGACTTGACAATTTTTCATTGCCTTGAGACCTTTCTTATGCAGCACTCCTTAATAGACTGATGGCTTAACTTAACTCGTAGCTTGCCCTTAGGTCGTGGACGAGTTAGCACTTAAGGATTTAACTTGCGAGCACATCTGAATGACTAGGTCGTGGATGAGATAGCCCTTAACTCGTTACTCGCGAACCCATCTGAACGACTTAATAACTTGAACTCCATGACTTCGAATTCTTGGACTTGAATGATCTGACTTAAGAGAACATGCCTTGAACATCTTGACTCGCACAATACGACCTAAAAGCCCCGACCTACGATAGGTCGTTTAACGACTTAAGACTTAGATGATTTTGCACAGAAGTTGGCTGAACTCTTGAATTTGAACTGTGTTGTGTTACCTCTCACACTGTCTTGACTTTAATGCTAATAACCTGCTTAACACAACATTCACAGAATACTGGGACGAATATACTGCCACTGACTGCCCACATCGAATGACAGATTAGTTGATAAAGAGAAAATTAAATTAAATGAACTGTTATGAGTGAAATGCTACACAATAACCAACTCAAGTGAAGTATTAAAGCAAAATCATAATGGTAAACTAAAACTGATTTGTCTGCATTAACACTACACTTGAGTATTAACAAGTTCTGAAATCTCGTAATCGACTGATTGTCAGTTAGTTTAATTCCAGTTATACTTGCTTTTTCTTATTTTCATTAGTTTTGCACAGCACTTCACACTTTTAGGAAACGTGCACCTTCACTTTTGAACATTCAACTGATTGTGTAGAATGGCATCTCATCAAGAAGACTTGGAACCAACTGGAGAAGCTTTTCCAATTGCTACCCCGTTGAATGATCCCCCGGAAAGGACTCCTACCACTCTGAGTCATAAAGTCTTCCGTCAACTATGCACCCAGTTTGGCATTGCTGAATCTGACGCTTTGCTCCCTGGAGTAAATGACACTGCTGATAGGCCGCCCCACGGCTTTGTCGCAGTGAACCGCCAAATGTGCTTGAGTGGAGCGATTCCCCCGTTTAATGACTGTCTTCGAGAACTTCTCCTTCGATTATCTATCTCCCCTTTTCAACTACACCCTAATGGCTATGCCATCCTGTTGGGTCTGTGTGTGCTTTTTAGGAGAACGCTGGACCGTTTTCCCAGTTTTGGAGAAATTTGCTTCCTGTGCTCATTTGCAAAGAACAAAGACCATCCCTCTATCACAGTTGTAAGGAGTGCCAGGAACCGTAAACTGATTATTGGTCTTCCCGAAAGCGTTCCTGGGTTTCTGAGCCAGTTTTTCTTTGTTCGTTGTCCCCCGGGATTTTACGCCATTTGGAGAGTGGGAAGTACGATTATCTATCTTTTCCCTGTGTTTTCTAAATTCTTCGAAGTCCAAATTGTCAAGTGTTAACTTTTTTTTCTACTGTTTCAGCGCTCCCTCCCCTTCTAGGGAACCTCGTCACAAAACTACCTTCGAGGGGCTTATGGCCGTGCCGGTTGAGGAGAGGAGTGTTCAATTTCTATTGAAAGATGAGTTCCTCCATGAATTTGGACTCTTACATCCTTCCCGCTCTACTCAGTCAGATGAAGTCCCTGATTCTCCAGCTGAGGAGTCAGATGCCCCCGTTCCTGCTAAAGAACCTTCACCGAAAGAACTTACCGTTGAGACTTCATTGGTAAAGTGTTCTACTCTTATCGACATTGCGGGGTCGTCCAGTAAGTTAGCACTTGCTCCGGTTATTGAAGAGGAGGAAAATCTTCACACTCTTGAAAAGACGGCTGAGGTGGAAGTTGAAAAAGATAATTCTCCCATGCACCATGGCGATGATACTTTTGACAGTCTGAGCGACATCATGATAACCTCTCAGGAGCTCTTTAAAGATGATGCCTCTAAAGCGATCTCTTCTGTCATCGAAGCAACCTCTTCTTTGCAACAAACCACAACGCCTTCTATACAAGCCGTCACCATTCCCACACAAAAAAGTGGTTTGTAGTTCGACGCGCATAGCCCACACGCCACACACACTTAGGATTTTGGCACTTATATGCACTTAGCTCCTTAAATTTGAAAATTTCTAAGACTTGCCTTTCTTCTTCAATTTCAGGTTCTACAATGGGGCGAAGTGGATCTTACTTTGACAAATTCCAGCGTCACGGAAGCCGCGACGCTTATGACTTTAGGAGTTATATCGGCGCTCCGAAGGAAACTGATGA
This sequence comes from Allium fistulosum, assembly GCA_030737815.1. Lineage (NCBI taxonomy): Eukaryota > Viridiplantae > Streptophyta > Magnoliopsida > Asparagales > Amaryllidaceae > Allium > Allium fistulosum. Next base: position 12,770,668 of record JASFAW010000014.1, read on the forward strand.
GGAAAGGGCTGCTATAAAGGCTCACGAAAGACGAGCTTACGAAGAGCGTCGTCGGAGAGAAGACGAAGAGCACTATGGGAGTAGAGACGAGCGACGTGACTCTTCCCGCAAAAGCGGCGATCCTTACAAGAGGAAATCTTACGACGATAAGGGGAAGAGTCATACTTCTGATGATTCCAGCAAACGGATCAGACTTGGTGAGAAAGACACATCTAACATCCCGGAAAAGACTACCGCTTCTATTCCTCCTAATACATCGTCCGGTTCTCCTACCCTTAAGGAGTCTGACATCCAGGCAATTATTAATAGGCCTCAGTATCAAGCCGGGGATGGACCTCCCACACTCCAGAGCCGATTTCCAAATTGGTGTTTAAAAGGAGTCCGTTTTGACTTAGACTTGGTTCCCATTGATAAGCAGGCGATGCTGAGAAATGTTGATGCCATCAAGCTTGACATTGAAAGAATGTCTGGATGGCAGAAGCTGGTTGATGAACTTCAAAGGGTCAACCATATGAACCTTGAGGCGATGATGACCATGGAGAACGATAAATCAGAATGGGACAAATGGCGTAAGCAGCACGATGCGGAGATGAAAAGCATTAGCGATGATTATGGGAAGCTCGAAGTTGAAGTTGAAAGACTCAAAAATGAGCTCGCCACTTCTTCCACTTCTTATTCTCAGAAAGAAGAAATGCTTCAAAAACAAGTTCGAGACGCCCATGCTGCTCAGCGAGATACTAAAGTAAAACTTGAAGCAGAACAGCATGTTACTAGAAAATATCATGATGACGCTGCTCAACTTCAGGAGAAAATCAGCTCTCGAGACTTAGAAATTGCGAGGCTGCAATCCCAGTTATTGAAAGTTGAAAGAGAGCGTGATGAAGCTCTCTCTGGTAAGGCTGCGGCTGAAGAATCCCAAAAGGCAACCAAAGCCAACATTGATGCGTCTTCATTCGACTTTTATATGCATTGCGTCCTGGGGCGTGGGAGCCTTTCATTTTTGGGACCAGAATATGAAGTCACATTAGCGGAAGTATGGGAGGCAATCATCGACTTGTTTGGCGGTGCCGGTTATGCTGAAGCAGATCTTCAAGCTACCTACTTAGGTGAGAGCGACCGCGCTGCCCTTGCCAAAGGAAAAGAGCAGCTTATCCGAGTGCGGGCCGAGGCGACGGGAGAGAAGCTTCCTAAGAGAGAAATACCTCCTATAGCTCCTGCTTATACTTCGGCTTTAGCTTACGCGGATATTACTGGCTCTAGTTCTCATTCCACGCCTCCCGCTAAGGTTGACAAAGAAACTGTGACCACTCCTACAGAGGAAGAGGCAATGAAGGACTTCCAAGCTCGGGAATTTGAGATTGATCTCGCTAAACCGGCTTCTCTAGGTAACTTTGACGATTCATGGTCTTCTTTTTTCTCGGAGAATACTGATTTTGATTTCTTTTATTATGCAGCAGACGTGCCGGAAACTGCACCAATTCCTCCTTCTTCAGCTGCCGTTCCTCCTCCTTCTCAAGTTACTCCTCTTCCAGCTTCTCAACCAGGTTCACAGGAAGAACCGATAGCGGCCCTTCAAGGTTTGGACGAACCACCTGCTTCCGAGGAACAGAAAGCAGAAGATCTGGAAGATAGCGAGAAGACCCCGGAGCGGTCTTTTGACTACGACACAAAGCTTTCTACATTTCTTGCTCCGGGGAGTGAGTCTTCTTCCAAGAAGAAGGGGAAACGTGTGGCTTCGAAGAAAGGAAAGAAAAGTTCTTCTGCTGCTGGGGATGAAGCAGAGATTGATCCGGCTGAGTCTCTTTCTCCTTCTTCTCCGATACGGCCTTCGAAACTAATTACCAGGCCGGGTAAAAGCTCCAAGGGTGGGAAGAAGGAGAAATGACTTTGATTTTGTCTTTTCTGCTTTTTGTATTGACCGGAGATTGTGCGGATACCGGTCTCCGCTCCTTTTTGTAATCTGCACAATGTAAAAAGCTTCCATAATATTGAATAAAATAGCTATTTTACTTGTACAAATCCTTGTGTATGTAGGAATATATCTGTTTTTCATTTGAAGTGTAGAGTAAACGATTCTTTTTACTTGTACAAACTCTTGTCTGTGTTTCAAGAACGCATTTATTCCACATCTTCTTTATGTGATATTGTAATGAACTTGTGGTGTGTCGCTTGTATATTACTTTTATCAATGTAACTGAATTGTATAATGTTGCCCCCACACCACAAGTGCATTGCAATATTTCTCGCTTTTACAAGACTGATACTCTTATATTAGAGAATAACTATTCCATTTTTGAGGAAGGAATCATTCTGCTTTTAATAGAGTATATCTCGTTTCTGGAGAAATTTTTACTTTCTCTTTCTGTCAGAAGAACACTTCAACTTTTGGGAATGATCACTTTTATTTGTTTAAAAATGAATTTTCCGGCACAATGAAATGAGCTTCTGAAGAAGGTTTTGATTTTTGTGCCCCAGTAAAGGGTTTATTTTTGGTACTTCAAGAAAGGTGAAGTACGCCTCTGCAGAGGTCTTTTGGTCTCTGAAGAGAAGCAATTTTGGTCTCCGAAGAGAAGCAATTTTGGTCTCCGAAGAGAAGCAATTTTGGTCTCTGAAGAGAAGCAATTTTGGTCTCCGAAGAGAAGCAATTTAGTTCTCTGAAGAGAAGCAATTTTGGTCTTCGAAGAGAAGCGATTTTGGTCTCTGAAGAGAAGCAATTTTGGTCTCCGCAGAGAAGCAATTTTGGTCTCCGAAGAGAAGCAATTTTGGTCTCCGAAGAGAAGCGATTTTGGTCTCCGAAGAGAAGCAATTTTGGCATTTCAGCTCTGGTGAAGTGGGTCTCCGAAGAGAAGCATTTTGCACTTCTACACGAGTGAAATGTGCCTCCGAAAAGGGCTTTTTAGCATTTCATCACTGGTGAAGTGGGTCTCCGAAGAGAAGCATTTTGCACTTCTACACGGGTGAAATGTGCCTTCGAAGAGGGCTTTTGCCTCCGAAAAGGGCTTTTGATTTTGTGCTTCAAGCATGGTGAAGCGTGCCTCCGAAGATGGCTTGTGCCTCCGAAGAGGGCTTGTGCCTCCGAAAAGGGCTTTTGATTGCCTGGAAGTTACTTTCTCATGGTCGGAGGGGTCCACGGGGCGAACACAAGTTGCTTGATTGGATGTTTGTTTGCACAAACGATCGCAATTAACTAACACGGTGCCCCTTTTGTTAGTCCCACCGATCTTTTTGATTGAGGAAAGCTCTCCCATTTATTGGCGTGCCTCGTTAGAGGGCTTTGTTGACCTTTGGGAAGGAGCATCGGTTGGTTGGTGTGCCAGGAAAGTTGCTTCTCAGGGGCGAGTAGATCCACGGGACGGACGCAAGCTGCCTGATCGGATGCATCACGATCAGTTAGCAAGGGCCCTGTTCCTTCTGCTTGGGAAGGTGTCCCTTCGGTGGTTCTACCGGCCCTTTTATTGAGGAGCAAAATTCCTTTTGGTTGCTTCCGTGCTTGCTTGGCCATGTTCTCCCATCATCTGCCCATTAGCGATCTTTTATTATCATTTCCAAGCGTATCTTCGTTCCTTTTGTAAGTAAATTGCCATATCCGAAGAAGTGGACTTCACTGTTGAATAACTTCATGGGACAAACGCGAGTTACCTAGCTGGATGCCTGTTCATATTGACAATCACAACTGGTTAACGAAGGCTTGCCCCAGTGAAGTTGCCAACTTTTTATGTGAGGTTCTCCTTGTATAGGATTTGAATATGGAATTCTTTGTTGCTTGGTATTTGCTTTAATAGATGATTTGTAAGGCTCGCTTAGCTTTGTGATGGGTGAGCTTTGCTTTAATGACCTGCAATATTAGATCGACATTTTAGCAATACATTTAGAGTATTTAAACATCGAAATATAACAGGCATTTTATAATAGAAAACACAGAATGCATAGTTTTTCATTATTCAGTCACACTGATTTCTCAGCGGTTTACAATGCGGAAGTTATACATCCATTATCATTTTTACAAATTCAAGCAATGCTGCTAAGTAAAAAATGGATGCTAGTTATTGTTGTTTCTGAATCTCCGGACTGATTATCCATTTGCACTAGATTCGCAGCTTCGGATTTATATGCCAGAAAAAGTGAAAGATGCCCCAGTTGCAGTTTTGTGGACAATTAACAGTCGTCCCATCTTCTGCCTGCTGGGTGTGGACCTCCTGTGACAACATTAATGACAAGCTTTTTTGAATCTTGTGCTGCAGTGTTGTTGTGAGAATCGGATTGATGGGTAGGACGTTGTTGGTCCCGAGTGGATGAGGTTGGATTGACTCCGCTTCTCTTAACGTATTGTTGGAGTTTACCCTGCTCCAGCAATTCTTCAATCACATTCTTTAATTGGCGACATTGGCCAGTGTCATGGCCAGGTTGATTGTGAAATTGGCAGAATTTTCCATTACGCTTTGCACCTCTCGTCATCTCAGGTGGCTTAGGATACCTGACAACGTCCTTTGTTGCAAAAAAGATATTTCTTGGTGTATCAGTTAAAGGAGTATAATCCGAAGGATTAAAGCAGCGAGGTTTCTTTTCATTTCCCTGGCTCTTTCCTCCTTCATTCTCCCTTTTCTGACTTTCAGATTCTCTTTTATTAGATGGGACATTGTTATTATTAGTTTGGGCAGCAACCCCTTTTGATGTCGTAGAAAGGCTTTCAAGGCGAATGAACTCGTCGGCCTTTTTATAAAATTTATCAAGTGAGTTCGGTTCCTTCATCTTTAGCCATATTCCAAATATACTTGATTTATCAATGGCTCGCATCAAATAAGTCAGGATCATGCGTGGTTCCGCATTTTCCACTTCGGCTAAAGCTATATTGAAACGGCTCAAGAAAGATTTAATTGATTCTCCAGGCGCTTGTTCAAGGTTAGACAGTGACATTATATCCTTAGCTTTTGAAGCATACAATCTGAACTGTTCTTTAAACTTTTGCGTTAAGTCGGAGAACTTATCTACAGACCGAACTGGAAGCTTTGTGAACCAAAGTAAAGCCACACCTTCCAGGTATACTGGAAAGTATTGACACTTGATCTCGTCTGATGCTCTTGCACCAGTCATATGCCAATCGTAGTTATATAGGAAATGATTAGTGTCACTGGTTCCCCTATAGGCTTGGATAGTAGGAGGTGCAAATTTCCTTGGAAATTCCGCTCTTAGGATCCTTTCAGTAAACGGAGTTCTGCTTGGCGCGAATCCCCAATCAGCCTCATCCTCTTCCCTTTGCATGCTCTCTTTCATGATGCGGCCAACCATTTCAGACATGTACTCTTTATTGTTCAAAGACACCTCCGGGCAAGCATTAGTTCTTCCCTCGGAAGTTTGCCCGGGCATATGTTCATGACAAGTTGGTTGCGACATAGAACCATCAGCTTGGAAAGGTGGCATTTCAGGAAGAGTAGTTCGATGGTTTTCTGGTTGACGATTTGCCCCGAGCAGAGCAGTTAATCTATCCATCATCAAAGCGTTTTGAGTTTCAATTTGTTGGTATAATCCAGAAACTGCATCGTCCAATTCAGCCCTGGTGACTCCAACGGTTGGAGTTGCTTGGTTTGTCGTTGGAGAAGCGGAAGTCCCTTCGTGAGCATTTCCGGATCTGATAGGTCTACCTCTTCTTCCAGGAGCCATTATTTCGGATCTGGTCTTTAAGAGAGGTTCTTTTTATGAATCTTTTGCGAAGCAACGGTGGATGATCGCCTGAGTTGGGTTCTCAGTGAAAGCACCAAAATGTTAACGCTTAAAAGTGAACGCTAACACCCGGTGTGTGTAATAGAATTGTGAAAGCACCACCCGTTGGTACGGGAACAGAATATAAGCTGAAAATAGCAGAAAAGCAATAAATGAACAACAGATTTATAGTGGTTCGGCCCGTAATTGAGCCTACGTCCACTTTATAGTCTTTTATTGCTGATTCGGTTACAATTTGATACAATATCCTTCAAAATACAATATAACTTGATCATGAAAGCACTCTTGACTACTAGATCGATCTTTGATGATGAAACTCGACGAATCCGTGTTGGATGTAAGGAGTTCTTCTCGAAGTTTGGTGTAGTGTCTCGAATGCTTGAAGATCTTTGATTGCTGAATGAGAGGAGACTTCGACAGCGTAACGGTGCTTGAAGAAATGAATGGCCAAAAGTCCCCCTCATGTTGGAAGTGGCGGGGTATTTATAGGAGCTGATTTGGACTCTGGAAATCTTCCTAAGTCCTAAGTCGTAGCCGACTTAGGGTAGGTCGGTGACGAGTTAGGGGATTGGGTTAGGTCGGTGACGAGTTAAGGGATTGGGTTGTTCTGGGCTCATCCTGTGGCTTTGTCTTCGACAAGTGTTAAGTCGTAGCCGACTTATCAGACAGGTAGTATAAGCATGGGCTCTGGACTTTAACCTTGTAGCCTTTAAGTCGTAAGACCCTTAAGTCGTAAGACCTTAACTCGTAAGACCTTAACTCGCTGAGTCGTTAAGTCGGAACCCTCTTTCTTTAAGTTGTAGATAGCTTAACTCGTTGAGTTGTTAGGACCATGAGTCGTAGGCTGTGAAGCTCTTAAGTCGTACACCCACTAGGTCGTAAACTGTTAAGTCGTGGCCTGTCGAGTCGTAGACTGTTAAGTCGTATACTTCCTAAGTCTTTAGGAACTGGAGCTATAAGTCGTGAGCGACTTAAGCTAAGTTGTAACTCATTAGGTCGGAACCTTCTTAAGTCGTAGTCTTTAGGTCGCAACACTGCTAGGTCGCGAAGTCTTTAGGTCGCAACACTGCTAGGTCGCGAAGTCTTTAGGTCGCGACATTGCTAGGTCGCGAAGTCTTTAGGTCGCAACACTGCTAGGTCGCGAAGTTACCTTCAGCAGTTAGGTCGGAGACTCTCTTAGGTCGTAGCTCCCTAACCCGGTAGGTCGTAAGTCGTTCAAGCCGTAGATTCTCTTTCAGCAGCTAAGTCGTAAGTCGTTGAGTACACAGGTTTTAGGCTTTTTAACTCGTTGGCTTCTTATAAGTCGTGGCATAATCTGAGTCGTACATTTCTTAACTCGTAAGTCGTTGCTAAAAGGGAGTTAACAATAGGTTATTGTTTTGTTGATGACAAAGGGGGAGAAGTTATATAAAATAGTAGGCTTGGAGTAAGGGGGAGTTGTTGGTGTAAGGGGGAGTTGTTGGTGTAAGGAGGAGTTATGGTATGATCGAAATGGTAAGTATATTTTATAAGGTTATCATCATAAAAAAAAGGGAGATTGTTAGGAACTGGAGATAGTGGTTTTGATGACAACAACCTTTGTAACTTATTTTATTATAACTTATGTACTAACACTATTGTCTAGATACATATGAATGTTATTATGCAAGATATATATAAGGCATGTACCGATTATTGAAGACCGTACAGTATAAAGATCAAGAATGAAGAAATCAAGTTTGAAGACTCATGAGTATCAAGATCAAGATCTCAAGATAAGTGTCTAGTTTATTGTTAAAACTTCATAATAGCATGGAAATCTTCATTCCAAATTTCATTTGGGATGGAACCCATTTCTATCTTCTTAGTGGCTTACAAACCCACGACAAGTAGCTTACAAACCCACGACAAGTAGCTTACAAACCTACGATAAGTGGCTTACAAACCCACGAACATCCTGGTTTTGTACAAGTTCTCGAGTCCTGATGTGATGAGATATTCTGCAGGAAGAAGCTTGCAAAACTACTTCAAAATGGTTTTTCAAAATGATTTTCAAAACTGCTTTTCAAAATGTTTAGCCATAAAATATTCTTTGTTTTTGTTTTTAAATAAACTCTTGTTTTAAACTTCGTTTGTTTTTAAAACTATCTTCTGATTTTTAAATATTCTTTTATAATACATATATACTTGAGATTTAAAATCAAATTTATATATACATTCTAAAAATATATTTTTCTGCTCTTCTTTATTTTAAAACATAGGAAAATTAGTTTATTTTACTCCAGAATCATTTCATCTTGTTTTCCTTTCAATACCATTTTCAAAACAAATTTTACATTATTTTTAACTTAGGGATGTCGACATCATGGGATACCCCATGTCGACATGGTGGCCGTTAAATTCAAAAGTTTCAATTTTCAAAAGAAGTGTCTATTCGTTTAAATCTCTTCACGAATGGTTATGACCGTTACTGGTCTATAAATAGCCTTCACAAATGAATTTTTTAACTAACTATTTTCTTATTTTCTTCACTCCTTCTTCTCCACAAATCCATATTCAAAAAATTTCATATTTTTAAGATCGTGCCGAAATCTGCCGAATTCTCAAGTGAATCAAATTAGAATCTCATTCTTGTTTGGTTCTCTACCCACTCTCGAAGATCAAAGTGCTATTTAGAGTTATAGGATCAATTTGTAATCAAAAGTTTATCGAGTCTCTCTATAAGGTGTGGTTGTGCCTGGAAATCAATTGGGTAATCTTGTGACCCGTAAATCAAGAGAGTTTGCCTCGGACTCGTGAGACAAGAGGTGTGATATCCCGGAATTTTGGGCAATATTTATTTAATAATCATTATTAATGAGCATTTAAATTGGTTTAATAATCTTCTTTAATAAATATTTATTTGGTAAATTTTATCTTTTAAAAGTTTATAAAATGATTTCTATTTATAATATATATATTTGTATATATTGTAAATAGAAAAGCTTTGGGTTGAATTTAACAAGCAAAAACATAATTTTCAAATTGAATGTGTAGTTATATATGTATGTGTATATATATATAAGTTGATTTTAAATTGATTTTCTTTAATTTGAGTTTGAAATTAGATTTGAAATTGAAATTCAAAGGATTGATATATTTAAAATATTTGGATTCAAAATATATGTATAAGCTTTTATTTATATATATAATTGGTTTTATTTTCTTTAAAGAAATTTATATATATAGATAAGCATTTATAAAATAATAAATTAAGTAAAAGCCTTTATTAACATTTATATTAAATAAGTATTAATTACTTAAATGCCAAGTGTAAACTTATAAAGGCTTAATATAACAAGTGTTAATTTATAAACAATGCTAATGACAAATGTCATCTCTAAATTTCTTTTTTTTCTTTTATTTTGATAAATCACATTTTTTCACTTATATAAACATTGTTCATTCTCTTCTACTCTTTTTCCTATTTCTCTTTTCAAATGCAAAAGGAAACTTCAGCCTGTAAAGAATTCTCAAAAGCAAATCTATAACTAAATCCTCAAACCAGAAACTTGTTTCAATCCAAACCTGTAAACATTTTATCAAAACCAGAAAACCAAAGCATTTCATCAACCCTGTAATACATTTTCCAAAATCAAAGGCAAAGCCTGTAACATCTTCATAATGCAATCTGAAGCAAGATAATCAAGCCAAATCTGTAACCATTCTTCAACAACCTGGAATCAAACAAGAACAAGCCTGCATTTTTCAAACCATTAGCCTGCATTCATCTTCAACCTGAGATGAACCAGCCTGCATGCAACTGCAGTTTTAAATCAAGCATTTTTCAAGCACTAAAGTTTTCAAAGGCATTCAAGTTTAAAGTTTTCAAATAAGCAAAAGCTGTTTCAAAACAGAAGTGCTTTGTCCTTCTTAAAAACACAGGTGAGTAAACATCTAAATTAAAAACAATTTTTAAAAATCTGTGATGTGGTTTAAATGTTTGTGACAAATTTCTATAGATTATGGTTGCATATGTTTATGTATGTAGATGCATGTGTTGACAAATTTCTATAGATTATAGTTGCATATGTTTATGTATGTAGATGCATGTGTATATATATGATGTCTGTGATATGCCTGTGAATGACTGTGAACATATATATATATATATGAGCTCTGTTTATATTCCAGGCTCATCTCCTCTAGGAAAATTTAAATTGCTCTTCACCCAATTGATTTTAGGCTTCGATCTTTAAATAAATAATGACTGTAGGATTCTCAGGATTCTCATTTCATTGTTAAAAACAATTGCAAGCAGAAATACCCAGTGGATATTTCAAAAATAATACATTACAATAGGAAATGAATAAATGGTCAGAAATAAATCATCATAATTTCTAAATTTGATTATATATTCAGATTAGTGATAGGAAATAATGAATTTAGGTGAAGATATCATGATTTTTAGATAAGTAAATATTGGGATATTCTGGGATGATCAGAATTTGGGTTATTGATCGAATTCCGGTGTTCGGCGTTGAGGTGAGGGTCGAGCTTTGGGTTGGAGGTGGCCGAAGTGTGGTCGGTCTCAGGAAAAATAATGGAGTATTTTTCTGATGATTGTGGTGGCCAGGGAGGATCGAAGTAGGGTTCGAAGAGCAGTTTGGTCGAGGTTGTTTTCGAATTGATGGCGACGGCTATGGTGGATCGCAGGTGATCGCGAGGTAGGGGAATGGTTCATCGGAGTGTGGCGTGGTTTTGGGTGGGTCGGCGTGTGTTCTTGAGGTCGGAGGCGATGGCCAGGGAGAGGTTTTCTGATCGGGGTGGGCTCCAGGTTTGGGTCGTTGGGTTTGATTTTGATTCGTGGGCGAATCAGCAAGTCTAGGTGGTCGCGTGGAATGATGGGGTGGTCGTCGACTTGACGAGGGTCATGGTGGAGGTCGGAGCTCTGGCGATGGCGTGTGCATGTGCACGGTGCACCTCTTTGATTCTGGTCATGTCTGCTTTGAATCAGTGAAGTTGCTCGAGTTTTTCTCTCGAGTAAATCAAGTGTTTAGCTCGAAGTAGGGAGTGTGTTGACTCGAAGCAAAATTGAAGTGGCTCAGGTAAATGATTTTGGTGACAGGTTTTCAAATCTGTCTGTTTAAAATTTAAAACTGAAAATTGAATTATAAAGCAAGGATTTAAAATAAGTTTTAAATTAAAGTTTTAATCTGGAATAAAATTTAGTTTGAATCTTAGTTTGGAGATAAATAAGTTTTTTTTAAATTTAAAATGATTAAACAACTTTGAATGTTTAAAGCATAAATCTAAATAGTTTGGATTTAAAAATGAATTTGGTTTCAAATTCTTTTAAAACTTCTTTTATAAGGTAAGTATTTCTTTAACATGAGATTTAAAAGGTTTTTAAATTGTTTAAACTTTGTTAAAGTTAAATTTGTATCCATTTTAAATCTTAAATTTAAAAATGGAATTTAAAAGTAAGTTTAAAGGTAAAATGTTTTCAAATGCATTTGTGAATGATAATTAGATCATAAATAAGAATAGTGTTTTTATCTTAAAGTTAATTAGAATTTAATGATTTGGATTCATTAAACTTTTAAGATAATTAAAAATGGATAATTAATTAATTTAATTAATTAATGATATGGATGATTAATTAAGTAATTAAGAGTTTTAAATTAATTAATTAAAGTTTAAGACTAATTATTTAAGGAATAATTAATTTGTAATTAAGAATCATTAATTAGATAAGATTAGATTTTTAATTAATGATTAAGAATTAATAAATCAAGTAAATAAGGATTAATTAAGTTACAGTTAAAAACTTAATTAATTAAATAATTAGAGGTTAATTAATTGGTAATTAAGATTTATTAATTTGAAATTAATAATGATTAATCTAAGTTAATTACTTAAGAAAAGTAATTAAAGAATTTTTAATAGTTAATGAAGATCATTAACTTGCGATTATTTAACAATTAATTAATGTGATTAATTTTAATAATTAATTAGATTAATTAATTTAAAGATAATCATTTGTGAAATGTTTAAGTGAAATTACTTAATGGAAGTAATTAAGAAGTTAATTACTTAATGTAATTAATTAAGTTTAATGTGATTTATTTAAGTTAATTAATTAAGTTTAATTAATTTAATCACTTGATAGTTTGATAAGTGTAAATTACTTAATGTAATTAATGGAGTATAATTATCCAGTGAAGTAATTAATGATAATTACTAGATGTAATTAATTGAAGATAATTTAATAATGGAAGTAATTTGGATTAAATTACTTTGTAATTAATCAAGGGATTAATTAAGGTAATTAATTAAGAAGTAATTAATTTATTTAATGAGTAATTAAGGGTAGTTAATTACTGAATGTGATTAATCAAGGGTGATTAATAAATATGGTTAATTAAGATTAATTACTTAATGTAATTAATTTAAATAAAGTAATTAATTAAGATGTAATTAGGGATCATTAATTAACATAATTAATGATGTAATTAAGAGTTGATTAATTAAGATTAATTAATCAATAATAAGTGATTAAAGGTAATTAATTAATGTAATTAATTAAGGATTAATGTAATTAATTATAGTTAATTAATTAATGAAGTAATTAAAGGTAAATTACTATAAATGGTTAAGGATAATTAATTGGAGTAATTAATTAAAGGATAAATTACTTGAATGCAATTAAAGGATAATTAATCAAGAATGATTAATTAAGATGGATAATTAGAGGATAATTAATTGATTTGTAATTAATAAATGGTTATAAGCAGAATTTATAGAATGAAGTAATTAATTTAATTTATTTTAAATTAATTAGAGATGAAGAAATTAATTTAATTTATTTTAAATTAATTATAAATGATGTGATTAAGTAAATCATTGCTTATGTATGGATGATATTGATTTCCTTGAATGATTTGAGATCTCAGATATGAGATAAGTGATGTTGTGTGATATGGATGCTTTGGTTGAAGTGTGATGATAATATGAATTATCTATTTGTGATGATAATGTAGATTATCTATTGTGATATTGTGAATTATCTATCTGTGTGTATATAGATAATGAATTGAATTGTTTTAACTTTAAAACAGCTTGACCTTAAAAGATGGCGTTTTGGATTTCGATGAGACCGGGATCAGGTTTCCATATTTGGATATCCGAAAACCACATCGATCCAAATTAACGATAGGTCGTGATTCTCAAGTGAAGATGAAGATTCAGAGTGCAAGGGTTATTGTCGTTAACTCTGAGGGTGATTCCAAAATGAGTGTAACGAGATGATGCCTTCGGTTTCGTTCGAACCCGGAACGAACTTGTATGGATTGAATGCTTTCAGAACATCGTCAGGTGGACGATGAGCATTCTAAGTGATGTGTTCTGATTAAAGGTAATCGTAGCCCCAAGCCTCATCAACCGAGAATGGCTAAAACAGGGGAGGTGCAGCAAGGCTTCGTGGGTAGCCCCCACTTGAGAGTAAGGTCATTCCTGTCTAGATGTCCCTTTTTATTTCGGCTTAGTGGTGCGGTTGCTGATCACAACCGTGGGGTGATTTTATTCGGAATTATCCAGTAAGGGATGGTTCTGGCCTTGTGTTGCAGGGGAGCGGGCGTACTCCTCGGTACGCTGATCTAGGCCAGGTACTGTGACGGGCGGTACCCCAGTAGCCCTGCCATTGTATGGAATCCAATCTCCAATAAGTGCCGTACGTTTTGATCGTGCCCAACTATGTTGGAACGTGAGATGTAAGCATTCCAGCTATTTCTGTATTTTACTTGAAAACCCTAGACACTATTATAATATAACCGGATTTCCTATCAAATGTTTTGGTTAGCATAAGGTAAAAACTTACCTATGTTTATGTGTGGGGAGTCTTACGTGACACTTTTTCTTTTCAAAGGATTTTATAAAAGTTAAGCAACTTTAACCCGTTTACTCACACCAGACCCATGTCTGACCCAAGTGTTTATTTCCTGTTTTATAAACTCTTGGGTACTCAAATTTTTATGAGTAGCCAAGGGATTCAGGTTAGCTTTGACGAATTCTGGAGAAGCAATGGAGCAGGAGGCTTCAGCGTTGTAGATATATATATATATATATATATATATAGTGTTCCGCTGTGTTGGTTTCTCTGAGTCTTTTGTTTGAGTTGTATCTTGAGTTGTAATAACTAGACAGGTGTTTATAACTGTCTAGTATGTGATGTATAATCTGTGTAACTCTGATAGTCGTTGTATATTATGTAATACTTATGTTATTAATATAATTTATTCGTTCCGCTGTTGAGATTATGATGTTGTTTTCTTCTTTCTTCTCTATCTTTTCCCTTTTCTATCCCTTTCTTTCTTATTAATGATGCGTCATTCTGTGGAATGAATGGCGGGTCGTTACAGTGGTATCAGAGCATAGGTTGAGATAATACCTAAGCTCTGGAGTGGTGTCTATCTTGAGAGCGCGTATTTGTAATTTTTATAACTATATATATTTATTTATTTCTACCTATTTGTTGGGTTACCTGTTCGGGTTTTCCAATATAAGTTTTAAAGGTAGATGGGGTAGTGGTGTGTGTAACACGACTACCAATGGTTGGAGTTTGAATGTTTGAGGTTGGAAGTGTATATGTCGAGACTGTAGACCTAATACCGTCTCGAGTAAGCTTTGCTATGGTGTAAGGATTTCACCAATCTCTGAAGGAAACCTTTTTGAGGTTCGGAGTCCATCATTGAAGTGCTAGTTTGGATGAGTAGAGTTTGGATCTGTTGGTTAAGCAGAAGCAAGTGATGGTATCTTGGTAACTCAGGAAGTAGTAGCTGCGTGATGAGACGCAGTGACTATGGATGTTTCCGAAGATGTTTCTTTGGAACAAGTTAAGGAAGTGTGTCTGCTTCGGTGTTGTGGCTGAGTTCAGCAGGGTGTTTCTGTTTGGTTGAGGTCCTAGTTTCTTGAAGAGCTTTGGATTAGGAAGTTTTTGGCATCTGTGTCAGCAGTGCAGCTCTGAGTATTCTGTGTGCCGGCAAGAAGGTCTTCTGGCTTAGCAGTTTTCTAGAGGTGGAGTTCAGAAGCAGCAAAGTAGATCCATTTCTTTGATGGATTGGTTAGATAAGCGTAAGCTGTTCTGTTTGGTAAAGAGAGAACAGTTTTTCTTTGGAATTAGGCTGGATTGATCGCAAAAGTGACTTGCGATAGTTGAGTGTTCTCTTGAGTTTTTGGAGAAGTTTTCGGATGTCTTCAGGGAAGTCAGAGGTTTGTCCGCATCTGGAGATTGAGTTTTTGTATCGACTAGGATTCCAGGATTTTTATCTTTATGAATTTGTTGGACCATATTTCTGGGATGTGTTGTCTAGTCTGTGCTCGATGTCATCATCAGCATTTTCATTTGCTCCAGATCAGAGTTGTGCAGCGGAAGCAAGATTATTAAGTGCTCCTGTTTATCTTTTCTGGATAGGAGGAGTAAGTTTAGTCTTCTGTTGTTTGAGGAGTAGAGTTTGTGTTCTTGATTTTGGATTGATCTTGGAAGGATCATTTTGATGAGTTGTTTTTGATCTAGTTTGTTCTTAGAGGTATCAGCGAAGGATTAGCTGATCAGGAAGGATGTAGGCAGCCCAGGATCGTCTGAAGAATTTTGTGGATAAGAGACGGAGGAATTTGGATTTCGAAGTCGGAGATTTGATTTTGGATAAGTTTGGTCTATAGGATTGAATTGCAGTTTGGATCTGGAATTCAATGTATTTCACGTATCTCTGAGGGAGTACGTGTAAGATCTATCTTTGGTTTTAGAACCAACAGTTCAGGGAGGTTTGGTTGTTGAGTCAGACTCATCTGTAGTCTGATATCTTGTTTAGTTTTGTAGATCTAGATGAGTAGGAGCCCTGTAGCTTAGTAGTATAAATTGTTTGGATTCTGTAGAGCGAGTATCCCGATATTTATACCTGGGAAACTCTAGGAAATTCTATCCAGAATTTTGTCTGGATATTTAGATTTGTTTGATTGTGTGAATTTGTTTGCTATGGTTGTTAGCATATGGTTGATAATATATGCTTGTGATTTAAAATTAAATCTTAAATAGATTATTAAATTACCTTTGCTTTAAATTTCGGGGACGAAATTCTTTTAAGGGGGGAAGAATGTGATATCCCGGAATTTTGGGCAATATTTATTTAATAATCATTATTAATGAGCATTTAAATTGGTAATATTTATTTGGTAAATTTTATCTTTTAAAAGTTAATAAAATGATTTCTATTTATAATATATATATTTGTATATATTGTAAATAGAAAAGCTTTGGGTTGAATTTAACAAGCAAAAACATAATTTTCAAATTGAATGTGTAGTTATATATGTATGTATATATATATATATAAGTTGATTTTAAATTGATTTTCTTTAATTTGAGTTTGAATTTAGATTTGAAATTGAAATTCAAAGGATTGATATATTTAAAATATTTGGATTCAAAATATATGTATAAGCTTTTATTTATATATATAATTGGTTTTATTTTCTTTAAAGAAATTTATATATATAGATAAGCATTTATAAAATAATAAATTAAGTAAAAGCCTTTATTAACATTTATATTAAATAAGTATTAATTACTTAAATGCCAAGTGTAAACTTATAAAGGCTTAATATAACAAGTGTTAATTTATAAACAATGCTAATGACAAATGTCATCTAGGCCAGGTACTGTGACGGGCGGTACCCCAGTAGCCCTGCCATTGTATGGAATCCAATCTCCAATAAGTGCCGTACGTTTTGATTGTGCCCAACTCTGTTGGAACGTGAGATGTAAGCATTCCAGCTATTTCTGTATTTTACTTGAAAACCCTAGACACTATTATAATATAACTGGATTTCCTATCAAATGTTTTGGTTAGCATAAGGTAAAAACTTACCTATGTTTATGTGTGGGGAGTCTTACATGATACTTTTTCTTTTCAAAGGATTTTATAAAAGTTAAGCAACTTTAACCCGTTTACTCACACCAGACCCATGTCTGACCCAAGTGTTTATTTTCTATTTTATAAGCTCTTGGGTACTCAAATTTTTATGAGTAGCCAAGGGATTCAGGTTAGCTTTGACGAATTCTGGAGAAGCAATGGAGCAGGAGGCTTCAGCGTTGTAGATATATATATATATATATATATATATATATATATATATAGTGTTCCGCTGTGTTGGTTTCTCTGAGTCTTTTGTTTGAGTTGTATCTTGAGTTGTAATAACTAGACAGGTGTTTATAACTGTCTAGTATGTGATGTATAATCTGTGTAACTCTGATAGTCGTTGTATATTATGTAATACTTATGTTATTAATATAATTTATTTGTTCCGCTGTTGAGATTCTGATGTTGTTTTCTTCTTTCTTCTCTATCTTTTCCCTTTTCTATCCCTTTCTTTCTTATTAATGATGCGTCATTCTGTGGAATGAATGGCGGGTCATTACAGGAGGGTACCTCAAGGCCTTTAGAAATTGAGGATTGTAATCTCGACTTTGGTATAATAAAAACCTGTATGAGGTGTTCTGCCTTGGTACAGGACTGGATGTAGGGTAACTCTGAACTAGTATAAAATCCGGTGTGTTCTTTCCTTTTACTGCTTTTTATTTACTTTCTGCATCTGTGTTTGATTCTGTGATTGTTCTGTGATTAATTTCTTCATTTGTTTGTGTCATAATTTTAATTTAGTCCATATAAGTCTTAGAATCCATTAAACACTATTTACCCCCCCCTCTAGTGTTAAATTAGCCTTAAGATCCTTAATCTGCACTCCCTTTCAAAGAGCGGCTGCACATAGGCACCAAGTTGCTCGATATTATAATGAAAAAGTTCGACCGAGAATTTTCAATGTGGGTGATCTCGTTTTGAAGCGAGTTTTTCCGACCCCATCACATCTGAATCCCACATGGGAAGGTCCGTATGTCATCGAACGGAGGCTTGGAGAAGGAACTTTCAAGCAAGTGACCATAGATGGCGTGACACTTCCTCGTGCATGGAATAGCGAGCATTTGCGTCGTTATTACACCTAGTCTATTTCTTTTGCATTTTAGTTGCAATTATTTTCAGTGTATGTTCATTTTGTTGTTTTTAGCTTTTGGCATGTAATAAAACATTTCAGTTTGTTCTCGTTTATTATAATCAATAAAGCTTGAAGCCTCTTTTTCGTTAACTATTGATGTTTCCGTATGTTACAATTCCGTAGAAAAAATTAAGTTACATTAATCTGTCTGGCGTATGAACACACACATAGACTTTAAAAATCTCTAAGTTGGGTCCCTAGAGTGCGGACTAGAGTATAAACGACTTGAAAAATCTCTAAGTCCCCAGAGTGCGGACTAGAGTACTCTGAGTCCCCAGAGTGCGGACTAGAGTATAAACGACTTGAAAAATCTCTAAGTCCCCAGAGTGTGGACTAGAGTATAAACAATTTAAAAATCTCTAAGTCCCTAGAGTACGGACTAGAGTACTTTGAGTCCTCAGAGTGCGGACTAAAGTATAAACGACTTGAAAAATCTCTAAGTCCCCAGAGTGCGGACTAGAGTACTCTGAGTCCCCAGAGTGCGGACTAGAGTATAAACGACTTGAAAAATCTCTAAGTCACAAGAGTGCGGACTAGAGTACTTTGAGTCCCCAGAGTGCAAACTAGAGTATAAACGACTTGAAAATCTCTAAGTCCCCAGAGTGCGGACTAGAGTACTCTGAGTCCCCAGAGTGCGGACTAAAGTATAAACGACTTGAAAATCTCTAAGTCCCCAGAGTGCAGACTAGAATACTCCGAGTCCCTAGAGTGCGGACTAGAATATAAACGACTTGAAAAATCTCTAAGTCCCCAGAGTGCGAACTAGAGTACTCTGAGTCCCCAGAGTGCGGACTAGAGTATAAACGACTTGAAAAATCTCTAAGTCCTCAGAGTGCGGACTAGAGTACTCTGAGTCTACAGAGTGCGGACTAGAGTATAAACGACTTGAAAAATCTTTAAGTCCCTAGAGTGCCGACTAGAGTACCCTGTAACAACCCTGGGTTTTGCGCCGATTAATTATCGTCATTAGACGATTAAATTCTGCTGGCTAATCGCTGTTGGGATTTTTATCGGATTGAAGTTCTTTTAAATATTTGTTAAGGGTTTGTGGGCTTTATATTGAAACTTGGCCCACGTTTTTGTTCGTTTTGACGCCGTGATAATATTCAATACCGTTCCTACCTTCATTCAGTTTTCATGGCAAGCCCATTTTCAAAGCAAACGAGAAAACGAAACAATGGCTGCTAGGGTTTTACTCCGCTCGAATTCATGAGGGCCACGGCTTCGTCTCTGATCTGTTCGATCTTTGGATTTGTGCTCTTCGTAAATAGGTGAGTGATTTTCACTCACGCCTCTAATTCGATCTTATGTTTATATAGGGTTCGTATCCCTATTTTCTCGTTCGTATATATTTGTTTGAATATGTCAATAATTTATCTCGGCCGTTTGATATTGCTTGAATGTTTGAGATGATTCCTGACTTTGTCAATTTCGTATATTTTGTTGGTCCATTACTTGATACTCACGGCTTGGGTTGATGTCGTGATTGCCACGACTTTGAATCTTGTTTGACGATGTTGTTTTTCTGTAGCATTGATTTCAAAAAAACTGTAGCTTTGATTTTGGACTGCATATTTCTTTTTGACTTTGGCTTTGAAACATTTTCAATGCTCGGCACTGGTTATTTGTGTTCATCCCTGACTTCGGCTTTGACCTGAATTTGCTGTTCGATTTTTCCCTTGCCTTTATTTGAATGGCTTCGACTTGATTGACTTTGTTCGAACTTGCCACCATGGTTATTGATTTTCCCTTTGTGACTTTGACACTGTCACTGCTTCCATGTTGTATTCAGTTTGTATTAATCTGTCTAATGTGCATCTTGAAACTTTACTCGACATTGACTATGTTCAAACACTCACTGCTTTTTACTGGTGCACTTGAACATGGTCATTTTAAACTTGGTTGCTTCTTTGTACTGTGTTCCCTGTGTACATCACTGTTTCACTTCTGTTTACTTGTGCAGTTGCCTTGTACATGCTGAGTTATTACTCTGGCCTGTTTCATGTTGCCTATACTTTGATCTTATTTCAATGATGCATTATGTTGTTTCAGTTGTCTTCACTATGTACTCGAGTCTAATTCATGTAGTCTTGTATCTTGATTCATGTATATTGTCACTACACACCTGTCTGAAGCACTTTTGTACAGTTTGGTTGCTTCACAGTGCATTATTGATGTTCAGTCTGGACATTTGAACTGTGTTTGCATTGTTGCCATATCGACTTGTTCCTTCGAGTCAGTGAAGCTTGTTTACGATTGTTTTGTAGCCTTGCCTCACTTGCATTGCTGAGTTTGTTTCTTTGTGTTTGTTATACATATGAACTTGGTTCATATGTATGCTAAGCATTGCTTCTCAGTGACATTTGCTTACATTCATATCCTTCAATGTTTTAAATTGCACATTTGAATTCACTGTGCATATCACTGCACTGGCATGGTCCACTGTTGCATGCATGGGTACATCACTTGTTTGCCTCCTTTATTGCCTGTTCTTCGAGGCATGTAGTTCAGGTGTACTCTGGTTAGCATATTTAGCTTAGTTGTCTTGAGCACGTTTGTATATATGATGCTTTGACTGTTGGGGCAGTGGCATTGATATTTGAATCTTCATTTGCTCTTCATTATTGAGGCTATACTTTTGTTGGATATCTGACCAGGTTCATTTTATTCTTGTGCATTTGTGTTATGGTGCTGGCACTGTCCAGTTGAGTTTGGGTTGTGTAACCCGAACTTGATCTCGAGTTGTTGTCATTTGCTTTTGATTCTTCGATCACTTTCCTTGATTCTCTGCATATTGAAGTTTTCTTGCTTCACTTTGATATTTGCAGTTTCACTACTGCCACTGTAACTTGAACTGGTTTTGTTGTAAAGAGTCACTACTTATATGTATACATGTGTATATATGTAAAAGTCCAAAAACTCGGCCTTCGAAAATCAGCACCCGTACTTCACTTGTACTCAAATGCCGTAAATTCAAACGCCGAATCTGGCTTCCCGGAGCTTATAACACCATTAAGTATAACAACACAGCAGAATAAAGAAATAGATGATATCATATACAACTCCAATGAATACAATATCCAGAATGATATACAACAATGATATCAATAATACACAACAATATCAGAGATAAATAATGATACAGCGGAAATAACAGAAGTGATAACTCCAAATGATCAGTCAGAGAGAATGAGTCCAAACGACTCCAACATCTAGCTCGAACCATCATCAGAATGCACAATGATAAGTAATGTCAGTCATGATCTCCAAAACTGAACTAGCTCCAATGTCAACTGAACCTGATTATCTGAAAAACCCAACTCTAGACTGCCCGTGTGGAAAATTGTGGGCATCCAGAGTTTAGGAAGGGAACAATAAACTCCGAGTCAGTCATGGGACTGGTGTGAGTAACAAAAACAGTTTATCTTTAAACAACAACAAAAGAATTTTAAACATTGAAACCCGCAATGCTTTTGGAAAATGAAACTACCATAAGACCTCCCACCACACACACAATGCAATCGCAGACTTGGAGGAGATTTCTTCTTATGATAGCCAAAGATGCTTACTACGCAAAACAAACTCTTTTGATATTATTATTAGTGCATAGTGATAAAATCCTTTCGAAAATACAATATTAATCTTAGCCAGCATAGGTACCATTATATTATGCTTGCTATAGCTGCCGCCTGAGGAGACAGGTTATACAACTGCAATCGTAAAGGGCTCGTATTGTTTCTTTGGATTTTCCAACAAATGGTCAGGCTAAGGAACTTCCTATGCCACATGGGTACGCCTCTGGCGGGACGTCCCGAGAACTAACTAGCTCTCTGCCAACACAAGGCCGGGTTACCTCTGTAACTAGGTAACAACTATACGAATATGCCACCTCCCGGTCCTTTGGGACCTTTATCCGAGCGCTCGATAACCAACATCACACAGTAATAAATATAGTGTGTCCACATGAGTAAGTATCTGGGCTCCATACCATGATACCACCCATTTCCAGAAGGAAATGACATACCCTAAAGGGCACGACCCTCATAACCTTGCCGCATCATTCTTGTTTCGACCATTTCCGGTCTGTGAGGTTCGATGAGGTCTCGTCCACAAAGCTACGCTTTTTCACAAAGCCATGCTTTGATCACAAATGATCAACACACATCAACACTCAGCATGCCACATTACCAAACTGGGAGTATATCGCTGATAACCTTCAACTACATATCCTCTGAGCTCGTACGTCTCAAAGAAGGGTGTTAAGCTAAGAGAATAAATTCTCCGCCACCAACAGAAATGTATTTGAAAGAAATTGGCTTTATATCTCAAAATGTAATGTCAGACATGTAACCATACAAGTTTGTTCCGGGTTCGAACAGAACCAAAGGCACTTCCGAAGAAGCCCTTGCAAATCCGGATAATTTCTAATCACGTCCGGACTTCCCATCACAAAGGGTGCTAAAATCTCTATATCGGGGATCAGCCGATGCAGAGACAATCGATGGTAATCCTTTCATTTTCGAAAGTATCTGGTCTTCACCACCGGTCTTCAAATGCTATCCATATACGTCGTATCATTATTCGGAATGGGTTATATGACACAAAGGTCCTTTCCCGTCTAAACCGAATAATGAGCGAATTATTTCAAAACATATGGATATTGGGATTTCAATTAAGTCACAACTTATTACCCAAAACTTTTCTTCAAATGGTTTAAACATGTTACCATTTTAATCTTTTTAAACAAAAAGATTCAATTCACAAAGTTCACCCAGTTTCACAAAGGTCTATTCATAGATTTTCCAAATCAATTTCCTTTTCAATTGGATTAACTCATTAAATCTTTAAATCAAAAATTTAATTGATAGCTTTCAAAACAATTTCATTTCGAATCTTTTATAATATAAAAGATTCACCTTACCAATTTCAAAACATAGTTCAACAATTTTTTTCACAAAGATTTATTCAGAACTCGGAAAACCATTTTCATTTCAAACTTGAAATTTCTTTAAATTGGAATTTCATTTCTTATATGAAAGCTTCTATCATTTGAAAACAATAGTTTTCATCTCAGAAAATCTGATTCTTTTATACGAGTTAAAGTCCTTGGGTTAAATTCAAATTCTCAAAACATACTTTTAAGATGGTTTAAATTCATATAAACACATTTTTAACATTTTTAACCATAATTTCTAATCATGGAATTCAATTCCAAATTTGAATTCAAATTCAAATTTAAATTATTTAAATTGAAAACTTTACCAAGTTATTCAAAATAATTTTATTCTTAAAACTCCTTTTTAAAAACTTTAACATTTAACCCAAATCCATTTCCAAAATCAATTGAAATTAAAATTTCAATTTCAAAAATATTAAATTTAAATCATCTGTGACTTAACCGATTTCCTTGTGAAATCCATATTTGTGTGTGTAAAAGTGTGGTCCAGGGGTTTTACACAGTAGTGCAACATTATTCAATCATTACAGATCCAAATACAGAAATATAGTTGATAAGCGGTATAACTATAACGCTTATCTTTTGTTCACAGATCACAGATATATATATATATATATAAATGTATCACAAATGAATGAACAAATTATACACAGCTCAATCCACAGAACAAAATATCACAGATCAGATAGGACAATCAATTCAAGGCATCTCATTCAATACAATCATTCATAAGTAAAGTCAAGCATTCAATAATCATTTATAAGCAGGATTAATTAATTGTTTAATCCTAATTAATTCAATTAATTTCCAATTAAATTAATTACTTATGAATTAATTATCCAATCCTGACTTATTAATTACAAATCGTTTGATATAAATTAATTAATCAATCACCTTAATTAATTAAATTATTCTTAATTAATCATATCAATTAAGTTAACCTTTAAACCAATTACATAATTAATTAACCCCTTAATTAATTATTTTAAGAAATTAAACCTTTAATTACTTACCATAAAGTAATTACACTTACACAATTTCATAAATGATTATCATTAATTAATTAATCTAATTAATTGATAAAATTAATCACATTAATTAATTATTTAAATTTTTTGGTTAATGACCCTCATTAATTATTAACAATTCTTTAATTACTTTTCTTAAGTAATTAACTTGGATTAATTACAAATTAATTTATCTTTAACAACCCATTAATTAATCTCTAATTATTCAATTTATTAAGTGTTAACTATAACTTATTTAACCCTTAATTATTTGATTAATTAATTACTAATCATTAATTAATATTCTATACTTATCTAATTAATGATTCTAATTACTAATTAATTATTCCTTAATTAATTAACTTAATAATTTAAGTTATTCCAAATCATCAAATCTTAATTAACTTCAAGATAAAACATTTTTTCTTATAAATGACTTAAATATCATTTACAAATGCATTTGAAAACATTTTACTTTTGAGCTTACTTTTAAATTTCATTTTAAATTTAAGATTTAAAATGAATACAATTTAACTTTAACAAAGTTTAAAACAAAAAAAAACCTTAAAAATTACATATTAAAGTAATATTAGTCTTATAAAAGAAATTCAAAAGAGTTTAAACCCAATCATTTAAATTCAAATCATTTTATAAAATATACTTGAACATTTTAAAGTTGTTTAAATACTTTAAATATGATAAAATTTCATTTATTTCAAACTAGAATTCAAAAGTTAATTTGAATTCCATCTTTCAAATTCTGATTTTAAACTTATATTAAAATCTCTTTTAAATTCTGTTTAACATTAAATAGATAGGTTTCACAAAAACCTGTAACAAATCAAAACTGACCCGAGGCCAGACAAAAATGCTTCGAGTCAAATCTTAATTTGCTTCGAGCAAAACCCAAAAATTATTCGAGATCAACCCGAGTGCCCAAATCCTCAACCAAAACTTTCAGAAACACAAGTGCACAGTGCACCTGCGCTGGCCAACCACCGGGCTCCGACCAACCACGATCATCTCTACATGTCGGCGATCTCCATCACAACCTATCCAGATCATCCAAAACTTCCTAAGCAATTTGAAAACAAAATCAAGTTCCAAACCCAACCTGGAACTCAATTCTGACAACATACCCAAAACCTGTCAACACCTCGACTTCCCAATACCCATCACCGGAACAGCAGAATCTTCGGCTACAACCTCGCTAATGTCCAAACTACCGATCCCCAGAGTTCTGTTGAACTCGATCAACCATAGACGCAGTGATGACCACATTCCCGAACAAGCCTAAAATTAGGTTTACAGCCTTCTCCAGCCAACACCCATCACCTCGGCAACTTACACACCCATCTGACAATTTTGCCAAACTACCCTATCAATCCTCTATCACCAGAGAGAACCCCGACCCACCAGCTCGCAAAGATCATCAGAATTTCCCAATTAACCATTTTCTGGTTAAACCAGAAATACACCCATATTCCATTACTAAAAATCATGATTTAAGTTTTTAAAATCATGTTTTGGTTTAAGTGTTTGATCTATATCCTTGAATCAATGAATCAGGATGATTGAATTTCCACTATATTTATCTTGCTCTGTTATTTTGTTATTTACAGAACCAAGACACAATTATTTTATTTTGAATAAATTCTTAAACTTTAATTCATGATACAACAAACATATTCTGTTTGAATCTTAAACACTAACGTTTATTAGATCAAGTGATAATGGATTTTGATCAATTCTTGAGTCTAGAAACTAGGGACAGTAAAATACAGGGACAACACATATATTCACTTATATATATATATATACAGAAGATCTACTGATATGTGTAAACATAGTATATACTTAACACATAACTTAACATGCAATAGATTCAATACTTAAACTTATTAAAATTGATGTTACTCACATTATTTTCCAGAAAGAACAAAGTTTCCCAGATTTTTGAAAACAGGCTTTTGAAAGTTGCTAGCTGAAATCTTTTTATCTTTTTGATCTTTTATTAATCTGGTTTGTGTTGAATTGTTTCAGTTGAAGTTTGTTTAAATTTTGAAATGATCATCACTTCGGATTTGCTCAGTTTTGAATATACGAGACTGAGATGAAGTTGATGTTTATATGGAGATGAAGTATACAGGGTATACAATTTGTACAGGGTGATAATGTTATTTGTTTAAGCTGAGATGAAAGTTGTACAAGTGATAGTAATGTGTTTTGTACATCATCAGATTTTTTTCTTGGCTGATGGATACATTGGTGTGCTAGCATTAATTGTGTTGTACTAATACACTTATCTTATTATTTCCTTTCATTTCATTTGTGTACGTATGTTTCCTTTTACAAGTTGACTCACATTTTCCTTTCTCAGCCTCAATACTTATACTTTGTTTAGTGTCTTCTTATGCAAGCCTATAGATATATATTTGTTTGACTAAAGATTTTTATTAACAAATGGAGGCTGAAATGATATGTTGTAGTGTACTAGGGTATTGGTATTAATTGCTTTGTACAACACACTTATCCTTATTTGCTTGTACATATATATTTGTAAAATCTTTTCATTTCGGCTGTAATGATATTGTTTTGGTGCTTATGTCTCCTCATATGTTTACATGCTTATATTTTTGTTTCATTCTTTTGCAATACTTTATCATATATTTGCTAAGGTCTTCTCTTTGGTAAACCATTCATATATACATATTTTGTTTTCTTTCTTTTCTTTTCTTTTGCTTTGTCTTAATAATACTACTTTAAAATATAAATAAACTTCTATTTTAATTTATCTTATTTTTTTCTTTTATTATTTTGTAGTCTATACTATTTATATTATTTTGTATTGATTTATTAACATAAGATTAAGATATATATATTTACTTTATATTGTTATATCTTATATTTTATTTATTTCTTATTATCTTGTAATATAGATGATTTCTATTTTTAATTAGTTGTTAAAGTTTAGCAAATGTATTTACTTGATATTTTTATAGTTTATCTTATATAATTTTGTATTCTTATTTATAACTCAAATATATTATTATTATTTTTATTTATTGTCTTTTATTTATTTTATATATTAACCATCAATAATAAACTAAAAATTCACTTATTTATTTTATACTTGTGTCAATGTATATACCTTAAAATTTATTTTCAAACCATTTATGTTTAAGATTTTAAATTCAAATAATTTAACACATTTTTATTTTAACTCGGGGAAACTTGCTTCAATTCATCGATACATTTCACAATTTTAATTCAAAAATTCAATTAATTATCATTTTAAATTTAATTAAAATCCGGGGTCGTTACAATATACATATGTATGCATCGAGGCAGTTGTATTTGTTTGCAGTTTTACCCCTGTTTGGTTTGTGATTCACTATTGCATTTCGATTTTGTACCTGTGCACATCCCTGTCATACTTGTTGATGTCTTGGTATTGCTATTAGCTTTGGTTTGGTCTTGCAGTTGTGTTGAGTCACAATAGCAGTGACTTGACCTTTGCAGTTTCGATTTGCTGTTAGAATTTGGTGTTGTGATGATATCAGATGCTGTAGTGGCGAGGCAGTACACGCGAGCGTGTACTGCAGCCCTATCAAAATTGACGTTTTGATTGATATTTCAATTGCTCGAATTGTTTCGTGTGTTCAATTCAATATTTTGAAATTGTATTTTGATTTGGTTTAATTTGATTATTTTGCTGTTATCTAATTATCTACTAGATAACTAGATTATGTGTTTTCTAATTATCGTATCGATAATTAGATTTTGTTGTTTATGTTGTTCACTGGCTTGGGTTTTGCTTTGGCCACTTGCTGTTAATTTCCGTTTAGGCAATTCTGTTGTTTTCAAATTATCTTCATTGATAATATTTTTATTTATCTTTGTTGATGATTTGGCTTTGCTGCTTTGTTGTTTAATGCTGTTTCGTGTTACATCTATCATTATCCGATTCTCTTATTGAAGGGTTGGATATACGAGATTTATTGTGATTGTCGTCTATTTGATTATTTAATTATTATTGCTTCCATGCATTAATAACTGAGTTTGAATTAGACTGACCCGTGTATTATTTTCTTTTGAATTAATACTCGGGTCAGACCGAGTTATTTTAGGTTGTTGATATCTTGCTTTGGATTGCTGCTTGAGCTATGAAGTCTCTTCATATCTTTTGGAGTAGTCGTTGTCATAGTATAGGATGATATGTATTCATGTATATTATTTACAATAATGTACTTGTATATGTAACTTCCAGTGTCGACAGTTGTAGTTGTATCATATGTAGTGTATCACATGTATTGTAACTGACTTCAGTTATATATATATATATGAGATTTTATATTATCTGTGTTCCGCATTTAGTTTATCTGTGTTATTATATTATATGTGTCCTAAACTATTATGAACCATCGTAGTTCATTTTATACTAGAATTGGATATGACGATTGGAGTAAATAAACAAAGAGATGAAAAATATATATACCATTCCTATCGAGATAACCAATACTAGTGTAAGGCCTAACTACGGATGGCCACTCCTATCAAGCCTTATTCTTCGTAATAACAGACGGTATTTCTTTTAATACTCTTTGTTATTGTGAGCATAGAGGTGGGGTGCCACAGTTGGTATCAGAGCGAGGGGTTTATGGACATAGTATATAACATAACTTAGATGGAACATGTGTTACAACTAATTGTTGATGTTTTTATTTATGCTTTGAGTCAAAACTAAAGTTTTGAAATTATGATGAAATTTTTAAATATCTTTATTTTTAAAAATAAAAGTGAAATTGTGTTTTGATGATTGATTAATTTGTGTTCTGTTTATCAGAGTGCGCAGCGGAAACAGAAGGGCTGTCTTCACTATGTACGGCTGATAACCCTTTTGATTTAAAAATCAAAATATGAAAATGAAATAAATTTCACTGTGTTGTTACATAGATGTGTTTATTCCTATTTTCTTTAAAAAATTTGAATCCAATTTGAGGATCCGAAGCGATTACAGTTATGTGATTTGTTGAGATTTTTGTTGTTTTAAATTATCTTCATTGAAGATATAATCGAGTGATTTCTTTGCTCATCTTTTGGTGTGCGTGCAAATATGAGTTGCACGTTACTGCATTGATTTTACGTTGAACCGATGTTTGGTTTTAAGACGTATTCTGTTGCCGTTATTTTATAACGGGATTTTTCACTGGTATTTTTTTGATGAGATTTTGACGTATAAAAAAAATACTGTCGCTTTGACTTCAGTAACCGTCAAATTTTAAAGTGGATTTTCAAGCGGTTATTCCGCAATGATGATTTGATATCCGTTTTTACGGTGTTTTTTGAAGTGCAATTTCCTTATTGAAATTGCTACTGATGTTGCTGTTTTAATCACGGGTTTTAAAATCGTTTTAAAATAAAATTGTTTTCAAAAATTTTACAGTTTGCGCTTTCAAAAGAATGAGGAAGCGATTTAAACGCTTCAGCAAAATTGAGGACTATGAACCCTCACTTTTACTGATTTGCTTAATTCCGGACTTGTCCGTTTGAGAACGTAAAATGTTATTTATTTAAAATACATAATTTTGCACTTTCAAGGAAACGATGAAGAGATTTAAATGATTTAGTAAAACACGTGGTATGGGACATGTGCGTTCACTATTTCGGTTAATTCCGGACTCGTTTATTGAAACATCCGTTGTTTGATGATTCTGATCATTTGTTGGGCTTTCGGGCCACTCTGCTGGATCTTCGGGTCATCTGATGGACCTTCGGGTCAAATACCAGTACTAGACCTTCGGGTCATTTGTTGGGCGCCAAAATTATGATGATAGTACTTGGTAGGCTTCGGCCATATGTTGTTGCACGTGCGGCGTAGCTTAGACTCGCCATATGCTGGGATCGATCCACCTTTTATGTTGATTTTCTAGATTATCTTAATTGATTTCTAGATATTTGTTGTTTCTAATTATCTGCAGGTAATTAGATATTTGCTGATTTGAGTTCTAATTATCTTTGTTGATAATTAGATATTTGCTGATTTGAGTTCTAATTATCTTTGTTGATAATTAGATATTTGTTGATTTGAGTTCTAATTATCTTTGTTTATAATTAGATATTTGCTGGTTTGAGTTCTAATTATCTTTGTTGATAATTAGATATTTGCTGATTTGAGTTCTAATAATCTTTGTTGATAATTAGATATTTGTTGATTTCTAATTATCGTTTTTGATAATTAGATATTTGTTGTTTGCTGATTATCGTTTTTGATAATTAGATATTTGTTGTTTTCTGATTATCGTTTTTGATAATTAGATATTTGTTGTTTTCTGATTATCGTTTCTGATAATTAGATATTTGTTGTTTGCTGATTATCGTTTTTGATAATTAGATATTTGTTGCTTTCTGATTATCGTTTTTGATAATTGGATATTTGTTAATTTTGCTGATTATGAGATTTTCTAGTCTCTAATTGATTCTAGATTATGTTGATTATATTGAATTGCTATTTTCTATCTATCTCTGTTGATAGTTAGAGTTTGCTGATTATGAAGTTCGTGTTTTCTAGTTATTTGTTGGATAACTAGATATTTGTGGTTTTGCGATTTGCGATTTGTGTTTTCTATTTGTCTTTGTTGGTAATTAGATTTTGCTGTTTTCTAATTATTGTGTCGATAATTAGATATTGCTGTTTTGTGATTTCTGTATTCTAAATATCTAATTGATAATTAAATATTACTGATAATTGTATTTATTCAGTTTTGTTGTTTTCTGGTTATCTATTTGATAATTAGATTTTGTTGAGAATTTGTGAATTTCTTTTATGAAATTAAAAGATTTCTTTGGCGTTTGTATTCTTGAC
This sequence comes from Allium fistulosum, assembly GCA_030737815.1. Lineage (NCBI taxonomy): Eukaryota > Viridiplantae > Streptophyta > Magnoliopsida > Asparagales > Amaryllidaceae > Allium > Allium fistulosum. Next base: position 12,801,281 of record JASFAW010000014.1, read on the forward strand.
CTTCATTTTTCTAGCTTAACCAGTTTATGTTAGAAAAATAATTGTTATTGACGACTTTAATTATGAAAATTGCGGGGATGGAATTTTTATAAGGAGGGGAGTCTGTAACAACCCTGGGTTTTGCGCCGATTAATTATCGTCATTAGACGATTAAATTCTGCTGGCTAATCGCTGTTGGGATTTTTATCCGATTGAACTTCTTTTAATTTTTTTTAAGGGTTTGTGGGCTTTATATTGAAACTTGGCCCACGTTTTTGTTCGTTTTGACGCCGTGATAATATTCAATACCGTTCCTACCTTCATTCAGTTTTCATGGCAAGCCCATTTTCAAAGCAAACGAGAAAACGAAACAATGGCTGCTAGGGTTTTACTCCGCTCGAATTCATGAGGGCCACGGCTTCGTCTCTGATCTGTTCGATCTTTGGATTCGTGCTCTTCGTAAATAGGTGAGTGATTTTCACTCATGCCTCTAATTCGATCTTATGTTTATATAGGGTTCGTATCCCTATTTTCTCGTTCGTATATATTTGTTTGAATATGTCAATAATTTATCTCGGCCGTTTGATGTTGCTTGAATGTTTGAGATGATTCCTGAATTTGTCAATTTCGTATATTTTGTTGGTCCATTACTTGATACTCACGGCTTGGGTTGATGTCGTGATTGCCACGGCTTTGAATCTTGTTTGACGATGTTGGTTTTCTGTAGCATTGATTTCAAAAGAACTGTATCTTTGATTTTGGACTGCATATTTCTTTTTGACTTTGGCTTTGAAACATTTTCAATGCTCGACACTGGTTATTTGTGTTCATCCCTGACTTCGGCTTTGACCTGAATTTGTTGTTCGATTTTTGCCTTGCCTTTATTTGAATGGCTTCGACTTGATTGACTTTGTTCGAACTTGCCACCATGGTTATTGATTTTCCCTTTGTGACTTCGACACTGTCACTGCTTCCATGTTGTATTCAGTTTGTATTAATCTGTCTGATGTGCATCTTGAAACTTGACTCGACATTGACTCTGTTCAAACACTCACTGCTTTGTACTGGTGCACTTGAACATGGTCATTTTAAACTTGGTTGCTTCTTTGTACTGTGTTCCTTGTGTACATAACTGTTTCACTTCTGTGTACTTGTGCAGTTGCCTTGTACATGCTGAGTTATTACTCTGGCCTGTTTTATGTTGCCTGTACTTTGATCTTATTTCAATGATGCATTATGTTGTTTCAGTTGTCTGCACTATGTACTCGAGTCTAATTCATGTAGTCTTGTATCTTGATTCATGTATATTGTCACTGCACACCTGTCTGAAGCACTTTTGTACAGTCTGGTTGCTTCACAGTGCATTATTGATGTTCAGTCTGGACATTTGAACTGTGTTTGCATTGTTGCCATATCGACTTGTTCCTTCGAGTCAGTGAAGCTTGTTTACGATTGTTTTGTAGCCTTGCCTCACTTGCATTGCTGAGTTTGTTTCTTTGTGTTTGTTATACATATGAACTTGGTTCATATGTATGCTAAGCATTGCTTCTCAGTGACATTTGCTTACATTCATATCCTTCAAAGTTTTAAATTGCACATTTGAATTCACTGTGCATATCACTGCACTGGCATTGTCCACTGTTGCATGCATGGGTACATCACTTGTTTGCCTCCTTTATTGCCTGTTCTTCGAGGCATGTGGTTCAGGTGTACTCTGGTTAGCATATTTAGCTTAGTTGTCTTGAGCACGTTTGTATATATGATGCTTTGACTGTTGAGGCAGTGGCATTGATATTTGAATCTTCATTTGCTCTTCATTATTGAGGCTATACTTTTGTTGGATATCTGACCAGGTTAATTTTATTCTTGTGCATTTTTGTTATGGTGATGGCACTGTCCAGTTGAGTTTGAGTCGTGTAACCCGAACTTGATCTCGAGTTGTTGTCATTTGCTTTTGATTCTTCGATCACTTTCCTTGATTCTCTGCATATTGAAGTTTTCTTGCTTCACTTTGATATTTGCAGTTTCACTACTGCCACTGTAACTTGAACTGGTTTTGTTGTAATGAGTCACTACTTATATGTATACATGTGTATATACATATGTATGCATCGAGGCAGTTGTATTTGTTTGCAGTTTTGCCCTTGTTTGGTTTGTGATTCACTGTTGCATTTCAATTTTGTACCTTTGCACATCCATGTCATACTTGTTGATGTCTTGGTATTGCTGTTAGCTTTGGTTTGGTCTTGCAGTTGTGTTGATTCATAATAGCAGTGACTTGACCTTTGCAGTTTCGACTTGCTGTTAGAATTTGGTGTTGTGATGATATCAAATGCTATAGTGGCGAGGCAGTACACGCGAGCGTTTACTGCAGCCCTATCAGAATTTACGTTTTGATTGATATTTCAATTGCTTGAATTGTTTCGTGTGTTCAATTCAATATTTTGAAATTGTATTTTGATTTGGTTTAATTTGATTATTTTGCTGTTATCTAATTATCTACTAGATAACTAGATTATGTGTTTTCTAATTATCGTATTGATAATTAGATTTTGTTGTTTATGCTTTTCACTGGCTTGGGTTTTGCTTTGGCCACTTGCTGTTAATTGCCGTTTAGGAAATTCTGTTGTTTTCAAATTACCTTCATTGATAATATTTCTATTTATCTTTGTTGATGATTTGGCTTTGCTGCTTTGCTGTTTAATGTTGTTTCGTGTTACATCTACCGTTATCCGATTCTCTTATTGAAGGGTAGGATATACGAGATTTATTGTGACTGTCGTCTATTTGATTATTTAATTATTATTGCTTCCGTGCATTAATAACTGAGTCTGAATTAGACTGACCCGTGTATTATTTTCTTTTGAATTAATACTCGGGTCAGACCGAGTTATTTCAGGTTGTTGATATCTTGCTTTGGGTTGCTGCTTGAGCTATGAAGTCTCTTCATATCTTTTGGAGTAGTCATTGTCATAGTATAGGATGATATGTATTCATGTATATTATTTACAATAATGTACTTGTATATGTAACTTCCAGTGTCGACAGTTGTAGTGTATCATATGTATTGTATCACATGTATTGTAACTGACTTCAGTTATATATATATGAGATTTTATATTATCTGTGTTCCGCATTTAGTTTATCTGTGTTATTATTATATATGAGTCCTAAACTATTATGAACCATCGTAGTTCGTTTTATACTGGAATTGGATATGTCGATGGGAGTAAATAAACAAAGAGATGAAAAATATATATACCATTCCTATCGAGATAACCAATACTAGTGTAAGGCCTAACTACGGATGGTCGCTCCTATCCAGCCTTATTCTTCATAATAACAGACAGTATTTCTTTTAATACTCTTTGTTATTATGAGCATAGAGGTGGGGCGCCACATACCCTGAGTCCCCAGAGTACGGACTAGAGTATAAACGACTTGAAAAATCTCTAAGTCCCCAGAGTGCGGACTAGAGTATAAATGATTTAAAAATCTCTAAGTCCCCAGAGCGCGGACTAAAATTGAAGCGATTCAGAAAACTTCGAGTCACGTGGAAGTGAACAAGTACTTGCGTGACCCACATAAATTTGGATTTCAAACATAAGATGGATGGTGAAGCTAAGCATCGAACATCATCAGAAAAACAAAATTTTATTTACTAATCAAGGATTCGGTTTCACTACAAATTCTCCTAAACTCGTAGCAAAAAATCTATTCACAATGACTACGAAAATAAATAGAAATAATTACATAATCCAGGATGATTCGCGTTGAACGAAGCATGATAGCTACTTCTTCGACTTCTTCGGTTTCTCTGAAGATTCCTCCCTCGAGCGTTTTTTCCTAGACACCCTACTTGCAAGGGAAATGGTGCCTGGGGAAGGAAGAGGGACTTCCTGTGGCGAGGTACCACCGGGGAGTATAACCTTCAAGGGCCTGTTCAATGGATCATCAAGTTCCACCACCGGAGGCTCAATCTTAATCTCAGCCTTCTTCTTCTTTTCTTATATGATTTGCTCCGCCATGCTCGATTTTGAAGTGTGTTCAGAGGCGCCCATGATCTCAACTTCATCATGTTCCTCCATGGGCGATAAATTCTCAGATTTGTCTTCATCAAGCCCCCCGATCACTTGTGCATCGGGTCCGGGGGTCTCTCTAGTCTGAGTTGCCTCTCCCATTTTCCCCTCCTTTTCTGCGGCAGCATCGCTCCTTGGAGTTTGCTCGGGGTCAGAATGGCCTGCACGAAATCGTAAGAGACAAATGTTAGGGTACATTTATTATTCATCAAAAGCAATGGCCCTTTGAACTCTAAAAAGCTATGTACCAGTTTCTGGCTGACTCTCAATGGTTCGGGGAGTTTCACCTTCCGGAATAGGAGATAGAGCGTGAATATCAAGTCCAGATTTCTCTGGGTCATAACCAATATGCTGCTCAAAGGGATCGAGTGGTGAGCGACCAGTCGGCAGAATAGGAGGAGGAACTGAGGACTCGGTTCTGGATGGACCGGCAGTGTCATTTTTTCCTTTCGATGAGGAAGAGTCCCTCCCGTAAAGGACCTTTTCCATAGATAGATCGGTGCACTCATTCTCGCAAAGCACTTCTTTCACAAGGGAATCTTCATCAACCTCTTTAGTTCCCAACTCGACTTTTTGATCTTTATCAAAGTGTCCCATGCTTTGGCCAAAGAGTTGCCCTCGCCAAGGAATGTTAGGTCATGATGCATGAGAACTCGAGCGTTATACTCGGCTATGAGTGGATCAAACATGCACTTAATTTCCTCCCTACCAGCTTCAGTGGCCGCCTCGAGGCGGGAGTCGATTTCCGAGAGCACCATTCTTTTTCCCTCTTCACGGGCCGCATCCTTCAGCACTTCAACTTTGGAAATCTCCTCATCAAGCTTTACTTTTAAGAGTCATGTGGAGACAGTCTCGTCACAATATCGTTGTGACTCTTCTTGGGCTCTAGTTTTTTCTTCTTTTTCTTTAAGGAGTAGCTCCCCTAATTCTTTAACTCGCCGAGCGAGAGCATTCTTTTCTTTTTGGATGGAATCTTTCTCTAAGGCTAAAGTGCCACAACGTTGAACCGCCTCATCAATTTCCTTTTTGTGTGAGGCTTCCAGACGATCAACAGCTTCGGCCGTGTCATTAGCGGTTTTTTGAGCAGCTGCAAGCTGAGATTTATATGAGGAAAGCTCTTCATCTTATGCTTTGATAATGTCTTTGTCGTGGACAGCTTCGAGTTTCAAGCGATCGATTTCATGCTAGCGTTCCACCGAAACTTCCGAAACTTTTTCCACCAAATGAACGAATGCGTCGTGCTGGACGTAGACATCATTAGTACAAGCAATGGCACTTTGTTTAACATGCCCCGGAATAGGATGGATTGCCGGAAGAAACTTTAGTCCATCAAAGCATATTTTTGGAAATATGGTTTTAAGCTCAGCTAGCTTCTCTGCTACTGATGGATCATGTGTAGGACTGGAGGAAGTTTGTTTCGTCGAAACAACAGATTTCTTGTGAAGCTCACGGGACTGCCTGGTGCTTAATGAACCGGAATATTGATCACGAGGAGCTTCAGGTTGAGACCCCATTTGAGCAGATTTATCCTTGCTATGCTCTGGTTGAGGAGGAGGATCGTTGGGGTAGGAAGATTGGCTATAAGATTTCCTTCGAGACGATGAATCTCGAGAACGATAGTCTCTATCGCCGTTGTCATCTCTATCTCGGTGTGTTCCGGACCCTGAGTCTCGGCTGGAATGATGGAAAATAGAGGACCCGCGAAGGCGGTCAAATCCATGAGACCGTCCCATATCACCTGCGCAGAAATTAAGTAAGTACGAGTTAGCAAGAATAACATGGTGGCTGAATTTTAAGTGTAAGATGAGGTGTGAGTGTTAGCGTGCGTGTCTTAGTGTTTCCCCCCGACGGACCAGTTTCTTTAGCTTTACTTATCGGAGTTTTTCTACTTGATGATGGGCATGAACGCTTTCATCGCCTCTCGTGGGCGAATGAAGTTTTAGGGCTTCTGGATCGTCGAAGCCGTAGTTGAGCAAGTCATCGGGAATAGTAAGGTCAGACAAGCCTTTCAATGAACCCTCTAAATGTTGTGAAGACGGCTCTTTCTCCATTGGAGTAATCGTCACTTTCGAAGTTCCGCCCACTATCTTCTTCCTCAACTCGTAAGATAGTTTCTTTTTTCCCTTTGAAGGGGGAGGTGGTTCATCAGTGCCATGTACTTCAACCACCGGTTCTGGAGCAGGACTTACATTCTCACCCAGTGCTTCTGAACGCCAGTTTCTCTAATCTCAACCTCCTCGGATGTGTCGGCGGCGCCACTTGTAGGAGGTACTGAAGCTCCGGCCCGCCCTTTACCCTTCTTCGACGTGGGTCCGGTTATAGTGACTCCGGATGGAAGAGTTGTTTGGCAATCTTCCGCCAACAACCCGAAATTTAAGAGTGACTCATTGGAAATGACAAGTTTGATCTCTCGGTCTTCTACGGGAGTAGCGCGAATGGCCTCAACGGCCTCAGAGTACCCGGTGCCTTCAGGACGTGGGTTGATACTTGTGAAAATCGAAAGAAGTTTAGAAACAATCCACTTCATGCTTTAGACAAGTATTGATCCGGAAATGGAACTTACTCCCTTCCAGCCATCTTCTCGCAAAGCCTGAGGGACAGCGTACATAGAACCATTCCTGCTTGTATTGGGTGAATTTACTCCATGTCCCTGTCAGAATTTGACACTGAGAATGCGGCTCAAGAAATATGAAAGATGGACTGTCAGATCGTCGCTTGAACCGATAGATGTAGCAGATGTCACTAAGAGTGGGGAGCCTGAATAGGATGCTTATAAAGAGAATACAAGTGCCGTAGATGAACGCGTGGCTATTGGGATGTAGCTGTGACGGAGCGATCTCGATATACTGTAGCACTTCGCGGAGAAAGGAGTTGAATGGTGGCACGCTACCAACCCAGCACATGAATTTGTTGCAAGCTGTATATCCAGTTGGGGGCAGGTGAGGACGATCTCGTCCCGATGGAACTAATACGTCGTCAGAGGGGATTCCGTGAATCGAACATAGTCGGCGAAGAGCGGTTTCATTGATTTTTGAAGCCTGGGAATCATTAGGATTGTCTAGAATAACAGCTCCGTCTATCGCATCAGGAGCCGGGTCAATGGTTTCCGCTGACGGGTTTGGGATATCCTGTGTAGGAGTTGTCGACGGATTCGAAATTCCCACTACTTCTTTCTGAGAACTTGGCTCAGTTTTGTCTGAAACCGTTGCAGAGCTCGACTTTCTAGACATCCTCAACGAGCGTCAAATTTGGGTAAACACTTGTGTGAACTATACTCGAAAGACAATCAATATTAGACATAACAACAAAAGTACTCCCCTCGTGTGGTGTGTGGACTAGTGCAATTGTTCGAGTATAAGTGTAAAAGAATTAAAGGTCTAGAAGTTGATAAAGTAAGGTTAAGCATTGAACTGTCATCTTCGAAGACCGTCATCGTTGACCGTCTCCGAGAGCTCGCCCTATGACGGTTTTGGTCTTAAACTCGGACATTAATACAATATGTTGAAGGTTATTATTTGTTTTATCAAGTTGAACTCGGGTTTATAGTTGTTGGAATTGGGGAGTTATCAGTCAAAATCAATTCAATATGCTTGTATGCCTAAATTGTTGTCGTTGTTCATTGTTCTGTGTTAAGGCATGGAAGTATGTAGTTTTGATATGTGCTGTACTTAAGTGGAGACATTCATGATTATTAACACCGACCCTAGGACCTGAAGCCGAGCGACTCACTAGACCGACACTCTCTCTCCACCGAACGGTCTTCGAGGGGTATACCGAACCGCACTCGCTCGGTATATCGAACCCACCTTGTGGTCTCTAACCGGGCCATAGCACAACCCTTAACTGGTTATACCATACTCTCTCCCTCAACGCCGAAACCACACCGGGCCACTGTCCCTGACTCCCGAGACCATTCATACCGACCGACCCACACGCTTCCTGTCTTTTCCTAACAACCAAACGGACTCCCACCATCAGACTTTGGCTGACACACGACATCATCGAACAACGCTCTCTCTCTCCCTAGACCGAATGACACCTCATTCCTCTACCTCCCTAGCATTACTCTCATAAGAAGTCCACCGAGCAGCCGACTTCCACCCAAAATACAAATGCCAACCCGTTCACACTCTCTTCTCTCTCGCTCCTTGATCACCGAATGACCTCAACCACCAATTTAGCCCTATCAAGCTCTTAACCTAATACATGTCGTTATTTCTAATTCGACCTCCCTCGTTTACAATAACTCCTACTAAAAAGAAAAAGAAAAATGTACTCGCGAACGCGAGCTTCATGCAAAATTCTTGATTTGGGAATATGGGTCGAATAAGAGATTCGTACCTACAAGAATGGTTCGGAAATTGTAGGGGTCGCGAATTTCGGAGCGGAATTCGTTCAGGCTTATTAAACGAGGCAGTTACGAAATGCACGTTTTGAAGTAGGGGGAGGAAGGGGAACTGGAGTGAAAGCGGAGGTTCGGGAGAAGGTAATTTGGTAAATCTCGGAAAAATAAAGTAAAGGTGAGGAAAAGGAGAAAGAGAAAGTTCTTATATATGGGGGAGGGGAGGTGAACGGGCAATCTCCTATTGGACCGGTCAGTGTGGTTTGACAAGTTAATTGTTAGATGTGTACGGCCTAGTTCGAGTGAGTCGATTGTGTGGGTCGGTCTCTATATGTCGAACGGCCCCTTATTTATATATAAGGAAAAAGAGAGGAGAAAATAGACTCCAAATTGTACAAAATACTAAGGAAGACAGTCATGTTTCAACCTTCACTGAACACATTCGACTTTTGGACAATAAGAATTGATCATTGACTCAAAGCTTGTCGTGTTGACTCACACGACACACTTGGGGGGCAAATGTTACCCGGCACCTTGGTCGGGCTACAAGGCGATAGTTAAAGACATTATCATGAGCATGAGACAAGGTTCTGACCAAGAGGAGCCTATTGATATACGAGTTTGATGCAGTCGACATGTTTTGGCATTTAGGTACGGTTCGGCACACGTCGCTCGGTCCACATGGCTCGGCAAGCCTCGTTCGGACAGTTGAGTCAACGTCGCCTGGTATGTACCACTCGGCTTCACGAAGTGGAGTAACACATGGCTCGGTCAAAGGAAGGGACGCCTCGTTCAGTCTAAATTATTCGAGATGCCTCATTCGGTTGAGACGGCTCGACATTTCTCGTTCGGTCTTAGGGAGTCCTATTCAAAAGCAGTTCAGTCCGAGAGGAGCACAATATATGCCGCTCGGCAAGGGTGGCTCGGCATGGAGCGTTCGGCAGGAATACCTTAGTCCCATGCCGCTCGGCCATAGAGGGACGGTTATGTGACTCGACGAGGAAGGCTACGTGGCTCGGTGACCCTCGAACGACATTAAAAGGGAGATCAAGCGGCCCGACCAAGGGGTACTCGGCATGGACGCGTTAGTCGTTCGGCTCAGCAAGGCCTCGCTCGGTATATCTCGATCGGCGTTTGCCGTCCGGCGTGTCTCGATCGGCATACCAGGCTCGGTGCGCAAAAGTCGTCTACTATGGACCGAAGTACCTTGTTCCCGGGCCCACACAAGAAGTCCAGCCTAACTTCGTCTATAAATAGAGGGGCAGGGGCATAGTGAAAGAGGACCTTTTTTGGGAGAACACTGGGAAGACTCTGCCATTTTCAAGACTCGTTTCTTTTCTACAAAAAACTTGTACTCAAGTTGTTGGTGCACGGATTGTATCTGTATTCAATTATTCGAAGAAGTAATAAAGATTACGATCAAAGTGGACGTAGGCAGTTACGCCGAACCACTATAATTCTAGTGTTCTTGTTTTTGTAGTTAATTTTGCATACATTCCTCTATTTTAATTTTCTATCTTCATTAACCTCTCTACACAAATCCTTTCTTGGGTGTTAGTGACCAATTTTGGTGCTAACAGACGTTCCATTTGACTTTAATTCTGATCGTGTTTCTGCCTTCGAACATCTCAAAAATAAACTCATTTTCGCTCCCATCATTCGCTCACCCAATTGGGATCTTCCTTTTAAAATAATGTGCAATGCTTCTAACTTTGCAGTTGGTGTTGTCTTAGGATAACGCATCAACAAAATTCTTCATGTCATTTACTACGCTAGTATGACTTTAAATGATGCTAAACTCAATTACATGACCATTGAAAAAGAGCTTTTAGCAGTAGTCTTTGTGCTCAAAAAATTCCGGCAGTATTTGATTGGCTCACACGTTACGTTTACACTGACCATTCCGCTCTTAGGTACCTTTTCGCTAAAAAGGACGCTAAGTCTCATATGATCCGTTGGATCCTTTTACTCCAAGAATTCAACCTTACAATCAAGACAAAAATGGATCCGACAATGTCATTGCTAATCATCTATCACGTCTTCCAAATGCACCATCTTCTTTACCGATCAATGAGAACTTTCCTGATAAACAACTCCATTCTGTTTCCATCGATCCATGGTATGCTGATATAGTGAACTATTTAGTCACTAAGTAAACTCCTTCATTTTGGTCGAAACAAGATAAATATAAATTACTTTCCCAAGTCAAGTGCTTCTATTGGGATGATCCATACTTTTTTAAGTATTTTTCCGACCAAATCATTCGACGTTGCATTTCAGATTTTGAAATAAAGAGTGTTCTTTCATTTTGTCATGACCAAGCTTGTGGTGGTCACTTCGGTCCGAAGAAAACCACGAAAAAGGTGCTTCAATGTGGTTTTTACTGGCCTACACTTTTTAAATATGCATTTGAGTTTTGTAAAACTTGCGATCGCTGCCAAATGTTAGAAAGAATCTCTCGACGGAACATGATGCCTTTAAACCCTATTCTTACAATCGAAATCTTTGACGTTTGAGGTATTGATTTTATGGGACCATTTCCCAATTCTTTCAGAAATTTGTACATTCTTCTTGCTATTGATTACGTCTCTAAATGGGTTGAAGCCATTCCTTGTAAAATAAATGACCATAAAGTTGTTGTGAGATTCATAAAAGAAAACATTCTTTTGAAGTTTGGAACACCTCGCATAATAATAAGCAACAACGGAACCCATTTTTGTAATTGTTCATTTGAAACTCTAATGAAGAAATACTCGATAACCCATCAGTTAACCACGCCTTATGATCCTCAAACTTGTGGTCAAGCTGAAGTTTCAAATCGCCAAATCAGACAAATTTTGGAGAAAACTGTAAATAAAAATCGATAAGATTGGTCATAAAAATTGACAGATGCGCTTTGGGCTTACAAAACTACGTATAAAACCAATCTTGGGATGTCTCCTTTTAAGCTTGTATATGGTAAAGCGTACCATTTACCCATCGCACTTGAACATAAAGCATTGTGAGCAATTAAGAACATAAACTTTGATCTTGAAAAAGCTGGCGAAAACAGAAGATTGCAACTCAATGAATTAGAGGAGATTAGGAATTACGCGTATGAAAATGAGATAATTTACAAAGAAAGAACAAAAGTTTTTCATGACAAATCAATCCTAAGGAAAATAATTTCACCAAATCAGAAAGTTCTTTTGTATGACTCTCGACTTCATTTGTTCTCTGGGAAGTTAAAATCAAGGTGGACAGGACCGTTGTTTAACGGCTAATTTTTTATCGGATTAGAAAATCATCGAAAAATTGTAATAAAAATAACCGCAAGCACACGACATACAATTTTAGTATGTGGCGAGTACGCGTCGATCCGTAGGGAATTGAATTAATTTAAAATTCTACTCAATCAAATTAACCAAGAGTTTGAAGTTGTTTAAGCTAAAAAATATATAAAAAACTAGCATAAGAAAATGAATAAAAATATGAGAGGAAAAGGCAATTTAGAGGCAATTCCCTTCTCATGATCACATAAATCAACATAATGAAATTATGATATCTCTTTTTTGGTCATTGGTGAATTTAGTTGATGTGTTTATCATAAGTATGGTTTATTTGTGCTATTAATTAGCCCAACATAAACCATCAAACTATAACACGCCCACTAAACCACTTGTTCACTTTCATGAAAACGATAATAAAGTTAAAAATAAAATATATTCTAAGCATGAACTATTTACTATTGATTAGTAATATGGACCATCAGATTTTGATTCTAAAATCCACTTCATTACCAACATCATATATGTAGATGAAGGGTAATTTGTGTTTATGTTTGTTTAAGCATAGCCTATTTGGTGTCAACAACATAGGCTATCAAATTCAAAGTTAAACAATAAAATTTTTACCACATCAAACATTCCATTAAGCACAAAAAGAGATCATAAATTAACAAATATGTTGAATCTACATGATTAAGAGAGCTTCATTACCCCCAAATTGAAGGGGTTTAGTTTCTCATATTTGTTGTCATTTCAACAAATGTAGATTGCAACATAAACATAAACAAGAGGGAAAAAAAGAACTAATTGAAATAAACTAAAAGCTAATCTACTTGCATAAAAGAAAGCGATCTATACTACTAACATAAGAAGAAATAAACAAGAAAAGAACATAAATTAAAAGTGCATGAATTATAATTGCATATAAGAAAATTACATGAAGAAAAGGATAAGAAGCCATTAAAAAGAAAGCAAGTTTATGTTACATTTGTGGCTACCACTAAACTAATTAGAAAGTGGTGCTGAGAGTCAAGAGGCACATTACATAAAACATAAAGGGTATTTATAAATGCCTAAAACCTAATGCATATTTGAGGGCTATCCAAAGTACCCCTTAGGAAGTGTGGCCTCTAAGTTATCATTAGTATAAGCATAATCCACAATTATATGTGCATGTAACTTTAATCTCCACTAACATGTGCATTAGCTCCTAATTGTAGATCATGGTAAGTGGGTAGGTAGGTTCCTATACGTTGCATGAATTGATTTATTTCTTCATTCCTTTGTTTCCTTCTCTTTTGCATGCATATTTATATGAAGCCTCTTCATATTTTTTGATCCAATTTCCTACAAATAAAAATAAAATGTGCAAATAAATATTCTCAAATTAATTCACACACAAAAATGACCATTTTGTCCATATATGATGATGAATAAATGATGATTTGAAAATAATTTAAATTTTGGTTTAAACACATAAAATACCCTATATGCTCATTTATTCAATTAAATTAGATTAAATATGGAAGTAAAAATATGCACATTTACGTACACATCAAATACCCCCACACTTATATTTTTATTCGTCCTCGAATAAACTAGAACTAAGAGAAATCTGTTTACGTAGGAAGCACGATTCATTGAGTGCATGCAACAAGCCGTTAAACCTCTAGGTGTCCCTAGTAGGATGAGTGTTGTTTCGTAAAGGTTTTCAGCGGATACTACATACAAAATCCAAATGCGAAATGTAAAATTCCCAAATGCAAGATTTATTTACAAAGATATGAATGCAAGTTTTTTAAAAATATTTACAAATAAAGAATTTACTTTCAAAGTGACCTGAATAAGTTAAATATAAATTCCGGTCATTATCAAGAAATTTAAGTCCTTTTACTTCTCAAAATTTCCAACAAAAATTAAGTTATCATCACAATTAGGCTACAGTTTGGCTAGTTGTTTTGGTTGATAACATAGTGCAACTATGAAATGGATCCTTAGTTGATTATCAAAGTTTTTCAAAGTGGTATTTCTATTTCTTTTGAATAACAAATCAAAAATCAAATAAGTGAAAATAGTGCTCGGATTTCACTTGCTTTCTCTCTCTATTTGAAAATTTTATTGATATTAACAATATTTACATATGCCTAACTCAGAAAACTGAGGCCAGATATACCACCCATGCACTGCCTTGTGGGCTTACGTGAGGGGAATACATAGCATGGCGAGTGTACACCTATCGACTGTAGGCATTGTTAATGAAAGAATATTTATATACATACACCTAACTCAGATAAACCAAGGCTAGATATACCGATCATGCATTGCATTTCGGGCTTACGTGAGAAGGGTACAGAGCATGGCGAGTGTACACACTTGTGTGTGATCACATGACTCTAGGTGTTTCTTATTTTTATAAAAACCATTTTTTTATGTTTATTTTTTATTTTTTATTTTTTAGAAGAGAGAGTTTTGCAACATCATCTTAGCAACATTTAACTTAGAAGATCAAAAATGTTATATCCTTTACTTTAAATCCACAAATTTTTTAAACAAAGATGAGGATATACTTTATAATTATCACCCATGAATCTTCCTATATACTAGTTAAACCATCGTTACTTGTAATCAAACTTTATTTTTATTTTTGTTGAGACAAATAAATTTTCAAAAATTTCAATTTAATAATCAAAATCCTATACTTACATATATCCTATAGTGTTTCTATACAAGTAAATCAATATGCTAAAAAGAAATTTGGGATTTCTTTTATTTTTGGAATTTTTTTAAAAAGCTTTGGAAGGAAAATGCAAAAAATGAACCATGAAAAAAATATATATGATACTCCCCCCACACTTGATTTTTGACTATGTCCCCATAGTCAACCCAGGTGAAAGGAGAAAAATAAAATAAAAATAAAAATAAAAATAAAAATATGACCTATATTTACATGAAAATGAAACGATTATTATTTAGAAGACATCAGAAAATATACTGTTAAAGAGTAAATGGAACGGTTTTTCAAAGACCAATTCATTTGTCTCGTCAAATACGAGAGACATGGCTTAAGCTTAGAAAACCAAACCATAAAAGGTTTCAAAGTTGAATGTTGATTTGAAAAAACGAATGTCATTTTATTGAAAATCGCATGAATTGTTTTATTTTTGATGATTTTTGGAGTAGATAGGACAATTGGTTGAAGTTTAAGTTTAATTTCACAAATTTGAAAGTCAAGCATATTATTGAAAACTTCTTCAGAATTATTGATTTCAAAATCAAAATGGTGATTTAAATCTACCCCTTCATAATTCAACAACTCATTTTCAAAAATTCTAAAAAATTTGTGTTTATTAAAGTCACCTTCCTTTGTTGGACTGTCAATGACTTCATTGCATGTATCAATTTCAAAATCTAAAGTTGTGCATTCATTTTTTTAAAATCGGAAAAAGGAAGATCGAATTTTAAATTGGTTCCACACACTCAAAAGAATTAAAATCCAACTCAATTACCACATTTTCAACAACTTCATTAAGATTGTCATTTTCAATTTCAAAAGTTGTTATTTGAAAATCGTCAATTTTGGTGAAAGATGGATTATTATTTGACTCGTCACACATTCAGAGTTGATTTTGTTGCTCACATTTTTTTATATAAGTTTCAAACAACAAATCTGTGTGATCTTTGTGAATTTCTTCCATTTGCTCAACAAAATCCAATTTATAATTTTTAATTTGAGAATTTTTAGTTTGAAATTGTTGAGAACAAAATTTGTCCATCTCACCATAATTGAAATTATTCTCATTGCCAAAATCATTTAAACAATTGTTTCCATTTTCATTTTGATATTAAACTTCATTTTGGAGTGTGAAGTTGTATTAGCATGAGTTATAATCAAAATCATTTGAATTTTGAAGTGAATTCAAATTTTGATTATTTTGAAATCCTCGACATGAGTTATTACACAGATTACTCAAATTATTTATCATTTGATTTCGTTGTACAAGTAAAGGGTTAACAAGATTTCTTGCCAACACCCCAAAATGATGCTAAGTAAGGTGAAAAACCCTTTATATAAGTAGTGCAGAAAAGAAGGTGTAGATCCTTTTTAGAATTGCCTTTCGATTAGGCTTTATTTGTTGATATATCTCAAGCAGACCTTTCGACTGTGTTGAAAGGGTGGGTTTCCATGTTTGATAACCTTTCGATTCAGATGGGCAGGTATGGTTTCTCCTTCGAAAGCCTTCCTTTTTATCTGATTGGAACACCCTAGGTTAAGATCTCTCAGATAGGTTTCGACCTTGTTGGAGGCCTAAAGCTGTTGATTGGCTTGGGTTTTGGTTCCTGAGAAGAAAGGGAGGTTTCGACCTTGTCGAAGGCTATGGGTATTACCACTTTGGGTTTGAAACTGTAATTTCAAGCTTTGGTGTTTAGAAGAGGGGCTTCGACCATGTCGAAGGCTTCAACTTAGAGATAAGATGACTCTAAACTGGTTATAGTGGATGTTGGAATTTAAAGGGGTTTCGACTATGTTGGTAGTAACCCTTCAATGGAGATAAAACCTGAAATGTAGAAGTGAATCCAGCAAAAACTAAAATGAATTAGTAAAATAGCATAAAGTAATTGAAACTTCCCTTTCTCCAACTTTAAAGACATTATTTATCTAAATTCCCATATTGATTTACAAACTAGGGTTACAATGCTTTATTTAAGAGAATACAAGTTTAGAATGAGAGGAATCGGATCCCCAAAACGTGACTCTTTGGGTCTTATTTATAGATGCGGCCTGGCACTTTTCGACCCTGATGCTTTCGACTAGGTCGGAAGGTGGCTATTGAGAGACTTAAGCAAGTTGCCACCTTTGTCGAAAGGTATGGCAGCGCTTCTCTTCTTTGAGTTGTCTTAAAAGTGCTTCCGACTCTGTCCTTAGCCTTTGCCTTTTGGTTTCGATGATGTTGGTTATGTCCATGCTTTTGTTTTGATCTGATGCGGAACCCTTCATGGACCGCACTGGTTTCGATCAATTCAAAAGGCTTACTATAGCTTTCGAAGGGGTTGCACCAGATATTACTTGCTTCTTAGCAGTTTGAATGAGGGCGAAACCATTGGTTTCGAATGGTTTGACATATATTCAAAGAGTTATTCTTCATTGTCTTCAGAAGGTGTGGTTTTGACTCAATCGAAAGGTGTTCATCTAGTCGAAAGGTTGTAAATAAAGGCGGAAGGGTGCTTTCGACTCTTTCATCTTCTTCAAAAGGTTGAAACCCTCTGAATATTGATATAAGGGACCTTCCAACACCTTCGAAAGGTTTTGAGGCTTCTAAACTTTGATGGCAACATCCCTTTGACTCCTTTGAAAGGTTTGGCTGCAGCTCTTCTCTCTAGCTCTCTATTCAAAGCGGTCTCGACTTGGTCGAAGGGTGAATTTTTGCAGTAACATTTTCCCCCCCTTGCGAGGGGATGCTCTTGACCTTCCAAGTCATCTTTGCCAAAACCTAAAAATTTCCCGCCTTTTGGCCTTCCCGCATAGATCTGGGCCGTCCATTCAAATCTAATCTAATGGCTGATAACTTTGTGGGACTTTTCGTACATAATACGATGTTCTTCTTCTTCCTCTTTTTACCTTTCTGTAATTAAAATTCAATACGCAAGTAAAATAGTTCCAGATATTCTCAAACTTCCAATTTATTTTCAGAAATTCAAGCAATCACAAATCTTATTCGTAAGTTCCAATTTAACTTTATTTCGTTTATTTTAATCGAATTCCAGTTTTTCTAATTTCAAAACAGAAATTCGAGCTCATGCTTTTCAGTTTTCAATTTTTTGAAGGTAGATTTGATTTGATTTACTAAAAAAAAACTTTTTCTAACTCTATTTCTGGGATTAATAAAATTTGTTTTTTTTGTTTGCTGTTTTTTTTTCGTTCATGATTTTGAAATTGTTAGTGGATGATACTTAAACCCATCTTTTTAACGGGTTTGGATTTTTATTTCGAAATTTTTTAATTTT
Organism: Allium fistulosum; assembly: GCA_030737815.1. Taxonomy (NCBI): domain Eukaryota; kingdom Viridiplantae; phylum Streptophyta; class Magnoliopsida; order Asparagales; family Amaryllidaceae; genus Allium; species Allium fistulosum. The sequence goes on from JASFAW010000014.1 coordinate 12,818,950, forward strand.
ATCCATTGTTAGTTAATCCGGGTCTTTAATTTGTTAATTATTTTATGATTTTTGGAAATCGAGACAAGTTGATATCAGTTTTAATTCATTAATTTAGCAGATTAGGTTTTCTTGTTCGTTAAGAATTTTTTTGAAAATCTATGCTTGTAATTGGGTTTGGGGGATAATTAAACCCGATTCACTGAACCAGAAGTTTCTCGTGTACGGATGATAAATTGGCGCCACAAAATGACCTTTCTACCCCTTCGAAAGAGATTAAGGCGGCAATGTTGGTTTTGCTTCCTTAGCCCCTTTCGATGAGGTCAAAAGGTGTTGTAGTGTCGACTAGATCATTCTTGTTGAAAGGTCATGCTATTAGGTATAGTGTAGGAACTTCTTCGATAGCAAAACGTTTCGACTTAGTCGAAACCCTCTATTTCGATATCAACCCATTTTTCATAGTTAACCTCTCAGAATCATTAAACCCTTCGACCCCTTCGACACCATCTTTACCTACTAGGCCAAAACCCCCTAGAACTGTTTTTGTTCATCTTTGTCAAAACGTCCTAAATGCATACGAATTTAACTTAGAACCTTTCGACTTCATTGAGTATACTAGGTTTCGACAACATTAGTATTTTACTCAGGAATCCTAAGTTATTGGTTTCGACAGTGTCGAAGGATCTTGTTTGGCTGGCCTATGAAATGTTTGTGGTGCACCGTTTTGCTTTAGTATTTGAGTTAATCTTAACCATCTTTCCTTAGCAATTAGGTTCCTTTAGAGCCTTCGACATTGTTGAAAAGTGATGTATGAACAAGTATTATGCTTTAACCTTTCGACTTTGTTGATAGCTCAAGGAATACTTTTATCTACGCTTTTGACAATGTCGAGACATGTTTGTTAAATGATGATGCACTTTTCCTTTCGACTTTGTCGAAAGCCTAGTATTTTTGGTTTTTGACTTAATCTATTTGCACAATCTTGAAGTTTCATATTTATTTTCATGTTAAAGTTATTTAAGTAGGTTTCTTTGTCTAATTCTTGAAAGTATTCCAAACTCATAAATAACCAAGGATTTTAACTAAAATATGTTCACCTGGTAGAATCATGAGTTCTCCAAAGAAACCTGAAGCCATTTCCATGGGTTCTTCCATTGCATCCCAAGGTGAAGTTAATGCCATTCTCAATGATTTTGGCATCATCAGAATTGAAGCCATTCCCCCTCAGGAAGCTAACACCATAGACAACCCTCCTGAAGGGTATTTTGCTTATACTGTCATCCACATATGGCATATCGGATTCTTACCTTTCCCATATTTTTTATCTTCATATCCATCTCATGTTGGAATCATCCCAATCCAGTTGTCTCCGAACATCTACACTTATCTCCTACCTCTAAAGATTATGGCGCTGGAACTCGGGTTCCCCTCTCTTAACACCGAAGTGCTAAACTTCTTAACCTAGTTGGTAAAGCTGAGCAATCTCAATAACCAAATATACACAGCTAACCCCCATAAGAAGTTAGTATCAAATGGGGTCAAAAAATTCAGGGACTCGGAGAACCAGTTCTTCTTCGTCAAATGCTTTGCTAACATTCGCGGGACTTTTGCTTCTCCCCGTAACTCCAGACTTGTGTTGTCTTTCCCCTACTCAATGTTTTCTATTAACTAATCTCTTGCTTTATCAGGTTTTCCTGCCAAGGAGCTTAATGATGTCGATAAGAGAACAGTTGATTCTCTAACCGTGGCTTCAAGACAAATTGGGAGCAGACCGACGCTTCTAACTCCCTCAAATTTAAGAAAGCACTCTCTTCTGCCAATAGGACAAAATATCTTAGGAACTCCTCCCTCTGTCCAGCACACTTCACGCGGCAAACGCTTTCTCTCCCTAGGAGATGCTGAACACTTCTCTCCTATGTCTCCAATCTTTGCAGACCATCCTGGTACGTTATTGATCTAGTATCTGCTTTTCATCCCTGGTATTCTTTGAATTATTTTGGTTGACTTTTAATCTGCTTGAATTTGTTCAGCTTCTTCTCATGTCACAGTGTCTTCTAGCGGTGCTGCCCCTCCTCCACAAACTTCTGCAGTGACATTAATTATTGCCGCCTTTGCAAAGTCCAAGCAAACTTTCAAGAGGAAGCTAATGGAATCTTCTGCAGATGTGCCTCCGAAGAAAATTGCTAAAATTATAGAAGTGGAGGAAGAGGAGGAGCGCTTATCTTCGGAACAAGTTTTGAAGAGCCCCATTGTTGAAGACCCCAAAAGTAAAACGGAGCAAACTCTGCCTAATCCTGACCCTCTTTCACGCATCTCTATCTTTGATTCCCTAGCTACACTTGAGCAGATGCAGCTGGCTTTATTGACGACTCCTTCCGTGAAACAAATTCCTCTGAATCCATCGTCTTCTACTCCTCCATCTACAAATTTTGAAGAGATAATTGAGCTCGTTCAACATTCTGAATCTTTCACTTCTTCTTGCCCGCCCTCGTTCACTCCAAATTTGGCGGGGCATTATCGCTCTCTAATAGAGCAGCTACTTTTGGTAATTTCTTACTCATATGACCTTATTATCATTGGTTTTTTTCTTAAATCAATAATTTGTGTTATATTATTCTTTCAGATTTCAAATAGTGGTTAGCTTTGAACGAACATGTTTCAAAGTCTTCCACCGAATCCTCCAAGCTTCAGGAGGAAAATTCTAAGCTCCAAAACCAAGTTTCTTCACTTTCTGCTGCTAAGGATAACGCTTCCACGGAATTAGAACGAGTAAAGGCCTCTCTTGCTCGAGTTGAGTCTGATCTATAGGTAGAAAGGTGTGCTTGAAAACTTGTTGCCAACGAGAAGCTTTCCATTGAGTTCACTTTGAAGGACTCAGAAGACGAGAGGGCTCGCTTGGTCACGAAGAACACCTCTTTGAAAGATAAATTCAAGAAGACCAGAGCTTCACTTAAACTTGTTGTCCATACCTTACCGACGTCAAGCAGCAAGTGTCCCAGTTTGTCGATGTCACCTTAGGGCAAGTGATGCTGAAGAACTATATAGATGCCCTTATGCTTGCATACACTGACAACTACAAGAATTGCCCTGACTTCTGCCCTAGTCGAAAGAGTGATGGGAAAAATCAATCGGATGAAGCAGGATATTGAACCTGACGACAAGGAGAAAATTAATGCTACTGAAGTTCTTTATTTTGATGTCCCCTCCTTCAAAATCAAATCAGACTCTGAGGAGGAGGGTGACAAGGATGACGCCGGCGAGGAAAAATATGATGATGACGGTGATGGTGGTGATGATGATAACAATGGTGATGATGATGACCTTGCAAGTGGCCAAATTCTTGATGGTGACAAAGGGGGTCCTTCTGGAGTTTCAGAAAAGGACGGTGGCGATCAAGCTGAATTTCCTGAAAAAGAGTCATCCCCTCAAAAGGATGTTCCACCTGCATCCCCCGGGCCTTCCACTGCTCCAGAAGGCGAGCCTGCTCCGGCCCAAACTGAGGATCCGAAAGAAAAGGAGTAGGCCTCTCAGGCTTCTATTCCAGTTTCCCAGGTATGGAATTCCCTGTTTAAATATCTTTCTCTTCGAAGATAATAATTAGTGTAAAATAATTCATTTTAGATAAGGAGGAAGTATCAACTTCCCTATAAAACAAAACTTGAAAGAAAACAAGCAGAAATTAGCAAGTTATATAGGGAGTTAGACAGGCAGATAAAGGAGCATAACATCCTCTCTAAAAAGTATCACGGTCTCGATCGGAGTGCCTCTGTTCTAGCATCTTTTAAAAATCAGAGGGCTGCCCCATTATTAAAGATAACGCGCCTCCGATACGACGCTCTCTTAAAGGAGAATCGGTAGTTGCTTACTTTATTTTGGATGATGATCGAAGAATGGGATATTTTAGTTAACTTTTTGTATAAAGCTTATTGTAGACATTCTATTATAGACTTTTCGTACTTAGGCTAATTCAGTGGGAGTTTACTCAGACATTTCCATAAAAGATACTTAGATGAATTCAGATCTGACCCGCATCTCAGAGCTTGCTGGAACTTACAGCGGATCAGGTCGATTCCTCAAGATCTCCCTACTGAAAAGCTTAAGTACTATAAAGATAAATTTGTTTTTGAGTTTTTCTCTAAGTCTACATTGTATGAACCGGATGAATGATTGAATATGTAATAATTAATTAATTTATGAATGTATGTTTTAGCTTTGTTTTCTATGCTTAGCTTCTCTTTACTATACTGTTACAAGAATGACAGTTCTCTAGGTCGACTCGTCCCTAGAGACCACTTAAGCCAATATATTAAATTAAGAAGGTTTTACTTTGAAAATGCATCAATTTTAAAGACTTCGAAATTAGCGAGATATTGCTTTCTTCGAGATTTACAAAAATAGTAGTTGGAATATCCTCACCTCCGTTTTGACTTCCTTGGCGATGAGAAGGAAACTTTCCTTAAAGAGATCGAAACATTCCACTCTAAATTAATTTGCGGTCGCGATAGTCCCCCAATTGGGAAATGGGACTATAGTAAATGCCCGCCGGTCATAACCCCAGAAGGAGTTACTATGCCTTTTGATTCGACAGTTATGCTTTCAGCTAAGTCTCTAGATAAAGTTAGAAAAGTAGTTTCCCGGCTTTAAATGTAATCAAGTTATTAATTTTACCTTTTAATTTCGTTGCTGTTTGATTTGTAATCTGTTACTATAATAATAAAGAGATTTCTTAACTTGATTTTGACTTTATTTTATCTATTTTGCTTAAATAGGAGCTTCAACTATCTGCAACTTCTCCTCCTCATAATTTATCGTCACGCGTTGATGCTATTAGAGGGAAGTTGTTGCAAAGAAGTGGAGGGATTGTGCTCAGCGATGACATCTTATTAGAAAGCTTTGGTGGTAATATTGAGGTTATGAGATGGCATAAAAGATATATTATTTAGAAAGCCATCGCCAGCGGCCAAAAAGATCACATCACCCACCTCGAGGCTGAAATAAAAAGTAAAGATGAAACGATTACCACGCTTAAACAACAAGTGAAAACAAATCTTTCAATCGATTTTGATCATAAGATGTCGGAGCTCATTCAACAAATAAATGACTTGGAGCTGAAATTAAAGGATAGTCAAACACAGTGCGCTTCTTTGGAATTCATTATGGGGAACAAAATTTCAAGTATTGACTTGCCGGTCCCTCACTCTTCTCCTATGGTTACTAAACCCACAAGGTCGAAGCTTCTTGCAGCTGAAAAATTCCCTACTATGCTCAACCCTCCCCCGGGCTTAAATGAGAATGCCGTGGGCAATTGGTGCAGGAGAGTCAAGTTTGAAATAGCCAAATATTTCGATGAGCAACAGAAAGTCAAATATTCCAAGACTATCAATGATTACGCCACCAAGAATCAAAAGCTCGAGCATGATATTTTATTTCCTCTAAAAGCGCGTTGCGGAATTAGAAAGGGATAACAAGACCTTTAGGGCCGCAAATAGAGCCTTTAATCGTGCTTTGAAAACTAACATTGATGCCATTGATGACGAAGACTAAATAAGGAAGAAAGAGAAGAAACTCAAGGAAGTTCTCTACGCGGCCATCCACCATGTAGTAGATCCTTCAGTTGCGAAAACTCTTGATAAAGCTGCTTAAGATTTGTAATCCATTTACATGTTTGAACCGTGTAAATTTATCATGTATATATGTAAATAATTTTGTAGCTTTGTAGACAATTTCATAACTTATGTAAACCACATAAACTTTGAAAATATCACCTGATTTGTAATCCTTTTCTGTAATGTCACTTTTGAAATGCCCTTAAATTGCTCATTAATTGATTTTTGGACTTGCCGAATCTTTTGTTATTCCTTACTGTGTTGATTTTCCTGAAAAGCATGTAGCAAACAATATTCCTAAGTGTTAGCTTGAAATCGACATATTTGTCTATGTATGTTATTTTCTTAGATTAACAAATCATCATGTTAATTATATGAAAAGTAGTTTATACTAAACGTTAAAATATCATCTTTAACCACAATGAGGGATGATCAAGAATTTAACTCCTTTCACTTGGCTGGAATGTCTGAAATTTGCTGATAGAAAATTCCGCCTTGTCACAAGGGTGTAATTATTGGAATGAAACCTTTAAGATATTTTAATAAAGAACTAAATTCAGAAATCGCCTTCTGAATTTCGAAAGTAGAAATCCTTTGACCCATTCCTTGACCTTAATGGGATTTGGTAAAATAGAAATCCAAAACTCAAATTCAGAAACTCTTTACAATGATCTTCACGACGGTATTCTTTGACCAAGATTCGATCATTCGTGATAGAAAAATAGAATTCTATTAATGAAATTTTACACCCAGATTAAGGTTCGAATAAGTAATTGTCTCGATACCCAGATTCAAGTATATTAAGATAATTAGTGGTTAATAGAGATCTGAAACCCAGATTCGGGTATTAAATAGTGAAGTTCTGAAATGAATATCCCGAAACCCAGATTCGGGTATTAATTGATGTCATTTAGATACGAAGGACCCAAAACCTAGACTCGTGTATTAATGGATGAAATTCTGGTATAAGAGACCTAAAACCCAGATTCTGGTATTTTTAGGTGATGTTTAGAGATGAAAGTAACGAAACCTATATTTGGGTATTTATAAGCGGAGCCTTGCTTTACTCCTTTGATGTGTGAACCCTTCAGGTCTTGTATATAAATAATTTGTCTAGTTTCCTCTTGAGCTTGGACGACTTAGTCCGTAATTTGAAACGCCTCCTTCTCAAGCTCGAACATCATAGTTCATGATCTGATGAGCCTCTTCTCTGGCTTAGACATCTTAGTCTATTGCTGAATATGCCTCTCTTCGGGCTTGGACATCTTAGTCCATTGTTGAATGAGCCTCTCTTCGGGCTTCGACATCTTAGTCCTTTGTTGTCGGGTGCTCTTGGTTAGCTCATCTTAGAGACTAGAATCAAGGACTTACCCGACCTCCCTCCAGGAGGTGCCCTGCCCTGGCCCTTTTGCGGCGCCGACATGGGCTTGTTCGCTGCTCTACCCTGGCCATATTACGGCGCGAATAGAGGCTTACTCCGTCCTCCCTCCAGGAGGTGCCTTAACCTGGCCATAGTGTGGCGCGGATAAGGGCTTGTTCGGTGCTTTAACTTGGCCATCTTATGGCGTGGCTAAAGGATTACTCTGTCCTCCCTCCAGGAGGTGCCTTGACCTGACCGGAGGCGCGGCCAAGGGCTTGTCCGGTGCTTTAACCTGGCCATCTTATGGCGCGGCTAAAGGCTTACCCGCTCTCCCTCCAGGAGGTGCTCTGCCCTGGCCATCTCGGTGTGGACATAGGCTTTTCTGCCATCTTAGGTAGACTACCATCTTAGGTAGTATCCAAATATAAGGAGCATTTCACTCCCAACCATGTAGATTTTCTCTTTATAGAAAGTTGCTCTTTATTGACTTTATCTCAAATTCTTTTTACAAACTCATGGATTTTTTCTTAACGAAAGAAGTTTATAATCATCCTCTCCAGGGCTCTATAATGGTTGGTTTCATGACCATTCATCAAATGATAGTGGCAGTAGGATCCTCCCAAATTCCTTTCATGTTTGGCCTTTTTCTTTTGTGACAGCCAATAGTTGAGCTCGTCCTTAGTAAGCAAATAGACATTTTCCATAGATGTTGTTAAGTTGCGTTCCTTTGGAAGTCTAGATTTGAAGTTTGATTCTTGAGGATGACCCTTTGACTTTTTGCTCTTTGTCCTTATTGTTTCACGCTTTCGACTGCTTTTCTTTTTGCGACCCTTTGTATTTCTTGAGTTGGAAGTGCTTTTGTCGTAGTTGGTTTCCATTTGTGTGCAAAGGCATTGTAATCATCCATTATTTATTTCTCAAAGATTGTTCCTTTGGAATAATGTTGAATGGTTCTTCTCATTTGATTAAAGACATTGCCACTTCCATTTGTCCTCTTTTCGAGTGCAAAGATAGGAGTAGGACCAACATGAAAGGATTTAGAATCCATTGCTCAGGATCATAAGATTCTGCTTTCTTCTTGTTTATAATTCTTAGGGCTTCGAGCCTTAGTCTCTGTTCTTCATCTTGATTGGAGTTCATGATGATTCTTTGAGGGGACCTTGTCAAATGTGGTTCGGAGGACCCTTGTTCAGATCTCTTAATTCTTGTACCCATGATTTACCAATGCGGATAAACTTGAAGTGGAATTGACCTAAGTAGGGTTAGAGATTAGGAGTGTTGGGGTTTTATCCAAGTCGGAGGTTCGACCCCTCTCTCTAGCGCCAAAAATGTTAATAAGATTTCTTATCAACACTCCAAAATGATGCTAAGTAAGGTGAAAATCCCTTTGTATAAGTAGTGCAGAAAAGAAGGTGTGGATCCTTTTTACAATTGCCTTTCGATTAGGCTTTATTTGTTGATATATCTCAAGCAGACCTTTCGACTATGTCGAAAGGGTGGGTTTCTGTGTTTGATAACCTTTCGATTCAGATGGGCGGGTATGGTTTCTCCTTCGAAAGCCTTCCTTTCGATCTGATTGGAACACCCTGGGTTAAGATCTCTCAAATAGGTTTCGACCTTATTGGAGGCCTAAAGCTGTTGATTGGCTTGGCTTTTGGTTCCTGAGAAGAAAGGGAGGTTTCGACCTTGTCGAAGGCTATGGGTATTACCTCTTTGGGTTTGAATCTGTAATTTCAAGCTTTGGTTTAGAAGAAGGGCTTCGACCTTGCCGAAGGCTTCAACTTAGAGAGAAGAGGACTCTGAACTAGTTATAGTGGATGTTGGAACTTAAAGGGGTTTCGACTACGTTGGTAGTAACCCTTCGATGGAGATAAAACCTGAAATGTAGAAGTGAATCCAGCAAAAGCTAAAATGAATTAGTAAAATAGCATAAAGTAATTGAAACTTCCCTTTCTCCAACTTTAAAGACTTTATTTCTCTAAATTCCCAAATTGATTTACAAACTAGGGTTACAATGCTTTATTTAAGAGAATACAAGTTTAGAATGAGAGGAATCAGATCTCCAAAACGTGACCCTTTGGGTCTTATTTATAGATGCGGCCTAGCACCTTTCGACCCTGATGCTTTCGACTTGGTTGGAAGGTGGCTATTGAGAGACTTAAGCAAGTTGCCACCTTTGTCGAAAGGTATGGCAGCGCTTCTCTTCTTTGAGTTGTCTTAAAAGTGCTTCCGACTCTTTCGTTAGCCTTTGCCTTTTGGTTTCAATGATGTTGGTTATGCCCATGCTCTTGTTTTGATCTGATGCGGAACCCTTCCTGGACCACACTGGTTTCGACCAATTTGAAAGGCTTACTATAGCTTTCGAAGGGGTTGCTCCAGATATTACTTGCTTCTTATCAGTTTGAATGAGGGCAAAACCATTGGTCTCGAATGGTTTGACATATATTCAAAGAGTTATTCCTTATTGTCTTCGGAAGCTGTGGTTTTGACTCAATTAAAAGGTCTTCATCTAGTCGAAAGGTTGTAAATGAAGGTGGAAGGGTGCTTTCAACTCTTCCATCTTCTTTGAAAGGTTGAAACCCTCTAAAATTGATAGAAGTGACCTTTCGACACCTTCGAAAGGTTTTGAGGCTTCTAAACTTTGATGGCAGCATCCCTTCGACTCCTTTGAAAGGTTTGGCTGCAGCTCTTCTCTCTAGCTCTCTATTCAAAGAGGTCTCGACTTGGTCGAAGGGTGAATTTTTGGAGTAACATAAAGACCAAATAGTTCCAATACACTTTTCAAGAGTTGAGCGTTGGTCATCATTTTGAAAATTTTGTTGATCAATTTTTGAATTGTTTATACAATAGTTGTCATTAAAATATCCGTAAGAGTTCGATGTGGAACTATATGGATTATATTGATTTTCATAACGATGTAAAATTCTTATGAGTAGGGAAATTCAGACATTTTCTAAAATGTGTTTTTTAAAGGAAAAGTATATACCAAAGAGAATTTATTTTTGAAAAGGGAAATTTGATTTTTGTTTTGTTTTTGGATTTTCTAAATTTTTACTTTTTTTATACGTTTTATTTTGTTTTAGAAATATTATATTTTTTTGATTTTTTTTTCTAATAAAAAAACTAACTTAAATTTTTTTTTTGGATCTTTGATTTTGATTGAAAATTTTCAAAGGAAAAGATTTTAAGAAAACTAAGTTAAGGAAAATTTACAATTTTTTTTAGTTTTGGATTTTGAATTTTTTTTAAACATGCATGAACTAATGCAACTAAATAAATGCATAGACTTAATTACAAATTTTCTATCCGAAGTAGCTCCTAACCCAAAATTTTATAATCGCACTTTGTCTTAATCCAATAAGATAGCTTTCAGCCAGGTAACGGACATGATTTATTGGTGCACCATGAATTACCATAGCATTGCAACCGAAGTTTTAAGTACCTTCAGAGAAACAATCTATACAATATTTACGAATCACCGTAATATTTATAACTTATTATTGCTCTGCCGTTGCCTAGACACCAAGAAATTAAATTGTTCAAAGAAGACAACTATCAAGATACAATTAAGCCCTAGGTGAGCTCATGACTCCCTTAAGTCAAATGTCTAACCGTTATTAGTATCAAATTATAAAATCAAATGCAATTTGTGGGCCAAGGAAGGGTGATGAAATCCCCCACCTTATATGGATTTGGGTATTGCCCTAAAAAAAAGATGAGATGAATGCAAAGTAGAAATTAAACGTGATTTTAACAATGCAACTACGAATGAAATTTGTTTTTGTTTTTGAAATTTTTTAAAATGCAAGCAACCAATAATGTAAAGCATAAAACAAGGGATAAGGGCACGATACCAGAGCATGCAGAATTATTAGCAATTTATTTAAAGTGGCAATTTTTTTTAGCAAGCAAGCAGAGCAGTTTATAGCAGCAAATCTCTCCTTCTAATTTTCAGCTTTTGCAACCTGAAAATTTGAAAAAGATACATACAATGTATTTATTTTGTTTTTTTTCTTTTTTTGGAAAGGAAAGATAACCTTTTTTTTTAGAAAAACAATGACAGTTGAACACAAAAACCTTAAAAAAAAATCATAAGTAAACTTAAACAAGAAAGTTTTTTTTTCTTTTTATCAAAACCCTAACTAAGGCCTAGCCCGATTAAAAAAAACAATTCTAACCTAATTCAGTAAACACACACTTCAGCGAACACAATCCAGTAAACAAGAGATTCGTTCTCTACTTAAAAAAATGAACAAAAGAAAAGAAGTTCGCCTGTTTTTAAAATCACATATTCAATTCTCGTTTTCAAAATTGCATTTTCATTATCGTGGGTTCAATTTGCAGCGTTCAAGTGTGTGGTTCGATTTGTTGGTTCGAGTGTGCTGGATTGTCGCGATTGGAGGAGGTTGTTTGGGTTTGAGGAGGATGTTCTTTAGGAAGGGGAAGATGTGGGTTTGATTCTGGTTTGTTTGAAGGGTGGTGAAGTCTACTAGTTTGAGGGAGTCGAGGTGATGCTGGATTGAAGAAGGTTGGAAATCAGATGGTTTTGGAGGTGGTGGATACGACTCTGTGTTTTAGACTGCAGAGTTGGTTGTAGAGGCAAGCTTTGATGTTTGCAGAAGAGTAGCAGGGTTGTGTTTGCTCAGAAGTGTGAAGTGGCGGTTGGTGGAGGGAAGGCAGCTGAAGTCAGATTGTTCGGGAAGTGTGGTTGTCTGACTTGTTGATCAGTTGGTGGGCAGAGGCAGGGTCGTTAAGGGGCAGATGGCAGATGGGAAGAAATGTTATTTGAATGCAGTGAACTTGGTAGAAATTGCACAGAAATTGTTATTTGAATGCAGTGAGGTATTGTTGTAAGCAAGTGGTTTGATGTTGCAGTAATGTGCAGGGGAGGGTAGTAGTGAGGAGATGTGGTAGTGTGTTGACAATGGTATCTGATGGTTGCAGCTGTCGTAGGCAAAAGATGATGATAGGTTGAAATGTTTTACAGTGATGAAGGAGAAATGTGCAGAGAGTGATGTAGGGTGATGGAGGAAATGCGTGCAATGATATGCAACAGTGACAGGAAGGTAGCAAGGATATGCAAATGTATGCGTGGTGATGGATGTGCAGTGACGAACACAGTGCACAGGGTTGCAATATGGATGTATGGATATGCAGTAGTATGAGATGGTGAAGTTGTGACTGTGATGTTCACCGTGCACAGCAGCAGTTGTTGAAGGGGCAGTTGTTGAAAGAAGCAGCAGATATCAAGAAAGGTTAGAATGCAGAGGCAGGTTAGTTGAAGGGGCAGATGTTGGTGCAGTTTTTTTTGGAAGAGGAGTAGTAGTGCAGTGGAAAATGTGTTGGCACAAGAAGTCTGGGTAGGAGGAGAAAGCTATTCAGATGATTGAAGTGTTGGGATATTCGAAGTAGAGGAGCTATTGACAAGGAGGTGTAGTTGATAGGCAGCAGTGTGGAGAGTTGTGTTACAGTTAGAAGCTTGTGGTAATGATGGAGTTTGTACGAATGGATGTTGATGTGGTTTTGGCAAGTGGCGAGGCAGGTCCGCAGGTGCGGCGCAGTGGAAAGGAGGCTTGGGTTCTGGAAAAAAGACCCAGGTTTGATTCATACCATGCGCTTCCCTATCCTATATAAATTTACCCGAGGGTATGCGGCTTGGATCAGCGGACGGCTTTACTATACTCTCCTCAGGATTTTACTGGCCCGCCGGGTTCTCCTGGGTTTTTGTAACGACCCGTAAATTTTAACCGTTTTAATAACGTAATTAGTTGAAATTTTGTGAAATTTTAAACGATAAAATTTTGAAATAAAAATTTGATATTTGGAATGCGTCTAATTAATCATGGCAACTGGAGAATTTTCATCAGATAATTTGGAAGTTTATTTTCTAGTGCAATTTTATTCCAATTTATATCAGTTAAAATCGATGATAATAAAATGTTTTCTAAACCTAAATATTTTTACATAGAAAAATTCTAATTCATCTTCTGACTAAGACGTCATTTTTCGTGTTTCCAGATTCGGACTTCTTTAGCTCCGTCGATCTTATTTTTCTGCATTTTTGCTGCATTTTCCGCTATTAGAAAATTCGAGTTTTTATAAATCAATCATACCACTGATATCCATATACCATTTTGATCGTCTCGTCATGCTGATCTTAACGGTATATTCATTTCTGTTTTTCGAACACCGGTACGCGACGAAAACCGCGAAACGTGTTACCGTATCGATAACCGCTTTCAAACCTTTTGATTCCCTTGACCTTACATTTATCTACAGTCGAAATTAAATAGTCACTGGCCTTTATTATTGATCAGTTCAATGTTGACGTTTGCTTTCCCAAAGTTAAAATCTCTTTTCAAAATTTAACATTATAACTCTACATTCATTTTTTTTTCTTTTCTGAGTTGTTCTTCTCTCCGCCTCCTTTCTTTGTGCCTCCCCTCTTGCTCACGTTAGAGCATCATCAGCCACGCAACAGAGCAGCTACTAAAGAAAATTTGACATATCAAAACCACAGCAGTTCCTCTCTCTCACGCACCTTCCCCACCAAGCCTCGCCGTTCCCACCTCCGCGCGTTGCCGCCGCCACAAGCAGCCTCTCCGCCTTTCCCCCTTGGCCTCGTCGCGCAGCAGCTCCGCCCATTCTCTCCTCACCACCGAGGCCATCACAATCTGCCTTCTCCCTCTCTCTCACTTCCACCCATCCCCTTCATTTCGCCAAGCAAGCATGAGGCAGCCGACCACCGGACATTTCTCCATCCATCCCCACTTGCTTCCCGGCCATGGTCACCAGCGTCGAACCCCTCTTTCCCAGGCTGGTAGCGTTTGTCTTTTTTACATGGGTAATATTGTTTGTTATATTATAAAGGTTTTTTTTATATTTTCTATGTTTTCAAATTATGTTCTCTATGAGTGCTATATAGTTTTAAGTATGTGAATTATGGATTTGTTTATATAAATCTTATATTGACTGCTTATATATATTTAAGTACGTAAATTTTAGATTTGCCTATATAAATCGTATATGTATAGTGTACAGTATGTTGTATATGTAAGCTTTATATAAGGTTTCAAAAAGCGGTTTATGTTGAAAGTTTTAATAGCCGCATATATTTTCTTTGTTGGTTTAAAAGTGATAGTATGTATTAGATTATGTTATATATGCTATATATTATATAAACAGTTTTCTTACCAAGTTTATATAGAAAGAAGTTTATATGGTTTTGGGTAGAGGTATTGATAGCCTATGGAGTTTATATGCATGTAACAGTGCATATCGGTATATAAATGATATATTGGTTTAGGGAATAATTGCATGTACTGTACATTTTAAAATAAGTTTTATGTAACATATATTATATGATATAAAGTCAAGCTTACCTTTGTATATTGTTAATATAAGGTCTGTATATATACTTTTATATATAATGTAATCGGTTGTTATATGATATTATACAAATCATGCTTGTGGTTTCTGCTAGGTACTGTATTCAGAATATATATATTTTATATAGATAGAAGTTTTAATGTAGTATATGTTTCGGTTTGAGATATTAAGATATGTTAACTTGGGTACATTGTTTACAGTAGTTAATTTATGGTAATCTTTGTCTTTGAATAGAGGTTTGTAATAATTTCACATATATATATATATTCGTCATTTTGTTCACTTGATATGGGTATTGTATGGTTGATTTTAACGGTGCTTGTTATGATCTGATTAAATATGTATACATTAATTTTCTTTATTTATTGTATATGTTTTAAAGTAAAGTGATAGTTTTGTAAATTATTATATATACAGATTGTAAGTATATAAGTGTAGAAGTTGTTCACATTTTTTTTGATTTGAAACGATACTTTGTATGTTAATACTTTATTTTATGTGTTTTAAATGTAAACAATGACTTTTGATTATATTACATATATATATATATATATATTATATACTCGTCTTAAATTTGAGATTGATTTCTTGGAAATAATAACACATATTATGTTTCTATCTAGATGATTCTAATTCGTTCTCATCAATTCTGAGCTATCAGCTTTGCTCGTCAAATTTGCGTTCAATCTAGCTTTGCTTTGGATTCGTAACTCATCTTGTTCTCATTCCTCTCTAACCTCGAAAGGTGAGCAATCACTCACGATTAATGTTCTTTTATCTATTAAATTTGATTTCAATTGAAATGACAATTGAAATATTCTGATGTTAGTTATTTACACTGTTATATATGTTATTACCTGTATCAGTTCACCTGTGACATCTGACACCATTATTTGTTATTTATACAATGATAATCTAGTTTGGTTGTTAAATGATTGATTGTTTAATGTTGACATTGGACGTTAAATTGTTAATGTTGTAAGTGATAAATAATTTGAAATTGAAATTCACGTAGGATAGTTAGATTTGATATATGCTAAATTTGATGAGATGACATTTGCATAATATGACCCCTTTTAATGTTTAATTACTTGACACGTAGGAATAGTATTAACCACACCTTGAACCATTTAAATGTATGTGTATAAATTGATGTAGTTTGAAATTGAACAATAGATATCAAGTGAAGAACCGTATAAATATTAGTGTAATAAATCTTTAATCTACATGAAATGATATTGTAGATTCTAGAAATAATTATATTAATTTGCACAAACAACAATGTGAATTTCAAAGCCTTATCAACCTGGCCTAATCTAACCACCTTTCTTCCTCCCTCTATTCTATCTGACCACTCTCCTCTAATCATTTCCTCTGGTAGGAAGCTCCATGATGTTAATAGAGGATTTAAATTTTATAATTCTTGGATCCATGATCCCGAATATAACTCTATATTACAAACTGTGTGGCCTAATCATTTTGTTGGAAACCCTATGTATATTTTTTGCAGGAAACTAAGAGCTATTAAGGATGCATTAAGAATTTGGGCAAAACAAAAGTTTGGTAATGGCAACCTCAGATCAACCATTCTTAAGGATCAGCACAAGGAAGCTCAAGAAATGATGATGGCTCATCCTGACATAGCAGACCTTGCTACCAAGGAAGCTGATCTTTTCCATGAACTTAATCAAGCCTTGGACTCTGAACGTGATATGAAAAAGCAACAGTCAAGAATCAAGTGGGCTTCGGATGGTGATAGGAACACTAATTTTTTCCATGCCACCCTCAAAGCCAATCAATCAAATAACAATATTTATACAATACATGATGACGAAGGGATCCTGCATACAACTCCTGAGACTGTGATCAGAGCCTTTCAAAAGCATTTTTCTGGCCTGCTAGGGAATGAAAAAAACTTTAAGCCTCAATTGGATGATCTTTCTGCAATTTCCTTGCCCCAAGTTAATAGGATTGAAGCTGCTAGGTTAGTGGAAAAGGTTACTGATCTCGAAATTAAGAACACTCTCTTTTCAATGAACAAAAACTCGAGTGGTGGACCTGATGGTTTCAACGTCCAGTTCTTTATATCTTCTTGGGATATCGTTGGTGTGCAATTCTGTTTGGCTGTACACAACTTTTTTGACAAATTCAAGCTTCTTAAATCTGTCAATGCCACGAATCTAGTTTTAATCCCCAAAGGCTTGCACCCTTCAACTGTTTCTTCCTTTAGACCCATCTCCTGTTGTAACGTAATATACAAGTGTATTTCAAAAATCATTGCCTCTCGCCTGGTTGCTGTGCTTGTGAGAATCATCTCTAACAACCAAGTAGCCTTTCTTCCTAATAGGAACATCCTTGATAATGTCATGCTTGCTCATGAACTATTAAAAGGATATAGCAGTGCTAATGCCACTCAAGGAGCTATGCTCAAGCTTGATCTCAAAAAGGCATACGATAGCGTACAGTGGACTACTGTGGTCAGAACAATGTCCCTTATGGGATTTCCTAAAGTGTTTGTTGCTTGGATATATGAATGCATCTCCACTCCCTCTTTCACCCTGATCTTGAATGGAGCTAACTCTGGTCATTTTGTCTCCAAGCAAGGAATTAGACAGGGTGATCCGCTCTCTTCCTATGTGTTCATTTTGGTAATGGAAGTCTTAACTTGCTACTTAAAACCTCTGTATCTGTCCAGACAAATCCAGTACCATCCAAAATGCAAAGTCTCCCAGATAATGTCTCTTCTCTTCGCTGATGATATCATGCTATTCACCAAGCCCAATCAACAGTCTCTTGAATCAATTAGACATGCTCTTCATAGTTTCTATCTGATGACTGGACTTGAGTTAAATACTCATAAGTCGAGCATTTTATTTGCTGGAGTATCTGCGGTTCGAAGTCACGATCTTTCTTCTATTGCAGGGATGCAAATCATGCATCACGACATGACGTACCTTGGGTTGCCTCTTTGTTCCTCTAGGGTATCCCTTGCTGATTGCCAACCCTTATTCCTTAAAATAACTTCAACCATGGAGAGGTGGTCCAATAGATTTCTGTCACAAGCAGGCAGGCTCACTCTTATTAATTCTGTTAGTCTTTCTATGATGATCTACTGGGCCAGGGCCTTCATTTTACCAACTAAACTTTTAAATATGGTCAGAACTGCAATGTTTAGATTCTTCTGGTTTGGTTCCATCCATGCTAGGAAGCCGTTCCCGTGTTCATTCAAAGCTTTTGAAAAGCCTTATCGCAAAGGCGGTTTTGGCATCATCAATCTTCAGGTTTGGAATAGGGCTGCATATAGTTCTCATTTCCATGCAATCTTGATCAAAAAGGACTCTCTTTGGGTTCGTTGGTGTCTTCTTCATAATATTGGATCCAAGAAATTTTGGCAAATGGATGTTCCGCAGTCTTGCAGCTGGATTTGGCGGAACATTTTGAAATTGAGAGAGTTATTTAAGCCTCTAATCCAGATCAAACTCACTGCATTGAGTGGTTGTAGTTTTTGGAATGACCCATGGATCTGCAAAGGCGTAATACTTGATACCATTCTCGGCACTCAGGAAAAGTTTCAATCTGGAGTTAGCATAAATTCCAAAGCTGTTGATCTTATTGTGGATGGCAAGTTGTGCCTTCCTTATTGCAGCAATCAAACTGTCAGGACCTACTGGAATAATCTAGCTAGTAATACGTATGTATTCCAAGACCAGGAAACTGTGCATTGGAATGGAAGTCCACACTCTATATGCAGTGTTTATGAATCTCTTCATGGTGTAGCCTATATGCCAGATTGCAAATGGTACAGAGCAACTTGCAATGATATTTCTCCTAGCAGGGATAATTTGTTCTTCTGGAAGTGTGTTAACGATGCCCTTCTAACGAGAATGAAACTTGTCGACTATGGTATGTTCGTTCCCACCACATGTCCCTTGTGTGATGCCTTTGATGAAACTGCTCATCACATATACTTTGAATGCCCCTTAGTTCATGAGCTTTGGAGTGATATGTTGATAAAAATCGGGTTAGTTGCTATTCCACAACACTTCTCCGATCAGTGGTCCCTAATATATGCTGCAACCAAGTGGAATGCTGAGAGAAAAACTTATTTTTTCTTCATTCTCAAAAAATTGATGAAACTGGTTTAGGGAGAGAGGAACATAAGGGTTTTTGAAGGTAAATGCAGGTCTGTGCTTGTGCTCTGGGCTGCTCTTAAACATGATATTTTCGATGGTATGAAAGCAAGTAAGCATGAATTTCTGGACCATCAAATCGAACCATGGATCCCGTAGCTTTATTTGTTTTTGGTCTGTAATGTTTTCTTCTCTTCTGTCTGTACTCTCTTTTCTTTTTTTAATAATAAATCTGGTAGGGGCCCAGTTTTCAACCCCGCTTACTCTGCAAAAAAAAAACAATGTGAATTAATACGATTATTTCGGGATTATTTGAATGTACTATTGGATTGTTGTTGATGTTTGCTATTGCTTGTTTATTTACTTTGACACCATCCCAGTTATCAAACTGCAAGTTCCCTTTTCTATGCTTTGATTTTTGAATTGAAATGGAATCGGGTTGAAATGATAAATACCCAAATTTAACTTTGACTTAGGATAGAGAATTAAATAAAACCCGATTGGTCAATAATTTGATTTAAAAAAAATATAGATTTTATTTGAATAAATAATGAGGTTTTGAAACGAAGTTAGAATTTGAATTTTAATGAAAGAAAATGTTAATATTTAATAATCTGAATCAAAATAGTAACATAGTAGATGATGAAAGAACGTTGTTTTAAAATTAATTATCTAATAATTAAATTTGGAATTATTAATAATTAAGTTTTGAAATTAGATAATAATTAAGTTTTGAAATTATTTAATAATTAAATAAGATTGAATTATTTAATAATTAAATAAAATTTGAATTCTTTGTTAAGTGAAATTGAACTTCTTGAATAAGTGAAATTAAGTTTCTTTATAAATTGAGTTTTGAAATTGTAACTAAGTAAATAAATAAGTGAAATTGAATTTCCCTAACAAGAAATAAAATGTGTTTTATTGAAATTAATGTAAGACTTGAAATGTAAAGAATTTGATTTGATGAATTTAATTTAATGCAAATTGTAAGTTTTGATATAATGGAGTTGAACTTAAATAATTGATATAATAAATTGGAAGTTAAATAGAAATTGTTTTGAAGGATAAATTTACTTAACGAATATTGAATGAAATCGATAAATGAACTTAAATTGATTGAATGAAGATTAAATCAATTTAAATGATTTCGGAATGAAACTTATATACGAATTTAAATGAATATTGGAATGGTTTAAATAAAAATTGAAATTGTATTATAAGGTTTTGAAATTATGAATGTGGAAGTTTTGAAACGTAAATTATGGAAATTGATTTAGAAAGACAAATGAAATGTTGGTTTACAAATTCTATTTGAAATTGAATTTGATTTGGTTTTGAAATAAATAAACGACCAATCGGTGTAATAATTACGAAAGTTATTAAAGAGACCGGAATCGGTTAGGGACATACTCACTGTCTAAACCGAAAACCACTTTAATAACTATACGCGGAGTGTGATCCAGAATGAAGTGGTTGGAATAATGTACGTGATGACTCAAGAAAGAGAACGATAATGGATAGCCTTGACACCTGTGTCAAATTGGAAATGATTAAAACAGGAGCCGTGCCGGGCCAAATGGGGTCAGCTACCTCGAGCGAACACACTTCTTCGAAAACTACTCATTACTTGTTATCGATTGGTGAACCCTTGATTTTGGGAGTGTTGTTTCGCGGTGTTGCGATCGCTGCGGCGATGCGTTCTCACCAGTCCAGATCAGGCAAACGGTAGTTTCACTACCTTGGGTATTGCCTCATGTGCCTTGTCATACTTGTATCCCTATATACGCGACCACTACGATTTGTTTTGTGTTATACCTATGGAGTACTCCCTGATATCCCACTAGTTTACGGTGGAGTTTACAGTGTTGTATAGACTATAACGCTTATATAAAATGTGTTAAAGGGAATAATGGTAACGCCTTAACACTATTTTGATACTTTATATTACTGATAGGCATTATCTACTTATCGTACACTACTACATAGTAGATAGTTTAACGGATCCTTAGAGGATGGTTATTCCAAACATCCTTTAAGTTACTTGTATTCCAGTTGCTATTTCACTTGAGTTAGATTTATTGATATAAGAATGTTAATCCTGACTCAAGTGTTTTGTGTTTTGCTTTACGCTCGGGTCAGACTGAGTGTACCAGTATTCAAGGCTCACCTTTGGAGTTGGAGCTTCGCTTGGAGATCCAACTATCTATCCAGCTTTCAGATATCCAGTTGATTCCAGTGATTGTATTTTGATTCTTGTATGTGACTATTGTATTCGAGACTTCTGCTATAACTTATTTAACTCTGATATGTATATAGTAGCTTCATGAACTACTATCTTTTGTTTCCGCTGCATTTATTACTCTGTGTCTGTGATCTGTGATTATTTATTTACTGTATATGCTCAGTTTTGTCAAATTTAAATTAACAATTCGGTATTTTGAATTATTCAAGTCCGACGTGTGTGTCTGCCTATGCAATTGGCGGGTGCAGCATGATAGGGGGTTCTCGCATTTGGTTTGGTAGCGAGCGGATGACTCTTACTCCTACATGTCCCTGCGAGGTTGGTGCTGTCGAGAGGCTGGCCGTAAAGGCAGAACACAGGTACGACTGTATGCTACGGTGGGCGTTACCCCACTGACGCGGTCCATTACAGTTGGTATCAGAGCTTTGGTAGCTCTAGGCAAAACTTAGCATATAGGGTAAATGTATTTACAGAATCACTTTCACTCGAGTTGAATCTCTTCCTTTTGACTCGTTTCCTTTGAATTTTGGAACATTCCCCACGGTTCCAAAATCCATTCGTGTCCCTCATTATTCGTCTTCTAATTCCGGAGTATCCCATAACTCCACCTTGAATGATCTTTATAATGAGTTGGCGGTCCCGCCAATCTCAAATTGATTTGTAAAGGGGTAAAACTCTTTTACGATAACATCGATTCACCGGAGATTTATATATCCTCGGCTTAGATGCTAACATCTTTGGTTATGCTGAATTCTATCTCTTGAGATCAATGTCGATTTGCCTCGGAATTCTACATTGATCTTATTCTTGAAGTCACGGTTGACCCGATTAAGGTTGCCTGTGATTTATATAAATTTATCAATCTTCCTACTTTGTTGTTAATCATCATATCTTTGTTTCGAACTTATCTTCGAATCAAATTTCTCTTTGATTTGAGTCCATCAAATTTGAAACCCTATCCTTATTTTGAAAATTCATTCATGTATCGTCGAGCAAAGAAATGTATTTGTAAACTAATATATATATAAATGTTTTAATATATGCTGGGTTGTTTGAGTTGTTGATGTTGATTTGGGTTTCTGATCGATTCGTCTGATCAACGCTTTCGATAGGATTTCCAAAACACTTGAGCAAAGCAAACTGACACAATATTGTTTTCAAATTTGGTAAATGAAATAATTTTGTATGATTATATTATAAATATACAAGTAAAATTTTCTGGAAAAAAAAGGTAAATTAATTCGTTGTTTGAAATGATAATATTTGATTTTCATCTATTGTTCGATAAATGAATTTATAAACTTGGTTTATAAACTGATTTAGAATTTGAAATGAAATTAAATTAAGAACTTGAGAATTTAATTTCCAATGATTTCGAACTATGGTTTTAAAGGTTTAAAATGCACATTATTTAAAGGTATTTTGACTATAATTTGTTTCTAAAGAATTTTAATGTATATTATTTATAGTATTTTCAAATAGAAACCGTTTTCAACGAATTTTAAAATGTTGAAATCAGTGCTCTTCTCTTTGTCGCTGGAAAATAATTTCGGTGATGGCGGCCGCATCATCGACATTCATTTTCGAGTTTCGAAGTGGAGAAACCATTCTGTAGCTTTGCTACGGTTTTTTTTGGAAAAATATTTTAATTTGAATTTCTTAAGTATGACTTGATTTATATATATACATGGGTATATTATTTTAAATTTAATTTGATTTAATATATATAGTATATACATAATTATCTCTAAAGGGTTTGAAATTAAACGGAAATTTAATTCTTAAAATTATGTTAAGGGATGTTTTCAATTATAAATAAAGCTAAATTTTGGATAAATATTTAAACTTGAAATAATTGAATTTGAAAATTTTATTTGTATAATACTAAATTGCATTTCAATATAACTTACCAAAATTATTCAGAAGTCAAAATGTAATTGGATAATATACAATATAAAATGATTTTATAAATAAAATTTGGGTGATTATAATAAATTTTATACACTTAGATTTTAATTATAAAAAAAATGCTAATAAAGATGATAGAATAATAAGTAATTGAATGAGATGAATATAATAAATTTTGTTCTGAAAGAATTAACAAATTGAAATTAGATCAACTTATGGAAATACCTTAAATTTAAACCAATTATGGAATTTAAATTGAAATTTATATGGTTTAAATATATGTAATAAGATATATTAAGTGGAATAAACTTTATAATAATTTGGAATAAAAGAATTAAATTTGTTGAATAAAATATGAGTACAATAAATGATTATACAAATTGATGATTTAGAAATTGTTGATTGAGAATGACTAGATAATAAGATAATGAATTAGAAATAGATAGATTGATTTAACTTAAGTGAACTCAAAAGGATTTAACCAAATTGTTAAATATTAATTAATTTAAATTGAAAATTATATGGTTTAAATTAATTGTTTTACTTGTATTCCAATCTATTTTCTTTCTTGTTGTTTCTATTCTCCTACCTCCTTCCTTTTCGGGGATGAAAAGTTTTGAGTGGGGGAGAGTGTAACGACCCGTAAATTTTAACCGTTTTAATAACGTAATTAGGTGAAGTTTTGTGAAATTTTAAAAGATAAAATTTTGAAATAAAATTTTGATATTTGGAATGCGTCTAATTAATCATAGCAACTAGTGAATTTTCATCAGATAATTTGGAAGTTTATTTTCTAGTGTAATTTTATTCCAATTTATATCAGTTAAAATCGATGATAATAAAATGTTTTCTAAACCTGAATATTTTTACATAGAAAAATTCTAATCCATCTTCTGACTAAGATGTCA
Source organism: Allium fistulosum (assembly GCA_030737815.1). Classification (NCBI taxonomy): domain Eukaryota; kingdom Viridiplantae; phylum Streptophyta; class Magnoliopsida; order Asparagales; family Amaryllidaceae; genus Allium; species Allium fistulosum. The sequence continues at coordinate 12,842,475 of JASFAW010000014.1, forward strand.
TTTTTCGTTTTTCCAGATTCGGACTTCTTTAGCTCCGCCGATCTTATTTTTCTGCGTTTTGCTGCATTTTCCGCTATTAGAAAATTCTAGTTTTTATAAATCAATAATACCACTGATATCCATATACCATTTTGATCGTCTCGTCATGCTGATCTTAACGGTATATTCATTTCTGTTTTTCGAACACCGGTACGTGACGAAAACCGCGAAACGGGTTACCGTATCGATAACCGCTTTCAAACCTTTTGATTCCCTTGACCTTACATTTATCTACAGTCGAAATTAAATAGTCACTGGCCTTTATTATTGATCAGTTCAATGTTGACGTTTGCTTTCCCAAAGTTAAAATCTCTTTTCAAAATTTAACATTATAACTCTACATTCATTTTTTTTTTCTTTTCTGAGTTGTTCTTCTCTCCGCCTCCTTTCTTTGTGCCTCCCCTCTTGCTCACGTTAGAGCATCATCAGCCACGCAACAGAGCGGCTACCAAAGAAAATTTTACATATCAAAACCACAGCAGCTCCTCTCTCTCACGCGCCTTCCCCACCAAGCCTCGCCGTTCCCACCTCTGCGCATTGCCGCCGCCACAAGCAGCCTCTCCGCCTTTCCCCCTTGGCCTCGTCGCGCATCAGCTACGCCCATTCTCTCCTCACCACCAAGGCCATCACAATCCGCCTTCTCCCTCTCTCTCACTTCCACCCATCCCCTTCATTTCGCCAAGCAAGCACGAGGCAGCCGACCACCGCCTGACATTTCTCCATCCATCGCCACTTGCTTCCCGGCCATGGTCACCAGCGTCGAACCCCTCTTTCCCAGGCTGGCAGCGTTTGTCTTTTTTCATGAGTAATATTGTTTGTTATATTATAAAGGTTTTTTTTATATTTTCTATGTTTTCAAATTATGTTCTCTGTGAGTGCTTATATAGTTTTAAGTATGTGAATTATGGATTTGTTTATATGAATCTTATATTGACTGCTTATATATATTTAAGTATGTAAATTTTAGATTTGCCTATATAAATCGTATATGTATAGTGTACAGTATGTTGTATATGTAAGCTATATATAAGGTTTCAAAAAGCGGTTTATGTTGAAAGTTTTAATAGCCGCATATATTTTCTTTGTTGGTTTAAAAGTGACAGTATGTATTAGATTATGTTATATATGCTATATATTATATAAACAGTTTGCTTACCAAGTTTATATAGAAAGAAGTTTATATGGTTTTGGGTAGAGGTATTGATAGCCTGTGGAGTTTATATGCATGTAACAGTGCATATCGATATATAAATGATATATTGGTTTAGGGAATAATTGCATGTACTGTACATTTTAAAATAAGTTTTATGTAACATATATTATATGATATAAAGTCAAGCTTACCTTTGTATATTGTTAATATAAGGTTTGTATATATACTTTTATATATAATGTAATCGGTTGTTATATGATATTATACAAATCGTGCTTGTGGTTTCTGCTAGGTACTGTATTCAGAATATATATATTTTATATAGATAGAAGTTTTAATGTAGTATATGTTTCGGTTTGAGATATTAAGATATGTTAACTTGGGTACATTGTTTACAGTAGTTAATTTATGGTAATCTTTGAATAGAGGTTTGTAATAATTTCACACACACACACACACACACACATATATATATATATATGTATATATATATATATATTTTTTCGTCATTTTGTTCACTTGATATGGGTATTGTATGGTTGATTTTAACGGTGCTTGTTATGATTTGAATAGATATGTCTACATTAATTTTCTTTATTTATTGTATATGTTTTAAAGTAAAGTGATAGTTTTGTAAATTATTATATATACAGATTGTAAGTATATAAGTGTAGAAGTTGTTCACATTTTTTTTGATTTGAAACGATACTTTGTATGTTAATACTTTATTTTATGTGTTTTAAATGTAAACAATGACTTTTGATCATATTATATATATATATATATATTTTATATATACTCGTCTTAAATTTGAGATTGATTTCATGGAAATAATAACACATATTCTGTTTCTATCTGGATGATTCTAATTCGTTCTCATCAATTCTGAGCTATCAGCTTTGCTCCTCAAATTTGCGTTCAATCTAGCTTTGCTTTGGATTCGTACCTCATCTTGTTCTCATTCCTCTCTAACCTCGAAAGGTGAGCAATCACTCACGATTAATGTTCTTTTATCTATTAAATTTGATTTCAATTGAAATGACAATTGAAATATGCTGATGTTAGTTATTTACAATGTTATATATGTTATTACCTGTATCAGTTCACTTGTGACATCTGACACCATTATCTGTTATTTATACAATGATAATCTAGTTTGGTTGTTAAATGATTGATTGTTTGATGTTGACATTGGACGTTAAATTGTTAATGTTGTAAGTGATAAATAATTTGAAATTGAAATTCACATAGGATAGTTAGATTTGATATATGTTAAATTTGATGAGATGACATTTGCATAATATGACCCCTTTTAATGTTTAATTACTTGACACGTGGGAATAGTGTTAACCACACATTGAACCATTTAAATGTATGTGTATAAATTGATGTAGTTTGAAATTGAACAATAGATATCAAGTGAAGAACCGTATAAATATTAGTGTAATAAATCTTTAATCTACATGAAATGATAGCGTAGATTCTAGAAATAATTATATTAATTTGCACAAACAACAATGTGAATTAATACGATTATTTCGGGATGATTTGAATGTACTATTGGATTGTTGTTGATGTTTGCTATTGCTTGTTTATTTACTTTGACACCATCCCAATTATCACACTGCAAGTTCCCTTTTCTATGCTTTGATTTTTGAATTGAAATGGAATCGGGTTGAAATGATAAATACCAAATTTAACTTTGACTTAGGATAGAGAATTAAATAAAACCCGATTGGTCAATAATTTGATTTAAAAAAAATATAGATTTTATTTGAATAAATAATGAGGTTTTGAAACGAAGTTAGAATTTGAATTTTAATGAAAGAAAATGTTAATATTTAATAATCTGAATCAAAATAGTAACATAGTAGATGATGAAAGAACGTTGTTTTAAAATTAATTATCTAATAATTAAATTTGGAATTATTAATAATTAAGTTTTGAAATTAGATAATAATTAAGTTTTGAAATTATTTAATAATTAAATGAGATTGAATTATTTAATAATTAAATAAAATTTGAATTCTTTGTTAAGTGAAATTGAACTTCTTGAATAAGTGAAATTAAGTTTCTTTTAAATTGAGTTTTGAAATTGTAACTAAGTAAATAAATAAGTGAAATTGAATTTCCCTAACAAGAAATAAAATGTGTTTTATTGAAATTAATGTAAGACTTGAAATGTAAAGAATTTGATTTGATGAATTTAATTTAATGCAAATTGTAAGTTTTGATATAATGGAGTTGAACTTAAATAATTGATATAATAAATTGGAAGTTAAATAGAAATTGTTTTAAAGGATAAATTTACTTAACGAATATTGAATGAAATCGATAAATGAACTTAAATTGATTGAATGAAGATTAAATCAATTTAAATGATTTTGGAATGAAACTTATATACGAATTTAAATGAATATTGGAATGGTTTAAATAAAAATTGAAATTGTATTATAAGGTTTTGAAATTATGAATGTGGAAGTTTTGAAACGTAAATTATGGAAATTGATTTAGAAAGACAAATGAAATGTTGGTTTACAAATTCTATTTGAAATTGAATTTGATTTGGTTTTGAAATAAATAAACGACCAATCGGTGTAATAATTACGAAAGTTATTAAAGAGACCGGAATCGGTTAGGGACATACTCACTGTCTAAACCGAAAACCACTTTAATAACTATACGCGGAGTGTGATCCAGAATGAAGTGGTTGGAATGATGTACGTGATGACTGAAGAAAGAGAACGATAATGGATAGCCTTGACACTTGTGTCAAATTGGAAATGACTAAAACAGGAGCCGTGCCGGGCCAAATGGGGTCAGCTACCTCGAGCGAACACGCTTCTTCGAAAACTACTCATTACTTGTTATCGATTGGTGCACCCTTGATTTTGGGAGTGTTGTTTCACGGTGTTGCGATCGCTGCGGCGATGCGTTCTCACCAGTCCGGATCAGGCAAACGGTAGTTTCACTACCTTGGGTATTGTCTCATGTGCCTGTCATACTTGTATCCCTATATACGCGACCACTACGATTTGTTTTGTGTTATACCTATGGAGTACTCCCTGATATACCACTAGTTTACGGTGGAGTTTACAGTGCTGTATAGACTATAACGCTTATATAAAATGTGTTAAAGGGAATAATGGTAATGCCTTAACACTATTTTGATACTTTATATTACTGATAGGCATTATCTACTTATCGTACACTACTACATAGTAGATAGTTTAACGGATCCTTAGAGGATGGTTATTCCAAACATCCTTTAAGTTACTTGTATTCCAGTTACTATTTCACTTGAGTTGGATTTATTGATATAAGAATGTTAATCCTGACTCGAGTGTTTTGTGTTTTGCTTTACGCTCGGGTCAGACTGAGTGTACCAGTATTCAAGGCTCGCCTTTGGAGTTGGAGCTTCGCTTGGAGGATCCAGCTATCTATCCAGCTTTCAGATATCCAGTTGATTCCAGTGATTGTATTCTGATTCTTGTATGTGACTATTGTATTCGAGACTTCTGCTGTAACTTATTTAACTCTGATATGTATATAGTAGCTTCATGAACTACTATCTTTTGTTTCCGCTGCATTTATTACTCTGTGTCTATGATCTGTGATTATTTATTTACTGTATATGCTTAGTTTTGTCAAATTTAAATTAACAATTTGGTATTTTGAATTATTCAAGTCCGACATTGCGGATGCGAATAGTCCAAAATAGCGGGTCGTTACAGTTTCAAAAAAAAAAGTGGTGAGGCAGTGGCCAGATAATGATGTCCGTAGTGGAGTGATGGTAGTGAGGAAATGCAGTTGAACAGAGAGCGGAGGAGTTTTTGTTGTAGTTGATGCTATGAAGTGTGATGGAAATACATAGTGAAGTAAGGGATTGTGACTAATATGTATATGCATAGTCAGGCAGGTGAAGTGAAGATGTGCACGCCTAAAGTGGATGGGATAATGGAGTTGTGTGATGTTTGGGTTTGTTAGGGTAAATGTGACAGAGAGTAGGTGATGGTGGCAGAATTTGATGAAGGAGGAATAGCAAGCAAGTTTGCAAGGGGTTTGGTCGAAGTAAGGCGGTTTGTATGTGATTGAAGGGTTGTAGGGGAGTGGTTTTAGGTCATGAAGTGAAAGGATAGTAGCACATTGGTGGTCAGGGTTGTAAACAACAGCAGTAGTGGATCTTGTTTCAGCTAGGTAGGGGATGACAGATTAAGGCAGCTGGGCGGGGGAGTTGTTTGTTGGAAAGAGTGGTTGATGGCGGGGGATGTTGTTTATTTACACAGTGCACAGTGTGTAATAGGCAGTGTTGTTTAAATTTTGTGAAAGAGAATGTGAATTGTAAAAATTGAAATGCAAATTGTAATGTAAATGAAATACAAAGTTTTTTTATATTCTTTTTTTATAATAAAAATGCAAAGGCAATTGTAATAGAAAAACAATAATACGCACAAATAAAATGCAAACAAAAATTACACACAACAATTTTTTTTAAATGAAAATTAACACACAAAACAAACACACAATAAAATCAAACGAAAATAATTTGAAAAGTAAAAATAAAATCAAATTAATTCCCCAGCACGGCGCCACAAACTTGTTTAACGGTTAATTTTCTATGGGATTAGAAAATCGCCAAAAAGTTATAATAAAAATAACCGCAAGCGCATGGCTTACAATTTTAGTACGTGGTGAGTACGGGTCAATCCGCAGGGAATTGAATTGATATAAAATTCTACTCAATCAAATTAACCTAGAGTTTGAAGTTGTTTAAGCTAAAAAAATGTAAAAAACTAGCAAAAGAAAATGAATAAAAATATGAGGGTAAAAAGCAATTTAGAGGCAATTCCCTTCTCATGATCACATAAATCAATATAATGAAATATGATCTCACTTTTTTGGTCATTAGTGAATTTAGTTGATGTGTTTATCATAAGTATGGTCTATTTGTGCTATTAATTAGCATAACATAAATCATCAAACTATAACGCACCCACTAAACCACTTGTAACTCTCATGAAAATGATAATGAAGTTAAAAATAAAATATATTCTAAGCATGATCTATTTACTGTTGATTAGTAATATAGACCATAAAATTTTGATTCTAAAATCCACTTCATTACCAACATCATATATAGATGAAGAGGTAATTTGTGTTTATATTTGTTTAAGCATAGCCTATTTGGTGTCAACAACATAGGCTATCAAATCCAAAGTTAAATAACAAAAATGTTACCACATCAAACATTCGATTAAGCACAAAAAAGATCATAAACTAATAAATACGTTGAATCTACATGATTAAGATAGCTTCATTACCCTCAAATTGAAGGGTTAGCTTCTCATATTTGTTATCATTTCAATAAATGTAGATTGCAACATAAACGTAAACAAGAGGAAAAACTGAGCTAATTGAAATAAACTAAAAGCTAATTTACTTGCATAAAAGAAAGAGATCTAAACTACTAACATAAGAAGAAATAAACAAGAAAAGAACATGAATTAAAAGTGCATGAATTAAAATTGCATATAAGAAAATTACATGAAGAAAATGCTAAGAAGCCATTAAAAAGAAAGCAAGTTTATGTTACATTTGTGGCTACCACTAAACTAATTAGAATGTAAAAATATGGACATTTACGTGCACATCAACCGTACATCGTACGTACTGTTTTTCCACATTATGTCATAGAAATAGAAAACCCAAGGGATGGATCCATTTTTAAAGGCAATGGTCATCGATCATTTAAAACCTTACTTGGAATTGCCGAGTGATCGAGAGGAGGAGCTCATGACTATTCATGGGCCATAGTACGTCTAGTAAGAAATTCTAACCCTCTCTTATAAATATGTACATATTTTTCTCCGTTTCACTCATTATATCATGTATTAACTGTGGGGACATGGTCAATATCAAGCATGGGGGGTCTCATGTTCATTTTTTATTTTTCATGGTTTATTTTTTTCATTTTAATTTCAAATCATAAAAAAATACCAAAACAAAATTTCTTTTTTTAGCATATTGATTTACTTTTGAAGAGGATAAGTATATGTTTTTTATTATTAAATTGAAATTTTTGAAAATTTATTTGTCTCAACAAAAATGAAAATAAAGTTTGATTACAAGTAACTATGGTTTAACTAGTGTATAGGAAGGTTCTCATACGTGATAATTATGAAGTATGTCCTAATTGTAATCTTTGTTTAAAAGAGTTGTTGATTTAAAGTAAAGGCGATAACATTTTTGTTCTTTTAAATTAAGTGGTGCTAAGATGATTTTGCAAAACTCTCTCTTTAAGAAGAAAAAGAAAAAATAGTATATAAAAAAATGGTTTTTATAAAAATAAGAAACACTAAGAGTCATGTGTTTACACATAAGTGTGTACACTCGCCATGCTCTGTATCCTTCTACGTAAGCCCGAAAGACAATGCATGATCGGTATATCTGGCCTCAGTTTATCTAAGTTAGGTGTATGTAAATAAATTTAAAATAAAATAATAACACCTAGAGTCATGTGTTCATATGCAAGTCTGTAAACTCACCATGCTCTGTACTCTTCTCATGTAAGACCGAAAGGCGGTGCATGATTGGTGTATCTGACCGCGGTTTATCTTAGTTAGGTGTGTAAATAATAATAATGTTAATATGTTTTCAAATAGAGAGAGCAAGCAAGTGAAATCCAAGCACTATCTTCACTTATTTGATTTGACTTGTTATTCAAAAGAAATAAAAAATACCACTTTGTGAAACTTTGATAATCAACTAAAGGATCCATTTCATAGTTGCACTATGTTACCAACCAAAACAACTAGCCAAACTAAAGTCTAATTGTGTTGATAACTTAATTTTTGTAGTAAGTTTTGACGAGTAAAAGGACTAAAATTTCTTGATAATGACCAAAACTTATATTTAACTTACTTGTGTCAATTTAAAAGTAAATTCCTCATTTGTAAATATTTTCGAAAGCTTGCATCATGTAATCGCATTAGAATTCGCATTTGGATTTTATAGGTAGTATTCGCTGAAAACTCCAATGAGACAACACTCGTCCTACTAGGGACACATAGAGGTTTAACAGCTTGTTGCATACGCTCAATGCAATCATGTTTCCTACGAAAACATATTTATCATAGTTTTAGTTTATTCGAGGACAAATAAAAAGAAAAGTGTGGGGGTATTTGATGTGCATGTAAAAGTGTATATTTTACTTCCACATTTAATCTTCTTTTAATTAAATAAATGAACATATTAGGGTAGTTTACATGTTTAAACCAAAATTTAAATTGTTTTCAAATCATCATTTAATCATCTTCATCTGGGGGTAAAATAGTAATTCTGTGTATGATTTAATTTGAGAAAATTTATTTGCACATTTTTATTTTTATTTGTAGAAAATGAAGTGCAAATATAAAGAGATTTCATGAATAAATGCATGCACACATGTTGAAAGTAAATGGAGAATGGAAATAAAAGAATTCTTGCCACATGGAGGAGCCCACATACCCCTACCATATGGTCCATAAGTAAAAGCACATGGACATGCTAATGGAGGCTTAAAGGCATGTTAGTGGAGATTAATTATTTCACTAATGACTACTTAGGGGTTACACTTTTTTAAGGGCATTTTAGGTAGTCCCCTAAATTATAAACTAGGGTTTTAAGCATGTATAAATACCCCTTATGTTTTATGTAACTATCACTTCTTTTTTATGAAAGATTGTAGCCACAGATTAAAGTTAAATAAAAATTTCTTTCATTGCTTCTTAGCCTTGTTTTTACTTTAATGCAACTTTTATTTATGCTTTATTTAAATGATTATTTTATTTCATTCTCTCTCTTGCTTAGTATATGCTTCTCTTGTTTATTATTAATAGCATAGGTTTAATTCTTGTAATTAGTTTAGTTTTATTTCATGCAAGTAGTTAGCTCTCTTTTCTTTTAATTAGCTCTCATTTTTCACTTCTTTTATGTTGAAATCATTTTGTGTTAACATGTTTTCAAATATGAGTAGCTAAACCCCTTCAATTTATGAGTAATGAAGCTCTCATGAAACATATAAATTAACATAATAATTTCATTTGTAATCTCTTTTGTGCTTAGTGGAAAATTTAAATGATGATGTTTTATGTCTCTTTTTAGTGAATTTTGATAGCATATGTTGACATCTCAAATAGACTATAGTATTCCATTTTAAACATAAACTATTTGATCATTTGCCTAAGTGATTTTGATGTGAAAGTTAAGCTAGAATCAAAATTTGATGGTCTATGTTACTAATTAATAGTAAATAGATCATACTTAAAATAGATTTTAATTTTAATTTCATGTATGTTCATGAGAGTTGATAAGTGTGTTTGAATGGTGTGTTAGAGTTTGATGGTTTAAGTTATGCTAATTAATAGCACAAATAAACCATACTTATAATAAGCACATCAATCATTTCTACTTAATATTTTTAAAGAGAGGTTATAAATGAATTTAGTGTTGATTTATATGAATGATTGAAAGTGGATTTGCCTTTAAATTGCTCTTTAATATCATAGTTTTATTCACTTTTGTTGTAGCTTATTATCTACAATTTTCTAGTTTAAAACAAACTTCAAAACTTTGGGCTAATTTGATTGAGTATTGTTAGAATTTAATTCATTCCCTGCGGATCGACCCGTACTCACATACGTACTACAACTGTACGACATGCGCTTGCAGTTTTATAACGATAATATTTTTATCGACGGTTTTCTAACTGATAGAAATTTCTATCGTTAATCAATCCTTAATAAAGTAATTTATTAACTTCCCATCATTAATTAATTTGATTAATTAACTTAAACTACATTAAAATATAATTAAAAATCTTTAAGCAATATAATTAAATATCTCTAGACATCTTTACTAATATAATTAAATAACTTCAAACATTTTTAATACAATAATTAAATAACTTAAAACATATTTAATAAAATAATTAAGTAACTTACTTTAAAACATCATAATATAAATAATTAATTTACTCTAAACATCATTAATAAAATAATTAAACACTTTAACATCATTAATAAAATAATTAACACTTTAAAACATCATTAATATAATAATTTAAGCACTATAAAATAACTTCGATAAAATAATTAATAAACTTTAAACACCTTTAATTAAGATAACTAACAAATTTTAAACATTATTCAAATGGAGGCTTAGCGACCACAATGGTACTTAGACAAGCTACCATTTAACTTTGTAGGTCACATAATTGATATTTAAATAAGCCAACATATATGTCAATCAAAGTCATAATAAACCATCAATAGTTAACCTATCACCTTTTCCAATATTAATCAATCCACATATTAATTAATTTGCGTATGAATAAGTGTCCAAATTAATATAACTGCAGAACGGTGATTTATTCTGCTAATTAGATGTCATCAATAATCTTCACAATTTGTTTATAGTAGAATGGTGTTTATTTCTTTTCAATAGATGTCATCAATAATCTATTCAATTAAATTTTAACAGATTGGTGTTTTATTTTGGCCAATTAGATGTCACCAATAAGGTATAATTAATTTAATGATGTTATTATTTAAAATAGCGTAATTAAATTCAATCCCTATTATTATATCATAAATTAATACTTTAACAAAACTATTAAGAAGTTATACTATACTGTCGAACTCGTCAATACGAGTCCAGTGCAAAAATCCGCGGGTCGATCGAATTCTGTAACGACCCGCTATTTTGGACCATTCAAATCGACAATAAATCCACACATGTCTAACTTGAATAATTCAAAATATCAGATTGTTAATTTAAATTTGGCAAAACTCAGCATATGCAGTAAATAAATCAATCACAGACACAGAGTAATACAATAATACGCAGCGGAATAGATAAAATAGTAGTTCATGAAGCTACTATATAAACATCAGAGTTAGAAATAAAATACAGCAGAATATCTCAAATGCAGTGAAGTCTCCAGTACAACAGATGACTTCTCTGAACAAATCAACTAGAAGAGCTGAAAGCTGAGGCGATAGTTGGATCTCCAAAGGAAGCTCCAAACTCCAAGGGTGAGTCTCAAATGCTGTATCGCTCGGTCTGACCCGAGCGTAAAGGAAAACACAAAACACTCGAGTCAGAACTAAAATTCTTATGCAAACTAAATCAAAATTTGATGTAATAAGGTATGCAAATAACTACATTTTTTAAGGTTCAAATTTCTGGAAATGTTATTGTTTCCATATTCAAAATACAATAGATTTCACAATAGATCCATTCTAGTAACTTACAAATTTACAGACCAATTCCCAATTAAATTTCATAGTTCAAGAGATTTGATTTATAAAAATGTTTCAAAGTTTCAACATTCAATTTTATGGAAACTTCCCAATGTTTCAAAATTTAATTTTGGAAACTTTCAAAAAAGGTAACGACAGTTTATTTCCCAAAATCATTTTTATGGTTCAAATGGTAAGTCTAAACATACTAGTTTTTTTTTCCTCTCATGTAAATACATGAAATTCATCCGTTTTATATCTTTATTCAGTGCTCAAATAATCAATATGAAAATTTATATGATTACAATAAACTATAGGGTGTTAACAAGGATATATCAAAATAAATGAACAAATACACATTCAATCACAATAGCATCCATCACATCATACAATCAATATTCAAATCAATCAATTCAACAAATCAACCAATTCAATAACATGTCATAGTAATTATTAGTCATCACATATTGGAATTTAGCTATTCAAACTAAATACCAATAAAAATTCCAAACCAACAATCAAAACTTTATCACTATATGACCTGGTTTAACTTGCAATAAAATTTTAGTATTTCGTGAGTGGGTTTAAACACTCACCTTATGGATTTCCGTTTCTTAGTCGGGTTTGGATCCGCTACTACTTCCTCCTATTGATTTATTTCCTTGCTATTTTAATCTTCTTTTTTTTGGAAGAGACAGAGAAGTTTGTATAGGTCTGAATTTGAAGAAAAAGATTTGGAAAAAGAAGAATGTTTGGAAAAGAAGAAAAAAAAATTCAAGGAAGATGAAGAATTGAAAAAGAAAACGAAGCTAAAAAAAAGAAGCTTTAAAAGAAGAAAAAGATTTGAATAATAAGAATAAGAAAAAGCTTTGAAAGAAAAAAAAATAAGAAGAAGGAGATTTGAAGAAGAAGAAAAAAATGAAGAAGGAAGAAAATGAAGAGAGGAAAAAAATGAGATGGAAGTTTGTTTGGAGAAATGAAGCTACAAAAGATGAGATTTGAAAAATGAAATGAGGCTACAGAAATGACGATGGAAACAAATGAAAAGCTAATAGAGTATATATAAACAAACTAGGAATTGAAATAAAGTAAAAATATGAATAGTCTTAAAATGGTAGTATTGAAAGAGGTGAAGTAAAGGAATAAATATATCAATAAAGATAAAAATAAATCTTCCGTTTTAAATATGAAGTTTCAGGAGAAAGAATTGCCAATGAAAGGAAGCTACAAGAACTAATGATGCATAAGTAAAATAATCTTCAGAAACGGAGAATAGTAAATGCTAATTAGATGGCATGAATATTAATTTGATGTTCACATTAAAAACGGAAAAATAGAAAAGAAAAGAAAAACTTCAGGTAAAGCATTTGAAAAGAGCAAACGAATAAAGGAGAAACAAATGAAAAGAATGAGGCAATTATTAATTAGAAATAAATCAAATGAGGTTATTACTAATTAATAAGAAACGAATGAGTAGGCTAATAATTAAATGGATGCACAAGTGGAGACTACGTTAAGAACTTGAAAACGGAAGAGAGAGAATGGAGGTGATAATAATGTAAAGCAAATGAAGAGACCACATATAACCTATAAACAAACCTTTGGGGTCCAAATTCCAAAACTCACTCCAATTAATTCATATCAATAAACCCAAATATACACATATTTACATAATTTAATTTCATATTAAAACATTCGTTTTATGTCAATATATTTGCATACTACATTAACACAATCAATCAATTAACAATCAATCAATCAATTAATCAACCAATCAATCTATATATTTATTTACGTTACTCAAACCAATTTCATTATTTAATGAATATATATCTATATGTGCACTATAAAAATGATTTACTTTACTTTTCTAATGACTATAACGGTCACATTAATGCAACCAATTTACAAGTTTTAACCATATATAAAATGTAAAAAAAATATATATGAACTTATGTAATTAATGTACAACTATTAATAAAAGGTAATTTCTAATTGATTCCACAATATTTACAAAACCATGAATCCTCTGATATACTTAAAAGTTTGAATATTAATGTGTGTATGTGTGTGTCTGTATTATTCTAAAATTCAAATTTTTTTCCAAAATCATTCTTGCTTAAAATGAAAGTTTATTTTTATACGTCTCAAAACATGCAACAATTAATAACAAAAGAAATGAATGGACCATGTACATTGCACAACCTTTTTGAAATTCAATTTGTGAAACGTAACCAAATTAACTTCATTAACTCAAATAATATTCAATTTTGTATGCATTTAGTTTTTTTTTCTATGCATAATAAATAAAATTACTTACTATAAAAATGAAAACGTTCAATTTGGTTTTCCCAAAATGATCTTTTATTTCCATTAAAACATCAATCCTGTTTAACACAAAAGGTGCGTTTCTTTTATTAAATCTATTAATTGCAATCAACGTTTTCTTCCCTTCTAATTGAAATATTTCAATTACATTAATTACAATTACTTATAAAGTTAAATTTCAAAACAGTCAACTAAAATGGATGAAAAATAGAATAATTGTTTCCTTTAGTCATTTAAACACGTTTATAAATTTGTTGTTTATACAGCAGAGCTATAAATAACTTACTTAAATAAATTATTTTTCTACTCTTGTAATCCATCTATATGCTAAAACACAGTTCAAATACACATATTTACTTCCTTTAAATCAATCATCCTATTCTTTATTTTAATGAAATTAAACCTACATTCACAAATGAAACATCCATTTTATTTGTTATAAATGTTCTTTTCATTAAACCGACTTTCCTTATATTTTCACAAAACATAAGCTACGTTTAATTACACCTATTGATTTACAGATTGGTGTCCCCTCTATCATTAATTGAAATTATTCAATTACATTATTTTCAATTGTTTACAAGGGTGAATTTCAAAATGGAAAAAAATAAAGGTAATGAGAAATAAAACAATTATTTCCTATCAAACAGTGATTGAAACATATTTATGCACTATTGGATACAAACAGAAATTATACATTTCTTACCAAATAATAGTTTCTCATCTCTGCAATCAATCTTTCAGCTACCAAACATTTCAAATAAATAAACTTATGATTCTTTTTTTTTAATAAAGAAACATTTATTATTTCTTATTAACATTTATTATTCCAATCAATTGGAAATGTACATTCAGACAATTACAAATATCATTCAAACCAATATTATTAAAATACACACTAACATTTTTTATCATCCTTATATTGTTGCAAACATATGACATTAAATAGAAATTTTAATTAAGCTCATAATTTGTATTAAAATCAAATTTGTATAAATAAAATCTTAATTTTTTTTTATTCCTAACAATTTTATTCAAAAAAAATCTTATTTAATTTACTACTTTTAAATGTTTAAAAATACGGGTCGTTACAATCTCCCCCACTCAAAACTTTTCGTCCCCGAAAAGAAATAAGAAGGAATCCAAAAAATTGTTATATTTTATTGAAACAGTCAATTTATAAACAATTAAACCTACATATTTAAGTTTAATAAAAATTAAAAAAAATAACTCCAATTCAACAAAAAAAAATCTAAGTCTTAAATTTTGAAAAATTTCGGTAGAGTCTCCTTTGTATAGAGAGGTCCGGAAAAACAATAATATCAATAATTACAATATATGTATCATATTTCAAAAATAAAACACCCCATAAGCCAAAACAACCAATAATTTCGACATATTATTTACGTTTATTCAATTGATTTCTTTTCACATCATTATTTACCTTTTTATTTATTTTCATTCATTCATACAATGTCTTTTTCTTTCTTTCATGTACTTACATAAATTATTTCACAATATTAACTTACGTTTATAACATTTCTTGTACATCAAATTTTTTTTTTGAAATAATTCCATTGAACACTTCCATTACTTAAGTTTTACCTGTATAATTCCACTACATATTCCTCTGTAACATTTTCAACTTTAACATTTTGGTAAGTTATATATATGTTTTATAGAATGAATTTGAATGTTACACAAGTTTATCTTATTCACTTCAGTTAACAAAATGTTTAATAATTATATCTTCTAAATTTTTCATATTTACAAGTTATTTTCAATTTCTTATATATTTCATTAATCACTTGAAAGACAATTTCAAAATCCCGTAACTTGAGTTCTCAAATTTCCAATTAAATTCATTTTATTTATAAATACTATTTTGCAATCAATATTTATAAAATTCCACTTCCTATGAAACAAATATATCACATACAACTATTAGTACTTCGCAATCAGGTAAATATTCCAGAACATGACTTCCAAATAGCAATTCCAATTTATTTTTCAAGCATATTACTAAAATAAATTTCCCAAATCATTTAATATCCTTAAAATTATACATTCAAAGAAACACATATAACTTTACTTAAAATATTTATTTGAATCTTCATTTGCAAATCAATCATCTTTAACACTTTACAAAGATTCATCAATGAAATTTCTTGCTTCCTTTATAAATACCATTTAAAAGTCTTTGAAAACCTTAAATCCATTATTTATAAATTTATTAGTTTTAAATCTCAAAATACTCTTCAAACATCTTTAATAAATCAATAATCATTAAAAAAGATATAGTCAACAAGGAAAAGAAGGAGGATTTGGAAAAACAGAATATAAGTGAATAAATAAAACTGAGCAGAAAAGGTAGATTCAAAAGAATAGTATCAGGCACGAATAATTAATTCAAACCATAAGAATTTCAACTTCAAATATTAATCAAAATTTCTTTGTTGGAAATACTTTTAAAATAAAATACTGTTATAATAAAATACTTTTATAACTCGATGTTTCAACAAGTTTATCCTCGTTCCTGCAGACTCTGGTAGTGCGTTGATCAGGCGCAAAACTAGAATTCTCCAGGTACTTAGTAGACTTGTTTCAACACCCAGTGAAAATACTGGAAAACTTTTAAAAACAGATATGGAAAGTACAATCCAAACAAAAACAAACAAACAAATCATGGATCGCAGATACACAATGGTTACGCCTGGGTCCCCCAGGAAACATCCGTACCTTTTAAGCATTCACTGCCTTGCGAATTTCGCCATGATAACAAAATGGTGGACCGCAGGATACATAAAAATGGTTACGCCTGGATCCCCCAGGAAACATCCATACCCCTTAAGCAATCTCTGCCTTGCGGATTACGCCACTAACACGACCATAGATCGCAGATACACAATGGTTACGCCTGGATCCCCCAGGAAACATCCGTACCTTTTAAGCAATCACTGCCTTGCGAATTACGCTATGCAGTCGAGTTCGTAAGACCATGGGTAACGCCATGGAATTCGAAGGACACTCGAGTATCATATCCGGAAAACCAAAATTCAGAGAGAATAATATCGATAGAATGAATCCAAGATGTGGCCACAAATCGGATATCAAGCAGAAGGCACTTTCCATATCTTTACTTCGAAAATATGTATCATATAGTACCTTTTCAAATCACTATCAAATATCGTACTTATATAAAATCCATTATATATAAGATTTAAATTTCAAATCAAATACTTTTCCAAAATCAAAAGTATATCAAATCACACTTATATAGACTTTAATTATATAAGATTTCACTTTTCAAATTGAGTACCCTTTTCAAATCCATAGTTTTCGAATCAATTTCATACTCATACAAATAAATTTTATATAAGTTCAATAACTCCCAAATCAAGTATTTAGTAGCACAAGGTTCTCAAATTTCAATTTGTTTCAATATCAGTTCAATTTCAAAATCATATATAATTTCACCAAATTATTTCTTCTCAGATTAAATATCTTTAGTTTTAAAGTTTCCAAAATAATAGATTTAGAAAATAAATCCAAATTTCCAAATCAATATAATTTAAGTCAACCAATTCATTTCCAAAATCAAATGTTTTCAAAATCATCTTATACTTACATAAGGTCCATCTTATATAAGGATCAAATCTTTACAAAATAAATTTCGCTGTATGAAGAGCCATATGGGATTGGATATCTTTGCTTTTATGGGTTATATATCTTTGTAATTTAAATTTAAAGTTTTCTTTTAGTAAGCAAAGATATTCTAACCTGACAGCTTTCAATTTCAGCGTCAAAATATATCAATGATATTAGAATATACGATGTACATACGTCATCATTTCGCAAAATCACATTTGATCGCTCGCTCGATCACACAAGTTCGCTTTCGAACTAGTATTGTCCATTCGACTTCCCTAATGCGGACTTCGATATGGTTTCTCGACTAGAAGCCATCAGTCTCCTTGCATAGCTATATATTAAGATAGAGAATTCTAGAATTTAGCCCAAAATCCATATCAAATATTCGCCATCAAGAATCGAATGAAAAATCCTAACACGAAATGGTGTAATTCACCTCGAACTTGTGTACTCAAACTTGGATCAAATTAATTATGCGAGTAAAACAGCATACATACAACTTATATATTTATTCCAACTTGTTAAATATATGGTTCCATAAAGATGTTACTAAGTTAAAACATTTAAACTAAATTTTATTCAAAATATTTTGAAGACCAAATTATTTTCAAAACATTTCAAATCTAAATTTCATATTAGAAAATTTTTAAATTGCCTTATTCATTTTCTTAACAAACAGTTTTAACTTATTTAAATCATATTACTACAAACTTTAACATTCATACCAACTTATATACTTTATACTTTTCAAAATTCTTAGCTTTTGAAAAGTTAACCTTGATTTGGAAGTGCTCGAACCTTCAAAATAGTTGAAGAAATCATTTTCAAATTCAAGAGTTGGAAATCAACAACAAATTAGTAAATCAATTTTAATAGATAGGGTTATATCAAATCCAAAACTCGAGGGCTGAACACCGGCTCATTTTAAATCGTTTCAAATACATTTACATATATCTTTCGAATATCAAATCATACTTCAAAATTTTGAAATCAAAATTGGTTTCGCAAAATCACTCGCGTAGCGATGCTACTAAAGTGGCCTATCCCTCACTCTGAAACTCGAAAATCAATGTCGATGATGCGTGCACTCATCACCGAAATTATTTTCCAGCGACATAAGTGAGTTCTGGACTTCTATTTTCTCAAACTTCTTTTTGAAATTTCTTCGAAATCATTCGAAACTCATTAAAATCATTTGAAACATTTCTTATTTGGAAAATACTTTTAAATCATATTATTATTATATATTTCAAAATCTTAAAACCAGTTACAAAATACCGGAGTTCAATTCTCGAATTTCAAATTTAAAATCCTTTAGTTATAAATCATTTTTAGATAGATCAAATTTCTTATATAATTTTTTTTCAAAATCCTTTCGAAAACCTCAAATTCTTATTTTAAAAGGGTATATAATCCTTATCGAAAACATTTCAATTTTATATATAGAATAAAATCATACTTATCAAAATAATAATTTCGGTTTAGAAAACAATTTCTAGAATACAAAACCCGATTTTCAAAGGATGATTTGAGAATGGATTTCAACAAAGATAGAGATTCAAATTAGAGGAACTCTAATCAAATAAAATTTCTGATTCGAAGATAGGCTTGAACGAAGATGAGACAATTAACTTACAAAATAGGAGATGGATATACTTATACAAGTCGCGGGCGACCTTAACCGGGTCAACCGTGACTTCAGGAACAAGATCGATGCAGAATTCCAAGAAAAACCAACATTCGATCGCAAGAGATAGCGGTATCTAAACCAAAGATATATAAATCTCCGGTGAATCAATGCCAATTGTAAAGGAGTTCCACCCCTTCACAAATCATCCAAAGATTGGCGGGATCGCCTATTCTTATAAAGATCATTCGAAGTGGAGTTATGGGATACTCCAGAATCAAAAGAATACAAGTAGGGAGAGACAAGAATGAATTTTGGAACCGCAAGGAACGTTCCAAAGTTCAAAGGAAATCGAGTCAAAAGGAAGAAATTCAAACTCGAACGAAAGTGATTCTGTAAATAAATTTACTATATATGCTAGGTTTTGCCTAGAGCCAAAGCTCTGATACCAACTATAACGACCCGCTATTTTGGACCATTCAAATCGACAATAAATCCACACATGTCTAACTTGAATAATTCAAAATATCAGATTGTTAATTTAAATTTGGCAAAACTCAGCATATGCAGTAAATAAATCAATCACAGACACAGAGTAATACAATAATACGCAGCGGAATAGATAAAATAGTAGTTCATGAAGCTACTATATAAACATCAGAGTTAGAAATAAAATACAGCAGAATATCTCAAATGCAGTGAAGTCTCCAGTACAACAGATGACTTCTCTGAACAAATCAACTAGAAGAGCTGAAAGCTGAGGCGATAGTTGGATCTCCAAAGGAAGCTCCAAACTCCAAGGGTGAGTCTCAAATGCTGTATCGCTCGGTCTGACCCGAGCGTAAAGGAAAACACAAAACACTCGAGTCAGAACTAAAATTCTTATGCAAACTAAATCAAAATTTGATGTAATAAGGTATGCAAATAACTACATTTTTTAAGGTTCAAATTTCTGGAAATGTTATTGTTTCCATATTCAAAATACAATAGATTTCACAATAGATCCATTCTAGTAACTTACAAATTTACAGAACAATTCCCAATTAAATTTCATAGTTCAAGAGATTTGATTTATAAAAATGTTTCAAAGTTTCAACATTCAATTTTATGGAAACTTCCCAATGTTTCAAAATTTAATTTTGGAAACTTTCAAAAAAGGTAACGACAGTTTATTTCCCAAAATCATTTTTATGGTTCAAATGGTAAGTCTAAACATACTAGTTTTTTTTTCCTCTCATGTAAATACATGAAATTCATCCGTTTTATATCTTTATTCAGTGCTCAAATAATCAATATGAAAATTTATATGATTACAATAAACTATAGGGTGTTAACAAGGATATATCAAAATAAATGAACAAATACACATTCAATCACAATAGCATCCATCACATCATACAATCAATATTCAAATCAATCAATTCAACAAATCAACCAATTCAATAACATGTCATAGTAATTATTAGTCATCACATATTGGAATTTAGCTATTCAAACTAAATACCAATAAAAATTCCAAACCAACAATCAAAACTTTATCACTATATGACCTGGTTTAACTTGCAATAAAATTTTAGTATTTCGTGAGTGGGTTTAAACACTCACCTTATGGATTTCCGTTTCTTAGTCGGGTTTGGATCCGCTACTACTTCCTCCTATTGATTTATTTCCTTGCTATTTTAATCTTCTTTTTTTTGGAAGAGACAGAGAAGTTTGTATAGGTCTGAATTTGAAGAAAAAGATTTGGAAAAAGAAGAATGTTTGGAAAAGAAGAAAAAAAAATTCAAGGAAGATGAAGAATTGAAAAAGAAAACGAAGCTAAAAAAAAGAAGCTTTAAAAGAAGAAAAAGATTTGAATAATAAGAATAAGAAAAAGCTTTGAAAGAAAAAAAAATAAGAAAAAGGAGATTTGAAGAAGAAGAAAAAAATGAAGAAGGAAGAAAATGAAGAGAGGAAAAAAATGAGATGGAAGTTTGTTTGGAGAAATGAAGCTACAAAAGATGAGATTTGAAAAATGAAATGAGGCTACAGAAATGACGATGGAAACAAATGAAAAGCTAATAGAGTATATATAAATAAACTAGGAATTGAAATAAAGTAAAAATATGAATAGTCTTAAAATGGTAGTATTGAAAGAGGTGAAGTAAAGGAATAAATATATCAATAAAGATAAAAATAAATCTTCCCTTTTAAATATGAAGTTTCAGGAGAAAGAATTGCCAATGAAAGGAAGCTACAAGAACTAATGATGCATAAGTAAAATAATCTTCAGAAACGGAGAATAGTAAATGCTAATTAGATGGCATGAATATTAATTTGATGTTCACATTAAAAACGGAAAAATAGAAAAGAAAAGAAAAACTTCAGGTAAAGCATTTGAAAAGAGCAAACGAATAAAGGAGAAACAAATGAAAAGAATGAGGCAATTATTAATTAGAAATAAATCAAATGAGGTTATTACTAATTAATAAGAAACGAATGAGTAGGCTAATAATTAAATGGATGCACAAGTGGAGACTACGTTAAGAACTTGAAAACGGAAGAGAGAGAATGGAGGTGATAATAATGTAAAGCAAATGAAGAGACCACATATAACCTATAAACAAACCTTTGGGGTCCAAATTCCAAAACTCACTCCAATTAATTCATATCAATAAACCCAAATATACACATATTTACATAATTTAATTTCATATTAAAACATTCATTTTATGTCAATATATTTGCATACTACATTAACACAATCAATCAATTAACAATCAATCAATCAATTAATCAACCAACCAATCTATATATTTATTTACGTTACTCAAACCAATTTCATTATTTAATGAATATATATCTATATGTGCACTATAAAAATGATTTACTTTACTTTTCTAATGACTATAACGGTCACATTAATGCAACCAATTTACAAGTTTTAACCATATATAAAATGTAAAAAAAAAAATATATGAACTTATGTAATTAATGTACAACTATTAATAAAAGGTAATTTCTAATTGATTCCACAATATTTACAAAACCATGAATCCTCTGATATACTTAAAAGTTTGAATATTAATGTGTGTGTGTGTGTGTCTGTATTATTCTAAAATTCAAATTTTTTTCCAAAATCATTCTTGCTTAAAATGAAAGTTTATTTTTATACGTCTCAAAACATGCAACAATTAATAACAAAAGAAATGAATGGACCATGTACATTGCACAACCTTTTTGAAATTCAATTTGTGAAACGTAACCAAATTAACTTCATTAACTCAAATAATATTCAATTTTGTATGCATTTAGTTTTTTTTTCTATGCATAATAAATAAAATTACTTACTATAAAAATGAAAACGTTCAATTTGGTTTTCCCAAAATGATCTTTTATTTCCATTAAAACATCAATCCTGTTTAACACAAAAGGTGCGTTTCTTTTATTAAATCTATTAATTGCAATCAACGTTTTCTTCCCTTCTAATTGAAATATTTCAATTACATTAATTACAATTACTTATAAAGTTAAATTTCAAAACAGTCAACTAAAATGGATGAAAAATAGAATAATTGTTTCCTTTAGTCATTTAAACACGTTTATAAATTTGTTGTTTATACAGCAGAGCTATAAATAACTTACTTAAATAAATTATTTTTCTACTCTTGTAATCCATCTATATGCTAAAACACAGTTCAAATACACATATTTACTTCCTTTAAATCAATCATCCTATTCTTTATTTTAATGAAATTAAACCTACATTCACAAATGAAACATCCATTTTATTTGTTATAAATGTTCTTTTCATTAAACCGACTTTCCTTATATTTTCACAAAACATAAGCTACGTTTAATTACACCTATTGATTTACAGATTGGTGTCCCCTCTATCATTAATTGAAATTATTCAATTACATTATTTTCAATTGTTTACAAGGGTGAATTTCAAAATGGAAAAAAATAAAGGTAATGAGAAATAAAACAATTATTTCCTATCAAACAGTGATTGAAACATATTTATGCACTATTGGATACAAACAGAAATTATACATTTCTTACCAAATAATAGTTTCTCATCTCTGCAATCAATCTTTCAGCTACCAAACATTTCAAATAAATAAACTTATGATTCTTTTTTTTAATAAAGAAACATTTATTATTTCTTATTAACATTTATTATTCCAATCAATTGGAAATGTACATTCAGACAATTACAAATATCATTCAAACCAATATTATTAAAATACACACTAACATTTTTTATCATCCTTATATTGTTGCAAACATATGACATTAAATAGAAATTTTAATTAAGCTCATAATTTGTATTAAAATCAAATTTGTATAAATAAAATCTTAATTTTTTTTTATTCCTAACAATTTTATTCAAAAAAAATCTTATTTAATTTACTACTTTTAAATGTTTAAAAATACGGGTCGTTACAAATTCCGTATGGATGAGATATCACACCTTTAAACTAATATACATTACTATATATATATATAACAACACTTTTATAAAATCCTCAGCCCAATAAGGAAAAGCCTAGCCCACAAAGCTCCACCCCCACCCGCC
Organism: Allium fistulosum; assembly: GCA_030737815.1. Taxonomy (NCBI): domain Eukaryota; kingdom Viridiplantae; phylum Streptophyta; class Magnoliopsida; order Asparagales; family Amaryllidaceae; genus Allium; species Allium fistulosum. The sequence goes on from JASFAW010000014.1 coordinate 12,866,114, forward strand.
TGCAAATTAATCCCCTCCCATGCATAATTGTCCACATTAAGTTGGATTTAAGTGCTAAAGTTCCACTTCTCCTTTTCTTATTTTCGCATATTCCAGGCTATAGAAAATGGAACCCGCCTTCCTCATCTCCTCCTCACCGATGCTACTAACCATATGGAAATGTTGCTCCACATCCATCACGACCTTCACCCCCTACGCTAGCTTTAGGCCAACTCATGCGGCACCCGACGCCCTCTAACGCCGCCACCATCCCAAAAACTCGATTACCCAAGAAACTCAACTACTAACCCTAAACGACCTCTAATGGCCACCATCGACCAACTAGGCCGCCTCATCCCCATGCATCACCAGCCCCAGCCCATGCCAATTTTGAGACTCCCATGCCATTCTCCTTCATGCCTGTACACGCACAACCCAAACTTCCTGACGGCAACACACATATAGAATGCACCCTCTTCATTCCAAGATCATGCACGCACACCACCAATCCAGTCGATTCGGTGCCAAATTTCCTAGTGCCTCTTGTAAGTTCTCCCAAAACTCACAAGTGAACAACGGGCTTCGACCACTTATGATGCTCTTGGAACACAATGGAATCACACCATCCCTTCCACATATAACTAAACTAATTTGGATTTCGTTCTGATGGACTTGAAGAATATAAATTTAGCATTCTTTATCAATCTATCGACTGTGATCCAAATGCTATCGTATTCTTCTCTAGTCCCAGGAATTCCATGGACGAAGTCCATCGATATCTATTACCATTTCCATTTAGGAACCTTAAGCAGTTCTAGTAACCACTTGGCTTCTTCGGTGGTTCAGCATTTACTAGCTGATAATTCATACATCTCGAAATGAATTCCCCCGATGTCCTTCTTCATTCCTTCTTAATAAATGTCTACCTCCTATCACGGTAAATTTTATTATCACCGAGATATATAGTCAATCTTGAATGAGATCACTCTCATAGTGCCTCATCTCGCAACCCAACAATATTAGGAAAAAATAATATCTCATCTTTAAGGAGCCAACCGCCTCGGTTGAGTCCGCGCTGCATCATCTCTACAGACACTACTCGTCCCTCTAACTTAGCTATGATCTCCGCTAGTCTAGTTTCATGCCTCTGACTAGTACCGATCCGCTGAATCAAAGTAGGTCTAATAGTCAAACTAGCAATCATCTTTGGCCATAGCTCACATCAATTTCTGAAGTCATAACCAGCGATAGACTCGAGCAATGTCCACTCTAGAAATATCGCTCCCACACTGGTATGTCTTCAACTCAAAACATTAACAACTACATTTCCTTAATGAATGTAGGAAATGTCAAAGCCGTAGGAAGCCAAGAACTCTAATCATCGCTACCGACAAAGGTTAAGATCCTTCTCCGAGAAGAGATACTTCAATGATATGGAATCAGTGGACAACTCGAACCTTGCTCCTAATGGATAATACCTCCAAATCTCCAAAGCGAACACTATCGCCCCCAACACTGAATCATGAGTCGGATACTTCCTCTCGTGCGGTTTCAGTTGTTGACTATCATATGCCACAATCTTACATTTCTACATCAATATCGCGCCTAGATAGGTACCACAGGCATGTGTGTACCATCGACTCCTTATTCCCACTTGAAATGAGTAAAATCTACGCACTCATCAACCTCTCAGTCAGACACACAAATGCATGTCCGTACCTCGCATCTCAAATAAAAATCTGATTCGTGTTGTCAAATCGGTTAACGATGCTACTACCTTAAAGAAGTCCTTAGTATAACGTATATACTATCTGGACTATCTAGGGAAACATCTAATCTATAGCACTCTTAGGTCTATTCAAATCCTGGGTTGTCGTAACTATCATGGGATCTACAACGATGTCCTACTTCAAAACAATATGACCCAAGCATCTCACTTCCCTCCTCCAAAAGCGATGCTTCGAAAATCTCATCATTAATCGATGTTTTTTCATAACCTACAATACAATCATCAATCATGCCTTGTGCTCTTCTTTCGTCCATATGTAGAAGAAAGTATCATTAACGAGCACAAGCATAGACTTACTCAAGAGATCCTTCGAAACACGGTCTAAGAAATCAATAAAGCATGCCAACGCATCGGTTACCTCGAATGGCATAACCAACGAATCAAAAACCAAAGTTATGTACGAAACACTGTAATCGACACACTCTCTGTAGCTACTCTTAGTAGATGAGAACCCATTGCAAGGTCCAATGGAGAGAACACCTTCGCACCATAGAGCTAATCAAACAAGCCATCAATAAGTAGGAGTGGATACTTGTTGTCATCTCATTCAGCTTACGGTAATCAATATACAACCTCAAAGATACATCCGCCTTAGTGGCAAACTCTATAGGTACATCCCACTCTAATATGCTCTTACGAATGAACCCTCACATCAATAGGTCATCCGCTCACACCTTTAGTCTCCTCTACTCTTTAGGAACCATATGCCTTAAAGGCATAACTACTGGTCTAGCACCTCTAACCAAATCGATATGGAACTCAATCCCTTTATGGTGGTAATCCAGTTACCTCATCGAATATGTCCACACACTCTTTAGCTACAAGCACAGATGACGACCTATCGTGTGGGATATCGAGCAAATATAGAAAGCTAACATCACCTCATTATCAAGTGGGAAGCTTAACACTACCTTCTCCTCCTCATCATTCCATATCGTCACCAACGACATCTCGCAATCAATCACTATTCCATACACCTTCTGCCAGTAAATTCCCAGACTATAATATTGAACCCAACTAAACCCAAAGAAAATTAGTAGCAAACAAATAGACAAACATCCATGACTCGTAAAGACAAAGTCTCGAAAAACCATGTATAGGTTGGCGAGCCCCCAACAAGGTTCATCAAAATTAAAGGCCGGTTAACTATCTTGGGCCTCAATCCCAATTTATCTATCAAATCACTAGATATGATGGATTATGAATCCTCGAAGTCGAACCAAACATGTATGGAACACCATAAATGAAGCAAACCCTAGATAGTAATGCACTTTCCCTTCTCTTTAATCGGTGGAGCACTCGATGAAATCGGAATGGCAATCAATATATATGCCTTTATGGTATATCCCTGCATAGCTAGTTTGGGAAAATCCTTCTACGCTGGGTACAGGCTTTCACATAATAAAGCCTTCACGATCAACTTCTCAAAGCTCTCGTCAAAAAATGACCAATTGATTGCTTTTCAAGGTGATCACTTAACCTAATGATAAAATTTTCATTCTATTTGAGTGGAGTATCAATGAAAGATAGACCGTACTTCGACAGCACATCGAATTCAACCACATACTCTGACACGGACTTATCGTTTTACTTCAAACTAGCAAACTTTCTAAACAACACCAATTTTGAAAAGCCAAGACAATTTTTTCTTCGATCAAAACTATGAACTGATCCCAAGTAAAAGATCATCGAGAATGAAGCTATAAAGGCACTCCACCGGTTCATTATTTGTCCCTGGAGTCATCTAGAGGTCAATTTCTACCTCATTGCATATCTAACTCCAAGTCATCGAAGATCCTTTCATAAGTAGCCATCAGTCTTACATCTCAGTAGCCGACTCTATTCCAAGGAAGGGTTTGTCTCTTAGACCCATTTTGTCTTCATACAGCTTGGCATAGTCGACTCTTGATATTTACACTAGAGCACCATAATCATTTAGAGAAACTTGGGCTTCCAGAAAATGATTCGTACCATCCCTGCAAACGTGTTCTATAAATTGAGGTTAGTGGCCCTCGATCCTGGCCACTGCTCGACTTCGGAGATGGAGTCAATAACAGCATTTCTCATATGTCGGAGTTCCTAATCTATAATAAGGATGACTAGTCCCTCATAAAAAACGGCACTAATAGTGTTTGTGTGTGCAATACAACTTATATACTATATATACGACTATATAGTTTTAAAAACCAAAATATACAACAAATATGCACTCTCTCATATATAGGTATACACTTGATCCAGCCTAAGGTGACAGCCTACCCTATCTCTACTGGATCACAGTATCAACTTCGGTTAATCACGGAACCTAGGCTCATATACTAAGCGTAACGACCGCCCTAAACTTCCAATGCTCATATAATTGAATAGTGAGTTGTTGGAGAATTCGACAGATGTAGGAAGATTGTTAAGAGGAAGAAAAGAAGTATATAAGAGAAATAGGAGAGAAGAGAAAGGAAACATTAATCAATCATAGAACTTGTCGTATATCTCACAATGCATCGGATAAAATATAATAATCATCATAGATATAAAACAGGTGAGATAGTAATAACAAAATGAACCATAGAATCAGAGTACACTAGCTCATACATTTATACAAAACAGTAATAGAGTTTATACAACTGATAAATAAAATCAACTGATAAACAGTCTCTAATAATAATAATAATAATAATAATAATAATAAGTCAACACTGTCAAGGCTTCACAATCACACAATGGAATATGCAATAATAAGCCTAAAATATAAGTATGAGAAAGCGTCACCTCCTGCTAGTCCATTTGCATGACTACATATGTCGTTGCTATCGAGTCTACTCATTCAGGAGTAGCCGAGATAATAAGAAGCAAAGCATAAAATCTCAAGTTAGAATTAGTCTGGTATGAGAGGTAAACAAGCTCAAAATACTACAGAAGTCGATGTAGTATATGGAATAGAGGGTATCGAGAATCATATCTGACCTATCTTTGCATCCATAGAGTTAGCACATGACATCGAATATATGCTACTTTACATCATAGTCATCATGGGTTTACTATACATCAGAGTACTAAGGGTGTCTAGACATCTGCATCGATAATATCTACATCATGTGACATCCTTAGAGTGATAAACAATCAAACAAACATAGCATCCATCATTCATCTTCACATTCACACACTCAGTGCATTGGATATATGATAACTCTATCGACCCCATCATATGATCTTAGGACTACATTGTCTAAGTTTCCCAATACTCGAATCCCTGCCACTTTACCGGCTAGGAAAACTAAAACGCCCATCATATGCGATCCAGGTACAATGAATCTAAACATCATGCGATCCAGGCTTTGCAGTTTATGCCCCGCTATTACTCCGTTATAACCCTGCTATATCTTATAGCAGATTTCTATCGCTACGATTTTTCCATATAGCCCCAAATATAGTCTTTCCGCTTTAATCCCCGCTATTTCCGCTATCTCTCGTTATTCACGCTATATTCCGCTATTTCCGCTATATCTTCTTTAAAAGAAATGAATTGAAAAATGACATTTATACATTATAAAAATTAGGAAATTAATTTCTTTAATTGAATTTTTAATATATTTTTAGAAATTAAAATACCCTAATACTCTACTAAATTCAATTATGTTATATAATAGTTTTACGCTTATTTACAGTATATTCACACATGTTTTTATTTAAAATTATTTATGTATTAATTATAATTCAATTAAATGTTAATTTTTCATTTATATATTTGTAAAAAATGTTAAGTACGAAATTTATATGTTATTTTAGAGTTATCCGCTATATCCCGCTATATCCTCGCTGTTTCCCTACTATGACTTTTTGCACCTCCGCTGCATTGAATCTACCGAGCACTTTAACTACACAGGATCTAGGGGCAATCATATCCCCAAGTGAAGTATCTAGGAACCATCGTATTCCCAATGGATATAATCACACATACCCTTGCTTTAAGAGTACAACATTGAAACCCTCGAGTATCAATAATCCCTTTGCATACGTCATCTATAGTAGAGCTCATCCTCATCTTAGAACTATCCAAACGACTCCCGTCTGAAGTCATCACAGCTGGGAACTATTCTAGACAATCATCATTAGTCATATAATGTCATTGTGCGCTCCGTAACCTTCCTCCAACTGTTCCTCTCAATATGGCTCATAGTCCGCTTCTCTGCATCTCGAAGCATAGTTATCCATCATCGAAGCCACCATTTTGCATCATGAGTCATCATCGTCGAATCACAAAGTCATCGCGTTGCATCCTTGCTCCAACACCAAAACTACTCACCGAAGAGTCATAGCATCAAATCAAATGTCGGATGAACGAACCATCACATCATTATTTTCGAAGCCCTTCCATCAACCACATCAAAATTAGCCAAATTGGCCATCATAAATAGTGGTAATTCTCGACCACTCTACAGTAGTCAATAACGACCACTTTGGTTGTATGCTTAGCCAAAAACGGCTAAGTACAAACCAAATAAAAATTTCCATCATCTATCCCGAATTCCGAAGCACATCTCCAAGTCCATCTTTCCTCTTTAGCTCAATTGGCATGCATGAAACTCTGTGTGTGAAATCATATCCCCTGGGATATTTTCTACTACTATATCGCCAACGAAAAGCGTTTTCAACCAAACTAAGAAAACGAGCACACATGCAACCAATAAGCATACAAACATCTATAATAGCCTACATACATCTATAATAAAACACATACAATGCATATAATACATCAAAAGCAACCGATATGGGATTAATATCAAAATATCTTAAATCTAGCAATATCGTCAAAATAATGCGTTAATAGGGAAAATGTGATATTTTATTTAAAACCATTTTAAAACTACTTCTAATTATTTTATAAAAATAAGATGTAGGTTTAAGTATAATAAAAATCATGTTTCAAAGTTGGGAATCATTTCAAAACATCATTTTTACACCTATACTAACAATTATAATATGGTGAGAGACAATATCACTCACCTCAACAAAAGCTGACCAAACCAATGTCAAGTAATAAAGCTCTTCATCATGAGCGCAATGTAAGAAACCACATCCAAATCAGACCTCGTATGAAAAAGATATGGGTTAAATACGAAACGAGATTAATTAAATTGATTAATAAACTTAATTACATCATCCAAACTAATCCCCCTCTTTATCTCTTCTTCCCCAAATGTACCCATACACAGGTACGAGCACAACCCATAAGTTCACCACCTTTTCTCATTGATTTCTTGATTTCTCCCTCTATGCTCAACGATTCCACAAACCGTCGATTCCATCGTGACTCCGCAAAATCCTCACGACGCACCATTCGAAACGAGCTCGGCTGCCTTTGGTGCATCGCGACCTGGATTGGCATGTGGCGACAAAGGAAGGTCACTTTTTACCCTTGATGATTGGAGCTCCGAACGTCGGTGCCAAATGGTATGCTTCGCCAAGAGAAGAATGAAGATGCCCTTCGTTTTGCCCAAAACCTCCCGAGTTATCGTCAAAGTGAAACCCTAGTTGCATGCCATATAGGCCATCCCTTGGAACATCACTACACACAACAACATAGACATGGGTTTGAATCTCTCCCCATCACGATCTCAACGGATTTGGTTCAATGATATTTAATTGAGCATAGCGCTCGATTTTGATTTTGTTTAAAGATAATTAGGGAAGTCAATCATGATTTTGAATGGAAAAGTAAACTGGAAATGTGAGAGAGAGGAGGGTTTAGGCAATGGTTTAGTTATATAATATTATATTATTATTTGTTGAATTCTCAAATAAAACAATTTATGTTTCGAGCTCGTACGATCACACGACGCGTCCGATCGCGACGAAACCCGTCTGCGTAAATCACCTTATTATTCTAGTCCCAATAGTGTAATTTTGGTCGCTATCTGAGACTGTGCTTTGGGATAATGGTTTTGTGAATTTCGAGATTGTTTTGGCCGTCGGTGTTGGAATTGAGCCAGTGCGCAGCAGAAGGTATGGGTTGATTTTAAGTTTTTATACCCTATTGGATCTTTATTGAGCCTATGAAACCTAATTTATTTAGAATATATCTAAATTTAATTTAAATACATTACATATTTCATTTAAATCTATGAACTGGTTAAAAAATTTGATTTTTTTACTTTATATATAAGAATATATATGCATCATATACATATGTATATGTGTATGCTTGTGTAACATGATATTCCGTACAAGGTATAACATGCCCATATATAGATGTTGAGATTTTCATCGCAACAGATACATCAGCTCATCTGTTATGTATTGTATGTTGTCCAAATATGCGCATATTCTTATAGCATGTGTATATATAATATCCAAATTATTATAGAAATATTTATATATCATGAAATTATTATATATATATATATATATATGCATAATAATACTGTATAAGTGTCAATACACACACACACATACACATACACATATGAAAAATACAGGTTTAAAGAATACGGTATTTTTTATCAAACACACACACAAAGATATATATATATTAAAGTAACATGATTATATATACATATATACATGTATAAATTAGTATATATGTATATAGTAAAAAAAATTAACATACTGTTATCCACATAATTTCAATACCGAAAGTAATGCTATAAGTAGTGGCATTACAAAGGAATCGATGCCGCTAGGTTCTATGTCAAAGAGCCGCAACGTCATAAGGATAAGTAATGACACATGAACCGATGCTACAACAATGGAGCTAAAATAACAATATTGCAGATGTTACTATCCATATCGATGTTGAAGGAATGCAGCATGTCAATGTAGTGACGATGTCGCCTCAATAAATAATGTCGAAGATAAAAAAATAAGCCAATGCCGTAGGACTACAATGTCGTCTCTCATGTATACGCATCTCATCACATTGCAACTCATCAGTACCACATCACTTCAGTATTGCATTTCAAATAACGACACACTCCATTCGTACCATGCTCCATCAATACCGCACTTTGTCAATAAGTAGCACGTCGTAAATCAGGTGGAGACCCTGCAGACTACCAATACCATCTCTATTTAGTGACAATACCCTCAACGCCGCCTCTAAAATAGTATTGCATAAGGCCTAGGATGATATCGCACCCAACCAGTGTCGCCTCCAACTGATGTCACATCAAGAGTCGATGATCAATGTCACTCATATTCATGCCGCCTTACTTCAATGTCGTGTTCGACTGAAGACATATATAATCGATGCCACATTATAGTAGTGCCACACTTTGGAGATATCATCGCAGACCTCTAAAGCGACATTTATGATGAACATTGTTAATGTCCATTAAGGCCATCAAAGTAGATGCTGCTTCATAACGATGCTGCTCTATGTCAATAACGCCCCCTAATGAAGCCGCTTCAAATCAATGTCGACTTCCATCGACGTCGCACTTCTTCAGTGCTACCTCATGTTGATATTGACCTTCAAATACTGCCGCTTCTTATCAGTATCACTCGTATGGATGTCTCATCTTTTTGATGTTGCTTCGTATCGATACTATTCAACATCAAAATCACACCATAATGATAGTGACTCACATAGTCACATCAACGCCATTTTATATCGTTGCTGCTTCATGTTGATGCCATATCATGTGGATATTGCTTCTTATCAATAAGGGGTGTTGGAGGTCAGCTAAAGCAAAGAAGTATGCCTAGCACCATTTAGGATACCACATGCCGAAGACCGAGAATGCTGAAGGCGGCATAGATCATCATGCCAAACCATACTACCCCTATAAATACAAACGTAGGGGTAGTGGAGAAGAGGCGATCGTTCCTTCTCTCAACCCTAAAAATCAGACTCTTGTAAGCCTAAATTGAATTGGGGAAAATTTCCTATTTGATTGTAATCTTGCTCAATTTATATAAACAAGGACTTGGACACGCCTATTATTTCGATTGTGCACTTTGAACATTATCGACATAGACTTGTATATTGTAGATCCCTTTAGGCCCAAAGCTTGATATGATTTATTTCAGAGGAGCTTCAATCTAAACTAATGTTTATATGCACAATACTATCTTGCCTACTATATATGGACATTTGATTGAATATAAGTACTACCTATTTGGCTCATTAACATGCTTAATGATCTAAACTACATATTTACAGCCTAAATTCTTTCTCCTCTTAATATATGACATGAGCCTTTGAGTATGCGATCCCTAAAGATTATGGATTCTCAAATATATTATTCCAAGTGACCTTAAGGGCCCTCGAATATCATATTTGAAGTGAGCTTAAGGGATCCCGAATATCATATTCCAAGAAATCGTATGAGCTTTCGAATATGTAACATAAAGATAGGCTCATAGGCATTATGGGTCCATTTCTTAATAATGTCGTCTTGTGCTTAACCTAGAATAGTAACCTCCATTTGATTGGTCAGCACAAACTAAATCAAGTTGAGATGTGACATCCTATGTGCGTTAATCAAAGAATGGTTCATCATTTTAGGCATAATGGATGTTATACTAATTTTTAGTCTAACACATACCATAGCAAAATATATTACAGATTTGAAAATTATTAACAATTTTTATTAATATATATATATATATATATATATATATATATTAGTCAAACTACAACAAGCAATTAATATAAAATAATTATAAAAAAATATTTCAGATTTAATATTTTTCAAAAATCAAGAATAATATTTTATAGCTTGTGAATTTTTTTTAGAATTTTCTAAGTTAAAATAATATTTTTTATAATTAATTACCCTTTAGCCAAAATATAAAATAATTTTAAAAATTATAAAAATAATGTTTAAAAATCTGGAAATTTTGCCGAAGGCTTCTGTGATGATGATTTACTTTTAAAAATTTTAAAATTGAATTTTCAAAATATAATATATTTTATATGAATATATTAATTCATATGATGATTAAATAATAATAATAAATATATAATAATTTAAAAAAATTAGTTTCAGATACTAAAATTCCTAATTAATGCAAATATACATCTGAAAATTATTAGGTCAAATAATTATGTAATAGAAACTTGTAAATATTAATATGATTCATACAAATTAATTAATTTACATATTACAACATATATACACACAGTAATAAATATAATATTAATATATAAAATTATAATATTTTGCAAATCATTTCAGATCCTTAATAAAAAAATAGGAAAAAAATATTTTAAATTTGATAAGCTTATGACATAACTAATCAATAGTGTGACAACATCATTACCTAAAGAAATTCATCTAACTAACAATAGAGAAATATATATACACATACATACACATATGTATATGAGCAACATACAATTATACAAAATTACACATCTTATATAAACTAAGTATTTACCTGAAACTAATGCCTTTAAGTTTACGTTGAATGATGAATTCTCTTTTTCTCAATTTGACCGATTGATAGTCCCTAAACCGCAGAACATTTACTATCAAATAGCTATTTATTTAGATTTGATTTGATTTGAGAATTTATAGGGTATTAGCAGGTGTAGATTGGCCACAATGAAGAAGTAGGAGGCGACATGAAAATTATCTATTTAGATTAGGGTTAGAGATGCTTTTATAATGGTTGGGAGAGAAAAGAGGATTATATTTCTTTCCTTTTCTTACCCAATCCCCTCCATCTATTTTAAACTCAAATTACCCTATATTTGGCCGCCTTTATCCTTGAGATTTCAATCAAAATTTATTTCCCAATTCATGATTTAATACCCCATTTAACCTCAAGCAAATATGGTTAATTAAGTCCAATTTAATTTCTTATCAATATCTTATATTAATTGATATATTTATAACTATTATAAATATTATATACAACAATATTTGTTTCTCAAATCATATTCAAATTTTATAACTAATATTTCATAATTATTTTATAACAATTATAAACAATTAAATCGTTTGGTCTAAAGAAAATTCATCATTTCGGTTATGTAACTCTTGGGTGCAAATTTGGTCAGCGATTAACGTCGGATTGTTCACATGTTAACGTTCACACATTACTTAGCAAGTGGTATGACCTTATGACCAAATTTATCACTTACTTAGTTTCAGTAAAATCCAATTTTAGTTTAATAAGCTTTACTCGGTTGTGACATTTATATACACCAATTCTCTTCGTCAAAACTATATCACTTCGTACTTATTGAATTTAGTAATGGTCAAAATTCCAACATCCTCCATATTCAACTCAGTAGTCCAAACGCAAAGTCCTTAGATCAATAATAATTTTATTATTAACTGTACTACTTTGGCTATAGATTTTGACTTTGGGTTTACTTGAGTTGACCGTGATACTGACCTCATATAACCGAGGAGACGAATCCTATCTTGAATAGTGCTTTTCTTCCAATACTTCCACTCAACCCAACTATAGTCACTTTATGGATGATGTACCATTATTTGACTATAATTAAATCGGAGCTTTCATATTTAAGGTCGACGGTATTCTCAAGTTGAGAGAATCGTGTAAATCGGTCACATTAATATTTTCTGTTTGATCTTAGTTATATTAACCAACAAAAAACTATCGAGTAATACACTGCCCAATCTTTGGAGAGCATCACGTACTCTAGTCTCAACAAATACATTGGTATCCAGTCTCGATGCATCTTGACTAAGAACATTTTAAGATGATATATTTATATCTATTGTGATAAATTACTCACGGTTACAACACTTTGTAACTACTATCACAAAATATACCGTTTATGGATTTTCTATTAAATATACTTTTAATTAACTTGATTAATTAATATAACATGTTATATCAATTATATTAGAGAAAGAAAATGCCCTTTTATTTTGAACAAGATTGGTCAATGAGTTATATATGTAACAAATTACATAATTGCCCCTAGGACATACTCCTAACTTTATCAATCTCCCACTTGCACTTGGGGTTAATTATGGAATCTCATTCCAACTTTTCTAATTGGTTTCTTATTAATCGATCAGGTCAGTCCCTCAAAGAACAGGTATGTCGTTATGTTCTAATTATCTACTCTATCAATTAACTCTCTCCGACGTTGGTAAACTCATTTATCATGTGGAATCATTCAGAGTATGTCTCGCGACTTCCAGTGAGCTTAGTGAGCTTTAAGTTCTGTTATGAACTATATATAGTGACATTGTTAATATATAACAGTGTTGTAGGATTCTAAACATTTGGAATCACGCACGAATAATTTATAAATTTGTGCATTAATATTATATATTGTACTTTTATTGTGGCGTTATTCATGGCAATGTACTTAACCTTTTCATTGAATCAGCCAGTGTTTCATTTGGAACAATTCCAATTTGAAGATTCTAGACTTGAATTTATTATTGATATACTATACTCAATATCACTTATGAAGTTCGAGTCCTAACACACCTTCATAGAGAGTTCGTTGGTTCTGTAACAATTCTCTAGTATTTCGTAAATACCCGTGAACATTCCAAACTATCATTCAATTATATCAATTTGGAATTATTATTTTGCTTCATGCATCATATACATGAACAAATCACGATATCGTAGAAAACATAACATGTATGTTAATTCCTATTGTCAATGCATAAGGAATTCATCTCACATGTTCCGTATTAAACAATTTAATAAGGTGTCTTTGCATATCAATTTGGGATATTCCAATATATATATTATACTCTCTATAAAAGATATCATTTACAATCCAACGTGGAGTATTAAAACAAATAAAGTTGAATGCAACACAAGTACATTATTAAAATCAACAACGTTTTATTTATTTATAGTTTAGAAATATCAATGTGTCTTTTTAACGTTCTTTCTTATGAGCATACGTTTCCTCTGCATTTTGATTGAAAATAAAACAATTTGATATTTCTATCAAAAGATTCAAAACACTTGTTCAGTTTTGATGTTGATCGAACGATACTTTCGTATCTATTCCTTGATCATATCCAAACGCTCACAAACCTAAATGTCGCTCCCACTGACTTCGAGACACTTTGGTTGTTTTGTGCAAACGGTCTATTCTAAGTCATTATTTAGAATTTTCAATTTCAACGCATATGTGCCAAATCACAAAGTCTGACAAAGCGATAATTGTGAGTAAATCCGAATGAACTTAAGCACGTTGAATAACAAATCTATTACGTTAATTTCAATAATTGAAATTTATGAGGTTATTCATATCAACATTGCTCATTAAAATTTCATCAGCATTTGTATTTCTCATAAAGATACGGCCAATGGATCATATCCCTTTACATACAACTATCAAAATCATATTTTGATAATGTACTTGGAATCTATTTCGAATCTGCACATCGTACCATATCATAGAGTCAACACTCTTAAGGCTTTAATTAAACAACCGAAGATTATAAATATTTTCGACATTTATTAGAAACTCATAGTTTCTCTTCAATATGCAAGAATACTTATTAGGCACTCTAATGCGATGTGTTTGTTTAGGTTAGTTAATTTTATTTCATCTTATGTAATCAGTTTAATCTTTGGATCATATCCAATTCCATTTTACTACCAATAAGTTCTCAAAGAAATTGCTTCACAATGAAGTTGGTATTTCTTGAAACAACAATTGTTACTTAGTGCAACAGAATAGGTATTCATAAACATTTTACGAATTTCCTTATTTATAAAACCGATTTGTTTTTAGTTTATAAAACTTATGTTAAGAACATAAATATGTCATTTAATGATGGTTTTTCCCAAAATCCTTTTGGGGAGACTCACACAAGATTCCCTACATATGATTATTACATGCAATCTTTCAACTCGCACAACCTGCCAATTCCTTAGCCTAGGACATGTTAGGGTTTCTTATAAACCCCAGTCTTGTATAATTTTGTAAACTATTATTTAGATGAAATTAGTTTTATCCTTGTGTACTACACTTAAATACACAACCTTATAGAAAGAAGTTAACTCATCTTCACTCTGATTAACCTACTTCATTCAATAAAGTTCCATTTCTCTTTATTGTTACCTCATCATGTATCATAGAGAGGAGTGACTTTCGAGTTTGAATCTTTATTCATTTTTAGTATGTTTTGAATACTTTCCAATATATACTCACTTACTAGATCAAATCGAATCATTTATTTTATTACATGTTATTTTTATTCATTTTATTTAAACTCTACGATCTTATCATAAACATACTACATGTGTATCAAATACACACGTCTATATTGGTGATGAATCATCGATGAATACAAAAAGGTATGTGGAACTATTTTGGTATTAATAGGTTCGCGATTCCATACATCAATATTTATTGATCCAAAGTGTTCATCGACTCCTATAACTCTCCCACTAAATGAGTGCATTGCCCTTAATTGTTTGAGAATTAACCAATATCATATGATTCATAATCATATAATAAAAATTATTTCTCAAAACTATGGCTTAGTCTATAATTCCAAAATAATTTTAAATAATATTAGATCCTTTTGCATTTTTCAATGCATCACTTTTGTTATAAAAACAAATACCACATTATAGTTTTATTTCATAACAATATTCATTATATTCATATTGAAATATAGCTATGTCTATTTACAGTCGACACTCAAAAATGGTCATTATTTCATAAATAATATGTGGTGCGTTTTACGAAAACAATTTTCTTGATTTGATACAATTAATAAGTATTACATGGCATGCTCCCACTATTTCCGCCAATACTATAATAGCATACTATATACAAAAGTCCATCATTCACTTAATATAGTTTATCTATTTCTTATACCATAACCAATTAATAGTGGAGAGTTCTTTGATTAAATGTCTTGAACTCAAAGAAATGAATCTCATAGAAAAAAAATTCTATATAAAAGTACATTTTGGAATAGAAATCGTATTTTTTATTCCAATATTGAATATCAATTATTCTATTATAATTCTTATTTTCGATGTTTCTCTATGAAGCAGAATTGACCATTCACTCTCTTCAACCAAACTGTGCCTTAAATTACATATGCTTTTATACATTCGTTTTCCTTTCGAATGGTCAAACTATTCAAAAGAAAACCTTTACTACAATATCATTATAAACTCTTTACGAAAGCGCACTTGATCATCCTTAACATTTAAGGACATCAAATATGTTGCATTTACGTAAACTGATCAAATAAACATTTCAACAATCAAGTTCTTATATCTATCTTGTAGTTTTGGTCTAGTTTTAGATTTAACATAATATGATCCTTTTATAATCAACCAAATTGAATACTCGATCTCACAGTATTGTTTGTTGGCTTATTTTCGAATGAGTAACTTCATCGAAATATCGTACATTACGAACTGTGACTTTTCTCATATAACACTTATATGCAATATATGGATCAAATATCCATAGTCTTGTATTGCATTTAGAGTTCGAAACTCATAGAATGCAATTCACGTCCTTAACCAATTAAACAAGTAAGCGACCAAATTACCAACGTATTTAATAGCTGTAAAATCCAATGCTTGCATGAGTGTTGAAATATTAACATGTATTAATCATTTAGTAGTAAGTATATGTCATATTTCTATTTGTTAATTTTCAATTCAGTTCATTTGAATATTATAATTGATAAACAATTTAATAATCATATTGAATGCATAAATTTATCAATGTAGATTATTATAACGTTATACAGCATATATTCTTACAATATTAAAAAGGTTAAAGTTATAATTTAATTTTTCTAATAAGGCTCCAATAGTATTTTATGTTTCTCCAAACCCAAAGATGAAACATAGAAATCTTTCGAATTCACTAGTGGGTGTTAGGACACTTTTCTTGTGATTTCGATCTTGAGTTTGTTCAACAAATCGTAGCCCCTAACGATGGATAACTCCTTATCAATTGTATCATATACAACTTCTAACATGGTTCTCTGTCCTAATCTCATTTCTACCTTGAGTTTTATCAACAAATCAAAACGAAATTACCCATTCGTACTTACCATATCGCAACGGCCTAAGTATAGTACATGTACCTTGAGTTTTCTCAAAAAATACATATAGTTATCTTACCTCGTCTATTCAATACATTAATAATACCACACATAACATCCCTAGCTTAAGTTTGCTCAACAACTAAGGAGTATGCAAGTAATTTATTAATATATATATATGGTAAAGGACAACATTATATTGAAGATTTATAATCTTCAATATATTATATGTAGTGATATCGACTTATGGGATAATTTACTTCTTATGAAATAACCTTGTGATTCAAGTGTTAGACACATCTAAATCACGATATACGTAAAATGCGTATGTATTTATCCCTTAAGTCTATTTGGGTTTCTTTAATGTTCCACCATTGTTTATACATTCATATTATATAAATTTTATTATTATATAACTTTTATTATTTCATATTACTTATATAATAGTCTTATGTATAATATTATATTAATTAAATCTTATTTAATTAATTTTAATCAATTAACTCTTTAGTTAATTTTATATTCCATTCAACTTTTTATTGGACATATCTACAATAACCTTTATAGTATTACACATATATCTCATATGTGTGTATTTTATTTAACTAATTAACCTTTAATTAATTTACTTAATTAAACAATTTTAATTAAATTATATTAATTTCAAATTTCTTGTATATATACATACATGTATACTAATGTTATCTTAAACACCTTTAAAATAACATAACATATATCAATATATATAATGCATGTTTGTAAGTATTAACAAATTAACCTATTTAATTAATTAACTTTATTAATTGTAACGACCAGTATTTTTAACTATTTTAAATTATGAAATTTAATATGATTATTGAACAAAAATGGTTGGAAATAAAAACTTTTAATGTTTATTTATGCAATTTATTGAATTTAAATTTGGATAAAATTTTGAAATAACTAATTTCAAAGATTTTAGCGATAACAAGTATTGAAATGAAATTCTATGTGGTGAATGTGTTGTAATCAATAACTAGAGTTGATTAATAAATGTTGAATTATTTAGATGAAAATAAAATAATTATTGATAACTACAATTCATTTGAAAATTTTAATGATTATTACTATAATTTATTGCATAATTAAATTGTTTAAACTTAATATTGAAAATTTTGTAAATAATTGAATTCTGAATTTAATATGATTGAAAATGATATGGTAAATTGATTTAAATTTTATTTAAATATGAATGAAGATTGTTAACATTTAAAATTGGATTTAAAAAGTGAATAAATAGAAATTTGAAATTTTATATTATAATTAACGAGTAAATAAAATAGCCATTTTGGCCATTGCCTTGGATTTCGACGAAACTAGTTTCATCGGATTCGTAATAGTGAATTATTATAGGATTTCACGTTTCGTAGTGATCGGACTTATTGTTTGGCCGTACGAGCTTGAAACACGTAGAATTTAATTTTAGAATTTAAATAAAAGAAATTGATTTTAAAAAGTAATCTTCTCATAAGATCAAATTGGGACTCGAGACTTGTTCCATTGCGTTCGGAATAGCGGTATAACATTAGAAATGCCAGGCGGCACACCTCAATAGGAGTTCGGAATTTCACAGTATGTAATACGAGATATTTTCAATATTAAATCAAATAAAATCAATCAAAGGTCAAAATTGGAACCACCCAATTCTCTGAGAAGCCAACCTACCTCGTACGTATAGCCGCCTCCATGCCTTTTAAAAAAAAATCGTGGGCTCTCTCTTCTTTCCTTCTTCAGTCGAACGAAATCGACATAAAAAACGAATGAAGAAAAAAGGAAAAGAAAACAACCCAAGAACCCAATTCCTATCTCCTAATCAAAGTCGATCCACCCTATGCCCTAACCCTCGATTGGAAATTCGCATATAAAAAAGGATGAAAATCAATCAAACAATCGAATTACCATCCTAGCAGCAAACGGCGTGGGCGCGGCTTCATGTTTATCGACGTTGACGGAGGAGCAATTGACTGTGTGCGAGCGGCGATCGAGAGTCGCATATGGTCGTTGGCAGCTGTAGCCGCATTATGACTGGTACGTTAGGCTTAGCCCATGCGTGAAAAGGTAGAGTACGCTTGCTGCGATGCTAGGAATTGGATCGCGACAAGTGGAAGAGGGGAATGGCGTTGAAGGAGGAGGAGCGACTGGGTTTCTCGATCTGATGCGTGAGCAGGAATGTGATTTCTAATCACGTGATTAGCCGAGTTATTAGTGATAATTAAATTTGTTAATTAATATTCAATTGCTTTCAAAATGTTTATTAATTGATAACTACTTCGTACGAGGTCCATTCCGCATGAAACGAGTTGCTGAGGATTCATATCGATGTCCTCTACGATATGGGATCGAGCTGGAATTTATTTGAAGCTGAAATTATTTTCAGTTTCAAGTAAAGGTGAGTGTTTGTACGCTCACGTTTGACTAATATATTTTATGTTAGTTAAATTTATATCGTGAAGTAATTTAAATTTATTGACTATTGTTTGGTAAAAAAAATTTAGCTGGCATTTAAATTAATATGAATTAAAATGATAGGAATTTGAATTGATAGTTAAAAATTTGAATTTTAAATTAAATTGCTAGTTAAATTCTCAATTATTGATAACTAGCAAATAGTTAAATTACGGCTGGGGCGTTAGGCTTGGCCCGTGCGTGAAAAGGTAGAGTACGATTGTTGCGATGCTAGGAATTGGATCGCGGCAAGTGGAAGAGGGGCATGGCGTTGAAGGAGGAGGAGCGACTGAGTTTCTCGATCTGATGCGTGAGCAGGAATGTGATTTCTAATCACGTGATTAGTTGAGGTATTAGTGATAATTAAATTTGTTAATTAATATTCAATTGTATTCAAAATGTTTATTAATTGATAACTACTTCGTACGAGGTCCATTTCATGTGAAACGAGTTGCTGAGGATTCGTATCGATGTCGTTTACGATATGAGATCGAGCTGGAATTTATTTGAAGCTGAAATTATTTTCAGTTTCAAGTAAAGGTGAGTGTTTTATACACTCGCGTTTGAATAATATATTTTATGTTAGTTAAAATTATACCGTGAAGTGATTTAAATTTATTGGCTGTTGTTTGGTAAAAAAAATTAGCCCGCATTTAAATTGGTATGAATTAAAATGATAGGGATTTGAATTGATAGTTAAAATTTTGAATTTTAAATTAAATTGCTAGTTAAATTCCCGATTATTGATAACTAGTAAATTGTTATGATTTATTGACTATTTGGATGTTGATTGTGATGGATGTTATTGGTTGATATTTTGGATGATTTGGATGTTTATTTATGTTGATATATCATATTATCATCCTGTATATTATTTACAGTATATAAAACTGTAAATCAGATTATCTCGAATAAATTAAGAAATAGGTTGAAATGATATATACCTATGACATTTATTTTGGATTGAAATGATATATATCCATCCCTGAAATTAAATTGGAATAATTGATTCACTTGGCCATAGGATAGAAAATTATATACAGACCCCGGATTGGTTAAATTAAATGATTTTAAAATTTTGATTTGAAATTATTTAAATGATTTTGATTTAAAGAAATAAAAATCGAATTTATGAAAGTTGAGATTTTGAAGTTATAATCGAAATATGATTTGAATTTCGGATATTGATTTGTTTAAAAGATTGGACTTTTATTCGAACTTTGAATATTGCTAAGTAAAAGTAATTTAAGTTGATGTTTCAAAGGTTGAGCTCGGAATTGAATTATTTTAAAGTTTTGGACATTGAATTGAACATCGAAGTTAAATTTGATTTGAATGATTTAAATCGGTACTTTGAAAATCGAGCTCGAAATTGATTAAATTGAAATGATTTAAAATTGAGGATTGAGTTGAAATTTAACCATTGAATCAAATAGTTGAAGTTGAAATCGATTTGGAATTGAAATTGAAATTAATTTGGAATTGAAATTGATTTGAACTGAAATTGGAATCGAAGTTAATTCGAAGTGAAATCGGAATAGAATCGATTAAACTGAAATGGAAATTGAATTGTTTTGTATTGGAAAATTTGGAATTCGATCAGTTTGACCTTGAAACTATTTTCAAAATAAATTATTTTATTATATAAACTGTTTAAAAACCTATCTTTTTAGATGTTTAAATTACTTTGATTTTCTAAACTATTTTACTATATAAACCATTTTCAATACTCAAACTATTTTATATTAAACTATTTTAACTTTCAAAATATTTAAAAAATTTCAAACTATTTTAACTATTTATCTATTTTAAAATTATTTAAACTTTTTTCTAAAAATTCAAACTGGTCAAAAAGGGTGAAATGTTTATATTTAAATCTTGGATTTAAATGCGAATTGGGTTAAAGTGAAGTTATAACCTAAATTGTAATTCGAATCAAAGTTTTGAAGTGAAATCGATATATCGAACTGAATTGACATTTTGAAGTAAAATATGATTTGTGAAGCGAATATAATGATTTCGAAATGGAATTGATTTTTCAAGCGAATATGATATTTTGATATCAAGTATGAACTGTTTTCGATATGTAAAAGAACCAACCGGTGTGTAAAACGACGTTTGGTTATTAAAGAGACCGGGGCCTCTTATTGGCATACTCTCTGTCAATATTGGAACCACTTTAACAACTGTGTACGCGGAGGAGACTCCAGAACAAAGTGGTTGGATTTGGCGTCGTTTGCTGGATTTGAAGAAAGAGAACGATGATGGATTGGCCTGACACTTGTATCAATTTTAAATGACTAAAACAGGAGCCGTACCGTCCAATGAGGTTAGCTACCTCTAGCAGACACACTTCTTCGTATTACTATCATAACATTGTCATCGATCGGTGCGCACCCTAGGATTTTGGGAGTGGTGGATGTGGTGGGCCGTTAGGGGGTACCACCAGTCCGGAAGGGTAAACTGGTAGTATCCTACCTTGGGCATTGCCTCACGTGCCTTGTCATACTTTTATCCCTATACGAGACTACTACGATTTTGATTTAGTGTTGTCGTATCACGGCACATCCCTATCCATCGACGGTTTACTGGTGTTTTATATGCAAACTATACGGCAATGCTTAAAAACGCGTTAAGGGGGATCAATGTAAAGCCTTGATGCTATTTTTATATCTTATATTACTAGTAGACATTATATATGTAGCATATTATACTACATATAAATATTTTGACGGATCCTTAAGAGATGGAAAATCCCGTAACATCTCTTGAGTTATTGCACGCAGTTATACAATGGATAGGAGATGTAAAACCTGTACATGTCTCTGACGCCACAATACTCATGTTATATGCGATATCGATTTGACTCAAATATGAATATTTTAGTCCTGACTCGAGTGTTTTGTCTTTTCATTACGCTCGGATCAGCCCTGAGTTTTTCAGCGCATTGAAGATCATTTTTTGGAGGACGAAGATTTAGTATATTATTATTATTGCTATTATTCCTGCATCATGTTGTCTACTGCATTATTTTATTTATCCCTGTTTTATATATAACTCTGATAAATGTTGTATAAATTATTATCAAATGTATAGTAAACAGCTTAATGAATTGTTTATTTGATCATTATATTTTATCATTCCGCTGTGAGATTCTGTGTTTGTTTTTTTCTTCTTTTCTTACTTTTCTTAATTAACCTCATTGATTGTCTATGTTCCAGATTGTTTAAGTTGGACATGTGTGGATTATTGCCGATTTAAACCTTCCGAATTGTGGGTCGTCACATTAATATTATTAATAAATTTTAAATTTCAAAATTAATATTCAAGTATTTTCATATATTTTGAAAATATCATTATCTTTTTAAACTTATGTTGTATTATAACATTTGATAACAAATATGTTTTTATTTTATACTTAACTTTTAAATTTAAAATCTTGTCTTAATTTTCAAATCTATTTTGAAAATCAGCTCAAGGCCCAATTCATATTGGGCCTTTTTTATTAGGGCAACCTTTAGGCTCACTTCACCTTTAAGGACAGGTTGTTAAATAGGTAGGACAGGGTTCCTGATTACCAAATTCCAATCCTAGGCATTACCTTACTAGACACCGTACTAAGTGGGAAAGCTTAAATATTTAGCTCTAACATGACAAATTTAAGCCGGATAGGCTACTAGGCTTTAATACCATTGTTAGGATTGAACCAGCCCAAAACGGAAGATATGGATGGATTTTAATTTTTTTACTCTATTGGATCTTTATTGAGCCTATGAAGCCTAATTCATTTAGAACATTTCTAAATTTAATTTAAATAAAATCATATATTTCATTTAAATTTGTGAATTGTTGGTTGAAATTTATTTGATTTGTTTTATTATACGAGCATACAAATGCATCATATGCATATGTATATGTGTGTGCATGTGTAACATGATATTCCGTACAAGGTATAACATGCATGTATATAAATGTTGGGATTTATATCGCAATGGACACATTAGCTCATCCTATATGTATTGCATGTTGTCCAAATATATGCATTTTCTTATAGTTAATATATATGTGTGTGTGTATAATATCCAGATAATTCTACATATATTTATATATTATGGAATTATTATATATATATATATATATATCCAAAGTAATACAGTATAAGTATCAAATAAATATATTTACATACATATACACACACATATGAATATAAGTTTAAAGAAGACAATATTTTTATTATTATTATTATATATATACTTAAGTAACATGATTATATATATATAGTAAACTTTTTTTAACATACCATATCAAAGCATTATAGATCTAAGAATATTACAATTAAATTTTGATTAATATATATATATAATTGATTAATTAGCCAAATTATTATAAGTAATTAATATAAAATAATCAAATAAAAAATTTGGAGTAATATTTCAGATTTTATATTTTTTGAGAATCAAGAATGATGTTTCATAGCTTGTGAAATTTTTTCAGAATTTTCTGACTTAAAATAATATTTTTAATGATTAATTACCTTCCAGTCGAAATATAAAAAAACTTTAAAAAATATAAAAAATTATCTAAAAATTCTAAATTTTTTGCCTAAAGCTTCTGTGATGATTATTTAATTTTAGAAATTTAGAATTGAATTTAAAAAAAAAGGATACGTTTTATATGAATTTATAAGTTCATATGATGATTAAATAATAATAAGAAATATCTAATGATTTTCAAAAAATTAATTTCAGATACTAAAATTCATAATTAATGCAAATATACATTTGTGAATTATTAGATCAAATAATTATGTAATAGAGACATGCATACATTAATGCGATTCATATAAATTAATTAGTTTACATATTACAACTAATATATATATATATATATATATACATTCACACACACATATTAATAAATATAATTTGGAAAAGCATTTCAGATCCCTAATGAAATAAAGTAAAAAAATATTTTTAATTTGATAAGCTTATGCACATAACCAATCAATATTGTGACAACATCATTACTCATAGAAATCTCACCTAACTAAAAATACAGATATATATATATATAGACATACACACATACATGTATATGAGCAACATACAAATATACAAAATTATATGTATAAACTAAACATTTACCTGAAATTAAATGCCCTTAAATCCATGTTGAATGATGAATTCTCTTCCTCTCGATTTGACGAATTGCTAATGCTTAAACCGTAGACCCTTTACTATAAATAACATTGATTTGGATTTGATTTGATTTGAGAATTGATGGGGTATTAGTAGGTGTAGATCGACCACAATGAAGAAGTAGGAGGCGGCATGAAAATCATCTACTTAGATTAGGGTTAGAGATGCTTTATTAGTGGGTAAGAGAGAAAAGAGGATTATATTTCTTTTCTTTTCTTACCCAATCTCCTCCATCTATTTTAAACTCTAATTACACTATTTTGGGCCATTGAGATTTTAGTTAAAATTTCTTTCATAATTTAGGACTTAATACCCCATTTAAGCTAAAGTAAATATGGTTAATTAAATCCAATTTAATTTCTTATCAATATCTCATATTGATTGACATATTTATAACTATTATAAATATATATACGACAATATTTTTTTCTCAAATCATATTCAAATTTTATAATTAATATTTCATAAATATTAATTAATTTAAATAATTTACAACAATTATAAACTAACTAATCATTTGAACTATAGAGAATTCATCATTTTGATTGTGTAACTCTTGGATGCAAATTCAGTCAGAGATTAACATCGAACTATTCAAATGTTAAAGTTCACATGTCACTTAGCAAGTTGTATGACGTTATGGTCAAATTTATCGCTTACATAGTTTCAAAAAATCCAATTTTAGTTTAAGAAGCGTTACCCAGTTATGACATTTATATACACCAATTCTCTTCGTTGAAACTATATCACTTTGGACTTATGGTCAAAATTGCAACATCATCCATATTCAACTCTATAGTTCAAACGCAAAGTTCTTGGTTCAGTAATAACAATTATTACTAATCGTACTACTTCGACCAGGTATTTTGAGTTTGGGTTGACTTGAGTTGACCGTGATTCTAACTTTATATAACCGAGGAGACGAATCCTCTCTTGAATTGTGTTTTTATTCCAATACTTCCACTCAACCCAACTATAGTCAATCGATCAACATTGTACCATTAACTATAGTTAAAGCAGAGCTTTCATATTGAGGGTCGACATTATTATCAAGTCGAGAGAATTGTGTAAATCAATCACATTGATATTTTATGTTTGACCTTAGTTATATTAACCAACATAAAACTATCGAGCGAGTTTGTTCCATTGTTATCCAATAATATTAGTACGTAACCTCTAGGTTCCCCAGAAGCCATGAGTAATACATTGTCCAAAATTTGAAGAGTAATACGTACTCTAGTCTCAATGGATACATTGATATCCAGTTTCGATGCACCTTGACTAGGAACATTTTAAAATGGTATATTTATATTCATTGTGATAAATTACTCACGGTTACAACAATTTATAACTACCATCACAAAATATACCATTTATGGATTTTCTATTAAATATACTTTTAATTGAATTGATTAATTATTACAACACATTATATCAAGTATATTATAGAAAGAAAATATGCTTTTATTTTGAACAAGATTGGTCAATGAGTTTAATATATGCAACAAATTACATAATTGTCGCTAGAGCATACCCTTAACTCTATCAGTCAGATCGCCCAATCTCTAAATATAACGATAATTCATAACGTCGATCCGGACTCAACAGCAGTGGTCTCGAGTCCAGATTCAATCGTATGTGAAAAATCATATTATTGGGCCTTTAATTAATTAGTGATTCAATATTTAAATCGATTACTAAATATCATATCGTTAAAAATACGGGTCGTTACATCATGATTTGAGTGGTTGAATTATGGTTTTTAGCAGAAAGTTTGAGATTAAGGTGGGAAATCCTGAAATTGAAGCGAAAATATTTGAAATTAGAGTTGATCATATGCTTCTGATTTGAAGAAGTTGAGGGTTTGTATTCTTCCTTAAGAGGATATTGGGAGTTATTTTTTGGCATTGGGATGCTGCAGGCATATTTGGAGTGAAGCTGTAGTAATTGATGTGCGATATTTACATGACACTGTGGTGCTTTCCTAATACTTAGGTGACATCATCCCGAGCTGCTTTGGGCTTCAGGCTTAATCTAGGAGTTAGTTCGATACTCGTATGAATGTGATCTAACTAACTGTGATCTAAGTTTCCCTTATTGCTGATATGTACAAATCATTGATTAGGGTGATTTATATCTCTTCTGTCTGCTTGTAAGTGTGGACTGAATTGGAGTGTTGTTTTAGTGACCCTATGTGCAGCCCTTTGGATTGCTGTTGACTTCTTGCGGTACTGCTTAGGTCGCCCTTATTATGTGCGATGCAGATCCGCTCTTGAAGGTGTTAACCATGTATATGTTTTAGGGATGTTGATAGCACAGATTGATTATCAAACTATTTTAGCTTGTATTATTGCTTGTGCTCATGCTTTTTGATCAGGATATGTTGTGCTTTAACATCTCTAAAGTAGCTTCTGATGTTCTTGTGTAGTATTTATGCCTTGCTTTGGTCAGGTGTCTTATATTGTGGTTTTTTCCTGCTCCCTACGACTATGTTAAATTTTGGTTTTGTATCATAATGTAATATAGAAATTAAGGAGTGGGCGCAGATCTGATATCTTTGTGGCCTATCTTTTGAGCGTAGTATTTTATTCCATTGTTACTTCTTATCCTTTGGATGCAGCTTTTTTAGTTGGTCAAGTGTTGCGACTGTAGGCTGGCCGTCATACCTGGTAGTAAGCCTTGATGGCGGTAATAAGGCTTCAATTAAATAGTCGAGCGCAGTTTCTTGCGATTTTTGAATTCTTTTTGCGTAGTATCACCTAGATTATTAAAATTCCCTTTCTACTTATCTTAAGTTTTATTGTGATGGCAGCTCTCCCGGTCTTGCGCCTTGTTTGACCCATTTTTAACATAGTTTGAGAAATGTGGGTGTAACACTTGCCCCTAAATCTATGGTGATCGTAGATCGCTGTAGACTTGTCATAATTTATACTCGGTCTACACATCCCGTCGCTTCCATCTAATCTTTCCTTTTGTTTTCATTAGTGGATAAATTCTTTTCAGTCTCTTTTGCATTTAATGCTCTTGTCCACGTGTTGTTTCCTCATTGGGCCATTTTCTAAACCGTTGTTAAATCAAACTTTTCGTTTCTCTAGGCAAATCTGTATCAATCTATGTATTGAAGTTTCACGATTTTATTCATTATTTCGATCATGTGGCTGACATTCAAATTAAGGTACGTATTAATTTTCTTCGTCTTCCCTTTATTTCTCTTTGCACTCTTAATCAAGAAAGGAAAAGGTGGAAAAATACATCCAATATCCGTTAGATCGATTTTGTATCTGAATTCATATTTTCTCTTAGATCGAAGTCAGAAACTTGTTTTTGTTAGATTTCTTTAGTTTAGCATTAGTTGTGAGACTCTAAATTGGATTCCTTTTCATCTTACCCCTTATTTATGTCCTAAAAAATTACTCGGTTGGAAGAAGCCAATGATATCTTGAATCAATTTGGGTTTTCGGGTTATGAAGCTAGGGTTCCTGAACCCTATGGACGTATCAACACTCCCCCGTTTAGGTTCACTCCCATTATCCTTGAACACATAAGTTGTGGTCTCTATCTTCCTCCAAATCCAATTCTTTACCAATGGCTCACCTCTATCTATCTTGTACCCGTTCAGCTTGCCCCTTTTTCATGTCACCCCTTTGTTTCATAAGTTTGATGTGCCTAGATCGCAGACGTGTCTTTGGTGAGAAGCTATGATTTGGGTGGTTGAATTATGGTCTTTGGCGGGAAGTTTAAGATTAAGACGGGAATCCTGAAGTTGGAGAGGGAATATCTAAAATTGAAGTTGATTATATAATTCTGATTTGAAGAAGTGAAGGGTTTGTATACTGCCTTAGGAGGATACTGGGAGTTATTTTTTGGCTTTGGGGTGCTTTCGACATATTTTAAGTGCCATTATTTTAATTGATGTGTAATATTTGCAAGACACTTCGGTGCTTGCCTAATACCTCGGTGAAATCATCGTAAGCTGCTTTGGGCTTCGGGCTTAACCTAGAGTTAGTTTGATATACGTAAGAACATGATTCGACTAACTGTGATCTAAGTTGCCCTTATTGCTGATATGCACGAATCATTGATTAGGGTGATTTATATCTTTGTTGTTTGCCTATAAGTGTTAATCTGCGTTGAAGCATTATTTGAATGGCCCTATGTGCAGCCATTTGGAATGCTTTTTACTTCTTGTGATACTTCTTAGATTGCCCTTAGTATGTACGATGCAGATCCACTTGTGAAGGTGTTAACCACATATAAATTTTGTGGATGTTAACAACATAGCTTTGGCTTGTATCATTGCTTGTGCTCAGCCTTTTTTAATCGGGATGTATCATATATTAACATCTCCAAAGTAGTTTCTAACATCGTTGCGTAGTATCTACGCCTTGCATTGGTCCCGTGTATTATAATTGTGGGTTGTTTCCTGCTCTTTGTGACTATGTCAAATTTTGGGTTCAGTATGATAATGTAATATAGAAACAAAGGAGTAGGCACGGATCTGATATCTTTATGGTCTGTTTTTTTAGTGCAGTATTTTATTTCGTTGTTACTTCTTTTCCTTCAGATGTAGCATTTTAGTTGGATCAAGTGCAGTGACTACGGGTTGGCCATCATACCTGGCAGTATCGAGAATGAAGGGCTCAAAAAGGATTTAGAGCATGTTCATAAGGAGCTTATAGAATCCAAAGATGCGCTCAAACATTGGCATCAATGTGATTCTAAGCTGCATACATGGGTCAGGGAGGTCGCATCACAATTGGAGGGAATGGAGAAGTCTTTAAAAGATGGTGAGAAGCTTTACGGTATTATTTATGAGAATGAGATAGTTCACTATAAGAAAACCACTGAGGATATTTCTACGAAGATTGCTCGCTTAGATGGAGAGAAAGAGGTTACTGAAAGTGAGAAAGTGGTTGTGGTACCTCATTTGAATACGGTTCCCATTCATCCTGTGGGTGCTAGGTCTTCTTCGGTGACTGACCGCATGAGGGTAGTGGAGCCGAGGGTGCCTTCCTGTTCGCGGGATGAGGGGTAGAGAACTGAAGCCCTTAGGTATTTTAGTGGTTTCTCGAAACATACCAAGAAGACTAAGGTAGAAGTGCAGTTAAAGCGCTTAAATGTTTTGTAGCGGTGGAGGTGCAAAAATTTATAGCGGGGATATAGCGGAAAATAGCGGAGATGCAAAAAGCTCCATTAGAAATAAAACCAAATACTTAAAGTTAACTTCGTCTCAAGCTCGAAACATTTGTGTAGGAAAAATAAAATTGTTTAATCTTATCTATCAAAATCGAAAAATATCATGATTTATGCCTTCCAAATTTAGTGACTATACTAGGTTTCTGACTTATATTGAGCATTTATGCGTTAAAATTAGGTCATTGCCCTAACTTTGTTGATTTGGTTTAAAATAGAACTAGTCAAATCAATCTTTTTACATTAATACTGCTAAAGCAGGTGTTAAAAAGCATTGATTTAGCGAGTGTAACGGAAAATAGCGGGACTTAAAGAGGATCGACTATTTAATAACGCTATGTTGAAAAAGCGTAGAGGTCGAAGAGCGCTATGCGCTATAGCGAGGATTTAGCAGAGCTTTAATTACACAGGGCTGAACTAATAAATACTTTAGAGAAACAAGGGAGAAGGCCATATTAAAGATTCATGGGCTCGAGGATTCTTTGTGCAAAGTTCAAGGTAAAATCGCCTCCTACTCATAAAAATTTAAACGAGAGAAAGTTAGTATTAAGAGGAGGGAGGTTCTATTACAACATGCCATAGATGTTTTAGAGTAGATGTTTTAGAGTTTTTATACCCTGCACTTGATCAGAATTTTCTATGCAACATAGAGAGTTTCG
The DNA here is from genome assembly GCA_030737815.1 of Allium fistulosum. Classification (NCBI taxonomy): domain Eukaryota; kingdom Viridiplantae; phylum Streptophyta; class Magnoliopsida; order Asparagales; family Amaryllidaceae; genus Allium; species Allium fistulosum. The sequence continues at coordinate 12,896,400 of JASFAW010000014.1, forward strand.
AGGTGAGCGCCGAGCAACCCACGGAACAATGGGCTGGAGCCTGTTAGGACACTCGAAGGACTTTTCCTATTGCTTTAGCCCCGCCCTTAACCACTACATCTTAGGTGTCTTATTGTAGTATTATGTTAGAATTTATGTGACGCCCCACCTCTATACCCACGCTAGCCAAGAACACTACGGAATAATGCTGTCAACTAGCACGGAGAATAAGGCTGTTGAGGAGCGACCATCCATGTAACTTCTTTGGGCGAGCACCGACATGTCAGGTAGTATAGCATACATTTCATTTAAGGAAGAAATCCGACATACCGACACAAACTCAAAGCTATCACACAGTGGCTATATATAATCTTCGGAAACAAACATAGAAATAAACATAACACAAATCAGTCACAGACATCCATATCACAAAGGCGGAAAAAGATATGAATAAATATATATCACATGAAAGTGTACATCAGAGTAGTGGTCCAAAAGATCCACTATAATACAAAAGAATAGCTACCAGCTACACAAAAGAATAAGTATACACCCAAAAACTACTAAACTAAGTAGTTAGCCAAAAGTCAGAGTAATAGATCCCTGGTGCGAAGTCAAGCAGAAGCACCTGAAACATCTCGGTCTGACCCGAGTATTATTTATAAGAAAATAATAAATGGATCAGTCTAGCTATAAATATCAGATGATATGGTATAAAGTAAAAGACATGGCATAAACATGTAATAACTATAATGGCATACTACTATAAGTATGTAAATGATAATCAACAAGAGATTAATCAATATCACAAGAATCTTCTCAAAGATAAAATAGGGTATCATACCCTAAACTTGTATTCATAACAAGTCAATGACACACGAATTCACCAATGCACAAAAATTGATAAAACTTATCAATAGAAATCATAGAAATTGGTGAAGCACAAAATTCCAGAAATCATCACAAGAAATCCAGAAATCACAATAAGGGGGAGGCCTATCACAAGAACGGGAGCATGAAAACTCACCAACACGTGTAACACAAGAACGAGAAGCTATCTCATGGAAGCTATCCATTAAATTTTGACACACGAACGGCCCGAAGACCATGGGTCGCTACCCCATTTCTATGTGATGGTGAAACATCACACAAGCGGGGTTTAGTCTCCCTCGCAGACAAAGAGACATCGCACAGTTGCTAGTCTAAATCACAAAAATGATCGTCATGATCATCAAGAAGTGTCAATTACACTAAGCTAGTAAATATAAGAGTTTAGCTTCATTTCCCATAACCACTTGCTTAACTCAAATATTTACGAACAGATTGTAGATCTCCACTAGAAATTGTCACAAGAGTTTCAATCGAACAAGTCCATAAATTAACCGATGAAGTAAACGCAAGCGTTTCATACCACTTGTTTTGCTAGGCCGTTTAATTATATTTTCTCATACGAATGAGGTAAAGATTTATATATACTAATAGATTGGAAAACAGTTTAAGAAACGAGCTTTGTAATTAAAATAGTGTCAAAATCGTTTTGATGAAAGAGTTTTGATAATTACTACTAGTATAGAAAACCTTTATATTTTTAAAGTGACAAATCACAAAAACGATTGTAGAAACAATCAAATCATAAAAATTCACATTCGAAGACGTGAATAAAATCCAAAGAAATCGATTCCAAATCCATCAAAATGGACGTTCCAAAAATCCCGAAGAAAAGGTCATCAAAGTCGATAATAATTGATAACAATAAGTCGGATCAACAAAAATCAATAAACTTTGGAAATATAATCAAAGACAGCCTAAACAGGCAAAAATGAACAGTCCAGACGTCTGGTTCGAAACCCAGACGTCTGGATTTAGTTTCTAGAAATTCCAGAAAAAACCCCGCCCAGGCGTCTGAAATAGAAAATCAGACGTCTGAGTCATAGCCAGACGTCTGGTTTCAGATCCAGGCGTCTGGTATCATTCTCTTGAAATTCTCCAGAGAAACCCCAGACGTCTGAAACTTCAAGGCAGACGTTTGAGACTCATCCAGACGTCTGATCTTGAATTTCAGACGTCTGGAAATAGTGTTTGGCATTTTTTTATAAAAGGCGTGCACACATTTTTCAGACCAGGTCCAAACCAGACGTCTGGACTTGGTCACTAGACGTCTGGTCACCTGGTCTGGGCAATATTTTGCCTAGGCCAAAGTGGCCAAAACGTATCGGAATCGATCGGACGAGCAATGGCGACTAAGGATTTACGCCCAATGACAACCCGACCTTAAAGTCTCCTCGATACACTCTGAATATCAATGTCCAAATGTCCATAAAAGGATTTTCATAAAATTGGACCAAAACACCAAAATTGAATAATTCACAAAACCAATTCAAATCACAACAAGTGAACACGAAATAGATAATAGGAATTCATACCTAACAACAAAGATAGTTATAGGCATAGATGTGAGATAAAAATCTCACCTTTAAACCCAAAACAAATGAAGAAGAAGCTATAGAACAAATGGCGAGAGCAATCGCACTTCAATTCCAACTCAACAACCTTGAATCAAGGCTAAAAAGAGAAAATTTCCTAAGTTAGGTTTAGGAATTTTCTGAAATTGATAAGAGAATGAGTTGGAGAAGAAGAAGAGGAGGCTTACCAAAGCTTCTACTATTAGTTTGGAGCTAGAACTTGATTTGCAAAAGAAAACTAGGGTTTGGAGTTTTAATTTCCCATTCCTCTCTCCATTGTTGTAAAAGCTTGAGTGCTAGGAAATAGAAATGAAGTAATGAAGAGAAGATGGGGTCAGACTTGGGTTAAATGAGCTGAAACACAAACCAAAGCCCTAAGTGGAAAAGTAGCAAAATTTTACTATCTCCAAACATATCAAAGTTTATACTTAAAAAGATCGCAAACGTCATTTTGAACTCAATGGAGGTGGTCTCGAGTCCAAATTTGATCGTATGCAAAAAGTAGCTTTTCGGACTAAAATCCGATTAACGATTTAAATATTTAAATATAAAATTGATAAATATGCGGGCTGTTACAGACTCCCCTCCTTAAAGAAATTGCGTCCTCGCAATATACAAGATGGAAATAAAAAGTAACAACCATAAAAGCATATTAACACAAAAGAAATTGGAATTAAGAAGTTTACCTCAAAGAGCATGAGAAAGTAATTCCGGATGTGTACGCTCGATGAATTCTCTAGTTTCCCAAGAGCAATCCTTAGGATTTGAGGACCATTGAACTTTAACAAGCGGAACATCTTTATTTCGAAGACGTTTGATCTCCGAAGCAATAATTCGAATAGGATGCTGCTCATAAGTTAAGTTAGGTGAAACTTCAATCTCTTCCACAACACCGGGCTCAAGCATCGAATCGGAATCCCGAAGGCACTTCCGTAATTGAGAAATGTGAAACACGTCATGCATGGCAGAAAACTGAGCCGGTAATGAAAGGCGATAAGCCATGGAACCAATACGTTCGGTGATAGGAAATGGCCCAATATATCGAGGCGCTAACTTTCTCGATCGACTGAAACGTACGACTCCCTTCATAGGGGAAACACGAATAAATACAAGATCTCCAACAGAAAATTCTAATTTCCTTCTTCGATTATCGGCATAGGATTTTTGTCTACTCTGGGCTTCTTTCATCCTATGACGAATAAGTTCAATCTTTTCTGTGGAATCAAGAATGAAATCTAGACCTAAAACCAGCTTCTCACCGGCCTCAAGCCACCAAGAAGGAGATCGGCATGGCCTTCCATAGAGTGCCTCAAAAGGAGCCATACCAATACTAGCTTGGAAGCTGTTATTATAGGAAAATTCAACAAGTGAAATATGATCTTCCCAACTTCCACCAAAGTCAAGGACACAAGAACGAAGAAGGTCTTAAAGAGTTTGATTCACACGCTCCGTTTGTCCATCGAACTGGGGGTGATAAGCGGTGCTAAAATTAAGCTTCGTTCCCAAAGCTTTTTGAAGACTCTTCCAGAATCCACTAGTAAATAATGGATCACGATCACTAACAATGGAAGTAGGGACTCCATGCAATTTAACAATTTCTTTGATAAAGAGTTTGGCCAGAAGAGGAACGGTTCGGTTCGACCGAACGGGAATAAAATGGGCGGATTTAGTAAGTCTATTAACAATCACCCATAAGCTATCATGACCCGAATGAGAACGGGGAAGGCCATCAATAAAATCCATGGAAATTTGATCCCACTTCCAAATAGGAATTTCCAATGGTTGCAATAACCCACCGGGCCTTTGATGTTCGGCCTTGACAAGTTGGCAAGTCAGGCAACACTTAACAAAGTTAGCAATATCAAATTTCATTCCCTCCCAATAATAAAGTCGCTTCATATCCGCGTACATTTTACTACTACCGGGATGAATGGAATATTTGGAACGATGAGAATCTTCTAGAATATCTTTACGAAGATCACTAATATTTGGTACGATAAGTCTACCAAATTTTCGAATGCCGCCACGAGAATTAATATCAAAGTCTTTCAAACCTTCAATGTCAACTTTATCCTTAATATTTTGGCCAAGAAGAGCCAATTCGGGATCTAGCCTTTGAGCTTCAAGAATGCGGTATAAAAGAAAAGGATGAGCCTCAAGGCTACATAAAACAAGAGATGAACATAAATCGGAAACACGATCTCGAATTTCACAAGTGGATAAAACCTCGAGATCATTCCACTCGGATATCATCATGGAAACAACCGCTGGTTGTTTGCGACTAAGTGCATCGGCGACATGATTCCCCTTTCCGGGAGTATAAAGAATATCAAGATCATAAGAGGCAAGGAATTCAAGCCAACGCTGTTGACGCAAATTAAGTTCCTTTTGAGAGAATAAATATTTCAAAGATTTATGATCTGTATAAAGTATAAATTTCTCTCCCAAAAGATAATGTCGCCAAATTCGAAGGGCGAAAACGATAGCCGCGAGTTCTAAATCATGTGTGGCATATCTAGTCTCAGCCGGCTTCAATTGCCTAGAAGCATAAGCAATAACACGTTCTTTTTGCATCAGAACGGCACCCAAACCAACGCGACTAGCATCGGTATAAACAACAAAATCTTGATTCCCTTCGGGAATAACAAGAATAGGAGCATCAGAAAGGAGTTCTTTTAATTTCTGAAAAGAGGTTTCACATTTGTCCGACCAAATGTATTTAACACCTTTCTTCATTAAACCAGTAAAAGGCACGACAATCTTAGAAAAGTCTTTTATAAAACGGCGGTAATAACCTGCCAATCCGAGAAAGCTACGGATTTCATTCACGCTCTCAGGTCTCTTCCAATTTTGAATCGCTTCAATCTTTGAAGGATCCACTGCTATTCCGGATTCGGAAATAATATGACCGAGAAACTTCACACTAGACTGCCAAAAGTGGCATTTAGAAAATTTTGCCTTTAATTGATTGCTCCTAAGAGTTTCCAATACAATCCGAAGATGCTTTTCATGTTCCTCCTCGGTTTTGGAATACACAAGAATATCATCAATAAAGATGAGAACAAACCGATCAAGAAAATCTTTGAAAACTCTATTCATGAGGTCAACGAAATAAGCCGGAGCATTCGTTAAACCAAATGGCATAACAAGCCATTCATAAGATCCATATCGAGTACGGAACGAAGTCAAAGGAATACTATCCTCTGCAATACGAAGCTGATGGAAACCGGTAGCCAAGTCCAATTGTGAAAAGACTCTAGCACCACTAAGTTGATCAAACAGATCATCAATCCGAGGTAAAGGATATTTATTCTTAATAGTAAGATCATTAAGCTTGCGGTAGTCGACGCAAAGCCTAAGTGTACCATCGGACTTACTTATGAAAATAGCTGAAGCTCCCCAAGGCGAGGAACTAGAGCGAATAAGTTGCTTCGTCTCTAACTCAGATAATTGTTTGCGCATCTCTTCATTCTCCTTATTGGACATGCGATAAGGAGGACGGGTAATAGGTTGTGCTCCAGGTATAAGATTAATTTTGAACTCGATTTCTCGCTTAGGTGGTAATCCTAAGACGGGCTCGAATATGTCAGAAAATTCACGAACGACGCGAATAAGAGAAATGACATCCTCCTCATCATCATTGTCATTATCTCGAGGATTTAAAGAATATAAAGATGCAACCAAAGCGGAATCCGAATCTTTAAGAATAATAGAAATCTGATTAACAGATTGCGGATGTCGGAGATAAATAGTCCGTTTAGGACATAGGATATGAGCTTCATAATGGTTAAGCCAATCCATACCCAAAATCATTCCAAAGCCTAAGTAACGCATGACATGCAAATCGGCTAGGAAAGAAAAGTCACATAAAATAATCTCCAGATCTCTGCATAGCAAACTAAGAGTTGCGGATCCTCCAACGGGATTCGCAATTCTTAAAGAAGTCATTAAAGCAACAACACCTAAAGAAAAAGTATCGACAAGTTCCTTTGATATAAAAGAATGGGATGCACCCGTATCAAAGAGAACTCTAATAGGTTGATCATGAAATATAATGATGCCATCAAGAATAGAATGAGACATACCTTGACCGCGAGATGTGTTGCCAGGGGCTTGAGCAACATTTAACTTTCCCTCCTTGCCTTGAAGCTTAGGGCATAGGTGCATAAAATGATCTGGGCTTTTACAATAGCGACAAGAGCGGGGCTTTGAACACTTGTTCGAAAAATGGCCCTTAGCACCACAGTTGAAGCATTTCCCATCACTAAGGGAAAGTGTCTTTGTAGTAGGAGTTGCTTGTTTACCCTTTTTGTTGGGATAAGGACCTTTGAACTTGTTAGGCCTTTTCTTTTTGTTGAAGTTTGACTTAGCAGCCACCACTTCAACATCACTGTCCTTATCAGCCTCTTCAAGATGAAGAGCGATATCAATGAGTTGATCGAAAGAAACTTCTAATTTTAGAAATAATGGCTTCTTGAGATTCTTGTTTAAGCCATAGACGAACCTCTAGTTCTTCTTCAATGGGGTGTTGATGTATTCAACCCCATATTTGGACAGTGACTCGAAGGATGCGACATAGTCTGTCACAGAGGATTCACCTTGAACAAGGTCTATGAAACGACGAGCCAATGTCACTTTCTCTGCTTCTGGTACGAATTTTAATTCGAAGCGTTCCCGGAATTGCTCCTAAGTGAGATCCGCTTCATTAATTTCAAAAATAAGAAGTTCATACCAGTCCAATGCTCTTTCTTGGAGCATACTGGAGGCCACTTGAACACGGTGAAGATTGATAAGATTCATGCGAGAAAAGATTCGATCGCATGATCTTAACCAAGCCTGGACCTCGATAATAGTTTCAGAACCTTTGAATGGTTTCCCTCCCAAGTTGGTATAATCGTTGCACAAGCGTGCAAATCCAGACTTAGGATGAGTAGGTTCCTGATTAGGGCCAGCTGCTTGAGCATTCTTTACTAAATCAAGAAGCTGTTGAGCGGTCATAAAAACTCCATCATGGGGAGTAACAGTAGATGGTCCAGCTCTGGGACGACCTGGTCTAGACATTCTCTTCTTTAAGGAAGAGAAAAGAAGAAAAGTTATTCTCCAAATAAATATCAAGCCAATCTTGATAGGTAAGACAAGGATTCATAAAAGGAAAGAGGATAAGTCGGTACGAAGACTCGAAATAAATCCTAAGGCACGACTCCTAAGTTGGACTTAGGACGATAATCCTTGTTCAGTTATTCTACATTGTTCCGAAGTTACGCTCTAATACCAAGCTGTGACGCCCCACCTCTATACCCACGCTAGCCAAGAACACTACGGAGTAATGCTGTCAACTAGCACGGAGAATAAGGCTGTTGAGGAGCAACCATCCATGTAACTTCTTTGGGCGAGCACCGACATGTCAAGTAGTATAGCATACATTTCATTTAAGGAAGAAATCCGACATACCGACACAAACTCAAAGCTATCACACAGTGGCTATATATAATCTTCGGAAACAAACATAGAAATAAACATAACACAAATCAGTCACAGACATCCATATCACAAAGGCGGAAAAAGATATGAATAAATATATATCACATGAAAGTGTACATCAGAGTAGTGGTCCAAAAGATCCACTATAATACAAAAGAATAGCTACCAGCTACACAAAAGAATAAGTATACACCCAAAATCTACTAAACTAAGTAGTTAGCCAAAAGTCAGAGTAATAGATCCCTGGTGCGAAGTCAAGCAGAAGCACCTGAAACATCTCGGTCTGACCCGAGTATTATTTATAAGAAAATAATAAATGGATCAGTCTAGCTATAAATATCAGATGATATGGTATAAAGTAAAAGACATGGCATAAACATGTAATAACTATAATGGCATACTACTATAAGTATGTAAATGATAATCAACAAGAGATTAATCAATATCACAAGAATCTTCTCAAAGATAAAATAGGGTATCATACCCTAAACTTGTATTCATAACAAGTCAATGACACACGAATTCACCAATGCATAAAAATTGATAAAACTTATCAATAGAAATCACAGAAATTGGTGAAGCACAAAATTCCAGAAATCATCACAAGAAATCTAGAAATCACAATAAGGGGGAGGCCTATCACAAGAACGGGAGCATGAAAACTCACCAACACGTGTAACACAAGAACGAGAAGCTATCTCATGGAAGCTATCCATTAAATTTTGACACACGAACGGCCCGAAGACCATGGGTCGCTACCCCATTTCTATGTGATGGTGAAACATCACACAAGCGGGGTTTAGTCTCCCTCGCAGACAAAGAGACATCGCACAGTTGCTAGTCTAAATCACAAAAATGATCGGCATGATCATCAAGAAGTGTCAATTACACTAAGCTAGTAAATATAAGAGTTTAGCTTCATGTCCCATAACCACTTGCTTAACTCAAATATTTAGGAACAGATTGTAGATCTCCACTAGAAATTGTCACAAGAGTTTCAATCGAACAAGTCCATAAATTAACCGACGAAGTAAACGAAAGCGTTTCATACCACTTGTTTTGCTAGGCCGTTTAATTATATTTTCTCATACGAATGAGGTAAAGATTTATATATACTAATAGATTGGAAAACAGTTTAAGAAACGAGTTTTGTAATTAAAATAGTGTCAAAATTGTTTTGATGAAAGAGTTTTGATAATTACTACTAGTATAGAAAACCTTTATATTTTTAAAGTGAGAAATCACAAAAACGATTGTAGAAACAATCAAATCATAAAAATTCACATTCGAAGACGTGAATAAAATCCAAAGAAATCGATTCCAAATCCATCAAAATGGACGTTCCAAAAATCCCGAAGAAAAGGTCATCAAAGTCGATAATAATTGATAAAAATAAGTCGGATCAACAAAAATCGATAAACTTTGGAAATATAATCAAAGACAGCCTAAACAGGCAAATATGAACAGTCCAAACGTTTGGTTCGAAACCCAGACGTTAGTTTCTGGAAATTCCAGAAAAAACCCCGCCCAGGCGTCTGAAATAGAAAATCAGACGTCTGAGTCATAGGCAGACGTCTGGTTTCAGATCCAGGCGTCTGGTTTCATTCTCTGGAAATTCTCCAGAGAAACCCCAGACGTCTGAAACTTCAAGGTAGACGTCTGAGACTCATCCAGACGTCTGATCTTGAATTTCAAACGTTTGGAAATAGTGTCTGGCATTTTTTATAAAAGGCGTGCACACATTTTTCAGACCAGGTCCAAACCAGACGTTTGGACTTGGTCACCAGACGTCTGGTCACCTGGTCTGGGCAATATTTTGCCTAGGCCAAAGTGGCCAAAACATATCGGAAGCGATCGGACGAGCAATGGCAACTAAGGATTTACGCCCAACGACAACCCGGCCTTAAAGGCTCCTCGATACACTCCGAATATCAATGTCCAAATGTCCATAGAAGGATTTTCATAAAATTGGACCAAAACACCAAAATTGAAGAATTCACAAAACCAATTCAAATCACAACAAGTGAACACGAAATAGATAATAGGAATTCATACCTAACAACAAAGATAGTTATAGGCATAGATGTGAGATAAAAATCTCACCTTTAAACCCAAAACAAATGAAGAAGAAGCTATAGAGCAAATGGCGAGAGAAATCGCACTTCAATTCCAACTCAACAACCTTGAATCAAGGCTAAAAAGAGAAACATTTCCTAAGTTAGGTTTAGGAATTTTCTGAAATTAATAAGAGAATGAGTTGGAGAAGAAGAAGATGAGGCTTACCAAAGCTTCTACTATTAGTTTGGAGCTAGAACTTGATTTGCAAAAGAAAACTAGGGTTTGGAGTTTTAATTTCCCATTCCTCTCTCCATTGTTGTAAAAGCTTGAGTGCTAGGAAATAGAAATGAAGTAAGGAAGAGAAGATGGGGTCAGACTTGGGTTAAATGAGCTGAAACACAAACCAAAGCCCTAAGTGGAAAAGTAGCAAAATTTTACTATCTCCAAACATATCAAAGTTTATACTTAAAAAGATTGCAAACGTCATTTTGAACTCAATGGAGGTGGTCTCGAGTCCAAATTTGACCGTATGCAAAAAGTAGCTTTTCGGACTAAAATCCGATTAACGATTTAAATATTTAAATATAAAATCGATAAATATGCGGGTTGTTACAATTTAGGACTGGGAAATGATTTGATAAGCTTACGATGTTGGACACTATCTTTGGAGTTGTATATACGTCAGGTGAATTGACATTTCTTTGTGAAGTTTGCGGATTTTATATATTTACTTCACTCATTTTTACTTTTCCTTGATTTTGATTTTCTTGGACTTGTTTGATTTTTAGCTTGTTCCTTTCGATAAAGAATCGAAGGTGGCCATTCTTAAAGGGATTGATTCTGCCCTGCCTAGAGTTGCATAATTTGAAGGTTTATTGAGAGATGTTAGAAACTTATATGAGATCATTTATGCGGATGAAAATAAAACTTTGAAATATCGAATTCAAATAGGTTATACCTTCAAAACATTCATATTTAAATCAATGACTTAAACCTAAGCAATTCCCACTTTTGGAACAGTTTGAATATTTAAAATAGTTTTGAATAATGAAAATAGTTAGAATATTAAAAGTAGTTTGGATAATAGTTTTAATACTGGAAATAGTTTGGAATAATTAAAATAATTTAAAGATTGAAAAATAGTTTTGAATATAAAATAGTTTTAATATAGAAAATAGTAAGATAATTAAAATAGTTTATTTATTAAAATAGTTTATATTAAAACCTTTTCTTCCTTTTCAAAACAATTTGAACTCATGTTCCCATTCAAATCACAACAAATTCAACTTTTCAACTTCCAATTTCAAGTCAGCTTCATATTCAAATTCCGGTTTACATCAGCCTCTCTTCAAAAACAAAATTAAACTTTACATCAAATTCAATTCAAACAGTTCAATTCATATGGCTGAAAGTCTCAATTCAATTTCTTATTTTTAAACAATTTTTTTAAATCCATTTCACGTCCAAATTTGGAAATACCAATTTAAAACCATTTTAAATAAAGTAAATTCAAAGTTTTACGTTAAATACAAATCTTCACTATTATTCGATTTCAATAATTTCAAATCATATTCCAATATCCACTTTAAGATTTTCAAATTAAATCCTTAAACAATTTCATCTAAATAGTTTCAATTTCCACATTCCAAATCTCGAATTAGAAAATAATTTAATTCATATAAATCAAAATTCAAGATTTTAAAACCATTTGATTTAACCAAATCCGGTATCCGCATATATTTTTCTACCCTATGGCCAAGTGATCATTTATTTCAATTTGAATTACATAGATGGATATATATCATTTCAATCCATATTTAAATGACATAGTTATATGTCATTTCAACATATTTCTTCGTTCATTTCAAATAGTCCAAATGATAATATAAATGATGCCAATTAATAAATAGGTAATAACTGAAATATGTCAAATAAATAAACAACCATACATCCAACATATCAATCAATAGGCATCCAATTGCAATCAAAATCCAAATCAACCAATAAATCACAACAGTTACTAGTCACAATTGTTAGTGTTTAATTAGCAATTAAATGTAATATTAATTTAACTGTCAATTTGATTCAATATAAAATTCAAATTAATTTAAATGTCAATTTAAACTGCCAAAGAACAATCAATAAAATTCTATCACTTCATAATTTTAATATAACCAACATAAGAAAATTTAGTATTGCGTGAGTGGGTTAAATCGCTCTCCTTTGATTTTAGCCCATAAAATTCCAAACAGAAGCGCAAAATCTCAGTAGTCTTCAAATTCAACCGAAGTAGGTTCATGTTGTTTGGAATTTAAATATGAATCCAATAGAAGAAATCGCGCGTGAATCGAAGATTATATGCAAAAGATATTCAAGTTATAAGAAATATTATTAAAATAATAATCGGTACATGTTTAATAACAAAAATAAAAATAAACAAAGCTTAATAGTTACGTTTTTTCTCAAGATGAGGCTTCACGCAAAGATGGAAGAACAAATTAAGATGAGGGCAGGACGTGTAGGAAAAATGAAGAAAATGAAACTCATGTTCCATAAAAGAAAGCTTTTGAATTTGCAAAAATGAGAACTTTTGAATTTGCAAGCTCACGTTAAAATGATTCGAAAAAAGGAAGATTTGAAATGGAGATCTGAACATAGGAAATGATGTGGTGACAAAAAAAATGAAGGGACAAGTTTAAAACGTGAACAATTTTATGATAAGGACGTATCTTCAGCAAAGAACAATTTGAACTAAATGAATATGAGGTATCAGGAGAAACAAAACGCAAATGAAGAAATAATATTGCATGTTATTTAATAATAAGGAAATGAAGGCGGAGGGGAAAAATGAATGTCAAGTTTTGTTTTGAAAGCTTCAGGCATTAATAATGCATAAGGAAATGCACGTAAGAATGGGTAAGTTTGCAAACCAAAGGAAAATGGAATTTTGTACAACTAAAAATGAGATGGCAAGAATTAAATATAGCCTAAAAGTCTAGACTCGGGTATTAAACAAAAGTGGAAATGAACGGATCAAGTATTAATAATGAGGTAACTATTTTAGAACGTACATGCAACAATTAATAACAAAAGAAATGAAGGGACCATGTACATCGCACAACCTTTTGAAATTCAATTTTTGAAACGTATTCTTCTTACCCAAATAATCTTATTAACTCAAGTAATACTCAAATTTGTACACATTTAATTTTTTTATCAACACACAATAAATAAAATTATACTTACCTTAAAAAAATGAAAACGTTAAATTTGGTTTTCCCAAAATGATCTTTAAAATGCCCTTTCTTTTTAACACAAAACATGCGTTTCTTTTATTAAATCTATTGGTTGTAATCAACATTTTCTTTCATTTTAATTGAAATATTTCAATTACATTAGTTGCAATTAATTACAAAGTTAAATTTCAAAACAGACAAACTAAAATGGACGAGAAACAGAACAATTGTTTCCTTTAGTCATTTAAACACATTTGTAAATTTGTTGTTTATACAGCAGAGTAATAAATAACTTACTTAAATAAATTATTTTCCTATTCTTGTAATCAATCTGTTTGCTAAAACACAGTTCAAATAAACATATATTTCTTCCTTCAAGTCAATCATTCTATTCTTTATTTTAATGAAATTAAACCTACATTCACAAATGAAACATTCATTTTATTTGATATAAATATATTTTTCATTAAATCAAACTTTCCTTATATTTTCACAAAACATAAGCTACGTTTTATTACACCTATTAAGTTACAATTTAGTTTCCTCTCTTCTATTAATTGAAATTATTCAATTACATCAATTTCAGTTGATTACAAAGGTGAATTTCAAAATGGACTAAACAAGTGTAATGGGAAATAGAACAATTATTTCATGTCTAATAGTAATTTAAACATATTTATACACTATTGGATACAAACAGGAATGATACATTTCTTACTAAATAATAGTTTCTATCTCTACAATAAAGCATCTCAAACTATGATAAAAGCAATAAAATACCATTACAAAACCATAATCCGAAAATGTACCTATTTGTCGGGCAAACAAAACTCTATTTATGAAACCAAAAGCAACAGCTATTGCTTCCATAAACCTGTATCTTACATAATCCAAAAAAGTTAAAATTATGTAAAAGAGCAATATATTAGTTATTCCAATAAATAACACAAGCACACGTATATAATAATCATATGCAAACAAAAGCAGTACGACCATTATATGCAACAATAGAATCCATCACACATCCATAGCAATAAAACTAATGGTTTGTCCAAGTTCAGAAACTTTTCATCGTACAAGGGTGATAAATAAACTATCAACTGTACCTTACGCTCAACAGCCTTTAGCAATTACTTAATAGATTATTCATACAACCTCGAACAATTTGAAGTACCATTTCCCAAACTTCCCATAAGTCAACAACATAGAATTTTAAATATTATTTAAGTTTATTATGTTGGTTTCTTTTCACGTCATTTACATTCCATTTATTTTCATTCATTCATACAAGGTCATCTTTTATTAATTTGTATTTATTACTTACGTAATTTCCCATTCAATATTTGAAATCATCGATGAATCCATTATTAAAGTATTACATACATTTCATTGTAGTTTAATCCACATTTATTATTTACTTATATACTTGATTTCCATTTAATATTAATACTCATTAATAAATCATTTCATACTTAAGTTTCTCTATCCTTTGATTCCCATTTATTTCTTCATATATAGTATCATTTAATATTAAAATTATTTATGAATTATTTCAACATTTTCTTAAGTTTACAATCATTTACTTAAATGGCATTCTCCTTTTTACCATTCAATTTAATTATTAAACATTTCAGAATATTAACTTAAGTTCAAAATATTTCTTATACATCTTAATTCCTTATTTTTAGACATATGTTCATTTTGAAACATTTTTATTTCTTAGGTTATTTTTCATGTATGATATTCCATTATCTTTTTAGTTTACAACTTACAAAACTTCAATTTTTATATTTTCATTAAACACTTAGCTAACTTTATTTTTAGATGTCAGTTTTGAAATTTCTAACTTATTAAATTAGTAGAAAATTCCATTTCATCTCAATAATTGAAAATCATAATTAATAGAAAACTTAAGAACTAATTACCGGGTTTCATTTCAATCATCTTGAAATAATATATACTTATATCCTTTGTATATGAAATCATACTTAGGAAATTTTAATCAAAATTTGTTTATCAAAACAAATGTGTACTATAATAGTGGTCTTCCAACTTTGAAACTTGAAAATGAAAGTCGATGATGCTGCGGTCGTCATTGAAATTATTTTCCAATGACAAAAGAGGGGAGTACAGAACTTACCTCCTTTAAAATTCTTTCAAAAACATTTAATTCAAGTACCTTTTGAAAACATTTCTATTTGCAAATACTTCTAAATAATACTAATATTACTTTTTCCAAAATCTTTGAAAAACAAATTCAAACACCGGAATCTAAGTTCTCAAATTCCAATTTATGTTCATTTTATTTGTAAATCATAGTTTACAAACCATCTTTATAAATTACATTTCCTTTTAACATACAATAGTCAATGGGTTTAAGATCTTGACTAACCAACAATAAATGACAATAATCAAATATTATCATTTCCTAACAAAGAACACACCAAGAATAACCAAAAATCAATTTATGAAAAATTATTCTTTTAAATACAAAATATAATACTGGGTATATCTCATTTACCTATTTTTAAAACAATATTGAGTCGATTTAACCTGTTCAGTGTTTAGAAATCCTTATCGATTCCATAGCGTCCTATGTACCGACCG
The DNA here is from genome assembly GCA_030737815.1 of Allium fistulosum. Classification (NCBI taxonomy): domain Eukaryota; kingdom Viridiplantae; phylum Streptophyta; class Magnoliopsida; order Asparagales; family Amaryllidaceae; genus Allium; species Allium fistulosum. Next base: position 12,912,223 of record JASFAW010000014.1, read on the forward strand.
GAATTCATAAATACTCAACAGAACAAATTAACCCAATACAAAACATTTTTATAACACTAACAAATACGCTCTCTCGTATGTATACACTCAAACTCATTTTGGGGTATTAATAACCCTATCTCTAATGAGTTAACCCCAACAGGCTAAGGTGTCTCTAAACCAAAGCTCTAATACCAATTGTGACAACCCATCTTTTTGGACGGTTTAAATCGACAATAAACTACACATGTTTAACTCAAACTGTTCAAAAGGGAGGATTGTCAATAGGATTTAATAAGAAAATAAGAGAAAAGAAGGAAAACAAAATACAAAATCTTGCAAGGGAATGACAAAATATAATAATCAAATAAACAGTTCATGAAGCTGTTTTACAATATACATTTAATTACACAATTTTTACAACATAATCAGAGTACAAACAACAACATACCAATAATGATGCAGCGAAATAATACTAATAATATAACATATCAAACTCCGTCTTTGTCCTCCAGAAATAATGTCTTCAAACACTGAAATGCTCAGGCTTACCCGAGCGTAATGAAAAGACAAAACACTTGAGTCAGAACTAAAAGTTCTTATGTAAGTTAAGTCAACAACAAGTAAATATGAATGTAATAGCTAAAGAGATGTTTACGGGAATTTACATCTCCTATCCAGTGTATAACGTGTGTGCAATAACTTAAGAGATGTTACGGGATTTTCCATCTCCTAAGAATCCGTCAAACTATCTATATGTAGTAAGATACGCTATATATGTAGTGTCTAATCAATAACATAAATATTTAAATAGCGTTAAGGCTTTACATTAATCCCCCTTAACACATTTCTAAGCATTGTTCTACAGTTTGCCTTATGACATCATAGTAACGTCGGTAGTCAGGGAGGCATTGTGATAAGACAACACTAAAACAAAATCGTAGTGGTCAATTATAGGGATAAAAGTATGACAAGGCATGTGAGGCAATGCCCAAGGTAGGATTCTACCAATTTACCCTTTCTGGCTGGTGGTAACGCATCATAGCCACGACTGCCCACCGAGTCTACCACACCCAAAATCAAATCAATGTGCACCGATCAAGTCAAAAGTCAATATAATACGAAGGGGTAGGGCCTCTAAAGGTAGCTAACCTCTTGGCCAGACATAGGCTCCTGTTTTAGTCATTTCAAATTGACAAAAGTGTTGGGGTCATCCATCATCGTTCTCTTTCTTTAAATCCAGCAAACGTCGCCAATTCAACCTCTACATTCTGGGTAACATCTACCGCGAACATGGTTGTTAAAGTGGTTCCGGTAGAATGATGGAGAGTATGTCATTCATCTGGCCCCTGTCTCTTTAACAACCAATCGTCCATTTTACACACCGGTTGGTTCTTTTAAATTTCAAGAATAAGTCATACTTCATATCAAAATATCAGATTTGCTTCAAAAATCATTTCGAATTCAAATAGGTTATACCTTCAAAACATTCGTATTTAAATCAATGATTTAAACAATTCCCACTTTTGAAACAATTTGAATATTTAAAATGGTTTTGAATAACGAAAATAGTTTGAATATTGAAAGTAGTTTGGATAATAGTTTTATACTGAAAATAGTTTGGAATAATTAAAATAATTTAAAGATTGGAAATAGTTTTGAATATAAAATAGTTTTAATATTGAAAATAGTTAGATAATTAAATAGTTTATTTGTAAAAATAATTTGGTTATTAAAATAGTTATACATTAAAATAGTTTATGTTAAAACTATTTCTTCCTTTTCAAAACAATTTGAACTCATGTTCCCATTTCAAATCACAACAAATTCAACTTTTCAACTTCCAATTTCAAGTCAGCTTCATATTCAAATTATGGTTTGCATCAGCCTCACTTCAAAACAATTTCAAACTTTACATCAAATTCAATTCAAACAGTTCTATTCAAATGGCTGAAAGTCTCAATTCAATTTTCCATTTTTTAACAATTTTTGTTTAAATCCATTTCACGTCCAAATTTGGAAATACCAATTTAAAACCATTTTAAATAAAGTAAATTCAAAGTTTTACATTAAATATAAATCTTCATGATTATTCACTTCCAATAATTTCAAATCATATTCCAGTATCCACTTTAAGATTTCAAATTAAATCCTTCAAAAATTTCATATAAACAGTTTCAATTTCCACATTTCAAATCTCGAATTAGAAAATAATTTAATTCGTATAAATCAAAATTCAAGATTTTAAAACCATTTAATTTAACCAAATCTGGCGTCTGTATATAGTTTTATACCCTTTGGCAAGGTGATCATTTATTTCAATTTTAATTACATAGATGGATATATATCATTTCAATCCATATTTAAATGACATAGGTATATCATTTCAACATATTTCTTAGTTCGGTTCAAATAGTCCAAAAGATAATATAAATGATGCCAAATAATAAATAGATAATAACATGAATATGTCAAATAAATAAACAACCATACATCCAACATATCAATCAATATGCATCCAATTGCAATCAAAATCCAAATCAACCAATAAATCACAACAGTTACTAGTCACAATTGTCGGTGTTTAACTAGCAATTAAATTCAATATTAATTTAACTATCAATTTGATTTAATATAAAATTCAAATTAATTTAAATGTCAATTTAAACTGCCAAACAACAATCAATAAAATTCTACCACTTCATAATTTTAATATAACCAACATAAGAAAATTTAGTATTGCGTGAGTGGGTTAAATCGCTCTCATTTGATTTTAGCCCATAAAATTTCAAACAGAAGCGCAAAATCTCAACAGTCTTCAAATTCAACCGAAGCATGTTCATGTTGTCCGGAATTTAAATATGAATCCAATAGAAGAAATTGCGCGTGAATCGAAGATTATATGCAAAAGATATTCAAGTTATAAGAAATATTGTTAAAATAAAGAAATATTATAAAAATAATAATTGGTACACGTTTAATAATAAAAACAAAAATAAATAAAGTTTAATACTTATGTTTTTTCTCAAGATGGGGCTTCAGGCAAAGATGGAAGAACAAACTAAGATGAGGGCAGAATGTGTGGGAAAAATGAAAAAAATGAAACTCGTGTTCCATAAAAGAAAGTTTTTGAATTTGCAAAAAATGAGAGCTTTTGAATTTGCAAGCTCGCATTAAAATAATTCGGGAAAAGAAAGATTAGAAATAAAGATCTGAACATAGGAAATGATGCGGTGACAAAAAAATGAAGGGACAAGTTTAAAACTTGAATAATTTTATGATAAGAATATATACCTTCAGCAAAGAACAATTTGAACTAAATGAATATGCGGCGTTAGAAGAAACAAAATGCAAATGAATAAATAATATTGCAAGTTATTTAATAATAAGGAAATGAAGGCAAAGGGACAAAAATGAATGTCACGTTTTGTTTTGAAAGCTTCAGGATTTAATAATGTATAAGGAAATGTATGCAGGAATGAGAAAGTTTGCAAACTAAAGGAAAATGAAATTTTGTACAACTAAAAATAAGATGGCAAGAATTAAATATAGCCTAAAAGTCTAGGCTTGGGTATTAAACAAAATGGGAAATGAACGGATCAAGTATTAATAATGAGGTAACTATTTTAAAATGTACATGCAACAATTAATAACAAAAGAAATGAAGGGACCATGTACATCGTACAACCTTTTAACACTACAAGGGGAACAGTGATTTCCGACGGCTGAAAACCGTCGGCGGCCGTCGGAAACCGTCGGCGGCTGTCGGAAAAAGCCGTCGGAACTGACGGCGTCGGGGAGCAGTACTTCCGACGGCTTCCGGCGGAAATCGCCGTACATAATCCCGACGGCTTTCGACGGCTTCCGACACGTGTCGGTACCCGTCGGAAAAAATGTCCTACAGGCCGTCGTTAGCCGTCGGAAATTTGCTACCTGTAAGCTGTCGGAAGCCGTCGAAAATCTGCTATTTTTTTTGTACCGCTGAAAATATAGCCTTCCATCCACATTTCTTTTCCAAAAACTATTAAACCAATACTACACAATCCAATACACAATATACCAACCACATATCAAAACCCAAAGTACACAAAATTAATCAAACACACAAATTTATCAAATAACATCAAAATAAAATACATAATGTACATAACCATTCCAACAACCCCAACAATAAGTGTTATAACATGTTATACATACACAAAATCATCAACATCCAAATCATTACACAACCAAGTGTATCAAAAATAATCATACACAACTAAAAAAATAATACCTGAAAACGGAAGAATGCAATGAATCAATCTCCTCCGGATCCTGAGCCAGCCGAGGAAGGGAAGCGGCCACCAAACTACTGCATGTACTCTAACAACTGTGTGGTCTTCTTGACCTGTTGGCGGTTCTGCTCCTCCAGCTGGGACACTCTAGTCCGCAATTCTTCTATATCAGCTAGATCGCTCTGACCTCTATTCCGCCGACCCCGTCTCTGACTGCTGGCCTGCAATAAATATTAAATTTAGCTGTGTAATCTTTGTAAGTGTATGTGCATATCTCTGTAAATGAATAAAATTCAAGTTTATTGTTTTGAAAAGGTCCAAATAGCATATTTTAGGTATTCAAGCTTAAATTATATATTCCAACATAAAATTTTGACTTAAATATCAAATTAGCAGTAAAATAAATTATTTACCACTTGATTGCCAAATCCGTATCGTCTGCCATGTTCTGCTGGATCCATAACGGACTCAAAAATAGCATCCTCCTCATCAGTCGTCAGCTGTTCTCGACCCGTATCAGCAAGGAGTTTCCGACGCTGCTCCATAAACTTTTCCTGCATTAACAAATAAATAACATCATATCTTATTTCATTATAGTTTAACAAGCAGAACAATTACTAATACTGCATAAAATGAAATATGCTTACATGGCTCTTGCTGGATTTATCGTCCTGCCTTGTATACGAAACAGTTCCGTCCGGATTTACATGCTCGACAGCACGCATACGAGTGAAACACGTCCATATAGCCCACGGGACCCTGCGCCTCAGCTTCCTGAAGTTGATTTTTACATACAATTTTTATACATTTAAAATTATATAGCATAAACTATTTACAATATCATTCAGTAAATTTACCAACTCCTGCCGATACTGCTGAAATGACTTCGACCCTCCGCGATGAGTGACGGAATTTTTATTTCTGTTTGCAGAGTTTCTATCTGACTGCCTGTACATTCAAAATTTGATACATTATTTTTCAATCCTCTGCACTGTCAAACGCTTCTACCAATACATTTAATTCATCGATCAAAGGACCAAAATCTGTATGATCGTCTGTAATTATTATTTCGTTATTTTGCTCAAGATCTGCCTGATAAGCTTGTTCGTCCGGAATATTCTTTCCATCGAATGTGAATCCGGCCTTTGTTTTAAAAACTGCAGACCAATCTGCTTTATCTCTTTTTAGAGACGGATAAGTAACGTAATAAACTTACAATGCTTGTTTGGCTAGTACAAAAGGATCATACTTGTCATAGTGCGATGTATGCTTTATTTCGATAAGATTATAATCCTTGTGCACATTAATTCCAAAACTTGGAACATTGCTAAACCAATTGCATCAAAATAGAAACACCTCCTCCACGGGTCATGAGAAATATGTCAGTTGCAAAATTTGTGTTAGAACGCCATAAAAATCATTTAAGTGATTTTCTGGATCGTCACTACCTTTAACAAATACACCAGTATTATTTGTTAATTTTTCTGCACCGTATTCTTTGGTGTTAAATTTATATCCATTGACGAAATATATTGGATATGTCTTGACCACTCTTTTTGGTCCCATCGCAAGATGTTTCAACCCTTCGTCGACAACACAATTTCTCGGCTCATAAACGTAATTTGAAAACCAACCGGAAAATTCTTTATTGAGGTCTCCGTTCGGATGTTCACGTTCATAAACACTGTTTATATAAACAAATTATTACATTAGGTTATACACGCGCATGCATTATAGAAAAGAATAAAACACAAATTATTATTTCAGATTACCTAACAAACGGTGCAACCTTGGCACAATTTAGAAGAATAGAAGTGTGTGCTACATGAAGATCTCTATCGTCTAGCCATATTTCTACACATTTTCCAGAAGGCCGACCATGTTGTCTAAAAATAGATAACATTGCTTGAGAGGACTCTTGTTCGTCGCCTTCGTCATTACGAGGAACACTTTCAAATGAAATATTCACGTGGTCACTGAAACAGTGAGAGAAAAAGAACGAAGCTTCTTCTTCGATGTAAGATTTACATATCGAACCTTCAACTCGTGCTTTTTGCTTCACTTTTTTCTTCAGATGATTCAAATATCTATGCAAAATTGATTTATATTAACTTCATCTTTCAAATGCAATTAAATTACGTGATAACATATTACATACCTCTCAAATGGTTACATCCATCCATATTGGACAGGACCTCAAAGTCGTGCTTCAGATGGGAGATGAACAGGTAAATGTTCAATTACATTAAAAAAACCTGGCGGAAATATTTTCTCTAATTTGCAAAGCAATATAGGAATATTCACTTCAAGTTTACGTTAACGTTGCACTTTTAAAGTAGTCGAACAAAGCTCTTTTGTAAAACATACTAAGCTCCGTTACTACCTTCCAAACTTTTAACGGCAGTAGTTCTTTGAACATAACAGGAAATAAATTTTCCATCATTATGTGACAGTCGTGACTTTTCATTCCGCTCAATCTACCATTTTTAAAGTCAACACATCTACGAAGATTTGATGATATCCCATCAGGAAATCTTAACACTTCCACCCATTTTAACACAGCTTTAACTTGATTATTATCTAATTCGTAACATGCTTTGGGTTTTTTACTATCATTTGGTTTCATATGAAGCTCAGGACGTTTGCATAATTCTTCTATATCACGTCTTGATTTCAAATCATCCTTCGTCTTCCCTTTCACATTCAAAATTGTGTTAAAAACATTATCAAATACATTTTTCTCATTGTGCATCACATCTATATTATGACGAAGCAGAAGATGTTTCCAATACGGCAACTCCCAAAAAATAGTTTGTTTGCACCAGTTATGAACAACTGATTTTTCTTCAATTTCTGTTTGCTCTCCAGTTTCATATATATTTGGATAGTCCCTAACAAGTTCATATATGGCTTCGCTTGATCATATCGTCGGTGGTTGTCTGGTTTCTACTCTATTAGCTAAAAAGTTTTTCTTGTCTCCTCTGAAGGGATGGTTTACATGGAGAAAATATCGATGACAGTCAAACCATGAAATTTTCTTACCATGAGGTAAAGAAAATGCTCGTGTTTCATCCATACAATATGGACATGCTAGACGACCGGCGGTACTCCATCCTGAAAGCATTGCATAGGCAGGAAAATCACTTATAGTCCACAACAAAGAAGCAAACATACGAAAAATTTTCTTCTTGGACACATCGTATGTTTCTACTCCTTCGTTCCACAGTATTTTTAACTTCTCAATCAACGGTTGTAAGTATACATCGATTCCTTGTGTCGGATCGTCGGGGCCAGGAACGACAACAGTAAGAAACATATATTGCGTTTTCATACACATCCATGGAGGTAAATTATACGGTGTGATGATAATGGGCCAGGATGAATATTTCAAACCAAATTGAGAAAATGGACAAAAATCGTCCGTACATACTTCCTTCCCCTTTTTTTTCTTGGTTTGTATCTCTCCTGGTTACAAATTTTACAATTTCTAAGGGTTGCGTCTTCTTTCCAAAACAACATGCAGCCTTTTAAACATGTATCTATTTTCTGATAAGGTAAACCAAAAGCCGACATAAGTTTTTTAACTTTATAGTGATTTTCACACATTAGATTATCGGGCGACATATGTTTTTTGGCAGCTTGTACAACAGCCGTAAACCCAGCTTCAGTGATGTTGTATTTTGACTTCATCGCAATGTATTCTGCGATTACTGACAGTTGAGTGTCGCTTTTACAACCATCCCAAATAGGTTTCTTAGCAGCATCTAGTAAATCATAATTTTTTTTGCTTCAATATTTGGTTCTTCAATATTTCCATCATCATCGTCAACTTCAACCATAGGAAACATTGATCGTGCTGCATCTTCGACCATATTTTCTATACCGTTATTACTTAAAGCGAATTCAACAAACACGTTTATACCATTATAAAAATCTTCTTTTATTGAGCCCCTCAGTCCTTTTCTTTGGTACATCCATCTCCTCCGATCAACAAAATAATCAATCATTTTTCCTATTTGAGAAAATTAGAAGTTCAAAATTTAATATTTATTTTCAAGAATACAAATTCGAAAAAGATTATTTTCATGGTCGTATAATATTTGAATTTAAAGAACAACTTCACAAATTTAAAAATATTTTCAAATAGGGCACATTTTATTTTTTAACGTATCGATATAAAAAATTGTATAATTTTTTTTTCCATGGTTAGGCATCCTACTTCCCATTACAAACACAGTAAGCATTTACATTTCGTATATTACTTCGTCTCAAACGATTCAACAAAATTTCGGCAGCATTTCCCTTTTGTTTCCTGCATTGTACACAAATGCGTGTACGCATGAAACAAAAAAGAAAAGTTATGCCGAAATTTTATGAACCGTTTGAGCCGAAGTAGTATACAAAATGTAAATGCTTACTGTGTTCATAACTTGTCTAATACAGGGACAAATCCAACAAACATTGTACCAGATGAATATAAATGGTCGTTTTTTGAAAAAAAAACGACTATTTATATAACGATCATGTACAACACTCGTCAGACGGGGCCAAAAACTGTCCAAGGGACATTAGTTAATTAAATGTGCGCATTTTACGAAAAAATACAGTTTTACTAACTGTTCACGTTTACAAAAAAATATTTTAATTTAACACATTTATTCGACGTATTCCATCAACTTAAGGCTCGTTTGACGCATTTTTTGTTGTTGCATAAGTCAATACGTGCACAATATAATATCCTAGCTCGTGCATTCATTTTATCTTAGTCCAACTAACACAATACAATGATAGCAGCGCTACACACATATACAATGGTACAACCAAGGCATATACAACGATTTCCATATACACGAACAAGCCCAAATTATACATGTTTTTCACAATTTCACGATAAAAGATGAAATACGTATATCATGGAATGCTAGAAACTATTATAACACAATTGGAAACAATTCAATCACCAATTAGTCCTAATTTATCAATTTATGCAAATCTAGAATTAGGGTAAAAACTCAATTTTTCTCGAAAATAAGAGATTATACCTTAGCTCGAGAGCAATAGACGTTGATTATGCAGCCGAGGAGGATCCGAAAGCTCGAAATTGATGATTGGAAGCTTGGGGAAGAGATTTGGGGATTTAGGGATTAATATTTTCGTATGAAAAGTGAGGAGAAGGAAGGCTCGGCTGAGCCTGATGTTCGATAATTTCCGACGGCTTCCGACGGCCGCCGACGGCCCGTCGGAATCCGTCGGAAATAGGCCGTCGGAAGCCGTCGCCCCCTCCGTCGGTATTTAGCTTTTTTCTAGTAGTGTAAAATTCAATTTTTGAAACGTATTCATTCTTCTTACCCAAATTAAACTTATTAACTCAAATAATACTCAAATTTGTACATATTTAATTTTTTATCAACAGACAATAAATAAAATTAAACTTACCTTAAAAAAATGAAAAACGTTCAATTTGGTTTTCACAAAATGATCTTTTACTTCCATTAAAACGCCTTTCTGTTTAACACAAAACATACGTTTCTTTTATTAAATCTATTAGTTGCAATCAACATTTTCTTTTCTTTTAATTGAAATATTTCAATTATATTAGTTGCAATTAATTACAAAGTTAAATTTCAAAACAGACAAACTAAAATGGATGAGAAACAGAACAATTGTTTCCTTCAATCATTTAAACACATTTGTAAATTTGTTGTTTATACAGCAGAGTAATAAATAACTTACTTAAATAAATTATTTTCTTATTCTTGTAATCAATCTGTATGCTAAACCACAGTTCAAATAAACATATATTTCTTCATTTAAATCAATCATTCTATTCTTTATTTTAATTAAATTGAACCTACATTCACAAATGAAACATTCATTTTATTTGATATAAATATTCTTTTCATTAAATCAAACTTTCCTTATATTTTCACAAAACATAAGCTACGTTTTATTACACCTATTAATTTACAATTTAGTATCCTCTCTCCTATTAATTGAAATTATTCAATTACATTAATTTCAGTTGATTACAAAGGTGAATTTCAAAATGGACTAAATAAATGCAATGAGAAATAGAATAATTATTTCCTATCTAATAGTAATTTAAACATATTTATACATCATTGGATACAAACAGCAATTATACATTTCTTACTAAATAATAGTTTCTCGTCTCTAAAATTAATCTTTCAGCTACCAAACAATTCGTATGATTTCTTCTTTAATAAAGAAACATTTATAATTCTTTATTAACATTTATTATTCCAATCAATGGAAATTTACATTCTCAGACAGTTATTAATTTCATTCAAATCAATGTTATTAAAATACATACTAACATACGTTGTCATCCTTACATTATTGCAAACATATGTCATTAATCGAAGTTTTAATTAAGCTCATAACTTGTATTATAATTTAATTTGTATCAATAAAATCTTGATTTTTTTTATTCCTAACAATTTTATTCAAAAATATTATTTAATTTAATTTTTTTAAATGGTTAAAAATACTGGTTTTACATTAGATGAGATCTGTGGAGGGTTGGTCTGAGGCCTTCGCCTCGACTTGAATTGTAAAGGTACAGAAATTTGTTACGTAGTTCGGATACCTGTGAATCCTACATCTAGAGGCTAAATCCTTTCTTGTATATCTCTTTCTAGTACAAAATTTTTCTCGAGTCACCATAAAAGGATAAAACTCTCTAAAAGAAAAGAAAAAGATTTAAAAGGTCGTCCCCTTTTGTCCCTTCCGGTTTCCTCTGGTTATCGTGTAGGATTAACGAAATAAAGTAACAAAATAAACAAACAAAATGAATAAATTGAAACAGCGCATGTATGTCAAATGGTTGCCATAAGAATATTTGTATTGACGATTCACGATTTTATTCATTATTTTGTTAGATCAATCTACAGGCAAATCTGTATTGATAATTGTATTGACGTTTCACGGTCTTCTTCGTTATTTTGTGGAACAATCTTTAGGCAAATCTCTAGGAAAATCTGTATCAACAAGTAAAAAAGAAGAAAGAACAATGCACTGCAGCCCACTTGGCCCACGAATACCTCGGGAGAGAACTAATTCGCGGCGGCTGCTCCCAAATTCCAGAAAACCAGTCAATAGACAACAAAAAGAATAGAAGACAAAATGGAAGACAGAACTCTCGGTCAAACAATGATCAATTCAATCTTGGAGGAGGTAAGTATGTGATCTGTGATCCAAACGATCTAAAAAATCAACACTATTTTCTATCCTGCTATCACATTCCCAGACCAGATGATTAGGACACTGCAATTTAATCTTCTTGTCTTCTCCATCTTGAATCAACCATTGTATGGGTTCAAGAACACCATAGCCCCCGTTTTCCTCTCTTTTTTTTCCTGAAAAATAAGCAAATCTTTGCAGATAATTCCCAAACTGAATCCAACTCAACTGTTTTACATTGCTATGGCGACTTTATTCGTCGCCGCATTAGCAATCGTTGGACTAGCTTGGTTCCTCATGTTTGGCATTGACCTAATCACCAAGACCGCTGTCCGAGTAGCAACACTAGCCCTTGCAGGATTCAACAATTTACTCGGTTAGTTAGCACACCATTAACCATTTTACTGTCTTATTCTCTAACATATAATGTTACTTTATGAGATTTTCATTTGCAGCGTTAGCGGAGAGATGGATGAATCAGCAGCACCGCAATAAGAGGCGGACAGAAGTAGAACCTTGACTTTGCAGCAAGGTAATGCTTGTTCTCATCATATATATTAAAACTGCATCCTTTCATTTTGATATAAGTGAGTGAGAAAAACTCAAGAACATGTTTTATCTGTATTGTAAAAGAATACTCGACTAATATCATATAATTTTATAATTTTCGCCTGCATGTATTTTCTAGCTCATACCATGTTCTATACTCAAGTACAGTTTTTGATTGCCTTTATAAGAAATATACAAGTTTTCCTTTTGATTTAGAAATTGGTGCAAGGTTCATGCGAGTCATTTGATCGTATATAGTAGATATAATTTCTTATCTCACTTGCTGGGCTTGGAAGGCATCCCACCTAGTTTAAGGGGTAGACAACCCAGTGGGCTTAATAAGAATTCTGGGGATAATAGAAACCAATTATACGTATAAAATGAATGCTTTTCAACACTAGTGAAAACAAACTAACTTCAAAAGCTTAAATAATTCCACATCCCGTAATACCTCTGAATACCATTCACCAAATTCTCATCCATCTTGTATGTCAAACCAACATCCATCTTGCATGTCAAACCAAGACTAGTCTCCTTCTTCGCTTCCTTCTTTTTTGCTGGAATATTTGAGGAAAAATAAAAATAAACAGTTAATCACGACTTAAATTATCATATAAATAGTGATAATTCAGTAGTGATCAAATATCTATATGTGGTATATGACAATATCTTTCAATATCTAGTGATCAAATCAAAGTAATGGTCCAAAATTGTTCATCTTTTGAGAAAAAAGACTAGACCTAGGTGAAATAGATATGGCAATGGCAATAACCAGTAAGAGTGCTTGTGAACATTTGCAAGCTTGCACACTTGCTGGTACAAGCTTGCACATTTGCTGCAAGCTTACACCTGTAAGCTTGTGCAAAGCTTGCACACTTGCAGGTACAAGCTTGCACATTTGCAAGCTTGCACAAATGCAGAACTCACCCTCAACCGGTCAACCTGTCCCTGGCAAATTTTCGTGTGTGCTTTTGCGTTTTGCGTGGGTGTGTTTTGGGGTATGTGAGTGTGCATTTGTATGCATCAGTGCGTGTGTACTTTTGCTGTGAGCTGATTTCATACGACAAAAAAAAATAGGGTTTCTCAGTTCATCTTCGTCCTCTCCAATTCTTTTATGCTTATAACAGCAGTTCATAGACTGATATAACAATATTATGGTATAATATTATCGATCGACATAGCAGTTTATTGATTTATGGTATAATATTTGAATTTATTTTGTGTCGTTCAAGGATTGACTTATTTCAGTTTGCAGAAATTTTATTGACTTATTTTGTGTAGTTCATATATTTGTTTATTGGTATATACTATACAACAGGTCTTATATTATATGGGTCATAATGTTATGTGTTTATATGTGAATGTTAAGATGTGCATTCACGCTGCATTTGGATTGAATCAAAACAGTGAAATGCTAAAAAAAACACAAGTCCAAGTAAAAAGCCCAACTCCATTCGAAAATTATTCTATTCAGATACGCAAAACTTCGTACATGTTAGGAAATTAAAAACATCAACAAAGACTAAATGTGGATTAAGTTAACTGAATTATAGTGAATATACGTCAATGTTTCTTTGTCGTTTTAGAATATATTATATGATTAATTAGACATGCTTTTGATTGTAGTCATAAGGATCATTCAATATTATTTTTCTCCTGCTGCTAAGGAATGATGCTTAGTATTATTATTTTTCTCCTGCTGCTAAGGAATGATATTTAGTATCCATAAATCATGTGCCAATGGTTTGTGCGAAAAGATGAACTATATTGATAGAAACTTTGATCTCATGAGGTCTGAAATTCACGTGAACTGTTTAATTAACCTGCTCAATAACTAAATATGCTAATATGTATCCTAATATATATTGTGTATAAACTGCTTACAGTTTTGTATATGCTAATACATGTTGTACATAAACTGTATGCTAATAGTTTTTGATTGGGATTCATATTGTCTATTTTTCCTATATATTAAATGATAACATATAGGGATTGCATGTTACAATTTCGATACTATTCAAAATTGTAACAATCCATGAATCCTAATATGTATTGTATATAAACTGTATTGTACTAAACTGCAATCACTAATGTGGTAATATTTTTGTTGCAGATTTGGAATTGCCATTCAAATGATATCATATTGAGGAACAAGCGTCACAATTTGAATTTTTACTGCAAATTAACCAAGAGTGGGGTTAACTACCAAAAGCGAATATTGGATTGAAAAATTCTATATGTTGAATTTAAAACGTATACCGTTTTGAACTGTAGACATTAAATGCAAGTTGCATCATGAATGTTTGAAATATTATCAGGTTATGGATTTCATGGTTGATTTCACAGTATCCAAGTGATATATTCAAGTTTGAACTTAGCTTGGGGCAGTGGTATTGAATAATGTTTGAACCTTTAATTGTGCTAATTAACCCTAAAAGAATTTAGGCTATCTTATAGGCTATGCCTATGATGTCAATAGTGAGTATACTACAGTAGTTTAGAGTTTGGAATTCACAGTTAAGTGATTCAATAGTGAGTATACATGAAACTGTATGCTTAGCACATATTCACACTACTGTACGGTTGTTCCAAAAGTTTCTTGTGCTAAACTTCCAGCATTAATAAACATAAAAGTGGTTCATTATCATAACAGTGAAATATATTATGAATTGCTAAAGCTGCACAAAATGAATTAATTTCGTAGTATAGACTTGCATACAAAATAATTTACTTCTGCGGCGTATGAATTTGTTATAGCTACATTGACGTGATCTGGTACTGATCTCATAATTATACTTTTGTTATTATTATTTTTGAGAAAGAAGATTATTTTTTCCGTAGACATCAAATAATAAGTATAAAAAAATTCAAATCCTTATCTCATATTAGTTACGGACAATAGATACTTCGTTAGATAATTGTAGGAACTTGCATTGTCTATGTTGTCGTCCGTTAAATTCTATTTCCAGACTAAAATTTTCTTGAACTGCTAATTTTTCCCATAGTTTTGCTTTTATTTATTTATAATTTTTTCAAAGAAAAAGCATAATACTATCTTTTCTTAATGGTTTTATCTCATGCTTGTTACAATAATAATAATAATAATAATAATAATAATAATAATAATAATAATAAAAATAATAATAATAATAATAAGAATTAAAAAACATTTTTTTGGTTTTAATAATCCAAAGGACTTTGAATTGTTTATGTTACAATGTATTAAATTTTAGCTATTTGCAGACTAAAACTCTATTGAACTGCTAATTTTGCCCATATATTGATATCTTTTTGCAAGGGCTTTAGAAAAATAACAAAGATTAACTTACGAAGGCAGTGATCTAGATAATGTTAAAGAATATTACGTATTTGTATTTTCCATAATAATAATATTTTCCATATTCAGTATCTAAATTGTAGATCTAGAGAGAGTGTGCGTCGTCCACACGTGGAAACGAGAAATGAAATTTAAGAATTTAGGATTTCAGATGGGTATATGGGTAAACAAGGTTGTATTATTGTTTTGCTGGGAAAAACGCGGTTTGATGTAATACTAAAAATAATTAAAGCAAAATTGGTCTCGATCAAATATTGGAAACAATTGAATTAGCTCGGATCAGCCCTGTTAAAATTGGGTTAAAGGGTCGAGTTAAGGGGTTGGGTCAAATTTTGATAGCCCTAGCTCCGCACGACAACAAACGGGAGGCATGGTGAAATCAGCTTGATCAATTTGACGGAAGAGCTATTGGTTGAGTTGATTTTGAAATTTCTAGATCTAGGTTCTTTTGTTGTTATAAGGTAGTGTGAAATTTCTGTTGGAAATAATGAATGAGAAAGAGGCATTTATTGAAGAAAGAGAAATGCAATTATTATGCATTGGGAAGTGTGACTATGAATAGTCCCACATCTTAAAATACAATAAACATTTGGTGTTTATATACTAAGATGTGGACACTATTATAGTTACAATGAGACAAGAAAGACTTGAAAGCTTAGCCATCTTAGCGGGTGGTGCAACGCACCACCGAGCCCGTGCCCGTGCCCGTGCCCGAACCCGAACCCGCATCCGCATCCGCATCCGCGGCGTGGGCGAATGGGCGTTTGAGGCGTATTAGAGACACTTAGCACTTTGCAATTGGCGGTTGGCTTGGCTTGGTTGGTTGTTCCGATCAGAGCAGTTTTATTTTTGTCCGTTCAAATTATAACGGCTATAAAACGGTCGCGTCTGTTGGTAAAGGGTCGCAACCTTTCCAACAGTCACATCCGTTTCAAGCATCTTCCCGAGCCTATAAATAGGCAGACAGAAAACGAAGTATGTACTTACTTTTCTGTCAAACTTCTTCCCCAACATCTCTGTTCTTTTACTGTATTCTCTTTGGTTCGCCGTCGCTCCGCCTGCAAGCACCGCACCGCGGAGTTCGTCCGTTTCATCCTGGGAAATCAAATTGCTCATATCCTTTGGTGCATATAGGGAGCAATATTGTTTCAAGGAAACAGCCACCGCTGCACTCGGACAAACATATTGGTAATCTATTTACTGATTATATTCTAATATTTAATTCAGTTGCAACAGATTAGCAACGCATTTGCTACAGATTAGCAACGCTTTTGCAACACAGATTTGCAACGCTTTTATAGCACTACTTTTGAAACGCTTTTGTACTGTTACTAATATCAGATTTGTAACACTTCTGTAACGTTTCAATAACAATCTTGAAACAATATTGATTGTTGCCTATCTTTGTAGACGGCGATGTCTGAAAATAGCAACAACAATAATTCAGCGGCAACGGTGACCAACACCCTGCCTGCGCCAGTGGTTCCAACGATGGCACTATCTCATGGAGAAAGGCCAGAAAAGTTCAATGGGGCAGATTTCAAACGTTGGCAGCAAAAGATGTTGTTTTATTTAACAACATTGGGTCTTGCAAAGTATCTTGCCGAAGATGTTCCTAAAGTGGAAGAACTGGAAACTGATGCCACTAAAGTGGAGGCCGTGAATATTTGGAAAAGTGCAGATTTCATGTGCAAGAATTACATTTTAAATGGACTCGATAACAGCCTTTACAATGTATATTGTACTGCTCAAACTTCCAAAGAATTATGGACGGCATTGGACAAGAAGTATAAAACCGAAGATGCGGGTATGAAGAAGTTCATCGCAGGAAAGTTTCTGGACTTTAAAATGGTAGATGCGAAGACCGTAATTAGTCAGATTCAAGAACTTCAAGTCATCATTCACGCATTGCATGATGAACGAATGATCCTAAGTGAATCATTTCAAGTTGCCGCAGCAATAGAAAAGCTTCCTCCTTCGTGGAAAGACTTCAAAAACTACCTTAAGCATAAGCGTAAGGAGATGACAATGGAAGAACTTATAGTTCGATTAAGGATCGAGGAAGACAACAGAAACTCCGAGAAGAAGACTTCGAACACCATGGTTGCCAAGGCAAATGTAGTCGAGTCAGAGAAACCCAACAAGAGGAAACGTGAACATAACCCAAAGAATTCAAAGAAATTTCAGGGTTCATGCCATAACTGCGGAAAGAAAGGCCACAAAGCAGCCGAATGTCGCGCACCTAAGAAGAAGAAATCAGAAGCAAACTTGGCTGAAATCTCAGACGGTGTTTCTGATATGGATTTATGTGCAGTAATATCGGAATGCAATCTTGTTGGTAACTCAAAGGAATGGTTTGTAGACACCGGAGCCACTCGTCACATATGTGCTAATAAGTGGATGTTTACAACCTACAAAACCGCTACTGATGATGAACAACTATTCATGGGCAATTCATCCTCATCAAAGGTTGAAGGCAAGGGAAAAGTTGTACTAAAATTGACTTCTGGAAAAGAACTCACTTTGAGTGACGTTCTCCACGTTCCAGAAATCCGCAAGAACCTAATTTCAGGGTCGTTGCTTAGCAAGCATGGCTTCAAACTAACCTTTGTGGCTGATAAATTTGTATTATCAAAGAATGGAGTGTATGTGGGAAGAGGTTATGTGTGTGATGGTTTATTTAAAGCAAATGTAACCACTATTGTACCAAACAATGATATGAATAAAACTGAATCTTCTGTTTATTTGGTTGACTCTTCTAACTTATGGCATTCTAGATTAGGTCATGTAAATTTTGATTCATTACGGAAATTGATCAATCTAGAATTTATACCAAAATGTAAAATAGACTCCAATTATAAATGTCAAATTTGTACAGAAACAAAATTGACAAGAACCTCGTTTCACCATGTTGAAAGAGAAACTGAACCTCTAGATCTAATACACACAGATGTATGCGACTTAAAAATGTGTCAAACTAGAGGTGGAAAAAGGTATTTTATTACCTTTATTGATGATTGTACAAGGTACTGTTATGTGTATCTCCTTAGAAGCAAGGACGAGGCATTCGACATGTTTAAACAGTATAAAGCAGAAGTTGAGAACCAACTCAACAAGAAAATAAAAGCTTTACGAAGTGATAGAGGAGGAGAATATGAATTCCCCTTCGAGGAGTTCTGCGCCGAACATGGTATTATACACCAAACTACGGCTCCATATTCACCTCAATCCAACGGCATAGCCGAAAGGAAAAATAGAACTCTAAAAGAAATGATGAATGCCCTACTGATCAGTTCTGGCTTGCCAGATAACTTCTGGGGAGAAGCTATTCTTTCTGCAAATCACATTTTAAATAAGATACCACGAAAGAAGACGTCTAAAACTCCCCACGAACTATGGAAAAATAGACCACCATCCTACAAATACTTGAAAGTGTGGGGGTGTCTTGCGAAAGTGGAGGTACCTAAACCAAAGAAAGTCAAAATAGGACCAAAAACAGTTGACTGTGTATTCATTGGATATGCACATAATAGTGCTGCTTATCGTTTCTTGGTACACAAATCCGAAATTGATGATATCCACACAAATACCATCATTGAGTCGAGAAATGCTAGATTTTTCGAACATATATATCCTTTAAAACAGGATATTGAAACTTATGCTCAAAAGAGACCAAGGGAAACCGAAGTCCCTAACTCACTTGAGGATACTGAACAAAGCATTGACAATATTCAGCAAACTGATATTGATCAACAAGTAGAGGAAGAACCAAGGAGAAGCAAAAGATCAAGGATCTCTAAAACCTTTGGACCAGATTTCTTTACATTTATGTTAGAAGACGATCCATTAACATACAAACAAGCTATGTCCTCTGCAGATGCCCCTTATTGGAAGGAGGCCATTTACAATGAGATTGAATCCATCATGTCAAACCATACATGGGAATTGGTCGATTTACCAAAGGGATGTAAGACCTTAGGTAATAAATGGATATTTAAGAAAAAACTGAAACCTGATGGTTCAATAGACAAGTATAAAGCTCGACTTGTGGTTCAAGGATTCAGACAAAAACAAGACTTGGACTATTTTGACACATATTCTCCTGTAACTAGGATAACGTCAATTAGAATGCTAATAGCAATTGCATCCACACTTGATTTAGAAATACATCAAATGGATGTAAAGACAGCATTTTTGAATGGTGAACTAGAAGAAGAAATATACATGAAACAACCTGAAGGTTTCCTAAAATCAGGGAATGAAAGTAAGGTTTGTAGATTACGAAAATCATTGTACGGGCTTAAACAAGCGCCTAAACAATGGCATGAAAAATTTGATGAAAATATGATATCGAATGGATTTCATATAAATGAATGTGACAAATGTGTCTATTCTAAAAATACGAATATGGGATATGTCATTATATGCCTATATGTAGATGATTTACTAATATTTGGTAGTAACAAGGAGATAATAAAATCTACAAAAGATATGCTCTCCGCCAGATTTGACATGAAAGATCTAGGAATTGCTGATGTAATACTTGGTGTAAAAATACATAAAACTGACCAAGGATATGTGTTGTCCCAATCACACTATATTGGAAAAATACTTGAAAAATTTAAACAACACAACATAATATCAGCAAAATCACCCGTTGATATGAACCAAAATTGGGTTAAAAATACCGGTGATAGTATTTATCAACTTGAGTATTCTCGCATACTAGGCAGCATTATGTACGTAATGAACTGCACTAGACCTGATATAGCATATGCTGTGAGTAAACTCAGTAGATATACGAGTAATCCAGGAAAGAATCATTGGAAAGCAATAATTCGAGTACTAGGATACCTAAGGTATACACAAGGTCATGGATTACACTATGGTAGGTACCCATCTGTAATAGAAGGGTATTGTGATGCAAACTGGATAACTGGATCAACAGATACAAAATCCACCAGTGGATATGTGTTTACCTTAGCAAATGGGGCAATATCTTGGAGATCTTCTAAACAAACTTGTATAGCAAGATCTACCATGGAATCAGAATTCATTGCCTTAGACAAAGCCGCAGAAGAAGCAGATTGGCTTCGAGGTTTCTTAGATGGTATTCCTAATTGGGAAAAACCTGTACCTCCAATAAGCATACATTGCGACAGCCAATCAGCTATTGGAAGGGCCAATAGTAAGCTTTACAATGGCAAGTCTAGACATATACGTCGAAGACATAAAACAGTAAGACAGCTTCTCTCCAATGGGGTTATCACAATTGAATATGTAAGATCAAATGATAACATTGCGGATCCACTAACAAAAGGTTTACCTAAAGAGAAGGCTAATATCTTATCGATGGGAATGGGGTTACGGCCCATAAACTAAAAGGTTTCTTTAAATGGAAACCCCACCTAGTTGACTGGAGATCCCAAGATCTAGGTTCAAAGGGACAACTAAGTTTAAATAAACTTGCTGGCACTGGTATATATTCAAACCATTCCTAAGATAAGTCAGTGCATTACTCGTCGGAGAATAGGATAAGTTTTTTGAAACTTTTAATGATGTCTATACTTGGTAACATAAAAGGACCAAAGTGGGGTAATATGAATTACTCTTCATAGAATCACCTACGTGAGTGTGAAGGCGCCGCTTCAAGGAGAATTATAAGGCCAAATTCTCTAAGCACTCATGAGACCAGGCAGGTGTTCATGGCAAAAACGAACACAAACAGAGAACAAAGGAATATAAGAAACATTTATTGTGTGCTATCTATTTTAGAATTACACAAATGGCTTACAGTTCAAGGACAATCTTAATCCACTGATTCGCTAGTAATTTAAATAGGTAACCACTAGGAAAGTTCAAGGCCTATGTGCTACTTTTACCGATACGATAAATTGTTTCGTGAAATTAAGAACAAGTACTCATTCATGTGGGGGATTGTTGGAAATAATGAATGAGAAAGAGGCATTTATTGAAGAAAGAGAAATGCAATTATTATGCATTGGGAAGTGTGACTATGAATAGTCCCACATCTTAAAATACAATAAACATTTGGTGTTTATATACTAAGATGTGGACACTATTATAGTTACAATGAGACAAGAAAGACTTGAAAGCTTAGCCATCTTAGCGGGTGGTGCAACGCACCACCCCGCACGCGCGCGCCCGCGCCCGTGCCCGTGCCCGAGCCCGTGCCCGTGCCCGAGCCCGAGCCCGAGCCCGAACCCGCACCCGCACCCGCATCCGCATCCGCATCCGCATCCGCGGCGTGGGCGAATGGGCGTTTGAGGCGTATTAGAGGCACTTAGCACTTTGCAATTGGCGGTTTCAAGCATCTTCCCGAGCCTATAAATAGGCAGACAGAAAACGAAGTATGTACTTACTTTTCTGTCAAACTTCTTCCCCAACATCTCTGTTCTTTTACTGTATTCTCTTTGGTTCGCCGTCGCTCCGCCTGCAAGCACCGCACCGCGGAGTTCGTCCGTTTCATCCTGGGAAATCAAATTGCTCATATCCTTTGGTGCATATAGGGAGCAATATTGTTTCAAGGAAACAGCCACCGCTGCACTCGGACAAACATATTGGTAATCTATTTACTGATTATATTCTAATATTTAATTCAGTTGCAACAGATTAGCAACGCATTTGCTACAGATTAGCAACGCTTTTGCAACACAGATTTGCAACGCTTTTATAGCACTACTTTTGAAACGCTTTTGTACTGTTACTAATATCAGATTTGTAACACTTCTGTAACGTTTCAATAACAATCTTGAAACAATATTGATTGTTGCCTATCTTTGTAGACGGCGATGTCTGAAAATAGCAACAACAATAATTCAGCGGCAACGGTGACCAACACCCTGCCTGCGCCAGTGGTTCCAACGATGGCACTATCTCATGGAGAAAGGCCAGAAAAGTTCAATGGGGCAGATTTCAAACGTTGGCAGCAAAAGATGTTGTTTTATTTAACAACATTGGGTCTTGCAAAGTATCTTGCCGAAGATGTTCCTAAAGTGGAAGAACTGGAAACTGATGCCACTAAAGTGGAGGCCGTGAATATTTGGAAAAGTGCAGATTTCATGTGCAAGAATTACATTTTAAATGGACTCGATAACAGCCTTTACAATGTATATTGTACTGCTCAAACTTCCAAAGAATTATGGACGGCATTGGACAAGAAGTATAAAACCGAAGATGCGGGTATGAAGAAGTTCATCGCAGGAAAGTTTCTGGACTTTAAAATGGTAGATGCGAAGACCGTAATTAGTCAGATTCAAGAACTTCAAGTCATCATTCACGCATTGCATGATGAACGAATGATCCTAAGTGAATCATTTCAAGTTGCCGCAGCAATAGAAAAGCTTCCTCCTTCGTGGAAAGACTTCAAAAACTACCTTAAGCATAAGCGTAAGGAGATGACAATGGAAGAACTTATAGTTCGATTAAGGATCGAGGAAGACAACAGAAACTCCGAGAAGAAGACTTCGAACACCATGGTTGCCAAGGCAAATGTAGTCGAGTCAGAGAAACCCAACAAGAGGAAACGTGAACATAACCCAAAGAATTCAAAGAAATTTCAGGGTTCATGCCATAACTGCGGAAAGAAAGGCCACAAAGCAGCCGAATGTCGCGCACCTAAGAAGAAGAAATCAGAAGCAAACTTGGCTGAAATCTCAGACGGTGTTTCTGATATGGATTTATGTGCAGTAATATCGGAATGCAATCTTGTTGGTAACTCAAAGGAATGGTTTGTAGACACCGGAGCCACTCGTCACATATGTGCTAATAAGTGGATGTTTACAACCTACAAAACCGCTACTGATGATGAACAACTATTCATGGGCAATTCATCCTCATCAAAGGTTGAAGGCAAGGGAAAAGTTGTACTAAAATTGACTTCTGGAAAAGAACTCACTTTGAGTGACGTTCTCCACGTTCCAGAAATCCGCAAGAACCTAATTTCAGGGTCGTTGCTTAGCAAGCATGGCTTCAAACTAACCTTTGTGGCTGATAAATTTGTATTATCAAAGAATGGAGTGTATGTGGGAAGAGGTTATGTGTGTGATGGTTTATTTAAAGCAAATGTAACCACTATTGTACCAAACAATGATATGAATAAAACTGAATCTTCTGTTTATTTGGTTGACTCTTCTAACTTATGGCATTCTAGATTAGGTCATGTAAATTTTGATTCATTACGGAAATTGATCAATCTAGAATTTATACCAAAATGTAAAATAGACTCCAATTATAAATGTCAAATTTGTACAGAAACAAAATTGACAAGAACCTCGTTTCACCATGTTGAAAGAGAAACTGAACCTCTAGATCTAATACACACAGATGTATGCGACTTAAAAATGTGTCAAACTAGAGGTGGAAAAAGGTATTTTATTACCTTTATTGATGATTGTACAAGGTACTGTTATGTGTATCTCCTTAGAAGCAAGGACGAGGCATTCGACATGTTTAAACAGTATAAAGCAGAAGTTGAGAACCAACTCAACAAGAAAATAAAAGCTTTACGAAGTGATAGAGGAGGAGAATATGAATTCCCCTTCGAGGAGTTCTGCGCCGAACATGGTATTATACACCAAACTACGGCTCCATATTCACCTCAATCCAACGGCATAGCCGAAAGGAAAAATAGAACTCTAAAAGAAATGATGAATGCCCTACTGATCAGTTCTGGCTTGCCAGATAACTTCTGGGGAGAAGCTATTCTTTCTGCAAATCACATTTTAAATAAGATACCACGAAAGAAGACGTCTAAAACTCCCCACGAACTATGGAAAAATAGACCACCATCCTACAAATACTTGAAAGTGTGGGGGTGTCTTGCGAAAGTGGAGGTACCTAAACCAAAGAAAGTCAAAATAGGACCAAAAACAGTTGACTGTGTATTCATTGGATATGCACATAATAGTGCTGCTTATCGTTTCTTGGTACACAAATCCGAAATTGATGATATCCACACAAATACCATCATTGAGTCGAGAAATGCTAGATTTTTCGAACATATATATCCTTTAAAACAGGATATTGAAACTTATGCTCAAAAGAGACCAAGGGAAACCGAAGTCCCTAACTCACTTGAGGATACTGAACAAAGCATTGACAATATTCAGCAAACTGATATTGATCAACAAGTAGAGGAAGAACCAAGGAGAAGCAAAAGATCAAGGATCTCTAAAACCTTTGGACCAGATTTCTTTACATTTATGTTAGAAGACGATCCATTAACATACAAACAAGCTATGTCCTCTGCAGATGCCCCTTATTGGAAGGAGGCCATTTACAATGAGATTGAATCCATCATGTCAAACCATACATGGGAATTGGTCGATTTACCAAAGGGATGTAAGACCTTAGGTAATAAATGGATATTTAAGAAAAAACTGAAACCTGATGGTTCAATAGACAAGTATAAAGCTCGACTTGTGGTTCAAGGATTCAGACAAAAACAAGACTTGGACTATTTTGACACATATTCTCCTGTAACTAGGATAACGTCAATTAGAATGCTAATAGCAATTGCATCCACACTTGATTTAGAAATACATCAAATGGATGTAAAGACAGCATTTTTGAATGGTGAACTAGAAGAAGAAATATACATGAAACAACCTGAAGGTTTCCTAAAATCAGGGAATGAAAGTAAGGTTTGTAGATTACGAAAATCATTGTACGGGCTTAAACAAGCGCCTAAACAATGGCATGAAAAATTTGATGAAAATATGATATCGAATGGATTTCATATAAATGAATGTGACAAATGTGTCTATTCTAAAAATACGAATATGGGATATGTCATTATATGCCTATATGTAGATGATTTACTAATATTTGGTAGTAACAAGGAGATAATAAAATCTACAAAAGATATGCTCTCCGCCAGATTTGACATGAAAGATCTAGGAATTGCTGATGTAATACTTGGTGTAAAAATACATAAAACTGACCAAGGATATGTGTTGTCCCAATCACACTATATTGGAAAAATACTTGAAAAATTTAAACAACACAACATAATATCAGCAAAATCACCCGTTGATATGAACCAAAATTGGGTTAAAAATACCGGTGATAGTATTTATCAACTTGAGTATTCTCGCATACTAGGCAGCATTATGTACGTAATGAACTGCACTAGACCTGATATAGCATATGCTGTGAGTAAACTCAGTAGATATACGAGTAATCCAGGAAAGAATCATTGGAAAGCAATAATTCGAGTACTAGGATACCTAAGGTATACACAAGGTCATGGATTACACTATGGTAGGTACCCATCTGTAATAGAAGGGTATTGTGATGCAAACTGGATAACTGGATCAACAGATACAAAATCCACCAGTGGATATGTGTTTACCTTAGCAAATGGGGCAATATCTTGGAGATCTTCTAAACAAACTTGTATAGCAAGATCTACCATGGAATCAGAATTCATTGCCTTAGACAAAGCCGCAGAAGAAGCAGATTGGCTTCGAGGTTTCTTAGATGGTATTCCTAATTGGGAAAAACCTGTACCTCCAATAAGCATACATTGCGACAGCCAATCAGCTATTGGAAGGGCCAATAGTAAGCTTTACAATGGCAAGTCTAGACATATACGTCGAAGACATAAAACAGTAAGACAGCTTCTCTCCAATGGGGTTATCACAATTGAATATGTAAGATCAAATGATAACATTGCGGATCCACTAACAAAAGGTTTACCTAAAGAGAAGGCTAATATCTTATCGATGGGAATGGGGTTACGGCCCATAAACTAAAAGGTTTCTTTAAATGGAAACCCCACCTAGTTGACTGGAGATCCCAAGATCTAGGTTCAAAGGGACAACTAAGTTTAAATAAACTTGCTGGCACTGGTATATATTCAAACCATTCCTAAGATAAGTCAGTGCATTACTCGTCGGAGAATAGGATAAGTTTTTTGAAACTTTTAATGATGTCTATACTTGGTAACATAAAAGGACCAAAGTGGGGTAATATGAATTACTCTTCATAGAATCACCTACGTGAGTGTGAAGGCGCCGCTTCAAGGAGAATTATAAGGCCAAATTCTCTAAGCACTCATGAGACCAGGCAGGTGTTCATGGCAAAAACGAACACAAACAGAGAACAAAGGAATATAAGAAACATTTATTGTGTGCTATCTATTTTAGAATTACACAAATGGCTTACAGTTCAAGGACAATCTTAATCCACTGATTCGCTAGTAATTTAAATAGGTAACCACTAGGAAAGTTCAAGGCCTATGTGCTACTTTTACCGATACGATAAATTGTTTCGTGAAATTAAGAACAAGTACTCATTCATGTGGGGGATTGTTGGAAATAATGAATGAGAAAGAGGCATTTATTGAAGAAAGAGAAATGCAATTATTATGCATTGGGAAGTGTGACTATGAATAGTCCCACATCTTAAAATACAATAAACATTTGGTGTTTATATACTAAGATGTGGACACTATTATAGTTACAATGAGACAAGAAAGACTTGAAAGCTTAGCCATCTTAGCGGGTGGTGCAACGCACCACCCCGCACGCGCGCGCCCGCGCCCGTGCCCGTGCCCGAGCCCGTGCCCGTGCCCGAGCCCGAGCCCGAGCCCGAACCCGCACCCGCACCCGCATCCGCATCCGCATCCGCATCCGCATCCGCGGCGTGGGCGAATGGGCGTTTGAGGCGTATTAGAGGCACTTAGCACTTTGCAATTGGCGGTTGGCTTGGCTTGGTTGGTTGTTCCGATCAGAGCAGTTTTATTTTTGTCCGTTCAAATTATAACGGCTATAAAACGGTCGCGTCTGTTGGTAAAGGGTCGCAACCTTTCCAACAGTCACATCCGTTTCAAGCATCTTCCCGAGCCTATAAATAGGCAGACAGAAAACGAAGTATGTACTTACTTTTCTGTCAAACTTCTTCCCCAACATCTCTGTTCTTTTACTGTATTCTCTTTGGTTCGCCGTCGCTCCGCCTGCAAGCACCGCACCGCGGAGTTCGTCCGTTTCATCCTGGGAAATCAAATTGCTCATATCCTTTGGTGCATATAGGGAGCAATATTGTTTCAAGGAAACAGCCACCGCTGCACTCGGACAAACATATTGGTAATCTATTTACTGATTATATTCTAATATTTAATTCAGTTGCAACAGATTAGCAACGCATTTGCTACAGATTAGCAACGCTTTTGCAACACAGATTTGCAACGCTTTTATAGCACTACTTTTGAAACGCTTTTGTACTGTTACTAATATCAGATTTGTAACACTTCTGTAACGTTTCAATAACAATTTCTCGAGTATAAAAAAGATGTCTTTGCAACTTTAAATTTCTACATGAGCTTTGTTCATCAAAATTCATATCCATCTTCTTGCACCACCATTTGAAAGCGAGTGCACATACGGAACTATAAAAATTAAGAATGCACGTAATAAATTGTTGTAAGTCAAATGAATTTATACCTAAGAAAAAACAAAATTGGTGGCAATAAGTCTAGGATCATTTTGACCCTAGAAGGGGGTGAATAGGGTGTACTAAAAAATTAATGCGGAAATAAAAATAAAAGCAGAAAGTAATGCAATAAAGATCACACACAGATTTACCCAGCTTCGGCAAAAACCTGCCTACGTGCTGCCGAGGGCCGGCCCTGACAAGTTGGAGGCCCAAGGCTTAGAAGAAGTAAGAAAGTGAGGAAAAATGCAAAACAGGGAAAATGTCAAGTGCAAGAGTCGAACCCAAGTGCTCAAGGAGGAAGTGGAACACTTTTACCACCGAACTATATTACTTCATGTAAATATTGTGAACATCATATTATATATCATATATATAAATCAAAGATTGAGGCCCCGGGAAATCGGAGGCCCTAGGCCACCGCCTTGGTGGCCTTGGGCCAGGGCCGGGCCTAGTGCTGCCCCTAAGGTTTCTACTAGAGATTAAGTAGTCAAACGCTTACAAATTCACGTAAACCTGCCTACGTGATGCTCATAAGGTTTCTACTGAGCATGTTTGAAACTGTTGTCACCTATGCATATATGTATGCTGGTCTGCTTCGAGTTAAATGTCCAGTTGCTTCATGTCTAGTTGCAATTAAGTTCTGAATGCATGTTGCACTGCTTTGCATTTTGAAAACTGCCTTTGAACATTTCTTTGTTATCTCTGAAACCCTGTGTATCCTTCATACCTGAACTGACATGTGTATGTATATATGCATATATATATATATATGCATACATGTGTATCTTCATGTATGCTGGCTGGTTGCCTCTGGTCTGCATTGTGTGGTGGTCTGAATGTATGTACGTACATGTATATTTGCATATGTGGATGTTGCTTTGACTTGTATGGTCTTGGTTCACTTTGTGTTCACCGCTGCTTGTCAGACTTGATCAGTCTGGTCTGATTGATACTTCATATGTACTCGAGTCTGCACATCCATGTGAACTATTGCCTTGGTTGAGGCTTGACTTGTTTGTCACCGTGATGTCTCTGGAGTCTTGCATTTTATGATGAGTTGTTGTCTCCTCACTTTGTTCATATGCATTGTCATATTCAATTATACCATATAAGCATATATGCAATACCATATGAGTTGCCATGATCACTTGTGTGTGTGTCTTGTTATTGTATTAAGTCTGGTTGCATATGACATTGCTGTGTTGAATGTTATTGATGTTGAAACTGAACATTGCTTTTCTGGTTTCATTCGAAGTCCTCATGTATGTTCATTTGTGTCTGAACCTTTTACTACTTCCATGCTGGTCTGATCTGGTTACATTACTTTGTCATGTGATAATGTTGAACTGAGTTGCCTTGGTCTGGTTTTGTTCATGTCTCTGAACTAATTTTGTTCATACTTGATTTGAAGTCTGGTCTCATGATCAAATTGCTTTCATGTCTAAATGTAGTTTGAGTACACTTCATTCTTGTGCCTTTTTAAAATCTGGTCCTGTTGCACTTGCTCATTCATTTCTGCATGTGTTCATGTTATCATGGTCTCGTTTTGGTCGAGCATTTTCACTTGAATTGAATCCAACTTTTGCTTGGGTTTGACCTTGTGCTCACCCATCCCTGCGATTTAACAAGCAAGTGTATATCTGTGTGCATGACCTTGTGGCATGTATAGTGATACACTATGCATGTCACAAGTTGTTCGTGTAAGATGGATTAAAAATAAATGATGACGAACAACCTAAATAACTGAGGCAAACAATATTTTCAAACTCACACTTCATTATACACTGCAAAATAATTCCTTTTCAATTTTACTACGTCAATGTTTATTTTGCAGATAGTTCAGATGCTAGATATAAGCTGGACCAGAGTTGAAGATCAAATACGAGTGAGAGTGAATATGTGTAGTGAGGTGAAAATTGTGTAAATGTAGTGAGAGCTCAAATTTGTACTATTTGAATTTGTAATAAAATATTTGTTTGAATATAATTCCGAGTTATTTATTTTATTAAACAAATATTTATTTAATTATGTCTAAAAATAAAATATTACAATAACAAATACATTTAAAAGAATATATATGTTTATTATCATCAAACAAAAATCATATACAAGTATATTCTACAATAAGATAGAACAAGAATAACATATGTAAACTAAGAATACCAATTATACTTATTGAGTTAAGCTACCTTATTTTCTTTCTTCGCAATTTTTGTTTATGGATTATTCTTGGCGAAAAC
This sequence comes from Allium fistulosum, assembly GCA_030737815.1. Lineage (NCBI taxonomy): Eukaryota > Viridiplantae > Streptophyta > Magnoliopsida > Asparagales > Amaryllidaceae > Allium > Allium fistulosum. The sequence goes on from JASFAW010000014.1 coordinate 12,942,264, forward strand.
AATTAATATTTATAAGCAAATAATTCACGTACATTCACAGAATGTCTTGCCAAAATTACATGATATCAACGTAAGTATCCTTTTACAATCAAAGAAAACATATTTTAAATTTCAACAATCACTTATCATGTTAGGTTTAGAGCTTATGTATGCAATCAATCCAAATGAAGGGATACATTTAGTGATAAGCGCCATATGTCCTTATTAAGATGGTTGTAAACTTTTACCATTAACTGAATAATTAATTGAGACTAGTGTGTAACATGTGTATTGCACACGGTAATTTTGTTAAACAATAGCATTTACATTTTAATTATTGCTAAAACTATATTTTATTATGCAATATATGGTAACTTTATAGTGATATATTAATTGACTAAGTTAATAAATTAGTTTAAATTTTGGATTTTTTAATTAATTTAACCGTGTTGATTATAATGTAAAATTTCAGGAGAGAACCGTTAAAGATTTATAAATAATCGTAGATTCTTTTAAAAGTATGTATTTGAATGTATAATAGGATGAAAAGTTTAGTAGAATAATTATAAAGTGGTAAATTATAAGAATTTGATAATAAAATATCTACTTTGAGAGAAGTAAGGAGAGTAGAGATAATTCTTAGAATAAATGAGAGAGCTTCAAATTCCTCTATTGTACTATTATTTAGTATAATGCCGGTTTAATATGCTATTAAAATGAACTGCATTTAATTGTGCAGTTTTTAAATGTATTTCTGTCTTTTATTTAATACCGTTATGAGTTTACAAATTTTTGTGAACAACAAAGTTATTGTTGACTTTATTTAGTTATTATAAAATTTAGTCACACTTCACAATATATGTATATATATAATCATATTTGCAACATTTTATATTGTTACATTTTCAATAAAACAATACGGTGATAGTTCTTTCAACTTCTTGAGATGCAGGACCCTTTAAATAACAACTTCAATCGGGTAATTTTTGAATTTGTGTACTGTATTTAACTTTATAAAGTATGCGTTTTTCTTTCCACTATTATTTATAATTAATACATGGTTATTTTTATTGAAAATATTTTTGGTTTTCTTGGTATTTAGGTAGCTTTAAAACCACTAATCGACGATTACCTTATTTTGATTTTTTTCTTTATTCATGCACCCTTCTTATGATTTGACTGGCCATGTATCATAGGGCTGTCAATGGATACCCGAAAAATCCAAAATCTGTCTGCATCCGCATCCGAAAAGCGGATAAATATCTAATATTCGGAAAAACGGATGCGGATACGAAGACATCCGTGTCTGAAGATTATCCCTCCGGTTTTTTTCAAGATTATAGTTCAAATTATGTGTATTTTATTACGGTGAAAGATATTTGTTTATTATTTTATTAAATTACTAGTTTATATTATATGCACTTAATGTTTTTTAACTACTCGAAACTATTTATTATAATCATATCTTTTAGTTTTCAACACTTTTATAATCGATGGGATTGAAAAATATTTATATAAAACTAAAATTTTCTTTTAATAATTCTTGATTTATCGGTCGTTAGTAGATAGGATAATTATCAGATATCCGTCTGTATCCGTAGATGCGGATATCCGATATTCGAAAAAGATTTCGGATGCGGATATGGCACTATCCCCATCTGAAAGCATCCGTTGACAGGCTTAAGGTATCAGATATGGATGTTATTTTCAAGTGCAGATCACTTGGGTCGATGCTCTATGTTTCCATGAGGCAACCGACCAGAACGCGAGATTTATGGAATTTTATTGTCAAAAAAACCCTTCTACAAAGGATGGAATGACCTTTTTGCAAAAAATGGGTGTTTTGGTTAGTTTGGCTCATGGAAACACAAGGCATTTGGCCCAGATCATCCGCTCCCATTCTTTTCTACCTACAGTTTTAAAATAAGCGGAGATTCGCTAGAACTGTCTGTTATAAAATTAGAATCTGATGCCCGATTATATTAGTGTTTGAACTTATTTTAGATCGTTTAAGATATCTTTATAATTTTGTTTTGTATTCCATGATCATGGTTAAATAGTTTGCAATTTTTTCAATTTTGAAGGAGTCGTTAAGTTTACTTACCGTAAAAATGTAGTATTTTCATAATCATTTTTGTAATAATTGGGTGCTACAGCATCTTCTAGGAAATAAATTAATTGGGAGCTCTTCAAAATTTTCATTGTGTACACTTCTTGGTCATCCTACACTATTTAAGTAATAGTGACAATCCTTAAAATTTTGAACTTACATATTAAGTTTAGAACCATGAAGCATATGTTGTTTGTGTAACATTATTTTGAATGATTATTCATTTCGTCGGCTAATACCAGTTAAAACAGGAAAATAGGCACAAGGAAAAACTTAGATAAAAATTTAGGCTGAAGGACAACAAGTTTGTTTTTTAGGCTGAAGGATAATGCTAGTTATAACTAGCATTTTGTATAGTGTAAAACTGAATATAATGCTAAATAAACTAGCATTTTGTACAGTGTAAAAGTTGAATATAATGCTAATTATAACTAGCATTTGTCATTCAGTCTAAAAATGAAACTTGGTGTTCTTCAGCCTAATTTTTTTTCAAAGTTTGTCATTTCCCCAAATTTCCTCCAGTTAAAATATGTTATGGTTATTACTACAGTTTAAATGGACACCCGTTAAAAATTTGAAACGTCTGTTTTTTTGGCGTAAAATATATAAAGTATTTTCTAAAAAGGAAGTCGTGGTTATTTTTTCTAAATTTTTTTATTGATTTTATTGATATTCAATGAAGTGGATTTTCTTTTAATATGGTTTTCTTAAGTGGATTCTATACTCATTCTCTTTTCGTACGGAATGACTAGCCATCTGCATCGACAGTTATGGAAAATAAAATTTGTTCGTGATGGAAGCGGACGTGATCAAGTCTTTTATACATACCTTAACTACTTGCATGTTTATTTTTTGCTTGGCCTCGTGTTTATTGATTACATGTTGTAATATATTCTTATGGCATTATTCTTAAAAGAAGGGTGTGTAATTAAACATAGTATGACTTTGTTAGAGTTGTGCTCTATACAATTTAACGATGTGAACCCATGCTACGCACACTGCGTTGAATGTAAAGCTTTGAATATACAATAGTACGTTATTAGTAAAACCATATTTGTAAATCATGTTCAAATCAAAGTAATGTGAAAAAAATTTATATGAAACTATTAAATGTCGAAGAAAAAAATGTCATGCACGATATAGGTTTCGATTCAATAGGCGCATTGGAAAACTAATCTAATGCACTATCCACCCTATTATCAAACAGAAACAATTAAAACAACATATTCTATACATCATAAAGGGATATACAGCAAGGTGCTACATATGTAGCACTTGTACTCTTGAGCTATTATGTGTTGCAGATCAATTGACCCAAGTGGTTCGGTACAAATGTTGGAGCTATATTAAAAAAATTGTTGCTTGGAATGGTTCATGGTGGCTCATGCACAAACAATTTTGATGCACAGATCAACATGCTTCCAAAATAAGGAGGATATATGGTAGTGCATTTCTTTAGCATCTAAATAATAATTTGTATTGTTGGTCATCAAACTCATTTGAAAGCATAGCAGCTAGCTGGGCAATACAAAATAAAATAAAATAGATGACCTAATATTTCCAATCAAGGAAATACTAACTTGTGATAAATATATCAGCGTCAAAAACAAATTACATCAAATGAAATATATTTTGTTTGAAAGATGAATGAAAGGGTGTTATCTAAATCTTATCAAATACATGAATATCAAGTTGTGCTGAACAAAGAAGTCAAACGAGGCAAAATTAATCCCATAAAAGTAATTATCATTACAATAGATTAGCAAAAGGATTGTTTGCTTCGATACACATAAAAAAAATAAAGAAGAAAAATTATTTTTCGTATAAAAGTGTAGCATCATTGACCAAGCAGCATATGCTAATAGAGGTTGTCATCTTTTCTTGTCCTCGTTGTTGAACCCAAACGGATTTAATTTTTGTTTGTTTAGCGTAATGATAAGCTTACTATTAGAGAACGATGATAATGTTACACAATTTGATAAAGACCGCAAGCTCCATATTAATTAGCATATGTAAAGCAGATCAATGTGCAAAAGATGACCCTTGTTGAGAAAGTGTAAAACAAGTAGATTTTTATTGAGTAAAAATAAGCATACGAATTGCAACTATATTTATCTATTGTTACCATTGAATTTTTTTTTCTATAAATGCAAAAAAAAAATTGAATGACAGTTAAAATGACCATTCAACTCATTTCTTAGTAAACTTTTTTAAAATTTCAATCAAATTCTTTTCCATTACTTTTTTATATAGAAAATAAATTATGTACTAAATGCATTAAATTTATTTCTTAACCTTTTGTACTACCAAAAATGATATGAACAAAAAAATATAATCCTCTAAAGCTTTAGTATATACTCACTCATTTTATCAAAGTCATTTGATGATTGAAATGAACTTATGGCAGTTTAAACTAACTTCATTGAAACATAGGATCATCATTTAGTGATTAATGTGCAGAGTAGATTGAAGATGAAAATTAATGTATTAGTTAAAAAATTCAAAGATAATTGGATAACTTAGATACCAACACATAGTTTCACTTTTTTTGAAACATACATTAAATTGATTCTTATCATGCATTCACGTTCACAATCTCAAATAATGAATATAATTAATGCTTAAAATCTAAATAAATTCCATTAGTTATAATGATTACCACACAAACCTTCATTGTTTTCAGGACGTAACATATACTATACAACCAAACATAAATTCACCTATGAAGTACTATACAATAATATTTAAATCTAATCCTTACTCTTACTTACCATGATAATTATAACTTAATGGTATTTTGAATCAATTGTACCAAATGAAAAAGAGAAAAGTAAAATTACTTAATAATAACGATAGAATGTAAGCAACTTTGATGAACTGATAAGGTAAAACTAAATAAACTGCACAATGTACTCGTAAGTGGAAAAACCTATGTAAGCAACTTTGTTAACCTTGTAGCAGTCAATTACTTCCAATTAACATAAATTAACGGTTTGTAAACAAAGTATAAATTATAAAAAAAATGTACAACATATATTCGATTATAAAAAAAAGTCGAAATATTATTAACACAATTTTACTTGTATAATCTTGTGCTTTGCTGTTCAAATATAGTTACTCGTCCTTCAGCAATCCAAGAAAAAAATAATGTATAGTTTAGCTGAAAGATAACACCAGTACGTCAAATTTTTTACTTGTTATATCTTTGCTCAATACCCTAGGAAGCCATAGGGCAACATACCATAACTTCCAGTAAAAATAGGAAGTAAGACATTCAAAGTAGGATACATCTTCCACATATTCTTCATAATAAAATCATCTTAAAGGGAACAAAAAATATATTCGAAGATCATGACTGGTAAAGTATCGTTAAACGATAAAAAAGATAGAAAACAATGAATGAATATGCAGAATAAGTTGCAATAAATAGTAAAATAATTCCAGTGAAATGGAAACTAATCAAAATTTATGTTTTGAATTATAGATGTGAAATATGGTTGTCAGATTTATAGCCTGGTACAATGAAAAGTAGGAAAAGGTTATATTTATAAATAAAATGTGGATTTAATACGAAAATAGTTAATTAGAATACGATTACTTCCAAAAAAAATTGCTCTTTCAATTTTAGGAAGAAATAAAGTAATAAAGTAGGAGCAAATCATACAATTCATTTAGAGAAGTTCTAAGAAATTAATATAAGTATTCTAAGTGAAATGGTTAAATTTTTTGTCTTCATGTCAATGTTACCGACAACAACTAAATTTTTTGATATAGTGTGAAGAAAACATAGGATAATATGAATTAATACATCTAAAATTTGTGTTTTCTTTATCTTTGCTACATTTGTTAGGAAGACAAAAATAGCATACCATAACAATAGTGATTATTATTTGCTTTATCTATATATAATAGGAATACCCTGAAATGAAGCTTTTGATATTACACAATTAACCCTGTGACATTCAGCTATAACGAAGGGATATTTTGGTCAAATTCATGTGCCTCTCGCCCACGTTTCCCATTATTACCGATAACTCCATTTTTAACTTCCATATCATACGCGTTTTATCATTAGCTATTCTTCTTCCAATTCCCCTTCTCAACCACTTAATTTTCACACCACTCTCTACATGCGTTATGTACGATTATTAAATAATGAACATTTCTAATCGATTACAAATTTTTTTTCCATCACTGATTTTCATTTCGTTGTTCAATTTGGGTTATCAAAGCTGATCATTTTTTGTTTTATTTCAGTTTCAGTTGCAGTACTTATACTCCAGAAGAGGATAATTTGTGAAAGCTTCGTTTTTGACGGATCAGTCTCTCTCCTCCATCACCAAGAAAACCAAAATCGAACCTACTGCTTCAGACTTATCATGGAAAGCACAACCAGCCCCCCTCCTCCATTGTTACATAATTCTAATTCTTCCGTCCATAAACTCCAAGATCCAATAGATTCAAAACTAATTAGCTAGAAAATGTCTGAAACCAAGAAGAAACAAAAGGGAGAATGGTAATTTGGCTTGCAGGTTAAGCTCTTTGAGGTGGAAAAACGTAATTGAATAGCTAAGAGGTAATTTTGTTAACACGTTATCAGTTTAACTTTTGTGATTTGACTTTTGGTATGTGTTCTATGATATATTCACCAGAGCCGCTGCAAAGCATCTCGATAATGTCTAACTCTAGGGTCAGATTTTATGATATACTCCAAATTTATAAATTTAATACGGGAGATAGGTACTTTTGTTTCGCTGTACATAATGGACAAATCTTGGCATCTGAATTTTGTGAATGTAATTTAGGTTTAAAATATGCAATACGGGAGATAAGTTTGCTCCCAGTTACATATAAGAGTAGTACTGCATATGTAAACATCTGTACCAATTTTTATGGAATACCAAGGATAGATTTGATGTATTTCATTATTATAATCAAAAGAAATATGTTCGTATCCTTGAAGTTCTAATACACATTCTGAGCAATCCATATCATATTTAGAATGGGTTAGGAGTAAATCTACAATCTCGCTCTCATGCAATCTATTTGATATAACCTCCCCGTCTATAAAAAAATTTGTTCAATGCAATTGATTTTCTCCATATTATTTGTGGCAACAGAATTAACCCTTAAGCAGCGGAGTTTACTTCAAGAAAAAAATAGTATGAAAAAATGGAGATTAAGGACGGAGGCAGATTGCTAAAAAGGAATGGTTTTAAGGATGGTTTTAAGGGAAAGTAAGCTCATTTTCATTGAGGTAAACATATGTTGTTCTTAACCCATGATGTAATACAAAGCTTAAGCTTAAGAAGTCCTTAAAAATCATGTAGTATTTTATTATAGTGATAAGAATTTCTTCTATTTTAGATGAGATTTATCATAAGAAGCTCCAAGGAATAACTAAACATAGATTTGTATCAGAAGTATACTACATATATACTTTGGACTACATATATGCTTTGATCTATAGTGCAGGATGTACATTTATAATAGATTTGGAAATGTTTTTTCTAAGAATAAAAATTTAAGTACATCTTATATCTCAAAAACATCCATGTCCTTTTGACATATGCAATTAAAGTCTATCAGCATCTATTTTAATTTTATTTCTGTAGTTTCATTGGTTTCACATTGACCTAAAAGTTGCCCACATAAGGTACTACATCTAAGTTAGAACCTTGCGAAGTGAATCTGTATGCATTTGATTGCAAAGTCTAATGATTTTTTTCATTATGCTACCAGCTAAAGTTATTATCCGATGACACTCGGTGTTCAAAAACAATATTTCATTCATTATAGAATTAGTATGCAAAGGATCGTAGAAAAATCAAGAGTTGGTGATGTCTCACTATTGGAAGCACTAGACATAAATATGAGCTTTAAAATTTCATCTATAAATATGAGCACTAGACTATTGGAAGTACACTTGGTAAGAAATTAATTTGTGAAAGTTTTATTTGTTTTTATTGCAGGCAAGGTGTTTGCTAGAGCTCATGAGAGAATACTATAAGAAAAAAATACATACTCACATTGCATTCATATATTGTGCCTACTATATTATAAACTCTGTGCTTTTATGTAATGTATGCATTTAAATCAGCAAGGCATTAGGGTAGAAACACCAACTTCTTCCTGCATAATTTCTCAAATCCTTGGTCGCATCTGAATCGACGATCGAGATTGTGTCTATTTCTTCCAGAAGGTACTATAATTTCTCAACTTCATGTACGTTTACGGTCAGGTTTCCTTGCTTAGATCCGATGCAAGTATTTAAAGGGTAAGTCAATTTTAGAATCGTTAAATAATTAGAATCCTTACTGTCATAAAGAAAAAAAATGATTGAAGCAGATATACGTCTTAAACAACCATAGGCAGGCCAAGGCACTATCACAGGAATTTTATTGAAGATAAGCATAGGAATCAAATTTAACAAACTATAGTCCTTTAAGCACCGTTTTATAGAAATACCCATGTTAATGTGATGATGTGAAACAACCAATATTTCAATTTCAGTTGTGTAACAAACAGTTTCAGTTTATTTTTATTCTTAAAATCTTGCGCATTTTAATTAGTATGGGTGAGGTTTTGAGTGGTGCAGAAGGGATTAGGAGGGCTACGAGCAACATGTGTTGATCAGAGAAAGCTTGGTTTTGTCATAAATTAATTTAGTAGTTAAAATTCTAAATAATCATACATATTTTTATACATATATTATGTACGTACAGGAGAAGACCTTTTATAGTCAATGAAGCATAGAGCTAATAGTCAAAATGATGAACAGGTAAGCCAATCAGGAAAGGAATAATGGTAAGGAAAACACACTTCTCCGAAATCATCTTCGGATACAAAGTTGAGTCTAATTCTGTGGTTGTTATGAAAACTTTACTCTGCTTTGCTTACTAGAGTTTTGATAAGGATTAATCACAAAGTGGCTATATATGTGATTGTTTCTTTTGAACATATTATAATGTCAAATCATATCATTTTTATTGTTAACGACTTTGAGGGAGCTGAGCTTATTCAACATTCATTGGTTTATGTTGTCTTCAAGTTCCTTCAGTTCATTCTTCATAAAGTTATTGATCAGTTCTTTTTATATTATGTAGACAAAATAATGAAGTTTTTTAACCCCATTAACCTGCTAACCACTTGGATAAGGGAGTGGTCGTCTATCGGCATGGATGGGAGGATGGAGACGTTGTTCCTTGGGTTGTAATAGCGGTACTGCCCCACACATTGACAAAAAATGCAAAATCCTATTTGTAAAGCGATTGTTAGCTTTTTAATTGTAGATTTTTTGTAGGTTAACAATGTAAAACACAATTATAAATTGAACATATTCTTTTTGGAGAAAGTTGCTATGATTACATTCATATGAAAGTGTGCGCACTGTGAATATACATCGCATTTTTTGTTTCAAGTAATATGTGAAAATCATCCAAAGGGTTTTGTGTTGGCATCCAAAAGATGGCATGCTCCATAGTAGATGTCAACGTACTCATTGTCAAATTGGCAATGAATAAAATGAAACCAAATTTGAAAGACATTATATTTAATTGACTACACACAGGTATTTGAAATTGCAAAGCTTGGGTATAAGATAACTGAAATGTTGTTCTATATTTATATTTATAGTGGAAATTCAATGAGTTTTTATTGACTGCACTTATAGTTAGTTCACAATCTTATATCTGTCACTGAAACAAAATTCAACAGAAGATTGATGCATGCAGAGTATTATTAGCTTGACTTTCCAATACAATAAACAGGAATAAACTACAACATAATTACTTCAACAGTAGTTCACCTAAACAACTACTTATTATTATTAACTTTGTCATAGTTGTTATTCATACATATTAAAAAAACAAAAAAGTTAATGACCGAATACAGGTCGCTAATAAACATTACCCATCATTCCACCTGTGGTCAACATAACCACGTCCTTCTATGTACAACAACATTTTGTTTTCAACCAATTCACAAAAATTGAATAACCCAATACAACTACTATTTACTAGCCATCATGCTTGCTGTCAATCATAGCAGGTCCAAAAGCTTCTACCTATTAGCCTACTATATATAGCATACTATATTTAAATGGATGCACAAACTTCTATGTGCAACAGCCTATAATATTCAAACACAGCAAAACGTACGAATTCAAGTTGTTCTACTATCTAGGCATGTAAGTAGGAAACCATCCTTAACATCTATCAAACGACCCATTATTTTTGCCTATTTACTGTCCACTTTTACGTTACCTACCTCTATATACAGTAACCACTACCTCTTCTCCATTATACACAAAATATTAAGCTATATATTTTTCATTTGTTATCATGCCTAAGGTAATTGATAATTATTTTATTTTTGTTCCTTACAACGCTTTTATCTCTTTTTAAATTTATTTATTATATGTTGTACTATAGGGTAAATCTATAGGGAAAAAAACTGATAATTCAATATGCACTCGAAAGCAGCAGCTAAAGCGAGTAGGAAAGCAACACTGTGAAGAGTTGGTACAACATTCAAATGCATTCTCGGTTAACATAGAACCATTCAATCAGTCATCAGAAACTTCCCTGCCTACTACAGTTAAAGTGGAAAACGAAGACAGAGTTTTTAGTGAAACTACTGTTGTGCAGGAATCAGAAGGAACCATGAATGTTCAAAAATCCAAACTAATTATGGACCAACTGTAATATCCCGGAAATTTTAACAATATCAATTTAATAATCTGTTAAATAATTAAATTGATATTGATGATCTTTGATAATAAAATTTGAATTTAATTTAATAATCTAATTAAATAAGTATTTAATTGGTGAATCTTATCTTTTAAAAGTTAATAAGATATTTTCTATCTGTAATATATATATTTATTTGTATATATTATAAATAGAAAAGCTTTGGTAAATTGGAAATTTAGATTTAATTTGAATTTAAAGTTTTGAAATTCAAAAGAATAAATATTTAAATTGATTTGGATTTAGAATATTTGTATAACTTTTATGTATAAAATATAATTAGTTTTTGTTTCTTTTTAAAAAGATATATATATAGATAAGCATTTAAATAAATAAAGAAAAGGTTTAATTTACTTTTAAAATAAATAAAAGTTAGCAAAAATACAAGTGTAAATCTCTAAGGCAATGGAATAACATGTGTTGTAAAATTAGGATATGAGAAAGACAAGTGTCATTTTTAATTTATTTTTCCTTTTAATCACAAATAAACATATATATTCATTTACTTTCATTCTCATTTCTTTTCTATTTTCTTTCTCAAAATGTAAGAATTTTCAGCCTGCAAATGTAAACCCTCTCCTAATAAACAATCAAAAAAATTTACCTCCTCTCAAACCAAACTTCTCAAAAACTAAATCTGTAATCAAAACTATTTCAAAACCAAATCAGTAATCAAACAAGTTCTCAAAACAAAGCATGTTCATTTTCTTCAAAACCTGGAATCAAAGCTTTTAGCCTGTTTTTCTTTACAAATCTGGAAGCCTGCAATTTCTTCTTTTCGAATCTGAAGTAAGCCACCTGATTTAGAGCAACATTTCAAGAAATCAAGTCTGCATGCAAGTTTATAAAGCTAACAACTCAAGTTTTAAATCAAAAACCAGAGGCTAAGGCTTTTCAAAACTGTTTCTAAAAGAGGGCTCTGTTCATCATAAAATAGGTGAGTAACTTACATTTTCTAAAAACTTAAGAATATGATATATGTTGGTATGTGATGATATTGCTTGTATTGAAGTTCTTAATATGAATTTATATGAATTGGTTCAAATATGTTATATGACCCTGTCTGTTTATATAAACAAGTCTGTACCCTGTTTACAAGTGAGTAACACTTTTCTTTAAAAAGCTTAAGTATTTGAATAGTCTGGTTGCATGCTAAATTTGGAATGTATATGTTTTGTGTGATTATATATATAGATAAGTTCTGCATGAATGTATTTATGGTGTACATGCTTTGTATCATTGTTTCCTGATTCTAGTTTCCAGGCAACATGATTTATTCAAAATGCAATATCTCTTGATCTATTTACTGTTAGGATCTAGGCTTCAAACAAGACTTGTTTGTTTGATTTTAGATTAAGATTTAAATATTATTTAAGTTAAAATAATTTTGTAATATCTCTGGAATTTAAAAAGAACAGAACAAGTTTAATATAAGTGGAAATTCAAACATCTTAATTTAGCAATCCAGGATTATAAACTGAAATCTTATCCAAAATCACGATTTTTAGAAATGAAATTATAATTTTTAGTATTAGGATATGAGAGCAGTTCGAGTTGAACTGGAATTAATGTTTTGGGTTGTCTCGAGTGATCTAGTTGTTCGGGGTGGACATAATCTTATCTGGTGGTAGTCTGATGATCAGAGGCTAGGGGAAAAATGTCCGATAGATGATCGAAGCATGGTGGCGACAGTAGGAGGTCGATGTTGTTTTTAAACCTAGTTTATAGGTTGGTCGGAAATTTGGTCTTCGCGGCGCCTCTGGTGGATCGAGCTCCACCAGATTTGGGGAAATAGAAGCGGGGACGTTGACGAAGCTTTGACTGGAAGATCAGACGATCTGATGATCGGAGGATTGAGTTCGAGGAAGTTTCCAGGTTGGGACTGTTTCTAGGTTATGATCGAGATTGCTCGAATTCGATGGTGATGCTTGTTCGAGGTTCTGGAGGTCGCGATCGTAAGGGGTGGTCGTAGACGATATGCAGGTGATGGTATCGATGATCGTAGGCGATCGACTCGCCTGTGCACGTGCACACGTGGTATCTGTTTTGGGTTGTGAGTTGAGTTAAGAGGAAGAAGAAGATGTTCTCGAGTAAATCGAAGAATCGACTCGAAGTCGTGCGCGTGATAGTTGGGTTCTGGCTCGAGTTGTTTTCAGGGGAACTCGTGTAGTTATAGACTGTTTTTAAAAATTAAACATAACAAAGTAAAAAAAAAAAAAAAAAAAGAGGGAAGAAAACTCGAAGGAGTACTCGGGAAAATTGGGTTTTGGCTCGAGTATTTTGATGTTTGACTCGGGTAAGTTGTAATGTTTCAGTTTTAAAAACCTGACAGCATTTTAAAAAAATTTAAAATAAGTATAAAATGATAAGCAGGATTTAAAACAAAGTTTTAAATCAACTTTTTAAAAGTATGGATTCAAATTTAGATTTGTATCTAGTTGAAATAAATTAGTTTATTAAATTTATAATGTTTTATCAAATTTAAAATATTTAAAGTATATTTTTTAAAAAAAGGGTTTGAATAAATGAATTTGTTCAAAAATCTTAATTTTCTTTATAAATGTTAAGTTTTCTTAACATTTGGATTTAAGAAGATTTTATAAATTTGATTTAAATTGGTTAAAGTTAAATTGTAATTTATTTTAAATCTTTAATTTAAAATGAATTAAAAGAAAGATTTTAAAGTTAAATCTTTTAAAGTCCTTGTTAATAATAAATTAAAGTAGTTAAAGGTTAATACTTTAATTTAGAAAGTGATTAAGGTTTAATGATATAGGAGTCATTAAATTAATAAAGTAATTTAAGAATAATTTGATAATTTAATTAATTAATGGTTTAGTGTTAATTAATTAAATAATTAAGATTATAAGTTAATTAATTAAGGTTAATTAATTTGGGATTAAGAATCATTTATTTAGATAAGTATAGATTTTTAATAAATGATTAGAAATTTATTAATCAAGTGATTTAAAGATTAATTAAGCAATTAATTTAGTAATTAGGAATTAATTAATTGGTAATTAAGAGTTTATTAAGTTGTAGTTAATAAATAATTGATTAAAGATTAATTACTTAAAGAAAGTAATTAAAGAATTGTTAATAATTAATGAGGAATCATTAATTAGGGATTATTAAATAATTAATTAATGTGATTAATTTTGATAATCAATTAGATTAATTAATTAATATGAAATTGGTTAAGTATAATTACTTAATGGAAGTAATTAAAGAAATTAATTACTTAAGGTAATTAATTAAATAAATTTGATAAGTTTAAATCAATTAATTAAATTAATTTAAGATAATCACTTGGTGATTTGTTAAGTATAATTACTTAAATTAGTAAAGTGTAATTACTTAGAAAGTAATTAAAGGTAATTACTGGATGTAATTAAATGGAGATAATGAAAGTAATTTGAGGTTAATTACTTTGTATAATTAATCAAGGGATTAATTAAAGGATAATTAATTAAGGAGTAATTAATGGAGTAATTAAGGGTAGTTAATTACTAAATGAGATTAATCAAAGATGATTAATAAATGTGACTAATTAAAGATTAATTACTTAGTGTAATTAATTTAAATAGAATAATTAATTGAGAGTAATTAAGGATCATTAATTAATATAATTAATGATGTAATTAAGAGTTGATTAATTTAATTTAATTAATCAATAATAAGTGATTAAAGTAATTAATTAATTGTAATTAATTAAGGATTAATGTAATTAAGTATAATTAATTAATTAATGAAGTAATTAAAGATTAATTACTAAAATGGTTTAAGTTAATTAATTTGTGAAATTAATTAAGAATTAATTACTTAAAGTAATTAAAGGATTATTAATCAGGAATGATTAAGATGGATACTTAGAGTATGATTAATTAATTGGTTTAATTAATAATTAAGTAAGCATGATTTATAGAATAAAGTAATTAATTTAATTCACTTTAAATTGATTAGAGATGATATAAATCATTACTTATGGATGGATAAATAGTATTGAATGCTTTGCATTGTTGATATCTCTGATGAGATATGTGCTGATCTATGATATGGATGTTTGGTTGAATTGTAATGATAGTGTGAATTATCTGTTGTAATGATAATGTAGATTATCTATTGAGTTATCTTTGTGTATATAGATAAAGAATTGAATTGTTTTAACCTTAAAACAACTTGGCCTTAAAAGATACGTTTTGGATTTCGATGAGACCGGGATCGGGTTTCCGTATACCGGAATTCCAGGTCTGGAGACCCGAATACCACATCGATCCAAATTTACGATAGGTCGTGAATCTCAAGTGAAGATGAAGATTCAGAGTGCAAGGGTTATTGTCGTTAACTCTGAGGGTGATTCCAAAACGAGTGTAACGAGATAATGCCTTCGGTTTCGTTCGAACCCGGAACGAACTTATATGGATTGAATGCTTTCAGAACATCGTCAGGTGGACGATGAGCATTCTAAGTGATGTGTTCTGATTTAAAGGTAAATCGTGACCTCAAGCCTCATCAACCGGGAATGGCTAAAACAGGGGAGGTGCAGCAAGGCTTCGTGGGTAGCACCCACTGAGAGTAAGGTCATCCCTGTCTAGAAAGTTCCTTCTTTTATTTCGGCTTAGTGGTGCAGTTGGCGACGGCCATCTGTGGGGTGATTTTATTCGGAATTATCCAGTAAGGGATGGTTCCGGCTTTGTGTTGCAGGGGATTGGGAGTGATCCTCGGTACGGTGATCTAGGCCCCGTACTGTGATGAGCGGTACCCCGGTAGCTCTGCCATTGTATGGAAATCCAAATTCCAATAAGTGATAACGGACTTGATTGTATACTTATGTATGCTGGAATTTAATAATGTAACAATTTCGGCTATTTCATATTTATTTGAAAACCCTAGACCCTATTATAATACAATCGAATTTCCTATCAAATGTTTTGGTTATTGTAAGGTAAAAACTTTTCCGTGTTTATGTGCGGGAAGTCTTACGAGATACCTTTTCTTTCCAAATGGTTTTCAAAGTTAAACAAGTTTAACCTGTTACTCACACCAGACCCATGTCTGACCCAAGTTGTTTATTCCTGTTTTATAAACTCTTGGGTACTCAAATTTTTACGAGTAGCCAAGGGATTCAGGTTTAGCTTTGACGAATTGTGGAGGAGCAATGGAGCAGGAGGCTTCGGCGTTCGTAGATATAGTATTCCGCTGTGTTGATATCTGTGTTAGAGTCTTGTATTTGAGTTGTAATATCTAGACAGATGTTTATAACTGTCTAGTATGTGTTGTATAGTTGTGTAAACTCTGATAAGTGTTTTATACTATGTAATAGTTTCTTTATGTTATTAATATAATTTATTCTTTCCGCTGTGAGATAGTTGTTGTTGTTTCTTTCTTTCTTCTCTTCTTTTCTATTTTCTACCCCTTTCTTTCTTATTAATGATGCGTCATTCTGTGGAATGAGTGGCGGGTCGTTACATATGGTATCAGAGCTTAGGTTGACCGAATACCTAAGCTATTGGTTAAGTGGATATCAGAACACTAGGCTGAGTGAATACCTAGGTTCGGAAGGATTGTTCAATTAGGATCTGTAGCAACCTGTTTGAGTCCGAGTGTATATATATACGAGAGTACGTATTTGTTAGTTATATAAAATGGTTTTATATTGTGTTAATTGATCGGTTAAGTGGTATATGGATTCTGGTCAATACGAGTAGCTACCGTTATTGATAGGGATCTCTAAACACTTGGACCAGGCCAACGGACACAATATTGTTTTAAAAGGGAAGGTGAAATAATTTTAACCAGATATATTTTCTATATATAAAAAGTATCATTTTAAATGTATATGGTATTTGTAATGATTGGTTGAGATGATAATAATTTATCATCTAGGATTAGGAGTCTGAGTGTTGAGGTTGGAAGTATATTTGTCGAGACTGTAAACCTAATACCGTCTCGAGTAAACTTTACTGTGGTAAAGAATTTCATCGATCTCCGAAGGAAACTGTTATGGTTCGGAGTTTATCTTTGTAGTTTGGATGAGTAAAGTTGGAGCTGTCGGTTGGACAGAAGCGAGTGATGGTATCTTGATACTTCTGGAAGAAGTAGCTGCGTGATGAGATGCAGTGACTATGGATGTTCCCGAAGATGTTTTCTTTGGAACAAGTTAATGAAGTGTGTCTGCTTCGGTGTCGAGGCTGAGTTCAGCAAGATGTTTTTGTTCTGTTTGAAGTCCGAATTTCTCGAAGAACTTTGGATTGAGAAGTCTGTGGCATCTGTGGCAGTAGTGCAGCTCGGAGTGTTCTGTTTTCGGCAGAATTTTTTCTGAAGGTGAAGTTCAGAAGCAGCAGAGAGAATCCATTTCTTCGATGGATTGGATAGTCAAGTGTGAACTGTTCTGATTGGTAAAGAGAGAACAGTTTTATTTGGCTGGGTGGATCGCAAAAGTGACTTGCGATAGTTTGAGTATTCTTTTGAGTTATCCGATATTTTCTGGAATGTGTTGTCCAGTCTGTGCTTGTGTTCATCATCAGCATTTTCATTTCTACTCCAGATCAGAGTGGTGCAGCGGGAGCAGTTTGGCAAGTGCTCCTGTTTATCTTTTCCAGATAGGAGAAGTTAGTTCGTCTACTGATATGGTGAAGTAGAGTTGTGTTTTGGATTATTGGTAGATCTTGAGAGGATCATTGTTGATTGGGTTATTTCTGGTCCAGTTATTGCTAGAAGCATCAGCGAAGGTTGAGTTGATCAGGAAAGATCTGTAGACAGCTCAGGACCGTCTGAAGGATTTTGTGGATAAGAGACGATAGAATTTGAAATTCGAAATTGGAGACTTCGTGGTTGTGAAGTTTTTCTCTGGTTAAAGGGAGCAATAAGATTTGGTAAGTCTGGAAAGTCAGCTCCGAATTGTTTTGGATCTTTTCTGTGATCTAATTTGGATAAGTACTTTGATCTACTGGATTGAATTGTCAGTTTGGATAACTGGAATTCATTGTGTTTTACGTATCTCTGAGGGAGTACGTGTTTGATCTATCTCGGGTTTTGGAACCAGCAGTTCTGGAGGATTTGGTTGTTGAGTCAGACTCGTCTGTAGTCTGATATCTTGTTTAGTTCTGTAGATCTAGATGAGTAGGAGATCTATAGCTTAGTAGTTTAGATTGTTTGTAGAGCGAGTATCCCGATATATATATATACTTGGGGAAACTCGAGGAATTTTATCTAGAATTTTGTCTGGATAGTTAAATTTGATTGATTGGATGAATTGGTTGCTATGGTTGCTAGCATATGGATGATAGTAGATGCTTGTGTTTTGAATTTAAATCTTTAATAAGATTATTAAATTACCTTTGTTTAAAATTTCGGGGACGAAATTATTTTAAGGGGGGAGGAATGTAATATCCCGGAAATTTTAACAATATCAATTTAATAATCTGTTAAATAATTAAATTGATATTGATGATCTTTGATAATAAAATTTGAATTTAATTTAATAATCTAATTAAATAAGTATTTAATTGGTGAATCTTATCTTTTAAAAGTTAATAAGATATTTTCTATCTGTAATATATATATTTATTTGTATATATTATAAATAGAAAAGCTTTGGTAAATTGGAAATTTAGATTTAATTTGAATTTAAAGTTTTGAAATTCAAAAGAATAAATATTTAAATTGATTTGGATTTAGAATATTTGTATAACTTTTATGTATAAAATATAATTAGTTTTTGTTTCTTTTTAAAAAGATATATATATAGATAAGCATTTAAATAAATAAAGAAAAGGTTTAATTTACTTTTAAAATAAATAAAAGTTAGCAAAAATACAAGTGTAAATCTCTAAGGCAATGGAATAACATGTGTTGTAAAATTAGGATATGAGAAAGACAAGTGTCATTTTTAATTTATTTTTCCTTTTAATCACAAATAAACATATATATTCATTTACTTTCATTCTCATTTCTTTTCTATTTTCTTTCTCAAAATGTAAGAATTTTCAGCCTGCAAATGTAAACCCTCTCCTAATAAACAATCAAAAAAATTTACCTCCTCTCAAACCAAACTTCTCAAAAACTAAATCTGTAATCAAAACTATTTCAAAACCAAATCAGTAATCAAACAAGTTCTCAAAACAAAGCATGTTCATTTTCTTCAAAACCTGGAATCAAAGCTTTTAGCCTGTTTTTCTTTACAAATCTGGAAGCCTGCAATTTCTTCTTTTCGAATCTGAAGTAAGCCACCTGATTTAGAGCAACATTTAAAGAAATCAAGTCTGCATGCAAGTTTATAAAGCTAACAACTCAAGTTTTAAATCAAAAACCAGAGGCTAAGGCTTTTCAAAACTGTTTCTAAAAGAGGGCTCTGTTCATCATAAAATAGGTGAGTAACTTACATTTTCTAAAAACTTAAGAATATGATATATGTTGGTATGTGATGATATTGCTTGTATTGAAGTTCTTAATATGAATTTATATGAATTGGTTCAAATATGTTATATGACCCTGTCTGTTTATATAAACAAGTCTGTACCCTGTTTACAAGTGAGTAACACTTTTCTTTAAAAAGCTTAAGTATTTGAATAGTCTGGTTGCATGCTAAATTTGGAATGTATATGTTTTGTGTGATTATATATATAGATAAGTTCTGCATGAATGTATTTATGGTGTACATGCTTTGTATCATTGTTTCCTGATTCTAGTTTCCAGGCAACATGATTTATTCAAAATGCAATATCTCTTGATCTATTTACTGTTAGGATCTAGGCTTCAAACAAGACTTGTTTGTTTGATTTTAGATTAAGATTTAAATATTATTTAAGTTAAAATAATTTTGTAATATCTCTGGAATTTAAAAAGAACAGAACAAGTTTAATATAAGTGGAAATTCAAACATCTTAATTTAGCAATCCAGGATTATAAACTGAAATCTTATCCAAAATCACGATTTTTAGAAATGAAATTATAATTTTTAGTATTAGGATATGAGAGCAGTTCGAGTTGAACTGGAATTAATGTTTTGGGTTGTCTCGAGTGATCTAGTTGTTCGGGGTGGACATAATCTTATCTGGTGGTAGTCTGATGATCAGAGGCTAGGGGAAAAATGTCCGATAGATGATCGAAGCATGGTGGCGACAGTAGGAGGTCGATGTTGTTTTTAAACCTAGTTTATAGGTTGGTCGGAAATTTGGTCTTCGCGGCGCCTCTGGTGGATCGAGCTCCACCAGATTTGGGGAAATAGAAGCGGGGACGTTGACGAAGCTTTGACTGGAAGATCAGACGATCTGATGATCGGAGGATTGAGTTCGAGGAAGTTTCCAGGTTGGGACTGTTTCTAGGTTGTGATCGAGATTGCTCGAATTCGATGGTGATGCTTGTTCGAGGTTCTGGAGGTCGCGATCGTAAGGGGTGGTCGTAGACGATATGCAGGTGATGGTATCGATGATCGTAGGCGATCGACTCGCCTGTGCACGTGCACACGTGGTATCTGTTTTGGGTTGTGAGTTGAGTTAAGAGGAAGAAGAAGATGTTCTCGAGTAAATCGAAGAATCGACTCGAAGTCGTGCGCGTGATAGTTGGGTTCTGGCTCGAGTTGTTTTCAGGGGAACTCGTGTAGTTATAGACTGTTTTTAAAAATTAAACATAACAAAGTAAAAAAAAAAAAAAAGAGGGAAGAAAACTCGAAGGAGTACTCGGGAAAATTGGGTTTTGGCTCGAGTATTTTGATGTTTGACTCGGGTAAGTTGTAATGTTTCAGTTTTAAAAACCTGACAGCATTTTAAAAAAATTTAAAATAAGTATAAAATGATAAGCAGGATTTAAAACAAAGTTTTAAATCAACTTTTTAAAAGTATGGATTCAAATTTAGATTTGTATCTAGTTGAAATAAATTAGTTTATTAAATTTATAATGTTTTATCAAATTTAAAATATTTAAAGTATATTTTTTAAAAAAAGGGTTTGAATAAATGAATTTGTTCAAAAATCTTAATTTTCTTTATAAATGTTAAGTTTTCTTAACATTTGGATTTAAGAAGATTTTATAAATTTGATTTAAATTGGTTAAAGTTAAATTGTAATTTATTTTAAATCTTTAATTTAAAATGAATTAAAAGAAAGATTTTAAAGTTAAATCTTTTAAAGTCCTTGTTAATAATAAATTAAAGTAGTTAAAGGTTAATACTTTAATTTAGAAAGTGATTAAGGTTTAATGATATAGGAGTCATTAAATTAATAAAGTAATTTAAGAATAATTTGATAATTTAATTAATTAATGGTTTAGTGTTAATTAATTAAATAATTAAGATTATAAGTTAATTAATTAAGGTTAATTAATTTGGGATTAAGAATCATTTATTTAGATAAGTATAGATTTTTAATAAATGATTAGAAATTTATTAATCAAGTGATTTAAAGATTAATTAAGCAATTAATTTAGTAATTAGGAATTAATTAATTGGTAATTAAGAGTTTATTAAGTTGTAGTTAATAAATAATTGATTAAAGATTAATTACTTAAAGAAAGTAATTAAAGAATTGTTAATAATTAATGAGGAATCATTAATTAGGGATTATTAAATAATTAATTAATGTGATTAATTTTGATAATCAATTAGATTAATTAATTAATATGAAATTGGTTAAGTATAATTACTTAATGGAAGTAATTAAAGAAATTAATTACTTAAGGTAATTAATTAAATAAATTTGATAAGTTTAAATCAATTAATTAAATTAATTTAAGATAATCACTTGGTGATTTGTTAAGTATAATTACTTAAATTAGTAAAGTGTAATTACTTAGAAAGTAATTAAAGGTAATTACTGGATGTAATTAAATGGAGATAATGAAAGTAATTTGAGGTTAATTACTTTGTATAATTAATCAAGGGATTAATTAAAGGATAATTAATTAAGGAGTAATTAATGGAGTAATTAAGGGTAGTTAATTACTAAATGAGATTAATCAAAGATGATTAATAAATGTGACTAATTAAAGATTAATTACTTAGTGTAATTAATTTAAATAGAATAATTAATTGAGAGTAATTAAGGATCATTAATTAATATAATTAATGATGTAATTAAGAGTTGATTAATTTAATTTAATTAATCAATAATAAGTGATTAAAGTAATTAATTAATTGTAATTAATTAAGGATTAATGTAATTAAGTATAATTAATTAATTAATGAAGTAATTAAAGATTAATTACTAAAATGGTTTAAGTTAATTAATTTGTGAAATTAATTAAGAATTAATTACTTAAAGTAATTAAAGGATTATTAATCAGGAATGATTAAGATGGATACTTAGAGTATGATTAATTAATTGGTTTAATTAATAATTAAGTAAGCATGATTTATAGAATAAAGTAATTAATTTAATTCACTTTAAATTGATTAGAGATGATATAAATCATTACTTATGGATGGATAAATAGTATTGAATGCTTTGCATTGTTGATATCTCTGATGAGATATATGCTGATCTATGATATGGATGTTTGGTTGAATTGTAATGATAGTGTGAATTATCTGTTGTAATGATAATGTAGATTATCTATTGAGTTATCTTTGTGTATATAGATAAAGAATTGAATTGTTTTAACCTTAAAACAACTTGGCCTTAAAAGATACGTTTTGGATTTCGATGAGACCGGGATCGGGTTTCCGTATACCGGAATTCCAGGTCTGGAGACCCGAATACCACATCGATCCAAATTTACGATAGGTCGTGAATCTCAAGTGAAGATGAAGATTCAGAGTGCAAGGGTTATTGTCGTTAACTCTGAGGGTGATTCCAAAACGAGTGTAACGAGATAATGCCTTCGGTTTCGTTCGAACCCGGAACGAACTTATATGGATTGAATGCTTTCAGAACATCGTCAGGTGGACGATGAGCATTCTAAGTGATGTGTTCTGATTTAAAGGTAAATCGTGACCTCAAGCCTCATCAACCGGGAATGGCTAAAACAGGGGAGGTGCAGCAAGGCTTCGTGGGTAGCACCCACTGAGAGTAAGGTCATCCCTGTCTAGAAAGTTCCTTCTTTTATTTCGGCTTAGTGGTGCAGTTGGCGACGGCCATCTGTGGGGTGATTTTATTCGGAATTATCCAGTAAGGGATGGTTCCGGCTTTGTGTTGCAGGGGATTGGGAGTGATCCTCGGTACGGTGATCTAGGCCCCGTACTGTGATGAGCGGTACCCCGGTAGCTCTGCCATTGTATGGAAATCCAAATTCCAATAAGTGATAACGGACTTGATTGTATACTTATGTATGCTGGAATTTAATAATGTAACAATTTCGGCTATTTCATATTTATTTGAAAACCCTAGACCCTATTATAATACAATCGAATTTCCTATCAAATGTTTTGGTTATTGTAAGGTAAAAACTTTTCCGTGTTTATGTGCGGGAAGTCTTACGAGATACCTTTTCTTTCCAAATGGTTTTCAAAGTTAAACAAGTTTAACCTGTTACTCACACCAGACCCATGTCTGACCCAAGTTGTTTATTCCTGTTTTATAAACTCTTGGGTACTCAAATTTTTACGAGTAGCCAAGGGATTCAGGTTTAGCTTTGACGAATTGTGGAGGAGCAATGGAGCAGGAGGCTTCGGCGTTCGTAGATATAGTATTCCGCTGTGTTGATATCTGTGTTAGAGTCTTGTATTTGAGTTGTAATATCTAGACAGATGTTTATAACTGTCTAGTATGTGTTGTATAGTTGTGTAAACTCTGATAAGTGTTTTATACTATGTAATAGTTTCTTTATGTTATTAATATAATTTATTCTTTCCGCTGTGAGATAGTTGTTGTTGTTTCTTTCTTTCTTCTCTTCTTTTCTATTTTCTACCCCTTTCTTTCTTATTAATGATGCGTCATTCTGTGGAATGAGTGGCGGGTCGTTACACCAACCATCCATTATCGATGACTGGGATGAACCATTTGCGAATGCTGTGGTAAACAACAAACTCACATTTTAACTTTATTATCCCTATACCATACATTTATTTCGTGATTCTATCTTTTACAGATTGAATGTTGCAAGAAATTTGACAAGTGAAGATCGATGTTTTAGCATAGCTTTCAACGATTTCTGCTGGATGTTTTTTGTTCTCATGCATTTTTATTTCTTTATGTACTGCAATCCCTTACGCATTATTGCATAATAAATGTATCTTATAACTATTTTTTTTCATTTCATATGACTTTTCGTTGTTAACCTTTGTAATAAAACAAAAGCTTTGTCCATGAGCCCTAATGGTATATGGGATGTGGTGCATAAATATCTACACATCATGAATAATTTACGTCATATATGGTTATTGATTGCTTTACTCAAATTTTACTCCAAGGTTGTAACAGTTAGATAAATATTAATATTAAAGTGAAAAATATGGGTATGGGTCTTTGGTGGTACTACTGGGTATGGTCTTCGTTGGTACTACACAAACAACAAACAGATAAGTTGATCAAAACAAAGTCAACAAATAGAACTACTTATAAGGAACTTATACTAAGTGTGAATCCAACAAGAAAACAAAGTAAATTACGCACTAAAAATAACGTAGAATAGACAAGAAATTGTTATGTCAAACCCACCTTATACACTTTAGTAACTTTCTACAGCTTTGATTAATTTTGTTTTACAAGTATAAAGTATTGTAATATCAACTCACTAACCTATACATTGTAACTTAAGCTACATGGTCCCGTTCACTGTTCTCAAATTTCACATGATAGCACTTTTATTTTAATTTACACTTTTGTAAACTTTACTTATAACTAATAAATAACATTAGTTCGAAGATGGATTCACCACAGTAGTTCGAAGAAAATGGAAACGCGAGTCAAATCACATGTATTTTCCAAAGACCGGCGTCTCGGAAAGTAGAATTCCTCCACGAAAATCTGAAATCCATCCTCGGCAATCCACAGTTCCAACTTTGGGTAAAAGCTCTCTGAATGCAGACAATAACAATGAAGCCCATTCCTCACATAACATAAACAAAACGAGTCCGAATAAGTGGAAATTTTCTACCACATCCAGTCGGGCGTGGAACGAAGTGGTTAAAGGCAATAACATCCCTGTTTCCATTCCATTGAAATTTTATCAGCCTCGTGAATTAAATTCCATTCATTGCGCCAAAATGTCCGAAGAAGTTGTTCTAAAGGCAAAAAAGCAATGGGATAATGCAATAGTGGTGTATGTTGTTGGTCCTAAACCATACTATCCATATTTCAAAGACTACATTCTTAGAGTTTGGAAACCAGATGATGAATTCTCAATTTACTCCAAAGAAAACGGTTTCTATGTGATAAAGTTTAACAACAAACACGACTGTGATAAAATTCTAGAGGGAGGTCCATATTTCTATAATAAAAAATTGATGATGATGAAGAGATGGTCACTGGGAATGCAACTTAACAAGGAACTTCTACACACAATCCTGATTTGGGTTCGTTTCCCTAACCTTCCCCTTGATTATTGGACAGAAGAAGGAATTAGTCGGATTGCCTCGGTCCTTGGCTCTCCAATTAGACTGGATAAATTTACTGAAGGTATTATCAAAATTGCTTATGCGAGAGTGCTAATTGAGATAAGTAACTCTTTTAAATTTCCTAATAAAATTCCCATAATAACTGAAGATGAAAAAATCATCTGGCAAGAAGTGAATTATGAATGGAAACCATCGTTATGCACAAACTGTTCAAGCTTTGGTCATTCTGAGTTGAATTGTAAATTTAATAAAGTGTGGCAACCTAAAACAAGCAAAGTAACATCTAATGATGATAATTCTGAAATGATGATTGACACTAATGAAAACATAAAAGAACGTGAGCTAAACAACAATCTTAATTCTAACGTAGATATGTCTGACTCTCCATTGATAGTAGAGGTTACACAAGTAGAAAACCCTACAGAAAACATCCCACAGATCACTGATAACATGAATTTCTCACAATTCCACTCTGAGGAAACCCATAAAGTCCATTCAAACTCTGATCAGGTGAATATTATTACAAATTCAAATACATTAGACATAAATGTAGAGGTACAACCAATGTTACTTAGCCCTATCGTTGACGAAGCCATGTTACCCAATGACACTTCTGAAAGAAGCAATTCCGAGCTGAAAGTGCACAGTAGACCGGAGTCCACAGAGCTAGCTCTTTCCTCTGTTCGAGTCCACAATAACAGTAATACACGCAAAACCAGAACAGATGAAACACCGTTTGAATTCAAAGCTACATCCAACCCAGATGTGGTAGACAATCCCGCGTGGCAATCTAT
Source organism: Allium fistulosum (assembly GCA_030737815.1). NCBI lineage: Eukaryota > Viridiplantae > Streptophyta > Magnoliopsida > Asparagales > Amaryllidaceae > Allium > Allium fistulosum. The sequence continues at coordinate 12,968,388 of JASFAW010000014.1, forward strand.
TATTAGTCAACTAAAAGGAAAGAACAAAAATTCAAAAAAGGCAAAGTTACTGGGGAATGCTGCTCCCCAAGAAAACAATAGCAGTTCAAACAGCCAAATATAGATGGAGTTCCTCTTTTGGAACATAAGGGGTATGAATGCCCCAGCCAAACAATTGGAAATTAGTAATATTTTGAAGAGCAACAAATTTTCTTTTATTAGCATTCTTGAAAATAAACTATCAGCAGATAATATTGATAGATTTATGATAAAAGTCCAATCAAACTGGAAGTTCTCGCATAACATTTTCGATGGTCAGAAAAGCCGTATTCTTACAATTTGGGATTCCAATCAGTGGTCTAATATTATCCTTCATTCGACTGAACAATACATGACTGGTATCTTACATAACTCTAGTGGATTAAGTGTGTTATGTACTTCTGTTTACGCTCACAATGATGAAATGAGGAGAAAAGAGTTATGAAATTATATTATCGATCTATCTATGAATGTTAATCTTCCTTGGATTTTAGCAGGAGATTTTAACGCTACTCTATCATCTACTGACAGAATGAATAATGGCATATGTAATGGCATTGGAGATAATGATTTTATGGACTGCATAACTAAATCGAATCTACTTGAACCACATTTTTCAGGAAATTTCTACACTTGGAGGGGAGGACCTCTATTCTCGATACATAGTAAAATTGATAGAGTTTTTGTAAATTACTTATGGACTGGTAAATTCACTCACTTTGGAATAAATTTTGGTAATCATTCCATTAGCGATCACACTCCTATTATGGTAAAGATTTCTAATCAGATAGTGAAGAGAAGAAGATTACCTTTCAAATACAACAACTCGTGGCATCTCCAAAGAGGATATCAGAGCATTCTTCAACAAGATTTGGAGCAGTCCTTTCCAGGCAACGCCCTTTACAATCTTCTCTGTAAATTAAAAGCAGCAAAGGTTAGTTTGAAACGTTGGAACTCAAACAGAACCAATATACACTCTGAACTAGACAATTTAAAGGTAGAAACAAATAATATTTATAAGCTTTTAGTTCAAGATCCTTTAAATAATAGTCTTATCGATGAATACAGTACGAAAAATGACCAGCTTCATGATATTATGAGGAACATCGCAATTGAGAATGAGCAAAGAATGAAAATAAAATGGTTGACTAAAGGTGATAAACCCACAGAATTCTTTTTCTCAAAAATCAACAAAATTAATCCGACTAGGGGGAACAATCTTATACTAAATGACAATGGTTCTTGGTCTTCAGCATCAGATAATTTAGCTCTCTCTGCTACAAAATACTTTTCAGATTTGTTTTCGACGCCTACAGTCACGCATCAATTTCCAGACATAGTTTGCAAGAAAATTTTATCCGAAAATGCAAAATTAAAGATATGCAATCCTTTTCTTATGGAAGAAATTAAAACAGCAATTTTTCAGATTGATGACAATAGTTCCCCTGGCCCAGATGGAATGAATTCCAAATTTTACAAATTGCATTGGGAACAAATTAAATACGATATATGGAATGCTATGAATGATGTTCTTCAAACTGGGAAATTTATCAGAGAAATTAATCACACGTTCATCTGTCTCATACCAAAAAAACCAAATGCAGTGGATATGTGTGATTTTCGACCAATTTCCTTATGTAATGTATTGTACAAAATTCTAGCAAATCTTCTTTGTAACAGAATGAAGGAATTCATGAATGATCTCATCTCTTATAACCAGAATGCTTTCATTCCTGGTAGAGTTATCACAGAAAACTCCCTTTTGGCTTATGAGATGATTAGAGGATTCAACAGGAAAACTTCTAACAACTTATGTCTGAAAATTGACCTGAACAAGGCGTATGACAAAATTAATAGAGCTTTTATTCTTCATATGCTGATCTCTATGAATTTTCCTACCCCATTTGTGGAGGTTATAAACGAATGTATCTCAACTCCCACATTTTCGGTCTTAATAGAAGGGTCACCTTATGGTTTCATCTCTAGTTCAAGAGGATTACGACAAGGTGACCCCCTCTCACCATATTTGTTTGCTATCGCTATGGAATTCCTGACAATTAGTCTGGATATGGAATTGATCAAAGGTAATATCAAACCCATATTCCAAATTGAACCTTTGATTACACATCTGATGTATGCAGATGACATTCTCATCTTAACCAAAGCTACTATTGAAAATGCAAAGTGTATCAAGCAAGTGCTCCAAGATATGAATATCATAACAGGGATGGAACTAAATAACAATAAAACTACATTGTTTCTGAGCAAAGGAGTCTCTAACAAACCCCAAATTGCTCAGATCCTTAATTACAGTATTGGCAATCTTCCAATAGTCTATTTAGGCATTCCTCTATCAAATAACAAACTTAGAGCAAGAGACTTTGGTGGGCTGATAGACAAAATAAACAAAAAGTTTAATCATTGGCACAGCAAAATGCTCAACATTAGTGGGAGAGCTGAATTAATTAAAACGGTTATTCACCCTATTTTACAGTTCTGGATGCAATTCTCACAGTTTCCACTGACAGTAACACAAAGAATAAATTCCTTGTGTGCTAATTTCCTATGGAAATCTAAAGCCCATCCTATGAAATGGGAAGATGTGTGCAGAACCAAAGCTGAAGGTGGATTTGGCATACGGAAAATTGAAGACATTTCTAAAGCTGTGGCTACAAACCTTCTTTGGAAATTTATTAAGGGTGAATCATTATGGGCTAACTGGACTCGAAATAAGTATTGTAAAAATGCAAATATCTGGACTGTCAACATAGACCCTACTGCTTCTTATACTTGGAATACACTGCTCAGAGCTAGACAATGGGGTAAAGGTCTCATTAATAGAAATATTGTTAATGGGGATACCACAAATTTGTGGTTCGATCCCTGGCTCAATGGCTCATCCTTAATTGAAATAAGTGGTTGGAATGCCATGCATGTGGTGAGAGGATATGACAAAAAAGTTTCTGTGTTGATCTCTAACAATACTTGGAAACAACACTTAGAGCATGCCCCTATTCAATCCCATCAAATCATTCGCAATATTACCATCCAACAACAAACGGGGGACGACTACTGGACTTGGATCCCCAGTAACAATGGTAACTTCACCTTAAAATCAGCATGGAACCACCTTAGAAATAAGAACCCAGAACATTTTTGGACAAAAATCGTATGGGGAAAAGGGTGTGCACCAAAAATGTCAACTTGTGCTCTAATGGCCATTCAAGATAAATTGAAAACTAAAGACAGTGTTAGTAGATGGAATACATCTATTGACCAACGGTGTAACTTATGTGCTAGTGACCTAGAAGACAGGGACCATCTCTTTTTCAACTGTCCATATTCTCGTAATCTATTAGATATTATCATGCAGAAAATCAACATAGATGTCAATCGAAATTACAACATCATGAATATACTGGACTGCATAAGTAAGAAAATGAGAGATCAAAATTTAGCTAAGCAAGTTGACAGTATTGTTTTTACTTCCCTGATTTGGAATATATGGTGCGAACGTAATAATAGGATCTTCAGAGGGGTTGAAATGCCTGCGACCATCAGAAGCACCCTGATAATCCAAGAGATCAGATCGTTACTGCATCACTTAACCATTAATCATGAGATTAATATAGAGACTAAACGTATCTTTGAACAATGGAATCTCGCAGTGAGGTCTACTGTTCCCCATCATCCACCCTGATTTCATTATCTCCCCCTTTTGGAATCGTAGCTGCTCTGGAGCTTTTATGTAGAGAATATGGTCATTTCGAATTCCTCAGATCTACTTTGTAGAGAAAGGCGACATTTTCTCTTTCCTGGTTTCCACGTGATTCTTTGATCTGGAAGACACATTGAGTTCGGTGTATTCCTTTGCTGCTTTCCACGTGATACTTTGTCTTTTCTTTATGGTCTCTCGGTTGTATTTGTAGCTTTATAAGGCTCTGCTTTTTGGATCAAGTTGCTCCAACGGATGGTTTTGAGTGCGGTTCTCCTTTGTTTTACTCCTCCATCAGTTAAACAATTTGATTTCTGTTTGTTCTCTATTGTAATGTTAATATATGGAAGTGATATGTACTCTTTTTCCTTGTAAGGCACCCGTTTAGGTTAGGGGGATTGCAAGGTTTTAATGAGGCATATCATGGAAATATATGATTTCTGTTAATAAAGTACCTTTTTTCCAAAAAAAAAAAAAATAACATTTAACACATAACTCCACCTTTAACTATGCCGCATATTTTCACTGCCCCATACTGCACACGGATTCCACAAACATATAAGTCCGCTTGATGTTATCTCTTCTTCCCATTATTCATACATCAAATTGTGGCCCACTTTACACACATTATACAATAAACATGAAAGTTTAAATCAGTTGAAATACTACAGCATTGAAGCATAAAGGACATAATTTTATAAGTCATGACTAAACTCATTGCGGCAGCATTACTTTTAGCACTGCAATCAACAACCGCCTTTGTTCAATATTATACTGCCCACCATCTCATATTTCACTATTTCCACAAACTATCCTCATTGCCACTACTTTAGATTGACTGAAAGTGAGGCTAAAATGCAATCTATTTTTATAACAAAAAAGTGTAGCCTTTTCAAACACATTAAAACATCTTTTTTTTATTCACCAATTCACTTCAACCTGCAAAATTGTAGCATTTTTTAACACATAACAACATCTTAGTTTTATTCACCAATTGACTTCAACCTGTAACGGGTACATATTGCATTTTATTACTGTGAACATATCATCTTTCATGGATATTGACATGACTAATATGTGATTGATGTATACGTTTTACATATAGATGAAAATGTCAACCATACATACATTACTACAACTAGGCTGCTGTGTACAACCTTACCCTTGAATTGAAATGGTTGATTTGATCCAGTACTAACGGTACTATGCATATTATTGACGGACTCCAATAATACCTGCTATATTTTCTCATCTCTTACCCATTCAAACCATATGTTACTGTTACTCACACGTTGTCTTTCTGTATATAAGTAAATTGTTCAGTTTTATGTTTTCACAATACAATTACTTTCTAAGCTAACCAACAACCTCATATTGCACTTTATTTAATTGCGTTCATACTATTCTGTTTATTACTATGGCTGAAATATAAAGAGAACGACGACGTGAGAGTCAACGGTCTAGACATGCACATGCAAGAGAGCAAACTATTTCAAATAGAAGGAACCAATCAGCTGAAAGCTCTCATTTAAGTCAACCAGGTATTTACTTTATTATTACACTTTTACCTTCAGCTACATCCAAAGGCAAAATTTCTAAGATTAGAGGGTGTTCATTTGTTGAAGCTAAGATACATATAAATTTTGTTATCATATTAGGAGCACTACATCTTATTTTGTCATTATGTGCTACTGTGAATAATTTTTTGCGCACTTACAACGGAGCTAAAAATCCATGTGAACTTGGTGATTGATTTTACTGATATACCTAATGCTTTTGGACATAATTAAAAGCGAATGACCATTCATAGAGAAGTTGTACCTCCTAACGCCCATGTAAGAGACACATAGGCCTGTACAGATAAATAAATTCATTTGTTTTCTTTTAAAAGTACATTCTAATCCATATTTACCCAAATGTAAAGTCATTAAAATATTTTTCTTTTTTTAAACCTAATTCATTGTTGTATGCATTCCCTTGAGAGTATTTAAACCCTGCACTTTTAACGCAAAATGCAAAAAAAAAAAGTTTTTTTACCGCTACATTTTTGACATCGTATTCTATATTTTTTTGGATTTGACAAGGTTTGAAATAAAAAGAGACTGTTTATTTTCCTTCGGGTTAAAGTTAAATTTAATTATATTTCAACAGCAAAGTTTGGGAACTTGGACGCACTTCCCACAGAGTTAACTGCGCACGCAAACCATCGTTTAAAACTTCATAACTAAATCATTATTGGTAAAATGAGATAGTATACGATGCCCCATTTCAATGTAAATTTTGGGACTTTTTTAAATTCAAAAATTAGTGTTAGTTTCATATTTTTTATGTTAATTCTCTTTTTTCCAAATAAGGACAAAAATAAATATTGCTAACGATATTTTTTTCTAATAGCATATGTTTTATACTTGCTTAAATAACAGTCAGTTTGTTCGGTGAGATGTGTTTTTCATGGAAATTAATACAACTCTTTTGACAGTACATATATAAACAAGGAATACAACTCTTTTGACAATACATATATAAACAACGTTACTTCCATTTCAAACAAAAAGAATCTTATTTGGTATCAACATATAATTATTAAATCATGATGAAATGCCACCCAGTTTATTTGCTACAAATATAAACCAACTGTCTGCTTGCTTGATAATATATAATCTATCAAAGTATTTGCTATGTAATTAATGTTTGAGTATTTAATCTTTGCCTTTGAACATACTTTTTGCCTATCAAGTAGTTTTAAATTCATTATTTTTGTTGCAAAGGTTATTATTACACTTTTGTCTCAGCTAATAAAGTTTTAACTGACTTATTTGATATCAACATATAATATATAAAAAGGGTTAGAATTTACGTAACATGCAACTTTTATCAACTTTTAGAATTCATCTAACCCGTTTCTTATATTATACCATTATGGTAACTGATATTAACTATTTCCATATTGCTAACTTATTTGAGAAAATATATACAATTGAACAGTTGAGTTTATACCTATGATCTGACATTTATGGTCATAATATTACATTTTTTTACCAAAATTTAAATTACTTTTGTCCGTCGTATTTGTTTAATTTTTAAGCTTTCAATTGCATAGAAAGTTACATTCCTTTTCCGTTTCTTACCTTCATTAATAATATTTCCATTTTAGTTGTTCCTATGCTACAACACTAATGTTCAGTGGTAAAAAACATGTTTTTTATAGGTTGGTTTTTGTATCATTAATGGCGATATTAATTTTATACACTACTGTTCAACATTTATATATGGTACCTTTTACAAAGCAAGTTGACTATGATTTTTGACATGACCAGACTGTGTGAATTTATATAACATTTCAATTTTTTACATGTAAACGTAATATGTACGTTTTTGACTCAGAGTGAAAGTATTCGCTTTTTTTTATGAATGGTGTGTGATACTTTAGTAGTAATATATTAAGTTTGCGTTATTATGTTCAACAGATCCCAATATGTTTGTACTATTTATATACAGAGAGTACTTCAAACATTGAGAACATTAGGTTGCATGAACATTACACTGTCCACTTTTAGATTCTTGGTGGGTAACCTCAACTTTTTTTTATAGCCTGTCAATAAACGTTGCTCACCATTCTGCGACCAAAATTATTGCACACGTCTTCATGTCCGATTAAAATCTCTTTTTGTCCACTAGCATTTTCCATTTTTTCTAGCTCTCACAGTGTATGAGCATATGTGTCACGGTTTGTCCTTTGCACTGAAGTCTGATCTATTATTGGCAGTCATCTTCAGTCTAAAAATCGTTTCTGTTTGTTACTGTTCTGTATTGTAGCTGTTTTACAGAACGTATTCTGTCATTTGCTAAAGTAGAATTAATCGTTATTGCATTATGAATATTATTGCATATGTGTCATTTACTGTTTCAACCACTCACTTTCTCATTTCATTTCTACTGTTGTAATTCTACTCATTCTTATGTTGGTAATAATTTAGGATCATCTGAATATGAAGAACAAAGGATATGTCGATCCACTTTCATTACAAGCTATAACAGTGGTCGAAACTTTATTGCTACACAGTATTTTCACAACCACATGCTACCTGGTCCTACCTACTGCTCATTTTGTGGCTCCAAGAAATTCTTTCATGAGACTTTGGAGATTTGCTGTAAGAATGGTAAAATTACCATTCAAAGACCAACAACACCTCAACATCTACTAGATTTGTATACTGATCAAACCGAAGTTGGTACGCATTTTAGAAGTAACATAAGGTCTTATAACAATGCTTTTGCTTTTACATCGATGGGTGCTAACATTGATCATAGCTTAGCAAATGCAACAAATGGAGTTTATTCATATCGTGCACAAGGCTCCGTATATCATAGCATCGGTAGTTATTTACCTATGGATGGAATGCGACCAAGGTATTTGCAGTTATATATTTATGATACTGACCACGAGATTGAAAATAGACAACACGATAATGCAGCATTGAGGCCAGACCTCCTTTTGACACTAAAACATATTTTAGACATCCACAATCTATTTGTACAAGAATTTCGACATTTGAGCCAGCGGGATGATATACAAAATTGTAGAATAAGAATAAAAGAGCTTGCAGTAAATAGACACATTCATGAGTTACCTACCGCGTCACAAGTAGCAGGTATCACTGTAGGAGATGAAGAAGATACCCATTTGAATAATAGGGATATTATAGTTCAAACAAGAAGTGGAAATTTACAAAGGGTTCAAGATACTGCAGGGTTTTATGATCCATTACAATATCCACTTTTATTACCATATGGTGAACATGGATGGGATCTACACATACATGACAATGGAGCCACAACAATAAGTTGTAGAGCTTATTACTCTCATCTTTTGCAGGTGAATAACATTCCATTAACCTTAACTTGCTTTTATTTTTATAATCGTTATTGATTTGTTTATGTGTTTAGATACGACCAACGGAGATGTCACTAATTTTGAATGGCGGTCGCCTATTGCAGCAGTATGTGGTTGACAATTATGTTAAAATAGAAACTATGCGACTGAGGTACCTCCGTAACAATCAAGATACTATTAGAGCTGAATTATATCAAGGTTTACAAGATGCTCTAACTTCTGGAGAGACGACCGCCGGTTAGTAATACTTCATAACCAATTTTTTTATTATGTTTCTTTAACTTCATATGCAAAAATTATATACTGTAATTTTTTTCTTTTTACTATAACCTTTAGGAAATGTTGGTGTTCGAAAAATTCTTCCATCATCTCACACCGGTAGTCCTCGAGATATGCATAATCGATATCAAGATGCAATAGTGCGAAGGTATGGATAACCAGATTTATTTATTACTATCACATGTAATGTTAAGTGGTTAGTGATTACACAAGAACTACTACCCGGTCAACAAGCGCAAGATAGACTCGATTTAACAACAAGGATATTTCGTGCAAAATTAGAACAACTAAAACACGACTTATACGAAAAAGGCGTATTAGGCAAAGTCATTGCGCATGTGCACGTCATTGAGTTTCAAAAGAGAGGTCTACCTCATTCACATATATTAATTATTCTACATGAAAATGATAAGATTAACAACCCTGACAATTATGACGCTTTAGTGAGGGCTGAAATCCTAGATAAAGATTTAGAACCCGAATTACATGCTGAAGTTGTAAACAAATGGTTCATACTCCATGCGGTCGTTTCAACACTAATGCTGCGTGCATGAAAAATAATCAATGTAATAAAGGATTTCCAAAATCTTTTGCACCTATAACTTTACAAGGAAGTGATTCGTATCCGATTTATAGAAGACGTGATAATGGAATAAAAGTACAAAAAGGTGGACAAATAATTGACAATCGTTGGGTCGTTCCTTATAATCCTTATTTACTGTTAAAATATGATTGTCATATAAATGTTGAAATATGCTCAAGTATTACATCTGTGAAATATTTATATAAATACGTTTATAAAGGGTCGGATCGTGTTTCTGTAAACGTATCTTCTAACACTAACGATGAGGACGAAATTTCTTAGTTTGTTAACGCTAGATGGATTTGTGCACCTGAGTCAATATGGCGAATATTTAAATTTCCACTAACTTCTATTTCTCCTTCTGTTATAGGACTACAAATACATCTTCCAAATGCACAACAACTACAATTTAGTGCACACGAAAACCTAGAAACTATTTTGACTGATGAACATAGATCTAAAACAATGCTTACTGAATTTTTCACTAAGAATATTAACGATGTAAATGCACGTCAATACTTATACTACGAATTTCCTGAAAAATATTGGTGGGAATATAAACATAAAGAATGGATACGTAGACGAAACAATCGTAAGGTAATTGGTCGAATTTATACAGTATCTCCTACAGAAGGGGATCGATTTTATTTACGATTACTTTTAAACCATGTTAGAGGTCCGACATCTTTTACGCACTTACTTACCGTTAATGGAACTCAGTATAACACCTTTAAAGAAGCCGCAGAACATAGAGGTTTGCTCGAAAATGATAACAGTATAAAGCAATGTTTACAAGATGCTTCAAACACACACATGCCCACCGCTTTAAGAAGATTGTTCGTCACAATTTTAGTGTACTGTGAGCCTTGCATGGTGCGAGAACTATGGGATGATTTTTTACCATATTTAATTGAATATTATCCTTCTACGCATACCGTTAACCAAAATAATATATACTTAGTAAACCGATGTCTTTTTGACCTTAATAACCTCCTAAAACAGTATAACAAAACTATTTTCGACTATGACATCCCTCATAACAATTTAGATTTTTCCCGCCACTACAATATTTCAACCCTTATTTTAGAAGAACAATCTATAGAGATACCACAAACCGATATAGATTCTATAAATAACTTAAACACGGAACAAAATGAAGCATTTCAACTTATCATGCATTCAGTAAAAGAAAAAAATAACTCAATATATTTCATAGATGGTCCAGGAGGTACAGGAAAAACGTATCTTTATAAAGCGATTTTAGCCCAAATACGAATCCAAGGCCTTATTGCTATTGCGGTTGCTACCTCTGGAATTGCTTCTCTAGCGTTTCCTGGAGGTCGAACTGCGCACTCTAGATTTAAAATTCCTATCAAATTGGATTCTACATTAACATGTCACATTCCTAAACAATCCGATAATGCAAAACTATTGCGTTTGGCCACTGTTATACTCTGGGATGAAGCAACAATGGCTCATCGTTACGCATTTGAAGCCTTCGACAGAACGTTAAGGGACCAAACAGGTATAAATACACCATTTGGTGGGAAGATTATTATATTAGGTGGTGATTTTTGACAAGTTCTACCCATTGTCGTAAAAGGTACTAGGGCTTAAATAGTCGATTCATGTATAGTACGATCATATTTGTGGACAAGTGTACATGTAATTCATTTAACACAAAATATGCGAGCGATCAACGATCAATCATATGCCGAATTACTTTTACGTATCGGAAATGGAATAGAACCTTATGTACAAGATGATCTTATTAAACTCCCAGATGACATTGTTATACCCAACACCAACGCAAGTTCTCTATGTCGTTTAGTTGAGGAAGTCTTCCCTACACTCCACGAAAATTTAGGTAACACTGATTATATAATGAATAGAGCAATATTAACACCAAGAAATGAAACAACGGATGAGATAAATAATACAATCATACATATGTTTCCAGGGGATGAACATGTTTATTAATCTTTTGATAGAGTTGAAGATGATACTACTAATTTGTATCAGCCGGAATTTCTAAACTCGCTTGCTTTAAGTGGCTTGCCACCGCATAAACTAACACTTAAAGTAGGATCACCAATAATGTTACTTAGAAATATAGACCCAAAAATTAGATTATGTAATGGAACACGATTAATATGTCGTATCTTCCACACAAATCTCATTGATGCAGAAATTACAGTTGGTCATTATCGTGGTACAAGGGTATTTATTCCACGTATCCCCCTAAAGCCTTCTGAAAATATTAACATGCCTTTTAATTTAATTCGCAAACAATTCCCAATTAAATGATCATTCGCTTTAACAATTAATAAATCACAAGGACAAACCATTCCTCATGTTGGAATTTATCTTCCAGACCACGTTTTCAGTCACGGTCAACTATATGTGGCGTTGTCGAGAGGAGTATCAAGCAACTCAACAAAAATTTTAGTACACAAGGGAAAAATTCCACGTAACAAGGGAACTCACACTAGAAATGTTGTCTATAAAGATGTTTTATTGTCATGTAATCAAAACTTAAACTATAATTAAGAGTATCTTTCCTTCCAAACTTTTTTGACATACATTATTCATCTTCATAATATCAGTGAGTAATGTCATTCTACAATTACCAAACGGACTTCATTATTTCACTTCTATTTCAGTTACTTTTCTTTACCATGTATTAATTTATACTCGACTTTGAAACTTTCATTTAGATCACAATATACAACAACAATAAATCTAAATTTTTAAGCTCATTATACAAACATTTATTAAACAAAATGATCCCTAAAAAAAAGTTTTTAACTCCGCCATCACCTATTACTTACTGATGCCGGTCTCAAGCCGGATAAAGGAGGAGAGAAAACATTTTATGAACAAATGGTGACATTTTTCTTCGTTCACGTCATCAAACTGCAACAATAAAGTCCTCTTCTATAGGTCACATTAAAACGAATTTAACTCACGGTTGTCTATGCACACGTCCAACGGACGTGCCATACATACTGGTTTAATTAAAGCAAGGAATTCAATTCTAGAAACCTAATTGGTGATGTAGCGTGTAGTTTAGTGAAATAGTGGAATTGAATAGACATAAAATTCCATGATAAATACAAAAATATAGCCTTTGATATGGGAATAGAAACCAAAGTTTATGTTGCAAACAAAGAAAATATGTGATTGCTTTTGAGTTACAAATGATGACTATGACTGCATTTGGCAGATATAAAAACAAACAATTGAGTAGATGAGGCAAACAACCAAAGGTATTGAACAACCATAACAAAGATAGAACATACTGTTTTGTTAGGAGAACAAAGAAACCGAGCACAAAGAAATCAAACACAAAATTCATAATTTGATTGTGTAAAACACAATAAACTTGATTAGTTTACTGCTAGAAGAAATTGTATTATTAGAGTAATAAAAAATCATAAATAATAATTTCATAATAACACATAAGGCTACAGAGGTAATAAAACTGTAAATGAGGATGGGTAGTAAGGGCTCTACTACTATAAATATGTGACGGTCTTTTTATGTGCATATTTTTAATAAACCACATACGCATAATGGTCACACCACTTTAAAAAACATGAAATACTTCTTCAATATTCAAAAATAAATATTTTACATTAGACAATCAAATTAATGATATGGGCACGATCACAAACATAAAAGAATAAATTATTTAAAACATACTTAAGATGTCATTATTGGAGAACAAAGAAATCGAGCACAAAGAAATCAAGCACAAAATTCATAAATTTGATTATGTAGAACACAATATACTTTATTAGTTTACCGTTAGAAGAAACTGTTTTGTTAGATTAACAAAAAAGCATAAATTAAAATTTCATAATAACACATAAGCCTACAAAGGTAATAAAATTGTAGATGAGGATAGACAGTAAGGGCTCTACTGCTATAAATATGTGGATAATCCTCTTATGTGCATATTTTTAATAAACAACTTATTCAAAATGGTCATACCATTTTAACTAACATTAATTACTTCTTCAATATTCAAAAATAAATATCTTACATTAGACAATCAAATTGATGATATTGGCACGATCACAAACATAAAAGAAACGAATTATTTAAAACATACTTAAGATGTCATTATTGTGCTTTTTTATTTTACTATTATGATTATGATATCCATAATTATATATATATATTTATATATATCATTTAAGATAACATGAAACACTTTTACAATCACAAAAGAAACTATAAATAAAATCTTGGAGAAAACTACCCATCACCAAACATAAACAAAAAAAATATTGACAAAGTTGGAAAAATGTTTGAAAATGACAACATAAAGTGGTTTAAAATTGATAATATTGACACAATCACGGACATAGAAGAAACAAAATATTTTAAACACGCTTAAAATATCAGTATTGTGAATTTTTGGTTTACTTTTATGATTATGATACTCATAATTTGGTATATATCTTTTTAGGTAACATGAAACGCTTTTACAGTAATAGATGAAATTGTAAATAAAATCCAGGAAACAACAACGTAAACATGAACACAAAAGTATTGAAAAATTTGGTAGACTAGACCTGAAGCAGATAAGATTATAACAAATTTGAAAACTTTATACAAAATAAGGATTAAAACTATAATATAACAGTCTAAAAATAAAAACTTACCTATTGATCTGGTGAAAAGAACCAAAGCATGGGGATTGAATGTAAATAGCATTCCTAAGAAAACAACTTCATAAATGAAAATAATCAACAACTTTTAACGACTTTGAAAACGATGAAATGAAAGTAATCAACAAACAACTTTAAACTACTGTGAAAAAGATGAAACGAAAGTTACCAAATATAAAACATCTAGATTCCGGATCCATATTGTTTTAATTCAATGATTTCCTACAAAATAAAAGGTGTTACCTTAAATGATTTGAAAGAAATATAGTTTATGAGAATCAAGAGAGAAAATAGAAGTTGGAAATGTTGACAAAATTGAAAAACATATTAGAAGATTGAATTAAGCAGAAATGGAGAAAGGGTTTTAGGAAGATGAATTTGCAAACTAATGGGAAGAGAGGACAAAGTTATAGAAAAAGAAAGGGGAACTATCAAAAGGGGTTTTGGACCAAAGGTCCATATTCTTAAAGCTAATACATGAAAAGTCCTTCCCCATGAATCCATGTACCGTGTTTTGTTAATTTTTACCAAACTGTCCCCTTCTAGAAAATCAGCCAAAAATCGGCCCAGTATAGAAATCAGGGGTAAAAGTGACATATATTAGGCAAAAACTAAAAATAGGGACCTAACTTTCATAACTTTTATAGGAAAGACTATTCTTATATCATTTTTTAATTCTAGGGAGTCGACAGTCATTCCTTGACTATCAAAAATATGTTTTCTTAATTATTAATAAATCAAGAGTAGAAGAATGCTAAGAGATAAGACAATGAATAGCAATAAGTATAATGGATACACGAATTATGATTGAAAAAGAGTTGGAGGGGGAAATTGCAAATTGTTTACTCAAATCGATGAGAGATAAGTATTTGGCTTTAGATTGAATGAGAAATAAGAATACGAAAATTCTTTTATTCTATTTTATATATAATAGAATAGATATGCATTGCCGTGGTTTCTCTTTCGTAGTTGTGAAGAATGGGATCTTCAGCTTATAATATCTTTTCCTCGCATGTATAACACACACTATTCCAAAGTTGTAGAGTTGCAATTTGCAATTACACTAGTCTAAAGTCCAAATAACACGTACTTGGCATGGTTCTACACTCCTCCTATTCCCGTCGAAAGTGCAGGACTGTATCTTCCTCATCCATGACCCTGCAAATGAAAAATATGGTTGTCATGGTAGCAGTAAATATACCAATATAATACCATTACTAAAAACATGGTAACCAATATTGAGTTTTATCAATATAAAGTATTATCGGTCTAATAACGGTAACTTACCAATGATAACAGTAAATTCAACGACAAGAAGATGCCAAAACCAGTGGTAACGGTAAATTTAACAATAATTTTTATCCTACCATTTTATTATAAAATTGATCCAAATAATGGACACTTGTTAAAGTTTATCAAACTTTATTTAGACATTTGTGGTTTAATTTATGATAATTCTTTCTACTTAATTTGTTTTTCAACTTTGATTTTTAAGATGAGCCAAGTCGTTCTTTCATGTAGCCATTAATAACTTGTAATGAATCAAGTAATTTTTGGAAGTCAACTAATAAAACTAATGTGTCGACATACACACACAGATGTGTATATGTGTGTGTGTGCGCGCGCGCGCATTGGTGGAATCAGTATCAATAACAATTAACTTAGTTTTTATCATTATCGAAGAAATAATACAACATAATTTTGATGCCTTTATCTATTGGAAAATTTACCATCATCGATCATCAGCACACCGGTCATTTTACTTGTGGTAATGGTAAAATGACGGTATCCATTTTTGGTTTACCAATTGAACCGGTAAGTAATGATTTTCCATATTTGTAGCGGTAACCGTTACCATAACAGCCTTAGTTAAAAAGTAACATGTTAATCAAGTATAATGTAATAATTCACATAGCAAATTGTTTACTCCCGTTACATAAAAAATGATTTTTGACACTTGTTTGATGAAGAAAATAGTGATGCATGCTGCTATGATCGGTGAATGATTATGACTATTAGAGTCATCATAGATGTGATAAATCAAGGTTAGGAAAAATATACAAATATTTGCATTTTTTTTCAAAAAATTAGTTTTGATAACATAAACATACATTTACAGCTATTTGCAAATAGTCGCAAATTCTTCTCATCCTTTATTCATCACAGATATATCAGATAGCTATGATGACTCAGATAGTCATAGCCTTTGCACAACATTGTCTTTTTCGTCAAATAAGGATCCAAAATCGTTCTCCAAGTAATGGGAGTAGCATTCTTTGCGTTCAACAATTTGCTAAGTGAGTTAATGCGTTATAATTGTCACCATATTAATTTTGAACATATCATATTAATTGGTATATTTTCATTTGTATGTTTATGGGAGAGGTGGATGTAGTTCAGCAATTTGGAAGAGAATAAGAAGAAGATAGAACCTTGACTGGTGTGTATTAGTTGGACTTTGGACTAGTGTAACTACAACATGCAACTTTACAAGTTTGGACCAATGTGTATTATTTGGACTTTGTATCTATTTATTAACGTTTGTTGCAATTTGCAACTCTGCACTGCCACTGTATTTTGAAGAAAAAAATATCAATTAACCTTGTCGGACGGCGTTCTTTACCAAGCTTTTCCCTCAAGCGTGATCCCAATAAAAAATTTAAGTAGCTTTTACAGAAACTGATTGGCTTCGTCTTCGTACACAACGATGAAGTAGTGTTGAATTCAATGTTGTTTATTTTTTTATTAAGTATTCATTGTATTAACATAAAATAAATTTATTTTCCAATTATTTCGATGATTTAAAATTTATTTACACTTTGAAAATATTTTATATTTATTACGAAAATTTATTCCATTTTAATATATTTTCTAACAAGAATTACTTAATTAATATAATTTATTGAAACAAAATATTATATTAAATAGACTTTAGTAAAGTAAAAAATTATTTTCCATAATAATAACTATCAAAAATTAAATTTTAACATTTGTATTATTTACTCATACGGTGTACAAAGTAGGGCTGTTATAGTTGTTATGATGCAGATTCTCTTCATGAGTGAAAAAGGAAAAGAAAAACAAAGAAAACTACCAGGGAGTCGGAAGCTTCCATATTTCCTCTAATTCTCCAATCCATATTTTAGATTACTTTCCTTCAAATTCCACAAGAGAAAGCATGTATATAAAGTGTACATAACACATATGAACCATTTCGTTGTACGCATACGTGATCTCCTAGATGATCCGCTAGAAAGGTATTATTCTTATATATACTACTATATATAATATCACATCCAACTGATAATAATTTATCAATTCTATCAATCATTCAATAATTAATTTTAACTATTTAAAATTAATTACGAAAATCCAAAGTTGAGTGAGATTAACTCACCTTTATTTTTATTGTTACCTCGCGTTCTGGTTCCGATTTAATTCGGACGAATTTTGAAATTAACTGAAAATCTCTGCGACCTCTAGACTTACCCCAGTTGACTCCATAGCAGATATCTCCCTATTTCGGACCCAACGTGACTGACCGCGTTGGATTCCAATTTAAAATGAATAAGATATTTGATTTCCAGGAATTTAAATTTATAAATCAACATATATTACAAAATCTCTAAACAATATGCAAAACATACCCAACAAAGCCCAACCTACACACATCACGTTCGGCCCATCCTCCCTTCATTTCTTTATTATTATTATTGTTATTATTATTATTATTATTTAAAGAAACCTCCCAATACCGAGTTAAAAATGAAACTGGCCCGCCTAAACACCTTCTCCTCCAAATGCATGTACAAGAAAAACAGACCCAATATCACATGTACGTGCACATCATCGACAAGGAGCTCGGCTTCACGAAATTCCACCCAAACCTCTCAGATCAACTCACTATCGCGCCCTCTATCCTCTCATCCACTCACAGTCGAACTCGAGCCCCTTGCCCTCATCGCGACATCAAGAACAGTACACGATCCTGTAATGTCGTGATCACCAAATCACCACCGAGTGCCACCGAACTCGACCAATAGATGCGCCTTCCCTCTAGAATCGCCCCACCGCCCTTAGAATCGCCTAACGCTTCCTTGAATAAAAAAAGGAACCCTAGATCGACTGTGAAAAATCGAGCTCGATAAAACTCAGCCGCACCACCCATACTTTATATTAAATCGAAGAGGAAGAAGAAATATGATTTTTAAAACTAGTCTTGGATTTTTTTTATCAAGTGTTTGAAGAGGAATAAATTTTTGAAGTTCTGCTCTTTTCTTTGTTTACTATTGGGCTCAGCTGTGATGTTTAAAAAGACGAAGGGAGGCAAAACGTGTATTACACGACAGGGAACAGTGATTTGAGGGGAGGTTAAAAGTGTAGATGTGAAACCTTTTGTCAAATCCATCATATATATACATTATTTAAATTACGAAATGTCTCGATTCCGTAGCTTAAAATCTTGATCTCCTATCGAGGTGTGCCACTAGGCGTTCATAATGTTATACCCCTATTCCGAACGCAATAGAAAAGGTATCGAGCCCTAATTCGATCATATGGAGAAGATAGCTTTTTGGACCCAATTATTATATTGAATTTTCGATATAAATTTCAACGCGTTTATATACCGTACGGTCAAACGGTAACTCCAAACGTTACGAAATTTGAAATCCGATAATAATACACTATTATGAATCCAACGGAACTAGTTTCGTCGAAATCCAAGACTGTGCCCCCGGAATGCTATTTTTAAATGTAAATTCAAACGGTATATTTTTAAGACTGAACAAACCACTTTTAAATTCAATTTTAAAGTTTTTATTATCTTCATTATTATTAATATAAATTTTTATAAGCCTTAAAATTATTTTTAACAAGCTTAAAACTCAGAATTCAATATTTTAGCCAATTTCTAATTATTAATTCAATGATAAAATTATCCCATAAATAGTTATATTTGAATTCAAGTTAAAAATTAACTTTTAAATTATTAAAATCAATTAAATATTCCAATTTCAAATATCCAAAATTATGGGTCGTTACATTCCTCACCCCTTATAAGAATTTCGTCCTCGAAATTGCTAGGTAAGAAGAATGGTCCAAAACCCGATAACTTTTTCCAAAACTAACTGGTTTAAACAACTCCTCCAAAGCAATTTATTGAATCCACAACATCACTTTTTTTAATGCCCAAATTCATTTGTAGATTCCAATAATATTATCCCCTCAATCATTCGAGTTATAATTTAAAACCAAAATTTAAATTATCAAAATTTTCTTCAATTTTTTTCTCAAACTCCTTAAATTTTCGAAAAATTTCACCAGCGTCTCCTTTGCGCGGCTAGATCCGAAAACTACAAAACTGCCTCTATGGGCCCCAAATCATCAAAAGAAAACAAAAGCCAAGTGGCTCAATCAGAAAACCATCAATTTCATACAGCAATTTAAACACATACTTTTTAATCGGGCAATCAAATTTTACTTCTGAAATCGAAGACATCAATTTATCTTTTGCTTTTAAATATCCTACATCTCACTTACCAATAGTATTCAATCACATAATTCAAAATCATTTTATTTATTTCCTTTCAAATTTTCCACATTTGCTTTACTTAAGCCCGTACGATGTACATATATCATTCATACGCAGTATCAAATCCGATCGCTCATTCGATCACACAATTTTACTTCCGAACTAGTATTGTTCACATGACTCTCTAGTGCGGACTCAGATCTGGTTCCTTGATCAGAAACCATCATCCTCCTTGCATAGCCATATACTATGATAGAGAATCCCAGAATCAATCAAAATCCATATCCAGGTTCGCCGTCGAAAATCGAGCGAAAAATCCTGACTCGGATCGGTATAACTATCTCGAAATTCTGTGCTCGAATCTGGATCAAATCGTTATGCAAATAATATGCGTACAACTTACGTGTTCATTCCCAGTTTGATTATTAGCTATATCAACTTCTTTTTATTCACATTTTCTTCACAATTGTTATCCACTTTTATTTTATCCACTTCCAATTTTCCACCTTTATTTATTTACGTTTATTTAATCTGCATTCAAATATTTTCTTAGTATATTCCTTTTCATACTCATCTTATTTATATTCACAATTATCATACACAATCACTTATTTACCTAGCATATTTTTCCAATACCAATTTTTACTTAGGAATTTCACCATCAATATGTTAAGCCTATTATAAACATTTTATACAATGTTCTTAGATTTATTTCCACTTCATCACTTTGTGCTATATCCATTTCTATTCAAGTTAAATTTTCAATTCCATTTGAACTCGATTTATCTTCCAAATTTTAAATATTGAATTCTATCAACCATCTCTAAAACCATATTTGATTCACTAATTATTTTAAATTAGTTCCATTCATCATTTCAAATCTCAATAAATTTTATTTCTAAACTTTTATTTTATTTAGTCCACTCGAATTAATTCTTCAATTCCACTTTATTTAACATAACTCAAATTAAATTATCATTCCAATATTCAACTTCAATTCCATTTACTTACTAATTAAATTAATTAGTTCATCCACACATTTATTTCAAACTTAATAAATTCTATTTCAATAATTATTTCCTTTAGCCTACTTAGGTTTAATTCCTCAAAATTCACTCTTATTTAACTTAATTTAAGTAAAATTTCACTCCGTAAAATCAAATTTCAAAATTTCTTAAGTTATCAAACTTACTAATATTCTATTCACCAATTCTTCCAATTCACTTCGTTTAATTGGTTTAATTTACTAATTTATTCCATTATCACTCTTACTTTCATTTAACCCTTCTTAAGTTAATTTTATTCCCAACAATTTCAAACTTTTATAAGTTATCAAACTATTTTATCATATTTTTCCAATTAACGTTTTAAATGAAAATCCAAGAGTTTAACTTCTTATTCCCAATTTATTTCAAATCATTTTTGAAACCAAATACATATTGTATATCAATTATTCCTTTGCATTTCAAACCAAAACCAGTTTTGCAACAAACTCCAATTTAAAACATTCAGGTAGCAATTCCTCTCTTGGAAACACGAAAATTAACACCGATGATGTCGTGATCATTATAGGAATTATTTTCCAGTGACCGAAGTAAGTTCAGTGCTTTTTATTCCTTTAAAAGCCATTTTCAAATATTTTTATTCCAAATATTTCCCAAATAACATCACCATATTTTTCCAAGACTTCGAAAATCATTTTCAAATCCATGGGTTTAAATTTCCAAATTTCCAACTTTGGAATCTCTCTTTACATCTATATTTAAATATTCCTTTGGAATTTTTTTCTATTTAAGATTATAAATTACAATTATAAACTCAAGTTTACAAATTCATTTTGTTGTATGAATTATTTCTTAACTTTTGGTTAATATCACCTTTTATTCAATTACCATAGCAACAAATGATAATGGTTTAATATTATCAATTCCTAGCAACCAAGCACACCATATACACTACAATAATTTTACAAAAATAATTTCTTTTATATATAAATATAATTTGGGTAAGATTATTTCATTTACCCCATTTCAAAACAATACTATGTCGAGTTTCTCTATTTAAGTGTTTAGAGATCCCTATCAATAACGTTAATTACACGTATTGACCAGAATCCATAACCACTCAACAAACTAATCAACACAATATAAAAAAATTTATATTCACTAACAAATACGCGCTTATATCCATCAATACGCTCAAACTCATTCTAGAGTGCTACTGACCTTATCTCTGATGAGTAATTCCCACCAGAGCCAAGGTTCTCACTTAACCTTCAGCTCTTATACCAAATGTGATGGCTCGGACTTTCGACGCTCGAAAATTGACATCAATACGTCCACTGTATTACATGCCGAACAATCGAATGCCAGAAATACCAGATCGTTAAGGAAAATAAGAAAGAGGTAGAAGAAGGAAATAGAAATAACAACACAGAATCTCACAATCGTAGATCTTTATACAAAAAGAACTATAACTGTTTTTGTACATTACATCATCAGAGTACAACACAAATCAATAGCATAATACTGGACAGTTATAATAACTTGTCCTCACAAAAGCTGAATATACAGCCTACAATACACAATGGAATATAAATCAGATACGTGAAATACGCATTAGCCATCCAGCTCGTCTCCTGAGCTCCATAGCATCCTATCATGTATCTGTAATACTCGGTCTGACCTAAGCATTATAATAAAATAACACCCGTGTCAGTCTGGAAAAATCAACGTGAGAAAACACACTCAATTTGAATTATTAAAGTTGTAACGACCCATATTTTTAGCTATTTTAAATTATTAAATTTAATGAAATTATCAAATAAAAATGGTTAAAAGATAAAAATTTAATGATTTTGAATGTGAGTTATTGGATATGAACTATAATAATATTCTGGATAAACAAATTTCGAAGATTTAAGTAATAACAAGTATTGAATGAAATTGCGATGTATGGAATGTGTCAAATCAATAGTTGGATTAAATAATAAATGTTGAATTCATTAGACGTAAATAAAGTAATTGATTGATAACTAAAATGTATTTAAAAATCTAATATTGAGAATTTGTTGAATATTGAGCAATTAAATTGTTTCAATTAATATTGGAAGTTATTTGAATAACTGAACAACGGGAATTGAACAACTATATAGTGGAAATAGTTATTTTATAATTTGAATTTGTTTTAAAAGTTAAATCTTACAAGTTCATTAACTAATATTTCAAAAGATAGTGATTTATTGAATTATCCAAATTGATTACACTTAATATTGTAAATATTTGAATAATTGAATTTCGAATTAAATATGACTGAAAATGACATCGGAAATTGTTGTAAAGTTTATTTAAACAATAATGAAGATTTTTAACACTAAGAATTGGATTTAAAACTGAATAATTAGAAATTGAAAATTGTATATTATAATCGAGACGTTAAAAATAGCGATCCGGGGCACAATCTCGGAATTCGACGAAACTAATTCCATTGGATCCGTAATAGTGTGCTATTATTGGATTTCAAATTTTGTAGCGTTTAGAGTTATCATTTGGTCGTACGGATTAGAAATGCGTTGAACTAAATATCGAAAATTTAATATTTTAATTCGATTCGAAAAGCTATCTTCCACATACGATCGAATTAGGACCCAAAACATGTTCCATTGCATTCAAAATATGGGTAAAAAATTATAAACGCCTGGCATCACGTCTAGTTTGGAGTTTGTTTGAAAAGTATGAAAAAAATTGGAAGATAGTAATGAAATAATACTATATACATATATAAATACTGTACATCACAGTGAAACCCTAGTTATAATTCATGGTCGCCATTCTTTACATTTTAATGGACGATAGTGGCTTGTCTTCTCCCTCAATTTCCTTCCCATCCACTCATTTTCATCAAAACCTTCCAATTGGAAAATCGAAAAGCTCGTCGAGCTCACCACATCCAACGGTGGCGATCGATTTTCATAGCCTCGTTTGGTCACAGTTCGCTCGAGAAAGGTACGAGTTCACTTGTGTTTTCCAAGGGCTAGAGGCGGCCGAGCTCCTTATGCTTGCGGCCAAAGGTGGAATGGAGCATGGGCTTTCGTGTGGCATCGCCTGATCTTCGTCACAGCGATCATAGAGGGGTGCGACATCTAGGGTTGAAGGCGTGCGTTTGGGTTCCTTGACCTGGGACGCGAACGAAGAGGGGAGAAGGAATAGTGTGCGGCTTTGATCTTGTCTCAGAAATCAACGGTCGTGATTTAATGGGTATAATAAAAAAAGAGAAATTGTTTATTTAATTGGTGTTCAAACTTTAAAATGTGTATCTCTCTCATACTTTATCTGAATTGGACGAAACCTTTTGCGTTGGAATCGTGGTGACGACCACTACATCATGAAATCGATTTGGAGACGTTTGGAGCTAATTAAAATTTTTGGTCAAATCGAACACCGTTCGATTTGATTTAAAATTGAAATCTCAAGGTGAGTGTTTTATAACGCTCACAACGTAATAGAATATTCTCATGCTAGTAAAATTGTTATTATTAAGTGATATGTTTTTTTATTGGTCTTTGTTTGATAAATTTAATTGTCATCTAGATTGTCATCGAATTTAATGTTAGAAATTAAAATTGATAGTCAAATTGAAATTAGAATTTAATTGCAATTAACTTACCTGATATTAATGACCATGAAATTGCCATGAATTATATTGGATGTTTGTTTGCGATGGATGCTATGGACTGATATTTGTATGTTTGGATGTTTATTTGTTTATATATATCATGTCATCACCCGGTGTATTATCTACAGTATATAAACTGTAAATTGAATTATTTCGAATAAATTAAGAAATAGGTTAAAATGATATATACCTATGACATTGGGTTTTGAATTGAAATGATATACATCCATCCCTGAAATATAATTGAAATAACTGATCACTTGACCGTAGGATAGAAAATTATATATGGACACCGGATTGGTTAAATTAAATAATTTTCAAAATCTTTGATTCGGAATTTTTTAAATGGTTTTGACTTAAAAGAAATAAAAATCAAATGTATAGAAATCAAATTATTTTCGAACTAGAGTTCTAAATGTTGAAATTTAAATTTGGTAATCGAAATTGTTTAATTAATTGAAGTTGAGATTTTGAAGTTATAATCAAAATAAAATTTGAATTTTGGAAATCGATTTGTTTTAAAAGATTTGATTTTTATTCGAACTTTAAAAATTGCTAAATAAAAGCAGTATAATTGATATTTCGAAATTGAGCTCGAAATTGAATTATATTTGAAATTGAATTTTTAAAATTGAATATTGAAGGATAATTTGGTTAAGTGTTTTAAATCGATATTCGAAAATCGAGCTCGAAATCGATAAATTGAAATTGAAATTGAATTAATTGGGTTTGAAAGTGAAATTGATTTGAATTGCAATCGAAATTAAATCGATTGAATGAAAATCGAAATTGATTTGAATTGGAAAGTTGAAATTGGACCGGTTTGACTTTGAAACCATTTTTTTAAATAAATTATTTTATATAATTTGTTGAAAATCTGTGTACTTTAAATCTTTAAATTGTTTTGGTTTTCCAAGTATTTTACTATATAAACCATTTTATACTAAACTATTTTATATTAAACTATTTTAACTATTTTAATTACTTAAACTATTTTAAAGTATTCAAACTATTTTTCAAAAATTCAAACTGGTCAAGAGTGAAATGTTTATATTTAAATCTTGGATTTAAATATGAATCGGATTTAATTAAAGTTATAAATCAAATCAGAACTTGAAATAATTTTGGAATCGAAGTTGAGATATTGAGGTGAACACGATTATGAATTGAAATTGTATATTTGAGTAAATGTGATGATTTTGAAATGGATTTGGTTTTGAAGCGAATATGATATTTTGATATCAATTATGGACTGTTTTCTAAATGTAAAAGAACCGATGGATGTGTAAAACGACGTTTGGTTGTTAAAGAGACCGGAGTCGGATATGGCATACTCTTTATCGATACCGGAACCATTTTAACAACTGTGTACATGGAGTGATGATCCAGAATGAAGTGGTTGAATTTGGCGTCGTTTGCTGGATTTAAAGAAAGAGAACGATGATGGATAGACCCCAGCACTTGTGCCAATTTGAAATGAGTAAAACAGGACGGCTTGACAAGGCCAAGTGGCTAATTACCCCGAGCGGACATCCGTTCTTCGATTTTCTTGGACTCGGTCCATATTATTACTCTTGTTGTTGGTTTCAAATGGTGCACCTTGATTTGGGATAGCCTCTCTTTGACTCGATATGGGATGGATGGACGCGGTGGGCGGTTATGGCTATGATGCGTTACCATCAGCCCTGCGACCCGAACTGGTAGTATCCTACCTTGGGCATTGCCTCACGTGCCTTGTCATACTTTTATCCCTAAACGAGACCTATACGATTTTGGTTTAGTGTTGTCGTACCACGGCGCATCCCTATCCACCGACCGTGTAATTGGTGTTTTATATGCAAACTGTACGACAATGCTTAAAAACGCGTTAAGGGGGATTAATGTAAAGCCTTAACCCTATTTTAATATTTATTTTACTGACTAGACATTATATATATATAGCGTATTCTACTACATATAAATATTTTGATGGATCCTAAAGAGATGGAAAATCCCGTAACATCTCTTGAATTATTGCACCCACGTTAAACACTGAATATGAGATGTGAAATCCCGTAAACATCTCATATGCTGATACACTCATGTTTATGCGATATCGATTTGACTTACATAAGGATATTTTAGTCCTGACTCGAGTGTTTTGTCTTTTCATTACGCTCGGGTCAGTCCTTAGTTTTTTAGTTTTTCGAAGATTATCCTTTGGAGGACAAAGACGAAGATTTGGTATATTACTACTATTAATATTCCCGCATCATGTTGTCTGCTGCATTATCTATTTATCTCTAATGTATATATATAACTCTGATGAATGTTGTATTGAATATAATCAAATGTATTGTATAACAGCTTCATGAACTGTTTATTTGCTTATTATATTTTATCATTCCGCTGTGAGATTCTGTTTTTGTTTTTTTCTTCCTTTTCTCTTATTTTCCTATTTACCCCGTTAACAATCCTCCCCTTTTGAATGGTTTGAGTTGATATGTGTGGTTTATTGTCGATTTAAACTGTCCAAAAAATATGGGTCGTTACAGTTGGTATCAGAGCTTTGGTTTAGTGATAACCTTAGCTTTGTGGGGTTTGACTCGTTAGAGATAGGGTCAGTAGTACCCTAGAATGAGTCTGAGTGTATTAATAGATATGAGCGCGTATTTGTTAGTGATATAAAATTGTTTTATATTGTGTTGGTTGATTTGTGGAGTGGCTTATGGATTCTGGTCAATACGAGTAATTAATGTCATTGATAGGGATCTCTAAACACTTGAACATAACAATTCGACATAGTATTGTTTTGAAATTGGATAAATGAAATAATTTTGCCCTAATTATATTTTGTACATAAAGGAATAATTTTTTGTAGAAATTATTATGATTTATCTAGCTTGTTTGGTTGTTAGGAATGATAATATTGATTATTATCATTTATCGGATATTGTGTTTTAATAAATACGGTTTATTAAAAAATAAACCATGATAAAGCAACTTGTGGAACGTTTAAGAAAGTAAAATTTTGTAAGAATAACTTATAAATGTGACTTATAAATTTAAAATAGATTTAAATTGAGAAGAATTGAATTTAAAACCCGGGGATTTGAAAATGGTTTTTCAAAGCTTTGAAGAGAAATGTATAGGGATATTAGTTAAAATATTTATGGAAATATTTTGGAAGGATTTTAAAAGAAAGAATGAATTCAGTACTCCCTCTTCTGTCGTTGGAAAATAATTTTGGTGATGACTACGCAGCATCATCGACGTTCATTTTTGAGTCACAAAGTGGGGGAGACTTATGTGAAGCTTTGCTTTGAAATTGTTATGATAAATGGATTTTGGTTTAAACTCCAAAGGTATGATTTGATATATAAAAGATATAAGTGTATATATTTATTTCAAATGATTTGAAAAGAACCCGGTATTTAAATTTTAGGTTCTGTTAATTTATATTTTTCAAATTATTTGAATGAAATATGAATAACCAGAACTTATAGAATAAGAGGATTAAGAATTCTAAGCTTAATGTTTTTTTGAGAAAACTTTATAGTTGAAGTGTAACTCTTAAAATTGAAAGGTAAAGAAAATTTAAGCAAGTGAAATTGTGAACATTCTAATTAAGAAAAATGAGTCCTATTAATTTGTATAATACCAAATTGCATTCTAATAACATATAATAAGACTTACCAAATGTTAAAAGTTAAAAAGATGATTTGGATATGTAATGGGATATTAGACAAGTAAACAAAACCTAAAAGTAATTGCAATATACATAAATGGAAATTTAGTTGTAATAATAAATGTCTATATACTTAAGTATATTATGAAAGGATGAATGGATAAATGGAATAAATAAGTGAAATTAAGAAAGAAGGCAAATGAATTAAGCAATATCTTTGTAAATTGGTTATAGAATTTAATATAAATTTGCAAAGGAATTGTGAAATTGAAATTTGTAGCTTTTGAGATAATTATAAACTTAGATAAAGTCCAACTTCTTATATATGACTTTTATAGAACGATTATAAACTAAAGTGATGATTTATAAAATGTTCCACAAATAAATTCGTTATTAACTGAAATTATGAAATTGAAGTAAATGTAAACAAAGGAATTTGGTATAGCTAAGAATAATGAAAAAGGAAATTGAATTTAATTAAAATTATTTAGAATGTTTAAAATGAACTTGAGTAAGCAAATTCTATGAAATGATGTATAAGAAATGATAGTATAAAAGAATATGCTATGTAAAGAAATGGATATACTAAGTCGATAAGGGATATGAATAATGCACTATGAATAATTGATTTGAAATGAAACAAAGGTAAGTAAAATAATTTAATATAGATAAATTGGATAGAAATCTATTGAAAGTTAATACGTAAGTTGTACGTATGTTATTTTATTCGTATAACGATTTGATCTGGATTCGAACACAGAATTTCGAGATAATTTATATCGATCCAAGTAAGGATTTTTCACTCAATTCTTGACGGCGAACCCTAAATATGGATTTTTGATTTGATTCTGGAATTCTCTATCATAATATATGACTATGCAAGGAGAATAACAGTTTCCAATCAAGGAACTAAATTTGAGTCCGCACTAGAGAGTCGTGTGAACGATACTAGTTTGGAAGTGAAATTGTGTGATCGAGTGAGCGACCAGGTTTGATATTGCATACGGATGATATATGTACATCGTGCAGGTTTAAATAAAGCTAATATTGAAAATTGGAAATGCAAAATATAAAATTATTTTAAATTATATGATTGGATATCATTGATAAATAAGATGTAGGTATTTAAATTAAGAAACTTGGCTTGCCCGAAAAAAGGTACGTTTTATTTTTTCATGTGATTTGATGGTTTTATGATGGAGTCACTTGGATTTTGTTTTCTTTTATGGTTTGGGGCCCATAGAGGCATTTTGTAGCTGTACCGATCGAGCCGCGCAAAGGAGACTCTGCCAAAATTTTTCGTAAATCCAGGTGTTAGAAATTTTTTGAATTTTAAAAATTTTACAACTTGTTTTGATAACTAAACTGTGATTTCAGTAAGCCAATTAGAGTGGAATAACGGAAGCGTAGTTAAAGTTTCTAATAAGATTTTATTGCTTTATAATTGGATTGTTTTAAATAAAATATATCAAATGTCAAATTCTCTACTTAGTTCCTTTTCGAGGACGAAAAGTTTTGAGTGGGGGAGAATGTAACGACCCGTATTTTTAGCTATTTTAAATTATTAAATTTAATGAAATTATCAAATAAAAATGGTTAAAAGATAAAAATTTAATGATTTTGAATGTAAATTATTGGATATGAACTGTAATAAAATTTGGATAAACAAATTTTGAAGATTTAAGTAATAACAAGTATAGAATGAAATTGCAATGTATGGAATGTGTCAAATCAATAGTTGGATTAAATAATAAACGTTGAATTCATGAGATGTAAATAAAGTAATTGATTGATAACTAAAATGTATTTAAAAAACTAATATTGAGAATATGTTGAATATTGAGCAATTAAATTGTTTCAATTAATATTGGAAGTTATTTGAATAACTGAATAACGGGAATTGAACAACTGTATAGTGGAAATAGTTATTTTATAATTTGAATTTATTTTAAAAGTTAAATCTTACAAGTTCATTAACTAATATTTCAAAAGATAGTGATTTATTGAATTATTCAAATTTATTACACTTAATATTGTAAATATTTGAATAGTTGAATTCCGAATTAAATATGATTGAAAATGACATCGGAAATTGATGTAAAGTTTATTTAAACAATAATGAAGATTTTTAACACTTAGAATTGGATTTAAAACTGAATAATTAGAAATTGAAAATTTTATATTATAGTCGAGACGTTAAAAATAGCGATCCGGGGCACAGTCTAGGAATTCGATGAAACTAGTTCGTAGCGTTTAGAGTTATCGTTTGGTCGTACGGGTTAGAAACGCGTTGACCTAAATATCGAAAATTTAATATTTTAATTCAATTCGAAAAGCTATCTTCCACATACGATTGAATTAGGACCCAAAACATGTTCCATTGCGTTCGAAATATGGGTAAAACGTTATAAACGCTTGGCGGCATGTCCAGTTTGGAGTTTGTTTGAAAAGTATGAAATTTTTGGAAGATATTAATAAAATAATACTATATACATATATAAATATTATGCATCACAGTGAAACCCTAGTTATAATTCACGGTCGCCGTTCTTTATGTTTTAATGGCCGATAGTGGCTCGTCTTCTCCCTCAATTTTCGTCCAATCCACTCATTTTCATCAAAACCTTCCAACTGGAAAATCGAAGAGCTC
Source organism: Allium fistulosum (assembly GCA_030737815.1). Taxonomy (NCBI): domain Eukaryota; kingdom Viridiplantae; phylum Streptophyta; class Magnoliopsida; order Asparagales; family Amaryllidaceae; genus Allium; species Allium fistulosum. The sequence continues at coordinate 12,999,080 of JASFAW010000014.1, forward strand.
GTCGAGCACGCCACATCCAATGGTGGCGATCGATTTTCATAGCCTCGTTTGGTCGTAGATCGCTCGAGAAAGGTACAAGTTCTTTTGCGTTTTCCAGGGGCTAGAGGCGGCCGAGCTCCTTGTGCTTGCGGTCGAAGGTGGAGTGGAGCATGGGCTTTCGTGTGGCATCGCCAGATCTTCGTCACGGCGATCATAGGGGGTGGCGGCATCTAGGGTTGAAGGCGTGCGTTTGGGTTCCTTGACCTGGGACGCTGTGACACCGTGACGCCCCACCTTTATACCCACGCTAACCAAGAACACTACGGTGTAGTACTATCAATTAGCACGGAGAATAAGGCTGTTGAGGAGCGACCATCCATGTAACTTCTTTGTGCGAGTACCGATATGTCAGATAGTATAGAATGCATATCATTTAAGGAGGAAATCCGACATACCGATACAAACTCAAAGCTATCACACAGTGGCTATATATAATCTTTGGAAACAAATATAGAAATAAACATAACATAAATCAGTCACAGACATCCATATCACAAAGGCGGAAGAAGATATGAATAAATATACAACACATGAAAGTGTACATCAGAGTAGTGGTCAGAAAGATCCACGATAATACAAAAGAATAGCAACATGTGCTATACAAAAGAATAAGTACACAATGTAGAGTCTATATCTCAAATGCGTACAATCAAAAACTACTAATCTAAGTAGTTAGCCAAAAGTAAGAATAATCCTAAAGAGAAGTCAAGCAGAAGCACCCGTAACATCTCAGTCTGACCCGAGTATTATTTATAAGAAAATAATTAACGGATTAGTCTAGCTATAAATATCAGATGATATGGTATATAGTAAAAGGCATGACATGAACATGTAATAACCATAACGGCATACTACGATAAGTATGTAAATGATAACCAACAAAAGATTAATCAATATCACAAGAATCTTCTCAAAGATAAAATAGGGTATCATACCCTAAACTTGTATCCATAACAAGTCAATAACAGATAAATTCACCAATGCACAAAAACTGATATCATATCAATGAAAATCATGAAAATTGGTGAAGCACAAAATTCCAGAAATCATCACCAGAAATCCAGAAAACACATAAAAAGGGGGGAGGCCTAACACATGAATGGGAGCATGAAAACTCACCTGCGCGTATCACATAGGAATGAGAAGCTATCCCATGGAAGCTATCCATTAAATTTCCACACAGAAATGGCCCGAAGACCATGGGGAGCTACCCCATATGTGTGAATCGAAATCACACCAGTGAGGTATAGACTAACCTTGAAGATAAAGAGATATGTGTGAATCGAAATCACACAAATGGTGTCTAGTCTAACCTCGCAAACAAAGAGACATCGCTCAATCGCTAGTCTAAATCACAAAAATGATCGTCATAATCATTAGGAAGTGTCAATTACACTAAGCTAGTAAATATATGAGTTTAGCTTCATGTCCCATAACCACTAGCTTAACTTAAATATTTACGAACAAACTGTAGATCTCCACTAGGAAATTGTCACAAAAGGGTTCAATCGAACAAGTCCAAGAGCTAACCGACGAAGTGAACGCAAGCGTTTCATACCACTCGTTTTACTAAGTCGTTTAAGTCGATTTCTCATCCGAGTGAAGTAAAGGCTTGTATATACTAGTAGATTGGAAATCGGTTTGAGAAAATGAACTTTTGATATTTAAAATAGTGTTGAAATCGCTTTGATGAAAGAGTTTTGATATTTACTACTAGTATTGAAACCTTCATATCTTTAAAGTGACAAGTCACAAAACGATTGTTGAAACAAATCGAATCACATCAATTCACGTTCAAAGACGTGAGTAAAGTCCAAAGAAATCAATCCCAAAACCATCATAGTAGAAATTCTGATGAATGTTTTTCAGATAAGATCCCCTACGAAGGGGGGTACGGGGTATGTGAAGACAAGTTACAAAATGATTGTAGAAACAATCAATCATCAAAATTCACATTCGAAGACGTGAATAAAATCCAAAGAAATCGATACCGAATCTACCAAAATGGATATTCCAAAAATCCCAAAGAAAAGAAGTCATCAAAGTTGGCAATAAATGATAACAACAAGTAGGGAAGTAACACGAATCGATTAAATTTGGAAACCACGCAAAACTGGCGAAATAGGAAAAATAGCAGCAGGTCGGTCGGCCAGCTACAGGGCTCGGTCGACCGGACCCTGTTCTGAAAAATAGTTCGGGAAGCAGGTCGGTCGACTGAGCTCTGCAGCCGGTCGACCAAACCCAAAACAGAGAAGTGCTTAGCACTTTTGGAAGCAGGTCGGTCGACTGGCTACAGAGCTCGGTCGGCCGGACCTGTTTCCAGCACTGCCCAACTTACCAAGTTCAATGGCCAAATCTCAACCAAATTGCATTTTTCGTGAGCAACGACACTAAGGATTTAAGCCTAACGACAACCCGGCCTTATAAGCTCTTCAATGCATCACAAAAATCATGACCAAAGATCAAAGTTTGGATTTTTAAAGAATTGAACTCAAAACACTAAAAATTGGAATATTCACCAAATCAATCCAAACCAAGTGCAATTGCACAAGAATAAGTGTTAGGAATTCATACCTAACAATCGAAGATAGTTATATACTAAGATGTGAGATAAAAATCTCACCTTTATGCACAAGAACAAGTGTTAAGAAGTTTGAAAGCAAAGGGAGAATCAACCACTCTTCAACACAACCCAAATCTATGCTAAAAAAGAAGAACATTCCTAAAGTTAGGTTTAGGAATTTCTGAAATTGAAAGGAGAAAGGATTGGAGAAGAAGAAGGAGAAGCTTACCAAGGTTTCTTCTATTAGTTTGGAGCTAGAACTTGATTTGAAGATGAAACTATGGTTTGGGAGTTTTAATTTCCCATCTCTCCCACCATTGTTGCTCTAAAACTGAAAGGAGGAGAAAGTGAGAGTGAGTGGAGAGGAGAGGTTCAGATTTGGGGTTAAGTTGGCAAAGGGGCTGAACCCAAACCCAAACCCAAAGTGCAAATTGTCGAATTTTTGACTAGCTCCAAACATATCAAAGTTTATACTCAAAAAGATCGCAAACGACATTTTGAACTCAATGGGGGTGGTCTCGAGTCCTAATTTGACCGTATGCAAAAAGTAGCTTTTCGGACTAACATCCGACTAACGATAAAATATTTAAATATAAAATCGGTAGATATGCGGGTTGTTACAGACGCGAACGAAGAGGGGAGAAAGAATAGTGTGCAGCTCTGATCTTGTCTCAGAAATCAACGGCCGTGATTTAGTGGGTATAATAATAATAATAATAATAATAAAGAGAAATTGTTTATTTAATTTGTGTTCAAACTTGAAAATGTGTATCTCTCTCATACTTTATCAGAATTGGCGAAACTTTTTACGTTGGAATCGTGGCGACGAGCACTACCTCATGGAATCGATTTGGAGACGTTTGGAGCTAATTAAATTTTTTTGGTTAAATCGAACACCGTTCGATTTGATTTAAAATTGAAATTTTAAGGTGAGTGTTTTATAACGCTCACAAAGTACTAGAATATTCTCATGCTAGTTAAATTGTTATTATGAAGTGATATGTTTTTTTATTGGTCTTTGTTTGATAAATTTAATTGTCATCTAGATTTTCGTCGAATTTAATGTTAAAAATTAAAATTGACAGTCAAATTGAAATTAGAATTTAATTGCAATTAAATTACCTGATATTGATGACCATGAAATTACCGTGAATTATATTGGCTGTTTGGATGTTTGTTTACGATGGATGCTATGGATTGATATTTGGATGTTTGGATGTTTATTTGTTTATATATATATATCCTGTCATCACCCTTTGTATTATCTACAGTATATAAACTGTAAATTGAATTATTTCGAATAAATTAAGAAATAGGTTGAAATGATATATACCTATGACATTGGGATTTGAATTGAAATGATATACATCCATCCTTGAAATATAACTGAAATAACCGATCACTTGACCCTAGGATAGAAAATTATATATGGACAACGGATTGGTTAAATTAAATAATTTTCAAAATCATTGATTCGGAATTTTTTAAATGGTTTTGATTTAGAAGAAATAAAAATCAAATTTATAGAAATCAAATTATTTTCGAACTGGAGTTCTAAATGTTGAAATTTAAATTTGGTAATTGAAATTGTTTAATTAATTGAAGTTGAGATTTTGAAGTTATAATTGAAATAAAATTTGAATTTTGGAAATCGATTTGTTATAAAAGATTGGATTTTTATTCGAACTTTAAATATTGCTAAATAAAAGTTGTATAATTGATATTTCAAAATTGAGCTCGAAATTGAATTATATTTGAAAATTGGATTTTTAAAATTAAATATTGATAAGTCTTTTAAATCGATATTCGAAAATCGAGCTTGAAATCGATAAATTGAAATTGAATTAATTGGGTTTGAAAGTGAAATTGATTTGAATTGCAATCGAAATTGAATCGATTGAATGAAAATCGAAATTGATTTGAATTAAAAAGTTGAAATTGGACCGGTTTGACTTTGAAACCATTTTTTTTTAAATAAATTATTTTAGTATAATTTGTTGAAAATCTATATACTTTAAATCTTTAAATTATTTTGGTTTTCCAAGTATTTTACTACATAAACCATTTTATACTAAACTATTTTATATTAAACTATTAAACTATTTTAATTACTTAAACTATTTTAAAGTATTCAAACTATTTTTCAAAAATTCAAACTGGTCAAGAGTGAAATGTTTATATTTAAATCTTGAATTTAAATACGAATCGAATTTAATTGAAGTTATAAATCCAATCGGAACTTGAAACAATTTTGGAATCGAAGTTGAGATATTGAGGTGAACACGATTATGAATTGAAATTGTATATTTGAGTAAATGTGATGATTTCAAAATGGATTTGGTTTTGAAGCGAATATGATATTTTGGTATCAATTATGGATTGTTTTCTAAATGTAAAACAACCGACCGGTGTGTAAAACAACCGACCGGTGTGTAAAACAACGTTTGGTTGTTAAAGAGACCAGAGCCGTATATGGGCATACTCTCTATCGATACCGGAACCACTTTAACAACTATGTACATGGAGTGATGATTCAGAACGAAGTGGTTGGATTTGGCGTCGTTTGCTAGATTTGAAGAAAGAGAACGATGATGGATAGACCCCGGCACTTGTGCCAATTTGAAATGACTAAAATAGGATGGATTGACAGGACCAAGTGGGCTAATTACCCCGAGCGGACATCCGTTCTTCGATTTTCTTGGACTCAGTCCATATTATTACTCTTGTTGTTGGTTACAATTGGTGCATCTTTATTTGGGATAGCCTCCCTTTGACTCGATATGAGATGGATGGACGCGGTGGACGGTCATTACTATGATGCGTTACCACCAGCCCTGGGACCCGAACTGGTAGTATCATACCTTGGGCATTGCCTCACATGCATTGTCATACTTTTATCCCTAATCGAGACCCATACGATTTTGGTTTAGTGTTGTCGTATCACAGCGTATCTCTATCCACCGACCGTGTAACTGGTGTTTTATATGCAACTGTACGACAATGCTTAAAAACGCGTTAAGGGGGATTAATGTAAAGCCTTAACACTATTTTAATATTTATTTTACTGACTAGACATTATATATATAGCATATTCTACTACATATAAATATTTTGACGGATCCTTAAGAGATAGAAAATCCCTTAACATCTCTTGAGTTATTGCACGCACGTTAAACACTGGATATGAGATGCGAAATCCCGTAAACATCTCTAACGTCGTGTAACAACCCGACATTTCGTACCCATTTAATTATCGCCTCTTGACAATCTAATCTGGTTGCTAATAAGCTATTGGCATTTTGATCGAATTGAAATTCGGGGATAAAATTTTGTTAATCGCTATTTGGAATTTTTAAAAATCAATTTGAAATTCTTTCGTAAAAATGATTGAGTTTTTTTTGATCGATTGGAATCCTTTGATAAAACGGTTATTTAAAATTGCAAGTGGAATTCATAAAGTTAAATCTCTTTTATAATTTGTTGATTGTTGGTGGGCTTTCAGAAATTTAATATGGCCCTATCTCTTTATTTTGCCGAGATAGTATCATGAAACAACCGGTTCCCTTTAACCATTATTCATTTTCAAAACCCTAACAAAAGAAATCAAAACGAGAAATAATAATGGTGGCCGTTTCCTTCTTATTCAATTCGAACCCATCCCCTTCATTTCCTTTTCATGCCAACCCTTAGCGTATTAACGAATAGAAATGGCGGCCACAAAAAATTGCTTTGCTCGTTCGTTCCTCTTTGCAACTGTGTTAGGGCTTGTGAAAAATTTGGGGCTTCGATTGTCGAAGGCGCCAGCGAATGAAAGACAGCCTCGTCAATGAGAGCTTTTGCAAATCCTTCGATCTTTGCTTTTGACCACGGTTTGGATTTGAATTCGTCGAATCAAAGGTGAGTGACTTCTCACTCACATTTAATTCAAGCCTCTGTTGATTTTTGGCTATCAGTGGTTTTGGATTTCTGGTATTTTAAATTCTGTGAATCTCTGGGTTGAATATGTTTAAAAAGCTTTGAGGATAGACTTCGACATTTTTTAACAGTGGCTTTGAATTTTCTGTTGGCTCCAGTTCTTGATATTGATATAACTAAACTTTGGGCCACTTCGATTTGAACTGCAGTTGATTTTGTTGTTATTTAGCTTAGTCTGTCTTCACTTTGTAGTATGCTCCGGTCACTCGACATTGCTATCCTTTTCACTGTGAATTATTTTCGATACTTGGCTCGATCCTAAATTGATTTTTTGTAGCACTGGCTTGGATACTTCACCTTCCAGTTTTTCATCCTTGCTCATGTGCACTTGTTCCCATCCATATAAGTTCATCTTTGATCTGGAGCCACTGTCACTTATTCATTTGGACTTGAGTTTGTTGATTTTACCTAAGTCTGTTGTCGTCACCTGTGTACATTGGTTGATCTTGTATAGTTGCATGTTGTTGCCATATCTTTGTTGTAACTCTTGGAGTCTGGGTTGCCTTCATTACTGAATTCGTGATGAACTGTAGTTGTGCATTCATCTGAATTGCTTCCCTGTTACTATTGAGTATCTTCTCTGTCATTTGCAGTTGCACATCTGAGTCGTTCATTCTGTTTTCATATTGTTGCATTGTTGCCTGTCATCTCTACTTCACTGTTCTATGTGTTCCCTTCATGCCACATTGCTATTTGGTAGCACTTGAGTCTGCGTCCAAGTTGTCACTGTTTAATATAGTACATTTCAGTTGTACTCTTGTAGCTTCACCTCCGTTCACTGAACTGTACTGGGTTGCATTAGTGCATACTTGATGCCTTGATTTTCATTTTGACTTCATTGGAATTTGTTGCTATGCCTTGCTGTTTTGACTTATCTTGGGTGCAGTATGCTTGTTATATATATACACTGCTGCATTATATTTGGAGCTTGCTGCCTATATTTATTTGAACCTTGCTGATGTTTTGTTATGGTGTTTTGTTGGTCAGTAGTTCCATACTATCACCTCTATTTCCTTCTGTAGCTCCATGTTGCTTGCTAGTAGCATGTATATGTATACCTGTGATTTCCAGTTGCCCCTGTTAGGTACTGATTTTTTTCGTGTCTTTCAATGTTGGGTGTGTGGTGCCATATTGTTGGTGCTCTCACCTTCATTCTGATGTCTTCATGTATTTCGGGCCTACTTCTTTGATGTCGAGGTTGTACTATCTCTTGTTCCATTTTGTGGTAGCTGCTTCACTAGTTTTACCTGTAGGCTTCTTGTGTATATATATATATGCACAGGTTCTATATTTCTTTGGCATTGAACCAGATCCTTTGGGTCTGGTCTGTGCTGATACTTGACTACTCGTACATTTATATTGAGTCACTGTCTCACTGTTTTATGCACTTTGTTCATGCTGTTCTTTGATTAGAACTACCTCTTGATGTTGTTGTTTGGGTTTCATCTCTGGTGCATGTATGCCTCCCTGTCATACTTGTTGTCATTGTGGATGCACCTGTTTGTATGTGTTGGCGAGGCAGTACACGCGCGCGTGTACTGCAGCCACACCTTTTAACGTGGCGAGGCCATACACGCGTGCGTGTACGGCAGCCAATTAGCATTGATTTTTTTAAACTGACATTTCAATTGCTTAAACTGCTTTGGATTTCTGTTTTGTGGATTAACACTGTTTAGTGTTATTTCTGCCGTTATCCAATTCTCGTATCGAGAGTTGGATATACGAGATTTCTGTGACTGGCATCTATATTGAGATTGATTATTATTGCTTCTATGCGCTAATAACTGAGTTTGAATTAGACTGATCCGAGTATTATTTTCTTTTGAATGTAATACTCGGGTCAGACCGAGTATTTACAGGTTGTAGATTTTTAGCTTTGGGTTGCTGCTAGAGCTATGAAGACTTTTTATATCATTTGAAGTGGTCTTCGTCTTGTTGTAGTAGTCAGTGTGTCTGTTTAAGATGATAATGTATTCATGTATATTAGTCGATAATGTACTTGTATATATATAACTTCTTGAGTCGACAATTGTAGTTGTATCATTTGTATTGTGTCAAATGTATTGTAACTGATATCAGTTATTGTATATATGAGACTTTTCGTTCCATCTTTATTCCGCATTTATGTTATCTGTGTTATTTTTATATCTATTGTCCTAAACTATTATAGCCACTGTGTAATAGCTTTGAGTTTGTATCGGAATGTCGGGTTTCCTCTAAAAATGAAATGCAATGTTTTATTATCTGACATATCGGTGTTCGCACAAGGCAATTACATAGATGGTCGCTCCTCAACAGCCTTATTCTTCGCGCTAGTTGACAGCACTACTCCGTAGTGTTCTTGGCTAGCGTGGGTATAGAGGTGGGGCGTCACAGCTTGGTATCAGAGCCTGGGGTTTAGGACAATTATAAAACATAACTCAGATGGAGCATGTGTTACAACTATTTGTCGATGTTTTATCTCTCATCTTTACATATGACTATTTTTTACTGTTAGGTATGAATTCCTAACGCTTATGCTTGTGTTTTCGGCTTTGAATTGTTTTAGCCGATGTTGATTTTGTTTTAATTTGGCAAATTAAAGCCATTTTGACTTTTGGACTTTGTTCCACTTTTGTTCTATGCTATGACTGTCATTGTGTACCTGTTACACTGTGATGAAAAATAGCTGGACCAGTTGCAAATTGAGTGATTTTGATTTCTCATTCACATCTAGTTTGAATCTCAGCGATTTTGAACTTGATATTTTGTGTTTTCCTCATCTGGATTTCCCTTCGACTTCGGTCACTTTGTTTTTGGGAAATTGCTAATTTCTTGATTCTCAAGACTCTGATTTTGTTTGCCGTTGGTTTCTTTGGTAACGATGATTGATTCATTTTGTACTCGACTGCGGCTATTAATTGTTGACTTCGACGTTGACTTGATTCTTACTTTTGTTGAAGTCATTTATGCATTTCTGCTCGATTTGCTTTGTTTTTCCAGTTGATAATCGATTCTTCTTTTCTAATTAGTTGTTATCCCCCTTGTCGATTTTGATAACTTCTATTTCTGGAATTTTTGGGTATTCCTACTTTGATGAATTTGGAATCGGATTCTTTGGAGTTTATTCACGTCTTCGAATGTGAAATTTTGGTGAATTGACTTTGTTTCCAAATTTAATCGACTCTTGATTATTTCCCCGATTTGTTGCTATCATTTATTAGCAACTTTGATGACATTTTCTTCGGGATTTTTGTGAACATACTTTCTGATGGATTCAATATCGATTTCTTTAGATTCCATTCACATCTTCGTATGTGAATTCTTGTGATTGATTGTTTCTACAATCATTTTTGTGATTTGTCACTTTAAAAATATAAAGGTTTTCTATACTAGTAGTAAATATTAAAATCCCTTTTTCCTAGCAATTTCAAAACTATTTTACTACAAAGCTCTTTTCCTAAATCGTTTTCCAATCTATTAATATATACAAGCCTTTATTTCACTCGTATGAGAAATTGAATTAAACGGCCTAGTAAAACAAGTGGTATGAAACGCTTGCGTTTACTTCGTCGGTTAACTCCTGGACTTGTTCGATTGAACCCTTTTTGTGACAATTTCCTAGTGAAGATTTACAGCTTGTTCGTAAATATTTAAGTTAAGCAAGTGGTTATGGGACATGAAGCTAAACTCATATATTTACTAGCTTGGTGTGATTGACACTTCCTTATGATCATGACGATCATTTTTGTGATTTAGACTAGCGATTGAGCGATGTCTCTTCGTCTACGTGGGAGACTATACCCCGATCATGTGATGTTTCACCATCACATTCGTCTACGTGGGAGACTATACCCCGATCATGTGATGTTTCACCATCACATTCGTCTACGTGGGAGACTATACCCCGATCGTGTGATGTTTCACCATCACATTCGTCTACGTGGGAGACTATACCCCGATCATGTGATGTTTCACCATCACATTCGTCTACGTGGGAGACTATACCCCGATCATGTGATGTTTCGCCATCACATTTCTAGGGTAGCACCCTACGGTCTTCGGGCCATTCCTGTGTGAAAATTTAATGGATAGCTTCCATGAGATAGCTTCTCGTCATGTGTTTACGCGTAGGTGAGTTTTCATGCTCCCATTCATGTGTTAGGCCTCTCCCCCTTATTTATGTGTTTTCTGGATTCCTTGTGATGATTTCTGGAATTTTGTGCTTCACCAATTTTCGTGATTTCTATTGAAATGTTTATCAATTTTTGTGCATTGGTGAATTCATGTGTTATTGACTTGTTATGAATACAAGTTTAGGGTATGATATCTCTTTCTATCTTTGAGAAGATTCTTGTGACATTTTTGATGAATGAAAATTCATTTGGCATTATATTTTGATGCCAGTTATTTTGATGAGATTTTGACGTGTTAACTTCAGTACTCGTCAATTTTGAAATGGATTTATAAGCGGTTCTCCCGCGACACTGATATTGCTAATTTAATCACGTATTTACAAAATTCTTTATTTTTAAAAGTTGTTTCAAAAATATAAATTAAAAAATTGCTTTCAAAATTTTTACAGCTTACATTTTCAAAAGAACGAGGAAGCGAATTAAACATTTCAGAAAAATCGAGGACTATGACCCCTTTCTTTTACTGATTCGCTTAATTCCGGACTTGCCCGTTTGAGAATGTGAAATGTTAATGTTTAAAACACACAATTCTGCACTTTCAAGAAAACGATAAAGAGATTTAAACGATTTAGCAAAAGTAAGGAGTATGGAACCATACTTTTACTACTTCGGTTAATTCCGGACTCGTTAATTGAATATTTATGACTTCTGATTATCGTTTTTGATAATTAGATGTTTGTGTTTCTGATTATCGTTTTTGATAATCAGATATTTGTGAAATTTAATTATCGTCTGAGATAATTAAATATTTTTTCGATTTGATTAATCGAATATTTGTGTTTCTGATTATCGTTTTTGATAATCAGATATTTGTGAAATTTGATTATCCTTTGTGATAATTAAATATTTTCCAATTTAATTATCATCTGAGATAATTAAATATTTTTTCGATTTGATTAATCGAATATTTGTGTTTCTGATTATCGTTTTTGATAATCAGATATTTGTGAAATTTGATTATCCTTTGTGATAATTAAATATTTTCCAATTTAATTATCGTTTGAGATAATTAAATATTTTTCGATTTGATAATCGAATATTTGTGATTTCTGATTATCGTTTTTGATAATCAGATATTTGTGAAATTTAATTATCGTCTGAGATAATTAAATATTTTTCGATTTGATTAATCGAATATTTGTGTTTCTGATTATCGTTTTTGATAATCAGATATTTGTGAAATTTGATTATCCTTTGTGATAATTAAATATTTTCCAATTTAATTATCATCTGAGATAATTAAATATTTTTTCGATTTGATTAATCGAATATTTGTGTTTCTGATTATCGTTTTTGATAATCAGATATTTGTGAAATTTGATTATCCTTTGTGATAATTAAATATTTTCCAATTTAATTATCGTTTGAGATAATTAAATATTTTTCGATTTGATAATCGAATATTTGTGATTTCTGATTATCGTTTTTGATAATCAGATATTTGTGAAATTTAATTATCGTCTGAGATAATTAAATATTTTTCGATTTGATTAATCGAATATTTGTGTTTCTGATTATCGTTTTTGATAATCAGATATTTGTGAAATTTGATTATCCTTTGTGATAATTAAATATTTTCCAATTTAATTATCGTTTGAGATAATTAAATATTTTTCGATTTGATAATCGAATATTTGTGATCTCTGATTATCGTTTTTGATAATCAGATATTTGTGAAATTTGATTATTGTTTGTGATAATTAAATATTTTCCAATTTAATTATCGTTTGAGATAATTAAATATTTTTCGATTTGATAATCGAATATTTGTGATCTCTGATTATCGTTTTTGATAATCAGATATTTGTGAAATTTGATTATTGTTTGAGATAATTAAATATTTTTCGATTTGATAATCAAATATTTGTGATCTCTGATTATCGTTTTTGATAATCAGATATTTGTGAAATTTAATTATCGTCTGAGATAATTAAAAAAAATTTCGATTTGATTAATCGAATGTTTATGTTTCTGATTATCGTTTTTGATAATTAGATATTCGTGAAATTCGATTATCATTTTTGATGATTGAATATTTGCGATTCTGAGACTTGAGCTTCGTCTTTTTCTCTGTCGATTCAGGTGAGTAATTTGCTTTACTCGCATTCAATTCGTGCAGTATGTGAATTCTGCCATGTTTTCCTTTTCTTTTAAATGCTGGAACTCGATTGATTCTTGCTTTTGATAGTCGTCTGATTTTGACTCCTTGATCCCCACGATGTTGATTCTTTTGATTTGAATCAGTCGAACCTTTTGATTTCATATCTAATACTTCACCTGTTGACTTTTGCTTTGCTTATGCATTCGACATTGTTATGTTCTTATGGTTGTTACCTCTTTCCCACTTATCTCTTAGGATTGCGAGGACGCAATTTCTTTAAGGAGGGGAGTCTGTAACAACCCGACATTTCGTACCCATTTAATTATCGCCTCTTGACAATCTAATCTGGTTGCTAATAAGCTATTGGCATTTTGATCGAATTGAAATTCGGGGATAAAATTTTGTTAATCGCTATTTGGAATTTTTAAAAATCAATTTGAAATTCTTTCGTAAAAATGATTGAGTTTTTTTTGATCGATTGGAATCCTTTGATAAAACGGTTATTTAAAATTGCAAGTGGAATTCATAAAGTTAAATCTCTTTTATAATTTGTTGATTGTTGGTGGGCTTTCAGAAATTTAATATGGCCCTATCTCTTTATTTTGCCGAGATAGTATCATGAAACAACCGGTTCCCTTTAACCATTATTCATTTTCAAAACCCTAACAAAAGAAATCAAAACGAGAAATAATAATGGTGGTCGTTTCCTTCTTATTCAATTCGAACCCGTCCCCTTCATTTCCTTTTCATGCCAACCCTTAGCGTATTAACGAATAGAAATGGCGGCCACAAAAAATTGCTTTGCTCGTTCGTTCCTCTTTGCAACTGTGTTAGGGCTTGTGAAAAATTTGGGGCTTCGATTGTCGAAGGCGCCAACGAATGAAAGACAGCCTCGTCAATGAGAGCTTTTGCAAATCCTTCGATCTTTGCTTTTGACCACGGTTTGGATTTGAATTCGTCGAATCAAAGGTGAGTGACTTCTCACTCACATTTAATTCAAGCCTCTGTTGATTTTTGGCTATCAGTGGTTTTGGATTTCTGGTATTTTAAATTCTGTGAATCTCTGGGTTGAATATGTTTAAAAAGCTTTGAGGATAGACTTCGACATTTTTTAACAGTGGCTTTGAATTTTCTGTTGGCTCCAGTTCTTGATATTGATATAACTAAACTTTGGGCCACTTCGATTTGAACTGCAGTTGATTTTGTTGTTATTTAGCTTAGTCTGTCTTCACTTTGTAGTATGCTCCGGTCACTCGACATTGCTATCCTTTTCACTGTGAATTATTTTCGATACTTGGCTCGATCCTAAATTGATTTTTTGTAGCACTGGCTTGGATACTTCACCTTCCAGTTTTTCATCCTTGCTCATGTGCACTTGTTCCCATCCATATAAGTTCATCTTTGATCTGGAGCCACTGTCACTTATTCATTTGGACTTGAGTTTGTTGATTTTACCTAAGTCTGTTGTCGTCACCTGTGTACATTGGTTGATCTTGTATAGTTGCATGTTGTTGCCATATCTTTGTTGTAACTCTTGGAGTCTGGGTTGCCTTCATTACTGAATTCGTGATGAACTGTAGTTGTGCATTCATCTGAATTGCTTCCCTGTTACTATTGAGTATCTTCTCTGTCATTTTCAGTTGCACATCTGAGTCGTTCATTCTGTTTTCATATTGTTGCATTGTTGCCTGTCATCTCTACTTCACTGTTCTATGTGTTCCCTTCATGCCACATTGCTATTTGGTAGCACTTGAGTCTGCGTCCAAGTTGTCACTGTTTAATATAGTACATTTCAGTTGTACTCTTGTAGCTTCACCTCCGTTCACTGAACTGTACTGGGTTGCATTAGTGCATACTTGATGCCTTGATTTTCATTTTGACTTCATTGGAATTTGTTGCTATGCCTTGCTGTTTTGACTTATCTTGGGTGCAGTATGCTTGTTATATATATACACTGCTGCATTATATTTGGAGCTTGCTGCCTATATTTATTTGAACCTTGCTGATGTTTTGTTATGGTGTTTTGTTGGTCAGTAGTTCCATACTATCACCTCTATTTCCTTCTGTAGCTCCATGTTGCTTGCTAGTAGCATGTATATGTATACCTGTGATTTCCAGTTGCCCCTGTTAGGTACTGATTTTTTTCGTGTCTTTCAATGTTGGGTGTGTGGTGCCATATTGTTGGTGCTCTCACCTTCATTCTGATGTCTTCATGTATTTCGGGCCTACTTCTTTGATGTCGAGGTTGTACTATCTCTTGTTCCATTTTGTGGTAGCTGCTTCACTAGTTTTACCTGTAGGCTTCTTGTGTATATATATATATGCACAGGTTCTATATTTCTTTGGCATTGAACCAGATCCTTTGGGTCTGGTCTGTGCTGATACTTGACTACTCGTACATTTATATTGAGTCACTGTCTCACTGTTTTATGCACTTTGTTCATGCTGTTCTTTGATTAGAACTACCTCTTGATGTTGTTGTTTGGGTTTCATCTCTGGTGCATGTATGCCTCCCTGTCATACTTGTTGTCATTGTGGATGCACCTGTTTGTATGTGTTGGCGAGGCAGTACACGCGCGCGTGTACTGCAGCCACACCTTTTAACGTGGCGAGGCCATACACGCGTGCGTGTACGGCAGCCAATTAGCATTGATTTTTTTAAACTGACATTTCAATTGCTTAAACTGCTTTGGATTTCTGTTTTGTGGATTAACACTGTTTAGTGTTATTTCTGCCGTTATCCAATTCTCGTATCGAGAGTTGGATATACGAGATTTCTGTGACTGGCATCTATATTGAGATTGATTATTATTGCTTCTATGCGCTAATAACTGAGTTTGAATTAGACTGATCCGAGTATTATTTTCTTTTGAATGTAATACTCGGGTCAGACCGAGTATTTACAGGTTGTAGATTTTTAGCTTTGGGTTGCTGCTAGAGCTATGAAGACTTTTTATATCATTTGAAGTGGTCTTCGTCTTGTTGTAGTAGTCAGTGTGTCTGTTTAAGATGATAATGTATTCATGTATATTAGTCGATAATGTACTTGTATATATATAACTTCTTGAGTCGACAATTGTAGTTGTATCATTTGTATTGTGTCAAATGTATTGTAACTGATATCAGTTATTGTATATATGAGACTTTTCGTTCCATCTTTATTCCGCATTTATGTTATCTGTGTTATTTTTATATCTATTGTCCTAAACTATTATAGCCACTGTGTAATAGCTTTGAGTTTGTATCGGAATGTCGGGTTTCCTCTAAAAATGAAATGCAATGTTTTATTATCTGACATATCGGTGCTCGCACAAGGCAATTACATAGATGGTCGCTCCTCAACAGCCTTATTCTTCGCGCTAGTTGACAGCACTACTCCGTAGTGTTCTTGGCTAGCGTGGGTATAGAGGTGGGGCGTCACACGTCGGTACACTCATGTTTATGTGATATCGATTTGACTTACATAAGGATATTTTAGTCCTGACTCGAATGTTTTGTCTTTTCATTACGCTCGGGTCAATCCTGAGTTTTTCAGCTTTTCGAAGATTATCCTCTGGAGGACGAAGACGAAGATTTGGTATATTACTACTATTAATATTCCAGCATCATGTTGTCTGCTGCATTATCTATTTATCTCTGATGTATATATATAACTCTGATGAATGTTGTATTGAATATAATCAAATGTATTGTATAACAGCTTCATGAACTGTTTATTTTCTTATTATAATTTATCGTTCCACTGCGAGATTCTGTGTTTGTTTTCATCTTCCTTTTCTCTTATTTTCTAATTTACCCCATTAACAATCCTCCCCTTTTGAATGGTTTAAGTTGACATGTGTGGTTTATTGTCAATTTAAACTGTCCAAAAAAGTGGGTCGTTACAAAAGTTTTCTAAATCCTTTGAAAAATCAAAGGTATCTCGTAAGACCACGCCACAAATAAACACGATGGGTTTTAACCTTATGATAACCAAAACATTTCATATCAAATTCTCTGATATTATAATTGTGTCTAAGTACAAATACTTATTCAAATAGCTGAAATGCTTGCATCTCACGTTCCAGCATAGTTGAGCACAATCAAAACCGTACGGCGCTTATTGGAGAATGGATTCCATGCGAATGACTAGGTACTGGGATATCACCAGTCATAGTACACGTCTAGAAACAATGTACCGAGGACCACACCGGGATCCCCCGCCACACAAGGCCGGACTATCCCTCACCTGGATAGACTGAATATGCTATCACCCCGGGTGTTCCCACCCTCTTTCGAGCTCCTTCCATATACCGTAGTAATAAATAATATATAAGGTTATCTAGAAAAGTGATAAACATACCCTAATTGGGTGCTACCCACTTAGCCTTGCTGCATCTCCTCTGCTTTTCAGTCATTCTCGGTTGATGAGGCTAGAGGCTACGATTACCATTTTAAGTAATTTTTCACTTAGAATGCTCATTGTCCTCCGATGATAATGTTCTGATAGTACTCATCCATACAAGTCCGTTTCGGGTCCGAACGGAACCGAAGGCACTATTCCTATTACATCCAATTGGAATCACCCTCAGGGTTAGTAACGATTAGCCCTTGCACTTCACTGCTCCATCTTCGACTCTGTGCTCTCATCTTCATTTTGAAAACGTACTCGTTGGATCAAAGTAGTTTTCAGATAAAAATTCGATCCCGGTCTCTTCGAAACAACGTTCGATATTTCCGGTAAACTCAACGCCGGTTCTTTAGGAAATACACAGACGAAAATAAGATCAGAGATCACCTCCTAACCGTGAGCGAACGGATTTCCTTATAAACGTCCTAGAAGAACGAAATGAGTTTATATGTACAGTATAGCACCTCGAACAGTAACTATACAATATCATTCCCATATTTCTCCTAGATATTCCCAAAGTTATATTTGGTCCATATCCGATAGTCGGTTATTTAACTATCAAAAATCAAATCATTCAACCAAATATTCTATTTTTCCACTGAATAACTCCAAATCCCTTTTTAATTTAATTTTATTAAATTAAATCTCTTCACCCAAAATATATGTACTTAACTTATCGAATTTAGTAAATTCACCAACTATCCCTTTTCAAATGAATATTTGAAACCCTTTTAAAAATAATTTGGAAAGTACCACTGCGGTATCAAACCATGGATTCACAGTTCAATGGTTACGTTTCTATCCCAGAGAAATTCAAGACTTAACTACAGGTACTCACTGCCTCCGATTATGCCATGCGATTATACCAATACTCCCCGAAAACTTTATTTAATAATTTTTCAAAATAATACTTATAAAATTCCCATCAATAATTTTCCAAGTTAAATTTTAGACGAATACTCTTTAAAAATAAAGTTATTATAAAATATTGAATATCGAATAATTTATCCCTTTGAAATGATAATACTGATTAATCTTTAAATAATAATTTACTTACTATAAACAAACTTGATTAATATTTAAATATACTTTTAAGCAATTTTAAAACAACTAAATTATTAATTTTCCGAAATATTCTTTAAACACTTCTAAATTTTCTAGTTAATACTTAAAAATCCTTCTTTTTAAAATAAACTTAACTTTTCCTAAAAAAAATATTTTAAATTCCAATATAGGCGGTCTAATTATTTATAAATCCCTCTCGATTTATTTCCAGTTTGATTTATGTTCCAAATCCATAAATTCCCTTTTTCACATTTCTAACAATAAATCCACCATTTATTTTTAAACCGATTTACCCATCTCCTTATAAATCCTCACCGTGAATTTATAATTTCAATTTATCCTCTGATAATTTACTCCACTTTATTATAAACTTCGTTTATAATCTCCATAGTCTCATTTCTCGTTTATCCCTGTTTCACAGCACTTAATCGATTTTAAATCTATTTCTAATTTAAATTTCATTTTTACATTAATTTCTTAGTTAAACCAATATATATCCCAAACCCAACTAAAATAAGATTCCACTTCCTTTCCAAAATTTAAAATCTAGTATGACAATCCCACATTTTATTTTCAAAATTTCCTTTTTTACTCTTCCAACTATTTAAATCTCGTTTTCAAAATAAATCCTTTTATACTTAAACAATATCGCTTAAGTTCTATATTTTTTTAAAACCCTTCTATTCACATTTATTCAAAAATCTTTATTTTTCCATATTCCGGAATTATTAAATTAAATTTTAAAATCAAACTTTTATTTCCAAGTTCATTTCTTTAAAATAATCCAAATTTCACTCTAAATATTTTTACTTCAAAATTCAATATTCATATTTATGGTATTTTAAAATGCCAAAATCTAACCCGTAATACAATAACATCCAATAAAATTCAAATTCCATTACAATCTATCATAGATTATTCACACAAATCATATCACTAAATATATATAATTTAAATTCAACATTTTTTAGGAATCTAGTTGGATCCCTTCAACCAGTTTCCCTGCATCCACAGATGTTAGCACAATGTAAAAATACCAATCCCACTTCGAGGAGGATATCGCGGTATATAGGATCATCCACTATTATGCGGGGCGCATAGGGTCTCATCCGCTATATATATGCGGGAATATCAATCACTCCAATATATATATATATATACTACTATATATATATCACATCCAACTGATAATAATTTATCAATTCTATCAATCAATCAATAATTAATTTTAACTATTTAAAATTAATTACGGAAATCCAAAGTTGAGTGAGATTAACTCACCTTTATTTTTATTGTTGCCTCGTGTTCTGGTTTCGATTTAATTCGGATGCATTTTGAAATTATCTGAAAATCTCTACGACCTCTAGACTCACCCCAGTTGACTCCATAGTAGAGATCTCCCTATTTCAGACCCAAATCAACTGACCGCGTTAGATTCCAATTTAAAATGAATAAGATATTTGATTTCCACGAATTTAAATTTATAAATCAACATATATTACTAAATCTCTAAACAAAATGCAAAACTAACCCAACAAAGCCCAGCCTACACACATCACGTTCGGCCCATCCTCCCATTATTTCTTTACTTTTTTTAAGAAACAACCCAATGTCGATTTGAAAATGAAATCGGCCCGCCTAAACACCTTCTCCCCAAATAACTGTATAAGAAAAACAGACCCAATATCACACGTGCGTGCACATCATCGACAAGGAGCTCGGCTTCACGAAATTCCACCAGAACCTCTCAGATCAACTCACTATCGCACCCTCTATCCTCTCGTCCACTCACAGTTGAACTCAAGCCCCTTGCCTTCATCGTGAAATCAAGAACAGTACCCGACCCTGTAATGTTGCGATCACCAAATCACCACCGAGTGCCACCGAACTCGACCAACAGATGCGCCTTCCCCCTAGAAATGCCCCACCGCCCTCAGAATCGCCTAACGCTTCCTCGAATTAAAAAAGGAACCCTAGATATAAAACTCAGCCGCACCACCCATACTTAATTTTAAATCGAAGAGGAAGAAGAAATATGGTTTTTAAAACTAGTCGTGGATTTTTTATCAAGTGTTAGAAGAGGAATATTATTTTGAAGTTCTGCTCTTTTCTTTGTTTATCGTTGGGCTCGGCTGTGATGTTTAAAATGGTGAAGGGAGGGAAAACGTGTATTACACGGTAGGGAACAGTGATTTGAGGGGAGGTTAAAAGTGTAGATGTGAAACCTTTTGTCAAATCCATCATATATATACATTATTTAAATTACGAAACGTCTCGATTCCGTAGCTTAAAACCTTGACCTCCTATCGAGGCATGCTTCTAGGCATTCATAATGTTATACCCCTATTCTGAAAGTAATAAAAAAAGTTTTGAGTCCTAATTCGATCGTATGGGGAAGATAGCTTTTTGGACCCAATTATTATATTGAATTTTCGATATAAATTTCAGGGCGTTTATATACCGTACGGCCAAACGATAACTCCAAACGTTATGAAATTTGAAATCCAATAATAATAGACTATTACAGATCCAACAGAACTGGTTTCGTCGAAATCTGAGATCGTTCTCCAGAAGGCTATTTTTAAAAGTAAATTCAAACGATATATTTTTAAAACTGAACAAATTACTTTTAAATTCAATTTTAAAGCTTTTATTATCTTTATTATTATCAATATAAATTTTTATAAGCCTTCAAATTATTTTTAACAAGCTTAAAACTCAGAATTCAATATTTTAGCCAATTTCCAATTATTAATTCAATAATAAAATTATCCAATAAATAGTTATATTTGAAATTCAAGTTAAAAATTAAATTTTAAATATTTAAAATCAATTAAATATTCCAATTTCAAATATCCAAAACTCTAGGTCGTTACAGCCTAGGATGATATCGCACCCAACGAGTGTAGCCTCCAACTGATGTCACATCAAGAGTCGATGATCAATGTCGCTCATATTCATGCCGCCTTACTTCAATGTCACATTCTACTGAAGTATTATATGATCGATGCCACATTACATTAGTGCCACACTTTGGAGATATCATCACAGATGTAATGACCCAATATTTGATATCTAAAACTATTAAATTAAATAAGATTGTGAAATTTAATATTGTGAGAAATTAAAATTTATGATTTATTAATAAGAAAAGTAATTAGAATATGATTTAATAATGTTGTTTGAATGTTATTGACAACTATTTTAATGTAATTTCAATCAATTGAAATAATTGTGAAGTTAATTTGGTTATAATTGTAAATAAGAAATAAATTAAATATTAGATTCAATGTTGAATTATATGTTATAAATTGAAATAGGTTTATTATAGAATATGAAATTAATTAATTAGTACATAAATTTATTAGCTTTCATTTGTAAACAATAGACTTAGGAATGTGTTTGAATTACTAATGTGTAATAATTGTTTTAATTATTATTTTATTATTTAATCCATTGAAATAATTTGGAAATCAATGTGAATTTAATATAATTAAATATTGTCAGTAGTATGAGTTAAGATGATAACTGTAGAATATGAATGTAATATAATGTAAACTAATATTAACTATATTCATAAGATAATAGTTGATTCAATAATAAGAGTGTAAATCAAAATAAAAGAATTTGATTGAAATTAAAATATAATTAACTGGGATTTTAGTACAGTTGTAATTGAAAACTGAAGTTAGTGAAATATTTAAATATTGGATTTAACTTGAAAATTTTATTTTAAAAGATTATAAATTTCTATGTAATCAAGAATGATAAAATTGTTGACTTTTAATTTTGAATTTAAAAGTGATTAAATCAATTTAATAATAATTTGTTTAATTAACGTGTAAAATTAGCCTTTTGGGAACTGTCTCGAATTTCAATGAAACTAGTTTCATCGGATCCATAACAATGAATTATTATAGGATTTCAAGTTTCGTAGCGATCGAACTTATCGTTTGATCGTGTGGGCTCGAAACTCGTAGAAATCAATTAAAAAAATTTAAATGAATATAATTTGATTTTGAAAGCTAACTTCTATATGCATTAGAATTTGGGTTTGAAACTAGTTCCATTGGGTTTAAAAATATCGAAAACCTATATTTCGATATATTGGATGACTTACTTTCGTTTTGGAAACGAAACGGGCTATTCGGGTCATTGTTATTGTTTCGACCCAGTTCGATCTGTCCATTTGTTCTTATCCATCCCTGTCTATATAAATAGATTTTTTCCTATAACCCTAGCAGTCTATTCCAAATTCTGTACGTACTTTTATTCTCATCGGTTCCTCCTCCAATGGCTTCCTTTCCAAAACCCTAAATTCCCAATTTCAAATCAAATTGAAAATTCAAACTCCTCAAACTATATCATTATATATAGTTGGAAAGCTCTCGACGAATATAATCTCTATCTGTTGTTCGTTTTTGCAATTGAGTCTCGGTTTGTCCAGAATTTGGCGATCTTTCTCAACCGTCCGTCGATAGGGTTTTGGATTTAATGGCGGATCGTCGACCAATCGACGATCGGAGGGCACCGGTAGGTAGAGGAGGTCGAGTGTAATGACCCTATTTTTGATAATTAAAAATATTAAATTAAATAACATTTTGGAATTTAATATTGTGAGAAATTAAAATTTATGATTTATTAATGAGAAAAATAATTAGAATATGATTTAATATTGTTGTTTGAATGTTATTGATAACTATTTTAATGTAATTTCAATCAATTGAAATTATTATAAAGTTAATTTGGTTATAATTGTAAATAAGGAATAAATTAAATGTTGGATTCAATGTTGAAATTATATGTTATTAATTGAAATAGGTTTATTATAGAATATTAAATAAATAAATTAGTACATAAATTAATAAGTTTTAACAATTGATTTATTCCCATTTTATTATTTAGCCATTAGAATAATTTGGAAATCAATAAAATTAATGTAATTGAAACTTTGCAATTATTATGGTAAAGACGTTAACTGTAGAGTATGAGAATAATAAAATGAAAACTTATGTTAAATAAGTTCATAAGGGAATTGATGATTAAATAATAAGAATATAAATCAAATAAAAGAAATTGTTGGAATTAAATAATAAACTAGGATTTATTACTATTGTAGTCTGACGTGAAATTAACGTAATTTTTAAATCTTGGATTTAACATGGGAAATTGTATTTGTAATAGATTAACAATTTCTATGTAATCAAAAATGATGAAATTGTTAACTTTTAAAATTGGAATTTAAAGGTGATTTAATTGATTTTAAATAATAAATTATTAAATTAACATGAAAATTAGCCATTTTGGGCACTATCTCGGATTTCGACAAAACCAGTTTCATCCGATCTATTATAGTGAATTATGGTAGGGTTTCAAGTTCATAGCGATCAGACTTATCGTTTGATCATGCGAGCTCAAAACGCATAGAAATCGATTTATGGAATTTAAATGAATATAATCTGATTTTGAAAGCTAACTTCTATATACATTTGAATTTGGATTTGGAATTGGTTCCATTGTGTTTGAAAATATCGAAAACTATATTTCGATATATTGGATGACCCACTTTCATTTCGAGAACGAAACGGACTTTTCGTGTCGTTGTTATCGTTTCGACCCAATTCGATCTGTCCATTCGTTCTTATCCATCTGTCTATATAAATAGATTTCTTTTCTGAAACCCTAGCAGCCTTTTTCTTATTTCTATACGTACTATTATTTCCATCTGCTCCTTTCCTTCTCAATGGCTGTCAATATCAAAACCCTAAATTCCCAAATTCAAATTCAAATTCAAATCAAAAATTCAAACTCCTCAAACTATGTCGTATTTTATATCGTTGGAAAGCTCTCGACGAATGTAACCTAGATCTAAGATTCGTTTTTTGATTGGAGTTTTGGTTTGGCCAGAATTTGATGAAACATTCTCGGCCATCTATTTTGGGGTTGATCATCGGCGACGATGCAACGATCCAAGGGTATAGACTTATGGAGAATGGCGCGAGGAGTTCATCTGGGAAGTTGGGTAGGCGAATTGACGGTCAGATCGGTGGCAAAATTTCAATTAGGGTTAGCATTATGCGGCGGCGACTGGGCATTTAGTGACGAACGACAATGTTTGGGGCTCCTCGGTGGTCGTGGAAGGTAGTGCAGGTGGAGGCGCTCATTTGGTAAATTGACTAGAAATCAAAGGTGAGTGATTTAACCCACTCATGAATGCTAAACCCTCTTATGTTAATTGTATTAAATTTATGATGTGATAAGAATTTTATTGATTATTGTTTGGTAATTTAAATTATCATTTAAATTTAATTTGAATTTATATTGAATTAAGTTGCCATCTAAATTAATATTGACTTTAAATTGATAGTGAAATACCTAATGATGATAACCAGTTAATTGTTGTGATTTATTGGCTGATTTAGATGTTGTTTGTGATGGATGTTTATTTGTCGACATTTTGGATGATTGGATGTTTATTTCCCTGTTAATCACTATGGGTTGAAATGATACATACCCGAGCGATCTTATAGATTAGGGAAAATCATTAAGGGTTGAAATGATAGACCCAATCAATTTTATTGATTTGAAATTATTGATTAGGGATATAGGTTGAAATAATATACACCTGGAAAATTTAACTTTTTGGGTGTTATCCCACCCTTTGGTCAAGGCTGGAATATCAACAAATTAGCTGGAAAATGATGGATATCAGGATTGGAAATTGATTGGAAACAAGGTTGCGATAGGAAATGATGGATATCAGGATTGGAAATTGATTGGAAATAAGGCTGCGATAGGAAAGGATCGATAGGAAATGATGATCAAGGCTAGGAGAAGCTACATTTCGAATTTCAGTCAATCGGAGTTCGTATGCTCGAAATATAGGTGAATCAATATTGGAAGGGGTTGATTTCGTATCGATGGTTTCGTATCGATACAATTCGTATCGGTCCGGTATGGGTACGAACAACACGTTCGTATCGATCGGCAGATAGAACTTCGAACCGATGTTGTTCGTATCGATCCGCATAGATACGAACGAGGCTTTCGTATCGATCAGGGAGAAGGATTAAATGGATTTCGACTCGATGGCTGTGGGTTTGGATCGAATAGGCAGGCGCATGGTGGCTTGTTCGACTCGATGATTTCGTGTAAATCGGGATGAAGCGCAGTTGCATACTTCGAATCGAACCTGTTCATATCAATCGAAATACTTACTTCGAATCGATGGACTTCGCACTGATGTTGTGCGAGACGATTGGATGTATGTATGTGGATATGAAGGGTTCAAGACCACGGTTCGTATCGATCGATGCGAAGCAGTCGATGGATACAGGTTGATGGACATGAGTGTGACCGATGGAAACAAATGAATGCGAATAGGCATGAAACCTGGATGCAAACTGGAAATACGAATGAATCAAGGGAAGATGCATTCAACGCGGCGTGGAAAATGGATCGAGCCTCGAAGGTAGGGCCACGTCATCACCAAGCACGTGCATGGTATCGATGCGATCAAGTATCGATGCGAAATTGATCGACACGAACGAAATGTCACACGAACTCTACATTTCATATCGATCATATTTGGAGATCCACAAGTCCAAATGCTATGAAATTTTCATAGGAGCTTGCGTACAAGCCAAAGAAGGTTCAGGCCAAGTTTCGACTCCATTGGAAAAAATCTCGATCGATACGAATTACGTTCGTATCGATCACGGATCAAGTCGAAACTTCATGGGATCGATCGTGTGGGCCCACTCATGTTCCAGAAGAAGTCTCCCGAAGTTTGAGCGAGATATTTGCATGAAGCGCCTATAAATAGCACCCCAGAGCCTACAGAAAAGGGATCTTTTGGCTTCTCAACGTCCGAACTCTGCCCGATTCAACATTGCACTCCATAGCGACTATTGTACTTGAATTTTTTCATTATAATCTGCTGTAATCAGTTGTAACCAGCAAGGAAAGTCAATAAAAGATTAACTTTTGGAGTGGACGTTGGCCGGAGATAGCCGAACCACTATAATTCATGTGTCTCTGTCTGTTTCTTTCCATTTTAAGTTTATTATTCTTCATTTTTTATCCTCTACATTACTTAGATCTGTGATTGGTGATCATTTATTGTTGATCTATGTTCATACACTGGTGCTTTCACGATATTTGGGGTTTGTGACCATTTTTGACGCAAACACTTTGGTGCTTTCACTGAGAGCAACTAGCACCTGCTATACCAGATTTGGAATTCGGATTTGAAGGCTTAAGGGTTCAGATCTAAAGAGCTATGACAAGGCAATCGAGTAGAAGACAAAGAGCCGAGAGAATTCAACATGAAGGAAGTCAGGAGGCATCATCAAGGGCTAATCAGACTTCGGCTTTCATCACCAGAGACGAGATGGAGATGGTAATGGGAGCTATGCATGAAGAGTTTTTGAAAAGGCAGGAGGAAATGATGCAGAACCTTCTCAGACAGTTTGGACAAGCAGGAACAGCTGGAGCTTCAGGAGTTCAGATCCACAGAGCTGGAGAAGAAGGACCAAATAGGCAATCGAACGGACCAGCTCAACAAGGCACAACCCCTGATCAGCACAAAACTGCTAATCTGGTTGGATCCAGGCTCGGGGGAACACCACCCGGCAACGATGGACTAGTTCATGGAGGAATTCCAGTTGACTCCACACAACAAGATGCTGGGAGGAATGCAAGAGCGCGTGATGAAGAGTATGTACCAGAATTCCCTCGGGGACTCGGGGGGCAACCCTTGATGGACAACGCTGGATTGGTTGAGATTATCAGGTGAACTATGCGCGGAGGTCTGACAAACAGAGATCTGCAAGGAGTAAATAGAAGTCCGTTTACTCGTGACATCAGAATGGCTCGGAATCCACCAGAATTCAAGCTACCTACTCTGGAGGTATACAATGGCAAGGCCGATCCGACTGATCACTTGATGAGGTACACAAGACATATGGAGGTGCTGGGGGCATCGGAGGAAGTGATGGACCGATGTTTCCCTCTGTACTTGACAGATATAGCTGCTATGTGGTTCAGACTGCTGGAAGAAGGATCTATTAGGACATGGATAGAATTGGTGGACAGGTTTCTGAAGCAGTTTTGGGTTCATATTAAAAGACCGAAGAACGTGATGATGCTAACGTCAGTAAAGCAAAGGACAAACGAATCGCTCAGAGCTTTCTTAACTCAATTCAATGCGGCGGTTGCTTCGGTGGATCGGCCGGATCCATCGATGGTTTTAATGGCAGCAGTATCAGGAGTCAGGGAGAATTCAGATTTCAAAGTATCTCTAATACGGGATCCACCAATGGATCTCGGGGAATTGTTTCACGAAGCTGAGAGATTCCTTTGACAAGAAGATGCATGTTCGGATATGAAAATAAAGGAAGTGAACGCGGCTGAGGATGGAGGGCCATCCAGTAGAAGCTCAGATAAAGATCAAGATAAAGGAAAAAGGAAGCTGGATGATGAATCAGGAAAAGCTAGGAAGCGATGGAGGGAGCCAAAGTTTTCCACTTGCATGGGATTAAACGAGACGTTGGAACGGATATTCATGGAGACTCGAAATCGCCTTCCCTACCGAAGGCCAACGAGGAGAGAACCCTCGGAACGTGAAAGGGCATCAGGGAGGCACTGTCTTTTTCACGATTTGGATGGACATGATACCAACAGCTGTAGGCATCTAAAGGACATAATTGAGGAGCATGTAAGGAATGGACAGTTGCGACAATATGTCGGGGCTCGGAATGCGACGGTAGAGCAGGAGCAACCACCGTCTACCTCAAACAACGATGGCACGAGGCCCAGGAATGACGGTCGATTGGTTATCAATTGACAGGGATAATATGAAATAAGTAGCAAACTATGGGCAAACGGCCAAGTCATTTACTCATGTACGGGGATGGAGATGGCCCCTAGGCATGCTCTGAATGATGATGAACCACGATGCTAATCTGCCTTTTCTTTTGGTTCGGACATTTGTCTTTTCTCGCTTGGTTTTAGAGTTTGGTTTGAACTCCTGATGTTGTTTGTTTTCTGGTTTAGACTTTCGTTTGGATGATTATTTTCCGTTTTGGATATTTTTGGATTTCTGATATGGATTTTTGGTTTTCCGATTTGATTTGGATTTTGGATTGGATTTTGATTGAATTTTTATCTAGTTTTTGGTAAATGGTCATCGAGTATGGACTATGCTCAGCAAGGGTCCAGAGAGACCAGGATTCGGCCTAGGACTTAGGCCCCACAATATCTATCGATTATAATTTTAGGTCGTCGAGTATGGACTATGCTCGGCAAGGGTCCAGAGCGACCAGGATTCGGCTTAGGACTTAAGCCATGGCATTACTCGACGTTCAGGGGCATTGGGCCACGGTCGTCAGCTGTGGATTGCGCTTGGCAAGAACCCGGAGAGGTTATGGATACGAATATCGGCTATGAACGGCAAAGGATTTGGATATCGACCCGGAGAGGTCCTGGATTCGGTTTTTGGTTATTGGATAAGAATGGATTAGGACTCGGTTATCGGGTTCGGATGGATATGGAATTGGCTAAGGCTTTGACTATTGGATTTGGAGTTATACATCGACTCAGAGCAGTCAAGAACGATGCCCTTGGATGATATGGCTATGGACTTCGGATGTCGGATCCGGAACTATTCAAAACACACCTTCTTACCACAAGGCATGTTTTGGGGGGCTAATGTTATCCCACCCTTTGGTCAAGGCTGGAATATCAACAAATTAGCTGGAAAATGATGGATATAAGGATTGGAAATTGATTGGAAACAAGGCTGCGATCGATGTCGTCAAAATTTGGCTGAGCTCCAATCAAGGCGGGATCGATAGGAAATGATGATCAAGGCTAGGAGAAGCTACATTTCGAATTTCAGGTCAATCGGAGTTCGTATGCTCGAAATATAGGTGAATCAATATTGGAAGGGGCTGATTTCGTATCGATGGTTTCGTATCGATACAATTCGTATTGGTCCGGTATAGGTACGAATATCACGTTCGTATCGATCGGCAGGCAGCACTTCGAACGATGTTTTTCGTATCGATCCGCATGGATATGAACGAGGCTTTCATATCGATCAGGGAGAAGGATTAAATGGATTTCGACTCGATGGCTGTGGGTTTGGATCGAATAGGCAGGCGCATAGTGGCTTGTTCGACTCGATGATTTCGTGTAAATCGGGATGGAGCGCAGTAGCATACTTCGATTCGAACCCGTTCGTATTGATTGAAATACTTACTTCGAATCGATGGACTTCGCACTGATGTTGTGCGAGACGATTGGATGGATGTATGTGGATACGAAGGGTTCAAGACCACGGTTCGTATCGATCGATGCGAAGTAGTCGATGGATACAGGTTGATGGACATGAGTGTGACCGATGGAAACAAATGGATGCGAATAGGCATGAAACCTGGATGCGAACTGGAAATACGCACGAATCAAGGGAAGATGCATTCAACGCGGCGTGGAAAATGGATCGAGCCTCGAAGGTAGGGCCACGTCATCGCCAATCACATGCATGGTATCGATGCGAAATTGATCGACACGAACGAAATGTCACACGAACTCTACATTTCGTATCGATCATATTTGGAGATCTACAAGTCCAAATGCTATGAAATTTTCATAGGAGCTTGCGTACAAGCCAAAAAAGGTTCAGGCCAAGTTTCGACTCCATTTGACAAAATCTTGATCGATACGAATTATGTTCGTATCGATCACGGATCGAGTCGAAACTTCATGGGATCGATCGTGTGGGCCCACTCACGTGCCAGCAGAAGTCTCCCAAAGTTTGAGTGAGATATTTGCATGAAGCGCCTATAAATAGCACCCCAAAGCCTATAGAAAAGGGATCTTATGGCTTCTCAACGTCCGGACTCTGCCCGATTCAACATTGCACTCCATAGCGGCTGTTGTTCTCGAATTTTTTCATTATAATCTGCTGTAATCAGTTGTAACCAGCAAGGAAAGTCAATAAAAGATTAACTTTTGGAGTGGACGTAGGCCGGAGATAACCGAACCACTATAAATCCTGTGTCTCTGTTTGTTTCTTTCTATTTTAAGTTTATTATTCTTCATTTTTAATCCTCTACTTTACTTAGATCTATGATTGGTGATCATTTATTGTTGATCTGTGTTCATACACTAGTGCTTTCACGATATTTGGGGTTTGTGACCATTTTTGTCGCAAACATTGGGGTTGAGATAATACATACCCTATCACTTGACCATAGGGTAGAAAATTATATATAGACACCGTTGGTCGGTTTTAAATTATTTTCTAAACGGTAAAGTATGTTTGATTTATAAATTTAATTTAATGATTTTATTTAAAAATTTATATTTGGAAAATAATTTATTTATATGTTTTAAAGCTTCAACTTATAAGTTAATATAAGTGTTAAAAACCTAAATTTTAAGATTTTAACGTATAACTTTATTTAGTTTTAAAATATATAATTTAAATTGTTTTAAAATTTTAATATAATAAACACTTTAAAAAAATTAAAAAAATATTTAATATAGTTTAAAATTTTATTTAAAAATTTAATTGAAGATAATAATTATAGACTTTTACAATAACTTTAATAAATAAAGGATTTCGTAAAGGATTTTAGAATTTTGTGAAAGGTTTTGTAAGAAATTTACAAAAGTTTTGTCAGAAATTTTATAATGGATTTTATAATGGTTTTATGAAGGAGTTTATAAAGGTTTTAAAAGATTTTTAAAAGGGTTTATAAAAGGAACTTGTTTAACGGGGAAGAGTTATAAACTTTTTGGAATTTATAAATAGCTTTATAAATGGTTTCAAAGCATATAAATAGTTTATAAATGGTTTAAGAGAGATTTATAAATTATTTTCAAAATTGATTGAAAGATATCTTCCTCGGTATTATGAATATATGTATACTTTTTGAATAAGTATATGGATATCTTGATTTGAAGGTATAAACTATTTCTGGATTTATTATATAAAATGTTTTTAAATGACCACGGTATGAAAAATGTAAGCGTTTGGTTGTTAATGAGATCGGGGTCGGATATTGTCATACTCTCCGCCAATTCCAAAACCACTTTAACAGCTGTGCACGTGGTGGAGAATCCAGAACGAAGTTAGATGGTTTGGCGAACGCTTCTGATATGAGTATGAACGTAGCCCTGACCCCTTCAGGTCAGCTTGATGTGACTAAAACAGGAGCTATTCCGGGCCAAGTGAGGTCGCTCCTCCTATCGGACATGCTTCTTCGATACAATATATGTTACTTTATGATTGATTTAGAGGCCACCTTCGATTTGATTATGGGAGTGTGTTCCGAGGTGGGCGGCAATAGTTGCTACAAGTTACCACTAGTCCGAGAGTGCAAACGGTAGAATCCTACCCTGGCATTACCTCGCATGCCTTATCACATGCCTCATTGAGCCCACTACGATTTTGGTTTGTGTCGTACCTATGGAGTGCTCCCTGATAGCCCACCGGTTTGGTGGAGTTTACAGTACAATATAGACTATGGCATTTATAAAATGTGTTAATGGGGATATGAGTAACACCTTAACGCTATTTTAATACTTTACTTTACTGATAGACATTATATATAGCGTATATTACAACATATAGATAGTTAACGGATCCTTAGGAGACGGAAATCCCGAAACATATCTTAAGTTAATGCATGCACGTTATACATTGGATAGGGGATGTAAAATCCCGTAAACATCTCTGAAGCCGTTACACTCATAGTTTACTTGTTGATTTAAGTTACATAAGATCTTTTAGTTCTAACTCGAGTGTTTTGTCTTTTCATTACGCTCGGGTCAGCTTGAGCTTTTCAACGTTGAATACTTTATTTCTGGAGGACGAAGACAGAGTTTTGTATTATATTATTATTATTATTCCACGGCATCATGTTGTTCCGCTGCATTATCCTATTATACCTGCTGTATGTATAACTCTGATTGTATTGTAAAGGTGTAATCAAAATTATTTGTAAAACAGCTTCATGAACTGTTTATTTTTTATTATTTACATTTTGTCATTTCGTTATGAGATTATGTGTTCTGTTTTTCCTTCTTTTATCTTATTTCCTTATTTAGCCTATTAACAATCCTCCCTTTTGAATGGTTTGAGTTGACATGTGTGTCTGCTTTGGCACTCGGAGGGTGCAGCATGATAGGGGGTTCTCGCTTCTGGGTTTGGTAGCAAACAGATGACTCTTACTCCTACATGTCCCACGGGGTTGGTGCAGTCGAGAGATTGGCCATAAAAGAAAAACACAAGCATGGCTATATGCTACGGTGGGCGTTACCCCACTGTCGGTTGACCATTACATTTGGTATCAGAGCTTTGGTTTAGCGATAACCATAGCTTATTCGGGGTTAACTCATTAGAGATAGGTTATTAATACCCTAGAATGAGTCTGGGTGTATATATATAAGAGAGCGTAGTTATTAGTGCTATAAAAATAATTTATATTATGTTAATTTGTTCTGTTTAGTATTTATAAATTCTGGTCGGTACATAGGACGCTATGGCATCGATAGGGATTTCTAAACACTTAATAGGCCAGACCGACATAATATTGTTTTCTAAATATAGGTAAATGAAATAATATTACATAGTATTATATTTTCTATATGAAGGAATAAATTTTATAAACGGATATAGTTGTTGTGATATGTTTGTTTGTTGGGAAGTGAAATTTTATAATATTGGTAGCAAAATAGGATTTACAAATAAAGTGAATATGAATTGGAAAATTGAGAACTTAAGTTCCGGGATTTTGAAATTGATTTTCAAAAGATTTTGGAATATAATATTTGTATTTTTTTGAAATATTTTCGAATATAAATATTTTCAATGTGATTTGAAAGAATGTTTTAAAAGAATTTTAATAGGAAATAAGTTCTATACTCCTCTCTTCTATCGTTGGAAAATAATTTCAGGATGATCGCGACATCATTGGCATTCATTTTCGAGTTTCAAAGTGGGAAGACCGCTATAGTAGTTTTACTACATATTTGGTTTGATAAATAAAAATTTATTTTAAATTTTTGTATGCATGATTTGATATATTAAAAGATATAATTATATATTATTTAAAAATGATTTGAAATGAAACCCGGAATTAGTTCTTAAGTTTTCCACAAATTATGTAAGGACCCGATTCTTCGACTTCCGAAAACCGACATCGATACGTCCACTGTATCAACTGCCGAGCAACGAATGCCGGAAAACCGAATTCTTAGGGTTTTAGAAAGAAGAAAACAGAAGAAAAGATAGAAGAAGAAGACGAAAGAACAGAAGAAGAGAAAATAAAGAGAAGAACAACAGAACAACAGAAACAATATCAGAATCTCACATATCGCAGCGGAACAATATATAATAGATAAACACTAGTCTTTTAAAACAAAGAATTATATCAGTTTTTATACATACATCAATCAGAGTCAATATACAACAATGGACAGTTATATAAACTTGTCCTCATACAGAATACACAGCGGAATAAATACTATCAGATACAAATACTACGTCTCGTCATCCAGCTTATCTCCAAAGCTCCAGAATATCCAGAATATCCTGATAATATAACTCTAGGCTGCCCGTGTGGAAATTGGTGGGCACCCAGAGTTTAGAAGGGAACAATAAACTCCGAGTCAGTCATGGTGACTGGTGTGAGATCGTAAAACAGTTTATCTTTAAAACAACAACAAGATAATTTTAAAGTCAATTCGCAATGCTTTTGGAAAATGAAACTACCATAAGACCTCCCACCACACACACAATGCAAACGCAGAATTGGAGGAGATTTCTTCTTATGATAGTCAAAGATGCTTACTACGCAAAATCAAATTCTTTTTGATATTATTATTAGTGCATAGTGTAGAAAACATTTCGAAAGTATAATATTAATCTTAGCCAACATACGACCAGTATCGTATGCCTACTATAGCTACCATCTAAACAGTGGTGACCACCGTACGTAAATGGCAGGTTCTACAACTAATACCGTACAAAGTTCGTATTGGAGTTTGGATTTCCAACAAATGGTCAGGCTAAGGAACTTCCTTTTCCACGATGGGTACGTCCCTGGAATAGACGACCCGAGAACCTAACGTTACGGTTAGATCTCTGCCAACACAAGGCCGGGTTACCTCTGCAAAAATAGGTAACTACTGACACGCGTATGTCATCCCCCGATCGTCACCGATCTTCCCGAGGATCCCCGATTCGCAACAACCACAAAGTAATAAATTTGCAGCAACCACAGAGGTTAAGTATCTGGGCTCCATACTAGGGCTGTCAAAATTTAAGACAACCCTTTAACCCAACCCTTTTAACCCATTTGTAACAGGGTTGGGTTAAACTAATTGAATTATACTTTGCATTGGGTCAAATACCCATTCAGCCCGTTTAAAAACAATACAACCCTGTATACCCACTTACCCATCTAAAACCCTAAATTTTCAAAATCACGTTTCTAAAATACGATGTCGGCTGAATCCTGATTCACAATCCGCTCGATTCCCTTCAAACAATTGCTCTCGCCCTCACTCGAAATTGTGTGGATCATCTCTTAACCTTCAAAGTCGAAGCTGTAGCAGATCAAAGGTACTATATTTCGTTTCTTAAAGATCCCTATTTTTCGTTCTGAAAATCGCCGAAGTAAAATGTTGATTAAGATTGGTTGAATCCCGATTACATTGTGTTACAGTAGAAGGCGAACCTGTACCGCTTTTTTGGGAGTTGTCTTTCATGTGTATTTGACATAGCATCTTTTATTTTGAAATTGACATCGCAAATATGCCCTGTCTTGTGGAATCAAGATGTGGTACTTCTTTTTTGCATTGCATGATTAATCTTTAATGCTTAATGTATGGAAATTAGTCAGTTTCCTCCGCTGAATTTAGTTTTATAGCTAAGAAGTGCTTGTTGCCATAACTGTTTTATAGTTAATTATCATTACTGAACATTAATCAAATTTGTTGTACTTATTGAAGTTCTCAATGTCTATTACACTATAAACACACACACAATTGTGATAGTAAACAAACACATTTGAAGTTATTCAATATTCAGCAATAGACTCTTTTAAAATAAAAGCAATACATGGTTGTTGTTAGCTGAATTGCAGTTACTTTAGGCCCTTCAAAATAAGAGCAATACATGGTTGTTATACATCCCTGCAATTGTTTGTGGCTGTCATGACATTGTTCATTTTTAACTTGTCAGCCCATTTTTTTGAAGAAAAGTCACACTCTTGAATGGGCATGCATTGCTTAACTAAAGAAAGCATTTGCTTTGATTTTTATTTCGTCCCTGTCAGTTCACCTTTATCCTTGTAGTTTTATCCTTGTAGCAAGAACTTTAACACTGAAAGAAGTAAATTGGTTAAAGAGAAAAGCAAATTACTTTTACATCCATAATAGTTTTCATTTTAATTTCGAAGATCAGTAAGAGTTGAAGTGCATGCTTATTTTATGAGTGTAATAGGTTTTAGCCCAGTTCAGTACTACAAGTACACTACATTTTAGCCAGTTTTATATTCAGTCTAGCCTTTTTTCTTGCTGGCCTTGTAAATTTGTACTAATTTTATTAGCTTATTATATGTTCCATAAGATTTTGTCAAATTATTATTTTACTGTAATAGACTTCTTCTCTTGCTTCATACTATATGTTATTTGGTGTTTTACTAACTTTTGTCATGTGTTTTTGATTTGATGCCATAACTTATAAATACCCAAATTTGACAGATATTTATATTAAATCTACCATCGATTATTCCGTTTCATATGACTTAAGGCAATCATTTTCATTTCTTAGTATTCAGTAAGATCTAAAGGATCATGTGTGTGCTATCGATTATTTACTATACAGATTGATATTGCATGACTCAACTTATTGATTGATTTAATGAAGTGGAGTGGTTTAAACTGAATCAGATGTACAATGTAAATGCATATAATTAACAAAGCAACATATCCTACATTACATTGTGAAAATAAGGTTACAAATTTTGTTTTATGTCAGAAGAATCATAATATAAATTCATATTTGTTTCAAATAAAAGATGTCCATCTGAATATAACAAAGCTACAAGTAGGAAGGATAGGAATAGATGGATAAATTATAAAGTATACATCTTTAGCTCTGCCAACTACTAAAACTTATTAACCACTAATTTGGAACAATGCAGCTTTGCTCCATGGTGATGCAGAAAACATATCTACATTACATGGCTATGTGATTTTGGAATGTGTCTTTTATATGTGTATGCTGGTTGTGGGTTTTTAGTTTATAGAGGGTTACGTTGTTTTGTGGAATGGTTTTAACTTGATGGTAAGATAGACAATAAAAAATACTGAATTTTAGAATTGGATAAGCCATTCAAATTCTAATTGAGCATGCATTGTTTCTAATTTTGTTGTGTTTGACTTTGTTTAAGTTCCAGAATGTATGAGTTTGCAGTGCTAGAGAAACTAAACTGATCCACCTGTATGATACATGAATTTCTTTTGTGGATTATTTTGACAGAACATGTTTCTGGTTTCAATTGACTTTTAGTCTGAATCTTGACATATGGGCAAATATTTTCTGTTATGACTTATATACTTTTAAGACAACCATACTTTTTGCAAAATGTTACTACTATAAATTAACCATACTTTTCATGACAACAAAACTTACTGGATATACATGGTGATGCAGAAAAATGTTATCAGCATGCTAATGTATCACTAGGAAGACTGGTGAAAAAGATGAGTCAAGGGAAGCTGGCAAAGCAGATAAACTAGAGAATGCAGTTGTCTTAGTTTTATGTATGCAGATTTAAAACTTATCAGCAGTGTTTTGGGTTAAACAAACATCAATGTATCAGTTAGTTCATGTAGTTTATGTGCAATTTTATGTTTTATGTATGCGGTTTTTATTATGTATTGGATGTTTTTTATTTTTTACTTTTTGATGTTTT
Organism: Allium fistulosum; assembly: GCA_030737815.1. Taxonomy (NCBI): domain Eukaryota; kingdom Viridiplantae; phylum Streptophyta; class Magnoliopsida; order Asparagales; family Amaryllidaceae; genus Allium; species Allium fistulosum. The sequence goes on from JASFAW010000014.1 coordinate 13,036,383, forward strand.
TTAAACGGGTTAAACGGGTTGACCCATATATGAAACGGGTTGGGTCATATTGACCCTTTTAGTAAATGTATTAAAAGGGTTGGGTCTTAAAATGGGTCGGGTCAATTTTGACCCGACCCATCTTGACCCGACCCGACCGTTTGACGGGTCTACTCCATACCATGATACCACCTTTATCCAGAAGGAATGACATACACTAAGGGGCGCTACTCCCTAGAACCTTGCTGCATCCTTCCTGTTTTGACCATTTCTGGGGTGTGAGGCTCGATGAAGTCTCGTCCACAAAGCTACGCTTTCTACAAAGCCATGCTTCGGGTCAAACAAATGATCAACCTATGATCACAAAGATATAAGATCAAACAAATGATCATATCGCAAATGATCAAACACTGATCACTTCACAGCAACACTCAGTATGCCACGTTACCAAATTGGGATATATCGCTGATAAATTTCAACTACATAACCTCTGAGCTCGTACGTCTCAGAGAAGGGTGTTAAGCTAAGAGAATAAATTCTCCGCCACCAACATAAATGTATTTGAAAGAAATCAGCTTTATATCTCAAATTGTAACGTCAGACACACAATCCATACAAGTCTGTTCCGGGATCGAACAGAACCGAAGGCACTTCTCACGAAGCCCTTGCATATCCGGATAAATTTCTAATCACGTCCGGACTTCCCGTCACTAAGGGTGATAAAACCTCTAAATCGGAGATCAGCCGATATAGAGTAACTCAACGGTAATCCTTCCGTTTTCAAAAATATCCGGTCTTCAACACCGGTCTTCAAATGCAATTCATAACGACGTATCACATATTCGGAATGGGTTATACGACCCCATGGTCCTTTCCCGGCTAACCCGAATAGTGAGCGATTATTCAAAAATAAGTGTGGCATTCAAATTCATCCAATTCACAACAAATACCATTCAAGGTAATTATTGATAGTCGGTTATTTAACTATCAATAAAGATGCGCAACATCATCAGATTCCAAATAATTTTCCAAATTATTTAATTTCCAAAAATATCTTTACTAGATATAAAATTTCCACACTTCAAAAATAAACCAACGTTTATTTTTCTAAACAGTTTCCCTTTCTTTTATAAATTCCATAGTGAATTTATATTTCAAAAATATCTACTGATATACGGTTTTCAAATCGATTCCAATATTCATTTTCAATTTATCCTTAAGAAGATAAAATCTCAAAACGTTTCATTTCATTTTGGAAAAGCATTTCCATACTTATTTAATAATAAGTAATTCACAAATCTATTTATTTTCAACATTTGAAAATATTCAATATACTTAAATCAAATTAAGTATATATTTCATTATTTAAGGAAATCATTTACTTTGACAACATTTATTTGAGTCAAAACGAATGTTACGTAAAACATCGTTACGACGACTCAAAATCACTAGTATAGGGATTCGGAATTTAGATAGATATATGAATCCCAATACTATACAAAAAATATTTCCTTTCGGAAACCATTTACTATAACAACAGTGTTATAGTCCATCATTTCCTTAAATTCCTCGAAAACGTCTATTTCAACAATAAAAGTTGAAATCTATGATTTCGATAGTTCACACGTTTTAAAACATCTTTAAAACAATTACTTCATTTTCGAAATATCACTTTTCCAAAACATATCCATTTTATTTTAATAATATATTCACTGTCCAAAATCGTGAATATACTTCGTTATCCAAATTCAACATTTCTACACATTTTATTTAAAGGCTTATCCACTGTCAAAATCGTGGATATAATTCCTTTAATTAACTTCTACAATTCACTTATCAAAATAAGTGATTTCGGATTTATAAACAACATTTATAAATCACAATCTTATATTTTTTTTAACAACTTCAAGTTATGAAATACCTTACTTAAACAATTCCATTTGACTCATTTATATAACAAAATCCAATTCATAAGTTGATAACTTATAATTCATTTAGTTTCAAAACCCTTCATCTTATAATGTCACAAATCGTATATCTATTAATACTACTTACTTATAAAATTCGTTTATAAGTTCATTTTAACATTTATAGAACTCCTAAAAAATCTCCTTATTTTTATTTATAAAATAACAATTTCATACATCTTCTATAAATAAAATCCATTTATAATAAGTCGAAAACTTCAATTTAACCCAATTACAATTTAATCAACTTATTATTTCAAAAACCACATTCTTATTATATCCTCACAAATCTCATAATTTTATAACACGAAATTTATAACATTTATTTATTTAAAATGAATTAATTCCAAAATTCAATAAAACGTATACTTTCAAATAATCACTTTGAAATCCTTTTAAAAATAATATCGTTATTTTTAACTTCAAAAATGAATCCGATGATGCTACAGCATCAAACAATCGATCACAACAATCAAATATCATATATCATCATATGATAACAGAATATATCACAATATCTGTAAATAATCAATACGGTGAGGAATCCAGTTGGATCCCTCCAACCTGTTTCCCTGCATCCACAGATGTTAGCACAATACCAATTCCGCTCCAGTACGGAATTATCGCGGTATATGGGTTTAATAAATATTATCCGCTTACTAACGGCGCAATAGGGTCTCATCCGCTATACGAGGCGGGAAATCATCAATCCAATATATACATATGCCAATATGTATATATTGCTATATATATATATTGCTATATATTTATATATATATATATAGATATATCCTACTATATCTAATATCACATCCAATAGCAATCAATCAAATCAATAAATAATTGAAAATTCCACTTTTCAATTGAGTGAGAAAATCTCACCTTAGCTTTTAATTTGCAATCCAATTTCCATTTCTGATCATTTCTTCATTGTATTAACCTTGTATAAAACAATCCATAATTTATTACAATTTGAAATAAATCGAACACATCAATTACTCTTTAATTTAACAAATCTTTGTTTTTAAACTAATAATTTGATTTTAAACTAAATTTTCCTTTAAACTGTTTAACTGACAAAAAATCTCTTTTAAATCATCATAGTAAATTAAATTTTTCTTTAATTGAAAAATAAATAGTATATACCTATATTTTCTTTACTGTTTACATTTTTAATCTATAGATTGTTTATTTGTTTAAATAAATTTAAATTAAACAGTTATACCTCACTATTCGAACACACGACTGCTTCCTTCCACCACCACTCTCCAGATCGACCTCGTGGCCACTCAATCCCAGACTTGCCGAATTCGCCGCGAACGACCCCATTACCAAATCTCGATTGCTGCCATTTCAGACACCGCCTGCCATCCTTCCAGTCGACTTGCGACATTGCTCACATTCGAGCTTCGTGAGTTTTCCCAACCACCATCGACCCTATTCGCTCGAAACTGCCTTAGCTAAACGAACTGCCAGACCCATGCCTCAGTCGCGCGCGCGTTCGAGTGATACTCCCCTGGCTGCTGCTTCGACTTCGCTCCTCGCACGCCACCTAGAGCGCTGACCTCCGCCTTGCGTACGCGAGCTCCCCCACAGCTCGACTTCGATCGAGATTGCCACGAGGAAAACCCTCACTCGACCCCGAACGAATTCTATTTGAATTCGAGATTCCATTTTTTTTTCGAATTAGATGCAGCCGCGATTTTGAAGGAGGAGAAGGGCTTCGGCTCTTGTTTTAAATTTTCGAACAATTGTTTTGACTTTGTTTTCGAACGACAGGGGCTTCGGCCATTTTTTTCTTTCCCTTACGAATGAAGATAGTCTTCGTTCTGCTTGCGTAATTATTTAAAATGAGATGGAGTATGGTTCGCATGATTTACTTCATGGTCTTCAGCGTGTTTTAAGGCGTGAGGTAAGGGAGAGGTACGTGGCTGATGTTTTGACAAATATTAAATTTAAATCTTAAATTGAATTCAATTTAATCTCTACGCGTTTAACTATCGTGTGCTCTCAAAACAACTCCAAACGCTACGAAATTTGAAACCCAATGATAATACAATATTACGGGCCCAATGGGACTGGTTTCGTCGAATTCCGAGACTGTGCCTCGGACGGCAACTTTTTAAATATCGATACGAACGATATAAATTCCAGAACTGAACAAAACAGTCTGAAATTAAATTCTGAAGCTGTTGTTATCTTCAGTGTTATCAATATAAATTTTACAAGCTTTTGAAATATTTTTCTTCGGCTTAAAATTGAAGATATAAATTTTTATTCGACATTCACTAGATTAAATTTTAAAGTTTAATCGCAAATTTCAAAGTTATATCGGGAATTCAAATTAAATCATCGTTCAAATATTTAAAATTAATTAAATATTCTCAATTTAATTTGTTCAAAATTCAGGGTCGTTACAAATTAGGGATTTCAATATTGTAATGAAATGAAATCTTGACTATTTTAATAAGAATTGAAAACTTTCAACTTGAAATCTGAATTAAGAGATAATTGTTTAATAAAAATATAAAGAAATTGGAGATTTGTCACTTACAAATTAAAAAGATAATGAAGATTAAGAAGATATAAACTATTGAACGTTTTGTTAGCGAAAAATAAGCAAAATTTGTATAATATTCAATTATATTCTAAAAGAATATATAAAACTTACGAGAAATGTTTAAAAGTTGAGATGTTAAATATGAATATGTAATAGAATATTATACAAGTAAAGGCTTAATAAAAAAAATGCTTCAAATGAACATATGTTTATAAATAAAGAATTAAGATGTTACAAGAATATTATAAACTTAAGTTTATGTTTTGAAGTAATTTATAATTATATTGAATAGTAAAAATGAATACTATTAAGTAAATTATTATAAACTTAAGAAATTGTTGAAATGATTCATAAATATATTTAATATTAAAGGATGCTATATATGATGGAATGAACGTAAAATTAAATGTTAAGAAACTTAAGTTGAAATGATTCATCAATGAATATTAGTATTAAATTGAAATCAAGCTATATAATAATGAATGTGAATTAAAGAGTAAAAAACTTAAGTATGAATTGATTCACTAATGAATATTAATCTTAATTGGAAATCAAGTTATATAAGTAAATAATAACTGTGAATTAAATTGCAAAGAAACTTATATAATAGCTTAAGAATTGATTTATTGATGTTTTAAATAATAGAATGGAAATATATTTTGTAAGTAACTGAATGAAGTTTATAAAAATGATGACTTGATAAGAATGGGACTGAAATAAATAAAAGGTGAATAATGTGAAAGGAAACCAATAGCATAAACCTAAATAATATTTAAAGTTCTTTATTGCTTGACTAATGGGAAGTTTGGAAAGGATGATTCAAGTTGTTTAAGGTTGTATGAATAATCTATTAAGTAATTATCTAAGGCCGTTGAGCGTATGGTACACTTGATAGTTTATTTATCACCCTTGTACGATGAAAAGTTTCTAAACCTGAACAAACCATTAGTTTTGGTTGTTGTGGATGTATGACCGATTTCTTTGGTTGCCTATAACAGTCATACTGCTTTTGTTGCATATGGTTATTATACATTGTTGTGTTGCTTGTGTTATTGATTTGCAACAACTAAAATATTATTCTTTCATATATTTATTAACTCTTTGGATTCTGTAAGTGAAATACAGGTTTATGGAAGCAATAGGTACTACTTTTGGTTTCATAAAAAAATTTGTTTGCCCGACAAATAGGTACGTTTTCGGATTACGGTTTTACAGCGATATTTTATTGTTTTTCCCATAGTTTGGGATGTTTATTTTTTAAATATGATATATATGTTGAAATTATTGATATTATTATTTTTCTAGACCAATCCGTACAATGGAGACTCTACCGAAATTTTTCGTAAATTAAAGACATAGAAAATTCGGTGAAAATGAAAAAAAATTCAAACTTCCATTAAACTTGAATATGAAAGATTTAATTATTTATAAACTGATATATTTTATTGAAAATACTAAACTATGTAAATTTATTATCTATAAATATATTATTTTGAATAAAATTATATCAAGTTTCTTAACTCCTTCCCGTTCCTTTTCAAGGATGAAAATTTTGAGTAGGGGAGAGTGTAACGACGCGTATTTGATAATTAAATAAGATTTGGAATTTAATATTGTGAGAAAATTAAAAATTATGATTTATTAATGAGAAAAATAATTAGAATATGGTTTAATATTGTTGTTTGAATGTTATTGACAATTATTTTAATGTAATTTCAATCAATTGAAATTATCGTAAAGTTAATTTGGTTATAATTGTATATAAGGAATAAAATTAAATGTTGGATTTAATGTTGAATTATATGTTATTGAAACGACCCGTAAATTCAGTCATATTTTAAAGGAAAATTTATTTGAAATATTGAATTAAATATTTAAAATTTAAATAAATTTGAATTTAAAGAACAAATTTTGGAATATTGAGTAATATATTTTTCCAAATTCAATAAAATAGCAAATTTTCTGAAATTTCAAATTTTTGGTCAAATTTAGTCATATTTCGACTTTTGGTTGAAAATTTAAATTTTAAATTTTATTCTTTTTATATTATACTAGACTGAATTCTAATCTCCACTCCATTTTTCGTTTCGTCAAAATCGAATTCCTGTTGCTTTAAATTTTCAATTTACTATCAAAAACTTGCATAAATTATCTATATATTTTCATATGTATTTCCTATAGTTTACATAGTATATATTATGTATTTGGATGGTATATGGTTTTTTGGGTTTCTTTTGACTTTTGGGCTTCAAATGACTCCTCAATACCCCAACAGACTTCCTATTCACCGAACAGTCACTACTCAGAAAGAAAAGTACGTACAGAAACTATTATTTCTCATTTCTTCTTTTTGAACTTTTGTATCTTCTTTTTCCTCCTCTCCTCTTCCTAAATTCCTAAACCTAAATCAATAGAAAAAAACTCCAATCTCCAATCCATTTCCCTCTTCGTTATTTCTCCTTTCCTCCTCCCTCTCTTCCCTTTCCTTTCCCGTGCCTTGCCCCACCTTCCACCGCCGCCATCACCTCCACCCAAGGCCACATCCCTAGGCCAAGCCCAAAGCCAACGTCGAACCCTCTTACATAAAGAAAAGAGAAAATAGAAAAAAGGAAGAAAATATTTTGGTGATTGTTGTATTCGAGTTTAGATAGCTTTGGATTGGTCTTTGTTGCTTTAGTCTCCATCGTGTTGTGTTTATCACCTTCATTTACCATGAAAGGTGAGCACGTCACTTACGATTAACAATCTTATGTATTAGTAAATGGAACCATATGAAATAACATGTGAATTGTTGTTTTAGTTAGGAATATGTTATGTTAATTTATTGTTACATATGCTATGTTAATTTATTTTCACATATGTTATGCTTGTTTATTTTCACATATGTTATGTGAATCTATTGTCGCATATGTTACGTTAATTTATTGTCACATATGTTACGTTAATTTATTGTCACATATGTTATGCTAATTTATTGTCACCTATGTTAAGTTAATTTATATTGTCACGTATGTTATGTTAATTTATGGCATATATGTTATGTTAATTCATATGTCATGATATATTATGTTAAATTATATGTTGCATATGTCACATGATATGCGTTATATAATAGGATATGTTACCTTTATATATATGTTAGGTTAAATTTTAGGTTACATATCTGTTATGCTATGATATATGTTATGATATGTATGATATGTTATGCAAGTGAAATGTTGTGTTATTTATTTATTTATGCAAATCACACTACAAATTCCCTTTGTATGTTAGTTAGGAAATCCCTATATGTTGAAATGATATATACCTGAACGATCTTATAGATTAGGAAAATCGTTATGGGTTGAAATGATAGACCCAAGCGATTTTATTGATTTGAAACTATAAATTTGGAATACGGGTTGAAATGATATATACTCGGAAATTTAACTATTTTGGGTTGAAATGATACATACCCAATCACTTGACCATAGGGTAGAAAATTATATGTGGACACCATTGGTCGATTTTAAATTATTTTCTAAATGGTAAAGTATGTTTGATTTTTAAATTTAACTTAATGATTTTATTTAAAAATTTATTTTTGGAGAATAATTTATTTATATGTTTTAAAGCTTCAAATTATAAGTTATTATATGGTTTTAAATGTAAATTTAAGATTTTAACTTAATGGTTTTTAGTTTTAAAATATATATTTTAAATAGTTTAAAATATAATTTAAGAAAATATTTAATATAGTTTTAATACATATATATTTTAAATTTAATTTAACATAATAAATATAGTTTTTTTAAAGGTTTTGTAAGGATTTTATAAAAGGTTTGTAGGAGATTTAATAATGGATTTTATAAAAGATTTTCACTTGAACATTTCACTTGAGTTGATTTACTTACATAAGAATGTTAATCCTGACTCGAGTGTTTTGTATTGCTTTACGCTCGGGTCAGTCCTGAGTTTTTTTATCAATGCATTGAAGATCATTCCCTGGAGGACGAAGACGAAGATTTTGTGTATTACTATTGTTAGTATCATTCTATTACTCCACTACATCATGTTGTTCCACTGCATTATCCTATTACACCTGTAGTATGTATAACTCTGATTGTATTGCAAAAGTGTAATCAAATGTTATCTATAAAATAGCTTCATGAACTGTTTATTTGATTATTATATTTTGTCATTCCACTGTGAGAATCTGTGTTTTGTTTTTTCCTTCTTTTCTCTTATTTTCTTATTTAACCCATTAACAATCCTCCCTTTTAAATGGTTTGAGTTGACATGTGTGGTTTATTGTCGATTTAAACCATCGAAAAAGGTGGGTCGTTACAGTTATTAATTGAAATAGGTTTATTATAGAATATTAAATAAATAAATTAGTACATAAATTAATATGTTTGAATTAATAAGTTATAACAATTGATTTATTCCCATTTTATCATTTAGCCGTTGAAATAATTCAAAAATCAATAAAATTAATGTAATTGAAACTTTGCAATTATTATGGTAAAGACGTTAACTGTAGAGTATGAGAATAATAAAATGAAAACTTACCTTAAATAATTTCATAAGGGAATTGATGATTAAATAATAAGAATGTAAATCAAATAAAAGAAACTGTTGGAATTTAAATAATAAACTAGGATTTATTACTATTGTAGTTTGACTGTGAAATTTATGTAATATTTAAATCTTGGATTTAATATGGGAAATTTTAATTTTAAAATATTATAATAAAAAATGATGAAATTGTTAACTTTTAAAATTTGAATTTAAAGGTGATTAAATTGATTTTAAATAATAAATTATTAAATTAACATGAAAATTAGCCATTATGGCCACTGTCTCGAGTTTCAAAGAAACCAGTTCCATTGGATCCGTAATAGTGAATTATGGTAGGATTTCGAGTTTCGTAGCGATCCGACTTATCGTTTGATCGTGCGAGCTCGAAACTCGTAGAAATCGATTTGTGGAATTTAAATGAATGTAATCTGATTTTGAAAGCTAACTTCTATATACATTTGAATTTGGATTTGGAATTGGTTCCAATAAGTTTAAAAATATCGAAAACCTATATTTTGATATATTGGATGACCCGCTTTCGTTTCGGAAACGAAACGGGCTTTTCGGGTCGTTGCTATCGTTTCGACCCAACTCGATCTGTCTGTTTGTTCATATCCATCTGTCTGTATAAATAGATTTATTTCTAAAACCCTAGCAGCCTTTTTCTTATTTCTATACGTGCAATTGTTTCCATCTGCTCCTTTCCTTCTCAATGGTTGTCAATATCAAAACCCTAAATTTCCAATTTCAAATTCAATTCAAATCAAAAATTCAAACTCCTCAAACTATGTCATATTATATATCATTGGAAAGCTCTCGACGAACATAACCTAGATCTAAGATTCGTTTTTCGATTGGAGTTTTGTTTTGGATAGAATTTGATGAAACGTTCTAGGCCATCTATTTTGGTGGTTGATTATCGGCGACGATGCAACGATCCAAGGGTATAGACTTGTGGAGAGTGGCGCGAGGAGTTTATCTGGGCAGTTGGGTTGGCGAATCAACGGTCAGATCGGCGGCAAAATTTCAATTAGGGTTAGCATTATGCGGCAGCAGCTGGGCATTTGGTAACGAACGACAATGTTTGGGGCTCCGCGGTGGTCGTGGAAAGTAGTGCAGGTGGAGGCGCTCATTTTGGTAGTGATTGGCTTGGCTGTGGCTGGCTGTAGGCGGCATGGTGGGAGGATGGAAGATGGCAGCATGGGTTCGATCATGCGTGTTTCGATTAGGGTTTAGGAAGGTGACGTAAATTATCATTTTGCCATTTGATTTAATTTGAACTTAAATTTAAATTTCAATGTTCTACATACAATAAGTTTTGCGTACGAACTCGGATTTGGACGTGGTTTCTTCCATTGCGATCGTATTGAAATTCCAAACGACAAGGAACTAGATTGGCTGCATTTGGAGACTATTAGAATTTTGGGCTTTATTTTGATTTTAAATCAACTAGAGATCAAAGGTGACTAATTTCACCCACTCACGAATGCTAAACCCTCTTATGTTCGTTGAATTAAATTTATGATGTGATAAGAATTTTATTGATTGTCGTTTGGTAATTTAAATTGTCATTTAAATTTAATTTGAATTTATATTGAATTAAGTTGCCTTCTAAATTAATATTGACTTTAAATTGATAGTTAAATACCTGATGATGATAACTAGTTAATTGTTGTGATTTATTAGCTGATTTGGATGTTGTTTGTGATGGATGTTTATTTGTAGATGTAACAACCCGCATATTTATCGATTTCATATTTAAATATTTTATTTAAATATTTCGTCGTTCGTCGGATTTTGGTCCGAAAAGCTACTTTTTGCAAACAGTCGAATTGGGACTCGAGACCACCTCCATTGAGTTCAAAATGTCGTTTGCGATCTTTTTGAGTGTAAGCTTCGATATGTTTGGAGTTAGGAGAATTTTGCCACTTTTTACTTTGGGCTTTGGTTTGGGCTGAACCCATTAATCACTTACTAACTCAGTTCCAACCCCCTCTCCTCTTCATTACTTCACTTCTTATTCCTAATACTCAAGCTTCATCAAAAATGGGGGAAAAGATTGGAAATGGAAAATCCTAAGCCCTAGTTCATTCGCAAATCCTTCTTCTAGCTCCAAATTCAAAGAGAACCCATTGGTAAGCTTTCTCTTCATCTTCTCCAACCCGTTCTCCTTTCAATTTCTGAAAATTCCCTAAACCTAATTTAGGAAATGTTTCTCTTTTGAGCATAGATTCAAGCTCATTTGGGTTGTGTTGAAGAGTGGTTGATTCTCCCTTTGCTTTCAAGCTCCTTCTTCATTGTTTTTGTGAAAAGGTGAGATTTTTATCTCACATCTAAGTCAATAATTATCTTCGATTGTTAGGTATGAATTCCTAACACTTATCCTTGTGCAATTCCTTAGTCGTTGTTGCTCGACCGATCGTTATCGATGTCGTTTGGCCATTTTTTGGCCTAGGTTCAGGGAATGCCCTGAATAACAGTTTCAGCCGTCTGAACGTATGGTTCAGACGTCTGAATGGAATACTGGGAATTTTCTTCTCCCAGCATTCAGACGTCTGAATCGAAATTTCAGACGTCTGAATTGGTTCGTTTTGAACCAGAAAAGGAATAGGCTAAAAAGTGCCTATTTCAGACGTCTGAAATCTAGGATTCAGACGTCTGAATTCTGTTCTGGAAAATAGTTTATTTTCCAGATTCAGACGTCTGAATTCTTGACCTCAGACGTCTGAATCTGCTGTGTTTTGCCTATTTGCCTTTGTAGCTTGAATATCCAACTCTAATTCAGGTCGAACCCCGTATTACTCTGCGAAGGCAATCTTATATGAAAAGCATTCATCAGAACTTCCATTTTGATGCATTTTGAGCTGATTTCCTTGGATTTTATTCACGTCTCCGAATGTGAATTTTTGTGATACGTTTTATGACTTGTCACTTTAAAAATATAAAGGTTTCAATACTAGTAGTGAATATCAAAACTCTTTCATCAAATTGATTTCAACACTATTTTTAATATCAAAAGTTCGTTTTCCCAAACCGATTTCCAATCTACTAATATATATAAGCCTTTACTTCACTCGAATGAGAAATCGACTTAAACGACTTAGTAAAACGAGTGGTATGAAACGCTTGCGTTCACTTCGTCGGTTAGCTCTTGGACTTGTTCGATTGAACCCTTTTCGTGACAATTTCCTAGTGAAGATTTACAGCTTGTTCGTAAATATTTAAGTTAAGCAAGTGGTTATGGGACATGAAGCTAAACTCATATATTTACTAGCTTGGTGTAATTGACACTTCCTTATGATCATGACGATCATTCTTGTGATTTAGACTAGCAATGTGCGATGTCTCTTTAATTCGGTCCATCGGACGTTACGCTGTACGACGTCGTTGTTCCGTTTATCGTGATTTGGTTCATCGGACGTTACGCTGTACGACGTCGTTGTTCCATTTTACTGTGTTTTGGTTCATCGGATGTTACGCTGTACGACATCGTTGTCCCTTTTCTTTTTATGGTGATTTGGTTCATCGGACGTCACGCTGTACGACGTCGTTGTTCCATTTCGCTACGTGTTGGTTCATCGGATGTTACGCTGTACGACATCGTTGTTCCTTTTCTTTTTTATTGTGATTTGGTTCATCGGACGTTACGCTGTACGACGTCGTTGTTCCATTTTACTGTGTTTTGGTTCATCGGATGTTACGCTGTACGACATCGTTGTTCCTTTTCTTTTTATGGTGATTTGGTTCATCGGACGTTACGCTGTACGACGTCGTTGTTCCATTTCGCTACGTGTTGGTTCATCGGATGTTACGCTGTACGACATCGTTGTTCCTTTTCTTTTTTATCGTGATTTGGTTCATCGGACGTTACGTTGTACGACGTCGTTGTTCCATTTTACTGTGTTTTGGTTCATCGGATGTTACGCTGTACGACATCGTTGTTCCTTTTCTTTTTATTTGTGCTTTGGTTCATCGGACGTTACGCTGTACGACGTCGTTGTTCCTATTTATTTTTGTCTCTGGATCATCGGACGTTACGCTGTACGACGTCGTTGCTTCGGATTATTTGATTTCTGGATATTGATTTCTGGAATTTATGTTTCACCAGCATTTACGATGAGCATTGATATGTATGTCATTTATTGTGGCTTGGTGAATTAAATAGAGAATATGACATTCTTTTTAATCTTTGAGAAGATTCTTGTGATATTGATTAATCTCTTGTTGATTTTCAATCACGTACTTATCACAGTATGGTATTATGGTTATGATACGTTTTTGTCATACCTCTTATTCTATATCACTTTATCTGATATTTATAGCTAGACTGATCCGTTTATTATTTTCTTCTTAAATAATACTCGGGTCAGACTGAGATTTACAGGTGCTTCCTCATGACTTCTTATCTGGAGCCATCTTCTGACTTTTGGCACTACTTAGATTAGTAGTTTTTGGTTGTACGCATTTGAGATATAGACTCTATATTGTGTACTTATTCTTTTGTATAGCACATGTTGCTATTCTTTTGTATTATCGTGGATCTTACTTGACCACTTCTCTGATGTACACTTTCATGTGTTGTATATTTATTCATATCTTCTTCCGCCTTTGTGATATGGATGTCTGTGACTGATTTATGTTATGTTTATTTCTATATTTGTTTCCGAAGATTATATATAGCCACCGTGTGATAGCTTTGTGTTTGTATCGGTATGTCGGATTTCCTCCTTAAAAGATATGCATCCTATTCTATCTGACATATCGGTGCTCGCACAAAGAAGTTACATGGATGGTCGCTCCTCAACAGCCTTATTCTCCGTGCTAATTGACAGCACTACACCGTAGTGTTCTTGGTTAGCGTGGGTATAGAGGTGGGGCGTCACAGTAGACATTTTGGATGATTGGATGTTTATTTCCCTATTAATCATTATGGGTTGAAATGATACATACTCGAATGATCTTATAGATTAGGGAAAATTGTTATGGTTTAAATGATGGACACGAGCGATTTTATTTATTCGGGATACGGGTTGAAATGATATACACCCGGAAAATTTAACCATTTGGGTAGAAATGATACATACCCTATCACTTGACCATAGGGTAGAAAATTATATACGGACACCGTTGGTCGGTTTTAAATTATTTTCTAAATGGTAAAGTATGTTTGATATATAAATTTAATTTAATGATTTTATTTAAAAATTTATATTTGGAAAATAAATTATTTATATGTTTTAAACCTTCAATTTATAAGTTAATATAGGTTTTAAAAACCTAAATTTTAAGATTTTAACTTATAACTTTATTTAGTTTTAAAATATATAATTTAAATAGTTTTAAAATTTTAATATAATAAACACTTTAAAATTTTATTTAAATAAAATATTTAATATTGTTTAAAGATTTATTTAAAAATTTAATTTAAGATAATAATTATAAACTTTTATAACAACTTTAATAAATAAAGGATTTTGTAAAGAATTTTAGAATTTTGTGAAAGGTTTTGTAAGAAATTTATAAAAGTTTTGTAAGAGATTTTATAATGGATTTTATAAAAGGATTTTATAAAAGATTTTATAAAGGATTTTTATAATGGTTTTTGAAGGAGTTTATAAAGGTTTTAAAAGATTTTTAAAAGGGTTTATAAAATGAAATTGTTTAAAGGGGAAGAGTTGTAAACTATTTTGAATTTATAAATAGCTTTATAAATGATTTTAAAGCATATAAATTGTTTAAGAGAGATTTATAAATTATTTTCGAAATTGATTGAAAGAAATCTTCCTCTGTATTATGAATATATTTATACTTTTTGATTAAGTATATGGATATCTTGATTTGAAGGTATAAAATGTTTCTGGATTTATTATATAAAATGTTTCTAAATGACCACGGTGTGAAAAATGTAAGTGTTTGGTTGTTAAAGAGACTGGGGTCGGATATTGTCATACTCTCTGCCAATTCCAAAACCACTTTAACAACTATGCACCTGGTGGAGAATCCAGAGCGAAGTCGGATTGTTGGGCGAACGCTTCTGATATGAGGTATGAATGTAGCTCTGACCCCCTCGGGTCAGCTTGATGTGACTAAAATAGGAGCTATACCGGGCCAAGTGAGGTCGCTCCTCCTATCGGACATGCTTCTTCGATACAATATATGTTACTTTATGATTGATTTGGTGGCCACCTTTGATTTTATTATGGGAGTGTGTTCCAAGGTGGGTGGCAGTAGCTGCACGCGTTACCACTAGTCCGGGAGTGCAAACGGTAGAATCCTACCTGGCATTACCTCGCGTGCCTTGTCACATGCCTCATTGAGCCCACTACGATTTTGGTTTGTGTCATACCTATGGAGTGCTCCCTGATAGCCCACCGGTTTGGTGGAGTTTACAGTATAGTATAGACTATGGCATTTATAAAATATGTTAAGGGGGATATGAGTAACGACTTAACGCTATTTTAATACTTTACTGATGGACATTATATATATAGCGCATATTACTATATATAGATAGTTTAACGGATCCTTAGAAGATGGAAATCTCGAAACATCTCTTAAGTTATTGCATGCACGTTATGCACTGGATAGGAGATGCAAAATCCCGTAAACATCTCTGAAGGCGTTACACTCATATTTTACTTGTTGATTTAACTTACATAAGATCTTTTAGTTCTGGCTTGAGTGTTTTCATTTCATTATGTTCGGTTCAGCCTGAGCTTTTTAGCGTTGAAGACTTAATTTCTGGAGAACGAAGATGGAGTTTAATATTATATTATTATTATTATTCCACTGCATCATGTTGTTCCACTACATTATCCTATTATACCAGCTGTATGTATAACTCTGATTGTGCTGTAAATGTGTAATCAAATGTTATTTTGTAAAACAGCTTCATGAACTGTTTATTTGATATTATATTTTGTCATTCCGCTGTGAGATTCCGTGTTTTGTTTTTCCTTCTTTTCTCTTATTTTCTTATTTACCCCATTAACAATCCTCCCTTTTGAATGGTTTGAGTTGACTTGTGGTTTATTGTTGATTTAAACCGTCCAAAAAAGTGGGTTGTTACATCGAGTAGCGTTAATCTGTAGTCTCAATTCATCGCCAGCATGCTCGGATTTGCCAGAAATCGCTGTAGAAGGCAGGCGCAGTGGAGCGTGTCCGGCAACGGCGGAGTTGGCCGCGCGGTCATGGAGGGGGCGGCGGAACATGGGGAGAGTGACGGCGTGCTTGGATGTGGTCGAAGGCGTGTTCGAACGTGGTCGAACGATACTAGGGTGTGAGGAGGTAAGATTATATATGTAATTGCCCTCGTTTAAACTAATCCAAATTTCTAACGTGTAAACTTTTACATACGAAATCAGATTCGGACGCGGTTTCTTCCATTGGAATTGTATCGAAATTCTGGATGTTTGGCTGCATTTTGAAACTGTTCAAACTTTGGGCTTTTATTGGATTTTAAATCGACTAGAAACCAAAGGCGAGTGATTTAACCCACTCACAAATACTAAACCTTCTTGTGTTAGTTGAATTAAATTTATGATGTTATAAGAATATTATTGGTTGTTGTTCGGTAGTTTAATTTGACATTTTAATTGAAATTGAATTTTATTGAATTAAATTGCCATTTAAATTAATATTAGGATCAAATTGATAGTTAAATACATGATATTGTTAACCAGTTAATTGTTGTGATTTATTGACTGATTTGGATGTTGATTGTGATGGATGTTTATTTGTTGACATTTTGGATGATTGGATGTTTATATCCACGTTATCACTATGGGTTGAAATGATACATACCTGAATGATCTTATAGATTAGGGAAAATCGTTATGGGTTGAAATGATACATGCCCGAGCGATTTTATTGATTTGGAAATCATTGATTCGGGACACGGGTTGAAATGATATATACCCGGAAAATTTAACTATATTGGGTTGAAATGATACATACCCAATCACTTGACCATAGGATAGAAAATTATATACGGACAACGTTGGTCGGTTTTAAATTATTTTCTAAATGGTAAAGTATGTTTGATTTTTATGTTTAATTTAATGATTTTATTTAAAAAAAAATATTTGTAAAATAATTTATTTTACATGTTTTAAAGCTTCAAATTATAAGTTAATATATGGTTTTAAATGTAAATTTAAAATTTTAACTTATAATTGTATTTAGTTTTAAATATATATTTTAAATAGTTTAAAATTTAATTTAATATAATATCCAATATAGTTTTAATATATATATTTTAAATTTAATTTAATATAATAAATATAGTTTTGATTTAAGATAATAAAAATAGACTTTATAATAACTTTAATAAATAAAGGATTTTTGTAAAAGATTTTAGAATTTTGTAAAAGGTTTTGTAAGGAATTTATAAAAGTTTTATAAGAGATTTTATAATAGATTTTATAAAATGATTTTATAAAAGATTTTTATAAAGGATTTTATAATGCTTTTATAAAGGAGTTATTAGGGTTTTAAAGGATTTTATGAAGGGTTTATAAAAGAACTTGTATAAAGGGATTTTGAAGCATTTTAAAGGAATTTGCATAGAAGTTTATGAAAAGGGGAAGAGTTGTAAACTGATTTGGAATTTATAAATAGCTTTATAAACAGTTCTAAAGCATAAAAATTGTTAATAAATGGTTTAAGAGAGATTTATAAATTATTTTCTAAATTGATTGAAAGAAATCTTCCTCGGTATTTATGAATATATTTATACTTTTGGAATAAGTATATGAATATCTTGATATGAAGGTATAAACTGTTTTTTGGATTTATTATTTAAAATGTTTATAAAATGGCCACAGTGTGAAATAAGCGTTTGGTTGTTAAAAAGACCGAGGTCGGATAATGTCATACTCTTTGCCAATTCTGAAACCACTTTAACAACTATGCACGTGGTGGAGAATCCAGAACGAAGTAAGATGGTTTGGAGAACGCTGCTGGTATGAGGTAAGAATGTAGCCCTGACTTTTGGATCAGCTTGATATGACTAAAACAGAAGCTATATCGGGCCAAGTGAGGTCGCTTCTCTAATCGAACACGCTCCTTCTATACCATATTTGTTACTTTGTGATTGATTGGTGGCCACCCTCGATTTGATTATGGGAGTGTGTCTTGAGGGGGAGGTAGTAGCTGCTATGCGTTACCACCAGTCCGGGAGTGCAAAACGGTAGAATCATACCCTAGCCATTGTCTCGCTTGCCTTGTCATATGCTTTATCGAGCCCACTATGAGTTTGGTTTGTGTCGTACCTATGGAGTGCTCCATGATAGCCCACCAATTTACGGTGGAGTTTACAGTACTGTATAGACTACGGCATTTATAAAATGTGTTAAAGGGGATATGAGTAATGCCTTAACGCTATTTTAATATTTTACTTTACTGATAGACATTACATATATAGCGTATTCTGCTACATATAGATAGTTGAACGGATCCTTAGAGGATTGAAAACCCCAAAACATCTCTTAAGTTATTGCACGCACGTTATACACTGGATAGGAGATGTGAAATCTCGTAAACATCTTTGAAGCCATTACACTCATATTTACTTATTGTTGATTTAACTTATATAAGATCTTTTAGTTCTAACTCCAATGTTTTGTCTCATTACGCTCGGGGCAGTCCTGAGTTTTTCAGCGCATTGAAGATCATTTTCTGGAGGACGAAGACGAAGATTTTGCATATTACTATTATTAATATCATTCCATTATTCCACTGCATCATGTTGTTCCGCTGCATTATCCTATTATACCTGTTGTATGTATAACTCTGATTGTATTGTAAAAGTGTAATGAAAGGTTAATTTGTAAAACAGCTTCATGAACTGTTTATTTAATTATTATATTTTGTCATTCCGCTATGAGATTCTATGTTTTATTTTTCCTTCTTTCTTTTATTTTCTTATTTACCCCATTGACAATCCTCCCTTATAAATGGTTTGAGTGGACATGTGTGGTTTATTGTCGATTTAAACCATCCAAAAAGGTGGATCGGTACAGTTGGTAGCTTTGGTTTCGAGATACCTTAGCCTGTTTGGGGTTAATTCATTAGAGATGGGGTTATTAATACCCTAGAATGAGTTTGAGTGTATATATATGAGATGGCGTATTTGTTAGTGCTATAAAAATGTTTTGTATTGTGTTAGTTTGTACTGTTGAGTATTTATGAATTCGAGTCGGCACATAGGACGCTATGGCATCGATTAGGAGTTCTAAACACTTGAATAGGGCAGACCGGCATAGTATTGCTTTTAAAATAGGCAAATGAAATAATTTTACCTAGTAGTATCTTTTGTATATAAAAGAATAATTTTTATAAATGGATATAGTTGTATATGATATGTTTGTTTGTTAGGAAGTGAAATTTTATAAATATTGGTTGCAAAATAGGATTTACAAATATAGTGAATGTGAATTGAAAATTTGAGAAATTAAGTTTCGGGATTTTGAAATTGGTTTTCAAAAGATTTTAGAATACAATATTTGTATTATTTGGAAGTATTTTTAGATATAAATATTTTCAACGTGATTTGAAATAAATGTTAAAATAATTTTAAAAGGAAATAAGTTCTGTACTCCCATCTTCGTTCGTTGGAAAATAATTTCGGTGATGATCGCGATATCATCGACGTTCATTTTTGAGTTCCAAAGTGGGAAGACCGCTGTAGTAGCTTTGCTACAAATTTGTCTGGATAAACAAATTTTAAGTTTGAAATGGTTTGTCATATTTTTATATGCAAGAAAATAATTTTTGTAGAATTTTTGAAGTTAAAAATAAGGATTTATGCATTTATTTGTGTAAATTGTGTATTTTTGTAAAATAAGGGTTTTTAATAATAAAAATGTTTTGAAAACTAAAATTATCTTTTTATATGATGTAAACATTTTATTTAATGTGTATGTAAATTTACATATATTATTTGGGTAAAAACATGAAGAAAATGTGTAGTTTGTTTTATAACTTAGAGTATATATGCATATTGGTTTAGTGTTGAATTAAATAACCTAGGCCTAATTTATTTTCTCTAAATTTTTGGTCCAAAGCCCATTAGTGCACTAAGTCCAAAATAAGAAAAGAAATGAGAAACACTTTACTGTACGTACAAAGTTATTCTCATCTTCTTCCTCAAGCCTAAATAGAAAAAGAAAGCAAACCTCTCCATTTTGCAATATTCAAGCTTTAAATCTTCATATTACTTCAAACAAGCTATAATTTTTACCAATCCAAAGTGAAATTAACAGGTTATCTAATTCCAAAACCTAAATATTTCATCAAAATCTTTTTTTTAGAAGAGATTGTCTGTTAATAGTTTTTTTCTTCTTTGTATGAATCTTTTTATTCTTCTACAGGTTCTTGAAGGCCAAAATCTAGCTCAAGCTTCAATCTTTCAACATATAATCCAAGTTTTTGATCTTCAAAACAAGGTAAGTTGCTGCTCACATAATGCTAGCAGAAGCAAAAGCTTCAAAATGCCAAAAATTGTTGTAAAATAGCTTCAATATTTGATTTTCTGTTTATATTTTCGTTTCTATAAAAACTGTTTTGGGTTGTCTTTTTGCATGCTACTATCTTCCAATTCCGACAACGTAATACTGCCGGATTTTCTTCAGTTGATATTCAATGTGTTGTAGTATAAGTATGCAAAATTTCATAGCAAAACTCTTTCGTTTGATACCTGAAAACTTTGATGCAAAATCAATGCACAGCTTGGAAATCACATGTGCACATTTTGTTTTCCGAGTTGCTGCAAGCATGGCCTGAGTCCATGTTTGAGATAGCATAACTTTAACATTTACAGTCGAAATTCATTGATTCATTTTTTGTTTGATAGCTGAAGTTTTCTACTATATGCTTACCAATTTTCAGCTCAATCCGAGGTTGTTTGTTCCTCTGTTTTATGCCTAAAATTTGAACCCGAGATGGTTTTCAGGCCTGTACATTTGTTTTTTAAACTATTGCAAACATGGCCTAACTCCATGTTTGAGACAGTGTAACTTTTCCATTTCCAGTCGGAATTCATTGATTCTTTTTTTGGTTGAAAGAGAAAGTTTTTTAGTATGTGCATACCAATTTTCAGCTCAATATGAGATTGTTTGATCCTCTATTTTAGGCCTGTAAGTTGAACCCAAGATGGTTTTTAGGCCTGGGCACATTTGTTTATGAACCGTTGCAAACATGACCTGAGTTCATGTTTGAGACAGCGTAACGTTTTCATTTTCAGTCGGAATTCATTGATTCATTTTTTATTTGAAAGATGAAGTTTTCTACTATTAGCCACCAATTTTTAGTTCAATAAGAAGTCATTTGGCCACCTATTTCTCGTCCGAAAGTTGAACTTAGAGAAGACCTGGGTATTATTTTGCCTATGCAATTTTATGTTTTTTTTTCGTCCGACTTTCGACTTTTACTTCCTGTTTTTGTGATATTTCTGAAATTCTTTAAGGGCTATGATGCCTATCAATAGGCTAGCCAAGTTTTGATGAATTTGAAATTAAAAATTGAATTGAATTTGAATGACGGTTTTGAGTGATTTATTTGATTTCGAGCACGGATTTTTCCAAACAATTTTGAAATAATTTTTAAAATTTATGGGCATTTCAAAATAATCATTATATGATATTTTTAAAGTATTTTAGAGTGCAAAATCTATTTATTCTCTATAATAAGGGAAATTTTCAAATAGGGTTTTCAAATTGATTTCAAGAATTGGTTTTCAAAGCTTGTTTTCCAAAGTAAATTATTTTATATATAAATTACACATTTTTGCACATTTTGAGCGAATGAGAAGGAGAATTAAACGGTTTGGTAAAACACGTGATATGGGACACGTGCGTTTATCTTATCGGTTAATTCCCAACTTGTTCGTTTGATTGTTTTGACATTCGAGTCGAGTTTACCGATGAGATGAGGTAAACATTTTACTGCTTTGAGTGTGAAATTTACTAGCGGTTAGTAAACTGTTTAGTGCGACCGTGTGGTATGGGACACACGTTAACACTGTTCGGGTTTCTATCCGAGAGTTTGCGACACATTTGCCATTGTGGCGTGCCAATGTTGGACCTTCGGGTCATTGTCATTATGGCGCTTTCCATTGCGATGTAATTGTCTTCGAGATGTTTGCCATTGCGGCGTATTTTCCATTGCGGCGTATTTTTCATTGTGACGTTTTTCCTTTGGGCGAGGTACCTATTTGAGATAACAGTACTCAGCAAGGCTTCGGCCACATGCACGTGCTAAACTTTTGAGATGATTTTTTTAACTACTTTCCCTAGTGTATCGCCCCTTTCTAGAATTAGTCCTTTAAACCATTCGATATACATGTGTGGCGATTACCTTTCAGAAATTTGAACTCTTGGGAGTTCTATTTTTTTTAAATTCGTATTGCCTACACCGGCGTTATTGAGATTTGCCTTTTGGTGTTTACTTGAGATTTTATTCTCCTCTTTGGAGATATATTTGCCTTATGGCGTGTTTGAGATGGGATCTCTTTGTGCATATTTTGGGCTGCCGATTTGGCGGGTTTAGTTTTTCCCCCCTAAACCATATTTGATGTATTATGAATGCCGATAATATGAGGCTCGCTACTTTTAGCGTTTTATGGGCTGTACTATCTTGGAAATTAGCCTATTCTGCTTCCGCATGGACTATTCTGCTAGCTCTTTTTGTTATAGCTTTTTATGTAGTCCTTTTTGGTTGCTACTCTGATATGTATATTCTTTTGAATCGCGTGTATATTGTGGTTGCTATACCACTTGACATGTATCATTTTTGTATACCCTGTGATGTATTTGTATATGTATATATATATGTGTGTGATGATATACTGTTTTGTGATGCGTTTTGCATTCGAGCTGTTGTATTTTGTTCAGATAGATCCTCTAGCCACCTATGGCTTTTTATAAAGTATTTATTGGATATGTCGATCCACTTGAAATAGAGAATATATATATATGGCATTGTAGACGTATTCAATAGATATTTAAGACAAGGCTATAGATGGTCGCTCCTATTCAGCCCTATTCTCTGCATTAGCAGAAAGTATTACCCAGGGTCTCGGGGTGGGGCGTCACAAATGAAATCTTGACTATTTTAATAATTTGGAAACATTCAAATTGAAATCTGAATTAAGAGATAATTGTTTAATAAAAATATAAAGAGATTGGAGATTTGTCACTTGTAAAATTAAAAGATAATGAAGATTAAGAAGATGTAAACTATTGAACTTTTTTGTTAACTAAATGAATAAGGTAATTTTGTATAACATTCAATTACATTCTAAAAACATATATAAAACTTACCAGAAACATATAAAAAGTTGTAATGTTAATATGAATATATAATAGAATTTATACAGGTAAAACTTAAGTAATGGAGTTATGTCTGCAAATAAGAATTATGAGGTACAAGAAATATTTTAAACATAAGTTAATATTTTGAAATGCTAGTAATTAAATTAAATAGTAAAAAGTGAATGCTATTTTAGTAAATGATTATAAACTTAAGGAATGTTGAAATGATTCAGAAATAGATTTAATATTCAATAATACTGCATATGAAGGAATATATGTGAATTAAATTTAGATGAATTTGAATAATAATTCATTAATGACTATTAATCAGGTTATATAAGTAAATAATAAATGTGAAATAAAATGCACGAAACTTATATAATACTTTAAGAATTGATTTACTGATGTTCTAAATAATTGAGTTTGAAATAATCTATGTGAATAAATGAATGAAAATTTATAAGAGATAAACTTGTATAAATAAATTGAAAATAAATGAAATGTATGTAATACTTTAACAATATATTCAATAATGATTTCAAATATTGAATGGGAAATATATTATGTAAGTAACAGAATGAAAATTTATAAAAGATGACCTAGTATGAATGGGAACTGAAAATAAATGAAAGTAAATAATGCGTAAAAGGAAAACCGACTGAATAAACTTAAATAACATTTAAATCCTGTATTGTTTGGCTAATGGAAGTTTGGAAAGGATACTTCAAATTGTTTAAGGATGTATGAATAATCTGTTAAGTAATTATCTAAGGCTATTGGGCGTAAGGTACACTTGATAGTTTATTTATCATCCTTGTACGATGAAACTTTCTGAAACTAGATAAACCATTAGTTTTGGTTACTATGGATGTATGATTGATTTCTTTTGTTGGATATAATGGTTTTACTACTTTTGTTTGCATATAATTATTATATATTGTATTTTTCTTGTGCTATTGATTTGAAACAACTAAAATATTACTCTTTTACATAATTTTAACTCTTTTGGATTATGTAAGTGAAATACGGGTTTATGGAAGCAATAGCTACTGCTTTTGGTTTCATAAATAAAGTTGTTTTCCCGACAAATAGGTACGTTTCCGGATTATGATTTTTGGAACTATATTTTATTGTTTTTCCCATGGTTTTGGATGTTTATTATTGAAATATGATATATATATATTGAAATTATTGATATTGTTATTTTTTAGAACCTAACCGCGTAAAGGAGACTCTGCCGAAATTTTATGTGAATTTAGGACTTAGAAAATTTTGTGCAAACGTGGTTATTTTCAAAGTTATGTTAAAACTTAATGATGTAAATTTAAAGTGTTTATAAATTGAATAAAATTATATAATTTCTTAATTCATTTTTGTTCCTTTTTTAGGATGAAAAGTTTTGAGTAGGGGAGAGTGTAACGACCCATATCTTTGATAATTAAAACTATTAAATTAAATAAGATTTTGAAATTTAGTATTGTGAGAAATTAAAATTTATGATTTACTAATGACAAAAATAATTAGAATATGATTTAATAATGTTGTTTGAATGTTATTGAAAACTATTTTAATGTAATTTCAGTCAATTGAAATAATTGTAAAGTTAATTTCATTATAATCGTAAATAAGGAATAAACTAAATGTTGGTTCAATGTTGAAATTATATGTTATAAATTGAAATAGGTTTATTATAGAATATGAAATAAATTAATTAGTACATAAAGTTATTAGCTTTCGTTTGTAAACAATAGACTTAGAAATGTGTTTGAATTACTAATGTGTAATAAATGTTTAATTATTATTTTATTATTTAATCCGTTGAAATAATTTGGAAATCAATGTGAATTAAATATAATTAAATATTGTCGTTAATATGAGTTAAGATGATAACAGTAGAATATGAATGTAGTAAAATGTAAACTAATGTTAATTATATTCATAAGGTAATAGTTGATTCAATAATAAGAGGATAAATCGAAATAAAAGAATTTGATTGAAATTAAAATATAATTAACTGGGGTTTTATTATAGTTGTAATTGAAAGCTGAAATTAGTGCAATATTTAAATAGTGGATTAAACCTGGAAAATTTATTTTAAAAGATTATAAATTTCTATGTAATCAAGAATGATAAAATTGTTAACTTTTAATTTTGAATTTAAAAGTGATTAAATTAATTTAATAATAATTTATGTAATTAACATGTAAAATTAGCCTTTTGCGCACTGTCTCAGATTTCGACGAAACTAGTTTCATCGGATCCGTAATAGTGAATTATTATAGGATTTCAAGTTTTGTAATGATCGGACTTATCGTTTGATCATGCGGGCTCAAAACGCGTAGAAATCAATTAAAAGAATTTAAATGAATATGCATCAGAATTTGGGTTTGAAATTCCATTGGGTTTAAAAATATCGAAAACCTATATTTCGATATATTGGATGACCTACCGTCGTTTCAGAAACGGGCTTTTCAGGTCGTTGTTATTGTTTCGGCCCAATTCGATCTGTCCATTCGTTCTTATCCATCTCTATTTATATAAACAGATTTTTTCCTCTAACCCTAGAAGTCTATTCCAATTTTTGTACGTACTTTTATTCTCATCGGTTCCTTCTCCAATGGCAGCCTTTCCAAAACCCTAAATTCCCATTTTCAAATCAAATTAAAAATTCATACTCCTCAAACTACATCAAATTATATATAGTTGGAAAGCTCTCGATGAACGTAATCTCTGTTTGTTGTTCGTTTTTGCAATTGAGTCTCGATTTGACCAAAATTTGACGATCTTTCTCAACCGTCCGTTGATAGGATTTTGGATTTAATAGCGGATCGTCGACCAGTCGACGATCAGAGGGCACCGGTAGATAGAGGTGGTCGAGTAGCGCTCATCTGTTGTCTCAATTCATCGCCAGCATGCTCGGATTTCCCAGAAATCGCCGTAGAAGGTTGGCACGATGGAGCGTGTTCGGCAACGACGGAGTTGGTCGGGTGGTCATGGAGGGGGCGCGAAACATAGGGAGAGTGGCGGCGTGCTTGGATGTGGTCGAAGGCATGTGGATTGGTGGCGGTTGGACGTTAGACATCGGCGGCTATAAGTTGGGTTTTGAGCATGGTTAGGGTTTGAAGAGGTAAGATTATTTATGTAATTGCCCTTGTTTATATTAAAATTTAAATACCAAACTTCTAACGTGTATAATTTTGCATACGAACTCAGATTTGGACGCAATTTCTTCCATTGGGATTGTATCGAAATTCCAGACGATATGAAACTGATTTGGCTACATTCTGAGACCGTTCAAATTTTGGGCTTTTACAGGATTTTAAATCGACTAGAAATCAAAGAGGAGTGATTTAACCCACTCACGAAATACTAAACCTTCTTATGTTAGTTGAATTAAATTTATGATGTGATAAGAATATTACTGGTTGTTGTTTGGTAGTATAATTTGACATTTTAATTGAAATTGAATTTTATTGAATCAAATTGCCATTTAAATTAATATTGGAATTAAATTGAAAGTTAAATACCTGATATTGATAACCAGTTAATTGTTGTGATTTATTGACTGATTTGAATGTTTATTTTGATGGATGTTTATTTGTTGGCATTTTGGATGATTGGATGTTTATATCCCTGTTATCACTATGGGTTAAAATGATACATACCCGGATGATCTTATAAATTAGGAAAAATCGTTATGGGTTGAAATGATGCATACTCGAGCGATTTTATTGATTTGAAAATTATTGATTCGGGATACAGGTTGAAATGATATATACCTGGAAAATTTAACTATTTTAGGTTAAAATGATACATACCCAATCACTTGACCATATGGTAGAAAATTATATACGTACATCGTTGTTTGGTTTTAAATTATTTTCTAAATGGTAAAGTATGTTTCATTTATAAATTTGATTTTTAAATTTAATTTAATGATTTTTTTTAAAATATATTTGTAAAATAATTTATTTTATATGTTTTAAAGCTTCAAATTATAAGTTAATATATGGTTTTAAATGTAAATTTAAGATTTTAACTTATAAATGTATTTAGTTTTAAATGTATATTTTAAATAGTTTAAAATTTAATTTAATAAAATATTTAATATAGTTTTGATATATATATATATATTAAATTTAATTTAATATAATAAATATAGTTTTGATTTAGATAATAAATATAGACTTTTATAATAACTTTAATAAATAAAGGATTTTTGTAAAAGATTTTAGAATTTTGTAAAAGGTTTTGTAAGGAATTTATAAAAGTTTTGTAAGAGATTTTATAATGG
Source organism: Allium fistulosum (assembly GCA_030737815.1). Lineage (NCBI taxonomy): Eukaryota > Viridiplantae > Streptophyta > Magnoliopsida > Asparagales > Amaryllidaceae > Allium > Allium fistulosum. Next base: position 13,064,055 of record JASFAW010000014.1, read on the forward strand.
ATTTTATAAAAGGATTTTATAAAAGATTTTTATAAAGGATTTTATAATGGTTTTATAAATGAGTTATAAGGTTTTTAAAAGATTTTATAAAGGGTTTATAAAAAAACTTGTATAAAAGGGTTTTGAAGCATTTTAAAGGAATTTGCGTAGAAGTTTATGAAAGGGGGGAGAGTTGTAAACTGTTTTGGAATTTATAAATAGCATTATAAATAGATCTAAAGCATATAAATAGTTTATAAATGGTTTAAGAGAGATTTATAAATTATTTTCGAAATTGATTGAAAGAAATCTTCCTCTGTATTTATGAATATATTTATACTTTTGGAATAAGTATATGAATATCTTGATATGAAGGTATAAACTGTTTTCTAAATTTATTATTTTAAATGTTTTATAAAATGACTATGGTGTGAAATAAGCGTTTGCGTTTTAAAGAGACCAGGGTAGGATATTGTCATACTCTCTACTAATTCCGAAACCACTTTAACAACTGTGCACTTGGTGGAGAATCCAGAACAAAGTAGGATGGTTTGGCGAATGCTACTTGTATGAGGTAAGAATGTAGCCTTGACTTTCAGGTTAGCTTAATATGATTAAAACAGGAGCAATACCAAGCCAAGTGAGGTCTCTCCTTCAATCGAACACGCTCCTTCGATACCATATCTGTTACTTTGCGATTGATTGGTGGCCACCCTCGATTTGATTATAGGAGTGTGTCTCGAGGTGGGCGGTTGTAGCTGCTATGCATTACCACCAGTCCGGGAGTGCAAAACAGTAGAATCCTACCCTAGGCATTGCCTCGCATGCCTTGTCATATGCCTTATCGAGCCCATCTACTTCCATCGATGTCGCACTTCTTTACTGCTACCTCATGTTGATATTGACCTTCAAATATTGCGCTTCTTATCAATATCGCTTCTATGGATGTCTCATCTTTTTGATGCCGCTTCGTATCGATACTATTCAATGCCAAAATCACACGATAATGATAGTGGCTCACATAGTCACATTAACGCCATTTTATATCGATGCTGCTTCATGTTGATGCCATATCATATGGATATTGCTTCTTATCAATAATGGGTGTCGGAGATCATCTAAAGCAAAGAAGTAAGCCTAGAACCATTTAGGATACCGTATGCCGAAGACCGAGAATGCTGAAGGCGGCATAGAACATCATGCCAAACCAGACTACCCCTATAAATACAAATGTAGGGGTAGTGGAGAAGAGGCGACCGTTTCTTCTCTCAACCCTCAAAATTAGACTCCTGTAATCCTAAATTAAATTGGGAAAATTATCCTATTTGATTGTAATCTTGCTCAATTTATATAAACAAGGACTTGGACATGCCTATTATTTTGATTGCACACTTTGAACATTATCGACATAGACATGTATATTGTAGATCCCTTTAGGCCTAAAGCTTGATATGATTTGTTTCAAAGGAGCTTCGGTCTAAACTAATATTTATATGCACAATACTACCTTGCCTACTATATATGAATATTGAATATTGAACATAAGTACTACTTATTTGGCTCATTAACATGCTTAATGATCTAAACTACATATTTACTGCCTAAATTCCTTCTCCTCTTAATATATGATATGAGCCTTTGAGTATGCGATCCCTAAAGATTATGGATTCTTGAATATATTATTCCAAGTGATCTTAAGGGCCCTCGAATATCATATTCTAAATGAGCTTAAGGGGTCTCGAATATCATATTCCAAGAAATCGTATGAGCTTTCGAATATGTAACATAAAGATGGGCTCTTAGGAATCATGGGTCCATTTCTTAATAATGTCGTCTTGTGCTTAACCTAGAATAGTAACCTCCATTTGATTGGTCAACGCTAACTAAACCAAGTTGAGATGTGACATCCTATGAGCGCTAATCAAAGAATGGTTCATCATTTTAGGCATAATGGATGTTATACTAATTTTTAATCTGACACATACCATAGAAAAACATATTACATATTTGAAATTATTAACATTTTATTATTATTATTATATATATATATATATATTTGTCAAACTACCACAAGTAACTAATATAAATAATTATATAAAAATATTTCAGATTTAATATTTTTCAAAAATCAAGAATAATATTTTATAGCTTGTGAAATTTTTTCAAAATTTTCTAAGTTAAAATGATAATTTTAATAATTAATTACCTTTCAGCTGAAATATAAAATAATTTTAAAATTTATAAAAATAATGTTTAAAAAATCTGAAATTTTTGCTGAAAGCTTCAATGATGATGATTTACTTTTAAAAAAATTTAAAATTTAATTTTCAAAATATAATATATTTTATATGAATTTATTAATTCATACGATGATTAAATAATAATAATAAATATCTAATAATTTTCAAAAAACTATTTTCATATACTAAAATTCCTAATTAATGAAAATATACATTTGAAAATTATTAGTTCAAATAAAAACTTGTAAATATTAATATGATTCATACAAATTAATTAGTTTACATATTACAACATATACACACACAGAGTAATAAATATAATATTAATATATAAAATTATAATAATTTTGCAATCGTTTTAGATCCTTAATAAAAATGAAAAAAAAAATTAATCTGATAAGCTTATGACATAACCAATCAATAGTGTGACAACGTCATTACCTATAGAAATTCATCTAATTAACAATACAAAAATATATATATACACATACACACACATGTATATGAGCAACATACAATTGTACAAAATTATACATCTGATATAAACTAAGCATTTACCTGAAATTAATGCCATTAAGTCTACGTTGAATGATGGACTCTCTTCCTCTCAATTTGACGGATTGCTTGTCCTTAAACCGCAGACCCGTTACTATCAAATAGCTATTTATTTAGATTTGATTTGAGAATTTATGGGGTATTAGCAGGTGTAGATTGGCCACAATGAAGAAGTAGGATGTGACATGAAAATCATCTATTCAGATTAGGGCTAGAGATGCTTTTATAATGGTTGAGAGAGAAAAGAGGATTATATTTCTTTCCTTTTCTTACCCAATCCCCTCCATCTATTTTAAACTCTAATTACCTTACTTTCAACCGCCTCTATCCTTGAGATTTCAGTCGAAATTTCTTTCCCAATTTATGATTTAATACCCCATTTAAGCTCAAGCATATACGGTTAATTAAATCCAATTTAATTTCTTATCAATATCTTATATTAATTGATACATTTATAACTATTATAAATATATATACAACAATATTCGTTTCTCAAATCATATTTAAATTCTATAACTAATATTTCATAATTAAATCGTTTGGTCAAAAGAGAATTCATCATTTTGGTTGTGTAACTCTTTGGTGCAAATTTGGTCAGTGACTAACATCGAACTATTCAGATGTTAACATTCACACGTCACTTAGCAGATGGTGTGACATTATGACCAAAATTATCACTTACTTAGTTTCAGTAAAATCCAATTTTAGTTTAATAAGCTTTACTCGGTTGTGACATTTATATACACTAATTCTCTTCGTCAAAATTGTATCACTTCGTACTTATTAAATTTGGTAATGGTCAAAATTCCAACGTCCTCCATATTCAACTCAGTAGTCCAAACGCAAAGTCCTTGGTTCAATAATAATATTTATTATTAACTCAGTAGTCCAAACGCAAACTGTATCCCAATAGCGGCACCTCCCTTCCTCCTCCTCCTCTCTCTCTCTCTCTCTTCCCCTCCTTCCTTACACTGCCGCAGCCAACCCGGCCCACCACGACCCTATGCGCCACCTGCCGCCGACACACCTATGCCGCCATCCAGCCCACGCCGTCGAACCACCCACCAACTCCCCTCTCTCCTCTTCTCCCTCTCTCCTTGTAGGCCTCTTCTCCCTTCCCTTCCCTCTTATTTGCTGCCACCAGCAACCCATTCCCACGCACCCATACCCGCCGACCAGCACCCCACGCCTCCACCGCACCCAGCTCCTCCTACCACCGTCGTTCCTGCCTTCCCCTCTCGGCCTTGAACCCATAGCCGAACTCCCCCACTCTCTTATAAAAAAACAAAAACATAAAAGAAAAAAAAAGGATATTTTGCAAACAAGAGTTAGCTTCCAGTTCGTAGCTTGTTTAGAGTTGGATTTGCTTGTTGGAGTCTGTTTCTAGTCGATTTCTATTTCATGTCCCTTCACGTCCGTCGTGTCCATTCGTCGTGTTTGTTCGTCATTTTCTTTAGCCACAAAAGATGAGCAATCACTCACGACTAATGGGCTAATGTTAAGTGAATTTCCCATTTGAATTGACAGTAAAATGTTAGGATTGTTTTAGATTCACACCATATATATATATATATATATATATTATGATATTCATGTTATATGCCATGTTATATGCTATGTTATGTTATTTATGTTAATTCATTATTTCTCACACTGCAAGTTCCCTTAGATTCTAGGAAAATCACTATGGGTTGAAATGATACATACCCGAACGGCTGTATAGATTTAGGATGAAAATAAAATAATAAAATAATTGAAATTGACTTGGGATTGCGGGTTGAAATGATACATACCCAGAAATTTGTAATTGTTGCGGATTAAATTAATAAATATCTGTATCACTTGACCATAGGGTAGAAAACTATATACGGACACTGTTGGTCTATTTGAAATGTTTTTGAAAAATAAAATTTTGATTTTTTTTTAAGAATTAAGTTTTAAATTATGTTAAACAAAGGTTTTAAATTTTAAGTTTTGAATTTAAATATGTGTTTAAAATTTAAATATATATAGATTTTTGAAATTTAAATTTTAATATTTAACTTTACATTTATTTAGATTTTTAAATTAAATTAATATTTAATTAATAAATAATTAGATTTTTTAATTTAATATAAAAGTTTAATTTAAAATGTTTATTTAATTAATTTAAAAAATCATTTAATAAAAGTTAATTTTAAATATAAGAGTTTTGAAGTTTATTTAGAAATTTATTTTAAAATTTAATTTAATAAAAGATATATTTTATAACTTTAATAAAATATCTTAAGGAAGATGGATAGGTTAAGTTTATGATTTTTGTAAGTTTTATGATTATGCAATACAATTATGTTATTTAATAAATTGATTTGAGATATAAACCTAATAACATGTTTTAACTGATATAGATATATTGAAATTTGTTTAAGTAAAGTAATTTCAAATGATATATTTTGAAATTGATATTTGTATTTGACTTAAATTAAATTATATAAAGTGTGTTTTATAAAACAACCATGGTGTGTGAATGTAACGTTTGGTTGTTAAAGAAACTGGGATCGACTATTGGAATACTCTCTTCTAATATCGGAACCACTTTAACAACTGTGTACGTGGTGGAGGATCCAGAATGAAGTAGGATGGTTTGGCGACGTGCTGCATTGAGGAATAAATCAAGCCTATTTGGGTAGCTAAAACAGGAACTGTCACCAGGCCAAGTGAGGTCACTCCTCTTATCGGACATGCTTCTTCGATACCATCTCTCTTACTTTTGTGATTGATTTGGGGCCACTTTGATTATGGGAGTGTTGTTTCGAGGTGGGAGGTAGTAATTGCTATGCGTTACCACCAACCTGGTCGCGGTAAACGGTAGAATCCTACCCAAGGTATAGCCTTGCGTGCCTTGTCACCTTCCCTAGCGAGCCCACTACGACTTCGTTTTGTGTTGTACCTATGGAGTTCTCCCTGATAGCCCACCGGTTTGGTGGAGTTTACAATACTGTATGGACTACAACATTATAAAAATGTGTTAAGGTGGATATGGGTAACGCCTTAACGCTATTTTCAATATTATACTTTACTGTTGGACATTATGTATAATAGGGTATATTTCATTTTCTTTGTTCCATGGATCCTTAAAGGATGGACGATTCCAAGCATCCTTTAAGTTACTTATACATTTTATTGTAAAGTTCACTTGAGTTGGTTTACTTGGATAAGTATGTTAGTCCTGACTCGAGTGTTTTGTTTTACTTTATGCTCGAGTCAGCCTGAGTAGCACAGCTTGAGTTGCACAACACTTAGATTCACCTTTGGAGCTAGAGATTCTTCTGGAGCTTTGCTATCTATCTATCATTTGCTATTTCAGTTATTTCCTTTCCAGACCGTTGCTTATGTATTATCTTATGTATTAGTGGACTTATGTATTTGGACTTTCAGCTGTATTTTGTTTTCAGACCCTAATATTATGTATCTGCTTTGAGACTATGTATTTAGTAGCTTCATGAACTACTATGTTTTATTTATTCCGCTGCGAGATATTCTGCTTGTTCTATGTCTATGATTCTGTGATTGATTTAGTTACCCTAAAATAATTAACAATCTGTTGTTTTAAATGCTTCAAGTCTGACATGTGTGGTTTTATTGTCGATTTGAATGGTTCGAAATGGTGGGTCGTTACAGTTGGTATCAAAGCTTTGGTTTTTAGGCAAACCTTAGCCTATGGGGTAAAAACTCACTAGTGATAGGGTAGCGATACCCTAGAATGAGTGAAATCAGTCTCGGTATCATTTCTTGTGAGTGACGTACTTTGAAAAGTATAAAATGATTTTAAAATGGTTTTTAAAAGGTTTTTTTTAAGTATTTTTGGATATAAAAATATTTTGTTTTAAAATCTAATCCTTTCCCTTGAAATTCGTTCCTTCGAATCCACCTTGTTAGTTAGAATTCTTGATTAGGATTACTTAAGTTTGAATCTTTACCTTTGTCCTAAAATCCATTCTTGAGTTTCCAGGATGAGTAGTAGGAATGCCAGAGGTAGGGGTCGTGGACATGCCCCAGTTCCTCCAGTTGTTGCACCTGTTGCCTCACCGGTTCAGCCAGTCAGATTCACCACTCTCTGTAAGGAGTACAGTCAGCTTGGTGGTACCAAGTTTACTAGAGCAGAGAGTATCATTGAGGCTCAGTAGTGGTTAAGGAGTTTAGAGAGGATTTTCATAGGTCTTGAGATTATCGACGCTCAGAAGCATCAGTTAGCCGCTTGGCAGTTGTAGGAGGCTGCCCAGGATTGGTGAAGTCAGTTACATCCTACACTATTGAGGCAGATATCACTTAGGAGCATTTTAGGTATAATCTTGAGTTGGATTCAAATTTAGTTAATTTATCTCTTTGGAATCTTCCTTAAGTCTTGAATACCTTATTTCAGGGAAGCTTTTGTAGCTAAGTGGATGCCCGAAGCTGGGAAGTCTCTGTTATACAAGGAGTTTATCAACCTTAAGCAGGGGAATATGACATTTTCTGAGTATGAGAGGAAGTTCAACGAACTGTCCAAGTTTAGTCCTAGCTTGATTGATACCACGCTTAAGAAGAATGAGAAGTTTATACCTGGAGCTTGCCTAGAGTATTATGATCTTTTTATTGCTCATGTGCATGGCTCTTTTACTGGATTGATGGATATGGCCATTAGATATGAGAACCCCACTTCTAAGGAAACATCTGTTGTTCGTGCACCTCCATCTCAGCCTTCTTCCACCAGCTACAAGAAGAGGAAGTTCAGCTTCCAGCAGCAAAAGAAGAAACGGCAGAATTCTCAAGGTATTGGTTATTCTTCTCAGAAGTAGCCTATTGATCTATCTTCTAGCACTTTCTTCAAGTGTGATCAAAAGGGACACTATGCCAGTAGCTGTCCTAATTCATTTGGAGCTTCAATTCCATAGTTCAGATGTCTAGGCATAATCTATGCCATTTTTGCATGTAGCCCGGCCACTTCAAGAAGGATCGTCCTACTCAGCAGAAGGGCAGGTCATCTGGGATCTTTACAGTTACTTCTTGCACTCCTGCCAGTGATGATACTAAACGTACACTTCAGGGTACCTTTACTTTGTATTCTCATCATGTTCGTGTTTTATTTGATACCGGTGCATCTCATAGTTTTATTTCTGTGGATCTTTGTAATAAGTTTGAGCACATCCTTCTACTTGAGTATGCAGCTGAATCTTTATGTGTTTTTAATCCTATTGGGAGTCCCGCGAACCTTAGTAGGATTTGTAAAGGGGTGAAACTCCTTTACAAGGATCATTATTTCATTGGTGATTTCTATGTTCTTGGTTTTGATGCTTTTGACATTCTGCTTGGAGGTGATTGGCTGGAGAAATATAAAGTCATTATCTCTTGTAAAACCAAACTATTTCTCTTGTTGATGATTTGGGTAATTCTTTGGTGATTGAGTGTCGTATGCCTCAGGATTATGCAGGCAGCTTTATCCTTTCTCTTGATTCTCCTCCTAGTGATCTTGATTCTACTCGTGGTCCGACCCTATCCCAATGTATATGGAAAAGTCACTTTTTTACCTCCATAGAGGGAAATCGAATTCCATATTGATCTTATTCCTGGAGCCCAATCTGTAGTTCTTCCTCCTCGAAGGATGGCACCTAAGGAGAAAGCCGAGTTGAAGAAGCAGATTGAGGATTTTTTTTTTCTCTAAGGGTTTGATTAGGCATAGTTTCTCGAAATGGGGAGCAGCAGTGGTCTTTGTCACAAGTCTGATGGTTCTATGAGGATGTGTGTTGATTATAGGGAGCTGAATAAGCTCACTCTGAAAAATAGGTATCATATGCCTCGCATCAATGATATGTTCGATCAGCTTCATGGTGCTAAAGTGTTCTCTCAGTTTGATCTTGCCACAGGTTTCCACCAGCTAGGGTGGCAGAGGAAAGCATTCCCAAAACCGCTTTCTGTACTGTGAATTGTTTCTATGAGTGGTTAGTTATGCCCTTTGGCTTAACTAATGCTCCTGCTTTCTTCATCGATCTCATTAATCGTGTTTTTTGAGATGTTCTTAATAAGTTTGTTTTGGTTTTCGTTGATGATATCCTTGTCTTTTCTAAGTCAAAAAATGAGCATGAAGCACATTTGGGTTTTGTTCTTGAAACCCTAAGGAGTAATCAATTGAAAGCTAAATTCTCGAAATGCCATTTTTGGAAGGATGAAGTCCGATTTCTTGGACATATTATTCCCGAGAATGGAGTTTCAATTGATCCAGTTAAGATCGCTGCGATCGATGTAAGTCTATCCTCTTTCTTCTTTTGTATCTTATCTTATCTTTCTTTGAATTCAAATTCTCTATTCTATTTCGGGATTGGGAAAGACCTAAGACTCCTTTCGATATTCGTAGCTTTTTGAGCCTTACTGGTTATTATCGGAGGTTTATAGAGAATTTTTATCGGATTATTGCACCTCTTACTGCTTTAACTCGGAAGAATAATAAGTTTGTTTGGAATGATAAGTGTGAAGCTGCCTTCATTGAGTTAAAGCGCAAGCTTACTTCTGCTCATGTTCTTACTGTTCCTAATGGAAGTGAGGTATTGACGGTATACAGTGATGCTAGTCAAGAGGGTATGGGAGCTGTTTTGATGCAGAATGGAAAGCTTATTGCTTATGCCAGTCATCAGTTGAAGACCCATGAAGTCAATTATGCAGCTTATGATTTTGAATTGCTTGCTGTTGTTTTTGCTTTGAAGTTATGGAGGCACCATCTTTTGAGAACTAAGTTTAAGCTCTTTACGGATCACCGGTCTTTGAAGTATATTTTCTCCAAGAAGGATTTGAATCAGAGGCAGGTTAGATGGCTCGAGTTTCTAGCTTCTTATAACCTCGATATCAACTACACTCCAGGGAAAGCTAATGTGTTAGCTGATGTTTTAAGTCAGAAGAAGGCGATGTTGTGCCAGCTTGTTGTTTCTTCCTCCCTTATAGATCGTATTGTTGCTAAGTAGGATAAAGACGAGATGTTAAGGCTTAGAATGTTCGTAATAGGAAAGGTGGTAACCAAGAAGGAATGGGAGCACAGATTGATAATAAAGGGATTTTGAGGATTAATAATCGAATTTGTGTCACGAATGTCGATGGATTAAGGAAAGAAGTGCTTAAGGAGAATCATCAGTCCAGACTCTCTATTCATCCAAGAGTTATGAAGATGTACCAGAATATGAAGAAGCTGTACTGGTGGTGTGGTATGAAGCGAGAGATCTCTCTTTATGTTAGTAGATGTCAACTTGTCAGCAGATTAAGGCTGATCATCAAAAGACCGCTGGATTGTTGCAACCCCTTAAGATTCCCAATTGGAAGTGGAAACAAGTTTCTATGGATTTTACTGAAGGATTGCTGAGAAAGAGAAGGGGTAATGAGAGTATATGGGTAGTTGTTGATAGACTGACCAAGTCAGCTCATTTCATTCCGGTCAGGTCCAACTGCACTGCTTCGAGTTTAGCTGAGATTTATATGAGAGAGATTGTCAGGCTTCATGGTGTTCCATCCAGCATTATTTGTGATCGAGACCCCATCTTTACCATCCAGTTTTGGAAAGCATTTTAGGAAGCTCTGGGTACTTGTTTGAATCTGAGTATAGTTGATCATCCGTAGACCGATGGCCAGACGGAAAGAGTAAATCAGATTCTGAAAGATCATCTTCATGCATGTGTTCTTGATTATGGAGGATCATGGGAAGATCATCTCCATCTCGTTGAATTCACTTATAATAACAGCTATCAGGCTAGTATTAAGATGTCTCCATTCGCCGCTCTTTATGGTTGATCTTGTAATTCTTCATCTTGCTATATTGAATTCGGTAATCGTTTGGTTCTTGGTCCTGATATGATCTTGGATGCTTCTAGGAAGGTTGAGAAGATTAAGAGGAAGATGAGGATTGCTCAGGATAGGCAGAAGAAGTATGCTAATAGACGAAGACGGAGTTTAGAGTTTGTTGTAGGTGATCAGGTTTTTCTGAAGATCTCTCCATTGAAGAATGTGGTTCGCTTTGGATGGGAAGGGAAGCTCACTCCTAGATACATTGCTCCTTTTCGTATATTAGAGAGAGTTGGTCCTTTAGCTTACCGATTGGATTTGCCTAAGATGCTGTCTAGAGTGCATAATGTATTTTATGCCTCTCATCTTCATAAGTATCTTCATGATCCATCTCCGTTTGTTCAGCCTGCTTTGCTTGAGAATCTGGATGTTGAGCCGAATCTCACTATCGAGAGGAAGCCACTTCGTATCATTGATCGTGGCACAAAGCAATTGAGGAGGAAGTCTGTCAACCTGGTCAAGGTGTAGTAGAGTACTGATGATTGGGATTGTACTTGGGAGACGGAAGAGAGCATGCGTGCTTCGAATCCGGAGTTGTTTGTTCCAGGTACTATTCGTTGAATCTATCTATCTCCTTTTGTTTCTATTCTCGTGTCTTGTTCCTTTTCGAGGACGAAAAGTTTTGAGTGGGGGAGATTGTAACAACTCGAAATTTCAACGTTTTAAAATAACAATATTAACTGAAATTTGAAGTTAAAATTTAAATTTAAAATTTAATTTCAAAATTTGAGATTTGGGATACGTCTAACTAGATATAGCGAAGGAATAAATTTCGTAGTAAAATGAGTAAACTTTTATCGGCACTTAAAAAGTTAGTTAAATATTGACAAATCGTTAAAAGAAATGTTGTCCGAATCAGGTTATTTTTATAAAAAAATACTAAAGTTTTTTCTAGGAATAACGTCATTTTTCATTTTGAGAAATTAGGACGTTTGAAGCTCCATATTTGCGTTTTCGTCGTTAAAACTGTGAGTTTTTTTCTGTTCTTTTATGTGTGTGTATAGCACATTTCTCCTGCATATAAATCATTCATGTGCTTTGCGTGTGTCTATTTGATTTCTAAAATAATGAATTTATTTCTTGAATTCGAAAAATTTCGGTAACCGAAGAGCTGTTCACCGGTTGGCTGTTGGTTATACTGGTTCGCGTTTTATGCTTGCAAGAGCATGCAGCCATTCTTTCGCATGCCATTTTTTTTCATTTTCTTCTTCCCAGTTGCCGCATTTCGTTCCCCACCTATCCTCCTCTCCATTCGCACGTGACCTCCTTTCCTTTTTCCTCCCTCCGTGCACCACCACCTCCTCCTCTCTCCCTCCCTGACCGTAAGCTCAAACCCCGAACAGCAGCACCTCCCTTCCTCTCCTCTCTCTCTCTCTCTCTCTCTTCCACTCCTTCCTTACAATACCGTAGCCAACCCGTCCCACCACGACCCCACGCACCACCTTCCGCCGACCCACCTTTGCCGCCACCCATCCCACGCCGTCTAGCCACCCACCAACGCCCATCTCTCCTCTTCTCCCTTTCTCCTTGCAGGCCTCTTCTTCATTCCCCTCCCTCTTATTTGTTGCCACCAGCCACCCATTCCCACACACTCACACCCGCCGACCAACACCCCGCGCCTCCAACACGCCCAGCTCCTTATGTCGCCGTCATTCCTGCCTTCCCCTCTCGGCCTTGAACCCATAGCCGAACTCCCCCTCTCTCTTATAAAAATAAAAACAAAAACAGAAAAGAAAAAAAGGAGATTTTGCAAACAAGAGTTTGCTTCCAGTTCGTAGCTTGTTTGGAGTTGGATTTGCTTGTTGGAGTCTGTTTCCAGTCAATTTCGATTTTGTGTCTCTTCGTGTCTGTCATGTCCATTCGTCGTGTCTGTTTGAAATGTTTTTGAAAAATGAAAATTTGATTTTTTTTAAGAATTAAGTTTTAAATTATGTTAAACAAAGTTTTTAAAATTTAAATTTTGAATTTAAATATGTGTTTAAAATTTAAATATATATAGATTTTTGAAATTTAAATTTTAAGATTTAATTTTACATTTATTTAGATTTTTAAATTAAATTAATATTTAATTAATAAATAATTAGATTTTTTTAATTTAATATAAAAGTTTAATTTAAAATGTTTATTTAATTAATTCAATAAAAGTTAATTTTAAATAGAAGAGTTTTAAAGTTTATTTAGAAATTTATTTTAATTTAATAAAAGATATATTTTATAACTTTAATAAAATACCTTAAGGAAGATGGATAAGTTAAGTTTATGATTTTTGCAAGTTTTATGATTATGCAATACAATTATGTTATTTAATAAATTGATTCAAGATATAAACCTAATAACTTGTTTTAATTGATATAGATAAATTGAAATTTGTTTAAGTAAAGTAATTTCAAATGATATATTTTGAAACTGATATTTGGATTTGACTTAAATTAAATTATATAAAGTAAGTTTTATAAAACGACCACGTGCGTAAAATGTAACTTTTGGTTATTAAAGAGACCAGGGCCGACTATTGGAATACTCTCTTCCAATACCGGAACCACTTTAACAACTGTGTACGCGATGGAGGATTCAGAACGAAGTAGAATGGTTTGGTGACGTGCCAGATTGAGGTATAAATCGAGCCTATTTGGGTGGCTAAAACAGGAGCTGTCACCAGGTCAAGTGAGGTCGCTCCTCCTATCGGACACGCTTCTTCGATACCATCTCTCTTACTTTTGTGATTGATTTCGAGCCACTTGGATTATGGGAGTGTTGTTTCGAGGTGGGCGGTAGTATCTGCTATGCGTTACCACCAACCTGGTTGTAGTAAACGGTAGAATCCTACCCAAGGTATAGCCTCGCGTGCCTTGTCACCTTCCCCAGCGAGCCCACTACGACTTTTTTTTGTGTTGTACCTATGGAGTGCTCCCTGATGGCCCATCGGTTTGGTGGAGTTTACAGTACTGTATAGACTACAGCATTATAAAAATGTGTTAAGGGGGATATGGGTAACGCCTTAACGCTATTTTCAATATTAATCTTTACTGTTGGACATTATGTGTAATAGCGTATTTTTCCATTTTCTTTGTTCCACGGATCCTTAAAGGATGGGCGATTCCCAGCATCCTTTAAGTTACTTATGCATTTTATTGTAAAGGTCACTTGAGTCGGTTTACTTGGATAAGTATGCTAGTCCTGACTCGAGTGTTTTGTTTTACTTTATGCTCGAGTCAGCCTGAGTAGCTCCGCTTGAGTTGCACAGCACTTAGATTCACCTTTGGAGCTAGAGATTCTTCTGGAGCTTTGCTATCTATCTATCATTTGCTATTTCAGTTATTTCCTTTCCAGACTGTTGCTTATGTATTAGCCTATGTATTAATGGACTTATGTATTTGGACTTTCAGCTGTATTTTGTTTTCAGACTCTGATATTATGTACCTGTTTTGAGACTATGTATTTAGTAGCTTCATGGACTACTATGTTTTATTTATTCCGCTGTGAGATATTCTGCTTGTTCTATGTCTGTGATTCTGTGATTGATTTTATTTACCCCAAAATAATTAATAATCTATTGTTTTGAATGCTTCAAGTCTGACATGTGTGGTTTTATTATTGATTTCAATGGTTCAAAATTGCGGGTCGTTACAGAATGCATCTCACATGTTCCATATTAAACAATTTAATAACGTGTCTTTGCATACCGATTTTGGATATTCCCAATATCTATTATACTCTTTATAAAAAATATCATTTACAATCCAATGTAGAGTATTAAAAAAAATAAAGTTGATTACAAAACAAGTATATTATTAAAATTAACAAAGTTTATTTATTTATAGTTTAGAAATACCAATGTGCCTTTTTAATGTTCTTTCTTATGAGCACACGTTTCCTCTGCATTTTAATTGACAATCAAACAATTTGATAATTCTATCAAAAGATTCAAAACACTTGTTCAGTTTTGATGCTAATCAAACTATACTTTCGTATCTGTTCTTTGATCATATCCAAACATTCCCAATCCCAAATGTCGCTCCCACTGACTTCGAGACACTTTGGTTGTTATATGCAAACGGTCTATTCTAAATCATTAGAATTTTCCATTTCAGCACATATGTGTCAAATCACAAAGTCTTACAAAGCGATAATTATGAGTAAATCCGAACGAACTTAAGCACGTTGAATAACAAATCTATTATGCTAATTTCAACAACTAAAATTTATAAGGTTATTCATATGAACATTGCTCATTAAAATTCCAACAGAATTTGTATTTCTCATAAAGACAGATTTGCAGCCAATGGATCATATCCCTTTACATACAACTATCAAAATCATATTTTGATAATGTACTTGGAATCTATTTCGGATCTGTGCAACATACCGCATCATAGATTCAACATTCTTAAAGGTTTAATTAAACAACCGAAGATTATAAATATTTTCGACACTTATAAGAAACTCATAGTTTCTCTTCAATATGCGAGAATACGTATTAGACACTCTAATGCGATGTGTTTTATTAGGTTAATTAATTTTATTTCATCTCATGTAATCAGTTTTACCTTTGGATCACATCCAATTCCATTTTACTACCAATAATTTCTCAAAGAAATTGCTTCACAATGAAGTTGGTATTTCTTGAAACAATAATTATTTCTCAGTGCAACGGAATAGGTATTCGTAAACATTTTATGAATTTCCTTATTTATAAAACCGATTTGTTTTTAGTTTACAAAACTTATGTTAAAAACATAAGTATGTCATTTAATGATGGTTTTTCCCAAAATCCTTTAGGGGAGACTGACATAAGCTTCCCTACATGATTATTACATGCAGTCATTCAACTTGCACATTCTGTCAACTCCTTGGCCTAGGACATGTTGGGGTTTCTTATAAACCCTAATCTTGTACGATTTTGTAAACTATTATTTAGATGAAATTAGTTTTAACCTTGTGTACTACACTTAAATATACAACCTTATAGAAAGAAGTTAACTCAGCTTCACTCTGATTAACCATACTTCGTTCAATAAAGTTCGATTACTCCTTATTGTTACATCATCATGTATCATAGAGAGGAGTGACTTTTAAGGTTGAATCTTTATTCTTTTTTAGTATATGTGGAATACTTTCCAATATATACTCACTTATTCGATCAAATCGAATCATTTTATTTTATTGCACGTTATTTTTATTCATTTTATTTTTAAACTCTATGATCTTATCATAAATATACTACATGAGTATCAAATACACATGTCCATATTGGTGATGAATCATCGATGAATACAACAAAGTATGTGGAACTATTTTAGTATTAATAGGCTCACGATTTGATACATAAATATTTATCGATCCAAAGAGTTCATCAACTCCTATAACTCTCCCACTAAATGGGTGTATTACCCTTAATTGTTTGAGATATAATTAACCAATATCATATGATTCATAATCATATAATAAAAATTATTACTCAAAACTATGGCTTAGTATATAATTCCTAAATAATTGTAATAATATTTTATCCTTTTGCATTTTTCAATGCATCACTTTTGTTATAAAAATAAATACCACGTTATAGTTTTATTTCATAATGAATATTCATAATATTCATATTGAAATATAGTTATATCTATTTACAGTCGACAATCAAAAATGGTCGATATTTCATAAATAATATGTGGTACGTTTTACGAAAACAATTTTCGTGATTTGATACAATTAATAAGTGTTATATGGCATGCTCCCACTATTTTCACCAATACTATAATAGCGTACTATATCTAGAAGTCAATCATTCACTTAATATAGTTTATATATTTCTTATACTATAACTAGTTAATAGTGGAGAGTTCTTTGATTAAATATCTTAAACTCGAAAAAATGAATATCATAGAAAACAATTTTCTATATAAATGTATATTTTGGAATAGAAATCGTATTTCTTATTCCAATATTAAATATCAATTATTCTATTACAATTCTTATTTCCGATGTTTCTCTATAAAACAGAAGTGATCATTCACTCTCTTCATCCCAACTATGCCTTAAATTACATATGCTTTTATACATTCGTTTTCCTTTCGAATGGTCAAATTATTCAAAAGAAAACATTTACTACAATATCATAATAAACTCTTTACGAATGCGCACTTGATCATCCTTAACATTTAAGGACATCAAATATGTTCCACTTTACGTAAATAGATTAAATTGACATTTGAGCAATCAAGTTCTTATATCTGTCTTGTAGTTTTGGTCTAGTTTTAGATTTAACATAATATGATCCTTTTATAATCAGTCAAATTAAATACTCGATCTCACAGTATTATTTGTTGGCTTATTTTCGAATAAGTAACTTCATCGAAGTATCGTACATTACGAACTGTGACTTTTTCCTATATAACACTTATATGCAATAGTATATGGATCAAATATCCATAGTATTGTATTGCACTTAGAGTTCGAAACTCGTAGAATGCAATTCACGATCTTAACCAAATAAACATGTAAGCGACCAAATTACCAACGTATTTAATAGTTGTAAAATCTGGTGCTTGCATGGGTGTTGAAATATTAACATGTAATAAGCATTTAATAGTAAGTATATGTCATATTTCTATTTTTTTATTTTTTATTCAGTTCATTTGAATGTTATAATTGATAAACAATTTAATAATCGTATTGAATGCACAAATTTATCAATGTAGATTATTATAACATTATATAGCATATATTCTCACGATATTAGAAAGGTTAAAGTTATCATTTAATTTTTCTAATAAGGCTCATAGTAGTCTTTTATATTTCTCTAAACCCTAAGATGAAACATAGAAATCTTTCGACTTAACTAGTGGGTGTTAGGATACTTTTCTTGTGAGTCTGATCTTGAGTTTGTTCAACAAATCATAGCCTCACTAACGATGGATAACTCCTTATCAGTTGTATCATATACAACTTCAAACATGATTATTTGTCCAATCTCATTTCGACCTTGAGTTTGATCAACAAATCGAAACGAAATTATTCATTCGTACCTACCATATAGCGACGGCCTAAGTATATGTACCTTGAGTTTTCTCAACAAATACATATAGTTATCTTACCTCGTCTACTCAATACATTAATAATACTACATATAACATCCCTAGCTTAAGTTTGCTCAACAACTAAGGAGTATGCAAGTAATTTATTAATATACATACGGCAGAGGACAACATTACACTGAAGATTTATAATCTTCAATATATTATATTGAGTGATATCGACTTATTGAACGATTTAGTTCTTATGAAATAGCCTTATGATTCAAGTGTCAGACACATTTGAAATCATGATATACGTAAAATACATATGTATTTATCCCTTAAGTCTGTTTGGGTCTCTTTAATGTTCCACTATTTTTTATACATTCATATTATATAAATCTTATTATTATGTAACATTTATATTTCATATTATTTATATAATAGTCTTATGTATAATAATATATTAATTAAATCTTATTTGATTAGTTTTAATCAATTAACTCTTTAGTTAATTTTATATTCCATTCAACTTTTATATTGGACTAGTAGAACACATATAACTCATATGTATGTATTTTTATTAAGCTAATTAACCTAATTAATTTACTTAATTAAACAATTTTAATTAAATTATATTAATTTCAAATTTCTTTTATATATACATACATGTATACTAACATTATCTTAAACACCTTTAAAATAACATAACATATATCAATATATATAATACATGTTTGTAAGCATTAATTAATCAACCTATTTAATTAATTTACTTCATTAATATTATTAATAAATTTTAAATTTCAAAATTAATATTTATGTATTTTCATACATTTGAAAATATCATTATCTTTTTAAACATTTTGAAAACTTATGTTGTAGTATAACATTTTATAACAAACATGTTTTTATTTCAAATTTAACTTTTAAATTTAAAATCTTGTCTTAATTTTCAACTCTATTTTGAAAATCAGCTCAAGGTCCAATTCATATAAGGTCTTTTTTATTAGGGCAACCTTTGGGCTCACTTCACCATTTAGGCCAGGTTAGTAAGCAGGTAGGACATGGATCCTGATTATCAAATTCCAATCCTAGACATTACCTTTCTAGACACCATACTAAGAGGAAAGCTTAAATAGTTAGCTCTAACATGACAAATTTAAGCCGCATAGGCTATTGGGCTTTGATACCATTGTTGGGATTGAACCAGCGCGCAATGGAAGATATGGATGGATTTTAATTTTTACCCTATTGGATCTTTATTGAGCCAATGAAGCCTAATTCATTTAGAACATTTCTAAATTTAATTTAAATAAAATCATATATTTCATTTAAATTTGTGAATTGTTGGTTGAAATTTATTTAATTTGTTTTATTTTAATATGAGCATACAAATGCATCATATACATATGTATGTGTGTGTGCATGTGTAACATGATATTCCGTGTAAGATATAAGATGCATGTATATAAATGTTGGGATTTATATCGCAGCGGACACATTAGCTCATCCTATATGTATTGCATGTTGTCCAAATATATGCATTTTCATATAGTTAATATATATGTGTGTATATATAATATCCATATAATTCTACATATATTTATATATTATGAAATTATTATATATATGTCCAAAATAATATAGTATAAGTGTCAAATAAATATATTTACATACATATATATACACATATGAAAAATATAAGTTTAAAGAAGACAATATTTTTCTTATTATTATATATACACTAAAGTAACATGATTATATATGTAGTAAATTTTTTTAACATACCATATTAAAATACACTACAGATCTAAAAATTATTACTATTAAATTCTGATTTATATATATATATATATAATTGATTAATGTCAAACTATTATAAGTAATTAATATAAAATGATCAAATAGAAAATATAGATTAATATTTCAGATTTTATATTTTTTCGAAAATCAAGAATGATGTTTTATAACTTATTAAAAATTTCAAAATTTTCCGAGTTAAAATAATATTTTAATAATTAATTACCTTCTAGTCGAAATATAAAATAACTTTGGAAAATATAAAAAATTATTTAAAATTTCTGAAACTTTTTCCTATTGCTTTTGTGATGATTATTTAATTTCAAGTAATTTAGAATTGAATTTTGAAAACAGAATATGTTTTATATGAATTTATAAGTTCATACGATGATTAGATAATAATAAGAAATATCTAATGATTTTCAAAAAATTATTTTCAAATACTAAAATTCATAAATAATGCAAATATACATTTGTAAATTATTAGATCAAATAATTATGTAATAGAGACATGTATACATTAATACGATTCAAATAAATTAATTAGTTTACATATTACAACTAATATATATTAATAAATATAATTATAATAAGGGGGAATTAATTTAAAGGACAAAAATTTGTATTTTTTTAGCCTCAAGGACACGACCTCAATATTTTTACCACTAGGACAAACATTCTCCTAAAAATTATTCATAAGGACAAACATTCTTCCAAAATTATTCATAAGGACAAACATTCTTCCAAAACTGCTACCGAACTAAAAACGGATACCTAAAAACTACTACTGATAACTACAAACTGATACCTAAAAACTGCTATCAATAACTAAAAACTGATACATAAAGAAAGTTGTCCTTTGGGCTAAAATACTGAAGGTTTGTTCTTGAGGCTAAAACGCTAAGAAATATTGTCCTAGACAATAATTTCCTGTTATAATAATTTGGCAAAGCATTTCAGATCCTTAATGAAATAAGTAAAACAATATTTTTAATTTGATAAGCTTATACACATAACCAATCAATATTGTGACAGTGTCACCTAACTAAAAATACAGATATATGTATGTATGTATGTATGTATGTATGTATGTATGTATGTATGTATATGTATATATATATATATATATAGACACGCGTACACATACATGTATATGAGGAACATACAAATATACAAATTATATGTATAAACTAAACATTTACCTAAAATCAAATGCCCTTAAATCCACGTTGAATGATGAATTCTCTTCCTCTTGATTTGACGGATTGCTAGTGCTTAAACCGCAAACCCTTTACTATAAATAGATATTGATTTGGATTTGGTTTGATTTGATAATTGATGGGGTATTAGTAGGTGTAGATTGGCCACAATGAAGAAGTAGGAAGCGGCATGAATATCATCTGCTTAGATTAGGGTTAGAGATGCTTTTATAGTGGGTAAGAGAGAAAAGAGGATTATATTTCATTTCTTACCCAATCTCCCCCATCTATTTTAAACTCTAATTACCCTATTTTGGGCCGCTGAGATTTTAGCCAAAATTTATTTCCTAATTTATGACTTAATACCCCATTTAAGCCAAAGTAAATATGGTTAATTAAATCCAATTTAATTTCTAATCAATATCTCATATGGATTGACATATTTATAACTATTATAAATATATATACAACAATATTTTTTCTTCAAATCATATTTAAATTTTATAATTATATTTCACAAATACTAATTAATTTAATTAATTTATAACAATTATAAACTAATTAAATCGTTTGATATATAGAGAATTCATCATTTCGATTATGTAACTCTTGGATGCAAATTTAGTCAGCGGTTAACATCGAACTATTCAAATGTTAACGTTCACGTGTCACTTAGCAAGTTGTGCGACATTATGGTCAAATTTATCGCTTACTTAGTTTCAAAAAAATCCACTTTTAGTTTAAGAAATGTTACCCAGTTGTGACATTTATATACACTAATTCTCTTCGTCAAAAATATAACACTTTGGACTTATAGTCAAAAGTCCAACATCTTCCATATTCAACTCTATAGTCCAAACGCAAAGTCCTTGATTCAGTAATAACAATTATTACTAACCGTACTCCTCTGGCCAGGTATTTTGACTTTGGGTTGACTTGAGTTGACCGTGATGTTGACCTTATATAACCGAGGAGACGAATCCTCTCTTGAATAGTGTTTTTCTTCCAATACTTCCAGTCAGCCCAACTATAACCAATCGATGGACGTTGTAACATTAACTATAGTTAAAGCAGAGCTTTCAATTTGAAGGTCGACAGTATTATCAAGTCGAGAGAATCATGTAAATCAGTCACATCGATATTTTTTGTTTGACCTTAGTTATAATAACCAACATAAAACTATCGAGCAAGTTTGTTACGTTATTATCCAACAAATATTAGTACGTAACCTCTAGGTTCTCCAGAAGCCATGAGTAATACATTGTCCAACATTTGAAGAGTAATACGTACTCAGTCTCAACGGATACAGTGATATCCGATCTCGATGCATCTTGACTAGGAACATTTTAAAATGGTATATTTATATTCATTGTGATAAATTACTCACAATTACAACACTTTGTAACTACTATCACAAAATATACCATTTGTGGATTTTCTATTAAATATACTTTTAATTAAATTGATTAATTAATATAACAGATTATATCAAGTATATTATAGAAAGAAAATATGCTCTTATTTTGAACAAGATCGGTCAATGGGTTAGATATATGTAACAAATTACATAATTGCCGTTAGAGCATATCCCTAACTCTATCGGTCAGATCGTCCAATCTCTAAACATAACGATAGTTCGTAACGTCGATCCGAACTCAACAGCAGTGGTCCCGAGTCCTGATTCAATCGTATGTGAAAAATCATATCTTTGGGCCTTTATTTAATTAATGATTCAATATTTAAATATCATATCGTTAAAAATACGAGTCGTTACACCATGATTTGAGCGGTTGAATTATGGTTTTTGGCGAAAAGTTTGAGATTAAGGTGGGAAATCCTGAAATTGAAGCTGAAATATTTGAAATTAGAGTTGATCGTATGCTTCTGATTTGAAGAAGTTGAGGGTTTGTATTTGTAATACCCCAAAATTTTGTGAAAAATCATTTTTGTAAAATGATTTAATTTTGAAATATTTAGATTTAAATATGGTGAAATTTCTGGAATAAATAGTGTGCAAGTATATGTGTGCACGTGCACACTGAAATGGCACAAGAAAGAACTCCAGATTTCTTGGATTTAAAACAAGAATTAAAGAGCAATACAAACATGATTTTGCAACATGGTTATTTGATTTCTGAGATTTTATGGGTCATCTTAGAAAATAAGAAAAGTAAGTTTTACTTTAGATCAGTAAACAAATTTATTTAAAACCCAGAAAAGAAAATAATATATATATATTTGTAAACTTGTATACATATAGGTGCATATGTTTCTGAATTTAAAAGAGGAATTAAGATAAGCCTAGATAAGATATGTATACAAATATACATTTTTAAATACTGAAAAGTACATATATATATATATTAGCAAGTGAAACCATAACATTAAAATGACATGAAATGTGATACAAGTCAATATGCTTGTGTAGGCAAAAATAGCAAAGGGGATTTTCAGAAATAATTAAAATAAATAGAATAGTCACACTTTTGACATGACTAAGTGAGTGGCCATTTTCTGAAAAAGTAAAAGAAAGAAAATGCAGCCTTTAAATTGGTTAATATGGCCGGGGTAATATGAATGAAAAATGCATGATGCTAAGCCAGGACAGAAATGGAATTCTGTTTCAATAAAACCCTAGAGGAAAAATGCTTATAAATAGGCAGTTTAGCCAGTAGAATTATTTTACCCCGAGCTGCATAAAAATAAGAAAAGAAGAAGAAAATATTGAAAGGAAGGAGAAAACACTCAAACAAGAATTTTCTGGATTAATAAGAAGAAACATTTGGGTGAGTAATCTCACTGAGTTCATGGCATTAAGACCTGAGTTGAGGCAGCCACTTTTTATATTGCCATTTATGTATTTCTGGTTTTGATGTATATGATTTCATCAATGCTTTTTGGATGTTTTATTTTAAATCTGATATGATTTAATATGGATGATTTTGATGATCTTTGATTGGTTGAGACATTTGTCTTTGGATGAGTATCATACTGTTTTATTTATACTCATAAATGTTAAAGTTTAGGATCTTAAAAATTATATAGAGAATACTCTCAACTGTTATAGATCTATGGCATGGAAACCTTATAAAAATGATTGGAGCTGCATTATACTTGGTATAAGTGCTGAGGCTTGAAAAGAAAAATGTTAAGGGTGCAATAGAAATTTTCTAAGTGCTGAGCCCTTAATCAAAAAAAAAAAACCCACAAGCTAAAATTATGATTGAACCAGATCTTGAAT
This sequence comes from Allium fistulosum, assembly GCA_030737815.1. Classification (NCBI taxonomy): domain Eukaryota; kingdom Viridiplantae; phylum Streptophyta; class Magnoliopsida; order Asparagales; family Amaryllidaceae; genus Allium; species Allium fistulosum. The sequence continues at coordinate 13,087,921 of JASFAW010000014.1, forward strand.
CTGAATCAATCATAAAGGCTTGCAGATCAGTATAACATGCCATGCCTCTTTTACAGTTGAAAATGTTCTTATATTTACTAAGATCAAGACATATTGACCCCATTTAGGAAATGACTGTCTGATTATTTCTGAGGGGAAATTATACTAGAAGAAATTATGGATGTTTCCATGTTTGCAGTGACATGTTCACTTAGCATATTTGATGTTAGGATTTAAGACAATACACTAGTAAATAAACTAGGGAAGGGAAGGCCAAGATGACTGCTGGAATGCTTGTCATATTTGAAGTATGCAAGTTGGCACATGGTTTGTTTAAGCCCTGAGATCTTTGTGCAATGATGTGAATTAGTTCATTGCAATGTGTCCCAGTGATTCCTTAATAGCAGATGAGGCAGGGATTTAAATTGAATATTACAACCTGTAAATGAAGAAATAGGAATGTGGATATTTCTTAGGTTGAATGGTATGGAACCAAGATGATTCCAGTAAATGAAATTGATGCCAATAGATAATCATGTTTGCATGACTATGTATGCAAGTGAAGGAATGATAAGTGAATATATCATACCTGAATCAACTTAATTATACTATGTTAAAATATTTGATTGCAGAAATTTGCTTAAATAACAAGTTAGTACCCTTATATTCTCTATTGCTTAATATCATGAATGAATTGATGTTATTCATACCAGATCATAGATCTGACCCTTGTTTGCTCATGGCATCTGGGGTGTCTCATTTTAAAATGAGGCAGCCACTTATGTTCTTTCAGGTAACCCAGGCACTAAGTAAAAATGAAGTTATGGCTTTTATGGAGGAGTGAATGAACATGCTAGCTAGTCTCAATAAGAGTTTAAATTGATTATATCTGCATGTATTCAGGAAAAAATATTATGTTTCTAAGATTTCCAGTCATGTATTGAATATTTTATGGTTAGTGATCAAGTTGCCCTTATGATCTGTAAAGTGTCAGATTAAAATTTGTTGTTCTGTTGAAATGGATGTGTGTTAAGGTTTGATTTGTTTTTGAGGTGGTGTCTGAAATATAAACAAGAGAAATATGCTCAAGTAGGTTCATATAAATAAAAATCTGGAAGAAATATACAATTATGTGATAGCATAATTCATATATGTATTAGCTAATCTCGTGACATAACAGAGCACTGAGTTTTAGAACAAAATCTGGATTTAGCAAGAAGAAAACTTAAAGGATTTTATTTTCTTTTTACTGAAATGCTTTGTAAATAAGTTTGAATTCATTTCTGAGTTGTATTGAGAAAAGTAAAATGTTTTTCTAAAAGCTTCAGACAGAATGTAAAGAAAGGTATCTCCATTGCTTTGAACTAATGTGGTAGATACAGGATCCATGAGTTAACCAGCTCCAAATGAATGAAGTATTGGTTGATCATGATAGATTGTATTCTGAGAATAAAAGTGCATTTCAAAGCTTAGTACCTTTAGTAATTGTTTCACCCAGTTTTCTGGAAAATAAGCAGAGATATTGACATGTACATGTATATCTGTGTACATGTTGATATTTGAGCAAAAATATGATTATAATTCCTAGAACAGCTATAGGAATGGGATTCAAAAATAGTAAAGTAAGAAGAATTGTTTTGTATGTTAGGTTATAGGCAAACATTAAAAATATATGTACAAAAATAGGTAGATATCAGATTACAAACCATACAGGAAAAAAAAAAAAAACAAAAATTGTGTTTGAACCGACCTGCATAGTACTCGAACCAGTGACCTCTTGTGTATAAGTTAGGCGCGTTTCCATTACGCCTAGATGTTGCTTGTGTTCACTTAGGATCCACTTACTTTTATACTGAATTTGATATTATCCAGACTTTAACATAATCATCTATATTAAAAGCTTGTTTACCACTGATTATTACTTGATCATTTCTTAATCCTAATGACAGACTAAAGTACATGTTTCTAGTGGATATTATGGCCAAAAATCTGAATACAATAATTTATCTGAATTGCTAAAAATCTAAATCAAACAGAATGTTCTTGTACAAAAAAAATGAAGTATACACTCTGAACTTAGATAAGAAGATCACATACATCTTCATATGTATGTGTATGTTATTAGATATACACTGATATATTTATATTGGTAAGTTATTTTGATCCTGGATATATTTTGTTTATTAGAAAAAGAAAATGACCCTGGGAAATATATTTGTAAAGAATGATATATCTGTATATCATCTCTTAGCAAAAAAAAAAAAAAATCCTTATGAAATTAGGGTGGAAATTAGGAGGGTCATTTCAGTATTATGCCTTAGGAGGATATTGGGAGTTATTTTTTGGCTTTGGGATGCTGCGGACATATTTGGAGCGAAGGTGTAGTAATTATTGTGCGATATTTACATGACACTACGATGCTTGCCTAATACTTTGGTGAAATCATCCCGAGCTACTTTGGGCTTCAGGCTTAACCTGGGAGTTAGTTCGATACTCGTATGAAAGTGATCTAACTAACTGTGATCTGAGTTTTCCTTGTTGTTGATATGCACGAATCATTGATTAGGGTGATTTATATCTCTTATGTCTGCTTGTAAGTGTGGATTACATTGGAGTGTTGTTTTAGTGACCATGTGTGCAGCCCTTTGGATTGCTTTTGACTTCTTACGGTATTGCTTAGGTCGTCCTTAGCATGTGCGATGCAGATCCGCTCTTGAAGGTGTTAACTATGTATATGTGTTAGGAATGTTGATGGTGCAGATCGATTATTAGACTATTTTAGCTTGTATATTGCTTGTGCTCGGGCTTTTTGATCATGATATATTGTACTTTAACATCTCTAAAGCAGCTTCTGACGTTGTTGCGTAGTATGTACGCCTTGCTTTGGTCAGGTGTCTTATAATTGTGGTTTGTTCCTGCTCCCTATAACTATGTTAAATTTTGGTTTTGTATCATAATGTAATATAGAAATTAAGGAGTGGGCACAGATCTGATATCTTTGTGGCCTATCTTTTGAGCGTAGTATTTTATTCCACTTCTTATACTTCGGTTGCAGCTTTCTTAGTTGGTCAAGTGTTGCGACTGCAGGCTGGCAATCATACTTGGCAATTAGCCTTGATGACGGTGATAAGGCTTCAATTAAATAGTCGAGCGCAGTTTGTTGCGGTTTCTGACTTTCTTTTGCGTAGTATCTCCTAGATTATTAAAACTCATTTTCTACTTATCTTAACTTTTATTGTGATGGCAACTCTCCCGGTCTTGCGCCTTGTTTGGCCCATCTTTAACATAGTTTGAGAAATGTGGGTGTAATACTTGCCCCCAAGTCTGCGGTGATCGTAGATCGATATAGACTTGTCATCATTTATACTCGGTATGCACATCTCGTCGCTTCCAACTAATCTTTCCTTTTGTTTTCACTAATGGAAAAATTCTTTTCAATCTCTTTTGCATTTAATGCTCTTGTCCACGTGTTGTTTCCTCATCGAGCCATTTTCTAAACCGTTGTTAAATCAAACTTTTTGTTTCTCCGGGCAAATCTATATCAATCTTTGTATTGACGTTTCACGACTTTCTTCATTATTTCGATCATGTGGCTGACATTCAAATTAAGGTACGTATTAATTTTCTTCGTCTTCCCTTTATTTCTCTTTACACTCTTAATCAAGAAAGGAAAAGGAGGAAAAAGGCATCCAATATCTGTTAGATCGATTTTGTATCTGAATTCATATTTTCTCCTAGATCGAAGTAAGTAAGAAACTTTTTTTGTTTTTATTTCTATTAGATTTCTTTAGTTTAGCATTAGTTGTGAGACTCTAAAATGGCTTCCTCTTTATCTTCCCCTTTATTTTTGTCCTAAAAAATTGCTTGGTTGGATGAAGCCAATGATATCTTGAATCAATTTGGGTTTTCAGGGTATGAAGCTAGGGTTCCTGAACCTTGTGGATGTATCAACACTCCCCCGATTGGGTTCACTCCCATCACCCTTGAACACATACGTTATGGTCTCTATCTTCAGCCAAATCCAATTCTTCACCAATCGCTCACCTCTATTTATCATGTACCCGTTCAGCTTGCCCTTTTTTCATGTCACTCATTTGTGTCGTAAGTTTGATGTGTCTAGATCGTAGATGTGCCTTTGGTGAGAAGCCATGATTTGGGCGGTTGAATTATGGTCTTTGGCGGGAAGTTTAAGATTAAGACGAGAACTCCTGAAGTTGGAGAGGGAATGTCTAAAATTGTAGTTGATTGTATAATTCCGATTTGAAGAAGCGAAGGGTTTGTATACAGCCTTAGGAGGATACTGGGAGTTATTTTTTGGTTTTGGGGTGCTTTCGACATATTTGGAGAGCCGTTATTGAAATTGATGTGCAATATTTGCAAGACACTTCGGTGCTTGTGAAGGCGTCAGCCGCATATAAATTTTAAGGATGTTGACAACGTAGCTTTGGCTTGTATCATTGCTTGTGCTCAGCCTTTTTTGATCGTGATGTATCTTATATTGACATCTCCAAAGTAGTTTCTAACATTATGCCTTGCGTTGGTGCCGTGTATTATAATTGTGGGACTACGTCAAATTTTGGGTTAGGGTTTAGGCAGTTTGAGTTAAGGCTCGCCAAAGAAGAAAGGATGATGATTTACATAGGACTGGGTACATGGTAACGACATGAGATGGCTGTTCAGACTGTACTGTAACAAATGAATATGCAAGTCAACTAAAAAGAATAGGATTATAATGACTGTGAGCTAACAATGTCAGATTGGTACTTTAACTACTTAAGTATTATATTTACTCATTTGCTTACTTGAAATTTTAAATAACACTTATGCTTTATTTCAAAATTCTCAAAAATACTTGAAATTATAGTTTAAACAACTTTCAAAGTGCAAAAATGCAATTAATTATTCATTTTGTAAAAAAAATACAAGCACAAGTCCAACGCATACAATGGTTTTAAGGAGATGATATTTCATAAGTGACGATATAATGATAATCGTTATAACGACGCTTACACAAATCAATCTGTAAGGACCCGATTCTTCGACTTCCGAATATCGACATCAATACGTCCACTGTATCGACTGCCGAGCCATCGAATGCCAGAAAACCGAATTCTTAGGGTTTAAGAAAGAAGAGGTAGAAGAAAACAGAAGAAAAAGAAAGAAGAAACAACAGAAACACAGAAACAGAAACAATATCAGAATCTCACATTCACAGCGGAACAACATATTAAAGGTAAATGAATAATCTTTAAATCAGAGAACTATATCATTTTATACATTACATCATCATCAGAGTTTACAACAACAATACAACACTGGACAGTTATATAAACTTGTCCTCATACAGAATACACAGCGGAATAATTAATATCATACACAAGTGGTACGTCTCGCCATCCAGCTCGCCGCTAAGCTCCACAGCATCCCGAATCCAGAATGACCTGATAACCTGACTCTAGACTGCCCATGTGGAAATTGGTGGGCACCCAGAGTTTAGGAAGGAAACAATAAACTCCAGGTCAGTCATGAGACTGGTTTGAGAACTAAAACAGTTATTTATCTTTAAAACAAACAACAGAATAATTTTTAAAGTCAATTAGCAATGCTTTTGAAAAATGAGACTAACATAAGACCTCCCGCCACACACACAATGCAAACGCAGAATTGGAGGAGATTTCTTCTTATGATAGTCAAAGATGCTTACTACGCAAAATCAAATCCTTTTTGATATTATTATTAGTGCATAGTGTAGAAAAAGTATTTCGAAAATAGAATATCAATCTTAGCCAACATACGACCATTATCGTATGCCTACTATAGCTACCATCTAAACAGCGGTGACCACCGTACGTAAATGGCAGGTTCTACAACTAATATCGTACAAAGTTCGTATTGGAGTTTTGATTTCCAACAAATGGTCAGGCCAAGGAACTTACCATTGCCACATAGGTACGCCTCTGGAAAGACGACCCGAGAACCAAACCGGATCTCTGCCAACACAAGGCCGGGTTACCCCTAACTGGGTAACTACTGACACGAATACGTCATCCCCCGATCGTAACCGATCTTTCCGAGGATCCTCGATTCCAACAACCACATAAGAATAATAATGCAGCAACAACATAGGTTAAGTATCTGGGCTCCATACCATGATACCACCTCTATCCAGAAGGAATGACATATACTAAAGGGGAGCTACCCCCTAATAACCTTGCCGCATCCTTCCTGTTTTGACCATTTCCGGGGTGTGAGGTCCGACGAAGTCTCGTCCACAAAGCCACGCTTTGGTACAAAGCCATGCTTTGGGTCAACAAATGATCAAAGTAATGATCACAAAGATAAATGATCAAACAAATGATCATATCACAAATGATCAAACAATGATCATTTCACAGCAACACTCAGCATGCCACGTTACCAAATTGGGAACATATCACTAGTAACCATCAACTACATAACCTCTGAGCTCGTATGTTTCAGAGAAGGGTGTTAAGCAAAGAGAATAAATTCTCCGCCACCAACAGAAATGTATTTGCAAGAAACCAGCTTTATATCTCAATTTGTAACGTCAGACATACAACCATACAAGTCTGTTCCAGGATCGAACAGAACCGAAGGCACTTCTTACGAAGCCCTTACAAATCCGGATAATTTTCTAATCACGTCCGGACTTCCCGTCACTAAGGGTGATAAAACCTCTATATCAGAGATCAGCCGATGTAGAGTAACTCGACGGTAATCCTTCCGTTTTCAAAAATATCCGGTCTTCAACACCGGTCATCAAATGCAATCCATTACGACGTATCACATATTCCGAATGGGTTATACGATCCAAAGGTCCTTTCCCGGCTAACCCGAATAGTGAGCGCTTATTCAAAAATAAGTGTGGCATTCAAACTCAAGCAAATCACAACAAATACCCATTCAAGGGTAAATATTGATAGTCGGTTATTTAACTATCAATAAAGATGCGCAACATCATCAGATTCCAAATAATTTTCCAAATTATTTAATTTCCAAAAAAATATCTTTACAAGATATATAATTTTCCACACTTAACCATTTGAAACAAATTTCAAATATTCACTTTTTAGTTTATCTTTGAAAGATAAAATTTCAAACCTTTCATTTCATATTGGAAAAGCATTTCCATACTTATTAAATAATAAGTAATTCACAAATCATTTATTTTCAACACTTGGAAAATATTCGATATACTTAAATCTAAATTAAGTGTATATTTCATTCTTTAAGGAAATCATTCTCTTTCACAAATTTTATTCGAGTCAAAACGAATGTTACGTAAAACATCGTTACGACAACTCAAAATCACTAGTATAGGGATTTGAAATTTAGATAGATATATAAATCCCAATACTATACAAAATATTTCCTTTCGGAAACCATTTACTATAACAACAGTGTTATAGTCCACCATTTCCTTATTTCTCGAAAACGTCTATTTCAACAATGAATGTTGAAATCTATGGTTTCGATACTTAACACGTTTTAAAACATCTTTTTTAAAACGATTACTTCATTTCGTAATATCACTTCTCCAAAACATATCCATTTTATTTAATAATATATTCGCTGTCCAAAATCGTGAATATACTTCGTTATCCAATTCAACATTTCTACACATTTTATTTAAAAGATTATCCACTATCCAAAATCGTGGATAAAATTCCCAACCAAACTCTTATTATTACAACATTTAACTTAAAGGATAATTCGCTGTCCAAAATCACGAATATATCTCCTTTATTTAAACTTCTATGTTTAATTTATCAAATTCAATTGGTTTCGGATTTATAAAACAATGTTTATAAATCCCATTTCTATTTATAAAACTTCGATTTATAAATCTCCTTTATTATCCAATTCAATTTATATAACTCAAATATATACCGGAAGTCTATATTATAAGTTAAGAACTTACAATCCATTTATTTACAACATCTATTCATTTTATAACTTCACAAATTATAAGTCTATAAATTTCGTTCACATATGAAATTCATTTTTCCATTTTAACACTTATAAAAACTCGTTTTTATAATTCCAGTATTCTTAATTTATAAAATATCAATTTTATACATCTTTTATATAAATCGTTCATAATAATCCAAAAATCTCAATTTAAACTATTTTATAAATAAATCAACTATTTATTTAAAAAATCACTTTTGGTTATATTTCACAAATCTCATAATTTTCATAACACGAAAATTATAACATTTATTTATTTAAAATGAATCAATTCCAAAATTCAATAAAACGTATATTTTCAAAAATCACTTTAAAAATCCTTTATAAATCAATATTGTTATTTTTAAACTTCAAAAATGGATCCGATGATACAACAGCACCCAAAAATCAATCACAACAATCAAACATCACATATCATCATATGATAACAGAATATATCACAATATCTGTAAATAAATCAATACGGTGAGGAATCCAGTCGGATCCCTCCAACCTGTTTCCCTGCATCCACAGATGTTAGCACAATACCAATTCCGCTCCAGTACGGAATATCGCGGTATATGGGTTTAATAAATATTATCCGCTATTATGCGGCGCAATAGGGTCTCATCCGCTATATAATGCGGGAAATCAACTCCAATATATACATATTCCAATATATATATATATATTGCTATATACATATATAATACCAATTTCACTTCAATGTGAAATTATCGCGGCATATGTTTTTAATAAATAACCTCCGCTTAATAACGGCGTATAATGTCTATTTCAGTCAATAACAGATAAAATTTATCATCCAGACATACAATCAACAAATTTTAAATCTTACTATTTAAAATTAACATCGAACAATTTCGATTGAGTGAGAAGTTCTCACCGTGAATTTCAATTCAGTTTCAGCGTTTATTTCGAATAAAATTAAACGGACGTTTAATTTTACCCGAAATTTTCACTGACTCCAATCGCTTCCAATCTAGTTTCATAGCGTAGTGCTCGTCCATACGATTCCAACGCAAGTCGTTTCGTCGGAATCTGATAACGTATGACCAAATTACGATATTTTAAAGTTTATACGTATTTAATATACAATTTATTTTACAATTTTCAACCCTAACCATCATCTGGCCGTTCGAACAGCTTCACGAAATCAGGGCCGTTCCCCTTATCTTCTCACGCAGGTGATTCTTCCCAGGTTATCACGAACGAAAGCAAACCCATCGGCCTCCTTCATGCCTTAAATCACGCGATCAATCCAAGCACTTCCACCATGATCAGGATACACCATTCAAAAGCTCGTCTCGTGCTCGACACTCGGCTCAAATATCATTGAGCTCGGTCACGTATATCCCTCCTCTACCAATTCCCAAAAGCATGTAACACTCGATCGAGCAAAGAGTCAACGCCGATCGAAAATACCCAATCGAACAGAACTAGGGTTCTGAACTAGAATCCACCACCGCACTCTCTACCTTGAATTTATCATCCATCCAGCAATTTTCCACCATTCGTCGGTCATCCCTCCACCTCTAGGAGGAATCCCGATCCCTGGATCCAAATAGATCACCAGAAAAATGTAAAAGCCCATTTCCTGGGCAACTCAACATTTCTCAATAACCCCATTATTAAAAATCGAGATACTTATACTAAAATTCATTAATTTCCAAGTTAAAGCTATTTAAGTGATCGAATTTTGAAATTAAAACATTTAATTCTGGGCAAATTTTAAATCATCACTGTATATTTTCATTTTCTAAATGAATATTCAAATTAAACACTTGGAATTAAATTTTCCTTTCCTTAGAATGATATCACCTATAAACAACCATCTTTCATTCAGAGTTTATAGCCCAAAATCATTTGGGTGTGGTGCTTTGAAATTCTTTTAACAGGATTTTTTTTTTAAAACCTGTAAGCAATGAACAAAAGTGATCACCTTATACAGGCAAGCACATACAATTTTTCACACATATTCATACAAGCATACTGGCATAATTATCAACCAACAATCACTTTTCACAATCTATTTCAAACATTAACTCAGACATCAAAATATATAGATGGGTTTTAAATAAGTTTGCTTACCTCAATTTGAAAGAAAACAGAGGGGAACGGTTTTGAATCTTCTTGATCTCTGGATTGTTTTAAATTGCCTGTAGCTGTAGCTACTTGATTCCAGATTTTAGCTTAGTAAAATTGGTGATGTTTGCTCTTCTTTTCTTTCAGGCTTGCTCAGTTTTTATGAGTCGAAATGGAGGGAAGATGATATATAGGAAGAAGTATACATGGTGTTTTCATTTTGTACAATATCAGGTACGGATTTTTCTTTTTAAAGAGATGTTGGTGGCTGAAATCTATTTTAAAACAATTCGAGTTGTCCTTTGTAAATGCTAGCATTATGGGCTGAGATGTTTTCAAGTCATGCTGAGGAGAGATGGCATTAAATGCAAATCCTATTTTTTTTACAAGCTTATACTATTTGAATTATGTTTGTACAGTTCTTTTGCTTTGTTTTATTATCTTTCCTTTGTCCTTATACTTTACAGGCCTACATACAAACATTTATTTGCCTGGCATACTTATGTATTTGTTTAGTTATTGGTTATAGTTTTTAACTTATGTACAATATATTTTATTTAGTTTCTTTCATTTGTTTTATATTTTGAAATATGCATGAGTTCTATAATGTTAGATTTTAGTTAATACGTCTACTTATATTTTACATAATTTTATAACTATGTTACTTGACTTCATATTTTATAATTTATCTTAATATATATCTATTTGAATTTGTCAAATTCATTTTCAAGCTTAAATATTTACTTTAAACTTTAATGCTAATTGTTTTAAATTTACATTTCGTATTTCAATTTCAAGAATCCAAAGTCGAATTCAAATTTTATTCCAAAATTTGTTCAAAATTTACATTAACTATAAATTTAAATTAAATTCAAAATTGGGGTCGTTACACAATCAGCATGTCATAAATATTTCAACCAAACAGCAATATAAGAATATAAGTAAATTTATATCGGCAAGGAAACCCTTAGGGTCTCTCTGCAAAAGTCTCCTGCAAAACAATGGCGATTTGTGTAATCCGCTCTTCAAGCTGGAATTCAAATCCAAACAAATAATCAAATAATAATAACAAACATATTATTGTCAACAACTAGCAATCAATAGTTAACTGATCATTTATCAATTAATCCACATATTAATTAACTTCAAAAATAATTTTGTTTACTTTGCAAGCACAAAACATGATTTATTCTATTCGATAGATGTCCAAAATAATCTATTCGATTTAATTATAGCAGACTGGTGCTTTATTCTGCTAAAGATATCACAAACGAAGTATAACTAATTTAACTACGTTAAACATAATTAAATTAAATCATTGAAATTTTATCATTAATTTATACTTCATTAAAACTATCAACCACCATCCAAGCATTCAATAATAATCTATAGCAATACAGATATCATATATTTTATTTAGAGGTGATTAAACTCATCGAAAATCCAGTTGACGCTTTCGCATTCTGGTTTGATCTATAACTGAACGATGTTCGATGTTAGCTCAAATAGCTCAAAATTCTACTTATTTCAAATCCAACTAAATCAGTTCCAACGTGTAGATAACGATGATATGAGTCCAACACAAAATATCACGTCCAAATTCGACCTCGTATGCAATAGTTATTGAGTTTATAGGATATCAGATTAAAAAATTTAACTAAACCAACTTAATTATTTAATTAAGTTAGTTACCACTCAAAATACATCTTCCCCAAATTTAATTGCCGCCTGTACATATTCAAAACTTGCATGAGAAAACCTAATGTCGATCACTTCCATTTCCCATTTCTCACCCGATTCTCGACGAAACGACACCACAACACCGTCATTCAACTCCGCTATGCAATATCCACCTTCCTCACCAATCGACTTCGACAACGTCAACCCCTAAAAAATACAACCTGTAGCCTTAGTTCGACTACATTAAAACATCGCTTCCCCCAAACCATGATCAAACCACCCTATACTTGCACCGACCAAGCTCCTTCCTCTGACAAGCCCAAATCCACTAATTCCGTGGCCTAATTCCACCCTAGTCACTCCAAAATCCAAACCCTATTCACCTTATCCTTGTCCAAACCATCGAACCACCCAAACCAATGTCGCACCTTACAATACCTATACCAAATCGAAGATATCACCAAGACGAACCCAAAGATTCTTGTTTTGTATTTTTTTGTTGAGTGGATTATTTGATATTGATTTTTGAATGTTGAGGCTTGGTTATAAAGCGTTTACAGGCAAGAGCAATAAAAGAACTAAAAGAAGAGAGGGAAAGTTGAGAAAATGAAATGAAAATGGCTTATGTGTTGCATTTTTTTGATTTTATAAATAAAACCAAATACTTCACTTTAAAGTTAGCCAAAATTTTCAAGTCAACATCATATCAATCAAATCATCATTAACGCATGTTTAAAATTTTGAATTCGATTTGATTAAAAAAGGTTTTGAGAAGAAGGTTTCACGATATTCTGCTATACAATATTCCATTTGCGTACGAATCACGAACGACAGAAACAAAAATATGATCGTGCACCAAAATGCGGCACGATCACAAATCAACAATAAAATACACATATTATTTTATTCAGTGGAATTTGGCATAAATCAAAAGGAAAACTTGTATATTTGCAATCAATAAGCTAGAATACACCCAGGCGAAAAGTTATTGTATAATATTAGTCTGAGTATTGTTTCACATCACAAATAAAACACGTTCTTGAGTTTTTCTCTCTCACTTACACATCAAAATGAAGGATGCACCTTGCTGCAAAGTCGAGGTTCCATTTCTATCCGCGTCCTATTGCGGTACAGCATTCTCCATCTCTCTCCGAGCCCTGCAGATGATGTGCGGTACTGTTGATTCATCCATCTCTCTGCTAACTCTGCAAATGAAAATCTCATAAAGTAACATTATATGTCAAGAGAATAGGACGGTAAAATAGTATGCTAACGAACAAACCTAGTAAATTGTTGAATCTAGTAAGGGCTAGTGTTGTTATTTGGACAGCGGTCTTGGCGATTCGGCTAATGCCATACAAGAGGACGCAAGCTAGCGTAACGATTGCCAATGCGGCGATCAATAAAGTCGCCATAGCAATGAGGTACAACTGAGTTGGATTCGGTATGGGAAATATCTAGAGAGATTTGCATTTGCAAAAAAATAAAAATAAAAGAAAAAGAAAAAAGAAAGAAAAGTTAAAAAAAATTGAGGAAAACACGGGCTATGATGTTCTTGAACCAATAGAAGAAAATTAAATGGGGTTTTGGACCAAAGGTCCCTATTCTCAAAGTCCATGCACAAAAAATCCCTATTCATAAACCCATGTAAATTAAGTCCCTGTTTTGTTATTTTTTACCAAACTGCCCCCTTTCAGAAAATCGGTCCAGCATTGTAATCAGGGTTAAAAGTCGTATAAATCAGCCAAAAACTAAAAATATGCACCTAATTTTATAACTTTTTCAAGAGGGACTTTTCTTCCATCGGCTTTCAATTCTAGGTAGTTGGCAGCCATTCCTCAAAATAATTGAAATTAAATAATTAAATTGTTGTGAAATAGAAACGGCCTCGCCTCTGTTTTACTAGAATAAAAATAAACCTTGCAGTATACTAATAATTAAATTGCAGTATACTAATTTCCTGTTATAATAATTTGGCAAAGCGTTTTAGATCCTTAATGAAATAAAGTAAAACAATATTTTTAATTTGATAAGCTTATACACATAACCAATCAATATTGTGACAACGTCATTACTCATAGAAATCCCTCCTAACTAAAAATACAGATATATATATATATATATATATATATATATATATGTATGTATGTTTGTATGTATACGTATGTATGTATGTATGTATGTATATAGACACGCGTACACATACATGTATATGAGGAACATACTAATATACAAATTATATGTATAAACTAAACATTTACCTAAAATCAAATGCCCTTAAATCCACGTTGAATGATGAATTCTCTTCCTCTCGATTTGACGGATTGTTAGTGCTTAAACCGCAAACCCTTTACTATAAATAGAAATTGATTTGGATTTGGTTTGATTTGATAATTGATGGGGTATTAGCAGGTGTAGATTGGCCACAATGAAGAAGTAGGAGGCGGCACGAAATAATGTGCTTAGATTAGGGTTAGAGATGCTTTTATAGTGGGTAAGAGAGAAAAGAGGATTATATGTCATTTCTTACCCAATCTCCCCCATCTATTTTAAACTCTAATTACCCTATTTTGGGCCGCTGAGATTTTAGCCAAAATTTATTTCCTAATTTATGACTTAATACCCCATTTAAGCCAAAGTAAATATGGTTAATTAAATCCAATTTAATTTCTAATCAATATCTCATATTGATTGACTTATTTATAACTATTATAAATATATGTACAACAATTTTTTTCTTCAAATCATATTTAAATTTTATAATTAATATTTCACAAATACTAATTAATTTAATTAATTTATAACAATTATAAACTAATTAAATCGTCTGATCTATAGAGAATTCGTCATTTCGATTATGTAACCCTGGGATGCAAATTCAATCAGCGATTAACATCGAACTATTCAAATGTTAACGTTCACGTGTCACTTAGCAAGTTGTGCGACATTATGGTCAAATTTATCGCTTACTTAGTTTTGACAAAATCCACTTTTAGTTTAAGAAACGTTACCGAGTTGTGACATTTATATACACCAATTCTCTTTGTCAAAACTATAACACTTTGGACTTATGGTCAAAATTCCAACATCGTCCATATTCAACTCTATAGTCCAAATGCAAAGTCCTTGATTCAGTAATAATAATTATTACTAACCGTACTCCTCCGGCCAGGTATTTTGACTTTGGGTTGACTTGAGTTGACCGTGATGCTGACTTTATATAACCGAGGAGACGAATCCTTTCTTGAATAGTGTTTTTCTTCCAATACTTCCAGTCGGCCCAACTATAATCAATCAATGGACGTTGTACCATTAACTATAGTTAAAGCAGAGCTTTCAATTTGAAGGTCGACAGTATTATCAAGTCGAGAGAATCGTGTAAATCAGTCACATCGATATTTTCTGTTTGACCTTAGTTATATTAACCAACATAAAACTATCGAGCAAGTTTGTTCCGTTATTATCCAACAAATATTAGTACGTAACCTCTAGGTTCTCCAGAAGCCATGAGTAATACATTGTCCAACATTTGAAGAGTAATACGTACTCAATCTCAACGGATACAGTGATATCCGATCTCGATTCATCTTGACTAGGAACATTTTAAAATGGTATATTTATATTCATTGTGATAAATTACTCACAATTACAACACTTTGTAACTACTATCACAAAATATACCATTTGTGGATTTTCTATTAAATATACTTTTAATTAAATTGATTAATTAATATAATAGATTATATCAAGTATATTATAGAAAGAAAATATGCTCTTATTTTGAACAAGATCGGTCAATGGATTAGATATATGTAACAAATTACATAATTGCCGTTAGAGCATACCCCTAACTCTATCGGTCAGATCGTCCAATCTCTAAACATAACGATAGTTCGTAACGTCGATCCGAACTCAACAGCAGTGGTCCCGAGTCCTGATTCAATCGTATGTGAAAAATCATATCTTTGGGCCTTTATTTAATTAATGATTCAATATTTAAATATCATATCGTTAAAAATACGAGTCGTTACACCATGATTTGAGCGGTTGAATTATGGTTTTTGGCGGAAAGTTTGAGATTAAGGTGGGAAATCCTGAAATTGAAGCAGAAATATTTGAAATTGCAGTTGATCGTATGCTTCTGATTTGAAGAAATTGAGGGTTTGTATTATACCTTAGGAGGATATTGGGAGTTATTTTTTGGCTTTGGGATGCTGCGGACATATTTGGAGCGAAGGTGTAGTAATTATTGTGCGATATTTACATGACACTACGGTGCTTGCCTAATACTTTGGTGAAATCATCCCGAGCTACTTTGGGCTTCAGGCTTAACCTGGGAGTTAGTTCGATACTCGTATGAATGTGATCTAACTAACCGTGATCTGAGTTTCCCTTGTTGCTGATATGCACGAATCATTGATTAGGGTGATTTATATCTCTTATGTCTGCTTGTAAGTGTGGACTGCATTGGAGTGTTGTTTTAGTGACCATGTGTGCAGCCCTTTGGATTGCTTTTGACTTCTTGCGGTACTGCATAGGTTGCCTTTAGCATGTGCGATGCAGATCCGCTCTTGAAGGTGTTAACTATGTATACGTTTTTGGAATGTTGACGGTATAGATCGATTATTAGACTATTTTAGCTTGTATTATTGCTTGTGCTCGGGCTTTTTGATCATGATATCTTATGCTTTAACATCTCTAAAGCAGCTTCTGATGTTGTTGCGTAGTATGTACGCCTTGCTTTAGTCAGGTGTCTTATAATTGTGGTTTGTTCCTGCTCCCTATAACTATGTTAAATTTTGGTTTTGTATCATAATGTAATATAAAAATTAAGGAGTGGGCATAGATCTGATATCTTTGTGGCCTATCTTTTGAGCGTAGTATTTTATTCCACTTCTTATCCTTCGGATGCAGCTTTTTAGTTGGTCAAGTGTTGCGACTGCAGGCTGGCAATCATACCTGGCAATTAGCCTTGATGATGGTGATAAGGCTTCAATTATATAGTCGAGCGCAGTTTGTTGCGGTTTCTGACTTTCTTTTGCATAGTATCTCCTAGATTATTAAAACTCATTTTCTACTTATCTTAACTTTTATTGTGATGGCAGCTCTCCCGGTCTTGCGCCTTGTTTGGCCCATCTTTAACATAGTTTGAGAAATGTGGGTGTAACACTTGCCCCCAAGTCTGCGGTGATCGTAGATCGATATAGACTTGTCATCATTTGTACTCGGTATGCACATCTCGTCGCTTCCAACTAATCTTTCCTTTTGTTTTCATTAGTGGAAAAATTCTTTTCAATCTCTTTTGCATTTAATGCTCGTCCACGTGTCGTTTCGTCATTGGGCCATTTTCTAAACCGTTGTTAAATCAAACTTTTTGTTTCTCCGGGCAAATCTATATCAATCTTTGTATTGACGTTTCACGACTTTCTTCATTATTTCGATCATGTGGCTGACATTCAAATTAAGGTACGTATTAATTTTCTTCGTCTTCCCTTTATTTCTCTTTACACTCTTAATCAAGAAAGGAAAAGGAGGAAAAAGACATCCAATATTTGTTAGATCGCTTTTGTATCTGAATTCATATTTTCTCTTAGATCGAAGTAAGAAACTTGTTTTTGTTTTTATTTCTATTAGATTTCTTTAGTTTAGCATTAGTTGTGAGACTCTAAAATGGCTTCCTCTTTATCTTCCCCTTTATTTCTGTCCTAAAAAATTACTCGGTTGGAAGAAGCCAATGATATCCTAAATCAATTTGGGTTTCCAAGGTATAAAGCTAGGGTTCCTGAACCCTGTGGATGTATCAACACTCCCCCGATTGGGTTCACTCCCATCACCCTTGAACACATACGTTGTGGTCTTTATCTTCAGCCAAATCCAATTCTTCACCAATGGCTCACCTCTATCTATCATGTACCGTTCAGCTTGCCCTTTTTTCATGTCACTCATTTGTGTCGTAAGTTTGATGTGCCTAGATCGTAGACGTGCCTTTGATGAAAATCCATGATTTGGGCAGTGGAATTATGGTCTTTGGCGGGAAGTTTAAGATTAAGATGAGAACTCCTGAAGTTGGAGAGGGAATGTCTAAAATTGGAGTTGATTGTATAATTCTGATTTGAAGAAGTGAAGGGTTTGTATACAGCCTTAGGAGGATACTAGGAGTTATTTTTTAGCTTTGGGGTGCTTCCGACATATTTGGAGAGCCGTTATTGAAATTGATGTGCAATATTTGCAAGAAACTTCGGTGCTTGTGAAGGCGTCGGCCGCATATAAATTTTGAGGATGTTGACAACGTAGCTTTGGCTTGTATCATTGCTTGTGCTCAACCTTTTTTGATCGTGATGTATCGTATATTGACATCTCCAAAGTAGTTTCTAACATTATGCCTTGCGTTGGTGCCGTGTATTATAATTGTGGGCTATGTCAAATTTTGGGTTAAGGTTTAAGCAGTTTGAGCTAAGGCTCGCCAAGGAAGAAAGGATGATGATTTACATAGGACTGGGTACATGGTAACGACATGAGATGGCTGTTTAGACTATACTGTAACAAATAAATATGCAAGTCAACTAAAAAGATGAGGATTATAATGACTGTGAGCTAACAATGTCAGATTGGTACTTTAACTACTTAAGTATTATATTTACTTATTTGCTTACTTGAAATTTTAAATAACACTTATGCTTTATTTCAAAATTCTCAAAAATACTTGAAATTATAGTTTAAACAACTTTCAAAGTGCAAAAATGCAATTAAGTTTCATTTTGTAAAAAAATACAAGCACAAGTCCAACGCACACAATGGTTTTAAGGAGATGATATTTCATAAGTGACGATATAATGATAATCGCTATAACGACACTTACACAAATCAATCAGCATGTCATAAATATTTCAACCAAACATCAATATAAGCAACATAAGAATATACGTAAATTTATATCAGCAAGGAAACCCTTAGGGCTCTCTGCAAAAGTCCCCTGCAAAACAATGGCGATTTGTGTAATCCGCTCTTCAAGTTGGAATTCAAATTCAAACAAACAATCAAATAATAATAACGAACATATTATTGTCAATAACTAGCAATCAATAGCTAACTGATCATTTATAAATTAATCCACAGATTAATTAACTTCAAAAATAATCTTTTTTACTTTGCAAGCACAAAACACGATTTATTCTATTCAATAGATGTTCAAAATAATCTATTCGATTTAATTATAGCAGACCGGTGCTTTATTCTGCTAAAGATATCACAAACAAAGTATAACTAATTTAACTACGTTAAACATAATTAAATTAAATCATTGTAATTTTATCATTAATTTACTTCATTAAAACTATCAACCACCATCCAAGCATTCAATAATAATCTATAGCAATACAGATATCATTTATTTTATTTAGAGGTGATTAAACTCATCGAAATTCCAGTTGACGCTTTCGTATTCTGGTTTGATCTATAATCGAACGATGTTCGATGTTAGCTCAAATAGCTCAAAATTCTACTAATTTCAAATCCAACTAAATCGGTTCCAACGCGTAGATAACGATGATACGAGTCCAACACAAAATATCACGTCCAAATTCGACCTCGTATGCAATAGTTATTGAGTTTATAGGATATCAGATTAAATAATTTAACTAAACCAACTTAATTATTTAATTAAGTTAGTTACCCACTCAAAATACATCTTCCCTAAATTTAATTGTCGCCTGTACATATTCAAAACTTGCATGAGAAAACCTAATGTCGATCCCTGCCATCTCCCATTTCTCACCCGATTCTCGACGAAATGACACCACAACACCGTCATTCAACTCCGTTATGCGATCTCCACCTCCCTGACCAATCGACTTCGACAACGTCAACCCCTAAAAAATACAACCTGTAGCCTTAGTTCGACTACATTGAAACATCGCTTCCCCCAAACCATGATCAAACCACCCTATACTTGCACCGACCAAGCTCCTTCTTCTGACAAGCCCAAATCCACTAATTCCGTGGCCTAATTCTACCCCAGTCGCTCCAAAATCCAAACCCTATTCACCTTATCCTTGTCCAAACCATCGAACCACCCAAACCAATGTCGCACCTTACAATACTTATACCAAATCGAAGATATCACCAAGACGAACCCAAAGATTCTTGTTTTGTATTTTTTTTTGTTGAGTGGATTATTTGATATTGATTTTTGAATGTTGAAGCTTGGTTATAAAGCGTTTACAGGCAAGAGCAATAAAAAAGAACTAAAAGAAGAGAGGGAAGGTTGAGAAAATGAAATGAAAATGGCTTATGTGTTGCATTTTTTTGATTTTATAAACAAAACCAAATACTTCACTTTAAAGTTAGCCAAAATTTTCAGGTCAACATCATATCAATCAAATCATCATTAACGCATGTTTAAAATTTTGAATTCGATTTGACTAAAAAAGGTTTTGAGAAGAAGGTTTCACAATATTATGCTATACAATATTCCATTCGCGTACGAACCACGAACGACAGATTTAAAAATACGATCGTGCACCAAAATGCGGCACGATCACAAATCAACAATAAAATACACATATTATTTTATTCAGTGGAATTTGGCATAAATCAAAAGGAAAACTTGTATATTTGCAATCAATAAGCTAGAATACGCCAAGGCGAAAAGTTATTGTATAATATTAGTCTGAGTATTGTTTCACATCACAAATAAAACACGGTCTTGAGTTTTTCTCTCTCACTTACACATCAAAATGAAGGGATGCACCTTGCTGCAAAGTCGAGGTTCCATTTCTATCCGCCTCCTATTGCGGTGCAGCATTCTCCATCTCTCTTCGAGCCCTACAGATGATGTGCGGTACTGTTGATTAATCCATCTCTCTGCTAACTCTGCAAATGAAAATCTCATAAAGTAACATTATATGTCAAGAGAATAAGATGGTAAAATAGTGTGCTAACGAACAAACCTAGTAAATTGTTGAATCCAGTAAGGGCTGGTGTTGTTATTTGGACAGCGGTCTTGGCGATTCGGCTAATGCCATACAAGAGGACGCAAGCTAGCGCAACGATTGCCAATGCGGCGATCAATAAAGTCGCCATAGCAATGAGGTACAACTGAGTTGGATTCAGTATGGGAAATATCTAGAGAGATTTGCATTTGCAAAAAAAAAGAGGAAAAGAAAAGGAAAAAAGAAAGAAAAGTTAAAAAAATTTAGGAAAACACGGGCTATGATGTTCTTGAACCAATAGGAGAAAATTAAATGGGGTTTTGGACCAAAGGTCCCTCCCTATTCTCAAAATCCATGCACAAAAAATCCCTACTCATAAACCCATGTAAATTAGGTCCCTGTTTTGTTATTTTTTACCAAACTGCCCCCTTTTAGAAAATCGGTCCAACGTTGTAATTAGGGGCAAAAGTCATATAAATCAGCCAAAAACTAAAAATAGAGACCTAATTTTTATAGCTTTTTCAAGAGGGGCTTTTCTTACATCATCTTTCGATTCTATGGAGTTGGCAGCCATTCCTTAAAATAATTGAAATTAAATAATTAAATTGTCGTGAAATAGAAACGGCATCGCCTTTGTTTTACTAGAATAAAAATAATTCTTGCAGTACACTAATTTCTATGCGTCTATCACATTCCCATACCAGACAATTAGGATACTGCAAGGATTATTTTTATTCTAGTAAAAAAGAGGCGAGGCCGTTTTTATTTCACAGCAATTTAATTATTTAATTTCAATTATTTCAAGAAATGGCTGTGAACTCCCTAGAATTGAAAGATGATGGAAGAAAAGTACCTCTTGAAAAAGTTATGAAAATTAGATCCTATTTTTAGTTTTTGGCTAATTTATACGACTTTTGCCCCTGATTACAATGCTGGACCGATTTTCTGAGGGGGGGGCAGTTTGGTAAAAAATAACAAAACAGGGATCTAAGTTACATGGGTATATAAGTAAGGACTTTTTGTGTATGGACTTTGAGAATAGGGACTTTTGGTCCAAAATCCAATTTAATTTTCTCGTATTGGTTCAAGAACATCATAGCCCATGTTTTCCTAAAAAAATTGAACTTTTCTTTCTTTTTTCTTTTTTTCTGTTTTTCTTTTTTTTTGCAAATGCAAATCAATCCAGATATTTCTCATACTGAATCCATCTCAATTATACCTCATTGCTATGGCGACTTTATTGATCGCCGCATTCGCAATCGTTGCGCTAGCTTGCGTCCTCTTGTATGGCATTAGCCGAATTGCCAAGACCGCTATCCAAATACCAACATTAGCTCTTACTGGATTCAACGATTTACTAGGTTTGTTTGTTATCACACTATTTTACCGTCTTATTCTCTTGTCATATAATGTTACTTTATGAGATTTTCGTTTGCAGAGTTAGCAGAGAGATGGATGAATCAGCAGTACCGCGCATCATTCGTAGGGTTCAGAGAGAGATGGAGAATGCTGCACCGCAATAGGAGGTGGATAGAAATGGAACCTTGACTTTGCAGCAAGGTGCATCCCTTCATTTTGATGTGTAAGTGAGAGAGAAAAACTCAAGAATTGTTTTATTTGTGATGTGAAACAATACTCAGACTAATATTATACAATAACTTTTCGCCCGGGTGTATTCTAGCTTATTGATTGCAAATATACAAGTTTTCCTTTTGATTTAGAAATTGGTGCAAGGTTCATGCAAGTCATTTGATCATGTATACGTATATAGTAGATATAATTTTTAATCACATGCTGGGCTTGGAAGGCAGCCCCACCTAGTTTAAGGGGTAGACAACCCAGTGGGCTTCATAAGAATTCTGGGGATAATAGAAACCAATTATATTGAATAATGTGCGAGTACACAAACGTTTGAAATAAACTATTCGGTGTGTACTGGGCAAGGTTTAAGAGCATCTCCAACAGCAAACAAGATCTCAGATTATCACATATCCACACCCAAATTCAGCTCCAACAAAGTGTAGATAATCCGATAGTGCAGAAATCGAAGGAAAGAGTTCGAGAATATAAGATTTATTGAGGCGCCTGTTCAACAAGCGCTTGGAGCCCAGGCGCCTGTTGAATAGACGCCTAGTTCTCAGGCGCCTGTCCAACAAGCGCCTCAAAGTTGAGGCGCTTGTTGAACAGTTTCCAGGCGCCTGTTCAACAGGCGCCTCAATTTCCGGGCACCTGTTGAACAGGCGCCTGACTTGATCTGTTGGAGAATATTGCTCTCCAACATTTTGGAGTGTGGAAAATCGTATATCCACACTCCGAACTGTTGGAGATGCTCTAAGATTTGGAAGATCACTTGTTTTTTTCACTTACTTCTAATTGACTTTTATCTTAAAAAAGGACCATGAACAGTTCAAATATTGGGTTGGGCCTGTCCACCTGTACACAAAATGAATGCTTTTCAACACTAGTGAAAACAAACTAACTTTAAAAGCATAAATAATCCACATCCCGTAATACCTCTGAATACCCATTCACCAAGTTCTCATCCATCTTGTATGTCAAACCAACATACATCTTTTGAGGAAAATTTCACAAGTAGCGATGGAAATTTACGTACATCTTTCAATATCTATATGTGGTGTATGACAATATCTTTCAATATCTAGTGATCAAATCAAAGTAATGGTCCAAAATTGTTCATCTTTTGAGGAAAACAGACTCGCCAAATTTGCGGCGAAACTGATTGAGTCCGCATCCATAAACATTTCGGGAATTTACTGCGAAACTGATTGAGTCTGCATCCATAAAATTCAGGAATTTGCTGCGAAAGGAGCAAACATTGGAGGACCCAAAATGCACACCTGCTGGTACAAGGCTTGCGCAAATGCAAGCGCTTGCACATTTGCAAGCTTGCATTTGCAAGCTTTCACCTGTAAGCTTGTGCGAAGCTTGCACATTTGCAGGTACAAGCTTGCACACTTGCTGGTACAAGCCTGCACCTGTAAGCTTGTGCAAAGCTTGCACACTTGTAGGTACAAGCTTCCACAAATGCAAGCCTGCACATTTGCATGCTTTGCACACTTGCTGGTACAAGCTTGCACAAATGCAAGTGCTTGCACATTTGCAAGCTTGCACCTGTAAGAATGTGCAAACCTTGCAAACTTGCAAGCTTGCACACTTGCAAGCTTGCACACTTGCTGGTATGGGCTTGCACAAATGCAAGCGCTTGCACCTGTGAGCTTGTGCAAAGCTTGCACATTTGCAAGCTTGCACACTTGCTGGTACAAGCTTGCACAAATGCAAGCGCTTGCACATTTGCTGCAAGCTTGCACCTGTAAGCTTGAGCAAAGCTTGCACACTTGCGGGTACAAGCTTGCACATTTGCAAGCTTGCACAAATGCAGGAACTCACCCTCAACCGGTCAACCTCTGGAGGCGACCGGTTGACCTGTCCCGGGCAAATTTTCGTGTGTGCTTTTGCGTTTTGCGTGGGTGTGTTTGGGGTATGCGAGCATGCATTTGTATGCATCAGTGCGTGTGTACTCTTGCTGTGCTTTTGTGTTGTGTGGTGTGTGCACGTAGGGGTTGCATTTTAGATGTGTATGGCTGTTTTTGGCGTGAGCGTGGATGTTTCTGGGGTATGTGCGTGTGTTCTAATGTGTATTTGTGTGTGCTGCTTTTGTATATAACTTGTGTGAGTTGTGTGCGTTAGTGTATATGTGTGTGTGTGTGTTTGCTGGGGAAATGTGATGAGCAGGGTTTCAGAAGTGTGCATGAGTGTGTGTTACTGGTTTATGCATGACAGCTTGTGTGAGTATGGGAGAGTGCAAATCGAATTGTATGCTGTGTGCATGTGTGTATTCTGAGCATATTCTGAGAGTGTGAGTGAATATGTATGGGTGTGTGAGTATATGCAGCCTTGGGTTTTCCATGTGTGCGTGGATTAGCTTGAGTGTGAGTTGTGTGAGTATATATAAATTTATGTGTGAGTGTTTTTGGTTCATGTGTTTTGGTGACGCTCAGTTCAGTGTAAGTATATATATGCTGTACCATATTGTGATGCCCAGCTTTGTATGTTTGTGTTTTGTTTTTATTTTAATTTGGTTACGATTGTGCAAATAGTTATGCGGTTTAAATTAGTCGTGTTACAGGCAACTAATTAAGCTTAATCATTTAATGGGTGTCTAGAAAAGTCGTGTATCGACTAGATTTGAGTAATCAAGTACCATGCTCTATCTAACTACCGGTCTGGTTCGAAAGATCAAGTGAGATCAAAAGTTAATATAAAATTTGGGCTAATTTTCAAAATATTTTTTGAAATTAAAACAAATTTCAAACTTAAAAGGTCGAATTTAAAATAAGAGATATATTATAAATGTTATAATATATTTTCTCAAAATCGTTTTGAAAAACTTATAACCAAATTTCAAAAATTATTTATTAATTAGATTAATAAATTAATTAAATAGTTAATTGATCAAATTTAGTATAATATATATAATGATACGTGTTACATTATCTTGAATTGTTTAGGGTAATGTAAGTATATATGAAATTTTCAAAACTAATACAACAACAACAACTAAGCCATTATTTCCAAACAAGTTGGGGTCGGCTAGAGATGAAACCCAAAACTAAATGAAAAAATCAATTTAAAAGTTATAATAATAACAATAACAATAACAATAATAAAATAAAGTCAAATAAGTAAATTAATAATAGTAACTAAGTAAAATAAAATAAAATATATATGTATATATATAAGAGGAATGATAATAATAATACTAATAGCAATAATGATACAATAGTAATATTGGTCAAATACCAAACCTACGTCTTAGGCTCATGTTCCCTAGTCCTATAACCTAAAACTTATAAAACTCAACGCTCATGGTTCTAGTACATGAATCGCTAACTTCCACTCGCTCCGATCCGTCACCAGCTCTTCGAATATACCCCAATCCTTTAAATTCTCTTTTACTACTTCCTCACATGTCAACCTTGGTCGACCTCTACCTCTCTTTGAGCATTCAATGCGGTCTATAATTCCAACATGCACAGGTGCTTCGGGCTGCCTTCGTTGAAGATGTCCAAACAATCTTAAGCGATGTTGAATTAGCTTCTCCTCAATTGGTGCTACTCCAAGTTTATCACGTATATCATCATTTCTAATTCGATCTCTTCTTATATGACCACAGCTTCATCGCAGCATACGCATCTCTGCTACGCTTATCTTTTGGACGTATTAACTTTTAGTAGACCAACATTCTGCACCATACAACATCACAGGCCTGATTGACGTTTTGTAGAACTTTCCTTTAAGCTTTTGTGGGACCTTCCTGTCATAGAGAATTTCAGACGTTTGTCGCCATTTCACCCATCCCGCTTGAATTCTAAAACTAACATCTTCATCAATCTCACCATTATGCTGCAACATTGATCCTAGATATCGAAATGATTTCTTCTTGGGAACTATTTGTCCGGCCAGAGTGACATCTCCATCCTCCGACCTGACACCGCTGAACCCGCACTTCATATACTCTGTTTTAGCTCTGCTAAGCCTAAATCCCTTTGATTCTAGAGTCTGTCCCCACAGCTCCAGTTGTCTATCAACCTCAATCCTACTTTCATCAATTAGACCAACATCGTCAGCAAATAGCATACACCAAGGAATCTCACCTTGTATACCCTTCGTAACCTCATCCATCACTAGAGCAAAAATGTAGGGACTCAAAGCTGACCCTTGATGTAATACTATGTTAATGGGAAAGTCACGGGTTTCACAATTGCATGCTCTGACACTAGTCACAACATCATCGTACATATCCTTGATAAGTGTAATGTACTTTGTTGGGACTCTTTTCTTTTCCAGGGCCCACCACATCATCTTTCGCGGTACCTTGTCATAAACTTTCTCCAAATCGATAAATACCATGTGTAGATCCTTCTTTTGCTCCCTAAACCTCTCCATAAGTTGTCTTATCAAGAAAATCGCCTCTGTGGTCGACCTCCCAGGCATGAAGCCAAATTGGTTTTTTGAAACAATTGTCATTCTTCTTAATCTATGCTCAATGACTCTCTCTCAAAGCTTCATTGTATGACTCATAAGCTTAATTCCTTTGTAGTTTGTGCAACTTTAGATATGTTTTTTATTCTTAAAAATTGTAACTAGTATGCTTCTCCTCCACTCATCTGGTATCTTGTTTGATTTGAAAATATTATTGAACAACTTAGTTAGCCAAGCTATCCCTGCATCTCCAAGGCATCTCCACATCTCAATGGGGATGTCATCAGGCCCCAATGCTTTGCCTGCTTTCATCCGCTTTAGTGCCTCCTTTACCTCGGATTCTTGAATTCTTCGAACAAAATGTCTACAGGTGTCATTAGAAGAGTCGTCTATCTCGAACGTAGTGCTATCACCTTCTTCATTAAATAGCTTGTCGAAGTAATCTCTCCATCTATTTTTATCTTCTCGTCCTTCACCAAAAGTCTATTATTGTCATCTTTGATGTATTTAACTTGGTTGAAGTCTCTTGTCTTCCTCTCGCGGAGTTTAGCTATCATATAGACGTTTTTTTCACCCTCCTTCGTACTTAGGTTATGATATAGATCTTCATACGCCCGACCTCTTGCTTCACTCATCGCTCTCTTTGCGTTCTTCTTTACCACTTTGTACTTTTGCATGCCGTCCTCGCTCCTGTGATGATGCAAGCACTTATATCATTCCTTCTTCTCTTTGATAGCCTTTTGCACATCGTCGTTCCACCACCAAGAATCTTTAGGTTCGTGTTTATTTCCTTTCGCTATCCCAAACACCTCGGTAGCCACTTTCCGAATGCGTCTTGCCATCTCATCCCACATGTGATTTGCTTCTCCTTCCATATTCCATGCCCCTTCTACCATCACCAAATCCTTAAACACCCGTGAGGCGTCTCCTTTGAGCTTCCACCATTTCGTCCGACTAATCTTGCTTCCTTTACTCTGTTGAACATGAATTCGAAGACGAAACTCAGATATCAAAAGCTGATGTTATGTGACGACACATTCTCCAGGTATGACTTTGCAATCTACACAAGCTCGTCTGTCGTCTCTTCTAGTAAGAACAAAGTCAATCTGGCTAAAGTGTTGGCCACTACTAAAAGTAATTAAATGTGACTGTCTCTTCCATTTGGTCTCCAGAACGCATAATATATTTACACGTCTCATCGTCATAGTATCAACTATCTCTCTTAGTTTTCCTGCTAATGATCCTACATTCCAACTACCTAACTGAATCCTACTTTCATCGACTAGCTTCCTTGCCCTTCGCACCTGTCGAGTAAAGTGTGAAGACCCTTGCTCATTTATCACCACATCGGGGCGTCGATGCAGCGCGCCACTAAGAGAGTGACGACCCAGCCCTTGCATATTTTTCATCATACCCGAGCCTCGATATGGTGCGCCACTAAGAGAGTGGCGACCCAGCCCTTGCTCGCTTTTCACCATACCCGAGCCTCGATATGGCGCGTCGCTAAGAGGGTTACGCCCCAACGAAATATAATTAGGTTTCATTTCCATAATTAATTAAAATTGTTTAATTAATAAATAAATTAAATGTTGATTAATAAATGATATAACATGCATATATGAAGATCTATGCGTATAGCTATAAGTGTTATAGTATTCATATTAAATACAAAATGTTTGATTGAATAATATAGAATTAATTAAAAGCTAATTAATTAAAATTTATACATATATTGGTATGTACACATTAAAAAAACTATAAATGTTATAGTGGATTGACTATCTTAAATTATTTAAGAAAAGTAAAATTTTAGAAATTTTATACATAATAAATTAAATTAATAACATATGATTCATTTAATAATAATTGAAATTAATTAAATTTTTTATATGTTTGTACTCATGTACGAGAGGAAAGTGTGACTATATACTGCATTGGAAGAAGTATTTTTAGAAGTGTTCGATAAGTAAATGAGTAAAATATTATTATATGTAAAAAAAAGTGTTAAAGTATTCTGAAAAAGAAAAGGAAAGAAGAGATTAGGCTTGTTACTAATATAACTACATTTAACCACATGTAACATTACAATAATTATATTCATATACATTTTTTTTAAATTAAGAGAAGTTGATTGTGTGTGTATAAAATAAATTGTACATAGGCATGCCGAGCCGAGACTGATAAGAACATCAAAATAGATTTCTACTTTGTCATATATAAATACTGATATCTTACATACAATTCAGACATAGTGAAGCATGGTGATGCAGACAATTCATATACAAGTGAAACCAATTGGGGGCATAATTTAATATGTGATGCAGCGGTGAATAAAAGAAAAATGAGTTGCATGCCGGAACCAATGTGCAACACAACTGGACATGGAATAAAACATGTTTAATTAGATAGCGACCTATTCAATGTTTGTTTATTGTTTCAAATCTTATATCCACAAACGTTTAAATTCTCAAAAGTTTAACATGAACTTATGCATATATATAGCTCTACGCTTAAACTGTTATTTTGTCCACTTATATGACTCTATGCTTATATAACTTGTGATGCAGTGAACCGATTTTGTCGATTTTCTTTTCATTAGCAAGACATTTGCATATGTAATAACTTTTTGTTTATCACTTTTAAAAGTTTTGAAGTTTGCTAATGCAAAAATCTATTTTGGAATCGAATCTAATCGCCATTCCGATATGTGAACTATCCCAAAACAATACTGAATTGTTTTAACTATAATTTATAACTTTTAATTTTATTGTCGGATTTTGATGAATCGTTATCCGTTTGAAATATATTTTAATGTAGCATAACTTTCATGTTAATCACTTCGCAAAATTTCGAAGTTAGCTATGGTTTAAACATGAATTAGAACAGACATGCATTGCTGTTTCATAAGTGTAAATTCCATATAACAGCGCGGAATTGTTTTGCTCGTAACTTTCAAACGGTTAATCCGATTTCGACAATCTTGCACTTTCCGGAAAGCTTAGAACCTAAGCAACAACTTTTACTTTAAGTGTTTCGCGAAATTTTGATGTTTTCAAGGTTAAAAATGTTGTTTTGATAAGTGGACCTACGCTTATTTTGGAAAATCTGAACCAACTGTTGCTTGGAGAATCCACCCTAACTCAAGTTTTAGTTTACATTTTTGTGATCCGGAAGA
The DNA here is from genome assembly GCA_030737815.1 of Allium fistulosum. Lineage (NCBI taxonomy): Eukaryota > Viridiplantae > Streptophyta > Magnoliopsida > Asparagales > Amaryllidaceae > Allium > Allium fistulosum. The sequence goes on from JASFAW010000014.1 coordinate 13,117,762, forward strand.
TGTTTTAGATACATAATTCATTATGCTACAACTTTACTTTTTAAAACATTGCGTGAATATGTGTTTTTGACGCCTTAAAGTTAGTCGGAAAGTGAACCAAAATAAAAATGCAACCTATTTCTATTGTTATGTGAATGCCATACAACTTATGTTATTGAATATGATCTCTCATGGGCTATTTGAGCTAAACATGGGTACATGAATATGTTTAAGGGTTGGATTTTGGTGCATGCTCGATTTTGCTTGCATAAATGAAATAAAATTGCTTAAAATGCAAAGCTAAGGTATGTGTATATGCGTATAAGACAGAAAGATATATTATAGTGATATTTCTAGTTTTCCCGTGTTTCGAAATGCACTCTGTGGATATGTATATAAATATTGTAATATATTGTGTTTTGGTTTTTTTTGGGAATGCTCTCCGTACAAAAGAGACTGTCGAAATTTTTTGAAAAATCCGACACTTAGAAAAAAATTTACAAAATGTTTATCATATGCGAAAATAGAAAGTCGATAACTGAATCTATTTAATCATAGTATACGATAAGATTTGTTGGACTGTGCGAGCCACATAAAGGATAGAATAAGTTTTGGTGTGATAGTAGTTTGTAAAGTACGAAAAAAGTTAGGGTATGAGTTGTATATGATGACGTTTCTCTATAAGAAATTACGAGAACGCAATTTTCTTAACGGGTAATTCCCCAATATCATGCTAAGAATAGCTAGGATTTTCAAAAGAAGATGTCTTTCATTTGATGAGAAATAAAAAAGAATATCGAAAATTCATGTGGCCGAAGCTATACTCTACGGTTTGGATCTTTAGCGGATGTATTGATAGCAATTAATCGTTTATTCCCCGATGCTTTGTCATTTCCCTTTTTTTAATTATAGTTTAAGATCCTATTTTATTTTGGAGAACAAAAATGGAAAAGAGGTTCATGTAATCTATAACAACCCTGATTTTTATGTCGTATAAATAAATTAATTTCTCTAAAGTAAAAGTGTTTGAATTCGAATTGTGATGATATATTATGATAATAAATTTTTTGTTAATTAAATTATATTTAATAGAAGATTTTGTCATAATAAATTGAATTGAACCAATGATTCTTTTTGAATAGTATATTAAATTGAATATAGTGTTTTAATTAATATGAAATATTTTGAAGTGTAAATAATTTTTATATAAGATTGAAATAATTGAAAAATAAATTTATTATGTAACAGAAGGATGAATAATTAAATATAAATAAGCGAGTTTCAAATGGAACAAGATTGTTAACCACCGAAATTATTTTGTACAATGGAATATAAAGTAATTTAAATTATTACAAATAAATTAAACGAGTTATTAAAAGAAAGGGAAAGAGTAAACGATTGGGCAAATTAAATTAATTAGAATCTAGCCATTAGCTAAACAATCGACCCAAAGCCCGTTTTCTCCTCTCGTTGTTCTGAAAATCTCTACATGTTTCCTGACTCAAACCGAACCCCTATTATCCAAACATGCCCTAATTCTCCTTATGAAATTCAAAATCACATCCACTTTATTATAATAAAAAAAGAGAAAATCTCTTTGCGATAAAAAAAAGTCGATGCTCGACGGCAAGCGAGCACAACATCAGGTTGGACTGCGACCCCCTTAGGAGGTGACGATGGAGCTGGCACATCACTGAAGTAAAGCATGCATATAGCATGATGGAGGAGCTGGGAGGTGCGACGACTGTGGGAGGCAGGTGTGAGGCTCTCGGACAAGATGGCGACGAGGGATGGTGCTTGGGCACGCGAAGTAATTGCTAGTAGCTAGGGTTCGGGCATTTGATTTGGGGATATTGAGAAAGAAAGAAGCTCCTTAAAGATGAGTTAATTTTCAACTCACAACTATTGTTTAGACGTCCATTTCCTCCATTTCTATGGAGTATTTGGTAGTGAATTTTAGTTAATATGATTTGAATTAGATGACATTGAATTGCATATATTGGATGAATGGCTGTTGATGTTATATTTGCTGATTGTTGGATAGACCTATGTTATGTGTTGTACACAAAATACAGCTGATTGCATTAGTGACATTTGAAAGTAAAAATTAATCGGAAGGGAATATATGAATATGTGTGTGTATATATATTAAAATTGGAAATTTTAAATGAATGAAATATTGAAAATGTAAATAGTGATTCTGGAATGTGTTTTATTTAATATCGATAGTATTTGATATTCATAGAAAATAGTAAAAGTGGAATAGTTTTGAGAAAAGTGATGATTTTGGAGATTTGAATAAATAAGTGAATTTTTTAATATATATTTTATATCTATTATGTTTATCTATGATTTTATATATATATATATATATATATATATATAAAATTGTTATTTATGAAATGATATTTGAAATTTATATTTTTAAAGTGATAGGTTAGTTTTATTTGGATTAATAAATTTGATGTCTATAAAATAATATTTTGAAGTAATTGTAAGTTGAGTGTAATTTGTTTATTGAATGGAAAATATTAGTGTTAAAAAGTTATTACATACAAAGTATAATTTTAGAGAAGTAATTTATTTTGTATCCGATTATTTTAAATAAAGGAAAATAGATTTAAATTCCTTTAGAAATATTTACAAAGTGTTCGAATTAAGTTATTTTGAAAAGCGAGATTTTGAAATCTCGTTATATAAGGAAATTTTATAAATCTATTTTTTTAATGTCAAATATTTAGAAGTTTGATATAAAAGAGAACTTTAAAATGATAAATTATTTTACTACAGTAATTTAAAAGGGTTTGGATTGTAGACGTGGGTTTTAAATACATTATACACTTATGTAATTTCATGTTATGGCTTTGGAAATTATTTTAAATTGGGAATCCTAATTGGAAAAGTAGAATTATTTAAATCGTTGTTAAAGAAAAGTTTGAATTGTAAAACTTATTTGATATTATTATTATTTTCAATTATTAGAGAGACATAAAAGTAGGAATTATTTTAGAAGAGAGTTTTAAGAGATTTTTGATTGAATGATCGTTTAAATGATTTCATTGGAATTAAATAAAACTTTGCAAATAATTGTTTTCGGTATGATACAAGGATTTTGGGAAAATGTGAACTTTATAATTTGGTTTTACTTCATTTGGAACTAGATATTTGATATTATTTGAAGATTTCAGGAAAAACGTACTTTAAAACCCTTCCGAATCAATAAATGATAGAAATGTGTTTTGATTGATTTAAACGATGTTATAGTACCGTCTGAAATGAGACTTTTCATAATATTTCTTCAATTATTCTTCGGACTTGTTATATAGAATAATACCGTGTGAAATTCTAGATTTTGGAAAAGTTGAGTAAACGAATCGATAACACCATCTGGTATGTGACATTTGGTGATACTATTACGTTTACTCTTTTGACGTATGGCATATGATATTATTATGGGTATGAAGTGTAGTTTATGAACATTGAATAAACGAACAAGTAATTCTCACACTTCTAGTCTTAGATCTTGTGCATGTGGTAAATGATAGAGAATTGGGGGGGGGGGTTGATCTCAGTTTGGATTCACTGTCCGTTATTTCTCAAATTTCATCTCTATTGTTTCTTTGTCAGTTTGTTATTCTCTGTCCGTTGAAAACCAAACCATATGAATCTCATCTTTTAGTATTGTTTATGTGCATGCAATGGTTTCAGAAAATGCTAAATTGAAAAACAATGTGCCGAAAAACCAAAAATCGAACGAACGAGCAGAGAGAGGGGGACGAACACGCCTGGAGCAAGCTCCAGGCATGCGTCCATCGGTCGACCGATGGACATAGACCGATCGACCAGTCAACTGCTTGGAGCTTGCTCCAGGCAGTGTCCCGTCTCCCCGGTTGCTCCCCCTTCACTGCTCGTTTGCCCGATTGAATTTCATCGCTTGCTATGGTTATGGTTTTGAATGTTGTTTTCTGATGATTTCTTATTTCAGTAGAAATAAAGGGTTTTGGAAATATAGTTATATATATCAATATTTATTAATGATTTTTAATAATTCAAACAGAGTGTGTGTATTCTTATTAATATATGTATATAAAATAACTTACATTTTCTAAAATTATCATTAGCATTATAAGCCTATATTTTTTCAAAGTAGGATTTCAAAGTAACTAGTTTTAATATAAAATTGCACGTTCTCGGTTGTATGAGAAATTGAATTAAACGGTCTAGTAAAATAAGTGGTATGCAACACTTGCTTTTATTTCATCGGTTAATTCTCACTCATTCAGTTGAACCTTATTTACACAATAGTGGACTTTACTAACTAATAATAAACATTCGAGTAACCCGCATGGTATGAGACACATGAATGTTATTTGAATGGTTACTATTCGTGAATATATGACACTTATTCTTAAGTTATAAGATTTTATATTCATCTGGTGTATTATGAATTTTATAACTATCTGGTGTATTTATGGATTTTATATCCATCTGGTGATAACACATGTGTTCGATGAGTTTTTATGCTTATCAATCTGAAGTCCTTTTAGGCGCATTCCCCTTGTGATTTCTAGATTTCATATTGATGATTCCTGGATCTATGTGATTTGAGTTTTCACCGAAATTGCCTTGTGATTTACTTTTTAAAGGTAAAAATGGAATATTTGAAATTTTGGTGAATGGATTTTGGAGTATAATGGGATTCCTTTGAGATTGAACCTTACATGGTTATGTGTTATTCATTGAGATCTAATTTTATCATTATCACTATATCTCACTTTTATTTGAATTAAGACTAGACTGACCTGTTTATTATTTTATAATATTCGGGTCAGACAGCGATGTTTCGGGTGCTTCTAGAGGATGACTTCTAGAGTTGGACTTTTCAAGAATTAGCTAGTCTTTTAAATCATTTTGTATATATTCTTGTTGTACCTATTTTGTCGTTGAGATAGAGACTCAATTTGTGTACTACCTATGTTTTATTTTGGGTTGTCGAGCATGTATATTTTGTAGTTTATCATGTATATGCTCTTATTCGCTTCAGTTGTGTATCTTATATATATTCTGCTATTTATTCTGTGATTCTGTGTCTGTAATATTATATTGTTCTGAATCATAATGAGCCACCGTATTATTGTTTTGCGCCTGGATCGTATACATTGAATTCCTCTTTATAAAATAAAGAGGAAAAATTATAGTCATATAATTCGACGTATTCGATACTTGCCCAAAGTAATATTACGGATGATCGCTCCTAAACAGCCTTATTCTTCTCATTAGCAGACGATATTACTTATTAATATCCTTTGTTAATGAGGGCATAAAGATGGGGCGTTACAATCCCACTCCTGAGCAGAAGGCCACTACCAGGATGTTCTTATCAACAGCATTAGTCCACGTGGACTCCTTGATGAAGCGTTTTACATAGCAACGAAGATTCTCGATCGGCCCGCATCTGATGTTGTCTGGCTCACCAGCCATCACAACATGAATCTTTGAAGTGAACCAAAGAAACTGATTTTGAAGTCTGTGCACAGCTGAATCCACGAATGTGTTACCCAATTGTAGGTGCAGGAACCAGCTAAAGGTCGGTCCTGTGAGTGTAGACGGGAAGGGAAGTTGCAGGACTAGAAAGCTAGCCAGTACGGGTGATATATTTAAAAGCTATGATGTCATCCGACGGGTCAGCATTCACATCGTATTTGTCAATAGACGGCAAGAAATACTGCTTGTGAATGTATGTACTTAAAATTTCCTCGGAGAATGGCTCTACATCCTCGTCGTGTCTTGGCATTCCGAGCTTGCATTTTATTGTATTGTTGATGAAGACGATTCATTTTCTCTCGGAGGCTAGCATCTACCTATTGCGGAAGTATTTAGTCTAAGACCGGTTGTGGGCTCGGCCTGCGTCCACATGAAGTGGGAGAGCGACAATAATAATGCGATGAAGAATGATGATGATAATGAGCTGGAAAAGTGGACCTCTCCCTATGCATGGGGGACGACCGTGAATGACTGGCTCGCCGTTTTCTAAATCTATTTCTAGCCACATCCCTATTGGACTGGAAATGTGCTTAAGGCGGATGTGCTCGTTGTCACATGGTCCAACCTCAAGTCCCGAGCTCCGTCTATCGCTCGAAAGCATTCAAAAAAAGATGGTCATCCCGCTGAAGGGGAACGCCAATTCCTTGGTTCTATGTACAGCCAGCTCTGGATCAATGTCAATAACATGACTTGGCCACGCACAACATGCCTTCTATGGTGAATATGAGCTTCCCCGATCAAGGTTTCAAACACCACCCTCTCCTAAACGGTATTAACAAAATTGTAGGGATAATAGGTTGAATAGGGGTTAGCTCAGCCATCGAATGGGCCAGAGAAATGAAACTAATGGTCGTTTAAGCGCCCGCATTATCCTCGGATCATTCATTCACTTCGTCGGCTAGAGTCCTCACGTTAGTTAAGCCTTGAAGTACACTTCATCACATATCGTTACTCGACCCGAAAATGGGACAAGCAGTGCTGGTTACCGTTAGTCACGGTCACGGAAGTTAATACTTTCATTGTCACCATTAGGATTAAAGACAACTAGAACAGATTTTTTATGGAGAAGAAAAAGTGAAGAAATGTGAGAGCTTTCAGGGGAAGCTCACCTTCTAAGGCCAAAATGTTGAATAAAAATTTAGCAAACCTTAAATTAGACTAATGTGTTTGTATTAGCAAATATTACTTATTAACATGAGGTCGAGATGTGTGTCAGCTGTGATTCCATACAAAGACATGCTTTGTGTAGAGCAAGGAGACATGCTACGGTAGTAGGTGTGATATTGGCAAACATGCTACAATAGCTGGTACACTTAGTCGTACTATTTCACGTGTAGTATGCTTTTTCAAGGAATAATATTGGATAGAAGCTTCACGTGCACAGTTACGATTAGTTGCTTATTGTCGAAAACGGCTAAAAACAAAGCTGAAAATTACTAAGGCCGAAGGGGACGAGTCGGGTTGCACTCGTTATAATGAGATGGGCTATGAGGGATGGATCGAGGGCAAGATGAGATAGAGCTGGTTTGAATTAGGTGGACTTTGAAGTGCGGACCGACCTGCACTGAGCCGGCCTTAGATGTGTCTCAGGCTAGTCTTTTACTTATGAGAAGGTCGAATGGTATTTGTCATCTAGGACATTTTGACGTTCCATATAACCATGGTATAATGAATTTTTATTTATAATAGTTTGAACCATTGCTTTGCACATGGTCATGTACGTACGCACGCGCACACATACATTTACATATGTGTGTGCGCGAGCTAAATGAGTCTGTAATATACACATCCAATTGTTATGTTTAGCACTTTTTTAGGACATAAATGTCCTTGGTCGAACGAGGGTTTATCGGAATTCAAGAGGTTGTACTGTCATTTGCTATGGTGGAGTACAATTAACACACTTAACTACTTAAATTCAGCACACAATTTCCCTTTTTCTATGTATGTACTATGCACACACATAAGTATGTGTATGTACACACACATTGTTGGTTATAAAACATTACCCTCATGTGATTATTATTTTTTATTTAATAAAGATACCAAGTCTAAAAAAGGATATGTTTTTTGCCAAAATCTAACAACATTAATAATGTACTTCATTACGTAACTATATCTAAACAGTGATAACTTTCGAACTAATTTTACAAAGTCTAATATGAGTCTGGTAATCTTGTTAATTAACATAGTTAACTCTATTATATCATATGTTTTGGAACAATATACACTAAAAAAATGTAGAACATTGGTTTAGCTTGCCAAGTTTCAAACGCAAAGCATTTGCATAGATCCTTTTAGTTGAATTCTTTTCTTTTCAAATTAATTGTACCGTTTCTTAAATCGCTTGCCCTTGAAAAGATATTTTCTTTAGCTGAGATCAAATCAACGTTAGTTAAGGTGTTCAGGTGTTCTTTTGCATGTATGTTCATTTCTTTTCGAGAGAATAAAGGCCCGTTTGGTTTCATTTTGTATTTTGAGTTTTGTGTTTTCAAATTGCACTAAGAAATAACAAGAAATAAGAGAAGAAGATTTATAATTCTTAATCATTGCGACCACCAACGGACAACGAAGGAGTTGGATTGTTTCCGTGCTTTTGTTTTCTCTCGAAACACGAAAAACAAAATAAACTTGTTTTCTATTTTACATGTTAGTTTCATTTTTCAAAATTGTTTGTTTTTCAACAATACATACAACAGACACGCTTTTGTATTGACGAAAACACAAAACTAAAAACGACAAGCCAAACGGGCCCTAAGTTTCCGCTATTTAGAGCATGTAGGTGCACTCTGTTCAATCTTTAGTTAAGTGATGTTAATAAGTTATAGAATCCTTCAGGGTTTCAAAATGTGTGCACGGTAATTGTCCTTTTTGCACAGAAAATACTTGCTCACAAACAACCTGATAGGTCATTTTATTATACTAGAGTGACATTGATGGTAAAGTGTTTGCTTTTTACTACTCCGAAATGATAAAAGAAAATAATGGGAAGAGACTATATTATAGTGAAAAAAAAGTACATGATGTGCATATTTCAGGTATCTGCATAGAACGTAGCAAAATAAATATGCATAAGAGTAATATTGTGTGGCTTTCTAAATATTTAAGTCTTGTTCATCAGAAAACAATTTGTAGTTGTATTGCTTTTGGAGAAGTATTGTTTAAAATCCCATAAACTATAAAAAAACAAAAATAATTTGTATATTCCTGCAAACGTATCTTAGAAAAAAACTTGATATGCAGACAAAGACATTACCTCATTTCCTCCCCAAAAAATACCACCACTACAAAGTAGAAGAACTTGCTATAAGCTCCACTATGTGTATAATTTGCAAAAAGTCAGGCTTTTATGATGTATTTTTCCCAATTACATAATATAATGAGTTTAATTAAAAGGCAAAAACATATAAAATGTAGAATAACATGAGTTGAACACGTATTTGTTGATTAAAAGTAGAAAACGTAATTATGGAGATGAGATATGTACCTGCTGATGTTTATCATATCAACTGCTGCATGATTTTCGAAAGCATGACAATTTTAGCTACCCTTGGATCCAAATATAATCAAAAAGGAAGAGAGGAAAAAATAAAGAGTTATAAGAGTACCTGATTTGTCAATCTCCTTGATCAGAAGAGGTAAATCTGATACGGCGACGACACAAGTAAGCAGCTCCTGAGCATCAACCTAATATTAAATTTCCTCAATATATTGAAACTTGGGAAAGGGATAGAACCTAGATACCAAAATTTAAAACAATAATTATCACGAAAAAATAAAAAGAAGATTAATAAAGCAATGCGAGAACAAAGAATTATCTACAACAAAATGGACAATCGTATAACTTCTAACTAATTTCTCCTTCATCAAAATCGAAGTAAAGAGAGACAGCTGAATTGAAAGATCATCATACTTTTGATGAGACATAAAACCAAAAAGTTAGATGCTAAATTTGATGATTCAAACAAGGATTGCATCTCTAGTGAGAACATGATTTATCTACTGAAGAAATTGGCAAGATTTGATGAGACATAAAACCAAAAGGTTAGATGCTAAATTTGATGTACCTAATTGCATTTGTCTTTCCAGAGCATAGTGGCAATACTTTTACATGAACACTTTATTAATGTCATCCTCTGTTTTCAAAGATAAAAATACCTATAAAATTGAATCTATTCAGAAGTTAGTTTTGAAACCATAAATCCATCTGCTAGTGATTATAAATAGTAGTTTTTTTTGTCATTTAGGGCATTCTAACTTTACATATGACCATAGTATAATGTGTTCATATTTATATTTTTACTTTTGAACCAAGATTATGCGAACCAACCAATGTTACATAAATTTGTTAATGTCGTTATCTGCTTGAAAAAAAAATTGAACCTACAGAATTTAATTTATTCAAAACTTAATTTTGATATCATAACACAATTTGAGAATGATTAAAGAAGGTAATTATGTCTAGGATATTTGACATTAAATTTAACCATGGTATAATGAGTTTTTATTTATACTAGTTCGAACCGACGCTTCGCACGTGCATATGTATGTACGTACATACACACACACATGCACGCACACATACGTTACATATATGCGTGTGAGCAAAATGAGTTTGTAATGTACATAACCATTTTGTTGTGTTTAGCACTGTTAGGACGTAAATGTACTTGGTCAGACCGAGGGTTTATTTGAATTCGGGAGGTTACTTAAACTCAGTAAACAAATTCCTTTTTTCTGTCTGTGTACACACATAAGTATGTGTATGTATATGTGTGTGCACGCACACTGTTGGTTACAAAACATTACTCTCATGTGATTATTATTTTTATATCTAGTAAAGATACCAAGTCCAAAAGAGAACAATTAAGACTGTTGTCCTTTGTTGTTTTGGAGCACTATTAACACACTTCACTACTTAAACTCAGTAAACAAATTCATTTTTCTGTGTGTACACAAATAAGTATGTGTATGTAACATTACTCTAATGTGATTATTATTTTTATCTAATAAAGATACCGAGTCTAAAAAAGAACACGTTCTTGTAAAAATCCAACATAAATTTTATACTTTGTTACGTAACAATATCTAAAAAGTGATAACTTTCAAATAAGTTCTACAAAGTCTAATATGAATCTGATAATCATGTTAATTTACACAGTTAACCCTATTTTATCATATACTTTGGAACAATAAACACTAAAATATGTTGGACTATTGGCAAAATAATGAAAGATACATCATGATGACAACTAGATCTGTCAACGGATACTTTCAGATACAGATAGTATCATATCCGTATCTGCATCCGAAATTTTTTCCAGATATCTGATATCCGCATCCGCGGATACGGATGGATATCGGATAATCATCATATTTGTTAACGACCGATAAATCAAAAAACATAAATGGCAAATTTTAGTTCAACATAAACCTTTTTAAATCTCAGTAATTATCAAAGTGTTAAAAATAAACAAATATGACGATAATAAATGGTTTTGAGCACTTGACATTCATTAAGTTCGTATAATATAAACTTCTAACTTAATAAAATAATAAATAAATATCTTTTATTGTACTAAAATACCCATAATTTAAACTATAATCTTGAAAAAACCGAATGAAATTTTTTTGAATGCGAATGTTTTCATATCTGCATCCGCATCCATTTTTTCGGATATTGGATATTTATCCACTTTTCGAATACAGATGCGGACAGATTTTCAGGTAACCATTGGCAGCTCTAACGATGACTACATAGCATTCGGTAAAATTTATTAGGTAGAACATTGGTGGCTTAGCTTGCCAAGTTTCAAATGCAAGGCATTTGCATACATCCTTTTAGCAGAATTCTTCTCTTTTCAAGTTAACTGTACCATTTATTAAATTGCTTGGCTTTGAAAACATATTTGCTTTAGCTGAGATCAAATCAACATTAGTTAACGTGTTCAGGTGTTCTTTTGCATGTATTTCTTTTCGAGGGAATTAAGTTTCAACTTTTTAGAGCATGCAGGTGCACTCTGTTCGATCTTTAGTCAAGTGATGTTAACATAATACATACATAATAATCTTAATTACCAGATATATGCTACGGTAATCTAGAGCTTCCTAGGTAACATCGTCTAATAAAATTCTTTGTAAGAGCATATGTAATCCAGACCTTTCAAGTGCAACTTGATTATGTAAATTCATACCATGTCTCCACAGAGTTCAAATTAGACGCAAAAGAAAGCTCACAACCATTATTAGCTACTAGGTAGAATGAAGTTCCTTGTAAGCATCAATGGGCAGCGCACAGTCTTTTCCTGTTAGCCAAGTACCATGGTCTAGAAGAATTCATCTAAACAGGACCAGTCTAGTGATTTTGTTGAACACGAAGAATGTCAAACAACTCGATACATTTATATAGCATTGGACCATATAGAACATAATAAATGAAGATGTAGATTAATCAAACATATACATCTTAATTAACGCCCAATATTTAAAGAATGAAGATGTAGATTAATCAAAAATTTGAAGTATCATATAGAACATAATAAATGGATTTTGAAAGCAAAAAAATATTTAAATTATGAACCCTGAATTCTTAACTGATGCATCAAAACTAACTACACCCATTCACCACGAGTATTTTCGTTTTTTCTAAGAGATGCATCACAAAAACCAAATAGTCCACATAACAAAAGAGTGCATCAGGATAGGTCACAATAACCTTTCTTGCAAAATTGTATTGAGTTGCCAAACTGTAAATCCCTGACATTAGGGGAAGAGTTTAATTATAAGGAAGATTTGTAAAACACCCTCTTTAAGTCTCAAAATACACAGTCACCCCCTCCAAAAACATGCTACATAAAAAGCTCCCTTCCAAAAACATATTATTTAAAAAAAACCATATTTTCAAGTTTCGAATATTTGCGGAAAATTCTGCAAATATTTGCAGAGAAAAGAGAAATCTGTAAATATTTAAAGTTTCCACGCTGCAAATATTTGCAGTGTTTTCTGCGAATATTTGTAGATTTCTAGGCAAATATTTACAGTTTTTCAAAAAAATTGAAAGAACTAAAAAAAATTGTTTTGATGATAGAAACATGTGATTATTCATATGTAATTTCCGACAAAAACGAATTTTTTATCAAAATTAAAACCAGGAATGTAATTTAAAACATGTTTTTGAAAAGGGTTTTGTTACTCATCAATTTTGAAAATAAGAGGCAAAACCAAATTTCCACTTAATTATAAAGGAAAAATGGTTTTTAGACTTAGTATACTGAATGAACAACATGCTTTTGGAGGTGCAGTGCAAATTTATTGTGTATTTTGAGTGTGGAATAAAAAAGAAATATTGAAGCTTATCGCCTAAATCTTCTTCACATTTGGGACTATAAAAGAGGTAACAATGACATAGAGAGTATCATGACATGATATGTGTGAAGAAAATATAACATGTTAGCCTACGAAGCCTCCATACCAACCGTGGACAAAAATATAAAAATTTAAATTACAAATGCTTGGACACTGAACCGATTTATATTTGTTTGCATTCAGAATTTTTAAGCATACATCGCGTTTTATCTGCATAACGCTGAAAGTGAATATGACATAGGGAACCTTAGTTAATACACTTTTTTCCTAAACAACATGGAATGTGAAACTTAATTTTAACAACATATTTATTAATTATGCATTGGCTGAAAACTAAAATTATGTTCAGTTGCATTAATTGGGCATCCAATTTAAAGTCAGTAAGGTGGGACCAGGTAACAACATTCAAACAAGAAGATAATCGTGACAAAGTTATTTGCATAGTACTTCGTCACCAATGAACAATGTTCAAAATTTCCCATATTCCTTTATGATGTCCTGCATTCCAAATTTAATCGGAGAAGACAATCAAAATCAAAGATCCACTTATTTACACCAAATTCAATAGATAATTCATTTCATTAACAGGAGGCATAACTTAACGGTGTTGTACTGATAAAATGAGAGAAAATTCCATATAATCAACGGCAAAGAGCATGAATTAAGGGAAGGTTGAAAAGGAGTTAAAACTGTGTTAACAAGGGAAAGCATACTGTACATTTAATACAATATATTAAAGATGTATAGTGCAAATTTTGGCGCCTCTCTCAAATCGGTTTTAATACAGAAGAAATAGTATGAATTCAAGAAACATCACCATGAAAAAATAAGATGCATAATGTGTGTCGAAGATACCACCTACGATTACTTTCTTCATCTAAAAATCCCTTTCATAAATTATTCTTGCAGTGGGGTTCATTTGATATTTACTTAAAAGCGGCTATTGATTAGTTAATATGCATATTCCATGATGTACTTTCAATAATTGTGCTTTACAACAACTTGTCACAAATTACATTTAATGCTTCCATTTCAATCATAGCAATGTTTCCAAGTCTCCTAAATCAAAGCAAACTTTTTGTTTATCAGCTCCTACCAAATACTATAGTCTTATCCATAAACTGAAGTCAATTATTGTCTATCGACCCATTATCAAGTTCTGGTTACTTTTAATTAAGAGTAACCTAATTAATCCCCAATAGTCAAATAATTGGTGAGGGCAGATCCAACCAACTAAATAAAATAGTGTAGCTCACAGCTTGTTTACTTGAAGCACATAGACCTGTTTGGGGAGCATAGCCATCACCATACAAAGCAGAGACCTATGGCACATAGCTTTGATTTCAATTAGCAAATAAAATACTTCGCCTAAAAGCATAAAACTGTATAATTTAGCTTGATTTGAATAGTCCTAAAGACACTTGATTTATGTGCAAAATTGACTTAACATGGCTGGCTAAATTATAACTTAATCTAACCAACTTGGTTTATGCGCAAAAGTGACTTGACATGGCTAAATTATAACTTAATCTAACACATTATCAAGTTTTGATTACTTTTAATAGGTATGACAATTAGGAATATTGACCAAGTAAAAATTCCAACTTTTCTAACAAAATGAGTAATCATTTTAAAGCTTACCCAATCCGAAAATGAAAACATATCGTTATCCGAATTGATATTGTAAAGTTTCCCTTGCATTTGCATACCACAATGTTTAACATTTATTTTTATATATAATGGAAAAGAGTGTGATACAATCAGGATGGTAGGAGCACGTTTAATTATTAACTGACTAATAGCAAAGTTGACATTTTAGTTAAAAATTGGTGTCCGGAAACTTCCTTATATATCTAAAACTTTCACTGGAGCTGAAATGGCATATAACAAACAAAAACAAAATTATCAAAGGTTAGGCGAGTAGCTTCAAATTAATTTTTATCAAAACACGGCCATGGTCAATTGAGAACTGATGAAGCTTGAATCATGAAATCATTTGAGATGGGAGATGATAATGTAACTAATTTGGTTAAACACACAAATAATGCAAGCAAGTTTCAGGAACACTAGTAAATAGGAAAAATATAGAAAAATTTAACAGCTTCAAGAATGGGAATGAATGAGATAGCAAGAAAATACCATGTAAGATTCAAAAGAAAATAGAAAAATATTAACAAATCCACAAAAGCAATAAATTTCTCATATGAAGTAGTATTATATAAGAATAGCGCTAACTTACCATAAAAGCACCCATCTTCATCGTTCTATCACCGGTTACATCCAGGTAAATCGCCTTTTCCATCCAAGTAAAATGTTGCATTGGGACTCAAGAAGCAATCCTGAATATTACCTAATTAATAAACATTTTCTTAACACTTGTTATATTAAATAAATTTTTAGTCATGCAGATAAATGAATCATCGTAATAACGTAATATTAATATGCAAGAATGTTAAACATATGGCACCTTTGCTTTTTAGAGTAGCACTCGTAAGAGGAAAATGAAATCCAGTAAATGATGTTGCTGCAGTAAAGGAAATAGAATAATACATAACAAATCAATATTAACCATGTTACCTTTGAAAGTAGACCGTCTATCAATGGTGATGACGTTAATATTATGTCAAAGCTTAGATAAATCAATTGGTCGTTTATAAGATGTTACTCATCAAAAGGCATGGCAAGATACATATAATCAAGTGTACTATCGCTTTGGTACCAATGTATGAAGACAGATTCTATTTGAACCAATGTCAAAGATTTTCTTTAGAATTTGGTTCCCATCGGAAAGTATGGAGAACTCGAATTTTTGATGCATTAGAAGTCGAGGAAGGGTAGACAAAAGAAATGTATGAAGACAATGAAAAAAACGTAGCCAACGGCCATCACTTTCTGCAGTAGTAAGATGAAGATAAAAAGTAAGGAAAAACGAGGGAAGGCATAAAAGAATGAGAGAAGAAAACCATGAGAAAAGGAGAGATAAAAAAACTGCTAGCCTGTTATGGCAACACAGGGGTTCATTGTTGCTTTCTTAAATGCTAAGAGCATCTCCAACAGTTTGGAGTGCGGATTTGAGAATTTCCGCACTCCAAAATGTTGGAGCCCTCATTTCTACAACAGAAATGAGGGCGGGCGCCTGTTGAACAGGCGCCTGATGTCCAGGCGCCTGTTCAACAGGCGCCTGGTTAATGCGTCTATATCAGGCGCATTTTCCCCATTTCCTCTCATTCCTCCCTCTTCTCAACCCCCATTTTCAAACCAACTTCACGTCCAAATGTCGTCCCGTCCGGTCAAAACCGGTAGACGCACCGTTCGATATACGACTGATGCCAATATCGGACCTGCTCATATCCCTCCCGATGCTACCGTGACTCCAGCCGATCTTCGATCTTTGCACGACTTGCCTCCTACTGTTTCGCATCGACTTACTGCAGCTATAGCGACGCCACAGGTATACGTTATTTATTTATTGCTTAATAAACGACCATGTAAATATAAATGTATAATAATTCCTTATTTACCTTAACATTAAATAATCATATATTTAGGTTCGTCACGTAGCTGGAGCTTATCAGGGTAAATCTCATAGGTCCTCTATTATTCTTGAAGCTGTAGCGTCTTATGACTTATGGATATGGCATGCATTTTTTGGAATGCCAGGTTCGAACAATGATCTTAACGTAGTCGAACGATCTACGTTGTTCAATGATTTAGCAAACGGAAGATCTACTCCTTGTACATTTACTTTGGGAGGTAACACGTACGATCATGGATATTATCTAGGTGATGGTATATATCCGAAATGGAGTACCATTGTCAAGACAATTTCTAACCCACAAAACAATAAACAAGCAAAGTTTGCAGCGATGCAAGAAGGCCAGAGGAAGGATGTTGAAAGAGCATTTGGGGTTCTTCAGTCTAGATTTGCCATAGTCAGTAATCCATGCAGACTTTGGTCACCAGTTAAAATGACAAAAATAATATACACTTGTATTATTTTACATAATATGATTATAGAGGATGAAAAAGACATGGAAGAAGATTACGTGTACGAGGGTGCTCCTACACCACCGCCTGTTTGGCGCAACGATATGATTGGAAGCGCACTTGAACTCGAGTTTCATGTACAAAGTCAAATGTCATACCGTAGTGCTCAACTTCATCGAAGACTACAAAATGATCTCATAGATCATCTTTGGGGGTTTTCTGGAAATCAGTGAAACTCTATTTGTATTCGTACGTTTTCTACTACTGTTTATGTTGTTTCGTATTAAGGTTATTGTAATCTGTTTCTGTATAATTAAGCTAAGGTTGTTAAAATCATTTTTTAGTGTAATGCAATTTGAATGAAAAACTTATATTACTAATTGCTTGCATTAAGAACACAATACAAATAACGGTACTTAAAGATACAATGGTTGTAGAAACGGTAATTCATTTACTGATCCTCTTCAAGTCTACGCCTCATAATTTCTCTCCTTCTTTGCTCCGTATACTGCAGCTGTTCTGCAGACATATGTGACGTATCCATAAACATGATTGCATCTTCATCTCTTTGGCGGTTTCCAGCAATAAGTTGATCCATTCTTGATAACTTTTCTTGGTGTTGCAGTGCTCGAGTGTCCATTGCCCGGTTAAATCTTTCCTCAGATTCAAGCATTAGTTTTTTAATTTCGTCTTGATCCGCTGCCGCAGTCTGCTTCTTTTTGGCCGCTTTTGCACCCTGTGGCCTAACAAAATGATCTTCATTTGGGGATGGGCCTTCTTCTGATCCTAAACCGAAGCTTCCTTGGGATTCCATAGGACTGGAGGTTTCTCCAACTCTAGGCGTTTTACCCCTACAGCTGTTTGATTGAACTTGTTGAACGGTCTTCTGAAGCGATGATTTCCATTTAACATGCTCGACCAACATGTCATATACGTGCATGAACTGATAAAAATGTGGTGCTTGTTTACTATCAGGTTTATAGATTTGTTTGAACAACTTGTTTGCGGCCATTCTCTGTTCAAAAAAAAACTGGTAAACTTAAGGAACTAAGATAAAAAAAATACAATGAAATTACATTGAAGCTTACTAAATGTGTTTCATTCCCAAAGCCACTAGGATTCGTTTGCTTCAATTTGAACATTTGAGAATCGAACGTTTGCGTTTGACGATTTATTTTTCCATAATGACCTTTGACCGAAGATAGCGTTCTTTTTCGATTAATGTTCTTCCGATTGTAGCAATTAGTAATTTTGCCCCAAAAAGATTCACCACTTTGATCGGTCCCTCGAATAGGATCGACTGATAGTGCACAGTAAATGTAGCAAAGATCGTATTCTTCCGCAGCGCTCCAACTTGCATTAGTTACTTCCCCCCAACAGGAATCGTAGCGTCTTGCAAGTCGTATTCGTCAAAACTGGCCCTTGCAGCTACATCGTCGAAATCGGAGTACATTTTCAGTTGAGATCGGTGGCAGAAAAAAATTGCAAAAATGAAAATTGGTTTGAAATGAACGAAGAGGGAGGAAGTGTTATTTAAAGAGGAAAAACGACCATTGGGGAAACGACCGTTGGAGATAGTAGGCGCCTGTTTAACAGGCGCCTACTAGCAACAGGCGTCTGTTGCCAGGCGCCTGTTGAACAGGCGCCTGATGTTCAGGCGCCTGTTCAACAGGCGCCTGGCAACAGGCGCCTGGCAACAGGCGCCTGTTCAACAAGCGCCTCAACGCATTGGGCATTCTCAGCC
The DNA here is from genome assembly GCA_030737815.1 of Allium fistulosum. NCBI lineage: Eukaryota > Viridiplantae > Streptophyta > Magnoliopsida > Asparagales > Amaryllidaceae > Allium > Allium fistulosum. Next base: position 13,136,381 of record JASFAW010000014.1, read on the forward strand.
CGAAGGCCCCCAAATCTGCACTATTACACATTCTCGCACTCTGTTGGGGACGATTTTGGGTGCGGATTTGAGAATTCTCGCTCTGTTGGAGATGCTCTAACCAATGGCATATTCAACCATTGTCTTTTCCAATTTTCTTGTAACACTATACAATTAAAATTATTAAAAATAATAGTAATTTTGAAAATTGAAATTGTTAAATAGTATTGTTATTTATAAAAGGGAAAGTTTTTTTAAACATAAACAAATAACGCAATTGATGACACAACAGATCTCAACAAATAACCCTTTAATTTCAGCATCGTAAACATGGCGAAATCCAACAGCCATCGCACATTTTATCCCATATTGTGTTTTATTTTGTGTTCAAATAGTCGTTTGCATTTATATTTAACACTCACTGAAAATTAAGAGTGTAAACCTTTACCAAAATCTTCGAATTTACAGAATGGATCGAAAATTTTCAAAAATTTAAAAGATCGAAACAAGTGTTGTAACTGAGTTCTCGAACCTTACAGTAATTAATATATATTTTTAGATTTAAAAAAAAACTACTTATAAATTTTTATAAACTTATGTTCCCCTATGGTATTTTATTGCATTTTCATGTTTCTTACTTTGGTTCGGTGTTTTAATCTTAAATTATATTTTAAAGTATTTACACATACATAAGAATATTTAAAAGATGTTTCTTCAACGGTATACAAAACATAAACATAAGTTCAAAAGAAAAGAAAAAACTTATATGAGAATAGTTCAAAAATGAGCGTAAACATAGAAACATGCATTGCATGCTATAATCTAGTTATAATACATCCACAAATATAGCATATTTTTATTTAATTTATATACAATTATTGGTTACATTTTTTATTCTTATACAAATATCATCCACGTTGAGAAAATGAAAGACACTAAATTAACCTACCAAATGAACAATCCATATAAAAAAAATTGAAACTTTGCGATAAGTAAGTAAAATTGTGGTTTAATTTAATACAAATGTGGCTAGCAAACTATACTACTTAAAGTTTACCTAATGTGATTTCATTCTTAAAACTGGGTGCACTCGCTTTTTGCTGCAGTTTATTTTTCAGAACCTTAAAAGAAGATTAAGCCTTTGGTTATTATTTTATCCCCAAATTTGTTTATTTCCTTAATATTCAATGCAATTTGCATTAATTATGTTAAATGATAGCGCTATTTATCAAAGATGGCATACATCACTAATTAGTAATATAAATTATGGGTTTAGCAACAAAAAGACATTGCTACTAAACAACCAAAGAATTGTTGCCTTGGATTTTTACAATTAACTATTTTTGTAGTTGAGTTGTTGTACATGCTTGACCCTACTCTTTGTTAATGTTGTTGCTTTTGATTTGAGATGCCATGTACATAGTTTTAGTGGCAATATTATTTTTTATATTTCTTACTATCAAACTCACAATTTTAACATATTACACACACCATTAGGACTGTCAATGAGTACACAAAAATCCAAAATCCGTCTGTATTCATATCCGAAATATGAAAAAATATTCGATATCCGAAAAACGGATGCGGATGCGGATATGACCATATTCGTATCCGATAATTATCTATCCGATTTTTATCAAAATTACAGTTATTTTTTATGTATTTCCGTACATAAAATGATTGTTATTTATTATTTTGTCTAGATAGAAAAATAGATATGTATATAAAAATCAAGGTTTACTACTTAAAATTATTTTTTCTTTATGTATTTTTTTTAATACATTTAGTACTGAAATAGATTTATAATAAATCAAAATTTTCTATTTATTTTTTTAGATTTATTAGTTGTGAACTGATCGAAAAATATCTGATAAATATCCGTCTGCATCCGCGAATACGGATATCTGATATTCGAAAACGATTTCGGATACGGAAACGGATATGGCATTATTCGTATCCGAAAATATTCTTTAACAGACCTACACACCATACATATATGTATACGTACCAAATTAAAGTTCAAATTTGCAGTTTTGCAATGAACTATCATCATCATGTTCAAATTTTTAAGAAAGTCTAATATGAAAACCAAAGTACTTGCAAACATCAAACACAAGTGGCTCATCCCGTGAACTTTTAAAAGTATAGAATGTGTACAATTTTATTTCACAAAATTGAGATATTGCAAGTCCCAAGTTTTAAAAGGCTAAGTTATGGAGATGATCATTGTAACATAGGTTGTGTACCAGTTACACATACCGTCTCTCCCCCGATCCCCATCTCCCATTATTTATTAATTCATCACATTAACATAAAACTACTCATGTCATGCTCACATGCACTATTCATGTTCATAAGTTATTGCAAATAGAACATCCAGATCAGACATAAAATTTATGATTTCAAACATGCATTAACATATGTTTCCATGGTGTCGCCCTATAATGATTTCAATATGGGGGTTCAAATCATGTATCCCAAAATAAAATTCAAATCATGGATCTCACAACTCAAATTTGGATTAAAATGAATCTAAATATGAATCCAAGATTCAAAAAATTAAGAATATATTTGTAGTATTTGTGTCAAAACTGTTCAACTAAATTTTGCTAATAGTATCAGTTTGTCATATTATCCGATGGCATTAGATGATTATGATCAAATACGATTCTGTGTGCATATTTCTTTATATGATTTTTGTTTATGTAATATATATATATATATATATATCTATGTTGTCAGGGGTGCCACTGAGCGCCGATTATGCACTATTTTGCAATTCTAACATCCTGCCTTATTATTATAGCGCTTTATTACGCCCTTGTCTGAGGAGCTGTTTGAGCGATGAGCTTTTCTAGAAGCGTCAGAAAATAGACGTTTTTAGTATAAGTTTACTTTTTTATTTGACAAATTAAATGCACTTACAATAAAATCATTTGGTTACTACGTTTGTTTATTGTAGACCTTCGGAATTCAAGAATTTCGATGCTTGAATCGTTTTTCTATATATTTTTTAAAATATACAATCACTTAATAATAACTAATAACAATTCTTCTTTGTATTTGAGAATAAAATTTACTCTTTAGTTTTTTAATTCTTTGAAATTTGGCTTTATTGATTTCTTGATTTTTTATCTTCATTGTGTTAGCCTTTTAAAAGTTATCATAAAATTTATAAGTCAAATATAATATAACTAATTATAAATTGAAATTTATAATATTCGCTAATATTGTATTTGAGTTTTTTAATATTATTCGGCATATAAATATTCGATTATTGTCATGACACAAATTTTACTAATATAAATTCTGTTGTTTCTATAAATTATATAAGTACTTGATTCATTTTTGAATTTATTCATGAATATGCACGTATACACACACATCATTTATAGTCTATTAACAAGTAGTGATCATCTAATCACATCAATATAGTTTAATATATAGTTAGTTATTTTTTATATTTAATGTGAATATTGTTTGTGTAAAATGTACGTGACTCCTATTTTCATTCAGGCTCCGCCAAAACTTTGCCTAGTCTCTAAAACCAATTTTAGCGTCCAACGCTTCACTCCACCTCAAACAGCATAGAATATATATATATATATATATATATAATATCGTAAATTTGCAATTGTAATTGATATTACTTTAATACGAAGCATTTGTTATTGTTATGTTGCAAAAAGAATGTTTACTTTCGTGAATTTGTGATGGTATGGTAACTTTTCCTATTCTCATGTTGATTAAATGCATTCATTAAGACTATAATGAACATATATAACAAGAAATAACCTCGTTGTCGTAATATGCTCGATTTTATCATGGATAAGTGTGAGAACCAGAAAAGTGTAAACCTAAAAAGGTAATTACAAAGTGTGAGAATCTAAAAAGGTAATTAAAACAACAAAAAGGGAATGTCATAATATGTTGGATTTTCTCACGAAAAATTTGAAATTGAGCTCATTGAAGTTGCACAATTAATTTCAATACTTGACAAAACCGTACATTACAAAAGCAACCACTATTGCATCAAATAAGGCAAGAGTTAGCCAATGATACTGTAGCAAAGTAAGCAAGTAGTTACTTTAGCATATTAAGCAAGTGGATTATTACAGCTAAGTAGCTTAATTATAAATAAAATCAAACAAATCACTGAATTTGAATAGCAAAATTTTACAAATAGAACAAATCATTCTAGCTAAATAATAAAATTAAGCAAGTTGGTTGCACGATTTTTTAAGACTTGTGATTCTTGACCGATGCTATAAACAGTGATGAACTAAGTTTATATGATTGTTTCAAAGCGAGTTTCCGTGTTTGGAATTTGATTTGAATCTTTGAACTTATCGGTTGCTCAATTTTGAGAAACCAGTTGTTTAAATTTGTACCAAAATATTCACCAAATGTAATAATGGAGGTTCACCATTCAATTGGAAGATGCAAAGTTTCTGATCTCTGATAGAGTTGTACGATTTTTTTTAAGATGCGGTTCAATTTAAAATCTGAGATGGAAATGAGTCCAAGCCGTTTTAGATTGCAATTTGAAACGTACAACTTAACCATTTTTGTAATCATGTCACCCAACTCCAACAATCCATCGTCATAAAATATTAAACTCTAGAGTCTAGAGTGAGATGACCGCATATCATCTAGCTTTACATCTCTGTTAGCATCTCAAATTTTCTAATCTATATTAACCATCTTAAACTAACTTTAATAGCTTAAACAAAATGCTTAAATAAATTGATTTATATAAATGATAAGGTAAATGATTTGTGATTAAAAAATTATATTTAAATACATAATGTCGTAAATCAACTAAATACATATAGATGATAAATCAGATTTTTTTAATCACCAGAGCTGGCGGCAAGGAGGCTAGCGGTGGTAAACAGGTGTGAACGGGCTGGCAGGCAGTGAATAGGCTAGCAGCGGTAGAGAAATTATGCTGGCGGTGGTGGAGAATAGGCTGGCAGCGGCGGCGATTTCAATCTAGGTTTTTTTCTCACACTGAAAGAATAACGTAGGCGTTTGACGTTTACGTCAGACTGCTAGATCTGGAAAGGCAATCGGGCCGAGTACCAGGTCATATACGGAAACTATTTTTTTCCACATTTTAGAACTCCTCCGCTTTGGGCTTTTTAGGGTTTTTAATGTTCTACGCGTCGACCGTGATTTGAACAATAGAAAAGCCTTTGGTGTCTAAGGCTGAAACGTCTAGGCGAAAGACTTTGATATTTAACAATATTCTATATTCAATTTCTCATGTGTTTTTCAATTTTTTTTTCTTGAAAAGATTATGTGTTAACGTTCAAGTTTTGCATCTCGTCTGACGTACTCGAAAATACCTCGCGTGTGTTTTCGTCTTTTAAAACAACAATACAAGCTATGTTTACAAGCTCATAAAGGCCAAGCTATAATTAAGAATTCATACGTGGAATGCTTAATGATTTTTAAAAAAAAACATGAAACATTTAATTTAGTTCATTTTAGCATCTAAAATGGAGTGGTGTTAGAAAGCATCATTGTTTTAATGATGAGTACTAATCATTACTAAGAATAGTAAGAAAATAAACATTTTTTGTTTTAAAATCCAAGCTACGTTAATTTATCTACGATACTGCATGATATTTCAAATTCTTAACCTAGATTATAGTTACTGGAATACACAAGAGCCATTGCGTTTCATAAAGCTGACTACTTGGAACGAAATTTCAAATCAGATTGCAACAAAAAAGTACCAATCTGAATGATCTACATGCTCGACGTGTGCGTATCAAAATCACATGACCACAAGACATCACGTATGCTAATGAAAATTCACTTGTATCCTAAATTTATATGTTAAAGGTATAAAAATATATATTTCAAGATTAAAAGCTACTTTAAACCTATAGACCATCCAACATTAAAAACTAACAACACTCAAGATTATGGTTTCAGGAAGCATTAAGGGCAAACTACAAACACTACTTTACAAGAAATTTCGACTTGATTAAAAGTTACAAAAAATGATTGGACTTGTATATTTTGGCATCATTTTACCTAATATCAAACCTAATTGTTATCCGAGTTTATAACCCAGCAGGATCCAAGAGAAGTCGAAATAACTTGGTTGAGTCAGAATAACTCAAAAGTCAACCAAAAGAACTAGAGTAACAAACCAAAGAAAGCCAATAAAAAAGAACGAGAAAATTCACTAAGGACATGGATCGCTAGGCTTATGGAACGCTAGCAATCCATGGGGTTAGCTCAAGAGTCAATTGATTCTCTTGCATTACGATCCAACACATATTCTAGAAACAGGGGCCGAGTTTGACAAGATTCCGAGTTCGTTAAATCAAGAGACAGGCATCCGTCTAGCACAATCAGCAGCTAAACACAGCCAGCAAGTAAACCATCATTAAAACAAGACGACGTGCAACAAGATTACGTGAACAACATCGACAAAAGACGACAAAGGCACTCCAGACACCAAAGTCCAAAAATAGGCTAAGTGTATAGATCGCTAGCAATCCATACACTATGGATCGCCAGCGGTCCATACATCAACATAAGGTCGCTGCGACTCACATAAAACCAAGCAAAGGGTAAAAGCTAAGGAGTTGGCTCGCACTCGGGCATACACTACGGATCGCTAGTGATCCATGGTTTTGGATCGGGTCGTGAGGCATACTCCAGTACTCCTTCCTGTAATCATCTACAAGTGGTTGGCAAACAGGCCTGGCCAAGTAACTCTCCAACCTATGTAAATACTTCTACTTGCAACATAAACGAGATCCCTCTGGACTGATAGCTGAATCTCTGATGGAAGTTTCTTCACTCTTGATCTCCCTCACAACAATCTTCAAAAGGGTTCACTATGATTCTCCAGTAGATATCAACCTTAGGGATTCACTCTAGCTAAGAACATTCAAGAGCTTTGTAATCAAATACATCTTGTAACAATGATCAGTCTATAATAAAAACTATAAAGTGAACATAGGCTTCGTTAACACCCGAACCACTATAAAATCTTCCCGTCTTCTATCTATTTCTACTTTCTTTCTATATATGTTATCCATATTGTCCTGTGAGAACAGGACTAGTGCTTTCACACTCAAATCAGGGTGTTGATCCATTATTTGGATTAACATTTTGGTGTTTTCACCAAGAAGGACAACACAGGGTTCGGATCTAGCTGTCTACTTTGGATCAAATAGGTCTAGAAGTTAGATTCTCAATCTTTGCTTGAAAAGTCTACCACTTAGAATCAATGGCTCCGAGAAGGAAGAGAACTGCCTTTGGATGGTCCATAGGGACGTTGATAGTTGGAGAAGATACGAATCATCAGCAAACTGAAGTAAATGGTGCTAACTTGGGAAATCAGGCGCCAGCATCCTCCAGTCAACGCGAAGTCGTTACAAGGGATGAGTTGAACAAAATGGTTGATGAGATCAACCAAAAAAAGGAATACGGTCAGAAGGCTCTGATGGATAAGCTTAATGCTCTCTTAACCTTACAGTCAAATCATGCTCCAAGAACTATGGTTGAATCCACAACCGCCATAGAGCAAGAAAATTCTTCCGTTTCGGGCTTAAACAGGAGGAACGAGAAGCAACCGCAGAAAAGTGTGACAGTAGGAACTATGGGAATCAATGCAAAAGAAAATACAGGTACTCCACTCGCCGCAAGGCAATCGACTTTTAACTTGAACCAAGGGGTGAAAACCCCATGATATGATATAACCATGGAACTCTCCGACTTAGAGGATGGAGAACAATTTAATGATGATAAATTGGAAGAGAATGCTAATGCGTTCGATAATGCTGAAAATGTCAAAACAGCCCCGGTCAGAATAACCGCAAGCCAACGGGGCCCCGAGGGAGTGGTTCTTCCAAAGACAGGAGAGCCTAAGCTTCAGCTCATTCGTCAAGGCCGTTTGTAAAGCCAAACACTTGGTGCAGCGACTGACAGCCGTCCCCAGGACTACCAGACATCAGAGACATTTATCGTGGATATGGTTAAGCGATTGATGGATGAGAATAAAAATAGAAGAGATGATGAGTGGAGATTTGCACCAAGTCGGACTCCCTTTACTGATGTGATCTTGAATGAGTGATATCTGAAAAAGTTCACGATACCAAATATTACATCCTATGACGGGACAAAGGACCCAAAACCTCATTTATAAAAATATAGTTGGTACATGGACGAAGCAAACACTTCAGAAACTGTTTGGTGTAGATGTTTTTATATCTTCCTATAAGGAATCACTTCCATGTGGTTCACCAAGCTGCCGTGGAGATCTATTTCTACTTTTTACCAACTAGCAACGAGAATCCTTGATCAGTTCAGGCTCCATATCGCGCAACCTAAAGACGTGATGTCCATGTCCGGATTATTCCAAGGACGAAACGAATCGTTGAAACGGTTTTAATGGCTTTGGTCCGAGCCATTCATCCCGAAACTGAGTTCGAAAAGTGGATCAAGATGAAACAACGCACTATAATGAAGGACTTCAATTGCAAAGCAAGTGAATACTTGAGATTGGAGGAGGCGTAGGAGCTAGAAAGGAAGTCTACTGGCATGTAGCCGTTGAACGTCGAACAGAGTGACGTGCCAATGAATCAGAATACAAATGCTTCCGAAACTGCTGAAGGAATCACGGGGAAAGATGAAAATCAGAAAAGGAAGAACCAGAATTCCAATAAAAAACGGAAACAATAAACGCCTTAAAGGCTTCAGGTTTGGAGATTACACCCCTCTCAACGAAACTCCGAAAAACATTTATCTTGCGACGCAAGGGACCGAGGAATATAAAAAACCCCTATAAAGGAAGCAACTGAGCAACAGAAGCGCTCAAGGAAGTTCTGCCACTTCCACGAGATGCTCGGTCATAACACAAACAAATGCCACCACCTAAAGAACTTGATTGAAAAGCTGACTCGAGAGAACAAGCTCCAGCAATATGTTGGAAAACCACAGAATCCTGACCAGCCCACGGCTCCTCAAGCCCCTAGGAATCGACAAAACCAAGATGGAATCAGTGAAGAGGGATCAAAGCGAACTGACTAGAGACTCATTATCGGGACGATATCTGGAGGCTCGCATTCTGCACGGAGAAGTTGGGGAGAGATGGAGCGGTATGTAAGTTCATTAAAGCACGCTCCATAGGAATCATGTCTCACAATAGAAGATGGGACTCCAACCAAGCAGCAAAAAACTTTGAATGATGATGTCATATTCAGAAACCAAGATACTGAAGGGATCGAAGTACCAACTCTCGACCCGATGGTGGTGACAGTAGGAATCGGACCCGCTATGGTCCGACGAGTATTGGTCGATAGCAGCAGTTTTGTCAATATACTTTTCAAACGTACCTTTGACCAAATGACTGTAAACGGAATCGGGGTGGTCAAAGGAGATCAATGCGCCGCAATAAAATGTTACACTGCAGAGTTACATGAATCCAGAAGAAGGGAAAAGGGGAAGGATGTGGGGAGTACTCTCCATGTTCATGAACCTTCTGAATAGCAACTACAGAGCTACCCTTGGTTCAGGGACCATAGCCGATTCGACAACGCTTTGGACCCTAGAAAGAAAAGTTCAGGGGAGGTCGGGCAGCACTAGGGGAATTGACGGTGTCTGTCCCAATTGATATGGACGACCCAACAAGAGTCTTGAAAATTGGATCGCACCTTGGAAACAAGATGCGGTTGGAACTTACTAAATTTCTTCGCGCCAACTTGGATGTGTTTGCATGGATGCATTCCGATATGTGCGGGGTGTCACTAGAAATCGCATGTCAAGTGCTCAACATTGACACCAAGTTCATGCCAGTAAAGCAAAAGAGGCGCAGCCTGGGTCCCGACCCAAGGCGTTAAAAGAAGAGGTGGACAAGTTAATGGCCAATGGTTTTATCCGTGATACAAATTATCATGAATGGGTATCTAACTCGGTCTTGGTCAAAAAGTCTAATGGGAAGTGGCGAACATGTATCGATTGCTCGGACTTAAACAAAACTTGCCTAAAAGACAGCTTCCTTATGCCCAGAATAGACTAGCTTGTGGATGAAACGACGGGACATGAACTGCTATCCTTCATGCATGCATGCTCCGGGTATAATCAAATCCTAATGCATGAACCTGATCAAGAAACCACTAGTTTCATCACCGATCTGGGACTATACTGCTACAGGGTAGTGTCATTCGGTTTAAAGAACCCCGGGGCAACTTATCAAAGGTAGTTATATACCATGTTCAAGCGCCAAATCCGGAAAACCATGAAGGTTTACGTGGATGACTTATTGGTTAAATCGCGAGTAGCTATCAATCACCTGGACAATCTCGCTGAAATATTTGAAATACTCCGGAAGTATGGAATGAAACTCAATCCACTTAAATGTCACTTTTGGAGTAGCCTCCGGAAAGTTCTTAGGATTCATCTTAAGTGTCAGGGCATTAAAGAAAATCCAGAGAAGATAACGGCCCTGCGAGAAGTCCAAGTTCCGAAGAACAAGAAAGAATTGCAAAGCTTGAATGGGAAGGTCGCAGCTTTAAGTCGATTTATCTTGAAGGCCACGGACAAGTGCATACCATTCTTTGATGCGTTAAAGAAAGGAAAGAAAAACTTCGAATGGAATGCGACATGTCAAACTACATTTAAAGAATTGTTGCGACACATGGAAGCCCCGCCAATCCTGTCAAAGCCAATGGATGGAGAGGACCTATTCATTTACTTAGCAGTCTCACCTCATGCTTTAAGCGCTGCCCTTGTGCATGAAGAAGCAAAAATCCAACGACCCATATACTATATTAGCAAGCGGTTTACTAGAGCCGAGAAAAATTACCCAAAGCTGGAATTTGTTTAATCCGCTCTTGTGTAATCCGCTCTTCAAGCTGGAATTCAAATCCAAACAAACAATCAAATAATAACAACAAACATATTATTGTCAACAACTAGCAATCAATAGCTAACTAATCATTTATCAATTAATCCATATATTAATTAACTTCAAACCTAATCTTGTTTACTTTGCAAGCACAAAACACGATTTATTCTATTCGATAGATGTCCAAAATAATCTATTCGATTTAATTATAGCAGACTGGTGCTTTATTCTGCTAAAGATATCACAAACAAAGTATAACTAATTTAACTACGTTAAAAATAATTAAATTAAATCATTGTAATTTTATCATTAATTTACTTCATTAAAACTATCAACCACCATCCAAGCATTCAATAATAATCTATAGCAATACAGATATCATATATTTTATTTAGAGGTGATTAAACTCATCGAAATTCCAGTTGACGCTTTCGCATTCTAGTTTGATCTATAATCGAACGATGTTCGATGTTAGCTCAAATAGCTCAAAATTCTACTAATTTCAAATCCAACTAAATCGGTTCCAACGCGTAGATAACGATGATACGAGTCCAACACAAAATATCACGTCCAAATTCGACCTCGTATGCAATAGTTATTGAGTTTATAGGATATCAGATTAAATAATTTAACTAAACCAACTTAATTATTTAATTAAGTTAGTTACCCACTCAAAATACATCTTCCCCAAATTTAATTGCCGCCTGTACATATTCAAAACTTGCATGAGAAAATCTAATGTTGATCCCTTCCATTTCCCATTTCTCACCCGATTCTCGACGAAACGCACCACAACACCGTCATTCAACTCCGCTATGCGATATCCACCTTCCTGACCAATCGACTTCGACAACATCAACCCCTAAAAAATACAACCTGTAGCCTTAGTTCGACTACATTGAAACATCGCTTCCCCCAAACCATGATCAAACCACCCTATACTTGCACCGACCAAGCTCCTTCCTCTGACAAGCCCAAATCCACTAATTCCGTGGCCTAATTCCACCCCAGTCGCTCCAAAATCCAAACCCTATTCACCTTATCCTTGTCCAAACCAACGAACCACCCAAACCAATTCTCTTCGTCAGTTATGACATTTATATATACCAATTCTCTTCGTCAAAATTATAACACTTTGGACTTATGGTCAAAATTCTAACATCGTCCATATTCAACTCTATAGTCCAAATGCAAAGTCCTTGATTCAGTAATAACAATTATTACTAACCGTACTCCTCCGGCCAAGTATTTTGACTTTGGGTTGACTTGAGTTGACCGTGATGCTGACTTTATATAACCGAGGAGACGAATCTTTTCTTGAATAGTGTTTTTCTTCCAATACTTCCAGTCAGCCCAACTATAATCAATCGATGGACGTTGTACCATTAACTATAGTTAAAGCAGAGCTTTCAATTTGAAGGTCGACAGTATTATCAAGTCGAGAGAATCGTGTAAATCAGTCATATCGATATTTTCTGTTTGACCTTAGTTATATTAACCAACATAAAACTATCGAGCGAGTTTGTTCCATTATTATCCAACAAATATTAGTATGTAACCTCTAGGTTCCCCATAAGCCATGAGTAATACATTGTTCAACATTTGAAGAGTAATACATACTCTAGTCTCAACGGATACAGTGATATCCGATCTCGATGCATCTTGACTAGGAATATTTTAAAATAGTATATTTATATTCATTGTGATAAATTACTCATAATTACAACACTTTGTAACTACTATCACAAAATATACCATTTATGGATTTTCTATTAAATATACTTTTAATTAAATTGATTAATTAATATAACAGATTATATCAAGTATATTATAGAAAGAAAATATGCTCTTATTTTGAACAAGATTGGTCAATGGGTTAGATATATGTAACAAATTACATAATTACCGTTAGAGCATACCCCTAACTCTATCGGTCAAATCGTCCAATCTCTAAACATAACGATAGTTCGTAACGTCGATCCGAACTCAACAGTAGTGGTCCCGAGTCCTGATTCAATCGTATGTGAAAAACATATCTTTGGGCCTTTATTTAATTAATGATTCAATATTTAAATATCATATCATTAAAAATACGAGTCGTTACACCATGATTTGAGCGGTTGAATTATGGTTTTTGGCGGAAAGTTTGAGATTAAAGTGGGAAATCCTGAAATTGAAGCAGAAATATTTGAAATTGGAGTTGATCATATGCTTTTGATTTGAAGAAGTTGAGGGTTTGTATTATGCCTTAGGAGGATATTGGGAGTTATTTTTTGGCTTTGGGATGCTGCGGACATGGAGCGAAGGTGTAGTAATTATTGTGCGATATTTACATGACACTACGGTGCTTTGCTAATACTTTGGTGAAATCATCCCGAGCTACTTTAGGCTTCAGGCTTAACCTAGGAGTTAGTTCGATACTCGTATGAATGTGATCTAACTAACTGTGATCTGAGTTTCCCTTGTTGCGGATATGCATGAATCATTGATTAGGGTGATTTATATCTCTTATGTCTGCTTGTAAGTGTGGACTGCATTGGAGTGTTGTTTTAGTGACCATGTGTGCAGCCCTTTGGATTGCTTTTGACTTCTTGCGGTACTGCTTAGGTCGCCCTTAGCATGTGCGATGTAGGTCCGCTCTTGAAGGTGTTAACTATGTATACGTTTTAGGAATGTTGACAGTGCAGATCGATTAGTAGACTATTTTAGCTTGTATTATTGCTTGTGCTCGGGCTTTTTGATCATGATATCTTGTGCTTTAACATCTCTAAAGCAGCTTATGATGGTGTTGCGTAGTATGTACGCCTTGCTTTGGTCATGTGTCTTATAATTGTGGTTTGTTCCTGCTCCCTATAACTATGTTAAATTTTTGTTTTGTATCATAATGTAATATAGAAATTAGGGAGTGGGCAAAGAATTGATATCTTTATGGCCTATCTTTTGAGCGTAGTATTTTATTCCACTTCTTATCCTTCGGATGCAGCTTTTTTAGTTGGTCAAGTGTTGCGACTGCAGGCTGGCAATCATACCTGGCAATTAGCCTTGATGACGGTGATAAGGCTTCAATTAAATAGTCGAGCGCAGTTTGTTGCGGTTTCTGAATTTCTTTTGCGTAGTATCTCCTAGATTATTAAAACTCATTTTCTACTTATGTTAACTTTTATTGTGATGGCAGCTCTCCCGGTCTTGCGCCTTGTTTGGCCCATCTTTAACATAGTTTGAGAAATGTGGGTGTAACACTTACCCCCAAGTCTGCGGTGATCGTAGATCGATATAGACTTGTCATCATTTGTACTCGGTATGCACATCTCGTCGCTTCCAACTAATCTTTCCTTTTGTTTTCATTAGTGGAAAATTTCTTTTCAATCTCTTTTGCATTTAATGCTCTTGTCCACGTGTCGTTTCCTCATTGGGCCATTTTCTAAACCGTTGTTAAATCAAACTTTTTGTTTCTCCGGGCAAATCTATATCAATCTTTGTATTGACGTTTCACGACTTTCTTCATTATTTCGATCATGTGGCTGACATTCAAATTAAGGTACGTATTAATTTTCTTCGTCTTCCCTTTATTTCTCTTTACACTCTTAATCAAGAAAGGAAAAGGAGGAAAAAGGCATCCAATATTTGTTAGATTGCTTTTGTATCTGAATTCATATTTTCTCTTAGATCGAAGTAAGAAACTTTTTTTGTTTTTATTTCTATTAGATTTCTTTAGTTTAGCATTACTTGTGAGACTCTAAAATGGCTTCCTCTTTATCTTCCCCTTTATTTATGTCCTAAAAAATTACTCGGTTGGAAGAAGCCAATGATATCCTGAATCAATTTGGGTTGTCAAGGTATTAAGCTAGGGTTCCTGAACCATGTGGATGTATCAACACCCCCCCGATTGGGTTCACTCCCATCACCCTTGAACACATACATTGTGGTCTCTATCTTCAGCCAAATCCAATTCTTCACCAATGGCTCACCTCTATCTATCATGTACCCGTTCAGCTTGCCCTTTATTCATGTCACTCATTTGTGTCGTAAGTTTGATGTGCCTAGATCGTAGATGTGCCTTTGGTGAAAAGCCATGATTTGGGCGGTTGAATTATGGTCTTTGGCGGGAAGTTTAAGATTAAGACCAGAATTCCTGAAGTTGGAGAGGGAATGTCTAAAATTGGAGTTGATTGTATAATTCTGATTTGAAGAAGTGAAGGGTTTGTATACAGCCTTAGGAGGATACTGGGAGTTATTTTTTGGCTTTGGGGTGCTTCCGACATATTTGGAGAGCCGTTATTGAAATTGATGTGCAATATTTGCAAGATACTTCGGTGCTTGTGAAGGCGTCGGCCGCATATAAATTTTGAGGATGTTGACAACGTAGCTTTGGCTTGTATCATTGCTTGTGCTCAGCCTTTTTTTATCGTGATGTATCATATATTGACATCTCCAAAGTAGTTTCTAACATTATGCCTTGCGTTGATGCCGTGTATTATAATTGTGGGCTATGTCAAATTTTAAGTTAAGGTTTAAGCAGTTTGAGCTAAGGCTCGCCAAGGAAGAAAGGATGATGATTTACATAGGACTGGGTACATGGTAACGACATGAGATGGCTGTTTAGACTGTACTGTAACAAATAAATATGCAAGTCAACTAAAAAGATGAGGATTATAATGACTGTGAGCTAACAATGTCAGATTGGTACTTTAACTACTTAAGTATTATATTTACTTATTTGCTTACTTGAAATTTTAAATAACACTTATGCTTTATTTCAAAATTCTCAAAAATACTTGAAATTATAGTTTAAACAACTTTCAAAGTGAAAAAACGCAATTAAGTGTTCATTTTGTAAAAAAATAGAAGCACAAGTCCAACGCACACAATGGTTTTAAGGAGATGATATTTCATAAGTGACGATATAATGATAATCGTAATAACGACACAAACACAAATCAATCAGCATGTCATAAATATTTCAACCAAACATCAATATAAGCAATATAAGAATATATGTAAATTTATATCAGTAAGGAAACCCTTAGGGTCTCTCTGCAAAAGTCCCATGTAAAACAATGGCGATTTGTGAAATCCGCTCTTCAAGCTGGAATTCAAATCCAAACAAATAATCAAATAATAATAACAAACATATTATTGTCAACAACTAGCAATTAATAGCTAACTGATCATTTATCAATTAATCCACGGATTAATTAACTTCAAAAATAATCTTTTTTACTTTCAAGCACAAAATACGATTTATTCTATTCGATAGATGTTCAAAATAATCTATTCGATTTAATTATAGCAGACTGGTGCTTTATTCTGCTAAATATATCACAAACGAAGTATAACTAATTTAACTACGTTAAACATAATTAAATTAAATCATTGTAATTTTATCATTAATTTATACTTCATTAAAACTATCAACCACCATCCGAGCATTCAATAATAATCTATAGCAATACAGATATCATATATTTTATTTAGAGGTGATTAAACTCATCGAAATTCCAGTTGACGCTTTCGCATTCTGGTTTGATCTATAATCGAACGATGTTCGATGTTAGCTCAAATAGCTCAAAATTTTACTAATTTCAAATCCAACGAAATTAGTTCCAACGTGTAGATAACGATGATACGAGTCCAACACAAAATATCACGTTCAAATTCGACCTCGTATGCAATAGTTATTGAGTTTATAGGATTTCAGATTAAATAATTTAACTAAACCAACTTAATTATTTAATTAAGTTAGTTACCCACTCAAAATACATCTTCCCCAAATTTAATTGCCGCATGTACATATTCAAAACTTGCATGAGAAAACCTAATGTCGATCCCTGCCATCTCCCATTTCTCACCCGATTCTCGACGAAACGACACCACAACACCGTCATTCAACTCCGCTATGCGATCTCCACCTCCCTGACCAATCAACTTCGACAACGTCAACCCCTAAAAAATACAACCTGTAGCCTTAGTTCGACTACATTGAAACATCGCTTCCCCCAAACCATGATCAAACCACCCTATACTTGCACCGACCAAGCTCCTTCTTCTGACAAGCTCAAATCCACTAATTCCGTGGCCTAATTCCACCCCAGTCGCTCCAAAATCCAAACCCTATTCACCTTATCCTTGTCCAAACCATCGAACCACCCAAACCAATGTCGCACCTTACAATACCTATACCAAATCGAAGATATCACCAAGACGAACATAAAGATTCTTGTTTTGTATTTTTTTTTTGAGTGGATTATTTGATATTGATTTTTGAATGTTGGGGCTTGGTTATAAAGTGTTTACAGGCAAGAGCAATAAAAAAGAACTAAAAGAAGAGAGAGGGAAGGTTGAGAAAATGAAATGAAAATGGCTTATGTGTTGCATTTTTTTGATTTTATAAACAAAACCAAATACTTTACTTCACTTTAAAGTTAGCCAAAATTTTCAAGTCAACATCATATCAATCAAATCATCATTAACGCATGTTTAAAATTTTGAATTCGATTTGATTTAAAAAGGTTTTGAGAAGAAGGTTTCACGATATTCTGCTATACAATATTCCATTCGCGTACGAACTATGAACGACAGAAACAAAAATACGATCGTGCACCAAAATGCGGCACGATCACAAATCAACAATAAAATACACAGATTATTTTATTCAGTGGAATTTGGCATAAATCAAAAGGAAAACTTGTATATTTGCAATCAATAAGCTAGAATACACTCAGGCGAAAAGTTATTGTATAATATTAGTCTGAGTATTGTTTCACATCACAAATAAAACACGTTCTTGAGTTTTTCTCTCTCACTTACACATCAAAATGAAGGGATGCACCTTGCTGCAAAGTCGAGGTTCCATTTCTATCCGCCTCCTATTGCGGTGCAGCATTCTCCATCTCTCTTCGAGCCCTACAGATGATGTGCGGTACTGTTGATTCATCCATCTCTCTGCTAACTCTGCAAATGAAAAAACGCATAAAGTAACATTATATGTCAAGAGAATAAGACGGTAAAATAGTGTGCTAACGAACAAACCTAATAAATTGTTGAATCCAGTAAGGGCTAGTGTTGTTATTTGGGCAGCGGTCTTGACGATTCGGCTAATGCCATACAAGAGGACGCAAGCTAGCGCAACGATGGCCAATGCGGCGATCAATAAAGTCGCCATAGCAATGAGGTACAACTGAGTTGGATTCAGTATGGGAAATATCTAGAGACATTTGCATTTGCAAAAAAAATAAAAAAAAGAAAAGGAAAAAAGAAAGAAAAGTTAAAAAAAAGAAAAGGAAAAAAGAAAGAAAAGTTAAAAAAAATTGAGGAAAACACGGGCTATGATGTTCTTGAACCAATAGGAGAAAATTAAATGGGGTTTTGGACCAAAGGTCTCTCCCTATTCTCAAAGTCCATGCACAAAAAATCCCTACTCATAAACCCATGTAAATTAGGTCCCTGTTTTGTTATTTTTTACACAAAAAATCCCTATTCATAAACCCATGAGAATAGGGAGGGACCTAATTTACATGGGTTTATGAGTAAGGACTTTAAGAATAGGGACCTTTGGTCCAAAATCCCATTTAATTTTCTCGTATTGGTTCAAGAACATCATAGCCCGTGTTTTCCTCAAAAAAATTTAACTTTTCTTTCTTTTTTCTTTTTTTCTTTTTTTTTCTTTTTTTTCTACAAATGCAAATCTCTCTAGATATTTCCCATACTGAATCCAGCTCAATTGTACCTCATTGCTATGGCGACTTTATTGATCGCAGCATTGGCAATCGTTGCGCTAGCTTGCGTCCTCTTGTATGGCATTAGCCGAATCGCCAAGACCGCTGCCCAAATAACAACACTAGCCCTTACTGGATTCAACAATTTACTAGGTTTGTTTGTTAGCACACTATTTTACCGTCTTATTCTCTTGACATATAATGTTACTTTATGAGATTTTTCATTTGCAGAGTTAACAGAGAGATGGATGAATCAACAGTACCGCACATTATCCGTAGGGCTCGGAGAGAGATGGAGAATGCTGCACCGCAATAGGAGGTGGATAGAAATGGAACCTCGACTTTGCAGCAAGGTGCATCCCTTCATTTTGATGTGTAAGTGAAAGAGAAAAACTCAAGAATGTGTTTTATTTGTGATGTGAAACAATACTCAGACTAATATTATACAATAACTTTTCGCCTGGGTGTATTAGAGCTTATTGATTGCAAATATACAAGTTTTCCTTTTGTTTAGAAATTGGTGCAAGGTTCATGCAAGTCATTTGATCATGTATACATATATAGTAGGTATAATTTCTAATCTCACATGTTGGGCTTGGAAGGCAGCCCACCTAGTTTAAGGGGTAGACAACCCAGTGGGCTTCATAAGAATTCTGGGGATAATAGAAACCAATTATATTGAATAATGTGCGAGTACACAAATGTTTGAAATAAACTATTCGTTGTGTACTGGGAAGGGTTTAAGATTTGGAAGATCACTTGTTTTTTTCACTTACTTCTAATTGAATTTTATCTTAAAAAAGGACCATGAACAGTTCAAATATTGGGTTGGGCCTGTCCACCTACCTGTACACAAAATGAATGCTTTTCAACACTAGTGAAAACAAACTAACTTTAAAAGCATAAATAATCCACATCCCGTAATACCTCTGAATACCATTCACCAAGTTCTCATCCATCTTGTATGTCAAACCAACATACATCTTTTGAGGAAAATTTCACAAGTAGCGATGGAAATTTACGTACATCTTTCAATATCTATATGTAGTGTATGACAATATCTTTCAATATCTAGTGATCAAATCAAAGTAATGGTCCAAAATTGTTCATCTTTTGAGGAAAACAGACTCGCCAAATTTGCTGCGAACTGATTTGAGTCCGCATCCATAAACATTTCAGGAATTTGCTGCGAAACTGATTGAGTCCGCATCCATAAACATTTCGGGAATTTACTGCGAAACTGATTGAGTCTGCATCCATAAAATTCAGGAATTTGCTGCGAAAGGAGCAAACATTGGAGGACCCAAAATGCACACCTGCTGGTACAAGGCTTGCGCAAATGCAAGCGCTTGCACATTTGCAAGCTTGCATTTGCAAGCTTTCACCTGTAAGCTTGTGCGAAGCTTGCACATTTGCAGGTACAAGCTTGCACACTTGCTGGTACAAGCCTGCACCTGTAAGCTTGTGCAAAGCTTGCACACTTGTAGGTACAAGCTTCCACAAATGCAAGCCTGCACATTTGCATGCTTTGCACACTTGCTGGTACAAGCTTGCACAAATGCAAGTGCTTGCACATTTGCAAGCTTGCACCTGTAAGAATGTGCAAACCTTGCAAACTTGCAAGCTTGCACACTTGCAAGCTTGCACACTTGCTGGTATGGGCTTGCACAAATGCAAGCGCTTGCACCTGTGAGCTTGTGCAAAGCTTGCACATTTGCAAGCTTGCACACTTGCTGGTACAAGCTTGCACAAATGCAAGCGCTTGCACATTTGCTGCAAGCTTGCACCTGTAAGCTTGAGCAAAGCTTGCACACTTGCGGGTACAAGCTTGCACATTTGCAAGCTTGCACAAATGCAGGAACTCACCCTCAACCGGTCAACCTCTGGAGGCGACCGGTTGACCTGTCCCGGGCAAATTTTCGTGTGTGCTTTTGCGTTTTGCGTGGGTGTGTTTGGGGTATGCGAGCATGCATTTGTATGCATCAGTGCGTGTGTACTCTTGCTGTGCTTTTGTGTTGTGTGGTGTGTGCACGTAGGGGTTGCATTTTAGATGTGTATGGCTGTTTTTGGCGTGAGCGTGGATGTTTCTGGGGTATGTGCGTGTGTTCTAATGTGTATTTGTGTGTGCTGCTTTTGTATATAACTTGTGTGAGTTGTGTGCGTTAGTGTATATGTGTGTGTGTGTGTTTGCTGGGGAAATGTGATGAGCAGGGTTTCAGAAGTGTGCATGAGTGTGTGTTACTGGTTTATGCATGACAGCTTGTGTGAGTATGGGAGAGTGCAAATCGAATTGTATGCTGTGTGCATGTGTGTATTCTGAGCATATTCTGAGAGTGTGAGTGAATATGTATGGGTGTGTGAGTATATGCAGCCTTGGGTTTTCCATGTGTGCGTGGATTAGCTTGAGTGTGAGTTGTGTGAGTATATATAAATTTATGTGTGAGTGTTTTTGGTTCATGTGTTTTGGTGACGCTCAGTTCAGTGTAAGTATATATATGCTGTACCATATTGTGATGCCCAGCTTTGTATGTTTGTGTTTTGTTTTTATTTTAATTTGGTTACGATTGTGCAAATAGTTATGCGGTTTAAATTAGTCGTGTTACAGGCAACTAATTAAGCTTAATCATTTAATGGGTGTCTAGAAAAGTCGTGTATCGACTAGATTTGAGTAATCAAGTACCATGCTCTATCTAACTACCGGTCTGGTTCGAAAGATCAAGTGAGATCAAAAGTTAATATAAAATTTGGGCTAATTTTCAAAATATTTTTTGAAATTAAAACAAATTTCAAACTTAAAAGGTCGAATTTAAAATAAGAGATATATTATAAATGTTATAATATATTTTCTCAAAATCGTTTTGAAAAACTTATAACCAAATTTCAAAAATTATTTATTAATTAGATTAATAAATTAATTAAATAGTTAATTGATCAAATTTAGTATAATATATATAATGATACGTGTTACATTATCTTGAATTGTTTAGGGTAATGTAAGTATATATGAAATTTTCAAAACTAATACAACAACAACAACTAAGCCATTATTTCCAAACAAGTTGGGGTCGGCTAGAGATGAAACCCAAAACTAAATGAAAAAATCAATTTAAAAGTTATAATAATAACAATAACAATAACAATAATAAAATAAAGTCAAATAAGTAAATTAATAATAGTAACTAAGTAAAATAAAATAAAATATATATGTATATATATAAGAGGAATGATAATAATAATACTAATAGCAATAATGATACAATAGTAATATTGGTCAAATACCAAACCTACGTCTTAGGCTCATGTTCCCTAGTCCTATAACCTAAAACTTATAAAACTCAACGCTCATGGTTCTAGTACATGAATCGCTAACTTCCACTCGCTCCGATCCGTCACCAGCTCTTCGAATATACCCCAATCCTTTAAATTCTCTTTTACTACTTCCTCACATGTCAACCTTGGTCGACCTCTACCTCTCTTTGAGCATTCAATGCGGTCTATAATTCCAACATGCACAGGTGCTTCGGGCTGCCTTCGTTGAAGATGTCCAAACAATCTTAAGCGATGTTGAATTAGCTTCTCCTCAATTGGTGCTACTCCAAGTTTATCACGTATATCATCATTTCTAATTCGATCTCTTCTTATATGACCACAGCTTCATCGCAGCATACGCATCTCTGCTACGCTTATCTTTTGGACGTATTAACTTTTAGTAGACCAACATTCTGCACCATACAATATCACAGGCCTGATTGACGTTTTGTAGAACTTTCCTTTAAGCTTTTGTGGGACCTTCCTGTCATAGAGAATTTCAGACGTTTGTCGCCATTTCACCCATCCCGCTTGAATTCTAAAACTAACATCTTCATCAATCTCACCATTATGCTGTAACATTGATCCTAGATATCGAAATGATTTCTTCTTAGGAACTATTTGTCCGGCCAGAGTGACATCTTCATCCTCCGACCTGATACTGCTGAACCCGCACTTCATATACTCTGTTTTAGTTCTGCTAAGTCTAAATCCCTTTGATTCTAGAGTCTGTCTCCACAGCTCCAGTTGTCTATCAATCTCAATCCTACTTTCATCAATTAGCCCAACATCATCAGCAAATAGCATTCACCAAGCAATCTCACCTTGTATACCCTTCGTAACCTCATCCATCACTAGAGCAAAAATGTAGGGACTCAAAGCTGGCCCTTGATGTAATACTGTGTTAATGGGAAAGTCACGGGTTTCACAATCGCATGCTCTGACACTAGTCATAACATCATCGTACATATCCTTGATAAGTGTAATGTACTTTGTTGGGACTCTTTTCTTTTCCAGGGCCCACCACATCACCGTTCGCGGTACCTTGTCATAAGCTTTCTCCATATCGATAAATACCATGTGTAGATCCGTCTTTTGCTCCCTAAACCTCTCCATAAGTTGTCTTATCAAGAAAATCGTCTCTGTGGTCGACCTTCCAAGCATGAAGCCAAATTGGTTTTTTGAAACAATTGTCATTCTTCTTAATCTATGCTCAATGACTCTCTCTCTCAAAGCTTCATTGTATGACTCATAAGCTTAATTCCTTTGTAGTTTGTGCAACTTTAGATATCTTCTTTATTCTCAAAAATTGGAACTAGTATACTTCTCCTCCACTCATCTGGCATCTTGTTTGATTTGAAAATATTATTGAACAACTTAGTTAGCCAGGCTATCCCTGCATCTCCAAGGCATCTCCACATCTCAATGGGGATGTCATCAGGCCTCAATGCTTTGTCTGCTTTCATCCGTTTTAGTGCCTCCTTTACCTCGGATTCTTGAATTCTCCGAACAAAATGTCTACAGGTGTCATTAGAAGAGTCGTCTATCTCGATCGTAGTGCTATCACCTTCTTCATTAAATAGCTTGTCGAAGTAATCTCTCCATCTATTTTTTATCTCCTCGTCCTTCACCAAAAGTCTATTATTGTCATCTTTGATGCATTTAACTTGGTTGAAGTCTCTTGTCTTCCTCTCGCGGAGCTTAGCTATCATATAGACGTTTTTTTCACCCTCCTTCGTACTTAGGTTATGATATAGATCTTCATACGCCCGACCGCTTGCTTCACTCATCGCTCTCTTTGCGTTCTTCTTTACCACTTTGTACTTTTGCATGTTATCCTCGCTCCTGTGATGATGCAAGCACTTATATCATTCCTTCTTCTCTTTGATAGCCTTTTGCACATCACTGTTCCACCACCAAGAATCTTTAGGTTCGCGTTTATTTCCCTTCGCTATCCCAAACACCTCGGTAGCCACTTTCCGAATGCGTCTTGCCATCTCATCCCATATGTGATTTGCTTCTCCTTCCATATTCCATGCTCCTTCTACCATCACCATATCCTTAAACACCTGTGAGGCGTCTCCTTTGAGCTTCCACTATTTCGTCCGACTAATCTTGCCTCCTTTACCCTGTTGAACACGAATTCGAAAATGAAACTCAGATATCAAAAGCTTATGTTGTGAGACGACACATTCTCCAGGTATGACTTTGCAATCTACACAAGCTCGTCTGTCGTCTCTTCTAGTAAGGAAAAAGTCAATCTGGCTAAAGTGTTGGCCACTACTAAAAGTAATTAAGTGTGACTGTCTCTTCTTAAAGAAGGTATTAGCTATCATGAGGTCATAAGCAATAGCGAAATTCAATATTTATTCTCCTTCTTAGTTTCTATCGCCATATCCAAAACCACCATGCACTCTCTCAAACCCCCCACTAGATGTACCTACATGGCCATTGAAATCTCCTATGAAAAGTTTTTTGCTACTAGGCACATCTCTAACCAAGACATCTAGCTCTTTCCAGAAATTCCTCTTGACGGCTTCACTTAGTCCTACTTGTGGGGCATAAGCACTAATGACGTTCAGAATCATATTACACACTACCAGCTTAACTAGGATGATCCTGTCTCCTAACGTCGACCACTTCGTTTCTAAGGTTCTTGTCAATTAAGATACCTACCCGGTCCTTGTTACGCTCTTTTCCCATGTACCATAACTTGAAGCCTATGTTCTCCACCTCCTTCATCTTTTGCCCGTCAATTTGGTCTCCTGAACGCATAAGATATTTACACGTCTCCTCATCATAGTATCAACTATCTCTCTTAGTTTTCTTGTTAATGATCCTACATTCCAACTACCTAACCGAATCCTACTTTCATCGACTAGCTTCCTTGCCCTTCGCACCCGTCGAGTAAAGTGTGAAGATCCTTGCTCATTTATCACTACATCGGGGCGTCGATGCAGCGCGCCACTAAGAGAGTGACGACCCAGCCCTTACATATTTTTCACCATACCCGAGCCTCGACATGGTGCGCCACTAAGAGAGTGGCGACCAAGCCCTTGCTCACTTTTCACCATATCCAAGCCTCGATATAGCACGTCGCTAAGAGGGTTACGCCCCAACGAAATATAATTAGGTTCCATTTCCATAATTAATTAAAATTGTTTAATTAATAAATAAATTAAATGTTGATTAATAAATGATATAACATGCATATATGAAGATCTATGCGTATAGCTATAAGTGTTATAGTATTCATATTAAATACAAAATGTTTGATTGAATAATATAGAATTAATTAAAAGCTAATTAATTAAAATTTATACATATATTGGTATGTACACAATAAAAAAACTATAAACGTTATAGTTGATTGACTATCTTAAATTGTTTAAGATGAGTAAAATTTTAGAAATTTTATACATAATAATTAAATTAATTAATTTTTTTATATGTTTGTACTCATATACGAGAGGAAAGTGTGACTATATACTGCATTGGAAGAAGTATTTTTAGAAGTGTTCGATAAGTAAATGAGTAAAATATTATTATATGTAAAAAAAGTGTTAAAGTATTCTAAAAAAGAAAAAGAAAGAAGAGATTAGGCCTATTACTAATATAACTACATTTAACCACATGTAACATTACAATAATTATATTCATTTACATTTTTTTAAAGAAATTAAGAGAAGTTTATTGTGTGTGTATAAAATAAATTTGTGTATAAAATAAATTGTACATAGGCATGCCGAGCTGAGACTGATAAGAACATCAAAATAGATTTCTACTTTGTCATATATAAATATTAATATCTTACATACAATTCAGACATAGTGAAGCATGGTGATGCAGACAATTCATATACAAGTGAAACCAATTGGGGGCATAATTTAATATGTGATGCAGCGGTGAATAAAGAAAAATGAGATGCATGCCAGAACCAATGTGCAACGCAACTGGACATGGAATAAAACATGTTTAATTAGATAGCGACCTATTCAATGTTTGTTTATTGTTTCAAATCTTATATCCACAAACGTTTAAATTCTCAAAAGTTTAACATGAACTTATGCATATATATAGCTCTACGCTTAAACTGTTATTTTGTCCACTTATATGACTCCATGCTTATATAACTTGTGATGCAGTGAACCGATTTTGTCGATTTTCTTTTCATTAGCAAGACATAAGCATATGTAATAACTTTTTGTTTATCGCTTTTAAATTTTTTAAAGTTTGCTAATGCAAAAATCTATTTTGGAATCGAATCTAATCGCTATTCCGATATGTGAACTATCCCAAAACAATACTGAATTGTTTTAACTATAATTTATAACTTTTAATTTTATTGTCAGATTTTGATGAATCGTTATCCGTTTGAAATATATTTTAATGTAGCATAACTTTCATGTTAATCACTTTGCAAAATTTCGAAGTTAACTATGGTTTAAACATGAATTAGAACACACATGCATTGTTGTTTCATAAGTGTAAATTCCATATAACAGTGCGGAATTGTTTTGCTCGTAACTTTCAAACGGTTAATCCGATTTCAACAATCTTTCACTTTCCGGAAAGCTTAGAACCTAAGAAACAACTTTTAATTTAAGTGTTTTGCGAAATTTTGATGCTTTCAAGGTTAAAAATGCTGGTTTGATAAGTGGACCTACGCTTATTTTGGAAAATCTGAACCACTGTTGCTTGGAGAATCCCCCCTAACTCAAGTTTTAGTTTACATTTTTGTGATCCGGAAGATGTTTTAGATACATAATTCATTATGCTACAACTTTACTTTTTAAAACATTGTGTGAATATGTGTTTATGACGCCTTAAAGTTAGTCGGAAAGTGAACCAAAATAAAAATGCAACTATTTCTATTGTTATATAAATGCCATACAACTTATGTTATTGAATATGATCTCTCATGGGCTATTTGAGCTAAACATGGGTACATAAATATGTTTAAGGGTTGGATTTTGGTGCATGCTCGATTTTGCTTGCATAAATGAAATAAAATTGCTTAAAATGCAAAGCTAAGGTATGTGTATATGCGTATAAGATAGAAAGATATATTATAGTGATATTTCTTGTTTTCCCGTGTTTCAAAATGCACCCTGTTGATATGTATATAGATATTGTAATATATTGTGTTTTGATTTTTTTTTGGGAATGCTCTCCGTACAAAAGTGACTGTCAAAATTTTTCGAAAAATCCGACACTTAGAATTTTTTTTTACAAAATGTGTATCATATGCGAAAATAGAAAGTCGATAATTGAATCTATCTAATCATAGTATACGATAAGATTTGTTGGACTGTGCGAGCCATATAAAGGATTGAATAAGTTTTGGTGTGATAGTAGTTTGTAAAGTACGAAATAAGTCAGAGTATGAGTTGTATATGATGACGTTTATCTATAAGAAATTGCGAGAACGCAATTTTCTTAACGGGTAATTCACCAATATCATGCTAAGAATAGCTAGGATTTTCAAAAGAAGATGTCTTTCGTTTGATGAGAAATAAAAAAGAATATCGAAAATTCACGTGGCTGAAGCTATACTCTACGGTTTGGATCTTTAGCGGATGTATTGATAGCAATTAATCGTTTATTCCCTGATGCTTTGTCATTTCCCTTTTTTTAATTATAGTTTAAGATCCTATTTTATTTTGGAGAACAAAAATGGAAAAGAGGTTCATGTAATCTATAACAACCCTGATTTTTATGTCGTATAAATAAATTAATTTCTCTAAAGTAAAAGTGTTTGAATTCGAATTATGATGATATATTATGAAAATAAATTTTTTGTTAATTAAATTATATTTAATAGAAGATTTTGTCGTAATAAATTGAATTGAATCAATGATTCTTTTCGAATAGTATATTAAATTGAATATAGTGTTTTAATTAATATGAAATATTTTGAAGTGTAAATAATTTTTATATAAGATTGAAATAATTGAAAAATAAATTTATTATGTAACAGAAGGATGAATAATTAAATATAAATAAGCGAGTTTCGAATGGAACAAAAATTTTAACCACCGAAATTATTTTGTACAATGGAATATAAAGTAATTTAAATTATTACAAATAAATTAAACGAGTTATTAAAAGAAAGGGAAAGAGTAAACGATTGGGCAAATTAAATTAATTAGAATCTAGCCATTAGCTAAACAATCGACCCAAAGCGCGTTTTCTCCTCTCTTTGTTCTGAAAATCTCTACATGTTTCCTGACTCAAACTGAACCCCTATTATCCAAGCATGCCCTAATTCTCCTTATGAAATTCAAAATTGCATCCACTTTATTATATAAAAAAAGAAGAGAAAATCTCTTTGCGATAAAAAAAGGTCGATGTTCGACGGTAAGCGAGCACAACATCAGGTTGGACTGCGACCCCTTAGGAGGTGACGATGGAGCCGGCGCATCACTAAAGTAAAGCATGCAGCGTGATGGAGGAGCTGGGAGGCGCGACGACTGTGGGAGGCAGGTGTGAGGCTCTCGGACAAGATGGCGACGAGGGATGGTGCTTGGGCACGCGAAGTAATTGCTAGTAGTTAGGGTTTGGGCATTTGATTGGGGACATTGAGAAAGAAAGAAGCTCCTTAAAGATGAGTTAATTTTCAACTCACAACTATTGTTTAGACGTCCATTTCCTCCATTTCTATGGAGTATTTGGTAGTGAATTTTAGTTAATATGATTTGAATTAGATGACATTGAATTGCATATATTGGATGAATGGCTGTTGATGTTATATTTGTTGATTGTTGGATACACCTATGTTATGTGTTGTACACAAAATACAGCTGATTGCATTAGTGAGATTTGAAAGTAAAAATTAATCGGAAGGGAATATATGAAT
Organism: Allium fistulosum; assembly: GCA_030737815.1. Taxonomy (NCBI): domain Eukaryota; kingdom Viridiplantae; phylum Streptophyta; class Magnoliopsida; order Asparagales; family Amaryllidaceae; genus Allium; species Allium fistulosum. The sequence continues at coordinate 13,165,119 of JASFAW010000014.1, forward strand.
ATGTGTGTGTGTATTAAAATTGGAAATTTTAAATGAATGAAATATTGAAAATGTAAATAGTGATTCTGGAATGTGTTTTATTTAATATCGATAGTATTGATATTCATAGAAAATAGTAAAAGTGGAATAGTTTTGAGAAAAGTGATGATTTTGGAGATTTGAATAAATAAGTGAATTTTTTAATATATATTTTATATCTACTATGTTTATCTATGATTATAAATATATATATATATATATATATATATAATTGTTATTTATGAAATGATATTTGAAATTTATATTTTTAAAGCGATAGGTTAATTTTATTTGGATTAATAAATTTGATGTCTGTAAAATAATATTTTGAAGTAATTGTAAGTTGAGTGTAATTTGCTTATTGAATGGAAAATATTAGTGTTAAAAAGTTATTACATACAAAGTATAATTTTAGAGAAGCAATTTATTTTGTATTCGGTTATTTTAAATAAAGGAAAATAGATTTAAATTTCTTTAGAAATATTTATAAAGTGTTCGAATTAAGTTATTTTGAAAAGCGAGATTTTGAAATCTCGTTATATAAGGAAATTTTATAAATCTATTTTTTAATGTCAAATATTTAGAAGTTTGATATAAAAGAGAACTTTAAATTGATAAATTATTTTACTACAGTAATTTAAAAGGGTTTGGATTGTAGACGTGGGTTTTAAATACACTATACTTATGTAATTTCATGTTATGGTTTGGAAATTATTTTAAATTGGGAATCCTGATTGGAAAAGTAGAATTATTTAAATCGTTGTTAAAGAAAAGTTTGAATTGTAAAACTTATGTGATATTATTATTATTTTCAATTATTAGAGAAAGACATAAAAGTATGAATTATTTTAAAAGAGAGTTTTAAGAGATTTTTGATTGAATGATCGTTTAAATGATTTCATTGGAATTAAATAAAACTTTGCAAATAATTGTTTTCGGTATTATACAAGGATTTTGGGAAAATGTGAACTTTATAATTTGGTTTTACTTCATTTGGAACTAGATATTTGATATTATTTGAAGATTTCAGGAAAAACGTACTTTAAAACCCTTCCAAATCAATAAATGGTAGAAATGTGTTTTGATTGATTTATATTTCTATGTAACGAGAAATTAGAATAAACGATGTTATAGTACCGTCTGAAATGAGACTTTCCATAATATTTCTTCAATTATTCTTCGGACTTGTTATATAGAATAATATCGTGTGAAATTCTAGATTTTGGAAAAGTTGAGTAAACGAATCGATAACACCATCTGGTATGTAACATTTGGTGATACTATTATGTTTACTCTTTTGACGTATGGCATATGATATTATTATGGGTATGAAGTGTAGTTTATGAACATTGAATAAACGAGCAAGTAATTCTCACACTTCTAGTCTTAGATCTTGTGCATGTGGTAAATGATAGAGGATGGGGGAGGGGGGTTGGTCTCAGTTTGGATTCACTGTCCTTTGTTTCTCAAATTTCATCTCTATTGTTTCTTTGTCAGTTTGCTATTCTCTGTCCGTTGAAAACCAAACCATATGAATCTCTTCTCTTTTAGTACTGTTTATGTGCATGCAATGGTTTTAGAAAATGCTAAATTGAAAAACAATGTGCCGAAAACCAAAAATTGAACGAACAAGCAGAGAGAGGGGGACGAACACGCCTGGAGCAAGCTCCAGCCATGCGTCCATCGGTCGACCGATGGACATAGACCGATCGACCAGTCAACTGCTTGGAGCTTGCTCCAGGCAGTGTCCCGTCTCCCCGGTTGCTCCCCCTACTGCTCGTTTGCCCGATTGAATTTCATCGCTTGCTATGGTTTTGAATGCTGTTTTCTGATGATTTCTGATGTGAATTTCTAGGTTTTGACATCCTTGGTGAATATTTGCATTTCGGTGTTTTTCCTTCTCTAAAATTGTTTTATGGAAGCAATTCAATACACTAATTTTATTGCACTATTTCCAAACTGATTTGCAACTGAATGGTTTTTGAAACCAAAGTGTTTTCTGAAAAGTATATTTCAGTAGAAATAAAGGGTTTTCGAAATATAGTTATATATCAATATTTATTAATGATTTTAAATAATTCAAACATAGTGTGTGTGTGTATTCTTATTAATATATGTATATAAAATAACTTACATTTTCTAAAATTATCATTAGCTTTATAAACCTATATTTTTTCAAAGTAGGATTTCAAAGTAACTAGTTTTAATATAAAATTGCACGTTCTCGGTTGTATGAGAAATTGATTTAAACGGTCTAGTAAAATAAGTGGTATGCAACACTTGCTTTTATTTCATCGGTTAATTCTCACTCATTCAGTTGAACCTTATTTACACAATAGTGGACTTTACTAACTAATAATAAACATTCGAGTAACCCGCATGGTATGAGACACATGAATGTTATTTGAATGGTTACTATTCGTGAATATATGACACTTGTTCTTAAGTTATGAGATTTTATATTCATCTGGTGTATTATGAATTTTATAACTATCTGGTGTATTTATGGATTTTATATCCATCTGGTGATAACACATGTGTTCGATGAGTTTTTATGCTTATCAATCTGAAGTCCTTTTAGGCGCATTCCCCCTTGTGATTTCTAGATTTCATATTGATGATTACTGGATCTATATGATTTGAGATTTCACCGAAATTGCCTTGTGATTTACTTTTTAAAGGTAAAAATGGAATATTTGAAATTTTGGTGAATGGATTTTGGAGTATAATGAGATTCCTTTGAGATTGAACCTAACATGGTTATGTGTTATTCATTGAGATCTAATTTTATCATTATCACTATATCTCACTTTTATTTGAATTAAGACTAGAGTGACCACTACACCAGAAAAGACTTTTGGTAGCGTTGAAAAAACGCTACCATAACTTATGGTAGCATTTTAGAGAACGCTGCTATACGACATGCAACTAAAAGTCTAAAACTTTTTGTTGCGTTGTAGTAAACGCTACCAAAAGTCACTTTTAAATGCAACTATAGGTATTTTCTGTAGGATTTAAAAAACGCTACCAAAAGTCACTTTTAAATGCAGCTATTGGTTTTTTCTGTAGGGTTAAAAAAATGCTACCATAAGTCTTATTTTTTGGTTGCATTTTTTGTTTATATGCTTTTTTTGATTTTCAGTAGCGTTTTTAAAATGCAACTGTATAATTTTTATATTAGTTTACATTTGTTTCTATAGCATTTCTGAAATGCTGCTAAAAGTTATTGGTTGTTTGGTAGCATATTTTAAATGCTACTATTTACGGTTGACGGTTTATACCATTTCCAATAATCGCTTATATACTATTCATATTAAAACGAACGATCAATCGCATAATTTTCATATATTCAAACAAACAATTAAATCACATAATTAGCATATACAAACAATCAATCATATGATCATCATATTCAAATAATTGCAAAAACATGCTAATCTCACAATCAAATATAATATCCATAATCAATTCGATAGTAGTTTTTCAACAAAATAAGTCACATACTACAAGCATTCACAAACAAGTTTCCACAAATGGTACTAACAAAATACGACAACATATATAACAATTAAATTCATGTTCGTTGCTTGATTACCAATAGTTCTTTGTTGTCGACAGTCTTCGCTTCGAAATAGCTAATTACCTGCAAACGAGTTTAACAATCAACAATATATATATATATATATATATGTGTGTATATATATATATGTGTGTATATATATATATATATGTGTGTATATATATATGTGTGTATATATATATGTGTGTATATGTATATATGAAAATCATGTAATTTATAACTCGATATTCTATATTAACACATTAAAAAAAATTGTTCTATTTTTATATGCATCCTATATAGTTCCCCAACGAATACACAATTTTCAATTTACATAGATATTCAGATCAAAACTGGGTTAGAAGTCTGACTGGATTTCATTCTATGTGCAATGTTTCTGAATTTCTTCAAGTCTTCATTATATTGCATGGTGTTATAATCAGAGCTGCCATATGTAGAGCCATCAGCTGTGCTATGACCAGGTCTGATGCCTTCATTCAGAGCTTCTAGAGAAACATGTCCCTCTAAGGCACGTACTACCTGTTCATATAAAAGTCCATATTCATACAAACAAACAATGATGGTATACATAACAAAAGCACTGTGTTGTGAATTCAGTTCATGCTTCTTTGGAAATTTACACACAGCGTCAAATTTATCTGGTATTCAAATATACATCTTGCAACTGCTCTGACTTTAAATATTAAAACACCACAGTTTCATAACTAACCCATAACTTATTCTTGAATCATTCTTCAAAGAACTATGCTATGAAGTCCAAATGAACAACGTCAGGGAAGTCAGGGTAGACGCAAAAAAATAAGGCTAGAAAGTAGGATCCTTCTTCAAAACAGGTCAAATGGCATTTGTTTAAGACTTAGTTCAATCTAAGCATGAATTTTCCTACTTCAGCTAATTCAACAGAGAGCGTAATAATAAGGTGTAAAGCGAAAAGTACAGTTACCTGACTCATCTTTGGCCTGCGTCGTGCAGAGTGATGTACACAAGATGCAGCACATGCAACCATCCGTGCCATTTCGTCATGGTTGTATTTATCTCCTAGCCTTCTGTCAATGAGCTCATCATAATCATCATGCTCCATAGCCTTCTGCAGCAATGGTCTTGCCTACAATACATAACACACCAACTGTAAAAAATTTAATACTTCTGCTTTGCATAGACCTCAACTGGTGCCTTCACCTGTTAAATCGAACATGAAAATTTCTGTTAAAGTATCGAACATGAAAATTTCAATCATAACCTTATATTCTTAATCATATTTTAAAAAGTATTACCATATGGATGGAGCATTCACTAGGAATCATTTTATTCATGGATACAGCAAAGGTAACTCGAGGATGCATGAATCTTTCCCATGTCAGTATGTTTTTATTTTTGTTACACTCGACATAACCTGAATTGACACAAAATTTTTGTCATTGCTTTGTAAACATAATTTATCTTAAAAAATGAAGTAACACACCCGGAACCACATTATACAACACATGTGATTTCACAAGCACTCGAGCACGCTTTAGATTTATCTGGCAAATGGGAAAATAATGGAATTGAGAGTAAATACTCAGATAGTAGCCTCCCTGAATGCTTTGTAGGATGTCAATTTTATGTTATTATTTAAAATAGCAACAAAATTCAGGTTTCTGACTAAAGCGAGTGACATTTTTAAATTATTGTTTGACATAGCAACAAAATTTAGGTTTCTAACTACATCGAACTTGTTAACTTACCAAGCAAAATCTAAGAACTGAGAGGGACTGATAGCGTAACCAAAGATGAACAATCTGCACACCTAACCATGTATATACTAGTATATCATAAGTTGATTGCATACCAGATATATCCTGCATATACATGATATGGAGAAAAAAAAGTCTTTAAATGTTATAGATAAAATCGTTATACCAAACGAATTTTAAATTTTTCCAAAAAAAAAAGAAAAAGGAAAAAAAATAAGTAGACCTTTACAAAAAATGTACCATTATGGAAAAGAACTATGGAAAGTAAAAAAAACAAGATCATGTTTAATTGTGGCAAGTAAAATAAAAAATTAAACGAGTAAAAGAACTATGAAAAAAACATATTGTAACTGTAAACGATTGCAGAGACATACCTAAACGATTTCTTATGTGCTCTCGAGTAGTTGGTAAGAATTAACATTTGAATGTACATACACTCTAAATTTCTAACCACCTCTAGATACCAGTGAAGGTTTCCAAGAACAATACTACACACTGCCTAATAATCGATATAAAATGAAATATGTTATATGTTGTGTAATGATAAAATAGTACTGAAGATGTATTATAAAATAATATGGGTTCTATTACAACTATAGGAGATAGTAAAGAGCTAATAAAATTCAAATGTTTTTCTAATTTTATTTATCATTTCATTTGACTTTTTTATTTTTCTTCAGTACCAATGGTCTGTATTCAACAGCCAAAGCTACACGGTTACTGCATTTATGTTACATTTAGATGATCTTTATTCGATTTATTATATAGTTGGAGGATGTAAATTAAGCCAGACATTAGCCTATATGATACTTGTTATAGAAAAACTGTCATAGAACCATAGCAGTTCCAATAGCAGTGAATATAAGATTTATTGTGTCTGCCATTTGATTGCTTCTGACCATAGTTTTAACAAAGTAATTGTCTGCCATTTGATTGCTTTTGACCGCAGTTTTAACATGGTGTTAGTAGACAATGCCTGTTTATTTATAAACTAATGGAAACTGATCACCATTTTATAACTTTATTTATATTAACTCAAACTTATAAATTATCTCAATTGCTAAAACTTAAAATGTCATAATTTATATTTTAATTAACTTAAACTTATAAATTATCTCAGACTTAAACTTTATTAACTTAGTTAATTGTTATAGTTATCTCAAACTTACAAATTTTCCGTAAACTTAGTTAAGTTATTATTATTATTATTATTATTATTATTACTACTATATATGTAGATATATAGGTTATCTAACAGTAAGTTCTGCAAGTTCAAAACATACCATCATATGGAGTATCTGGGACCCTACAAACACTCCCCCGACGTCACTAGCTATTACTCTCTGCATCACATAGGCTGATTACTATATTTAAACAATGGTGTGAAACATGCATGAAGTGACCAACCTGAGAATAAAGCTTGTAGCTTTCTGTGGTATTTGGAAAATCAAGATCAATAGTCTGCAAAGATAAATGGATTAAACTGACTAGACATCATCATAGCACCAGTGAGATAAATTATCATAAGGATTATAGGCAATTTGAGAAACATAAAACTATAACAAATGCACAAAAAATGTAAGTTTGGACAATCTTAGTAGATGTGAAGCATTTAACTGAATCACGTAAACATGCTCAATATGAAAAGCCAACAATACACTTAGAAGTTTCATGGTGTAATAAATTTTATGAGTATTTTGGTTTTTCAATTTTCAGATGTCTTGCCAACAAGGACCCGCTATTCATAAGGTTCAGTGCCAAAGGTCACTATCATCCTACTAACTATATTTAATCTCGTGTGTCACTCAATAAGAAGATAAAATATTACGATCAAAGAATATCAATTACCATTTAAATATAGCTTATAGTAACATGATTCTGCAACTAATTAAGTTCAAATACTAGTTTTTTACACACCAAAATTCAAGAATGTACAGAACACTATTCCATTAAGTAATTTAAAATTATAGTTTAGTGCAGATTGGCATTAAAAACAAAAGCATAGGGTCAATTCAATAGCTTGATGGTGCCTGGGAAAAGTTGATTGTTGAAACTAATCTAATGACCGTACAAGGAAGCTAACCTAATCTACCGACCATTCACATTATATACAAAGGCTACCTGAAATTCTCCAGGGTGTACTTCTTTCCTTTTGAAGGAGCTTGGTTTCATCTAGGAAAGAAGGTAAATTTAGCTAAATGCTCAAATAAATGATAAATAATATAAACATAAGCTTGATTTTGTCTATGAGATGCATCGTAGTGAGTACATAGAAGATGCAGTGTCCATCGTCGATGCCTCGTACGAATAGTGGTGATCGCTCTCCAGGCCATAATCCATCAATGGACGGTGCTCGAGCTCCTCGTCATGGTCGTACACAAATTCCGGTATCTCAAGCTCCTTTCTCTTCATGTGTTCCCACAGAAACTCTAGCCTATTCACATACCTCAGTTTCCTATACAATCTGCAGTGCACCATAAATAATTGTTTTAAAATCAAAAGAGTAATTGATATATGACATACAACGGATATACATGAATGAATATAGGGTCTTCTACCATCATAATTCATATTCCTTTATTTATTAATCAAACGAATAATTTAAATGGTAGATACAAGGTGAATGAACACAATTCCACAACAAATGGGATACAAAATCTGCTTTCTAAATAGTGGCCTCCTTGTAACCATTATTAAAAGTGTTTGACAAAGCCATGCTTTTGATTAGAAAATAGTAAATAAGATAGTATTGATGGATGATCTAAAATCATGTTTGACCAAGTCTTTTAGCTGACAAAAATATTATTTTAAGGAATCCATGATGACAGCTTATAACAGGATCCTACATTATGACTTGCTCTTTCTCTAAAAATATTACAGGAATTTTTGCAATTTACATATTTTATGTTTTTTTTACGCCAATACACACACATATGAACATTAAGAAAAAGTGAATGAAGTTAACCATACATCATGTGCAAACATGTTTTTTACTATATGTTAAGATAAATTTTGATTTACTTGTTTTTTATGTAAACACAATTATGTTTCCTAACCATTTAGGGTTAACTGTAAAATCCCATAACTCGCTAGCCATACTTGTCATTGAATTCCCAAATATCCATTGAATTGTAATCAACTATTAGCTTGTCACAAGCTTTACTTTCCATGTTATATATTTGAGGCTCAAAATTATGGGGTTTATCATGCTTTCCCATTTCAATTACGCAAAATATACCACAAAAACTGCTGCTCCTATGTACAAGTACTCACTCTACAAGAATACTACAAAAACTTGCTACGTATACTTCAATTGTAGTGTACCGAAATAGCTTGATTTACTTGTGTTGTGTATATGGATGAATTAAACCTCTATGAATTGGTGTATATTTTAATCTATGTAGTTTACTTCACAATTTACAAGCATGATACAATGGATGAATGATACAAAATTATAGTAATGATTGTGTCAGAAAACAGTGCAGATCCTGATGATTTTGTCATAGTAACTATAAAAAAACAAAAACACAAAAAACTACGCATGTCATAATTTCAGAACACAGCAAAAATATACCTGCAAGTTAGCCCATCCCTTTGCGATGTCTTATTCCTCATCATCAACCTCTCCAACATACCCTACATGACTCTCCCTCTTCTTCAGTTGGCAATAAAAGGTTCTTGCAACATAAATATGCATGTTATAATATGGTGCAGAGTTTTGTGCAAGCAAACATAGAAATACAAGCTTCTACGAATAACTTCAGTTCACAATAAAGAGATTACCTTTTGTACCACAACACACTTCTGTGTGTTTTCAAATGATTTGGAAGCTTTAATACTTTGATCTTTCCATATAGTCTTGAAAAAGAACAGCAAAGCCAAACAATATACTCTTAAATAGTTAGGGAGTGGTAATAATATAAGCCATATAAGTCGCATATATATCATGACAAAATAATCGCACTTAAATAGCAATTGGTGTTGCAATTTTATGAATACTATTCAATTATTTATGTTATAAAAAAACATGCCTGCTTGAATGTTATAGAATATGTGTCCATGAGCGAGACAACATAAGAATATATGCATTGTCCTTTGCCAATTCACATGTTACTTTCAATAATTCAGACATTAAAGGAAATATTACAAAATTGCATGCTTCTTTTAGCTTCAATGCATAAGCCGAATTATTTATATCCTCTGATGTACAAGCAAAATGATAAAATTCAAGTACTTGAAAAATTATACGAAAAACGCCTTATTTCATAATAATAAGGAAAAGAAAACCGAACCAGGAAGAATAGCCAAAAACTCACTTTGCATATCTCGGTATTGGATTTGCACTTCTGCTTTAAAAAATACTCCACTGCCTTAACATCGTGGTTTGTCGCCATTTCAAATTTTTAACTTCCAATGCATCATTTTGATCAAAGTCGCTAATAATATTTTCTAAATAAGATAGAGCATCGTTACTAAATTTTGAAACTTCCTTAATTTCAGAAATTTCTGATAGTTTTACAAGCCATTTGATCTACATAACCAAAACAAACACACACAATTTTAATTTAAATTATTACTAGAAAAACGAATGACATGATTTTCCGTATTTCTTGAAATTTAACGGTTAAGTTAGACTCCCAGCATAAATAGATTCATTAGACGTAGTTTGACATTAATCACCTATAAATATTATCGTTTTCCATTACTGGCAGATTAAACCATAGGTGATTTAGTATATAAAAGGATAAACTAATATATTGGCTACTTGATCTGTCTGTTATAATTTGCACAACTGAGTTGCACCATTGTTATCAGCCATCATAACCTGACAACCTATCAAATCGACAAAAACTAAACTTTGAACTTGCATTTGATTGTGCAATAAACTGACCCGGCTTTCCATTCCTAAAAATAATTTAGAATCGTTTTTATAGTTCTTTATTAATTCTATGACAAGCAAGTATATATTTAAAATTCATGTATTCTTCTCTTTCAAAGAAGCAATTTTGGTATATCATATATTGATTTTCCTTTACCATACCATATTATCATATTAAAATATAATTTCTAAATTTACAATTGAAGTTTGAAGTCATTAAGAACAGATCTTTAGTGCTATGGCAAGCAACTAAATTATGGCATCAGTCATTCACAAGTATATTGAAAATTATCCACTTATCCATGTACCAAGTAAAACATGTTTGCAATAACAATGAAAAAAGATGAATATGTTCCAACTATAAAGTTGTTCATAAGCTAGAATGTCAAAACTGCAAACATTTAAGAAAAAATGATTGAATAACATGGTTTTACTGAATACTGATTAGCTAGCAATTAATTTAAATTAATCCAGAATATAGTGCTGACAAACTAATACCCCTGAAGGTCGGTATATGGTAATGTTTATTAACTAGTGAATTGTATTAAACCTATATAATAACAATAGTACCTCAACTGTAACTCGATATCTGATTAAACCAAATTCATGGAAGAATGGATGTAGTTCCTTCACAAATTGAATTTATCTGCAATCTAAACGTGATAAAGCCATAATGTTGTCTTGGTCTCCAAGGCCTTAAGGAATTCTGGGCTCCATCTAAATATCGAAAGTTGCACAAACAAATTTGATGATTCATTAACTGAAATTAATGCAACAAACTACATAGGATTGAATGTGAAATACATAATATCAAATTAAACCATGTTCTATACATATTTTCATTATAATAACATAAATAATCATACACTAAGTTCTTTCTTATGATAGTTTCTTTGAAATTACTCCCTGCTAAGATTAAAACACTTGTTCATCTAAATTCCACAAACAAAAACTTGCAAAATTATACAACAAATAAATAAACCTTTAGTAAATAAATATATGAACTGAAATGCAGAGCTTTGCTCAACACCATAAAAAGTTAGCTTTAATAAATAAAAAAAGCATCTAACCAGTTTTAGTTAGGCAATCTCCTCAGCTTCCGAGTCCTTCAAAGAAACCCTAAGTTGATTAAACCTACGATTAGCGCTTGTTTTACTGATAAAACTCAATCGATTTGATCGTGAATTTGAGACTGACTGCGACGGTGGCAATGAAACGATCAGAGCTCAAACCGAAGACAACACCTTATCCATTTTATGATTCACAGAATGACTTGGTAAATTATAATTTTGTTGGCTTAATACAAAATTAGGTCTTAGAAGAAAGCCACTGTGGAGGAATCCATATCGACGAAGAGTAGTATGCATAAATCTTCGATCGATGGAGAGGATTAGCGCGTCGGAGAGGATTCGATCGACTGTTAAGCGGAGTAGCATGTCGGAGAGGATTGGATCGACTGTGAAGAGGACAAGGGGGAAAATGAAGTAGACGATGACAATGAGGAATTAGGACAAGTGGGTTTTCAAAGTGAGGAAAAATGAAGAAGCGAAAACTAAAATTAAAAAAGCATAACTACTGTTTTAGATTTTAGTAAAGGCGGGGTGAGCGGTAACTTTTGGTGCTGATGAAATTAGAGCGTAAAATTGATAATAGTTGCATGTTTGAACGCTGCTAATAAGTGCAACTAAAACCATAATTTTTTGTAGTGGACCCATTTATTATTTTATAATATTCGGGTCAGACCGGGATGTTTCGGGTGCTTCTAGAGGATGACTTCTAGAGTTGGACTTTTCAAGAATTAGCTAGTCTTTTAAATCATTTTGTATATATTCTTGTTGTACCTATTTTGTCGTTGAGATAGAGACTCAATTTGTGTACTCCCTATGTTTTATTTTGGGTTGTCGAGCATGTATATTTTGTAGTTTATCATGTATACGCTCTTATTCGCTTCAGCTGTGTATCTTATATATATTCTGCTATTTATTCTGTGATTCTATGTCGGTAATATTATATTGTTCTGAATCATAATGAGCCATCGTATTATTGTTTTGCGCCTGGATCGTATACATTGAATTCCTCTTTATAAAATAAAGAGGAAAAATTATAGTCATATAATTCGACGTATTCGATACTTGCCCAAAGTAATATTACGGATGATCGATCCTAATCAGCCATATTCTCCTCATTAGCAGATGATATTACTTACTAATATCCTTTGTTAATGAGGGCATAAAGATGGGGCATAATGACGATATTACTTACAATCCCACTCCCGAGCAGAAGGCCACTACCAGGATGTTCTTATCAACAGCGTTAGTCCACGTGGACTCCTTGATGAAGCGTTTTACATAGCAACGAAGATTCTCGATCGGCCCGCATCTGATGTTGTCTGGCTCACCAGCCATCACAACATTAATCTTTGAAGTGAACCGAAGAACCTAGTTTTGAAGTCTGTGCACAACTGAATCCACGAATGTGTTACCCAATTGTAGGTGCAGGAACCAACTGAAGGCCGGTCCTATGAGTGTAGACGGGAAAGGAAGTTGCAGGACTAGAAAGCTGGCCAGTACGGGTGAGATTTAAAAGCTATGATGTCATCCGACGGGTCAGCATTCACATCGTATTTGTCAATAGACGGCAAGAAATACTGCTTGTGAATGTATGTACTTAAAATTTCCTCGGAGAATGGCTCTACATCCTCGTTATGTCTTGGCATTCCGAGCTTGCATTTTATTGTATTGTTGATGAAGACGATTCATTTTCTCTCGAAGGCTAGCATCTACCTATTGCAGAAGTATTTAGTCTAAGACCGGCTGTGGGCTCGGCCTGCATCCATATGAAGTGGGAGAGCGACAATAATAATGCGATGAAGAATGACGATGATACTGAGCTGGAAAAGTGGACCTCTCCATATGCATAGGGGACGACCGTGAATGACTGGCTCGCCGTTTTCTTAATCTATTTCTAGCCACATCCCTATTGGACTGGAAATGTGCTTAAGGCGGATGTGCTCCTTGTCACATGGTCCAACCTCAAGTCCTGAGCTCCGTCTATCGCTCGAAAGCATTCAAAAAAAGATGGTCGTCCCGCTGAAGGGGAATGGCAATTCCTCGGTTCTATGTACAGCCAGCTCTGGATCAATGTCAATAACATGACTTGGCCCACGCACAACATGCCTTCTATGGTGAATATGAGCTTCCCCGATCAAGGTTTCAAACACCACCCTCTCCTGAACGGTATTAACAAAATTGTAAACGGTGGGGATAATAGGTTGAATAGGGGTTAGCTCAGCCATCGAATGGGCCAGAGAAATGAAACTAATGGTCGTTTAAGCGCCCGCATTATCCTCGGATCATTCACTTCGTCGGCTAGAGTCCTCACGTTAGTTAAGCCTTGAAGTACACTTCATCACATATCGTTACTCGACCCGAAAATGGGACAAGCAGTGCTGGCAATAGTGTTACCGTTAGTCACGGTCACAGAAGTTAATACTTTCATTGTCGCCATTAGGATTAAAGACAACTAGAACGGATTTTTTATGGAGAAGAAAAAGTGAAGAAATGTGAGAGCTTTCAAGGAAAGCTCACCTTCTAAGGCCAAAATGTTGAATAAAAATTTAGCAAACCTTAAATTAGACTAATGTGTTTGTATTAGCAAATATTACTTATTAACATGTGGTCGAGATGTGTTCCAGCTGTGATTCCATACAAAGACATGCTTTGTGTAGAGAAAGGAGACATGCTACAGTAGTATGTGCGATATTGGCAAACATGCTACAATAGCCGGTACACTCAGTCGTACTATTTCACGTGTAGTACGCTTTTTCAAGGAATAATATTGGATAGAAGCTTCACGTGCACAGTTACGATTAATTGCTTATTGTCGAAAACGGCTAAAAACAAAGCTGAAAATTACTAAGGCCGAAGGGGACGAGTCGGGTTTCACTCGTTATAATGAGATGGGCTATGAGGGATGGATCGAGGGCGAGATGAGATAGAGCTGGTTTGAATTAGGTGGACTTTGAAGTCCGGACCGGCCTGCACTAAGCCAGCCTTAGATGTGTCTCAGGCTAATCTTTTACTTATGAGAAGGTCGAACGGTAGTTGTCATCTAGGACATTTTGACGTTCCATATAACCATGGTATAATGAATTTTTATTTATAATAGTTTGAACCATTGCTTTGCACATGGTCATGTACGCACGCACGCGCACACATACATTTACATATGTGTGTGCGCGAGCTAAATGAGTCTGTAATATACACATCCAATTGTTATGTTTAGCACTTTTTTAGGACATAAATGTCCTTGGTCGGACCGAGGGTTTATCGGAATTCAAGAGGTTGTACTGTCATTTGCTATGGTGGAGTACAATTAACACACTTAACTACTTAAATTCACCACACAAATTCTCTTTTTCTATGTATGTACTATGCACACACATAAGTATGTGTGTGTACACACACAATGTTGGTTATAAAACATTACCCTCCTGTGATTATTATTTTTTATTTAATGAAGATACCAAGTCTAAAAAAGGATATGTTTTTGCTAAAATCTAACAACATTAATACTGTACTTCATTACGTAACTATATCTAAAAAGTGATAACTTTCGAACTAATTTTACAAAGTCTAATATGAGTCTGGTAATCTTGTTAATTAACATAGTTAACTCTATTATTGTTAAATTTTGTGACACTATATGATGGAGAATTGAAGGGGAGGAATGTAGCTTGGTGTCGGAGAAGACGGTTCGCAAATCGGAGTCCGGAGGAAGAAGATAGGAGGGAAGAAGCTGGTGCTGTTTTTCTGTTAGAGGTCAGATGTCTGGCTGAGAGGGCCAAACGTCTGACGAGGTTCAGGTTGGTTCCCGAAAGGTCCTGCAGACGTCTGGTCCCTCTGGCCAGACGTCTGGGCCTGTCTGGTTCTGTCATATTGAACCTGGCTCAGACGTCTGAGGCCAAAGGTCAGACGTCTGAGGCGGTATAAACCTGTTTTTTCCTGGGTCGGGTTTCTGAGCTGTTTTGTGATTAGTTGAAGGGCAAAGTGGTCTTTCGCTAGGGTTTTCTCTGTTAGTAGATATACTCTTTTCAGGTTTGAAAGGAAAAAAAATTCATCATCTCTAAACAAGGGATTTGTCCTCCATTAATTAGGGTTTTAGGCAAAACTCTATTTCTTCAATTCTAATCTCCTCAAACATATATTCTTATTGAATAGATCATTGTAATCAATCTCTTGTACTCTTCTCATTTGGTGATAATAAAAGAACTCTCTCAAAGTGGATGTACACTAACGCGACGTTAGTGGAACCACTATAAATCGGTGTGTGATTTATTGTTTCGTTATTGCTTATTATTCTATATTGCTTGTGGTGTTATTGTGATCGTGTTTGGATTTGGTTTTATTGAATTCTTCGAGTGTTTGGTTGTTTTGCACTATCTATCACGATCTAGCTTTTCCGCGTGCGTTTGGGGATTTTAGTTTGAGCGGTCTCGATCGAAATCCACCATAACATTTGGTATCAGAGCTTTGAAGTTGGTAGGTGGTTGTTGAAATGCCGGAAACGGATACCTCTGAAAATTCAATGGTTGGTCCAAGTAGTATAGCGCCGTATGTGGGTCGTATGTGGCGTCGGGATCGCAATTGGTTATCGACAAGTGGAAAGGCGATAATGATTTTGAAAAATGGCAATGGAAGATGAAAGCGGTTCTAAGGAGGAATCAGGTACATCGAGTGGTGTTTGATACACATTTGTTGCCGGCGGACATCTCGGATGTCGAGAGAGAAGAAATGGAAGAGTGGGCATTTACTACACTTCAACTTGCTATGGGAGAGAATGTGATCTCTGAAATTAGTGGTGAGACCACCGCTAAGGAAATTTGGGACAAGTTGGAAGAATTGTATATGAAGAAGTCTCTAACTAATCGTTTGATCTTGTTGCGAACGTTTTTCACCTATAAGATGAAAGAAGGAACTTCGCTAAAGGCACATTTGAATGTGTTTGATGATTTGCTAATGAAGATGAAGGCAGTAGATTTGAAGATTGAGGAAGAGCAAAAGACGATGATATTGTTATGTTCGTTGCCGGACCGTTATACGAGTTTCTCAAATAGTTTGATCTATAGCCGGGATATATTGACGTTAGATGATGTCAAGACGGGTCTTCTTAGTGAGGAATTGAGAGATCAAATGAAGGAGTTGAACGTTGGTGGTAGTAGTGCCGGTAATGGTCAAGGTTTGTTTGTGGAGAAGGAAAGATATGTGAAGAAGGACAACTGGGGGCGTTCTAAATCAAGGAATCCCGTTTGGAAAGGAAAATCAAAGGAAAGGAAAGGAAAGTGCTATATTTGTAAGAAACACGGTCATTGGAGAAATGAATGTCCGGACAAGGAGAAGGGTAAAAGGGAAGTAGCATCTTCATCTATAACGGTGGAGAGAGGTGTTGGTGAGGAAGACGTAGATGTATTGACGGCGGTAGCATCGGATGTTTCCGGTAGTGAGTGGGTGCTCGACTCGGGGGCGTCGTATCATATGACGCCTAATAGGAATTGTTTTTCCTCTCTTGTTGCTAAAGAGGGAAATTCAATTATTATGGGAAATGGTGCTATGTGTAGGTCTCAAGGCATTGGTTCCGTGCAAATTCGAATGTTTGACGGAGTGGTTCGTACTCTCACTAATGTGCGCTATGTTCCGGGACTTCGAAAGTCTCTTATCTCTTTGGGGCAATTGGATTCTCTTGGATGTAAGATCACTATTGAGAGTGATAGTTTACGGGTTTCGAAAGGGGCACTTGTGGTCATGAAAGGTGCTAGGGCTCATGGTGTTTATTTGCTTCGTGGAGAGACCGTAGAAGGTGAAACTTGTGTAGGTGTTGATAGTTCTCGTGGATTGGATGCGACAAGGTTGTGGCATTTGAGGTTGGATCATAGCTCGGAGAGGAGTTTGGAGATTCTTCGGAAGAGGGAGATGATCAATGGTGAGAGTTTCAACAAATTGGAGTTTTGCGAAGAGTGTGTCTTGGGGAAGCAAACAAAAGTATCATTCGATAAAGGAAAACATGATTCAAGAAATGTTCTTGAGTATGTGCACACGGATGTATAGGGACCGGCACCGGTATCTTCTTTGGGAGGAGCAAGATATTATATTTCCTTCATAGATGATTTTTCTCGTAAATTTTAGGTGTATGTAATGAAGGCTAAGTCGAAGGCATTTGCAAAGTTCAAAGCATGGAAGGCTCTTGTTGAGAATGAGAGTGGAAAGTCTTTGAAGGTTCTTAGGTCCGACAATGGCGGGGAGTATGTTTCCGGAGAATTCTTAGAGTTTTGCAAGCATCATGGAATTCAGAGACATTTTACTACACCGGGAGATCCGCAATCAAATAGAGTTGCGGAGAGGATGAATCGTACTCTACTAGAGAAAGCTCGATGCTTGAGATTGACATCGGGTTTGTCTAAGGGATTTTGGGCCGAAGCTTTGTCAACCGTGGTGCATATCATTAATCGAATTTCGTGCTCCGCTATTGATAACAAAATTCCGGAGGAAGTGTGGAAGGGAAAGAGTATTGACTTGAGCTATCTTCGTGTCTTTGGAAGTCCGGTTTATGTGCATGATCCGGATAATGATAAGCTTGAACCAAGAGCTTTCAAGGGGGTTTTGCTTGGCTATACGGATGGAGTGAAAGGCTATCGGATTTGGAATCCGGAAACGAAGAAGGTGACAAACTCTCGTCATGTTATGTTTGATGAGTCGGCATTGTTCAAGGAGAATGAGAGCTCATCGGATATTCCGGTCTTGGTTCGTGATGAATCGAAGGAGAAGGAAATTATTCCACCATTTCGTCCTAGTGGTAGAGGAGGTAGAGTAGTTGAAGATGCTTGTGAAGAAAATGCGGTTGATGTTACATCACAAAGTCCACGTGGTGCCTCTAGTAGTGTTGGTGATGTACACGAGCCTAGAGAAGTTTCGGTTCAAGGTGGAGCCGAAAGGAGTTTGGGTGAAAATATTGTTACTCGGGTTGGTCGTCGTCCCATAAGACCACCCGAAAGATATGGTGATTGGAACTATCTTAGCTTTTGTGATAAGTTGGACTATGCACTTCATGTAGTCCAAGATGAGCCTTTGGACCTTGATGACGTCATGAATTCGAGTGATAGCTCGAAGTGCATTTGTGCCATGAAGGAAGAGATGCAATCATTAATGAAGAATCGAACTTGGAGTTTGGTTCCGCTTCCTAAAGGAAACCGTGCTATAGGGTGCAAATGGATTTACAAGGTGAAGGACGATGGAAGATACAAGGCTAGGCTAGTGGCTAAGGGGTTTGCACAAAGAAAGGGTATGGAGTATGATGAGATATTCGCACCGGTCGTGCGCCATACTTCCATACGGATATTACTTGCCGTAGTTGCTATTCACGACTTGGAGTTGGAGCAACTTGATGTGAAGACCGCCTTCTTGCATGGTGACTTGGATGAAGACATTTACATGGAGCAACCACAAGGTTTTGTTGTAAATGGTAAGTCAAATATGGTGTGCAAGTTGAAGAAATCACTATATGGGTTGAAGCAATCGCCTAGACAATGGTACAAGAGATTTGATCATTTTATGCTTGAAAATGGTTTCAATAGAAGCATCAAGGATGCTTGTGTGTACTTCAAGAAGTTGGGAAATGATTGTTGGGTGTATTTACTCTTGTATGTGGACGACATGCTCATTGCTTCGAAGGACAAGAATGAAATCAACAAGTTGAAATTGCAATTAAAACCGGAATTCGAAATGAAGGACCTTGGAGAAGCAAAGAGGATATTGGGCATGGAGATAGAAAGGGATCGAAAGCGTTTTGAGTTGAAATTGACTCACAAGGAGTACATTAAGAAAGTGCTTTGTCGGTTTAGCATGGAGAATGCAAAGGCGTCAAATACACCTTTACCTTTGCATGTGAAGCTTTCGAGTAAAGGGTCTATCTTGGAGAAAGACAAGGCTTATATGGCAAAGGTGTCATATGCAAGTGCGGTTGGAAGCTTTGTAACATTCCCCCTTTTGATCGCCTCCAGTCGGTAATTAAACCAACTCGAAACGTTCAAAAAGACGAATTGTTATTTAGTTTATAAGGTTTAAACAGAATCAGCCACAGAAACACAGATAATAACAATCAATTAAAACAAATGAATCTTTATTTCATTACTATAAATCTTTTTATATACATCAGAGTTTATACAATTTTTTACAGATACAGCGGAATATCATAAAATACAATTTTCTCGAAATAAATGATTCTTTACTCTCTCTCTAACTTCGCTGCTCGAAAATCTTCAAGCTGTAGAAATACTCGGTCTGACCCGAGTATTATATTCAAAAGAAAATAATACACAGGTCAGTCTAATTCAAACCAGTTTATTAGTGCATAGAGGCAGTAATAATTTAAATAGACGACAGTCACAATAATTCTCGTCTATCCGACTCTTTTAACAAAGAAATCGGATAACGAAAATTTTAACACTAAACAGTGTTAAACAATAAATCAGCAGATTTAAATCATCAACAGAGATAAACAGTGTTATTGGCTGCCGTACACACGTGTGCATTCGTACACGTGTGCACTGCCCCGCCAACTCGAGTGCACAAGGTCAAGTCTAACAGCCAAAGTTCAAATGACTCAAGTGAAGCTACAGGTCAGCAACAAAACATGAAACAGTGCAATACTAACTGGACAACAACAAAAGCTACCAAGTGAACCAACAGCAACTGCTACAAATACACAGAGGCAACATCACATAACCAAACTGCAACAAGATCAATATGTCCAAACTGTATGCAATGGATGCAGACGTACAAGTGCAGCTCAACACAGTGAAACAAGTTCAAGTGGCAACATTAGTGAACATTTGCAGTGTCAATGCCGAAATGAACAAGTGCAGACATGAATATTAATGCATGAACGAGTGTACAACATGCAACTGTAACAGATCAGATCAATGTACATATGTTAAGACTGGACTGAAGAACTCAAATGACCAAAGCTCATATGCATCAAGTATGCCACATTCAAGAACAAGCTCAAATGCACTTAATCAAGTACAGTATCATATAATCAAAATGAAGTACCAGACTTAAAACAGAGGACAGGGAAGTAATAACAGCAAACCAAATGCCATCAAGATAAATACAATGTAGCATACAAGTAATGCGAAACTGTCAAGTAGACAGAGAATCATGAAACAGTCACATATATACATACATGAATGTATATATATACATGAAGTATCAAGTGCCTAAGCCACAGTGAAATGCTTGAGGCAAAAGCAAATATACAATAGAAATAGAACTTGCCGAATGGAACACATGGATCAAAATCATGGATAAAGCATGCAGTATGGAACAATGCAAATGAAGACCAACACACAGGAAAACACAGTCAAACTATGATCAAGTGGCTACAGAGTGAAGTGCACAACAGACTCAGGTCTCAATCCAGACACATTGAACGTCATATATACTAAATGATCAGTGGACAATACATGAAGTCAATGCTCGGGTTAGATGGAACAGCAGGTACAATCAATGATGCAAGAAAATGAACAACCTGGTTGAACAATCTTCACAACCAACTGATCAAATTTCACAAAGCAATGGATCGGCAAAATAGGAATTTAGGTAAAATAGTAACTTGGTGTTATATTTTAGACTTGCTTTAGGAAATTCAGGTCAACCTGGGTTTTTTTAAAAAAAAAATTCCATCAGCTTCTTTAATTGGGAAAAACAGATAGGTTGAAAGCCTGAACAAATTTGGTTTTCAAACAAAGTTTAAATTTGTTTTATCTTGAATAAAATTTTAAACTAAATCTATGGGTTAACAAATATATTAACCAAGACTAGAGCAAGAAAAATAAGAATTTTAAATTCTTATATCCTGGAAACTAAAGCACAGAGAGGTCTCAGGTCTTAAACAACATGTAGTCATCCAGACATCTATATATATACATAGAGAAGATAAAGCATATATATATATAGCATACTCATACAAGCTTGTTATCATGTAACAGATTTATATGCTTAAATTTTAAAATGTAACATAATTCGAAGAAGATGTGAGTAATAGAAATTACTCACCATTTTTCCACGCGATCCTTTCCTCGATCGAGCTAAACAACTTCACGCCATCACGAAGTCGAACCATTGAAGCCGGTGCTCAAATTCGCCAGAGAATTGAGACGACGACTTTGATTTTGAAAAGCCCTAAATTTTCCAGATCGAAGCCCTAGTTTTTCTTTGTTGAAGAGGAGCGATTTTTGTAGGCCGCCATTTTTTTCTTTGATCGATTTAGGTTTACGAATGAGAAATGAAAGAGGGGGGTCGGGTTCGTGTTTTAACCGAGACACATCGTGAAACCAGGCGTGGGCTAAGGCATGATTTAAGGGGTATGGGCTGGTATGGGTTAAGGTGTGTTAGTTTTTTTTTCTTTTTATTTTGTTTTTATTTACTAATAAAGTATGTTATTTATTTTGGGAGATAAAATTTATTTCCTTTTTAACATCTTTATCTATCTAACATTTATTTGCATATATCATAACATATCAATTTCAAAAATGTAGAGTTTTAATTTAATCGAATAAGATGAATTTGATTTTAAAATCCAAAGATTTTATACTTTAAAATTTCAAAGCAAATTGCCTTATTATTTATAAATTCCGATTCAAATTTAAATTCAAATATATTCCTCAAATTAAACTTGAAAAATTCGAGCACATTCACAATTTAAATAAATTTAAATCAATTATTAATTTAAAATAATCTAAAATTTTGGGTAAAAATTCAGGTTGTTACAGAAATTCAATTTGAATTCGATTTAATTTTATACGCGTTTATACGCCGTATGTTCATAAAACAATTCCGGTAAATACGAAAATTGAAATCCAGTAATAATTCAATATTACGGACCCAATGAAACTTGTTTCGTCAACTTCCGAGACTGTGCCTCGGAAGACTATTTTTAAATTCAATTTTAAACGATACAAATTTCAAAATTGAACAAATCGCTTTCAAATTCAATTCTGAAGCTTCTATTACCTTCAGTATTATCAATATGAATTTTCTAAGCCTTTAAATTATTTTTAACCGGCTTAAAATCGAAGATTCAAATTTATTCAACTTTCAATAGATTAAATTCAAAAATTTAATCGATAATTCATTTTGATAATTTGAAATTCAAGTCAAATCATCATTCAAATATTTAAAATAAATTAAATATTTTCAATTTAAATCGTTCAAAATTCAGGGTCGTTACAAACTCCCCTCCTTAAAAACTTTTCGTCCACGAAAAGGAAAGGTTGTTAAAATTTCATCGATATTTATACTCTAGTAAAAATTTTTTTTACTAAACTTAAAACTCATTACAAATAAATGAATATAGGATTCATTTCATTTGTTTAATCTTACTAGTTTTGTTTAACTTCTCTTTTATTCAATGATTTCTACAATCATTGATTTCTAAAATCAAAACACAAAAGTCTTTTATCAACATTTTCGGTTTACAACTCAGATTCAAACTTAAAATTCTTCATATTAGAGATTTATATAATATATCTTCCAAAGCTGTGGACTTTCAAAACATTTCAAAAAGCCTCTTTCTTAATTTATTAAGTTGGAATTATGAAATTTTAATTTCAAATTATTGATTCACTATTTACAGTTTGAAAATACTTGCTAACTCGAAATTTAACAAGTCCATCTTCGTTCTCACAGACATTAGACATACGCTGGCCAGGCGCAGGTCTAAAAATCTCCAAGTACTAAACATACTTGCTTCAATTCCCAGTGAAAATACTTTTAAAAATTCTTTTAAAAAAAATGGATATGGAAAGCACGTTCCCCCATGGATTACAGTTCCACCCGGCGGTTACGCTACTTTCCCAGTAGAGTCGCTTGTGGCTGTAGATTTCTCATCTCTTAAATTTCGCCATGGTTGTCGCCATAGATTGCAGTACACACGGCGGTTACGCTACTATCCCAGTAGAGTCGCTCGTGTCTGTAGGCATCACGCCCCTCAAATTTCGCCTGGCATTAGATTGCAGTTTACTCGGCGGTTACGCCACTATCCCAGTGGAATCGCTCGTAACTGTGGGCATCTCGCCCCTCAAATTACGCTAACAACATCAATCAAATCTAATCTCATCGCGATGAACTATCGCGAAGGATTTCCGATTCAAATAGTCACTCTGACTAAAATTCTACGTAGCTACGAATTTCAAATGGACACTCATCGAGAGTTCCAATACCTTCTTTAATAATAAATGGAAGGTACTTTTCCACATCCTCAGTTTAGAAAACATAATATCATATATGTAGTACTTTCATTTCCCATTTCGTACATATAACATCTATGTAAACATACATAAGATTTCCATAACAATGTCTTTCTAAACTAACGGTTTCAAATTTACCGCATTCATATATATAAGTTCTAAAACTTACATATCCATATTCATAACAAAATAGAGGATTTCAAAATTTTCCTCTAAGTCGATTTGGAAATTCTAAGGTTATCTCAAACCTAATTCATATTCATAATTCCATTTATTATCGACTTTCACATTCGATTTGAATTACACGCTACATCGTCAATTCTCAACACAGAATTGATGTCTATCGATATATAACCTCTGAGCTCGTACGTCTCAGAGAAGGGTGTTAAGCTAAGAGAATAAATTCTCCGCCACCAACAGATATATATTTAATAGAGATCAATTGCTATGTCATCAATTCACAATGTTAGACATGCAATCCAAATCATCATCTGAAATTCAAAGCTCAACTTATATTGTCTTTGATGTCGAAGTTAAACTCAATTTTAACTTAACGATTCAATCTTTTTGAAAAATTTCAAATTGAACTAATTGTTCAAATTCTCATTTAACTTTTCAACTTCGACTTCAAAAAATGAACTTCAAATCATTTATTCCTTACGGAATATATTCACAACATGTCATATTTGGAAAACATTTCCATACTTATTTAAAAATAAGTAATTCACAATCCATTTTATTTTCAACATTTGAAAATATTCGATATACTTACATCAAAATTAAGTATATATTTCATCTTTAAGGAAATCATTCTCTTTCACGTTTTCATTTGAGTCAAAAGGAATGTTACGTAAAACATCGTTACGACAACTCAAAATCACTAGTATAGGGATTCGAGATTTAGATAGATGTATAAATCCCAATACTATACAAAACATTTCCTTTCGGAAATCATTTACTATAACAACAGTGTTATAGTCCATCATTTCCTTATATTTGAAAACGTCTATTTCAACAATGAATGTTGAAATCTATGGTTTCGATATTCAATGCCTTTGAAAATATCTTTTTAAAACAATTACTTCGTTTTAAAATATCACTTTCCCAAAACATGTCCATTTAATTCAATAATATATTCACGGTCCAAAATTGTGAATATACATCTTTTAACAAACTATAAAGAATTTACTTATCAAAATAAGTCATTTTCGAATTTATAAACAATGTTATAAATTCCATTCCTATTCATAAAGACTTCAATTTATAAAAAAATTTCTTCATTAATCATTCCTTTATAACTCAATTTTATATCAGAATTTAATTTATAAGTGAATTACTTATAAATTCTTTTATTTCGCAACTTCGAATCATTTTATAACTTCACAATCTTAATTCTGTAATTTCCATTCACTTATGAAATCCATTAAATATTTCACTTTTAACACTTATACAAATTCATTTTAAAATTCCAATATAATATCAATCTTTTCAAGTCTTCAATTTAAACCGTTTATAATAATTCAAAATTTCCAATTTAAACTATTATATAAATTTATCAATTTTCCATTTCCAAGATAATCAACTAGTTCTTTAGTAAATCATTCATCGAATTGATTTTTCAATTAAATCACAATTGATTTATTCACATTGGATTTTACTAACATTCATTCATATCCAATTAGTTCACATTTACTAATTTATATTCAAGTTAGTTTACTTCAATTCAAATCAAATTTGGTTCTATTTAGATTTCTTACCTTTCAATTTGAATTCAATTACATAGCTTTCAAATTCCATTAATACAATTTCATTAACACTTAATGAATTTCTATACGATCAACGAACAACCAATGCCCAAACTATTTAACCAAATTTATTTACTTTGCTTATATTCAATTTGGTTCAACACATTTAATTTCAATTGGTTTATATTCCAATTCAGATTAAATTTTTTATACTCACCATATTCACAAATTCACTTTTACAGTTAAAGTTGAATTTTCCTTTATATACTCAAATTCATATTCATTCTTCACTTTATCAATTCATTTTGATATCAAATTCAATTTGATTCACTATTACTTAAGCCATGTTTCATTTATCTTCACTTGCATTTATTTTCACCATAAAACTTAAGTTCGCCTCAAATTTATTTGAAATTCTATTTTATTTAACTTAACTTAGATTTCATTTCAAAAATCATTTTATTTAACTTGTACTAAAGTCAAATTCATATCACATTCAAAATTCAGATTTTGTTTTACTTAACAAAACTGGTCAAACATTTGAAAACTGGTTTTACTTAAATTTTCTCATTTTATAAGTTAAACAACTTATTAATTTAAACTTTCTAATTCATATCATATAATCACTTATCTTTCAAGTTCAACTTTCGATCTCAATAATTTATCAAATCCAGTTCGATTTATTTAACTTCCTTTAGTTAAATTTCAAATCCATATATTTATTAATACTAATTAAATTCAATTTAACTCTTCTTAAGTTAAAAATCTTTATTTTCAAAAACAATTTTATACTTCTTTGGATTTGAAAAACATCTTCTTTTTAAAGTGTTTCTAGTAACTATTCATATTAAACATCATAAACTAAGCTTTGTGTAAACCAAAGCTCTGATACCACCTGTAACATTCCCCCTTTTGATCGCCTCCAGTCGGTAATTAAACCAACTCGAAACGTTCAAAAAGACGAATTGTTATTTAGTTTATAAGGTTTAAACAGAATCAGCCACAGAAACACAGATAATAACAATCAATTAAAACAAATGAATCTTTATTTCATTACTATAAATCTTTTTATATACATCAGAGTTTATACAATTTTTTACAGATACAGCGGAATATCATAAAATACAATTTTCTCGAAATAAATGATTCTTTACTCTCTCTCTAACTTCGCTGCTCGAAAATCTTCAAGCTGTAGAAATACTCGGTCTGACCCGAGTATTATATTCAAAAGAAAATAATACACAGGTCAGTCTAATTCAAACCAGTTTATTAGTGCATAGAGGCAGTAATAATTTAAATAGATGACAGTCACAATAATTCTCGTCTATCCGACTCTTTTAACAAAGAAATCGGATAACGAAAATTTTAACACTAAACAGTGTTAAACAATAAATCAGCAGATTTAAATCATCAACAGAGATAAACAGTGTTATTGGCTGCCGTACACACGTGTGCATTCGTACACGTGTGCACTGCCCCGCCAACTCGAGTGCACAAGGTCAAGTCTAACAGCCAAAGTTCAAATGACTCAAGTGAAGCTACAGGTCAGCAACAAAACATGAAACAGTGCAATACTAACTGGACAACAACAAAAGCTACCAAGTGAACCAACAGCAACTGCTACAAATACACAGAGGCAACATCACATAACCAAACTGCAACAAGATCAATATGTCCAAACTGTATGCAATGGATGCAGACGTACAAGTGCAGCTCAACGCAGTGAAACAAGTTCAAGTGGCAACATTAGTGAACATTTGCAGTGTCAATGCCGAAATGAACAAGTGCAGACATGAATATTAATGCATGAACGAGTGTACAACATGCAACTGTAACAGATCAGATCAATGTACATATGTTAAGACTGGACTGAAGAACTCAAATGACCAAAGCTTATATGCATCAAGTATGCCACATTCAAGAACAAGCTCAAATGCACTTAATCAAGTACAGTATCATATAATCAAAATGAAGTACCAGACTTAAAACAGAGGACAGGGAAGTAATAACAGCAAACCAAATGCCATCAAGATAAATACAATGTAGCATACAAGTAATGCGAAACTGTCAAGTAGACAGAGAATCATGAAACAGTCACATATATACATACATGAATGTATATATATACATGAAGTATCAAGTGCCTAAGCCACAGTGAAATGCTTGAGGCAAAAGCAAATATACAATAGAAATAGAACTTGCCGAATGGAACACATGGATCAAAATCATGGATAAAGCATGCAGTATGGAACAATGCAAATGAAGACCAACACACAGGAAAACACAGTCAAACTATGATCAAGTGGCTACAGAGTGAAGTGCACAACAGACTCAGGTCTCAATCCAGACACATTGAACGTCATATATACTAAATGATCAGTGGACAATACATGAAGTCAATGCTCGGGTTAGATGGAACAGCAGGTACAATCAATGATGCAAGAAAATGAACAACCTGGTTGAACAATCTTCACAACCAACTGATCAAATTTCACAAAGCAATGGATCAGCAAAATAGGAATTTAGGTAAAATAGTAACTTGGTGTTATATTTTAGACTTGCTTTAGGAAATTCAGGTCAACCTGGGTTTTTAAAAAAAAAAATTCCATCAGCTTCTTTAATTGGGAAAAACAGATAGGTTGAAAGCCTGAACAAATTTGGTTTTCAAACAAAGTTTAAATTTGTTTTATCTTGAATAAAATTTTAAACTAAATCTATGGGTTAACAAATATATTAACCAAGACTAGAGCAAGAAAAATAAGAATTTTAAATTCTTATATCCTGGAAACTAAAGCACAGAGAGGTCTCAGGTCTTAAACAACATGTAGTCATCCAGACATCTATATATATACATAGAGAAGATAAAGCATATATATATATAGCATACTCATACAAGCTTGTTATCATGTAACAGATTTATATGCTTAAATTTTAAAATGTTACTCACACAATCAAACTGCAAGTCAACAAATAAAAATCAACATCAAGTTATGGCAGCAACTACTGGATCAAGGTGGAATAAAGACTACAAGGACAAGACATATATATATATACATACAAGAATGTATGTATACACATGGTTTCAATGCCTATTCAAGTGCACATAAAAGTTCAAACATCCAAAAGCATTTAGCAGCAGTTTCGAAAAAATCCAGACAACAGTAGTTTCAATTTATTTACTAAATAAATTCAAGGCCGAAGATTAAGAAGATGTCACAGGAAATATCCAACATGACGAAGTCAGTGCCAACAATAATGACAGCGACTTGATCATCTCAAGCCACTAGGGCCAAAATCAAAACAATGCCGAAGTCGACATAAAGGCAATAGCCAGAACAAAAATCAAATGCCCGAAGTCAGAAAGTCCTCAACAACGAAATGAAGATCAATTGGCCTAAGCATTCAAAGCCGAGAAAATTCAACAAAAATAAATAGAACTGAAGTTGTTACTAAATCAAGTTATTCACGAAATCGATAAATCACTCAACAGACAGTTCAAATTCCAATTCGAGAAGCAGTCAGGTAGATTTTTAACATAATTCGAAGAAGATGTGAGTAATAGAAATTACTCACCATTTTTCCACGCGATCCTTTCCTCGATCGAGCTAAACAACTTCACGCCATCACGAAGTCGAACCATTGAAGCCGGTGCTCAAATTCGCCAGAGAATTGAGACGACGACTTTGATTTTGAAAAGCCCTAAATTTTCCAGATCGAAGCCCTAGTTTTTCTTTGTTGAAGAGGAGCGATTTTTGTAGGCCGCCATTTTTTTCTTTGATCGATTTAGGTTTACGAATGAGAAATGAAAGAGGGGGGTCGGGTTCGTGTTTTAACCGAGACACATCGTGAAACCAGGCGTGGGCTAAGGCATGATTTAAGGGGTATGGGCTGGTATGGGTTAAGGTGTGTTAGTTTTTTTTTCTTTTTATTTTGTTTTTATTTACTAATAAAGTATGTTATTTATTTTGGGAGATAAAATTTATTTCCTTTTTAACATCTTTATCTATCTAACATTTATTTGCATATATCATAACATATCAATTTCAAAAATGTAGAGTTTTAATTTAATCGAATAAGATGAATTTGATTTTAAAATCCAAAGATTTTATACTTTAAAATTTCAAAGCAAATTGCCTTATTATTTATAAATTCCGATTCAAATTTAAATTCAAATATATTCCTCAAATTAAACTTGAAAAATTCGAGCACATTCACAATTTAAATAAATTTAAATCAATTATTAATTTAAAATAATCTAAAATTTTGGGTAAAAATTCAGGTTGTTACAGAAATTCAATTTGAATTCGATTTAATTTTATACGCGTTTATACGCCGTATGTTCATAAAACAATTCCGGTAAATACGAAAATTGAAATCCAGTAATAATTCAATATTACGGACCCAATGAAACTTGTTTCGTCAACTTCCGAGACTGTGCCTCGGAAGACTATTTTTAAATTCAATTTCAAACGATACAAATTTCAAAATTGAACAAATCGCTTTCAAATTCAATTCTGAAGCTTCTATTACCTTCAGTATTATCAATATGAATTTTCTAAGCCTTTAAATTATTTTTAACCGGCTTAAAATCGAAGATTCAAATTTATTCAACTTTCAATAGATTAAATTCAAAAATTTAATCGATAATTCATTTTGATAATTTGAAATTCAAGTCAAATCATCATTCAAATATTTAAAATAAATTAAATATTTTCAATTTAAATCGTTCAAAATTCAGGGTCGTTACAAGCTTGATGTACGCTATGGTGTGTACAAGGCCCGATATAGCAAATGCCGTCGGGGTGGTTAGTCGTTTTATGTCTAATCCGGGAAAACCGCATTGGGAAGCTGTGAAGCTTATATTGAGATATCTTAGAGGTACGTCATCTCATGGTCTTGTTTTTGGCGGTAGTGAGAAAAGGAGTTGCAACTTAGTTGGTTATTGTGATTTGGACTACGCCGGTGATAGAGATAGGAGAAAGTCAACTTCTGGTTATGTCTTCACACTTGGTGGTACGACCATAAGTTGGAGATCGAGATTGCAAACCGTAGTAGCTTTATCCACTATGGAGGCGGAGTTGATAGCCGCGGTGGAGACGGCGAAGGAAGCACTCTATTTGAAGCGATTGTTGTGTGACTTGGGTATTGAACACGATAGCATCGATGTTCAATGTGATAACCAAAGTGCTATTCACTTGGCGGAGAATTTGACGTTTAGCTCACGGACTAAGCATATAGAAGTGAGGGAGTCATTCTTGGTAGCCATGGATGAGGATAAACAAGTATATCTTCAAAAGGCGCACACAAAGGAGAACGCGGCGGATATATTCACTAAGGCATTGCCGGTTGGGAAGTTCGAGCATTGCTCGGACTTGATTCGCTTGGAGAAGTGCTAGGTGTCACGGGGTGACATGGGTTGAGAGAGATACTTGTGTAGATGAGGAAGAGTATTGGTATGAGATTGTCGTTCTATCTTCTTGGTGTAGTGCTAGTGTACACTCCTAGTGCTCTTGTCTTTGGTGAGACGGTGTTTGAATGTTTTCAACATTTCATTGGCGGGTGGGGGCTTTGTACCTGAACTCGTTGATGGAGTGCAATGGGGGGTGGCTGTGCCGGAACCCGTTGGGGAAACATTCATGTTTGGTTGAAGGTAGAAATGTTGGTAGTTGGAGCTATCGGTTGTTGATGGTATGGTACCATTGGTGTTGGAGATGGATATAGTGTCAAGGTGGAGTGTTAAATTTTGTGACACTATATGATGGAGAATTGAAGGGGAGGAATGTAGCTTGGTGTCGGAGAAGACGGTTCGCAAAGCGGAGTCCGGAGGAAGAAGATAGGAGGGAAGAAGCTGGTGCTGTTTTTCTATTAGAGGTCAGATGTCTGGCTGAGAGGGCCAGACGTCTGACGAGGTTCAGGTTGGTTTCCGAAAGGTCCTGCAGACGTCTGGTCCCTCTAGCCAGATGTCTGGGCCTGTCTGGTTCTGTCATATTGAACCTGGCTCAGACGTCGGAGGCCAGAGGTCAGACGTCTGAGGCGGTGTAAACCTGTTTTTTCCTGGACCGGGTTTCTGAGCTGTTTTGTGATTAGTTGAAGGGCAAAGTGGTCTTTCGCTAGGGTTTTCTCTGTTAGTAGATATACTCTCTTAAGGTTTGAAAGGAAAAAAAAATTCATCATCTCTAAACAAGGGTTTTGTCCTCCATTAATTAGGGTTTAGGCAAAACTCTGTTTCTTCAATTCTAATCTCCTCAAACATATATTCTTATTGAATAGATCATTGTAATCAATCTCTTCTACTCCTCTCATTTAGTGAAAATAAAAGAACTCTCTTAAACTGGATGTACACTAACACGACGTTAGTGGAACCACTATAAATCGGTGTGTGATTTATTGTTTCGTTATTGCTTATTATTCTATATTGCTTGTGGTGTTATTGTGATCGTGTTTGAATTTGGTTTTATTGAATTCTTCGAGTGTTTGGTTGTTTTGCACTATCTATCACGATCTAGTTTTTCCGCGTGCGTTTGAGGATTTTAGTTTGAGCGGTCTCGATCGAAATCCACCATAACAATTATATCATATGTTTTGGAACAATATACACTAAAAAATTGTAGAACATTGGTTTAGCTTGCCAAGTTTCAAACGCAAAGCATTTGCATAGATCCTTTTAGTTGAATTCTTTTCTTTTCAAATTGACTGTACCGTTTCTTAAATCGCTTGCCCTTGAAAAGATATTTGCTTTAGCTGAGATCAAATCAACATTAGTTAAGGTGTTCAGGTGTTCTTTTGCATGTATGTTCATTTCTTTTCAAGAGAATAAGTTTCCGCTATTTAGAGCATGTAGGTGCACTCTGTTCAATCTTTAGTTAAGTGATGTTAATAAGTTATAGAATGCTTCAGGGTTTCAAAATGTGTGCACCGTAATTGTCCTTTTTGCACAGAAAATACTTGCTCACAAACAACCTGATAGGTCATTTTATTATACTAGAGTGACATTGATGGTAAAGTGTTTGCTTCTTACTACTCCGAAATGATAAAAGAAAATAATGGGAAGAGACTATATTATAGTGAAAAAAAAAAGTACATGATGTGCATATTTCAGGTATCTGCATAGAACGTAGCAAAATAAATATGCATAAGAGTAATATTGTGTGGCTTTCTAAATATTTAAGTCTTGTTCATCAGAAAACAATTTGTAGTTGTATTGCTTTTGGAGAAGTATTGTTTAAAATCCCATAAACTATAAAAAAACAAAAATAATTTGTATATTCCTGCAAACGTATCTTAGAAAAAAAACTTGATATGCAGACAAAGACATTACCTCATTTCCTCCCCAAAAAATACCACCACTACAAAGTAGAAGAACTTGCTATAAGCTCCACTGTGTGTATAATTTGCAAAAAATCAGGCTTTTATGATGCATTTTTCCCAATTACATAATATAATGAGTTTAATTAAAAGGCAAAAACATATAAAATGTAGAATAACATGAGTTGAACACGTATGTGTTGATTAAAAGTAGAAAACGTAATTATGGAGATGAGATATGTACCAGCTGGTGTTTATCATATCAACTGCTGCATGATTTTGGAAAGCATGACAATTCAAAATCTTTCGAAAGAAGTACAGAAACTAGTAAAAACAACACGAATAAAACAAATCAAATTATAGCCCATGGGAGAAATAAAAAGGCCGGATTCTCCAAAATTATAATAATAAATAAATAAAATAATAAATAAATAAAAAGTTTACAACAACCGCTCCGCACAAACAATAAAACGAAACCGCAAACTCAATAACCAACTCTTCACACTCAGTTCAAATATTCCCGCTTTACAAAATAAACCGTTCACTTCATTTTCAAACACTCATTCCCATAAAATAACCTCTCCTCTCAAAATTTCCATTTAATGGCTGGCAAATTCCGAACCTGCTTCTCATCAACCTCCTTCCGTGCCTACACCGCCGAGTTCATCTCAGCTTTCCTCTTCGTCTTTGTAGCCGTCGGATCCACCATCTCCGCCCGTACATCCATCCATTCACAAATTCATTACATTTTTGCCCTACAACAATTTCCTTGATCGGAAGAGGTAAATCTGATACGGCGACGACACAAGTAAGCAGCTCCTGAGCATCAACCTAATATTAAATTTCCTCAATATATTGAAACTTGGGAAAGGGATAGAACCTAGATACCAAAATTTAAAACAATAATTATCACGAAAAATTAAAAAGAAGATTAATAAAGCAATTCGAGAACAAAGAATTATCTACAACAAAATGGACAATCATACAACTTCTAACTAATTTCTCCTTCATCAAAATCGAAGTAAAGAGAGACAGCTGAATTGAAAGATCGTACTTTTGATGAGATATAGAACCAAAAAGTTAGATGCTAAATTTGATGATTCAAACAAGGATTGCATCTCTAGTGAGAACATGATTTATCTACTGAAGAAATTGGCAAGATTTGATGAGACATAAAACCAAAAAGTTAGATGCTAAATTTGATGTACCTAACTGCATTTGTCTTTCCAGAGCATAGTGGCAATACTTTTACATGAACACTTTATTAATGTCATCCTCTGTTTTCAAAGATAAAAATACCTATAAAATTGAATCTATTCAGAAGTTAGTTTTGAAACCATAAATCCATCTGCTAGTGATTATAAATAGTAGTTTTTTTTTGTCATTTAGGGCATTCTAACTTTACATATGACCATAGTATAATGTCATATTTATATTTTTACTTTTGAACCAAGATTATGCAAACCAACCAATGTTACATAAATTTGTTAATGTCGTTATCTGCTTGAAGAAAAAAAATTGAACCTACAGAATTGAATTTATTCAAAACTTAATTTTGATATCATAACACAATTTGAGAATGATTAAAGAAGGTAATTATGTCTAGGATATTTGACATTAAATTTAACCATGGTATAATGAGTTTTTATTTATACTAGTTCGAACCGATGCTTCGCACGTGCATATGTATGTACGTACATACACACGCACGCATGCACGCACACATACGTTACATATGTGCGTGTGAGCAAAATGAGTTTGTAACGTACATAACCATTTTGTTGTGTTTAGCACTGTTAGGACATAAATGTACTTGGTCAGACCGAAGGTTTATTTGAATTCAGGAGGTTACTTAAACTCAGTAAACAAATTCCTTTTTTCTGTGTGTGTACACACATAAGTATGTGTATGTATATGTGTGTGCACGCACACTGTTGGTTACAAAACATTACTCTCATGTGATTATTATTTTTATATCTAGTAAAGATACCAAGTCCAAAAAAGAACAATTAAGACTGTTGTCCTTTGTTGTTTTGGAGCACTATTAACACACTTCACTACTTAAACTCAGTAAACAAATTCATTTTTCTGTGTGTGCACACAAATAAGTGTGTATGTAACATTACTCTAATGTGATTATTATTTTTATCTAATAAAGATACCGAGTCTAAAAAAGAACACGTTCTTGTAAAAATCCAACATAAATTTTATACTTTGTTACGTAACTATATCTAAAAAGTGATAACTTTCAAATAAGTTCTACAAAGTCTAATATGAATCTGATAATCATGTTAATTTACACAGTTAACCCTATTATATCATATACTTTGGAACAATAAACACTAAAAAAATGTTGGACTATTGGCTAAATAATGAAAGATACATCATGATGACAACTAGATCTGTCAACGGATACTTTCAGATACGGATAGTGTCATATCCGTATCCGCATCTGAAATTATTTTCAGATATCTGATATCCGCAACGGCGGATACGAATGGATATCGGATAATCATCATATCCGTTAACGACCGATAAATCAAAAAACATAAATGGCAAATTTTAGTTGAACATAAACCATTTTAAATCTCAGTAATTATCAAAGTGTTAAAAATAAACAAATATGATGATAATAAATGGTTTTGAGCACTTGACATTCATTAAGTTCGTATAATATAAACTTCCAACTTAATAAAATAATAAATAAATATCTTTTATTGTACTAAAATACTCATAATTTAAACTATAATCTTGAAAAAACCGAATGGAAATTTTTTGGATGCGAATGTTTTCATATCTGCATCCGCATCCATTTTTTCGGATATTGGATATTTATCCACTTTTCGAATACAGATGCGGACAGATTTTCGGGTAACCATTGACAGCTCTAACGAAGACTACATAGCATTCGGTAAAATTTATTAGGTAGAGCATTGGTGGCTTAGCTTGCCAAGTTTCAAATGCAAGGCATTTGCATACATCCTTTTAGCAGAATTCTTCTCTTTTCAAGTTAACTGTACCATTTATTAAATTGCTTGGCTTTGAAAACATATTTGCTTTAGCTGAGATCAAATCAACATTAGTTAACGTGTTCAGGTGTTCTTTTGCATGTATTTCTTTTCGAGAGAATTAAGTTTCAACTTTTTAGAGCATGCAGGTGCACTCTGTTCGATCTTTAGTCAAGTGATGTTAACATAATACATACATAATAATCTTAATTACCAGATATATGCTACGGTAATCTAGAGCTTCCTAGGTAACATCGTCTAATAAAATTCTTTGTAAGAGCATATGTAATCCAGACCTTTCAAGTGCAACTTGATTATGTAAATTCATACCATGTCTCCACAGAGTTCAAATTAGACGCAAAAGAAAGCTCACAACCATTATTAGCTACTAGGTAGAAGGAAGTTCCTTGTAAGCATCAATGGGCAGCGCAAAGTCTTTTCCTGTTAGCCAAGTACCATGGTCTAGAAGAATTCATCTAAACAGGACCAGTCTAGTGATTTTGTTGAACATGAAGAATGTCAAACAACTCGATACATTTATATAGCATTGGACCAGCAGACTCGAGCACACGCACTCTGGACGTCGTACACGACGAGTATATATTAGCTTTATATGCAAAGTTCACTTTTCAACATTTCTCTAATGGACATGCAGACCAAAGTGGAAAATTTCTTCATAAAGCATTGATACAGAGGTTTTAACTTTACATCTTAATTAACGCCCAATATTTAAAGAATGAAGATGTAGATTAATCAAAAATTTGAAGTATCATATAGAACATAATAAATGGATTTTGAAAGCAAAAAAATATCTAAATTATGAACCCTGAATTCTTAACTGATGCATCAAAACTAACTACACCCATTCACCACGAGTATTTTCGTTTTTTCTAAGAGATGCATCACAAAAACCAAATACTCCACATAACAAAAGAGTGCATGAAGATAGGTCACAATAACCTTTCTTGCAAAATTGTATTGGGTTGCCAAACTGTAAATCCCTGACATTAGGGGAAGAGTTTAATTATAAGGAAGATTTGTAAAACACCCTCTTTAAGTTTCAAAATACACAGTCACCCCCTCCAAAAACATGCTACATAAAAAGCTCCCTTCCAAAAACATATTATTTAAAAAAACCATATTTTCAAGTTTCGAATATTTGCGGAAAATTCTGCAAATATTTGCAGAGAACAGAGAAATCTGTAAATATTTAAAGTTTCCGCGCTGCAAATATTTGCAGTGTTTTCTGCGAATATTTGTAGATTTCTAGGCAAATATTTACAATTTTTCAAAAAATTCGAAAGAACTAAAAAAATTGTTTTGATGATAGAAACATGTGATTATTCATATGTAATTCCCGACAAAAAACGAATTTTTTATCAAAATTAATACCAGGAATGTAATTTAAAACATGTTTTTGAAAAGGGTTTTGTTACTCATCAATTTTGAAAATAAGAGGCAAAACCAAATTTCCACTTAATTATAAAGGAAAAATGGTTTTTAGACTTAGTATACTGAATGAACAACATGCTTTTGGAGGTGCAGTGCAAATTTATTGTGTATTTTGAGTGTGGAATAAAAAAGAAATATTGAAGCTTATCGCCTAAATCTTCTTCACATTTGGGACTATAAAAGAGGTAACAATGACATAGAGAGTATCGTGACATGATATGTGTGAAGAACATATAACATGTTATCCTATGAATCCTCCATACCAACCGGGGAAAAAAATATAAAAATTTAAATTTGAAATGCTTGGACACTGAACCGATTTATATTTGTTTGCATTCAGAATTTTTAAGCATACATTGCGTTTTATCTGCATAACGCTGAAAGTGAATATGACATAGGGAACCATAGTTAATACACTTTTTTCCTAAACAACATGGAATGTGAAACTTAATTTTAACAACATATTTATTAATTATGCATTGGCTGAAAACTAAAATTATGTTCAGTTGCATTAATTGGGCATCCAATTTAAAGTCAGTAAGGTGGGACCAGGTAACAACATTCAAACAAGAAGATAATCGTGACAAAGTTATTTGCATAGTACTTCGTCACCAATGAACAATGTTCAAAATTTCCCATATTCCTTTATGATGTCCTGCATTCCAAATTTAATCGGAGAAGACAATCAAAATCAAAGATCCACTTATTTACACCAAATTCAATAGATAATTCATTTCATTAACAGGAGGCATAACTTACCGATGTTGTACTGATAAAAAGAGTGAAAATTCCATATAATCAACGGAAAAGAGCATGAATTAAGGGAAGGTTGAAAAGGAGTTAAAACTGTGTTAAAAAGGGAAAGCATACTGTACATTTAATATAATATATTAAAGATGTAAAGTGCAAATTTTGGCGCCTCTCTCAAATCAGTTTTAATACAGAAGAAATAGTATGAATTCAAGAAACATCACCATGAAAATATAAGATGCATAATGTGTGTCAAAGATACCACCTACGATTACTTTCTTCGTCTAAAAATCCCTTTCATAAATTATTCTTTCAGTGGGGTTCATTTGATATTTACTTAAAAGCGGCTATTGATTAGTTAATATGCATATTCCATGATGTACTTTCAATAATTGTGCTTTACAACAACTTGTCACAAATTACATTTAATGCTTCCATTTCAATCATAGCAATGTTTCCAAGTCTCCTAAATCAAAGCAAACTTTTTGTTTATCAGCTCCTACCAAATACTATAGTCTTATCCATAAACTGAAGTCAATTATTGTCTATCGACCCATTATCAAGTTCTGGTTACTTTTAATTAAGAGTAACCTAATTAATCCCCAATAGTCAAATAATTGGTGAGGGCAGATCCAACCAACTAAATAAAATAGTGTAGCTCACAGCTTGTTTACTTGAAGCACATAGACCTGTTTGGGGAGCATAGCCATCACCATACAAAGCAGAGACCTATGGCACATAGCTTTGATTTCAATTAGCAAATAAAATACTTCGCCTAAAAGCATAAAACTGTATAATTTAGCTTGATTTGAATAGTCCTAAAGACACTTGATTTATGTGCAAAATTGACTTAACATGGCTGGCTAAATTATAACTTAATCTAACCAACTTGGTTTATGCGCAAAAGTGACTTGACATGGCTAAATTATAACTTAATCTAACACATTATCAAGTTTTGATTACTTTTAATAGGTATGACAATTAGGAATATTGAACAAGTAAAAATTCCAACTTTTCTAACAAAATGAGTAATCAGTTTAAAGCTTACCCAATCCGAAAATGAAAACATATCGTTATCCGAATTGATACTGTAAAGTTTCCCTTGCATTTGCATACCACAATGTTTAACATTTATTTTTATATATAATGGAAAAGGGTGTGATACAATCAGGATGGTAGGAGCACGTTTAATTATTAACTGAATAATAGCAAAGTTGACATTTTAGTTAAAAATTGGTGTCCGGAAACTTCCTTATATATCTAAAACTTTCACTGGAGCTAAAATGGCATATAACAAACAAAAACAAAATTATCAAAGGTTAGGCGAGTAGCTTCAAATTAATTTTTATCAAAACACGGCCATGGTCAATTGAGAACTGATGAAGCTTGAATCATGAAATCATTTGAGATGGGAGATGATAATATAACTATTTTGGTTAAACACACAAATAATGCAAGCAAGTTTCAGGAACACTAGTAAATAGGAAAAATATAGAAAAATTTAACAGCTTCAAGAATGGGAATGAATGAGATAGCAAGAAAATACCATGTAAGATTCAAAAGAAAGTAGAAAAATATTAACAAATCCTCAAAAGCAATAAATTTCTCATATGAAGTAGTATTATATAAGAATAGCGCTAACTTACCATAAAAGCACCCATCTTCATCGTTCTATCACCGGTTACATCCAGGTAAATCGCCTTTTCCATCCAAGTAAACTGTTGCATTGGGACTAGACCTGTCAAACGGGTTGGGTTGGGTCAAAATGGGTTGGGTCGAGTTTGACCCAACTCATTTATGACCCAATCCATTATTGACCCAACCCACTTAATAAGCAGGTTACCCATTTAACCCATTTAAATATTTAAACTTAATTTGACTAATAAAAACCAAATAAATATGAAATAATTCTAATTCTAATTTTTCTGTTTTGAGTTCCGATAAAAATTTAAAATTTTTATTTTCATCAAAATTCAAATACGGGGATGCGGTAGCTTATTATTTTCTAAGTACAACTGTTAGTCCCCTTGGAGAACTACAGTGTGCGTTCACACGATGAAGTATCCGAGTGTTCACATTGTCCATAATTTAGGTGGAAGTTAATCGGTTGAAGTCCCGCTTGATTCCAAGTTAGTACGAAGAAGTTATTGCAGTCCGAACAAAAAAAATAGCGGTTTCTGCACTAGGCGAAGTTCAAATATGGGGATGTGGTAGCTTGTTATTTTCTAAGTACAACTTTCAGTCCCCTTGGAGAACTACGGTGTGCGTTCACATGATGAAGTATCCGAGTGTTCCACACTGTCCGTAATTTAGGTGGGAGTAAATCGGTCGAAATCCCGCTTGATTCCGAGTTAATACGAAGGAGTTATTGCAGTCCGAACAAAAAAATAGCTGCTTCTGCACTAGGAGGAGTTCAAATATAGGGATGTGTTAGCATGTTATTTTCTAAGTACAACTGCCAGTACCCTTGGAGAACTACAGTGTGCGTTCACACGATGAAGTGTCCGAGTGTTCCACACTGTCCGTAATTTAGGTGGGAGTTAATTAGTTGAAATCCCGTCTGTTTCCGAGTTAGTACGAAGGAGTTATTACAGTCCGAACAAAAAAATAGCGGATTCTACACTAAACGGAGTTCAAATATGGGATGTGTTAGTCTGTTATTTTCTAAGTACAACTGTCAGTCCCTATTATTTTCTAAGTACAACTGTCAGTCCCCATGGAGAACTACAGTGTGCGTTCACACGATGAAGTATCCGAGTGTTCCAAACTGTCCGTAATTTAGATGGAAGTTCATCGGTCGAAGTCTCCCCTGATTCCGACTTAGAATGGAGGAGTTATTGCAGTCTGAATAAAAAAAATAGCAGGTTCTGCACTAGGCGGAATTCAAATATGAGGATGTGGTAGTCTGTTATTTTCTAAGTACAACTGTCAGTCTCTTTGAAAAACTACAATATATGTTCAAAATTCTGATTTTTCAAATTTATATTAAAATTTAATGTTATTAATAAATGGGTAAATGGGTTACCCATTTACAACCCTTTTAAAAATGGGTCAACCCAACCCATAACCCATTCAATAATATTAATAAATTGGTTGACCCAACCCAATTATAAGTAGAATAAATGAGTTAGGATAATGGGTTGGGTTATATTTTGACAGGTCTAATTGGGACTCAAGAAGCAATCCTGAATATTACCTAATTAATAAACATTTTCTTAACACTTGTTATATTAAATAAAATTTTAGTCATGCAGATAAATGAATCATCATAATAACGTAATATTAATATGCAAGAATGTTAAACATATGGCACCTTTGCTTTTTAGAGTAGCACTCGTAAGAGGAAAATGAAATCCAGTAAATGATGTTGCTGCAGTAAAGGAAATAGAATAATACATAACAAATCAATATTAACCATGTTACCTTTGAAAGTAGACCGTCTATCAATCGTGATGACGTTAATATTATGTCAAAGCTTAGATAAATCAATTGGTCGTTTATAAGATGTTACTCATCAAAAGGCATGGCAAGATACATATAATCAAGTGTACTATCGCTTTGGTACCAATGTATGAAGACAAATTCTATTTGAACCAATGTCAAAGATTTTCTTTAGAATTTGGTTCCCATCGGAAAGTATGGAGAACTCGAATTTTTGATGCATTAGAAGTCGAGGAAGGGTAGACAAAAGAAATGTATGAAGACAATGAAAAAAACGTAGCCAACGGCCATCACTTTCTGCAGTAGTAAGATGAAGATAAAAAGTAAGGAAAAACGAGGGAAGGCATAAAAGAATGAGAGAAGAAAACCATGAGAAAAGGAGAGATAAAAAAACAGCTAGCCTGTTATGGCAACACAGGGGTCCATTGTTGCTTTCTTAAATGCTAACCAATGGCATATTCAACCATTGTCTTTTCCAATATTCTTGTAACACTATACAATTAAAATTATTAAAAATAATAGTAATTTTGAAAATTGAAATTGTTAAATAGTATTGTTATTTATAAAAGGGAAAGTTTTTTTGAACATAAACAAATAACGCAATTGATGACACAACAGATCTCAACAAATAACCCTTTAATTTCAGCGTCGTAAACATGGCGAAATCCAACAG
The DNA here is from genome assembly GCA_030737815.1 of Allium fistulosum. NCBI lineage: Eukaryota > Viridiplantae > Streptophyta > Magnoliopsida > Asparagales > Amaryllidaceae > Allium > Allium fistulosum. The sequence continues at coordinate 13,207,006 of JASFAW010000014.1, forward strand.
CCACCGCACATTTTATCCCATATTGTGTTTAATTTTGTGTTCAAATAGTCGTTTGCATTTAATATTTAACACTCACTGAAAAATTAAGAGTGTAAACCTTTACCAAAATCTTCGAATTTACAGAATGGATCGAAAATTTTCAAAATTTTAAAAGATCGAAACCAGTGTTGTAACTGAGTTCTCGAACCTTACAGTAATTAATATATATTTTTAGATTTAAAAAAACTACTTATAAATTTTTATAAACTTATGTTCCCCTATGGTAATTTATTGCATTTTCATGTTTCTTACTTTGGTTCGGTGTTTTAATCTTAAATTATATTTTAAAGTATTTACACATACATAAGAATATTTAAAAGATGTTTCTTCAACGGTATACAAAACATAAACATAAGTTCAAAAGAAAAGAAAAAACTTATATGAGAATAGTTCAAAAATGAGCGTAAACATAGAAACATGCATTGCATGCTATAATCTAGTTATAATACATCCACAAATATAGCATATTTTTATTTAATACATAATTTTGAAACTACGCAATTATTTTTAATGTTTCTACGTGGATTTTACTTTTAATTACATTCAAAGTGATTAATTTATATACAATTATTGGTTACATTTTTTATTCTTATACAAATATCATCCACGTTGAGAAAATGAAAGACACTAAATTAACCTACCAAATGAACAATCCATATAAAAAAAATTGAAACTTTGCAACATGTAAGTAAAATTGTGGTTTAATTTAATACAAATGTGGCTAGCAAACTATACTACTTAAAGTTTACCTAATGTGATTTCATTCTCAAAACTGGGTGCACTCTCTTTTTGCTGCAGTTTATTTTTCAGAACCTTAAAAGAAGATTAAGCCTTTGGTTATTATTTTATCCCCAACTTTGTTTATTTCCTTAATATTCAATGCAATTTGCATTAATTATGTTAAATGATAGCGCTATTTATCAAAGATGGCATACATCACTAATCAGTAAACTAAATTATGGGTTTAGCAACAAAAAGACATTGCTACTAAACAACCAAAGAATTGTTGCCTTGGATTTTTACAATTAACTATTTTTGTAGTTGAGTTGTTGTACATGCTTGACCCTACTCTTTGTTAATGTTGTTGCTTTTGATTTGAGATACCATGTACATAGTTTTAGTGGCAATAACTATTTTTGTAGTTGAGTTGTTGTACATGCTTGACCCTACTCTTTGTTAATGTTGTTGCTTTTGATTTGAGATGCCATGTACATAGTTTTAGTGGCAATATTATTTTTTATATTTCTTACTATCAAACTCACAATTTTAACATATTACACACACCATTAGGACCATATTCGTCTGTATTCATATCCAAAATATGAAAAAATATTCGATATCCGAAAAACGGATACGGATGCGGATATGACCATATTCGTATCCGATAATTATATGTCCGATTTTTATCAAGATTACAGTTATTTTTTATGTATTTCCATACATAAAATGATTGTCATTTACTATTTTGTCTAGATCAAGGTTTGAGAACTCGGTTTCGATCTCGGTTTCGCTCTTTTGAAATTTTCATAGTTTCGGTCAATTTCGGAAATTTCGGACGTTTCGCTTTTTGTTTCGATTTCGGTACAAATTAACTTAGATTTTCCAATTGAACTTAAAATAGTGTAATTTTTAGCCCAACTCAACTTGAACCATCAGAAAAACTTAGAATCGTATGTTTTATCCCAAAACAGCCTAACTTGAATTCAAATTAAAACCAATATATTACTCATTAATTTTCAAGCCCAGCCCAGCATATAATCTAAATTAAAATATCCCAAACCAGTCCAAAACATCCAAAACCCTAATTTTTCTCAAACCCGACCCAACACCTCCTTTTCTTTCTTACTCCAACCTCCCTCGCTTCGTAAGTTTCAACCGAACAAAAAGAAAAAAAATCGAAAGAAGTACAAAAGGCACAATTAAAAAAAACCACTCAACTATCGCTCGAATGGTGAGCGTCGCTCGAATTAGAGCGCAACTTTCAATTAATTGTCTGCAATGTTTGGATTCAAGATAATAGTGGAAGACAAAGCTGAAATGGAAGACAACAGTGGAGGTAAGATTCGATTTTTGAGTATGTTATGTTTGATTTTGTTGGTTTTATAGATTTTTGTTTCGAGTTCGGATTCTCTTGGGTTTTTTATGTTTTTTTGGGTTTTTTTTGCTATCTTCTTCCACCGAAACGATTTTTTAACCTAAACTCGTACCGCCGCCTATCGGAACCGAACCGAGATGGCCGGAATCTCGGGGTTTCGGCCGAAACCTCGTACCTTGGTCTAGATAGAAAAATAGATATGTATATAAAAATCAAGGTTTACTACTTAAAATTATTTTTTCTTTATGTATTTTTTTTAATACATTTAGTACTGAAATAGATTTATAATAAATCAAAATTTTCTATTTATTTCTTTAGATTTATTAGTTGTGAACTGATCGAAAAATATCCGATAAATATTCGTCTTCATCCGCGAATACGAATATCTGATATTCGAAAACGATTTCGGATACGGAAACGGATATGGTATTATTCGTATTCGAAAATATTCGTTAACAGACCTACACACCATACATGTATGTATACGTACCCAATTAAAGTTTAAATTTGCAGTTTTGCTATGGAACTATCATCATCATGTTCAATTTTTTAAGAAAGTCTAATATGAAAACCGAAGTACTTGCAAACATCAAACACAAGTGGCTCATCCCGTGAACTTTTAAAAGTATAGAATGTGTACAATTTTATTTCACAAAATTGAGATATTGCAAGTCCCAAGTTTTAAAAGGCTAAGTTATGGAGATGAGCATTGTAACATAGGTTGTGTACCAGTTACACATACCATCTCTCCCCTGATCCCCATCTCACATTATTCATTAATTCATCACATTAACATAAAACTACTCATGTCATGCTCACATGCACTATTCATGTTCATAAGTTATTGCAAATAGAACATCCTGATCAGACATAAAAATTTATGATTTCAAACATGCATTAACATATGTTTCCATGGTGTCGCCCTATAATGATTTCAATATGGGGGTTCAGATCGTGAATCCCAAAATAAAATTCAAATCATGGATCTCACAACTCAAATTTGGATTAAAATGAATCTAAATATGAATCCAAGATTCAAAAAATTAAGAATATATTTGTAGTATTTGTGTCGAAACTGTTCAACTAAATTTTGCTAATAGTATCAGTTTGTCATATTATCTGATGGCATTAGATGATTACAATCAAATACGATTCTGTGTGCATATTTCTTTATGTGATTTTTGTTTATGTAATATATATATATATACACACTATGTTGTCAGGGGTGCCACTGAGCGCCGATTAGGCACTATTTTGCAATTCTAACATCCTGCCTTATTATTATAGCGCTTTATTACGCCCTTGTCTGAGGGGCTGTTTGAGCGATGAGCTTTTCTCGAAGCGTCAGAAAATAGACGTTTTTAGTATAAGTTTACTTTTTTATTTGACAAATTAAATGCACTTACAATAAAATCAATAAAATCATTTCGATGCTTGAATCGTTTTTCTATATATTTTTTAAAATATACAATCACTTAATAATAACAAATAACAATTCTTCTTTGTATTTGAGAATAAAATTTACTCTTTAGTTTTTTAAATCTTTGAAATTTGGCTTTATTGATTTCTTAATTTTTTATCATCATTGTGTTAGCCTTTTAAAAGTTATCATAAAATTTCTAAGTCAAATATAATATAACTAATTATAAATTGAAATTTATAATATTCGCTAATATTGTACTTGAGTTTTTTAATATTATTCGGCATATAAATATTCAATTATTGTCATGACACAAATTTTACTAATATAAATTTTGTTGTTTCTATAAATTATATAAGTACTTGATACATTTTTGAAAGTATTAATGAATATGCACATATACACACACACATCATTTATAGTATATTAACAAGTAGTGATCATCTAATCACATCAATATAGTTTAATATATAGTTAGTTATTTTTTATATTTAATGTGAATATTGTTTGTGCAAAATGTATGTGACTCCTATTTTCATTCAGGCTCCGCCAAAACTTCGCCTAGTCTCTAAAACCAATTTTAGCGGCCAACGCTTCACTCCACCTCAAACAGCATAGAATATACATATATAATATCGTAAATTTGCAATTGTAATTGATATTACTTTAATACGAAGCATTTGTTATTGTTATGTTGCAAAAAGAATGTTTACTTTCGTGAATTTGTGATGGTATGGTCACTTTTCCTATTCTCATGTTGATTAAATGCATTCATTAAGACTATGATGAACATATATAACAAGGAATAACCTCGTTGTCGTAATATGCTCGATTTTATCATGGATAAGTGTTAGAACCAGAAAAGTGTAAACCTAAAAAGGTAATTAGAAAGTGTGAGAATCTAAAAAGGTAATTAAAACAACAAAAAGGGAATGTCATAATATGTTGGATTTTCTCACGAAAAATTTGAAATTGAGCTCATTGAAGTTGCACAATTATGTTCAATACTTGACAAAACCGTACATTACAAAAGCAACCACTATTGCATCAAATAAGGCAAGAGTTAGCCAATGATATTGTAGCAAAGTAAGCAAGTAGTTACTTTAGCATATTAAGCAAGTGGATTATTATAGCTAAGTAGCTTAATTATAAATAAAATCAAACAAATCACTGAATTTGAATAGCAAAATTTTACAAATAGAACAAATCATTATAGCTAAAAAATAAAATTAAGCAAGTTGGTTGCACGATTTTTTGAAACTTGTGATTCTTGACCGATGCTATAAACAGTGATGAACTAAGTTTATATGATTGTTTCGAAGCGAGTTTCCATGTTTGGAATTTGATTTGAATCTTTGAACTTATCGGTTGCTCAATTTTGAGAAACCAGTTGTTTAAATTTGTACCAAAATATTCACCAAATGTAATAATGGAGGTTCACCATTCAATTGGAAGATGCAAAGTTTCTGATCTCTGATAGAGTTGTACGATTTTTTTAAAGATGCGGTTCAATTTAAAATCTGAGATGGAAATGAGTCCAAGCCGTTTTAGATTGCAATTTGAAACGTACAACTCCTACAATCCATCGTCATAAAATATTAAACTCTAGAGTCTAGAGTGAGATGACCGCATATCATCTAGCTTTACATCTCTGTTAGCATCTCAAATTTTCTAATCTATATTAACCATCTTAAACCAACTTTAATAGCTTAAACAAAATGCTTAAATAAATTGATTTATATAAATGATAAGGTAAATGATTTGTGATTAAAAAATTATATTTAAATACATAATGTCGTAAATCAACTAAATACATATAGATGATAAATCAGATTTTTTAATCACCAGAGCTGGCGGCAAGGAGGCTAGCGGTGGTAAACAGGTGTGAATGGGCTGGCAGGCAGTGAATGGGCTAGCAGCGGCAGAGAAATTCTGCTGGCGGTGGTGGAGAATAGGCTGGCAGCGGCGGCGATTTCAATCTAGGTTTTTTTCTCACATTGAAAGAACAACGTAGGCGTTTGACGTTTACATCGGACTGCTGGATCTGGAAAGGTAATCGGGCCGAGTACCAGGTCATATACAGAAACTATTTTTTTCCACATTTTAGAACTCCTCCGCTTTGGGCATTTTAGGGTTTTTAATGTTCTACGCGTCGACCGTGATTTGAACAATAGAAAAGCCTTTGGTGTCTAAGGCTGAAACGTCTAGGCGAAAGACTTTGATATTTAACAATATTCTATATTCAATTTCTCATGTGTTTTTCAATTTTTTTTTCTTGAAAAGATTATGTGTTAACGTTCAAGTTTTGCATCTCGTCTGACGTACTCGAAAATACCTCGCGTGTGTTTTCGTCTTTTAAAACAACAATACAAGCTATGTTTACAAGCTCATAAAGGCCAAGCTATAATTAAGAATTCATAAGTGGAATGCTTAATGATTTTTAAAAAAAAACATGAAACATTTAATTTAGTTCATTTTAGCGTCTAAAATGGAGTGGTGTTAGAAAGCATCATTGTTTTAATGATGAGTACTAATCATTACTAAGAGTAGTAAGAAAATAAACATTTTCTGTTTTAAAATCCAAGCTACGTTAATTTGTCTACGATACTACATGATATTTCAAATTCTTGACCTAGATTATAGTTACTGGAATACACAAGAGCCACTGCGTTTCATAAAGCTGACTACTTGGAACGAAATTTCAAATCAGATAGCAACAAAAAAGTACCAATCTGAATGATCTACATGCTCGACGTGTGCGTATCAAAATCACATGACCACAATACCTCACGTATGCTAATGAAAATTCACTTGTATCCTAAATTTATATGTTAAAGGTATAAAAATATATATTTAAAAATTAAAAGCTACTTTAAACCTATAGACCATCCAACATTAAAAACTAACAACACTCAAGATTATGGTTTCGGGAAGCATTAAGGGCAAACCACAAACACTGCTTTACAAGAAATTTCGGTTTGATTAAAAGTTACAAAAAATGATTGGACTTGTATATTTTGGCATCATTTTACTTAATATCAAACCTAATTGTTATCCGAGTTTATAACCCAGCAGGATCCAAGAGAAGTCGAAATAACTTGGTTGAGTCAGAATAACTCAAAAGTCAACCAAAAGAACTAGAGTAACAAACCAAAGAAAGCCAGTAAAAAAGAACGAGAAAATTCACTAAGGACATGGATCGCTAGGCTTATGGAACGCTAGCAATCCATGGGATTAGCTCAAGAGTCAATCGATTCTCTTGCATTACGATCCAACACATATTCAAGAAACAGGGGCTGAGTTTGACAAGATTCCGAGTTCGTTAAATCAAGAGACAGGCATCCGTCTAGCACAATCAGCAGTTAAATACAGCCAGCAAGTAAACCATCATTAAAACAAGACGACGTGCAACAAGATTACGTGAACAACATCGACAAAAGACGACAAAGGCACTCTAGACACCAAAGTCCAAAAATAGACTAAGTGTATAGATCGCTAGCGATCCATACACTATGGATCGCCAGCGGTCCATACATCAACATAAAGTCGATGCGACTCACACAAAACCAAGCAAAGGGTAAAAGCTAAGGAGTTGGCTCGCACTCGGGCATACACTACGGATCGCTAGCGATCCATGGTTTTGGATCGGGTCGCGAGACATACTCCAATACTCCTTCCTGTAATCATCTGCAAGTGGTTGGCGAACAGGCCTGGCCAAGTAACTCTCCAACCTCTGTAAATACTTCTACTTGCAACATAAACGAGATCCCTCTGGACTGATAGCTGAATCTCTGATGGAAGTTTTCTTCACTCTTGATCTCCCTCACACTCGGGCATACACTACGCGATCCTTGGTTTTGGATTGGGTCGCGAGGCATACTCCAGTACTCCTTCTTGTAATCATCTGCAAGTGGTTGGCGAACAGGCCTGGCCAAGTAACTCTCCAACCTCTGTAAATACTTCTACTTGCAACATAAACGAAATCCCTCTGAACTGATAGCTGAATCTCTGATGGAAGTTTACTTCACTCTTGATCTCCCTCACAACAATCTTCAAAGGGGTTCACTATGATTCTCCAGTAGATATCAACCTTGGGGATTCACTCTAGCTAAGAACATTCAAGAGCTTTGTAATCAAATACATCTTGTAACAATGATCAGTCTATAATAAAAACTATAAAGTGGACGCAGGCTTCGTTAACACCCGAACCACTATAAAATCTTCCCGTCTTCTATCTATTTCTACTTTCTTGCTATATATGTTATCCATATTATTGTCCTGTAAGAACAGAGCTGGTGCTTTCACACTCAAATCAGAGTGTTGATCCATTATTTGGGTTAACATTTTGGTGCTTTCACCAAGAAGGACAACACAGGGTTCGGATCTAGCTGTCTACTTTGGATCAAATATGTCTAGAAGTTAGATTCTCAATCTTTGCTTGAAAAGTCTGCCACTTAGAATCAATGGCTCTGAGAAGGAAGAGAACTGCCTTTGGATGGTCCATAGGGACGTTGATAGTTGGAGAAGATACGAATCATCGGCAAACTGAAGTAAATGGTGCTAACTTGGGAAATCAGGCGTCATCATCCTCCAGTCAACGCGAAGTCGTTACAAGGGATGAGTTGAACAAAATGGTTGATGAGATCAACCAAAAAAGGAATACGGTTAGAAGGCTTTGATGGATAAGCTTAATGCTCTCTTAACCTTACAGTCAAATCATGCTCCAAGAACTATGGTTGAATCCACAACCGCCATAGAGCAAGAAAATTCTTCCGTTTCGGGCCTAAACAGAAGGAACGGGAAACAACCGCAGAAAAGTGTGACAGTAGGAACTATGGGAATCAATGCAGAAGAAAATACAGGTACTCCACTCGCCGCAAGGCAATCGACTTTTAACTTGAACCAAGGGGTGAAAACCCCATGATATGATATAGCCATGGAACTCTCCGATTTAGAGGATGGAGAACAATTTAATGATGATAAATTGGAAGAGAATGCTAATGCGTTCGATAATGCTGAAAATGTCAAAACAGCCCCGATCAGAATAACCGCAAGCCAACGGGCCCCGAGGGAGTGGTTCTTCCAAAGACAGGAGAGCCTAAGCTTCATCTCATTCGTCAAGGCCGTTTGCAAAGTCAAACACTTGGTGCAGCGACTGACAGCCGTCTCCAGGACTACCAGAGACATTTATCGTGGATATGGTTAAGCGATTGATGGACGAGAATAAAAATAGAAGAGATGATGAGTGGAGATCTGCACCAAGTCGGACTCCTTTTACTGATGTGATCTTGAATGAGTGATATCCGAAAAAGTTCACGATACCAAATATTCCATCCTATAACGGGACAAAGGACCCAAAACCTCATTTATAAAAGTATAGTTGGTACAAGGACGAAGCAAACGCTTCAGAAACTGTTTGGTGTAGATGTTTTTCTATCTTCCTGTAAGGAATCGCTTCCATGTGGTTCACCAAGCTGCCGCGGAGATCTATTTCTACTTTCGACCAACTAGCAACGAGAATCCTTGATCAGTTCAAGCTCCATATCGCGCAACCTAAAGACGTGATGTCCCTGTCCGGATTATTCCAAGGGCGAAACGAATCGCTGAAACGGTTTTAATGGCTTTGGTCCGAGCCATTCATCCCGAAACTGAGTTCGAAAAGTGGGTCAAGATGAAACAACGCACTATAATGTAGGACTTCAATTGCAAAGCAAGTGAATACTTGAGATTGGAGGAGGCATAGGAGCTAGAAAGGAAGTCTACTGGCATGTAACCGTTGAACGTCGAACAGAGTGACGTGCCAATGAATTAGAATACAAATGCTTCCGAAACTGCTGAAGGAATCACGGGGAAAGATGAAAATCAGAAAAGGAAGAACCAGAATTCCAATAAAAACGAAAACAATAAACGCCTAAAAGGCTTCAGGTTTGGAGATTACACCCCTCTCAACGAAACTCCGAAAAACATTTATCTTGCGACACAAGGGACCGAGGAATATAAAAAACCCCTATAAAGAAAGCAACTGAGCAACAGAAGCGCTCAAGGAAGTTCTGTCGCTTCCACGAGATGCTCGGTCATAACACGAACAAATGCCACCACCTAAAGAACTTGATTGAAGAGCTGACTCGAGAGAACAAGCTCCAGCAATATGTGGGAAAACCATAGAATCCTAGGAATCGACAAAACCAAGATGGAATCAGTGAAGAGGGATCAAAGCGAACTGACCAGAGACTCATTATCGGGACGATATCTGGAGGCTCGCATCCTGCACGGAGAAGTTGGGGAGAGATGGAGCGGTATGTAAGTTCATTAAAGCACGCTCCAAAGGAATCATGTATCAAAATAGAAGATGGGACTCCAACCAAGCAGCAAAAAACTTTTGAATGATGATGTCGTATTCAGAAACCAAGATACTAAAGGGATCGAAGCTCCAACTCTCGACCCGATGGTGGTGACAGTAGGAATCGGACCCGCTGTGGTCCGACGAGTATTGGTCGATAGCAGCAGTTTTGTCAATATACTTTTCAAACGTACCTTTGACCAAATGACTGTAAACGGAATCGGGGTGGTCAAAGGAGATCAATGCGCCGCAATAAAATGTTACACTGCAGAGTTACATGAATCCAGAAGAAGGGGAAAATGGAAGGATGTAGGGAGTACTCTCCATGTTCATGAACCTTCTGAATAGCAACTACAGACTTACCCTTGGTTCAGGGACCATAGCCGATTCGACAAGGCTCTGGACCCTAGAAAGAAAAGTTCATGGGAGGTCGGGCAGCACTAGGGGAATTGGCGGTGTCTGTCCCAATCGATATGGACGACCCAACAAGAGTTGAAAATTGGATCGCACCTTGGAAACAAGATGCGGTTGGAACTTACTAAATTTCTTCGCGCCAACTATGATGTGTTTGCATAGATGCATTCCGATATGTGTGGGGTGTCACTAGAAATTGCATGTCAAGTGCTCAACATTGACCCCAAGCTCATGCCTGTAAAGCAAAAGAGGCACAGCCTGGGTCCTGAACGACCCAAGGCATTAAAAGAAGAGGTGGACAAGTTAATGGCCAATGGTTTTATCCGTGATACAAATTATCATGAATGGGTATCTAACTCGGTCATAGTCAAAAAGTCCAATTGGAAGTGACGAACCTGTATCGATTGCTCGGACTTAAACAAAACTTGCCTAAAGACAGCTTCTGCCCAAAATAGACCAGCTTGTGGATGGAACAACGGGACATGAACTGCTATCCTTCATGCATGTATGCTCCGGGTATAATCAAATCCTAATGAATGAACCTGATCAAGAAACCACTAGTTTCATCACCGATCTGGGACTATACTGCTACAGGGTAGTGTCATTCGGTTTAAAGAACCCCGGGGCAACTTATCAAAGGTTGTTAAATACCATGTTCAAGCGCCAAATCAGGAAAACCATGAAGGTTTACGTGGATGGCTTATTGGTTAAATCGCGAGTAGCTATCAATCAGCAGGACAATCTTGCTGAAATGTTTGAAATACTCCGGAAGTATGGAATGAAATTCAATCTACTTAAATGTCACTTTTGGAGTAGACTCCGGAAAGTTCTTAGGATTCATCTTAAGTGTCAGGGCATTAAAGCAAATCCAGAGAAGATAACGGTCCTGCGATAAGTCCAAGTTTCGAAGAACAAGAAAGAATTGCAAAGCTTGAATGGGAAGGTCGCAGCTTTAAGTCGATTTATCTTGAAGGCCACGGACAAGTGCATACCATTCTTTGATGCGTTAAAGAAAGGAAAGAAAAACTTCGAATGGAATGCGACATGTCAAACTACATTTAAAGAATTGTTGCGACACATTGAAGCCCCGTCAATCCTGTCAAAGCCAACGGATGGAGAGGACCTATTCATTTACTTAGCAGTCTCACCTCATGCTTTAAGCGCAGCCCTTGTGCATGAAGAAGCGAAAATCCAACGACCCATATACTATATTAACAAGCGGTTTACTAGAGCCGAGAAAAATTACCCAAAGCTGGAATTTGTGTAATCCGCTCTTGTGTAATTCGCTCTTCAAGCTGGCATTCAAATCCAAACAAATAATCAAATAATAATAACAAACATATTATTGTCAACAACTAGCCATCAATAGCTAACTGATCATTTATCAATTAATCCACATAATAATTAACTTCAAAAATAATCTTGTTTACTTTGCAAGCGCAAAACATGATTTATTCTATTCGATAGATGTCCAAAATAAACTATTCGATTTACTTATAGCAGACCGGTGCTTTATTCTGCTAAAGATATCACAAACGAAGTATAACTAATTTAACTACGTTAAAAATAATTAAATTAAATCATTGTAATTTTATCATTAATTTACTTCATTAAAACTATCAACCACCATCCAAGCATTCAATAATAATCTATAGCAATACAGATATCATTTATTTTATTTAGAGGTGATTAAACTCATCGAAATTTCAGTTGACGCTTTCGTATTCTGGTTTGATCTATAATCGAACGATGTTCGATGTTAGCTCAAATAGCTCAAAATTCTACTAATTTCAAATCCAACTAAATCGGTTCCAACGCGTAGATAACGATGATACGAGTCCAACACAAAATATCACGTCCAAATTCGACCTTGTATGCAATAGTTATTGAGTTTATAGGATATCAGATTAAATAATTTAACTAAACCAACTTAATTATTTAATTAAGTTAGTTACCCACTCAAAATACATCTTCCCCAAATTTAATTGCCGCCTGTACATATTCAAAACTTGCATGACAAAATCTAATGTCGTTCCCTTCCATTTCCCATTTCTCACCCGATTCTCGACGAAACGACACCACAACACCGTCATTCAACTCCGCTATGCGATATCCACCTTCCTGACCAATCGACTTCGACAACATCAACCCCTAAAAAATACAACCTGTAGCCTTAGTTCGACTACATTGAAACATCGCTTCCCCCAAACCATGATCAAACCACCCTATACTTGCACCGACCAAGCTCCTTCCTCTGACAAGCCCAAATCCACTAATTCCGTGGCCTAATTCCACCCCAGTCGCTCCAAAATCCAAACCCTATTCACCTTATCCTTGTCCAAACCATCGAACCACCCAAACCAATTCTCTTCGTCAGTTGTGACATTTATATACACCAATTCTCTTCGTCAAAACTACAACACTTTGGACTTATGATCAAAATTCTAACATCGTCCATACTCAAGTCTATAGTCCAAATGCAAAGTCCTTGATTCAGTAATAACAATTATTACTAACCGTACTCCTCCGGCCAGGTATTTTGACTTTGGGTTGACTTGAGTTGACCGTGATGCTGACTTTATATAACCGAGGAGACGAATCCTTTCTTGAATAGTGTTTTTCTTCCAATACTTCCAGTTAGCCCAACTATAATCAATCGATGGACGTTGTACCATTAACTATAGTTAAAGCAAAGCTTTCAATTTGAAGGTCGACAGTATTATCAAGTCGAGAGAATCGTGTAAATCAGTCACATCGATATTTTCTGTTTGACCTTAGTTATATTAACCAACATAAAACTATCGAGCGAGTTTGTTCCATTATTATCCAACAAATATTAGTACGTAACCTCTAGGTTCCCCAGAAGCCATGAGTAATACATTGTCCAACATTTGAAGAGTAATACGTACTCTAGTCTCAACGGATACAGTGATATCCGATCTCGATGCATCTTGACTATGAATATTTTAAAATGATATATTTATATTCATTGTGATAAATTACTCACAGTTACAACGCTTTGTAACTACTATCACAAAATATACCATTTATGGATTTTCTATTAAATGTACTTTTAATTAAATTGACTAATTAATATAACAGATTATATCAAGTATATTATAGAAAGAAAATATGCTCTTATTTTGAACAAGATTGGTCAATGGATTAGATATATGTAACAAATTACATAATTGCCGTTAGAGCATACCCCTAACACTATCGGTCAGATCGTCCAATCTCTAAACATAACGATAGTTCGTAACGTCGATCCGAACTCAACAGTAGTGGTCCCGAGTACTCATTCAATCGTATGTGAAAAAACATATCTTTGGGCCTTTATTTAATTAATGATTCAATATTTAAATATCATATCGTTAAAAATACGAGTCGTTACACCATGATTTGAGCGGTTGAATTATGGTTTTTGGCGGAAAGTTTGAGATTAAGGTGGGAAATCCTGAAATTGAAGCAGAAATATTTGAAATTGGAGTTGATCGTATGCTTCTGATTTGAAGAAGTTGAGGGTTTGTATTATGCCTTAGGAGGATATTGGGAGTTATTTTTGGCTTTGGGATGCTGCGGACAAATTTGGAGCGAAGGTGTAGTAATTATTGTGTGATATTTACATGACACTACGGTGCTTGCCTAATACTTTGGTGAAATCATCCCGAGCTACTTTGGGCTTCAGGCTTAACCTGGTAGTTAGTTCGATACTCGTATGAATGTGATCTAAGTTTCCCTTGTTGCTGATATGCACGAATCATTGTTAGGGCGATTTATATCTCTTATGTCTGCTTGTAAGTGTGGACTGCATTGGAGTGTTGTTTTAGTGACCATGTGTGCAGCCCTTTGGATTGCTTTTGACTTCTTGTGATACTGCTTAGGTCGCCCTTAGCATGTGCGATGCAGATCCGCTCTTGAAGGTGTTAACTATGTATACGTTGTAGGAATGTTGACAATGCAGATCGATTATTAGACTATTTTAGCTTGTATTATTGCTTGTGCTCGGGCTTTTTGATCATGATATCTTGTGCTTTAACATCTCTAAAGCAGCTTCTGATGTTGTTGCGTAGTATGTACGCCTTGCTTTGGTCATGTGTCTTATAATTGTGGTTTGTTCATGCTCCCTATAACAATGTTAAATTTTGGTTTTGTATCATAATGTAATATAGAACTTAAGGAGTGGGCATAGATCTGATATCTTTGTGGCCTATCTTTTGAGCGTAGTATTTTATTCCACTTCTTATCCTTCGGATGCAGCTTTTTTAGTTGGTCAAGCGTTGCGACTATAGGCTGGCAATCATACCTGGCAATTAGCCTTGATGACGGTGATAAGGCTTCAATTAAATAGTCGAGCGCAGTTTGTTGCGGTTTCTGAATTTCTTTTGCGTAGTATCTCCTAGATTATTAAAACTCATTTTCTACTTATCTTAACTTTTATTGTGATGGCAGCTCTCCCGGTCTTGCGCCATGTTTGGCCCATATTTAACATAGTTTGAGAAATGTGGGTGTAACACTTGCCTCCAAGTCTGCGGTGATCCTAGATCGATATAGACTTGTCATCATTTGTACTCGGTATGCACATCTCGTCGCTTCCAACTAATCTTTCCTTTTGTTTTCATTAGTGGAAAATTTCTTTTCAATCTCTTTTGCATTTAATGCTCTTGTCCACGTGTCATTTCCTCATTGGGCCATTTTCTAAACCGTTGTTAAATCAAACTTTTTTTCTCCGGGCAAATCTATATCAATCTTTGTATTGACGTTTCACGACTTTCTTCATTATTTCGATCATGTGGCTGACATTCAAATTAAGGTACGTATTAATTTTCTTCGTCTTCCCTTTATTTCTCTTTACACTCTTAATCAAGAAAGGAAAAGGAGGAAAAAGGCATCCAATATTTGTTAGATCGCTTTTGTATCTGAATTCATATTTTCTCTTAGATCGAAGTAAGAAACTTGTTTTTGTTTTTATTTCTATTAGATTTCTTTAGTTTAGCATTAGTTGTGAGACTCAAAATGGCTTCCTCTTTATCTTCCCCTTATTTCTGTCCTAAAAAATTACTCGGTTGGAAGAAGCTAATGATATCCTGAATCAATTTGGGTTTTCAAGGTATGAAGCTAGGGTTCCTGAACCATGTGGATGTATCAACACTCCCCCGATTGGGTTCACTCCCATCACCCTTGAACACATACGTTGTGGTCTCTATCTTTAGCCAAATCCAATTCTTCACCAATGGCTCATCTCTATCTATCATGTACCCGTTCAGCTTGCCCCATTTTCATGTCACTCATTTGTGTCGTAAGTTTGATGTGCCTAGATCGTAGACGTGCCTTTGGAGAAAAGCCATGATTTGGGCGGTTGAATTATGGTCTTTGGCGGGAAGTTTAAGATTAAGACCAGAACTCCTGAAGTTGGAGAGGGAATGTCTAAAATTGGAGTTGATTGTATAATTCTGATTTGAAGAAGTGAAGGGTTTGTATACAGCCTTAGGAGGATACTAGGAGTTATTTTTTGGCTTTGGGGTGCTTCCAACATATTTAGAGAGTCGTTATTGAAATTGATGTGCAATATTTGCAAGATACTTCGGTGCTTGTGAAGGCGTCGGCCGGATATAAATTTTGAGGATGTTGACAACGTAGCTTTGGCTTATATCATTGCTTGTGCTCAGCTTTTTTTTATCGTGATGTATCGTATATTGACATCTCCAAAGTAGTTTCTAACATTATGCCTTGCGTTGGTGCCGTGTATTATAATTGTGGGCTATGTCAAATTTTGGGTTAAGGTTTAGGCAGTTTGAGCTAAGGCTCGCCAATGAAGAAAGGATGATGATTTACATAGGACTGGGTACATGGTAACGACATGAGACGGTTGTTTAGACTGTACTGTAACAAATAAATATGCAAGTCAACTAAAAAGATGAGGATTATAATGACTATGAGCTAACAATGTCAGATTGGTACTTTAACTACTTAAGTATTATATTTACTTATTTGCTTACTTGAAATTTTAAATAACACTTGTGCTTTATTTCAAAATTTTCAAAAATACTTGAAATTATAGTTTAAACAAGTTTCAAAGTGCAAAAACGCAACTAAGTATTCATTTTGTAAAAAAATACAAACACAAGTCCAACGCACACAATGGTTTTAAGGAGATGATATTTCATAAGTGACGATATAATGATAATCGTAATAACGACACTAACACAAATCAATCAGCATGTCATAAATATTTCAACCAAACATCAATATAAGCAACATAAGAATATACGTAAATTTATATCAGCAAGGAAACCCTTAGGGTCTCTCTGCAAAAGTCCCCTGCAAAACAATGGCGATTTGTGTAATCCGCTCTTCAATCTGGAATTCAAATCCAAACAAACAATCAAATAATAATAACAAACATATTATTGTCAACAACTAGCAATCAATAGCTAATTGATCATTTATCAATTAATCCACAGATTAAATTAACTTCAAAAATAATCTTTTTTACTTTGCAAGCACAAAACACAATTTATTCTATTCGATAGATGTTCAAAAGAAACTATTCGATTTAATTATAGCAGACCGGTGCTTTATTCTGCTAAAGATATCACAAACAAAGTATAACTAATTTAACTACGTTAAACATAATTAAATTAAATCATTGTAATTTTATCATTAATTTACTTCATTAAAACTATCAACCACCATCCAAGCATTCAATAATAATCTATAGCAATACAGATATCATTTATTTTATTTAGAGGTGATTAAACTCATCGAAATTCCAGTTGACGCTTTCGTATTCTGGTTTGATCTATAATCGAACGATGTTCGATGTTAGCTCAAATAGCTCAAAATTCTACTAATTTCAAATCCAACTAAATCGGTTCCAACGCGTAGATAACGATGATACGAGTCCAACACAAAATATCACGTCCAAATTCGACCTCGTATGCAATAGTTATTGAGTTTATAGGATATCAGATTAAATAATTTAACTAAACCAACTTAATTATTTAATTAAGTTAGTGACCCACTCAAAATACATCTTCCCCAAATTTAATTGCCGCCTGTACATATTCAAAACTTGCATGAGAAAACCTAATGTCGATCCCTGCCATCTTCCATTTCTCACCCGATTCTCGACGAAACGACACCACAACACCGTCATTCAACTCCGCTATGCGATCTCCACCTCCCTTACCAATCGACTTCGACAACGTCAACCCCTAAAAAATACAACATGTAGCCTTAGTTCGACTACATTGAAACATCGCTTCCCCCAAACCATGATCAAACCACCCTATACTTGCACCGACCAAGCTCCTTCTTCTGACAAGCTCAAAATCCACTAATTCCGTGGCCTAATTCCACCCCAGTCGCTCCAAAATCCAAACCCTATTCACCTTATCCTTGTCCAAACCATCGAACCACCCAAACCAATGTCGCACCTTACAATACCTATACCAAATCGAAGATATCACCAAGACGAACATAAAGATTCTTGTTTTGTATTTTTTTTGAGTGGATTATTTGATATTGATTTTTGAATGTTGGGGCTTGGTTATAAAGCGTTTACAGGCAAGAGCAATAAAAAAGAACTAAAAGAAGAGAGGGAAGGTTGAGAAAATGAAATGAAAATGGCTTATGTGTTGCATTTTTTTGATTTTATAAACAAAACCAAATACTTTACTTCACTTTAAAGTTAGCCAAAATTTTCAAATCGTCATATCAATCAAATCATCATTAACGCATGTTTAAAATTTTGAATTCGATTTGATTTAAAAAGGTTTTAAAAGAAGGTTTCACGATATTCTGCGTGTAGATAAAATACACAGATATCAGTCAATATTCCATTCGCGTACGAACCACGAACGACAGAAGCAAAAATACGATCGTGCACCAAAATACGGCACGATCACAAATCAACAATAAAATACACACATTATTTTATTCAGTGGAATTTGGCATAAATCAAAAGGAAAACTTGTATATTTGCAATCAATAAGCTAGAATACACCCAGGCGAAAAGTTATTGTATAATATTAGTCTGAGTATTGTTTCACATCACAAATAAAATACATTCTTGAGTTTTTCTCTCTCACTTACACATCAAAATGAAGGGATGCACCTTGCTGCAAAGTCGAGGTTCCATTTCTATCCGCCTCCTATTGCGGTGCAACATTCTCCATCTCTCTCCGAGCCCTATAGATGATGTGCGGTACTGTTGATTCATCCATCTCTCTGCTAACTCTGCAAATGAAAAATCTCATAAAGTAACATTATATGTCAAGAGAATAAGAGGGTAAAATAGTGTGCTAACGAACAAACCTAGTAAATTGTTGAATCCAGTAAGGGCTAGTGTTGTTATTTGGGCAGCGGTCTTGGCGATTCGGCTAATGCCATACAAAAGGATGCAAGCTAGCGCAACGATGGCCAATGCGGCGATCAATAAAGTCGCCATAGCAATGAGGTACAACTGAGTTGGATTCAGTATGAGAAATATCTAGAGAGATTTGCATTTGCAAAAAAAATAAAAATAAAAAAAAGGAAAAAAGAAAGAAAAGTAAAAAAAATGAGAAAAACACGAGCTATGATGTTCTTGAACCAATAGGAGAAAATTAAATGGGGTTTTGGACAAAAGACCCCTCCCTATTCTCAAAGTCCATGCACAAAAAATCCCTATTCATAAACCCATGTAAATTAGGTCCCTGTTTTGTTATTTTTTACCAAACTGCCCCCTTTCTAAAAATCGGTCCAGCGTTGTAATCAGGGGCAAAAGTCATATAAATCAGCCAAAACTAAAAATAGAGACCTAATTTTTATAACTTTTCAAGAGGGACTTTTCTTACATCATCTTTCGATTCTATGGAGTTGGCAGCCATTACTTAAAACAATTGAAATTAAATAATTAAATTGCTGTGAAATAGAAACGACCTCGCCTCTGTTTTACTAGAATAAAAATAATCCTTGCAGTATACTAATTTCTATGCGTCTATCACATTCCCATACCAGACAATTAGGATACTGCAAGGATTATTTTTATTCTAGTAAAACAGAGACGAGGCCGTTTCTATTTCACAGCAATTTAATTATTTAATTTCAATTATTTCAAGAAATGGATGTCAACTCCCTAGAATTGAAAGACGATGGAAGAAAAGTCCCTCTTGAAAAGTTATGAAAATTAAATCCCTATTTTTAGTTTTTGGCTAATTTATACGACTTTTGCCCCTGATTACAATGATAGATCGATTTTCTAAGGGGGACAGTTTGGTAAAAAATAACAAAACAGGGATCTAATTTACATTGTTTTTTAAGTGATGACTTTTTGTGTATGGACTTTGAGAATAGGGACCTTTGGTCCAAAATCCCATTTAATTTTCTCGTATTGGTTCAAGAACATCAAAGCCCGTGTTTTCCTCAAAAAAATTTAACTTTTCTTTTTTTTTCTTTTTTTTTCAAATGCAAATCTCTCTAGATATTTCCCATACTGAATCCAGCTCAATTGTACCTCATTGCTATGGCGACTTTATTGATCGTCGCATTGGCAATCGTTGCGCTAGCTTGCATCCTCTTGTATGGCATTAGCCGAATTGCCAAGACCGCTTTCCAAATACCAACACTAGCTCTTACTGGATTCAACAATTTACTAGGTTTGTTTGTTAGCACACTATTTTACCGTCTTATTATCTTGACATATAATGTTACTTTATGAGATTTTCGTTTGCATAGTTGGCAGAGAGATGGATGAATCAGCAGTACCGCGCGCATCATCCGTAGGGCTCGGAGAGAGATGGAGAATGCTGCACCGCAATAGGAGGTGGATAGAAATGGAACCTTGACTTTGCAGCAAGGTGCATCCCTTCATTTTGATGTGTAAGTGAGAGAGAAAAACTCAAGAATGTGTTTTATTTGTGATGTGAAACAATACTCGGACTAATATTATACAATAACTTTTTGCCTAGATGTATTCTAGCTTATTGATTGCAAATATACAAGTTTTCCTTTTGATTTAGAAATTGGTGCAAGGTTCATGCAAGTCATTTGATCATGTATACGTATATAGTAGATATAATTTCTAATCTCACATGTTGGGCTTGGAAGGCAGCCCACCTAGTTTAAGGGGTAGACAACCCAGTGGGCTTCATAAGAATTCTAGAGATAATAGAAACCAATTATATTGAATAATGTGCGAGTACACAAACGTTTGAAATAAACTATTCGGTGTGTACTGGGCAGGGTTTAAGATTTGGAAGATCACTTGTTTTTTTCACTTACTTCTAATTGAATTTTATCTTAAAAAAGGACCATGAACAGTTCAAATATTGGGTTGGGCCTGTCCACCTACCTGTACACAAAATGAATGCTTTTCAACACTAGTGAAAACAAACTAACTTTAAAAGCATAAATAATCCACATCCCGTAATACCTCTGAATACCATTCACCAAGTTCTCATCCATCTTGTATGTCAAACCAACATACATCTTTTGAGGAAAATTTCACAAGTAGCGATGGAAATTTACGTACATCTTTCAATATCTATATGTGGTGTATGACAATATCTTTCAATATCTAGTGATCAAATCAAAGTAATGGTCCAAAATTGTTCATCTTTTGAGGAAAACAGACTCGCCAAATTTGCTGCGAAACTGATTTGAGTCCGCATCCATAAACATTTCAGGAATTTGCTGCGAAACTGATTGAGTCTGCATCCATAAAATTCAGGAATTTGCTGCGAAAGGAGCAAACATTGGAGGACCCAAAATGCACACTTGCTGGTACAAGGCTTGCGCAAATGCAAGCGCTTGCACATTTGCAAGCTTGCAGGTGCAAGCTTTCACCTGTAAGCTTGTGCGAAGCTTGCACACTTGCAGGTACAAGCTTGCACACTTGCTGGTACAAGCTTGCACAAATGTATGCAAGCGCTTGCACAGTTGCTGCAAGCCTGCACCTGTAAGCTTGTGCAAAGCTTGCACACTTGCAGGTACAAGCTTCCACAAATGCAGGAACTCACCCTCAACCGGTCAACCTGTGGAAGCGACCGGTTGACCTGTCCCGGGCTAATTTTCGTGTGTGCTTTTGCGTTTTGCGTGGGTGTGTTTGGGGTATGTGAGCGTGCATTTGTATGCATCGGTGCGTGTGTACTCTTGCTGTGCTTTTGTGTTGTGTGGTACGTAGGGGTTGCATTTTAGATGTGTATGGCTGTTTTTGGCGTGGGCGTGGATGTTTCTGGGGTATGTGCGTGTGTTCTAATGTATATTTGTGTGTGCTGCTTTTGTATATAACTTGTGTGAGTTGTGTGCGTTAGTGTATATGTGTGTGTGTGTTTGCTGGGGAAATGTGGTGAGCAGTGATGTGGGTTTCAGAAGTGTGCATGAGTGTGTGTTACTGGTTTATGCATGACAGCTTGTGTGAGTATGGGAGAGTGCAAATCGAATTGTATGCTGTGTGCATGTGTGTATTCTGAGCATATTCTGAGAGTGTGAGTGAATATGTATGGGTGTGTGAGTATATGCTGCCTTGGGTTTTCCATGTGTGCGTGGATTAGCTTGAGTGTGAGTTGTGTGAGTATACATAAATTTATGTGTGTGTTTTTGGTTCATGTGTTTTGGTGACGCTCAGTTCAGTGTAAGTATATATATGTTGTACCATATTGTGATGCCCAGCTTTGTATGTTTATATGTTTTGTTTTTGTTTTAATTTGGTTGCGATTGTGCAAATAGTTATGCGGTTTAAATTAGTCGTGTTACGGGCAACTAATTAAGCTTAATCATTTAATGGGTGTCTAGAAAAGTCGTGTATCGGCTGGATTTGAGTAATCAAGTACCATGCTCTATCTAACTACCGGTCTGGCTCGAAAGATCAAGTGAGCTCAAAAGTTAATATAAAATTTGGGCTAATTTTCAAAATATTTTTTGAAATTAAAACAAATTTCAAACTTAAAAGATCGAATTTAAAATAAGAGATGTATTATAAATGTTATAATATATTTTCTCAAAATCGTTTTGAAAAACTTATAACCAAATTTCAAAAATTATTTATTAATTAGATTAATAAATTAATTAAATAGTTAATTGATCAAATTTAGTATAATATATATAATGATATGTGTTACATTATCTTGAATTGTTTAGGGTAATGTAAGTATGTATGAAATTTTCAAAACTAATACAACAACAACAACTAAGCCATTATTTTCAAACAAGTTGGGGTCGGTTAGAGATGAAACCCAAAACTAAATGAAAAAATCAATTTAAAAGTTATAATAATAACAATAACAATAACAATAATACAATAAAGTCAAATAAGTAAATTAATAATAGTAACTAAGTAAAATAAAATAAAATAAAATATATATGTATATATATATAAGAGGAATGATAATAATAATAATACTAATAGCAATAATGATACTAATAGTAATATTGGTCAAAGACCAAACCTACGTCTTAGGCTCATGTTCCCTAATCCTATAATCTAAAACTTATAAAACTCAACGCTCATGGTTCTGGTACATGAATCGCTAACTTCCACTCGCTCTGATCCGTTACCAGCTCTTCGGATATACCACAATCCTTTAAATCATTTTTTACTACTTCCTCACATGTCAACCTTGATCGACCTCTATCTCTCTTTGAGCATTCAATGAGGTCTATAATTCCAACACGCACAGGTGCCTCGGGCCTGTGCCTCGGGCTGCCTTCGTTGAAGATGTCCAAACAATCTTAAGCGATGTTGAATTAGCTTCTCCTCAATTGGTGCTACTCCAAGTTTATCACGTATATCATCATTTCTAATTCGGTCTTTTCTTATATGACCGCAGCTCCATCGCAGCATACGCATCTCTGCTACGTTTATCTTTTGGACGTATTAGCTTTTAGTAGACCAACATTCTGCACCATACAATATCACAGGCCTGATTGCCATTTTGTAGAACTTTCCTTTAAGCTTTTGTGGGACCTTCCTGTCACAGGGAATCTCAGACGCTTGTCGCCATTTCACTCATCCCGCTTGAATTCTAAAACTAACATCTTCATCAATCTCACCATTATGCTGCAACATTGATTCTAGATATCGAAATGATTTCTTCTTAGGAACTATTTGTCCGGCCAGAGTGACATCTTCATCCTCCAACCTGACACTGCTGAACTCGCACTTCATATACTCTGTTTTAGTTCTGCTAAGCCTAAATCCCTTTGATTCTAGAGTCTGTCTCCACAGCTCCAGTTGTCTATCAATTTCAATCCTACTTTCATCAATTAGCCCAACATCGTCAGCAAATAGCATACACCAAGGAATCCCACCTTGTATACCCTTCGTAACCCCATCCATCACTAAAGCAAAAATGTAGGGACTCAAAGCTGACCCTTGATGTAATACTATGTTAATGGGAAAGTCACGGGTTTCACAATCGCATGCTCTGAAACTAGTCACAACATCATCGTACATATCCTTGATAAGTGTAATGTACTTTGTTGGGACTCTTTTCTTTTCCAAGGCCCACCACATCACCTTTCGCGATACCTTGTCATAAGCTTTCTTCAAATCGATAAATACCATGTGTAGATCCTCCTTCTTTTGCTCTCTAAACCTCTCCATAAGTTGTTTTATCAAGAAAATCGTCTCTTAGTCGACCTCCCAAGCATGAAGCCAAATTGGTTTTTTGAAACAATTGTCATTCTTTTTAATCTATGCTCAATGACTCTCTCTCAAAGCCTCATTGTATGACTCATAAGCTTAATTCCTTTGTAGTTTGTGCAACTTTAGATATCTTCTTTATTCTCAAAAATTGGAACTAGTATGCTTCTCCTCCACTCATCTGGCATCTTGTTTGATTTGAAAATATTATTGAACCACCTAGTTAGCCAGGCTATCCCTGCATCTCAAAGGCATCTCCACATCTCAATGGGGATGTCATCAAGCCCCAATGCTTTGCATGCTTTCATCCGTTTTGATGCCTCCTTTACCTCGGATTCTTGAATTCTCCGAACAAAATGTCTATAGGTGTCATTAGAAGAGTCGTCTATCTCGATCATAGTGTTATCACCTTCTTCATTAAATAGCTTGTCGAAGTAATCTCTCCATCTATTTTTTTTATCTCCTCGTTCTTCACCAAAAGTCTATTATTGTCATCTTTGATGCATTTAACTTGGTTGAAGTCTCTTGTCTTCCTCTCGCGGAGCTTGGCTATCATATAGACTTTTTTTCACCCTCCTTCGTACTTAGGTTATTATATAGATCTTCCTACGCCCGACCGCTTGCTTCACTCATCGCTCTCTTTGCGTTCTTCTTTACCACTTTGTACTTTTGCATATTGTCCTCACTCCTGTGATGATGCAAGCACTTATAGCATTCCTTCTCTTTGATAGCCTTTTGCACATCACTGTTCCACCACCAAGAATCTTTAGGTTCGCGTTTATTTCCCTTCGCTATCCCAAACACCTCGGTAGCCACTTTCCGAATGCGTCTTTCCATCTCATCCCACATGTGATTTGCTTCTCCTTTCATATTCCATGCTCCTTCTACCATCGCCATATCCTTAAACACCCGTGAGGCGTCTCCTTTGAGCTTCCATCATTTCGTCCGACTAATCTTGCCTCATTTACCCTGTTGAACACGAATTCGAAGACGAAACTCAGATATCAAAAGCTGATGTTGTGAGACGACACATTCTCCAAGTATGACTTTGCAATCTACACAATCTCGTTTGTCGTCTCTTCTAGTAAGGACAAAGTCAATCTGGCTAAAGTATTGGCCACTACTAAAAGTAATTAAGTGTGACTGTCTCTTTCTAAAGAAGGTATTAGCTATCATGAGTTCATAAGCAATAGCGAAATTCAATATTTCTTCTCCTTCTTGGTTTCTATCGCAATATCCAAAACCACCATGCACTCTCTCAAACCCCCCACTAGATGTACCTACATGGCCATTGAAATCTCCTATGAAAAGTTTTTTGCTACTAGGCACATCTCTAACCAAGACATCTAGCTCTTTCCAGAAATTTCTCTTGACGGCTTCACTTAGGCCTACTTGTGGGGCATAAGCACTAATGACGTTCAGAATCATATTACACACTACCAGCTTAACTAGGATGATCATGTCTCCTACCGTCGATCACTCCGTTTCTAAGGTTCTTGTCAAATAAGATACCTACCCCGTTCTTGTTACGCTCTTTTCCTGTATACCATAACTTGAAGCCTGTGTTCTCCACCTCCTTCGTCTTTTGGCCCGTCAATTTGGTCTCCTGAATGCATAAGATATTTACACGTCTCCTCATCATAGTATCAACTATCTCTCTTAGTTTTCCTGTTAATGATCCTACATTCCAACTACTTAACCGAATCCTACTTTCAACGACTAGCTTCCTTGCTCTTCGCACCCGTCGAGTAAAGTGTGAAGATCCTTGCTCATTTATCACTACATCGGGGCGTCGATGCAGCGCGCCACTAAAAGAGTAACGACCCAGCCCTTGCATATTTTTCACCATACCCGAGCCTCGACATGGTGCGCCACTAAGAGAGTGGCGACCTAGCCCTTGCTCACTTTTCACCATACTCGAGCCTCGATATGGCGCGTCGCTAAGAGGGTTACGCCCCAACGAAATATAATTAGGTTCCATTTCCATAATTAATTAAAATTGTTTAATTAATAAATAAATTAAATGTTGATTAATAAATGATATAACATGCATATATGAAGATCTATGCGTATAGCTATAGGTGTTATAGTATTCATATTAAATACAAAATGTTTGATTGAATAATATAGAATTAATTAAAAGCTAATTAATTAAAATTTATACATATATTGGTATGTACACATTAAAAAAACTATAAACGTTATAGTTGATTGACTATCTTAAATTGTTTAAGATGAGTAAAATTTTAGAAATTTTATACATAATAATTAAATTAATACACATGATTCATTTAATAATAATCGAAATTAATTAAATTTTTTATATGTTTGTACTCATGTACGAGAGGAAAGTGTGACTATATACTGCATTGGAAGAAGTATTTTTAGAAATGTTCGATAAGTAAATGAGTAAAATATTATTATATGTAAAAAAAGTGTTAAAGTATTCTGAAAAGGAAAAAGAAAGAAGAGATTAGGCTTGTTACTAATATAACTACATTTAACCACATGTAACATTACAATAATTATATTCATTTACATTTTTTTAAAGAAATTAAGAGAAGTTGATTGTGTGTGTATAAAATAAATTGTACATAGGCATGCCGAGCCGAGACTGATAAGAACATCAAAATAGATTTCTACTTTGTCATATATAAATATTAATATCTTACATACAATTCAGACATAGTGAAGCATGGTGATGCAGACAATTCATATACAAGTGAAACCAATTGGGGGCATAATTTAATATGTGATGCAACGGTGAATAAAAGAAAAATGAGTTGCATGCTGGAACCAATGGGCAACGCAACTGGACATGGAATAAAACATGTTTAATTAGATAGCGAAATGTTTGTTTATTGTTTAAAATCTTATATCCACAAACATTTAAATTCTCAAAAGTTTAACATGAACTTATGCATATATATAGCTCTACGCTTAAACTGTTATTTTGTCCACTTATATGACTCTATGCTTATATAACTTGTGATGCAGTGAACCGATTTTGTCGATTTTCTTTTCATTAGCAAGACATAAGCATATGTAATAACTTTCTGTTTATCACTTTTAAAAGTTTTGAAGTTTGCTAATGCAAAAATCTATTTTGGAATCGAATCTAATCGCTATTCCGATATGTGAACTATCCCAAAACAATACTGAATTGTTTTAACTATAATTTATAACTTTTAATTTTATTGTCAGATTTTGATGAATCGTTATCCGTTTGAAATATATTTTAATGTAGCATAACTTTCATGGAAACAATTCAATACAATAATTTTATTGCACTATTTCCAAACTGATTTGCAACTGAATGGTTTTTGAAACCAAAGTGTTTTCTGAAAAGTATATTTCAGTGGAAATAAAGGGTTTTCGAAATGTAGTTATATATATATCAATATTTATTAATGATTTTAAATAATTCAAACGAGTGTGTGTGTATTCTTATTAATATATGTATATAAAATAACTTACATTTTCTAATATTATCATTAGCTTTATAAACCTATATTTTTTCAAAGTAGGATTTCAAAGTAACTAGTTTTAATATAAAATTGCACGTTCTCGGTTGTATGAGAAATTGAATTAAACGGTCTAGTAAAATAAGTGGTATGCAACACTTGCTTTTATTTCATCGGTTAATTCTCACTCATTCAGTTACCTTATTTACACAATAGTGGACTTTACTAACTAATAATAAACATTCGAGTAACCCACATGGTATGAGACACATGAATGTTATTTGAATGGTTACTATTCGTGAATATATGACACTTATTCTTAAGTTATGAGATTTTATATTCATATGGTGTATTATGAATTTTATAACTATCTGGTGTATTTATGGATTTTATATCCATCTGGTGATAACACATGTGTTCGATGAGTTTTTATGCTTATCAATCTGAAGTCCTTTTAGGCGCATTCCCCTTGTGATTTCTAGATTTCATATTGATGATTCCTGGATCTATGTGATTTGAGTTTTCACCGAAATTGCCTTGTGATTTACTTTTTAAAGGTAAAAATGGAATATTTGAAATTTTGGTGAATGAATTTTGGAGTATAATGAGATTCCTTTGAGATTGAACCTTACATGGTTATGTGTTCCTAAACTGACCCGTTTATTATTTTATAATATTCGGGTCAGATCGGGATGTTTCGGGTGCTTCTAGAGGATGACTTCTAGAGTTGGACTTTTCAAGAATTAGCTAGTCTTTTAAATCATTTTGTATATATTCTTGTTGTACCTATTTTGTCGTTGAGATAGAGACTCAATTTGTGTACTACCTATGTTTTATTTTGGGTTGTTGAGCATGTATATTTTGTAGTTTATCATGTATATGCTCTTATTCGCTTCAGTTGTGTATCTTATATATATTCTGTTATTTATTCTGTGATTCTGTGTCTGTAATATTATATTGTTCTGAATCATAATGAGCCATCGTATTATTGTTTTGCGCTTGGATCGTATACATTGAATTCCTCTTTATAAAATAAAGAGGAAAAATTATAGTCATATAATTCGACGTATTCGATTTTTATCATTATCACTATATCTCACTTTTATTTGAATTAAGACTAAACTGACCCGTTTATTATTTTATAATATTCGGGTCAGACCGGGATGTTTCGGGTGCTTCTAGAGGATGACTTCTAGAGTTGGACTTTTCAAGAATTAGCTAGTCTTTTAAATCATTTTGTATATATTCTTGTTGTACCTATTTTGTCGTTGACATAGAGACTCAATTTGTGTACTACCTATGTTTTATTTTGGGTTGTTGAGCATGTATATTTTGTAGTTTATCATGTATATGCTCTTATTCGCTTCAGTTGTGTATCTTATATATATTCTGTTATTTATTCTGTGATTCTGTGTCTGTAATATTATATTGTTCTGAATCATAATGAGCCATCGTATTATTGTTTTGCGCTTGGATCGTATACATTGAATTCCTCTTTATAAAATAAAGAGGAAAAATTATAGTCATATAATTCGACGTATTCGATACTTGCCCAAAGTAATATTACGGATGATCGCTCCTAAACAGCCTTATTCTCCTCATTAGCAGACGATATTACTTACTAATATCCTTTGTTAATGATGGCATAAAGATGGGGCATAATGACGATATTACTTACAATCCCACTCCCGAGCAGAAGGCTACTACTAGGATGTTCTTATCAACAGCATTAGTCCACGTGGACTCCTTGATGAAGCGTTTTACATAGCAACGAAGATTCTCGATCGGCCCGCATCTGATGTTGTCTGGCTCACAGCCATCACAACATGAATCTTTGAAGTGAACCGAAGAACCTGGTTTTGAAGTCTGTGCACAGCTGAATCCACGAATGTGTTACCCAATTGTAGGTGCATGAACCAATTGAAGGTCGGTCATGTGAGTGTAGACGGGAAAGGAAGTTGCAGTACTAGAAAGCTGGCCAGTACGGGTGAGATTTAAAAGCTATGATGTCATCCGACGGGTCAGCATTCACATCGTATTTGTCAATAGACGGCAAGAAATACTGCTTGTGAATGTATGTACTTAAAATTTCCTCGGAGAATGGCTCTACATCCTCGTTATGTCTTGGCATTCTGAGCTTGCATTTTATTGTATTGTTGATGAAGACGATTCATTTTCTCTCGAAGGCTAGCATCTACCTATTGCGGAAGTATTTAGTCTAAGTCTGGCTGTGGGCTCAGCCTGCGTCCATATGAAGTGGGAGAGCGACAATAATAATGCGATGAAGAATGACGATGATAATGAGCTGGAAAAGTGGACCTCTCCATATGCATGGGGGACGACCGTGAATGACTGGCTCGCCGTTTTCTTAATCTATTTCTAGCCACATCCCTATTGGACTGGAAATGTGCTTAAGGCGGATGTGCTCCTTGTCACATGGTCCAACCTCAAGTCCCGAGCTCCGTCTATCGCTCGAAAGCATTCAAAAAAAGATGGTCGTCCCGTTGAAGGGGAACGGCAATTCCTTGGTTCTATGTACAGTCAGCTCTGGATCAATGTCAATAACATGACTTGGCCCACGCACAACATGCCTTCTATGGTGAATATGAGCTTCCCCGGTCAAGGTTTCAAACACCACCCTCTCCTGAACGGTATTAACAAAATTGTAAACGGTGGGGATAATAGGTTGAATAGGGGTTAGCTCAGCCATCGAATGGGCCAAAGAAATGAAACTAATGGTCGTTTAAGCGCCCGCATTATCCTCGGATCATTCATTCATTTCGTCGGCTAGAGTCCTCACGTTAGTTAAGCCTTGAAGTACACTTCATCACATATCGTTACTCGACCCGAAAATGGAACAAGCAGTGTTGGCAACAGTGTTACCGTTAGTCACGGTCACAGAAGTTAATACTTTCATTGTCACCATTAGGATTAAAGACAACTAGAACCGATTTTTTATGGAGAAGAAAAAGTGAAGAAATGTGAGCTTTCAGGGAAAGCTCACCTTCTAAGGCCAAAATGTTGAATAAAAATTGAGCAAACCTTAAATTAGACTAATGTGTTTGTATTAGCAAATATTACTTATTAACATGTGGTCGAGGTGAGTGCCAGCTGTAATTCCATACAAAGACATGCTTTGTGTAGAGAAAGGAGACATGCTACGGTAGTAGGTGCGATATTGGCAAACATGCTACAATAGCTGGTACACTCAGTCGTACTATTTCACGTGTAGTACGCTTATTGTCGAAAACGGCTAAAAACAAAGCTGAAAATTACTAAGGCCGAAGGGGACGAGTCGGGTTTCACTCGTTATAATGAGATGGGCTATGAGGGATGGATCGAGGGCGAGATGAGATAGAGCTGGTTTGAATTAGGTGGACTTTGAAGTGCGGACCGGCCTGCACTAAGCCAGCCTTAGATGTGTCTCAGGCTAATCTTTTACTTATGAGAAGGTCGAACGGTATTTGTCATCTAGGACATTTTGACGTTCCATATAACCATGGCATAATGAATTTTTATTTATAATAGTTTGAACCATTGCTTTGCACATGGTCATGTACGTACGCACGCGCACACATACATTTACATATGTGTGTGTGCGAGCTAAATGAGTCTGTAATATATACATCCAATTGTTATGTTTACCACTTTTTTAGGACATAAATGTCCTTGATCGGACCGAGGGTTTATCGGAATTCAAGAGGTTGTACTGTCATTTGCTATGGTGGAGTACAATTAACACACTTAACTACTTAAATTCAGCACACAAATTCCCTTTTTCTATGTATGTACTGTGCACACACATAAGTATGTGTGTGTACACACACATTGTTGGTTATAAAACATTACCCTCATGTGATTATTATTTTTTATTTAATAAAGATACCAAGTCTAAAAAAGGATATGTTTTTGCCAAAATCTAACAACATTAATACTGTACTTCATTACGTAACTATATCTAAAAAGCGATAACTTTCGAACTAATTTTACAAAGTCTAATATGAGTCTGGTAATCTTGTTAATTAACATAGTTAACTCTATTATATCATATGTTTTGGAACAATATACACTAAAAAATGTAGAACATTGGTTTAGCTTGCCAAGTTTCAAACGCAAATCATTTGCATAGATCCTTTTAGTTGAATTCTTTTCTTTTCAAATTAACTGTACCGTTTCTTAAATCGCTTGCCCTTGAAAAGATATTTGCTTTAGCTGAGATCAAATCAACGTTAGTTAAGGTGTTCAGGTGTTCTTTTGCATGTATGTTCATTTCTTTTCGAGAGAATAAGTTTCCACTATTTAGAGCATGTAGGTGCACTCTGTTCAATCTTTAGTTAAGTGATGTTAATAAGTTATAGAATGCTTCAGGGTTTCAAAATGTGTGCACAGTAATTGTCCTTTTTGCACAGAAAATACTTGCTCACAAACAACCTGATAGGTCATTTTATTATACTAGAGTGACATTGATGGTAAAGTGTTTGCTTCTTACTACTCCGAAATGATAAAAGAAAATAATGGGAAGAGACTATATTATAGTGAAAAAAAAAAGTACATGATGTGCATATTTCAGGTATCTGCATAGAACGTAGCAAAATAAATATGCATAAGAGTAATATTGTGTGGCTTTCTAAATATTTAAGTCTTGTTCATCAGAAAACAATTTGTAGTTGTATTGCTTTTGGAGAAGTATTGTTTAAAATCCCATAAACTATAAAAAAACAAAAATAATTTGTATATTCCTGCAAACGTGTCTTAGAAAAAAAACTTGATATGCAGACAAAGACATTACCTCATTTCCTCCCCAAAAAATACCACCACTACAAAGTAGAAGAACTTGCTATAAGCTCCACTGTGTGTATAATTTGCAAAAAGTCAGGCTTTTATGATGTATTTTTCCCAATTACATAATATAATGAGTTTAATTAAAAGGCAAAAACATATAAAATGTAGAATAACATGAGTTGAACATGTATTTGTTGATTAAAAGTAGAAAACGTAATTATGGAGATGAGATATGTACCTGCTGATGTTTATCATATCAACTGCTGCATGATTTTCGAAAGCATGACAATTTTAGCTACCCTTGGATCCAAATATAATCAAAAAGGAAGAGAGGAAAAGATAAAGAGTTATAAGAGTACCTGATTTGTCAATCTCCTTGATCAGAAGAGGTAAATCTGATACGGCGACGACACAAGTAAGCAGCTCCTGAGCATCAACCTAATATTAAATTTCCTCAATATATTGAAACTTGGGAAAGGAATAGAACCTAGATACCAAAATTTAAAACAATAATTATCACGAAAAATTAAAAAGAAGATTAATAAAGCAATTCGAGAACAAAGAATTATCTACAACAAAATGGACAATCATATAACTTCTAACTAATTTCTCCTTCATCAAAATCGAAGTAAAGAGAGACAGCTGAATTGAAAGATCATCATACTTTTGATGAGACATAAAACCAAAAAGTTAGATGCTAAATTTGATGATTCAAACAAGGATTGCATCTCTGGTGAGAACATGATTTATCTACTAAAGAAATTGGCAAGATTTGATGAGACATAAAACCAAAAAGTTAGATGCTAAATTTGATGTACCTAACTGCATTTGTCTTTCCAGAGCATAGTGGCAATACTTTTACATGAACACTTTATTAATGTCATCCTCTGTTTTCAAAGATAAAAATACCTATAAAATTGAATCTATTCAGAAGTTAGTTTTGAAACCATAAATCCATCTGCTAGTGATTATAAATAGTAGTTTTTTTTGTCATTTAGGGCATTCTAACTTTACATATGACCATAGTATAATGTGTTCATATTTATATTTTTACTTTTGAACCAAGATTATGCGAACCAACCAATGTTACATAAATTTGTTAATGTCGTTATCTGCTTGAAAAAAAAATTGAACCTACAGAATTGAATTTATTCAAAACTTAATTTTGATATCATAACACGATTTGAGAATGATTAAAGAAGGTAATTATGTCTAGGATATTTGACATTAAATTTAACCATGGTATAATGAGTTTTTATTTATACTAGTTCGAACCGACGCTTCGCACGTGCATATGTATGTACGTACGTACACACGCACGCTGCACGCACACATACGTTACATATGTGCGTGTGAGCAAAATGAGTTTGTAATGTACATAACCATTTTGTTGTGTTTAGCACTGTTAGGACGTAAATGTACTTGGTCAGACCGAGGGTTTATTTGAATTCAGGAGGTTACTTAAACTCAGTAAACAAATTCCTTTTTTCTGTGTGTGTACACACATAAGTATGTGTATGTATATGT
The DNA here is from genome assembly GCA_030737815.1 of Allium fistulosum. Classification (NCBI taxonomy): domain Eukaryota; kingdom Viridiplantae; phylum Streptophyta; class Magnoliopsida; order Asparagales; family Amaryllidaceae; genus Allium; species Allium fistulosum. The sequence continues at coordinate 13,240,714 of JASFAW010000014.1, forward strand.
GTGTGCACGCACACTGTTGGTTACAAAACATTACTCTCATGTGATTATTATTTTTATATCTAGTAAAGATACCAAGTCCAAAAAAGAACAATTAAGACTGTTGTCCTTTGTTGTTTTGGAGCACTATTAACACACTTCACTACTTAAACTCAGTAAACAAATTCATTTTTCTGTGTGTGCACACAAATAAGTATGTGTATGTAACATTACTCTAATGTGATTATTATTTTTATCTAATAAAGATACCGAGTCTAAAAAAGAACACGTTCTTGTAAAAATCCAACATAAATTTTATACTTTGTTACGTAACTATATCTAAAAAGTGATAACTTTCAAATAAGTTCTACAAAGTATAATATGAATCTGATAATCATGTTAATTTACACAGTTAACCCTATTATATCATATACTTTGGAACAATAAACACTAAAAAAATGTTGGACTATTGGCTAAATAATGAAAGATACATCGTGATGACAACTAGTTCTGTCAACGGATACTTTCAGATACGGATAGTGTCATATCCATATCTGCATCCGAAATTATTTTCAGATATCTGATATCCGCATCCGCAGATACGGATGGATATCGGATAATCATGCTATCCGTTAACGACCGATAAATCAAAAAACATAAATGGCAAATTTTAGTTCAACATAAACCTTTTTAAATCTCAGTAATTATCAAAGTGTTAAAAATAAACAAATATGATGATAATAAATGATTTTGAGCACTTGACATTCATTAAGTTCGTATAATATAAACTATCTAACTTAATAAAATAATAAATAAATATCTTTTATTGTACTAAAATACTCATAATTTAAACTGTAATCTTGAAAAAACCGAATGGAAATTTTTTGGATGCGAATGTTTTCATAACTGCATCCGCATCCATTTTTTCGGATATTGGATATTTATCCACTTTTCGAATACAGATGCGGACAGATTTTCAGGTAACCATTGACAGCTCTAACGATGACTACATAGCATTCGGTAAAATTTATTAGGTAGAACATTGGTGGCTTAGCTTGCCAAGTTTCAAATGCAAGGCATTTGCATACATCCTTTTAGCAGAATTCTTCTATTTTCAAATTAACTGTACCATTTATTAAATTGCTTGGCTTTGAAAACATATTTGCTTTAGCTGAGATCAAATCAACATTAGTTAACGTGTTCAGGTGTTCTTTTGCATGTATTTCTTTTCGAGAGAATTAAGTTTCAACTTTTTAGAGCATGCAGGTGCTCTGTTCGATCTTTAGTCAAGTGATGTTAACATAATACATACATAATAATCTTAATTACCAGATATATGCTACGGCAATCTAGAGCTTCCTAGGTAACATCGTCTAATAAAATGCTTTGTAAGAGCATATGTAATCCAGACCTTTCAAGTGCAACTTGATTATGTAAATTCATACCATGTCTCCACAGAGTTCAAATTAGACGCAAAAGAAAGCTCACAACCATTATTAGCTACTAGGTAGAAGGAAGTTCCTTGTAAGCATCAATGGGCAGCGCACAGTCTTTTCCTGTTAGCCAAGTACCATGGTCTAGAAGAATTCATCTAAACAGGACCAGTAGTGATTTTGTTGAACATGAAGAATGTCAAACAACTCGATACATTTATATAGCATTGGACCAGCAGACTCGAGCACACGCACTCTGGACGTCGTACACGACGAGTATATATTAGCTTTATATGCAAAGTTCACTTTTCAACATTTCTCTTATGGACATGCAGACCAAAGTGGAAAATTTCTTTATAAAGCATTGATAAAGAGGTTTTAACTTTACACCTTAATTAACGCCCAATATTTAAAGAATGAAGATGTAGATTAATCAAAAATTTGAAGTGTCATATAGAACATAATAAATGGATTTTGAAAGTAAAAAAATATCTAAATTATGAACCCTGAATTCTTAACTGATGCATCAAAACTAACTACACCCATTCACCACGAGTATTTTCGTTTTTTCTAAGAGATGCATCACAAAAACCAAATAGTCCACATAACAAAAGAGTGCATCAGGATAGGTCACAATAACCTTTCTTGCAAAATTGTATTAAGTTGCCAAACTGTAAATCCCTGACATTAGGGGAAGAGTTTAATTATAAGGAAGATTTGTAAAACACCCTCTTTAAGTTTCAAAATACACAGTCACCCCCTCCAAAAACATGCTACATAAAAAGCTCCCTTCCAAAAACATATTATTTAAAAAAACCATATTTTCAAGTTTCGAATATTTGCGGAAAATTCTGCAAATATTTGCAGAGAAAAGAGAAATCTGTAAATATTTAAAGTTTCCACGCTGCAAATATTTGCAGTGTTTTCTGCGAATATTTGTAGATTTCTAGGCAAATATTTACAATTTTTCAAAAAAAATCGAAAGAACTAAAAAAAATTGTTTTGATGATAGAAACATGTGATTGTTCATATGTAATTTCCGACAAAAAATGAATTTTTTATCAAAATTAAAGCCAGGAATGTAATTTAAAACATGTTTTTGAAAAGGGTTTTGTTACTCATCAATTTTGAAAATAAGAGGCAAAACCAAATTTCCACTTAATTATAAAGGAAAAATGGTTTTTAGACTTAGTATACTGAATGAACAACATGCTTTTGGAGGTGCAGTGCAAATTTAGTGTGTATTTTGAGTGTGGAATAAAAAAGAAATATTGAAGCTTATCGCCTAAATCTTCTTCACATTTGGGACTATAAAAGAGGTAACAATGACATAGAGAGTATCATGACATGATATGTGTGAAGAAAACATAACATGTTAGCCTATGAATCCTCCATACCAACCGTGGACAAAAATATAAAAATTTAAATTTGAAATGCTTGGACACTGAACCGATTTATATTTGTTTGGACATTGAATGTGAAACTTAATTTTAACAACATATTTATTAATTATGCATTGGCTGAAAACTAAAATTATGTTCAGTTGCATTTATTGGGCAACCAATTTAAAGTCGGTAAGGTGGGACCAGGTAACAACATTCAACAAGAAGATAATCATGACAAAGTTATTTGCATAGTACTTCGTCTCCAATGAACAATGTTCAAAATTTCCCATATTCCTTTATGATGTCCTGCATTCCAAATTTAATCGGAGAAGACAATCAAAATCAAAGATCCACTTATTTACACCAAATTCAATAGATAATTCATTTCCTTAACAGGAGGCATAACTTAACGATGTTGTACTGATAAAATGAGTGAAAATTCTATATAATCAACAGCAAAGAGCATGAATTAAGGGAAGGTTGAAAAGGAGTTAAAACTGTGTTAAAAAGGGAAAGCATACTGTACATTTAATACAATATATTAAAGATGTAAAGTGCAAATTTTGGCGCCTCTCTCAAATCAGTTTTAATACAGAAGAAATAGTATGAATTCAAGAAACATCACCATGAAAAAATAAGATGCATAATGTGTGTCAAAGATACCACCTACGATTACTTTCTTCATCTAAAAATCCCTTTCATAAATTATTCTTTCAGTGGGGTTCATTTGATATTTACTTAAAAGCGGCTATTGATTAGTTAATATGCATATTCCATGATGTACTTTCAATAATTGTGCTTTACAACAACTTGTCACAAATTACATTTAATGCTTCCATTTCAATCATAGCAATGTTTCCAAGTCTCCTAAATCAAAGCAAACTTTTTGTTTATCAGCTCCTACCAAATACTATAGTCTTATCCATAAACTGAAGTCAATTATTGTCTATCGACCCATTATCAAGTTCTGGTTACTTTTAATTAAGAGTAACCTAATTAATCCCTAATAGTCAAATAATTGGTGAGGGCAGATCCAACCAACTAAATAAAATAGTGTAGCTCACAGCTTGTTTACTTGAAGCACATAGACCTGTTTGGGGAGCATAGCCATCACCATACAAAGCAGAGACCTATGGCACATAGCTTTGATTTCAATTAGAAAATAAAATACTTCGCCTAAAAGCATAAAACTGTATAATTTAGCTTGATTTGAATAGTCCTAAAGACACTTGATTTATGTGCAAAATTGACTTAACATGGCTGGCTAAATTATAACTTAATCTATACAACTTGGTTTATGCGCAAAAGTAACTTGACATGGCTAAATTATAACTTAATCTAACACATTATCAAGTTTTGATTACTTTTAATAGGTATGACAATTAGGAATATTGAACAAGTAAAAATTCCAACTTTTCTAACAAAATGAGTAATCATTTTAAAGCTTACCCAATCCGAAAATGAAAACATATCGTTATCCGAATTGATACTGTAAAGTTTCCCTTGCATTTGCATACCACAATGTTTAACATTTATTTTTATATATAATGGAAAAGAGTGTGATACAATCAGGATGGTAGGAGCACGTTTAATTATTATCTGAATAATAGCAAAGTTGACATTTTAGTTAAAAATTGGTGTCCGGAAACTTCCTTATATATCTAAAACTTTCACTGGAGCTAAAATGGCATATAACAAACAAAAACAAAATTATCAAAGGTTAGGCGAGTAGCTTCAAATTAATTTTTATCAAAACACGGCCATGGTCAATTGAGAACTGATGAAGCTTGAATCATGAAATCATTTGAGATGGGAGATGATAATGTAACTATTTTGGTTAAACACACAAATAATGCAAGCAAGTTTCAGGAACACTAGTAAATAGGAAAAATATAGAAAAATTTAACAGCTTCAAGAATGGGAATGAATGAGATAGCAAGAAAATACCATGTAAGATTCAAAAGAAAATAGAAAAATATTAACAAATCCTCAAAAGCAATAAATTTCTCATATGAAGTAGTATTATATAAGAATAGCGCTAACTTACCATAAAAGCACCCATCTTCATCGTTCTATCACCGGTTACATCCAGGTAAATCGCCTTTTCCATCCAAGTAAAATGTTGCATTGGGACTCAAGAAGCAATCCTGAATATTACCTAATTAATAAACATTTTCTTAACACTTGTTATATTAAATAAAATTTTAGTCATGCAGATAAATGAATCATCATAATAACGTAATATTAATATGCAAGAATGTTAAACATAGGGCACCTTTGCTTTTTAGAGTAGCACTCGTAAGAGGAAAATGAAATCCAGTAAATGATGTTGCTGCAGTAAAGGAAATAGAATAATACATAACAAATCAATATTAACCATGTTACCTTTGAAAGCAGACCATCTATCAATCGTGATGACGATAATATTATGTCAAAGCTTAAATAAATCAATTGGTCGTTTATAAGATGTTACTCATCAAAAGGCATGGCAAGATACATATAATCAAGTGTACTATCGCTTTGGTACCAATGTATGAAGACAAATTCTATTTGAACCAATGTTAAAGATTTTCTTTAGAATTTGGTTCCCATCGGAAAGTATGGAGAACTCGAATTTTTGATGCATTAGAAGTCGAGGAAGGGTAGACAAAAGAAATGTATGAAGACAATGAAAAAAACGTAGCCAACGGCCATCACTTTCTGCTGTAGTAAGATGGAAGATAAAAAGTAAGGAAAAACAAGGGAAGGCATAAAAGAATGAGAGAAGAAAACCATGAGAAAAGGAGAGATAAAAAAACAGCTAGCCTGTTATGGCAACACATGGGTCCATTGTTGCTTTCTTAAATGCTAACCAATGGCATATTCAACCATTGTCCTTTCCAATTTTCTTGTAACACTATACGATTAAAATTATTAAAAATAATAGTAATTTTGAAAATTGAAATTGTTAAATAGTATTGTTATTTATAAAAGGGAAAGTCTTTTAGAACATGAACAAATAACGCAATTGATGACACAACAGATCTCAACAAATAACCCTTTAATTTCAGGGTTGTAAACATGGCGAAATCCAACAACCACCACATATTTTATCCCATATTGTGTTTTATTTTGTGTTCAAATAGTCGTTTGCATTTATATTTAACACTCACTGAAAATTAAGAGTGTAAACCTTTACCAAAATCTTCGAATTTACAGAATGGATCGAAAATTTTCAAAAATTTGAAAGATCGAAACCAGTGTTGTAACTGAGTTCTCGAACCTTACAGTAATTAATATATATACCCCGAAATTTCAGGGGTACCGGACCGTTACCGCTCGTGCACCATCCAAACCGACAGTCAAAATCGGTTTCGAATCTAAGGCAAAAAAAAAAAGAATCGAATCATTTTTTCTAAGAAAAAATTAAAACCATCAGGGCGCATGTGAAGAAACAGTGGGATGAAGACCGAAAGCAAACAAAAATAAAAAAAAATCGAATAACATATCAAATCAGAAACTTTATTCACCAAAGCGTGAATCAACAGGAAAAAGCGAATGATTAATTCAAGTTGAAAGCCTATAAAATACAGTGCTTCAATTACATACTCACAACATCGAAGAAAAATCAATTTCTGCTCGCGCTTCAATAACATAATCACGGTAACTTCTTCTTCCTTACCTGAGTTCGACGTCGCGATTCTTCTTCAGACGTCTTCGTGTTTTTTTTTTTTAATCGAGAACTGGAAATCGCGATTTAGGGCTAGGGAATGGAAACGTGAATTATAAAAGAGGAAGAGGAGATTGTGGGCTGGGTTGAAAATTTAAAATGAGTTGCGATTTGATCAAGTTTTATAATAGAATACTTTGGGCTGAAATGGGAGACGCAGTTCGGTTGGGCTTTAATAAATAATTTAGTCAAGGGAGTTTGCTTAATTCAATACTTTGGACTGAAATGGGAGAGCATTTGGATTCGGCCGGTTTATATTTAATAAATAAATTTAGTTAAGAGAGATTGCTTAATTTAGTTTAGCTTGTTTGTTTAATAGTAAGTGCAATTTGATTGTTATCATAGTTATTCACACTTTCTGATAATATTTTTCTCAATTCACAGGTACGTTAGGGAAAACCAAGCAAACACTACAGATATCGTTATCAGAACATTTATTAACAAACTATTGAAAACGAAAGTTTGGACCAAAACCGAAACAAAATCGAAACTTTTGAATTTTACGAAATCATCTGAAACTAACAAAATTTCAAACGGTCGAAACCGAGACCAAAACCGAGTTCTCTAACCTTGGTATTTACACATACATAAGAATATTTAAAAGATGTTTCTTCAACGGTATACAAAACATAAACATTAAGTTCAAAAGAAAAGAAAAAACTTATATGAGAATAGTTCAAAAATGAGTGTAAACATAGAAACATGCATTGCATGCTATAATCTAGTTATAATACATCCACAAATATAGCATATTTTTATTTAATACATAATTTTGAAACTACACAATTATTTTTAATGTTTCTACGTGGATTTTACTTTTAATTACATTCAAAGTGATTAATTTATATACAATTATTGGTTACATTTTTTATTCTTATACAAATATCATCCACGTTGAGAAAATGAAAGGCACTAAATTAACCTACCAAATGAACAATCCATATAAAAATATTGAAACTTTGCGATATGTAAGTAAAATTGTGGTTTAATTTAATACAAATGTGGCTAGCAAACTATACTACTTAAAGTTTACCTAATGTGATTTCATTCTCAAAACGGGGTGCACTCGCTTTTTGCTGCAGTTTATTTTTCAGAACCTTAAAAGAAGATTAAGCCTTTGGTTATTATTTTATCCCCAACTTTGTTTATTTCCTTAATATTCAATGCAATTTGCATTAATTATGTTAAATGATAGCGCTATTTATCAAAGATGGCATACATCACTAATCAGTAAACTAAATTATGGGTTTAGCACCAAAAAGACATTGCTACTAAACAACCAAAGAATTGTTGCCTTGGATTTTTACAATTAACTATTTTTGTACTTGAGTTGTACATGCTTGACCCTACTCTTTGTTAATGTTGTTGCTTTTGATTTGAGATGCCATGTACATAGTTTTAGTGGCAATATTATTTTTTATATTTCTTACTATCAAACTTACAATTTTAACATATTACACACACCATTAGGACTGTCAATGAGTACCCAAAAATCCAAAATGCGTCTGTATTCATATCCGAAATATGAAAAAATATTTGATATCCGAAAAACGGATACGGATGCGGATATGACCATATTCGTATCCGATAATTATTTGCCCGATTTTTATCAAGATTACAGTTATTTTTTATGTATTTCTGTACATAAAATGATTATCATTTACTATTTTGTCTAGATAGAAAAATAGATATGTATATAAAAATCAAGGTTTACTACTTAAAATTATTTTTTCTTTATGTATTTTTTTAATACATTTAGTACTGAAATAGATTTATAATAAATCAAAATTTTCTATTTATTTTTTTAGATTTATTAGTTGTGAACTGATCGAAAAATATCCGATAAATATTCGTCTACATCCGCGAATACGGATATCTGATATTCGAAAACGATTTCGGATACGGAAACGGATATGGCATTATTCGTATCCGAAAATATTCGTTAACAGACCTACACACCATACATATATGTATACGTACCCAATTAAAGTTTAAATTTGCAGTTTTGCTATGGAACTATCATCATCATGTTCAATTTTTTAAGAAAGTCTAATATGAAAACCGAAGTACTTGCAAACATCAAACACAAGTGGCTCATCCCGTGAACTTTTAAAAGTATAGAATGTGTAAAACTTTATTTCACAAAATTGAGATATTGCAAGTCCCAAGTTTTAAAAGGCTAAGTTATGGAGATGAGCATTGTAACATAGGTTGTGTACCAGTTACACATACCGTCTCTCCCCCGATCCCCATCTCTCATTATTTATTAATTCATCACATTAACATAAAACTACTCATGTCATGCTCACATGCACTATTCATGTTCATAAGTTATTGCAAATAGAACATCCAGATCAGACATAAAAATTTATGATTTCAAACATGCATTAACATATGTTTCCATGGTGTCGCCCTATAATGATTTCAATATGGGGGTTCAAATCGTGAATCCCAAAATAAAATTCAAATCATGGATCTCACAACTCAAATTTGGATTAAAATGAATCTAAATATGAATCCAAGATTCAAAAAATTAAGAATATATTTGTAGTATTTGTGTCGAAACTGTTCAACTAAATTTTGCTAATAGTATCAGTTTGTCATATTATCCGATGGCATTAGATGATTATGATCAAATACGATTCTGTGTGCATATTTCTTTATGTGATTTTTGTTTATGTAATATATATATATATATATATATATATATACACATACACTATGTTGTCAGGGGTGCCACTGAGCGCCGATTAGGCACTGTTTTGCAATTCTAACATTCTGCCTTATTATTATAGCGCTTTATTACGCCCTTGTGTGAGGAGCTGTTTGAGCGATGAGCTTTTCTCAAAGCGTCAGAAAATAGACGTTTTTAGTATAAGTTTACTTTTTTATTTGACAAATTAAATGCACTTACAATAAAATCATTTGGTTACTACGTTTGTTTATTGTAGACCTTCGGATTTCAAGAATTTCGATGCTTGAATCGTTTTTCTATATATTTTTTAAAATATACAATCACTTAATAATAACTAATAACAATTCTTCTTTGTATTTGAGAATAAAATTTACTCTTTAGTTTTTTAATTCTTTGAAATTTGGCTTTATTGATTTCTTAATTTTTTATCTTCATTGTGTAAGCCTTTTAAAAGTTATCATAAATTTCTAAGTCAAATATAATATAACTAATTATAAATTGAAATTAATAATATTCGCTAATATTGTACTTGAGTTTTTTAATATTATTCGGCATATAAATATTCAATTATTGTCATGACACAAATTTTACTAATATAAATTTTGTTGTTTCTATAAATTATATAAGTACTTGATTCATTTTTGAATTTATTAATGAATATGCACATACACACACACATCATTCATAGTATATTAACAAGTAGTGATCATCTAATCACATCAATATAGTTAGTTATTTTTTATATTTAATGTGAATATTGTTTGTGCAAAATGTACGTGACTCCTATTTTCATTCAGGCTCCGCCAAAACTTCGCCTTGTCTCTAAAACCAATTTTAGCGTTCAACGCTTCACTCCACCTCAAACAGCATAGAATATATATATATATATATATATATATATAATATCGTAAATTTGCAATCGTAATTGATATTACTTTAATACGAAGCATTTGTTATTGTTATGTTGCAAAAAGAATGTTTACTTTCATGAATTTGTGATGGTATGGTAACTTTTCCTATTCTCATGTTGATTAAATGTATTCATTAAGACTATGATGAACATATATAACAAGAAATAACCTCGTTGTCGTAATATGCTCGATTTTATCATGGATAAGTGTGAGAACCAGAAAAGTGTAAACCTAAAAAGGTAATTAGAAAGTGTGAGAATCTAAAAAGGTAATTAAAACAACAAAAAGGGAATGTCATAATATGTTGGATTTTCTCACGAAAAATTTGAAATTGAGCTCATTGAAGTTGCACAATTATGTTCAATACTTGACAAAACCGTACATTACAAAAGCAACCACTATTGCATCAAATAAGGCAAGAGTTAGCCAATGATATTGTAGCAAAGTAAGCAAGTGGATTATTATAGCTAAGTAGCTTAATTATAAATAAAATCAAACAAATCACTGAATTTGAATAGCAAAATTTTACAAATAGAACAAATCATTATAGCTAAAAAATAAAATTAAGCAAGTTGGTTGCACGATTTTTTGAGACTTGTGATTCTTGACCGATGCTATAAACAGTGATGAACTAAGTTTATTTGATTGTTTCAAAGCGAGTTTCCATGTTTGGAATTTGATTTGAATCTTTGAACTTATCGGTTGCTCAATTTTGAGAAACCAGTTGTTTAAATTTGTACCAAAATATTCACCAAATGTAATAATGGAGGTTCACCATTCAATTGGAAGATGCAAAGTTTCTGATCTCTAATAGAGTTGTACGATTTTTTTTAAGATGCGGTTCAATTTAAAATCTAAGATGGAAATGAGTCCAAGCCGTTTTAGATTGCAATTTGAAACATACAACTTAACCATTTTTGTAATCATGTCACCCAACTCCTACAATCCATCGTCATAAAATATTAAACTCTAGAGTCTAGAGTGAGATGACCGCATATCATCTAGCTTTACATCTTTGTTGGCATCTCAAATTTTCTAATCTATATTAACCATCTTAAACTAACTTTAATAGCTTAAACAAAACGCTTAAATAAATTGATTTATATAAATGATAAGGTAAATAATTTGTGATTAAAAAATTATATTTAAATACATAATGTCGTAAATCAACTAAATACATATAGATGATAAATCAGATTTTTTAATCACCAGAGCTGGTGGCAAGGAGGCTAACGGTGGTAAACATGTGTGAACGGGCTGGCGGCAGTGAATAGGCTAGCAGCGGCAGAGAAATTCTAGTGGCGACGGCGGAGAATAGGCTGGCAGCGGCGGCGATTTCAATCTAGGTTTTTTCTCACACTGAAAGAACAACGTAGGCGTTTGAAGTTTACGTCGGACTGCTGGATCTGGAAAGGTAATCGGGCCCAGTACCAGGTCATATACGGAAACTATTTTTTTCCACATTTTAGAACTCCTCCGCATTGGGCTTTTTAGGGTTTTTAATGTTCTACGCGTCGATCGTGATTTGAACAATAGAAAAGCCTTTGGCGTCTAAGGCTGAAACGTCTAGGCGAAAGACTTTGGTATTTAACAATATTCTATATTCAATTTCTCATGTGTTTTTCAAAATTTTTTTCTTGAAAAGATTATGTGTTAACGTTCAAGTTTTGCATCTCGCCTCACGTACTCGAAAATACCTCGCGTGTGTTTTCGTCTTTTCAAACAACAATACAAGCTATGTTTACAAGCTCATAAAGGCCAAGCTATAATTAAGAATTCATAAGTGGAATGCTTAATGATTTTTTTAAGGAAAATTTGCAAACTTAGACTTGTTTAGGTAAACAATAACACAAATAACCTGGTTTTGATAATAATTACAAACATAGATCTATTTTTGCCAGGTAGACGACGACGAATTTTCAAAATGCGCCAACAGGCGAACTTTTAAAATTCGCCCACTGGCGACTTTCGAAAATTCGCCCAAAGACGCATTTTGAAAATTCGCCTCGCAAAAACCCTACATACAAACAAGACAGTAGGCAGAGAGTTTATCGAATCTAACAATCACATACATATATAATTTCTTATCTAACAACTTTCGTAGATATCAGTTTGCAAATCTAACAATTACGAAGTTCATTTAAGTTCGATACATAACTAGTTAGTTTGATACATAGAAATTACATTCGTTTAAAATTGAATACACAAAAATCTTAATTCGTTACGCAGTCATACATTTGATAATGGAAGTTTAGGTCGCTGCAGTACATCGCTTTCTGTTATGGCCCTGTGATCCACATTTGCTGCACCTGTTTGTTTTAGGCGTTTGATGCTCATCCATAACGTTTTTTATCCTCATAGATTTAGGTTGTAACGACCCGTAAATTTTAACTGTTTTAATAACGTAATTAGTTGAAATTTTGTGAAATTTTAAACGATAAAAAATTGAAATAAAAATTTAATATTTGGAATGCGTCTAATTAATCATAGCAACTGGTAAATTTTCATCAGATAATTTGGAAGTTTATTTTCTAGTGTAATTTTATTCCAATTTATATCAGTTAAAAATGATGATAATAAAATGTTTTCCAAACTTGAATATTTTTACATAGAAAAAATCTAATTCATCTTCTAACTAAGACGGCATTTTCCGTTTTTCCAAATTCAGACTTCTTTAGCTCCGTCGATCTTATTTTTCTGCGTTTTTGCTGTATTTTCCGCTAGTAGAAAATTCGAATTTTTATTATTCAATCATACCACTGATATCAGTATATCATTATGATCGTCTCGTTGTGCTGATCTCCACAGTATATTCATTTCTATATTTTGAGGTCCGGTATGCGACAGAAACGATAAAACAGCTCGTCGTAGCGGTACCACTGTTGATGTCCATTCAGATTTCAAACTGCCGTAGGCATTTATTTTCTGCTGTTACTTTTCCATCTTCTTGATGCATTGATGTCTGCCTTTATTTCCATCAATTTTGAAATATGAAAATTTTATACGTTTGCATTTATTTATTTTGAACGGTTCACTTTTGCTTTATAACTTTCCCACTGCAAAGATATTGTTGTCTGGCATCTTCAGTTTTCAATACTCTGTCTCTTCCTTTATTGGTTCAGATGAAAATATATTATATAAAACCCAAGCAACCCCTGGATCCATTTTCACTTCTTCTCTTGACTCACTTTTCTTTTCTTTTCTTTTTTTGTTTTGCCAAGATCCTCTTTTATAAATGAATCAAACTTCACATGTTGCTCACGCCACCCCCTCACAGCACTTCTCCTCCATGCACAGTCAACCGCAAGCACAACGATGCCTCCCACCACCCTGGCCGAGCATCATCTCTCCACTCACCGCACTATGGCCTCTCCTTACCATCGACCACATCCAAGTGCAACCGATCTCGCGCACCACTCGCCACTGACCTGCCTTCGTCTTCCTCCAGTGCACCGGCTACCGACCTCGTCTTCCTCCTCCTCCCTGCACGACCAGGCCGCACGCCTCCCTGCCGAACGCCACACTTCCACACCCGGACCCGAACTCATCCCCGACGTGCCTCCTCCGTACGAACAGCTCCACCATCTCCGCCCCTCCTCCTGACTCAGCCTTCGCCCACACTTCCCCTCCGCTGTGACCACGCAAGCAACCCGAGATCAACTGCCGATCCCAAACACCTCGGCTCCAGCCTTGACCCAATCGGCCTCCTCCTCTCTTCCCTTCGCCTAACGTAGCACTTTCCCACCTCGACCTGTCGAACTCCAACGTGCCGCCGTTCATCTGTTCTACCGCCCTCTCTTCTATTTTGTATATAAAGGTACTTACGCATATATAAGATTTGTTGCATATAAAAATATTAATGTATAAGTTTGGTTTTTCATATCGTATAAATTATATACTATGTTGCGTATGAATATATCATACTTATATTTTACGGTTTGAAATATATGTGATGCATAAATATGTTACAAATTATATAAAAGGTGTATATACGTGTGTGCTGTTGGGAGTTGTATATATATTCTGTATATGTATATATAGTTGTTTGCTATATAAATAATGTTGTAGTGTATAAATTTTATGGGTTTAGTTTATATGTTACAGTACATATATGTGAGTTTAAAAAGGTTACAGTATTGTTATAGATTATATTATGAAGTGACCGATCACTTTATTTCTTTTATGAGCTATCACCTTACATATCAAATATATATAAGTATATATGTTAGAGATAGTACCTATTTTGCAATCTCATTTTTCTTTTGCTGTGCCGAAGCAGGGATATATGTACCTACAAAGCTTTGTAGTATATAATGTGTTTCAAGATAAGGGTTGTAGATATTTTATACTTGGAAGTGATATAAGGAAGTACTATCTATAATTGCATTGATATATAGGTTACAGAGACAATAAAGCCTGTTATATAATAAGATTTGGTTATAACATAATAGTCATGATCTGTTGTTTATGTTTCACCTGTTATTGATATGTTATCTATATAGTCATAGTTATAGTTTATATGTTAGTTTTGTGTGTCAGTATATAAAAGTTGAGTTTTAAACTGATTTTTTTTTTGTACTAAAGATGGTTTAAATATAACATATAGTGTTTATATATATACCAGTTTTAAACTTTTGGGTTGTCGGTTGATTTTGGAAATATATACTTTAAATTGTTAAGTTTTTATGCCCAAATGTATAATAGATTATTTTATATATAAGCTGTTGTTCTTAGATGTAGGGTATATGACTTATTTTTCCTATTTGTAAAACTGATGAAGTTATATAAAAATTTGTTTGTTCGTGTATATACTGGTTATACTAGTATTTTGAAAAATATAGATAGTTATATAATATGTTATACTTACATGAATATTAATAGTTTGGAGAGTATATATATGTATTTATTTCAAATTATATTATGTAGGTATGTTTGTTTTATTATATGTGTTTGATCTAAAACAATGATTTGAAATATATATATTTAGTTTAATATGTGTTTAAACTAATATTGATTTGTATATAGTTATTTATAGTTATATATAAGCTCACTTATAGAAATTTTCGGCATCGATTCCGTTCTGATTTGTTCCATTCATGTTACTAGCTTTGTCATCAAATTCGTGCCTATCTTGCTTTGCTTTGGAAAGCGTCATTTGGATTGGTTAATTTCGCAATTCAAATCGTAGCCTGTTGTGTTGTCTATCTTCTTGTGTTCTCTAGCCTCGAAAGGTGAGCAATCACTCACGATTAATGTTCTTTTATTTATTAAATTTGATTTCAATTGAAACGACAATTGAAATATGCTGATGTTAGTTATTTACACTGTTATATATATGCTATTACCTGTATCAGTTCACCTGTGACATCTGACACCATTATCTGCCAATTGAAATATACTGATGTTAGTTATTTACACTGTTATATATATATATGCTATTACCTGTATCAGTTCACTTGTGACATCTAACACCATTATCTGTTATTTATATTGATGATATATGCCTGTTATATTATTATCATATCTGTTATCACTCTGCAAGTTCCCTGTTAGTATAGAATCACTATGGGTTGAAATGATACATACTCGAACGATCTGTAGAATAGGAGTAAATCGTTATCGGTTAAAATGATAAACCCAAGCGATTTTCATTGAATTGAATTTGGGATTGCGGGTTGAAAAGATATATACCCGTATATATTTAAATTGCGGTTTGAAATGATAAATATCTGTATCACTTGACCATAGGGTAGAAAATTATATACAGACACCGTGGGTCTATATATATATATATATATATATATATATATTTTGAAAATGATTTCTATGGTTTTGAAAAGAAATATATGGTTTTGATAAATATTGATTTTAAAGATTTATTAAAGTTGATTTAATAAAGTTGATTTGAATCAATATAAAATATGTTTAAGTATTTATGTAAAATTTATATTTTCAAATATAGAGTTTATAACGTTTCAGGTTGAAAGATAAATTTGAAATTGATTTGGAATTCTTAATTATTTAAGAATTATACTTAAATAAGTTTGATTTGAAATCTATTAAATTTGAAATTTTAAGATATGTTTTATAACTTGAATTTGATTAAAAAGTGGCTTAAATGAATATTTCAAACTTGAATAAATTTAAATGGGATATTTTGTTTATATAAATTTGTAAATTTAAGTTGTATTTAGATGTATTGAAATGATTAAAGAAATATCTCAGAAACTAAATGTAATGAAATTAAATTGAGATATAAATGGAATTATCAAATTTAGTTTTTGAAATGTGGAATATTTTAAGCTTTGAAATATATTGAAATTTAATGGTTTATTTTGTGTTTCAAATCTGTATTTGAAATCGTTATAATTCGAAATGACTTATTGAGAAATTGAATAGAGTTGAAATTTATGAATTGAGATTGAATTAAGTTGAATTTGGAAGTTGAGTTAATTTGAATCAATTTGTGAATTTGTGGAAGCTATTTTATTTTATAACGTATTTTTAAACTATGTCTACAACTATTTATATTTTTCTTTATAAATTATTTTAATATAAACTACTTTATATAAATCATTTTCAATATATATTATTTTATTATAAACTAGTTTAACTTATAACTATTTTAGATTTATGAATTGAGATTGAATTAAGTTGAATTTGGAAGTTGAGTTAATTTGAATCGATTTGTGAATTTGTGGAAGCTATTTTATTTTATAAAGTATTTTTAAACTATGTCTACAACTATTTATATTTTTCTTTATAAATTATTTTAATATAAACTACTTTATATAAATCATTTTCAATATATATTATTTTATTATAAACTAGTTTAACTTATAACTATTTTAGATAAACTATTTTTATTTTATAAACTATTTTATTATATACACTAATTTTAATATCTAAACTGTTTAAGAGGAAAGTGTTATGAATTCCAAATGTTATGATTTCAAACTATAGTTTCAAATTGTTATGAATTTCAAGGTTTTGATTTCCAAAGTGTTTTGATTTTTTAAAGACTTACGATTTCGAAAGCGATATAACTTTGGAAAGTGATATGATTTTGGAAATGGATTTATTTGAAGTGAAATTGATATCGTATGGATATGGTTTTGAAATGGCAATGATATTTCAGTTTTGAAATATAAACTATTTTGAAAGTTTATTAAATGACCAATCGGTGTAATAATTACGTAGTTATTGAAGAGTCCGGGATCGGTTAGGTACATACTCTCTGTCCAAACCGAAAACCACTTTAATAACTATTATACGCGGAGTGTGATCCAAAATGAAGTGGTTGGAATGATCACGTTTCTGGATTTGAAGAAAGAGAACGATAATGGATAGCCTTGACACTTGTGTCAAATTGGAAATGACTTAAATAGGAGCCGTGCCAGGCCAGTGAGGTTAGCTACCTCTAGTGGACACACTTCTTCGTAAACTACTAATTACTTGTTTTTGATTGGTGCGCATCCTTGATTTGGGAGTGTTGTTTCGCGGTGTTGCGATCGCTGCGGCGATGCGTTCTCACCAGTCCGGATCAGGCAAATGGTAGTTTAACTACCTTGGGTATTGCCTCATGTGCCTTGTCATACTTGTATCCCTATGCGCAACCACTATGATTTGTTTTGTGTTATACCTATGGAATACTCCCTGATAGCCCACTAGTTTACGGTGGAGTTTAAAGTGCTGTATAGACTATGGCGCTTATATAAAATGTGTTAAGGGGGATAATGGTAACGCCTTAACACTATTTTGATACTTTATATTACTGATAGACATTATCTACTTAGCGTACACTATTACATAGTAGATAGTTTAACGAATCCTTAGAGGATGGTTATCCCAAACATCCTTTGAGTTACTTGTATTTCAGTTGTTATTTCACTTGAGTTGGATTTATTGATATAAGAATGTTAATCCTAACTCGAGTGTTTTGTGTTTTGCTTTACGCTCGGGTCAGACTGAGTGTACCAGTGTTCGAGACTCACCTTTGGAGTTGGAGCTTCGCTTGGAGATCCAGCTATCTATCGATTCTACTATCAGTTATCCAGTTGATTCCAGTGATGTATTCAGATCTTGTATTTGACTATTATATTGAGATATCTATGTATTCGAGACTTCTGTTGTATTCTGTTTAACTCTGTTATATATATAGTAGCTTCATGAACTACTATTCTTTTGTTTCCGCTGCATTATTGTTATATTACTCTGTGTCTGTGATCTGTGATTATTTTATTTACTATATATGCTGAGTTTGCCAAATTTTATTTACAATCCATTGTTTTGAATTATTCAAGTCCGAAATGTGTGGATTTATTGTCGACTTGAATGGTCCAAAATAGTGGGTCGTTACAGTTGGTATCAGAGCTCTGGTTTTAGGCAAAACTCAGCATATAGAGTAAATTCAATTACAGAATCACGTTCGTTCGAGCTTGAATTCCTTCTTATTTGACTTGGTTTCTTTGAATTTTGGAATGTTCCCTTCGGTTCCAAAGTCCATTCGTGTCTCCCCTATTCGTGTCTTTTTAACTCTGGAGTATCCAATAACTCCACTTCGAATGATCTCTATAATAAATCGGCGGTCTCGCCGATATCTGAATAATTTGTAAAAGAGTGAAACTCCTGTACAACCAGCATTGATTCACCGAAGATTTTTGTATCCTCGATTTACGATGCTGTTATCTTTTGCTATACCCGAATTCTATCTCTGGCGATCGAATGTCGATTTGTCGCAGAATTCTACATCGAATTTATTCTTGGAATCACGGTTGACCCGGTTAAGGTTACCCGCGATTTATATAAGTTTGTCCATCTTCTGTTGAAAACTCGATTATCTTATCTCCCTATCGAGTCTACCTTTTAGTTGAATTCTTTTAGTTAGAGTTTCTTTAATTTGAATCTCTATCTTTGTTTTGAAATCCATTTGAGGATATCCGAGTGAGGTAGTGTATTTGTAATTAATATTAAAATGTTTTATATATTGTGTTGTTTTAGTTGTTGATGTTGATTTGGGTTTTCGATCGATTCATCTGATCAACGCTATCGATAGGATTTCCAAAACACTTGAATAGAGCAAACTGATAGAATATTATTTTCAAATTTGGTAAATTGAATAGATTCGTATGATTATATATATATATATATATATAAGTATAGGATTTTCTGGAATTAAATAGTAATTAAATTGGTTGTTTGAAATGATAATATTTGATTTTCATTTATTGTTCTAAATGAATTTATAAACATGGTTTATAAATTGATTTGGAATTGAAATGAATTTAAATCTGAAATTTGAGAATTTAATTTTCGATGATTTCAAACTTTGGTTTTAAAGTTTTAAATGTGTATAATTTAAAGTATTTTCGAATATAAATGATTTTCAAAGAATTTTAAAATGTTTAAATCAGTACTCTTCTCTTTTGTCGTTGGAAAATAATTTCGGTGATGACGGCCACATCATCGACATTCATTTTCGAGTTTCGAAGTGAAGAGACCATTCAGTAGCTTTGCTACACTTTTGTTTTGGAAATTGAATTTGATTTGAATTTCTGTGGTATGACCTGATTTATCATATATATATATATATATATAAATTAATTTTGATCTGATATATACTATATATATTTATCTCAAAATTTTTTGAGTAAATCGGAATTTAATTTCTTAAGTTTATGATTTAAAGATGATTTCAATTATAAACTGAAGTTAAAAAATTTGGATAAATATTTAAACTTGAAATAATTGAATTTGAAAATTTTATTTGTATAGTACTAAATTGCATTTCAATATAGCTTACCTAAATTATTCAGAAGTTAAAATGTAATTGGATAATATACAATATAAAATGATTTTATAAATAAAATTTGAGTGTTTATAATAAATATTATACACTTAGATTTTATTATTAAAAAAAATGCTAATTAAGATGATAGAATAATAAGTTAATTGAATGAGATGAATATAATAAATTTTGTTCTGAAAGAATTAACAAATTGAAATTAGACTAACTTATGGAAATACCTTAAATTTAAACCAATTATTGAATATAAATTAATTTAAATTGAAATTTACATGGTTTAAATTAATTTATATGGTTTAAATATATGTAATAAGATATATTAAGTGGAATAAACTTAATAATAATTTAGAGTAAAAGAATTAAATTTGTTGAATAAAATATGAGTATAATAAATGATTATACAAATTGATGATCTAGAAATTGATAATTGAGGATGACTAGATAATAAGATAATGAATTTAGAAATAGATAGATTGATTTAACTTAAGTGAACTCAAAGGGATTTAACCAAATTGTTAAATATTTATTAATTTAAATTGAAATTTATATGGTTTAAATTAATTGTTTTACTTGTATTCCAATCTATTTTCTTTTTGGTTGTTTCTATTCTCCTACCTCCTTCCTTTTCGGGGACGAAAAGTTTTGAGTGTGGGAGAGTGTAACGACCCGTAAATTTTAACTGTTTTAATAACGTAATTAGTTGAAATTTTGTGAAATTTTAAACGATAAAAATTTGAATTTTTTTTTGATATTTGGAATGCGTCTAATTAATCATAGCAACTGGTAAATTTTCATCAGATAATTTGGAAGTTTATTTTCTAGTGTAATTTTATTCCAATTTATATCAGTTAAAATTGATGATAATAAAATGTTTTCCAAACCTGAATATTTTTACATAGAAAAAATCTAATTCATCTTCTGACTAAGACGTCATTTTTCGTTTTTCCAAATTCGGACTTCTTTAGCTCCGTCGATCTTATTTTTCTGCGTTTTTGCTGCATTTTCCGCTAGTAGAAAATTCGAATTTTTATAATTCAATCATACCACTGATATCTGTACACCGTTTTGATCGTCTTGTTGTGCTGATCTCCGTAATATATTCATTTATGTATTTTGAGGTTCGGTATGCGACAGAAACGATAAAACAACTCGTCGTAGCGGTACCACTGTTGATGTCCATTCAGATTTCAAACTGCCGTAGGCATTTATTTTCCGCTGTTACTTTTCCATCTTCTCGATGCATTGATGTCTGCCTTTATTTCCATCGGTTTTGAAATATGAAAATTTTATACGTTTGCATTTATTTATTTTGAACGGTTCACTTTTGCTTTATAACTTTCCCACTGCAAAGATATTGTTGTCTGGCATCTTCAGATTTCAATACTCTGTCTCTTCCTTTATTGGTTCAGATGAAAATATATTATATAAAACCCAAGCAGCCCCTGGATCCATTTTCACTTCTTCTCTTAACTCACTTTTCTTTTCTTTATTTTTTTTGTTTTGCCAAGATCCTCTTTTATAAATGAATCAAACTTCACCTGTTGCTCACGCCACCCCCTCACAGCACTTCTCCTCCATGCACAGTCAACCGCAAGCACAACGATGCCTCCCACCACCCTGGCCGAGCATCATCTCTCCACTCACCGCACCATGGCCTCTCCTCACCATCGACCACATCCAAGTGCAACCGATCTCGCTCACCACTCGCCACTGACCCGCCTTCGTCTTCCTCCAGTGCACCGGCTACCGACCTCGCCTTCCTCCTCCTCCCCGCACGACCAAGCCACGCGCCTCCCTGCCGAATGCCACACTTCCACACCCGGACCCGAACTCATCCCCGACCCGCCTCCTCCGTACGAACAGCTCCACCATCTCGTCCCCTCCTCTTGACTCAGCCTTCGCCCACACTTCTCCTCCGCTGTGACCACGCAAGCAACCCGAGATCAACTGCCGATCCCAAACGTCTCGGCTCCAGCCTTGACCCAATCGGCCTCCTCCTCTCTTCCCTTCGCCCAACGCAACACTTTCCCACCTCGACCTGTCGAACTCCAACGTGCCGCCGTTCATCTGTTCTACCGCCCTCTCTTCTATTTTGTATATAAAGGTACTTATGCATATATAAGATTTGTTGCATATAAAAATATTAATGTATAAGTTTGGTTGTTCATATCATATAAATTATATACTATGTTGCGTATGAATATATCATACTTATATTATACGCTTTGAAATATATGTGATGCATAAATATGTTACAAATTATATAAAAGGTGTATATACGTGTGTGTTGTTGTGTGACGACCCAGAATTTTGGATATTTGAAATGAGAATATTTAATTAATTTTAAATATTCAAAAGGGTAATTTTGACTTGAATTTCAAATATCTCTATTTATTGGATAATTAAATATTGAATTTAATAATTGAAAATTGGGTAAAATAGTGAATCTGGGGTTTAAAGCATGTTAAAAATAAATTGAAGTCTTGTAAAATTATATTAATAATACTGAAGGTAATAGAACTTTTAAAATTGAATTTAAAAGTGTTTTGTTCAGTTTTGAAATTTATACCGTTTAAATCGACATTTAAAAATAGTTTTCCGAGGCACAGTTTTGGAATTCGATGAAATAAGTTCCATTGGATCCGTAATATTGTATTATTATCGGATTTCAATTTTCGTAGCATTTGGAGTTGTTGTGTGAGCATATGATATGTAAACGCGCTAAAATTTGAATCAAAATGATTTGAATTGAAATTTAATTAAAATATATATATATATATATATATATATTGGTCAAAATTTTCACTTTAGCCGAAATTTTATCAACATCAGCCTACTTTTGTACTACCATCGCAGTTTTCCTTCCTTTCAATTGTCACTGTAACTAATCGACTGAAGCACGCAGCCTCTTCCCTTCCTTTTTAAAACTCGAGCCTCCGTTCCTTCTTTCATAATTAAACGAGAAAGAAAATATAGCAATGGCTGCTGTTAAAATCGAAAGCCTGCTCCTCTTTCCCCTCTCAGTTCAAACGAACGAATCGAAGAGAAAAATGGCCACGATTTCAATTCAAGTCGCAATTCCTTTTCTTCTGCTTTTTCGAACGACATTTTAAATCAATCGAGATTCCCCTTCAAACAACATAATGAATGGCCGCAATCCATTTCGAATCGCCTCTTCTTTTTCTTTGCCGTTCGAAACCAAGGGGATCTCGTCCTCCTCTAGCAATCGCGATCAAAACTTGATCGACATCGGTGAATTCATCTAGCTGAGGGTTTCGAGTTTGCAAGGGTGGCAGTTAGGTTGTGGAAGCTAGGCGATCTCGTGTGTCCTTTCGGGGAGGCAGCTCGCGTTAGGGTTTGGATACCTGGCACGCTCGTATGCTGGGAGGTCGTGAAGTCATTCTCGAGCACGTGAATTCAAGGTGGCAGTGGCGATAGTGACGAGCTCGTTGAACGAAGGCGGAATCTCGTAGAGCCGGAGTGGAGTACTCGTGATTTTGTTTCCTGCATGTTTAGGTAATTTAAATTTTCAAAACATTTTAAGTTTAATATTTGCTTAGGTTAAAATTGTAATTTAATTGTGATTTATTATTTCAATTATCAGAAGATTTTTAACAGGGTTTAAAAATGTGTAGATTCGAAAATATATATGTACATATTTCAGAAAAACAGAGAACTCTATTTAGTCAGTAATATATTTTACAAAAAGCTAGGAAATAAAAATGACCAGAGAAGTATAAAAGTAATGCTTTTTTTAATTTAATATATATACACATACATACATAATTTAATATATATAGCTGAATAGTAGATATATATATATGGATAAGGCTTGGAAAGGATTTTTAAATGTTAAAGGGAATAAATATACATATATACACATTTTCAAAACTAGTTCATTTTATAATTACAGTGATTGACTTATTTACTTATCTTAAATACTAAAAGATTTTTTTTAAAGGGAAATTGTTAGTCTAAAATAAATTATTAGTTAATTAAATTATAAAATGGAAATTGAATGTTCGATTTATTTCGAATATTAATAAAACGTATAATGTTTGTTTCAAGGTCTGGAACCCTGAAGAAATGGTCGGAATGGGAATGGATTGCAAAACAAAAATTTAAAGGTGAGTTAATCTCACTCATCTGGGTTATTTAAATTTAAATATTTAAATTTAAATATTTGATTGAATGGTTGATTTGATTGGATGTGATATATTATATAGTATAGTAGTATATAGTATATATTGGAGTTGTTGATATTCCCGCATTATATAGCGGATGAGACCCTATGTGCCGCATAATAGCGGATGATATTTTATTAATCCCATATACCACGATATTCCACCTCGAAGTGGAATTGGTATTGTGCTAACATCTGTGGATGCAGGGAAAACAGGTTGGAGGGATCCAACTGGATTCCTCAAAATTATTTAGATTGTTTTATATTCTGTGTTATGAATATTGGATATTCTGTGGTGAATAATATTGATAATTGGAATATTGAATGTCATGGGTTGCTTGAATATGCGGTACCCTAAAGTACCAAAATATATAGAAGTGGATTTTGAAAGGAAAATAAAGGAATGGATTTTCAAGTAAACTAATTTTAAAGAATTTGAATAAATTTAAGAACAAACTTGGAAAAGAATAAAAGTGATTTCAAAATTCAAATAAATATAGAAAAAGGGGATTTTGAACAAGCAGAGAAATAATGAATATTAAGCTTAGGTAATATTATTTAAAAGAATAAAGAATTTATTTTAATTCAAGGTTTAAATGTAATAAATAAAGAAAAAGAAAAGGGATTTGGGAAATCTGAAATTTGTATTCTTAGTTTAAAGGGATTTTTCAATCGTAATAAAGAAATGAAATTTAAAGTTAAAGGATTTTGAAATAAACAGAGTAAGTAAAGAAATTTATTTGAAAGTAAAGTAAATCAGAAATCAATTTGGAAATTGATTTAAGTGTTAAAATGGGATTTTTAAAAGAGATGTGAGACTTTGGATTTATAAACTAGGTTTATAAAAGTGAAGAAATATATCAGTGGATATTTGGAAGAATAAATTCACGGTGGGAATTTATTATAGAAAAAGGTAAATTTGTTTAAAAATAAATATTGATTTATTTTGAAAGATGTGAGAAAAATGTATTTCCCTGAATAGCCAAGTACGTTTCCAAAGTAAACTTTTAAGTATAAGCTAAAGGTTTAAAAGTTGATTTAAAGTATGTTTTGGAAAATTTATTATTTTTAAATGTTTAAACTTTAAAGTAAGTATTTTTCAAATCTATTTTAATAGTAATTATTTAAAGATGGTTTGGTATTATGTTTTAAATGATAAAAGAATCTAGATTTATATTTTATTAAGTAGCTTTATTTTAAATATTCTTAAAGTATATATCTTTGGATAAAGTATTAAAGTAGTTTTAATTTAAATGTTTTAAAGTATATTTTATAATAAAGTGTTTCTAAATTATTTTAAAAATCAAATGTTTTTGGTACTTGGTGATTTCAGTGGAAATAGGAATATTTGGAAAATTTATTCCATGAGAGAAGGACGGTTTGAAATTGTTTTCAAAGGATTTAAAATGGAAATATATCTTGCGAAGATATTTTGAGGTTAATAAATAATTTGAAAAATTATTTATTGATTAATGGATGATTGTGAATGTTAATTGATAGTTAAAGAACCGACTATCAATATTGGCCAATGCGTTGATCGTTTCGAAGAGACCGGGATCGGGAGTTTTTCCCGAAAACCACTTCGATCCGGTTTGTGCGTTTCGTGGAAACAATTTCGGAGTCAAAGATGGAGCAGTGAAGTGCAAGGACTAGTCGCTACTAATCCTGAGGATATTTCCAAAAAGGATGTAGTAGGAGTTGTGCCTTCGGTTCCGTTCGAACCCGGGACGGACTTATATGGATGAATGCTTTCGGAACATCGTCAATGGATGATGAGCATTCTAAGGGATATGTTCTAAAAGGTAACGCTTAGCCTCAAGCCTCACCAACCGGGTATGACTGAAAATCAGGGGTTATGCAGCAAGGCTTTGTGGGTAGCCCCCACTTGAGAGTAAGGTCATCCCTGTCTAGATGTCCCTTTTTATTTCGGCTTAGTGGTGCGGTTACTGATCACAACCGTGGGGTGATTTTATTCGGAATTATCCAGTAAGGGATAGTTCCGGCCTTGTGTTGCAGGGGACTTAGGGTGGGTCCTCGGTACTGTGATCTAGGCCACGTACTGTGACAGGTGGTACCCCAATGCCTAGTCATTGATGGAAATCCATTCTCCCTACGTGCCTTGTACGGTATTTGTTTGTATTACCCACGATTGTGGCTAGTATGCTGGAATTTAATAGATGTAACAATTTCGGCTATTTGAATAAGTATTTGTATATAGACACTATTATAATATCAGAGGATTTGGTAAGAAAGTGTTTTAGCTATCGTAAGGGAAAAACCCGACATGTTTATGTTGATTCATGAGTTTTGATTCATGACACAAGCTTCAGAGATCATACGACGAGAATACTATATGAAAGCGACAAAAAGAGAATAAGTGCATACCGTGCACTACAAAGGAGATAATCTTACAATCCAGAGATTAGTATGGATATTTTATTTTATTTGATTCTTAGAACAATGTTAAAATCATTCCTCAAATAGTCACACACGCACACAAAACATTTTATAGCAAAAACTATGTTCACTGTGCATATAACACCAGGTCGGCCGACCGACCAGGATCCTCGGTCGACCGACCTTGTATCATGTGCACAGTGACTTTCTGTTTTGTATACGTTTTAAACTCAGCTGACCGGCCAGGTTTTTCGGTCGACCGACCGGAGAAAAACGGCTAGTTTTCTGAAGAGACGCGATCATTTCATGAAGAGGAATGTCCTCTATTTCAAGAGGTATGGACACAACTGTTAACTAAAACTATTCATGAAAGATTACAACTCTTCTATAACTATATAAACATATTCAATTCACTTCTACAATCACCGATTCTTGTTTATATTTCTGAAATCTAATCTCTATTCATTTCTGCAAATAAAAGCATTTATTCTTATTTAATATCACTAGAATCCTTGAATTTATTCATATACTTTGATTCTACGTGATTATCTTCCTTCTAAATCTTCACACACATATATACTCTTGAAGATTTGATTATAGGAAAGCTGTACTATCAAAAGACAATCAGTGTTATTTCAGAACACATTCGTCAACAAACTATTTGTATTAAGTTGAAGTCCTCTTCGGCTGTTGAGGCGGAAAAATTCCTGTTCGGCTGCTCAGGTGTCGTATACCTATTCCTCCGGGTTAAGTGAGGGGTTTAGTTTAAATCCAGAGGGTATTCTGGGACTGGACGTAGAACGGGAAGTTCGAACCAGTATAAAAATTCCTGGTGTGCTTACTTTAATTTGTACTTTACTGTTATTACTAGTTTCCGCATTAACATACCATATTACACGATCCTTAGTACTATACTTGTACTTTCATTTGGTATCAGAGCAAGGTCATTCTATAACCATCACAAAGTTATTTGATATTTACTTTTAGTAATATGGCAACCACACAAATTAATGATGTTAACACTCACACTAATTCTAGTTTCACAGAAGGTCAATCGACTTCACGACCTCCACTTTTCAATGGTATAAATTACAATTATTGGTCAACTAGAATGAGAATATATATGCAATCAAGTGGATTTGATATCTGGAATATTATACAAAGAGAGTATACAACTCCTACTGGAGAATACTCAACTTGGAGTAACACACAAAAACTAGATGCTACTTCAAATGCAAAAGCAATGAATATTTTATTTTGTGCATTAGATAGAAATGAATTCAATAGAGTTAGTATGTGCACTTCCGGTTATGAGATTTGGAGAACTCTTAAAGTTTCACATGAAGGAACGAACAAAGTTAAATTGAGCAAAATTTCTATGTTGAAACATCAATTTGAAAATTTTAAAATGAGGCCAAATGAATCTATAAATGACATGTACTCTAGATTTCAGGATATTTATCATGCTTTATTATCAGTAGAACAAAAGTTTACTGATTTTGATGTTGTCACAAAAATCTTGAATTCTTTAACGGATGAATGGGAACGAAAAGCCCTAGCTATTGAAGAAGCAACTGATTTGTCAACATTAAAACCAGAAGAGTTGATAGGTAATTTAATGTCCTACGAAGTAAATTTGCAGGCAAAACGAAATGGAGCACAAGAAAAGAAAAATGTAGCATTCCAAGCAGAAAAAGACGATTCCGACTCAGATAATGAAGATATGGCCATGATCGCTAAAAATTTCAAAAAGTTTTTGAAATTCAACAGAAACAAATTCAAGGGAAACAAAAATAATTCCAACAACAATTCCAATAGCAGCAAACCATCATCTTCAACAATGGAATGTTATGAATGTCATAAGAAAGGACACATGAAGAAAGATTGTCCAGATCGTAAAAAGAATAATTTCAAGAAGGACAAAACCAAACGAAAAGCTTTTTCAATCACTTGGGACGACACTGACTCATCATCTTTATCAGAGAGCGAAAGTGATAATGAACAAGCAAATGTATGCTTCATGGCTTCATCAGACGATGTAAGTGATTTTACTTTTGAAGATTTAATTGAAATAAATTCTGAATTAGTAAATTTAACAAAACAACTTAAAAAGAAAAATAAGGAGTTGCAAAGAAAGTTAGATAGAACAGCTTTAGAAGTAGATATGTTAAAAGATGAGAAGGTAATATTGGAAGAAGAACTTGAAATCTCTCAACAATCGAATTCTAACTTATCTTCTCAAATTACGTCAATTTCTGAGGAACTAGAAATTCAGAAAAATAAAAATGATATTTTACTTTTGAAAATAATAGTTTAATATCTAAGATTAAGGATTTAGAGTTAGAAAAATCTAGTCTTAAAATAAAATTTGATGATATTTCTAAAAATGTTTCTAATTTCAATAAAGGAAGAGAAAATCTTTCTAGTATATTAGAAAACTCTCAAACTCCTAACAATAAATCTGGACTAGGATTTAAGAAACAAAATAATTTTGCTAAAAGTAAAACTAATAATAAAATTAAGAAAGATATTAGGAAAACAGTTTATTCAAATACTAAAACTATTAAGATATGGATTCCAAAAACAAATAATACATTGATAAGGAATAAAAATATCAAAAGTTTTATTGAAACTGTTCATAATAACAAAAATTATGTCTATAAAGGGAATTCTGAACCCGTATGGGTTTGGCTTCCTAAGATCTAACTCTTAGGACCCTAAAAAGATTGGGTACCAACTTTTTATAAATTTTACAGGTACCACATAAGAAGAGAGGAAAATGGATTTTAGATAGCGGTTGCTCAAAACACATGACTGGAAACAAAGAAATGTTATCAAACATTATATACTCAAATGGAGGAGCAGTCACCTTTGGAGATAACTCAAAAGGATATATCATCGGCAAAGGCAATGTAAATAGCAACGGTACATCTAATTTACCTCTCATTACTGATGTTTTATTAGTTAAAAATTTAAAACATAATTTATTAAGTATTAGTCAACTATGCGATAAAGGTTTTAATATAACTTTTTCAGAAAATAAATGTAACATTTTTGATAAAAATCACAACATCATTTTCGAAGGAAATAGAGATAAAAATATTTATATCCTAAATATGAATGTGAATAATGATTCAAATTTGTGTCTAGTAGCTAAAGAAAACGATTCTTGTCTTTGGCACAAAAGATTTTGTCACATAAATTTTAATACCATCAACAAACTTGCGAAAAATAAATTAGTTAAAGGATTACCCAATATAAAATTCGAAACTAACATATTTTGTGATGCATGTAAATTAGGAAAATTAACAAAATCTTCTTTTAAATCAAAGAAGGTAATATCTACAGAACAACCACTTGAACTTTTACACATGGATCTTTTTGGTCCAACTCAAGTACAATCTATTAACCATAATAGATATGTTTTTGTTATTGTAGACGATTTCTCTAGATATACTTGGATTTTCTTTTTGAAAAATAAAAGTGATACTTTTGATAATTTTAAAGTTTTTGTTAAAAGAATTCAAAATATTAAAACATTAAAGATTAAAAATATAAGAAGTGATCATGGAGGCGAATTTGAAAATGAAGTTTTTGATCAATTTTGTAACAAGAAAGGTATTAACCATAATTTCTCTTTTCCTAGAACACCACAACAAAATGGAGTTGTAGAAAGGAAAAATAGAACGTTACAAGAATGTGCAAGAACTTTACTAAATGGAACAACTTTATCGAAACATTTTTGGGCAGAAGCTGTAGCCACTGCTTGTTACGTACTAAATCGTGTTTCTATTCGTCCATTAACTAAAAATACACCATATGAACTTCTAAATGGAAGAAAACCAAATATTTCATATCTAAAAGTTTTTGGTTCGAAATGTTTTATTTTAAATACTAAAGATCAACTAGGAAAATTCGATCCAAAATCCGATGAAGGTATATTCGTTGGATATTCAGAACGAAGCAAGGCTTATCGAATTTATAATAAACGAACTCAAATTATTGAAGAAAGTTTACATGTTTCTTTCAACGAAAATTTTAAAAATATAAATCCAAGTGTTACTATTGATTCTGATGATGAATCTACTCAGAATAAAAATAATAATGCAAATGAAAATTTTGATATTCATGAAACCAATACAAACGTGACGTCTAATATAATAAAATCTCCACCTAGAATTTTAAAAGATCATCCTGTGCAAAATATAATTGGAGAAGTTAATACGAATGTTAAAACCAGACATCAATTAAATCAAGTTGGTCATGTAGCTTTTCTTTCTAACATAGAACCTAAGAATATAAAAGAAGCTTCAACTGATGACTACTGGATACTTGCCATGCAAGAAGAATTAAATCAATTCGAACGAAACGAAGTTTGGGAACTTGTTCCTAGACCCAGTGACCAATCAGTCATCGGTACTAAATGGGTTTTCAAAAATAAAGCAGATGAACTAGGAAATATAACAAGGAATAAAGCTAGATTAGTTGCACAAGGATATAATCAAGAAGAAGGTATTGATTACAAAGAGACGTTTGCTCCAGTCGCCCGACTTGAAGCAATACGAATACTATTAGCTTATGCGTGTTTTCATAATTTTAAACTATATCAAATGGATGTTAAAAGTGCATTTTTAAATGGATTCATAAAAGAAAATGTTTTTGTTGAACAACCACCTTTGTTCAATCATGAAAAATTTCCAGATCATGTATATAAACTTAAAAAGGCGTTATACGGTTTAAAACAAGCACCACGTGCTTGGTATGATCGTCTTAAAGGTTACTTATTAGAATCTGGTTTTGAAATCGGTAAAGTAGATCAAACACTTTTTATTAAGAAAACTAATAAAGATATTTTAATAATTCAAATATATGTTGATGATATTATTTTCGGCTCGACAAATGAAAAATTATGTCAAGAATTTTCAACTATAATGACAAATGAATTTGAAATGTCTCATATGGGAGAATTGTCATATTTTCTTGGATTACAAATTAAACAAATTGAAAATGGAATTTTTATTAATCAAGAGAAATATTGCTATAATTTAATCAAACGTTTTGGTCTTGAAAACACTGCTGCCAAACCAACTCCCATGAGTACAACGGTTCATCTCGATAGAGATGAAGATGGCAAAAGTATTGATCAAAAGTTATATCGTAGTATGATAGGTTCTTTACTCTATTTAACAGCGAGTCGCCCCGATATTATGATGAGTGTCTGTTTGTGTGCTCGATTTCAAGCAAATCCCAAAGAATCACATATGAGAGCAGTTAAACGCATTATTCGATATCTAACTAAAACCAAAGATTTTGGACTATTTTATCCGAAAGAATGTCCTTTCGAATTAGTTTCCTATAGTGATGCTGATTTTGGAGGAAGTCGGACGGATCGAAAAAGTACGAGCGGAACGTGTCACTTCATTGGACGTTCCTTAGTTTCTTGGTTTAGTAAGAAACAAAACTGTGTTTCTTTATCAACATGTGAAGCAGAATATATATCTGCTGCTTTGGCATGTGCACAAGTCGTATATATGCAACAGACATTACAAGATTTTAATTGTCATCTTGAAAAATCAATAATTTATTGTGATAATACCAGTGCAATAAATCTTTCTAAAAATTCGGTCAATCACTCACGAACAAAACACATTGATATTCGACATCATTTTCTTCGTGATTGTTTGGAAAAAGGATTAATTAATCTAGAATTTATCAACACTAAAAATCAAATAGCTGACATTTTTACTAAACCACTAAATGAGAATACTTTTATAAAACTAAGATGTGATTTAGGTATAATGTCGTTTAAAGACTTATGAATAAAAATATGCAAAAATATGGAAAAACAAAAATTATTTTATTTCTGACCAAAGCGGCACTCGAACTCATGACTTCTGACTTATATGTTAGATGTTGTAGTATAGCCACTTGAGCTATGGGTGTTTCTTGTTCTAGCTCTGTTTCTAACTTGTATCATTAAAACTTAATTTCACAATATACTATTTTTGACTCTAAAGCATTGTATGTCATTCATTACAAACAGTTTTTGTTTAAAAAGTTCTGTGATTAAAACCAAAATTTGATTTTAAACCACTATTTTTTTAGAAATAAATGGTTATATATACATACATATGTTTATTGAATAGAACATAAGATACAAAAAAATCTACTTACAAAACAAAAACTTGAAACAAAAATGTCTTCTAACAATGATGTCTACAATTCTGAAAATTCTCATCTTTCTTATACATCCCCGGACGACGACTATTCTGATCGCATCACTGAAAATGGTCCTCAACCTACTTTTCCAATGCCTAATCGTGTTTTAGAATTTCCCTCTCCAGATAATGACCCCCGACACAGGTGGAAACCATGGGAAGACTCCCATACAGGTTATACACCTGATAAAAAGAAAGGGAAAAAGGAAATGGTAGTAACTCCATCAACCAAACAAAAGATTGATGAAATTCATCACTACCAACAACAACAGATGAATATGCAAAGGGAACTTTATTACGAACAGAAAGTCACGACAAGACGTTTAAGCTTCCTTGAAAAGATTGCCATGAAATTTTGTTCATCTAAGAAGGATGATGTTGCTGAACCTTCTTACAGAACTCCATCTCCCTCTAACCATGTTCAATCTCCAATAGCTCCAATATGGTCACCGGTAGAAAACGTTCCATCTCCAAATTCATGGGAACGTCGATGCTGATGCACTATGGCTATAATTTACTATATATATGTTATTATTTTGAGTAAGATGTATAAATATATATAATGTAATAATATAAGTATACTTCTATAATTCTTGTTTGAAAGACAGCATAAACTAGTCTGTTCACATGCCTCGGTCGACCGAAAAATCTGAATCGGTCAACCGAAGCTGTCTCGAGAGGTTTTTAAAAACAGATTTCTTCTAAGTCGGTCGACCGAACAACCTGTCTCGGTCAGCCGAGCTTGTTTCCAGAATGACATTATAACATTTTTTAAACTCAGTCAACCGAATACCCTGCACCAGTCGACCGAAGTTCTTCCCGAAAGTTTCAGCACTATTTTGAACCTCAACTCGGTCGACCGACCCAGGGATTTCAGCCGACCGAACGAACTTTTTCTGCTGAAATTGCCTACATATTTTAACCCAACCATTCACCTTTTTATCTCACCTCTTCACTTTACTCTCTCATAACAGATTTTAACCCTAGCCCCCATTAAAACCTTCCTAAATTTCTTCAAATTCTTCAAAGAAAAATGGCTCCCAAGAAGAGATCTAAGACTACTGCTGGCCAATCTTCCTCAACTCCTGTAGACTCTCAAATTGCTTCTTGGTTAGTAAGTGAAAAAGCTTTAGAAATATGGATAAGGCTTCAAGATGCAAAAATCTTTGAGGAGTCTTTTGTAAGTTATCCTGATTTTACCGCCTACAGTGTTGAAAATGCCGCTCTTGAAAGTGGTCTTGATGCTTTTCTTGACCATAGGAAAAACAACTTGAAAATTAATCATATAATGGTAAAGTTATTCCTAGCAAATCTCAATCTTGTAAATCCACCGAGAAACACTGAAAATTGTGTTTGGACATCGGTTTGTGGCACTTCAATTTTTCTCTCCATTGATCGAATGAATCATATTTTAAATGCTCGACCGGGTGGAATATCATTACATGATGTAGACTGTAATACATCAACTCGTGATCGCCTAAGTCATCTATTCTTTGAAGATGATGCTACCGATTTAAGGCAAACTTCATCTCTCCGACCTAAAGCACGACTTTTTCATCGATTCATGATGAAGTCTATTGTTCCACGAGGAGGGTCATACCACTTAGTATATCCCGAAAACTTCAAGGCGTTATATGCTATGTGTGGAAATATTCGGGTAAATTGGACACAACTTCTCATGGATGAATTCCTTACATTCAACCAAGGGAAAATGCTCCATATTTATTATGGAGAATACATAATGCGGTTGATTAATAACTTTGTCACCCATGCTCCGGAATCCGAAACATCCAAAGTTCGTACCTTTGACTCACGAACAATAAAATTAATGAAGTTACCCGATGCACCATCCCAAATCACCACCTTTCAGCAATGGCGTACCATTCCACGAGAATAACTATGTCGCAGCTATTCTACACCTCAACCATCCACTCACTCTACAGAACGTATAACTCGTCAGACCTCTATCCAAAGACCACCTCCCGGTACTAGCACAGCGGCTGCCATTGATATTTTGTGTAACATCCCGAAATTTTCGACTTTCGAAAATTCAACATCGATACTCACTTTATCGACTGCTGAGCCATCGAATGCCGGAAACCCGAAAAGTTATGGTTTTAAGAAAGAAGAAAAAGGTAGAAGAAGAAGATAGAAGAAAGAAAGAAGAAGGACAACAGAACAACATCAGATACAGAAACAATATCAGAAATCTTACACATCGCAGCGGAACAATATATAATAGATAACACTAGTCTTTTAAAACAAAGAACTATATCAGTTTTATACATACATCAACAGAGTCAATATACAACTCAATACAACAATGGACAGTTATATAAACTTGTCCTCATACAGAATACACAGCGGAATAAATACTATCAGATACAAATACTACGTCTCGCCATCCAGCTTATCTCCAAAGCTCCAGAATATCCAGAATATCCTGATAATATAACTCTAGGCTGCCCGTGTGGAAATTGGTGGGCACCTAGAGTTTAGAAGGGAAACAATAAACTTCGAGTCAGTCATGGTGACTGGTGTGAGATCGTAAAACAGTTATTTATCTTTAAAATAAACAGCAGATATTTTAAAGTCAATTCGCAATGCTTTTGGAAAATGAAACTACCATAAGACCTCCCACCACACACACAATGCAAACGCAGAATTGAAGGAGATTTCTTCTTATGATAGTCAAAGATGCTTACTACGCAAAATCAAATCATTTTTTATATTATTATTAGTGCATAGTGTAGAAAACATTTCGAAAGTATAATATTAATCTTAGCCAACATACGACCAGTATCGTATGCCTACTATAGCTACCATCTAAACAGTGGTGACCACCGTACGTAAATGGCAGGTTCTACAACTAATACCGTACAAGGTGCGTATTGGAGTTTGGATTTCCAACAAATGGTCAGGCTAAGGAACTTCCTATCCACGATGGGTACGTCCCTGGAATAGACGACCCGAGAACCTAACCGGATCTCTGCCAACACAAGGCCGGGTTACCTCTGCAAAAATAGGTAACTACTGACACGCGTATGCCATCCCCCGATCGTCACCGATCTTCCCGAGGATCCCCGATTTCCAACAAACCACAAAGTAATAATAACTGTGCAGCAACCACAGAGGTTAAGTATCTGGGCTCCATACCATGATACCACCTTTATCCAGAAGGAATGACATACACTAAGGGGCGCTACTCCCTAGAACCTTGCTGCATCCTTCCTGTTTCGACCATTTTCGGGGTGTGAGGCTCGACGAAGTCTCGTCCACAAAGCTACGCTTTCTCAAAAAGCCCTGCTTCGGGTCAAACAAAATGATCAACCTATGATCACAAAGATATAAGATCAAACAAATGATCATATCACAAATGATCAAACACTGATCATTTCACAGCAACACTCAGTATGCCACGTTACCAAATTGGGATATATCGCTGATAAATTTCAACTACAT
The DNA here is from genome assembly GCA_030737815.1 of Allium fistulosum. Lineage (NCBI taxonomy): Eukaryota > Viridiplantae > Streptophyta > Magnoliopsida > Asparagales > Amaryllidaceae > Allium > Allium fistulosum. Next base: position 13,276,888 of record JASFAW010000014.1, read on the forward strand.
AACCTCTGAGCTCGTACGTCTCAGAGAAGGGTGTTAAGCTAAGAGAATAAATTCTCCGCCACCAACAGAAATGTATTTGAAAGAAATCAGCTTTATATCTCAAATTGTAACGTCAGGCACACAATCCATACAAGTCTGTTCCGGGATCGAACAGAACCGAAGGCACTTCTCACGAAGCCCTTGCAATTCCGGATAATTTTCAATCACGTCAGGACTTCCCGTCACTAAGGGTGATAAAACCTCTAAATCGAAGATCAGTCGATGTAGAGTAACTCGACGGTAATCCTTCCGTTTTCAAAAATATCCGGTCTTCAACACCGGTCTTCAAATGCGATTCATAACGACGTATCACATATTCGGAATGGGTTATACGACCCCATGGTCCTTTCCCGGCTAACCCGAATAGTGAGCGATTATTTAAAAATAAGTGTGGCATTCAATTTCATCCAATTCACAACAAATACCTATCTAAAGGTAATTATTGATAGTCGGTTATTTAACTATCAATAAAGATGCGCAACATCATCAGCTTCCAAATAATTTTCCAAATTATTTCATCTTCAAAAATATCTTTACTAGATATAGAATTTTCCACGCTTAACCATTTGAAAATAATTTCAAATCAATTTCCACACTTCAAAAATAAATCAATATTTATTTTCAAACGACTTCGCTTTCTTTTATAAATTCCATAGTGAATTTATATCTTTCAAAATATCTACTGATATACGATTTTCAATCGTTTCAAATATTCAATTTCAATTTATCTTTAAAAAAAAATAAGTTCTCAAAACGTTCGTTTCATATTGGAAAAGCAATTCCATACTTATTTAAAAATAAGTATTTCACAAATCTATTTATTTTCAACACTTGGAAAATATTCGATATACTTAAATCCAATTAAGTATATATTTCATTCTTTAAGGAAATCCATTTTCTATAACAACATCAATTTGAGTCAAAACGAATGTTACGTAAAACATTGTTACGACGACTCAAAATCATTAGTATTGGGATTCGAAATTAAGATAGATATGTAAATCCCAATATTATATAAGAACATTTCCTTTCGGAAATCATTTACTATAACAACAGTGTTATAGTCCACCATTTCCTTACTTTTCGAAAACGTCTATTTCAACAATAAATGTTGAAATCTATGATTTCGATATTCAACATATTTTCAAAACATCGTTTAAAATAATTAACTTCATTTCAAACATCACTTTTCCAAAACCATATCCATTTTACTTAACAATATATTCACTATCCAAAATCGTGAATATAATTCACTTAACCCAATTTCAATCTTTTCTACACATTTATTTCAAAGATAATTCGCTATCCAAGGTCATGAATATATCTTCTTTAATAACCTTCTATATTTAATTTATCAAATTCAATTGATTTCGAATTTATAAAACAACGTTTATAAATTCTATTTTCTAACGACTTCAATTTAATAAATCTTCTTTATTGATAATTCGATCAATATCCCATTTAAAGGCTAAAATCCAATTTATAAGTTAATCTCTTATAAATCTCTTATTCTACAGTTCCACCCATTTTATAACTTCACAATTTATAAATCTATAAATTCCATATCTTCACGATTTATACTTCTATAAATTTCATTTTTTTTTACACTTATCATCTTATTTTAAAATTCCAATATTTTAAATTTATAAATATCAACATTTTAAATCTTTTAAATAAACTGTTCACAAATATTCGAAAATCTCAGTTCAAACCATTTTATAAATTGCTTAAACTATTTATTTCAAAAATCACCTTACGGTCATAATTCACAAAAATCTTAACTTTTATAACTTCAAAATTTTAAACGTTTATTTATTTAAAATAAATCAATTCAACAATTCAATAAAACGTATAATTTCAAAGATCACTTTAAAAATCCTTTTAAATTAAAGGTCGTTATTTTTAAATTCCAAAACTTGAATCCGATGATGCTACAGCACCAATAGGTCAATCACAACAACAATATCACATATCAACATATGATAACAGAACATACATCAATCCTGTAAATAAATAACTACTGGTGAGGAATCCAGTTGGATCCCTCCAACCTGTTTCCCTGCATCCAAAGACGTTAGCACAATACCAATTCCGCTCCAGTACGGAATTATCGCGGTATATAGGTTTTTATAAATCCGCTTACTAACGGCGCAATAGGGTCTCATCCGCTATACGAGGCGGGAAATCATCAATCCAATATATACATATGCCAATATGTATATATTGCTATATATATATAGATATATCCTACTATATCTAATATCACAATCAAACAGTCAATCAAATCAAATTTATAACTGTAAAATCCACTTTTCAATCGAGTGAGAAAAAAATCTCACCTTAGCTTTTACTAGCAATCCAATTTCCATCTTGACTCGATTTTCTTGATTTATAACCTTGTATAAATAATTTACACAATCTATTAATATTCGAATTAAATCGAATAATAAATTTTTCGTTTATATAATTTTAATCATTCAATGATTTTATTTTAACCTAGTTTTTCTTTTAATAAATTTATCTAACAAAAATTTAAATCAAAACTATTCTTCCTTTAAATAAATATTCCACTAAATAAATTATATTAGTTTTGATTTATAAATAACTACTTAACATTTTAAAATTCCAAATTAACTTCCAAAATATTATACAAGTTAAATTAACATTCGAACCCATTATTTTTAATGACAAAACTAAATGAACCATATATACAAATCAATTCTGCTAGTCGAAAATTTAATCTCCATTTCATTGCAACTATTTAATTTCGAAATAAATAAATTTACTTTACCAAAAATTATATTTTAGACTACTATTCTTAAACCATTTCCAAAATCTTATAAGTATGGTTTTTTGTTTAATAAAAAAAATCGAAATTACCTCACTGTAATTTTTTAGAAATCCAGATCGTTTGCTCGAAGGCTCCCCCTCCAGTTTTCTCGTGCTCGAGCCATCAACGCCGCTCTGTCCTCAGCCTCGTGCTTGCGACCACGATGCCCTGGCCACTTCGAACACTTCCATCAAATCGCGACAAAATCGCTCGCGCCTCCTCGCGATGTCAGACGATTTCCAGCCACCTCCATCACCAATCGTCACCGCATTCACGTGCTCGACCCCCTTCCATCCATACGCCAACGCACGCGACTTCCAGTCGACCCCTTGCCGATGCAAGCAGCCTCCACTACACCCCAGCACTCACGCGAAGACGCTCGCGAGCCATCCACCATCGCCAGATCACTACGCCGCGCTACCCCCTTACGAACCTCCTTAAGCCCTAAATCGCTACTCCGATCGCGTTCGCCAGAACCCCCACGTCACGCCACCTCGATTCGCGACCCTTCTTTATCGATCGCGTGCCTCCACGCTGCTCAGAGGAGAAGAACGAGAGGCTTCGCGAAATTATCTGGGGCTGGGGATTTTTGAAATGGCGGCCATTTGATTTTGAACGAGAGAAGTTGCGTTCGATATATTTATTTTTATTTTTTTCGTTTGAATGAGTTGAGGAGAGGGGAGACGAGATTTATCAGAGAGGAGTATGGTTTTCACGATTCCTCACCGTGTTCTCCTGCGTGAATTTAGGCCTGATTTTAGGATGCTACAGTGTACAGTTTAAATTTTAAGTTTGAATTGTATCTTGATAAAAACTCAATGCATTTACACGTCGTGTGCTCTCATATCCGCTCCGAAAAATACGAAAATTGAATTCCGGTAAAAATTCAATATTTCGGACCCAATGGAACTGGTTTCGTCGAATTCCGAGACTGTTTAAAAAATGACTATTTTTAAATATCGGTTCGAACAATTAAATTCAAAACTGAACGAAACACTTTGAAATACAATTCTGAAGCTTCAATTATCTTCGGTATCATTGATATGAATTTTAAAAGCTTTCGAAATATTTTTCTTCAACTTAAAATTGAAGATTCGAATTTTTATTCAACTATCAACAGATTAAATTTCATAATTTAATCGTCAAATTCAAAGTTATAATCGGGATTCAAATTAAATTATCGTTCAAATATTTAAAATTAATTAAATATTCTCAATTTAATTCGTTCAAAATTCTGGGTCGTTACAGACTTCCCCCCTTAAAAGAATTTCGTCCTCGAAATTACAAGTTAGGAAAAATGGTCCTTAACTCGTCTACTATTTTTCACAATCCAATAGTTTTATCAATTTATCACAACAAATCTTTCTACTAAAGATTCGTTATTAATTCAACTAAATTTTCAACTTCAATTACTGATTTCAAACAACATTGTTTTCTTAACAATTCAATTTTAAGTTTAAATTCAAATTTAAACTTTCAAATTTTCTCAAAAATTTTCTAACACTCGGAATTTTCGAAAAATTTCGCCAGCGTCTCCTTTGCGCGGCTAATACGGTACAACTACAAAACGTCCCTACGGACTCTCAGATTTCAAAAAGAAAAAGAAAAAGCCAAGCGGCTAGACCAGAAATCATCAAAAACTCATATTGAAATTAAATACGTACCTTTTGTCGAGCAATTCAAATTATCTTTGAAATCAAATCCAATTCCTTTATAACACCTGTATATCCTACTAGCCATCATATCTAGTTACATATTCAAACATTTTGCAAATTCTATTACAAAATTTCTAATATCAACTTCTTATACCATTTCTAGTTTACTATTGAAGTTATATCCATTATCATTCAATTTTACATTTCAATTCATAATTACTGAATTTAATTCATTCCAAACCTTATTAATTTGGTCAATATTCAATTAGTTTCACTTACTAATTTTTAGTTTAATACTTCACAAATCAAATTCAATTCCAGTTCTATTTACTTTACAAATCAAAAATGAATTTTAACATTCAATTTCATTTCCTTGTACTTACAATTGCAAATTTATTTATTCATTCACAAATTCTTTCATTTTCAATTTGAATTCTCATTTCTATCAAATTTCAAATATTTTATAAGTCTTTGACTTATTTACATTTTGATTTATACAAATCGCTTCTACATTCATATTACTAATTCCATTCCACTAATAAATTTTAATTTCGATCATTTTCTTGGAATCCCATTCCAAGTTATAAATTCGTTCACAATTTATATTTACACTTTTAATTCATATATGAATTCATTTCCTTATGCTTCCAGTTCATATTTATAATTTCCATTTGTTAATGAACTTATCTCCAAATCTTTAGTTGTTATTTTAATTTCTCATTCAATCTCATATAACAACGATAATATTTCAATGTTATCATTTCCTAACAACCAAACATCCATATACTATGGTAATTCATAGAAAAACATTTTCTTTTTCTATACAAAAATAGTTTTGGGCAAAATTATTTCATTTACCCCATTTTAAAACAATACTGTGCCGAACTGTTCTATTCGAGCGTTTAGAAACCCCTTCGATCCAGTTGCGCAGACTGTGCCGACGAAGGTTCATATACCACTCAATAAACCAATCATCACAATATAAAATAATTTTTTATATTCACTAACAAATACGCGCTCATATCTATTATTACACTCAACTCATTCTAGAGTACTGCTGACTCTATCTCTAATGAGTAACACCCAACAGAGCAGGGTTGTCGCTTAACCATATGCTCTGATACCACTTTGTCACATCCCGAAATTTTCGACTTTCGAAAATTCAACATCGATACTCACTTTATCGACTGCTGAGCCATCGAATGCCGGAAACCCGAAAAGTTATGGGTTTAAGAAAGAAGAAAAAGGTAGAAGAAGAAGATAGAAGAAAGAAAGAAGAAGGACAACAGAACAACATCAGATACAGAAACAATATCAGAAATCTTACACATCGCAGCGGAACAATATATAATAGATAACACTAGTCTTTTAAAACAAAGAACTATATCAGTTTTATACATACATCAACAGAGTCAATATACAACTCAATACAACAATGGACAGTTATATAAACTTGTCCTCATACAGAATACACAGCGGAATAAATACTATCAGATACAAATACTACGTCTCGCCATCCAGCTTATCTCCAAAGCTCCAGAATATCCAGAATATCCTGATAATATAACTCTAGGCTGCCCGTGTGGAAATTGGTGGGCACCCAGAGTTTAGAAGGGAAACAATAAACTCCGAGTCAGTCATGGTGACTGGTGTGAGATCGTAAAACAGTTATTTATCTTTAAAATAAACAGCAGATATTTTAAAGTCAATTCGCAATGCTTTTGGAAAATGAAACTACCATAAGACCTCCCACCACACACACAATGCAAACGCAGAATTGAAGGAGATTTCTTCTTATGATAGTCAAAGATGCTTACTACGCAAAATCAAATCATTTTTTATATTATTATTAGTGCATAGTGTAGAAAACATTTCGAAAGTATAATATTAATCTTAGCCAACATACGACCAGTATCGTATGCCTACTATAGCTACCATCTAAACAGTGGTGACCACCGTACGTAAATGGCAGGTTCTACAACTAATACCGTACAAGGTGCGTATTGGAGTTTGGATTTCCAACAAATGGTCAGGCTAAGGAACTTCCTATCCACGATGGGTACGTCCCTGGAATAGACGACCCGAGAACCTAACCGGATCTCTGCCAACACAAGGCCGGGTTACCTCTGCAAAAATAGGTAACTACTGACACGCGTATGCCATCCCCCGATCATCACCGATCTTCCCGAGGATCCCCGATTTCCAACAAACCACAAAGTAATAATAACTGTGCAGCAACCACAGAGGTTAAGTATCTGGGCTCCATACCATGATACCACCTTTATCCAGAAGGAATGACATACACTAAGGGGCGCTACTCCCTAGAACCTTGCTGCATCCTTCCTGTTTCGACCATTTCTGGGGTGTGAGGCTCGACGAAGTCTCGTCCACAAAGCTACGCTTTCTCAAAAAGCCTTGCTTCGGGTCAAACAAAATGATCAACCTATGATCACAAAGATATAAGATCAAACAAATGATCATATCACAAATGATCAAACACTGATCATTTCACAGCAACACTCAGTATGCCACGTTACCAAATTGGGATATATCGCTGATAAATTTCAACTACATAACCTCTGAGCTCGTACGTCTCAGAGAAGGGTGTTAAGCTAAGAGAATAAATTCTCCGCCACCAACAGAAATGTATTTGAAAGAAATCAGCTTTATATCTCAAATTGTAACGTCAGGCACACAATCCATACAAGTCTGTTCCGGGATCGAACAGAACCGAAGGCACTTCTCACGAAGCCCTTGCAATTCCGGATAATTTTCAATCACGTCAGGACTTCCCGTCACTAAGGGTGATAAAACCTCTAAATCGAAGATCAGTCGATGTAGAGTAACTCGACGGTAATCCTTCCGTTTTCAAAAATATCCGGTCTTCAACACCGGTCTTCAAATGCGATTCATAACGACGTATCACATATTCGGAATGGGTTATACGACCCCATGGTCCTTTCCCGGCTAACCCGAATAGTGAGTGATTATTTAAAAATAAGTGTGGCATTCAATTTCATCCAATTCACAACAAATACCTATCTAAAGGTAATTATTGATAGTCGGTTATTTAACTATCAATAAAGATGCGCAACATCATCAGCTTCCAAATAATTTTCCAAATTATTTCATCTTCAAAAATATCTTTACTAGATATAGAATTTTCCACGCTTAACCATTTGAAAATAATTTCAAATCAATTTCCACACTTCAAAAATAAATCAATATTTATTTTCAAACGACTTCGCTTTCTTTTATAAATTCCATAGTGAATTTATATCTTTCAAAATATCTACTGATATACGATTTTCAATCGTTTCAAATATTCAATTTCAATTTATCTTTAAAAAAAAATAAGTTCTCAAAACGTTCGTTTCATATTGGAAAAGCAATTCCATACTTATTTAAAAATAAGTATTTCACAAATCTATTTATTTTCAACACTTGGAAAATATTCGATATACTTAAATCCAATTAAGTATATATTTCATTCTTTAAGGAAATCCATTTTCTATAACAACATCAATTTGAGTCAAAACGAATGTTACGTAAAACATCGTTACGACGACTCAAAATCATTAGTATTGGGATTCGAAATTAAGATAGATATGTAAATCCCAATATTATATAAGAACATTTCCTTTCGGAAATCATTTACTATAACAACAGTGTTATAGTCCACCATTTCCTTACTTTTCGAAAACGTCTATTTCAACAATAAATGTTGAAATCTATGATTTCGATATTCAACATATTTTCAAAACATCGTTTAAAATAATTAACTTCATTTCAAACATCACTTTTCCAAAACCATATCCATTTTACTTAACAATATATTCACTATCCAAAATCGTGAATATAATTCACTTAACCCAATTTCAATCTTTTCTACACATTTATTTCAAAGATAATTCGCTATCCAAGGTCATGAATATATCTTCTTTAATAACCTTCTATATTTAATTTATCAAATTCAATTGATTTCGAATTTATAAAACAACGTTTATAAATTCTATTTTCTAACGACTTCAATTTAATAAATCTTCTTTATTGATAATTCGATCAATATCCCATTTAAAGGCTAAAATCCAATTTATAAGTTAATCTCTTATAAATCTCTTATTCTACAGTTCCACCCATTTTATAACTTCACAATTTATAAATCTATAAATTCCATATCTTCACGATTTATACTTCTATAAATTTCATTTTTTTTTACACTTATCATCTCATTTTAAAATTCCAATATTTTAAATTTATAAATATCAACATTTTAAATCTTTTAAATAAACTGTTCACAAATATTCGAAAATCTCAGTTCAAACCATTTTATAAATTGCTTAAACTATTTATTTCAAAAATCACCTTACGGTCATAATTCACAAAAATCTTAACTTTTATAACTTCAAAATTTTAAACGTTTATTTATTTAAAATAAACCAATTCAACAATTCAATAAAACGTATAATTTCAAAGATCACTTTAAAAATCCTTTTAAATTAAAGGTCGTTATTTTTAAATTCCAAAACTTGAATCCGATGATGCTACAGCACCAATAGGTCAATCACAACAACAATATCACATATCAACATATGATAACAGAATATACATCAATCCTGTAAATAAATAACTACTGGTGAGGAATCCAGTTGGATCCCTCCAACCTGTTTCCCTACATCCAAAGACGTTAGCACAATACCAATTCCGCTCCAGTACGGAATTATCGCGGTATATAGGTTTTTATAAATCCGCTTACTAACGGCGCAATAGGGTCTCATCCGCTATACGAGGCGGGAAATCATCAATCCAATATATACATATGCCAATATGTATATATTGCTATATATATAGATATATCCTACTATATCTAATATCACAATCAAACAGTCAATCAAATCAAATTTATAACTGTAAAATCCACTTTTCAATCGAGTGAGAAAAAAATCTCACCTTAGCTTTTATTAGCAATCCAATTTCCATCTTGACTCGATTTTCTTGATTTATAACCTTGTATAAATAATTTACATAATCTATTAATATTCGAATTAAATCGAATAATAAATTTTTCGTTTATATAATTTTAATCATTCAATGATTTTATTTTAACCTAGTTTTTCTTTTAATAAATTTATCTAACAAAAATTTAAATCAAAACTATTCTTCCTTTAAATAAATATTCCACTAAATAAATTATATTAGTTTTGATTTATAAATAACTACTTAACATTTTAAAATTCCAAATTAACTTCCAAAATATTATACAAGTTAAATTAACATTCGAACCCATTATTTTTAATGACAAAACTAAATGAACCATTTATACAAATCAATTCTGCTAGTCGAAAATTTAATCTCCATTTTATTGCAACTATTTAATTTCGAAATAAATAAATTTACTTTACCAAAAATTATATTTTAGACTACTATTCTTAAACCATTTCCAAAATCTTATAAGTATGGTTTTTTGTTTAACAAAAAAAATCGAAATTACCTCACTGTAATTTTTTAGAAATCCAGATCGTTTGCTCGAAGGCTCCCCCTCCAGTTTTCTCGTGCTCGAGCCATCAACGCCGCTCTGTCCTCAGCCTCGTGCTTGCGACCACGATGCCCTGGCCACTTCGAACACTTCCATCAAATCGCGACAAAATCGCTCGCGCCTCCTCGCGATGTCAGACGATTTCCAGCCACCTCCATCACCAATCGTCACCGCATTCACGTGCTCGACCCCCCTTCCATCCATACGCCAACGCACGCGACTTCCAGTCGACCCCTTGCCGATGCAAGCAGCCTCCACTACACCCCAGCACTCACGCGAAGACGCTCGCGAGCCATCCACCATCGCCAGATCACTACGCCGCGCTACCCCCTTACGAGCCTCCTTAAGCCCTAAATCGCTACTCCGATCGCGTTCGCCAGAACCCCCACGTCACGCCGCCTCGATTCGCGACCCTTCTTTATCGATCGCGCGCCTCCACGCTGCTCAGAGGAGAAGAACGAGAGGCTTCGCGAAATTATCTGGGGCTGGGGATTTTTGAAATGGCGGCCATTTGATTTTGAACGAGAGAAGTTGCGTTCGATATATTTATTTTTATTTTTTTCGTTTGAATGAGTTGAGGAGAGGGGAGACGAGATTTATCAGAGAGGAGTATGGTTTTCACGATTCCTCACCGTGTTCTCCTACGTGAATTTAGGCCTGATTTTAGGATGCTACAGTGTACAGTTTAAATTTTAAGTTTGAATTGTATCTTGATAAAAACTCAATGCATTTACACGTCGTGTGCTCTCATATCCGCTCCGAAAAATACGAAAATTGAATTCCGGTAAAAATTCAATATTTCGGACCCAATGGAACTGGTTTCGTCGAATTCCGAGACTGTTTAAAAAATGACTATTTTTAAATATCGGTTCGAACAATTAAATTCAAAACTGAACGAAACACTTTGAAATACAATTCTGAAGCTTCAATTATCTTCGGTATCATTGATATGAATTTTAAAAGCTTTCGAAATATTTTTCTTCAACTTAAAATTGAAGATTCGAATTTTTATTCAACTATCAACATATTAAATTTCATAATTTAATCGTCAAATTCAAAGTTATAATCGGGATTCAAATTAAATTATCGTTCAAATATTTAAAATTAATTAAATATTCTCAATTTAATTCGTTCAAAATTCTGGGTCGTTACATTTTGGCCCAAAATCAACTAGCTTTGGATTCTCGTCTTCGAAAAATTAATGGACGTTTCAAGAAGATCAAAGGCTTCTTCGTAAATTTATGGGATGCCTTATCATGTTCTTCTGAAGCCGGTGCTTCATTTGTTGCTCCTGGAAAAAGACCAGCACCAAATTTCTCTTGGTCTACATCCGAGAACACAAGTTCCAGCACATCGGCAACTCCCGCACCCACCACTCAAAGACGGGGTAAGGAACCGGCTCCTCTCGATGAAAATCTTCATCCAGAACAGTGGGATACTGACGATGATGAGGAGTAATTGTAGTGTTTTTAAATTTATTTTACTTTCAAGAATTTCTTGTACTTTATTTGTTTCTTAGTTAATTGTTATGTTATGTTCTAAGCAAACATCTTGAAATTATTTCTAATTAAGCTCCAGAATGTACCATGTAAATTTAAAATGTTTTGCATTACTTTAATCTATTATAAGTATTCCTTTTTGTCGATGGCAAAGGGGGAGAAATGTATGCAAACTAACAAATTTTTGCAGAAAAGTCGCCATATATTCAGGGGGAGAACTATAATATATATGTCAATATTACTTCGTCACATAAGTATTGTCATCAATCAAAAAGGGGGAGAATGTTGATTCATGAGTTTTGATTCATGACACAAGCTTCAGAGATCATACGACGAGAATACTATATGAAAGCGACAAAAAGAGAATAAGTGCATACCGTGCACTACAAAGGAGATAATCTTACAATCCAGAGATTAGTATGGATATTTTATTTTATTTGAGTCTTAGAACAATGTTAAAATCATTCCTCAAATAGTCACACACGCACACAAAACATTTTATAGCAAAAACTATGTTCACTGTGCATATAACACCAGGTCGGCCGACCGACCAGGATCCTCGGTCGACCGACCCTGTATCATGTGCACAGTGACTTTCTGTTTTGTATATGTTTTAAACTCAGCTGACCGGTCAGGTTTTCCGGTCGACCGACCAGAGAAAAACGGCTAGTTTTCTGAAGAGACGCGATCATTTCATGAAGAGGAATGTCCTCTATTTCAAGAGGTATGGACACAACTGTTAACTAAAACTCTTCATGAAAGATTACAACTCTTCTACAACTATATAAACATATTCAATTCACTTCTACAATCACCGATTCTTGTTTATATTTCTGAAATCTAATCTCTATTCATTTCTGCAAATAAAAGCATTTATTCTTATTTAATATCACTAGAATCCTTGAATTTATTCATATACTTTGATTCTACGTGATTATCTTCCTTCTAAATCTTCACACACATATATACTCTTGAGGATTTGATTATAGGAAAGCTGTACTATCAAAAGACAATCAGTGTTATTTCAGAACACATTCGTCAACAAACTATTTGTATTAAGTTGAAGTCCTCTTCGGCTGTTGAGGCGGAAAAATTCCTGTTCGGCTGCTCAGGTGTTGTATACCTATTCCTCCGGGTTAAGTGAGGGGTTTAGTTTAAATCCAGAGGGTATTCTGGGACTGGACGTAGAACGGGAAGTTCGAACCAGTATAAAAATTCCTGGTGTGCTTACTTTAATTTGTACTTTACTGTTATTACTAGTTTCCGCATTAACATACCATATTACACGATCCTTAGTACTATACTTGTACTTTCAGTTTATTTGTGGCGTGGTCTTACGAGATGCTTTTATTTTCAAAGGATTTTGAAACCTTAATAATAAACTTGAGTGTGATTTTCTCACGCTGGTATTCCAGATTGACTCGGGTGTTGTTTTATATGATGCTCGGGTCAGACCGAGATAAACAGGTTCTGGATAGGATGCTGTGGAGCTCAGGAGACGAGCTGGTTGGCGAGACGTATCTTCCGTATTTGTGTATGTATATTCCGCTGTGTAGATTGCTGTACATTCAGTTGTATTGAGGACATGATATGATTATTGTGCAGTTGTATGTTATGTGTACTCTGATGATGTATTGTGAAAAACATATATAGTTTCAATTTGTGTAAAGATCAGTTGTTATCTATTATATTTTATTCCGCTGCGATGTGAGATTCTGATGTTGTTGCTTTCTATTTTCTTCTTCTACCTCTTCTTCTTAACTCAAATGGTTCGTATTTTCGTTCTTCTTGAGTTCATTAATGGAGATTAATGTCAATTCAAGGGGTATGGATTTGCGGGCCGTTACAGTGGTATCAGAGCTTAGGCTGGTAATAACCTTGGCTCTGGTGGGATTACTCAAGTGAAAATAGAGTCCGTAGTACTCTAGAATGAGTCTGAGTGTATTAATAGATATAAGCGTGTATTTGTTAGTGAATATAAAATGGTTTTATATTTTGTGTATTGGTTTGTTGAGTAGTTTTTAGATTCTGGTCAATACGAGTAATTAACGTTATTGATAGGGATCTCTAAACACTTAAATAGAACAATTCGACACAGTATTGTTTTAAATTAGGGTAAATGAAATAATTTTACCCAAATTATTTTGTATATAAAAGAAATAATTTTCGAAAATTATTATAGTTCTATATATGGATGCTTGGTTGTTAAGGAGTGATAATATTAAATTATTGTCACTATTGTGAGAAAATTGAATAAGAAATTGAAATCATAACTAGAAGCTAAGAAATAAATTCATATACAAATGGGATTTGTAAATGTAAACTTTAAATGTGATTTATAATTAAAATTGAAATAAAAATTCCAGAGTAATGTTTGAATTTAAATTAAATGGATTTGAAATTTTGGGAAGTTTAAATTCCTTGGGTTGAAAATGGTTTTCAAAGGTTTTGGAGAAATAATGATGATATTATTTCGGTAATATTTTTGAAATTAGATTGAAATCTGGGGAGATTTGGAATTTAAAAATACTTGAGGGATTTTTAAGAGATAAAAGCATTTAACTCTCTTTCGGTCGCTGGAAAATAACTTCGGTGATGACTGCAGCATCATCGATGTTCATTTTCGAGTTTCCAGAAGAGAAATTGCTGCCAGATTGTTTTAAATCGGAATTGTTTGCAAAACTGGGTTTGATTTTGAAATTCAAAGAGATAATTGAATTTACCAAAGAATTTTGGATGTAATTGATTTCAAATGATTTTTGAAATACTTAAGTGATTATTGAAGACCTTGGAATTGGTTTAAAAATGTTATGGGTTATAAACAAGTTTGGAAATTTATAAAGTTAAAAATTTCCTGGAATGAAATTAACTTACAAAAAGTTAATAAAGTTAGAAGATAAACAAATTAAATAATGTAAACTAAAGAAGGTTAGTAAAGTGGAATTGAGAAATATAGTTGAGTGGATTAAAAGAACAAAGTTCTAAGAATTAAAATTTTATTGGAATTTGAAATAAATTAGTAAATGTAACTAATTTAAAATAAGTGTGGGAACGGAATAAGTTATAAGAATAAGTTGAATTAAAGGAATTCAAGCCAAGTTTAATAATATTTTGATTAGATTTGAATTAGAGTTGAAATATAATTGAACTAGGAATGTATCATGTGGTGGATACATTAAATAAAATTAAGCTCTTACTTAATAGAATTTGAATAAATAAACTTCGATGGCTTATCAAAAGAATTTAAATGCTTGGAAAAAAGGTATACTTGGCTTAATAAAGGTAAGATCTTGCATTAAAAATGAAAGATGAATACGATTGAGTGTAAATGGATGTAAGCGTGAAAAATAAACGAGTGTGTGACTTATAAAATTTAAAAGTGGACTAAATAAGACAAAATAAAATTTAAGTGGCTTTATTTTTGAAATAATAAGTTCGGAGGTGAATAGAAATGTGAAATAAGTTTAAAATGGATGGAATGAGTACTAATTGAATTAAATTAGTAAAATAAAATGGAATTGGTTGATGGAAGTGAAATAAAATTGATTTTGATACAAATGAATACGAATATGAGTTTGTTTGGACTTAAAGATGAATTGGATGAAGGGAAGTGAATTGTAAACCCTTAAGTTGAATGAAATGGCATATGTATTGATTGGAAGCATTTAAAATAAATGTTGAAACATTTCATTTGTGCTTATGGGAGTATATAACATGCATTGTTTATAGAATCCATGTTTTAGCTATTTAAAAATAAGTAAAATGTTAATAAACATTGTATATTTGTCACTTACGTGTTTTAATTGAGTAAGTACAGGTTCAGGGGCCGTTTGGCTGCATTTTGTCGTGCTAAAATGCTAGTATAAACCGCCTTGCTTAAAAAAAAATGCTAAATAAGGTACGCTTACGCAATAAAAATAGGAAATATGAACTGTTTTTGTTTTTTCGACCGTGTGGGTCGATGTATATATATTTATATCTCTTGTCAAATTGCAAAAGCTCCTCCGCGCAAAGGAGACTCTGCCAAAATTTTCCAAAAATTTTGGGAGTTAGAAAATTTTGGAAATTTTCACTAACGACAAATGAGTTAAAATTTGAAATTTGAGATAAGGGTAAGTAAAAAAATTCAATATTCAAAGTTAGAAGATGAATTGAATTCAAGAAAAATTGGAAATGAAAATCTGAATGGAAATTGGGAATTAGTATTTATATTTGAAATGAAGTAGTAAATTGAAGCAAATTGATTTTATATGGAATTGGAATCCAATTTGAATAAAAGTAAATTAAAACCAAGTGATATAGTGAAAGTAATAATATAAGGGTATACAAAGTGCCTATATTGGACTTAAGAAATGAATGGAGAAATTTCTTAAGTAAATTTGGTGTTGGAAGTATACTAAGTTAATAATTGGTTGAAAATCAAATTGGAATGCTGTGATTGGACATTATTGCAGAGTTGTGTACAGGTAATTTAAAAGCAAGAGAAATTGGGATTTTGATTTCAGAAGATAAATAAAATTTCTCAACAAAAGGTATGCATTTAAATTTCTGTATGAAATTTGATTGGGATTTTGATATAGCCACTTGGCGTTTTGTTTTCTTTTGAAATTTGGGAGCCTGTTGAGGCATTTGTAGTTGTACCGAGCTAGCCGCACAAAGGAGACGCTGGCAAAAAATTTCAAAATTTTAAGGAGTTAGAAAAATTTTGAGAAAATTTTGATGAATCAAATTTTGGTTTCGAATTTAAATTTGAATTGATAAGTAGGTGATATGGGTTGAACCTATGAATAAGTTTGTGAAGTTAGAAGAGGATTAGTGTATCTTTATTAAAAGATTGCTTTGGAAATTTTTTTTATAAAACCCTTTGGTTTTGGGAGAAAGGTTAATGGGTTATAGATCATTCCTCTTAACTAGTAATTTCAGGGACGAAATTCTTTTAAGGGGGGAGGAATGTGACGACCCGGAATTTTGGATATTTGAAATGTGAATATTTGATTAATTTTAAATATTCAAAAGGGTAATTTTGACTTGAATTTCAAATATCTCTATTTATTAGATAATTAAATATTGAATTTAATAATTGAAAATTGGGTAAAATAGTGAATCTGGGGTTTAAAGCCTGTTAAAAATAAATTGAAGTCTTGTAAAATTATATTAATAATACTGAAGGTAATAGAACTTTTAAAATTGAATTTAAAAGTGTTTTGTTCAGTTTTGAAATTTATACCGTTTAAATCGACATTTAAAATAGGTTTTCAAGGCACAGTTTCGGAATTCGACGAAATCAGTTCCATTGGATCCGTAATATTGTATTATTATCGGATTTCAATTTTCGTAGCATTTGGAGTTGTTGTGTGAGCATACGGTATGTAAACGCGCTAAAATTTGAATCGAAATGATTTGAATTGAAATTTAATATATATATATATAATATATATATATTGGTCAAAATTTTCACTTTAGCCGAAATTTTATCAACATCAGCCTACTTTTGTACTACCATCGCAATTTTCCTTCCTTTCAATTGTCACTGTAACTAATCGACTGAAGCACGCAACCTCTTCCCTTCCTTTTTAAAACTCGAGCCTCCATTCCTTCTTTCATAATTAAACGAGAAAGAAAATATAGAAATGGCAGCTGTTAAAATCGCAAGCCTGCTCCTCTTTCCCCTCTCAGTTCAAACGAACGAATCGAAGAGAAAAATGGCCACGATTTCAATTCAAGTCGCAATTCCTTTTCTTCTGCTTGTCCGAATGACATTTTAAATCAATCGAGATTCCCCTTCAAACAACAGAATGAATGGCCGCAATCCATTTCGAATCGCCTCTTCTTTTTCTTTGCCGTTCGAAACCAAGGGGATCTCATCCTCCTCTAGCAATCGCGATCAAAACTTGATCGACATCGGTGAATTCATCTAGCCGAGGGTTTCGAGTTTGCAAGGGTGGCAGTTAGGTTGTGGAAGCTAGGCGATCTCGTGTGTCTTTTTGGGGAGGAAGCTCGCGTTAGGGTTTGGATACCTGGCACACGCGTATGCTGGGAGGTCGCGAAGTCATTCTCGAGCATGTGAATTCAAGGCGGCAGTGGCGATAGTGACGAGCTTGTCGAACGAAGGCGGAATCTCGTAGAGCCGGAGTGGAGTACTCATGATTTTGTTTCCTGTATGCTTAGGTAATTTAAATTTTCAAAACATTTAAGTTTAATGTTTGCTTAGGTTTAAATTGTAATTTAATTGTGATTTATTATTTCAACTATCAGAAGATTTTTAACAGGGTTTAAAAATGTGTAGATTCGAAAATATATATGTACATATTTAGGAAAAACAGAGAACTCTATTTAGTCAGTAATATATTTTACAGAAAGCTAAGAAATAAAAATGACCAGAGAAGTATAAAAGTAATGTTGTTTTTAATTTAATATATATACACATACATACATAATTTAATATATATAGCTGAATAGTAGATATATATATATATATATATATATATGGATAAGGCTTGGAAAGGATTTTTAAATGTTAAAGGGAATAAATATACATATATACACATTTTCAAAACTAGTTCATTTTATAATTATAGTGATTGACTTATTTACTTATCTTAAATACTAAAAGATTTTTTTAAAGGGAAATTGTTAGTCTAAAATAAATTATTAGTTAATTAAATTATAAAATGGAAATTGAATGTTCGATTTATTTAGAATATTAATAAAACGTATAATGTTTGTTTCAAGGTCTGGAACCCTGAAGAAATGGTCGAAATGGGAATGGATTGCAAAACAAAAATTTAAAGGTGAGTTAATCTCACTCATCTGGGTTATTTAAATTTAAATGGTTAAATTTAAATATTTGATTGAATGGTTGATTTGATTGGATGTGATATATTATATAGTATAGTAGTATATAGTATATATTGGAGTTGTTGATATTCCCGTATTATATAGCGGATGAGACCCTATGCGCCGCATAATAGCGGATGATATTTTATTAATCCCATATACCGCGATATTCCACCTCGAAGTGGAATTGGTATTGTGCTAACATCTGTGGATGCAGGGAAAACAGGTTGGAGGGATCCAACTGGATTCCTCAAAATTATTTAGATTGTTTTATAATCTGTGTTATGAATATTGGATATTCTGTGGTGAATAATATTGATAATTGGAATATTGAATGTCATGGGTTGCTTGAATATTCGGTACCCTAAATTACCAAAATATATAGAAGTGGATTTTGAAAGGAAAATAAAGGAATGGATTTTCAAGTAAACTAATTTTAAAGAATTTGAATAAATTTAAGAACAAATTTGGAAAAGAATAACGTGATTTCAAAATTCAAATAAATATAGAAAAAGGGGATTTTGAATAAGCAGAGAAATCATGAATATTAAGCTTAAGCAATATTATTTAAAAGAATAAAGAATTTATTTTAATTCAAGGTTTAAATTTATTAAATAAAGAAAAAGAAAAGGGATTTGGGAAATCTGAAATTTGTATTCTCAGTTTAAAGGGATTTTTCAATCGTAATAAAGAAATGAAATTTAAAGTAAAGGATTTTGAAATAAACAGAGTAAGTAAAGAAATTTATTTGAAAGTAAAGTAAATCAGAAATCAATTTGGAAATTGATTTAAGTGTTAAAATGGGATTTTTAAAAGAGATGTGAGACTTTGGATTTATAAACTGGGTTTATAAAAGTGAAGAAATATATCAGTGGATATTTGGAAGAATAAATTCACGGTGGGAATTTATTATAGAAAAAGGTAAATTTGTTTAAAAATAAATAGTGATTTATTTTGAAAGATGTGAGAAAAATGTATTTCCCTGAATAGCCAAGTACGTTTCCAAAGTAAACTTTTAAGTATAAGTTAAAGGTTTAAAAGTTGATTTAAAGTATGTTTTGGAAAATTTATTATTTTTAAATGTTTAAACTTTAAAGTAAGTATTTTTCAAATCTATTTTAATAGTAATTATTTAAATATGGTTTGGTATTATGTTTTAAATGATAAAAGAATCTAGATTTATATTTTATTAAGTAGCTTTATTTTAAATATTCTTAAAGTATATATCTTTGGATAAAGTATTAAAGTAGTTTTAATTTAAATGTTTTAAAGTATATTTTATAATAAAGTGTTTCAAAATTATTTTTAAAATCAAATGTTTTTGGTACTTGGTGATTTCAGTGGAAATAGGAATATTTGGAAAATTTATACCATGAGAGAAGGACGGTTTGAAATTGTTTTCAAAGGATTTAAAATGGAAATATATCTTACAAAGATATTTTGAGGTTAATAAATAATTTAAAAAATTATTTATTGATTAATGGATGATTGTGAATGTTAATTGATAGTTAAAGAACCGACTATCAATATTGGCCAATGCGTTGATCGTTTCGAAGAGACCGGGATCGGGAGTTTTTCCCGAAAACCACTTCGATCCGGTTTGTACGTTTTGTGGAAACGATTTCGGAGTCGAAGATAGAGAAGTGAAGTGCAAGGGCTAGTCGCTACTAATCCTGAGGATATTTCCAAAAAGGATGTAGTAGGAGTAGTGCCTTCGGTTCCGTTCGAACCCAGGACGGACTTGTATGGATGAATGCTTTCGGAACATCGTCAGCGGACGATGAGCATTCTAAGGGATATGTTCTAAAAGGTGACGCTTAGCCTCAAGCCTCACCAACCGGGAATGACTGAAAATCAGGGGTTATGCAGCAAGGCTTCGTGGGTAGCCCCCACTTGAGAGTAAGGTCATCCCTGTCAAGATGTTCCTTTTTTATTTCGGCTTAGTGGTGCGGTTGCTGATCACAACCGTGGGGTGATTTTATTTGGAATTATCCAGTAAGGGATAGTTCAGGCCTTGTGTTGCAGGGGACTTAGGGTGGGTCCTCGGTACTGTGATCTAGGCCACGTACTGTGACAAGTGGTACCCCAGTGCCTAGTCATTGATGGAAATCCATTCTCCCTACGTGCCTTGTACGGTATTTGTTTGTATTACCCACGATTATGGCTAGTATGCTGGAATTTAATAGATGTAACAATTTCAGCTATTTGAATAAGTATTTGTATATAGACACTATTATAATATCAGAGGATTAGATAAGAAAGTGTTTTAGCTATCATAAGGGAAAAACCCGACATGTTTATTTGTGGCGTGGTCTTACGAGATGCTTTTATTTTCAAAGGATTTTAAAACCTTAATAATAAACTTGAGTGTGATTTTCTCACGCTGGTATTCCATACTGACTCGGGTGTTGTTTTATATGATGCTCGAGTCAGACCGAGATAAACAGGTTCTGGATAGGATGCTGTGGAGCTCAGGAGACGAGCTGGTTGGCGAGACGTATCTTCCGTATTTGTGTATGTATATTCCGCTGTGTAGATTGTTGTACATTTAGTTGTATTGAGGACATGATATGATTATTGTCCAGTTGTATGTTATGTGTACTCTGATGATGTATTGTGTAAAACAAATATAGTTTTAATTTGTGTAAAGATCAGTTGTTATCTATTATATTTTATTCCGCCGCGATGTGAGATTCTGATGTTGTTGCTTTCTATTTTCTTCTTCTA
Organism: Allium fistulosum; assembly: GCA_030737815.1. Lineage (NCBI taxonomy): Eukaryota > Viridiplantae > Streptophyta > Magnoliopsida > Asparagales > Amaryllidaceae > Allium > Allium fistulosum. Next base: position 13,298,011 of record JASFAW010000014.1, read on the forward strand.
CCTCTTCTTCTTAACTCAAATGGTTCGTATTTCCGTTCTTCTTGAGTTCATTAATGGAGATTAATGTCAATTCAAGGGGCATGGATTTGCGGGCCGTTACATGTTGGGAGTTGTATATATATTCTGTATATGTATATAGTTGTTTGCTATATAAATAATGTTGTAGTGTATAAATTTTACGGGTTTAGTTTATATGCTACAGTACATATATGTGAGTTTAAAAAGGTTACAATATTGTTATAGATTATATTATGAAGTGACCGATCACTTTATTTCTTTTATGAGCTATCACCTTACATATCAAATATATATAAGTATATATGTTAGAGATAGTACCTATTTTGTAATCTCATTTTTCTTTTGCTATGCCGAAGCAGGGATATATGTACCTACAAAGCTTTGTAGTATATAATGTGTTTCAAAGATAAGGGTTGTAGATATTTTATATTTGGAAGTGATATAAGGAAGTACTATCTATAATTGCATTGATATATAGGTTATAGAGACAATAAAGCCTGTTATATAATAAGATTTGGTTATAACATAATAGTCATGATCTGTTGTTTATGTTTCACCTATTATTGATATGTTATCTATATATAGTCATAGTTATAGTTTATATGTTAGTTTTGTGTGTCAGTATATATAAGTTGAGTTTTAAACTTATTTTTTGTGTACTAAAGATGGTTTAAATATAATATATAGTGTTTATATATATCAGTTTTAAACTTTTGGGTTGGCGGTTGATTTTGTAAATATATACTTTAAATTGTTAAGTTTTAATGCCCAAAATGTATAAAAGATTATTTTATATATAAGCTGCTGTTCTTAGATGTAGGGTATATGACTTATTTTTCCTATTTGTAAAACTTATGAAGTTATATAAAAATTTGTTTGTTCGTGTATATACTAGTTATATTGGTATTTTGAAAAATATAGATAGTTATATAATATGTTATACTTACATGAATATTAATAGTTTGGAGAGTATATATATGTATTTATTTAAAATTATATTATGTAGGTATGTTTGTTTTATTATATGTGTTTGATCTAAAACAATGATTTGAAATATATATATTTAGTTTAATATGTGTTTAAACTAATATTGATTTGTATATAGTTATTTATAGTTATATATAAGTTCACTTATAGAAATTTTCGGCATCGATTCCGTTCTGATTTGTTCCATTCATGTTACCAGCTTTGTCATCAAATTCATGCCTATCTTGCTTTGCTTTGGAAAGCGTCATTTGGATTGGTCAATTTCGCAATTCAAATCGTAGCCTGTTGTGTTGTCTATCTTCTTGTGTCACATACCGGAATTTTCGACTTTCGAAAATTCGACATCGATACTCACTTTATCGACTGCCGAGCAAACGAGTGCCGGAAACTCCAATAGTGAGGGTTTTAAGAAGAAGAAAAGGTAGAAGAAGAAGAGAAGAAAGAAAGAAGAACAACAACAGAACAACATCAGAATAGAAAACAATATTAGAATCTTACACATCGCAGCGGAATAACATATAATAGATAATCAATAGTCTTTTAAAACAAAGAACTATATCAGTTTATACATACATCAATCATCAGAGTCAATATACAACAATGGACAGTTATATAACTTGTCCTCATACAGAATACACAGCGGAATAAATACTATCAGATACAAATACTACGTCTCGTCATCCAGCTTATCTCCAAAGCTCCAGAATATCCAGAATATCCTGATAATCCAACTCTAGACTGCCCGTGTGGAAATTTGTGGGCACCCAGAGTTTAGAAGGGAACAATAAACTCCGAGTCAGTCATGGTGACTGGTGTGAGATCGTAAAACAGTTATTCTTTAAAATAAACAACAGGATAATTTTAAAGTCAATTCGAAATGCTTTTGGAAAATGAAACTACCATAAGACCTCCCGCCACACACACAATGCAAACGCAGACTTGGAGGAGATTTCTTCTTATGATAGTCAAAGATGCTTACTACGCAAAAATCAAATTCTTTTGATATTATTATTAGTGCATAGTGTAGAAAACATTTCGAAAGTAGAATATAAATCTTAGCCAGCATAGGTACCATTATAGTATGCTTGCTATAGCTACCATATTAAATGGCAGGTTCTACAACTAAAACCGTACAAGTCTCGTATTGTTTCTTTGGATTTCCAACAAATGGTCAGGCTAAGGAACTTCCTATCCACGATGGGTACGTCCCTGGAATAGACGACCCGAGAAATAACCTAACATTACGGTTAGATCTCTGCCAACACAAGGCCGGGTTACCTCTGCAAAAGTAGGTAACTACTGACACGCGTATGCCATCCCCCGATCGTCACCGATCTTCCCGAGGATCCCCGATTCGCAACAAACCACATAGATAATAATAATGCAGTAACCACAGAGGTTAAGTATCTGGGCTCCATACCATGATACCACCTTTATCCAGAAGGAATGACATACACTAAGGGGCGCTACTCCCTAAAACCTTGCTGCATCCTTCCCGTTTCGACCATTTCTGGGGTGTGAGGCTCGACGAAGTCTCGTCCACAAAGCTACGCTTTCTACAAAGCCCTGCTTCGGGTCAAACAAAATGATCAACCTATGATCACAAAGATATAAGATCAAACAAATGATCATATCACAAATGATCAAACACTGATCATTTCACAGCAACACTCAGTATGCCACGTTACCAAATTGGGATATATCGCTGATAAATTTCAACTACATAACCTCTGAGCTCGTACGTCTCAGAGAAGGGTGTTAAGCTAAGAGAATAAATTCTCCGCCACCAACAGAAATGTATTTGAAAGAAATCAGCTCTATAACTCAAATTGTAACGTCAGACACACAATCCATACAAGTCTGTGCCGGGATCGAACAGAACCGAAGGCACTTCTCACGAAGCCCTTGCAATTCCGGATAATTTTCAATCACGTCAGGACTTCCCGTCACTAAGGGTGATAAAACCTCTAAATCGAAGATCAGTCGATGTAGAGTAACTCGATGGTAATCCTTCCGTTTCCAAAAATATCCGGTCTTCAACACCGGTCTTCGAATGCAATTCATAACGACGTATCACATATTCGGAATGGGTTATACGACCCCATGGTCCTTTCCCGGCTAACCCGAATAGTGAGCGTTTATATAAAAGTAAGTGTTGCATTCAAATTCATCCAATTCACAACAAATACCTACTCAAGGTAATTATTGATAGTCGGTTATTTAACTATCAATAAAGATGCGCAACATCATCAGATTCCAAATAATTTTCCAAATTATTTCATCTTCAAAAATATCTTTACTAGATATATTATTTCCACACTTCAATCATTTGAAAACAATTTCAAATCAATTTCCACATTTCAATTTATCTTTGAAGATAAAATCTCAAAACAGTTCATTTCATATTGGAAAAGCATTTCCATACTTATTTAAAAATAAGTAATTCACAAATCATTTATTTTCAACCCTTAGAAAATATTCGATATACTTAAATCAAATTAAGTATACATTCATTCTTTAAGGAAATCATTTATTCTAACTTTTATTTGAGTCAAAACGAATGTTACGTAAAACATCGTTACGACGACTCCAAAATCACTAGTATAGGGATTCGGATTTTTATAGATATATAAATCCCAATACTACATCAAAACATTTCCTTTCGGAAATCATTTACTATAACAACAGTGTTATAGTCCACCATTTCCTTATATTTTCGAAAACGCCTATTTCAACAATAAAAATTGAAATCTATGCTTTCAATTCACAATACATTTTAAAACATCTTTAAAAAATGTTTAACTTCATTTTTAATATCCTTTCTTCGAAAATAAGTCCATTTTCCTTAACAATATATTCACTGTCCCAAAATCGTGAATATAATTCACTTAACCCAATTTCAATCATTTCTACACATTTATTTCAAAGATAATTCGCTATCCAAAATCGCGAATATACCTTCTTTAATAACCTCCTATATTTACTTTATCAAATCCAATTGATTTCGAATTTATAAAACAACATTTATAAATCCTATTTCTATTTTCTAACAACTTTGATTTATAAATCTTCTTTATAATTCGATTCATTTTATAATTCAACTTTATATACCAAAAGTCCATATTAGAGGTTAAGTACTTATACTTCATGGATTTATAACATTCGTTCCTTTAAGGCTTCACAAATTTTAAATCTTATTTCTTATAAGATTTCATTTAAAACCTTATTTTTAACAACAACCGAACTACGTTTAAAATTCCATTGTTTGGATTTATAAAATATATATTTTATAAATCTCGTCTATAAACCATTCATACTTATTCACAACTCTTAATTAAAAATGTCGAAACCCGATTTATAAGTAAATCACTCATAAGTCTTTTGTTTTACAAAAATCTATTTATTTTGTAACTTCATAATTTATAAATATAAATTTCGTTCACTTATACCATCCCTTTATTCTTCATTTTAACACTTATTAAAACCCGTTTTATAATCCCAATATTTTATATTTATAAAATTCAAATTTTATACATCTTTTATATACATCGTTTTAATAATTCAAAAATCTCAATTTAAACCATTTTATAAATTTCTTAACTCTTTATTTCAAAAGAAATTACTTTTTTGTTAAAATTCACAAAATCTCAACTTTTATAACTTAAAAGTTTTAACGTTTATCTTTTTAAAGTAAATCAATTCAACAATTTAAATAAACGTATATTTTCAAAGATCACTTTTAAAATTTCACTTTTAAAATTTCACTTTTAAAATCAACATCGTTATTTTTAAATTTCAAAATTTGAATCCGATGATGCAACGCATCAATTAGTCAATCACAACAGTCAATATCATATCTCAACATATGACAACAGAATATATATCAACATCTGTAAATAAATAAATACAGTTGAGGAATCCAGTTGGATCCCTCCAACCTGTTTCCCTGCATCCAAAGATGTTAGCACAATACCAATTCCGCTCCAGTACGGAATTATCGCGGTATATAGGTTTTTATAAATCCGCTTACTAACGGCGCAATAGGGTCTCATCCGCTATACGAGGCGGGAAATCATCAATCCAATATATACATATGCCAATATGTATATACTGCTATATATATAGATAGATCCTATCATATCTAATAGCACATCCACATAGCAATCAAATCATCAATAACTGTAAAATTAAATTTTTTCCTTCGAGTGAGAAAATCTCACCTTAGCTTTTTAATTTGCAGTCCATCTCCAATCTCAACCCAATCATCTTGATTTATACCTTGTATAAATATTTACACAGTTTATTAATACTCGAACCAATCAAATAATTAATTTCCATTTAATAGTTTTCGATTAGTTGATAATTTCAATTCATCGTCGATTTCATTTTAAATAAAAATTTAAATTGATTTCCTTTTGAAATAAATTTCTATTTAATAATTTTAATTGACCAAAAATTATATTTTAGACTATTATCCTTTTACCATTTGATACTTTTAATTTACTAATAATTGGATTTAAACCGTTTTCCATAAAACAGATTATTTTGAGTGCCCTAAATAAATTCAAATCAATTTCTTAAATAAACTAATAAATTTTGAAAGGTGTATATATATATATATATATAAAATAAAATGGTATACCTCCGTAATCGCGGTGAACTTCACGATCGAAGTCGAATGCATCGCATTCGCCTGCCTAACCCTCCGATGCCGAGCTTCCTCTGATACCGCTGCCTCGCTTTCGAATGCCACCACGACAACGTCACTCAAGACAAACCCAGATTTTTCACTTGCCTGCAACTCTAACGTCGCGCCATCACTTCTCTAATACGACTGCTGCTATCATCACTCCCCCGTTGAACTCGCGATGACGAACACGCGTGCCTCTTCCCAGTCAGAGTCGAAATCGACTTTAGTTCCTTTCACGCGAATCCCCAAAACCTCGACTTCAGCTACCACGAGATGCCGCCACCTCCGCCACTTCGAAACCACCTCAGGCTCGCGCTCGACGACGCAAGAGCACGCGCACACCACCAATACCTATCGTCCCAAACCCATGTCGTCAGACCCATCGCGACCCTCGCGAGATCTTCGCCTCGAACCCACTGCACCCCCGCGAAACCCCCATCTAGCTCGCGATCGACTTTGCCTCGCCAGTCTTCACCTTCCACGTCGCGACTCGAGGTTTTGTCGCTCGATTTCGAGAAGAGGCTCTGCCATTTAATTTGAATGTTTAGAACGAACGGGGGAGGGGACTTCGATTTAAATTCGAGGATGGAAAGGCTTCGGCCATTAAAAATTGATTTTGTATTTGGGTTTCGTTCGTTTGAACTGGGGAGGGAGAGTAGTATTTGAAACGAAAGAGTATGGGTAACACGATTTTTGTTCGTGATTCTCTGCGTGATTGAAGGAGATGAACGTGTGGTGATGTTGACCATTTTAAATTTAAATTCAAATTTAAATTCGATAAAGATTTTTAATGCGTTTACACGCCGTACGATCACGTATTGACTCCGAAAAATACGAAAATTGAAATCCGACAATTATTCAAAATTACGGACCCAATGGAACTGGTTTCGTCGAATTCCGAGACTGCGCCTCGGACGGCAACTTTTAAATATCGATACGAACGATATAAATTCCAGAACTGAACAAAAAAATCTGAAATTAGATTCTGAAGCTGCTGTTATCTTCAGTGTTATCAATATAAATTTTAAAAGCTTTCGAAGTATTTTTCTTCAACTTAAAATTGAAGATTCAAATTTTTATTCAGCATTCAATCGATTAAATTTTAAAGTTTAATCGCAAATTTCAAAGTTATATCGGAGATTCAAATTAAATTATCGTTCAAATATTTAAAATAAATTAAATATTCCCAATTTAATTTGTTCAAAATTCTGGGTCGTTACAGACTTCCCCCCTTAAAAGAATTTCGTCCTCGAAATTACAAGTTAGGAAAAAAAATGTCCTTAACTCGTCTACTATTTTTTTCACAATCCAATGGTTTTATCAAATTTTTCAAAACAAATCTTCTACTAAAGATTCGTTATCATTCAACTTGTTTTCCAACTTCAATTATAAGTTTCAAACAACATTGTTTAACTTCAAAATTCAAATTCGAGTTTGAATTCAAATTTTAAACTTTCAAAATTTCTCAAAAATTTTCTAACGCCCTAAATTTCCAAAAAATTTCGCCAGCGTCTCCTTTGCGCGGCTAATACGGCACTACTACAAAACGTCCCTACGGACTCTCAGATTTCAAAAAGAAAAAGAAAAAGCCAAGCGGCTAGAGAGAAATCATCAAAAACTCATATTATAATTTAAATACGTACCTTTTGTCGAGCAATTCAAATTATCTGTGAAATCAAATTCACTTTCCTTTATACCTGTATAACTACTAGCCATAATATCTAGTTATAACATCCAACTATTTTGCAAATTTTATTACAAAATTTCTAATATCAACTTCTTATACCATTTCTAGTTTACTATTGAAGTTATATCCATTATCATTAAATTTCACATTTCACATTCATTTGAGTTTTTAATTCCCAATTTCAATTCAATTTGGATTTAATTCAATTTCTAAATATTAAATTTTATCGGTTACCTTTCATTCACAACTGTATCATTTTGAATTAGTATCAGTTACTAATTCATCACAAATTCTAATTCATTTACAATTTCAAATTTTTTTTTTTCAATATTTAGTTTCAATTCCAGTTTTATTCTTATGTTCAATATAAATATTCCATATGAATTTTAATTCATCTTTCATTTCACATTTACAATTATTCAATCCACTTCATTTCTTACAAATTCGAAATGAATTTCAACATTCAATCTCACTTTTATGTACTTGCAATTGCAAACTTATTCATTCATTCACGATTTTTTTTCCTCCTAATTCAATACTCGATTCCAGAGTCTTTTCAACCTTTTCTAAACCATCTTTGAAAACAATTCAAATCATCCTTTGAATTTCCAAAACAAAACCCAAATTTTCCAAACAACTTCTATTTAAAACAATTTGGCAGCAATTCCTCTTTTGGAAACCCGAAAATGAACACCGGTGATGCCGCGGTCATCATCGGAATTATTTTCCAGCGACCGAAAAGAGTTTAGAGCTTTTCATTCCTTCAAAACATTTTTCAAAACCCTTGAAATTCATTTTCAAATCAAAAGGGAATTTAAACTTTTCGAATCTCCAAAATTTACAAATTCCTTTCAAAACATTTCCAAAAACTTCTCTGGAATCTCATTTTAAATTACAAATTACATTTATAATTTACATTCTCAAATTTCATTTGCATGTGAATTTATTTCTTTAACTTTGGAGTTACGATTTGAATTTCTTATTCAATTTCAATGATAATAGATTAATATTATCACTTCTAACAACCATGCAACCATATACTATAGTAATTCATAGAAAAACATTTCTTTTTTTATACAAAAATAGTTTTGGGTAAAATTATTTCATTCACCCTATTTTAAAACAATACTGTGCCGAACTGTTCTATTTAAGTGTTTAGAAACCCCTTCGATACAGTTTTGCAAGACTGTGCCGACGAAGGTTCATATGCCACTCAATAAACCAATCATCACAATACAAAACAATTTTATATTCAATAACAAATACGCGCTCATATCTATTATTACACTCAACTCATTCTAGAGTACTGCTGACTCTATCTCTAATGAGTAACACCCAACAGAGCAGGGTTATCGCTTAACCATATGCTCTGATACCACTTTGTCACATACCGGAATTTTCGACTTTCGAAAATTCGACATCGATACTCACTTTATCGACTGCCGAGCAAACGAGTGCCGGAAACTCCAATAGTGAGGGTTTTAAGAAGAAGAAAAAGTAGAAGAAGAAGAGAAGAAAGAAAGAAGAACAACAACAGAACAACATCAGAATAGAAAACAATATCAGAATCTTACACATCGCAGCGGAATAACATATAATAGATAATCAATAGTCTTTTAAAACAAAGAACTATATCAGTTTATACATACATCAATCATCAGAGTCAATATACAACAATGGACAGTTATATAACTTGTCCTCATACAGAATACACAGTGGAATAAATACTATCAGATACAAATACTACGTCTCGTCATCCAGCTTATCTCCAAAGCTCCAGAATATCCAGAATATCCTGATAATCCAACTCTAGACTGCCCGTGTGGAAATTTGTGGGCACCCAGAGTTTAGAAGAGAACAATAAACTCCGAGTCAGTCATGGTGACTGGTGTGAGATCGTAAAACAGTTATTCTTTAAAATAAACAACAGGATAATTTTAAAGTCAATTCGAAATGCTTTTGGAAAATGAAACTACCATAAGACCTCCCGCCACACACACAATGCAAACGCAGACTTGGAGGAGATTTCTTCTTATGATAGTCAAAGATGCTTACTACGCAAAAATCAAATTCTTTTGATATTATTATTAGTGCATAGTGTAGAAAACATTTCGAAAGTAGAATATAAATCTTAGCCAGCATAGGTACCATTATAGTATGCTTGCTATAGCTACCATATTAAATGGCATGTTCTACAACTAAAACCGTACAAGTCTCGTATTGTTTCTTTGGATTTCCAACAAATGGTCAGGCTAAGGAACTTCCTATCCACGATGGGTACGTCCCTGGAATAGACGACCCGAGAAATAACCTAACATTACGGTTAGATCTCTGCCAACACAAGGCCGGGTTACCTCTGCAAAAGTAGGTAACTACTGACACGCGTATGCCATCCCCCGATCGTCACCGATCTTCCCGAGGATCCTCGATTCGCAACAAACCACATAGATAATAATAATGCAGTAACCACAGAGGTTAAGTATCTGGGCTCCATACCATGATACCACCTTTATCCAGAAGGAATGACATACACTAAGGGGCGCTACTCCCTAAAACCTTGCTGCATCCTTCCTGTTTCGACCATTTCCGGGGTGTGAGGCTCGACGAAGTCTCGTCCACAAAGCTACGCTTTCTACAAAGCCCTGCTTCGGGTCAAACAAAATGATCAACCTATGATCACAAAGATATAAGATCAAACAAATGATCATATCACAAATGATCAAACACTGATCATTTCACAGCAACACTCAGTATGCCACGTTACCAAATTGGGATATATCGCTGATAAATTTCAACTACATAACCTCTGAGCTCGTACGTCTCAGAGAAGGGTGTTAAGCTAAGAGAATAAATTCTCCGCCACCAACAGAAATGTATTTGAAAGAAATCAGCTCTATAACTCAAATTGTAACGTCAGACACACAATCCATACAAGTCTGTGCCGGGATCGAACAGAACCGAAGGCACTTCTCACGAAGCCCTTGCAATTCCGGATAATTTTCAATCACGTCAGGACTTCCCGTCACTAAGGGTGATAAAACCTCTAAATCGAAGATCAGTCGATGTAGAGTAACTCGACGGTAATCCTTCCGTTTCCAAAAATATCCGGTCTTCAACACCGGTCTTCGAATGCAATTCATAACGACGTATCACATATTCGGAATGGGTTATACGACCCCATGGTCCTTTCCCGGCTAACCCGAATAGTGAGCGTTTATTTAAAAATAAGTGTGGCATTCAAATTCATCCAATTCACAACAAATACCTACTCAAGGTAATTATTGATAGTCGGTTATTTAACTATCAATAAAGATGCGCAACATCATCAGATTCCAAATAATTTTCCAAATTATTTCATCTTCAAAAATATCTTTACTAGATATATTATTTCCACACTTCAATCATTTGAAAACAATTTCAAATCAATTTCCACATTTCAATTTATCTTTGAAGATAAAATCTCAAAACAGTTCATTTCATATTGGAAAAGCATTTCCATACTTATTTAAAAATAAGTAATTCACAAATCATTTATTTTCAACCCTTAGAAAATATTCGATATACTTAAATCAAATTAAGTATACATTCATTCTTTAAGGAAATCATTTATTCTAACTTTTATTTGAGTCAAAACGAATGTTACGTAAAACATCGTTACGACGACTCCAAAATCACTAGTATAGGGATTCGGATTTTTATAGATATATAAATCCCAATACTACATCAAAACATTTCCTTTCGGAAATCATTTACTATAACAACAGTGTTATAGTCCACCATTTCCTTATATTTTCGAAAACGCCTATTTCAACAATAAAAATTGAAATCTATGCTTTCAATTCACAATACATTTTAAAACATCTTTAAAAAATGTTTAACTTCATTTTTAATATCCTTTCTTCGAAAATAAGTCCATTTTCCTTAACAATATATTCACTGTCCCAAAATCGTGAATATAATTCACTTAACCCAATTTCAATCATTTCTACACATTTATTTCAAAGATAATTCGCTATCCAAAATCGCGAATATACCTTCTTTAATAACCTCCTATATTTACTTTATCAAATCCAATTGATTTCGAATTTATAAAACAACATTTATAAATCCTATTTCTATTTTCTAACAACTTTGATTTATAAATCTTCTTTATAATTCGATTCATTTTATAATTCAACTTTATATACCAAAAGTCCATATTAGAGGTTAAGTACTTATACTTCATGGATTTATAACATTCGTTCCTTTAAGGCTTCACAAATTTTAAATCTTATTTCTTATAAGATTTCATTTAAAACCTTATTTTTAACAACAACCGAACTACGTTTAAAATTCCATTGTTTGGATTTATAAAATATATATTTTATAAATCTCGTCTATAAACCATTCATACTTATTCACAACTCTTAATTAAAAATGTCGAAACCCGATTTATAAGTAAATCACTCATAAGTCTTTTGTTTTATAAAAATCTATTTATTTTGTAACTTCATAATTTATAAATATAAATTTCGTTCACTTATACCATCCCTTTATTCTTCATTTTAACACTTATTAAAACCCGTTTTATAATCCCAATATTTTATATTTATAAAATTCAAATTTTATACATCTTTTATATACATCGTTTTAATAATTCAAAAATCTCAATTTAAACCATTTTATAAATTTCTTAACTCTTTATTTCAAAAGAAATTACTTTTTTGTTAAAATTCACAAAATCTCAACTTTTATAACTTAAAAGTTTTAACGTTTATCTTTTTAAAGTAAATCAATTCAACAATTTAAATAAACGTATATTTTCAAAGATCACTTTTAAAATTTCACTTTTAAAATCAACATCGTTATTTTTAAATTTCAAAATTTGAATCCGATGATGCAACGCATCAATTAGTCAATCACAACAGTCAATATCATATCTCAACATATGACAACAGAATATATATCAACATCTGTAAATAAATAAATACAGTTGAGGAATCCAGTTGGATCCCTCCAACCTGTTTCCCTGCATCCAAAGATGTTAGCACAATACCAATTCCGCTCCAGTACGGAATTATCGCGGTATATAGGTTTTTATAAATCCGCTTACTAACGGCGCAATAGGGTCTCATCCGCTATACGAGGCGGGAAATCATCAATCCAATATATACATATGCCAATATGTATATACTGCTATATATATAGATAGATCCTATCATATCTAATAGCACATCCACATAGCAATCAAATCATCAATAACTGTAAAATTAAATTTTTTCCTTCGAGTGAGAAAATCTCACCTTAGCTTTTTAATTTGCAGTCCATCTCCAATCTCAACCCAATCATCTTGATTTATACCTTGTATAAATATTTACACAGTTTATTAATACTCGAACCAATCAAATAATTAATTTCCATTTAATAGTTTTCGATTAGTTGATAATTTCAATTCATCGTCGATTTCATTTTAAATAAAAATTTAAATTGATTTCCTTTTGAAATAAATTTCTATTTAATAATTTTAATTGACCAAAAATTATATTTTAGACTATTATCCTTTTACCATTTGATACTTTTAATTTACTAATAATTGGATTTAAACCGTCTTCCATAAAACAGATTATTTTGAGTGCCCTAAATAAATTCAAATCAATTTCTTAAATAAACTAATAAATTTTGAAAGGTGTATATATATATATATATATAATAAAATGGTATACCTCCGTAATCGCGGTGAACTTCACGATCGAAGTCGAATGCATCGCATTCGCCTGCCTAACCCTCCGATGCCGAGCTTCCTCTGATACCGCTGCCTCGCTTTCGAATGCCACCACGACAACGTCACTCAAGACAAACCCAGATTTTTCACTTGCCTGCAACTCTAACGTCGCGCCATCACTTCTCTAATACGACTGCTGCTATCATCACTCCCCCGTTGAACTCGCGATGACGAACACGCGCGCCTCTTCCCAGTCAGAGTCGAAATCGACTTTAGTTCCTTTCACGCGAATCCCCAAAACCTCGACTTCAGCTACCACGAGATGCCGCCACCTCCGCCACTTCGAAACCACCTCAGGCTCGCGCTCGACAACACAAGAGCACGCGCGCACCACCAATACCTATCGTCCCAAACCCATGTCGTCAGACCCATCGCGACCCTCACGAGATCTTCGCCTCGAACCCACTGCACCCCCGCGAAACCCCCATCTAGCTCGCGATCGACTTCGCCTCGCCAGTCTTCACCTTCCACGTCGCGACTCGAGGTTTTGTCGCTCGATTTCGAGAAGAGGCTCTGCCATTTAATTTGAATGTTTAGAACGAACGGGGGAGGGGACTTCGATTTAAATTCGAGGATGGAAAGGCTTCGGCCATTAAAAATTGATTTTGTATTTGGGTTTCGTTCGTTTGAACTGGGGAGGGAGAGTAGTATTTGAAACGAAAGAGTATGGGTAACACGATTTTTGTTCGTGATTCTCTGCGTGATTGAAGGAGATGAACGTGTGGTGATGTTGACCATTTTAAATTTAAATTCAAATTTAAATTCGATAAAGATTTTTAATGCGTTTACACGCCGTACGATCACGTATTGACTCCGAAAAATACGAAAATTGAAATCCGACAATTATTCAAAATTACGGACCCAATGGAACTGGTTTCGTCGAATTCCGAGACTGCGCCTCGGACGGCAACTTTTAAATATCGATGTGAACGATATAAATTCCAGAACTGAACAAAAAAATCTGAAATTAGATTCTGAAGCTGCTGTTATCTTCAGTGTTATCAATATAAATTTTAAAAGCTTTCGAAGTATTTTTCTTCAACTTAAAATTGAAGATTCAAATTTTTATTCAGCATTCAATCGATTAAATTTTAAAGTTTAATCGCAAATTTCTAAGTTATATCGGAGATTCAAATTAAATTATCGTTCAAATATTTAAAATAAATTAAATATTCCCAATTTAATTTGTTCAAAATTCTGGGTCGTTACATCTTGTGTTCTCTAGCCTCGAAAGGTGAGCAATCACTGACGATTAATGTTCTTTTATTTATTAAATTTGATTTCAATTGAAACGACAATTGAAATATGCTGATGTTAGTTATTTACACTGTTATATATATGCTATTACCTGTATCAGTTCACCTGTGACATCTGACACCATTATCTGCCAATTGAAATATGCTGATGTTAGTTATTTACACTGTTATATATATGCTATTACCTGTATAAGTTCACCTGTGACATCTGACACCATTATCTGTTATTTATATTGATGATATATGCCTGTTATATTATTATCATATCTGTTATCAGTCTGCAAGTTCCCTGTTAGTATAGAATCACTATGGGTTGAAATGATACATACCCGAACGATCTGTAGAATATGAGTAAATCGTTATGGGTTAAAATGATAAACCCAAGAGATTTTCATTGAATTAAATTTGGGATTGCGGGTTGAAAATATATAAACCCGTATATATTTAAATTGCGGTTTGAAATGATAAATATCTATATCACTTGACCATAAGGTAGAAAATTATATACAGACACCGTGGGTCTATATATATAAATATTTTTGAAAATGATTTCTATGGTTTTGAAAAGAAATATATGGTTTTGATAAATATTGATTTTAAAGATTTATTAAAGTTGATTTAATAAAGTTGATTTGAATCAATATAAAATATGTTTAAGTATTTATGTAAAATTTATATTTTCAAATATAGAGTTTATAACGTTTCAGGTTGAAAGATAAATTTGAAATTGATTTGGAATTCTTAATTATTTAAGAATTATACTTAAATAAGTTTGATTTGAAATCTATTAAATTTGAAATTTTAAGATATGTTTTATAACTTGAATTTGATTAAAAAGTGGCTTAAATGAATATTTCAAACTTGAATAAATTTAAATGGGATATTTTGTTTATATAAATTTGTAAATTTAAGTTGTATTTAGATGTATTGAAATGATTAAAGAAATATCTCAAAAACTAAATGTAATGAAATTAAATTGAGATATAAATGGAATTATCAAATTTAGTTTTTGAAATGTGGAATATTTTAAGCTTTGAAATATATTGAAATTTAATGGTTTATTTTGTGTTTCAAATCTGTATTTGAAATCGTTATAATTCGAAATGACTTATTATGAAATTGAATTGAGTTGAAATTTATGAATTGAGATTGAATTAAGTTGAATTTGGAAGTTGAGTTAATTTGAATCGATTTGTGAATTTGTGGAAGCTATTTTATTTTATAAAGTATTTTTAAACTATATCTACAACTATTTATATTTTTCTTTATAAATTATTTTAATATAAACTACTTTATATAAATCATTTTCAATATATATTATTTTATTATAAACTAGTTTAACTTATAACTATTTTAGATAAACTAATTTTATTTTATAAACTATTTTATTATATACACTAATTTTAATATCTAAACTATTTAAGAGGAAAGTGTTATGAATTCCAAATGTTATGATTTCAAACTATAGTTTCAAAGTGTTATGAATTTCAAGGTTTTGATTTCCAAAGTGTTTTGATTTTTTAAAGACTTACGATTTCGAAAGCGATATAACTTTGGAAAGTGATATGATTTTGGAAATGGATTTATTTGAAGTGAAATTGATATCGTATGGATATGGTTTTGAAATGGCAATGATATTTCGGTTTTGAAATATAAACTATTTTGAAAGTTTATTAAATGGCCAATCGGTGTAATAATTACGTAGTTATTGAAGAGTTCGGGATCGGTTAGGGACATACTCTCTGTCTAAACCGGAAACCACTTTAATAACTATTATATGTGGAGTGTGATCCAGAATGAAGTGGTTGGAATGATGACGTTGCTGGATTTGAAGAAAGAGAACGATAATGGATAGCCTTGACACTTGTGTCAAATTGGAAATGACTTAAACAGGAGCCGTGCTGGGCCAGTGAGGTTAGCTACCTCTAGCGGACATACTTCTTCGTAAACTACTCATTACTTGTTTTCGATTGGTGCGCACCCTTGATTTGGGAGTGTTGTTTCGCGGTGTTGCGATCGCTGCGGCGATGCGTTCTCACCAGTCCGGATCAGGCAAACGATAGTTTCACTACCTTGGGTATTGCCTCATGTGCCTTGTCATACTTGTATCCCTATGCGCGACCACTACGATTTGTTTTGTGTTATACCTATGGAGTACTCCCTGATAGCCCACTAGTTTACGGTGGAGTTTACAGTGCTGTATAGACTATGGCGCTTATATAAAACGTGTTAAGGGGGATAATGGTAACGCCTTAACACTATTTTGATACTTTATATTACTGATAGACATTATCTACTTAGCGTACACTATTACATAGTAGATAGTTTAACGGATCCTTAGAGGATGGTTATCCCAAACATCCTTTGAGTTACTTGTATTTTAGTTGTTATTTCACTTGAGTTGGATTTATTGATATAAGAATGTTAATCCTGACTCGAGTATTTTGTGTTTTGCTTTACGCTCGGGTCAGACTGAGTGTACCAGTGTTCGAGACTCACCTTTGGAGTTGGAGCTTCGCTTGGAGATCCAGCTATCTATCGATTCTACTATCAGTTATCCAGTTGATTCCAGTGATGTATTCAGATCTTGTATTTGACTATTATATTGAGATATCTATGTATTCGAGACTTCTGTTGTATTCTGTTTAACTCTGTTATATATATATAGTAGCTTCATGAACTACTATTCTTTTGTTTCCGCTGCATTATTGTTATATTACTCTGTGTTTGTGATCTGTGATTATTTTATTTACTATATATGCTGAGTTTGCCAAATTTTATTTACAATCCATTGTTTTGAATTATTCAAGTCCGACATGTGTAGATTTATTGTCGACTTGAATGGTCCAAAATAGTGGGTCGTTACATAGGTCGCCCAGGTTGTCTTCTTGTAGGTGGAGGCAATATATGTGGACCGGTGTATGGTCTCCAGTATCTCTTATCACGCACGGGATGAAACTCTGCCTGATATGAAGCTTTGTAACTTCGAACAGAGTACCACTCTGATGCGAACTCATGATGTGCTCTGTTAGCACCGTAATCTTGTGCCGAACAAGCCGCCATTACATGGGCACATGGTAATTTTTGCAGTAGGGGGATGTTGCATGTACATGAGCAGTTAGGACCATCAATTAACACTTTAAATTCACCGTCGTAGCAATGAATAACTTGCCATTCTGTTCGACTAAAGCGAACTAGTTTACAACGACGTGCTTCAATAGCTCGATCTGCTATTTTAGCTTCCCATTTTGGAGTCAAACGTGTTGTGATAGCATCCGCCATCTCTCGTCTCTTACAAAAATATTCAACCGATCGAAAGAAGGTTCGTGCAACCAACGCCTTTATAGGTAATGATCGAGCACCTTTCAGTACACCATTAAAACTTTTGGATGCATTGGTGGTCATAACATGAAAGCGTCCTCCATCGTCTTTGCATAGGGCCCAATTTTCTTCAAAATTCCCTAAACTTCTTTCAATCCATTCATGAGCCCGTGAATTTGTAGCTTTAATTTCTTCTCTGATTTTGTTGTACTCAACTACTTCTGAAGCACATGCGGCTGAATAAAATAAAGTTGTAAGTCGTTTATCCCTAAAACCCGCTGTTTGAAAATTAGCTTTAAGATGTCGTGCACAGAACCTATGTTTGTGTGGTTCTCGCCACTTCTCTTGTAAAGCCTTCGGAATTCCTTTCATCCGATCCGATATGAAAGTAATACGACGATTGCAAACACTGTGAATGAATTCACGCATGCAAGAAAAAAACCAACCCCAACTATCATATGACTCGGATTCGACAACTACATAAGCTAATGGAAACAGACAGTCATCCGCATCTACAGCAGTAGCAACAAGCAACGTCCCTTTGTATTTACCATACAGATGTGTCCCGTCAATACATAGCAATGGCCGGCAGTGTAGAAAACCTGTAATGCAAGGGCCAAATGCCCAGAATGCACGATCAAATACGCCAACTTCATCGTGGGTCACATGTCCAACAGTCCCCGGATTACTTCTCTTTATTTCCTTGAAATATTGAGGCAAAGTCGCATACGATTCAGCCCGGTCACCATAAATTCTTTCTATTGTTTTTTTTAATGCTCGCCAAGCTTTTATGTAACTAATTTTGATGAACAGTTGGTCGTCGACAAGCACTTGGATTGTACCTACTGTGATATCCAAATCGGCCTTGACAAATGACATGATTTTTGACACAAGAGAATTAGAAGTGGCTTGCTTGTGGTTGGAATTAACTGTAGGATTGACACAAGTATGTTCGCTAGGCAACTTTCTGATTTCCCACCAGCCAGACTGCGATTTCTTTAAGACTATTGCATGTATTCTCCATGGACAGTTAGTGTCAACATTATAGATATCAGTGTATATAGTTTTATTCGACTTGATCGGCTTGTACGAAACTCCATGTAGAATTGACCATTCGTTTAATTGGTGTAGCATATTTTGCTTACTTTCAAATACCATTCCAACAGCAAATCCATTTTGTATGCACGCGGTTGAAAAATTTTCCCCAGCAAATTGCAGAGTAGCAACGACCGATCTTGCCATCATTTGTGCAGTACATAGATCATCATCCAACGGTACTTCCATTTGAGCTTCTTCACCATCACCTTCAACATCATCTACGTTCGAAAAATCGTAGTTTAACGATTCATTGTTCACCTGCATTCGTTCTATCCAACACGCATCATTATTAGTCATCGCAACAGCCATACTATCAATTGGAGGAACATGTCCGGTGTGTCTATCTATATTAACATCCATATCAGTGTCAATATTAGAATCATGTGAGTGTTGTGACGGTCCAACAACACATTCTGCAGTAGTATCCTCAAGACTTGTACATCTGTTTACAACCGTATTTTAGTACGAAGCTAGAGTATATAGGAAACATTATCCAAATAAATTTCTAAACAAACCTTTGACTTATAGCATACATTTGTGATGGAGTAGGATATACTGGTTACGACAAATGAATATTTTGTTTATCAGCACAGACATTTTGTAGATGCATTTGTTGTTGGAAGCTGAATGTGTTAGAATAAAGTATTAGGCAATTGTAATTTAAAAAGGTACACGCAAAATACCAATGTTAACAACGATACCTTAGATGCATTGTAGGTGGTGTATAGTATGGAAAGTACTGTTCTGGAGTTGGTTGCGACATCATGTAATGCATGAAACCATAGTTTATGGGAGGAGGACCATGTCCCCTAGCATGTACATATGGATTACTGTAAGTAGGAGAACCTAAGCTTGTTGAAGGATTATCAGTTTCCAACATTTCTGTAAAATGCCCTAATCCTATGCTAACGATAGGAGATTGACATGTTCTTGCAGATTTTCTTTTGCAACTTTCCTAACGTACAACTCAATGGATTTGGTAACCGCAGAAAACATAACTTCAACATCCTCATCGTTTGAAAGTGTTATTGCTTTTGAACCCGAATCCGTAGGCCAGTTAACGACCAACTCAATATCAAATTCGATTGCGCTTATTTTTGTCGCTTTGTAACATATTCATTCAACTCAAATAGTGTGCAACATTTGCGTACTCTCCCTGGTTTACAAAAACCGCTGACATATTTCCCGTTTTTCTGTTCGTCGACGGTCAGTTCACCGTCGTAGTAGCAAAGTGTGGGAATGAGATTTCTAGCCATTCTACAAACAAATAGTTTTTATTTGACCAACCACTTTCTGTCCATTCATATGGAAAATTTTTAATGGATGTAACAAAGCTAGGGTTTGTAATTTTCTTACCAATTTCTGTGCAGGGATATAGTGAAGATGTTTGCGTAGACCAGCAAGGACTCTATGGCAACAACCAACAGATTATCGGAAAAAATTGAGTTTTGGTGTTTGAGAATGTAAGCTGAAAGAAAATGGGTTCTTCAAATCTGAAAAAACTTGGGGTATGTTATGAGGATGTGAGTGCTTAAGCTGACTAGATATAAAGAAGTTTATGAATAGGCGACTTTTCAAAAGTCGCCTTTGTGCGAATTTACAAAAGTCGCCTAAAGGCGAGTTTTGAGAATTCGCCCAAAGGCGACTTTTGAAAAGTCGCCAATTAAAAAACACCCTAAAACACAATGTAAAATAGATTATTAGTCTGTTGAACTACGGGATACCTCTCAACAGAAAATACAGGACGGACAGACGATAAAAAGCAAGTATATACAAACAACAACCACCGGATACTACTTTACTACCAATACATCAAAACATACGGCCAATCACGTGGTAACCGGTAGCACCCTGCAAGCATTTCATTGCGAATTGCAATATTCATCCTCTCCAAGCGACTAACCTTAGCTTGCATCTCAAGCGCGTATTGGACCCCCCTTTCTGTCAGTGGAGGATCGAACCATTCACAAAATTTACAACTATGCATCCCCTGATGCATCTGTGCATTGATATACGCTTTACAGCCGTAAAACCGACGTCCTGCATTCCTCTGACTTTTGGAAACAACAACGTTACATTCAACTCTGCAATAGCAAAGTACTGAACGTCCCATGATGCTTGAACTTGATCTATCAGGGTTTTGATGAGCAAGTACAGTCATCAGTCTGGAATGCAATGATTTTTGAATCGATTGGGGATTCTCGAGTACGGCATTTGCCTGTGTAGCACAAACAAGTTTGGTCTCTACTTCTTCATTTGTCTCTGTAGCATCCACTGTTGGTAGATCTTCCACTTGGGTCTCCGGAACAAAATCAACCTCATCGTCTGCACCCTTGTTCCGTTCGTAATCATCATATATTTCCATCATCGTTTGATCATCGATCTCCCAATCATCCATTTTCGCCTAGAAGAAAAGTTGAATAAAATACCAAAATTAGTCAAACTTGCAACCATGGTTTGGGTCGATTTACTTTCTGATTTGAACAAAATTGAAGAATAGCGTACTATACATCTACAACTGTGAGAATAGGGGAAAAAATTGGACAAAATACCAACCTTAATGACTTCTGCGAATGATATTGCACAAATTTAGGTTTTTGGTTCGACCTTAAAGCAAAAAGAAATGAAAAAGGAAGAAGGGGCTAACTGGTTATAACAGTGTAGGTTTCTATTGGCGAATTTTCAAGGTTCGCCTTTGGGAGAATTTTAGGAATTCGCCCAATGGCGAATTTCAAGAATTCGCCCATTGGCGAATTTTGAAAATTCGCCCACAGAAACATGCTGCTGCAAACAGAGCAGCAATCACAATCCCCGACTACAGCATAATACACAAACAAAACACAACTACACACATTTAACAAAACACACCTACACAAATTTAACAACATTTTACAAATCCAATCAACATTAGTTTATACATTACATATCACTTTCCATATCACCTCTAACTATTCGCATCAAACAACATTATCGATTTAGTCGTGAAGCTCATGAAATTCGCGCGGGCTTCTTCTTTGTCGACGCATTACCAATGCTCTCGAACTGCTACTGCTGCTGCTGCTGCTCCATTCTCTACGGGCAGTGGAGGACGAAGGTAATGCGGCCGTTGGTTGAGATGGGCCAGGAACAAATTCTTCGTGTACCGGTGCAGCTTGTGACGAGGTGCCTTGTGACGATGAACCTGCACCTCCTCTAGGACGACGTCGTGTGTACACAAGCGCTGGAGGTGGAGATGGAGCTCTCGGCCTATCAAGTTTATTCCTGCATAACACAACATCTAGAATCCTTTGGATGTTAGTGCACATCCTCCTACCCTCCTCGTTGTTTGCGAAGATTTTCTGCTTCTTCCCAAGCCCTGCTTATACCAGCTGCCTGTAAAGTTGAATGAAAATTAGCAAAAGACAAAACTATCATAAGTAATTGATATACTGCTTACAACATCAACTCACCACATTCCTCTCAAGTGGTGCTCTGGGAACGTACAGACTTCTATACACTGCCTCCACTGGCTCCGTAAGAACATATTGCCGTGTTATGTTCCAGTACCACCTTTTGTACTGCTATAGCGTAATGGTGGGCTCCCTCTCAATCTGGGTAGCTGTATGCTGCTCATTCCACAACTGAATGTAGGTTCCATACTCCTCTACATTGTATGTAGACATGCAGGGTGGCGCATCATCTAGTATATGCTGCATCATGCCAAACTGTCTCATAACCCTGTCGGGTAAGTGAAATGCAGTCTGGGTATAAGATATGAGTGGTACTCTCGTAGTCCACAAGTATCTAGTAGCTGTACACATGGCTGGAAGCTGTGCTAGCACATCCTGTGTGTACAGTGTCCATGTCACCTTGTCATCCTCCAGCACATCTAACTCGTTGCGGTAGAACTTCACACTCCGTCTTGGGGTTTGGTGCTTTTTTTTGGTCCTACCCACCTGTTATAAGATGTTAACAATTGAATATTACACATGAAAATTGCACTGTTTAATTAATTTAAAAGGATAAAAAATATACCGAGACCCAAGTGGCATTGACTGATCGACAACAACGTTTGTTACTAACAATCTTCCGATCGGAAGATAAGTCCACGACCAAAGTTGCATTTATAAGAAAAAATTACGACCAAAAATTAGATAAATCATGTAAAACAGTAAACTATTGAAGTTTGTTTCAAACCTGTACTAGTGTCAGACGTCCACCAATAGATTTATTCTCCAAAAGAGGGAGCCTGGATAACTCCATATATGTATAAGATAACACAGCACTGCCCCAAGAAAACTTACCACACTCCCCTAAATCAGCAATATACGGTAGCCATTTCAGATCTACCCGAGTCTTTGTATGGTCGCACATCAATCGGGAAACAATGACGTGCAAAATAATAGCACGTGCTCGCTGCTGAATCTAAGCCTCCGTAGCATCAACAGGAATATCGTGCGACAATTGACGTCTATACCACATGACTTCCACGAACTCATTGCCCCTTGTTTGTTCGGGGGGTGGGTCAAGACCAAGTAAATCATGACACAATTGCATATACTCATATGCCACTCCTCCATAAGCCACTGCATTACCTTCAATAGGCAAACCTAACAACACAGCTACATCTCCTAATGTAATCGTCATCTCACCAATAGGGAAATTAAAAGTGGAGGTCTCCGGTCGCCATCTGTCTACCAAAGCAATGATAAGATAGTGGTCAAGCTAGATGTATCCTAACTTCATTATGTGTAAAAAAACCAGCCCTCTCAATCTCAGCCAATACTCCTGGATGGTTAGAGGTCACTTTCTTCACCGACGTGGAGTGATCTATAGTTGTATCTGGATCGTCACGCTGATCATATGATAAATACATAATTTAAAAGCAGGAACTATACCAACCGACACAAAAGTAAATTTTTTTTAAACCACCTGCATCCATATGTCGTTAGAAGTACGATGCTGTGCTTGAAGAAATAATACCCATCCATCAACCGGTCCGGGCTCCATCTCAACATACTCTACAAAATACAAATATTAAAAATCAATTCATTTCGATAAAAAATATACACTAACTAAAAATTGACAACCTCCTAAGCCACAAAGTAGTATGAATGCACGTAAACTCCTTGTCGTTCATATACATTGCTTATAAAAATAATCTTAAGTTGCTTTTAAGAACCTTTTTTAATAGGGCTTTTATAAACTACTAACTTAGTTCAAAATCCAAGACTAAAATGTGTACAAATGCTTGTAATGATAGTGTTGTAAATGCTTTATCAACGGTGATATTAAAATGATTTACTTTACAAGCACAATTTTTTTTCATTAAATAAGATTACAAAAAATTCATGCCCTAAATTAGAAACAACAAATTATGGGTATAGATTCATACCTATTTCTTGTTCTATACCTGACATGCTTGCCATTGACTAATTTGTGAAAGAATTTGAATAAAAATTGAAGAAATGGAAGTAGAGGAAGGTTTTGAAGAATTTGTGCCTTTTGGGTTTTGGTTGGGAGAGTTGGGAGAGAGTGGAAATGAAGAGAGGGGCTGCTGTTTGGTTATTATGTGTGCAGGGTTTTTGCGAAGGCGAATTTTCAATAGTTAGATTTAAAATTGTTGAAAGTGTTGACTGTGTGAATTGGATGATGATTGGTTGAATTGAAATAGACCCTATACGCCGCATATTAAGCGGAGGTTATTTATTAAAAACATATACCATGATAATTCCACTGTGAAGTGGAATTGGTATTATATATGTATTTGGAGTTGATTTCCCGCATTATATAGCGGATGCGACCCTATTGCGCCGCATAATAGCGGATAGTATTTTATAAATCCCATATACCGCGATATTCCACCTCGAAGTGGAATTGGTATTGTGCTAACATCTGTGGATGCAGGGAAACAGGTTGGAGGGATCCAACTGGATTCCTCAAATTATATGAATTTGTTTCATATGTTGTATGAATTTGTTTCATATGTTGTGTGATGAATTATTTATAATCTGTGTATGATTATATCTGTGATTGAATTTGTTCAAGGCTATAATTTAGCCGAATGTATTTTGGTATCGTTGGATACCAGAAATAAATAAAATTGGATTTTTGAAATTAAAGTTGGGAATTTTAAGTAAATTTCTTTGGAAAGAATTAGTTGAATTTAAAAGAAAGGATTTTAAAGTATAAAGTTGTTTTTTGAAATCTTATCGAATTATTTCTAAAATATGGGAAAGGTTTTTATAAATAGATTTTGAATAGTATTATTTGAAAGTTGAAGAATTTATTTAAAATGGAATTTTAAACGGTTTAGAAGAGATAAATGAATTTATTTTAAAAGGTGATTAATTTCTAGAAATCAATTTATAATTGATTTGGTATTTGAAAATAAATCTTTAGGAAATCGATATGAAAATTTATTTGATGTTGAATGAGGAAATTGATTTGTGTTGAAATGAATTTTGAAATCAATTTGTAATTGATTTGGTGTTTGAAATAAATGTTTGGAAAATCAATTTGGGTTTTGAAATAAATTTGGAAATCAATTAAAAAATTGATTTGGAATTGAAAGTGAATATTTGAGAAATTGATTTAAAGATCGTATAAAGGTGAATATTTAGGAATGTAAATTCAAATGGAATTTATAAAGGAAAGAGAAATTTGTTTTAAAAATAAACACTGATTTATTTTTAAAGTATGGAAATAAATTTACGATTTGGAATGTAAATTTGAAATAAATCAATAAGGATTTATTAAATTGGTTTAAATGGACCATTTTGAAGTGAAAGTGTATTCTCACTATAAAGCCGAGTATATTTCCAAAGTAGCTTTTAAAATATAAATTTAAGGTTCTAAAGTTGGTTTTTGAAAGGAATATTTCGAAGAAAATGTTTTCCAAATATATTTTTGGATAGTGATATAAATCATTTTAAAATATTTGAACTCGGCAGATTTCTAGTGAGAATGAATAAATATTTGGAAATATATCCCGTGTAGGGAAATTGATTTGAAATTGGTTTTCAAATGTTGAAGTGTGGAAATTATATATCTTGCGAAGATATTTTGAAATTTAATAATTTGGGAAAAATTATTTAAATTGGTTGATTGTTGTGGATGTTGTTGATAGTTAAATAACCGACTATCAATATTTGCCTTTGAAATGGCACTTGATTTGTTTTTAAAACAAACTCTCATTATTCGGTTAAGCCGGGAGAGGACTTTGTGCCATATAACCCATTCCGAATAGTGATACGTCGTGAATGGACATTATTTGAAGACCGATGTGAAGATTGGGCATTTTCGAAAATGAAAGGACAACCTGTCGAATGTCTCTGCACCGAGTTGCTCCGGTATAGAGATTTATATCACTCTTCTTGTGATGGGAAGTCCGGACTTGATTAGTGAATATCCGGATTGCAAGGGCTTCTTTGGAAGTGCCTTCGGTTCCGTTCGATCCCGGAACAGACTTGTATGGATGTGTGTCTGATGTTACACTTTGAGATGTAAAGCTGGTTTCTATCAAATACATTTCTGTTGGTGGCGGAGAATTTATTCTCTTAGCTTAACACCCTTCTCTGAGACATACGAGCTCAGAGGTTAGGTAGTTGATAGTTACTAGTGATACATTCCCAATTTGGTAATGTGGCATACGAAGTGCTGTTGATCATTTGTTGATCAAAGCGTGGCTTTGTGAAAAAGCGTGGCTTTGTGAAAAAGCGTGGCTTTGTGGACGAGACTTCGTCGAGCCTCACAACCCGGTAATGGTCGAAACAGGAATGTTGCGGCAAAGGTTTTTAGGGGTAGCGCCCCTAGGGTATGTCATTTCCTTCTGGATAAAAGGTGATATCATGGTATGGAGCCCATATATTTTACCTATGTTGATGCTGCACATTTATTATACTTTGTGGTTGAGGATCCTCGGATAAAGGTCGGTAATGACCTGGGGATGGCATACTTGTGTGTTAGTTACCTAGTTACAGCTGTACAGCGTGAGGTAGCGTCGGCCTTGTGTTTGCAGAGATCCGGTTAGGTTCTCGGGGCGTCTTTCCAGAGGCGTTTCCATTTCGGTGTAAGGAAGTTCCTTTGCCTGACCATTTGTTGGAAATCCAAAGAAATAATACGAACCTTGTACGGTTTTAGTTGTATTACCTGCTATGGAATGTGGCGGTAACCTGCTATTGAACATAGTAGCTATAGTAGGCATAAGTGCGAAATGTCTATGCTGGCTAAGATTAATATTATATTTTCGAAATGGTTTTCGACACTATGCACTAATGATAATAATATCGAATGATTTTGCGTAGTAAGCATGTTTGACTATCATAAGAAGAAATCTCCTCCAATTCCGCGTTTGCATTGTGTGTGTGGCGGGAGGTCTTATGGTAGTTTCATTTTCCAAAAGCATTGCGAATCTGTTTTATTTTCTTTGTGAAAATAACTGTTTTTAGTTCTCACACCAGTCACCATGACTGACCTGGAGTTTATTGTTCCCTTCCTAAACTCTGGGTGCCCATCATTTTCCACACGGGCAGCCTAGAGTTAGGCTATCAGGTCATTGTGGATTCAGGAGATGCTGTGGAGCTCACTGGCGAGCTGGATGGCGAGGCATATCACTTGTATATGATATTATTTATTCCGCTGTGTATTCTGTATGAGGACAAGTTTGTATAACTGTCCATTGACGTATTGTTGTTGTAAACTCTGATGATGATGTAATGTATAAACTGATATAGTTCTTTGATTTAAAGATTATTCATATCTATTATATGTTGTTCCGCTGCGAATGTGAGATTCTGCTATTGTTTCTATTGTTTCTTCTTTCTTTTTCTTGTGTCTTCTTCTACCTCTTCTTTTTAACCCTAATGGTTCGGTTTTCCGGCATTCGATTGCGCGGCATCTGATACAGTGGACGTATTAATGTCGACTTTCAAGCATCGAAAATCGAGATTGTTACAGATTCCGAGTTGGTTAAATCAATAGACATGCATCCGTCTAGCCCAATCAGCAGCTAAATACAACTAACAAGTAAACGGTCATTAAAACAAGACGATATGCAACAAGATTACATGAACAACATCGATACAAGACGACAAAGGCACTCCAGACACCAAATTCCAAAAATAGGCTAAGTGTATGGATCGCTAGCGATCCATAGACTATGGATTGCCAGCGATCCATACATCATTGTAGAGTCGTTGCGACGCACATAAAACCAAGCAAAGGGTAAAAGCGAAGGAGTTAGCTCGCACTCGAGCGTACACTGGCTCGGGTCGTGAGGCATACTCCAGTGCTCCTTCCTATAATCATTTGCAAGTGGTTGGCAAACAGGCCTGGCCCAGTAACTCTCCAACCTCTATAAATACTCTCCCACTTGCAACACTAATATTAAGCAAAGTAAAAGACTAAAATTGCTACTTGTATCAGCATTTCTTTCTTATCATCTTCAACCTTTGTTCTTATCCCAAAAACAGATTTTTTGTACTCTTTAAAACTAATTTCACCATATCCACTTTTGTTTCAACCTTTTCAATCCATTGACGATGAACTTAAATCTTCCCTAAAGGCACATCAAGCAAAACTAGGACATGCGGCCAAAAACAAAGTGATCGATTATAGAAAGTAAGTGATTCACCGTAGTCGTAAATCAGCAGAAGCATCCAAATCCTAGACTCAAGGTCACTTATA
Organism: Allium fistulosum; assembly: GCA_030737815.1. NCBI lineage: Eukaryota > Viridiplantae > Streptophyta > Magnoliopsida > Asparagales > Amaryllidaceae > Allium > Allium fistulosum. The sequence goes on from JASFAW010000014.1 coordinate 13,326,495, forward strand.
ACATTGGAAAGAGCATCGTCGGAGTCGAGGTTGACCGAAGTGGATTTTTTTTAAAATTTCCAAATCTGGATTTGATTAATTTCATAATTAATCCACAAGCAGCAAAATGAGTATAAAATTATGATTTTCCAAAATAATAGTGGGGTGTGGGCAATAAAAATAAAGGTGCGCCTTTTTTCAAAGACCATTATGGATTTAGGATAATAAAAAGGATTAGAAAATGGGTTAAAATGTTGATTATTATATAATTACTAGTGTTTTTTACATTTAACAATAACCGATGATATCAAAATCAGATAAATGAAATTTTTTATCAGAATAACATAAACTAAATTAAATATTATGAAAAAAAAAATCCAAACCAAATATCCAAACTAGCTATCTAACTATCAGTGTTAAATATTACATCATTGATTGATGCCAAATACAATGTTTAAGATGAAACGATACAAATATGAGCAATAACAATACAAGTACAAGCTGAAGGAGCCAGATCGGTCGGAAATGGGTGAACATGGAGACTAAAAAAAAAATCCTATTTTGCATTTATTTAGCCTATGAAGTAGTCCATTATTGTCATTTCAAAATAATTTTGAATGTTCAAACACATCCTAATATTGACTGAAATGTTCTAAATGCTAAAAAAATTTCAAATCTAGTTTTAATTTAGGAAAGATTTAAAATTGAAGTAAAGATTTTACACAAAAGGGCCTTTTTCAAACTTTGAGATAAAATAACATGCAATTGTGTGCGCAAGGGCGCATGCACACGTGTGTGAATAATTGCAAATTATATATTTTATTTAAAATATCATGTGTATGAAGTTTAATGATTTTATTATGGTTTCAATGTTAAATTCGATGGACTAAAACAAGCCCTAAATTAGTCCAAGCCTTAAATTAAGAAAGATTCAAAGTAGGTTTGTGATTTTGCTTAAAAGTCCATTTGTAAATTTTAAATCAACACTACTGAAGATGGAAGTATTGGGGGCCTTCAATTAAAGGCTGAATATAAATATGCCCTTATTATTAATTAATTATTAAAGGCGAAATTAGTTGCAGCCCATATTATTGAATAATCAAAGGCGAAATTGCGTTCAGCTCATGTTATCATTTATAAGGGCAAATATTAAGGCCTCAGTATGATAATACTATTTACCTATTTTTCTCTCAAGTTACGAAATAAATAGACATTCTCCATGAAATCATATTCCCAATTTCATAAACCCTAAGTGTCCTTTACCTGAAATACACACGTCTTCTCACTCAATTTCGTTTTCTTTTACAAAAATCACATTTCTAATGACGATTCAAAAAAATTATAACAATCTTCAATTAACTAGATTATTTTCCAAATATCTCTGTCACCTCATAGCATAAGTCGATCGTCGAACTCTTCATCTCTAAATCTATTACAACATCGTGAAGCACCACATTTGAAACTGAATGCTAATTACACCCATCGGAATCAAAAGCTTATCCCAATTGGTAATTAATTTTTGGTCTGTCTGTATTATTATTTCTAATTTATAAACTTGATATAATACACTTTATTATCGAACTTGAAGATTGAACGATAATCAGATGAAGGATATATGTTATTTTGTTTGTAATTTTATTAAATCCATATATTTTTTATATGGAAAAGCTGCATATAGAACCCATCAATAGTCGCACTATTACCCGCAATAGGTGCTAAATTAGGAATATAACTACTAATCAAAAGATAATTTAGAATTACATATTTAAGTCGGCCTGCCTTTATGAAAACTTAATGCTAAGCTATAGGTATGAGATAGTCCAAGATCTCTCAAGGAAATGGGATCTGTTGGAAGTTTGAACATGACATCTATGAAATTTGTAGCTTTTGTTTTGGTTCAATTGGAAAGAAAAAAATGAGTTGATTATTGTTCTTATTTATGGAAATTTTAGTTAAAATAATGAGATTCATTCTTTGTTAAATTTTGAAAGAACTGCAATGTGTTCTATACTACTATATATTGAGATAAATTGAATGAAATGTTACAATATTTCATTTTTTATCTTTGTTGAAAGAAAATTCAATTTAAACCTTTTATCCTTAGTCTGTAGGCTTTTCAAACAAAAGGGGATACCATTTTATACCAAAAGTGATTTCTTATTTTTTATGAAATTGCATCTTTGCAATTTTAAAGCGACATCATAATGACTTTCCAAATAATATTTTTATGAAGGCATACTAGATTCATCAGTTTAAGAAAATTAAGAAGACACTGAAAACGAAAAAATTGCTAGTGTAATATGACCAACAACATCTATCACATTATCAATGCATATACTAGGTAAGAATGATGTTTTCCTTACTACCATCGTATACTTGGATCAACACCCTGGATAGAGTACGAAAAAACCAGCCATGTTTATCAGAGCTAATAGAGTCGAACAGAGATATGTCAAGAACAGAAACAATAGAAAGACAAGAAGATTTTTATAGTGGTTCAGCTATTAACGAAGCCTACGTCCACTTTATAACTTTTATTATTGACTAATTACTATTATTGACGGTGATCTTCATCCAGTCAGCAAAGATTCTTATATGCCCTGTCTTCAGTCGATTCAAAGCGATTTAGATTAAGCCGAGGGATGGGAAAAGCTATGCAAGCAGTTGGCCAATACGAACCACAATAATTATCATGAAATCCTCTCTTTTGAATCAGAGAAAGATGACTTCGAGACGAGCGCGACGCTAGGATTAAACAACTGGTTCAAGAGAGGGACGCGGCACTCTGGGAGAGTAAGAATAACGCTAGCTTGCTGAAAGAGATGAATGAGGCCCATGCAAAAATAGAGATCGTCTTCTGAGATGAAATTAAGAAGACCCATGCAGACGAGGTTAAGTTGAAAGAGGAGCTCGAAGCTCGCAACGTGATCATTGAGGCCCAGAAGAAGACTATTTCTCATCACGATAAGATTGTCAAAGGGCACAACAAAACAATCGCGAAATATGAGGAGATCATGAAGCCCCTTAAGACCGTCTACAATCAAGCCCAGATGATTGCTTTGCTCGAAGAGAGGGTTGCGCAACTTAGCGCCGACAACACTCGTGTTGAAGTTGAGAAAGCTGTTGTGATAGCTGACTATTTGGAGTTGTAGGATGTTTTCGAGAAAAAGATGGAAAAGACAAACGAGACCGTCTTAAATTTTTATGTCAATTCCTTGCTGCATCAGGGGAGCCTTAGCTATTCGAGCCCCAATTTTCCACGTACTCTCGCCATGGTTTGGGAAGAAATCCTGGCCCGTTTCCAAGAGGACGGGAATATATATAGCGAACAAGAATTGGAAGATTCCTACCTTAATGAGGAATCAAAGAAAGCGTTGATTAAAGGTCGAGAGGTCCTTCGAATTGAGAGAGAATTGGAGGCTGCTATGACTGCGACTACCAAAGCATTGCCGGAGCCCTTCATTTCTGGCCTTGGAAGTTCATCGGGACAGGCTCATGATCAGTTGGCCACTTCCACCTGCGTTGCTTTGCCGTCTGCTCCTCCGGCAGCTGTCTTTGAAGCTTCAGGCGACCCTAGAACCTCTCCAAAGATTATGCAGCCATCGAAAGAAGGAGAGGGCGGGGAGTATGAGATTGACATTCTTCGTCATTCCCCCGATGCAGGTAACCCTTTTGCTATCCCCGAGTTTGAGGATTTTTAGCTCACGCCACAAGAATAAGATGAACTTAATGCTTTCTTTTTTGATCTTATAGGTCTGTCTTCCTTACCTGTTGATCCATCAAACTATTCAATGCCCAGAATTGCAGCTATTTCGACTGCCTCGATGCATGTCTCCGTAGTTGCTCCGATTTTGTGTTCGTGTCTATTTCGCTGCCGGGGCCAAAGTCCGAGCAGATCGCTGCATTGCATCGTTTGGATGACCCTTCAGTATCTCTGGAGGGCGATTTTACGACGGCCGAAGCTCGAGAGCAAAAGGTCCGGATTGAGCAACCATCTAAGTCCGAGTAGCAAGTGGTTGTCGTTTAGAAATAAAAGGTTGAAGCGATAAAATCCTCAAAGAGCCCCTACAAATTCCGAAAACGCAAGACGAAAGGGGAGTCTTTCAAGAAGATTGGAGAGTGGGGAGGAGATGCCGGCACCGAGGAGATAGTGGATATCACGGGCAGCGACACTACCCATGGCCGGGATTTTGAGGGGAAGCAAAAACTTCCAACTAAATGCGGGAAATGGAGCAACGGAAAAAGGCATTAAAGGATTCGGATGGCAGTGGAGCTGATTACCGGGACATTTTGTTTTGTTTTGTTCAAGTGCAGAGTCTGCACTTACTGCTTTAGTTGTGGCGTCTGTATTTTCCTTTTTGTTGGCCAATATTGGGTGGGTACGGCCCCCACATTTTGACTTTGTATAAAAAAATTATAGTAATACAATGCTGGCTTTTTGATTGTGATTTTACTTGTTTACTTATCTGTGTTTCATGCACTTATGTTAATTTCATTTGCTACTCATTTATTTTAGCTATTCTTATGATTACCGCCAAAATTCTCTTTTGGAGTAATAGATCCATGAAGTGTTTTTGTTGTTTTTGTTTGGAGCATCGGTATGTCCCCCCAGTTCATGGGCTGGTTGCTTCGAACCCTAGACACATGGCCTGGTTGATCCGGGTGCTTGTTTTACTTTTTGTCACCGGAGCTGTTTTGTAGCTCCTTTCCTTAGGAACTTACGATTTAACCGGCTTAATTCCGGTTTCTTTTGGTCAACAAAAGGAATTTTCTTTTGGCCTGTAGTATTTTCGCCATTATTGGATTCATGCCCATTGCCCCCGATGATGGGTTGATTCTTGTTATTTCTACAATGGACGAGTTTCCCGGTATCACTGGGGCAGTACCGGTACTCAAAAGTATGGGCGGCTTATGCAATGCGCGGCCTTTTGAGAGCGTGCATGGCTTTTGGAACCGATATGACCCATCGATTTAGAATGGTTTCGAAGCTTCTCGATGTTACCAATCTTCAGGTAACGTGAGGACTTCATGCTTTGAGAGCGTGATTCCATAGCTTAAGAGGTAATGCACAGCTTATGGGATGCGCGACTTTGATTTGGGCCTTTTCGGTGCCGCCGGAGCAACAGCAGTTCTTAAAAGGCAGGGATCGGGTTCTGTCGATCCTGTTTGAGTCGATGTGCTTCCATCGACTCAGTGGATAGGTGGTGCGTACTTGAGCATGATTCCACCCCTCAAGTAGCAATTGGATGGTTCGAGCCGATTTGACTCTGTCAGCTCAACGTGTTACTTTTATGAACGCAGTTTTATTGGTTTAGAAAGCAAAGAAATTTTATTGAGAAAAGTTGGACAAGTTCTTCCTATTTACAATGCCCCCAGCATTTTGGAACAACTTATTTGTTGAAAAATAAGAAGTATATAAAATAGTTCTAGATGAAGTAACGACACAGTGATTCGTTGTTCCATGCTCGGGGAATTTGGATTCCGTCAACAGTTGTTAGTTTTAATGTTTCATCCCCTATTTTTTGACACATGGCATATGGCTCTTCCCAGTTTGGTCCAAATGCCCCTTGTATGGGATAGACTCATTTGAGGACGAGGTCACCCACTTTGAAGGTTCGGTTGTGAATTTTGGAGTTGAAGTATCGTGCGATCCTTTTTTGGTGAGCAGCGGTCCTTAATTCAGCATCTTTTCTCTTTTGGTCGATCATATCAAGCGACTCGAGTATGAGCTGCTCATTTTGCTTTTGACTGAAATTCTACCTTAGACGAGAGGGACTTGCAGTTCAACTGGGATCATTGCTTCTAAACCATACGCCAATGCGAATGGGGTATGCCCGGTTGCCGTTTTGTGTGTAGTTCTGTAAGCCCATAGTGCGAGTGGAGTTCATCAACCCAACTCCCTTTAGCTTTAGTTAGCCAATTTTTGATGGTGGAATTGATGATCATGTTTACTGCTTCAACTTGCCCGTTTGCGTCCGGATAAGCGACCGCGGAAAAGCTCTTCTCGATTCGGAAGCATTTGCAAAAGTCTTTGAACTCGGCGCTTTCAAATTGGGTCCCGTTATAGGTGATGATTTTCTATGGCACACCAAACCTGCAAATAATGTTTTTAGTAACAAAGCTAATGGCTTTCTTTGTGCTAACGATGGCCATCGGTTCTACTCCGACCCATTTGGTGAAATAGTCAACGACAACTATAGCATATTTAGCCCCTCCTTTGGCTATTGGCAACACGCCATTCAGATCAATTCCCCATATTGCAAAAGGCCATGAGCTGACCATCTGTGTTAGCTCTGTTGAGTGAGATCTTTTGATCTTGCTGAATCTTTAGCACCAGTTGCACAGTCTAGTGTGATCTGCTGCATCGCGGTTTACGGTTGGCCAGAAGTACCCATATCGAAGGATTTTCTTTGCAAGGGTTTACTCCCCGGTTTGGTCTCCGCAATCTCCCTCGTGAACTTCCCTCAAGATCCTTTGAGCTTCGCCATTGGTCACACATCTAAGCAGGGGATAGAGAACCCCCTTCAGTAGAGATCCCATCCTGTGTTAAGAATCGTGATGCCTTCTAGAGTAGCTTTTTCCGCTGGTTCTTATTTGTGGGAAGAGTTCCTGTGAGCAAATAGCTTCTGATTGGCATCATCCACGTTTCTGGTTCAATGGTAGTCTCGAAGATCCAATCGACATCCCTTTTGCTTATGCTCGGAGTCGTCAGAGTTTCGACCGGGACTAGTCTCAATAATTGAGCTTCTCCGGAACTGGCTAGTTTAGTTAAGTAGTCCGCTTTCGTGTTATGCTTTCTTGGGATGTGAGTTATAGTGTAATGTCCGATGTTGCTTAGCAACTCTTGCACTTTAGATAAATATAAGGAAAGGTTCTCCCCTCAAGCCTGGTATTCGCCTTTCACCTGACATACGACTAACTGAGAGTCGCTATAGATGTCTATGGATTCTATGTTCTAATACACATGTCACTGGATCCTAACTTCTTCATGTAAAAGTGCAACACTTAATGTGTAAGGTGAGACCGTTAGTTAGATGAACAATTCCTCTCCGTCTACCGGCTACGATAGGATTGGCGGGGTCTCCATATATCGCAGCAACTCTTCAAACTTGGTTTGACAATCTACATTCCATTCGAAGTTCTTCTTTCCTTTTTTTAGTGCATCAATGAACGATATACATTTGTTAGTGGCTTTCAAGATGAACCGTCTTAGCGCAGGAACTTTCCCATTCAGGCTTTGTACCTGCTTCTTGTTCTTTGGGGCTTCGACTTCTCATAGGGCATAAATCTGCTTTGGATTTGCTTCAATGCCTCTGGTGCTCACTATGAATCCTAAGAACTTTTCGGAGGCTACTGGGCTACCCCAAAATGACATTGAGTGGCTTGTGCTTCATCCCATATTTTCAAAGTATTTCGAACATTTCGGCGAGATTATATAGGTGGTTGACAGCTATTAGCGATTTAACCAACATGTCATCACATAGACTTCCATGGTTTTTCCGATCTGACATTTGAACATGGCATTTACTAATATTTGGTAGGTTGTCCCAACATTCTTTAAACCGATTAGCATTACCTTGCAGCAGTATAGTCCTAGGTCAGTGATGAAGCTGGTGTTTTCCTTATCAGGTTCGTGCATCAGGATCTGGTTGTATCCTGAGTATTGGTTTATAAATGATAGAAGTTCATGCCCTACCGTCCCGTCCACAAGCTGGTCAATCCTGGGTAGAGGAAAAGTTGTTTTTTGGGTAGGCTTTTTTAAAGTCCGATTAGTCGATACAAGTTCGCCACTTCCCATTGGACTTTTTGACCAAGACCGGGTTAGATACCCATTCGGGGTAAGCCGTATCGCGGAAAAAACCGTTGGCCATTAACTTGTTTACCTCCTCTCTCAGGGCCTTCGATCGTTCAGGGCCCAAGTTGCGCCTCATCTGCTTCATCGGAGTATACTTGGGGTCGTTGTTGAGTGCATGGCATGCATTTTCCGGTGATACCCCACACATATTGGAATGTGTCCAGGCAAACACATCCAAGTTGGCGCGAAGAAATTTAGTTCCATTCGCATATTGTTTCCAAGGTACGATCCAATTTTCAAGACCCATGTTGGGTCATCATGTCGATTGGAACATACACCGCCAATTCTCCCGGTGCTGCCCGATCCTCCCCTGAACTCTTCTTTCTAGGGTCCAAAGCCTTGTCGAATCGGTTGTGGTTCCCAAGTCAGGGACGGTCCTGTAGTTGCTATTCAGCAGGTTCGCGAATGTGGAGAGTTCTCCCCATATTCATCCCCTTTCCTTTTCTTTTGGATTCAAGCAGTTCTACGATACAACATTCTCTGGTGACACTTTGGTCTCCTTTGATTATTGAACTCCATTTTCTGTTGGGAATTTCATGGTAAGGCACCATTGGGCTAAAGCAATTCTGAACTCTACCATCACAGATCGTCCCAAGAAGGCATTGTACACAGACATCTCGTTTACGATCATAAAAGTTTGGATGAGGGTGACTCTTCGGACGCCTTCCCCAAGTTCTACATGTAAGTTTATCAGTCCGACGGGTTGTTTGGGCTCGCCAGTGAATCCTTGAATTTTGGTTTGGCGGATACGTCTTTCATGTTGATCTTCATTTGATCAAAAGTGCGCTTGAAAAGGATATTCACCGAGCTATCGCCGTCAACTAATACTCGTTGGACCATGGCAAGTTCGATCCCTATTGTCACGACCATGGGATCGAGAGTTGGAGCTTCGATCCCTTCGGTGTCTCGATTTTGGAATACTATATCGTCATTGAGAGTCCTTTTCTGCTTGGCGGGGGCTCCCTCTTCAATCGCAAGGCATGAATCCTTTGGGGTGTACTTTAATGAGCTAGCATATCGCTCCATTTCTCCCTAACTTGTTTGTGCGGGGTGAGGTCCACCGAATATCGTTCCAATGATGAGTCTCTCGTCGATTTGTCTAGATCCCTCTTCACTTGTCCCAGCTTGGTTTTTTTGATCTCTAGGAGCTCGGGGAGCTATGGGTCGGTCGAGATTTTGTAACTTTGCTACGTATTGCTGAAGCTTGTTTTCCCGGACCAATTCCTCAATCAAGTTCTTTAAGTGACAACACTCATTCGTGTCGTGGCTGTGCGTTTTGTGAAAGCGGCAGAATTTCCCGAAACGCTTTTGCTGTTCTGTTGCTTCCTTTTTAAAGGGGTTTTTGTACTCCTCTGTCCCCTGTGTTGCGAGATAGATGTTTTCCGGAGTATCCGTGAGTGGGGTGTAATCTTCGGGCCAGAAGCCTTTAAGTCGCTTATTGGTTCCACTATGTTTGTTGGAGTTCTGAATTTACCTTTTTGGGTTTTCGTCTTTTCCCGCACTTCCTTCGGCGGTCCCGTAGGCATTTGTGTTCTGGTTCATCACCATATCATTTTGCCCAACGTTCATTGCTTGCAAGCTAGTCGAATTTCTTTCTAACTCTTGCGCCTCTTCTAATCTCAAGTAATGACTTGTCTTACGGTTGAAATCCTTCTTAGTGGTAGGTTGTTTCATTTTGATCCATTTTTCGAACTCAGTCTCGGGGTGGATGGCGCAGACCAAAGCCATTAAAACCATATCATCATTCGGATTGCTTACCTCTGTCACCGCGGTATTAAAACGGTTCATGAAAGACTTTAGAGATTCATTTCGTCCTTGGAATAGACCGAACAAGGACATCACATCTTTAGGCTGTGCTGTATGAAGTCTGAATTGATCGAGGAATCTCGTTGCTAGCTGGTCGAAATCAGAGATGGATCTTGGCGGAAGACTAGTGAACCACATGGATGCAATTCCCTTTAGGAAAATTGAAAAACATCCACATCTAATGGCATCCGAAGCATTTTCTCCGTCCATGTACAAGCTGTACTTGTGCAGACGGGGTTTTGGGTCTTTTGTTCCATCATAGGACAGAATAGTTGGCATAATGAACTTTTATGGATATCGCTCATTCAAAATCTCATCGGTGAAGGGAGTCTGACTTGGAGCGGATACCCTATAATCATCTCTTTTATTCTTATTCTCAACCATCAATCTCTTGACCATATCCGCATGCACAATAATAGCAGAACGTTCTGTGAACTCCAATCAAAATAATGGTTCGAATACTGAACTTTCTCATGAAACTGCAGAACAACCATTGCTATTTTATTTTTAGGGATTTCATATTTATGGTTATATTATAGTTTCCTACATGGCAAGCATTATTACAGTAGCTTTACGGTTTTCAATTTACGATTGATTCACGGTACTTGGAAAATGAAATATTTGTAGATAGGATGCAGCTGTTAATATTAATTTTTTCTTCTAAAAAATCATGCATGTTAAACGAAGTTAAGTTCTTTTCAAAACAGATTAGATAAATTATGAATTACCCCGTTTGAAGTGTCCTAGTTATCCCAAAAATTCAAATGTTTGTATTGCACCATATCAAATTTGCATAATGCGTGGGTAATCATTGTTTCACATTTATTCTCTCTTTTCTATTTGACGATTCATTCATATTTATCAGAGTGATGGAAACTACATGAGTGCTGTCAAATCGGTGATTGAATTCAAAGAGTCTGGACCAAAACCAAAACCATATAGCTACTTTATAGCCTTGACAGCATTAGTGAAAGAACAAAAAGAGTTCTCGAAAGCCCTACGTAAAATAAAAACCTCGATAAAATCTGGACTAATAGAAGAGCTCGACGAAGAAAATACAAAACTACTGGATAAATATCAATCAGACATCGTCAGCATTGGCATCCACTTAGCAGAGTGTGCTATTCAAGAAGGGGCTTAGCCGCTTCTAAATTAATCCATCAAAAACTTCTTACCTTGTACACTTGTGCTGGTTATGGGCTAAAAGCTGAGCCAGAACTATGGTAGATGAAGCTATCTGGTAAAGAGCCAGATAAAGAACTCTGCCATGCAGTACTTGCTCTTTGTGCGTCACAAAAAGAAGATGCTGTCGTTAAGAGATTGCTTGCACAAATAGAATATACAGGTTTTGACATCAAGAAAAAAACTTTATCATGGTTGCTAAGTGGCTGTGTTGAAGGAGGATACTATGTAGATGCTTCTGGGACCTTGATGAAAATGCTTTATTTAGGTTAATGTCCTGATTATATTGACAGGGGTAGCTGTTTTACAAGGACTTGGGAAGAGCATAACGGAATCTGGAAGCTTAGATATATATCTTAAACTATGCAAGAGATCAGTTGATATGGGATTGATTGGGCTATGTCTTGTATATCTGTATGTTGACAGATATAAGCTTTGGATTGTAAACATGCTTATTGAAAGTTTTTTGGACTTTTATGGGTATATTGCAGGAGGTTTAAAATGCTCTCTTTTTTTCAATAATATAATTATTTTTCATTAATTTGTTATAAATCCTGTATTTTTTCATATAACTATTTTGCATTAATTTATTCTGGCAGAAACTGTTTTATTTAATAATACACACACGTACGTACACACGAGTATGTATGCACGTCCAATGGACGTGCGCATAAAAAAATCTTGATAAAAATTTGAAATCGATTTTAAATAGGATCGATGCTCTCTATCTTCCATATATTGATTTGATAGTGAAGAGTTACAGATATTTTTTTGTTCCGGAAGAAGAAATTCCTTTGTGAGTAGAAGCCATGATATAAGAGTGATGTATGTTGCATAATGCTTTAAAGTACGGACAAAAAGTACGGACAAAAAATATTTCTATTACCGTTCATGCTACATGCTTTGACTACACATTAAGCAAACCCGATAATGTATCTTTTCCTCTTATTGGGTATCAAAGTATATGTTAAAAGAACCTAGTCTTCTCCATATTTTAGGTTAGAAACATTCATAAAAGCATAAAATTCTTGGAGTTTGGTTTCTTATAGTTTTCTTTTATACATAAAAGCATAGGACATGCAAGGACCAACAACATACCATGAAAGGGTCAAGATCTGACCATAAAATGTCATATTCTTACACTTTTTGACAAACATATTGCATAAAAGGATCTGCATCAAATGTTCATATTATATTCTCCAATAAAATGTATATGCTTATGAGAAGAAACTCATTTGTAATTTCCTTATAAGCTCTTATGAATCATTTTTCTTCTTCCTTCTAAAGCTATTCTAAAGCTATTGGAAATCTATAGCCTTTTAATACTTTATGTAGCATCTATCCAAAACCTGATAACCATGGCTAAAATTATCAGATACCGGTTGAGGACCATAATTGGAATATAGAACATGATGCCTTATTTAGGAAGTGGTATGGACTATACCGGAGACTGTGGTGGTGATGCATGACACTGTCAAATATGTTCAGTTGTTGCAAGAGAAGAGAATCCATTAGAAAGAACGTGAGCACCTGACCAACATGTACAAACTATTACTTCGGGCCTCCGGTAGAGCCTACAACAAAAAATGACACTAACGTTGGTCGAGTTTCAGGGATCCACGGAATTGATTAAACGACCATCCTGAAAAAACCTTATCTTTACCATTATTTTTTAAACTAATATATGTGTATATATGGGAAGTGAAAAATAACATGCAAAACAAACTGAACTATAAGTTCATTTTTCCAGTTTTACCCAAAAAAAATCTGAAGCCACATGAATAGAATTTGAAGTCATGTGTTCAAAATTGAAATAAGGGAATCCATAGAACAAATATGAATGTTACTAAAGAGTTGTATTATTTATTTATTTTCTATATAATATGTAGTTCTTAAAATAGTGTGATGGAACTCAAGCACGTTCTAAAGACCAATTGTGCACTCCGTGCACATCGTTTACACATGTACACTTCATAACTTGGCTGAGTACTAAAATAAAAATAAATCCTACAAATTCTTTGTTTTACAATCAAAATCATGGGAGAAATAAATTTTAATATAAGCAATTGACTGGTAGTTTGTAAATGTGCCAATTTGAATTAACTTATTTTTATTTTATAACCGTAAAATTTTACTTTGTTTTCTGTGGCATATTCAATATAACTCACAAAAAGTTGTAGCTGGAACCTTGATCAATCCTCTTATCCGCTAAACCTCATATTTTTTGGAAAAGTGAACCTACTTCATTAGTATTAAATATAGTTCGATTTTGTTCCACATAAAATGGCAGATTTTCAATAATAGAAGAAAGTTCATTAAAAGAAGGAAATCTAAGTCATAAACAACCTTTTAAATGTAATCAATCGCCATAAAATTGTGCAAAAGAAAATATATGAAAACGTAACTATTTTATGAAAGAGAGATGGTACCTGGCTCCATATATCACTAGTTTAGTTATTCCTCCTCCTTTATACTAATATCTCTCAAATCCTCAACTGATGTATCTTTGATGCTGATGTTACGACTAATGGAAATTCAAAATGTAAGATTTGGATCTGTTCTATGACAGGAACTAATCTTCGCCCTTTTCATCTTCGGTACCTCATTTGCTAGCAGGACGATGAACTTACAAAAGTCGACCAGATTACCTTTTTATTACTTCCAAATTTATGATATAAAGGTTTATGGTGTCCCAAACTATGAATTGACAGTTTAGCTTAGTAAATTTGAAATTATAAGAAACAGTTGTGTTTCCATCTCTAATAACTTTATATCTATACCCGGCTTGCTTCCATTTCCTAACCTCCTCTGGAATCAATGGTTGGGTGGTCGGACCATATGGATTATCCAACACTTCAACCAAATTAATCTTTATTGGCCAACCCAAATTACACAATTGATTGTTAATAAACCTTTAAAATGTCACATTTACGATTTTCAAAGTGTACCAAGTGACCTATACACATCAAGTATTAATAAAGGTTTCCCTCTTCTGCATTGCAGACACGTATCTGAATCCCTAGACATTCCTTCGCAATGAGTTTTATCTTCTGAAACTTATCTCAAAATAGCCAAAATGTAATATTAGTCAACATGCACTTTGTACTAAGAATAAACAACATAAGCATCCCCAAAAATTGAAGGATAGGAATGATATAATATTCTCTAATTCTGACCCAAGGTGTGTACAGTGTGTAAAACAATGTATGAACTATACATTCGCATATTGGAATGTGTCCAGGCAAACACATCCAAGTTGGCGCGAAGAATTTAGTTAGTTCCATTCGCATATTGTTTCCAAGGTTCGATCCAATTTTTAAGACCCATGTTGGGTCATCCATGTCTCGCCAATTCTCCCGTGTTGCCCGATCCTCCCCTGACTCTTCTTTCTAGGGTCCAAAGTCTTGTCGAATCGGCTGTGGTTCCCAAGTCAGGGACGGCTCTGTAGTTGCTATTCGGCAGGTTCGTGAATGTAGAGAGTTCTCCGCACATTCATCCCCTTTCCTTTTATTTTGGATTCATGCAGATCTACGATATAACATTCTATGACGACACTTTGTTCTTCTTTGATTACTTCAACTCCATTTTCTGTTGGGAATTTCATGGTAAGGCACCATTGGGCTAAAGCAATTCTGAACTCTGCCATCACAGATCGTCCCAAGAAGGCATTGTACACAGCTCGTTTACGATCACAAAAGTTTGGACGAGGGTGACTCTTTGATCGCCTTCCCCAAGTTCTACATGTAGGTTTATCATTTCGACAGGTTATTTAGGCTCATTAGTGAATCCTTGAATTTTGGTTTGGCGGATACGTCTTTCATGCTGATCTTCATTTGATCAAAAGTACGCTTGAAAAGGATATTCGCAGAGCTACCACCGTCAACTAATACTCGTTGGACCATGGCAAGTTCGATCCCTATTGTCACGACCATGGGATCGGGGGTTGAAGCTTTGATCCCTTCGGTGTCTCGATTTTGGAATACTATATCATCATTCAGAGTCCTTTTCTGCTTCTCCCTCTTCGATCGCGAGGCACGAATCCTTTGGGGTGTACTTAATGAGCAAGCATATCGCTCCATTTCTCCCTAACTTCTTTGTGCGGGGTGAGGTCCACCGGATATCGTTCCAATGATGTGTCTTTCGTCGATTTGTCTAGATCCCTCTTCGCTTGTCCCAGCTTGGTTTCCTCGATCCCTAGGAGCTCGGGGAGCTATGGGTCGGTCGGGATTTTATGACTTTTTTACATATTGTTGAAGCTTGTTTTCCCGGACCAATTCCTCAATCAAGTTCTTTAAGTGACAACACTCGTTTGTGTTGTAGCCATGCGTTTCGTGAAAGCGGCAGAACTTCCTGGAACGCTTTTGATGTTCTGCTGTTTCCTTTTTAAAGGGTTTTTTGTACTCCTCTGTCCCCTGTATTGCGAGATAGACGTTTTCCAGAGTGTCCATGAGTGGGGTGTAATCTTCGGGCCTGAAGCCTTTAAGTCGCTTATTGGTTCCATTACGTTTGTTGGAATTCTAATTTTTCCTTTTTGGGTTTTCATCCTTTCCTGCACTTCCTTCGACGGTCCCGTAGGCATTTGTATTTTGGTTCATCGCCATGTCATTTTGCCCAATGTTCATTGCTTGCAAGCTAGTCGACTTTCTTTCTAACTCTTGCGCCTCTTCCAATCTCAAGTATTGACTTGTCTTACGGTTGAAATCCTTCTTAGTGGTAGGTTATTTCATTTTGATCCATTTTTCGAACTCAGTCTCGGGGTGGATGGCGCGGACCAAAGCCATGAAAACTATATCCTCATTCGGATTGCTTACCTCTGTCACTGCGATATTAAAACAGTTCATGAAAGACTTCAGAGATTCATTTCGTCCTTGGAATAGGCCGGACAAGGACATCACATATTTAGGCTGTACTTTATGAAGTCTGAATTGATCAAGGAATCTTGTTGCTAGCTGGTCGAAAGTAGAGATAGATCTTGGTGGAAGACTAATGAACCACATGGAAGCAATTCCCTCTAGGAAAATTGGAAAACATCCACATCTAATGGCATCCGAAGCATTTGCTCCGTCCATGTACCAGCTGTACTTGTGCAGACGGGGTTTTTGGTCTTTTGTTCCATCATAGGACATAATAGTTGGTGTAATGAAATTTTATGGATATCGCTCATTCAAGATCTCATCGGTGAAGGGAGTCTGACTTGGAGCGGATCCCCTCTAATCATCTCTTTTATTCTTATTCTCATCCATCAATCGCTTGACCATATCCGCGATGTACGCCTCTGAAGTCCGGTAATCCGTGGATCGGATGTCAATCACTATACCGAGTGTTTGGCTTTGCAAATGGTCTTGGTGAGTGGGTTGAAGCCTAAGATCTCCTGTCTTTGGAAAAGCCATTTCCTCAGGATCCCGTTGGCTTGCGGTTGGCCTGATTATGGTAATTTGGGCACTACTGGCATTGTCGAATGCTTGGACGTTTCCTTCTAACCTGTCATCGTTAAGTTGCTCTCCATCTTTTGAATCAAAGAGGTCCATGGCTATATCCTCTTACAGGGTCTTCGCTCCTTGGTTCAAATTCGTAGTTGATTGCTTCATGATTAGTGGAGTACTTGTGTTTCCTTCTATATTGATCCTAACAGTTCCACCCATCACTCTCTTCCGTGGCTGCTTTCCGCTCTTTCTGTTTAGGCCAGAAATGGAAGAATTTTCTTGTTCCATGGCAGCCACGAACTCTGTCATAGTTCTTGAAGTAGCATGAGTTTGTAAGCTCAACGGGCATTCAATTTGTCCGTTAGAGCCCTTTGGCTGGTTTCCATCTTCTCATTGATTTCGTTAACCGTCTTATTTAATTCATCTTTGGTGACAACTTCGCGCTGAATAGAGGGTCCTAGAATCTGATCATTGGAGTTAGCTCCTAGCTGCGGATCGTTGGGGTTATTGACCTCAAAGTACTGGGGGTCTACTTCTCCGGCAATTGTAGCTCCTATGGATCTCCCGGAAGTCGTCCTCTTTCTTCCTGCAGCCATTTATCCTTAGCAACGGATCTGATGCAGCAGAAATAACGGATGACAACGAAATGAAGATTTCGTGTCAAACTAATCGATGAAACGATTAGATGAAGCAATAAGAATCGATGAATTAATGATACCAAACGCCCAAATCCATTGATCTTGCGGGATACCGAACTTTAGCTATCTTCGACACGTTGATCGCGCACGATGCCATGAGAGAAGATCTACGATTCTTCGAACGTTGATCTAGCGCACTAGATTCCGTGAATCGGCTTCAACAATCGTTGATTCGAGCGCACTCGAATATCCGAAGGTGGAGATAGGAGATAATACTCAACTACCAATTTTAATGGTGGCACATGAGCACACAAAAGAAATTTTATTCAAATTGACTAACTATTACAAGTGACACAAACCCCTATTTATAGGGTTACAACATACAACATTCACGACTTAACAAACAAACAAATGTTACAACATTCCACAACTCACGACTTAACTCATACGGCTACGACCTAAAACCCACAAGTACAATTGTTCGCGACTTACATCACAACGACATAGGAAACAACAGCTACTCAATACACTTCAGTAACATCGTAAGACTTCGGCAGCGACCTAGGGCGGAGCGACTCACGGTTTTGCATTTTGTTCGCGACCTATGGCGGAGCGATTCAGAGAAGTCTCGTGTCATAATTCAATTCGTTCGCGACCTAGGCTTCGCGACATAGGCTGGAGGAGCTACCCATGGCTTCACATCTTGTTCGCGACCTAGGGCGAAGCGATTCAGGGATAGGTTGGTGATGGGGTTAGGTCGTGGTGATGGGGTTAGGAAACGATTCAGGGATAGGTTGGTGATGGGGTTAGGTCGCGGTGCTTTAGGTTGCGGTGATGGGGTCAGGTCACGGAGCAACGGCGATAGGTCGGTGATGGGGTTAGGTCGTGGTGATGGGGTTAGGGCGTGGAGCGTTGGACGATAGGTCAGTGATGGGGTTAAGTCGCGTAGCGACATAGGATGGATAGTGCTGAAGTTAGGTCGCAGTGTACGTCTCGTTGACTCCTTCCCTCTTATACTTTGCCGCGCTGCATCATCCTCCCCTGGTTGAGAAAAATTCGTCCTTGAATTTACAGTTTCTTCTTCTTTGACATTCTTATCCTCGTGAAATGGAACCAAGTATTTGATATTGTCAATGTTGGCAATAGGAAGATGACCCGGTAAACTTAACTTACAAACATTCTCATTAATTCCCTTCACAACTTCCAAACGACCCATCCCTCCAGCATCTAGCTTGTTGTAAGTACCAACAAGAAATCGTTCAACCATCAAGTAGATAGATTCGTTGCCACTTTGCGTCTTCATCAAACTCCATACAAAGTCCACACTTACCTCCACCCATATTCTAGTATGTATAGGTAATGACATACATAAACCTGTCTTTGTCGCAGTCTCTTTCGAAATTTGATAATTATGGCTCTTCTGAACAAACCTTTCAACCTCCTTCCTTATTGATGGCCCAAAACAAGACGTTGCAATCAACTGCATGGTACGATCACAGTCCTCGTGTCTTTCTACATGTAAGTCTTTGGTAACTCTTATTCGCCAACTGCAATCAGGAGTATACAATTGCCTTCCTTCGAACAGAAGCCCATCAACCAGTCTTCTCAACTCTACCTGCTCTGTCGGACACATATGATTACGTGGCATATGCGGTACAATAGCACCTGGCACTTGATCAACACGATGTTGTACGTCCCTTAGTGGCAGTAATTCCTTGGACAACTCTGCAGGAACTACATCTTCACATTCATTCACTATTGGCTTAACCTCTTCGAGAATTTCAACACTTTCACTGGTTTCATTTTCATTCAACAGGAATACTTCTGCACTATCCGCCACTTCTTTAACAAACTCTCTTGTAGATTGTAGACTAGTCGAATCTACTTTCTTCACCAATAAATCACCCCCTTCATCTCCTGACACACTTTCTTCATCCTCATCAAACTTTGCTGGTTGTGAATTTTCAACCTCATGTTCATCAGATTTTATTGGTTGAAAATCATCAACTTCATCTTTATCAAACTTTGGTGGTTGAAAACAATCGACTTCATCTTCCACATCAACAAATTCCTTCAAAGACAACAAAGTCTTTAGTTTCTCGATTTCCTCCAATTTGTTTTCACTCTGTTGACGCCTTTTAGGAACCAAAGTGATTCGTGTATCCTCGAACATAAAACTGTAGCTTTTGGTGCGACCATCATGTTGCACTGCTCTATCGTATTGCCATGGTCTCCCCAACAACAAATGACATACATCCATGTCAACCACATCACACCAAATTTCGTCTTTATATTTCTTCCCAATCGAAAAATTAACACAAGCTCTTCGTCCAACCTTCACCTCCCCACCTTTCCTCAACCAAGCTAACTTGTAAGGTTTCGGATGCTTCTTAGTCTTTAATGCCAACTTCTTCACAGCCTCGGTAGAAATGATGTTATCACAGCTTCCTGCATCAATGACAAATTTACAAACCTTCCCCAGAATAGTGCATGTCGACTGGAAAATATTGCTCCTCAACCAACTAGAATCATCTTCTTGCTTTGGCGTTAAACATGATCTCCTCAACAACAAACTACAACCCTCATCTCCTGTCAATAATTCTTCCTCTTCAACTGGTAGTGAATTGACACACTCTACCTCTGCATCTTCATTCTCAATCTCCGCAATCATTGTTCGCTTCTTTGGTTTTGTACATTCATTGCTTTTATGGCCCAACTCTTGACAATTAAAGCATTTGAGACTACTATTGACCTTTGCTTTGTTGGCTTCATTCACAATCGGCTTACTAACGACTTTGGAAACATCCGCACTGCTATTAACATCCTTGTTCCGGTTGTTGGAATTCGTAAACACACCACCACCTCTCCTACCTTGCTTCTCCCAGGCTAGAGCTTTTTGATGTGCTTCAGCAATAGTTCTGGGATCAAACATATTCACCATATCTTGAATCTGCATTCTCAACCCTCCAACAAATCTAGTAGTCAACTGTTCCTCCGTCTCCATGATATCATTTCTGGCAATAAGTTAATAAAACTCATCTGCATAATCATTAACCGACTTTGTTTCCTGTCTCAGATTCTGCAATCATTGATACATAAGAGACTGATAATTATACGGCAAGAATGTAGCCTTCATTAACTTCTTCATCTTATCTCATGTAACAATCTTTGACTTCCCCATTCTCTCCCGTGTAAGTTTAGTCTGTTGCCACCACGCCATAGCTCTCTCTCTTAATCTCGTAGCAACCAACTTCACTCTTCGATCCTCGGGAACTTCTTTGAAGTCAAAAATTTCCTCAACATTTGAAACCCAATCCAAAAATTCCTCTGCGACCATTCCACCCTTGAATTCTGGAATTTCAGTTTTCATCCCCGATTCCCATCATCGATCATCTTCAACATCCCGATATACATTTCGTACTTGGTCTCGATCTCGATAATGAACACTGCATCTATCACCATCTTCATCAAAAACAGATGTACTTCGATAACGATCTCGACCATCCACATCTCTATGATCACGCATATCCCTTCTACTTTGTCTTTCAACATCACGATATGGCTCATGTTCAAACTCACGTGGAGTTCTTCTCTCTTCATTTCTATACTCATGATGTTCTCCTCTCAATGAAACTGAAGATTCTCTTCTTTCTCGGTAAGATTGCGGCGACACCCTCCTCGCTTCCGTAACCGATGGCGAAACTCTGTTTCCTCCATGGTTCGAGACTGGCGACCTTCTCCTTTGACCTTGATTCATGTCAATCATCAGTTTCTCTAACTTCCCAATGCCTTCATCAAATTTCTCATTGATACGTTGTTCCATTTGCTCAGCTTCTTCTCTTCTATACACATCGGCAATATTCTAATGACGATTAACTCTTCTCGGAGGCATTGTCAAATCAAACAACAATCTTCAACACACTTTAACTCTCGGCTTGAACAAATCTGAACTTGAACACTTCCTTTTCTCCAACAGGCTCGGCTTAGCTATGATTGGCTAAGTCTAGCTCTGATACCAAATGACGCAGCGGAAATAACGGATGACAACGAAATGAAGATTTCGTGTCAAACTAATCGATGAAACGATTAGATGAAGCAATATGAATCGATGAATTAATGATACCAAACGCCCAAATCCGTTGATCTTGCGGGATACCAGACTTTAGCTATCTTCGACACGTTAATCGCGCACGATGCCGTGAGAGAAGATCTACGATTCTTCGAACGTTGATCTAGCGCACTAGATTCCGTGAATCGGCTTCAACAATCATTGATTCGAGCGCACTCGAATATCCGAAGGTGGAAATAGGAGATAACACTCAACTACCAATTTTAATGGTGGCGCATGAGCACACAAAAGAAATTTTATTCAAATTGACTAACTATTACAAGTGACACAAACCCCTATTTATAGGGTTACAACATACAACATTCACGACTTAACAAACAAACAAATGCTACAACATTCCACAACTCATGACTTAACTCATACGGCTACGACCTAAAACCCACAAGTACAATTGTTCGCGACTTACATCACAACGACATAGGAAACAACAGCTACTCAATACACTTCAGTAACATCGTAAGACTTCGGCAGCGACCTAGGGCGGAGCGACTCACGGTTTTGCATTTTGTTCGCGACCTATGGCGGAGCGATTTAGAGAAGTCTCGCGTCATAATTCAATTCGTTCGCGACCTAGGTTTCGCGACATAGGCTGGAGGAGCTACCCATGGCTTCGCATCTTGTTCATGACCTAGGGCGAAGCGATTCAGGGATAGGTTGGTGATGGGGTTAGGTCGCGGTGATGGGGTTAGGAAACGATTCAGGGATAGGTTGGTGATGAGGTTAGGTCGCGGTGCTTTAGGTCGCGGTGATGGGGTTAGGTCGCGGAGCAACGACGATAGGTCAGTGATGGGGTTAGGTCGTGGAGCGTTGGACGATAGGTCAGTGATGGGGTTAAGTCGCGTAGAGACATAGGATGGATAGTGCTGAAGTTAGGTCGCAGTGTACGTCTCGTTGACTCCTTCCCTCTTATACTTTGCCGCGCTGCATCAGGATCTTTCAAACAAGAATTAAGGATCTAACTTTTGGACCTATCTGATCCACTGTAGATAGCTAGACCTTTCGAATAGAGATTAAGGATCTAACTTCTGAACCAATCCGATCCAAAGTAGATAGCTACATCTTTGCCTAAGTTGGGTTCACCAAAATACTAACCCAAAAAATGGACCAGCACCTTGGATAGAGTATGAAAGCACCATCCCTGTTTATCAGAGCAAACAGAGTTGAACAGAGATATATCAAGAACGGAAACAGTAAAAAGACAAGAAGATTTTTATAGTCGTACGACTTTTAACAAATATATAATTTAATATTTATAGGCAATCACCAAAACCAGGGTTGTTACATTCATAGTGGGGGGCAACTCTGGCAAAAAATACTCTGTTATGGGTATTATTGGCCGATCATAAATTGGGACGTCGCTGATTATGCGAGATGATGTGATAAATGCTAAATAATACAAAAGTCCTAAGAGCTCCGTTAATAGAAATCACACAAATGGTCGGCCCATGGCTGTTCACCATGTGGGGTATAGACATTATTGGTTCCTTACCAATCTCCAAAGGTGGCACAAAATATGCTATCGTTGCAGTTGATTACTTCACCAAATGGGCCAAAGTAGAACCTTTAGTCACGATCACAACCAAGAAAGTAATTAACTTTATTATCCAAAACATCATAAGCCGCTTCGGTCTTCTACGAATTATTGTAATAGATAATGGGACTCAATTCGACAATGTTGAATTCTAAGACTTTTGTCGAAGATAACGTATTGAAAAAAGGTTCACATCGTTTGCTTACCCTCAGGCAAATGAATAGGTTGAGGTTGTAAATAAGATCATAAAGTCCATTCTGAAGAAGCGTTTGGAGAAGGCTAGAGGCTGGTGGGTGGATGAACTCCCTTTAGCATTGTGGGCCTACAGAACTACCCACAAGTCTGCGACTGGCCATACTCCATTCTCCCTCTCTTACGGTTTCGAAGCCATTATTCCTGTTGAACTCGAAGTTCCTTCTCATCGAGTAACTTGCTATGATCCCAAAACAAATAAAGATCTCTTATTGGAATCTCTTGACTTTATAGATGAAAAGACGAAGAAGCCGACCTGAGGGCAGCTGCACATCAATATAGAGTCGCTCGGTATTACAACACTAAGTTCGACCTAGAACCTTCGAAATTGGCGACCTCGTCCTAAAACAGGTTTTTTCTACCCTATCATACACGAATCCAATCTGGGAAGGACCATATGTCATTGAACATAGGCTTGAAGAAGGAACTTTCAAGCTAGCGACTTTCGATGGCATTATACTTCCAAGGGCGTGCAATAGCGAACATCTACGATGCTATTTCACTTA
This sequence comes from Allium fistulosum, assembly GCA_030737815.1. Taxonomy (NCBI): domain Eukaryota; kingdom Viridiplantae; phylum Streptophyta; class Magnoliopsida; order Asparagales; family Amaryllidaceae; genus Allium; species Allium fistulosum. Next base: position 13,349,796 of record JASFAW010000014.1, read on the forward strand.
GTTTATTTCTCTTACATTTCAGTTGTATTTACTATTAGAATTTTGCTTTAGCATTCGATTTTTCAAATAAGGCAGTTTATGTTATTCCTTTCCATTTAATAAATAAATTTCCAGGCTTCCTTTTTATTTATGTTTACTGTTGCATTATATGCTAAATACATAGTGAGATTGATTGATGTCGATATGTACGGGCATGTTCCCAGAGTTTGAAATCAATCAATTATGCTAATTTTCCATGGGATTAGACAAGATGAACTTAATCTACCTGTTCATTCAACAGCTCTCATTCACAACCTAAAGGATGTGATAAACCGGAAGGAATAAGTGTGGCCGACAATCTAATGATCGAATAACTCCTGCTCAACTATGGGATTGAGATAAAATGAGAGTAACTATGACGCGACCAACCACCCGTGAAATAATTTTAAGTTCTAGGAGTGCGGACTGGAGTATAAACATAAATCGAGTGTGAACCGACCACCTGTCAAATAACTCTAAGTCCCTAGAATGCGAACTGGAGTTTAAACATAAATCAGGCATGAACCGACCACCCACCAAATAACTCTAAGTCCCTGGAGTGCGGACTGGAGTATAAACATAAATTGGGTGTGAACCAACCACATGCCAAATAACTCTAAGTCCTAGAGTGTAGACTGGAGTATAAACATAAATCGGGTGTGAACCGAACACCCGCCAAATAACTCTAAGTCCCTGGAGTGCGGACTGGAGTATAAACATAAATCGGGTGTGATCCGACCACCCACCGATCAAATCTTATCCCTAGAATGTGGATATGAACATGAATGAATAGATGAATGGAGTTCAACCATTCTCTTTCTGCAAAACTCCAGCCTGAAAACGACGGGAGGAGTATAAACTCACTAAGGATGGAGTTTAACCGTCCTACATCTGATCCCGCTAAACCAAATCCGAGGGTAGAAATATAGCTACCCAAAAAACCACTGAAATTGGATGACGTAACACTGAGGCCTAAGCCTAGTGTTTGATATGACTCGAGGCCACTACCTCAAGGAGGCCTTGGGATGGATGATTCAAATTGACATCCGATACAAGGAGCAACGAATCACAAGTACATAAAATAAAAAACGTGATAGCTCGAACATTTGAACAAGTAAACACAAGAATTATACACAAGAATAAAAGAATTCTTATTTATACAAAACTTGCAGTGCATTATACAAGTTTATCCAAAATGCAAGACAAAAGAGGAGGGACACGCCCAGATAAACACAACCGATAAAAAGGAAGAGTTATAATCTAAAGTATTTACATGTTGTCCCAATCCAAAGACTATTTCTTGGATTTTCTATCTTTCCTCTGCTTCTTTAGAGTAGCTCCTTTCAAACTACCACTCAACCCTCTCTTTGACCCTTTGCCGCGTCAGCTTTTCTTTGAAGAAGTATCCTCAGCTATGTGTATCAAGGCGGTATCACCTTTGAAGTAGGAGGGATAGAGACGCTCTCAGCACCAGAAGTGGGAGGAATATCATCCTAGGGAATTATTCCACCAGGGGGGATCATTTGGAGTGGGACAGGAATCGTTTCATTAGAGATCGAATCAAAAGGCTCACCATTTATCTCCTTTTTTGAAAGTTCTTCTCGCTCAACCTGCTCTTTCATACTGAGCTCTCCAGTAGGGTCTGATGAACCCGTGATCACAACATCTTCATCAAAAGGAATTTCATGGTGTAGGTCGCTCCCCTCCTTGAAAAACGCCTCCATGAATTGATCGTCAATAATAAAGGCTTCTTCTTGAACACCTTGAGTGCCGTTCAAAGTTGTAACTTTAATGGATTCTTTTACGACCGCTTGCGGTTCCAACTGAGGCTCTTATGAGGGGAGAGGAGCAACGACTGATGGATTCAAAGCTAATAAAAACAAGCGAAAAGATTAGAAATATCAACTAATAACACCCCAACTTTGTGAAAGACGGGAAAAGTTGATGTAATAACTTCCTTGATATGACTTCTAGGTTGGGCCGAAGCATCCTCAGAACCGCACTCGGTAAATGGGGAAAGTTGTGGCTCGTATGGATCATACCCGAGGATGGTCGAAGAGCTTGCTGCGGAGCTAAAGATGACCTGGGTGCTGAGGGAAATTCTATTGTAATATCGGGTTGCACCGACTCGGATCCTTCACCATCTTTATGGGAAGAAGCAACAATAGACTCTTTCTGCAGCGAGAGCTGGGTTCGTCACCCAATAGCATTTCATTTTCAAGTCTAAATATATCGATATCCTTTGAGTTAAGAAGTTTTTTCTCTTCCGCAACTATAAATTCCCGAGCACACCAGAGCTGGTAGAGATAGTCTTCACCTAGCCATGTTAAATTTCTATGCTTCAGAATGTTGGCATTGTAAAGAACGAGAAGCGGGTCAAGCTCATTCATTATCTCTTCCCTAACTTTGTCTTTGGTAGCATCTGTTTCACGTTGAATAAGTGCATCGACATTTTTGGCCCTTTTGACAACCGTGTCTTCCTCAAGTCCGACGATTACCAGCTCATTGCCAATATCTTGACCAATCTTCTTGGCATCATCTTTTTCTTTATTTGCATACTCAAGCTTAGCACTGAGATCTGCTATCTACTTCAAGGCTACGGATTCATTATTACGAGCTGTATCCCACTCAAGAGCTATCTCCTAATTTTGATAGTGCAACACTTGAACCATATCAAGATGGCTGGATTTCATCTCTTCCATGGATTTTACAGCAGCATTAGCTTTTCCTTCAGCTTCTGCTAAGGTGTTTCTAGAGGCTTCTAGCTCATTTGTCAAAGTGTCAATGATTCTTTTATTTTGAGCTTCCTGGCGTTTTAGCTTCTCAATCTCCCCCGCGCACTCGAAGGAGACTTTCGACATTTTTTCTGCTGCCTTTGTCCATTCGCGATACTGCATGTGGATGTTAGTAACACAGTCGATGGTCATCTTCTAAACATGGTTTGGAACCCACTTCAAGTTGGGAGGAAAATAGTACCCTTTGAATCATAAGTTCAGAAAATCTTTACGAAGCTATGCCATACGAGCAGTTGGATTGATCGTAGTATCTTCAGTAGTAGCTTTGATTTTAGTACTTTCTTTAATCGAGCCTATGGGCAGCATCATGTTCACTATGGCAATGACGGTTGCTCGGCTGCTAGGAATGAGTTGGAACCAAAGGCTATAGAGGCATTGGAATGGTAGAAGGGCTACGAGAGGGATCAATAGGCAAGTCCCTATGATCAGCTGGCTTTTTGGGACCCTTTGAAGGAGGAGATCTCGATCTCGATCTATGTTTATCCTAGGGTGGCTTATCCTTATTATCTTTACCTTGATGACCCCGGTCCCGGATGGGGCGATAGCTGGAATCATAATAATCTTTACTGCCACGGTAAGAGCAAGAGCACGAACTTGATGACTGGTGTTGTATATCCCAGAGAGAATCAAACATGTTCCTCTTCCTCACAATCGTTTCTGCAAAGAAAAACAGAAAATCAATCAACTTTAAGCATCAAAAAATGCAAGTCAAGTATACTGCAATATTGAGGGGTGCGAGTGTATGCATGTGTCCATCTGTAACCCTCTGACAAATCGGATGCAGGAGTCTTGCTCATTGGTGTAACTTCTCCTCCAGAAGCAGGAATCTCAGCGGCAAATCTAGAGGGAGATTCTGACCGCTCAATGCTCACATCACTAAAGTGAAAAGCATCAAGATCATGCAGAATCGTTAGATCAGACAAAGGGTCAAGTGGTAAACTCGAACGCTCTAATGGTTGGGAAGAAGATCTATCTTGAACAAATTTAGGAGCCACGATGACTTGGATTGGTCAGAGAGACGACTTCTTGGAAATTTATGCACAAATGTTTTCTTCTTTCTCCTATCAGCAACCAAGGGTTGAGAGGCCTGCGAGGATCCGACATCAATCCCTAGACCAAACTTATCACCATTATGATTGTGCACATCACCTCTATGTCCTTTGGCATCAATATCAGTAAATTCTTTGGCACTCGTAACTGGGGGCACTACAGGATCGACTTGATTATCCCTTTGACTGATTACAGCCTATGGTCTTATCCCTGCCGTCTGAGAAACTTTGGTTAGCCCCACGATGAGGCCCTAGTCTATCAAACAAAAATTGATGAGACATTCATCCCTAAGAAAATATTCGATATTCCTATCCTTAGGAGAAGCATTCTTCAGAATTAAAACCACCTCTTTATAAATGTTGATGCTAGGCTGGGTGAAGATACCTGCAAAGGAGTAACATAATCAGGAAGGCAACCTGGATATCATTTTCTATGCTATTATGAAAATAGTGGGTAACACTTATATCTTTTCGGCCATTGTCGAGTGAAACCGGGCAAGTAGCGAACAAAAATCCATTCGCTCTTAATGGTACTTAGCTTGTTCCATGTGCTAGTCAGAATCTGGCACCTCTTCACCAATTCAAGAAATGTAAATGAGAGACTCCCTGTCTGCCGCTTGAAAGTAATAATAAATCAAATATCTTCGATGGTGGGAGGACGATGCGGTAACTCCATAAATACCATATAAGTACAATTAAGGAGAGCATAGCCATTTGGTGGAGCTTCGCTGTAGATATCCTTAAATAATGAAGAATCTCCCGAATGCATGAATTAAAAGGCGATACGCATCCGGCCCAATGCATAAACTTGTTACACGCTGTATATCCTTCAAGGGGTCTGTGAGCCTTATCATCTCATGATGGAACCAACACGTCATTGAAGGGAATTCCGTGCCTTACGCAAATTCTTTGGAGGGCATCTTCATTAGTTTTTGAAGCTACCGAATCAAAAGGATTCTCCAGAATGACTACGTGCTCTAAAGCGTCGAGAGCATGAGCAATAACCTTCGATGGAAGGTGGGAACAACATTAGAGAGATCAAATTGAGGACCCGGACTTTTTCGTTATTCCGAATGGTGACTGGATGGTGGACTATCGGATTCAGTTGCCAAACTTGATTCTGCATCAGAGTTATCCCTTTTAGGAAGATGATTCAGCTGGCATAGCCGCAAGACGCCCGGAACGTCTAGATCCCATTGCCATTAAACTTAGTAAAAGTCATGATTAGATAAAGTAACCTGTACCCCCTAGTGTACAGTGAGTGCTAGTGTGGTGCGATAAAGTGCTATACAGTATAGTAATAAGTTGTGCAAAACTGAAGACAAAAAAGACAATAAGACTTAGAGGTTTAAACAGAGAGATCGTCATTCCTGACCTTCTCAACTGTTTCTGTGTGTCATCGGGAAATGATGCAACTTGAGTTTCACGATTGATCGTCAGCCAACATAAGTTTGGTTTTTATCTAAGTTACCGATGAGCTACAAGATGATGGTTAAAGGCATTGATATATGTCTTGGTTCTAAGGAAATTTGTTACCAAATATGCAGTTCAGATCGTATGCAAGCCATATGCAAGTCCTAATGTGTGTTCAAGTATGCAAGGCCAAAGCTTATCGTTTAGTTCAAGTTTACTTATTTAAGTTCTAGTTTATAAAAAGGATCATTTGCAAACAAGGCCGATCATTCATTTATGCGAATTTCGGCCGTTCGTTTCTCTAGACAACGTTAGCCGACCGTTCACAGTAGCCTTTCCCACCGATCATTCTTATGAGCCTCTAACTCTAAAGCATAGCTAATCATTTGAAGGTGATCTACAAGTTCTAATGTCCCAGGGCTTCATCGATCGTCTATGAATGATCATGAAGGATCAATCATATGACTTCTTCTTATCCACTGTCTCATCTTCCTCAGCAAACGATTGGCTAAGGCTATAATTCAATCATTCCTCATCAAAACAAGTCACTTCATTTCCTTTGCGTGTGATCGTAAGAATGGGAAAAGATAAAAGCATCCATCAAACGAATCAGTTATCATAATGCTAGTGAAGTTCAAAGCCTCATTCTTGAAATTATAAAGCAAGTGAAGGATTCGTTCTACCTAAGTTTGAACCTAAGAAAGGAGAAAAATTCGTAGTCGAATCGAGGCAAAATATGAAGGAGGACAATGGTTTCAAGTGCGGGTCGTTGTTTGGATTGGCAAGAAGAAGAAAAGGAGGCTTGTTTCATTTTTCTTCAGAATGGAACAATAGGAAGTAAGTGAAAGGAAATGGCTAAGTGTCAAAGCTTATGTAGGAAAGGGGTACGCCGATCATTATCGGTCCCAAGGATTTAGCCAATCGTTATTGGGTCTAAGGATTTAGTCGATCGTCCCACACCCGAAGGTTATGCCAATCGTCCCCTATCCAAGTTTTTAGACGATCAATCCACCTCCAAGCTTTATGCCAATCGATCCACCTCTAAGATCTACGCCGATCGTTCCATAACCTACCATATGCTGATCATTTCATAATCATGAGTGATTTGAAATTTATTTCCTAAAAAAGGGAGGATTATGGATATATAGAAAATATATGGTGTAAAAGAAAAGGTGGTGGAAACTGTTTAAAGAAAGTTATTTCCTTAAACTTGACAACGACTCGTGAATGTGTAATTGTGATCGGGAGTCAGGTACATACACGTATACGTATAAGTATACGTTTCAAAATTTAATTTTCTAAAATCGATAAAAAACCGAATAATCATCTGGAGTTTCTAGAGGAAAACTAAAGCTAAGTTGCTGGAGCTTAGGAATTACTAGAGTCAGAACATGATGATTGCTAACAAGTTGTGATCCCATGTTTATGTTATTGGAAATCGACCAATCATCACGACGAATAAGGAAAATACAGCCTTCGTAAGAAAACAGCTCAATGAGAGGATAACGACTATTCGATGAACCAGATGGGTTTCTTTCAGATGATTCAAGCTTGCAATGATTCAAAGCACGTTATGTATGATATATGACATACTTTGGAGGGTAAATGTTGTCCCACCTTTTGGCAAGGCTGTGATATCATCGACTTAGCTAGGAACGAATGTGAATCATCCTTGGGAATCGATTACATATAGTAATATAGACGATGGTCGGACAGATTCAGACCAGATCTCAATCGAAGTGCAATCAGTAGAAGTGATTGTCATAGCCCCGCGAAGTAATATTTCAAATTTGGAGTCGATCGGAGTTCATATGCTCGAGTTACGGACGAAGCACGGATTTGCATGGATCGATCGAGAACGATCCATAAAACAGCTCAAATCATCATAGATGATTAATATCTCAAGATCTACAAGGCCAATTCATACGAAACTTCCAGAGCATCAACAAAATGAAGATGGAAGCTTGCAAAAATGATGCAAGTAGTAAAGTTGCAATTAGAGTTTAGCCGACGTTATTGACCGATCGGTTTTGCCAAGTCCTAAAAATGATCGGCATATCTTCATGCATAATCCAATTCAACAATGGTTGATTCATATCACCCAAGTTACAAGTCAGAATGGTTTCATATTTTAGGAGCAATGTCAAGAGGCATTGGCCCCGCCTCCCCCAAAACGATCGCTCTAGAATTGAAAGCAAGGAAAAGGATCGGGTGAACATTTAGTCGATCGTTCCTGGTTGTTGAGTTAAAGCCGCCGATCGTTATGGTGGGCCCCTATGGACATAAAAAGCCTTCTGTCGAAATCTTAGTGAAATATCTCATCATCTCCCCATATATATACAGACCCCATAGTTCATTTTGGGGATCTTTACGCTGCTTGTTACTCTAGTTTTTATTGTAATCAAGTTTTCCCTATTCCTTGCTGTTGTAATCAGATTGATAAGTGATTAATAAAGTTAATCTTCAAAGTGGATGTAGGCATACAATGCCGAACCATTATATATCTCTATGTTTCTGATTACTACTTTCTATTTTCTATTAATTCAATCTATTCTTCAGTTTTAATTTTATTTTCTTCACTTATTCCTCTACATAAATCTATCCTTGGGTGTTTGTGACCAATTTTGGTGCAAATATATCCATGTAATCTATTCTATTTTTTGTGTATTTAGAAAATTTTGGAGGAGAAAATAAAATGACAGAACTTCTGCGCTCATTAGAAAAATAATGAGTTGGAGGTGAAGCTCTAGATCCTAATTTATAGAGGTTCAAATTAGCGCTAAACGTTAGATGGAACTGAATTAGCCCACATAGCCCTTATTACAATTGTCGCCTCCAGAACAAAGCGGGTCGATCGCCCATGACCCAGGTCGAGTGTTTATGGTTGATCGTGCATGGTTCATGGTCGATCTGACTACTCCATTTTAGTATATTTTGATCTCGTTTGATTTGCTTGCACCGTTATTTCCTTTGTTAACTAATTCACATTATCTCTTACCCAATTTGTGATCACTTAACGTTTAAGTAATGGTTAATTTTAATAGTATTCAACTAGCGTTAATTAATTACAAATTATTTCCTTAATTACATATATAATTATTTCCAACTACAAAATTCAAACTCTAATAACCTTTTCATTTAAACTTCGATAGGAAAAGTTTATGTATGAAAATTGATCAGAAAATCGCCACGAATCTAGTGGTATAAGTTTAATGGCCAAATTCCAATATTTGCAAAAATTCCATTTTTACTGTTTATTATTAATTAATTGCCATAAAAATGCGGGGTGTTACACCTACATTGTTTGAACTCTCTTTTGCACTTCCAAGACTAGCCGAGGCTGGCCACTTCTACTCTCCTACTCAAAATTTTCAAGCTACTAAAACATAAATTAAATACATATCGAAGATAGGTGGTTGCTGCTTTCATACTAGTAGCTCTTTCTAAATTCTGGATATCAATTTTAGAGGTTATTGGATTCAATGGTAAGGTGTTTCATTTAGGCTATAGATTAGGTAAATCTTCTTACATATACATTTGTATATAATTTTCATATGTCATTATATGCTAAGATTGAATATGAAAATAACAAATCTGTCAACATTGGTGATGTCTTCGTGGGATGAAATTATATATACCAGTATGAAGGCACATCTAATGGATGTGTGCAAGAAAAACAGTAAGATAATTTTATTATTATAAAATAATTGCAAAATGTATCGACATAACCATTATCATGTTATTTTGCTTCAAGACTTTGCTAATAAACTGTTAAAAAATTAAAATGGCTTTCAAATATTCGTTAATCACTACATTTTAGGATATCGATAGAGATCCATATATGTAAAAGAAGTTTTCATATATGAGTTTTGACTACTAACCGCAAGAGACAAAAGTTAGAATTAATTATTCTAAGAAGTTGGAAATTTCGTTAATCTTGATAACTGTAGATCATGCTTTGTGTTAAAATTTTAGAGGTGGAAGATGGTAAGTTGAAATAATGATGTTGTGGTATTTTGACAGAGGTGGTAATTTTCAATGTAGTTTTACTTTGACAATAATTTGGAGCATATACTATTTGTCTATGATATTGTTTTTTATCCATTTACTTGTCAATAAACATTTCCAATTGCAATAATATGTTATAACTCATTTGGTAGACTTTTCAATAATCAAAACTAGAATTTATGTGTCTTAATATTCATATTTGATCAAATTATTTTCATGAGCATGTAGAAGTAATTAAAACTTGAAAGTAATTTGACCATTGATACACACACACACATACATAATATATATATATATATATATATATATATATATATAATTTCATCATACAAACATTGACTGAGGTAATGAACCACTAAAATAAATACAAGGCCATCATAAAAACCATAATTTAGATTATTTCTCCAAAACTATGGGTAGTTATACCATAATTCTGCTGTTACATGTATCACATAAATGGTGTGCACTCAAATCATGTGTCCTAATAATATAAAAACCTATCTGCACTTAAGTATTGGCATTAGCAATCTTTTCTACCTCCAAATCCATCTAATCATAAATCCATGCAATTCGTTTTATGACGTTACTTGTAAAAAGATATAACACTTAACAGTATGAAATAACTATTTAGTACAATGCACTATATATTATTGTGTAGTGATAAACTTGTTATTTGTGATTCATTACATTACCCTGTGACTATTCAACATTTGTAAACACAACAAAAATAGAAAAGCATATTTAAGTATTTGGACACACTAGTATGAACTCGTGCTAAGCACGCGGTCTAAAATGAAATTAAAGACACTACTGTTGGAACTGGGTCAGTCCACAGCGGAAAAAATGAGTAAATTTCAAATAATTTACCACTTTTGGATCTTTTAGGCCTATGAAGTCTAAAGATATATTAGATTCAATCTAATAAAGTTTTAAATAAAATCGTATTTTATCTAAAATTGATTAAAAGAAGTATTTAATTAATTCAAACTTAAAAATAGTGTATCAAATACACCGAACAACTATTTATAAGAGTAAATTAAGTGTAAGAAACTATTTGTCTCCTTCTCCAAAATTTAAGTAGTTTAGTTAAGGAAACTTCCATCTCTTTCTCTAAAAGTTAATTAAAGACATGCTACACTTTATATGGAGAGAGAAACCTTCCATTTCTCTCTCTATTAAATTAATTAATTGACACATTAAATGCCCTTAATTAGAAATTAATACATGACGTAAAATGTAACTTGGTCTAAATATATTCCAGTGTGAATTATGAATGAACAACATTGTGATGTTATAAAGGATGTATCAAATACATCCATTTGTATGAATATATAAATAGTGCTAAGATATGAAAAAGTTTTGAATATATCAACTATATCCATTCCTCATTGCGTGACATAATAGTTAAACATAGGCAAGTATGGTTAATTGATAACTGTTAACAAAAAAAACTTGTCAACACCCCAAAGTTGGTTTTAAGGAAAAGGTTAGGCTTTTAAATCTCTCTTAGTTAAGTACAAGAAGCAAGAATGTAGATATTCCCTTTGATACACCCTTTCGACCAGGTTTCTATTACAAAAACCTTCCTTTACTGATCTTTCGAGCCCGTTGAAACACTTAAATTCCCTTCTTTGTGATCTTTCGAGCCAACCGGGGAAGTTTGATCGCCCCTTCCAAAACTTCCTTTCGAAACAGTTGCGAAACAGAAAAAGATAATTTTATGGATTTAAGGATAAGGTTTGATTAGGTGGGTTTCGACCTTGTCGAAAGCTAGGTTAGTTAGTGACTTAGGATTGGTTCTGGAATCTATGGTAAAACCAGCTTGGATAAAGGTTTCGACTCACTTGAGGTGAATGTATGATGAACGGTGATTTTTAGTTAAGAACTTAGATTGCTTGAGAGAGCAGGGGTTACGACTAACTCGGAAGGTGCCTTTCGATGAAGTCGATACCTGTAAAATACAGTTCCAAATAAAAGCCTTCGAAACAACTTTATATTCAAGAAGATAAAAATCTTCCCTTTATTAATCCAGTAATGACCGCTCTAAACAATTTTTCCTAATTTGATTTAGAAATTAGGGTTTACAACTTTACAATCTTAAGAAAATACAAGTCTGGAATGACTAAGTTCGGATCCCCTAAAATAGACCCCTTGGGTCTTATTTGTAGATATGGGTTGGCACCTTTCAATTCCTTTGACCCTTGCGCACCCGTTTGCAATGCTTTTGAATGGGTTCGAATGCCTCCATCTTCGTTGAAAGGGATGGTTGCACCTTTTCTTTATTATGTTGCCTTGTTGTCATAAGGAATAAAGGTAAGAGCTTTCGAATTTGTCGATAGGCAGTTTCTAGGTGTTTCAAAGGTGTTGAAATGCTGATGGTTTCGACGTTGTTAGTAACTTCCAAATGTTTGCTTGCGAACTGATGTAGAACCTTCATTGGATGTTAAATGCTTCGACCGGTTCGAAAGGCTTACTTATGCCTTCGAAAGGGTTGTGCAGACCAAGGCATGTTTTCGAATGGTTTAAATAAAGGCAAAACCTTTGGTTTCGAAAGGTTTAGCACGCATATGTCGGGTTGTCACTCCTTGTCTTCGAAAGGTGTTGCTTCAACTCAATCGAAAGGTCTTCATGCATGCGGAAGCACCTATTTCGAAATGGAATCTCTTGAAGTGGAAGGGTGCATTTGACTCTTTTGATCCCTTCGAAAGGTTATGATACTTCCAGTTTTTGGCTGTGCATCCCTTCGACTCCTTGGAAAGGTCTTAATGGAGCTTCTTTCTCTTGTTCTTCTTTGTCCTCTATTCAATCAGGTTTTGACATGGTCGAAAGGATATTTAGTAGTAACATTTTCCCCTCTTGCGAAGGAAGGCCCTTGAATTTCCAAGTCAATCATCTCAAAACCATCAATGTTTCCCGCCTTTTTGTATTCTAGCGTGAATCTGGGCCGTTCATTTTAATCTGATCGGGCGGTTAGCTATCTTTGCTGACTTTTCTTTTAAATCACGCTTTCCCCTTTTCTCTTTCATTCATTTGCATTCAAAATTAACTTTAAAGCAAAATCCAAGTTCTCAAACTCTCTCAATTTTTTTTGTTTCCAACAAACAAGAAGTCAGATTTAAAGTAAGTCTCTTTTATCTCGTTTTTCTTTCCAAAATTTTCATTTTACAGTGAATTTTGATCTTTAGAACATTCTTGGCTTAGATCTATATTATTGCTTTTGATTCACTGGAAATCGTTTAAGTTTCTATTTTCTTGGAAACATCCTGTAATTTTGTTTCTTACCATGATTTGATTTGATTTCCTATTAATTTTCATTTTAATCCTACCCAATTCAGATATTACTGTTATCGTTGTTTTTAGAGAATTAAAGTTTTCATCTCAAATATCTCAAAATTTAAAATAATCAATTCGCGTTTAAATCCATTTGTTTACTAGCTTTTGAATTCCTGGGTGAATCGGGTTTGGGGAAGAAGGAATTTCCTGTTTACTTCGCCTAAAAATTTTGAGTTGTACGAATTAAAAATTGGCGCCACAAATTTAACTTTTTACCCCTTCGAAAGGGATTAAGGCGGCAACTTTTGTTTTGCTTTCTAAGACTCTTTCGATGAGGTCGAAAGGTAACCTATCCCTTTATTCGATTGACCTCATCGAAAGGTTATATAGTATAGTTAGCATGCAGTCCGCCATTTTGAAAGCAATTTTGTATTCTAACGTATTTAGACACCTTTCGAAAAAGTTGGCTATTGTAGCCTACTATATAATTACTTAATTCACTCTTTCGAAATCATAAACTTTGTTTTATAGGTTTCGTAACCTTTAATACATACTTATTCCCGATTTGTTTAAGTACAAATACATACATTTTGTAAATGAGATTAAAGAAAGGATAATTTATATAAGTTGTGAATCAAGTCAAACGCTTCGACTGAGACGAATCCTACGGTATTCGACTTAGCCGGAACCTACTATGTTGATTTAAATTTTTATTGTTGTTATACTTTCGAAACCATATTCCACGTTTTGACTCTGTCGAAACCTTTTATAACTAATTGATATCTAATCATTATCTTTTACCAAAACATCCCAAGTTTTTTTTATCTTCTTATCAATATGATCCAACTCAACACCTTTCGACTTAGTTAGCATATAAGGTTTCGACAGCATTTACATCCCTTAGAAAAACTAAGTTCATGGATTTCGATAGTTCCAAAAGATTCTTTTAAATTGTTTATTGAATGTTTGCAGCGTGTATTTATTAAAATTTGCCATGTTGGTTTTAACTACTTTCTTTTGATAACTAAACTTCTATTGAGCTTTCGACATTGCTAAAGTGTGCTTATTGGATGTGTACTTTCACCCTCCCTTTCGACTCTGTCGAATGCTCAGTAGATTTTATCATTGGGCTTTCAACATTGTTAAAGGACGTTGACTCCTATTTTCCTTTCCGACCTTGTCGAAAGCTCAACGAATCTTACTTTTCTAACCTTAACATTTTCTCAAGAATACAAAATTTCAGGTTTTGCTTGTTTGATACTCTAATTGTTATAATAGGTTTTCAATATCCTTGAAAGAATGTTAGTTTCATCACATACTATAATTTCTAACTGAAATGATTTCACTTGGAAGAATCATGAGTTCACCAAAGAAGATCGAGGCCATCTCCAAACATTCCTTGATATCCACTCAAGATGAAGTGGACGCGATCCTGAATGACTTTGGAATTACTGGGGTAGTGGGCATCCCCCTTCTGAAGATGACACCATCCATAATCCTCCTGAAGGATTCTCTGCCTACACAGCAGTTCATATTTAGCACGGAGGATTCCTTCCTTTTTCAGACTTCTTATACCAGTTCTTGGCTTATCTGGGGATTGCTCCAATTCATCTCTCACCTAATGTTTACACATACCTCCTTTCTCTTAAACTTATGGCATTGGAATTTGGAATTCCATTGCTCAATCCCGAAGTCTTGAATTATCTGGTTCGGTTGGTTAAGCGTAGCAATCTGAACAACCAGATCTTTAGAGCCAGAACTCCCAAAAAGCATATTTCTGCGGGAGTGAATAAGTTCAGAGATTGGAAAACACAATTTTTCTACATTAATTGTTTTCCCAACATCTACGGGGCTTTCTCCTCTCCATGTAAGTTAATCTTAGTTTTTATCTTCCCATTCACTTATTTCCCTTTGCTGACTTATGCTTTTTGTCAGGTGCTCCTATTAAAGAACTAAAGGCAAAAGACAAGAAAACAGTGGAGTCACTGATTGTAGCTTCAAGCAAGATTGAAAACAGATTGATGCCGTTGAATCCCACAAATTTGAAAAAGTACTTTCTCTTGCTTGTGGATCAAAGGATACTTGGCTAACCTCCTTTGGTCCAGCATACACCCCAAAGCAAATGGTTTCTCTCTTTAGGAGATCCGAAAAACTTCTCCCCAATGTCACCTATATGTCCTAATCATTCCGGTAAGTTTAAGTACCATACTTGTAGTTTATTGCTGTATTGCTCCTCAAATTACTTTACTGACTTATAATTTGTTTGAATTTTCTATAGCTGCTCCTCAAGTTGAAAAAATCACTAGTGACCCGGCTCTCCCCTCTTCAACTGCTCGTGCACCATCTTTTTCCCAGGCCATTACTAGGTCAAAGATGGCCGTCAAAACCACTGTGGTGAACTACTCCCAAAGAGAGCCAAAATAGTTGAAGTTCTTGATTCTCCACGACAAGAGGAGGGGGAGTGTTTGGATATTGAAAAAGCTTTGGAGAGTCCATCTGTTGAAGTCCCTCTCGATCAACCCCAAAAGACTCCCATAACGGTTGATCCACTTTCCCGCATCATTGTCTCGAATTCTTCTAGTGTGATCGAGCAGATGCAGAAGGACTTGGGGACTTTGAACCCTACTCAAGTGCTGAACCTTCCTGGACCATCATCTTCTACACCATCGAGCGACTTTTAGAAGATGATTCAATCTATCTTAAACTCTTCGTCATTTGCTTCAATTCAGCCACCATCTTCTATTTCTGATCTGGCCGGTCACCATAGGTCTCTTCAAGAACAACTCTTGATATGTTTTATGTCACTTAACTTCATTGTTTCTGTTTTCCTTAAGTTTTTGACTTATGTTGTACTCTTTCTTTCAGATTTTCAAGAGTTGGTTTTTTTGCATGAAAATTCTTCAAAGTCTTCCCCGAATCATCTAAGCTTTGAGAGAAAATTTCCAACTTGAACAATCTGGTTTCCTCCTTATCTACGGAGAAGAATGAAACTACGATTGAGGGCTTCTCTCGCCCAGTCAGAGTCTATTATTTTGGAGGAGTGGAAAGCTCGCCAACTCCTCACTGATGAGAACTTAACATTGAAAATGACTCTAAAAGAGTTAGAAGAAGAAAAGGGACGAATGGTAGCTAAACAATCCTCCTTAAAGGAAAAGCTGACAAAAAATAAAGCTTCCTTAAAACTGGTTATCGGCACAATTTCCGATGCAAAGCGACGAGTTTCACAATTTCTTGATTCTTCTCTTGAAGATATTTTTATGAATTCTTTCGAGGACGCTCTGATGCTCGCCTATGCGGATAACGCAGAGAAATGCCCAGATCTAACCTTCCCTTCGCTTGACCCTACTCTTGTCGACAGGGTCATGGATAAAATCAAAAGATGGAGCATGGGACTGAAGTTGCCCAAAGAGAGGAGGTCGATGCTTCCAAAATTCTTTCCTTTGAAGTCAAATCCGACCCCGAAGACGAAGGTGATAAAGATGAGGTTGTCGAAGAAGAGGGCGACAACGATGACGATAATAATGATGATAACGATGATGATAACATCGACGAAGGTCAAGGTTCAGGCGACAACAAAGATGGCCAAACTGAAGCTTTTGAAAAAGATGGAGATGATAATACAAGGACCTTTGAATATGATCCGTCTCTTCATGAAGCAAGCCCGCCTGAACCCCTTGCGCCTTCAAACCCTCAGGAGGAGCCTACTTATATTAATGTTGAAGAAACAAAAGAGAAATAGCAGGCTTCTCAAGCGCCAATTCCTATTTCTTAGGTATGGGATTCTCTGTTTAAACATCTTTCTCTTTGAAGATAGTAATAGTTTAAATCATTTATTTTAGATAAGAAGGAAATCTATTCACCCCCATAAAACCAAGCTTGAAAGAAAACAAGCGGAAATAAATAGTTTATATAGGGAGTTAGATAAATAATTGAAAGAGCACAACATTCTCTTCGATAAATATCATAGACTCAATAGAAGTGCGGCAGTGTTAGCATCTTTTTAACATCAAGAAGCTACCCCATGAATGAGGAGGGCGCGCCTTCGATATGACGGTTTTCTTAAAGAGAATTGGGAATTGATCATAATTTTTTGGATGTTGATCGAGGAAAAAAATATTCTGGTGGATTTTTTATATAAAGCCTATTGTAGACACCCAACCGTTGACTTCTCATACTTAGGTTATTTTAGTAGGGTTTACTTAGGTATCTACACAAAAGATACTTGGATGAATTTGGATCTGACCCGCATCTTGGAGCATGCTGGAACTTGCCATGAGTTAGATCAATTCCCAAGACTTACCTTCTGATAAACTTAAATATTATATTCACAAGTTTATTTCAGAATTATTTACAAAGTCAATTTTGCATGGACCATATGAATAGTGGTAATTATGTAATAATATTGATTTGTGAATGTTTTTTAATTTTTCTTTGTACTTAGCTGCATTTTATTATTTCATATAGAGTGAACGTCCCCTAGACAAAATTGTTTCTAGAGATTATCTAAGCCAGTATGTTAGATTAAGAAGAAATTATTGAAAGTGTGTACGCTTGTGCACACTAATTATGGATCGTGTAATATGGACTAATATATGCGGAAAGTTATTTACAATTGCTATATAAGTAAATATTCAATAAACTAACTATATAGCAATTCACAGATATAGAATAGTAAATGCAGTAAACAGTAAAAATCACACCAGGGATTTTTATACTGGTTCGGACCTCCCGTCCTACGTCCAGTCCCAGACTTCTATCTGGATTTCACTACCAACTACCTCGCTTCACCCGAAGGAACAGGTTTATAACACCCGAACAGCCTAACGGGATTTCGTGCCTCTTACAACACCGAGGACTTCAACAAAAATAAATACAATTGTCGTTGACAACTTATGCTCTTGATAACACGGATTTGTCACTTGTAGTACACCCTTCCTATAATCTTATCCTCAAAATATGTGAATGATGTTTGTGAAGATTGAAGGAAGTATATTACTTATTTGAATCAAAAGATATGAAATAATTTCAATGATTCAATAAGCAATTTGAAGTAGAGAGCTTTTAGAATGCAAGAGTATTTAGAATTTAAGATCAGAATTTTAAAGCAAAGAATTGTTGTATTTCAATCAATGATTTAGATATGTTTATATAGAGAATAAATGGTTGTAACTCTTTGTGAAGAGTAGCCATTAACAGATGTGATCATTGATGAAAGGTAAGAGAAGCAACCATTGAAGAAAGAAGTGTCTTTTGGGAAAGGTTGCTTTCTGTTTAAAAACGGTCGACAGGTCAAAAATGACCAGTAGACAAAATTTCAAATATATAGACGTTATGTGCATGTGTGCACGTTCATTGTGCAATTTACACAGGAACGGTCGACCGCCTGGTTTTGGACCGGTCGACCGGTCCCTGTTAAATTGCACAGTGAATGTGCATTTTCATCCAAAATGTTTATACATCGATTCTTTTGAGATGCATGATTATTTTGAGGATAGATTTTAACATAACTAATACTACTAACATACCAAAATAATCAACCTCTAACGTATGAAGCTCGTTGTGTCTCAATGAATGACTTCTTTTTGTCGATCACGGTTTATCCCTTTGTCAGAAATCAAAACTATATAAAAATCTTGACTCAACAATTATCTCAAAAAAGGCATCAACTATGAAATCTTCAAAACTTGCCAGATATTGTTTCCTTAGAGATTTGCAAAAACTTTATATGGAACCTCCTTATCTCCGCTTTGATTTTCTCGGTGAAGAAAAAGAAAAGCTACTTAAAGAGATCCGGACATATCATACCAAACTAATATGTGGTCATGATAGTCCTCCTGCTGGGGAATGAGACTATTGTAAATATCCTCTGGTTATTACTTCGGAAGGAATTAATGTTCATTTTGACTCAACAGTTATTCTTTTTGCTAATTCATTGAATAAAGTTAGAAATGCAGTTTCCCAACTTTAGATGTAAAACAAATGTCTAATTGTACTTTTTAGTTTCGTTGTTACTTGAGTTGTAATCTTTTATTGCTGTAGTAAAGAGATTGATTATTCAAATCCTGATTTTATTTTCTTTTTGTTCAAATAGGAATTACAGTTAATCACAACGCCTCTCTCATTAGATTCGGCATCATGCTTCATTAACATCAAAGATAGGTTGTCAGCGGATCTTGAAAAGAAAAAGCTTCTTGATGATACTTAATCTGCTCGTTTTCAAGATAACACTGAAGCATCAAAATGGCAGAGAAGATTTCCGCTTTAGAAAACAATATCAAAAATCCCAACGATCAAATTGCCAATTGGAAGGTGATTTTAAGAGTAAGAATGAAGCGATTTTCACACTGAAGCGCCAGATCAAGTCAAATCCATCAATTGACTTCGATCATAAAATGTCAGAACTCTTCCAACAAATAAGCGATTTGGAGATGAAATTAAAGGATAGTCAGGCTTAATGTGAATTTTTAGAGTTCATTATAGGGAATAACATCTCAAGCATTGATTTGCCAATTTCTCCTGCTATTTCTTCTGTCGCAAAATCTACTAGATCCACTTCCATTGCTACACAGAAGTTTCCCACTATGAGAAATTCTCCACCAGGCTTAGACGAAAAGGTAGTGGGGGAATGGTGTAGAAAATTTAAATTTAAAATGATGAAGTATTTTGATGAGCAGCAAAAAGTAAGATACTCTCAACGCATAAATGAATATGCGGCTAGGATTCAAAAGCTAGAACACAATAAGTATCTTTTTTAAAGCGCATCACTGATTTAGAAAGGGAAAATAAAACCCTTAAAGGTGTGAACAAGGCCTTTAATCATGCTTTGAAGACAAACATCGAGACTATTGATGATGAAAGAGAAAATGAGAAAGAAAGAGAAAAAACTAAATGAGGTCCTTCGCATTGCTATCCATCACATCGTGAGCCCCCTAATTATTGAGAATTTGAATAAAGCAGCTCAAGATTTATTTACGATTTATGAAACGTATATTGTAACGAATGCAACTTTTCGACGTTCGAAAGTCGACATTAATACGTCCACTGTATCAACTGTCGAGCAATCGAATGCCGGAAAACTGAATTGTTATGGAGAAAAAGAAGAGGTAGAAGAAGACAGAAGAAAAAGAAAGAAGAAACAACAGAAAAACACATAACAATATCAGAATCTCACATATCGCAGCGGAACAACATATAATAGATAAATGAATAATCTTTAAATCAAAGAACTATATTATTTTATACATTACATCATCATCAGAGTGTACAACAACAATATACAACACAATACATCAACGGACAGTTATATAAATTTGTCCTCATACAAAATACACAGCGGAATAAATAATATCATATACAAATGATACGCCTTGCCATCCAGCTCGCCTCCTGAGCTCCATATCACTCCAGAATCCAGAATGACCTGATAACCTGACTCTAGACTGCCCGTGTGGAAATTGGTGGGCGCCCAGAGTTTAGGAAGGAAACAATAAACTCCAGGTCAGTCATGGTTACTGGTGTGAGAAATAAAATAGTTATTTATCTTTAAAACAACAATAACAACAAGGGAAGTAAAAGATATTCGCAATGCTTTTGGAAAATGAAACTACCATAAGACCTCCCGCCACACACACAATGCAAACGCAGAATTGGAGGAGATTTCTTCTTATGATAGTCAAACATGCTTACTATGCAAAATTATTGGATATTATTACTATTAGTGCATAGTGGAAAACATTTCAAAAGTATAATATTGATCTTAGCCAGCATAGCCATTCCGAACTATGCCTACTATAGCTACCATCTAAACAGTGGTGACCACCATAAGTAAATGGCAGGTTCTACAACTAAAACCGTACAAGGTTCGTATTGGAAGATGGATTTCCAACAAATGGTCAGGCTAAGGAACTTCCTATGCCGAATGGGATCGCCTCTGGATGGACGTCCCGAGAACTAACTAGCTCTCTGCCAACACAAGGCCGGGTTACCTCTGTCACTAGGTAACTACTACACGAATATGCCACCCCCGGTCCTTTGGGACCTTTATCCGAGGCACCTCGATCAAACACACAATCACACAGTAAATGAGATTGGAGTAACCACATAGGTTAAATACTAGGGCTCCATACCTGATACCACCCATTTCCAGAAGGAAATGACATACCCTAAAGGGAGCGACCCTCATAACCTTGCCGCATCATTCCTGTTTTGACCATTTCCGGGTTGTGAGGTCCTAACGAAGTCTCGTCCACAAAGCTACGCTTTTTCACAAAGCCACGCTTTAATCACAAATGATCAATAAATGATCCACACACAGCAACACTCAGCATGCCACATTACCAAATTGGGAGTATATCGCTGATAACCTTCAACTACATAACCTCTGAGCTCGTACGTCTCAGAGAAGGGTGTTAAGCTAAGAGAATAAATTCTCCGCCACCAACAGAAATGTATTTGAAAGAAATCTGCTTTATATCTCAAAATGTAATATCAGACATGTAACCATACAAGTCTGTTCCGGGTTCGAACAGAACCGAAGGCACTTTCAAAGAAGCCCTTGCAATCTGGGTATTCACAATCCCGATCGAACTTCCCATCACAAAGGAAATCTCTATACCGTAGGTAACGGTGCAGAGACAATCGATAGGTCATCCTATCATTTTCACAAATACCCGGTCTTCACCACCGGTCTTCAATACGATCCATATCGTTGTATCACTAATTCGGAATGGGTTATATGACACAAAGGTCTTTTCCGGGCTAACCCGAATAGTGAACACAATATTTAAAACATATGGATATAGGGATTTCAATTAAGTCACAACTTATTACCCAAATCCTTTCCTTTAAATGGTTTAAACAAATTACCATTTTAAATCTTTAAACAAAAAGATTTACTTCACAAAGTTTACCCAGTTTCACAAAGATTCATTCACAGATTCCCAAATCAATTTCCATTTCAATTGGATTAACCCATTAAATCTTTAAATCAAGATTTAATTTATAGCTTTCAAAACTATTCACAATTCAAGTCTTTTATAATATAAAAGATACACCATTTGAAATACTCTTTTATTTCCAAATAAAGTTTAATTATCGTCACAAAGGTTAATTCATAGTTTTCCCAAACTATTTACAATTTCATTTCAACTTGAATTGTTTCGATACAAATTGGAAATCTTTTCACTTTATGAAAACTATTATTATTTGAAAACAGTTAGTTTTCGTTTTGGGAAAAACTGGTTACAATTACACAGTTTAAAGCCATTCATGTATAAAACTTGAGTTTAAATTTAAATTTCCAAAACCATATTTTAAATGGTTAAAAACCCATATAAACACCTTTTTATACTTATAAAATCTTTTAAACCAAAATTCCCAAATTATTGAATTCAATTTCAAAATATTGAATTCAAATTTAAATCAAATGATTTAAATTCCAATTTATATTAAGTTATTTAAAATAACTTTTATTTTTGAATCTCATTTCCAAAAACTTTCAATTCCAATTCCAAACTATTTTGGATTCAAAAATTCAATTTTCAAAATTGATAAAAATCTGTGACTTAACCGATTTCCACGTGAAATCCACATTTGTGTGTGTATTGTGTAGTCCACGGGTTTAACACAATAGTGCAACAACATTCAAATATAACAATATATTTGATAAGCGGTATAAACTATAACGCTTATCTTTCATTCACAGATCACAGATATATATATATCATAGATAAATGGATCACACACAAATCATGATATATCACAAAGTATCACACATCAAAGATGTCAAACAATTCAACATCCAATAAAATCCAAACATCCATACGTAGGATTAATTAAATTATCTGATTAATTCAAATCAAATAAATTTCTATAAATCCATTTTTTACTGGTTATAGTAAATTAATAATCAATTAATTTCAAATTGATTTTCAAATTTATTTCAAAACACCAAATCAAATTTCCAAACATTTTCAAATTATTTCCCTTTTAAAATAAATTTCTTTATCTCTTCAAATCTATTTAAAAATACAAATTTTAAATAAATTCTTCAATTTATAAATAATATTTTCGAAATCCATTTATTAAGCTCTTTTTCCCAAATTTGAAATTTAATTCGATACAGTTCAAAAAAAAAAAGACTTTATCCTTTAAAACTCCTTTTAAATTTATCCAATTGTCAAAAAATAAATTTTTCGATAAATTTTCAACTTAAATTTCAAAAATCCAATTTTATTTATTTCTGGTATCCAACGATACCGAAAATATATTCGGCTAAATTATAGCCGTTAACAATTTCAATCACAATATAATCACACGGCGATTATAAATAATCAACACACAACATTGAAATAAATTCAAATGTTTGAGGAATCCAGTTGGATCCCTCCAACCTGTTTCCCTGCATCCACAGATGTTAGCACAATACCAATTCCACTTCAAAGTGGAATATCGCGGTATATGGAATTTATAAATATTATCCGCTATTATGCGGCGCAATAGGGTCTCATCCGCTATATAATGCGGGAAATCAATCCAAATACATATATAATACCAATTCCACTTCAATGTGAAATTATCGCGGTATATGTTTTTAATAAATAACCTCCGCTTAATATACGGCGTATAGGGTCTATTTAACACAATAGATAACAATTATCTTCCAATTCACACAATCAATACTATCAACAATTTTAAATCTAACTATTAAAAATTTAAATCGAAACAATTATTCGATTGAGTGAGGAGTTCTCACCTTGCTTTTTAAAATGTCGAGTGTTCAATTTTTACATTAAATCGAACACGTTCGATTTAACGCAAAAATTTTACTTGCTCGAAATGATTCCATGTCTGCACCACCGTGAGCTGCTCGTCGCTGCGATTTGGGCGCCGCCAGTTTCGTCGATTTTCGACCTCGTATGACAAAGATATGATATTTTGAAGTTAATACATTTTAATATATATTCGATTTTCCATCTTAGCCGTTAGATTTGAACAAAGCAAATCTGGGCCACACGATTCTTTCTTCCCTCTCGTTCAATTCACGTTCGAAGAAACCCATTGCCGCCGATGTTCATTCAATTTTCGCTCCGCCTATGATGATCGAGAACACGATCAACCACCACCACGTGAAGCGCCAAAGCCAGTTCCATCCTCACCTAGAATGGCGCAAGGCTCGGTCGTCCCTGCTTCTCGAACAACGTGCTCGAACGCTGACTGTTCCAACGAAGACTACCATCGATCCGCTTCGTTAAATACGATCTCCACCGTTCAGATTATAGAGGAGGATGTGCTCTACATTTTGTTAGTTGGAACTTTTTCATGAAAGTGGATAGATTGGAAGATAATGGAGGAAGAAGTTGAGAGTTTTTCAGCCATTAAAACTGTTATGGCCGGCTGACCTAGTGCTCTAGGGTTTAAGTGAGAAATGAAATAATCCAGGGGCTTTTATAGAAAATTTATCGACACTATTCATTGAAAATTTTCTGAACTCGAAACGAAGCGTGCCGGCTGGCGTTTCTAGGGTTTTACTTGCGTTCCGAACACAATGGAACGTGTTTTGGGAGCTAATTTGATCGTATGTGCAAGTTACAAAAATAAACGATCAAATTTAAATCAAATTGATTTAAACTGATTTCGATGCGTTTTGGCTTCCCCAGAAAAACGGTAAATCCGATTGACACGAAATTTGAAACCTTACAAAAATTTCACATTACGAATCCGATGAAACTGGTTTCGTCGAAATCCGAGACTGTTTGAAAAATGACTATTTTTACTAGCCAATTAAATATTAAAATATTCAATTTTCACAAATTAACTTTTAGTTCGATTTTAAAAGTTCTATAACATCATTATAACTCCAATATGATTTAATATAACTTTATAAATCATTTTTACACACACTGGATCCAATTTCCAATTATTTCTGGAATTTCAAATATAAAATTGTCGATTTAATTATCCAATTAAATCACTATATTCAAAATTTTAGTTATTCAACTTACAAATCTCACTTGCTAATATTTAAAATCAATTAAATATTCGAATTTCAAATGACAGAAATTCTGGGTCGTTACAAACTTCCCCCCTTAAAAGAATTTCGTTCTCAAAATTGCAAAGTAAGAAAAATGCCCCAAATTCATTAACTTTTCAAAAATCCACTTAGTGAAAATTTTATATTCTCCTTTTCCAAAACCTTTAACTTCAACCAAAACAATGGTTTCCATTTTCTAGTTCAATTCCTATATTTTCATTACAATTTAGAAATTGACTTTTCCGTTAACAAAAATTTTCCAAAATTTCTCGAAAATTTTCTAACGCTTTAAATTTTCAAAAAAATTCGCCAGCGTCTCCTTTGCGCGGTTCGATCGTAGTAGGATCACAATAGACATAAATATATATACATCGACCCACCCGGTCGGAAAAGCAGAAAAACAGTTCATATTTCCTATTTTTATTGCGTAGGCGTACCTTTTTAGAATTTTTAAGCAAAACAGTTATTAATTAAGCATTTTAGCGCGACCCAAATCAACCGAACGGCAGCCACGGTACCTGTACTTACTCAGTTTAAACATATAAGTGACATATATACAAAATTCATTTATATTTCATTAATTTTTAATAACAAAAACAAAGTTTCCATAAACAATTCATATGGTTTCAAAACGAATTCGAATGCTTTCAACAAAATTTTCAAACCATTCATGTATTCATTTTCAATTAGTTCACATTCACTAATTTACATTCAAGTTGGTTCACTTTCAATTTAGATTCAATTACATAGCTTTCAATTTCACTAATTCAACTTCATTAATACTTAATGAATTACATACAATCAATTAACAATCATATAACAACCAATGTCATAACCAACACAACCAAATTTATTCACTTTGTTTACCTTCAATTTGGTTCAACATTTTTAATTCCAATTGGTTTAATATTAAGTTGACTTCCATTCGATTCATTCAAATTCCAATTTATTAGCTTTTAATGAATTAATACTTACATCCATTATTCCATATCAATTTATTTACATTAGATTGATTAACATTCAATCCTTTTATTAATTTAATTGCTCATTCATTTTTTTACATATAAGGTTGAATCTCCTTTATAACTCAAGTTCATATTTATCACTTCATTTCATTAATTCACTTTATTGACTTTACTTCGATACCAAAATCAAATTCATTCAACATCACTTAAGTTATATTTCAATTAAACATCATTTGTTTAACTTAACTTAAATTTCCACTTATAAATCCAATTCAATTTATTTAACTTTCCTTTAGTTAAATTCACATCATATATTTGGTTATGCTAACTCAATTTCATTTCAACTTTACCAAAGTTAAATTTATCATCTCATATTATAAGTTCAAAACTCATTTCACTTATATTTATCAATTACAACTTGGATTTTAATTTCAAATTTGTTTATCACAACAAAACTTCAATTTCCAATTTACTATGGTAGCAAATCAATCACATAGAAACTTGAAAATGATACTGATGATGCTGCAGTCATCACCCTTATTATTTCCCAGCAACACTAGTGAATTCAGTGCTTTAAATTCTTTCAAAATTTTCCTTTTGTTTATAAATCACATTTATAAATCCTTTTTCTCATATAATTTCACCATTCCACTTTACTTATACAAGATTATTTCACAATTGCAAATCATTTCAATTATAATTCTATACTTAATAATTCATTTACTTATATTCTTTGTCCTTTTACAATGGTTGTTTTTATTTAGATTATTCAAACAACTTTTATTAATTTATATATATTCTTACATTTCCAACAACTAAACAATTCAATTTTTATATACACTTTAATAATTCTAAAAAATTATTTCCTTTATATACAAAATATAATCGAGGTAAAATTATTTCATTTACCCAATTTAAAATGATACTATGTCGACTTGCCTCGTTTAAGTGTTTAGAAACCCCTATCGATAATATGGCGTCCCACATACCGACCAGAATTCATAAACAGCTCAACGGATAAGCAAACACAATATAAAACAATTTCATATTCACTAACAAATACGCGCTCATATCTATTATTACACTCAACTCATTCTAGAGTACTACTGACTCTATCTCTAATGAGTAATTCCCAACAGAGCCAAAGTTATTGCTTAACCATATGCTCTGATACCAAATGTAACGAATGCGACTTTTCGACGTTCGAAAGTAGACATTAATACGTCCACTGTATCAACTGCCGAGCAATCGAATGCCGGAAAATCGAATTGTTATGGAGAAAAAGAAGAGGTAGAAGAAGACAGAAGAAAAGGAAAGAAGAAACAACAGAACACAGAACAATATCAGAATCTCACATATCGCAGTGGAACAACATATAATAGATAAATGAATAATCTTTAAATCAAAGAACTATATCATTTTATACATTACATCATCATCAGAGTGTACAACAACAATATACAACACAATACATCAACAGACGGTTATATAAACTTGTCCTCATACAGAATACATAGCGGAATAAATAATATCATATACAAATGATACGCCTCGCCATCCAGCTCGCCTCCTGAGCTCCATAGCACTCCAGAATCCAGAATGACCCGATAACCTGACTCTAGACTGCCCGTGTGGAAATTGGTGGGCACCCAGAGTTTAGGAAGGAAACAATAAACTCCAGGTCAGTCATGGTGACTGGTGTGAGAACTAACACAGTTATTTATCTTTAAAACAACAACAACAACAAGGGAAGTAAAAGATATTCGCAATGCTTTTGGAAAATGAAACTACCATAAGACCTCCCGCCACACACACAATGCAAACGCAGAATTGGAGGAGATTTCTTCTTATGATAGTCAAACATGCTTACTACGCAAAATTATTGGATATTATTACTATTAGTGAATAGTGGAAAACATTTCGAAAGTATAATATTAATCTTAGCCAGCATAGACATTCCGAACTATGCCTACTATAGCTACCATCTAAACAGTAGTGACCACCATAAGTAAATGGCAGGTTCTACAACTAAAACCGTACAAGGTTCGTATTGGAAGATGGATTTCCAACAAATGGTTAGGCTAAGGAACTTCCTATGCCACATGGGATCGCCTCTGGATGGACGTCCCGAGAACTAACTAGCTTTCTGCCAACACAAGGCCGGGTTACCTCTATCACTAGGTAACTACTACACGAATATGCCACCCCCCGGTCCTTTGGGACCTTTATCCGAGGCGCCTCGATCAAACACACAATCACACAGTAAATGAGATTGGAGTAACCACATAGGTTAAATACCAGGGCTCCATACCTGATACCACCCTTTTCCAGAAGGAAATGACATACCCTAAAGGGAGCGACCCTCATAACCTTGCCGCAACATTCCTGTTTCGACCATTTCCGGGTTGTTAGGTCCTAACGAAGTCTCGTCCACAAAGCTAGGCTTTTTCACAAAGCCACGCTTTGATCACAAATGATCAATAAATGATCAACACACAGCAACACTCAGCATGCCACATTACCAAATTGGGAGTATATCGCTGATAACCTTCAACTACATAACCTCTGAGCTCGTACGTCTCAGAGAAGGGTGTTAAGCTAAGAGAATAAATTCTCCTCCACCAATAGAAATGTATTTGAAAGAAATCTGCTTTATATCTCAAAATGTAATGTCAGACATGTAACCATACAAGTCTGTTCCGGGTTCGAACAGAACCGAAGGCACTTCCGAAGAAGCCCTTGCAATCCGGGTATTCACAATCCTGATCGAACTTCCCATCACAAAGGAAATCTCTATACCGTAGCTAACGGTGCAGAGACAATCGATAGGTCATCCTATCGTTTTCACAAATACCCGGTCTTCACCACCGGTCTTCAATACGATCCATATCGTCGTATCACTAATTCAGAATGGGTTATATGACACAAAGGTCTTTTCCCGGCTAACCCGAATAGTGAGCATAATATTTAAAACATATGGATATAGGGATTTCAATTAAGTCACAACTTATTACCCAAATCCTTTCCTTTAAATGGTTTAAACAAATTACCATTTTAAATCTTTAAACAAAAAGATTTACTTCACAAAGTTTACCCAGTTTCACAAAGATTCATTCACAGATTCCTAAATCAATTTCCATTTCAATTGGATTAACCCATTAAATCTTTAAATCAAGATTTAATTTATAGCTTTCAAAACTATTCACAATTCAAGTCTTTTATAATATAAAAGATACACCATTTGAAATACTCTTTTATTTCCAAATAAAGTTTAATTATCGTCACAAAGGTTAATTCATAGTTTTCCCAAACTATTTACAATTTCATTTCAACTTGAATTGTTTCGATACAAATTGGAAATCTTTTCACTTTATGAAAACTATTATTATTTGAAAACAGTTAGTTTTCGTTTTGGGAAAAACTGGTTACAATTACACAGTTTAAAGCCATTCAAGTATAAAACTTGAATTTAAATTTAAATTTCCAAAACCATATTTTAAATGGTTAAAAACCCATATAAACACCTTTTATACTTATAAAATCTTTTAAACCAAAATTCCCAAATTATTGAATTCAATTTCAAAATATTGAATTCAAATTTAAATCAAATGATTTAAATTCCAATTTATATTAAGTTATTTAAAATAACTTTTATTTTTGAATCTCATTTCCAAAAACTTTCAATTCCAATTCCAAACTATTTTGGATTCAAAAATTCAATTTTCAAAATTGATAAAAATCTGTGACTTAACCGATTTCCACGTGAAATCCACATTTGTGTGTGTATTGTGTAGTCCACGGGTTTAACACAATAGTGCAACAACATTCAAATATAACAATATATTTGATAAGCGGTATAAACTATAACGCTTATCTTTCATTCACAGATCACAGATATATATATCATAGATAAATGGATCACACACAAATCATGATATATCACAAAGTATCACACATCAAAGATGTCAAACAATTCAACATCCAATAAAATCCAAACATCCATACGTAGGATTAATTAAATTATCTGATTAATTCAAATCAAATAAATTTCTATAAATCCATTTTTTACTGGTTATAGTAAATTAATAATCAATTAATTTCAAATTGATTTTCAAATTTATTTCAAAACACCAAATCAAATTTCCAAACATTTTCAAATTATTTCCCTTTTAAAATAAATTTCTTTATCTCTTCAAATCTATTTAAAAATACAAATTTTAAATAAATTCTTCAATTTATAAATAATATTTTCGAAATCCATTTATTAAGCTCTTTTTCCCAAATTTGAAATTTAATTCGATACAGTTCAAAAAAAAAAGACTTTATCTTTTAAAACTCCTTTTAAATTTATCCAATTATCAAAAAATAAATTTTTCGATAAATTTTCAACTTAAATTTCGGAAATCCAATTTTATTTATTTCTGGTATCCAACGATACCGAAAATATATTCGAATAAATTATAGCCGTTAACAATTTCAATCACAATATAATCACACGGCGATTATAAATAATCAATACACAACATTGAAATAAATTCAAATGTTTGAGGAATCCAGTTGGATCCCTCCAACCTGTTTCCCTGCATCCACAGATGTTAGCACAATACCAATTCCACTTCAAAGTGGAATATCACGGTATGTGGGATTTATAAATATTATCCGCTATTATGCGGCGCAATAGGGTCTCATCCGCTATATAATGCGGGAAATCAACTCCAAATACATATATAATACCAATTCCACTTCAATGTGAAATTATCGCGGTATATGTTTTTAATAAATAACATCCGCTTAATATACGGCGTATAGGGTCTATTTAACACAATAGATAACAATTATCATCCAATTCACACAATCAATACTATCAACAATTTTAAATCTAACTATTTAAAATTTAAATCGAAACAAATATTCGATTGAGTGAGGAGTTCTCACCTCGGTTTTTAAAATGTCGAGCGTTCAATTTTTACATTAAATCGAACACGTTCGATTTAACGCAAAAATTTCACTTGCTTGAAATGATTCCACGTCTTCACCACCGCGAGCTGCTCGTCGCTGCGATTCCGGCGCCGCCAGTTTCGTCGATTTTCGACCTCGTATGACAAAGATATGATATTTTGAAGTTAATACGATTTAATATATATTCAATTTACAATTTTCTTTTATTATTTTTACAACCTTTTCCACCTTAGCCGTTAGATTTGAAAAAAGCAAATCTGGGCCACACGATTCTTTCATCCCTCTCGTTCAATTCACGTTCGAAGAAACCCATTGCCGCCGATGTTCATTCAATTTTCGCTCCGCCTATGATGATCGAGAACACGATCAACCACCACCACGTGAAGCGCCAAAGCCAGTTCCATCCTCACCCAGAATGGCGCAAGGCTCGGTCGTCCCTACTTCTCGAACAATGTGCTCGAACGCTGACTGTTCCAATGAAGACTACCATCGATCCGCTTCGTTAAATACGATCTCCACCGTTCAGATTATAGAGGAGGATGTGCTCTACATTTTGTTAGTTGGAACTTTTTCATGAAAGTGGATAGATTGGAAGATAATGGAGGAAGAAGTTAAGAGTTTTTCAGACATTAAAACTGTTAGGGCCGGCTGACCTAGTGCTCTAGGGTTTAAGTGAGAAATGAAATAATCCAGGGGCTTTTATAGAAAATTTATCGACACTATTCATCGAAAATTTTCTGAACTCGAAACGAAGCGTGTTGGCTAGCGTTTCTAGGGTTTTACCCGCGTTCCGAACACAATGGAACGTGTTTCGGGAGCTAATTCGATCATATGTGCGAGTTACTGAAATAAACGATCAAATTTAAATCAAATCGATTTAAACCGATTTCGATGCATTTTGGCTTGCCCCGGACAAACGGTAAATCCGATTGACACGAAATTTGAAACCTTAAAATAATTTCACATTACAGATCCGATGAAACTGGTTTCGTCGAAATCCGAGACTGTTTGAAAAATGACTATTTTTACTGGCCAATTAAATATTAAAATATTCAATTTTCACAGATTAACTTTTAATTCGATTTTAAAAGTTATATAACATCATTATAACTCCAATATGATTTAATATAACTTTATAAATCATTTTTACACACACTGGATCCAATTTCCAATTATTTCTGGAATTTCAAATATAAAATTGTCGATTTAATTATCCAATTAAATCACTATATTCAAAATTTAAGTTATTCAACTTACAAATCTCACTTGCTAATATTTAAAATCAATTAAATATTCGAATTTCAAATGACAGAAATTTCTGTATCTGTTGGATCTTTCAATCCTTTCTACTGTTCTGCTTTACATGAAAAGCACAAAATAAGAAATATTTGTTATTTTTAGCTTGTAATATATATAGGATTTTATCCATATCATTTACGAATATTAATAAATCATTATATCAAGATTTGACAATAAATGAAAAGCAATCGCTTTTGATGAAATGTTTTGAATTTCATCTTTGGTAATGATAAGAGATAACCAAGAATTCAACTTTAAACATATTGTTAAAATATTTGGAATCTGATGGCAGAAAACCCTTGTCTCAACCAAGGATATAAATGTTTTTAGGAAGTCATCTTTTGGAGATAGCTAACAGAATATTAGTAACGACCATACAATAGAAGTCCAGAGATCATTATTTGAACACTTGTGATAGAAATCAAATGACCTAGATTCGGGCATTAATAAATGAAATTCAAAGGTTAGGAAGTTGGAACCCATATTAGGGTCTTAGCAAATAATAAACAGAAATCCATGATTATCTTCTTAATAGAAGTTTTGGGCCCATATTCGGGCATTAATAAGCGAAATTCAAAAATGACCTTCGTAATCGAACTCTTAAACCCATATTTAGGTAGTAGTGGTGGATAATTAAAAGTCCATAATGATTTTGTTCATGATAGAAATCTCAAGTCCAAATTAGGGCATTAATAAGTGAATTCAAGTAATAGTTTCGAAACACAGATTCGGGTATAATGAATTCTAAAGATCAACCCAGATTCGAGTATTAATGAGTGAAGTCTCATATTTTAATAATGGATGACCCGAAACCAATATTCAGGCATTAACGGATGAAGTTTAGAAATAAGAAACCGAAAACCCAGATTCGAGTATTAATAAGTGGAGCTCCTTGCTACTCCTTAGATTTTATCTTCTTTGACACGTGTAAACCCTTTAGACGGTGTATGTAGTTGCGGGTTTGATTGGCTACTTCTCGAGCTTGGACCTCTTAGTCCATCATTTGACATGCCGCTTCTCGGGCTTGGACGTCTTAGTCAGATATTTGATGTGCCACTTCTCGAGCTTGGACATCTTGGTCCATTGTTGATATGCCTCTTCTTGGGCTTGGACATCTTAGTGTATTGTTTGACAAGCCGCTCTTTGGACTTGGACATCTTAGTTCATTTTTGATGAGCCGATTCTTGGGCTTGGACATCTTAGTCCATTGTTGTCTGGTTCTCTTGGTTAGCTCATTCTCAAGCTGGAACCAAGGACTTACCCAACCTCCCTCCAGGAGGCACTTTGACCTGACCAGAGGCACGGCCAAGGGCTTGTCGATGCTTTAACCTAGCCATAACGTGGTGTGGATAAAGGCTTACACTCCTCCCTCCAAGAGGAGCCCTGCCCTGGCCATAGCATGGCGCGGACATGGGCATGTCGATTTTTTAACCTGGCCATAGCATGGCGTGGTTAAAGGCTTACACTCCCTCTTGGAAGTACCCTGCCATGGCCATAGCGTGGTGCGGACAGAGGCTTGTCGATGTTTTATCCTGACCATAGCGTGGCATGGATAAAGGCTTACATTCCTCCCTCTAGGAGGTGCTTTGCCCTGGCCAACTTGGCGCGGACAGCGGCATTGACCGTTTAAGGTAATGTCCAAATGAAAGGAGCATTTCACTCCCAACCATGTAGATTTCTTTAGTAAAGTAACTCTTTATTGACCTCATTTAGTATCCCTTTGCAAACTCATTAATTTTGCCTTGACGAAAAAAGATGATTATCATCCCTTCCAGGGCTCTGTAGTGGTTAGTTTCATGACCATTCATCATATGGTAATGGCAGTAGGATCCTCCCAGATTCCTTCCATATTTTGGTTTCATCTTTTGTGATGGCTAATAGTTCAGCTCATCTTTGTTAGCAAGTAAACACTCTCAATAGATGCTGTTAAGTTGCATTCTTTTGGAAGTCTTGATTTGAAGCTTGTTTCTTGAGAATGGCTTCTCGGTCTTTTGTTACTTGACTTTATAGTTTTATCCTCATCAGTTGTTTTTCTTTTACACCCTTGGGGGTTCATATGCTGGAAATATTTCAGTTGTAGCTTGTTGCCATTTGTGAGCAAAGACATTGTAATCTGCCATTATTCCTTTTTAAAGATTGTGCCTTTGGAATAATGTTGAATCATTTTCCTCATTTGGTCAGACAGATTATCATTTCCATTTGTCTTTTCTCCTAAGGCAAAGATAGGGATAGTGCTAATATGGAAACGATTTATGCTCCATTTTTCTGGATCATATGATTCCACTCTTTTCTTCTTTATAATACGTAGAGCTTTCAATATTAGCATTTGCTTTTCATATAGTTTGGAATCTTGAGTTGTCCTTGGGGAGAATCCTATTAAGTGAGGTTTCGAGGATCCTTGCTTAGATCTTTTGATTCTACAAGCCATGATGAAGTAAGACTTAGAGTAGGCAAGTTTGGAACAGAATCGGGTTAGAAGTAAGCAGTGTTTGATGTTCAACAGAGTCAGAGGTTCGAGCCCTCCTTCTAGCGCCAAAATTTTAACAAGAAAACATTATAAACACACCAAAGTTGGTTTTAAGGAAAAGGTTAGTGTAACGACCCGCCATTTTGGACCATTCGCATCCATTATAAGTGTATAGGTAGACACTCATGCCGGAGTTGAATTGCTCAAAATGCCGCGTTGTTAATTTAAATTTGGCAAAACTGAACATATAAAATAAATAATCACAGATCACAGACACAGAGTAATAAGTGCAGCGGAAATAAAAGAGATAGTAGTTCATGAAGCTACTATATGAATATATAAAATACATCAGAGTTAAACCAGATACAACGGAAGAGTAATATGATACATCAGATACAAAGCAGAATACATCACTAGAATCATCGGATACTGAAAGCAGAATAGATGGCTGGATCTTCAAGCAAAGCTCCAGCTCCAAAGGTGAGTCTCGAATACTGGTACACTCAGTCTGACCCGAGCGTAAAGCAAAAACACAAGACACTCGAGTCAGGATTAACATTCTTATATTAATAAATCCAACTCAAGTGAAATAGCAATTGGAATACAAGTAACTCAAAGGATGTTTGGAATAACCATCCTTTAAGGATCCGTTAAACTATCTACTATGTAGTAGTGTACGATAAGTAGATAATGTCTATCAGTAATATAAAGATATCAAAATAGCGTTAAGTCATGGCCCATTCCACCCTTAACACATTTTTATTCCCACAAGCATATACAAGACCGTAGTTTCCCCAAAACCGGAAGTCACCAGAGGGCAATCCATATACCCAAGGTACAAAACAAATTCGTAGTGGTCGCGCATAAATGGAATACAAGTATGACAAGGCACATGAGGCTATACCCAAGGTAGTGATACTACCGTTCGCCTGATCCGGGCTGGTGAGAACGCAACGCCGCAGCGCCCGCAACACCGTGAAACAACACTCCCAAAATCAAGGGTGCACCAATCGACAACAAGTATAAGTAGTTCGAAGAAGTGTGTCCACTTGAGGTATCAATCCTCCATTGGCCCGGCACAGCTCCTGTTTTAGTCATTTCCAATTTGACACAAGTGTCAAGGCTATCCATCATCGTTCACTTTCTTCAGTCAACACGTACATCATTCCAACCACTTCATTCTGGATCATCACTCCGCGTATAGTTATTAAAGTGGTTTTCGGTTTAGATAGAGAGTATATCCATAACCGAATTCCGGTCTCTTTAATAACTTTCGTAATTATTACACCGATTGGTCGTTTAATATATTTCAAAACCAAATCAATTTCAATTTCAATTTCAATTCGTAAATCAACATTTCATTTGTCTTTCGAAATCAATTTCCAAAATTTTTGTTTCAAAACTTCCAAATTCACAATTTCAAAATCTTATAATTCAATTTCAATTCAAATATTTAAAACAATTCAAATATTGATTCAAATTCGTATATAAGTTTCCTTCCGAAATCATTTAAATTAATTTAACATTCAAATCAATTTAAATCCATTTATCAACTTCATTCAATGCTCGTTAAGTAAATTTTCATTTAAAACAATTTCCATTAAATTTCCAAATCATTAAATCAATTTCTTAAGTTCAACTTCATTAAATCAAAACTTACAAATTTAATTAAATTCAATTCGTCAAATCAATTCTTTCAATTACAAGTCTTACATTAGTTTCAATAAGTCACATTTTATTTCTTGATAAAGAGATTCAATTTCACTTATTTACTTTCTTAAATAATTTTCCAAAAACTTAATTAATAAAGAAAACTCAATTTCAATTATTTACGAAATAAAATTCACTTATTCAAAAGTTCAATTTTTACTTATAAAAGAGTTCAATTCAATTTAATCATTAAATAATTTAATCTTATTTAAGTATTAAATAATTCAAGACTTAATTATTAAATAATCTCAAAGTTTAATAATTTCAAACTTAATTATTAAATCATTTCAAAGTTTAATAATTTCAAACTTAATTATAATTTCAAACTTAATTATTAAATCATTTCAAACTTAATTCAATCATTTCTCAAATTAAACAACATTCTTACATCAATTACATTGTTAATATTTTATTTCATATTTACATATTAACATTTTCCTTTCTTTACATTCAAATTCCAACTTCATTTCAAAACCATATTATTTATTCAAATAAAATCTTCGTTTTATTTTTAAATCAAATTATTGACCAATCGGGTTTTATTTAATTTTCTTTCCTAGGTCAAAGTTCAATTTTGGGTATTTATCATTTCAACCCGATTCCAATTTAATTCAAAACAAAGCATAGTAAAGGGAACTTGCAGTGTGATAACTGGGATGGTGTCAAAGTAAATAAACAAGCAATAACAACAATCAATATCAATCCAATAATCAATTCAAATAATCCCGAAATAACCGTATTAATTCGCATTGTTATTTGTACGAATTAATATAATTATTTCTAGAATCTACACTATCATTTCATGTAGATTAAAGATTATTACATTACAGTTTTCACTTGTCATATATTTGCAATTTCATACATCATCAATATAACAACATACATTCAGTGGTTCAATATGTAATTAAACAAATCCTACGTGTCAATAAATTTAACAGTTAAAGGGGTCATATTATACAAATGTCAGTTAATCAAATTTAACATTTAATTATCCTATATCAAGTTCAATTTCATACTATTTATCATTTTAACATTAACAATTTAACGCCCAATATAAACATCAACAATCAATCAATTATCAGCCAAACTGTATTATCATCGCATAAATAATTAACAGATAATGGTGTCAACTGTCACAGGTGAACTGATATAGGCAATAACATATATAACAGTGTAATTAACTAACAGCAGCATATTTCAATTGTCGTTTCAATTGAAATCAAATTTAATAAATAAAAGAACGTAAATCGTGAGTGAGTGCTCACCTTTCGAGGCTAAAGAGAATAGGAGAGGGCACGGATGCGAGCACAGTTACGGACGCTGAAATTGAGTCACGAATCCAAGCAACGCTAGATGGACACGATTCGATGAATGAACTGGCACGACGGGCAAAGCTTTCGAGGCTTAGAGAAATAACGAGAATGAGAGGTAGACGGATACGGATAAGCACGGATCAAACAAGCGAAACAACAACAAAGCTAGAAAACTATTGCAACAATGTAAAAAAAAAAAATCTTATATTATATTTTAAAACAAGCATTCAATTTAAAACACGTATTTAATACAAAAATCTTCATATAGTAAATTTAGAATCTATATTAAATTTAAACACCTAAAAATCAAACCTCTATATACGTATTATCATTGTTATTTTCCAAAGCTCTGTATATATAATTTATATAAATCAAGATGTCAATATACCTCTTGTATACAAAACACATATATAAAATCCAACGATCTATATATCATAAAATTTTCAAACAATACTTACAAATCAATATTTAATATGTCTCATAGTTTACATGTAAACATAATATCTGTATATGGTTTAAAATCATTACAAAAATCCATTTCGAAACCATAAATTTTAAAATTGATGAACATATTATATATTCATACAGTTCAAAATATTAACATATATATAAACATAAACATACACTATTACTATAACATATATACATACTATCTGTAAAAGAGATCTATAGCAAAAGTTTATAAACTTATACATACTGATATATATGTGAATTATCTGTAAACTAATATACATATAAAACTAAAATCAAAGATATTTCCAAGTTTATACTATTTCACAGCGAAACCAAGACAAAAAGGAGTGGGATGGCTGACCCTTGAGGGCTGGTCTCAACTGCCATGCTGTAAGAAGGAGGCGAAGAGCTGCCAGTATTTGGTGAAGGTTGTACGGGTTTTGAAATGGTTGAGGTTTGAAATAGTGGAGGGCTTGCGTGGGTAAGCTGTTTGCGTGGTGATGGAAAGGTTGTCGACTGAGTTGTAGTGGAGACTGCCGGCGGTTCAAGGTGGAGGAGATGCAAGGCTCGACGGTGACTTGTGGTGCGGTGAGGAGTTTGCAAGCTGATGGGTTCAACCAAGGTGGAGGGGATAGGCCGAGTGGAGATGCGGGGTAGGTGGGGCCGGATCTATTGCTTGCGGTTGGAGAAAGTGGGAGGGACAAGTGGAGGAAATGGAAGAGGCAGTGGAGGTCGGGCTTTGAAAGGAAGTGGAGGAAGACAAGGCAGGCGAGACTGTTCGGCGATGGGCTGTTGCCAAGGCGGGTGCGTGGGTTTGTTGGCGGGCCGGTGATGGAGAAATGAGTGGAAGGTAAATGGGAGGTTCATGTGGAAGGAGGAAAATGGAAGAGAAGAGAGAGCTTACTGTAAGAATTTGAATAAGATGAAAAGAGAATGGGAAGTGGGACGTGCAAGAACAAAAATAAATGAAGGGCCAGTAGAAGTTTGAACGCAATTTTCTCAACCGGTGACGTTTGGGTTTTTCCAGATTATCAAAGCAAAATAAAATGAATGCCAACTCATCTCTTATTTTAAAACGGGAATGGTAAAGATAATATAGAACGAAAACAAATAAGGATTTTGAAAGTGGGAACGTCAAGAGGTGGAATTCAGAGAATAATAAAGTCTATCGTCTATCTATTTCCAAGGCTGAGCAAATGAATGGACAGGGAACAAAAAAAAAAGACTTTAAGACCCGTACCGATATGAAATCGTCTCTGTGGATTTCGCTGCGAACCGGGCTTCAAATCACAGAAACAAATATACTGCGAAGATCAGCACGACGAGACGGTCAAAACGATATATAGATATCAGTGGTACCATCATCCGATAAAAATCGATATCGGTACCAGAATACTGCTATTTTGCAGAAAATAAGAACGACGGAGCAATAGATGTCCAAATTTTGAAAAACGACAAACTGACATCTTGCTCAGAAGATGGTTTAGAATTTTTCTATGTAAAAATACTTAGGTTTTGAAAACGTTTTAATTTCAATGCTTTTTAACCGATTAAATTGAAGTAAATTTACGCGCGAAATAAACTTTCGTATTTTCGGACGAAAATTTACCAGTCGCTATGTTTAACTAGACGTATTCCAAATATCAATTTTTTTTTTTTATAAATTTTATCGTTTAAAATTTCACAAAATTTCAACTAATTGTGTTATCAACAGCTGAAATTTTTACGGGTCGTTACATTCTCCCCCACTCAAAACTTTTCGTCCCCGAAAAGGAACGAGGTAGAAGAATGGAAATAACCAGAAAGAAAACAGATTTGAAATACAAAATAACAATAATTTAACCCATATAAATTCAAATTTAAATTAATTGATATTCAATAATTGATTTAATCCATT
Source organism: Allium fistulosum (assembly GCA_030737815.1). Classification (NCBI taxonomy): domain Eukaryota; kingdom Viridiplantae; phylum Streptophyta; class Magnoliopsida; order Asparagales; family Amaryllidaceae; genus Allium; species Allium fistulosum. Next base: position 13,389,446 of record JASFAW010000014.1, read on the forward strand.
TGATTTCACTAAAATCAATCTCAACTATTTCTAAATTCATTATCTTATTATCCAATTATCTTAAATTTACAATTTCTAAAACTATAAATTTGAATAATCTTTTATTATAATCATATTTTATTTTCAACAATTTAAATTCTTCTTATTCCTAATTATTGTTAAATTTATTCCACTTAATATACCTACTCACATATATTTAACCCATATAAATTAATTTAAAACATAAAAGTTTCAATTTAAATTAATTTACATCTATTAATTTCTTTTAAATTTAAGGTATTTTCATATGTTGATCAAATTTCAATTTATTAATTCTTTCAAAACAAATTTATTAATGCTTTCAAAACAAATTTATTTCATTATTAACTGAGTTTACTTATTATCCTATCTAACTCTATTAACATCTTTATAATCAAAATTTAGTGTATAACATTTATTATAACACTCAAATTTTATTTATGAATTCAATTTATCTTATATATTATCCAATTACATATTCAACTTATGAATGATTTAGGTAAGTTGTATTAGAATGCAGTTTGAACAATATACAAATAAATTTTCCCAATTCAATTATTCAAGTTTAAATATTTATTCCAAATTTTGGTTTTATTTATAATTAAAATCATCCTTTAACAAAATTTTAGAATTAGGTTTTCGATTAACTTTAAACAATTTAGAGATATATATAATATATTTATATCAAATCAAATTAAATTTTAAAATAAGATACCTATATATATGTAAATCAAAATACACTGAAGAAATTCAAATCAAAATATTTTTTTTTCAAAACAAAACCGTAGCAAAGCTACAGAATAGTTTCTCCACTTCGAAACTCGAAAATGAATGTCGATGATGCGGCCGCCATCACCGAAATTATTTTCCAGCGACAAAGAGAAGAGCACTGATTTCAACGTTTAAAAGTTCTTTGAAGACGATTTCTATTCGAAAATACTTTCAATAATATATACTTTGAAATTTTAATAACCAAAGTTCGAAATCACCGGAAACTAATAAATTCTCAAATTTCTGAATTAAATTCATTTCAAATTCCAAATCAATTTATAAACCATATTTATAAATTTATTTAGAACGATAAATGATAATCAAATATTATCATTTCAAACAAACAATTTAATTAACCTATTAAATTCCAGAAAATTTTACTTATAAATTTATAGTATAATCATACAATTTTATTTCATTTACCCAATTTGAAAAACAACATTTGTCAGTTTGTTCTATTAAAGTGTTTTAGAAATCCTATCGATAGCGTTGATCAGACGAATCGATCGGAAACCCAAATCAACATCAACAACTCAAACAACACAATATATTTTAAACATTTTAAATATAATTTTATAAATACAATTCCTCGCTCGACGATACAAGAACAGATTTCAAAACAAGGATAGGGATTCAAATTTGATGGACTTAAATCAAAGAGAGATTTGATTCGAAGATAGGTTCGAAACAAAGATTAGATGATGAAATAACGAAATAGAAAGATGGATAAGTTTATATAAATCGCGGGCAACCTTGACAGGCTCGACCGTGACTTCAAGAATAAGATCGATGCTGAATTCCGAGGTAAATCAACACTCGATCTCAAGAGATGGAATTCAGGTATAGCAGGTAATAGATAGCATCGTAAACCGAGGATACAGAAATCTCCGGTAAATCGATGTCTATTTTAAAAGAGTTTTGTCCTTTTACAAAATTTCGAAGATTGGCGAGACCGCCGATCTATTATAGATAACATTTAGAATGGAGTTATATGGTGCTCCAGAGTTTGAAAGAAGATGAATAGTGAAGGACACGAATGAATTTTGGAACCGAGGGAACGTTCCAAAATTCAAAGGAATTGAGTCAAAGGAAGAGATTGAAACTCGAATGGAAGTGATTCTGTAAATACATTTACCCTACATGTTGAGTTTTGCCTAGAGCTAACCTGGCTCTGATACCAACTGTAACGACCCGCCATTTTGGACCATTCGCATCCATTATAAGTGTATAGGTAGACACTCATGCCGGAGTTGAATTGCTCAAAATGCCGCGTTGTTAATTTAAATTTGGCAAAACTGAACATATAAAATAAATAATCACAGATCACAGACACAGAGTAATAAGTGCAGCGGAAATAAAAGAGATAGTAGTTCATGAAGCTACTATATGAATATATAAAATACATCAGAGTTAAACCAGATACAACGGAAGAGTAATATGATACATCAGATACAAAGCAGAATACATCACTGGAATCATCGGATACTGAAAGCAGAATATATGGCTGGATCTTCAAGCAAAGCTCCAGCTCCAAAGGTGAGTCTCGAATACTGGTACACTCAGTCTGACCCGAGCGTAAAGCAAAAACACAAGACACTCGAGTCAGGATTAACATTCTTATATTAATAAATCCAACTCAAGTGAAATAGCAATTGGAATACAAGTAACTCAAAGGATGTTTGGAATAACCATCCTTTAAGGATCCGTTAAACTATCTACTATGTAGTAGTGTACGATAAGTAGATAATGTCTATCAGTAATATAAAGATATCAAAATAGCGTTAAGTCATGGCCCATTCCACCCTTAACACATTTTTATTCCCACAAGCATATACAAGACCGTAGTTTCCCCAAAACCGGAAGTCACCAGAGGGCAATCCATATACTCAAGGTACAAAACAAATTCGTAGTGGTCGCGCATAAATGGAATACAAGTATGACAAGGCACATGAGGCTATACCCAAGGTAGTGATACTACCGTTCGCCTGATCCGGGCTGGTGAGAACGCAACGCCGCAGCGCCCGCAACACCGTGAAACAACACTCCCAAAATCAAGGGTGCACCAATCGACAACAAGTATAATAGTTCGAAGAAGTGTGTCCACTTGAGGTATCAATCCTCCATTGGCCCGGCACAGCTCCTATTTTAGTCATTTCCAATTTGACACAAGTGTCAAGGCTATCCATCATCGTTCACTTTCTTCAGTCAACACGTACATCATTCCAACCACTTCATTCTGGATCATCACTCCGCGTATAGTTATTAAAGTGGTTTTCGGTTTAGATAGAGAGTATATCCATAACCGAATTCCGGTCTCTTTAATAACTTTCGTAATTATTACACCGATTGGTCGTTTAATATATTTCAAAACCAAATCAATTTCAATTTCAATTTCAATTCGTAAATCAACATTTCATTTGTCTTTCGAAATCAATTTCCAAAATTTTTGTTTCAAAACTTCCAAATTCACAATTTCAAAATCTTATAATTCAATTTCAATTCAAATATTTAAAACAATTCAAATATTGATTCAAATTCGTATATAAGTTTCCTTCCGAAATCATTTAAATTAATTTAACATTCAAATCAATTTAAATCCATTTATCAACTTCATTCAATGCTCGTTAAGTAAATTTTCATTTAAAACAATTTCCATTAAATTTCCAAATCATTAAATCAATTTCTTAAGTTCAACTTCATTAAATCAAAACTTACAAATTTAATTAAATTCAATTCGTCAAATCAATTCTTTCAATTACAAGTCTTACATTAGTTTCAATAAGTCACATTTTATTTCTTGATAAAGAGATTCAATTTCACTTATTTACTTTCTTAAATAATTTTCCAAAAACTTAATTAATAAAGAAAACTCAATTTCAATTATTTACGAAATAAAATTCACTTATTCAAAAGTTCAATTTTTACTTATAAAAGAGTTCAATTCAATTTAATCATTAAATAATTTAATCTTATTTAAGTATTAAATAATTCAAGACTTAATTATTAAATAATCTCAAAGTTTAATAATTTCAAACTTAATTATTAAATCATTTCAAAGTTTAATAATTTCAAACTTAATTATAATTTCAAACTTAATTATTAAATCATTTCAAACTTAATTCAATCATTTCTCAAATTAAACAACATTCTTACATCAATTACATTGTTAATATTTTATTTCATATTTACATATTAACATTTTCCTTTCGTTACATTCAAATTCCAACTTCATTTCAAAACCATATTATTTATTCAAATAAAATCTTCGTTTTATTTTAAATCAAATTATTGACCAATCGGGTTTTATTTAATTTTCTTTCCTAGGTCAAAGTTCAATTTTGGGTATTTATCATTTCAACCCGATTCCAATTTAATTCAAAACAAAGCATAGTAAAGGGAACTTGCAGTGTGATAACTGGGATGGTGTCAAAGTAAATAAACAAGCAATAACAACAATCAATATCAATCCAATAATCAATTCAAATAATCCCGAAATAACCGTATTAATTCGCATTGTTATTTGTACGAATTAATATAATTATTTCTAGAATCTACACTATCATTTCATGTAGATTAAAGATTATTACATTACGGTTTTCACTTGTCATATATTTGCAATTTCATACATCATCAATATAACAACATACATTCAGTGGTTCAATATGTAATTAAACAAATCCTACGTGTCAATAAATTTAACAGTTAAAGGGGTCATATTATACAAATGTCAGTTAATCAAATTTAACATTTAATTATCCTATATCAAGTTCAATTTCATACTATTTATCATTTTAACATTAACAATTTAACGCCCAATATAAACATCAACAATCAATCAATTATCAGCCAAACTGTATTATCATCGCATAAATAATTAACAGATAATGGTGTCAACTGTCACAGGTGAACTGATATAGGCAATAACATATATAACAGTGTAATTAAATAACAGCAGCATATTTCAATTGTCGTTTCAATTGAAATCAAATTTAATAAATAAAAGAACGTAAATCGTGAGTGAGTGCTCACCTTTCGAGGCTAAAGAGAATAGGAGAGGGCACGGATGCGAGCACAGTTACGGACGCTGAAATTGAGTCACGAATCCAAGCAACGCTAGATGGACACGATTCGATGAATGAACTGGCACGACGGGCAAAGCTTTCGAGGCTTAGAGAAATAACGAGAATGAGAGGTAGACGGATACGGATAAGCACGGATCAAACAAGCGGAACAACAACAAAGCTAGAAAACTATTGCAACAATGTAAAAAAAAAAAAAATCTTATATTATATTTTAAAACAAGCATTCAATTTAAAACACGTATTTAATACAAAAATCTTCATATAGTAAATTTAGAATCTATATTAAATTTAAACACCTAAAAATCAAACCTCTATATACGTATTATCATTGTTATTTTCCAAAGCTTTGTATATATAATTTATATTAATCAAGATGTCAATATACCTCTTGTATACAAAACACATATATAAAATCCAACGATCTATATATCATAAAATTTTCAAACAATACTTACAAATCAATATTTAATATGTCTCATAGTTTACATGTAAACATAATATCTGTATATGGTTTAAAATCATTACAAAAATCCATTTCGAAACCATAAATTTTAAAATTGATGAACATATTATATATTCATACAGTTCAAAATATTAACATATATATAAACATAAACATACACTATTACTATAACATATATACATACTATCTGTAAAAGAGATCTATAGCAAAAGTTTATAAACTTATACATACTGATATATATGTGAATTATCTGTAAACTAATATACATATAAAACTAAAATCAAAGATATTTCCAAGTTTATACTATTTCACAGCGAAACCAAGACAAAAAGGAGTGGGATGGCTGACCCTTGAGGGCTGGTCTCAACTGCCATGCTGTAAGAAGGAGGCGAAGAGCTGCCAGTATTTGGTGAAGGTTGTACGGGTTTTGAAATGGTTGAGGTTTGAAATAGTGGAGGGCTTGCGTGGGTAAGCTGTTTGCGTGGTGATGGAAAGGTTGTCGACTGAGTTGTAGTGGAGACTGCCGGCGGTTCAAGGTAGAGGAGATGCAAGGCTCGACGGTGACTTGTGGTGCGGTGAGGAGTTTGCAAGCTGATGGGTTCAACCAAGGTGGAGGGGATAGGCCGAGTGGAGATGCGGGGTAGGTGGGGCCGGATCTATTGCTTGCGGTTGGAGAAAGTGGGAGGGACAAGTGGAGGAAATGGAAGAGGCAGTGGAGGTCGGGCTTTGAACGGAAGTGGAGGAAGACAAGGCAGGCGAGACTGTTCGGCGATGGGCTGTTGCCAAGGCGGGTGCGTGGGTTTGTTGGCGGGCCGGTGATGGAGAAATGAGTGGAAGGTAAATGGGAGGTTCATGTGGAAGGAGGAAAATGGAAGAGAAGAGAGAGCTTACTGTAAGAATTTGAATAAGATGAAAAGAGAATGGGAAGTGGGACGTGCAAGAACAAAAATAAATGAAGGGCCAATAGAAGTTTGAACGCAATTTTCTCAACCGGTGACGTTTGGGTTTTTCCAGATTATCAAAGCAAAATAAAATGAATGCCAACTCATCTCTTATTTTAAAACGGGAATGGTAAAGATAATATAGAACGAAAACAAATAAGGATTTTGAAAGTGGGAACGTCAAGAGGTGGAATTCAGAGAATAATAAAGTCTATCGTCTATCTATTTCCAAGGCTGAGCAAATGAATGGACAGGGAACAAAAAAAAAAAGACTTTAAGACCCGTACCGATATGAAATCGTCTCTGTGGATTTCGTTGCGAACCGGGCTTCAAATCACAGAAACAAATATACTGCGAATATCAGCACGACGAGACGGTCAAAACGATATATAGATATCAGTGGTACCATCATCCGATAAAAATCGATATCGGTACCAGAATACTGCTATTTTGCAGAAAATAAGAACGACGGAGCAATAGATGTCCAAATTTTGAAAAACGACAAACTGACATCTTGCTCAGAAGATGGTTTAGAATTTTTCTATGTAAAAAAACTTAGGTTTTGAAAACGTTTTAATTTCAATGCTTTTTAACCGATTAAATTGAAGTAAATTTACGCGCGAAATAAACTTTCGTATTTTCGGACGAAAATTTACCAGTCGCTATGTTTAACTAGACGTATTCCAAATATCAATTTTTTTTTTTTTAAAATTTTATCGTTTAAAATTTCACAAAATTTCAACTAATTGTGTTATCAACAGCTGAAATTTTTACGGGTCGTTACAGTTAGGCTTTTAAATCTCTCTTGGTTAAGTAGAGGAAGCAAGTATGAAGATATTCCCTTTGATACATCCTTTCGACTAGGTTTCTATTGCGAAAACCTTCCTTTACCGACCTTTCGACCCAGTCGAAACACTTAAATTCCCTTCTTTATGATCTTTCGAGGCAACTGGGGTAGTTTGATTACCCCTTCGAAACCTTCCTTTCGAAACAGTTGCGGAATATAAAAATAAGGTTTTGTGGATTTAAGGGTAAGCTTTGATTAGGTGGGTTTCAACCTTGTCAAAAACTAGGTTAATTAGAGACTTAGGATTTGTTTCAGAATCTAAGGTAAAACCAGCTTGGATAAAGGTTTTCACTCACTTGAGGTGGATGTATGATGAACGGTGATTGGTAGTAAAGAACTTGGATTACTTGAGAGAGCAGGGGTTACGACTCACTCTGAAGGTGCCTTTCGATGAGGTCGATACCTGTAAAATACAATTAAATCCAAATAATAGCCTTCAAAACAAATTTATATTCAAGAATATAAAAATCTTCCCTTTATTAGTCGAGTAATGACTACTCTGAACAATTTTCCCTAATTTGATTTACAAATTAGGGTTTTCAACTTTGCAATCTTAAGAAAATACAAGTCTAGAATGACCGAGTTTGGATCCCTAAAACAGACCCCTCGGGTCTTATTTATAGATGCGGGTTGGCACCATTCGATTCCTTTGACACTTGCGCACCCCTCTATAATGCTTTTGAATGGGTTCGAATGCCTCCGTCTTCATCGAAAGGGATAGTTGCGCGTTTTCTTCTTTATGTTGCCTCATTGTCATAAGGAATAAAGGTAAGAGCTATTGAATCCATCAACAGGTAGTTTACAGCTGTTACAAAGGTGTTGAAATGCTGATGGTTTCGATGCTTTTAGTAACTTCCAAATGTTCGCTTGCGAATTGATGCAAAACCTTCCCTGGATGTTAAATGCTTCAACCGGTTCGAAAGGCTTGCTTATGCTTTCGAAAGGGTTGTTCTGACCAAGGCATGTTTCTGAATGGTCTGAATAAAGGCGAACCTTTGGTTTCGAAAGGTTTGGCGCACACATGTAGGGTTGTCATTCCTTGTCTTCGAAAGGTGTTGCTTCAACTCAATCGGAAGGTCTTCATGCATGCGGAAGCACCTGCTTCGAAAGGGAATCTCTTGAAGCGAAAGGGTGGTTTTGACTCTTTCGACCCTTTCGAAAGGTTATGATACTTATAGTTTTTGGCTGTGCATCCCTTCGACTCCTATGAATGGTCTTAATGGAGCTTCTTTCTCTTGTTCTTTTTTGTCCTCTATCCAATCAGGTTTCGACAAGGTCGAAAGGATATGTGGTAGTAACAATAACTGGGTAAATATGAATGAATCGTAATCAATTAAAAGGCAATACAGAAGGGACAAACAGGAAATAAATAAAAGATAACAAAGATGATTGATTAATCTATCCTCTTTGACAAACTTAACATATGCAACATTCAATTAATAATAAATGAATCATTATGACACAAAAATAAGAACAGCCAACAATAATTGATATGAATATACTATTGTCTCATTTTAGATTGTTTGTTAAAAATAAAGCAATTAAATTATACAATTTGAAATATGAACATTAAATGTTATGAACCTTAAATGTTATATGTACATGTACATATAACTGTAATTATGTGTATTTAAAGATTAAACTAAAACTTCTTAATTAATTCAAAATAAACTTCCATATTGCATTAAAAAATTTAGATGTATTTGTGAACTTATGTAAACTTAAATAATTAACAAAATACATATATGTACAATTAAATCAAGAGATATAACCTACATGAATAAAATTTTCTTTTCCTTTTTTTTATAAAAAAAAAGTGAAACATACTAAACTAAACAACATGTTAACAATCATTTAAATATTTAAAGAAGGATATTTGAGATATCAAACAGAGTAAACATTTAGAAAATGATTGTAATTAATTTGTCATCGAAACATTCTTTAATCATATATAAGTTTTTATTACATTACATATGCAAATAATAAGAATATACAAACTTTCAAATCTAAAATATATACTTTGATTTAGGTGCTTAAAATATAGATCTACAATTAAAACATTATACTAATAATATACAAATCATTGTTTTAATTTATCAAAATAAACCGAATCAATTAATATGAGCACACAAACTTTCAGAACTAAAGAATTACACTTTGATTTGAAAGTTTAAAACATAGATCTATGATTAAAACATTGTAAAATTATACATAAAAATTTTAGTTTTGATTCATCCAAATAAAACTCCAATCAATTCATATAATAAACAATTCAAACTACATTTTTCAAATCAAATGAGACAATATTATATGCATATAAATTATGATATTCAATTTTATTCATTTTTATTTTCACTTTATAACTTAAGTTTATATTTATTTCTAGCAAACAACATTCCAAAAATTATTCAATTCATTTTACAACTTAAGTTGAATTTTATTAGTTCATTCCATTAATTCATTACAAATCAAATTTAATTTCGCTTAACTTTGTTTAAGTCAAATTCCATTTCAAAATTCATTTTATTTAACTTAATCTTAAGTTAAATTTCATTTCATAATTCAATTTCAATTTTTCTTTTCTTAACATTTACATTCAACAAATTCTGATTTTTTTTTAACTTACTAATTCTCAAAATTTATAAGTTATAATCTTATTTTCTTATGTTTTCAGCAAAACACTTAGATAACAACTTTCAAAATTTAAACACCCAGTTTTTTTATTTTCCAACCATTTTGAAATCATATATAAATATATATACGTAATTCCTTTTTATATCAAATCATACTTTAGAATTTTAAACAAAACTTGTTTACCAAAATAAAATACCAATAGCAAATCACTATGGTAGCAATCCATCACTCAGAAACTCGAAAATGAATACTGATGATGTTGCAGTCATCACCAGAATTATATTCCAGCGACTAAAGTGAGTTCAGTGCATAATAAAGGATGTCAAAAAGAAGGTAAAGAATAGTACATATGGGAGAAATAATTGATGCCAAAGGCCTACAATGCCACCCTACATCAACAATGGTTAATAGACAATGTCATAAGTCATCAAAAATGCTGAGGATATCGGATGCCATCAACACCGCATACCACTTATAAAGCTTTATAAAGCTGGATGAGTGATGCCATATCTCATTACGGTGGTGATGACGTCGGAAAACTCTATGTCGAAAGCCATCAATGTTATGGCAGCATGATACAACATTGATTCCACATCACATTGATGCCGCATTCCATCAATGTAGCACTTCCCCCATGAAGCCAGAAGAATCAATGTCGCTTCAGGTTAATACTGCAACTCTCCAATGCCATCTTACTCTGATGTCATCCTTCAAGTGATGCCACATCTCATCAATGCTGCCTCTTATCAATGTTGCTTCTCCATTGATACATCCTCTTAGCAATGCCGCTTCTCTATTGATGTCGTCTCTCATCAATGCCACTTCTCTCCAATGTTGCCTTTTACCAATATCGTTCCCTGCCGATGCTATATAAGGATTTTCGCATTATTCAATTTCTAAAATTGATACCAAAGTTCAATCAGGCAAGTATGGATGTCGATGTCATGGCTCATCAACACATACAAAGAATGTCATAGATTATTAAGTTGTTAACCCTCTTTTATTCAGCGACCTAGCGACCTACTCGAATCAACGACTTAAGGGAATAAGCGACTTAACTAACCAAGGCATGTGCGACCTAGCGACCTATAGCACAAAACAGCTCAATACGGTACGACCTAACGAGATAAGGAAGCAGCGACCTAACTCATGAAAGTCTCCTGCGACCTAATGAGATAAGGAAGCAACGACCTAACTCCTGCGATTCAATGAAGGCAATGACCTAGCGAGATAAAGAAAGAATGACCTAACGACCTAGCATGCTCCAGAGTTAAGCCGCATGCCCTGCCTCTTCTATTAGGTCGCTCACGACCTAATCTTGCCGAGATAACTTCTGAACTGCACATACTAAGTCGCTCACAGCCTACATCTCGTCCAGAATGGTTCCATTAAGTCGTTAACGACTTAAGCTACCTCGTGATGGCTCCTAGGTCGCAAAATTCTTAGGTCGCTCACGACCTAAAACATAGCCGACCCAAGCCCAGTTTTTTCCTATAAATACCCCGCCTACTCCGCACTTGAAGGGGGACGATTTTTATGAAACGCCAAGACTCTGCTCTTTTCTCTACTGACTCCAACACTTTGAAAGCAAAGGACACTTGAAAGAACATTCGGAAAAGATCGAGTTCATTGAACATGAATCCAAAGAGCTTTTCTGCATCAAAGTTCTGATTACTTGTCTTGATTGTGTTGTAATCAAAGAATTATTGTAAAATCTGTAATCGAATCAGTCATAGAAGAGATTAAGTGGGCGTAGGCTTGACTTTGAGCCGAACCACTATAAAACTATTGTCTTTTACTGTTTTCTGCTATTTTCTGCTTACTTTTAGTTCCCTAACCAACGGGTGGTGCTTTCGCTATATCACAAATCACACCAGGGTGTTAGCGTACATTTTTAGCGTTAACATTTTTGGTGCTTTCATTGAGAGATCGAACTCAGGAGTGCTCTCATCATTGCTTCACAAAGATTTGTGGAAAGACTCTCCCTAAAAACCAGAAGCCTATCCGAAATTATGGCTCCTGGAAGGAAAAGTAAGTCTACTAGATCTGGAAATGCTTATAACAACTAAGCCACTTCTCCCGCGTCAAATCAAGCGGCTCCTAGTGTTGGAGTCACAAGGGAAGAATTGGATGTTGTAGTGTCTGGGTTGTATCAACAAATGGAAGCCCAGAGCACTTTAATGTTGGACAAGTTGAATGCTTTGCTTGGAGTTAACCAGCAACCGAAAAACAATGAAGAAACCTTCGCTGAAGATGTTCATAATTCCCAAGGGAAATGTATTCCTCAAAGGGCAGCTGGCACCGCCGAAGGGGCACCTCCCCAAGCTGTAGGTTCAAGGCCGCAACCAACTCTTCGTGAACGTTCGTCCAGGCAAACTTCCGAAAAAGTAGTGACGTCTGTCCCGCGGGGCCTCTAAACGATGAGGAGTACCTCTCGGGAATGATTCGACAAATCATGAAAGATAGCATGCGAAGGGAGGAAGATGAAAGTGACTGGGAGTTCGCTCCAAGTAAAACTCCTTTTACTGAAAGAATTCTGAAGGCTGAATTTCCGAGGAAGTTTGTTCCCCCCACTATTCCAGCTTATCGGGGGACAAGCGATCCTAACCAGTTCTTATACAAGTATGACTGACATATGACAGGTGCCAGAGCAACAGACGAGATCAAATGCAGATACTTTCCTGTGTATTTGGAGGGAGTGGCCTTGCTTTGGTTCACGAAGCTGCCAGTTCGATCCGTGGATCAATTCTCCGACCTAACTCGGAAGTTCAAAGATCAGTTCAGGTTATATGCTTCGAAGGCCAAGGACATAATGTCACTATCCAACCTCGAACAAAGCCCAGGAGAGTCTATCAAATCTTTCTTAAACCGCTTCAATATAGCCTTGGCCGAAGTTGATAATGCAAAGCCTCGGATGATTCTGACTTACCTGATGCGAGCTATTGACAAATCAATTGAATTTGGAAAATGGCTAAAGATGAAAGAGCCAAATTCACTTGAGAAGTTCTATTAGAAGGCCGATGAATTCATGCGCTTAGAAAGCCGTCCTGTGCCAACAAAACTAGACGTGGCTGAGGTTAAGAATAACAATGTTGCTACCAACAAAAAGGAATCTGGCGGCCATAAGAGGGAAAATGACAGTAGGAAGGGGTAGAAAGATGTGAAGAAACTTCGCTACTTTAAGCCTTCGGATTTTACTCCCCTAACCGATACTCCAGAAAACATCTTTTTCGCAACCAAGGATGCGGTCGAATACCCCAAACCACGTGAGATGAAGCTTGGGAAAAATTCTATGCATAATGGGAGATTCTGTCGGTTCCACAATCAACCTGGCCATGACAATAATGAATGTCGCCATTTAAAGAATTTGATTGAAGAGCTGCTGAGACAGAATAAACTGCAGCAATATGTGAAGAGAAATAGAGCTGACCCAACCTCATCTACTCAGGGGCAACAAGTTCCTGCTCATCAACTTAACTCAGGTGAGAGGACTGCAGCGCAGGATTCTTAGAGGCCCATCATTAATGTTATCACAGGGGCTCCTCACCCAGCAGGCAGAAGTTGGGGTGAGATGGAGAGATATGCTCACGCTTTGAGATATGCCCTGGCGGAAGAAAATGTTTTTGTCTTGGAAAATGCTGCACCTTTAAAACAGCAAAGAACTTTTAACGATGACATTGTATTCCGGGCTAGAAACTCTGTTAGTGTTGAGGCTCCCACCATGGATCCCTTAGTGATATCTACAGGCATCGGATCAGCTATTGTAAGGAGGGTGCTTGTTGACTGTGGCGCCTCTTGCAATATCCTCTTCAGAAAGACATTTGATCAGATGAAAATTCCCATGGCTGATGTCCAAGCTTCCTCACAGAAAATTGTTGGGTTCACTGGAGAACCAAAACAACCTATTGGGACTATTGACCTATTTGTAGAGCTCGGAGAAGGTGAAAAGAAAGTGGCCCGAAAGCAAACTTTTGTGATTGTTGATGAATTCTCCGCTTACAATGCCTTCTTGAGACGACCAACTCTTGCCGCATTCAAGGCCATTCTCGCCCCATGGTGCCTGAATATGAAGTTCCCCACTGATAATGGCGTTGGTGTAGTGAAGGGAGACCAAAATGCCGGGCGAGAATGCTATTTCATAGAATTGCGGGAAAGGAGGAAAAGAGAAATGGGTAAAGATGCGGCAGCTCCGCTCTGCATCAAAGAACCCACCTTGTAGCAATTACGGGGTGGACCCTGCACTGGTGAGCACAGCGGTGCACGAAAAGAGATTGATCCCAAAAAAACCAGTGCAGGGGAAGTAGAGTGGTGCCGGTGGAAGTGACGGTGCCAATACCCGTTGACCCGAATGACCCAAACAAGGTGCTGAATGTGGGTTCACAACTTGGTATGACGGTTCAAAATATGCTGATATCATTCTTGAAAGCAAACCTGGATGTATTCGCTTGGAGTCATGCTGACATGTGTGGAATATCTCCCGAAATTGCAGTGCTTGCTTTGAATATTGATCCAAAATTTACACCCGTAAAGCAAAAAAGAAGAACCCAAGGTCCTGAAAGGTCGACAGCATTAAAAGAAGAAGTAGATTGGCTCATGGAAAATGGCTTCATCAGAGAATCCACTTATCCAAATTGGGTTTCTAATCCGGTGTTGGTTAAAAAAGAAAATGGGAAGTGGAGAGTATGCATCGACTTTTCAGACTTGAACAAAGCATGTCCTAAAGACTGTTTCCCGTTGCCCAGAATTGATCAGTTGGTGGATGGAATAGCCGGGCATGAATTAATGTCTTTTATGGATGCTTACTCAGGATATAATCAAATCATGATGCATGAGCTAGATCAGGAGGACACGAGCTTCATCACTGATGTTGGTCTTTACTGCTATAAAGTCATGCCCTTCGGACTAAAGAACACGGGGGCAACTTATCAAAGACTTGTTAATGCCATGTTCAAACCACAGATTGGGAAGACTATGGAAGTATATGTTGATGATATGTTGGTGAAATCGAAGAAGGCAGTAGACCACATGGATCATTTGGCAGAAATGTTCACGGTCCTCCGAAAATATGGGATGAAGCTAAATCCTCTGAAATGTTCGTTCGGGGTAGAGTCCAGAAAATTCTTGGGTTTCATTGTGAGTGCTAGGAGCATCGAAGCTAATCCTGCTCAGATTACTGCTTTAAGAGAAGTCAAAGCCCCTAGAACAAAGAAGGAATTGCAAAGCCTCAACGGGAAAGTCGCTGCTTTGAGTCGGTTTATTTCCAGGGTCACTGATAAATGCATTCCCTTCTTTGACGCTCTGAAGAAAGGAAAGAAAAACTTTGAGTGGACTCCCAAATGTCAGAAAGCTTTTGAAGAACTGATTCGTCACATGGAAAAGCCTCCAATACTTTCTCAGCCCAACAATGGTGAAGATCTTTTCATATACTTAGCAGTTTCATCTCATGCTCTCAGTGCAGCATTGGTACGGGAAAACGCAAAAGTTCAGCACCCGGTTTATTACATCAGCAAAAGATTCACTAGGGCAGAGATGAATTATTCAAAACTGGAAAAGCTCGCCTATTGTCTATTGATTGCATCCAGAAAGTTGAGGCCATATTTCCAGGCTCATCCTATTAAAGTCCTCACTGATCAACCTCTAAAGCAAGTCCTGTTTCGCCCTGAAACTTCGGGTCGTCTTCTGAAATGGAATATTGAACTCAGTCAATACGATATCACCTACCATCCTCGAAGAGCAATCAATGGACAAGCTTTAGCAGATTTCATTGCAGAATACACAGATAAAGGTGGCAGTGAGGAAGAAGTGACTGAGGACATCCTGATCCGATGGAAATTGTATGTTGATGGTTCAAGAAATGACTATTGTTCTGGAGCTGGGGTTGTGCTTGAAACCCCCGAAGGGCGGTCATTGTGATATGCATTGAGATTAGAATTTCCTTCGACAAATAATGAAGCCAAATATGAAGCTCTTAATGCCAGCTTGAAGATTGCTAAAGAACTGAACATCAAAGTACTACAGATCTTCAGTGATTCCCAACTTATTGTATGCCAAGTCAAGAAAGAGTTTCAAACTAAAGGAGGAAATCTGCCAGCTTACTTATCAAAGGCCTGGGAGCTTCTCGATAATTTTGATCATTATACAATAAACCATATACCCCGGGAAGAGAACATGAAGGCAGATTCTCTCGCAAAATATTCAAGCTCTTGCGAAGCTTAATTATTGGGATTGGTCCCTGTAGAAGTCTTGTCAGCTCCAAGTACTGATGAGATGGATATTGACTGGATCATGGCTGTATCTCAAGAGCAGGAGTCGTGGTTGACCCCGATCAAGGAATATCTACTCAACGACACCCTGCCAGAAAACTCAAAAGAACGCCAGAAGCTGTTAAGAAAAGCCCCGAGATATGTAATTCAAGACGGCCATTTGTACAGACAAGGATTCTCGATGCCATTACTCTGATGTGTAACCAAAGAAGAGGCTAATACAATTTTAGCTGAGGTGCACGGGGGAGAATGTGGGGATCATTCAGGTGGCCAAACTCTTGCAAAGAAAATTCTCCGCTATGGGTATTTTTGGCCGGATATTAATCGAGATGCTACTAGCTACTCCCGAAAGTGTGACGGATGCCAAAGATTTGCAAAAATCCCAAGAGCACCTTCCACCGTGCTAACACAAATGGTCAGTCCATGGCCATTCGCCATTTGGGGGATAGATCTCATTGGGCCTATGCCGATTGCCAGATCCAGAATCAAATATGCTATTGTTGCTGTTGATTATTTCACTAAATGGGCTGAAGCTGAACCATTGGCTACTATTACCTCTAAAAAGATGATAAACTTTGTGACCAAAAATATCATTTGCAGGTATGGTGTGCTTCAGAAGATAATCACAGACAATGGTACCCAATTCGAAAGCGAAGAATTCCAGGACTTTTGCAGGCGATTCAAGATCCGAAAAAGCTTCGCAGCGGTGGCTCATCCGTAGGCAAACGAGCAAGTGGAAGCAGTGAACAAAATTATCAAATCAACCATCAAAAAACAGCTGGAAAAAGCAAAAGGTGGTTGGGTCGATAAGCTGCCACTAGCACTATGGGCATATAGAACTACCCACAAAACTGCGACTGGACATACTCCATTCTCATTAGCATATGGATCAGAAGCAATGATTCCAGTGGAAATAGAGGTCCCCTCACACAGGAGAATTCATTTCAACCAAGCTGAAAATGAAAAGCTGCAACTTGAAGCACTTGACTTGCTTGATGAAAGAAGGAAAGAAGCTGAACTCAGAGTTGCAGCTCATCAGCAAAGGATAGCCAGGCACTTTAATTCTAAAGTTCGCCAACGCAGCTTTGAAATTGGGGATCTAGTCTTGAAATGGATCATGACAACAACAGGAGTGTTTGGGCCAAACTGGGAAGGGCCATATGTCATTGGTAAAAAACTTCTTGACGGCACTTTCAAACTCACAACTGTCGAAGGAGATACAATTCCGAGGGCCTGGAACAGCAATCACTTGCGTCCATATTTTACTTAAAAGCTATGCTTAAATTTGTAAAATAATTATGGATGTATCATTCTTGTATTGTAAGCCATTGTAAAATCAGTGTGAATCAATAATAAGAACTATAAAGTGGATGTAGGCCCGATACTTGGCCGAACCACTATAAATCTTGTGTTCTCTACTACTATAAAATGCCCGTCTCATTTCGATGTGCAAACATCTTAAATATGTTGCTAAAATTTCGATTTAACATTGCAGGCTATCAAAGCAAAGCTTACCTATTCGACACATCACATGGCCAAGCGATTCCCATAAATCACTCGACAAACAAATATCAAGCCACAAAAATTCCTGATTCAATTCCTACATAAGAAGTACTTCTCACAAACAGTTGGTGATTCCACCGAAGGGGCACCTTCCCAAAGTGAAGGTTCCAGGCCCTTGCTAACTGATTGCGATCGTTTGTACAAACAGACATCCGGTCAAGTAGCTTGCGTCTGCCCGTGGACACACTTAACAATGAAGTACACTTCTCTGGAAGAATCAAACAACCTGCAAAAGAAAGGAACATATACTCAGATGTGATAACAAGGAATCGCTGAGGGACATATGATGAAAAGATATTGGCAAGCAGACAAAAACAGCCAAAACGGAATCTTGTCTCTCAACAAAAAAGGTTGGTGGAACCACCGAAGGGGCACCTTCCCAAAGAGAAGGCACCGGGTCCTTGCCGCTTAATTATGATCGTTTGTGCAAACAAACATCCAATTAAGTGGCTTGCGTCTGCCCCGTGGAACCACTTAACTGTGAGATGCAACCTTCCTGGCAAACGACACAATTCAAAGCCCTCTCCGGAGGCACAATTTAAAGCCCTCTCCGGAGGCACAACTCAAAGCCCTCTCCAGAGGCACAAGCCCTCTTCGGAGGCACAATTTAAAGCCCTCTCCAGAGGCACAATTCAAAGCCCTCCAACGAGGCACGCTGTAAAATGAAATGTTTTTCTCAACCAAAATGGTTGGTGGTACCACCGAAGGGGCACCTTCCCAAAGTGAAGGCACCGGGCCCTTGCTAGTTAATTGTGATCGTTTGTGCAAACAAACATCCGATTAGGTGGTTTGCGTCCGCCCCGTGGATCCATTTGACTGTGAGAAATAACTTTCAAGCAAACAAATAAAGCCCTCTTCGGAGGCACATTTCTACTCTCATGGGAACATTCTTCCCAAAAAAAGTTGAAGTGCAAAACAAAGCCCTCTTCGGAGGCACACTTCTACTCTCATGGGAACATTCTTCCCTAAAAAAGTTGAAGTGCCAAATAAAGCCCTCTTCGGAGACACACTTCAAAGCCCTCTTCGGAGGCACACTTTAAAGCCCTATAACGAGGCACGTCCAAAAAAGAAGAAATGTTATCTCTTGAAAAAGTCATTGATGGAACCACCGAAGGGGCACCTTCTCAAAAGGAAGGTTCTAGGTCGCAGCTAAATGCTCGCGATCATTTGTGCAAACAAATATCCGATAAAACAGCTGACGCCTGTCCCGTGGGTCCACTTAGCGACGAGACATAACTTTCTGACAAACAGATCAGAGCCTTCTGCGGAGGCCCGCTTCACCGTGTAGGGGAATCCACTTTTCAAAAATGAAAGTGATCATCTCCGAAAGTTGAAGTGTAAAAAAAAAGAGAAAGAAAACTTCTCCGATACAAAGCACACTCTACTAAAGCAGAATAATATTTCCTCAAAACGGAAGAATTATTCTCTAGAATAAGAGTACAAGTCTTTTCAGAATATTGCAATAAGCCGTGGTATGGAGGCAATATAGCTATATTAATAAAAACAACGCTCAAACAGCATACCACGAGCTCACTGCAGTATCATACAAAGAGAATAAAGAAACTTGTGCGAAAATAAGGAATAAATGCATTCACAAATACTGACAAGAGATTGTACAAGTAAAAGAGTCATTTTATTCCATACTATAAAGAATTTTATACATGTGCAGGTTTCAAAAGGCGGGGGCCTGTACCCGCACAATCTCCGGTCGATACAAGTCTTTATATACAAACAAAAAAGCAAAACAAGAAGGATAGAACCAAACTCATTTCTTCTTTCTCCCGCCGCCTTTGGAGCCCTCACCTGGTTTAATGGTTAACTTCGCAAGCCGGCCTGGACGAGTCGCGGAAGAAGGAGAAAGAGGTGCAATTGGGTCCTCTTCCACTTTCTCATCACTAGCAGAAGCGTCCTTCTTCTTCTTTGAAATTACACGTTTTCCCCTCTTCTTTGAAGAAGATTCACTGCCCAGAGAGATAAGATCACTCAGCTTTGTGTCATCGGCAGTAAACTTCTCCGGAGTCCTTTCACCCTCCTCAAGATCTTCAGCTTTATGCTCCTGTGAAGCGGCCGGGTCATCTAAGCCTTGAAGAGCTTCTATTTGTTCTTCTTGTGATCCCGGTTGAGAAACAGAAGGAGGGGTAACTTGAAGAAGTGGAGGAGCAGCAGCTGGGGGAGGCGAAGCCTGTAAAGCACTTGTTGTTTTCGCTATAGAAGAAGAAAAGTTAAAAACATCAGTATTCCCCGCAAAGAGAGGAGATAGTGGCACATCGAGGCTTAAGTAATAAGCAAAAAGTTCATCGAGCTCGTGTGAAGCAAACGAGCAGTCCACTTGAGCCGGATCAGAATTGAAGTTACCTGAAGAGCTTGGCTTTATCACGTCGATTTCATAATCTTGAGCTTCAGTGCTTTCTTAGGCCTCTTCTTCGGCGTGAGCGGTTTTAGCTTCGGTTTTGGCTTTAGTAGGAGGCAGAGAATGGAAACTTGAGCCAATAATATCAACGTCGACCGAAGACGAAGGACGGGTTGGATTGGTCAAAGGTACCTTCCCTGGACGCTCTCCTTCCGCTACTTCGGCTCGCTGATTAGCAAGTTGTTCTTTCCCTCTCGCAAGGGCGGTACGACCCTCGTCGTCCAAATAATTAGCCTCAAAATACTCCTCGGTGTAGCCAGCATCTTTGAGTACTTCAACTGCTGCCTCACACACTTCAGCCAATGTAATCTCATACTTCGGGCTCAAGAAAGAAATACTGCCACGCCCCAAGACGCTAAGAACATAAAACTCAAATAAAGTGGAGCTAATGTTGGCCTTAGTCGCCTCGTGCGAATGTTCAGCTGCCGCTTTTCCAGAAATGGCGTCGTCATGCTCTTTTTCAGCCTTAGAAAGCTGGGCCTTTAACATCGCAATCTCCAAGTCTTGAGAACTAGTCTTTTCCCGCAGCTGAGCAGCATCTTTGCGGTACATTTCAACAATTTTCTACTCTGCCTCAAGCTTAGCCTCAACATCTCGCTGAGCAGCGTGGGCGTCTCTTACTTTCTTTTGGAGAACCTCTTCCTTTTGTGTATAAGAAGTGGAAGAGGTAGCGAGCTCATCTTTAAGTTTCTTGACTTCAGCCTCAAGTCTCTCGTTATCAGTAGTTATGTTCTTCATTTCCGTATCATGATGATCGAGAACTTTTTGCCACTCAGATTTGTCGCTCTCCATGGTCAGCATAGCCTCAAGATTTAGGCGGTTTACTCTCTGGAGTTCATCGACTAGTTTTTGCCAACCGGACATTCTTTCAATATCGAGCTTGACAGCATCAAGATTTCTCAACATGGCTTGTTTGTCAATTGGAACTAAGTCCAGATCGAAGCGCACTCCTTTCAAGCACCAATTCGAAAATCGGCTTTGGAGTGCAGGCGGAGGTTTTTCAACTTGATAAGGAGGCCTATTGATGATGGCTTGAATATCAGCTCTTTTTAGGGCAGGAGAGCTAGAGGGAATATCTAGAGAGACGGAAGCAGCGGGCACTTGAGAAATTTCAGATGAAGGCATTTCACTGAGCTTGGCCCGCTTGCTTGGATCTTCAGTTATATGACTCTTCCCCCTATCATCATGAGATTTTCTTTTGTGGGAGTCATCATCCCTTTGATAAGAGTCATGACGGTCGTCTCTCCTTCCATACCGCTCTTCTTAAGCCTGTCTTTCACGAGCCTTCCTAGCTGCTCTCTCTTTATCAGTCTCCCTAGGGGTAGGAAGATAACGTCTGGGATCATAAGCGTCACGCCTTGCATGGCGTAGAAAGTCATCATAATACAAGCCGCTGCGTCCCATGGGAGAACCTAAAAGTAAAGAAGAGACAAAAATTTAGAAATCTCCGAAATAAAGAAGCTAAGTGCGCATAATTGCCAAAAGTCCTAAGTGTGTGTGGCGTGCGAACTACGTGCATCAAGCTACAAACCACTCTTCAGCTTAGGAGTGATGTCGGCTTTTGCGGCAGGAGTCAACTCTTGGGTTGACGGGATTGGTCGCAAGACGGACGTCGCTTCAATTGATGGAGAAACAAGCTTAGATGCGGTGGTATCATCTTTAAAGAGCTCCTATGAAGTCACCATAAAGTCGCTCAGTCCCCCAAAGATGTCATTACCATTATGCCCAACGGAAGGGGTTATATCAGTAGTGCCTTCTTCACCACGTTTTCCGCTCTCCGTAACAGAGCTTTCTTTTTCAGCTCCCTCATCAGCCTCTTTAGTAGTCTTCCCATAATGTTGAGAAGGTTCCTCTTCTTCAATAACTTGGGGAAGTTTAGATTTGCCAGATGACCTCGCACCGTCAGCAGAACCGGAACATTTCACTACTGAAGTTTCTACAATGGGTTCCTTCGATGCGGATTCCTCTGCGGAAGCTGGGGCATCTGACGCTTCTGTTTGAGAACTGGGGGCGTCACGAGACTGAATAGATCGAGAGGAATGCAAGAGTCCGAATTGATGCAGAAATTCGTTCCTCTATAGAAATTTGATACTTCTCTCGTTGGCAGCTATAGCACTCAATCTTCCAAAAGTTGATTTGTGACTGGAATCTTTAGAGGGAGGAGGAAGTGCTGCAAAAGTAAAGAATGAAGTTAGCACTTGGCGGCTCAAATTTTGAAAGGCTCAGAAATGAAGTAAACGGAGATAAGTAGTCTTACTTCCTACTCTCCAGATGCCGTAGAATCCCGGGGGGCAACGGACATAGAAGAATTGGTTTAAAAACCAGTGAGCGCTCTCAAGCAGATCCGTAATTAGCTTACAGTTCCTTGCACTCCTTATGAGAGTAATAGAAGGTGATCTTTGTTCCTCCCTAATGTACACAGATAACAGATCTCCTCGAAGCTTGGGAGGTGGTCAAGCGTCCTCCTGAATAGTATGCACAACCCTATCAAAATGGCATAGCCATTGGGGTGCAACTGGAATGGAGAAATAGTTAATCGGAGGAGAAGTGTTATAAGAAAGTCATTGAAGGGGGGAATAGCTCCGTTCAGACACATGTGATGGTTGACTGCAATGAAGCCATGTGGCGGCCTGTCGGCAGTGTCGTTTACTCCAGGAAGCAGAGCATCCGCTTCAACGATGCCAAATTGCACACATAGCTGGTTGAAGGTCCGTTGGTTCAATGAAGTTGGAACTCTTTCCGAAGGATTATCCAGAGGGGCAGCAATCGGGAAAACTTCATCGGTCCAATCTACTATCTCTTCTTGTACTTGTTGAGAAGTCATTCTACACAAGGAACTGGATATTCAAATATGAAGGTGCACGTTTCCTAAAAGTGTGTGAAGTGTTGTGCAAAGCTACTGAAATAACAAGTAAATAAAGTAAAACTTGAAATAAATACTGGTTGGCGCACGTTAATTCAGGAAGATTCAAGGCTTGTTATTGTATCAAAATTAAGTGTAGTATCAATGCAAATAATATTCAGCGATAAGCAGTTATAACTGTATAAATTTTGCGTTGATGCTCCATTTAAGTCAGTTGATTCACAACATTTCACTTTTAATTAGATTCATATTATTTTACTTAAGTAAAATATTAGCTCTTTGATCTAATCCATCACTCGATGTGGGCAGTCGATGATGAGTATATTCGTCCCAGTTTTCTGCAAATGTTGTATTTAACAGGTTGTTAGTTTAGAAGTCTGTGAAAGAGTGCAACAGGTTCTGGCAGTTCAAATTAGAGGTTCAATCAAATTCTGGCTAATTTTACAAGTATTCAAATGCTGTTCATTCCTTAAGTCGCAGGAATGACTTAAGTTAGCTCGAGACTCCTTTAGGTCGTCCAGTTCATGTCCAAACGACCTATCATAGGTCGGGCTTCCCTAAGTCGCTCTGTTTAAGTTATGAAGTTCATCAGTTAAATTCCTACGAGTTAGAGCTATGCTGCGGGATAAGTTAGGTCGCGAATTCTTTAAGTCGTTCTGCTTTAAGTCGTTAGGTCGCAGTTCCTTATGTCGTTCAGAGTATGATGATAAGTTGCTAAGTCATTCATTAAGATAGGTCGTGCGATTCGTATCCAAACTGCTAAGTCCTAGGTCGTTCAAAGCTCCTAAGTCGAGCACTTCCTAACTCTCCTTAACTCGCTAACTCCTCTTCTTTCAACCAATCGCCTAACCCACTAACCCGTTAACCCAATAACCCGTTAGCCTCTCTACAATAAAATCCACCATCTCTCCACATCACCAGATCATCCAAAACCGATTCAAATCACCTCAAATCCATCATAAATCCAATGCACTGCTGTGCTCTCATGAATTACAGCGACAACATGTCCAATAACGATCAAAAATCGATCGTAACATGATTCGTGGCGAAATGCAGCATGTGAAATCGGACTAGGGTCGAAAAATGGAGGATTCACGATTCGGTGATGGTCGTGGTTGAATAATGGTCGGAATTCACTTACGTAGTGTGATTGTAGAGATGATCGACGACTGGTTAATTTGAATTCTTCTTTGAGAGCTCGAAAATTCTTCAAAGGCGGTTTAGAGTGTTAGAGCAGGTAAAGAAAAGAAGGAGTGATCTTAGCGACTTATATACAGGGGCAGTGGAACACGAACCGACACGAACGACCTAACTCTCTCATAAGTCGCTCACAACTTAACGACTCAGGATGGCGCGAGTTAAGAGATATCGAAGCACACGACCTAGCTCCTAGGCGTATACTTCGAGGGGCAAGTTTTAACCCTCTTTTATTCAGCGACCTAGCGACCTACTCGAATCAACGACTTAAGGGAATAAGCGACTTAACTAACCAAGGCATATGCGACCTAGCGACCTATAGCATAAAACAGCTCAATACGGTACGACCTAACGAGATAAGGAAGCAGCGACCTAACTCCTGAAAGTCTCCTGCGACCTAACGAGATAAGGAAGCAACAACCTAACTCCTGCGATTCAATGAAGGCAACGACCTAGCGAGATAAAGAAAGAACGACCTAACGACCTAGCATGCTCCAGAGTTAAGCCGCATGCCCTTCCTCTTCTATTAGGTCGCTCACGACCTAATCTTGCCGAGATAACTTCTGAACTACACATATTAAGTCGCTCACAGCCTACATCTCGTCCAGAATGGTTCCATTAAGTCGTTAACGACTTAAGCTACCTCGTGATGGCTCCTAGGTCGCAAACTTCTTAGGTCGCTCATGACCTAAAACATAGCCGACCTAAGCCCAGTTTTTTCCTATAAATACCCCGCCTACTCCGCACTTGAAGGGGGACGATTTTTCTGAAACGCCAAGACTCTGCTGTTTTCTCTACTGACTCCAACACTTCAAAAGCAAAGGACACTTGAAAGAACATTCGGAAAAGATCAAGTTCATTGAACATGAATCCAAAGAGCTTTTCTACATCAAAGTTCTGATTACTTGTCTTGATTGTGTTGTAATCAAAGAATTATTGTAAAATCTGTAATCGAATCAGTCATAGAAGAGATTAAGTGGACGTAGGCTTGACTTTGAGCTGAACCACTATAAAACTGTTGTATTTTACTGTTTTCTGCTATTTTCTGCTTACTTTTAGTTCCCGTACCAACGGGTGGTGCTTTCGCTATATCACAAATCACACTGGGGAGTTAACGTACATTTTTAGCATTAACATAAGTCAAAACGATATCATGCATGCCATTGAGATAAGCTATTGATGCTACATGTCGATCAAGTTGCGTATGTCTACCTTTATAAATACAAACCTAGAGGCATGGAGGAAGGTGTGGTTAATTATTTGCTCATTCTCACATTTTAAATTTTGTAACCTTAAATAAATTTGGGGATTTTTGTGCCAATTTTAATTCATATGACCTTTAAGTGAACATGGGCTTATACAATTACAATTGCATAACATATTGAATAAAGTGCTCATGATTCCTATGCATTATTGATTTCAGCATAAATTTGGCTTCAATATTAAGTATCTCCACATGACCTTGGCTTTTCCATTGAACATACAAGTGATATCAAGCTTCATTCATAACTTGAATTGTGACTTGTTTTGAATTCCTAAGCACTTGAGAGTTCAATCACAACTTGCTTTGAATTCCCAAACACTAATGTTTTCAAGATTAATATTGGTTACACATAGAGCATGTGCCTTCCTAACGAACTAGACTAGGATTGCCTTAGTCTTTCCTTAACCAAGTTTAATTCTTCTTACACTTTTTTGGGGTTAACGAATAAATTCCTCAACATTTTATCGCTAGAATGAGGACTTGAACCTCCGATTCCATTTGATTCTCTCCTCAAATTAATTTAACAAACAGGGGAAAAATAAGAAAGTTAGCATTACAAATGAAGGAGTTATACAGCAAATGATCTTAGAAGATAATGTTATTTCAAACTTCGATTTAGAGAACACATAAATAGGGAAAAATTCAAGTGAAGCCAAAATTCATGATTTAATTTAGAAACTTGTAGATATGCGAGATCTCCTTGAAAAGGTTCTTTCTTAGAAATCTCCTAAAACTACAAGACTTACCAAAAAAAGAGAGGAAATAGAAACTCCAAGAAGAAATTTAGAAAACTCCATGCTCAAAGGCAAGAATAATGGCAAAAGTATTACATACCCCTATAGAAATGAAGGACTCAAGATAGAGGACCGACAATGTGCTCTTCAAAGTTACAAATAACGAAGGACAATAAGGCTAAATTGAATCTATGAAAGGAACATCAAGAAATTCATGCAGGAAGGCCCCCTAAACAATCAGTTAGTTCAATCTCATATAAAGAGTATCAACCCCTTGAAGAGGACTACCATAATGATGAAACCTACTCAAAGGACATGACCAACGAAATAGTAACGGATACGCTTAACCTTAAATTAAAGAAAACCTTGGACTTAAGGGTTAATGATAATCTCTAAGACTCTCCTTTTACAGAGAAGATAGCAGTTGTTAAGATTCTATCCCACATCAAAATTCCTTCACTAAAGTATGATGGAACCATGACCAGATGATCAACTTTAAAAATCAAATGGATTCACATACCACGTTTGGGGTAGTTCGTTGTAGACTCCTTCCCATGACTTTTCATGAAGTAGCATCAAAATGGTATAAGCATTACCAAAAAAAATCATATACTATTGGGAGCAGTTTTTCTATAAATTCTTGGCACATTATTGTATATGAAAAGATCCAACCATAGATTCCAGTGTGTTAGCAAACACCAAGCGAAGACCAAGGGAATTGCTTGGCGAATACATAAGGAGATTTAATACAAAAGCACTAAAAGTAAGAAATATGACCAATAGAGAAAAGCTGATGGCAGTACGTTCAGATTAATTGAGCATACTCCTTTTTGGAAGGAGCTCTATATCCATGAATGCAATGATTTGCAAGACTTTCATTTCTGAGCCGATATATTCATCCGCATGAAAGAAATGTACCATGCCAAGAAGAAATCTTAGCAAAACAAAAAGGAAGATAAGTTTGATTTCTATCACACCAAAAAAGAAGCCAAAATGTGACGAAAGTAAAAGAAAAATTCAAAAGGAGATCTTCGAATCCAATTATGTAGACTTAAACAAACCCCTCTCCTACATTTTAACCATAGTAAATTACTGATGGAAAATTTCCCATTTCCTATAAAATATGGACCCATCCTTAACCTAATAAGGGATAGGACTATTGTTCCTACCATAAAGTAAATGGACATAAGACTAACAACTGCTGCAGCTTGGCAAGAGTAACTTAGAGCACGATCAAGTCGGGATCTCTAAAGGAATTCATTAAGGAAACTTAAAAGATTTCTCATTCTAAAGGGAATATTCCAAGTGTCTAAAACCAAATAAAGAAGCCGGAAAAAATATACCTATGGAAGTTAATAATACATCTACAAAATTGACAGTATATCTACAGAAAGTGAAGCAAAGTCTGAATCCCACCACAAGGGCTCAACAAAGCATAGTAAAGCCTCCAATGTACTTTTGGAGTGCCTTCTAGAGGAAGGAGGGCTAAGTGCCAAATAAAGCCTCCGAGTATTTTCGGAGTGCCTCCTAAAGGGAGAAGGGCTAAGCACCAAATAAAGCCTTCATTGTATTTTCGAAGTGCCTCTTAGAGGGTGGATGGCTAAGTTTCAAATAAAGCCTTCGACATATTTCCGGAGCACCTCCTAGAGGGAGTAGGGCTAAGCGCCAAATAAAACCTCCGATGTATTTTCGGAGCGCATCTTTAAGGGAAGAGGGCTAAGCGCTAATTAAAGTCTCAAATGCATTTCTGGAGCACCTCCTAGAAGGAGGAAGGCTTAGTGCTGAATAGCAATGTCCAGCCTTACCTAAAGAGTATAAATGGAGCAACCCCATATGAAGAGGTCAATCAGACAAGACTGTCTCCATCTCAAAGATGAGTTAAAGCAATCTTCTAAAGGAAGTACGATCAAAACATGATCTATTATTGCCAGATAAGTTATCTAGTCTTATATTATATTTCCATATGATTTTTTGGTCTTCTATTCAAGATATTATTATTATTGCCAGATGGATTTCTAGTCTTTTTATTAACAGATGGATTTCTTATTATCAGATGAGGTTCTGATCTTATTTCCAGATGGATTTCTGATCTTTTATTATTGCCAAATGGTTTTTTGCTCTTTTATATTATTTCCAGATGGGTTTTTGGTCGTCTATTATTATTGCCAAATGAATTTCCGGTCTTCTATTACCAGATGGATTTTTGATCTTTTATTATTGCTAAATGGATTTCTGGTCCTTTATTATCGCCATATGGTTTTTTGACCTTCTATATTATTTCCAGATGGTTTTCTATTCAAAATATTATTATTACCAGATAAGTTTTCTATCATCCTATTATATTACCAGTTGATTTTATAGTCTTCTTCCTAGGGTATTATTATCATTGCCAAACAGTTTTATGGTATTCTTATTATCAAATGGATTTCTTATTATCAGATGAGGTTATGATCTTATTGCTAGATGGATTTCTGGACTTTATTATTGCTAAATGGTTTTTCGGTCTTCTATATTATTTTCAGATGGGTTTTTTTAGGTCTCCTATTATATTGCCAGATATTTTTTAGTCTTCTATTTAGTATATTATTATAATTGCCTGATGGTTTTCTGATCTTCTTATTATCAGATGGATTTCTTATTATCATATGAAGTTTTAATCTTATTACCAAATGGATCTCTAGTCTTCTATTATTGCTAGATGGTTTTCTAGTCTTCTATATTATTTCTAGATGGTTTTTCTGATCTTCTATTATTTTTTCAAATGAGTTTCCGGTCTTCTATTATTGCCAGATGGATTTCTGGTCTTCTATTATTATCAGATGGATTTCTGGTCTTCTATTCAGAATATTATAATTGCCAGATGGTTTTCTGGTCTTCTATTATTGCTAGATAATTTTTGGGTATTCTATTCGGAATGTTATTATTGCCAAATGGATTTTCATGCCTTTCGTTTTAGGATATTACTATTACTGCTAGATGGTTTTATGGTCTTCTTATTATTAGATGGATTTTTTATTATTGGATAGAATTTTGATCTAATTACCATATGGTTTTCTAGACTTCTTATTATTAGATGATCTTCTGATTTTACTAACAGATGGATTTCTGGTCTTCTTATTATTAGATAAATTCTGATATTCTTATTAGATGAATGGGGTTCTAAATTTCCTACTAATCAAATTATGGATTTCTAAATTTCCTATTGATTGAATTTATGAATTGATCTACTTGATGAATTTATAATCTGCTTATTTATTAGATTTGTGAATTTTTATTTAATTATTTTTATGGTTTTCTTGCCAGATGACTTTTTGGACTACCTCATTGATCATATCTCTAGTCTTCTTGCTAGGAGGATTGCAGGTCTTTTCAAAATAAACTCTAGTCTTCTACCAGGAGGATTGTTGGCCTTTTCAAAATAAACTTGGGATTACACTAAAGTGTGAAAGCTTCTTTATGCAAGGAGAGAAAACAAAGAAATCGTTGGATGGTTATCTATCAACTGGATGGACCAGCGACCGTAGCCTCTATATTTTCAATTCCAAACTGTCGAAGGATGGAATTCACTTCATCCTGGGTAGCTTTTAAGAGTTGTACCAGCTTATAATCTTCCTTCTCAACAGAAGGAGAAGACTTAGAGCTCTTACTCGATTATTTGCTTTCCATTGCCTGCTAGGTTATATTACACCAAATCAGGGAAGTACTACACATTTTATCAAATTTGGAATGTTCATAAATGAAAAATAGTTAATTAAATATCTAAGGAAGGAATAGTTAACTAATTGAAACTTACCCAAGTCGTGATATTGAGGTATTAAAGTTCATAATTTTCCATTACATTACGGTAAATCAATGACTGATTAAGAAGCTCATATCAAATTAATAAAATACTTAGGTAGTTTATAAGCAACTAAGGGTATGCAAAAAAATATTAAGAAACATAGTGAAAAAATAAATCTATGACTACAAAAACTATCCTAAATGTATCTTGAATATCATGCTAAGTCAATAAAATACATGAAAGATTGATTGATGTCGACATGATTCAAAAATATTCTTATGAAAGGTACTAAGTGTATATATAATCCATGAATTTTCTACGATATCTACTTCATGAATTAATAATGTCGTATATTATAATGATAAAATAGATTAATAACCCCTTAAGTTGATGTTCAAATTCATGAATGTCATACCTCTAATCGATTGTCGACATAATAAAGATTTCACATTATAATAACTCCCAAGTATTAGACTAGTTATATCGCACCTTTGTTTGATAATTGGCAATATAAGGATCTCTCGCTATAATAATTTCTAACCTTTAAGCTGATCTATCGACAAATGATTGAAGTAAAAGTTATAGCTTGATTTGAGCTTTAATTATGAAAAGTTGAGAGTTTATAAGAAATTTAATGGATTTCAAACTTTTTGCTTGACTTTTGAATTGCAGGTAAAGAAAGGAATGAAGAAGAAACTCTGCTATTTATAGGGAAGATGAAGATGAACGGTCAACATTGGATTTCATTTGAATAAACGGTCAAATCTAAGCATAATACGGTAGGTGGCAAGCGCCACTATCGAGATATTGACTTGGAAAGTCATGGCTTCCTTCATACGGAGGATGGGGGGTGGGGAGGAGGCAAATGTTACTACCATTATTGATTTCGAAGATGTGACAGCATGCTGACATTGGGAGTGTTGAACTCAGAGGCCCAGGGCAATATGTTTTACCACGCCAATGAGCAAAGCAATAAAGCCTAGTAGAAATTGATGTTGCAAGCACATAACGTGATGACGACAAACTCATAAAAGCCACCTCAAAGGATGATGTCGACCTCGGTTGGAAGCATGAGACGTCGTATGCCATCAGCATAATAAACGATGTCAAAGAGAAGGAAAAGAAAAGTACACAAGGGAGAAATAATTGATACCGAAGTACAACAATGCCGCCCTATATCAATAAAGGTTAATAGACAATGTCGCAAGTCATCAAATAAGCTAAGGATTTCGAATTCCATCAACACCTCATACCACTTATAAAGCCGAATGAATGATGTCATATCTCATCAAGTCAATGATGATGTCGGAAAAGTCTATGTCAAAAGCCATCAATGTTATGGCGGCATGATATGTCATTGATGCCACATTCCATCAGTGTAGCACTTCCTCCATGAAGCTAGAAGGATCAATGTCGCTTCAAGTTAATTTCGCATCTCTCCAATGCCACCTCACTTTGCCTTCAAGTGATGTCGTATCTCATCAATGCCGCCTCTAATCAATGTCACTTCTCCATTAATACATTCTCTTAGCAATGCCGCTTCTCCATTGATGCAGTCTCTCATCAATGCCACTTCTCTCTGATGCTTCCTTTTATCAATATCGTTCCCTACTAATGCCATATAAGGATTGTTGCATGATGCTATTTCTAGAATTGATACCAAAGACTAACCAAGCAAGTATGGATGCTGATGTCGTGGTTCATCAATGCATACAAAGAATGTCATAGATCATCAAGTCAAAGTGGTATCATGCATGCCATTAAGGTAAGCTATTGATGCCGCATGGAAACCATGCCATATGCCAACATGTCATGTCCATTCACTCCTTTTAATATGGATCTAGGGGAATGGAGGAATGGGCAATCAATTCTTTTCTCATTCTTATATTTTTAAACTTTGTAACCCTAAATCAATTTGGGGATTTTTGTGTCAATTGTAATTTATATGACCTTTATGTGAATAAGGGCTTGTACTATTATGATTGCATAGCATATTGAATAAAATGGCATAGTTGACTCATGATTCCTATGAATTATTGATTTCGGCATAAATTTGGCTTTAATAAGAAACTCAACATGACTTTGGCTCTAATATTGAACATACAAGTTGATATCAAGCTTCATTCATAACTTGAATTGTGACTTGTTTTGAATTCCTAAGCACTTGAGATTTCAATCAAAACTTGCATAGAATTCCCTAACACCCATGTCTTCAAGATTATTATGGACTTGACATGAAGCATGTGCTTTCCTTGCTAACTGGCCTAGGATTGCCTTAGTCTTTCCTCAACCAAGTGCCATTCTTCTTAAATTTTTTGGGGTTACGAAGAAATTTGTTAACATATAGAATCATATGACCTGCCATGAATAAAATAAAAATATTTTATGATCCTTTGATACATAAGACATAGATCGCTACATTCTCTTCCCCTTTAGGAATTTTGCCTCCAAAATCCCTAAATAAGTCAAGTATAAGCAACCATAACTACTTTGCATACTTAATAATTTAATGCAACCACCAACCATACCAAACAAGTAATCATGTAACCAATAGTGTAGGTAAACCTACCCTAACTTGCGGAATACTAACCTATCGATATTATATACAATGGTGAAAGTAGATATGATAAACGATTGGTCTTACTATTCAAAGAGCTTCAGATAAGTCATCTTCATGCTTTCCTCAGTTTTCCATGTATAATCATCATCATTTCCGCTCTATTGTGCCTTAACTAGCTTTACCGACTTTCTTCCGAGCTGTTTTGTATCATACCCAACATTACGAACAAGCCTATGAGATTTAAAAGCTTCTGGTACTACTTTAACATCTTCAAGTTGATTCGGTGTAATCATCATGCCCGAGTCGTGCACAAATTTATGTAAGTAGGAGACATGAAAGACATTGTCATGCTCGCCATCTTCTTAGGTAAGTCAACCCTATATACGAGCTTACCAATCCTCTCTACTATCGGAAAAGGACCTATGAATCTTGGTGTCAACTTCCTCTTATTATCAAATCGAACAACATTCTTTAGTAGAGACGACTTCACAAAAACCATATCCCCAACAAAGAATTCCAAATCCCTACGTCTCTTGTTAGAGTATCTCTTCTGTTGATTCTGGGCGGCTTTCATTCGTTGCCGAATGATCCCAGCCTTCTTTGAAATCTATCCAATCATATCTGGACCAAGTATTAGTTTCTCACCCGCTTCCCACCGACATGAAGAAGCATTACACGGTCGACCATATAATGCTTCATAAGAAGCCATACCAATACTGGACCGATAACTGTTGTTATATGCAAACTCTACCAGATGTAGATGATCATCCCATTATCCTTCAAAATCTATAATGCATGCTCACAAAAGATCTTCTAATATATGATTTACTCTCTTAGTTTACCCATCCGTTTGCGGGTGATAAGTTATACCGAGATGCAGCTCACTCCCTAATGCCTTTTAAAACCCATTAGTGAACAACAGGTCATGGTCTCTCACAATGCTCTTTGGCATACCATGAAATCGTACGTAATATCCACTTTACATTAAAACTCAGCCAACTTGGTTTCCATTCTATTCGACTTGATGGGTATAAATTTTACGCTCTTGGTCAGTCGATCAACCACAACCTAAATGCTATCATACCCTGCTTGAGTACTTGGACATCCATCTACAAAATCCATTGATACTTGCTTCCATTTCCACTTATGGACATTTAAAGGTTACAACAATTCAATGGGATTCTTCTGATCTGCCTATACCAATTGGTGGTTCATACACTTTGAGATAAACGTCCCAATACCCCTCTTCATACCTTCCTAGTAATAGGTCCGCTTCATATCCAGATACATCTTATTACCTCCAGGATGGATAGTCAACATAGAATGGTGGCATTCCCGTAGCACTTCATCTCATAATCCATCAACATCGAAAAAAACAGTCTTCCATCCTTATGGAGCCAACCTTCTCGGTCGAGTTCGTATTGCTTCATATCCTTGGACTCTATTCCTTCTTCTAGCTTTGCTATAATCTCTGCTAGTCTAGCATACCGCTTATGACTACCGATCCTTTCAACAAGGGTAGGTCTAATCGATAAACTTGCTAATATTTCTGGCTCCAACTCGCAATGAGGTCTGATGTCATATCCGATAATATACATAATCTACTTCAATTCTAAGGACATTGCTCCTATAGCATGTCTTATACTAAGCACATCGCTGATTGCATTCCCTTCACCCGATGTATAATAAATACTGAAATCATAGGAAGTTAAGAACTCTAACCACAGTTGCCGACGAAGGTTGAGATTCTTTTGAGAGAAAATGTACTTCTAGGATTTATGGTCCGTAAACAACTCAAACATTTATCTTAATAGGTAATGCCTCCACGTCTTTAAGGAAAAAACTATTGCCGCCAATTTCAAATCATGAGTCGAATAATTTCTTTCGTGTGGCTTTAACAGCCAACTAGCAGAGGCAAGAACCTTGCCTTTTCTGCACCAATACCGCATCTAACCTAGTACCAGAGGCATCTACATACACTGTCAATTCCACATTTCCACTTGAAATGGTCAATACTGGTGTACTTGTCAACCTCTCTTTCAGACTCACAAATGCATGCTCACATCTTGCGTCCCAAACAAAAGCATGATTCTTCTTTGTCAAATATGTTAATGGTGCTGCTATCTTTAAGAAGTCCTTAATAAACTACCTATATTATCCTGATAGTCCTAGGAAACTCCTCACATCCATAGCATTCTTGGGTTGGCCCCAACCCTAAACTGCTTCCATCTTCGCTGGATCCACTATAATGCCTAGTCCAAAGATGACATGACCCAAGAATCTCAGTTATTCTCTCTAGAAGTGACACTTTGAAAACTTGTCCTTTAACTTTTTCCTCCTCAATATCTCAAGCACGATCCTTAAGTGCATCTTGTGTTCCTTCTCGGTTCTAGAATAAATCAGGATACCATCTACGAACAGAAGAACAAACTCGTACAATTGATTTCTAAAAACCCGATTCATGAGATCTATAAAGTATGCGGGAGCATTGTTCAATCCAAACAGCATCACCAACCACTCGTAAAAACCAGATGGCATATGAAGCACAGTAATATGCACTCTCTCCTTCGCTACTCTAAGTTGGTGAAATCCCATTTCCAAATCCATCTAAGAGAACACCTTCACATCGTGAAGCTGATCAAACAAGTCATCAGTGCGTGGGAGTGGATACTTGTTCTTCTTCATTACTTTATTCAGCTCCCCATGGTCCACACAACCTCAAAGAGCCATTTTCTTTAGTAGCAAATACCACTGGTGCACCCCACTCAGATATACTTCTTTAAGCGAACCATCTCCTTAATAAGTCATTCACTTGCACCTGTAATTCTGTAACGACCCGCCATTTGGACCA
This sequence comes from Allium fistulosum, assembly GCA_030737815.1. Classification (NCBI taxonomy): domain Eukaryota; kingdom Viridiplantae; phylum Streptophyta; class Magnoliopsida; order Asparagales; family Amaryllidaceae; genus Allium; species Allium fistulosum. The sequence goes on from JASFAW010000014.1 coordinate 13,424,688, forward strand.
TTCGCGTCCATTATAAGTGTATAGGTAGACACTCATGCCGGAGTTGAATTGCTCAAAATACCGCGTTGTTAATTAAAATTGGCAAAACTGAACATATACAGTAAATAAATAATCACAGATCACAGACACAGAGTAATAAGTGCAGCGGAATAAAAGAGATAGTAGTTCATGAAGCTACTATATGAATATATAAAATACATCAGAGTTTACAACAGAAGAGTAATACGATACATCAGATACAAATCAGAATACATCACTGGAATCATCGAATACTGGAAACTGAATAGATGGCTGGATCTTCAAGCAAAGCTCCAACTTCAAAGGTGAGTCTCGAAAGCTGAACCACTCAGTCTGACCCGAGCGTAACGCAAAATACAAAACACTCGAGTCAGGATTAACATTCTTATATTAATAAATCCAACTCAAGTGAAATAGCAATTGAAATACAAGTAACTCAAAGGATGTTTGGAATAACCATCCTTTAAGGATCCGTTAAACTATCTACTAGGTAGTAATGTACGCTAAGTAGATAATGTCTATCAGTAATATAAAGATATCAAAGTAGGGTTAAGCAGGGCCCATACACCTCTTAACCTGTTTATTCCCAAAAGCATATACAAGACCGTAGTTTCCCCAAAACCGGAAGTCACCAGAGGGCAATCCATATACTAAAGGTACAAATCAAAATCGTAGTGGTCGCGAATAGGATAATCAGTATGACAAGGTACATGAGGCGATACCAACTAGGATACTAGTAGTTGCGTGATCCGGACTGATGTTGGGCATAGCAGCTACTACCCCAACACCGCGAAACAACACTCCCATAATCGAGGGGTGCACCCAAATCGAATCACAAAAGTAATAGATATGGTAACGAAGAAGTGTGTCCGCTAGAGGTGGCGAACCTCAATGGCCCGGCGCGGCTCCTGTTTTAGTCATGTCAGGGGTCATCCAAAATCGTTCTCTTTCTTCAGTCAACGCGTTCATCAAAACCATCCACTTCGTTCTGGATCAACACTCCGCGTATAATTATTAAAGTGGTTTCGGTTCAGATAGAGAGTATATCCATTACCGATCCCGGTCTCTTTAATAACTTTCGTAATTATTACACCGATTGGTCGTTTATATATTTCAAAACCAAATCAATTTCAATTTCAAATAGAATTCTTAAATCAACATTTCATTTGTCTTTCTAAAACAATTTCCAAATTTTCGTTTCAAAACTTCCAATTTTCCGTTTCAAAATCTTATAATTCAATTTCAATTTCTATTTAAAACAATTCAAACATTGATTCAAGTTCGAATACAAGTTTCATTTCGAAAACATTTAAATTAAATCTTATTTAATATTCAAATCAATTTAAAATCATTTATCGATTTCATTCAATATTCGTTAAGTTACTATGCCATTCAAAACAATTTCCATTAAATTTCCAATTCATTAAATCCATTATTCAAATTCAACTTCAATATATCAAAACTTACAAATTTGATTAAATTAAATTCATCAAATCAAATTCTTTACATTTCAAGTCTTACATTAATTTCAAAATATCACATTTTCATTTCTTGTTAAAGAAAATTCAATTTCAATTATTTATTTACTTACTTTAAATAATTTCCAAAACTTAATTAATAAAGAAATCTCAATTTCAATTATTACGAAGTAAAATTCACTTATTCAAAAATTCAATTTAATTTAATCATTAAATAATTCAATCTTATTTAATTATTAAATAATTCAAACTTAATTATTACATAATTTCAAAGTTTAATAAATTCACTTAATTATAATTTTCAACTTAATTATTAAATCATTTCCAAGTTTAATAATTTCAAACTTAATTATAATTTCAAACTTAATTCAATCATTTCTCAAATTAAACAACATTTTTTTTTCAATTACATTGTTAATATTTTGTTTCGGGTTATTACATATTAACATTTTCCTTTCATTAAAATTTAAATTTCAACTTCATTTCAAAACCATATTGTTTATTCAAATAAATCTTCATTTTATTTCTAAACCAAATTATTGACCAATCGGGTTTTTTTATTTAATTCTCTATATCTAAGGTCAAAGTTTAATTTGGGTATTTATCATTTCAACCCGATTCCAATTAAATTCAAATTCAAAGCATAACAAAGGGAACTTGCAGTGTGATAACTGGGATGGTGTCAAAGTAAATAAACAAGCAATAACAACAATCAATATCAATCCAATAATCAATTCAAATAATCCCGGAATAATCGTATTAATTCGCATTGTTATTTGTACGAATTAATATAATTATTTCTAGAATCTACACTATCATTTCATGTAGATTAAAGATTATTACATTACGGTTTTCACTTGTCCTCTATTTACAATTTCATACATCATCAATTTAACAACATACATTCAGTGATTCAAAATGTAATTAAGCAAATCATACGTGTCAATGGATTTAACAGTTAAAGGGGTCATATTATACAAATGTCAGTTAATCAAATTTAACATTTAATTATCCTATATCAAGTTCAATTTCATACTATTTATCATTTTAACATTAACAATTTAACGTCCAATATAAACATCAACAATCAATCAATTATCAGCCAAACTGTATTATCAACGCATAAATAATTAACAGATAATGGTGTCAGATGTCACAGGTGAACTGATACAGGCAATAGCATACATAACAGTGTAATTAACTAACAGCAGCATATTTCAATTGTCGTTTCAATTGAAATCAAATTTAATAAATAAAAGAACGTTAATCGTGAGTGAGTGCTCACCTTTCGAGGCTATAGAGGAGATAGACAACATAACAGGCTACAATTTGAATTGCGAAATGACCGATCCAAATAACTATTTCCAAAGCAAGTTGAAATAGGCACGAATTCGACGAACAACCGAGCTGATAACAGGAATTGATGAAAACGGTTCATATCAGTTCTGACGGAACTAGAAAATATATATATGGTATTAATTTAAACACATATTAAATTGAATATATACCTTAAAATCATTGTTTTAAATAAACACATACATAAACAGCATCCCTTCCTAATAATATTTGAAATAAACAATAACTTTCAAAACTTACATATATATAAGCACATATAAATAACAATAATTGCAACTTTAAACTTATCCATATATATATGAACAGGTAAAAGTATCCATAACTATATATACCTTAAAATCCATATATATGCACACACGTACTAACGAAAAAAATAATAATATTATAAACTTATTTTTGTAATCATATGCAGACACCAACCATACAACATATATATAAGCTGTAACCTATAAACGATGCATATATGAAATATATAACTAACAATATAACACTAACCTTTATATAAAACGTATATAGATATTGTCTTTAAAATATAGTATATATAAGATACTGTACAAAATGAGTGGACAACAAGTCATAAAATCATTACAGAAAGGAACCTTTATCTTTCTAAATCTTTTCACAGTAAATATCAATTCGTACGACATACATATACACATTTGTATATATTAATATAAGTTGTCAAAATATATATATTACAGTTTAAATCCTATATACCTTTCAACATTCAAATAACTGTATGTGTAATATATAAATGGATTATTTACAACTTATGTATACTATATATATGCGAACGACTACATGCATATGCAAAACAGACCTGTATGTTATATAAACAACTAATTATACAACTTTATATATCTAACATATACATATATCTAACAGTGTATATAAGCTTTTCAAAATACTAACATAAATGTTCATATAACACATTACACAAATATAAACATATCAAAACAATTGTTATATAAATATACACCTATAAAGAGCTGTAGTTTAATAGAGTATATAATATATACGCATAACAAGGAAAACATACTTACAACATAAATAATAGAAGGGGTTGCTTGCGGCTGAGCAAGGCAGAGACAATGGTGATGGTCTCGGCAAGGAGGGAGAACTGAAGGCAGTGATGGTGGTGCACAGCATGGGTTCGACGGATTGGGCTGGGCTGCAGTGCACAGGCGAGTGGGTCAGGGCGTTGAGTTGGTGGAGGAGAAATGCGGGTCGAATGAGGAGGGATGGTGTTGCTTGGGTTGGCCGTTGGTTAGCATGGGTGGAGGAGCAGGTTGCTGGCGCGTGAAGGCGGAGGAGGCTGAGTCGCAGTGGGGTGCTCGGGGACAACAGTGGCCAGAGGGAAGGCCGAGAGGGCTGAGGTGGCTTGAGGTGGTGGCGGACATTGGTACAGGCGGAGGTGAGAGGGCGTGAGGCTGACGTGGAGTTACTCGGCAGAAGGAGGGCAGGCACAAAGTGGTGGGGTCGGTGCTAGGTTTGCACGTGGAGAGGAGGTGGCTGCTTGGGGTACTAGATTGGCGACAGAGGAGAAGTAGCTTTGGAAAATGGTGAGAGGGGAAAGAATGCAGAGGAACGAATGGAAGAAAAATGAACCAGAGAACAATTATATCTTCACATAGGTAATAGCAAAAGCCTTCACATTGAATTCAGAAAAATATTTAAAACCAACGGCTATTTGAATTCAATCGACAGATGAATGAAAGGACAAGGAATACGAAAAGTTGAAAATTTGGTACCGATGCGATTATTGATTCATTGATTTAACTCGGTACCGGAAACCGAAACACAGAAATAGATATTCTGCGGAGATCAGCACAATGAAACGATCAAAATGGTATAAAAATATCAGTGGTACGATCGAATTATAAAAATCGATATCGGTACCAGAATACTGCATTCTGCAGAAAATAAGAACGACGGAGCAATAGATGTCCGAATTTGGAAAAATGACGAACTGACATCTTGCTCAGAAGATGGTTTAGAATTTTTCTATGTAAAAATATTTTGGTTTCGGAATCATTTTATTTTCATTACTTTTTAACTGATTGAATTGAAGTAAATTTACGCGCGAAATAAACTTTCATATTTTCGGACGAAAATTTACCAGTTGCTATATTTAACTAGACGTATTCTAAATATTAAATTTTTATTTCAAAATTTTATCGTTTAAAATTTCACAAAATTTTAACTAATTACGTTATTAAACAGTTGAAATTTTACGGGTCGTTACATTCTCCCCCACTCAAAACTTTTCGTCCCCGAAAAGGAACGAGGTAGGAGAATAGAAACAACCAGAAAGAAAACAGATTTGAAATACAAAATGACAATTAATTTAAACCATATAAATTCAAATTTAAATTAATTGATATTCAATAATTGATTTAATCCATTTGATTTCACTAAAATCAATCTCAACTATTTCTAAATTCATTATCTTATTATCCCATTTCTTCAATTTACAATTTATAAAACCATAAATTTGAATAGTCTTTTATTATAATCATATTTTCTTCAACAATTTTAAGTTCTTCTTTAGTCCAAATTACTGTTAAATTTATTCTACTTAATATATCTACTCACATATATTTAACCCATATAAATAAATTTAAACCATAAAAGTTTCGATTTAAATAAATTTACATCTATTAATTTCTTTTAAATTCAAGGTATTTTCATATGTTGATGAAATTTCAATTTATTAATTCTTTCAAAACAAATTTATTTCATTATTAACTGAGTTTAACTTATTATCCTATCTAACTTTATTATCATCATTATAATTAAAATTTAGTGTATAACATTTATTATAAACACTCAAATTTTATTTATAAATTCAATTTATATTATATATTATCCAATTACATATTCAACTTCTGAATGATTTAGGTAAGTTGTATTAGAATGCAGTTGAACAATATACAAATAAAATTTTCCCAATTCAATTATTCAAGTTTAAATACTTATTCCAAATTTTGGTTTTATTTAAAATTAAAATCATCCCTTAACAAAATTTAAGCATTAGATTTCCGATTAACTTTAAACAATTTAGAGATATATATAATGTATTTATATCAAATCAAATTAAATTTTAAAATAAGATACTTATATATATGTAAATCAAAATATACTGAAGGAATTCAAATCAAAATATTTTTCAAAACAAAACCGTAGCAAAGCTACAGAATGGTTTCTCCACTTCAAAACTCGAAAATGAATGTCGATGATGCGGCCGCCATCACCGAAATTATTTCCCAGCGACAAAGAGAAGAGCACTGATTTCAACATTTTAAAAATTCTTTGAAAACGATTTATATTCGAAAATATTTTAAATACTCTATACTTTAAAATTTTAAAACCAAAGTTCGAAATCACTGGAAACTAAATTCTCAAATTTCTGAATTAAATTCATTTCAAATTTCAAATCAATTTATAACCAAGTTTATGAATTCATTTATTTATATTATGCAATAGTCAATGGTTTACAAAATAATAAATGAAAATCAAATATTATTATTTCATACAACACATTTATTAACAATTTAATTTCAGAAAACTTATATTTATATATAATATAATCATTCAAAACTTTTATTTTATTTACCAAATTTAAAAATAATATTGTGTCAGTTTGCTCTGTTCAAGCGTTTTGGAAATTCTATCGATAGCGTTGATCAGACGAATCGATCGAAAACCCAAATCAACATCAACAACTCAAACAACACAATATATTTTTAAAACATTTTAAATATAATTTTATAAATACACCTCCTTGCTTGACGATACAAGAATGGATTTTAAAGCAAGTATAGGGATTCAAATTGATGACTCAGATAAAAGAGAATTTTTGATTCGGAAATAAGTTTGAAACAGAAGATAAGATAATTCGATTAACAGAATCGGGAGATGGATAAGCTTATTTAATTCACAGGCAACCTTAACCGGGTCGACCGTGACTTTAAAAATAAGATCGGTGTAGAATTCCGAGGTAAATCGACATTCGATCTCAAGAATAGAATTCAGGTATAGCAGGAGATAGATAGCATCGTAAACCGAGGATACAGAAATCTCCGGTAAATCGATGCCTATTATAAAGGAGTTTTGCTCCTTTACGAATCATTCGAAGATTGGCGAGACCGCCGATCTATTATAGATATCATTCAAAAAGGAGTTATGGGGTGCTCCAGAATTGAAAGAAGATGAATAGTGAGGGACACGAATGAATTTCGGAACCGAGGAGAACGTTCCAAAATTCAAAGGAATTGAGTCAAAAGAAGAGATTGAAACTCGAATGAGAGTGATTCTGTAAATACATTTACCCTATATGTTAAGTTTTGCCTAGAGCTACCAAAGCTCTGATACCAACTGTAACGACCCGCCATTTGGACCATTCGCGTCCATTATAAGTGTATAGGTAGACACTCATGCCGGAGTTGAATTGCTCAAAATACCGCGTTGTTAATTAAAATTGGCAAAACTGAACATATACAGTAAATAAATAATCACAGATCACAGACACAGAGTAATAAGTGCAGCGGAATAAAAGAGATAGTAGTTCATGAAGCTACTATATGAATATATAAAATACATCAGAGTTTACAACAGAAGAGTAATACGATACATCAGATACAAATCAGAATACATCACTGGAATCATCGAATACTGGAAACTGAATAGATGGCTGGATCTTCAAGCAAAGCTCCAACTTCAAAGGTGAGTCTCGAAAGCTGAACCACTCAGTCTGACCCGAGCGTAACGCAAAATACAAAACACTCGAGTCAGGATTAACATTCTTATATTAATAAATCCAACTCAAGTGAAATAGCAATTGAAATACAAGTAACTCAAAGGATGTTTGGAATAACCATCCTTTAAGGATCCGTTAAACTATCTACTAGGTAGTAATGTACGCTAAGTAGATAATGTGTATCAGTAATATAAAGATATCAAAGTAGGGTTAAGCAGGGCCCATACACCTCTTAACCTGTTTATTCCCAAAAGCATATACAAGACCGTAGTTTCCCCAAAACCGGAAGTCACCAGAGGGCAATCCATATACTAAAGGTACAAATCAAAATCGTAGTGGTCGCGAATAGGATAATCAGTATGACAAGGTACATGAGGCGATACCAACTAGGATACTAGTAGTTGCGTGATCCGGACTGATGTTGGGCATAGCAGCTACTACCCCAACACCGCGAAACAACACTCCCATAATCGAGGGGTGCACCCAAATCGAATCACAAAAGTAATAGATATGGTAACGAAGAAGTGTGTCCGCTAGAGGTGGCGAACCTCAATGGCCCGGCGCGGCTCCTGTTTTAGTCATGTCAGGGGTCATCCAAAATCGTTCTCTTTCTTCAGTCAACGCGTTCATCAAAACCATCCACTTCGTTCTGGATCAACACTCCGCGTATAATTATTAAAGTGGTTTCGGTTCAGATAGAGAGTATATCCATTACCGATCCCGGTCTCTTTAATAACTTTCGTAATTATTACACCGATTGGTCGTTTATATATTTCAAAACCAAATCAATTTCAATTTCAAATAGAATTCTTAAATCAACATTTCATTTGTCTTTCTAAAACAATTTCCAAATTTTCGTTTCAAAACTTCCAATTTTCCGTTTCAAAATCTTATAATTCAATTTCAATTTCTATTTAAAACAATTCAAACATTGATTCAAGTTCGAATACAAGTTTCATTTCGAAAACATTTAAATTAAATCTTATTTAATATTCAAATCAATTTAAAATCATTTATCGATTTCATTCAATATTCGTTAAGTTACTATGCCATTCAAAACAATTTCCATTAAATTTCCAATTCATTAAATCCATTATTCAAATTCAACTTCAATATATCAAAACTTACAAATTTGATTAAATTAAATTCATCAAATCAAATTCTTTACATTTCAAGTCTTACATTAATTTCAAAATATCACATTTTCATTTCTTGTTAAAGAAAATTCAATTTCAATTATTTATTTACTTACTTTAAATAATTTCCAAAACTTAATTAATAAAGAAATCTCAATTTCAATTATTACGAAGTAAAATTCACTTATTCAAAAATTCAATTTAATTTAATCATTAAATAATTCAATCTTATTTAATTATTAAATAATTCAAACTTAATTATTACATAATTTCAAAGTTTAATAAATTCACTTAATTATAATTTTCAACTTAATTATTAAATCATTTCCAAGTTTAATAATTTCAAACTTAATTATAATTTCAAACTTAATTCAATCATTTCTCAAATTAAACAACATTTTTTTTTCAATTACATTGTTAATATTTTGTTTCGGGTTATTACATATTAACATTTTCCTTTCATTAAAATTTAAATTTCAACTTCATTTCAAAACCATATTGTTTATTCAGATAAATCTTCATTTTATTTCTAAACCAAATTATTGACCAATCGGGTTTTTTTATTTAATTCTCTATATCTAAGGTCAAAGTTTAATTTGGGTATTTATCATTTCAACCCGATTCCAATTAAATTCAAATTCAAAGCATAACAAAGGGAACTTGCAGTGTGATAACTGGGATGGTGTCAAAGTAAATAAACAAGCAATAACAACAATCAATATCAATCCAATAATCAATTCAAATAATCCCGGAATAATCGTATTAATTCGCATTGTTATTTGTACGAATTAATATAATTATTTCTAGAATCTACACTATCATTTCATGTAGATTAAAGATTATTACATTACGGTTTTCACTTGTCCTCTATTTACAATTTCATACATCATCAATTTAACAACATACATTCAGTGATTCAAAATGTAATTAAGCAAATCATACGTGTCAATGGATTTAATAGTTAAAGGGGTCATATTATACAAATGTCAGTTAATCAAATTTAACATTTAATTATCCTATATCAAGTTCAATTTCATACTATTTATCATTTTAACATTAACAATTTAACGTCCAATATAAACATCAACAATCAATCAATTATCAGCCAAACTGTATTATCAACGCATAAATAATTAACAGATAATGGTGTCAGATGTCACAGGTGAACTGATACAGGCAATAGCATACATAACAGTGTAATTAACTAACAGCAGCATATTTCAATTGTCGTTTCAATTGAAATCAAATTTAATAAATAAAAGAACGTTAATCGTGAGTGAGTGCTCACCTTTCGAGGCTATAGAGGAGATAGACAACATAACAGGCTACAATTTGAATTGCGAAATGACCGATCCAAATAACTATTTCCAAAGCAAGTTGAAATAGGCACGAATTCGACGAACAACCGAGCTGATAACAGGAATTGATGAAAACGGTTCATATCAGTTCTGACGGAACTAGAAAATATATATATGGTATTAATTTAAACACATATTAAATTGAATATATACCTTAAAATCATTGTTTTAAATAAACACATACATAAACAGCATCCCTTCCTAATAATATTTGAAATAAACAATAACTTTCAAAACTTACATATATATAAGCACATATAAATAACAATAATTGCAACTTTAAACTTATCCATATATATATGAACAGGTAAAAGTATCCATAACTATATATACCTTAAAATCCATATATATGCACACACGTACTAACGAAAAAAATAATAATATTATAAACTTATTTTTGTAATCATATGCAGACACCAACCATACAACATATATATAAGCTGTAACCTATAAACGATGCATATATGAAATATATAACTAACAATATAACACTAACCTTTATATAAAACATATATAGATATTGTCTTTAAAATATAGTATATATAAGATACTGTACAAAATGAGTGGACAACAAGTCATAAAATCATTACAGAAAGGAACCTTTATCTTTCTAAATCTTTTCACAGTAAATATCAATTCGTACGACATACATATACACATTTGTATATATTAATATAAGTTGTCAAAATATATATATTACAGTTTAAATCCTATATACCTTTCAACATTCAAATAACTGTATGTGTAATATATAAATGGATTATTTACAACTTATGTATACTATATATATGCGAACGACTACATGCATATGCAAAACAGACCTGTATGTTATATAAACAACTAATTATACAACTTTATATATCTAACATATACATATATCTAACAGTGTATATAAGCTTTTCAAAATACTAACATAAATGTTCATATAACACATTACACAAATATAAACATATCAAAACAATTGTTATATAAATATACACCTATAAAGAGCTGTAGTTTAATAGAGTATATAATATATACGCATAACAAGGAAAACATACTTACAACATAAATAATAGAAGGGGTTGCTTGCGGCTGAGCAAGGCAGAGACAATGGTGATGGTCTCGGCAAGGAGGGAGAACTGAAGGCAGTGATGGTGGTGCACAGCATGGGTTCGACGGATTGGGCTGGGCTGCAGTGCACAGGCGAGTGGGTCAGGGCGTTGAGTTGGTGGAGGAGAAATGCGGGTCGAATGAGGAGGGATGGTGTTGCTTGGGTTGGCCGTTGGTTAGCATGGGTGGAGGAGCAGGTTGCTGGCGCGTGAAGGCGGAGGAGGCTGAGTCGCAGTGGGGTGCTCGGGGACAACAGTGGCCAGAGGGAAGGCCGAGAGGGCTGAGGTGGCTTGAGGTGGTGGCGGACATTGGTACAGGCGGAGGTGAGAGGGCGTGAGGCTGACGTGGAGTTACTCGGCAGAAGGAGGGCAGGCACAAAGTGGTGGGGTCGGTGCTAGGTTTGCACGTGGAGAGGAGGTGGCTGCTTGGGGTACTAGATTGGCGACAGAGGAGAAGTAGCTTTGGAAAATGGTGAGAGGGGAAAGAATGCAGAGGAACGAATGGAAGAAAAATGAACCAGAGAACAATTATATCTTCACATAGGTAATAGCAAAATCCTTCACATTGAATTCAGAAAAATATTTAAAACCAACGGCTATTTGAATTCAATCGACAGATGAATGAAAGGACAAGGAATACGAAAAGTTGAAAATTTGGTACCGATGCGATTATTGATTCATTGATTTAACTCGGTACCGGAAACCGAAACACAGAAATAGATATTCTGCGGAGATCAGCACAATGAAACGATCAAAATGGTATAAAAATATCAGTGGTACGATCGAATTATAAAAATCGATATCGGTACCAGAATACTGCATTCTGCAGAAAATAAGAACGACGGAGCAATAGATGTCCGAATTTGGAAAAATGACGAACTGACATCTTGCTCAGAAGATGGTTTAGAATTTTTCTATGTAAAAATATTTTGGTTTCGGAATCATTTTATTTTCATTACTTTTTAACTGATTGAATTGAAGTAAATTTACGCGCGAAATAAACTTTCATATTTTCGGACGAAAATTTACCAGTTGCTATATTTAACTAGACGTATTCTAAATATTAAATTTTTATTTCAAAATTTTATCGTTTAAAATTTCACAAAATTTTAACTAATTACGTTATTAAACAGTTGAAATTTTACGGGTCGTTACAAATTCCTTATGCTCCATGGGTGCCATATGCCTCAAAGGCATAACAATCGGCCTGGCTTGCTTCACTAAATCGATCTGAAACTCAATCTCTCTATGCGCGATAATTCGGTCACTTCCTTAAATACATTCAGATATTCTCCAATGATAGGCACATATGACAATCCCTCTCGTGGAACCTCAAGCGAATATATAAAGCAGACCATCACCCATCCTCTGGTAGAAAGCTAATCACTACCATCCGCCCTTTTACATCTCCAATTATCACCAGTAGCTTCTCACAATCCATTATAGCTGCATACCTCTTTAGCCAGTTCATTTCTAAGATAATCCCAAACCCAATGAAATTCAAAACAAATCAATCACAAATAAAAGAGCATCCATGACTCAATAACACTGGGCTACGACAAACCATGCAAAGGCTAGTAGAGCCTCCAACATGGTTTTTCATGATCAGAGGTCGGTCTATAATCTAAGGTCTCAATCCCAATAGGTCACTAGATATGAATGAACGTGAAGCCCTGGTATAAAAAAGAACACGTATGGGAACATCATTATGGAAAGCATACCTTGAATAACGACTCCCTTTCCCTTCTCCTTCGTTGAGGGAGCACTCGTTGAAGTCGAAACAACGTCCAAAGCATATGCTTTCACAATCTACTTATCTTTCATTGGTTACAGACTCCTTCAACTGCCTAGGCTTGTTACAGTTGTAGCGCTTCTTCTTCTCACTCACTTTGCATTCTTTAATCAAGTGACCCTTTTCCTTGCACCCACAGTAGGTGGGTTCCCACTTAGCCTCTTTGGGCCATCCTTTCCTTGAGTTGCTTTTCTATTTTCATTCATTTTTTTCTTGCCTCCACCGCCTTGCTACAGCTTTGGCTCTTTTTTCTCAACAGCAACAATAATAGTTGACTTAGTCTTCAGATACAGATTCTTATGACGAAGGGCTTTCTCAATGAGTTTCTCAAATGGCTCATCAATGTGGTCTATAGTATCTCTCCAAGATAGTAATCTAAACCAATGATGAACTTCTCATTCTTTCTGAATGGAGTGTCGATGAATGACATCCCATACTTAGACCAAACATCAAATTCTGCTACATACTCATAAACTGACATCTCTCCTTGTTTCAATTCAAAAAACTTCCTAAACGACATCGACTTTTGTGTAGTCGGGATAAACTTCTCTTCGAACCTTATCTTAAACTGATCTCAATTAAACTAGTCTTCCATAATGATAATAGTAATGGCATTCCACCAATTCATAGCTCACCTTTGAAGTTGTCTGGAGGCCAACTTCCTCTTCATGGCATCATCTACTTCCATATCACTAAACATGCGCTCGCAGGTATCCAACCAATTCTGCACCTCCATAGCTAATTCTATTTCATGGAATGGTCTATATCCCAGAGTGGAATAATCCTTGCTTAACTTAGAGAAATCATCTCTAGGCACTTGCACTGAAGCACCTCTACCAACAACCATGTTAGGAGCATTTCTCATCATATTAGCCATTCTAACATTAAACATAGCTTGAAAATCTGGCGTTCTAGACCTGCTATCTAGCCTTCTCATTTAAGAGTACTCAAAGTAATAAGAAGCAAAATATAAAACTTTGGATTAAGCAACACTACAACAAAAGACTCTTTAATAGCGTTTAAAAAACGCTATAAAAGGCTATGATAGCCTTTTTACAAACACCATATATGAACATGTTGTAATAGGTCAAGGATCTATAACAGCAAAATAAAAACGCTGTAAGGAACACAATTATAAAGGACTTTTGACAGCGCTTTTAAAATGCTATGAAATGATTTATTAACGACGTGTTTAAAATGCTATCAAAGGCCCCTCATTATAATGACATGCAGATATATAGCGTTCAAAAAACGCTATTACTTCGTTTAATAGCGTTTCTAAAAGGCAATTTTTGCCTTTAACAGCATTTTAGAAACACTATTAAATCTTTTGATAGCATTTTTCAAATGCTATTAAAACCTTTAATTGGACGCTATTAAAAAGTACTTTTTTACTACATGCATATCCATTATCACACTATAATCGATAGATTTACATAAACACAATGTAACATTTCACACAATCATATAGATCATATTAAACCAAAAATAACTAACCATTTAATACTCATACAAAATAATGCATAGTATGTTATAATATTTTATGAACATTACATTAAAAGTGTAAATAATGCAAGTGATAAAAGATCGTACTACACATGACGATTAAATGTGGAAGCCAAAAAAGTTATTACTTCAAATGAACTTCAAATCATATATAACACCATGTTACCATTTATATGCATCATAGATGCGTAATTACCTATGAAAAAGAAATTCAACAATTAGCAATTATAAAACTTATATTAAAAAAACAAGTAAATGAACTTCATTAATTTTTATAAACTTAGATAATTTTTATAAACCTAGCTAATTTTTATAAGCTTAGTTAACTTAGTTAAATTTATATAAAACTTAATTAATTTATATAAACTTAGTTAATATTTATGAAACTTAATTAACTAAGTTAATTTTTACAAAATTTAGTTGATTTGTATAAACTTAATTAACTTAGTTAATTTTATAAAATTGAGTTAATTTATATAAACATATGGAATCGATATCAATAACACATGGAATTTTCTGAAATGGATGTAAATTTTGTTTTAAATACTTTATTCAACAATTGCATGTATATTGTTATAAACTTAATTTTTATAAAACTTAGTTAAATTTTATAAACTGATTTAATTTTTAAAAACTTTATTAGTTTACTTAGTTATTATAAAATTTAATTAACTTAGTTAATTATTTTAAACTTAGTTAATTTATTATTATTATTATTATTATTATTGTATTATTATTATTATTATTATTATTATTATAAACTTAGTTAATTTTAATAAACTTAATTAATATTTAGAAAGCTTAGTTAACTTAGTTAATTTTATAAAAATTAGATAATTTTTTTTCAAAGCTAGCAAGGTTGACCGGACCCTTACCATATTTTATTGCGAAGAACAGTAAAAAAGACATAAAACATGCTTAATGCCAAAGCAAAGAAGAAGAAAAGAAAACATATATACACATAGAGAAAACGAAGACAGAAAAATGCAAGAAAAGATAACACAGCTATCTCTAGAGAACATGTTGGTGACTAGAGAAACAATGAATGCTTTCTCTCAGCCTAGAAGCAACATCTCCCATCAGCCCATTCCACACTTGCACTGCAATATTGTTGATATGCTGAAAACATCTATTATTTCTTTCCTCCCACACCCTCCTCATCTATTTCTTGAGAACAAAATAGAGAAAGTCTCATTGATTCACCCTCCACCTAGTTGCCCTTCGTAAAATCTGCCAATTAGCAGCACTAACACCAGAGAAGCCACCAACACCTATCTTATGCATTAAAGAGATCAATGTTCTTCAAATAACCACAATAAAAAAAGATGATTAACATGTTCTGGAACAGTTTTACAAAACACACACATAGGATCTATGTTCATACCATAATGCACCAACTTATCTTTAGTCATGAGGCATTGTATATTGTCTTCCATAACATTAAGTTATCTCTGCTTGGAGAATGAGAAGTCCAAACCACCTTACACCATTTAAATATTTGCATTGACTCAACCCCAGATAGGAGATTATACACAACTTCAATACTATGGGGTTTCCTTCCTATTGATAAATTAGATTTTTTTTAAAACTTAGTCAATTTTTATAACAATTTAACAAAGATTTCAAAAGAGAGAACATGGTTCTTATAAAACTCACTTATTTTTTATAAACATAGTTAATTTTCATAAACTTTAATTAACTTAATTTAAAAAAATTTAAATTTAGTTAATTTTTATAAAACTTAGTTTAGCACAAAGGATACTTCTAATTAGAAAATGTAAGCATAAGATTGCAATAAAATAGAGTTTCTACTCCTAATATTCCTCCATTTTTTATGCACTCATTTTGCTTTGCCGGAATTCTTAAGACCCTCTTCTGACCCTACACTCTTTATGCGCTCTATAGCGGCGTCCGAGCAGATCGATAGATCTACTCGATATTCGATGTATCTTGTCTGAGCTCGTTCTGTTTTCCGTTGGTTTGTGTCTGATTTTCGCTCTTTTTTTCTTTTCTCTATTTCTTTCTCTCTTTTCTCACCTTTCTTTCTCTTCATGTTGAACTTTCTCTTCTGGAATGTCCGTGGTATTGGCAACGATGCGTCTTTGGCTAGGCTAAAACGCATTGTCAGGAAGCACTCTGTTGGTTTGGTTGCTCTCCTGGAACCTTTTCTAGACCCGGAAGGTATAACCAAAATCGTTTTATCCTTAGGCTTTGGCAGTGGCTCTGCCAACGTCTCCGGTAAGATTTGGATTTTATGGTCCAAACCCTTGCGGTTCGCTCCGTTTTCGACTCTTCTTAGCTCTTCTCGGTGGCATGCTCGTCTCCTTCTATCGCCTCTCCTTTTCTTTTCTCGGCAGTTTACGCCAAATGCGATCGAACGAAGAGGTTATCTCTTTGGTCCGACATTTTAGGCCTTGGTTCTTTGGGTATCTCTACCTCTGTGGTTGGCGGCGATTTTAATATCGTCGCTTGCCAAGCGGAAAAAGGGGAGGAGCCGCCATCAACCATGTTGCGATGGCGGATTTCAACTCGTTCATTGTCAGCTCTGGTCTCTCTGAGCTTCCCTTTGTTGGCTCTGCTTTCACCTAGTCGAACAACCAAGAGGGACCGAACCGTATCCTCTCTAGACTTGACCGTGTTTTCGGCTCGGAGGATTGGTTTCGCCTACCCTTTTCCTTTTCGATCGCTCATCTTCATCGGTCCTTCTCTGACCATGCTCCTCTGATTGTTCGCTGCTCTCCTTTCTCCCTCTCGGGGCCCTCGTCCTTTCGGTTCCAGAGCATGTGGAGATCTCACCACTCTTTTCTTCAAGTGGTAGCTAACTCTTGGAGCGATCCTATTGTTGCCTCTCCCTGTGCTGCTTTCGGTCGTAAGCTTCAGCGTCTCAAGGTTTGCCTTAAGGTGTGGAACGTTCATGTTTTCAAGAACATCTTCGATCGCGTTCGCTTGGCCGAAGAGTCTCTAATCGTAGCCGAATCCTTGTTAGACGAGGACCCGTCCGCGACTAACAAGGAGGCGTGGGCTTTAGCTCAATCCAACTTCTCCTCGGAACTTCGTATCGATAATGACTACTTTCGTCAAAAGGCAAGGGTCAAGTGGGTGATCGACGGAGATACGAACTCCAAATTCTTCCACTCTTCAATTCGCAAGAAGAATAGCCTTCTCACTATCCGTGAGATTTTGCGACCTGATCTATCTACGGCCTCTTCGCTTGAGGAAGTCAAAGATACCATTCTGGCCCACTTCCAATCCTTTCTAGGATCTCCGTCTGTCGCGGTATCCGATCCGGCTCTGTTAGCCTTCATTCCCCGTGTGGTTCTTTCTCCAGAAAGTGACCTTTTAGCGGTTCCCCCATCCCCTGAGGAGATCCGTGCTTGTGTCTTTGCCCTGAGTAAGGATAGTGCCAGTGGCCCTGATGGCTACAACGGTGTCTTTTATAGGTGTTCATGGCCTATTATTCAGGCTGATTTTTGTCTTGCTGTTCAATCCTTCTTCTCCGGGAGGTCTCTTCCCTCAGGTTGGACCTCCACCAACCTGATTCTCATTCCTAAGTGCGAAAATCCTCGGTCTTGTGGGGATTTCCGGCCCATCAGCCTTTGCAACTTTTCGAATAAAGTTATTTCTAAGATCCTGGCCAGTCGCTTGGCCCCCTTCCTTGAGCGTATTATCTCTCCTTCTCAAGCGAGTTTTGTTAAAGGGCGTTTAATTTCTGATAACGTCCTTCTAGCCCAGGAACTGATCTCCCAGATTGATCGGAAAGTTAGGGGTTCTAATGTTTCTTCAAACTGGACATGGCTAAGGCCTACGATCGCATGTCCTGGTTTTTCGTCATCAAGGTCTTGAGGGCTTTCGGGTTTCCGAAACCCCTCATTGACTTGGTGTGGAGGCTCATCTCCAACTGATGGTTCTCTGTGCCCATTAACGGTTTGGCTAATGGGTATTTCAGGGCGGGGAGGGGTTTGCGACAAGGAGACCCTCTTTTGCCATCTCTTTTTGTGATCGCGGCGGAGGCTTTCATTCGCGGTCTTCAAACCTTAACGATCTACGGTCAGATCCAGCGCTTCGGGATTCCGAGGGGTTGCCCCCTAATCTCTTCCTTATCCTTTGCTGATGACATTGTCATTTTCTCTAATGGAAGTCGTTCCTCTGTCCGGCGGCTCCTTAGTTTCCTCCAACAATACGAGAGGTTCTCGGGCCAGCTCGTTAACCCTTCCAAAAGTTGATTCGTCCATGCGAAGGACTTGTCTCCCCCTCGAACTTCCTGGATCGAGACTTTATCGGGGTTCAAGGAAGCTTCCCTGCCTTTACCATACCTGGGTATTGTCCTGTACCGAGGTAGGAAGCTTAACGCTTTCTTCGATCCCTTGACTGACAAAGTGAGGGGTAAGATCTTACGCTGGAATGCGTCTCTCCTTTCCCAGGCCGGTAGGCTGGTTCTCATTAAGTCCGTTTTAGACTCGATGGGAACTCATGTATTCGCGGCTATGACCCCTACCTCTTCCTTCTTCCGGTCGTATCGGTCTTTGGCCGCGTCCTTCTGGGGAAACAGGGACAACGCCCGTCGCCACCACTGGGTTTCGTGGGACACGATTTGTCGTCCCAAAAGCGAGGGTGGCTTGGGTCTGCGTAATCCTAAGGACCTTTATGCGGCTTTTGCCTGTAAGTTGTGGTACATGTTTGGAGCTAACGACCCTTTATGGGCGTCTTTCCTCCATGCAAAGTACCAAAGGCTTGCGGGTTCTAATTTCTCGGGTTCTCCTTCCTATGCAAGTGAGACCTAGAAGCACATGCAGTCAGTGAAGCCGTTCTCTGACTCTCATGGCGGATTAACGGGCTGGGATGGCATTTCGTTTTCCATTCTGAAAGCTTGGACTTCGGTTAGAATTCCAAGCCCCATTCGTCCTTTGTTTTCCTTCATTTGGGATTCTCGTATTCCCCCCAAGGTCTCTTTACTGATGTGGCGTATCCTGCACGATGGGCTGCCACTAGACGAGAATCTCCAAAAGATCGACATCCCCTCTGTTTCCCATTGCAGATGCTGTGGCAATGGGGAAACGGAATCCTTGAACCATTTGTTTTTTGACAGCTTCTCAGCCAGAGCGTGCTGGAATTACTTTGGAAACCTTGTTGGTGTTCGAGGTATTGCCAGATCTCCTAATGATCTTCACAGAACCTGGTGGGCTGGGATCTCTAGAAAATCTCTCCGTTCGATCGTTTTCTGCTTGATTCCCTGTCTCATCTGCTGGCACCTCTGGTGCGCGCGGAATAAGGCAACCTTTGAGAGCTCTCCTATGGATCCTCCATCCATTATTCGGCGTGTGAGGAATGTCGTCTTCCTGGCTTTCCGTGGTAGACCTTTCAGGGGACCCATGGGCTCCCGTTCTGGGCAGCTAGTGGGTCTTCTTTCTATTTTGTGTGTTCTGACTTCCGCTAGACTAGGAGTTGGCTGAATCCTTTTGGTGGGGCGTTAGACTTCACCCATCGCTCTCGATCCCCCCTCCCCGTTTTTTTCTTATAATGTGGTTGCTAGTTTTCCAGGTCCAGGTGTCTTCAGAGTCTTCCCTGGTCCGGAGTTCGCTTTGGTTGGCTTTGTCTGGTGAGTCATGGCTTTGCTTGGGTTGTGGTCGTCCTGTTCTGTGGGATTCTCCTGTGCTCTGCTCCTGGTGATTGGTTTTGGAGTTGCTTGGGTGGTTCTGGCAGTGATTGGTTGCTTGGGTTGCTCATTCTGGTTTTCTTCCTTCTTGCCCGTTCGGCGATCCTTTCACTTTGTTGTGCTTGGTTAGAGCATGAGTCGATTGGGATTTAGTTCCCCCTTTCTGCTATTGGCCTTATCTGTGGTCCTCTCCGTTTGATTTTGTGGGCCCTTGCTTCCTTTGGTGACACCACCATTGGGCGGTGGCCTTGCCGGAGCTCCATGGTGTTGTCAGTTGAGCGGTTTTCTTTAGGTCAGTTTGGGATGGTAGCTTCTCTGGTGGACTGACCTATTCCTATTCGATTGTGGCGGGTTTGATGGTTGTGTTGGTGGTGCTTCTTTTGCTCTGTTTCCATTAGTTCTCCTGACTTCTGTCAGTCAGTGGGGCTTGTGGTGGTTATAGCATGGTTGCTCTGCTGATCGGTCTGGGTTTTGTTCCTTTTATCGGTTTTCTTTGGCTTGGTTTGGGATGGTATATTCTCTGGTGGACTGGCCTACACCTATTAGGTTGTGGCGGGGTTGTCGGTTGTGTGGGTTGTTGTTCCTTTTGTTCTTTTTCTGTTGGTTTATCCTGGCTTCTGTCTGTCTGTGGAGGTTTTTTTATTTTCTTTTCCTTATTTTCGTTCCGGTCATGTTCTGTTGTCTGTGTTTTGGGAGGCATATGTTCTCTGTATGCCTTGCCGTCTTTTGTGAGCCTCCGAAGAAAGGCTTTTTTCTCCTTTTGCAATATATTTATCTTTTATAAAAAAAAGAAACAATGAAAATAAATAGCTGCTAAAAAAACAATTCTTAAGAGCACTCTTCACATGCTTTCTTGCTTCTTGCGATTAAAGGCTTAGGTGGAACATGAGGTGGTTTGTCCAATTTATGTGAAGCTACTGTCTTGCTATAAAGGTAGAAATAAAAATGTTATAAATTATAATGTATATGAACAAAATAGGTTATAGTATGTTGAATAAAATCATATAGCATATTGGTGAGTAATATATTAAAAACATGATAAAGGGCTTCATTTTAAAAAATGAAAACCTTTTTGTTTCAAGTGAAATGACAGCCATCTTTCAAAATTTAAAAATAAGAATGGTAAGCCTTCATTGTTTTCTTTTGACCAACTAAAATAATCTAATTGAAATTCAAATGGGGTTCTTATCAAATATAGTCGAATAATTCGAACACAATCACTTTCATGTTGAATAATAGAGCACAACTTATCAAAAACTCATCTTTGTAATGTGTTTTTATGAACATAGTTACTTCTCATAAACTTTAGTTAACTTAATTAAAATTTTATAAATTTAGTTCATTCTTATAAAACTTAACTAACCTGGTTAATTTTTATATAATTTAGTTAATTTTCTTAAAACTTATTTGACTTAGTCAAATTTTATCTCAAATTTAACATCACAAATGTTCCAACTAACAGCATACCTAGTAACATAAATGAGTTGAGAAACCTGGTAGCGTTATTTTGTTAATTGTCCATTTCTTCGATATTTTAGTAAATTGGGTAGATACTTATGTAGTATAGCAATGGCCTTTGGATATACCAAAGCAAATACTACCATACCAAAATATAATAAAATTATACGCCCTTTAACCAATCTGTCTATTTCTCATCATAATTTGGGCTTTAACCAATCTGTCTATTTCTCATCATAATTTGGGCTGTAGCTTGAAAGATATAGATCTCTATCATGGAACTGCATAGAAATTGAACTTCCATCAACAATGTACACCTGCACAAAAATTGCATATAATTATAGCAGGCGAAAGACTACATGTAATATCCAAAAAATACACTTGCCAAAGAAAAAAACTCATTACATCATAATTAAGAAAACTGAACTGAGGCATGTGTGCCTTAGCTAAAAATGAGGCATGTAGTGAATTGAGGCATGTATGCCTTAGCTAAAACTGAATTGAATCAAGGCATATAGTGAACCAAGACGTGTATGCCTTAGCTAAAACAAAACTGAGGCATGTATGCCAAGTGCAGTAAAGAACAGGTGACACGCCTCAGTTTAGTTTTCTTAATTATGATGTAAGTACATAATGGAAATGAAAATGAATGGTAATTACTATTTGCATTACCTGTGGAAATCAAAGCCAGTTCACTAATCTTTGAATGTAAATCTTGTCTGCACATGGTATGATATTTACGGAAGTGTGAATTTCAGGTCTGCACATGAATTGATATCTGTTAACGTGATGAACTTGCTTATATTAAAAGTTGGAGAATGTATTCTATTTAATTATTATGAACACCAACAAGTTACTACAATATGTTGCCTTGAAAGCAATATAACATGAAAAACAAAATTATAAATATCTAGACTATTTATGTTGCATGCCTATAAAAATTCTGCACTACTAAAAGTAACATAAATTACATAACAGTAAAAACAAATGATATAAGTAATAAATAATTCACATGCCCTACATTTCATGCATGAAACCGATGATTAATTAATATATACGAAGTGATCATTATAGAAGGATGTCTTGCCCATTATGTCTCCTTAATTTATTCCCTAATCGAAGTTTTATATTATCAGTACATGTGTAAAAACAGTGCTAGGTCAAGTTAACAGTGCTACATGATATTAATGATCCTATTAATAGAAACAAAACCAAAACTTAGTTCAATGTGGATTATCAGAAAATAACATAGGCATCAACTAAATTTGAGAACTTCAATTTGTAACCAATGTAAGTCATTTTTCAAGTTATTATACATGACTACCATGGGTAAATTGTATAAAATAGTACAATAACCAACAAATACTATCATTATAGGCCTTAACATCCATAAAAAATGGAAGTGCAAACCAACCAAGCTAACTAACCAACCCTACGTTAATATGGACTTGATTTCAATTACTTTAACCATACATTTCCTTATCAAGGCTAGATTCTAAAAGACAACTTTGTTTGTAAAACTCTTTTTTCCAAATTTCATAATCAAAGTGACGCAGCGGATAATACAAAAACAAGATAGATCGATGAAAGTAGCAATCGGTGGATTGATGAATACTGAAATGCCCGAATTCGTTGATCCGAAGATACCGAATTCTAGCTATCTCTAACACGTTGATCGCACACGATACCATGAAAAGAGATCTACAATTCTTCGAGCATTGATCAAGCGCACTTGATGCCGCGAATTGGCTTCAACGATCGAAGATCCGAGCGCACTCGAATGTCGAAGGTGGAGATAGGAGATTACACTCAACTACCGATTTAAATTGAAAGCACAAAGCTAACAAAGAGAATTTTATTTCAAAATCAACAACCATTTACAAATGACCAACATCCCTATTTATAGGGTTACAACAAAACACACACTTAAGAAAAATTTCAACACCATACCCTAAAATACAACTCACGCGACCTAAAATCAACGAATGACTTACGACTTAAGAAAGTACAACCTAAAAAAAACTTCGCGACTTAACATCTCTGCCATCAGACTTCAGCGACTTATCATTCTTCGCGACCTGCTTCTGGCGACCTAAGGAAATCACACGCGCTAAGAATCTTCACACGAGCTAAGAGAAGTACGGCAAAGAAAGCTTCGCGACCTACTGGGAGGATTTGCGACTTAGGGCTTTGACGCGGTGGATAGTAGGTCGCTTGCGAGATGTATGATGGTTCGCGACCTGAGGTGGAGGAGTGTGACGTATCGCGACTTTCGGTATTGGCTTCGACCTTGCGACCTAGGAATTGATCGCGATCTGGAGTGGTAGGTCGTTCGCGACCTACTGGAGTTTCTCGCGTGCGCGATCTATGAAGTACGGTAGCGCGACCTAGGGGGAAAAGCGAGCGACCTAGGGAAGTGATTTGGGCCTCCTCGCCGCGACCTAGGGCGGCGCGACTTAAGGTGGAGCGGCGATTGCGAACGATGGTAAGCGCTTCATCATCCTCCCCTTGTTGGAAAGAATTCGTCCTCGAATTCACACTCTCGTCATCTTCGACAAGTTCCTCCCCATAATACGGAATTAAGTGTTTGACATTGAAAACATTAGCCATAGGGAGATGATCCGGCAATTTCAACTTACAATTATTCTCACCAATTTCCTTCACAATTTCCAAATGACCCATTCCACCGGCATCTAGCTTGTTGTATGTACCAACAAGAAATCGTTCAACCATCAAGTAGATAGATTCGTTGTCCCTTTGCATCTTCATCAAATCCAATACAGAGTCCATACTTTTGTCCACCCATGAACTAGTATGTATAGGTAATGACATACATAATTCTGACTTCGTCGCGGTCTCTTTTGAAATTTGATAACTCTGACTCTTTTGAACAAGCCTTTCAACCACTTTTCTTATTGACGGTCCAAAACAAAACATTGTAACCAACTGCTTGGTATGATAACTGTCCACGTGTCTTTCTACACGCATATCTTTGATAACGTTTATTCGCCAACTGTGATCAGGAGTATACAATTGCTTTCCTTCGAACAGAAACCCATCAACCAATCTTCTCAATTCTACCTGCTCTGTCAGACACATATGTTTACGTGGCATACATGGTACAATAGCACTTGACATTTTATTAACATGATGTACGTTCCTCAGTGGCAGTAATTCTTAGAACATTTCTGCAGAAACTACATCTTTACATTCATTCACCATTGGCTTAACCTCTTCGATAATTTCAACACTTTTGCTGGTTTCAATTTCATTCAACAAGAATACTTCTGCACTACCCTCCACTTCTTTAACAAGCTCTTTTGTAGATTGTAGACTAGTCGAATCCACCTCCTTCATCAACAAATTACCCTCTTCATCTCTTGACTTACTTTCTTCACCTTCATCCAACTTTGCTGACTGTGAATTTTCAACCTTATGTTCATCGGATTTTGTTGGTTAAAAATCAACAACTTCATCTCCGTCAAACTTTGGTGATTGAACACTATCGATTTCATCCTCCACATTAACAAATTCCTTTAAAGACAACAAAGTTTTTAGCTCCTCGATTTCCTCCAATTTGTTTTCATTCTGTTGACGTCTTTTAGGAACCAAAATGATTCGTGTATCCTCGAACATAAAAACTGTAGCTGTTTGTGCGTCCATCGTGTTGCACAGCTCTATCGTATTGCCATGGTCTTCCCAACAACAGATGGCATACGTCCATGTCAACCACATCACACCAAATTTCGTCTTTGTATTTCTTCCCAATGGAAAAATTAATACAAGCTCTTCGATTAACCTTCACTTCCCCTCCTTTCCTCAACCAAGCTAATTTGTAGGGTTTAGGATGCTTCTCTGTTTTCAATGACAACTTCTTTACAGCTTCTGAAGAAATGATATTATCACAGCTTCCTGCATCGATGACAAATTTACAAACTCTTCCCAAGATAGTGCACGTTGACTGGAAAATGTTACTCCTCAACCAACTTGAATCATCCTCTTGCTTTGGTATCAAACACGATCTCCTTATCAACAAACTACAACCCTCATCTCCAGACAATAATTCTTCTTCTTCAACTGGTATTGAATTGACACATTCTACCTCTACATTTTCATCCTCAATCTCCGCAATCATTGCTCGTTTTTTTGGCCTTGGACATTCATTGCTTTTATGGCCCCACTCTTGACAATTAAAGCATTTGAGATTACTATTGACCTTTGCTTTGCTGGCTTCATTCACATTCGACTTACTGACGACTTTGGAAACATCCGCACTATTACTAACATCCTTGTTCTGGTTGTTGGAATTTGTAAACACACCACCTCCTCGTCTTCCCTGTTTCTCCCAAGCCAACGCTTTCTGGTGTGCTTCCGCTACAGATCTGGGATCAAGCATGTTAATCATATCTTGAATCTGCATTCGCAACCCTCCAACAAATCTAGCTGTTAATTGTTCATCTGTCTCCATGATATCGTTCCTTGCAATCAGTTGATAGAATTCATCAGCATAGTCATTAACAGACTTCGTTCCTTGCCTCAAGTTTTGCAGCCTCTGATACATAAGCGATTGATAATTATAAGGTAAGAACGTTGCTTTCATCAATTTCCTCATCTTTTCCCATGATTCAACCTTTGACTTTCCCATCCGTTCACGCGTAAGTTTGGTTTGCTGCCACCATGCCAAAGCTCTACCCCTCAACCTTGTAGCAACCAACTTCACTCTACGATGTTCTGGAACTTCCTTGAAGTCAAAAATCTCCTCATTAGACAACCAATCCAAAAACTCCTCAGCTTGCATTCCACCTTTGAATTCTGGAATTTCAGTCTTCATCCCAGATTCCCACTTGTGATCGTACTCCGACTGATTTCTTCCTTGTCCACGTCCTCGTCCATGAACACTACCACCATTATACTCTTCTTCACAATCCGATGTATATCGATGTCGATCCTGACCACCAACATCTCTACCACCATCACGTCTACCACCAACATCCCTTCTATCTACATTCCTCCGTTCTCGATCATTCACATTCCTCTCACGTCTTCGATCATCATCATCTCTATAACAATCTCGACTCACACTTCTATGATCGTTATCAACACTTCTCTCCCGATTTGAATGTGATGAAACTCTACTTCTCCCATGGCTCGATTCAGGTGATACCCTTCTCTGATTTTGACTCATCTCCAACATCATCCTCTCTAATCGACCAATCCCTTCATTAAGCTTCTCATTAAAATTTTCATTAATTCTTTGCTCCATCTCATCGGCTTCTTCTCTCCCATACAAAGCATCAAGGTCGCGATAACGGTTAGCTCTTCTCGGAGGCATGATCACTCTTCAACAAATTCCAACAAAAACTTCACTTCGATCTAAAAATCTTTAAATCAAAACTATCCACTTGTTGAAATCTTCAAAAATCTCCAAACGAACAAATCTCTTCAAAATCTCGATAACCCACTTCTCCAAATGATGTAAATCTCGCACAACTCCAAAAATCTACGCAAACTCCTTGCGCTCTAGCTTTGATACCAAAATGACGCAGCGGATAATACAAAAACAAGATAGATCGATGAAAGTAGCAATCGGTGGATTGATGAATACTGAAATGCCCGAATTCGTTGATCCGGATACCGAATTCTAGCTATCTCTAACACGTTGATCGCGCACGATACCGTGAAAAGAGATCTACAATTCTTCGAGCGTTGATCAAGCGCACTTGATGCCGCGAATTGGCTTCAACGATCGAAGATCCGAGCGCACTCGAATGTCGAAGGTGGAGATAGGAGATTACACTCAACTAGCGATTTAAATTGAAAGCACAAAGCTAACAAAGAGAATTTTATTTCAAAATCAACAACCATTTACAAATGACCAACATCCCTATTTATAGGGTTACAACAAAACACACACTTAAGAAAAATTACAACACCATACCCTAAAATACAACTCACGCGACCTAAAATCAACGAACGACTTACGACTTAAGAAAGTACGACCTAAAATAAACTTCGCGACTTAACATCTCTACCATCAGACTTCAGCGACTTATCATTCTTCGCGACCTGCTTCTGGCGACCTAAGGAAATCACACGGGCTAAGAATCTTCACACGAGCTAAGAGAAGTACGAAAAAGAAAGCTTCGCGACCTACTGGGAGGATTTGCGACTTAGGGCTTTGACGCGGTGGATAGTAGGTCGCTTGCGAGATGTATGATGGTTCGCGACCTGAGGTGGAGGAGTGTGACGTATCGCGACTTTCGGTATTGGCTTCGACCTTGCGACCTAGGAATTGATCGCGATCTGGAGTGGTAGGTCGTTCGCGACCTACTGGAGTTTCTCGCGTGCGCGATCTATGAAGTACGGTAGCGCGACCTAGGGGGAAAAGCGAGCGACCTAGGGAAGTGATTTGGGCCTCCTTGCCGCGACCTAGGGCGGCGCGACTTAAGGTGGAGCGGCGATTGCGAACGATGGTAAGCGCTTCATCACAAAGCTCCATGTGAATTATCATCGCATAACTTAATTTATCTCATATTTCCTATGCCTAATCGTTTACTTATTATTATAGAAAAAAATCTCCCTTGAAAATATTGTTTGGATAGACCGAGTCATGGAGGATTTGGTCCAAATTCATCCAACCATTGGTATAATCATACCTATATATAATCAAAATTTTATATTTTATTCGATTATTTGAATTTAACTTTACAGATGTAAGATCAATTCCTAGGACCCAAAACCTGATTTTGAATAGATAAATCATCTGATCCAAAGAATAGACATCTGATTGACATAGTTACTCGCAACATAGTGCTATATAAAGTAACCTCATATCATCATCATCACTCATCAAATATCAAAAACAATAAGTATTATGGTATAGAGAACTTGCTAGTTTCTACACTCACAGTACTGATTATACTAATTAGCTTGACAAATGGCTAAGCAATTCCAAACGTGACAGCTAGTGGAAGCTCAGAAATTGCAGCAATACTAGATGAAGCTGGTGGTGGCAGTGGTGTTGGAGCAGCTCAGCAGAGTTCAAGTGGTAGCAGTGGCTCATGTGGTAGTAGATACATCGAATTCATGTTCTTAAGACTCACTGTTGGAAAATGGTAATAATTGATTGAACTTGTAAAAAATAAAGAACAATGTCACACTCAAATTTCAAGCATTATATTGATAGCAAATAATTTATGTGGAAAATAGCAAGAGATTTCCCTATCATAGATGATTATACAAAAATATATTTCTTATCAAACACTGTAATAAGCAAAACAAATACAAATAAAAGTCTAGAGTTTAATAGTTGATATATGAACCAATCCTTAATGTAGAAGATAATTGACTTATAAAACTGAATCCATTTTCAGAAAAATATATAATTAAAATAACTACACGCCATATGCATGAAAACCAAAATAAACATGTAGAATTTGATATACCACACATATCAGTCGGTTATAAACTTGAAAGAATGAGTATCAGGAGGAAATAATAATGTCTTAAAATTTTCAAATATAAGTCAGTTATAAACTTGAAAACATGAGTATCAGGAGGAAATTACTAGTGTCTGAATTGTTTCGAATATCAGTCAGTTATAAACTTTGTTCTTGCTTACGTATGTTATTCAAATATTGTATTTGTTTTGACAATAAATATACCATTTTCTTGCGGTGGCTATTATCATTTATACTATTAAGTTTTATGAACCTTTTCAGTTTTATAAAACTATTTGTTTATTATGGGTATATGTTTAATAAACAACTGTCTACTCCCAACTAATTATAAAACAATGTCTACTACTAAAAACATTGTTGACTCACCGCAACCACTGTCGTTTTATCCACTTAGTTACATGAATGCAAACAGAGGTTTGAATGTTGCATAGTTCTATGTTATACTAAGATATTTGCATTAGAGTACATGCATGGTTAAACATGAATAATTAATGACTTTTATTACTAAGTTAATAACTATAGGATAAGATACGGTGACATGGTCAAAATCTTGGAGTTCCAAAATAACATACTGGCCTAATTATTCAACCTTTTATTAGTAAGGCATGGAGACATAATAGGATGCCTTTAATTAGACACTCAATTTGCAACCAACTAACATGTAAGTTGAGTTAATATAACCAAAACGCTATAGTACAGTCCAAGAATCCTTTTACCAAACTACTTGTAATTGAAATTACGATAGAAAATTTAAATGGTAAGCTTGCCACTCAAAACAAAAATGAATTTTTTGTTAGAGAGCTAGTCAATATACATTGATGGGAAAATGACAGTCAATAGCAAGTTGCATGCTTATAAAACTTTGTAGTAAATTGAATGAAAACGTAGTAAAACTGTCATAAGAAGCTAAGTAATACCTGGTATCCAAGGAGTTTTCATTACATCGACAAACTTTGGAATTAGAAAAGCTTTATAATGTTTGATATTCTTAAGCAAATGATAGTATCAGGGATCAACAAATATTTGGAATATATATGGTTGAATTATTAATTGGCAAAATATAAAGATTTCAAAGTTCAATTGTACTCACTTCTTTCGCAGCTTGTACTCACTTGTTTTAGCATTCACTCAACGTCCACCAGTTGCTTTGGAATTTTCCTTTATCACGCTAATTCAGCATCGCCTTACAGCTTTTCTTAGCCTTGTTTATCAAAGTAGTAGCTACAACATTTTGCACCAACAGCCATACAACACATTCGACCACTTCATCCATCTCTGGTCGTCTTTCCGGTTTTTCATCCTAGCATCTTCTCATCACATTCACAAACAAAATCGAACATCAGCTTGGTATTTCCAGCCTTAGATTTTGTAATATATTTCATATTATCTTTTCATAGTTCACGTAGTTCAAAATTTTTTAAACAAAATAACCAATTTTCACATGTAAACTCAGGAAAATCTGAATCTGTCAAACACATACTCTAATTACTTATACATGGTGGTCATTTTTGGGATTTGAAACTTATAGGATTATTCTATTATGTTTCATATGTCCTATTGAATATACAAAAGCATTCATGATTTTTTTTTGAAAATGGGTTAATAACGGGCCAAGGCCCAAGAAGAAGAAATCGGGTATAAGACCCGAGTACAACAAACACTTATACAACCGACTAAAACCCTAGATCTATACAATACTCACATCCCCGCCTCCACTCCGAAACACAGAGAAACAAAAAAATGGCGAAAATATTTTTCGCGAAGATATCAGACTTCAATTTAGAGAAGTAACTTGAGTAGATTACTTCAAGGGGGTTCCCGTACCCTTGTCTTTCGAGCTTGGCAATTGTCCGACACTGGATCGGAGTAAAAGTGGTTAGATTCGACCTTTTTTCCTTCATTTCCTTGGATTAGACTTCATTACTTTCATAAGAGCTTCCAGGCTTCAGATTTGAGTGACGATTGTCCGACACTGAATCAGAGCAAAAGTGGTGAGGTTCGTCCATTTTTGCCTTCGTATCCTTGGAAATTGAGTAAGAATTGCTGGATTCTCCTTTGCTTCAGACAGATAAGTGATATATCTGGTTGTTTAATTTGCTTAAGAAAAAGTAGTTTCCTAATCTTTGTTCGCTGATGGCATGAAGAAAATTGCTATCACTTTCGGCTAAACCACAGCTCCTTCTGCTAAAATCAGGTAAATAATTTTTTTGATTAGTGTGAGATTCATTAACAAAGTAAGAGTTGCTATTAATAAATGCCTTGTTACTTCCCTTGCAAGTTATGGGCTGATTATTAGAAGACTTATCTGCAGTGGGCTTGTTAGTTTCGCTGAATTGGGCTAGAGAAGATAAGTGATTGTCATTAGTTCTGACTTTAGCTCTAGAATCCACTGCATATGACTCGATGATTTTACTTTGAAGGTTACAGTCATTGGAAGGCATTTGCTCAAAGTTGGATGGACGGCTACTCCTATACGTATCAGGTAAAGAAGAATGTAAAGCAATATCAGGAAATGCAAATTGATTAAAATTAGTAATAATGCGATGATTATTTCCCTTATAGGAATTGCCCTGATACGAATATTGGAGCAGCAACCTTCGACTGAGACATTGCTACCAGTGGACAATGTTGACCTTCCCAGACATTTTCTATCAGTGGAATGAAATTGGGGATTTTTGAAATAATTTCCCCTTTGTAAGTAATCTTCAACAGATTCTTCATAATTATCAGTTTCTAATATATTATAAGAATGATTCCTGTTTCTGTTGGATTTGCTTGCTCTTTGAAGAATAATGTTGACTTCTAATTCAATGATTTTCGAAAGTTGTATGCTATCAGTTTCAATTTTATTGTGGAACCTGTTATTTCTCTCTTTCCAGATATAATAGATGACAGTTGTGAGAACAACAGTTGCTTTGTTGAATTCTGCTCTCTTGCCTTTGAATGTTTTCTGAAAATATTGAATGTTGTCTCTAATGTTTAGGAGAGCCAAATGTTGATTTATTTTGAGCTTGTTTTTGGCAATGAACCAAACATGTCTGGAAAAAGGACAATCAAAAAAGAGATGATCAGTACTTTCAATTTCAGTTTTACAGAATAGACAGTAAATATTTGCAGAGTTTTTATTCCATTTTCCACATCGTTTTTTTGTTGGCAGTCGATTTAATAATGCAAAATAAGTACAAAAAGCCATTTTTGGACAGTTGGCTGAGTTCCAAACTGATTTAAACCAATCAACTTCTACTTCCCCTCCTTTTAAGAAGTCCCAAGTATATTTAAAAGAAAATTTTCCTTTTGAGGATAGTTTCCAGCACCAAACATCTTCTTCTTGATTTGAATTAATCTCTATATTATTGATAGTAGAGTTGAATATAGAAGTTGCAGGGTATGCATGAGTATTCCATATTGAATTTTGAATGATGCTGTCAACTTTAGCATTTACTTTACCAAAACAATAAAGATTATTCCAGCCTAATAAATAAATTGATAAGAGAGTTGCCACTAATCCAAGGGTCAAAACAGAGGCTAGTATGGCTACCATCTTTAAATTTTCTTTCTAAAAGCTTGGCTCCAGTTTCTCTGCATTTTAAAATGTTTTTCCAAGCATATGAATAATGGTTTTCAATGGGCATGGACCAATTTTTTTTATTCTTGACATATTTAGCTCTCATCCATTCAGCCCAAAGCGATTTTCCTTTCTATGAATTTCCAAAAGAGCTTAAACTTGCATGCTTCATTAATATCTGAGAAGTTTTTGATTCCTAATCCCCCTGCTTTCTTGGTTTTTGTAATAGTGTTCCAGGAAATTTTATGAAATTTTCCATTCCAAATAAAATTTGCACATAATTTTTCAATTTTCTCTATAGCTTTTACTGGAATGTTGTGGGGTTGCAGCCAATACATGATGACTGCAGTGATGACAGTATGTACTAATTCCACTCTTCCAGCAATAGATAGCATTTTGCTTGACCAATTATTTAATCTGCTTTGAATGGTGTGATATAGTTTGGCACAGTCTTTTTCTTTGATCTGATTATTACTAAAGGGAAGTCCAAGATATTTGACAGGAAGATCACTCTGTTGAAACCTTAGAATTTTGAGGATCTCCATTTTGTTCCTACAATCTTTATTGAAAAAGATTTTGCTTTTATTTTCATTGATTTAGAGACCTGCTAGCTAGCTAAGATTGTCAAAAATTTTCTTAGTAGCAGCTGCAGTTTGTGTGTCTGCATTTAGAAAAATTAATAGGTCATCTGCATATAGTAAATGAGAAATTCTGGGAGATATAGAATTAATTGGTTTTATGTTTTTATATATAATCTCCTTATCCATTTGTAATGTAAAATATTCCATAGCAATTGTGAAAAGATAAGGAGAAAGAGGGTCTCCTTGTCTAATTCCTCTGTTACTGTGAATGAACCCACAAGGAGATCCATTAATAATTATGGAATAAGATACATTACAAATGCACTCCTTTATTAGGTTACAGAATTTCTCATTAAAACCTAGCTGACTCATCATATGGATGATAAAGTTTCTATTAATTTTGTCAAATGCCTTATGTAAGTCAATTTTAAGGCACATTTTGTTTTTAGCTGCCTGATTAAAGTCTCTTAATAATTCATGAGAAAGTAGAATATTATCAACTATAAGCCTATCTGGAATAAAAGCACATTGATTTTTTGAGATGAGGAACTTTAGAAATATTTTGATCCTACTGCTTAAAATAGAAGCTATAATCTTATACAAAAAATTGCAGCAAGCAATAGGTCTGTAATCCCCTAGACATGAGGGGTTTTTAGTCTTGGGGACAAGTGTTATAAAAGTATGATTTATATTTTTTAAAAGCCTACCAGTTGAGAAAAATTCTTTAACAGCCTCAAGTATCAAGTATTTTAAAAGATCCCAGTGTGTTTTGTAAAATTTGGCCCCAAACCCATCTGGGCCAGGGCTTTTGTCATCATTAGCTGAGAAAACAATTTTTTTAATTTCATCTAATTCAATAGGTGCAAGAAGGAGATCCTCACTATTAGGGTGAAGTAAGAATTTAGGAGAGATAGTTGGAAAATAACTTGGACTTTCCTCAGTATTAAACAGATCAGAGAAGAAATGAATAGCCTCTTTCTCTAGTAGTGAGGCATCATTAACAATCTCACCATTACTATTGATTAATTTTCCTATATTGTTATGGTGTTTTCTACCAGACATTTTAGCATAAAAGAATTTTGTTGGAAGGTCTCCATGTGAAAGGCAGTTGACTTTAGCTTTCTGACTAAGGTTAATAGCTTCAGAATGAAGTGAATTAGAAAGTTTCTTTTGCATATGAAATTTTTTTAATGTTCTTTTGGTCTGAGCCGTCAAAGTCTATACTGTCCTGCAATTTCACACATTCCTCTCTTAATTGATTGATTTCATTTTTATTTTTGATATTGTTTAAATTCCATATTTTAAGTTTTTCCATAGTGTGTTGAAGGAATTTTCTAAGTTTAAATTGAGCAGAACCATTTGAAGAAAATTGAAGACAGTTTTGAAAAATATTTTTATAGTCTAGATCTTAAACCCAACCATTTTTAAATCTGAAAGGAAATTTCTTTTTGGTTGAAATGTTTTGAGACATAATAAGCTGAATATGAGTATGGTCACTAGTATATTGCGGTAAAGTAAGGCAATTAAAACTATTGAATTGATTAATAAAAGCTCGATTAACTAGAATTCTATCAAGTTTACAATGGATATTTCTATATTCGCCTGATTTCCAAGTGAATTTATTACCTTTGATGATAGGTTCAAAAAGGCCAGTTTTAATGAGAAAGTTAGAGAAAAATTCCAATTTTTTAAAAGGAATAGGATTACCCCCTCTTTTTTCATTAACTTCCATAACTGTATTAAAATCTCCCATAATCACCCAGGGAGACTTAATATTTGAATTGAGATGTTCAAGTGAGTTCCATAGCAGATTTCTTTCAATTTCAGAATTAGAAACGTAGATAAAAGAAACACAAATTTGTTGACCCCCCTTATTTTTAAAATTGCAATGAATAAATTGAAGATTAAGCGTAGATTTACAGAGTTCCCAAATGGTAGGATCCCAAAGAACAATGATCCTACCATTACCCCCCATCGAATTTTTATGAATAAGATGCCAGTTAGTAAAATTATTAGCCTTTAGAATTCAATGTTTTTGTCAGAGAGTTTGTGCTCTAAAATGCCTACTAAAGAAGGTTTATAGGTAAGCAATAAATTTGTGAGGTCAAGCTTCCTTTCAGGGGAGTTAAGACCTCTCACATTCCAAGTAATAATATTCATAATTATAAATGTATAAAGGATATATGAAGGATACATCAGCAGCTAAATTGATAATTTGCTGCTTATTCCCATGCTTTCTGTAGCCTTCTCTCCCTTCCTTTTGCAGACTTTTTTGCCTTGTATTTTGAGAAACTCTTCCCATTTAGGGTTTTTAATTATGAATTTCTTCTCAAATGAACTGGGATTTGGGGGTGGACTATTATCTGCATTATTGTTCATTATTTCGTGAATAGACTTTTTCCTTGCTTTCTTTCGTTTGCTGATGACAGGGGAAGAGGCGGTAGAGGAAAAAAGCAATCCAACATTCTCCAACATAGATTCAGGCAAAGCTGAACTTTTTGGAGGATATTTTTTTGAGAGAGTTGTATCAATTGATTGTGAGTCAATTGTATCATTGTCTGTAACTAAAATTGCTTTTTCCTGCTGGGGGGAGGAAGCAAGAACTGTTCTTTATAAACCCCTTTGCTCTGAGCTTGAATACTGCTGCTTTTCTGATAATTTCCATTTGGGTCTGAGTGAGCAAGATCTGATTCCATCATTTGCTGATCAGTATCTATGGCTACATTAAGATTTGAGACTTTAGTTTTATACTGACTTGATATCTCCTGTGAAATGGCCCTCTCAGTTAGCTTAATAGAACATTTCTCAGAATTTCCTTTTGTAACCATCAAGTTTGAATTGTATTCATTATTCTGAGAGGAAATACCAGGATCCATTGTAGTAACTGGAACAGAGGGAATGCCAGCAAGAATTTCTTTTGAAAGAGAGCTTTCTTGATTTAAATCTCTTGTGTTTTCTGTAACTGTCAAAGAGTTTTTATCCAAATTGTAATTTGGAGGTTCTTTTTCTTTCCAAACAGTTTTCCAAGAGCAAAATTCTGAGAGGTGACCAAAACAGGCACATTTCAAACATCGAGGTGGAATGAATTCATACTCGATCTTTTGAGTGTTGCTTTCGCCATCATGCATAGATATTAGAGCATGATCAGGAAGATCATCCGTAGCTCTTATTTCAACAAGAATTCTGTCATAACTGAGGCGAGTCTCCTTTGCAATAGGCTCGTCAAGCTTTAGTGGTTTACCCACTACACTAGCTATGCCAGCAAAATCCTCTTTGTCCCATAATCTGAGATTCAGCTCCGGTAGCCTAATCCAGATTGGGTAGGTAGAGAGGAGATCTCGGTCAAGAATCAGATTCTTGTCCCATCTTTTCAAGATTATTAGCTTGCCACTAATAAAGAACGGGCCATTTTGAGCAACTTTAATACAATCTTGCTCATCGGAAAATCTGATGATAAAGAAACCATTGTTTCTTGTGAAGATTTCAAAATTACCAATCGGGTTCCAAGTTTTAATAACAAAATTCCTGAAATGATGATAATATGGCCGAGTGCCATATACATAAGCTATTATAGAGTTACTCCACTTACTCTCGGTCCTTCGACTTATCTCCTCCTTAACAACAACAATTTTCTTATCTCCTAATTTAATAGGAGCAGAGAAATTTAAATCAACATTGGGTTTGAATCCTCCATTTTTGACTAAGTCTGCCCAAGATGATGATGGCTTGTTAGAATTATGTATAGCAGATGCAGTGTTTCTTGAAGGATTTGTAACTTGGTTGAATCTTGACTGCTTGTGAATGTAACTTTGGTTAGATCTCTACCCTGAGGGATGGGGCCTGGCCGAAGTATTCACCTTGTAGTCCTTTTGAAATTGCGCAGAGCCATTTCTGTGTCGATTTCTGACAATCTGGAAGCCATCCTCGTCTTGATCAGGGGGCTTATCCTTCAGATTTGATATGAGGGATGGAGGATAGAGAGAAGGATTGAGATCTTGAGGAGGAGAATCATAAGAAATCTGATCAGGATTTTTGTCAAAGATTGGATTATTTGTGATGGACAAGGAAGCCATTTTTTTCTAAGTTGGATCTGTTGGAATTTAAACTCAAACCTAAATAGCATTCATGAAACTTAAGTATTTCCACACCATTTCGTTCTAGATTTCTCTCTTTTATATTTAAAATGTCTTGAAATGTTTTTGCATTATTCACATGCACAAGTTTTATGATAGTCATAACCATATGTACTTGTCGAATGACGACATATGTAGTTTCCAAGAAGCTAGTATAACAACTCGTAAATTTTAATAAATAAAACTATTAAATTTAATAAGATTTTATAATTTAAATATTGTGAGGAATAAAAAAAAATTGATTTATTAATGAGAAAATAATTAAATATAAATTTAATTTTTGTTGTTTGTATGTTATTGATAACTATTTAAGCAAGTTAATTTATAACTCTTATGTGTAAACAACAATTCTATAAATGTATTTAAGTTACTATAAAAAAACTTCAATTGTTTTAATTATCTTATATGTAAACAATAATTCTATAAATATATTTAAGTTACCGTAAAAAGAATCCAATTGTTTTAATTACCTTATGTGTAAACAACAATTCTATAAATGTATTTAAGTTACTGTAAAAAGAATTTAATTATTTTAATTATCTATTCATTAATTATGTTCCGTTTTAAATTTTAATGTTGAAATTTATTGTCGTTAATTTGATTTGGAATCTTTCAATAAAAGGGAAAGAGAATTTAATTAAAATTAATGACGTTTAATGGAAGAAATGTACGTTTGTTAGGATTTGCTTTAAAGTGTAATTTTGAAATACAATTATCTCGATTTGGAATCTTTCAATATTAAAAAAAATACATTAATTGTAATTAATGGATTTGACGAAAGAAACGTACGTTATTGTTAAAATAAAAGGATGTTTTAATGAAAACAAAATGAATGTTATTGTTTTAAACTAAGTGTAATTTTATAAAAAGAGAAAAATTGAATATTGAAGCAACATTTTACGGTCGTTAAATAGTAGTCTTGGCAGTATAGAGGTAATTTTAATGCTAGTCGTAAAATTTAGAATAAATTAAATATTTTATGTTCATGATTGTGCATCGAGAAAAACGTCGACTTTGATTTGAATTTGGAATCATGGTTCACCTTTTATTTTATGTAGCGGTGGTCCCCGTTACCTTGGTTGGTGTGTTCAAATTTTATTTATTGTATTTTAATAAAACTTTTAAATAGGCGTAAATTTGAGTTGATTTGGGGTTAACGAAATTAATTGAATTGAAATACATTTCCATATTGAATTAATGTGACATTATATTCATTTTGAAGTATGAAAGGTGACGTTCATCATGAATTCATATTCATGCACGTTTCATATTCTATTGCTTTTTTCTAACTACCATCTCATTCATATTTTTCTGCCTTGTTCACTTTCACATTTCAACTATTCAAAAAAAAACAAAAAAAAACAAAAACAAAACCTCTCTTTATTTCATAAAACTTTCATTTATTCTCTGTATATTAATTTTCCATTCTTATTGTTAGCTATATATTCTCTCACCTACTTTTATTCGGCCAAATTCTATTATACCTCTTGTATTTGCATCTAAGCATTTATTTTTACACATTACAACTTCTAGTATTCATTCTTTTTCATAACTTCTGCCTGCACTAATTCATCCATTAACAATTCATATTTAATGTACGTGCATCATTCATGCTAGCCTGTTCATGTTCATATTTGTTAAAAATATAACCACATCGTTTCTTTGAAAAGCTTACTATATTTTTGTATTCTTTTGATACCTTCTCACTTGCCCACCTGTTGACTTTTAAATTTCCCACTAGAGAACAAAACCAAAGTACGTACAGATTGTTTTCCATTACTCCATCTGAAGCTTTCTGCTCACACTTCCTCCTTCTTCCTCAAAACTACAGAAACTCCAAAATTCATAAATCCACAAATCCACAAATTCCCAAACTCCAAACTCCATTCCTTCTCTCTTCAAACTCCATCCCTCCGCTCTTGCTTCATCTCTCTAAAAAAAGAAGAATAAGAAAACTCAGTTTGTTCGATTTGCGTTGTCGTGCTTTGCTTTGCTATTGGATTGTTGCTATGGATAAGATTGTTTAGCTTGTTGTGTTTGGATTTCAACTAAGATCTATCTATTTGTGTTGTCAAAAACTCTCTAACCTCAAAAGGTGAGAAATCACTCACGATTAACAATTTAGTTGTTAGATAAATAAACATTGATTGAAATGTTATGAGAAATGTTTGCTTTAGATAGGAATATGTGATATATGTTGTTATGTTCCCTTGAATTTGTGTTATAACATTCACATGCACATGTTGTTTTATATGTCACAAATAGTATGTTATGTTGATTTGATTAATTATCACATATGTATGTTAAATATGTCACATATGATATGTAAAAAATGTGTTATGTTATATGCCATGTTGAAATACGTCACATATGCTATGTTGAAAAAAATGTGTTAGTTAATAAAATCATATGTTGCACATGTTATGTTAATAATATGTCACATATGCTATGTGGAAATAATGTGTTATGTTTGGGAAAAATGATATGCCATGTTATTTTTTTGTAAATCACCTTGCAAGTTCCTTGTATATATGTCATGTTATATGTTTATATGTTATGTTAGTGTATGACATGTCAGAATTTGAAATATTCACTTATGTTGTTTACGATATGTGACACATGTGATATGTTAGTTATGCATGTGTATATATTAAATTGTTAATTATGCACGCATGTTGGTCATTGACATGTTATGTTATTTATGTTATTATTGTTCTCACACTCCCAGTTCCCTGATAGTTAGCAAAATCACTTTGGATTGAAATGATGTATACCCGATATAAAACCACTTTGGGTTTATATAAATTGATTTAGAAATAAAATTGGAATATTGTAAGTTTAAATTTATGTTTGAACTTGGAATTCTGAAATTGAAACTTAATTGATTTAATGAAAGTTTTAATTGGATTTTTAGATTTAAACTTGTTGTTTGATTATAACTTAATAACTTTGAGTAAAAAAATTGAAATCTGAAGTTGGATTTAATAATGAATCGATTGGAAATGAACATAAAGTCGGTATTTGAACTGAACCGATTTATAATGTGAAAGATGATGTTTATTTAAACCTAAGAATTTCATTTATTGAGTTATTTGTACATTTCACTTGAGTTGACTTACTTACATAAGAATGTTAGTCCCGACTCGAGTGTTTTTGTTTTACCTTACGCTCTGGTCAGATTGAGTTTCAGTTTAGCAAAGACACTTATTTCTGACGAGGAAGACAGAGTCGAGGACCGTATCTACTACTATTGTAGCAATTGTTTGTTCGGCCTGAAAAAAAATGTAAATTCTGATTTTTTTGAAAATAGTTTCATGAACTGTTTATGTATTTATTTTGTGTGTTATATTTCATCCTTCCGCTGCGAGATTCTGTATTTTGTTCTTTTGAATCTTATTTCATTTGAACAATCCCATTAATAATATGTCTTTTGAATAGTTTGAGTTAGACATGTGTGGTTTATCGTCGAATTAAACTTTCCAAAAAGACGGGTCACTACAGTTGGTATCAGAGTTTTGGTTTAGACATACCTTAGCATGTTGGGGTTAACTCATTAGAGATAGGGTAGTAATACCCTAGAATCAGTTGTCTGAGTGTATATATAAGAGCGCGTATTTGTTAGTGTTATAATTTTTTTTATAAGTTTTGAAATGAAATTATTTTTCCTAATATTATATGTTATATATAAAGGGATAATTTTTTTATAACTAATATAGTTATTCGTAATGTGTTTGTTTTGTGAAATGATAATATTTAATTATTATATTTATGGTTGATTTGTTGTATTTGGTCATTTTATAAACATTGGCTATTATTGTAGATTGAAATTATGAACTGAACACTAGTTTAATAATAGTATATTAAAGAAAATAAAGTGAACAATTAGGATATTTGGTTATGAAATTGAAATGTTTTGTTGTGTGAATCTTGTTGTTTCGTTGATTGGTAGTTTCAGCTATTGAAATAAAAAGGAATATTTGGATATTTTGTATAGTTGAAACTTCTAAATTAAAATATGAGTTGAAACTTAGTAGTCATGTTAAATTATACAGTTGAAATTGATAACCTTAATTTGAAAGCAGGTGAAATAAGGTTTAATTTGTTATATCTATATTTAGTAAATGAATAGAATTATTGTATTCCTTCTTGGCATGTAATGTAATAATATACAAGTGTGAACTTTAAGCCTTGAAATGTTTAAATTGAAGTTGTGATTAAGAAAATGTTGTAAATGAGATTAAATTGAAGAAAAATTTGTTTATAAACTTAATTAAAATTTATGAAATGTGTCATAAATAAAATTGAGAAGTAAAAGTGAAAACTAATTGAATAAACAATTTTGAACTAAGTGAAATGATTATAAATAAAGTCATGACTTGTAAATTGCTTATGAAATAAATGGATGTTGCAATAAATTGTTATAAATAAAGTTGTGATAACCTTAAACTCAAATAATTTCTTATAAAAGAAGTTAAGTTTTATAAATTGGTTCTAAATTTAAGGAAATTTCTTATGAAATGATTCGCAAATAAGTGTAGTATTAAATGAGAAATATTACATGTGAAATTTAATGTAATTTAAAATTGAAGAGAAATATAAGCAATGTATGAATATATTAATGTTTTGTGTTAATTA
Organism: Allium fistulosum; assembly: GCA_030737815.1. Taxonomy (NCBI): domain Eukaryota; kingdom Viridiplantae; phylum Streptophyta; class Magnoliopsida; order Asparagales; family Amaryllidaceae; genus Allium; species Allium fistulosum. Next base: position 13,466,667 of record JASFAW010000014.1, read on the forward strand.
GAGAAATTATGTGAAACAAATATTAAAGTATGAAGTGATATTTGTCTTAATCAATGAGATTTATAATGAAGTTAAATTGAAAATGAAATTGTGATGAAACAAGTTGGAATAGATACATAAGTTGTACGTATATTGTTTTATTCGCATAATTAATTTGATCCAGATTTGAGTACACAAGTTCGAGGTGAATTTCACCATTTCGTGTTAGGATTTTTCATTCGATTCTTGATGGTGAATATTTGATATGGATTTTGGTTCGATTCTAGAATTTTCTATCATAGTATATGGCTATGCGAGGAGAATGATGGTTTCTAGTCAAGAAACCTTATCGAAGTCCGCATTAGGGAAGTGAATGAACAATACTAGTTCAAAAGCGAACTTGTGTGATCGAGCGAGCGATCGAATGTGATTTTGCATGATGATGACATATGTACATCTTATGTTCTAATATTATTGAAATAATTTGACGCTGAAATTAAAAGATGTTGGGTTGGATATCTTTTAACTTAAACTGGAAATTTTCTTTTTATGCAAACTACTATTAATTTAAAACCATATTACAAACTATTTTTCTTTTATCTTATACAAACTATATTATTCTATTTTATATACAAATTATTCTTATATCCCAACTATTTTACAAACTATTTTATTCTATTTTATTTACAAAACTATCTTACAAACTATTTTATTTACAAAAGTATTTTATTTACAAAACTATCTTACAAACTATTTTATTTACAAAACTTTCTTACAAACTATTTTATTTACAAAACTATTTTCTTTTATTTTTCTCAATCAAACTATTTTATTCTATTTTACATACAAACTATTTTATTTATAAACTATCTTACAAACTATTCTATTTACAAAACTATTTTATTTACAAACTATTTTACAAAACTATATTATATACAAAACTATTTCGCAAAACGAATTTTTGTATAAAACTATTCTAAATTCAAAACCTTTTATAAAGCAAAGATGTTCAATCCTATATAGTGTTTCATGCAGCGTAATTGATTTTGGAATTTTTTTGATTCTTATATAAGATGGACTTTATATAAGTATAAGGTGATTTTGAAGACTATTTATTTTGGAAGGTATTCGATCTGAAGAGATAAATTTTACATACAACGGAATTTATATAAGAATGATTGATATATTCAAGACTAGTGATTTTGGAAAGCACTCTATCTGAAAATAAAATCTTATATATTGTAACGACCTACCTTTTTGGATGGTTTGAATCGACAATAAACCGCACATGTCAGACTCAAACCATTCAAAAGGGAGGATTGTTAATGGGGTAAATAAGAAAATAAAAGAAAAGAAAGAAAACAAAACAAAGAATCTCGCAGTGGAACGACAAAATAAATAATCAAATAAACAGTTCATGAAGCTGTTTTATAAATATCATTTGATTACACTTTTACAATTCAAATCAGAGTTATACATACATCAAAAATAAACAAATAATGGAGCGGAACACATGATGCAGTGGAATAATTATAATAAATAGAAGAATCATCTCCGTCTTCATCCTCCAAAATAAAATGGTCTTCAATACACTGAAAATACTCAGCTGACCCGAGCGTAAAGGAAAATAATACACTCGAGTCAGAACTAAAATTCTTATGCAAATTAAATAAAAATTAGATGTAATAAGGAATGCATATAATTACATTTTTGAAGGTTCAAATTTCCGAAAATGTTACTGTTTCCATATTCAAAATACAATATATTTCACAATAGATCTATTCTAGTAACTTACAAATTTACAGAAAATTCCCAATTAAATTTCATAGTTCAAGAGATTTGATTTATAAAATGTTCCAAAGTTTCAACATTCAATTTTATGGAAACATCCTAATGTTTTAAAATTTAATTTTCAAAACTTTCAAATAAGGTAACGACGGTTTATTTCTCAAAATCGTTTTTATGGTTCAGATAGTAAATCTAAACATACTTGTTTTTTTCCTCTCATGTAAAACATGAAATTCATGGATTTTATATCTTTATTCAGTGTTCAAATAATCAATATGAAAATTTATGTGATTACAATAAACTATAGGGTGATAATAAGGATATATCAAAATAAATGAACAAATACACATTCAATCACAATAGCATCCATCACAACATACGATCAACATTCAAATCAATCAATTTAACAAATCAACCAATTCAATAACATGTCACAGTAATTATTAGTCATCACATATTGGAATTTAGCTATTCAAATTAAATATCAATTAAAATTCCAAACCCGCAATCAAAAAATTTATCACTATATGACCTGATTTAACTTGCAATAAAATTTTAGTATTTCGTGAGTGAGTTTAAACACTCACGTTCTGGATTTCCCTTTTTTAGTCGGATTTGGATCTGATACTACTTTCTCCTTTTGATTTGTTTCCTTGCTACCTTAATCCTTTTTTTAGAATGTTTTGGAAGAGACGGAGAAGTTTGTATAGATCTGGATTTGAAGAAAAGGATTTGAAAAAAAGAGAATGTTTGGAAAAGAAGAAGAAAACTTAAAGAAGAAGAAGAATTGAAAAAGAAAAAGAAGCTTTGAAAAAGAAGAAGAAGATTGAAGAAGAAGAAAAAAGAATAAGAATAAAGCAAAAAAAAGGGAAGAAGGAGATTTAAAGAAGAAAAAAAATGAAAAAGGAAGAAGGAAGGTGAAGAGAGTAAAGAAATGAGATGGAAATTTTATTTGGAAAAATGAAGCTACAAAGATGAGATTAGAAAATGAAATGAGGCTACAGGAATGAAGATGGAAACAAATGAAAAGCTATAAAGGTATATATAAACAAACTATGAATTGAAATAAAGTAAAAATATGAACAACCCTAAAACGTAGTATTGAAAGATGTGAACTAAAGGAATAAATGCATCAATAAAGATAAAAATAAATCTTCCGTTTTAAACATGAAGCTTCAGGAGAAAAAATTGCCAATGAAAGGAAGCTACAAGAACCAATGATGCAAAAGCAAAATAAACTTAAAAAATGGAGAATAGTAAATGCTAAATAGATGGCATGAATATTAATTTGGATGTTCACATTAAAAACGAAAAAAACAGAAAATGAAAAAAAACTTCAGTTAAAGCTTTAGAAAGGAGAAAACGAACAAAGGAGAAACAAATGAAAAGAATGTGGAAATTATTAATTATAAATAAATCAAATGAAGCAACTATTAATTAATAAGAAACGAATGAGTAGTCTAATAATTAAATGGATGCTCAAGTGGAGGGTACGCTGAGAACTTGAAAACGAAAAGAGAGAGAATGCGAGGTGATAATAAATGTAAAGAAAATGAAGGGTCCCCCTATATCATATAAACAAACCTTTGGGGTCCACATTCCAAAACTTACTCCAATTAATTCATATCAATAAACCCAAATATACATATATGTGCATTATTTAATTCCATATTAAAACATTTGTTTTATGTTAATATATGTGCACACTACATTAACGCAATCAATCGTTTAACAATCAATTAATCAACCAATCAATATATATATTTACGTTACTCAAACCAATTTTATTAATTAATGAATATATATTTACCTGTGCACTATAGAAATGATTTACTTTACTTTTTAATTACTGTAACGGTCACATTAATGCAACCAATTTACAAGTTTTAACCATATATAAAATGGAAAAATAAATATAAACTTATGTAATTATAATGTACAACTGTTAATAAAAGGTAATTTCTATATAATTCCATAATATTTACATAACAATGAACCCTCTGATATATTTAAAAGTTTGAATATTAATGTTTGTATATATTATTCTAAAATTCAATTTTTTTATCCAAAATCATTCTTTTTCAAAATGAAAGTTTTATTTTTATACGTCTCAAAACATGCAACAATTAATAACAAAAGAAATGAAGGGACCATGTACATCGCACAACCTTTTTGAAATTCAATTTGCGAAACGTAACCAAAATAACTTCATTAACTCAAATAATATTCAAATTTGTACGCATGTAGTTTTTTAGTGGAAATTGGTGTGAAGGGCCTAATTATACAGCCCAATTTTTTTCTAGGACACGGGTTTGAAATTATTTTTTTCCAGGACAAATATCTAGGCGGCGTGCGTCTTCATCTTCTCAAACCAATCGTATCTTCTGAAATCTAGTGCTCAGGGAAATTAGGCAAAATTAGGTCATCTTTTCTTGTGCAATCAAAGCGCTCGTTGTTTTTTTAAAAAAATATTAGGCGTTAGTTTCTTCTGAATCAAATTCGACTTTAATTGTGGGAAATCATGAGGCGATTTTCTTCATTTGGATAGGCTAATCAATTTTCTCTATTGGATTGCTTGTTCTTTGGTGAGTCTCGATTTTATTTGGTGGTTTTCATTGTCAATTCGATGTTTTCTGATGCTCATGATGTTATTCTATTTTTCTTATCAGGGGAGGCGGTTTTGATCTATTGGAGGAAGGTTTTGTTTGATGTAGTTGGAATAATGGCCTCTAAATGGTATTCTTTTATTATGATAACACAAGAATTGTGTATTTAGCCTGGTTGCATCATTCACTTTAGATTATGATTTTAGTATTTAGAGTATCACTTCAGATTTGGTTTGAGCAATCAAAGTATTTATTTCTGTCAGTCAATTCTGTTTGTACTCACTTTGGGTATGAAATTGGATCTGAAATAATATTAGTTGAAGTTGTTTATTCTTTAGTTCTTGTTGATTTGTGATCTTTAAAAGATAAATTGTTTTATCGTTTTTCGAAAAGTGGGATAGAAAATGATTTGTTATGTAGTATTTTTTGCTATTAGTTTCTAATTCAGATCAATTTCACATACTTATTTTTTTGTTTACATTTTTTTGCAGGTGTGATTCATCTGTTATAGTTGTGTTTGATTTCAATAACAATTGTTTTAGTGCTCGTTTTGGATTGGATGCTTCTATATCTTCTGTTAGGAATAGGATTTGCGAGGAGTGGATTAATTTTAGTCCATTATGCTTTGATATTTTTTATATTCGAGAATCAAAGACTACCTTTGTTGAAACAGATAGTGATCTTCAAGCTGTATTGTGTTTGTCTTGGTTTAAAAAGGAATAATTTTTGGTATTTTTTCTACGGTTGAAGATTGATTCAACGGATAATTTTGTTGTTGAAAGTAGCAAGTCTGGTTCAGTAGTTGGTGGTGAGTCAAGTAATAATATGTTAGGTTATGATGATGATTTAGATTCTGATTTTACTCAACAAAAGGATTTACATGAGTTGTTGAAGAAGAATTCAAATATGGAATTTTTTACTGGGGTTGGTCAACAGTTTGATTCTGCTATTGGATTTCGTAGAACAGTTATTGCTTATTGTTTGAAGAATGGGTTTAAAGTATAATATATTAAGAATTGTAAAGAACGATTGACAGTTCGATGTGCTATAGATAGTTGTCCTTTTAGGATTCATGCTTCTTGCAAACTGAATCAATTGGACCAACTGTTTGTTAAAAACATTCAGCTGATTCATACTTGTGGTGGTGGATTTCGTTCACTTGGTAGTCCAACTATTAATAGTGATCTTGTGAAAAGTCTAATCTTCAATCAAATTCGTGATGAGCCAAAAAGAAAAACCAAGGATATCATTAAAAGTTTTAGAAGAGATTATGATGCGGAGCTGAGCTATTATTTTGCTTATAAGGGTAAGAAATTGGCTATGATGATATTTACGGTGATGAAAAAAATCTTACAATGAATTAGTTTGGTATTTGAAGGCATTGGAAAGAAATAACCCGAATAGTTATTCAAGTATGGAAGTGGATTCTGACACTAATCAATTTGAGAGAGTTATTGTATGTTATGAGGCATGTATATTTGGATTCAGCTATTGTCGTCCTATGGTTAGATGCTACCTTTTTGAAAGGGCGAAATGGTATTTTGATGGCTGCCACTGCAAAAAATGGAAATCAAGGTACTGATTTTGATCTTTTTTTTTTGCTGTTGTATTTACTTTGTATTGTGTGCATTAGTTCCTTGTTATAAATTTATGTAACATAGTATTGTTTCTTTAAGTGATTGTCCTAGTGAATTTTGTTATGTACATACTGCATTTTGGTTAAGTGATTAGTCTACTGTTATATAGTACTGATTCAAATATAGTGCATTTGGTTGTTTCAAATGTAGTAATATCCAGTTCAATTCATTATAGTTTCTTTTGCGTTAGGGATTAGCATGTGAAATTATTGCAGAAATGAATTTATGTAAATTTGATCCAGAACAAACACTGTAAAAGATTTAATGTTATTTAATTTGATGTACAAAATGTTACTGTATACAGGAGTAAAAAAAGATAAATGCATTTATCTTTTAAGATAAATAATTAAATAACATATTAAGCCGTCCTTATATATCATAGTTACTACTACATGTTAAACATATTTATCATTTTTCTCATTATTTGAAGTTCTTACATAACGTATACAAATGATTTAAACAACATATAGAAAAGATAAAAGCATATATCTTTTAGAAGTTCGAATATAAGTCTTTGTATTGTATGCATGAATTATGTATCATATCTTTGCAATTTCTACCCTCCCTGCATAGACTACACATTCAAGTAGCAAAATTTAAAAAACAAAAGAAAAAAAGGATGAATTGCCTCTAGCAAATTTATTTTCCTTTTTTATTTGGGCCAAGGGCATAGTGTTAATGTGATTGTCTACTAGTAGATAATACTGTTTCAAACATAGTGCATTTTGTTGTTTCAAATGTACATTAATAAACAGTGAATTATTTTTTTTGTTTTTTTTCCAGGTTTTTCCCCATTAGCAATGGCTCTTGTTCCCAAAGAAAATGAAGAGTGTTGGAGTTGGTTTTTGAAACACCTAAAGAATTCTCTTAGTTGTGATAGAATATTAACTTTTAAAGTGATAGACACTGGGGTTTATTGTTAAGTATCCAAATAGTCATCATTCTTATTGTTTGCATCATATGCGAAATAATATTGCTAGCATTGTGAAAAGTGGAGGGGGTGTTTGGGTAGCTCATTTACTTGAGCGTTGTGCTATAGCTTCTAATCATCATGAGTTTGAAAAAGCCATGTCCAAGTACAAAGAAATTGGAGGTGCCAAAGCTATAGAGTACTTGAATGATAAACCATATGATCATTGGGTCGATTTGTTTTTTCTGGGGAAGCGATATGGTGAAAGTAAGTCCAATGTAGCTGAGAGTTTTAATTCTTGAAATTTGGATGAAAGAAGTTTGCCTGTTACTGCTTGTCTTGATGGAATTAGGGTAAAACTTATGATGCAAATGTCTAATCGTAGAGAAGAGGCATTAAAGTGGACTAGTGTGCTATGTCCAAAAATGGAAGCTCGTTTGTTAAAATTGAAGGAAGAAGGATTTGGGTGGAGTGTTTCTAAATCATCTAGGTATGTATTTATATTTTTTTACATGATGTTCACAGTTTCTGAAAAATGATAAATGCATTTACCTTTTTTCAACCTGCTATGTAGCTTGTACATGAATTGGGTCTTATTAGTTCACTGCACATGAATTGGATCTTATTTATTACTATGAGTCTTATTTTTCACTATTAGTTCACTACACATGAATTGGGTCTTATTTATTAGATAGATTAGAGAGAATATATATAGTGCTAATAATCCTTTTTTGGAAATGCAATCTGTTTATATATTTTATCTGTTTTTAATTTTACATTTTGTAGGTATATTTTTGAAGTTCATTCTCCAACATCTCAAAAGGTTGATCTTAAAAATCGCATTTACAGCTGTAATCAATGGAAAGTGACAGGTTTTCCATGTGTGCATGCTTTGAAGTGTATTTCTTTAACCAGAAATTCTGTTTATGAATATATTGAGAATTACTTTACTGTTGAGTATTATCGAGCTTCGTATTCACATTTGATCAATCCTATTCCAACTTTTGATAAGGAAGCAGTTGAAGCTGAAGAATCATCTATTGTTCTTCCTCCTAAGCCTGTTCGTGGAGCTGGTAGGCCTGGGATGAATAGGATTGAAGGGGCTAATTTTCATGCTAAGCAAAACATATGTGGAAAGTGTAAAAAACTAGGACATAATAGAAGGGGGTGTTCTTTTGAATAATTGAGTTGATTGTTTTAGTTCAATGTATTTGATTGGTTGTTCTATGAATACTTTGACTTGAATAATTTAGTTGATTGTTTTAGTCCTAAGTATTTGATTTGTTGTTCTATGAATACTTGGTTGTTGTATGAATACTTTGAGTTGAATATTTGAATAATTGCATATGTTGAATTGGTTATGATCTGATTTTGATTATTTTTGGTTGTATGCAATTATTTATGTTTAACTGTTATTTGGAATACAATGTTGTTAGTTCTGTTAAAAAGGATAAATTGATATTTCTTTTTAGTTCTTATGTATAGTCTGTTTTTTGTTATTATATGTTACTGTAGTTATTATGTCCATTCTTATGTTATTTTCATCTCCAAATCTGCAATGAGATATTTTATATCCTCAATGCCAACGGATATTCGAACCAAATCATCTGTAAATCCATGAGTTTCACACACAATAGTAGGAATACAAATCAAACAGAACAACTAGAGATAAGTATGACTAGTATATTGCTACCCGAAACATACTATCAATAAAAGTGATGTTCTTATCTATAGACTTTTTAAAAGAGCATACGCGGAATTATCAATAAAAGTGATAGAACATATTGTCAATAAAACATTAATGCATTTATCATTTTAACAGAGCATTAAAAACATTAGCCATTACAAATTCACTATCAATTACCATAATTTCATTATCAAATTTAAAATCAGTTGTGTAAGTACTTGCTAGTTAACAATATACAAAAGCAACATAGACTGAAGTGATTATGTACTTAATATTTCATTTGACAGATGCATTGGTTCTAGATAGTCTTGCCTTCTTGGTTCACAATATCATAACAGTTTGACAATACATCCCATGGTACTTGGCGGACTGGAGATCGATAGCCTCTACAATCGGGGTCGAAGCATTTCTATAGTAGCCACCCCTTTGGAAATTAACAATGTACATAACATGATTACTTTTATGTTCTCTTCCAATTCATTCACAATATCGACTTCTGGACATGCTATAAATGATGTAGCCATGTGCAGAAAACCAGTACCACCTTCTGATTTTACCCAAAACATTTCCATGAGAGGCAAAAGAAGAAATTTTATCATCCAAAGCTGGAAAGGGAGATTTTCCTGAACAATAGGACTTAGGTATATTGCTTCCATGATCATGTAATGACTTATCTCCATCGGTGTAGGTGCTATTATCATTGACCTCAGATTCAAAATGAAGAATTTTGCAACAGTCCAGATCCATTTTGCACTCTAATAGCTTATCAAAATCAGCATCTATTCTGCAAATAAGTGATTTGATAAACACTTGTTCCTCATTCAGATTCTTACATCCAAAGCGTCCGCTTGGCAGGAGTAAAGCATTCTTCCATGCTTTTGATGAGAAAGGAAGACGAAAACATTCTATGCTTTTAAATTAAATGATTTATTATAAGTAAGGCCTAACTTGTTATTAAATCGTTTACATTAATAGATAAATGTTTTTATCTTTTATAGCTTTTAAGCATGGTAAAATTAAAACTTAAATCTGTTAACAAAATACATAACATCATTGGAACATTCTTATTGAACATTTAATATTTTTGAACATTCAATGGCTGGTGCAGCAGTTTGTTGTTCGTTCAGTCAGGTTATAGACAAATTAGGTGGTGAAGAGGAGTAGTTTGTGGTTGAATGTGGGGTTGATATATTGCACTATTTACAAAGTTTGAATAGCATTGTTCAACAAGTTTGAATTGTACCGAACTGTGGAGTTTGGCAGAAATTGAATGTGGGGTGTTCGTGGTGATTTTCTGGTGGTTTGGTAGTGATGCTAAATTAATTATGAACTGTGGAGTTGGGCAGAAACTGAATTGTACTTAAATCATTATGTACTTATGTATATAAAAGTAGTATACCTTATCATTGTCTATTTCGTCGAGGTCCAAATCTTTTAATTTTGACAAGTCCCATTTTCTCATCCTCAGGATTTTGCTTTCCAAATTTTCTTTTTCATCGATGATTTGCGTCATTTCACAAATCAATACTGCCAATAAGACCATACAAATAAGCATTAACATTTAACATTTTTGTAAAAAGCATCAGTATAAATATATTTATATTTACTTAAAGTTTTTAAATCATACCGGTAAGACCATAGTACATCCAGGTGTGCTTCTTGGATTAGCATAGTATTTTTGAACATTTTTCATGACATTTTCGCATATTGCTCTCGGCCAAGAGATTGAGTTCAATTTTTTAAGTTTAACAGCTTTGATAAGAAGCCCCACTGCATGTAGTTCTGATTGTTAGGAAAGAAAAAAGTAATAATCAACAAGAGCAACAACAATTTGACTAAATTTTCCCGTTTTCTTCCTCTATCATTTTTTCAACCTTTTTGTGACTGTCTTCTGGCTAATTATGTCATTTTCTTTGAAATTTGTAGCCAGAAACTTTGAAAAACTTTCCATTGTTGTGGCCTTATTTGAAGTTGGTATCGGAAACAAGTCCTCTCCAGATAAATGCATTCCAAATATAAGGCTAACTTCTTCAGGTGTGATTTTCAGCAGTTTGTTTCGAATTTTGAAAGCTTTTTCTTTAATACTGAAAGAAGTAATTATTTAATCTAAATTTGAAGCGCTTTTCCGTATGTTTTGCCGTTCTATGCCATTGGTGAGAAACATATTAAAAAAGTTTTTGAATGGCGTTTTGTTGATATAAATTTTTGCTTCTGAAGATAGAATGTTTTTTTCCTTAACCGTCATCATAACTTTGTACACAGCATATAAATTACATCTGTATGTTCCAATGTACAGTCCACTGTAAAGATGTTTTTTCTGTCTTTTCAGTCTGTTTTGAATCTCATATTTGTCAACATCATCTGACTCATCTGTTTCAATATTTATTTCTTCAGAATCATAACTTGCTTCAATTAGTTTTTCTGAAATTGTTCCCTCGTCATCTGAGTTTGTTAGATGTTCTTTTCCAGACATTTATGAGATTTGCTGTGTTGGTTCAGCTTCATCCTACATTCATGAAAATAATATCATTAATTGGGATCCTACATTTATTTCTGCATATTCATGAAGATAATACCATTTTGCTCAAGAATCATAATGCACATAAATCAAAGCAATATTATCAAAAAATATCGTACTGCACAATAGTCTGTATAAAAAGATAAATGGTTTATCTTTTTAATTATTTTGTATTTTCTTGGGATTAAGATATTTTTTGTCAATGAAGAATTGTTAAGTAGTTTGTATACAGTAGTGTTAATAATGTAGAAGCTAGTGAATAAAATGCTAGAAATATGGTCCATAAAAAAATATGCTGCAAATTCAATGGTGCCCTTAAACCCAATTGATAATAGAGGGATTTACATTTCCAATAAGCTTTGACAGTTAATGTATATAACAAATAAGTAACTATAAAAAGATATATATATATATATATATATTTACATTTCCAATAAACCCTTTTGTTGAGTAACTATGTAGTACTGATGGCTATTTTTTTTATTTTTTCAAAGTATAGAAAGATAATCTGCTTTATCTTTTTTAGTTGTTTAAGCAATGGTCATTTAGAAATCTGAAAACTTAAAGAGAATGAAACACAAAATAGCCATCAGAATATTATGTATAAAAAAGATAAATACTTTTATCTTTTTTAACAGAACATTAGAAACAAATTAGCCATTACAAATTAGTGATCAGTTATTAAAATTTCATCATCACAATAGCCTTGAAGTAATAACAGGTACAATATGTATGAATGCAGTGCACAATGCAGACTCATATGGTCAGAGAATCAACCAACAACATGAACGAATACTCAGATTCAAAAGTGACAGTGCAAACAAGTGCACAACATACAAATAAAAAAATGCAACATGAAAACAAGTCAAGATCAATGCATATGAAGCAACCAAACCCGACTGAAGTGTTCAGACATTACATATATACATGTGTGAAACATCAATTGAATATGCAACATCATACACATTGAAACCAGAGTCCAATGCAGACATGTCGATAAGACAAGAATCCAAGTGCAGACAAACTACATGATCACTGACTGCATATAAAGCAACAACTGAAGTCAGTGCACATCAATACAATACAAACTACTTGAAGTGAATGCACAAACATATATATATATATATATGTATGTATGTATGTATGTATATATATATATATAGACACACACACACATATGTATATACACATGTATACATACATTTACTAACAGCATAGCAGACTAACAAAAGTAAACAATGCAAGCTCAAAAAATTTAGCTTTTTTTTATATTTAAAATATGGAATCTAGATATAGGTCGTAAGTTTATGCATTGATTTCCACCTTTATTTATGAATATGCAAGTAGTTTTTCGAATGAATAACTTTGATTTAGAAGACCTTGTTTTCATCTTTACCCTGCATAAAAATTGTCATATATAATGAAATGTTAGAAAGAGAGAAGAATAATTTTTTTTATACTTAAAAGTTGATTAAGTATGTTTATTTCGCATAAATCCTTCAGGACAACTGCAATTGACTTAATTTCAGTATTTATTATGTTATATATGTAGTAGATGATATAAAAATTTATATATGATTTATTACAAGATGATACCTTTATCTTTTTTAATAGATAGATACCTTCAGGACAACTACAATTGACTTAAATTCAGGACAACTGCAATTCAGGACAACTGCAATAAGAGCTATTATCAGCATCGGTAAGAATGAATATTTAACTACGATTTATCATCTAAGTAAAACATTTAGATCAAAATAAAATATAGCTTACTTGTTTTGCATTTAAGTTTAAGGTGATTGCAGAAATTGCTCGATGAAAGTATTATAGTTTAAGCTGAAATCGATGAAGCTGAAATCGATGATGCTGAAGCAGAAATATTGGGAAGAGAAAATGGAATGGAAATTGATATAGAAGAAATTGATTTTGTTTCTAAGCCCTAGTTTAGTTTCGAATTGGCGGCAGATATGGATTAGCGAGAAGTAGTGGGTTTATTTTCGACCCGTGTCCTGGAAACTAATTATTTTGAACACGTGTCCAAGAAAATAATTAGTTGATGTTAAGAGGCCCTTCTAGTGAAAATTCCCCTTTTTAAAAGAGCATACGCAGAATTGTCAATAAAAGTGATAGAACATATTGTTAATAAAACATTAATGCGTTTATCTTTTTAACAGAGCATTAAAAACATTAGCCATTACAAATTCACTATCAATTACCATAATTTCATTATCAAATTTAAAATCAGTTGTGTAAGTACTTTCTAGTTAACAATATACAAAAGCAACATAGACTGAAGTGATTATGTACTTAATATTTCATTTGACAGATGCATTGGTTCTAGATAGTCTTGCCTTCTTGGTTCACAATATCATAACAGTTTGACAATACATCCCATGGTACTTGGCGGACTGGAGATCGATAGCCTCTACAATCGGGGTCGTAGCATTTCTGATAGTAGCCACCCCTTTGGAAATCAACAATGTACATAACATGATTACTTTTATGTTCTCTTCCAATTCGTTCACAATATCGACTTGTGGACATGCTATAAATTATGTAGCCATGTGCAGAAAACCAGTACCACCTTCTGATTTTACCCGAAACATTTCCATGAGAGGCAAAAGATGAAATTTTATCATCCAAAGCTGGAAAGGGAGATTTTCCTAAACAATAGGACTTAGGTATATTGCTTCCATAATCATGTAATGACTTATCTCCCTCGGTGTAGGTGCTATTATCATTGACCTCAGATTCAAAATGAAGAATTTTGCAACAGTCCAGATCCATTTTGCACTCTAATAGCTTATCAAAATCAGCATCTATTCTGCAAATAAGTGATTTGATAAACACTTGTTCCTCATTCAGATTCTTACATCCAAAGCGTCCGCTTGGCAGGAGTAAAGCATTCTTCCATGCTTTTGATGAGAAAGGAAGATGAAAACAACGATTATGGGTATAAACTCCAGTATCAACAAAAAGAAGCTCCGTATTGTCTGATGAGCTTGAATCTTTCTTGATGTACAGTTTTTCAAACTGTGGATCACTTACTCTTAAATTTATTATACATGAGCATACCTCAGAGATGAATGCTCCAACATGCGAGTTGTCTTTGAAGGCAATATTTGGGATATGAATGATCACATGTCGAGAGAACTTTTCTTCAGTAGATGAATCAAGCTCTATAACCCAATCTTGATTTCCCTGGATTTTGTATTTGTCATTTAGAAGTTTGAAGGGATAGATATCAGAATATCTACCATTTCATCGACATTTTTTCCAGTGTTAATCTTTTTATTGAACTCCAGATCATAATACAAGTGGCAAGGCAGTCCGACTTGAATAACCTCATAATGGTGGCGTAACTTAGGATTCATGGTTTTGTACCTTCTCCAGAACTCATCATATGTAGAAACAAGGAACCTTCTTTGTGCAGTCAAATGATCTTGGTAGCAAAAAATGTAAGTGTTTGCACGTGTTTGAACAAATCTTAAAGCTTCTTCTTGTCTAGGAAAAGTAGCCCATACTACATCCTTTTGATGTTGATGCAGGCCAAGTACTAAGTCGTGACCGACTTAACTGGGGAGAAGGCACAAATCGTGACCGACTTAAGGAAACAGGCATGAGTCGTCCACGACTTAACTCGAGCGGGTTACGACCTAAAACTAAAGGAAGAGCAACACAAGTTGAAAAATGCGAAGGCTTAAGTCGGCAACGACTTAAGGGAAGTGTTTTGGTTAGTCTATGACTTAACGGAGCAGGTGATAAGTCATTACCGAGTTACGACTTAGATAAGTCGCCTGAACGACCTATCGAGTCAAGCAGTGAAAAGGTAGAGCAAATTGGTGAAGTGTTAGGTCGTGAACGACCTAACGAGTCAGGAGTTAAGTCGCTGAAGACTGGAGCCGTGGATTCCTATGCCGCTTAAATCTGAGCCGTTGATTCTTAAGTCGAATGAAGCTGGTTATCTTTTAAGTCGTGAAAGCTGTATGCCGTTGAATCGTATGCCGCCTTAATCTTGGCCGTTGATTCTTAAGCCGTGTGAAGATGCTGCTGTGATATGTGCCTAAGTCGTTACCGACTTAATTTGGGTCGTGTGTTGTTTGTTGCATTGTTTTTTAGGTCGTACCAGGTTAGGTCGGCCACGATTGTGAGTCGTTGTATGTTGTAACTGTTAAGTCGTAAGTCGTGTACTTGGTAAGTCGTAAGTCGGATGTTATAAGTCGGAACCGACTTAGGAGTTGTTCAGATTTGTGTTGTAATTTGTAACTTCTATAAATAGGCCGGTGGTGCCATTTGTAATAGTTAGTTGATTTGAAATAAAACTCTTGTTTTGTTAGCTTTGTGCTTTCGCCAAATTGGTAGTTGAGTGTAATCTCCTATCTCCTCTTTCGGTTAATCGAGTGCGCTCGATTCAACGACTGCAGAAGCCGATTCATGGAATCTAGTGCGCTAGATCAACGTGCGAAGAATCGCAGATCTTTAAACACGGAATAGTGCGCTATCAACGTGTTTGAGATAGCTAAAATTTGGTATCTTCGGATCAACGAATTTGGGCATTTCAGTATTCATCAACTCACCGATTGCTACTTTCATCGATCTACATTGTTTTTGATTAATCCGCTGCGTCAGTTTTGGTATCAGAGCTTGTTCTAGCCAATCATAGCTAGATCGAGACTTGGAGCCTAATCATTTTGGAGTTTTGAAGAAATCAAGTTGAGCCGAGCATCTCCAATCAAGTCGGTCGAGTGAGTAGAGCTTGTTCGAAGTTGTTTTGATCGGATTTGTGTTGGAGGCCGAGAATTTGTTCATCGTGTTCATCGCGAGGTTGCAACAAAGTGGAAGCTTTCGATCATTTCATTTTGGATCAAAGGTCGAATTGTGTTTGAATTTTGAAGTGTGAGGAGTAGATCCATCATTTGGTATCATTTTGAATCATGCCGCCACGAAGAGCTAACCGTCATCAAAATGTTGAAGATTTGTATAAGCAGGAAGATGCCGAGCAAATGGAGCAACGTATAAGTGCCAAATTCAATGAGAAGTTGGATGAAGGCATTGAGAGGTTAGAGAAGCTTATGACGGAGATGAATCAAAACCGGAGAAGGGTTTCACCTGAATCTAATCACGAGAGAAGTAGAGTTTCACCACATTCCAATCAAGGGAGAAGTAATGATAATGATAATAGAAGTGTGAGCCGAGACAGTTATAGAAATGTTGATGACCGAGGTCGTGTTCGGAGGAATGTAGATAGAAGGGATGGTGGTAGAGGTGAAGGGAGTAGAGATGTTGGTGGTCAGGATCGACATCGACATGCATCTGATTTTGAAGAGGAGTATGATGGTGGTAGTATTTAAGGACGAGGTCAAGGAAGAAATTATTCAGAGTATGATCACAAGTGGGAATCGGGAATGAAGACTGAAATTCCTAAATTCAAGGGTGGTATGCAAGCTGAAGAGTTTCTGGATTGGATGGCTAACGTTGAAGAAATTTTTGATTTCAAAGAAGTTCCAGAACATCGTAGAGTGAAGTTGGTTGCTACAAGGTTGAGGGGTAGAGCTTTGGCATGGTGGCAGCAAACCAAACTTACACGTGAACGAATGGGGAAGTCAAAAGTTGAATCTTGGGAAAAGATGAAGAAATTGATGAAAGCAACGTTCCTACCTTACAATTATCAGTCACTAATGTATCAACGTTTGCAGAATTTGAGGTAGGGCACAAAGACTGTTAATGATTACGCAGATGAGTTTTACCAGCTTATTGTGAGGAATGATATTATGGAAACGGAAGAGCAGCTGACATCTAGATTCATTGGGGGATTGAGAATGCAGATTCAGGATATGGTTAATATGTTCGATCCAAGATCTGTGGCAGAAGCACATCAAAAGGCGTTGGCTTGGGAGAAACAGGGACGACGAGGAGGTGGTGTGTTTACTAATTCCAACAATCAAGTGAAGGGTGTTAGTGGAAGTTCTAATGTTTCTAAACCTATCAGTAGACCAGTGGTGAAGGAGGCCGAGAAGGTGAAGGTTAACAATGGTTTCAAATGTTACAATTGTCAGGAAGTGGGTCATAAAAGCAATGAGTGTCCAAAGCCAAAGAAGAGAACCATGGTTGTAGAAGTTGAGGATGTTGATGGAGATTATTCTAGTCCAGTTGAGGAGGATGAACAGGATATTGCGTCAGGAGATGAAGGTTGTAATCTAATGCTGAGGAGATCGTGTTTGACACCGAAGCAGAAAGAAGCTAGTTGGTTGAGGAGTAATATCTTTCAGTCGACATGCACTATACTGGGGAAGGTGTGTAAATTTGTGATTGATGCAGGAAGCCGTGACAATATCGTTTCAACCGAGGCTGTGACAAAGTTGAAGTTGAAGACAGAGAAACATCCGAATCCATACAAGTTAGCATGGTTGAGAAAAGGAGGAGAAGTGAAAGTGGATAGACGAGTTCATGTTCCATTCCCTATTGGGAAGAAATACAAAGACGAGATCTGGTGTGATGTAGTAGAGATGGATGTTTGTCATTTACTTTTGGGAAGACCATGGCAGTATGATCGAGCAGTACAGCATGACGGTCGGACCAATAGCTACAGCTTTATGTTTGAAGGCACGAAGATTATCTTAGTTTCAAAGAAGAGACAACAGGGAGAAAGTAAGTCAGAAGAGATTGAAGAGCTGAAAACTTTATTATCTCTGAAAGAGTTTGTTAAGGAGGTTGAGGAAGAACCGGAAGTATTTTTGTTGATTGGGCGAGAGAGCAGTGAAGAGGTTGAAATACCAGAAGAAGCAAAGCCAGTTTTGAAAGAATTTGAGGATGTATTTCCAGAAGAGTTACCGAAGGAGTTATCGCCGCTAAGAAACATTCAACATCAAATCGATCTGGTTCCGGGAGCAGTGTTGCCACACAGACCACATTATCGAATGAGTCCGAAGGAACATGAAGAGTTGCGGAGGCAGGTAGAGGAATTGCTTGAACAGGGGCGTGTGCAGGAGAGTTTAAGTCCTTATGCTGTACCAGCTTTATTGGTACCCAAAAAGGATGGAACGTGGAGGATGTGCACTGATAGTAGAGCATTGAATAAGATCACAGTTAGATACAGATTTTCGATGCCGAGGCTTGATGATTTATTGGATCAGATCAGTGGGTCCATAATCTTTTCTAAGATTGACTTGAAGAGCGGTTATCATCAGATTCGCATTAAACCAGGGGACGAATGGAAAATAGCATTCAAGACGAGGGAAGGGTTGTATGAATGGCGGGTAATGCCGTTTGGTCTATCGAATGCACCAAGTACATTCATGAGGGTGATGAACCAAATTTTTAGGCCGTACATTGGGAAATTTGTGGTGGTTTACTTTGATGATATTCTGATCTACAGTACTAGTACAGAAGAGCATGTTCAGCATTTGAAGAAAGTGTTAATTATTCTTCGTGAAGAACAATTCTATGCTGCTACAAAGAAGTGTGTTTTTATGGCGAGGAGTGTTTTATTTTTGGGGTATGTTGTGCAGAAGAGGGAATACAGATTGGCCGCAACCCAAGACGATAACGGAAGTTCGTAGTTTTCACGGGTTGGCTTCATTCTATCGAAGGTTCATTCCACACTTTAGTAGTGTGATGGCACCTGTTACAGATTGTATGAAGGGTAAATAGTTTTCATGGTCAGAGGAAGCAGGGAATGCTTTTGGGAAGATCAAGGAGTTGCTGACATCTACACCAATTCTAGTATTACCAGATTTTCAGTTGTTGTTTGAGCTACACACTGATGCGTCAAAGGTTGGGATTGGAGGAGTGTTGAGTCAGAAGGGGCGTCCGATTGCATATTACAGTGAGAAGTTATCAGGAGCGAAGATGAGGTATAGTACATATGATGTGGAATTTTATGCTGTTGTGCAAGCTATTAAACACTGGAGACACTATCTATTTCAGAAAGAGTTTGTTCTGTATACTGATCATGAAGCGTTGAAGCAATTACAAGGGCAAGACAAAATTTCAGCAAGACACGCATCATGGATTGCATATTTGCAACAGTTTACTTTTGTTGTTAAACACAAGTCAGGAGTGACGAATCGTGTGGCTGATGCTTTGAGTAGAAGGAATCATTTACTAACAACAATGAAGGTTGAAGTGACGGGGTTTGATATGTTACCAGAGTTATTTGTCGATGATCCTTACTTTGCAAAGTTTGTTGATAAAGTCACGAAGGGGGAGACGGATGAGTTCGTGATGGTAGATGGTTTTCTGTTCAAGGGAAATCGATTGTGCATACCTGATTGTAGTTTGAGAATGAAGATTGTAAAAGAACTACATGAAGAAGGGTATGTTGGGAGAGACCGTACCTTACAGTTGATCTCACAGTCTTACTTTTGGCCATCGATGAGGAAAGAGGTGGAGAGGTTTGTTGAGCGATGTCATATCTGTCAGGTTTCGAAAGGAACTGCGACTAATGCTGGTTTATATATGCCGTTACCTGTACCAACTAAACCATGGGTTGATGTGAGTATGGACTTTGTGTTGGGGTTACCGAGAACACAGCGAGGAAACGATTCCATTTATGTGGTGGTTGATCGATTTTCGAAAATGGCACATTTTATTGCTTGTAAGAAGATGGCGGATGCTGTTCATGTTGCTCAGTTGTTTTTCAAAGAGATATATCGACTTCATGGATTGCCAGAATCTATTGTGTCAGATAGGGATACTCGTTTTCTAAGTCATTTTTGGCTAAGTTTATGGAAGATGGTGGAACGAAGTTGAACTTTAGCAGCGCTTATCATCCGCAAACGGATGGACAGACCGAGGTTGTGAACAGATCATTGGGAAATTTGTTGAGGTGTCTTGTGCAAGATAATCTGAAAAGCTAGGATATGAAGTTATGTCAAGCAGAGTTTGCTCATAATCATGCTGTGAACCGTAGTACGGGTTTCAGTCCATTTCAGATAGTATACTCAAGCTTACCGAAGGGACCGTTGGATTTAACGGTAGTGCCACAATCAAAGAAGACAATTAAGAAAGCTGCTGATTTTGTTGATGGATTGGCGGAATGTCATAAAATCGTTCAGGAACGATTGGAGAAAGCAAATGAGAAGTATAAACGATCTGCAGATTTGAAACGAAGGAGTGTTGAATTTCATGAAGGTGATTTGGTTTATGCAGTGTTAATAAGAGATCGTTTTCCGGTGGGAACGTACAATAAATTGAAAGCTCGAAAGATTGGTCCAGTGAAAATTTTAAAGAGAATCAATGAAAATGCTTATAAATTGAAGCTGCCAGATGATGTGTATACGTCTGACGTATTCAATGTTAAGCATCTCGTGGCATATCATGGGAATGAGTTTGTTGTGGAAGATGAGGGTGCAAATTCGAGGACGAATTTTTCTTAACCTGGGGAGGATGATGCAGGCCAAGTACTAAGTTGTGACCGACTTAACTGGGGAGAAGGCACAAATCGTGACCGACTTAAGGCAACAGGCATGAGTCGTCCACGACTTAACTCGAGCGGGTTACGACCTAAAACTAAAGGAAGAGCAACACAAGTTGAAAAATGTGAAGGCTTAAGTCGGCAATGAATTAAGGGAAGTGTTTTGGTTAGTCTACGACTTAACGGAGCAGGTGATAAGTCGTTACCGAGTTACGACTTAGTTAAGTCGCCTGAACGACCTATCGAGTCAAGCAGTGAAAAGGCAGAGCAAATTGGTGAAGTGTTAGGTCGTGAACGACCTAACGAGTCAGGAGTTAAGTCGCTGAAGACTGGAGCCGTGGATTCCTATGCCGCTTAAATCTGAGCCGTTGATTCTTAAGTCGAATGAAGCTGGTTATCTTTTAAGTCGCGAAAGCTGGATGTCGTTGAATCGTATGCCGCCTTAATCTTGGCCGTTGATTCTTAAGCCGTGTGAAGATGCTGCTGTGATATGTGCCTAAGTCGTTACCGACTTAATTTGGGTCGTGTGTTGTTTGTTGCATTGTTTTTTAGGTCGTACCAGGTTAGGTCGGCCACGATTGTGAGTCGTTGTATGTTGTAACTGTTAAGTCGTAAGTCGTGTACTTGGTAAGTCGTAAGTCGGATGTTATAAGTCGGAACCGACTTAGGAGTTGTTCAGATTTGTGTTGTAATTTGTAACTTCTATAAATAGGCCGGCGGTGCCATTTGTAATAGTTAGTTGATTTGAAATAAAACTCTTGTTTTGTTAGCTTTGTGCTTTCGCCAAATTGGTAGTTGAGTGTAATCTCCTATCTCCTCTTTCGGTTAATCGAGTGCGCTCGATTCAACGACTGCAGAAGCCGATTCACGGAATCTAGTGCGCTAGATCAACGTGCGAAGAATCGCAGATCTTTAAACACGGAATAGTGCGCTATCAACGTGTTTGAGATAGCTAAAATTCGGTATCTTCGGATCAACGAATTTGGGCATTTCAGTATTCATCAACTCACCGATTGCTACTTTCATCGATCTACATTTTTTTTGATTAATCCGCTGCGTCAGATGTGTAGAACAACGGAATTAGAAAAAATAATAATAAATATAAAACTATAAATTATCAATAAAAGATAAAAGGATTTATATTTCTTAAAAGAGCAGTAGAATCATATTTTGGATTACAAATTCATGATCCATATTTATCTGAATAACATCATCAAATCAACAAAGCCATTATAAATTCATTATCAAATTCATCATCAAATTTTCAATATCAGTTACTACAAATTCATCATGTAATTCATTAGTAAATTCAAATATACTCCCTAAAATCTATGATCAATTTAGTATCAGCCTTTACAAATTCATCACCAAATTCATTATCTAATTTTTAACATCACCCATTACAAATTCATCATCTCATTCATTAGCCATTACATTTTTATGGGCTGAAGAAGAGCTGTAAAACTTGTCAAGCCAGCAGTATGGTTCGTCGGATAGTATTTGTGCAGCTATCTGTGCTCTGAATGCATTAACTTGTTCAAGACTAATTTTTTCTGTAGTCTGCATTCCTTGTGCTATTTTTTGCATGAACATCATCACAAAAATTCCACAGTCGTACCTGTATTTCTGAAGTTGAGCACTTTGAATATAATGATAAAACAGATTATCTTTTCTTTATTTTGATAATGAATTGTAATTAGTATTATGTTTATCTAAGTAATTGTATGTGAGTAAATAATATTATCTAATTGGTAATATGCGTGTAGGTAGTTATTGTGTATCATGAATTTTTGTATAAAATTCTGAACTATCTTCAAAATTACCTATTGCTTTTTGAGCACAGTCAAAATGTTTGAGCACTGAATTTTTCCTGAGAATTATTTTGTGCCCTTCTTCTTGTAGCTCTTTGTTTAGGTAGTTTACTGCTGATTTCTGCAAACAGTGAAGGAAAATTAGAATAAATATAAACAAATTTATCATTTTTACCTTTTGTGTATTTTTACTTACCACGTTAATGGCAAATTTTGTATGTCCACTTCTGCAGGTTTTTGATCTCATGGTCAAGTGCAGAGAGTCGTAGTGGTTCCAAGTGCATTCTCCAACAACTAGTTCAAGCAGGCTCCAATGTTCATTGCCATGTATTGGGAATAATATGTTGCAACATAATGGATCTAAAAGTGTTCTTTTCATAAAAGGATTGAACATTTTTTTCTTGATATTTTCGAAGCTTCCATCCTTTGCGCTTTTCTGTAAAAAAATTGTTTTAGAAAATTTATGTTGTATAAAAAAATGTTAATTTGAGAATATAGTTCACTTATTGTCATAGTTGTGTTAACATAGATAATGCTATTGCTTTTTTCTAGTTGCTTTGTTTTTCGAAACCAAAACCAATCAATGATCTACATTTGAAAAATAATATGGATAAAGTATATAATTTATAATGAAGGAATGTTTAGTTTGTTGTACTTACTTGACCACAAATACTTTGTTTATAGAGGAGGTCTTATATCATGAATTTTGTTATGGTGATGAAGTTTTCATCATCACAACTAAATGCTTCGTCGTTGGAAAATTGGACGGTTGTTAATAAAAGAAATTAAGTTTAGTACGTACTATGTTGTTTGCATTTGGTAGTAAAACAAAATAGAAGCCTTTATGGAAGTATGCATTAAAAGTTAAAAATAAATTAATTTATCTTTTTTAGTTTTGTTTAGTTTTTGTTTATTTTTGAGCAAGTGTGTGAGTGAAAAGTAGTTTAATTACTTACTTGTTTCCTCCCAAAACTTTGAAAAAAAGTTTTACATTTTGTTGCTGTTCTTCAGTTAGATGCTTCATGAGTGGACACTTTTCAACATTCTTTTGCTTCTTCTTTTTTTGTTCTTTAGCAATGACATATTCAACAATAATTGGTTTTTCTACAGCAATTTCTTCACTATCTTGTTTGATATTTTCAGATCTTAAAACGTCTTCGGTTTCTACAATGCAATCTTGAGTTTCCATCAAATCAAAACATGGAAAGTAAGCAAAACTATTTATGTGCATCATACCAACTATCTTTCTTGTACTCGTACCTTTTTCAGCTTCACTTTTTTCTTTGAAATCATTTTTTTCTCCATATTATGCTCTTCAAAATTTTCCAGTTTTTGAAGTTTCATTTCAAGATTGTGAAGTCTTTGTTCAGCCAGTTGTCTTGAATGTTGTTCCTCATTCAGTTGTTCTGCGATACTTTTCATCTCAGCGGATAAAAAGTTCACTTTCCTCTCTAACTCTTTTATGCTACTAGGGCAGTCCGTAGGATATTTGTCATCTTCCAACCCAGTATATATTTTTTTTGAAAAAAAGTCTTTTTCCTCTTTAGTTACATTTGCAAATTTCTTTAAAATCTGTATGGAAGGTATTTGAAATTAAATTTGGACATGTAATATCATTGAATTAATATGAAGTTAGAAATCAGAAATTATTAAAAATATACGGGTAAGAAAATTTCAGACACTTGATAAATGGATACAACATGCAAGCACATTCATATGGGAAGGAGAGAAGACCAGGAAAATCTATAATGCACACACAATAGTCGTTATGTATAAATATAGATATGTAATTAACTAACCTACAAACTACATAAATTTAGAACACTATCCCTATTAAATAACACACATATAAACATATGTACTCATATAATTTTTTTTATCAACAAATATACATAGTTCATTATGTACTTAAATCATTTTCTGTAAAAACATATATGATTTTATCTTTTTTAACTAGGGTTTAATTTAGCTGTATATTTTCTGTAATAAATTTAAAATATGAGTAAATCAAAAAAATGTTTAATATGTATAACTATATATCAAATATAAGTAAGGCCTAACTTGTTATTAAATCGTTTACATTAACAGATAAATGTTTTTATCTTTTATAGCTTTTAAGCATGGTAAAATTAAAACTTAAATCTGTTAATAGAATACATAACATCATTGGAACATTCTTATTGAACATTTAATATTTTTGAACATTCAATGGCTGGTGCAGCAGTTTGTTGTTCGTTCAGTTAGGTTGTAGACAAATTAGGTGGTGAAGAGGAGTAGTTTGTGGCTGAATGTGGGGTTGATATATTGCACTATTTACAAAGTTTGAATAGCATTGTTCAACAAGTTTGAATTGTACCGAACTGTGGAGTTTGGCAGAAATTGAATGTGGGATGTTCGTGGTGATTTTCTGGTGGTTTGGTAGTGATGCTAAATTAATTATGAACTGTGGAGTTGGGCAGAAACTGAATTGTACTTAAATCATTATGTACTTATGTATATAAAAGTAGCATACCTTATCATTGTCTATTTCGTCGAGGTCCAAATCTTTTAATTTTGACAAGTCCCATTTTCTCATCCTCGGGATTTTTCTTTCCAAATTTTCTTTTTCATTGATGATTTGCGTCATTTCACAAAACCAATACTGCCAATAAGACCATACAAATAAGCATTAACATTTAACATTTTTGTAAAAAGCATTAGTATAAATATATTTATATTTACTTAAAGTTTACATTATACCAGTAAGACCAAAGTACATCCAGGTGTGCTTCTTGGATTAGCATAGTATTTTTGAACATTTTTCATGAGATTTTTGTATATTGCTCTCGGCCAAGAGATTGAGTTCAATTTTTTAAAGTTTAACAGCTTTGATAAGAAGCCCTACTGCATGTAGTTCTGATCGTTATGAAAGAAAAAACTAATAATCAACAAGAGCAACAACAATTTGACTAAATCTTCATTCCCGTTTTCTTCCTCTATCATTTTTTCAACCTTCTTGTGACTGTCTTCTGGCTAATTATGTCATTTTCTTCGAAATTTGTTGTCAGAAACTCTGAAAAACTTTCCATTGCTGTGGCCTTATTTGAAGTTGGTATCGGAAACAAGTCCTCTCCAGATAAATGCATTCCAAATATAAGGCTAACTTCTTCAGGTGTGATTTTCAGCAGTTTGTTTCGAATTTTGAACGCTTTTTCTTTAATACTGAAAGAAGTAATTATTTGATCTAAATTTGAAGCGCTTTTCCGTATGTTTTGCTGTTCTATGCCATTGGTGAGAAACATATTAAAAAAGTTTTTGAATGGCGTTTTGTTGATATAAATTTTTGCTTCTGAAGATAGAATGTTTTTTTCCTTAACCGTCATCATAACTTTGTACACAGCATATAAATTACATCTGTATGTTCCACTGTACAGTCCACTGTATAGATGTTTTTTCTGTCTTTTCAGTCTGTTTTGAATCTCATATTTGTCAACATCATCTGTTTCAATATTTATTTCTTCAGAATCATAACTTGCTTCAATTAGTTTTTCTGAAATTGTTCCCTCGTCATCTGAGTTTGTTAGATGTTCTTTTTCAGACATTTGTGAGAATTGCTGTATTGGTTCAGCTTCATCCTACATTCATGAAAATAATATCATTAATTGGGATCCTACATTTATTTTTGCATATTCATGAAGATAATATCATTTTGCTTAAGAATCATAATGCACATAAATCAAAGCAATATTATCAAAAAATATCGTACTGCACAATAGTCTGTATAAAAAGATAATATGGTTTATCTTTTTAATTATTTTGTATTTTCTCGGGATTAAGATATTTTTTGTCAATGAAGAATTGTTAAGTAGTTTGTATACAGTAGTGTCAATAATGTAGAAGCTAGTAAATAAAATGCTAGAAATATGGTCCATAAAAAAATATGCTTCAAATTCAATGGTGCCCTTAAACCCTATTGATTATAGAGGGATTTACATTTCCAATAAGCTTTGACAGTTAATGTATATAACAAATAAGTAACTATAAAAAGATATATATATATATATATTTACATTTCCAATAAACTCTTTTGTTGAGTAACTATGTAGTACTGATGGCTATTTGTTTTATTTTTTTCAAAGTATAGAAAGATAATCTGCTTTATATTTTTTAGTTTTTTAAGCAATGATCATTTAGAAAACTGAAAACTTAAAGAGAATGAAACACAAAATAGCCATCAGAATATTATGTATAAAAAAGATAAATGCTTTTATCTTTTTTAACAGAGCATTAGAAACAAATTAGCCATTACAAATTGGTGATCAGTTATTAAAATTTCATCATCACAATAGCCTTGAAGTAATAATAGGTACAAGATGTATGAATGCAGTACACAATGCAGACTCATATGGTCAGAGAATCAAGCTACAACATAAACGAATACTCAGATTCAAAAGTGACAGTGCAAACAAGTGCACAACATACACATAAAAAATTGCAACATGAAAACAAGTCAAGATCAATGCAAATGAAGCAACCAAACCTGACTGAAGTGTTCAGACATTACATATATACATGTGTGAAACATCAAGTGAATATGAAACATCATACACATTGAAATCATAGTCCAATGTAGACATGTCGACAAGACAAGAATGCAAGTGCAGACAAACAACATGATCATTGACTGCATATAAAGCAACAACTGAAGTCAGTGCACATCAATCCAATACAAACTACTTGAAGTGAATGCACAAACATATATATATATATACATATATATATATACATATATATATAGACACACACACACACACATATGTATATACACATGTATACATACATGTACTGACAGTATAGCAGACTAACAAAAGTAAACAATGCAAGCTCAAAAAATTTAGCTATTTTTTTATTTAAAATATGGAATCTAGATTCCAATTTAATATGTATATACAAATTGAAGAGTACAACAAAATATTATAGGAAACATAAGTAGGAAAACAGTTACCAATGGAGTTGAAGATAATGATGTTCTCTGGCTGTGTTCGTTGTAGAAAAGACTAGATATAGGTCGTATGTTTATGCATTGATTTCCAACTTCATTTACGAATATGCAAGTAGTTTTTTGAATGAATAACTTTGATTTAGAAGACCTTGTGTTCGTCTTTACCCTGCATAAAAATTGTCATATATAATGAAATGTTAGAAAGAGAGAAGAATAATTTTTTTATACTTAAAAGTTGATTAAGTATGTTTATTTCGCATAAATCCTTCAGGACAACTGCAATTGAATTAAATTCAATATTTATTATGTTATATATGTAGTAGCTGATATAAAAATTTATATATGATGTATTAGAAGATAGATACCTTTATCCTTTTTAACAGATAGATACCTTCAGGACAACTGCAATTGGCTTAAATTCAGGACAACTGCAATTTTACATTAATAGATAGATACCTTTATCTTTTTTATCAGCTAAACAATAACTTGTTCAGTTTAACATCTAGGGTTTAGTATCATCGCCATTGAATATTTAGGTATGCTTAATTAAACAAATGTCGATTATGTTAAATTTTAACAAGAACTAAAATACCTTAAATCTATTATAAGAGCTATTATCAGCATCGGTAAGAATGAATATTTAAGTACAATTTATCATCTAAGTAAAACATTTAGGTCGAAATAAAATATAGCTTACTTGTTTCACATTTAAGTTTAAGGTGATTGCAGAAATTGCTCGATGAAAGTATTTTAGTTTAAGCTGAAATCGATGCTGCAGAAATCGATGATGCTGAAGCAGGAATATTGGGAAGAGAAAATGGAATGGAAATTGATATAGAAGAAATCGATTTTGTTTCTAAGCCCTATTTTTTTTTCGAATTGGTGGCAGATATGGATTAGCGAGAAGTAGTGGGTTTATTTTCGACCCGTGTCCTGGAAACTAATTATTTTGAACAAGGTATCCTAGAAACTAATTAGTTGATGCTAAGAGGCCCTTATAGTGATAATTCCCTAACTAATTTGTGTCAATTTAAAAATAAATCCTTCATTGTAAATATTTTCAAAAACTTGCATTCATCTCCTTGTAAATAAATCTTACATTGTGTAAATACTTTCAACCTACATTTGGATTTTGTGGGTAGTATCCACTGAAAACCCTCACGAGACAACACTCGTCCTACTAGGTACACCCAGAGATTTAACGGCTTGTTGCATACACTCAATGCAATCGTGCTCCCTACAAAAACGGATTTATCTTAGTTTTTCTTTATTCGAGGACGAATAAAAAGATAAGTGTGGGGGTATTTGATGTGCACGTAAATCTGCATATTTTTACCACCATATTTAATCTATTTAAATTAAATAAATGATCATATTGGGTATTTTAACTTGTTTAAACCAAAATTCAAATTATTTGAAATTGTCACATATTCATCTTCATATAGGGGCAAAATGGTCATTTTTATGCATTTATTAAATTGTGAAAATTTACTTGGAATTTTCTATGTTGTTTTGTAGGAAATTTGGTGAATTTTACAAGTGGTTACATGATGATATATGCATGCACAAGAGTGAAGAGAACAAATGAAGATGGAAATAATTCAAAGTGAAGATAATGGAAGACCCCACCTACCCACCTTTCTTCATGTACAAATTAGAGGCTAATGCACATGCTTATGGAATTAATTACTTCATGTACACTTAAATGATGATTAGCAGAAGCTAAAGATTACTAGGCCTCCACACTTTCTCAAGGGAAATTTGGGCATTCCCCAAAAAAATGAATTAGGGTTTTAAACTTGTATATATACCCCTTATGTTTCATGTAACCCTCTCCTCCCTTAGTCTCTCTTAGGCCTCCTTCTCTTTAGTTTAGTTTAGTTCAAATAAAAGAAAGCTCTCTTTATCTTTTCATGGCTACTTAACCATTTTTATTTTATGTAATTTTCATTTCTTTTTATGCAATGTTAATTAGTGTTTCCTTTTACTTACATGTTCATTTTCTTTCATGCTAGTAGTGTAGATTTTCTTTTATGAAATTAGAATAGTTTTCTTTCATTTAGCTTTCATTTTGCTTTCCTTTTGCTTTCATGTTGCTAGCGACATTTGTTAATCAAAGGACAAATATGAGAGGCTAAACCCCTTCAATTTAGGGGGTAATGAAGCTCTCTAATTATGTAGCTTCAACTATTTGTTAATTCATGCTCTCCTTTTGTGCTTAATGAAGAATGATTGAAGTGGTTTAATTGTTGTTTTTGCCTTGAATTTGATAGTTTGTATTGTTGACACCAAACGGGCTATGCTTAAACAATCACTAACACTAATTGCCTCTTCATCAAAATATGATTATGGCAAAAGAAAGTGATTTGAAATTAAAATTTGATGCTCTATATTTCTAATCAATAGTTAATAGGCCATACTTAAAATAGATTTCATTTTCATTGTTAAGTTTGGGCATTCCCAAAAAAAATGAATTAGGGTTTTAAACTTGTATATATACCCCTTATGTTTCATGTAACCCTCTCCTTCCTTAGTCTCTCTTAGGCCTCCTTCTCTTTAGTTTAGTTTAGATTAAATAAAAGAAAGCTCTCTTTCTCTTTTCATGGCTACTTAGCCATTTTTATTTTATGTAATTTTCTTTTCTTTTTATGCAATGTTAATTAGTGCTTCCTTTTACTTACATGTTCATTTTCTTTCATGCTAGTAGTGTAGATTTTCTTTTATGCAATTAGAATAGTTTTCTTTCATTTAGCTTTCATTTTGATTTTCTTTTGCTTTCATGTTGCTAGCTACATTTGTTAATCAAATGACAAATATGAGAGGCTAAACCCCTTCAATTTATGGGTAATGAAGCTCTCTAATTATGTAGCTTCAACTATTTGTTAATTCATGCTCTCTTTTTGTGCTTAATGAAGAATGATTGAAGTGGTTTAATTGTTGTTTTTGCCTTGAATTTGATAGTCTGTATTGTTAACACCAAATAGGCTATGCTTAAACAATCACTAACACTAATTGCCTCTTCATCAAATTATGATTATGGTAAAAGAAATTGATTTGAAATTAAAATTTGATGGTCTATATTTCTAATCAATAGTTAATAGGCCATACTTAAAATAGATTTCATTTTCATTTTCATTGTCAAGTTTCATGAAGGTTAGTAAGTGGTTTAAGAGGTGTGTCAAAGTTTGATGGCTTATGTTGGCTAACTAATAGCACAAATATGCCATACTTATGATAGGCACATCAATTAAAGCACTAATGACCATAAAAGAGAGATCATGATTTCATACGTTTTGACCTACATGATCTAGAGAGTGGATTTATTCTTTAAATTGTCATTTAACTCTTATATTTGCATCTCTTTTCTTTTATTTAGTTAGTTAATTTTCTAATTCTCTAGCTTAACTTTCACTCGACTTTGGTTTAATTTGATTGAATAGATTTTTAAAATCATCAATTCCCTGCGGATCAACCCGTATTCGCCACGTACTAAAAGTGTACACCGTGCGCTTGCGGTTATTTTTATTTCAAATTCGTTCGGCTATTTTCTAACTCGATAGACATTTAGCCATCCGAACAATCTCTGAAGCCATTACACTCATATTTAATTGCTGTTGATTTAACTTACATAAAATCTTTTAGTTCTGACTCGAGTGTGTTGTCTTTTCATTACGCTCGGGTCAGTCCTAAGTTTTTTAGCGCATTGAAGATCATTTTCTGGAGGACGAAGACGAAGATTTTGTATATTACTATTATTAGTATCATTTTGTTATTCACTACATAATGTTGTTCCACTGCATTATCCTATTATACATGCTTTATGTATAACTCTGATTGTATTGTAAAAGTGTAATCAAAGGTTATTTTGTAAAACAGCTTCATGAACTGTTTATTTGATTATTATATTTTGTCATTCCGCTGTGAGATTTTTGCGTTTTGTTTTGCTTCTTTATCTTATTTTCTTATTTACTCCATTGACAACCCTCCTTTTTGAATGGTTTGAGTTGACATGTGTGGTTTATTGTTGATTTAAACCATCCAAAAAGGTGGGTTGTTAGAACGTACCTCTAAAGTGACATTGATGATGAATATTGTCAATGTCCATGAAGGCCATCAAAGTAGATGATGCTCCATAACGATGTCACTCTGTGTCAATAACGCTCCCTATGAAGCCGCTTCAGATCAATGCCGACTTCCATCGATGTCGCACTTCTTCACTACTACCTCATGTTGGTATTGACCTTCAAATACTACCGCTTCTTATCAGTATCGTTCCTATGGATGTCTCATCTTTTTGATGCTGCTTCGTGTCGATACTATTCAACATCAAAATCACACCATAATGATAGTGACTCACATAGTCACATTAACGCCATTTTATATCGCTGTTGCTTCATGTTGATGCCATATCATGTGGATATTGCTTCTTATCAATAAGGGGTGCCAGTGGTCATCTAAAGCAATGAAGTAAGCCTTTTATCATTTAGGATACCGTATGCTGAAGACCGAGAATGCTGAAGGCGGCAAAGAACATCATGCTAAACCAGACTACCCCTATAAATACAGATGTAGGGGTAGTGGAGAAGAGGCGACCGTTTCTTCTCTCAACCCTCAAAATTAGACTCCTGTAATCCTAAATTAAATTGGGAAATTATCCTATTTGATTGTAATCTTGCTTAATTTATATAAGCAAGGACTTGGACATGCCTATTATTTTGATTGCACACTATGAACATTATCGACCTAGACATGTATATTGTAGATCCCTTTAGGCCTAATGCTTGATATGATTTGTTTCAGAGGAGCTTCGGTCTAAACTAATATTTATATGCACAATACTACCTTGCCTACTATATATGAACATTGGATATTGAACATAAGTACTACTTATTTGGCTCATCAAAATGCTTAATGATCTAAACTGCATATTTACGGCCTAAATTCCTTCTCCTCTTAATATATGATATGATCCTTTGAGTATGCGATCCCTAAAGACTATGGATTCTTGAATATATTATTCCAAGTGATCTTAAGGGCCCTCGAATATCATATTCTAAGTAAGCTTAAGGGATCTCAAATATCATATTCCAAGAAATAGTATGAGCTTTTGAATATGTAACATAAAGATGGGCTCTTAGGAATCATGGGTCTATTTCTGAATAATGTCGTCTTGTGCTTAACCTAGAATAGTAACCTCCATTTGATTGGTCAACGCTAACTAAACCAAGTTGAGATGAGACATCCTATGAGCGCTAATCAAAGAATGGTTCATCATTTTAGGCATAATGGATGCTATACTAATTTTTAGTCTGACACACACTATAGAAAAATATATTACATATTTGAAAATTATTAACATTTTATTATAAGGGAAATTAAGATTTCCATATAAAAATCCAGGGAAATCAAGATTGGGTTATAAAGCTTGATTCATCTACTAAAGAAAAGTTCTCTCGACATGTGATCATTCATATCCCAAATATTGCCTTCAAAGACAACTCGCATGTTGGAGCATTCATCTCTGAGGTAAGCTCATGTATAATAAATTTAAGAGTAAGTGATCAACAGTTTGAAAAACTGTACATCAAGAAAGATTCAAGCTCATCAGACAATACGAAGCTTCTTTTTGTTGATACTGGAGTTTATACCCGTAATCATTGTTTTCATCATCCTTGCTCATCTAAAGCAGGGAAGAATGCTTTACTCCTGCCAAGCGGACGCTTTGGATGTAAGAATCTGAATGAGGAACAAGTGTTTATCAAATCACTTATTTGCATAATAGATGATGATTTTGATAAGCTATTAGAGTGCAAAATGGATCTGGACTGTTGCAAAATTCTTCATTTTGAATCTGAGGTCAATGATAATAGCACCTACACTGAGGGAGATAAGTCATTACATGATCATGGAATCAATATACCTAAGTCCTATTGTTCAGGAAAATCTCCCTTTCCAGCTTTGGATGATAAAATTTCATCTTTTGCCTCTCATGGAAATGTTTCGGGTAAAATCAGAAGGTGGTGCTGGTTTTCTGCACATGGCTACATCATTTATAGCATGTCCAGAAGTCGATATTGTGAACGAATTGGAAGAGAACATAAAAGTAATCATGTTATGTACATTGTTGATTTCCAAAGGGGTGGCTACTATCAGAAATGCTACGACCCCGATTGTAGAGGCTATCGATCTCCAGTTCTCCAAGTACCATGGGATGTATTGTCAAACTGTTATGATATTGTGAACCAAGAAGGCAAATTAGTATAAAAAAGATAAATGCTTTTATCTTTTTAAACAGAGCATTAGAAACAAATTAGCCATTACAAATTGGTGATCAGTTATTAAAATTTCATCATCACAATAGCCTTGAAGTAATAACAGGTACAATATGTATGAATGCAGTGCACAATGCAGACTCATATGGTCAGAGAATCAAGCTACAACATGAATGAATACTCAGATTCAAAAGTGACAGTGCAAACAAGTGCACAACATACACATAAAAAAATGCAACATGAAAACAAGTCAAGATCAATGCAAATGAAGCAACCAAACCTGACTGAAGTGTTCAGACATTACATATATACATGTGCGAAACATCAAGTGAATATGCAACATCATGCACATTGAAACTAGAGTCCAATGCAGAGATGTCGACAAGACAAGAATGCAAGTGTAGACAAACTACATGATCACCGACTGCATATAAAGCAACAACTGAAGTCAGTGCACATCAATCCAATACAAACTACTTGAAGTGAATGCACAAACATACACACACACACACATGTATATACACATGTATAAATACATGTACTGACAACATAGCAGACTAACAAAAGTAAACAATGCAAGCTCAAAAAATTTAGCTATTTTTTTATTTAAAATATGGAATCTAGATTCCAATTTAATATGTATATACAAATTGAAGAGTACAACTAAATATTATAGGAAACATAAGTAGGAAAACAATTACCAATGGAGTTGAAGATAATGATGTTCTCTGGTTGTGTTCGTTGTAGAAAGGACTAGATATAGGTCGTATGTTTATGCATTGATTTCCACCTTCATTTACGAATATGCAAGTACTTTTTCGAATGAATAACTTTGATTTAGAAGACCTTGTGTTCATCTTTACCCTGCATAAAAATTGTCATATATAATGAAATGTTAGAAAGAGAGAAGAATAATTTTTTTATACTTAAAAGTTGATTAAGTATGTTTATTTCGCATAAATCCTTCAGGACAACTGCAATTGACTTAAATTCAGTATTTATTATGTTATATATGTAGTAGCTGATATAAAAATTTATATATGTTTATTATAGGATAGATAGCTTTATCTTTTTTAATAGATAGATACCTTCAAGACAACTGCAATTGACTTAAATTCAGGACAACTGCAATTTTACATTAATAGATAGATACCTTTATCTTTTTTATCAGCTAAACAATAACTTGTTCAGTTTAACACCTAGGGTTTAGTATCATCTGCCATTGAATATTTAGGTACGCTTAATTAAACAAGTGTCGATTATGTTAAATTATAAAATGAACTAAAATACCTTAAATCTATTATAAGAGCTATTATCAGCATCGGTAAGAATGAATATTTAACTATGATTTATCATCTAAGTAAAACATTTAGATCAAAATAAAATATAGCTTACTTGTTTCGCATTTAAGTTTAAGGTGATTGCAGAAATTGCTCGATGAAAGTATTTTAGTTTAAGCTGAAATCGATGAAGCAGAAATCGATGATGCTGAAGCAGAAATATTGGGAAGAGAAAATGGAATGGAAATTGATATAGCAGAAATGGGATGTATTGTCAAACTGTTAGATCTGGATTTGAAGAAAAGGATTTGAAAAAAAGAGAATGTTTGGAAAAGAAGAAGAAAACTTAAAGAAGATGAAGAATTGAAAAAGAAAAAGAAGCTTTGAAAAAGAAGAAGAAGATTGAAGAAGAAAAAAAAAGAATACGAATAAAGCAAAAAAAAAGAGAAGAAGGAGATTTAAAGAAGAAAAAAATGAAAAAGGAAGAAGGAAGGTGAAGAGAATAAAGAAATGAGATGGAAATTTTATTTGGAAA
This sequence comes from Allium fistulosum, assembly GCA_030737815.1. Taxonomy (NCBI): domain Eukaryota; kingdom Viridiplantae; phylum Streptophyta; class Magnoliopsida; order Asparagales; family Amaryllidaceae; genus Allium; species Allium fistulosum. The sequence goes on from JASFAW010000014.1 coordinate 13,502,086, forward strand.
AATGAAGCTACAGAAGATGAGATTAGAAAATGAAATGAGGCTACAGGAATGAAGATGGAAACAAATGAAAAACTATTAAGGTATATATAAACAAACTAGGAATTGAAATAAAGTAAAAATATGAACAACCCTAAAACGTAGTATTGAAAGATGTGAACTAAAGGAATAAATATATCAATAAAGATAAAAATAAATCTTCCGTTTTAAATATGAAGCTTCAGGAGAAAGAATTGCCAATGAATGGAAGCTACAAGAACTAATGATGCAAAAGCAAAATAAACTTAAAAAATGGAGAATAGTAAATGCTAATTAGATGGCATGAATATTAATTTGGATGTTCACATTAAAAATGAAAAAACGGAAAAGGAAAAAAAACTTCAGGTAAAGCATTTGAAAGGAGCAAACGAACAAAGGAGAAACAAATGAAAAGAATGTGGAAATTATTAATTATAAATAAATCAAATGAAGTAACTATTAATTAATAAGAAACGAATGAGTAGTCTAATAATTAAATGGATGCTCAAGTGGAGGCTACGCTTAGAACTTGAAAATGAAAAGAGAGAGAATGCGAGGTGATAATAAATGTAAAGCAAATGAAGGGACCCCCTATATCATATAAACAAACATTTGGGGTCCACATTCCAAAACTTACTCCAATTAATTCATATCAATAAACCCAAATATTCATATATGTACATTATTTAATTCCATATTAAAACATTTGTTTTATGTTAATATATGTGCACACTACATTAACGCAATCAATCGTTTAACAATCAATCAATTAATCAACCAACCAATATATATATTTATTTACGTTATTCAAACCAATTTTATTAATTAATGAATATATATCTACCTGTGCACTATAGAAATGATTTACTTTACTTTTTAATTACTGTAACGGTCACATTAATGCAACCAATTTACAAGTTTTAACCATATATAAAATGGAAAAATAAATATAAACTTATGTAATTAATGTACAACTGTTAATAAAAGGTAATTTCTAATTAATTCCATAATATTTACATAACAATGAACCCTTTGATATATTTAAAAGTTTGAATATTAATGTTTGTATATATTATTCTAAAATTCAAATTTTTTATCCAAAATTATTCTTGTTCAAAATTAAAGTTTTATTTTTATACGTCTCAAAACATGCAATAATTAATAACAAAAGAAATGAAGGGACCATGTACATCGCACAACCGTTTTGAAATTCAATTTGTGAAACGTAACCAAATTAACTTCATTAACTCAAAAATTATTCAAATTTATACGCATGTAGTTTTTTTTAGTGGAAATTGGTGTGCAGTGCCTAATTATACGGCCCAATTTTTTCCTAGGACACAAGTTTGAAATTCTTTTTTTCCAGGACAAATATCTAGGCGGCATGCGTCTTCATCTTCTCAAACCAATCGTATCTTCTGAAATCTAGTGCTCAGGGAAATTAGGCAAAATTAGGTCGTCTTTTCTTGTGCAATCAAAGCGCTCGTTGTTTTTTTTGAAAAATATTAGACGTTATTTTCTTCTGAATCAAATTCGACTTTAATTGCGGGAAATCATGAGGCGATTTTCTTCATTTGGATAGGCTAATCGATTTTCTCTATTGGATTGATTGTTCTTTGGTGAGTCTCGATTTTATTTGGTGGTTTTCATTGTCAATTCGATGTTTTCTGATGCTCATGATGTTATTCTATTTTTCTTATCAGGGGAGGCGGTTTTGATCTATTGGAGGAAGGTTTTGTTTGATGTAGTTGGAATAATGACCTCTGAATGGTATTCTTTTATTCTGATAACACAAGAATTGTGTATTTAGCCTGGTTGCATCATTCACTTTAGATTATGATTTTAGTATTTAGAGTATCACTTCAGATTTGGTTTGAGCAATCAAAGTATTTATTTTTGTCAGTCAATTCTGTTTGTACACACTTTGGGTATGAAATTGGATCTGAAATAATATTAGTTGAAGTTGTTTATTCTTTAGTTCTTGTTGATTTGTGATCTTTAAAAGATAAATTGTTTTATCATTTTCGAAAAGTGGGATAGAAAATGATTTGTTATGTAGTATTTTTTTCTATTAGTTTCTAATTCAGATCAATTTCACATACTTATTTTTTTGTTTACATTTTTTTGCAGGTGTGATTCATCTGTTATAGTTGTGTTTGATTTCAATAACAATTGTTTTAGTGCTCGTTTTGGATTGGATGCTTCTATTTCTTCTGTTAGGAATAGGATTTGCGAGGAGTGGATTAATTTTAGTCCATTATGCTTTGATATTTTTTATATTCGAGAATCAAAGACTACCTTTTTTGAAACGGATAGTGATCTTCAAGCTGTATTATGTTTGTCTTGGTTTGAAAAGGAAGAATTTTTGGTATTTTTTCTACGGTTGAAGATTGATTCAACGGATAATTTTGTTGTTGAAAGTAGCAAGTCTGGTTCAGTAAATGGTGGTGAGTCAAGTAATAATATGTTAGGTTATGATGATGATTTAGATTCTGGTTTTATTCAACAAAAGGATTTACATGAGTTGTTGAAGAAGAATTCAAATATGGAATTTTTTACTGGGGTTGGTCAACAGTTTGATTCTGCTATTGGATTCCGTAGAACGGTTAGTGCTTATTGTTTGAAGAATGGGTTTAAAGTACAATATATTAAGAATTGTAAAGAACGATTGACAGTTCGATGTGCTACAGATAGTTGTCCTTTTAGGATTCATACTTCTTGCAAACTGAAGCAATTGGACCAACTGTTTGTTAAAAACATTCAGCTGATTCATACTTGTGGTGGTGGATTTCGTTCACTTGGTAGTCCAACTATTAATAGTGATCTTGTGAAAAGTCTAATCTTCAATCAAATTCGTGATGAGCCAAAAAGAAAAACCAAGGATATCATTAAAAGTTTTAGAAGAGATTATGATGTGGAGCTGAGCTATTATTTTGCTTATAAGGGTAAGAAATTGGCTATGAATGATATTTACGGTGATGAAAAGAAATCTTACAATGAATTAGTTTGGTATTTGAAGGCATTGGAAAGAAATAACCCGAATAGTTATTCAAGTTTGGATGTGGATTCTGACACTAATCAATTTGAGAGAGTTTTTTGTATGTTATGAGGCATGTATATTTGTATTCAGCTATTGTCGTCCTATGGTGTTTTTAGATGCTACCTTTTTGAAAGGGCGAAGTGGTATTTTGATGGCTGCCACTGCAAAAAATGGGAATCAAGGTACTGATTTTGATCTTTTTTTTGCTGTTGTATTTACTTTGTATTGTGTGCATTAGTTCCTTGTTATAAATTTATGTAACATAGTACTGTTTCTTTAAGTGATTTTTCTAGTGAATTTTGTTATGTACATACTGCATTTTGGTTAAGTGATTAGTCTACTGTTATATAGTACTGATTCAAATATAGTGCATTTGGTTGTTTCAAATGTAGTAATATCCAGTTCAATTCATTATAGTTTCTTTTGCCTTAGGGATTGGCATGTGAAATTATTGCAGAAATGAATTTATGTACATTTGATCCAGAACAAACACTGTAAAAGATTTAATGTTATTTAATTTGATGTACAAAATGTTACTGTATACAGGAGTAAACAAAGATAAATGCATTTATCTTTTAAGATAAATAATTAAATAATGTTATCCCAACTTTTGGCAAAGTCGAGATACCCAAAGATTAACTGAAAATCAATGATTATTAGTCATGAACATAGATTGTGCATCGCAGGTTCACCCCGGATATCGATGAATTTTATCCGAGTCCGGATCGGACTGCAATTAATAAGACAAGCCAAGCAAGGTCGGATGAAGCAACATTCCAAATTTCGAGACAATCCGAGTTCGTATGCTCAAGTTATCGCCGATATAAAATGGAAGAGGTATGCTATGGTTCGAATCGATCAGAACCAAGCCCTACGTTCGAATCCATCATCCCTACATCACTTCGAATCCACGAGAAGCACCCTTGCTTCGACTCCATCAGCGCATAGTACTTCGAATCCATCGAGCCACTTCGCCTCGCAACCTTCAGGTTGAACACCTTCGTATCCATCTGGGCTCGATAGTTCGAATACAACACTCGAACCCATGAAGACCTCTCGCTTCATACCCATCAGATACTTGCTTCGAATCGATGCAAGGTTGGCGTGTTCGAATCGATTAAGTTTCCTTCGAATCCATCCGGTTACGTTTAACTCTGTATCGATCAAGGCACGTTGGCCATCGATACGAAGTAGGCGCCATTCGAATCCAGGGATATTTGGTGTCTTCGAATCCATCGAGTCAAGGCAGCGAAGTCTCCGGGACGACTCGATCTAACTGGCGACAAAAGCGGATCGATGCAGGGTTTGCGCTCCACGTCACCATCTTCACATGCAGGAGGATCGATTCGAACGAATCGATTCGAGCATATCGATTCGAATGACTCCAGAATTCGAAAAACACCGACGTGAATCGATCATAACTCGAGTTTTACAAGTCCAAATGCCATGAAATTTTCACAGAAGCTTCAACACATGATGAAGAATGTTCACACCAAATTTCAGCTCGATTAGACAATTTCTTGATCGATTCGAACATAGCTTCGAATCGATCCCAAAGTGGGCCCGGATTTCCAGAAAGCGGGCATGTGGGTCCCCTCACGTACCAGAACTGGTCTCCCCTCATTTTAGGCGAAATATCAGCCTCCTACACCTATAAATAGAGCCCCTGGTCATTCAGAAAAGGGGTCGGAGAACTTTGAGAGCAAAGAGCGCCCAGATTCTGCCAGATTTACTCCAGATCACCATTGCTGCCTTAGATTCAGACTTAGTTCAGCAAATCAGTTGTAATCCAACATACGAAATTGTAATCTTCAAGCATCGAGCAATAAAATCATAAAAACCTTGAAGTGGACGTAGGCCGGAGACAGCCGAACCACTATAAATTGTGTGTCACTGTTCATTATTTCTTGATTGTTGCTTGCTACTTACTTAAGATCTGTGATTTGTGTGTGAATACTGTTGATTCGTATTCATACGCTGGTGCTTTCATTACACTTGGGGTTTGTGACCATTTTTGGTGCAAACAAATAACATATTAAGCCGTACTTATATATCATAGTTACTACTACATGATAAACATATTTATCATTTTTCTCATTATTTGAAGTTCTTACATAACATATACAAATGATTTAAACAGCATATAGAAAAGATAAAAGCATATATCTTTTAGAAGTTCGAATATAAGTCTTTGTATTGTATGCATGAATTATGTATCATATCTTTACAATTTCTACCCTTCCTGCATAGACTACACATTCAAGTAGCAAAATTTAAAAAAAAAAGAAAAAAAAAGATGAATTGCCTCTAGAAAATTTATTTTTCCTTTTTTATTTGGGCCAAGGGCATAGTGTTAATGTGATTGTCTACTAGTAGATAATACTGTTTCAAACATAGTGCATTTTGTTGTTTCAAATGTACATTAATAAACAGTGAATTATTTTTTTTGTTTTTTTTCCAGGTTTTTTCCCATTAGCAATGGCTCTTGTTCCCAAAGAAAATGAAGAGTGTTGGAGTTGGTTTTTGAAACACCTAAAGAATGCTCTTAGTTGTGATAGAATATTAACTTTTTTAAGTGATAGACACTGGGGTTTATTGTTAAGTATTCCAAATAGTCATCATTCTTATTGTTTGCATCATATGCAAAATAATATTGCTAGCATTGTGAAAAGTGGAGGGGGTGTTTGGGTAGCTCATTTACTTGAGCGTTGTGCTATAGCTTCTAATCATCATGAGTTTGAATAAGCCATGTCCAAGTACAAAGAAATTGGAGGTGCCAAAGCTATAAAGTACTTGAATGATAAACCATATGATCATTGGGCCGATTTGTTTTTTCCGGGGAAGCGATATGGTGAAAATAAGTCCAATGTAGCTGAGAGTTTTATTTCTTGGATTTTGGATGAAAGAAGTTTGCCTGTTACTGCTTGTCTTGATGGAATTAGGGTAAAACTTATGATGCAAATGTCTAATCGTAGAGAAGAGGCATTAAAGTGGACTAGTGTGCTATGTCCGAAAATGGAAGCTCGTTTGTTAAAATTGAAGGAAGAAGGATTTGGGTGGAGTGTTTCTAAATCATCTAGGTATGTATTTAAATTGTTTTACATGATGTTCATAGTTATTGAAAAATGATAAATGCATTTATCTTTTTTCAACCTGCTATGTAGCTTGTACATGAATTGGGTCTTATTAGTTCACTGCACATGAATTGGGTCTTATTTATTACTATGAGTCTTATTTTTCACTATTAGTTCACTGCACATGAATTGGGTCTTATTTATTTGATAGATTAGAGAGAATATATATAGTGCTAATAATCCTTTTTTGGAAATGCAGTCTGTTTATATATTTTACCTGTTTTTTAATTTTACATTTTGTAGGTATATTTTTGAAGTTCATTCTCCAACATCTCAAAAGGTTGATCTTAAAAATTGCATTTGCAGTTGCAATCAATGGAAAGTGACAGGTTTTCCTTGTGTGCATGCTTTGAAGTGTATTTCTTTAACCAGAAAGTCTGTTTATGAATATATTGAGAATTACTTTACTGTTGAGTATTATCGAGCTTCGTATTCACATTTGATCAATCCTATTCCAACTTTTGATAAGGAAGCAATTGAAGCTGAAGAATCATCTATTGTTCTTCCTCCGAAGCCTGTTCGTGGAGCTGGTAGGCCTAGGATGAATAGGATTGAAGGGGCTGATTTTCATGCTAAGCAAAACAGATGTGGAAAGTGTAAAAAACTAGGACATAATAGAAGGGGGTGTTCTTTTGAATAATTGAGTTGATTGTTTTAGTTCAATGTATTTGATTGGTTGTTCTATGAATACTTTGAGTTGAATAATTTAGTTGATTGTTTTAGTCCTAAGTATTTGATTTGTTGTTCTATGAATACTTGGTTGTTGTATGAATACTTTGAGTTGAATATTTGAATAATTGCATATGTTGAATTGGTTATGATCTAATTTTGATTATTTTTGGTTGTATGCAATTATTTATGTTTAACTGTTATTTGGAATACAATGTTGTTAGTTCTGTTAAAAAGGATAAATTGATATTTCTTTTTAGTTCTTATGTATAGTCTGTTTTTTGTTATTATATGTTACTGTAGTTATTATGTCCATTCTTATGTTATTTTCATCTCCAAATCTGCAATGAGATATTTTATATCCTCAATGCCAACGGATATTCGAACCAAATCATCTGTAAATCCACGAGTTTCACGCACAACAGTAGGAATACAAATCAAATAGAACAACTGGAGATAAGTATGACTAGTATATTGCTACTCGAAACATACTATCAATAAAAGTGATGTTCTTATGTATAGACTTTTTAAAAGAGCATACGCGGAATTGTCAATAAAAGTGATAGAACATATTGTCAATAAAACATTAATGCTTTTATCTTTTTAACAGAGCATTAAAAACATTAGCCATTACAAATTCACTATCAATTACCATAATTTCATTATCAAATTTAAAATCAGTTGTGTAAGTACTTGCTAGTTAACAATATACAAAAGCAACATAGACTGAAGTGATTATGTACTTAATATTTCATTTGACAGATGCATTGGTTCTAGACAGTCTTGCCTTCTTGGTTCACAATATCATAACAGTTTGACAATACATCCCATGGTACTTGGCGGACTGGAGATCGATAGCCTCTACAATCGGGGTCGTAGCATTTTTGATAGTAGCCACCCCTTTGGAAATTAACAATGTACATAACATGATTACTTTTATGTTCTCTTCCAATTCGTTCACAATATCGACTTCTGGACATGCTATAAATGATGTAGCCATATGCAGAAAACCAGCACCACCTTCTGATTTTACCCGAAACATTTCCATGAGAGGCAAAAGATGAAATTTTATCATCCAAAGCTGGAAAGGGAGATTTTCCTGAACAATAGGACTTAGGTATATTGCTTCCATGATCATGTAATGACTTATCTCCCTCGGTGTAGGTGCTATTATCATTGACCTCAGATTCAAAATGAAGAATTTTGCAACAGTCCAGATCCATTTTGCACTCTAATAGCTTATCAAAATCATCATCTATTCTGCAAATAAGTGATTTGATAAACACTTGTTCCTCATTCAGATTCTTACATCCAAAGCGTCCGCTTGGCAGGAGTAAAGCATTCTTCCCTGCTTTAGATGAGCAAGGATGACGAAAACAACGATTACGGGTATAAACTCCAGTATCAACAAAAAGAAGCTTCGTATTGTCTGATGAGCTTGAATCTTTCTTGATGTACAGTTTTTCAAACTGTGGATCACTTACTCTTAAATTTATTATACATGAGCATACCTCGGAGATGAATGCTCCAACATGCGAGTTGTCTTTGAAGGCAATATTTGGGATATGAATGATCACATGTCGAGAGAACTTTTCTTCAGTAGATGAATTAAGCTCTATAACCCAATCTTGATTTCCCTGGATTTTGTATTTGTCATTTAGCAGTTTGAAGGTGATAGATATTAGAATATCTACCATTTCATCGGCATTTTTTCCTGTGTTAATCTTTTTATTGAACTCCAGATCATAATACAAGTGGCAAGGCAGTCCGACTTGAATAACCTCATAATGGTGGCGTAACTTAGGATTCATGGTTTTGTACCTTCTCAAGAACTCATCATATGTAGAAACAAGGAACCTTCTTTGTGCAGTCAAATGATCTTGGTAGCAAAAAACGTAAGTGTTTGCATGTGTTTGAACAAATCTTAAAGCTTCTTCTTGTCTAGGAAAAGTAGCCCATACTACATCCTTTTGTTGTGTAAAACAACGGAATTAGAAAACATAATAATAAATATAAAACTATAAATTATCTATAAAAGATAAAAGGATTTATATTTCTTAAAAGAGCAGTAGAATCATATTTTGGATTACAAATTCATGATCCATATTTATCCGAATAACATCATCAAATCAACAAAGCCATTAGAAATTCATTATCAAATTCATCATCAAATTTTCAATATCAGTTACTACAAATTCATCATGTAATTCCTCAGTAAATTCAAATATACTCCCTAAATTCAATGATTAATTTAGTATCAGCCTTTACAAATTCATCACCAAATTCATTATCTAATTTTTAACATCACCCATTACAAATTCATCATCTCATTCATCAGCCATTACATTTTTATGGGCTGAAGAAGAGCTGCAAAACTTGTCAAGCCAGCAGTATGGTTCATCGAATAGTATTTGTGCAGCTACCTGTGCTCTGAATGCATTAACTTGTTCAAGACTAATTTTTTCTGTAGTCTGCATTCCTTATGCTATTTTTTGCATGAACATCATCACGAAAATTCCACAGTTGTACCTGTATTTCTGAAGTTGAGTACTTTGAATATAATGATAAAACAGATTATCTTTTCTTTATTTTGATAATGAATTGTAATTATTATTATGTTTATCTAAGTAATTGTATGTGAGTAAATAATATTATCTAATTGGTAATATGTGTGTAGGTAGTTATTGTGTATCGTGAATTTTTGTATAAAATTCTGAACTATCTTCAAAATTACCCATTGCTTTGTTTAGCACAGTAAACATGTTTAAGCACTGAATTTTTCTTGAGAATTGTTTTGTGCCCTTCTTCTTGTAGCTCTTTGTTTAGGTAGTTTATTGCTGATTTCTGCAAACAGTGAAGGAAAATTAGAATAAATATAAACACATTTATCATTTTTAACTTTTGTGTATTTTTACTCACCACATTAATGGCAAATTTTGTATGTCCACTTCTGCATGTTTTTGATCTCATGGTCAAGTGCAGAGAGTCGTAGTGGTTCCAAGTGCATTCTCCAACAACTAGTTCAAGCAGGCTCCAATGTTCATTGCCATGTATTGGGAATAATATGTTGCAACATAATGGATCTAAAAGTGTTCTTTTCACAAAAGGATTGAACATTTTTTCCTTTAATTTTCGAAGCTTCCATCCGTTGTGCTTTTCTGTAAAAAATTTGTTTAAGAAAATTTATGTTGTATAAAAAAATATTAATTTGAGAATATAGTTCACTTACTGTCATAATTGTGTTAACATAGATAATGCTATTGCTTTTTTCTAGTTGCTTTGTTTTTCGAAACCAAAACCAATCAATGATCTACATTTGAAAAATAATATGGATAAAGTATATAATTTATAATGAAGGAAAGTATAGTTTGTTGTACTTACTTGACCACAAATACTTTGTTGATAGAGAAGGTCTTCTATCATGAATTTTGTTATGGTGATGAAGTTTTCATCATCACAACTAAATGCCCCGTCGCTGGAAAATTGGACGGTTGTTAATAAAAGAAATTAAGTTTAGTACGTACTATGTTGTTTGCATTTGGTAGTAAAACAAAATAGAAGCCTTTATGGAAGTATGCATTAAAAGTTAAAGATAAATTAATTTATCTTTTTTAGTTTTGTTTAGTTTTTGTTTATTTTTGAGCAAGCGTGTGAGTGAAAAGTAGTTTAATTACTTACTTGTTTCCTCCCAAAACTTTGAAAAAAAGTTTTACATTTTGTTGCTGTTCTTTAGTTAGATGCTTCATGAGTGGACACTTTTCAACATTCTTTTGCTTCTTCTTTTTTTGTTCTTTAGTAATGACATCTTCAACAATAACTGGTTTTTCTGCAGCAATTTCTTCACTATCTTGTTTGATATTTTCAGATCTTAAAACGTCTTCAGTTTCTAGAATGCAATCTTGAGTTTCCATCAAATCAAAACATGGAAAGTTAGCAGAACTATTTATGTGCATCATACCAACTATCTTTCTTTTATTCGTACCCTTTTCAGCTTCACTTTTTTCTTTGAAATCGTTTTTTTCTCTACATTATGCTCTTCAAAATTTTCCAGCTTTTGAAGTTTCATTTCAAGATTGTGAAGTCTTTGTTCAGCCAGTTGTCTTGAATGTTGTTCCTCATTCAGTTGTTCTGCGATACTTTTCATCTCAACAGATAAAAAGTTCACTTTCCTCTCTAACTCTTTTATGCTACTAGAGTAGTCCGTAGCATATTTGTCATCTTCCAACCCAGTATATATATATTTTTTTGAAAAAAGTCTTTTTCCTCTTTAGTTACATTTGCAAATTTCTTTAAAATCTGCATGGAAGGTATTTGAAATTAAATTTGGACATGTAATATCAATGAATTACTATGAAGTTAGAAATCAGAAATTATTAAAAATATACATGTAAGAAAATTTCAAACACTTGATAAATGGATACAACATGCAAGCACATTCATATGGGAAGGAGAGAAGACCAGTAAAATCTATAATGCACACACAATAGTCGTTACGTATAAATATAGATATGTAATTAACTAACCTACAAACTACATAAATTTAGAACACTATCCCTATTAAATAACACACATATAAACATATGTACTCATATAATATTGTTTATCAACAAATATATATAGTTCATTATGTACTTAAATCATTTTCTGTAAAAACATATATGCTTTTATCTTTTTTAACTAGGGTTTAATTTAGTTGTATATTTTCTGTAATAAATTTAAAATATGAGTAAATCAAGAAAAATGTTTAATATGTATAACTATATATCAAATATAAGTAAGGCCTAACTTGTTATTAAATCGTTTACATTAACAGATAAATGTTTTTATCTTTTATAGCTTTTAAGCATGGTAAAATTAAAACTTAAATATGTTAACAGAATACATAACATCATTGGAACATTCTTATTGAACATTTAATATTTTTTAACATTCAATGGTTAGTGCAGAAGTTTTTGTTCGTTCAGTCAGGTTGTAGACAAATTAGGTGGTGAAGAGGGGTAGTTTGTGGTTGAATGTGGGGTTGATATATTGCACTATTTATAAAGTTTGAATAGCATTGTTCAACAAGTTTGAATTGTACCGAACTGTGGAGTTTGGCAGAAACTGAATGTGGGGTGTTCATGGTGATTTTCTGGTGGTTTGGTAGTGATGCTAAATTAATTATGAACTGTGGAGTTGGGCAGCAACTGAATTGTACTTATATCATTATGTACTTATGTATATAAAAGTAGCATACCTTATCATTGTCTATTTCGTCGAGGTCCAAATCTTTTAATTTTGACAAGTCCCATTTTCTCATCCTCGGGATTTTGCTTTCCAAATTTTCTTTTTCATCGATGATTTGCGTCCTTTCACAAAACCAATACTGCCAATAAGACCATACAAATAAGCATTAACATTTAACATTTTTGTAAAAAGCATTAGTATAAATATATTTATATTTACTTAAAGTTTTTAAATCATACCAGTAAGACCATAGTACATCCAGGCGTGCTTCTTGGATTAGCATAGTATTTTTGAACATTTTTCATGACATTTTCGCATATTGCTCTCGGCCAAGAGATTGAGTTCAATTTTTATAAGTTTAACAGCTTTGATAAGAAGCCCCACTGCATGTAGTTCTGATTGTTAGGAAAGGAAAAGGTAATAATCAACAAGAGCAACAACAATTTGACTAAATCTTCTTTCCCGTTTTCTTCCTCCATCATTTTTTTCAACCTTCTTGTGACTGTCTTTTGGGTAATTATGTCATTTTCTTCGAAATTTGTAGTCAGAAACTCTGAAAAACTTTCCATTGCTGTGGCCTTATTTGAAGTTGGTATCGGAAACAAGTCCTCTCCAGATAAATGCATTCCAAATATAAGGCTAACTTCTTCAGGTGTGATTTTCAGCTGTTTGTTTCGAATTTTGAAAGCTTTTTTTAATACTGAAAGAAGTAATTATTTGATATAAATTTGAAGCACTTTTCCGTATGTTTTGCCGTTCTTTGCCATTGGTGAGAAACATATTAAAAAAGTTTTTGAATGGCGTTTTGTTGATATAACCTTTTGCTTCTGAAGATAGAATGTTTTTTCCTTAACTGTTATCATAACTTTGTACACATCATCTAAATTACATCTATATGTTCCACTGTACAGATGTTTTTTCTGTCTTTTCAGTCTGTTTTGAATCTCATATTTGTCAACATCATCTGACTCATCTGTTTCAATATTTATTTCTTCAGAATCATAACTTGCTTCAATTAGTTTTTCTGAAATTGTTCTCTCGTCATCTGAGTTTGTTAGATGTTCTTTTTCAGACATTTGTGAGATTTGCTGTGTTGGTTCAGCTTCCTCCTACATTCATGAAAATAATATCATTAATTGGGATCCTACATTTATTTCTGCATATTCATGAAGATAATATCATTTTGCTCAAGAATCATAATGCACATAAATCAAAGCAATATTATCAAAAAATATCATATTGCACAGTAGTCTGTATAAAAAGATAATATGGTTTATATTTTTAATTATTTTGTATTTTCTTGGGATTAAGATATTTTTTATCAATGAAGAATTGTTAAGTAGTTTGTATACAGTAGTGTTAATAATGTAGAAGCTAGTGAATAAAATGCTAGAAATATGGTCCATAAAAAATATGTTGCGAATTCAATGCTACCCTTAAACCCTATTGATTATAGAGGGATTTACATTTCCATTAAGCTTTGACAGTTAATGTATATAACAAATAAGTGACTATAAAAAGATATATATATATATATATATATATGTATACATTTCCAATAAACCCTTTTGTTGAGTAACTATGTAGTACCGATGGCTATTTTTTTTCCAAAGCATAGAAATATAATCCGCTTTATCTTTTTTAGTTGTTTAAGCAATGGTCATTTATAAATCTGAAAACTTAAAGAGAATGAAACACAAAATAGCCATCATAATATTATGTATAAAAAATATAAATGCTTTTATCTTTTTTAACAGAGCATTAGAAACAAATTAGCCATTACAAATTGGTGATCAGTTATTAAAATTTAATCATCACAATAGCCTTGAAGTGATAACAGGTACAATATGTATGAATGCAGTGCACAATGCAGACTCATATGGTCAGAGAATCAAGCTACAAAACGAATACTCAGATTCAAAAGTGACAGTGCAAACAAGTGCACAATATACACATAAAAAAATGCAACATGAAAACAAGTCAAGATCAATGCAAATGAAGCAACCAAACCTAACTGAAGTGTTCAGACATTACATATATACATGTGTGAAACATCAAGTGAATATGCAACATCATACACATTGAAACCAGAGTCCAATGCAGACATGTCGACAAGACAAGAATGCAAGTGCAGACAAACTACATGATCACTGACTGCATATAAAGCAACAACTGAAGTCAGTGCACATCAATCCAATACAAACTACTTGAAGTGAATGCACAAACACACACACACACACACACATATGTATATACACATGTATACATACATGTACTGATAGCATAGCAGACTAACAAAAGTAAACAATGAAAGCTCAAAAAATTTAGCTATTTTTTTATTTAAAATATGGAATCTAGATTCCAATTTAATATGTATATACAAATTGAAGAGTTCAACTAAATATTATAGGAAACATAAGTAGGAAAACAGTTACCAATGGAGTTGAAGATAATTATGTTCTCTGGCTGTGTTCGTTGCAGAAAGGACTAGATATAGGTCGTATGTTTATGCATTGATTTCCACCTTCATTTACGAATATGCAAGTAGTTTTTCGAATGAATAACTTTGATTTAGAAGACCTTGTGTTCATCTTTACCCTGCATAAAAATTGTCATATATAATGAAATGTTAGAAAGAGAGAAGAATAATTTTTTTATACTTAAAAGTTGATTAAGTATGTTTATTTCGCATAAATCCTTCAGGACAACTGCAATTGACTTAAATTCAGTATTTATTATGTTATATATGTAGTAGCTGATATAAAAATTTATATATGATTTATTATAAGATAGATACCTTTACCTTTTTTAACAGATAGATACCTTCAGGACAACTGCAATTGACTTAAATTCAGGACAACTGCAATTTTACATTAATAGACAGATACCTTTATCTTTTTTATCAGCTAAACAATAACTTGTTCAGTTTAACACCTAGGGTTTAGTATCATCTGCCATTGAATATTTAGGTACGCTTAATTAAACAAGTGTCGATTATGTTAAATTATAAAATGAACTAAAATACCTTAAATCTATTATAAGAGCTATTATCAGCATCGGTAAGAATGAATATTTAACTATGATTTATCATCTAAGTAAAAAATTTAGATCAAAATAAAATATAGCTTACTTGTTCCGCATTTAAGTTTAAGGTGATTGCAGAAATTGCTCGATGAAAGTATTTTAGTTTAAGCTGAAATCGATGAAGCAGAAATCGATGATGCTGAAGCAGAAATTTTCGGAAGAGAAAATGGAATGGAAATTGATATAGAAGAAATCGATTTTGTTTCTAAGCCCTAGTTTTGTTTCGAATTGGCGGCAAATATGGATTAGCGAGAACTAGTGGGTTTATTTTCGACCCGTGTCCTGGAAACTAATTATTTTGAACACGTGTCCTAGAAAATAATTAGTTGATGCTAAGAGGCCCTTATAGTGAAAATTCCCTAACTAATTTGTGTTAATTTAAAAATAAATCCTTCATTGCAAATATTTTCAAAAACTTGCATTCATCTCCTTGTAAATAAATCTTGCATTATGTAAATACTTTCATCATGCATTTGGATTTTATGGGTAGTATCCACTGAAAACCCTCACGAGACAACACTCGTCCTACTAGAGACACCCAGAGGTTTAACGGCTTGTTGCATACGCTCAATGCAATCGTGCTCCCTACGAAAATGGATTTATCTTAGTTTTTCTTTATTCGAGGACAAATAAAAAGATAAGTGTGGGGGTATTTGATGTGCACGTAAATGTGCATATTTTTACCACCATATTTAATCTATTTAAATTAAATAAATGATCATATTGGGTATTTTAACTTGTTTAAACCAAAATTCAAATTATTTGAAATTGTCACATATTCATCTTCATATAGGGGCAAAATGGTCATTTTTATGCATTTATTAAATTATGAAAATTTGCTTGGAATTTTCTATGTTGTTTTGTAGGAAATTTGGTGAATTTTACAAGTGGTTACATGATGATATATGCATGCACAAGAGTGAAGAGAACAAATGAAGATGGAAATAATTCAAAGTGAAGATAATGGAGGACCCCACCTACCCACCTTTCTTCATGTACAAATTAGAGGCTAATGCACATGCTTATGGAATTAATTGCTTCATGTACACTTAAATGATGATTAATAGAAGCTAATGATTACTTGGCCTCCACACTTTCTCCAGGGCAATTTGGGCATTCCCCAAAAAAATGAATTAGGGTTTTAAACTTGTATATATACCCTTTATGTTTCATGTAACCCTCTCCTCCCTTAGTGTAACAACCGGGATTTCGCAGTGATTTATAATCGTCATTAAACGATTAATCTGTTGGCTAATTACTTGTTGGAAGATTTTAAATTATTGAGAAATTATGGTGGGCCTTAAATAAATATTTCCTTTATTTTTGTGGCCAGCCCTTTTAAAACGTTGGCTCGATCCTTTATCTCTTCGATCCCCTATTCGATATTATCTCCGGCCCGATCCCTTCTGTTATTTCACGAGCCCGTTCACTTTGAGAAAAAAAAATGGCGAATAAAATTAGGGTTTCGGCGAATCTTCGATTCTTTGGTGAATACGAGCTTCTGCTCCTTGATTCTTTGTTGATCTTTAAGCTAGGATCGAGGCGACGTTATTCGATGCTCCTCTGCCTCGATTCTGTAGCTAGGGTTTCGCAAACTCGAAGACGTCGACTTTGAAGGTTCGATCGAACTCGACTTCCTTGCTCGAGGGATTGCTCGGCTCTGAGATACTTGTGGTAGCTAGGGTTCGTCTTCTTGTGCTTCGCTCGATTCGACGATGTCGTGCTCTTCAAAATAAGGTGAGTAATTTATTTACTCATATCTACTTCAAATCAAAAGTTGTAGGATCGAATGTTTTGATTTTCATTCAATTTTGTTTTGACCGATTGATGAATTCTTCCATACTTCGACTTCGATCATTTTGGCTTCGTGATATTATTTTGGCTTCGGCCTCTGTTGCTCTGCGAACATAATTTGGGTTTTGCTGAGAGAATTTCTGGTTATTTATTTGCAAAAGTCCTCGACTTGGTTTAGTTGTTTTCATCATATTGATTATTGATTTGGTCATAGCAATTCTAAATTGGAAAGTTTGACTTGAATCTGTTGGAAATCTTTGTTAGAACTGGTCACCAGTGATTTTGTGATGTGATATGGTTCATGTCTGCATTTAATTCTGTCCACTGTATTTCGAGTTACGTTGGGTTGCATCCATTCTTCACTAGGATGCTTGGAGTCTGATACTTCTGTGTACAGTTATATTCGTGATTGCATTGAGACTCACTGCACTCGTGTCTTACCATTGCTAGCTGCTGTACACATTTGTATATTTCTCTTTGTTTCTTTTGAGATAGACATGTATGTGTATACTTATATATATATGCATACATGTGTAATTAAAATTACTCAGCTCAGGAATTATTCGAACTAGCCACACCGAGTTTTAAAATGTTTTAAAACTACTTTGCGTGATTTTTGTCTTCATTTGAACTGGTTATACTGTTTTAGTATCAGCAACTAATAACAGTTCACTATGCAAACTTGCAAAACATTTCGATTCGAACTCCCTCACTTGATATCAGTCTCTTCTGGTTTCATTGAATATTATAAGTTAGTCTGCATTGGTAGTTGCATTCCTGTGTATTTGAGTCTGCATTTGCATTTGATACATCTTCGAATTTGAATGGTTTCCTTCTCGAGGCTGCTGTACTTGATAACTTTGTTATACACTGCATATACATTCTGATGCATGTATACTTGTTCAGATTAGCATTGTCACCTGAATTGGTCATTGCTCTCTGGTGCAGTTTGTTTTGCATTTCCTGTTGTACTCGAGTTAGATCTGTAGTTTGCATTGCCTCTGACATTTTGGCACGCAGACTTCGTTTCATGTTGAACCATTGCTCGACTTCATTTCATGTTGGACTATTGCTCGACTTCGTTTCATGTTGGACCATTGCCTTTGAGCACTTTGGTCTGATGCTACTAACTTCCATCTCTGATCAGTTGGACTATAGGTTTCATGTGTGCTTCACATATTACTGCCCTGCACTTGCAGATTTTATTTCGTGCATTGAGGCTATACGTGACTAGATGCTTGATAACTACTGCTTGGTGACATTGTATATATGCTACACTATGTTACATACTGCTGCAACTCGTACACACTTAGACTTGAACTTTTAGCCTTTATTTCCATGTACTTCATTGAGTTTGACATGAAGTGGTCCACCACTGTTTTATAAACTGGTGTATGCCTATTTATGCTGTCCTGTAGTTCGTGTGTAGTTTGTACTTTACGCACTGTAGTATGCTTTGTCTTGGCCCTGAACATTACCTCTATTTTCACTACATATGTTTTGGGTCACTAATGTAATACTTGTTGTCATTCACTCAATATCAGTT
Organism: Allium fistulosum; assembly: GCA_030737815.1. Lineage (NCBI taxonomy): Eukaryota > Viridiplantae > Streptophyta > Magnoliopsida > Asparagales > Amaryllidaceae > Allium > Allium fistulosum. Next base: position 13,520,594 of record JASFAW010000014.1, read on the forward strand.
GTATTCTTTTGATTCATTTCATGTGAACCATTGCCCTGGAGACATTGTGGTGACTGTAGTTTAGTTGCAGTCTGCCCTTGTCTTTGTACCTGTTTCAACTGCAGTTTTATTGTGCAGTTGTTTCTGTTTTCTTTTGTGCAGTTTGCCACTCGCATTCATTTGTGATTGCAGTTTCTTTGTATATTGAGTTATTACTTCATTTTGGATATTGCAGTTTCTCTGCATATTGAGTTTCCTTGCTTCATTTTTGGAAATTGCAGTTTCAATATTGTACCCTGCCTTGACTTGTACTTGACTCACTAGTTCGAGTCACTTGTGCATGTCGCTATGCATTTCTATTGCACTTGACTCTCTTCAGAGTGAGTTGATGCCATTTTGTTCTGGCTCGTTGATCTTTTGTGTATCTCCGACGATAGTGGCGAGGCAGTACACGCGTGCGTGTACTGCAGCCCTATCAGATTTGACAGCTTTAAATTGATGTTTGGAGTTGTATTCTGATTTGGATTGTTGATTTGTTATTTAACACTATTTAGTGTTATATCTGCCGTTATCCAATTCTCGTATCGAGAGTTGGATATACGAGATTTCTGTGACTGTCGTCTATTTGACGTTTGATTATTATTGCTCCTATGCACTAATAACTGAGTTTGAATTAGACTGACCCGTGTATTATTTTCTTTTGAATGTAATACTCGGGTCAGACCCGAGTTATTTCAGGTTGTAGATTTTCTTCTTTGAGTTGCTGCTCCGGATATGAAGACTTTTCACATCTTCTGAAGTTGTCAGTGTCATTTTGTAGTAGTCGTGTCATTGTATAGAACGATATGTATTCATGTATATTAGCCGATAATGTACTTGTATATATAACTTCTAGAGTCGACAGTTGTAGTTGTATCATATGTATTGTGTCAACTATGTATTAACTGACAGCAGTTATATATATATGAGACTTGTTTTTATCTTTGTTCCGCATTTATATAATCTGTGTTATTGTTATATTTAATGTCCTAAACTATTATGAACCGTCGTAGTTCGTTTTATACTGATAATTGGGTGTGTCGATGGAAGTAAATAAATAAAAGAAGAAAAATAAAAAGTATATACCACTTCTATCGAGATAACCAATATTAGTGTAAGGCCAACTACAGATGGTCGCTCCTATCCAGCCTTATTCTTCGTAATAATAGACAGTATTCCTTTTAATACTCTTTGTTATTATGAGCATAGAGGTGGGGCGTCACAGTTGGTATCAAAGCTTGGGATTTATGGACATAATATAGAACATAACTTGGATGGAACATATGTTACAACTATTAGTCGATGTTTTATCTGTGATTTGAATCAAAACTAAAGTTTTGAAATTTGGATGAAATTTTTAAATATCTTTATTTAAAAATAATAGTGAAATTGTGTTCTGATGATTTGATTGACTTGTGTTCTGTTTATCAGAGTGCGCAGCGGAAACAGTGAAACTGTCTTCGCTGAGTACAACTGATAATCTTTTTGATTTAAAAATACGAAATTGATATGAATTTCATTTGTTGTTTACATAGCTGTAATTATTTTGTTTCTTTGAGAACTTCGAATCCGAATTGAGGATTCGAAGAAATTGCAGATATGTAATTTTTGTTGAAATTTCCGCTGGCTTTCTTTTGTACTAATCATCTATTGATTAGATTTTTGCTGTTTTAAATTATCTTCATTGAAGATACATTTGAATGATTCTTTGTTCATTTTGTAGTACGTGCAAAAATTTAAATTGCACGTTATTGCATTTATTTTACGTTGAACCGATGCTTGGTTATGAAACGTATTTTGTTGCCGTTATTTTTACAACGGAATTTTACACCAATGCTATATTTTGAAGTACGGTGTTTTGTGGCATTTTGATGAATGAAAATTCACTGATATTACATTTTGATGTAAATTGTTTTGATGTGATTTTGACGTTTTAAAATTACTGTCGCTTTGGCTTCAGTAACCGTCAAGTTTTAAAAGTGGATTTTCAAGCGGTTATTCCGCAATACTGATTTGTGACCGTTTTTACGGTATTTTGAGAAGTATAGTTTCCTTATCGAAATTGTTACTGATTTGCTGTTTTAATCACGTGATTGGAAAATCATTTTAAAAAATGAAAATTGTTTTATAAAATTGTAACAGTTTGCGTTTTCAAAAGAATGAGAAAGCGACTTAAACGATTCAGCAAAATCGAGGATTATGACCCCTTTCTTTTACTGTTTCGCTTAACTCCGGACTTGTTCAGTTGAGAATGCGAATTGTTATTCTTACAAAATAAATAAAATTGTTTTCAGAAATTTTAACAGTTTGCGCTTTCAAAAGAATGAGGAAGCGATTTAAACGTTTCAGCAAAATCGAGGACTATGACCCCTTTCTTTTACTGATTCGCTTAATTCCGGACTTGTCCGTTTGAGAATGTAAAGTGTATTTTTACAAAATACACAATTTCGCACTTTCAAGGAAACGATGAAGAGATTTAAACGATTTAGCAAAAGTGCGGAGTATGGAACCACACTTTTACTATTTCGGTTAATTCCGGACTCGTTAATTGAATATCTGTTGTTTTGATGAATTTGATGATTTCACACTTTCAAGGAAACGATGAAGAGAATCAAACGATTTAGTAAAACACGTGGTATGGGACATGTGCGTTTGCTATTTCGGTTAATTCCGGACTCGTTAATTGAAACATTTTGATGCTTTCGTGTGCTTTCGAGCCACTATGAGGACCTTCGGGTCATTTGTTGGACCTTCGGGTCATTTGTTGGGCTTCCGGGCCACTCTGATGGACCTTCGGGTCAAATACCAGTACTAGACCTTCGGGTCACTCTGCGGACCTCCGGGTCAATCTGATGGGCGCCAAAATTATGTTGAGTACTTGGTAGGCTTCGGCCATTTGTTGATGCACGTGCGGCGAATTAAAAACTCGCCATCTGATGGGATCGATCCAAGCTTTTATGTTGATTTTCTAGTCTTCTTAATTGATTTCTAGATATTTGTTGCATCCAATTATCTGCAGGTAATTGGATATTTGTTGATATGAGTTCTGATTATCGTTTTTGATAATCAGATATTTGTTGTTTCTAATTATCTCTTGTGATAATTAGATATTTGTTGATATGAGTTCTGATTATCGTTTTTGATAATCAGATATTTGTTGTTTCTAATTATCGCTTGTGATAATTAGATATTTGTTGATATGAGTTCTGATTATCGTTTTTGATAATCAGATATTTGTTGTTTCTAATTATCGCTTGTGATAATTAGATATTTGTTGATATGAGTTCTGATTATCGTTTTTGATAATCAGATATTTGTTGTTTCTAATTATCGCTTGTGATAATTAGATATTTGTTGATATGAGTTCTGATTATCGTTTTTGATAATCAGATATTTGTTGTTTCTAATTATCGCTTGTGATAATTAGATATTTGTTGATATGAGTTCTAATTATCGTTTTTGATAATCAGATATTTGTTGTTTCTAATTATCGCTTGTGATAATTAGATATTTGTTGATATGAGTTCTGATTATCGTTTTTGATAATCAGATATTTGTTGTTTCTAATTATCGCTTGTGATAATTAGATATTTGTTGATATGAGTTCTGATTATCGTTTTTGATAATCAGATATTTGTTGTTTCTAATTATCGCTTGAGATAATTAAATATTTGTTGATTTGAGATTTAATTATCGCTTGAGATAATTAAATATTTGTTGATTTGAGATTTAATTATCGCTTGAGATAATTAAATATTTGTTGATTTGAGATTTAATTATCGCTTGAGATAATTAAATATTTGTTGATTTGAGATTTAATTATCGCTTGAGATAATTAAATATTTGTTGATTGAAATTTAATTATCGCTTCAGATAATTAAATATTTGCTGATTTCGAGTTTAATTATCGCTTGAGATAATTAAATATTTGTTGATTGAAATTTAATTATCGCTTCAGATAATTAAATATTTGTTGATTTTAGATTTAATTATCGCTTGAGATAATTAAATATTTGCTGTTTCGAAATTTGATTATCGATTTTGATAATCGAATATTTGTTGAATTTGAAATTTGATTATCGTTTGTGATAATCGAATATTTGTTGAATTTGAAATTTGATTATCGTTTTTTTTTATATAATCGAATATTCGTTGAATTTGAAATTTGATTATCGTTTTTGATAATCGAATATTTGTTGAATTTAAAATTTGACTATCAATTGTGATAATCGAATATTTGTTGAATTTGAAATTTGATTATCGTTTTTGATAATCGAATATTTGTCTTCTGATTATCGTTTGAGATAAGTGAATATTTGCGATTTTTGAGATTTGAGCTTCGTCTTTCTCTCTGGCGATTCAAGTGAGTAATTTGATTTACTCACATTCAATTCGTGCTCTGTATGGGATTGCTGCTCTGTTTTTCCTTCTCTTTTAGTTGCTGGAACTCGATTGATTCTTGCTCTTTATAGTCGTCTGATTTTGATTCCTTGATCCCCTCGATGTTGATTCTTTTGATTTGAAACAGTCGAACCTTTTGATTTTATATCTAATACTTCCCCGTTGACATTTTCTTTGTTTATGCATTCGACATTGCCATGCTCTTATGGTTGTTAACTCTTGTCCATTTATTCCTTATGATTGCGAGGACGCAATTTCTTTAAGGAGGGGAGTCTGTAACAACCGGGATTTCGCAGTGATTTATAATCGTCATTAAACGATTAATCTGTTGGCTAATTACTTGTTGGAAGATTTTAAATTATTGAGAAATTATGGTGGGCCTTAAATAAATATTTCCTTTATTTTTGTGGCCAGCCCTTTTAAAACGTTGGCCCGATCCTTTATCTCTTCGATCCCCTATTCGATATTATCTCCGGCCCGATCCCTTCTGTTATTTCACGAGCCCGTTCACTTTGAGGAGAAAAAAATGGCGAATAAAATTAGGGTTTCGGCGAATCTTCGATTCTTTGGTGAATACGAGCTTCTGCTCCTTGATTCTTTGTTGATCTTTAAGCTAGGATCGAGGCGACGTTATTCGATGCTCCTCTGCCTCGATTCTGTAGCTAGGGTTTCGCAAACTCGAAGACGTCGACTTTGAAGGTTCGATCGAACTCGACTTCCTTGCTCGAGGGATTGCTCGGCTCTGAGATACTTGTGGTAGCTAGGGTTCGTCTTCTTGTGCTTCGCTCGATTCGACGATGTCGTGCTCTTCAAAATAAGGTGAGTAATTTATTTACTCATATCTACTTCAAATCATAAGTTGTAGGATCGAATGTTTTGATTTTCATTCAATTTTGTTTTGACCGATTGATGAATTCTTCCATACTTCGACTTCGATCATTTTGGCTTCGTGATATTATTTTGGCTTCGGCCTCTGTTGCTCTGCGAACATAATTTGGGTTTTGCTGAGAGAATTTCTGGTTATTTATTTGCAAAAGTCCTCGACTTGGTTTAGTTGTTTTCATCATATTGATTATTGATTTGGTCATAGCAATTCTAAATTGGAAAGTTTGACTTGAATCTGTTGGAAATCTTTGTTAGAACTGGTCACCAGTGATTTTGTGATGTGATATGGTTCATGTCTGCATTTAATTCTGTCCACTGTATTTCGAGTTACATTGGGTTGCATCCATTCTTCACTAGGATGCTTGGAGTCTGATACTTCTGTGTACAGTTATATTCGTGATTGCATTGAGACTCACTGCACTCGTGTCTTACCATTGCTAGCTGCTGTACACATTTGTATATTTCTCTTTGTTTCTTTTGAGATAGACATGTATGTGTATACTTATATATATATGCATACATGTGTAATTAAAATTACTCAGCTCAGGAATTATTCGAACTAGCCACACCGAGTTTTAAAATGTTTTAAAACTACTTTGCGTGATTTTTGTCTTCATTTGAACTGGTTATACTGTTTTAGTATCAGCAACTAATAACAGTTCACTATGCAAACTTGCAAAACATTTCGATTCGAACTCCCTCACTTGATATCAGTCTCTTCTGGTTTCATTGAATATTATAAGTTAGTCTGCATTGGTAGTTGCATTCCTGTGTATTTGAGTCTGCATTTGCATTTGATACATCTTCGAATTTGAATGGTTTCCTTCTCGAGGCTGCTGTACTTGATAACTTTGTTATACACTGCATATACATTCTGATGCATGTATACTTGTTCAGATTAGCATTGTCACCTGAATTGGTCATTGCTCTCTGGTGCAGTTTGTTTTGCATTTCCTGTTGTACTCGAGTTAGATCTGTAGTTTGCATTGCCTCTGACATTTTGGCACGCAGACTTCGTTTCATGTTGAACCATTGCTCGACTTCATTTCATGTTGGACTATTGCTCGACTTCGTTTCATGTTGGACCATTGCCTTTGAGCACTTTGGTCTGATGCTACTAACTTCCATCTCTGATCAGTTGGACTATAGGTTTCATGTGTGCTTCACATATTACTGCCCTGCACTTGCAGATTTTATTTCGTGCATTGAGGCTATACTTGACTAGATGCTTGATAACTACTGCTTGGTGACATTGTATATATGCTACACTATGTTACATACTGCTGCAACTCGTACACACTTAGACTTGAACTTTTAGCCTTTATTTCCATGTACTTCATTGAGTTTGACATGAAGTGGTCCACCACTGTTTTATAAACTGGTGTATGCCTGTTTATGCTGTCCTGTAGTTCGTGTGTAGTTTGTACTTTACGCACTGTAGTATGCTTTGTCTTGGCCCTGAACATTACCTCTATTTTCACTACATATGTTTTGGGTCACTAATGTAATACTTGTTGTCATTCACTCAATATCAGTTGTATTCTTTTGATTCATTTCATGTGAACCATTGCCCTGGAGACATTGTGGTGACTGTAGTTTAGTTGCAGTCTGCCCTTGTCTTTGTACCTGTTTCAACTGCAGTTTTATTGTGCAGTTGTTTCTGTTTTCTTTTGTGCAGTTTGCCCCTCGCATTCATTTGTGATTGCAGTTTCTTTGTATATTGAGTTATTACTTCATTTTGGATATTGCAGTTTCTCTGCATATTGAGTTTCCTTGCTTCATTTTTGGAAATTGCAGTTTCAATATTGTACCCTGCCTTGACTTGTACTTGACTCACTAGTTCGAGTCACTTGTGCATGTCGCTATGCATTTCTATTGCACTTGACTCTCTTCAGAGTGAGTTGATGCCATTTTGTTCTGGCTCGTTGATCTTTTGTGTATCTCCGACGATAGTGGCGAGGCAGTACACGCGTGCGTGTACTGCAGCCCTATCAGATTTGACAGCTTTAAATTGATGTTTGGAGTTGTATTCTGATTTGGATTGTTGATTTGTTATTTAACACTATTTAGTGTTATATCTGCCGTTATCCAATTCTCGTATCGAGAGTTGGATATACGAGATTTCTATGACTGTCGTCTATTTGACGTTTGATTATTATTGCTCCTATGCACTAATAACTGAGTTTGAATTAGACTGACCGGTGTATTATTTTCTTTTGAATGTAATACTCGGGTCAGACCCGAGTTATTTCAGGTTGTAGATTTTCTTCTTTGAGTTGCTGCTCTGGATATGAAGACTTTTCACATCTTCTGAAGTTGTCAGTGTCATTTTGCAGTAGTCGTGTCATTGTATAGAACGATATGTATTCATGTATATTAGCCGATAATGTACTTGTATATATAACTTCTAGAGTCGACAGTTGTAGTTGTATCATATGTATTGTGTCAACTATGTATTAACTGACATCAGTTATATATATATGAGACTTGTTTTTATCTTTGTTCCGCATTTATATAATCTGTGTTATTGTTATATTTAATGTCCTAAACTATTATGAACCGTCGTAGTTCGTTTTATACTGATAATTGGGTGTGTCGATGGAAGTAAATAAATAAAAGAAGAAAAATAAAAAGTATATACCACTTCTATCGAGATAACCAATATTAGTGTAAGGCCAACTACAGATGGTCGCTCCTATCCAGCCTTATTCTTCGTAATAATAGACAGTATTCCTTTTAATACTCTTTGTTATTATGAGCATAGAGGTGGGGCGTCACACTTAGTCTCTCTTAGGCCTCCTTCTCTTTAGTTTAGTTTAGTTCAAATAAAAGAAAGCTCTCTTTATCTTTTCATGGCTACTTAGCCATTTTTATTTTATGTAATTTTCATTTCTTTTTATGCAATGTTAATTAGTGTTTCCTTTTACTTACATGTTCATTTTCTTTCATCCTAGTAGTGTAGATTTTCTTTTATGCAATTAGAATAGTTTTCTTTCATTTAGCTTTCATTTTGCTTTCCTTGTTGCTAGCTACATTTGTTAATCAAATGACAAATATGAGAGGCTAAACCCCTTCAATTTAGGGGGTAATGAAGCTCTCTAATTATGTAGCTTCAACTATTTGTTAATTCATGCTCTCCTTTTGTGCTTAATGAAGAATGATTGAAGTGGTTTAATTGTTGTTTTTGCCTTGAATTTGATAGTTTGTATTGTTGACACCAAATGGGCTATGCTTAAACAATCACTAACACTAATTGCCTCTTCATCAAAATATGATTATGGCAAAATAAAGTGATTTGAAATTAAAATTTGATGGTCTATATTTCTAATCAATAGTTAATAGGCCATACTTAAAATAGATTTCATTTTCATTTTCATTGTCAAGTTTAATGAAGGTTAGTAAGTGGTTTAAGGGGTGTGTCAAAGTTTGATGGCTTATGTTGGCTAACTAATAGCACAAATATGCCATACTTATGATAGGCACATCAATTAAAGCACTAATGACCATAAAAGAGAGATCATGATTTCACACGTTTTGAACTACATAATCTAAAGAGTGGATTTATTCTCTAAATTGTCATTTAACTCTTATATTTGCATCTCTTTTCTTTTAGTTAGTTAGTTAATTTTCTAATTCTCTAGCTTAACTTTCACTCGACTTTGGTTTAATTTGATTGAATAGATTTTTAAAATCATCAATTCCCTGCGGATCGACCCGTATTCGCCACGTACTACAAGTGTACGCCGTGCGCTTGCGGTTATTTTTATTTCAAAATTCGTTTGGCTATTTTCTAACTCGATAAACATTTACCCGTCCGAATAATATCTGAAGTCATTACACTCATATTTAATTGTTGTTGATTTAACTTACATAAGATCTTTCAGTTCTGACTCGAGTGTGTTGTCTTTTCATTACACTCGGGTCAGTCCTAAGTTTTTTAGCGCATTGAAGATCATTTTCTGGAGGACGAAGACGAAGATTTTGTATATTACTATTATTAGTATCATTTTGTTATTCCACTGCATCATGTTGTTCCACTGCATTATCCTATTATACCTGCTTTATGTATAACTCTGATTGTATTGTAATAGTGTAATCAAGGTTATTTTGTAAAACAGCTTCATGAACCGTTTATTTGATTATTATATTTTGTCATTTCGCTGTGCGATTTCTGCGTTTTGTTTTTGCTTCTTTCTCTTATTTTCTTATTTACTCCATTGACAACCCTCCCTTTTGAATGGTTTGAGTTGACATGTATGGTTTATTGTCGATTTAAACCATCCAAAAAGGTGGGTCGTTACAGCAGACCTCTAAAGCGACATTGATGATGAATATTGTCAATGTCCATGAAGGCCATCAAAGTAGATGATGCTCCATAACAATGTCGCTGTGTGTCAATAACGCTACCTATGAAGCCGCTTCAGATCAATGCCGACTTCCATCGATGTCGCACTTCTTCACTGCTACCTCATGTTGATATTGACCTTCAAATACTGCCGCTTCTTATCAGTATCGCTCCTATGGATGTCTCATCTTTTTGATGCTGCTTCGTATCAATACTATTCAACGTCAAAATCACACCATAATGATATTGACTCACATAGTCATTAACGCCATTTTATATCACTACTGCTTCATGTTGATGCCATATCATGTGGATATTGCTTCTTATCAATAAAGGGTGCCGGTGGTCATCTAAAGCAAAGAAGTAAGCCTTGCATCATTTAGGATACCGTATGCTGAAGACCGAGAATGCTGAAGGAGGCATAGAACATCATGCCAAACCAGACTACCCCTATAAATACAGATGTAGGGGTAGTGGAGAAGAGGCGACCGTTTCTTCTCTCAACCCTCAAAATTAGACTCATGTAACCCTAAATTAAATTGGGGAAATTATCCTATTTGATTGTAATCTTGCTCAATTTATATAAACAAGGACTTGGACATGCCTATTATTTTGATTGCACACTTTGAACATTATCGACCTAGAAATGTATATTGTAGATCCCTTTAGGCCTAAAGCTTGATATGATTTGTTTCAGAGGAGCTTCGGTCTAAACTAATATTTATATGCACAATACTACCTTGCCTACTATATATGAACATTGGATATTGAACATAAGTACTACTTATTTGGCTCATTAAAATGCTTAATGATCTAAACTGCATATTTACGGCCTAAATTCCTTCTCCTCTTAGTATATGATATGATCCTTTGAGTATGCGATTCCTAAAGACAATGGATTCTTGAATATATTATTCCAAGTGATCTTAAGGGCCCTCGAATATCATATTCTAAGTAAGCTTAAGGGATCTCGAATATCGTATTCCAAGAAATAGTATGAGCTTTCGAATATGTAACATAAAGATGGGCTCTTAGGAATCATGGGTCCATTTCTTAATAATGTCGTTTTGTGCTTAACCTAGAATAGTAACCTCCATTTGATTGGTCAACACTAACTAAACCAAGTTGAGATGTGACATCCTATGAGCGCTAATCAAAGAATGGTTCATCATTTTAGGCATAATGGATGCTATACTAATTTTTAGTCTAACACACACCATAGAAAAATATATTACATATTTGAAAATTATTAACATTATATATACGAGTACATATGCACGTCCAGGTGGGCCTGCATTTAACCACAATGTGCATGCATTTTTATTTGTACATGTGGAAGTAGATTTGATAGTAGCATCCCCACATTTGAATGCCGCCTAGGCAGAAACCGCTATTTTTTTGTTCTGACTGCAATAACTTCTTCATACTAACTCGGAATCAGGCAAAACTTCGACCGATGAATTCCTACCTAAATTATAGACAATATGGTACACTCGGATACTTCATCTTGTGAACGCACATTGTAGTTCTCCAAGGGGACTGACAGTTTACTTAGAAAATAACATGTCACAACATCCTCATATTTGAACTCCGCCTAGTGCAGAAGCCGCTATTTTTTTTATTTAGACCGCTATATTTTCTTCATACTAACTTGGAATCCGGTGAGACTTCGACAAATTAACTCCCACCTAAATTACGGACAATATGGAACACTCAGATACTTCATCTTATGAACGCATACTGTAGTTCTCCATGGGGACTGACAGTTGTACTTAGAAAATAACAGGCTAACACATCCCCATATTTGAACTCTGCCTAGTGCAGAAGCCGCTATTTTTTTGTTCAGACTGCAATATTTTCTTCATACTAACTCGAAATCCGGCGAGACTTTGACCGATTAACTCTCATCTAAATTACGGACAATATGAAACACTCAGATACTTCATCTTGTGAACGTACACTGTAGTTCTCCATGGGGACCGACAGTTGTACTTAGAAAATAATAGGCTATATTCCCATATTTGAATACTATTTCTCTATAAGATATAAGATGTAAAAGGGTATATTTGGAATTTCAAAAAGACACTGAGTAAATCTATTCAATGAATTCTCTTTATTAGTAGTAAAGATATAAATATATATATATATATATATATATTAGTCAAACTACCACAAGTAACTACTATAAAATAATTATATAAAAATATTTCAGATTTAATATTTTTCAAAAATCAAGAATAATATTTTATAGCTTGTGAAATTTTTTCAAAATTTTCTAAGTTAAAATGATATTTTTAATAATTAATTACCTATCAGCTGAAATATAAAATAATTTTAAAAATTATAAAATTAATGCTTAAAAAATCTGAAATTTTTGCCGAAAGCTTCTATGATGATGATTTACTTTTAAAAAATTTAAAATTTAATTTTCAAAATATAATATATTTTATATGAATTTATTAATTCATACGATGATTAAATAATAATAATAAATATCTAATAATTTTCAAAAAACTATTTTCATATACTAAAATTCCTAATTAATGATAATATACATTTGAAAATTATTAGATCAAATAATTATGTAGTAGAAACATGTAAATATTAATATGATTCATACAAATTAATTAATTTACATATTACAACATACACACACACAGTAATAAATATTATATTAATATATAAAATTATAATAATTTTGCAAATCGTTTCAGATCCTTAATAAAACATGAAAAAAAATATTTTTAATCTGATAAGCTTATGACATAACCAATCAATAGTGTGACAACGTCATTACCTATAGAAATTCATCTAACTAACAATACAAAAAAACACACACACACACATGTATATGAGCAACGTACAATTATACAAAATTATACATCTTATATAAACTAAGCATTTACCTGAAATTAATGCCATTAAGTCTAAGTTTAATGATGAACTCTCTTCCTCTCAATTTGATGGATTGCTAGTCCTTAAACCGCAGACCCTTTACTATCAAATAGCTATTTATTTAGATTAGATTTGATTTGAGAATTTATGGGGTATTAGCAGGTGTAGATTGGCTGCAATGAAGAAGTATGATGCGACATGAAAATCATCTATTTAGATTAGGGCTAGAGATGCTTTTATAATGGTTGAGAGAGAAAAGAGGATAATATTTCTTTCCTTTTCTTACCCAATCCCCTCCATCTATTTTAAACTCTAATTATCCTACTTTCAACCGCCTCTATCCTTGAGATTTCAGTCGAAATTTCTTTCCCAATTTATGATTTAATACCCCATTTAAGCTCAGGCAAATATGGTTAATTATATCCAATTTAATTTCTTATCAATATCTTATAATAATTGATATATTTATAACTATTATAAATATATATACAACAATATTCGTTTCCCAAATCATATTTAAATTTTATAACTAATATTTCATAATTAATTTAATTAATCTATAACAATTATAAATAATTAAATCGTTTGGTCAAAAGAGAATTCATCATTTCGGTTGTGTAACTCTTTGGTGCAAATTTGGTCAGTGATTAACATCGAACAATTTAGATGTTAACGTTCACACGTCACTTAGCAGGTGGTGTGACATTATGACCAAAATTATCACTTACTTAGTTTCAGTAAAATCCAATTTTAGTTTAATAAGCTTTACTCAGTTGTGACATTTATATACATGAATTCTCTTCGTCAAAACTATATCACTTCGCACTTATTGAATTTGGTAATGGTCAAAATTCCAACATCCTTCATATTCAGCTCAATAGTCCAAACACAAAGTCCTTGGTTCAATAATAATATTTATTATTAACTCAGTAGTCCAAACACAAACTGTATCTCAACAGTAGCACCTCCCTTCCTCTCCTCTCTCTCTCTCTCTCTCTTCCCCTCCTTCCTTAAACTGCCGCAGCCAACCCGGCCCACCACGACCCTACGCGCCACCTGCCGCCGACCCACCTATGCCGCCACCTAGCCCACGCCGTCCAGCCACCCACCAACTCCCCTCTCTCCTCTTCTCCCTCTCTCCTTGTAGGCCTCTTCTCCCTTCCCTTACCTCTTATTTGCTGCCACCAGCCACCCATTCCCACGCACCCACACCCGTCGACCAGCACCCTATGCCTCCAGCGCGCCCAGCTCCTCCTACCGTCGCCGTTCCTGCCTTCCCATCTCGTCCTTGAACCAATAGCCGAACTCCCCCTCTCTCTTATAAAAAAACAAAAGTAGAAAAGAAAAAAAGGAGATTTTGCAAACAAGAGTTTGCTTCTAGTTTGTAGCTTGTTTGGAGTTGGATTTGCTTGTTGGAGTCTGTTTCTAGTCGATTTCCATTTCGTGTCTCTTCGCGTCCATCGTGTCTGTTCGCCGTGTCTGTTCGTCATTTTCTCTAACCACGAAAGATGAGCAATCACTCACGACTAATGGGCTTATGTTAAGTGAATTTCCCATTTGAATCGACAGTAAAATGTTAGGATTGTTTTAGATTCACACCATATATATATATATATATATTGCTATGATATTCATGTTATATGCCATGTTATATGCCACGTTATATGCCATGTTATATGCTATGATATGCTATGCTATGTTATTTATGTTATATTCATTATTTCTCACACTGCAAGTTCCCTTAGATTCTAGGAAAATCACTATGGGTTGAAATAATACATACCCGAACGGCTGTATAGATTTAGGATGAAAATAAAATAATAAAATAATTGAAATTTACTTGGGATTGTGGGTTGAAATGATATATACCCGGAAATTTGTAATTGTTGCGGATTGATATAATAAATATCTGTATCACTTGACCATAGGGTAGAAAAGTATATACGGACACCGTTGGTCAATTTGAAATGTTTTTGAAAAATAAAAATTTGATTTTTTTTAAGAATTAATTTTTAAATTATGTTAAACAAAGGTTTTAAATTTTAAGTTTTGAATTTAAATATGTGTTTAAAATTTAAATATATATAGATTTTTGAAATTTAAATTTTAATATTTAACTTTACAGTTATTTAGATTTTTAAATTAAATTAATATTTAATTAATAAATAATTAGATTTTTTTAATTTAATATAAAAGTTTAATTTAAAATGTTTATTTAATTAATTTAATAAACCATTTAATAAAAGTTAATTTTAAATATAAGAGTTTTGAAGTTTATTTAGAAATTTATTTTAAAATTAGAATTAATAAAAGATATATTTTATAACTTTAATAAAATATCTTAAGGAAGATGGATAAGTTAAGTTTATGATTTTTGTAATTTTTATGGTTATGTAATACAATTATGTTATTTAATAAATTGATTTGAGATATAAACCTAATAACTTATTTTAATTGATATAGATATATTGAAATTTGTTTATGTAAAGTAAATTTCAAATGATATATTTTGAAATTGATATTTGGATTTGACTTAAATTAAATTGCATAAAGTATGTTTTATAAAACAACCATGGTGTGCGAAATGTAATGTTTGGTTGTTAAACAGACCGGGTCGACTATTGGAATACTCTCTTCCAATACCGGAACCACTTTAACAACTGTGTACGCGATGGAGGATTCAGAATGAAGTAGAATGGTTTGGCGGCGTGCTGGATTGAGGTATAAATCGAGCCTATTTGGGTGGCTAAAACAGGAGCTGTCACCAGGCCAAGTGAGGTCGCTCCTCCTATCGAACACGCTTCTTCGATATTATCTCTCTTACTTTTGTGATTGATTTGGGGCCACTTTGATTATGGGAGTGTTGTTTCAAGGTGGGCGGTAGTAGCTGCTATGCGTTACCACCGGCCTGGTCGCGGTAAACAGTAGAATCCTACCCAAGGTATAGCCTCGCATGCCTTGTCACCTTCCCTAGCGAGCCCACTACGACTTTGTTTTGTGTTGTACCTATGGAGTGCTCCCTGATAGCCCACCAGTTTGGTGGAGTTTACAGTACTTTATAGACTACACCATTATAAAAATGTGTTAAGGGGGATATGGGTAACGCCTTAACGCTATTTTCAATATTATACTTTACTGTTGGACATTATGTATAATAGCGTATTTTTTTTCATTTTCTTTGTTCCACGGATCCTTAAAGGATGGGCGATTCCAAGCATCCTTTAAGTTACTTATGCATTTTATTGTAAAGTTCACTTGAGTTGGTTTACTTGGATAAGTATGTTATTCCTGACTCGAGTGTTTTGTTTTACTTTATGCTCGAGTCAGCCTGAGTAGCACAACTTGAGTTGCACAGCACTTAGATTCACCTTTGGAGCTAGAGATTCTTCTGGAGCTTTGATATCTATCTATCATTTGCTAATTCAGTTATTTCCTTTCCAGACTGTTGCTTATGTATTAGTGGACTTATGTATTTGGACTTTCAGCTGTATTTTGTTTTCAGACTCTGATATTATATATCTGTTTTGAGACTATGTATTTAGTAGCTTTATGAACTACTATGTTTTATTTATTCCGCTGCGAGATATTCTGCTTGTTCTGTGTGTAATTCCGTGATTGAATTTATTTACCCCAAAATAATTAACAATTTGTTATTTTGAACACTTCAAGTCTGACATGTGTAGTTTTATTGTCGATTTCAATGGTTCGAAATGGCGGGTTGTTACAGAATGCATCTCACATGTTCTGTATTAAACAATTTAATAACGTGTCTTTGCATACCGATTTGGGATATTCCCAATATCTATTATACTCTCTATAAAAAATATCATTTACAATCCAACATGGAGTATTAAATAAATAAAGTTGATCACAAAACAAGTACATTATTAAAATCAACAACGTTTTATTTATTTATAGTTTAGAAATACCAATGTGCCTTTTTAATGTTCTTTCTTATGAGCACACGTTTCCTCTGCATTTTAATTGACAATCAAACAATTTGATATTTCTATCAAAAGATTCAAAACACGTGTTCAGTTTTGATGCTAATTGAACGATACTTTCGTATCTGTTCTTTGATCATATCCAAACATTCATAATCCCAAATGTCGGTCCCACTGACTTTGAGACACTTTGGTTGTTATATGCAAATGGTCTATTCTAAATCATTATTTAGAATTTTCCATTTCAGCACATATGTGTCAAATCACAAAGTCTTACAAAACGATAATTGTGAGTAAATCCGAACGAACTTAAGCACGCTGAATAACAAATCTATTACGCTAATTTAAATAATTGAAATTTATGAGGTTATTCATATCAACATTGCTCATTAAAATTCCAACAGCATTTGTATTTCCCATAAAGACAGATTTGTAGCCAATGAATCATATCCCTTTACATACAACTATCAAAATCATATTTTGATAATGTACTTGGAATCTATTTCGGATCTGCGCATCATACCGCATCATAGATTCAACACTCTTAAAGGTTTAATTAAACAACCGAAGATTATAAATATTTTCGACATTTATAAGAAACTCATAGTTTCTCTTCAATATGCGAGAATACTTATTAGACACTCTAATGCGATGTGTTTGTTTAGGTTAATTAATTTTATGTCATCTCATGTAATCATTTTTACCTTTGGATCGCATCCAATTCCATTTTCCTACCAATAATTTCTCAAAGAAATTGTTTCACAATGAAGTTGGTATTTCTTAAAACAATAATTGTTTCTCAGTGCAACGGAATAAGTATTCGTAAACATGTTATGAATTTCCTTATTTATAAAACTGATTTGTTTTTAGTTTACAAAACTTATGTTAAAAACATAAGTATGTCATTTAATGATGGTTTTTCCCAAAATCCTTTAGGGGAGACTCACATAAGCTTCCCTACATATGATTATTACATGCAGTCTTTCAACTCGCACAATCTATCAAGTCCTTGGCCTAGGACATGTTGGGGTTTCTTATAAACCCTAACCTTGTACGATTTTGTAAACTATTATTTAGATGAAATTAGTTTTAACCTTGTGTACTACACTTAAACATACAAGCTTATAGAAAGAAGTTAATTCATCTTCACTCTGATTAACCGTACTTCGTTCAATAAAGTTCGATTACTCCTTATTGTTACATCATCATGTATCATAGAGAGGAGTGACTTTTAAGGTTGAATCTTTATTCATTTTTAGTATATTTGGAATACTTTCCAATATATACTCACTTATTCGATCAAATCGAATCATTTTATTTTATTGCACGTTATTTTTATTCATTTTCTTTTTAAACTCTATGATCTTATCATAAATATACTACATGTGTATCAAATACACATGTCCATATTGGTGATGAATCATCAATGGATACAACAAAGTATGTGGAACTATTTTAGTATTAATAGGCTCACGATTCGATACATCAATATTTATCGATCCAAAGAGTTCATCAACTCCTATAACTCTCCCACTAAATGGGTGCATTACCCTTAATTATTTGAGATATAATTAACCAATATCATATGATTCATAATCATATAATAAAAATTATTACTCAAAACTATGGCTTAGTCTATAATTCCTAAATAATTGTAAATAACATTAGATCCTTTTGCATTTTTCAATGCATCACTTTTGTTATGAAAATAAATACCACGTTATAGTTTTATTTCATAACTAATATTCATAATATTCATATTGAAATATAACTATGTCTATTTACAGTCGACACTCAAAAATGGTCGATATTTCATAAATAATATGTGGTACGTTTTACGAAAACTATTTTCGTGATTTGATACAATTAATAAGTGTTATATGGCATGCTCCCACTATTTTCGCCAATACTATAATAATGTACTCTATCTAGAGGTCCATCATTCACTTAATATAGTTTTATTTCTTATATTATAACAAGTTAATAGTGGAGAGTTCTTTGATTAAATATCTTGAACTCAAAAAAATGAATATCATAGAAAACAATTTTCTATATAAAAGTACATTTTGGAGTAGAAATCGTATTTCTTATTCCAATATTAAATATCAATTATTCTATTACAATTCTTATTTTCGATGTTTCTCTATAAAATAGAAGTGATTATTCACTCTCTTCATCCCAACTATGCCTTAAATTACATATGCTTTTATACATTCGTTTTCCTTTCGAATGGTCAATTATTCAAAAGAAAACCTTTGCTACAATATCATAATAAACTCTTTACGAAAGCGCACTTGATCATCCTTAACATTTAAGGACATCAAATATGTTGCACTTTATGTAAACAGATCAAATTGACATTTCAGCAATCAAGTTCTTATATCTATCTTGTAGTTTTGGTCTAGTTTTAGATTTAACATAATATAATCCTTTTATAATCAATCAAATTAAATACTCGATCTCACAGTATTGTTTGTTGGCTTATTTTTGAATGAGCAACTTCATCGAAGTATCGTACATTACGAACTGTGACTTTTTCCTATATAACACTTATATGCAATAGTATATGGATCACATATCCACAGTCTTGTATTGCATTTGAAGTTCGAAACTCATAGAATGCAATTCACGATCTTAACCAAATAAACATGTAAGCGGCCAAATTACCAACGTATTTAATAGTTGTAAAATCCGGTGCTTGCATGGATGTTGAAATATTAACATGTAATAAGCATTTAATATTAAGTATATGTCATATTTCTATTTGTTAATTTTCAATTCAGTTCATTTGAATATTATAATTGATAAACAATTTAATAATCATATTAAATGCACAAATTTATCAATGTATATTATTATAACATTATATAGCATATATTCTTACGATGTTAGAAAGGTTAAAGTTATCATTTAATTTTTCTAATAAGGCTCCTAGTAGTCTTTTATATTTCTCCAAACCCTAAGATGAAACATATAAATCTTTCGACTTCACTAGTGGGTGTTAGGACACTTTTCTTGTGAGTCCGATCTTGAGTTTGTTCAACAAATCATAGCCCCACTAACGATGGATAACTCCTTATCAGTTGTATCATATACAACTTCTAACATGGTTCTTTGTCTTAATCTCATTTCGACCTTGAGTTTGATCAACAAATCAAAACGAGATTATTCATTCGTACCTACCATATCGCGACGGCCTAAGTATATGTAACTTGAGTTTCTCAACAAATACACATAGTTATCTTACCTCGTCTACTCAATACATTAATAATACTACACATAACATCCCTAGCTTAAGTTTGCTCAACAACTAAGGAGTATGCAAGTAATTTATTAATATACATACAGCAGAGGACAACATTACATTGAAGATTTATAATCTTCAATATATTATATTGAGTGATATCAACTTATGGAATAATTTATTTCTTATGAAATAGCCTTGTGATTCAAGTGTCACTAGTACAAAACTGGTCATTTGTGTCGGTTGTGTAACCCCTGTTGTGTCAGTTTTACAACCGACTCAAATGAAGACGACACAAAAGACATTTTTCTGTTGTGTCGGTTGTACAACCAACACAAATATCAATTATTTGTGTCGGTTGGTAATAGAGAACCGACACAAAACTATGAACAGTTGTGTCGGTCTTTCTAATAGGACCGACACAAATCAGCTTGTATAGTGAAGCAAACCGCCGTTTATTGTGTCGGTCCTTTAAGAAAAACCTTTTCAACCAACACAATTGATATGCAGTTGTATCGGTTCCCTTTGAAGTAACAACCGACACAAGTTATATCTGAAGCAAAAAAAATATATTATTACCGTTTAAGATTATAAAAACAGTATGAAATTGAATTTTAATTTTTTATAAACGAACGTTACTATGAACTGATTGAACAAAAAATATAATTATATTATCCATCAACATAATTCTTGTTTGCAGAACAAAATAGAATATAATCTATCACAAACATAACGTACATAACAAAATACCAACGTACGTTACAAAAGATCAGCGTACACAACAAAAAACAACTACATCCAATTATACATGATATAACTAGCTAAATTTTGGGTTGTACAACCCACACATACATTTCTTCCCCTGCCACTTCACAAAATTGCACTCATCACCACTGTTCAACTGTGCTACTGCTCTCTGCTCAACCTCTCTGCCAAATACTTCAACTACAACATCACGTTCCCCATAGCAAGCCTTCAATCCAACCAGTTCACCCATCATAGTACCCACAAGCACAAACCACCATTCCCACTACCTTCTCACCTCTGTCAACAGTTCAACTTCACCCATACAAACCATCACTTATACAAACTTCAACCAAACTTCACAACTGCCACTGTCCACAATCCTCTACATCACAACTGTACAGGCCATCTTCGACACTACCTAATTGCTTTCTGACCACATCATTTCACACTTTTGCCTTCACATCACACATTCAACATCACACTGAGCCGAACTACTCTACCACCATACCCACTTCTACTACAACACTCACTATACACTTTATTTCACCCACCCACTATACAACCATTCATCTTCATCCTGCCAAATTACTGTCAAGTTCCAACCATTCAACCACCTGCACAGTGATACAACATCATCAACCTACTGCTGCATTTACATTTCCATCCACATCCATCTCTTTATATCACTGCTACTCCTCTGTGCATATAAGTCTTTCCCTGCAACTACCTCTAACCACACTAGTGAAGTGTGCACACACCCCAACCTTAACATCAGACCACCACAAACCAAAAGATATTGTCCAACTCCATATCCATTCATCTACCTAAACAGTGCACACCGGAAATATATACCTCCACCAACCATACCCCTTATTCACTGTTCCTACTAACAACCATCTTCTATTGCTGCTAATAGCCCCAATTCCATCAACTTGCCACCAATGTCATAATCCAGAACCACTGCATTGCCTTGCTTCTCCACTTCAACCAGACCATACATCAACCAGAACTCTTCCATTTCTAGACTTCCAGCCATAACAATCAAATACATTTGGTGGTCATATGTATTGTAGTTCTCATGTTATAAT
Source organism: Allium fistulosum (assembly GCA_030737815.1). NCBI lineage: Eukaryota > Viridiplantae > Streptophyta > Magnoliopsida > Asparagales > Amaryllidaceae > Allium > Allium fistulosum. The sequence goes on from JASFAW010000014.1 coordinate 13,542,161, forward strand.
CAAGTAAGCAGTAACATATAATATCATCTTCTTGTAATAGTGAACCTGCAAGATGCAAGAAAAAGGAAATTGATCAGGTGCAAGTATAATCATACATAGAGCAGTAGCATAATAATAATTTTCAATTGCTTAAATAAATATTAACCTTTAGTAGTTTTTGAGACATTCTGCCAAATAAGAAATTCGGCAAACATCCAGATTGAACCCACTGAAGAAGAAGAAGAAAGCAACTGTACTGCAAAAATTCTAGGCTATGGATAAAATTTACCTCCAAATTCATAATACGTAATTAATACAAGCCTACTCAATCAGCAGAAGATGTACACATCACAAATAGTTTACATCTACATGCAAGCTATACCGTCGTAGGAAGTAAATCACGAAAGTATTCCAAACCGATGCTTAATGTTGACACTGAAAAATTAAACTATTTTTAAACCCATTTTCAAGCAATACAGGCTGAAATGTATACATTAAAAGATAAAATTTGAAATACGTACCAAAATTGCTCCTTCTGTTTGTGGATTTTCTCCCCTCCAAGAGTTCTTTTTTTCTTCTTTTCCACTGCACAACACAATCACAAAGAGATTAACACTTTGTCGCAAAAGAAAAGGGATCTATTGGAGGAAGAAAAAGGCAATGATCTGAAGAACTTGTAAATTTAACATCTCCCAATTTTATTTTAAAAGAAGAAATTTCATGAATCCATCATAACTTGGTATACAAAGAAGAATCATAGATTTAATTACTTCACAAATTAAATAATACTGAAAAAGATGTTGATTTAATACTTGTTGCACCATCAATTGGATTTCAAGCAACTAAGATTTTGTTAATTTTCTCAGATCCTGAAACAAATCACTACATATAATTGTAGCTCATATGCTAGTATTAAGAGAATAAATCATAAAGACCATATTTGCAGGCTCGGCAAAGAGGACAGCCTACCAAGTACATGGACTGGGGCAAACCCACTGGGCTTTGGTAAAAGAATAAAATGATAATGATTATAACAAGTCTTATTTGTGAAATGCGCCCCGTGTTATTTTTAAAAAAAAATCCACCTCATCGCTGAGGTGGCAAAAATTAGCCTATATCTGCAAATAGTTTTCAACCTGGCCTATTCGTGCAAATGGTTTTGAAAATAAGCCTCTTTTGAAAATTTGTCCTATTTAAAATTATTTAGTTAGTTTGCATTGAGTTATCAGAGAAACAAAGAACATACCTATTAAGTTCAATTAGAAAAAAATATGCAGTACCAACATAATTTGCTAATGCTTAGATGCAGACTGAAATTTGATGAAGGAAAAAATTATAAATAAAAGCTACCATCTTTGCAACCAAATTTGATATAGCCTCATATTAAATAATATTTGATAACAAATAGCTATTATAATTACGTCAAAGCCAATAATGCAAGCAGAGAAAATGACTTGCTCACTGTCATCCAAAAAGAAAAAGAAAAAGAAAAAGAGCATGGATACTACTACACTACTGACAACCAGAATTCTTACCAAACCTCACCAAGTGTATCAATAAATATCACATAGTAATCATCCAATGATTAAAATAGACATATTAAAATCCCATTATGCATCTAAAATAAATATCATAACATAAAGCTTCAAGGAAGATGTGATAAATCCTACTTAAGAGCAGATCAAAATCCAAAACTTAGTTACCAATAGGTATTAAGGAATCAGTACATAAAATTAATACTTATAATTGTCTTACAACTCGTCCTAAAGAAAAATACGAATGTTCACAATTCGTACTAAATGAGGAGCAAAGAGCTCATAGTGACCAAAACAAATGATATCCAGTATTAGTTAATAAAGCCTGAAAAAAGTGCCGATGCACCCAAAAAAACATGAATAAAAAAAGGAATTTTCTAGAAGTCGTTTAACTAATTGAGACTGACCATGAAATGCATGGTATGGAAAATCTCTAAAAGAGTCCAGCATCACCTTGGAGAATGATCAATACAAATAAATTTAAGAAATTTTAGTATCCATGGATTTGATGTTAAAACATATGACGACAACAATACAAAATCTACCGTTACTCGTATAATAGAATAAAATGATTTCGATGCTTTATCATTGTTATATTCCTAGATTTCAATTTAGCAAAAAAACATGAATGGATTAACAATTCCCAGCGTGAATAGAGGTACAACTATAACTATAGCCATTTGTTTATTTATGATCAATATAATGAATAGAAAAGCTTGAAAAACTAAAGGAAGGAAAACCTAGGTTGGGTACTTTTAAGAAATCGTGTCAGGTACTTGAACTCTCTAGGTTTTGAAAATGCACTAATATATCAACTTGATAAAACTTAATAACTAAACTATAAGGTGAAGAAAACTCTGTTCAATCATAGATAGATTTCCATTCACTTGATCCCAATCCCATAAAACTCATCCTACATTCTTATAATAATGTTTTGTAGAAATAAAAAAAGTAGTTTATGAATTTATGAAATAGAAACAATTAAATAATTAAATTTGACAAAATAGTACTGAAGAGCACATGGACAACTGCAAATCATTTCATTCAAATATTATTTTCTTTCATCATCTAAAAGAGACAAGTTAAAAATAAAAATTATAGTATGTCAAACTATGCCAAAGATATATAAGTGCAATGGATATGGTTCGGTAATGTATAGATATTAAGAAAATACAATTTAAACCTTATATAACAATCCTACTCTTGTGCTCGCATAATTTCCTTCAATGAACATATTTTGTCCTTTTCTTGGATTACCAGGAATGTTTACACTTCTTGAACCATCACCTTACTAATACAAAATAAAAGGTAATAAAACAGGAGTTAAGGCTAATAGTTGTAATGAAATGAAAATAACACAGGAAACAAAGTAGAGCACTTTAAACTATCATAATCATTATAGAACTGGACCACAACATAGTCGGTATTGGTAACGAAGTAGCATAACTACAAATTAATTACTCAAAGGCAGCAGAGGACAAATATAACCCAAATATAACAAAATTATACCTAAATTAATTCAGAAATTCAAAGAATCAAAATCCAGGATATAAAATTCATCGAGATTTGCACTGTATACATCCCGACGAAGTCAGTTAATCCATAATAGAACCATTCGTATATCGTAAAATTAATAAGTCATAATAAAAAATTGAGAAGAGTTAACGGAATATATTTAAGATATATTTTTTGTGTCAAGGATAATAGAGGAGAGAGCATACTGATAGAGAAGAGAACAGCTGGTAATGAATATTCACTGATGCAGTTCCATGGCTACTGGTGGCTACTTGACGTAAATTGGGACGGAGACGTGGAGCTTGAAAGCTGGGTCTAGTGTTCGGGAGAGGGACTTTTTGAGGGAGGAGGGGAGAGTGAGGAAGGAGTTGTTGGCGTTGAGGGGATCGGAGAGGGGGAGGGAGGAGAGGAAGGTGTCTAGGCCTGGAGGTGGCGAGGCGGAGATTAGATTTAGGGTTTGGAAGAGGAGAAGAATGAGAATTAGGATTTCGGACATGATTTACGAATTAGTCAGGAATTATTGGGGTTCGCGGGAAAAGATGGGGCGGCTGAAATGGATTTGGGGGGAAAAGTTGTGTGCCTATGGTGTCAGTTTTTGGACAACCGATGCTATTGTATTCAATTGTGTCGGTTGTTCAAACAACCGACACGAGTAAATCTATTGCTTCCCTTCAATTGTGTCGGTTTCTTAAGAACAACAGATACAAATTACATTTTTAATATTTTCTTCTTACCCCATAAGTTAATAGTTTCGGTTGTTAATAAACAACCGACACAAATTACACTATTTGTGTCGGTTTTATGGACAATCGACACAAATGAGGCGAAGCAACTGATCTGTTTTGTACTAGTGTGTGAGACACATCTGAAATCATGATATACGTAAAATACGTATGTATTTATCCCTTAAGTCTGTTTGGGTCTCTTTAATGTTCCACCATTGTTTATACATTCATATTATATAAATTTTATTATTATGTAACATTTATATTTCATATTACTTATATAATAGTCTTATGTATAATATTATATTAATTAAATATTATTTGATTAATTTTAATCAATTAACTCTTTAGTTAATTTTATATTCCATTCAACTTTTATATTCGACATATCTACTATAACCTTTATAGTAGAACACATATATCTCATATGTATGTATTTTTATTTAACTAATTAACCGAATTAATTTACTTAATTAAACAATTTTAATTAAATTATATTAATTTCAAATTTCTTTTATATATACATACATGTATACTAATGTTATCTTAAACACCTTTAAAATAACATAACATATATCAATATATATATATAATACATGTTTGTAAGTATTAATTAATTAACCTATTTAATTAATTTACTTTATTAATATTATTAATAAATTTTAAATTTCAAAATTAATATTTATGTATTTTCATACATTTGAAAATATCATTATCTTTTTAAACATTTTGACAACTTATGTTGTATTATAACATTTTATAACAAACATGTTTTTATTTTAAATTTAACTTTTAAATTTAAATCTTGTCTTAATTTTCAAAACTGTTTGAAAATCATCTCAAGGTCCAATTCATATTGGGCCTTTTTTATTAGGGCAACCTTTGGGCTTACTTCACCTTTCAAGCCAGGCTGGTAAACGGGTAGGACAGGGATCCTGATTACCAAATTCCAATCCTAGACATTACCTTTCTAGACACCGTACTAAGTGAGAAAGCTTAAATAGTTAGCTCTAACATGACAAATTTAAGCCGCATAGGCTATTAGGCTTTGATACCATTGTTGGGATTGAACCAGCCCACAATGGAAGATATGGATGGATTTTAATTTTTTTACTCTATTGGACCTTTATTGAGCCTATGAAGCCTAATTCATTTAGAACATTTCTAAATTTAATTTAAATAAAATCATATATTTCATTTAAATTTGTGAATTGTTGGTTGAAATTTATTTGTTTTGTTTTATTTTATATATGAGCATACAAATGCATCATATACATAGGTATATGTGTGTGTGCATGTGTAACATGATATTCCGTGTAAGATATAACATGCATGTATATAAATGTTGGGATTTATATCAACAACGGACACATTAGCTCATCCTATATGTATTACATGTTGTCCAAATATATGCATCTTCTTATAATTAATATGTGTGTGTGTGTATAATGTCCAAATAATTCTGCATATATTTATATATTATGAAATTATTATATATATGTCCAAAATAATATAGTATAAGTGTCAAATAAATATATTTACATACATATATATAGACATATGAAAAATATAAGTTTAAAGAAGACAATAATATTATTATTATATATATATACACACTAAAGTAACATGATTATATATGTAGTAAAAAAATTTAAGATACCATGTCAAAATACATTACAGATCTAAAAATTATTACTATTAAATTTTGATTAATATATATATATATATATAATTGATTAATTAGTCAAACTATTATAAGTAATTAATATAAAATAATTGATATATATTAATAAATATAATTATAATAATTTGGCAAAGTATTTCAGATCCTTAATGAAATAAAGTAAAAAAATATTTTTAATTTGATAATCTTATGCACATAACCAATAAATATTGTGACAACGTCATTACTCATAGAAATCCCACCTAACTAAAAATACAGATATATATATAGACACGCATACACATACATGTATGAGGAACATACAAATATACAAATTCTATGTATAAACTAAGCATTTACCTAAAATCAAATGCCCTTAAATCCACGTTGAATGATGAATTCTCTTCCTCTCGATTTGACAGATTGGTAGTGCTTAAACCGCAAACCCTTTACTATAAATAGATATTGATTTGGATTTGGTTTGATTTGAGAATTGATGGGGTATTAGCAGGTGTAGATTATCCACAATGAAGAATTAGGAGGCGGCATGAAAATCATCTGCTTAGATTTGGGTTAGAGATTCTTTTATAGTGGGTAAGAGAGAAAAGGGGATTATATTTCATTTCTTACCCAATCTCCCCCATCTATATTAAACTCTAATTACCCTATTTTGGGCCGTTGAGATTTTAGCCAAAATTTCTTTCCTAATTTATGACTTAATACCCCATTAAGCGAAAGTAAATATGGTTAATTAAATCCAATTTAATTTCTAATCAATATCTCATATTGATTGACATATTTATAAATATTATAAATATATATACAACAATATTTTTTCTTCAAATCATATTTAAATTTTATAATTAATATTTCACAAATACTAATTAATTTAATTTTTTTTTGAAAAGAAAAACCGCCTCATTAAAAACCTAAGCCTATAACCAGCATGGATATAGGACAGGGAAAAAGAGTGCGGCGCTTTATTAACAACACATTAACAAAGCATATGGTACAATGTTCAACAAATTACACAGAAAGACCATAAAACAGCCAACAACAATTGCAACTATAAAAAACCCACAAAAAAGCAAACAAAAACAAACAAAAGAACTCGAACAATCCCGAGACCAAAAGCACTTTCTTCCCTCAAAGACTAGGAGCAGAAAAGACCAAATTAACCTAAATCCAGCAAATCAATACCCCAACGTTCTAAAATCCGCTTACTTCTACTAGAGATAGACCTCTTCCTCTTCACTTTGCTCCCCAACAGCTTAAGATCCATTTCAATTCGCTTCCAACGATCCAAATTAGATAAATTCCGACCGTCGTGAAGCCTACTATTACGCTCCTGCCAGATGTGGAAAATCATCGTGGAAAAGCTAGCAAATGCCAATCCAGTAGCCTGGTCCGTTGCAGAGAAGTTTGCAAGTAGGAGCTGAATTCCCTCTTCCATAGTTAGAGAACTCGGCTGAGGTAACTCCATTTTTAAACAGCAAGTAGTCCATAAATATGAAGAGTATGAACAGGCAAAAAATAAATGGGTATGATTTTTGGGGAATTGGTTACAGAGGAGACAGTTATTATCAGTATTATAACCCCATTCAATTAATTTATCTCTAGTTGGCAAGCGATTATAAATTGCTTTATATGCAGTTAGAGACATTCTAGGGTTATTGCATTTGTTCCAAATAATCTTACCCCACTCAACAATAGGATTTTGAGATCTAGCAGCATTCCATGCAGATTTGAAACAAAAGCCTTTATTATCTCTAGTCCATTTCCAGTAATCTGAGCTAGCCGAACTATCAATTTGGATGTTAGCTATCTGATTGTATAGTTGTCTAGTGAAAGGAACTAAATCCAAATTAAAAATCCCATCTCGCATGATTGAGGATACTTTGTCATTAATGTGGCCATAAAGATGTAAGCTATCCCAACCAAGAATAGAAACCATACATTCACTATTAATCCAAGGATCATGCCATAAAAAAGTATTTCTCCCATCAACAATGACTCTAGATATATTATTACGAGCAATCTCTCTGTGTTTGAGAATTGATTTCCAAGTACAAGAGGAGTTGTTATCAATCTCCATGGTCCAGAATTGCTTATTATCACAATACCTTTTGCACATCCAGCGAGACCAAATATTATTTGAATTAATGAAATGCCAAAGGAGTTTTAGACTAGCTGCTTTCCTGATATCTGTAAAATTCCTCAATCCAACTCCTCCTTCTAGTTTAGGACGACAGAGAGTATTCCAAGCAATTTTGTGCACTTTACCATTCCAAATAAAATTAGCACATAATTTATTTAATTTATCAATTGTAGCTATAGGAAGTTGATAAACCATCATCCAGTACAAAACCATAGGGGTAATTACTGAATGAATTAATTCGATTCTACCAGCCATGGATAAAAGCTTGCAATCCCATCCAGTTAATCTATTGTTAATATTATCAAAAAGAGCCCCACAATCAGAGAAATGCAAATAGTTATGGGATAGAGGCACACCTAATATTTGACAGGAAGCTTACTTTCTTGCATGTGAAGACTAGTCATAATAATTTGCTTGTCTTTTGTGCCTTTACTAAAATACAACTTAGATTTACTATTGTTAACATTTAATCCCACATAGGTCTTGAGCTTCTCCAAACATTTACTAATCACCTTAGCACCTTTAGTGGAAGCCCGAGCAAAAATCATCAAATCATCAACATAGAGAAGGTGAGTAATAGCCGGTTCAAAATTAAAAGGAGGAATAATTTCCTTTGTTTTGTAAGCCTTCAACATCAAAATAGAAAAGAACTCCATAGCCACACAAAACAAATAAGGGGAGAGAGGATCACCTTGTCTAATACCTCTATTGCTAGAGATAAAACCTTTAGGGTATCCATTAATCATTATAGAGAAAGTAGGAGTAGATATACATTTGTAGATTAATTTCACCAGTTTATCAGGAAAACCCATCTTTTTAAGCATATGACAAATAAATTCTCTGTTGACCATGTCATAAGCTTTATGTAAGTCTATCTTCAAGCATAACTTACCAGCCCCTTTACGATTAAAAAATCTTACTTGCTCGTGAGCAAGTAAAATATTTTTAGAAATAACTCTTCCAGGAATAAAAGCAGATTGAGCTTCAGAAATCAGATGATTAAGAAAAGGCTTAATTCTGTTGCAAATAACTTTGGCAATTATTTTGTATAGAACATTGCAACACGATATAGGCCTGTAATCGGCAAGGGAAGTGGGATTATTAATTTTAGGAACAAGAGTAATAAAAGTATGATTCACACCTTTGTCTAATTTGCCAGTTGAAAAGACCTGATTTAACATACGAGTCAAATTTCTATTTAACTCATTCCAGTGAACTTTGAAAATTTTTGCAGAAAAACCATCCGGACCCGGGCTACTATTGTCAGACATGGAAAAAATGGCATTATAAACTTCTTCAGAACTAACACTGCTAGATAGGAACTCTCTCCCTCCATCATTAATCCGACAAGTGCAATTCAAATCAGGTAAATTATTGTTAATGTCGTCACCATTAAATATTTGAGTGAAATATAGAATGGCTTCATTTTCAATAGTAATGGGATCATGCACAAGTTTACCTTCAAAATTGATAATGGAATTAAGATTAGATCTGTGTCTCCTTAAAGACATTTTAGAGTGAAAAAATCTTGTGCATGCATCTCCTTCAGTTAGCCATTCCACTTTAGCTTTTTGTTTATCGTTAAGAAATTCAATAATATTTTGCTCCTTCCATTTTTTGCATGCTGCCATTAAATTTTCGAAAGCTGTAGAATTATCTGGGTTGTTATCAACACACTTGAGAGCTGATGCATACTCTTGCTCCAACTCCTTCAGAATTTTACCATCTAAGCATCTTCTAGAACTCCAAGCTTTGAGGTTAAATTTACAAGCTTTTAGCTGTTGTCTCACAATATGAAGATGAGAACCGTCAAACATAAGATTAAAAGCAGTAGAAAAACATTCTCCATAACCATCTAATAAATTCCAAGTGTTCACATATCTGAAAGGTTTTCCTATGGAAGATATAGGATAATCCAAAAATTTCAGACAAATAGGGATATGATCACTAATAGGATTAGAAACTCCAAAATAAGCTAGATTAGGAAATTTGTTCATTAACAGATCATTACATAAAGCTTTATCTATTTTAGAGGCCACTCCCCTTTTCCTCCAAGTAAAATTGAATCCCAGAATAGGCAATTCCACCAAACCAGAATTGAAAATGCAGTTTTTAAAACCTTCCATTTGACTGAAAGGAACAGAGTTTTCCCCTTTTTTATCTGTAGAGGAAAGAATATTGTTGAAATCACCAATCAGGCACCAAGGCATATCTACATAATTAGATTCCTTAGATATAGCAGCCCATAAAAGTTCTCTGTCTCTTAGAAAATTACTCGCATAAACAAAGGAGATTTTCATTTTGAGACCCCCAGAATTCACCACATTTAGAGAAATATGCTGAGAAGACATGTGAGTAGGCTCAACCTGCCAAGTTGAGTTATTCCAAATAACAAGAATTCTTCCTTTACAAGAACAAATATTATTATCCAAAAAGGACCAGCTATTATTCATCTTATTCATTAAATTATGTATAGCAGCAATACTAAGTTTGTTCTCAAGTAAACCAACCATGGTTGGTTTATGATTTTTTAGAAATTTAAAAACCGCCAATTGTTTATCAGCAGCATTTAAACCTCTAACATTCCAAGCAATTATGGTCATTTAACTTTCGAATGGCTCCTTGTTTGCCTTTTAGGAGGAGCAATGTTTATAGAGTTAGCATCATCATTCTTTTTTTTATTCTTTTTATTATTTAACTCATCAATTTCATCATCAAACTCCTTATTTACCTCAATAAAATGTTCAACATTCATAACAGGGACTTGCTTAGTAATGGGAATATCGTCCACAGCGATATGATTAATTAACTCCTCATCAGAATCAGATAAATCTTCGATAAGGCCTTCACTAGAACCTAGAGAAGAATCAGGTACTTCCTCTTGTGTCTGGACCTGCTGTGAATCAATTACTGTATTTAAAAAATTATGCAATACCTTAACTTCTGTAGTAAGCTTAGGGACTGTATCGTTAACTGGGCATCCCCCCAATTTTGAACTTTTACTAAGAGACAGACTGATTTCAGTTACTGGGCCGGAGGCATTACCATCACCTTTGTCTTGAAATTCCTGAATTGTCGCGAGACCATCACCTAGATCAGAAATTTGAACTTCAGCAGCCATTTTGTTCATTCCAGAGTTTTGCACGATTTCCTTAACTTGAAGATAAGAAGATTGAGAGTCAGGGCCCATAGCCAGCGGGTTGAAACTATTTTCAGTAGTCTTGAAGCTGCTATGTTGAATATTAATATTATCTTGAACTTGTATATTGTTATTTCCATTTTGTTGTAAAAAAATATTATCCGCATCCCTGCTACTACCAATGTTAAGCTGTGATGAAACAGTTTCATTATCCCTGCTACCATTAATATTTCCATTTATACTATTTGTTGATGCAATATTATTAATAATATCATCTTCCCTTACAGAATGTAGATCTTCATTACAAGTTGTATTATTTTTCGGAATCCATTTAGTAGTATGTTTGATTTTACAAAAATCAGTTGAATGCCCAAAAATTTTACAGTCCTTACAAAATATAGGTTTATAATCATACATCACTGATACTTGAAGTTCTTCTCCATTATGCATTAACACATCAACACAGTTAGGAAACCCATCTTCAGCAGACATTTCGATTAACACCTTAGCATATGCAATCCTGGATTCATCCGCTGTGATTTTGTCCATCTTCATTGGTTTACCCAGAACACTAGCTATGGAACTGATTGATTCCTTGTCCCATAATTCCAATTCGAGGTTATGCAGCTTCACCCAAATCGGCATTGTAGAAAGCAAATCTCTACTAAATCTCATTCCTGCCTGCCACTTCTTGAGAATTATAATTCGATTATCAAACAAATACGGACCCCCATTCATCACATTCTCACAGTCTGAGGCATCTAGGAATCTGATAATGAAAAACCCATTATCCCGAGCCAGTAAATTAAACTGTTTTTTAGGTTTCCAAGTACGTTCAATATATGCTTTTAAATGAATATGATATGGTCTGGAACCATAAACATAAAAAATAATAGAATTATTCCATTTATCAGCAGCCCTCTTGTTCATTTCATTATTAATAAAAGCCTTTTTTTTCTAATTTTCAATTAACGGTTGTTTGTATGTTAAATCTACTAGTTCTTCTGATCCTCCAATTCCACCACCTGTAGCACTCCTCCAATCTTTATTTTGTCCTTCAGCTAAACAAGTCTTGATCCTATTCCAGTCAATAGTACGCTCAACGGAAGGATTTCGATAATATTTAGAATTTGTGTTTCCACTTCCTCCTAAGCTACCAGTTGGATTCTTACGCACCCCTACTTGATCTGGTAAATTATGATTCCTCTGATTTCCATCTCTGCCTTTGACATGATAGTTACGATCTCTAAGCCAATTAGTCTGCGCCTGTTTGATACCTACAGGATTACTCGAATTGCCAGAACCACCATTATCCCACCGATTGTTATTACCAAATCTCTCTGATTTATCAGATCCAATATTAAGACGTGGATTGCCAGCTACAAGATTTCCAGATCTATCCGAGGATTCTGCACGACTAGGGTTCGAATTATGAAACCCAGATCCGCCAATGTATCTATTCGTTATAGGAACCCTAGCCTCATCATCTACAGAGACTGGCGCGGAAACATTATCTGCGTGGAATTCCTTATCCGAAGGACGAGTTAGAGAATTGAAGCCGCCTTGAGAATTATCACCACCAGGAGCCGCCATTGAAAAGGAAAAAACCTTGAACTTCGATAATTAATTTATAACAATTATAAACTAATTAAATCCTTTGATCTATAGAGAATTCATCATTTCGATAATGTAACTCTTGGATGCAAATTCAGTCTGCGATTAACATCGAACTATTCAAATGTTAACGTTCATATGTCACTTAGAAAGTTGTGCGATATTATGGTCAAATTTATCACTTACTTAGTTTCTACAAAATCCACTTTTAGTTTAAGAAACGTTACCCAGTTGTGACATTTATATACACCAATTCTCTTCGTCAAAACTATAACACTTTGGACTTATGGTCAAAATTCCAACATCGTCCATATTCAACTTTATAGTCCAAACGCAAAGTCCTTGATTCAGTAATAACAATTATTACTAACCGTACTCCTCCGGCCAGTTATTTTGACTTTGGGTTGACTTGAGTTGACCGTGATATTGACCTTATATAACTGAGGAAACGAATCCTCTCTTGCATAGTGTTTTTCTTCCAATACTTCCACTCAGCCCAACTATAATCAATCGATGGAGGTTGTACCATTAACTATAGTTAAAGAAGAGCTTTCAATTTGAAGGTCAACAGTATTATCAAGTCGAGAGAATTGTGTAAATCAGTCACATCAATATTTTCTGTTTGACCTTAGTTATATTAACCAACATAAAACTATCGAGCGAGTTTGTTCCATTATTATCCAATAAATATTAGTACGTAACCTCTAGGTTCCCCAGAAGCCATGAGTAATACATTGTCCAACATTTGAAGAGTAATACGTACTCTAGTCTCAACGAATACAATGATATCCGATCTCGATGCATCTTGACTAGGAACATTTTAAAATGGTATATTTATATTCATTGTGATAAATTACTCACGGTTACAACACTTTGTAACTACTATCACAAAATATACCATTTACGGATTTTCTATTAAATATACTTTTAATTAAATTGATTAATTAATATAACAGATTATATCAAGTATATCATAGAAAGAAAATACGCTCTTATTTTAAACAAGATTGGTCAATGGGTTAGATATATGTAACAAATTACATAATTGCCGTAAGAGCATACCCCTAACTCTATCGGTCAGATCATGCAATCTCTAAATATAACGATAATTCGTAACGTCGATCCGAACTCAACAGTAGTGCTCCCGAGTCCTTATTCAATAGTATGTGAAAAATCATATCTTTGGGCCTTTATTTAATTAATGATTCAATATTTAAATATCATATCGTTAAAAATATGGGTCGTTACACCATGATTTGAGCGGTTGAATTATGGTTTTCGGCGGAAAGTTTGAGATTAAGGTGGGAAATCCTGAAATTGAAGCAGAAATATTTGAAATTGGAGTTGATCGTATGCTTCTGATTTGAAGAAGTTGAGGGTTTGTATTATGCCTTAGGAGGATATTGGGAGTTATTTTTTGGTTTTGGGATGCTACGGATATATTTGGAGCGAAGGTGTAGTAATTATTGTGCGATATTTACATGACACTACGGTGCTTGCCTAATACTTTGGTAAAATCATCCCGAGCTACTTTGGGCTTCAGGCTTAACCTGGGAGTTAGTTCGATACTCGTATGAATGTGATCTAAGTAACTGTGATATGAGTTTCCCTTATTCCTGATATGCACGAATCATTGATTAGGGTGATTTATATCTCTTTTGTCTGCTTGTAAGTGTGGACTGGATTGGAGTGTTGTTTTAGTGACCATCTATGTAGCTTTTGACTTCTTGTGGTACTTTTTAGGTCGCCCTTAGCATGTGCGATGCAGATCCACACTTGAAGGTGTTAACTATGTATACGTTACTTGCGACACCCGCTAACTTGACTAACCTAACTCTAAGCTTAAAACCCCGCCACAACTCAGCCATTGAGTTGCGAATTCTCAAACTATGCCCCGTAGTTTGTACCTAGTTACACAACTAGAAAGTTACACAATTTAAAAAAGAAATTACAAATAAAAAATTAAAACTAACAAAACCCTATATTAAAATTTAAGCCCAATATAATTTTAGACCGACCTACTAAATAATTAAATGAAGAGAACGTCTTCCCCCTTTTCTTTTGTTAATGCCTTCGGCCGCTCTTTTTCTCCTTCTTCTGAAATTACGGTTTTTGAATTTGAAGCCGCCACTTGAAAAATTGTTGCTCAAATCGTTTGCTGGTATACTCTTACATCACTTCGATGCTTCTTCGATCAATTTAATTGTTCACGGCTGCTTCAAATGTTGAGTTCGAATGGATAGAAATTGGTATGTGATTTTTTGCCCCTTTTCGATTTTAATTATGCTCGACTTGATTGCTTTGTTGATTTGCTTGGGCTCGTACTCGATGATTGTCGATGATGAAATTGGGTTCAATTTATAGAGATTAAATCCCTAAATATTCTTTCGTATATTTTTCGTTTGAATTCTTCACATTTTTGTGCTCGGGGTTGATTTTCGATTTAATGATTGAGATGAATTCTAACTTGTTTATTTGTTACTCCATGAATTCGAATTTTTTTGAATTGCTTTGGGTCAGTTCCTATGACTTCGGCATTTGAATATACTTAACTTGTTCATTTGAAATCCCTTGCGGCATTAAACCATTTTCTGAATTTTTGTTTGAACACTACAACCCAGTTTTACGTTGACCATTAATTTTTGAAACTCCTCCTTGACTTGTTCGAACTGTTACTGATCATGTTTGATATTCTTCTTTTATATGCTTTGTCCACTGTGCTAGAGTTGTCATGTTGATTGCTTAATCATGTTGCATATGTATATATATGTCACTTTGTTTGCTGCTTCACTGATCTGGTGGATTGTGTGGATTTGCATTCATATTGATCTTCATGCATGCTGATGTCTCTTTTGTTGCTTCTGAGCATGTTTGAAACTGTTGTCACCTATGTATATATGTGTGCTGGTCTGCTTCGAGTTAAATGTCCAGTTGCTTCATGTCCAGTTGTAATTAAGTTCTGAATGCATGTTGTACTGCTTTGCATTTTGAAAACTACCTTTGTAAATTTCTTTGTTATCTCTGAAACCCTGTGTATCCTTCATACCTTAACTGACATGTGTACGTATATATGCATATATATGCATACATGTCTATCTTCATGTATGTTGGCTGGTTTCCGCTGGTCTGCATTGTGTGGTGGTCTGAATGTATATACATACATGTATATTTTCATATGTGGATGTGGCTTCGACTGGTCTTGTAACAACCCTGGTTTTGTTGATTACTTGTAAGTTTAATTATAACGGTGGTAATAATTTAATAATGGAGAAAATAAAATAAGTTGGAGAGATAAAAATTTGTTAAAATTGTTTATTTCAAATAAACAATGGGCTTGGAATAAATAAAGTAGAATTAAGATAGTTTGGTTGGTAATAAATTGTGAATAATGGTAATATGTTGATTTGGGATTAATTGAAGTAAGTAAAGGTAAAATAATTTAAATCGACATTATTTGTTGTAAATAAATATAAAATGTTGAAATAAAGTTTTAAAACTTTATTATGTTAGTTTGTAATAAAAATGAGCATTATGTGATTTTAATTTGATAAGCTGCAATAATTTTGGAAATTAGTGTCAAACGTTTAATTTTGTTAATTTTAATGAAACGTTTGAATTTAATATGGATAATAGTATAAATAAAAAAAGATGGAATTTGGTTTAAGAATAAGTTTTAATTATAAAAATAATGTTAGGATGATTTATAACATTTTTCTATGCAAGAAAATAATTTTTATAAAATTATTTGAGCTAAAAATGGTGATTTAAGCATTTATTGTGTAAAATTGGTTATTTGTGTAAATTAAGAGTTTTTAATAATAAAATGTTTTTAAAACTAAAATATATCTTTTTATATATCGTAAAATATTTTATTCAACATGTAAGTGAATTTACATGAATTATTTGTAGAGAAAACTTGTAGAAAATGTGTTGTTACTTTAATTATATAGTGTTTATACATGTTTAGTGCTAATTAATTTCTCATAGGCTAATTAATTAAATAACTTTGGGTCCAAAGCCCACTTAGCCTAAACCAAAAATATGAAAAGAAGCTTTCTTCTTCCTATACATACATAACTCATTTTACAGTAAAAAGTGAAAAGAAGAAACCCAACTCCTCTTCATAATCAAAAACCTAAATCCCTAATTTAATTCAAATCCTTGCTGTAACAATAAAAAATAAAGTCATTTAATTTAGGTAATCGATTCAAAACTATGAATTTGTCTCAGGTTATTTTCTATTTTGTGAAAAATTGAATCACTATAGGTTGATTTCTTCTTGCATGTAGCTCAAATAGCTTCTACAGGTGCTGAAGCAACAATTTGAGCCTCCAAGCCTTTATTTTGATCCGGATTCTTACTGAAAATTGCTAATCTCTTGCTGCTAATCCAAGGTGATAATCTCTCTCACGCATTCTAACTTGTTTCAGGTTTCGTAGTGATGAATTTGGTTGTTTATTTTGCAAATTCGTTTGACGTTGATTTTCTATGCTGCTGCAAACATGGCCTGAGTCCATGTTTGAGACAGCGTATATCTTCCGTTTTCCATCGAAATGCATTGATTATTTTTGTAGTTTAAAATATAGTTTTTTAACTTTATGCATGCCAAATTTCAGGTCATTTCGACCTATGTAGCTTATAGAAACATGTTGCCAAACTTTGACTCGGAGCATGTTTTTACCCAGATTTTTACAGTGAAAATACTGTCTGGGTTCAACTTTGAGATATCATAACTTTCTCATACTTTATCCAAATTATATGATTCTTTTTTCAGTTTAAAATATAGTTGTTTAGCTTTATTCATGCCAAATTACAGATTATTTAAACCTATATAGCTTATATAAATATGCTGCCAAACTTTGATCTCGACCATGTTTTTGCCCAGAGTTTTACAGTGAAAACACTGTCTGGGTTCAACTTTGAGACATCTTAACTTTCTCATATTTTATTCAAATTGCATGATTCATTTTTTGTTTGGAAGATAAAAGTTTTCTACTACATTAAAACTAATTTTGAGCTCAATACGATGTCGTTTGGTACTCTGTTTTATGCCTGGAAGTTGAATCCAGAATGGATTTTTAAGCCTGGGCACATTCTTGTTGAACTGTTACAAACATGGTCTGAGTCCATGTTTGAGACAGCATAACTTTTCCATTTTCCTTTGGAATTCATTGATTCTTTTTTTGTTTGAAAGATGAAGTTTTCTACTTTACGCACACCAATTTTCAGCTCAATCAAAAGTCCTTCGGCCACATATTTTATGTCCGAAAGTTGAATCTAGAGAAGATTTCAGACCTGGGTATTATTTTGCCCAAGTATTTTTATGTTCATTTTCCATCCGATTTTTGACTTTTACTTCAGTTTTTAAGATATTTCTGAAGTATTTTGAGGGCTATGATGCCTATCAATAGGTTAGCCTAATTTTGATGAATTTGGAATTCAAATAATTGTCTTTTGTCGCTACTTTGAGATGTATAATGTTTTGACTCGTATATATATTGTGGTCGTCATACCACTTATGATGTATTAGTTGTACTATATTGGGATGTATCAGTATATATGTGTGTGTATATATATATCTGTTTTCTGTTCTGTGATGTGTTATGCATTTGAGTTGTTGTATTTTGTTTTGATAGATCCTATAGCCACCTATAGTTTTGTATTAAGCGTTTATTGGATATGTCGATCCAGTTGAGAGAAAAAAAATATAGAGCACTAATCGACGTACTCAAAAGATATTCAAGACAAGACTATAGATGGTCGCTCCTAACCAGCCCTATTATTTGCATTAGCAGACAGTATTACCCAGTAATACTCTTTGTTAATGTGAGTCTCAGGGTGGAGCATCATAGGTCTGGTCTTGGTTCACTTTGTGTTCACCACTACTTGTCAGACTTGAAGTCTGGTTTGGTTGATACTTCATGTGTACTCGAGTCTGCACATCCATGTGAACTGTTGCCTTGGTTGAGGCTTGACTTGTTTGTCACCATGATGTCTATGGAGTCTTGCATTTTATGACGAGTTGTTGTCTCCTCACTTTGTTCATATGCATTGTCATATTCAATTATACCATATAAGCATATATGCAATACCATATGAGTTGCCATGATCACTTGTGTGTGTGTCTTGTTATTGTGTTGAGTCTGGTTGCATATGACATTGCTGTGTTGAATGTTATTGATGTTGAAACTGAACATTGCTTTTCTGGTTTCATTCGAAGTCCTCATGTATGTTCATTTGTGTCTGAACCTTTTACTACATCTATGCTGGTCTGATCTGGTTACATTACTTTGTCATGTGATCATGTTGAACTAAGTTGCCTTGGTCTGGTTTTGTTCATGTATCTGAACTGATTTTGCTCATACTTGATTTGAAGTCTGATCTCATGATCAAATTGCTTTCATGCCTGAATGTAGTTTGAGTACACTTCATTCTTGTGCCTTTTTAAAATTTGGTCCTGTTGCACTTGCTCATTCATTTCTTCATTGTGTTCATGTTATCATGGTCTCATTTTGGTCGAGCATTTTCACTTGAGTTGAATCTAGCTTTTTCTTGGGTTTGACCTTGTGCTCACCTATCCGTGCGATTTTAACAAGCAAGTGTATAGTATTTTATTTCAATGTTACTTCTTTTCCTTCAGAAGCATCATTTTAGTTGGATCAAGTGCATTGACTACGGGTTGGCCGTCATACTTGGCAGTATCGAGAATGAAGGGCTCAAAGAAAATTTAGAGCATGCTTAGAAGGAACTTATAGAATCCAAAGATGGGCTCATACACTGGCATGAATGTAATTCTAAGCTACATACATGGGTCGAGGAGGTCGCATCACAATTGGAGGGAATAAAGATGTATTTAAAAAATGGTGAGAAGCTTTACGGTATTATTTATGAGAATGAGATGGTTTGGTATAAGAAAACCATTGAGGATATGTCTACGAAGATTGCTCGCTTAGTTGGAGAGAAAGCGATTACTGAAAGTGAGAAAGTGGTTGCGGTATCTTATTTGAATATGGTTCCCATTCATCCTGCAGGTGCTTGGTCTTCTTTGGTGACTGACCGCATGAGGGTAGTGGAGCTGAGGGTGCCTTCCCGTTCGTGGGATGAGGGGTAGAGAACTGAAGCCCTTAGGTATTTTGGTGATTTCTCGAGACATGCCAAGAAGACTAAGGTAGAAGTTGTAAGTCTATAGTATGGTGGATCTATTATATAAATGACAAGTATATAACTAAATTAAACTATAGTATAACGATAGTAAGGAATGTAAATAAGAATAATCACACCAGAGTTTTTATACTAGTTCGGACCTCCCGTCCTACGTCCAGTCCCGAAGCTCCTCTTCGGAATTTCCTTTCACCAAATAACCCTCACTTCACCCAAAGGAACAGGTTTACAATAGCAGAGTTTCTTTATCAACAGTGTGTTCTTTATTACACGGATTTTGACTATATAGTACAAATGCTTCCAATATATATCTAGAGAGTATTGTCTATGAGGAACTGTATATTTGAAAGAGTAGAATACAAGTATAGATTGCTAGAGATCAAGAGTATATGATAGAGTGTATAATCAGAGAGCATAAGTAAGTAAGATGATATCTTCTCTTGGATTCTTGATGCTATTTATAGCGGTAGAGAGATTCCTTGAGTAGTTGCATCCATTAACAAGTGTTCTATGGTCGCTTCCGATGGTGATGAAGAGTTGCAGTGAAGAGAAGCGAAGGTGTCTTTTCAATTGCGGCAGTTGTAATTTGAATGTCAACAATCGAGATCAGTTTCAGAGGTCTGGAATATGTCTCAGATGTCTGGCTCTTTATATTTTTGTATATTGTAGACTTTCAGACGTCTGAGTACATTAACCAGACGTCTGATTCTATCTGGTTTGTAATCCAGAGGATTTATTCAGACGTCTGGCTAGCGTCTTCAGACGTCTGAAACTTGTGTATGTTGCTTATGTGCATCTGTGTCATTGCTCCATTGATCCTATCGACTTGTCGTCTCTTGTAATGTTCTTTGAGCCTCGTTCTTGTTTTTCTAGTGATGTTATTCTAGCAAGCTCCTGTATATATACATATATATGTACATTTGATTTTCATTGTATAGTTGTTGTCATTAAAACCATGGATTTGATTTCCTAACAATCTTCCCCTTTTTGATGATGAAAACTATACAATGTACTTATATATAATTTTTATAAATCTCCCCCTGAATATGTGCTTTCCATTATCTCTCCCCCTTTGTCATTATCTAAAAAGAATGAGGGAATCATATTTGTAAATTCCAAAATCATTCCTTTTGTTTCTCCGAGTACCTGCAATAAATTATTTTTGGTACCCACTCACTATGTTAGGGTCTGGGGGGTTAGGTCTTTGGAAACCATTCCTATTTGGATGTGGTTGAGCCTTTATTAATATAATTTTCATTATTAACTACTATATCAAAATAATCATCAATGTATTTTTCTCTATTTTTCCAATTAACAGGAACCCAAATACTTCGATAATTTTTATTCATATTTCTATTCAATGATTTTGTACTTCTAGAGAAATTGTAAACATTATTGGCCATAGCAATATTTGAATTTCTATAAGAATTTGATCTAGACTTTACTCGAAATTTAATACTAGCACTAACATTTTTTCTATACATGAAAGCGTATCTAGTGCTATTTCTACAATCAGTTTTATTATATCCTAAACCACTTTTGTCATGTAAAGGTCTAGAACTAGATAAAATCATGTTTAAATCATTTTGACCTTTATTAAATTTTGTGACTTCAGCGTTAAGTTTATCAAATTTAGCTTTGAAGTCAAAATTATTATTTTCAAAAGAAATATTACTATTTTTCAAAATATCAATTTGCTTGTTTAATTCCGAATTCTCCCTTTTTATCGTACAGTTCTCATTTTTGAGAAGAAAAATTCGAGATTCCGAATTATCTAAAGATGATTGTGATAAATCATTTTGTCTTTTCAAATCCGTAATTTCTTTTGAAAAAATTTCTTTTTCTTTTTCAAACATAGTATTTTTATTTTGCAAAACATCGATTTCCTCCAAAAGATCATTGGTTTTATCTTCTAGCTGCTCATTTTCTTTTTGTAGGAAATCTTTTTGTGAAACAAGTTCTTCTATGGTATTTTCAAAACATTTAGTTTGTTTTATCAAAAATTTATTTTCCACTTTTAAACTGGAAATTTCTTGCTCACAATCTTTTAACTTAGCTAAAGCAATTCTATTAACTTTATTCAAGGTTTTACAATCTTTTAATAATTCATCATGTACTAACAGAAAATCTTTATATAACGAATCTAAGCATACCGTTTGTGATCTGAGTTTAGCCATAAAGCATTTGTTTGTTTTATCCTTTGATTTTTCTTTATTGCTCTTCCTCTTCCTATTGCCTTGACTAGATCTCTTTATAGCCATTTATTCTAGGATGTTGTTACGATCTCTAGAATCCCAGGCTCTGATACCAATTGTAAGTCTATATGGTGGATTGATTATATAAATGACAAGTATATAACTAAATTAAACTATAGTATAACGATAGTAAGGAATGTAAATAAGAATAATCACACCAGGGTTTTTATACTAGTTCGGACCTCCCGTCCTACGTCCAGCCCCGAAGCTCCTCTTCGGAATTTCCTTTCACCAAATAACCCTCACTTCACCCGGAGGAACAGGTTTACAATAGTAGAGTTTCTTTGTCAACTGTGTGTTCTTTATTACACGGATTTTGACTATATAGTACAAATGCTTCCAATATATATCTAGAGAGTATTGTCTATGAGGAACTGTATATTTGAAAGAGTAGAATACAAGTATAGATTGCTAGAGATCAAGAGTATATGATAGAGTGTATAATCAGAGAGCATAAGTAAGTAAGATGATATCTTCTCTTGGATTCTTGATGCTATTTATAGCGGTAGAGAGATTCCTTGAGTAGTTGCATCCATTAACAAGTGTTCTATGGTCGCTTCCGATGGTGATGAAGAGTTGCAGTGAAGAGAAGCGAAGGTGTCTTTTCAATTGCGGCAGTTGTAATTTGAATGTCAACAATCGAGATCAGTTTAGACGTTTGGAATATGTCTCAGATGTCTGGCTCTTTATATTTTTGTATATTGTAGACTTTCAGACGTTTGAGTACATTAACTAGACGTCTGATTCTGTCTGGTTTGTAATCCAGAGGATTTATTCAGACGTCTGGCTAGTGTCTTCAGATGTCTGAAACTTGTGTATGTTGCTTATGTGCATCTGTGTCATTGCTCCATTGATCCTATCGACTTGTCGTCTCTTGCAATGTTCTTTGAGCCTCGTTCTTGTCTTTCTAGTGATGTTATGCTAGCAAGCTCCTGTATATATACATATATATGTACATTTGATTTTCATTGTATAGTTGTTGTCATTAAAACCATGGATTTGATTTCCTAACAGAAGTGTAGTTAAAGCGCTTAGCGATTTTGTAGCGGTGGAGGTGCAAAAATTTATAGTGAAGATAAAGCGGGGATATAGCAGAAAATAGCGAAGATGCAAAAAGCTCCATTAGACATAAAACCAAATATTTAAAGTTAACTTCTTCTCATTCTTGAATCAATTGTGTAGGAAAAAGAAAATTGTTTAATCTTATCTAACAAAACCGAAGAATATCATGATTTATGCCTTCCGAATTTAGTGACTATAATGGATTTCTAATTTATATTGAGCATTTATGCCTTATAATTAGGTTATTACATTTGGTTTAAAATAGAACCAGTCAAATCAATCTTTTTACATTAATACTGCTAAAGCAGGTGCTAAAAGTATTGATTTAGCGAGTGTAGCGGAAAATAGTGGGACTTAAAGCGGATCGACTATTAAATAATGCTATGTTGAAAAAGCGCAGAGGTCGAAGAGCGCTATGCGCTATAGCAAGGATTTAACATAGCTTTAACTACACAGGGTTTGAACTAATCAATGCTTTAGAGAAAAAAGGGAGAAGGCCATATTAAAGATTCATGGGCTCGAGGATTCTCTACGCAATGTTCAAAGGAGATCGCCTCCTACTCATAGAAATTTAAGTGAGAGAAAGTCAGTAGTAAGAGGGGGGAGGTTCTCTTGCAGCGTGCCAGAGATGTTTTAGAGTATTTCTACATTGTACTTGATAAGAATTTTCTATGCAACATAGTGAGTTTCGAGGTGAGCGCCGAGCAACCCATGGGTCAATGGGTTGCAGCCTACTAGGACACTCGAAGGACTTTTCCTATTGCTTTAGCCCTGCCCTTAACCACTGTATCTTAGGGCATCTCCAGTGGTATACGTATATCCTGAATTTGAAGAAAAAAAACCCCCAATCGTTCAATTCAACCGTAATATTAAGGGTAATGTTCAGGATCCAATTCAGGATCCTGAACTGGACTTGGGCGCCCATTTAATGGGCGCCCAAGCCCTGGCGCCCATTTAATGAGCGCCAAGCTTCTGGCGCCCATTAAATGGGCGCCCAAGTCAGGCTCCCATTTAATGGGTGCCTGGAAATCAGGCGCCCATTTAATGGGCGCCTGGCCATTGGGTGCCCAACCCGGATTCAGGGCTGAATATTCAGCGGGCTGAATATTCAGCCCTGAATCCACTGGAGATGCCCTTAGGTTTCTTATTGTAGTATTATGTTAGAATTTAGGATTGGGAAATGATTTGATAAGCTTACGATGTTTGATACTATCTTTGGAGTTGTATATATATTAGGTGAATTGATATTTCTCTATGAAGTTTGCGGATTTTGTATATTTACTTCACTCATTTGTACTTTTTCTTAATTTTGATTTGCTTGAACTTGTTTGATTTTTAGTTTGTTCCTTTCAATCAAGAGTCGGAGGTGGCTATTCTTAAAGGATTGATTCTGCCCTGCCCAGAGTTGCAGAATTTAAAGGTTTATTGAGAGATGTTGGAAACTTATACGAGCTCATTTATGCGGATGAAAATAAAACTTTGAAACGTAGAGTTGAGAAATTAGATGGGCAAAGTCAGTGCGGTTGGTGAATGAAACCAGTGAGCTGCAGATGGCGGAGGATAAAGTGGCCAAAAGGCAATATTTCTAGATTCGTCTTCTTTAACCCTTCTCTCTGTTGGTTCCTCGATATAATAAGGGGATGGATCGAGGTTAGATGAGATCTATGGGGGTTGGCCTGAGGCCTTCGCCTTGACTTGAATTGTAAAGGCACAGAAATTTGTTACGTGATTCAGATACTTGTGAATCCTACATCCAGAGGTTAAATCCTTTCTTGTATATTTCTTTCTTGTATAAAATTTTCTGGGAGTCACCCAAAAACGATAAAACTCTCTAAAAGAAAAGAAAAGGATTTAAAAGGTCGTCCCCTTTTGTCCCTTCAAGTCTCCTATGTTTATAGTGTAGGAATAACGAAATAAAATAACAAAATAAACAAAAAAAATGAATAAATTGAAACAGTGCATGTATGTCAAACAGTTGCCATAAGAATATTTGTATTGACGATTCACGGTTTTATTCATTATTTTGTTGATCAATCTATAGGCAAATCTGTATCGATAATTGTATTGACGTTTCACAGTCTTCTTCATTAATTTGTTGAACAATCTTTAGGCAAACTTGGATGGAACCCGTGCTTCGCACACGGGTACTTGTTGAAACTATATTTCATTGGATACTACTTTAGAGGTATTTCTTTTACCATTTAGATAAAAGGACAGGGTCGAAGCCACTCTTCTCCCACCTAGGGCCACCACCCTAGCTCAAAATCCCCAAACCTGGAAAAAAATCCTCAAATTTGGCCACTTGCCCTAGCTGAATCCAAGCTCTCGCCCTAGCTGAAGGCAAATCAATACAATTTGGGCCAGAGATATCAGAAGCAGCTCAATTTGGCCCTATCTAAGCTTGGAAGCTACCTCCGCCACTGTAAAAGGATATTTCATTCTATAAGGAGTTTTACAACGATATTACATGTGTCATTAATAAGCCAGTGAGATAAAAAAAAATTAATATTGTTTTTCAAACATTAATGGAAATGGATTATTTCAACTATGTAGATGGTAGTTCAATATTTTTTTTATAATAATATTATCACCGGGTGAACAAATTTTTTGATATTGGTTTGTCAAAGATGAATAAAATCAGGGTTTCCGTATAAATAATTGATGGTGCAACCTACTGGATAAGATAAATAGTAGTAGAGAGTAGTTAGAATATGAGGAGGGCTGTAACCCTAGCCCCCATTTTATGCTGCATAAGTAATATTGGGTATCGGGCTTGTATTATTATCCGGCCCACTATAGTATTATTTCTGTATAAATACAGCCTACTACACTGTGTCAAATGTATTCAGTTACAATATACAAGAAAGCAATACAATACATCAATTACTCTTCTTTTCAATTACTCTATTTTCAATTTCTAATTTGGTATCAGAGCAAAATAAAATCTGTCTAACGACAGTACCAAAAATTCACTCTCATCAGAGAATTTGTGCATCATCACTGAGCCGTCCGAGGAAGGTGTCAGTTAAGTTTCATCACTCACCTTCCTGGTTGCTCTCAGAATTTTTCTGCAATCTCATCATCTGAGAAAACCGCATCACCCACCTCAGAATCAAGAATCTCTCACCAAAAGTGCCTCGCCAAAAGTTCTTGATTCAAGAACCTTGACTGCACCAGTTTGAAATAGCCAGAATTCTCTTAACTCAACATGGCTGACGACGCTACATCATCAGCAACAAGTGGAGCCAAAAGTCAGGAAGGATCAAGATCAAGAAATCAAGAATCATCATCCAGTGAAATGATGTCCTGCAAGATCATAAAACCAAAAGACAAGTTAGTAACAACGATACTTGATGAAAATAACTTCATACTATGGAAATATCAAATTGAAACCAGTATAAGAGGATATGGACTGGAAGATTTCCTGTATGGAACAGCAACTGTTCCTGCAAGGATGATAACAGACACCACAGGAGAAAGAGTGGTTAACAAGGAATTCATCAACTATCAGAGACAAGATAGCTTACTTGCAGCATGGCTGCTGTCATCCATCAGTTCTGGACTTCTATCACAGATCGTAGGATGCAAAACCTCTTTCGAGATCTGGTCTGCAATTCAACAGAACTTTAACACACAGTCAGCTGCAAGGATTATGTATTACAAAAGACAATTACAGAATCTCAAGAAAGAAGGTATGTCAATGAGGGAATATCTGACCAAAGTAAAATCATATTATGATCTTCTTGATACTGCAGGGCACAAAGTGTCTGATACTGAACAGATCTTGACCATTCTAAATGGTTTGGATAATGAATATGAGTCAGTTGTAGCAATTATCTCATCTCAACGAGATCTACCAGATATGCAACATGTCAGTTCTATATTACTATCTCATGAAGGAAGAATAGACCAAAGAAAAGAAAGCAATACTGAACTATCTCTCAATTATGCTTCAAGCTCAAGAAACAGAAATCAAGGCAAAAGGCAAGACAACCAAAACTCAAGGCAAGAAAACTTCAATCAAAGAGGTAACAACATGCAGAGAGGTAGAGGGAGAAATGGAAGATGGAATGGCAACAGAACTAAATGTCAAATTTGTGAAAGACCTGGACATACAGCTAGGCAGTGCTACTTCAGACTCAATACTGACTCGTATCCAAACCAACAAAACCAAGCAAGTCAAAGAAATCACAATTCCAGTGCAAATGTAGCACAAATGGATCAAAGACAGTGCAATCAGGCTGAAAATTCAAAAACACAGAACACAAACTCTGAAAGACTTACTAGATCTGATGAAATCTCAGAAGAAGACTGGTATCCAGACTCAGGTGCAACCAATCATCTCACAAACAACCTACAGAATCTCAACATTGGCAACAAAGAATATACAGGTATGCATTCCATTCATATGGGAAATGGTGAAGCTCTAAAAATCACACATGTTGGAAACAGCAGTATCTCAGGTAAAAGGTTTCTTTATCTCAATAATTTATTGAGAGTACCACAAATCAAGAAAAATTTATTGAGTGTATCTCAATTTGCTAATGACAACAATGTGTATTTTGAGTTTCACCCTAAATTCTGTCTAGTCAGGGATTTACTGAATCAAGATATATTGTTACAGGGTAAATTGGACAAGGGATTATACAAACTCAACCTTGGAAATACAAGAAAGGACAATACTAAGAATATGTGGTGTAACAGTACTGAGTCACATGATATAAATCAGAAAACATTTACTCTGTGGCACTATAGATTAGGGCATCCCTGTATGAATACTGTAAAACAAATTCTTATGAGCAATAATATTTCTGTTGATATTTCTCTACCATATGTGTGTACTTACTGTCAATTAGGCAAAAGCCATAAGCTACCTTTTACAGATTCTACTACTGTTATTAATAAACCACTACAAGTAGTAGCAACAGATCTATGGGGACCAGCTCCTATACATTCAGACTACAACTACAGGTACTATATATCATTTGTTGATTTATTTTCTAGGTATACTTGGATATACTTCCTTAAGTCTAAATCAGAGGCACAACAAGCTGTTATACAGTTTATAACACAAGCAGAAAAACAGTTATGCAATGAAGTTAAAATCATGCAAACTGATGGTGGCAGTGAGTATAAACCACTAAAAGAATATTTTCAGAGAAAAGGCATTGTTCACAGAACAACTTTCCCTTATACATC
The DNA here is from genome assembly GCA_030737815.1 of Allium fistulosum. Taxonomy (NCBI): domain Eukaryota; kingdom Viridiplantae; phylum Streptophyta; class Magnoliopsida; order Asparagales; family Amaryllidaceae; genus Allium; species Allium fistulosum. Next base: position 13,570,166 of record JASFAW010000014.1, read on the forward strand.
TGAGCAAAATGGAATAGCTGAGAGAAAGCATAGACATATAGTGGAGACAGGCCTTACATTACTTGCACAGGCCTGCCTACCCATGAAGTTCTGGCCAGAGGCCTTCAACACTGCTGTATACTTAATCAATAGACTTCCTACCAAAACTCTTAAGCATCTGAGTCCCATAGAAGTGGCATTTGGGGTAAAACCAGAATATAAGGACTTAAAAACGTTTGGGTGCTTATGTTTTCCCTACTTGAGACCATATAATAAACATAAGTTAAGTCTTAGGTCTGACCCATGCACTTTCATAGGATATGGGAACAACCAAAAGGGATACAGATGCCTAAGTAAGGATGGTAGAATCTATATTTCAAGACATGTAGTATTTAATGAAAATACTTTTCCTTTTGCAGATAAACATTCAGAAGCAACAGGAAAAGTATACAACAGAGAAGGTCTCACCATACAACCCATACCTGTCTTACCTGGGTGGAACAGAACCAATGAAAGTGTGCAGAGAGAACATGGGTCGCAACACACTACATCCAACAGTGAAGCTGGACCAGGTCATAACACACATGATCCCTCCAGCTCCTTTCCTAATAATGATCAAGGGAGTGATATCAGTCCTAGCTCAGAAGAACCCTCTTCATCAACATCCCTGCATATCAATGAGAGTACACCTTCACAGGAACAACAACCTGAAATTACAAGACATCACATGATCACAAGATCTAAAGCAGGAATTTTCAAGCCAAAAATATATAATGCTCAACTTGACTTCACTGAACCAAGAAACTACAGTGAAGCTGTTACAAACAACAACTGGAAACTAGCCATGGACAATGAATATGAAGCTCTCATCAGAAATAAAACCTGGAGTCTAGTTCGACCACCCAAGGATGAAAACATCGTTGGATGTAAATGGACCTACAAAGTAAAGAGAAAACCAGATGGAAGCATTGCAAAATATAAAGCAAGGCTTGTAGCCAAGGGATATAACCAACAATATGGCTTTGATTTCAATGAGACTTTCTCTCCCGTTATCAAACCAACCACAATCAGGATCATGCTAACTCTAGCTATTCACAGAGGTTGGAATATTAGACAGCTGGATGTAAATAATGCTTTTCTTAATGGGGAATTAAATGAGACAGTTTATATGGAACAACCAGAGGGATATTACAAGAGAGATGGCAATAAATTGGTGTGCAAATTACACAAAGCTATATATGGACTGAAGCAAGCTCCTCGGGTATGGAATGAAAAGCTCAAATCAACCCTAATGACACTAGGCTTCACACCAACTAAATCAGACAGCTCACTGTACATGAATGACAAGCAAGGAAGACTCACCTACATACTCGTATACGTGGATGACATTATCATCACTGGAAATGATAATCAGACTATAAAGCAAACAGTGGATCACCTTGACAAAACATTTTCCATAAAGGATTTAGGTGACTTACACTACTTCCTTGGCATTGAGGTCACTAAAAGAAACAAGTCGGAAATGTTCCTATGCCAAAGAAGATACATACAAGATCTTCTAAAAAGGGCAAAAATGGATCAGGCAAAATCACTTCCCACTCCCATGGTCAGTAGCCTCAGACTTTCCAAAGACTCAGGAGAAAGTATACCAAATGAAACAGAATATAGAAGCATCGTAGGTGCACTACAATACATCACCATAACCAGGCCAGACATAAGTTTCAGTGTCAACAAGGTCTGCCAATTTATGCATAACCCACTTAGCAATCATTGGAAAGCAGTAAAACGTATACTGAGATACCTGAAAGGAACAATGGACCAGGGACTTCATCTCGACAATAAGAAAGAATTACATATACAAGCTTACAGCGATGCGGATTGGGCCTCCGATCCAGATGACCGAAGATCCACCACAGGCTATTGCGTGTTCCTCGGAAGCAACCCCATTTCATGGAGTTCAAAGAAGCAGGCTACTATCTCGCGCTCCAGTACAGAGGCAGAATATAGAGCTATAGCAAGCACCACTGCCGAAATTACATGGATCATGTCGCTGCTCAATGAAATTCGAGTCAATCCCACAAAAATCCCAATTATTTGGTGCGACAATCTGAGCTCCATTTCCCTCTCATCAAATCCTGTCCTGCACTCACGAACGAAGCACATCGAGATAGATTTACACTTCGTTCGTGAGAAAGTCTTAGAGGGCAAACTGAAAGTTAATCACGTTCCAGCGCAATTTCAAAGAGCTGACATTTTAACGAAAGCTCTATCTACCAAAAACTTCTCTAGATTCAAGGAAAATTTAAGAATCGGAGACGAGAAGGAAGGGTTAAGGAAGGAAGGAGAAACCCTAGATAGAACTGAACGGGGGAGTTAGAATATGAGGAGGGCTGTAACCCTAGCCCCCATTTTATGCTGCATAAGTAATATTGGGTATCGGGCTTGTATTATTATCCGGCCCACTATAGTATTATTTCTGTATAAATACAGCCTACTACACTGTGTCAAATGTATTCAGTTACAATATACAAGAAAGCAATACAATACATCAATTACTCTTCTTTTCAATTACTCTATTTTCAATTTCTAATTAGAGTAGTGAAATTGTAAGTGCAAAGTGATAATTTAACATACGGGTATACCAAAATGTAGTGGACAGTTATACATAGGGTAAAATGTATTATTGTTGAAGAGTAATCATGACAAGTACATAGTGATATATAAAAATCATAATAAATTGAAGTATAAACATGGAGTTGCAATGGTGGATGATATTTGAGCAACTTATTATTAAACACTCTAGCTTCCTTTTTGCATCATATGCCTACATTCTTTGCATTGGTGCAGCTGCAGATGTTTTCCATTTCTTCAACCTCCTGAAACCAGTAATGTGTGTGTAGTATGAAGGAAAAAAAAAGTAATTTTTTTAGTGTTGTAGTACCATTGGTATATCAGGTAGCAATAATTTAGTTTTTTGTACTAAGTGTATGTGTTACAATTGATAGACCTATTATTAATCTGGTGTGCAGTTGTTAGATAAAACTTAAGTTGTTGATGTATAAATAGGTGTGCAAGGTTTATGAGCTTGTGCATCATAATGAAAGATTATACAATATCAACAGTATGTTTGAACTTTTCATATGAGGTAATTAAACATATTCATATACGTATAACAGTTTATATATATCTTGCTTTCATGTTGACGTATTCAGTGAAAAACTTTATTTTTTGAAATGATACTTAAATACAACATGTCACTGGAACAACATAACACAAATCACATGTAAATATATGTTCGAATCACGCTATGCAAGTTTTAGCGGAAAACTTAAAATAGCTATAAATATATTAGAACGTAATAAATCTTAAAATCAGTCTTAGTATAAGAATCTAGTTAAGGATACACATTCTACACGTTTCACCTTTTTCAAAAGCTTCGACTTGCATGCAAAAACAAAACAAAACTTGTAATAAACAGAAACTGCCAAGCAAGGAATAAATAAATGTAAAACGACAAAAATGACCATATACTTCACAAAATCTTCGATAAAGGTGGAAGATATGAATCTTATAGTACATGTAACAAAGATGTTAATCCTGGAAACATGAAGACCTTGCCCGTAATCTAGAGGGTCAAACTAAGCATGTCGTTGCTAACTTGGTTAATTGAGACTCGAACAGGATCATTAAACTATAATTTAAGAACAGTTCAAAAATGTCACAGTAAATGAAAAAATAGATTATGTAACTCAATGTTCCAACAGGTAGGTTAAAAGTCATCATTGAGCATGAATATATTTTAAAACCTTCAATATGCGGAAAAAAAGGTTCCAGCAATTTTCTGAAATTTTTATTTACTTTTATGCAATAAATGGCCAGTAGTGCACTAACGTTTATGGCTTCAAAGGCTACGGGCTTTTGTTTGATTGAATGAGTTCTAGTTGTATCCTAATTGTATTGAAACAGAGTTGAAAATATTTAGTGATAGATCTTATAAAAACGGGATATTTGTGCGCAGTTTGGATTTACATGTGCTTTATTAAAGATGATGGAAATCAAAAGGTATTTCACTTTGGTTTATGTTTGAACCTGTTTCTAGGACCAAATTCACTCAACCGAGGAACCTATGATTGACAATATCCTGGATTAAAATAAAGTAACATTATATATCCCAAATTGCTGGTAGTTTGACCACTACATAAAAATTTTGGTATTAATAGTAAAGGTAAATCCAAAAACTCATAATTTCTAGGTTTAAATATCAAAGAACTTATGAGTACTTTAATTGTGCTATAGAACGCTTCCAAACCATTTACTTGGTGCATGCTGTACTTTACATGGCTATCAATCTAAGCTTCATAAGGTCCTATAAGGTTGGCAATAATTATAGTTTTACCAAATACAATATCAATTAAACCCAAAATGCAGAGATTGTAATTTAAATGGAGACTGCAAATTTATATTTGATATATCTTTTGTTTATAACAGCTAACAATACTGACAATCGCATTTTAACAAAAACAACAAAACATGACTCTAAATTCCATTAACCACACTTCTAAATCATATCATCTTATATTGCTAGTAGTAAAAGAAACACTATCCATACTTGAAATCTTGGTACTTAATTTGCCAAAACAAATATGGTAAGAAATTACACTTATGTTCAACGATAATATGGGAAGCTAGAAACTGCTATAGTTCTGTCCACAAAATTGAATAGTTGGAAGCATAGTAATTGATATTTGTTCACATCTATCTATTTTTTACTTTTAAAAGGAAAGTGTTCAAATATGTCTCAAGATTTACTTGCTGATGGATTAAAAAATAATTTTGCCAAATATATGAGTGTCGACATATGTAGAGGCAACAATATCATTATCAATATCCATACTTCATTGTAAACTCCTAAACAATGAAAAAATTCATTCAAAAAGTCAGTTGTCATAATAAATGTTAAAATTATATGAATTTGAAGAAAAAGGAGGAGCAAAACCCCCTAAATTCGAAGAAAAAGAAGGAGTGAAACCCTAGAGTTGAAATCACTGAACGATGTTTTGAAGCAGGAAGAAGAAGGAAGGCCGAACAATATTTGATGAAGGGGAATTCGTTCGGTAAAATTGAAGAAGAGATTTGGAGCGGTGAAAATAAAGGGAAGTCTCGTTCGGTAAAATGAAGGAGCAAAAGAAAATTGCCGAACGAGTTGTTTTGTTCGATGATTTGCCGATCGTTGGGTGTTTAGCCGAACGAAATTTTTTGTTCGGTACTTTGATGCCGGTCCAATTTTTTCAGTCGACGTTTTGCCAAACCAAAGCAGATGCATGTCGAACCAAACTCCAGTGCTGCTATATAGCAGCTACCCCTTCTCATTTCTTCACTCTATAAATAAAGGAGCTTCTAGATAACAATGGCAGTCGAAAATTAAGAGCTAATTTCAGCCAATTTCAGAGCCATCCTAGAGAGCTGAAACTCTGCAGAATTTTGTCTGTATTGTTAATTCTTCTTGTGTATAGCCTCCAAAAGTGAATCAACCTTGTAACTCTAATCTTTCAGTGATTAATAAAATCTCCTCTCTCCAAGTGGATGTACACTGCCTCGCGGTAGTGGAAGCACTATAAATACTGGTGTTATTTATTTTTCTACATTGCATAGATCTGTGGCTGTCTATTCTGGTGTTCATCTTTTGTTTGTTCCATCTCACTACAATCATGATCCAATTGTTTTCCGCTGCGTTGGGTTTTTATTCCCTTAGACTGATCATCTGAAGGGATTTTCTCTAATAGTCTGGTATCTGAGCTGCAAGGTTGATTGAGGAGTGTTAGACGCTATGACAGAAAATGAAGCGACTTCAGTTGTTACAAGACCCTGTACTAGAGGGATGTATATTGCATCAGGATCACAGTTGGCAATTGAGAAATGGAATGGGGATAAAGACTTCGAGAAGTGGCAACGGAGGATGAAGGTTGTTCTTGTTAACCCGCCTTTTGGCAAGGCCGCGGATAGACGAGTTTAACTTAATCAACTACATGTTCGTCAAGGCTAAAGTACGGTGGATTCAGTCGACTGGATGGATGGATGATGCAACATGCTTGGAAGATGGAAATATGATTGGATAAAGATGAATCAACTATAATTTGGGTCTAGGAAACATGGTTCGGCATTAAACATGGTTCGGCATGATATGGTTCAGCACAAATGGTTCGTCTGGCATTCACGTTCGAATAGCGTTCAAGAGTACTCGGCATACATATAGCGTCTGGCATACATGAGTGGTTCGGCATTCCAGGAAAACTCGGCATTCAGTAGCGCTCGGCATCCATGAGCGCTCGGGATTAGAGATCGTTTGGCGTGATGGGCGCTCGGCATTAGAAACTGTTCGGCATCAAACATGGTTCGGCATGATGGAGGTTTGGCACTAAGGATCGTTCGGCATTGGATAGAGCGCTCGGCATAAATCTCGTTCGGCATCTGGAAACGTTCGGCATTGGATGGATCGTTCGGCATCAAGGAGCGTTCGGCATTGGATGGATCGTTCGGCATCAAGGAACGTTCGGCATTGGATGGGTCGTTCGTCATACCTCACCTCGCTCGGCATCGCACCTCCGTACCTCGATACCTCAGTACCTCACACCTCCCATCGTTCGGCATGAGGAGATCGTTCGGCATTGGATGGATCGTTCGGCATCAAGGAGCGTTCGGCATTGGATGGATCGTTCGGCATCAAGGAGCGTTCGGCATTGGATGGATCGTTCGGCATCAAGGAACGTTTGGCATTGGATGGGTCGTTCGTCATACCTCACCTCGCTCGGCATCGCACCTCCGTACCTCGATACCTCGGTACCTCGCACCTCCAACGTTCGGCATGAGGAGATCGTTCGGCATTCACACCTTGTTCGGCATTCATCGTTCGGCATCTATGGTTCGGCATATGGAGACCACTCCATTTGGGCTGAGGTACTCGGCTGCCAGGCCCACCAGGAAAGTCCAACCCATCTTTGTCTATAAATAGAGAGGCAGGGGCACAGTAAAAAGGGAATCTTCTTTCTGTTCTCTTACTTTCTCTTTTCTAAGGCTAAGGCAACTCTGTCACTTTGTAACTGTAATCGATCATTACAGCAATAAAAAAGTAAACTTCTAAGTGGACGTAGGCCGGAGTTAACCAAACCACTATAAAATCTGTTGTTCTTTACTACTTTCATTTCAGTTTTAACTGTTCTTCACATTATTACTCTCTACATATACTCTATCTCTGAGCTGTGATTGGTATTTGGTGCTTTCATCTGGATTTGGGGGTTAGTGACCAATTTTGGCGCTAACACTTTAGTGCTTTCACTGAGAACTGATCTCAGGAATTCTGAAGCTAGGAACTTGGATTTTAGGAAGCAATGGTTAGACCATCAGCGAGGAAGCAAGTCACCGAAAGAAGCAATCAGGAGGAAAGTCAAGAGGCTTCCTCTGGAAATGAAGCAGATCGAGCATCCATCTACATCACCAGAGAGGAGATGGAAGCGATGATGAGAAGGCAAGAAGAGATGATCCAGAATTTGCTTCAACAGATCGGACAACTTGGAGCGCAAAATCAAGGAGCAACCAGAGTCCAGAACGGAGCAGGACCATCTGGCACAGCGCCGGATCTGGGGGGCACACACTTAGAACATGTTGATCCAATCCCGGGAAGAGATTCAAGGACATCCGGGCAACCTGGCGGCAATGGAGGGATGAACGCTCAACTAGGGCGGCAGACACCTGAAAGCTCACACGGACTTGGGGGGCAGCTCGAAGGTAGTGAACAAGGACTGCAGATTGGAGACAATGATAGATTGGCAGAGATGGTCAGGCGAGCCATGAGAGGCGGATTAGTAAACAGAGATCTTGAAGACGTAAACAGGAGTCCCTTCTCTCCTACGATTAGGATGGCTCGGAACCCACCAGAATTCAAGTTACCATCAGTGGAGATGTACGATGGGAGGATGGACCCTGCAGTCCATCTAACGAGGTATATAAGGCACATGGAAGTGCTGGGGGCATCACAGGAAGTCATGGCCCGGTGCTTCCCATTGTATTTGACAGACATAGCAGCCTTATGGTTCAGACAGCTAGAGAGCGGCTCTATTGGGACATGGACCGATTTGATTGAGAAATTTATGAGGCAATTCAGGGTTCACATTTCAAGGCCTAAGAATGTGATGAGTTTGGCAACGCTAAAGCAGAAAGCTGGGGAGTCTTTGAGGAATTTCCTGACGCGATTCAATGCGGCAGCAACATCGGTGGATCGGCCAGATCCATCCATGGTTATGATGGCAGCTGTGTTCGGAATAGTTGACGGCACAGAATTCAAAAATTCACTAACTAAGGATCCGCCTATGGATCTAGGAGAATTCTATCACGAGGCAGAAAAGTTTTTGCGATTGGAAGACGCTAATGCTGAAAGGGAAGAAGGAGAGGGAATAGATGTTTGTGCACTTAAAGACAAAAAGCCTTTTGAAAAGGATTCAGACCAGGATAAAAGAAAACGAAAGGCTGAGGACAATGGTGACAGGCCAAAGCGACTACGGAGAGAGCCACGATTCACCACTTATTCAGAGCTGAATGAGAGTTTGGAGCGAATCTACCAAGATACCCGAGAGCAAGTCCCCTACCGTAGGCCAATACGAAGGGACCCCACTGTTGACGAAAGGAAATCAGACAGATATTTCTTATTCCATGAACTAAATGGTCATAACACTAACGACTGTAGACATCTGAAGGATGAGGTGGAAGGGCACATCAGGAACGGTATGCTACTTCAGTATGTGAGAAGGCGAGCTCCAGTAGTGGAACCAGAGCGACCACCATCTACATCAGCCAGGGGTGCCCCCGAGCCGGGACATCGTATGATTATCAATTAGTTGAAATAACGATGAACAAGTCGTAAACCTCTCACCAACACGGGTAAGTCATTTACACATGTGCGAGATCACGAGCGGTCCATAGGCATGCTCTGAATGACTATTAACCCTATCGTTGTGGGAGTTTACACTTTGACATCCTCGCTTTGCTTTTGTTTCATCTTGATTTGAATATTTGAACTTGATTTTGTTTAACATTTCTGCTAAAGACTTATTTTCCGTGAAAAAATGCTACTTGTGATTTCATAACGGCTAAGCCACTTACACATGTACGGGATCGCGAACGGTCCCTAGGCATGCTCTGAGATGGCGATAAACCGTCGTAACAAACAATCCGGGAATTCACCCGAACGTGAAATCTGGTATTGATGATACTAAGTCCCTCCCCGGGCACACTCAATTCGCCTCGAATGGCACCCGACCTCGAACGGTCACAATTCGCCATGAACGGCACCCGACTTCGAACGGTCACAATTCGCCATGAACGGCACCCGACCTCGAACGGTCACAATTCGTCACGAACGGCACCCGACCTCGAACGGTCACAATTCGCCACGAACGGCACCCGACCGTGAACGGTCACAATTCGCCACGAACGGCACTCGACCGTGAACGGTCACAATTCATTTAGTATAACATTCGATCGCGAACGATCACATTTTGCCGCGAATGACATCCGGCCTCGAACGGTCCCATATTTCCTTAAATGACATACGGTCACGAGCGATCGTCATTCGTGGTCAGGAAAAGCTATCAATTTCTTTGTAGGTCATCAACAGGATATGAACATCCAGCTTATGGCATTTCAAAACACACCTTCCTATCGCAAGGCATGTTTTGGGGGGCAAGTGTTAACCCGCCTTTTGGCAAGGCCGCGGATAGACGGGTTTAACTTAATCAACTACATGTTCGTCAAGGCTAAAGTACGGTGGATTCAGTCGACTGGATGGATGGATGATGCAACATGCTTGGAAGATGGAAATATGATTGGATAAAGATGAATCAACTATAATTTGGGTCTAGGAAACATGGTTCGGCATTAAACATGGTTCGGCATGATATGGTTCAGCACAAATGGTTCGTCTGGCATTCACGTTCGAATAGCGTTCAAGAATACTCGGCATACATATAGCATCTGGCATACATGAGTGGTTCGGCATTCCAGGAAAACTCGGCATTCAGTAGCGCTCGGCATCCAGGAGCGCTCGGCATTAGAGATCGTTCGGCGTGATGGGCGCTCGGCATTAGAAACTGTTCGGCATCAGACATGGTTCGGCATGATGGAGGTTTGGCACTAAGGATCGTTCGGCATTGGATAGAGCGCTCGGCATAAATCTCGTTCGGCATCTGGAAACGTTCGGCATTGGATGGATCGTTCGGCATCAAGGAGCGTTCGGCATTGGATGGATCGTTCGGCATCAAGGAGCATTCGGCATTGGATGGATCGTTCGGCATCAAGGAACGTTCGGCATTGGATGGGTCGTTCATCATACCTCACCTCGCTCGGCATCGCACCTCTGTACCTCGATACCTCGGTACCTCGCACCTCCCAATGTTCGGCATGAGGAGATCGTTCGGCATTGGATGGATCGTTCGTCATCAAGGAGCGTTCGACATTGGATGGATCGTTCGGCATCAAGGAGCGTTCGGTATTGGATGGATCGTTCGACATCAAGGAACGTTCGGCATTGGATGGGTCGTTCGTCATACCTCACCTCGCTCGGCATCGCACCTCCATACCTCGATACCTCGGTACCTCGCACCTCCCAACGTTCGGCATGAGGAGATCGTTCGGCATTCACACCTTGTTCGGCATTCATCGTTCGGCATCTATGGTTCGGCATATGGAGACCACTCCATTTGGGCTGAGGTACTTGGCTGCCAGGCCCACCAGGAAAGTCCAACCCATCTTTGTCTATAAATAGAGAGGCAGGGGCACAGTAAAAAGGGAATCTTCTTTCTGTTCTCTTACTTTCTCTTTTCTAAGGCTAAGGCAACTCTGTCACTTTGTAACTGTAATCGATCATTACAGCAATAAAAAAGTAAACTTCTAAGTGGACGTAGGCCGGAGTTAGCCGAACCACTATAAAATCTGTTGTTCTTTACTGCTTTCATTTCAGTTTTAACTGTTCTTCACATTATTACTCTCTACATATACTCTATCTCTGAGCTGTGATTGGTATTTGGTGCTTTCATCTGGATTTGGGGGTTAGTGACCAATTTTGGCGCTAACAGTTCTAATGAGGAATGAAGTCCATCCATTAGTGTTTGCCCCTGAGGAGTTGACGGCTGACATCTCAATCGCGGAAAGTAAGAAAATGGAGAAATGGACGTTTACTACTTTACAGCTAGCTATGGGAGATAATGTTATCTCAGAGATTAACAGTAAGACCACTGCTAGGGGCATTTGGACTAAGCTGGAAAATCTCTACTTGAAGAAATTTCTAACTAACTGTCAAATATTACTGAAGCCATTTTTCACCATGCGGATGAGAGAGGGTACTTCTGTGAAGAACATCTTAATTTCTTTGATGATCTCGTGATGAAGATGAAGACTGTTGACTTGAAGATGGATGAGGAGCAAATGACCATGATTCTTTTGTGTTCTCTTCCAGAGCGATACACAGGTTTCGCTAACAGCCTTATCTTCGCTAGAGATACATTAAAAGTGGAAGATGTGAAGTCAGACGTTCTATCTGAGGGCTTGAGAGATCAGATGAAAGAGATAAGTGAAGGAAGTAGAGGTGGAAGTAGTAGTCATAGCCTATTTGTTGAAAAATGTAGAGAAGGTATTGGCACGCTAGAGGGCGTTCCAAGTCCAGGAAGCCCGGTAATGGAAGGAGAGGAAAGTCTAAGGATGGAAAGTTCTTTATCTGTAAGAAACATGGTTATTGGAAAAAGGATTGTCCAAATTTGAAGAAGATGGATCTTCATCATTTGTGATGGAGAAGTCTGTATCTGACAATGTGTTGTCTACAGCAGTATCGGATGTCTCAGACCATTAGGTGTTGGACTCGGGGGCATCTTTCCATATAACGCCTAATAAGGATTACTTTAGTTCTTTTGTTGGACGAGAGGGAAGCTCTATTCTTATGGGCAATGATGCTAGCTATAGAGCAATGGGTGAAGGTACAGTAAGGATCAGGATGTTTGACAGAGTGATATGCACTTTGACAGGTGTCTGGTATATTCTAGGTCTTCGGAAGTCCTTAATTTCTTTAGGACAATTGGCATCTTTGGGATGTAAGGTAACTATCGAGAAGGATAGTCTGAAGGTTTCAAGAGGTGCGTAGTTCTTATGAAAGGAGATGTGTTTCGAAATCTATATTTGCTGAAAGGAACCACAGTTCTTGGAGAGTCATGTGTTGGAGTAGATAGTTCTCGTGCATTGGATGCGATAAAGCTTTGGCATCTCAGGTTGGGTCATATTGCAGAGAAGGGCATAGAGTGCCTTCGGAGATGGAAGATGATCAAAGGAGAAAGCTTCGACAAGATGGAATTTTTCCAGGAGTGTGTGTTAGGAAAGCAAACTAAAGTATCTTTTGGAGTTGGACTCCATAGATCACGGTGAGTACTTGAGTACGTGCATATAGATGTTTGGGGACCGGTTGCTACTCCTCCTCTTGGAGGAGCAAAGTATTTTATCTCTTTTATTGATGACTTTTCTCGAAAAGTATGGGTGTATGTAATGAAAGCCAAATCAGAAATTTTTGAGAAATTCAAAGACTGGAAAGCGCTTGTTGAGAACCAATCTGGCTCTAGGTTGAAGGTGCTGAGATCTGATAATGGCAGTGAATTTGTCTCTAGGGAGTTCCTCGACTTTTGTAGACAGCATGGCATTCAGAGACATTTCACTACACCCGAAGATCCGCAATCCAATGGGGTTGCAGAAAGGATGAACGGGACTCTACTGGAGAAGGTCGTTGCTTGAGATTGACGACGGGCTTGTCTAGAGGCTTTTGGGCTGAGGCATTATCAACTGCGGCGCATATCATAAATCGAATTCCATGCTCAGCCATAAATGGGAAGATTCCAGAGGAGAAGTGGAGAGGTAAAGCAGTGTATCTTGGTTACTTCCGGATTTTTTGTTGTCCTGTGTACGTTCACCATACAGGTGATGACAAGTTGGAGGCTAGAGCATACAAGGGCGTACTAATGGGATACACTGATGGTATCAAAGGGTATCGAATTTGGAACCCTGTTGATCGGAAGATTGTTCATTCCCGACATGTTACCTTTGATGAGTCTGTTATGTTCAATCCAAAGGAGAAGCTACCTACCACATCATAAGATTCTGATAGGCCTAAGGAGATGGAAGAAGTTCCCATGTTCCAGCCAAATAGTAGAGTTGTTGTTGATGCTATCGAGGAAAACGCAGTTGATGAAACATCATAGGATAGTCCACAGGTACCTTCTAGTAGTGCTGGTGATGTGCATGAATCTAGAGGAAGTTTAGTTCAAGGTGGAGCTGAAAGGAGTTTAGACGAAGCAGTACCTATCTGGGTCAGTCGTAGGACTATTAGGCCGCCCGAAAGGTACGATGATTGGCAGTTTGCAAACCTTAGTCTTGGTGATCGGTTTAACTATGCCCTACATGTGGTTCATGAGGAGCTGCTTGACCTTGATGAAGCTTTGAAGTCATATGGCAGTTCAAAGTGGATGTGCGCTATGGAAGAGGAGTTAGAGACGTTGAAGAAGAACAAGACCTGAGATTTGGTACCACCTCCTCAAGGAAGCCGAGCCATAGGTTGCAAGTGGGTATTCAAGGTGAAGGATGATGGGAGATACAAAGCTAGACTAGTTGCTAAAGGGTTTTCACAAAGAAAGGGATTGGAGTATGATGAGATATTCTCTTCCATAGTGAGGCATACGTCCATCCATATTTTGCTCGCTATCGTCGCAGCTCATGACTTGGAGCTGGAGCAACTAGACGTGAAAACCGCTTTCTTGCACGGAGACTTGGATGAGACCATCTACATGAAGCAGCCAGATGGATTTGTTGTAGATGGGAAAGAAAATTAGGTTTGAAAATTGAAGAAGTCTTTGTATGGACTTAAGCGGTCGTCTAGACAATGATACAAGAGGTTTGACTCTTTTATGCTTTCACTTGGTTTTGATCGTAGCATCAAAGATGCTTGTGTGTATTTCAAGAATTTAAAGAATGGTAGATGGGTGTACCTACTCTTGTACATGGATGATATGTTGATTGCTTCCAAGGATAAAGCTAAAATCGATATTTTAAAGGGAAAGCTAAAAGCGAAATTCGAAATGAAAGACCTTGGAGAAGCAAAGAAAATTTTGGGTGTGGAAATCCAAAGGGATAGAAAGCTAGGACTTTTGAGTCTCACTCAAAAGGAGTACATTCGAAAGGTGTTTGCTCGGTTTAGTATAGAAGGGGCAATGGCAATCAGCACACCCATGCCTTTGCACATACAGCTTTCTAGTAAAGGCTCTCCGATCTCAGAAAAGGACAAGGCTTATATGATGAAGGTCCCATATGCAAGTGCAGTTGGTAGCTTGATGTATGCCATGATCTACACTAGGCCTAATATAGCATAGGCTATTGGATCGGTGAGTAGATTCATGGCGAATCCAGGAAAGACGCATTGGGAAGCAATAAAGTGTATCTTCAGATATCTTAGAGGAACTCCAAACCATGGACTTGTCTTTGGCCGCAGATATAGACAGCTTGGTAGGATTTTGCGATTCCGACCATGTCGGTGATAGAGATCAAATGAAGTCAACCTCCAGATATGTGTTCACCATAGGTGGGACAGCGATCAGTTGGAGAGCAAGGTTGCAGACGATTGTGGCTTTGTCTACTCAGAGGCATAGCTCATAGCTACGGTTGAAGCAGCTAAGGAGGCGCTTTATTTGAGGCGACTGTTGTGTGATTTGGGCTTTGATACGAAGGCGTGGATGTGTACTATGATAGTCAGAGTGCAATTTACTTAGCTGAAAATCTAGCATTCAGCTCGAGGACAAAGCATATTGAGGTGAGAGAGTCGTTCCTTGTCTCGATGAGTGAAGAGAAGCTAGTTCGTCTTCAGAAGAATCACACAAAGGAGAACGCAGCAGACATGTTTACCAAGTCATTGCCTGTTGCTAAGTTTGAGCATTGCTCGGACTTGATTTTCTTAATGAAGTGCTAGGTGCCACAGGGTGGCATGGGGGGAGAGTTGAGATGGTTCATGGAGACGTTTGTTTTCATGGTGGAGATTGATAGGTTCTACATAGACTGGGTACTTCAAACACTTTGTTGACGGGCGGTGGCCATGGCGGAGTTCGTTGATAGAGTGTAATGGGTGATGGCATTGCCGAAGCTTATTGGGTAAGTATCCATCGCTTGATGCATGAAGGTGTAGATGAAGTTGGATGGCTTATATGGAATTCAATATCAATGTGGAGATTGTTAAAATTTGATACTTGAATTTGAAGAAAAAGGAGGAGCGAAACCCCCCTGAATTTGAAGAAAAAGAAGGAGCAAAACTCTAGAGTTGAAATCACCGAACGATGTTTTGAAGCAGGAAGAAGAAGGAAGGCCGAACCAGATTTGATGAAGGGGAATTCGTTCGGAAAAATTGAAGATGAGATTTGGAGCGGTGAAAAATAAAGGGAAGTCTCATTCGGTAAAATGGAGGAGCGAAAGAAAATTGCCGAACGAGTTGTTTTGTTCGGTGATTTGCCGAAGGAGATATTCTGTTCGGTGTTTTGCCAAACGAAATTTTTCGTTCTGTATTTTAATGCCGGTCCAATTTTTTTCGCTCGGCGTTTTGCCGAACCAAAGCAGATGCAATGCGAACCAAACCCCAAGGCTACTATATAGCGGCTACCCCTCCTCATTTTTTCACTTTATAAATAGAGGAGCTTCCAGACAACAATTACAGCCGAAAATTGAGAGCTAATTTCAGCCAATTTCAGAGCCATCCTAGAGAGCTGAAACTCTGCAGAATTTTGTCTGTATTGTTAATTCTTCTTGTGTATAGCCTCCAAAAGTGAATCAATCTTATAACTCTAATCTTTCAGTGATTAATAAAATATCCTTTCCTCAAGTGGATGTACACTACCTCGCCGTAGTGGAAGCACTATAAATACTGGTGTTATTTATTTTTCTGCATTGCATAGATCTGTGACTGTCTGTTCTGGTGTTCATCTTTTATTTGTTCCGTCTCACTACAACCACGATTCAGTTGTTTTCCGCTGCATTAGATTTTTATTCCCTTAGACTAATCATCTGAAGGGATTTTCCCGACAATAAATTCATATAACAAGCACGGATATACTATGAATGAGGTTTGAAATAGAGGATCGGGAATGGAGATTTTTAGGCTCCAACTAAAATCTATAGTGCCAAATATTAGCAAACAACTTTGAATTCAGATGAAGATATCAATTATAGAGATGAAGTTAAAATTGTACATGATTCATAAAGAAACACTCCTGGATAAAATTAAGGGTTGGCCACTTCTGAACAGTACGTGTTTCTCATGATTCCTTCTACATTATAATCCATGTTATATGTGCAAATGGTTCAATATTAGAATTGATTTACAATTAAGTGACCTGCCACGAACAAAGTTCTAAATATTACCTTTAGATGCAGTAAAAAAAATATGATTGTTAATAAAAGTTCAAATACATTAACTCAACCACACAATGTCAATATGAACAACATTGGTCATAAACAAAACAATACAACAACAATCTAATTCGTCTCATATGCAAATTTAGAGTGAACCAGTGTGTTGTTTTTTGATGGCATAAATAATGAACATCCAACACAAGTTAGGTGGAGAAAAAGGAAATATTATTTCGATTAACTATAATGTAACTAAAGCACTACTGCATTTAATCTACAACTAAAAACTCAGAGACTTCTTTCTCATATCATTTATGATTTGTGTTATCCTTACTTCTCACTTCATAGTAAAAGAGCAACAAATTAATATTGTAAAACGCGACTAATTTTTACTTCATAGGGTTGTTAAATGAAAAAAATAATTGTAGGAAACATTTATATTACCATCATTAATAATTTAACTTGGACATAACATATAACAAACGATAAATGAAGTATAACAGTAGAGGGTAATGTATCTTTACTTTGGAGTAGGCATTAGCACAACAAATGACATTTTCATCTAATAATGAATTAAGTATACCATCAATGATAAAGCAGCATGCATGTTTTCATCCATCGTTAATTAATAAGAAAGAAGCATATTCCTACGCAGAACAATATCACTAAAGGACAAAGTGAATATAAATGGCAGGAAACAATTATAGCAATAAAGGGAAATTATCAGCAGATCAAGATTCATATGAAAACATGTAGAGAAGCAGTAGTAAGATATCAGATCTAAAAATTTAAAGAACTCACAATCAAACGCAAATATTAAAAATTCGAGAACGTACAGGCATCCAAACCACCGCAGTTCAAGTAATTAAGAGAAAAATAATGATTGAGTGCGAGTACAACATTTTGCCACATAAGCAGATTTTATATGCTGCGTTTAGGTTTAAGTAATAGATCTCTAGGGAAATTCGTATCAATAAGTAAAAAGAAGAAAGAACAAATCACAGTAGCCCACTTGGCCCATGAATACCTCAGGGGATCCAGGAGAGAGCTAATTCGTGGCGGCTGCTCCCAAAATCCAGAAAATCAGTCAATAGACGACAAAAAGAATAGAAGACAAAAAAGAAGACAGGGCTCTAGGTCAAACAATGATCAATTCAATCTTGGAGGAGGTAAGTATGTGATCTCGATCTAAAAAATCAATACTATTTTTTGTCCTGCTATCAAATTCCCAGACCAGATGATTAGGACACTGCAATTTAATTTTCCTGTGTTCTCTATCTTGAATCAACCACTGTATGGGTTCAAGAACACCATAGCCCCCGTTTTCCTCTTCTTCTTCTTTTTTCCCTCATTTTTAAGCAAATCTTTGTAGATGATTCTAAAACTGAATCCAACTCAATTGTATCACATTGCTATGGCGACTTTATTCATCGCCGCATTAGCAATCGTTGGACTAGCTTGGTTCCTCATGTTTGGCATTGACCTAATCACCAAGACCGCTGTCCGAGTAGCAACACTAGCCCTTGCAAGATTCAACAATTTACTCGGTTAGTTAACACACTATTAACCATTTTACCGTCTTATTCTCTAACATATAATGTAACTTTATGAGATTTTCATTTATAGAGTCAGGAGAGAGATGGATGAATCAGCAGCACCACAATAGGAGGCGGACAGAAGTAGAACTGTTATCCCGCCTTTTGGCAAGGCCGCGACACCAAGGACTTAACTAGAAACCGGTGACAGATTGTCTCGAAGACCGGCTACGCGCAAGGATCGCTATGGATGTCGATGAATTTTGTCTGAGTCCGGATCGGGCTACAATTGATAAGACATGTCAAGCAAATCCATAAGAGCCAGCATTCCAAATCTCAAGTCAATCCGAGTTCGTACGCTCAAGATATCATCGATGAAAAATGGAGTAAATGGCCTAAGTTCGAATCCATAGGCCGAGCCTATGATTCGAATCCATCAACATAAATTTACTCCGAATCGATCGCTATATCCTTGGTTCATATCCATCAGAAGATAGCATGGTTCGAATCCATCTGAAGTAGCCTTAGGTTCGAATCCATCGAGAGGAAGAGCTTTGAATCCACGAAGCATACCCTGCTTCGAATCCATCAAGCAAGCCGTGGTTCGAATCCATTGAACCACTCCCTACTTCGAATCCATCAGAGGGAAGGTCCTTCGAATCCATTAGTACACCTTGCTTCGAATCTCCATGATGAGACAACTCTGAACCAATCCACAGTAGCATGTCTAGATCGATTCGAACAGACACTGGTTCCATCGATTCGAAGGGAGCGGACCTTCGAATCCACTGCCTCGAATCCATTAAGTCAACGCAACTGAAGCCATGGATTCGACCCTGTCAACCTGGAGTAAAAAGCGGCTCGATGCGAGAAATGCGCGCCACGCCACCATCTTCACGTGCAGGAGCATGGAGTCGACCCTATGGATTCGAACCATATCGATTCGAACGAATCCATAGGACGAAGAACACAGCATTGAATCGATCATAACTCGAGACCCACAAGTCCAAATGCTATGAAATTTTCACAGAAGCTTAAACACATGATGAAGAATGTTCACACCAAATTTCACTCGATTGGACACTTTCTTGATCGATTCGAACCAAGGGTCGAATCGATCCCAAAGTGGGCCCGGGTCTCCAGATTTCGGCCATGTGGACCCCCTCACGTGCCAGAAGCGGTCTCCCCGAATTTTAGGCGAAATATCAGCCTCCTACACCTATAAATAGAGCCCCTGGTCATTCAGAAAAGGGGTTGGATAATTCTAAGTACTAAAGAGCGCCCAGATTCTGCCAGATTTACTCCAGAACACCACCGCTGCTTTAGATTGACACTTAGCATATAAATTCAGTTGTATTACAGTATAAATAATTGTAATATTCAAATATCGAGCAATAAAATCATCAAACTTCATAGTGGACGTAGGCAAAACGCCGAACCACTCTAAATCGCTTGTCTTTGCAATTTACTTTCTGTTATTTGGAGTTTTTGTTAGATAATCCACAGTTTTAATTTTCATTCTTCACTTTTATCTCTTCAAAAACTTCCGAAGAGTGTTGTGCCCATTTTTGGTACAAACACTTTGGTGCTTTCACCGAGAAAAACCAGCTTTTTCTCCTGCTCCTTGGATCTACCATCGATATCGGGTTGCATAAATCCAAGAGGAAGATCCAAATCTCAAATCCAGAATCCTTCCATTCTATTCAGATTTGCATAAAGTCTAGGAAAAGGATTCACTATTCAAAATGGTTAGCACAAGAACCGCTTCTACAACTGCTGGACAAGAAGGAAGGGATGGACAAAACCCTGCTCAACAGCAGCCATCCAACCAAGACAACACTGCTCACTCAGATCCGTCTGGGGCAGTCACTAGACAAGAATTCCATGTGTTGCTTCAGGAACTGACACAAAGTCGTCAACAGTTGGTCGAACAGCTGTGTGCGAATATTGAATTGACAAACCAGCTGAACCGCCAGGGCCGTTGGAGGTCCAGAAGGGATGACATTTCCCGCTCATCCACTGAAAACTCTGCCTCATCTGATTATCATCATAGATCTACCCGTCCCCGATTGGACGGGAATCATGCTCAAGTTACCGGATATCAACCCGCCCTGACTGTCGGACAGTTAAGGGCAGGACCGTCAACCAGCTTCCAGGCTGGGCCCTCAGCACGAGGTGGACGTACTCCACAGTATACTACGGACAATCATGTCACAGCTGCCACAGTGGAAACAAGGGCTGATACCCGACATCTTCCAGATTCAAGTAATCAACAGCATGGACGTACTTCTGAACCATACGCCCCAGAAGATGCTGAGCCGAGGAGGCAAAACTTGGACCGTCGACAGCGCCCGGTCCAAACTCGCGCTGTGGAACCCGACCACACCTTAGCTCAGCATGCTTAAAATGTAGCAATGCCAGACATTTCAACTATGGTACGTCAGATGATCCGCGAAAGCCAAGGCCTTACCAATGACGACTGGGGAATTTCCCGCAGTCACACTCCTTTCAAGGATGAGATACTATACGCTGAACCTCCTCGGTGATTCAGAATGCCGACTCTTCCTATGTACGAAGGGAATTCTGATCCCAATCAACACATTTTGAAATACGAATGGTCAATGAGCGCCGCAAGGGCCGATGATGCGATAAAGTGTCGAAGTTTCCCCATCTCTCTAGGAGGAATTGCAACGATGTGGTTTACAAGATTGCCACCTAGATCTATCTCTTCGTTTGATCAACTGGCTAAGAAATGTGTTGAACAATTTCGCATGCATGTCGCTAGGCCGAAAGATGTTAACCCTGTCCAGTGTTACCCAAGCTCGTGGGGAAACATTAAGGCGCTACCTGGAAAGATTCAACACGGCATGTGTGGAGATTAGTAATCCCAACGATAACTCAATTTTGATGGCATTAACAAAAGGAATTGATCCTGATTCTGAGTTTGGAAACTGGTTAGCTGGAAAACCACCCGCATCGTTGGACCGTTTCTACTCCAAAGCCGCACAATTCTTACGGCAAGAGGACGCGAAACAGTCTAGGAAGCAGGACGACGCGAGACCCGGAAGTGAAGGAATACAAAGTAATGTAGCAGTTAAACAGTCTGGCGACAATTCTGGAAAAGTTCAGCTAAACATACAGAACAAACAAACTCAACCAAGAGATAATAATGGTCGGGATAGGAAAAGAGATCCAAATCGAGGCCTAAGGCGTAGGGCTCCGATGTTCGAAAGTTATACACCATTAAATACCTCGTTGGAAAATGTGTACCTACAGACTTGCAACACTGAGAAGTATAAGAAGCCCGCTCCGAAGCGATCATCGGAAAGGCAGATTTAGACGGGAAAGTTTTGTAGATTTCACGAAAGTTATGGCCACAATACTAATGACTGTAGACACTTGCAGGATCTCATAGAAAAGCTGATCAGGGAGAGAAAGTTAGATCAGTTTGTACGGGCACCGCCGTCCGGTGGTGCAGGTCCGTCAAACCCAAACCGTACACAAAATCAAGAAAGATAAGAGGAACCCGCTCGTACAGGCGGGAGGCTAGTTATTAATACCATAAGTGGCGGTCCCCATCCAGCAGACAGAAGCTGGAGGGAAATGGAGTCGTATGCTAGCTCTATCAGGCATGCGAGCTTCGAATGCTGCAGTAGTTGTGAGGATGGGACTCCAGCTAAGCAACAAAAGACAATGTCTGATGATATCGTATTTAGAAGCAGAGATGTCGACAAAATCGAAGCTCCAACGATCGACCCACTGGTCATATCTTCCCAGGTTGGTCCTGCTTGGATGAAGAGGATCCTGGTTGACAGTGGGAGTTCTGTAAACATTTTATTCAAACGAGCCTATGATTTAATGAAGATGGAAGCAAAAGACTTGAAACCCTGCCAGTCTCGAGTTCACGGCTTCAAGGGTGTGCTACAATACCCGCTGGAATAGTGGAACTACCAGTAGAACTGGGGATTGGAGAATGCAGGAGAATCCGACTGCTGCAATTTGTTGTTTTAGACATCGCCTCACCGTATAACGCATTCTTGGGCCGACCTGCCCTCGCTTAATTCAGGGCAGCCATTGCCCCATGGTGTTTGACTTTGAAGTTCCCCAATGATCATGGGATTGGGGTCATTCAAGGAGATCAGGCAGCAGGAAGAGCCTGTTATGTTTCTGAACTGCGCGAGGCGCAGAAGAAGGAGAAAGGGAAGGGCGTAGAGGAATCTCTCTGCGTCCGTTTTGCTGATAATTGACAACTAGCGCCTGGGCCTCGGCCCGGGCACCACGACCAATTCCTTAAAGATCTTGACCCTAGAGACAACGAAGAAAAGGACGAATCTAAAGAGAATCAAGCTTCCCCAACCGAACTGACTGTGGACGTCCCGGTCAGTGAGGATGACGATTCAAAAGTATTGAAAGTTGGGTCTCAACTGGGAAAACAGGTACAACAGGAATTGGTCGAATTTCTCCAAGCAAATTTCGATGTTTTCGCTTGGACACACTCCGATATGTGCGGAATCTCACCAAACATCGCAAGTCACTCCTTGAATATTGATCCGCGACACGTTCCGATTAAGCAAAAAAGGCACGGTATGGATCCAGAGAGATCTGCCGCCCTTATGGAAGAGATTGACAAATTGCAATCAAATGGGTTCATCCGAGATGCTCTATACCCGGAGTGGGTGTCAAATCCAGTGTTGGTTTGAAAACCGAATGGGAAATGGAGAACTTGTGTCGACTACTCCGACTTAAACAAAGCTTGTCCGAAAGATAGTTTTCCACTTCCTCGAATTGACCAGCTCGTAGACTCGACGGCTGGCCATGAATTGTTATCTTTTATGGATGCTTATTCTGGTTATAATCAAATACCTATGCATTTACCCGACCAAGAGCACACCAGTTTCGTGACCGATTTGGGACTCTACTGTTACAGAGTCATGCCTTTTGGTTTAAAGAATGCCGGAGCGACATATCAACGTTTGGTCAATCAGATGTTCGCCGACCAGATCGGGAAGACAATGGAAGTTTATGTGGATGATATGTTAGTGAAATCCCGATTTTCCACAGATCACGTCAGAGATTTAGATTCAATGTTCCGCATCCTACGAGAATATGGAATGAAGCTTAACCCATTGAAGTGCCACTTCGGCGTTGCGTCCGGAAAGTTCCTCGGTTTCATCGTCAACGCTCGTGGGATAGAGGCAAATCCCGAAAAGATCTGGGCCATAAGAAACTTGCAAACTCCGAGAACCATAAAGCAAGTCCAGAGTCTCAACGGGAAGGTAGCAGCATTAAGCAGGTTCATTTCAAAATCCACCGATAAATGCATTCCTTTCTTTGATTTGATCCGGAAGGGAAAGCGAAACTTTGAATGGACCATGGAGTGTGAAGGTGCATTCCGATCACTGGTTCAACATCTCTCTACACCACCAATCCTGTCAAAACCGGTTGATCACGAACAGTTATACCTCTATCTGGCAGTATCAGAGCATGCGATCAGTGCTGCTCTGGTCCGAGAAGAAGATCGAGTGCAAAAACCGGTCTATTATGTTAGTAAACGATTAACCGGAGCTGAAAGAAATTACCCAAGGTTGGAGAAATTGGCTTATTGCCTAGTCATCGCCTCAAGAAAGCTTCGTCCTTATTTCCAAGCTCATCCGCTTACTGTGTATACCGATCAGCCGTTACGACAGGTCCTCACGCGGCCTGAGACGTCTGGTAGGTTACTCAAGTGGAATATCGAACTCAGTCAATTTGACATTACTTATGCTCCGTGGAAAGCCATTCAAGGGCAAGTCCTAGCTGACTTCATAGCTGAATTTACTGTTCCGGACGACTTACCCGAAACCAGCGAATTTCCTGAATATGTCTGGAAACTTTATACAGATGGTGCATCAAACGATCGGTGTTCGGGTGCTGGTGTTGTACTAGAAACCCCCGAAGGCCGATCCATATGCTATGCTTTGAAGTTTGATTTTCACGCAACCAATAACGAAGCTGAATATGAAGCTCTACTGACCGGATTAAAACTTGCCAGAGATCTGAGAATTATCGCTATAGAAATTTATTGCGATTCACAGTTGGTTGTGTGCCAGGTACGGGGAGAATATCAAGCAAAAGACCGAAGATTAGCTGCTTACCTAGCCCGAGTCCAGGAAGCACTGGATCAGTTTGATTATTATGCCATTTACTATATACCACGAGATCACAATCAAAAGGCCGATTCATTGGCAAAGTTAGCCAGCACAGGTGAAGCACAACAAATGGGCCTCGTCCCCGTCGAAACTTTGTCCTCCCCAAGCATCGATCAAACAAAAACGAATGATGTGTTTGAAACTTCTCCCAGCAGAGAATCATGGATGACTCCGTATCGAAATTACATTGAGAACGGGATATTGCCTGAGCATCGAAATGAGAAAAGGCAAATTCTACGAAAAGCTTCACGGTTCATCCTTCAGGACAGAGTCATGTATAGAAAAGGTTATTCTGTTCCCCTCCTCTGGTGTATCGCTCACGACGAAGTCAAACGAGTGTTACATGACGTACACGAAGGAGAATGTGGCGATCACACCGGTGGACAAGCGCTTGCTAAGAAAATACTCCGATATGGATATTACTGGCCGACAGTGAACCGAGATACGGCCAACTATGCCAGAAAGTGCGATAGATGCCAGAAACACGCTCGAATTCCGAGAGCCCCACCTACAGAGATAACTCAAATGGTCAGTCCCTGGCCCTTCGCTATGTGGGGTATCGATATCATCGGCGCTTTACCTCTGGCAAAGGGTGGTGCGAAGTACGCCATCGTCGCCGTTGACTACTTTACAAAATGGGCCGAGGTCGAAGCTCTCGCAACGATCACGACAAAGAAAGTGATAAACTTTGTAGTTCACAATATCATCTGTCGATTTGGACTCCCGCATACCATCATCACCGATAATGGAACCCAATTCGAAAGTTCAGAGTTCAAGAATTTCTGTCAACGGTTTCATATTCATAAAAAGTTCTCGGCAGTTGCACATCCACAAGCAAACGGTCAGGTCGAGGTTGTTAACAAAGTTATAAAATCCATCTTAAAGAAACGACTGGAGAAAGCTGGGGGCAAATGGGTTGATGAACTTCCTATGGCGTTATGGGCTTATCGAACAACTCACAAGATCGCAACCGGACACACCCCGTTTTCCTTATCTTATGGTTCGGAAGCCGTTATTCCAGTCGAGACGGAAGTATTTTCCCACCGTGTAACTTATTATGATCCGAAAACAAATGCGATATTGCTCGCCGAATCTTTGGATCTGCTGGATGAGAAACGGGAGGAAGCTGATTTGAGAGCGGCCGCATACCGAAGTCGCGTTGCCCGGTTGTACAATGCCAAAGTTCGACCCCGAACTTTTGAAATCGGCGATCTTGTCCTCAAGAGAATCTATTCGGTTCCTTCACACATGAAACCAAATTGGGAAGGACCGTACGTAATTACACAAAGGCTCGGAGATGGCACATTCAAATTGTCGACCGTGGACGGTCTTGTTTTGCCAAGGGCCTGGAACAGCGAGAGTCTCCGTCGCTACTACATATGACAGGCTTTATTTATTTTATTGTTTAGCAATTTCTTTTTGCATTTCAATTTTAGAATTTGTAATAAGGCAACTAACTTTGCCATATTTTCTTATTTCAGCAATAAAATACCATCTCTTCGAGCCAGAGCTGTGATTCATTAAATACAATGTACAACATCACGATGCACGAAGAGCTAAATTCCATCACACAGTGGAATTTATTCAACTAGGGAGTGGCTATGAAGAAATCAACCACTCACTAAATGAAACCCGAGCTCGGAGGCAAGCCATCACATCAGGCCAGATACGGGTTGATACACGACAACCCTCCACTTAACTCCGTACTCCCAGAGTGCGAGGCGGAGTATAAACATTTTTCCTAACTCCGTACTCCCAGTGTGCAAGGCGGAGTATAAACATTCATCAGACTCCGTACTCCCAGAGTGCGAGGCGGAGTATAAACATTTTTCCTAACTCCGTACTCCCAGAGTGCGAGGCGGAGTATAAACATTCATCAAACTCCGTACTCCCAGAGTGCGAGGCGGAGTATAAACATTCATCCAACTCCGTACTCCCAGAGTGCGAGGCGGAGTATAAACATTTTTTCTAACTCCGTACTCCCAGAGTGCGAGGCGGAGTATAAACATTAACAAAATCCCAGAGTACTCCGAGAGCGCAAGCTGGGTACCAACTCTCCACTTAACTCCGTACTCCCAGAGTGCGAGGCGGAGTATAAACATTCATCCAACTCCGTACTCCCAGAGTGCGAGGCGGAGTATAAACATTTCCAAAACCCCAGAGTACTCCGAGAGCGCGAGCTGGGTACAAACTTTTTACTTAACTCCATACTCCCAGAGTGCGAGGCGGAATATAAACATTTACTTAACGCCGTACTCCCAGAACGCGAGGCGGAGTATAAACATACGTCAACTCCACACTCATCCCCAATACTGGGCCAGAACCATAACACATAACAAGTTGAAGAAAAAAGGGAATAAATTTTCATTTCTACTACCAACAAGAAGAATCTGATTACAAAGTGGTTCAAAAAATTTCTACTAGTGGGAGCCGAATCCACATCTATACACGGCTATAGAAAAATCAACAAAATACTACCCCATGCAACGGAAAATTAAAGAAAGAGTTCAATCTTTCTTCTTCCTTATTTTCTTCTTCGGGGTAGCTCCACCAGACCCGCTGCATGATTTTCCCCTCAACCGCTTACTCTTTTCAGGCTTGTCCTCCGGCAGCGGCATAATATCAAAGTCTTCCTCAGAGCTTGAGGCGACGAAAATTCTTCTAGGAGGTCTAGTCGGAGGCATGGGAGCAGTAGTGGGAAGTGGAGCAGGAGCAGCTTCAATAACTACAGTACCGCCCGGTGAAATCACCATTAACGGGGCAGGCCCGGGCGGATTCCTACCAGCAGTCCCTGCTGCCATCTCGGCATCAATCTCAGCAATAACTTCATCCTCACGGAATGCTTGGGCCACATCGGATGTGCCCGTAGCTGGCATAGACAAAGAAACGGTTGGAGCAGCCCCACTCATAGCATCAGACGGGTTGACGGAGGGATCGATGGGTTCATTAAGAAGCTCCTCGATCATTTGAGCGCTGAAAGAAAACATGTTTGCATCTCCCTCTTCGCCAACCAAGGAAGAAGTCGTGATGGCTTCAGTAACGATAGCCCCTTGCGTTTGATGAGGAACTGGCAATGCAAGAGGCGCAGAAACAACAGCTTCAGTCACTGGAATGCGACAAAGCAAAGATTGTTAGCCAAGTGTGTTACTTAAGGTTCTTCACACTAAAATGCGGGAAGCGTTCGAATACCTTCCTTAGTCTGGACCGGAGTATGAGCAGGAGCGTCGGCGGAAGATAGTTGCGGCTGGTCGGGGTTATACGCAGGAACGGACTGGGGATCTACCGCACCAGTGGTTTCGGGCAGTGTTGGAATTACAGCTTCAACACTTGCGTCGTGATGCGCGATCCCCGAACCTTCGCATGTCTCTAAAGATTGAACACCAAGCTTTTCTTTCGCCATAGAAATCACCGCCTCGTGAAGGACTTTCCTCTCATCCTCAGTGAGCAAACGCATCTCCAGCTCAAAGTCATCAAGAGTTTCGTCTGGATGCATTGCTCTCTTCTCTTCCACCAGCCTGGTCCAAGCATTGTATAGAATCATGGAATCATCTCCCAGCCACGCTAAATTTCTGTGCTCTAGCACATTAGCGTTGTACGTGACCAAGAGATCGTCAAACTCAGCATCCAGCCTGGACCTCTCCTCCAAAATCCTCTCTTGAATTTCTGCTTCCGCAGACTTAGTCTTGACCGCCGCCGCAGCAAGCTCGGCTCTAAGAGAAACAGCTTGGTCACAAGCCTCTTGAGCAGTGGCGTTTGCATCGTCCTTCTCCTTCACCACTTCCGAAAATTTGGCCTTGAGCTCGTTCAGCTCCTTAACGGCTAAGTCTCGCTCGGCAGCGATAGTGGTATTGCGGTGGCCCATCTCCTCTACCGTGGCGCAATGTTCTTGTTGCATCCTAGCCATTTTGGCCACGGCGTCCTCGTGCTTCTGGAGAGTTTGAAGTTCAGAATTCCGGGACGTCTCCATTTCAGATTGAAGAACTTCAATGATACGGTCCTTCTTGACAATGTCAGCATCACGCTCAGCGATAGTCTTCGCCCGGTCAAAAGCTACTCTGGAAGCCTTCACGGCTGCCTTATACCACTCCTTATACTGAGCATAGAAATCACGGATATAACTATGAGCGACGTTCTCAGCATCCGAGGGAATTCTTTTCAGATTAGGAGGGAAGACATAGCCATCCATGCAAATTTCAGGAAAGTCATTTTTCATTTGGGCAAGTTTGGCGGCTCCTTCACTTGTCAGTTCAGCCGGAGCCTGTTCTATTATTACGGTTGTTGGTGGTTCCATTCTCGGCCGCTGAGTATCGGGCCGTGAAGACTGAAAAGGCGGCTGCTGCTGCTGGGAAGGCCCTGGAAGGTCTATTGGGGCCCTAGGAGGCGGAGGAGAGCGAGATCGGGATCGGCGCTGATATCCTCGATCTCTGTCAGAATAATCATGGCCAGAGTGGCCACGCGAATAATCTCTATCTCTATCATAGCGCTCCTGGCTAGAATAACCATGCCTGTAATCCCTGTCAGATTCCCGCCGACGGGAATCAAAATGAGAAGACGAATGGCGCACGTTGCGGAGCCTATCTAAAGTAGATCCTCTGCCTGACATCTCACCTGCGATAGGAAAAAATTACGGATTATAATCCGATAAAGCAATATTTACTATGCAAAAGTCGTGAAGTGCCGTGGAAGTGTGTGCAAATGTGTAAACCCCCAAACCGACCGGAAGTGTTGACCGAGCTTAAAGGAAAGGGCTCGTTCATATTAAAGACATCTTGGAATTCTTCCAACCTAGGATTATGAGAAATTGATATATAATCTGGGATGGGAATATCGTCAAGCCCTTTAAAAATATCTCTCGAATGAGAAGGGGCGGCCTCAGAAATCATGACTCCGAAAATGGGAGGAGACACATCTACAGATTTCCACCCCTTAGACTTAAGTTTTTTGAAAACGGCGGCCTTGCCTTTCCGTCTTCCCCCCGACTCTTCAAAATTTCCCGAGAAATCAGCCATCGGCTCCGAATCTGTATGGGTTCTTTCCTCGTCGCTCACTTCGGTTATTCTGATTCCGGGCATTTCCTTCGCCATTTTTCTCTTCATTCTCTTCTTGCTTTTCTTCTTTGAGGCGGGTTTCGCCAAACCTTTAATGACTATACTTTGATTGATTTCGATCAAACCAAGAGTTCTTAAGTTATAATCGTTCAGCACCGAGTCGATATGTCTCAACTCGCTTGGAACTTCTTGAAGACTTCGGACAATGCCCCTGAAGTACCCGCCATCGGGTCTGGAGATAATGGATGTAAAAGAAGTGAGATAGATGTCAATACTAACGCCAAAAAGCTATTGGTCAAGAAAACAGGTTAAGGCGCTTACGTCTAGACAACCATCGCCTAGCGAAACCCGGAGGGCACCGAACGTAGAACCATTCGTTCTTGAAATAACTCAGTCGGGTCCATGCTCCAACAACAACTTGGCAATTTCTAACTGCTTCCAGAAATGTAAAAGATGGGCTATCGCCCCTGCTCTTGAAATTAAATATATGTGTAATCTCGGTTGGCCTTGGCGGGCGAAAGAGACAATCCATAAATATGACAAAGGCACTGTTCAGCAACGCGTGCCCGTTGGGATGAAGTTGCGAAGGAGCGATTCCTAAATATGATAGCATCCCTCTGATATATTGATTGAAAGGAGGGAGAGTTCCGGCCGCGCAAGCATGGCGGTAGAAAGCTGTATATCCATCGGGCGGATTGTGCGGTCTATCATCGGCACTAGGTAATAACACATCGTCCAGAGATATGTTATGCTTTAAGCATATTCGGCCCAACAAAGATTCGGAAATGTTAGATTGGACAGAGTCAACGGGGTCCTCAATAAATATCGCCTTTGGTAACTCGTTTGGAGCTGGGTCGATTATGTCGGCAGGAATATCGGGAATCTCAAGCACTGGAGGAGTCAAGCTCTGTACCTCTTGCTGTTGGGAGCTCGAAGATTCCATAACTAACTAACTCATCATCAGAAAGCAACGTTAAGTTCATAAACAGCCCGTGCATGCCCTAGTGTAGTGTGTATGAATGTGTCGTGCAGTACAAGTGTTGTGCATTACTTAAACAAATTCTACAGACTGAAACAAGATGTACGAACGACGGAACTCTGGAAATCAAGATTGGGAATGACCGTCATCGCTGACCGTCATACCCACGCCATCCAAATGCTACTGACCAATTCAATTATAAGTCTGTTATGTTTTTTATGTTTTTGGTTAAGTCATAATTCTATCGACGAGCTTCAAAAGGAAATCAAGCATAGTCTTGCAGTCAGGTTCGGGTAGGCGAGGCCGAAGCTCGTCGGAGTCAAAAAGTCAAAAAGTTCGTTAAGTTCATCCGATTTCAACTAGAAGTTGGTCATAGTTCGTATCCATCAGGAGAGCTACATTCCACAAACTGAAGACGTTCGAATCGATCACCTCGGACCGATGCACTTCGAATCGATATAACGTCGACTCGATGAACTTCGTATCAACATAAGCCCTTGGAACGTTACCCGTTGCATCAGGTGAAGGATCACTTCGAATCGATCGATGGAGCAAACTTTGTATCGATCGGATTCAGTGCCTTCGAATCGATCATGGAATCATCACATCGAATCGATTCGAAGGCCCCACATCCAGGATCGATTCGAACGTCTCCAAAGAGGGTCAATACGAGGCGAAGAGAAGACGATAATCCTTCAGGATCTCTCCTTCTCCAAGGAAGGTCGCAACAATTCATCGCGCTTCACCCATCGACTCGACCCCTTGGACTCAGATCTCACAACAATTCCCCGTTCCATCGTTCTCAAATTCGACTCAGTCCAGTAATTACCTGGTTAAGTATGGATTGAGAGTGAAAGTGTAAAGGATTTGATCGATTCGTGAAGGCTTATCTCTCAAGGTCTGGAAGATCGATACGAAAAAGAAGCAAAGTAACAGTAAAAAGTAAAAAGAAAAAATGAAGTTAGCCACGCGTATTTATATGGGTTCCAGGGACGACTCGAGGCTCTTCGTCTCCCGGTCATGTTGACCGATCATAGTAGGTCACTACCCCATCGATTCGAACGATCGCTCGACTACACATCACCTTCGAATCCATCCCTTAGTTCGAATCCATCGACTCTCCGAATCCACTAAGGCGGCGTTAACACGGGGCTTCATCGATACGAAGCTACACCAATTCGAACCTCCATCGATACGAAGGAGTTGGCAAAAACAGAATTGAAGACGCCATGTACCCATCGATTCGAAGTACCGACCTCATATCCATCGACACACAGTATCGATACGAAGCATCATCGATTCGAAGAAATAACCGAACAGAGGCTGGATTGAGAATCATATCGACTCGAAGCACGAGGTCCCTCAAACCATCGGTTCGAGGCAGTCAACAGAGGACGAATCTAGATCACTGTACCCCATCGATTCGAAGTGCCTACTTCGAGACCATCGACTCAAAGCGGATTGAGAAACATTGATTCGAATAATCCTCTTGAATCCATCGAAAACGATCGAATGGGGATAAACGCACCGCTTTGAATATAAAATTATTACTTGACTACCTTGTACAACGGTTCAGGAGATGATCGATACCAAGGAGTAGTCATGGACAATCATCAGTACACTGATTAGGCTCGAATCTCAAATCGATTCAGGAGAGGATCGATGCAGAATTCGTTAACAAACCGAACTGGCAACGACTTGCGATCATGCAACGTCAACTAATGACAGACAAACGGCCAATCACGGCCATTCAGCAGTCAATTACAGCAATACAGAATACAACTTTCGGTAAAGCATGTAATAGCTGTCCAATGAGAAACTGCAGCTTTTCAAAGCACGTCATGTTTACACAAGACGTACTTTGGGGGGCAAATGTTATCCTGCCTTTTGGCAAGGCCGCGACACCAAGGACTTAACTAGAAACCGGTGACAGATTGTCTCGAAGACCGGCTACGCGCAAGGATCGCTATGGATGTCGATGAATTTTGTCCGAGTCCGGATCGGGCTACAATTGATAAGACACGTCAAGCAAAGCCATAAGAGCCAGCATTCCAAATCTCAAGTCAATCCGAGTTCGTACGCTCAAGATATCATTGATGAAAAATGGAGTAAATGGCCTAAGTTCGAATCCATAGGCCGAGCCTATGATTCGAATCCATCAACATATATTTACTCTGAATCGATCGCTATATCCTTGGTTCGTATCCATCAGAAGATAGCATGGTTCGAATCCATCTGAAGTAGCCTTAGGTTCGAATCCATCGAGAGGAAGACTTCGAATCCACGAAGCATACCCTGCTTCGAATCCATCAAGCAAGCCGTGGTTCGAATCCATTGAACCACTCCCTACTTCGAATCCATCAGAGGGAAGGTCCTTCGAATCCATTAGTACACCTTGCTTCGAATCCCCATGACGAGACAACTCCGAACCAATCCACAGTAGCATGTCTAGATCGATTCGAACAGACACTGGTTCCATCGATTCGAAGGGAGCGGACCTTCGAATCCACTGCCTCGAATCCATTAAGTCAAAGCAACTGGAGCCATGGATTCGACCCTGTCAACCCGGAGTAAAAAGCGGCTCGATGCAAGAAATGCGCGCCACGCCACCATCTTCACGTGCAGGAGCATGGAGTCGACCCTATGGATTCGAACCATATCGATTCGAACGAATCCATAGGACGAAGAACACAGCATTGAATCGATCATAACTCGAGACCCACAAGTCCAAATGCTATGAAATTTTCACAGAAGCTTAAACACATGATGAAGAATGTTCACACCAAATTTCACTCGATTGGACACTTTCTTGATCGATTCGAACCAAGGGTCGAATCGATCCCAAAGTGGGCCCGGGTCTCCAGATTTCGGCCATGTGGACCCTCTCACGTGCCAGAAGCGGTCTCCCCGAATTTTAGGCGAAATATCAGCCTCCTACACCTATAAATAGAGCCCCTGGTCATTCAGAAAAGGGGTTGGATAATTCTAAATACTAAAGAGCGCCCAGATTCTGCCAGATTTACTCCAGAACACCACCGCTGCTTTAGATTGACACTTAGCATATAAATTCAGTTGTATTACAGTATAAATAATTGTAATCTTCAAATATCGAGCAATAAAATCATCAAACTCATAGTGGACGTAGGCAAAACGCCGAACCACTCTAAATCGCTTGTCTTTGCAATTTACTTTCTGTTATTTGGAGTTTTTGTTAGATAATCCACAGTTTTAATTTTCATTCTTCACTTTTATCTCTTCAAAAACTTCCGAAGAGTGTTGTGCCCATTTTTGGTACAAACAAGAACCTTATCGAGAGAATAGCTATTACAAAGCAAATCGGACTTGTGAAGCATTAAATGGGCCAAGCCCATATATTCATTGTACAGTATATATACTGAGGCTTGTACAAAAGAATGTATATTGAAAATATACTATTACTTTTCTTTTAACAGTAATAAAAGCAAATTATTCATTTATTTAACATGGTATCAGAGCTTTCAAATGCTTAACAGCATATGTTTTACCATTTCATGATCAGAAATCATCTTCCTCATCAGAGCATTCTCATCATTTGAGATTTAATCATACAGTTTAACAACTGTATATAAATTTGTAAAGAAAATCCATCATCTAGCACTGTGTCGTGCCAAGAAAAGACAATATCAGAAAGATTTCATCATATATCATCTTTTCGGCTGCATCAGTGTTATCAAAGATTTAAAGATTCAGTTTGCCTTACCTAAAGTGTCGTGCCAAGAAACTGCCTGTCAGTGTTGATCATCATCCAGTCAGTCTCTGGCTGCATTTCCATTTTCTGGTAATTCTTACCCTCATCATCATTTCTTGCTGTAATCTCTTCATTGATGGCTGAAGAAAATGATAACAGTACTGTCTCACCCACTTCTGTATCCAAATCCACTCAAAACCAATCCAGTATCACCCAAGAACTCCTCAAAACCATCATTAAACCACATAGCCAGATTATAACTACTCCACTTGATGAAACCAACTATTTGCTCTGGAAATTTCAAGTGGAGACTACAATAAAAGCTTATGGTCTTCAGGAATATGTTCTTAGAACCATCATTAAACCTCCAAGATTCACTGCAGATGCACAAGGAAAGTTAGCTGATAATCAAGAATATATTATACATGAAAGGCAAGATAGTTTGGTTAGTTCTTGGCTATTATCCTCAATCAGTGCAAGCCTCCTGCCACAACTAATTGGCTGCAAAATTGCCTATGAAATTTGGCATACAATAGAGCAAGTTTTTAGTTCTCAATCTGCTGCAAGAATTATGCAG
Organism: Allium fistulosum; assembly: GCA_030737815.1. Classification (NCBI taxonomy): domain Eukaryota; kingdom Viridiplantae; phylum Streptophyta; class Magnoliopsida; order Asparagales; family Amaryllidaceae; genus Allium; species Allium fistulosum. The sequence goes on from JASFAW010000014.1 coordinate 13,604,666, forward strand.
TACAAAAGACAATTGCATAACTTGAAGAAAGGTAATCAGACTATGAGAGAGTACTTGTCCAAAACTAAAACTATATGTGATCAGTTAGCCTTTGCAGGGCATAATGTAAGTGACACGGAGCAAATATTATATCTGCTAAGTGGATTAGATGAAGAGTATGAATCAGTTGTGGCTGTGATATCATCAACAAAAAGATTACCAACTTTACAATATGTGCATTCTATACTACTAGCACATGAAGGGAGATTAGAACAAAAAAGACCAACAAATCTTGAATACTCTGCAAATTATATTGCTAGCAACCGAGGAAGAAATCAAGAAAGAAACTACAACAACAAGGATCAGTCCAACAGTAGTCAAAGAGGTGGCCAGAGTAACAGATCAAGAGGAAGAGGTGGTAGATGGAACAATACTAACAACAATAACAGGACAAGATGTCAGATCTGTGAAAAATATGGTCATACAGCAAACAGATGCTACTTTAGATTTGATGCTAACTACACACCATCTCAACAAAGTACTGGCAACTCAAGACAGAATGATCCCAGTGCAAACATGGTGAATATTCAACAAGGATGCAAGGAGCAATCATAAAACACAACCAGTCACTTAGCAAAGGCAGAAGACATTCAAGATGACAGTTGGTACCCAATCTTTGGAGCAACTAATCATGTTACAAACAATCTCAACAACTTGAATCTTGGAAACAAGGAATACAAAGGTAAACATTTATTATATATGGGTAATGGTAAAGCAACTCACATAACACACATTGGAATTGCAAGTATCATAGGTGCAAGGCAACTATATCTTAATAATCTTTTGAGAGTACCAGTTATCAGGAAAAACCTGATGAGTGTCTCACAGTTCTCAAAAGATAATAATGTATATTTTGAATTTCACCCAATGTTTTGCTTAGTGAAAGATGCACTAACAGATGAAATTCTTTTGCAGGGTAGAGAATGTAGGGGATTATACAAATTTTATGTTGCAAAATAAAGAAAATATGAAAGTATGAAAAACTGGTGTAACATGTCAGAAACAAAACTTATAGAAAGCTGTAATAACTATGATGTTTGGCATGCTAGACTGGGTCACCCCAGCATGAAAATTGTAAGACATGTTTTGAGTAATAATAATAATAAAATTCATGTTGAAAACATTCCCTCATTTTACACCCGCACTTATTGCTCAATGGGCAAAAGCCATAAACTTGCATTTCCAGACTCAAGTACTGAATATGGTAAGCCACTAGAACTTGTTGCTACAGATCTGTGGGGACCAGCCCCAATATCTACTGGTTATGGCTACAAGTATTATATTTCATTTATTGATGCTTTTTCTAGACATATGTGGATTTATTTCTTAAAATCAAAATATGAGACTTGCAATGCACTGATGCAGTTCATAGCAAGTGTTGAAAAACAAACAAGTTGCCAAGTAAAAATTATTCAAACTGATGGTGGCAAGGAGTTCCTACCACTCAAAGAATTCTTTCAAAAGAAAGGAATAAATCATAGGACAACTTGTCCACATACCTCTGAACAGAATGGTCTCATTGAGAGGAAGCACAGGCACATTATAGAAACTGGCCTAACTCTTCTTGCACAGGCATCTGTACCTCTGAAGTTCTGGCCTGATGCTTTCTCAACAGCTGTTTATCTTATCAACAGATTTCCAACCAAAGTTCTACAATTTAAAAGTCCAATTGAGACACTGACAAAGATCAAGCCAGACTATCAGAGTCTAAAAGTATTTGGATGCATGTGCTTCCTCTGTTTGAGACCCTACAATACACATAAGTTAGAGTTCAGGTCTCCTCCCTGTACCTTTTTAGAATATGCAAAAAATCAAAAAGGTTACAAATGTCTTGACAATAAAGGTAGAATATATATATATCAAGACATGTGACCTTTAATGAGTTTGAATTCCCTTTTAGCAAGTCTGAAAGCAATACTACCAAAAAACTATACAACCCAAAAACTTCGATACCTCCAATACCTGAGATAATCATACCAGTTGAAAGACAGATGTCTCAGAATGAGAACAATGTTGTTCAACAGCAACAAATAGTTAGAAGTGTTTCAAGTCATGAGCAGAATGAAGAATCTGAAGGCTCATGTCAGTTTCCACAATAAGACAGCATTAGTCATGCAGATCACTACCAAGTATTGAATGATCCTCAACCATCCAATACTCAGCAGGAAAGCACAATGAAGGATAGAGCTCAACAGACTAATCTTGCAAATAGTGGTCATCATATGGTAACAAGATCAAAAAGTGGTATATTTAAACCAAAAATATACAATGCAGAATTATTCAATGAGGAATCCAGTACTTATTATCAAGCAATACAACATGAGAAGTGGAGGGTAGCCATGAAGGAAGAATATAATGCACTTACAAGAAATAAAACCTGGAACCTTGTTCAGTTACCTGAACATAAAAATATCATAGGATGTAAATGGACTTACAGGTTGAAGAATAATCCTGATGGTACAATTCTAAAATACAAGGCTAGATTGGTGGCAAAAGGGTATTCACAACAAAGTGGTTTTGATTTTACTTAAACTTTTTCACCAGTTGTGAAACCATCCACCATCAGAATTGTATTAACTATAGCCTTCTATAAGAATTGGACCATTAAACAATTAGATGTAAATAATGCTTTTTTAAATGGTGTATTGCAGGAGGAGGTATACATGGAGCAACCACCTGGATTCAAACAACAAGGAAATGAAAGATTGGTGTGCAAACTAAACAAAGCAATCTATGGACTCAAGCAAGCACCAAGAGTGTGGTTTGACAAGCTGAAACAGACACTAGCTAGTCTGTAACGACCCGTAAAATTTGATAATTAAATTGGGCAATTTAATAAGATTTCTGTAACTAAATTTAGAAAGAAATAAAAAAATTATAACTTATAATGAAGCAAATGTTAGAAATGAATGTAGCTTTGGTAACTAAAATTAATTATGTAAAATTGAAGTGAAATCCCAATAATGAAATAGTGTAAATTGTTGCACTTGGTTATAAAAAGAAATAAGTAAATAAGAATAAGTATTGGATTAACCGAGGAAATAATATATTGATTAATAGTAACTGAATGTAAATTAATGTAATAAGGTTTATAAAAGTTGATAAACAACTAAATTAGTACAATATCAATTAATTGAAACAATTGTAAGGTTATAATTGATTGGAATTAGTAAATTGGGAAATAAAGTCAAAGTTATATTAGTTGATGGAATAATACATAATAAATTGCAATTTGATAGAACCAATGCTAGATGAGTAATTATAATAATTGTTAGTTGATAATTAAGTATGAATGTGAGAAAATTTGGCAATAGTGATAATTATTAATTGTTTACCATTCATTTAATTTATTGCATTAGATCTTAATAAATTGCAATATTTGTTTGTTAATAATAGCTTATAAGTGAAATTAAACGTTAATGTTAATTTGGGATAATATTTGGAAATAATGTTAATGTTATTCACAATAGGACAATTTGTTGAATTAAAGGAATGGAAATAAAGTTTTATCAACATATTGAAATTTAATTTATGATAATAGGATTAATTGCAATTAATTGAAATTAAATATTATGCAATTGTAATAAAGATAGAATAGGAAATCAATAATGTTATTTTTATAAGAATTAATGCAATGACTGAAGGTGTGTATGTAATAAATAAATAGAAAGGTGAAATTATTCATAAGTAATAGAATATAAAACAAATAGTAACTAAGTTTGTAGATTAATAATAGACTTAATAAAGATTTGAATTGAATCAATCAATTTATTTGAAACTAATTAATTGGAATTCAAATTTTAATAAATGGGTTATTGTAAGAAATTGAAATTTGATACTATGATAGTTGATATTAGAATGAATTGGGTAATATCAATGCAATAAATATAACCAATGTCAATTGTACACACAAGTTAATGATTGATTTGATAACTAGGTTGAGAAATCAAATAAATAGATTTATTGGAATTTCAATCGATAATTTATGAATTTACTAGAATTGGAATTTAAACTATAATAATTGGATCAATTGCAATTAAGTGAAATTAAATATCTAATTTTTACGTTAATGAAGATTAAGATGAAATTTGAGAATATTAATGTAATAGATTATGAACCAATATTAATTTCATTTATTTGATAATACTTTATTGAATATAGGATTTAAAATCAAATGAATGGATTTATTGGCATTTTAATTGAAAGTTAATAAATTTACCGGAATTGGAATTTAATACTATAACTGCTGAATTAAGTAACTTTAAATTGATATGGAAATTTGTTATAAAGGATTTTAAATTTCTAAAGGAATACAAGATGATAAAATTTATGAATTATAGAATTTGAATTTAAATAGTGATTTAATTAATTTAATATTAAATTATTTAATTAATTGGAAAATAGTCATTTTTGCTACTGACTCGGATTTCGACGAAACCAGTTTCATCGGATCCGTAACGATGAATTATTGTAGGATTTCAAGTTTCATAACGATCGGGCTTGTCGTTTGATTGTACGGGCTTGAAACGCCTTGAAATCAATTTAATTGAAATTAATTGAAATCAATTTGAAATAACTTGATTTTTGCATAACTTCTTCATACGATGGAATTTGGACTTGAAACCTGTTCCATTGATTTTAAAATATTTGAAAACATATATTTTGATATATGGGTTTATCTAATTTCGTTCCGGGGTCAAAACGGGCTTTTTGGGCCACTTTGTCGTTAGCGCGTATTCAAACCGATCCATTTATTCTATTCCAACTTTCTCTATAAATATCCTGCTATAAACCCTAGCCTCCCTAATTCTCATTTGTCTGTATGCAAATTCATTCTATTCCTCCTCTTCCTCAATGGCAGATAAAATTCTATATTTCCAGATCTAATTGCAAATCAAATCCAAAGCATAAAGTTCAAAGTCCTCAGAAAAATCTGGAAAAAATATATGTTGAAGCTCTCGACTAGCGTAATTCACTGGTGGTGTTCGTTTTTCATTTTGGGTCATCGTCTGATCAGTAAAAATCGAGGAAGTTTCGGCCGTTCATCGCTCGACGACGAACTTCGTCGGATCGGAATTTCCTTTCTGGGTTTTGCAGAGGGGACTGAGGGGAGTCGATCTATGTGGTTAGTTTGGCGAATCAACGGTTGGATTATCAGCAAATTGCGAACTAGGGTTCAAAACTAAGTGGCGGCCGGTGTCTAGGGACTCGTGCGTGGCGATCTGGGGAGGGCCGTGACCCTTGGAGGTGGTCGGCACGATGTAGAAGTGGTGATGGCCGTAGATGGAGGAGGGCGCGGTTGATCGAACGTGAGTGTTGTTTCCGTGCATGCTCCGTTTCTTTTCATGCCTGGGGAGATAGAGTTCGCGTGTGTCTTCGTTCCTGTAGCTTGTATATGGAGTGGTGACGTGGCATATAAAGGGTGAGAAATGTGTTCACTTTTATTATTTTATTTAATTTAAATTCAATCACAATTTTCGCAATATCTATCACATACGAACACCAATCCACGTGCGGTTTTTTTTGTTAGGATCATATTAAAATTCTGAACATTTTGACGCTAGTTTGGATGAATTCAGAGACTGTCAAATTTTTGGGTTTAAATTGAATTTAAATTCAATTTAAATTCAAAAGGTGAGTGTTTTAACCCACTCACAACTTCTAAAATTTCTTATGTTTGTTAAATTGATTTGTGATGTGTTTAGAAATTTATTTACGACTGTTTGACATATTTTTAATCATCATCCCAGTTAAATTGCATTTATTTAATTAAATTGTATATAAATTACTCATTGCATATGAAACTGCCAATTAAGTTGTTATATTAATTATTCATTGCATATAAAACTGCCAGTTAAATTTGTTATTTATTTATTTATTGCATTTAAAACTGCCAGTTAAACAGTTATTTAATTCATTATTGAAAAATAAACTGTCAGTAATTAATTGTTATTTATTGATGTGATTGTTTGAATTGGATGATGATTAGATAAATGTTTGATGATTGATAATGGATGAATGGTTGTTGTATTTTATATGGTCAAAATCTGCAAGTTGTTATGCATTTCATTTCATTCAGGATTGCGGTTTAAAATGATATATAACCGTAATTTTATTTTAAATTGCGGAATGAAATGATAAATATCCATATCACTTGACCATAGGATAGAAAATTATATACAGACACAGTTGGTCTATATATATATCTATTTTTGAAATGATTTCTATGGCTTTTGGAAAAATAAGGGTTTATATAAATAATGATTTTGATATTAAATAAATATTATTAAATTCTTAAAATTTAAGCTATGTATAACTTGATGATGTTTTAAGTTGATTTACGAATATTTCAAGTTTGAGCTTTATGTAAATGCTATTGAATTTATTTAATAAATAATTTTAAACTAAATAATAGTAAGCTGAATTAAGAAATATATGAGATTATCAGATTTGGTTTGGAAATTTTGGAATATTTAAAGATTTGAAATATATATCAAAATTGAAATGTTTTATCGGAATTAAAGTATTATTGTCTCAAGGTGTTAGTTTTGAAACTGTTATAACTACGAAAGTAATATGGTTTGAAAAATGAATTTATTTGAAATAGAATTTATTTAAGAATTATCTTTGAATATATTGATTTGAAACCAATTGAAATTTTAGATTTTATTTAAATGATATATTATTGAATTTGGTTTTAAAGTATATACTATTTTGAAGTAAAGGATATGGTTTTGAAATGGCAATAATATTTTGGTTTTTGAAGTATATACTATTTTGAAATAAAGAATATGTTTTGGAAGGGCAATGATTTTGTTTTAAAAGTATATATTTTTAAATGACCATGGTGTTATAATAACGTTTGGTTGTTAAAGAGATCGGGATCGGATATGGACATACTCTCTGTTGATACCGAAAACCACTTTGACAACTGTGTACGCGGTGGAGTTTCCAGAATGAAGTAGGATGGTGGCGACGATCCTAAGGTATATACGTGGACCCAACTCCCATGAGTTGGCATAAGGTGGCTAAAACAGGAGCGATCGACGGGCCAAGGAGGTAGCACCTCTGATCAGACACACTTCTTCGATACCATTCTATTACTTGTGATTGATTTGGTGGCCACCCTTGATTTGGGAGTGTTGTTCGAGGTGGGCGGTAGTGGCTGATATGCGTCACCACCAGTCCGGATGCGTAATTGGTATATCTATCCTGGCATTGCCTTGTGTGTCATGTCACCTACCATATCGAGCTTTACTACGATTTGTGATTTCTCCCGTAGCCTGTGGAGTATCGAGGGTAGCCCCCATTTTGGGATTATGCTAATACTGGATAGACTACTGGGACTATTACGTGTTAAGGGGAATATTGGGTCACTCCTTAATGCTATTTAAAAGTATGTTTATTTTATATTAGACATTATTATAATAGCGAATATTACTACATAGTAAATAGTTTAACGGATCCTTATGGGATGTGAATCCCGAGCATCTCTTAAGTTACTGCACTCACGTTAGACACTGGATAGGAGATGTCAAATCCCATAAACATCTCTGACGCCGTTCCACTCATATATTTATCATTGATTTAACTTACATAAGATCTTTTAGTTCTGACTCGAGTGTTTTGTCTTTTCAATTCGCTCGGGTCAGCCTGAGCATTTCAGGATTTGATGGCTCTATTTCTGGAGGACGAAGACGAAGATTTCATTACTACTATTTATTATAGTCCACTACACCATTGTATTCCGCTACATTATTAATATTCTCGGGTATGTGTAACTCTGATATGTATTGTATAAGTATAATCAAATGTTTGAAAAACAGCTTCATGAACTGTTATTTGATTATTATATTTTATCGTTCCGCTGCAAGATTCTATTTTGTTTCTTTTATTTCTCCACTTTTTTGTATTTACTCCATAACAATCCACCCTTCTGTATGGTTTAAGTTGGCACGTGTGTCTGCTTAAGCGTACAAAAAGGTGGGATGTTACATAGTCTCAGCTATATCTCAACAAAATCTGACAATTCTCTCTTTGTTAAATTCTCTGATGCAACTGTTACTTACATACTTATTTATGTTGATAACTTTATAATTACAGGTAACAGTGAGACAGAAATCAACAAAGTCATACAATAATTGAACAAAGAATTCTCAATTAAAGATTTGGGAGAATTAAACTACTTCCTTGGCATAGAAGTCAAAAGAACATCTGACAACAAGTTACATCTATGCCAAAAGAAATACCTCTCAGAAATTCTGATAAAGGCAAAAATGGACAAGGCAAACCCTCTCCCAACACCAATGACTAGCAATTTGCACTTATCAAAGAACAAAGGAGAGCCAATTGAAAATGAGAAACTATACAGAAGCATTGTTGGAGCATTACAATATGCAACAATAACAAGGCCAGACATATCATTCAGTGTCAATAAAGTCAGTCAATTCATGCAAAAACCACTAGATAATCACTGGAAGGTAGTTAAAAGAATACTAAGATATCTTAAAGGCACTATAAATCAGGGACTTATTCTACATGCAAGCAAGACACTCAACATCAATGGCTACGCTGATGCAGACTGGGCCACTGACAATGATGACAGAAAATCAACAACTGGGTACTGTATCTTCTTAGAAAAAAAATCTAGTATCTTGGTGTGCTAAGAAACAACCAACAGTATCTAGATCTAGTACAGAAGTGTGGCCAACGCAACTGCTGAAATTATGTGGGTGGAATCACTGTTAAAGGAATTACAAATCAAAACTGACACTACAGCAACTATTTGGTGTGACAATCTCAGTACTATATCCCTTACCGCAAATCTAGTATTACATTCCAGAACGAAGCACATGGAACTGGACTTGTACTTCGTTCGAGAGCAAGTTATAAAGGAAAAACTAAGGGTTAATCACATACCTTCCTCTTACCAAAAGGCAGACGTTTTTACTAAAGCACTATCAAAGATCAACTTTACCAGATTTAGAAGTGAACTGAACATTGATGAAGTAAACTCAGATTCAGAATGCAGAGCTTCGAATTATTTGCCAGCAACGGAGAGATCTGAGGTCTGCTCATCAAAATGAAGCCTCAACCTTTCCAGATCTATCAACCATACTGATTTCATTGCAAAACTCGTACTTCATGTGGTTGATGATTAGATCTGAGGTTTTCTCATCAAAACGAAGCCTCAACCTTTCCAGATCTATCAACCATACTAATTTTATCTACAAAACTCATGCTTCTTGTGATAAACGACTGAATCGAGTCTCTTCGATCTGATAAACCATCACTGGAGTGAAGATTTACGAGATCCGAAGAAAGAATTTCGAAGAATTTTAAAGGAACTTTTATTCGTGGCGGCCATTGTTAAAATTATGTAAACCCTAACCCTCGAACTGGTTTGAGGGGGGTATCAAGAGAATAGCTATTACAAAGCAAACCAGACTTGTGAAGCATTAAATGGGCCAAGCCCATATATTCATTGTACAGTATATATACTTGAGGCTTGTACAAAAGAATGTATATTGAAAATATACTCTTACTTTTCTTTTAACAGTAATAAAAGCAAATGATTCATTTCTTTAACAAACCTTGACTTTGCAGCAAGGTAATGCTTGTTCTCATCATATATGTTAAAACTGCATCCCTTAATTTTGATATAAGTGAGTGAGAAAAACTCAAGAACATGTTTTATCTGTATTGTAAAAGAATACTCGACTAATATCGTATAATTTTATAATTTTCGCATGTATGTATTTTCTAGCTTATACCGCATGTTCTATACTCAAGTACAGCTGAATGGAAAGTTCTCTATCGAAAGTACAGTTTTTGATTGCCTTTACAAGAAATATACAAGTTTTCCTTTTGATTTAGAAATTGGTGCAAGGTTCATGCGAGTCATTTGATCGTATATAGTAGGTATAATTTCTAATCTCACTTGCTGGGCTTGGAAGGCATCCCACCTAGTTTAAGGGGTAGACAACCACAACCCTGTGGGCTTAATAAGAATTCTGGGGATAATAGAAACCAATTATACGTATAAAATGAATGCTTTTCAACACTAGTGAAAACAAACTAACTTTAAAAGCTTAAATAATCCACATCCCGTAATACCTCTGAATACCATTCACCAAGTTCTCATCCATCTTGTATGTCAAACTAACATCCATCTTGCATGTCAAACCAAGACTAGTCTCCTTCTTCGCTTCCTTCTTTTTTGCTGGAATATTTGAGGAAAAAAACAGTTAATCACGACGTAAATTATCATATAAAAAATGATAATTCAGTAGTGATCAAATTTTCATGTGTGCTTTTGCGTTTTTCGTGGGTGTGATTTGGGGTATGTGAGCGTGCATTTGTATGCATCAGTGGGTGTGTACTGATCTTGCTATGAGCTGATTTCGTACGACAAAAAAAAGGATTTCTCAGTTCATCTTCGTCCTCTTCAATTCTTTTATGCTTATAACAGCAGTTCATAGACTGATATAACAATATTATGGTATAATATTATTGATCGACATAGCATTTTATTGATTTATGGTATAATATTTGAATTTATTTTGTGTAGTTCAAGGATTGACTTATTTCAATTTGCAGAAATTTTACTGACTTATTTTGTGTAGTTCATGTATTTATTTATTGGTATATATTATATAACGGGTCTTATATTATATAAGTCATAATATTATGTGTTTATATGTCAGTTAATCCATACACACACTGGTATATATCATATGTACTGATATATATTTATGAACTGGTATATAATTATATATATCTTATATATAAAGCGAATACTTCCCCAAGTGAAGCCTTTTTTGAATTGCCAAAATTGTCCTTTTTAAAATCATTTCATAGTATATGACAGTAAGGACATATTCGGTTTTTCCACTACCCACTACACTTCAGTTCGTATACACGTTTTCTCATCATGCCCCATTTCCTACTTACGCACCAAAACAGAAAACAAATTAGATCAACAACTCCCAATCTCCCCCTTCAACCCTACCGCAATCCTTCGAACTACAACCACTCTCTCTTCAACCTAAATCGATTTGTTCTGCTTTAACCGTCTTTCGACTCATTAATTTACAAGAAATCCGATGACATCATGTTTGAGATTCCGGTTAGGGTTTACTAATCGATTGAGGAGCTAGAAGATGGCGGCGGCGAGTTTGGAAAATGAGAGGGCTTGGACTACAAGAAGTTGGAAAGATAGCGGATTCATTCTGATAATTGAACAGCGGAGGGATGAAGGTAATGTTTATTCATAAATTATGTATTGATGGAAAGTAATATGAGTTTTTTGGAATAATTTTTTTAATGGTTTTAGGTGTTAGATTCGTGGCCTCAGATGTATTTCAATACTTAGTACAGATTTATATGCTTTAATTTCCTTTTGCGTTTGTAAAATTCCTGATGTAGGTAGTTTAGTTTTGTTTGATTTTACTAATTTATGACTCATCATACAATCTTTATTTCCATGGTAGTTCGGTGAGAATTAAGGGATAAGTGAGCATTACGAGATAAGTTAACCTATGTTTGTTGATTTCCATTATACTGAGACGTGACATAAACCGCCATGAGCATAATCTAATGCAATCCATGTACTTTAATGTATCCGAGTTTATCAATTACTGTATTCATTTAATATCTAACCATAAGTTTTGGCAGTTCTAACTATTTTAAAGGTAATTACATTGATTTCCAGAACAAAGAGGAAAGCAGTTTCTTACGTGGAGCATGTGCTTAAGAAGGACTATCAGTGACAAACTAATCTCTATTGAAGGTCTTGACTTCTGCTTATATTCAAAGCACTGCTTATTTATTTTTCTCATAGAATAATCAATTTTTAGCATATGCAACAGATTGGATAAGCATAATGTTTACATGGTATTCATATTTATTCTCTTTCTTTGTGCGAAACATTAAACAAGGTTTAGAATTTCAAGCTCTAAAGTTTTAGAAACCTAATTCAAGTTTGCCCAAACTTGAAATTTTGGCAACAAGGTGTTGCTTTTTAAGCAATCATATTTTATCACTAAACGATTGGTAATTTTATGGTAATAAAAATTTAATCTTACTTTTTCCACCATTAACATTTACATAGAAAAGTGCTTTGCAATTAATCAAAACAATTGTAAACCATGATATAGAGCTTTGATTGCTTGAATTTTGAATACAAAACAGATTTGAATATTCCTAATTTTAGGCACTTCACATATTTTGGAGACATTGAGCTTTGTTGACAAATCAAAAGATGACGCGATGGGATCATTAACATATAATGATTGTGGATGCATCAGAAATGACCACTAACTGTAAGTTCATTGTTATCTAAAACCAATAAATTATATAATTTATTACAATGGCACTAGAATCTTTTTTTTTTCTTCACAAATTGAAGCAAGATATGCAAGCTATAGTACTATTCGCGTGCATTTTCTCGAAGTTGAGTGTTCTTTATAAAGCTAATTTTGGTAACATTATTAAATTGGACTTTAGTTATCTAAGGTAGTAATAGGATGATCCTGACGTAGACCGTGTAATACATGTGTATCCCTACACAAAATACAACATTAATTTAATTTCTCAAAAGGATATTCCTACTGCTTTGGTAGAACTTGCCAGAGAAAGTATTTAGAAACATTTATTGTTTGGTAAACGTAACAAGTCACAAATACTCTTACAGTCACTAAACTCTACCACAAATTGATTTGACTTTTGTAAGTGGTGTGCTCTAACTTCATTTTTAGCTTTTGTTTCCATTAATCTTGCACCTAAATAAGACTTATAGCTTCTATAAAACACCATCACACTTTAGACAATTCTTCTCTTTTAGTTTTATACAATCATATGCAAGAAAATATATCCCTATTTGATTTATAGATGACTACATTGGATAAACACCATAAACAACTGTAATGAACAGTGTTATTGTGATGATTTCACACCTCAGTTTGCACCCTGTTAGAAGTTACAAGCATGTGAATATCTGTAGTATATCACTATTAAGCTTTTTTCACTACCAAATATTTTTATTTATTTTTCAAACATCATGTGTATAACTTGAAGCTCATTTTACATATGAATCTCTTGGTTATTCAAGTTGTCACGGGGAGGAAAGTCGCAGGTGCAGGTGATGGTACTGTCGATGTTGTCATCGGGAGGAGGAAAGTTATAGGAGCAGGTGATGGTTCTGTTGAAGTTGTCAGAAGGAAAGTCGCAATAGCTCAGATGAAAACTAAAGGCAAGGGATTAGAAGACAGAACGAAGTGAGTATGTATTTTTTTTCCTTACATTATGTAAATATGTTTTTGGATTATTTGGAGTAGTTGCAGCATGTTATGGCCTGCATAATTCAACCTGAAAATTTTGCTTGACTTCCTATACAACTTATTATCAGTTATTGTCAACGCATTTAGTTAATGTTATGTTTGTATTCTGTACCTTAATATCAGTTTTTACCAACTTCCGATCTTTTCCTTTGTTGTGTTGTTTGCAATTTTTCAGATATATATTGCAGATGCTTATTTTTCTTTGTTACTTACTTTTTCATGTTATGCTCAGTTTTCATTATTTTCTACCGTTAACTACTCATTTACGGTGATCTTTCCCTTCAATGACTAACTTTTATTTTCCATTAAATGACTAAAGCGATGTCATTTTCGGTAAATTATATTACTTTATAGTAATTTTTTTATTAATATTAACTTTTGTATCTATTGTCATAACAATTTCAGGATGGAAGCTTTCAAACAGTTTAAGATTAGGTGATGATAATGGCATCCAAAATTAAAAGATAGCGTCTAACCGATATCTGCCCTTGAATAACAGTGAGATCTTAAAATTATCTTTCTAAACAACTTCAAGGTACTCTATTTGTGTTTCAATAACTTAGTATATGTATCGTTTTCTCTTTACTGATTTTGTAACTGATTCATTCAAGGTACTCTATTTGTGTTTCCATAACTTAGTATATGTATCTTTTCCTCTTTACTGCTTTTGCAACTGATTCATTCTATCATACAGTAATAGGCTGTTAGTTCCATCTATATTCAGACAGATGATAAAGAATACTTCTATGAATATGTAATGGACATAGGAATATTTGTTTCTGTACCTATATTTAATTTACTTTTACAGTTCTTCATTGTGTTTTTTGAGAGATTTGACAGGTGTGTCAAGTCAGAAAAATCTTACAGAGGAGCCATGCCATGAGATGAAGTTATAGGGAGGTCATGTGCTGGGACGTAAGGGCAGTTATGCTTGAAGCTCATGCAATTAAGTTGGCTTATTAAATGAACAAGTTGTAGTTCTTTGTTGATTTTGTCTGTGTATTGCAAGGCCATAGAGAAGCTCATCAAGGCTTTATAATGGTGTGCAAGACTGGGGGCACCAAGGCATAGGGGCGGCAAGACCTATTTACAGCAGCAATCATGGGAACAGTAAGGTCTGGGCGTGGTAGTAGCTAGCGATTGGAGATACGAGCTTAATTGCTATGAGTAGAAGGTTGCTGCAAGCCAGGGCCTGTTGTGTGCATACTGAAGTGGAGTGGGGTAGGTTGATGTAGCAAGACAAAGAGGGGATGAAAGTGTGATATTCTTGGCTCAGGACAGGAATACCATTCAGTTAAGATGGTGTGTGTTGAATGAGTTAGCTGGCGAACCAGAGATGATGGACTGTTGCTGACGATAAGCATATGCAGTTGAGGCGGAGAGTGCTAATTTAGAAATGGGTTTTAAATTATTTAAATAAAAGAATTTAAATTGTGAAAGTATGATATTTAAATTTTAATAAGTTGAAATGTATATTTGGTAGCCGCTCAAATTGTGTCCCTGCCTGTAAACTGCTCTTTGTATGCGTATTTGTGTGCGTGATAATGTGTATATGCATGCGTGTGTTGTTCTGGGTATGTGAGGGTTGTGAGCGTGGATGGCAATTAACACTAGCAGCCATGCACTATTTTAAATGTAATGTCAAATACCTGAAGCATGCGAATGTTTAATATAAACTAAAACAAGGTTACATAATAAATATACTTAAATAAATGCATGTGAATGTGACATAATAATGAATATACGTTAAGTAAATCCTACGACTGATAATATAACTAAGAAAAAAAAGTGTTTGGTCTGTGCGTGCAGTATGTTATGGAACAACATTACATGCTTTGTTATAGTAATAAATGAGTATATTTACAAGTTTGGTTTTGCTGTTGCTTAAGTTTTCAGCGGTGTTATATGTGTATTATTATATACATGGGCCTGAGTATTTTAATAAATGAAATAACTTTACATTTATTTGTGTAACTGTTAGTGGATGCATATGATTGCATGCATGAGATAGGCAGTGGTGGAGTTATATTTAGTTGTAGGCGACAGTGTTTTTATGCATATATATATGCATGCATTGGTGGTTGCATCCATGTTTTAAAGTGTGAATAATTTGAATATATATATATATATATATATACACACACACACACACTATAAAGCAAAACCCTGGTCAAAATGGTCAAAGTGAAGCATTTTTTGAATTTCCAAAAATACCCCTTCTCATTTACTACTGCATATCATACAGAAGGACGCTTTTGTCATTTGACGAAATAGTGGAGGGTAGTTATTACACGTTCTCACCCTTCTCACCAATTATCACTCTATCCCTCTCCATCATTTTCTTCTCCTGTTCAACCCTAGCCCCCTTTTCTACATAACACGCTTAAATCGAAATGGAAAAAAATTCAGCATCACCCGACATAAACAAAAAAGGAGGAATGAAGGCTAGCGGCTTCGAGAGGAGGGCGACGTAAGGGAATGAAATGACCCTCCTATTTACTCACTAGTTTTATTGGTGATTTTTTTTTTTAGAGATGATATATAGATATATCATCTATTACAAATATATTTCCCAGTGTCATTTTTCTTTCTCTAATGAACAAAAATATATCCAGGATCTTTCACAATATAGAAATATTGTTTTAATTCTAAATCATTTTTAACATACATATATGAAGATATCTATGTTATATTCTACTTGAATCAGAGCATGGTAATAAGTAGAAATCCTTTTTAAATTTGCAAAAGTGTGATAAATTCCCTTTTAAATTAAAACTTAATGTATCCTGATTTTTGACTATAGTTTTCCACTGGAAATATGTACCTTAGACTGTTATTATAATTAAGAAATAACCAAGCAATAATCAGTGGAAAGCAAGCTTATAATATAGATGATTGTCTTAAAGTCTGAATATTATCAAACTCAGGTTAAAAGAAAGTGGATCCTAAGTGAACACAAGCAACATCTAGGCGTAATGGAAACGCGCCTAACTTATTCATTCAAGGTCACGAGTTCGAGTACCATGCTGGTCGGTTCAAACACAATTTTTGGTTTTTCTTTTTATTTTCTCCTGTATGGCTGAAATCTGATACCTACCTATAATTGTACATATATATTTAATTTTTGGCTATAACCTATCATACAAAACAATTTTTCTTGCATAACTATTTTTAAAATCCATTCTTTCAACTGTTTTAAGAATTTACATCTATATTTTTGCCCAATATCTACATGTACACAGATATACATGTACATGTCAGGGTCTTTGTTCATTTTCCAGAAAACTGAGCTCAAATGTTCCCTTGCTTCATTGATCTGAAGTGAAACATTTGGCCTGACCTATGGCCTAACCCTGTGGTTACTCTGGCCATTCTTTTGCTTGCATTATTACAACCCAGATTATACACAAAACATTGTTACCTTTTCTTTCCAAAAGCATGTATATATATTTGTATGAATCAGACATTTTGTGATCAGATATATATCATTCTTCCTAATCATACTTCTCTTTTAAAAATACATCTTTAAAGTATAAACACTTTTTCTTGCATCTGGACTTATGTCAATATCATAAATTGAAGATATAGCAGTTTAATTCTTTTCTGGGTGTGCTCAATATAATTTTCTGTATATCTACATTCTTTTTAAAAGAACTCAGGATTAATTGAAATCAACATAAAATGATTATGCTTATAAAATCCAGGTTTTTCCTCTAAATCAAAACAACTTTAGCAAATAGGTTTTCAAATCAGTTCAACATCAATATTCTTAGTTCATATCAAATCAGAAATAACCAGAAACAACATAGCACATGTCTCTTACAAGTTCTTCCTACTTAATACATTTAGATAGCCATATCAATCAGGGAATACATGCATGAATTAACACATTCTAGCTTTTATTTCTAATTATCTTAGCATCCTCTATTCCATATCTTTTTAATCTTGCTTACTTAGCTCCATCATAACCTGCAAAAGCATTAGTGGCTGCCCCATTATAAATGAGACACCCCCATGTGCCATGAGCAATAAGGGTCAGATCTATGATCTGGTGTGAGCATTTCTAACATATCCATGATATTAAGCTAAGGATACAGCATAAATATACTTTGCATACTTGACAGGTATTATCATGTACAATACATAAGAGCAAACATATGCAACAAAACAACTTTTATCTGGAGCTACTAGGTTGCCTTTTCTTTTTCTTATAAATTCCTGGCCTCATCTGCTATAAGGAATCAAAGGGACACATTGCCATGAACTAATTAACATTATGGCACAAAGATCTCAGGACTTAAACAAGCCATGTGCCAACTTGTCTACTTCAAATAGGACAAGCATTCCAGCAGCCTTCTTGACACAAAGTCCTTAGTTATATCACTAAGTGTATTTATGTTCATTCTATCAATGATAGCTAGGTGTACATACCACCTGTACTCATGAAACATACTAGTTACCTTGCAGCCATGATATTGCAAGCAAGTTAAAGGTTACTTTCTAGAGATATAACACCCCAGTCATTCCATCTCACATTATTTATCATAGAAACACCCTATTCAAGCATATACCAGAATGTTTGCAACTGAGAATAAATACATGGCTCTATTGAGTTTATTTTGATTTTTCAAGCAACTACATTTAGCCAGATTTTCAATCTTGTTTAAACATAGTTTTTAGGCTTGTAAGTTTCTGTTTAGTTTAGGGCTCAGCACTTATAGAGAAAAACTCCATTGCACCCTTAACCAATTATTTCAAGCCTCAGCACCATACCAATGTATATGCAGCTCATAGTTTTCTTTATCTTTTCATTCTTTGTCTTAAGCCATTATTCAAACTAGTTACAAATACTCTGATATATGTTCCTTAAGGTTTTGGTATAATATACAGAGATGAAAATAGAACAACAAAGTTAAACATCCAGCATAGCAGATCATATCTCATCAAACATTCATGAAACCATCAGCAGCCAACATAGTTTGTAAATCAAAACATGCAAAATATAACATATAAAAGCTTGGCTGCCTAATCCCAGGTCTTAATGCCATGTATATGAGTGAGGATACTCACCTAAATGCTTACACAAGCTTAAACCAGAAAACCCTTCAAATCTTTAGCCTTATCTTCCTCTTCTTCCTTAGGTTAATTAATTAGTGAGAGAGCAGTTTTCTGATTGGGCTCTTGGTATAAATAAGGGTTCTGTCTAGGGTTTTGAGTGATGCAAAATCCCTATTTTAGCCCAGATCAGAATCATGCATTTGGCATTGCATATTCCCTCCTTCCTAATCCCTTAATATCCCGGCCAATATTTTAAAACAAGACTAAATTGTGCCTATTTTCCTTTCTTTTCAGAAAGTGATAACTTTAAGTATTTTTATTATATTTACTTCAAACATGATAATGGTGTGACTTTCTATTTTCTGCCTATGTACATTTTCTTTCTTGCACTTTGGTTCTTACTGTTTTAGTGCTTCCTTTATTTATTTTCTGCTCAAATAATATCTGGATATAAATATACATTTATACAACTATGGGTGTTAATTTAACTTTAACCTTTTATTTGCAGAAAACATGTGCATACTTATGTGCATTTCTACACCTATTATTCAAATAAAAATTTCACTTATTCATTATAAGTCAATGTTCTCTTCTGCCTCAATTTTCAGACAAGTCATACATAGGCATATATATATAGATATATTTATATACACACATCCTCAGGAATTTTTAATACTCATGTCTAGGTCTATATTTTCTTTATTTAAAACATTTTATCTAAATGTTTTCCTTCCTTGTTTTATTATTCAGGAATTCTGGATTTTCTCTTAGTGCCATAACTAGTGTGCACGTGCACACATGCACACAACCTTGCACCACTGAAAATCCCACCTATATAATAATTCTGATTTTCCCCCAGAATTTTAATCATTTATTAAAAGAATTTTCCTCAAAATCTTGGGGTATTACAATCACCCCTCCTTTTAGGAATTGTGCCCTCACAATTTACAACATATTCTTTGAGTACTCCTACTCTCTTAGGAAAATTATTCAAATATGCATGAGCAATTTAAATAGTCACTGTCTATCATACATATCAAATTTTCTTAGTAATCTAAGAATTTACCTTTTAAATTTGCAAAGAGCCTAGGGTAATCCATCCTGATTTTATCCTCTAGCTCCCAAGTACAATCACTAGGATCTATACTCCATTGAATCTTTACAAGCTTCAATGTCTTGTTTCTTAATTTCTTTTCTTCCCTTGCCACAATTCCCACTGGCTCTTTCTCATAGATTAGATCTGGATTAATCTGAACTTCAGTAGGCTTTTCTAAGATTTCCTCCTTGTCATGTACCCATCTTCTTAGTTGTGACACATGAAACACATTGTGCATTGCACTCATCTTCTCGGGAAGCTCCAGCTTATAGGCTAGTGAGCCTATCCTCTCCAAAATCTTGTATGGTCCAACATATCTGGGTCTGAGTTTCCCCTGCTTGCCAAATCTCAAGACTTTCTTCATTGGTGAAACCTTAATGAAGACATAATCACCTACTTTGAATTCCACTGACTTCCTCTTTGCATCAGCATACTTCTTTTGCCTATCTTGAGCTACTGCCATCCTCTTTCTCACCAGTCCTATTTTCTCTGTGATGTTTTTGACATATTCTGGCCCTAGGATAGCTTTCTCTCCTGCCTCAGCCCAACACATAGGTGATAGACATGGCTTTCCATATAGGGCTTCAAAGGGTGCCATTCCAATTGTGCTTTGGTGGCTATTATTGTATGTGAACTCAGCCAAATGGAGGTGGTCCTCCCAATTTCCTCCAAAATCTAACACACATGCCCTAAGCAAATCCTCTAAAATCTTGTTTACCACTTCTGTTTGCCCATCTGATTGGGGGTGATAAGCAGTGCTTAGGCACAATTCACTCCCCATAGCTTCTTGGAAGCTCCTCCAGAACCTTGAAGTGAAGATTGTATCCCTATCACTCACTATAGTTTTAGGAACACCATGCAGTTTTACCACTTCTCTCATAAAAGTTTGGGCTAACCTAGGTGCATTTCTGTCTGCTTTCACTGGTATGAAGTGGGCTACTTTAGTCAGCCTATCTACAATCACCCAAATACTTGTATTTCCCCTCTTGGATCTAGGAAGGCCATCTATGAAATCCATAGATATGTCTTCCCACTTTCACTGTGGTATGCTAAGTGGCTGCAATAACCCTGAAGGTCTTTGGGTCTCAGCTTTTATTTGTTGACAAACCATGCACTTAGCAACATATCTGGCTACATCAGACTTCATTCCCTTCCACCAATAGTCCCTTTTTAAGTTTTGGTACATCTTGGTGCTGCCTGGATGTATGGAATATTTGCTCCTATGGTACTCATTAAGGATTTCTTCTTTCAATTCTATGATGTTTGGGACACATATCCTTCCCTTGTACCTTAAGTATCCTTTTACATCTATGTGATAATCCTTCACTTCCTCCTTCTTTAATAGGAGAGACTTCTTTTCTGCTAAGTCTTGATCTTCTTCTTGCATTTTTGCCACCTTCAAGGCCAAATTTGATTGTAAAGTAATTAAACTTAACCTTCCTTTACTCTTTTCTTCCTCAATTATCTCCATACTTATCCCACTATTCTCATCTATTTCCAAATCAGTGAGTATGGTCAAATCTCTAAACTCCTCCATCATTAACATGGCCATTTTTGCATGCTGCCTACTCAATGCATCTGCCACTTTATTAGCCTTGCCTGGTGTATAAAGTATATCTAAGTCATAAGCAGCAAGAAATTCAACCCATCTGTGTTGTCTCATATTTAAATCTTTTTGTGAAAAGAGATACTTTAAGGCCTTGTGATCAGTGTATAAAATGAACTTTGCACCTAATAAGTAATGCCTCCAAAGCTTCAAGGCATAAACTACTGCTGCCAACTCAAGATCATGAGTTGCATATCTAGTTTCATGGGGTTTTAGTTGTCTAGATGCATAGGCTATGACCTGATCTTGCTGCATCAACACAGCCCCTAGCCCTGACCCACATGCATCTGTATATACAACCAGTCCCTCATTGCCTTCTGGTACTCTCAACACTGGTGATTTTACCAAAGCCTCCTTGATCTGGGTGAAAGCTTGTTCACACTTATCAGTCCATATAAACTTTTGGTTCTTCCTAGTCAGGTTAGTGAGTGGCATTGCTATTTTAGAAAATCCTTGTATAAACCTTCTATAGTATCCTGCCATCCCCATGAATGACCTTACTTCACTAACATTGTTAGGCTTCTTCCATGCTTGGATTGCTACTATCTTATTGGGGTTTACAGAAATTCCCCTAGCAGAGACAACATGTCCAAGAAAGTGTACTTCCTCTTGCCAGAACACACACTTAGAAAATTTTGCTTTCAAATCTTTTTCTCTTAATCTAGATAAGACCAAATGTAAGTGGTTCTCATGTTCCTCTATTGTTCTAGAGTAGATTAGAATATCATCTATAAAAATCAGAACAAACTTGTCTAAGTAATCTCTGAATATCCTATTCATTAGATCTACAAAGTAAGAAGGGGCATTTGTTAGCCCAAATGGCATAACCAGAAACTCATACAAACCATATCTTGTGTTGAATGCTGTATATTTAATACTTGATTCCTCAACTTTCATCTGATGAAACCCAGATGCCAAGTCTAGCCTAGAAAACACTTTAGCTCCACTGAGTTGATCAAAGAGATCATCTATCCTGGGTAATGGGTATTTGTTTTTGATGGTTACTTTGTTTAATTCTCTATAGTCTATACACATTCTTAAAGTACCATCATGCTTTTTAACAAATACTACAGGAGCACCCCAGCATGAATTACTTGGCCTTATAAACCCCTTGGCTTCTAATTCTTCCAGCTGGTTCTTTAGCTCTTTTAATTCACTTGGCCCCATCCTTGTAGGCTTTTTGATAACTGGGCTAGCCCCGGGCATAAGGTTAATCTGGAATTCAACAGGTCTATGGTGTGAAACACCTTTTACTTCCCCAAATACATCCAAGTATTCTTTAACTATGGGGATTTCATTAATAGCTATTTCCTTGGGATTATTTTCTAATTCAATTAAATGATTTAGACTGTTTTCTTTGATAGGTTCACATAGAATTGTAACCCTTTGGCCTTTAGAATTTTGTAGTGAAATGGTGGATGCATCTAGGTCAATTATGGCTTTGAATTGTCTTAGCCAATCTGCCCCTAATATAACTCCTATATTTGGGAAATTTAGAACATATAAATTGGAAACAAATGTGTTTCCTCCTATGTTCAAATTCACATCCACACAGATCATATCTAATACACTAGAACTTCCTAAAGGGCTTTGTATTAACAGAGGTATTTCAGCCAATTTGCAGTTCATTTTCAACCTTTTAACTATTTCATGGGAAATGAGTGAGTGGGTTGCCCCGGTATCATATATTACAGCTAAAGGTATGGTACAAATAAATAGTGTACCTTCCACTTGACCATGGTTTTCAGCATTAGCCTCAATTATGGCCTTGCCCCTACCTTCCAGGTTTGCCACTTTCCCTTGTTGCTTGTTTTCTGGGCAATTTCTTTTCATATGCCCTTCCTTCCCACATAGATAGCATTTGAAAGCTCCCCCTTTAAGCTCTGGGCATCTTGGCTTAATATGGCCTTCTTTCCCACAATGGTTGCAAACTATTTTCCTTTTGGCTTCATTGGGCTTTGCATCTACTGCCTTCTTACCATCTGCCTCTCCTTTCTTCTTATCATAAGGATGGTACTTCCCTTTGTTCTTCTTGTTACTATTGTTTTTGAAACTCCTAAACTTATCTCTTTCCTTGTCATGCTGCTCAATCTTCAGAGCCAAATCTATCACTTGATCAAAAGTTCTGTCAGCATAAGGTAGTATAGCCCTGCTAAGCCCTGGGTTCAATCCCTTGATGTATCTATCATTTTTGGATGCTTCATCAGCCACTAACATTGCCCCATAGGTAGACAATCCCTCAAACTTCTGGGTATATTCTGTGACATTCATAGTCCCCTGTCTAAGTTTGATGAACTCCTCAAGTAAAGTGGTTTTTGCTGAGGCTGGAACAAACCTTGCCTCTAACATCTCCTTAAATTGATTCCAATTAATATCATTTTCATTCCGGCCAGCTATGATCACCTCCCACCAACTCAAAGCTGCACCTTTTAATTGCCTTGAGGCCACTTGCCTCTTCCTTTGGTCATCTAGTTGCATATCAGTGAAGATCCTCTCTAATGTCCTCAGCCATGCTTGAATCTCCATTACACTTTCAGTTCCTTCAAAGCTCTTGCCTCCCAAGTTGGTATAAGTCTTCACTAACTTGGAGAGATCCTCATGTGGGTTCTCAGGTCTGTGCCCAATTCCATCTCTCAAAACTCTCACAAATTCCTGCATGTCAAGCATTTGTGGTGTGCTAGATCCTCCTTGATGATGAGACCCTCTTCCTACCATATTTCTAAAAGTATATGTATTTCATCTTATTAGTTTGTAACACTTAGCTTTAATTTTGAATTGATTGTATCTTTCCTATTTAATCATTGTGTATGTCACATGCACACACATACATATATTCAGGGAATACTTATAAACAGTCAAATATACAAACAACCTAGTATAAACATAAGCATACAAACATTTTGCTATGTTAATTAAAACATAGCTCTGATACCAAATGAAATGACCCTCCTATTTACTCACTAGTTTTATTGGTGATTTTTTTTTTTTTTTTAGAGATGATATATAGATATATCATCTATTACAAATATATTTCCCAGGGTCATTTTTCTTTCTCTAATGAACAAAAATATATCCAGGATCTTTCACAATATAGAAATATTGTTTTAATTCTAAATCATTTTTAACATACATATATGAAGATATCTATGTTATATTCTACTTGAATCAGAGCATGGTAATAAGTAGAAATCCTTTTTAAATTTGCAAAAGTGTGATAAATTCCCTTTTAAATTAAAACTTAATGTATCCTGATTTTTGACTATAGTTTTCCACTGGAAATATGTACCTTAGACTGTTATTATAATTAAGAAATAACCAAGCAATAATCAGTGGAAAGCAAGCTTATAATATAGATGATTGTCTTAAAGTCTGAATATTATCAAACTCAGGTTAAAAGAAAGTGGATCCTAAGTGAACACAAGCAACATCTAGGCGTAATGGAAACGCGCCTAACTTATTCATTCAAGGTCACGAGTTCGAGTACCATGCTGGTCGGTTCAAACACAATTTTTGGTTTTTCTTTTTATTTTCTCCTGTATGGCTGAAATCTGATACCTACCTATAATTGTACATATATATTTAATTTTTGGCTATAACCTATCATACAAAACAATTTTTCTTGCATAACTATTTTTAAAATCCATTCTTTCAACTGTTTTAAGAATTTACATCTATATTTTTGCCCAATATCTACATGTACACAGATATACATGTACATGTCAGGGTCTTTGTTCATTTTCCAGAAAACTGAGCTCAAATGTTCCCTTGCTTCATTGATCTGAAGTGAAACATTTGGCCTGACCTATGGCCTAACCCTGTGGTTACTCTGGCCATTCTTTTGCTTGCATTATTACAACCCAGATTATACACAAAACATTGTTACCTTTTCTTTCCAAAAGCATGTATATATATTTGTATGAATCAGACATTTTGTGATCAGATATATATCATTCTTCCTAATCATACTTCTCTTTTAAAAATACATCTTTAAAGTATAAACACTTTTTCTTGCATCTGGACTTATGTCAATATCATAAATTGAAGATATAGCAGTTTAATTCTTTTCTGGGTGTGCTCAATATAATTTTCTGTATATCTACATTCTTTTTAAAAGAACTCAGGATTAATTGAAATCAACATAAAATGATTATGCTTATAAAATCCAGGTTTTTCCTCTAAATCAAAACAACTTTAGCAAATAGGTTTTCAAATCAGTTCAACATCAATATTCTTAGTTCATATCAAATCAGAAATAACCAGAAACAACATAGCACATGTCTCTTACAAGTTCTTCCTACTTAATACATTTAGATAGCCATATCAATCAGGGAATACATGCATGAATTAACACATTCTAGCTTTTATTTCTAATTATCTTAGCATCCTCTATTCCATATCTTTTTAATCTTGCTTACTTAGCTCCATCATAACCTGCAAAAGCATTAGTGGCTGCCCCATTATAAATGAGACACCCCCATGTGCCATGAGCAATAAGGGTCAGATCTATGATCTGGTGTGAGCATTTCTAACATATCCATGATATTAAGCTAAGGATACAGCATAAATATACTTTGCATACTTGACAGGTATTATCATGTACAATACATAAGAGCAAACATATGCAACAAAACAACTTTTATCTGGAGCTACTAGGTTGCCCTTTCTTTTTCTTATAAATTCCTGGCCTCATCTGCTATAAGGAATCAAAGGGACACATTGCCATGAACTAATTAACATTATGGCACAAAGATCTCAGGACTTAAACAAGCCATGTGCCAACTTGTCTACTTCAAATAGGACAAGCATTCCAGCAGCCTTCTTGACACAAAGTCCTTAGTTATATCACTAAGTGTATTTATGTTCATTCTATCAATGATAGCTAGGTGTACATACCACCTGTACTCATGAAACATACTAGTTACCTTGCAGCCATGATATTGCAAGCAAGTTAAAGGTTACTTTCTAGAGATATAACACCCCAGTCATTCCATCTCACATTATTTATCATAGAAACACCCTATTCAAGCATATACCAGAATGTTTGCAACTGAGAATAAATACATGGCTCTATTGAGTTTATTTTGATTTTTCAAGCAACTACATTTAGCCAGATTTTCAATCTTGTTTAAACATAGTTTTTAGGCTTGTAAGTTTCTGTTTAGTTTAGGGCTCAGCACTTATAGAGAAAAACTCCATTGCACCCTTAACCAATTATTTCAAGCCTCAGCACCATACCAATGTATATGCAGCTCATAGTTTTCTTTATCTTTTCATTCTTTGTCTTAAGCCATTATTCAAACTAGTTACAAATACTCTGATATATGTTCCTTAAGGTTTTGGTATAATATACAGAGATGAAAATAGAACAACAAAGTTAAACATCCAGCATAGCAGATCATATCTCATCAAACATTCATGAAACCATCAGCAGCCAACATAGTTTGTAAATCAAAACATGCAAAATATAACATATAAAAGCTTGGCTGCCTAATCCCAGGTCTTAATGCCATGTATATGAGTGAGGATACTCACCTAAATGCTTACACAAGCTTAAACCAGAAAACCCTTCAAATCTTTAGCCTTATCTTCCTCTTCTTCCTTAGGTTAATTAATTAGTGAGAGAGCAGTTTTCTGATTGGGCTCTTGGTATAAATAAGGGTTCTGTCTAGGGTTTTGAGTGATGCAAAATCCCTATTTTAGCCCAGATCAGAATCATGCATTTGGCATTGCATATTCCCTCCTTCCTAATCCCTTAATATCCCGGCCAATATTTTAAAACAAGACTAAATTGTGCCTATTTTCCTTTCTTTTCAGAAAGTGATAACTTTAAGTATTTTTATTATATTTACTTCAAACATGATAATGGTGTGACTTTCTATTTTCTGCCTATGTACATTTTCTTTCTTGCACTTTGGTTCTTACTGTTTTAGTGCTTCCTTTATTTATTTTCTGCTCAAATAATATCTGGATATAAATATACATTTATACAACTATGGGTGTTAATTTAACTTTAACCTTTTATTTGCAGAAAACATGTGCATACTTATGTGCATTTCTACACCTATTATTCAAATAAAAATTTCACTTATTCATTATAAGTCAATGTTCTCTTCTGCCTCAATTTTCAGACAAGTCATACATAGGCATATATATATAGATATATTTATATACACACATCCTCAGGAATTTTTAATACTCATGTCTAGGTCTATATTTTCTTTATTTAAAACATTTTATCTAAATGTTTTCCTTCCTTGTTTTATTATTCAAGAATTCTGGATTTTCTCTTAGTGCCATAACTAGTGTGCACGTGCACACATGCACACAACCTTGCACCACTGAAAATCCCACCTATATAATAATTCTGATTTTCCCCCAGAATTTTAATCATTTATTAAAAGAATTTTCCTCAAAATCTTGGGGTATTACAAAGGTGCACGCCTGGGGCGCTAGCGGTTCAAAGGTGTGCGCTTGATGTTCGGACCGATTGTTGATCATGGCATAGATGAAGGAGATGGATATTGCAACGGAGATGTTATTCCAGGTAGCACGCGACTGCTGAAGACACAACGTCTGTGATGTAAGATGGGGAAGTCGATATGCCATTTTGTTTCCTTCTCATCACAAAATGCTACTATATATATTTCTATTTACCTACTATATGTAACGAAGAACATATTCTATTTTCGTTACGAATCAAAGTTGTTGCCTATGGTTTGCATGAGCATGCAAGGATAATTCCTAATTCCGTACGTTTATTACTTTTCTTTCTGTCCACATAAGGTAGGTCTGATATAAAGCTTCTTTCCATGTTTGATACAAACGTTCCATTTACATGTCCATTGACCGTGGATGCATTCTGAAAGTAAGTATCCAAAATATGCAACATTACATGTATGTCAAAGTCATTTTATAAAATTCAACATACCACACACACATTGTTTCTTAACACCAGTTCCTTCTGCGCACGTGCATCGCACGTGCCAACCTACTCGTATATATATATATATATATATATATATGAACTGATATATATTGAATTTTGTTTGATGTATATTAGTTTGATGTTTGCTTAAGATCCGAATAATGCTTTCTTTCAAACCACATTTGAAATGCATCCTCATAGCTTCTAAAACCGTAACACAAGCACAATATCTGATGTCCATTTTTCGAAAAGCAGGAAGTTGATGTAAATTATTAATTTATAAAAGAGATTAGGTGCGCTTCCCTTATGTTTACCTTGCATGATTAACAATAAGTGGAAGGTTCATAAAATGTGAGTGTTAAGATGTGCATTACGCTGCATTTGGATTGAATCAAAACAGTGAAATGCTAATAAAACAAGTCCAAGTAAAAAGCCCAATTCCATACGAAAATTATTCTATTCAGATACACAAAACTTCGTACATGTTGGGAAATTAAAAAACATCAACAAAGACTAAATGTGTGTTAGAGAATGAGATACATTTCATTAAAGATCAGTACATATAAAGACCACTACAAATCTCATTCATCACAACCGTTCAAGCTAACATCAAAGGCTCTCATTCACTCTGTACTTAATGGACTCGGGCCGTTGTTTCTGAAAGCCCGCTTTAGCTTTTATCTCTGATTATTTATACAGCAAGCATTGTAACAGAGTATTATTATTCAATCTATATCAAACAATTAAGTGATCAATAAAATTCTCTTTTCTATTCAAAATCTTTCATGGTATCAGAGCAATAACTCGATTAACAGCGTTGTGCCCTGCCATACTCTCATTAGGAACAATCTCATCATCTGAGAATATGCTGCACGTCTGAATCTCATCAGATCGAAAGATCATCACCTGAGATTCAAGAATTGATCACCAGATCTTATCATTTGATCATCACTGTGTCGTGCCAAGCCAGGAGGTGTTAGCACTCATCACTCACCACCCAACTGGCTGCACTAGATATCTCTGTATACAAATTTGTTCAAAGAAAAAGAAAAACACAGAAAACAGATTCAAGAAACCAGAAAAACATCTCGTTAAATTTGAAAATAAGGCTGTGCCGTGCCAAGATCCATTAGAAAATCTTCATCACTTGGATCTAGCTGCATCATACCTGTTTCTATCTCACTCTTGTTGATTTTCCTTTTTCAAGAATCTGTCCTGTAGTCTCTTTTTATCTCTTTATTCAAGAATCTGCATCATGGCTGAAGACGATGCTGTTGCATCATCAACCTTTAGACCAAGAACCACCCCAAGAACTGCTCAGACTCAATCCAATGTCACTCAAGAACTTATGAGCTCCATCATCAAGCCACAAAGTCAAGCACTCACTGTTCAATTAGAAGAATCAAATTACTTGCTGTGGAAATTCCAAATGGAAACTACAGTCAGAGGATATGGAATTGAAGATTATGTTCTTGGAACCATAAGTGTTCCACCCAAATTCATTGCAGATCAAGATGGTAAACTCATAAGTAATAAAGATTATGTAACTCATCAGAGACAAGACAGTCTGATTAGTTCATGGCTGATATCATCTATCAGTGCAAGTTTATTACCACAAATTGTTGGATGCAAAACAACACATGAGATATGGCATACTATTGAACAAGTGTTCAGTTCTCAATCTGCTGCAAGAGTCATGCAGTACAAAAGACAATTACATCACTTAAAGAAGGATAATCTAAACATGAGGGAATATCTTTCAAAAGCTAAAACAATTTGTGATCAACTTGCCTCTGCTGGACACAAGGTATCTGACACAGAGCAAGTTCTATCTATATTAAATGGTCTTGATGAATAATATGAATCAGTGGTGGTAGTAATATCCTCTAATGAGGTATTACCATCACTACAATATGTTCATTCAATACTTCTTTCTCATGAGGGAAGACTAGAGCAAAAGAAGGCAACCAACTCAGATCACTCTATCAATTACATTGCTAATGGCAGAAACAGAAATCTAGAAAGTAGCAATGCAACAAGAAATCACCATAACAATAATCAAAGGGGTGGTCAGTACAATAGGCCCAGAGGAAGAGGAGGCAGACAGAGTTTTAACAACAAACCAAGATGTCAAATATGTGAAAGATATGGACACACAACCAAACAAATGTTACTTCAGATTTGATGCTAATTTCACCCCATCTCAACAAAGCAGTAACAGTTCAAAAGCATCAAATCCTAGTGCAAACTTGGTCAATACTCAATCAGAAACCAAAACTGAGAAAGGAAGTGATGACAGGGCCAAGATTGAAGACATACATGATGATAGTTGGTATCCTGTCTTAGGAGCTACCAATCATGTAACCAATAATCTGGGCAACTTAAACCTTGGCAACAGGGAATACAAAGGTACACAATTACTATATTTAGGAAATGGTAAACCAATCCACATTTCTCATACTGGTAATGCAAGCTTAAGGGGTACAAGACAACTTTACCTCAACAACTTATTAAGAGTCCCACTTATTAAAAAGAATTTAATAAGTGTGTCACAGTTTGCCAAGGATAATAATGTTTACTTTGAGTTTTACCCAAATCATTGTTTTGTAAAAGATATACTAACAAAGGAAACTCTATTGCAGGGTAAAGAACATAAGGGATTATACAAATTTGATGTTGCAAATGCAAGACATGATGATCATAAGGAAAATTGGTGTCATATTTCTGAATTAAAAACTGATAATAGTAGCAAAAGTCTTGATACTTGGCACTGTAAACTGGGTCATCCCAGTATAAAAATTCTAAAACATGTTGTAACTAACTGCAATGACATCTCTGTTGATAAAATTCCAGTTTCCTATAATCGCACTTTTTGTCAAATGGGTAAAAGTCATAAGCTTGCATTTCCAGACTTTGAGACTGTTTATAATAACACATTGGAACTAATTGCTACTGATCTATGGGGTCCAGCCCCAATATGTAGTGATTATGGTTATAAATATTATATCTCATTCATTGATGCTTATTCTAGACATGTATGGATATATTTTTTAAAGGCAAAGTCTGAAACTAACAATGCAGTGATACAGTTTGTAGCCAATGCAGAAAGACAGACAGGTTGTCAGGTAAAAATTATTCAAACAGATGGTGGAAAAGAATTCCTACCACTGAAAGATTACTTTCAGAAAAAGGGAATCACACATAGGACTACATGTCCTTACACCTCTGAACAAAACGGTCTTATAGAAAGAAAACATAGGCACATTGTAGAAACTTGCTTGACTTTATTGGCTCAAGCATCATTACCACTAAAATTTTGGCCTGATGCTTTCTTCACAGCAGTCTATCTAATTAATAGACTACCCATAAAGTTTCTGAGCTATAAAAGTCCATTAGAAGTACTAACTAAAGTCAAGCCAGACTATCAAAACTTAAAGGTATTTGGATGCAGGTTCTGAGCTATAAAAGTCCATTAGAAGTACTAACTAAAGTCAAACCAGACTATCAAAACTTAAAGGTATTTGGATGCCTATATTTTCCCTACTTAAGACCTTACAATAAACATAAGCTAGAATTTAGATCTCAACCCTGTACATTCTTAGGCTATGCATCAAATAAAAAGGGATTCAAGTGTCTTGATAGTAAAGGAAGAATATACATATCTAGACATGTAATCTTTAATGAACAAAAATTTCCTTTCAGTGATGTAGCAATCAAGACATCTGATAAAGTATATAATGCTAGATACTCATTACCTCCAATAACACTCTTCTCTAAAGAGTTAACTTCTGATTGCACCATGGATAGTGAGGGGAGAAATAATCTCAGTACTAGTCCTTTTGAGTCAACAAGTAAAACATGACCAGAACAAGGAAACAATTCTGAAGGATCAAATGATCTTTCTCTATCCAGCACCAGTCAAAATCCTGACACATGTCAAGTATTGAATGACACTGTATCACTCAATACTCAACAAGGTGTCACTGAAGTCACCAGTGTTCAACCTTGATGCAGCGGAAATAACGGATGACAACGAAATGAAGATTTCGTGTCAAACTAACCGATGAAACGATTAGATGAAGCAATATGAATCGATGAATTAATGATACCAAATTCCCAAATCCGTTGATCTCGCGAGATACCGGACTTTAGCTATCTTCGACATGTTGATCGCGCACGATGCCGCGAGAGAAGATCTATGATTCTTCGAACGTTGATCTAGCGCACTAGATTCCGTGAATCGGCTTCAACAATCATTGATTCGAGCACACTCGAATATCCGAAGGTAGAGATAGGAGATAACACTCAACTACCAATTTTAATGGTGGCAAAAAGCACACAAAAGAAATTTTATTCAAATTGACTAACTCCTTTACAATGACATCACATCCCTATTTATAGGGTTTACAACACAACACAAGACTTAAGAAAATTACAACACTTCACAACGACTTACAAGACAAACGACATAAGAAAGTAACGACCTAAACAATAATGACCTAACCAACAAATACAAACGACATAACAAAATACAGCCACGACTTAAAAAAACTCTCGCGACCTAACTCTTCAGTCTGCTTCGCGACTTATCTTCTTGCGACCTAACTCTTCAGTCTGCTTCGCGACTTATCTTCTTGCGACCTAAAGTAACAATCAACGACCTAGGCTGGAGCTTCTCGCGACCTTTTGGAAAACAATCGCGACCTATGGATGAAGTTAGGTCGCTGGAAACAATCGACGACCTAAACTGGCAAACTCGCGACCTAAGGTGGAGTTCGCGACATAAAGAGGAGCACGGCTTCACGCGACCTAAGGATAGTCGCGACCTAAAACAGAGTATCACGCGCGCGACCTTCTTCCTTCTGCTCTCGCGACCTAGGGTTTCTGGCGCTGCTTCTTCTTCCTCGCGACATACTATAGTGGAGCGACAAATGGCGGAGCGACCTAAGGTAATTTGTTCCTCTTGATTTCGTGCTGCATCATCCTCCCCTGGTTGGGAAAAATTCGTCCTCGAATTTAAATTTTCTTCTTCTTTGACACTCTTATCCTCGTGAAATGGAACCAAGTGTTTGATATTGTCAACGTTGGCAATAGGAAGATGACCCGGCAAACTCAACTTACAAACATTCTCATTAATTCCCTTCACAACTTCCAATCGACCCATCCCTCCAGCATCTAGCTTGTTGTAAGTAACAACAAGAGATCGTTCAACCATCAAGTAAATAGATTCGTTGCCACTTTGCGTCTTCATCAAACTCCATACAAAGTCCACACTTACCTCCACCCATATTCTAGTATGTATAGGTAATGACATACATAAACCTGTCTTTGTCGCAGTCTCTTTCGAAATTTGATAATTATGGTTCTTCTGAACAAACCTTTCAACCTCCTTCCTTATTGACGGCCCAGAACAAGATGTTGCAATCAACTGCATGGTACGATCACAGTCCTCGTGTCTTTCTACATGTAAGTCTTTGGTAACTCTTATTCGCCAACTGCAATCAGGAGTATACAATTGCCTTCCTTCGAATAGAAGCCCATCAACTAGTCTTCTCAACTCTACCTGCTCTGTCGGACACATATGATTACATGGCATATGCGGTACAATAGCACCTGGCACTTGATCAACACGATGTTGTACGTCCCTTAGTGGCAGTAATTCCTTGGACAACTCTGCACGAACTACATCTTCACATTCATTCACTATTGGCTTGACCTCTTCGAGAATTTCAACACTTTCACTGGTTCCTTTTTCATTCAACAGGAATACTTCTGCACTATCCGCCACTTCTTTAACAAACTCTCTTGTAGATTGTAGACTAGTCAAATCTACTTTCTTCACCAATAAATCACCCCCTTCATCTCCTGACACACTTTCTTCATCCTCATCAAACTTTGCTGGTTGTGAATTTTCAACCTCATGTTCATCAGATTTTGTTGGTTGAAAATCATCAACTTCATCTTTATCAAACTTTGGTGGTTGAAAACAATCGACTTCATCTTCCACATCAACAAATTCCTTCAAAGACAACAAAGTCTTTAGTTCCTCGATTTCCTCCAATTTGTTTTCACTCTGTTGACACCTTTTAGGAACTAAAGTGATTCGTGTATCCTCGAACATAAAACTGTAGCTGTTGGTGCGACCATCATGTTGCACTGCTCTATCGTATTATCATGGTCTCCCTAACAACAAATGACATACATCCATGTCAACCACATCACACCAAATTTTGTCTTTATATTTCTTCCCAATCGAAAAATTAACACAAGCTCTTCGTCCAACCTTTACCTCCCCACTTTTCCTCAACCAAGCTAACTTGTAAGGTTTCGGATGCTTCTCAGTCTTCAATGCCAACTTCTTCATAGCCTCGGTAGAAATGATGTTATCACAGCTTCCTGCATCAATGACAAATTTACAAACCTTCCCCAGAATAGTGCATGTCGATTGGAAAATATTGCTCCTCAACCAACTAGAATCATCTTCTTGCTTTGGCGTTAAACAGGATCTCCTCAACAACAAACTACAACCCTCATCTCCTGTCAATAATTCTTCCTCTTCAACTGGTAGTGAATTGATACACTCTACTTCTGCCTCTTCATTATCAATCTCCACAATCATTGCTCGCTTCTTTGGCTTTGTACATTCATTGCTTTTATGGCCCAATTCTTGACAATTAAAGCATTTGAGACTACTATTGACCTTTGCTTTGTTGGCTTCATTCACAATCGGTTTACTGACGACTTTGGAAACATCTGCACTGCTACTAGCATCCTTGTTCTGGTTGTTGGAATTCGTAAACACACCACATCCTCGTCTCCCTTGATTTTCCCATGCTAAGGCCTTTTGGTATGCTTCAGCAACAGATCTGGGATCAAACATATTCACCATATCTTGAATCTGCATTCTCAACCCTCCAACAAATCTAGCGGTCAACTATTCCTTCGTCTCCATGATGTCATTCCTCGTAATCAATTGATAAAATTCATCCGCATAATCATTCACTGACTTTGTTCCCAGTCTCACATTCTGCAATCGCTGATACATAAGAGACTGATAATTATACGGCAAAAATGTAGCCTTCATTAACTTCTTCATCTTCTCCCATGTAGCAATCTTTGACTTCCCCATTCTCTCCCGTGTAAGTTTTGTTTGCTGCCACCATGCCATAGCTCTCCCTCTCAAACGTGTAGTAACCAACTTAACTCTCCGATGCTCGGGAACTTCCTTAAAGTCAAAAATCTCTTCAACATTAGACAACCAATCCAAAAATTCCTTAGCTTGCATACTACCCTTGAATTCTGGAATTTCAGTTTTCATCCCCGACTCCCATCTACGATCATCTTCAACATCCCGATATGCATTTCGTACTTGGTCTCGATCTTGATACTGAACACTACATCTATCACCATCTTCATCAAAAACAGATGTACTTCGATAACGATCTCGACCATCCACATTTCTATGATCACGCATAGCCCTTCTATTTTGTCTTTCAACATCACGATATGGCTCATGTTCAAACTCGCGTGGAGTTCTTCTCTCTTCATTTCTATACTCATGATGCTCTCTTCTCAATGAAACTGAAGATTCTCTTCGTTCTCGGTAAGATTGTGGTGACACCCTCCTCGCTTCTGTAACCGATGGCGAAACTCTGTTTCCTCCATGGTTCGAGACTGGCGACCTTCTCCTTTGACTTTGATTCATGTCAATCATCAGTTTCTCTAACTTCCCAATGCCTTCATCAAACTTCTCATTGATACGCTGTTCCATTTGCTCAGCTTCTTCTCTTCTATACACATCGGCAATATTCTGATGACGATTAACTCTTCTCGGAGGCATTGTCAAATCAAACAACAATCTTCAACACACTTTAACTCTCGGCTTGAACAAATCTAAACTTGAACACTTCACTTTTCTCCAACAGGCTCGGCTTAGCTATGATTGGTTAAGTCTAGCTCTGATACCAAATGACGCAGCGGAAATAACGGATGACAACGAAATGAAAATTTCATGTCAAACTAACCGATGAAATGATTAGATAAAGCAATATGAATCGATGAATTAATGATACCAAATGCCCAAATCCGTTGATCTCACGAGATACCGGACTTTAGCTATCTTCGACACGTTGATCGCGCACGATGCCGTGAGAGAAGATCTATGATTCTTCGAACGTTGATCTAGCGCACTAGATTCCGTGAATCGGCTTAAATCGTTGATTCGAGCGCACTTGAATATCCGAAGGTGGAGATAGGAGATAACACTCAACTACCAATTTTAATGGTGGCACAAAAGCACACAAAAGAAATTTTATTCAAATTGACTAACTCCTTTACAATGACATCACATCCCTATTTATAGGGTTTACAACACAACACAATACTTAAGAAAATTACAACACTTCACAACGACTTACAAGACAAACGACATAAGAAAGTAACGACCTAAACAATAACGACCTAACCAACAAATACAAACGACATAACAAAATACAGCCACGACTTAAAAAAACTCTCGCGACCTAACTCTTCAGTCTGCTTCGCGACTTATCTTCTTGCGACCTAACTCTTCAGTCTGCTTCGCGACTTATCTTCTTGCGACCTAAAGTAACAATCAACGACCTAGGCTGGAGCTTCTCGCGACCTTCTGGAAAACAATCGCGACCTATGGATGAAGTTAGGTCGTTGGAAACAATCGACGACCTAAACTGGCAAACTCGCGACCTAAGGTGGAGTTCGCGACATAAAGAGGAGCACGACTTCACACGACCTAAGGATAGTCGCGACCTAAAACAAAGTATCACGCGCGCGACCTTCTTCCTTCTGCTCTCACGACCTAGGGTTTCTGGCGCTGCTTCTTCTTCCTCGCGACATACTATGGTGGAGCGACAAATGGTGGAGCGACCTAAGGTAATTTGTTCCTCTTGATTTTGTGCTGCATCAAACCTGCTCAACCTGCAATACATAAAAATATAATTGGATGCAAGTGGACATACAGAATTAAAAGAAATTCAGATGATTCAGTTCTTAAGTACAAAGCACGACTAGTGGCAAAAGGGTTTTCACAACAGAATGGTTTTGACTTCATTGAAACATTTTCTCCTATTGTAAAACCCTCAACCATTAGAATTATTTTAACTATTGCTTTGCACAAGAACTGGACTATCAGACAACTAGATGTCAATAATGCTTTTCTCAATGGTGTCTTGCAGGAGGAGGTATATATGGAACAGCCACAAGGCTTCACTGAAAAAGGCAATGAAAGCCTTGTATGCAAACTAAACAAACCTATTTATGGACTCAAGCAAGCACCAAGAGTGTGGTTTGAAAAGCTAAAATAAACACTTGCCAAACTCGGATACAATCCAACAAAATCAGACAACTCCTTATTCCTTAAATTCTCAAATAATATTATTATATTTGTACTGATCTATGTTGATGATTTTATTATTACAGGCAACAACAATTCAGAAATTGAGAAGACTGTGCAGTTTCTACACAGAGAATTTACAATCAAAGACTTGGGAAACTTGAACTACTTTCTCGGGATTGAAGTCAAAAGACTACCAAACAATGAAATGCAACTGAGTCAAAAGAAATATATCACAGAAATTTTAGTAAAAGCCAACATGGATAAAGCAAATCCATTGCCTACACCTATGACAAGTAATTTGCATCTATCAAAGCACAAAGGTGAACTCATATCTAATTACAAGCAGTACAGAAGCATAGTTGATGCACTACAGTATGCCACCATAACAAGACCAGACATCTCTTTTAGTGTGAATAAAGTCAGTCAGTTTATGCAAAGACCATTAGATGAACACTGGAAGGCTGTGAAACGTATTCTAAGATATCTCAAGGGTACATTGGATCAAGGTCTAATCATGCAATCAAGCAAATCACTTAATATCAATGCATATGCTGACTCAGATTGGGCCACTGATTATGACGATAGGAAATCCACTACTGGGTACTGCATTTTTCTAGGAATGAATCCAATATCTTGGTGTGCAAAAAAACAATCAACGGTATCTAGATCAAGTACTGAAGCTGAGTTCAGAAGTATTGCCAGTACAACATCAGAAGTTATGTGGATACAATCGCTACTAAGTGAACTACAAATTAACACTAACAGCAAGGCAACAATTTGGTGTGACAACATCAGTGCAATATCACTTACAGCCAACCCTGTTCTACACTCTCGGACCAAACATATGGAACTTGACCTCTATTTTATCAGAGAACAGGTCATGAAAGACAATATTAGGATAAGGTACATACCTTCAACTTACCAAAAGGCTGATGTGCTCACTAAGCCTCTCTCAAGACAAAGCTTCACGAAATTCAGACGAGAACTGAATGTTGATGTTGCCGATATCAGCCAAAGGTCTCAAGTTCCAGTGTATGTTCCAGAGACTACTCAAGTGCCTGACGAAGATGAGCATCTCAAAGCAACATCTTCGCCAGCTTCTCATTACTCTCTGCTCAAATCACTACCTTCGACACATCTACAGATATAGAAGAGAAGAAGAAAGCCATCATCTCTAAGACCGACTCAAATTGATCAAGTTTTATTCATGTTTCCTTTTCGGAGGAGATCGATCTCATCTCATTCAACAAACCCTAGTCGACATTGGGTTTGAGGGGGATGTTAGAGAATGAGATACATTTCATTAAAGATCAGTACATATAAAGACCACTGCAAATCTCATTCATCACAACCGTTCAAGCTAACATCAAAGGCTCTCATTCACTCTGTACTTAATGGACCCGGGTCGTTGTTTCTGAAAGCCCGCTTTAGCTTTTATCTCTGATTATTTATACAGCAAGCATTGTAACAGAGTATTATTATTCAATCTGTATCAAACAATTAAGTGATCAATAAAATTCTCTTTTCTATTCAAAATCTTTCAATGTGGATTAAGTTAACTGAATTATAGTGAATATACGTCTACGTTTCTTTGTGTATTAGAATATATTATATGATTAATTAGACATGCTTTTGATTGTAGTCATAAGGATCATTCAATATTATTTTTCTCCTGCTGCTAAGGAATGATATTTAGTATTATTATTTTTCTCCTGCTACTAAGGAATGATATTTAGTATCCATAAATCATGTGCCAATGGTTTGTGCGAAAGGATGAACTATATTGGTAGAAACTTTGATCTCATGAGGTCTGGAATTCACGTGAACTGTTTAATTAACTTGCTCAATAACTAAATATGCTAATATGTATCCTAATATATATTGTGTATAAACTGCTTACAGTTTTGTATATGCTAATACATATTGTACATAATCTGTATGCTACTAGTTTTTGATTGGGATACATATTGTCTATTTTTCCTATATATTAAATAATAATATATAGGGATTGCATGTTACAATTTTGATACTATTCAAAATTGTAACAATCCATGAATTCTAATATGTATTGTACATAAACTGTATTGTACTAAACTGCAATTACTAATGTGGTAATGTTTTTGTTGCAGATTTGGAATTGCCATTCAAATGATATCATATTGAGGAACAAGCTTCACAATTTGAATTTTTACTCCAAACCAAGAGTGGGGTTAACTACCAAAAGAGAATATTGGATTGAAAAAGTCTATATGTTGAATTTAAAATGCATACCGTTTTGAACTGTAGGCATTAAATGCAAGTTGCATCATGAATGTTTGAAATATTATCAGGTTATGGATTTCATGGTTGATTTCACAGTATCCAAGTGATATATTCAAGTTTGAACTTAGCTTGGGGCAGTGGTATTGAATAATGTTTGAACCATTAATTCTGCTAATTAACCCTAAAAGAATTTAGGCTATCTTATAGGCTATGCCTATGATGTCAACAGTGAGTATACTACTGTAGTTTAGAGTTTTGAATTCACAGTTAAGTGATTCAATAGTGAGTATACATGAAACTGTATGCTTAGCACATATTCACACTACTAAACGAGGACAGCAATGCAGCCGTACGTTCGGTTGTTCCAAAAGTTTCTTGTGTTAAACTTCCAGCATTAATAAACATAAAAGTGGTTCATTATCATAACAGTAAAATATATTATGAATTGCTAATTAAAGCTGCGCAAAATGAATTAATTTCGTAGTGATAGACTTGCATACAAAATAATTTACTTCTGCCGCCACTACAACAAAAATACCCTATTACAACGCCTTTTTTACAACGGGCATTGGTTGCCCGTTGTAATAGAAGGCTATTACAACGGTCCATTCAGACCCGTTGTAAAAGATATCATATACAACACCCTTTTTACAACGGGCGTCGGTTGTCCGTTGTAATAGAAGCCTATTACAACGGTTCATTATGGCCCGTTGTAATAGGTTCCAATTTTACAACGGGCTAAAAGCAACCGTTGTAATTAGGGGTGTAAATCGGTCGGACCGGACCGGACGGAGGTGTGTTCAGTTTCTGTCCTAAATGAAATCGGACCGGACACGGACCGGACGAGATTTATGATCGGACAAATTTTGTTGTCCTAATTCATGTCCTAAATAAAATCGGACGGACACGGACGGACGTTTTTCGATCACGGACTCGGACGGACACGGACGAACATTGCTATTTACTTCATATTTTATATTTTTAATATAGTTTCTACCAATTATATTATTTTTATCAGTATATATACTGAAGAATAAGCATTTTAATGATCTTTACTTAATCAACCAACCAAACAGTTGTCATAAATATTTTGAAGAACATAATGGATATACCGACTTATAAGAAATTCGAACGAATTCAGACGAATTCGAACGAACATCGGTCGGACAAGGTTTTTTTTCGTACAAATTTTGCTGTCCTAATTCATGTCCTAAATGAAAATCGAACGAACTCGGGCGGACGTATTTCGGTCACGGACGCGAACGGACATCGGACAGTCGAACAAAATTTACAGCCCTAGTTGTAATAGCTGCCGGTCAAAACCCTAATTTTCAATTAAAAAAGCAAGCCGGTCCTTTTTCCTTTTATTTTGTTCTCTATTGCTCTGTAAAAATGTTGGCCGCGGTCTTCTTTTCATATATTCTCAAAATCGATTTCCACAATCTCCTTTTCATATATTCAGAAGAAATCGATTTCCAAGATCTCCTTTTCATATATTCTCAAAATCAAATTTCGAGATTGATTACTGAGGTTGGAATTGCAATTTTGGGTTGTGTGAATTGGTCGCGATGGGGGTAATGGGGTGGTTTTGAAGGCTGCGGTGGTTTCGGCTGCTGATTTGGGGAGATGGTGGAATCGCATTGATGGTCGATTTGGGTGTTGCCGCCGCTTGGTTCGCGATGGAGTTTCTGGTTTTGGTATTGGTGGTTCACGATGATGATTTGCAGAGGGATAGTGCGATTTGCAGAGGGAGGCAGTAGACGAAAACACCTTCATATTTTTCCACTGTTAGAAAGCGAGTTTCTGTTCCTGGATCCGCTAGTCAGTAATCCATGTTGTTTCTTTTTGGTTTTCAATGTTAACTGTATGTGTATATTTATTATTTATTTTTTGTAACACAATAGCAAAGTTTTTTTTGGTATATGTATGAAAATGAGCATATGCATATAAGAAAGAATATATGGTTGATTTTTTGAATAAAAAAAATTTCCTTTCAAAATAAGTTCTTTCCAGGAATTGGGGGTGGGTCTTGAGCAGTATCAACATGATGTCAAACCACCATTGCAGAAAGGCTGGTTTTTATCAGAGTTACGGAGATTATTCTTCACATCATCAATGGTGTTCTGATAATAAAGTGGTTTATGATATTAGAGTTGGATCCTTCCATGCATAAGCTTAACCACATTTTTGCCCTCTGTTTTCATGGTAATTTGTTTGACTAAGTTCTTTATTTGTTGGGGTAGA
Source organism: Allium fistulosum (assembly GCA_030737815.1). Taxonomy (NCBI): domain Eukaryota; kingdom Viridiplantae; phylum Streptophyta; class Magnoliopsida; order Asparagales; family Amaryllidaceae; genus Allium; species Allium fistulosum. The sequence continues at coordinate 13,646,609 of JASFAW010000014.1, forward strand.
TGGCCGAGGGCATGAAGTTTTGGACTGGGTATCTGAACTCTTATCAGTCACTATGCAAATGACACAAATCGTGTTTGCAAATGGATAGTGAGAAATTGATCTGTTGGACTGGCCCTGTCCAATGAGTGTGTTCATATATAAAGGACCATATTTATGTAGGAAGGACCTTCTTTGTTTTGAAAGGTTGTAAAATATGGTCATTTTGTGTGCTTCTGTATGTTCTGACCTCTAAAAAAATGCAAGTTGCTATGCATCTTGTTACGGTTATGGAATTTTCACTAACTATAGGAATATTTGTTGATAGAGCAATACATTAAATTAAGGTTTACATCAATACTGTCCCATTAAGTCATTCGCTACAGCTTGTAATATTTGCATCTTGTTCAAAAAATCATCGTCCTCTATGAAATTGGATAGATATCAATGACCAATTCTTACTAATGTTTGAGGTAGTACAGGGAGGTTCTGCCAGCAAAGAACTAATTTCAACTGTTATTGCACAAGTTCTACGTCACATTTTGGCCTAAGTATTTTAAAGCTGCATATTTATTTGTTTGATTAAAGTCAAAATCATAATAGTAAAACACGTAAGAGCTGTGAGTATCATAAAAGTGCTACTGCCTAAAACATTGTTATGTGCTGTGTGCTAGGCTGCCTATGTAATTGTTAGGCTTGCCTCTTCAAAACCAAATCCTTTTGTTAAAAAAATAATTTGTAACCAAATTATTGGTTTACCAGCAAAATAAGAATAGCTGTGTCTGTTGAAGCTATTACTTCCTTCCAAATGTATTTTCTGGGTGTTTAATCATTTTTACTGACGATTTCCATTGGGTTTTGCAAACCAACATTGGAGCTAATAGCATTCACATGGCATGCCTTTACCTCCATGGGATGTGTAATCGCCAAGATAGACAAGGGTAAATATGATGCTACTCTTTTCTTATTTCCAAGTTTATTATTTGGTTTTTTTTTCTTTTTTATTTTAGTTTACAGAAAGCGAAAGTTACAAAACTTACGCGATGGGCTATAAATGTTAAACCAATATTGTATGCTAATTAAAGTATAAGCATAAAGATATGGATCGCTGGATCGTATGTTGATATTCGATTTATATTGTCAATTTCACAGTTGTGTGAGAGCACTTAGCGAAGTAAGGAATGAATATTACCGTCTCCAGCCCAAGTTCAACATCATGATGCAGGTAGGTCTAATCTTCAACAATTCACCCTTTCGTTTCCTTTCTTTTTTTCCCTTTTTTCTTTTGAGCTTTTTTTGAGCTTACACATCAATAGTTATTTTTAATGAAATATGTCTGTATTTCAGTTTCATCCTTTAAATAGAAAGGTATCAAGTTGCGTATTAAGCGCGCATGCATTAACACAATTTGTTTGGGACAAACATTTTAGTAAACTAATTTTCTGAATCAGCTACATAAGTTGATCTTAAAATCTGACGTTATTGTACAATAACTTCAGAATGTCACAAGATCTTCACTCTTCTAGCTTTATATCAAAACTGTTATTGTGCATTCAGCGAATCTAAAGTATTTGCTTATGAATTATGATATCACAACTCTAAGGTTCTAATTGTCTGTGTGAAATTCTATGGTGCAGTTTCTCTGATGCAGCTGAATTGGGTGATTTTTGGATGTTTGAGAATCCATTGTCTGCCAGCATTGTTCTCCATTTTATATCAGCATGTATATGAACTATTAATCACCTTGAACTTGAACTTGAATCACTAGTGTGCAATGACAACTAAATAACCATTCCACCAAACCTTATCTTGATAAATGTGTTACAATAATTCATATAAAACTTAAACACATTACCATCGTTCTTCTTCCTCCTCATGCTGCCCCCATCCGAGGGTTGCCCGATTCAATTGCCTCATGGGCCTTGCCCTGCTTGTTAACAGTAAACATAGACTTAGAGCCTGTTCGGGAACAAATTTGGTATAACCACTTAAAATTTGATTTGATTCAAGTAAATATTAGAAACTGTAAGTTTTCGGATTATATAAGTAGAAATTTTAATGAAACTGAAGTGTAAAGATGAAACAAGTCTTAAGCATAAAAAATTAGTTATGATTTATTAACGTATTTGATACTTCTAAATCAAAAATTAAGCCGTTGATTAAAAAATGCAAGTCACAAAAGTAATTTGTAAACTATTTTCATATTTATAAGCTATTGGCAAAATCCCTTTCATATGAACTGGAAAAAAAATGTATAAGACCATTAAATACATAGATATTATTATGATTTTGCTTCCAAAAATGCAAAAAGAAGGCATCTCCAGTGTTTGAAGATGTCATATGGAGTACATAACAATGTATGTTAAAATTGTCATGAATTACTAATATGTTACTAAGTTATTATATATTAGACATATTGGTATTTAACTGCTAGTATCTTTTTTATTGCATCAACTTAATTTATGAATTATGATTTTATTTCAACTGTGCATTTTCTATGATAGGGGAATTACTTAAAAAAAACTGCATTGGACATCAAAACCCTTCAATACCGGTAACAGGCAATAAATATAACATGCTTTTGACTAGTGTGACCGTGTCATGATGCTACCAGTAAATTATCGCCATGTTTCTTTAGCAGGAAAACAACTAGGAGTCCAATGGCTCAAAAGACATCAAATCTGGTATTAATTCTGTACTGGTTCTGTTCTTTTTCACTATTTATGAAATTTTGACAAACATATGATAACATAATATTATTGCAATTTTTCCCCTCAAACTAAGCAAGAGGATCTATAAACATTAGATCACCATGGAAGACTTTTGATTTTTTATTTTATTTTTAATTGTTAGCAAACACCAATACAAGTTTGCTTGTTTGGGAAAGTGCTTTTGTGTTGACAGAGTAGAGTTAACAAATAGGGTATAAACAGAATTACAAACCTGTAACAGATGGAATGATGTATTTTCTCTTCACCCTCGTGAATACAATTGTGTTTACCACCAGTTAAAACAATATATGCTACTTTTTGATTGCTTATATGTGATGTTAGATTACGTTAGTTCTTAGGCACCACTGATTATGAAGCAATGGACATGATTAGGCACCACTGATTCTGAAGGAAGTTGCTACTATTACTGTGAAAAAATGTTCAATTTCATTTTACTCTTTTTGCTTCTGAGGTGCATGTAAAAGAGTAATACAATTAGGTAGAAGACTTTTACAATTTTTTCTTTTCATTTCTTGTTTTAACTTTTCAGCTTCCAAATTTTAGACCTGCAGAGTACAAGGTCTAGATTAGCAAGGAACAGACCAATAGTTATCGGGCCTGTGGTGGTTTTTTATCTGGTAGTGTTGTCATAAAAAGGTCAGTTACTGTATCCATTTTGTCGTAGTTCATACTTGCATTTTTGATGTTGTGATTTAAAAATATGTACTGATTAATACAACCATTACCATTGAGGTTACATAGTGATGGGTCATGTTTAATTGCACTTCTCAGGATCATCCGTGCCTTTTGAAGAAGAGCAGAAAATTGTGAAAGAGGTCTTGAAAATCCAGAAGGCAAAGAGAAGCTTCCGCCTTCCAGCCAAATGAACTGCAATTCGAACAGCTAAAAGCTTGTAGAATGTTCCTTTTACAGGAATTTTGGTTATTGTGTTGAATCTTATGCATCAGTTCATGTGGGTTTCATGTTATTTGTTTCTTGCATACTTTAATTTGGTTCTCAAATGTGTCAATTTATATGAGTAGTTTCTTAACCGATAATAGTACTTGTGTGATGTGTATTATGCAAAATAGTTAAAAAAAGAAGTTAAAAAGGGTGTTAATGCTTTATATTTGGCATGTAAACTTATCTAACTTTTTTGAGTGTTAGAATTCTATGACTCTACTTTTTAGTCTTTTCGTATGTGATTTTAATTATTTTCGACAATATTTAGTATTAGTATGGATGTATTGCACGGATGCTGTAGTAATTTTTTTTTAAAATTTGCATTAATTTTGCAACGGGCAATGTGAGTTGTTATATGAGCTTTTTACAACGGTCAATGCATGTTGTGAAACAGGCTATGCAACTAGTATGGTTAGTCTATTGCAACGGGTTATGGCCGTTGTATTATAGTCTATTACAATGGTCATAACCCGTTGTAAAAAGGTATACTGCAACGTGCTTTGTCCGTTGTAAAATGTGGTGGATCTATTACAACGAGGCCTATTACAACGGGCACATGCCCGTTGCGAAAACCATATTACAAAGGGCATTGTCCGTTGTAAAAAGACTGTTTTGTTGTAGTGGTATGAATTTGTTATAGCTACATTTACGTGATCTGATACTGATCTCATAATTATACTATTGTTATTATTATTTTTGAGAAAGAAGATTATTTTTTCCGTAGACATCAAATAATAAGTATAAAAAAATTCAAATCCTTATCTCATATTAGTTGCAGATAATAGATACTTCATTAGATAATTGTAGGAACTTGCATTGTCTATGTTATCGTCTGTTAAATTCTATTTCCAGAATAAAACTTTCTTGAACTGCTAATTTTTCCCATAGTTTTGCTTTCCAACGGCTTCCAACCGAAGCAACCTGGCTATTCCAACGGCTTTTCCAACGGCTCCCAACGGCATTTAGCCAATGGACGCCGTTGGAAGCCGTTGGCATAAAATGACCAAAGAGCCATTGGTAGCCGTTGCTAATCTGGATGAAATTTTTTTTATAACAGCAAGCCATTCACCTTCCAGCCACATACAATCAATATATATCAATTTCCATTCCATTTCCACTCCATTTCACATATATATCACATATCCAACACATTATACCACAAATAATATAAACAACCAAAAATCAATATCAAACATTACATTTTCAAACCAAACTCCAAGTCAATATGTACATAAACAACAAAACCATCACTAACACCAACTCCAACTCCATATTCAAGTCAATATATACAATGCAAACACTTAAACCTCACCACCTCAAAGTCAATACATACACAATAACCATCAAACACAATCCTCACCACCTCAAAGTCAATATATACAATAACCAACCACAAAGACAATAATCATCATACCTCTCAAGCATCATCATCACCTCCGGAAGCACCAGATGACGAAGGGAAGGAACCACATGCCTCTGCGCGTACTCCGCTAAACGTTGATTCAGCTGCTCCATTTGTATAGCGCGAAGACGGTCCTGCTCTTGCAGCTGCTCAACCATGGCTCTAAGCTCTTTTATTTCAGCTTTGTCACACACCTTTTGAGCTGTCCGAACCTGCAAATAGAATGTGAGATGTTCACATTTGTATTATAATCATTTTCTTAAGCAATGCATATTTAAAATATAGAAACCTAAATGACGTGATCTTAAGCAATGCATATACCACAAGGAAATGCATATTTTTAATACAATATATAGGTAATAAAAGTATTCTTATATATATTTTTTTGGTTCATCCATTTTCATCACATATCTTTGTATATTTTTCCTTTTTTACTTATCTAATATTTATAAATCACGTATATGTTAGATTTAACTCAGGTAGAAATCATCATATGTATAGTGTATCTATAGGTTAATTTATTAAATATAATATTGCAATGTTTATAAGATTACCGCTTGGTTTCCATAGCCATAGCGCCTATTCCGCTGCGTCGGATCCATAATAACGTCGAAAATATTATCTTGCTCCTCTACCGTCAACTCATCGCGATCCGATTCTGAAAGCAGCTCTGTCCGTGCCTCCTGAAACTTTGCCTAAAATAAAAAAAAGTTACAGGTTAAAATTAGTAGAATAGGATTTAAACATATTGATATTAATAAAATAAGATTTAAAATATGCATACATATGCAGGCATCGCCTTATCATCATCATCCCACTGATATGTAATATTGCCAGCATTGTCTGCTTGTCTTGATGCGTGGGTGCGGGTAAATACCTCATCATAGACACGGGACGTCCAAGCGATCTTTCGTGCAATAAATAATTTATATATTTTAATTTTTCATAGCTAATTACTGAACTGATTAATATACAAAATGTAATAACGGTTTAGATTCGTAATTGATAAATTTACCAAGTCCTCACGGTGTTGCTGAAAAGACTTGGATCCGCCACGATGCGTTACGGGATTCCTACTTCTATTGGCAGAATTCCTCTCCGACTCCATCTGCAATTTAAATTGAATATTATATTTATACTAATTGCGAAATAATTAACTATATATTTGGTAGATTTACCTTGAACTCGTCGGTCTCCCACCAACTCATCCAAGAATCCCATACGGAAGCGCCCATCCAGTTCGGTTTCTTCCCCGATTTTTTAAAAGCTGACATTACCTCCCTGTAATTTTTGGCGACCTTCGAATTCCAGTGGCGTTGAACCATGGCGACATCGGGCTCCGCCAAGTCCACTTGCCCATGTACAAAGAGAAAATATTACTAATTGTTCATTTATACTTATTCATATAGTAAAGTGGTATAAACTCACTAGAAAATCCTGCCAGATGGCCTCCCTGACATGGTCAGGGATCTTACTCCACTTAGGCCAGCAGTTTGTCATCCTGCTCAGATATGATTGCTTGGAAATGCCAAGCATAACTCCCGAGGGCTCCAAATCAAATCCCCTGTGTTAAATATAAAACAAAGCTTTAGACAAGTATATATATATGTATGAACAAATTTATATTGTTATCATTTTAATTTTGATACTTACGCTCCATCAGCCTTCGGCTGCAAATATACAAGTGGTCGAGCCGGAGGCTCACCACAACTCTCGCCGGCCGAGCGAGAAGAGCTACGACGTCTGGAGCCTGACATAATACCTGTTGAAAGTTTCATTTTTAATTATAGACATAGATAAAATGATGATGATATGTGGTGCATGTAATGATGATGATGATATATATGTGATGCGCGTGCGTGAATAATTGTAAAAATTACAGGATTACTCAGTCCTCGTCGTTTTCTAATTCAGACTCAATCTCGTGTTCTATATCGTTTTCCTCTACACTCTCAAATGCTTCGACTAATACATTTGTCTCATCATTTAATTGTCCAAAATCAGTTTGATCGTCTGTAATTGTGATTTCAACATTTTCTTCGATATCTGCTTGATAGGCTTGTTCTTTTGGAATATTCTTTCCATCGAATGTAAATCTCGCCTTGGTTTTAAAAACCGCAGACCAATCCGCTTTATCTCTTTTTAGAGATGGATAAAGGGCGTAATAAACTTGTAGGGCTTGTTTGGCTAGTACAAAAAGATCGTACTGCTGATAACGGGAGGTATGTTTTATTTCTATAAGATTATAATTTGGATGCACGTTAATACCAGAACCTGGAACATTGCTGAACCAGTTGCATCTAAACAAAAAAAACTTCCTCTACGGGTCTTATAAAATATGTCAATTGCAAAATCCGGGTTAACACGCCACAAAAATCATGTATATGATTATTAGGATCATCACTGCCTTTAACAAATACACCGGTATTGTTTGTTAATTTTTCAGCACTGTATTCTTTGGTGTTGAATTTATATCCATTAACGAAAAATATTGGATACGTTTTAACTTTCCTTTTCGGTCCTAACGCCAAATGTTTTAATCCTTCATCAACCACATTATTTGTAGGATCACAAACGTGGTTCGAAAACCAAGTAGCGAAATTTTTGCTTAAATCACCGTTTGGATTTTGTGATTCATAAACACTGCAAACAAAAACATAATATATTGCTTTATTATTAATTTACACATGCAATATTAAATTAAATTTATCAAAACTTGTAATCTGATAATTACCTAATAAATGGTGCAACTTCTGGACAATTAAGAAGAATATATGTGTGTGCTACATGGTAATTTCTATCATCTAACCATACTTCTACACATTTTCCAGCATGTCGACCATGTTGTTTAAAAATAGATAACATTGCTTCAGAAGAAGAATCTTGTTCAACGGCCTCATCATTACGCGCAACACTTTGAAATGATAAATTCACATGATCATTGAAATAATGAGAGAAAACGAACGATGCTTCTTCTTCGATATATGATTTGCAAATCGAACCTTCAACTCGAGCTTTTTGTCTCACTTTTTTCTTTAAATTATTTAAGTACCTAATAAAAAATATTTCATATCAATATTGTTTATAGTTAAATTAACATTTACATACTCAGTATTAACAACATACCTCTCGAATGGATACATCCATCCATATTGCACAGGACCTCGAAGACGTGCTTCAAATGGAAGATGAACAGGTAAATGCTCCATTACATTGAACAAATCTGGAGGAAATATTTTCTCCAGTTTGTAGAGCAGTATAGGGATTTCTACCTCAAGTTTACGAAGACGGTCAACTTTTAACGTAGTTGAACAAAGCTCCTCATAAAATAAACTAAGTTCTGTTATAACCTTCCAAAATTTTACGGGCAACAATTCTTTGAAAGCGACGGGTAACAAATTTTGCATCATTACATGACAATCATGGCTTTTCATCTACTCAGTCTTCCGTTCTTATAGTCGACACATCTACGAAGGTTAGATGAAATTTCATCAGGAAATCGTAATCCTTCCACCCATTTTAATAGTACTTTAACTTGGTTGTTATCTAATTCATAACATGCTTTGGGGTTTTTAGTGTCATTTGGCTTCATATGAAGCTCAGGACGATTACATATTTCTTCTATATCACGTCTTGATTTCAGATCGTCCTTAGTCTTGCCCTTAACATTCAAAAGTGTATTAAACACATTATCGAATACGTTTTTCTCGTTATGCATCACGTCAATGTTATGACGGATTAAGAGATTTTTCCAATAAGGCAACTCCCAGAATATACTCTGTTTGCACCAATTATGAAACGTCGATTTACCTTGGATTTCAGTTTGCTGCCCGGTTTCATGTATCTTTGGATAATCTTTTACAAGTTCATATATATCTTCACTTGACCAAATCATTGGTGGTTGTAAAGTCTCATGTCTATTAGCTATGAAGTTTTTTTGTCTCTTCTAAAAGTATGATTAATATGGAGAAAACGTCGATGACAATCAAACCATGAAATTTTCTTCCCATGCCGTAAAGAAAATGCTTGTGTTTCCTCCATATAGTAAGGACAAGCAAAACGACCGGCCGTACTCCAACCCGAAAGCATTGAATATGCAGGAAAATCGCTAATAGTCCATAACAAAGAAGCGAACATCCGAATTTTTTTTTTCCGATACGTCGTATGTTTCAACTCCTTCATACCACAATGTTTTCAACTCTTCGATTAGCGGTTGTAAGTAAACATCGATACCCTGTGTCGGATCATCAGGGCCAAGGATGACAATTATGAGAAACATATATGGAGTTTTCATACACATCCACGGGGGTAGATTGTAAGGTGTAATGATTATAGGCCAAGATGAATATTTAGAACCAAACTGAGAAAACGGTGAAAATCCAGCAGTACACAAACCTAGTCTAACGTTACGGCTCTCCGCTGCGAAATCGGGATATTTCTTATCAAAATACTTCCATGCTTCTCCATCAGATGGGTGTGTTAACGTACCTTCTTCAGGTGTTCTCACACCGTGCCATCTCATATGATGCGCTGTTACAGAAGATGCATGTAACCTTTGAAGTCTAGGAGTGATAGGTAAATAATGCATACGCTTGTATGGAACTTCTTTTCCCTTTTTTTCCTTGGTTTGTATCTTTATTGATTACATATTTTACAATTCCGAAGACTGACATTATCTTTCCAAAACAACATTCAACCATTTAGACATGTATCAATTTTTTGATACAGCAAACCGAAAGATGACATTAGTTTTTTCACTTCATAATAATTTTCGCACATTAAATTATCTGATGGCATATGGCGTTTAGCAGCTTGTACAACAGCTGTAAATCCGGCTTCTGTGAAGTTGTACTTTGATTTCATCGCAATGTACTCTGCAGTTACCGATAATTGAGTGCCACTAGTACATCCATTCCAAAGAGGTTTCTTAGCAGCATCCAATAAATCATATATTTTTTTCGCTCCAACATTTGGTTCCTCTTCGACGTTAACATCGTCGTTATTAATTTCAACAGTAGGGAACATTGATCGTGCTGCATCTTCAACCATATGTTCTATGAGATTCATCGTACTAACTTCATCACTAATGACCTATATTGACTGTTCTTCGTTACGTGTTATAATTTCTCCATGACGATCCCACACCAAATAATTGGTTACGAAACCATATTGGCGCAAATGAATTCTAACCATATTATGTACTAAATGCTTCAACAATTTGCATCTACTACATGGACAACGAATTTCTACGTCGTTTCCAATATTACTTAAAGCAAATTCGACAAACACATTTACCCCGTTAAGAAAATGTTTATTTATTGAGCCTCCTATTTCTCTTCTTTGATACATCCAACTCCGATCAATAAAATAATTGACCATTTTTCCTAATGTAAAACCTATGATCAATAGTAAAAAAATTATTAATCAAATTCGATAAACACATTTTAGATTTTACTATTTTTTATAATCCATTTTCGTTTATATACAAAGTTATATTTCTTGCTATTTTGTTTACATTTTTGTACCTTTTGTGATGGTCGGTTATCCTACTTCCCATTACAAACATAATAGTAATTACATTTCTTAAATCATATCATTATAAACGATTTCCCAAAATTTCGGCAGCACTTCCCCCGTGTTCCTTGTATCGTACACATATGCATGTACATAAGGAACGAAAAGGAAATGCCGTCGAAATTTTGTGAATCATTTATAACGATATGATTTACGAAACGTAATTACTTTATAGTGTTTGTAACTTGTCCAATACATGGACAAATCTAACAAATATTGTATCAGATGAATATGAATATCCGTTTTGCAATAAAAACGAATATTCATACAACGATCATATACAACACTTGTTAGACAGGGTTAAAAATTCACTAAGAGATTTAAATTTTGTTTATATGTTACCATTTTATTAAATATATAAAATAAAGCATATTATGCATTATTTTATTTATATTCTACTATTTTATTAAATATATAGTAAATTATATGATTTTTACTATTTCGCAAAATATATAATTCATGTGCATATATATACTAAATTATATACTTATCTAATGCTAATATATTTTGTAAAAGATATAATTCATGTTCGTAAAATATTCGACTAATTCATGTTTGCCTAATATTTTACAAAACATACACAAAATAATTTAAATCAATCCTAACTAATCTAACGCTAACTCAAATGCGCATTTACACTAAATTATCAACATATGTATATATGTGCATAATATATATACACAAACAATTTGGACATTTGGATGGTAATAATTGTAATTAGCACTTAGTTTGGTATAATAAACAATCAGTAGGCCATTACATACAACTATAACAACAAATTAAACACAAAATTAGCAAAATTTAAAATTTTAGGGTTTTAGACAAAACCTGATTATGGAGTGGAATTGGATGGACAAAGGCCGTTGGTGTTGATTGATGGCGTCGGAGTGGCTGCCGGTTGCGTGGGGAGGCTGGGAGCAAGAAAAGAGGAGGAGTGGAGGAAGAGGGTGGAGGATTTAGGGTTTTTTGGTGGAGGGAGGAGAATGAATGTTACTCTCGGCCTGCTGCAGGTTTACATGAATATTTCCAACGGCCGCAAACGTCATTTTTACAACGGCTACCAACGGTTTGTTAAAAAATAACGAGCCGTTGGTAGCCGTTGGAAATTCCCGTTGGCGGCCGTTGGAACCCTATCGTGGCTATATACTGTAGTTCTAGTAGTGAGTTTTTAAATGTATTTTTGTCTTTTATTAAATACCGTTATGAGTTTACAAATTTTTGTGAACAACAAAGTAACTGTTGACTTTATTTAGTCATTATAAAATTTAGTCACACTTCACAAAATATGTATTTATATATTCATATTTGTAACATTTTATATTGTTACATTTTCAATGAAACAACTCGGCGATAGTTCTTTCAACTTCTTAAGATGCGGGACCCTTTAAATAACAATTTCAATCCGATTTCAATCCGGTAAGTTTTGAATTTGTGTACTATATTTAAATTTATAAAGTATGTGTTTTTCTTTCCACTATTATTTATAATGAATACATGGTTATTTTTATTGAAAATATTTTTGGTTTTCTTGGTATTCGGGTAGCTTTAAAACCACTAATCGACGATTACCTTATTTTGATTTTTTTTCTTTATTCATGCACCCATCTTATGATATGACTGGCCATGTATCATAGGGTTGTCAATAGATACCCGAAAAATTCGAAATCCGTCCGGATCCGCATCCGAAGAGCGGAAGAATATCTGATATTCATAAATACGGATGCGGATACGATGACATCCGCATCTGAAGATTATCCTTTCGGTTTTTGTCAAGATTATAGTTCAAATTATGTGTATTGTATTACAGTGAAAGATATTTGTTTATTATTTTATTAAATTAGTAGTTTATATTATATGCACTTAATACTTTTTAACTGCTCGAAACTATTTACTATCATCATATCAGTTAGTTTTCAACACTTTTATAATCGATGGGATTGAAAAATATTTATGTTAAACTAAAATTTTCTTTTAATAATTCTTGATTTATCGGTCGTTAGCGGATATGGCACTATTTGCATCTGAAAGCATCCATTGGCAGACCTAATTAATATATCAGATATGGATGTTATTTTCAAATGCAGATCACTTGGTTCGAATGCTCTAGGTTCCCGTGAGGCAACCAATCAGAACGCGAGATTTATGGAATCTTTTGTAAAAAAAACCCTTCTATAAAAGAGAGAATGACCTTTTTGCAAAAAAAATGGGTGTTCTGGTTTGTTTGGCTCATGGAAACACAGGGCATTTGGCCCAGATCATCCAATCCCGTTGTTTTCTACCTACAGTTTTAAAATAAGCGGAGATTCACTAAAAATGTCTGTTATAAAACTAGAATCTACTGCCCGATTATATTAGTGTTTGAACTTATTTTAAATCGTTTAAGATATCTTTATTAATAGTTGGCTTGAAAGCGCAATCTTTTGGTCTGACCACGAAGTTCCAAAATTTCCCTTTATATACAATTCTTTAAAAAAATTCTCCACTAATTGATCTTAAAAAATAGCATATGCATATTTGTTCCTAAACTCATTGCATCTATTAATTGGTCCTGAAAAATAGCATCTACATATCTGATCTTAAACTCATGCATATAGCACTGCACTTTTATTATGTGTAATGTTATCGTCAACTGCATACTATGGTGAGAAACGTTAAGAAGCTCAACCTTTTATTATACGTTAGATTCAAGACAGGTTGAAATAGGGAATAAATAAAATATTATTATAATTTTTTGTTCCCGAGTTTAAGTGAAAGCATGATATTTGTCTGGTATCAACATCAACTTACAAAAACGTCTCTCTATAGATATTAACAAATGTTAATATCACTTAAAAATATGATCTAGCAAATATACTTTTTTGCAAATTCATAACGCTCTTTACATATATTACCAAACTTAATATCGCTTAAAAATATGATCTAACAAATAAACTTTTATACATTTTTTCTTTTTATTAATTGATAACAGAAAAAAAATTCAAACTAACAAAAATTAAATGATACAACTTAGAAATAAAAATTCAAACTAACAAAAAAATTAAATGATGCAACTTAGGAATAAAAATTCAAACTGACTACACATGATTCCAACATAAAATCATAGCTAAATATTTATGAAAATCATTTTTTTTGAATATGTTAAGCATATATAATTTATAAAATAATTAATTTATCCGCGAAAGGTGTACTATTGTCACGTGCGAAGCGCGTACCGTAACACTCGTATTTATAATTTTGTTTGTTTTCCATGATCACGGTTAAATAGTTTGCAATTTTTTCAATTTTGAAGGAGTCGTTAAGTTTACTTACCATACAAATATAGTATTTTCATAATCATTTTTGTAATAAATGGGTGCTACTGCATCTTCTAGGAAGTAAATTAACCGGGAGCCCTTCAAAATTTTCATTGTGTACACTTCTTGGTCATCCTACACTATTTAAGTAACAGTGACAATCCTTAAAAATTTTAACTTACATATAAAGTTTAGAAACAATAATGTGTTGTTTGTGTAACGTTATTTTGAACGATTATTCAATTCATCGGCTAATACCAGTTAAAATATGTTATGGTTAGAGGGAACTAGAGAAAATGACAAATTTTTAAAAAAAAAATAGGCTGAAGGATGCAAGTTTCATTTTTAGACTGAAGGACAAATGCTAGTTATAATTAGCATTATATTCAACTTTTATTCTATACAAAATGCTAGTTATATCTAGCATTATATTCAGTTTTACACTGTACAAAATGCAAGTTATGACTAGCATTGTCCTCCCTAAAAAACAAACTTCTTGTCTTTCAACCTAATTTTTTTTCTAAGTTTGTCCTTGTGCCTATTTTTCTGTTATGGTTATTACTACAGTTTAAATGGACACCAATTAAAAATTTGAAACATCTGTTTTTTTTTTGGCATAAAATATATAAAGTATTTTCTAAAAAGGAAGTCATGGTTATTTTTTTCTAAATTTTTTTACTGATTTTATTGCTATTCGACAAAGTGGATTTTCTTTTAATATGGTTTTCTTAAGTGGATTCTATACTCATTCTCTTTTCTTACGGAATGACTAGCCACTTGTATCGACAGTTATGGAAAATAAAATTTGTTCGTGATGGAAGCGAACTTGATCAAGTGTTTTATACATACCTTAACTACTTGCACGTTTATTTTTTGCTTGGCTTCATGTTTACTGATTACCTGTCGTAATATATTCTTATGGCATTCTTCTTAAAAGAAGGGTGTGTAATTAAACATAGTATGACTTTGTTAGAGTTGTGCTTTATACAATGTAACATGTGAACCCATGCTACGCACATCTCGTTGAATGTAAAGCTTTGAAAATACAATAGTACGTTATTAGTAAAGCCATATTTGTAAATCATGTTCAAACCAAACTAATGTGAAAAAAAATTATATGCAACTGTTAAACGTCGGAGAAAAAAAATGTCATGCACGATATAGGTTTCGATTCAATAGGCGCATTGAAAAACTAATCTTATGCACTATCCGCCCTATTATCAAACATAAACAATTAGAACAACATATTCTATACATCACAAAGGGATATATAGCAAGGTGATACATATGTAGCACTTGTACTCTTGAGCTATTATGTGTTGACAGATAAATTGACCCAAGTGGTTCAGTACAAATGTTGGAGCTATATTAAAAAAAATTGCTTGGAATGGTTCACGGCGGCTCATGCACAAACAAGTTTGATGCACAGATTAACGTGCTTCCAAAATAAGGAGGATATATGGTAGTGCATTTTTTTAGCATCTAAATAATAAATTGTATTATTGGTCATCAAACTCGTTTGAAAGCATAGTAGCTAGCTGGGCAATACAAATAAAATAAAATATATGACCTAATATTTCCAATCAAGGAAATACTAACTTGTGATAAATATATCAGCGTCAACAACAAATTACATCAAATGAAATATATTTTGTTTGAAAGATGAATGAATGGGTGTTATCTAAATCCTATCAAATACATGAATATCAAATTGTGCTGAACAAAGAAGTCAAACGAGACTAAATTAATTCCATAAAAGCAATTATCATTACAACAGATAAGCAAAAGGATTGTTTGGTTCGATACACATAAAAAATGAAGAAGAAAAATTAGTTTTCGTATAAAAGTGTAGCATCATTGACCAAGCAGCATATGCTAATAGAGGTTGTCATCCTTTCATGTCCTCGTCGCTAAACCCAAATGGATTTAATTTTCATTTATTTACCATAATGATAAGCTTGCTATTAGAGAACAGTGTTAATGTTACACAATTTGGTAAAGACCGCAAGCTCCATATTAATTAGCATATGTAAAGCAGATCAATGTGCAAAAGACGACCCTTGTTGAGAAAGTGTAAAACAAGTAGATTTTTATTGAGTAAAAATAAACATACGAATTGCAACTATATTTGTCTATTGTTACCATTTAATATTTGTTTCTATAAATGCATAAATATTTTTTGAATGACAATTAAAATGACCATTTAATTCAACTCATTTTTAGTAAACTTTTTTAAAATTTCAATCAAAATTCTTTTCCATTACTTTTTTATATAGAAAATAAATTATATACTCAATGCATTAAATTTATTTCTCAACCTTTTATACTACCAAAAATGATATGAACACAAAAATATATTCCTCTAAAGCTTTAATATATACTCACTCATTTTATCAAAGTCATTTGATGATTGAAATGAACTTATGGCAGTTCAAACTAACTTCATTGAAAATAGGACCATCACTTAGTGATTAGAATGTGCGAAGTAGATTGAAGATGAAAATTAATGTATTAGTTAAAAAATTCAAAGTTAATTGGATAACTTAGAAACCAACACATAGTTTCACTTTTTTTTGAAACATACGTTAAATTGATTCTTATCATGCATTCACGTTCACTAAGTGGAAGAAAAACTGTTTGCTAGGTACATTACACTTCAAATATTTAAGGGTAACATTGCTGCAGCTAAAGAGAAAATGAAACATTATTCAGATACTCGTAGAACATTTCGTGAATTGCTGTGAATGACTGGGTCTACCTAAAACTTCAGCCATACAAACAACTATCAGCTGGGAGTCAACACACTCACAAATTATCACCCAAGATCTATAGCCCATTTAGAGTTCTGGAGAGAGTGGGTGAAGTAGCTTACAAATTGGAGTTACCTACAACAACAAAAATACATAATGTTTTCCATGTTTCCTAGCTCAAAATTAGGAAGAATTCAATCGTGCAACCACATATGCCTTCATACATTGAACAAGTAATTCTTGAACTAGAAAAAAAATTTAGCTAGAAGGATGCAAAAATAAACAACACTAACACAACCCTGGACTTGATCAAATGGAAGCGAAAGGGAAAGGAAGAAGCTATATGGAAAAATTATTAGGAATTAATAGAAAAATTCCCAACCTTTAACCTTGAGACAATGACATCTTTTGAAGGGAGGAATTTCTACACACCCAAATCGCCAGCGTCGTCAGAAGTCACCAGAGTAGTTCAAAGACCCAGAATTAGGGCTCTCGGTCTTCAACTTGACAGTGGAAGCAACATACAAGAGGAACTACAAGGAGAAGGCTGTTTAGCGTTGGCATATAGCCGACTCCGGCCGACTTGAGCCGACGCTATATGCCGACGCTATATAGCTCGTTGCCAAGTGATATGGTGACGGGAATGGGGACGGGTCCTTCCCCTAGTTTAGCGTCGGCTCGAGTCGACTAACCGACTCCGGCCGACGCTAAACTCAATCCATGTGTAAAAATAATATACGACCAATAGGCCGACCCTAGCCGACTCCAGCCGACGCTAATCTGGGTACATTTTTCTGCATTTCCAGCAGCCATTTCTACCTTCCATCCACACAATCATATATATTCCTCAAATATACTTCATCAAACAACAATATACATCACATATATGCCCAACTAAGAACCACAAAACATCAATATACATCTCCAAACGTCCATCATCACAAATATTCAAAATATTTACAAAATTCAACCAAAAGTTCATCAAATATACAAGACATTCAAAGTTCATCAGAAAACATATATAAAAACTTACTACCACTCGCCCCAATCATCATCAGCGCCAGATCCCTGTGATGGCGGCATATTCCCATGCTCTTCCAAGTAAGCAGCAATCGCCTCGTCTAGTTCCTGCTTCAATCCAGTCTTTCTCCAATCTTTCAACTCGGCGACTTGTGCTTGCAGAGCCGCTATTGTTTCTTCAGCCTATTGTTTATTGCAAGCGGCTTGCATCGCGACCTGTATATTAATAAATTCATAGTTATAGTTTATACGTAATATTCAATAAAAATTATAAACTAGTTAATGAATTAATTAAATCAATAAATATTACCGCTTGATTGTCATATCCATACTGTCTATTTCTGGTCGACGGGTCGGTAATACAAGCGAATATCATGTCCGTCTCCTCAACGGTCAACTGCTCCCTGCCAGAGTCTGCAAGCACGCGAGCAATCTCCTGATCGCATCTCTCCTGTGTTTAGAAATATAATTTTGAGAAGATGAATATTCAATTTAATGTATTTTTAAATAAGAGCAAAAATTTATAGTCTTTATACCCGGATATTCGCTGATTTGGCATCTGACCATTCATATGTTACCGCACCATCTTTATCTGTATGCTCGACGGCGTGTGTTCGGGTAAAGACGTCCAAATGAGACGGTGCAATACCACCTCTCTCCCTCGTCTGAAATTAGATATGATTAAAGAATGTATATATATACACATATATACATATATATAACTAAACAATGTTATAAGTAAATTACAAATAACAATTTTTATATTTACCATTTCTTCTCTATATTGCTGAAAAGACTTGAATCCACCGCGGTGTGTTGTAGGATTCCTAAGCCTGTTTGCGGAGTTTCTTGATGCTACCGCCTATATAATTTAACTATTATATAAACATTTAAACGAATTATAATTACAGACATATGAAAGTAGAAAATTTACCTTTGCATCTTCGTTTTCCCAATATTGCACAAACCGCGCATACAAATTTTCACTCATCCAGTTTGGCTTTTTACCGACCTCTTTCATCTTGGAGAGCGTACCTCTATAGTTTTTTTCATCTTCCTCTCCCAGTGCGTCCTAAACATCCCGAGATCTTCGGGATCCACAATAAAGGACGCCTGCACGTTGAAATTTAAATGAATTATATAAATTGTATATTAATTTTCAAAGATCAAATATGCCAATCTCAAATTAATTAGAATTTTATACTTACCTGGAGGTCAGCCCATACGGCATCTCTGATATAAAGTGGGATCCTATCCCAGTGCTCCCACAAGTTTGTCATCCTACTACGGTAGCTGTTGCGAGACACAGCTAGAATGGGCTCGGACGGTTGTAAATCGAAACCCCTGAATACATTTTGATATTGTCGGTTAATAATCATAAATATACTAGTAGCATGCACTAAATAATATAATGAAGTTGCAGTAAATTAAATACTTACCCTTCATGGGTCTTCGGCACTAAGTATGCTCTTTGGCGATTATCGGCCGTACCACTACTACCCTCGCCAAGAGCAGGGCCTCGTGAACCTTGGGACCGCCTGCTATGTGACATAATATCTGCTAGAAACATGCATATATATATATCATTTCATATAATGAAAAAAAAAAACATATATCATTTCATAATTAGAAAACATGTCTGATTAATAATCACATACATATAATTCACAGCAAGATAATAAAAGAATAATACAACAAACGATACGAATTTCCGTTACATTAACACAGGTTTTAGAATTGACATAATACAACAAACGATACAAATTTCCATCTTATATACATTACATCATCACTAATTAATAATCAATCTTCGTCGTTTTCTGATTCTGACTCGGTCTCGCACTCTATATCATCATTTCCCTCTAAAGTCTCAAATGCTTCTATTAGAATATTTGATTCATCGTTCAAAGGCCCTATATCAGCATGATCATCAGTTATTATTAATTCATTATTTGGCTCAAGATCTGCTTGATAAGCTGCTTCGTCTGGAATATTATTTCCGTCAAGTGTAAATCTTGCCTTTGTTTTAAAAACAGCTGACCAGTCTGCTTTATCTCGTTTTAGTGATGGATACGGAGCAAAATAAACCTGTAATGCTTGTTTGGCTAACACGAAAGGATCATACTTTGAGTAACGTGATTTATGGTTTATTTTAATAAGTTTATAGTCTTTGTGCACGTTGATACCAGAGCTCGGAACATTGCTAAACCAACTGCATCTGAATAAAAATACTTTTTCTCCAGATTGGACAGAATATGTCAATTCCAAAACCTGTGTTAAGACGCCGTAAAAATCTTTTATATGTTCATCTGGATCGTCAGTCCCTTTGACAAATACACCGCTGTTATAAGTCATTTTTTCAGCATCATATTCCTTGGTGTTGAATTTAAATCCATTCACGAAGAATATTGGATAAATGTTGACATTTCTTTTTGGTCCTATCGCAAGTCGTTTCAATCCTTCATCACCGACACAATTTCTTTGATCATAAACGCATTTCGTAAACTAGTTAGCAAATTCTTTGCTGAGATCGCCAAGTGGATGTTCTGATTCGTAAATACTGCAAATATATGTATACGTATATTAAGTGCAAAATCAATTTAAATTGGATAACTCGTAAATAATGCAAATATGTACTATTATCGAGAATTATCATTCAATATTTACCTAATAAATGGTGCAACTTCAGCACAATTAAGAAGAACGTACGTGTGTGCTATATGGTAATCTCTATCGTCTAACCATATTTCCACACATTTTCCAACAGCTCGGCCATTCTATCTAAAAATAGAAAACATTGATTCAGAACAATCTTGTTCAATGGCTTCATCATTACGCAAAACACTTGCAAATGATAAGTTCACATGGTCACTGAAATAGTGAGAGAAAAAGAATGAAGCTTCTTCTTTGATATATGATTTGCAAATTGAACCTTCCACTCATGCTTTTTGTCTAACTTTTTTCTTGAGATGATTCAAATACCCATTACAAAATTTATTCGATTAAAATTTACTTACATCAAATTCAAATTTAAATTATTATTTCAAATATTCAAAATTACCTCTCAAACGGATACATCCATCCATATTGCACAGGACCTCGAAGAAGTGCTTCATATGGAAGATGAACAGGTAAATGCTCCATTATATTAAATAATCCTGGAGGAAATATTTTCTCAAGTTTGCAGAGCAATATAGGGATGTCATTTTCAAGTTTACGAATACGCTTAACTTTTAACGTGGTCGAACAAAGCTCTTTATAAAACAGACTTAATTCTGTTATAGCACTCCACACTTTTACGGGCAATAGTTCTTTGAAAACGACGGGTAAGAAATTTTCCATCATGACATGGCAATCGTGACTTTTCATCCCACTCAATTTATTGTTTTTTAAGTCAACACATCTACAGAGATTTGAAGAAATCCCATCAGGACATCTCAGCCCTTCAATCCACTTCAGTACAAGTTTTACTTGATTGCTGTCTAGCTCATAGCATGCTTTGGGTTTTTTACTATCATTAGGGTTTATATGAAGTTCGGGATGTTTACAATATTGTTCTATATCACGTCTTTAATTGAGATTGTCCTTAGTTTTACCCTTGACATTCAAAACTGTATTAAACACATTATCAAACACGTTTTTTTCGTTGTGCATCACATCAATATTATGTCGTAGTAAGAGATGCTTCCAATAAGGTAACTCCCAAAATATACTTTGTTGCACCAATTATGCCAGTTCGATTTACCTGGAATTTCAGTCTGTACTCCAGTTTCATGTATCTTCGAATATTTTTTAACTAGTTCATATAATTCTTCACCTGATAAAGTCGTTGGTCGTTGTCTGTTCTCTGCTCTATTTACTGCAAAGTTTTTCTTATCTCTTCTAAAAGTATGATTAACATGGAGAAAACATCGATGACAATCAAACCATGAAATTTTCCTTCCATGCGGTAATGAAAATGCCCATGTATCTTCCATGCAGTAAGGACATGCTAGACGACCGGCCGTACTCCTGCCTGAAAGCATTGCGTAAGCCGAAAAATCACCAATAGTCCATAACAAAGATGCAAACATACGAAAATTCTTTTTTTTCGACACGTCGTATGTATCCACCCCTTCATCATACCATAATGTTTTCAACTCTTCGATCAATGGCTGTAGATAAACATCGATTCCTTGTGTCGGATCATCAGGACCAGGGACAACAATCGTAAGAAACATATATGGAGTTTTCATACACATCCACAGAGGTAAATTATACGGTGTAACGATAATAGGCCAAGATGAATATTTACTACCAAATTGAGAGAATGGTGAAAATCCATTTGTACATAAACCAAGTCTCACATTACGACTCTCTGCGGCAAACGCAGGATAAGTCTTATCGAAATGTTTCCATGCTTCTCCGTCCGATGGATGTATCAAAGTCCCCTCTTCCTGCGCTCTCATACTGTGCCATCTCATATGTGCTGCTGTCGCAGACGACGCATATAACCTTTGAAGTCTGGGAGTGATGGGTAAATAACGCATTCTCTTGAATGGAACTTCCTTTCCTTTTTTTCTTGGTTTGTATCTTTCCTAATTACATATTCTGCATTTCTTTAGATTAATGTCATCTTTCCAATACAACATACAACCTTTTATACATGTATCTATCTTCTGGTAGGGCAAACCGAAAGCAAAATTAGTTTTTTCACTTTATAATGACTATCGCACATCAGATTATTGGGTGGCATATGTCGTTTTGCAGCTTGTACAACTGCTGTAAATCCAGCATCTGTAAAATTGAATTTTGATTTCATAGTAATGTATTCGGCAGTAACTGACAATTCCGTTCCGCTACTACAACCTTCACACAACGGTCTTTTCGCAGAATCCAGTAAATCATAAAAAAAATTCACCCCCTCGGTCGGTTCTTCTTCGACATTTACATCATTAACTTGAACAGTAGGGAACATTGACCGTGTTGCATCTTCCACCATATCTACTATTGGATTCGTCGTAACATTATTGTTATTCACCACAGCCTTAGGCACTATAGAATTAGATGCACAAATTTTTTCTCCATGACGATCCCAGAAATAATAGTTTGGAACAAAACCGGATTTACACAAATGTACAATAACTATATCTGGTTCCCGATAATGCAAATGTCGACATTTACGACACGGACAACGAAGTTGTGTGCCACCTTCTTCATTATTAGCTTTAGCGAATTTAACAAATTCATGTACACCATCCTTAAAATGTTTTTTCGTTGAACCTTTCGTTCCTGTTCGACTTTCATACATACAGGTACGATCGAGAAGATAGTTGAACATTTTTCCTAATTTAAAAACATATATATATATATATTATAGAAATTTCGACATCATTTCTTTTCTATTCCTATACGCATATAGTTGCATCTGAAGTTTTATGTGATTATTATCGTATTTTCTAATCTACCAAAGCCTTCTGGGACTAAAGGCTTTGTTGTTGTCTTATTTTCGTTTAAATTATTTATATTAATTAGAGATAGACTAAAATAAGTAAGAAGTTTATTTATAAATTATTTCCTTTAACTCATTTATATTAAGATGTTTATTGCATATTATTAAGATGTTTATTGATGTCTTATTTTAAGTAATAAGTTTAAAATAAGTAAGAAGTTTATTTATAAATTAGAGAGATAGACTAAAATAATACACTCGACGACCAAGTCGTCCTCACTCAATCCAAATATAAAATATAAGGGATCGATCGGGAATAAATCTCCCGATACGCGGTACTGTAAGTAAAATCCCGACCCGCACGCCAAACCTCTAATTAAATACATTTCTTATATTTAGTCGATTAACGACATGCATCCAATTATTTCCAATTCACACTTTCACACTTTGAAATTCACACTTTCAAATTCTCAATTCCCAATTCACACTTTCACACTTTCAAATTCTAAATACATACATCCAATTATTCCCAATTCACACTTTCAAATTCAACGATTTCATACTAAAAATAACCTAATACACTAAAGTAGCAATACCTACACCCAATTATCATCACAATAATGTATATTTAAACCTAATTAAACAATTTAATTCGAAATTAGGGTTTAGAAAATTACCAAATTCAAGAAGAAGAGGAGATTCCGGTGAGTTTTAGGCTTCTACGGCGACGACGGCGGAGGGTGACGGCTGGAGAGGGTCGGAATCGGTGATGGGGAAGAAAAAAAATCGTTTTTTTTTAATTCAGCAAAAAAAGTGAAGAAGAAGGTCTCGGCTGAAACCTGTATACTCGATATGGAGTCGGCTAGCATCGGCCGCATTGGCTCGATTAGTGACGACTTGAGTCGGTTAGGGTCGGCCAGTATATGTATATTTTTAAATATTCTTTTTTTACACCTATTTCGTTTAAAAAAATAAAAAACACTACTACAATATATTAAAAAAAATTGACATTTATTATTATTATTATTGACCCAATGACGGGTCATGATAGGTTAAATTGGTATTTTTGATGATATATGTTCGTCTAATTCGAAATATTCGTTGTTGAAAATCTAACTCGCACGACCAATCGATGCAACTTTTAGTCGATCCGTTATACAAATTTGATAAAGGTGGATATATGTAACATTTTAAAAAATTAAAATAATTTTTTAAAGCGTTGGGTAATCAATTATGAATTTTTAAATGTATTTGGTATAATAAAATTATATAAAATAAAATATGCGGCATAAAAATAAATTCTTTGGATCTTATGTTGATCTAAGGTATTTTGGACATGTTTCCAGAATATGGTTTAAAAATACACGAATCTGAGGTGTCGATCTTGAATTTCAAATTTATGGCCGTTCGTGGACTTTCGGACAAAAAACCCTTCGTTCGAAGGCCGAACGACCTTCAAACGAATCCAAATTTGAACCAGTGATGCTTTGTAGTGTTTTAATTGAATCCGTATGGTTGGATTCACCCAAAAATCATCGCCTACAAAATTATCAAGAAATATGTCATTTTGTAGGAGTTAGTTATAACACTCACGGACGTAACTATGTTGAGGGTAGGGTGGGCAACTGCCCAACCCAATAAAGTAAAAATATAATAACAAAAAATAACAAAAGCATTATCTCTTCACCTTAGTATGTAAAACCCTAATTCCACTCATGTATGTTCTCTGAGTTTTTTCTAAATTTGCTTATGATTTCCAGTTAGCTATTACAACATAGAAATTGCGCCCATTAAATGACTTATTGATAAATGATTAAGGGACTGCTATTAAAATTCGCTACATTATCCTTAATTGGTTACTAAATTTTTCTCTGATTTATTGTTAAAATTTCTTGTATGAATTCAAATTTGTTGTTTATTATAGGTTTGTTGTGATTGCTTAGTGTAACAACTCAATGTGTAAACTTATTCAACAATGAAACAACTAGATTAAATTAGCAATTATACTTAATTGTTTAACTGAAATAAGGGTAATATTTGTTGCCCATCCCAAGCCAAATTCCTAGTTATGTCACTGATAACACTTATAATATAAGTGTTATAGCTAACTCCTAGAAAATGACATATTTCTTGGATGATTTTAAAGTATTCTGGTAGTGAGGTAGCTAGCAAGGAATGCAAGCCCACTAAAGTGCATGGTGCATAGGATGCACAGTTGACACACACATCCTTTCACGGTTCATATCCACTTACTAAAATCACATTCCTACCTCACCAAATCCACTTACTAAAATTAATTAGTATAATTTTGCAGTGGGCGATTAAGTTAATTATACAGATTAAGAGCGTTAGAATAAATGCTGTTTTTCAGCGAAGGATTATTTTAAATGTTTCAATTGCTTCTTCTTACTTTTACTATGAAGGGGGGATCGGATGGCAAGCGTTGGATAAAGGGAGTAAAATGGCAACCAAATTGGTAGCCATAATGAATGAATAAATAAAAGCAAAACAGATGGTCAATCAAGATGGCAGAAGTACTCTGGTTGTATACATTTTGTAGACTGGCAGCAGATATCACGAGGTCTATTTGCAGTTTTCTCAGAAGAGATGAAAGTCTTGGATAGACGGGTTCTAAATTATAATCTACCATACTACTATAAATAATAAATAAATAAATAAAAACCTTTATTCGGGAAGACTGTGAAACATGTTTATACAGAAACCAAGCAAAATGTGGATTTTGTAAGTCATTGCTATTTTGATCTTTCATTCACGCGTTCATGCATATATTGTGATATAATCTTTTGGTTATGTGAGACAAATGTACATCTTATCCAATAATACTTTTTACCAGATTGTCAGATGTACAAACGAATAAATTATACACTTATGGATACATTTCGGTGTGAGCTTCCTTCTTAGTCAGCATATTTGAGTTTCAAAATAACCGTAGCAGGATATCGTATAATTTATCTAAAAGTGAATTATCTCACTGGAATTTTAGTTAACGCTTTCGTGTTCCAGTTTGGTCTAAAATCAAACAATGTTCGATTTTAGGCCAAAATTCATCTAGCTCTGATTTCAACCAGTCCAATTTCAATACGAGGATGACATTCCTGCGAGTCCAACGCGACTGACTGCGTCCAGATCCGACCTTGTACGAATTAGATATGAGTTTAATAAGATTCTATAAATTAAATAATATAATTAATAAATAATTACCACACTTAACCCTAATTACTTATAGTCCAAGCCCTAATCCTCCTTCATGAAACCCAGGCCATACTTTATCTAACCCCGACCTCATTTAACTCCGCCTGACCGCCTCCATAGGTCGTAATATGCCGACACACTACACCAAAAAGCTCCCTAGACCACGGTGGACCCTACGTGACCTACCACGACCCACCTCGACGCTTGATGCTCTCTCATGAACCCATTTACGAACTCCGATCAACCTAAGATTCTCACCGCTTTGCTCCTCCAAACAACGATCTAACTGGTCATCGTGCCCAACTTACCTAGCCAAACAGTTCCCTAGTTAGGCCCTTCAGCGGAAACGACCTCTAGCGGCTCTATTTATTTGTGGCCGTTGGATGGAGGAAAGTTTAAAATGATGGCTAAGGTTTGATTTGAGGAATGAGAAATAAAATGAGGGATGAGAGTTCTTACATAGAAATCTTCTGACACTATTTATGCTCAAAAGTTTACAAACTCCGATCTAAGCGTGCTCATTGGCGTTTCTAACTAAATACTCCTATTCCGAACTCAATGGAACTATTTTCGTGATCCAATTCCAAAGTATACAAAAGTTAGCTTTTAAAATTCATTTATATTATTTTAATTCTCTTAAATTGACCGCTGCGCGTTTCGAGCTCGCACGACCAAACAATACGTCCGATCGTCACAGAACTCGTTGGTGTATAAAAATTTATTATTCCGGATCCAATGATACTAGTTTCGTCAAAATATGAGACAGTGTCCCGAAATGCTAATTTCACACATTTATACATCGTTTTATATTCTCCAATCACATTATTGATATTTATCTAAACTATTTATTATTTTAAATAAATTCACAAATGAATTCCTCAATATTATTTATTAATTAAAAGGAGATAAGTTATACTATTAAACCCATTTAATTAATATTTAATTCACCATTCAAATATTTAAATACTCACTATATTTGAATTTAGTTATTATCCTTTGAAACCCAATTATTTAAATATTTATAATTAATTAAATATTCAAATTAAAAAATGGCCAAATTTCTAGAATGTTACATGTCCCAAGTACTAAAGTAAAGAAAACAAATAAAACAATAAGTGAACTAACAATTACAACACTGAAATAAAGAGCAATAAAAAAAAGTATAAAAATGTAACTAACAGCACACTCTAATAATATCCAGAATCAAACTACAGCGAAGAGCCCCAACACTTCATCAAGGAAACCAACACCATCTTAAACCTGCATATATGCAATACAGAATTCCTACAACAGTCAACGTACAATAATTAATTCAAAATGAAGCTAAAAAGAAGCACTAAAAAACAAAACCTTATTTAATTAAGAACAGCAACTCTTAATCGGAAACAAAGAAATTAGAAAACTCAACTGGACCAAAATATAATAAAAGCATACGTAATAAAAAAGAAGTAATACCTGAAACAAGTAAAATTTCCCTAAGGTTTGCAATTTCTACGGTTATGGCCATATCACTTGCATCTTCCATATTTATTTTCCTTAGTTTTAAAAAATGCCAGACCTCCCTTTCTCTTAAATGATAGCCTGTAAGCTTGACGAACAAATTTAGGAGACTTTACAATTTCAGTATCTTCAGGTAAAGCCTTAGGTTTATCAAAATTAGAGATTGACATTATAGCATGAGAATAAGAAGCACGAAAAGCATCGATTGTATAATAATACTCCACAAGTCATAAATGGATAGCCTAGACTCATTCATACATTTTATAGCATGAGCATATGGGAAATAGGTAATTTTCCACTAGTTGCAGCTACACATTCTCAAATTCGGATCAGCAAGATGAGATTTTGGAGATTTAACCACAAAAAAATAATCAGAAGACTCGAACACATCCCATCCATAAACTTTATTAATAAGTTCAACCAACCGAGCTTCAATTGCAGGGCAAAGAATACTTTTCCAATTACGTACCTCCTATCTACATTTAAACATTTGCTCCATCAACTTTATTCGAATACCGTCTAAACAAGAAGTAATCGGAAGGTCACGTTCATCTAAAAGCCATGAGTTAAAGCATTCAGCCACATGAGAATATAACTCAACATAACGCTTCCCCTATAAAAAAGATCAACCAAATGATCATATGGTTTATCACTTATAAAATCTAAAGCTACAAAACCACAACCTCATCATATTTATTCATAGCTCTTTCAAAATGAAAAGGAGTAACAGATCTTACAAGTCTTTGAAATAAAATTTTCATATAATGATCTTTATTCTTAACCTTCACAGAACTAAGAAGAGTACTTCACATATGAAACAAGAAAAATGAATGGCAAGAAGACGAAAAGAGCTTTGGAAAACTTAAAAGCAAACCCCATTGCCTATCAAACGTAAAACCCAAAGGTCGATCTTCATCAATAATGTTTTCCAAATGTTCACAAAACTAACTCTAATTAAATTCATTTTTCTTAGAAACAATTGCTATAGCCAAAGGAAAAAAACCATGATTTCCATTTTTGGTAGTTCCAGCTAATAAACCACCAAGTCTACCTTTCAAAAATGTAACATCTAAAAAAATAGAGGATGACAGTGTTTAAAACCAACAATACATGCATGATAACCAAAATAAAACCTTTTAAATTGATTTGTTCAAAAATTCACTTACATAACAACATAGCTGCCAGGATTTGAATTCTTAACGGCTTCTAAATACCACTTTAAATCATTATAAGATAAATCATCATCACCATAAATTTCTTTCGTTGCCATTTGTTTTCCAGAATAAGCAAAGTAGTAATTTATGCTGAAATTGTATTCTCTTCTAAACCAATTAATAATTTCTTTTGTTTTTTTCAAAGGCCCATCTCTAATTTGACCAATAATCATAGATTTAACAAACTTAATAGAAATATGAGGATGATTGATATCCCGTAATCCAGCATAACAAAAATGCTCATGAGTCAAACTTCTAATATAAAAAACAATTAACACTTCCAGTATCACAAGCACCATGACTTTAAACTTGCAATCTTCACCAAACCAAAAACAAATGGAAGTAACTCTTTTTTTGCAATTCTCAATACTCTTCAGCTTATATCAATTTTTAATTTGATAAGCTATTAAGAAATTTCTGAATTCCAAAGCTCCATTAAACCGATTCCAAAAAAATCCAAAATTGAAATATTATTTCCCTTCTTCAACATTTTCTTAAAATCAAATCGAATATTTGTACTAGATGAATCGGAAATCAAAGAATTTCCAATAGCAGAACCACTAGAACAACCATTCTCACATTCCAACAAAAGTTGTTTCAGTCTTATGCTAAATACTAGAAATTCTTTCTTTTTAAAAATGAAAAGCAAATAATACTCATATGAATCAGTATCAAGAACTCTACACTTCCCTTCAAGTGTATGCGATATTCCAATACTCAGGAGTTAATGTTGACCAATATTCGCACAACTCATTCTTAAGAAGAAGAAGAAGAGACACAATCAGACCAACACAGCAACTATAGCTATTATCATCATACATGAAAACAAATAAGATTGTACTGGTATCGCTGTTAAAAAACAAATGAATTCATAAATTTCAAAATAATGAATCTGCACCAAATAACACTATATGCTATAATCACTATCAGCAAATAAGAAGACCATTACCACATAATTGTATATAATATAAGAAATATAATTATAAGCTAATCTAATTTCACAAAACAAAAAATTACAAGAACACTAACCCTAACATAATTGAACAATAGAACAAACAAGGAAAATAAGGATATCTGTAACGGCCCGCAAGGCCGTACCCCTTGAGTCGACACTATTCTCCAACATATCGACTCAAAGTGAACGGCAATACGAACCATTAGGATTAAAGAAGAAGAGGTAGAAGAAGAAAATAGAAAACAACATTAGAATCTCACAATTGCAGCGGAATAAAATATATAATAGATAATAACTGATCTTTACAGAAAAAAACTATATATGTTTATACATACATCATTAGAATACAACATCAGAGTACAATACAATCAACATCACAATTCAAGACAGTTATAATAACTTGTCCCATAAACAGTACACACAACACAACGGAATATACATCAAGTACGAGTGATACGTCTCGCCATCCAGCTCGTCTCCTGAGCTCCACAGCATCCTATCATGTATCTGTAATACTCGGTCTAACCCGAGCATTATAATCAAATAACACCCGAGTCAGTTTGGAAAACCAGCGTGAGAAAACACACTCAGTTGGATTATTAAAGTTTCCAAACTCTTTGAAATCAAAAGCATCTCGTAAGACCACGCCATAAATAAACATGTCGGGTATTTACCTTACGATAGCCAAAACATTTTTATCAAATTCATCTGATATTATAATAGTGTCTATAGAAAGTAAAATAGAATCAAGCTGAAATGCTTGCATCTCACGTTTCAGCAATAGTTGGGCACAATCAAAACCGTACAGGCACGTAGGGAGAATGGATTTCCAACTAATGACTTGGCACTGGGGTACCACCTATCACAGTACCTGGTATAGATCAGCGTACCGAGGACCACGCCCAATCCCCTGCAACACAAGGCCAGAACTACCCCTTAATGGATAATTCCGGGTAAGATCACCCCATAGTTGAGATCAGCAACCGCACCACTAAGCCGAGTAAAAAGGAACATCTAGACAGGGATGACCTCATCCTAATGGGTGCTACCCACATAGCCTTGCTGCATAACCCCTGATTTTCGGTTATTCCCGGTTGATGTGGCTCGAGGCTAAGCATTACCTTTTTAGAACACATCTCTTAGAATGCCCACCGTCCACCTGACGATGTTCTGAAAGCATTCATCCATACAAGTCCGTCTCGGGTTCGAACGGAACCGAAGGCACTACTCCTACTACATCCGTTTTGGGATCACCCTCAGGATTAGTAGCGATTAGCCTTTGCACTTCACTGCTCCATCTTCGACTCCAAACACGTCTTCCTCACGAAAACGTACAAACCAGATCGAAGTGGGTTTTGGGAAACAAATCCCGATCCCGGTCTCTTCGAAACGATCAGCGCATTAGCCAATATTGATAGTCGGTTATTTAATTATCAATTAACATTCACAAACATCCATCAAACAATAAATAATTTTCCAAATTATTTATTTACCTCACAAATATCTTCGCAAGATATATTTCCATTTTCAACCCTTTTGAAAACGGTTTCAAAAACCACCTTTCTCTCACGGAGTAAAATCCTCAAATATTTTCTATCTCCACTGAAATCACCAAGTACAAACACTTTAGATTTCTAAAATAATTTAAAATACTATATTATAAAATATACTTTAAACAAAACATTTAAATTAAAACTACTTTAATACTTTATTTAAAGATATATACTTTAAGAATATTTAAAATAAAGCTACTTAATAAAATATAAAACTAGATTTTTATATTTTAAAACATAATACCAAGTCGTCTTTAAATAATTACTACTAAAATAAATTTGAAAAATACTTGCTTTAAAATTTAAACATTTAAGAATAATAAATTTTCCAAAACATATTTTTAAAACAACCTTAAACTTTTAGCTTATACTTAAAAAATTTCTTTGAAAACGTTCTTGGCTATTCAAGGAAATACACTTCTCTCTCACATCTTTAAAAATAAATCACTATTTATTTGTAAATTTTTTTTACCCATTTCTCTAATAAATTCCCACTGTGAATTTATTCTTCCAAATATCCACCGATATATTACTTCACTTTTATAAACCCAGTTTATAAATTTCATAGTCCCATCTTCCTTTTAAGATCCCAGTTTCAAACATTTAATCAATTTCAAATTGATTTCCAAAATTTACTCCATTTTAAAATAAATTCTTTACTTATCCAAATTTATTTCAAAACTTATAAATTTCAGGTTTAACTTCCTTGTGATGATTTAAAATCTTACTTTAACTGATAATACAAATTTTCACATTTATTCCAAAATGTTTCTTTTATTTCTTTCTAAACCATTTTAATTCTGAATTCAAAAATAAATCTTTCATTCCTTTAAATAATATCACTTAAGATTTAAAATTCCTTTTTTCCCCCTTTATTCAAAATCTCCTTCCCATACTCGGAATTTATTTACTAGGATTTAAAAATCACTTTTATCCTTTCCCAATCCATTCTTTAATTTATTTAAATTCCCTATAATTATTTTACTTAAAAATTCTCTCTTATATTTTCTTTTTTTCAAAAATCCAATTCTATATATTTTGACAACTCAGTATACCGAAAGGTATATTCAATCAAACACAGCATCCAACATTTCAATTATCAATATAATTCATCACAGAATGTAAAATAATCATAACACAGAATATTAAACAATCTAAATGTTTTCAGGAATCCAGTTGGATCCCTCCAATCTGTTTCCCTACATCCACAGATGTTAGCACAATACCAATTCCACTTCGAGGTGGAATATCGCGGTATATGGGTTTATATAATATCATCCGCTATTATGCGGCGCATAGGGTCTCATCCGCTATATAATGCGGGAAATCAATCACTCCAATATATATATACTACTATATATAATATAACACATCGAATCAATTCAATCATTCAACCAATTATTTAAATTTAAATAATAATCAAGATGAATGAGATTAACTCACCTTCGATTTTTGTTTCCAGTCCATTTCCATTCCGGCTTGTTTCATGATTTTGACCTTGTAAAAACATTATACGGTTTATTAATATTTGATTTGATCGAACAATTAATTACTACTTATTTATTGGATTTAAACTAATAATTTGGTTTTAAACTAATAATTCAATTTAACAAATTAATCACCTTAATAAATTATTTGAAATAAACTAGTAAATTGTATTTTATTTTTTCCATTTCCGAACTGCATATAAAAATAATCTATATGGGTTTAAAAAAAATCTTATCTTTATATAAACTCTTATATTTTCCAAAATCTGGTTTATATATATTTAAATATGTATGTGTATTAAATTAAAACATAATTGTTTTTACTGTAAAATATCCTTTTCTGTTTCTGTAAATAACACTGTAATTTGCTTTACTGTGTAAATATACATATACATATGTAAATCTATAAATTGAAGACAACAAATTATTTTATAAAACTTCCAGTTATTTTCTTTATTTTCTGTACCTATATATATTCACTGTAAAACATTTATTTAATTAAATAAAAAATAAAAAAATATACCTCACTGGAAAATGAACTCAGGCGACTCCACCTCGTAGACGTCGACCACCTCAGTTGCACGCGGCTGAGGATCTAAATCCTAATCGCACATCGCCACTCTGGCCTTCAAAGCCGCCGCCGCCACCTACGAGCATCATCACCTGACGCCACGACCTCGAAGTGCCTTCGAGATTCCCAATCGTGAGAGTTGTCTCTTTCCACTGATCCTGGTCACGCGACGACATTGCCATCATGTCGATCGCGTCACCACACCTTCCACGCGCTCACGTTGTCACAACTCTAAAACCCCCTACCACAGCGACGAAGTCACGACGCCGATCGCTATACCTCCCAGCTCGAGTTCGAGTGTTGACCTATCTCCTCCCTTCTCACGCGACCTAATCGAACTGCCTTCAATATCTTGTTTCGATTTGAATTTGAGATGAAAGAGTATGTTCGTTCCCCATTTGATTTTGGTCGGCCATTGTTTTTTTAATTTGAAACGAGAAGCGATAATTTCGAAATTAAGACGGATTAAAGGAGCTTAGGCCATTTCTATTTATCTTTCTGTTGAAAATGAATTGAAGTACAAGGGAAGATAAGGTGATTTCTAAAGAAGAAAAAGATCCCTTGCGTGTTGAAGATGCTTTGCATGCCTGCCAGCTACAGTGTTTTGAATAGAGAGCAAAAAGTTCTGAGGTTAAGTTTATTTGACCAGTCAAAGTATATATTGTTTTTAAATTTAAATTTAAATTTAAATCGTCTCGAAGTCGTAGCTCAAAATATCGACCTCCTACCGAGGCATGCCGCCAGGCGTTCATAATGTTATACCCCTATTCCGAATGCAATGGAAAAGGTTTCGAGTCCTAATTCGATCGTATGGAGAAGATAGCTTTTTGAACCCATTTATTATATTGGATTTCCGATATAAATTTCAGCGTGTTTACCTACCGTATGATCACACGACAACTCCAAATACTACGAAAATTAAAATCCGATAATAATTCAATATTATGGATCCAACGGAACTAGTTTCATCGAATTCCGAGATTGTGCCTCGGAAGGCTATTTTTAAATATCGATTTAAACGATATAAATTCAAAACTGAACAAAACACCTTCAAACTCAAAATTAACACTTCTACTATCTCCAGTAAAATCAATATAAATTTTACAAGCCTCTAAAATATTTTTAACAAGCTTAAAACTGCAGATTCAATAATTTACCCAATTTCAGTTTATTAAACCCAATAACTTAATTGCTAAATAAATAATAATATTTGAAATTCAAGTTAAACTACCTTTCAAGTTTTTAAAATCAATTAAATATTTCAATTTCAAATGCTTAAAAATTCCGGGTCGTCACATTCCTCCCCCCTTAAAAGAATTTCGTCCCCGAAATTGCTAGTTAAGAAGAATGGTCCATAACCCGTTCACTCACTTCCCAAAACCAAACAGTTTTCAATGACTTCCCAAAACAATCTTTTTATCAAGGACACAATATCTCACTTATTAACTTTTCAAACTTATCCACAAGTCCCAAACAACATTACTTACTTAACAATTCAAATTTTAAATTCAAAACCAAATTTTGAATTATCAAAAAAAATTCAAAATTTTTCTAACTCCTTAAATTTTCGAAAAATTTCGACAGCGTCTCCTTTGCGCGGCTAGCTCGGTACAACTACAAAATGCCTCAACAGGTCCCCAGATTTCAAAAGAAAACAAAAGCCAAGTGGCTAGACCGGAAAATCATCAAATTTCATACAGAAATTTAAACACATACCTTTTGTTGGGCCATTTAAATTTATTTTCTGAAATTAAAAATCCCAATTCCCTTTTGCTTTTGAATACCTGTATATCCTACTTAGCAATACTATCCAATTACAGAATTCAAAATTATTTTATTCACTGCTTTTACACATTTTCAATATTTGCTTTACTTAAGCCCGTACGATGCACATATATCATCCGTACGCAAAACCAAATCCGATCACTCACTCGATCACACAATTTCACTTCCGAACTAGTATCGTCCACCCGACTTCCTAGTGCGGACTCAGATCTGGTTTCTTGATCAGAAACCGTCATCCTCCTTGCATAGCCACAAACTATGATAGAGAATTTCCAGAATCAATCAAAATCCATATCCAGGGTTCGCCGTCGAAAATCGAGTGAAAAATCCTAACTCGGATCGGTATAATTACCTCGAAATTTTGTGCTCGAATCCGGATCAAATCACTATGCGAATAAAATAATATACGCACATCGTACGTAATTAGCCCCAATTGATTTTTAACTATATCAATTCTCTTTTTTATTCACACTCATTTTGATTGTTATTCACTTATCCACAATTATCCCATTTCACAACTTTCAGCTTTAATCTTCATTCAATTATTCACTTAGTATATTTCTCCATTCCAAAATTACTTAGTATATTCCCAATACCAATTTACTTAAGAGTTTCATTCTTCATTTCTTAAGTTCAATATAAATATTTCTTATATTTATTTTTACTACTTCACTACTGAAGTTTATATTCAAATTGAGTTCCAATTCCATATAAAATCAAATTGCTTCAATTTATTAGTTATTTTCAAATCTAAATACTTTCTCCCGATTTTCATTCAGATTTTCATTTTCAATTTTGCTTGAATTCAATTTATCTTCAAACTCTGAATATTGAATTTTATTCACCTTATCTCAACCCATATTTAATTAACCATTCCCTTTTATTAGTTTCACTTGCTAATTTATTTAAAATCTCAAATAAAAGTTTATTTGCAAACTTTTTCTTCCTTCGGTTTCTTCGAACAATTTCTTCGATTTCACCTTACTTTACATACACAATTTTAAATTAGATTTCAATATTCAGTTTCAATTCTCTCTCCTTACCAATTTTAAATCATTTGTCGTTAGTGAAAATTTAAAAAATTTCTAACTCCCAAAATTTCGGAAAATTTTGGTAGAGTCTCCTTTGTACGGAGGAGCTTTTGCAATTTGACAAGAGATATAAATATATATACATCGACCCACACGGTCGGAAAACAAAAAAAAACAAACAACAGTTCATATTTCCTATTTTTTATTGCGTAGGCGTACCTCTATTTAGCATTTTTAAGCAAGCGGCTTATTAATTAGCATTTTGCGCAACCAAATCCAGCCACACGGCTTCCCTATACCTGTACTAACTCAATTCAAATATGTAAGTGCCAAATATATGCAATTTACAACATTTCACTTTCGTTTACAAAGCTAATACATGAATTCTATAAACAATGCATGTTATATAGTTTTCATAGGTAAATATAAGGTTTCGACACCTACTTCAATTGCATATTTGCATAATTTTCATTCAAAACCATTTTATTTAGGCTCGACAACATTCCTTGCTTGTATATTAATAGCCATTTCCAAATTAATTCAACTCAGACTTTATTTAATGGACTTTCATTTTCACTGAAGCCAAGCTTCCATAAATTTAAACTTAAGTTAATTTACTTCAATCATTCCAAATTCAAAACTTAAGTTCATTCTCATTTTATTTGATTCTTATCAATTCCATCTAATTCAATTTTTATTAATACAAGGCCATT
Organism: Allium fistulosum; assembly: GCA_030737815.1. Taxonomy (NCBI): domain Eukaryota; kingdom Viridiplantae; phylum Streptophyta; class Magnoliopsida; order Asparagales; family Amaryllidaceae; genus Allium; species Allium fistulosum. Next base: position 13,683,751 of record JASFAW010000014.1, read on the forward strand.
TCCAATTTATTTCCAGAATTTTAAATCATTCCTTACACATTCTAAAACATTTAAACCAACTCCAGAGTTTCAACAATCTCTTAAGTATTTCAAAAATCAAAACGGTTTTACCAAACCAAAGTTTCAACATTTCAAAATCACCTTTGAAATCAATTATATCCAAAATCCTTTGCATTTCTAAAATAAAACCCGACTTTTGCAAACAATTCCAATCTAAAACATCCAGATAGCAATCCCTCTCTTGGAAACTCGAAAATGAACACCGATGATGTCGTGATCATCATCGGAATTATTTTCCAGCGACCAAAAAGAGTTTAGTGCTTGTATCTCTTCAAAAACATTTTCTTCAAATATTTTTAATTCCAACTCTCACCATATTTCATATCCAATTCAAAATATCTCTCAAATACTATCACCATTATTTCTCCAAAGCTTTTGAAAACCATTTTCAACCCAAGGAATTTAAACTTTTCCCAAAAATTTCAAATTTCAAATTCTTTCAATCTATTTTCAAATATTACCCTGGAGTTTTATCCCATTTCAATTATAAATCACATTTATAATTCACATTACAAATTCCATTCTATTATATGAATTTATTTCGTTGACTTTGGTTATAATTTCAATTACTTATTCAATTTCCTCACAATAGTGATAATAATGTAATCTTATCACTTCCTACCATCCAAGCAACCATATATATCTATAATAATTTCTGAAAATTATTTCTTTTATATACAAAAATAATTTGGGTAAAATTATTTCATTTACCCTATTTTAAATCAATACTGTGTCGAATTGTTCTATTCAAGTGTTCAGAGATCCCTATCAATAACATTAATTACTCGTATTGACCAGAATCCATAAACCACTCAACAAACCAATCAACACAATATAAAACAATTTTATATTCACTAACAAATATGCACTCATATCTATTAATACACTCAAACTCATTCTAGAGTACTATGGACTCTATTTCAATGAGTAATCCCCACTAGAGCCAAGGTTATCACCAGCCTAAGCTCTGATACCACTATAACGACCCGTAAGGCCGTACCCCTTGAGTCGACACTATTCTCCAACATATCGACTCAAAGTGAATGGAAATACGAACCATTAGGGTTAAAGAAGAAGAGGTAGAAGAAGAAAATAGAAAACAACATCAGAATCTCACAATCGCAGTGGAATAAAATATAATAGATAATAACTGATCTTTACACAAAAGAAACTATATCTGTTTATACATACATCATCAGAATACAACATCAGAGTACAATACAATCAACATCACAATTCAGGACAGTTATAATAACTTGTCCCACAAACAGAATACATAGTACACACAACACAGCGGAATATACATCAAGTACGAGTGATACGTCTCGCCATCCAGCTCGTCTCCTGAGCTCCACAACATCCTATCCTGTATCTGTGATACTCGGTCTGACCCGAGCATTATAATCAAATAACACCCGAGTCAGTCTGGAAAACCAGCGTGAGAAAACACACTCAATTGGATTATTAAAGTTTCCAAACTCTTTGAAATCAAAAGCATCTCGTAAGACCACGCCACAAATAAACATGTCGGGTTTTTACCTTACGATAGCCAAAACATTTTTATCAAATTTGTCTGATATTATAATAGTGTCTATAGAAAGTAAAATAGAATCTAGTTGAAATGCTTGCATCTCACGTTTCAGCAATAGTTGGGCACAATCAAAATCGTACAGGCGTGTAGGGAGAATGGATTTCCAACTAATGACTAGGCACTGGGGTACCACCTGTCACAGTACCTGGTCTAGATCAGCGTACCGAGAACCACGTCCGATCCCCTGCAACACAAGGACGGAACTACCCCTTACTGGATAATTCCGGGTAAGATCACCCCACGGTTGGGATCAGCAACCGCACCACTAAGCCGAATAAAAAGGAACATCTAGACAGGGATGACCTCACCCTAATGGGTGCTACCCACATAGCCTTGCTGCATAACCCCTGATTTTCAGTCATTCCCGGTTGATGAGGCTCGAGGCTAAGCGTTACCTTTTTAAAACACATCTCTTAGAATGCCCATCGTCCATCTAACGATGTTCTGAAAGCATTCATCCATACAAGTCCGTCCCGGGTTCGAACAGAACCGAAGGCACTACTCCTACTACATCCGTTTTGGGATCACCCTCAAGATTAGTAGCGATTAGCCTTTGCACTTCACTGCTCCATCTTCGACTCCAAACACGTCTTCCTCACGAAAACGTACAAACCAGATCGAAGTGGGTTTTGGGAAACAAATCCCGATCACGGTCTCTTCGAAACGATCAACGCATTGGCCAATATTGATAGTCGGTTATTTAACTATCAATTAACATTCACAAACATCCATCAAACAATAAATAATTTTCCAAATTATTTATTTTCCTCACAAATATCTTCGCAAGATATATTTCCATTTTCAACCCTTTTGAAAACGGTTCCAAAAACCACCTTTCTCTCACGGAGTAAAATCCTCAATATTTTCTATCTCCACTGAAATCACCAAGTACAAAAACTTTAGATTTCTAAAATAATTTAAAATACTATATTATAAAATATACTTTAAACAAAACATTTAAATTAAAACTACTTTAATACTTTATTCAAAGATATATACTTTAAGAATATTTAAAATAAAGCTACTTAATAAAATATAAAAATAGATTTTTATCTTTTAAAACATAATACCAAGTCATCTTTAAATAATTACTACTAAAATAAATTTGAAAAATACTTGCTTTAAAATTTAAACATTTAAGAATAACAAATTTTCTAAAACATATTTTTAAAATAACCTTAAACTTTTAGCTTATACTTCAAAATTTTCTTTGAAAACGTTCTTGGCTATTCAGGGAAATACACTTCTCTCTCACATCTTTAAAAATAAATCACTATTTATTTTTAAAACAAATTTACCCATTCCTCTAATTAATTCCCACCGTGAATTTATTCTTCCAAATATCCACCGATATATTACTTCACTTTTATAAACCCACTTTATAAATTTCATAGTCTCATCTTCCTTTTAAGATCCCAGTTTCAAACATTTAATCAATTTCAAATTAATTTCCAAAATTTACTCCATTTTAAAATAAATTCTTTTCTTATCCAAATTTATTTCAAAACTTATAAATTTCAGGTTTAACTTCCTTGTGATGATTTAAAATCTTACTTTAACTGATAATACAAATTTTCACATTTATTCCAAAATGTTTCTTTTATTTCTTTCTAAACCATTTTAATTCTGAATTCAAAAATAAATCTTTCATTCCTTTAAATAATATCACTTAAGATTTAAAATTCCTTTTTCCCCCTTTATTCAAAATCTCCTTCCCATACTCGGAATTTATTTACTAGGATTTAAAAATCACTTTTATCCTTTCCCAATCCATTCTTTAATTTATTTAAATTCCCTATAATTATTTTACTTAAAAATTCTCTCTTATATTTTCTTTTTTTCAAAAATCCAATTTTGTATATTTTGACAACTCAGTATACCGAAAGGTATATTCAATCAAACACAGCATCCAACATTTCAATTATCAATATAATTCATCACAGATTGTCTAATAATCATAACACAGAATATTAAACAATCTAAATATTTTCAGGAATCCAGTTGGATCCCTCCAACCTGTTTCCCTGCATCCACATATGTTAGCACAATACCAATTCCACTTCGAGGTGGAATATCGCGGTATATGGGTTTATATAATATCATCCGCTATTATGCGGCGCATAGGGTCTCATCCGCTATATAATGCGGGAAATCAATCACTCCAATATATATATATATACTACTATATATAATATAACACATCGAATCAATTCAATCATTCAACCAATTATTTAAATTTAAATAATAATCAAGATGAGTGAGATTAACTCACCTTCGATTTTTGTTTCCAGTCCATTTCCATTCCAGCTTATTTCATGATTTTGACCTTGTATAAACATTATACGGTTTATTAATATTTGATTTGATCGAACAATTAATTACTACTTATTTATTTGATTTAAACTAATAATTTGGTTTTAAACTAATAATTCAATTTAACAAATTAATCACCTTAATAAATTATTTGAAATAAACTAGTAAATTGTATTTTATTTTTTCCATTTCCGAACTGCATATAAAAATAATCTATATGGGTTTTTAAAAAAATCTTATCTTTATATAAACTCTTATATTTTCCAAAATCTGGTATATATATTTAAATATGTATGTGTATTAAATTAAAACAGAATTATTTTTAGTGTAAAATATCCTTTTCTGTTTCTGTAAATAACACTGTAATTTGCTTTACTGTGTAAATATACATGTACATATGTAAATCTATAAATTGAAGACAACAAATTATTTTATAAAACTTCCAGTTATTTTCTCTGTTTTCTGTACCTATATATATTCACTGTAAAACATTTATTTAATTAAATTAAAAATAAAACAAATATACCTCACTGGAAAACGAACTCAGGCGACTCCACCTCGTAGACGCCGACCACCTCAGTTGCACTCGGCCGAGGATCTAAATCCTAATCGCAAATCTTCTGCAGCCCTAACTTCTAAGCTCGACCCCCACGCACGCTTGCGACCACCGAGATCCCATCGCCTGCCTCCCCAAACCCACCATCACCACGCTGGCCTTCAACGCCGCCGCCGCCACCTGCGAGCATCATCACCTAACGCCGCGACCTCGAAGTGCCTTCGAGATTCCCAATCGCGAGAGCTATCTCTTTCCATAGATCCTGGTCACGCGACGACATCGTCGTCATGTCGATCGCGTCACCACCCCTTCCACGCGCTCACGTGGTCACAACTCTAAAACCCCCTACCACGACGACGAAGTCACGACGCCGATCGCTATACCTCCCAGCTCGAGTTCGAGTGTTGACCTATCTCCTCTCTTCTCACGCGACCTAATCGAACTGCCTTCAATATCTTGTTTCGATTTGAATTTAAGATGAAAGAGTATGTTTGTTCCCCCTTTGATTTTGCTCGGCTATTGTTTTTTTTTAATTTGAAACGAGAACCGATAATTTCGAAATGAAGAATGACTAAAGGAGCGTCGACCATTTCTATTTATCTTTCTGTTGAAAATGAATTGAAGTACCACGGAAGATAAGGTGATTTTTAAAGAAGAAAAAGATCCCTTGCGTGTTGAAGATGCTTTGCATGCCTGCCAGCTACAGTGTTTTGAATAGAGAGCAAAAAGTTCTGATGTTAAGTTTATTTGACCAGTCAAAGTATATATTGTTTTTAAATTTAAATCGTCTCGAAGTCGTAGCTCAAAATCTCGACCTCCTACCGAGGCATGCTGCCAGGCGTTCATAATGTTATACCCCTATTCCGAACGCAATGGAAAAGGTTTCGAGTCCTAATTCGATCGTATGGAGAAGATAAGTTTTTGAACCCATTTATTATATTGGATTCCCGATATAAATTTCAGCGCGTTTACCTACCGTACGATCACACGACAACTCCAAATACTACGAAAATTAAAATCCGATAATAATTCAATATTACGGATCCAACGGAACTGGTTTCGTCGAATTTCGAGACTGTACCTCGGAAGGCTATTTTTAAATATCGATTTAAATGATATAAATTCAAAACTGAACAAAACACCTTCAAACTCAAAATTAACACTTCTACTATCTCCAGTAAAATCAATATAAATTTTACAAGCCTCTAAAATATTTTTAATAAGCTTAAAACTGCAGATTCAATAATTTACCCAATTTCAGTTTATTAAACCCAATAACTTAATTGCTAAATAAATAATAATATTTGAAATTCAAGTTAAACTACCTTTCAAGTATTTAAAATCAATTAAATATTTCAATTTCAAATGTTCAAAAATTTCGGGTCGTCACAGATATCAATCAGAACTAAAAGAAGAAATCGAATTATAAGAACTCTTGTCCCCCATAAAAACAAGATCCTGCAATAAATTAAATTAAAAACAAATGAAAATAAATTCACAATCGAACTGAAGTTAAAAACAGATATACAAACAAAACTTACCGCAATTCAAATCAACTTGTAGATAAGAAAAGGTAGACTAATTCTTGAATAATTACAAACAATATTATTGGATCGAGAAGATCGAGTAGATTGATTGCTGAATAATTCGGAGCGATAGTGCTTGATTGATTTGAAATTAGAATATAACAGACGATAAAAGAAAAGAAGTTAGCGTTATATTAGAAATGTCCTTAAACGTAAACTTTTGCCCAAAATCAACCAAAAATAGAAAACTGTCCTCCAACCCTACTACATAACTGGCTGTTCTTTGTTATAAAATAAATAAAAAGTTGTCCTTTAAACCATTTTCCACATAAATTAAATTATTTTTCTTCATGCGTATTCAAATTATAGAATACGAAATAAAATAAAGCAATTTTGGAACAAGAACAAGTAGTCAAAACTAAAAGGTTTTGAAATGAAAAATTAGCACAAAACTTTTTTCATAACAAACTACGAACAAACTGTTACAGGTTATAATTGTACAAGTACACATAAAATATAAGATAATGAATCTTAGGAGATATCACCAGTTTATGTGAGTACGGTACATCACATGTACTCATTATATAAATGCATTTTTGTTGAAGCAATACAGGCAGAAGTAAGTAAAAACTATTTTGACATGCATTGTCAAACTATGATAGTAGACTATATACTTATTAACAGGACACTACCAAATTAAAGAGTTTTAGGGGCTTTCAATTAGGGGCTAAAAAAATTTAAGGCCCCTGATAATAATGAACTAAAGGCAAATGGAGGACGGTCCCTTCTGTTTCCAAATAAAGTCATACTAAAGTGCCTACAATGCCGTTCAAATTCTTTTTTAATTTAATGCTCTAACTAAGGGCGGATATTACAATATCAAACTGCAAAATTTTAGTATGACCTTTTTCCAATTTCCACCCAAATCATCACTCATTTTCCATCCTCAAACCCTAAAACTCATTTTAGTTAGTGGACACCTCCTCACCTTCATAGAAAACTACGGCGGAGGTAGTGATTTGCACTTAAATGTGCATATTTTTACCACCATATTTAATCTAATTTAATTAAATAAACGATCATATTGGGTATTTTAACATGTTTAAACCAAATTCAAATTATTTTCAAATTATCATTTATTCATCTTCATATAGAGGCAAAATAGTCATTTTTTGTATATATTAATTTAAGAAAATTTACTTGGAAATTTCTATATTATTTTGTAGGAAATTGAATTCAGTTATAAGTGACTTCATGGAAAATATACATGCACAAGAGATACAAAGGAATGAAGATGAAAATAATTCATTTCATCAAACATGAAAGACCCCACCTACCCACTAATCATGATGTATAAATTAGGAGCTAATGCACATGCTAATGACCATTAAAGTCTCATGCATATTTAAATGGTGGATTATCTCATGATAATGATAACTTGGTGGCCACACTTTCTAGAGGGGTAGTTTGGGTAGTTCCCAAAAATACGATTAGGGTTTCCAAACATGTATAAATACCCCATATGTTCATGTAATTAGTCTCTCTTCTCTTAGCCTCTTAGCCTCCATTTAGTTTAGTTTGAGGCTCACAAATCAAAACTCCTTTTCATTTTCATGGCTGCTTAGCCATTTCTTTCATGTAATTTTCTTTTTTTCAATTTTAATACGTGCTCTTTTCTTTTCTTGTTTATTTCCTTTCATGCTAGTAGCGTAGATCTTTTTATTTATACAAGTGTAATAGCTCTTCTTTTACTTTACTTTCATTTTCCTCTTTTTTGTTTCATGTTGAACTCTACATTTGTTGAAATGATAACAAATATGAGAGACTAAACCCCTTCAATTTAGGGTAATGAAGTTCTCTTAATCATATAGCTTCAACATTTTGATAATTTTTTTATCTCGTTTTGTGCTTAATGAAAATGTTTGAATGAGTTAAACTTTGTTGTTTTAGATTTGAATTTGATAGCTATGTTGTTGATACCAAATAGACTATGCTTAGACAAACAAAACACAAATTACATCTTCATCTACATATGATTATGATAATGAAGTGACTGTTGAAATCAAAATTTGATGGTCTATATTTCTAATCAATAGTTAATAGACCATGCTTAAAATAGATTTTATTTTCAACTTCATTGTCGTTTTTCATGAGAGTTAGCAAGTGGTTTAATGAGTGTGTTATAGTTTGATGGGATGTATTGGGCTAATTAATAGCACAAATATTCCATACTTGTGATAAACACATTAATTAAATTCATTAATGACAAAAAAAAAGATCATAATTTCATGTTATGTTGATTTATGTGATCAAGAGAGTGAATTAATCTCTAAATTGTCTTCTACCCTCATATTTTGATCCATTTTCTTTTGCTTCTTTATTTACATTTTTAGCTTAACAACTTCAATTCTTGGTATAATTTGATTGAATAGAAGTTTAAAATCTAAACAATTCCCTACGGATCGACCTGTACTCGTCACGTACTAGAATTGTACGTCATGTGCTTGTGGTTATTTTTAATTTAAATTTGTCGGTGATTTTCTGAACTCATAGAAAAACCATCGTCGAATAAGTTTTTGATGTCTTTGCCGGGGAATTGCTTTGATTTTTTTATTTCTATTCTTCGAATTATTTTCGTTTGATTTTTGTGTGCGTATTTCATTTAAAAAAAAGATTTTTTTTTTTTTTTGTGTTTGTGCGTGGTTTTTGTGGCATTTTATTTGTGTGCTTTCTTTCTAGTTCTAGTTGCATTTGCATTAGCATATTTAAAAAAAAAATACATAACTTCGTTTGAAAAATAAAATTTATTCCATTTGATTTTCTATTACAATTTCAATTTTCGATTTACATTTTCAATTTTTAATTAAAACTTCACATTATCAACGTTGCTGTGGCTCCTACCCTCTCTCCTCTGACCAAATTACATCACATACAAGCACCACTTCTCAAACATACAAAACAGTGCTCCATATCCCTACCACACTTGCATTATATCACCAAAAATCTATTCAACAATCCCTGCATCATCAATTACCTTGCCTTCAATTCCATCACTTTTGATCAACAGCACCATCCAACAGCACTTCTTTTTCTCCCCTGCTCCTACATCCTCCACTTCCTCGATACATCACCTAATCTCCTCTTCCGCCTTCAACAGACCACCCATCCATCAACTACAAACTGCTTCATTTGTCATCACATCACCTAACCACCCAGACTTCACAACACCGCTGTTCACAACCCCACTGCCTGCATATCAACTAACTGCCACCATCACCCACCTCTGTGCACTCAGCTGTGAATACAACAAGTCACCTCTCCAACACCTAACAACTGCCTGCACTTCAACAAGACCACTCCACACGACCATAAGAAAACTGTCACCGTTCTCTGCCTAAAACTCAAATCACTGCTGCCATTAAACAATTCGTCTCCTCTGTCACAATTTCATTTCCATTCGAAAAAAAACAAAACACTACACTGCTATCCTCCACCATCCCCTGTTACAAACTGTCCGCCACTTGCATCACACAGCAGTGCAAATCTTAACAACCCCCCTACAAACCGAGCAATTCAATAAACCATCACCAGACCACATTAACACTGCTTTCTAACAAAAATATATCACTCCACCTTAACACATTTCTGCATCATACCTTTCAAAACTCCTCTGACCAACTCCTTCTATAGGGCTTCCAATAACTATGCACTGTGCACATTCATACCGTTCCTGTCTTGCCATCCACATCAAACTTCAACCACAACGTCGCATTAGCCATTTCAACCACCCACCACAACACAAAATTCCCTACTTGCTGCATTTCAAACATTACTTGCCTACCAAATCTTCTCTTCACAAACACTGCTTGCCTTCTAAACCATATAGCCGTATCACTTCTACAACCGTATCACTTCCCCCCTACTCCTTACTTCAATTCACCACCAAAACCCATACATGCAAAGCTACATGCATGCACAGCCAACTTCCCAACCCCAGAACACATGAAACTACCCCCAAACATGCATCACCCAATCCATCACTCACTGCCACACACAACAGAATCCACCTTTCAACAACCTAGCATTCCAGCAAGACCAAAACATCACAAATGTACACGAACGTCCCCACAAGATTCCACCTTCCACTGCCAAGCACAAACCAGTAGAACCCGAAACTTCCACCCTCCATATCTCCCTCTTGGCTTTACAATATCAAGTGCAACTTCAACAGAAAGTGCAGCTCTTTCCGTCCTCTACAACTTTCAAGTTGACTACTTTTGCTAATTCTAAGTATATAGGAAGATATTTGAATTATTAATAAAGAGGAAAAGTTGAAATATAGGCTGCTGTGTTCATTTTTTAAACAGGGAAGAAGAAAAATGTGTCCTCTGTTTATTTGAATATGCAGTAAAGAAAATAAAGTAAACATCCTCTTATCCATACGTCTCTAACTATATATAAACAAATTCCTTAATAGTTAAGTAAAACACGAAGTACAACATTTAATGCGAGCCACCAAAATTTCGAATAAAGCACTGAAAAAAATTTTGCAATAAGATATTGTGTGGGTGAGTTTATAATGTATGTGTACTAACTTATTTTTTTATATAAGTTTTATCTTCAAAAGTTCCAGGTATTCCGTTCGGGTACGAGCTGCGAGCAACAGAAATAAAAATATGATTGCACTCAACAACGTGAGATGATCATAAAACAACAATAAAATGGACAAGTTAACTTACTCCGTGTAGTTAGAAAAGTATAGACATTTGCCGCAAAAAGCGTCAGACGAAAATTTTATTACTTTCCAAATTAAAAATTATGAAAAAATCCAATAAATTAAATTAAAAATACGTTATCAAAAATCGGACCATTATTTGAAACATATATCTTAATATAATTTAAATTCAAATATGAATATTTAAATAAATTAAATATTCAAATTCAAAGACCCAAAAATGCGGGTCGTTACACTTTTCCAATATACTCACCACTACTAGAAAGGCTTCGTATAGCGACGAAGCCTAGCGACGGTTTGCGACGGCTAAAAAAAGCGGCCGTCGCAAACCGTCGCTAGCCGTCGCTATACGAAGTATACAGATCTGCCGAGACCTGCAGCTCCTTCATTCCTTCTTCCCCATTTTTTCCCCCAAATCACTTCCTCCTTCCCCCCCGACGCCCCCCGTCACCATAGCCGTCGCTCCAGCTTTCAACGCCTCCAAATCACCCAAAATTACGTCGGTATGCTTCTAATCTCTATTTTGAATGTAAATTTGATATTTTTAGGTTTAGTTTAAACCCTAAGTCAATTATGATTTGTTGTTAAATTGGGTATTAGTAGTGTTGTTAGATTAGATATTAGTAGTGTTGTATGTTGATTTGATAAATTAATTAGTTTATTATCATGAACTTGAATTATTTCGTATTACATTAACTAGTTTATCATGATGATCAAGTTGAATAAATGGTTGATGTAGATGATTAGTGTTGGCGATTAATATGGTTAGTTGTTTTAGGCGAAAAAATAGTGTATATTAATGATTAACTTGGTTATTGATAAGTTTACATGAAAGTATTTCATAGTTTATGAAATTGATAAATTACAAATTTAAGTTGTTAAAATCTAAATTCTGCAAATATGAGTATTACAAATTACAGTATTGTACAAAAATAAAGTTTATATAGTATTGTACAAATTTAAGTTTGATAAATTACAAATTACAGTATTGTACAAAAATAAAGTTTATATAGAAAATTTAAAAATGAATATGAGAGCCTTAAAAATTATACAAATATCTAATTTTAAAAAAAAATAGGAAATGACTTTAAAAACAACTGATATTGTACTGAAATCTATTTTGTAATGAAATTAAGAATTGAATATAACAACAACAAAGATTACGCTAAAATCTATGTCGTAAAATAAAGAAATGAATATTGTACTAAAATTGTTAATTGAATGTTGAACTAAAATTTAAATATACAAATTTATTAAATAAAATTTAAATAGTTGAAACATTGTCAAAATTTGAAAAGAACAACAATATTTTGATAAAAGTTAAAGAAATTTTTTTATCTCTTAGATTGGCTTTGGCCTCGTCTGGCAAGTGTTGTATATGATCGTTATATGGATGTTCGTTTTGGTAACGGAACGGACATTTATATTCATCTGATACAATATTTGTCGGATTTGTCCCTGTATTGGACAAGTTACAAACACAATAAAGTAATTACATATTATAAATCATTTCATTTTAAACGGTTACAAAATTTCGATAGCGCTTCCTTTACGTTCTCTGTGTACACGCATTTGTGTACGATACAGGGAACAGAAGGTAAGTGCTGCCGAAATTTTGTTGAACCGTTTAATCTGAAATAATTTATAAAATGTAATTACGTTATTGTGTTTGTAATGGAAAGTAGGATGACTGACCACCGTAGTGAAAACCAAAATACTAAAAAATTAAAAAATCCCATGAATTTTTTATTTTGAATTTTCTGCAACGGTGAACTGTTTACAATGGAGAATGGTTGAAAATTAATGATTTAAAGTGTCTAACATACATTTTCAAATCAGGAAAAATGTTCAATTATTTTCTCGACCGTACTTGGATGTATGAAGTCAGAACTGGAAAGAAGGGGTCAATAAAGCAACATTTCTACAACGGTGTACACGAATTTATTAGATTTGCTAAATCTAATAACCGAAACAACACAGAAATTCGTTGCCCGTGTAGTAAGTGCCAACATTTGAAGCATTGGAAACCGGATATAGTTGAAGTACATTTGTATCAATATGGTTTCGTGCCTGATTATTATTTCTGGGATCGTCATGGAGAACTTGTTGAACCTACACCTAATACTGAACTATTAGAGGACGGTAATATGATGACGATCCGATAGAAAATATGGTGGATGATGCAGCACGATCAATGTTTCCTACAACTGAAGCTGTCGATGAAGACGAAAATGTCGAAGAAGAACCGATTGCGGGAGCTAAAAAATATACGATTTGTTGGATTCTGCTAAGAGGCCGTTGTGGGACGGATGTAATAGCGGAACCGAACTTTCAGTAACCGCCGAATACATAACTATGAAATCAAAATTCAACCTTACGGAAGCTGCATTTACAGCAGTTGTACAAGCTGCAAAACGACACATGCCACCCAATAATCTGATGTGCGATAGTCATTATAAAGTAAAAAAATTAATGTCCGCTTTCGGTCTACCGTACGAGAAGATAGATGCATGTGTGAAAGGTTGCATGTTGTATTGGAAAGACGACGTTGTCCTCAGAAAATGCAAAATATGTAACGAAGAAAGATACAAACCAAGAAAGAAGAAAGGGAAAGAAGTCCCGTACAAGAGAATGCATTATTTACCCATCACTCCCAGACTTCAAAGATTATATGCATCTTCTGCTACGGTCTGTCATATGCGATGGCATAGTGTGAGAACAGCGGAAGAAGGAACTTTGATACATCCATCCGACGGAGAAGCATGGAAACATTTTGATAAGACTTATCCCGCATTTGCTGCGGAAAGCCGTAATGTCAGACTTGGTTTATGTACGGATGGTTTTTCACCATTTTCACAGTTTGGTAGTAAATATTCATCCTGGCCAATTATCGTTACTCCGTATAATTTACCTCCATGGATGTGTATGAAGACACCATATATGTTTCTCACCACTGTTGTTCCCGGCCCTCATGATCCAACCCAAGGAATTGATGTTTATTTACAACCATTGATCGACGAGTTGAAGAAACTGTGGTATGAAGGAGTCGAAACTTACGATGTATCAAGGAAAAAAAAATTTCGTATGTTCGCTTCTTTGTTATGGACTATTAATGATTTTCCTGCATACGGGATGCTTTCTGGTTGGAGTACGGCCGGTCGTCTAGCATGCCCTTATTGTATGGAAGAAACACGAGCATTTTCGTTACGATATGGGAAGAAAGTTTCGTGGTTTGATTGTCATCGGTGTTTTCTTCATCCCAATCATACTTTTAGAAGAGATAAGAAAATTTTCATAGCTAACAGAGAAGAGAATCTGAAACCACCCAAGGTTTGGTCAGGCGAGGAAATATACGAAATTGTAAGGGACTATCCAAAGATACATGAAACTGGAGTCCAGACTGAAATCCCAGGAAAGTCAGACATTCATAATTGGTGCAAACAAAGTATATTTTGGGAGTTACCATATTGGAAAGATCTCTTACTCCGACATAATATTGACGTGATGCACAACGAAAAGAACGTGTTTGATAATCTGTTTAATACAATTCTGAATGTAAAGGGCAAAACCAAGGACGATTTGAATTCAAGGCTTGATATAGCAAACTATTGTAAGCGGCCGGAACTTCATATGAAGCCTAATGACAATAAAAAACCGAAAGCGTGCTATGAGCTAGACAATAAGCAAGTAAAACTCGTGCTAAAATGGGTGGAACATTTAAGATTTCCTGATGGGATTTCTTCCAATCTTCGTAGATGTGTTGACTTCAAAAATAGTAAACTGAGTGGGATGAAAAGCCACGATTGTCATATCATGATGGAATATTTACTGCCCGTGGCTTTCAAAGAACTATTGCCCGTAAAAGTATGGAACGTCGTAACAGAGTTATGTTTGTTTTATAAACAGCTTTGTTCGACAACATTAAAGGTGGATCGTATACGTAAACTTGAAGTAGAAATACCCATACTGCTATGCAAACTGGAGAAAATACTTCCGCCTGGTTTCTTTAACGTAATGGAGCATTTACCTATTCATCTTCTATCCGAAGCACTTCTTCGAGGTCCTGTGCAATATGGATGGATGTATCCGTTTGAGAGGTAAAACATGTGCAATGTTCATGTCAATTTCAAATTCAAATTTGTATATCTAAATATGTAATAAATATCTTAATAGGTACTTGAATCATCTGAAGAAGAAGATTCGACAAAAAGCCCGAGTAGAGGGTTCGATATGCAAATCGTATCTTGAAGAAGAAGCCTCATTTTTTTTCTCTCACTACTTCAAGGACGATGTGAACTTATCGTTTGTAACTGTTCCTCGAAATGAGGAAGTCGTTGAACAAAATTCTTCTCAAACAATGTTATCTGTTTTTAGACAACATGGTAGACCTGGTGGAAAATGTGTGGAAATATGGTTGGACGATAGAGACCACCATGTAGCGCACACGTATGTTCTTTTAAATTGTGTCGAAGTCGCACCATTTGTCAGGTAATAATTAATTCACTTGTAATTTACTTGTACGTACATAATAATAATAACACATATTACATATATGCAGTATCTACGAATCACAGTATCCATCTGGTGATCTCAGTAAAGAATTTTCCAAATGGTTTTTGAACTATGTTTATGAGCCAAGAAACTGTGTCGTTGATGAAGGCTTAAAACATCTTGCGATTGGACCGAAAAGAAATGTGAAGACTTATCCAATATTCTTCGTCAACGGGTTTAAGTTCAACACGAAAGATTACGGTGCTGAAAAATTAACATATAACAGCGAGGTATTTGTCAAAGGCAGTGATGATCCAGATGAGCATTTAAAAGATTTTTACGGCGTCTTAACACAGATTGTAGAGTTGACATATTATGTTGAACCATTAGAAAAGGTTGTTTTATTTAAGTGCAATTGGTTCAGTAACGTTCCTGGTTCCGGAATCAACGTGCATAAAGAGTACAAACTTATTGAAATAAGGCATACATCACACTACTATAAGTACGATCCTTTTGTATTAGCCAAGCAAGCGTTACAAGTTTATTTTGCTCCGTATCCATCTTTGAAAAGAGATAAAGCGGATTGGTCCGCTGTTTTCAAAACGAAACCAAGGTTTACGTTTGATGGAAATAATATTCCAGATGAAGCAGCATATCAAGCCGATCTTGAAACAAATACAGAAATAATAATAACTGATGATATTGATGTAGGGCCTTTGAATGATGAATCGAACGTCCTATTTGATGCATTCGAAAGTACCGAAGAAAATGAGATAGAATACGAGACTGAGTCTGAATCAGAAAACGATGAAGACTGATCGTTATTGATATAATTGTTATGTGATAGTGATTGAAACATGCGATGTAATAGTAAATTTCTGTAATTGTTCTGTGATGATCATTTAGTTAATTTTTATCCTTGTTTTGTACTAGTAAATGTTTATAACTGTTCTGTGAAATTGATCGAAACATGCTATGTAGTAGTGAATTTCTATAATTGTTCTGTGATGATATTGTTTTTCTATATTAGATATGTCTGGCAGGAGACGAAGTATGACAGGCACGCCATCCCCATCTCCCGGTGCAGGTGGCAGTGGCACTGCACCGGACTTACGTCCGACTGCAGAAGTCGTTCCTAGAAGTGCTGGGTAAGTATCAATTTTATTTAAAGTATAATTTTTAAAATGCACTAAACATGTATATCATAACTTTTGCAGTGGCTTTGAGGTGGAACCATCGGATTATATTTTACGGGTTTCGAGAAAGGCATTTCAGAGCCGCATGGATGGTTGTTGGCCTCGCTGGGATGACATCCCCCCGCACGTCAAAAACGCAATACAGGCGGATTTACTTGTAAGTAGTAGTTTCAATTTCAGTTGTTAATTAATATACTGTATATAACTTAAAATAATTTTAATTTACAGGCTGCAGTCCGTGTTGACCCTGACGACTTAGACATATTTTTAAATCACTGGAACAAGCGAATGAGAAAAAATTACAGGGATACATTGTCTAAGGCTAAGAATGCAGGGAAAAAGCCGAACTGGATGGGTGAGAATGTATGGAATGAATTTCTTCGGCTTTGGGAAAGTCCGGCAGTAAAAGTAAGTAAAATATGTTTTTTTATTATTTAAATCTAATATAAATCTCGCAAGATATATACGTGATAATTTATTTTAATTTGTAGGAGTTATCTGCGCGGAACCGGGCAAACAGGAATAAAAATCCTACATTGCACCGTGGTGGCTCCAAATCCTTTCAGGAGCACAAGAGAGAGCTGGTAATTAAATTTATAAAAGGGGCATTTCACCAAAAGGACAAACTTTGCAGTCCAATTAGTTTCTAAGACACAGATTCAAAGAAATTATTTTCAAGGCTAAAGTCAGCAAAATAATTATTTTCAAAGACAAAGTCAACCGTCCAATTACTTTCAAGGACATAATTTCATAGGTTTTTAGGTCCTAGAAACTAATTATTTTACGTTTTGTCCTTGAAAGTAATTATTTCAATTGTGTGTCCTAGAAACTAATTTCACATGCTAAAAAGGCCCTTGTGGTTAATTTCCACTTTATAAAATGTGTTTACATTTTATTACAATTTTTTATAATCAGATTAGCAATAATATTTATATATTTTCAGGCCGCGAGATATAACCGCGAGCCCACTATGGCGGAGCTGTTCAAGGCCACGCATGCCGTGGAGAGGACTGACGAAGAGGGCAATGTTTCGTACGAGTGGACGGATGACAAATCACAATCCGTAATGGTAAATTAATTTGTTGTTAATAATAATATTTTGTCTTATTTTATTTTCAAAAATTTGAAGTTTGGGGTTTACCGTGTAAAACAATTGTTTGTAATCGCAGGAGAGGTACGAAGCAGAGCGGGCTCGTGTAGCACAGTCCACTGGTCGGGAAGAGCTTACGTTAGAGGAGGAGAACCATATTTGGGATGCTATTATTGACCCGCCTTCTCGGACCAGCCGTCGGTATAGCTATGGAAATGTGGAGGTAAATTTTGACATGTACTAATATATAAATTTACTTATGCATATGAATAGTTAAATAATTTTAATAATATTACTCATGCATATGAACTATTTTACAGGCGATGAGAATGCAGAGTGCATACAGGAGGTCGCAGCAAGATGCGGAGATTGCTCAATTGAGGGCGACGGTAGAAGAAATAAATGACTGGAGGAAGAGTTTCTTTGAGCAACAGCTGGATGAGCGGATTGCGGCTTATTTACAACAGCATGGGACGATGCCTGGAGAGGACGGCAGCGATGGCGAGGAGTAGGTACGTTTGTTTGCTCGTGTTATAGTTTGGTATATACACATTTTGGTTAGTTTGGTGTATATATATTTCAGGATATTATGTACATATTTTGATAACTTTTAGTTGATGGATTTGGTTGGTTATTATGTATATATATGTCGGGATAACTATGTACATATTTTTGGATTTGGTTGGATGTTATATTGTTTGATTTTGTTGGATTTGAAAATGATATTTGGTTGGATTTTATATTGTTTGAATGTATGGTGATGTTATATGATGGATATATGATGGCTATAGTTGATGAATATGGTGTATATTGGCCGTGATGATGTTATATGATGGTTGTTGTTTGAAGTGGGGAAGTGCTCTGAAAATAAAAAAAAATTGCTTCAGATTTGCGACGGTTTGCGACGGCTAGTGACGGCCTGTAGGTTGCCAGATTGCGACGGTTTGCGACGGCTAGTGACGCCTTTTTTGCCAAAAAATTGTGTCGCTTAGCGACGCCTAGTGACGCCAGGCAAACGTTGAAAAATTTCCACGTGTCACATTTGCAGTTGCGAGCCGTCGCTATTTTGGTGACGGAACCGTCGCTAAAACCGTCGCCATACTATTGGGCGACGAGGCAAATAGCGACGACAGATAGCGACGGCTTGCGACGGCCGGCGACAGCTAAAAGCCGTCGCTATCTGCTGCCGTCCTTGTAGTGCACTCATTCGATCAAATCGAATCATTTTTATCCCATGTTATTTTATTTACTTCTGTTTTATACTCTATAAGTTTACCATAGACATATTACATGTGTATCAAATACATATGTCCATGTCGATGATAACTCATCGATGAATATGACGAAGTACATGGAATCGTTTTGGTATTGATAGACTTAGATTGTATACATCTATATGTATAAATCCAAATAGTTCATCAACTCTTATGATGCTCCCACTGAATGGATGCATAGCCATTAATTGTTTGAGATATAATTAACCAGTATCACATGATTCCTAATCATATAATAAAATTATTTTTCAAAACTACGGCTTAGTCTATAGTTCCAAAATAACTGTAAATAATATTAGATACTTTTGTATTTTCCAATGCATCACTTTTGTTATGAAAACAAATACCACATTACAGTATTATTTCACAATGAATATTCATAATATTCATATTGAAATATAGCTATGTCAATTTTTCAATTGATACCCAAAAATAGTCATTATTTCATAAATAATGTTCGACATGTTTAACAAAAACAATTTTGTAATTTGATGTAATCAATAAGTGTTGTATGACATGCTCCCACTATTTTCGCCATTACTATAATTGCATACTTCATTTGGAGGTCCATCATTCACTTAATATAGACTATTTATTTCATATACTACAACAAGTTTACAGTAGAGAGTTCTTTGATCAAATATCTTGAACACATACAAATAAATCTCATTTAAAACAATTTTCTATACAAAAATACATTTCGGAATAAAAATCATATTTCTTATTCAAATGTTAAGTATCTTTAGTTATCATTACAATTCTTGTCTCCGATGTTTCTTTATGAAGCAAAAGTGAACATTCACTTTCATCATCCCAACTATACCTTAAATCATATCTACTCTTCTACATTCGTTATCTTTCTAAATGGTCAAACCATTCAAAAGAAAAACACTTACTACAATATCATAATGAATCTTTACAAAAGATGCATTTGATCATCCTTAACATTTAAGAACATCAAATACGAAGCAACTTACATAAACTGATCAAACTGACATTTCAGTGGTCGAATTATAAGATCTATATGGTAGTTTTGGTCTAGTTTTACATTTAACATGATACGATCTTTTTGTAATAAATCAAATTGAATACTCGATCTCGCACTAAGGTTCATTTGGTTTTTTGGATGAACTAATTTCATCGAAACATTGTACATTACAAATTTCGACTGTTCACCATATAACATTTATATACGATTATTTATGGATCAAGTATCCATAGTCTTGTTTTGATTTTAGAGTTTAAAACTCATAGAATGCAATACACGGTCTCGATCAAATAAATGCGCAAGTGACCAAACTACTAATGTATTTAGTAGTTGTAAAATTAGGCACTTGCATGGGTGTTGAAATGTTAACATGCAATAATCTTTTGTTGGTAAGTATATGTTATATTTCTGTTTATCAATTTTCAATTTAGTTCATTTGTATATATTAATTGATAAACGTTTTATCAATCATATTAAATGCACAAATTTATCATTGTGGATAATTATAACATTACTTAGCATATGTTCTTATAGTATTAGAAAGGTCAAATGTTACCATTTCATTTTTCTAATAAGGCTCCCACTAGTATTTTATGTTTTCTCCAAACTCTAAGATGAAACATAGAATTCTTTCAACTTCGTTAGTGGGTGTTAGGACTCGTCTGTCTTGGTATTCTGACATTGAGTTTGCTCAACAAATCATAGCCCCACAAACGATGGATAACCCCTTATCGGTTGTATTACATATAACTCCTAACCCATGTTTCCTTGTCCTAACCTCATTTCGACCTTGAGTTTGCTCAGCAAATCGAAAGAGATTATTCACTCGTACCTACCAAATCGCAACGGCCTAAGTATAGTATATGTACATCGAGTTTGATCAACAAATGCATATAGTTATCTTACCTCGTCTATTCAATATATTAATAATACTACACAAAACATCCCTAGCTTAAGTTTTCTCAACAACTAAGGAGCATGAAAGTAATTTATATATGGTAGAGGACAACATTATATTGGAGATTCATAATCTTCAATATATATATATATTGAGTGATATCGACTTATGGAATAATGTATTTTTTATGAAATACCCTCGTGATTCAAGTGTCAGACACATTATCACAGTATACATACATTTACATATGTACTTATCCCTTAAGTCTGCTTGGTTTTTTTTAATGTTCCACCTTTAGTTTATACATTCATATCATATAAGTTTTATTATTATATAACTTTTATATTTCATGTCACTTATATAATAGTCTTAGTATAATGTTATATTAATTAAATCTTATTTAACTAATTTTTAATTAATAACTCTTTCACTAATTTTAATTAATTAGTATTCCAATACAACTTTTATATTGGACATATCTTCTGTATCCATTATAGTATATACTGTAACCTTTATAGTATAACACATATATATTATATATGCGTATTTTCTATTTAATTAATTAACCTTTAATTAAGTTATTTAATTAAACAATTTTAATTAAATTATATCAATTTCAAAATTAATCTTACATACATGTATACTTATGTTAATAACATAACATATATCCACATATATAATACATATAAGTCTTAATTAATTAACTCATTTAATTAATTTATTTTATTAAACTTATTAATAAAATTCAAATTTTGAAATTAATATTTAAACAGTTTCAAACATTCTAAAATTTTCTTTACCTTTTCAAACATTTTGAAAATTTATGTTATATTACAACCTTTTATAATAAACATGTTTTTATTTTTAATTTAACTTTTAAATTTAAAATATAGTCTTAATTTTCAAAACTATTTTGAAAATTAGCCCAATGCCCAATTTAAATTGGGCCTTTTCTATTAGGGGCAATCTTTGGGCTCACTTCACCTTTTAGGCTAAGCAAGTAATCAGGTAAGACAGGGTACTTAATTACCCAATTTCCATTCTAGACATCACCTTATTAGACACCGTACTAAGTTCACAAGCTTAATTAGTTAGCGCTAACTTGATTAATTTAGACCGCATATGCTTTTGGGCTCTAATACCATTGTTGGAACAAGGTCAGCCATCAACGGAAGAAATGGGTGAATTTCAAAAAAATTACCATTTTGGATCTTTAATGGGCCTATAAAGTCTAATATAATTAGAACATTTCTAAGTTTGGTTTAAATAAAATCAACATTTTATTTTATTTGGCAAAAAGGAATTTTAAATTTAATTATAGGTATTATAATGAATGTATCGAATACATTCATTTGTGTGAAGTGTAAGTGCAGTATACAAGTGGTGTATAAATGAAATATGTACAAATGAATTAAGAGAAAGGGACAATTTGTTTCTCTCTCTTACTCTATTCAATTAAAAAAGAGAAGATGTTGCGGAATATAAAAGGATGGAGACATTTCATTTCTTTCCCTCTCTTACCTTATTCAATTAATAGAGAGAAGATATGGTAGAATATAAAAAGAAGGAAACCATTCATTTCTTACCCTATTTATTTAATTGTAACAACTAATATATTAAATAACATTTATTACATATCAATCATATTTACACACACCTATGTTATCTAAATTTTATTAATGCAATATATGTATACATTCATAATAATTGTAAATACATACATACATACATTCATATAAAGTGAAAAACTATCAGTTGTTTTAAATAATTTGAAATCCAACATTAACATTAATAGATATGATTTCAATTAAGAAAGGTTTTAAAAAAAAATGTTACATCGTTGCTTATAATCTTTGTACAAGTTTGAATTAAACTAAACATTTATATTCTATATATATGATAATTACAAATCAGTAATTTAGATCTGAAAAACATACATTTGCAAGCATTGTATCTTATGATATTTTGTATATACATTTTTATAAAAAGTTTTTGGTTTTAAAGTTAACAGTTTTCATTAAACTTTTAATTTAGGAATGAAACAATACTTTAAATTTTACATGAAAATTTAAAATAGAAAGCAACAAAGAACTATAATTTGCACTAAAGTCCATTCAATAATCTTAAATCAAAGTTTCCCCTTTTAAAGAAAAAACAAAGATTGATACAATTGTACACATGTATTTGACATATAATAAGATCAATTTCAAGGAATGGTAGACAGCTTAACATATATGTAATTAAGTAGCAATTGAATAAGTGAATGTTATGTCATTGTATACATATAATCTCATTCAATGTCAATTTCAATTTCATAAGTTTCAAAATAAAACCAAAGAGATTTTAACAAACCAAACTTGTGTAAATTTGTGAAAAGAATTTACAAATCTAAGCAATATAGAGAATGAAGATAATTTATTAGAAGTAATACGAGAATCAAAACATTTCAATTAATCATAAACATACATTAAAAAGAATTGATGAACAAACATAGATCTAAATAAAAATAATACAATAAACATGGTTTAATCAAATTAAGCATAAGGTATATTTAATTTACATGTTGCAAGTTGAAAAATTGAAACATAAAGTGAATCATAAAAAATCTAATTATATTAATCATATGAATATATAGGCGAATTTAATTAATGATTACCTTTAGATGTAGCCAATAAATCACACCTTGAATGATGAATAAAAACTCCCAAATTCAGAAATCAGCCTTCGGATTTTGCAAGGATCATATTGCTTAAAGCCTTGAAACATACCTTGAAAATGAATTCCCCTTAGGATATTGCCTAGAAGTCACGCCTTGAATGATAATATCTCCTCAAATCTTCAGGATCCCCATGCTATCCTTGCAAGAGATGATGAACCACTTTTTATTTATTCTATTTTATGTTTTTATTTGGAGTTGAAAGATTTTGGAAATTTGATTCTTTTTTTTTCTGCCATGAAAAGTTAGGAGGAGAGAAAAAAGGAAGAATGAATGAAAAAGAAATTAATTGTCCGTACAGAATGAATTAGAGAATATGTTTTATTTAAAAGAATGAAACTTTTTCCATTCTTTAATTAAAACTTCCCTAATTAATTCCCTTGATTGTTTCTCTCTCTTCAATCCTTTCTTTACATGTATGTCATCAAATGACATAAAATTTCCACAAATCATGTCATCAGACGATATAAAATTTCTATAAATCATGTCATTAAATAACATAAAATTTCCATAAATCATGTCATCAAATGACATAAAATTCCCATAAATCATTCCATGCAATTATCTTTAAATTACATCAATATCGTATATTAATGCGCGTAGTTATAACTTTTATAAATAAATTAAAATAATTACAAAAAACTTCCAAACATCAAATAAATAATCATTAATATTTCTCAAATATCAATTAATTTAATCAATTTAAAACATTTTATAAATTAACCATGTTGTTTTTCAGAGAATTCATCATTACGGTTGTGCGACTCAAAGATGTTAATTCAGTCAACGATTAATATCGAACTATTCAAATATTAATGTTCAAACGTCATTTAGCAGGTGATGTGACATTTTGGTCGAACTTACCGCTTACACATCTTATGGTAAAATCCAATTTTACTTATTATAAGCACCTAATAGTGACAATTATTTACACCAATTCTCTTCGTCAAAGCTATATCACTTTGGATTTATGGAATTTGGTAATGGTCAAACTTCCAATATCATCCATATTCAACTTTATAGTCCAAACACAAAGTCCTTGAATCGATAATAACAATTATTATTAATCGAAATGCTCTAGCCAGAGACTTTGACTTTGATTTGACTTCAGTTGACCATGATACTAACTTCATATAACTGAGAAGACGAATCCTCTCTTGGATAGTGTTTCACTTCCAATGCTTCCACTCGACCCAACTATAGTCGTTCAATGGACGTCGTGCCATAATTTAACTATAATCAAAGTGAAGTTGCACATTGAAGATCAATAGTATTCTTAAGTCGAGAGGACTGTGTAAATTAGTCACATCAATATTCTCTGGTTGACCTTAGTTATATTAACCAACAGAAAACTATTGAGTGAGTCATTCCATAGTTATCCAATAACTATCAGTACGTAACCTTTCGGTGCCCCCAACAGTCATGAGTAATACACTGTCCAACATTTGGAGAGCGTTACAAACTCTAATCTCAACAGATACATCGATATCCAGTCTCGATGCATCTTGACTAGGAACATGTAAAATGCTATATTTGTTTCATTGTGATAAACTACTCACGATTAGAACACTTTGTAACTATTATCACAAAACGTACCATTTATATATTTTCTATTAAATATACTTTAAATTAAATTAATTAATTAATATAACCACAATATATCAAGTTTATAATAAAAAGAAAATACTTTTATTTCGAACAAGATTGGTCAACAAGTTAGATATATATAACATATTACATAATTGCCCCTAGGGCATACCTCTAACTCTATCAAAAGTTGGCACATAAACTCATACTAGATGACGAACATCAAATTGTGAATATTTTAAACTCCTTATTTACACATTTTAATATTTATAAGGCATTGTTACTTGGTATTTTTGTTGTGTTTGTTGCAGATTCTTTATTTTTGAAAAATGAATATATTATTGAGGAATTGATTAAAAGGATACAGTTCAACCCCAAAGCTCCCCTAGTAAGAAATCAATTGTTGTATATACATAAAAGTTGCTGTAGCTCGGTTGGTTTTTAAGATATTCATTTACTAGAAGGTTACTGGTTTGAATCCAGTGCGGCACATATTTTTTAAACCAATTACATCTCCTAGAGCAAGATCCTTCTAAAACACACCAAACCAAGAAGCTTGTGGAGTAAGTTAGAGAAAGTGATTTGTAGAACATTATGAAACACAGAGTAAAGAAGCTAACAGAGAAAGACCGAATCAAAATGTTCTAGAACATTCCTGTTTTTAGATCTGAGTGCAGAGAGCTCATTAAATACCTACATCTAGCCACATTTGAGATCATCTTGGCGTTTAGGCATCTAATTAGGGTTTCCTTTAAGGATGCCATTAGGGCATCAATTTAGTTTTTTCTTATTTTCTCTTTAGTTTATTTTCATGTAATCAAATATTTATTTCAATAATAAATCTTAGATTTTATTTTATTTTACTTAAATTCTTAATCATATGGCTTTTATTTTTATTTTTATTTTGCATTTCAGTTTCGTTTAAGATCTACTGGTTCGCCAAGAGATCAGTAGATCTATTTGCTTTCTGAATGCTCTTATATTGATCAATCAAACTCTGTTGCTTAATTTTTGATTTATTTTTTGCTTTTGGGCAATTTTATTTCTTTTAGACGTTCCTCCAAAATTTCATATTTCTTCCAGTTTAGTAATTTCTGTTTTCAATTAACCAAACCCAATCTTCAAATTTTGTCAAATCGCCAAGAAATTAAATAATTTCATGTGGATTTGACTATATTTGCATAATTATCACAACTGATGCCATGCAAAAATCGTCGATTAAGTTTTTGATGCCATTGCCAAGGAGTTTAATCAAATTCTAGTGTTTATTTAAATTCGATTCGTGTTATTTTTTATTTAATTTATTTTTTAATTTATTTGCCTACTTACTTTTGTTTTTTATTTCTTTGAAACATAAAAAAGAAAAAAAATGATAGTTTAGTTAGTCCTTTTTTCACATAGATATAAAAAAATCATTTTATTTACATATATTTCAAATAAATAAACAAACAATGTTTCTTTTCCCTCGTTTTCTTCTCTTCCTCTGTAACACCCCATATTTTAGGTAAAATTATTTAGGATATTTAATTAGCTAAATTAAATAAAATAATGTGTTGATTAAGGGATTGAGATTTGATTTAATTAAGGGGTAGCCGTGCCATTTAAACAATGAAATAAAAGAAAAGTCAAAATGAAATAGAAGGGGTAAAATACGAAAGAGGCCATGCTTATATCCTAACCCTTGGCCATGTATCCTATACATGTTCATTTTTCATTTGTCAAAATTTTTACTTGAGGCCTACCACCATTAATAAGAAAATGGGAAGAAGATTAAGAAAACCTAAGGAAGAAGCTAAATCAAATCCATTCAAATCTCAAGCTCCTTAATCTCTAAAGCTAAGGTGAATAATGACTGCATCTCAAATTTCTTATTTTTTTTCGATTTTATGTTGAATCCGAACTTATTTGCAATGATTTCATGTTTTTGAATGATGGAATGATTATATATACTTGTTGATGATTTATGGTTGTTCATATAGATTTTTTGACATGTTTTGATATTAAAACCCTAACAAATAACATCCAAATGCCTTGCAAATTTTTATATAGACCAGAAATGATATTTTAGAGATGGATTTTAATTTTCAGAATTTTCAGAATTTATATGGATTTTATATGAATTTTCTAGTAAAGAAAATGTTATTTTGGGTTAAAAATTATTTACAGTTAAATAATTAATGGTTTGGGTCTAAAATTAATATATGTTAGAAAACATACAAAAAGTGAATTTCTGGAATTTTTGTAGAATTTTCCAAATGTTTTAATGGGTATATAAAATTATTTAAGGTATGAGACTTAAATGTTTTATATATTTATAAAAAGGAGAAGGGGATTTTGTAAATAATTCAAAATTGTTATTTCTAGAAATTGGCAGTACTTTTAGAAAAGAGAAACTTGCAATCAATCATAATTTGACAAACAAGGTAGGTTAGGTACAAAGAAATAGTTTAAAAAGGACTAATCTAGATGGTTTTTACTGTTTCGATGCTTTCGGCACCAGGCTTTCGCCTCCTTACCTTTGCCTCCAACTCCATCGAAATTAATGCACATGGTATCAGGTAACTGGTATGTACTGATTTGGATATAGGTAGAAGGTATAGGGTCGAAACCAAGGGTTCCGAAGGGGTTGAAGCGATACTTTACTTTTAAATGAAAATGCGCCTGCTTGCTTTCAAATGAATAGCTTTCGACTAGGTCAAATGGTTTTAAAGAAATGTTTCGATTGGGTTGTGCCTTTGTTTTTAAATAAATGCTTTTGACTGGGTCAAAATCCTTGACTGCCTCTTTCTACCTTTCGACCTAGATTGGTTTCGAAATGGTTGCTTTTCTTTGTTTTGCTTTTTAAACTTGACCACTTCTCCAATGCTTTCGAAGGGATGGTTTCGAAACCATCACTTCTTTACTTAGGAATGATTTTGAAAGGAATGCTTTTGACTTTAATTGGTTTCTAATCCTTTTGCTCAACTTGAAGGCAAAATGCAAATGGTTTCGCCCAAAACGGCTTTCAAAGGTTTCGAAGGAGTAAATTTTTGAATGGTTTCGAAAGGCTTCCACATGTTTTAAATTGAACCCAAGTGCTTTCGAAAGGTTTGTGTTTACAAAGGTTTAATGCTTTCGAAAGGTCTTAAAGAAAGGTTCTGAAGGGGTGGTTCCCCAATGGTTTCGAAGGATTTGAAAGAGAAGGTTTTCTGATTATATCGAAAGGGTTGAAAGGAAAGGTTTTTCCAATGTTTTCGAAAGGCATGGTCTAAAGGTTTTAAAGAAGGATGTCTAATGTTTTAAAGCTTTCGAAGGGAAGGGTTTTAAGAATGGTTCCGAAAGGAAGGATTTGGCCTTTCGCCTAGGTTAAACAAAGGGTTTTACTTGGTTTCGAAAGGGGTACTTTCAATGGATTCAAAAGGGGTACTTTCTAAGGTTTATATGTTTTCATCAACTAAGATTTAGGTAAAGTATATACAACATGGCAAGGTGATTTTGAGTAAAGCATAGAGTATATGTATTTTCCTTGTGTGGGTTTGATTTAAAGATTTTAAATCATTTTGAAAAGGTTTTCAAGGAAAATTTAAGGGAAGGTTTCCTTAAGTAAAATGACTCAAATATTAGAATACCAGATGAGACTGGTATAGGGTCGCACCCTATACATTAGCTATTAGCCCTAGCTAATTTAGTCCAAAATTCCAGTGTGTAGTGATTTGTCACAGGTAAGACTAAAATTATGATTACATACAAAAGGAATATATGTTTGTATATAGATAGGTTATTGGTGAGCTCGCAAAACCATTAGGATCAGGTGACCCTAGGAGAAGATAAGTTAGAGACAGACCATCCAGAAGAGAACAATTTAACATATAGTTAAGGACAGACCGTCCACAAGAAGAGTGTGTAACAGATGTTAGATAAATTTGGTTTATATTGTTTGGTAGGCCCAAGTCAGCCAAAGGTTAGTAGTTAGTGAAACAAAACTACAGTTTTCGGACAGATAGTCCATTTATTACCTGATATATTTTTTTACATGATAACGCTTTACAGTTTTAACCAGTTTTGGTTTGAGGAAAAGGTTTGCAAAAGATATGTTTTAAAAGGATATAAGTGAGGGGAAAACCGTTCCGCTAAGCAGCGTGGTCTCACTTAATATCAATAACCAAGATGTATAGTATTATTCACACCAGGCTTTATGTCTGACTTGAAGTTTCTGTTTCCCCTTAAACTCTCGGGTGCTCAAAATTTCTTTGAGTAGGCTGAGGGTTGATGTAACAAACCACATATTTTTACGATAATATATTTAAATGATTTATTTAAATATGGCATCGTTAGTCGGGATTAAAGTCCGAAATGTTACGTTTTGTAAACAGTCGAATCCGGACTCGAGACTACGTCCATTGAGTTCAAAACGACGTTTACAACTTTTTTGAGTATAAACATCGATATGTTTGGAGTTGAGTAGAATTTTGCTAATTTTCTATTTTGGGCTTTGGGTTTGGGTTTCAGCCCACTAACCCAACATAATACCCTAACTCCTCCTCCAACTCCTCTTCATTCATTTCCAATTTCCTAATACTCAAGCCCTAAAAGAAAAAATGAGGGAAAAGAAAAGAAATCAAAATTCCTAAGCCCTAGATTCTTAGGAAGTTCCAATTCAAGCTCTAGAAATCAAGGAGAAGCTTAGGTAAGCATCCTCTTCATCTTCTCCATCTCAATTCCTCTCCAATTTTCAGAAATTTCCTATAACCTAATTTAGGAATATTTTCTTATGATCTTAGATTTGGAGCTTCTTGAGTTGAAGTTGAAGAGTGGTTGATCTTGCCTTGTTTTAAAGCTTCTCATTCATTGTTTTTGGGTTTAAAGGTGAGTTCTTTAACTCACATCTATGTCTATACCTTTGATAGTTGTTAGGTATGAATTCCTAACATCTATTTCTTGTCCATTTGCTTTTGAATTGAATTGGTTTGACGAATTTTCCAATTTTTGGTATTTTGAAGTCAAAATCTATGAAAATCCTTATATGAATTTTTGGACATGTTATTTGGAGTGTATTGATGTGTTTATAGGGTTGGGTTGTTGCTTGACATCGATCTCTAGCCATCGTCGCTCATTCGTTTGGTTCGAATATGAATTGGCCATCATTGGCCTAGGCAAAATATTGCCCTGAGCTTCAGCTCAAACGTCTGGTATTAAGCTCAGACGTCTGATGCTACGAAAATAAAATTCCAATCTTTCAGCTCAGATGTCTGAGCTTACTTCTCAGACGTTTGGGCGATCAGGAAGAAAATTCCAGAGCTTCAGCTCAGACGTCTGGGAAGTCTACCAGATGTCTGGAGCTGCTTATTTTAGCCAAATTGCCTATTTTGAGTGGATTTCTGTTTTAATCGATTTTTGGTTGATCCGATTAGTTATTGTCATTTATTATCGACTGTGATGACTTCTTTTTGGGATTTTTGGGAATATCCATTTAATGGATTTGATATCAATTTCTATGGTTTTGATTCACATCATCGAATGTGAATTTTTGGTTGATTGATTGTTTCTACAATCATTTCTGTGATTTGTCACTTTTAAAAATACAAACGTTTCTATACTCGTAGTAAATACTCAAACTCTTTCACAAAAATGATTTCAACACTACTTTTAAATACAAAGCTCATTTTTAAAGCCGTTTTCTAATTTATTAGTATATACAAACCTTTACCTTATTCGTACGAGAAATCCAATTAAACGACTTAGCAAAACAAGTGGTATGAAACACTTGCGTTTACTTCGTCGGTTAATTCTTAGACTTGTTCGATTGAAATCTTGTGACAATTTTTAAGTGGAAATCTACAATTTGTTCGTAAATATTTAAGTTAAGCTAGTGGTTATGGGACATGAAGCTAAACTCATTTATTTACTAGCTTAGTGTAATTCACACTTCCTATTGATCGATGGCGATCATTTTATGGTTTAGACTAGCGATATGCGAGGTCTCTTTGTCCACATGAGGGACTGTACCCAGTTTTGTAAAGCTTCGTCTCATTTTTATAGGCTAGCGACCTATGGGGTTTATGGAGTTCAGGTTCATTGGGCGTACCGTTATAGCACTACGTTGTTTTTCCGAATTATTTGAGTTTCAGGTTCATCGGGCGTACCGTTATTGCACTACGTCGGTGTTCCGAATTATTTGAGTTTTAGGTTCATCGGGCGTACCAATATTGCACTACGTCTTTGTACCGGCTCATTTGAGTTTCAGGTTCCTTGGGCGTACTGTTCTTGCACTACGCCGTTGCATTGGCTCTATTGTTAGAGACCATGGGATAGCGACCCGTTTGTGATACACGTGTTGGTGAGTTTTCATGCCCCCGTTTTTGATAGGCCTCCCCCCTTGTGATTCCTGGATTTCAAATTGATGATTTCTAGAATTTGTGTTTCGCCAATTTTTGCGATTGACATTGATATGTTTTGTCAATATTTGGGGTTTGGTGAATACACTAAAGAATGCGATATTCTTTTTGGATATTTGACAAGATTTGAGATATTGTATGATTTTTGTTGTTTTCTGATGTATACTTGTCATAATATGGCATTATTGTTATCATACGTTTTTGCCGTATCTCTTAACTTATCTCATTTTATATGATATTTATAGCTAGACTGATCCGTTTATTATTTTCTTCTTAAATAATACTCGGGTCAGACCGAGGTATTTCAGGTTCTTCTGCTTGACTTCTTATCGGGGTCCGTCATCTCACTTTTGGCTAACTACTTTAGCTTAGTAGTTTTTGTTATTATACATTCGAGATAGAGACTCCTTGATGTATACATAATCTTTTGTCTAGCACTTGTACCAATTCTCTGTGATGTAGTGGATCTTGTATGACCACTATTTTGATGTACACTTTTATGTGTTATATTCATATCTGTTTCCGCTTTTGTCATATGAATATCTATGACTGATTTGTGTTATGCTTATTTCTATATTTGTTTCCGAAGCCCACATAGCCACTGTGTAGTAGCTTTGAGTTTGTATTTGATATGTTGGATTTCCTCTTGAAATGAAATGCAAGTAATTCTATCTGACATATCGGTACTCGCACTAAGCAATTACACAGATGGTCACTCCTCAACAGCCTTATTCTTCGTGCTAGTCGACGGCATTACCCCGTAGTGTCCTTAGATAGTGTGAGTATTGAGGTGCTATCCTATTTTCTTTTATGATGCCTTGTTTTATCAATCAATTTTGTTTGATATTCATTCTGAGAATAACCTTTTTCCTCTTCTTTCTTTCTTTCTTAAAGAAGAGAAATGGTTAGACAAGGTCGTCCCAGCACCGGTCAATCCAGTGCTACTCCTCAGGATGGAGTATTTATGTCTGCCCAACGGCTTTTAGATCTTGTGAAGAATGCTCAAGCTGTCGGACCCATTCCAGAGCCTACTCATCCAAAATCTGGGTTTGCACGCTTGTGCAGTGACTATACCAATTTGGGTGGAAGGCCATTCAAAGGTTCTAAAAGCGTTATAGAAGTCCAAGCTTGGCTTAGAACATGCAATCACATCTTTTACCGCATGAATCTTATTGATCTATATCGAGTCCAAGTGGCTTCTAGCATGCTCCAGGAGAGAGCATTAGATTGGTATGAGCTTCTGATCTTGGAAATTATTGAAGCGGATCTTACTTGGGAGCAATTCCAGGAAAGGTTCGAGTTAAAGTTTGTGCTGGAAGCTGAAAAAGTATCTTTAGCTCAATGCTTTATCGACCTTGTTCAAGGTGAATCTTCTGTGACCGACTATGTCGCATCTTTTGAATCTCTCTCTAAATATGGGGTCGAGTATATTAATACCCCATTGAAGAAAAATCAGAGGTTTGTCTATGGGTTGAATAAGGACCTCAAAAAGCCTTTACTTCTGAAACTAGAAG
The DNA here is from genome assembly GCA_030737815.1 of Allium fistulosum. NCBI lineage: Eukaryota > Viridiplantae > Streptophyta > Magnoliopsida > Asparagales > Amaryllidaceae > Allium > Allium fistulosum. Next base: position 13,716,660 of record JASFAW010000014.1, read on the forward strand.
TTTCTTTTGATCAGCTTGTTGATATCGCTCTTCGACTTGAAGAAGCCGATAAAGAAAGTGATGTTGAAGTTGTGGGTTCCAAACAGAACTTCAACAACAATAAGAAGAGGCCTATCAAGTTCAAGCCTAATCCCAACAAGAAATGGAAGTAAGCAACTTCGGTAGCAAAGACTCCTACCTCCAGTCGTGGGCAATGCTACAATTGTGGTTCTAAGGACCATTATGCAAATAGGTGCCCAAAACCTCTTTTTTTCGTTGTTGCAAAAGTTTGGGTCATCTTTTATCTTCAAGCCCCAAACTTCCAAACAAGAAAGAGGGAAAGCTAAATGTTGTGCAAGCCCCTAGTAACACTTCTCTTGGTCAAGGTATTTCTCATTCTATCCTTGATGGCATTATTATATTTCGTGATCTTCCTATTCGAGTTCTTTTTGATACAGGTGCATCCCACTCTTTTATATCAAAAGAACTAGTTGATGCTTTGTCTTTAACTGTTGTGGGCTTGATGACTTCACTGAGAATTGTGAATCCGGTTGGTGGATCTGCAACACTCAGTTTATTTTGTAAAGATGTCGAGATTATTTTATGTGATTATTCTTTCCGAGCAGATTTGCATGTTATGCGCTACTTAGGTTTCGAAATGATTTGGGAATGGATTGGCTTAATCGTTATGAAGCCCATATCCTATGTCCCGAGTGGACTATTCATCTTCGACATCCTCAATCTGTTAAGCAGATTTCTATTTTACTTAAAGATTCAAATTCCAATTTGGTAGCATCCTTATATTCTCTAAACCTGCATGATGATGATAATGATGATGAGGAAGATGTCATTTCCCTCATTCACGTTGTTTGTGAATTTCCCGACATCTTTGAGCCCGTTTTAGGATTACCGCCTAAGCGAGCAATTGAGTTCAGAATTAATCTAATCCCTGGAGCTCTACCTATTACTCGTCCTCCTTATCGTATGTCCAATAAGGAAAATGAGGAGATGCGTAAACAATTATCTGAATTGGAAGGAAAACAATTTATTCATTCTAGTTCCTCTCCATGGGGAGCTTCAGCTATCTTTGTGAAGAAATCCGATGGTACACTTAGGCTTTGCGTTGACTATCGCAAGCTTAATGATCTCACCATCAAGAATAAATATCCTTTACCTCGGATTGATGATCTGTTCGATCAACTTAGCGGTGCTAGAGTCTTTTCACAGTTAGACTTAGCAACCGGTTATCATCAGCTCCGTATTGCAGAGGATAGCATTCCTTTGACCTCGTTCCGTACTCGCTATGGATCTTATGAATGGCTTGTTATGCCATTTGGTTTAACGAATGCTCAGGCTTATTTCGTTGACCTTATGAATTGAGTTTTCAAAGACTTCCTCGATCAATTTGTTCTCATCTTTATCGATGATATTCTTGTTTATTCTAAAACCGAGTAAGAGCATGAAAAACATCTTCGGATTGTGTTGGAAACTCTTAGGAGCAACCAATTGAAAGCAAAATTTTCTAAGTGCCACTTTTGGCAATCTCGTGTGAATTTTTTGGGGCATATTATTTCTAAATCCGGAATTTCCGTGGATCCTTCAAAGATTGAAGCGATTCAAAATTGGAAGAGACCGGAGAGTGTGACGGAAATCCATAGTTTTCTTGGATTAGCGGGCTATTACCGTCGTTTCATAAAAGACTTTTCTAAAATTTCCGTGCCTCTTACTAGTTTGACAAAGAAGGGAGTTAAGTACATTTGGTTAGACAAATGTGAAGTTGCTTTTCAAAAATTAAAAGAACTCCTTTCCGATGCTCCTATTCTTGTGATTCCCGAGGGGAACCAAGACGTTGTTGTTTATACCGATGCTAGTCGTGTTGGTTTGGGTGCCGTTCTCATGCAAAGGGAACGTGTTATTGCTTATGCTTCTAGGCAATTAAAGCCTGCCGAGACTAGATATGCTACTCATGATTTAGAGCTCGCAGCTATTGTTTTCGCCCTTAGAATTTGGCGTCATTATCTTTTGGGAGAGAAATTTGTTCTCTACACCGATCATAAATCTTTGAAGTATTTTTTTTCTCAAAAGGAACTTAATTTGCGTCAACAGCATTGGCTCGAGTTCCTTGCATCTTATGATCTTGATATTCTTTATACTCCCGGAAAGGGTAATCGTGTTGCCGATGCCCTTAGCCGAAAGCAACAAGCGGTTGTTTCCATGATGATATCCGAATGGAATGATCTCGAGACTTAGTCCACATGTGAGATTCGAGACCGTGTATCTGATTCGTGTTCATCTCTTATTTTATGTAGCCTTGAGGCTCATCCTTCTCTTTTAGACCGCGTTCTTGAAGCTCAAAAGCATGATCCCGAATTGGCTCTCTTTAGCCAAAGTTGTAGGGATAAAATTGATATTGAAGGTTTGAACGACTTTGATATTGATGCTCGAGGCGGAATTCGAAAATTTGGTAAACTTATCGTGCCAAATATTAGTGATCTTCGTAAAGACATTTTAGAAGATTCTCATCGTTCTAAATTTACCATTCATCCCGGTAGTAGTAAAATGTACGCGGACATGAAGCGACTTTATTATTGGGATGGAATGAAATCTGATATTGCTAACTTCATTAAGCATTGTATGACTTGCCAACTCATAAAGGCCGAGCATCAAAGGTCCGGTGGGTTATTGCAACCTTTGGACATTCCCGTTTGGAAGTGGGATCAAGTCTCTATCGACTTTATTGACGGTATTCCCCGTTCTTGTTCGGGTCATGATAGCCTATGGGTGATAGTAGATAGACTTACAAAATCCGCTCATTTTCTTCCCGTTCGGTCCAATCGAACCATACCTCTTTTGGCTAAACTCTATGTTAAATAAATTGTTAAATTGCATGGAGTTCCAACTTCTATTGTTAGTGATCGTGATCCATTATTTACTAGTGGATTTTGGAAAGGTCTTCAAAAAGCTTTGGGAACAAAGCTTAATTTTAGCACCGCTTATCATCCTCAGTCCATTGGGCAAACCGAGCGTGTGAATCAAACTCTTGAAGATCTTCTTCATGCATGTGTTCTTGATTTTAGAGGAAGTTGGGAAGATCATATTTCTCTTGTTGAGTTTTCTTATAATAATAGCTTCCAATATAGTATTGGAATGGCACTTTCGAGGCACTCTACGGAAGGCCATGCCGATCTCCTTCGTGTTGGCTTGAAGCCGGTGAGAAGCTGGTTTTAGGTCCAGATTTTATTTGTGATTCCACAGAAAAGATTGACCTTATTCGTCATAGGATGAAAGAAGCTCAAAGTAGACAAAAATCCTATGTCGATAACCGAAGAAGGAAATTAGAATTTTCTATGGGAGATTTAGTGTTTATTCGTGTGTCACCTATGAAGTGTGTTGTGCGTTTTAGTCGATTGGGAAAGTTAGCACCTCGATATATTGGTCCATTCCCCATCACCGAACGCATTGGTTCCATGGCTTATCGCCTTTTATTACCGGCTCAATTTTCTACTATTCATGATGTATTCCACGTCTCTCAACTACGAGAATGCCTTAGAGATTCCGATTCTATTCTTGAGCCTGGTGTAATTGAAGAAATCGAAGTTTCACCTAATTTGACTTATGAGCAACATCCTATTCGTATCATTGCAACGGAGGTCAAACGCCTTCGTAATAAAGATGTTCCGCTTGTGAAAGTTCAATGGTCCTCAAATCCTAAGGATTGCTCTTGGGAATCCAGAGAATTCATCGAGCGAACACATCCGGACTTACTCTCTCGTGCTCCTTAAGGTGAACTTCTCATTTCAAAATTTCTTCTTTTTGTGTTGTTATGCCTTAGTATGGTTGTTACTTTATATTTTCTTTTTAAGTATTGCGAGGACGCAATTTCTTTAAGGAGGAGAGTCTGTAACAACCTGCGTATTTTTACGATAATATATTTAAATGATTTATTTAAATATGGCATCGTTAGTCGGATTAAAGTCCAAAATGTTACTTTTTGTAAACAGTCGAATTCGGACTTGAGACCAGTTCCATTGAGTTCAAAACGACATTTACAACTTTTTTGAGTATAAACATCGATATGTTTGGAGTTGAGTAGAATTTTGCTATTTTTCTATTTTGGGCTTTGAGTTTGGGTTTGGGTTTCATCCCACTAACCCAACATAATAGCCTAACTCCTCCTCCAACTCCTCTTCATTCATTTCATTTCCAATTCCTAATACTCAAGCCCTAAAAGAAAAAATAGGGGAAAAGAAATGAAATCAAAATTCCTAAGCCCTAGATTCTTAGGAAATTCCAATTCAAGCTCTAGAAATCAAGGAGAAGCTTAGGTAAGCATCCTCTTCATCTTCTCCATCTCAATTCCTCTCCAATTTTCAGAAATTTCCTATAACCTAATTTAGGAATATTTGATTATGATCTTAGATTTGGAGCTTCTTGAGTTGAAGTTGAAGAGTGGTTGATCTTGCCTTGTTTTAAAGCTTCTCATTCATTGTTTTTGGGTTTAAAGGTGAGTTCTTTAACTCACATCAATGTCTATACCTTTGATAGTTATTAGGTATGAATTCCTAACATCTATTTCTTGCCCATTTGCTTTTGAATTGAATTGGTTTGACAAATTTTCCAATTTTTGGTATTTTGAAGTCAAAATCTATGAAAATCCTTATATGGATGTTTGGACATGTTATTTGGAGTGTATTGATGTGTTTATAGGGTTGGGTTGTCGGTTGACATCGATCTCTAGCCATCGTCGCTCATTCATTTGGTTCGAATATGAATTGGCCATCATTGGCCTAAGAAAAATATTGCCCTGAGCTTCAGCTCAGATGTCTGGTATTAAGCTCAGACGCCTGATGCTACAGGAATAAAATTCCAGTCTTTCACCTCAGACGTTTGAGCTTACTTTCTAGACGTCTAGGCGATCTAGAAGAAAATTCCAGATCTTCAGCTCAGACGTCTGGAGTTGCTTATTTTAGCCAAATTGCCTATTTTGAGTGGATTTCCGTTTTAATCGATTTTTGGTTGATCCGATTAGTTATTGTCATTTATTATCGACTTCGATGACTTCTTTTCAGGATTTTTGGGAATATCCATTTAATGGATTTGATATCGATTTCTATGATTTTGATTCACGTCATCGAATGTGAATTTTTGGTTGATTGTTTGTTTCTATAATCGGTTCTGTAATTTGTCACTTTTAAAAATACAAAGGTTTCTATAATAGTAGTAAATACTCAAACTCTTTCACAAAAATGATTTCAACGCTACTTTTAAATACAAAGCTCGTTTTTAAAGCCGTTTTCTAATATATTAGTGTATACAAACCTTTACCTCATTCGTACGAGAAATCTAATTAAACGACTTAGCAAAACAAGTGGTATGAAACGCTTGCGTTTACTTCATCGGTTAATTCTTAGACTTGTTCGATTGAAATCTTGTGACAATTTTCGAGTGGAAATCTATAGTTTGTTCGAAATATTTAAGTTAAGCTAGTGGTTATGCGACATGAAGCTAAACTCATTTATTTACTAGTTTAGTGTAATTCACACTTCCTATTGATCGATGGCGATCATTTTATGGTTTAGACTAGCGATATGCGAGGTCACTTTGTCCACATGGGGGACTGTACCCTGTTTTGTGGAGCTTCGTCTCATTTTTATAGGCTAGCGACCTATGGGTTTTTTGGAGTTCTGGTTCATCGGGCATACCGTTATTGCACTACGTCGTTGTTCCGAATTATCTGAGTTTCAGGTTTATCGGGCGTATCGTTATTACACTACGTCGATGTTCCGAATTATTTGAGTTTCAGGTTCATCGGGCGTACCGATATTGCACTTCGTCGTTGTTCCAACTCATTTGAGTTTCGGGTTCCTCGGGCGTACCGTTATTGCACTATGCCGTTGTACCAGCTCTATGGTTAGCGACCATGGGATAGCCACCCGTTTGTGATACACGGGTTGGTGAGTTTTCATGCTCCCGTTTTTTATAGGCCTCCCTCCTTGTGATTCCTGGATTTCTAATTGATGATTTCTAGAATTTGTGTTTCACTAATTTTTGCGATTGACATTGATATGTTTTTCAATATTTGAGGTTTGGTGAATACACTAAAGAATGTGATATTCTTTTTGAACATTGAAAAGATTTGAGATATTGTATGATTTTTGTTGTTTTCTGATGTATACTTGTCACAGTATGGCCTTATTGTTATCATACGTTTTTGTCGTATCTCTTATCCTATCTCATTTTATATGATATTTATAGCAATACTGATTCGTTTATTATTTTCTTCTTAAATAATACTCGGGTCAGACCGAGGTATTTCAGGTGCTTCTGCTTGACTTCTTATCAGGGTTCGTCATCTGACTTTTGGCTAACTACTTTAGCTTAGTAGATTTTGTTATTATACATTCGAGATAGAGACTCCTTGATGTATACATGTTCTTTTGTCAAGCACTTGTACCTATTCTCTGTGATGTAGTGGATCTTGTATGACCACTATTTTGATGTACACTTTTATGTGTTATATTCATATCTGTTTCCGCCTTTGTGATATGAATATCTATGACTAATTTGTGTTATGCTTATTTCTATATTTGTTTCCGAAGCCCACATAGCCACTATGTAGTAGCTTTGAGTTTGTATTTGATATGTCGGATTTCCTCTTGAAACGAAATGCAAGTCATTCTATCTGACATATCGGTACTCGCACAAAGCAATTACATAGATGGTCGCTCCTTAACAGCATTATTCTTCGTGCTAGTCGACGGCATTACCTCGTAGTGTCCTTGGCTAGTGTGAGTATAAAGGTGGTGCATCACAGTTGACGTTTTCAAGTTTTAGTAATTTTGGCGAGTAAAGCTTCCGGAGATGAGCAGGTGGCTGAAGGATAGCTAACTAGGAGTTACAGTTTATTCTGTTTATTTCTGATGTGTGTATTAAGTCAAATATGACTATATTGACTCTAGTCAACCGAGGGGGCATCGTCATATGTCGCTCTTGGCGTCTTTTGTAATTGATATATTTGATCATGGCCTGGAAAACATTAAGGGATTATGTAACTTGGATATGAATTATTGTTTTGAAAAGTAATCAGTAAAATGTTGTTTTTTGAAATCTATGATTTTGTTCATATTCAGTCCTTCTGATATTATAGATACCATTAGCATTACCGTATTTTGTCACCGGAAGTTAATACTATATATGACTGCAGCATTTGTAGCGCTTAGCTTTTGGCCTCCAGATATGGGATGTTACAACTTGGTATCAGTGCATAGATTTATGAAAAACATTAAACTAAAAATGGTTTTTAAAACATGATCTTAAGGAATTAGAGTAAGACTGGGGTATGGGATAACGCTATAGTAACGTACTCGTATTTGCTATATATAAGTATACGCTTTATCTCTAGTCTCCTATCTTTGTTAGGTTATTCTTTTATATCTTATGAGGTTTGAATACAGATATGGATAGTAGAAGAGGAAGAGTTAACCCAGGAGGGGAGGGCACCGATGGGAATGCCAGACTTAATACGAGGAGAACCCAAGGTCAGGCACAAGCAGAGGATGTAGGTGCTGGAGTACCGAAAGTGGACATGGGAGCTATGTATCAGTTTTTTGTGAATATGATGCAAGCTGGAATTGCAGCTGGAGTGGTAGGAGGAGATGCTGCAGGAGCAGGAGTTCCGGTAGTTAACAATTATGCTAAGTTGAGTGGAGAATTTACTAAGCTTGGAGGGAAGCCATTTATTGGAACCGAGGATGCTATTTAGGTGGAAACGCTGTTGCACTGTGAAAGGATTTTTGCTGACTTTGGGCTCAATGATGAGCATAAGAGGAGGCTTGCGCCGAGACAGCTTCAGGGGGCAGCCTTATTTTGGTGGAATAGTGTGACTGTTGGTGTAGACGAGGAGACAATGACATGGGCAAAGTTTAAAAGGAGGTTCCAGGAGAGGTTCATGTCGGTGATGGCGCAGTTTGTTTTGATCCGAAAGTTTACTAAGTTAGAACAGGGAGAAATGGTTGTTTTGGAGTATGCGAGTAGGTTTGACTAGTTAGCCAGATATGGGTATGCTTTAGTAGACACAGTGATGAAGAGGAATGAAATGTTTATCAGGGGATTGAAGCCTAAGTTGGCCAGGGCTACCTTACCGCATTTTTGAGATCCCTGTGATGTAGTTGTGGAGATGGCTTTGAGGAACGAGGGGATGCTTGCTTGTCAGGAGAAGAGTAAGGTGAAGGAGGTCCAGGTTGGGCAAGGCCAAAAGTGGAAGTTCTTCCACAAGAATGATGTTAAGAAAGGTGGAGCTGCTAACAAAGGAAAATCTGAGGTGGTTTGTTTTAAGTGCGACAAGAAGGGTCATTTTGCCAATGAGTGTCGTCGTACTGGGAAGGCGAAAGAAGTGATCGGGAAGAAAAACATCAGGTGCTTCAACTGCGATCAGATAGGTACTATAAGAATCAACGCAAAGAGCCCGCTAAGGATGGAAAAAGAAGGAGTATGCAATGGAACCTATTACTTCGAAGCCAAGAGCTCAGGAGAAGGGAAAAGAAGTTTTGGGAGGTACGCTTCAGATTCATGGTATGTCTGTTAGCGTTCTATTTGATACCGGTGCATCGCATTCTTTTATATCTAAATGTTTGATATATAAGCTTAACCTAGAACCCACATATTTAGTTACTTCCTTATAGGTTGCAAATCCAATAGAAGGGTATGCAACTCTAGGGTTGAGGTGTGACCGGTTAGAGTTTGACTTGTAAGGTCGTGCTTTTGTTTGCAGTTTGCATGTGTTTGGTTTTGTGGGGTTCAGAATTATTCTTGGGATGGATTGGTTAAGCGAGTATGATGCTAGGATATTTTGCCATGATAGAAAAATATCGCTTAGGTTCCTTGATTGTAGCGACAGGATTGTTTATACCATAGGATGCCTTAGCAGTAGGGTGAATGCTTTGTTGGGTGTTATAAAATTGGAAGATGAGTTGAATCGAGTTTTCGTGGTCAGAGAATTCGTGGATTTTTTTGAGCCTGTAGTTGGATTGCCATCGAAATGAGCCATTGAGTTTCGGATAGATTTGGTTCCGGGAGCAAAACCAACGAGTAAGCCGCCAAGCAGGATGACACCTACAGAGAGGAGGGAGTTGAAGGTGCAGCTAGTGGATCTGGAAGGCATGAGTTTTATCAGACCGATTAGTTCACCTTGGGAAGCAGTCGCAGTGTTTGCTAAGAAGCCAGATGGATCGTTAAGGATATGTACCGATTATCGTAAATTGAATGAGAAGACGATAAAAAATCGATATCCATTGTCGAGGATTGACGATTTGTTCAATCAGTTAGGTGGAGCCAAGGTATTTTCCCAGTTGGATTTGGCGACATGTTACCATCAGCTCAGAGTAGCAGAGGATAATATACCTTTGACGCCGTTTAGGACCAGATATGGATCGTACGAATGGTTAGTTATGCCGTTCGGACTGAGTAATTCGCTGGCATTCTTTGTGGATTTGATGAACCGGGTTTTCCGAGAACACTTGGATAGGTTCGTGTTGGTTTTTATAGACGATATCTTGATATACTCTAAGAATGAAAGAGAACATGGAGTTCATCTTAAAGTGGTGCTTGAGACGCTGAGGCAGCATCAGCTGAAGGCGAATTTTTCGAAGTGCCATTTTTGGAAAAAGGAAGTGAAGTTTCTTGGTCATGTAGTCTCAGAGAAAGGGTTGTCAGTAGATCCGACTAAGGTTGAAGCGGTGAATAGTTGGAAAAGACCCGAGACAGTAACTGAGATAAAGAGTTTCCTTGGATTAGCTGGTTATTATCAGAGAATTATTAAGGAATTTTTGCGGATAGCATCACTGATGACCAAGCTAACGAGGAAGGATGTGAAGTTTGTGTGGACCGATAAGTGTGAGGAAGCATTACGAAGTTTGAAACACTTATTGACCCATGCACCAATTTTGGTTGTTCCAGAAGGGAATCAGGATTTGGTGGTTTATTCAGATGCATGTGGACCAAGATTGGGAGCTGTACTGATGCAAAAAGGTAAAGTGATTGCCTATGCTTCTAGATAGCTTAGACCGCATGAGGTCAGATAACCGACGCATGATTTGGAATTGGCTGCAGTGATTTTTTGCATTGAATCTGTGGAGACATTACCTTTTGGGAGAGAGGTTCGAGCTTTATATGGATCATAAGTCATTGAAGTACTTGTTCTCTCAGAAGGAGCTGAACATGAGACAGTAGAGTTGGTTATAGTTTATTGCTGCTTATGATTTTGGGATTGAGTACACACCGGGGAAAGGCAACAGGGTTGCAGATGCACTTAGCAGAAAGCATCAGAATGCAGTGTTGGTGATGATTGCTGAGTGAAAGGATTTGGAAGCCTTGACAGCTTGTAGAGTTCAATGGAGATCCGAGGCTGGGTCTAGTGGAGAGACTGTTATATTATCTTGTTTGGAAGTTCAACCAGTGATGATCGAAAGTATTGCTTCTAAACAGGAGGAGGCTCCAGTGTTAGCTGAGCGGATCAGGAAGTTAAGAGATGGAACCGAGAACGATGACTTAAAGGATTTCAGTCTTGACCAGAATGGGTGGTTGAGAAAGAAAGGGAGATTATATGATCCGAGTGTAGGAAACATAAAGAAAGAAGTTTTGGAGGAATGCCATCATTCGAAATTCACTATTCATCTGGGAGGAACTAAGATGTATCGGGATATGAAGAGAAGTTTCTTCTGGGAAGGTATGAAGCGGGATATTGGCTTAGGGGTAAAGCAGTGCTTGAATTGCCAACAGGCAAAGGCTGAACACCAGAAGCCAAGTGGATTGCTTCAGCCATTAGATATTCCGATTTGGAAATGGGATTCTATTTCTATGGATTTTATTGACGGGTTGCCAAGGTCTAGTAGAGGAAATGAAAGCATATGGGTCATAGTGGATAGACTGACCAAGGGTGCCCATTTCATTCCAGTTAAGTCAACTAGGACGGCACCTGTTTTGGCGAAGTTATTTATGAAGAATGTAGTTAGATTGCACGAAATTCCTAGTAGTATAGTTAGTGATAGATATTCCTTATTCACTAGCGAGTTCTGGAAGAGTCTACAAGAAGTTTTGGGAACCAAGCTCAAGATGAGCACCGCTTACCATCCACGGACAGATGGGAAAACGGAAAGAGTTAACAAAGTTTTGGAAGATTTGTTAAGAGCTTGTGTTCTAGATTTCGGGGGATCATAGGAAGACCATCTGCATTTAGTCAAGTTTTCATATAACAACAATTATCAGACTAGTATTAGGATGACACCATTTGAAGCTTTGTATGGAAGGCTATACAAATCTCTCGTTTGTTGGTTAGAAACCGGGGATAGGTTGGTTCTTGGTCCAGATTTGGTTAGGGAAGTTAAAGAAAAGATCGAGGTCATTCGAGCTAGGATGAAGGAAGCTTAGTCTAGGCAGATGCAGACAAAAGAGGGAAGATTTAGAGTTCTCAGTTGGAGATCAGATTTTCATTAAGGCGTTACTGATGAAGGGTGTGATCAAAGTCGGAAGATCGGGAAAGCTGGCACTGAGATTCGTTAGACCTTTCCGTATTGTTGAGAGGATCGGGAAACTCGCATACAGAGTCGAGTTACCAAGCAGTTTGGTAGGAGTCCACGATATTTTCCATGTTTCTCATCTCAGAAAGTGTGTTAGAGACCCGGAGACTACTATTGCACCGACTGTGCTTGATGACTTAGTGGTAAAACCAGACTTGACTATAGTGAGAAAGACGATTCACATTGGTTCAAGAGATGAGAAGAGGCTTAGAACCAAGAAAGTCAGATTAGTTAAAGTCCAGTGAAGCGACGATGACAAGGACTGTACTTGAGAGATTGAGAGCATGATTGGAGGTACTTATCCTGACTTGTTTGATGGTATGTTTTAACTCTTTGATTGATTTTTTGGTACCTTATCATAATTTCGAGGATGAAATTCTTTAAAGAGGTGAGTCTTTAACACCCCATATTTTTGGTAACATTATTTAGGATATTTAATTAGCTAAATAAAATAAAATAATGTGTTGACTAGGGGTTGAGATTTGATTTAATTAAGAAGTAGCCATGCCATTTAAACAATGAAATAAAAGAAAAGTTAAAATGAAATAGAAGAGGGGTAAAATAGGAAAGAGGCCATTCTTATACCCTAAACCCTTGGCCGTGTATCCTATACACGTTCATTTTTCATTCACAAAATTTTTTAAAACTTGAGGCTGGCCACCATTAACAAGAAGAGGGGAAGAAGATTATGAAAAGCTAAGGAAGAAGCTAAATCAAATCAAATCCATTCAAATCTCAAGCTCCTTAATCTCTGAAGCTACGGTGAATAATGACCACATCTCAAATTTCTTATTTCTTTCGATTATAAGTTGAATTCGAACTTATTTGCAATGATTTGCCATGTTTTTGAATGATGGAATGATTATGTATACTTGTTGATTATTTATGGTTGTTCATATAGATTTTATGACGTGCTTTGATATGAAAACCCTATCAAATAACATTCAAATGCCTTGCGAATTTTTATATAGACCAGAAATTTATGTGGATTTTATATGAATTTTATAGTAAAGAAAATGTTATTTTGGGTTAAAAATTATTTACGGTTAAATAATTAATGGTTTGGGTCTAAAATTAATATATGTTAGAAAACATATAAAAAGTGATTTTATAGAATTTTTGTAGAATTTTCCTAAGTGTTTTAATGGATATATAAAATTATTTAAGGTATGAGACTTAAATATTTTATATATTTATAAAAAGAAGAAGGGGTATTTTGTAAATAATTCAAAATTGTTATTTCTGGAAATTGGCAGTACTTTTAGAAAAGAGAAACTTGCAACCAATCACAATTTTACAAATAAGGCAGGTTAGGTACAAAGAAATAGTTTAAAAAGGACTAATATACATGGTTTTTACTGTTTTGATGCTTTCGGCACCAGTCTTTCGCTTTCTTACCTTCGCCTCCAATTCCATCGAAACCAATGCACATGGTATCAGATAACTAGTACGTAGTGAATTGGATATAGGGGGAAGGTATAGGATCGAAACCAAGGGTTCCGAAGGGGTTGAAGCGATACTTTACTTTTGAATGAAAATGTACATGCTTGCTTTCGAATGTATAGCTTTCGACTTGGTTGGCTTTCGACTAGGTCAAATGGTTTTAAAGAAATGGTTTCGATTGGGTTGCGCCTTTGTTTTTAAATAAATGCTTTCGGCTGGGTCGAAACCCTTTACTGCCTCTTTCTACCTTTCGACCCAGATTGGTTTCAAAATGGTTGATTTGCTTTGTTTTGCTTTTTCAACTTGACCACTTCTCCATTGCTTTCGAAGGGATGGTTTTGACACCATCACTTCTTTATTTAGGAATGATTTCGAAAGGAATGCTTTTGACTTTAATGGGTTTATGATCCTTTTGCTCTACTTGAAGGCATAATCCAAATGGTTTCGACCGAAACGGTTTTCAAAGGTTTCGAAGGAGTGAATTTTTGAATGGTTTCTAAAGGCTTCCACATATTTTAAATTGAACCTAAGTGCTTTCGAAAGGTTTGTGTTTACAAAGGTTTAATGCTTTTGAAAGGTCTTAAAGAAAGGTTTTGAAGGCGTGGTTCCCCAATGGTTTCGAAGGAGTCGAAAGAGAAGGTTTTCTGATTGTTTCGAAAGGGTTGAAAGGAAAGGTTTTTCCCATGTTTTCGAAAGGCACAATTTAAAGGTTTTAAAGAAGGATGTCTAATGTTTTAAAGCTTTCGAAGGGAAGGTTTTTCAATCGTTTTGAAAGGGCTTCGAGAATGGTTTCGAAAGGAAGTTTTTGGCCTTTCGGCCTAGGTTAAACAACGGGTTTTACTTGGTTTTGAAAGGGGTACTTTCAATGGATTCGAAAGTGGTACTTTCAAAGGTTTATATGTTTTCACCAACTAAGATTTGGGTAAAGTATATATAACATGGCAAGGTGATTTTGAGTAAAGCATAGAGTATATGTATTTTCCTTATTTGGGTTTGATTTAAAGATTTTAAATCATTTTGAAAAGGTTTTCAAGGAAAATTTAAGGGAAGGTTTCCCTAAGTAAAATGACTCAGATATTAGAATACCAGATGGGACTGGTATAGGGTCGTGCCCTATACATTAGCTATTAGCCCCAGCTAATTTAGTCCCAAATTCCAGTGTGTAGGTCTTTGTCACAGGTAAGAATAAAATTATGATAACACATAGAAGGAATATATGTTTGTATACAGATAGGTTATTGGTGAGCCCGCAAAACCATTAGGATCAGGTGACCTTGGGAGAAGATAAGATAGGGACTGACCGTACAGAAGAGAAGATTTAACAGATAGTTAAGGACAGACCATCCACAAGAAGAGTGTCTAACAGATGTTAGATAAATTTGGTTTATATTGTCTGGTAGGCCCGAGTCAGCCAAAGGTTAGTAGTTAGCCAAACAAAACTACAGATTTCGGACAGATGTCCATTTATTACCTGATATATTTGTTTACATGATAATGTTTTACATTTTTAACCAGTTTTGGTTGCAGGAAAAGGTTTGCAAAAGATATGTTTTAAAAGGATATAAGTGAGGGGAAACCCATTCCGCTAAGTGGATTGGTCTCACTTAATATCAATAACCGAGATGTATAGTATTATTCACACCAGGGTTTTTGTCCGACTCGAAGTTTATGTTTCCCCTTAAACTCTTGGGTGCTCAAAATTGATTTGAGTAGGCTGAGGGTTGAGGTTTTCAGGTTTTAGTAATTTTAGTGAATAAAGCTTCTGGAGACGAGCATGTGGTTGATGGATAGCTAACTAGGAGTTACAGTTTATTCTGTTTATTTCCGTTGTCTGTATTAAGTCAAATATAACTATATTGATTTTGGTCAACCAAGGTGGCATCGTCATATTTCGCTCTTGGCGTATTTTGTAATTGGTATATTTGATCATGGCCTGGGAAACGTTAAGGGATTATGTAACTTGGATATGAATTATTGTTTTGAAAAGTAATCAGTAAAATGTTGTTTTTTGAAATCTGTGATTTTGTTCATATTCAAGTGCTTCTGATATTACGGATACCATTAGCATTAACGTATTTTCTCACAAGAAGTTAATACTATAGATGACTGCAGCATCTGTAGCGCTTAGCTTTTAGCCTTTAGATACGGGATGTTACATCCTCCCACCATCAGAACTACCTCACATCCATCCCACACCCTCCCCATTGCAACCTCATCGCCGAAACACTTAGTCGCTAGAAAATGCACTCCCAAACTTCAACTTTTCCTCCACCGCGGCAACCTTCTTTAACCACCCACCTCCACAACACCACGACACGACAACCATCATCGTCGGCCATCACCAAACCACCACCCCAAAACTCGAATCTACTAGTACCCAATCCCTATCAACCTCTTCAACCCCAAGATCACCCATATCCATGTCAACAATGAAACTCTAACTCACTCAAGCACCTGAACACCTCCCTGCTCCGAAGCCGGCTACACCTTCTGTTACTACATAAATTCACGACACCTCGTCTGGCCATCCCCACCCACCTAATTCCACACCACAACTTATGGACGACCGCAACCTACACCACCTCGATCGAACACCAATCGCACCACTTTTGACCTTACGACCTCCTCCCACCTCCGCAAACAAAAGATCCAATCCAGAATTCCCTCTCTCCTATATAGATCTAAGGGGTAACCTCCTTCTCGATACATAGTAGTGCTAGTCTCCTCTGCACTAAGCAGATCTCCATTTCATGACTATTGAACTCTTTCATAAAAAAGCAAGTAAAGAGATTGTGCTAGGCGGTAGAAGGAAGAAGTCATAAGTTTAATAGTAACAGGTTTGGTTAATTATTTTTTATTGGGCTAGGCTTAATAAAGAGTGGACCTAAATACACCCCTGCACCAAATACATTTTACCCAAACGCTTCGACCGGCATTAATACCGTCGACTACCTGGAATAACAATCGGTGGTGTACCACTGATCATGTGTAATTTTTTACCTTTCCGGTAGGCAGTGTACTACTATCCAAAATTTAGGTAATATGAAGGAGGCGTTGCGGTGTATATAATTCAACTCTTAATAAAAGAAACGACAAAAAAGAAGGGAGAAAGGCTAGAGAAAAGAAAAAAGAGCCGGAGTATCGAAGGCCATTGGAGCATGAATTGCATGCATGGAAATTGGGAGCTGCATCAACAAAGCATCAGGATCGAACGATCGAGATAGTGGTGGAGAACTACTTAATTCTGTAAGTATTACTTTTATTTGGATTATATTTATATATTTCTATGTTCGTGTTAAATTGTGGTTTAAAGCATAAAAAATATCTAAAAATTAGTGATTTGAATTTTCATCGAACGATTATCCAAAAAGGAAAAAACTTTAAAAGAGTTACTTTATGATAATAATAACCAAAGTCGAAATTTAAAAAATAATCAAAATTACCAATTTAATCCAAATTTTAATAATTTTGATTATGGGCCTAATCCACGTCAAAGTGATTTTGAGCCCAAAAATAATTTTTCTCAAAATCAATATGGGTATGAAATCACTTTGAAAATGATTTTGACAGTGCAAGAGACTGTGGTTATCGTACAAACAGATTTCAAAGCGGATAAAATTTTCAGAATAATCCAAGTTAAAATTTTGAAATGAACAATCGTTAATTTTCTTCCAATTTTAATAGGTTAGAGACCTAATTCCCATCGTCAGAATGATTTTCATTATCAAAATAACAATTTCCATTTTCAAAATTATTGTCGACATCAATATGATTTTTATGAAAACGTAAGTGAAAGTCAATATGGAAATAATTTTGATCCATGGGATGATTTGGATTATAATTTCGAGAATAATTTTTTATCATAAAAAGCCATTCACGCCAAAAGTGACACAACATCCAAATATAAATTGCTGTAGGATTAGATCTAGTAGGAATAACAGAAAAATGCAAAAAAACGTAGAAAAGTAGGGAGACACAAGATTTTTATAGTGGTATGGCAGTCTTTGGCCTATGTCCACTTTATAATCTTATTGATTATGGATTTGGATAGAGAATTAGAGCTACTAGTATAAGGGATTGACAAGTTCTTATGCCTAGAACTCCCGATAGTATCTACCATAGACGACTATTGTGAAGAAGAGATAGGAGATGAAGAAAGTGCAGAGTCCCATCTCCTTTTTTGGTTGCTATAAGGCTGGCATTTATAGAGAAACGACTGTACCGGTTTAGGAGCCCGCTTGAGTTGAAGCCCAGAAGTAAGCTAGGGTAAGCACCAATGAGCATGCCAGCCCATTTGGCTGAAATGACCTCTCGGTATCGAAAGCTTTACTTAATTGTTTACCCATGCCATTTGCTAGCCTTGCTCTCTTACCTCCAATTCGATGTATTCCTAGTTCTTTTCCATAAACTTCGAGTGGTTTACGATGGTTCTCTCGATAACACTTGTATTATCCTGCTTTCTTTGCTTTCTTCTTATCAATCCTAGGATTTGCTTACCCATTTTCTGAAAAAAGTGCTTGACGACGAGTGGTTAGAACAACATATGAAGTGCATAGGGAAGGCAAATCATGAAGAAATGACCTCTCGGTACCGAGTGGTTTACTTAGCATGTTTTCTAGTTAAACTTTATCATGGCACATTCTCTTATTCTCCTGAGTATGTTCTCAAGTTCTTGAGTCGTTCTATCTTCGTCTTGACATTCTAACATCCGTTGAAAATCTTCTTCATTAAAAACCCAGTTAACACTTGTCCCCTACAGTATACTTTCGTTGAACACAAAGTGTGCTCTAGATTGAGACAAGTTCTAACTTGTTATCCGTTGATTCCAGTCGATTGTTTAAGTACTGCTTCATGTCATTGTTTTTTGGTGGATTTTCCTTCAACTGCTTTGCATAGTCATAATTCCATTCTCCACATTAAGGACCAGATCTACACTCCAGAGATCATTCCATGCCTTAGACAGGCGGTCTTTTCTTTCTCCTACGATGCCTCTTGAAAATTTTTGGGAAGAAAAATCCTCTCGGCACCTAGATGTTTCGTCTTTAACTGAGTGCTTATAAAAGCTTTTGGGACCTAGAATTTATTTTCTTGCATTTTAATTCGTGGTTAACTACTTCTCTTTGCATCGAGTACTTTCAACCTTTATCGCCGTCGTTGTTTACTCGCCACCGACCATTCACTGTTGCTGCTGCCTCCAACCATCGCCATTGATTCTCTGACACAACCACCTGCTACCTGAATGCTGCCGCTTCATCATTTTGCTGTCGAAAAACTTTCAGGTTTGTGTGCATTTAACTTAACCATCGATCCAAGGTTCCAACTTCCAAGGTTGGCGATTTGTCATGATATGGCGATGGTGATGACGGGGGTGCAACCGATTATAGTTGAGAGGAGAAGGTTGAAGTTTGGGATGCACTTGACCTACGGTGAACTCAATTTTTGCCTTGGTCGTGTGCATGAAATTCCAGAGACAAGTCTGACTCCCTGACTTCAATCAACTCTTGTCAAGTCTCGGCTAAGCTCTCACCGTTGTTCTAGTTCCAATAAGATAGTTCTTGTTTGAGAACAGTCGCATTGGACGACTCTACCGCAATGTTTTCCTTATTATTGTACTCCTAGTGTTCCTATAAAGAAAAGCTTCCACGTCATTCTTGACGACGATTCCGTTATCGAATATTCATCGATAACGAGTAAGTTCCGATATACAGTTCCATTGTACGACGTGGCTTATTTTTCTAGCACGAGCGAGTTGTCTACACAAGATGGTCCTTCCATTGTGTACATAACACTAGACTCATACTGCATAGAGTAACACTTTCACTTGCTTAGATCAACAATCGAAATCTGATTGGTCAACACACATCGTCTTCCTTTGGATTCCGATCGTTTGTTACATGAGTTCGATATATAAAATAAAACATACCTGACCATGTTGAACACCAAGTTTTATTATCTAGAATAACTCATCAATCGCTATGCCTCAAGTCCGGTGAGGGCGCGTCTGCTCATCCTGAAGCTAGGTCCTCCACAACTCAGGCTTCACCTTCTATCTCTGTTAGACCGGGGCATTCGATCACTGCTAAGTTACAAGGCGCAGTTGTTCCAGTGGTTCCACCAAAGAATCAGCCTCCTCTCCTGAATGAATACATTAGTTTAAGGGTCTTGAATGATCTACCCGATCAAATACCAACTATCATTTCCATAAAAATGCTCCAAAATATCTGTCATTAGCACAAAATTCCTGAGGGTAACGTACGGCTTCCTACTCAAGGCGAACGGGCATATCTCCCTCCTTCAAGATACACTACTTATATATGTGCATCGAAGATGCAGTGCAGCCCTTCAATCCATTTCTTTCCATGATTTTACAAGAGTTTTGGTTGGCTCCGGCTCAAGTCCATCAAATGGTTACACTCTCCTGAGCTCTTTGTACATTCTCTTCATGAATCACTTCAACAGGGCCCCTACCTTTCAAGAGCTAACCTACTTCCTACACTTCTAACAACACCACGAGGCTCCCTGCTATATGATCATCGAGGCTTGGTTCAGATGCAAAATTATCAAGTCTCTCCATAACAAGCACTCGTATTTTAAAAACGAGTACTTCGTTGCTCGTTGCTCGTACGACTTCAATGGGAGTTAGCTATCCGAAAGTGAGTCTCTTTCCTTCAATCCTTCCCATGCTCGAGTTTAATCCATCCTAGCATTTAACTTGTTGTTTGTTTCTTCACAGGCATTCCTTCTCGAGACCATGACAAACATTCCAACACTCTGGATGGACTAAGGAAGGTTAGCTTTTAGCAATGCATCACTGCCTCTCTCATTACTAATTAAAATCTCTAGCAGATCGATCTGCTGCTACATAACATGTTTTCCATCCCTGATTTGACTCCATCAAACAGCTCTAGATGCCCTCTTGAACCAACCGTCATACTCGCAGCTCCAATGAGAATGTACAGGTGAGGTTGAAGGTCCTTTGGGTATGGGACATGCAGAGGAACTTGTTAAAAAAGGGGCTGAAGAAACTGTAATTAGCGATGTCTCGAAAGAAAGGGACAAGGAGTTGAGATGCAGTCGATCCTAGAAGAGAGTGAGAATGAGGAGAGACAGTAAGGAAAAAGCTAATGATTGAAGAAAGTGATGTGGGATCAAGTGATAGCGACTATTGTGCTAGTGCAGAAGAGGGCGAATCATTCATGAGACGCCCTACAAGAGCCCTGTTCTTCCCAGTTCGCCAATTCGGAGCATATAGCCATCGAAACTTTAAAGGGGACAAAGATCAAGCTATGCTAGCCATAGAAGAGATAACCTGCAATGCCGCTTCTTTGGTGACATTTTTGTTGGTTTGAGTGATATCGGTGAAATTGATATATCAATTCATGACGTTTTGAACGAAGTAGCCTCAGGCTTCACTTTCTCGCTTGGAGGGTTTATAAGCGAATCATGGCAAAACCCCGTCTTTAGTTACTTGCCAACATATTCTGTAGAATACTTAAGGAACCATTGGCACTATCATATAGTTCACTAGGATCATGCACACGCATTTTTGCATCTTCGTTTTCTAAAGTCCCAATTCTTATACTATCATTTTCTTATTCCAAGTTCCATGGGTCATGACAAATACAAAGCTCTTTTATGTAGTGGGGAAGATTATAGAGGAAGACACCCGATCCTTATCCACCTCGCTTTAGCTATCAGGGTCGTCATGAGACCGACGAGGAAAGGTAGAGGAGTAAAGACTGATAGGCTGATGAAGACCGTCAAGCTAATAGGGAGCGTGAAAAGGAGAAAGAGAGAGAAGGAGAGGAGAAACAGAGACGTTGAAGGAGAGTTATCTAGTGACCTCGTGAAATGCCAAAAAGAATTCTCCAAGCATCATGGCTCTTCTTCCGGTGCTCGTCCGCCACATTCTGAAGTCAGACTTCTTTATAGCAATAAATTTCTTCTCCATGCTATTTGAATACAATGATTCCACCTACTTCCAAGGGAATCTTTGCTCCTCCGCTTACTCTTCTGGCTGCTCCTCCATGCTTACTTGTTGTGTTTCCAAACCTATTCTTGCACGACATGAAGTTTGACCAGGACATCGAGGATGTTCCAAAAGAAGTGGTGGATCGGGATGCTCGAAATGCCTAGAAGCATATTGGCACTAAATATAACTAGAAGAAGTATTGTCAAGCCCTCTCCGATATGAATAGAATTAATTGCACCAACATCTAGTATTTTTATTCCGAGAAGGCGAATTACACGAGGATTTAAAGGGGAGGGAAGAGGACCCGGTGAAGGTCACAAGGAAAAGGGATGCAACTTTGAAATCAAAAGCCAACTCTTATCACTTGATGGAAGAAATGAGGCTAGCTCACGATTGTTCCAAGATTGTTATGTAGATTAACATGAAGATTGCCCATGGAGAAAGGGCAGAGTTAAAGAAGCAAATGAAAGAGAAAGACTTGGCTCTCACTTAAAAGGATGAAATCATACGAGTTAGGGCCTAGACCGTCTTGGAACTGGCAACTGTACTTGAATGACTCCTTGAGGAGATTCAAAAGCTCCATGAAGAAAAATAGAAGCTTACAGCTGATTTGGAGCTCCGGTACATCGAAAACTTGCCAACAACATCGAGCTTCTAGTTTCCCAACATGAACTCAAAGATCTTCAAGAGAAGAAGGGGAGAGAGAGACGAGGTCAACAAAAATATCTAATATTTCTACACCAGCATCGTTATGCATAAAAATCTAAAGTGGTTGAGGAATGACTACCTTGAGACTCTAGTCGATGCTTGGGAGGAGGTGCTTCGTCAGGCTGCATGGGCTGGTGATAATCGTTCGAAAAAGGAGTTGATGGGTATGTACCTCGATGCCAAGGACATATAAGCACTTACTGTAGGAAAGGAAATCTTAGCTGAAGAGTATGCCAATGTCGCCACTGCTGCCAGAGCTTTCGCTGGCTCGAGCTCATCGAGTCAGCATGAAGTGTCCACTCCAAAATCTGGAGAGTTGATGATGATTATTCCTACTTCCACGGGGGTTGGCTCTAAAACCGCCCGTGTGACTCTAATTTCTACATAAACTAATTCTCACGAGTCCTACATTCCTTCCTCCATGGGTCAAACGGAGGAGGATGGGACTGAAAAGGGAGAATTCATGATTTCATTCAAGGATTGAAGCCCGTGCTCTAGTATATCTCTTGTTTCACTAGTCTTTGAGAAACTTCGGTTCTTTCCCGAATTTATCATTAAACTTTATCATTATGTCTGCCAACTTGTAGGTCGACCGCATTTACCTTCTCCTCCTTCGGCCACTCAAAGCTTGGGATCATCCACTACATTTATCGCGTCTACTTTTGTCTCCATGGGATTTGCTATCTCTACTCCTCTTTCTGGTTCCAGCCCAAGGCCTGATTCTGAGAAAATAGTTGCCTTGGGAAACTTGTAAGACATTTCCATGTCCTAAGAGGAAGACGTTATCATAACCAAAGTTGTAGACCCCACTGACCATACCACGATGGCGAAGAGATTGAAGGTTGACTTTGAGAAGATCAGGGTGAAATTCAAGCCGGGCGCCACAAAGCCCATGTCTTCAACTCCTATGAGCCCCAAATTCAAGCTTCCTATACTCAAGATTAGGCCTCCTAGGACTAAGCCTAGTAAAGCTCCAACCAGTAAATCTGGCAACCCTTATACCACAGCCGGTGAAGAATCTACCTATTCAGAGGGCGATACTCCTCTATATAGGGTGATTAAAGATGAAAAGAAAAGGCACAGGACTCTTCCTAGAGATTTAAGTGGCAAAGGAGACAAGAAAGGGAAGAATAACTAGATGGTACTTGGAGCTTGCTGCCTGAGATCGCAAATTTTGTGTCGTGGACTCCATATCTTTCAGCTTTTTCTTGTTTTTAACAGGCCGAGACTGTGTGGGTACGGACCCGGCTCATGATGTACATAAAAATTGTGGTAATGATAGATTGACTTTTGTCCTGTAATCTTCCTCTCATTTACTTTTTTGTACCTTTATGTACTGTACTATTTGTATATGACATAACTGCCCGTACTGCAATTATATGCCTGTTTTTGTGCAATGTGCTTATTTACTGCAACTTTGTGCATATAAATAATATTTTTATAATTGCTTTGGTTACATCCTGTTACTCAACCCTGTTTATAGCTGCCTAAATGCCTTATTCGACAAAAGAGAATCTTCATTTGACAAACTTTGTGGTTATTCTCGGCGTTGTCTGGTCGGGTTCCTTTCGACCGGTTGTTTGCGTGCTTTTTCCTATTCATGAGATTTATAATTATAAATGCAATAATTTAAGCATTTATAAGTTAATAGTGTTATAGGGCAACTTCTCCAATTTCCCCTAGTTTAAGTGCCTTTTTCCGTTCCTGAACCTGGACTAGGAAAGCTTGAAAGATTCTTGTTTTTAAGCCCCCACGGCTATCCTCGCTTGGACCAAACGTGTCCTGCTTGGTTGCTAGTGCTTTTGTTAAGATTCCCATTCATATGCCAACACCTGTCTCCGGGAACGCGTGATTTTATGACTTGATTCCAAGTATTTTTTTTCTCAACGCTACCTAATTCTGGGAGTTCCTTCTTTAACGTTGCATATCTTCGAGCAATAACAAATTCTTGAAGGCCAAAGTCGAGTGATCCAATTGACTCCTGGATCGGGTCGATGAACCTTCATGTTGTCGCCTATCTCCGGGCAACTACGAATTCGTTAAGGTTAGTTAAATTGGCAAGCCTTCTCACCACCGCCTATCTTCAGGCAATGACGAATTCCTGAAGACTTACCTATTTATAGTGCCCCCAGCATCCTTGGGTGGCTTATTTGCAGAAGTAAGTCAAGGAAGCCTAAGTGTAATAGTGCCGTAACAAATCGTTGTTCCAAGCATGTGGGATCGGGATTCCATCGACGGTTGGTAACTTGAAATTTTTATCTCCAAGCTTATGATTAATTGCATAAGGTCCTTCCTAGATCGGACCAAGTGCCCCTTACCCAGAAGAACCCATTTAAGAACGAGATCCCCTACATTAAAAGTACAGCTGCAAACATTGGCGTTAAAGTGTCATGCTACTCTTTTCTAGTGAGTAGCTACCCTTATCTCGACTTCTTCCCTCTTCTCATTAACCAAATTGAGAGACTCAAGTAGGAGCTCCTTGTTCACCTTTGGGTCGAAATGCCTTTGACGATGAGAGGGGACTTCCAGCTCTATTGGGATTATTGCTTTCGATCTATATTCCAAAGCGAATGGCTAGTGTCCTATTGCCGACTTATGTGTTATCCTATAAGCCCACAGTGCTATTGGAAGCTCATTAACCCAGTTGCCTTTAGCTCTAGTCAACTGCTTCTTCAAGGTGTATTTTATGATTTTGTTCATTGCTTCCACTTGTCCGTTCGCTTGCGGATGTGCTACCACATAGAAGCTCTTCACGATTCGATAGCACTTGCAGAAATCCTTAAACTCATTACTCTCGAACCAAGTTCTGTTATCTATGATGATTTTCTAGGGCACGCCAAACCTACAAATAATATTCTTTGTTATAAAATTGATTACCTTTTTCATTGTAATTGTGGAAAGTGGTTCCGCTTCAGCCCATTTCATGAAGTAATCCACTGCAACAATAGCATATTTATCTCCTTCTTTTACTATTGGTAGCACACCGATGATGTTGGTTCCCCAAATTTCAAACTGCCATGGGCTGACCATTTACTTAATTCTAAAGATGGGGTTCTCAGAATCTTCGTAAATCTTTAGCATCGGTCACACCGTCTGTTTTAGTCAACTTCATCTTGGTCTATTGTTGGCTAAAAATATCCATAGCGAAGTATTTTCTTTGCCAATGTCTACCCCCGTTGTGATCACTATAGTTACCTTATGGATTTCCATGAGGATCTTACTACCCTCATCCTTCACTACACACCGAAGCAAGGGAGTTGAGAATCCTCTCCTGTACAATACTCCGTCTTGCATCAGGAACCATGGCACTTTTCGAAGGAGTTTCTTCCATTCATTCATGTCTCTCAGGAGAGTTCCATTGATCAGATGGCCTTTGATCGGAGTCATCCATGATCCCTCCTCTTTTGTAGTCTCCAGAATCTAGTCGATGCCCATCTTATCAATGCTCGAAGCTGTTAAAACCTCCACTGGAACCAATCCTATTACGCATGCTTCCCCAGAGATAGCTAACTTAGCTAATGAATTAGCCTTCGTGTTCTCTTCTTAGGGATGTGCATTTTCGTATAGTGCTACATGTCTTCAAATAGTTCCAGTGATTTTGACAGGTAAAGGGCTAGTCTCATGCCCTTGTCCTGATCCTCCTTCCTGATTTAGCAAACCACCAGATGGGAGTTGCTAAATATGTGTAGCGTCTTTATCCCCAACTCCTTTGCTATCCTTAATCCTGTTATTAACCCCTCATGCTCAGCTTTGTCATTAGTTGCAGAAAATTCCAACTTCAACGCATAATAGGTTGATTGTCATTCCGGCATTTTAAATGTTACTCCTACCCCTGAGCTAAATTCATTCGAAGCACCGTCCACAAACAATTTCCAGTGAGGAGCTACGACTGCAGCATCCTCTTCCTCTTCACCATCACTTGCGGTAAACTCGGCGATGAAGTATACTAGTGCTTGCTCATTTATCGCTCTCATGAGATGGTAAGTAATATTGATGGACTCAACTCGATATTCCACTTTAGCAGCCTTCCCAAAGTCTCATGTCGGTACAATACCTGTTTCAGAGGCTAATCCTTCAACACTTTGATTGGGTAAGTCTGAAAATACAGTTGTAACTTCGTTGACGTAATCAGTAGGCAGTACACGAGTTTCTCCTACTTCAAGTAGTTCTTTTCAGCCCCTATGAACCACTTGTTGATGTAGTAGACTAGTCTTTGAATCCTTGCCTTCTCACGTACTGATGCTACACTCAGTGCATGAGCAGACACTACTAAGCAAACAAATAAATCCTCCCCATCCAACGGTTTGGACAAGACAAGTAGCATCTTTATGTGCCTCAATAACTCTTCGAAAGCATTCTGGCAATCCTAGTTCCTTTTGAAATTCTTTTCACCTTTCTTGAGGGCATTGAATAAAGGTATGCATTTATCTATCGCCCTTGAGATGATCAAACCAGTGATCTTTCCATTCAAACCCAGAAGTTGTTTCTTCGTGGTTGGGGTAGTTACATTTCATAAAGCATTAATCTGCTTTGGATTGGCCTCGATGCCCCATACATTCACAATAAATCCTAAAAACTTCCCAAAACCTACTCCGAAAGAACATTTTAATGGATTTAGCTTCATTCCGTATTTCCATAGAATCTCAAACATCTCCTAGAGATCATCCAAATGATTTCGAGACACCCACGACATTACAAACATATCGTCCACATATACCTCTATATTCTATCCAATTTGATTCTCAAATATTTTATTAACCAATCGTCGGTATTTAGCTCCAGCACTCTTCAAACCGAACAGCATTACCTGATAGGAGTACAATCCTAAATCTATGATAAAGCTAGTATTCTCCCGATCCAACGCATGCATCTTGATCTGATTGTACCCAGAATAAGCATCTATAAACGAGAGCAATTCATGCCCCACTATTCCATCAACAAGGCGGCCGATCCTGGGCAAAGGAAAGCTGTCCTTTGGGCAATCTTTGTTTAGATTCGAGTAATCAATATACGTTCACCACTTTCCATTTGACTTCTTTACCAATATGAGGTTAGATACCCATTGAGGGTATAAAGCATCATGTATAAAGTCATTAGCCAACAACTTATCCACTTCTTCCTTTAATACAACAGATTACTCCAGACACAGGATGCACCTCTTCTGTTTCACTGGTGTGAACATAGGATCGATATTTAGTGCACGACACGCTATCTCCGATGATATGCCACACATATTAGAATATGTCTAATCAAACACGTCCAGATTCTCTTGAAGGAAATTAATTAATTCCTTTGCAGTCCAATTCCAAGCTGAGAAACAATCTTCAATACTCGAGTCGGGTCATCCATATCAATAGGGACACTCACTGTAAGCTCTGCCGCTGCTGCCTGTACTTTCCCTGACTTCTTTCTGGGATCCATAGACTTATCAAATCAGCTATGGTTCTCGAGCTAGGGGCTGCTCTGTAATTGCTATGCCCATGGTTCGTGAATGTGGAGAGTTCTCTCCACATTCATTCCCTTCTCTCAGCGCTTAGCTTCTCGTAGTTCTGCAAAAAAATATTCTCGTGTCGCGCGTTGGTCTCCTCACACCACTCCAATCCCATTCTCCATAGGCAACTTCATTATCAAACACCATAGAACCAAAGTAGTCCTTAACTTGGCTAGGGTCGGTTAGCCTAAGAAAACATTATATGTAGAGACCACATCAATAATAACAAACTTCTGGATGTGAACCACTCTTTGTTCTCCTTTACTGAGCTCTATAGGCAAATCAATCATCCTAATTGGCTTTTTAGTTTCGATCGTAAATCCTTAATTCTTCATCTTGTAAGTGGTCATATCTTTCATATTGACCTTCATCTAGTTACACGTTCTTTGAATAGGATGTTGACCAAACTCCCATTATCCACAACACCCAATGCACAACCGCTGGTCCGATTTCGACCGTTATCACCATAGGATCGAGAGTCGGTGATTCAACTCCTTTAAAATCTTGATTTCTAAACACGGTGTTATCCATTATCATCTTCTGTTGCATAACCGGAGCTCTATCTTCAACGACATAGCAACTCTCCTATGGTGCATGCTTCAATGAGCTTGTGTAACTTTCCATCTCACCCCAGCTTTTCTCCACTGGGTGAGGTCCTCCCATTATCTTGTTGATAACCAATCTTCTATCCGTCCGCCTGGGCCCCTCTCCGTTAGGTTCAAGTGGTTTCCATTGGGTGGGCAGCCCTTGTGGTCCCATAGCTTGGTCAAGATTCTGTTATTGCTTCACGTACCGCTAGAGCCTGTTCTTCCATATCAGCTCCTCAATCAAATCCTTCAAGTGACAGCATTCATTGGTGTTATGCCCATGAGTTTCATGGAAGCGGTAGTACTTCCCAGATTACTTCTGCTGCTCTGTCGCTTCCATCCTGACCAATTTCTTATATTTCTCAGTTCCCATAGTAGCAAGATAAATATTCTCCAACATATCATTTAAATGTGTAAAATCTTTCAGTCTCATATTCCTCGGACGTTTCTTGTTATCGTTATGCCTATCTCTATGGCCTTGATTACATTTCTTCTGGTAACTAAAGTTTCTAGCATTTGTCACTGCATTACTAATGCTATCTCCAAGTTTTTTAACTGCCATGTTGCTCTAGAGAACCTTCTTTGACTATCTGCCATTGGTGTTCCCTGAAGCTAAACCTGCTTACTCTATGCATAGAACCTGATTAGCCTTTTGATGGAACTCTTCCATGGTTGTAATTTGCTTCATCTTCAGCCATCTTCTAAAATCCATTTCTTGGTGAATGCCCTAGAACAAAGACATGAGTACAAGATCTTACTTCGGATTTCTAACTTCAGTAACAGAAATATTAAATCGATTCAAGAAACCCTTCAGTAATTCCTTAGGTCCTTGAGATATGATAGATAAGGACATCATGTCCTTAGGTCATGCAGCATGCAGTCGGAACTGCTCTAGAAATTTCCTAGCAAGCTCATCAAAAGTCAAAATGGATACCAGCATGAGCCTAGTGAACCACATCGATGCGACTCCTTTCAAGAAAATGGGGAAGCATCTACACCAGGTAGCATCCATCGCCCTAGCACTGTCCATGTGCCATTGTATTTGAGTAATGTTGCCTAGGATAAGTAGTTCCATTGTATGATGGCATAATCAACATTGTAAACTTCCTTGGATACTATTCTCTTAGAATATTCTCCGTGAATGGAGTCCTGCTTGGTGTGGAACCCCAATCCACATTCTTCCTCCCTTTAACTTCTTCCACCAATCACTTAACCATGTCAGCTTTATATTCCTCGTTAGCACAGTACTCCATAGATTGACTATCGGGGGCTATACTGAGTGTTTGACTTTGCAAATTATTTGTGCGGTATTCCATTGGCACATGGTTGGTTCAGCTGCGGTTATTTGAACTCCATCTACGTTAGCACTAACATCCAGCTCAAAATCATCATCTTCAAGCTGTAAGTCTTATTCCTCATCAGAAGCGTCCACTGCATTAGCTTCCTATCCCCCATTCTCTATCACGTTCCTCTCGGTACCGAGACAAGCCCTATCGATACTGGTGGTCTTTTCACGGGGAAAGCACTCCTGCTTCCTCCTACAACTCCTCCTACAACTCCAACAACTACTCCTTTCTACTTTTATTTTCCATCCCTTCCATTTTGGCTAGAAATAGTGGAGTTTTCTTGTTCGAACCTAAGTGAAGTTTCCCTTCTAGTTCTCTCGGTTCTTAGTGGTTATACCGTTAGTAAATCATCCATCTTGTCCATCAAAGCTTTCTGACTACCCACCATCTTCTGATTTAATTCCTGCCGCATCTTATTAAAGTCTTCTCTAGTAACCACTTCCTATTGAGCAGATGCTCTTGGTACTGCCTACTGGTTGGTAACTTCATCTTGATGGGCATTTCCTTCATCACCACCAACTACCGATTCTATGGATCTATTGGATCTTCTAGATGCCATTGACTTCAAATAGCAAACTTCCTAATTTTTCAAGGAAAACTTCTGGATCTAGCCACTTGATCTCTCCAAAATCGAAGCAGGAAGCTAGATCTAACCATGGAATGGATTTCTTAGTGAAAGTATCAAAGTATTGACGACAAAAGTGGCATAACACCCAAATATAACCTGCTGTAGGATTAGATCTAGTAGGAATAACAGAAAATTGCAAAAGAGTGTAGAAAAGTAGAGAGACCCAAGATTTTTATAGTGGTTTGGCAATCTCTGGCCTATGTCCGCTTTATAATCTTATTGATTATGGGTATGGAGATAGAATTAGAGTCACTAGTACAAGGGGTTGACAGGTTCTTATGCCTAGAACTTCCAATAGTATCTGCTTAGGTGACTGTTACGAGGGAGAGATAGGAGATGAAGAAAGAGCAAAGTCTCGGCTCCTTTTTTAGTTGCTATAAGGTTGGTATTTATAGAGAAACAACTATACAATTTCAAGAGCTTGCTTGAGTTGAAGTCTAGAAGCAAGCCCAGGTATGCACTAATGAGCTCATCGGCCCATTTGGGAGAAATGACCTCTCCGTACTGAGAGATTCCTCTTGAAACCGAGAGCTTTACTTAGTCGTTTACCCATGCCTTTTGCTAGTCTTCCTTTCCTACCTCCAATCCGATGTATTCCAAGTTATTTTCCATAAACTTTGAGTGGTTTATGATGATTCTATCGATAACACTTGTATTATCCTGCTTTCTTTGCTTTCTTCTCATCAATCTTGGGATTTGATTGCCCATCTTTTGAGAACAGTGCTTGATGATGAGTGGTTGGAATGACATATGAAGTGCATGGGGTTAAAGAAGGCAAATCATGAAGAAATGACATCTCGATACCGAGAGGTGCCTCTCGGCATAGAGTAGTTTACTCAGCTTGTTTTCTAAATAAAATAGTATGAGTCTCATTCTCTTATTCTCCTAAGTATGTTCTCAAGTTATTGAGTTATTCTATTTTTATCTTGACGTTCTAACTTCTATAGAAAATCTGCTCGGTTAAAAACCAGATTAACAAAAGCCATCAAAACGATTTCAACTATAAGGCCGGGGAATATGATGAAAAAAGTTATATATAACTTTTGGTCAAAACTTGTCACGAATTTATTAAGAAAAGAAAGGAAACCACCATATCCAACGAATCAGAAAATAAATTTTCTCAAATCAATACGGATACAAAATTCATTTTGAAAATGATTCCCAGCATGAACAATATTTTCGAAATAATTCAAGTCTAGATTTTGAAAATAACCAAAATTATTATTTTCCATCCAACTTTAACAATTTTTGGTACGAACCTGGTTATTAATATCAAAACTATTTCCATTATCAAATAAATTTGCATTCCATGGGCCAACATAATTTTCATGAATATGAAAACAAAATTCAAATTTGAAATAATTTTGATCATGAAAATGACTTGGATTATAATTTTAAAAATAACTCAGATAAAGAAAATTATACGCATGAAAATGAAGACAAAAAAGAATATGGAACTAATTTTGATCATGAACATGATTTGG
The DNA here is from genome assembly GCA_030737815.1 of Allium fistulosum. Taxonomy (NCBI): domain Eukaryota; kingdom Viridiplantae; phylum Streptophyta; class Magnoliopsida; order Asparagales; family Amaryllidaceae; genus Allium; species Allium fistulosum. The sequence goes on from JASFAW010000014.1 coordinate 13,747,871, forward strand.
ATTATAATTTTGAAACTAGCTCTTACCAAGGAAAATATACGAAAGTTGAAAATTATATATATGATTTATACAAGGGAGTAATAAAATTTAACAACAAGTATGATGAATATTTAAAATTATTTGTATTTCTTGAAATAATACGATGAAAAAAAACGAAATTCAAACATGCAATAAGTCAGAAGATAATCCGAGTTTTACTCACAATGATAATTTCCAAATAACAACTTTTGAAATTGAAAATGATAATCTTAATAAAGTTGTTCAAAATTCTCATATTGATTTGGATTTCAATTCTTTTAAAGAAAATGATACAAGTTTGAATTTCAGTCTCCCTTTGCCTGACATGTACAAGATAGAAATATCAATTTTTGAGGTTGAAAACTACAAAAATAATAAATTTGTTAATGATTTAGTTAAAGAAGATGAATTTAGTAAACACGATTTTTTCAGACTTTTTGAGAATGAATTGTCAAACAAGGATGGGTTAAATTTAAATTACCAATCCGACATTGAGAATTTTAATTTTGAGGAAATCACAGTCGAGGAAAAACATGAAACTTTTATGTGTGAATGAAATAGGTGGTGAATGTGAACCCAAGCTTGATCTAGAACTTAACGATAATGTTGAAATGTCAACTAATGAGACCCTTGATATTGAACATAATCTTGAACTACTTCTTGTAAAGGAAGAACCTATGTCATATAAACTGTTAGTAAACAAACAATATGTTGGTTTTACTATTTCAACTAGACTTGTACACGATCATCTATTTTTGAAGGATTATACCGATAAATTTGTTGAGTACATGAGTTGTATCTTGCGCAAAGCTTGGGTGGAAAAAAAAATCTACTTTCAAGATATCTTAATACCAACTTTATTGACTATAAATCTAGGTATAAAGATGAAATATTGGTTAAAACGACTTTGCTTATTAGGAGCCATGCCCAACCATAGTGTGGGGGGAACACATAAAATTAAAATAAAGAGCAGAAAAAAGAGATGGTGGTGTTATTCACATCACATTCATTGTAAACATATGTATTGTTTCATATAATCAATTTCAGTATATTGTTAAACTACATTTTATGTTACAAATCATTTTGCATTGAATTTATTTGTGGTTACTTTCCTTCAAGTTTAGAAAATGTTTTAAACAGCGCGGACATTGTCAAATTAAAATGTGGGGGAAGGCTCATGTTGCATTCATTTTTATTAAAACCTACATTTTTTCCCAAAGATTTGATTTTTCTTTTAATTTCACAATTTTCAACATTTCTTTCATTTTTCATGCAGATTTGGAGTTCTTTGAGGCACATGCATTAAGGACAACATTTTTTTATTTTTTAAACAAAATTATTTGAAATCAATTTATTTTGAATGGATATGACAAAGTAGGTGCACTATTTTGGTCATTCGAACGAAATTCCTATGAATCACTAGCTACAGATGAAAATTTAAAATAAAAGTGATAATAGTGAAGCTAGTATATAGGTTGACTCAAAGGTGACAACCATGATGTTTGTTGAAATTTTCTATCGTCCTTTAAAAGTGGTAAGTCTAAAGTACATGTGTTAACATTTTCAAATCTTTATAACTAAGAGGTGCTAAGATGTTTTTGCGTTACTCTCTCTCCCTCTCTCTCTCTCTCTTTTAATAAAAAAAGAATAAAATAAAAATAAAATACTATTGATGATAATAGGATATCCAACATTGCCGGTGCATCTAGCGATGGTGTGCTCGGTTGGAATCGGGTCAGCTCATAGTGGAAGTTATAGGTGAATTTCAAATTTTTTTACCCTATTAGATCTTTATTGGGCCTATAAAGTCTAACTTTTTTTAGAATATTTCTAAATTTTATTTATATAAAATATTTTATTTTATTTAAATTTATAATAATATAGTTTTATATAATTTATGTTATGTAATTTATAGTTTTATATAGTTTTATATAATTTACGGTATAGTTAAGAAAAGTTAATATCAAAATTGAGCTATGAGATGAAATTTAACTTAAGTAAAGTTAAATAAAATGATTTATGAAATGGTTTGTAAATGAATTTTAGTATTAAAGGAACTACTATTGGAAATTAATTGTGATTTAAAATTGAATGTGAATAAAAGGAATTTGGTTTAACCAATGGAATAAATACGTAAGTTGTACGTAGATCATTCTATTTGCATAATAGATTTAATCCAGATTCGAGTGCATGATTTCAAGGTGATGTACACAAGTCCGAGTTAGAAATTTTCATTCGATTCTTGACGGAGAACACTTGATATAAATTTTTTATTTGATTCTAAAGTTCTTTGTCATAGTATATGGCTATGTAAGAAGAATAGATGTTTTTAATCAAAGAACCAGATCAGAGTCCACACTAGAGTGGTCGAAAGCGATACTAGTTCGCAAGTGAAATTGTATAATTGAGCGAGCAATCGGATTTGATATTACAAATGGATGGTATATATACATCATACAGGCTTTATTAAATTATATGCTATTGATATTAGTAATGCAAATTATATGGTTGGATATTATTCATAAGTAAGATGCAGATTCATGCAAGCAAAAGCTAGTTTGATGCTTTTGGTTTCATGGGTAGAGTTTGGTTGCCCAGCTACTAACTACATGTTTATAATTTTGGTTTCATTTGATGACTTTATGCCCTAGATATGAGAGGCCACTTGGATTTTGTTCTCTTTTGTTGGTTTGGGCCCGTAGTGGCGATTTGTAGTTTTTTCGATCGAGCCGTGCAAAGGAGACGTTACCAAAATTTTATGGAACTTTAGATCTTAGAAAATTTAATAATTTATTTCAATTAGTTAGTATTGAAAAAGTTTAAGGATTTAGAGACATTTTCTTACCATGGGAATTTTGGGAACGAAATTCTTTTAAGGGTGGTGAATGTAACGACCCGGAGTTTTGATCATTTGATTTTGAATATTAAATTGATTTTAAATATTAAAATAATTGGTTTTTAAGGTTTAAAACTTGTATTCAAATATAGGGATTATTTAAAATATTTGAATTGTAAATTAATATTTGAATAATGTTTCAAATAACTAGATTTTTAATTTGAATATTAATTAATTTGATTTAGTGGGCTTATTTAACTCCTTTTAATTTATAAATAACAATGATAAATTCATTTTGTAAATTTATTTGCAATAATAGATAGTTTAAATAAATAATCAAAAATTTAGTTTTAATATAACAACTCAATTTTTATTAACGTATTTTTAATGAAATTTATTTGGTTTTTCCATAATTTTTAATTTGGAAAATATTAAAATTATTCGTTTGACGTTCTGTCACCAGACGATAGTGTATTTTGTGATTTTACATAATCAAATAAACAATATATATTATTATCGTTTTGAGGTCGTGTTGATGTTTGGAGCGCGACCACACTTTTGTTTTGTCTTTCAAAGTTCGTACGCGAATGAAAATCTATGCGGCGAGATGCTGGAAATTGAAATTTAAACCAAGATTAACACTAGACAAAGCAACACACTTCACGTTGGTTTGTCGAACTCTATCCTTTTATTTTCATTTTTACAGCAAATAAGAAAAAACATTTTCCTCTTCTTTCAAAAACTCAACCAAAAGGAAATAAAATATAGAACTTAAATCTTTGAGTGTTAGTGTTGTAGATCCTCAAATAGGGAAGGTGCGCTCCATTACTTTTTAGGTTCGACAATTTTGGTCGACTATTAGTGAACTAGAGCTTTGATTATCAGGATATTTAGGCAACGATAGTTGATTTGGAGCTTGGTTTTGATTACGTGGCATCGAGTAGCACCCGTAGCCGTGATTTGACATCATCCGGCTGAGAATTGATGGTAGCGTCATCCAGAAACAATACGCAAAGCCTTCACGATCGCGTTTTATAGAGGGAAGTCGGGCGATAGTTCATGGGATCGAAGAGATGGTCTTCACAAAGAGGTGGCCAATGGAGCTGTCGGATTTGAATACCGTGGAGAAATGGAGGAGAGAGGTAAGATGGGAAGCACGACCATGTCGTTCGGTTTTGGTGATCAGGCAGGAAGGAAGTTTGGGAAGAGGAGGATTTGTATTTTAAGGGTCCAAATCGAACGTGGTTAGTCGCATTAGACTCGTATCATCCAGATCTATGCTTTGGAATTGCATTGGTTGAGATTGGAGCTATTGGAATTTCATGCTAAAATCGAACGATGTTCGATGTTAGATAGAACCATAACGCATAAGCTATAACTGGAATTTGGGTGAGTTTAACTCACCTTTTTGGTTAATCGATAATGTTTTATAGTAGATAAAAATTATTGGTTGTATGCTTGGATGTTATATTGGTTGATTGTTTGGTTTTGATGAATTATCGCTTTTGAAAGCGGTCAATATATGAAATCGTTTATAGGGAACTTATATGACGAACATGAACTTAGTAGAGGAATCCAATGAGATTCCTCGCCATTATTGATTAATTTTCAATAATACTCCTGTTATATAAATTATTGAATATCAAACCTGATTGTTTGGCCCTATTGGATTATGCTATTGTTATATGTTGAAAACTTAACCCTTGTAGTGATAAAAATCAATAACAACATTGATTAAGTTCTTTGGTGGCTATTGGCCTTAATTTAGTATTTTGAAATACTATTAATTGTCGTTTTGGCTTGAGGTTGGTTTTTGATTCGAAGAACGATTTCAAATCTAATCTTTGGGTTTTCAGGAATATTCTTTTATTTAAGCAGATTTTGAACTTCTCTAGTTTTCCCCAACCTTTTTATTTGTCTTTTCTAAATCATTTAGAAATATTTTAAAGTTGTTAAATTATTGTTTAATAATGTTTAAAAATTGTTGTTTCTATTTAATATTGTTTTATAGTTATTTATCACTATTTAATACTATAAAATTTATTTATTTCAATAATTAGTATTGTTTGAAGATAATTAATAATTAATTATTTATTAATAATGTTTTGAGATTAATAAATATTTATTAATTATACTTTGGAAGTTAATTATTTATTACAACAAGGTTTTGAAGATTAATTATCAATTATTATATTAATAATGTTTATAATAATTAATTATTATATTAATAATGGTTTGAAGTTATTATTATTATACTAATAATGTTTTGATGTAAATTATTTATTTCGTTAATGATGTTCTAAAAGAAATTTATTGTGTTATTAATGTTGCTGAAAAATTAATTTATTGTTTATTTATGGTGTTTAAAGTTAAATAAATTATCCAATTAATTGCATTTATAAATAATAAATTGATTTATAAAGGAATTTCATTTAATAAAGAATTATAAACAAAAATGGAGCTTTGAATTTATAAAGGCTTTATAAAATTTTTTATAAATGATTTTATAAAGGAATCTTATAAATGATTTTTATTAAGTAATTTTAGAAGGGATTTTTACAAAGGATTTTTATAAAGGCGTTTTATAAAAGGATAAAGTTTTATAAATGGGTTTAGAAATTTATAAAAAGAGTCTCATTAATTATTTGGAAGATTTATAAAATAGTTTTATAAATGGTTTAGAGATTTACAAAAGAAGTTGTTAAATCGTTTTAAAGTTGTATAAAAGGGAATATATGGAAGAAGTTGAGATTTATTTCCAAAATGATCTTTAAATAACTATGGTGGTATGGAAACATTTTTCCATACTCAACAACAAATTGGAAATCTTTCTCAATGTTTTTGTGAATATACTTATACCATTGAGATAAGTATATGAATATTATTCCATGTATTAAAAGAGTAAAAAGGGTTTGTGAGTATACCTTTGTAAAAGTATTTTGATACAAGCATTTACAAGATGATTTTAATTAATGAAAGGATAAATTAAAGAGGCTAGTGATTGCTTATGTGCTTAACCAATGTTGGTTTTCCCTATAGAATTAAATCCCGGGTTAGGGTGTTGTTTTTATTTGATAGTTAAATAACCGACTATTAAACTTGGCCAAATTTAAACTATCGTTGTTTGTTCAGGGAGACCAGGATCAGATATGTTATCCAAAAACCACTTCGAACCGCCATTAGCATTTCGAAGTGGAATATCTGAAATATAATTGAAGACGGAGCTCTTTGAAGTTCAAGGGCTACTTGCTACTAATCCTGAGGGTAATTCCAAAATGAATGTGGTAGAAGTGGTACCTTCGGTTTCGTTTAGACATAGAATGAAATTGTATAGATGAACGTTGGCATTGCATTTCTGCTTAGAGGGCGGTGTCAGCATTCTAAGTGGGTTTGCTATCTAAAAGGGTAAAGCGTAGCCTTTAGCCTCATCAACCGGGAATGTCTAAAACATGGATATACAGCAGGGCTATATGGGTCGCTCCCACTAGGGTGTGTCATCACCTTTTAGATTATCATATTATGGCTTTGGTTGTGTATAAAAGCTCTCTATAAAGGTTGGGAACAACTGAGGTGATGACATATTCGGTACTATCCAAGTTCAGGGGTAGGCCTGTTCTGTGTTGGCAGGGGTAGACCAAGTTCAGGGCTGACCCTAGGTATATTTTATTTAGAGATGTACTGTACGGAAGGTAGTCCCTTACCTTGCCATTATTGGAATCCATTTTCCAATATGAGCCTTGAGACTTGATTTTATACTTATTATGCTGGAATTTAATAATGTTATAATTTCGACTATGACTCCATATTTATTTTAAACCCTAGATATTAACATAATATCAGAAGATTACTTATGGAAATTTTTTGGTTACCGTAAGGTAAAAACCCATCCATGTTTATGTGCGGTGTGATCTTACAAGATACTCTTTATTCTGAAAGGGTTTTATAAATATAGAAATCAATATAATTTGATTGAGTTTTCTCACGCTAGTTTACCGGACCGATCCTGGCGTTATTTCCTTATAGTGCTCAGGTCAGCCCAAGCATAGTTTCCAGATTTAGCTAGATGCTTTAGAGCTTTCAGGATACGAGCTGGATTCTCCAAGACATACTCATATACCTTATATTCTTCCGCTATTTATTGTTCTTTGTGTCTGTTTGTATTTATCAAAAATTAGAAGGACGAACTGTTATAATTGCCCAGGTTGATGATAGGTTAGTACTATGATGATTGTGTGTGTGTGTGTGTGTATATATATAAATATATTAAAGTTCTTTTTTAAAGAGTTGTTGTATATCATATTTTACTCATCACGTTGTGAGATTCTATTCTATCATTGTACCCCAACAATATGCCTTTTCGGCACTTGGATCCTCGATACATGAATACCATGGATGTATTAGTGTTGACTTTTAAGGGTCAAAAGGATGGGATGTTATAGTTGGTATCAAATCTTAGGTTGAGCGAACACCTAAGCTTTGATGGGGTTAACTCATTTGAGATAGGGTAAGTGAGACTCTAGGTTGAGTTTGTGTGTGTATGAGCGCATATTTATTAGTGATATAAAAATGTTTTATATTGTGTTGATTTATGTTTGAGTGGTTATAAATCTGGTCGATACAAAAGGAACAACTGTATCAATAGGGGTTTCTAAACACTTGAATAAAACAAATGAACACAACATTATTTTGAAATTGGGTAAATGGAATAATTTTACCTAAATTATCTTTTATATATAAAAGGATCAGTTTTTAAAATTAATATAGTTATGTATGGTGTGTGGGTTATTAAAGAATGATAATATTTGATTATTATCATTTATTGTTGATTAGTTGTGCTCAGATAGTTTATGCGTGTTTTATTTGTTTAAATTGAATACGAACACCTTGTGAATTCAGTTTCACAGTTTGACGATAAGACATTTGGGAATAACGTTGAGTAAAATTAAATTTTGATTTTAATAAAAAGTTGTTTATTATAATTCAAGCAAGAATAAACAATTATGAAATGATCTTATATCAGAAGTGAAAGTATATAAGTAGGATTTAAAACTGAGAATTTGAGTACCTAAATCCCAGAGATTTGAAATTGTTGTTCAAATTGTGACAAATAATAATAGTATTATTGGAGAGTGTTTTGGAATAGAAAAATTCTTAGAAATGGATTTTAAAAGAGATAAAAGCACTGAACTCACTTTGGTCGTTGGAAAATAATTCCGATGATGACTACAGCATCATCGGTGTTCATTTTTGAGTTTCTAAGTGACGAATTGCTACCGTAAAAGTTTTCTTTTGGTAAAACATGTTTTGATTTAAATTCAAAAGTAAGGTGATGTGCACGTAAATGTGCATGTTTTTAGTTCCATATTTAATCGAATTTAGTTAAATAAATGAGCACATAGGGTGTTTTAACATGTTTAAACCAAAATTCAAATTATTTTCAAATAATCATTTATACATCTTCATATAGGGGCAGAATGGTCATTTTTGTGCATGATTTAATTTTAGAAAATTTACTTGGATATTTTTAATGTTGTTTTGTAGGAATTTAAGTAAAAATTGGAAGAGGCTTCATGAAAAATATGCATGCACAAGAGGAAACAAAGGAATAAAGATGGAAATAATTCAAACTCATGTTTCATGGAGGACCCCACCTACCCACTTACCTTGATCTTCAATTAGGAGCTAATGCACATGTTAGTGGAGCTTAAAGTTACATGCATACTTAATGAAGGATTAATTAGAGACTAATGATAACTTGGTGGCCACACTTTCTAAGGGGTATTTTGGGTAGTCCCCAAAAATATGCATTCGCGTTTTAGGCTTGTATAAATACCCCATATGTTCGTGTAATTAATCTCTTAGCCTCCTCTTTAGTTAGTTTAGTTTTAGGCTCAAAAATAAATATAAACACTCTTCTTCTATTTCATGGCTACTTAGTCATTTTCTTCTTTTATGTAATTTATTTTTATGCAATGTTAATTCATGCTCTTTTCTATTTACATGCCCTCTTTCCTCTTATGTTAGTAGCTTAGTTTCATTTCTTATGCAAGAAGATTAGCTTTTATTTCATTTTAATTAGCTCTCTTTTTAATTGGCTTGCATTTTCTTCTTATTTTTGTTTCATATTGTAATCTACATTTATTGAAATGATAACAAATATGAGAGGCCAAACCTCTTCAATTTAGGGGTAATGAAGCTCTCTTAATCATGTAGATTCAACATTTAGCTAATTTTTGATATCATTTTGTAACAACCCGCATATTTTACGATTGTATATTTAAATGTTTTATTTAAATATAGCATCGTTAATCGAATTTAAAGTCCGAAAAGCTACTTTTTGTAAACCGTCGAATTGGGACTCAAGACCACTTCCATTGAGTCCAAAATGGCGTTTACAACTTTTTTGAGTATAAACATCGATATGTTTGGAGTTGAGTGAATTTTTCTATTTTTCATTTAGGGCTTTGGGTTGGGTTTCAGCCCATCAACCTTTCTAATACCCTAACACTCCACTCTCCTCTTCATTCACTCTCAATTCCTAATACATTCAAGCTTAAGTAAAAATGGGGGAAGAGAAAAGGAAATAGAAATTCCAAGCCCTAGTTTCCTTTGCAAATTCAAGTTCTTGCTCCAAAATCAAAGAGAAGCTTAGGTAAGCATCCTCTCCATCTTCTCCATCTCAATCTCTCTTCAATTTTCAGAAATTCCTAACCCTACCTTAGGAAATATTCTTCTTATGAGCTTAGATTGAAGATTCTAGAGGTGTGTTGAAGAGGAATTGTTCTTCCTTTGTTTTAAAGCTTCTCATTCGTGTTTTTGAGTTTTAAAGGTGAGTTCTTTAACTCACATCTACGTCTATAGTTATCATTGTTGTTAGGTATGAATTCCTAACATCTATGCATATTCATTTGCTTTTGATTTGAATTGATTTGGTGAATTTTCCAAATTTTGGTGTTTTGGTCCAATTTTATGATAATCCTACTATGGATGTTTGGACATTGATATTTGGGGTGTATCGAAGAGCCATTAAGGATGGGTTGTCGCTTGACGTAAATCTTTAGTCGTCATTGCTCGTTCGATCGCACCCGATACGTTTTGGCCATCATGGCCTAGGCAAATTGTTGCCCAGCCCAGGCATCCAGACGTCTGAAATTAAGGTTCAAACGTCTGGTTATGCATTCTGGAGAAAAAAAATATACGGTAGAACAAAAAATGCAGAAAACAGAATCAGACGTCTGAAACAACCTTTCAGACGTCTGAAACACCTTGTCAAACGTCTGATACCACCTTTTAGACGTCTGAAACACCCTGTTAGACGTCTGAAACACCCTGTCAGACGTCTGAGGTCATCTTTCAGACGTCTGGATGGTTTCTGTATTTCCAAACGTCTGGATTGACCCCCAGACGTCTGGAACTGTGTATTTTTGCCTGTTTAGGCTTTTCTTGATTGAATTTTCATTGTTTATCGATTTTAGTTGCTCCGATTAGTTGTTATCACTTTTATCGATTTTGATGACTTCTTTTTCGGGATTTTTGGGAATATCCATTTTGATGGATTCAGTATCGATTTATATGGATTTGATTCACGTCTTTGTATGTGAATTTTTGGTGATTGATTGTTTCTACAATCATTTCTATGGTTTGTCACTTTAAAATACAAAGGTTTCTATACTAGTAGTAAATATTCAAACGCTTTCACAAAAATGATTTCAATACTATTTTAAATACAAAGCTTGTTTTAAAACCGTTTTCCAATCTATTAGTATATACAAACCTTTACCTCATTCGAATGAGAAATCTAATTAAACGACTTAGTAAAATAAGTGGTATGAAATGCTTGTGTTTGCTTTGTCGGCTAATTCTTGGACTTGTTCGATTGAACTCTTGTGACAATTTTCGAGTGGAAATCTACAATTTGTTCGTAAATATTTAAGATAAGCTAGTGGTTATGGGACAAGAAGTGTGACGACCCGAAATTTTCGATCCCGGAAATTCCAGATAGTTAGGAAAAGAAGAAAGAGATAGAAGAAAAAGAAACAGAAACACAACACAGATTCTCACATTCGCAGCGGATCAAAATATAATATCAAATAATAACAGTTTACAAAAGAATACTGTATCTGTCAATTTCATTATTATACATCAGAGTTACAACATTTTAGAATCACTGGATAGTTATAATAACAGTCTCAGATAAATAACAATATATCACAGTGAAATACTCTCCATACATTCCTGCCATCCAGCTCGCCTCCTGAGCTCCAGAACGTCCTTACCTGAAAATCTGTAACACTCGGTCTGACCCGAGCATTACATCAAAGTAATACCCGGGTCAGGCTGGAAACCAGCGTGAGTAAACCCCTCTAACAAGAAATACAAAAGCATACAACTTATATAACACGGGTAACTTGTGTCAATTTACCATTCCACAAGTTGTTATAGACATCACTTATTTCACACATCAATTTCTAAGTACCAAAACTTAGATTAAATGATCCAATTCACTTAAATCATTTCATTTCAGCCTATTGATTTCACATATCAACCTATAAAGAATTAAAGTGGTTTCGGGTATTAACTAATATCCGACTCCGGTCTCTCCGAATCCAATGTCATCCAAACCCAAGTTATTCAAGTGATTAAATTTTGAATACTGGATGTTACTTTTACACAGCAATTCAACATAGATAACTACATTATCTCTGTTCAACCCAACATATCATATTACAAAAACATTCCATTTCACAAAGCATCACAATCACATATAAGGGATAACAAATAATCCCAGGGCATTCAAATAGCATTCAACCATTCATAAGCAAGCTCTTGGTTCTATAATTTATTATTTCTAGTTAATTTAATCATTAACTTTAAACACTTGATTTACCTTTACTTAGCATTAATTAATTTTCATTAATTAACCGTCTTTTATTATCCATCTTAATTAATCATCCTAGATTAATTATTCTTTTAAATTTCAATAAGTAATTAATTCTCTTCAAACATTACGGTAATTAATCTTTAATTACTTTCATTAGGTAATGAATTATAATTAATCTCATTAAACCTTAATTAATTATAGAATCACTTCATTGATTAGTTATTCTTAATATAAATCAACCTCTATCTATTAATTAACCTTAAATCATTACCTTTAATTAATTAACCTTTAATCTCTTACTACTTAAACCTTTGAAACAAATCGCCAATTATAAATAAACAACTTAAGTCAACTTAAAATTAAAAGCATTACATTTCCTCAATTAGCTAGCCGATCCCAACATTAAATTTATTTATAAATAAATTATTAAATAAGAGTTAAAATTGTTCACGTTAAATCATTCGACCCTAGCCATGTTCAAAATTTCCCGAGTTTGAACCCGGGTTTCTCACCTTCATCCTTTACTTCGAGTAAAATCCCACACCCTTCGAGTTTATTCCCGAGCAGATCGTTTTTCCCCCAATCCCACAAAACCCACAGATACTCTCAAACACCTTGTGCACATGCACCGTCACCAGAGTTGCCTTCGACCTCTGATGAGACTTCCGACACATCACCCTTCACCGATATACCCGATCCGATCCTCAATACATAAATCCAAGCCCTCGATCGAAATTTGCATCCTATACGAACTTTGAACCCAACAACCTCCATGAAATTCCTTCAACCACTCAACTCCGACCACCCAAGGTTCTTCCCTTCTGGCCTCGCCCTCGTCAACGACTCAGCTTCCATCACCCAAAACACCATTGCACTCGATCAATCCAAAAAACCGCGAGAATCGAATTACTACGCCTAGCTAAAACTATGGTTCTAAGCGAAACTTGGTCGCCGCAGCCACCACATCTCATGAATCACCATCCCGACATTTTTCCTTTCATCCTTGATTGCTCCTCCATCAACACTGAAGGTCCCGCCCTCCTAGTCAACAGAGATCATCAGAAAATTCTATCAGACCAATTTCAGTTCATTCCAAAAATGCCCACTTATTCCCAAACTAGAAATTATGGTTTTAGTGTTAAAAATCATATTTTGGTTAATGGATTCTATCTACTATCCTAGATTTATGAATTATGAAGTTTGGGTTTTCTCTTTATATACATTGCATTGATGGTTTTGGGTTACTGAAACACTCCTGCTTTAATTTGTCCAAATTAAAATTTGAAACCTTAGTCTACATTTAACCAAACATCTTTTGTATATAAACTTAGTCCTAGAAACAATTATTTCCAATGAAAATGAAATTTAAATCACAATAGAGGAACTGAACTATAAACAGAGAAGCTTATGTTGGAAAGATCATACATACTTTATATATATATATATATATATATATATATATATATTTACACAACAGATTCACCTAATTCAATTTAGTTCAACAATACTAGCATGGACTAAATTTTGGCTTAAAGCTTAAAAGAGAAGTTACTCACCTGAAACCAGATTAAACAGGGGACACACCCTCTTATTGTTGGAAGCTATCAGCCTGGATATTGTTTCCAGAGTCTTGCTTTTTTGATAATAATAGTTTTGATCAAGTTGCTGTTAATTATGTTCAAGTTGTAGCTTTTCCTTTCTTTTGTTTTCTTTTCTTTTTCGATACTCAGATTTACTGATGGACGAATGAAAACAGGAAAGTGATATATATAAAAAGAGAGTGAACAGGTTTGAAAAATTATACTGGTATCATATTTTATATTGTACTGTTAGATTTTATTGGTATATTGATGAGCAGAGATTTTTATTTGTTTGGTGGCTGGCAACTTGTTTTCAGGTTTTCTACTAATATTCAGATGTGTACAGGATAAAGTATACACATGTACAGGCTATTAGCTATTGTACTATAAAAGATTTTATTTATGTGCTGATCAGAGATTTTTATCTCAAATTGTAGACTGAAATGATATTGCATTAATTATCATTTCTTTTATCTCCTAGTCTACATACTTATCAAATTTTGTTTGAATGTATATAGTAGTGCCTTCCTTTGCAAGCTGCAAACAAATATTTATATTTTTGTTTCCTGTTTCTTCTTTTCTTTTGTCTTATAATTTCTTTGCTTTGGTCTTATTACTTTGTCATATAAATGCATTTCTATTTTTAACATGATATTAGGATTTATTCTAAAGTATTTACTTTTTTACAAATAGCTTACCTTATATGTATATTTATTTTAACTTAGATATTAATTGTCTTGTATGTCTACATTCATATATTTATATTTTGTTTATTTTGTTTTGTATACTTTGTATTTTATTTTATTTTTGTCCTTCTTATATTTATCTTATTGTCAACTTAAACCTTTATTTCTAAAGTTTATATATTTCTTACATAACCTATCAACACTTAATTTAAAAGTTATTTATTGTTAAACTTGTCAATATCATAATTCCTTCCAATACACACATAATATGTTTTATTTTTAACATAATAAGTTGTATTTTAAATTAATTAAATTAAATATTTATTAAACTAATACTGTCAAAAATCCTGGGATGTCACATCCCACCCCTCTTGAAACTTTTCGTCCTCGAAAAGGAACGAAGCCAGAATTTGTGAAAATGCTTAAAATCAAATAAATGTTGTTTGATCATTTTTAAAATGCTTTTAAATATCTATATAATGTTATTCCAAAGTAGCTTTTACAAAAATACTTTTATAACTTGATGTTTCAACAAGTTCATCCTCGTTCTCATAGAGATTCGGTCATCCGTTAATCAGGCGTAGGACTGAAAATCTGTAAGTACTCAGCAGACCCATTTCAACACCCAGTGAAAATACTTGGAAAATAATTTTATTGAAAATATCGAAAACATTTTTGAAAATAGAGGAAATATCTTTGGTGAGAATGCTCTGGAAATCATCACCCCCATCCATGGTTGCAGTTAACCCGATGGTTACGTTGCCGTCCCGGCAAAATCCATAGATAACTGTAGGTCTCCGCGCCCCTCGATTACGCCATGGAACCCGCTATAGATCGCAGTTATACCCGGGCTATACGTTGCTATCACAGCAAAAACCCATATAACTGTAGGCATCAGTGCCACCGAATTTCACTGCCAAAAGAATGAAACTCCTCCACTTGACCATAGATCGTAGTCTACCGATGTTACGTTGCCATCCCAGCAAAATCAAGTGTAGACTGTTGGCACTCATCCTCCACACGATTTTCACTATGGTCCCCACAGTAGATCGCAGCGACATCGAGCCACACTATCGTCATAGCATAACCCAAATGCCCCTGTAGGCATCAGCGCCCTCGACTTTTGCTACCAAATAATCCTCAGGAACTAGTTTGTCCAGACTCCTCACAGGATCAACTTTAGAGCCTCCCCATTTTGAGGCTCAAGGCAGTACCACCCTATGGCACTCCTGAGAAGTTCATTCAAGGGAGCGCCTTTTTCCCCAGAGCCATTTTCAAAACACTTTATACTATACACATATAGTATTTTCCAAATCATACACCAAGTATGAATCTCATATAAATCTCCTTTACAAAATCGATAATTCTCATATTAGGCTTTTCCAAATTCCAAAATTGATTTTCCTCAAAAATCAAAAGCCTTTTTAGAAATCCATAGGTTCCAAAAACCTTTTCTCAAAATCATTCTCATAAGATCCTTTACATATATATATATATATAACTTTAAAAATCTTTGGATCACTTCAAACTTGTATAAATTCCCTTTCTATACTTCAAATACTTTCAAAAACCCTTTTTTTCTGGCAAAAGATTCAACAAGGGGAGTTTTATCATATATATAACAAAGATACGTAACTTTGTTTATTCCAAATCAAATATTCAAATTTGATTACTTATAAAGTTACTTATCATATTACTTAATCCCATCAAGTAATTTTAACCATAGAAATATTCAGTTTACACTTTATTCCATCATATATTTCACAAAATACATTTCAAGAACCCTTTTACAGTTTTTAAGAAAAATTTCAATATTAATTTCATCTCAAACCTTACGATGTACACGTATCATCCGTACGCTATATCAATCTGATCGCTCACTCGATCACACAATTTCACTTTCAAACTAGTATTGTCCACCCGACTTCCTAGTGCGGACTCAGATCTGGTTTCTCGATCCGAAACTGTCATTCTCCTTGCATAGTCATAACTATGATAGAGAATATCCAGAACCAATCAAAAAATCCATATCCAGTTTTGCCGTCGAAAATCGAATGAAAAATCCCAACTCGGATTGATAATACTATCTCGAAATTCTATGCTCGAATCTGGATCAAATCACTATACGAATAGAATAATATACGTACATCCTACGTATTTATCTTCATTGATTATCAATTAAATCAATTTCCTTTCTATTCATCCTCACTTTGATTTTATTCACTTATTCACATTTGCCTTAATCCCCATTTGGATTATCACTTCAATTCTTATATCAGTTGGGTATTCAATCAATAACAGTTTGAACTCCGACCAGTTTATATTTAGAAAATAGCTTGAAAATAGATAAGTAGTTGAAAAATAATTATTAGTTTGTAAAATAGCTGTAAAATAGTTAAGTAATTGTAAATAGTTGAAAAATAATAAAATAATTGCTAAATAGTCGTAAAATAGTAACTAGTTATAAAGTAGTTGAAAAGCAATAATTAGTTTATAAAACAGTTGAAAAACAATACTTAGTTTATAAACAGTTGCAAAATAGTTAAATAGTTTCAAAAATAATTATAAAACAAGTTTAAGATAATTTTAGGTTTAAAAAGAAACGTTGTATAGTAAATAGTTTGGAAAAATAGATTTATATTAAAACAAATTATTTTGAAAATAGTCTAGAGTCAACTGTTCAATTCCCAACCTCCATTTCAAATCAATTCAATTTCTATATGAATTATTCCCTATTCCCATTTGAATTTGAACTCATTCAATCTTCAATTTTATTTCAAGTTAATCCAATTCAAATTTTCCATTTGAATTTTATACTTATCCATTTCCAATTCTAGTTAATTCAAACTAAATTCAATTTGAACTAATGAAATCTGAATCTCAACTTTAAACCATCTCGAATTATATAAATTCGAGTTAAATTTTCAAATGTTGATTTAACCCCTTAAATCAAATTAACTTTTATTTTTAAATCAACAATCCAAATCTTTAAATAATTTAATTCTGAGTCCAATTCTCAAAATTCCATATTAACTTATCTTTATTTAACATATTTCAAAATTCAAATAAGAGTTCAAAACAATTTTAATTTACAAATTCAATGATTCAAATATTCTGTTCAAAGTAATTCCATATCCTTAATTCCAAATTAAAGTTTAATTTCCCTTTTTATCTCAGTAATGGATATATTACCACACTTCATTCTTCATTCATTTAAACAAATCCAATTCACACTTTAAAGATTATTAATAACAATAGGATGACATCATCCAATTTATTTAAAAACATCCACCCATTTCCAATTTCCAGATCTCAAACCCATTTTGAGATCACAAAAACTCCCAATTCAAATTAACCATTTAACTTCCCAAGTTAAATCTCAATTTCATCTTGAAATTTCCAATTCAGGTTGCTTGTTAACTTATTTAACTTTCCCAAAGTTAAGTTCAATTTACTTATTCTAGCCAACCTTACCAAATTTGAATTTCCATTTCAAATTCTAACTTCACATTAATAATCTGATAAGTTCAAATCTTATCCCCTTAGCATCCCATCTCATTCCAAATTTAATATTCAACATTTAGAATTTATTGCAAATCATTTTTAATATCATGTATATTCCTCATATATACATATTATTTCCTTTTGTACACTAAGTTACACCTTAAAATTTTAAACAACCTTTGGTTTTTAAATCAAAACAAATTCCTTTAAATTTAAACAACTCTTGTTTGATATAAGACCCCTTTATTTAAATACATTCAATAATATTATTTATTATTCCTTTATCACTTTGAAACAAATTTTAACTTTTAAAACTCCATAACCAAGATCATCTTCATTTTCAATTTATAAGTCATACTTATATAAAACATTTCATTTTGCTTACTCATTCATACACATCCTATTAATCATTTATGATAACAACCAAGATTATTGTATCTGAAAACTGATTTATTATTACCTTATTCTGCAACTTTCCCCCAAATTCATGATTAAATTTCAGTTTGAAACCATTTCAAACTTACCTTTATTTAATTTCAATTTGGTTGTATTTCTATTACCACTTAATTTAATTCCAATGATTTTTTTTAACAACCAATTACCTCTTAATTTTTATTAGTAAGAAATATTGTTGAATATATCAAATGAAATTTTATATAAAATCATTTACCTTTAAAACCATTTAAAATCTTTATATAAGAAAATAACAAGTACATTCTCTCATATATATTATATTCGACTCATTCTAGGGTACTATTGACCCCATCCTTATGAGTACACCCACCAGAGCCAAGGTTCTCGCTTAACCTTACAGCTCTGATACCAAGTGTGACGACCCGAAATTTTCGATCCCGGAAATTCCAGATAGTTAGGAAAAGAAGAAAGAGATAGAAAAAAAAGAAACAGAAACACAACACGGATTCTCACATTTGCAGCGGATCAAAATATAATATCAAATAATAACAGTTTACAAAAGAATACTGTATCTGTAAATTTCATTAATATACATCAGAGTTACAACATTTTAGAATCATTGGACAGTTATAATAACAGTCTCAGATAAATAACAATATATCACAGTGAAATACTCTCCATACGTTCCTGCCATCCAGCTCGCCTCCTGGGCTCCAGAACGTCCTTACTTGAAAATCTGTAACACTCGGTCTGACCCGAGCATTACATCAAAGTAATACCCGGGTCAGGCTGGAAACCAGCGTGAGTAAACCCCTTTAACAAGAAATACAAAAGCATACAACTTATATAACCCGGGTAACTTGTATCAATTTACCATTCCACAAGTTGTTATAGACATCACTTATTTCACACATCAATTTCTAAGTACCAAAACTTAGACTAAATGATCCAATTCACTTAAATCATTTCATTTCAGCCTATTGATTTCACATATCAACCTATAAAGAATCAAAGTGGTTTCGGGTATTAACTAATACCCGACTCCGGTCTCTCCGAATCCAATGTCATCCAAACCCAAGTTATTCAAGTGATTAAATTTTGAATACTAGATGTCACTTTTACACAGCAATTCATCATAGATAACTACATTATCTCTGTTCAACCCAACATATCATATTTCAAAAACATTCCATTTCACAAAGTATCACAATCACATATAAGGGAAAACAAATAATCCCAGGGCATTCAAATAGCATTCAACCATTCATAAGCAAGCTCTCAGTTCTAAAATTTATTATTTCTAGTTAATTTAATCATTAACTTTAAACACTTGATTTACCTTTACTTAGCATTAATTAATTTTCATTAATTAACCGTCTTTTATTATCCATCTTAATTAATCATCCTAGATTAATTATTCTTTTAAATTTCAATAAGTAATTAATTCTATTCAAACATTACGGTAATTAATCTTTAATACTTTCATTAGGTAATGAATTATAATTAATCTCATTAAACCTTAATTAATTACAATAATTAATTATTCTAGAATCACTTCATTGATTAGTTATTCTTAATATAATTCAACCTCTATCTATTAATTAACCTTAAATCATTACCTTTAATTAATTAACCTTTAATCTCTTACTACTTAAACCTTTGAAACAAATCACCAATTATAAATAAACAACTTAAGTCAACTTACAATTAAAAGCATTACATTTCCTCAATTAGCTAGCCGATCCCAACATTAAATTTATTTATAAATAAATTATTAAATAAGAGTTAAAACTGTTCACGTTAAATCATTCGACCTAGCCATGTTCAAAATTTCCCGAGTTTGAACCCGGGTTTCTCACCTTCATCCTTTACTTCGAGTAAAATCCCACACCCTTCGAGTTTATTCCCGAGCAGATCTTTTTCCCCCCAATCCCACAAAACCCACAAATACTCTCAAACACCTTGTGCACGTGCACCGTCACCAGAGTCGCCTCCGACCTCTGATGAGACTTCCGACACATCACCCTTCACCGATATACCCGATCCGATCCTCAATACATAAATCCAAGCCCTCGATCAAAATTTGCATCCCATACGAACCTGGAACCCAACAACCTCCATGAAATTCCTTCAACCACTCAACTCCGACCACCCAAGGTTCTGCCCTTCTGGCCTCGCCCTCGTCAACGACCCAGCTTCCATCACCCAAAACACCATTGCACTCGATCAACCCAAACAGCCGCGAGAATCGAATTACTACGCCTAGCTAAAACTAGGGTTCTAAGCGAAACTTGGTCGTCGCAGCCACCACATCTCGTGAATCACCATCCCGACATTTTTCCTTTCATCCTCGATTGCTCCTCCATCAACACTGAAGGTCCCGCCCTCCCAGTCGACAGAGATCATCAGAAAATTCTATCAGACCAATTTCAGTTCATTCCAAAATGCTCACTTATTTCCAAACTAGAAATTATGGTTTTAGTGTTAAAAATCATATTTTGGTTAATGGATTCTATCTACAATCCTGGATTTATGAATTATGAAGTTTGGGTTTTCTCTTTATATACATTGCACTGATGGTTTTGGGTTACTAAAACACTCCTGTTTTAATTTGTCCAAATTAAAATTTGAAACCTTAGTCTACATTTAACCAAACATCTTTTGTATATAAACTTAGTCCTAGCAACAATTGTTTCCAAAGAAAATGAAATTTAAATCACAATAGAGGAATTGAACTATAAACAGAGAAGCTTCTATTGGAAAGATCATACATACTTTATATATATATATATATTTACACAACAGATTCACCCAATTCAATTTAGTTCAACAATACTAGCATGGACTAAATTTTGTCTTAAAGCTTAAAAGAGAAGTTACTCACCTGACACCAGATTAAACAGGGGACACACCCTCTTATTGTTGGAAGCTATCAGCCTGGATATTGTTTCCAGAGTCTTGCTTTGTTGATAATAATAGTTTTGATCAATTTGCTGTTAATTATGTTCAAGTTGTAGCTTTTCCTTTCTTTTGTTTTCTTTTCTTTTTCGTTACTCAGATTTACTAATGGACGAATGAAAACAGGAAGTGATATATATAAAAAGAGAGTGAACAGGTTTGAAAAATTATACTGGTATCAGATTTTATATTGTACTGTTAGATTTTATTGGTATATTGATGAGCAGAGATTTTTATTTGTTTGGTGGCTGGCAACTTGTTTTCAGGTTTGCTACTAATATTCAGATGTGTACAGGATAAAGTATACACATGTACAGGCTATTAGCTATTGTACTATAAAAGATTTTATTTATGTGCTGATCAGAGATTTTTATCTCAAATTGTAGACTGAAATGATATTGCATTAATTATCATTTCTTTTATCTCCCAGTCTACATACTTATCAAATTTTGTTTGAATGTATATAGTAGTGCCTTCCTTTGCAAGCTGCAAACAAATATTTATATTTTTGTTTCCTGTTTCTTCTTTTCTTTTGTCTTATAATTTCTTTGCTTTTGTCTTATTACTTTGTCATGTAAATGCATTTCTATTTTTAACATGATATTAGGATTTATTCTAAAGTATTTACTTTTTTACAAATAGCTTACCTTATATGTATATTTATTTTAACTTAGATATTAATTGTCTTGTATGTCTACATTCATATATTTATATTTTGTTTATTTTGTTTTGTATACTTTGTATTTTATTTTATTTTTGTCCTTATATTTATCTTATTGTCAACTTAAACCTTTATTTCTAAAGTTTATATATTTCTTACATAACCTATCAACACTTAATTAAAAAAGTTATTTATTGTTAAACTTGTCAATATCATAATTCCTTCCAATATACACATAATATGTTTTATTTTTAACATAATAAGTTGTATTTTAAATTAATTAAATTAAATATTTATTAAACTAATACTGTCAAAAATCCTGGGATGTCACAAGAAGCTAAATTCATATATTTACTAGCTTAGTGTAATCGACACTTCTTGATGATCGATGATGATCATTTTATGGTTTAGACTAGCGATATGCGATGTCTCTTTGTCCACGTAGGGGACTGTACCTCGTTTTATGGAGCTTCGTCTAATTTTTATAGGCTAGCGACCTATGGTTTATTGGAGTTTGGTTCATCGGACGTTCATTGTACTACGTTGATGTTCCAGATTATTTGTGTTCAGGTTCATCGGGCATTCGTTGTACTACGTCGTTGTGCCTGATTATTTGAGTTTAGTTCATCGGGCGTAACGTTGTACTACGTCGATGTTCTGGATTATTTGAGTTTCTGGTTCCTCGGGCGTTCGCTATACTACGTCGTGGCACCGGCTCTATGGTTAGCGACTATGGGTTAGCGACCCATTTGTGATGCACGTGTTGGTGATTTTTCATGCTCCCGTTTGTGATAGGCCTCCCTTTTTTGTGATTTTCGAATTTCTAGTTGTGATTTCTAGAATTAGTGTTTCACCATTTTTTATGCGATTGGCATTGATATGTTTTGTCAATATTTGTGTTTTGGTGAATAATTTAAAGAATGCGATTCTTTTTGGAGTTTTGAGATGATTTGAGATATTGTATGATTTTCGTAGTTAATTGATGAATACTTGACAGAGTATGGCATTTTTGTTATCATACGTTTTTGGTCATATCTCTTATCCTATATCATTTTATCCGATATTTATAGCTAGACTGATCCGTTTATTATTTTCTTCTTAAATAATACTCGGGTCAGACCGAGGTATTTCAGGTACTTCAGCTTGACCTCTTATTAGGGTCTGTCATCTGATTCTTTTGGCTAACTACTTTAGCTTAGTAGTTTTTTTGTTATTATACATTTGAGATAGAGACTCCTTGATGTATAATTATTCTTTTGTCTAGCACTTGTATCTATTCTTTTGTGATGTAGTGGATCTTATATGACTACTATTTTGGTGTACACTTTTATGTGATATATTCATATCTGATTCCGCCTTTGTGATATGAATATCTGTGACTGATTTGTGTTATGTTTATTTCTATATTTCTTTCCGAAGTCCTCATAGCCACTGTGTGGTAGCTTTGAGTTTGTATTTGATATGTCGGATTTCCTCTTGAAATGAAATGTAACTTATATTATCTGACATATCGGTACTCGCACAAAGCAATTACACAGATGGTCGGTCCTCAACAGCCTTATTCTTTGTGCTAATCGACGGCATTACCCCGTAGTGTCCTTGGCTAGCGTGATTATAAAGGTGGGGCGTCACAGCTTGGTATCAAAGCCAAACTTCGGTACAATGTAGAATAATCTAGCAAGGATCATTTTCCTAAGTCTTTCTTAGGAATCGTGCCATAGGATTTAATTCGAGTCTTCGTACCGTTCTATCCTATTTTCTTTTGCGATGCCTTGTTTTATCAATCAAGTTTGTTTGATATTCATTTTATGAATAACCTTTTTACTCTTCCTTCTTTCTTAGAGAAGAGAAATGGTTAGACCAGGCCGTCCCAGCGACGGTCAATCCAGTGCTACTCCTCAGGAGGGAGTATTTATGACTGCTCAACAACTTTTAGATCTTGTGAACAATGCCCAAGCTGCCGGACCCGTTCCTGTGCCTACTCACCCTAAATCCAAGTTTGCACGCCTGTGCAGAGATTATACTGCTTTGGGTGGAAGGCCATTCAAGGGATCCGAAAATGTTATAGAAATCCATGCTTGGCTTAGATCATGCGATCGCATCTTTTCCCGCATGAATCTTATTGATCCACTTCGTGTCCAAGTGTCCTCTAGCATGCTCCAAGAAAGAGCATTAGATTGGTATGAGCTTTTGGTTTCTGAGATTATCGAAGCGGATCTTACTTGGGAGCAATTCCGAGAAAGATTCGAATTGAAGTTTGTGCCGGAGGCTGAAAAAGTAACTTTAGCCCGACGCTTTATTGACCTTGTTCAAGGTGAATCTTCTGTAGCAGATTATGTCGCATCTTTTGAATCTCTCTCTAAATATGGGGTCAAGTATATTAATACCCCATTGAAGAAAAACCAGAGGTTCGTCTATGGGTTGAATAAGAACCTCAAAAAGCCTTTACTTCTGAAACTTGAAGTTTCTTTCGATCAGCTTGTAGATATCGCTCTTCGGCTTGAAGAGGCCGATAGAAAAAGTGATGTTGAAGTTATGCGTGCTAAACAGAACTTCAGCAATAATATGAAGAGGCCTATTAAGTTCAAAGGCCCTAATCCCAACAAGAAAGGGAAGCAAGAAGCTTCGGTAGCAAAAACTCCTACCTCTAGTCGTGGACGATGCTACAATTGTGGTCTTACGGACCACTATGCAAATGAGTGCCCAAAACCTTTTTTTTGTCGTTATTGCAAAAGTTCGAGCCATCTTTTATCTACATGTCCCATACTCCAAAGTAGGAGAGAGGGAGAGTTGAATGTCGTGCAAGCTCCTAGTGACACTTCTTGTGGTCAAGGTATTTTTCATTCTACGCTTGATGACATTATTATGTTTTGTGATCATTCTATTTGATTTCTTTGGATACGGGTGCGTCCCATTCTTTTATATCAAAAGAATTTGTTGATACTTTTTCTTTAAATATTATGGGCTTGATGACTTCACGGAGAATTGCGAATCCGGTTGGTGGATCCGCAACACTTAGCTTATTTTGTGAAAATGTCGAGATTATTTTATGTGATTATTCTTTTCGAGCTGATTTGCATGTTATGCGTTACTTGGGCTTCGAAATTGATTTTGGGAAAGGATTGGCTTAATCATTATGAAGCCCATATCCTATGTCCAATGTGGACTATTCATCTTCGACATCCCTAATCTGTTAAGCAGATTTCTTTTGTTCTTAATGATTTCGATTTCCAATTCGATGATATCATTTTATTCTTTAAACCCACTTGGTGAGGAAAGTGTTATTTCTCTCACTCAAGGAGTTTGTGAATTTTCCAGTATATTTGAGCTTGTCTTAGGATTATCACATAAGCAATCTATTGATTGGTGCTAAGGTCTTTTCAGCTCGACCTTACCACTGGTTTTCATCAGCTACGAGTTGCGGAGGGTAGCATTCTACTTACCGCATTCCGCACTCGTTATGATTCTTGTGAGTGGTTCGTTATGTCATTCAGTTAGACGAACCTTCTACCTTATTTCATCCATCTTATGAATCGAGTATTCTACGAATATCTCGATGAGCCCATCCTTGTATTTATTGATTATGGATGAAAACAACAATTTAAAATTTGCAAATCTTTTTAATAAGATACTTATAAGTATGATTGGATTTTTGTTCTTAAAACGAGCAAAGAATATTTGTAAATTTTTTTAAGAGACATGTTTATCAAATAGAAGATGATTTTGTGTTATTTAGCCCATTGAGTGCTTTAAGAATTCTGATCGATGCGCTTGATCAACGTTATCGAACGCTATGATGAGACAGTTAGACACAATAAATTGACTTGTAAAAAGTAAATTTTTCTAAAAAGATGATTACATAAAGTTAATTAAAATTTTGAATGTCTTAGCTTTTCGGGAAAGAGAATCATTTGAAAGAACTCTTTTTCGATGCTTCTATTCTTGTGATTCCCGAAGGGAACCAAGAATTGCTTGTTTGTACCGATACTAGTCGTATTGGTTTGAATGTCGTTCTCATGCAAAAATGGGAATGTGTTATCACATATGCTTCGTGACAATTAAAGTTTGCCGAGACTAGATATGCCACTCATGATCTAGTGCTCGCGGCCATTGTTTTCGCTCTTAGAATATGGTGTCGTTATCTTTTAGGAGAGAAATTTGTTCTCTACACCGATCATAAATCTTTGAAGTATTTATTTTCTCAAAAGCAACTTAATTTGCATCAACAGCGTTGGCTCTAGTTCCTTGCATTTTATGATCTTGATATTCTTTGTACTCCGGAAAAGGGTAATCGAGTTGCCGATGCCCTTAGTCGTAAGCAACAAGCGGTTGTTTTCATGATGATATCCGAATGGAGTGATCTTGAGACTTTATCCACTTGTGAGATTCGAGATCGTGAATCCAATTCATGTTCATCTCTTGTTTTGTGTAGCTTTGAGGCTCATCCTTCTTTTGGACCGTACCTCTTTTGGCTAAACTCTATGTCAAATTAAATTGCATAGAGTTCCTACTTCTATTGTTAGCGATCGTGATCCATTATTTTACTAGTGGATTTTGGTAACGTCTTCAAAAAGCTTTGGGAACAAAGCTTAATTCTAGCACTGCTTATCGTCCTCAATTCGATGGACAAATAGAGCGTGTGAATCAAACTCTTGAAGATCTTCTTCGTGCATGTGTTCTTGATTTTGGTGGAAGTTGGGAAGATCATATTACTCTTGTTGAGTTTTCTTCCTATAATAGCTTCCAATCTAGTATTGGTATGGCACCTTTCGAGGCACTCTACGGAAGGCCATGCCGATTTCCTTCATGTTGGCTTAAAGCCGGTGAGAAGCTGGTTTTAGGTCCAGACTTTAGTGGTGTTCATTCGTGTTTCATCTATGATGGGTTTTGTGCATTTCTATTGATCGGGAAAATTAGCACCTCGATATGTTGGTCCATTTCCCATCACCGAACATATTGGTTCTATGGCTTATCGCCTTTTTATTTACCGGCTCAATTTTCTGCTATTCATGACGTTTTCCACGTCTTTCAACTACGGAAATAACTTAGGGATTCCGATTCTATTCTTGAGCCCGGTATAATTGAAGAAATTGACGTTTCACCAAATTTGACTTATGAGCAACATTCTATTCGTATCATTACTTCGGAGGTTGAACGCCTTCGAAATAAAGATGTTCTTCTTGTGAAAGTTCAATGGTCCTCAAATCCTAAGGATTGCTCTTGGGAATCTTGAGAATTCATCGAGCAAACACATTCGGACTTACTCTTTCATGCTCTTTTATTATGAACTTCTTATTTCAAAATTTTCTTTTGTGTTGATATGCTTTTATGGTTGTTACTCTTTATTTTCCTCTTAATTATTGCGAGGACGTAATTTCTTTAAGGAAGGGAGTCTGTAACAACCCGCATATTTTACGATTGTATATTTAAATGTTTTATTTAAATATAGCATCGTTAATCGGATTTAAAGTCTGAAAAGCTACTTTTTGTAAACTGTCGAATTGGGACTCAAGACTACTTTCATTGAGTCCAAAATTGCGTTTACAACTTTTTTGAGTATAAACATCGATATGTTTGGAGTTGAGTGAATTTTGCTATTTTTCATTTAGGTCTTTGGGTTGGGTTTTAGCCCATCAACCTTTCTAATACCCTAACACTCCACTCTCCTCTTCATTCACTCTCATTTCCTAATACCTTCAAGCTTAAGTAAAAATGGGGGAAGAGAAAAGGAAATAGAAATTCCAAGCCCTAGTTTCCTTTGCAAATTCAAGTTCTTGCTCCAAAATCAAAGAGAAGCTTAGGTAAGCATCCTCTCCATCTTCTCCATCTCAATCTCTCTTCAATTTTCAGAAATTCCTAACCCTAACTTAGGAAATATTATTCTTATGAGCTTAGATTGAAGATTCTAGAGGTGTGTTGAAGAGGAATTGTTCTTCCTTTGTTTTAAAGCTTCTCATTCGTGTTTTTGAGTTTTAAAGGTGAGTTCTTTAACTCACATCTATGTCTATAGCTATCATTGTTGTTAGGTATGAATTCCTAACATTTGTGCATATTCATTTGCTTTTGATTTGAATTGATTTGGTGAATTTTCCAAATTTTCGTGTTTTGGTCCAATTTTATGATAATCCTACTATGGATGTTTGGACATTGATATTTGGGGTGTATCGAAGAGCCTTTAAGGCTGGGTTATCGCTTGGTGTAAATCCTTAGTCGTCGTTGCTCGTCCGATCGCACCCGATATGTTTTGGCCATCATGGCCTAGGCAAATTGTTGCCAAGCCCAAGCATCCAGACGTCTGAAATTAAGGTTCAGACGTCTGGTTATGCATTCTGGAGAAAAAAATATACGGTAGAAGGAAAAATGCAGAAAACAGAATCAGACGTTTGAAACAACCTTTCAAACGTCTGAAACACCTTGTCAGACGTCTGATACCACCTTTCAGACGTCTGAAACACCCTGTCAGACGTCTGAGGCCATCTTTCAGACGTCTGGATGGTTTCTGTTTCCAGAACCTAAATCCAGATGTCTGGATTGGCCCCCAGACGTCTGGAACTGTGTATTTTTGCCTGTTTAGGCTTTTCTTGATTGAATTCCCATTGTTTATCGATTTTAGTTGCTTCGATTAGTTGTTATCACTTTTATCGATTTTAATGACTTCTTTTTCGGGATTTTTGGGAATATCCATTTTGATGGATTCGGTATCGATTTATATGGATTTGATTCACGTCTTTGTATGTGAATTTTTGGTGATTGATTGTTTCTACAATCATTTCTATGGTTTTTCACTTTAAAATACAAAGGTTTCTATACTAGTAGTAAATATTCAAACGCTTTCACAAAAATGATTTCAATACTATTTTAAATACAAAGCTTGTTTTAAAACCGTTTTCTAATCTATTAGTATATACAAACCTTTACCTCATTCGAATGAGAAATCTAATTAAACGGCATAGTAAAACAAGTGGTATGAAACGCTTGCGTTTACTTTGTCGGTTAATTCTTGGACTTGTTCGATTGAACTCTTGTGACAATTTTCGAGTGGAAATTTACAATTTGTTCGTAAATATTTAAGATAAGCTAGTGGTTATGGGACATGAAACTAAACTCATATATTTACTAGCTTAGTGTAATCGACACTTCTTGATGATTGATGATGATCATTTTATGGTTTAGACTAGCGATATGCGATGTCTCTTTGTCCACGTGGGGGACTGTACCTCGTTTTATGGAGCTTCGTCTCATTTTTATAGGCTAGCGGCCTATGGTTTATTGGAGTTTGGTTCATCGGGCGTTCGCTGTACTACGTTGATGTTCCAGATTATTTGTGTTCAGGTTCATCGGGCGTTCGTTGTACTACGTCGTTGTGCCTGATTATTTAAGTTTAGTTCATCGGGCATAACGCTGCACTACGTCGATGTTCTGGATTATTTGAGTTTCTGGTTCCTCGGGCGTTCGCTGTACTACGTCGTGGCACCGGCTCTATGATTAGCGACTATGGGTTAACGACCCGTTTGTGATGCACGTGTTGGTGAGTTTTCATGCTCCCGTTTGTGATAGGCCTCCCATTTTTGTGATTTTTGGATTTCTAGTTGTGATTTCTAGAATTTGTGTTTCACCAATTTTTATGCGATTGGCATTGATATGTTTTGTCAATATTTGTGTTTTGGTGAATAATTTAAAGAATGCAATTCTTTTTGGGGTTTTGAGATGATTTGAGATATTGTATGATTTTCGTAGTTAATTGATGAATACTTGACAGAGTATGGCATTTTTGTTATCATACGTTTTTGGTCATATCTCTTATCCTATATCATTTTATCTGATATTTATAGCTAGACTGATCCATTTATTATTTTCTTCTTAAATAATACTCGGGTCAGACCGAGGTATTTCAGGTACTTCAGCTTGACTTCTTATCAGGGTCTATCATCTGATTCTTTTGGCTAACTACTTTAGCTTAGTAGTTTTTTTGTTATTATACATTTGAGATAGAGACTCCTTGATGTATAATTATTCTTTTGTCTAGCACTTGTATATATTCTTTTGTGATGTAGTGGATCTTATATGACTACTATTTTGGTGTACACTTTTATGTGATATATTCATATCTGATTCCGCCTTTGTGATATGAATATTTGTGACTAATTTGTGTTATGTTTATTTCTATATTTGTTTCCGAAGTCCTCATAGCCACTGTGTGGTAGCTTTGAGTTTGTATTTGATATGTCGGATTTCCTCTTGAAATGAAATGTAACTTATATTATCTGACATATCGGTACTCGCACAAAGCAATTACACAGATGATCGCTCCTCAACAACCTTATTCTTCGTGCTAGTCGACGGCATTACCCCGTAGTGTCCTTGGCTAGCATGAGTATAGAGGTGAGGCGTCACACATTTTGTGTTTAATGACAATGTTTGAATGGGTAAAATTTTGTTGTTTTAGCTTTGAATTTGATAGCCTATGTTGTTGACACCAAATAGACTATGCTTAAACAAACACAAACACAAATTCCACAGCTAATAGCCTATGTTGTTGTGTGCTTGTTCCTTTTCCATTTGCATTTCCATATTATTTTTAAAAAAAAGAAAAAAAAACAGACATAATTCCACAACAAAATCAAAAATATTTTATTTCCTTTTTATTTAGAATATTGCATTTCATTTCTTCTTTACAATTTTTCCTTTTCTTTCAATTTGCATTTTCAATTCTAAAACTTGAACATCCCTGTACACAATCTCAAAATTATCCCTATATAGGCCTGTCAATGGGTAGGGTTCGGTCCGGGTGTCCAATTACAATAATTAAAACCCGAGCCCGGCCCGAACCCGCAAGGTATTTCAACCCAATATCCGAGCCCGGCCCGTCGGGCTTTTTAAGCCCGCTGGGTAATAACTATATACCTAACTCAGAATATTTATGTTAAAACATATTTTAAAACTACAACTTTCGTTAAATTTGTATACAAACAATGTTAACATATAAATTGGACGGTGATGTAGTCAAGCTCATAACAAAAGTATGCAAAAACATCTACATGTAAACAAACAAAATGGTAAATAAATAACATACGCACTCATGTTTTGATACGACGAAAAACTAATAGTCGGGTCGAGCCAACCGGGCCGGGTTTTGATAAAACCGTACCCGACCCGGATCGGGCTTGAGTCGGGCTTGGGTAGTAAAAGGCAAAACCCGTACCCGCATAAATAGGGCGGGTTCGGGCCGGGCCCGGGCCGAAGCCCGTACCATTGACAGGCCTATCCCTATACACACATTTCCATTCAACTCTTTGGTTCAACTGCGTAACACTGCTGTTGATTCAACTCTCTCGTTTAACTGTACACAATTTCCATTCATCATCAAACGGTTGTACAACTCTTTAGTGCAACACTTCAGTGCTCCTGTCACAACACTTCAGTGCCCCTGTCATATCTCCTCCATCCATATCAACCACCATATGTCACAGCCCCTGTCACCAGTACACACTACAACTACACATCTGTCTTAACCATTCCACCACAACAAGTTCACAAAACAAACCATATTACTCTCCTTCAAACACAAGCCAAACACACGGCCATCAAACACCACCATATCCACTTCAAAACTATCATCCAATACCACTGCATCTCAACTGTCATTCCTTCAATCAACATTCACCTGCACATACATTCAATCCACAAAACACTTGCCATCCCATCCTATACTTCACTGTCATAAACCCTGTACAACCAACCTCTACAAACCAGTGCACTACACAAACACCTAACTTCTACAAAGCTACAAAACAGTGTACTGGCATCACATCTCCCCTACCACTACAACCACACCATCCCCTCTGCATACACACTGCTCCTGCACAATCATCACACCGCCTGCAGCAGTAAACCACGAGCACCAACCCGAAATTGCCTCTCGAAAAATCCTTAACCACTAGCGACTTCCTCATCACCTTCCTCCACCAACCACCGCAACTTGCCACTTCCACCAACCTGCAATCCACAACGCAATCATTTCACCTTCCCCAATCCCAAACCCACACACGAATCCAAACTCGAATGCCGAAAGCTCACCTATCGTCGAACCGAAGAGCAACTTCAATCCACAACCCTAATTCCAACCACCGCCATCGCAACACCAAACCAAACCCGAAACCCAATTGCAATCTCCAATCATATCATCGACCACTCAATAATCGCCGAAACCGTGATTCATCAAATTCGAACCCCTTCAGCATTTCGCGATGACCGACCAAGTCGAGCACAAATTCGCGTTTATTTTTTTAATTGGTTGTGCAAAGAAAAAAAGAAGAAGAGGAACTTGACTTTATGTTTACAGAGAGAGGCAGAGAATTTGTGAAGTGTGCGATTTTTTTTAACAAGTATTGTTTGGATTGATTTCGTGGCAGTAAATATTTCTTTTAACTGGGCGGGGGGATTGCTTGTGGGCCTGTGAAAGTGCTTTTAAAGCATTGGTTACATTCTATTTTAGTTTAAATTGTTTTAAAATTTTATTTTGTTTCAGTCTAGAATTAAAAAAAAATTCCTTTTTCTTTCATTTGTCTTTGATTTGGTTCTATTTCCAAAAAAAAAAAAACAAGTAAAAATTTGTTTTAGTTTTCATTTGTTTTGTTTGAGATTTCGAATAAGTGTTTACAGAATCTTCTTATGTCCGAAGAGAACCTTTATCCGGAGTTTCTGAGATAGGAACTTGTTCGCCACCTCCAAGTCAATTAGAGAACCGACAAAAGATGGGGAAACTCAACCGTCTCCCTAAAAGAGATGTCG
The DNA here is from genome assembly GCA_030737815.1 of Allium fistulosum. Classification (NCBI taxonomy): domain Eukaryota; kingdom Viridiplantae; phylum Streptophyta; class Magnoliopsida; order Asparagales; family Amaryllidaceae; genus Allium; species Allium fistulosum. The sequence goes on from JASFAW010000014.1 coordinate 13,780,200, forward strand.
CGACTGATCCTGAAAGGTAATGGATGGAAAAAACTTCGTCTTTGATAAACTTGATTAAAAAAAATGAATTAATAATAATTTGCTTTGTTTATGGTTTTGTTTTCTTAAAAAAATTAGAGAATTCATTTTCATTTGGTATTAAAAATAATTGTTTTCAATTGTTTTTGTTTAATTTGTTTTGTTTGTTTTGTTTGTTTTAGTTCCTTCTCTGATATATATATATATATATATATATATATATATATATATTATAAACTGTATATACCTTGTTTTTTATTTTCAGGTTGTAGGAAATAAACAGGAATTGCTGCTTTTAACTACTTTGATTGCTTGCTAAAATTTTTTTTGCTGCTTTCAAAATAAATTGCTAATAAATTCAGCACGATCTGTTATCGTTCTTTTATCTCTAGTTTTATTTTATTGCATTGTTGGTTGCTTGCATTTGCATTTATATATAAAAAAAATTCAAAAACAAATTTCATGTAGTTGCATTGTTAATACACGTTTAATTTCTACTTTGCATTTCATCATAGAATTTTGATTAATAATAACTGTTAGACATCGATAACGCTTAATTGTATATTGATAAGTTGTCTTCTTTCGATAATTTTAATTTGTTGATGTCTAGGCTACGGTAGAGCAATAACCATTTATAAATATTACGGTGATTCGTAAATATTATAGTGGTTGTTTCTCTAAAGATACTTAAACCTTCAGCTACATTGCTACGGTGATTCGTGGTGCACCGATATATTTTGTCCGTTACCTGGCTGAGAATTATTTTGTTGAATTAAGACAAAGTGTGATTATACAATTTTGGGTTAGGAGCTACTTAGAATAAGAAAATTTGTAATTAAATTATTGCATTCATTTAGTTGCATTAGTTCACGCATATTTAAAAAAAATTCAAAATCCAAAACTAAAAAAATTGTAAATATTTCTTAACTTAGTTTTAAATCCTTTTCATTTGAAATTTTTCAATCAAAATTTAAAAAAAAATTCAAGTTAGTTTTCTTTAGAAAAACAAAAATCCAAAAAATTATAAAATCTTCTCAAAAGCCAATTTTTTTTTGAAAAAACCAAAAAAAAACAAAACAAAAATCATATTTCCCTTTTGAAAAAGTTTTCCTTTACAAAAAAATCCAAAAAATAAAATTAAAAAAACTCTTGAAAATGTTCGAGTTTCCCTACTCGCCAGAATTTTACAATAGTTGTGAAAATCAATATAATCCATAGTGTTTCACATCAAATTAGTATGGATATTTTAATGACAACTTTTGAACAAACAATTCGAATTTTGAACAAAATTTTCAAAATGATGACCAACCTTCAAATCTTGAAAATAGCACTGAAATAATTTTATCTTTACTTGAACTCTCTACACAACAAAATCAAATGATAAATGAATTGTGTAATTCATATTTATGCAATAACTCAATTCAAGGATTTCAAAACAATCAAAATTTGAATTTAGTTCAAAATTCAAATGATTACGAGTATAACCCATGCCAATTCAACTACGAACTCTAAAACGAATTTCAAAATGGAAATGTGATGGCAATGAGAATACTCTCGACTATGGTCAATGGAAAATTTTTGTTCTCAACAAATTCAAATTGAAAATCCTCAAATTAATAATTATAAATTTGATTTTGATGAGCAAATGGAAGAAATTTACAATGATCACACGGATTTGTTATTTGAAACATATATGAAACAACGTGAACAACATAATCAAATCCCAACGTGTGACGAGTCAAATAATAATCCACCTTTTACCAAAATTGACGATTTTCAAATAACAATTTTTGAAATTGAAAATAACGATCTTAATGAAGTTGTTGAAAATACTGTAATTGAGTTGGATTTTAATTCGTTTGAAAGTGTGGAACCAAAATTAAAATTTGATCTTCCTTTTTCCGATTTTGAAAATTTGAACACAACTTTGGATTTTGAACTTGATATATGCAATGAAGTTGTTGATAATCCAACAAAGGAAGATGAATTTTGTGAACATAAATTTTATGGATTTTTTGAAGATGAGTTGTTAAATTCTAATGGGGAAGATTCAAATCACCATTTTGATTTTGAAATCAATAATTTTGATGAAGTTTTCAATGATAAGTTTGAATTTCAATTTGGTGAAAATAAACTTGAACTTCAATCAATTGTTTTATCAACTCAAAGAATCATCGATAATAAAACAACTCAACCGATTTTTAATAAAATGACATTCGTTTTTCCAAATCAACATTCAACTCTGAAATCTTTTATGGTTTGGTTTTTTGTGCTTAAGATGTGCCTCTCGTATTTGACGAGACAAATGAATTGATCTTTGGAAGACCGTTTTGTCTACTCTTTGACAATATACTTTCTGATGTCATGTAAATAATAGCCATTAGTTTTCATGTAAATATAGGTCATATTTTTATTTTATTTTTCTCCTTTCACTTGGGTTGAGTGTAGGGACACAGTCAAAATCAAGTGTGGGGGGAGCCTCATCTCCTTTTTGTTTTTTCATGGTTTATGTTTTACATTTTCTTTCCAAAACTTATTTTAAAAAAGCAAAACCTCAAAAACAAAAAAACAAATTTTTTTAAGCATTTTGATTTATTTTTAAAGAAACACTATAGGATAAATATATGATTTTGGTTAATTAAATTGAAATTTTTGGAAAGTTATTTGTCTCAAAAATAAGTTTGATTACAAGTAACGACGGTTTAACTAGTATATATGAAGATTCATACATGTTAATTATGAAGTATATCCTAATTGAAAATCTTTGTTTAAAAAAGTAGTGAATTTAAAGAAAAGGATATAACATTTTTTATCTTCTAAGTTAAATGGTGCTAAGATGATTTTACAAAACTCTCTCTTCAATATATGTATATATATATATATATACATATAAAGAAAAAAAAGAAAAAACAAACAAACAAACAAAAAATTGTATATGTATATATTTTTTATTAACATCTAGAGTCATGTGTTCACACGCAAGTGTGTACACTCGTTATGCTCCGTACCATTCTCACGTAAGCCCGAAAGGCAGTGCATGATCGGTATATCTGGCCTCAATTTATCTGAGTTAGGTATATGTATATAAATATTCTTTTATTAATAATGCCAACAATCGATAGGTGTTCACGCTCGTTTGTTCACTCGCCACGCTCTGTATTCCACTCATATAAGCCCGAAAGGCAGTGCATGGGTAATATATTTGTCCTCAGTTTTCTGAGTTAGGCATATGTAAATATTGTTAATATCAATAAAAATTTCAAATAAGAGAGAGAAAGCAATTGAAATTTAAGCACTATTTTTAGTTAATTGATTTGACTTGTTATTAAAAAGAAATCAAAATACCACTTTGATAAACTTTAATAATCAATTAAGGATCCATTTCATAGTTGCATTATGCCTTCAACCGAAACAACTAGCCAAATTAGAGTCTATTTGTTATGATAACTTAATTTTTGTTGGAAGTTTTGACCAGTAAATGACTTAAATTTTCAATATAATGAACAAAACTTATATTTAACTTATTCATGTCGATTTAAAAGTAAATCGTTCATTTGTAAATATTTTCAAAAATTTGCATTCATCTCATTGTAAATAAATCTTGCATTTAGGATTTTCACTTTGCATTTGGATTTTGTGGGTAGTATCCCATGAAAACCCTCACGAGACAACACTCATCCTACTAGGGACACCTAGAGGTTTAACGGCTTATTGCATACGCTCAATGCAATCGTGTTTCATACGAAAACGGATTTATCTTAGTTTTCTTTATTCGAGGATGAATAAAAAGATAAGTATGGGGGTATTTAATGTGCATGTAAATGTGCATATTTTTACTACCATTTTTAATCTAATTTAATTAAATAAATGATCATATTGGGTATTTTAACATGTTTAAATCAAAGTTCAAATTATTTTCAAATCACCATTTATTCATCTTCATATAGGGGCAAAATGGTCATTTTTTGCATATATTAATTTGAGAAAATTTAGTTAGAAATTTCTATGTTAATTTGGTGAAAATCGGATCCAATTACAAGTGGCTTCATGGAAAATATGCATGCACAAGAAGATACAAAGGAATGAAGATGAAAATAATTCGTTTCATGAAACATGGAGGACCCCACCTACCCACTTACCATGACATACAAATTAGGAGCTAATGCACATGCTAATGGCCATTAAAGTTTCATGCATATTTAAATGGTGGATTATCTCATGCTAATGATAACTTGGTGGCCGCACATCCTAGAGGGGTAGTTTGTGTAGTTCCCAAAAATATGAGTAGGATTTCCAAACATGTATAAATACCCCTTATGTTCATGTAACTAGTCTCTCTTCTCTTAGCCTCTTAGCCTCCATTTAGTTTAGTTTGAGGCTAACAAATAAAAACTCATTTTCATTTTCATGGCTACTTAGCCATTTCTTTCATGTAATTTTCTTTTTTATATGCAATTTTAATACATTCTCTTTTCTTTTCTTGTTTATTTCCTTTCATGCTAGTAGTGTAGATCTTTTTATTTATGCAAGTAGAGTAGCTCTCCTTTTACTTTGCTTTCATTTTCCTCTTTTTTTTTCATGTTGAACTCTACATTTGTTGAAATGATAACAAATATGAGAGGCTAAACCCCTTCAATTTAGGCGTAATGAAGCTCTTTTAATCATGTAGCTTCAACATGTTGATAATTTTTGATCTCTTTTTGTGCTTAATGGAAATGTTTGAATGAGTTAAACTTTGTTGTTTTATCTTTGAATTTGATAGCTATGTTGTTGACACCAAATAGGCCATGCTTAGACAAACAAAACACAAATTACCACTTCATCTACAAATGATTATGGTAAAGAAGTGAATGTAGAAATCAAAATTTAATGGTCTATATGTCTAATCAATAGTTAATAGGCCATGCTTAAAATAGATTTTATTTTCAAATTCATTGTCATTTTTTCAGAGAGTTAGCAAGGGATTTAATGGGTGTGTTATAGTTTGATGGGTTATATTGGGCTAATTAATAGCACAAATATTCCATACTTATGATAAACACATCAATTAAATTCACTAATGACCAAAAAAGAAAGATCATAATTTCATGTTGTGTTGATTTATGTGATCAAGAGAGTGAATATATCTTTAAATTTCCTTCTACTCTTATATTTTGATCCACTTTCTTTTGCTAGTTTATTTACATTTTTAGCTTAACAACTTCAATTCTCGGTATAATTTGATTGATAGAAGTTTTAAATCTAAACGATTCCCTGCGGATCGACCCATACTTGTCGCGTACTAGAATTGTACACTATGCGCTTGCGGTTATTTTTAATTTAAATTTATCAGCGATTTTCTAACCTCATAGAAAAACCATCGTCTAACAGGTGGCATTTATAATTATTCTATGGGTTGCTACCAAAGCCGCGTAGCACCCACTCTGCACCACGCTAAAGCCTCACTGCCATCAAAAGTCGATGTACCCCTCTTTGATCCTGCTCTTGCCCCATGTCTTTGGTCCTACCATCGGATAATTGAGAAAGGGCGAACATAAAAGGTAAATACATTTATTTATTTGTTAACAAGAAAACCTGTCAACACCCCAAAGTGGAGTATAAAGTGTAGATGTCTTCTTCGAAAACCTCTTTTGATTAGCTAAGGGCAGTTGGAATCTAATTTCTTCCTTTAATCCACCTTTCGAATAGGTTGTAGTAGTAAGAACTTATCCTTATTCAACCTTTCGACTCAGTCGAAACACCTATATTTCTTTCTTTTAAAACTTTCAAACTAGGTTAATAGGTTTAGTTACCCTTTCGAAACCCTCTTTGAAACAGTTGTGGTGACTAGAGGTTGGCTCTAATGATTTAAGGAAATGGAATAAATGGATGGGATCCATCTTCGTCGAAAGATGACCCCTTATAATGACTTGGGTTTCGACCTACTGAAAAGATGAGCTTTCGATACCTTGGGGTTAGTAGCTAAGGTTTTAAGGAGATTGGTTAAGCAAAGGGTTTCGACTCATTTGAAAGATTGCCCTTCGACCCAGTCGACACAAGCAGATCATAATTAAATCTAATAAGAGTATCAAAACAGCTGCACATTCAATAATATCATAATCTTGCTTTCATTAAGCTAATGTTGTACAAATTGGACAAGTCCTCAGTTTGATTTCAAAATTAGGGTTTACAAATTTAAGAAAGTACAAGAAGGAAGCGAATGAATTCGGAACCCCAAATCTAGAATCCTAGGGTTTTATTTATAGATGTGGGTCGGCACCTTTCAAATCAGTGCTTTCGACTTCGAAAGGCGGCTTTGGTGACCTTTCATTGCCGTCAACATTTTGCCATCCTTTTGCATTGCTTTTGAATGAACTTGAATGCTTTTGACTTCATCGAAAGGGGTAGGTGCGCTTCTCCACTTTGTGTTGCTGTTGCAAGCAAGTAAAAGGTTTGGGCTTTCGACTATGTTGATAAACAGACTTTTGGGGCTTCGAAGGGGTCGAAACATTGAAGGTTTTAAAGCAAAAGGTAGCTTTCGCTGGCACACTTGCTGATTGAAGCGTAACCCCCTCCTTTGATATAGTAGATTGCTAAATTGAACTCTATCAAGCTTTTCTTTCTTAATTGTGAAAGTTTTTGACTAGTTCGAAAGACTTATTTATGCTTTTGAAGAGATTGTTTTGATAGTATATCCTCCCATGGAATGTTAATGAAGGCGAAACCTTTAGTTTTGAAATGTTTGGCACACATATGAATGACTGCAATTTTTTGCCTTCGAAAGGTGTTCTGCAACTTATTCGAATCATGTTCATACATGTGGAAGCATATGTTTCGAAATAAAGCAATTGAAGCGCAATGGTGCTTTCGACCCTTTCGACCCTTTCCAAAGCTTGTGGCATGTCTAAATTTTGCTGTAGCATCCCTTCGACTCCTTCGAAAGGCCTTATTGATGCTATCATCTCTTGTACACCCTTCTCTTCTTTTCATTTTGGTTTCGACAAGGTTGAAATGAGAATTGATGGTAACACTTGTCCACCCACCCTTGCAAAGAGACGCCTTTGACTTTTCAAGTCATCTGCCTCGATACTCCCCCTTTATTTTAGCATTGAGATTTCTGGCATTTTCATATTCTTGCGTAAATCCTGGACGTTTATTGAAATTTGATCGTATGATCCATCCCTCATGCCGACTTCTCTTATAAATCACGCTTTTTTCTTCTTCTCCTTTATTTACCCGCGATTAGGAAACTTCCAACAAGCATTAAAATTTTCAATTTCTTTATAAATTCCTATTTTCAGCTAATAGAAACTCGAATTCAAAATAAGTTCTTATTATTCTGCTTCTCTAATTAACTTTCCACGCTAAATTTTTTATTTTAAAATTCATTAGGTTTGAATTTGACTTACGTTTCTAATTTCATGAAGATAATTTAAGTTTTTTCATTTACATAAAGGTATCCTTTTGTCCATTTTATGGGTTATTCATTTCATTTCCAATGCTAGTTTACATTCAGAATTCATTCGATTTGTTTTTGTTTGTTTGTTTTTGTTTAATGTTTCAAATTTGCATTTTGGGGATTTTTATGATTATTGATTGTAGATTCGTGCTCAAATCAATTTTGTTATTAATTTTTCAAAGTTTTAGGTGAATTTAGGGAAGAAAAGTACTTCACAGAGAAGTTTAAGCTGTACGATTCACAATTTGATATTGTAAATTACTCTTCTACCCTTTCGAAAGGGGTTAAGGTGGCTGATTTCGTTTTGCTTCTTCAACTTCTTTCGATGGGATCGAAAGAAGGTCCGATATCCATCTCTTACTTGATCTTGTCGAAAGTGTTGACGTGGCCAATACGAAGTGGACTTCTTCGAAAGCATAAGCATGCTTGATTATATGCTAACACCTTTCGAAGAAGTTGCCTGATATGCTTCCCTGAATGGTTACATAATATATACTTTCGAAAGCATAACTTTTATTTCATAGGTTTCGAAACCTTTAGTACATGCTTAATTTTAATTTATTTTAGGAGATGCTAGAAGTTAGAAATTCATTCTTCTTTTCATAAACTGGATTGAGGAGAACATATTTTATTTTAGTTGAAAACCAAACCAAACCTTTCGACTTGATCGAAACCTACTGTATCGAACCAAGTTTGGTTGTTGGTATGCTTTCGAAACCATATACCCCTTTCGACTTATTCAAAACCAATTGTAAATAACTGGGATTTGATCATCATTTTGTACAAATATTGTCGAAACATACCAAAGCTTTTTCATTCATATTGATATTACTCAAGCCCATGTCTTTCAACTTAACTAGCATACAGGGTTTCGACAATATTCATATTCCTTGAGTAAAACTAAATTTAGGGATTTTGACATTTTCGAAAGGTTTATTCACGTTGTTTGTAGAATGTTGCTAGTGTACATTTATGTTCAAACTAGTTGACTATTCCTTTTAACAGTAAAATTTCCATTAGGCTTTCGACATTGTTGGAAGGTGTCAGTAGGTTTTCCCATTCCAATTACCCCTTTGACATTGTTGAAGCTCAACGAATTTCTTGTTCTAAACTGACTTTAACAATCTTTCAAGGATATGAAATTATTTATTTTGGTTGATATTTAAATTATTGCAATAGGTTTTCGATGTCCTTGAAATATATCAATAATATTAGAACAAATTATAACTTTATACTGAAATGATTTCACCAGGTACGATCATGGGTGTGAAAAAGGTCTCCAGAAACCAGAAAAAGAAACAGTACCAATGGAAGGATCTTCTTCAAAGAAGGTTGAAGCTGTTTTTAAACATTCCCTTATATCTTCTTAGACCGAGGTTGATGCCATTCTAAAGGACTTTGGCATCACTGGGGTAGAAGTCATTCCTCCAAGCAATAGCGATACTATCCAAAACCTTCAAAAGGATATTTCGCTTATACCGCTATCCATATTTGGCATGGCAGATTCTTGCCTTTCCTGGATTTCTTATCCAAATTCTTGACCTACCAATGCACTACACCCATCCAACTATCTCCCAACGTTTATACATACCGTCTTTCCTTGGAACTTATGGCTCTAGAGTCAGGCATTCCTTCGTTAAATGCCAATGTTCTCAACTATTTGATCTACCTAGTCAAACTCAGCAACCTAAACAATCAGATCTTCAGAGCCAACCCTCTCAAAAAACTGATCTCAAATGGGGTAAACAAATTTAGAGACTTGGAGACGCAATTCTTCTTCGTCAAATGCTTCCTAAATATCAGCAGAGTATTTTCTTCTCCTCGTAAGTTGATCATAGTCTTTATTTCTATTCAGTTACTTTCTTTTACTAATCTACGCTTCTTTGTCAGGTCCTTCCAATAAATATTTAAATGATGAGGACAAGAAAATTATCAAGCTATTGATTGCTGCTTCAAGCTGCATTGGGAACATACTACTCTATTGATTCCATCAAACCTTCAAAAACATTCTCTTCTACCCATTGGTCAACGAGTCCTTAGTCAACTTCCCCAAGTTCAACACACTTCTTGGAGCAAACGCTTCTTATCTTTGGGTGATCCAAAGAACTTCTCCCCTATGTCTCTAATTTTCCCATATCACTTCAATAAACTTAAACATAGTACTTGCAGTTTGTTGTTGTGTTGCTTCTTAAATTACTTCAACGACTCGTAATTTTTTGAATTTTCTACAACCGCTCCTCAAGGCAAACTAATCGCAAGTGATCTAATTCTCCCATCCTCCACATCTATTGTGTCATCCTTGACTCAGGCAATTACTAGGTCGAAGGTGATAGCTAAAAGAAAATTGGGCCAGGTGGCTTTTGCGGGCCCATCCCTCAAGAAGGCCAAAATTGTTGAAGTTTCAGATTCTCCGCCATAAGAAGAAGGTGAGACTGTTGATATTGGAAAAACTTAGGAAAGTCCAATTGTTGAAGCTTCTCTCGATCGATCCAAGAAGACTCCCTAAAAGGACGATCCCCTATCTCGCATCATCGTTTCATGCTCTCCTCATGTCATTGAGTAGATGCAAAAAGACTTGGAAACTTCAACTCCTCCTCAGGAGTTGAACCCTTCTAGACCCATATCACCTATGCCTTCAAGTGATTTTGGAAAAAATAGTTCACTCTATTTTGAACTCTTCATCCTTTACTTCTATTCACCCGCCTTCTTCTGTTCCTGACCTGGCGGGTCATTGTCGGTCCCTAACTGAGCAACAAATTCTGGCACGTTTCACATTATTTATCCTTCTTATTATTGTTTCTCTCTGAATGCTGACTTATGTTATACTTTTCCTTTCAAATTTCCAAAAGTTGGCTCTCTCTTCAGGAAAACGCATTAAAATCTTCAACTGAGTCCTCCAGGCTTCAAGAGGAAATTCTGACTTTGAAATTTCATTATTATACCGCCTTTAAGAAAGGCCGTGACACCAAAAGATTAACTGGAAACCAAAGACAGATCGTCCCCGAAGGTCGGTTGCACATAGACCTACTATGGATGCTAGTAAATTTTGCTAGAGTCTGGATCGGTCTATAATTGAAGCAGCACGACAAGCGAAGCTATGGAATCCAATATTTCAAATTTCAAGTCAATCAGAGCTTATGTGCTCAAGATATTGATCGATCAAAATCGAGTCACTTCAAGCTGTTTGGGGTTTGCTTCGAGTCATCCCAAACTTTACTTCGGGTTTCCAAGCAAAATGCTTCGAGTCAGAGAAGGGACTGCTTTGGGTCTTGGTCAGGTTAGCATGTTTGCAATCTGCTTCGAGTCACCACAACACTTGCTTCGAGTCACCAGAGGATCTACTTCGGGTCAAGGAGACAGCTACTTCGAGTCAGAGCCATGAATCGATCGGCAACCAAGGTCCCCATGCTATTCGTATCCATGCTATTCGTATCCATCAAGTTTGCACTCGTTCCTTTCGTATCCATCGGACAGACACATCTCCCAGGTCGATCGAAGTTGTTCACTTTGTATCGATTAACCAGATAATCAATACGAAATCCAACCCTTTCCATCGATATGAAGTAGCCCACGGATGTCTACTTCGTATCGATCATGTTGACGTATGTTTCGTATCGATCAACTGGATGATCGATACGAAACTATCATTTTCCATCGATACGAAGCCAACACCGGGTGATCGATACGAAGAGTGTGTGTCATGCATCAATACGAGAAGAGATAAGGATCGATACGAAGAGCATAGCACCCGATGGATACGAAGGAAGAAGCAGTCAACGCGGCATAAAAGATGGATCTACCCTAGCTTATCGCTCCACGTCACCATCGTCTGATCGGTACAAACGAGATCGATGCGAACGACATCGATACGAACTCGGCAGCCTTCAACAAACCCAAACTTGCATCGATCATAACTCACAATCTATAAGTCCAAATGCCACCAAATTTTCACAGGAGCTTGTGTACAACCTTAAGAATGTCCACGATTGATCCCAACCCAAAAGGAGCAGTTTTGGATCAATACGAATTTGGTTCGTATCGATCACGGATCGAGTCGAAATGTCAAGGGATCGATCACGTGGGCCCACTCGCATGAGAGAAGGGGTCTTCCGAGATTTGGGCGGGATATTTGCAACCTACGTCTATAAATAGCAGTATACGAGCTTCAGAAAAGGGATCTTTTAGCCCTTCTACACCTATACTCTGTCAAAATCTTCATTATATCTGGAGTGTACTGTTGTAATCAATTGTAACCAGTGAGAACCATCAATAAAACAGAAAATCCTTTAAAGTGGACGTAGGCTACAACGCCGAACCACTATAAATCTTGTCTTTCTACCGCTTTCCTTTTAATTTTTTGAGTGTTCTCCATAGTTGATTCTATTACATACAATCTACCCGCGATCTGTGACTGTGATTTGGTGCTTTCATCTGCAATTGGGTGTTTGTGACCATTTAAGTCGTAAACATTTTGGTGCTTTCGCTGAGAAGGCTAGCACTCAGGGATTATACAACTTAGATTTTGGATCTGAAGGCTTAAGGACTTAGATCTGCAAAACAATGGTGAAGCAATCGGCAAGGAGACCAAGAGCAGAAAGAAGCCAGCATGAAGGAAGTCAGGAGGCTTCCTCAGGAGCGAATCAGGCCTCAGTCTTCATCACCCGAGATAAGATGGAAATGATGATGGAAGCTATGCAGAAGGGAATGCTGAAAAGGCAAGAAGAGATTATGCAGAACCTACTCCAGCAAATTGGACAAGCTAGAGTGCAGAATCAAGAGAACACCACTGCAAAGGGTGCTGGAGATAGGGATCAGGAGCATGGAACAACCAGGATTCAAAATAGAGTAGGACCATTAGGAGCAGCCCATGAGCTGGGGGGCACTCCCCCGGAGAATGTTGATCCAACCTCAGGCAGGATACCAGGCGGAGCTGTTCAACACGGCATTGATAGAGGAATGGATGCTTGTCCAAGAGAGCAGATTCTAGGATTCCCTCACGAACTCAGGGGACAGATCGGAGGCAACGGACAAGGACTACAGTTTAATGACAGTGATAGATTGGCGGAGATGGTCAGACGAGCCATGAGGGGAGGACTAGTGAATAGAGATCTAGAAGATGTGAACAGGAGCCCCTTCGCTCCCACAATTAGGCAGGTTAGGAACCCACCTGAATTCAAGCTACCAACACGGGAGACATATGATGGGAGGACGGATCATGCTGTTCATCTGACAAGGTATATGAGGCACATGGAGGTATTGGGGGCATCGGAGGAGGTCATGGCCTGGTGTTTCCAATTGTATTTGACAAACATAGCAGCACTATGGTTCATGTAATTGGAGAGCGGCTCCATTGGAACATGGACCGAGTTGACTAAGAAGTTTATGAGGCAATTTAGAGTTCACATTTCAAGACCCAAGAACGTATTGAGTTTGACAACAATAAAGCAAAGAACCAGGGAATCTTTGAGGAGTTTTCTGTCACGATTCAATGCAGCGGCAACATCGGTGAGTCGACCAGATCCATCCATGGTTTTGACGGCAGCTGTATTTGGCATAGCTGATGGAACATAATTCAAGAATTCACTGACAAGGGATCCGCCTATGGACTTAGGAGAGTTTTATCATGAGGCAGAAAGGTTTCTGCGACAAGAGGATGCAAATGCTGAGAGAGAGGAAGGAGAGGGGGTTGATGTTTATGCAGTCAAAAGTGGAGATCCGCTCGGAAAGGATTTAGGCAAAGAGAAAAAGAAATGGAAAGCAGAGGACAATTGTGATGTACCAAAGCGGCTGCGAAAGAAGCCGAAATTCACCTCTTATTCAAAGCTAAACGAGACATTAGAGCGAATCTACTATGACACTAGGGGGCGGGTTCCCTACCGGAGGCCAATGAGGAGGGATCCGACCAACAATGAGAGGAAATCAGACAAGTACTGCTTATTCCACGAGCTAAGCGGCCATAGTACAAATGATTGCAAACACTTGAGGGATGAGATAGAAGGGCATATCCGGAACGGCATGCTATCACAGTACGTGAGAAGGCGAGCAGCAACGGTGGAGCAAGAACGGCCACCATCTGCATCAACTGGGGACGGCTCAGGATCAAGGCATCAGCTTGTCATCAACTAATTGAAATAATAACGAATAAGTCATAAACTCCACACTAGTGCGGTTAAGTCGCTTACACATGTACAGGATCACGAACGGTCCTTAGGCATGCTCTGAGACGACTATCAAACGCATTAGTGTAGGTGTTTGCACTTTGACGTCTCTGCTTTTCTTTTGTTTTCTATTCTTTGCATCTGGACTTGATTTGGTTGAACATTTTGGTTGTAAGACTCATTTTGAATGTATATCTGGTATTTGTAATTTCATAACGGCTAAGTCACTTACACATGTACGAGATCGCGAACGGTCCTCGAGCATGCTCTGAGATGGCGATAAACCGCCATAACAAACAATTCGGAAACTCACTCAAACGTGAAATCCAACGTTAATGATACTAAGTCCCCCCCGAGCACACACAACTCGCCACGAACTACACCCCGACCGTGAATGGTCACAAGTCGCCTCGAACGGCACCCGACCGTGAATGGTCACCATTCGCCACGAACGGCACCCCGACCGCGAAAGGTTATAACTCGCCTCGAACAGCACCCAACCACGAACGGTCACCATTCGCCACGAACGACACCTCGACCGCGAACAATCACAACTTGCCTCGAATGGCATCTGACCTCGAACGGTCACATTTCTCCTCGAACAGCAATACGATCTCAAAAGATCGCTATTCATAGTCAGGTACGACTATCAATCTCTTTACTTGTCATTAACAGGATACGAGCATACAGCTTATCCAACTACAAAACACACCTTCTTATCGCAAGGCATGTTTTGGGGGGCAAGTGTTATCCCGCCTTTTAGCAAGGCCGTGACACCAAAAGATTAACTGGAAACCAAAGATAGATCGTCCCCGAAGGTCGGTTGCACACAGACCTGCTATAGATGCTAGTAAATTTTTCACGAGTCTGTATCGGGCTACAATTGATGCAGCATGACAAGCGAAGCTACGGAATCCAACATTTCAAATTTCAAGTCAATCGGAGCTCGTGTGCTCAAGATATTGATCGATCAAATTCGAGTCGCTTCAAGATGTTTGGGTTTTGCTTCGAGTCGTCCCAAACTTTACTTCGGGTTTCCAAGCAAAATGCTTCGAGTCAGAGAAGGGACTGCTTCGGGTCTTGGTCAGGTTAGAATGTTTGCAAGCTGCTTCGAGTCACCACAACACTTGCTTCGAGTCACCAGAGGATCTACTTCGGGTCAAGGAGACGGCTACTTTGAGTCAGAGCCATTAATCGATCGACAACCAAGGTCCCCATGCTATTCGTATCCATCAAGTTTGCACTCGTTCCTTTCGTATCCATCAGACAGACACATCTCCCAGGTCGATCGAAGTTGTTCAGTTCGTATCGATATATGTTTCGTATCGATCAACCAGATGATCGATACGAAACCCAACCCTTTCCATCGATACGAAGTAGCCCACGGATGTCTACTTCGTATCGATCATGTTGATGTATGTTTCATATCGATCAACTGGATGATCGATACGAAACTATCACTTTCCATCGATACGAAGCCAACACCAGGTGATCGATACGAAGAGTGTGTGTCATGCATCGATATGAAAAGAGATAAGGATCGATACGAAGAGCATAGCACCCGATGGATACGAAGGAAGAAGTAGTCAACGCGGCATAAAAGATGGATCTACCCTAGCTTATCGCTCCACGTCACCATCGTCTGATCGGTACAAACAAGATCGATGCGAATGACATCGATAAGAACTCGGCAGCCTTCAACAAACCCAAACTTGCATCGATCATAACTCACAATCTACAAGTCCAAATGCCACAAATTTTCACAGGAGCTTGCGTACAACCTCAAGAATGTCCTGATCGATCCCAACCCAAAAGGAGAAGTTTTGGATCGATACGAATTTGGTTCGTATCGATCACGGATCGAGTCGAAATGTCAGGGGATCGATCACGTGGGCCCACTCGCATGAGAGAAGGAGTCTTTCGAGATCTGGGCGGGATATTTGCAGCCTATGCCTATAAATAGCAGTCTAAGAGCTTCAGAAAAGGGAACTTTTGGCCCTTCTACGCCTATACTCTATCAATATCTTCATTATATCTGGAGTGCACTGTTGTAATCAATTGTAACCAGTGAGAACCATCAATAAAACAGAAAATCCTTCCTAGTTGACGTAGGCTACAACACCGAACCACTATAAATCTTATCTTTCTACCGCTTTCCTTTTAATTTTCTGAGTGTTCTCCATAGTTGATTCTATTACATACAATCTACCTACGATCTGTGACCGTGATTTGGTGCTTTCATCTGCAATTGGGTGTTTGTGACCATTTTTGGTGCAAACAGTCATATCACTTCCCTTTTTGCTGATAAAGATAATGCTATTAAGGAACATGAAAGAATGAGTCCCTCTCTCGCTTAGACAGAGTCTATTATTTCTGAAGAGAGGAAAGCGAAAAAACTTTTGGCTGATGAAAATATGGCCTTGAAAATGGCTTTAAGAGAATCTGAAGATGAGAAGGCTCGAATAATAATCAAAATATCCTCTCTCGAGAAGAAATTGGAGAAAAGGAAAAGTTCGTTAAAGTTGGCTGTTAATACTATCTCTGAACCTAAGAAAAGGGTGTCACAGCTTCTAAGTTCTTCCCTTGATTAGATGATTGTAAATTCTTATGGGGACACCCTTATGCTTGCCTACGCCGACAACATTGAGAAATGCCCAGATTTCAGCTTTCCTTCATTCGACCTTGCTCTCGGCAATAGATTTATGGACAAAGTAGAAGAAATGGAGCATGGATTTGAAGTCTCTGAGAGAGAGGAGATCGATGCCTCCAAAATCTTATCTTTTGAAGTCCCTTCTATCGAAGTAGACTCGGATTCTGATGAAGAAGGTGATGAAGATGAAACTGCCACTGAAAAAGGCGACAATGCTAATCATGACAATGACAATGATGATGATGATAATAATAATGATAATGAAGATTAAGGCCAGGGTTCAAGTGGTAACGGAGGTGGTCATACAGACCTTCATGAAAAAGATGATGATGATATCAACGGAGCTTCAGAAAAGTCAACCTCGATTCGAATGTCCGTGAAGCAAGTCCATTTAAACTTCTTGAGCCTTCTAACTTTAAAGAAGGGACCGCTGACATTAATGTCGAAGAACAAAGAGAGAAAAAGAAGGTCCCTCAAACTTCGGCCTCCATTTCTCAAGTATGGGATTCCTTGTCTAAAGGGCTTTCAATTCCAAGATAATAATAGTTGACGTCTTTTATTTTAGATAAGTAGGAAATCCATTCAACTTTATAACCAAGCTTGCAAGAAAACAAGCAGAAATAAATAACTTATATAGAGAGTTAGATAAGCAGTTAAAAGAACAGAATACCCTTTTTAACATGTATCATAGGCTTAATAAAAGTGCGGTAGTTTTAGCTTCTTTCAAAGATCAAGAGGCTGCCCTCCGACTAAAGAGAGCACGCCTTCGGTACGATAAACTTTTGGGGAAGAATTGGGAACTAATTACACTCTTTTGGATGTTGGTTAAAGAGTGGGATATCCTTATAGATTTCTTATACAAAGCCTATTGTAGACATCCAATTATAGATTTTTCGTACTTAGGCAATTTTAGTAGAAGTCTACTTAGGCCTGTGTAATTAATGCCCCTCTATTGCTCCGCTATAACCCTGCTATATCTCATAGCAGATTTCTACCGCTATGATTTTTCCATATAGCCCTAAATATAGCCTTTCTGCTTTAAGCCCCGCTATTTCCGCTATATCTCGTTATTCCCGCTATATTTTGTTATTTCCGCTATATCTTCTTTAAAAGAAATGAATTGAAAAGTAACATTTATATATTATAAAAATTATGAAATTAATTTATTTAATTGAATTTTTAATATATATTCAGAAATGAAAATACTCTAATATTCTACTGAATTCAATTATGTTATATAGCAGTTTTACGTTTATTTACAATATATTCGCATATGTTTTTATTTAAAATTATTTATGTATTAATTATAATTCAATTGAATGTCAATTTTTCATTTAATTACCATTTATATATTTGTAAAAACATTAAGTACGAGTTTTATATGCTATTTTAGAGTCATCCGCTATATCCTCGCTGTATCCCCGCTATGACTTTTTGCACCCCCGCCGCATTAAACCTGCTGAGCGCTTTAACCGCGCAGACTTAGGCGTTTACATAAGAGATATTTGGATGAGTTTGGATCTGATCCACATCTTGGGGCTTGCTGGAATTTACCATAAGTCAAATCGATTCCTCTTGAGTTTCCTCTTGAAAAACTTAAATATTATAAGGACAAATTTGTTTCAAAATTATTCAAAAAGTCAATTTTATATGAACCAGATGAATATTTATAGTTATGTAATAACATTGATTTGTAAATTTTCTGTCTTAGCTTTCTTTTATGCTTAGTTATATTTTATTACGTTATCACAGAATAAATGTCTCTCAAGCAGCCTCGTTTCTAAGGATTATTTAAGTAGATATGTTAAACTAAGAAGAGATTATCTAGAAAAGGCTTCACTTTTGAAATCTTCAAAATTAGCTAGATACTGCTTTCTTCGAGACTTGCAAAATTTTTACATGGAACATCCTCGCCTTCGTTTTGATTTTCTTGGCGAAGACCAAGAGAATCTTCTTAAGGAAATTCAAACGTATCGTACCAAATTAATATGTAGTCGTGATAGTCCTCTTTCAAGGCAATGGGATTATAGAAAATATCCTCTAGTTATTACCCCGGAAGGATTTAATGCCCTTTTTGATTCCACAGTTACCCTTTCAGCTAATTCCTTAAATAAAGCCAAAAATGTTGTTTCTTAACTTTAAGTGTAAAACAAGTATCTAATGAAATTGTACTTTTTGTTTCATTTCTACTTAAATTGTAATCCTTTATTGTTATAACAAAAGAGATCAATTATTTGAATCTTGACTTTATTTTTTCTTTCTGTTTGTATAAATAGGAGTTATAGTTATCTATAACGTCACTCTCGTCAAATTCAACATCTCGCTTTATCCGTATTAGAGATAGGTTGATAGCAAATATTGAAGCTTAATTTAAAGGATTATAAACAGTGAATGCGAAGCGGAGGCGAGCGAAGTGAGGGCCCGATTTCAGGTAGGAAGTTTTCATTGGATACTCCCGCGAGTCGGAAGGCGGTTGGTCAAGTACCAGAATCCCCTGTTTCTGGATATAACAAAAGTATAATGGTATTCTTGAAGCTTAATTTAAAGGATTATAAACGTAATAAACGTATTCTTTCTCATTCTCGTTCGTCTCACACCGGGTAAATCCTTAATCCTTCCTCCTCAAGATGAAACGCCAACCCTTCTTTATCAACTTCCACGAGACGTAAAAAGGAGACGGCTAATAAAGAGGAACTCCTTAACGATCCTTTGTCTACTCACTTTTAAAACAATGCCGAAGCTCTGGAATGGCACAAAAGATATTTTCTTTAAAAGACAATCGTTATAAATCTCAATGATCAAATCACCAATCTTGAAGCGGACATCAAGAATAAAAACAAAACGATTTCCATATTGAAGCGCCAAATTAAATCAAATCCTTCAATCGATTTTGACCACAGGATGTCTGAACTTCTCCAGCAAATAAGTGATTTGGAGATTAAGTTAAAAGATAGTCAAGCTCAGTGCGAATCGCTAGAGTTCATTATGGGGAATAACATTTCAAACATCGATTTACCAACCTCCCCCATTATTTCATCTGTTGCAAAATCAACAATATCCACTTCTCTTCCAATCCAAAAATTTCCTACTACGACTAATCCTCCTCCTGGCTTAGACGAGAAGGTAGTAGGAGAATGGTACGGGAAAGTTAAATTTGAGATGATGAAATATTTTGATGAATAATAGAAATTGAGGTACTCGCAGTGCAAAAATGAGTACGCAGCTAGGATCCAGAAACTTGAACGCGAAAAGTATCTTCTTCAGAAGGTATTGCTGATTTAGAAAGGGAAAATAAAACCCTTAAAGGTGCAAACAAAGCTTTTAATCATGCTTTAAAAACCCATATTGAATCTATTGATGACGCCGATAAGATAAGAAAAGGAGAAGAAGCTTAAGGAAGTTCTTTGCATTGCAATTCGTCACATTATTGATCCTTTAATCACCGAAAATTTAGATAAGACTGTTCAGGATTTGTGAAACATTCATTTGTACCGTATACTTGTAAATAATTTCATAAATTATGTAAATTATGAAAATTTTGTAGATATCACCTGGTCTGTGGTCTTTTCTTATAATGTTGTTTCTGAATCTGGTTTTTGATAACTTGTACTATGAACTTTGTATTTGTGGATCTTTCAATCTTCTTTACTGATCTCCTTTCCCTGAAAGTATGAAATAAACAATATTCTTTATCGTTATCTTGAAATATATATATATAGAAGTTAATCCATATTACTTGTGAAGGTTAACGGATCATAATGTTGACATATGATATTAAATGAAAAGTAATTCTATAATTGAATACGGTCGAATGTCTTGGAACCCATCTTTGGTAATGATGTGAGAGAACTAAAAATTTAGCTTCAACTATATTGACAGAGTACCGAAGTCTTATGTTATAGAACCAAAAATTCAATTCTGGATTTAATTGTAGATGTTTATCAATTCATCTTCTGGAGATAGCTAATAGAAAATCAATAATAATCATGTAATAGAAGTCCGGGAATCATTGTTTGAAAGTCTGTAGTAGAAGTCCGACGACCTTGATTTAAACATTAGTAAAATAGATCTTGAGCTCAATTAATGATTAGGAATTCATAGAAATCTCCATATCAATTGCTCTAGAACCCTGATTCAGGCATTAATGAATGAAATTTAAAAGTTAAAAGATTCAAAACCCAGATTTGAATATTAATGGATGATAACCAGAAATCCATAATAATAATATCCATGATAGACATTTTGAGCCTAGATCCGGGCATTAATGTGTGAAGTTAAAAATCTGAAACCTAGATTCGGGTATTGATGGATGATAACCAGAAATCCATGATAGTGATCTCCATAATAGGAGTTTAGACCCTAGATTCAGGCATGAATAAATTTCATAATAGTAATAGCCCCGAAACCCAGATTCGGGTATTATGAAGTCTGGGGATTAATAGTGAATGACCCGAAACCCAGATTCGGGCGTTAATAAGTGAAGTTATGAAATTCTCATTTGGAAATCAGTTAGAGGCTATAGATTCTCATTTAAGCCTGCCATTTTGCACTGCTCTTTGGGTTTTGATTCTTTTGGCATGTGCCATCCTTTAGGCCTTGTATGTTGTTGCTGTTTGATTTGCTACTTCTCAAGCTTGGACGTCTTACCCCATTGTTTGATGTGCTACTTCTCGGGTTTGGATATCTTAGTCTGTTGTTTGATATGCCGCTTCTCGAGCTCGGACATCTTAATCCATCGTTTGATATGTCGCTTCTCAGGCTCAGACGTCTTAGTCCGTTGTTTGATATGTCGCTTCTCGGGCTTGGACGTCTTAGTCCATTGTTTTCTGGTGCGCTTGGTTAGCTTATCCACAAGCAGGACCCAAGGCTTACCCAACCTCCTTCCAGGAGGCGCCTTGACCTGGCCATAGCGTGGCATGATCAAGGGCTTGTTCGGTGCCGTGGCCGAGCCATAGAGTGGCGGGACCAAGGGTTTACTCTGTTCTTCCTCCAGGAGGTGCCTTGACATGGCCACAACGTGCGCGATCAAGGGCTTGTTCAGTGCCTTGGCCAGGCCATAGCGTGGCGGGACCAAGGGCTTACTCCATCCTCCCTCCAGGAGGCGCCTTGACCTGGCCGTAGCATGGAGAGGTCTCGATGCTTTAACCTGGCTGTAGCATGGTGCGGATAAAGGCTTACTCTAACTCCCTCCAGCAGGCGTTTTGATCTAGCCAACTCGGCGCGGACAAAGGCTTTGACCGTTTAAGGTAATGTGCAAATAAAAGAAGAATTTCACTCCTAACCATGTAGATTTTTCTTAGTAAAGTAGTACTTTATTGACTTTAACTACGATCTCTTTACAAACCCATTAATTTTGCCTTGTCTTAACAAATTGATTATCATTCCTTTGAGTGCTCTGCATTGATTTGTTCCATGACCATTCATCACATGGTAGTGGCAATGGGATCCTTCCAGACTCCTTTCATATTTAGGCTCTCTCTTTTAGGATGGCCAATAATTGAGTTCGTCCTTGGTTAGTAAGTCAACGTTCTCTATAGAGAGTCTTGACTTGAAGTTTGTATTTTGAGGATGGTTTCTAGGCTTTTTATTACTTGGTTCTTCAACGACCAGTTTTTTTTCAAAAACCTTTGAAGTTCACATGTAGGTATTGTCCCACTTGTTGCTTAATGCCATTTATGTGCAAAGGCGTTGTAATAAACCATCATTCCCTCTTCAAAGATTGTGCCTTTGGTGTATAGTTGAATTATTTTCCTCATTTGATCAAATAAGTTATCACTTTCATTTTTCATTTCTTCTAAGGCAAAGATAGGGGTGTAGCCAATATGGAAAGAGTTTAAACTCCATTTATCTGGTTCATAAATTTAACTTTTTTCATTGTGATCCTTAAAGCCTTCATCCTTAACAGATGTTCTTCATGTAGATTTGAATCATTAAATGCTCTATGGGAGAATCCAATTGGATATGGCTCCGAGGATCCTTGCTATCTAATGACTTTGCTAAGATGAAGTAAAGTCTAAAGTAGGTAAGATTGGAATAGAATTGGGTTAGAGGAAAGTGGAGTTGGAAGTTCAACAAAATTGGAGGTTCGAGCCCTCTTTCAAACACCAAAAATGTTAACAAAAAAACTTTTCAATACCCCAAAGTTGAGTATAAAGTGTAGGTGCCTTCTTCGAAACCCTCTTTTGCACTACACCACAAAGGCTAATTAGGCAGTGCTTAGGGCCGTATCAAAAGTCATTAGGCATGGCCATAAGCCGTATCAAAAATAAGCGTGTTTAACCATTACATACGGCCCATGGCCGTATCTAACTATCCAATTAGATACGGCCATGGACCGTATCTACTTGTCGAATTAGATACGGCCATGGGCCGTATCTAATTGGAGATTTAGATACGGTCATGGGCCGTATCTATTTCGACAAGTAGATACGATCCATGGCCGTATCTAATTGGATAGTTAGATACGGCCATGGACCGTATCTACTTGGATTGTTAGATACGGCCATGGACCGTATCTAATTGGATAGTTAGATACGACCATGGACGTATCTAACTGGAGAAATAGATACGGCCCATGGCCGTATTTTCCCATTAGATACGGCCCAAGGCCGTATTATCTAACGTTGACTCATCAAAAGTTAAGGAACAAGTAGCATCTGATATAAGAGCAAATGCACTATCAAATAATGCGAAGGAACTTGTGGTAAAATATCAACGCAATATATAACAATGCAATAACATAAGAAATGAAAAGAAGTGCAATTAAGAGTAATCAACTAGCATAGCATCATTATGATATTCCTGAAGGTTTCAGAGAAGTGCTTCATATCAAAATAACTGACGTACAGTTATTACATCAGATTGCTTAAATTGCAATTTAAACCATAATAATGTTGTTAATCCCGTGCAGGTTCCCATTGAAGTAACGAGGCCTGATAATCAGCCTGAGAGTATCCAAACAGCTTCTCAAACCTCTAACTTACTCACTACTTCACCTGCAAGCAACATTGAAGGGGACAAGTTAGTGAATGTCAATGATAAATGACATGAGATCATATCGGCAGAAAGCCCAGAGCTAATCAAAACTAAAAAACTTTCAAATGGAGGCTCAGGTTGTTTCTGGGATTGAGGTCATTTGCTGCAACTTAAGGATGACTGAATTGGCAGTAGAGTGATTCTTTTAATTTCTCTTTTTAATATATATAAAACTGAATGAATGAATCATGGTTTATTGGTTTATTTACGCTCCTGACTGTCATTTTTTCTTTTTAGTTGATTTTGGTGGTAGATTTTAGGATTTTTCTTTCGTCTCCTTCTTTTCTTATTTATTTCTTATTTACATTCACATGTCTGCATCACAAATATTTGCTCATGAATATATCAGGGGTTTTAAGGGTA
This sequence comes from Allium fistulosum, assembly GCA_030737815.1. Taxonomy (NCBI): domain Eukaryota; kingdom Viridiplantae; phylum Streptophyta; class Magnoliopsida; order Asparagales; family Amaryllidaceae; genus Allium; species Allium fistulosum. The sequence goes on from JASFAW010000014.1 coordinate 13,803,862, forward strand.
GTGGGAAAATGAGCACCGTAGTTGATTTACAAAAGAAAATCAATAGCATTAACAGATTTTCTCACACACGATACGAAAGAAAGGGATTCCTTAAGAAATGGATAACATTAACTGGAACCATGCTTCATTCATCTTCCATTTAAAATATGGAGGGAAAGCTTAAGGAAACAATAATGATGTAGGACGAGTATCCTCGTGTTTCTTTAAACCAATTATGAAATCTGAGTTTGATGTTATTCATCTCATGTATGCTAGTGGCTTTCAGTTTTGAAAAAAGCTGATGTTATGTGTGCGTTAGACTTGAAAAATGTATTTAGAAACACTAAAAACTTTTTAAAGTCCCAGGGCTGCAACTCAACAGTCAAAAACCAAAGATATTTTTCAGCAAGGCATAAATAAGAAATATGTGATGTGTTAGGGTTTAATTAATTTGGAAATTACTAATATTTGCCCAGTTTTTTACTCTGTAACACTTCTGCGAAACTTAACGGAAACATAAAAATATTTGTACCGGGTTTTTGGTTAGCCAGCTTGATTTGAAGATTATTTCGACTATGTTTCTGCTTGAATCCTCCGGTCCCAGTTCTGATACTGCGGGATATTTATTTCATTGTTACGGAATCAGTGGTCGTTTTAAGTACATAAATAGTATTTATATCTGAATTTGTGTTTGTCAAACTGAAAATCAGAAACATAAATTTAATAGGTATCACATATTAAATTATAGAAATAACTCTTGGAATTCTTCCATTTTAAGAAGATTGAATTTCTTTAATTCTAGCAAATTCTTTTTTAGTTTATGCTCATTCAACTTTATAACTCTGTTTCAAAGAATCCAGTATATTTAGAAATTGCTAATATGATAGCAATATCTATTGAAAATATGCAGTTAATTGTGCCATATTCACTTATTCATCAAATAAAAATAAAAATGCAGGTTCACAATTGATATCAATTTATGTATGTTCTTTTATGATAAAAAAATGATAATTATTATAAACTAAAATAAATAATCAATAAATGGAAACTTGTGAGAAAGCATCTCAAAACTAAATCATTTGACATTCCAATCCTTTTCCCAGGAGAGGCTTGCTTTGGCCACTAGCTTATACGTGTGTCTTTTAAGTCGCATCTACGTGTTCTTTCTATATCAGCAAAAGAAAAAGGAGCAAATGACAAACGAGCATAATTACTTCGGGAACATTTCAAAACTTGTGAGAAAGCTTATCTAATTTTCTTTTGCCAACCCCATTCATGTTAGTGCAATTCAATGGCTAGCCAAGGTATCCTTGCACCATACTTGTAAGAAAGATATATTGGATATGGACATACACTTTGCTACTAAGGAATGACATGTTAAAGATAAATAATTTTTGGATGAGCTCACATACCTGCTAAAGATATCGAATCATAATCTTCGGATGGCACACATACCCACCCACTCCAACATCAACAAAGGTCTCTGCAAATTGATGATTTATTTTGTTGGTTCTCTCATCTGGTAGCAGTATATTGTCCAAAACCAATTTTTCATGAGTGGATGGTACAGATTTCCCATGGATTTTGGACGATGTAGAATCTCGACATACAGTACCTATTGCAATAAAATTTATTGTCTAGATCTATCCAACAAAATAACTGCATCGAAAACAAGTAAGAATAAAAAGCAACTAATAAATACCTGTTGCTATTATGTCTAGATCAGAGTTGAGGATTTCACATTTTTGATTGTTCACCACATTGGTCGTATCCTGGGATTGAGAAACAACGAATTTAGAAGCATTGGGTTGTGTGTTGCGTTCCCCTTGTTCTATGTTTCCCACCATGTTGATCAGAAGCTCCATTTGCCCAGACAAATTTCCTACTGTACTCTCCAAATTTCCCACCGTACCCTCCAAACTTCCCATCCTCATTTTCAACTCAGCATTGTCTCCACAAACATGTTTCAATCGTTTATGTGCAATAGCAGAAGCCTTAATATTAGTCTTTGGTATGACGGTCCCAACACCGCGGCTCCTACCCCTTGTATCCTTTCCCATCACTTGTCATACGATATCTTCATCCACTGTCAATTTTTCTTCATCACTATCAGTGATCTTTTCCTTCAATTTCGCAATTTGATCCTGAGATTGCATAATACTTATATGGACACATAGTGCATAAAAGAAAGAAAATTGCTCATGTTTAACTTTAGGAATAAAAATAACTTACGAAGTACAAAGAATTGACATCTGATATGCTACCATCTTTTTTCGTGTGCGTCTTCTCCCATACATGACGACGGTTGATATTTGCAGATGGATTTGCAACGATCTGCAATATATAAAACAGGAAAATGGGCTGAAGGAAGTTTTTATTTCTGTTTTTGGGCCTACGGACGCGCATGTTTTTTTTTCGTCTAAAGGACGCGGGCTTACTTTTTTCTTTCTAAGGACAAACTTCTATAACATTTAAATTTTCCTCTGTGTTTCTTCTCCACCTTCTTTTTGATATTACTGATTCGTGTTCGTCGATCTTCTCGATTCAAGGACGCGTTTTGTATTCGATCTTCTCGATTGTCATTCATCTTCGTCGTGTTTTTTCATCGTCGATCTTCATCGTGCTCTGGATCTTTACAATTTCGTTACATTCAGGTATATTATTTTTATTTGTTTCGATATTCTTTTTATTTTTCTCTGATAAAATATCGTTCGATTAGTAATTGCTTTTTTTTGTTTTTGTACGTTGTATAGATTGTCTTCTTCCAGATTTCAGTTCCTATTTTGGATTTGTTTCAATGGCAAGGTAAGATTTTATTGTGTATCATTCTGTTTCTTCAGTATAGTTTAAGGTTTTACAATTTTACTGTTCATCTATCTTACGAGTGAATTTCATATGTAGTTTTTTTCGTTATGCTATATTTATATAGCATTTTTTGCTGTTGTATTCATATTTTGTTGTAATTTGCTTGTGCTCTGTTCATTTATCATCTGCTTTTTAATTGATTTATATTTCTCTTATTTATGTCTTAATTATCATTTTGATTTGTTATGCTATGTTAATTTAACATTTTCTGTTGTTGCTCTGTCATAATATTAAGTAAGTTTGTTAACTGTTTTTTTAATTTCTTTTGCAGTACTGATATCTATGATGATGAATCAAAAAGTTTGCTAGTTATTTTTGAACATAATGGGAATTGCTATTCTTGTCATCTCACGACGGGCTCCTCTTTGTTTGGTGTTAAGACTGAAATCTGTGAAGTTTGGCCACATCTAAGTCCATTTTCTATTGAGATATCTTATGTTCTTGAGAATAAGAATATAATCATTGATACTGATTCAGATTTGATCAGTATTGTGTGTTTTTTAATTTTCAAGAAGAGTCAATATTTTAAGTTTACTGTTAAGGAAAATGTTTGTGTTAAGGAAGCTGATATTGCTGGCTGTGGTTTAGGCAATGCAAGTGTTCAAAGCTCTTCAATTGGTAGTACTTCTGGTTCAAATAGTGATTCACATGCTGATTCTTCTTATTATTTGAAAGATATGTTGAAGAAAGGTTGTCAAAAAACTATTGTGGATTTTCTTGGTTTTTGTTTTAATGGAGCTGAGGATTTTCGGGAGTTTTTAATGGCATATCAAATAAAAAATGGTTATGATTTGATTTTTATAAGAAATTCTCCAGATAGAATATCGGTTAATTGCTCTTGGTTGAAGGATGGTTGTAAGTTTTATCTTAATGCTTCTTCGGATCCCGGTCTACTCTCTCGGTTTTTTATTAGAACTTACAATTTTGCTCATTCGTGTGGAGGCGGTCTTAGAGATGTTAATAAAGTTAATATTTCAAGTAGATTTGTTAAATCTTTGATTGTTGATCAAATTCGAGATGCTCCTATGAAGAAGCCAACAGATATAATGAAGGAATTTAGAAGAGATTACAATTTTACTCTTTCATATTATTATGCTTATAGCGGAAAACAATTGGCTTTGAAAGAAATATATGGCGATGATGCTATGTCATATAATGATTTACATTGGTATTTAGAAGCGTTGCAAAAGTATAATCCTGGTAGTTATGTGGCCCTGGAAGTTAATGGTTCAACTGATCAGTTTGAGAGAGTTTGTATTGGTTTTGGTGCTTGTCTACTTGGATTTAAACATTGTCGGCCATTAATATTTTTAGACGCAGCTGCTTTGAAGGGAAGACCGGGTGTTTTGTTAGTTGCTACTGCTAAAAATGGTAATCAAGGTATGAGTTCCATTTTAGTTTTTTTTTATTTACTCATTTGTTTTTCTAGTGATGATATATTAAACTATCATTGTTCAAAGTTGTTCATAATTATAATGCAGCCATGTTTACACAAGAATTGTTGGCTTTATTTTATTAAATGATTGACCTGGTTATAGTACAAATGTTTATGGTAGAAATGTTTACAAAAACATGAAATAAAATTTTATGCAGCAGTAACTAAAAGACTTTTAAATAACGTATGCTATATTCATATATCATTTTGAATTTACTTTAACTGTGTATAACAGAAATTATTAACCTTTAATAATGGTTTTGATGTTTAATATAATCCATGTTTCTCATTACTGAGCTGTCCTTAATTATTTATTTTGTAGGTTTCTTTCCTCTTGCTATGGGTATTGTTTCGCACGAAAATGAATCTAATTGGTCTTGGTTTTTATCCCATCTGAAAGGAATGCTTAATGAAGATCGACCTTTAGTTTTTATGTCTGATCGTCAATGGGGACTTGTTTTAGGTGTTCCCAAAATATTTCCTTCTTCATATCATAGCTATTGTTTACTTCACATGGAACAGAATATTGGTACTGTTGTCAAGGCGGGTAAAGGTGATTCATCTATTGTGGAGTTGTTTAAACTTTGTGCTAGAGCTTCTAATGTGTATGATTTTGAGCGATATCTTTCCAAATTTAAAGATATTGGGGGTATATCTGCAGAAAAATTTTTAAGAGATAAACCGTTTGACCATTGAGCAGATTTGTTTTTTCAAGGAAAGCGTTATGGTGAGTATTCTTCTAATGTTGCAGAAAGTTTCAACTCCTGGATTTTGGAAAATAGAGTTATGCCTATAACTTCCTGTTTGGATGGTATTCGTGTGAAAGTTATGGAGCAAATGGCGAGACGAAGAGAGGAATGTTGTCTATGGACAACATATCTTTGTCCTGTTATGGAGGAACGTTTGTCAAAGTTAGTAGAAGATGGCTTTGGTTGGGAAGTTTTTAAGTCTTCGGAATTTTTGTTTGAAGTTAAATCTCCTAAGTCACAGGTTGTTGATCTTAAAAATCGTTTATGCTCTTGTAATCAATGGAGAGTTACTAGTTTTCCATGTGCTCATGCAATTAAGTGCATTAACAAGTGTAGATTATCAGTTTATGATTTTGTGGAGGACTATTTCACTGTTACTGCTTTCAGATCTTCATATGCTAATGCTATCAATCCAATTCCAGATTTTGATAAGCCAATTGTTGCTGAAAATAATGTTTTGATTAGGCCTCCTAAAGAAATTCGTGGTGCTGGAAGACCATCTACAAAGAGGCGTGGTGGATTTGGATATTCTCAAAGTAAAAGAAACAGATGCAGTCAGTGTAATAAAGTTGGCCACAACAAAAGGAATTGTCTTGGTTCTTCAAAAATTTAATAAAATCTATGTGTTTTGTTACTGCAATTGAGAAGTTTTTTAAGTTTACAGCTGCTAAAGCTTATAGAAAAATGCAGTTAGACATTGTGAAATCATTAGAAAATAAAATGTGATATGTTTTGGTTATTTTTTTTTAAAATTTGTGATATCTGCTGTTCCTCTGCATTTTGGTATTGATATTGTATTCAATGTTATATGTACTTATCATTTCAATTGAATGCTAGTTGTAACTAGCATTTAATTATAATTAGTATTCAGTGTTCTGTCATTGAAATCAATCATCTTTCATTGTATACAACTGAGTAAGCTTTTGAGCAAGAATGAAGGATTTGATGATGATGATATACTGTTTATATGATTACTTGGTTAGATTATTTTAGTGGTTTTGTAATGATTTTTCAGTATGATGATGTATTGTTTATATGAAATTGTGGAACATCTGTTCCCATATTTCTTCTACACTGCATCTGAATATCTTCTGTTATTGTTAAAAACAGCAGTTGGAAAAAATAATTAATAGTAATTTGTAAATGAGATATCTTCATTATGCAAATTGCATCTCTCTGTTTCAGAAAATTACATATCCATAATTGCCTATATCTGTTTATCATTTCAGTTTGTAAATGAGATATCTTCTGTTATTTTTAAATGAGATATCTTCATTACAATAAAACCACTATCTCCATGTTTCTACCCCAGCACTTACCATATCCATAATTGCCTATATCTGTTTATCATTTCAGTTTAATGCTAGTTATAAGTAGCATTACAGTGTAAACAATAGCCAACATATTTGAAATGGAGTTGAAACATTGGAAATGATATAAAAATTCGATATGGATAAATTCACACATTATTGATCACTGTTCAATCACTGAGAAATGTATTTTCGCATAATGCTAGTTCTATCTAGCATTTCAGTATAAAACATCATTTGGTACATCAGAAATACAATAAAAGCATTATAAAACAAATAAAAATGACACTTGAGTATATTGATAGTTTATACATTGTAGTTCATGCATTGAAATTAGACAACTATTATCAAATCAAATTCAAATCAAGAAGTTCAAATTCATCTCCACAGTTTATACATTGAGAACAAAATTCAATTACTGGAAAACATATAAAACTTCATCTCAGACTCCATCTCAGATTCCATCTTAGACTCCATATCAGACTCTTTGTAGAGTTTCTCGAAGAGTTCAAATATATCCAAAGTTTTTCGAAGTTACAATGCAACAGCTTTTTTATGTAGAATCTTTGCAGAGTTTCTCCAGTGACCAACTGTATTGTGGATCATTGAGTATGCTATACACCACTACAGCTCTTAGGTTTCTAAGCATTTCCTTTGGATATTTTTCTGGTACCTCATCCTTGTCCAGTTTTTTCATGTTTACCATGACAAAGAACACACAATCAAGTCTGTTTCAAATATACAAATGTTAGTTCATATTACAGTAAAACCTAATTCTAAAATAATATTGCTATTTTTACTCCAGAATTCGAAAACATAGCTTTATATTTCGATCACAATATTAATCAATGCATTCATAGAGACAACATTGCTGTGTGTGGAATGTGCATGCTTATACATTATCTTTTTGTTCAATAAGTGCAGATCAATGAACTGTTAATTAGCAATGCTAGTTTTAATTATCATTTTGCATATTTCATGCATTCTTCTGCAATTTAAAAATAGAAATGATAGTTTAAACAAGAGAAGAAATGAAATTATTTACTTACGAATCTGAATCCTGTGGTGGGCTTTTTGGCTGCAGCATTTTAGGTTTGTGAAATTCTTTGTTCAGTATTCCTAATTCTGCCCATTTTGTCTTGAATATCAATTCAATTTTGTCTTTCTGCAAGAAGTAAAATTAGTGCTGTATATTAATGTTAGAGTGATTTCAAAAATATACTTTTCTTACAAGAACGAAGGCTTGGTTGTAGCTGGGGTTTGAAGTCCTTGTTGATCTATTTTTTGGTTTTGTTGAATCATAATGACTCCACTGCATTGTTTCATAATTTAGCATCAACAAGCTCCAATGGTTTGCGTAATGTAGAGGAAAGAAAATTTTCTCTGTAAATTCATCTTTGACAATGACATCTACTGTTGGTATAACTATGTCTTTGATCACAGTTTGCTGGTCATGTGTTAAAGCATTCTGCACATTTATATGTATTAGAATACTTTATATTAATTTTTAACATTTATATTAAAAAGATTATACATACCATCATCATTGTGGTGAAGTAGTAACTGTGTTCATACATTTCTTGATTGTAATAAAACCAATCAATAATCTGTTAAACCAAACAACAAAGGTTGTAAGTTTCATGGGATAATTAATTTATTTTGGATCAGGAATATTAATGCTAGTATTCATTTTCATTTATATGTTTACTACATTGTATGCGTTGAAAAATGCAAATGATCATTTAATCAGTCATCTTGGACATTCTATATATTTATATGTGGTTTACAAATATCAATGTTATTTTTAACTCCCATTCTTTCATTCAATACATTTATATGCAGTTTGAAATTTGAATGCTAGTTTTAACTATCATTCTCTCAGTCTATACACTTATATGCACTTAAAAAACTATGAATGCTAGTTTTATTACTCATTCTCCCATCCTAGACAGTTATCATAATTTTAATTTGATGCATACCTGTCCATCTGTAACCCCCTCGAACAGAACAGCTTCCAGCATAGATTTAACTATTGTGATTCCTCCTTTGTGTCCTTCATCTTTTTCATATGCTACAGTGCTGTAATTGAAAATTAATAATTGAACTATATTTTCCTTCAATTTTATTTAGTAACAAATATAATGAAATAAAAAATATTAGAATTCTTACTTCTCATTTTTGTTAAAGTTGAAGAAAGTAAGAATTTTGCTTTTCTTCATTCAATAATTGTAGAATACTGCTTTTTGTGATATCCTTACTCTTGTAGGTTTTACTTGATTGCGAGTATCCATCAACATCAATAATTTCTTCATTATCAGTTGTTCTGACTTGTTCATCTGTTTCAGTTTCAGATTCATGTTCATAATCTGATTCTTCATTTTGTTCCTCTTGTTTCTGTTCATTTGTATTTTCTTTCTGACCTTCCTTGGTTTCAAATTGTTGCTTTTGGTTTTTATTGTCAACATTTTTCTTTGTTTTTCTGCACACAATTTCATATTGGCAATCAGAATCAATTTTACTCCTTCGTTGGCGCTTTTTAACCCTTAAAACTAAAGAGCTTGGTTTCTTCTGCGTTTTTTCATGCACTGCTGGTGATTTTTCTGTTGCCTCTGAAGGTTTGTTTTGATCCTGTTGTTCTTTCTCTTTCCGCATCTTTTCAATTTCCTGAGTTATTTTGAGATCAAATGATGGTGGTTCTATTTCTACTTTTTCTTTTGATCTTAAAATCTTGATTTCCTTTTTCAATTGTATGACAGTGCCTTCTGCTTGTATTCTTTTATGTTTTTCCTTTTCTAATTCTTTTTCACTTTTCTTCAATTTATTTTCCAATTGTATGATGTACTGCTGCATTGTCTCAACTTGGTCTTTTGATGTCTCTTCCACATTTTCTATTTTGTGCATCCCAATATTCTCATTATTATCCAGCTGGACAAATTTTTGTTGGCTTTTTTGTTGAAGAAGTGCTTTTTCATCTTCAGTCAGATTTCTTATTTCAACAAAAATCTATGTAATAACATAAATAGTAATGAATCAGGTAACATACAAGGATGAACTAATTTTATATATAGTTGTCATTTTTCATGTGATGCTATATCTGACTATCATTCTTTAGTTATACTAGTGTTATGATATAATAACAAAATGACAACTGTTGATATACACTATGTTATGATATATTTATCTATCATTATATATTTGTTATACTAGTGTGATAAATAATACCTTTCTACTGTCCATGTTTATCAATGCTTCTCTTGAGATCACCTTTTTCAAGCTTGCAACATTCCACCTCCCAAATCTAGGTAAGTTTGAACAGTATGTTGCTAATGGAGGTATCAAATTCACATGCTCACATAGGAAAAACTACAAATAAAATATTACTTGTTAAAACATATAATGTGTATAATTTAATTTATACAGATAGATGCATGAACATAAAGTTAGATTGCTGTACTTACAATAGGGAGCATGGAACAACCTGGCATGTTTCTTGGCTTTGTTTTGAAAGTTGTCAAAGCTCTAATCAGTGAATGATGAATTGTAACTGGCCAAGATACTGAATTCATTTTGTTTTGGTCTAGGATATAGGGAATATATCCCCATGGTAAGTATCTTTGGTTGTCAGGAAAGAAGAAGGTTATCATTGCAAGAATTATAAGCAATTTTGGAAAATCATTTTCATGTTTAAATTGTTGTGTTTCTAGCACATTATTTATCTTAGAAATTGTAAGATCCTTTGTTATGTGCTCTATTGTTCCAAAGTTTCTCAGTACAAAATCTTTGCAATTGTCTGGGAGTATTTGTAAACTCATTTTCGGTACTGGAAAAATATTTACTCCAGACAAAGGTAAGCTAAAGATAATTGCAATATCTTCAGGTTTGATTTTTAAAAAAATATTCCCTACTTTAAAAGCTTCATCATTGATAGAAAATGTTTCTATTATATCATCTAAGGTTGTAGATGATTTTGTAAAAGCAGGTATGGATAAAATTTCTTTAAAAAACACTAGCATGAATTTTTCAAACGGTGTTTGTTTTAAATAATTTAATTGGTCTATAAGATAACCTCCTTTTTCCTTGATTTTCTTGAAAATTTTTATCATTGGCAGTAAGCTACATCTATATTGAATTTGTTTTTGAGAACTTTCTTTGGTTTTTTTCCTTCAGTTTTTTTTGCTTTCTCCAATGTTTTACCTTTTGATCCCTGTACAAAAAACTGTGAATGAATAATTCGGTATTTAACAAACTATAATATTGTTTTTATGTCTCATTTTTTCAATGCTTTCTTATTTTTATCTATCAATTTTTTCAACTATGAAAGCATAATTTACTAATGATATATACATCTATCATTCTTTTTTCAAATGCTATATTTGTCTATCATTTCTTTTTTTCACTGTATGCTTCTAAAGTCGAAATATTGAATGCTATGTTTGTCTATCATATTATATTTTAATATGATGCATACAAATCAAATGATATATTGAACTATCATTCCATAACATTCAAAAACAGTAAATCAAATGATATATTGAACTATCATTCTATAACATTCAAAAACAGTAAATCAAATGATATATTGAACTATCATTCTATAACATTCAAAAACAGTAAATCAAATGATATATTGAACTATCATTCTATAACCATCAAAAACAGTAAATCAAATGATATATTGAACTATCATTCTATAACCATCAAAAACAGTAAATCAAATGATATATTGAACTATCATTTATCATACTATACTAGCAAATACTGTAAATAAAATGATATATTCAACTATCATTCTATCATGATATGTTTCTCCAACATTTTTTTCAATGCTATATATGTCTATCATTCTATAAATATTCATCTTATCATTGTCTATCATCTGTCAAAGACTGAATGCTATGTTCATCCATCATTTCATATTTCAATATTACACATGCAAATCAAATGATATACTGAACTATCATTAAAAAATTATCCATCTAATTATTTTTTACCATCAATATTATACATGCAACAAATCAAATGATAAATTCAAATCAAATGATATACTAAACTATCATTAAAAAATTATCCATCTAATTATTTTTTACCATCAATATTATACATGCAACAAATCAAATGATACATTCAAATCAAATGATATACTGAACTATCATTAAAAAATTATCCATCTAATTATTTTTTACCATCAATATTATACATGCAACAAATCAAATGATACATTCAAATCAAATGATATACTGAACTATCATTAAAAAATTATCCATCTAATTATTTTTTACCATCAATATTATACATGCAACAAATCAAATGATACATTGATCTATCATTCAATAACAAATCAAATAATCAGTTGTTTTACCTTTGTTTTTCTTTTTCTGTTGACGTTTTCATCAGTAAGCTGTTGTTTCTTCCTTTCGTCTTCATTCATAGTTTTACATGCCCTAGGTTTTTTCGTCCTCTTTGTATCTTCGTCAATTTCATCCGAATCAACAGCCGTTGATGAAGTAGTTTTTCGCCTTCTCTTTACTGTTGTACGCATAGCATTGGAAACTCTACTTTTTGAAATCGTAGGTTCATCATTTATTTGTTCAGGATTTACTGAAATATTTTGATTTACGTCGATCGACTTAGATTCTGAAGTCGATTGCGCTTTTAAATCAGTTTGAGGAAGAAATTGATTTCGGTTTGGGTTGCCATTGTTTGTTGAAGAAGAAATTTTGTTTGCAGAAGAAATTTTGTTACAGAAGTATTGTTTGCAGAAGAAATGAAACTACAGAAGTACGAACGAAATACAATTTTTGGCACTTGTCCTTCAGACCAAAGTTTAATTTTAACGTCCGTTAAAATTAAATTTTATTAAACTTTTTCCTTTAAACTAATTTCCTCTATATAAAATATGTTAGTTGTGATTTTTATCATTTTGAAAAAAAAATATGAATATAACTTACCATTTCGTGTTCTATTCTAGCGTGACTTTTACGGCCTGTATGGTGAGCATAACTGAGCAATGATCTATTTTTTTTGGCTAACTCCCTTCTTCCGCTCGCTTCAGGCGTTGCTTTATTTTTTATGAACTCGTTCCAATCTTCTTGAGCAATTGTAGGTGGACAATTTTTCATTCGTTCTTCGTCATTGTCGAAAGTGTCATAAAAACTTGCTCTCAAGTTTTTTTTGTGTCTCCTAAAAGCCTCGGACATTCTTTTTAAAAATATTTCTTTGAAAGCGGGTCGAGCGCATACATTTTCTGCAAAAGTAAAATACATAAACAATTTAATCAGTTCTATCAGACTTAAAACGGGTTTCAGAAACCGACTGCATACATTGCAAATAGAGTGACTGACCATAAATATTTTTTAAATATCGTCAGAAATGAATCAAAGTAAAAACTTACCACCAATTGGTTCCTAACATCATCCTTATATGTACCGGGTACTTTGTTCCAACTTATGTATGATATCGGCACATGAGCTCTTACTAGTTTACCCAGCATAGTGGCGATTTTTCCAGCGTTTTCTGAGACTGGAATACCAAATAAGTTTTGATCAACTATTTTTTCTTCTGAACATGATGAATGTGATGATGCTGGATTTTGTGACATAACTGTAAAATGCTGGATTTTCTGAATACCAAATAAGTTTTGATCAACTCAGCTGCCTTGAAATAAAAATGAAATCAACATCACTGTAAATTTTAATTTAGATTCCACGTTTAGTTTGGTTCAATGATATCTCAAACTCCTACTACCCCAAGGAATAGGAATTCAAACGAGAAATGAAGCATTTAACAATTCATCAGTTAACAAATGGTTTTGGTAAGGTCTTCTAATTTTTCATTATCTTCAAAAGCCGATTGATAGACGGTAGGAAACTCAATGTCATCCACATTTGTAGTCAACCGTTTTGGTGTATGCAAAACCACAGACCAACCGTTATTTTTTAAATCTGTTGAGTAGAACACTTGACTCGCTTCTGATGCAAGAATAAATGGCTCATCATTTACGCTATCTTTGCTCTTCAATTTCCCTAAATTAACCATGATCAAGTTTGAAACAAGATCTATTTTGCAACCATTGATCTTATCCTCGACCTTTACCCAATCACAATAAAAAACTGTTTGTTTGAAGTCAGTGTAATCCAACTCAAGTATCTGCTGAATGACTCCGTAATACGTTGTTTCTTCTTCCTTATAATTTTTATCTTTACCACTCGCTCTAAATTTTGTAATTGCTTTCATGCATACACCGCTTTCTTGTGTTACCATACAATTTTCGTACATTTTCGTGGAAAATAAAAAACCATTCACTTGGTACTTAGTATAACTAAGCGCCGTGAACTTCGGCCCATGCACTAGCCGCCAAAGAGTTGGATCAACATCGATGCACTTCAACAACTACATAAAATACAATAAATAAAACAAAACATGGTCACGAAGGTGTATTGCCAACTTATAAACACGTGAACTACTTAAGATGCTGTAATACCTCGTTGTGTAACCATAGAGTAAAACTTTGAACGACTTCGACAGTTGTACCTCTGCCTCGTGATTGAAATCTAGTACTTTTCGCATAGGAGTTATACCTCCTACGGAAAACACATATCAAACCGAATACATAAATTGAATTAAAAAATGGAAATTCAAAACAAAGGTGTGAACTTACTTCTTCCATTCATCCAATCCATCGTACTTATTAAGGATCCATCTACGTACTTGTTCAAACTGCACTTGGGTTAACGTTATATCTTTGCCATTATCTAAAGGTATCTCACCAGCAAACTCATCGTCCTCGTCTAAAAACGCTTCGCGGGTATGTTTATGATTGCCATCACCTCCGTTTGGCATATATTCCATGCAGTAAAGGCTAGCTTCTTGTACGATATATCCTTCTGCAATACAACCTTCAATGTATCTTTTGTTGCGCACATATCCTTTATATGTTTTCATCAACCTGTGAATGTGATCAATTATATATTGTACATAATAGCTATTTCTATCGAATAATAATGTACATAACTGAAATTAGTTATTTACCGTTCAAAGGGATACATCCATCTATATCTGACAGGACCACAAATTAATGCTTCATCGGCTAAATGAACCATAAGATGGATACTGATATCAAAAAATGCAGGTGGAAAATGTTTTTCAAAAACACACATTGCTTCTACCAAACTAGCCTTTGCTTTTATAAGGTGTTCCCTATTGATCACCTTTGAGCACAAAATGTTAAAGAATAGACTAATACGATGAATAGCATTTCGCAGATCCTTATGTTGTGGATAAGAATGTTGAAGCAATACCGGAAGCAAATGTTGCATTATGACGTGGTAATCATGTGACTTCATATTTCTTAGTTCGGGAGGATTGATGCTCACATTGTTGTGGAAGTTTGAAGAGAATTTGTTGGGCACTTTCAAGTTTTTCAAAACGGTGCAAAACCGTATCTTTTCTTCTTTGCTCAAAGTGAAAGTTGCCTTTGGTATGATTACTTTATTTGTTTCAGGATCTTCCATCACCCACAACTTTTGTTTTATACCCATGATTTTCAAATCCTTGCGTGCATTGATGCCATCTTTTGACTTATCTTTATGGTCCATAATGGTGCTGATGAGATGCTCTGTGACATTTTTCTCCGTATGCATAACATCAATATTATGGCGAATCATATTTGCTTTCCAATATGGTAAATCAAAAAAGATAGACCTCTTGTACCATGCAGAAACATTGTCAACTTCTTCATAAATTGACTTTTTCCGTTTACGACTAATTTCTTCTTTGTGTTTACCAACTTTCATTTTGATATTCGCTACTTTCTTTTCAACTTCAAAACCAGTCAATGTCCGTTTAGGACGTTGAAATTCTTGTTCGTTGTTGAAATTTGTCTTGTCGTATCGAAACTTGTGTTCTTTAGGAAGAAACATTCGATGTCCCATGTAACACACCTTCTTACTCTCAGGAAGATGATAAGAACAAGTGTTTTCCCCACAAACCGGACATGCAAAATAACCGTGAGTTGTACATCCCTATAAAGTCCCAAGAGCAGGGTGATCATGGATTGCCCACAACACCCTAGCTCTCATTGTGAATTCGGATTTATTTAATGAATCATATGTAACGACTCCTTCCCATAACTGCTTTAACTCGTCTATCAACGGCTGTAAATAAACATCAATATCCTTCCCTGGTTGTTTTGGCCCAGAAATCAACAGTGTTAACATTGAAAACTCTCGTTTCATGCACATAGACGGTGGAAGATTATATGGTACTACAATTACTGGCCAACAATTGTAAGGGTTAGATAGAGAAGCATGTGGACAGAAACCATCTGTTGCTATTCCAAGTGTGACATTTCGTGGCTCGACAGCAAACGTTTGGTCAAAATAATCCGCGGCTTTCCATTGAGAAGTGTCACATGGATGACGCATTACGGTTGGATCAGACTTGGCACGACCATGCCAGGTCATCACATCTGCTATCCATGGTACACTATACAATCTTTTCAATCTAGAAATTAAAGGAAAATGTCTTAATGTCTTTCGAGGTACTTTGATGCCTTTTCTTTCTTCGTTGAATGATGTCATATATCTTGGTTCGTTGCAATTTGTACACGAAACTCTATTCGCATCATCTTTCCAGTATAATATGCAATCATTGATGCATGCATCATAAGTTTTGTAATTCATCCCAACTTGCTTAATTAACTTCTTCACGTCGGAGTACTTTGTCGGCAGCGTGTTACCTTCGGGGAGTAACTCCTTTATTAGTTCGAGGAGTGCAGTCACACCATTATTTGAAAAGTCGTATTGGGTCTTCAAGCTATTCAGTTTCACAATGGTATACAGCTTCGTCAACCCTTTTGAACATGAAGGATACAGTGGCTCTTTTGCGCTACCAAAAAGTGATTTATACTTCTTACTTTCATTGGCCTGCCAACTGCCATCAACCGTAGACGGCTCTCTAACATTAGCATGATCAGACAATGGATTTTTAGGTTGAAAATGATGAAATCTATCTGCATCATTGACTAGATCTTCCATCATAATAGGTTCAGACTCGTCGGTACTAGTGGCATGACTAACTGGTTGTTGTTTTTCCTTCTCTACCTTTTTTTCCCCATGAAAATACCATACGGTATATGATTGGATAAAACCCCATCTAAGCAAATGAAAATGAATGTCATCTAATTTGATCGTCTTCATATTTTTGCACCGAGTGCAAGGGCATAAATACACTCCTTTCTTACCACCATTTTCATCAACAAAACTAATAAACTTCTTCACCCCGTCTATATAGTATGTAGATCTTTGATCAGATTCATTTATCCACTTTTTGTCTATACTTAAAGACATATTGCCCTCCTATATCATATATATAAGT
The DNA here is from genome assembly GCA_030737815.1 of Allium fistulosum. Lineage (NCBI taxonomy): Eukaryota > Viridiplantae > Streptophyta > Magnoliopsida > Asparagales > Amaryllidaceae > Allium > Allium fistulosum. Next base: position 13,820,574 of record JASFAW010000014.1, read on the forward strand.
TAAATAAGAACAATTAGATCATACCTGACATTGCATGTTAAGAGTTAAGTGATGTGCTGTTTTTATTTTCCAATAAGAAGCAACCAGTTTTAAACCTACATTGCATGTTAACCTTAAGCTAAATCATCATCAAAGCAGTGGCAGTTGTGTGTGTTGATGATCATCTGTTTGTCTTTCGTTTTATAGGCAAATACTAACAAAGAAATTCAACAATTTTATTTATTTATTTATTTAGTGTTTATTTGCGTTTCACACCTAAAAATATGGTAAAATAGTTAATTATTTAGATTAGTCTGACAATGATGATATTCCAATAAAACTATAAATCATTTGTATTTTGCTTAATTTTCAGAAAAGTAAACTGTGGCTTCATGTATATTAATGTTTTGCCTTTTGTTTTTAATAATGCAAGTAATTTTTCCCCCATATTGTTATTAGATGATTATTTTTTCACTTCAAAAGCTACAACTAATGCTCTTTCTTTAGAAATCGTGTGATATAAAAATGGTAGATCCCCACGTATCTATGTTTTATTTGATTATCTTTCATTATTTTACATTCTAAGTTCATACGGATTTTTTCTTCCTGAATCTAGGTTTTATCACAAACATACAAAGTCATAGATCACGATTCAAACACATAAAGAAAAAGAAATGTGCAGGTTTAAAATTAGTTTTCTATACTGCATAACAAACTCTATCCTAACAATTCAGTTCAGTTCCTTTAAAAAAATTCTTCGCAAAACTTGTCTTATGCATAACACGCTAGTCTGTAAAATAGAAAAAGAAAAAAATAACCTACTTGTCTTGCAAGATTAATTAAGTTTATCTGTTTAAATATCAGTAAACACCCGCGCATTATGTTCTTGGGTTTCCAGCATAAATTTTTCTTTTTCAGTTAAATATGAAAGAAAATTTGACAGATATTCTTTCTCTGACTCAAATTTTTTTAGAAGTCTTCCACGATGGCAGCGCACAGAGTATTGTTCAAACTCAAGCTTCTTATAGACACCAAAATGGAAAAAGTGATATTTGCCAAAGCAGACACAGATTTTGTAGACATTCTTTTCAGTTTTATAAGCATGCCTCTTGGTTCAGTTATCATCATTGACAGCCTACAGTTGTTTTGGATTATTAATGGTGAAAGTGCATTGGTTATTGTTTACATCATTTCCTCATAACACCACAAAAGGAAAATATCCAAATAAAAAAATTAATATGGTTGGATGATAGAAGGCTTACAAAAATTGACATAAAATTTATGGTCCAGCAGAATTCAGCACTAATGACCTTCACAATAATTTAAATGTTAGCATAAAAAAATTTATCAATTAAAAGGCAAACTGCAACAATTACCGTTGGTAAATTTGTACAACTATATATTAAACATCTGTTCTATACCATGTTGCTCTATTCCCCAAGTTCTAACTCCCCTTATCTAAGAGTAATTATCATCTAATTTCTTGATGTGCATTTTCTACTTGCAGTTATTAAATTTAACATTGAAAACCTGCACTTGCCACCTTATCATATATCACTCTCTCATTGGGAGAGTGCCCCTGCACTTGTATCTTTGCTGACAAGGCTGAGTCGCAAAATAGTTTGATTTTGTGACTAATCAATTAGTTGAATAAGATCAGAGATTATGATATTCCGGGAATTGAACCCACGTCATGGTAAAAGTCCGTCGGATACCAAAATCTTATTTTTATTTTCATTTAACCTTTTAATTCTATTATGTTGATTTTGCAAATTGATCACTATATCGTCTAGTTTGATAAATTGTTGCGTTATATATAGATTTGGCCATAGTTTAGTTCAACCAAACATTGGGTGTTCGACTATCTGTTTTTTAACTACAATATACAGCTTATTAAAGGTTTATTTCATGGTGATGTAGCAACATTCTATCAATGCTATGTTTTGTGGAAGAACATGAACAGTGGCCATAACTTATTGTAATAAAAAGGAAAAATAAAAAAACGATTGAATCGTTCTGGTCATATATTTATAACATGCATAAAATGTTTATTCGTTTGATTTATGAATTTATTTCTAAATCTAGGTTAATATGGTGATGTATACCAATAGGAAATATTACAATTTCAAGTAAATGTTCTGTGCACTGCATGTCCCATTTGCATTTGTGAATGCTCTTTGCTATATCAAAGTGTAATTAATACAAGTTTTTTTTAAATAATAATAATAATAATAATAATAATGCGCACACACACATAATTTATATTCTATTATTTATATATATCTGTTTCTTGCTATACTTACAAAATTTATGTAGAAATTAATTTTTTTTGCTACACCAAACTGTTTTCAAAAATTTTGCCATTACAACGGCGCTATTTTATAGCACCGGGTAATGTCTATGCATTACCCCTCTCCTGATACTTGGCTTGCGCCATTAACACTAATTTTATCCACTTATACAACAATATCAAAACCATATACAATGTCGGAACCATATACAATATTAGCACCAAGCTGTAAATTATGCAAGGATAAAAAAATCCAATCATATTGAACCTCTACCAAGTTACATGGTTAATCTACGACTTTATTGAAGAAGCCACTTGGTTTTGTTATAATGAATACACCAACGAATTTTTACTTCAAGGACGACTAGGACAGTACATTTGATTATAAATTCATCTTTTCAAGATATTAAACACTTAAAGAAAGATCAATCATTGCAAGAAGAACTAATTTTTACTGCACAAATATTATTAGGAGTCGCACATCTATTCCCATTAAGTTCGTACTTTAACATCCATGTTAATCTAAAATAAAATCATTGAACTCTCGTATGAAACCATTTCTGTCACTAAGTATTGATGAAATATTTAAGAAGTATATTCTAAGTACCACATGAAAAAAGATAGCAGGTAAATAAGTTTCTTCGTAATAATGAACCTGCTATATTACAGCTCGACATTGACATTTCTTAGTTTACCACTGTAATTCTTATGATTTTATTATTATCACATTCCATAAATGAGTTGAAACCTTGGCAGACTGCAAGTATAAACAAAATATTCTTTGATCTAGATGATTGTTGAACACAAATATTAATGAAGTAATAAAATCATACTAGGTAAAAACTGAAATACCCACCAAAGTTGCTGAACAGTACAAAGGTGTTTCTCCTTTCAACGGTTTGATTACCCGGTAACGTTGAAAATCTAAATAGAAATTTAACATCCATTTAATAAACGAGCATACTCAAGCGTTTATCTGATAAATGAATAATGCATTACAACGTTAAGGTCCATCAAATGTATGTTAGAGTACATTAAATGGACGCCCGACTTTTAAACATTCAATGACAACGTAACATCAGTGATCCAATACGGATAGAGTTGAAGGTGTTGGAAAAACTCTGGACTAAATACAGCTCCATGTAACAGTTTTCTCCATCCATGCAGAATCAGTATGAGATGAATAGGTAATAAACTGACGTCAAATAGTTAATAATGATGGACGATGTTTTGGTGGAGACGTGGTAAAAAACATAGGATTTGTTGGTCAGTGGTCCAACAAGGACACAACAATTGCCTTAGTTCCAGATAATGTTCCAATAATTGCAACTTTCCTCATGAGATATAACTGTAACTATATCAATTATGAAGTTTTCTCATGAGATAAACATATATCTTTTAATAGCATTTTTGTTTAACTAATGATAGAAACGTTCCAATAATAACTTGCAAGAATTACTATATCCTAAGTAAAACCAGGGAGTAGCAATACAATCCCCCACCTTGTTGCACACATCCAACTCTTTTAACATTCATAAATCTAACTGCAAATAATCCAATCAAGTTTAACCATCATTTTAGGGTAAAAATACAGAAAAACACACCAATTTCACAGAAAATAAAATAATAAAACTACATATCAATATAACAAAACATCTACGCAAAACCCAATGCACCCTAATAATACAACAAAGACGCTCATCTCAACACTAACTTGATCCAAATCATTACTTATCTAATAATGAAGTTCAGGAAGTGTTAAAATTAATCATCAACAAGAAGGATTAGCTCAAAGATCTAACCTTTATCTCGAAAAACCAAATTCAAGTCAGATGTCGAATTTTTAGATGTCGAACAAGAAGGATTAACCTTTTCAATTTCAACCTAGATGTCGAACTCACAAAAGGAAGCGATTAACTATGCTACCAAATGGGAAGAAGCCATGAATGCACGGGATTCATTTGATTCAGAAAATGTGAAGACAAAACGATGAAGTCGACTGAAATAAAAAAAGGGAGGGAGAGTGTGCATTTTGGGGAAAATTTTCCCACGAAAAGAGGCACGGAATTTAATACGGCTACAAGCCGTATCAAATATTAATACGGCTTAAAGCCGTATTAAACAATTTAGATACGGCTATAAGCCGTATTAATATTTGATACGACTTGTAGCCGTATCAAATGCGTCGCCTACGGCAGCGCCAAAATCCTCTCTATGGTGTAGTGTTGATTAGGTAAGGGCATTTGGAATCTTATTTCTTCCTTTAATCCACCTTTCGAATAAGTTGTAGTAGTAAGAACTTATCCTTATTCAACCTTTCGACTCAGTCAAAACCCCTATATTCCTTTCTTTTAAAACATTCAAACTAGCTTGGTAGGTTTAGTTACCCTTTCGAAACCCTCTTTAAAAATAGTTGTGGTGACCTAGAGGTTGGCTCTAATGATTTAAGGAAATGGATTAGATGGATGGGTTCCGTCTTCGTCGAAAGATGACCCCTTATAATGACTTGGGTTTCGACCTACTCAAAAGGTGAGCTTTTGATAACTTGGGGTTAGGAGCTAAGGTTTTAAGGAGATTGGTTAAGCAAAGGGTTTCGACTTGTTTAAAAGATTGCCCTTCGACCAAGTCGAAACATGCAGATCATTATTAAATCCAATAAGAGCATCGAAATAGCTGCACATTCAATAATATCATAATCTTACTTTCATTAAGCTAATGTTGTACAAATTGGACAAGTCCCCAATCTGATTTCAAAATTAGGGTTTATAAATTTAAGAAAGTATAAGAAGGAAGTGAAAGAATTCGGATCCCCAAAACTAGACCTCTAGGGTCTTATTTACAGATGAGGGTCGGCACATTTTGAATCAGTGCTTTCGACTTGGTTGAAAGGCGACTTTGGTGACCTTTAATTGCGGTCAACATTTGGGCATCCTTCTTACTTTTGAATGAACTTGAGTGCTTTCGACTTCATCGTGTGCTTCTCCACTTTGTGTCGTTGTTGCAAGCAAGAACAAGGTTTGGGCTTTTGACTTTGTTAATAAGCAGACCTTTGGGGCTTTGAAGGGGTCGAGATGTTGAAGGTTGTAAAGCGGAAGGTAGATTTTGCTGGCATGCTTGCTGCTTCAAGTAGAACCCTCTCCTTTGATATAGAAGATTGCCATATTGAACTCTAGCAAGCTTTTCTTTCTTAATTATGAAAGGCTTTGACCAGTTCAAAAGGCTTATTTATGCTTTCGAAGAGGTTGTTTTGACAAAATATTCTCCCGTGGAATGTGAATGAAAGCGAAACCTTCAGTTTCGAAAGGTTTGACACATATATGAATGATTGCAATTTGTTTCCTTCGAAAGGCATTCCTCAACTTATTCAAAGCGTCTTCATGCTTGTAGAAGCATTTGTTTCGAAAGGAAGCAATTGAAGCGAAAAGGTGTTTTCGACCCCTTCGAAAACTTGTGGCATGTCTAAATTTTTCTGTAGCATCCCTTCGACTCCTTCGAAAGGCCTTGTTGATGCTATCATCTCTTGTACACTCTTCTCTTATTTTCATTTTGGTTTCGACAAGATTGAAGTGAGAATTGGTGGTAACATTATTGAAGTTGAAAATTAGAATTGACAGTGCAGTACATCTTGATAGCTTAGTTTGAGTTCGAGAATAGTTTTATACTGCTTATATTCAGAGTTGGCCCAAGGCCCAAGCAACCTAGACATATGTCTATGGCAGCAAACGACCCAGGAGAAAAAAAATAAAATCGTTGTGTCATGTCAGTATTTCCATCGCGCGCTGCTTCGCCAATCGCTGCGATTTCTAGGGCAAAATCGCTACTTCGCCAATCATTGCGATTTCCAGGGGCAAAATTCGTTGCTTCGCCAATCGCCATTCATCCCGTACACTGAACGCTGCCCTGGCCCTCTGCCCTCTCAGCTCATGCATGCAATCGACGATCGACAATCAGGTATCCCCATTCAATCCGATAATCCCAATTCCATAGCCCTAGTTTTTGTTCGAATTTTTTAATTTGTAATTAGTTTTGATTTTGATTTTGCAACCAGTTTTATTTTGCCCTAGTTGCAGTCACATGCTAACAGAAACAGATAACTGCCATAGTGCCATAACAAAAAGCTTTGAAATTTCATTTTTTGAAGTTAGTTAATAATCTCCATGGTCTGACTTTTTTTGTTAACCGGCATAACTTTTGCTGAAGGAGAAAGAGTGGATTTGCTAGATTTGATCTTTAAAGACCAAAAAATGTAAGGGTTTTAAACATTTAAATTAAGGTATCGTTTGTTTAAAATGCTGAATGCTGAACACTGATTGCTGAATGCTGAACGCTGAACACTGATTGCTGAATGCTGATTGCTGAATATTTATAATATTGTTTGTTTACATTCTGATTAGAAATTTGTTTTATGAACATAAATTGCTACTTTGACAATATTAACCCGCGAAGTGTAAATTAATTATTTTTTATTGCAAATTGTCATACAAAACAGACTTAAGCATCTTATTTTATGTCTTATATTTATGCACAAACAGAAAAAACAACAAACGCCTACATGTGCAAGTATAACAAAATCTACAATAACACGTCGAAAGTAGAAAATTTGATCACGTAAATATATTTTATAAAAGATTGGCCAAGAAGAAAATATTTCATTATAATAAAACTGAAGCTTATGTTATGTTTGGATTATTAATTAATGTTTCCAGCATTATATGTGTGTGTGTTCAGCGTGTTGAAATAAGTTATTATAAAAATATCATATGATTTTTTCCAACTTTTCATATTTACTTAATATGTTGATTTTCTGCGTATGTATTATAGATTTTGTTAAAGTTTTCGTTTATCTTAAATAGATCGGTATTGTTCAGCTTATCGAAATTATTTATTTATAATTTTTTCACATCTGCGTTACAAATTTCAGTTTTTTTTCATTTCCATTATTATTGTCCAATTTATAAATTATCATATTTTAAATTCAAATTGTATGCAAATGTCATGGTAGGTTGCCATCAATTTTTTTCGTCGTTAGTTTTTAGTATATTTGTTTCTAGTGATTGGAGACTGCACTGTAAAACTAAAATAAAAAATAAAATTACCTTATCGTAGAAGGAGATAAAACTGAAAACAAAGTTGATGTTATATTTGAACTTTTCTAGTTGTTTGATATAATTAAGAAACTTTATAAAACGGTTACATATTATGTTGCATATGGGTATAATTGGAAAATGTGGTATAATAAGTGATTAGCACTTACAATAAGCATTAAAATTTTGCTTATTCAATTAAGTGAACAAAAGAGCTTAATAAAAACACTTATTTCAAAACAAACAAGCTAACAATCACTTATCACTTATTTAATTAAGCATTCAGCCCTTTTTACCTCAAAACAAACATAGCCTAAAAGTTTATTATTCATTGAAAAATCAACAAATTCATTCATCATTGTTGATTTAATTCTCTACGTTTTAAAGATTATTTCCTTTGTTTAATAAATATACGTTGATTACATTATTTACATAACTAATTAAATTTTGATTGACAGAAATTGTGGTTGATTAAATGAAATGTGCTAACTTTTGAACGAATAAGAAATCATTAAAAGCTATTTTTATTGTTACTTGTTAGTTTTGAGAAACCATTGTAAACATAGTTAATCGATTAAAATTGGTAAGTTATTATTTATGAAAAATTAAAATTTATAAATCTTTTAAATGTATAAATGCTAGTATTTATACATTGAAAATATTACGGTGAATTTAAAATTGAGGCAGGAATCGAAAAAAATTCTGGATTTCAAAATAGGAAGAAAAAGCAATTCAAAGATGACGAAGCAAAATCGTTAGCCAGTTCTATTTTGAATTTATTTGAAGCAAGGAATAAAAAAACTCAAACTGCAAATTCGAGTCAAGTTGGAGAAGCTACATTGACAAACGAGAACAATAATTTTAATATTGATATCCACGAAGACAATGAGCCTATAAATGAAATTGTGGAAGTAGAGATTGAAGATCAACATATGGAGGACGCGAATGATGTAGATGTTATTGCTATTGATGAAGGTATTGATGATGTAGTTACACTTGATCTTGAGAAGGATGTTGATATCAACTATGATCCAGGTTTATGGGGAAAAATTACCGATGAAAAAGAATTATGTTAATTCAACGTGGTCCCATTAACATTTTAAAAGAAAATGATGCATTTCCAAGAAATAAAGTTAATGGCAGACACTTTACTTCTAAACATTATATTGGTGGCTATCCACGTGTAGAAGAGCATGAATGGAAGTGGCTTGTGTATTCAAATGAATACGTAAATTTTATTATTTCTGTTGCAAGTTATTTAAGAGTACACAAAAACATTGAAACTAGCCGATATAGGAATTAATGATTGGTAAAATTTATCTACTAAGCTAAGAGAGCATGAAAGTAACCCATTGCACAATGTAAATGTTATCAAATGGGTCAATTTGCTTAGAGGACTTCAACAGAAAGCGACAATTGATAAAGCTATGGAAGCTCAAATTGATCCAGAGAAGCAACATTGGAAAAAAGTACTTGCGCGGATAATTGGTGTTGTCAAAAAACTTTCTAGGAATAATTTACCATTCCGTGGATCAAATGAGAAGATTTATGAGAAGAATAATGGACTTTTTTTTATCAACTTATTGAATTCATAGCCGAGTTTGATCCAATTATGGAAGAACATCTTAGACGGGTGAAAAATAATGAAATTAATAATCATTATCTTAGTCATAAAATTCAAAATGAATTAATAAGTTTATTGGCTAACAAGATCAAAGTGACAATGCTTATGAAAATAAAGAAAGCAAAGTACTTCTCAGTTATCCTTGATTGTACTCCGGATTTGAGCCATAAGGAGCAAATGTCCATTGTCATTGGATGTGTGAATGTTGACGATGCAAATCATATCAAAGTACAAGAATATTTTATTGGCTTCATAACGGTTGATGATACATCTGGTTTGGCCTTTTTATGGAACTTGAAAATATTTAGTTTGATCTCTAACTTGATATTAATGATGAGAGAGGTCAAGAAAACATGAACGGTATAATTTTAAATTAAAATTTATCTTATTCTTGATATGGACTATTGATTATTATATTATATATTTAATTAAATCTTATGTAGATAAACATCAAGGTGTACAAAAAAGACTACTTGATATAAATCCTAGAGCTTTTTACATCTCATGTGGGTGCCATAGTCTCAACCTTGCTCTATGTGATATGGCAAAATTGTGTATGAAAGCTAGGAATTTTTTTGCATATGTGCAGAAAATTTATACATTGTTTTCTGGTTCAATTCAACGATGGAAAATACTTCGAAGCTATGTGAAGGGTTTAACTCCCAAACCATTATCAGCAACACGTTGGGAAAGCCATATTGAAAGTGTTAAAGCAATAAGAACTGAAACTTCCGAGCTAAGGGATGCTTTAATTGATATTGCAAATAATTCAAAAGATGATGCTGTTATGATGGAGGCCAAAGGATTGTGCCAAAATGCAATGGAAAATTTTGAGTTCTTAATTAGTTTGTGTATTTGGTACACAATATTAGAAATATAAATCAAGTAAGTATAATACTTCAATGAGAGGACATTGATATTGAAGATGCAATTAAAAAAATTGAAGGGCTTGTAGAATTTTTTGAAAAATTTAAAAAAGAAGGATTTGAAATCATGATGAAGGAGGCAAAATAAATTGCAGATGAAGTTGACATTGATCTAAAGTTTCTAGTAAAGAGGGTCGTACGAAGAAAAATGCAATTTGATGAAGATATTGTTGAGAATGACAATAGACAATCTCCTGAAGAAAATTTTAGAGTTACATATTTTCTTCTCATAATTAGTCAAGCTTTGACTTCACTTAGAGATCGATTTGAGCAATTCAAACTTTATGAAGAAACTTTGGGCTTTTTGTTAAACTCAAGATTTAGGAATATTGATGATAAAGAATTGAAGCAACATTGCATGAAATTAGAAGGATTTTTGGGACACAACGAAGAACAAGATATTTGTGGTAAAGAGTTATTTTTTGAGCTTCGACAATTAAAAAATATTCTACCATCGGGGATAACTAGATCAATTGATATTCTTAATTTCTTGAGGTCTTACCGTGATGTTGGTGGATTTTTAAATGCTTGGTTTGCTTATCGAATTCTGTTAACTATCTCGGTCATAGTTGCTTCTGCGGAAAGAAGTTTTTCAAAATTGAAGTTGATAAAAACATATGTTCGAACCATTATGTCAGAAGAGAGATTAAGTGGATTAGCTATTATTTCAATTGAAAATGAGTATTTGGATAAACTCAATTATGAAGAGATAATAGACGAGTTTACTTCGAAGAATGCACGAAGAAGTTGCTTCCGTTAGTGCGTGTTAATTTGTTATGATATAATGTTGGATTTCAATTTATTTGAGATGTAATTGAAATGACTACTTGAACAATATTTTGTGATCAATGTTAAATTTTATTATTAAAAGTGTATTTGACTTTTTGCATATAATTTACGTAAATGGGGCAACAAAAACGTAAGAAGAAAAAAGTTCGTCTAGGGCATTAATTACCTTGGGCCGGCCCTGCTTATATCGATGAGTTTGTAAGTTCTTTGTTTATATAGTGTTGGTGATTATGAGATTGATGCAAAAGAAAGGCTGTAAAATGTTTGCTAAGGCATATTATCTTGCTCTAACATCATTGCTTTTGTTGTCAAGATGATGCATTTGGTAACATACCATTTATTTTCACATACAGTTTGCATGCTTGCATTATAAAATTAAATATGCATCTCTTATAAATTAATCTGATGTATCATGTATGCATCAAATATTATATTTGTGTATAGTCGAAGGACCGTTTATGAATTGTCTATGGGATGAAAAGACGGGACAAGGTCAGCGTTGTTTGACACTTTCAAATTTCAATAGCCTTTCTCCTCGACGATCTAATTTCAGGTTGTTGATGAACATTGTTTTCGCACCAAATTCATCCAAATAGCGGTCTTGATTTCTCCAGTCCAGTGAATAATACGTTAATATTTACCTAATAATGTTAAATCTATGGCAAAGTTTCTCCATTCGAGAATTTGTAGCTCCCCGAATGCTCTCCGTACTCAGCATCGACTGTGTGGTAAAGCAGTTTCTTCATTATCGGATTCTGATTTTTGCCATTCAAATTGCAGCCACGATCTTCTTTGTTTATCGAGCAATTGTTTTCAGGTAATTTCTATTTCCCGTAATATGTAGTTTTGCATGATGTTATCTAAGATTGGCAACCTATTTTCTCCATTACCACAAAGTTAACACTGATTCTTCCCTGTTTTGTACTATTATTATTTATAGGGACTGCTGAAATTTTCTCTCTCGATAAATTCCTGCACCACATACAGTTTATGCTTATCTCAATTATAGGTTGTTTAACTTGAATTAGTGTCTAAACTAGGCAATGAAAGCAATGATGGCCACGTTTCACATATATATCAAATGAATTCGGTAATATGAGACATATAAAAGCACTAAAGTATGTAGTAATTGTTGATTGCTCCCGTTCATTAGTTCACCCACCTTCCCTGTTGTTTGTACAAGTTTAAATTGCATTCAATATTAAATGTCATTACTGAATGAAGTAAGATAAATTAGAGTTGATCTTTTTCAAATTGTGCTGAAAAATATTTTTTAGCTAAATACAACTATTTGACCTAATATATTTTATAAAGTTTCATTTATGCTGTATGAATATGAAAATATGTATACCATGAAATTTTTAATTTTCCCATCCAGTGTAATATTAAAATGGAGATGAGATGTTACAAGAATCATGAAACCATTCTTCACACTGCTTGAGATGCGGAAGCTGCTTATCGCTTAGCCGTATCAGCGGTTGCAAATTGTATGGTTGCTAGAGGAAAAAGGACCCGACCCGCCTTTTATTGGATTAGAAATTTGGGGCCTTAAATTCTCATATCCCATAAGGATTGCTGTAGGTTTTGATAAAAACGCTGAAGTTGTACAAGGTTTACTTGCACTAGGGTTTGGCTTTGTTGAAGCTGGTATCTTACTCCTGCTCCTCACTAGGGCAACCCTAAAGCAAGAATTTTCAGACTGCCCAAGGAGGGATAAAAATGATTCTGATCTAAGTTGAAGTGCTAAACAAATACTTATCGATCTCTTACAAATAGAATTATTAAAAAGTATCTCAACAAAGGAAAAAGATCAATATCACTTGTGAGCTGAAGTTGAGTTTGTTGTACATACAAATACCATTTAGTCTAAACCCAAATGATGTTGCAATCATGTCAAAGCAGTTATTATTTATTCACCTGATGACAAATAATTCGGATGTAGTATTGGAAATCTTCTCACTACACTATTTTTTATTCTTTTTGGATAAAATACACTTGGCTTAGATGGCCCATAAGGTTGATCCTTATCCCAATATGGCCTTACATTCATATTGATACCTCATAACTGGGATTATAATGTATTTTTTTCTTTTATCATTGGGGTTAAAGAAGTATATGTAAACGATTTTGTGGTTGGCAGTGCTATTATCAATAAGTGTGGGTTCAACGGCAAAGGGATTGTTGTGGTTGCAAAACGTTTGGGTGCATAACATGGTAAGATGAAAGTGGAAGACATATCAGCCATCGCTCTTGTGTCTACCGATGTATTATAACATGGAGGAAAAGCAGGTCCTTGTATTCCTGGAGTCACTATTGGAAAGAACAAGCTATGTGAGGATGCATCGGCTGGTTATGTGCAAGGAGTTCATACCTTATCATGGTATGTAGACTATCTGGTACTGTTTAGTATTTTGTGGCAAAAATATAAACTTGTGCTAATTTAATATTTAATTTGTGCTGAATGTAAGTATTACTGTATTAGCTAGATATATTCATGATTTATTTTATACTATTGTCATCTTGTGAAGTCGCAAATAAGACGGTTTACGATGATTTTCAAGCTATATAGAATATAGTACTCGTATTTATAATTTTTAAATGATGATCGAGAGCTTTATGAAAAAGAGTAAAAGTTTGATGAAGAGGGTGCATGAAAGTAGTCTGGTGCTAGTCGGTCGTATGTATACAAGATAACTAATCATAATATTTAAATATTGTTGTTTGTATTTAGATTACTTTTACCAAATGGCAATTTAGAATATTATATTCCAGCTTATTAGATTATACTCACATCATACCCATTTTTGGGATTACCTTTTGAACCGTCGGGTCAGAAAATCTAGTTAGCTAACAAACACTGACAACACTTGGGCTATAAGGTGGGAAAACAATTAGATAAGAGTTATAATTGAAAAGAGGGAAACTTAATCATAATTCAAATCAAAAGAGTTGTTTGGTAAACTTAATAGATGATTCATGCCTCATTATTAAATAATCTATGATATTTTACAGTTTCTCAGAGTCTCTCATATTTTATTTTTTGAATTCTATAGTTGATGCAACTGATTGAGGGGAAATACCTGTAACTTGAGTTCTGTGGAACAGTGCTCATGCTGAAAGCGTACCCAATGGTGGAGCCAAAAGCCTGTCAAGGATATACTAATGGTGGCCGCAATGATGATGGTTTTATGGTAGTTTGTACACAATATATGTGGTATGTTGTGTTTATTTGTATTTAGTAATGCATTTAATTTGCTGATAATTTATGTTGGCTGTAAAACAAAATGATTATAATTTATTTAATGTACAACTGCATAGGATCATTTATGTGTGTCCTATGATTTTTTTAATAATACTAGTATAACCGCACAACGGTGGATAAACCGACCGTTGTGGTATTTAATATCAAAGAAAAAATGTTTTTGTTTAATTTTTTTCTTTATTATTAATCTGATACAAAATTAACCGCTTTTTTAAAAAAATAAAAATAATTGAAACTGTGTAAATTCTATTATATCAATATACATCATCATATTTGTTAAAAAAAATCAAAAAAAATGTCATCGCAATATACATCATCAAATTTTTCATTACCTAATTAAAGAAGACCACTAATGCTAAAATTGATTTAATAAATAAATCTCATATTATTGAACTACTATGTTTAAATAAATTACCTAAAATAACATTATTATATGAAAAACTAACACGGCTGAAGAAAAAACAAGAAATAACTTAAAATTACTGAAACAAAAAAAAACTAAACTTTGGATTCTGCCATTGTTGATATTTCTTCTAACAAGAAACTTGATTCCGCCACATAATCAATAAGTGATTGAGACATAACATTGATTTTTTTTTTTTTTTCATTCATGTACTCTATTTGGGTAACACCAACTCTGAAAAGACGAGGGATCCATAACAACTCCTTTAGTTTTTGTTCGTATATATCTTCACCTTCATCATTCTTAATCTTATAAAGGTTATCAGCACTGCAACCTATGATTTCCTCTGCCGGTTCATTAAAAGCAGTAATCCAAGCTTCAGCGGTTGGATCATTAATTTCCATTACCATAATATATCTGCATTAAATGAACATATTATTACATATATTACTGATTATTATGAATAATTAACTAAACTTTGGTGCCATGGGTCACAAGTTCGAAACTTGCGTAGCGTGATTCGAACATTTATTAACTTTTGATATATTATCTCATTGATATATTGTATATAAAGTACCATTTCAAATAATAATAATAATAATTAGCTCTTAAATTTTTACCTCAAAATACAAGAGCTTTCATTCTGTTGGCATGCTTCACACCAATAGCCCAATCCTGCAGATTCAGTTACCTTTTTTTTGCAACTCTTACAGGCTTGATACCACAATTTCTGACTCTTAATATAAGTTATGTAAGCAAACACGTTGAAGAATGCAGACTATGAATGGAATAAAAATAAACAATTAATATGAAATTATTAATGTACAATATAGTTCGAAACGATATAGACAAACCTTGTCATGACCCAATGTTGGATCATTTATTATATGAGAAAACATAACTCTATCGTAAGTGGTAGATGAGATTATTGTGTTGTTGCCTTCACAATTGTACCAACTTCTAAGCTTTTTAGCTTCTGGTATGTTTGGATTTATATATAAATTGCTTTTACTCAATGTGGATAAAGATAAACCTACAGTAAGATTAAATAATATTAAAAAATGATGGTTTGGCAAGGACTAAAAAAACAAAATAATTTTTACCTTGAAAATCTCCAA
This sequence comes from Allium fistulosum, assembly GCA_030737815.1. Classification (NCBI taxonomy): domain Eukaryota; kingdom Viridiplantae; phylum Streptophyta; class Magnoliopsida; order Asparagales; family Amaryllidaceae; genus Allium; species Allium fistulosum. Next base: position 13,836,049 of record JASFAW010000014.1, read on the forward strand.
CTTTGGCGTATTTAATAGCTACTATAGGACAGTCATCAACCATTTGTACCAGCTCAGCACCGACTTTCATAGAAAGTTCTCTCCATAAAGTCACATTAACAGTTTTACTTCTGTAATTTAAATCGAAGCATAAATATTTTGAGTAAACAAAATTAATTGTTTAATATGTGTACTTACGAATCATCTACAATGGTTATATCACGTTTTGGAATATTCTCATTGTTGATTTTTCTTCGAATTCCTTTGATTGGTGAGACACTTTGAACTAGGCCGATAACATCTAGAATAAACTAATGTTAAGCAAACATACAATGATTTATAAAAAATTAATAATATGGATGCATTACCTACAACTTCCTTTCCTGCAATATATTTTTGAAGTTGGTTAATCTACCATTTTATAAGTTTAAGTTTAGGCATTAACATTTCATATTGTTTAGGCTGGTCTTCCACAAATTGAATTTCTCACTGGAATGTTGTCTGAGCATATAGTTCCAGATCCCCAACGTACTAATGTGGTAACATGTTTACGAACCCAAATAAACTCCGACATTATAGTACCTTATTTAACGGTGCTCAAACTTACTGTTATATTTCTCTTCAGGGCAAATTACCACCCATTTTTTGGCACAACCTAACCCTCCACTGCCTGAACCACGTCCACAAACGCCTGCTCTTCCCAGTTGCAACCGGACTCCAAGTACACAGTCATAGGGTAATCAAGCTTATTCATTGCTATTTTTTATTTTATTGCCCCAAACTGGTTGTACTGATAGTCGAATTAAAATACCCATGATATGAACATGAGTTGTAACTCTGAGTTCTTGGGCGATGCACTTATTCATATTTTCTTCATTAATACTTTGGTAATTGAGTTGAGCATCAATAAAAAAATCCTTATTTCACCTGTATCAACTAACGCCAATCTGGAACTTGGCCCTGTACTCATTCACTTGCCTAAACTATCTTCACAGCATGCAAGAGGCACATAATGGGCTACGTTAAGTTTCTTTTTAATCTGCAGTATTTTACTGTTGCACCTTTTATTCTATTCATGTGTTACCATTACTATATATGAGATGACTGCTTATGAAGCATGATTTCAGCATGCGGATCAGTTACAAATTAAAGATCGGGTATTCAAAATAATTGAATTCATTGTCCAAATGATGTTTCTTCCTAAATCAATTATGAAGCAAATAAATACAGTATTGATGTTGCTGCATAAAATAAATTCATGTGTCTTTAGCTTAGGGTAAATGAATTTAATTTCGTTACTATTTTCGTACGTAAAAATTCTACCATGTTGGCATAAGCTATCCACTATGATCTATTTATTTTGAGTTTAGATTTCATTTTCATGAGCTTAAGTTATAATGGATAGTCTGTGGATGTTCTAATATCTTCATGTGATCCAATATGAATGCAAGACTGTGAGCGGGTGATCCATTACTATAATCTAAGAACGTAATGCTAATATTCCCATTCCCATTCCCATTGACAATATATTCAAACACTCAAGTCCTGTTGTTTTTTTTCCTCCATTTGAACTTCGTACTCTTTCAGTACAACTAATACATTTCGTGCGCTCTGATCCCTTCCTGACAGCTCTATTTTCACTGAATCTGATACCTCAGTCACTTAGACCATTCTACACTATGTTGCTTATCAGAACAGACAAGTTGAGTAAATTGCGGTTGATCCACCTCAATTGGTAAATTGCCAAAAATGGTTAAAAAAATATATTCTATGATGACCATTAATGTTTCTCTATGATGACCATTACTGATGCCAAAATTGAGTAATGCACTTTGGGTATATTTCACAAATGATAATATATTTACAGAAGCTAGAGAAAAAATAATGCTTCTCTTTGATGACCATTAATGTGATATATCAAACCATAATTATGTTAGGATGATGTAAAATACAAATATTTTTTCAGTTGCATTGCTTCTCTTTGATGACCATTAATGTGATATATCAAACCATAATTATGTTAGGATGATGTAAAATACAAATATTTTTTCAGTTGCATTGCTTCTCTTTAATGACCATTAATGTGATATATCAAACCATAATTATGTTAGGATGATGTAAAATACAAATATTTTTTCAGTTGCATTCTCCTCTTGGTTCCCACAGATTTGTAGTATCAATCCGTTGCAAGGTTTTTTCCTTTTTTTTTTCTTTTTCTTTTCTTCTCTACTTCCCATAAATCCATGGTTTCGCTAGATTAAGAAAAGGAAACCATTGAACAATTTCCACAACTTTGAATTAGTTGACTCTTCCTGCCAGATCACAACAAACATGAACCATCGCTCCCCAAATTGAACTTTCAGGTAATATTCTTGTTTATGCCATTGTTTAACTTATATTTCCCTCTAAGTTTTTAATGTTATCATACAATACAGGGATTTTTCACTTCCAATGGCAACACGAAGTTAATTGACTTTGTAATGTGGTTCAACCTTATAGTGTTACGGTGCAGTAGAAACACTGTTTTCCCTTCAATTTATTCTCAATGTGGTATTAACTTTGGAGCGGTAATATTTTTGATCAGATTTGTTCATTGATTGCTGTTTTCAATTCTTGGTTTGTTATTTTAAGAAAGATACCCCACTTATGCATGCTCACCAACTTTGCGATACATGGTATACAAACATTTGATTCCCTAATCTTAACTTCGCTGTTCATTCTACGCTATTCACTTCAAGTTCAGTCACCCATGATTGGATATGCTCACACTAATACTGTGCCACAAACGGTAATCAGCCTTGGCTACCCCATACGATTACTTCTACATTAAAACCAGTGGCAATGAACACATATTTACAGCTTTCTGAGGCAAATACAACCACCTCCTTTCTACGTTAACCTACAACGTGCTGTCACTAACATGTGCAACAAACACTGAATTGAGAAAATTACAACGCACTGACAACATGCTCAGTCTGCCCACAAAATCCATTAGGGTGTGCACTCTTAATTTTATTATACGCCCTTACCCCTCATAGTACACCCTATTGTGTAACATTTTCACAGTTATATATGAAATTTAGCGGCACACTATTCCCCAGTAGTTCCCCAATCACTAACATTACATATCGTACTATCTGCGGCGAACGTGTCCAGGTTTCGTCAGCTGAATGCAATATAAAATTATTAATGCCTAAAATTTGCATTCTTAAAAAGACTTAAAATTTGAATTTTTAAAAAGACTTAATAATTAAACTCATAATCTATCGATTCTATTCTATTCTATATAAAATTCAATATGCAACTCTTTATCTCCTTTGCCCATATAATTTAGATAATAAAATACTTTTTTCTCATGATTCCATGATATTATTAGCAAATCAGCCACTTAGAATTATTTATGTCTCTCTTTTGTTAAACTATTATGCCATAAAATCTATCTCTTCTTATTCCCATATCATCTCTTTAACCTGCTACAATCGAACCGTTCCTGCTACATCATCTACAATCAAAATTTCAATTCATACCCAGACTCCATTTCTTCTGTTTAGGTTTTCTAGAAATTTCCCCTGCTATTCCACGCGTTTCATCCTACTTCCAATAACCACAACCCTTAATGTTTCCAGTTGTATGGAAGTTTATATTCTACTAATCTGACGAAATTGTAGTTGATCCCCTCCTAAACTTATACAATTTCATGGAAGTTGATCCCCTCCTTTTTCCTTGTATATTTTTACCTTAAATTTAAAGTTTACTGGTGATTTAATTTGCTTTCAGCTATGTATTGGTGTTATCTTTCAAATATTGTTTGCATTGACATTTGATGAAAAACTGTCTCTATGTATACACTTGGAAAATTAACAATTAACAGTAAGCTCATGCTGTTTTGAATTAACTATAATAAGTTTCTTCAAATAGTGCGGCATCTACTGATGATCTTGGATATTCTTTACATATTGCTTCAACCAGATTCTACACATATTATTACAAATATCAACAAAAAAATTATCATACGATCATCGAATAATCTTTTATCGTAAAGATTACAAATAAAACATAAATTTGATAAATAGACAAATAAAATTAGAATTATAGAAAATTTACCTTTTGGACGTTCGACTGCGATGTTGATACCATCTGCACATGATCAACACGATCTTCAGATAATTGCTCATCGTTACTATGCAATGGTGGTGCATTCAAATTAATTGGAAATATAGTCTGCATCCCATTGATCTAAACATGTGATATAAATTAGTATTCATGATTGATCAAAGTAGAATTATCATTAGTACAGAAATATATGTTTATCCATTATTTTACATGGCATGCATGTCTTTTTCTGACAATAGGTTCATTGAAATAGAATAAATATATTCATACCCACAATATGAATTATCAATCATTACCCATGTACAAGCTTCGTTGTAATACATTTTAAAAATGAAACATACAACTATTGAGAGATTGAAACTGAAAATGATTACCGTATCAAAGATTGATGTTGATACCACATGGTTATCATCGTCATGATCTTCAAATGGTTCCTCATCATTGTTCATTGAAGGCGATGTATTTAAATCAATATGATACGTATTCTTTGTCATATATGCCTGAACATGGTAAAAGGTAGTGATTAATTAAACAAAATAAATACATTAACTCATTTGACAAAACAATGGAATTATGCCAAATAACACAATAAAAAAGTATGATCTAATTTTGATTTCCTAACAATTTCATAAGTACAATTTAAAACTCTAGGCTCATTAATTGTTAGTGATTGCTTCCCAATTTCTCTGTACATCATTTCTTCTTCTGCAACTATAAAAATTCTGATAATAAATCAATTTCAAATGATTTTATCCCAACTTATAAAAAATAAATAAATCCTATGTTTAACTATAAAATCAAGTTAAACAAACAAGCGATGAAAACAGTGAAAAATCAAATGCTAAAACAACACAAGAGGAAACACAAAATCTTGCTCATGGTATACAGCTAGTTTCACTTAAAAGTGAAGGCGATACACAGTCTACAAATGCCTCTGAAGCAAAAAGCGAAGACAGGTTTAGAACTTCTTCAGTTCACAAGAGGAAACAAAAAATCTTGCTCATGGTATACAGCTAGTTTCACTTAAAAGTGAAGGTGATACACAGTAAATGCATGTTCACTACATCAACTTCTGTATTTGAATGTTGTGTCAGCTTATTCATCTTGGCATGGAAATTAGGCAGAGGGAAATTTATGTCGGTGGTTAACAAATGCTTACTTGTTGCTGCAATTATATCTATGAGGGAAAGTTATGTCGGCGATTAAAAAATGCTTGCTTGTTGCTTCGGTTATTTCTATGCCTAAAGTGAACATTTATAGGGATTTAGTACTAACCATAAATGGGATCGCTTTACTGAATTGATGTTTCAATTGAGACATTAATACACACACCTATCGCAGAGACCTACAATTCATGAAGAAGGAACTTACCTGGAAGAGAGGAAACGATGCGTCGTACTCTAATCCAGTGAGTGCCGCAATTCGTGAAGGAGAAACTTACTTCGGCTCTTTCTATACCAAGCAAATTTCAACCGTCTTTCCCTAAATCTTGTCACTTCTCCAAATTCTTGCCTCTCTAGTTTCGAAACCCTAACTCCCCTACTCGAGTTTCCTCACCACGCAACCATCTGCCACCATATAAACTGCCACCGTCATCGGATATACCGCCTCTAAACACTATCTACAAGACCACGAATGTCGCACGTAGAGCCATCAGATTTTTACCTCCCTTAATCGATTAGAATGGGTATTTATTGCTTTTTGTATTCCGTTTTTTTCTAAACTAATTGTTGAGCAAGTATGTGGAAGAGAGGATTGACCAGAAAGAACGGAGGTGAAATTGTCAAAGTGAGAATAAGCGGTGAGGAAGAGAAAATTCGGGGGAGAAGGAAACGGGGAAAAAGAACGAGAGAAAATACGGGGGAGAAGGAAACGGAAAAATAAAATAAAAAAATAGGGGGAATGTTTTTTTGGCTTCAGGAAAATTGATTTTGCCTAGTAGAAGTAGGCAAACCTCCCTATGGTCGGTTTGATAATTGATAATAGAGGCTGTTACTAGTGCCCTTAAAAGTTGTTGAATTTACTCACCCTACGTGGCAAATAAAGCAGTAGTGACAAAATTATTGTTCAATTTGCCTATATTTGTTATTAGGGACTTTGCTTACAGAGGCAAATGCTAATCTGCCTCTCATTCTTTTAGGGGCAGAACGGCTAATTCTCTTGCCTTTAGTTTAATTAATAGAGGCAAACATATTTGTCATTAATATTTAAAATTTCAGTAGTGGGAGGAGTGGATGTCTAGATTTGTTTGCCTGACAGGGTACATATTCAATTGAGTTCCCATCACAACATGGAATAAAATGTTAAATGGAATTTAATATATAAATCCATAAATTGTAAAGCTTGGGTACATGATGTTGGTCCTTGACGGGGGTTGCCCTATTCAGCTGCCTAGGTTGCCCAGTCTTCAAGCTGACCCTGCATATATAACGGGGCTGGATAATAAGCCTTTCTTAGGTACTTTACAAAGATTCTACACCGTAAGATCTAAAGCTTTTTCATAAAAGAGTAAAAAGTAGACACTCAAATACTGCACATGTTATTAATTACAATAAGATTACTCTTACATCCTTTGCTGCAATACCCTTTTGGTGATCCTTAGCTGCGATGCAGTGTAACTGCAACAGGCGTACTAGACGTCCCTCTTACTTCCTTGAACAACGTAATGTCACTCACTAATCTTCACTTGCGATGGAGCATGTATGTACTGAAAAAACGAGTCATAGCAATTATAATATAAGTAGCATGTATCAAATAGCTTGCGTCCTCCTCTTTGGCGTCGACCGAATCACCAAGACCGCTGTCCACATTGCAGCAGTAGCACTTATAACATTCAACAATTTACTCGGTTAGTTAACACACTATTAACCATTTTACCATCTCATTCTCTAACATATCATGTTAATTTATAGGATTTTCATCTATAGGGTTAGGAGAGAGATGAATGCAGTACCATGCATCATTTGTAGGGTTAAGAGAGATGGATGATGCTGTACCGCAATAGGTGGCGGATAGACGTAAAACCTTGACTTCGCAGCAAGGTAACGTTTGTTGTCATCATAGATATTACAAATGTATCCCTTTATAAGATTTTGTGAAACTGTGATTTTGATCTTGATGATCTTTTGAGATGAAATGGTTTTGTATTGCAAGAGAGAAATTGATGTGTGTATTATATTATGTTCTCTTGATACACGTGCACTGTATTTATACAGGCAAAAATACAAAAGAAAGTTACATTTGGGCTGAACAAATAAAGGCCTGCGAACAGGCTCAATGACCCGAATAGCTTTGTGATAAAAGAATGCTATCTGATGTATTCTCGAAGTCATTTTCTAACTCCCCCCTTCAAAGTGATTAGGGTTAGGGTTTCAAATCCGAGCCGCCTCTCAAAATTTCTTTGATTTTAGCTCCAAAGACTTCAAATTTCCTCATGTTTATGAGATCTGAGAGAAAGAGCAAGGCTTTCATGGCTTCAAGCTCCTATATTGGTGGGTCTTTGAGTGTAAGTGCCTCAGTTTGCTGGTGGTTGTTGCTTGAGATTTCATCAGGTTTACTGTTGTTTTCTTCAACCTTTAATTCTTTTCTAGGTCGAACAAAACCTCTCGATGAAAGTGGTTTTGTTAAGATGTCAGCGATCTGGTGGTTCACTTGTAACTTTCCTTTTAAAATCTACTCTCTTACGAAGTACAAGTCGATTTCTATGTGCTTTGTTCTTGCATGAAGTATCGGGTTTGCTGATAGATATACAGTGCTTAGGATGTCACACCATAGAGTCGATTTGCTGTTTGTACTTATTTTTAATTCATGCATCAGAGATTGAATCCACATAATTTCGGCTGTTGCACTGGCAATGCTTCGATATTCTGCTTCTGTGCTTGACCTAGATATTGTACTCTGTTTCTTTGAACACCATGAAACTGGATTGTCATAAATATATATACAGTATCCTATTGTTGATTTCCTGTCATCTGGATCAGAGGCCCCGTCAGCATCTGCATAACCAGTTATGTTTAAATGCTTGCTTTTCTTTAGTTGAATGCCATAATTTGTTGTTCCTTTTAGATATCTTAGTATCCTCTTGACTGCTTTCCAGTGTTGATCTAGAGGCCCCTGCATGAATTGACAAACTTTATTAACACTAAATGAAACATCAGGTCTAGTTATGGTGACATATTATAATGCATCAACTAGACATCTATACTGCTTATCATTAAATATGGCTTCTCCCCTGTTTTTGGATAAATGTTGACTGGTTACCATTGGTGTTGGTTGTGAATTTGCACTACTCATTTTGGATCTGTTCAGTAATTCCCTGATATATTTTGTCTGACACAGCATGATCTCTGTATTAGATTTTCTTTTCACTTCAATGCCCAGAAAGTAGTTTATGTAGCCAAGATCCTTGATAGAAAATTGTTTGTCTAGAACTTGAATGATTTTATTGATTTCTGCTTCCCTGTTCCTTGTTAGAATCAAATCATCAACTTATATTAGTATGTAAATGATAATTTCATCACTGAATTTTGTGAATAATGAGTTGGTTGACTTAGTTGACTGAAACCCCATATCACATAGAGTGGTTTTTAATTTATCAAACCACACTCTAGGTGCTTGTTTGAGCCCATATATAGCTTTATTGAACTTGCACACATGGTTTATGTCTTGTTGAAGCCAAGTGGTTGCTCCATATACACCTCTTCCTTGAGTTCACCAATAAGAAAAGCATTGTTCACATCTAGTTGCCTGATATTCCAACCTTTGTATAGGGCTATAATAAGTATAATCCTGATTGTAGTTGGTTTGACAATTGGAGAGAATGTTTCACTGAAGTCAAAACCATGTTCTTGTGTATATCCCATTGCCACCAACCTTGCCTTATACCTTGCTATTATGCCATCTGGATTTTTCTTTAATTTGTATATCCAGTTGCATCCAACAATATTTTTATTCTCTGGTGGCAGGACAAGACTCCATGTCTTGTTTTTTATTAGGGCATTGTATTCATCATTCATTGTAGCTTTCCAGTTTTTGTCCTTGATTGCTTGATCAAATGTTTCTGGCTCACTTGATATTGTTGTTGTATACATCTTTGGTTTGAATATACCACTCTTTGACCTTGTGATCATGTGATGTTCAGTTCTGACTTCAGTTGCATTGAGTGGTGAATTATTGTCTTGATCTGAATTGTTGTCCGACTCATGGTTTTGAGTATCTGAATCATGCTGACTTGTTCCTTCTGCTTGATTTGTTGTATCTGCAGGTGGACTGAATGACTCTGCCTAACCTTGTTCTGGGAACATTGTGTGTTGTGGAGCAGAGTTCATTGTGTCCCTTTCACCTTCTTTATGGATGCATTCAGCAGGATCCAAGGGTGTAGGAGGTATTGAAAATCTTGGATTATAAATTTTCTCTGTAGTCTTTATACTTAAATCAGAATAAGGAAAAATATAATCATTGAACACAACATGTCTGCTTATAAATATTTTTCCATTGTTATCAATACATTTGTAACCTTTCTGATTTAAAGCATATCCAATAAAAGTGCATGGTGTTGATCTAAAATTTAGTTTGTGTGTGTTGTATGGTCTTGTATAGGGGAAACATAGACATCCAAAGGTTTTTAGAGATTGATAACCTGGTTTTATTTTGAACAATTTTTCCAATGGGCTTTCTCCTTTTAGTACATTAGTTGGTAACCTATTGATTAGATAAACTGCAGTACTAAAAGAGTCTGGCCAGAATTTTAAAGGTAACTTTGCTTGAGCTAGCAGAGTTAGACCAGATTCCACTATATGTCTGTGTTTCCTTTCCACTAAACCATTCTATTCAGAAGTATAGGGACATGTAACTCCGTGAACTATTCCCTTTCCACTAAAATAATTGTTGAGAGTTTTAAATTCTGTACCACCATCAGTCTGAATCATTTTGACCTGATGATTGGTTTGTTTTTCAACTTGTGTAATAAAGTGTATCACTACATGGTGTGTTTTAGATTTTGTTTTCAAAAAGTATATCCAAGTATGTCTTGAGAAAGCATCAACAAATGATATATAATACCTATACCCATAATCTGAATTGATAGGGGCTGGACTCCAGAGGTCAGCAGCTATTAATTCCAGTGGCTTGTCATATTTGCTTGTTGAGTCAGCAAATGCTAAATTGTGGCTTTTACCTAATTGACAATAAGTACATACATATGGCAAAATGACATTATCAAAAGAAATTTTGTTTTCTTCTAAAACTTTCTTCACGACATTTACATTGGGATGACCAAGTTTAAAATGCCATACATCAAAGTTGCTCAACTTCTTCTCTGTTTGAGAGAGTTCGGAGTAATTACAGTTTTAAGAGATTTTATTTGTACCGAAATTTCTAGAGTCAACAAGATTAAATCTGTACAAGCCTTTTACTGATTCACCCTGCAATAAAATTTCTTTTGTTAGTATGTCTTTGACTAAGCAATAGTTAGGATAGAATTCAAAGTAGACATGGTTGTCACTTGCAAACCGAGATACACTCAGAAGATTTTTCTTTATCTGTGGTACTATCAGTAAATTATCGAGATATAGTTTTCTTTCACCTTTGATGCAAGCAACTCCAGTGTGTATAATTTTGATTGGCTCACCATTTTCCATGTGTATGGATTTATTATCTTTTACTCTTTGTTTCCAAGATTTAGATTATCCAGACTATTGGTGATCTGGTTGGTTGCTCCAGAATCTGGGTACCAACTCTTATCAAAGATCTGTTCAGGTCTACTTATCTCACTTTGACTGTTTGCTTTGTTACTACATGACTGATTGCTTGTTTTTTGTTGTGCTTCGGCCAAGTTGACACTGAAGTTGTTGTTGTTTCTTTGATTTGTTGAATTCTGATTTGGAGTATAGTTGAGATTGAGTCTGAAATAATACTTTAGTGCAGTATGCCCAACTTTTTCACATATCTGGCATCTTGGTCTATTTTTGTTGCTCCACCTTCCTCTGCCTCTGCCTCTAACTAGAGGATTTGATTTGTTGTTGAATTGGTTCTTTTTTTTGTAGTTCGATGCATAGTTTATTGACATATCTGAAGTTATGGGTTTCTTGAACTCTAACCTTCCCTCATGGGCAAGAAGTATGGAATGCACATCCTCAATGGATGGAGTAATCCTTTGAGATGATATAACAACCAAAACAGCTTCATATTCTTCACTTAGGCCACTTAGTGTGATTAGTACCTGTTCAGTTACTGGTACTTTTTGACCAGCTGCTTCAAGCAGATCACAAGTTATTTTGATTTTTGCAAGTTATTCTCCCATAGTTTGATTTTCTTTCCTGATACTATGCAAATGCCTTTTATGATGCATCACTTTTACTGCTGATTGAGAATTAAATATTCTTTCAACTGTTGACCATATTCCATTTGCAGTTTTGCTCCCAATAACTTATGGTAATATTTTGACACTTATTGATGATAAAATCCATGAAAAAATTAGACTATCCTGTCTTTGATATTTTGCAAATTCTGGATTGCTAACAGTCTTGTTTTCTTTATTAGTGATGAATCTTAGTGGGGCAGTATGAGTGCCAAGGAGGAAGCCTTCTAAACAATAGCCTTTTATGGCTGTTTCCACCTGCACCTTCTAGAGAAGATAATTGTCTTCTTCTAAGTGGGCTGTGACTAATTGGCTTTGAGGAATTATGATGGTTTTGATCAGACTTTCAGTGGCTATTTGATCTGAGTTACTGGTTTCAAATGATTCAAAACTGGTAGCCACGATGATGAATCAAGAAACAGAGGGATGAAACAAAATTGTGGGAAAGAAAATGCAGGAACATATACTATGCTTCAAGAAAAAAACTCAAGAACAGAAAGAAATGATCTCAAAGATCAGGTAAGTGCAGCCACTGACCCAAATGATTGCTTTTCTTGATGATGGGTTTTTCAGGTAAGGCACTACCTCTTTGATAGATTTTCTTATGTTGGATTTTGCTGGTTTTCTTGGATTTTCTTGAATCTGGATTTGGTTCTGCTTTTCTGAAAGAAAGCCTGTTGCAATCTAAGTTGCTTTTGAAGACTTATGGTAAGACACTTGTTTTCTTTCTGTGAAAGCTTACTCAAATTCCAATCTCAGATGATGAAATTTTCCTGATGAGATTTTGATGCTTTCGAATTATCTAATGATAAACTTTGATGAATTTCAAACTTGCCTTAATGCCGTTTGGCTGAGGCTCTAATACCATATAAGATTTTGTGAAACTGTGATTTTGACCTTGATGATCTTTTGAGATGAAATGGTTTTGTATTGCAAGAGAGAAATTGATGTGTATTATATTATGTTCTCTTTGATACACGGTGCACTGTATTTATACAGTCAAATATACAAGAGAAAGTTACATTTGGGCCGAACAAATAAAGCCTGCGAACATGCTTAATGACCCAAATAACTTTGTGATAAAAGAATGCTATCCGATGTATTCTCAAAGTCATTTTCTAACTCCCTTCATTTTGATTGATTGCACGCAAAAGCTTTTAACCTGATATGATATTGTGTAACTGAAACTCGAGAACATGTTTACTTTGTATTGTAAAAGAATACTTCATTAATGTCATGTACTTTTTGCCTATATGTATTTTCTAGCTTATACCATGTTCTACAGTCAAGTATAGCTGAATGGAAAGTTCTCTATCAAAGTACAATTTCTGATTGCCTTTATAAGAAATATAGTGTTGAATTTATATGCATAGTTATGCTAGATCAATATTTAAGTAAATGTTCAAAATAAATAAATGTGAACATCCAACTCTCAAAAAACATATTTCAGTTGAATGGAAAGCTTAGGTGCAAGCTTGCGCACTTGCCAGGGCCGGTCCATAACGATGGGTTGCCCAAGGCGATTTCAATTTTTTGTTGCCCTTACTGTTAAATGCTTCGATGGCGAGTTTCAAGAAAATAGCATAAAGTATTCAATTTTCTCTTCCATCTTTTTTTAATAATACTTTCTTTTCATCATTTCCGAGTTCCTCCTCTTCTCAAACATGTGTATCTCTAAATCCTTCATCTTCTGTAAAATCTACATCAAGTTCTTATGTCGATGCGGTTAAATCCAGAAATTTTATTTCCTCTCATCCTAAGCATAAACCTTCTTTTATTCCTATTCATAAAAAAATCTTGAATATCAAAACTCAAAACCTTTGCTTTAGGTGTAGAATGGCTAACCATCGTGCGGAAAATTATCGGAATGGTCTTGTATGTTTCTATTGTAATAGATCTGGGCATAGATCTTCGAATTGTCCTAATCGTGCAAGATTTCAGGAAGATGGAAGGAAAGGGGCTGTCTTCAGGGATAATGCACCCTTGAAGCAACCAGAGGAGGTTTCCAGAAGGAAGGCAGGTTCAATTGATTTGGTAAATAGAGTGGATGTCTATAAAACCTTCGGAATCACTCTCGATGATTCTGATGGTTTTGCTAAAGTTTACAAGAACTGTAGAAAATGGGTAATTACCACAATTATTCAAGGCGAATTTACTATTCAAGATATTGTTGACCTTCTGACTTTTCACTTTGGTTATCATAACTGGGATGTTATGAAGTATAATTGGGAATATAAGGTTCTTTTTTCATGTTTCAGTCTTGCCATGGATGCTGTGATGAGAAATGTTCTGAAACTTTTCAACATAGCAGTCAGGTTGAGACTTTGGAGTCTACATGAAAGGAAGATAGAAAGAAATCTTTCAGTTAGAACTTGGATTCGACTTTTTGACTTACTGGATATATGTTGGGAGCTAGATCTCTTAGAAGAGGTAGTCAATGGTATTGGTTACATAGTTAATATGGATCTTGCTGAAGGAGATAAATTTGATTATTCCTATCTTGATGTGGAGATTGAAAGGGATATTAATGTTTCTATTCAGGGGAAAATTGAAATTTTTATCGGAAATGCATGTTACATTGTTTCAGTTAAGGAGACTTCTACAGAAGGTGATCTTGATCTTGATGCATGGAACCAATTATACTTCAAACCTGACACTAGTAAGTTTTGGAGGAAGAAAGATAATTCTCGTAAGGCTCCGGAAGATAGGAATGATTTGATTGACCTTGAACTGAGTGGCAATCAGGTTATTGTTACACATATTTCAGATAGTAGCAGTAAAAATTCGGGCTCTAAGGATTGTAGTGTTGCGTATGTGGTTGATCCATTTACAATTCCAGATAGAGTGTATATTGATGTTACTGATTCTGATGATATGAATTATAATTCGGTGCATGTGATTAATCCTTTTGAGATTCCGGATAAAGACTATGTTAAAGATGTTGTTACGGACTCGGATGATGCTAATGCTGTGGTTTTTTGAGCTAACAACTCAGTTGAAGTAAGAGAATTTCTTAAAAACACTAAAATGGTGGTAGTAGGTGGTGCTAAGGTGGATGTTCCAGTTCAAGAAGTGGGTTCTGTTGGTTCTAGTGTGGAAATTATTGAAGTCGAAAAGGAGCCTATTCCTGTTGTGGAGCTCAGTGACAATTCAAACAAAGACCTCAATGCTGATGCTGCTTTCAACAATGTGCGTAGAAGTGCTAGGCTCCTGGACCATAAGGAGGATACTTTGAAGAAAGCCAATAAAAGAGCAGGTGTGAAAGCTTTGAAGCATGCTGCCTCTTCAAGTAAGTCCTCTCACCCTATTTTCGTAAGTGCTCATGTTCCTACTGCATTAAACTATCTTTCTTCTGAACAACCTTTTGATATTGCTAGAAAAATTGGTTTTACTTTTCGAAATGGCATAGTGGATATGGAGAGTTTTAAATCTTTGGAGTTATTAAGGGTCTCTAATAACTCATGAAGATCCTAACATGGAATGTAAAGGGCCTCAGCACTCCCCAGAAATGTGCCAGAGTGAAGAACATTTTTAAGTCATTATATTTTGATGTAGTGTTAATTCAGGATACTAAAATTGCTAATTCCTCTAACTTCAATTTAAAATCACTGGGTGGGAATCTCTTTGATAGTTGGCGTGCTGTTGATGCTATGGGTAGCAAAGGGTATCTTTTTGTTGGTTGGAGAGGTGATAAATTTAAGCTTTTAGAGGAATTCAAATTCTCAAATGTATTGCATATTAAATTGGAGAATATGAGAGATAGATGCAATATATTTGTTTCAAATGTCTATGGCCCTTGTGATAAAAATTATAGACCAGTTTTTTGGGAATGTTTTACTGATTTTTTGAAAGAAGTTAATGGTCCTTGGGGGAGACTTTAATGTTACAAGATTCTTTGGAGAAAGAAGTGGGAGAGAAGGGAATTATTTGGAAATGGAGAGATTTAGTGATTTTGTTGATGAGTGTAGTTTGATTGATCTACCTATGTGCAATAGAGCTTACACTTGGAGCAATGGGCAAGAAAACCCTATAATGGCTAGATTAGATAGATTTTTAATCAACACACGTTGGGATGAAAAATTTCCTCTTTCTATACAATATGGCCATGCTAGGATTATCTCTGATCATTGTCCAGTAGTGTTAGATAGTAAGGATGATGTGAAATTCAAGAAGATTTTTAGGTTTGAGAAAATGTGGTGTTTAGAGAATAATTTTGATGATTTTATTAAGGATAAATGGACTACCTTTAATAGCTTAGATAATTCTGCCAAGAATATAATGTATAAGCTTAGATTTTTAAGAAACTGTATCAAATACTGGGAGAAAAAGAACTTTGGTAATTTGAAAGATAAGAAGATTAGTTTGAATGAAGTGATTATGACTCTTAATAATAAGGAGGAAACTATGGGATTGTCTCAGGAAGAATTTGCTGTTCTCAAATCTAAGGAAAAAGAACTTTTGAAGATTATTGATCAAGAAGAAATCATGTGAAAGCAGAGATCTCGAGTTAATTGGTCAATCATGGTGATCCTAACACTGCTTATTTCCACAAAATTGCCAATGAAAGAAGGAGAACTAATTATATAAACAATATTGTTATTGAGGGTGCTAAGGAATTCGATCAAAATAAAATTTTAAATAAGTTTTCTGTTTTTTACAAAGACTTGTTTGGTAGTACACAAGAGAAATTTACTTCTGTGAATTGGGATTTAATGTTTGATGACAATGAGAAGGTGGATTTGAATTGTTTAAAGCAAGCTTTTTCTGAGGAGGAAATTTGGCAAGCTGTTAAGGACCTTCCAGCAGATAAGGCCCCTGGACCAGATGGTTATCCTTCTTTCTTCTTCCAAAGATATCGGTATGTCATCAAATCTGATGTTATTGCCTTATTCAATGACTTATGTGTTGGAAATTTAGACTTTAGTTGTTTGAACTATGCTTTTATTGTTTTACTGGCTAAGAAGGAGGGAGCTAATGATGTTAAAGACTTAAACCCCTCAATTTGTTGAATTGTATTTTTAAGATTATCACCAAAGTTCTGGCTAACAGACTCAGGGATTTGATGGACTCTCTTATTCTTAATAGTCAGTCTTCTTTTATTAGAAATAGAAATATCATGGAAAATGTTGTTGTGGTGCAAGAAGTGATGCCTTCTGTGGTGTTGAAGTTAGATTTTTCAAAAGCTTTTGATTCTTTAAATTGGGATTTTCTTTTAGAAGTATTACAGGCCAGAGGCTTTGGAAGTATTTGGTGTAGATGGATTAGGGGTCTCTTAAGTAGTGGTGTTTCATCTGTTCTGTTGAATGGGATGGAAGGCATGAAAATCATGTCTAAAAGAGGACTAAGACAAGGAGATCCTCTCTCTCCTTTATTATTCAACATTGCAGTAGATATTTTTGCAAGGTTAATTAGAGTATCTGTTAGGAATGAAGTGTTAGAGTCTTTTGGTAATTCTTTTGTTACTGGTGGCATATCTTCCCTTTAATATGCTGATTATACTATAATCTTTAGTTCTCCCAAGCCTCACTTTATTATTACCCTTAAGATTTTGCTTTATGGATTTGAAAATTTGGCAGGTTTGAAAATTAATTTCAATAAGAGTTTAGTTATGGCTGTGGGTGGCTTAGGTTTTAATATTCAAGATGTTGTTTTGAATCTAAATTGTATAACTAGTGATTTTCCTTTATCTTATTTAGGAATGACTATTAGACCTAAAGCTCTGAAACATGAAGATTAGTTACCTTTGAATGATAAGATTGGGTCAAGACTAGCAAGATGGAAATGTCACACATTATCAAGAGCTAGGAGACTGATTTTGTTAAATTCTATTCTTATTGCATTGCCTTTATTTTGGATGTCATTATACAAATTCCCTAAGTGGGTCATTAGTAAAATTGACTCTATTAGGAGAAACTTCTTATGGAAAGGTTGTAGATCAGGTAGTTCTTTAAAGAACTTAGTGGCTTGGGATACTATCTGCAAATCTAAGGAGCAAGGTGGTTTAGGGGTGATAAATCTGCAGGAACTTAACTGTGCTCTTCTGTGTAAATGGCTATGGAAAATTTCTGAAAACAACAGTTCTCTTTGGAAAATGTGGGTAAAAACAGATACTATAATGGTAATTTTAACACTGATGTCTTCTCTTTACATCAAACTCTTAAATATTGGTCTGACATTATCAAATTACAACCTGTTTTCAAAATTGGCTTAAATTGGCAGTTGGGAAATGGTGATAGAATCTTATTTTTGGCATAATACCTGGATCTGTAACATTCCTTTGAAGAATATCTTCCCTGATTTATATAACATCTCTATGAATTAGAATGCTAGAATATGTGAGCTTTATTACAGAGATTGTAATGAGCTAAAAAGGATTCTTAGTTTCAATAGAATGTTGGTTGGGGATTTACTTTTTCAGTATTGCATGTTAATTAATATGTTGAAGAACATATTCATTCATAATGTAAATGACAGTGCTTCTTGGGATTTTGCAAAGAATGGGAAATTCAATGTCAGCTCTGTTTATAGATTATTAAATTTTGGTGGCATCAAGGTGAAATATTGTAAAGCCTTATGGATGTTGCATGTTCCACCTAAAGTGAAGCTTCATATGTGGCTTTCTATTAATAATAAGTTGAATACCAAAGCTCTTCGTGTTCATAAAGGCTTAAGGATAGATTCTAAATGTCTCTTTTGCAGATTCTGAGATGAAGACACAAGTCACTTATACTTCCAATGCCCATTTACTTATCTGCTTAGGATCAAGTGCTTTCAGATTCTTCATATTATTCCTCCTCCTCATTTTCTTAATCAATTTTGGTATTAAGAAGAAGATACAAAACAGATTTCAAACAAAATTGATAGAATCCTTTATGACTTCATAAATATGAGTGTATCTTGGGTTTTATGGAATGAAAGGAATGATAGATGCTTCAATCATAAATAACAAATCCTTCGATATGCTTCTCAAATTTGCAATTTCTAATATTTCTTTTTGGTTAGGTGCTGCTTTTCCTTATGGGCAGGGATGGAAGGCAATTTTACCCGAGCTGCAAAAAGGAGTAAGGGAAAGCATGGACTCTATTGGGAAGAGAGTGGAGTGTAGGAAGAGAGGTGATGGAGCTGTTTGATTGTTGCTGTGGTCTTCTGTTCTTTCTCTGCTATCATGTTGTATCCTCATTATGTTACTGTATCATGATGTAAATATTAATGGCTAAGTAGGCTTTTGTGGTTTTGTATGTACTAGGATGTATATGGGTATGTTTGTACTGGGTTGTATTTGGGTTGTACGTGGCTTTGTATGTGCTGGGTTGTAGTATTTTGTTGTTTGGGATGTAACTCTGAACTTTATCAATGCTAATTTATAGGCTGGAAATTTGTTCCCATCCTAGGTTTAAAAAAAATTGTGAAATGCTTCGAATTAAACATTAACCATTCTTATATTTGTGCTACAACTTCTAGTCATAAGCGTCCAATGTAAACTTTTTGAATATTAAATTCAGCTTATTATGGAAAATGTTATGAGATGAACATTTCTAAGCAATGTACTATGATATTAACAATAACTATTTTCTTTTCCTCTTTTTCTACTATGTATTATTGAATAAAAAACACATTTTATTTTCATTTTACCCAAGATACTAATGTTAATTAGCTGACATCTTAGATAATCAAGAATATATCATCTAATATTACAGAGAAAAGAACAGTCAAAAATTGAGATTAAGAAAAATATTAGATCTATAAATTCCTTCATAGTTTGAAGTACATGCAGTTCTATTCAAGATTCAACTTGTAGTCTATTAATGTTATTTCATAATATGTAGTATGTACAACACCATTCAATATTATACTATTTCACAGCAGGACAAATTTGAACTTATATAATACTATTATTTTCATTCATGTACTGGTACTAAGAAGAGGGTAACGCTTTTTTATATTATTATTATTATTATTATTATCATTATTTTGTTTATTAAATTTTTAATCATCATTATATTAATAAAAATCATAACTTGTGCATTTGAGGTCCTTTTTGGACGAAACAAGTGATGCTGGAATCGTATCGACGTCATCTATGATATGGGATCGATTTGGAATTTATTTGAAGTTGGAAAAATTTCTAGTTTCAAATAAAAAGGTGAATGTTTTATACACTCACAATTGACCAAAATAATTTTTATGTAGTTAAATTTATATCGAGAAGTATTTAAATTTATTGATTGTTGTTTGATAAATTTAATTGACATTTAAATTGATATTTGAATTAACTGATAGAATTTGAATTGACAGTTAAATTGAGTAGGAATTAAATTACTAGTAAACTTCCGATTATTAATATCCATTTAGTTGTTGTGATATTTTGACTGTTTGGATGATTGATTATGATGGATGCAAATTGGTTGATATTTGGATGATTTGATGATTATTTATTTTTATATATATCCTGTTATCATCCTGTATATTATTTACAGTATATAAAACTATAAATTAAATTATTTTAGATAAATTAAGAAATATGTTGAAATGATATATACCTATGACATTTATTTTGGATTGAAATGATATATATCCATCCCTGAAATTAAAATCCAAATAATTAATTCACTTGGCCATAAGATAGAAAATTATGTAAGGACACCGGATTGGTTAAATTAAATGATTTTAAAATTTTTGATTTGAAATTATTTAAATGATTTTATTTAGAAAAAAAATCGAATTTATGAAAATCGAATTATTTTCGAACCTCAGCTCGAAATGTTGAAATTTAAATTTGGTAACAGGAATTGTTTAAATAATCGAAGTTGAGATTTTGAAGGTATAATCGAGATATGATTTGAATTTCGGAAATTGATTTTTTTAAAAGATCGGACTTTTATTCAAAATTTGAATATTGCTAAGTAAAAGTAATTTAAATTGATATTTCAAACTTTGACTCGGAATTGAATTATTTTAAAGAATTTGAACATTGAATTGAACATCAAAGTTAAGTTTGGTTTAAATGATTTAAATCGATACTTTGAAATCAAACTCGAACTTGATCTAGGTTGAAATGGTTTGAAATTGAGAATTGAAATGAAATTTATTCAAGTTGGAATTGAAATTGAAATCAATTGAATTGAAAGCGAAATTGAATTAATTCGAAATCGAATCTATTTGAATTGAAATTGGAATCAAAGTAAAATCCGACTTGAAATTGGAATTGAATCGGTTAAATTGGAATGGAAATTGAAAGTGATTTGAATTGGAAAATTTGAAATTGAATCAGTTTGACTTTGAAACTAATTTAAAATAAATTATTATAATATACACTATTTAAAATTTATCTTTTAAATATTCAAATTATTTTGATTTTCCTAACTATTTTATTTTATAAAACATTTTTAAATACTTAAATAATTTTATATCAAACCGTTTAAACTATTTTAAACAATATAAAAAATTTTAAAACTATTTTCTAAAATTCAAACTGGTCAAAGGCAAAAATGTTAATATTTAAATCATTGGTTTAAATACGAATTGGGTTAAAATGCAGTTATAACCTAAATTGAAATTCGGAAAAAATTTCGGAAGCAAAATCGAGAATTTAAGGCGGAATCGATTTTGAAGTGAAAGAGAATATTTTAAGTAAATATGATGATTTCAAAAAGAATTTGATTTTCGAAGCGAATATGATATTATGACATCAAGTACGAATTGTTTTTGAAATTTAAAAGTACCAACCGGTGCGTAAAATAACGTTGGGTTGTTAAAGAGACCGATGCCTTTAATTGGCATACTCTCTATCAATATTGAAACGCTTTAACAACTGTGTATGTGGAGGAGACTTCAGAATGAAGTGGTTGGATTTGGCGTCGTTGTTGGATTTGAAGAAAGAGAACGATGATGAATAGACCCCAACACTTGTGCCAATTTGAAATGACTAAAACAGGAACGGCTTGACCGGGCCAAGCTGGCTAATTACCCCTAGCGGACATCCGTTCTTCGATTTTCTTGGACACTCATAAATATGAGTGTTCCTTGGGTTTTATGGAATGAAAGGAATGATAGATGCTTCAATCATAATAACAAATCCTTCGATATGCTTCTTAGATTTGCAATTTCTAATATTTCTTTTTGGTTAGGTTCTGCTTTTCCTTCTGGGTAGGGATGGAAGGCAATTTTACCTGAGCTGCAAAAAGGAGTAAGGGAAAGCATGGACTCTATTGGGAAGAGAGTGGAGTGTAGGAAGAGAGGTGATGGAGCTGTTTGATTCTTGTTGTGGTCTTCTGTTCTTTCTCTGTTATCATGTTGTATCCTCATTATGTTACTATATCATGATGTAAATATTAATGGCTAAGTAGGCTTTTGTGGTTTTGTATGTACTGGGATGTATATGGGTATGTTTGTACTGGGTTGTATATGGGTTGTATTTGGGTTGTACGTGGCTTTGTATGTGCTGGGTTGTAGTATTTTGTTGTATGGGATGTAACTCTGAACTTTATCAATGCTAATTTATAGGTCGGGAATTTGTTCCCATCCTAGGTTTCAAAAAAATATCTGAAATGCATCGAGTTAAACATTAACCATTCTTATATTCGTGCTACAACTTCTAGTCATATGCGTCCAATGTAAACTTTTTGAATATTAAATTCAGCTTATTATGGAAAATGTTATGAGACGAACATTTCTAAGCAATGTACTATGATATTAACAATAACTATTTTCTTTTCCTCTTTTTCTACTATTTATTATTGAATAAAAAACACATTTTATCTTCATTTTACCCAAGATACTAATGTTAATTAGCTGACATCTTAGATAATCAAGAATATATCATCTAATATTACAGAGAAAAGAACAGTCAAAAATTGAGATTAAGAAAAATATTAGATCTATAAATTCCTTCATAGTGTGAAGTACATGCAGTTCTATTCAAGATTCAACTTGTAGTCTATTAATGTTATTTCATAATATGTAGTATGTACAACACCATTCAATATTATACTATTTCACAGCAGGACAAATTTGAACTTATATAATACTATTATTTTCATTCTTGTACCGGTACTAAGAAGAGGGTAACGCATTTTATTATTATTATTATTATTATTATTAATATTAATATTATTATTATTTTGTTTATTAAATTTTTAATCATCATTATATTAATAAAAATCATAACTTGTGCATTTGAGGTCCTTTTCGGACGAAACAAGTGATGCTGGAATCGTATCGACGTCATCTACGATATGGGATCGATTTGGAATTTATTTGAAGCTGGAAAATTTCTAGTTTCAAATAAAAAGGTGAATGTTTTATACACTCACAATTGATCAAAATAATTTTTATGTAGTTAAATTTATATCGAGAAGTATTTAAATTTATTGATTGTTGTTTGATAAATTTAATTGACATTTAAATTGACATTTGAATTAACTGATAGAATTTGAATTAACAGTTAAATTGAGTAGGAATTAAATTACTAGTAAACTTTCGATTATTAATATCCATTTAGTTGTTGTGATATTTTGACTGTTTGGATGATTGATTATGATGGATGCAAATTGGTTGATATTTGGATGATTTCATGATTATTTATTTTTATATATATCTTGTTATCATCCTGTATATTATTTACAGTATATAAAACTATAAATTAAATTATTTTAGATAAATTGAGAAATATGTTGAAATGATATATACCTATGAAATTTATTTTGGATTGAAATGATATATATCCATCCCTGAAATTAAAATCCAAATAATTGATTCTCTTGGCCATAGGATAGAAAATTATGTACGGACACCGGATTGGTTAAATTAAATGATTTTAAAATTTTTGATTTGAAATTATTTAAATGATTTTATTTAGAAAAAAAATCGAATTTATGAAAATCAAATTATTTTTGAACCTCACCTCGAAATGTTGAAATTTAAATTTGGTAACAGGAATTGTTTAAATAATCGAAGTTGAGATTTTGAAGTTATAATCGAGATATGATTTGAATTTCAGAAATTGATTTGTTTTAAAAGATTGGACTTTTATTCAAAATATGAATATTGCTAAGTAAAAGTAATTTAAATTGATATTTCAAACTTTGACTCGGAATTGAATTATTTTAAAGAATTTGAACATTGAATTGAACATAAAAATTAAATTTGGTTTAAATGATTTAAATCGATACTTTGAAATCAAACTCGAACTTGATATAGGTTGAAATGGTTTGAAATTGAGAATTGAATTGAAATTTATTCAAGTTGGAATTGAAATTGAAATTAATTGGAATTAAAAGCGAAGTTGAATTAATTCGAAATCGAATCTATTTGAATTGAAATTGGAATCAAAGTAAAATCCGACTTGAAATCGGAATTGAATCGGTTAAATTTGAATGGAAATTGAAAGTGATTTGAATTGGAAAATTTGAAATTGAATCAGTTTGACTTTGAAACTATTTTAAAATAAATTATTATAATATAAACTATTTAAAATCTATCTTTTAAATATTCAAATTATTTTGATTTTCCTAACTATTTTATTTTATTAAACATTTTTAAATACTTAAATAATTTTATATCAAACTGTTTAAACTATTTTAAACAATATAAAATTTTTTCAAACTATTTTCTAAAATTCAAATTGGTCAAAGGCAAAAATGTTAATATTTAAATCATTGATTTAAATACGAATTGGGTTAAAATGCAGTTATAAGTTAAATTGAAATTCGGAAAAAATTTCGGAAGCGAAATCCAGATTTTATGGCGGAATCGATTTTGAAGTGAAAGAGAATATTTTAAGTAAATATGATGATTACAAAAAGAATTTGATTTTCGAAGTGAATATGATATTATGACATCAAGTACGAATTGTTTTCGAAATTTAAAAGTACCAACCGGTGGGTAAAATAACGTTGGGTTGTTAAAGAGACCGAGGCCTTTTATTGGCATACTCTCTATCAATATTGAAACCACTTTAACAACTGTGTATGTGGAGGAGATTTCAGAATGAAGTGGTTGGATTTGGCGTCGTTGTTGGATTTGAAGAAAGAGAACGATATGAATAGACCCCAGCACTTGTGCCAATTTGAAATGACTAAAACAGGAACGGCTTGACCGGGCCAAGCTGGCTAATTACCCCTAGCGGACATCCGTTCTTCGATTTTCTTGGACACTCATAAATATGAGTGTTCCTTGGGTTTTATGGAATGAAAGGAATGATAGATGCTTCAATCATAATAACAATCCTTCGATATGCTTCTTAGATTTGCAATTTCTAATATTTCTTTTTGGTTAGGTTCTGCTTTTCCTTCTGGGTAGGGATGGAAGGCAATTTTACCCGAGCTGCAAAAAGGAGTAAGGGAAAGCATGGACTCTATTGGGAAGAGAGTGGAGTGTAGGAAGAGAGGTGACAGAGTTGTTTGATTGTTGTTGTGGTCTTCTGTTCTTTCTCTATTATCATGTTGTATCCTCATTATGTTATTGTATCATGATGTAAATATTAATGGCTAAGTAGGCTTTTGTGGTTTTGTATGTACTGGGATGTATATGGGTATGTTTGTACTGGGTTGTATATGGGTTGTATTTGGGTTGTACGTGGCTTTGTATGTGCTGGGTTGTAGTATTTTGTTGTATAGGATGTAACTCTGAACTTTATCAATACTAATTTATTGGCTGGGAATTTGTTCCCATCCTAGGTCTAAAAAAAACTGTGAAATGCATCGAATTAAACATTAACCATTCTTATATTCATGCTACAACTTCTAGTCATATGCGTCCAATGTAAACTTTTTGAATATTAAATTCAGCTTATTGTAACGATCCCGAATTTAAAGTGATAATTAAATGAACTTTTAAGTTAAAATTGTATAGTTAATTGATAAATTGGTACGAGTTTCCCCGATTCAAGTCGAAAAATATATAAAGTCATTAGGATTTGAAAATTTGTATATATGTGAATATATGTATTAATACAAACAAAATTGTACTACAAAATAAATAAAGTGTGTAGACTAAAATAAAATAGAAAACAAAACAAATATAAGTAATGCAAGCCACCACAACCATCTTCTCAGCCGAAAATGATATGCACAAGTTTTTGAAAAGAGCATTGAAAGCAAGCTATTAACCTGGAAACTACTACCAGCCTAGCAAATAAAATAAGACAAATATCTTTAGCCTCCACAACAAATCATCTACCAGCCGAAATAAAGTCATAATAATACCATCCCTAAGTACATACAAACATCTCGCCCCATACCCTGCTTTATAAACAAAAACAATATTACCTGTACAATTCTTATATATATCAACTTCTCTCTTTTATATTAAACTCTTCACCATTTCAGTTCATCCATCAAAACTGAAAAGAAAATTTGAAAGTTTAAGGCAATTTCAAAATAAAATACAACTTGAAGCCTAAGATCATCTCAGCAAACATTTAGTTGAAGATATCGAAATCATCTTCCAGTGATCAAATTTCTTTCCAGTTTCAAGCTTTCAGTTCTTTACTTCCAACTCCAGGTGAGCAACCTTGTTTTTCTAGCCTTCTTTGTTTTGACCATGTGAGTAACAATTTTTGTTAAAAGCTACTTAAGTGCAAGATGTTTGCATGTTTATATCTAGGTATTGATATGTTATGTGATTACTTGAGTAGTTATAAATGTGAATGTGTACATGATTGCATATCTGTAGCTCCTCTGTTGTTTTCAAAATCCCAGTTTTGATCCAAAAAAAAAAATCAAATCTCTCGATTTAGATTGTGATAGGGTGTAATGTTTAAACAAAACTTGTTTGTTTTATCATAGTGTAGTTTATAAAAGTTTATTTAGGCTGAAATAAAATTTAAATATCATTGGAAATTGAAAACTACAGGCAAACTCGAAATAGTGAGCAAATTCGAACATTTTAGAACATTGATTCAGGATCACAGATTGAATCATTACCCTATAACATGATTTGTAAAACAAATATCACCATTTTTAAGATAGTATTTAAGGTGCAGTTTGAGGTAGAACAAAAATGAGTTTTTCGTCGATTTTGGGTAATCACGTCGACTGGAATGCTTGGCGTTCCTTGTGATGATGGAGTAGTGAATGGAGAGGCAGGGAAAAATGGGCGGAGGCGATGTAGATCGTCGTGGTGGCAACGGCGACAAAATTTCTTTTGTAAACCTAGTTTTTGTTGTGAAGGTATATTGGTCTCGTTCGAATGCCACAAGGGATCGAGTTCGACCGGTGTTTGGGGATGCGTAGAGGGGGAGTAGGCGAAGCTATAGCCGGAGATGCTGGGGTTCAGGCGATCGGAGAACGGAGTTCGATGGAGATCCAGTTTTGAGAGTTGTTCCTGTTCTTGTGACAGATAACTCGAATTCGACTTAGGGATTGGTTCGCGATTCTGGTGACTGGAATCGTGGAGGATGATCGTAGACGTTATGTAGGCATCGGAGTCGATGGTCGCAGGCGAACATTTCGCCTGTGCCCGTGAACAAGTATCATGGGTGTCAGAGTGTGTTTGTGTATCACAGGGAAATGATCCTCGAGATATATGCGTGAGTGACTCGGGAGGAACTCGAGTATTTCGAGAGTTTTACTCGAAGTAGTTTTAGCGTGCTTTAGTTCAAAACTGTTTAGTGTTTGTGTGAAAATGCTCTCGGGGAAACTCGAGTAAATCGCGTGCAAGACTCGAAGCAGAGGCGCGAAAAACTCGGAGCAGGCTGTCTGGTCTCGAGACAGAGATGATTCCAGTTTTAAATAAATTTGATTTTCCAGGTTAAATTCGAGTTCAAAAATTTAACAAGTTTTTAATAGTAGTTTAAAATCAAATGGTGGGTGGATTCAAGAGATATTAGAATTCGAAACTGAAATTTTAAATTTATTTTAATTCTAAATGTTTGAAACAATATATAGTTTAAATAATCAGTTTTAAAAAGAGTAGTTTTTGTTTAAAAAAAATGTTAAAGGAAATTTTATAACTTTAAGTTTATCAAGTTAATAATTATTTTATTTTATAAATTTAATTAAGAATTAAGAGGAAATTAAATATAAGTAATATATTTAATTTATTAAGAATTAAAGGTTAATTAAGTGTTTAATTTCAAGAATAATTAATTGACTAATTAACTAATGATAATGATTGAATGATAGATAATTAAGTTTATAAATTAATAATTAAGAGATAATTGATCTAAAATTTAAGGTAATTAAGTAAAGATGATAAATTTATTAAAGGTGATTAATTAATGATAATTACTTAATAAAAGTAATCAAATAGGGATAATTACTTGTTATGATCAATTAAGGGAAATTAATCAAATGGGGAGTTATTAAATGAGATTTGTTAAGATTAATTTATTTTGTAATTAATTAAATAAGTAATTTGAGGTTTAAATTAATTTGATAATTAGAGATTAATTAATGGGTAATTACTGGTTATAATTAATTGATGAATTATAACAGAAGATTAATCAATGATTTAAGAATCATTAATCCAAATGTTTTATAATTAATTAATGATTAATTAACCAAGATTTGTAGTATTCATAAGTAATAAATCTGATTTGAATTAATCAAACAATTTACTGACCTTACTTATGAATGTTTGGATTCTATTGGATGACTTGATTGTTTGATATTTTCCGATATATGATGCTTTGTGATACACCCTGACTTGTATTGTGATCTGTGATAAATTATCTGTGATGTAATCTATTATCTGTGATATATATCTGTGATCTATACGATAAGCGATATAGTTTATATCGTTTATCAACTATATTCTGTATTTTAATCTGTGATGATTGATTGATGTTGCACTACTGTGTATAACCCCTGGACTACACCATACACACACAAATATGGATTTCACGTGGAAATCGGTTAAGTCACAGATAATTTAAATTTGATGTTTTTTGAAAGTGAATTTTTAATTTCAATTGATTTTGAAATTGTAAATTTGGGTTTAAAGTGAAAATCTTTTGAAATGGAATTTCAAAGATAAAACTTATTTTCGAATAACTTGATTAAGTTTTGAAATTTAAATAATTAGATTTAAATTTGAATTCAAGTTTGAAATTAAATCTATGATTTTGAAATTAGGGATTAAAGATGATATAAATGTGTTTATATGAATTTAAACCATTTTAAAAGAACAATTTTGGGAATTTGAATTTAAACCAAGGATTTTAACTCGTATGAATGAATCAGATTTTCTGAAATGAAACTATTTGTTTTCAAAAGATAAAAGCTTTCATATAAGAAATGAAATTCTAGTTTAATTAAAGGAATTTCAAGTTTGAATCGAAAAATGGATTTTTCAAGTTATGAATGAAATTGTTTTGAAAGCTATGAATTAAATCTGTTTATTTTTAACAGATTTAAAATGATGATTTATTTAACCCATTCGAAATGGAATTGTTTTGAAAGCTATTAGTTAAATCTTTGATTTAAATATTTAACGAATTAATTAAACTGAAATGGAAATCGATTTGGAAAATCTGTGAACGAATCTTTGTGAAATTTAGTGAACTTTGTGAAGTAAATCTTTTTGTTTAAAAGATTAAAATGGTAATTTGTTAAACCATTTGAAGAAAGATTTTGGGTAATAAGTTGTGGCTTAATTGAATTCCCAATATCCATATATTTTTAAATATTGCGCTCACTATTCGGGTTAGCCGGGAAAAGACCTTTGTGTCATATAACCCATTCCGAATAGTGATACGTCGTATATGGATGGCATTTGAAGACCGGTGTTGAAGATCGGATATTTTCGAAAATGAAAGGACAACCTGTCGAATGTCTCTGCACTGAGTTGCTCCGGTATAGAGATTTATATCACTCTTTTTGTGACGGGAAGTCCGGACGTGATTGGAAATTACCCGAAATTGCAAGGGCTTCGTAAGAAGTGCCTTCGGTTCTGTTCGATCCCGGAACAGACTTGTATGGTTACATGTCTGACATTACACTTTGAGATATAAAGCCGATTTCTTTCAAATATATATCTGTTGGTGGCGGAGAATTTATTCTCTTAGCTTAACACCCTTCTCTGAGACGTACGAGCTCAGAGGTTATGTAGTTGAAATTTATCAGCGATATATCCCAACTTGGTAATGTGGCATGCTGAGTGTTGTTGTGTGATGATCAATGTTTGATCATTTGCGATATGATCATTTGTTTGATCTTATATCTTTGTGATCATAGGTTGATCATTTGTTTGACCCGAAGCATGGCTTTGTGACAAAGCGTAGCTTTGTGGACGAGACTTCGTCGAACCTCACACCCCAAAAATGGTCAAAACAGGAAAGATGCGACAAGGTTCTAGGGAGTAGCGCCCCTTAGTGTATGTCATTCTTTCTGGATAGAGGTGGTATCATGGTATGGAGCCCAGATACTTAACCTATGTTGATACTGCTTATTATGTGGTTTGTTGCGAATCGAGGATCCTCGGGAAGATCGGTTACGATCGGGGGATGGCATACGCGTGTCAGTAGTTACCTATTTTTGCAGAGGTAACCCGGCCTTGTGTTGGCAGAGATCTAACCGTAATGTTAGGTTATTTCTCGGGACGTCATTCCAGGGACGTACCCACCGTGGCATGGGAAGTTCCTTAGCCTGACCATTTGTTGGAAATCCAAACAAAACAATACGAACCTTGTACGGTTTTAGTTGTAGAACCTGCCATTTAATATGGTAGCTATAGTAGGCATACTATAATGGTACCTATGCTGGCTAAGATTGATATTCTACTTTTGAAATGTTTTCTACACTATGCACTAGTAATAATATCAAATGATTTGATTTTGCGTAGTAAGCATCTTTGACTATCATAAGAAGAAATCTCCTCCAATTCTGCGTTTGCATTGTGTGTGTGGCGGGAGGTCTTATGGTAGTTTCATTTTCCAAAAGCATTGCGAATTGATTTTAAATTCTTTTGTTGTTTGTTTTAAAGATAAACTGTTTTTGTTGCTCACACCAGTCCCATGACTGATCCGGAGTTTATTGTTTATTTCCTAAACTCTGGATGCTCAAAATTTTTCTACACGAGCAGTCTAGAGTTGGGTTTTTCAGATATTCAGATTAGTAGATTTTCTGGAGCTAGTTCAGTCTTTGGATCAGACTGCACTTGCTTATCTTTGTGCATCGTTATTGGGAGTTCGAGCTACTACTGGAGTTCTCTTTTGAAGACTATCTTGGAGTTTTTGTTCCGCTGCTGATGTTATCTATCGTTTTCTTTTCCGCTGCTATTTGTTGTATCATATCTCTGATGTATATTGATATTCATTGTATCACCCTGTTGTATCAGATATTGTATATCAATGTATTTTTCATTTATTCCGCTGTGTTATTTACTTAATGTTGTTATAAGCTCCGGCGACTCGGATTTGAACGGTCGAATCTACGGCATTCGAATACGATGTAAAGTATGGATGTTGATTTTCGAGCGCTCAAAATCCAGATCGTTACACTTATTATGGAAAATGTTATGAGATGAACATTTCTAAGCAATGTACTATGATATTAACAATAACTATTTTCTTTTCCTCCTTTTCTACTATGTATTATTGAAAAAAAAACACATTTTATCTTCATTTTAACCAAGATACTAATGTTAATTAGCTGACATCTTAGATAATCAAGAATATATCATCTACTATTACAGAGAAAAGAACAGTCAAAAATTGAGATTAAGAAAAATATTAGATCTATAAATTCCTTCATAGTGTGAAGTACATGCAGTTCTATTCAAGATTCAACTTGTAGTCTATTAATGTTATTTCATAATATGAAGTATGTACAATACCATTCAATATTATACTATTTCACAGCAGGACAAATTTGAACTTATATAATACTATTATTTTCATTCGTGTACTGTACTAAGAAGAGGGTAACGCTTTTTATTATTATTATTATTATTATTATTATTATTTTGTTGATTATATTTTTAATTATCATTATATTAATAAAAATCATAACTTGTGCATATGAGGTCCTTTTTGGACGAAATAGTGGCGCTGGACTCGTATCGATGTCATAAACGATATGGGATCGATTTGGAATTTATTTGAAGCTGGAAAAATTTCAAGTTTCAAATAAAAAGGTGAGTGTTTTATACACTCATAATTGACTAAAATAATTTTTATGTAGTTAAATTTATATCGAGAAGTATTTAAATTTATCGATTGTTGTTTGATAAATTTAATTGACATTTGAATTAACTGATAGAATTTGAATTGACAGTTAAATTGAATTGGAATTAAATTACTAGTTGAAATAATCGAAATGTTGAAATTTAAATTTGGTAATAGGAATTGCTTAAATAATCGAAGTTGAGATTTTGAAGTTATAATCGAGATATGATTTGAATTTCGGAAATTGATTTGTTTTAAAAGGTCAGACTTTTATTCAAAATTTGAATATTGCTAAGTAAAAGTAATTTAAATTGATATTTCAAACTTTGGCTCGGAATCGAATTATTTTAAAGAATTTAAACATTGAATTGAACATCGAAGTTAAGTTTGGTTTAAATGATTTAAATCGATACTTTCAAATCGAACTCGAACTTGATATAGGTTGAAATGGTTTTAAATTGAGAATTGAATTGAAATTTATTCAAGTTGGAATTGAAATTGAAATCAATTGGAATTGAAAGCGAAATTGAATTAATTCGAAATCGAATTTATTTGAATTGAAATTAGAATCAAAGTAAAATCCGACTTGAAATCGGAATTGAATCGGTTAAATTGGAATGGAAATTGAAAGTGATTTGAATTGGAAAATTTGAAATTGAATCAGTTTTACATTGAAACTATTTTAAAATAAATTATTTTAATATAAACTATTTAAAATCTATCTTTTAAATATTCAAATTATTTTGATTTCCAAACTATTTTATTTTATAAAACATTTTTAAATGCATAAATAATTTTATATCAAACTATTTTAACTATTTTAAACAATTTAAAATTTATCCAAACTATTTTCTGAAATTCAAACCAGTCAAAGGCTGGAATATTAATATTTAAATTATTGATTTAAATATGAATTGGGCTAAAATGAAGTTATAACCTAAATTGAAATTAGGAAAAAATTTCGGAAGCAAAATCGAGATATTTAGGCGAAATTGATTTTGAAGTGAAATAGAATATTTTGAGTAAATATGATGATTCCGAAACGAATTTGATTTTCGAAGCGAATATGATATTATGATATCAAGTACGAATTGTTTTCGAAATATAAATGTAACAACCGGTGTGTAAAATGACGTTGGGTTGTTAAAGAGACTAGGGCCTCTTATTGGCATACTCTCTATCAATATTGAAACCACTTTAACAACTGTGTATGTGGAGGAGACTTCAGAATGAAGTGGTTGGATTTGGCGTCATTGTTGGATTTGAAGAAAGAGAACGATGATGGACAGACCCCGGCACTTGAGCCAATTTGAAATGACTAAAACATGACGGCTTGACCGGGCCAAGCTGGCTAATTACCCCGAGCGGACATCCGTTCTTCGATTTTCTTGGACTTGGTCCATATTATTACTCTTGTTGTTGTTCGATTGGTGCACCTTGATTGTGGGATGACTTCCCTTGACTCGATATGGGATAGATGGACGCGGTGGGCGGTCGTGGCTAAGATGCGTTACCACCAGCCGTACGACCGGAACTGGTAGTATCCTACCTTGGGCATTGCCTCCCGTGCCTTGTTATACTTTTATCCCTATAAGAGACCCCTATGATTTTGGTTTAGTGTTGTCGTATCACGGCGCATCCCTATCCCCCGATGTGCTACTGGGGCGTTATATGCAAACTGTACGCCAATGCTTAAAAACGCGTTAAGGGGGATTAATGTAAAGCCTTAACGCTAAGAAAAATATTTATTTTACTGATTAGACCTTACATATGTAATGTATTCTACTACATATAAATAATTTGATGGATCCTTAAGAGATGGGAAATCCCGTAACATCTCTTGAGTTATTGCATGCACGTTATACACTGGATAAGAGATGTGAAATCTCGTAAACATCTCTGACGCTATTACACTCATGTTATGTGATATCGATTTGACTCACATAAGGATATTTTAGTCCTGACTCGAGTGTTTTGTCTTTTCATTACGCTCGGGTTAGCTTTGAGTTTTTCAGCGCATTGAAGATCATTTTCTGGAGGACCAAGACGAAGATTTGGTATATTATTACTATTATTATTCCCTACATCATGTTATTCTGCTGCATTAGTTATTTATCCCTGTTGTATATATAACTTTAATAAATGTTGTATAAATTATAATCAAATGTATAATATAAACAGCTTCATGAACTGTTTATTTGATTATTGTATTTTGTCATTCCACTGCAAGATTCTGTATTTGTTTTCTTCTTCTTTTCTTATTTTTCTAAATTAACCCCAATGATTATCTATGTTCCGGATTGTTTAAGTTGGACATGTGTGGATTATTGTCGATTTAAACCTTCCGAAATGTGGGTCGTCATAGTTGGTATCAGAGCTTTGGTTTAGCGATAACCTTAGCTTTGTGGGCTTTGACTCATTAGAGATAGGGTACGTAGTAATACCCTAGAATGAGTTTGTTTGAGTGTATATATATGATAGCGCGTACTTGTTAGTGTTAAATATTGTTTTATATTGTGTTTACTTATCCGTTGAGTTGTTTATGAATTCTGATCGATGCGTGGGACGACGTGTTATCGATAAGGGTTTCTAAACACTTAAATGAGGCAAGTCGACTTAATATTGTTTTAAAATCAAGTAAATGAAATGATTTTACTTAAATTATATTATATATATAATGATAATTTTCAATGAATGTTGTTTATTAGGAGATGATAATATTTAATTATCATCGATTATTGGTTGAATTAAACTAAAACGAATACTTTGTGAATTTTATTTTACGAAGCATTTGATAATTAAATTGAATTGAAATCTAATTACAATAAAAATTGTTTAAAATAACAAAGTTTTAAATTAATGAAATGTTTGGTAATAGAGTAATAAAATTTGTATAAGCTTTATTATAAATAGAAGGATTTAAAAATTGAGAGTTTTAGAATTTAAATCCCTTTGTTTTCAAAATTGTTTTCAAAATTGTTTTCAAAGCCTTCAAAATTAATAATAATATTATTTGAAAGTGCTTTGACTAGAAATATATTTAGAAAGGATTTTTTAAATAAATAAAAGCATTGAACTCGCTTTGGTCGTTAGGAAATAATTTTGGGAATGACTACAGCATCGCCAGTATTCATTTCCGAGTTTCTGAGTGAGAATTGCTATCAAAGGAAATTTATTTTCGATTAAAACCAGTCTTGATTGTGGAAAAAATATTTTAAGTATGATTTGATAAATATATGAAAATAGTTTTGAACTTATAACTGGAAAATAGTATAGATATAAATAAGTTTATAACTTATAGATTTGAACAGGAAAGTAAAATTAAATTTTAAAACTGTTGAATATTTTGGTTAAGGAAACAAAAAAAAATTAAATTCGAAGATATGAAATAAAGTATATTAACTTAAGAAATGTTAAATAAATCGAGTTGGTGAAATGAAAAGATCAAAATAAAATGAAGTTTAACTCAAGAAAAAATGGAAATAAATTGTATTTGAAATGAATTAGATAAATTTATGAAATGAAATTTTAAGTGAATAAGTTGTATAACTTGTAGATTTGAGAAATATTAAGCTAAGAACCAAGTTTAAATTTTGTTGAATGTGAACGATAAGAAATTTTTTAACTTAAGTAATGTTGAATAAACTGAGTAATGGAATAAATTGAAATGAAGTTTAACTTAATATTAAATAAATTGAATTGGATTTGAATTGAACTAGATAAATTAGTAAAGTGAATTAATTCCACTTAAGCTATAAAATGAATTAATAGAACGAATACGAACTTGAATTATAAAATGAAATGCAATTTGAATTGTGGAAGAAATTGAATGAAAAACAATGAGTGTAAGTAAAATTAATATGAGTAATTAAATTTAATTTGAATTGGATGTAACTAAATTAAAGCAAATAAAATGAGTTTCAATAAAATTGAATAATAACTAATTGAATATGAAATAAGTTAATGGAATAAATTATAAATTGAAGTTAACTTAAGAGAAGTTGAATGAATTGATTGTGATAAAAAGAAAATTATTAATATGAATTGAGTTATAAAATAAAATTTACTTAAATAAAATTATTTTGATCAAAGCTAGCCATCTTTATAGTGGGCCGTGCCACTATGATTATAAATAAGGAATAGGTATTCTGTACATGCACAGAACAACTAAAAGCTGGTTTTATAGTGGCCAGACCACTTAGAGCAATAACAAAAGAAAAAATAGGAGCTAAACAATGAGTCTAGACTACTCGAAAGCGCACATATCCCCCCCGTCATACTGATATCAACATCAGTATCGGGACCAATAACATGCTGAACAGCGGAAAAGTACGTCGCTAGTTTCGGATCATAAGACCTCGAGAGCGATGAGTAGAGATAAATCCGATCCCATGTAGGATCTAAGAATTTCCACCAATTTCTTGCACCATCAATGCCAGTGGTCGTCAGAGAAAGACCGTCGCCCTCAACATGATACACTAACCTCCTAGTCTCGTCAGGACCACCTAAGAACATGTGATAACTATGCCTTTATGGGTCATACCTCATTTCTGTGTCCTCGTGAATCCAAGAACGCTCCTCAGGTTCCTATGTAATAATCTCATCATCAGAAACACTAAGTGGTTGCGAAACAATTTTTGTCTCCACAGCGGGAGAAGCAGAAACAATAGGATCAGAGACAGGCAGAGCACTAACCTTGGGAACCCATTTCATTTCTGTCATAGGAAGGGGGACTTTTACAGCAGGAGATAGAGGAGCAATCCTAGTACACTTCTCCACAGTATGTCCAAATGACTGACAGTTTGAACAAATGTCGGGTTTCCAACTGTAATTAACATTTATCTCCACATCGTGACCTTCCATGATTTTTACTTTCAATGTCGACGGTAGCGACCAAGTTGGGGTTACTTCTATCAATGCTCTGGCATATAGTAAGTTCTTACGCGCGACGGTATTAGCATCAAAGCATTTTAACTCACCAATAAGGCTCACAAGCCAGTTTAGACCGATTAGAGGTTGTAGGACAGATGGAATGTTAGAGAAGGTGGCCCAAACTTGAATCGATAGAATTTGCTCTCTTGCTCTTTCAATTCCAACGCTCCAAGGAGTCACAATAAATGGCTTCCCCTCAATAATGAGAAGGCTAGTCTCAAGAGCTAAAAGTCTGTCTTCATTGTTTCCAAATTTAAAGTAGAAAAAGGAGTTTATATATTAGACATGAAGAGTACCTTTCAGTTTCCACGCATGCTTACATTGCTCACGAACAACCGAATATGATGATGAGGAATCTAGAAAAAAACCAACAAGGTGGTCAGACCAGTGGTTCACCGCCTCCTTAATAACTTCGGGTGGAAGAACGTTTATCCCATCAATGACCTGAGTACTAAAATTCTACGGGGAGTAGTTGCTAGCAATTCGAGGCAATGTTTTAAATAGTGAAGACCCCACAAGCTTCTTTGCTACATGGATATTTTCAGGATTTGCACAATCATCCCTCGATAATAAACAAGATTTGTCTTTGTTAGGAAGGGATGCATTATCATTCCTAAATTCTAATTGGGGAGGGGAAGCAATAGAACCTATACACTGCCTGGAGTTATTAGCACAGTCAGCAATAGACAGGAAGATACCATTCCTTTCTAAATTCATGTCAACATTTCGAGGGGGAAGAAAGCCCATCAAAACCGAATCGAACTCTCCGTTCAACTCATCAGGAAAAGAACCACCATTCAAGTTAATGCGATCAGTGTTAACCCAATGTCCATCAGGCTGAATCAAATTTGAGATTAGAGTTGAACGAGAAACCAACGCTATACCTGACAGGGGGACATCTGCAAGCGATGCAACAGTTAACTCAGATGCTAGATTCGACAATGTGTTTTGCGAGCTTAATACATCTGCAACAGAAGGCAAGCTCGAGTTAATCAAGCTAAAGTCTTCAGTGACGATAGGCAGAGGCAAACGCGAAATAGGAGATATATTAGAAGCGAAAGACAATGGTAAGCTCGGGATCACTGGCGGCGTTGGCAAGATGGCAATAGTGTTTAATGGATTTTATGGAATTTTTGAAATTTTTTGAAATTAAACATAGATAGAAGTAATTCACAAACACAGAGACAATCACAGAATCAGACACAGATGCAAATAGTAAATAAAAAGCAGTAAAGGAAGGAACACACCAGAATTTTATACTGGTTCGGAGTTACTCTACATCTAGTCCCACACAATTTCTTGTGCAGATTTCTTTTCAAATATAATGTCGATATTACAACCTCGATTTCAAGGCCATGAGATACACCCTCATGTCTCCGAGACTAGGGCAAACGCTCTTGGTTTAACCAGACTACAAGATCACCTAATTGAGTTACGGGCTACAATCACACCCAATTGATTTACGGGCCACTCACACCGTTTCCAATACCACTTTGATAGATAGAGAGACTCGATAAACTTCTTTGATTACAAATCATCCTATAACTCTAAATAGCACTGAGATCTTTGAGAGAGAGTGGTAGAGAATCAAACAAGAGATGATCGAGTTTGATTTACTTAGAATTTCAGCAGAGTTTTGTTAAAACATTTGAAATATAAGAGAATATTTGAGTGGAGAAGAAGGAGTGAAGAAATAAAGAAAAACTAACTTAAAATTTGTTGAAAACAACTGGTATTCATAGAAGAATAACAGTCATGTCCATTCGCGAAAGGTTATGACGAAGAGACACTTCTTTTGAAAATGTAAAATTTGAATTTCTACGGTCACCATGTCGACATGGGGGAAGGGGGCATGTCGACATGCCTATGTATATTTTGAAAATTAATTTTGCTTTAAAATGATTTCTATTCTAAAACTTGTCAAAACAATTTCTAAACTTTGTAAACCATTTTGAATATAGTTTAAACTTATAAAAGAGATTTAAAAAGTAATCATAAATATATGTAATCTATAATATAAAAGTAATATTAAAAACTAAGTATAGAATATATATTTTGAAATTTAAAGCTATAATATTAAAACAGGAGATAGTTTAAAAACAAGAGATGATTTTGAAATCAAAATATAAAAGATGGTAAAAATAGTTTAAGGCTAAAATATTTAAACCGAGAGAGATGACTTTTAAGAAGATAGTTTTTGGAAAAATAGTTAAAATAAATCATTTTGAAAATTTCATGGATTCCAATCCAATAGAGAAGGTTGTGGGTTCCATCCCACTAAAGAGATCATGGGTTCCATCCCACTATTAAAGCGAGAAGGTGGATTCCATTCCACAATTAAAATTTAAATAAAGATTTTAGTGCTATTATGAAGTTTTAACATAAATCTAGACATTATTACTTATCTTGATATCTTGAACTCTTGAAATCTTGAACTCTGGATACTCATGAGTCTTCAGTCTTAGTTTCTTCATTCTTGAATTTGTTAGTCTTGAACCTCTATACTGCACAGTCTTCATTCTCAATACCTGCATA
Source organism: Allium fistulosum (assembly GCA_030737815.1). Taxonomy (NCBI): domain Eukaryota; kingdom Viridiplantae; phylum Streptophyta; class Magnoliopsida; order Asparagales; family Amaryllidaceae; genus Allium; species Allium fistulosum. Next base: position 13,875,072 of record JASFAW010000014.1, read on the forward strand.
TATATCCTGCATATACATTTATATCTAGACAAGAATATTAGTATTTATATTTTATATCAAGTCCTAAGGTTGTTGTCATCAAAACCATCATCTCAGGGAACTAACAATCTCCCCCTTTTTGATGATGACAACCTTTGTTTATAAAATCTACTCCACCAAACTTCTGATTCTACTCTAACTCCCCCTTACTCCAACAACTCCCCCTTAATCTACTAACTCCCCCTTAATCTAAGCCCATGTAACCTATTTTATAATTCTCCTCCTTTGTCATCAACAAAAACTAATCATAAACTACATAACTCCCCCTAAATCTTATACTATAGCACTATATAGGATAATAATACAGTATAGTAGAATATAAATGAGACAGATAATAGTATGAGTAAAATATAGTAAGGTAAATGTGAGAGATATGAAAATTTCAAACATAATCAATCAATATATTTATCAAATCATACCATTTTAATCATATATTACATACCATGTTCAAATCAATTCAAACAATTCAAATCAAGTCAAATCAAACCAAACAATTCAAACCACATCAAACCACATCAAATCAAATCAAAGTAAATCAAACCATACAAGTCAACATTTCTTGGAACTTCAGTCCATCCTTCTTCACCAAAGATAGGGTCTGCCTTTATAGCATCCCATGCTTCATTATCCTTGTTCAGAGTTCCTTCTGGATTCGCTTCGAGTTCTTCTTTGTTGAGGGTTGAAATCATCCATCGAATGGCATAGAAGTGCCTTTCTTGTTCCTTTATCATCTGCATTTGGCTTAATTCTAAGTGTCGTTGATTACGAAGGATAAAAGTAAGTGTGTTCTTGAAAGATTTGAGAGTTTCTTCAAGATTCTCACTTAGATTATGAATAGGGGAGGCCATTTTTGATAAAATATGATGAAATTCAATAGAAAATAAGGAGAATTGAAAATGTACATTTTTCTGGAAGAAAAGGGTATTTGAATAGATAGAAAGTCATTTGAAATGAAAAGACACAAGGTAGTTATGTCTATTTCAAATTCAAAACAAACATTACTTTCTTGCCGTTACATGTCAACATGGAGGGTAGGGGGATGTCGACATGCCCCTGTTGATTTTGGCAATATGTTTTGTTTCTTTATATTATGTACAAGTCTATATATATAAACTTATATAATATAATAACAAGCATTCCATAGATATTTTAGAGCTAATAAAAAAAATAAACAATTTTCATTTATAAATTTTAGTTAACATTACATAAACAATACATAATATTAAATAATCGAAAGATACAAACTAATACAACTTGAAATGAAAACCAGAATTCGATAAAGGATGATGAAGATGATGATAATCCAAGTTGTGACTCACTTTCCCAAAGAACTTGTTCATTTTGGTAGAAATTTTGTCCAACTTTTTACTAACGGATCTTTTGAGAATCCGTTGGTTTTCCACGATAATCTTTTGGTTTTCGAGAAGTGTTTTGTTGGATGAATTGTTAGGAGTGATAGGGTATTCAATGCTTTCCAATTAAGTCTCTTCCTCCTCCTCTCCTTCTTCTTCAATCTCCATTTCCTCCCCTTCTTCCTCCTCCTCTTCTTCTTCTTCCATCTCTTCATGAGCCAGCCTTTCATCCTTATCGACAAGTGTTTCATATGGTTGAAACACAAGTGGGATTTTCATAAGAGAGATATTTGCATGGTTAAACACTTTTTGAGAAACCAACTTCTCTCTCTTATAATCAACTCCAAAATAGTTAAAAATCCGAGTAAGATAAATTCCATGATACAAAGTGTTTTCTTCTAAGGTAAAATTTTTGGGATGAAGTTCATCCAAAATTACTTGTGCCCAATTAATGTCATAGTGCCCATAAATAGCAAAAGGAGCCTTACAAACTTTTAAAGTAGGGTGATTGAAATTTCCCGATCTTGGAGTTATGGTATGTTGCAAAAGATGGTTAACAATTCTTGCTTTAGGATGAAAATTTCAATTTATAAATTCAAAGTTATCATCCCCTTCAAAAATATGATGAAATATCTCTCGATCATGTTCATCAATTTGAAAATCTGAAAGATCCTTTCCCATATACTTACAACCCAAAATATTTCCCAAAATCTCACTATTCAAAACAATTCGTGTTCCTTTAACACTACTCCAAACTTCTCCTTCATTTCCTTCATAAAAACAGCGATTCAAATTTGCATAAATCATTTTAACAAGATTAGGATAACAAACGAAATCATTTTGAGAATCATCAATTAAACTAAGAATTTAATTCTCTTCGAAAAGAATATTGAGTTCATAAGAAGGAAAATCATTAAAGATTGCAAATTTTCCCATATAGACTTTTCCAAATTTTACATAGCTTATGTAAGCTTTAATAGCTTTGAGGTCATTGTAGAGGAATTCTTTGATGGCTTTGGATAGCCTAATGGTGGAGGGAGACCTTGAGGAAGCCATTTTTGAAGAGAGTAGAGAGCTTGAGAGTTTGAAAGAGAGTTTGAATTTTGAAATGAAAGTGAAAAGATATGATAAAGTTAAGGAGATAAATAGATATCTAAGAGTCATGTTCTCTGGTCAAGAGACACCTTTTCAGAACTTTGGAGTTGGTGCAAAGGTGGAGGGAAATTCAAAGTCTTGAATTCAAATTTGAATTTCAAAATTCTGGTAGGGATGTCGACATGGGGGGTAGGGTCATGTCGACATGGGGGGTAGGGTCATGTCGACATGGGTCCTTTAATTCATATAACTTATTTTTCCTATTTTATTTAATATCTATATATACTATAATCTAATTTATATTTTATCTGAAATAATATTAAATATAATAACAAAAATCAAAAAATTTAAATTCAAACAACAAGCAATTTTAAAACATGCAAACAATCAAACATTCAAACATTCAACAAGCAATTTCAATCCATATAATTTAAATGTGTACCTATTTTAGATCCATATTTGAGGTCATCAGAATCGTGAATAGATGAAAAGCACATGTTTGAATTTTGTGTCTCTTGATCTTCATCACTAGAGGATGAGTCTGAATCGTCTAGTGTAGCAGTATATGCCCTCTTTCTTTTCTTTAACGAATCATTACTTGGAGGAAATTTCTGCTTATCCGGATGCGGACAATCTCTTTATAAGTAGCCTGGCTCATCATAATTTAGCATCTGACGTTGTTGTGGGTCTTATTATTATTTCCAGAATTCTTGTGATCATTTCTCTTGTAGTTATTCATCTTTCTGTATTTCAGAAACTTTCCAAAATTCCTTGTCATCACGGCTATTTCTTCATCATCGTCACTGTTCGAGTCTAAACCATCTGTTATTGCATTGAATGCTATTGACTTCTTTTCTATTGCCTTGCTTTCTCTTCTCCCTTGCATTTGTACTTCAAACGACATCAAATTCCCAATCAATTCTTCAATTTTCAGAGTACTAATATCATTAGCGTCTTCAATTGCTAGAGTCTTCTGATCCCATTCCGGAGTGAGTGAATTCAAAATTTTTCTAACTTGATCTTCTTTGGAAAAGTTATTTCCTAATGTAATTGGTGAGTGTACAATGTCTTGAAACCTACTGTACATGTCTGAAATGGACTCATTTGGATTCATCTTGAATAATTGAAACTGATTGGTCAAAATGGATATTTTGGTCTATTTAACTTTGCTTGTTCCTTCATGAGTAACTTGCAAGGTCTTCCAGATCTCATATGCAGACTTACAGATAGACACTCTATTAAACTCATTCCTATCAAGTGAACAGAATAGAATATTCATGGCTTTGGAATTGTTTTGTGCAACAGCCTTTTGCTCAGCAGTCCACTGTGCAAAATTAGTTGTCGGTTCAATGTACTCAGTTTATGTGATATTCCAAGTGTCTAATCCTATTGATTGTAAATAGATTTTCATCCTACGTGCCCTATATGCATAGTTACTACCATTAAAAAGTGGTGGTCTGGCAGTAGATTAACCCTCTACAAATGAACTAGTGATAGTGTTGACATTACCACTGTTGGAAGCCATTTGAAAACTTTTCAAAAATCAGATTATGAAAACTTTGAAAACCAATGCTCTGATACCAAATGTAGGAAATTCGGATTACGGATCTTAAGGCTAGATTAACACTAAAGGGGGGGGGGTTGAATAGTGTTTAATGAATTTTATGGAATTTTTGAAATCTTTTGAAATTGAACACAGACAGATGTAATTCACAAACACAAAGACAATCACAGAATCAGACACAGATGAAAATAGTAAATAAAAAGCAGTAAAGGAAGGAACACACCAGAATTTTATACTGGTTCGGAGTTACCCTACATCTAGTCCCACACAATTTCTTGTGCAGATTTCTTTTCAAATATAATTTCGATATTACAACCTAGATTTCAAGGCCACGAGATACACCCTCCTGTCTCTGAGACCAGGGCAAACTCTCTTGATTTAACCAGGCTACAAGATCACCAAATTGAGTTACGGGCTACAATCACATCCAATTGATTTACGAGCCACTCACACCGTTTCCAATACCACTTTGATAGATAGAGAGACTCGATAAACTTCTTTGATTACAAATGATCCTATAAATCTGAATAGCACTGAGATCTTTGAGAGAGAGTGGTAGAGAATCAAACTAGAGATGATCGAGTTTGTTTCACTTAGAATTTCGACGGAGTTTTGTTAAAACATTTGAAATATAAGAGAGTATTTGAGTAGAGAAGAAGGGCTAAAGAAATAAAGAACAATTAACTTAAAATTTGTTGAAAACAACTGGTATTTATAGAAGAATAACAGTCATGTCCATTCACGAAAGTTTATGACGAATAGACACTTCTTTTGAAAATTTGAAATTTGAATTTCTACGGTCACCATGTCGACATGGAGGGATGGGGTATGTCAACATGCCTATGTATATTTTGAAAATTAATTTTTCTTTAAAATGATTCATATTCTAAAACTTGTCAAAACAATTTATAAACGTTGTAAACCATTTTGAATATAGTTTAAACTTATAGAAGAGATTTAAAAAGTAATCTTAAAAATATGTAATCTATAATATAAAAGTAATATTAAAAACTAAGTATTGAATATATATTTTGAAATTTAAAGCTATAATATTAAAACCAGGAGATAGTTTAAAAACAAGAGATGATTTTGAAATCAAAATATAAAAGATGGTAAGAATAGTTTAAGGCTAAAATATTTAAACCGAGAGAGATGACTTTTAAAAGGATAGTTTTTGGAAAAATAGTTAAAATAAATCATTTTGAAAATTTCGTGGATTCCAATCCACTAGAGAAGGTTGTGGGTTCAATCCCACTAAGAAGATCGTGGGTTCCATCCCACTATTAAAGCGAGAAGGTGGATTCCATTCCATAATTAAAATCCGAATAAAGATTTTAGTGCTATTATGAAGTTTTAACATAAATCTAGACACTATTACATATTTTGATATCTTGAACTCTTGAAATCTTCAACTCTTGATACTCATGAGTCTTTAGTCTTGGTTTCTTCAATCTTGAATTCGTCAGTCTTGAATCTCTATACTGTACAGTCTTCATTCTCAGTACCTGCATATACATACATATATATATATATATATATATATGGACAAGAATATTAGTACTTATATTTTATAACAAGTCCTAAGGTTGTTGTCATCAAAACCATCATCTCAGGAACTAACATAGTTATTGAATATGAACTTGAATAAAATTTTGAAATAACTAATTTCAAAGATTTTGGTGGTAACAAGTATTGCAATGAAATTCTATGTATTTAATGTGTTGTAATCAATAACTTGAATTAAATAATAATGTTGAACTACTATGAAATGAAAATAGCTGTTTTATTATTTGAATTTGTTTTAGAAGTAAATTTTATAAGTTAAATAACTTATATTGAAATATGGTGATTGATTGGATAATTAAATTGTTTAAATTTAATATTGCAATTATTTAAATAATTGAATCTTGAATTAATGTGAATGAAAATGGTATCAAAAATTGATTTAAATTTTATTTAAACAAGAATGAAGATTGTTAACATTTAAAATTGAGTTTAAAAGTGATTAAATTAATTTTTGGAAATTACTTGTTTTAATTAACGAGTAAAAATAGCCATTTTGGCCATTGTCTCAGATTTTGACGAAACCAATTTCATCGGATCCGTAATAGTGAATTATTGTAGGATTTCAAGTTTTGTAGCGATCAGACTTATCGTTTGGCCGTGCGAGCTTGAAACGCGCAGAATTTATTTTAAGAATTTAATTGAAATAAATTGATTTTGAAAAACTATCTTCTGCATACGATCGAATTAGGCCTCGAGACTAGTTCCATTGTGTTTGGAGTAGGGCTAAAACATTATGAACGCCAGGCGGCACGAGTCATTTGGATTTCGGAATTTTCGTGGGCAATTGGTTAGATATTTTCTAATATAATATTATATATTCATTCATCACTTAACATCAAGCCGCCCCTATATGCCTGTCCCTGTATGTCATCCCTTGTCCCCTCTTTTTAACTTCGGATCGAAACGAGGAAAAAAATACAGCAACGATCTCTCGAGCACGCAATGGAGGATGCTGGAGTCGACGCGCGGCGGCGCTGGCATAAGGCATATTCGAGCGAAGGCCAGAGTCGCAACTTAGGGTTTTAGGCATAGTCGGCATCACGTTCGCACGTGAGAACTGGAGGGTGGCGAGCTCTGGTGGCCGCATGGCAAACTCAAGGTGGTTCGATTGGAGAGCGCTGACGACAGTTCGAGCGGGGTTTGGGGTTTCTCGAGCATGCTCGTGGATGAAGGTTGAGCCGCGTTTGGGTTCCTGCATGAGGAACGGAGGCACGAACGAGAAAGTAGAGGGTAACACTTTATTATTATTATTATTATTTTGTTGATTAAATTTTTAATTATCATTATATTAATAAAAATCGTTACTTGTGTATACGGGGGTCCCTTTCAGACGAAACAAGTGGCGCTGGAATCATATCGGCGTCATCTATGATACGGGATCGATTTGGAATTTATTTGAAGCTGGAAAAATTTGCAGTTTCAAATAAAAAGGTGAGTGTTTTATACGCTCACAATTGACTAAAATAATTTTTATGTAGTTAAATTTATATCGAGAAGTGATTTAAATTTATTGATAGTTGTTTGATAAATTTAAATAACATTTAAATTGACATCTGAATTAACTAATAGAAATTTGAATTGACGGTTAAATTGAATTGGTATTAAATTACTAGTAAACTTCCGATTATTGAAATCTATTTAGTTGTTGTGATATTTTTACTGTTTGAATGATTGATTATGATGGATGCAAATTGGTTGATATTTAGATGATTGGATGATTATTTATTTTTATATATATCCAATTATTATCCTGTATATTATTTATAGTATATAAAACTGTAAATTGAATTAGTTCGAATAAATTAAAAAATAGGTTGAAATGATATATACCTATGACATTTATTTTGGATTGAAATGATATACATCCATCCTTGAAATTAAAATCCAAATAATTGATTCACTTGGCCATAGGATAGAAAACTATATATGGACACCAGATTGGTTAAATTAAATGATTTTCAAATTTTTGATATGAAATTATTTAAATGATTAGATTTAGAAAAAAAATCAAATTTATGGAAACCGAATTATTTTCGAACTTGAGCTTGAAATGTTGAAATTTGAATTTGGTAACAAGAATTTTTCAAATAATTGAAGTTGCGATTTTGAAGTTATAATCGAAATATGATTTGAATTTTGAAAATTGATTTTTTTTTAAAGATCGGACTTTTATTCGAAATTTGAATAAGGCTAAGTAAAAGTAATTTAAATCGATATTTCAAACTTTAGCTCGAAATCGAATTATTTTAAAGAATTTGAACATTGAATTGAACATCGAAGTTAAGTTTAGTTTAAATGATTTAAATCGATACTTTGAAATCGAACTTGATATAGATTGAAATGGTTTGAAATTGAGAATTGAATTGAAATTTATTCAAGTTGGAATTGAAATTGAAATCAATTGGAATTGAAAGCGAAATTGAATTAATTCAAAATGGAAATCGAATTTATTTGAATTGAAATTGGAATCAAAGTAAAATCCAACTTGAAATCGGAATTGAATCGGTTAAATTGAATGGAAATTGAAAGTGATTTGAATTGGAAAATTTGAAATTGAATATGTTTGACTTTGAAATTATTTTCAAACAAATTATTTTAATATAAACTATTTAAAATCTATCTTTTGGATATTCAAATTATTTTATTTTATAAAACATTTTTAAATACTTAAATCATTTTATATCAAACTATTTTAACTATTTTAAACAATTTAAAATTTATCCAAACTATTTTCTGAAATTCAAACTAGTCAAAGGCTGGAATGTTAATATTTAAATCATTGATTTAAATACGAATTGGGTTAAAATGAAGTTATAACCTAAATTGAAATTTGGAAAAAAATTCGGAAGCAAAATCGAGATATTAAGGTGAAATTGATTTTGAAGTGAAATAGAATATTTTGAGTAAATATGATGATTTTGAAATGAATTTGATTTTTGAAGCGAATATGATATTATGATATCAAGTATGAATTGTTTTCAAAATATAAAAGTACCAACCGGTGTGTAAAATGACATTAAGTTGTTAAAGAGACCAGGGCCTCTTATTGGCATACTCTCCGTCAATATTGAAACAACTTTAACAACTATGTACGTGGAGGAGACTCTAGAACGAAGTGGTTGGATTTGGTGTCGTTGCTGGATTTGAAGAAAGAGAACGATGATGGATAGACCCTGACACTTGTGCCAATTTGAAATGACTAAAACAGGATAGCTTGACAGGGCCAAGCGGGCTAATTACCCCTAGGGACATCCGTTCTTCAATTTTCTTGGACTTTGTCAATATTATTACTCTTGTTGTTGGTTTCGAATGATGCACCTTGATTGTGGGATAGCTTTCCTTGACTCGACATGGGATGGATGGACGTGGTAGGCGGTTGTGGCTACGATGCGTTACCACCAGCCTTGCGACTCTAACTGGTAGCATTCTACCTTGAGCATTGCCTCACCTGCCTTGTCATACTTTTATCCCTATACGAGACCCCTACGATTTTGGTTTATTATTGTCGTATCACGGTGCATCCCTATCTCCCAACGTGTTACTGGGGCGTTTTATGCAAACTATACGCCAATGCTTAAAAACGCGTTAAGCGGGATTAATGTAAAGCCTTAATACTAAGAAAAATATTTATTTTACTGATTAGACCTTATATTTGTAGCATATTCTACTACATATAAATAATTTGATGGATCCTTAAGAGATGGGAAATCCCGTAACATCTCTTGAGTTATTGCACACACGTTATACATTGGATAGGAGATGTGAAAACCCGCATACATCTCCGACGCTGTTACACTCATGTTATGTGATATCTATTTGACTCACATAAGGATATTTTAGTCCTAACTCGAGTGTTTTGTCTTTTCATTATGCTCGGGTCAGCCTTGAGTTTTTCAGCGCATTGAAGGTCATTTTCTGGAGGACGAAGACGAAGATTTGATATATTATTACTATTATTATTTCCTGCATCATGTTGTTCTGCTGCATTAGTTATTTATCCCTGTTGTATATATAACTCTAATAAATGTTGTATAAATTATAATCAAATGTATAATATAAATAGCTTCATGAACTATTTATTTGATTTTTATATTTTGTCATTCCGCTGCGATATTCTGTGTTCGTTTTCTTCTTCTTTTCTTAATTTTCTAAATTAACTCCAATAATTATTTATGTTCTGGATTGTTTAAGTTGGACATGTGTGGATTATTGCTGATTTAAACCTTCCGAAATATGGGTCGTCATAGCTAACTTATTTTCTTTCTTCGCAACTTTTGTTTATGGCTTATTCTTGTCAAAAACAATTAAGATTTATAAGCAAATAGTTCATGTACATTTACAGAATGTCTTGCCAAAATTATATGATATCAACGTAAGTATCCTTTTACAATTAAAGAAAACATATTATAAATTTCAACAATCACTTATCATGTTAGGTTCAAAGATTATGTATGCAATCAATCCAGATGAAGGGATACGTTTAGTGAGAAAGGCCATATGTCCTTAATTAAGATGGTTGTAAACTTTTACCATTAACTGAATAATTAATTGAGATACGCATTACCGTAGTTTCTGTTTCATAGTTATGAAGAATGGGCTCTTTAGCTTATAATATCTTTCGTTGCATGTATAACACACACTAGCCCAAAATTAATTGTAGAGTTGCAATGTGCTGTTACACTGGTCCAAAGTCCAAATAACACATACTAGGCATGGTTCTACACTCCTATTCCCTTTATAAGTGCAGGACCGCATCCCCTCATCCATAACCTTGCAAGTGAAAATATATCAATTAATATGATATGTTAAAAATAGGGTTGTCATAGTAGCGGTAAATATACCAATACCATACCATTACCAAAAAATTGATAACCAATATTTAGTGATGCAGCGCGAGATAATAATTAAACGACTTACCTTAAGTCGCGGCCGCTTCCCTAAATCGCGAAGCCCTAAGTCGCGAACGACCAGAGCAGAGTTTCCTGAATCGTGAATTCCTCCAGTAGGTCGCAAAGCTAACTTAAGTCGTAGGTCGCTCCTCCGCCTTAAATCGCGAGCATTGCCAGTAAGTCGCTCTAGCAGTGTAGGTCGCGAACGACCTTCCGTATATCGCGAATTCCTTAAGTCATGGGTCGCGAAGCTCCAGCTTTCCTCCAGTAGGCCGCTCCAGCGAAGGTCACAAACGAAGTTAGGTCGCGAAGCTTTAGGTCGCGCCATTCCTTAAGTCGCGAAGTTTGTTATGTCACTCAGTTTCCTTATGTCGCTTCCATTAAGTCACGAACTACAGAGTTTCTTAAGTCGCGAATTCTTTAGGTCGCTGATGATTGTTAGGTCGCTGCCATTTCTTAAGTCGCTAAAGAATTTTAGGTCGCTGATGCCTTATTTCTTAAGTCGCGAACGAGAAGTCTTATGTCGCTGATTGCTTCCAGCCTAGGTCGCGAGCATTTCTTTAAGTCGCTGATTGTTAGGTCGCTGTTTCTGATGTCTGTATTTCTTAAGTCGCATTGTTTTGTTAAGTCGTTTGTATTTTGTTTTCTTAAGTCGTTGATGTTGTAACTTGTTAAGTCGTTGATGTTGTAACTTGTTAAGTCGTGTGTGTGTTGTAACTTTCCCTATAAATAGGAGTGTATGGTCATTTGTAAAAGGAGTTGATTTTTGAATAAAAATTTGGTTTGTGCTTTGTGCCACCGTTAAAATTGGAAGTTGAGTGTCATCTCCTTTCTCCATCTTCGGATATTCGAGTGCGCTCGAATCAATGAACTTGAAGCCGATTCACGGAATCTCATGCGCGAGATCAACGTCGAAGAATCGTAGATCTTCTAACGCGGTATCGTGCGCGATCAACGTGTTGAAGATAGCTAGAATCCGGTATCTCGAGAGATCAACGGATTTGGGCACTTGGGTGTCTTCAATTCATTGATTCATTTTGTTTCATCAATTCATTTTTCGCGAATTCATCAATTCGTGAGTTGTGTGATCCTGTAGGCTGCGTCATTTAGCTTTATCGATATACCAATATTTTCGATATAATAACGATAAATTTACCAATGATAAAGGTAAATTAAATGATAAGGAGAATTGAAAACCAGTGGTTACAGTAAATTTAACAATGATTTTAATCCTACCATTTTATTATAAAATTAATCCAAACAATGGACACTTGTTAAAGTTTATCAAACTTTACTTAGACATTTGTGGTCTAATTTATGATATTTCTTTCCATTTAATTTGTTTCAACTTTGATTTTTGAGATGAGCCAAGCTGTTCTTTCATGTAACCATTAATAACTTGTAATGGATCAAGTAATTTCTGGAAGTCAACTAATAAAACTAATGTGTTGACATACACACAAGCGCACACATATACATATTTACATGTATATATATCTGTGTGTGTTTATGCGCATTGGTGGAATTAGTATCAATAACAAGTAACTTAGTTTTTATCATTATCGAATAAATTATACAACATATTTTTGATGCCTTTATCTATTGAAAAATTTACCATCATCGATCATCGGTATATTGGTCGTTTTACCAGCGGTAATGGTAAAATGACGGTATCCATTTTTGGTTTACCAATTGAACCGGTAAGTGATGATTTTTCCACATTCGTAACGGTAATCGTTACCATAACAGCCTTAGTTAAAAAATAATATGTTAATGCAATTATAATGTAATAATTCACATAGCAAATTGTTGAATGCGACTACTCCCATTACATAAAAAATGATTTTGGACAATTGTTTAATGAAGCAAACAGTGATGCATATTGCGGTGATCTGTGCAATTGTTATGACTATCAGAGTCATCATAGATGTGATGAATCAAGGCTAGGAGAAATCTACGAATATTTGTATTTTTTTTTCAAAAAAAATAGTTTTGACAACAAAAACATACATTTATAACTATTTGCAAAAATTTACAAATTCTTCCCATCCTTTGCTCATCATAGATATATTAGATAGCTACGATGACTCAGATAGTCATAACCTTTGCATAACATTGTTTTTTCATCAAATAAGGATCCAAAATCGTTATCCATGTAGCGGGAGTAGCATTATTCTCATTCAACAATTTGCTAAGTGAGTTAATACATTATTATTGTATTACCATATTAATTTTTAACATATCATCAAACCGACCGCTAGGGAGGTTTGCCTACTTCTACTAGCCAAAATAAAATTTTCTGAAGCCAAAATTATGGCCCGCCTTATTTTATTTTGTCTCGCGACTTTCTCTGCCTCCTTTTTCTCCTCAACCTGTGTTTCTATTCTCAAAATCCAAAACAATATCGCCCCTTGTCCAAATCAACCCTACTCTACTTCAAAGCTAGCGGCTCCACCTCCATAGGATGCTCCCTTCACTCATTCTATTCAAAGCGAGAAGATCGCCTCATTTTTGCAGTCCATTTTTTTCTCGGATCTCGCATCATTTTTAGCCGAGTTTTCATCATTTATTGGTACTAATTATGGATTAGGAGAGAATTACGTGACCTAAGCTTCGTAAAACCCTAAGCTGGCCATGGAAACCTAGGGATTTTTCTCAACCGCAACAAGTAAATTCTCGGTTCAATTGATTTTCTTGTAATTGATTTTTATTTTATCAATTCTTAAATTTTTATTTTATCAATTCTTAAATTTTTTGTAGCAATAAAGCTTTGACAAAAAATATTGTATCCATCCAGAATTGAAGCGTCGCATACTAAGTACAATCGGTTGCATTCTGGGCCACTTTATTTTATTCGTAGTGGACATGGATGCTCACCAGCTGAACAAGAAGAGGTATTGATCTTTAAGACTGTAGTCTTAGCTGTATTCCATTGATATCTCCTTGATTTTTTAATATGGTAGTTTTCTATCAATGAGAATACACATAGGTGCATATGCATTTCTGAGATGGGTTCTTTGTACGATTTTTATCTTGTTTACTCATTATTTTTAGTTCACTTTTGGCATAATTGAGTATTTTGGATTTGATGCTGCTCACTGTGGCATATCTACATGCTCCGGTTTTGTTTGTTAGGGAAAAAAAGATCAGAAGTGTGTGTGGTTTGAATTTGAATGCCATCAAACTAATTAACTAAATTCAAGATGAATAACAGTTTGTCTTAATTATGTTTGTTTAAAATGAAAAGAACATAACGAGCATTTTATCGAGTCAAACATGGGTGGGCTTAGAATCATCCTCTTTATATTACATGCATATTATAGACAACTCGTTTTTCAAAAATGAACATGGTGGTTATAATCAATAATGTTCAGCAAACTTAAAAATCATCCAAATTTACAGAAGATTTTGATGCCCCGGTGGCCAAAGACGTTAATTTTTAAACAAGTATTTTGAAATGGATTACAAGATAAGAGGTCAAAATAATCATATGTAGCTTTAATTTTATACGACGACTAGTTAAATGTTAATAGAGGAGTCACTAGAATGCATTCAATGATCGCTTGTTCTATTTGTCATTCAATCTGGTAACCAACACCATGGTATATAGTTTTAAATGAGTTCCTAGACTTGATAATTATCTGACTTTTTAAAACTGAGTTAGTTTACTGCTGAATTTTGTGAATGTAACAAGCAACAGTAAGATGTCAGGAACCTTGTCTTTTTTACATTAGTAGTAATAGTATTCATATAATCAGCAATGGCCGATAGAAAAATTATTGTTTAGTTTTATCAGGTTATGATATAACAACGATTTATGTCCAAAATCTTATGTAGTTTACTGTTTGGTATTCAAGACTATAACAACTTAGAACTCAAGGACACAAATAAGAGTTAATGGGTCCATGTGACTCTTTTGAGAGCATAAGGAGAGGTAGGTCACAATTTAGTTCTTCTCAGTAAGATGATGATAATATGAGTGGACAGTTGATTTAGTAGAGGTAAATGGATGTATTATCATTTGTTTGCTACTTATATTTAGCTGTAAAAGATAGTATGAAGACTCAAGCATGCATATAGTGGAATGAAAAGGCAAGTTAGAATTGAATTTGCAAGGCTTATGCCTTATGAAAAGGCAACTATTTATTTAATTTTAGTTATTTCACCTAAAAGTATGCATTATGTGAACAGATGGTATGGAAGTGCTGCACAATGAATGGATATCTTATTGCCGAGTTTATTGCTTGGTTTATGAATACTGAAACTAATACTGTTGCAAAATTCTGAATTAGCATACCTTATTGATTTATTAGGTGTAAAAACAGTGAATGAAATTTATATGTATTATTTGCTGGTTTCAGCTGAATTTATGAAATCTATGATAAGACAAATCTGCATTTCAATTCAAATGGATGGCCTCTTTCCGTTTAATAAAACTTATCATGTAGTACTAATATTACTTTCATACATAATTTTGTCATATTATATACAAGATTAAGTAGTTAATAGGGCTGAATTTGAATTTATGTTGATATGTGTACATAAGTTTATTAGATCAGCAAATGAAATCACGGTGTATTCCTTGATGTCCTCTCTGTACACTATAAAAGAAAATGAGCTAGTTGTGCGTAAGAATTTCAATTCAATCAACTTTTATTTGGTTATGGTTTTTAATGATATAGTACATTATATGATAAGTTATATCAGTTGATCACTACATGCATCATAAACAAGAATGTTGTGGTTCCTAATACTCAAATACTTCTACTAGCTACCAATGTTCCTCTGAACTTTATCATATGGTAAAAACAGAAACAAACTTGAAGTCATGGATGACGTATTAATAGTGGAACAGTTGAAGCATCCTGTTTACATCACTGAAGGTTCTTATACAAACATCAAGGTTACTTCTGGCTCTTTTTATTCAAACTTTGTATTCCATAAGCCTATTATATGTGTATATGGATGTGTGGATTTCCTACTCGGTATCCCTATTGAAATTTTTAAATATTATAACCCCAAAATATTGATAGGATATGAGGTGTTCCTCTTTTATTATATTATTGTATTATTCTATGATTTTTTATCATTTTAGCTCACTTTTCAAAACATATAACAAATTTAGACACATTTCAAAACAATATTTTTCAACATTAACTCTTTAAGATATTTGGTAACCTGGAAACACTTTAATGCATTTGTCTATGCCAAACCTTTTTACCTGTAAAGACTTTCATTTAAAAAACAATGCATTTATCGTTTTTATTTTCTATATATTATTCTTTCCAAGCCTATTAAATCAGTTCTTATAGTTTGTGGATCCATGTATTAAGATTCTTAAATAACTATGAAGTTAAAAGTAATTTTGCATCTGAAGAAAGGATTGCCATAGAAATAATAAATTGTTTCAAAATGTGTATAGTTTGGTCATTCTTTCCATTGATCCATTACAAATGATGTACAAGTTTATAAATGGATTGCATTAAAAATGCATTCAGTTCTGTTCCATAAATCATTGTGATATTAATTGGTTCATTGGTCCCTTACAAATCATATACAAGTTTATATTTTGTCCAATCATATTTTGTAGTGCTTGAGCTTATATTTTTGCATAATTTCGACAACTAGTAGCTTCGTGCTGTCATCTTAGAAATAACAATAGCACTTCACTGTTTTTTGTACACTTGATACTACATCAAATAAATACATTTGATACTACATTAAGTAATGCATTTTTTCTTTCTATTTCTTTGTTGTACACTTACTTCAATGTTGGATGCCTTATTGAACTTGACTTGGAGGAATAACACTACAATTTAATTCACATTAAATAAACTTTCTCATTTGCTATCTTGACTACAATTAAATTCACATTAACTGAACTTTAAATCAAAACTAAATTACAGTTAATTAAACTTTAAATTAAAATTAAACTATTCATTTTTATCTCTAACTTAAAAAAAATTAGACTGAAATTCATCTGATGTTTCAAAAGTTTCAAAAAGGCATTATCATTTTGATGTAACATATCCCTATTATATTGTTCGTATCATGTAGTTGCTGTATGTGTCTTTTTAAAATGTTTCTGCTATATGATTGTTTCTATTTTGTAGGGAGGTTTCATTTTGGATACGGGGGTACATTATATTGCAGGACTAAGAATGGTATAAGTACTTGCTAGCTATTGCAGAAATAAGGTAGCATGGAGTTTCATCTCCTCATGTCCAATATTTTAATATACATAATCATACAAAATAGGAGTCGAACTAAACGAATTAGACAAAATAAATTAAAAAGACAAATCTTGTGCAATTAATCAGGTATCATCACTCCCAGAGTACAAAAGATTCGCCAGTTTCATCAGCAAAAGTCACTGAATTCACATGAGATTGCAAATCAAATTAGAATGTTTAATCACTTGGTAACAACACTATGTTGCACAACAAAAAATAAAATAAGATAGTACCAGCAACCTCTAATTTACAAGTGAACAATGAGATCACTAATTTATTGAAATGAATAATTACAGGTGATGACAAGTATTGCAACAAAACGGTCGGTTTCCCCACCGTCGTGCGGTTATACTAGTATTAATTGATATATTTTCATTTTTATGTTTATGGGAGAGGTGGATGTAGTCTAGCAATTTTGAAGGGAATAGGAGGAAGATAGAACCTTGACTGGTGTGTGTTGTTTGGACTTTTGACTAGTGTAACTACAACATGCTACTTTACAACTTTGGACCAGTGTGTGTTATTTGGACTTTGTATCGATTTCTTTGCACTTGTTGCGATTTGCAACTCTGCACTACCACTATATTTAGAAAATAATATATCGACTAATCTTGTTGGACGACCTTCTTTACCAAGCTTTTCCCTCAAGTGTGGTCCGACAAAAATTTTCAAGTAGCTTGTACAGAAATTGATCAGCTTCGTCTTCATACACAACAACAAAGTATTGTCGAATTCAATGTTGTTTATTTTTGTTTACTATTCATTGTATTGACATAAAATAAAATTATTTTCCAATTATTTTGATGATTTAAAAATTATTTACACTTTGAAAATATTTTATATTTATTAAGACAATTTATTAAAGTTTAGTATATTTTCTAACAAAAATTAATTAATTAATATAATTTATTGAAACAGTATAGTTATTGAAACAAAATATTTTATTAAATAGACTTCAATTAAGTGAAGATTTATTTTTCATAATAATAATCAAAAATTAAATTCTAACATTTTTATTATTTACTCATACGGTGTAGAAAACAAGGCTGTTACAAATGTCATGGTGCAAATTCTCTTCATGAACGAAAAAGGAAAATAAAAATAAAGAAAACTACTAGGGAATTAAAAGCTTCCATATTCCCTCTAATTCTCCAATCCATATTTTAGATTACCTTCCTTCAAATTCCACAAGAGAAAGAATGGAAATAAAGTGTACATAACAATATGAACCATTTCTATGTACGCATACGTGATCTCCGAGATGATCTGCTAAAAAGGTACTATTCTTTACATACACCTACGAGATTTCCCAGAAATGGATTACATCAATGTAAATGATGCACAACATTTCACAATATTTGACCAATGAGAAATAAGAATACAAAAGAAACAAAAGAAAAACAACAACAAGTGATAGTCAAAAATTATTTGCCAGAAATTATTTACCATTTCAAATAGTTTAGATCTGGCACTGTTGTTATGGGAATGGAAAGATATAGGTGATTAGAAGGAGTGCTTATGAAAGGGGATAGCTATGCGAATGAACATAGGGTGATGAAAGATGAAAACAAGTGGATCGAGTTTTGTGGATTTCAAATAACGTAAAATTGACTTAGTTTAGATCAATAAAATGTCAGGGATTACTACAATGATTTGAAATGATTTGCAAATTAAATAAGCGAATGTCAACATATAAAAATAAAGGATTTTGCTATGATGACGACAACATAAACTGAGGGGGAATGCACTAAGGTTGATGAGCAAGGGAAAGGCAACTGGAGTAATGTTTGCACGTTTTTTGAGCTTGAGGATATCTTATGTTTACTCCTTATAGTAGGCAAATCACCTAATGTTGGTTTGATTAATTCAGTATTTATAAGTAGAAGAACAAGCCTTGGGATCACTAAAAAAAAGTTTTTTTTTAAACTTTGCAGACTTATGGCTTTATCAATTTTCCTAAAATGTATGTGACACACTCTTTCCTTTCGTGGATATTCATTTGTAGCCTTATAGTAATTTAACTTGTTAGTATTTTAAATGAATGCTTTAATTTAACCATGCTTAAGATAGTTGATTAGTTAAATTAAGAATGATTGCTTAAATGCTTTAGTTTGTAAATGTTGATTGGTGTATTTCCTAATTTACATATATTTGTTTATAAACATATATATATTTTGAATACAACCATTGTTTAATAAGAAATTTGAGTAAAAATTACTAATTCTTTGTAATTCTGAAACAACCCAGTTCATGTCAATTTAACTTACTTGGCAATTTAGTATAAACTTTTTTATTATTGCAATTGAAATATGGATTTTTCCTGACCGATTCTATTTTGGACATCGTCCTATTTACTAGGAATTATAGTTTGGATATGAAAATAGGTCCATATTATCTTATGACTTTTTAATTAGAGCAGAAAATATACCAAAGCACTAGATATATCTACTTATAAAATGATAAAATTTTTAGTTTCAACGTCTACGTTGAGTCTATATTTTTTGGTAACTAATATTTTTGTGAATACGTACGTTGGTAATACTTCTAAAATCATCTAAACCATTTTCCATTTGAACCCATAAATTCTAATTATATTATAAATTGTGAGTAGGTATAAAGGTATGTAATTTTATTTAAAGTCGAAATATATCATAATTTATTACTCATAAAGTTAGGGGTATGTCCTAGGGAAAATTTGTAATTTGCTACATATTTCTAAGTCTAAGGTATTTGATTGTTGTTATATATTTTGTTATATTATGTATAATTAAATAAGTAATTAATTAAAATGATATAAATAAAAAAATTCTTAATGATCTGTAATTGTAGCCCTAAATAGCTGCAATCTTAAGTAATTAATCACAATAATAAAATAACATTTTATTTAAATAGTCATGGTTAATATTTTTTGTGATATGATATCGATACATCTGTTGAAAGCATGGTACACAAATATTGGGCATTGTGTAATTCTGGCTACTAGAGGCATCAAGGGATTATGTACTAATAGTTATTAGATAACTATAGGATGAATCACTCGAGAGTTTTACATTGGTTAATAATAACTAACGTCCAATAGAAAATATCAAAGTGACGATATTACACGGTAGTTGGACTTGAAAATACCATTAACTTCAATGTCGATTCTCCATTTTGATTATAGTTTAACCCTGGCATGACTTCCATCAAACAACTATATTTGGGTTCAAGTTAAAGCATTTGAAATGAAACATTATTCAATAGGGAGTTAATCTCCTTAGTTTTATGAGATTAATACCATGGTCAAATGTAGGTAAAATCAAAGCCATTATGCATAACAATATAATTAATAATAAACGTTATTGTTGGACTAAGGACTTTGCTAAAGGACTAATCGAGTAGAATGTGGACAATACTATAGTTTTGATTAATAATACTATAGTTTTGATTAAAACTAAATTCATAAGTCTAAATATAATATAGTGTTGACGAAGAGAGTCAATGCAAAACAATCATTACTAAATGATACCGCTTAAATTTTAAATACCAAAAAATGTGTACTAATGATAAATGAAATCAAACTATCACTTCACTAGCTACAACGATGAATGAACTTCAATATTCGAATAGTTCAAAATTAATTGCTAACTGAATTTATACTTGCGAGTTGTAAAACTGCATTGATTCCCCTCATTATTTTGGTATTCTTTTTCTTTCATCTCCCTTGCTCTTGCCTCCACCATAGTCATGTATACCCTTACCTCTTGATCGAAAAAACTATCTCCAATCCGGATCAAATAAAATATGAAATGTGGTACTCCAAATTTTCGCAAAATGAATAGTGTGATTCTAGACAAAGTTAGGAGTCTTTCAATCAATTTAAGTGCATTCAAAAGTGATATCCAATTAAATATTTTTATGATATATATTATACCATGTCAATATAAACATACAATATTGTTTGAAAGGATTTATATGCATAGTTGTTGTCTCTTTACTAGTATACTATCATATAGTTATACACACACACACAGCAGTTTCACTGTTTGTATATTACATCTTTGTTTTATTAGAAAACACCGATACAACTCTAATTAACTGGACATATCCTATCCATTTTACTTAAAAGTTTTTTTATGTAGTATAAGTTCAAATCATTATTTAAAACAATCATTTTACGAGATATCGACATTTCTACTTTTCCATTTGAGAGTGCTAAATCATACTCCCTTCCATGAATCATAGAAGGATTGCATGTTGATAAATCCCATCAGTAGATTTACCCTCTACCAGACTATATGCCTTGACAAGTCATACACCGAGGAACCTCATGTTAGTGTCATGTTCTTAGCACACCCTCACGATCAAACTGCCTTATATCAAATATGAAATTCCAAAATAAATAGTATCTAGGGCTGATTTCTCGCATACACGTACATCTACCTCATTCTCATAGTATTCAAAAGTCAAGGATTAGGGAACTAACTTACATATATACACTATTATATATATAAACGCACGCTTTAGGTTGTAGTTCAACATGCACTTGAAATTCGTTAACCAGTCGATCGCTTCCTATAGTTGCAGTTGATCGTTTTCCATTGACCGGCTATAGTGAGCTGCCAACCGATTGGAATTTTGCATACAGTAAATTGTTTTTCTGTTATTTTACAATAATATTAATTATATTTTCAACAATTGATTTCTAAGTAGTTTTCTTTCTATACTTCTGCCTATAATTTGAATAATTTTCATGTATAATTTACAGTTTTATTTATACGATTTCAACTTATCAACTTTGAAATTATATACGTATATTAACATCTTAAAACCAGTTTCAAAATGATATAAATAGGTGTATACATTTGAGAATTGGTTCAAGGTGTAATTAAAGGGTATATACATTTTAAAATCTCAGAATAAAATTCAAAATGACGTAAAAAAGATATACACATTTTAAATCTTGGATTCAATTCAAATCCAAACAACTTCTTAAGTTTTAATTAAGATATATAAAATAAGGGTTATATTCATATGATTTAGACTTTTCAATCCTATCTATATGTACTTGCAATTTACTTAAGAAATAATCTTCAACTCAGAAACCTTTATCTCAGATTTAAATCATATAATTTCGAGACCAAATAAAGATATAAATAAATACAATTACTTGTAAATCAACATATATTAATAATCAGCCCCCTCACCTTTTTGATGTTTACCTCCTCCATTTTCTATAATTCTCCTCTAGCTTTTTTTGTTAGATTCTTCTTTCTCTAATTCCTTTCCAGTTTTTATTTGATTTACATTTTAGAACTGGATTTTTTATATTTGAAAACAAAGAAGAGGAAGAAGAAATGTTTTAGGAGATGGAGGCTAGATTAGGATTTCAGAATAAAAATAGTGGGGGGCTTAAGCTCTTATTTATAATAATCTAAATATGTGAGGATCGCTAGGTTAATAAATATCAAATCTAGGTAATTATTTAGTTAACGCTTCCTTAATCGTTTTGTTTATTTAAAAATCCGTTTCAGGTTAAGTCATCTATAAACTTTCTTTTTACTATTAATGTTAATTAATATTTATTTCGTTTAACTCCTTTCCTTTTACTTTGTTAAAGCTAATGTTTTCACTACATTGATTAATGTCATTCATTATAATTCCAACTAATATCATTGATATATATATATATATATATATATATTATGTATCTATGTATGTATTATTAACCATTATGAGGAACTATAAGCATAAAAATATCTACGTACATGTATTGACAAAGATTTAGGAACTTTACCTTTTTTCAATAATTAACCACTATTTATCTTTTCAAATCCAGAAATCAAATTTCCTTAACATATCTATTCAACAATAAATTTCATTACCTTGGTAATTGATGCTTTCCCCATAAAGCGGTTTTAAGTTGGTGCATGTATATTTGTGTGCCTAATTATATACATTAATTAGAAATTTATTCTCTTTTAATTGATTGCATAATAAAATTTTAATTTATTGATAGTTATGTTTCCAAGTTAAAATTGTATTCGTTTTTTTATTTTTACTAATAAGGAGATAGCGTTTTTAACCTTCCCTTTGAGATAACGCTTTACTTCCATACTTTGTTTTATTCACTTATATAGCATGTCATGCGTTCTTTTCTTCTTAAATATATTATTGCATCTCTTTTATAACATAAGCAACATATGTTTTATTAAATTTAGTAATAAATTTCAGTGTTAACACATTAATTAATGTCTTTAATTATAACTTTCAATTTCTTTATCCATTTTTGTAGTTTCATGCTTATTAGAAAGCGCAAATGTTATGGGATGACTATTTTCAGTATTTATGCCAACTTTGGTAGTTATATGGGTGAAAACTGGGTTTTCAAGAAGTGGTTTTAGTGTAGATGACCCGAAATTGTTATCCAATGATCAACAAATATATTTCAAAAAATATTAAGGTATTATTCAATGGGTTTTAAGATGTAATGATTTGAGGTGGTTTAAGAAAATTGTGTTTGCTTTGAAATAATTTTGGAAAGTTATTTTGATAGTAAAACTCATTTATCTTATTGAAAATGAAGTGTGCATGTGCATGTCGACACTTTGTGCATATGTACATACAATGAAGAAAAATGGCAAAGGTTTTGTAGCCAATTAAAGCAAAATGAAGAGAGTTAATTTATATGAGTTGAGTATACCTCAGATATTTGAGTCAATGCCTAGACCTAACATTTTAATTAAAATAGTTGTTAAAGTATGTTATAAATGAATCAGAATTTAATTTAAAAATATAAGAACACGGTTCTACATTGAATAACAAAGGGTATTGAATAATACTTGGTTAAATTTAAAAAACTATAACATGATTTGGAAGAACCAAGTATATATGTACATAATTAGGAATTCATAAGCATATATTTTATAAAATTATAAAGTATATGATTAAAGTGCATGACTAAACAGTTTATTTGAGTCTGATGCAAGTTATTAATTATCTAGTTCAACCATGCTATGCAAGTATAGTCATGCTATGCGAAGTGATTGAAAACTTTCTTAATTTGAATGAATTAGAGATACTAGCTATGAATGTTATGTGAAGTATACTAAGCTTGTAGTAAATAGGTATGAATGAAATGCAAGTTGAGTGGATGAATTATATGCTTTGACATAATTATTGATTTTAAACACTTGTTTTCTTTTAGAAAAACCAGTATAGGATTATGATGTGTGCTTCACCCTATATATATGTGCATGTGTGTGTGTATGCAAGCTTATTATACCTTACTACTATTGATATACATGTGTGATTTGTCGTGTTTGAATTGAAGTGTTATGATTGAAATATTGTTTGATAATATGAAATAAATATGCATGATGTTTATTTAGGATATAACATCAATTTGAGGAGATGTTTTGAGAAGTCAAATGTTTAAGAGAAAAAATTTGATATTTGACGAGAATGGTATGAGTTATTGACTGCTAGATTACTAATATCCATCCTCGAGGACTATTCGAGGTTCGCAACCTGAATCATGACCACCTTATCCCTTAACACCATGTCTAAAAAATATGTTTATAACGTAAAAGAGGAAGATGAAAGCGTCAAGCAAATGAAAGGAAGCAACGCCATGTAAATGGAAGGAAGTAGTGTCGAAGATGGAGTTTAAAAGGAGACTATGATACATCTGAGTGATAGCACAAAGAACTAGAAGGGTTGGGCAATAAAGGGATCATGTGAGGGCCACCGCAATTGAACATGAATATATGACCATGAGGACTCATCAAGGAAGATAGTCTAAATAATGAGCAAATTCATATGGGAGATTTATCAATATGCAAGTTTGATGGGATTCATAGAAGAGAGAATGAAAATGGACTCTCATAAGTAAACTGGAAATGCTAACCTCATAAAATGAATGATTAGCAATTATAATTTGAATTTATATAATAATAAAAAAAATTATTTAGGTTGATATATTGCGATTTCCAAGTTAACAAGAGTTACATTTGTAAATCATAATGAATAAATCCATTGTGACGGCCCACCCATTGTAATACTCTAAACCAACGTCGAAAGACAATTTTAACTCCCAAATACCATAAAAGATAGTCCGTCGGGCTAAAATTAAAACTAAACATCATACCAAGAAACATTAATATAATCTCATAGCAAAATTATAATACATAATATACTGAAGTAATAAT
The DNA here is from genome assembly GCA_030737815.1 of Allium fistulosum. NCBI lineage: Eukaryota > Viridiplantae > Streptophyta > Magnoliopsida > Asparagales > Amaryllidaceae > Allium > Allium fistulosum. Next base: position 13,899,999 of record JASFAW010000014.1, read on the forward strand.
ACATGAAGTAATAATACGTCATTCAAACGAATTCTTAATATAATATCTAATATTGCAAGTCTCATATAAAAAATAACATGTCTGTCGTGTACTACATCAACAACAAGTATACATATCCAATATATCAAATTCATGCCTCTAGAATGCTCCAACTATCCTATATGCCTATCCCCAAAAGAACTTGACCCCCCAACTACTAGTCGAGTATCCGGAAGTTGTCATGACATAAATAGACAAAGATAAAAAAAATGTCTGATATAAAGCCTCGCATTAGGGGAACTATCTCAAAATATTGTACATCAAAACAATATACATATGTAAAATAAGAAACCTTAAAGCACAGTCGATCCTTTCCACAAATGTGGCTCAAAAGTAGTCCAAACTACTCATAAGCTAGCAAAGTAAACCTATCCCAAAGGATACTGAATTATACCTTTCCCTACTTTCCTCATGTATGTAACACCTCGGAAATTTTCCAGAACAAATAAGAAAATGTAGTTAAAAAATTAAAATGGACTTAAATGAAATTTTTTCACAAACATCCGAAATTGGCTATGGAACTTGCACCATTGTGTCCATAGCGATTTTCTAGATGATTTTCATATATAACTTGTCGAAATCCAAGTTAGTATGAGTGAGTTACGAGTGTTTGAAGAATTCAGAAACTAAAATAGAAAAAAATAAATAAATAAAAATATAAAGGGCCAGGTCGACCCTCAATATAGTCAGATCGACCAGGGGCGGTAGCCCTAGCCCTATTAGCGGTCAACTCAACGTAGATAAAAGTCGATGGATGGATTTCCTACGATCTCCATTTTGATGGTCGAGATGTTAGGTGTGTTGGCCAAGTAATCGCTAAGTGGCTAAGATCTATTATTGCTTGGATTTGATGAATAAAATGAGTTGAGTTATGATGACTACCGCCCGATATCATCAATACAAACGGTATGAAAATAGTGCGTTGCAGTCATGCCTAGCCGATATGAGATGATCATCAGGGTTGAAATAACAAATATACATTTAACTTGTTATATGTCACTACGCATGGACAAAATAAAATATCACGGATATAACAGAAAGGAAAGTAATAACTATGTGAATAGAACCATAATCTGAGTAATAGATCCATAGAGTTACACATCAAATGTAGTAGAATTTATACAATAGAAGTAAACCCAAATAAACTGTTTCAACAAATAGCAATAAGAAAGTACTGCTACGGGTTCCATAGTATTGCTTAGCAGAAAAGCATAGAAATCTGTATATTTACATAATATGAGATAGCTCCCTCGGCTCGTCCTCCGAATAGTAACTGCATCACCTAGACCTGTAATCTACTCTTCTCATTTAAGAGTAACTGACATAATACGAAGCAAAGCATAAAACTTCGAATCAGACAACAGTCTGGTGTGAGCGGTAAATGAATCTCAAAATACTATATATGTAAATATGGTAAGAAACAAGAGTACACGAACTGTACCTAACCTATCCCTGCAGCGATAGAGTTAGCACATAACATTATAATGTGCTACTCTATAGTATCATAAAGATATACTACAAGCCAAGTAAAGGATATCAGTCTTTTAAATATTTGTATCTCCAATACCTACTCCTCATGATATATGAGTGATAGCCTACTAAAGAAAGCAACCATAACATCCATCAAGCAATCTTAACTATCACTGCATGTGCTCTGAATATAGGATAACTCGTATGGATTCTTTCCTACCAGGGACTGATGAAAATCCCATTTCTATGTACTCTCGTATCTCGTAACCCAAAACTGGATGCGTGTCTCACATCCCAGTGCTGGACACTAAACCCAAAGCAACAGGTCCAGAGTATATGGATCATCGCTACCAATCCACTGGCGTCCCCACTTATAAATCCCTACTTTGAGTACAACTGAAAACACTAAGCATTAATGATTCATTAGCATATACTCTTGAGTCCACCTTTGCTCCATTTGGATACCGAGCCCTTCTTGCTCAATCCAATTTCCATTATTCATGAGGAATCCATCCACAGTCCTCAATCCTACGACTTCCACCTTTATGAGCCGCCATCTTCAAAACCTACACCCAGAACGAGTCAACATCCGAAGACCATAGCTTTCATCATGCTATTGTATCGTCATCCGACCTGATATGAATAGGGCATCACCTCCAACACGACCTATAGAACCTCAACAACAGTCTCTAGAAGTTCCAACTCCATGCCATGTCTTCTAATAACTCGGCACCGAGTTAAATTTATAACTCGGTGTCGAGTTATACAATTAGACAAGTAATGGCTCGCTCTTCTTCCATGTCTCTAGTACTACCATTTTAGTGCCTGGAGCCCAACTCATCCACCTTTGATATTTCGGTCCCCAATCCTAAGGTCCTTCTTTATAGTCTAGAGATAACTTGGTATACACCCAATACTTAGCCAAATCTTTTGCATCTTTCTATTAACACCTCCTCTGACCAAGCTCCACCATCCCATAGCAAAGACCGAATCATATTCCCCTTTACCATAACTCGGTGCCGAGTTATGAATTTAGCCTCAATTAACCTGCGAGTTATCTTGTAGTCTCTTGCCTTCCTCCAAAGCCTATCTTCCAAGTTTCATCCAATTCCGACCAACTTTGCCTCCGATATTCTCAATTCCCCAACCTAGCTATCTTCCTATGCATTTGTAATACTAACAAACAATACCAAACTATAACATTCACTCATAGCATAACAAGCAATTTCATCCATTCAAACATGCAATTCATAGAAATAAGGCAAACAAGTTAGTCCCTATCATAGATCTACATATAATCATGGATCTGTGAACATGGGTAAGATGAATTCTAACTCAATTTAGCTTATATGCATAGTTAACATGTAATTAGGGTTTTAGAAAAGGTTTGACTATCCAAATCATGTGATTCTACAATAAAATCATGTATAGGATAATGAGAATACATAAACCACTCACCATTTACCAAGTTCAACCAATTTATGTGTCGACCTAATCAAGACATCAAGGAAAAGTACTTAAAATCAAATAATTTGGCAATCTCTAGCCTCTAATTAAGGATCTAATCCCTAATCTACAATCTAGTTTGATTTAGAGATTGAATAGGGTAATTTTAGATGAAATTTGGATGGATCTTGGACTAGTTAGGGTTTAGACTTGATTTGGAATGAGGGAAAAGTTTTAACTTGACTCTCCAGCACCATATTAATAATATTCTCAAATTAGATGAATTGGCTCACTAATGGACTTAATTAATCACACGCTAATTCTGGCGAGCAGCTTTTAAAACTTGAAACAGTCATTACTTTCTAACCGTAAGTCCATTTTTCTATTATGACCACTCTACAAAAAGGAAAACCATCATCCTGAAGCAATGAAACTAGTTTGAGACCCCAATTCGACACCTATCAAAAGTTATTGCCCAAGCAAGGATTTCATGGTCAAAATGGTCTCGGGAAAATCGTAAGTGTATAAAATGTCTCTGAGGGTCATACCCAAAATTATAGAATCGTATGACCTTATACTAATAAAATAAAAATAGTTTATGATCCTCGGATATGTAAAATATGGGTCATTACATTTTCCCTCCTCCCCTTTAGTAATTTCACCCCCAAAATCTCCAAACAAGCCAAAGTATACGCAGCCATAACTATCCTGCATGCCTACCAATCGTAAGCAACAATCACACATCTCAAACAAGCGACCATGTAATCATTAGTATAGTTACCTAACATGCGGAATACTAACCTATCAATGTAGTATACAACGGTGAAAGTAAACACGATAAACGATGGGTTTTACCATTCAAAGAGTTGCGGATAAGAAGTCCTTATGCACTCTTCCATTTCCCACGTACAATCGTCCTCACATCACTCTATTATACCTTAGCCACCTTCACCTGTTTTCTCCTAAGCTATTTCTTATCATACCCAACAATACGAAGCGGGTTACAAGGTATAGAAACTTCTAGTTCTGTCCCAACATCTTATAATTGATCCGGTGTAATCTTCACACCTGAGTCATGCACAAATTTTCGTGGATAAAAGACATGTAAAACGTTGTTCAAGCCAGCCATCTTCAGAGGTAAGTCGTTCCAATATGTTTGCTTTCTAATCCTTTCATTATCGGAAAAGGTCCTATAAATTATGGTGCCAACTTCCCCTTCCTACCGAATCAAACTACATTCTTTAGAGGAAAAACCATCATATACCATATCTCCAGCAGAAAATTCCAAATCTCTCTATCTTTTATCCGCATAGCTTTTCTATCGATCATGAGTAGCTTTCATTCATTGCCGAATGAGCTCAATCCCTTCTGATGTCTCTCTAATCATATCTAGCACAGGCATCGGTTTCTTGCTCGCTTCTAACCAACATAAAGGAGAGTTACATGGTCTTCCATACAATGCTTTATATGGAGCCATTTCAACAATCTATTAATAACTTTTTCTATATGCAAACTTCACCAAATGTAAGTGATCATCCCATAATCCTCCAAAATTCATAATGCATGCTTGTAAAAGATCTTCCAATATACGATTTACTCTCTCGGTCCGCACTTCCGTTTGCGGGTGATATGCTGTATTGGGATGCAGCTCGGTTCCTAACGACTTTTGTAAGCTCTTCCAAAACTCACTAGTGAACAATGGGTCTTGGTCACTCACAATTCTCTTTGGCACACCGTGAAATCGTACTATGCCCTTTACATACAACTCTGCCAACATGGAAGCCTTTCTACTTGACTCGATGGGTATAAATCTCACACTCTTTGTCAATCGATCAAATATGACCTAAATACATCTTACCCTGCTCGAGTCCTTGGCAATCCATATATAAAATATATCGATACTTATTCCCATTTCCACTCAGGAATGTCTAGCGGTTGCAACAATCCACCGGGTTTCTTCTACTATACCTTTACCAATTGGCAGTTCATGCACTTGGAGATGAATGCCCTAACATCCTCTTCATGCCTTTCCAGTACTAAGTTTGCTTCATATCTCAGTACATCTTGTTACCACCAGATGAATGGTCTATCTGGAATGATGACACTCTCTTATCACTTCATCTCGCGATCCATCAATATCAGGAACAAATAACCACCCGTATTTTCGAAGCCAGCCTTCTCGGCCGAGTTCGTATTGCTTTATGCCTTCAGACTCTACTCCCTTCTCTATCTTTGCCATGATCTCCACTAGCCTAGCATCTCGCTTCTGACTAGTACTGATCCATTCAATTAGAGTAGGTCCAATCGATAAGCTTGCCAACATTTCAAGTTCTAGCTCACGACGAGTTTTGAAATCAAATCCAACAATATACTCTATCCGCTTCCATTCCAAGAACATTGCTTCTAACACAGCATGTCTTCTACTCAATGCATCGATGACTGCATTCCCTTTTCCTAGAATATAGGAAATAACAAAATCATAAGAGGCCAAGAACTTCTGCCATCATTGTTGACAAAGTTTGAGACCTTTCCAAGAGAAAAGGTACTTCAAGGATTTGTGGTCCGTAAATAGCTCAAATCTTTCTCCCAGCAAATAGTGCCTCCACATCTTCAAATCAAAAACAATGCCGTCAACTCCAAATTGTGATTCGTATAATTTCTCTCATGCAGCTTTAGTTATCTATTAGCATAAGCAATAAGCTTTCCTTTCTGCATCACCACCGCACCCAATCCAGTACCACAGACATCGGTGTATACTGTTAACTCTTCATTACCACTTGGAATGGTCAACACTGACGCACTTGTCAATCTCTCTTTTAGACTCACAAACGCATTTTCATATTTTGCATTCCAAACAAAAGTATAATTTTACTTTGTCATATTGGTTAACTATTCCGCTACCTTTGAGAAGTCGTGGATGAAGCGACTATAGTGTCTTGCTAATCTTAGGAAACTCCTTACATCCGTAGCATTGTCAGGCCAATTCCAATTTTGGACCGTTGCCACCTTCGCAGGATCCACTACTATACCTTACCTCAAAACGACGTGATCCAAGAACCTTACTTCTTCCCTCCAAAAGTGACATTTTGGAGAACTTCGCTCTCAACTTGGGCTTCCATAATATCACTAGCACAATCCTCAAGTGCGTCTTGGGCTCTTCTTCAATTCTGTAGTAGATTAGAATATCATCCACGAACACAAGCACGAACTTATTCAACTAGTCTTTGAAAACTCGATTCATGAGATCCACAAATTATGCTAGAGCATTGGTCAACTCGAGTGGCATTACCAATCACTCATAAAAACCAAATGTCATACGAAACGTAGTAATAGGTACACACTCATTCGCTACTCTAAGCTGGTGAATCCTATTGCTGAATCCATTTGAGAGAACACCTTTGCATTGTGCAGCTGATCGAACAAGTCATCAATACGTGAAAGTGGATACTTGTTCTTCTTTGTCGCTTTGTTTAACTCACGATAATCCATACATAACCTCAAAGAGCTATATGCCTTAGTTGCGAATACTACAAGTGCGCCCCACTCAGATATGCTTCTTCGAATAAATCCCTTTGTTAATTGGTCGTTCACTTGCACCTTCAATTCCTTCTGCCCTCTGGGTGTCATATGCCTCAAAGGCATAACTATTGGTTTAGCTTCTTTTATTAAGTAAATTTGAAACTCGATCTCTCTATGTGGCAGCAATGCAGTCACTTCCTCAAAAACACCTGGATACTCTCTAGCGATAGGCATAGATGACAACCCATCTTGTGGAACCTCAAGTGAATAAAGAAAGCTAACCATCACCCCATCCTTTGGTAGGTAGCTAATCACTACCGTTCGCTCATTCACATCTCCAATTGTCACTAATATCCTTTGACAATCCACTATAGCCGCATACTTCCTGAGCCAGTACATACTAAGACAATCCAATAGCCTTTCGCACATGGAGTCACAGAATAGTTGAAACTAAATTTGTATATATAGAGATGTTAAATTTCAGGTAGAAGATGCACAAGATGGTAATTTTAAGTATACTTTAAAAAAATGAATATCAAGTTGCTATTTTACTTTGATAACTAAATAAATTAACAAACAATTGAAAAACTATTTATATGAACAAAATAAAACAAAGATCTTAAACATGTTGTCCATATATTGTTAAGAAAATATTAGGTGAAAATTTAATGGATATTTTGTTTGAATAGGTTACATATCTACAAAAAATTTAAGATTTGTAGACAGTATGATTCAACGAAACTATCAATTCTTTTATGTATATATTTCTAAAAGTTCATTATGGCATGCTTACTTGCTGAAAAGGATTACTATTAGGGATGGAATATGATCAAATAACATGATAATCAAAATCATTCGATAAATATTTAGTCTATGACTCTTAAAGTCCTAGATAACTTTTTATTATACAGGTATATGTAAAATCAAAATCATTATAAAGATTAAAGATAAAGAAGTATATTACTATACAAAATTAAAATATGTAAAAGTTTGAAGAATTAAAATATAATTGGATTATTAGAGCTATAAGAATTGTTATCCTGCCCTTTGGCCAGACAATATTTGGCCTGATTGGACCAACCGAACTTGGAGTTATCAAGACAAGAAGCCCGGAGAGATAGCCAAGAGTTAAGAAACCAAACGCAAAGTCGCAAACCAAATATAAAAGTAACCCAAGTCAAATGGAACAATAATCAACCCAAGTCAGGGATCGGTATTGACCCCACTCTATAGGTCAGTACCGACTTCCGTTTCCACCTTAGGTGGATCCCATCTTCTACCCATACCTTCTTCATGATGCCTTGAGCCTACTTCCAATGTTGACTTGCTATTCAACGCAATTCTCCATCGATCTTCATGAAGACCCTAGACTACAACTCTGCTCTTCCACAACGCCATTATTTAGACTTTGAAACAAGCTGATAATGGTGTAAATAACTAAGGAATCACAAAGCTAACCACAGGACGAGCCAAGATGAAGAGATGAGGACAACCATCTAGCCAAGATTATGGATCAATACCGACTCCTACCCAGGGATCGATCCCGACTCTCGCAAGCTGATAACGTGGCACCTATTATTTTGGGAGAATTAGTCTAAATTGTATATAACGGCTTGGAGATATTTTTGAGAGAGATTTTAGCTTTCTACATCTATAAATAAAGGGGTAAGGCTCATTTTCGATGATCTTTTGGTTGTAGCTCTATTATTTCTTATATTCTTGTAATTCTAAAATTCTAAGTGTGGGAGTTGTGCCGAGTCCTAATAACTTCTGCCTCCAAGTCCAAAATAAGTAATAAAAAGATTAAAGTGGACGTAAGCCTTGCTTTGTCGAACCACTATAAATTGTTGTGTGTTCTCTTTTCCCCATTTTTCATGTACTTTCTCTTATTTTATTCTTTACTTAAATTTTTGGGTGTTTATGCTAACTTTTGCTTCAAACATTTTGATGCTTTCACTAAGAACAATATTCTCAGATCATTTGGATCCATCACCTATTACTAGATTTCCCATATCCTTTCTTTTAATTCTATAATTTAGATTTGCAAAGATCTATTAGACTCTTTCTGCCATGTCCCCACAAAGGAAGGAAACACGCACTATCGCAACTAGAGCTACCCAGTGATGCCGAGAATCAGAATCCTCAACATGTGGTTGAAGTTACCCTACTAGGATAGACTGATATCTAGACTCCAGTTGAAGTTGTTACTAGAGCAGAGATGTATAGGATGATGAAGCAAATGGAAGATGGATTCTCTGTAATTTCGCAACAACTAAGTTTATGTCAATTTAACTTATTTAGCATTTTAGTACAAACTTTTTTATGATAGCTATTGAAATATGGATTTCTCCTAACCAATTCTACTTTGGACATCGTCCTATATTCCAGAAATTATAGTTTAGATATGAAAATTAGTCCATATTATCTTACGACTTTTTAATAAGAGTAGAAAATAAAACAAAGAACTCTATATATCTACTTATAAAATGATAAAATTATTAATTTCGACGTCTATGTTGAATCCATATATTCTTGGTAACTAATATTTTTGTGAATACGTAAGTTTAGTAATACTTCTAAAATCATCTAAACTATTTTCCATTTGAACTCGTAAATGCTAATTATATTATAAACAATAAGTAGGTATAAAAGATATGTATTTTTACTTAAAGCAGCAGTATATCATAACTTATTGCTGATAAAGTTTGGGGTATGTCCTAGGGAAATTTTGTAATTTGTTACATATGTCTAAGTTTATGACTAATTTTGTTTATAATAAAGGTATTTGATTTCTATCATATACTCCGTTATGTTATAGTATAACTATATAGGTAATTAATGAAAATTATATAAATAAGAAAATTTTCAAATGAAATGCTACATTATTGTGGTTGTAAATAGTTGCTATCATATGTAATTAATAACAATATAAAATAACATTTCATTTTAAACAGTTATAGTCAATATTTTTCATGATGTGATATCGATACATCGGTCGAGAGCATAGTACTCCAAATATTAGGCATTGTATAATTCATGGTTGCTAGAGGCATCAAGGGATTACGTACTAGTTGTTATTGGATAATTATGGAATAACTCAATCGAAAGTTTTCTATTGGTTAATAATAGCTAACTTCAAAAAAAAATCTCAAGGTGACGATATTACACAGTAGTCGAACTTGAAAATAGCATTAAACTTTAATGTGGATGCTCCATTTTGATTATAGTTTAGCCTGGCATGACTTCCATGAAACGACTATATTTGGATTTGATTTAAAGCATTGGAAATGAAACATTATACAACAAGGAGTTTGTCTCCTTGGTTATATGAGGTTTGTATGATGGCCAAATGTGGGTAAAATCAAAGTCTTTGTGCAGAACAATATAATTAATAATAAATGTTATTATTGGACTAAGAACTTTGCTAAAGGACTGATCTAGTTGAATGTGGACAATACTATAATTTTGACCAAACCAAATTCATAAGTCTAAATATAATATAGTGTTGATGAAGACAGTAGGACTAAATTATCGTTACTAAAAGGTACTGTTTAAATTATAAATACCGAAAAATGTGGACAAGTGATAAATGCAACCAAACTATCACTTCACTAGCAAAGGCGGTGAATAAACTTTAACATTCGAATAGTTCAAAATTAACCGCTAATTGAACTTACACTTGCGAGTCCTAAAACCGTATTGATTAATACTTCATAATACCACACAATCTAATAAATTTATAATTGTTATAAATTATCTAGTATTTATGGAATATTTATTTATCTAGCATATTAATGTCATTAGTAATCTTTTGGGTGTCAATAGAAATTACTTTGGTGTGTGTATAAAAATTATATATATACACAAATCAGTATATAGTATAGATATACATTTAAATTGGATAAAATGTGATATTGATGAAAGGAGCTGGAACATTAATGGACCCAAAATGCCCTATACATGGACGATAAGAGTGGAGTAAAGAACGGGTACAAATTTTGAATTTTTGATCTTAAAGAAAGCAAAAGGTGGATAAAAAAATTAAGAAGAATAGTTCTGCTTAGCTCTCCTTATAAAATCCACTTTAACCCTCAATTATTTAGGTAATCTTTCTCTTCCATCTCCCTTGTTCATGCCTCTACCGTAATCATGTACACCCTTACCTCTTGACTGGAAAAACTAGCTCCAATCTAGATCAAATTAAGTATGAAATGTGGTACTCGAGATCTTTGCAACATCAAAATAATGACTCTAGATGAAGTTAGTAATCTTTCAATCGATTGAAGTGCATTCGAAAGTGCGGTCTAATTAAACATAATTCATTTGTTTAAGATTTATATTCCAACATATCAGTACAAATCTGTATTATTGTTTGGAAGGATTTATATGCATAGTTGTTGTCCCTTTATTCGTTTGAGAGTCCTAAATCATACTTTCTTCCATGAATCCCGCAAGGATTGCAAGTTGATAAATCTCATATGTAGATTTACCCTCTACTGGACGATATGCCTTGACAAGTCATACACCAAAGAACCTCATGTTAGTGTCGTATTCTTAGCACACCCTCACGATCAAACCACCTTATATCAAATATGAAATTCCAAAATAAATAGTATATAGGGCTGATTTCTCGCATACACGTACGTCTACCTCGGTCCCATAGTATTGAAAAGTCAAGGATTAGGGACTAACTTCCCACACTTATATAACATATATACACTATTAACATTATGTTTACTGTCTTAACATTATGTTTGCTTTGAATATTAAACAACATGTCATATCCCTACTGAACACTTACAAAACTTATATACGCTTATCTATGTTATGAAAAGTGCACTTAAGCATCGCTTAGGCCGTAAATGCTTATACACCGCTTAATTTTTTGAAAAAGCAATAGAATTAAGCGATGATGCTTAAGCGCGTTTAATTGGCGCTTATCCGCGCTTCGCTTAAATTTAAGTGATGATTAAGCACTACTAACCAAAATGATAATATTATTAAAATAAAATGAAATTGGATTATAGCAAAAAAGCCACATTCTCTAACAAAAATTCCTCATTTTCTATAATATAAGCTGATGGATGATGAGTACTTTTTGCATTAAGACATGATTACATTTATTTTCCCAATGTGCACGATTTGTACTTAATTCGAGTATGCGTATTTTTAATGAATAGAGAAAGTCAAATCCAGCTTTTACAACCTATGAATTTATAACTTAAACTTTACTTCTTTGTGATCAATTTGTGAATACACAGATGATGCACTTAATATAATCTCTTTATATAAATTTATATTGATACAAATAATTTATGTTAAAAAATTAAGCAGCGCTTAGGCGAGCATTAAGCGGCACTTAAGCGACGCTTAAGCAACATTAACCGAAGCGGTACTTCTATCGCCTCGCCTCGCTTAGCGCTTAATATAACATAGACACTTATCAACTATTACCCACTTCAACATATGGCACTTACTTTACACACTTACACTTTACGACCTAATTGCTCTTCATTACATTATGTGCTTACTTCTAGTTCACTTTTAAAATGTCAACACATCAATATTACACTGTTAGTTCATGTATATGCTCTAAGACAAATTTATACAACTTTTGATATCTTATGACAAAACCATGTATATAACTTACCCCAATGATGTTGTATTCACATTATAGTTAACAACCTGCAAGTCAGTACCAAAATTTAAATAATATCAATAAAAAGAACAACAAATTGAATCAACTTCAACTAATAGATGAACCCCTGGAGCAATGACTAAAGTAATCAAATATATAAACATATCTATATTAAATTTCATAGTCACGATTTTATTCTTGCTCTTTAACTTTCAAAGTTATATTATATATATATATAACTTCTCATATTTGTGTTTACTAATTAAAAGTTCACGGTTTATTTATCATTATTTAATTATCAATTTCTCACTAAATTGACTTGATTGTGGACTATATGTGATGGAGATAATAAATCACTTAATAGAAATGGTACCTTACCTATTGCCATTTACTTACGATGAGGAGACAATGTACCTTATCTGAGCTACAATAAGATATGAATTAGTAATAGATGGAAAAATTAGTTCGATTTACAAATATTTCATAACAACACCAACTCCAGCTCCATAAAATTTGCAACGATAAGAGCTACTAATCTATTTGGAAAAATGGTTAAAATGTAGGTTTAACTCTTTAAAAAACATATAATGTGTTAAATACAAAAGGTGAGCACCTAGCTCTACTCCACGGCTAACTAACGATAACTTAGAAAATACTCAGTCTGACTTGAGCATGTTAAATAAAATAACATCCAGATCAATCTAGAAAACCAGCATGAGAAACATTAAGTAAAAAGGCTAACAATTAATAATTTCGTGAGACAATGGAGCTAAACGCTGAATGGGTTTTTACCTCATAAGAACAACTCCCATATATGAAGAAATAGGAAACAATCAGAACAACAAACTAAAAAAGAAAGGATGTACATAGACAAGATCAAAATCTAAACTTAAAGAATGGACAAAAATAATTAAACATCGAGAAGAGTTGCAGACACTTATAGACGAAAATTAAGAAAAAACAATTCAAAGATTTGAATCAAATAAGGAAAGAGAAAATTTCCAACAAATAAATGGGAGGGTGCACCCACCTTACCGAAAGTATACCTATAGAATATACTAAAGAACTATGATTTTTCTACAACAATTCCAAGCCGGGCCCTGCCAACCTTTATCGAGAGTCCAAGTATTTCACGTCTCCGAAGCATACAACCGAATCTAATGTAGATAGATGTAAAGATGCCCAAATGGGAATAATCACACATAACTTGGCTTCCACTTGTGCTTTGGGTTTAGTTATTTTCGAAAAAGGATATCAACACTCAAATGAGAAACAAATCATCCTAGATTGATGGAACAAAAAAGAAGAAAAGATTAATTCCAAGGTTCGAATCGAAATAAGGAAAATGAATTTATACAACATAACTTGGTTGATGCTCCCCCTATACCGAAATTATACCTCTAGATAAAATATACTTAAGAGCCCATGCCAAACATGTATCACTCCCGAGAACTTCCAAGCCGGACCGTATCTCACACGAGCATCTGAATATACTCACATTAATGCATACATGCTACTGACTCCACTAGATAAATGTGAATAAACCCTAATGGGTGTGTTCTACATGGCTTGGCTCCCATTTGTGCTTTGGTTTTAGTTTCCATGATATTGGATGCCAATGCTCAAAATGAGCGACAAATCGTCTTAGATCGACGAAGCCCAAAGAACGGTATCAAAATCGATAGTTGAGAAACCAACTATCGAAAGTGAACAAATGATTGTATTTGAGAATTAGACCGCATATACTTGTCACCAATTAATGAATCAAGATGTAAAATATTTGATTCTTACTTGTGCTTGATTTCACATAATAAATATTTGAAAAACACTTTAAAATTACTCCTGAAAAATATTATATTTAAAGTGCTAATTATATTTCTCATTTATAAAACAATCATTTAAAATTTTCAAACAACGTTATTATCTTGGAAGATAACAGATTAAAATACTTCTATAAAATATAAAAACCCACATTAATTATATCGATAGGGAATTAATTAACTTTATAATTCTTTAAAAGTAAAAAAATCAATTATCTTTAGATACCTTTAATAAATCATATAATTAATTTTAAAACACTTTTATTTAAACTAATTACTTAGTTTAAACATCATGTACTAAAATGATTAATTAATTTTAAACATTTTAAAATGGTTAATTTACTTTAAATATCGTTAATTAAAATAATTAATTAACTTTAAACATAATTAATTAAAATGATTAATTAATTTTAAAAATCATTATTAAAATGATTATTAAATTTATAACTCCTTTAATAAATTTTAATCAAAACTTATCCTATATTTTCAAAATTCAAAAAATATTTGAAAATATAGTTTACAAAGTTTCTAAAGTGTAAAAACGCGACCAAACATTTGTTTAGTAAATGTACCAGCACAAGTTCAACAAATACAAAGATTTAAGGAGATGATATTTCATAAGTGATGGTATAGCAAAAATTGCTCTAATGACACGTACATAATTCAAACAGCATGGCACAAATATTTCAATTAAACATCAATATAAGCAATAAAGGATTACAAATAAGATGTAGATAAAAGTAAATAAATAAATAATGGCGAGAAACCCTTTAGGGTCCCTCTACAAAAGTCCCCTGTATAACACATATATGTAAAAGTGTTTCATAGTGACCTATTCGCTGTGAAAACACTTTGATTTCTCCTTTTTGCCCCTGCAACAAAATAGTTATTTATGCCGTCCACTATCAAGCGGGAATTAAATACCAAAACATACACTCAAATAATATTAATATGTTCACATTTCAAGCACAAAACGGTGATTTATTCTGTCCGATAGATGTCTGAATAATCTATTAAATCTTATTATAGCAGCACAAGGTTCAATTCTGCTAAATAGATGTCCCCAAACGTGGTTTAATTAACTTAACTACATTAAGCGTAATTAAATTAAATCAGAATAATTTTCTCACTAATCTACACTTTACTAAAACTATAAATTATCATCCAATCATTCAATAACAAATCTATAACAACACAACTATCGTATAATTTATTTAAAAGTGAGTTATCTCACTGAAATTCCAGTTAACGATTTCGTGTTCCAGTTTGGCCCAAAATCAAACAACGTTCGATTTTAGTCCAAAATTCATCTAGCTCCAATTTCAACCAATCCAATTCCAATATGAAGACGACATTCCTACGAGTCCAATGCGACTAACTGCATCCAGATCCGACTTTGTACGAATTAGATATGAGTTTAATAAGATTCTATAAATTAGATAATATAATTAATAAATAATTACAACACTTACCCCTAATTACTTATAGTCGAAGCCCTAATCCTTCTTCACAAAACCCACACTATACTTATCTAACCCCGACCTTGTTAAACTCCACCTAGCCGCCGCCATAGGCCGTAATACGTCGTCGCACTACACCAAAAAGCTCCCACGACCACGGTGGACCCTACATGACCTACCATGACCCACCTTGATGCTTGATTCTCTCCCATAAACCCATTTACCGAACTCCAATCAACCCAATATTCTCACCGCCATGCTCCTCCAAACAACGATCCAACTAGTCATCATGCCCAACTTAACTAGCCAAACATTTCCCTAGTTAGGCCCTTCACCGGAAACGGCCTCTGGCGGCTCTGTTTATTTGTGGCCGTTGGATGGGGGAAGTTTTAAAGTGATGGCTAAGTTTTGATTTGAGAAATGGGAAATAAAATGAGGGATAAGGGTCCTTAAATAGAAATCTATCCGACGGTATTCATGTTCAAAAATTTACGAACTCCAATCTAGGCATGCTCACTGCCGTTTCTAACTAAATACCCATATTCCGAACTGAATGGAACTATTTTCGTAATCCAATTCCAAAGAATACAAAAGTTAGATTTTAAAATTCATTTATATTATTTTAATTCTCTAAAATTAACCGCTATGCGTTTCGAGCTCGCACGACCAAACAGTACGTCCGATCGTCACAAAACTCGTCGACGTACAACAATTTATTCTTTGCATCCAATGACACTAGTTTTGTCAAAATTTGAGATACTGCCTCGGAATGCTAATTTCACACATTTAAATATCGCTTTATATTCTCAAATCACATTATTGATATTTATCTAAGCTATTTATTATTGTAAATAAATTTACAAATTGAATTCCTCAATATTATTTATTAATTAAAAGGAGTTAAGTTATACTATTAAATCCATTTAATTAATATTTAATTCACCATTCAAATATTTAAATACTCACTATATTTGAATTCTAATTATTATTGTTAGAAAATTAATATTTAAATATTTAAAATTAATTAAATATTCAAATTCAAAAATGGTCAAATTTCTAGAATGTTACGTGTCCTAAGTACTAAAGTAAAGAAAACATATGAAATAATAAGTGAACTAACAATTACAACACAGAAACAAAGAGCAATAAAAAAAGTATAAAAATACAACTAACGGCACCCTCTAATAGTATATAGAATCAAACTATAGCAAAGAGCCCCAACACTTCATCAAGCATACCAACACCATCTTAAACCTGCATATATACAATGCAGAATTCCAGCAACAGTCAAAGTATAAATATTAATTCAAAATGAAGCTAAAAGAAGAATTAAAAACATGAAACTATTCAATTAAGAATAGCAACTCTTAATCGGAAACAAAGAAAATAGAAAACTCAACTAGAGCAAAATATATTAAAAAACATATGTAATAAAAAAGAAGTAATACCCAAAACAACTAAAATTTCCATAAGATTTGCAATTTCTACGATAATGGCCATATCACTTGCATCTTCCATATTTATTTTCGTTAGTTTTAGAAAAGGTTGGACCTTCCTTTCTCTTAAATGATGACCTATCAGCTTGACGAACAAATTTAGGAGACTTTACAATTTCAGTATCTTTAGGTAAAGCTTTAGGTTTATCAAAATTAGAGAGTGGCATCATAGCATGAGAATAAGAAGCATGAAAAGCATCGATTGTATAATTATACTCCACAAAGTCATAAACGTATAGCTTAGACCATATTCATACATTTTATAGCATGAGCACATGGGAAACAAGTAATTTTCCATTGGTTACAGCTACACATTCTCAAATTCAGATCAACAAGATGAGATTTTGGAGATTTAACCTCAATAAAATAACCAAAAGACTTGAACACATCCCATCCATAACCTTTATTAATAAGTTCAACCAACCGAGCTTCAATTGCAGGGCAAAGAATACTTTTCCAACTACGCCCCTCCTCTCGACGTTTAGACATTTGCTCCATCAACATAATTCAAATACCGTCTAAACAAGAAGTAATAGGAATGGCACGTTCATCTAAAATCCACGAGTTAAAGCTTTCAGCCACATGAGAATATAACTCGCCATAAAGCTTCCCTTATAAAAAAGATCAACCAAATGATCATATGGTTTATCACTTATAAAATCTAAAGCTGCAGAACCACTAACCTCAACATATTTATTCATAGATCTTTCAAAATCAAAAAAGGTAACAGATCTTACAAGTCTTTCAAATAAATCTTTCATATAATGATCTTTATTCTTAACCTTAACAGAATTAAGAAGAGTAGTTCACATATGAAACAAGAAAAATAAATGGCAAGAAAACGAAAAGAGCTTTGGAAAATTTAAAAGAAAACCCCATTGCCTATCAGACAAAAACCCAAAGGTCGATCTTCGTCAAGAATGTTTTTCAAATGTTCACAGAACCAACTCTAATTAAATTCATTTTCCTTAGAAATAATTGCTATAGCCAAAAGAAAAAAAACCATGATTTCCAATTTTGGCAGTTGTGGCTAATAAACCACCAAGTATACCTTTCAAAAATGTAGCATCTATAAAAATAGAGGACGATAGTGTTTTAAACCAATAATACATGCATGAAAACTAAAATAAAATCTTTTAAATTGATTTGTACAAGAACTCAGTTACATATCAACATAGCGGCCAGGATTTGAATTCTTAACGGCTTCTAAATACCACTTTAAATCATTATAAGATAAATCATCATCACCATAAATTTCTTTCGTTGCCATTTGTTTAAATTTCTTTTGTTTTTTCAAAGGTCCATCTCTAATTTGATCAATAATCATAGATTTAACAAACTTACTAGAAATAGGAGGATGATTGATATCCCATAATCTGACATAACAAGAATGCTCATGAATCAAACTTCTAATATAAAAACAATTAACACTTCCAGTATCACAAGCCCATGAACTTTAAACTTGCAATCTTCACCAAACCAAGAATAAATGGAAGTAACTCTTTCTTTGCAATTCTTAATACTCTTCAACTTATATCCATTTTTAATTTGATAAGCTATTAAGAAAATTTTGAATTCCAAAGCTCCATTAAACCGATATCAACAAAATACAAAATTGAAATATTATTTCCCTTCTTTAACATTTTCTTAAAATCAAATCGAGTACTTCTACTAGATGAATCAGAAATCAAAGAATTTCCAATAGCAGAATCACTAACACTACCATTCTCACATTCCAACAAAAGTTGTTTCAATCTTATGCAAAATACTAGAAATTCTTTCATTTTAAAAATGAAAAGCAAACAATACTCTGTAAATATGAATCAGTATCAAGAACTCTGCACTTCCCTTCAAGTGTATGTGATATTCCAACACTCAGGAGTTAGTGTTGACCAATATTCATAAAACTCATTCTTAAAAAGAAGAAGAGAAGCAATCAGACCAACATGGAAACTATGGCCATTATCATTTTACATGAAAACAGATAAGATTGTATTGGTACCACTGTTAAAAAAAATTAAATTCATAAATTTCAAAATAATGAATCTACACCAAATAACACTATATGTTATAACCACTATCAACAAATAAGAAGACCATTACCACATAATTGTATATTGTTATCCCGCCTTTTGGCAAGGCCGCGACACCAAGGAATTTACTAGTAAGCCAATGACGATCCATCCCAGAGATCGGTTATACACAGCCTCGCTATGGATATCGATGAATTTTGTCCGAGTCCGGATCGAGCCAAAATTGATATGACACGACAAGCAAAGCTATTGGAGTCAATGTTCCAAATTTCAAGTCAATCTGAGTTCGTATGCTCAAGTTACGATTGATGCAAAATTGAATAAAAACAGCCTCGTGTTCGACTCGCTCAGTTCGCGTCCCTCAGAAATGCCAACTTCGACTCGCTCTGTTCGCGTCCCTCAGAAATGCCAACTTCGACTCGCTCTGCCTCGAGCCCACTTCGACTCACTCTGCCTCGAGCCCACTTCGACTCGCTCTGCCTCGAGCCCACTTCGACTCGCTCTGCCTCGAGCCCACTTCGACTCGCTCTGCCTCGAGCCCACTTCGACTCGCTCTGCCTCGAGCCCACTTCGACTCGCTCTGCCTCGAGCCACACTTCGACTTGCTCCGCCTCGAGCCACACTTCGACTCGCTCCGCCTCGAGCCACACTTCGACTCGCTCCGCCTCGAGCCACGCTTCGACTCGCTCCACTTCGACTCCAACACAGAATCTCTGTTCGACTCGCTCCTCTTCGACTCCATCAGAGAGCCACGCTCCGACTCGATCTACTTCACATCCACATAACAGGGCATGGCAATCGATGCGAACGAAAGCATGGTCATCGATACGAACGGAGGGACTCGCATCGATGGGAACTGGGCTGAATTCGCAACCGAGTCGAAACAAGCGAGTCGAACGAAACAGCCATCCGAGAATCTCAATTCGTATCAATCGTATCTCCTAATCTACAAGTCCAAATGCTATGAAATTTTCACAGAAGACGACGTGCATGCTAAAGAATGTCCACGCCAAATTTCGACTCCATTGGATGAAATCTTGATCGATATGAAATCTGTTCGTATCGATCACGGATCGGACCGAAACTTCACGGGCTTGGGCGCGCGGGCCTGGTCACGTGCCAGAGAGGGTCTCCCAAAATCTAAGCAAGATACCAGCCTCCTACACCTATAAATAGACCCACAAAGCCAACAGAAAAGGGGTTCTTCTTCTTCTTGGAGATCTCCAACGTCTAGACTCTGTCAGATCTAGATCCAAACTCCATTACTGCTACTACCAACGAATTCCACTGCTGCAAATCATAATTATCTGCTGTAATTCATTGAATTCACTTGTAAACATCAAAGAAAGATCAATAAAGCAAACTACTTCAAAGTGGACGTAGGCAAGATCGCCGAACCACTATAAATCTTGTGTCTCTGTCTATTTCTTTCCATTTTAATTTTATTATTCTTCACTTTTTATCCTCTATAATACTTAGATCTGAGATCTGTGATCATATATTGCTGATTTGTGTTCATACACTGGTGCTTTCACGATATTTGGGGTTTGTGACCAATTTTGGCGCAAACCCTATGGTGCTTTCACTGAGAAGAACTAGCACCCGCTATACCAGATCTGAAGTTCAGATTTGAAGGCTTAAGGATTCAGATTAAGGGCTACGACAAGGCAATCAACAAGAAGACAGAGAGGAGAAAGGAGCCAGCAAGAGGGAAGCCAAGAGGCCTCTTCTGGAGCTGGAGCAGGTCAAGCTTCGATCTACATCACCAGGGATGAGATGGAGGCTATGGCGGATTCAATTCATGAAAGATTGTTGAAGAGTCAACAAGAAATGATGTAGAACCTCCTCAGCCAGTTTGGACAAGCAGGGACAGCTGGAGCTTTAGGAGTTCAGATCCACGGAGCTGGAACAGAAGAACCAAACAGGCAATCGAATGGAGCAGCTCAACAAGGCATGACCCTTAATTAGCACACAACCGCTAACCTGGATGGATCCAGACATGGGGCACACCGCCCGGCAGCAATGGACCAATCCATGGAGGAATTCCAGGTGGAACCACACAACAAGATCCTGGAAGGAGTGTAGGGGCGCAGGATGAGGAGTATGTACCAGAATTCCCTTGGAGACTCGGGGGGCATCCCTTGATGGACAACGCTGGATTAGCTGAGATTATCAGACGAACTATGCGCGGAGGTTTGACAAACAGGGATCTGGAAGGGGTAAATAGGAGTCCGTTCACTCGTGACATCAGAATTGCTCGGAATCCACCAGAGTTTAAGCTACCTACTTTGAACATGTACAATGGCAAGGCTGATCCTACCGATCACTTGATGAGATACACAAGACATATGGAAGTGCTGGGGGCATCGGAGGAGGTGATGGCCTGATGTTTCCCTTTGTACTTGACAGATATAGCTGCTATGTGGTTTAGGCAGCTGGAAGAAGGGTCTATCAGGACATGGACGGAATTGGTGGACAGGTTTCTGAAAAAATTTTGGGTTCATATCAAAAGGCCGAAGAACGTGATGACGCTAACGTCAGTAAAGCAAAGGACGGATGAATCACTCAGAGCTTTCTTAACTCGATTCAATGCAGTGGTTGCTTCGGTGGATCGGTCGAATCCATCGATGGTTTTAATGGCGGCAGTATCAGGAGTCAGAGATGATTCAGATTTCAAAGTATCTCTAATACTGGACCCACCAATGGATCTCGGAGAATTCTTTCACGAAGCTGAGAGATTCCTTTGGCAGGAAGATGCATGCTTGGATATGAAGTTAAAAGAGGTAAACGCAGCTGAGGATGGTGGGCCATCTAGTGGAGGCTCGGATAAAGATAAGGCAAAAAGGAAGCTGGATGATGAATCAGGAAAAGCTTGGAAGCGGTGGAAGGAACCAAAGTTTTCCACTTACACAGGATTAAACGAAACATTGGAACGGGTATTCATGGAAACTCGAAATCGCCTTCCCTATCAAAGGCCGGCTAGGAGAGAGCCCTCAAAACGTGAAAGGGCGTCAGGAAGGCACCGTCTTTTTCACGATTTAGACGGACATGATACCAATAGTTGCAGGCATCTGAAGGACATTATTGAGGAGCATGTAAGGAGTGGGCAATTACAACAATATGTCGGGGCTCGGGATGTGGCGATGGAGCAAGAGCAACCACCATCTACCTCAAACCACAATGGTGCGAGACCCAGGAATGATGGTCGATTGGTTATCAATTGACCGGGATGATATGAAATAAGTAGCAAGCTATTGGAAAACGGCCAAGTCATCTACTCATGTACGGGGATGGAGATGGCCCCTAGGCATGCTCTGAATGATGATAAACCGGGACGCTATGGTTTGTGAAATCTGCTTTCTCTTTTGGTTTGGACATTTTATTTTTCTGGTTCGGTTTTGGAGTTTGGTTTGACCTCCTGGTTTTGTTTGTTTTCTGGTTTGAACTTTCGTTTGGATGATTGCTTTATGTTTTGGATGTTGATTTGGATTTCTGATATGGATTTTTGGTTTTCCGATTTGATTTGGATTTTGGATTGGATTTTGATTGGGTTTTCATCTGGTTTTTGGAAAACGGTCGTCGGGTATGGATTATGCCTGGCAAGGGGTAAGTCTCTTCGTCCGAACGTGGCGAATTGGCTTATTCAGGTCGTCGAGTATGGACTATGCTCGATAAGGGTCCAGAGCGACCAGGATTTGGCTTAGGACTTAAGCCATGGTAATTGTTTAACGCCCAGGGACACTGGGCCACGGTCGTCAAGTGTGGATTGCGCTTGGCAAGAACCCGGAGAGGTTACGGATTTGGATATCGACCCGGAGAGGTCCTGGATTCGGTTATTGGTTATTGAATGAGGATGGATTAGGACTCGAATATCGGGTATGGATGGATACGGAATTGGCTAAGGCTTTGGTTATTGGATCTGGAATCAAGCGTCGACTCGGAGTAGTCAGGAACGATGCACTTGGATGATATGGCTATGGAATTTGGGTATCAGATTCTGAACTATTCAAAACACACCTTCTTATCACAAGGCATGTTTTGGGGGCAAGTGTTATCCCGCCTTTTGGCAAGGCCGTGACACCAAGGAATTGACTAGTAAGCCAGTGACGATCTATCCCAGAGATCGGTTATACACAGGCTCGCTATGCATATCGATGAATTTTGTCCGAGTCCAGATCGAGCCAAAATTGATATGACACGACAAGAAAGGCTATTGTAGTCAATGTTCCAAATTTCAAGTCAATCCGAGTTCGTATGCTCAAGTTACGATCGATGCAAAATTGAATAAAAACAGCCTCGTGTTCGACTCGCTCAGTTCGCGTCCCCCAGAAATGCCAACTTCGACTCGCTCTGCTTCAACCCGTACTTCGACTCGCTCCACCTTGAGCCCACTTCGACTCGCTCTGCCTCGATCCCACTTTGAATCGCTCTGCCTCGAGCCCACTTCGACTTGCTCTTCCTCGAGCCTACTTCGATTCGCTCTGCCTCGAGCCTATTTCTACTCGCTCTGCCTCGAGACATACTTCGACTCGCTCCGCCTCGAGCCTACTTCGACTCACTCAGCCTCGAGCCACACTTCGACTCGCTCCGCCTCGAGCCACGCTTCGACTCGCTCCACTTCGACTCCAACACAGAATCACTATTCGACTCGCTCCTCTTTGACTCCATCAGAGAGCCACGCTTCGACTCGATCTACTTCACATCCACATAACAGGGCATGGCAATCGATGCGAACGAAAGCATGGTCATCGATATGAACGGAGGGACTCGCATCGATGGGAACTGGGCTAAATTCGCAACCGAGTCGAAACAAGCGAGTCGAACGAAACAGCCATCTGAGAATCCTAATTCGTATCAATCGTATCTCCTAATCTACTAGTCCAAATGCTATGAAATTTTCACAGAAGACTACGTGCATGCTAAAGAATGTCCACGCCAAATTTCGACTCCATTGGATGAAATCTAGATCGATACGAAATCTGTTCGTATCGATCACGGATCGGACCGAAACTTCACGGGCATGGGCACGCGGGCCTGGTCACGTGCCAGAGAGGGTCTCCTGAAATCTGAGCAAGATACCAGCCTCCTACACCTATAAATAGACCCCCAAAGCCAACAGAAAAGGGGTTCTTCTTCTTCTTGGAGATCTCCAACATCCAGACTCTGCCAGATCCAGATCCAAACTCCATTGCTGCTACTACCAACGAATTCCACTGCTGCAAATCATAATTATCTGCTGTAATTCATTGAATTCACTTGTAAACATCAAAGAAAGATCAATAAAGCAAACTACTTCAAAGTGGATGTAGGCAAGATCGCCGAACCACTATAAATCTTGTGTCTCTGTCTATTTCTTTCCATTTTAATTTTATTATTCTTCACTTTTTATCCTCTACAATACTTAGATCTGAGATCTGTGATCATATATTGCTGATTTGTGTTCATACACTGGCGCTTTCACGATATTTGGTGTTTGTGACCAATTTTGGCGCAAACATATATAATATAAGTAATATAATTAAAAGCTAATCTAGTTTCGCAAAACAAAAAATTACAAGAACACTAAACCCTAACATAATCGAACAGTAGAACAAATAAGGAAAAGAAGGAAACCAATCAGAACTAAAAGAAGAAATCGAATTATAAGAACTCTTGTCCCCCATTAAAACAAGATCCTACAAAAAATTATATAAATAATAGATGAAAATAAATTCACAATCGAACTAAATTTAAAAACAAATATACAAACAAAACTTACCGCAATTCAAATCAACTTGTAGATAAGAAAAAGTAGACTAATTGTTAAATAATTACAAACAATATTATTGGATCGAGAAGATCAAGTAGATTGATTATTGAATAATTCGAAGCGATAGTGCTTGATTGATTTTGAAATTAGAATATGACAGATGATAAAAGAGAAGAAGTTAGCGTTATATTAGAAATTTCCTTGAACGTAAACTTTTGGCCTAAAATCAATGAAAAATAGAAAGTTGTCCTCCAACCCTATTACATAACTGGCTGTTTTTTGTTATAAATTAAACAAAAAGCTGTCCTTTAAACCATTTTCCACATAAATTAAATTATTTTTCTTCTTGCATATTCAAAGTATAGAACATAAAATAAGATAACGCAGTTTTCAAGAACAAGTAGTTAAAACTAAAAGGTTTTGAGACGAAAAATTAGCACAAAAATTTGTTCATAACAAACTATGAACAAACAACTATTACAAGTTATAATTGTGCAAGTACACATAAAATAAAAGATAATAAATCTTAGGAGATATCACCAATTTATGTGAGTACGGTACAACACATGTACTCATTATATAAATGCATTTTTGCTGAAGCAATACAGGCAAAAGTAAGTTTAAACTATTTTGACATGCATTGTCAAACTATGAAAGTAGACCATACTTATTAACAAGACACTACCAAATTAAAGAATTTTAAGGGCTTTCAATTAGGGGCTAAAAAATGTAAGGCCTTAATAATAATGAATTAAAGGCAAATGGAGAACGGTTCCTACTATTTCCAAATAAAGGCATAATAAAGTGCCTACGATGTCGTTCCAATTCTTTTTTAATTTAATTCTCTAACTAAGGGCGGATATTACAATATTAAACTGCAAATTTTTATTATGGCCTTTTTCCCATTTCCACCCAAATCATCGCTCATTTTCCATCCTTAAACCCTATAACCCATTTTAGTTAATGGACGCCCCTCACCTTCTCTAAAAACTATGGTGGAGGTGGCGTCTATAATAATTCTATGGGTTGCTACCAAAGCCGCACAACACCCTCTCCGCACCGCGCTAAAGCCTCACTGCCATCAAAAGCCATCGTACCCCTCTTTGATCCTGCTCTTGCCTTATGTCTTTGGTCCTACCATTGGATAATTGAGAATTGACAAACATAAAAGGTAAATACATATATTTATTAATTAACAAGAAAATTTGTCAACACCCCAAAGTGGAGTATAAAGTGTAGGTGTCTTCATCAAAATCCTCTTTTGATTAGGTAAGGGCAGTTGGAATCTTATTTCTTCCTTTAATCCATCTTTCAAATAGGTTGTAGTAGTAAGAACTCATCCTTATTCAACCTTTCGACTCAAGTGAAACACCTATATTCCTTTCTTTTAAAACTTTCAAACTAGCTTAGTAGGTTTAGTTATCCTTTCGAAATCCTCTTTCGAAACAGTTGTGGTGTCTAGAGGTTGGCTCTAATGGTTTAAGGTAATGGATTAAATGGATGGGATCCGTCTTCGTCGAAAGATGACCCCTTATAATGACTTGGGTTTTGACTTACTCAAAAGATGAGCTTTCGATTACTTGAGGTAAGGAGCTAAGATTTTAAGGAGATTGATTAAGCAAAGGAATTCGACTCATTTTAAAGATTGCCCTTCGACCTAGGCGACACAAGCAGATCATAATTAAATCCAATAAGAGTATCAAAAACTGCTGCACATCCAATAATATAATAATCTTGCTTTCATTAAGCTAATGCTTTTTAAATTGGACAAGTCCCCAACCTGATTTCAAAATTTGGGTTTAAAAATTTAAGAAAGTACAAGAAGGAAGTGAATGAATTCGGGCCCCAAAACCAGACCCCTAGGGTCTTATTTATTGATGCACGTCGGTACCATTCGAATCAGTGCTATCGACTTAGTCAAAAGGCGGCTTTGGTGACCTTTCATTGCCATCAACATTTGGGCATCCTTCTACATTACTTTTGAATGAACTTGAATGTTTTCGACTTCATTGAAAGGGGTAGGTACACTTCTCCACTTTGTGTTGTTGTTGCAAGCAAGAAAAAGATATAGACTTTTGACTCTTTAGATAAGTAGACCTTTGGGGCTTCGAAGGGTTCGAGACGTTGAAAGTTTTAAAGTAGAAGGTAGCTTTTGCTGGCACACTTGGTGATTGAAGCAGAACCCCCTCCTTGATATAGTAGATGCTATACTAAACTCTAGCAAGCTTTTCTTTCTTAATTATGAAAGGTTTCGACCAATTCGAAAGGCTTATTTATGCTTTTGAAGAGATTGTTTTGACAAAATATCCTCCCGTGGAATGTGAATGAAGGCAAAACCTTTAGTTTTGAAATGTTTGGCATGCATATGAGTGGTTGCAATTTGTTGCCTTCGAAAGGTGTTCCTTAACTTAGTCGAAGTGTCTTCATGCATGTGGAAGCATCAATTTTGAAACGAAGCAATTGAAGCAAAAGGGTGCTTTTGACCCTTTTGAATCCTTTAAAAGCTTGTGGAATGTCTAAATTTTGTTGTAGCACCATTTCAACTCCTTCGAAAGACCTTATTGATGCTATCATCTCTCATACACCCTTCTCTACTTTTCATTTTGGTTTCGACAAGGTCGAAGTGAGAATTGGTGGTAACACTTGCCCTCCCCGTCCTTTCAAAGAGATGCCATTGACTTTTCTAGTCATCTGCCTCGATACTCTCCCTTTAGTTTAGCATTGAGATTTCTGGAATTTTTATATTCTTGCTTAAATCTTGGCCGTTTATTGAAATTTGATCGTACGATCTATCTCTCATGCTGACTTTTCTTATAAGCACGCTTGTTTCTTCTTCTCCTTCATTTACCCACGATTAAGAAACTTCCAACAAGCATTAATATTTTCAATTCTTCATAAATTCCTATTTTCAGCAAACAGAAACTCGAATTCAAAGTAACGTCTTATTATTCTGCTTCTCAAATAAACTTTCCATGCTAAATTTTTGATTTTAAAATTCATTAGGTTTGAATTTGACTTACTTTTCTAATTTCATGAAGATAATTTAACTTTTTTCGTTTACATAAAAGTATCCTTTGGTCCATTTTATGGGTTATTTCATTTTATTTTCCATGTTTTTATATTCAAAATTCATCCAATTTGTTTTTATTTGTTTGTTTTTTTTAATGTTCGAATTTTGCATTTTGGGGATTTTTATGATTATTGATTATAAATTCATGCTCAAATAAATTTATTATTAATTTTTTGAAGTTTTAGGTTAAAACTGAATTTGGGGAAGAATTTTTTTTCCAGTTATTTCACAGAGAAGTTTAAGCTGTACAATTCACAATTTGATATTGTAATTTACTCTTCTACCCCTTCGAAAGGGGTTAAGGCGGCTAACTTTGTTTTGCTTCTTCAACCTCTTTCGATGGGGTCGAAAGAAGATCCAACATCAATCTCTTACTTGATCTTGTTGAAAGTGTTGACGTAGCCAATATGAAGTGGAATTCTTTGAAAGCATAAGCATGCTTGATTATATGCTGACACCTTTCGAAGAAGTTGCCTAATATGCTTCCCTAAATGGTTACATAATATATACTTTCGAAAGCATAACTTTTATTTTATAGGTTTCGAAATCTTTAGTACATGCCTAATTTTAATTTATTTTAGGACATGTTAGAAGTTAGAAATTCATTCATCTTTTCATAGACTAGATTGAGGAAAACATATTTTATTTTAGTTGAATACCAAATCAAACCTTTCGACTTGATCGAAACCTAATGTATTGAACCAAGTTTGGTTATTGGTATGCTTTCGAAACCATATACCTCTTTCGACTTATTCGAAACCAATTGTAATTAATTAGGATTTGATCATCATTTTGTACATATATTGTCAAAATATCCCAACGCTTTTTATTTATATTAATATTACTCAAGCCCAAGTCTTTTGACTTAACTAGCATACAGGTTTTGACAATATTCATATTCCTTGAGTAAAACAAAATTTAGGGGTTTCGACATTGTTAAAGGTTTATTCGCGTTGTTCGTAGAATGTTGTTAGCGTATATTTATGTTCAAACTAGTTAAATAAGTTTAATTACTCCTATTAACAGTAAAATTTCCATTGGGCTTTCGACATTGTCGGAGGGTGTTTGTAGGTTTTCCCATTCCATTTACCCCTTCGACATTGTTGAAGCTCAACGAATTCTTGTTCTAAACTGACTTTACTACTCTTTCAAGGATATGAAATTATTTATTTTGGTTGATATTTGAATTGTTGCAAAGGTTTTCGATGTCCTTGAAAGGTATATCAATAATAATAGAACAAATTATAACTTTTTACTGAAACAATTTCACTTGGCAGGATCATAGGTGTGAAAAAGGCCTCCTAGAAACAAGACAAAGATACAGCACGAATGGAAGGATCTTCTCCAAAGAAGGTCGAAGCTGTTTCTAACATTCCCCTACATCTTCTCAGATTGAGGTTGATGCCATTATAAAGACTTTGGCATCACTGGGGTAGAAGCCATTCCTCCAAGCGATTGCGACACTATCCAAAATCCTCCCAAAGGATATTTCGCTTATACCGCTATCCATATTTGGCATGGTAGCCTCCTACCTATCCTGGATTTCTTACCAAAACTATTGACCTACCTGGGCATTGCACCCATCCAGTTATCTCTTAACGTCTATACGTAACTTCTTTCCTTGGAACTTATGGCTTTGGAGTCAGGCATTCCTTCATTAAATGCCGATGTTCTCAAATATTTGATCTGCCTAGTCAAACTCAGCAACCTAAACAACTAGATCTTCAGAGCCAAACCTCCCAAAAAACTGATCTCAGAGGGGGTATACAAATTTAGAGACTTGGAGACGCAATTCTTCTTCGTCAAATGCTTCCCAAATATCAGTAGTCTTTTCTTCTCCTCGTAAGTTGATCATAGTCTTCATCTTTATTCAATTACTTTCTTTTACTAATCTACGCTTCTTTGTCAGGTCCTTCTACTGAAGATTTAAATGACGAGGACAAGAAAACTATCAAGCTGTTGATTGCTGCTTCAAGCTGCATTAGGAACGGACTCACCCTATTGACTCCATCAAACCTTCAAAAACATTCTCTTCTACCCGTTGGTCAAAGGGTCCTTGGTCAACTTCCCCAAGTTCAACACACCTCTAGGAGCAAACGCTTCTTATCTTTAGGTGATCCGAAGAACTTCTCCCTTATGTCTCCAATTTGCTTAGATCACTCCGATAAACTTAAACATAGTACTTGCAGTTTGATGTTGTGTTGCTTCTTAAATTACTTCAATGACTTGTAATTTCTTGGATTTTCTGCAACTGCTCCTTAAGGCGAACTAATCGCAAGTGATCCAATTCTCCCGTTCTCCACATCTGTTGCGTCATCCTTGGCTTAGGCAATTGCTAGGTTGAAGAAAATAGCTAAAAGAAAATTGGGCCAGGTGGCTGTTGCGGGCCCATCCCTTAAGAAGGCCAAAATTGTTGAAGTTCCAAATTATCCGCCACAAGAAGAAGGTGAGACTGTTGATATTGGCAAAACTTTGGAGAATCCAATTGTTGAAGTGTAACATCTGCCTATTAGAAGCCCAAAACTAACGGCTACGGATGCTGCAGTCATCCATAGTTATTAATTCTTGGCGATCAAATACGGCAAAGTTAGATTCATTGATACAAAGATACACATGAATATGGAAAAATTTAAACTTCAAACAAAGTCACATTCCATTTCAAACATTTCCACTTCATTACATAATCCCAAATCATGTTCAAAGATAATATATTTATTACAACATACGCCAAGAGCGACATATGAAGATGCTCCCTTGGATGATCAGAGTTTATACAAGCAATATATCAACTTTGCCATTACAAACAACACAGCGGAATCAAAAGAAAAGAGATCTCTAAATAGCTATCATGCCTCCTGCATGTCCCCGGAAGCTTATTCGTCTTAAGAGGTACCTGAAAACCTCAACTCTCAAACTACTCAAAATTAATTGAGTACCCGAGAGTTTAAGGGGAAAGCATAAACTTCGAGTCAAACATAAAGCCTGGCATGAATGATAATACCATCTCAAAGCATTTAGATATCTAGTGAGTCCATGCCGCTTAGCAGAATGGGTTTTCCCTCACTAGTATCTCAAAACCATTATAAAACCATATACTATGCTCCTGCATCCACAATGGTTAAAAAAATTCAAAATAGTATAATATGATAATATGCAAAGCAAATGAATTAATTCTGGATTACCCATCCCCATTCATTTTAGACTATCTGTCTCAATTATAGTTTCTAAGATTACTATTAACCTATTAGTTTTCATGGGCTAACTAACAAACGGTTAATCATTTAAGGACTCCATGTCCAATTACATAGTTTTCATGGGATCACTATGAACCTATTGGTAACTCCAATATCTTACTCTTGTCCTAGTTTTCATGGGTTGACTAGGAACCTATTGACATATGTCAATATTTCATCCAGATATAGTTTTCATGGGCTAACTACAAACCTACTGGCCCCTACCAGTATCCAATCATAGTTTTCATGGGCTTACTATGAACTTGTCTATCTGACATCTTCCTTTATACATAGCTTTCATAGGCTAACTATGAAGCTATTGGCCCCTGCCAATATCTTTTCCCATACAAAGTTTTCGTCGGCTTACTAAGAACCTATTGGTTCCTGCCAATATCTTTCTATTATATTTTAGCATCCTATATTTTATTCTTCCTGACCTCCTAGATGCAATTCTACTCATTCAGGAGTTTATGCAATTTATATTCACTACTGGGTTAAACTAACTGGTTCTCCTATACATTATCCCTAAAATGCAATTATGGGTCCATTATAAAGTGAATATATTCATATTAGAAGAAACAATATATCAACATAGCATTACCTCTCCGGTGGATTTAATAAATATGGTTAATTCCTTTAACATATTTCTTTATCAAAGATAGCTTATTCTTAAAACCATTATAAAATCTCATTTAATATTGACATAGGTATTTCCTTTAAAAATAGAGTTTGGGTTATAAAACCTTTCAATACCTATGAAACCTAGCTTTCGACTTTATAGGATAGCCTCCTTCGAAAGCCTTAAAAATCTATCTCCAAAACATTTAGGATCCTTCTTTATATTACTTTTAAAGTTACTATTTTAAAACTTTCGAATACCTTAAAGTATTAGCATTTTACTTTAGAAGCTTAGCTTCGAAACCAGTTAAAAGTACTGTGAGAAATGCGGATTATAGATCTTAAGGCTAGAATTAACACTAGGAGGGTGAATAGTGTTTTAAGTAATTACTAATTCTTTTTGAGTTTACTTAATTTGAACACAAATGTATGCAATATTCAGACACAGATATGATCACAGAATCAAACACAGATGCAGATATAAAGTAAAAGCAATAAAGGAAAGAACACACCGGATTTTATACTGGTTCGGAGTTACCCTACATCCAGTCTCGCAACATAAGTACGGATTTCCTTTCAAAATCAGTTCTTACAATTACACCCTCGATTTCAAGGCCACGAGGTACACTGCTCCAAATTCACAAACTTCTGGGTAGAGATACTTGATTTTACGTGCAACAAGTTCACCCGATTGATTTTCCAGGCTACAATCACACCTTTTCTCGATCGATTGAATACAAAGAAGTCTATAACTCTGAATAGCACTGGGATCTTATTGAGATAGTGATAGAGAAACAAACCAGAGATGATCTAGTTAGATTCAATGGTGATTTCGGTAGAGTAATGGTAAAAATGTATATAAAGAAATGTGGAAGAAGAAAAGGAGTGAAATCAGAGAAAATATGATTGTAAATTCGTTTAAAACAGCCCCTATTTATAGTAGAACAACAGCCATGTCCATTCGTGAAAGGATATGACGAATAGACACTTCCTTTGAAATTCATACTTTTGAAATAAACTGTCACCTTGTCGACAAGGGGTCTTTGGGGTTGTCGACAAGCCTAAGTTATTTTTGGTAACATGTTTTTCTTTGAAAATAACTTCTATCTTGTATTAAAACTATTTTAAACTTTATAAATATACTTAACTATAGTTAAAATACATAAATAAGTATAAAGAATAATATTTTGGTATATATAAAATTTTACTATAATTTTATATCTAAATCTAGGTATAATTATTAAAAGTTAAATATATTATAATTAAAAGATAGTTTAAAACCAAGGATAATTTGATATTGAAAATAAAGATTATTTTGAGGCTAAAAGTATTTTAAAACCAGGACAGATGTTTTTGATTTAAAAAGGAAGATTTTGAAATCATTTTGAAAATAAGATATAATTTTGTAAAACATTTGAATAAAAGGTAGTGGATACAAAACAATGTTCCACTAGATTTTTCCTAGGTTCCATCCTACTTAGGGTTCTATCCCTTTAACGGGCTCGAAGTGGATTCCATTCCACGAATAAAATGGATTTTAAGATGTCAGTGCTTTTCTAGGAGTTTTAACAAAATTCCTAACTAAATTACTTATCTTGAAATCTTGAACTCTTCATAATCTTGATACTCATGAGTCTGGAATCTTGATATCTTTGATCTTGAGTTCATCAGTTCTTGAACCTCTATACTGTACAGTCTTCATTCTTTGGTACCTGTATATATATCATGCATATACATATATACCTAAACAATAATGTTAGTATTTATATTTTATAATCTTATTCGAAGGTTGTTGTCATCAAAACCAACTTCTCCGGGACTAACAATCTCCCCC
This sequence comes from Allium fistulosum, assembly GCA_030737815.1. Lineage (NCBI taxonomy): Eukaryota > Viridiplantae > Streptophyta > Magnoliopsida > Asparagales > Amaryllidaceae > Allium > Allium fistulosum. The sequence goes on from JASFAW010000014.1 coordinate 13,933,424, forward strand.
TTTTTGATGATGACAACCTTTGTTTATAAAATATTACTTCTATCCTAATAACTCCCCCTAAAACTAATAACTCCCCCTTAATCTATGCCTAACTATACTATTTTATACTTCTCCCCCTTTGTCATCAACAAAAACTAACTCCAAACTATATAACTCCCCCTTATTCTTGTACTAAAGTACCTGCATTAATAAAATATATAATGGAGTATATAATAGATAGATTAAGAGATAATTATACTGATAGACATGATAACTAATCAAAGATCATATAAATATCAATGTGTATTTATACATATTATGTTTTGCACACCAATTATCAATCCACACCAAACCAAATCAAATCAAATCAATCCAAGCAATAAATTCAAATCAAACAAAGCAATCAAATAAAATCAAACATTACGAGGAACTTCCACCCATCCTTCTTCTCCAAATATAGGGTCTGCTTTAATGACATCCCAATTTTCATTTTCATTGGTGAAAGAGACTGGAGGATGTGCTTCATTATCATCTTTGTGCAGGGAGGAAATCATTCATTGAATCGCATCCAAATGTTTTTCTTGCTCCTTGATCATCTACATTTGACTCAACTCTAAGTGTCGTTGATTACGGAGAATGAAAGAAAGAATAGTCTTGAAAGAATTAAGGGTTTCTTCAAGATTCTCGGTCAAACTATGAATTGGATCGGCCATATTTGAGTTTGTGAGAAGAAATATAGATAGAGTAGATAAGAAATGATTTTGAGTGATGAATTCTGGAAGAAATATGTATTTATAGGTGTAGAAATTCGTTTGAAATGAATAGACACAAGGTAGTTATTCAAATTTCAAATTTAAAATGAAAAGTCATTTTTGACCAGTATTGTCGACAGGGTCTCTAGGGGGTTGTCGACAGGGGTCAGTTAATTTTGATGACTCATTTTGATTTTGTGAATAATTGTGTGTGTGTATATATATATTTATATAATATACTAACATTTATTCTGGAGACAAGATAAGCTAGATAACAGAAAAGTAATTCAATTTCATTTCATAATAGAACGATACAATGATTAAACATTAAGAACTACACGAACATTCAAATCAAAACAAACTAAAATCAATACAACATGACATGAAAAGGTAGAACTAGTTAGAGGATGACGAAGATGAAGATAATCCAAGTTTCTTGCTGATTTGGAGAAAAACTTGTTTATCTTGGATGACATTTTATCCAATTTCTTACTAACGAACCGTTTAAGAGTCGGTTGATTCTCAACAATGGTCTTTTGATTTTTTAGTAAGGTTTTGTTGGTTGGATTAGAGGGATAGTCAATACTTTCAAAGGATGTTTCACCTTCTTCTTCTTCTTCTATTTCCATTTCATCCCCTTCTTCTTCTTCTTCCTCCTCTTCCATCTCCTCATGAGCTAAACGCTCTTCCTTTTCGGCAAGAGTCTCATATGGTTGAAAAACATATGGAATTTTCATAAGAGAAATGTTTGAGTGATTAAAAACTTTTCTTGAAATAAATTCTTCTCTTTTGAAATCCACTCCAAAATAATTAAAAATCCGAGTGAGATAGATTCCATGATACAAAGTGTTTTCACCCACTTCAAAATTTTTGGGACGAAGTTCATCCAAAATAACTTGTGCCCAATTAATATCATAATTTCCAAAAATAGCAAAAAGTGCTTTGCAAACTTTTGAAGTTGGATTGTTAAAACTCCCCGATCTTGGGGTCAAAGTATGTTGTAAAAGAAGATTAACAATTCTTGCTTTTGGTCGAAAGTTTCGATTTATGAATTCAAAGTTATCATCTCCTTCGGAAATGTGATGAAATGTCTCATGATCATTTTCATCGATATTAAAGCTAGAAAGATCCATTCCCATGCTCTCACAATTGAGAATGGTACTCAAAACATCACAATTTAGAATGATTCTAGTGCCTTTGACACTACTCCAAATTTCATCATCATTTCTATTATAAAATCCACGGTTGAGATTTGCATAGAAAATTTTAACAAGATTTGGATAACAAACAAAGTCATTTTGTGAAGCATCAACAAGACTAAGAACTTGGTCGTTTGCAAAAAGATAATCGATTTCATAAGTAGAGAAATCTTGAAATAAAGCAAACTTTCCGGGATGGACTTTTCCATAGTTAGCATAGTTGATATATGCTTTTATAACCTCCGAATTATTGAAAAGTTGCTCTTTTATATTTTTGGAAAGTCTCATTGTGGAAGGGTTGCTTGAAGAATCCATTAGAGTAGAGAGTAGAGAGCTTGATATTTTGAAATAAGAGTTTGAATTTGAAAATGAAAGTGAAAAGTTGTGATAAGAGATAGTAAATAAATAGATTCTCAAGGGGTAGGTTCTCTGGTAAAAAGGTGACTTTTCAGAGACTTAAATGAAGTGAAAAGATGGAGAGAAATTCAAACATTTGAATTCAAATTTGAATTTCAAATTTCTGTATCCTTGTCGACAACGTGGGGGGCCTTGTCGACAGGTGTCTCTGAATTTTCATGATTTATTTCTCTTAAGTATTCTAATATATATATATATATAATTTTTAATGTCTATATAATATCTGGAATATTACTAGAATTATAGTATATTCCATAAAATATTATGATACTATTTAAAAATAAAAATAATAATAAAATAATAGTAAAAATATAATAAAATAATAATAAAAATTCAAACGACACACTAATTCAAAATCAACCAATCCTAAGCATGCAATTTCAACTAATGTATTGTAAACGTGTACCTTTTTCTGAGTCCGTTTCTCTGAATTCGTCGGAGTTGTGAACTACCGTGAAACACATATTTGAATTATTTGTCTTTTGATCATCATCGCTTGAGGACGAGTCTGAGTCATCTAGAGTAGCGGTAAATGCACGTTTTCATTTCTTTGCGGAATCATTGTTTATAGTGTTAGTCCTTGAGATGATGGTTTTGATGACAAAAACCTTAGGACTTGTTATAAAATATAAACACTAATGTTATGGTTTAGATATATATATATATATATGTATATGCGGAATATAAACATGCAGGTACCAAGAATGAAGACTGTACAGTATAGAGATACAAGACTGATGAATTTAAAGACCAAAGATATCAAGATTGAAGACTCATGAGTATCAAGAAATCAAGTTATCAAGAGTTCAAGATTTTAATAGTACAAGATATTTTATTTAGGAATTTTGTTAAAACTTCTAGAAAAGCACTGACATCTTAAAATCCATTTTATTCGTGGAATGGAATCCACTTCGAGTCCGTTAAAGGGATGGAACCCTAAGTAGGATGGAACCTACGAAAAATCTAGTGGAACATTGTTTTGTATCCACTAACTTTTATTCAAATGTTTTACAAAATTATATCTTGTTTTCAAAATGATTTCAAAATCTTCCTTTTTAAATCAAAAACATCTATCCTGGTTTTAGAATACTTTTAGCCTCAAAATAATCTATATTTTCAATATCAAATTATCCTTGGTTTTAAACTATCTTTTAATTATAATATATTTAACTTTTAATATTTATACTTAGATTTAAATATAAAATTATAGTAAAATTTTATATATAACAAAATATTATTCTCTATACTTATTTATGTATTTTAACTATAGTTAAGTATATTTATAAAGTTTAAAATAGTTTTAATACAAGATAGAAGTTATTTTCAAAGAAAAACAAATTACCAAAAATAACTTAGGTCTGTCGACAACCCCAAGGACCCCTTGTCGACAAGGTAACAGTTTATTTCAAAAGTTTGAATTTCAAAGAAAGTGTCTATTCGTCATATCCTTTCACGAATGGACATCGCTGTTGTTCTACTAGAAATATGAGCAGTTTTAAACGAATTTACATTTTATATTTTCTCTGATTTCACTCCTCTTCTACTTCCACGTTTCTTTATATACATTTTTACCATTACTCTGCCAAAATCACCATTGAATCTAACTAGATCATCTCTGGTTTGATTCTCTATCACTATCTCAACAAGACCCCAGTGCTATTCGGAGTTATAGACTTCTTTGTATTCAATCAAGCGAGAAAAGGTGTGATTGTAGCTTGGAAAATCAATCGAATGAACTTGTTGCCCGTAAAATCAAGTATCTCTACCCAAATGATGGTGAATCTGGAGCGGTGAACCTCGTGGCCTTAAAATCGAGGGTGTAATTGTAAGGATTGATTTTGAAAGGAAATCCGTACTTGTGTTGCGGGACTGGATTTAGGGTAACTCCGAACCAGTATAAAATCCGGTGTGTTCTTTCCTTTATTGCTTTTACTTTATATCTGCATCTGTGTTTGATTCTGTGATCATATCTGTGTCTGAATATTGCATACATTTGTGTTCAAATTGAGTTAAACTTAAAAAGAATTAGTAATTCCTTAAAACACTATTCACCCCCCTCTAGTGTTAATTCTAGTCTTAAGATCCGTAATCCGCATTTCTCACATTTGGTATCAGAGCATTGGTTTTCAAAATTTTCATAATTTGATTTTTGAAAAATTTTAAATGGCAATTTTTTTATAAAATTATTAACACTATTTTCATATGAATATGTCACAGAATCATCATGATATTGTTGTTTAAAACTATATTTAGTTATTTTGAAAATTCACTTGATACTTTAAAAAAGTTATGTTGTTTTGCAGGTGAAGAGTTATATCTAATGACCGTTGGTTAAAAGATATCAGATAATCATTCATCGATCAAGAAGAACAAATGGATATATAATGGAAATCGATAATGAAATGGTTACCAGATCAATACAAAATTTTTGATTCTCATTTACAACTTGATTTGATATTGTACTTCTCTCCATCTGCTTCGCAATGCTACTGGTTTCGTGCGAATCCGTCAAGAAATGTCCAAGTTATGGTCAAATGAAGTTTTGGTGGACAAAGAGAAAAAGAAAGCAAAACTGTCAATGGTATTCTTCAAATTGCATCCATAGATTTGAGTAGTTTTGTCCCAAATCCTGTTCTAGATTGTAGTTCTTGTTCTCACGGTCGTTTTGATGGGTGGATCATCAAATTCCGATCAAAATTGAGTGAGATATGATAGTTTGAAGTTGGCAATCCAAAACTAAAAACTGTGTACGGGATTTCCTGCATTTCTCTTACTGTTCGGCCTGTTGCACCACAATACCGTCCAAATTCATCACCAAACTATTACTAGATGGTAGCCCTTGCCTTCCTCTTCGATTTGCCGCTGGTTTCATCCAATTCCTTTAAGAAACGAAGGAGATATGCCTTCTAGAAGTTTGATAGTAAATAGAAAAACGGGAAGAAGAAAAAGAGAAAGTTTTATAAAAAGTGATGACTGTTGGTCCTATTTATATGGTTGAAGTGTCCATTCATTCAAAATTCAAATTCAAAGTTTTGGCGCCAAGTTGGTTAATCTATTAAATCATCTGTATCTTTCTCGTACGGTCTTCAAATTCAGCAAATGAATATACTACGATGATCAGAAAAACAAGCCCGTCGCAAAAGAATAGATCTCGTCGTCAAATTCTGAAAGATATAAATGTGTAGTTCACGACAATGGAAGAACAACAAAGTTAGAAAGGTAGAGGAGTGCAAAAAGTGGTACGCTTTACTATTATTTCATCTTTATTATTGCATTTAAGAATATATATTTATGCATTTAGTTAGGTATAGAAATTTATCTCTTTTATAAGTTTTGATATTTTGGTCCATATATCGACATACCATGGTATACGTATCGATATACCGGTCTAAATTTTTTTTAAAGTCTTTTAAAATGTGTTTCCTTTCAAATAAAATCTTACTACTAATTTATTACAACTATACTAAGTAGAAAAGCATACCTTCATTCGTGATTTCAACTTTTTATAATGTTGTTTTTACTTCTCGTACTCTATTTTTTTAAGATATTAATTTTGTGTCCTTAAAAAATTAATAGAATGAATTTAGAATGTTAGAATAAGGCTCTATTTATAGATTTCTTTATTTAATAAGATTGTGCCACATCACATGACACTTGTCATATAAATAGATAGTAACATACATGCAAAATGACACGTGTCATTACACTTGTTCTTTAATAAAAGCATTTTTACATGCATAATGCCAAGTGTCTTTACACATGTTTTTTCACTATTTTTCTTTATGTTTTTTATTTACTTTAATTATATTAACTACTATAAAAAATTGGGTAAAAAAATCAATTATTTACATGTCAAAATCTAGTCGTAAAATTAGTGCAAAATCTTGTTAAAAACAGGCCCAGAACTTTAGATAGCATTACTGAAATGCTGTCTTTGCTTCTGTTAACGTTTTTTAAGCACTACAAATCTGTTTTTATAGCATTACTATGCTATGAAACGCTGTAGTGTTTCAGAAACTTTTCACAGCATTGGTTAAATGCTGCAGTTTCTGTTTTATAATGTTTTGAATATATTTTACTGCAAAAACTTTTTATAGCATTCTGTAAATGTTGTCTTTTCTATTTGAAACTTTAAACTATGTAAAAATGATATTTAAATTAAGTAATTTTCTCTATTCTTTTTAGAGTTGTGTTCTAACTTATATTCGAATATTTTAAAATTGATTTCATGTTTAAATATTTTTTAATAATTAACTAAATTTTTTAATGTAAGAGGCCTTAATATAACACATGTTTATTTTAGTTTTTCAATCTTTGTTATTTTATTTAATATTTCATTATGATATTTTTTAATTTAAAAGGTGTTTAAACATGTTTCTAAATATTTTTCAATAATAATTTAATATATAGGTTTTAATTAGTAAGTTAAGTATTTTATAAACATGGAAGTTTGGATTCCTAAAAAAAATTAAGTTAAAAAAATTATTTTAAAGAAATTAAATAAGAAGGGTGTTAATTTTTAAAAACCATATTGATCGTATATATAGTTTAAATCCATATTTCTTAGAAATTTGATTTTGATATTGAGTTTGATTACTACCTTTCATGAATATGTTATAGTTTTAATATCATTTATTACCTTTAAACTCTTTTCTTTACCACTCTTTCAGTCCCATTCATTAGTTTCCTTAACCTAAGTCTAGTAATTGGTGTGTATTACCTTTGTTTGGTTGAAGTGATTTATAATAAATAGTTTGATATATGTATACATACATACACACACTGATATATATATAGATATGCTTGTCAATAAGATATTACTTATCACTCATGTTTATCTTATACTATGAATATCTCTTACCATAGTACATATATCATCATATCATTCTGCATATTATTATTTTTACTTTGTTATCATTTTATTTCATATTACATATCATTATGCATCCTATTTCATATCACATTTCATTGCTTATTACATCATAAATTACAAACGCATGAAATATCATAATCATTTGCATCATAAGTTGCAATTCATTCTGCATATCATCTCATGCTACATTACATATGTCATACATTTCATACTACATTACAAACTACATATTACATACATGTACACATAACGAGTGTATTTTATTTAGGGGAGTTTATATTATTGTCTTATAGTATAGGGTTATTAGTTTTTGATTTGTTTGGTATGTTTTGATTGACTTGTTTGATTGGATTGGCTTGATTGACTTGATTGATTTATTTGACTTGTTTGACATGATTGGATTTGATGTGTGTGTTGATTGGATTATCTGAAATATACTTATACATATTTATGTATTGAATAATTATAATATAATTATGTTAATGTCTTTCACATTCCATTTACTATACTTTGTTCTACTACTAGTTTAAGGGGGATTTTTATAGTTTTATGGTTTTAGGATGGTTTTGTTGATGACAAAGGGGGAGAATTATAAAATAGGATAGTTAGGCATGGATTAAGGGGGAGTTATTAGTTTTAGGGGGAGTTATTAGGATAGAAGTAATATTTTAAAAACAAAGGTTGTCATCATCAAAAAGTGGGAGATTGTTAGTCCTTGAGATGATGGTTTTGATGACAACAACCTTAGGACTTGTTATAAAATATAAATACTAACGTTATGGTTTAGATATATGTATATGCAGAATATAAATATGCAGGTACCAAGAATGAAGACTGTACAGTATAGAGATACAAGACTGATGAATTTAAAGACCAAAGATATCAAGATTGAAGACTCATGAGTATCAAGAAATCAAGTTATCAAGAGTTCAAGATTTTAATAGTACAAGATATTTTAGTTAGGAATTTTGTTAAAACTCCTAGAAAAGCACTGACATCTTAAAATCCATTTTATTCGTGGAATGGAATCCACTTCGAGCCCATTAAAGGGATGGAACCCTAAGTAGGATGGAACCTACTAAAAATCTAGTGGAACATTGTTTTGTATCCACTAACTTTTATTTAAATGTTTTACAAAATTATATCTTATTTTCAAAATGATTTCAAAATCTTCCTTTTTAAATCAAAAACATCTATCCTGGTTTTAAAATACTTTTAGCCTCAAAATAATCTTTATTTTCAATATCAAATTATCCTTGGTTTTAAACTATCTTTTAATTATAATATATTTAACTTTTAATATTTATACTTAGATTTCAATATAAAATTATAGTAAAATTTTATATATATACCAAAATATTATTCTCTATACTTATTTATGTATTTTAACTATAGTTAAGTATATTTATAAAGTTTAAAATAGTTTTAATACAAGATAGAAGTTATTTTCAAAGAAAAACAAATTACCAAAAATAACTTAGGCCTGTCGACAACCCCAAGGACTCCTTGTCGACAAGGTGACAGTTTATTTCAAAAGTTTGAATTTCAAAGAGAGTGTATATTCGTCATATCCTTTCATGAATGGACATGGCTGTTGTTCTACTATAAATAGGGGCTGTTTTAAACGAATTTACATTTTATATTTTCTCTGATTTCACTCCTCTTCTTCTTCCACGTTTCTTTATATACATTTTTACCATTACTCTGCCGAAATCACCATTGAATCTAACTAGATCATCTCTGGTTTGATTCTCTATCACCATCTCAACAAGATCCCAGTGCTATTCAGAGTTATAGATTTCTTTGTATTCAATCGAGCGAGAAAAGGTATGATTGTAGCCTGGAAAATCAATCGGTGAACTTGTTTCCCGTAAAATCAAGTATCTCTACCCAGAGGATGGTGAATCTGGAGCGGTGAACCTCGTGGCCTTGAAATCGAGGGTGTAATTGTAAGAATTAATTTTGAAAGGAAATCCGTACTCGTGTTGCGGGACTAGATGTAGGGTAACTCCGAACCAATATAAAATCCGGTGTGTTCTTTCCTTTATTGCTTTTACTTTATATCTGCATCTTTGTTTGATTCTGTGATCATATCTGTGTCTGAATATTGCATACATTTGTGTTCAAATTGAGATAAACTTAAAAAGAATTAGTAATTCCTTAAAACACTATTCACCCCCCTCTAGTGTTAATTCTAGTCTTAAGATCCGTAATCCGCATTTCTCACATTTGGTATCAGAGCATTGGTTTTCAAAATTTTCATAATTTGATTTTTGAAAAATTTTAAATGGCAATTTTTTTATAAAATTATTAACACTATTTTCATATGAATATGTCACAGAATCATCATGATATTGTTGTTTAAAACTATATTTAGTTATTTTGAAAATTCACTTGATACTTTAAAAAAGTTATGTTGTTTTGCAGGTGAAGAGTTATATCTAATGACCGTTGGTTAAAAGATATCAGATAATCATTCATCGATCAAGAAGAACAAATGGATATATAATGGAAATCGATAATGAAATGGTTACCAGATCAATACAAAATTTTTGATTCTCATTTACAACTTGATTTGATATTGTACTTCTCTCCATCTGCTTCGCAATGCTACTGGTTTCGTGCGAATCCGTCAAGAAATGTCCAAGTTATGGTCAAATGAAGTTTTGGTGGACAAAGAGAAAAAGAAAGCAAAACTGTCAATGGTATTCTTCAAATTGCATCCATAGATTTGAGTAGTTTTGTCCCAAATCCTGTTCTGGATTGTAGTTCTTGTTCTCACGGTCGTTTTGATGGGTGGATCATCAAATTCCGATCAAAATTGAGTGAGATATGATAGTTTGAAGTTGGCAATCCAAAACTAAAAACTGTGTACGGGATTTCCTGCATTTCTCTTACTGTTCGGCCTGTTGCACCACAATACCGTCCAAATTCATCACCAAACTATTACTAGATGGTAGCCCTTGCCTTCCTCTTCGATTTGCCGCTGGTTTCATCCAATTCCATTAAGAAACGAAGGAGATATGCCTTCTAGAAGTTTGATAGTAAATAGAAAAACGGGAAGAAGAAGAAGAGAAAGTTTTATGAAAAGTGGTGACTGTTGGTCCTATTTATAGTGCTTGAAGTGTCCATTCATTCAAAATTCAAATTCAAAGTTTTGGCGCCAAGTTGGTTAAACTACTAAATCATTTGTATCTTTCTCATACGGTCTTCAAATTCAGCAAAAGAATATACTACGATGATCAGAAAAACAAGTCCGTCGCAACAGAATAGATCTCGTCATCAAATTCTGAAAGGTATAAATGTGTGGTTCACGACAATGGAAGAACAACAAAGTTAGAAAGATAGAGGGGTGCAAAACGTGGTACGGTTTACTATTATTTCATCTTTATTATTGCATTTAGGAATATATATATTTAAGCATTTAGTTAGGTATAGAAATTTATCTCTTTTATAAGTTTTGATATTTTGGTCCATATATCGACACATCATGGTATACATATCGATATACCGGTCTAAATTTATTTTTAAAGTCTTTTAAAATGTGTTTCCTTTCAAATAAAATCTTACTACTAATTTATTACAACTATACTATGTAGAAAAGCATACCTTCTGTAACGACCCAGTATTTTGGACCATTCAAATCGACAATAAATCCACACATGCCAGACTTGAATAATTCAAAACAATTGATTGTAAATAAAATTTGGCAAAACTCAACATATACAGTAAATAAATAATCACAGAATCACAGACACAGAGTAATATAAAATAATGCAGCGGAAACAAAAGAATAGTAGTTCATAAAGCTACTATATATATACATTAGAGTTAATTAAGATACAATAGGAATACCAAAATACAACAGGAGTAACAGTATGATAATCAGGTACAACTCAGAATACAACTGGAATCAACTGGTAACAAAATGAATAGATATTTGGATCTTCAAAGCAAAACTCCAGCTCCAAAGGCAAGTCTCTAATGCTGTATCACTAAGTCTGACCCGAGCGTAAAGCAAAACACAAAACACTCGAGTCAGGACATACATACTTATACAATGTAAACCAACTCAAGTGAACTGTAATAAAGGTACAAGTAACTTAAAGAATGCTTGGGATCGCCCATTCTTTAAGGATCCGTTAAACAATTTACTATGTAGTAATATTGCGCTATTATAATAATGTCTAATATAAAATAAACATACTTTAAAATAGCATTAGGGCTTTACATTTAATTTGAACTCACCCTAACACGTAATAGTGCCAATAGTCTATACAGTACCTGCATACCTCGAAAGGCTATGAGAAGATACTCCATAGGTACGACACAAATAGAAACTCGTAGTAAAGCTCGATATGGTAGGTGACACGGCACAACTAAGCAATTGCAGGGTAGATATACCAATTACGCATCCGGACTAGTGGTGACGCATAGCAGCCACTACCGCCCACCTCGAACAACACTCCCAAATCAAAGGGTGCACCCAAACAATCACAAAAGTAACAGAATTGTATCGAAGAAGTGTGTCCGATCAGAGGTGCTACCTCATTGGTCCGTCAATCGCTCCTGTTTTAGCCACCTTATGCCAACTCACGGGAGTTGGGTCCACGTATATACCTTAGAATTGTCGCCACCATCCTACTTTATTCTGGAAACTCCACCGCGTAGACAGTTGTTAAAGTGGTTTTCGGTATCGACAGAGAGTATGTCCATATCCGATCCCGGTCTCTTTAGCAACCAATCGTTATTATAACCCGTGGTTATAATTTTAAAATAATATTTTATACTTCACAATAGAATATCATTTCAAATCCAAATCTTTATCAAAATAAAGATTAAATCAACTCCAAACCATTTCAATATATTTAAAATATCATATCATTTCAAAACTTCATTTCAAATCATTTTAATATATCAAAAATATCATATCCTTTCAAAACTTGATTTCAAATCATTTAATATATTAAAATATCATATCTTTTCAAAACTTCATTATCAAATCATCATTTGAGTTCAAATCCAAATATTCAACTTTAAATACCTTTTAAATTCAAAGATATCATTCATTTATTTTCATTTCAAGTCACGTTTTAAATAGTTTATATTTCAGTCAAAATAATTCATCTAAACCATTTAAAAGTGTAATTATTATACTTTCAAATAAAGTATTCAATTTCCAAAGTTTTAAACTATTTTGAGTTCATTTACTATGTTAAAAACCATAAACATTGAAAATTTCAGCCTTTCACAGCATTCAGAAAATGCTGTTATAAGTTATTCATGAAAACATTTTAATTCAGCAAAGACGGCATTTTAAAACTGCCGTTAAATCTCAGTTTAGTTGAAATTTAGTTAAAAATAGCAAAGACAGCATTTCCAGAAATGCTGTAATAGCACATGTTTCAAATTAAAGGGTTTCATTAAATTCAGTAAAGACAGCAGACCACTACAGCAATTACAGAACTGCTGTAATAGACCTGAGTCAAGTTTTAGTCTATTTAGTTCAACTACAGCAACTACAGCATTCCAGAAATACTGTAATAGCTCTTTTATTCAATTTTAGTTCAAATCAGAAATCATAGCGTTTCTGAATGCTATTAAAAGAAATTTCCAGATTTTAGTGTATTTCCAGCAAATAATAAAATTCATTTTAAACCCTTTTTACATTATAAAAATCATGTTTTTAACATTCAAAAATTTTCATTAAAATACCTTTTTACATATGATTTTTATAAAGTAAACTTTACAATAAAATCCAATTTTTCAATAGTTTTACTTAATACTTCAAATATACAATTTTCCCATTTTTACCTTTTACAATTTATTAACACTTACATTTTGAAATTACCATTTCACGCATTAAACTAAATTTCCAATTTATTTAATTAATTTAAACCTTTAATAAAAACCAAATTCACATTTCCAAGTCCAGTTATATTTTAGAATTACACTTTTAAGCATTCATTTATTTAACCATTTTAATACATAGAAAACTCTATAACACTTTATTAAATCATTTAAATTCAAATTTAAATCAAATTATCATATTTACCATTTTCCAAATATAATTAAATTTCCATTTTATTTATATAACTTAAATATCATTTTAAATCCAAAATTCCAAATTTCCAAACTTAAGTTATATTTCAAAAATCCACTTTAACCATTCATTTAAATTACATTTTTAACTTATAGAAAAATCCAATTTTCTTTATTTAAAACATCAAAAATCCAATTTAAATCAAATTTTCATAATTTTACACTTTTAAAAATATTCAAAATATTCAAAATACTTTATAAAAATAACCACGGGCCTGTATATAGTTTTCTAACTAAGGTCAAGTAATACGGATATGTATCATTTCAATCCGCAGTTTAAAAAGCAAAAATCCGGGTTCTATCATTTCAAACCCGCAATCCCAAGTCAAATTAAATTAAATAAAACCGGTCAGGCCTATCATTTCGGCCCATAATGATTTTTCCTATTCTAAAGTCCGTTCGGGTATGTATCATTTCAACCCATAGTGATTCTATACTAACAGGGAACTTGCAGTGTGATAAACAGATATAAAATGAACAGTATACAATATATAACAGTAACAAATGATATGACAGGTAATTAAACAGGTTTAACATCATATAAATAAATCATCACAGGCAGTTATAACATCATATAAAATTCTACACATTCAGTTGTTGTTGTTTCACAATTGCATAAGTATAAATGTCTAGTGAGATTTACTCACCTTTATATGCTAGAGTTATCAAATCAAATGACACAAACGGATACCAGAAAGCATGATGGCACAACAATGGATTCAAGTGGATGAGAACCAAGCTAATGATCTTGTGTTACAACCTAAAACAAAACAAAATAAAATTACAATTCAATACAACATTAAATTTGAAATAACTTTGAAATGAAAAGTGATTTGAATACATAACTTTTTGCCTTGCTTTCTACATTTGCTTGCACGGCCTAGGGGATGGTTTATCTCAGGTTTGAACATAGGAATGCATGGCATAAAGGCTAGAACATGTGGAGGAAGTTACACTTGAGAATGTGAAGAGGTTTAAGTCAAAATAGTGTGATTTTTGTTCAATATTGGGTTCGGCCATGGGGTTGTTTGGCTTGACCAGTGGAGTATGGGTCAGGTCAAGGGCTGGAGGGGTGTGTGGTGGTCTGGTTAGTGATGGTGGTGGTGGCCAAAGGTGGTGGTGGTGGTGGAAAATGAAGTGGTGAAGCAAATAGTGGTCAATAACATGCTTTTAAGGCTTAGGTTGCATTTTGGTGGATTTTATCATCATGGTGGGCTCGGCTATGGTCAAGACTGAAGGGGTAGGTGGTGATGGTGACAAGGTGGAGATGTAGGAGGTGGTGGCCATCACAATGGAGAGGAGGCCGAGCAAACTAGCAAGAAGAACAAGGCAAAATACATAGAAAAAGTGGAAAACAATAAGGAGAAAGAGTAGAAAAATGAGAAGAGGCCATTACCATTTGCTTTTGCCGTGAGAAATAAAGTGAAGAGGAAATGTTTTCTCATGAATATGAGTTAAGAAACTCACAGCTACAATCAAGAAAGGTACGGCCAAAATAAGGCAATGAAATGTCAAGAGAAAGTGAAGAGTCTGGCAAATGAAAAGTCTTCAGTTTAAAAGTTAAGTCTCTTCATAATTCTATTTCTTTTTAATTTTAGATAAAACAAAATAAACTCAGAAATAAGCTTTAGCAACTGAAACAAAGTATTATGAAATAAAATAAATAAATAAATTTAAAAAAAAATGGAAAAAGAATTACAGAAATTGCTTAAAAATTGAAAACAATGTCTAGAAATTACAAATAAATCACCATTGACTTTGGAAAATTATTTACTTCATTTTAAAAATATTCTAAAGCAAAACTTTGAAATAAATAATTCATTTATCATTTTTAAAAATGAAATAAATAATTAAATTTAGAGAAAATAGAAAAAGAATAAAGAAATAGTTTATTTAATTTAAAACAAGCCTTAAAATTACAAATAAAACATTACTTGCTTTATAAAACTTCTATTTCACTTTAAAACAAATAAAAAGTAAAATAAATGATGAACAAAATAAAGTGGAGATTAAATAAAATAAGGTCTTAAGGAAATAGAGGAATAAATAAAGAATTTCCTTAATTAATTGAAACTGGAAATTAAAATTTATAAACAGAATACAATTGACACTGGAAAATGTCAATTATAGTTTTAAAATGTTTTAAAACCAAAATATATACACAACATGTTATTTTACCCATACAAATATAAATTATAACATTACATGACTAAATAAAATATTATTTATATAATTTAAAATAAATAATTTTGTTAAATACAACGATTACACACAATATTCAAAAGGGCATAACTTTCACATTATAAATCAGATTTCAACGAAACGAAAAGCGGTATTCTTGAAATTATATTTACTTTCATAAAATAAAGATGAATTCAAAATTTCAACAATTTAAAATTTTAAATTAAAAGTCAAAGTTTGACCATATTGACCAAAATTCACTGTTCTGGAAAATGCTATATTTATTCATGTTTGGGATTATAATTCACATACAAATCATAATTAGTATTTAAAGTAACAAAATTATCTAATTTAAATAAATAAAATAAAGTTTTTAAATCAGGAAATTCAATTTAAAATAATTACAAAATACAGGGTTGTTACACTCTCTCCCACTCAAAACTTTTCGTCCTCGAAAAGGAATGATGTACGGGAAAAACACAGAAAAAGATAGAATGAAATAGGATTAAGACAAGATGACAAGAAGATTGAAATTATACCTGGTCCTATGATTATAGGTAAGTTTAGCAAGGTGAAAATGATCTTCCCAAGGTCCTCCAGAATCAAGAACACAAGCACGAAAAGATCATCGAGAATCTGGTTCACCCTTTCCGTTTGACCGTCGGTCTGTGGATGGTAAGCGGTGCTCAAATTCAGAATAGGGAGAAGTAAGAACCACAAAAGGGATATAAGAGTTAGATGATGAAGAAAAAGGAGAAAGACAAAAAACTAGAACAAACTTATTAAGCACAATACGAAAAACACGATTCATCAAATCAACAAAGAGAGCAGGAGCATTAGTCAAACCAAAAGGCATGACTAATTATTCATAGAAAATCCATTCTCAGTACGGAAAGCAGTCTCGGGAATACTTTCCTCAGCAACCCCGAGTTGGTGAAAATCAAAGGCAAGATCAAGCTGAAAGAGGACAGTAGCTTCAAGGCTAACCAATTCGAATTTGATTTCCTACTTAGAAGGTAGGAGAATGGAAACAACCAGAAAAATATAGATTGGAAAACAGAATAAGATGATAAATTTAAAACCATAAAAATTTCAACTTACATTAATAATTAATTTCATCCATTTGATTTCACTTAAGTTAAATAAATCTTAATTATTTTTAAATCTCATTATCTCATCATCAAATCAACAATTTATAAAGTCATGAATTTTGAACAATCATTTATTATATTCATTTTTATTCATTAAATTTCATTCTTCTTTATTCCACTTATTATAAATATTTCAATTTATTTATAATTTCTTTTAAATATCATTTTATTGTAAATTATTCAATTAACCCTTTTTCTCTATTTGCCTCTATTGATATTTTATAAATAAAATTTAAGTGTATAACATTAATTATAACCACTTAAGTTTTATTTATAAAAATTCTCTTTATTTTGTATTTTATCCAATTACGTATTCAACTTCTGAATAATTTAGGTAAGTTATATTGGAATGTAATAGAATATTATACAAATAAATTCTTCAATTTCAATTATTCAAGTTTACATATTTATTCAAACCTTGATTTCCTTTTATAATTGAAATTATCTTTTAAGATCAAATTTAAGAATTAGATTTCCGATTAACTTCAAACTATTTTAGAGATAATTAAACATACACAATATATATCAAATCAAATTTAAATCATATATCTATATAATATAAGTCAAGTTATATTTAGAAATTCAAATCAATTAAATTCTCCAAAGAAAAACTGTAGCAAAACTATAGAATGGTCTCTTCGCTTCGAAACTCGAAAACGAATGTCGATGATGCTGCAGTCATCACCGAAATTATTTTCCAACGACAAAGAAAAAAGCATTGATTTACAAATTAAAAATCCTTTGAAACAATTTCTACTAGAAATACTTTTAAATAATATATCCTTTTAAAACTTTCAAAACAAAGTTCGAAATCATCGGAAATTAAATTCTCACATTCTTAATTTAAATCCATTTAAATTTCCAAATTAATTTATAACCATGTTTAATAGTTAAATTATTATATATGAAACAAAAGACGATGGTTATAAAATACATACAAAGTCAATTATTATTTCTTAACATCCAATTTCATTAATTATCAAAATTCAGAAAATTAACCTTATACATATTATAATTACACAAAATTTATCCATCTACTAAATTTGAAAAACATATTATGTCAGTTTGCTCTGTTCAAGTGTTTTGGAGATCCTATCAATAGCATTGATCAGACGAACCGATCGGAAACCCAAATCAACATCAACAACTCAAACAACACAATATATAAAACATCTTTAAAATAAATAAATAAATTTCAAATACAAGATTAATTTTTCAAAATAAGGATAGGGATTCAAATTGATGGACTCAAATTAAAGGGAATTCTGATTTGAAGATAAGCTGGAGACAAAAGATAAGTTGATTAAGTAATAGAATAGGAAGATGGATAAGCTTATATAAATCGCAGGCAACCTTAACCGGGTCAACCATGACTTAAAGAATAAGATCGATGTGGATTTTCTAGGGTAAATCTACATTCGATCTCAAGAGATAGAATTCAGGCATAGCAAGAGATAGTAGCATCGTAAACCAAGGATACAGAAATCTTTGGTGAATCAATGTTTTTTGTAAAGAAGTTTCACCCCTTTACAAGTCTTTAAAATATTGGCGGGACCGCCAATTCATTAGAAAGATTATTCGGAGTGGAGTTGTGGGACACTCCAGAATCACAAAGACACGAATGAGGAGGACAAGGATGGACTTTGGAACCGTAGGGAACGTTCCAAAAATTCAAAGGAAATTCGAATCAAGAGGAAAAGATTCAAACTCGAACGAAAGTGATTCTGTAAATAAATCTACTCCATATGCTGAGTTTTGCCTCAAAGCCAAAGCTTTGATACCACATGTAATGACCCAGTATTTTGGACTATTCATATCGACAATAAATTCACACATGCCGGACTTGAATAATTCAACAATGGATTGTAAATAAAATTTGGCAAAACTCAACATATACAGTAAATAAATAATCACAGAATCACAGGCACGGAGTAATATAAAATAATGCAGCGGAAACAAAAGAATAATAGTTCATGAAGCTACTATATATATACATCAGAGTTAATTAAGATACAATAGGAATACCAAGATACAACAGGAGTAACAGTATGATAATCAGGTACAACTCAGAATACAACTGGAATAAACTAGATAACAAAATGAATAGATATCTGGATCTTCAAAGCAAAACTCCAACTCCAAAGGCGAGTCTCTAATGCTGTATCACTCAGTCTGACCAGAGCGTAAAGCAAAACACAAAACACTCGAGTCAGGACATACATACTTATACAATGTAAACCAACTCAAGTGAACTGTAATAAAGGTACAAGTAACTTAAAGAATGCTTGGGATCGCCCATTCTTTAAGGATCCGTTAAACAATTTACTATGTAGTAATATTGCGCTGTTATAATAATGTCTAATATAAAATAAACATACTTTAAAATAGCATTAGGGCTTTACATTTAATTTGAACTCACCCTAACACGTAATAGTGCCAATAGTCTATACAGTACCTGCATACCTCGAAAGGCTATGAGAAGATACTCCATAGGTACGACACAAATAGAAACTCGTAGTAAAGCTCGATATGGTAGGTGACACGGCACAACTAAGCAATTGCAGGGTAGATATACCAATTACGCATCCGGACTAGTGGTGACGCATAGCAGCCACTACCGCCCACCTCGAACAACACTCCCAAATCAAAGGGTGCACCCAAACAATCACAAAAGTAACAGAATTGTATCGAAGAAGTGTGTCCGATCAGAGGTGATACCTCATTGGTCCGTCAATCGCTCCTGTTTTAGCCACCTTATGCCAACTCATGGGAGTTGGGTCCACGTATATAGCTTAGGATCGTCGCCACCATCCTACTTTATTCTGGAAACTCCACCGCGTAGACAGTTGTTAAAGTGGTTTTCAGTATCGACAGAGAGTATGTCCATATCCGATCCCGGTCTCTTTAGCAACCAATCATTATTATAACCCGTGGTTATAATTTTAAAATAATATTTTATACTTCACAATAGAATATCATTTCAAATCTAAATCTTTTTTTAAAATAAAGATTAAATCAATTCCAAACCATTTCAATATATTTAAAATATCATATCATTTAAAAACTTGATTTCAAATCATTTTAATATATCAAAATATCATATCCTTTCAAAACTTGATTTCAAATCATTTAATATATCAAAATATCATATCTTTTCAAAACTTCATTATCAAATCATCATTTGAGTTCAAATCCAAATATTCAACTTTAAATACCTTTTAAATTCAAAGATATCATTCATTTATTTTCATTTCAAGTCACGTTTTAAATAGTTTATATTTCAGTCAAAATAATTCATCTAAACCATTTAAAAGTGTAATTATTATACTTTCAAATAAAGTATTCAATTTCCAAAGTTTTAAACTATTTTGAGTTCATTTACTATGTTAAAAACCATAAACATTGAAAATTTCAGCCTTTCACAGCATTCAGAAAATGCTGTTAAAAGTTATTCATGAAAACATTTTAATTCAGCAAAGACGGCATTTTAAAACTGCCGTTAAATCTCAGTTTAGTTGAAATTTAGTTAAAAATAGCAAAGGCAGCATTTCCAGAAATGCTGTAATAGCACAGGTTTCAAATTAATGGGTTTCATTAAATTCAGCAAAGACAGAAGACCACTACGGCAATTACAGAACTGCTGTAATAGACCTGAGTCAAGTTTTAGTCTATTTAGTTCAACTATAGCAACTACAGCATTCCAGAAATGCTGTAATAGCTCTTTTATTCAATTTTAGTTCAAATCCGAAATCATAGCATTTTTGAATGCTATTAAAAGAAATTTCCAGATTTTAGTGTATTTCCAGCAAATAATAAAATTCATTTAAAACCCTTTTTACATTATAAAAATCATTTTTTAACATTCAAAAATGTTCATTAAAATACCTTTTTACATATGATTTTTATAAAGTAAACTTTACAATAAAATCCAATTTTTAATAGTTTTACTTAACACTTCAAATATACAATTTTCCCATTTTTACCTTTTACAATATATTAACACTTACATTTTCAAATTACCATTTCACACATTAAACTAAATTTCCAATTTATTTAATTAATTTAAACCTTTAATAAAAACCAAATTCACATTTCCAAGTCCAGTTATATTTTAGAATTACACTTTTAAGCATTCATTTATTTAACCATTTTAATACATAGAAAACTCTATAACACTTTATTAAATCATTTAAATTCAAATTTAAATCAAATTATCATATTTACCATTTTCCAAATATAATTAAATTTCCATTTTATTTATATAACTTAAATATCATTTTAAAACCAAAATTCCAAATTTCCAAACTTAAGTTATATTTCAAAAATCCACTTTTACCATTCATTTAAATTACATTTTTAACTTATAGAAAAATCCAATTTTCTTTATTTAAAACATTAAAAATCCAATTTAAATCAAATTTTCATAATTTTACACTTTTAAAAATATTCAAAATATTCAAAATACTTTATAAAAATAACCACGGGCCTGTATATAGTTTTCTAACTAAGGTCAAGTGATACGGATATGTATCATTTCAATCCGCAGTTTAAAGAGCAAAAATCCAGGTTCTATCATTTCAAACCCGCAATCCCAAGTCAAATTAAATTAAATAAAACCGGTCAGGCCTATCATTTCAGCCCATAACGATTTTTCCTATTCTAAAGTCCGTTCGGGTATGTATCATTTCAACCCATAGTGATTCTATACTAACAGGGAACTTGCAGTGTGATAAACAGATATAAAATGAACAGTATACAATATATAACAGTAACAAATGATATGACAGGTAATTAAACAGGTTTAACATCATATAAATAAATCATCATAGGCAGTTATAACATCATATAAAATTCTACACATTCAGTTGTTATCGTTTCACAATTGCATAAGTATAAATGTCTAGTGAGATTTACTCACCTTTATATGCTGGAGTTATCAAATCAAATGACACAAACGGATACCAGAAAGCATGATGACACAACAGTGGATTCAAGTGGATGAGAACCAAGCTAATGATCTTGTGTTACAACCCAAAACAAAACAAAATAAAATTACAATTCAATACAACATTAAATTTGAAATAACTTTGAAATGAAATGTGATTTGAATACATAACTTTTTGCCTTGCTTTCTACATTTGCTTGCACGGCCTAGGGGATGGTTTAGCTCAGGTTTGAACATAGGAATGCATGGCATAAAGGCTAGAACATGTGGAGGAAGTTACACTAGAGAATGTGAAGAGGTTTAAGTCAAAATAGTGTGATTTTTGTTCAATATTGGGTTCGGCCATGGGGTTGTTTGGCTTGACCAGTGGAGTATGGGTCAGGTCAAGGGCTGGAGGGGTGTGTGGTGGTCTGGTTAGTGATGGTGGTGGTGGCCAAAGGTGGTGGTGGTGGTGGAAAATGAAGTGGTGAAGCAAATAGTGGTCAATAACATGCTTTTAAGGCTTAGGTTGCATTTTGGTGGATTTTATCATCATGGTGGGCTCGGCTATGGTCAAGACTGAAGGGGTAGGTGGTGATGGTGACAAGGAGGAGATGTAGGAGGTGGTGGCCATGACAATGGAGAGGAGGCCGAGCAAACTAGCAAGAAGAACAAGGCAAAATACATAGAAAAAGTGGAAAACAATAAGGAGAAAGAGTAGAAAAATGAGAAGAGGCCATTACCATTTGCTTTTGCCGTGAGAAATAAAGTGAAGAGGAAATTTTTTCACATGAATATGAGTTAAGAAAATCACGGCTACAATCAAGAAAGGTACGGCCAAAATAAGGCAATGAAAGGTCAAGAGAAAGTGAAGAGTCTAGCAAATGAAAAGTCTTCAGTTTAAAAGCTAAGTCTCTTCATAATTCTATTTCTTTTTAATTTTAGATAAAACAAAATAAACTCAGAAATAAGCTTTAGAAACTGAAACAAAGTATTATGAAATAAAATAAATAAATAAATTTAAAGAAAAATGGAAAAAGAATTACAGAAATTGCTTAAAAATTGAAATCAATGTCTAGAACTTACAAATAAATCACCATTGACTTTCGAAAATTATTTACTTCATTTTAAAAATATTCTAAAGCAAAAATTTGAAATAAATAATTCATTTATCATTTCTAAAGTGAAATAAATAATTAAATTTAGAGAAAATAGAAAAAGAATAAAGAAATCGTTTATTTAATTTAAAACAAGGCTTAAAATTACAAATAAAACATTACTTGCTTTATAAAACTTCTATTTCACTTTAAAACAAATAAAAAGTAAAATAAGTAAAATAATTGACGAACAAAATAAAGTGGAGATTAAATAAAATAAGGTCTTAAGGAAATAGAGGAATAAATAAAGAATTTCCTTAATTAATTGAAACTGGAAATTAAAATTTATAAACAGAATACAACTGACACTGGAAAATGTCAATTATAGTTTTAAAATGTTTTAAAACCAAAATATATACACACCATGTTATTTTACCCATATAAATATAAATTATAACATTACATGACTAAATAAAATATTATTTATATAATTTAAAATAAATAATTTTGTTAAATACAACGATTACACACAATATTCAAAAGGGCATAACTTTCACATTATAAATCAGATTTCAACGAAACGAAAAGCAGTATTCTAGAAATTATATTTACTTTCATAAAATAAAGATGAATTCAAAATTTAAACAATTTAAAATTTTAAATTAAAAGGCAAAGTTTGACCATATTGACCAAAATTCACTGTTCTGGAAAATGCTATATTTATTCATGTTTGGGATTATAATTCACATACAAATCATAATTAGTATTTAAAATAACAAAATTATCTAATTTAAATAAATAAAATAAAGTTTTTAAATCAGGAAATTCAATTTAGAATAATTACAAAATACAAGGTTGTTACACTCTCTCCCACTCAAAACTTTTCGTCCCCGAAAAGGAATGAGGTACGGGAAAAACACAGCAAAAGATAGAATGAAATAGGATTAAGACAAGATGACAAGAAGATTGAAATTATACCTGGTACTATGATTATAGGTAAGTTTAGCAAGGTGAAAATGATCTTCCCAAGATCCTCCAGAATCAAGAACACAAGCACGAAAAGATCATCGAGAATCTGGTTCACCCTTTCCGTTTGACCGTCGGTCTGTGGATGGTAAGCAGTGCTCAGATTCAGAATAGGGAGAAGTAAGAACCAAAAAAGGGATATAAGAGTTAGATGATGAAGGAAAAGGAGAAAGACAAAAAACTAGAACAAACTTATTAAGCACAATACGAAAAACACGATTCATCAAATCAGCAAAGAGAGCATGAGCATTAGTCAAACCAAAAGGCATGACTAATTATTCATAGAAAAACCATTCTCAGTATGGAAAGCAGTCTCGGGAATACTTTCCTTAGCAACCCCGAGTTGGTGAAAATCAAAGGCAAGATCAAGCTGAAAGAGGACAGTAGCTTCAAGGCTAACCAATTCGAATTTGATTTCCTACTTAGAAGGTAGGAGAATGGAAACAACCAGAAAAATATAGATTGGAAAACAAAATAAGATGATAAATTTAAAACCATAAAAATTTCAACTTACATTAATAATTAATTTCATCCATTTGATTTCACTTAAGTTAAATAAATCTTAATTATTTTTAAATCTCATTATCTCATCATCAAATCAACAATTTATAAAATCATGAATTTTGAACAACCATTTATTATATTCATTTTTATTCATTAAATTTCATTCTTCTTTATTCCACTTATTAAAACTAATTTATAATTTCTTTTAAATATCTTTTTATTATAAATTATTCAATTAACCCTTTTTCTCTATTTGCCTCTATTGATATTTTATAAATAAAATTTAAGTGTATAACATTTATTATAACCACTTAAGTTTTATTTATAAAAATACTCTTCATTTTGTATTTTATCCAATTACATATTCAACTTCTGAATAATTTAGGTAAGTTATATTGGAATGTAATAAGATATTATAGAAATAAATTCTTCAATTTCAATTATTCAAGTTTACATATTTATTCAAACCTTGATTTCCTTTTATAATTGAAATTATCTTTTAAGATCAAATTTAAGAATTAGATTTCCGATTAACTTCAAACTATTTTAAAGATAATTAAATATACACAATATATATCAAATCAAATTTAAATCATATATCTATATAATATAAGTCAAGTTATATTTAGAAATTCAAATCAATTAAATTCTCCAAAGAAAAACTGTAGCAAAACTACAGAATGGTCTCTTCGCTTCGAAACTCGAAAATGAATGTCGATGATGCTGCAGTCATCACCGAAATTATTTTCCAACGACAAAGAAAAAAGCACTGATTTACAAATTAAAAATCCTTTGAAACAATTTCTACTAGAAATACTTTTAAATAATATATCCTTTTAAAACTTTCAAAACAAAGTTCGAAATCATCGGAAATTAAATTCTCACATTCTTAATTTAAATCCATTTAAATTTCCAAATTAATTTATAACCATGTTTAATAGTTCAATTATTATATATGAAACAAAAGACGATGGTTATAAAATACATACAAAGTCAATTATTATTTCTTAACATCCAATTTCATTCATTATCAAAATTCAGAAAAATAACCTTATACATATTATAATTACATAAAATTTATCCATCTACTAAATTTGAAAAACATATTATGTCAGTTTGCTCTGTTCAAGTGCTTTGGAGATCCTATCGATAGCGTTGATCAGACGAACCGATCGGAAACCCAAATCAACATCAACAACTCAAACAACACAATATATAAAACATCTTTAAAATAAATAAAAAAATTCAAATACAAGATTAAATTTTCAAAATAAGGATAGGGATTCAAATTGATGGACTCAAATTAAAGGGAATTCTGATTTGAAGATAAGTTGGAGACAAAAGATAAGATGATTAAGTAATAGAATAGGAAGATGGATAAGCTTATATAAATCGCAGGCAACCTTAACCGGGTCAACCATGACTTAAAGAATAAGATCGATGTGGATTTTCTAGGGTAAATCTACATTCGATCTCAAGAGATAGAATTCAGGCATAGCAAGAGATAGTAGCATCATAAACCAAGGATACAGAAATCTTTGGTGAATCAATGTTTTCTGTAAAGAAGTTTCACCCCTTTACAAGTATTTAAAATATTGGCGGGACCGCCAATTCATTAGAAAGATTATTCGGAGTGGAGTTGTGGGACACTCCAGAATCACAAAGACACGAATGAGGAGGACAAGGATGGACTTTGGAACCGTAGGGAACGTTCCAAAAATTCAAAGAAAATTCGAATCAAGAGGAAAAGATTCAAACTCGAACGAAAGTGATTCTGTAAATAAATCTACTCCATATGCTGAGTTTTTCCTCAAAGCCAAAGCTTTAATACCACATGTAACGACCCAGTATTTTGGACCATTCATATCGACAATAAATCCACACATGCCGGACTTGAATAATTCAAAACAATGGATTGTAAATAAAATTTGGCAAAACTCAACATATACAGTAAATAAATAATCACAGAATCACAAACACGGAGTAATATAAAATAATGCAGCGAAAACAAAAGAATAGTAGTTCATGAAGCTACTATATATATACATCAGAGTTAATTAAGATACAATAGGAATACCAAGATACAACAGGAGTAACAGTATGATAATCAGGTACAATTCAGAATACAACTGGAATAAACTGGATAACAAAATGAATAGATATCTGGATCTTCAAAGCAAAACTCCAGCTCCAAAGGTGAGTCTCTAATGCTGTATCACTCAGTCTGACCCGAGCGTAAAGCAAAACACAAAACACTCGAGTCATGACATACATACTTATACAATGTAAACCAACTCAAGTGAACTGTAATAAAGGTACAAGTAACTTAAAGAATGCTTGGGATCGCCCATTCTTTAAGGATCCGTTAAACTATTTACTATGTAGTAATATTGCGCTATTATAATAATGTCTAATATAAAATAAACATAGTTTAAAATAGCATTAGGGCTTTACATTTAATTTGAACTCACCCTAACACGTAATAGTGCCAATAGTCTATACAGTACCTGCATACCTCGAATGGCTATGAGAAGATACTCCATAGGTACGACACAAATAGAAACTCGTAGTAAAGCTCGATATGGTAGGTGACACGGCACAACTACGCAATGCCAGGGTAGATATACCAATTACGCATCCGGACTAGTGGTGACGCATAGCAGCCACTACCGCCCACCTCGAACAACACTCCCAAATCAAAGGGTGCACCCAAACAATCACAAAAGTAATAGAATTGTATCGAAGAAGTGTGTCCGATCAGAGGTGCTACCTCATTGGTCCGTCAATCGCTCCTGTTTTAGCCACCTTATGCCAACTCACGGGAGTTGGGTCTACGTATATACCTTAGGATCGTTGCCACCATCCTACTTCATTCTGGAAACTCCACCGTATAGACAGTTGTTAAAGTGGTTTTCGGTATCGACAGAGAGTATGTCCATATCCGATCCCGGTCTCTTTAGCAACCAATAGTTATTATAACCCGTGGTTATAATTTTAAAATAATATTTTATACTTCACAATAGAATATCCTTTCAAATCCAAATCCTTATCAAAATAAAGATTAAATCAATTCCAATCCATTTCAATATATTTAAAATATCATATCATTTCAAAACTTCATTTCAAATCATTTAATATATCAAAATATCATATCCTTTCAAAACTTGATTTCAAATCATTTAATATATCAAAATATCATATCTTTTTAAAACTTCAGTATCAGATCATCATTTGAGTTCAAATCCAAATATTCAACTTTAAATACCTTTTAAATTCAAAGATATCATTCATTTATTTTCATTTCAAGTCACCATTTAAATAGTTTATATTTCAGTCAAAATAATTCATCTAAACCATTTAAAAGTGTAATTATTATACTTTGAAATAAAGTATTCAATTTCCAAAGTTTTAAACTATTCTGAGTTCATTTACTAAGTTAAAAACCATAAACATTGAAAATTTCAACCTTTCATAGCATTCAGAAAAAGCTGTTATAAGTTATTCATGAAAACATTTTAATTTAGCAAAAACGGCATTTTAAAACTGCTGTTAAATCTCAGTTTAGTTGAAATTTAGTTAAAAACCGCAAAGACAGCATTTCCAGAAATGCTGTAATAGCTCAGGTTTCAAATTAAAGGGTTTCATTAAATTCAGCAAAGACAGCAGACCACTACAGCAATTACAGAACTGCTGAAATAGACCTGAGTCAAGTTTTAGTCTATTTAGTTCAACTACAGCAACTACAGCATTCCAGAAATGCTGTAATAGCTCTTTTATTCAATTTTAGTTCAAATCAGAAATCATAGCGTTTCTGAATGCTATTAAAAGAAATTTCCAGATTTTAGTGTATTTCCAGCAAATAATAAAATTCATTTTAAACCCTTTTTACATTATAAAAATCATGTTTTTAACATTCAAAAATTTTCATTAAAATACCTTTTTACATATGATTTTTATAAAGTAAACTTTACAATAAAATCCAATTTTTCAATAGTTTTACTTAACACTTCAAATATACAATTTTCCCATTTTTACCTTTTACAATTTATTAACACTTACATTTTCAAATTACCATTTCACATAATAAACTAAATTTCCAATTTATTTAATTAAATTAAACCTTTAATAGAAACCAAATTCACATTTCCAAGTCTAGTTATATTTTAGAATTACACTTTTAAGCATTCATTTATTTAACAATTTTAATACATAGAAAACTCAATAACACTTTATTAAATCATTTAAATTCAAATTTAAATCAAATTATCATATTTACCATTTTCCAAATATAATTAAATTTCCATTTTATTTATATAACTTAAATATCATTTTGAAACCAAAATTCCAAATTTCCAAACTTAAGTTATATTTCAAAAATCCACTTTTACCATTCATTTAAATTACATTTTTAACTTCTAGAAAAATCCAAATTTCTTTATATAAAACATTAAAATCCAATTTAAATCAAATTTTCATAATTTTACACTTTTAAAAATATTTAAAATATTCAAAATACTTTATAAAAATAACCACAGGCCAGTATATAGTTTTCTAACTAAGGTCAAGTGATACAGATATGTATCATTTCAATCCGCAGTTTAAAAAGCAAAAATTCGGTTCTATCATTTCAAACCCGCAATCCCAAGTCAAATTAAATTAAATAAAACCGTTCAGGCCTATCATTTCATCCCATAATGATTTTTCCTATTCTAAAGTCCGTTCGGGTATGTACCATTTCAACCCATAGTGATTTTATACTAACAGGGAACTTGCAGTGTGATAAACAGATATAAAATGAACAGTATACAATATGTAACAGTAACAAATGATACGATAGGTAATTAAACAGGTTTAACATCATATAAATAAATCATCACCAGGTAGTTATAACATCATATAAAATTCTACACATTCAATTGTTGTCGTTTCACAATTGCATAAGTATAAATGTCTAGTGAGATTTACTCACCTTTTTATGCTGGAGTTATAAATCAAATGACACAAACGGATACCAGAAAGCACGATGACACAACAATGGATTCAAGTGGATGAGAACCAAGCTAATGATCTTGTGTTACAACCCAAAACAAAAAGAAAATTACAATTCAATACAACATTAAATTTGAAATAACTTTGAAATGAAAAGTGATTTGAATACACAAATTTTTGCCTTGCTTTCTACATTTGCTTGCACGGCCAAGGGGATGGTTTAGCTCAGGTTTGGCTTGACTTTGGCTCAGGTTTGAACATAGGAATGCATGGCATAAAGGCTAGAACATGTGGAGGAAGTTACACTTGAAAATGTGAAGAGGTTTAAGTCAAAATAGTGTGATTTTTGTTCAATATTGGGTTCGGCCATGGGGTTGTTTGGCTTGACCAGTGGAGTATGGGTTTGGTCAAGGGCTGGATGTGTGTGTGGTGGTCTGGTTAGTGATGGCGGTGGCGGCCAAAGGTGGTGGAAAATGAAGTGGTGAAGCAAATAGTGGTCAATAACATGTTTTTAAGGCTTAGGTTGCATTTTAGTGGATTTTATCATCATGGTGGGCTCGGCTATGGTCAAGGCTGAAGGGGTAGGTGGTGATGGTGACAAGGAGGAGATGTAGGAGGTGGTGGCCATGACAATGGAGAGGAGACCGAGCAAACTAGCAAGAAGAACAAGGCAAAATACATAGAAAAAGTGGAAAACAATAAGGAGAAAGAGTAGAAAAATGAGAAGAGGCCATTACCATTTGCTTTTGCCGTGAGAAATAAAGTGAAGAGGAAATGTTTTCATGTGAATATGAGTTAAGAAACTCACGACTACAATCAAGAAAGGTACGACCAAAATAAGGCAATGAAAGGTCAAGAGAAAGTGAAGAGTCTGGCAAATGAAAAGTCTTCAGTTTAAAAGCTAAGTCTCTTCATATTTCTATTTCTTTTTAATTTTAGATAAAACAAAATAAACTCAGAAATAAGCTTTAGCAACTGAAACAAAGTATTATGAAATAAAATAAATAAATAAATATAAAGAAAAATGGAAAAAGAATTACAGAAATTGCTTAAAAATTGGAAACAGTGTCTAGAAATTACAAATAAATCACCATTGACTTTGGAAAATTATTTACTTCATTTTAAAAATATTATAAAGAAAAAATTTGAAATAAATAATTCATTTATCATTTCTAAAGTGAAATAAATAATTAAATTTAGAGAAAATAGAAAAAGAATAAAGAAATAGTTTATTTAATTTAAAACAAGGCTTAAAATTACAAATAAAACATTACTTGCTTTATAAAACTTCTATTTCACTTTAAAACAAATAAAAAGTCAAATAAGTAAAATAAATGATGAACAAAATAAAGTGGAGATTAAATAAAATAAGGTCTTAAGGAAATAGAGGAATAAATAAAGAATTTCCTTAATTAATTGAAACTGGAAATTAAAATTTATAAACAAAATACAAATGACACTGGAAAATGTCAATTATACTTTTAAAATGTTTTAAAACCAAAATATATACACAACATGTTATTTTACCCATATAAATATAAATTAGAACATTACATGACTAAATAAAATATTATTTATATAATTTAAAATAAATAATTTTGTTAAATACAGCGAATTACACACAATATTCAAAAGGGCATAACTTTCACATTATAAATCATATTTCAACGAAACGAAAAGAAGTATTCTTGAAATTATATTTACTTTCATAAAATAAAGATGAATTCAAAATATCAGCAATTTAAAATTTTAAATTAAAAGTCAAAGTTTGACCATATTGACCAAAATTCACTGTTCTGGAAAATGCTCTATTTATTCATGTTTGGGATTATAATTCACATACAAATCATAATTAGTATTTAAAATAACAAAATTATCTAATTTAAATAAATAAAATAAAGTTTTTAAATAAAGAAATTCAATTTAAAATAATTACAAAATACAGGGTTGTTACACCTTCATTCGTGATTTCAACTTTTTCTAATGTTGTTTTACTTCTCGTACTCTATTTCTTTTAAGATACTAATTTTGTGTCTTTAAGAAATTAATAGAATGAATTTAGAATGTTAGAATAAGGCTCTATTTATAGATTTCTTTATTTAATAAGATTGTGCCACATCACATGACACTTGTCATATAAATAGATAGTAACATACATGCAAAATGACACGTGTCATTACAGTTGTTCTTTAATAAAAGCATTTTTACATGCATAATGCCAAGTATCTTTACACATGTTTTTTCATTATTTTTATTTATGTTTTTTATTTACTTTAATTATATTAACTACTATAAAAAATTGGGTAAAAACATCAATTATTTACATGTCAAAATCTAGTCGTAAAATTAGTGCAAAATCATGTTAAAAACAGGCCCAGAACTTTAGATAACATTACTGAAATGCTGTCTTTGATTCTGTTAACGTTTTTTAAGCACTGCAAATTCGTTTTTATAGCATTACTGTGCTATGAAATGATGTAGTGTTTCAGAAACTTTTCACAGCATTGGTTAAATGCTGCAGTTTCTGTTTTATAATGTTATGAATATATTTTACTGCAAAAACTTTTTATAGCATTCTGTAAATGTTGTCTTTTCTATTTGAAACTTTAAACTATGTAAAAAATGATATTTAAATTAAGTAATTTTCTCTATTCTTTTTAGAGTTGTGTTCTAACTTATATTCGAATATTTTAAAATTGATTTCATGTTTAAATATTTTTTAATAATTAACTAAATTTTTTAATGTAAGAGGCCTTAATATAACACATGTTTATTTTAGTTTTTCAATCTTTGTTATTTTATTTAATATTTCATTATGATATTTTTTAATTTAAAAGGTGTTTAAACATGTTTCTAAATATTTTTCAATAATAATTTAATATATAGGTTTTAATTAGTAAGTTAAGTATTTTATAAACATGAAAGTTTGGATTCCTAAAAAAACAATTAAGTTAAAAAAATTATTTTAAAGAAATTAAATAAGGAGGGTGTTAATTTTTAAAAACCATATTGATCGTATATATAGTTTAAATCCATATTTCTTAGAAATTTGATTTTGATATTGAGTTTGATTACTACCTTTCATGAATATGTTATAGTTTTAATATCATTTATTACCTTTAAACTCTTGTCTTTACTACTCTTTCAGTCTCATTCATTAGTTTCCTTAACCTAAGTCTAGTAATTGGTGTGTATTACCTTTGTTTAGTTGAAGTGATTTATAATAAATAGTTTGATATATGTATACATACATACACACACACATATATATATATATATATATATATGTTTGTCAATTAGATATTACTTATCACTCATGTTTACCTTATAATATGAATATCTCTTACTATAGTATATATATCATCATATCAATCTGCATACTATTATTTTTACTTCGTTATCATTTTATTTCATATTACGTATCATTATGCATCCTATTTCATATCACATTTCATTGCTTATTACATCATAAATTACAAATGCATGAAATATCATAATCATTTGCATCATAAGTTGCACTTCATTCTGCATATCATCTCATGCTACATTGCATATGTCATACATTTCATACTGCATTACAAACTACATATTACGTACATGTACACATAACGAGTGTATTTTATTTAGGGGGAGTTTATATTATTGTCTTATAGTATAGGGTTATTAGTTTTTGATTTGTTTGGTATGTTTTGATTGACTTGTTTGATTGGATTAGCTTGATTGATTTGTTTGACTTGTTTGACATGATTGGATTTGATGTGTGTGTTGATTGGATTGTCTGAAATATACTTATACATATTTATGTATTTAATAATTATAATATAATTATGTTAATGTCTTTCACATTCCATTTACTATACTTTGTTATAGTACTAGTTTAAGGGGGATTTTTATAGTTTTATGGTTTTAGGATGGTTTTGTTGATGACAAAGGGGGAGAATTATAAAATATGATAGTTAGGTATATATTAAGGGGGAGTTATTAGGATAGAAGTAATATTTTATAAACAAAGGTTGTCATCATCAAAAGGGGGGAGATTGTTAGTCCTAGAGATGATGGTTTTGATGACAACAACCTTAGGACTTGTTATAAAATATAAATACTAACGTTATGGTTTAGATATATATATATATATATATATATATGTATGTATATGCAGAATATAAACATGCAGGTACCAAGAATGAATACTGTACAGTATAGAGATACAACACTGATGAATTTAAAGACCAAAGATATCAAGATTGAAGACTCATGAGTATCAAGAAATCAAGTTATCAAGAGTTCAAGATTTTAATAGTACAAGATATTTTAGTTAGGAATTTTGTTAAAACTCCTAGAAAAGCACTGACATCTTAAAATCCATTTTATTCGTGGAATGGAATCCACTTCGAGCCCGTTAAAGGGATGGAACCCTAAGTAGGATGGAACCTACGAAAAATCTAGTGGAACATTGTTTTGTATCCACTGACTTTTATTCAAATGTTTTACAAAATTATCTTGTTTTCAAAATGATTTCAAAATCTTCCTTTTTAAATCAAAAACATCTATCCTGGTTTTAAAATACTTTTAGCCTCAAAATAATCTTTATTTTCAATATCAAATTATCCTTGGTTTTAAACTATCTTTTAATTATAATATATTTAACTTTTAATATTTATACTTAGATTTAAATATAAAATTATAGTAAAATTTTATATATACAAAAATATTATTCTCTATACTTATTTATGATTTTAACTATAGTTAAGTATATTTATAAAGTTTAAAATAGTTTTAATACTAGATAGAAGTTATTTTCAAAGAAAAAAATTACCAAAAATAACTTAGGCCTGTCGACAACCCCAAGGACCCCTTGTCGACAAGGTGACGGTTTATTTCAAAAGTTTGAATTTCAAAGGAAGTTTCTATTCGTCATATCCTTTCACGAATGGACATGGGTGTTGTTCTACTATAAATAGGGGCTGTTTTAAATGAATTTACATTTTATATTTTTTTCCGATTTCACTCCTCTTCTTCTTCCACATTTCTTTATATACATTTTTACCATTACTCTGCCGAAATCACCATTGAATCTAACTAGATCATCTCTGGTTTGATTCTCTATCACTATCTCAACAAGATCCTAGTGCTATTAAGAGTTATAGACTTCTTGGTATTCAATCGAGCGAGAAAAGGTGTTATTGTAGCCTGGAAAATCAATCGGGTGAACTTGTTGCTCGTAAAATCAAGTATCTCTACCCAGAGGATGGTGAATCTGGAGCGGTGTACCTCGTGGCCTTGAAATCGAGGGTGTAATTGTAAGAATTGATTTTGAAAGGAAATCTGTACTTGTGTTGCGGGACTGGATGTAAGGTAACTCCGAACCATTATAAAATCCAGTGTGTTCTTTCCTTTATTGCTTTTACTTTATATCTGCATCTGTGTTTGATTCTATGATCATATCTGTGTCTGAATATTGCATACATTTGTGTTCAAATTAAGATAAACTTAAAAGAATTAGTAATTCCTTAAAACACTATTCACCCACCCTCTAGTGTTAATTCTAGCCTTAAGATCTGTAATCCTCATTTCTCACATATAGGAAGATTTTGCTTATCTGGATGCGGACAGTCTCTTTTAATATGGCCTGGTTCGTCACAGTTGAAACATTTGATATAGTTTGGCACTACATTCTGATTACCAGAGTTCTTATAGTTGTTTCTCTTGAGATTATTCATCTTTCTGTATTTCAGGAATTTCGGAAAGTTCTTGGTCATAAAGGCTATCTCTCCATCATTATCGCTGTTTGAGTCCGATCCATCGGTCAATGCATTGAATGCAATTGATTTCTTTTCAGATGCTTTGCTTTCTCTTCTCCCAAGCATTTGGACTTCAAACGACATTAGATTTCCAATTAATTCTTCTATCTTTAAGGTACTGATGTCATTTGCCTCTTCGATCGCAAGTGTCTTTTGATCCCATTCTGGAGTAAGAGAATTTAAGATTTTTCTGACTTGATCTTCTTCCGAAAATACCTTTCCCAAGGATATTAGAGAATGCACAATATCCTGAAATCTACTATACATATCTGGAATAGACTCATTAGGATTCATTTTAAATAATTGAAACTAATTTTTTAGCATTGAAATTTTGGTCTGTTTAACTTTGCTTGTTCCTTCGTGAGCAACTTGCAAAGTTTTCCATATTTCATATGCAGACTTACAAACTGACACTCTATTAAATTCATTCCTATCAAGTGAACAAAAAAGAATATTCATAGCTTTAGAGTTATTTTGTGTGACGATCTTTTGCTCAGCAGTCCACTGTGCAAAACCAGTGGTGGGTTCAAAATATTCAGTCTGTGTGATATTCCAAGTGTCTAGTCCTACATATTGAAAATATATTTTTGCATCCTACATGCCCAATATACATAGTTACTGCCATTAAAAAGTGGTGGTCTGACAGTAGACTGACCATCTACAAATGAACTAGTGACAGAGGTAATGAACCAGTGTTGGTAGTAGTAACAGTACCAGTGTTGGTAGCCATTTTGAAATTTTTCAAAATTCAGATTATGAAACTTTGAAAACCTTGCTTTGATACCAAATGTGAGAAATGCGGATTACGGATCTTAAGGCTAGAATTAACACTAGAGGGGGGTGAATAGTGTTTTAAGGAATTACTAATTCTTTTTGAGTTTATCTTAATTTGAACACAAATGTATGCAATATTCAGACACAGATATGATCACAGAATCAAACACAGATGCAGATATAAAGTAAAAGCAATAAAGGAAAGAACACACCGGATTTTATACTGGTTCGGTGTTACCCTACATCCAGTCCCGCAACACAAGTACGGATTTCCTTTCAAAATCAATTCTTACAATTACACCCTCGATTTCAAGGCCACGAGGTACACCACTCCAGATTCACAATCCTTTGGGTAGAGATACTTGATTTTACGGGCAAAAAGTTCACCCGATTGATTTTCCAGGCTACAATCACACCTTTTCTCGCT
This sequence comes from Allium fistulosum, assembly GCA_030737815.1. Classification (NCBI taxonomy): domain Eukaryota; kingdom Viridiplantae; phylum Streptophyta; class Magnoliopsida; order Asparagales; family Amaryllidaceae; genus Allium; species Allium fistulosum. Next base: position 13,969,620 of record JASFAW010000014.1, read on the forward strand.
CGATTGAATACAAAGAAGTCTATAACTCTGAATAACACTGGGATCTTGTTAAGATAGTGATAGAGAATCAAACCAGAGATGATCTAGATAGATTCAATGGTGATTTCGGCAGAGTAATGGTAAAAATGTATATAAAGAAATATGGAAGAAGAAGAGGAGTGAAATCAGAGAAAATATGATTGTAAATTCGTTTAAAACATCACATATTTATAGTAGAACAACAGCTATGTCCATTCGTGAAAGGATATGACGAATAGACACTTCCTTCGAAATTCAAACTTTTGAAATAAACTGTCACCTTGTCGACAAGGAGTCCTTGGGGTTGTCGACAAGCCTAAGTTATTTTTCGTAATTTGTTTTTCTTTGAAAATAACTTCTATCTTGTATTAAAACTATTTTAAACTTTATAAATATACTTAACTATAGTTAAAATACATAAATAAGTATAGAGAATAATATTTTGGTATATATAAAATTTTACTATAATTTTATATTTAAATCTAAGTATAAATATTAAAAGTTAAATATATTATAATTAAAAGATAGTTTAAAACCAAGGATAATTTGATATTGAAAATAAAGATTATTTTGAGGCTAAAAGTATTTTAAAACCAGGACAGATGTTTTTGATTTAAAAAGAAAGATTTTGAAATCATTTTGAAAACAAGATATAATTTTGTAAAACATTTGAATAAAAGTTGGTGGATACAAAACAATGTTCCACTAGATTTTTCGTAGGTTCCATCCTACTTAGGGTTCCATCCCTTTAACGGGCTCGAAGTGGATTCCATTCCACGAATAAAATGGATTTTAAGATGTCAGTGCTTTTCTAGGAGTTTTAACAAAATTTCTAACTAAATTACTTATCTTGAAATCTTGAACTCTTGATAATCTTGATACTCATGAGTCTTGAATCTTGATATCTTCGATCTTGAGTTCATCAGTTCTTGAATCTCTATACTATACAATCTTCATTCTTTGGTACCTGTATATATATCCTGCATATACCTATATATCTAATCAATAATGTTAGTATCTATATTTTGTAATCTTATTCTAAGGTTGTTGTCATCAAAACCAACTTTTCAGGGACTAACAAGTACCCCTTTTGATACCAATGGAAGTAACCCTTCCGAAAACATTGAAAGTCCCTCTTTCGAAAGTATTGGGTTTATACTTAAAACATTATTTGGGTCAAAGTGAATATTGACGAAAGTAACTCTTTCGAAACCAACCTTTTTCATACATAAAAATATTGGGGAATCATGATGGCGTTGGTACCATCCTTTTGAAAGCTTAAAACATTTGGGAAAAATAACGGAAGGTTGGTGTCGAAAACCCTTTCGAAACCATCACCTTCAAAACCTTAACCCCTTTCGAAAGCTTTAGGAAGTGGCTTAAACTTTATAAAACAAAGTACGTTTCGACTGTGTTGATATCTACAACATCATCGAAAGGCTATAAAATGGCAGTAGAGTATCGACCGGGTCGGAATCCCTTCTTTTAAAACATTCTTTCGTAAGTATAGAAACCCAATTGAAAGCAATTATAAATTAACGACAACTCTTTCGAAATCTAAACACTCGACGCCGTCGAAGGCTAAACCAAAACAAAGGTAGGTGCTTTTCTTTTAAAAACAAACCAAGGTAGCGACTCCTTTGGAAGCCTTGCTTTCGACACCTAACCTTTCGCCTCTTTCCAATCCACTACATACCATCTTTGTGATATCTTGTGTTTGGTTTCGGCACAGTTGGTTTTGACAATGATAAAGGCGGAAGTTCTGTGTTGAAAGGTGCTTTCCAAAGTAGGCGAAACCCCTTTTTCTGTGAAAACCTAGTTTAATACTACTTATAGCAAATCTTTTTCTAACTAATTTGCCACATGTCAATACTAGATTGGCTGCCTTAATCTTTTCAAATTCTTTTCCAAAATAACTGCCGCTAATTTCAGCTCTAAACCATAGTCAAGTTAATCGACTAAGCTCTTTTAAATTTTTGCAAAGAAGTCCCTCTTCTAAAACAATTTATTTTGCATAGTATCATGTTAACTAACATATCAAAATTTTAGACCCAAATTCCCATACATTTTCCAAAATAAATTTATTAACCCAAATAACCACATTTTTCTTTGAAAATTCATAATAATCTTTCCATAGCTTGAAAAATTATCAAAATTGAAACCCAACTCCAAAATCATGTTTCTTATAACATAAAATATTCCCATGGCATTTAAACATTATTAGATCTCGGTTTTGACCTAAAACCATGAAAACTCTCTTTTTAAATAGTCTTGTTTATATCAAATAAATCATGAATCAAGCATATCATCATCATCCAATATGTCATAAAATGAATTTTCTCTCAAATTTGAAAATATATTATTTAAAACAAAATAGAGATGGAATTATTATTTACCTTTATCTAGATAAGGAGATTGGATTGAGATTGATTTCCCCTAAGCCTGATTCCCTAGCTTTTAATTTGAATTTCCTCTTCTTCTTAAGGGCCAGCCATTCCTTTTTCTTTTGATTTGCATTTTCAAATGACGTAAATAAGAGGAGAAATAGTAGGAACGAAATATATATAAGGGTAAGGGTCTTTGTGCGGAAAATTACAATTATACCCTTCTATAATTTATTTAACCTAAAATCGTTCTTTAGCCCATTAATTATTATATTAGGCTCGGCCTTGATTTAATTAATTCAAGTCTCAATCCCCTTATCACTTAACATTTACATTATTCTATTTAATTTATCTAATTAAATCTCCCGAATAATGTTATCAAAAAATTAGGGGTGTTATAGGCTCCCCTCCTCAAAGAATTTCGTCCTCGAAATTTAGTAAGGACTAAATACTAGACATAACAATCATCTGTAACGACTCCTAACAACCGTACTAGTCTACCTGACTAGGGATTATCTATATAAATCGAATATAGACATACCCTCAAAGCAGATCAGGATAAGTATCTCGAATCTTGTTCTCTGTCTTCCAAGTACAGTCCTTCTCATTGTCGCTCCACTGAACTTTCACCAACTTGACTGTCTTGTTACTCAATCTTTTCTCATCTCTTGCCACAAACCGAACTGGTTGTCTAACAAGAGTCAAATAAGGCTCTACTACCAAATCCTCCAACTCTTTTTAAGGAATAGTAGCCTCTGGATCATGCACATACTTGCAAAGATGAGACACATGAAATACATTATGGACCCCTGCCATCCTGCTCGGCAACTCAACTCTGTATGTGAGCTTTCCAATCCTCTCTATAATCTGGAATGGACCAACATATCTCGGTGCCAGCTTCCCAGAATTCCCGAACCGTACCACTTCTTTTATCGGTGATACCTTAATGAAAACCCTGTCTCCCACTGAGAACTCTAGGTCTTTACGCCTCTTATCTGCATAACTCTTCTGTCTGGATTAAGCTTCCTTCATCTATTCTCAGATTAACTCAATCTTTTCTTACGCCTCCCTAACCAAATCTAGACCTAAGACCAATCTATCTTCAGTCTCAAACCAACATGCAGGGGATTTGCATGGCCTTCCATACAAAGCTTCAAAAGGCGCCATTCCTATACTAGTCTGGTAACTATTATTATAGGAAAACTCAAACAAATGCAGGTGATCCTCCCAAGGTCCACCAAAATCCAACACACAAGCTCCCAACAAATCCTCGAGTACCTTATTGACTCTCTCTGCCTGCCCATCCGTCTGTCGGTGATATGCGGTACTCATCTTAAGCTTAGTGCCTAACACATCCGGTAGACTCCTCTAGAATTCTCTAGTATATAAATCATCTCTGTCACTGACTATGTTACTAGGAACTCCATGAAGTCTAACTATGTTCTTCATGAACAACTTCGCCAAAACTGGTGCTATCCTGGTCGGCTTTATGGAAATGAAATGGGCACTCTTGGTCAACATGTCCACTATAACCCATATACTCTCATTTCCTCTCCCTAACCTTGGCAACCTATCTATAAAATCCACTTATATCAAATCCTATTTCCAAACTGGAACCTTTAGAGGCTAAAGTAACCCACTCGGCTTCTATTGTTCAGCTTTCACTTGTTGACAATTTATACATTTCCTAACTCAAAAGCCAACATCCCTCTTCATGCCTTACCAATAGAAGCTCCTCTTCATATCCCGATACATCTTGGTTCCTCCAGGCTGAATCGTAAATTTCGATCGATGACATTTCCCAAGAACTTCCTTTCTTAGGTTCTTCACATCTAGAATGCATAACCATCCCTTCTTTCTCAACCATCCTCTCTGGTCAAGACAAAAATATTTCAAATCATCGACCACGGTTCCCATCCCAAGCCTTCTAATTTTCTCGGCTAATAATGGATCCTCCTTCTGCTTAGAGGCAATTCATTCGATCAACACTGGTCGAACTTCTAAACAGGACAACATGGCAATACTCTGACTAGAACTAGCAGTCGATCTTAACTGCACACCACAACTGGCCAAAGCTTCTAGATCCTTCCATTCTGCCAACATAGCCAACACCACATTCTGGTGTTTTCTGCTAAGAGCATATGCTACTTTGTTACCATTCCCTGGGGTATACTCTATACCAAAATAATAAGCGGCTAAAAACTCCAGCCACCTCTGCTATCGCATATTCAACCCCTTCTGAGAGAATAAATATCTTAGAGACTTATGGTCGGTAAACAACTCAAATCTTTCCTCAAAGAGGTAATGCCTCCAAATCTTCAAGGCAAAAATCACTGCAGTTAACTCCAAGTCACAAGTAGAATATCTTACTTCATGCGGTCTCAGCTGCTTAGATGCGTAAGCAACAACTTTGCCCTTCTACATCAACACTACTCCTAATCCAGTCCCACATGCATCAGTGTATACTACCAACCCTTGGTTCCCATCTGGAACTACTAACACTGGAGAAATGGTCAACAAATGCTTTAACTTAAGGAATGCTTCTTCACATTTGTCGAACCAAACAAATTTCACTTCCTTCCTGGTAAGCTTAGTCAATGGCACTGTTATCCACGAGAAGTCTTTGATGAATCTTCGGTAATAACCAGCAAATCTAAGGAAACTTTTGATCTTGTTCATTGTCTCTGGTCTCTTCCAATTTTTCACAGCTTCAATCTTATCTGGATCGACTAACAATTCTTTCTCTGAAACCACATGACCAAGAAACTTAACCTCTTTCTTCCAAAAATGACACTTGGAAAACTTCGTCTTTAGTTGATTCTGCTTCAGCGTCTCTAGCAAAACTCTAAGATAACCTTCATGCTCTTTCTCATCCTTAGATTATACCAAAATGTCATCAATAAACACCAACACAAATCTATCCAAATACTCTCAGAAGACTCGATTCATCAAATCCACAAAGAAAGCAGGTGCATTCGTCAACCCGAGTGGTATCACTAGCCACTCATATGAACCATATCTAGTATGAAATGCGTTCAAAGGAATGCTATCTTCTACCATTCTTAACTGATGGAACCCCGTCGCCAAATCCAACTGGGAGAACACTTTGCCTCCACTCAGATCATACAGATCATCAATTCTCGGCAAAGGATACTTATTCTTTATCATCCTTTCGTTCAACTTACGATAGTTGATGCACATCCTTAATAACCCATCTGGCTTCTTCACGAATACCGCGGCCGCTTCACAAAGAGAACTACTTGGTCTAATAAAATTCCTTCCTTCTAGATCCACTAGCTACACCTTCTATTCCTTCATCTCAGTTGGTGTCATCCTGCTAGGTTGTCTACTCACAGGTTCAACTTCCGATAAAAGATCTATTCGAAACTCGACAGCTCGTTTCGGTGGTAGTCCTGTAACCGTCTCAAAAACCTATGCAAACCCTCTTGTAATTCGAACCTGACTTATTTCTTTTCCTACTTCCATTGCACTTAGCAAAGCACAACAACTCTGGTAAGACTTCTCTACTGAGATATAATTCGGTTATGACTATCAGGGTGTCTCAAAGATATCTCCCCATCCTGGCAGAATATTCTGGCCTCATACCTCCTTAACCAATCCATACCCAAAATGATTCCTAAATCTATGAAATCATAAACATACAAACTGCATGCAAACTTATGACCTAACAAATCAAGTTCTAACTGGTCACATCTCATCCCCAGAGTTGCATACCCACCTATTAGATTCACAACCCTTAAGGAAGTAACAAGTTATGTGGGCTCTAAGCATAACCTATCAACCAAACATCAGGATATAAATAAATGTGATGCACCAGTTTCAAAAAGTATCCTAACTAATATACTCTAAATCGAAAACGTACCTTCCATCACAATCTTTCCTTTATCAGCTGCAGTAGGCTTAGCTGATGATCCAATAACAAAGTCCTTCCCTTTGTCCGCCCTGGCTGGCTCTAGACTCTGGTTTTTATAATGCCCCACTTGATCGCAGTTAAAGCATTTCACATTCTTCTTGTCTGTAGCCTTCTTTCCTTTTCCTGACTGGCACTCATTTGCATAATGAACTTTCTTATCACACTTGTAGCACACTAAATCAGCCTTTGCTTCTTGGTAGCATCCTCTATCTGGGCTTCCTTCTTCTTAAAGTATTTCCTCTTCTTCCCTAAGGACCCTGGGATTCAACTGGCTTCTCTCTAGCTGAAATGGCAAGCATCTCTTCATGGAAAATGGCCATCTCCACCACCACATTAGAAGGTTCTTGGGTATGGATCATGGTCATTCTAGCAAGCTCAGATCTTAGTCCTCGAATGAACCTCTCATTCATTTTGACATCAGTGTCAACCATTTCATATCCATATCTAGACAGCTCATCAAACATAGCAGCATACTCACTCATTGGCATATCTCCTTGAACTAGATCCATGAACTTCCTCATCAATGCTGACTTAGCAACTTTAGATAGAAACCTCTGCTCAAACCTTCTCCTGAAATCAACCCATGTCAGCTCTTCCTCCGGAACTAGCGGTAACACTATTCCACCAATGAAGCGCTGCCCTTGCAATTGCCTAGAGGCTAGCCTTCTCTTTTGCCCATCATCCAAGCCTAAATCAGTACAGATTCTTTCACACTTAGTAGCCAATTCTCAACGTCAACAGCATCCTCCGTTCCAACAAATGGTTTTCCATCCAGACTAGTGCAGTCTCTGGTTAGTTAGCATAGTTATATCCTACTGGAGCCACAAGATCATCTTCTCCAATGTTACTAGCAACCCCAGCATGCAAAAGATTAGCTAACAACTGATACACCATCCCTGCATCTACTGGCAGATTTCCATCACCTACATTGGCTTCAACATTTGGTTTAGCATTAGCCTCTCGACTTTGGTTCCTCCTGGTATTAGCTCGAGCATTTCCATTTGTTATGGTGCTTCCTCCACCAAAATTTCCTCTTTCGTTTCCTGCTTCCATATCTTCTTTCTCGTAAATCTACATACAAGCCTTAGTAAGATACAGAAGAACGGTCTAAGAGTGAGGGGAACATGTACTTACATATATAGCTATATATAAAACACAAGTACGTTACTATAGCGGCATCCCAAACCCCGATCATATTTTTAAATTCATTGGATTATATTTGAAAATCTTTTTGGTTTTTACTTTCTTTTAAAGTTTCATACACCTATGTTCTGATACCAACTTGTAACATCCCCCTACTTAGAAGCCTAAAACTAACGGCCACAGATGCTGCAATCATCCATAGTTATTAATTCTCGGCAACCAAATACGATGAAGTAAGTTTTCTTGATACATAGATACACATGATAATGGAAAAAATTTAAACTTCAAACAAAGTCACATTCCATTTCTAAACATTTCCAATTCATTACATAATCCAAAATTTGCAAATCATGTTCAAAAAAATATATTAATTACAATATACGCCAAGAGAAACATATGAAGATGCCCCCTTGGATGATCAGAGTATATATAGGAAATATAACAACTTTTCCATTACAAATAACACAGTAGAATCAAAAGAAAAGAGATCTCTATATAGTTATCATGCCTCCTGCACGTCTCCGGAAGCTTATTCATCTTAAGAGCTACCTGAAAACCTCAACTCTCAAACTACTCAAAATCAATTGAGTAGCCGAGAGTTTAAGGGGAAAGCATAAACTTCGAGTCAGACATAAAGCCTAGTATGAATAATAATTTTCCATCTCAAAGCATTTAGATATATACTGAGTCCACGCCGCTTAGTGGAATGAGTTTTCCCTCACTAGTATCTCAGAACTTTATAAAACAATATACTGTGCTCCTGCATCTACAATGGTTAAAACAATTCGAAACAATATAATATGATGATATGCAAAGCAAATGAATCAATTTTGGATTAGCCATCCCTATTCATTTTTGACTATTTGTCTCGATTATAGTTTCTAGGATTACAATTAACCTATTAGTTTTGGGTCTCTAAGTAGGGGGATGTTACATGAAGCTTCTCTCGATTGATCCAAGAAGACTTTGTAAAAGGACGATCCCCTATCTCGCATCGTCGTTTCCTGCTCTCCTGATGTCATTGAGCAGATGCAAAAAGACTTGGGAACTTCAACTCCTCCTAACGAGTTGAGCCCTTCCAAACCCATGTCACCTATGCCTTCAAGTGATTTTAAAAAAAATAGTTCAATCTATCTTGAACTCTTCATCCTTTGCTTCTATTCACCTACCTTCTTCTATTTCTGACCTGGCGGGTCATTGTCGGTCCCTAATTAAGCAACAACTTCTGGTACGTTTCAGATAATTTATCCTTCTTATTATTGTTTGTCTCGGAATGCTGGCTTATGTTATACTTTTCCTTCAAAATTTCCAAAAGCTGGCTCTCTCTTGAAGAAAATGTGTCAAAATCTTCAATCGAGTCCTCGAGGCTTTAAGAGGAAATTCTAACTTTGAAATGTCATATCACTTCCATGTTTGTTGATAAAGATAATGCTATAAAGGAACTGGAAAGAATGAGTGCCTCTCTGGCTCAGGCAGAGTCCATTATTTCTGAAGAGAGGAAAGCGAAACAACTTTTGGCTGATGAAAATATGGCCTTGAAAATGGCTTTAAAAGAATCTGAAGATGAGAAGGCTCGAATAATAGTAAAAAAATCCTCTCTCAGGAAGAAATTGGAGGAAAGGAGAAGTACCTTAAAGTTGGCTGTTAATACCATTTCTGAACCTAAGCAAAGTGTGTCACAGTTTCTAAGTACTTCCTTTGATAACATCATTGTAAACTCTTATGAGGAGGCTTATGCTTGCCTACGCCGACAACATTAAGAAATGTCTCAGATTTAAGATTTCCTTCACTCAACCCTGCTATCATCAATAGATTTATGGACAAATTCAAAGAAATGGAGCATGGTGTTGAAGTCCCTCAGAGAGAGGAAATCGATGCCTCCAAATTCTTATCGCTACACCAAAACAAGCAAATTCTAACATTTATAAGTGTTATAAATAATTTCAGTAACACTTTTTAAGTGTTACTAATGGATTGTGAGGAATGGAGCGACCAAATTTGTAACACTTATAAGTGTTACAAACATGCGTATTACTAACACTTATAAGTGTTGGTACCTAAATATACGGTAACGCTTATAAGTGTTGGTACAAAAATATACGATAACACTTATAAGTGTTGGTAACAAAATAAACAATAACACTTATAAGTGTTGGTACAGAAATATACGATAACGCTTATAAGTATTGGAAAATGATTATTTAGTAACACACACACACACACATATATATATATAACTATATATATATAACACTTAAACACAATGTTTAAATATAAACACTCTGCAAATAATGATTTCCATATCACAAATAATTCATCATACATATTCAATGCAAAGTTTAAACGCTCTGCAAATGTAGTATAATATATCATAAACAATTCTTTACATATCTAAAATACCACAATGTCATATATTCAAATATTATTACAACATAAGCTTCAATTTTTTTCTTCAAAATACACTTAAAGTTTAACTTACGGTTAACCTAACCATTCCTGATCATCCACTCCAAACTCTAATGGTTTTGAATATTCTTCAACGTCCAATACAACAATCCAAAGCGTCATTCTTCAAGTTCCTGCATTTAATATAAACACTCGATAAAAACTTGTAACTTCAAAATCAAAATGTTAAAGACTGAGTTACAACTCAGGTTCTATTTTTTTTGTATTTTTGAATTCGCAAACTTAGTATGCAAAATACATGTTAATCAAACTCAATTAGCATTTGCGAATTGAGTTTGCAAACCCAATTTGCATCGATTTGCTACATGCATTATTTAATATAAATTTGGGTCTTGAGTTTATATAAATTATCGTTCAAAATATGTAAAGTTGATAGTAGTGTTCACGCTAAACATGTTGCATTATACTCTAGGAACGAACAATTCTATAATAATTTGTGTCATGACGGAGGAATATTTGTTTTACAAAATGCTGAGACCTAATATTACAAACCCAGCACACTGAGAACAGTGCTAAGTTGCAACAACTAAGCATTGTTTCCAATTGCAAATGCAACTAGGTAGTGCTCAGTTCAGTTGCAACAATTGAGCACTATGCCCAGTTCAGTTGCCAGGTATAATACAGATGCGTAAAAGCTATAGCTTGCGAGTTTACATCATGTTTTGCAGGTGAAAAATATGGAAGCCCATATGGAGGTGATCACAATATTAGTCTTCTATAAGCCAACCATTTGAATTTTATACACACTTTATTCTTTTTTTCTGTTACATCAGTTATGCATGTACTGGTTGTAATAAATGGTGAACCCAGAGCTTATGGAGGTGTGACCAAATCTTTGATCAAGTCCCCTTTCTTCTTCTGATATCCAAAACCATTTGTTTTGGCGGTATAATTGCTGCAAGGTAGTAGGTTTTTTTCTCCCTCTTTTGGGGACACAAACTTATTTATAAAGTTACACTTAACAATGTCCGGTAATTATTGACAGTGCCTGCTGATTAATTATTGACAAAAACTGTGTTATTCACATGTTATCTAGAATTTAAAACACGGTTAGATTGTGACTGCATAATATACTAGTTATTCTTATAGCTACAAATAATAATATACAAGTTTAAGAGTTGAATTTTTAGAAGTTGAAACGATCAAGGAAAAGTAAACAACTATTGAGTAATATCATAGGTGAAAATCTAGAAGACCTTGTCTTTTCTGCTATGTCATGCAAAACTAGACTGACAATTTGGCCATCTCAGGCTACAATTACCGTTTGTGCACTGTTCAGTGCTTCTGCATTGCTGCGCAGCAGTGCATTTGTGCCATGTTCAGTGCATCTGCACTGTAGCCAGGCAGCAGTGCAGAAGCAGTGCACTGCTGAGCATCAGTGCATAATTGCGCATTTGTGCACCGCACTGGCAAGAGTAAGAATAACTTTCATGTTTATACTAACCTGTAAACAAGTTGCACAATGAATGCATTTGTCCACCAAGGCATTTGTGGCTTCCTGTAAGCCATTAGCAAGAACAAATTATGTTCTAGTGCACATTTTCCACTAATTATCTCTAAAAGCATCACAATAAAAAAGAATAAATCGGATTTATCTGTTAGTTTACCGCTTGATGCATATTCTGGAGCCAGGTACCTGCAATAATTATAGTTCTATATGAATATGTATGTAAATAAATATCAAGCAATAAGGAAAATGAAGTGAGAAAAATATTTACCCGAAGTTCCCATTACATGAGTAGATATGTATGCCACTGTCAGAAGATAATTTGGCTAATCCAAAGTCTGCAACCTAGAAAAACAAAACACAATACAAGAGTTGAGTTTACAAACATGTTCAAAATGTTTTACTGATTACAAACATTTCTTATATTGCATATAGTTGAAATCAAGCTACTTTTATTATTTTTCTTCTCTAAGTTGATTAAATTTAAGTTGGATAACAGGGTTTCTAAACTAGACATGTTTTATATTGTTTTTTTAGTGTTCTTAGTTTTTCTATTATCTTGGAACTTGAGTTTATTTCATTTACTTGCGTGTCTGAGGTTGCTTTTTGTAATTGAAAGTACTACTTATTTTTTAATTTCAGACAATAATCCGCTACCGCCCTTAATAAAGCATGTCCCACTAGGAGGAAAGATTTTTCAAGCTCAATGTGAACAATCAATCCAGTGATGGTTTTGAAATACCGTTGAATCTAACCTTGTCATCTAGTTGCCCTATCAGCAGCTCTAATTCCCTTTTTTTCAAGTATCAGCTCATTTTGATGGGATAACCATTAGAGATTGCTGAAGTCTCATTATTCGCATTACATGACTGGGACTTTAGATGACAGATTTCTTCTTTGAGCATTCTTTCTTCTTCTGATTCTAGTCTGAAATCAGAAAAATGATCACACGCCAAAAACACTTATATAGTTCTAAAAGACAAGTAATATGAAGTTCAGAGAACTATTAAATCGTATGCCTAAACTTAGTTATAGGTTTTAGATACAGAAATCAAATGGGTCATTACAAGTAATCTAACTGGATAGCATTAAGCAATTTCCCTTGAGCATAAAAGCATAATGTCACCCTGGATTGATTTTTATTACAAGGAAGAATACGCACATCCCCCTTTAACGTTACAAACTCCAAAGGTGTAACTGGAAGGAATGGTCAGAATGTAACTTATCTCTACTATCTTAACTTTAACGTATAATATTAACCAATTTTTTACCTCCTTTAACCGTCAATCCTTTTCCATAATGTATGGTGCTTAAAATTTGTAATATAAATAGGTCTGTGGATGTTAACTGCAAACAGAAATGTGGTCATTAGGTTTTTCTTCTATAAAATGTGAATAATTATTAAATTGATTTATCCAAATAGTTTCATAGTTAATGATTAACACAAAAAAGTGTACACACTTCATATTTAAAGTATGACCAAAGCTTTTTCATAAGAAATAGACAAAAACATATACATTTCATTCCAATACAACACAATAAAGATCCAAGCATCTGGTTTCATGATCCAGAAGTTTCATTTATTGATTTTACCAAAGATTATCATAAAAACGAATAGATAACCTTATATTTGCTTCTATAACGGTGTTCATCTTAGTTGTATATGTTGTAAATATAAAATTTAAAATAAAAGAAACATACATAAAAGTATTATTATAACATATAATCCACAACAAAGGTTTTTTTCCTCAACCTTCCCAAATGGAACAATATCAATTGAAATGAAAATCTATACCAGTAGTGCATATAGAAGCATGGGTTTGGTTCAAACTAGTTACCATCAATTGTCAAACTACTATGAAGCTAAATAATACCCCACTAGTGCACGCAGAAAAACAATATTAATTGAAATGAAAATCCATACCAAAGAAAGCACCAAACTTAGTAGAAATATCCCTTATGCTATGTTATGAAATTATCACTACACTGAAACAACATTAACATACATAACAAAACTAACTATTAAAAAATAGAATGAATGGTTTTGGTGCTATCATAATAAAGCAGATATCAGTTGGCTTTACTGATTAACCTTGGCATGTCTAGTACAGAATGATTTCAAGCAATCCAGGCTATCAATCAGTGTAGGTGGATCAACTGCAAAAGTAATTCTTAACCAATTCTTCATTCCCACTGCAACTCCTGAAAGGAAAAAATATAAGCTTGGATAAGTAAACCAATTTCCAAAGAAGAAAAGAATTTGAATATAACCAATATATATTAACTATAACAGTGTTTTTACCACTGTACTTTTGATCTGTAGTTTGGATATAAACCTTATTATCTTTCCCAATTCAAGTTTAGAAATACAAAGTTAATTTCATTTGTAACTTACCTGGAAGAATAATAACAGACTCTTCTTTAGCTAATTTGCTGTAGAAGTCCACACAATCTGTAATGCCCTCCAAATAAGGTAGGTTCAATTTAACCTGAATGAAATCATGCCAAAAAGTTCAGTCAATATAACAAATCAGGACATGTGTTAAGTTAAAAAGAAGAAGAAGAAAAACTCACCATTACAAACATGGATCCCTCAGGTTTATGTGGGAAAGTGATGCCCAATGTCCTCTAATCTCTCCTATAGAACATCCGAAGCATGTTTCAACAAATTTACAATCCTACTGAAGAAATCATCTTTTGTGTTTTGAAGAATATCGGGTAGAGCTGCCTGAAAAAAAACAACAAATATATACAGATGTAAAAAATCTTCAACAAGCTTGCAGGTTGTGAATGAAAGTTTACAGTTAAATAAACCACTAGATATGTGTTTTTCTTTACAGATACTAAAAAATTATAAGATACTAACCTGAATAAAAGTCCATGTGACTGGCCCATATTGACTACTTGAAGATGCAAAGGTCCATGTGACTGGCCGCCTGGAGAAGATGATTGCCGCTGGAGAAGATGGTCATGATTGCCGCCTCAGTTGAAAGTTGCTGCCCTGATTGCCGCTTGGAGATACAGGTTGTCGCGGCGTCGATAAATGAATAGCTACCAAAACCTAGATTAGTGATGTTGCGGCCGCCTCGATAAATGAATTGCTACCATCTCGACGAATGAATTGTCATGGCTGCCGCAGCGATGAACGATTTTTCGAGAGACATCGTGAAACCCTAGATGAGATTTGATGAAATTAGATTATATGCGGCCAACCAAGCCAAGCTAAATAGGTGCTTTAAAGTTACAAAACAACCCATTGAAAAATCATTTATTTACGAAATTACCTATTATTGTAACACTTTTTTATGTGGCAATCGTTATTCAGAAATTTTTTATTTTTACCAACACTTTCTGAAGTATCTTAACGCTTTTTAACTGTTAGTAGTTCGTAACACTTATAAGTGTTAGATATTGAGAAATATAAAATGTTGCAAAATCCTTGATTTGGTGTAGTGTATCTTTTGAAGTCCCTTTTATCGAAGTAGACTGGGATTCTGATGAAGAAGGTGATGAAGATGAAACTGCCACTGAAAGAGGCGACAATGATGACGATGATGATAACAACAATGATGATGGTGATAATAATTATGATAATGAAGATAAAGGCAAGGGTTTAGGTGGTAACGAAGGTGGTCACACCGACGTTCATGAAAAAGATGATGATTATATCACTAGGGCTTCAAAAAACCCTGATTCGAGTGTTCGTGAAGCGAGTCCACTTGAACTTCCCGAGCCTTCTAACTTTCAAGAAGGGACTGCTGACATTAATGTTGAAGAACAAAGAGAGAAAAATTAGGCCCCTCAAACTTTGGTCCCTGTTTCTCAGTATGGGATTCCTTATCTAAAAGGCTTTCAATTCCAAGGTAACAATAGTTGACATCTTTTATTTTAGATAAGAAGGAAATCCATTCAACTTTATAAAACCAAGCTTGAAACAAAGCAAGAAGTAATAAATAACTTATATAGAGAGTTAGATAAGCAGTTAAAAGAATAGAATACCCTCTCTGACAAGTATCATAGGCTTAACAAAAGTATGGCAGTGTTAGTGTCTTTCGAAGATCAAGAGGCTGCCCGCCGACTAAAGAGAGCATGCCTTCGGTATGATAAACTATTGGAGGAGAATTGGAAACTAATTATACTCTTTTGGATGTTGGTTGAAGAGAGTGATATACTTGTAGATTTCTTATAAAAAGCCTATTGTAGGCATCCAACTGTAGATTTTTCGTACTTAGGCGATTTTAGTGTGGGTCTACTTAGGCGTTTACATAAGAGATATTTGGATGAGTTTGGATCTGATCCACATCTGAGGGCTTGCTGGAATTTACCATGAGTCAAACCGATTCCTCTTGAGTTGCCTCTTGAAAAACATAATATTATAAGGACAAATTTGTTTCAGAATTATTCAAAAAGTCAATTTTTTACAAACAAGATGAACATTTGTAGTTATGTAATAACATTTATTTGTAAATTTTCTATTCTAGCTTTCTTTTATGCTTAGTTATATTTTATTACATTATTACAAAATAAATGTCTCTCGAGCTGCCTCGTTTCTAAGGACTATTTAAGCAGATATGTTAAACTAAGAAGAGATTATCTAGAAAAGGCTTCACTTTTGAAATCTTCAAAATTAGCCAGATACTGCTTTCTTAGAGACTTGCAGAGACTTTACATATAACACCCTCGCCTTTGTTTCAATTTTCTTGGCAAAGACAAATAGAAACTTCTTAAGGAAATTCGAACATATCATACCAGATTAATATGTGGTCGTCATAGACCTCCTGCCGGGGAATGAGATTATAGCAAATATCCTCCAGTTATTACCCTGGAAGAATTTAATGCCCTTTTTGATTCCATAATTGCTCTTTTAGCTAATTCCTTAAATAAAGTCAAAAATGGTGTTTCTTAACTTTAAATGTAAACAAGTATCTAATGAAATTGTACTTTTTGTTTCATTTCTACACGCGTTTCAATAAGCAAACAAATGCCTTCAGTGGAAAGCTATATATCAATTTTCGCTATGCAACTCTGATTACTACTAGATCCTCTTACTCAACTCGTCTCATCATAATTTAGAATTTTGAAGCATTCGACATAAGATTTGAATCAGGGATTTTCATAACTTAATTGAACTACCTCATTCAATATGTTAATATATTTCAAAATTCTGAGCTAATACTTAAAATTTGTCTAAAGTTTAAACTTTGAATTGAAAGTTAGTTTAAATTATCACCAAATTTTTTTTAATAACTAACACTTCAATACTTCATATAATTTATATAAATCAATTTAAAACTTTATATATATAAAACTTCATAAATTTACACAAATTTGGATCTACAATATAAATTATCATTTTCAAATTGTAAATCAATTCAAATCTTTATATAATTTATATAGTTTAGTTTAAAATTTAATATAAATAAATTAATTTATGTAAATGATAAGGTAAAGATTTGTGATTAAAAAATTAGATTTAAATACATCATGTCATAACTCACTTAAATACGTATAAATGATAAATTAGTTTTTTTATCGCCAGAGCTGGTGGCGAGGAGACTAGTAGTGGTAAATAGCTGCGACCAGGCTGGTTAGCGGCAAATAGGCTGGCGGCGGTAGAGAAATGCTGACGGCGACGGAGATATGCTGATGGTGGCGGAGATAGGCTGGCTGGGGACGACAGAGAAATGCTGGCTGCGGCGACGATAGGCTGGGGGCGGTAGAGAAATGCTGGCGGTGATTTCAATGTAGGGTTTTTTCATATTGAAAGGACTATGTTTTTTTGGTGTTTGATATCGAAGTCGAGAGGATTAAACACTTTTTTCCTCTGCTGGACTTGGAAAGGTAACTGGGCTGCATATTGGGCCAAATACCAATAATTTGTTTTCTCCAAGGCTCCGCAAGGCATGCATTTTTAGCACTTTAAAACTGGAACGAGCCTCTGTTCGATGCTAGGACGTTTTAACGCTACCCGTGCTTAGGTAAGGGGTTTAATTTTTAATGATATTCTATCTCCAATTCGTCGTATGTTTTGCAATTTTTTCTCAAAAAGATTATGCCAAAGCATTTCGAGGTTTACGCCTTACCTCAATGACCGAAAATGTCTTGCGTACGCTTCCGTCTTTTAAAACAATAATACAAATTATTTTTGCAAGCTCACAAAGACTCGGTTATAATTAAGAAGGGAGAATTAATTTAAAGGACAAAAATTTGTATATTTTTAGCCTGAAGGACACGACCCCAATATTTTAACCACAAGGACAAACATTTTTCTAAAAATTATTCATAAAGACAAACATTCTTCCAAAATTATTCATAAGGACAAAAATTCTTTCAAAACTGCTATCGAACTAAAAACTGATACCTAAAAACTGCTACCGATAACTACAAACTGATACCTAAAAACTGCTACCGATAAATAAAAACTGATACCTAAAGAAAGTTGTTATTAAGACTAAAATACTGAAGGTTTGTCCTTGAGGCTAAATTGTTGAGAAATATTGTCCTTGACAATAATTTCCTGAAATTAAGAATTCATAAGTGGAATTCTTAACTATTATAAAAAAATACATTAAACATTTAATTTAGTTCATTTTAATGCCTAAAATGGAGGCCCAATTAGAAAGCATCATTGTTTTAATGATCAATACTAATCGTTAAGAAGCAAAAAACATTTTCAGTTTTAAAATCCAAGTTAAATGAAATTGCCTACAACATGCATGATATTTCATATTCTCAACCTATATTATAGTTAATGGAATACACAAGAACCATTGTGTTTCATAAAGTTGACTATTTGAAATGAAATTTCAAATCAGATCTCAACAAGAAGTACTAAAAAAAGTACAAAAAGCACCAATCTGAATGATCTACATGCTCGACGTGTGCATATCAAAATAACATGACCACGAGACCTCATGTATGCTTTATAAAAATTCACTTATATCCCAAATTTGTACGTTAAAACTACAAAAATTTCTATTTTTAGGTTAAAAACTACTTCAAAACCTATGAACCATCCACTATTAGAAACTCAAGAGTATGGTTCTGGGAAGCATTAAGGATAAACCATTCACACTGCTTTGTAAGAAAATCTCTACTTAAATTAAAGTTTTGGAAAATGATTGAACTTCGATATCTTGGTTTCATTTTACTTAATATCAAGCCTAATGTTAAAGAAAGTAAAAGGTTGAAATTACTACTTGCATTGACATTTCTTTCTTATATCTTCAATCTTTAAATCCTCTCCCAAACACTAATTCTTCATAGTCTTCAAAACTCATTCCACCACATCCACCTCTGTCTCAATCTTTTCAGTCTACTTTGGTCGAACTTAAATCTTCCCCAACAGTACAACAAGAAAAATTGGGGGATATGGCCAGTAACAGCGCGATCAATTACAGAAATCAAGTGATCCACCGTAATTGTAAATCAGCATTCGGATCCCAAACTCACAGTCACTTATATCATTGGAAAGAGCATCGTCGTAGCTGATGCAATATGTGTTGAACAAAACGAAGCATGGATTCATCATGCCGGCCCAAAGGTATTTAATAACCTATATGGAAAAAAATCATCATTTTTATTGCCTTGTTTCTGCGAAAACAACAATACTTTTATATTTAAAGCTGAAATATAAATTCGATCTGAATTTAAAATTGATTGTAAAATATAGATCAACTACTAATTTAGATTACATGTTAAGACAACAACATGCCAACATGATATCATAAGATATCAATACATACCGACACTACAAGGAGAACAGTGATTTCCGACGGCTGAAAATCGTCGGCGGCCGTCAGAAACCATCGGCGGTCGTCGGAAAAAGCCGTCGGAACATACGTCATCGGGGAGTAGTACTTCCGACGGAAGTCGCCGTACATATTCCCGACGGCTTCCGACACATGTCGCGACCCGTCGAAATCCGTCGGAAAAAAAGTCTTATAGGTTGTCGGAAGCCGTCGGAAATTGGCACCTGTAAACTGTCGAAAGCCGTAGGAAACCGTTGGAAATCTGCTGTTTTTTTATACTGCTGCAAATATAGCCTTCCATCCACATTTCTTTTCCAAAAACTATTACACCAATACTTCACAATCCAATATATAATATACCAACCAAATATCAAAACCCAAAGTACACAAATTAATCAAACACACAAATTTATCAAATAACATCAAAATAAAATACATAATATACATAACCATTCCAACAACCCCAACAATAAGTGTTATACCATGTTATACATACACAAAATCATCAACATCCACATTATTATACAACCACACAACCAAGTGTATCAAAAATAATCATACAAAACTAAAAAAATAATACATGAAAAAGCAAGAAAGTAATGAATCAATCTCCTCCAGATCCAGAGCCAGCCGAGGAAGGGAAGCGGCCACCAAACTGCTGCATGTACTCTAACAACTGTGTGGTCTGCATGGCCTGTTGGCGGTTCTACTCCTCCAGCTGGGACACTCTAGTCCGCAATTCTTATATATCGGCTAGATCGCTCTGAGCTCTATTCCGCCGACCCCGTCTTTGACTGCTGGCCTGCAATAAATATTAAATTTAGCTGTGTGATCTCTATATCCAAACTTATTACTGACTAAATATGTGCCTAAAACGCCGTACAAGATGTGGCATGTGAAGAATCTCCACCTTAATTACGTGAAGGTGTGGGGTTGTCCATCCTACATTAAGGATGTCAGTTCCAATAAGCTTGTGGCAATATCTTTCTTATAAACCAATGGATATATTTTCTACAACCCTGAGGATCATTGTTTCTCAATATGTTGTCTTTTTGGAAAAGGAATTTCTATCGAAATAAATAAACAGTGAATTTGTACAATTGGATGAGTTCAAGGGTCGAACATTGAAACAGAACCAATGTGAGAACTAAGTTAACCCATATACGACAACATGCAACTTATTAGAAAGTCTAGCAGATTATCTCATGCACCAAAGGGATACTATTGGTTTCTTATGTTTGATGGAAGGAGGACCATGTCTTAGATGACGACACTCCTTTATCATTCCAACAAGCACTACAAAGTAAAGCCTCTTCACTCTCGCTTGAGGCAATGGATTTCGAGATGGATTCCACATATGAGAACAAAGCATCGACTTTGTTTGATATACTGAAGGGAATAAAGTCCATCGGTTGTAAATGGATTATTACGAAAAAACTAAATGCGGATAGACAAGTGGAGACTTATAAAGTAGTTGCTAAAGGGTTTCATTAAATTCAAGGTGTTCATTATGATGAGACCTTTTCACTCATAGCAATGTTCAAGTCCATTCGGATTATGCCGATTATTGTTGCATTATGTGGTCACGAAATATATAAAATGACTTAAAGACAGCATTTCTAAATGTTGATTTAGAAGTGACCATTTACATGTCAGAACCCAAGGGTTTTAAGGTCAGTGGGAGTGAAGGCAAGACTTGCAAGTTATTAAGGCCTATTTGTGGATTTAAACATGTTTTAGAGTTGGAATAAATGTTTTGATAAAGTAATCAAACGGTTTGGTTTTTATCAAAATACAGAGGAAGCATGTGTATGCCTAAAGGAACAGGGCAACGCTATCATATCTTAAAACAATATTTTGATGGTCTGCTGTTTATTGGCAATGATGATTCATTACTGCAATTAGTGAAAGATTCGCTTTCGTAGAATTTATCCATGAAGGAATTAGGAGAAGCAACCTATATACTGGTAAAAGGCTATTGGGATTGTCCCAGTCCTTGTACATTGATACCATATTAAAAAGGTTCGGTATGGAGATTTTCATGCTTGGAAATGTTCCAACACAATCCGAAATCATCCTTTCTAATAAGGATGCTCCTCATACTGATGAGGATAAATAGCATATGAAGAGGATGCCATATGCTTCGACAATCGATTCCATAATGTATGTTATGTTATATACAAGACCGGATGTGGCATACACATTTGAATGCATAAGCTGATACCAGTCTAATCCTGTAGAAAAGAATTAGATAGCTGTAAAATGTATCTGAAGTTTTTGAGAAATACCAGAGACTTATCCTAATATAAGGGAATGGAGATCTCCTTATGAAGGGGTATACCAACTCAAGCTTTCAAAGTAATATCGATGATAGTAAGTTAGTATTGGGTTATGCATATACCATCAATGATGGAGCTGTTAGTTGAAAAGTTCCAAATATGAAACAGTAGCTGATTCCACTATGGAGGCCAATTACATTACTCTCAATGAAGTAGATAAAGAAGAGGTATGGATGCGCAAGTTTTTAAGTGAGCTTGGAGTGATTCTCGATAAAGAGAATATAATAAAATTGTTCAGGGATAATAATGAGGCGATGCAAATCACAAAGAAGCCCAGAGCATATAAGAAATCATGAAACGTTCTTTAAAAATTCCACCTCTTCAGAGAATTTGATCAGAAGAAAACGGGTGTGATACATATTGTAGATACCAAAGATAACATAGAAGATTTATTCACGAAGGGTCTAGCTCAGTCGGTTCTCGAGAAGAGGATCAAAGAGATAGGATTGAGGTTCCATAATTGTCCTCAAGTGCAGTTAGGATATTGATGGAGTTAGGAGTATTACCTAGCGGAAATTAAGTAATTTATTGTAAATTATTAACTCTGTAATAAAATCTCGTTTTTAATAAAATAATTCATAAATAGTGTGTCTGTGATAGTAATTGCAATAGTTGTAATCATGAGTATTTTATCACAATATAATAAACACATCATTTTAAATATTTGTGGTCAAGGCGTATCGAGATTGGATATCGATACATTCGTTGAGACTAAAGTACGTAACACTCATCAAATGTTGGGTAGTGAATTACTCATGGCAGTTGGAGGTACCAAGGGGTTACATATCGATAGTTGTTTGATAACTATTGAACGACTCATTCGATAATTTTCTGTTGGTTAATATGACTAAGGTCAAACAGAAAATATTGATATAAAAATATTACATAGCTCTCTTGACTTGGGAATACCGTTGATATTCAATATAAAAGCTCCGCTTGAATCATAGCATAGCGTCTATCGAACTACTATAGTTGTGTCGAGTGGAAGTATTAGAAGTGAAACACTATTCAACAGAGGATTCGTCTTCTCATTTATATGAGGTTAGTATCATGGTCATCTGAAGTCAACTCAAAGTCAAAACTTCTGGTCAGATAGTTTGGTTAATAACAATTGTTATTAGTAAACTAAGGACTTTGTATTTGGACTATAAAGTTGAATATAGATGACACTAGAATTTTGACCATTGCCAAATTCCATAAGTCCTAAGGGATATAGTGTTGACAAAGAAAATTGGTGTTAACAATTGTCACTATCGGGTAACGCTTAATTATGTAAAATTGGATTTTACCATAGTTATGTAAGTGATAAATTTGGCTGTAATGTCACACCACCTGCTATGTAACATGTGAATGATAATATTCAAATTGTTCGATGTTAACTGCTGACCGAATTTACACCTAAAAGTTACACAACCGAAATGTTGAATACTCCTATTATCACATGATTTAATACATCGTAATTATTATAAATTAAAAAAAATTAGTATTTATGAAATATTAATTATATAATTTTATTTAGTTTGTGTTGATCAATATTAAATGGTGTGTATATAATAGTTATAAACATTTGCAATGATATCGATGTGCATTTGAATTAGATCTTAACTTGGATGGGTCAACCTTCAACCTTTCCGCTATGGTAATTTGATCAATTGGGTCCGTAGCACTAGTGATAGCAACATCTTCCTCCTAGGATAAGGATGCTTCCTCCAGGTTTTCCAACGTGACTATTTTCTCAGAATCATGCCCTGGATCGGAATTTGTAGGAGGAACATGAATGATAAGTTCCGTGGTGAGGGAGGTCGTTGCGGTGAAAATTGTTGTAGGACCCAGACCTTGGATGGCCGATGGTAGGGGAGGAAGTTGCAGATGACCTACAAGTTGATTAAAAGAAGTGCTAGGGAGTAGTGTTTAATTACTCTCGCTCTATGGCATTTTGTTCTCTGAGCTCCTTGGGGAATTGCACAATGATAGTATAATCGACCTCGATATTCAATTTCTCGTTCTTCACTAAAAACAGATCGCCTACAAGCTTTTCAATCTCGGCACGGAGCCTATAGATTTTGGTTACTTGGTCATCAATAACTTTGCTCTTAGCCCGGACAGTTTCATCATTTGCAGTGAGGGCTGGATCCTTTTCGATAAGCTGTGTTTTCAAAACTGCATTTTCTTCATGCATAGATTTCAAAAAACGTTTACCATAATCTCAGCTTGATTGTAGGCTCGTTTCGTCTCCTCGTCAAAATTTTAGTTTTCTCCTTGGATCTCATAGGTTTATCTGTTTCTACTTTAATTGCCTCCAAATCAGCTTTATACCCTCTATTAGGCTGTCGTATTTCTTCTTGTAGAAATCCCTTAACTGACCTCATACCAAAAACATTCAATCATCATCACCATCGTCGACCACTATAGTATGGCCACGGTCTAATCGTCCATCATAACCTACCCAAGGATCTTAGATTAAGAGTTAGAGATGAGGAGGGTTTGGTATTGAAGAGGCACGAGAGGTCGCCAGTGATCGGAATGCGGATCTGAGGTCGACGGTGGTGATCTGAAGTCGGCAGCAACCTTAGATGATTGGTAGAAGTCGATTTGGGCTTGGAAATCAAAGGTTGCAGGATACTCGGCAGTAAGAGGGATCATTATAGGAAGGTATTCGAGCATGAACAGTAGAAAATAAGAAGTGAAGACGAGTGAAAAATTATCTAAGTACCCATAAATTATAGTACTCGGTGATAAGGACTCGATACTGAGAAGAACCACTGGGTACCTACACGAAATTATGGACCAAAAATTTGAAAAAAAAGGAAAAGGGAAGACATTACATACCGGTAACGATCCATATTTTTCGATAATTAAAAATATTAATTAAATAATATTTTAGAATTTAATATTGGAAGAAAACTAAAATTTATGATTTATTAATTAGGAAATAATTAGAATATAATTTAACATTATTGTTTGAATGCTTTTGACAACTATTTTAATGTAATTACAATCAATTGAAATAAATTTTAGGTTAATTTGGGTTATAATTGTAAATAATGAAATAAATTAAATTATGTTTTTAATGGTGAGATTGTATGTAATTGATTGAAATAGGTTAATATAGAATATAAAATCATTTTGGTAAGCAATCTATAACCCTTGGTTGTAAATAATAAGATGATGGATATGAAATTTTATTATAAAACAATTGTTTAATATCTTCTCATTAATTTATCCGTTTGAATATTAAATGGGTAACTAATTGAATTAAGGCAATTTAATGTTGAAATTATATGTAATTAATTGGAATTGGCTAATATTGAATATGAAATCAGAGATGTGTAAGTAGTTATAATATTTGTTTGTAAATAATAAAACTTATAAATGTGATCAAGTTACTTAATAGTAACAATGGTTTGTTTATCATCCCATTATTTAATATGTTGAAATAGCTTGGAAATCAATGAAAATGTAAATGTAACTAAATATTATGGTTAATATGGTAAAAGATGATAATTGTAGAATATTAATGTAATCAAAATGAAAACTAGTGTTTGATGAATTTATATGGTATTGAATGATTAAATAATAAGAATGTAAATCAAAATAAATGAATTTATTTGAATTTGAATTATAATTTATGAATTTATTTCAATTGAAATTGAACATTGTAATTTGTGCAATATTAATATTGGATTTGACATGGAAATTTGTTTTAATAGATTATAGATGTCTAGGAAATCAAAAACGATAAAAATTGTTAACTTTTAAAAATAAATTTAAAAGGTGGTTTAATTAATTTAATAATAATTTATTTAATTAACGTGAAAATAGCCATTTTGGCCATGACCACTGTCTCGGATTTTGACGAAACCAGTTTCATCGGATCCGTAACGGTGAATTATTGTAGGATTTTAAGTTTCGTAGCGATCAGACTTGACGTTTGATCGTGCGGGCTCGTTACGCGTAGAAATCAATTTAAAATAAGCTGATTTTAAAAGCTAAATTCTTCGTACAATGGAAGTAGGACTTGAAACCTGTTCAATTGAATTTAAAAATATCGAAAACATCTATTTTGATATATGGGATGACCTACTTTCGTTTCGGAGACGGAACGGGTTTTTTGGGTCGTTATTGTCGTTTCGAACCAATCCAATATGCTATTCATTCTTATCGGGCATTGTTCATATAAATAGCTTTGTTTCTCAAACCCTAGCAGTCTTTCAGTCAATTCTGTACGTACATCAACATCTATATGTTCCTTTTTCTAATGGTAGAAACCAAATTCCAATTTCAAATCGAAAATCGAAAATCAAACTCCTCAAAACTATAGCAAGTTATATATCGTTGGAAAGTTCTCGACGAGCGCAATCTTCTACAATGATTTGTTTTTCGATTCGGATCATGGTTTGGCCAGAAATTGGTGATTTATTCCCTGCTGTTCATATTAGGTTTTGAGATTGGACGGTGGCTCTTCATCCGATCGATGATCGGGAGGTGGCGTTGGGAAGGTGGTGACGAGCAGGTCGTAGATCGTATATTCGTTCATGCTAGATGGTCTCCAATTCGCCAAAAAACATGCTCAAAGCACGGTGGTGGTGTACGACCTAAGGATAGCCGGAGTGGTGCGCGAGCCACCAGTAGGAGCGCCTTGTTGTGGTGAAGCTATTGGCGTTCTTAGATCGTGATGTTATCGAGTGTAGTGGCGGCGACAATCCATTGAACGATGGCGGCTGGTAGGGTTCAATGCGATCGATCTAGAGATGGTAGGGTTTCGATCGCGTTTTGCAAGGTGACGTGTCCTCTTTTCTATTTATTTTATAAATTATTATATTTTAAAATTCTCAAACCTTCTAACGACCATAACTTTTACATACGAGGTCGGATTCATGACACGGTTTATTCCGCTGCGATTGTATCAAAATTCCGGACATTATGGAACTAGTATGGATGAATTCTGAGACTGTTAGATTTTGGTCTATTTTTGGATTTTAAATCGTCGACAAAATCAAAGGTGAGTGTTTTAACCCACTCACGAATACTAAATTATCTTGTGTTTGTTAAATTAAATTTATGGTGTGATTAGAAATTTATTAATTGTTGTTTGGTAATAAAAATTGTCAGTTACGTTAAATTTGAATTTATATTGAATTGAATTACCATTTAATTAATATTGAATATAAATTGCTAGTTAAACGCCTGATAATGATAACCAATTAATTGTTGTGATTTATTGGCTGATTTGGATGTCGAATTTGTGATGGATGTTATTGGTTGACATTTTGGATGATTGGATGTTTATTTATGTCTATATCTATGTTATCCCTTTGGGTTGAAATGATACATACCCGAACGATCTTATAGATTAGGGAAAATCGTTATGGGTTGAAATGATAAACCCGAGCGATTTTCATTGATTTGGAAATTTTTTTATTTTTGATACTGGTTGAAATGATATATATATATATATATATAATTTCTTGAATTTGGATTATCTATTGGAATTGAATTATTTGAAAGGTTTGAGTTTTTAAATTCAAACTTCAGATTTATTTTAATTAAAATGAGTGAGATTAGTATTTCGAATTATTTGAAATCCTTTAGATAATTATATTCACGTTATACACTTGATTGGAGAAGGAAATCCCGTAACATCTCTGAAACCATTGCATTAATAATTCTATTTTACTTAATTTAGTTTAACTTACATAAGATCTTTTAGTTCTGACTCGAGTGTTTTGTTTTTCATTACGCTCGGGTCAGTCTGAGCTTTTCAGTGTATTAAAGATTATTTTCTGGAGGACAAAGACGAAGATTTAGTATTTTATTATTATCTATTTTAATTATTTACTGCATCCTGTGTTCCGCTGCATTATTTGTTTATTTCTGATGTATGTATAACTCTGATTTGAATTGTAAAAGTGTAATCAAATGTTATTTTCTAAAACAGCTTCATAAACTGTTTATTTGATTATTATATTTTGTCATTCCGCTGCGAGATTTTGTGTTTGTTTTCTTTCCTTCTCTATTATTTTCTTATTTACCCCATTAACAATCCTCCCTTTTGAATGGTTTAAATTAGACATGTGTGGTTTATTGTCGATTTAAATCATCCAAAAAAGGCGGGTCATTATAATACCTCCCTAAGACATGGAACAATCTCTAGAGTGTAGGTTTGTACTTAACTTGGAGAATGAAATTTCTACTACTTAAAGCAATTGAACAAATATCCATGGAATAAAGGCAATGCTTTGAAGGACCTCTTGGATAATCAATAGACGTACATAGATAATGGTAAAGGCTTGTCTTGTCCTAGAGCATGCTCTGTTTCCAAAAGAAGCATACTCTAGAGGCAAGTGTTATCCATCCTTTTGACCAAGCATGCCTTCACTCAAATTAGAACATCAGGACGAAGACAAAAGGGTTCAAAGACTTGGAAACATGCTTAAAAAGGAAGTAGGAGTGGAACCAAAGGATTAGAGAGTGATTGGAGCTAAGGAGAGTGATAGGTACAAACTAGATCTACTTGGTACCGACCTCTTCCTATGGCCAATCTTGGTTTTGGAGCTATGTCTTGTGAAGACTTGGATTGAGTAGTCATCGTGAAGTACACTTCTTAAGGAGTAGCCAAAATACTCTAAGGAAGTTCTAAAAAAACAGATATGCATGATTTATAATAGAACCTCTCAGAAACAATAAGAACTCTAAGGAAGTTCTAAAAAAAAATATAAGCACAAATTATATTAGAACATCTCGGAAGCAATAAGAACTATAAGAAAAGGTGCTCGAAATACAATGAATCGAAGTCCGAAGATAGAAGAACGACAGAGGAAAGGAGTGGTCCCTCTCCAAAAACCAGGTCGATACTTACTACTTTTGGTCGGTACCGATTTGATTTTATAGCCCAATGGACCTTGTCTTCCTCTCCTACATTCTCCGATCTAGATCTGGACCTGATATTCCATAGATTTGCGATTCTGCTAGATTATTTGCCTATAAATATGACACATATAGCATTGAGAGAAGGACTTTTGGCTTCCTTAGAGGATTTCCATATATGTGTATGCGCGTATATATTTCTCAGGGCCTTAAGTTAAAAAAAATATCCCAATATAATAATAAAATATTTGAAGTAAAATGGATTTTAGTACAAACATAATATATAGTATGATTTTATGTTTTATTAATATGTGTATATATATGTATGTATTTATAGTTTTCAGATATATGTATATATATAATTTATACATAAATATATATTCAGTTTAAATCTGAATAGAATATATGTATAAATATTTACATATATTCAATTAAAATCTCGTATGTGATTATATATACATATACACACAGAATTGACATAAAATATATGTATGTAAATATTTAATATAAGATGTATGTTTTTAGAATGGTTTTCGGTAATCAAAAAATTTATTTTAATTGGTATTAATTTTCGAGAAAAGGAAAAGAACTTTATTAATATTATTTAAAACTGCAAGAAAAAAAAATCTATGGTCGAATATATATATATATATATATTATATACATGCATATGATTTTTAATTTACTTAAGTCATATTTATATGTATATGTATGTATGTATATACCTTTTATATATAATATATTCTAAACATTATTCTAATATATATTTTTATTTATAAGTGTATAAAAAAAATTATTTCAAAATATATACATTATATTTATATAAAGGTTAATGTATTAATTTTAATTTGAAATTATGTAGATCTAGATTTAAAATTTAAATTTTGAATTTTAAATTTGATTATGAAATTATAATTATTTATATTAAAATTTGCAATTACTTGATAATATAATATATGTATATTCATAAATGTGTTTAGATAAACTTTTACATTTTATAAACTATATTTTATTATAAATAAAACTTTACATATATATTTATTATATACATACATAAATATTATACAACACAGATGTATACAGAAGGGCTCATATGTTTGTTGCAGTGTAAATCCTAGTACCTATACACGAGCATGTTAAACCATGTATAAAATTTATGTTGCACATACACACATATGTGTATATGATACACATATTATATTACACATATTATATTATATAATATAAACTTGACATTAAGTAAAACTTAGTTTATAAATTAAATTAAATAGTTATTTTATGTAAAATAAATTTAGATAAGATTTAAATAAATTTAGAATTCATAGGCCCGATAAGATCCAAAATGAAATAATTTTATTGAAATTTACCCAATTACCCCTCTACGTGCTAGACCAGATCCAACACCAGAGCTGTGAAATTTTGGCTAAATTAAAGCTTATAGATCTTTTTAATGAAATCCAATTTTACTATTATAAGCAATACCCGGTGCCAACATTTATTTACACCAATTATCTTCGTCAACATTATATCATAATAGGAGTCATGGAACTTATTTTTGTTCAAAATTTCTACATCGTCCACATTCAACTTGATTAGTCCAAAAATAAAATCTTTAGTTCAATAATAACACTTATCATTAACCGTACTACTCTGGCCAAAGACTTTGACTTTGAGTTGGTTATAGTTTACCATGATACTAACCTAACATAATTGAGGAGATGAATTTCTATTAAAAAGTGTTTCACTTCCGGTGTTTCAATTCAGACCCAACTCTGTTTGTTTGATGGATCTCATGCCACGATTTAACTATGATCAAATTGGACTATCCATATTGAAGTTCTACAGTTTCTCAGGTCGAGGAACAGTGTAACATCATCGCTTTAAGATTCTCTATTTGATGTTAGTTATATAACAAAAAGAAAACTCTCAAGTGAGTTATTGCATAGTTATCCAAGAACTATAAGTACATAACCCCTTGGTTCCCCCAACAGCTACAAGTAGCACATTGCCCAACATTTGAAGAGCGTTATGTACTCTAGTCTCAACATGTGTATCGATATCCCTTCTCGAAAATCTTGGCAAGGAATATTGGAAATAATATGTTGTTTTAAGGTGATAAACTTCTCATTATTGCAACACATTATAATTCCTACTGCATAACATATCATGTAGGGAGTTTCTATTTAATATATTTTAAATTAATTCTGTAATTAATTATGTTACAATATAATTAGTAGAAAGAAAGCACCTTTTATTTTGAAATCATTTATTAGGTTAAATATATGTAATAAATAATGTAATTTCCGCTAGAGCATACCCATAACTCTATCACAAGCAACTTAGCAAAAGAGTAAATGGATCGATTACGGCTAAAGCCATGTAATCAAATTATAGCCTGACTTATAAATAGTACTATATAAGTAAATAATAAAAGTAAATAGTGCAAATCGGTAAGAATCGATGAATGTTTATGCTCATAGGTTAGCATGTTGCTTCACAGATCGACCTATGGAGAACAGTGCTGAAGTTAGGATTTAAATGTATATATTTTTTATAAATAAATTTGTTTATTTTCTCATTGGTTTGTTGTATAGTTAGTGTTAAGTACCACATATACTATTCCCTTTAAGTCCTTTACGTCCTTGGTTCAAATTTGATTGATGCCATACACACACACACATACATACATACATGTATGTATATGTTTATGTGTACGGACGTACATACGTATTTATGTGCAGCAACCTGCGCATTTGACACTATTAACATTAAACTAATCAAAATGGGTTTTAAATTAAAGGGTGGTTTGGGTGTTGCATTTGTAACTATTGTGTAGGTCTTTCTGAGTTAATCTATTTCGACTTTGAATTTTCTATATTAGGAGTCATGTTTTAGAAGATGTTAACTTCATAAATCTAAAAGATTTACGCCTCCCACGAATGATTTCAACATTCTAGTTTGGAAAAAAAAATTAGTGTAGTTGGTTAAGGGAGCAGATTTCATTTGGCAAGAACATGGGTTCAACCTTGATTGATACATTTTTCTGAATTTTGTCAAATTGGCAAAAAATGTATTTTTTTTAAAATATTTTATTAAAAAAGCAAAAGGTCGCATTGATATCTTGAAGAAGAAAATTATTTTTATTAATGGAAGACATAACATGGCATTAAGCAATGTTCGATTAATTTCTTTTAATGAAGATAACCCTTTGAACATTTTGCTATTCCTTGATAACTAATTTTGTTCATACTTAGCGTTATAGTTTCGCTTCTCATGTATGTTTGAATATAGTCAGTATTTATGTACATACATATGTGCTAGACTCGTGTCTTAGTTAAGTTTCTACAGCTTAAGTGGTTGCTTTGGTCTGGATGGCCTTTGTCGTTTACTTGTTCATGCTTGATTGTTAGGAGTAACTGCATTCACGTTACACTATTTGGCTGAGGATTTTTAGACTGGTTCTTAGACCTTGCTATTTATATATGCTATTTTATTACTACCTTGCGTCCATTGGTCAGCCTACTAGCTTCCTATATGCATATTTGGATCTATAGATGTACTTTCTTCCTCCCTCTTTGCACGTACCATTTTCACATTACCTACATGCCAAGATATAGTTATATTGAGTCTTGTCTTAGGACCGGGGAGGGTTTTTATTTTTTATTCTTTGTATCGGTGGGTGGGGTGGTAGAGTTTTCTACTTGCTAGGCTTGCTGGCAACTCCTTTTTTGAAGTAGAATAAAATTATATATGTGCTCTCCACCTACGGAGGATCACTCATTTTTCTCTAAAAAAGATACTTTTTATGAACTTTTTTGAAAACTAACAAAAAGCATATTCGTGAGAAAAATTTATGTACATATGAGATAAAAAGTTAAAAAGGTATAGTTAAAAGGTATAGTGAAATTATGCACATATAGATGCGCGCGTAGACACACATGTATATATATAAATATATGTGTGTGTGTGTGCATGTTTATAGATATAAATTACAGATGTACCAACTATGTAAGTATGTGTATATACAATACGACGAATGTATTCAGTGTACTTAATTGTTGAATATGTATAAATTGCCTATATATTAAATTTAATGTACCATGGGAAACTAGTAATGAAAAGTTGTAATTAATGACGCATTGACTGACATAGAGGTAAATTAACCCATTTATTTCGAGAGACTAATTCCCTGTAAATATTGGAAATCAACCTATTTCATTTAAAAGGTAACTTCCTAATAGATTTGAAAATATATTCATTTGTTACTCTCTTTAAATAGTACATTTAAATTTCCACTTACTCGTGGGTTGGATGTTAAATTAGAAAATGAAAACGAGCATTCAATAAAAAGAAAAGGAGATCAAGATTCATTCAATAACATATACCCTTGGGTTTTGGAAGTGATTTGGGTTGAGACAGAAGGGAAAAAACACTATCTTCATTTGATCAGAAATAGAATTACACTGCCTTGATTCCCAAAAGGTTACATGGATAATCTTTTCGTATATACAGCTCTCAAGCCTATGGCTGAATTGTATAGGGTTTAGCACAGTGTAAACTAGTTAAACTTTTTCTCTCTTTCCATTCATTTCTAAAGTTTGTTGTGAAAGAAAATAAGAAAGAGATATAAATGCAGAAAACATCCACCACAACAAAATGACTATATTACAACTTTATGTTTAAGAATTTCACCCTTTGAAAGTTGTTAGTAAAATGTTTTAAACAAATTGATTTTTTCATGAAGTTGCAACAAAGGTTTTTTTACAACTTTTTGCATTTTGCTACTGTTATGGGTGTTACTATCAATAGCAACCTATACTAATGCCACTTAAACATTTAATAACATTAACTCATAAAAGTTACTCTAAAACCCATCTTAAACATTTTATAAAATCAAATAAATTTCATATTAGAAGTTAATGAGTTAAGGTATTTAATTATATTTAAAATATGCATGTAAATCAATATTTTTTGTAACCCGCTTAATGTTCTATGAAATATTATGATAATTAAATATATTTGACTATGTTACTTCTTTCTGTTACAATTGATTCTTATTCTTTTTTTTATTGAAACAACAACAAAATTAATAATGATTTGATATCCTTGATAGAAGTAGTAATAAATTATTTTGTACTATGTTCTACAATCACGCCAGATTTGGGTTGCACATTATTCTTTGTTATGTTAGTCTTAGTTAGAGATAAACAAATTACAAAAAAATGAAAATTTTCATACAATTAAAGTGACAAACCATATTCACAACCAAACTAGTTGAATTCAAAACGTCTATTTTTTTGAAAGTTAAGCATGGGCTAAGGGAGCCTGGCCCACTCTATTAAAATAAATTATGCACAAGATTAAAAGACAGAAATACACTATAGCCGAAGACCTAAAGGCCCAAAAGGATAAAAGAAAATAGGCTTAACCAATACCGGATTGCACTTGTATGGAAAATTCCCTGCTTAGTTAGACTATCACATGGGATTTGCTTATGGATTTCATGAAAAATCGAAGTGGCAAAGCAGAGCTTGTAGATGAAAATGTGAGAGTTCCTCTCTTTCCCAATTGCGAAATGAATATCTCCAAAATTGCAAGGAGGATATGTGAGTTAGTGAACTTCCATCTTGTATCCTTGAATATATTATACCATTCAATGATGCTAATAGGTGAGGGAGAATGAAATCTATCATTAGCAAGTAGTTTCTTCTAGATTATAAAGGAGAAAGGGCACTCAAAATGCATTGATGAAGCATTAGATGGTAATAAAAGATTATCCATTGATAAATTGGATGAAGAAATTTTGATTTCATTATTTGGTGAGAGAGAAAAATTAAGTTATGATTATGAAAATTTTAAAAAAAATAAGAAAGGTAAGTGTGGATGCGTGAGTGAAGTACTTGATTTGGTGAGAGGATAAATAAGTGAGAGAAGTGTTTAAGTTGGTGTGATAGTATCACCCATTGCTATAAAGGTTTTTAACAATTTTTGACTCTTGACTGTTGTACATATTAATTTATAACAATATTAATTTATAATTATCTTACACAAAGGTTGTAAGTGATTAAGTGACATGGTTGGTTGAAATTTGGGTCATATGCAAGGTCAAGTGCACAAATTATGGGAAAGAGAAAGAGTCCCTAGTTCATGTATTTGGTCAAAGAGTAAAGTATGCTTGCCTAATATGCATGTCAAGATGGCAAGTCTTTAGTTCAATATACAAGTCACAAGTCACTAGTTACATTTGCAAGTCAAGTAACTAAGAGAGAGAGAGAGAGAGTAAATATGCAAATTTTCATTTATACAAGTTCTTGATTACAAACTTTGATTTCAATTTGATATAACGACCATCGAAATCCCAATTCCAATCTCTTTCTTAAACATTCAAGAAATATGATAAAATGAAGAAGAATATTCACTTAGAGTTCCACCCCTTCTTAGTGAGGGGTATATGTATATTCAAAGAAGATCTAGACATAGATTTCTGAAACGCAACATTCACTACAAATGGGTGATCATGATTTGCTGACGTGGCACAGGTTCGAAGTTCCATGTGGCACGACTTCCTTTCTAAGTTAGGATAACATGGCACCGATTATCCAATCAAAGCTTTCCACATAGCTAGTTGGATGTTGGTTTCATGTGTAGTCAACCTATGATAGCATAAAAGTATCAACATTCCAAAGCTTACCTTCTCATCATTTGATGACTTGGTAGAATCAACCTTTGATGGCTTAATGGATTATTATATAAACTTTGAGATGTCACCCTAACGCAGGTCAAGTACTAGGTCGTGACCGACCTAGCAAACTCGTAGGTCATAACATGTTGATAAGTCGAATCCGACCTAAAGCTAAGGAGTTAACATCTTGTGAAGAACGATGGAAAGCTAAAGTCTTAGGTCGTCTACGACCTAAGGAATTGATAGGTCGCGAACGACCTAACTTTGCAGTGCAACATGGTGAACGTCCTAACATAGCACCAAGGAAAGAGCTATGACCTAACGGGTTTGGGGATGGTGAGTTAAAACAAGGAGATAGGTCGCTGGTACGACCTAACATGTTCTTAGGTCGCGTACGACCTAACGAGCTAAGGCATAAGTCGTGGGAACGACCTATCATGTCACCAGGGAATGAGCTACGACCTAACGGGTTTGAGGAGGGCGAGCTAAAACTAAGAGATAGGTCGCTGGTACGACCTAACATGCTTTTAGGTCGCGTACGACCTAGCAAGATAGGAAAGAGGGTGCTGGAACGAGCTAGCAGGGTGCTCCGACCTAACAAATCACGACCTATGTTAGGTCGCACGAAAAGGTCACAACCTATGATAGGTCGCTGGGTAATCTGGGAAGATAAGTCGCGAAGTATTAAGTCGCGAGGGCTTAGGTCGCGAAGTTTCTGGAACCGCTTATCTTTTAGGTCGCAAAACTCTGGATGTCGTTGGTTCTTATGCCGCATTGATCTCCGCCGTTGATTCTTAAGTCGCTGAAGGAAGCAGATGTAATGAAGTTAAGTCGCGTCTGTTTTAGGTCGCAAT
Source organism: Allium fistulosum (assembly GCA_030737815.1). Taxonomy (NCBI): domain Eukaryota; kingdom Viridiplantae; phylum Streptophyta; class Magnoliopsida; order Asparagales; family Amaryllidaceae; genus Allium; species Allium fistulosum. The sequence goes on from JASFAW010000014.1 coordinate 14,005,505, forward strand.
GTTTTAGGTCGTAGGTCGTTCACGACCTAAGTGTTGTTGTAATTACCATTTGTTAAGTCGAAAGCTGAGTTTTCTTAAGTCGTCTATTTAGGTCGACTGTTGTTAGGTCGAAGGTTATAGGTCGGAAACGACCTAAGAGTTGTACAAATTTGTGGCGTGTGTTGTAAAAAGCTATAAATAGGCATGCGTTGTACATTTTGAAGGTTGTTGATTTTTGAATAAAATTCTCTTTGTTAGCTTTGCGCTTTCATTCAAATTGGTAGTTGAGTGTAATCTCCTATCTCCTCTTTCGGTTAATCGAGTGCGCTCGATTCAACGATTGTAGAAGCCGATTCGCGGAATCAAGTGCGCTTGATCAACGCTTGAAGAATTGAAGATCTTTGAACCCGGTATCGTGCGCGATCAACGAGTTCGGGATAGCTAGAATTCGGTATCTTCGGATCAACGAATTTGGGCATTTCAGTATCTTCCAATCCACCAATTACTACTTTCACCGATCGAAGATTGTTTTGTTTAATCCGCTGCGTCAGTTTTGGTATCAGAGCTTGTTCTAACCAATCATAGTTAGATCGAGACTTGGAGCCTAATCATTTTGAAGATTGAAGTTGTTTGGCCGAGAAGTTGAAGTTTGAGCCGTGGCCGAGAGGAAGAAGTGTTCATCATTGTTCGAAGTTGTTTGATCGGATTTGAATTGGAGGCCGAAACTTTGTCCATCGTGTTCATCGCGATTTGCTACAAAGTGGAAGTTTTCGATCCGTTTCATTTTGGATCAAAGTCCGAAAAAGTGTTTGAATTTTGAAGTGTTGAAGAGTTTGTAAAGATTTCAAGTATGCCGCCAAGAAGAGCTAATCGCCACCAAAACGTAGAAGCTTTGTATCGAAGAGAAGAAGCTGATGAGATGGAGCAAAGAATCAATGAAAACTTTAGTGAGAAGCTTAACGAAGGAATTGGCCGGTTGGAGAAACTTATGACGGAGATGAATCAAAACCGGAGAAGGGTTTCACCTAAATCTAACCATGGGGGTAGTAGAGTCTCGCCACATTCCAATTGAGACAGAAGTGTTGAAAATGATCAAGGGCGTGGGAGGAACGTGAATGATCGTGAACGGAGGAATGTAGATAGAAGGGATGATGGTGGAAGACGTAATGGTAGCAGAGATGTGGGTGGACGAGATAGACAACGATATACATCTGATTTTGAAGAGGAATATGATGATGGTAGTGTTCGAGGACAAGGACGAGGACAAGGGAGAAATTACTCTGAGTATGATCACAAGTGGGAGTCGGGGATGAAGACTGAAATTCCTGAATTCAAAGGTGGTATGCAAGCGGAGGAGTTTCTAGATTGGGTAGCTAATGTTGAAGAGATTTTTGACTTCAAAGAAGTTCCAGAACATCGTAGAGTGAAGTTGGTTGCTACAAGGTTGAGGGGTAGAGCTTTGGCATGGTGGCAGCAGACCAAACTTACACGTGATCGGATGGGAAAGTCAAAAGTTGAATCTTGGGAGAAGATGAAGAAATTGATGAAAGCAACGTTCTTACCATACAATTATCAATCTTTGATGTATCAACGTTTGCAGAACTTGAGGCAGGGCACGAAGACAGTTAATGACTATGCTGATGAATTTTACCAACTGATTGCTCGAAATGATATTATGGAGAAGGAAGAACAACTGACAGCTAGATTTGTTGGGGGACTACGAATGCAGATCCAGGATATGGTTAATATGTTTGATCCAAGATCTGTAGCGGAAGCACATCAGAAAGCGTTGGCTTGGGAGAAGCAGGGACGACGAGGAAGTGGTGTGTTTACTAATTCTAACAATCAAACGAAGAGTGTTGGAGGAAGTTCTAATGTGTCTAAACCTATCAGTAGACCAGTGGTGAAGGAGGCTGAGAAGGCGAAAGTTAACAATGGTTTCAAATGTTACAATTGTCAGGAATTGGGTCATAAAAGCAGTGAGTGTCCAAAGCCAAAGAAGAGAACCATGATTGCAGAAGTTGAGGATGAAGATGGTGATGGGGATTGTTCTAGTCCAGTTGAGGAGGATGAGCAGGATATTGCGTCAGGAGATGAAGGTTGTAATCTAATACTGAGGAGATCGTGTTTAACACCGAACCAGGAAGAAGCTAGTTGGTTGAGAAGTAATATTTTTCAGTCAACATGTACTATTCTGGGGAAGGTGTGTAAGTTTGTGATTGACGCAGGAAGCTGTGATAATATTATTTCAACCGAAGCTGTGACAAAGTTGAAATTGAAGACAGAGAAACATCCGAGTCCATACAAGTTAGCATGGTTGAGAAAAGGAGGAGAAGTAAAAGTGGATAGACGAGTTCGTGTTCCATTCTCTATTGGGAAGAAATACAAAGACGAAATCTGGTGTGATGTAGTAGAGATGGATGTTTGCCACTTATTATTGGGAAGACCATGGCAGTATGATCGAGCAGTACAACATGACGGTCGGACCAATAGCTACAGTTTTATGTTTGAAGGCACGAAAATTATCCTAGTTCCGAAGAAGAGATCACAAGGAGAAAGTAAGTCAGAAGAGATTGAAGAGCTGAAAACTTTATTATCTTTGAAAGAGTTTGTTAAGGAGGTTGAGGAAGAGCCTGAAGTATTCTTGTTGATTGGACGAGAAAGCAGTGAAGAGGTTGAAATACCAGAAGAAGTTAAACCAGTTTTGAAAGAATTTGACGATGTATTTCCAGAGGAGTTACCAACGGAATTGCCACCGTTGAGGGATATCCAACATCAGATAGATCTTGTTCCAGGTGCTGTGTTGCCACACAGACCACATTATCGAATGAGTCCGAAGGAACATGAAGAGTTGCGAAGGCAGGTAGAGGAATTGCTTGAACAGGGGCGTGTGCAGGAGAGTTTAAGTCCTTGTGCTGTACCAGCTTTATTGGTACCCAAAAAGGATGGAACGTGGAGGATGTGCACTGACAGTCGAGCCTTGAATAAAATTACCGTGAGATATAGATTTCCAATGCCGAGGTTGGATGACTTGTTAGATCAAATAAGCGGAGCTACTATATTTTCGAAGATTGATTTGAAGAGCGGATATCATCAAATTCGTATCAGACCAGGAGATGAGTGGAAAACTGCTTTTAAAACCAGGGAGGGTCTATACGAGTGGTTGGTTATGCCGTTTGGCTTATCAAATGCTCCGAGTACTTTCATGAGGGTAATGAATCAAATTTTTAGACCATTCATTGGGAAGTTTGTGGTGGTGTATTTCGATGATATTCTGATTTACAGTGGGAGTCCAGAAGAACATTTGAATCATCTTAGAGAAGTGCTGATGGTATTGCGACAAGAACAATTTTATGCTGCAACGAAGAAATGCGTGTTCATGACGCATAGCGTTTTATTTCTGGGATACGTTGTGTCGGAAAAAGGAATACAGGTTGACCAAAGTAAAGTTGAAGCAATTAGAGATTGGCCGCAGCCCAAGACGATAACGGAAGTTCGTAGTTTTCATGGGTTGGCTTCATTTTATCGAAGATTTATTCCACACTTTAGTAGTGTGATGGCACCTGTTACGGATTGTATGAAAGGTAAACAGTTTGCATGGACGGAGGAAGCCGGGGTTGCTTTTGAGCAAATCAAAGAACTTTTGACGTCTGCACCAATTCTAATATTACCTGATTTTCAGTTGTTGTTTGAGCTACACACTGATGCGTCGAAGGTTGGAATTGGAGGAGTGTTGAGTCAGAAGGGACGTCCTATTGCCTATTTCAGTGAGAAGTTATCAGGAGCAAAGATGAGATACAATACATATGATGTGGAATTTTATGCTGTTGTGCAATCTATCAAACACTGGAGACACTATCTATTTCAGAAAGAGTTTGTTCTTTACACTGATCATGAGGCGTTGAAGCATTTACAAGGACAAGATAAGATTTCAGCGAGACATGCATCGTGGATTGCATATTTGCAGCAGTTTACTTTTGTTGTCAAACACAAGTCAGGGGTGACGAATCGAGTGGCTGATGCTTTGAGTAGAAGGAGTCACTTGTTGACTACACTGAAAGTTGAGGTGACGGGGTTTGAAATATTGCCAGAATTATTTACCGATGATCCTTACTTTGCAAAGTTTGTTGATAAAGTCAAGGAGGGAGAGACGGATGAGTTTGTGATGATAGATGGTTTTCTTTTTAAAGGAAATCGATTGTGCATACCGGAGGGTAGTATGAGAATGAAGATTATCAAGGAGTTACACGAAGAGGGACATGTTGGGAGAGACCGTACCTTACATTTGATTTCACAGTCCTACTTTTGGCCATCAATGAGGAAAGAGGTAGAGAAGTTTGTGGAGCGTTGTCATATTTGTCAGGTTTCAAAAGGAACTGCGACTAATGCTGGTTTATATATGCCGTTACCCGTGCCTATAAAACCATGGATTGATGTGAGTATGGATTTTGTGTTGGGGCTGCCAAGAACACAGCGAAGAAACGATTCCATCTATGTGGTAGTGGATCGATTTTCGAAGATGGCACATTTTATTGCTTGTAAGAAGACGGCGGATGCTGTTCATGTTGCTCAATTGTTTTTCAAGGAGATCTATCGACTTCATGGATTACTAGAATATATTGTGTCGGATAGAGATACTCGATTTCTGAGTCACTTTTGGTTGAGTTTGTGGAAAATGGTGGGAACGAAGCTGAAGTTTAGTAGTGCTTATCATCCGCAGACAGATGGACAGACTGAGGTGGTAAACAGATCATTGGGAAACTTGCTGAGGTGTCTTGTACAAGATAACCTGAAGAGTTGGGATGTGAAGTTATGCCAGGCAGAATTTGCTCATAATCATGCGGTAAATCGTAGCACAGGGTTCAGTCCATTTCAGATAGTATATTCAAGTTTACCGAAGGGACCGTTGGATCTAACGGTAGTGCCACAATCAGAGAAGACAGTTAAGAAAGCTGCTGAATTTGTCGAAGGGTTAGCGGAATGTCACAAAATCGTTCAGGAACGATTGGAGAAAGCAAATGAGAAATATAAACGATCTGCAGACTTGAAGCGGAGAAATGTTGAGTTTAACGAAGGAGATATAGTTTATGCAGTGTTAACAAAAGATCGTTTTCCAGTAGGCACGTACAATAAATTGAAAGCACGAAAGATTGGTCCAGTGGAAATTTAAAAGAGAATCAATGAAAATGCTTATAAATTGAAGCTGCCAGATGATGTGTACACGTCTGACGTGTTCAATGTTAAACATCTCGTACCATATCATGAAGATGAACGAGCTGAGGTGGTAGAATTTACAAATTCGAGGACGAATTTCTCTCAACCAGGGGAGGATGATGCAGGCCAAGTACTAGGTCGTGACCGACCTAGCAAACTCGTAGGTCATAACATGTTGATAAGTCGAATCCGACCTAAAGCTAAGGAGTTAACATCTTGTGAAGAACGATGGAAAGCTAAAGTCTTAGGTCGTCTACGACCTAAGGAATTGATAGGTCGCGAACGACCTAACTTTGCAGTGCAACATGGTGAACGTCCTAACATAGCACCAAGGAAAGAGCTACGACCTAACGGGTTTGGGGATGGTGAGTTAAAACAAGGAGATAGGTCGCTGGTACGACCTAACATGTTCTTAGGTCGCGTACGACCTAACGAGCTAAGGCATAAGTCGTGGGAACGACCTATCATGTCACCAGGGAATGAGCTACGACCTAACGGGTTTGAGGAGGGCGAGCTAAAACTAAGAGATAGGTCGCTGGTACGACCTAACATGCTTTTAGGTCGCGTACGACCTAGCAAGATAGGAAAGAGGGTGCTGGAACGAGCTAGCAGGGTGCTCCGACCTAACAAATCATGACCTATGTTAGGTCGCAAGAAAAGGTCACAACCTATGATAGGTCGCTGGGTAATCTGGGAAGATAAGTCGCGAAGTATTAAGTCGCGAGGGCTTAGGTCGCGAAGTTTCTGGAACCGCTTATCTTTTAGGTCGCAAAACTCTGGATGTCGTTGGTTCTTATGCCGCATTGATCTCCGCCGTTGATTCTTAAGTCGCTGAAGGAAGCAGATGTAATGAAGTTAAGTCGCGTCTGTTTTAGGTCGCAATGTTTTAGGTCGTAGGTCGTTCACGACCTAAGTGTTGTTGTAATTACCATTTGTTAAGTCGAAAGCTGAGTTTTCTTAAGTCGTCTGTTTAGGTCGACTGTTGTTAGGTCGAAGGTTATAGGTCGGAAACGACCTAAGAGTTGTACAAATTTGTGGCGTGTGTTGTAAAAAGCTATAAATAGGCGTGCGTTGTACATTTTGAAGGTTGTTGATTTTTGAATAAAATTCTCTTTGTTAGCTTTGTGCTTTCATTCAAATTGGTAGTTGAGTGTAATCTCCTATCTCCTCTTTCGGTTAATCGAGTGCGCTCGATTCAACGATTGTAGAAGCCGATTCGCGGAATCAAGTGCGCTTAATCAACGCTTGAAGAATTGAAGATCTTTGAACCCGGTATCGTGCGCGATCAACGAGTTCGGGATAGCTAGAATTCGGTATCTTCGGATCAACGAATTTGGGCATTTCAGTATCTTCCAATCCACCGATTACTACTTTCACCGATCGAAGATTGTTTTGTTTAATCCGCTGCGTCACACCCCTTGATGGCCTAATTAATCACCATACGGTAGTTTTAACCCATCATCCATCGATAGAACGAATTATCATCATGTGATAGCTTTAAGTTATCATCGTTCGATAGCTCAATTTATCATCATGTGACAACTTATAAACATCATTCTTCAATGGCTCTTAAGTTCATCGCTCGATAACTCAAAGATTTCAACCTTCGATGGCTCTTAGGTTCACTACTCAATAGCTCATAGATGTCAACCTTCGATGGATCTTAGGTTCACCACTCTATAGGTTATAGATGACAACCTAGGATGGTTCTTAGTCTCACCACTCGATTGCTCATAGATGTCAACCTTCAGTGGCGCTTAGGTTCACCACTCAATGGCCATATATGTCAACCGTCGATGGCTCTTAGATTCACCACTCGATAGCTCATAGTTGTCAATCTTTGATGGTTCTTAAGTTCACCACTCGATAGCTCAAAGGCGTTAATCATCGATGGCTCTCAGATTCACCACTCGATAGCTCCTATTTTTTTCAATCTGCGATGACACACTTTCAACCTACAATAGCCAGTACATTTAGGGGTATAACATTTTCCCTCTTTTTATAATATCGTTTTATACTTTAGTACAAAAAACACTTCATATTCTCAAATCAATTTATCCTGACCGTTTATTTTCTTTTCTCATGATCTAACGGCTATTTAACTTCCCTCTTTCCCAATAATTTTTTTCTTTCTCCTTTTTGTTCTTTTACTAGCTTTAGAAAAAATCGACCTTCCGTCAGTTTTCTTTTCCATTAATCTATATTACTCAAAGATCTCTATTTGCTCATGATTTATTTTTTGTAAACTCGTCAATTATTCTATTAATTTGTTATTGTTATTTAATTTGACTTAACAGTCTCCTAATTTTGGGTTTTTTGAATTTATTAATCTCCATATTGGTAGCTTTCATTGATTTCCTTCTTAAATTGCTGTTTTGAATAGAATTTTATCTACATAGATTGTTATTACTATTTGTAGGTTTCGGTTTTATTAACCCGACATCTAGTTAAATAGCATGTTTGTTATTATGTAGTAACTTTGATTGTCCAATATGCGATAGGTCATCATGCACAAACCAATTTTTCTTAACACTCGATAGTTAAAGGCCTGAAATCCAACTATTTTACTATTATCATGTGATAGTTCACCATGCGATAGCTTAAAACCTGAAAACCAAATTTCCTTATTATTAACAGGCGATAGCCCATCACACAATAGTTAATACTCGAAAGCCCATTTTCTTTGTTATTAGCATGTGATTGCTTGACACTCGAAAGCCAATGTTTTTTACTATTTACGTATGATAACTTACTACATTATTGCTAAATATTTGAAAGCCAATTTCTATTGATACACAATAGCTCATCGCATGGTGGATCAACGTTCAAAAGCTAATTTTCTTTACCATTGTTAATACATGATAGCTCACCAATGAAATGACTCAACATTCGAAAGACAATTTATATTAATATGTAATAGCTCATCACGCGATGGCTCAACATTCAAAAACTATTTTTTTTATTGATATGGAATGGTTCACTATTCTATATTCAACTCTTGATTATTATTCAATCGAAAGTTTGTTTAATTCATTACCCTTACTTTTGCCTACAAATCACTAGCATGTGATAGGCCATTCTGTTTTGTATAACTTCATAAGGGGTCTATGATATATATATATATATATATATATGGATCTCATCCCTAAGTTTCTTTTTGGTATGAGTTGTCATTTAGTAGGCATAATAGTGTTCTATTTATATTCGTATGCACCACTTCGAACGTCTATTAACTTCCTACATTTATATTCAGATATACTCAACGAATTCTTTTAAGTGAACAACGTTATATCCTGTATATATCCTGAGTTAATTTCATATGTTAAATATTATTTTTCTTCTAATATTTATCAATTATTTTTTAATATCGATAGATAAAAAGATGACAAATAAACATGGTTATATATATAACAATTTTAATGTCAATTCTTCAAAGGTGAATTCTGTTAAGGACGTTGGTTTTGAGGATACTAATTTTTAAAAATATTTCAAACTACAAAGCTAGCTCATGTCACTTCATCATCAATTCTCATTGTCTCTAACACCTTGCATCTTAGTATTTCATTGTTGTTCACTTCAAAGATGTCTCACGTGCTCTATATATTAAGATAGAAGACTAATTTAAACCATAAATGGTTGGACGATATGCACCAAGAATAATAGGTTAGTTTTTCAATCCAAAAATACCTTAAGAAGGGGAAAGAGAAAGAAAACTTGGTTGGTATTAACCTTGGCTTTTCCAAAGAATGTACTTTGTATACCTCATTACGATGTGACTTCTTATCATGCAATAGCTTTAATTTTGTTTAATTGTGAAATGGTTTTGTTCTAGGAGTTTCCCATTTTCAATGTTTTTGGAAGCTATAGTTTAAAATTTTGATGTCTTGTTACTGAAATCCTATTTCTTATAGTTAAATTTTTATTAATGATAATATCATGGGTTCTATGATCAGAAACAAGAGGGAAGTTCCTAAGGGATCACCAAAATCTCCTAAGCTTAGAAAGCCCTTAGAAGAGAAATTTTACACCTCCTTCTAATCTTATTTTTTTTACATAAGACAACATCGACTCTCTTTTGGACATTTTCAATGTTTTTGGAAGCTATAGTTTAAAATTTTGATGTCTTGTTACTGAAATCCTATTTCTTATAGTTAAATTTTTATTAATGATAATATCATGGGTACTATGATCAGAAACAAGAGGGAAGTTCCAAAGGGATCACCAAAATCTCCTAAGCTTAGAAAGCCCTTAGAAGAGAAATTTTACACCTCCTTCTAATCTTATTTTTTTTACATAAGACAACATCGACTCTCTTTTGGACATTTTGGAATATCTGGAATTGAAACTAGAGTTCCAGGTCCTAATGATAGAATGGATGCCCCTCTAAAAGGATTCTTCGCTTTTACTCTCATTCATATCTAGCACACCTGCTACCTATAGTTTAACCCCGTTATGTCTATTGTCTTATCTTCTCTCAAAATCACACCCATTCATCTAAATCCAAACTCTTACAACTATAACTGTTCTCTATTCATACTGCTTAAAGGGCTCAAACTGGAGGACTTATCCTCTCTCATTTTGTGTTCTTTGACCACTCTCCAAAAGTTGAAAAATCAGCCCGAAGGCACTACATACTACTTTTGCCCTATCGATAGTGGAGTGATTTTTAACTTCATTAACAAAACTAGGTATTTAAGTCATCAATTCTTATACATAAGATGCTTCTTTTCTCTAGAAATTACTGGAAAATTTTATATTCCATGTAAGCCACTTTACCATAATAACTTTTTACTTATTCACCATTTATTTTAACTTTATTAACTTTTGCTAAGTGATTCTTGGTCATTGTTGTTAGCTATTGACTCAAAGGGCATCGACCCTAAATTTCTATCCAAGGTTTACCGATTTGGAGATGCCATCGAATTCTCTAAGAGTCGCTTGAGGCTCCTTAATGAAGAGAAACAAAAAAATTCTCCTTAATCTAGACATTTCATCGCCTTTTGGGTGAGCCTCCAATAATAACGAGGAAAATATATGGTTTATCAACCCTCATTGCTACTAAACTTGATACTTTCACTACAAATTCACCATATAGCACATGACCATAGACTATCCTAGATATTCCCCAGGTTTCACCTTTTCATTTTCTTTTCATGTTAAAGGAGATAGAATTTTTCCTAACACTTCTTATATTACATATGTGCAACTGGTTGATGTTATTAATTTGTCATTGGACAAGATCCTTCTGGGTTGCCTACTTCATCAAAGGTTTTTAGGAAATCACCTCTCTTTCAAGTTACTTCATCATCTCTAACTTCCACAGCAAAAGACAATTTAGCATTAGCCAAGGAAAAAGGCGAAAATGTTCTAGTGATGCGCTTTCTTCCTCTGAGATTTCTCTCGAGAAGTATAAGATGGCCGACCCCACTATGTCTCCGCATCTAGTTCCTACATCTATTTTATCACTACTACAACCACTCTCTCTATTTAGAGCCAACTATTGATATTACCTGCTCTCCTCTCACTAATTCCGTATCTTTCTTTCAATAGTCTATAGGGCTTAACTTCCTTCTCTCAAGAATGTTCCTCCTTCTCATTCTATGATAAAGGTTCCTCAGACTTCAAGTTTTGAAGGATTGATAACAAGTATTCTCCATTCTTCCACTATTATCTCCTTTAGCTCCGCGGAAACCCCTTCTTCATTTTCAAAGGAAACCCTTGCTTGCCTTTTACAGCATCTTATTTAGGTATTATTATTATTATTATCATTTTTAAATGTAGTTTAGGATCCTGTTGTTTCAATATTAATTTTGTGTCATGACCCCTTTTGAGCTTGGAAAGCATGCATTTGACTTTCAGCAACTCTCTTCGCTTTCTTCTCAGAACATATCATTATTATAGGAACTGAATTCTTCATTATTTGAGAAGATAACAACTCTCGAGGGTCAAATTTGAGATCCCCAATCCAAAAATGAATCTTTATCCTTTGAAAATATTATAGTTGCATCTCTATTAGATTTAGAGAAAAAATGACTCAATATTTAGAGAAGAAGATGAAAGTTTTGGAAGGCAAGCTCTCATATGCACAATTAGAAATTCTGACCTTAAAATAACTTAAACAAGCTCCCCATTATATAAAAAAGATTTGGAAAAGCAAAATGTTTCTATCGGCAAACTGAAGTCATCCTTTTATACTATCAAATCTAGAGTTTCTTCTTCCTTGACCAATGCCTTCCCTCAATGGAAGGACCAAAGCTCCAAAGCTATATTATTTACCGCCTATTAGGATAACATTTATAGGTGTCCAAACATGGATTTCCCTTCTTTTTGTTGGGGAAAATCCCTTCAGATGATCGGTCTAAGAGAATAAAAAACCCAACATAGCGGAAAACAACTGGATCGTGATTGTAGTAAGACGGAACAAACAAAAGATGAACACCAGAACAGACGGTCACAGATCTATGCAATGTAGGAAAATAAATAACACTAGTATTTATAGTGGTTCCACTACCGCTAGGCAGTGTACGTCCACTTGGGGAGAGGAAATTTTATTAATCACTAAAGGATTAGAGTTAGAAGATTGATTCACTTTTGGAGGCTATACATAAGAAGAATTAACAATACAGAAAAAATTCTACAGAGTTTCAGCTCTCTAGGATGGCTCTGAAATTGGCTGAAATTAGCTCTCAATTTCGGCTGCCATTGTTGTCCAGAAGCTCCACTATTTATAGAGTGAAGATATGAGGAGGGGTAGCTACTATATAGCAGCCCTAGGATTTGATTCGGCATCCATCTGGACCGGCATCATTTGGTCCGGCAATCAGTACTCCAGATCTGGACCGGCTAAACTCACAACTCATCTCGTTCGGCATTAGTTCCCCGAACCAGAATTATGGACCAGAATCAACTTGGTTCGGTGGCAGTAGTTTTGGTCCGATATGAGCACACTTCATTTGGACCGGCATAGGTTGGTTCGGCATAGCAGAAATTAGGTTGGAGCGGCATTTCACTTCAATACCAAACCAAACATTTGGTTCGGCATATTTAGCTTCCACCGATCCAAAATTTCCACTGAATCACCACTTTGGTTCGGTATGCTCCTCCTCCACCGAACGAGATTACTCATTCGGCCTTCATAGCCCCAACACCGAACGAACTTCACTGGACCAAAGATTTGGTCCGACATCTCCTCTACTGAACCAATGTTTGGTTCAGCCGGTATCTTCTTCTCCACAGCCTAGGGCTTTACCTTCGTCGATTCTAGGATTTCGGCATCAGCCCTCCACGAGCTTCTCCAATGGCTTCTTCTCGAATTCAGATATCATCTCTAACAATCTCCACCTTGATACCAAATTCCAAACAAGCCTTCCAACTTCATCTACACCTTCATGCTCCAAGCAATGGATACTTACCCAATAATCTTTGGTAATGCCATCACCCATTACACTGTCAACGAACTCCGACATGGCCACCGCTCGTCGACAAAGTGTTTGGAGTACTCAGTCCGTGTAGAACCTATCAATCTCCACTATGAAAACAAATGTCTCCATGAACCATCTCAACTCTCCCCCCATGCCACCCATTGGCACCTAGCACTTCATTAAGCGAATCAAGTCCGAGCAATGCTCGAACTTAGCAACGGATAACGACTTGGTAAACATGTCTGCTGCATTCTCCTTTGTGTGAATCTTCTGAAGACGAACTAGCTTCTCTTCACTCATCGAGACAAGAAACGACTCTCTCACCTCAATATGCTTCATCCTCGAGCCGAATGCTAGATTTTCAGCTAAGTAAATTGCACTCTGACTATCACAGTACACATTCACTCCTTCATATGCAAAGCCCAAGTCACATAATAATCGCCTTAAATAAAGTGCCTTCTTAGCTGCTTCAACCGCAGCTATGAACTCTGCCTCTATAGTAGACAAAGCCACAATCGTCTGCAACCTCGCTCTCCAATTAATCATTGTCCCACCAATGGTAAACACATATCCAGAGGTTGACTTCCTTCAATCTCTATCACCGGCATAGTCGGAATCGCAAAATCCAACCAAGCTGAAATCTCTTCCTCTGCCGCCAAAGACAAGTCCATGGTTTGAAGTTCCTCTAAGGTATCTGAAGATACACTTCGCTGCTTCCCAATGCGTCTTTCCTGGATTTTCCATGAATCTACTCACCAATCCAACAGCCTGTGCAATGTCAGGCCAACTGCAGACCATGGCATACATCAAGCTGCCAACTGCACTTGCATATGGGACCTTCATCATATAAGCCTTGTCCTTTTCCGAGATGGGAGAGCCTTTACTAGAAAGATGTATGTGCAAAGGCATGGGTGTGCTGATTGCCTTTGCCCCTTCCATGCTAAACCGAGCAAGCACCTTTCGAATGTACTCCTTTTGAGTGAGGCTCAAAAGTCCTAGCTTTCTATCCCTTTGGATTTCCATACCCAAAATTTTCTTTGCCTTCTGCAAGGTCCTTCATTTCGAATTCCGCTTTTAGCTTTAGCTTCAAACTATTGATTTCAGCCTTATCCTTAGAAGCAATCAACATATCATCCACGTACAAGAGTAGGTACACCCATCTACCATTCTTAAAATGCTTAAAGTACACACAAGCGTCTTTGATGCTACGATCAAAACCAAGTGAAAGCATAAAAGAGTCAAACCTCTTGTACTATTGTCTAGGCGACTGCTTAAGTCCATACAGTGACTTCTTCAATTTGCAAACCCAATTTTATTTTCCATCTACAACAAATCCTTCTGGATGCTTCATGTAGATGGTCTTATCCAAGTCTCCATGCAAGAAAGCGGTTTTCACATCTAGTTGCTCTAGCTCCAGCTCCAAGTCATGAGCTGCGACGATAGCGAGCAAAATGCGGATGGACGTATGCCTCACTACTGGAGAGAATATCTCATCATACTCCAATCCCTTTCTTTGTGAAAACCCTTTAGCAACTAGTCTAGCCTTGTATCTCCCATCATCCTTCACCTTGAACACCCATTTGCAACCTACGGCTCGGCTTCCTTGAGGAGATAGTACCAGATCCCAAGCCTTGTTCTTCAACGACTCTAACTCCTCTTCCATAGCGTGCATCCACTTCGAACTAATACATGACTTCAAAGCTTCATCAAGGTCAAGCGGCTCCTCATGAACCACATGTAGGGCATAGTCAAACTGATCACATAGGCTAAGGTTTGCAAACTGCCAATCACCATACCTTTCGGGCGGCATAATAGTCCTACGACTGACCCGGGTAGGTACTGCTTCGCCTAAACTCCTTTCAGCTCCACCTTGAACTGAACTTCCTCTAGATTCATGCACATCACCAGCACTACTAGAAGGTACTTTTGGACTATCCTGTGATGTTTCATCAACTGCATTTTCTTCGACTGCATTAACAACAACTCTACTATTTGGCTAGAACACAGGAACTTATTCTATCTCCTTAGGCCTATAAGAATCTTCTGATGTGGTAGATAGCTTCTCCTTTGCATTGAACATAGCAGACTCATCAAAGGTAACATGTCTGGAATGAACAATCTTCCGATCAACAGGGTTCCAAATTCGATACCCTTTGATACCATCGGTGTATCCCATTAGTATTCCCTTATATGCTCTAGCCTCCAACTTGTCATCACCTGTATGGTGAATGTACATAGGACAACCAAAAATTTGGAAGTAACCAGGATACACTACTTTACCTCTCCACTTCTCCTCTAGAATATTCCCATCTAAAGCTGAGCACAGAATTCAATTTATGATATGCGCCGCAGTTGATAATGCCTCAGCCCAAAAGCCTCTAGACAAGCCCACCGTCAATCTCAAGCAACGAGCCTTCTCCAGTGGAGTCATGTTCTTCCTTTCTGCAACCCCATTGGATTAGGGATCACCGAGTGTAGTGAAATGTCTTTGAATTCCATGCTGTCTACAAAAGTTGATGAACTCCCTAGAGACAAATTCACCACCATTATTAGATCTTAGCACCTTCAACCTAGAACCAGATTGGTTCTCAACAAGCGTTTTCCAGTCTTTGAACTTCTCAAAACTTTATGATTTGACCTTCATCACATACACCCATACTTTGTGAGAAAAATCATCAATGAAAGAGATAAAATACTTTGCTCCTCTAAGAGAAGGAGTAGCAGCTGGTCCCTAGACATCTGTATGCATGTACTCAAGTACTCGCCTCGATCTATGGAGTCCGACTCCAAAAGATACTTTAGTTTTCTTGCCTAGCACACACTCCTGGCAAAAGTCCATCTTGTCAAAGCTTTCTCCTTTGATCATCTTCCGTCTTCGAAGCAACTCTAAGCCCTTCTCTGAAATATGACCCAACCTGAGATACCAAAGCCTTGTGGCATCCAAAGCACGAGAACTGTCTACTCCAACACACGACTCTCCAAGAACTGTGGTACCTTCACCCATTGCTCTATAGCTAGCATCATTACCCGTAAGAATAGATCTTCCATCTCATCTAACGAAAGAACTGAAGTAATCCTTATTAGGCGTCACATGGAAAGACACCCCCGAGTCCAACACCCAATGGTCTGAGACATCCGATACTGCTATAGACAACACATCGTCAAATACAGACTTCTCCATCGCAAATGATGAAAATCCATCTTCTTCCTTCTTCAAATCTGGAAAATCCTTTCTCCAATGACTAGGTTTCTTACAGATAAAGCACTTTTCATCCTTAGACTTTCCTCTCCTGCCATTACTGGGCTTCCTGGACTTGGAACGCCCTCTAGAATGCCAATTCTTCTTATCTTCTCTACCTCTTTCAACAAACAGGCCATGACTGCTACTTCCACCTCTACTTCCTTCACTTATCTCTTTCATCTGATCTCTCAAGCCTTCAGATAGAAGGCTTGACTTCACATCTTCCACTGTTAATGTGTCTCTAGCGAAGATAAGGCTGTTAGCGAAACCTGTGTAATGCTACGGAAGAGAACACAAAAAGAATCATTGCCATTTGCTCCTCATCCATCTTCAAGTCAACAGTCTTTATCTTCATCATGGGATCATCAAAGAAATTAAGATGTTCCTTCACTGAAGTACCCTCTCTCATCCGCATGGTGAAAAATATCTTCAGTAATATCAGACGGTTAGTCAGAGATTTCTTCAAGTAGAGATTTTCTAGCTTGGTCCAAATGCCCCTAGCAGTAGTCTCACTGCTAATCTCTGAGATGACATTCTCTCCCATAGCTAGCAGTAAAGTAGTAAACGCCCAGTTCTCCATCTCCTTCCTTTCCACGACTGAGATGTCAGCCGTCAACTCCTCAAAGGCAAACACTACTGGATGGACTTCATTCCTCATTAGAACAGCCTTCATCCTCTATTGCCACTTCTCGAAGTCTTTATCTCCACAATTGTCAACTGTGATCCTGACGTGATATACATCCCTCTGGTATAGGGTCTTGTAACAACTGGAGTCGCTTCATCTCCTGCCATAGCATCTAACACTCCTCAATCAACCTTGCAGCTCTGATATCAGACTGTTGGGGACAATCCCTTCAGATGATCAGTCTAAGGGAATAAAAAACCCAACGCAGCGGAAAACAACTGGATTGTGATTGCAGTGAGATGGAACAAACAAAAGATGAACCCAGAATAGATAGTCACAGATCTATGCAATACAGGAAAATAAATAACACCAGTATTTATAGTGGTTCCACTACCGCTAGCCAGTGTACGTCCACTTGGGGAGAGGAGATTTTATTAATCACTGAAAGATTAGAGTTACAAGATTGATTCACTTTTGAAGGCTATACATAAGAAGAATTAACAATACAGAAAAAATTCCGCAGAGTTTCAACTCTCTAGGATGGCTCTGAAATTGGCTGAAATTAGCTCTCAATTCCGGCTGCCATTGTTGTCCAGAAGCTCTACTATTTATAGAGTGAAGATATAAGGAGGGGTAGCTGCTATATAGTAGCCTTGGGTTTGGTTCGGCATCCATCTATGCTGGCATGATTTGGTCCAGCAATCAGTACTCCAGATCTGGACCGGCTAAACTCAAAACTCATCTCGTTCGACATTAGTTCCCCGAAAAAGAATTATGGACCGACATCAACTTGGTTTGGCGGCAGCAGTTTTGGTCTGGTATGAGCACACTTCATTTGGACTGGCATAGGTTGGTTCGGTATAGCAGAAATTAGGTTGGAGCGGCACTTCACTTTAATACCGAACCAAACATTTGGTTCGACATATTTAGCTTCCACCGATCCAAAACTTTCCACCAAACCACCACTATGGTTCGGTATGCTACTCCTCCATCGAACGAGGTTACTCGTTCGGCCTTCATAGCCCCAACACCGAACGAACTTCACCGGACCAAAGATTTGGTCTGGCATCTCCTCTACCGAACCAATGTTTGGTTCGGCTGGTATCTTCTTTTCCACAGCTTAGGGCTTTACCTTCGTCGATTCTAGGGTTTCGGGATCAGCCCTCCGCGAGCTTCTCCAATGGCTTCTTCTCGAACTCAGGCATCATCGCTAACACTTTTCACATTATTAGGATTGAATATAAGAGAAAATTTGGTATTCTCCTAAATCGCATTTCCAGAGATTACTTTAAGTTTAAGGATGAGGGTGTTATTGATCTTGCTAAATTTCCAACCTTTGATGACCTCCATCAGATGATAAAGAAGAATTAGGGAGTGATGAAGAAAACAAATCAAATGACGACAATAACGTTTGGGATAACGGTGCTGGTTATCATGCTCAAGATGGATTGTCGAGATGGGATGGGGATGATGGTTTAAGTCAAGGTGGGTCTAGAGCTCTCTAGGGTTAAATTCATGGGATGGACTTCTCATCTTTTGATGCTGGTAGAGATTCTAATAGAACTCTTCCTACATCAAAACCTATTGGTGGGTCAGTGCCTCATGGTTTAAGTAGATTGGGCCAATCGTCTTCTGGAGTTGAAAAAATTCAATCCTTTAAAATAAAAATTATGATGACTTCTCCACTGTTAATTTCTTTCTCCAGTCTCTATTCTTTAGTTTATTTTGTTCCATAGTTTATAGTTCTTAATATAACTTAATAATCAGTATATAAGTGGAAATGAGAATTATGTAGAGATTTTATTAGATTAAAAGGGAGAGGATATTCTAAGACTTAATAAATAAGAAGAAAAATTATTTAGAGATTTAAACGCTCAAACGAGAAATACATGAGGCTTTTAAACATCTCAAGTACCTTAAGGATTTCAAGAATAAATGAGTCGTACCTCTCCTTTGAAAATATTTCTTTCATCGATCCAACTTCCGAAAAGAAAATGAAGAGTCGAGTGCCCTTTTTTAGAAGTTGATTGGGGATACGGATAAATTAATGGAGTGCCTGTATCAGACCTACATCTTATTTCCTATAATCGATTTTTCTTTTATAGGTGATGATTATGCAGGTTTAATTAGGCATCTCCATTAGAGGTACTTGGATGAGCATGGATCCGACCCTCACCTAGAATGATGTTGGAATTTACCTAGAGTTCCTACTACACCTTTAATTATTGAATCTCTTCCTCCTAACAATATTAAGTTTAATAGGGATAGATTCATTACCGAGCATTATGAACAGTTTGTTCTTTATGAACCCAGTGATATTGTCATATGTTTTTAATTTTTGTTCAAGTTGAAGCTGTAATTGTATTTCTACGTTGTATTAAAAATACGGGCATCACCAATGTGCATATTTCTGAATTTTCGTCTCTTTATGCTTCATCTCCCATATCAAAAGACAATTTATGTAAATTAGTTAGACTAAGAAGGTATTTTAAAGAAAATTCATCCTTGATTAGCAAGTCCCATTTATCAACATATTACTACCTTTGTGAACTTTATTACATGTACGCTTAATTTTAAACTTAGACTTCAGCTTCTTGGGAAATCAAAATGACCAATTCCTTCATGAAATTCAAACCAATTATGCTCAATTATTATATGGTGAACTTAGCTCTACTTCTAAAGAATGAGATTATCGAGGGTTTCCCCAAATTAAAACTCCTCTTAGCATTGAATCTCCTTTTGTACTACATGTTCCATTTCACCTTCCTCCTTTTAGAGAATTCAAGATGTCCTTTTTCGTTCTAAGAATTAACAATATTATAACATGCATGTAATTTTATAGTTATTATTTCTGTTTGAATGTAATAGTTCTAGTTGTTTCCCAACTATTAATAAAAATATTTTATTGCTTCCTTTTTTATCGACGATTAGTTACTATTCATTTTCTAATTTAGGATAAAGAGCTGTGCTTATCTCTTGACAATCCTAACCTCAGTCAATGACTTGGGGACATCCAGTCCAAAGTAGTGATGGCTTTGAAGAGTCTATCCACAATTTTCAAGGAAATGTTGTTAACAACAAACGAAAATTCTAAGTAAACACAAAGGTTCTTATTCATAGAATTTTATGTTTGTGTGAAACAATCGTGCGAAAAATTTAAGAAGCATATTTAATTGTAAAAAGGAACTTTTTTTATTTAAAATAATAATTAAAAAATTGAAAATTTCATTGATTTGAATTTCTTTCAACCAATTAAGGAATCGACCAATTCATAGAATCCCAAGAAATCTTTAAACAAAAAAATTTATGGACATTTAACTAACTTAACCGATATAAGCAATGTAAACAACATTCACCAAATCGACTTAATGACGGCTGTAAGCGGTTAACGTCTGATATCAATTTTGTAACTCTTGATAGTTCCCTCTATTTTGCAAAATTTTAACCGCTCATCTTTTACAACTTTTTTAAACCACATGAACGATCACATTTGGTTGCATAAGAGATGATGTTTATAAACAAAATGTAGTTTCTAATCATTTAAAATAAATAAATAAAAACATCATGGTAGATATTTATTTACTAAACTCACGAGCTCAATCAAAGATGCTAAATTGGTCCAAAGTCTCGTTTCATCGTTTATAAACCTAAAAGATATAAATCTCATTTTAAATGCTTTTCCATATTTATTTCAAATATTTAACAACGAGACCAAGTGACCAACTTCCCTCCTTTATTTTACTTTATACCAAAGCATTTCATCCTCCTCAAACCCTATTTTATTTACCTTTTTTTTCGATAATCCTTATAATTCATTCCTTGTATGCCCAAGTGCAAAGCCTAATGCTAAATCTTCATCTCCAAAAACTCATTTTTATTTTATGTTTATTGAGGATAAAAAACAAAAAACCCTAAATCATTGTGCCATTACCACACTCAAAGCCATGTCACAACCCATAGTTGCGCCGCACCCAAGTCGCGTTTTCGATTTTATCTCCAGCTTTGATGGAAAGAACTCATAATAAGCAAGCTAGAAGAACATGTTAAACTTTTAATGTATTTCACACTTTTTTATTTGTATTTAGTTTTGACTTATTTAATTTAATTTCAAAGCTAATCGATTTCTAGGCTTCTAGCCTCATATACCAAAAGGTTCAACTTCCGATTCCAAACCCTTATCAACTAATCTATTAATGTGTTATTCATAGGTTAGAATTATAAAATTTAATTGATAATGAATGCGTTTAGTCGGTATAAATATTATAGTTCTTTGTATTTATATGTATAATGTTGTGTCCATACAGATTAATGGGTAGAACCAATTAAGCCATGGACTAGAGAATATCTAGATTTTAGACCAAATAGTTAGCTAGAGCATGCTTAGTTATGGACGATTCTTTCCTATTCTAGTTTATAAACATCAACCAACTAATTAACCAATTTACCTGCACTGATTTTTTAAACATGCTTAAGTCTTAAATATATTTCATATTTAAATAAAAATTGATAATAACTTCCTAAAAAATATTAGTGCATTTATCATTCTTAAGGAATTCTCAATTCCCATCCATGGCAGTTGTTTTAGATTTTGATTATAATATGTATAGTTGTGAATTTTATGTACAAAACTTATGTAATGCAATAAGATTAATTTGTGATATATACGTGTTGAATTAATATATTAGAAGAAGAAGCAGAATGAAGGAAATATGCAAAGCTCTCATGTTTCATTTTTGGACAAGAAAATTTGATATTTGGATTCACATAAATAATAGTTAATGATTTTTTGATATTGTTATAGCATGGTATTTACATCCTTTGCTTGTGTTAATAACCCAGTGCTTTGAACCTTTTGTCAATTCATTTCTCTAAAGCTTTGGATCAATTCATGTGTGTTTATCGCTGTAACAGGATTAAGCGAATCTAGTCACTACTGGAAAAGAGGTAAATAGCAACAGACCATTCTGCCAGCCACCGACAGCTCCATCACTTCTTTTTCGACGACATTCGACGCTATCTATTTTAATTAATTCAATTGATCACATTATTTTAACTTATTAATTATAGAAGTTTGAAATTCGTTTAAAAATAAAATTTAATTTCTAAAATTTAAAGAAGATATTATTAAATTCTTCAATTTTATGATGGTTTGCGATTAATTAAATTAGTGATTTCCATAATCTTTTGTTGTGTAATTCGATATTTATTGAAAATCGGACACAAACGACCAGTTTATGCAACATTTAGTCCATCCATTATACAACTTCGGTGAAATTTTTGATGTATAACTATTTTATGAATTTAAATATATTTTTTAACAATTGTGTAACTAATCATTAATTTTTAAACGTATTTAGCGTTACTAAATTCATATAAAAGAAAATATTCAATAAAAGAATTTTTTTAATCTTATGTCCATCCAAAGTAATTTGGACCTACTTCGAAATTATGATAAAAAATTAAATAAATTTAGGCTAACGATCTTGATTCTCAAATTTATAGCCGTTCATCTACATTTAAACTAAAACATTTCATTTGAAGGCCAAACGATCTTCAAACGAGACGAAAGTAGAATCACATATACTTTATAATGTATTTATCCAATCTATATGGCTAGAATAAAAAAACGGTAGGAACCAAAATTAGGCTCAAAATATATCATTTTCCCATGAGTTCATAACATTTGATATATATTGTTAGGACAACTTCAATGAAAATGACCTATTTGAAGTCCATAAATATATTTTTTAATGTTTTTTTAAAATCTAAGCATACAGATTAGATAAATACATAATATAGTATATATAATTTGAATTTCAACTCGTTTGAAGATCGTTTGACTTTTGAACGAATGGATTAAGTTTGATTTCGACAAGCGACTATAAATTTGAAAAATCAAGATTGATACCTTAAACATATTTATTTTCCTTTCATATTCAACCATATGTCCAAAATACTTTGGTTGGACATAAGATTTAAAATTTTTATTTTTTATCAAATATTTTTTTATATGAATTTATTATGTTACATACATTAAAATTCACAATTAATTATCAAATCGTTAAAAAATTATTGTATAATGAATAAAAATAAACTTTTTAATAGTTAGAAAGAAAAGTGAGTTATTGTAAACTTCTTAAAATATTTAAATTAAATTAAATTTTGATAATAAATTAAATTAAACTAAATTTATTTTAAATAGGGAGAAAACATAAATTATTATATTTAACCTCCATCGAAAGCCTTCTATTTGGAGCCGTCGAAGGCCGTTGAAAGCCATCGAAAAGTCGCTTAAACAAGCGCTGCCGAACTTGTTTCTTCCTTATTCTCCAATCTCCAAACCCTTAACAAATTCCCAAACCCTCAATTTAATTCAAATCCATCCCTAGCTTCCATAAGCTGTCTAATTCTTCATCAATTTGCAATCTCCAACTATCTATGCCTTCAATTCATCAAAAATCATGTATATTCTTCCCCTAAATTAATTAAACCAAATTATGATAAAACTAGTGTTAATTTGTGCTTGTATTTGTTGATAATAGCCCATTTATTGGTTATTTTGTATATTGGTTGATTGATAAATATTAATTATGGTTATTAATGTTTAAATCTGATAATTAATATATAATTAGAGATAATTTGGGTTGATTAGTGTATGTGTGTATTAGTGTATGTGTTATCAAAAATGTCGACAAAAAACAATTTATTTAGATAACCCCTTTATTAGTATATTACGTGTATGTGGTAATATATATGAACAAATTAGTATAAAATGCTAATTTTTTATTACTGTGTAAAAAACTGAAATTAGTGTTATCTAAAATATGTTGGAAATTTTTTTTTATTAGTTTCTAATCATTAAGAAATCCAAATAATGAATTGGTATATAATATTAATATAAACAAATTAGTGTATAAAGTACTATATTTTTTAAATCCTTTAGATTTATGGCCTCATCTGGTAACTATTATATATGATCGTTATATAAATATTCGTTTTTATTACAAAATAGACATCAATGTTCATCTGATACAATATTTGTCGGATTTGTCCCTATATCGGATAAGTTACAAACACAATACAATAACGATATTTCGTAAATCATTTCATCTTGAACGGTTCACAAAATTTCGATAGCGCTTCCTTTTTGTTCCCTTTGTGCATGCGTTTATGTACGTTACGGAGAACAAAGAGGAAGTGCTGCCGAAATTTTGTTGAATTCTTTAAAGTGAAATGATTTGCAAAATGTAATTATTATATTTTGTTTGTAATGGGAGTAGGATGATCGACCATCAAAAGTTTAAAATTATAATGTGAAAATATAATATTATAATTTATAGTCTGTTAAACTGAAAATACGATTTTATAAAAAAAAGTAAAAAGAATAATATATGGTATAATTAATAATACAGTAAAATGTACGAATGAAATGAAAAATAAAATGTCAATCTAAATAAATCATAATTTTTCAAATTTAACTACAATATTTTAAATTTCTATCATATTTTTTGATATTGGAAAAAATGATCAATTATTTTGTTGATCGGAAGAGGTGGACGAATCAACTAAGGGAACGAAAGGCTTAATAAAGGAACATTTTAATGGTGTAAATGAATTTATTAAATTGATAAAACCAATAATGGAAACGATGAAGAAATTCATTGCCCGTTTAGTAACTGAAAACATTTAAAGCATTGAAAACAAGAATTGGCTATGGTACATTTGTATCAAAATGGTTTCATGTCAAATTATTATATGTGGGATCGTTATGGTGAAGTAATAATAATAACCAATGATTATATTGATTTTGGGCCTCTAAATGATGAATCAAATGTTTTACTAGAACTTTTGAGGCTATAAAAGGAAATGATATAGAGTATGAGACCAAGTCCGAATCAGAAAACGACGAAGACCGATTGTTAATGTACATTTTGATAGAAGGTAATTTATGTGATTATTAATTTTACATTTTTCTCAAAAAAATGATATGCTTTCCCATAATTAAATGATATGTTCTTGCTTAACAAAATAAAATGTCTATGACAGATATTATATTCTGCCGCCGGAGATCTTCACATTCGTCGGGTTTCCCCACTTATAATTAGAGAGGGACCGACGTTGGAAGTGATGGCGGTGGCCCATCGCAGCAGTTATATCGTCCAATAGCCACCTTAGTAAGTAAAGCGAGTGGGTAAGTATCAAATTTATTGCAATCTGATAAATATTTTATGTATGATATATTATTATTCATGATTTATTAAAGGTCTATATCATAATTAATACATGGGCTTTGAGCTGGAGCCCTTAAATGTTGTTCTCGATGTTTCCAAAATTGCTTATAAGAGAAAATGACCATTTGCTGGCCTAAATAGGATAACATCCCACTCCACATTTTAGAGTGTATCCGGAATGATTTCATCATAAGTGTAAATCCATATTATAATTTATATATCATCTTGTACAATTTGTTGACTAATAATTTTTTCAATGTGTAGAGGGTGGTAGACTAACAGGAATCCATCCATGCCCTTTGCAAAAATTATTGGATGAAAAAAATGTGGAAAAACCTATCATGATACTATGTCGAGCATAAAAAGGGGGGAAGCCCGACTGGATGAGTAGAAGCATATGGCAAGCTTGGGTTGATTACTAGAAAAGCCCAGAAGTGAAGGTAATTATACGAGTCTCGTATAGTTACTAAAAATTTAGTACAATTAGTATAATAATTGCATCGGTTTACAAATATGAAACGTTATGTTCATTTTAAATTTACAAGCAGAGTCGGAGAGAACTCTTCAAATAGAAATAAAAATCATGTCAAATACTGCAGGGGTTCGAAGTCATTCCAACATTACTGTTAAGAGCTGGTAAATTTATTAATCGCGATTATAAATAATTATTACATTATATAATTTTATTATATATATAATAGTAATTTTACGAAAGAGATGGTGGTCATTATATATCCTGTTTACTCATACTCATGCCATCGAGCATGTCAATAACGATGGCTCAATAACCTACACATGGCATGTCACAAGAGGCCGTAGTAAACATATTTTAAATTATAAATTAATAATAATCACTTTAAATTATAAGTTAAAAATAAATAAAATAATGTAGTATGAATTTTAATTGTAATTCTATTTGTAATTGTAGTATAAATTCATGCAAGCATGAGAGAAACCACTTGAGGAAATAGATCGAGACCAGTTGACCGTAGAAAAGGAGGACCAGATTTTTGATGCTGTCATGGAGGCGCCAACATGGAATAGGCGGTATGGTTTTGGGAACCAAGAGCTAATATCTATGTGCAATTATTAATAACATATAACACATTGATTTTATTAATCACAGTATATGAAAATCATAAACATTGGTAAACAATATTACATGCTAGACGCAAGTAAAGCAGCTATCAAATAAATCAGGATAAGTAGGAGATTTCAAAGTTGAGAGCTCGGATTGCTGACATCGAGGATCAGGCGAGGTGTTAGATTGCTGACTTGAAGAACTAAATAGGCGTCGGACTGTAGAGGTGTACCATATGTTGGATGAGCACATTGCTTCGTATCTATAACAGCATGGCATATTTCCTTCATCGGTTGGATATGGAGGCGATGATGATTAGTGGGTATGACTTTTTTTGTTTATGTTGTGTTATCCATCCTTTTGACCAGGCTGCAACTAGACAAATTTGACAAATTGAACTTGAAAGCTATTAAGGCAAGAATCCCGGAGAGATAGCCGTAGAGTCTAGAAACCAAGTACAACCAAGATGGTAAGATGGAAGCAAGGCCATCTCACAAAACCCCAAAACCAAATCCATCAAAGTGATGGATACGTACCGATCCATACCCATGGATTTGTACTGATCCATAAATCTTCATCCATATCGCCCTATTTTTTCCAACTACCATTTCATGATGCCAACAGCTTACTTTAAGCTACATTGATCGACAGCATTTTGTTTGTTATCGAATGGCTCGAACGCCAGAAATCGGTTACTTTACTCCTTCACCAATCCATTTTATTGGCTCATAAGTAGCTCCTATTGATGAAAACAAGATATAAATCACAAAGCAAATAACAAGTCGTCAGTTGACAAAGTATCCAAATTAGTCCATAAGGAAATCTTACGGATCGGTATCGATCCATCAACTTTGCTGACCAGGCCACTTTTTTTGAGAACAACTACAACAAAATAGTGGAGATTGTGGAGGAAGACGTGATGAAGCATTTTCTGACAATCTACAGCTCTCAATAGGAGGCTAGGGGCTCATTTTCGTGGATCATTTTTCTTACATGCAATTATTACATATTTCTTTGCAATCACCCGTGATGTGGTACCGATCCATAAGAACTGTACTTGCATAATAGTAATATAATCAATAGAAATCTCAAGTGGACGTAGGCGATAGTTGGTTGAACCACTACAAACATTTGGTGTCGTGTTTTTACTCATTTTCCATTTATATTTCTTCATTTCATTCTCTACTCTAATTTTTGGGTATTTGTGCCACTTTTTGGTACTAACATTTTGGCACTTTCACTAAGAACATGATTCTCAATCCTTTTGGATCCATCATCTACTACTGGAGTGCACAAATCCCAGAGATAAATCTAGTTTCCTTTGTGTTTATTATTTTGAACTACTTAGATTTGCATAAAATCTACACAAGTTGCTTTTAACCATGGCCCCTAGAAGAGATCGATCCATCACTTCAAGAGCTGCGAGGATGTTGAGAATGCTGATTTATGTTGAGGAGGTTACATAGCCAATCGTTGTAAAGGTTCAAAACCCAACAAATGTGGTCATCAGAGTTGAGATAGACTACATGATGAAGCAAATGGAGGACAAGCTCACGGAAAGCCGCGATGAGTTGAATCAACAAATGAAGGAGAGCTTGGATTTGTTGAATCAACTAACTAACAGCCGTAGGAGAAGCATGAGGGACTTGACACCATCTAATCCAGAATCTTACAGTTCCTCGTTATCAGAGTAAATGCAGAGGGATAGAAAGCAGAAGATGCTTAGAAAAGAGAATGGGAAGTCGAAACAAAGACCGGGACCAAACTACGGCAAAGGTTTGTGGATCGGTACCGATCCATTAAGAGGGATTGGTACCGAGCCATCTAACCTTGGTTCAGTTGGTCTACTTCTGTGTGACGGTGCTAGTTTGGCTTTTGGTCATGTTATGGATTCCAGAATGTTGGAGATCAGGTGACCACAATGGATCCGCTGCGAAGAGACTATGTACACAGAACTGCTGAACGAGCGGTTCCTTTGAAGTCAAGGGAACTTAGGTATCGTGAAACTAACTGAGAGCGTTTACCAAGCTAAACACTCATAGTGGATCATGATTATTGTTGTTTAGTAGATCCATTTGAATTGGATTTGATTGAGATGGTCAGGAGATTATAAGTGAAATCCAACATCGAACTAATGATGATTAGGGTTCCTCCCCAAGCCAAAATCTGTTCACGGAAGAGACCCTACACAAGGAATAACCAAGGAGATTTGTGATGTCGACGATGTTGTCATATAACGAGAAGACAGACCCAAGGCAACATCTAGTGAAGTGACTGGTGCATGGATTCTGCCTAAGCTATTGATGTTGTATGATGTCGTTGTTTCCTAATTTTTGGAGGGAGTGGCAACGATGTGGTTCACCCAGCTGCCGCCGAGATCCTTATCATCTTTCGAGCAATTGGTGCAAAAGTTCATCAAGCAATTCTATATGCACACTACCTGCCATGTCACTATCCAACCTCTTTCATGGTGCAAGAGAGTCTTTGGAAGATTTTTTTGCAAAGGATTAATGCTACCGTAACCGAGGTGAGTAATCCTTAAGAGAATATCGTGTTGATGGTACCGCTCAGGGGAATTCATCTCGATAAAGATTTTGGGAGGTAGTTTAAGATGAAACCTCATCTGACAGTGGACATGTTCTATAGAAAGGTGACTCGGTTCTTATGCTTGGAAGATGCAAGCACTACTATTGGAAAAACCAATTTCGGGCAGTCGGCAGAGGTGATACAAAGTAGTGTTGCTGTAAAATAGTTTAGAGAGAATTCCAACAATATCGATGTTAATGTAGAGAATAAAAGTGGTGGACAAAGTAAGAACAACAATGGGGCTAAAGATAATAAATCAGATACAAGGAGATGTCCTTAGAATTCCAAAAGATGACAACTATACTCCATCGAACAACTCGATTGAGTACACATACTTAGACACTCAATGAAAAGAACAGTACACGAAGTCGGCTCCGAGGGAGTCGACCGAAAAGGAGAAAAAATCCAACAAGTTTTGCAGATTTCATGAGATGCACGGTGACAACACCAACGAATGCAGACATTTCCATGGCGTGATCGAAGATCTGATTTGTAAGAAACCACAACAATTTATGCAAGCCCTGTGGGATGGCGGGCAAGGAACTTCAAACCCCCTACAAAGGAAAGTCGGACCTAGTGTTGATGAGCCCATGTTGCTTGAGAAGCGATTAGTGAACAATACTTTTATCGGAGGACCACATCCAGCAAACAGAGCTAGAATGAGATAGAGAAATATGTAGATGCTTTTAAGCACGCAGTGAACGAGAGTTATTTTGCCACTGAAGATGATGTTCCGACAAAACAACTCTGAACTATGGTAGAGGATAGTGTTTTTAGAAATCGAGATGTTGATGGGGTGGAAACCTCGACGATTGAAATGCTAATTATATCAGCCATGATCGACCCTGCAATTATAAGGAAGGTGTTGGTTGACTGTGGGAGTTCAGTCAATATTTTATTCAAGAAAACCTAATACCAGATGCTTCTTGAGAGCAAGGACTTAAAGCCATGTAAATCTTAGATCTAGAGATTTAACCGAACTACTATTGAGCCAGTGGGATGTGTGGATCTACTGTCAATGCTTGGAGAGGGCAATTGCAAGAGAGTGCAGGTTGTGCTTTCTGTTATGTTGGACATTTATTATGCTTACAATGCTTTTTTAGACCAACCGACCCTTATTGAATTTCAAGTGTCCATAGCCTTATGAGCCTTATGATGCTTAATGATAAAGTACCCAACGGGCGTGGGGATAATACAGGAAATCATGAGCTTAGTCGAGAATGTTATGTCGATGAGCTAAAAAAGGCAAGGCAAAGAGAGAAAGGAAAAGGTACGGAGAAGACTCTCTGCATCAAGGCTTTGGATGCATAGCAACTATCGCCTGATCCCTAGCTTGGGCAACACAGTCGGTTCTATAAGGATATGGATCCACGGAAAGAGCCAAAGGATGGAAGAGCAACTCCAACCGAGTTGACAATCAACATCCCGATCAGCCAGGATGATCCTACATGGGTCCTGAAGGTCGGATCATAGCTTGGCATGAAGTTGATTAAAGAGTTAGTTGGTTTTCTCCTAGCGAACTGGATGTTTTCGCTTGGACTCACTCATACATGTGTGGAATATTGCCAAAGGTAGACAACCACACACTGAATATAAGTCCGAAATGCATTCCTATGAAACAAAAACACCTCAGTTTGGGTCTGGGGAGCTCCGCTGCACTCAAAGAAGAAGTGGAGAAGTTGAGTGACAATCTTCATCCATGATGCCCTATACCGATAATGGGTATCCAATCCAGTCCTGGTGAAATTTTTTAATGAGAAGTGGAGGACATTTATGGACTATTTTGACCTGAATAAGGCGTGCCTGAAGGATAGCTTCCTGCTCTCGAGGATCGATTAGCTGGTAAACTCGATGACCGGACATGAATTGCTCTCATTCATGGATGCATACTTTGGATACAATCAGATTCTGATGCACATTCCAGACCAGGAACACATTAGCTTTATAATCGACCTGGGACTAACTACTATCTTATCATTCCCTTTGAATTAAGGAATGCTGGAGTGACTTACCAATGGTTGGTGAATAAGATGTTTAAAGATCAGATCGGACGGTCGATGGAGGTCTATATGGATGATATGCTCGTGAAGTCACAGCATTCGAGGAGCTACATTGATGACTTGGTAGAGATCTTCAGCTTTCTCTGGATGTATTGGATGAATCTTAACCCTTTGAAATGCTCATTTAGCGTTGCGTCGGAGAAATTATTAGGCTTCATCGTGAACCCCCGTGGAATCGAAGCCAATCCGGAGAAGATCAAAGAACTTAGGAACATCAAAGCCCTAGAAATGATCAAAGAGGTTCAGAGTTTGAATAGGAAGGCAGCTGCCTTAAGTCAATTCATTTCCAAATCCACTGACAAATGCATCCCTTTCTTTAAAGTAATCAAGAAAGGGAAGTGGAATTTCGCTTAGACGTAGGAGTGTATAGATGCATTCCAGGCTCCGGTAGATCACTTAGTGAGACCCACATTCCGTCGAAGCCCCTATAGGATGAGGACCTGTTTATCTATCTTATAGTGTCGATGCACGTTTTGAGCCCGCACTCATACGTGAGGAGCCTCGAGTCCAGAGACCAGTATACTACATCGGTAAGTGGTTAACAATAACTGAAAGAAACTTCCCAAAGTTGGAAAAGCTCGCATACTACCTGTTGATTTCCTTGAGAGCTCTACCCCTAATTTTAGGCTCATAAGATCATAGTTCTAACCGACCAGCCTTTAAGATAGGTCCTGCAACGACCTAAGATTATTGGACGGTTGTTGAAATGGAACATTAAATTGAGTTAGTATGACATAACTTATCGTCCTTGGAGAGCGATCCAAGGGCAAGCATTGGTGGATTTATTACTGAATACACTACACGGGATGACACTCTGGAGAGGAGTGGAGAGCAGAATGTCAAGTGGAAGATGTACATGGATGGTGCATCTAACGAACGTTATTCTGGCACCGGAGTCGTGCTGGTGACTCCTAAGGAACGTAAGATTTGTTATGCTATGAAACTAGACTTTCCCATGACGAATAACGAAGTGGTGTATGAGGCTTTGATCATAGGACTCAAGATCACCAAGGAGATGGGAGATAAAACTTTGCATATCTTCTGTGATTCCCAGCTAGTGGTATGTCAAGTGAGGAAACGAGTTTTAGACAAAAAGAGTGGGGCTAGCTCCTTATCTCAACCGAACCCTTGAGCTCCTTAGTGATATTGAATATTACACAATTACGCATATTCCTACAGAGGAAAATGTGAAGACCGATTCACTAGCTAAATTAACTAGTTATAGAGATAAGCAGTTATGGGCTTGGTCTTGGTGGAAATGCTATTAGCCTCAAGCATCGACAAGATAGATGTCGATTGGATCTTGAAGGTCGAATGTGAGAAAGAGTCATGGTTGACTCCAATAAGGAATCATCTATAAAATAAATCCTTCTTGATAGAAAAATAGAACGATGTCAACTCCTTCGTAAAGCTTCAAGGTTCGTCATGCAAGAGGGAATACTCTGCAGGAAGGGATTCTCATTTTCTATGCTTCGGTGTATCGCCAAGGATGAGGCCAAGTAAGTCCTAAGAGAAGTTCATGAAGGAGCCTGTGGAAACTACACTACGCGGCAAACCCTAGCAAAGAAGATCCTTCATTATGGGTATTTCTAGCCAACTATCAACCGAGATGCAGCTCATTACACCAGAAAGTGTGACAAGTACTAGAGGTTTGCTAAGATTCCAAGAGCCCCACCAATGGAGATTACTCAAATGGTCAGTCCTTGGCCATTTGCAGTATAGGGAATTAACACCATTGGTTTGTTGCCAATATCTAAAGGTGGCGCGAAATATGCCATCGTCGTAGTTGATTAATTCACCAAATGTGCTGAGGCAAATCCGTTATCCACAATCACCACAAAGAAAGTAATCAACTTCATGGTAATAAATATCATCTGTCATTTTGGGGTTCCACAAATAATTATTTTCGAAATAAAACCTAATTCGATAGTGCTGAGTTCAAGGATTTCTACCATAGGCATCGCATCCAGAAAAGATTTGCAGCGATAGCACACCATCAGGAAAATGGGAAGGTTGAAGCAGTGAATAAGATTATCAAGTCCATTCTTAAAAATCAATTAGAATAGGCCAAGGGCAAATGGGTCGATGATCTTCCATTAGTGTTTTGGGCTTATTGAATGACTTAAAAATCTGTGATCATCCCCTCTCTATTCGCCCTTGCTTATGGATTATTGGCTATGATCCTAGTTGAACTTGAAGTACCTTCTCATTGAGTGACTCACTATAATCCATGAATGAATGATGAACTCCTTTCAGAGCCAATCGATATGATCGATGAGAAGCGTGATGAAGCTGACTTGAGAGCAACCGCACACTAGAACTGGGTCTCTCGATACTACAATATTATGGTCAGGACTTGGACCTTTGAAATTGGCGATCTCATTCTCAAATGAATCTTCCCTGGCCCTATGAACTTAGGTCCGAGTTGGGAAGGTCCTTACGCAATTGAACACAAGCTTAAAGATGGCACATTCAAGCTAACAATGTGGACGGGATCTCACTCCTACGGGCATGGAATAGTGATCACATACGATGCTATTTCACTTGAATGTAAATTTGTACATATTTAATCAAAGCCGTGTAGTCATACATAATATGTCATTTCTTGTGTTTATAAAAGAAATGACTTTCGGATCTCATAAATCCATCCGTGCTTGACGTACACCACGAACAGTGTTATATTTAAATGAACCTGCATGTGCAAAAAGCAGGTGTGCAGGTACCCAGAGATAGGTGCAAAATAAGCTTCCGCAGCCCATGATTGGAAGCACGAAGCTCAACCGCACTTGGCATTTGGAGATAGATACCCACAACTACTCTAACCCATGACTCAGGGGTAGGAGTATAAACATTCAAAAGTTGAATTAGACAATTTGCCACTATACCTCATGCTTAGAGTTTTGCAGAGCATCCACACCTTGCCCAGAGTATGCAAGACAAAAGGTCTGCATCTAGAATTGGCGGTATCTCTTACAAACTTTGATCGATGCCTAGAGTTTGGAGCGATCGAAGTTAAACATCCTAGATAGGGGTATCCAAACCACTATCTTAGGTAGTTAACTCCAACCAACGCCCGGTATTTAGTGCAGTCAAAGTATGCATCCCTGAGAAGGGTGTCCAAATTGCCATCTAGAAATGAATCGTTTTGATTGACGCCCATAGTTAGGTGCAATCGCAATGAAACGTCCTCAAAAGGAATGTTTAAGTCATCTTTCAAAGTAATCAGAATTCAACCAAGTTCTAGAATCGAACATGGTCATACCTGGGCACATGCAGATAGACACCCTAATAATCATCCCTTACCCTCCAAAACAACGGAATAGACTAGTAACTTAGTCCAATGATGACAATAGGAAGTGGATCACAAGCACACTGAATACAAAGTGCATTTCTCAAAATACATAGAAACATTCACATAAGACTTAAATAAAACAAAATGTATTTATTATTCATAGTCAAGATAAGACTTAGAAGTAAAGTTCAAGTGTTATTAACATCTAAATTAAAAGCAAAAGCAGGGGCCGAACCCACACAAAGCCGTTCTGAAAACTAAAAGCAAAGCTGGACCTACTACTATACAACAAAAAGTCTAAAATAGACGATGATCAATTTTTGGGTTTCTTTTTCTTCTTCTCTTCCGCAGAAGCTGGTGCACTGAACCCCTTTTGCTTTCTTCCTTGTTCCTCCTCCACTTTCTTTGCCCTTCGAAGGCGAGCTATGCAATGAGGCGGTAGACATGTTTTGAGTGCTTTCGGGCATAGGTAATGTGACCGGAATGAAAATGGTCTCGCCAAGCAAAGTGATAGATAAATTAGGAGGGATGAGGTCAACTAGTTCCTACTTGATCACTGTAGTGCTAAGCTGTTGTTTAAGAAGTTCGCTTATTGAAAACCCTTGAGCAAGGTCTATCGACCCAATGATCTGAACATCATCATTTAGATGCATACCTGGAAATCACCAAGCCCCTCCTCTTACAAAGCATGAATTATTTGCATGCCAGGGCCGAGAGCGTCACTGACTGGGATGCTTGTAGTCATCCCAGAAACAGTTGCGGCTATTGCATTAGTCATTATCGCTTGTTATCCCAGTCGGAAGCCCTCTTTCGGGAGAATAGAATCGCATGCTGATCTGAAATTTAAGGAAGAAAAAAGAGACATGAAGAGGATGGTGACCCCTATGTGTATGTATGTGTATGCGCGTATGCTCAAGGGACTCCATAAGAATATGCATATATATACATATGCATGTGAATGCTCGACGTTCAATAACTGGAATTGAAGGAAAGCAGCTTCAAACCTGAAGAATCCAAAAAGGAAACATGTTCAAAATTACTAAGCTTGAATGGTAGATCGTGAGAGCATGCTCTAGTTTTATAGTGCCAGATGCTGATAAAGCGTTGCAATGAACAGCTAGAGACACGACAATTCATTGCAACGGTTTGAAGGAAGAATACAACTGTCTAAAGCACAGACTGGAATTCGATATGACAATCTTGACTTGTCTCGATTCAAAGCACATTATTTTCATGACGTACTTTCAGGGGAAGTGTTATCTAGCCTTTTGACCATGTAGTGCCTAGACAAACTTGGCAAATCAAACTTGAAAGCTTTCAAGGCAGGAAGCCCGAAGAGATATCTGTAGAGTCCGAAAACCAAGTACATCCAAGATCTTAAGATGGAAGTAAGGCCATCTCATAAAACCCCAAAACCAAATCCATCCAAGTGATGGATCGGTACCGATCCATACCCATGGATCAATATAGATCCATAAATCTTCATCCATATCGCCCTAATTTTCCCCTACTATCATGTTGTGATGCTAGCAACTTAATTCAAGCTACATTGATCGATCGCAAGTTGTTGCATCGAATAGCTTGAACACCTAAAATCAGCAACTCCACTCCTCCACCGATTCGTCTTATTAGCTCATAAACAAGCTCCTAACAATGCAAATAAGATAGAAATCATGAAGCAAATAACAAGTCGCCACTTCACAAAGTATTAAAATTGGTCCATAAGGAAAACTTATGGATCGATACCAATCTATCAACTTTACTGACCTTGTCGCATTTTCTAAAGAATAACTGCCGCTAAATAATGGAGATCGTGGAGGAAGACATGGTGGAGCATTTTCTGGCAACTTATAGCTGTAAATAGGAGGCTAGGGATCATTTTCGAGGATCTTTTTTCTTCCTTGCAATTATTACATTTTTTGTAATCACCCATGGAGTGGTACCTATCCATAAAAACCGTACTTGCAAAACCATAATATAATCAATAGAAATCTCAAGTGGACGTAAGCAATAGTTGGTTGAACCATTATAAATGTTTGGTGTCTTTTTTTTTACTCATTTTCCATTTATATTTCTTCTTTTCATTCTTCACTCTAATTCTTGGGTGTTTATGCCACATTTTGGTACTAACATGTTGCGAGATAGTTTGACTATGTATGTATAAGCACTTTGAGATAGGTGAGGTAGTTTGACTATGTTTCTAGGTAGTGTGAGAGTTACATATACTTTAAGATAGGTAAGGTAGATGTGATTTGATATTCATGATACATTTTGAGATATTGTTGGATAGGTAAGTTTCATTTGAGGTGATGTTTAATATATTTTGAGATGTTGAGAGATGTTTGTGATTTGTGGTGTATTGTTGGATGTTTGAGTTTGGTTTGTTGCATATATTAATGTTTTTTATTGTTGATGTGATATATTTTGTGATATATGTGATTTGAGCTTTGATGTATATGATTTACATATGTGAAATTGAGCTGCAATATTTTTTTTTATATATGTGTTGTTTGGGGTTGAGGTGCAGCAGAAAGGGAAAAAATAGCTCCAGATTTTCAACGGCTTCCGACAGTTGGTATCGGCTTCCGACGGTTGTTGGCGGCTTACAATTAGTGATATTCTGACGGATTATGGCGGCTCAAGATGGCTAGTTGGTGAAGGCGTGGCCTTCCACGTGTCTCGACTGATGTTGGAAGCTGTTGGAAAGGCCAAAGATAGACGTTGGATATATGCCGACGGAGCCGTCGAAAGTGTGTCGAAGAACAGTTGTTTGACGACCTATAATTCGACGGTGTTTTCCATTAAATTCCAGTGGCTGTTGATGGTCGTCGACGGATATTGGCTGTTGGAATTTATGTTGCTTGTTGTAGTGAGTACATTCCTTTAGAATTCAAAATTGGTGTTTTGTTCAAAGGAAAACAATTTTTGGGAAGCTTCTGGGGGGCAAAGAAGATGGTTAAGAATATTGTTGCATTTGAAATATGGCTATTAGTAGTTGATCTTATCATTTAGGATTATTTGGAAATTAACAATGAGATATGCCAGTCAGTAGCTAATTGTACAATAATACCACGGTGGGTAAATCGACTATTCATTGTATAACTTCCAAAAGAATACTTGTTTCATTTTTTCATTAATTTCAACTAAATATAAATGAGAATATATTGGAATTTTTTTTCAAAATTTTATACATGAATATGAAAACTCTAAAACATTAAATTCAAATATCATTATTCAAATTGAAATGTGAATCGAAAAATTCAAAATTATAGGTTTGGATTTTCAATTACAAATTTTAGAAATCAATTTCAATTTTGAAACTTGAATTCAGAATTATGAAATTACAAATTTTGAATTCTGAAATGAAATTTTGAATTTTTTTTAATGTACAACATTTTGAATTAAATATGGTGATATGTTTGACAGAAGATTATATTCATTGTTAGAAACAAAAACAAAAAGTATTAAAGAGAATGTAGATAAATATATATTGATAAATAAATACAGACAATACATACGGATGAAAAATTGAAAAATGAAAATAAAATTAATTCTCAATGCATCACAAAATATGATTTTAGGATGTTAATTTTTTGTGAATATGAATATAGTGTTAAATAAAGATAAATTAATATTAATAATAGAATATGAAGTTTGCCAAAGACCATTATGTAATGATTCGCCTTTTCGAACACTAATACATCCACTGTATTAATGTGCCGAATACTCAAGTGCCGAAAAGGCAGACTATTACGGTATACTAAAACCAAAAAGGAAAGGAACAAGAAAGAAGGGAAGACAATACCAAAATCTCACAATAAAACGATGACATATAACATACATAGCGTTTCAGAGTTATCCTAAGCACTATCGTCAGCCTGGACAATTACAGCACTCTATCCTCATAATTGATGATACATACATACTAGTAGTGTAGTGAAAATAAGTATACTAAGATAGGTGAAACATACATCTCGTCTCCATGGGCTCCAATGAATATCCAATTAAAACCCGCCTTTCTTAAACTGCTTGAAAGAGCACCCGAGGATTTAAAAGAAAAATAAAACTAAGAGTCAAAAAAAAGTTTAACATGAGAAACTTAAGAAATGTGTGCCCACATAACAACACCTTTTGAGACTAACTAAATCACCGAAATGATTTTCCCTTCAAAAGAGCGAAACCATCCAATAATACATATTGCAATATAATAGATAATGTCCAGGTTGTAGAATATAAATTAAAAAATAACCGTGCTTTGTGCACACCACAACAATACTAGGTATATAATCAAAACGGCTAAGGTATGTCCGCATATGGATTTTCCATTAGATGTGCCCTTAGTACGTCAAGAATGAGCCTCTTGTTAAGCGTCAGAGATATCCTTACGAGCAGCATTTCTCTAGATAAAATATACCATAGAATAAATATAACTAGTCTATGCCCTAACACGTAACACCGGGTATCATCACTTCTGCTAGCAATCTGAAAGCATCTATTCGGTTAGTTAAACCCTTAGCTATGCATACTACTCCGGTTTTAGTCATTACCGATAGTGAAGTCACATTAAACATCTCATCACATGAGTCACAACTCGAATAGATCTCGAATCACTCCACAGATTCCAACATAAGTCCTTCGACGAATGCTAACGCTATACTCTCTCTTAGAATCACACTCAAGAAAGACAGTACAACAGGATAACACCATTCAAAATTTTAACGCTGACCTCTTCATTAGACATATCCTTAGGACAGATGGTGCAACTATAATGACCGACCTTTTCGACCCACAAATGTCGATACTAATAGATCCACGGTATTCACGTGCCAAACATCTAGGTGCTAGAAAGACAGATTATTAGGATAAATAAAAAGAAAAGAAAAGGAACAAGGAAGAAAGAACATAATATCAGAATCTCAAAGCGGATTGATAACCTATAATATCAAAAGATAGTATAAACTGTCACTCTAACATACAAAGCATTTCACAGTTACAATCATATGTACTATCATTAGTCTTGATAGTTATAACAACATGTCCTCACAAATAAAGATATATACATAATAGTAGTATAGCGGAAATAAAATACTATAGTAGGCCAATGGAAGCATTCAGCTCCTCTCCTGAAGCTTCAAAGTATATCAATGAAATCCTGCCTTTCTCAAATTGTTTAAAAGAGCAGTCGAAGAATTAAGGAAAACATAAAACCACAGGTCTGACATAAGTCTAGTATGATATACTCAAGAAATATATGATCAGCATATAACAATACTTTCAAAATCAACCGAATCACCAGAATGGCTTTCCCCTCAAAAGAACCAAACCCATCTAATAAGTACATATGGCAATATAGTAGATTGTGTCTAGGGTGTAGAATATAAAGCAGAAAATAACTGTGCTGCTTGCATCTCACAACACAACAATATTAGGAGTACAACTAAAACTGCTAAGATGCATTTGCATATGGATTTTTGTTAGAGATGCCCTCAGTGCATCGAGGCGGATCTCCTGACAATGGTCAGAAACTACCATTCGAAACCACGCATATCTCTAGATAAAATATGTCACAACAGACAACGTCACTGGTCCATGCCCAAACACGTGAAACCGAATACCAGCAAATCCCGCACGCCTTAGTCAAAAGCATCTATCTAGATATTTGGAGTTGATGTACCCTTGGTTTATCTAAACCCCTAGCTATGCGTCTACTCTATTTTCTATCATTTCCAATGGTGAAGTCATGTTCAACATCTCAACGTACGAGTCTTCATCACTCGAACATATCTCCAGATTAGTAAACATCTCATACGTTATAAAGTCTTCATCAGTTGATATTTTCATAGTAATAAGTAAAAATATTTTATTTATTAAAATATCAAAGAACCCATAAGGCTATCTTCCAAAATTAACTTTAAAATTCGCCGAGCATAAGGCATTTTCAAAGTGTATCCATAGCGACAAATTCTCGCTTCTAACTTTTTCAACATCGTTCAATAAGTTATGAAATGTTTTAAACTTTGATATTTTTACAGTAAGAGTTAAACATAAATTAATTATTAAAAATAGTAAAGAAACACCTAAGGATGTCTTCCAAAATTAACTCAAAAATCGCAGAACACAATGCAATTTCAAAGTACATCCATAACGACCTTTTTGCTATAACTTTCACAACTTTGTTTTAGAAGTTCTACAACTTTACACAATATATCTTTATTGTCCTATGCACCAAAATATGTGTAGAGAATAACCAAAATAAGCAAGTTAAAGAAAGAGGATTTCAAAGTGCTTTCATAGTGACTCTTTTGCTTGAAACATTCACATACATATATCTATATGACATATAACATTATCAAACATGTAAACAAAAAGTCAAGATCAGATGTTTCGAGGGTAATTGTAGAGATAATATTACATATAAAATTTTCACTTGTTTTGAAGCAAGGGGGTCCAAAATTATAACTTGTATAGTTCCTAACTTAACTTTATATTTATACATAACAAATACACACACAATATATTCATATACAATAATGAGATAACTCACTTAAATCCATGCCAAAACCAAGCAAAGCACACAAGAACATATGAACACTTCCTACCATCACCAAACATCCAAAGCTTCTATCTTTAGCTTACTTTTGCTCTTGACCTCCTCCTAGCCCACATTATTGCTCACAGCCATGACTTGATGCACCCCTTGTGCCTCTTTTCTTCCACTTTTGACTTGATATTATTACTTTCTATGTTCCCCTAGGTCTCTAGCCAAAGTTTGGTGAAGTTTGGAGAAGATTTGAATTAATTAAAGATTGATTAGTGGAGAAAGAAATGGATAAGCACTAGTTTTGTAACGACCCACTATTTTGGACCATTCAAATCGACAATAAATCCACACATGTCGGACTTGAATAATTCAAAACAATAGATTCTTAATTTAAATTGGCAAAACTCAGCATATACAGTGAATAAAATAATCATAGATCACAGACACAGAGTAATATAACAATAATGCAGCGGAAATAAAAGAATAGTAGTTCATAAAGCTACTATATATATAACAAAGTTAAACAAGATACAACAGAAGTCTCGAATACAATAGTCAAATACAATATCAGAATACATCACTGGAATCAACTGAATATCTGAAAGCTGGATAGATAGCTGGATCTCCAAGCGAAGCTCCAACTCCAAAGGTGAGTCTCGAATACTGGTACACTCAGTCTGACCCGAGCATAAAGAAAACACAAAACACTCGAGTCAGGATTAACATTCTTATATCAATAAATCCAACTCAAGTGAAATAACGACTGAAATACAAGTAACTCAAAGGATGTTTGGGATAACCATCCTCTAAGGATCCATTAAACTATCTACATATACAGTAGAATACGCTAAGTAGATAATGTCTATCAGTAACGTACGATATCAAAATAGCGTTAAGTCATGGCCCATTCCACCCTTAACACATTTTTACCATGTCATAGTCTATACAGCACCGTAACCCCCATCGTAAACTAGTGGTTATCAGAGGGTACCCCATAGGTATAACACAAAACAAATCGTAGTGGTCGCGAATAGGATAATCAGTATGACAAGGTACATGAGGCGATACCAACTAGGATACTAGTAGTTGCGTGATCCGGACTGATGTTGAGCATAGCAGCTACTACCTCAACAACGCGAAACAACACTCCCAAATCAAAGGGGTGCACCCAAATCGAATCACAAAAGTAATAGATATGGTATCGAAGAAGTGTGTCCGCTAGAGGTAGCGAACCTCAATAGCCCGGCGCGGCTCCTGTTTTAGTCATGTTAGGGGTCATCCAATATTGTTCTCTTTCTTCAGTCAACGCGTTCACCAAACCATCCACTTCATTCTGGATCAACACTCCGCGTATATTAGTTATTAAAGTGGTTTCGGTATCGACAGAGAGTATGTCTATATCTGATCCCGGTCTCTTTAATAACTACGTATTATTACACCGATGGTCATTTAATAAAATTTCAAAATAGTTATATTTCAAACCCGACAGATCATTGCCATTTCAAAACCATGTCAATACGATATCACTTTCACTTCAAATAAATCCATTTCCAAAATTATATCACTTTCCAAAGTTATATCGCTTTCGAAATCATAAGTCTTTTAAAATCAAAACACTTTGGAATTCAAAACCTTGAAATTCATAACACTTTGAAATCATAGCTTGAAATCATAACATTTTGGAATCCTAACACTTTCCTCTTAAACAGTTTAGATATTAAAATTTGTATATATAGAAAAATAGTTTATACAATAAAATAGTTTATATAAAATAGTTTATAATAAAATAATTTATATTGAAAATGATTTATATTAAAATAATTTATATTAAAATTTATAAAGTAAAATATAAATAGTTTTAGATATAGTTTAAAATACTTTATATAAAATAGCTTCTTCAAATTTCACAAATCGATTCACATAAACTCGAATTCCAAAAATAAAAATTTAGTCAAATCTCAAATCACCAATTTCAACTCGATTCAGCTTCTCAATAAACCTTTTCAAATTATCAATTTCAAATACATATTTGAACCATAGAATAAGCCGTTTCAATTTCAATATATTTCAAAGCTTTAAATATTCACATTTCAAAACTAAATTTGATAATTCCATTTATATCTCAATTTAATTTTATTACATTTTGTTTCTGAGATATTTCTTTAATCATTTCAATACATCTAAATACGACTTCAATTTAAAAAATTTAAATAAACAAAATATCCCATTTAAATTTATATAAGTTTGAAATATTCATTTAAGTCACTTTTAATCAAATTCAAGTTATAAAACATATCTTTCAATTTTCAAATTTAATAAATTTCAAATCAACCTTATTTAAGTAAAATTCTTAAATAAATATAATTTCAAATCAATTTCAATTTATCTTTCCAACCTGAATAATTTTAAACTCTATATTTGAAAATATAAATTTACATAAATACTTAAACATTATTTTATATTGATTAAATAGACTTTATTAAATCAACTTTATTAGATCTTTAAAATCAATATTTATTACAACCATATATTTCCTTCAAAACCATAGAAATCATTTTTCAAATATTTATATATAGACCAACGGTGTCTGTATATAATTTTCTACCCTATGGTCAAGTGATACAGATATTTATCATTTCAATCCGTAATTTAAATATATATATATATATACGGGTATATATCTTTTCAACCCGTAACCCCAAATTCAATTCAAATGAAAATCGCTTGGGTTTATCATTTCAACCCATAACGATTTTCTCCTATTCTACAGATCGTTCGGGTATGTATCATTTCAACCCATAGTGAATTCTATATTAACAGGGAACTTGTAGAGTGATAACAGATATGATAAAAATATAACAACAGTAACAGGCATATATCATCAGTGATAAATAACAGATAATGGTGTCAGATGTCACAGGTGAACAGATGCAGATAATGGCATATATATAGAAATATAAATTACAGATAATGGTGTCAGATGTCACAGGTGAACAGATACAGATGATGTTATATATATATATATATATAGATTACAGATAATGGTGTTAGATATCACAGGTGAACAAATACAGATGATGGCATATATATAGCAATGTAAATAACTAGCAGCAGCATATTTCAATTGTCGTTTCAATTGAAATTAAATTTAATAAATAAAAGAACGTTAATCATGAGTGATTTCTCACCTTCCGCGGCTAGAGAGAAAATAACGGGAATGAATTGAGTTACGGATCCAAGCACGAATACCAAAGCAAAGCAAAATTGGCATGAATTGGACGAACAAGGCTGAAAATCAAGAATTGGTGAACTGAATCAGAATTAGTTTGATATATACAGAAATATTTGTTATTTTATAAAAATAATATTTAATTTAAAACAAATATTAAATAACACATATACAAAATCATATTCTAATTCCAAATACATCTAAATATATATTTATATATATAATTGAAAACAAACCTATCCATACTTATACGTAAGCTAACAGATTATATATATATATATAATAATATACAACTAAACTCATATACAACTTACGTTATATAATATTATAAACAGATGTGTCCAAACAGAGCAGAATATATATATGTAATTCGATAAAATAGAAAATTTATATAAACTGCAAAATGTATACAGTAGACTTTTATAAAATAATGGAGCTTATATATATATACAACACATTTAATATATGAACTCTAAATATACATATCTACACAACGGGTTATATACAGACTAGTATACGAAAATATATAAACTAACGTATAAATTTATATATATATATAACAAATCAATATCTTTGTAAATAAATAAAAAAAATCAATCAACTAAGTTCAATATATATATAACATGCATACTTTTCGTTATATATACATGCGGTTGTATAAAGACTTGCGTTTAACAGACAAATTATACTTATAAAAATGAACAGGTTATTTGTAACTTGTACAAACATGCCTATACAACATCTCGTATATACGAAACTTATATAAATACGTTTATATATATATATATATATCCAAGTATAACTTACACAATATAACAATTTTATATAAAGAAATCAATATTCAATAAGCAAATATATTACCCTTTTAGCAAACTTCATGCATATATATATATATATACGCGCACACATACATACTTTACAAACTTTTATAAACTGCAGCATATACTTTAACAATATATATATTGTAAACATATTTTTAGTAACCACATGAAATCACCTTTCCAGATCAAGATATAAACTTATATAAATAGTATTGTTTATATGAATAGTACTTATATGGTAGATCTATATATATGTTTATATACGAAAATACAAGGAAACACCTCATCATTATATACGAAAATGCTCATTACATAATACACTAAAACAGCCTGCAGAGCATTTATATACATACGATGTGAAAATATATACTATATATATTATTATTAAACCCGTTCCAACATATAACCTGACCTAT
This sequence comes from Allium fistulosum, assembly GCA_030737815.1. NCBI lineage: Eukaryota > Viridiplantae > Streptophyta > Magnoliopsida > Asparagales > Amaryllidaceae > Allium > Allium fistulosum. The sequence goes on from JASFAW010000014.1 coordinate 14,050,242, forward strand.
GTATAAAAGCTTATTAATACTAACCTATAAAAAAACCTACTATACTATCAGTTCCAAGCGAATATACATAGGTAGACCAAATTATATATATGTAAACTATATATATAAATAAATCATAATATATACCTTTTTTTTATATGAGAAGGTTGCCGAAATGAGGCTAGGCTGGTTTGGAACTAGGTGGCAAAATGGAGTCGGATGATGAATTCGGCAGGCGATAGTGGCGGTAGTCGATGGAGTTTGGCCACGAGGAGGTTGCAGATGCTGACCGATGAGGGGTGGAAGGCCTTCGGTGATGGGGTGCTCGATCCGGTGGAATGGGTTCAGGTGATGCGAAAAAAAAATAGTGGAGGTTGTGGCAGTGGCTAAGGCCGGTGGAGATGAGGCTCGGCTGTTAGGGAAAGCGAGATCGGCGACGAGAGATCTGGGGCGGAGCACGGCGGAGAGGTTGAGCTGGAGGAAGAAGAGGCTTGGCGAAAGGAACGAGCGGTATTCAAAGAATATATGTAGCTTTGTTTAAAATTTTTATCAGAGGAAATAAAGGCATGGTGGTGAAGAAGGTAAGAAGGCACATTTTCTACAGGGATAGAAAATGAAAGTTGCAGAGAAGGAAAATGAGACGTGCCATATGAAATATTTTCCAAGCAATCTAACCGAGCGAATCCCAAAAAAAATAAATTGAACGGTGAGAAGAGTGAAGGTCACGCATTGATTTATGGAAATATTGATTTTGATGACTATTGATTTTACTGTAGGGAACGAATGGACACAAGGAGTTAAAAAGTTTTAAAATGGAGTACCGATATGGGTGACCGTTTTCGCGAATTCCGACACGTATCGGACTCCGAACACAGAAATGAATATACCACAGAGGTCAGTACGACGAGACGATCAAAACGGTATATAAATGTCAGTGGTATGATTGAATTATAAAAATTCGAATTTTCTGCTAGCGGAAAATGCAGTAAAAACGCAGAAAAATAAGATCGACGGAGCTAAAGAAGTCCGAATTTGGAAAAACGAAAAATGTCGTCTTTGTCATAAGATGAATTAGAATATTTTTATGTAAAAATATTCAGGTTTGTAAAACATTTTATTATCATCAATTTTTACTGATATAAATTGGAATAAAATTACACTAGAAAATAAACTTCCAAATTATCTGATGAAAATTTACCAGTTGTTATGATTAATTAGACGCATTCCAAATATCAAATTTTTATTTCAAAATTTTATCGTTTAAAATTTCACAAAATTTCAACTAATTACGTTATTAAAACAGTTAAAATTTACGGGTCGTTACACTCTCTCCCACTCAAAACTTTTCATCCCCGAAAAGGAAGGAGGTAGGAGAATAGAAACAATAAGAAAGAAAATAGATTGGAATACAAGTAAAACAATTAATTTAAACCATATAGATTTCAATTTAAATTAATTAATATTTAACAAATTTGGTTAAATCCCTTTGAGTTCACTTAAGTTAAATCAATCTATCTATTTCTAAATTCATTATCTTATTATCTAGTCATCCTCAATTAACAATTTCTAAATCAATCAACTTGTATAATCATTTATTATCCTCATATTTTATTCAACAAATTTAATTCTTTCATTCCAATTCATTGTTAACTATATTCCACTTCATATATCTTATCACATATATTTAAACCATATAAATTAATTTAAACCATATAAATTTCAATTTAAATTAATTTATATTCAATAATTGGTTTAAATTTAAGGTATTTCCATAAGTTGATCTAATTTCAATTTGTTAATTCCTTCAAAACAAATTTATTTGTCTCATCTATTATCCTATTAACTTATTATTCTATTTCTCTCTATTAACATCTTTATAATAAAATTTAAGTATATAACATTTACTATAACACTCAAATCTTTCCTTATGAAGTCATTTTATATTGTATATTATCCAAATACATTTTTTTTACTTCTGAAAATTTTAGGTAAGTTATGTTGAGATGTAATTGAGTATTATGCAAATAAGATTTTACAATTCAGTTATTCCCAGTTAAATATTTATAAGAATTTTGACTTTAGTTTATAATTGAAATCATCTTTAACCTAAAATTTAAGAATTTAAATCTCCGATTTACTTCAAACAATTTAGAGATATATATAATATATTTATATCAAATCAAATTAAATTTTAAAATAAGAACAAAACCGTAGCAAAGCTACAGAATAGTCTCTCCACTTCGAAACTCGAAAATGAATTTCGATGATGCGGCCGCCGTCACCGAAATTATTTTCCGGCGACAAAAGAGAAGAGCACTGATTTAAACATTTAAAATTTCTTTGAAATGGTTTCTATTTGAAAATACTTTAAATAATATATACTTTAAAACTTTTAAAACCAACGTTTGAAATCACCGGAAATTAAATTCTCAAATTCCTGAATTAAATTCATTTCAAATTCCAAATCAGTTTATAAACCATATTTATAAATTCATTTAGAACAATAAATGATAATCAAATATTATCATTTCAAACAACCATTTTAATTAACTTATGAAATTCCAGAAAATTTTACTTATATTCCTATAATATAATCATACAAATTTATTTCATTTACCAAATTTGAAAATAATATTGTGTCAGTCTGCTCAGTTCAAGTGTTTTGGAAATCCTATCGATATCGCTGATCAGACGAATCGATCGAAGACCCAAATCAACATCAACAACTCAAACAACACAATATATAAAATATTTTAATATAAATTACAAACTCTCCTCACTTGACAATACAAGAATGGGTTTCAAATAAGAATAGAGATTCATATTAGAGGAACCCAAATCAAAGAGAATTCAACTAGAAGATAGGCTCGATAGGAAGATAAATAGATTTCAATGTGAGACAAGAATGGATAGACTTGTATAAATCGCGAGAAACCTTAATCGGGTCAACCATGACTTCAAAAATAGATCGAGGTAGAATTCCGAAGCAAATCGACATTCAATCGCCATAGATAGAATTCGGGTATAGCAAAAGATAGCAGCATCGTAAACCGAGGATACAGGAATCTCCGGTGAATCAATACCAATTGTAAAGGAGTTTCACCCCTTTACAAATCATTCAGAGATTGGCGAGACCGCCGATTTATTACAAAGATCATTCGAAGTGGAGTCATGGGATACTCCAAAATCAAAAGACACGAATAAGGGAGACACGAATGGACTTTGGAACCGAAGGGAACGTTCCAAAATTCAAAGAAATCGAGTCAAAGAAGAAGGAAATCGAGCTCGAACGAAAGAGTTTCTGTAATTGAATTTTACTTTATATGCTGAGTTTTGCCTAAAACCAGAGCTCTGATACCAACTGTAACGACCCACTATTTTGGACCATTCAAATCGACAATAAATCCACACATGTCGGACTTGAATAATTCAAAACAATAGATTGTTAATTTAAATTGGCAAAACTCAGCATATACAGTAAATAAAATAATCACAGATCACAGACACAGAGTAATATAACAATAATGCAGCGGAAACAAAAGAATAGTAGTTCATCAAGCTACTATATATATAAAGAGTTAAACAAGATACAACAGAAGTCTCGAATACAATAGTCAAATACAATATCAGAATACATCACTGGAATCAACTGAATATCTGAAAGCTGGATAGATAGCTGGATCTCCAAGCGAAGCTCCAACTCCAAAGGTGAGTCTCGAATACTGGTACACTCAGTCTGACCTGAGCGTAAAGAAAACACAAAACACTCGAGTCATGATTAACATTCTTATATCAATAAATCCAACTCAAGTGAAATAACGACTGAAATACAAGTAACTCAAAGGATGTTTGGGATAACCATCCTCTAAGGATCCATTAAACTATCTACATATACAGTAGAATACGTTAAGTAGATAATGTCTAATAAGTAAAGTACGATATCAAAATAGCGTTAAGTCATGGCCCATTCCACCCATAACACATTTTTACCATGTCATAGTCTATACAACATCGTAAGCCCAACCATAAACTAGTGGTTATCAGAGGGTACCCCATAGGTATAACACAAAACAAATCATAGTTGTCGCGAATAGGATAATCAGTATGACAAGGTACATGAGGCGATACCAACTAGGATACTAGTAGTTGCGTGATCCGGACTGATGTTGAGCATAGCAGCTACTACCTCAACACCGCGAAACAACACTCCCAAATCAAAAGGGTGCACCCAAATCGAATCACAAAAGTAATAGATATGGTATCGAAGAAGTGTGTCCGCTAGAGGTGGCAAACCTAAATGGCCCGGCGCGGCTCCTGTTTTAGTCATGTCAGGGGTCATCCAATATCGTTCTCTTTCTTCAGCCAACGCGTTCACCAAACCATCCACTTCATTCTGGATCAACACTCCACGTATATTAGTTATTAAAGTGGTTTCGGTATCGATAGAGAGTATGTCCATATCTGATCCTGGTCTCTTTAATAACTACGTATTATTACACCGATGGTCATTTAATAAAATTTCAAAATAGTTATATTTCAAAACCGACAGATCATTGCTATTTCAAAACCATGTCAATACGATATCACTTTCACTTCAAATAAATCCATTTCCAAAATCATATCACTTTCCAAAGTTATATCGCTTTCGAAATCATAAGTCTTTTAAAATCAAAACACTTTGGAAATCAAAACCTTGAAATTCATAACATTTTGAAATCATAGCTTGAAATCATAACATTTTGGAATCCTAACACTTTCCTCTTAAACAGTTTAGATATTAAAATTTGTATATATAGAAAAATAGTTTATACAATAAAATAGTTTATATAAAATAGTTATAAGTTAAAATAGTTTATAATAAAATAATTTATATTGAAAATGATTTATATTAAAATAATTTATATTAAAATTTATAAAGTAAAATATAAATAGTTTTAGATATAGTTTAAAATACTTTATATAAAATAGCTTCCTCAAATTTCACAAATCGATTCACATAAACTCGAATTCCAAAAATAAAAATTTAATCAAATCTCAAATCATCAATTTCAACTCGATTCAGCTTCTCAATAAACCATTTCAAATTATCAATTTGAAATACATATTTGAACCACAGAATAAGCCGTTTCAATTTCAATATATTTCAAAGCTTTAAATATTCACATTTCAAAACTAAATTTGATAATTCCATTTATATCTCAATTTAATTTCATTACATTTTGTTTCTGAGATATTTCTTTAGTCATTTCAATACATCTAAATACGACTTCAATTTAAAAATTTTAAATAAACAAAATATCCCATTTAAATTTATATAAGTTTGAAATATTCATTTAAGTCACTTTTAATCAAATTCAAGTTATAAAACATATCTTTCAATTTCCAAATTTAATAAATTTCAAATCAACCTTATTTAAGTAAAATTCTTAAATAAATATAATTTCAATTTATCTTTCCAACCTGAATAATTGTAAACTATATATTTGAAAATATAAATTTACATAAATACTTAAACATTATTTTATATTGATTAAATCGACTTTATTAAATCAACTTTATTAGATCTTTAAAATCAATATTTATTACAACCATATATTTCCTTCAAAACCATAGAAATCATTTTTCAAATATTTATATATAGACCAACGGCGTTTGTATATAATTTTCTACCCTATGGTCAAGTGATACGGATATTTATCATTTCAATCCGTAATTTAAATATATATATATATACACGGGTATATATCTTTTCAACCCGTAGCCCCAAATTCAATTCAAATGAAAATCGCTTGGGTTTATCATTTCAACCCATAACGATTTTCTCCTATTCTACAGATTGTTCGGGTATGTATCATTTCAACCCATTGTGAATTCTATATTAACAGGGAACTTGCAGAGTGATAACAGGTATGATAAAAATATAACAACAGTAACAGGTATATATCATCAGTGATAAATAACTGATAATGGTGTCAGATGTCACAGGTGAACAGATACACATAATGGCATATATATAGAAATATAAATTACAGATAATGGTGTCAGATGTCACAGGTGAACAGATACAGATAATGGCATATATATATAGAAATATAAATTACAGATAATGGTGTCAGATGTCACAGGTGAACAGATACAGATGATGGCATATATATATATATATATAAATTACAGATAATGGTGTCAGATGTCACAGGTGAACAGATACAGATGATGACATACATACATATATATATAGCAATGTAAATAACTAGTAGCAGCATATTTCAATTGTCGTTTCAATTGAAATCAAATTTAATAAATAAAAGAACGTTAATCGTGAGTGATTTCTCACCTTCTGCGGCTAGAGAGAAAAAACGAGAATGAATTGAGTTACGGATCCAAGCACGAATACCAAAGCAAAGCAAAATTGGCACGAATTGGACGAACAAGGCTGAAAATCAAGAATTGATGAATTGAATCAGAATCAGTTTGATATATATACAGAAATATTTGTTATTTAATAAAAATCAATATTTAATTTTAAACAAATATTAAATAACACATATACAAAATCATATTCTAATTCCAAATACATCTAAATATATATTTATATATATAATTGAAAACAAACCTATCCATACTTATACGTAAGCTAACAGATTTTATATATATATATAATAATAATAATAATAATATACAACTAAACTCATATATAACTTACGTTATATAATATTATAAACAAATGTGTCCAAACAGAGCAAAATATATATATATATATGTAATTCGATAAAATAGAAAATTTATATAAACTGCGAAATGTATACAGTATACTTTTATAAAATAATGGAGCTTATATATATATACAACACATTTAATATATGAACTCTAAATATACATATCTACACAACGGGTTATATACAGACTAGTATACGAAAATATATAAACTAACGTATAAATTTATATATATATATATATAACAAATCAATATCTTTGTAAATAAATAAAAAATCAAAGTTATGGAAATAGTTATGTCAAGTTCTAGTGGTCCAGTGGTTAAGACATAGTGGAGTTGCTACATTGTGTTGTAGTGGCACCGGTTCGATACCCAACGGCCACAATAATGAGACATAGTGCACGGCCACTTATAAAACCGGCTTAACCAAAGGCTATGGAATACAAAGTATCCATGGCCCCAAAGTTTAGTCAAGTTCTAGTAGTCCAGTGGTTAATAGGGATGGCAATGGGGCGGGTCTAGGGTCCAAACCCGGTCGACCCGCCCCTGTTTTGGCCCGTCCAGACCCGCCCCATTGGGTCATTGGGGCGGGTAGACCCGTGACCCGTTCTTGATTGCTCCGGGTCTAGGGTCGGGTCGGGGTTCGGCTGACCCGCCCCAACCCGACCCGCACTACTAACATCTCATTAAACTGCTTTATTACTATAATGATTTATTAATCTTCTTAAATATAAGTGATTCTAGCATGGATATTAAAATGTTCCAATCAATAATCTATAGAAAAAATTAAAGTATTAAGTTGTGTCATTGATAATTATACAATAACATATGTATATATTTTCTGAATTGTTATTGTAGACATCATTTTTATTAACTTCCCTTAGACACATTGTTATTTATATTTCATGTATTATTTGGTGATAATGAGTATAAACAAATAAATATATGTACGTTGTTACACCGTACGCAATTTTGAATCAATACATAGAGACTCATCGGGTCTTGGGGCGGGTCGGGTCTACCCTGACCCGTACGGGTCCCGGGTACGGGGCAAAATTCCAGACCCGCACCGGGTCTACGGGGCGGGTCTGGGGCAAGGTCTAAAAAATCCGGGGCGGGTATGGGGCACTGAAAACCCGCCCCAACCCGCCCCATTGCCATTCCTAGTGGTTAAGACATAGTGGAGTTGCTACATTGTGTTGTAGTGGCACCGGTTCGATACCCAACGGCCACAATAATGAGACATAGTGCACGGCCACTTATAAAACCGGCTTAACCAAAGGCTATGGAATACAAAGTATCCATGGCCCCAAAGTTTAGTACCTAAAAAATTAGGTCAATCGTTTCTTTCCATGGCCGCTCCCGCCTTTCCCCCATCCCTCCCCCATCTTTTCAAACTATTCCTTCTGTACTTACAATTATTCCCTCTCCTTCTTCTCGATCTTGTCCCCATCCTAGCTCGCCTCCCGCCCCTCCGCCTCCTGTTCCCCCTCCTCCGCTTGCTTCATTGCCCTCTCAACCTACTGTAGCTATTCCAACCTGGTCCTCTCTCTTCAAAAACAAACCAAGAAATGCAGGGCATTTCTCCCCTATTGAATTCCCCCTCGTTTTTGATGGTACTACTCTAGTTCCGCCGGAGGTGGTGATACAAGCTGGTAGTGAAATCTGGAAAGAATGGTTGGTTAGTTTTTTTCTCGACAAACCATTGTCCTACCTTACTGTTATCAACCATCTAAAGAAATTATGGAAGCTAAAAGATGAGATTGTGGTAAAATCTGATGGTGTTTTGTTTCTTTTCCATCTGTCTTGCGCTGAGGATAGAAGGAAAATATTAGAATCTGATCCTATTTTTCTACGAAACAAAATATTCATAATCAAGGCTTGGGATCCTACCATAGGCAATAGTTGCAGTACCATTAGAACAGTTCCTGTATGGCTAAAGCTAGCAAACATTCCTATTTTTGCTTGGTCACACTTAGGCATCAATTGGCTGGCCTCCAGAATTGGAAGGATGTTGTGCATGGATTCTTCAACTGAGAGGCTGGAGAGGATAGGTTATGCTAAATGTTTGGTGGAAGTGACACCTGACTGCCAACTTGTGGATGGGTTTCCTGTTAAAATGCTTGATGGTTCTACGCAGATGGTTCAAGTCAGTTACTTGTGGAGACCTGATATTTGTGCTGACTGTAAAGAGTTTGGTCATTTGGGTCCATCATGCCTGAAAGTATGTGATGAAAAAGTTGAAAGTAAGGATGATACTGCATTGAAAAGGAGTAATCAAGAAGGAAACAAGGTAGAAAGAGGGACATTCATACAGCAAAAAAAGGGTAAGAAAGTCTGGCAAAAAGTTGCTAAAAGAAAATCATATTCCAGAGATCCGACTTTTCAGAAGGTGGCTGAATTGAATGAAAGCAAGGTGCTTCTTGAAGAGCATGTTCAGAATCAACCAGAAACAATTTGTGTTGCAGCATTAGGAGATAATGATAAAAACATGGAAGTGCGTTTACCTGACAATCATCGGGGGGATTATTTGACTACTAATAAATTTGATGTGCTAAAAGAAATGGATGATGATGCTCATGTTGGATATGAAACATTAAGTGGTGATGACAATGAGGGAGAAGAGATATCACGGGATAAGGTGGAAGGTAATGAAGGAAAGGAGAGCAGACCAAGTAAAGGATATATAATAGTTAATACTAGTAGTGACTATGCTTTAGACACTGCTTTTGACACTGCATTGGAAGAACCACTGAATTTGCACAGCATATCATTTGAGCATGGTACACACACTTCACCTACTAAAGGCAAGTCTTAGAGGCAAGCACTCCTCTCTGATCAAAGCTTGATCATCCACGAAACATCATCAACTTCACTTAACACTAATACCCCAATCAAACCAATTAACCCTTCCCACCCTGATCTTGATACTGATGACCATTTCTGTAGAGTTTTGCAAAGTCAAATTACTGAATTGATCTTTTCTATGCAATCTTCTCCTCAATCCCAAACCAATCCATCCTCATCAACATCTAATCCTCAACGTCAAGCAAACACAAAGCAACCTTATGTTTTCACAGGTTCCATTCCTGGTTGGTTATCCCCACCCTCAGCACCCAAAGAAGTTAACCATGCTTTCAGTGTTCCATCATCAAACTCAATTACCAAAAAAAAAGAAAACCATCGAATCAAACTGTTTCATCTAGAACAGAGTCTCCTGTAACTAGGAGCATGAAAGAAGTTGCACTCCAATCTTTAGTTTAATATATGTCGCATAATTTTGGAGCGTGGAACATAAGAGGATCTCATAACTTCCTCAAGCTTGAGCATGTCAAGCAGTTAATTAAAGATTTTCAGCTGTCAATTTTTGCTATCCTTGAAACAAAACTAAATCTTCCTCTCACTATTTCTGCTGCTAAGTATGTGAACCCTTCCTGGATCCTTTCCCATAACCTTAACGAAGCAAATTATGGTCGTATTATGGTGATTCATAATCCTGTTGTCCTCACACTTGATCTCCTTCATGCTTCTCCCCAAATCATGCATTTCCATGCCAAATTCCATAATCCTCCTTCCTCCTTTTATATTTCTTTGTGTATGCTTACAATTCTCAAGTCTCAAGACAAAAGCTTCTCGAATTGATGCTAGCCTTAAGACAAGAAACACATCCGTGGATTATGGTAGGAGATTTCAACAGCTGTTTCTCCCTTTCAGACAAACATGGTGGTTTGCCTCTTATGCCTAAGGATATCATCCCCTTGAACTCTGCCATTTTTGATTCGAATCTCATTCCTATCCACAAGGAGGGTGCTGTCTATTCTTGGAATAACATGTCCAGGAGTGGCGTCAGGACCTTCACTAATATTGATCACTCTTTCTCTAATTACACCGCTCTCTCCACCTGGCCTGATCTGTCTACGTTTCTTCCACCCTCTATTCTTTCTGATCATTCTCCCCTCATCACTACCACTGGTAGGAAACTCCATGGAAAGAAAAGAGGATTCAAATTTTATAACACTTGGTCTCTTGAACCTGAATATAATAACATAATTCGAACTGCTTGGGCTAATGTTTTTTTGGAAATCCAATGTTTATTTTCTGCAGAAAACTCATGGCAACAAAGGAGGCGTTAAGGGCTTGGGCTAAGGACAAGTATGGGAATGGCAATCTCAGATCCTCTAAACTCAAAGATCAGCATTGTGAAGCTCAGAAATTGATGATGGATTTCCCTGATAATGTTGAGTTAGCTGCGAACGAAGCAGCTCTCTCCCATGAGCTCAACCATGCGCTGAACGTTGAATGTGATATGAAAAAGCAACAGTCAAGAATAAAGTGGGCATCTGAAGGCGACAGAAATACTAAATTTTTTCACGCTTCCCTTAAAGCTAAACAAACTACAAACAATGTCTTCTCCATTATTGATGAAGCAGGTAACTTGCATACTTCCCCTGAGATGGTGGACAACGCCTTTCAGCTCCATTTTTCAAGGCTTCTTGGCAATAGTAAAAATTTTGTGCCCCATTTGGAGGATCTTTCTTTGGTCACTCTGCCCAAACTCAACATTGAGGAAGCAGCTATGCTGGTGGAAAAAGTGACTGATGCAGATATAAAAAGAACTCTTTTTGCAATGAATAAGAATTCGTGTGGTGGTCCCGATGGTTTCAATGTTCAATTTTTCACTTCTGGTTGGGAAGTTGTTGGTGGGCAATTCTGTAAGGCGGTGCAGAATTTCTTTGACAAATTTAGGCTCCTTAAATCAGTTAATGCCACTAACTTGGTTCTGATTCCCAAGATCTCGCACCCAACTTCTGTGTCATCATTCAGACCAATCTCCTGTTGCAATGTGATATATAAGTGCATATCCAAAATCATTGCTTCTAGGCTGGTTGTTGTTCTGCAGAGAATCATCTCCAAGAATCAAGTTGCCTTTCTTCCTTCCAGAAACATCCTTGACAATGTTATGCTTGCGCATGAGCTCTTAAAGGGATACAGTAGAATAAATGCAACCCAGGGTGCCATGCTTAAGCTTGATCTCATGAAAGCCTATGACAGTCTGCAGTGGTCTTCAATTGTCAGAATCATGTCCCTTATGGGCTTCCCTAAGGTGTTTGTTGCTTGGATTTATGAATGTATTTCGTCTCCTTCATATTCCTTGATCCTGAATGGAGCAAGCAATGGTTTTTTTTATGCCAAACAAGGGATAAGGCAGGGTGACCCACTTTCCTCCTATCTCTTCATTTTGGTGATGGAAGCCTTCATATGTTACATCAGGCCCTTGTTTATGTCTAGGCAGATTTGCTTCCATTCCAAATGTAAAGATGTGCAATTAACATCTCTACTATTTGCTGATGACATCATGATTTTCACCAAGCCAAACATTCAGTCAATTGAAGCTATAAAAAGTGCTCTCCACGGCTTCTACTTGATGATAGGTTTAGAACTTAATCTTAATAAATCAAGCATTTTGATAGCTGGTGTGTCAGGTGTGCAGAGGCAAATTCTAACTAAGACTACTGGGATGCAAAACATGAATCATGACATGACTTACCTTGGCATGCCTTTATGTTCTTCCAGGGTGACAATGGCTAACTGCTTACCTCTTCTTCAAAGAATTACTGCTGTCATGGAGAGGTGGTCCACAAAATTCTTATCACAAGCAGGCATGCTTGTTCTTATAAAATCGGTGTGTTTTTCCATGATGGTTTATTGGGCTAGGGTCTTTATCCTACCCTCAAAGCTTCTGAAAATGGTCAGAACGGCTATGTTGAGATTTTTCTGGTTTGGTAGCATTCATGTCAAGAAGGTTTTCCCATGTTCTTTTGCACTATTTGAGAAACCAATCTGCAAGGGTGGGTTAGGATTGTTCAGCATCCCTATTAGGAATAAGGCAGCATACAGTAACCACTTTAATGCCCTAATGCATAGGAAAGACTCATTATGGGTTAATTGGAGCTTAAAGCACAATGTTGGAGCTAGGAAGTTTTGGGAGATGGAGGTTCCACAAAATTGCAGCTGGATTTGGAGGAGTATTTTGAACTTGAGGAATACTTTTAGACCTTTTGTCCAAATTCAACTGTCTGTTTCAAGTGATTGCAGTTTCTGGCATGATCCCTGGGTGAGCAAAGGCATTATACTCCATCAAATCTTCTCAACCCAACAGTTTTATCAAGCTGGCATTGCCAATGATGACAGAGCTGTTAATTTCATATCTCAAGGCAAGTTAGTACTGCCATATTCCAGTAATCAAAATGTCAGAGCTCTATGGAGTAATTTTGCTCAGAATAACTATGATCTTCATGACCAGGACACTGTGTTATGGAATGGCAAGCCTCATTCCATTTACTGTGTTTATGTGGCACTTCTTGATATTGATTCAATGCCTGATTGCAAATGGCACAGGGATATTTGGAATAGCATATCTCCGAGTTCTGACAATTTGATGCTTTGGAAAGTTGTCAACAAAGCCTTATTAACAAGGGACAAGCTGCTTGCTTATGGCATGAATGTTCTTGCATCCTGTTTACTGTGCAGTGACATTGATGAAACTACCCTGCACATTTTTTTTGACTGCCCTTATGTTCAATTTATATGGAGGAAAATGTTGAGTTGCTTGGGGATGCTTTCTTCTACACTTCAAAATTCTGAACATTGGGTTTTATTTGAGAATGCAACAAAATGGAATGATGATAGAAGATTTCCTTTTTTCTTCATTATTAAAAAGCTGATGAAGATAGTCTGGGAAGAGAGGAATAGGAGGAATTTTGAAGGGCAAAGGAGGAGTCATTTCGTGCTCTGGGCTATTTTAAAAAGGAATATTCTGCATGGTATGAGACTAAGTAAGCATGATTTCCAGGAGCAGCATTTTGATCCATGGATTCCCTAATTTTCCATGTTCTCTTTGTTTTGATTTTTCTTTCTGTTTTTTTCTTGTCTCTGTTTTCTTCGTTTCCCATTTGTAGCTCTGTTTTTTCTTTTATAATAAATCTGGTAGGGGTCCAGTTTTCAACCTCGCTTTCCCTGCAAAAAAAAATCAATAAACTAAGATCAATATATATATGACATGCAGACTTTTTGTTACATATACATGCGGTTGTATAAAGACTTGCGTTTAACAGACAAATTATACTTATAAAAATGAACAGGTTATTTGTAACTTGTACAAACATGCCTATACAACATCTCGTATATACAAAACTTATATAAATACGTTTATATATATATATATATCCAAGTATAACTTACACAATATAACAATTTTATATAAACAAATCAATATTCAATAAGCAAATATATTACCCTTATAGCAAACTTCATGCATATATATATATATATACGCGCACACATACATACTTTACAAACTTTTATAAACTACAGCATATACTTTAACAATATATATATTGTAAACATATTTTTAGTAACCACATGAAATCTCCTTTCCAGATCAAGATATAAACTTATATAAATAGTATTGTTTATATGAATAGTACTTATATGGTAGATCTATATATAAGTTTATATACGAAAATACAAGGAAACAACTCATCATTATATACGAAAATGCTCATTACATAATACACTAAAACAGCCTGCAAAGCATATATATACATACGATGTGAAAATATATACTATATATATTATTATTAAACCCGTTCCAACATATAACCTGACCTATGTACAGAAGCTTATTAATACTAACCTATAAAAAAAACCTACTATACTATCAGTTCCAAGCGAATATACATAGGTTGACCAAATTATATATATGTAAACTATATATATAAATAACTCATAATATATACCTTTTTTTTATATGAGAAGGTTGCCGAAATGAGGCTCGACTGGTTTGGAACTAGGTGGCGAAATGGAGTCGGATGATGAATTCGGCAGGCGGTAGTCGATGGAGTTCGGCTACGAGGAGATTGCGGATGCTAACCGATGAGGGGTGAAAGGCCTTCGGTGATGGGGTACTCGATCCAGTGGAATGGGTTCAAGTAATGCGAGAAAAAAACAGTGGAGGTTGTGGCGGTGGCTAAGGCCAGTGGAGATGAGGCTCGGCTGTTAGGGAAAGCGAGATCGGCAACGTGAGATCTGGGGCGGAGCACGGCGGAGAGGTTGAGCTGGAGGAAGAAGAGGCTTGGCGAAAGGAACGAGCAGTATTCAAAGAATATATGTAGCTTTGTTTAAAATTTTTATCAGAGGAAATAAAGGCATGGTGGTGAAGAAGGTAAGAAGGCACGTTTTCTACAGGGATAGAAAATGAAAGTTGCAGAGAAGGAAAATGAGACGTGCCATATGAAATATTTTCCAAGCAATCTAACCGAGCGAATCCCAAAAAAAAAATTGAACGGTGAGAAGAGTGAAGGTCACGCATTGATTTATGGAAATATTGATTTTGATGACTATTGATTTTACTGTAGGGAACGAATGGACACAAGGAGTTAAAAAGTTTTAAAATGGAGTACCGATAAGGGTGACCGTTTTCGCGAATTCCGACACGTATCGGACTCCGAACACAGAAATGAATATACCGCAGAGGTCAGTAGGACGAGACCATCAAAATGGTATATAAATGTCAATGGTATGATTGAATTATAAAAATTCAAATTTTCTACTAGTGGAAAATGCAGCAAAAACGCAGAAAAATAAAATTGACGGAGCTAAAGAAGTCTGAATTTGGAAAAATGAAAAATGCCGTCTTTGTCAGAAGATGAATTAGAATATTTCTATGTAAAAATATTTAGGTTTGTAAAATATTTTATTATCATCAATTTTACTGATATAAATTGGAATAAAATTACACTAGAAAATAAACTTCCAAATTATCTGATGAAAATTTACCAGTTGCTATGATTAATTAGACGCATTCCAAATATCAAATTTTTATCGTTTAAAATTTCA
Source organism: Allium fistulosum (assembly GCA_030737815.1). Lineage (NCBI taxonomy): Eukaryota > Viridiplantae > Streptophyta > Magnoliopsida > Asparagales > Amaryllidaceae > Allium > Allium fistulosum. Next base: position 14,065,834 of record JASFAW010000014.1, read on the forward strand.
CAAAATTTCAACTAATTACATTATTAAAACAGTTAAGATTTACGGGTCGTTACAAGTTTTTTTCTACTTTTTTTCTAATTTATAAAATGTGATTAGTAACTTATGGGTGTATTTGTAGGCTTAAACAAGAGGTCGTCCTCACCTCCTACCCTTCATGGAAGGTCACTAAGCATGCTACCTCTCAGGTGCAACCTTTACATCTCATCTTTGATCAAAATAATTATCTAAATACTATTCACAAAAATATCTTCTCCCTAATCGCTCCACTAATCTTTTTACTATTCAATCTAGTTAGTCATACACATTAATATATTAGGAAAGCATAACAAGTTCAAAAAACTTTTATAAAGTAAAAAGTTGTTTATCGATAAAACAATTTTCGACCAAATTATCTATAACAATTGTCTTTTAGACCCATAAATGTCGACATTAATACATCCACGATATTCATGTGCTAAGCACTCATTATCGAAAAGACAGATTGTTAGGGTAAAATAAAATAAGAAGGGAACAAAACATCTGAATCTTACAATGGAATGATAACATATAATATCAAATAACAGTACAAACTGTCACTCTAAGATACATAGCATTTCGAAGTTACAATCCTAAGTACTATCATCAAGTTGGATAGTTATAACAGGCTATCCTCACAAATTCTGATATATACATAATAGTAATGCAGTGGAAGTAAGAATACTATGGTAGGTGAAAGCATCCAACTCGTCTCTTCGAGCTTCAAAGAAGATCAATGAAAGCCTGCCTTTCCCAGACTACTCGAATAAGCATTCATGGAAACAAGGAAAATAGAAAACCCTAAGTTAGATATAAGTCTGTTGTAAGAAACTCAAGAAATTTGTGACCAACATATAATAGTACTTTTGAGACCGTTTTAATCACCGTAACGGCTATCCTCTCAAAAGAACCACCCATTAAATAGGTACATAAGGTGATATGATGGATAATGTGTAGGGTGTAGAATATAAATCATAAAATAGTTGTGTTGCTTGCATCTCACAACACAACAATATTAGAAGTATAACTAAAACCGTTAAGGTATGCATGTGTATGGCTTTCTGTTGGAGACACCCTCGGTAAACCGTGGTGGATCTCATGACAAGGGTTATAAAGTACCTTCCAAAACTACGCATACTCTAGTAATATATATCACTAGGTAAACATAGTTGGTCTACGCCCGAACATGTGGAACCGAATACGAACAACTCCCACGCACCACAACAGAAAGCATCTCTAAATATTTGGATTTGATGTGCCCTTTTCGATTAGCTAAACCCACTAACTATGCATCCTTTCATGTTTTCTGTCTTCCGATAGTGAAATCAGGTTCAACATCTCTTATAATCAAATAGATATAAAGATAAGTATATCAAAGATCTATCTATATAAACTCCTAGCGAAATAGAAAAATATAATGGAACATATATACCGACAAAGGCCACTACCTTGGAATCAGTATTATTCTTTGGATATCTGGTCGCCTTGTCAGTGTCGAGCATGAACGAGAAGACTTCACCATCTACAGTTCTTGTCTTGCACCAATGGTCTGTCCCTCTAAATATATCATACGGGTTATAATGAGGAGGGGTTCGAACAGCCTGGTGACCAGAAAATTTCATACTTTATCCACACCACTAATTTATGCTGATTAATTTCCATTTAAGTGTTATTTCTATTATTTATAGCTAAACTGTTCAATTTATATATGCGCATGATATGCCTAACCTCCATTGAGGTATAACTATATACATGCCTATATACATATACATATATATATATATATCTAAATGATGTACTAACAAAAAACCCTGACCATTTAATACTTCTTGAATAAGGAGGAAGCAAACCCAAAAACCACTTAATACAACAACATCGAAGCGGGCCCTCCGCAATGTAACCGCTAGTCAATCGGTCCTAACTATAATGACCAAGGACCCCTAAATACGGCTTTACGATATAATTTCCATATTACTAAAGCGTCTCAAAAATTCATTTAAGGGTTAGCTAGCACACCTCTGAACAACAAAAAACTAACCAACTAACTTTGAGGCATGTGCGTATCCTATATGGATTCTACACTAGTAGAAAGTGAAATTCATCATGGCATAACCCGAGTCTTTAATATCGATCGCTTAAGACCGTTGTTGGTCATCGCTTATATCCAGCTTACTACTAGGTACCAATCCAATAAAAATACTGACGTAGCCCGCCAACCTTCCACGGATAACATCCTATTTAGACCAATCTAAGTAAGTCAAGCAAAATGCCCATTTTAGTTACTTAATACCTCTTATTAGAAATGAAGCAAACCTTACTTCCTCAAAAGTACTGGACCATTTAATACTTCAAATTCGAGGGGAACCCTTAGTATATTTTACCCCACCCATCCACTAATGTATATCCCTTCCTCACGGGTCCTATGTTTAGAGATGTCCCACATTAGTAGTAAGTACAAACAACTACTAGTAGCCACTAGGTGATAGGCAGACTTTTGTTATGTAACTCTACTTACCTCGCATCCCAACCTTTACTAAATCAAACTAAGTATCCTAGGCCTAAATATTAAGCTAGGCCCACAAATTCATGCTTATCCTAAACGTATAATTTCCCATTATGAAAATTATAATACCCCTGGCATTTAATTTCTATTTTATATGCTTATTAATTTTATTTCATAAATGTTAATTGTCCGTAATAAATGGTCATTATTGTTCTAATTGGACAATTTCTAATAGCATTTGCTTATTCGTTCTAATTCAACATATTATGCCTATTTCATTTCCTCATAAATGCCATATTAAAATCTTAATCAATCCCATTAAATACATTTATATCTCCATTTAATTCCTATAACTCTCTATTAACTACACATTTATTGCCTTATTAATTTTGGAATTACTATCCCTTTTCCATATGCACCTCATATACCTATAATTTAAAAAGCTATTTATAACAGAATGCCTTACTATAAATGATGCGAATATCGATGTATATTACGCTATAAATATATTTTCTTAATCAGTAAGCGTAATTATACGTGTATATATACACCAATCCCTAACACATTAATTCCTATGCTTAGGAATTCTAGAACATTAATTTCCATATTTTAATTTATACGAGCTATCCTTTACAAAATGGATTACCGTTATAACTTTCCACAAATTATCCAAAAATGATACTTTTGCTCCATTTGAAATTACAAGAAATTATCTCTTTTCTTTGATTGAAATAGATAGTGCAAGCTACGAAGAAGAATATCCATACTTTATACATCTCTTTCCTTTTTGGTATATTCCTTGTTAATTCAAATGATGCACTTTATTTTTGCAATTGGATAATTTATGAAAATTACATGGAAATAAATACAATTAAATTATACTACGCTCCAATAAGTTAAAACACAGAAATAAACATTTCATATCAATTTAGGGCAATCTTAACTAACACCAACATTTTACAATCTAACTATAAATCTAGAATAAACTTTACAACTTTATCAACATTCTAGTTTAACAGATTTAGAGACTGATTTCCAAACTCCATATTATGGTGTAATAAATTTCCTATGCTAATTACCTATCATACGGAATATGTGGGCGATGTTCCTATGATTCGTTTTTAAGCCTGCAACTCATCAGATCTTATTTAGGCATAGTAATTATATAAAATTCAACGATATAAAATTCAATGTTATAAAAAAATTATATAATTTCCCACTCACCTTTCAGGCTTGTCAATCTCCCAAATCTGAATCCATCCCTTTACTTGACTACCTTTTCCTTTCCAATCTAAAAGAATAGGTATAAAAGTTATATACATACTATTAGAAATATAATATGAGAAGGGATTTGGTGTTAAGGGGAATATAGATTTATAATAGTGAAATCTACCTTTTTATGCAGTATTGATTTGCTTCTTCTCTTTTATTTTCTGCCCTTTTCTGATTTGAATATACGTAAATATATATCTAATATTTAATAATTAATAGAAATAGCGAAGAAGGGAAAATTGTAGAGCTTTGCTACTTTGATCAGAAATATGAGAAGAGAAGTAAAGGGTTATGCCTATATTTATAGGTGCTTGAATCCATTGTATCTGTTAGATTAAAATAATTGAATCCAAGTAGTTCGGCCAAGGTTCAAACCCTTGCCGCCACTACAAGAACTATCACCCGCTACTCTATATCCTATCAACCGACCTAAATAGGGGGTTGATTGGTGGGGTACACATTTAATATAATCCATTTCTTATTTTAGTTTTGTGATTATTTTCATTCCAGAAATTTCAAGTGCTAATAACTTCTTCATTTGAGCTCCGATCACGAAAATCCAAATACGAAAGTTGCTCAAAAAATTGTAATGGTGCAAGTTTCGTAGCCAAATTCTTATAACTGCTTAAATTCCATTTTTGGAGCCTAATTAATTATTTATCAATTAACGTTTATTTTACAAGGTGTTACATTCTCCCCTCTTTAAAGAGTTTCATCCCCGAAATTCCCCAAGGGTTGAATCATGTAATATAGTGCGCAACCACTATAAACTATCCAAGCAATTAGTATACAACCAACAAGTGCAAGGTGTATCATGACATATAACACATAAATGCAAAATGATTCCAAATTTGTGCCGTGTATATGAATGCATTCTTTTAAAAACATTTTGAAAATATGATGCGAACAACCTATATATACTAGCAATTCTATATGTGTGCAAGTTCTTAAAAATCAAAAATTCTTTTCCACACAACAAATTTTCCACACTCGTACAAGTAGGAGTATGATTCAACCAATTTTACATCCAATCCCTACCATCCAGTATCTAACACTTAATTTTTAACATCCAAAATCTTGAAATCTAATTTTCCTAAATCTATAGTCCTATGCTAGAAGAGGAATTTAGATGATATTTTTACATTTCCACCCTTTTATTGGATACCTATTCATTGCACTTGGGAACCTTTCTTTTGCCCCTAATGCTTTTTCTACTTTTCCAAGTACAATTTGCATAAGAAGGTTTGGTTTTGGATGTTGGAACATAATTATCCTAGATGCAAGTTTTGTTTTCTATCAACAAGGTATGAAAATAGAAATTTTAAAGCTAAAATATCTTTTTCTCTTATTATTCCCTATGTTTTGTATACTGTCACCCTTGTCGAATTGTAAAAAAATCACATTTACTAACATATTGACCCTCCTTATTCTAAGTTGAACATTCCCCACTTGGAGGCCCAAAATTAACGGCTACGGATGCTGCAGTCATCCGTAGTTATTAATTCTCGGTGACCAAATGCGGTAATGTTAGATACATTGATATAACAGAAACACGTGGATATGGAAATTTTTTTTAAAACCATTAAACAACTTCCTCATTCCATTTCAATCATATTTCAAATTCATTACATAATCCCAAATTCGAGAATCACGTTCAGAGAAAGATAATTATTACAAAATACGCCAAGAGCGACATATGAAGATGCCCTCTTGGACGATCAGAGTCTAAACATAGGCAATCAAGCAACTTTGCCTTTACATCAAAACACAGCTGAATCAAAAAGAGAACTCCTACTAGCTATCTTGCCTCCTGCACGTTTCCGGAAGCTTATTCGCCTAAAGAAGTAGCTGAAAACCCCAACTCTCAAAGTACTCAAAATTAATTGAGCACCCGAAAGTTGAAGGGGAAAACATAAACTTCGAGTCAGATATAAAGCCTGGTATTAATAATAACCTACCATCTTGAACCATTTAGATATTTAGTGAGACCTCGCCGCTTAGCATATTGGGTTTTCCCCTCACTAGTATCTTGCCCAAAAATTTAACCACATACTGTGCACCTGCATCCACAATGGTTAAAACATAGAAATTTAAAATTTCATGATGATATGCAAACAAGCAAAATTATTCTAGATTTCCTATCCCTATTCATTTGACTATCTGTCTCAGTTACAGTTTCTAGGGTTACTATTAACCTAGTAGTTTTCATGGGCTAACTAATAAACTGTTTAAAGCTTATGGACTATCTGTTCGGTCTCATAGTTTTTATGGGATCACTAAGAACCTATTGGTCCCTGCCAATAACTTATTCAATTATTTCATTGGTTCTCCATGAACCTATTGGTATCTCCAATAACTTCTTTCATATTATAGTTTTCATAAGTTGCCTATGAACCTATTGACTTCTGCCAATAACTCTATATGGATACAGTTGTCATGGGATCACTATGAACCTATTGACTTCCGTCAATAACTCTATCCTGATATAGTTTTCATGGGATCACCATGAACATATTTGCCTGTTTGCACCAAAAATGGTCACAAACCCCAAGTGTAGTGAAAGCACCAGCGTATGAATACGAATCAACAGTATTCACACACAAATCACAGATCTAAGCAAGTAACAATCAGCAATCAAGAAATAATGAACAGTGACACACAATTTATAGTGGTTCGGCTATCTCCGGCCTACGTCCACTTCAAGGTTTTTATGATTTTATTGCTCGATGCTTGAAGATTACAATTTCGTATGTTGTATTACAACTGATTTGCTGAACTAAGTCTGAATCTAAGGCAGCAATGGTGATCTGGAGTAAATCTGGCAGAATCTGGGCGCTCTTTTGCTCTAAGAATTGTCCGACCCCTTTTCTGAATGACCAGGGGCTCTATTTATAGGCGTAGAAGGCTGATATTTCGCCTAAATTGAGGGGAGACCAGTTCTGGCACGTCAGGGGCCCGCATGGCCGAAATATGGAGATCCGGGCCCACTTTGGGATCGATTCGACCCTTGGTTCGAATCGATCAAGAAATCATCCAATCGAGCTGAAATTTGGGGTGAACATTCTTCATCATGCGCTTAAGCTTCTGTGAAAATTTCGTGGCATTTGGACTTGTAGAACTCGAGTTATGATCGATTCAAGTTGAAGACTTTCGCTTTCTGGAGTCATTCGAATCGATTCGTTCGAATCGATTCGTTCGAATCGATTTTCCTGCATGCGAAGACTATGGCGCGGCGCGCATGCCTCGGGTCAACCCTCCTTTTTCTCCGAGTTTTACTGAGTCGTGGCCGGGATTTTAGCTATGTAGACGTGGTGGATTCGAGGTGATCGATTCGAAGACGTGCTTCCTTCGAATCGATCTGGGTAACCTTCAGTCGATCGATACGAAGACTTCACTGTTTGAAGGGATTCGAAGGTGGGAACGTTCCAATGGATTCGAGCTATTGGATTCAAACTAAGGCTTGCTCAATGGATTCGAAGCCAGGCAAAAGGATGGTTTCGAAGTGCTTCCACGATGGACACGAAGATGATGGAGTCAACCTTAATGGAGTCGAAGCTAAAAGTACTCCTCCTGGATTCGAAGAGCGGTTGTCTGATGGACTCGAAGCAAGAAAGGCTTCGATGGATTCGAACCCAAGGCTAGACTGATCGATTCGAACCTAGGGCTATTTCCTCCAACTTGCGTTGATGATATCTTGAGCATGCGAACTCGGATTGTCCCGAAACTTGGAACGTTGTTTCATCTGGCCTTGCTTGACATGTCTTATCAATTGCAGCCCGATCGGGACTCGGACAAAATTCATCGATATCCGTGGTGAACCTGCGATGCACAATCGATGTTCATGACTAACAATCATTGATTTTCAGTTAATCTTTGGGTATCTCGACTTTGCCAAAAGTTGGGATAACATTTTGCCCCCCAAAACATGCCTTTTTGGTAAAAGGCGTGTTTTGATCAGTCTTAAGTTGAATGCAGTGAGTTCATGTTTTACTCATAGCTTATAGCATTTTCAATCAGGTCCATGGCTGTTCGAAGCCGAATTGTTATCAATTTTTTCCAGTGGAAGTTAAGAATGAAATTCCACGGTCTCTCCGTACTATTGATGGTCACTCCGGACCCTTGTCAAACCCATTCTAGATTTAGCGATTGAATAGAAAGATCCTATTGCACTCCGGCGTTGCTTTCTATCCCTTGCACTCTGGCCCCAGCTAGGGCGTATAGCGATGTCTTGGTCGTTCTCGACCGATCATAGCCTCTCCAGGCTCATGCTGGATCCCATCCTGTCACTCTCCGGTGAAGGGGAAACAACGTTAAGTGAGTCAATCCTGTCGCTCTCCGGTGAAGCGACTCACCTCCTGTACTCCGGTTCAGTGTATCTGGACATTAAGCGATGTCATGACCTGAATCGTCGGTCGATCATAGCCTCTCCGGGCTCTTATCGAATCCTGATCCGATCACTCTCCGGTGAATAGGAAACGATGCTTAAGTGAGTTGATCCTGTCGCTCTCCGGCGAAGCAACTCACTTCTTGCACTCCGGATCCTACCTCTCCGGGTAGGATCATAAAGCGATCATGTTTATATTGATATTTAATGTTTATCCTTTAACTCTCCGGTCAAAGGTTTATTTTAATAAGTGTTTCTTCATTAAATTCAAATCCTAGATGTTCAATCTCAAACACCAGGAAAAACAAGATAATGCCTCTCCGGGCGGAGCGGTCTATTTCCATCTCAGAGCATGCCTAGGGATCTCTCCGGTTCCCGTACATGAGTAAGTGGGATAGCCGTTTTATTTTGGAAATCAAATCTAAGAAAACTAATCGACCAGAGTCCAAATCTTGAAGTTGGCCCTTGCCATCACAATCAGTTGATGACGAGTCGTGATCCCGATCCAGGATCATTCCTGTTTGGTTGAGGTGGTAGTTGTTCGGGTCTAACCGCCGTCGTGCGTTCTCTGACGTACTGTGGCAATCTACCACTCCTGGCATGTTCTTCCACCTCATCCTTCAGGTGGCGGCATTCATCGGTAGTGTGCCCATCCAGCTCATGGAATAGGCAATATTTTCCGGTTCTACGTTCCCGCTCTGTGGGATCTCTCCTTGGTGGCTTTCGATAGGGGAGTTGCCCCCGAGTTTCGGTGTAAATTCGTTCCAGTCCTGCCACCAAGTCTGTGTACTGCCTGAATCTAGGCTCTCGGAATTTCTTCCGTTTGTCAGGACCATCAGGTGCGTCATCCTGCTTTCTCTTTCCTTTGTCTGCCCTGGACTGTTCCCTGGCGGTTCCTTCGCCTTGTGTAACATTTATTTCCTGCCTCTCGGCTCGTGATTCTTCTAATCGAATAAATTTTTCAGCTTCATGGAAAAACTCTTCAAGATCTTGCGGTGGATCTTTAGTCAAGGAGTCTTTGAATTCGGTGCCTTCTCCAACTCCTGCCACTGCCGCCATTAAAATCATCGATGGGTCAGGGCGATCTACAGAAGTCACCGTCGCATTAAATCGTAACAAAAAATCTTTTATGGACTCTCCGGTCCTTTGTTTTATTGACGCCAAAGTCATCACGCTCTTAGGTCGCGTCACGTGAACCCTAAACTGCTTCATGAAGCAATCCACAAGCTCGCCCCATGTCCCGATTGATCCGGTTTCTAGCTGCCTAAACCAAAGCGCAGCTAAATCTGATAAGAATAAGGGGAAACATCGTGCCATCACTTCCTCGGATGCTCCCAGCACTTCCATGTGTCTGATATATCTGGTGATATGCATGGTCGGGTCTGATTTTCCGTCATAAGGATTCAGCGTTGGTAGTTTGAACTTCGGAGGGTTCCTTGCATTCCTGATATTCGGAGCGAACGGACTCCGACTAACTTCTTCCAATCCTCCTCCTGAAAACCCTCCTCTCATGAGTCGTCTCACTAGGCCGATCATTCTTTCATCTCTATCTAGGGGTTGCCCCCTTGTTATGTCTCTGTCTTGCCCTCCGAGTCTTGTAGGGAATTCTGGTACGTACTCTTCGGGCGGCTCGTTAGCATTTGGGTTGGCCCTAGCCGGCTGAGCTCCTTCCAGAGGTACTTCTGCGTTGGATCCTGCGGGCCTGCCCCCAAGACCTTGTTGATTGCCTTCTGGTTCTGCATTCTGTCCTCCGTTGGGTTCCATATTCACAGCCGCTATAGCTGGTCCAAGGTTCTGCGTCCCTGCAGCTCTCATCTGCTCGAAGAAGTTCTGCAGCATCTCTTGTTGGCTCTTCATCATTCTTTCGTGCATCAGATTGTTCATGGTCTCCATTTCGTCTCTAGTGATGTAGATCGAAGCTGGTTCTTCTCCAGCACCAGAGGATGCCTCTTGACTTCCTGCCTGTTGGCTCCTCTCAGTTCTTTGTCTAGTTTGTCGAGTCATTGTAGAGTCAGATCTGAATCCTTAAAATTCCAAATCTAAATTTTGAATTTGGTGTAGCGGGTGCTAGTTCTTCTCAGTGAAAGCACCAAAGTGTTTGCACCAAAAATGGTCACAAACCCCAAGTGTAGTGAAAGCACCAGCGTATGAATACGAATCAACAGTATTCACACACAAATCACAGATCTAAGCAAGTAACAATCAGCAATCAAGAAATAATGAACAGTGACACACAATTTATAGTGGTTCGGCTATCTCCGGCCTACGTCCACTTCAAGGTTTTTATGATTTTATTGCTCGATGCTTGAAGATTACAATTTCGTATGTTGTATTACAACTGATTTGCTGAACTAAGTCTGAATCTAAGGCAGCAATGGTGATCTGGAGTAAATCTGGCAGAATCTGGGCGCTCTTTTGCTCTAAGAATTGTCCGACCCCTTTTCTGAATGACCAGGGGCTCTATTTATAGGCGTAATATTTCGCCTAAATTGAGGGGAGACCAGTTCTGGCACGTCAGGGGCCCGCATGGCCGAAATATGGAGATCCGGGCCCACTTTGGGATCGATTCGACCCTTGGTTCGAATCGATCAAGAAATCATCCAATCGAGCTGAAATTTGGGGTGAACATTCTTCATCATGCGCTTAAGCTTCTGTGAAAATTTCGTGGCATTTGGACTTGTAGAACTCGAGTTATGATCGATTCAAGTTGAAGACTTTCGCTTTCTGGAGTCATTCGAATCGATTCGTTCGAATCGATTCGTTCGAATCGATTTTCCTGCATGCGAAGACTATGGCGCGGCACGCATGCCTCGGGTCAACCCTCCTTTTTCTCCGAGTTTTACTGAGTCGTGGCCGGGATTTTAGCTATGTAGACGTGGTGGATTCGAGGTGATCGATTCGAAGACGTGCTTCCTTCGAATCGATCTGGGTAACCTTCAGTCGATCGATACGAAGACTTCACTGTTTGAAGGGATTCGAAGGTGGGAACGTTCCAATGGATTCGAGCTATTGGATTCAAACTAAGGCTTGCTCAATGGATTCGAAGCCAGGCAAAAGGATGGTTTCGAAGTGCTTCCACGATGGACACGAAGATGATGGAGTCAACCTTAATGGAGTCGAAGCTAAAAGTACTCCTCCTGGATTCGAAGAGCGGTTGTCTGATGGACTCGAAGCAAGAAAGGCTTCGATGGATTCGAACCCAAGGCTAGACTGATCGATTCGAACCTAGGGCTATTTCCTCCAACTTGCGTTGATGATATCTTGAGCATGCGAACTCGGATTGTCCCGAAACTTGGAACGTTGTTTCATCTGGCCTTGCTTGACATGTCTTATCAATTGCAGCCCGATCGGGACTCGGACAAAATTCATCGATATCCGTGGTGAACCTGCGATGCACAATCGATGTTCATGACTAACAATCATTGATTTTCAGTTAATCTTTGGGTATCTCGACTTTGCCAAAAGTTGGGATAACATTGCCCATGCCAATAACTCTTCCAAAACATAGTTTTCATGGGTTTGCTATGAACCTGTCTAATTTGACAACTTCTTCGATCAGTTTATGAGCATTACATATTATGGTCTACCTGAAACCCTTGATGCAACTCTACTCATACAGGAGCTAACTTAATTTATATGCACTACTAGGTCAACCTAGCCGGTTATTTTTCCCTTTCCCTCCAAAATACAGTTATGGGTCCATTATACAGTGAATATAGTTTTAGAAGAAGCAAATATAATAACATAACAATACCAACGTTTGTTGTTTAATATCCTTGAAATCATTTTCAAATGAAACATGATTAATCCCTTTAACTTATTATTTTTGTCAAGGAAATGTTCTTCAAAAACTCCAAAATTAAAAGCCATTTCAAAAATCTTTCATATTGCCATGGTTTTCCCTTTAAAAATGAGATTGGGTTCTTTGTATTAAAAACTAAGGCTTTCGAAACCTTAGACCTTTAATTTTGAAACCATTAATATATATATATTCTTCGAAAAAATTCAAATCTTCTTTTCAGAACACTTAAACATATGCCTTTCGAAACACTTAAAATATCTCTTTTGAAAGCATCAAAATCTTCCATTTGATACTATTAAAACATTCCTTTTGAAAGTATTAAAGCATATCTTTCCAACTCATAGAAGCATAGCATCGAAACCATTTGAAAGTACCTCTTTTTCAAAACCATTGAGTTCAGTCTTAAATTTAAATTTTTAGGACAAAGTGAACATAAGCAAAAATCCCCAAAAATCATCATAATTCGCTTTTAATATGTTATCTAACATATATAAATTTCAGACCCAAAATACTTTATATAATAGCCAAAATAAAGTTTAAATCCAATTATTTATTTCTTCCTTCAAAAATTCATAATAAATTATCCACAGTTTAGATAATTATGAAAATTAAAACCCATCTCCAAAATAATGTTTTACCTAACATATTAAATCCTTATGGCATTCGAAACCAAATCAACACGATTTTAGTCTTAAAATCGAAATAAACATTTATAAACCATACTTTTTTGAATCAAATATATCATTTAATCCAAGCATATCATCATTAAAATCATCATAATGGTTTTAAACTTAAAACCTGAAATCAAATGCTCTTTAAAAACGAAAATGAGATGGTATTTATTATTATTTACCTTGCTTCGGGTATGGAACTTGAGATTTGATTTTGGTTAACCCTCCTTGCTTGATTCCATAGCTTTTAATTGATTTTTCTTCTCCTTTTCCCCTAGGTTATGGCTAGCTTGAGCTCCCTATTTTCTTACGTTTTTGAAATATGAACGTGTGCAATGAAAGTGGGAACAAGGGTTTAGGGGTTATGGGGTTATAGTGGCGGCTATTCCCTATAATACCCTTACCTTATTATCTTATTAGTTAACAAATGGAACCTTTCATAAACCCATTCTTTTAAAAATTTATTTAATTAAGCTCGGCCTCTATTGAATTTTCAAATCTTAATTTTCTTATCTCTTTAATCTTTAAATTATTCTATTTAATTTATCTAATTAAATCTTTTGAATAATGTTATTTAAAATTAGGTGTGTTACATGCTACGCTCCTTGAAAAATTCATCCTCGAAATTCAGTAAGGACTAATTACTAAACATAGCAATCATCTGTAACAGCTCATAACTACCATACTAGCCTACCCGACTTGCAACAGTCTATATAAAGCAAATATAGAACATACCCTCACAACAGATTAGGATAAGTATCTCTAATCCTATCTTCTACCTCCCAAGTATAGTCTTTCTCGTTGTCACTCCACTGGACTTTCACCAACTTGACTTTCTTGCTTCTTAACCTCTTCTCATCTCTCGCCACAACCCGAACTGGTTATCTAACAAAAGTCAAATTTGGTTCTACTATCAAATCTTCCAACCTTGTTGGAGGGATAATAGTCTCTGGATCATGCACATACTTGCAAAGATGAGGCACAAGAAACACATTATGGACTCCTACCATACTGCTTGGCAAATCTACTCCGTATGCGAGCTTTTTAGTCCTCTCTATAATTAGGAGCTGACCGATGTATCTTGGTGCCAGTTCCCTAAATTTTTGAATCGTTCCACACCCTTTATCGGTGATATCTTAATGAAGACTCTATCTCCAACTGAGAATTCTAGATCATTATGCCTCTTATTTGCAAAACTTTTCTGTCTAGACTGAGCTTCCTTCATCCTCCCTCAGATCAACTCAATCTTCTCTATCGCCTCTTTAACCAGATTAGGAACCAAGATTAATCTATCTCCAGTTTCCAACCAACATACTAGTGATTTGCATGCCTTCCATACAAAGTTTCAAAAAGCACCATTCCTATACTAGTCTAATAACTGTTATTACAGGAAAACTCCACTAAGTGTAGGTGATCTTCCCAAGATCCACCAAAGTCTAGCACATAAGCCCTCAATAAATCTTCGACTACCTTATTGACTCTCTCTGTCTGCCCATCCGTCTGTGGATGATATGCAGTGATCATCTTAAGCTTAGTGCCTAACACCTCCGTAGACTCTTTTAGAATTCACTAATAAACAAAGTATCACTGTCACTGGCTATACTACTAGGAATCCCATGTAGTCTAACTATGCTTTTAACGAATAACTTAGCTAAAATAGGTTCGTCCCGGTTAACTTGATTGGAATGAAATGGGCACTCTTGGTCAACCTGTCCACTATGACCCATATAATTTCATTTCCACTATTCGACCTTGGCAACCTGTTTATAATATCCATGGATATCGAATCCCATTTCCAAACTGGTATCTCCAAATGTTGAAGCAACCCACTCGGCTTTTGATGTTCGACCTTCACTTGTTGACAGTTTGCACACTGCCTAACCTACAAGTCAATATCCTTCTCCATACCTTCCCAGTAGAAGCTCCTTTTCATATCTTGATACATCTTGGTTCCTCCTGGATGAATCGTAAATTTGGATCGATGACATTCTCTAAGAACCTTTTTTCTCAAGTCCTCAACATTCGGAACACATAACCGTCCCTTCTTTATCAACCATCCCCTCTGATCAAGATTAAAATCCTTTAGATCATCGATCTCTGACCCAACCTCAAGCCTTCTAATCTTCTCGGCAAATTATGGATCCTCTTTCTGCTTAGAAGCAATCCTTTTGATCAACACTAACCGAACTTCCAAGCAGGAAAACATGGTGGTGCTATGACTAGAACTAGTAGTCGATTTTAACTGCACACTACAAGTAGTCAAAGCTTCTAAATCTTTCCATTCTGCCAACATGGAGAACACTACATTCTGATGTCTTCTGCTAAGAGAACCCGCTACTTTATTTCCTTTCCCAGGTGTATATTATATACCAAAATCATAAGCTACTAAAAACTCCAACCACGTTTGTTGTCTCATATTCAACTCCTTCCGAGAGAATTAATATCTTAAAGACTTATAATCTGTGTATTACTCACCTAAGAGATAATGTCTCCATATCTTCGATGTGAAGATCACCACAACCAACTTCAAATCATGAGTAGGATATCTCACCTTATGCGATCTAGGCTGTCGTGAAGCGTAGGCAATGACTTTGCCCTTATACATCAACACACCTCCTAATCCAGTTTCGCATGCATTGGTATACACCACCAACCCTTGGTTTCTGTCCGGAACTATTAACATAGACGTATTGGTCAATAAATGCTTCAACTTAAGGAATACTTCATTACATTTGTCAGACCAAGTAAACTTCACATCCTTCTTGGTTAACTTTGTCAAAGGCACTGCTATCCGCGAGAAGTCCTTAATGAATCTCTGGTAAAAGGCAAGTCCAAGAAAACTTCTAATCTTGGTTACCATCTCTGGTCTCTTCCAATTATTAACAGCTTCGATCTTTTCTAGATCGACTAACAAACTATTGATGCAAAAAATGGGCATCAACACACGTAGAATCTCATGGAGCTTAAACAATGAATGAAATTGAAAACAAAGCATAAAAGTAAATGAACACACAGATTTTTATAGTGGTCCGGCAATCTTGGCCTACATCCACTTCACACTTTTATTAAACATTCATCGGATTACAATTACAAGAATACTTGGATCAGCTAGGATCCATTAATACAAGATTCGAGAATAAAAATGGCAGAGCCTCCGAAGCAAGAAAAAGAAGAAGAAGAATCCCCCCTCTCTGAAGCTATGCATGCTGTATTTATAGCAGAAGATGGATCAGGTAAAAACTTTGCAAGAAAGCTCCCTAGGTCCAGTAGAGCCCACCATATCAATCGACCACAATATTTCAATGAACAATAACGATAGGCATACATGTAGCCGATCCTTTTCACTTGCTACAACCAACCTGCGATCATTCTAGTAGGATCCAAAAGGCCTCTTGATGTTGCTCCTAAAATATGGGATCACCCTAAGTTGCAGATTGCAAGTTATAGGTCATTCTAGGTCGAAGATAGAACATACACTGAAATACACCGATCGTTATGTTGTACCTTCCAATAACGATTGGTATATATTGATCTGCCTTCCTTCCACCTCCATTTTGTTACACGTGATCGTATGTTATGCTCCCCTTGCCACTCTGTTGATGTCCTGAAAGTCTCATATGGACTGGCAGTATGGATCTCAAGATGTCGAATGCTCTCTGATGACTTGAAGCGTTTCTTTGATCGTTCTCTGGTCGATCCAAACAAATCGTTATCTCATTCGTAGCTTGTGCATATGAACTTCAATCAATTCCAAACTTGAGATATAACTTCAGGAGCCAGGTTAGTGACTTCATGCTAACTACACTTCGATTTGGTCCTGGTTCGAATCTGTCCGACTATCATCCATGGTACGTATGTAACTGACTCTTTAAGCTATCGACCATCTGTTCCTAGTCGAATCGATGATACCACGGCTTCGCCAAAAGGTGGGATAACATTTGCCCCCCAAAGTATGTCTTGTAAATAACATAACGTGCTTTGAATCGAAAAGAGTCTAAACTGCAGTAAAGAAATTCGTTCAACTTCCTGGTTGTATTCCACTATTGTCTATCGATAGTATAAATCCGAAGTCATATTCTGTTTGTATAAAACAGCTCGGTTGTGTGGGACATATAAGCCCTCTTTTATCTCATCCAATCTCAAACTCGAAAATCCCAGGTTCGATTGAAATTCTATTGATTTTGTAAGGCTGAGCTTTTAAACCTTTTTTGTGCATATTCATATACACGTTTATATTGTCAGCTCCCGGACATATTCAAACGTCCACAGGTCATTGCCTATTTTGTTATATTCTGTATGTCCGTGCTTAATGACCATCCATCATTCTTCCTTTCATTCATGTCTCTCTCTTTCCTTCCCCCTTTATTTTATTTTATTTTGCTTATTTTTTGAACCATTTGCGATCATGGAATCGATTATTATAGGTTTGGTAGTGAAACGACCATTTTTAGGCATAAATAAGTGCCAAAGGGGATCGATCGGCATAAAGGCTGGGATGGATCGGCACGTGATGGGATTGTTGGTAGATGGAAAATAAATGGATCGGTGAACATAATGCCTAGAGATGGATCGGCATAGCTTCTGGGTGTCATACGATCGGTAAAATCTTTCACAGCGAAAACGATCGGGCAAACACGTTTCTATATAAGGCCTGTGACTTAGTAACTTTCCTTCACTTTCTCCATCCTTCTTCCTGAAATGAAAACACAAGATGAAATACTCCCCTCTTTCTTCCATTGATCCTCACGTCAATCATCATCCTCCTCCATACTTGAGCTTTGAATTGACTTCGAATCCTCCCTTTTCAGATCTTAAATTTAGGTAAAACATCATATGAATTTGCCACGATACTCTTAGAATAAATTTGAACCTATGACAATCGACATAGAATTTTTTCCCTTTCTTTGTTTACGATCGTGTGAGACAGGAAGTAGTTCACTTCGATGGGGGAAGATTGATAGATTATGATGGCCAATTGGTTCCGGAGGAAGATGAGGCAATGGAGAGGGAAGAGTCAAAGTGGTGGTGTTGAATGAGTTTTACGATCGTTCGTGGGCGATTGGTGGAGTTCTGCACCATTAGAGTTAGAGAATTGTTTGGAAATGATCGGATATGATAACTTAGGGAACGTTTGGTGGGTAGGATGATTGGCTATGGTCGCTTTATGGAACGTTTGGCATATAACATGATTCCAGAACGTTTGGCCCTTAGGATACTTAAAAAGATCGAATTACAAAACATTATAACGATTGGTTTACAATTAATTTAGGTGCTTCTCCCTACATATGAACTATCCTTCTCTTTTATCACAAAATCTAATAAAAAATGGACTAACTTGAACTAACCCACGAGTTCTAGTTTCCCATATTCGAACAAACATTCGGGCTTGTAAATGACTTGCATATGATATGAACCTCCTGACCAATAGTGGACAACCTTAGAACAAATGTAACAAATGAAAACCTTTGACTTTCATGTTAAAACACATCCATAACTTAGACAACAATCAGACTCCTATCAGCCAACTATTGTCTATGAAACTCAAGCTGCGTCTTTCTGAACAAATCTTTAAGTCTTGTTGCCTCTTTTATCTTCAGTTTTGCATAACTCATTACTATACTGATCAGAATTTTTATCACATTGCACTACACTCGCTATGCACTGGGGGTATAAGTTGTTTTTTCTAATTATGATTTTTACTAAGTTTGATAGCAAAAGAATCTTGGTGTTTTAGGCACTCCACAATCATGCCAGCTGAATCTTCTTCTCATAGGATTAATTCAGACGTAGAATCTAGTTCAGTGATTGAGTCTGACAGCCTGCCGCTTAGTCATAATTCGGGACAACCTAAAGGCTCGGGTTCCCAGCTTGATCTTTTCAAGATTGTTCCTGTCTTTCCGCCAGAAGTTATTGAACCGACGCCCGATACTTTAAAAGACGCAATCATCCTCGAAAATATTCCTGATTTAGTTTCTTCAAGGTTAAAGAAGACGCTCTCTATAGGATTTGCACAAGGCATGGGGTTCCTTTTGGCGATGTATTAGTTCCGTCACGAGACGATGAGGCTCATAGACCTCCCGAAGGGTACACAACATGTAACAAATTTATGTGCTGGGCGGGATGCATCTCGCTGTTCAATTCATATATCTGGGGGATCTTACATTATCTAAGGAATGCTCCTGCATAACTCCATCCAAATGACTATGCACTCCTCGACTATAAATATGTGGTATTTATGGAGTTTCTGCATCGTCTACCCATTATCGAAGATATCTGATTTATTTTCACTTTCAAACGATGGACCGGGAGTTTATCGTTCACATTTCTTGAGTCGGCAAAGAGATGCCAAATTTTGACCGGCACTTGGAACAATTTAAGTGCTTTCAAGAGCGAATGGTTCTTCGTTCACTGCCCGCCCGGCTTCGATCAACAATGGCTAGAGAGGCGTATGTATTTCTCACTAATTTCATAATAAGATAGGAAATTGTATCTAGGTTGTATTCTGACGATGTTAATCATTTTCAGGTGTCGTACCCGGCCTAGCGGCAATACTTACGAAGAGCAGTTTCAATTTTAAACAATGCTCAACCCGAAGATAGAAATATTGAAATTTTTCTCAGGGACGAACATCTCATCACTTTTGGCTTGATAGAAGAGGGCCTCGGTGCGGGGCTCACCAAAACTACCCAGACAGCTATGATCAGACCATGGGCCGCAACCGATCTAAGAGATAGTCAATCCAGCCCAATGGTGCCCCCAGTCATGAGCACCCAAGAATCTACTGATATCGATGCTGGAGGACGTAGTAAAGATGCACCTAGTCTTCATGATGATAGACCTGATCCCGAGGTTAGTGTTGGACCCTCACAAGTTTCTCAATCCCTGGCAGCGGTTAAAACAAAAAAGAAAACATTTGCGCACAAGCCTCCAAGAAGTCGCCTTTCCAACCCAACTAAGTCGTCGACAAATCTACTACTAGATCCTCTGTCCGATCTACCTATTCCACGTGATGTCGATGCTTATCATTTCACTAAAGTGAGCATTGGAGGATCAGAGTCTCCCGTCAGAATTGCCTCCAAGATCCTTGGTCCCATCTCAGTCTCAGTGGCGGAGCAATCGCCCCCGCTATGGCGAACATACTGCAGTTCACAGGCCTGGCAAAGAAAGTACTGGGGTTGAAACTATTTCTGAAGATCTCCCAATTGATCCAAACATTCATATGGCGCAACTTGGAGATGAATTCCCGAACATATGCTTTGATGGATTTTATTTTCCTCCTAATCCGAAGAGGGTTCCAGATGATGTTCAAAAAATGACCATTGATTACATCACTGACATCCGCATGCAATATAGAGAATGGATGAAGGCTACAGAAAAAATATCAAAAGTTTCTTTCGAGCGCACGGCAGAAATCAAGAAACTAAAATGACAATAGGCCCAGGACAAGAGAATTATCGAAGCTATGAAAAATGAACTGGAAACCTCTAGAAACGCCTTAATCGAAGCCAAAGGAAAAGCTTATGCCGCCTTAAAATCTATGGAAGAGATAAAAACTAGCCACCTCGATATGGTTCAAGTATTGCATCACCAGAATCAGGAGATAGCGTTCGAGCGAGACGCAGCTCAAAACAATGAGTCTGTGGCCTTGAAGGAAATAGCCGAGCTCAAGGCAAAGCTTGAAGATGCAATCAAAGAAAAAGATGATGCTCAAAAGATTGCTCAAGATTCCTGTGAAGAGCTGGTTCATTCCAGGCTTGAGAGAGATGTGGCTATTGAAAAAGCTAAAGATGTCGACACGCTCATTCAACGCGAGACAGAAATGATAAAAAACAAGGTGAGCGAAGATGTGATGAATGAGCTCGACCCGTTTCTCATTCTCTACAATGCCAACGTTCTAAAACATAGGAATTCAGCGTAGCTTGGCGAAGACTACCCCTACCAGCTTCATCGTGCCTGGGAATTTCTTGTCGCGGAAGAGAAAAGACTTCATGGCTCAGAGAATGTCGATGTAACCAAACTCGAAACCGAAGTGTTGTTGGGCGATGAACCCAAAATATTACATGACATTCAGATTTCTCTTCAGAAAGAGTTTGTGACTGCTCTTTCACATGAGGTGGGTGAAGGATCTGGACTGGCGCAATCTGACATTGCAACTGAATTGCCCCTGGCATCTCAAATCATGACTAGTTCTACGGTGAGCTCCTCGACCATTCCCGGGTACAATCCGGACAAATTGCAACTTTCTCGAATCCTCGAGCGTAGTTCTGAAGATGCTTCGGCCTAACCTGGAACCCCCACCAAAGAAGGTATTCCATCGATTTTTGCCTTTCTCGTAAAGTTGGGATGCTGCCAATCGATATTTCTAATCTCTTCGTCTTTTTCTTTCTCAACTTTGGACCCGTCAAATATTGCTTCTCTCACTTCTTAAGAACCTCAGTTGGAGTCGAAAACGGCCATGATAGTGTCTATTACAATTACCACTTCGGCCGCCACTCAGAGTGCTCACGAAGAGGACTTCTTTTTTGACAATAAACTCATGGAGGCATTATTCAAGGAGGGAGGCGACCCACATCTTGAAATCCCTATCGACGTAGAAGTGGTGATCACGGGCTCCTCCGATCCCACTAGCATGCCCAGTATGAAAGAGAGGATTGAGCAAGAGGAGCTCAAAAAAAGAAAGGTGAAGGGCAAGCCAGTTGACCCGGTCCTAGATGAACCGATACCTTCCCCACTTAAGACGATCCATCCTGAAGGGACAGTTCCTTTGGGGGATGTTCATCATACTTCTGGTGCTGAAGATGCCCTCATCCCTCCTACTTCCAAATACGATACATCCTCGGTCAATACAGTTGGGGAAACTTCTTCAAAGAAAAGCTGAGGCGATAAGGGATCGATGAGGGGGGCAAGCAGTAGTTCAGAGGGGCCACTTCGAAGAAGTGGAAGAGGGATAGAAAATCCAAAGAGTAACCTTTGGACATGCAAATAATTCAAATAGCTATTTCTCTTTTTGCTGGTTGTATTCGTTTAGGCATAACCCTTCAGTTTTGCCTTGTATTTTATACAACCGGTTTCATGTGAATAAATATTCTTTAAATCTTACGTATGGTTTCTTCATTTACTTGTTTAAATGTTTGAACTGTAACATTTTTCATTTTATGCACTTGCGACTTGCTGCTTGTTGAATGGAACACTGATTTGATTAATGCATCTCAAGGTTTCCATACGGTTGTCGCTTCGAGTCAATGTAAACACTGGATATGAGTCGTAGTGTTAAGATATCACAGTCATTTCTTGGACAATCACACTTCTATCCCCGGTATCCGGGTCGATAAATGTACTACGTGGATGGTCGAATCTCTCCCCAGTCGCGTTTATAGTTCCATATAATTTCCAAAAGGTTTAAAGCCAATCAATGAATGGTCGATGCACATCCAACATGTTTTTCCTCGTGCTCCCATGTTCGGGGCGTACATTAATAAGTAAGAAGGCAGGTTATACTTACTTTAGCTTTATACTCTTTCTCGTCGAATTGTGGGATCGAATTTTTGCCATAGGCAGTCGTGTTTCCACCGAATTGTTTGTACTCCAGTCCGCACTCTAGGGACTTAGAGTTTTCTCGTGGGGAGTCATGTTTCCACCCAGGGAAGTCGTTTTTCCGTCGAATGGTTTATGCTCTAGCCCACAGCCGAGGGACTTAGAGTTTTTCTCATGGGCAGTCGTGTTTCCGCCCGTGGCAGTCATTTTTCCGCCAAATGGTTTATACTTTAGTCCATAGTAGGGGACTTAGAGTTTTTATAGTGGGCAGTCGTGTTTCTGCTTGTGGCATTCGTTTCTCCGCCAAATGGTTTATACTCTAGTCCGCAGTCGAGGACTTAGAGTTTTTGTCGTGGGCAGTAGTGTTTCCGTCAGTGGCAGTTGTTTCTTCGCCAAATGGTTTATACTCTAGTACGAGGACTTAGAGCTTTTATCGTGGGCAGTCGCATTTCCACCCGTGGCAGTCGTTTCTTCGCCAAATGGTTTATACTCTAGTCCACGGTCGGGGACTTAGAGTTTTGTCATGGGCAGTCGTGTTTCCGCCCGTGGCATTCGTTTCTCTGCCAAATGGTTTACACTCTAGTTTGTGGTCGGGACTTAGAGTTCTTGTCGTGGGTAGTTGTGTTTCCATCCGTGGTAGTCGTTTCTCCGCCAAATGGTTTATACTCTAGTCCGCAGTTGGAGATTTAGAGTTTTTGTCATGGGCAGTCGTGTTTCAGCCCGTGGCAGTCGTTTCTTCGCCGAATGGTTTATACTCTAGTCCATAGTCAGGGACTTAGAGTCTTTCTCATGGGCGATCATTATTCCACCCGGATTATTTATACTCCAGTCTGTACTCCAGGGACTAAGAGTTTTCTCGATGGGTGGTCATTCACACTCGTTTGATTTGCACTTTAGTTATCATGTTGAGGTAAGAATTGTCTAATGAACGGTCGAACCACATTCATCCATGGAAAGGAATTCTGCCCCCAGCATCAATGACAAAACATGAAAAATGGACTGTCGATTCACGTCTATTTGGTGATTGTAACTCCTCTAATCAATTCGAGGAAGGGAGTAAGTGATGGATAGCTAGATCACATCTATGCCTGTATGGGCAGTCAGGTCTCGTCCAATTTGCTTAGTACTCCTCCTAGAAAGTCGACGGAGAGAGTTATCGAGTGGATGGTCAAGTCACATCCACCTTAAGCTGCAGTCATGTCCACGTGTTGATGGTGGTGGTTGATGAATAGGCAGTCAGTCACTCATACTTCATGTCGAGCTTTTGAACTGCCTCTTGTGTTCAGGGCAGGAGTTAATATGTGGATGGTCGAATCGTGTCCACTTTAGTTGGACCTCGGTCAGCTTAGCTTTGGGAGAGGCATAAGTATTTTGGCAAACTTCATTTTATGATTTGGGGAGTGGATGATCAGGTCACATTTGCTCCAAGTCTTTCTTAGGCCTCCAAGTCAAATATGTAGGTCGATAAGTGGTCGGTTAGTCGCGTCCACTTTGTATTGGAACCTGACCTTGTTGGGCTTTTCCACTTAGAGTCTTTGGCCCCAAATCAGGGGCATATGGTAGCTGATGAGTGATCGAATCATGCTCGTCTAGGCAAAGGCTCCACAGGTTCTATCACGATCTGCGGAGATTGGTCGGCGCCCCACTATAGGCACTTGGTTACATGCATCGTATGCATGTAGTTTAATTCAAGTTGGTCATAGTTCACAACATAATTGAAATTGAAATTAATATAAATAAATTAAAAAAAAGATCAAAATAAGTCTCATTGGTAAGTGAGGCAGCATTATGTGCTCGCTATTCCACTTGATCCCCGGCTCCTTTTTGCAGGATATCGACCGTCAGCAGTCCAATTGATAAACAGAGCTCTTTATTGATAGGGCTAGGATGTTTCTATCATCATTAATACGGTACTTTCTTAGGCTATAGCTACTTGTTATGCTCACGAATAATATATGTATGTCCAAGATATGCATAAAGCGAGATGGACCGGAATTGATGGGATAGCAATAAATCACTTGGAGGTAGACTTGTGAAAATCTGATAATCGCTTGGAGCCAACCATGGGATCGCTTTGGGTCAACCACTGGATTAGTTGGAGTCAGCCAATTCGAAGACCTGATAATTGGCGCTTGGGGTTTCTTTGGAGTTTGGTTGGGGAAAAACCCTGCCTTACTTGAGTCCTACTTTGGGTCAATGCAGGAGTTCTAGAATTACGCCTGGTTTTGTACTTCTCAAAATTCATGTGCAACATCAAGCTTGAATGAATTTCGTATCTCATTTTTTCACACTTCTCCAATATGAACGTAGGATATTATCTTCGAGGAACTTCCATCCTAATCATTTATGGACTTTGGGCAGAAGTAGAAGTGAATAGTTGAGCATTTGTTAATGGACATGTTAAAAACAGTCGGCTGAACTCAGTGGCCTTGAAACGATCGTACTAGATCGATCGTAAAGGAGTGACAATAATTCAATCATTGGTTGGTCGATAGGCTAATAGGAAATGATCGGTTATAAGGATGGAAGTGGAACGATGGATGGGAAAGAAAATATAGTACAATCGTACAAGAACCGATTGTACACAATTAATTGGTGGGGGACTAGTTGGAAGGGTCGTATTAAAACGATCATATAGGGACGATCGACTGTCTTCAGTAAGCAAAAGTGTTAATATGGTACGGACGGTCATACACGTATCAATAGGATCGTTCCCAAAGATGGAGATGGAATGATCGTCATAGGAACGATCATATAAGAACGAAAGGAGATAAATGATCGTGCAGGGATGCGAGTAGCCACATTCATGTTGGTGGAACAACCAATGTAGCCCATCGTAAAGAATGATTGGGTACAGTGATGGAGCGCATGAATTCGTGGTGAAGGGTCATCCACCTAGTGTGCATGGGTCATAGCCAATTGCCGATCGTTCCCCCTTGGTCTAAAACTTGCAAATGTATCAACATTCATGAATCATATGGCTGCTTGGTCACTAATCTCATCATTTTCTTCTTCTGCAAGGGTAGTAGACATGGCTCCATGGCATTGTGAAATAGTTTCCATCTAGATCTCCTTTAAATATGAGTAGAATAGGAAACTTATTAATCAAAAGCTGGATCTATCTCGCGAACATGGAAATTCACTAGCAGAAAATGAGATCCAACCGAAATGAAAATTCATTTCTCAGTGAAAGCACCAAAATGTTGACGCCAAAAAT
Source organism: Allium fistulosum (assembly GCA_030737815.1). Lineage (NCBI taxonomy): Eukaryota > Viridiplantae > Streptophyta > Magnoliopsida > Asparagales > Amaryllidaceae > Allium > Allium fistulosum. Next base: position 14,091,232 of record JASFAW010000014.1, read on the forward strand.
AGGCATCAGCACCCGTAGAATCTCATGGAGATTAAACAATGAATGAAATTGAAAACAAAGCATAAAAGTAAATGAACACACAGATAGTTATAATGGTTCGGTAATCTTGGCATATATCCACTACACACTTTTATTAATCATTCACTTGATTACAATTACAAGAACACTTGGATCAGCTAGGATCCATTAATACAAGATTCGAGAATAAAAATGGCATAGCCTCCAGAGCAAGAAAACGAAGAAGAAGAAGGAGAAGCCCCCTTCTCTGAAGCTATGCTTCTGTATTTATATCAGAAGAAATGCATGGATCAGATTGAAACTTTGCATGAAGGCACCCTAGGTCTAGTAGAACCCACCATATCGATTGGCCAAAATATTTCAATGAACAATAATGATCGGCATGCATGTAGCCGATCCTTTTCACTTTCTCCAACCAACTTGTGATCATTCTTGGAGGATCCAAAAGGCCTCTTGATGTTGCTCCTAAAATATGGGATCATCTTGAGTTGCAGATTGCAAGTTATAGGTCGTTCTAGGTCAAAGATAGAACATACACTGAAATACATTGATCGATATGTTGAACCTTCCAATAATGATCGGTATATATCGATTGGCCTTCCTCCCACCTTCATTTAGTTACGCGCGATCGTTATGTTTTGCTCCCCTTGCCACTCTGTTGATGTCTTGAAAGTCTCATATGGATTGGCATCATGGATCTCGAGATATTGAATGTTCTCTAATGACTTGAATATATCTCAAGATATTGAATGTTCTCTAATAACTTGAAGTGTTTCTTTGATTGTTCTCTAGTCGATCCAAAAAAATCATTGTCTCATCCGTAGCTTATGTATATGAACTTCAATTAATTCCAACCTTGAGATATAACTTCACAGGGCTAAACTACTGACTTCATGCTAATTACACTTCGATTTGGTTCTGGTTCGAATCTGTCCGACTATCGTCCATGGTACTATATGTAACTTACTCTTCAAGCTATCGACCATCCGTTCTTAGTCGAATCGATGATATTATGGCTTCGTCAAAAGGCGGGATAACACAAAACATTCTATAAAACCATGTTACCAAGAATGACAGTTTAACCCTTTTTAAGTGGCTATGTAGAGAGAATGACGGTTTTCTAATCAAGGCACCAGATCTGAGTTTGCACTAGAGTGGTCATGTGAACGATACTAGTTCAGAAGTGAAATTATATAACCGAGCGAGTGATCAGGTATGGTTTTGCATATGGATGATATATGTACATTGTACGGGGTTTAATAAATTTAATGTTGACACTAGAAAATGTAAATTAATATGATATGAATTAATTGAATGAATATTAATTGTTGATGGTTTCTCTTGTTGCATTCGCTATGTTTGCATATAGTTGTTATATTAGTATATATTATATATTGATATTACTTTCTATATACATGTTCTCATTGGTTGTTAAGTGTTTAGTAGGTGCGGGTGGCGTATGCTTCTCATTTGGAGCTCGCTTTCGCACTATATTCGTTGTATATGCTCTCTAATATAATAAAAGGTACATATCAAGGATTTTACATATCGTAATTTTATATTTTTCCCTCTAGGATGCCTCATCCTTGAAGATGAGATGTATATTTGTGATATATATATATATATATATATTGTGATTTTACTAGAATCGAACCGCGCAAAAGAGATGGTGAAATTTTTCGTAAATTTAACGCGTTAAAAATTTTTTGAGAATTTTGGAAAAACGTTTTGATCACCAAATTTGATTTTAAGTTATAACTTGAAATGGTATTGGTTGGTTTTGAAAAATTAAAAGGTTTAAATGAATTTGGGAATCTATTTCAATTGTTTTTGAAAAGTTAATGGGTTTTGTGGCATTTTTCTCACTTGGTAATTTCGGGGAAGAAATTCTTTTAAGGAGAGGAGTCTATAACGACCCAGAATTTTAGTCATCTGAATTTGGAATATTTAATTGATTTTAAATATTGAAAAGTTAAATTTTATAAGTTAAATAACTTATTTTTCAGATATAGCGATTTATTTGATAATTAAATTATTTAATATTTGAAATTGTTTAAATAATTGAATCTTGAATTTAAAATGAATGAAAATGATTTCTAAAGTTGATTTGAATTCTATTTGAATTAGAATGGAGTTAGTAAACTTTTAATTTTGAATTAAAAGTGATTTAATAGAAATTGGAAATTTTATATTTTAATTAACGTGTAAAAATAGTCTTTTATGGCACTGTCTTGGATTTCGATGAAACTAGTTTCACTGAATCTGTAATAGTGAATTATAGTATGCTGTCGAATTTCGTGGCGATTGGATGTATCGTCTGATCGTGCGAGTTCGAAACGCAAAGAAATTAATTAAGGAATTTTAATTAGAATAATTTGATTTTGAAAAGCTATCTTCTAAATGTGATGGAATTGGCTACCGATATATATTTCATTGTGTTCGGAATAGGGGTATAACATATAGAACGCCAGGCGGCACGCATCGTTTGGAGTTCGGAATTTTCATGGATGAATAGTGCCAAGCGAAATTTCTATAAATAGCCCCCAACTCCTTTCATTTTTCAAAATCCTAACCCTAAATGTTCTCAACTGCAAATTAAAGAAAACTATCTGATGGCTGACGTTGATTGGAGCCTCTAGAGGCAAAATTAGCCAACGACTTCAACTAGAGAAATGTAGAGTGCAACGATATGAAGCTAATGTACGGCTGGATCGACGAATCGTCGTCCGAGGTGGCATCAGGTCACCTCTGTACAGCGCTGTAAAGTTGGGTTTCTCGATCGCGTTCTCGTGCGAGGCGCGCGCTGCAGGCGAGGCTAGGGGCTGGAGCAAGGCGGCGATCAACGGCGGGGGTCAGGGCGAGCGGGGGTGTGCTAGTCCAGGGCGAGGCCCGATGTCGAATGAAGATTCAAAAAAAATGTTCATGCGCAACTGTAGCGACCTGGGGGGAAACACAACGATGAAGTAAGATTAATTTTAAACTTGTATTAATTTAAATTAATTTTAGTTTTAATTATTCGAATGTTTAATAATTCATAACTTGTTCGTACGAGGTCTGTTTCAAGCGCAACAAGTTGCATTGCGTTCGTATTAGCGAGCACTATGCTATGGAGTTTGATTGGACGAATTCGGAGCTAGTAGGAATTTTGAGTTAAATTGAACGACCGTTCAATTTTAATTCAAACTGGAGCGCTTAGGCTATTTCTGGCATTTTTGTGAGTAAACTCACCTCTTTGGCATGCTTATATTTTTATATAAGTACGAATAATTTTATATATGTTGTTAGATGCTTGTTTGGATGATATTATATATATATATATATATGTTGGTTTGGATATATATTTCCGTCTATAAGATCGGATGACCCTTTGTATACGAATCTCGCCTCGAAGCGGTTGATTTTTATTATATGATTTATATGTCGTTGTTGTGCGGGGGCAGGTTGGAGGGATCCAATAGGATTCCTCACCACTGTTGATTTATTTTCATATATATGCTGATGTATGATATTTTGTATGTCATACTGATGTCTCTGATGTGATTTGATTTATTTAGTGCTATGGTAGCACTGGGTCTTATTTTTGATATTTTGAAATATTAAAATGATGATTTTGATTTAAAAAGGATTTCGAAGTGAATTTGGAATTTTGTTTTAATGATTTTTAAATTATTAAAAGAAAGGAGTTTATTTTTAAATAAAAAGTTATGGTTTTTGATGTTATAAAAATATAGTTTGATGAAATACTTTTATTTGAGATTTTTGAATAAGTTTATATAAAAGATGTATAGAAGTGATTTTTTATAAATAAAGTATATGTTTATAATCGAAATTTATAAATGTTTTGTAAATGGTTTTGAAATGGATTTATGAATGGATTTTTGATAGTAAATTTAGTTTATAGAAGAATGGATTTATAAATAGATTTTGTAAATAAAGGGATTTTATAAAATAGAAGTTTTATAAAAATAAAAAGAAGATTTATAGATTTAGTTTTATAAATTTAGAAATGACTTATGTTGAGATTTAAATATGGATTTTTATTTAAAGGAGTTTTGAAAGCAATATTTTAATGAGTTAATGCTTTTAAAAACTAAATTATCTTTTTGGAAGTAAAGGTTTTGGACATGATGATTTTAAATGGAATTTAATGGTTTTGAAGAATGTTTAAAATGTTATAAGTAACAAAAACATAGATTTCAACATTCATTGTTGGAATAGACACTTTCGAGGAAGTAACGAAGGCATATAATACTGTTGTTATAGTAAATGATTTCTGAAAGGAAATGTTTTATATAGTATATGGGATTTATCTATATATAATTTATCGAATCCTTATACTAGTGTTTTGGGTTGTCATAACGATGTTTTATGCCATATTCATTTTGACCAAAATAAATTATGTTTTGACCTTTAATCGTGAAATACATGAATCGGTTCTTATGATCGTACCAAAGGCCTGGTGGTGTAGAAGCATTGCTTATTATACTTAATACCCGTCCGAAGGCGTACGAAATTTGGAGTTGTACGGTAATAGAAATCTATTTGGCGTGTCTCCAAATGGTAGTGTTATTGAATATGCTTATACCATTGATATAAGTATATGAAAATATTTTCTAAGTGTTGAGAATGGAGTGATTTGTGAATATGCTTATACTGTTGATACAAGTATATGGAAATGTTTTCCAATATAGAAAGATTTGAAATGATTTTGAGGATATATCCTTTTAAAGATAATTTGAAGTAAATATTTGAAGATTGATTTAATTAATAAAATATTAATTAAATGGGCCAAGTGATTGCTTATGGTGCTATATATTGTTTGTTTGCTTTGATAGTTAAATAACCGATTATCGAATATTTGGCCTCTTTTATCGTTGTTGATACGGAGAGACCGGGTTCGGATTTATCCGATAACCACTTCGGACCAATGTATATGCATTCTAATGTGTAGGTTTGGAAGACATTGATATTTGGGATTTTCATAATGAAGGACTGCTTGTTGATCATTTGGGGATAAACTCCCAATATACATATAGTAGCAGTAGTCTCTTCGTTATGAAATATCCAATACAAGGACTATTCGCTACTAATCCTAGGGGGAACTCCCGACAGAATGTGGTAGGAGAGTGCCTTCGGTTTTTCCTGTTCCTGGAAAACTTGTAAGGATGGATGTCTAACGGTGCATTCTTGAGATTACATCATTGACTTTTATAAACATACATCTATTTAGTGACAGAGAAGGCAACTTCTCTTAGCTTAACACCCTTCACTGAGATGTATAAGCTCAGAGGTTGTATGTTTGTGAAATTCAATAGTGATTAAAGGAATGATAGTGTAGCATTCAAAGAGAAAGTGATGTGTGCCATGCGAAAGGTAATCGTGACCTTTTAGCCTCACACCTGAAAATGACCGAAACAGGGTAGATGCGGCAAGGCTATGTGATTCGCAACCATTAGGATATGATCATCCCCTTCTAGATATATTTCTTCCCGCTATGACGTTTAGGATGTAAATTATTATGGATGTATGCTATGAGGGCCCATGTATATGTCGGTAACGGCTGGGGTGATGACATATTCAGTACTATCTGGTGAGAAAGGTAGGCCAGCCTTGTGTTGGTAGAGGTGCAGATGTTCTGTTGACCTCGGTATATTCCTCTAGAGATGTACTGCCGGAAGGTAGTCCCTTCACCTGGTCAATTGTATGGAATCCATTCTCCACTACGTGCCTGCCATTTTATTTGTAGAGCCCAGTATGTTGGAATTTAATAATGGTAACAATTTCAGCTATTTTAATTATTATTTTAATACTAGACACTAGTATAATATAACAGGATTTTAAATGTTCTAGTTATCGTAAGGTAAAAATCTATCAGTGTTTATGTGTAGGCATAGTCTTATGAAATACCTTTGTTTTGATAAAAGAAAAGTCTTATAACTTTAAAATAAATTCAGTTGAGATGTGTTTTCTCATGCTGGTTTACCAGACTTGTCCGGGCGTTCTTCGCTTTCAATGCTCGGGTCAGACCGAGTATATTTACAGATGTAGATTTGGATGCTTTGGAGTTTCAACAGGTGAGCTGGAGATCTTCTGGTCGTATTTCACGTATATGTTTATTTTTCCGCTACATTGTTGTTTAAATTATCAGCAATTGTAAGGACGGGTTATTATAACAGTCCAGGCTGATGATTAGTGATTGATTGTTGTACCCTGATGGATATACGTATATTATATTATAGTTTCTGTTTTGTAAAGATTATTGATATGATATTATATGTTTTTCCGCTACGATTGTAAGATTCTGTAATTGTTTTAGTTTCTTCTATTTTGTCTTCTGTTTCTTTTCTTCTTCTCTTTCTCTCTTCTTATTCTCTCTTCTTTCTCTCTCTTCTCTTCTCTTCTCTTCTCTTCTTCTCTCTTTTTTCTTTCTCATCAGGATTCGGTTATCCCTTCCATTTGGGCTGGACATGTGCGGTTATTGTCGGCTCTAGACGAGGCGCATTTTCGGGCCCTGATAGATATCTTGGCTCTCAAATGAACTATTGCACAACATCAGACATCGACATTGCTCGATACTGCATAACACTATAATTTGCACTACGCCATAATGGGCTTTCACTATAGCACCGGGGGATAGTCTTTTGATCTTTCTGATATAACTTGTATGTTGAGCTTTGATAGCTATGGATTGTAGACGTTCCGAGCGTCTCCCAACACTTGCTGCAGCTCCCTCAACTTTTGGATATGTCGAATTGGACATCGATTCAAGTTAAACTACAGCCCCTTCTGCATGACACACTTTGGTGCCGCCTGCACCTCAGCTTACAAGTCAATAAGCCGAACAACTTTCCCCAGAGATTCTTCTTGAGCCCGTAGAGGGTCCCAAAGTTGAAGCCGCTCTAGATACTCTCGAGGATGCCGAAATACTAGATGATCCCATAGATTCTATAGCATAGAAAATCACAGAATGATCACTTAAAAGGATTTATGAACAACATGGAAACCCGTTCGAGGACATGTTGGTTCCCACATGTCATTAACGAGCACATCACCCTCCGGTTGGGTATACCGCGTGTAATTGGTATATATGTTTGGCAAGGTTTATTCCACCATTCAAACAATTTATTCCACGTGTTCTGCACTTCATGATGTTGGCTCCAGGTCAGCTATATCCCAATAGCTACACTTTTTTCCATAGTGTATTCATTATCTTCACTCGCCGTTTTGATCGCATTCCAAGAAATAAAGAAATTCGGTACTTATAAAGCTTCAAGCAGCACAGAGGAAGTCCTTCCCTCACTTTTTTGGAACCTTCTAGGAATTATAGAATAGTAATTGGAACATAAAACAAGCTTGTTACTTTAAAGATGAGTTTTTCTTTGTACGCTGTCTGCTAGGATTTGCGTAGTGGTGACTATCCAGATGCAAGTTTTTTATGTCAATCTTATCATCTGAGATCGCTTAACAGCTTTGTTTGCTCAGATTGTTTTCTTTTGTTATTCCAGATGTGCCGAATAGGCCTAGCGACGCAGCCCTAGCAGAAACTCTTCGGTTACTTTATGAAGTCTCGGAGGTGGACAGGATGGCAAGGACATTGCTTACTGATGAAAATATTTGGGAATAAAATTTTTAGAGGCAGACCACGGCGTCGATCTAGTTTTGGCTGCTTGGAAAGTAATGAGGACGGATCCTTATCCAGAGATGGGGGAGACCAAGTGGTGCCCTTAGTTCAAAGTCCAATAATACCTCCTGCCCAAAGTCCAATTATCGAGACCGAAGGAGCAGGGGAACACATTGAGGAAGGTGAAGGGGTCGGTGCTGGCCGTGATGGCGATGATGTGGGTCATGAGCCATCAGTTGATGAGGGCAACGATGACCAACAACTTCCTTAGAAAAGAAGTCTGAAGATCAATATCGTTACAAGGCAAACTCCGACCCCACCTTCGCCTACCACAGTCGCATTTGAAACCCCCTTACAACCCTTTGAGGACATAAATGCCAGTTTGGGGCCAATTTCGGACCCTTCCTAGGGCCTTGGTAATATGAGCATCAGGATATTGGATCCTTTATCCATTTTCAAGAAGATGTGCCTTCTAGCCAAGTGGGGGAGATTACCTCTGTCAGCAAAATTCTAATCCATGGTCTGTCGGGGGGACGCTAGGACACTTGTGTACACACACACGCACTGCACTTTGCCCAAATTGTGTCGTGTCCTTATTTTATTAAAGCCGATATGTCTTTCTCATTTGCAAGTTTAATGGAACGACATGGTATGTTCGAATCTCTCAAGGACCAGATGGCCTATCACCCACGACGTAGGCCAAGCATGTGCCACCATAGCATCAGCCATGACTTCGGTTCTAGAGGTATTCAAGCTGTGACAGAGGAGGTCGAGAGAAGGGTTATCAGTCACACGACTCGTCATCGATCCAGATCCAAGTCACCCTAATCCAGGGGTTCAGACGGGCACTCCAACCATCCCGATAACGTACGTCACAATGATGTCTCTCGTGATCTTTCTTCGACTTCCCTTTCTGCCAAGTAGATAGTGTGGTCTCACACTTTTCAACATTTCGATCGATCATCAAAGTTTGCTTCTCTTGACTCTTCTTGCCAAAAAACTAATAAAAGGTCTATAGAGCAACCTATTGTCACAACAAAGTAGTCAGTTGTATCCAACCCTTAGATGGCTGAACTGCATCGCCGCTTCCCAAAGATTTATTTCAAAGGCATTAATTTTGCTCCTAATTTGAAGGATATTCCCCTGGAGGTCCAAGGTCGTAGGTAGCATATGTTAGTAATGATTCTGACCAGTATTTCATTTGGAAGAGGTTGGCCAAATAGATCTCTAAATACACCAAGAGCGTGGAGGTTGAGGCTGCAAGGCTATGACTTATAGCAAAATCAGAATGATGAGACTATCATTCACCTCTCGATGCAGAGATTGCTGAGCTGAAGAAAGCAATTATGGATGCCAAACAGAAAGCCAAGGATCTGAGTGAGACGGTCGAGCAGGAAAGAAAAGACCATTTAAGCCAAGTCGAATCTATTCACCATAGGAACCATGAGCTGGCAAAAAAAGTGGAAGTGCTCAAGGCATAGCTCGTAAAGGAGAAAAAGAGAAGGACAAAGACCTTACAACAGCCCAGGGCTACTGTGATGAGATGCTTCACACTCGCAAACAAAGAGATGATGCATTGGCTTAGGTTGAGAACATGGATGAGTTAGTGGCAGCCGTAGAGATACGGGTCAAAGACAAGTTTAAGCCACTCATCGTTAATTACAATGCCAATGTCATCAAGTTTAGAGATTTGGAGTGGCTCAAAAAGGATTATTCTAGAGCTCTGGCTTTAGCATGGCAGAAGATCGTACGAGAAGAGTAGCATGATATGGAAGGAGGTGAGGTGAATCTGGTAGAGCTGGAGTATGAGATTCTAAGTCTAGAGGAGATTGATATGCTCAGATTTAGTGAGCTTATTTTGCATCCAGAGTTGGCTGCTACGGTCCAAAGAGACAAAGGTGAAGGCTTCAGAACTACCCCTCAAGATCCCACCACGTGCCTGACTTCTGGACTTTTGGTTACCTTTATCACTCCATCTAATTCTCCGTACAATCCAGATGCGAAAAAATGTAGAAGACAGTTATGTTATCTCCTATTCTGGAGAGGAACTTAGATGGCACTCCTTCTCACATGGATCTCCTATTTAGCGAAGTATCTCACTGACCTCACCTATATTTGAGAAGATCCACGTATCACCAATCAATACTTTAATCTCTCCTTTCATCTTTCTTAAATTTCAGGTCATTCTATGATCACTAGCCCTCCTACCCCAAAAATAGGCTCCTAGCCGGGACAACAACCAACAATGACTGTGTTAACGATCGTAACTGTTTCTGGGTAAATCTTGAGCATCCCAATTAGTGATACTCTAGGCTTAAGCACACAAATAATTCATGCTTTGGAAGAGGAGATGACTAGTGACCTCCTTGGAGCCCAGGTTGAGGAGGATGCTATTATAACTAGGACTTTTGATTTTTCGTTAGGGCCAAACATGCAAGAGTTGCTTCAAACCCAAGACTTGCTGGCTAAGGAGATCAAGCAAGAGCCATTTGACTTCTTCCCTCCTACTTTATCCGTTGTTTTGCCAAGTGAGACCATTTTTACTCAAGTCACTCTACCCATGCCTGGAAGTACTCAAAGCGCACATACCACTTCATCGCGTAGCACACCTTCAAATGGCAAAGGAAATGAGGGAGAGAGGAAGGAAGAAACCCGACGACCCTGGTAGGTCATCCTCTGGAGATGGAAAGAACACGAAGAAGTAAAAGCATAAGAAATGAATGTTTGCTTGTTTTCGTATATAATAGTAGGAACTTGCTTTTTTTAAGGTCGGCTTTGTGCGTGTTCAATCCCCCTTTTTGCTTTTTAGTTCAGTGTTAATAAAATTTGTATCTTTTTTCAAGTTTTATTTCAATGTGAATAATAAAGACTTTTTGATTTGTTCAAGTCTCATGTGAATTCACTTAAGTTCTGACTAATGCACTTATTGTCACGCTCCTACGTTTGCAAACCATTTCTCACCAGCATTATTAGATGAAGTAGTTAGTCTAACTTGTTGTTTACTAGCCTAGTCTCATCTGGCTGGATATGTGAATCGACATCTTGTCATTTTGGTGAGTGAAAAATGATCACCGGGGCGCTTATGTCCGGGTACCCGCATGCGACCATATCCAATTTTGGAACCTTGTCGAACTTCAATCACCTAGGAAGGTGGTTTGAGCATCCCCTTTGAGGACATTTCGAGTGCGATCACACCTAACTCAAAAGGTCGATCCAAGTGGTTTGCCTTAGATAGCAATCCGGGCATCCTTCTCTGGGGTGCATATTTTGGGCACGCCGAACTCTGGGTGTTGGTTGGAGCTAATAACTCAAGACGGTGGTTTAAACATCCCTATCTGAGATGTTCACTTTCGATCATGCCTATCTCCGAGGATTGATTGAAATTCGTATGAGATCCCGCTTATCTTTGGGGCTTTGACCACTTGTCTTGCCGTTCTTTGGACAAGGTGTGGATGCCCTGCCAAACTCTGGCATGAGTTGTGGGGGGCAAATATCTCGTTCTGGCCTTGAATGTTTATACTCTTGCCCCTAATTTGTGGTTTGAGGGAGTTATCTGGCATCTATCTCCGGACACCAAAGGCGGCTTTACTTCAATGGTCTGATCATGGACCGTAAGAGATTGGTTGGCACAAAACTTACTGGGTACCTACGTATTTGCATTATACACATGCAGATTCATTCATGTTTACCATCATTCACTATTTTACAGTTAGACAAGGACAAGGTCAAAGATTCAGGAAGTTATTTCATTTCATATGCATAGGAAATGACATATTCTATCTTGTAACATCCAACTTGAGTAAATATTCATAAAGTCAAATTTCAAGTGAAATATGTCTTAAGTGTTTGCTATTCCATGCTCGAGAAAGTGAAACCCCATCTACAATTGCTAGCTTGAACATTCCATCTCCAAGCTATGCTCGATTGCATACGGACCTTCCTAGCTCGAGCCCATATTCATGGAGCCAAGGAAGATTCATTTGAGAACCACGTTGCCAATCTCAAAGGTCTGCATCTTAACCTTTGTGTTGTAGTATCGGGCGACCCGTTTTCGGTATGCAGCAGCTCTCAATCAGCTTCATCATGCTTCTTGTCAATCATGTGAGAGGCTCCAGCAAAAGTTCCTCAATCATTCTGGGGTTGTAGTGTGTCACTCGATGAGAAGGTACTTCGAGTTCAACTGGAATCATATCTTCCAAGCTATAGGCTAAGGAAAATGAAGAGTGGCTGGTCGAGGACTTATGGGTTGTTCTATAAGCCCAAAGTGTTAATGTTAATTCATCGATCTGCTTGCCATTGGCCTTCGCCGGTCACTTTTTCAGAATAGACTTGATTATCTTGTTCACGACCTCTACCTATCCATTCGCTTGAGGGTGCACCACCATTGCAAATCTCTTCTCATTGTGATACCAGTGGTAGAAATCTTTGAACTTGACACTGCCAAATTAGGTTCCGTTATCAAAGATAATCATTAGCAGGACCCTAAAGAACCAGATGATATTCCTAACTACGAACTTGATCACTTTCTTAGCATGATCATGGCTAGCGGCTCCGCCTCGGCCCACTTCGTAAAATATTCAACAACAATGTTGACATAATTCGCGCCACCTTTAGATATTAGCAATACACTAATGATATCAACTCCCCAAATAGCAACCGGCTAGGGACTGACCATTTACATAATCTATGATGTTGGGTCTCTAGGAATCTTTGTGAACCTCTGGCATTTGTTTCACTTTCTAGAGTAATCAACTGCTTCTTGGTTTAAGGTCACCCAGAAGTATTCGTAACGAAGAATCTTCTTTGCTAAGGTTTGCCCTCTGGTGTGGTCACCACAAACCCCCACATGTACTTCTCCAAGGACTCCTTTGGCTTCATCATTAGCGACACATTGAAGCAGAGGGACTAAGAATTCTTTCATGTACAGTATTTCTTCATATAATGTATCTTGAGGCTTGGCGAAGGAGTCATCGTCGCTCGTTCTTTCTATCGAGAAGGAGTCCCTTCTATAAATAATTCTCAATCGGAGTCATCCATGATTCCTTTTCATATTCAGCCTCCAATATCGAATCGACATCCATACGGTCGATGCTTGAAGCTAATAACACTTCTACTGGGACCAGGCCCATGAGTTGTTCATCTCCCAAACTAGCCAATTTGGCTAGTGAATCAGCTTTAACATTCTAGTCTCTGGGGATATGCATTATTGTGCAATATTCGACATCGTTAAGCAACTTAAGGGTTTCATTTAGATACGGAGCTAGCCTCGCTCCCTTTGCCTGAAATCCTTTCTCACTTGGCATACCACTAGTTGGAAATTGCAAAAGACGTGCAAAGTTATGATTCCCAATTCTTTTGCAATTTTAGTCCTACAATCAAAGCTTCATACTTTGTCTCATTGTTTGTCGCAGGAAATCGAGTTTCAAGGTGTAATAGATCGAATGTTCTTCGGGGTTACGAACACAACACCTGCCTCAGAAAATGATCGTTGGATGCACCGTCGGTGTAAATCTTTCATCCAGCATCCTGCTCTCCACTACTCTTCGGAGTATCATCTCATGCAGCATACTTGACTATGAAGTCTGCCAATGCCTAACCTTGGATTTCCCTTTGGGGATGATATGTTATGTCATATTGGTTCAATTCAATATTTTGTTTCAACAGCCTTCCAAAAGTCTCAGGTCGCTACAGGACCTGTCTCAAAGGCTGGTAGGTAAGAACTTTAGTCGAATGAGCCAGGAAGTATGGAAGGAGTATCCTTGAGGCGATCGACAGGAAGTAGGCTAGCTTTTCCAGCTTTGGGTAATTTATATCTATGCATGTTAACCGCTTGTTAATGTAATACACCGATCTCTGGATTCGAGACTCTTCATGCACGAGCGCGGCACTCGAGGAGTGCACCGACACTGCCAGGTAAATAAACAAGTCCTTATCTTGCAGCAGCTTTGATAGGATAGGATGTCTCTCTAAGTGATCTACCAGAGCCTGAAAGCGTTACACACTCTTGTGTCCATGCAAAGTTTCTTTACCCTTTCTTAATGACGTCGAAGAAAGGGATACACCTGTGGTGGATCTAGAGATAAAGCAACTCAATGCCATGACCTTCCCATTTAAAGTTTGAACTTCTTTGATCGACTTTGGGGCTTTTATGACCTTCGATGCCTGAGTCTTCTTCGGATTGGATTCTATCCCTCTTGAGTTCACAATGAAACCCAAGAATTTCCTGGACACAACCCCAAACGAACACTTTAACGGATTGAGCTTCATACCATACAAAGCACAAAAAACATCTCTACCAAATAATCAACATGGCTCATCGATCGTCATGACTTCATAAGCATATCGTTTACGTAGACTTCCATGGAAGCCCGATTTGCTCCTTAAACATTGAATTCACTAGTCTCTAGTAAGTCGCTCCGGCATTCTTTAAATCGAAAGGCATTACAAGATAACAATACAGTCCTAGGTTAGTTATAAAGCTGGTGTGTTCTTGATCTAGGAAGTGCATTGGAATCTAGTTGTAGCCAGAGTAGGCATCCATGAAAGATAGCAGTTCATGCCCGGCGGTTAAATCTACTAATCGATCTTTAGGAGTGGGAAGCTATCCTTCGGGCATGCTTTATTCAGATCGGAATATTCAACGCATGTCCTCCACTTTCTGTTGGAATTTTTGACCAAGACTAGATTGGATACCCATTCTGGGTATAGAGCATTGCAGATGAAGACGTTGTTCTTCAGCTTATCTACCTCTTCCGTCAGTGCAACGGATCTCTCTAAACCTAGGTTGCGACACTTCTATTTCATAGGAATGCACTTGGGATTCATGTTTAATGCATGGCACGCTATCTTCGACGATATTCCACACATGTAGAATGCATCCAGGTGAACACATTCAGGTTTGCCGAGAGGAAACTAGTTAATTCTTTCATCTTCCTTGTGCCGAGTTGAGATCCAATTTTCAAGACCCACGTAGGATCGTCCTAACTGACTGGATGTTGATCGTCAGCTTCGAAGGAGCTGCCCGCATCCTTTGGCTCTTTCCTTTGATCTATATCCTTATGGAAACGACTATGCTACCTAAGCCAGGGCTCAAGCGGTGGTTGCTATGTGTGCAAAGACTTGATGCAGAGAGTCTTCTCTACATCCTTTCCTTTTTCACGTTGCCTTGCTTCTTTCAGCTCCATGATGTAACATTCACATCCAACCCCTAGTCTCCCAGCACAACTCCTATTTCATTCTCTATCGGTAATTTCATCATCAGGCACCATCGGGCAATGGTTGCTTGGAAATCAACTAGGGTCGGTCGGCTTAAAAATGCATTGAAAGATGAGAAAATTTCCAACACAACAAAGGTCATAACACATACTTTCTTACACTCACCTTCTCCTAATACTGCTAGTAAGTCTACACATCCAATAACATCTTTTATCTTGTTGTTAAATCCCTAGATACAAGATTTACATGATTTCAGATCCTTACCATCCAACAACATCTGTTCATAAGCCTTCTTAAACATAATATTGACTGAACTACCACAGTTAACTAGTACCATCCTTACAATCGCTAGCCCATCATGGCCGATATCACCAAGGGATCCAATGTAGGGGCCTCAACTCCATCAACATCCCTATTACGAAACACAATGTCTTTAGTTATAGTCTTAAGCTGTTTCTTCGAAGCTCTGTCTTTGATAGCAAAACAACTCTGTATCGGCATGCTTTAAAGCATTAGCATATCTCTCCATTTCATTTTAGCTCTTCTTCATTGGATGTGGTCCTCCATGAATTGTATTGATGATTAATCTCTTCTCAAGCCTTATGGGCTCATCATTACCAGTTCCGGCTTGCCCTCGTTGGAATGACGGTCCTTTAGGGTTAGAACTTCCTTGCCTGCCATCATTGGGGACTTTCACAAACTGCTGCAATTTCTTTTTATGTATCAAGTCTTCGATCACGGCACATAAATGTCGACACTCGTTTATGTTGTGACCATGTATCTCTTGAAATCTACAGTACTTTCTAGATTTCTTTTCTTTCTCGGTTGACTCCCTTAGAGCCGCTTCTTGTACTGCTCGATACTTGAGCTGCAATATAGATGATGTCAATCAAATTATTCAATTCGGTATAGTTGTCATATTTTAAATACCTAGAACATTCATGTTATCAGACTTTCGATCTTTGGCCCTACTTCGATTCCTTTTTTGGCCACCGCCTTTGTTTTCCACATTTACATCAACATTTTCGAAACTCTATCCAGGCTTTTTCATAGAAACATTGCTTTGGATAACTTTCGCCGACCATTCAGGGTTGGCCCTCCTAGTCGTAGTACTTCCTCTTCCAAGCACAAGATGTAATTAGTTTTCTTAGAAAACACATCCATCGTCGGTGGGGTTTTCATTTTCAGCCAGCTCTCGAAATCAGTTTCGAAATGAATTCCCCTAATCAATGCCATCAATACAATGTCATCCTTTGCATTAGTCACCTCCATTACAGTTGTACAGAACATATTAAGGAAACCTTTCTGTGACTCTCCCACACCCTATATGAGGTTCAATAGTGACACTACGTCCTTGGAACGTGTGGTATGTAGATGAAATTTCTCTATGAATTTTCATGCCAATTTGTCAACAGACAATATGGATCTCGGTGAAAGTCTGGGTGAACCACATCATTGCCACTTCCTTCAGAAAAATCAAAAATCAACGACATCTTACAACATCAGATGCTTGGCAGAATCCATATGCCATTCATATTTCATCAGGTGCTGCTTCGGATCTATTCTTCTGCTGTACAATGGCATCGGTGGTACTATGAATCTTCGAGGATACTCTTTACGAAGTATCTCGTCAGCGAAAAGGTTTCAACTTGGAGAAGTGTCCCATTCATCATTGTTTTGAAACTGATTCTCCTTAACCAACTTCCTAACCATCTCAACCGAATATTTTGGTTCCACGAGTTCTATCGAACGACAGTAATTGAAGTTCACTCCAAATGTTTATCCTGGCAAACGCTCTCAGGCAGATTCACGGTACTTGGGTTCTCCTGACGCTGATAGTACCGTTTGTCCATCGTATCTGGTTGTCTAATTCATGCACAACGGATCGGTAGTAGTCGCTAGATTTCCAGTATTCTGACCACCTGCAACATGACCAGAATTAAGCCCGATGTTCACTCCAACCTGCTGAGTTTCCATCATGGGGGAAGATGGTTCGGTACCGATCCATAGGGATAGATCAGTACCGATCCATAGGCTTCGACCGCGACCTGCATTCGGCCTTCGTTTCGATGCGCCAGCCTCTTCCATGACCATTTAATGTTTCCTTCGTCTCCACCTTTGGCTCAATGAAGAGGAACAGTTAGATTCTGTTGTAAGGTGCCAAATCCTTCCTGCCTTTATGAAGATTTTGTGTTAACTCATTCAGCAATTTGAGGCTCTTATACATTTGCCGATTCATCTCATTGCGACTTTCTTGCAACTTATATTTCATTTCATTCATCCCGCAATCCATCCCGATCCTAGTTATCACATCAATCGGTTCTTGGGCCTCGGTAGCGCCTGGTTATGCAACTTCCTTCTAATGTTGGATGTCAACGTTCTCAACATTGCCTGCAGTTTTGGAAGTGGTAGAACGATCTCATCGTGGAGCCATTACTGAAAACAACTTGTGTAGATTTTTGAAAATCCGAGAAGTTTAAAATACCAAAAACAAAGAAAACTATATCTATCTCTCGGATTAAGACAATCCAATAGTAGATGATGGATCCAAACATCTTGAGAATAACAGTCTCAATGAAAGCACCAAAATATGGCACAGACACCCGAGAAATTAAAGTAGAGAATAAAATGAAGAAATGTAAATGAAATAAAATAAAAACAATGCACATAGAGTTTATAGTAGTTCAGCAAACTGATGCTTACGTCCACTTAGCTTTTCTATTGATTATATATCTGTTTACAAGTATTGTTCTTATGGATCAGTATGGATCCTCGGGGTTGCAAGTGAATTATGGAAAACTTATAAAGAAGCCAAAAAGATCCTCTGAAATAAGCCCTTAACCCTTTATTTATAGTTGTAGGTCGCCTGAAATTACTCCTTCACGATCTCCATCATTTCCATACGTTCAAGTTGCAGTTGAGCTCGAGAAAATGTGGCCATGTTAGCAATCACGATGGATTGGTACCGATCCATAAGATCACCTTATGGACCTCCTTAATTGCATTGTTTTGATGCGACTTGTTGTTAACTTCATGCTTTCATCTTCGATTGCAGTGCTAGAAGATAGTTTCTGGTTCAACAAGATGGATCGGTGGAGGAATGGAGTTTTCTAACTTTAAGTGCTTGAGTCATTCGATAGCAAGTTGCATGCGATCGATCCTACGAAACTTGGAATGAGTTGTTATCACCGTGACTTGGGAGTAGGTGAAATTCAGAGTGTTCTGGAGACGGTTTTATGGATCGGTACCGATCCATCACTTTGATGGGTTTGGTTAGTTCGACTTCGATGGTTGCTTTTGCTTCTGCCTGGTAGTCTTGGTTGTACTTGATTCTTAGGCTTGTTGGCTATCTCTCGGGGATCCCTGCCTCGGTAACCTTCAAGCACGATTAATCAAGTTCTTACAAACACTATCTGGTCAAAAGGTTGTACATTGGGCTTCCTTGACCATGGGATAGTAAAAGTTGAAAAGGTTGGAAATGTGATAAGTATATGAGACTTGGTTTCTATATGTAATTGTTTCTGATAATTTGTCGATTCAGTCCTGAAGATACCAGGATTGGTAAGTGTTCTACTTATCGAAAACCACTTCAAGGCTAAGATACATGATCTATCTCTTGGAAGTGGATCTATTTGAGGGTGGATCTTTTCAAGGTACTGAAACCCATTTGGGGATTCGTTATCTGTTCAAGTGACGATGACTCGTGTGAAATTGTCATACGTAGCTTCGACATTGAGAAATGACTAAAGATAGAGTAGGATGCACAATCCAGGGTTTAGCTAACCCAAAGGGTACATCAACTCCATTATCTAGAGTATGCTTATAGATGTTGCGCATGAGAGTTGTTGGTACTTAGCTCGTGTTGTTCACTCTTATCCTTGTCCTAGGAGATAGGTCGATGGATTACCAGGAGGTCTTTGTGGAAAATACTTGATGTGAACACACCTTAATGGTTTTGTTTGTATACATATAAATATTGTTGTGGTGTGACCAACGTAAGCACCAACAACTATTTTTCTTATTTATTTTACACACCCTAGACATTATCTATTATATCACCTTATGTACTTATTAGATGTGTGGTACTTTTGAGGGGGTTATCGTTATAGCATTTCATGTGATCTCAAAAGTACTGTTATATGCTAGCTATATATTTCTTGAGTTTCTCACACCAGACTTATGTCTGACCTATGGTTTTATATTTTCCTTATTTACATGGTTGCTTTTTCAAGTAGTCGGAGAAAAGAAGGTTTTTGTTGATGTTTATTGAGCTCTTGAAGAGGAGCTGCATGTTTTACTTACTGTAATGTTTGTTTCACACTGCATTACTTTATGTTCATGGGTGCGGGTGTGGTTGTGTGTGCGTGTGTGTATATCAGCAGTTGTAAGGACAGACTGTTATAACTGTCTAGACTGATGTTAATAATTTGATTAGTAACTCTGAAATACCATGTATATTAGAGTAGCTCTATATATAATCTTTTGATGTTATATGTTATCATTTCGCATATGAGATTCTTTTTTTGTTTACCCTAACGTTCTGTCTTTCTGACAGTTGGGTGCTCGATACGTGAATACCATGAATGTATTAGTGTCGACATTTGGAGGTCGAAAAGACGTCTGTTACATGTTAATAGGGTGATACAAGTATTTCACAAAATATTGTTGGAAGAGAAAAGAGGTGACTAAGTGAAGAAGAAAAGAAAGTGTATATAATAACACCCTTGGATAAATGATTTCTTATATTTTGCATGACCGTCAACGTAAGCATATTTCCTTTTATACCAACATTTTATCTTAACTCCTCGAACATGTAATCTCACTTTTCACTTTTTCAAAATTATAGCTGTTAGTTTAACATAATGACGTTGTTAGTAAGTATCTGTTTGTGTATACTTGTTTTGTCTATGTGGAATCATATGTAAACCGGTACAGCGCGCAACAGTGAGAATTGACGGGTTGTTATTTATCATTATTTAGTTGATTAAATGTGACTTTTAACTTTTTTTTAAATAATTTGATTTCCTTCATAAAACGGATTTCTAACTCGAAGCGTCATAATATTTCAATAATGACTTTCACTAACATAATAATATATTCTACTAGATCACAAATAAAACTTTTCGATCGTTGTATGTTTAATCTTAAACTAAAATTACCAAGTAGCAATACACACAAATGTACCAAATGATGGTAAAAAGTATGTTTTTTAATAGTTTATTCATATGGTGTAAGCCAAAATTACTTGTTTTAAGCATACATACAAGACAGCACCAAATCAAAATGACCATAACTACTCAAGGTGTACATTTTCATTTCTTGAAAATTTCACTCACTGCAGTTGCTTAATTTATCAGTTGGAATAACGAATACTCATCCATTCATTAATGCTAAAATTAAGAACTAGAAAATGGCAAGCCTAAAAATTTGAAGAAGAGTTATAAAAAGCAATAAAATGGAAGAAACTGGAATAAAAAACATATTTTTTTAATAAAATGAGTGATACTTTATTCAAACAAAGTACTCTTTTTAAAGTATCAAAGAATCATGATCATAACCTTTGGAACCTCTAATTAAAACGTCACACCACTAACCACTTGAGTTAGAAGTCCTTGACATTTCTACATTACTTAAATTGGTTCAAAAAAGATGATAATTTTTTTAATTATATATGGAGAAGATGCAAATGTTTTCAAACAATGTAAACACATGCTGACATTTCTATGGGGCTCATATTAGACTTGGAGTTTATTTAGATTGCAAGGCTGCTAAATCTGGGATGTTTCAAAACTTATTTAGTCTTTAAGCTTTATTCGCAAGACTTCTAAACTTAAATTAAATTTTAGGCTTTACTATTCTCTTTTAATTCCGAAGTCACATATCAATTTTGAAATACCTTTACAATTGGACAAAATATTACCTTGAAGGCATACTTTTTCTAGTATCTAATTATTGTTCCATTACCGACATCTCATCTTGTCATGAAATAGAGCTCAAATATATATTGATATAGGATTAATATATGCTAAACTTCTGCTGCATTACTGAATTGTAAGCATACTAATAAGGATATAAGAAAATTGAGAAAATAACATTGTCCTAGCCAATATTTCCACGGATATTAACTATTTAATTCATTAGAGTAATAATGTACCTTATGACTTCAAAAACGAAAATTTGTTCTTTGATTTTTGTAATTATGTAAGCAAACACAGATTATAAATTGGATTGAAACTATAATTAGTGAAAACTAAGAAGACATGCATATTTTAGGCAAATATTTACATTCATTTGTCCCTTTAAACCAAATTATTTCTTGATCAACCAAAATCATTGTTAATGCATTCAAGTTTAATAAGCTAATAAATGTCTTCATCGTGTTATTATATAGGAGAAGAGTTTACATGCAACAACCGTCCTTCGTAAAACCTAAAAGTCACCGTCTCATAATGTTAAAGAACTTCTAGAATCACCTTAATTTTGGAAAAAGATAAAGAGGAAGAAGAAGAGAAGATGTTTTTATTTTATTTTCGAATGAAATATCATAACCAGCTCAATGAGTATTTATACATCATACATAAGCTAAAGTGGTCAATTTAACAGATTTCCTAAATTTTCGGATTCAGCTCCAACAGACAACAAAATACAGAACAACCTAACAACAAATAGAACAGGCTAAGTTTATTTACAATTTTATTTATTTCAACTAATTCAATCATCTTGTACCATGCCTTTCCCCTTTAAAAGACTTTCCCTCAAGTCTATTGAGTAAGAAAGTTAGGTAATCTGGCCTCAAAATCAGTAACCACTTCCCATGAAGCTTCATAATCAGGAAAGCCCTCTCACTAAACCAAATATTGAACTTGAGCTCCATTCTGAAACTTGATTGTTCTTCTATCGAAGATAGCTGATGGTTGAATCTTGACTGTTTCTGCATCTTGGCCTTGAAACCAAATAGGAATATGAGTTGTTAGTGGTAATGTACCTCTAAATGCCTTCAACTAAGACACATGAAACACATTGTGTATCTTAGAAGAATCAGGCAACTTAAGCTGATAAGCTACTTTTCCAATCAAAGTTGTAATCTGAAAACGGCCAAAATACTTGTAAGACAGCTTCTCATTGCTTCTTGTATGCACTGATTATTGCCTATTTGCCTGCAACTTTAACCACACTCAATCTCCCACTACAAAAGATCTTTCTAATTTATGTTTATTAGCTTGTGACTTCATTCTAAATTGAGCCCTTTCCAGATGAAATTTCAGATTAGCAATCATTGCTTCCCTCCTCTACAAACTTCTATCTACGGCTTCATTTAATGCTTCCCCTGGTAGATAAGGTAGGTGAAAAGGTGATGGCTCATTATATACCACTTCATATAGTGTCAACACAGTAAAAGAGTGAAAATGGGTGGTGTACCACCATTCTATCAATGGAAGCCAAAGACACCAATCTTTTGTATGCTCACCATTCATGCATCTCAAATAAGCCTCTAAGCATTTATTTACAACTTTAGTCAGACCATCGGTTTCGGGATGGTAAGCAGACGAGAGTAAAAATTCTATGCCATGAAGAGGAAACAACCCTTTCCAAATTGACTTAGGAAAATTGAATCTGTAACAACCTGCATATTTTACAATTGTATATTTAAATATAACATCGTTAATCAGATTAAAGTTCGAAAAGCTACTTTTTGCAAACGGCCGAATTAGGACTCGGGACCACCTCCATTGAGTCCAAAATGGCGTTTGCGACTTTTTTGAGTATAAGCTTCGATATGTTTGGAGCGAGCGAATTTTGATGTTTTTTTCTAGGGCTTTGGGTTTGGGTTTAAGCCCACTAACCCACCTTAACACCTTAACTCAGCCCCTCTTCATTTCATTCCACTCTCACTTCTCTTAACACTCAAGCTCAACTGAAAATGGGGAGAGGAATGTGAAATTGAAATTTCCAAGCCCTAGATTCAATTACAAACTCCATTTCTTGCTCCAAAATCCAAGGTGAAGCTTAGGTAAGCCTTCTCTTCTTCTTCTCCATCTCTTCTTCTCTTCTATTTCAGAATTCCTAAACCCTAACTTAGGAATTTTTTCTATTTGAGCTTAGATTGAAGCTTCTGGGGTTAACATTGAAGAGTGTTGATCTTTTCTTTGCATTTGAGCTTCTCATCTTTGTTTTGCGTTAAAAAGGTGAGATTTTTGAACTCACATCTAAGCTTATAGCTTTTGTTGTTGATTGGTAAGAATTCCTAACATCAATTCATGTTCATTTGATTTTGATTTTGATCGATTCGGTGAATTGTCCAATTTTTGGTTTTGGAATCCAATTTTGTGAAAATCCAATCTTTGATGTTTGAACACGTTAGCGGAGTGTTTCGGAGAGCCATACAAGGCTGGGTTGTCGTTTGACGTAATTCCTCAGTCGTAGTTACTCGCTCGTTGCTCCCATTTTTTTGTTGTCGATTTTGCCCCAAAGGGGGCTAGGCTGATTCTGCTCTGGTTGCAGGTTCAGTCGACTGAACCAGTAAGTCAGTAGATTGAACCAGACCCCAGGAATTTGCCTGGGTCTGTATCAGTCGACTGACCTTCTGGGTCAGTCGACTGACATTGGAGCAGAAAATTTCGTTCCCCTATGTCAGTGACCCACTGGTTCAGTCGACTGACCTGAAAACAAGAAGTTTCCAGGCACTGGTCCAGTTGACTGACCCACTGGTTCAGTCGACTGACCTGCTTGTCTCTACCCAGTTTCTTATTTTTTTAGTTTTCCCAATTTTCGATCGATTCATGTTGATCCAATTAGTTGTTATCGCATTCTTGACTTTGGTGATTCCTTTTTGACTTCGCACATGGGTTTTTATAAAATGATATTTTTAAAGTGTATTAAAAGCTCGTTTCTCCGATTTATAATTTCTATTTAAAACACACACTTTTGCACTCCGAGCGAAGAGGGAGGAGAATTAAATGATTAGATAAAACGCGTGCTATGAACACGTGCGTTCATCTTTTCAGTTAATTCCTAATCTATTCGTTTGACCGTTTTGACCTCTGGGTCTGGTTTACCGATAAGATGAGGTGAACTTTGTACTGCTTTGAGTGTGAAATTGACTAACGGTTAGTAAACCGTTTAGTGCGCACGTGGGGTATGGGACTCACGTTAACATTTTCCGAGTTCCTTTCTGAGAGTTGTGACACATTCCGCCGGACAGTGGTGTCCACTACCACCACTACGGTTTCTTGCCTTCGGATTTGTTGCCTTTCGGCGTTGCCTTTTTGGCGTTGCCTTCGGGTTTGTTGCCCTATTGTATCGCTTTTGGAGTTGGTCATTCGTCACCGCTCGAGAGATATAGTATCGCTTTTGGAGTTGGTCATTCGTCACCGCTCGAGAGGTATAGTATCGCTTTTGGAGTTAGTCATTCGTCACTGCTCGAGTGATATTTGGGTTTGTTGCCTTCGGGCGTGTGGATCCTTGTTACAGTACTGAGCTCGAGCATCTTTTGTTTCTTTGACATTTATATTTCCCTAGTGTATCGCCTTCGGTGTAGGTCCTTTGAACCACATGATATATAGCGATTACCTTGTGGAAACTTGTGTTACCTTTGTTGGTATTTATTAATTGCCTTTTGGCATGTTTTGGGATATGATATCCTTTGTCTATTGGGATTGCCGATGATATGAGGCTTGTTTTGATTCATCTTATGTTAGATGATTTGGATATCTCTTGTGGAGATATATGTGGTAATTTATGATCTTGTATGTTCATTATCATTTAGTTTGTCTAACTGATATGTTTAGATAGACTGACCCGTGTATTTTATACTCGGGTTAGACCGAGATGTTTCAGGTTAGGTACATTGGACTTAGCCTATTTTGCTTCCGCATGGACTATTCTGCTAGCTCCTTTTTGTTATGGCTTTTTGTGTAGTCCGTTTTGGTCTGTAACTCTGATATATACTCTATTGACTCGTCTGTATATTGTGGTTTGCTTTACCACTTGACATGTATCATTTTGTAAACTCTGTAATGTATCTGTATATGTGAAAATGTATGTGATGATTAACTGTTCTGTGATGTGTATTACATTTGAGTTTTCGTATTTTTTCTGATAGATCCTTCAGCCACCTATGGCTTTGTGTTAAGTATTTATTGGATATGTCGATCCACTTAAGAAAAATATAGATCTATGCTACCTTGTCGACGTATTCAGTAGATAATTAAGGCAAGACTATAGATGGTCGCTCCTATCTAGCTCTATTCTCCGCATTAGCAGACGGTGTTACCTTGTAATACTCTTTGCTAATGTGGGTCTCGGAGTGGGGTGTCACAGCTTGGTATCAGAGCTGAGTTCAGAATAAAATATGATAAACATAGAACAGAGACACATATTACGGTACATCAAAGGGTAGTACGAATGTTACTAATCTTTGAATCATCGTGCCTTATTTCTTTCCATGCCTTTGGGGTAGATAGAATTTTGGGAATACGTCTAGGAATGCATTTTATTCTGTAGTATTCCATATTTGAATTAATGATATCTACCTTGTGAATAATCTTCTTCTTATCTTATCTTTCAGCTAATGGCCGGAAGAGGCAAAGGACGACGCTCGGATGCTGGGCAATCCAATGGCTCACATCCGGACGGCGTTTATATGTTTGTCGATCAGTTCTTGGAGTTATTTAGGAGCACTCAACCTCCAGCTCCTATTCGTGCATCTCCTCCCCGCAAGTCCGCCTTTGCACGTCTGTGTAGTGATTTTTCTCATCTTGGTGGAAGGCCATTCAAACGCTCTGAATCCGTTCTTGAGGTCCAAGCTTGGATTCGCACATGCGAGCGTACCTTTTCTTGCATGGATCTTTCTGACCATGATCGAGTTCTTGTAACTTCTAGCTTATTGCAAGAGCGTGCCCTTGACTGGTACGAGCTTCTTATTGCCGAACTTGATGAGTCTGCTCTTTCTTGGACTCAGTTTCGAGAACAATTCGAACTCAAATTCGTTCCTGAATCTGAGAAAGTTTTATTAGCCCGTCGCTTCCTTGAGTTGAAGCAAGGGAAGTCCTCCGTTTTTGAATATGTTGCATCTTTCGAGGCCTTATCTAAGTATGGTCTTGAATTCATTAGCACCTCTTATAAGAAGAATCTGAAATTTGTCTCTGATCTTTAAGAAATATCTTAAGAAGTCTTTGATGCTCCAGCTTAAGCTTTCTTTTGAGGAATTGGTTGATTCGGCACTTCATCTCGAAGCCATCGAGAAGGAGTGTATTAGTGGTGATGATATTGAGGTTCGCGAGAATCCCAATAAGAAGAAGTTTCCATTTCAAGAGCAGGAATCTTTCCCTTCCAAGAAGAAAAAGCCTGTTGAATCTGGTTCTAACTCTCAGTCTGTTGGAACACCTTCCATTCGGAAGTGTTTCAATTGTGGTTCTCCTGACCATATGATCCGAGATTGTCCTAAGCCTTTCTTTTGCCGTTATTGCAAGAAGGAAGGTCATCGTATTTCCACCTGCCATACTGCTCCTGCTAGTGCCAAGTCTGGCAAGCTTTATGTTGCTAAGGCTTCTGGAGGTTCCTCTCAGTCCAGAGGTAATTCTCCTTCTATCCTTGATGACATTATTTTATTTCGTGATCTTCCTATTTGATTTCTTTTGATACGGGTGCGTCCCATTCTTTTATATCAAAAGAACTTGTTGATTCTTTTTCTTTTTATGGGTTTGATGACTTCTCTGAGAATTGCGAATTCGGTTGGTGGATCCGCAACACTCAGTTTTCTTTGTGAAAATGTCGAGATTATTTTTGTGATTATTTTTTTCGAGCCAATTTGCATGTTATGCGTTACTTAGGCTTCGAAATTGATTTTTGAAATGATTGGCTTAATCATTATGAAGCCCATATCCTATGTCCATTGTGGACTATTCATCTTCGACATCCTTAATCTGTTAAGCAGATTTCTTTTGTTCTTAATGATTTTGATTTCCAAATTCGGTGATATCATTCTATTCTTTAAAATCCACTTGATGAGGAAAGTGTTATTTCACTCATTCAAGTAGTTTGTGAGTTTAACAGTATTTTTGAGATTTGTCTTAGGATTATCACATAAGCAATCTTTTGAGTGGTGTTAAGGTCTTTTAGTTCGACCTTGCCACCGGTTTTTATCAGCTGCGAGTTGCGGAAGGTAGCATCCTCTTACCGCATTCCGCACTTGTTGTGATTTTTGTGTTTGGTTCGTTATGTCATTCGGTATGACGAACCTTCTACCTTATTTCATCCATTTTGTGAATCGAGTATTCTACGAATATCTCGATTAGTTTATCTTGGTATTTATTGATATTGGATGAAAATAACAAATTAAAATTTGCAAATCTTTTTAATAAGATATTTATAAGTATGATTGGGTTTTGTTCTTAAAACGAGCAAAGAATATTTGTAAATTTTATAAGAGACATGGTTATCATATATAAGATGATTTCGTGTTATTTTGCCCATTGAGTGCTTTAAGAATTCTGGTCGATGCGCTTGATCAATGCTATCGATAGGAATTTCCTAAACGCTATGATGAGACAGTCAAACACAGTAAATTCTTATAAAAAGTTATTTTTTCTGAAAGGATGAATATATACAAAGTTAATTATAATTTTGAAAGTTTTAGCTTTCCGGGAAAGAGAATCGATTAAAGGAACTCTTTTCCAATGCTTTTATTCTTGTGTTTCCCAAAGGGAACCAAGACTTCATTGTTTGTACCGATACTAGTTGTATTGGTATGGGTGCCCTTCTCTTGCAAAAGGGAACGTTCTATCACTTATGCTTTTATGGTTGTTACTCTTTATTTTCTTCTTAAGTATTGCGAGGACGCAATTTTTTTAAGGAGGGGAGTCTGTAACAACCCGCATATTTTACAATTGTATATTTAAATATAACATCGTTAATCGGATTAAAGTTCGAAAAGCTACTTTTTGCAAACGGTCGAATTAGGACTCGGGACCACTTCCATTGAGTCCAAAATGGCGTTTGCGACTTTTTTGAGTATAAGCTTCGATATGTTTGGAGCGAGCGAATTTTGATGTTTTCTTCTAGGGCTTTGGGTTTAGGTTTAAGCCCACTAACCCAACTTAACACCTTAACTCAGCCCCTCTTCATTTCATTCCACTCTCACTTCTCTTAACACTCAAGCTCAACTGAAAATGGGAGAGGAATGAGAAATTGAAATTACCAAGCCCTAGATTTAATTGCAAACTCCATTTCTTGCTCCAAAATCCAAGGTGAAGCTTAGGTAAGCCTTCTCTTCTTCTTCTCCCTCTCTTCTTCTCTTCTATTTCAGAATTCCTAAACCCTAACTTAGGAATGTTTTCTATTTGAGCTTAGATTGAAGCTTCTAGGGTTAACATTGAAGAGTGTTGATCTTTTCTTTGCATTTGAGCTTCTCATCTTTGTTTTGCGTTAAAAAGGTGAGATTTTTGAACTCACGTCTAAGCTTATAGCTTTTGTTGTTGATTGGTAAGAATTCATTTGATTTTGATTTGGATCGATTCGGTGAATTGTCCAATTTTTGGTTTTGGAATCCAATTTTGTGAAAATCCAATCTTTGATGTTTGAACACGTTAGCGGAGTGTTTCGAAGGGCCATACAAGGCTGGGTTGTTGTTTGGCGTAATTCCTCAGTCGTAGTTGCTCGCTCGTCGCTCCCATTTTTTTGTTGTCGATTTTGCCCCAAAGGGGGCTAGGCTGATTCTGCTCTGGTAGCAGGTTCAGTCGACTGAACCAGACCCTAGGAATTTGCCTGGGTCTGTATCAGTCGACTGACCTTCTGGGTCAGTCGAGTGACACTGGAGCAGAAAATTTCGTTCCCCTGTGTCAGTCGACTGACCCACTGGTTCAGTCGACTGACCTGGAAACAAGAAGTTTCCAGGCACTGGTCCAGTCGACTGACCCACTGGTTCAGTCGACTGACCTGCTTGTCTCTACCCAGTTTGTTATTTTCTTTAGTTTTCCCAATTTTCGATCGATTCGTGTCGATACAATTAGTTGTTATCGCATTCTTGACTTTGGTGATTCCTTTTTGACTTCGCACACGGGTTTTTATAAAATGATATTTTTAAAGTGTATTAAAAGCTCGTTTGTCTGATTTATAATTTCTATTTAAAACACACACACTTTTGCACTCCGAGCGAAGAGGGAGGAGAATTAAATGATTAGATAAAACGCGTGCTATGAACACGTGCGTTCATCTTTTCAGTTAATTCCTAATCTATTCGTTTGACCGTTTTGACCTCTGGGTCTGGTTTACCGATAAGATGAGGTGAACTTTGTACTGCTTTGAGTGTGAAATTGACTAACGGTTAGTAAACCGTTTAGTGCGCACGTGGGGTATGGGACTCACGTTAACATTTTCCGAGTTCCTTTCTGAGAGTTGTGACACATTCCGCTGGACAGTGGTGTCCAGTACCGCCACTACGGTTTGTTGCCTTCGGGTTTGTTGCCTTTCGGCGTTGCCTTTTTGGCGTTGCCTTCGGGTTTGTTGCCCTATTGTATCGCTTTTGGAGTTGGTCATTCGTCACCGCTCGAGAGATATAGTATCGCTTTTGGAGTTGGTCATTCGTCACCACTCGAGAGATATAGTATCGCTTTTGGAGTTAGTCATTCGTCACTGCTCGAGTGATATTTGGGTTTGTTGCCTTCGGGCGTGTGGATCCTTGTTACAGTACTGAGCTCGAGCATCTTTTGTTTCTTTGACATTTATATTTCCCTAGTGTATCGCCTTCGGTGTAGGTCCTTTGAACCACACGATATATAGCGATTACCTTGTGGAAACTTGTGTTACCTTTGTTGGTATTTGTTAATTTCCTTTTGGCATGTTTTGGGATATGATATCCTTTGTCTATTGGGATTGCCGATGATATGAGGCTTATTTTGATTCATCTTATGTTAGATGATTTGGATATCTCTTGTGGAGATATATGTGGTACTTTATGATCTTTTATGTTCATTATCATTTAGTTTGTCTAACTGATATGTTTAGCTAGACTGACCCGTGTATTTTATACTCGGGTCAGACCGAGATGTTTCAGGTTAGGTACATTGGACTTAGCCTATTTTGCTTTCGCATGGACTATTCCGCTAGCTCCTTTTTGTTATGGCTTTTTGTGTAGTCCTTTTTGGTCTGTAACTCTGATATATACTATATTGACTCGTCTGTATATTGTGGTTTGCTTTACCACTTGACATGTATCATTTTGTAAACTCTGTAATGTATCTGTATATGTGAAAATGTATGTGATGATTAACTGTTCTGTGATGTGTATTACATTTGAGTTGTCATATTTGGTCTGATAGATCCTTCAGCCACCTATGGCTTTGTGTTAAGTATTTATTGGATATGTCGATCCACTTGAGAAAAATATAGATATATGCTACCTTGTCGACGTATTCAGTAGATAATTAAGACAAGGCTATAGATGGTCGCTCCTAACCAGCTCTATTCTCTGCATTAGCAGACGGTGTTACCTTGTAATACTCTTTGCTAATGTGGGTCTCGGAGTGGGGCGTCACAGAATCCCTATCGCTGATTATACTTCTAGGCAACCTATGCAACTTAAAAACATTATCTAAGTATGCATGTGCCACTTAATAGCAGAAAAAGAATGAGCTAAGGGTATGAAGTATGCATACTTATTTAACCTATCCACAACAATGAAAGTCACCTCTTTCTCAGTAGATTTAGGCAACCCTATAATAAAATCCATAGAAATATCCAACAAAAATTTATCAGGTATGGGTAAAGGCTGTGATAACCCTGGATGAGCAGCTGCATCGCATTTAGAAGCCTAACAAACTACACGTTTTCTCACAACTTGGCTGACTTCCTTTATTAATCATTTCTAGAAGAAAATACTTTTTACTCTTTTAATGGTTATCTCCCTTCCTGAATGTCCACTTTCTGGTGCAAAAAGAAACTTAGAAATGATTTTGCATCTCAAATTGACATCAGGCCCTACTACAATCTTTTTTTTTAGTATATCATCCACCAACTAATAATTCTTGACATGACTGAGCTGTTGTAACTTCTGAATTACATCCTTTAACCGATCATCCAAATGGTAATTTCCAATTATCAAGGACTTCAAGTCTGAATCTACCATTGAAATTTCCATACATAGAATCTCTGCTCCTGGAACTCTTGATAAAGCATCAGCTGCTACATTTTCCTTGCCACTTCTATGTTGCATCTCATAATCAAACCACATAAGTTTGGATAACCAAAACTACCAAAATAGGGTTGATATCTTCTGTTGAAGTAGCCATTTTAATGATTTTGGTCTATCTTGGTCACAAAATGACTACTCATGAGAAATTGTTCTCATATTTGGACTTCAAAAACAATAGCAAGTAATTCTTTCTCATACACAGAAAGATTCTACCATTTTG
Organism: Allium fistulosum; assembly: GCA_030737815.1. NCBI lineage: Eukaryota > Viridiplantae > Streptophyta > Magnoliopsida > Asparagales > Amaryllidaceae > Allium > Allium fistulosum. Next base: position 14,122,495 of record JASFAW010000014.1, read on the forward strand.
GTCATAGGGTATTGCTTATGAAAGCTAGTGGATGTCCACCTTGCATAAGTATAGCTCCAATTCCATACTTAGAAGCATCGGTGTCCAACTCAAACTGCTTATCAAAGTTAGGAATACCCAAAACATGAGTTGTTACCAACGCTGTTTTAAGGGTTGTAAAAGCTTCTTGAGCCTGATCAGTCCAACAGAATCCACTTTTTTCAACTGTTCAGTCAATGGTTTGCTAAGAGTTGCGTAACCTCTTACAAATTTCCTATAATATCCAGCTGGACCTAAGAAGCTTCTCAACTCCTTCACACTGCTGGGTACAGGCCAACTCTCTATTGCTGAAATCTTGTGTGGATCAGTTTCTACACTTTTCTTACAAATATAATGCCCCAAATATTCCACTTTCTCTATAGAAAATATGCATTTACTAGCTTTAGCAAACATCTTATATTCTTTCATCAGGTCAAATACTTCAGCCAAGTGCTTCTAGTAATCCTCCCCATTCTTACTGTACACCAAATATCATCAAAAAAATGCCAGAACGCACTTTCTCAACAAGGGTTTAAACAAATTATTCATCCACCTTTGGAAGGAGGCAGGCGCATTTGTGAGGCAAAGGGCATCACTAAAAACTCATAATGCCCTATATGAGTTTTAAATGCAATTTTAAACACTTTATCTTTCTTCACTCTCATTTGAAGATAACCTACCCTTAAATCTAGTTAGCTAAATATTGCAGCACCAGCTAGCTCATCTATCACAGGGATTGGAAATTTGTTCTTCACTATTCTATTATTCATGTTCCATCTTTTTTCCTAATCACACCACCATAGAAGCAAAAGGGCTAGAGCTATTCTGAATTATCCCTCTATCTAGCATTTCTTGGATCAATTGCTCAATTACATCCCTTTTCTTCACGAGGTATCTATATGGCCTGATATTAATAGGACCAGCCCTTGGAATTAGAGGAATGGTGTGATCAAACACCCCTCTATGCGGTGGTAATTACTTTTGCTCTTCAAAAACCATACTATACTTCAGCTTCAGATCTTGCAGTTCCTTATGTTCATATACAATTACTTTATTTTGCTGTGATTCTGTCATAAAGCATGACATATCATACATTTGCATCAAACATAATTGAGCAGCAGTCTGCATCAATTATAGTAAAGCTTCGATTAGTAAATGCACAGGTAGATGTGCCATGCAATTAAAAAATCCTAGAGGAAATATTTTCTCCAATTTACACGAAATTTTTATATTTCTTTTCTTGTTGTTGTAGAAGAGTTTCGTTTAGCGTAATCGAACATATATCTTTGAAGGATAAACTAAACTCAGTTATTGGCATCCAAACCTTCTGTGGCAACAACTCTTTAAACACTATCGGGAATAAAGTTTCGAGATATACGTAACAATGATGACTCTTTATACCTGACAACTGATGGTCCTTCATATCAACACAACGTTTCAAGTTAGAACCAATTACATCTAGGAACCTCATAGAATCAACCCATTCCAACAGTTTTCTACACAGATAGCTTTCCAACTCATAACAAGCTAATTGTTTGAAATTAGGACGTTTATTTTCAATTTCAGCTCTACACAATTATAGTATAATGCAATATCCTTTCCAAATTTCAATCTTTCTTTTTTCCTTTCTTCTCAATATAGTTTACTTTCAAATTATGTCAAATTTTAAATGCTTCTAATAAGGTAACTCCCAAAATATCTCTATTTGCACCAATTACGAATCTGTCATTTACCAATGATTTTTGGCTCTTTGTCTAACTCGTGTACTTTTGGAGAATAACGAACAAGCTCGATCACATCTTCACTACATAGAACACTAGGTGGCTCTAAAGTAATAATGATATTTGCTCTGAATATTTTCTTGTCAAATCTAAAATGATTATTTTGATGCAAAACTCGATGATGACGATCCCACCAACATTGTTTGCCACCAAATTTTATTCGAAAAGATTCAGTTAAATCCATGCAAATGGGACAAGAAAAATTATCCCCTGTACTCCATCATGAGTTACAACACCCTATGTCCATAATAATGATGCCATATGCATGAAAACTGCTTATTGTCCATAATAATGATGCAAACATTCCAATTTTTTTCGACACATCATAAGTTACAACAGTCCTCTATCCATAGTCTTTTTCAGTACATTCACTAAAGGCTGTAAATTTACGTCTATCCCACTTTAGGATTTCTCGATCTTGGAATTATCATAGTTAAGTAAATGTACAGGTTCTTCATACACATACACGATAGCAAATTTTAAGGTGTTAGAATAACTGGTCATGCCGGTAATTAAGGTTTATTACCAAATGAAGCAAACGGCGCAAATTCTTCAATACACAAACTAGGTCTTATATTACGGGGTTCATTAGAAAAATCAGGATATATGTTATCAAAATACTTCCAAGCATCGCCATTTTATGGATGACATAAAACATCTTCAGCTCGCTTGTGTTCGTTATGACATCGCGTGTGTTTTGCAATAGCATAATATGCATACAATCTTTGTAATATGTTTATCAATGGAAAGTAATGCATACGAGTAAAAAGCATGCCTTTACCACTGCTCTTTGCCGATTTATATCTTTGGTTGTTGTAGAATTTACAATTTGTAGGGTTTTTATCTTCCTTCCAATATATCATGCATCCACTTGGACACATGTCAATCTTTCATACGGCAGACCAAAGCTGGATACTTTCTTTTTTAGCCAATATCAATTTTCTACCAAAACATTATCTGGTGGATGCATTTCCTTACAAAGACTAAGAATCGAGTTCATTAAATTTTCCGATGCATTGCATATGGATTTTATAGGGATTAATCTAGATACAAATGCGTCATCTTACATCCGTTATATAACGGTCCTTTTGAAGGTTCTAACAGATCGAAAAACCTTTTCAATTCTGAGTCAAGTCCCTCTTCTATTTCAGGTTCATTAGCCCACATACTTGGACCAATGGCATCACGAACCTTCTCATTATTCTACCTTAGTTACTAGGCTCTTCAAAATCAACGTTAGCATTTTTGGGTTCATCTTCTATCACTATCGATTCATGTCTAGTCTCGACTTCACCATGAAATTTCCATACATGGTAGTCTGACATAAAACCCTTTATATGTAAATGTAAAGCTACGGTATCATATTCCTGGAGTTTCACAAGACGACGTTTGCTATGCGGACACTAGATTTCTTTCATATTTATCATAGAAGCAACCTTTAGGAGTGCTTTAACACCTTGACTAAATTGCAATGATATTTTTTTTTGAACTTCTTATACATCCAACTTCAAGCTTTCAAATAATTCATTCTGTACTTTATGAAAATAAGCAAAAAAATAATATCATACACTGTTAAGTTTTATTTTATAATATTAAGAACATACAATACTATTTTCTTTTACTGATTTTTATTGCTAATATCACATATGATTAATTTTTATTTTCTTATTAATACCATACAATAAAATTTCTTTTACTAATATCATATACTACTATTTATTAATCAATAATTTTTATAATATATTAATTAATATATTATTTATAATACCATTAATTATTTCTAATTATTAATACATACATTATTGTTTTCTTTTACTAATTTTTATTACTAATATCATATACAGTTAATTTTTATTTTATTATTAATAGAGGTGGGCATAAAGCGCATCGCTATACGGAAACCGCTTGCACCGGACCGCAAAAGCGGTGTGGAAACCCGCACCGAATCTTCTAACCAAAGAAAATACCCCAAAGCGGACGGGTCCGCATCGATATGGTTCGGTTGCGGTTTTGACGATTGAACCAACCATATTAAACCGGATCGAACCAAAAATTTACACTAGTAATCTTATGATAAAAATACAAGCAACTCCCATCTCATTTTAGATTCTAACGATGTATATTCTATTTTCGGGTACGTTGTTGTTATATTAAAATAATCATTGTCATAAAGGAAGAAGTTTTAGTTTTAGTATAATATCTTTCATCACTTTTTTTTGGATAAATCTAATTATAACCTTATTTTAGTCATTTTACTTAATGATTATGCATTGATTAATGTTGATGTTTGATTAATCTACTGAAAAAATTCTCTTGTAGCTAATGTCAAATTGAAATATTCATACAATTAAGAAGTAATCTTTCATTTCAATATAACATTGTGTGTTTTAACCTTTAAGTGTAAAAGATTCCCACAGTCTGCCTTCATAAATTGATTTTTGATGGAAGTAATTCTCTTATTTCATATTTAATATGGGTTCAAACCAGGTCGGATCAAGACTGGACCGCACTACATCAAAACCGAACCGAAAACGAACCGTTTAAATGATTAGTATAATGGTTTGTATTTTTAATTAACCGTTTGATGCGGTGCGGAAGCAGTTTGGGCTCCATACCGACCTGCGCCAACCTCTAATTAGTAATACCATACAATAAAATTTTCCGTTACTAATATCATATAATATTATTTATTAGTCACTAATTTTATTATTAATATCATACAATATTATTTTATTTTCATAAATGAATATACCACTATTTATTCTTTTAATAAAAGCAATATGTATTTCGATCTTAATCAATCCATATCAACTAAACTATTTTCGTTATAGTCAACTAAAATTATAGACTCATAAATGCCTATTATGAACATGTAAGAACCATGCCATCAAAGTGTTGGAGGTCAAAGGAGGCTTGGGAGCACTGGAACAGGCTTCATCGGAGATGGGCGCTTTGCAGCAGCAGCATCGAAGAGGCGGGTTCGGGTCTATAGAGGCGGTGGAGGACAGTTCTGGAGATGGGGGATTTGGCGATGGGGGATTTTGGGGCTGGACGGTTCGGGTATGGAGGGTTTGGGTATGGGGGTTCGGGTATGGAGGGTTTGGGTATGGAGGCTTTGGCGGAGCACAGGGACGGAGGAGGGTTTAGGTATGGAGGCTGCGGAAGCAAGGATCTGGAATCGGCAGAGCAAGTGTCTAGAGGTGGCGGAGGAGGGTTTGGGTCTAGGGTTTTGGTTCATGAGTTTTGATTTGGGGGAAATAAAATGGGAAGTCAGGGTTTGGTTGTGTATTAGTTGGAATATGTCATCGGTGAGTCGTCGAAATTTTCAACTACATACCGACAACTATGATGACATGGGAAAGACATTTTTTTGCTCTCATGTAGTCGTCGGTACGTTGTCGAAAATAGCGTCGACCTAATTATTTTGACCATTTACCCACGACATTGCCTTATGTTTTTGGTAACCTTCGTGGGTATATTGTTTATTTTCTAGTAATGAAGTGACCAACAATTACAGATCAAATAAAACTATTTAATATGCTAATCAAATCAACTTCATTATATGCATGTGTGTAACAAAAGAGCAAATTGTGACAATTCGAATAGATTCAATATTACATTGGGAAAAACTAATCACTATTTCTCCTTCAACTAGGTATGATGTATAATTTCCTCTGTTGGAACTAAAAGCCTCAATTTTTCCTTTTCAACAGACAAAATTTGGTATTTTGTTTTTTTGAGAATAATTAGCGAGCGATATTATGGGAGATGATGAAGTGTGCTATTCTAGATATCGAGACCCATTAATGATCTAGTTTTATTTTTTCACAAAGACACTTAAACAAAATTAATTTGTTTCCAGTCAGACCTTCCTTAGGTATCAAAATGTTTAATGCCTTAAAAATTGGTTTTAAATTTAATTTTTTTGTTGTAGTTGCATAGCTATTATGGGGTTGGATGTATTATTCGAAGAAGATCATTTAACTATAGATAGAGTACAAAAAATTGAACCCTTCTTATTACACCCTTCTTTGTGATAGAACTCTTTACTGGTTCCCCAATGAAATATGTTGGTCTCACCAAAACAAGAGATTTCGATTGATCCCTTATGAGGAATTAGATATATAGTCTTCCCGAGCATGTCTTTTATTTGGTAGGTAACATCGACGAAGCTTATTATCGATGCTTTTGCAATTATATTCGATTTATCGATGCCCCGCCGATAGTGTAGTGGCATAATGTCGGCAATTTTCGATGGAGTTCAATTGTTTTTATAGCAGTGTGTAGGTAGTACAAAAATTACTTTAACAGTAACAAACTTTGTAAACTAATCACATTCACACGATGCTCTTAGAGAAGATTGTATACTACTTTCCTCTTCGTTTTCAACTAAGATGCAATGATTTCAAGGTTCCTTTCCAGAATTACATACATCATATGTATAAACATATCGGTATGAATTTTATTTTATATATTTCTCTTTCCTTTGTCCAAAGATATTTCGAAGGTGAATACCGATTTAGTTGTTAAATCATACCAATCAAATCTTGTGTTATTTGATGGTTGCATCGTTATACTAGTATCTTTCTCGAGTTTTGTTTTTTTATTCTTTTGAAATTTACATTTTTTGAGTTATAGTAAAACATTGGGTGGTTGCATCGTTAATTTAGTAAAATTAATAAATTTACATTCTTCGAGCTTTGGTTATATTCCGACTTTCTGAGTTATAATTTTGAGTTTCTGGTTTACTGTCCGACCGTTTAATTGTTCTGAATCATCTAGATATGACTTTGTTCAACGGAAGGATAACACTTTCTCTCTAAAGTATGCCGTGTTTTCAATTAAGTATGCTTTAGATCGAGACAAGCAGTTGATTTCAAATTCTGCCGAGTTGGTCTTCCACTCGTCGAACTATTTTTACAGATAAGTGCATCTTCTATGGAACGTCGCGACACTTTGAATAGTTTTTGGGTTCACATCTCTTGGATAACATAAAAGTTAATGTGTATAGTTCAAGCCCGTCATTGAAATTCTGAAAGTTCTGGAGGTACCTTCTTTGAACCGGTCAGGTAGATCTTTGACACCTAGAGTTTGCATTCCCTTTGCATCACAAATCCGACTCCTCGTTTTTCTTTTCTTCTCTCTCTCTCTCAATTTTTTTGGTAGATCGGTACCAGCGTGTGCACAAAATTCACAATGAGCTAAAATGCACAATAAAATCATCAATAACGAGCAGGAGCAAATTATACCAAAATGACCAACAATTACGGATTAAATAAAACTATTTAACAATCTAATCTAATCAATTTCATTACTTATATAACAAAATAGCAATTTATAACAATTCAAGTAGATTTAATATTAGATTGGGAAACTAATCGCTACTCTCTTCTTCGACTAGGTTCGATGTATAATTTTCCACGTTTTGGTAAATAACACAAGCACGTAAAACAATTTCTTCCGTCGTCCTTCTATCTCCTGCGTCCTCTCATCCGTCTTTCTTCCATTCCTTCCATCGTCTCTCCTTTCTTCCCATATTTGAGATACATATTGAAAACTGAAAACATAAAATTTGTTTTTAAACCAAACACTACCTTAGTTTTTCCTTTTCAACGGACAAGATTTAGTATTTTTTTTGGAGAGTAATCAACGAGTGATCTTATGGACAGTGATGACATGGGTTATTCTAGATAGAGGGAATTAGGGAGAATGACAAACTTTGAAAAAAAAATTAGACTGAAGGACAACAAGTTTCATTTTTGGACAGAAAGACAAACTTTGAAAAAAAAATTAGGCTGAAGGACAATGCTAGTTATAACTAGCATTATAATCAGTTTTTACACTATACAAATATATTCAGTTTTACTCTGTACAAAATGCTAAGTATAATTAGCATTGTCATTTAGCCTAATTTTTTTCCAAGTTTGTCCGTCAGCCAAAAAATAAAACATGTTGTTTTTCAGCTTAATTTTTTTCAAAGTTTTTCATTTTGCCTATTTTCCACTTCTAGATATTGAGACCCATTAATGACCTGCTTTTGTTTTTTTTATAAAGACACTTGAGACAAAATTAATTTGTTTCTAATTAGACCTTCCTCACAGAGCAAAATTGTTTAATGACTTTAAAAATTGGTCTTATGTTTACTTTTTTTGTTGTAGTCGCATAGCTATCATGAGATTGGACAAATTATCAAAGAAGATCGTTTAACGGTTGCTAAAGCGCGAAAAATTAAAAGCTTCTTACCACAACCCTTCTTTGGCAGAAGCCTTTACTGGTTTTCCAAGAAAATACGTTGGTCTCGCCGAAACAATTAAGGGATTTCGATCGATCTTGGTAACATTGTCGAAGCTAATTATTGATGCTTTTGCAACTATATTCGATTTACTGACGCCCGGCCGATAGTGTAGTGGCATAATGTCAGCGATTTTTGATGGAATTCAACTGATTTTATATCCGTGTGTGGGTAATACAAAAAATATTTTTACAGTAACAAACTTTGTACACTAATCACATTCACATGATGCTCTCAGAGATACGAAGATTGCATGCTGCTTTCCTCTTCCTTTTCAATTGAGATGCAGTGATTTCAAGGTTCCCTTCCCGAATTACATACATCACATGAATAAACGTATCGGTGTGAATTTTATTTCATATATTTCTTTTTCCTTTGTCCGAAGATATTTCGAAGGTGAATACCGAATTTGTTGTTAAATTATACCGATCAAATCTTGTGTTATTTGGTATTTGCATCGTTATACTGGTACATTTCTCATGTTTTGGTTTTTGTTTTTGGTTTTTTATTCTTTTGAAATTTACATTTTTCCGGTCATACTAAAACATCGGGTGGTTACATCGTTAGTTTAGTGAAATTAATAAATTTCAATTTTTATAAGCGGTTTTTAGACTTAGAGAAAAATTTCGTTTCAATGACAAGAAGTTTGCTTTTTAGACTGAAAAACACATTTTAATGTAAATTACAGAATGATAATTGCAACCATCATTTTTTGTTCACTCTAAAAAATGTCATTCAAGCTAAAGAACAAATCCATTGTCTCCGAGACTAAATTTTTTTGCAATTTCTTCCGCATGACTATTTTTTTGTTTTTTCGTAATGCCAATTCGGTTTTTCTTTATTTTACATGAACTTCTCAAAGTTGATATAGTTTGATAATCATATATTGCTACTTGAACAATTTATGTCACAAGCCCAATCAGCAACATCTGAAAGTGATTTCATGTTTATGTAGGGCATCTTATTAACTTTCCAGCTTAAGACTATTTGCTGCTCTCAATATATATGGAAGTTTACGTAGCTTTCTTCTGTTAAAATATTTAAGTTTGACTGAACAATGTTTGGCTCATGACGTGGGTCATAGGCCTTCATTTCAACAAATCGTTAACTATCCAATGGTTATGGTCGAATGTATAAAACTTCTACACTATTCTCTTCGTATACGGTTAAATATACAAAGACAGTTAGCCCCTTATTTTATGAGTACCAAATATGGATTAAAGTTTTAAAAAGGTTAGTTCATGCTGCTTTTTTATCAGCATGTGAATCAAATTGACATCAAATCATCCAAAGCATTGCAGAATAATTATCAAATTAGTGCTAGTTCCCTGATCAATAAAAAAAATTGTGGTTCATCGTAGAAATATAAGTCACAAATCATAGACTTGGGATCTCTATAACATACAAGTCATTCCAGTCATGACCAAAGACTTATAAGTCACAATGTACAAAAAAGACCATTGATTTTCCTGTTCAGACGACTAACTTTACTGTACAAAAAAGACTTATAAGTCGCAGCACGTGAAATAAGAGTTTACTGCTTTATGCAATCAAACTTCAGCTCGTCAGTATCCATCTTTGATGATTCGGTGATTGCAAATAATCGTTAAGCTTCTCAAAATTGAAATCACATTATCATCAAATGAATATCTATGGTAAATTATAGGCAAATTCTTTGTTGAAAGGCAAAAAAATTTCTAGATATTTCGGCAAAAAGATTGTAATGCAATAGTTCTAAGCAAGTATAAAAAACTACAAATGCTAAAAATAATATAAAATTCATTTTTTTATAGAAAAATAGGTAGATAAAGTTGAACATACCATAGAAACTGAATGAAATTTTTTGCATGGATAAAAATGAGAATGCACACAAATTTACTTTACTTATTTCATTTTAACTCAGAAGCTCATAAATAAGTCCGTTGATGAGATTGAATGTAACCTCCACTCATTGTTAATGGAAGAAAAATTCATACTGATTTAAAAATAAAATTTGTTCACACATAATGCTTCGAAAGACTATACCTCTTTGCCAAAGTAAAGTATACTTCAATCCATCATCACATATACACTATTAAGGATAAATCAATCCATCACCGTGTATAATTAATCATATCTCCATATCCTTGTATACAATAAAATATAATTTAAAGCACCTAATAAAAATTTACTTGCATATAAATACACAATTTGGAGTAGCAACAAAAATAATTTTGTTACTCAATGCAATCAAACTTCTAAGCATCAATGCTTGAATCATTTTTCTACATCTTTTTTAAAATATACAAACAATCGATTAATAAAAAATAATAATTTTTCTTTATATCTGAAAATAAAAGTTACTCGCTAATTCCTGTATTATTCAAAGTTTGGCCTATAGCAGACAAATGTAACAAAAATGGCAGATTCATTAAAATTACAAAATAATCATATTTTCGATGATCTTGATCAGACAGGGGATTCTTCTTCTCCCCCTTCCTCTACTCATCCTACACTTATCGCTAATCCTCTCTCACAACAAGCCATTATCAAAGATAGCCCTTCTAACTCAAGTAATTCGAATATTGATGAAGATGGGTTTCAGATAGTCACATACAACAGAAAAGCGTCCAGAAAGGATGGAATTCATAATTTTCAAAGAAATGTTCAAAGAAAACTAGGAAATTCACATCAAAACCCTATTTCGGTAAGAAATCCTGTTTCAAGAACTCTGAACCCATCTTCAAGAAATGTTAATAAGCCCCTGTTGAATCCAAGACGCCAATTCTCCAATGCAACAGTTATCACAAATGCTGCACAGAAGACTCAAAATGCTTCTTCCTGGGCTGATCTCTTAAAGAAGGGAGGGGCAGTCTCTGATTTCGATTTGCATTATGTAGCTCCTATCAATATCAATAACAGAAAATTCGTTACTGTAAAGGAGGATATCGATAAGCGCACAAGGAATAAATGGAGATTTTCAGTTATTGCTTATGTGTTTGGCCCTCGTCCCCCATATCATCATTTCAAAAATTACATCTCTAGATATTGGAACCCCACAGGTAATTTTGAAATTTATACAAGAAACAATGGATTCTTCATTATCAGATTTTCAAATCTTGAAGACTGTGAAAAAATTCTTAAAAGAGGGCCATACTTTATATATGGCAAGTTAATCATTTTGAAAAAATGGAAAAAGAAAATAAACTTTGACAAAGATCTTCTTTCTACTATGCCAATATGGATCAGATTACCTGAATTAAACTTAAGATTATGGGATAAAGATGCATTCAGTGCCATTGCAAGTGTGGTGGGTATGCCCCTTAAGTTGGATGAACCAACAGCTAAAGAAACTAGACTGAGTTATGCAAGAATACTTGTTGAAATAAAAGCTGATGCAGATTTGCCTGAGGAAGCTTATATTTCTATGTATGATGGAGATACTATAATGCAAAAAATTGAATATGAATGGATTCCTCCAAGATGCAAAGCTTGTGTGTGTTTTGGTCACACGAATGAAAATTGTACTGCAAAGAAAGTTTGGAAAGAAAAATCTAGTGGGAATAATGTGGCAACAGAGAAAAATGCAATGGATCCCTTTAACATTCAAAAAGATGCTGATGAACTAAATGCAATGGACATTAACAAAACTGCAAGCATTTAGACAGTTTTGGTAAATAAAGAAAATTACTCCCCTCAGGCTCCCCAAGGTATCATAGATAAAGATATTGAATCTGTTGCTCAAACTTCTTCCATTCTAAGTATGGAAGAGACAGGAATGAGTAAGAATGCTGCTTTGGTTAATATTCAAGAGGATTCTATGATGGTTGAACACTGCCAGCCAAATATTCTGGTTCATCCTGATATGCGCATTCCTCCAGATAGCACTGGATTAACATTTCTTCCAGATTCACTCACTCCACATAATAAGAAGCTAATATCTGAAAAAGCTATCCAAGCAGCAATTAATGTCGTTTCATCCATTTCATCTGCAGACAAATACAAGAAAAAGAAGAAAAAAGCTAGACCAAGAATTAAAAGCCTAAAAGATATCTCTTCTACAGAACTTGTGGAGGATGCTGCAGATAAAGAATTTAGAGATATGTATATTTCTAAAAATGACAAAAGTGAAAAGCTTCTCAAAGTCAAAAATAATTCAGCATACAAAAAGAAAAGAAAGAAGCTTGAAGTGATGGAGAATGAGGATAGTTACAGTGATTCACTGTAACTATACACTCATTCACTGTGTATCCTTTATTATTTTTATATTTATGCATAATTTCTATTATGTCTATCATTTCATGGAATGTCGGGGGCTTAATTCCCCTATCAGAAAACTGGATATTTCCAACTTAATCTTTACTGAAAAGCCTAGCATTTTAGGTCTTTTAGAACATAAATTAGATGATTTAAAAATAGTTGATTATCACACCAGACATCTCTCCAATTGGAATATTATTCACAACAATCAAATGGGGGTAATGGCAGAATTTTAATATTGTGGGATGATAACATTTGGAATTTAGTTAGTCATTCCTTAAATTTCCAATATATTTACTGTTTGTTTGCAAATAAAGGGGGTCTAAATTTAGAAATCACCTTTATTTATGCATCAAATTTTGAAAATGAGAGACTTGTTCTATGGAACTACATAGAAACATTGAACAAACAAATCTCTCATCCTTGGATTTTAATGGGTGATTTTAACACCATAATGCATGCATCTGATAAAAGAGGAGGTTTCCCTGTCCACTTTAGCAAGCTAGATTTTATTAATAATTTTTTTCTTAGGACAGGCCTAATTGAAGCTAACATTATTGGTAATAAATTCACTTGGAAATCAGGTCAGTTTAGGAATATTCACTGTAAACTTGACAAGATTTTACTTAATCAAAGTTTTTTAAGTATTTTCCCGCATTACAAATGTTTTACTCTTCCCCAAGCTACAAGTGATCACACACCTTTACAAATTCTTCTCACAAACAACATGCAATATAATAAAAATATCTCATTCAGATTTATGAATGGGTGGGTGCTTGAGGATAATTATAAAGACATCATAAATAAAAGTTTATCATTCAAGACTCATGGATCTGCTCAGTTCAAATTTTTTAAATTTCTTCAAATTGCTAAGAGGAATATTAAGAGCTGGAATAATAGCAGAAATAAAAATGAGTTGAAACAATTAAGAGCAGACTGTGAGAAATTGCAGAATGATCTTGATAGTAATTGCTCAGACAGAAATATCATAAACAGTTTTTTTCAGGCCCAAAATAAACTTAGTTCATCCCTACATATTCATTCTGTAAATACTAGGCAAAAGGCCAAAATTGACTTGCTAACCAATGGGGATGAAGCTAGCAAATTTTTCTATGCCAAAATGACCATTAGAAAAAACAGAAATGTCATTGGCAAACTTATTGATGCTAATGGTATTGTTTTAAAAAATTTAGTTGAAATTGAGGAGGAAACCATTAATTATTTCACAGAGTTATTCAACTCTGAGAACTATTTGAGTGCTTTTCCTAATATTAATACTAACTTCTCACTAAAAGAGTGTAGCCAAGATATTTTATTAGCTCCTGTAAATATCTTGGATATTAAAAATATAATTTTTAATGCTGATAATGACAAAAGCCCAGGGCCAGATGGCTTTAATGCCAAATTTTACAAAACTCATTGGGATGATATTAAGAACAATATTTTGGAAGTTATTTCTGAATTTTTTAAGAATGGCAAGCTTCTAAAATCTTTCAATCACACTTTCATTACTCTTATCCCAAAAATTAGTAATCCAATTGGATTGGAAGATTATAGACCTATTTCTTGTTGCAATTTTATATATAAAATCATTTCCTCAATTTTATGCAATAGAATTAAAATGTTTTTAAAATTTCTAATTGTTGAAAATCAATGTGCCTTCATCCCAGAAAGGCTCATAACTGATAATATTTTATTAGCACATGAGCAAATTAGAAATTTCAACAATAAAAATAAAAATGCAATGTGTATTAAAATTGACTTACACAAAGCCTTTGATAAAATTAATAGACACTTCATTATTCACATGATTATTCAAATGGGCTTCAATAAAAAAATTTGTGATCTAATAAAGGAATGCATTGACAATGTAACATACTCTGCAATGATTAATGGCTCCCCAAAAGGATATATTCATAGCAACAGAGGAATTAGACAAGGAGACCCCCTCTCTCCTTATCTATTCACCATTGTTATGGAGTATTTCTCCTCATTAATTAATTCTGAATATAAATGGGGTAATTTGAAAGCTTTAAATAGAATCATACCCTCCATTACCCATCTGTTATATGCAGATGATTTGCTTCTGTTTTTTAATGCAGATGCTAAAAGTGCTAATACTATAGTTAGCATTTTTAAAAAATTAGAAACTTTTGCTGGCTTAAAAGTTAATGAGTGTAAAAGCAAAATATATTTCAGTAAAGGATGCAATTGTAAAGAGGAAATTTTAAACATTCTCAAATTCAAAGAAGGTAGTTTGTCAGTCAAATATTTAGGCATGCCATTAAGTATAAATCAGCTAAATTAGAGGGATTGTTTAAGATTATATGACATTATTCAAAATAAACTTGATGGATGGTCTAGTAAGCTATTATCTCTAGCTGGTAGACTAGAACTCACCCATACTGTCATCACTGCAATTGTAATGTATTGGATACAAGCTCATAATATTCCCGCAAAAGCAATTTGTAAAATTGAAAAAATGTGTGCTAACTTTATTTGGCAGGGCAAACAACACAAGGTTGCATGGGAAAAAATCTGTATGCCCAAAAATGCAGGTGGTCTGGGACATAGAAATATCAGAGATTTGAGTGAAGCAGCCAAATACAAACTTTTTTGGAAATTCATTGAAGGCAAATCTTTTTGGGCTAGATGGATGAGAGAAAAATATCTCAAAAATAAAAAATTTTGGACTACAAGAGTTGAAAACCATCATTCATACACTTGGAAAAATATTCTTAACTGCAGGGAAAAAGGCAAAACTCTTTTAGAGAGAAAATTCAAAGATGGCAATATGACTAGCCTATGGTTCGACCCTTGGATTTTTGGAAAATCTCTAATTGATCTTCTAGGATGGAATAACATGTATTTATTTGGAAATACTACTGAAAAAGTTCAAAGCATCATTCAAAATCAAGCATGGAATTCAAAAAAGCATCAAGCTGCTAATATTTTTAGAGCTGCCATTAACAACATCTCAATAGATCAAAATTTTCAAAGAGACACTTGGGTTTGGAAACTTAACTCAAAAGAAAAAATTTCCTTTAAAAATGTTTGGAAATTTGTCAAGGGGAACGACACTGAAGTCAGTTGGCACAGAGTTATTTGGTGTAAATCAAATTGTCCCAAAATGGCTCACTGTTCCTACTTTGTCATTCTCAACAGACTTCCAACAAAAGAAAGATGTGCCAAATGGATTAAAAATGCTGATAATAGATGTCTGCTATGTAATAATGATGTTGAAAATGCAGACCATCTCTTCTTTGATTGTATCTACTCTAGGCATGTATGGTTCAATGCTAAAAATTCTTTAAGATTTTATCAACATCAATCCATTCAAAATATAGAAGAGAGTATTCGATATATCCAGAGCAGATACAATCCAAAATCAAAAGACTTCAAAATTGCATCTATCATGCTAACCACGGTTATCTACCATATATGGAGAGAAAGTCACAGATTTCATAATAACACTGAGAGGAACAGTAATCAACTTTGGAACAACATTTACACCGACTTTCAAATTCTTAGCAGGAAAACTATGAAACATCAAGAAAAAAGCAAACTGGACATGTTTGAAACAGGAGTAGAAGATTTCTTACTCGGGGGAAACACTCTACTGATATTTCCCAAAGAAGACACAATTACAGCCAAATCTATGCTCCCACTAATACCAATAGCACATCTTTCCTCGATCACGACAGCCACTCCTGGAGCTATCTCACTGGAGGCGGTCATTCCAGAGCTGATAACAATTCTAATAACTGCAAGGGAAGTGACCATACTATAATTAGTAATAATTCTTATTCATATCATATTATGAACAATAATGCTGGGTTTTTACCTGTTTCAGCTCGAAGGAGCTACCGCACATTCAGCAGCGTTCCCAAGGAGATCAAGTTGCTGTCCAAGGAAGACTACATCAATATCAACGTCAGCGACAATAAAAGCGAGATCTTTTTTTATAAAAGTTTGTTAAACGATAAAGTTTATCACATATCTTGCTGGAGCAAGGGTGAAAGTAGCAAGATCTTAGAAGATACAACTCAAATCGGCTTTAATCCCCCCAATCGTTGCTATTCAACAGAAGATCTGAAGGATAACAACGATATCGGGAAGGGCAAAGCTTCACACTTTCCCAATCATCATTTCTCTGACGATGATAGCATGGATCTGGAGAATAGCATCAAACTCCGAAAGAGGAAGAGATTCAACTTTATTAAATTTTCTAATTTCAGTGAAAAGCTTCAACCTTGGTTAGCTAAAGTGGACATTAATGCGCAGGAGAGAGTTTGGAAACCCCCGTGAGGAGTTGTTTGTTTAGTGGTGGCTGGTATTGCTAGCGTTGATCGCCATTTTTCATTCTTCCTTTATTTTAGTTTGCGGCTAGGGTTTTGTTTGTTAAAGAGCTGTTTTGTTTTGGGTGAGCTATTTTGATTCGGGTGTTGGTTTGTATTCGTATTCTTCATTTATCAAAGCAGGCCTTGGGCCTTTTACTTTTTCAAAAAAAAAACTTCTAAGCATCAGTATCCTAAGCTGATGTTTTACGATTTCAAATGATTGCTAAGCTTCTTCAAAACTGAATTCACATTATTGTCAAAACAATATCCAGCTCCAAGGTATATTATTGGACTGCAAGGTATATTATAGGACAACTCTTTGTTACCTTTAAATGCCACCTAAATCGGTTTAAGGCTAAAAACTGGGCTTCAAGATGTTTCAGTCAAAGAGCATAATGCAATAGTTCTTAGTGTATAGAAAGCTAGCAACATTAAAGTAAAATAAAATTCAAGAAAATCCATGACAAAATCTGAGCTTACCGTGGAGAAGTTGAATCAAAATCCCTTCCACTCTACTTTGACGATTCAGCTACAAATGGTGCGTATCATTATTATTATATGATACATAATGACAATGGTGGTCAAATCGATGAGTGTTGATCATTGTACAATTCACCAACTCAATGCATAGGCAACTTTTATAATCATCCAACTGATTCGGTGTAGTTAAATATGAATGCTCCAACAGAGCTGAGTGGTTACTTTTACATCATATTTGTTTTCTTTCTATGTAGAATACCAAGATTCAGATTAGTAAGATCAATCCTTGAGAGCAATTATGAGGAAACAGCGTATGCTTTTAATTTAGTTTAATTAATGGAATGTCCCAAAAATACTCATATTAAATTTGTCGAAGCTACCTCTGAACTCTTACATAAGAGCATAAGAAACTATCCAATCTCAACCAGAGCAGTCAAAGAACTAAACTTATGCTCCAAGTCATGATTGGAAGATGAACATTTTGAGATGTTATATTGACATTTGCTCTTATGTAGGAGATCGGCAGTAGCTGTAATAAATATAATATGTTCAAGACAGCCAAATTTTACCTAAGTTTGCATGCAAGTTGCTATAGAATCACTAAGAACATGAACATGTTCAAAGATTGAAAGTTGAATTTGTTGAGAGTATGGCTGGCACTCCATGTGAAAATGGTTTGACATTTTACACATTCTATCTCCTTAACTTGTCAGTTGTCTAAAAAATAAGATTTAAATGTTCAACCTGCATCAATAAGAACAGCGCAGTTGGTGCTTTGTACTAAGTCTGAATCAATGACGGTCATTATATTTGCTTCCTTTCTTCTGTTGGTGCTTCTATCATCTTCTTCTTCATCAACTGCTGTTACTGTATTTGATGAAGTTTCATCTCTCCTCCAGTTTAAGCAATCATGTATCCAAAACGATCCAAAAGGTTATTTAATCAATTGGAATACTGCTACATCTGTGTGCTCTTGGGTTGGTGTAAATTGTTCGTCTTACGATAATCACATTCATAGCTTGAATCTAAGCAATATGGAACTCGCCGGCAAGTTGAATCTTGATTATGTAATGGCTTTACCTAAGCTTGTAGAAGTGAACCTCCATGGCAACTTTTTCTATGGCAGTCTCTTTTCAACGTCAGCTTCCTTCTCTTGCAACCTCAAAAAAATCGATGTTTCACTCAATCACTTGTCTGGATCACTTCACAACAGTTTCTTTAATGTATGCCATGGTCTTATTTCATTAAATTTGTCAAGAAATTCATTTGTGGGTGGTGATTTGTCATTTGGTTCTTCTCTTCAAGAATTAGACTTATCAAAAAATCAATTATCTAATATAGGTGTATTAAAACACACTCTTTTGAATTGCCCTGAGCTCAACCATATCAACTTATCTGATAATACATTAAGTGGCAGACTTCCTAATATCATCTCTCCTTTATCCACAAATCTCACTGTACTAGATCTATCACATAATCTCATTTATGGGGAAATTCCAAAGAAATTCATATCAAGTGCAGCAAATACTCTCAGACACTTGGATCTCTCTCACAATAATATCATTGGAAATTTCTCAAGTTATGATTTTGGGGATTGCAAAAGAATCTCTGCCCTTGATATTTCATCGAATGGCTTGAATGGAAACTTACCAATGAGTCTGGTCAACTGCAAGCTTCTAGAAACACTTGCATTATCAAGCAACAATTTCAGTGGTCAATTACCTGCATTTTGGAGCAGTTTTGAAAATCTGAAGCATATACATTTGGCTGACAATAATTTCCAAGGCAAAATACCTAATGAATTGGGATATACGTGCGATACTATTGTTGAGATAGACTTATCTAGGAATCGATTTTTCGGTGAAATGCCCAAGACTTTTGTTGATTGTCAGTTTCTTGAAAGATTAAACCTGAGTGAGAATCAAATTTCTGGAAATTTTGTTGAAGGCGTAGTTAGTACCATATCTTCATTGAAATTCCTTCACCTTTCCTTCAATAATCTGAGCGGCATACTTCCTCTTCAGTCACTACTTAATTGCACTTCCCTTGAAGTTATCGATCTAAGCTCAAACTATTATTCAGGCATTATACCAACAGGATTTGATTTCTGTAAGTCTCTTCCTTCTCTTCGAGAACTCTTATTTGCAGGTAACTTTATTTTAGGCAAAATCCCATCAGAATTCGGTGAGTGCTTAAATCTTGAAAAAATAGATTTTAGCTTCAATCTATTAAGTGGATCGATACCTTCTGCGGTATGGTCACTCCCTAAAGTTACAGATTTTATAATGTGGGCTAATAAACTGGAAGGCGAAATTCCTGCAAATATATGCACCGACAGTGCAGTATTGAAAAAATTAATTCTTGGATACAACGATTTATCTGGAACTATCCCTAAATCCATCACCAACTGTAGAAACATGATGTGGATTTCACTCAATGGTAACAAACTAACTGGAAAAATCCCTGAAAATATTGGAAATTTAAAGAAACTTGCTGTTCTCCAGTTAGAAGATAATAATCTATCTGGAGAAATTCCAGCTGATATTAGGAACTGTCAAAGCCTAGTATGGTTAGGCTTGACAAATAATTCTCTCTCTGGGCCAATTCCATCTGAAATCGGATCCCAAACAAGGTTCACTTTGCCTGGTACGATAGATGAAGACCATAATTTCTCTCTTTTGTTTAACTATGGTGGTAGCTGTCAAAAATCCATGTTTATGTTTGAATTACAGGGAATCAGAGATGAAAGAGTTGTAAACTTCCCTCCATTTCAGTTTTGCCGATCAGAAATCTACATGGGCTACATTGTGCATAGTATTCAAAGCTATGGTGTTATGATATATGTCGATTTATCATATAATTCTCTTAGTGGCCCTATACCCAGTGAGCTTGGATCTATGGATCAGCTCTTTGTGCTACGTTTGGCGCATAATAAGTTGACCGATAGCATACCTGAATCAATAGGAGGAATGACATTGCTTTCAGATCTTGATCTTTCTCATAATCATTTGTGTGGAAGTATTCCAAGTGAACTAAGCTGGTTATCATTTCCTTCTCATATGGATGTATCTTATAATAATTTAACTGGACCTATCCCTACTGATGGACAAATATATTATCTTTTGCCGTCAATGTACCAAAACAATTCGGGGCTCTGTGGCCTCCCCTTGCCTCCTTGTTCAACCATATACGAGAATGTAAACGATGTCTCAGATTCCAGTTTTGGTTCAGAAAGAATGTTCATTGATGACGGTAGCTTGTTATCTGGCTTTTTATTTGGTCTTATCTCTAGTGCGAGCATCTTTAGCATAGTCACCAATTTAAGATGAAAATGTATCTTTTTTTTCCAAAGTTTGTTTTTTTAACCACTAAGGAGAATCCACGCTACACAGAAAGGATTCAGCGTTTAAGTGGTTCATCGACTGAGGGCTTGATATTCAACTTTGTTTAACATGGGAACCTTAACTTGCTGTCATTCATATTGGTCTTTTGTAATTCAAGTAGACGTTAAAATCAAGTAAATGATTCACCTGCATCAAAAGTCTCACGTATATACAGCATTAAAACATTCCTAAAGGCATTCATCACCCACTAAAACAGTCCAAGTGAATCATAAGTAACATAGCCTGATAGCGTATCTTGATTGACACATCGAATTATAGTGTATCTTCAGTTACTGGCAAAAAAAAGGAGAAATATTATATGAACATACAAATATATCACTGAAATATTATTCAATAAAACGTCTGAAAACTAAACATGCCTGTAACTAAAAGTCTAAAATACTATCTGAATAGGCCAAATTTGAGAATACACATACCTGTATGACTTGGCTGGCATAGTAATTAGTACATATGGGTCTTCTGCTAATACTTGAAGATTTGTTTTCGTTTGATGGCCAACTGAATGAGCCAGCACCTCTTTTGGGACATCTGCCTCAGGACAAAATCAAATAGTTGCAATTTTTAAATGATAATCAAAGTAAGACTGCATTATTTTTTTCCTTTGGATAATCGTAGCAGATGTACAACATAATCGACTATGCACTGGTACCACCGTCCTTCTGAAAACCAAGTAGCCATCATCGATTTGGATCTAGATCTACAACATACAGGCTATCGAACCGAAATTCTGAAGAAATATTATTGATTTGTGGTAATTTATTTCGTTCAACCTTCTTTTACTTATATTTCTCTGCGATTTTACCGTGGTTTCCTATATTTGAGCTTTGTCCATGTTTTCCCTGAATTCAATCATTACCGATTGATGGAGAAGGGTTTTGGCGTCATTGCACTGCAGTAGTTTTGGTGAACAACAAGACGTTCCAATCTACCATTGAAAGACGGGGATATTAAAAGTATCGAGGTGGAGGATTTGAGGAAAATTTAATCAGGTAACACTGATTCAGATTATTTAGTTAAATCACTTATGTATTCTTATAGTTGCAACAGATATTTCGTACTAGATCACTCTATGAACAAACAATGCTATGATCACCTACCAGCATTTGTAATAAAGAACTTTAACGATATCCCATTGTAAAGTCTATTTACTGTTCTTCACATTTAGAATTAGCTTATATACATATGAAAATCATTAACCTAAGTAAAATGAAAGAGTATTTTATCAACCAGATCTACTCAACATATTATAGCACATTTGTATTGGATTGTTTTGTATTGGGCCTAGCCCACTTGTTGTTCCGCCTGTATTTAAAGAGCTTGCTCTTGCCTGTATCTTTCAACAACTTGTATCATTCAGTTTGCATTAATAAAAGATATACAACTTTCATTCTCATCTATTACATTTCTGAATTCATCAAATCTTTCTCAAATTCTATTTTGGTATCAGAGCCAGATAATAGAATCATCTTCTCGCTTAACAGCTTTGTGCAAAAAAACTGATCCATCAGAGAAATCTCATCATTTGGATCAGCTTACCCATCAAAGTTCTTACTCATCATCTGGGCAAAGAATCTGTTCAAGAATCTACTGCCTTGCCAAGATTTGCAATCGGCTGCAGAAGATTTCCATAAAAACAGGTTCAAGAATCAAGAAAGAGAATCAGAAATCCAATCAGAAAGGAGAACAGAAACCCATCTTTCAAAAGTAAAGTAAGTGCCATACCAGGAGCAATCAGAGAAGCCTCATCATATTGCTCAGTTGCATCTTACCTGTTGGAGAAAGAATCTCTTAATCTCCTAATTTCCGAGTTCTTTCTATCTTAGTTCTTTTCTTTCAAGAAGTTTCTTCATGGCTGAAGGAAGTAGTGCAACATCAGGAAATGATACTAGCACCTCGTCACAATCCACGGATATCACTGACAGTTTGATCAAAACTGTGATTAGCCCACACTCCAATCTGATAACTGCACATCTTGAAGATGACAATCATCTTCTCTGGAAAGTGCAAGTTGAAACTGCAGCCAGGGGATATGGTCTTGATGGATACATCCTAGGCATGATAGCCACTCCACCCAAATTTATCACTAATCAAGAAAACAAAACTGTGAGTAATGAGGAATATGTCAAATTTGTGAGACAAGACAGTTTAATAAGTTCTTGGTTGCTTTCTTCAATCAGTGTAAAGTTGCTACCACAAGTTATAGGGTGCAAATCAGCAAATGAAATTTGGACTACAGTTGAAAGGATCTTCAATACACAGTCAGCAGCAAAAATAATGCATTATAAAAGGCAACTACATAACATAAGGAAAGACAGTCAATCCATGAAAGAGTACCTCTACAAGATCAAGAATACTTGTGATCTACTTGAGGCAGCAGGACATAAGATGACAAATACAGAGCATGTCTTAACAATACTGAGTGGGTTAGGGGATGAATATGAAGCAGTAGTGGCAGTCATTGCATCGCAAGAAACTTTACCAACTATTGACTATGTCCACTCAATATTGCTGGCTCATGAAGGAAGACTAGATTACAAGAAACCCTCAGATACAGACATGTCTGTCAACTATGCATCTAACAATAAAAACAGAAATCAGAACTATGGGAGATCAGATCAACAATCACAGAGAGGAGGTCAGACTGCCAGAGGAAGAGGCAGAGGAAGATTTAATGGGAATAACAAACCAAAATGTCAGATATGTGAAAGGCTTGGTCACACAGCTGTATAATGCTACTTCAGATTTAATACAAATTATGTGTCAGGTCAGGGACAAAGCAATCAGAAAAATAGCAATGGCAGTGCAAATATGGCACAAGCTCAACTGGATACAGGCAAACAGTCCAGTGGAAACAGAAATCAAAATCAGGATGAAATTGCTAATGTAGATCATGTTCAAGATGAGTCATGGTATCCAGACTCAGGGGCAACAAATCATTTAACAAGCAACCTAGAGAATCTAAATCTGGGCAGCAGAGAATACAGAGGTAAACAATCTATTATTATGGGAAATGGCAAAGCAATTGAGATCACACACACAGGTAATGCTTTTATCAAAGGTAAAAGACAATTATATCTCAATAATCTGTTAAGAGTACCCAGCATTAAAAAGAACCTGTTGAGTGTTTCTCAATTTGCCCATGATAATAATGTGTGACGCCCCACCTCTATATCCACGTTGGCCAAGAACACTACGGTGTAGTGCTGTCAACTAGCACGGAGAATGAGGCTTTTGAGGAGCGACCATCCATGTAATTGCTTTGTGCGAGCGCCGATATGTCAGATAATAAAAGATGCATTTCATTTTTAGAGGAAATCCGACATACCGATTCTCACTCAAAGCTACTACACAGTGGCTATAATAGTTTAGGACAATAGATATAAAAATGACACAGATAACATAAATGCGGAATACAGATGGAACGAAAAGTCTCATATATATAATAACTGATATCAGTTACAATACATTTGACACAATACAAATGATACAACTACAACTGTCGACTTAAGAAGTTATATATACAAGTACATTATCGACTAATATACATTAATACATTATCATCTTAAAACAGACACACTGACTACTACAACAAGACGAAGACCACTTCAAATGATATAAAAAGTCTTCATAGCTCTAGCAGCAACCCAAAGCTAAAAATCTACAACCTGTAAATACTCGGTCTGACCCGAGTATTAAATTCAAAAGAAAATAATACCCGGGTCAGTCTAATTCAAACTCAGTTATTAATGCACGGAAGCAATAATAATCAAATACCAAATGGACGACAGTCACAGAAATCTCGTATACCCAACTTCTCGATAAGAGAACCGGATAACGGCAGATATAACACTAAACAGTGTTAATCCACAAAACAGAAATCCAAAGCAGTTTAAACAATTGAAATGTCAATTTAAAAACATCAATGCTAATTGGCTGCAGTACACGCTAACGTGTACTGCCTCGCCAATACAGCCTACGAATTACGCAACAGGTCGATGAATCAAGAACAAAAGAAATATCGATTAAAATCTGTCAATTTAGTGTGGCTGCAGTGCACGCACGCGTGCACCGCCTCGCCACAACAGAATATAAAGTCACCACAAGGGACAGGGGTAAAACTGCTACGAAAATGCAGCCACCACTTGTATTTAAGGGCAAGGCTGCATCAGTGAAATGAAACAGTGTATCCAGTGAAAGAGGCAACAAGTGAAACAAGTTCAACATGTCGCAAAGCAAGGCACAGGGAAATAGCAAACTGAAGGCGAGAGCACCAAAGATATGGCACTACAACACTCAACAGAAAAGACGCAGATCAGCCTCCTTAGAAGATAAGGTCATCAGTGAAGCAAAATGACAAAATGCAAATGATACAAGGCATCAATGCAATGTATCAGATTCAAACTATGGGACACAAGTCAGAGGCCAAAACACATTTTCAACAAAGTACATCCAACCAGGCTACAGAATGTCCTAATGCAGACAACCAAGCTATGGAACCAGCAACTATGGCTATAATCATAACACAAGACCAGGCACCAAGTACAGGCCTTATTGAAGTAATCTAACAGATACAAGCAATGATGCAGACCAACTAAACAAGGCTCAACTGAAAGGATGCAGTATGGCCAGAGTGAAGACTGCAATATCAAAAGAGTAGTATACAACAAACTGAAACAAGTATCAGACTACCAGGAATATAACTAAAGGTAAAAGAATGCAAAAGCTCAAGAATGAAATCAAAGCAAACTCATGTGGACAGTGAAATCGAATATGCAGTGACACACAAAGAAGCCCAGGCAACATCACCTTGCAACTATACTGGAATGCACATGCACTGCAGTTCATATGTACAACAAACTGTATGCAAGCATAGGGCATGAAACCAAAATGCAAATATGAATGCACCTTAGTAATGAAAAACTGCAACTTAAAATAAATCAGGGATGCTAACAATTTGTACCAAATCGAGACCACTGACTCAAATGGACCAGCAAGCTACAACAGACACAGGAAGTGAAAAATAGTGGCAACTACACAAATGCAGTGAACCAGACAACATAATACATCTCATGTGCACAGAAATAATGCAACAGGGTGTAGAGAAATGCTACTTAAATGAACACAGTGGCAAGCATAACAACTGCAGCAAAACCAAGCTACAAAATGCCAACCTAAATGAACATATATGCAGACAGTATCAACATAACAATTGTAACTGGAACTACCAAAGCCTCGATAAGCATGCAAGTAAAATACAAAGTGGAGCAGTGGAGCTATATGAACATGACTCCATCAAATCAATCAGTGAAGCTACATGTCAAAATGCAAGTGTCCAGACAACAACAAAAATGCACAAACTTAAGTGACAAAGCATGCAAGGGAGAAATGCACTAAGCAAATGTCACGATGTCACAGTGTCGAGCCAAATCAAAAACAACCCGACAAAAATCGAACAAAGCAGAGTTTAAATTAGATGTGGTGAATAAATCACTCACCTTAGCCATGAATGAAGTAGCCGAAGTTCGAAATCTCAAAGAAGCAGAAGCAAGGTCGAAGCCCTAGCAAGCCTCGCAGGAACGAACGCAATTAAGTTGATCGGAGGAAGAAAGGAATCACGAAGTCGATCGAACCAGGCAACATCAGAAACATCCAACAATCGATCAAAACAATCACGTGCTTCGACATACAAAGCCCACAGATCAGAGCGCAAGAGGAACGAAAGCCCTAGCAAGCATCGAAAGAA
Organism: Allium fistulosum; assembly: GCA_030737815.1. Classification (NCBI taxonomy): domain Eukaryota; kingdom Viridiplantae; phylum Streptophyta; class Magnoliopsida; order Asparagales; family Amaryllidaceae; genus Allium; species Allium fistulosum. Next base: position 14,148,792 of record JASFAW010000014.1, read on the forward strand.
CGAACGAGACCAAGCCCTAATCTGATCGAGAAAACGAAGAGGAAATCGTCGCCATTATAATTTCTCTTTCGTTTGAATGTTTGATTTAGGGTTTTAAAATTGAAGAATGGGGGATGGGTTTTCTTTTTGACTGAACAAAGAGGGAATGGGGTTGTACCCTTCAACGTTTATAACACATCACAAAGAATCATGGATTAAATTCAATTTTTAAATGTCCCACTACACCTAACAAATTGTTAAAGCTCGTTTAACATTTTTAACCAAATTGTAAAAGAATCACAACTGATTAAAACACTCAACATTTAATAGTTTAAAAGAATTCCAAACAGCGATTAACCAGGAAAAGAAATCGTCAAAAGACGATAGTTAATCGGTACAAAATACCGGGTTGTTACAGACTCCCCTCCTTAAAGAAATTGCGTCCTCGCAATCCTAAGGGATAAGTGGGAAAGAGGTAACAACCATAAGAACATAATAATGTCGAATGCATAAGCAAAGCAAAGGTCAACAGGGAAGTATTGGAATTATGGAAGTATCAGATATAGAATCAAAAGGTTCAACTGATTCAAATCAAAAGAATCAACATCGTGGGGATCAAGGAATCAAAATCAGACGACTATCAAAAGCAAGAATCAATCGAGTTCCAGCATTTAAAAGAAAAGGGAAGCAGAGCAGAAATCACGTACTGCACGAATTGAATGTGAGTAAATCAAATTACTCACCTGAATCGCCAGAGAAAAAGACGAAGCTCAAATCTCAAAATCACAAATAGGTTTAACTATCAAAAATGATAATCAAATTTCACAAATATCTGATTATCAAAAACGATAATCAGAAACACAACCATTCGATTAATCAAATCGAAAAATATTTAATTATCTCCAACGATAATCAAATTTTACAAAAATCTGATTATCAAAAACGATAATCAGAAACACAAACATTCGATTAATCAAATCGAAAAATATTTAATTATCTCAAACGATAATCAAATTTCACAAATATCTGATTATCAAAAACGATAATCAGAAACACAAATATCCGATTATCAAAAACGATAATCAGAAGTCGTAAATATTCAATTAACGAGTCCGGAATTAACCGAAGTAGTAAAAGTATGGTTCCATACTCCTTACTTTTGCTAAATCGTTTAAATCTCTTTATCGTTTCCTTGAAAGTGCAGAATTGTGTGTTTTTAAAAAAAAAATAACATTTCACATTCTCAAACGGACAAGTCCGGAATTAAGCGAATCAGTAAAAGAAAGGGGTCATAGTCCTCGATTTTTCTGAAACGTTTAAATCGCTTCCTCGTTCTTTTGAAAATGTAAACTGTAAAAATTTTTGAAAACAATTTTAATTTATATTTTTGAAACAACTTTTTTAAAAATAAAGAATTTTGAAAACACGTGATTAAATTAGCAATATCAGTAGCATCTTAGATAAGGAAGTTGCACTTCTCAAAGTACAGTAAAACGGACAACAAATTCAGCATTGCGGAAGAACCGCCTGTAAATCCATTTTAAAATTGACGGTTACTGAAGTTAACACGTGAAAATTTCATCAAAATAACTGGCATCAAAGTATAATACCAATGAATTTTCATTCATAAGAAAATGTCACAAGAATCTTCTCAAAGATAGAAAGGGATATCATACCCTAAACTTGTATTCATAACAAGTCAATAACACATGAATTCACCAATACATAAAAATTGACAAAACTTGTCAATAGAAATCACGAAAATTGGTGAAGCACAAATTCTAGAAATCATCACAAGAAATCCAGAAATCACAAAAAGAGGGAGGGGAAGGCCTATCAGAAAACGGGAGTATGAAAACTCCAAAACACCGGTATCACAAGACGAGACGCTATCTCATGGTGGCTAACCATTAAAGTTTCACACAGGAATGGTCCGAAGACCGTGGGTCGCTATCCCACACGTGTGAGTCGGAATCACACAGATTGAGGTCTAGGCTAACCTCGCAGAGAAAGAGACATCGCACATTTGCTAGTCTAAATCATAAAAAGGAAAAGGGGCCTATCACAAAATGGGAGCATGAAAACTCCAAAACACCGATATCACAAGACGAGACGCTATCTCATGGAAGCCATCCATTAAATTTTCACACAGGAATGGTCCGAAGACCGTGGGTCGCTATCCCACACGTGTGAGTCAGAATCACACAGATTGAGGTCTAGGCTAACCTCGTAGAGAAAAAGATATGTGTGAGTGGAATCACACAAATTTAAGGTCTAGACTACCCAAAAAGCAAAAAGGTATGTGTGAATGGAATCACACAAGTTGTGTCTAGTCTAACCTTGCAAACAAAAAGATATGTGTGAGTCGGAATCACACTACTGCGGTCTAGACTAACCTTGCGAACAAAGAGATATGTGTGAGTCGGAATCACACTACTGCGGTCTAGTCTAACCTTGCAAACAAAAAGATATGTGTGAGTCGGAATCACACTACTGCGGTCTAGACTAACCTTGCGGACAAAGAGATATGTGTGAGTCGGAATCACACTACTGCGGTCTAGTCTAACCTTGCAAACAAAGAGATATGTGCGAGTCGGAATCACACTACTGCGGTCTAGACTAACCTTGCGGACAAAGAGATATGTGTGAGTCGGAATCACACTACTGCGGTCTAGACTAACCTTGCAAACAAAGAGATATGTGTGAGTCGGAATCACACTACTGCGGTCTAGTCTAACCTTGCAAACAAAAAGATATGTGTGAGTCAGAATCACACTACTGCGGTCTAGACTAACCTTGCAGACAAAGAGATATGTGTGAGTCGGAATCACACTACTGCGGTCTAGTCTAACCTTGCAAACAAAGAGATATGTGTGAGTCGGAATCACACTACTGCGGTCTAGACTAACCTTGCGGACAAAGAGATATGTGTGAGTTGGAATCACACTACTGCGGTCTAGTCTAACCTTGCAAACAAAGAGACATCGCACAATTGCTAGTCTAAATCATAAAATGATCGTCATGATCAACGAGAAGTGTCAATTACACTAAGCTAGTAAATATAAAAGTTTAGCTTCATGTCCCATAACCACTTGCTTAACTTAAATATTTACGAACAAACTGTAAATCTACACTAGAAAATTGTCACAAAAGGTTCAATCGAACAAGTCCAGGAGTTAACCGACGAAGTAAACGCAAGCGTTTCATACCACTTGTTTTACTAGGCCATTTAATTCAATTTCTCATACGAGTGAAATAAAGGCTTGTATATACTAATAGATTGGAAAACGGTTTAAGAAAAAGAGCTTTGTAGTAAAATAGTTTTGAAATCGTTTGGAAAAAAGGATTTTAATATTTACTACTAGTATAGAAAACCTTTATATTTTTAAAGTGACAAATCACAAAAATGATTGTAGAAACAATCAATCACAAGAATTCACATACGAAGATGTGAATGGAATCCAAAGAAATCGATACTGAATCCATCAGAAAGTATGTTCACAAAAATCCCGAAGAAAATGTCATCAAAGTTGCTAATAAATGATAGCAACAAATCAGGGAAATGATCAAGAATCGATTAAATTAGGAAACCAAGTCAGTTCACTAAAATTTCACATTCGAAGACGTGAATAAAATCCAAAGAATTCGATTCCAAATTCATCAAAGTAGGAATACCCAAAAATTCCAGAAATAGAAGTTATCAAAATCGACAAAGGTGATAACAACTAATTAGAAAAGAAGAATCGATTATCAACTGGAAAAACAAAGCAAAACGAGCAGAAATGCATAAATGACTTCAACAAAAGTAAGAATCAAGTCAATGTCGAAGTCAACAATTAATAGCCGCAGTCGAGTACAAAATGAATCAATCATCATTATCAAAGAAACCAACGGCAAACAAAATCAGAGTCTTAAAAATCAAGAAATTAGCAATTTCTCAAAAACAAAGTGACCGAAGTCGAATGGAATTCAAGATGAGGAAAACACAAAATATCAAGTTCAAAATCGTTGAGATTCAAACTAGATGTGAATGAGAAATCAAAATTACTCAATTTGCAACTGGTCCAGCTATTTTTTTCATCACAGTGTAACAGGTACACAATGACACTCATAGCATAGAACAAAAGTGGAACAAAGTCCAAAAGTCAAAATGGATTTAATTTGCCAAATTAAAACAAAATCAACATCGGCTAAATCAATTCAAAGCCGAAAACACAAGAATAAGCGTTAGGAATTCATACCTAACAGTCAAAAATAATCATATGTAAAGATGAGAGATAAACATCGACAAATAGTTGTAACACATGTTCCATCTAAGTTATGTTTTATAATTGTCCTAAACCCCAGGCTCTGATACCAAGCTGTGACGCCCCACCTCTATACCCACGCTGGCTAAGAACACTACGGTGTAGTGCTGTCAACTAGCACGGAGAATGAGGCTGTTGAGGAGCGACCATCCATGTAATTGCTTTGTGCGAGAGCCGATATGTCAGATAATAAAAGATGCATTTCATTTTTAGAGGAAATCCGACATACCGATTCTCACTCAAAGCTACTACACAGTGGCTATAATAGTTTAGGACAATAGATATAAAAATGACACAGATAACATAAATGCGGAATACAGATGGAACGAAAAGTCTCATATATATAATAACTGATATCAGTTACAATACATTTGACACAATACAAATGATACAACTACAATTGTCGACTCAAGAAGTTATATATACAAGTACATTATCGACTAATATACATTAATACATTATCATCTTAAAACAGACACACTGACTACTACAACAAGACGAAGACCACTTCAAATGATATAAAAAGTCTTCATAGCTCTAGCAGCAACCCAAAGCTAAAAATCTACAACCTGTAAATACTCGGTCTGACCCGAGTATTAAATTCAAAAGAAAATAATACCCGGGTCAGTCTAATTCAAACTTAGTTATTAATGCACGGAAGCAATAATAATCAAATACCAAATGGACGACAGTCACAGAAATCTCGTATACCCAACTTCTCGATAAGAGAACCGGATAACGGCAGATATAACACTAAACAGTGTTAATCCACAAAACAGAAATCCAAAGCAGTTTAAACAATTGAAATGTCAATTTAAAAACATCAATGCTAATTGGCTGCAGTACACGCTAACGTGTACTGCCTCGCCAATACAGCCTACGAATTACGCAACAGGTCGATGAATCAAGAACAAAAGAAATATCGATTAAAATCTGTCAATTTAGTGTGGCTGCAGTGCACGCACGCGTGCACCGCCTCGCCACAATAGAATATAAAGTCACCACAAGGGACAGGGGTAAAACTGCTACGAAAATGCAGCCACCACTTGTATTTAAGGGCAAGGCTGCATCAGTGAAATGAAACAGTGTATCCAGTGAAAGAGGCAACAAGTGAAACAAGTTCAACATGTCGCAAAGCAAGGCACAGGGAAATAGCAAACTGAAGGCGAGAGCACCAAAGATATGGCACTACAACACTCAACAGAAAAGGCGCAGATCAGCCTCCTTAGAAGATAAGGTCATCAGTGAAGCAAAATGACAAAATGCAAATGATACAAGGCATCAATGCAATGTATCAGATTCAAACTATGGGACACAAGTCAGAGGCCAAAACACATTTTCAACAAAGTACATCCAACCAGGCTAGAGAATGTCCTAATGCAGACAACCAAGCTATGGAACCAGAAACTATGGCTATAATCATAACACAAGACCAGGCACCAAGTACAGGCCTTATTGAAGTAATCTAACAGATACAAGCAATGATGCAGACCAACTAAACAAGGCTCAACTGAAAGGATGCAGTATGGCCAGAGTGAAGACTGCAATATCAAAAGAGTAGTATACAACAAACTGAAACAAGTATCAGACTACCAGGAATATAACTAAAGGTAAAAGAATGCAAAAGCTCAAGAATGAAATCAAAGCAAACTCATGTGGACAGTGAAATCGAATATGCAGTGACACACAAAGAAGCCCAGGCAACATCACCTTGCAACTATACTGGAATGCACATGCACTGCAGTTCATATGTACAACAAACTGTATGCAAGCATAGGGCATGAAACCAAAATGCAAATATGAATGCACCTTAGTAATGAAAAACTGCAACTTAAAATAAATCAGGGATGCTAACAATTTGTACCAAATCGAGACCACTGACTCAAATGGACCAGCAAGCTACAACAGACACAGGAAGTGAAAAATAGTGGCAACTACACAAATGCAGTGAACCAGACAACATAATACATCTCATGTGCACAGAAATAATGCAACAGGGTGTAGAGAAATGCTACTTAAATGAACACAGTGGCAAGCATAACAACTGCAGCAAAACCAAGCTACAAAATGCCAACCTAAATGAACATATATGCAGACAGTATCAACATAACAATTGTAACTGGAACTACCAAAGCCTCGATAAGCATGCAAGTAAAATACAAAGTGGAGCAGTGGAGCTATATGAACATGACTCCATCAAATCAATCAGTGAAGCTACAGGTCAAAATGCAAGTGTCCAGACAACAACAAAAATGCACAAACTTAAGTGACAAAGCATGCAAGGGAGAAATGCACTAAGCAAATGTCACGATGTCACAGTGTCGAGCCAAATCAAAAACAACCCGACAAAAATCGAACAAAGCAGAGTTTAAATTAGATGTGGTGAATAAATCACTCACCTTAGCCATGAATGAAGTAGCCGAAGTTCGAAATCTCAAAGAAGCAGAAGCAAGGTCGAAGCCCTAGCAAGCCTCGCAGGAACGAACGCAATTAAGTTGATCGGAGGAAGAAAGGAATCACGAAGTCGATCGAACCAGGCAACATCAGAAACATCCAACAATCGATCAAAACAATCACGTGCTTCGACATACAAAGCCCACAGATCAGAGCGCAAGAGGAACGAAAGCCCTAGCAAGCATCGAAAGAACGAACGAGACCAAGCCCTAATCTGATCGAGAAAACGAAGAGGAAATCGTCGCCATTATAATTTCTCTTTCGTTTGAATGTTTGATTTAGGGTTTTAAAATTGAAGAATGGGGGATGGGTTTTCTTTTTGACTGAACAAAGAGGGAATGGGGTTGTACCCTTCAACGTTTATAACACATCACAAAGAATCATGGATTAAATTCAATTTTTAAATGTCCCACTACACCTAACAAATTGTTAAAGCTCGTTTAACATTTTTAACCAAGTTGTAAAAGAATCACAACTGATTAAAACACTCAACATTTAATAGTTTAAAAGAATTCCAAACAGCGATTAACCAGGAAAAGAAATCGTCAAAAGACGATAGTTAATCGGTACAAAATACCGGGTTGTTACATAATGTCTATTTCGAATTTTACCCAAATCATTGCTTAGTTAAAGATATTCTAACTAAGGAAATACTGTTGCAGGGTAATGCTGTAAATGGCCTATACAAGTTCACACTGACTAATAGCAAAGGTTCAAATCAGAGAAAGACAAATTGTAATAACAGTGAATTGCAGTCATGTGAAACTAGTAAAAATAACTTTGACCTTTGGCACTACAAATTAGGTCATCCTTGTACAAGTGTTGTAAAACAGGTTCTTAAAGAAAATAAAATTTCTTTTGATGATATAACTTTGCCTTATATATGTTCTTACTGTCAAATGGGCAAAAGCCACAAATTAGCTTTTTCAGATTCTGTTACAGAATACAAAGTACCTCTTGAATTGATCTCAACAGATCTGTGGGGTCCAGCACCTATCTGCTCAGATTATGGGTACAAATATTACATATCTTTTGTTGATGCATGTACTAGGTATACTTGGATATATCTTTTAAAATCCAAGGCAGAAACTTATAATGCTGTTATATATTTTATCACTCAAGTTGAAAAGCAGACTAATCATAAAGTTAAGATCATTCAGAGTGATGGGGGCACAGAATACAAGCCTCTTAGTAAGTACTTTCTTGATAATGGGATAACACATAGAATAACATGTCCCTACACCTCTGAACAAAATGGTCTGGTGGAAAGGAAACACATGCATATTGTTGAGACTGGCCTGACTTTACTAGCACAAGCATCACTACCCTTAAAATTTGGGCCAGATTCCTTCAGTACTGCTGTTTATTTAATTAATAGGCTTCCAACTAAAGTACTGAATGGAATTAGTCCCTTAGAAAAATTTTCAGGTGTCAAACCAGACTATCAAAACCTAAAGACTTTTGGATGCTTGTGCTTTCCTTATCTGAGACCTTATAACAATCATAAACTAGACTTTAGATCTCAACCATGTACTTTTATAGGTTACCCAATTAAACAAAAAGGATACAAGTGCTTGGATGAAACTGGAAAAATATTTATAAGCAGACATGTTGTTTTTAATGAGAAAATATTTCCCTTTAGCAATGCAAGTATTAAAACTACGCATAAAGTTTATAACCCAAAGGTTTCCATACCAAACATACCAGTTTTGCCACATATATGGCATGCTGGTGAGACTGAGGAAAGAACAGGAGACACTGGATCACAACACACAATGCCATCTGGACCAGGTCATGATGCAGGCTATCAACCTGCTACTCATCCTCAGTCACCTGTAGAATCAAGCAATCAAGATCAGAATACTTATAGAGATCAACCAGATGATACTGCTATTCAGAACAGCAGTTCAGAATCATCTGATGCTGAACTACAGACCATAACAGGCCATCACATGATTACCAGATCAAAAAGTGGGATTTATAAACCAAAAGTATATACTGCAACTGCATGCATCATAGAGCCACATACATTTGAACAGGCATCTAAAGACAAAAACTGGAAGGCATCAATGGATGAAGAGTATCAGGCATTAGTGAAAAACAATACATGGAGTCTTGTTCATCCACCAAGCAACAAAAACATTATAGGATGCAGATGGACTTACAAATTAAAAAGAAACCCAAATGGAACAATATCCAGACATAAAGCAAGACTTGTTGCCAAAGGATATACACAAGAATATGGCTTTGATTTCAGTGAAACCTTTTCACCAGTGGTGAAACCAACAACCATCAGAATAGTTCTCACTATTGCCTTAAATAATAACTGGAACTTGAGACAGTTAGATGTAAACAATGCATTTCTAAATGGTATTTTGCAGGAAGAAATCTACATGGAGCAGCCACAGGGATACAAGCAAAACACTAATCTAGTGTGCAAGCTAAATAAAGCCATATATGGGTTAAAACAAGCTCCCAGAGTATGGTTTGATAGATTGAAAGCCACATTAGTTCATTTAGGCTATCAATCTACCAAATCTGACAACTCTCTATTCACTAAAATTAGCAATAATCTTATTGTTTACATACTAATCTATGTCGATGATTTAATTATAACAGGCAATAATGAGAATGAGATCAAAGAGATAATACAGTATCTGGACAAGCAATTCTCAATCAAAGACTTGGGTGAACTAAGCTACTTTCTGGGAATAGAAGTAAAGAAAAAGTCAAACTCAGAAATTTTCCTAAGCCAAAAGAAATATATCAAGGAGTTACTGGTTAAAGCAAAAATGGATGGTGCTAAATCTCAGCCTACACCAATGATTAGTCATCAACATCTGTCCAAATACAGGGGGGAACCTATACTTAATGTCAAGCAATATAGAAGTATTGTAGGAGCCCTACAATACTCCACTATCACAAGACCATATATATCTTTCAGTGTTAACAAAGTTTCACAATTTATGCAGGAACCACACGAAGAACACTGGAAAGCAGTCAAAAGGATACTCAGATATCTGAATGGCACAACAAATTATGGAATTATACTAAAAAAGTGGAAACAACCAAGCATCACAGCATATGCCGATGCAGATTGGGCTACAGATGTCGATGATAGGAAATCTGTGACAGGCTACTATATTTACTTAGGTAACTGTCCTATCTCTTGGTGCTCAAAGAAGCAAACTACAATCTCCAGATCCAGCACAGAGGCTGAATACCGAAGTATAGCTAGCGCTGCTGCAGAAATTATTTGGATTCAGTCATTACTTTCGGAAATGAATATCAAACTAGAGGTAAAACCAACAATATGGTGTGATAACCAAAGTACAGTTTACATGGCAGCTAATCCAATCATGCACTCAAGAACTAAACATATAGAGATCGATTTATACTTTGTTCGCGAGTTGGTACAGAAAGGAAAACTACAAGTGAATCACTTACCATCAACTTACCAACGCACGGATATACTTACAAAGGCCTTATCTGCGAAGAATTTCCATCGATTCAGACAAGATTTAAAGATCGAAGAAATCACCGAAGAGTCCAACAAAGAATCCATCTCTCAGCTCAGCTCTTCAGATCTCTCTACACCAACTCTTAGATCTAGCGTCGAAGACAACTTAAAGCAGCAGTAGTCTTCTTCTCAGATCTGGTCAAAGCAGATCATTTACTCAGAACTCATCATAATATAGAGATTCAAGACAAAGTAAATTGGGAGAGAAGATTTTTTGGCTTTTAAAAAGATGAATCTGCTCCGCCATTTTTCAGATTCGTTCTCGAGTGTTAACCCTAACCCTAGCTTCTGGTTGAGGGGGAGAGTAAAATGAAAGAGTATTTTATCAACCAGATCTACTCAACGTATTATAGCACATTTGTATTGGATCTGTTTTGTATTGGGCCTAGCCCACTTGTTGTTCCGCCTGTATTTAAAGAGCTTGCTCTTGCCTGTATCTTTCAACAACTTGTATCATTCAGTTTGCATTAATAAAAGATATACAACTTTCATTCTCATCTATTACATTTCTGAATTCATCAAATCTTTCTCAAATTCTATTTACCTATCAATTTGACAAAGGTGTTACTATAAAGTTCTAATAAGCATGGAAAATAAAGACTTTAATCTTATTTATGTTGACTTGTGAACATCGTTGTGTGTAATGAAGTGGGTTCTAACTTCATTAGACACACATGCTCTTTATGAAATGAAACTTGGTGAGCATTTTTTAGGTACATACTGCCATCTACTTGGTAAAATGAAATGCAAAACTTAATTATTTTCAGTTCTTTTATTAAGTTGGGAACACCGAGAGTCTTATGATATAATGAAATTCATGTATTATAACATTCGGTAACTTTTTGCAACAATGCCTATCCATAAATATAGGCGTCATTTTTAGATTTTTGCAGGACTTTATTCATTTAACTACATCTGTTTGGAGTCAACCCAGAACTATAACATTACTGAACTAAAGAGTTTAATGAAGGTGATGACGTGAAAAACCAATGTTACTATTAAAATGCACACAATGGAGATTTATCTGAAGTAGTATATTTATTATATAAAAGAAACAGAAGGCTGAAACGCATATGTTTCAATAATAGTCTATGGTTGTATATTTTTATGCGTTAGTACTGTTTAGTTATTGTAGTTTTAGTTCTGCTTACCTTCTTTCAGTCCAGCCAGTATACATCGAGCTGAATGAAAGTACCCTAAAGCCCATTGATATCTCAATTTTCAAACCCAGTATGTACTTCAAATTAGATACAATATGGAATTTGTTTACAATAAATTCCATATCCGGTCCATTAAAACTGCAATGTTTTGTCCACAGTGACTTCCCTTTTCTTTTGTATAAATACTTTTCTAGATTCATGCGAACTGAAATCTTGTAATCATTGTTCTTAAGCTTTCCTTACTATCCATAAACCAAGCCAAAAGATTATCATTTGAAATTTAGTTATTATAGATTAAGTAACGTGATATATATTCAGTATATTTTCTAAACTTTGATTATCAGGATGCAATGGCTATTTGCAGATGGGCAGGTTCTCCAAACTATTTTGTAACATTTACGTGCAATCCAAAGTGGCCAGAAAATTGGAAGCGCCTTAGAAACCATTGTCGGGTAAAGAACAGAAGACAGACCAGATATTGTTTCACGTGTTTTCCAAATCAAGCTAATGGAGCTAATAAAGGACATAAAAGACGGGGAACATTTTGGCAAAGTGAAAGCAGGTAAGCATCTTCTAATTATTTACGATTGTTACTTTTTTTTATTATGCTAAAATGAACTTTGTTTCATGCTAATTAAATTTGTCCATATTTTTGTGCTCTGATATATACAATTGAATTTCAAAAGAGAGGACTTCCTCATGATCATATATTAGTGTTTGTATGCGGAAGTGATAGGCCAAAAACAGTTGGCGATGTTGATAGAAAGGCTAATGCTGAAATTCCAGATGTTCATCCAGATCCATTAGCGTACCAATCGATTTGCCAATTTATGATCCATGGACCATGTGGACATGCAAATCCAACATGTCCATGTATGGTTGCTGGCACTTGCTCTAAACATATACATGTGTCTAATTACTAAATGCAGTTTTTTACCAAATTAATCAACTACCTCACAGGTTTCTTTACTTTTGACTCTACGTTTGCAACTACGGTGTATGTCAACATCAACATTCCAGATATTCAAGACCTTATGCAAAGGTAACAATAACTTTTTTCCAATACCTAATACAAATTTGATTACAATATTTGACTGTCATCTTTGCTTGACAATAACAGATCAGAAAGACATAGTACGTATAACATTGTGTTAACAAAGAAAATTACGACTGAAAGCTCTGAAATAGTTCATTCAACCATTGCACACTTGATGGGTGAACTAAACACACCAAACCGTCGAGTAAATTTGCATCAAATACTTCCTTTATGATACATTATTATGTTTGTTTGCATTAACGTACAATTTATCGTCAACTTTTTTTTAGTATTTCCTTTTTTTTTGGAAATGGTACTTTATATACAACATTGTAAGAAAATTTGACCGTTTTGTAAGGAAATTAATGCGAAACGTTTCCTTCTTCATTATGTGGTACATTAATGGACCATTTCCTTCCTTATTATGTGGTCAATAGAATCTAAAGGGTTTTCCTATTAATATGCTAATAAATACAACGGTTATAATCTAGAGCGTTAATTTCTTTCATCTTGATCTTGATGGACGATCAATATTAAGTCTACAAATCTGGAAATTTGATCCTCTCTCTGCCTATAAATATTAACATTTGCCCATCACAAAGGAAATAAGAAAACACATAAAGAAAATATAGGAAAAGAGAGAAACTATTCTCCTTTATCCATTGATACAGCCTTCGACAACAACCATTGCTGATTCGTATACAAGATGTCTGGAGGTATGTTTTATCAATTCATTACATATGTGATAATCATGTAATTCTAGATCTTAGGGTTTATATTATTCGCAAGATATAGATTACATGTGGTATCAGAGCCTATTTTAGAATTCATGATTATCCTTCAATATATAAAACGAAACTACCATAGATCTATGATATGATGTTTGTAATTTTACTATGATAATGATAATGATTATTAATATTAATATGATTCAAGTTTAATATTCATATTATTTAAGTTCCTACAGTAATCATGATTATCAATATTGTTCTATTTACTGTATTCTTATATCTGGATCCGGAAAGTTCATATTTTCACAAAAGTTAATTTTCTACTTTAATATTTGACCTACTGTATAATATGGAACAACTTATTGTATGCGAATACTTTTCAGAAAGTATACATATTGAAAACAATTGTTTTCTAGTTTGACATTAAATTCATGACCTGGAACTTGCAAGATAATTGTCTATATATGATTTGCAAAATAATTATTTATATGTTAAATTCATATATGGAATTTACTTGGAGTTACTAGACATTTATTATCCTTGCTGTGGATTACTTGAAAGAATGAAAAAAGTTTATGCAAAAAAAAACATTAATGTTTATCTCTTTTCTCTCTTGTTTTAGTTTTCGCTTCCGCACTTAATTTCCTTGTTTTCTCTGGTCTGATACATGCAGTCCCGTCCATAGGCGGCTGCTGCCTGCACAATAACGCATGAAACATTAATGTTTATTATTCTTTCATGAGTATGGTTCTACTGCCTACCCACAGGAGGCGATAAACCTAACCTCTTATTATGACATGTTGTGTTTTATTCTAATAAAGAAGCCTACATTTCTTTTATATCTGCAGTTGCAATGCCCTCAAACCTTAATTCGTACGCTACGTCTATCGTCAAACTCAATGGAACCAACTACTCAGAATGGAAAGAGCAAGTTGAGTTTTCTTTAGGCGTACTTGAACTGGACATGGCTCTCCTTAAGGAAAAGCCAGCCCCACTTACTGATACAAGTACGCCTAAGGAAAACAAAATCCATGATGATTGGGAACGATCTAATAGGCTCAGCATTATGTTTATGCGAATGGTGATTGATACCAACATCAAAACCTCTCTATCGAAAACTGAAAGCGCAAAAGAATATTTGCAATCCATTGAAAATCGATTCAAGACTGCAGACAAATCCCTTGCTGGGAAACTTATGGCAGATCTTGTAACCATGAAGTTTGATGGTTCTCGCTCAATGAGCGCTCATGTCATTGAAATGATTAACCTTGCTGCCAAACTTAAGAACTTGGGATTGGTTATGGACGATGCTTTTCTCGTCCAATTCATTCTCACTAGCTTACCTCCTCAGTATGAACCATTCAAAATTCATTACAACACTATTACGGAAAAGTGGAGTCTAAATGAATTGACTAACAAACTGGTTCAAGAGGAGTCTAGGCAAGGCTCGCAAGGCATTAAAGTTGCTTATTTCACTAAAGGAGTTGGAAAACAAGCTGGCAAAAAGAATAACTCACAGCATAAAAGAGCACCACCCAAATCTGATGACACCACTCAACCATCCAAGAAGAAAAAGAAGGATGACGTTTGCAAATTTTGCAAGAAACCTGGACACTTCCAAGCAGATTGCATTAAGCGCAAAGCATGGTTCGAAAAGAAAGGTAACCCAATGGGTTTCGTAAGTCATTTCGAATCAAATCTTACTAATGTACCTTCTTCTACTTGGTGGATTGATACTACTGCTAACGTTCATGTTTCGAATTCTATGCAGGGATTCATTATGATCCAAACCACAAACCCAAGTGAGAATTTCATTTTCATGGGAAATAAAGATAAATCTCCAGTTGAAGCTATTCGAACTTTTCGTCTTATTTTAGATAGCGGTTATCAGTTAGATTTAAGTCAAACTCTTTATGTTCCGTCTATTTTCCGTAATTTGATTTCTGTAAGTGTACTTGATAAATTTGGATATTCTTTTGAAGTTGGAAATGGAAATTTTAGTTTATTTAAAAATTCTAGTCTTATTGGTTCTGGAATATTAATTGATGGACTTTATAAACTTCATCTTAAACAAAATGCTGAAATCCAACTCACCCTGCATGGAAAAGAAACTAAAAGAAAGTCATCCAAGAATGACTCTTACTTCTTGTGGCATAAAAAACTGGGTCATATATCCAGTGAAAGAATCAAGAGGTTAGTGAAAGATGGTGTCCTACCGAACCTAGACTTCGCTAACATTACAGCATGTGTTGATTGTATTAAAGGAAAAACAACAAAAAACACAAAGAAAGGAGTCATAAGAAGTACACAACTTCTTGAAATAATACATACAGATATTTGTGGACCTTTTGATGTTCCAACTTTTGGAGGAGAGAAATACTTCATCACTTTTATCGATGATTTTTCACGTTATTGCTATCTTTATTTGTTGCATGAAAAATCTCAGTCAGTGGATGTTGTACAAGTGTTCATTACTGAAGTCGAAAGGCAATTAGAAAGAAAAGTGAAAATCATTAGGTCAGACAGGGGTGGTGAATTCTATGGAAGGTATGATGAAACGGGACAACATCCTGGACCTTTTGCTAGACTTCTTCAAAAACTTGGAATTGTTGCACAATACACAACGACTGGATCTCCATGGCAGAATGGTGTAGCTGAAAGGCGAAATCGTACATACATGGAAATGGTTAGATCCATGATGAGTCATGCAAATTTACCTATATCATTATGGATGGATGCATTACGAACAGCTGTCTACATCTTAAATAGAGTTCCAAGTAAGACCGTTCCAAAGACTCCTTTTGAACTTTGGAAAGGATGGAAACCTAGTTTAAGACATCTCCAAATTTGGGGTTGCCCAACTGAAGCTAGACTGTACAATCCAAATGAAAAGAAATTGGATTTTAAGACAGTCAGTGGTTACTTTATAGGTTATCCAGAAAATCTAAAGGATATAGATTTTATTGTCCTAACCATAGTACAAGAATTGTTGAAACCGGCAATGCCAAATTCTACGAGAATGGTGAAATCAGTGAGAGTACAAAACAACAAGAAGTGGTCATTCATGAAATAAGGGTACCCATTATCTTACCCTCTATTTCGAAAGATATTGGGAATCATCCCATTGTTGAACCTGTTCACAATGAGGAAAACCCAATAAATGATCAACAAATCCATAATGAAATTATCACCAATCATAATGTTGATAAAGTACCACAGTAACTAGCATTAAGAAGATCTCAAAGACAAAGAAGATCAGCTATTCCTGATGATTATATGCTTCATCTAATAGAATCTGAAGGAACTACGGACCCAATTTCTTATTCACAAGCCATTAAGGATGTTAATTCTATTAAATGGATTGATGCCATGAAAGTTGAACTGAAATCTATGGATAATAATCAAGTTTGGGAAATCGTTCAATTGCCGCAAGGACATAAAGCAGTCGGTTGTAAGTGGGTCTTCAAGACCAAACGTGACTGCAATGGTAAAATTGAACGATATAAAGCTAGACTTGTTTTAAAAGGTTTTAATCAGAAAGAAGGCATTGACTATAATGAAACTTTTGCTCCTGTTTCCAGGAAAGATTCTCTTAGAATTATCATGGCATTAGTAGCTCATCATGATCTCGAGTTACATCAAATGGATGTGAAAATAGCCTTTCTAAATGGAGACTTGGAAGAAGAAGTCTACATGCGTCAACCTGAAGGCTTCATAATTGAAGGACAGGGAGACATGGTCTGCAAACTTAAGAAATCAATATATGGACTGAAACAAGCTTCTAGACAATGGTATCTAAAGTTTCATGAAATCATTACCGCTTTCGATTTTACAGAAAACATAGTTGACCCTTGTATATACCTCAAGTTCAGTGGGAGCAAGTTTATAATTTTGATTCTGTATGTTGATGACATATTATTAGCTAGCAGCGACCTTGGTTTATTACGTGAAACTAAGGATTATCTCTCAACGAACTTTGAAATGAAAGATATGGGTGAGGCTTCCTATGTGATAGGAATAGAAATATTCCGTGATAGATCACAAGGAATTCTAGGATTGTCTCAAAAAGCATATATTGATAAAATTCTTGAGAGATTTGGCATGACGAATTGTTCCTCTAGTCCTGTCCCACTGCAGAAAGGAGACAAACTTGTTCTTGAGCAGTGCCCAAAGACTCCTATGGAACGAGAAGAAATGACCAAATATCCTTATGCATCTCTTGTAGGGAGCTTGATGTATTCACAGGTCTGTACAAGACCTGATATCAGTCATGCAGTTGGTATGCTGGGTAGATTTCAAAGTAACCCAGGAATCGCTCATTGGAAAGCTGCAAAGAAGGTACTAAGATACCTAAAGGGAACAAGGAATTACATGCTCGCCTATAGAAAATCAAGTTACCTACAGGTAACTGGTTATTCTGATTCAGACCTTGTTGGATGTCCTGACACTAGAATCTGCACTCTTGGCTATGTGTACCTCTTATGTGGAGGTGCAATATCATGGAGAAGCCAGAAATCTGAGATGCTTTTCGGATCCACCATGATGGCTGAATACGTAGCATGTTATGAGGCTTCAATTCAGGGAACATGGCTGCGTAATTTTGTCTCACAATTTGGCACTTTAAGTTTTATCTCTAAGCCACTAACTGTCTACTGCGACAATGAAGCTGCAACCTTTTTCTCCAAGCATGATAGGATAACCAAAGGTTCCAAACACATGAACCTTAAATACCTACTACTGAAGCAAGATGTTAAACTAAAGAAAATTATTGTTGAATCGATAAGTACAGACTTACAAGTGGCAGACATATTCACGAAAGGACTACCTCTAAAGACCTTTCAGAGACATACTGATAGCATGGGTCTTGCAGATAGTTCCTAATTATCTTCTTATTATGCCATTTATTTTGTACTTATCTAGACATAACAATTATTGAGCTCTTAATAATTTAGACATCTTTTATTTCTGTTTTATAATGTGTACACATTTACATTTAGATAAATGATAACAGAAATAGTCTTTTGCTTCAAGACATTATGTGACCATTAAGTTATGCTCATTTACGGTCTAGTTATGAAAGTTGTCAATGTCATAGTACATGGAAGTAAGCATGTTGCAAAATAACGTGTACACGTCATGACTTCCATTGACCACTAGATTAGCCAAGACACTTATGATAACTGACTAAAGAAAAGTTTAGCATATCATGCGCGCCTTATGACCTTAATACGAAAACATTAATGGATTTTACTATTGACCAAGTGGGAGACTGTAAGGAAATTTGACCGTTTTGTAAGGAAATTAATACGAACGTTTCCTTCTTCATTATGTGGTACATTAATGGACCGTTTCCTTCCTCAAACGTTTCCTTCCTCATTATGTGGTCAATAGAATCTAAAGGGTTTTCCTATTAATATGCTATTAAATAAAACGGTTATAATCTAGGGCGTTAATTTCTCTCATCTTGATCTTGATGGACGGTCAAGATTAAGTCTACAAATCTGAAAATTTGGTCCTCTCTCTGCCTATAAATATTAACCTTTGCCCATCACAAAGGAAATAAGAAAACACATAAAGAAAATATAGGAAAAGAGAGAGAAACTATTCTCCTTTATCCATTGATACAGCCTTCGACAACAACCATTGCTGATTCGTATACAAGATGTCTGGAGGTATGTTTTATCAATTCATTACATATGTGATAATCATGTAATTCTAGATCTTAGGGTTTATATTATTCGCAAGATATAGATTACAAACATGTCACTGAAACAACATATCACATGTCAATAAACCTTGGAATCACGCTACGCAAATTTTGAAGTTATGACCTCTCGCACCAAAGCCGAATCATTTAACCACTGAGACAATGGTGCTTGTCCCAATGGGGTAAGAAGTATGTTATAACTTCTACAATCATGAAGCTAAGGACGACGACTCCTTGGAGCTGCTTATCATGTGCTCTTTTCAAGTCAACTGCTGGAAAGGAAGGGGAACAATATAAATGCAATAAATGTGATTTCTCAATGGTTGACCCTGTCAATAGGTATGCTACTTCATAATTTTTTTTCTATATATTAATATTAATAAATTTGATTTATTATACAATGACTGTGTGGTGGATACCCTCTCAACATGGACATCTTAGATGCATCAATGTCAGCCACTATGACTGCGTTTGATCGAGAAGCTAAAACAATTACAAGGCTAAAAGTTGATGAGCTGATACGCATTTCAAACATGGTTACTAATCTTCCTTTTACCAATTTATGCTTACCTATGATTATAGACAACATTTTACATTAGCTTTCTAAAATTCCCCACTAATACACATACTTCTAATACATTATCTACTACACAATAATTTTACTATGCAGGAAAACGGAGCTGATAGGGTACAAACTATTTTTGAAAAAACTGTTGGGGTGGACGGCACCGTTCGAATTCAAAAACCAACTAATCACGAGATGAATAACAAAGACATCTACTTAACAGCAAGGAAAATTGTCAAAAAAATAAAAGAGGACCAATGCGGCGATATTCAATTTCAGGTTACCTTATATTTTAAATATAATATTTCCAAAGCATATAGTCCATTGCTGTTATAATTCAAACGTTTTAACACTTACTCTATGTATCTATATGCTACTTGATTGACTATATATTTCATTCTTTAATGTGCTGCATAGACGGAGGAAAGACATTTTCCTTGGATCCTCAAGAACAAATTCATAGTACTGACGGTTGTTGAAATATTAAACTTGATTTGTTAATTTCTAGAAGTTTCTTTTTATTAAAGTTTCTAGAGTCTTCTTGTATTTGATAGAATTTGGTGAGAGCTCTAGAATTTTATATTAGTTTCTAGAAATAAGAATTATGTAATTGTCATGTTTCTAGAGTATTCTATATCTAGAATGTTCTATTGAGTCATATAAATAGAGGAGCTCTCCCCTCATTTTGTATCAAGCAAGAAATAAATCATCAATAAAGAAAAGTTTTCTACAATAAAATAAAAAAAACTCCTCTTTCTTATATTCTCTTCCTCTTTCTCCTAAAAAATATTCAACAAAGTGGTATCTGAAAGAGGTTTAAAAAAATATAGAGATGGCGAATAATGGCGTTCCCCTACAAGTTCCAATGCTTACCAAGAACAATTATGATAATTGGAGTTTAAGGTTGATGGCTCTCCTTGGAGCACACGACGTGTGGGAGATAGTTGAAAATGGCTATACTGAACATGAGAATGAAGATGGTTTATCTCAAATTCAAAGAGATGGTTTGAGAAAATCAAGGACAAGGGACAAGAAGGCTCTTTGTCTAATTTATCAAGCATTGGATGATGATACCTTTGAAAAAATTTCTGGATCAAAGACGGCCAAAGAAGCATGAGAGAAGCTTCGAACGTCTTACAAGGGAGCTGATCAAGTCAAAAAGGTACGTCTTCAAACTTTAAGAGGAGAGTTTGAAACTTTGCATATGAAAGAAGATGAGCTTGTTTCTGATTACTTCTCAAGAGTTCTAGTGGTAAGTAATAATCTTAAAAGAAATGGTGAGAAGTTAGATGATGTAAGAATTATGGAGAAGATTCTTGGATCATTAGATCCAAAGTTCGAACATATTGTCGCCATCATTGAAGAAACAAAAAACTTGGAGACCATGTCAATAGAGGAACTTCTAGGCTCATTGCAAGCTTATGAAGAAAAGAAAAGGAAGAAGGAAGAGACTGTGGAGCAAGTCCTTAAGATACGGATTGATTCAAAAAAGGAAGAAAGTAATCGAAGCCAACAAAGATGAGGTGGTGGCCAAGAAAGAGGAAGAGGTCGTGCATATGGACATGGGCGAGGTTGGAGGCCCAACTATGAAAACAACAACAGCAACAACAATAAAAGAGGAGAAAGCTCAACAAGAAGTCGTGGGAGAGGAAATTCAAGGTATGACAAGTCACGTGTTAAATGCTACAATTGTGAGAAATTTGGACATTATGCTTCTGAATGTAGAGCTCCAAAGCATAATAAAGTTGAAGAGAAGACCAATTACGTTGAAGAAAAAAGCCAAGAGGATGATACATTATTACTAGCTTACAAAGAAAATGAAAAAAGAGAGGAAAACCAATGGTACCTAGATAGTGGTGCAAGCAACCTTATGTGTGGAAGAAAAAATATGTTTGTGGAGCTTGATGAATCAGTGAAGGACAATGTGGCATTTGGAGATGAATCAAAGATAGCAGTGAAAGGTAAAAGAAAGGTTCTTATCCGATTGAAGAATGGAGAGCACCAATTCATTTCCAATGTTTACTATGTGCCAAACATGAAGAGCAACATTTTGAGCTTAGGACAACTCTTAGAGAAAGGTTATGATATTCGATTAAAAGATGATAATCTTTCTATAAGAGATGGTGCAAGTAACTTCATTGCAAAGGTACCAATGTCAAGAAATAGAATGTTTATGCTCAACATTCAAAGTGATGTCACACAATGCCTTAAGGTGTGCTATAAAAGATACTGCTTGGCTTTGCCATCTTCGTTTTGGACATCTTAACTTCGGAGGACTAGAGTTGCTATTCAAGAAGGAAATGGTAAGAGGATTACCATGCATAAGCCATCTAAATCAAGTGAGCGAAGGATGTTTACTTGGAAAATTTAAAATGAGATTTCCAAAGGAGTCATACTCAAGAGCTAAAAAGCCGTTGAAACTCATTCATACGGATGTGTGTGGTCCGATCGAGCCAAGTTCACTTGGTAAGAGTAACTATTTTCTTCTTTTCATCGATGATTTTTCAAGAAAAACATGGGTGTATTTTTTAAAATAGAAATCAGAGGTTATTGAGAACTTCAAGAAGTTCAAGGCCCATGTTGAGAAGGAAAGTGGCCTTATGATTAAAGCCATGAGATCTGACCGTGGAGGAGTGTTCACATCAAAAGAATTCCAAAAGTATTGTGAAAATAATGGAATCAGACGACAACTGACAGTGCCTAGATCCCTCCAGCAAAATGGAGTAGCAGAAAGGAAGAATAGGACAATTCTTGAAATGGCAAGGAGTATGCTCAAAAGTAAGAGGTTGCCAAAGGAATTTTGGACGGAAGCTGTGGCATGTGCGGTTTATCTATCAGACCGATCTCCAATAAGAAGTGTGTGGGGAAAGACACCATAAGAAGCATAGAGTGAAAGGAAGCCTGGTATTTCCCATATAAGAGTCTTTGGAAGCATAGCTCATGTACATGTACCAGACGAGAAGCGAAGCAAATTGGATGACAAAAGTGAGAAGTATATTTTCATCGGTTATGACACCAACTCTAAAGGATATGAGCTCTACAATCCTGATACGAGGAAGATAATAATTAGTCGAGATGTTGTGTTTGATGAAGAAGGAGAATGGGATTGGAGATCACATAATGAAAATTACAACTTCTTTCCATACTTTGAAGAAGATGAAATACCACAACCAAGGATCGAGCAATTAAGGGAGGAGCCTACTTCCCCACTAGTTTCTCCCACCATAAGTTGTCAAGAAGATGAGAGCTCAAGTGACAGGGCTCCACGCTTTAAAAGCCTTCAAGAAATTTATGAGGTAACAGAAAATCAAGACAATCTTACTCTCTTTTGTTTATTTGCGGATTGTTAGCCTATGAACTTCCAAGAAGCTTTGCAAAAGAAGAGTTGGAAAATGCTATGGACGAAGAAATCAAGGCCATCATAAAGAATGACACATGGGAGTTAGCTTCACTTCCAAAAGGACACAAGGCGATTGGTGTGAAGTGGGTATACAAAGCAAAGAAAAATGCCAAAGGAGAAGTTAAAAGATACAAAGCAAGATTGGTGGCAAAAGGCTATAGTCAAAGAGACGGCATTGACTATGATGAGGTATTCGCTCCAGTCGCTCGATTAGAAACTGTTAGACTAATAATCTCTTTAGCAGCTCAAAGTAGTTGGAAGATACATCAAATGGATGTGAAATCTGATTTCTTAAATGGAGTTCTTGAAGAAGAAGTTTATATCGAGCAACCACAAGGCTATGAAGTCAGAGGAGAAGAAGACAAGGTTTTGAAGCTAAAGAAGGCACTTTACGGGTTGAAACAAGCTCCAAGAGCTTGGAATGCACGAATTGATAAGTACCTCCAAGAGAGAAACTTCATCAAATGTCCATATGAGCATGCACTCTATATTAAAATCCATAATGGTGATACATTGATTATATGCTTGTATATAGATGACTTGATCATCACAGGTAGCAATCCAAGCATGTTTCAAGAGTTTAAGAAAGAGATGACGAAAGAGTTTGAGATGACTGATATTGGGCTCATGTCTTATTACCTCGGCATTGAAGTAAAACAAGAAGATAAAGGCTTTCTAATCACTCAAGAAGACTATGCTAAGGAAGTATTGAGGAAGTTTAAGATGGATGACTCTAATCCAGTTTGCACACCAATGGAATGTGGAACCAGGTTGTCAAGGCATGAGGAAGGAGAAAAAACAAACTCAACACTCTACAAAAGCTTGGTTGGAAGCTTGCGATATTTAACGTGTACAAGACCTGACATTCTATATGCGGTAGGAGTTGTGAGTCGATACATGGAGAACCCAACAATAACTCATTTGAAGGCAGCAAAGAGGATTCTTCGCTATGTTAAAGGCACAACAAACTTTGGATTGTACTACTCTATTTATGATAATTACGATTTTGTTGGATATAGTGATAGTGATTGGAGTGGAGATATGGATGACCGAAAAAGCACAAGTGGCTTCGTGTTCTACATAGGAGATACAGCCTTCACATGGATGTCGAAAAAACAGTCGATTGTCACTCTTTCCACATATGAAGCAGAGTATGTAGCTGCTACTTCATGTGTTTGCCATGCAATTTGGTTACGAAATCTACTAAAGGAGTTGAAACTGCCACAAGAGAAGCCGACCAAGATTTTCGTGGACAACAAATCAGCAATTGCTTTGGCTAAGAATCTAGTTTTCCATGATCGAAGTAAGCATATTGATACACGCTATCACTATATTAGAGAATGTGTCTCCAAAAAGGATGTGCAACTTGAATACGTGAAGACACATGATCTGATATCTTCACCAAGCCTCTCAAGCATGAAGATTTTGTCCGTTTAAGAAATCTGCTTGGAGTCACAAATCAAGTTTAAAAGGGGGTGTTGAAATATTAAACTTGATTTGTTAATTTCTAGAAGTTTCTTATTATTAAAGTTTATAGAGTCTTCTTGTATTTGATAGAATTTGGTGAGAGCTCTAGAATTTTATATTAGTTGCTAGAAATAAGAATTATATAATAGTCATGTTTCTAGAGTATTCTATATCTAGAATGTTCTATTGAGTCATATAAATAGAGGAGCTCTCCCCTCATTTTGTATCAAGCAAGAAATAAATCATCAATAAAGAAAAGTTTTCTACAATAACATAAAAAAAACTCATCTTTCTTATATTCTCTCCCTCTTTCTCCTAAAAAATATTCAACACGGTGATGCAGCACAAAAAGGCAATGCTCTAACTAATCAGGTAATGAAATAACATAATATACTAACATAACTTACTTATACACTTTGTACAATATGTCATGCATTTTACTCATTGCACAGGCTAAAGAAATCAAGCATGACAACGACAATCATACCTCACCAAGGAAACTGCGCACTGCGGGTCGAAAGGGTTAAAAAAAATACATAACTGTTAAGGTATGTCGCACTATTCTGTGCTTTACAATGAACTGCAATTTAAAGTTATACAACTATTCAAATACAAAAATACACATGTTACAACTGGTTGTGCTTGCAATAATACATTGCCCTGACCAACACATCACATGCCTACAGACTGAGCAGGAACATGCCTGCATTCCTGACTCCAGTACAAAGAAGTTGGCAAAGAGATGGAAAAAAGATGACTCGCTGTCTGCAAACAGAAACAACACTAAATAAAAATTAAAGTACAAAGCCTTCTGCTATAAGTATTTCCTTAAGACCATCTTTATGTTTGCTATTTTCATCAATATCCTACTATAGAACTTTTGTTTATCTTTATGTTTGTTATTTTCTTCAGTATCCTATTGTACTACTTTTGTTTATCTTTCTTTTTGTTATTTTCTTCAATATCCTACTGTTTTCCTTTCGTTTATGAACTGTTTTTTGTTTCTAATTCACATGTTCTTATTTATAATTCTAAATACTATTATGTTTACGCTGTTACAGTACTTATGACTTACATCTTTACATAACCATTAACCTAATGTTATTGCTATGTTTATTATATATAACTATATGCATCTGATTCGTACCATAGTTTTTTCATGTAGGGTTACTGCTTGCCAACCTAATTTTACATCAACTCAACCTTCTGCTTACCATTCCCATCCACTTATTTAAACTTATTGTTATCTTACTTTGAAGTGACACACATTTGTACTTACTTTGCATCATTTTGTCCATGATATGAACAACTACTAAATCTGAGATTGTAAATTTATCTTAACATGGTGCTATTGTATTCCATATTACTTCTCAGCTGTACACATAATAAATTGTACATGCATTTGCTTGCAAGGTTGCTTCCACTTTTTTTGAATGCATTGTGGCCACAGTGCAGAATAATATGCTTACTTTTTTCAAAACTTTATTTCGAAACTCTACGTAATTGAAAGTCAGCTTTAGAACATCGTTCCTTTATCCTTTATTTTACAACTCCATGCTCTAATGCATGAGATAGATACACTACAAGAAAATGTTATTTTCTTAGCATAATGTTACAGCGTTTTTGAGCCGGTTGCCATAAGAAATGATAATTTGACAGTAAATTACTTTAACATTGGCGCTGTGACACGTTGTAAATTAAAGGCGCTAAATTTATTTACATTCCCTTCATTTCAACAAATTCCCATTAAGCAAAAACTTCCCAAAATTTCGACTCCCCAATCCAAATTTAGTTACAAAATATTCCTCCTCCGAAAGAAAATTTCATCGTTGGTAGCCCTAAGCAGTCGTCCCCTTTGCAGGATCTTTCTCATTTGCAGTCATCCCCATCTTCGTTTCAATCGTCCCCATTGCAAGCTCATCTCTATTTGTCCTAATCCTCATCCGCTTTACAGGTTCGTGAGTGGAAGCGAGCGTTAGCCCTAGTTCCCGCTGCACAGCTCTAAGAGGTGAAAAACATTTTTTTTCTTTTTAGATTGCTTTAGACTGATCATCTGAAGGGATTTTCCCCAACAGTCTGGTATCAGAGCTGCAAGGTTGATTAAGGAGTGTTAGACGCTATGGCAGGAGATGAAGCAACTCCAGTTGTTACAAGATCATATACTAGAGGGATGTATATCGCGTTAGGATCACAGTTGGCAATTGAGAAATGAAATGGGGATAAAGACTTCGAGAAGTGGAAATGGAGGATGAAGTCTGTTCTAATGAGGAATGAATTCCATCTAGTAGTGTTTGCCCCTGAGGAGTTGACGGTTGACATCTCAGTCGCGGAAAGGAAAGAGATGGAGAAATGGACGTTTACTACTTTACAGCTAGCTATGGGAGAGAATGTTATCTCAGAGATTAGCAGTGAGACCACTGCTAGGGGCATTTGGACTAAGCTGGAGAATCTCTACTTGAAAAAATCTTTGACTAACCGTCTGATATTGCTGAAGTCATATTTCACCATGCGGATGAGAGAGGATACTTCAGTGAAGGAACATCTTAATTTCTTTGATGATCCCGTGATGAAGACAAAGACTGTTGACTTGAAGATGGATGAGGAGCAAATGTCAATGATTCTTTTGTGTTCTCTTCCGGAGTGTTACACAGGTTTCGCTAACAGCCTTATCTTCACTAGAGACACATTGACAGTGGAAGACGTGAAGTCGGGCCTTCTATCTGAGGGCTTGAGAGATCAGATGAAGGAGATAAGTGAAGGAAGCAGAGGTGGAAGTAGTATTCACGGCCTGTTTGTTGAAAGATGTAGAGAAGATAAGAAGAATTGGCACTCTAGAGGGCGTTCCAAGTCTAGGAACCCGGTAATGGTAGGAGAGGAAAGTCTAAGGATGGGAAGTGCTTTATCTCCAAGAAACCTGAAAATTGGAAAAAGGATTGTCCAGATTTTAAGAAGAAGGAAGAAGATGGATCTTCATCATTTGCGGTGGAGAAGTCTGTATCTGACGATGTGTTGTCTACAGTAGTGTCGGATGTCTCAGACCATTGGGTGCTTGACTCGGGGGCGTCTTTCCATATGACGCCTAATAAGGATTACTTCAGTTCTTTCGTTGGACGAGGGGGAAGCTCTATTCTTATGGGTAATGATGCTAGCTGTGGAGCAATGGGTGAAGGTACAGTGAGGATCAAGATGTTTGAAGGAGTGATATGCACTTTGACAGGTGTCCGGTATGTTCCAGGTCTTCGAAAGTCCTTAATTTCTTTAGGACAATTGGCATCTTTGGGATGCAAGGTAACTATCGAGAAGGATAATCTGAAGGTTTCGAGAGGTGCACTAGTTCTTATGAAAGGAGATGTGTTCCGAAATCTGTATTTGTTGAAAGGAACCACAGTTCTTGGAGAGTCATGTGTTGGAGTAGATAGTTCTCGTGCATTGGATGCCACAAAGCTTTGGCATCTCGGGTTGGGTCATATTTCAGAGAAGGGCTTAGAGTTGCTTCGAAGGCAGAAGATGATCAAAGGAGAAAGCTTCGACAAGATGGACTTTTGCCAGGAGTGTGTGTTAGGCAAGCAAACTGAAGTATTTTTTGGAGTTGGACTCCATAGATCGAGGCGAGTACTTGAGTACGTGCATACAAATGTTTGGGGACTAGTTGCTACTCCTTCTCTTGGAGGAGCGAAGTATTTTATCTCTTTCATTGATGACTTTTCTCGCAAAGTATGGGTGTATGTGATGAAGGCCAAATCAGAAAGTTTTGAGAAGTTCAAAGACTGGAAAGCGCTTGTTGAGAATCAATCTGGTTCTAGGTTGAAGGTGCTGAGATATGATAATGGCGGTGATTTGTCTCTAGGGAGTTCCTTGATTTCTATAGACAGCATGGCATTCAGAGACATTTCACTACATCCGGAGATCCGCAATCCAATGAGGTTGCGGAAAGGATGAACATGACTCTACTGGAGAAGGCTCGTTGCTTGAGATTGACGGCGGGCTTGTCTAGAGGCTTTTGGGCTGAGGCATTATCAACTGCGGCGCATATCATAAATCAAATTCCATGCTCAACCATAGATTGAAAGATTCCAGAGGAGAAGTGGAGGGGTAAAGCAGTGTATCTTGGTTACTTTCGAATTTTTGGTTGTCCTGTGTACGTTCACCATACAGGTGATGACAAGTTGGAGGCTAGAGCATATAAGGGTATACTAATGGGATACACCGATGGTATCAAAGGGTATCGAATTTGGAACTCTATTGATCGGAAGATTGTTTATTCCAAACATGTTACTTTTGATGAGTCTGCTATGTTTAATCCGAAGGAGAAGCTACCTACCACATCAGAAGATTCTGATATGCCTAAGGAGATGGAAGAAGTTCCCGTGTTCCAACCAAATAGTAGAGTTATTGTTGATGCTGTCGAGGAAAACACAGTTGATGAAACATTACAGGATAGTCCACAGGTACCTTCTAGCAGTGCTGGTGATGTGCATGAATCTTGTTCACCGACGGACTTTCTATCGGATTAGAAAACCGTCGAAAAATTTAGAAATAAAATATAACCACAAGCGCACGACGTACTATTGAAGTACGTGGCGAGTACGAGTCGATCCGCAAGGAATTGATGATTTTAAAATTCTATTCAATCAAATTAAACCAAAGTCGAGTGAAAGTTAAGCTAGAGAATTAGAAAATTAGCTAACTAACTAAAAGAAAAGAGATGCAAATATAAGAGTTAAATGACAATTTAGAGAATAAATCCACTCTCTAGATCATGTAGTTCAATACATATGAAATCATAATCTCTCTTTTTCTGTCATTAGTGCTTTAATTGATGTGTTTATCATAAGTATGGCATATTTGTGCTATTGATTAGCTAACATAAGCCATCAAACTATAACACACCCCTTAAACCACTTACCGACTTTCATGAAATTTGACAATGAAAATGAAATCCATTTTAAGTATGGTTTATTAACTATTGATTAGAAATATAAACCATCAAATTTTAATTTCAAATCACTTTCTTTTGCCATAATCATATTTTGACGAAGAGGCAATTAGTGTTAGTGATTGTTTAAGCGTAGCCTATTTGATGTCAACAATATAGGCTATAAAATTCAAAGCAAAAACAACTAGTAAATCATTTCTATCATCATCATTAAGCACAAAAAGAGAGCATGAATTAACAAATAGTTGAAGCTACATAATTAGAGAGCTTCATTACCCCTAAATTGAAGGGGTTTAGCCTTTCATATTTGTCATTTGATTAACAAATGTAGCTAGCAACATGAAAGCAAAAAAAAAAGGAAAATGAAAGCTTAATGAAAAAGAGAGCTAATTAACAAGAATTAGAACTATTCAACTTGCATGAAAGTAAATTTACACTACA
Organism: Allium fistulosum; assembly: GCA_030737815.1. Classification (NCBI taxonomy): domain Eukaryota; kingdom Viridiplantae; phylum Streptophyta; class Magnoliopsida; order Asparagales; family Amaryllidaceae; genus Allium; species Allium fistulosum. The sequence continues at coordinate 14,178,495 of JASFAW010000014.1, forward strand.
ACATGAAAGGAAATAAACAAGAAAGGAAAAAGATCATATATTAAATTGCATAAAAAAATTATATGAAAATAAAAATGGCTAAGTAGCCATGAAAAAAGAAAGAGAAGAGCTTGTTTATTTGTGAGCCTAAACTAAACTAAAGAGAGACTCAGGGAGAAGAGTTACATGAAACATAAGGGGTCTTTATACATGTATGAAACCCTAATTCATATTTTTTGGGAATGCCCAAAATACCCTTGAGAAAGTGTGGAGGCCAAGTAATCATTAGCTTCTACTAATCATCATTTAAGTGTATATGAAGCCATTAATTCCATAAGCATGTGCATTAGCCTCTAATTTGTACATTAAGGTAGGTGGGTAGGTGGAGTCCTCCATTATCATGCCTTTGAATTATTTCCATCCTCATTTCTTTATCTTCACTCTTGTGAATGCATACATCTTCATGAAATCACTTGTATATGAAGCCAAATTCCTATAAAATAATATAGAAATTTCGAATTAAATTTTCTCAAATTAATATATGCACAAAAATGACCATTTTGCCCTTGGATGAAGATGAATATGTGACGATTTGAAAATAATATGAATTTTGGTTTAAACAAGTTAAAATGCCCGATATGATCATTTATTTAATTTAAATAGATTAAATATGGTGGTAAAAATATGCACATTTACGTGCACATCAAATATAGAGGAAGTTCAGTTCAAGGTGGAGCTGGAAGAAGTTTAGGCTAAGAAGTACCTACCCGGGTCAGTCGTAGGACTATTAGGCCGCCCGATAGGTATGGTGATTGGCAGTTTGCGAACCTTAGCCTTGGTGATCAGTTTGACTATGCCCTACATGTGGTTCTTGAGGAGCCGCTTGACCTTGATGAAGCTTTGAAGTCATGTAACAGTTCAAAGTGGATGTGCGCTTTGGAAGAGGAGTTAGAGTCGTTGAAAAAGAACAAGACTTGGGATTTAGTACCACCTCCTCAAGGAAGCCGAGCTATAGATTGCAAATGGGTGTTCAAGGTGAAGGATGATGGGAGATACAAAGCTAGATTAATTGCTAAAGGGTTTTCACAAAGAAAGGGATTGGAGTATGATGAGATATTCTCTCCAGTAGTGAGGCATACGTCCATCCGCATTTTGCTCGCTATCGTCGCAGCTCAAGACTTGGAGCTGGAACAACTGGACATAAAAATTGCTTTCTTGCATGAAGACTTGGATGAGACAATCTACATGAAGCAGCTAGAAGGATTTATTGTAGATGGGAAGGAAAATTGGGTTTGCAAATTGAAGAAGTCATTGTATGGACTTAAGCGGTTGCCTAGACAATGGTACAAGAGGTTTGACTCTTTTATGCTTTCACTTGGTTTTGATCGTAGCATCAAAGACGCTTGTGCGTACTTCAAGCATTTAAACAATGGTAGATGAGTGTACCTACTCTTGTACGTGGATGATATGTTGATTGCTTCCAAGGATAAGGTTGAAATCGATAGTTTGAAGCTAAAGCTAAAAGCGGAATTCGAAATGAAGGACCTTGGAGAAGCAAAGAAAATTTTGGGTATGGAAATCCAAAGGGATAGAAAGCTAGCACTTTTGAGCCTCACTCAAAAGGAGTACATTCGAAAGGTGCTTGCTCGGTTTAGCATGGAAGGGGCAAAGGCAATCAGCACACCCATGCCTTTGCACATACAGCTTTCTAGTAAAGACTCTTCGATCTCGGAAAAGGGCAAGGATTATATGATAAAGGTCCCATATGCAAGTACAGTTGGCAGCTTGATGTATGCCATGGTCTGCACTAGGCCTGACATTGCACAGGCGGTTGGATTGGTTAGTAGATTCATGGCGAATCCAGGAAAGACGCATTGGGAAGCAATGAAGTGTATCTTCAGATACCTTAGAGGAACTCCAAACCATAGATTTGTCTTTGGCGGCAGAAGGAAAGATTTCAGCTTGGTTGGGTTTTGTGATTCTGACTATGTCGGTGATAGAGATCGAAGGAAGTCAACCTCCGAATATGTGTTCACCATTGGTGGGATAGCGATCAGTTGGAGGGCGAGGTTGCAGACGATTGTGGCTTTGTCTACTATAGAGGCAGAGCTCATAGCTGCGGCTGAAGCAGCTAATGAGACACTTTATTTGAGGCGACTGTTGTGTGATTTAGGCTTTGTATATAAAGGCATCAATGTGTACTGTGATAGTCAGAGTGCAATTTACTTAGCTGAAAATCCGACGTTCAGCTTGAGGACGAAGCATATTGAGGTGAGATAGTCGTTCCTTGCCTCGATGAGTGGAGAGAAGTTAGTTCGTCTTCAGAAAGTTCACACAAAGAAGAATGCATCAGACATGTTTACCAAGTCGTTGCATGTTGCTAAGTTCGAGCATTGCTCGGATTTGATTCGCTTATGAAGTGCTAGGTGCCATAGGGTGGCACGGGGGGAGAGTTGAGATGGTTCATGGAAACATTCGTTTTCATGGTTGAGATTGATAGGCTCTACATGGACTGGGTACTTCGAACACTTTGTTGACGGGCGGTGGCCTTGCCGGAGTTCGTTGACAGAGTGCAATGGGTGATGACATTGCCGAAGCTCATTGGTTAAGTATCCATTGCCTGAAGCATGAAGGTGTAGTTGAAGTTGAAAGGCTTGTATGGAATTCGGTATCAAGGTGGAGATTTTTAGAGATGATACCTGAATTCGGGAAGAGGCCATTGGAGAAGCTCATGGAGGAGAAAGCCGAAGCCCTAGGAGCAGGAGATGAAGACCGAACCAGCAAAGTGGTTCGGTGGAGGAAGCTGATTTGCCGGACCAAATCAATGGTCCGGTGTTGCTTGGATTTGCTGCTCCAGAGTTCTGGAGCAGTGGCGACTTCGTTCGGTGATTGAAGAAGACCGAACGAGAAACTTCATTCTGTAAACAAGAGAAGTGGAGCGGCATTGGTTTGGAGTGGTGAAGGAAGACCGAACCAAATTTATCGTTCGGTGATCTGGTGATGCCGAACGAAATATTTCGTTCGGTATTTGCCGAACCAAGTAGGTGAAGAGGAAGACCGGTCCAGATTTCTCGTTTGGCAATTGGGAGATGCCGGTCCAGACTTGAAGTGTACTATGCCGAACCAAATGCCAAGTGTCATATGCCGGACCAAACATGCCGAACCAAATCTTGAGCTTTCATATAGATGCTACCCCTCCTCGTATCTTCACTCTATAAATAGAGGAGCTTCTGGACAACAATGGCAGCCGAAATGGACAACTTAGCTTCAGTGATTAATAAAATCTCCTCTTCCCAAGTGGACGTACACTGCCTCGCTGTAGTGGAACCACTATAAATACTGGTGTTATTTATTTTTCTACATTGCATTGATTTGTGACTGTTTGTTCTGGTGTTCATCTTTTATTTGTTCTGTCTCACTACAATCACGATCCAATTGTTTTCTACTGTGTTGGGTTTTAAATCCCTTAGATTGATCATCTGAAGGGATTTTCCCCAAATTTCATGATGTTTGTTTTAGCATTATATAGAAGTAGTAGATGATATGAGGTATGCAAATCAATGGTTATCCTCCTTCACTAGAGAGATCAAATGATATCCAATTCGTTAAATATCCTGTGATGTTGAATTATTATAAGCAACAAGAATAGTAAAAATGGAAATGATATTAGGACACCATCCTGTTAACCTTTTACATTAACCAAAGAGATTATTCTCAGTTATCAATTTCAAGCATTACATGTAAGTAAAAATATGTGTAGAGAAGCACATGCATAGCAAATGGGGCATTTATATTTTCATACATAAACTGCAAATTTATCAAGAATTCTTATGATTGACCCACTGGGATATTAATATGTTCTTGGTTAGGACCATTCTGTCCAAAATTAAGTAAATCATAGAAGAGAAAAAGTCAACAAAAAAAGTCAAAAAAAACATTTTTTTGTTCAAAAATTGTAGATATACCTTACTGTTTTCTTTTCGATACATGAATAAATTTTATCTTGACCTTAATTCGCAATCCTCACATTTATATTATCGAGCTAATTGTTATAATCAAGTATTGTGATAGATTGATCTGTATTTTGATGAAAAGAATATAGCAATTAGCTTTCTGATGCTTAAAAACACACGCGATAATAATATATGTACTAGTGGTTATTGTTAGAGTTCGATGCGGTTGGATTCAGTCCAAACACCCATTAGTTGTGACTTGTACGTATGACTTAAACCATTAATATTACATGTCAACCAACTCTCATTTGGACAACACATCTTTCAATTTATAGTCGATTTGGGACTATATTTAATTTTCAACAACTTCGCCACTCCAACAGCTACATGTTATGTAATTGTTTGAAACTGTTTCCGTTGCACCAAAATTTGCATAGCAATCCACATAAGTCAGCAATTCCTACAACATGAATTTTAGTTTTTCTCTGCGCATACCTTGTTTAATTTAAAACAAGTGCGTATCATAGCATGTAAGGGAGAGAGAGATTTGATCACTTTTCATAGTGTAATGTATGGAATAAAATACTCAATCCCATATTAAAATAAATTGCATTACATGTAGACCTCTCATATAAAATATGATATCAATATCATATAAAATGTATCTATTATATTGCTGATTTATTTTGCTAATTTTTTGACTTTTAATTTACAGGTAGATAGATATCTTTGATGCAAAAAATGTCGCAACAAGTTATGGATTCAAAGTTATTTTTGCTGCTAGAACTACAGTTTGGTTTGTACACTTGTATGTATTACTACTTTGATCACTAGCTGCTACTTGTTCTATATTGTTTATGAAATATTATCGATGTATTATATATGTTTTGATATAAGAATATTGTGTATTTTGATTATGCAATGTAACATGTTGATTATGAGATGTGCGATTAATATAAAATGTTGATTATGAAATGTGCTATTACTACGGTATGTTGATTTTAAATATTTTTAGTATATAAATTGGGATTGATGGGTATCGAAATGGAACCTGTGCAAGGCAAAACACAAAAATCCCAATTGACGGTGTTTTTAAACTACTGTGTAAGCCATCAACGGCGTTTTTAAAAGGTTGTGGTAACTTTTAATGGCGTTTTAAAACTGTGGTTACTTTTGACTGCGTGTTCGAAACGTTATAAAAGGGCTGTTAAAAATGAAGAGAACACAATAAAAAGAACACTCATAGCAACCCATAAACGTTATAAATAAATATCAAGCAACGATTGGAACACCAAAAAAAGAATTCAGAGTAAAAGCTTTACGTTGTATATGTTTAACATAACAAAGAATTAAACGCCATAAAAAACTTATCTTAGCAAGAGATAACAGCCATGAAATAAATTTGATGGCATAAATCGAACGCTAAGAAATTTTTTAGCTCATAGCATAAACGCTATAAAATGTATTGATATCATCAACAAAATACAATTAAAAATCACTTTTTACAGCGGTTAATATATTGCTATAGTATGTTCCTGATCTGTAATGGCATGTCGTTACACAACGTATTTAAAAACGTTGTTAAAACCTTTTATAGAGTTTTTGAACACTATAAATGTCCAGTTTGTTGTAGTGATATATGGTTTTCAACTGTATTTCAAACAACTTCATTTCAATTACCAGTACATCAAACTTTATGCTCATTGATAAAATCAAAGGTTGATCAAATCAAAAGTATCGATATTCAACTTTGAATTCACTGCTACATGATACAACGACCCGTGTGCGGAGCACGGTGTTCCAATCTAGTATCCATTACTGTGGAAAAATTATCGTGGATGTAAAAAATTGCGAAAAAGCGCCGATGAATTTTAAAAAAGGTATGATATTTGCATCTAAGCATGAGATATTTACAGCAGGGAACTTTTGGTAAACCTTTTTAAATTCAAAATTAAACCGGTTTGGATCGACTAAAATAAGGTACTTTTTTGCTTTTTCAAGACCAAAGCATATTCATTTTGACTTTCAAAAGGCAAGAAAGTAACTTACACAAGTGGATATGCTACAAAAACTATTGTAAAAGTGCTTTGGTAAAAATAGGTGGAATTTGAGGGATGTTTGGTTAATTTAACAATCTGAGCACGTGCTCTGAAGTACATTTTAACATTTTCCTTATAGCAAACACTTTTATTTTTAGTTTCAACCAATTTTTATAACTATAAATATTTTGCTGTTTCTTGAACTGAAAATACTAGCGTTTATACATAAATATTAAAATAAATTAATTCTGGTCATAAGAACCCACGATAAAGTGCAAATCTGATTTTCAAAAAATGAAAAAAATTATTTTCCAAATAATTTTCGACTGTAATTTAAAACTTGGTTTTGAGGAGAGTATTTCGCATACCAAACTTAAAAATAATGGATGTATCCATTGATGGTACCTATATGGGTGACTAAGGATGTAAAGATGCGTCTTCACCTAGCAAAAAAGGCACATGAAGAATAAAATAAACAGATTTGGAAAAATGTTTTGGAGGGGTTAGAATATAGGGCTCTTGGCATTTTCTATCAAGTCAAAAAAAATATAGGGTTTGGAGGGGTTGGAAAAAGGGTTTGGAGGTGTTGAACTTTACGAAAAACTAAATCAACATATTACATGTTTAAACAGATCAAAGTAGTAATCTCATGAAACTAATTATTTCATGCTGGAGCCTGGTTCAGTTAGTACTTGCGCAAATTTGGAGCGCGCAAGTATTAATTTTTTTTAACTAAAGCTTGCGCATTCCATAATTACGCAAGCTATATAGGTGTGTCAAAAGGGTAGAAATGGGTTGCATAAGGGTTGCATAGAAATTGATTCAACTCTTTTGACATAATTTTTAATCCAACCCTTTTAAACTTTTTTTTAATGTGGGTTAACCCTTAAGACCCGTAAAGCAAATATTTATCAATTTTAATAATAAGCAAATATTTAAACACACTCATATATAATTAATACACTCATATATAAGAAACCGCTCAGCTCATGTACTTGTTTTTTAGCAGCAGGTGGTAAGAACTGCAAGCATGAAATAATACGTAGGTAAAAAGTTGTGTAAACAGCAAAAACAGCTAGATAGACCTGTTCTTTAAGTTGACAGAAGCAATATCTTATAAAGAAGAAACGAAGAAACAACAAAAGCAGCTACATATTCCAAACGTAGTCCTCAAATATAATAGTCTGTCTAAACCATATCATCAATAAACATATAACCAATAAGCAAGTTCTAAAACATGTTTTTGAACCAAAACAGGTCCTAAACTTATCAAAAACAAACTAAACATAGCCCTGAAGGTTATTTCTTCACGATTCACTAGCATGTTCTTCTCCAAACCTGCATATAAAATAGTAGACAATTTATAGCAGCGACAACAAAACAGCAGCACTTCTGGAAAAGCATGTACAGGCAGTAAATTGAGTATCATAGAAAAGTTACAAAATAAAAGCATCTACAAATCACCACTGAATGAATTTCTCGACAAATTCAATGAAACAAGACCCTGGCATACATTAAAGAAACTTTGATCAAACCTAGCACACAAATACATACATAAATAAGTCTTTAACAAACTTTTGAAAATAAACAAGAGCTGATCGAAGTACATGCTATGCTGATATATTTACTTAAGCTTGCCATATTGAATATCAACATCTCAGATTGTCATGACAAAAAAAAGAAGAAAAAAAATTTGTGGTTGGCATCAATCTTGTACAGGCTAATTTGTAAGTGGATAGGAATGTAGGATGTAGGATGAACAACACAACAAACATGCATAAGATTGAATGGTCACTCTTGGTAATTTAGAATTAACTTTTGCTACATATTCCCGTAATTTAGGATTTGCTAGTAAAACCATGCCTGTTTCTGAAGCTTTATTTTCAATTATGCAATCCGAACTGAGTCACCATCTTCGTCTTCATCTACAGCAACATCTGCAGCCATATTGCAATCAGGTAAGTAATCAACAACAAGACTAATTTTACCATTGAGCATTTGGTCTATTAACTAAAAAAAAAGAACATTTGATAAAACAAACAAATTAAGCGTTGATAAAATTTGTAGTCCTTTTATTTTCTTTCTCCAAACAGTAAATGAATGATGCAAATATAGCTAAATGAGGAAATTAGTTATGTTTAAACTCAAATATAAAGATGGTAGAAAGAAAAAATGCGTTGGCAACTATAGCTACAATATTTGAAAAAGATATCAAGGTTATTCAAAAAGTTTGGCTGCAATTTCAATAGTTCATCATATAGAAATTTATTTATAACTCTACTAATATAAAACGTCGACGCGGTATATATTGCATATGGTCTTTTCCAAATTGTATTAGAAAAGTCTCTCATCCTCTGTACACCGTACTAACTTACCAGAATTGCATCAAATGCATACTTTATAAGTTTATATAAAAAATAGATGATCAAATATATCACCAATTGCATATATATGTCAGAGGCACCGACATAAGTAGCTTTCCAAAGAAGTTTTTGCCTTATAGTGTGGCGCAGCAGCCAGGATTTCATATTGGCGAGGTCATGAAATTAAACAGTTTGGGTTTTGGGGACGATAAACCCCATTTTTTTAAATCCATTAACATAACAACTTCGCTAATATTCATTCATGAATTCAGTTTTGCATTAGCACAAATCAGCTAATGAACCCATAAGCATAACAGCCAATTCATCAATGACTGTCATCGTGTGGTTGTAATAATAATTAGTTAAATTTCAAAAATCAAGCAATCGATTTTCAGGGTTCTTCCAAACATATCAAAAGAACTCTTTTCAATCAACGACTAATTTCAGCACAATCAGATTTTTAAGTTAAAAGAAATTACCCTATTCTCAAATCAATCAGAAAATAGACGAAATCGAACAGCGAACCGATAACCCTGATATCGTGCGCAAGCATCTACGTATATACTCAAAGGACTGGCTAACTTGAATCAGCACCACTGGGTCAATTTGGAGAAGATCAAGTCGACGAACGATGAATTAGGTCAAAATCGACGTGAGGAAGATTCGTAGGTGTGAAGAAGAACAAATCAACTCGACCCAATTAAAGAACAGTTTGAATCGACGAAATAACAAGTAATCGCCATTGATTTAGGGTTTGGAAAGTAACTGGGTGGAGTCGGCAACAACGTTAAACAGGTTGCATTAAGAGTAACAGGTTGAACGGGTTGCTTTAAAAATTATTTGAAAAATGGCCCGGCCTGTCTAAAATAAGGTTAAAAGGGTAGGGTTAAATGGGTTTATTGAATTTTGACAGGCCTAAAGCTATATTTAAGGCTTGCGCAGTTATGGAATGCGCAAGCTCATTTTCAAGGATCAAATAGACAGAGAGCACAAATCTGACCTCATTTTACCCATTTTCTACTTTCTTTCCAAAACCCTCCCCATTTCCCATTTCAAACTCATTCCAAATCCATTTTTCTTTATATCCAAATCCTCAATCACCTTATTAACCAAATAGTTGCTAAACTATATATGGAATCATCTTCTTCAACGTTACAAAACAAATGTAATTATTAATGTTTTTGGAAATTTTGATCAAATTTTGCTATTGTTGATGGTGTTGAAAAGGAAGAGTTATTGGTGTTAGAAATGTTAATTACAAGGCAATGTTGTTGTTATTGTTGAATTAGTTGTTAATGTTTAATAACCTAGGAAACCCTATTTAAGTAGTAGTAAATTGAAAACCCTAATTTATATATTAATGGTTTATTGTTTATTTCGACGGTAGACATGAATGTTTGGGAGATGGACGATGAAACGTTGGTGAAACATTGTAATGAACTTAAAGCGAAAATCAGTGTTGCAAGCTCAAGTCATATTGACTTTGATGTTGATCATGTTCCGGAAACACAGTTTGAAATAATACCGCATAAATTTTATTCTGGACCATCAACCTTACACGCTTGTTTACGTGAAGTTGTTTCTGCCAAAAGATCCAGTCATCAAATTATAGTTGATGGAAATTTGTTGACGCCTATACATCCTGTTGGTTCATCCATGCCAAGGGGATAATGACCATATCCAAATTATTATTGCGGAGATATGAGTGTAGTGGTTGTTTGAAGAAAGGAAAAGAATGCCGGGCGAAGATTTTTCAGTTGTAGTTCGTACAATGAACATAGACTGAATCCTCGTGAAGTTGATTATTGCAATTATTTTAAATGGATTGATCAACCCTTGTGCAAAAGGGGACTCAAGTATGCCCACGAATTGCAAGCCGAAATCAGTCGTCTGAAAAAGGTGAATGAAGAACTAAGGGAAAGTGGTGGGAGACCTAGATTTTGGTATACGTTTGGGACTAGGTTAACGTTGTCAAATTTGGTTTCTATGTTGAAATGTAGTATTTTTATTATGATGTTCCGAAAATGTTTGTTTTTGTTGTAACCCGTACTGTGTGCTAGCTAAGCAGTTTATTATGTTGGTGAAATACATTTGGTAGTGTTGACTGTGTTGTTGAAATATATTAGTTACGTTATTATATTGATTTGCTTGTTTGATTTTTTTTAAAGACTGATTTGACTGCTTTTGGTTGAAGATTGCCTGCGGAAGCAAAATATACTTGGGAAAATAAGGTATTAATTCATCAAATTTATGTATAGAATTATGTCACAAAATCAAGATTTTGAATGTGGTATTGCAATTGATTTTGTAGATAATGTCAGCGGTTCCAACTATATTTTACTTTGATGGGGAATTGTTGGTTGATGATGAAGGTAAACCTAGATATGTTGGCGGGAAGCGAAAAGGATCGACAATAAAAAACCAGTGTAGTTTTGAAGAGCTTAAACAAAGGGCATTTGAAGTGACAGAAGTAAATCCAGTGATATATAATTTAAAATTAGCGGTGAAATGGGTTCGGGATGATGGTGCATCCGCTATTGATTCGGAAGACGATGATGATTTGAACTCCACCTTTTCGGTTGGAATGAGAGTGATAGAAATATATGTTGCAAAAGTGGAACATGATAATGTGGTCAAAACACAAGCGCCAGTAATCCCTGTGGATGAGTATGTACCCACCACACAGTTACAAGAAACACAATGGTTGGCGTATCCTTCATATCTTTCAAGCCATGAAGGTGGAGAGTTTACAAACTTATTTCATAGGTACAACAGAATGGTTGGAGTCTCTTCTAATCAGGAACAAAATATGATGCATAACTCTATACATCCAAATCAGTCACAAGCGTTTGAAAGGTGAGTACTATTATACTTTGGCACTTGTATTTTGACTTACGTTAATGCAAAATATCTTACCTTTGTTTTTTGTATTTGTAGTGTTGAAGATGCATTGATTGGTTGTGATGACGATGATGGTGATGATCATGTTGATACTCCACACGAGATCGGTAGGCAATTGGATAGCATGGAAGTAGCTTGTGCGGACGATGAGGATAGAACTTGGATCCATCAAATGGAAGTTAACAATGATGCAATCATATATGCAGACATTGAGGAGGCTGATGATGTAAATGCTAAAGAAGAACAAATCATATATGAAGAGGCTCTAGCCGATGATTTATGCACGACATCAATGATGGTGGAATCGATAATGGAAAATTTTCAACTAGACGTGGAAGTGTTGGGAAGACAATGTGCTAAGAAAGGACCACAAGTTGGGTTAATTTTTGAAAGTAAGCAGAAGCTTGGTGAACGGTTATGTGAAAGAGCGATTAAATGTTTAGTTTCATTTCAAGTCCTGAAATCCCGTGCAAATCAGTACCCAGTCCATTGTGATGTGGATGAAACATGTCCTTGGCGAGTTCATGCAAGCCTTTCGGTTGGAAAATATTCAAATTGGTGGAAGATAACTACATATGGCGGCGATCACACTTGTTTAAATGCAATAATCAACTCAAACCATCGACAGGCAACTGCAAAGTTTATATGAAGCAAAATACACTACACCAATCAGCCTATTTTGTAACATTTTTCCGCTTTCAATTTGTAACGGTGATAACCGTTATAAATTTCTAATAGTTATTTCCATTACGACCATTTATCATGGTTATAACCGTTACTAAATTTGGTAATTTCATAAATAATCAAAAACAATATGGATAGGATTGTAATTTTATCTTCTGTTATTACTTATCCCATTTCTCACATTTAAGATCTCATCCTTTCACGTTTTCCTCTTTTGTTCGTTCTAGGGTTATTGCCTCTTTGTTGTACCACCACGTCCGCTGTCTTCCTCCGCCTCTACCTCCGTTGGCTACCACCGCCTCTGCCTTAATTTTCAACGACCACCTCCGCCCTTTGTTCTACCAATCTGACGAAGATGAAGACAGATTAGGGTTGCGTTCTATTTCGGTAATCGATTGCAAACTAATTTTCAAATTCAAATCAGATAATTACTTCAATGTTAATTTATTTTCTGAAATTAGGTATATTGTGCATTCGCCTGTTTTTTCTAAGTTAAACCATCGAATTGGAATAAGAGACTAGGAATATTAGTTTGAAGAGAGAGGTGCGACAATAGTATATGTTCCCAATTCATTCTTTTTCGTGGATTGTTATAGAATACAATGCCATTTGTGTGAAGAAAATGTATTAAACTCACTTGAAAATTTCAGGCTTTTAACCATCCCTTTCTTGAAATCTGACTACTTTATCTTAAAATCAGTTGCTTAATATAGACCGTGCCAACTGATTATGCATGTGTTTTATCAAAATCAGTTGCTTCTATGCTGTTTATACACAAAAATATATATTCCTAGTTCACCCTATGGTTTATTATTTGTTTCACTTGTGATGTAATGAAGTGTTAGTCTATGCTTATATCTTTACTTTTCTTAAACAAAAAGATGGGTGGTCTTATCAGTTATGTTCTTGCCAATCTGTAATTGAGGCTGAATGCTAAATCCATCTTAGAACTTCTACAGTCAGTACTCAGCCGAAAGTTCCTTATATATTCAATTGTACTATAATTATTATCCAAATGGTCAACTGCTAGTTCAAAAGCATTAACGTTGTATAATAAAGAATTATCACGACTTACAAGTTACATCTGTATATTGGGCAATAATTGCAGAATAACAATGAGTATGTGTAAAATAATTAAGCCATTTGGCCACCGAACTATGGTGCTATATGCATTTTATCTTTACAATAATGTCTCATATTTAGTGGGATCGTTAGACGATGTTGATAAAGTAAGAAGTCGAATGTAGTTTGCAGTATTTAGATACATGGCCTCTCACAGTTTGTTTAGAAGCAAGAAACCTTGGATTGAGCTTGTGTAATTCTCTTTGTTTCTTTAATTTCGTAGTAGTAGTTAATTGTTTGTGTATTGATTTGTGGCAAGGCTTTGGAAGTGTTTGATTTTTCTAAGCCAGTTAGTGGTTCATTTATTTGTTTATTGTAAGAGCGTTAGAATGGAACAAAAGTTTTTTCCCCCTCATGATTTGTATTTAATTTTTAATGTAGGTACAAGGTGACTAACTTTGACCAAATTGATCGAGGTCTAACACCTGATTCATATTAAACCTTTTTCCCTTTTTATCTTACCCTCCTCTGTTTTATATTAAAACACCCATTACAGATCTTTTGTTTAATAGTTACGTAGCTATAACTATACAATATTTTATTACCCATTAATTTTTTTATCCTATATATATGTTGTTCAACAATGCTGTCATTTTTGAATTGCAAATCAATCAACTGTTGATAATCTATCGACTAAAACGTAAATCGCATAGTGGGAAATGATGAACGAGGAAAAAAATTGCTTATTGACAAACTAAAAAACAACCACTTTGGTTTATAATTATTTACCAAGCAGAGTTATATGTTATAAAATGAAGGTCCAAAAAATAGCAGTACAGGTAGCTTTATAAGCACCAAACCCAAATAGCCTGCAATAACAGCAAATGTTACATATTTTGTTACATATGGACAAATAACTTCTATTATGTTTATTATAAACCATTATGGCACCATTTCCAGAATTATCAGTTTTTTATATCTCCTCACTGCATACCCCTCGGTTTATATTATTTACCTTAAACCCTTATTTTTGCATGGACATAAGTTGATGCAGCGCAACCCATAATTTTCCAAGGCCTAAGTCGTCCACGACATAACGAAGCTGAAGTAGAAGTTTTAGGTCATCCACGACCTAACGAAGCAGATGTAAGTCGTCCACGATTTAACAAGAATAATAAAGGGGAGCAACAGATTCAAGGCGCATCGGAGCATGATAGGTCGCATACGACTTATATGGAACGACCTAACGAAAGACTAGAACAAGGCGGTGAAGCGAGTTATACGGAAGAAGAAAACCAACGACTTAAGATAAGTCGTCTACGACCTACGACTTAGTTAAGTCGTCTGAAATCCTTAAGTCGTGAACTGGGTTAAATCGTTGAAGTCTTATTCCCTGAGTCGTCCATGTAATAAGTCGTATGTGTTTTGCACTATGTTGTAATTGTTGAGTCGTTGTATGGTGTTGTAACGTGTTTTCTTAAGTCGTTTGTACATAAGTCGTAAGTCGTATTTGTTAAGTCGGCTGAGGCGGGTTGTGTGTCGTAATCTGATAAGTCGTGAACGACTTATAGTAAGTCGTCTATTTTGAGTCATCTACTTTAGGTCGTGGTGTGATAGGTCAGAAATGACCTAAGTGTTATGCATTTTTGTATTGCGTGCGTTGTAACTTCTATAAATAGGCCGGTGGTGCCATTTGTAATAGTTTAGTTGATTTGAATAAAAACTTTTGTTTTGTTAGCTTTGTGCTTTCACCAAATTGGTAGTTGAGTGTAATCTCTTATCTCCACTTTCGGTTAATCGAGTGTGCTCGATTTAACGATTGTTGAAGCCGATTCGTGGTATCAAGTGTGCTTGATCAACGCTTGAAGAATTGAAGATCTTCTTTCACGGTATAGTGCGCTATCAACGTGACGAAGATAGCTAGAATTCGGTATCTTCGGATCAACGAATTTGGACCATTCAGTATTCTTCATTCCATCGATTGCTACTTTCATAGAATCATCATTTTGTAATTCCGCTGCTGCATCATTTTGGTATCAGAGCTTGTTTTATCCAATCATAGCTAAATCGAGTCTTGGAGCCGAGAATTTGAAGTTTGAAGTGTAGATTCAAGCAAGTGAAGTTGTACATCATTTGGTATCATCTTGAATATCCAAGCCGAGAATTGAAGTTTGAAAATGCCACCGAGAAGAGCTAATCGCCATCAAAATATTGAAGCTTTGTATAGAAGAGAAGAAGCTGATGAGATGGAGCAAAGAATTAATGAAAACTTTAATGAGAAGCTTAATGAAGGAATTAGTCGAATAGAGAAGATGATGTTAGAGATGAATCAAAATCAGAGAAGGGTTTCACCTGAATCTAACTATGGGAGAAGTAGAGTTTCACCACATTCCAATAGAGAGAGAAGTGTTGACAGTAATCATAGAAGTATGGGTCGAGATTCTTATAAAAATGTCGATGATCGGAATGTGAATGATCGTGATCGAAGGAATGGAGGTAGTAGAGATGTTGGTGGTCAGGATCGACATCGATATACATCAGATTTTGAAGAGGAGTATGATGGTGGTAGTGTACAAGGATGAGGTCAAGGAAGAAATTATTCAGAATATGATCATAAGTGGGAATCGGGAATGAAGACTGAAATTCCAGAATTCAAGGGTGGTATGCAAGCTGAAGAGTTTCTGGATTGGGTGGCTAATGTTGAAGAAATTTTTGACTTCAAGGAAGTTCCAGAACATCGTAGAGTGAAGTTATTTGCTACATGGTTGAGGGGTAGAGCTTTGGCATGGTGGCAGCAAACCAAACTTACACGTGAACGGATGGGGAAGTCAAAGGTTGAAACATGGGAGAAGATGGAGAAGTCAATGAAAGCAACGTTCTTGCCATATAATTATCAATCGCTTATGTATCAACGATTGCAGAACTTGAGACAGGGTACGAAGTCTGTGAATGATTATGCTGATGAATTTTACCAACTTATTGCCCGGAATGATATTATGGAAACGGAAGAGCAGTTGACAGCCAGATTTGTTGGAGGGTTGAGAATGCAGATCCAAGATATGGTGAATATGTTTGATCCTAGATCTGTAGCTGAAGCACACCAGAAAGCGTTAGCTTGGGAAAAGCAAGGCAGAAGAGGTGGTGGTGTGTTTACAAATTCCAACAATCAAGTGAAAGGGGCTAGTAGCAATGTGAATGTTTCAAAGGCTGTTGTGAAACCAGTTGTTAGTGAAGTTGCTAAGACCAGGGTCAATAGTGGTATCAAATGTTTCAATTGTCAGGAACTTGGTCACAAGAGCAATGAATGTCCAAAACCGAAGAAGCGAGCAATGATAGCTGAGATTGAGGATGAGGATGAAGAGGCTGAATGTTCTAATTCATTACAAGTTGAGGAGGAAGAGTTGTTGTCGGGAGACGATGGATATACATTAATGATGAGGAGGAATTGTTTGACACCGAAGCAGGAGGAAGAGACTAGCTGGTTGAGGAGTAACATCTTTCAATCAACATGTACTATCTTGGGAAGGGTTTGCAAGTTTGTCATTGATGCGGGATGCTGTGATAATATTATCTCTACAGAAGCTGTGAAGAAGTTATCAATGAAGACCGAGAAGCATCCGAAACCTTACAAGTTAGCTTGGTTGAGGAAAGGTGGGAAGGTGAAAGTTAGTCGAAGGGCTTGTGTTAATTTTTCGATTGGGAAGAAATACAAATACGAAATTTGGTGTGATGTGGTTGACATGGACGTATGCCATTTGCTGTTGGGGAGACCATGGCAATACGATAGAGCGGTGCAGGGGCGTACGAACAGCTACAGTTTTATGTTTGAGGGCACGAAAATTACTTTAGTTCCTAAGAAGCGACAACAGGAAGAAAGAAAGTTGGAGGAGATTGAAGAGCTTAAAACTTTGCTATCTTTGAAAGAGTTTGTAAAGGAAGTTGAAGAGGAGCCAGAAGTGTTTTTGTTGATGGGACGGGAGAGTCATGAAGTAGTAGAGATTCCTGAAGAAGTAAAGCCAGTGCTGGAAGAATTTGACGATGTATTTCCTGAAGAGTTGCCAACGGAGTTACCACCGTTGAGAGACATTCAACATCAAATTGATCTAGTTCCAGGAGCTGTGTTACCACACAGACCACACTACAGAATGAGTCCAAAAGAACATGAGGAGTTGAGAAGACAAGTGGAAGAATTGCTTGAACAGGGGCGTGTGCAAGAAAGTTTGAGTCCTTGTGCTGTGCCAGCTTTGTTGGTACCCAAGAAGGATGGAACATGGAGAATGTGCACATATAGTAGAGCATTGAACAAGATAACAGTCAGATACAGATTTCCGATGCCGAGGCTTGATGATCTATTAGATCAAATCAGTGCGTTTGTAATTTTTTCTAAGATTGACTTGAAGAGCGGTTATCATCAAATTCGAATTAGACCAGGGGACGAATGGAAGACAGCATTCAAGACGAGGGAAGGATTGTATGAATGGTTGGTGATGCCGTTTGGTCTATCGAATGCACCAAGTACATTCATGAGGGTGATGAACCAAATTTTCAGGCCATACATTAGGAAGTTTGTGGTAGTTTACTTTGATGATATCTTGATTTATAGTGCCAGTACAGAGGAGCATATTCGGCACTTGCGGAAGGTGTTCATTATTCTTCGGGAAGAACAATTCTACGCAGCAACTAAGAAATGTGTGTTTATGGCCCAGAGTGTCTTATTTTTGGGATACGTTGTATCGGAAGCAGGAATACAGGTAGACCAAAGTAAAGTCGAGGCAATCAGAGATTGGCCACAACCCAAGACTATAACAGAAGTTCGAAGTTTTCATGGGTTGGCGTCATTCTATCGAAGGTTTATTCCACACTTTAGTAGTGTGATGGCGCCTGTTACAGATTGTATGAAGGGCAAGCAGTATACATGGTCGGAGGAAGCGGAAGTTGCTTTTGAACGAATCAAAGAACTTTTGACGACAACACAAATTTTAGCATTACCGGATTTTCATTTATTGTTTGAGCTACATACTGATGCATCCAAGGTTGGGATTGGAGGGGTGTTGAGTCAGAGGGGGCGTGTAACGACCCGCTATTTTGGACCATTCGCATCCATTATAAGTGTATAGGTAGACACTCATGCCGAAATTGAATTGCTCAAAATACCGCGTTGTTAATTTAAATTTGGCAGAACTGAACATATACAGTAAATAAATAATCACAGATCACAGACACAGAGTAATAAGTGCAGTGGAAATAAAAGAAATAGTAGTTCATGAAGCTACTATATGAATATATAAGATACATCAGAGTTTACAACAGAAGAGTAATACGATACATCATATACAAATCAGAATACATCACTGGAATCATCAGATACTGAAGCAGAATAGATGGTTGGATCTTCAAGCAAAGCTCCAACTTCAAAGGTGAGTTTCGAATACTGGTACACTCAGTCTGACCCGAGCGTAAAGCAAAATACAAAACACTCGAGTCAGGATTAACATTCTTATATTAATAAATCCAACTCAAGTGAAATAGCAATTGAAATACAAGTAACTCAAAGGATGTTTGGAATAACCATCCTTTAAGGATCCGTTAAACTATCTACTAGGTAGTAATGTATGCTAAGTAGATAATGTCTATCAGTAATATAAAGATATCAAAATAGTGTTAAGTCATGGCCCATTCCACCCTTAACACATTTTTATTCCCAAAAGCATATACAGGACCGTAGTTTCCCCAAAACCGGAAGTCACCAGAGGGCAATCCATATACTAAAGGTACAAATCAAAATCGTAGTGGTCGCGCATAAATGGAATACAAGTATGACAAGGCACATGAGGCAATACCCAAGGTAGTGATACTACCGTTCGCCTGATCCGGACTGGTGAGAACGCAACGCCGCAGCGCCCGCAACACCGTGAAACAATACTCCCAAAATCAAGGGTGCACCAATCGACAACAAGTAATAGTACCCTACGCAACAAATCCTGCTATAGAGAAATCAACAAAATGCTAGTGGGAGCCGAATCCACATCTATACACGGCTATAGAGAAATCAACAAAATGCTACCCTACGCAACAAAGATTTAAAGAAAGAGTTCAATCTTTCTTCTTCCTTATCTTCTTCTTCGGGGTAGCCCCACCAGATCCACTGCCTGATTTTTTCCTCGATCGCTTACTCTTTTCAGGCTTGTCCTCCGGCAGCGATATAATGTCAACGTCTTCCTCAGAGCTGGAGGCGACGGAAATTCTTCTAGGAGGACGAGCTGGAGGCATAGGAGTAGTAGCAGGAGGAGGGACAGGAGCAGTTTCAATCACTACAGTACCGCCCGGTGAAATCACCATTAACGGGGCAGGCCCGGGCGGATTCGTACCAACATTCCCTACTGCCATCTCGGCATCAATCTCAGCAATGATGTCGTCCTCACGAGATACTTGGGCCGCATCGGATGTGCCAATAGCTGGCATAGATGAACTAACGGCCGGAGCAGCCCCACTCATAGCATCAGACGGGTTGACAGAGGGATCGATGGGTTCATTGAGAAGCTCCTCAATCATTTGAGCGCTGAAGGAAAACATATTTGCATCTCCCTCCTCGCCAATCAAGGTAGAAGTCGTGATGGCTTCGGAAAAAACAACCCCTTGTGTTTGATGTGGAACTGATAGAGCAAGGGGCGCAGAAGCAATAACTTCAGTCACTGGAATACGACAAAACGAAGATTGTTAGCCAAGTGTGTTGCTTAAGGTTCTTCACGACTAAACTACGAGAAGCGTTCAAATACCTTCCTTGGTCTGGACCGAAACGTGGGCAGAATCCTCGGCGGAAGATAATAATGGTTGGTCAGGATTATATGCAGGAACAGACTGGGGATCTACCGCACCAGTGGTTTCGGGCAATGTTGGAATTACAGCTCCAACACTTGTCTCATGATGCGCGATCCCCGAGCCTTCGCCTGTCTCTAGAGATTGAACGCCAAGCTTTTCTTTCGCCATAGAGATCACCACCTCATGAAGGGTCTTCCTCTCATCCTCGGTGAGCAAACGTTTCTCCAGTTCATAGTCGTCAAGTGTTCCATCTGGATGCGCTGCTCTTTTCTCATTCACCAGCCGGGTCCAGGCATTGTACAAGATCATGGAGTCATCTCCCAGCCACGCTAAATTTCTGTGTTCCAGCACATTAGCGTTATACGTGACTAAGAGATCGTCAAACTCAGCATCTAGCCTAGAGCTCTCCTCCAAGATCTTTTCCTGAATTTCTGCTTCCGCAGACTTAGCCTTGACCGCCGCCGCGGCAAGTTCGGTCCTGAGAGATACTGCTTGGTCGCAAGCCTCTTGAGCAGTGGCGTTCGCATCATCCTTCTCCTTCACCATTTCAGCGAATTTGGCCTTGAGCTCATTCAGCTCTTTAACGGCTAAGTCTCGCTCAGCTGCAATGGTGGTGTTGCGGTGGCCCATCTCTTCCACCGTGGCGCAGTGTTCTTGCTGCATCCTCGCCAGTTTGGCCACGACATCTTCATGTTTCTGAAGTGTTTCAAGCTCTGACTTCCGGGACATCTCCACTTCGGATTGAAGAACCTGAATGATGCGTTTCTGTTTGACAATGTCAGCATCACGTTCAGCAATGATCTTCGCCCTGTCAAAAGCTACTCTAGAAGCCTTCACGGCTGCCTTGTACCACTCCTTATACTGAGCGTAGAAGTCGTGGATATAACTATGAGCAGTGGTCTCAGCGTCCGGAGGAATTCTTTTAAAGTTAGGAGGAAAGATATAGCCATCCATGCAAATTTTAGGGTAGTCATTTTTCATTTGGGCAAGTTTAGCAGCTCCCTCGCTTGTCAACTCAGCCGGAGCTTGTTCAATTATAGCGGCTGCTGTCGGTTCCATTCTTGGCCACTGAGCATCAGGCCGGGAAGATTGAGAAGGCAGCTGCTGCTGATGAGATGGCCCTGGGAGGTCTACTGGGGCCCTGGGAGGCGGAGGAGAGCGAGATCGGGGTCGGTACTGGTATCCCCGGTCTCTGTCAGAATAATCATAGCCAGAACGGCCACGCGAGTAATCTCTGTCTCTATCATAACGTTCTTGACTTGAATAGCTTCGCCCATGATCCCTATCTGTTTCTCTCCTGCGGGAATCGTAAAATGGAGAAGATTGGCGCACATTCCGAAGCCTATCCAGAGTAGAGCCACGTCCTGACATCTCACCTGCGATAAGAAAGAATTACGGATTAGGATCCCATAAAGCAATGTTTACTATGCAAAAGTCATGAAGTGCCGTGGAAGTGTGTGTAAATGTGTAAACCCCAAAACCGACCGGAAGTGTTGACCGCACTTAAAGGAAAGGGCTCGTTCATGTTTAGGACATCTTGAAATTCCTCCAACCCAGGATTATGAGAAATCGATATATAATCTGGGATAGGGATGTCGTTAAGCCCTTTGAAAGAATCTCTCGAATGAGAAGGGGCGGCCTCAGAAATCATAACTCCGGAAGCGGGAAGAAACACATCTACAGATTTTCCCCCCTTGGACTTAAGTTTTTTGGAAACGGCGGCCTCGCCTTTCCGTTTTTCTCCCGATTCCTCCAAGTTTCCCGAAAGGTCAGCCATTGGCTCCGCATCTGTATGGGTTCTTTCTTCGTCACTCGCCTCGATTAATCTGATTCCGAGTGACTTCTTCACCTTTCTCTTCTTGGTTTTCTTCTTATCTTCCTTCCTGGAGGCGGTCTTTGCAAATCCCTCAACGACTATGCTTTGATTAATGTCGATCAAACCAAGAACTCTTAAGTTGTAATCGTTCAGCACCGAGTCAATATGCCTCAACTCGCTTGGGACTTCTTGAAGACTCCGGACGATACCCTTGAAACGCCCTCCATCGGGCCTGGAGATAATGGCTGTAAAAGGAATGAAATGTCAATTTTAACACCAGAGAGCTATTGGTCAAGAAAACAGGTTAAGGCGCTTACGTCTAGACAACCATCGCCTAGCGAAACCCGGAGGGCACCGAACATAGAACCACTCGTTCTTGAAATAACTCAGTCGGGTCCAAGCTCCAACTACAACTTGGCAATTCCTAACTGCCTCCAGAAATGTAAAAGACGGGCTATCACCCCTACTCTTGAAGTTAAATATGTGTCTGATCTCGGTGGGCCTTGGCGGGCGGAAGAGACAGTCCATAAATATGACAAAGGCACTGTTCAGCAACGCGTGCCCGTTGGGATGAAGTTGTGAAGGAGCGATTCCTAAATATGATAGCATCCCTCTGATATATTGATTGAAAGGAGGAAGAGTTCCGGCCGCACAAGCATGACGGTAGAATGCTGTACATCCTTCAGGCGGATTGTGCGGTCTATCAGTGGCACTGGGCAATAATACGTCACCTAGAGATATGTTATGCTTTAAGCATATTCGTCCCAATAAGGATTCAGAGATGTTAGACTGAACCGAATCAACAGGGTCCTCAATAAATATAGCCTCTGGCAATTCATCTGGAGCTGGATCGATTATATCGGCAGGGATATCGGGAATCTCAAGCACTGGAGGAGTCGAGCTCTGTACCTCTTGTTGTTGGGAGCTCGAAGATTCCATAATTAGCTAACTCATTAGAAAGCAACGTTAAGTTCATGAACAAGCCCGTGCATGCCCCAGTGTAGTGTGTATGAACGTGTCGTGCAGTGCAAGTACTGTGCATCACTTAAGCAAATTTAACAGAATGAAGCAAGATATTCGTGCAACATAACTTGGGAATTCGAGAATGAAAATGACCGTCATCGCTGACCGTCACTTCCACACCGTCCAAACGCTACGGACTAACTTCAAGTATAAATCAGTTGTATTATTGGTTAAGTCATAGTTCCATCGGCGAGCTTCAAAGGAAATTCGAGTTCAAGTCTTTCAGTCAAGTTCGATTATGCAAGGCCGAAGCTCGTCGGAATCAAGTATGATAAAGTTCGTTAAGATCGTCAAAGTTCAACTTGAAATTAGTCGTAGTTTAGATATTGGAACGAGTCAGAAAAGTTGGATTCTCTAAACTGAAGGCGTTCGAATCCATCGAATCGAATCAATGTACTTCGAATCCATATGGTTCGACTCGATGTACTTCGAGATGGAGAAACGTTTCGATTCCATGGGCGTTGAGTGACTTCGTATCGATCGACATTAAATACCTTCGAATCGATCGAGGTATCGTTACTTCGAATCGATCGACAAGAGTCCTTTTTCCTTTGCAAGCAACGATTCGAAGATCTGCAGTCAGAGTCGATTCGAATAAACTCCATTCTAGATCGATACGAAGCGATAGAAGATAACATCCCTCAAGATCTCTTCTTCTCCAAGGAAATCTCAACGTTTTGTTATGCCTCGAATCATCGATTCGAACCATTTTTGTTCAGATCTCACAACCCTTCAAGATTTTCAGAAGAAAAATTGAAGATGAAGACTTCCAGTTTTGTCCTTCTCAACTGGCATCGATCCATTAGTTACCTGGTTTAATGTGATTACGAATGAAGGTTTGTAAGATTCAATCGATTCGGGGAAGACGCGCTTTTTTCTCGGCTCTAGGAAAGTCGATTCGAAGAAGAAAGCAAGGAAACAGTAAAAGTAAAAAGTTAAAAATGAACAGGACCCCGGTATATATAGGGGAAGTAGGACGATTCGCCTCCCAGTACGCTTGACCGGCTTCTACAGGTGAGAAAATCGAAACTAATCGATTCGTCGCAGCGAATTCGAATCCATTGTAAACCGCTACTTCGAATCCATCACAACACGGAGTCGTTCAACTGCTACGCATCCATTCCTTAGTGCGAATCCATCCGGTTTCGAACCTTTTGCAACGTCGACTCCATTTATGCAAGTATCGATGCAAAACGTCATCGATTCAAAGAAACCACCGAACATCCGATGGATTGAAGGTCATATCGATTCGAAGCACGAGGTTCTTAAGGCCATCAATTCGACAGCCATCGATTCGAACCAACATAGCTTCGGATCCATCAAAGACCGCAGATGAAAAGGGACAAATCGTTTTGATATGAAAAATTGCTTGTCTACTCTCTATACCGATTCAGGAGAGGATCGATACGAGAGGATGATCATAAACAATCATAAAAGCAATATTTTAGCTCGAATCTCAAACCGGTCCAGGAGAGGACCGATGCAGAATTCGATAACAAACCAAATTAACAACGACTTGCGATCACGCGACATTAACCCAAGTCAAGATAATACGCATATGCACATATCTCTGACTAGGGTTCGATCTATGTCATTTACAGGAATCAAATGTTCATCTTGTCATAACTCGAAGAACTAACAGCCGGTTACAATTATACGACGGTCAATTACAGTAATACAGAATGCAACTTTCTATAAAGTATGTTGTAGCTATCCAACGGGAGACTGCAGCTTTTCAAAGCACGTCGTGTTTACACAAGACGTACTTTGGGGGGCAAATGTTATCCCGCCTTTTGGCAAGGCCGTGACACCAAGGACTTAACTAGAAACCGGCGACAGATTACCTCGAAGACCAGCTGGGCATAAGGATCACCATGGATATCGATGAATTTTGTCCTAATCCGGATCAGGCTACAATTGATAAGGCACGTCAAGCAAAGCCGTGGGAACCAACGATCCAAGTTTCAAGTCAATCCGAGTTCGTATGCTCGAAATATTGTCGACAAAAGATGGAGAAGAACATCCTTAGTTCGAATCCATAGGCGGAGCCTATGTTCGAATCCACCAGACAAGCATTGCCTCGTATCCATGAGAAAGAGGCTGGTTCGTATCGGTCAAAGGAGAATTGCTTCGACTCCATCAGGCGAAACCGATAGCTTCGAATCCATTGGAGCATTCACCGCCTTCGACTCCATCAAGCAAGTCCTCATATGCCCTATGTTCGAATCCATCCTCGTATACACCATAGTTCGAATCCATCAAAGGAAGGATCCTTCAAATCCATGCAAGTGGAGGAGCTCCGACTCCATTGCATTCGAATCCCCAGGCCAAGACAACTTCGAATCGGTCTATAGCTACAAGTCTAGATCGATTCGAACGAGCACCATTTTCATCGATTCGAAGGAAGAGAACCTTCGAATCCAACACCTCGAATCCAAGCCATGGATTCGACCCAGTCAAACCGGAGTACAAAACGGATCGAGGCGAGATACGCGCGCCACGTCGCAGCAAGCATCGAGTCGACCGAATCGATTCGAACTAAGATCGATTCGAAGTATCCCTGTTCTCCAGAAATGCAACATTCAATCGATCATATCTCGAGTTCTACAAGTCCAAATGCCATGAAATTTTCACAGAAGCTTAAACACATGATGAAGAATGTCCACACCAAATTTCAACTCGATTGGATGATTTCTTGATCGATTCAAACCAAGGGTCGAATCGATTCCAAAGTGGGCCCGGATCTCCAGATTTCGGCCATGTGGGCCCCCTGACGTACCAGAACTGGTCTCCCCTCATTTTAGGCGAAATATCAGCCTCCTACACCTATAAATAGAGCCCCTGGTCATTCAGAAAAGGGGTCGGAAAATTCTAAGTACTGAAGAGCGCCCAGATTCTGCCAGATCTACTCCAGAACACCGCCGCTGCTTTAGATTGACACTTAGCATTTAAATTCAGTTGTATTACATTATAAACTACTGTAACCTTCAAGTATCGAGCAATAAAATCATCAGACTTCATAGTGGACGTAGGCAAAACGCCGAACCACTCTAAATCGCTTGTCTTTGCAATTTACTTTCTGTTGTTTGGAGTTTTTGTTAGATAATCCACAGTTTTAATTTTCATTCTTCACTTTTATCTCTTCAAAAACTTCCGAAGAGTGTTGTGCCCATTTTTGGTACAAACAGTTTTATTGATACTCCATATCATATCTGCCAAATGAAAATTTTGATTATGACTAGTATTAATGCCTGCATATGAAATTTCACCCAAGCAATTCAATTTCTACTAGTGGGCACATTCTATTTTTAGTAGAGTTGTGTATGACCCTTTGTTATTATGTACTATTAATATGTTGTTGGTGTGTAATATTGCTATTATTTGTAGCCTGAGCATGGGATAGATTCTTGTGTTGCATACTTTCATCAATATTGGATAGAGCCCTCTCCAAAGGTTGTAGATTGCATACCGTGATATTATATTTGTGTTATACATGCCATCAAAGGTAAATCCAAATTGGTAAATTTTATTTTCTTATATTAAATGTCTGGCAATGTCCTAGGTTCATTAAACCACATATCCTCCCTAGGTTGAATGAATGTAAGTTAGTAAAATCTGTTCTCATTTAACCATTAAAAAACGTTCAAATTTCATTTATTATCATCTTACAGAATATCCATTAAAACTAGTAAGGATTTGAAAATTTCTTCTTGTTAGAGAAACATTTCCCTGTTTAAATTGAATTTAAAATCATAATTTTAAATTGAATTTAAAGTTTAAATCATTATTTTAATTGAATTTTAAGTTTAAAGTTTTATGTTAAATTTTAAAATTGAATTTTAAGTTTTAATTTTAAATTGAATTTTATGTTTAGAGTTTTAAGTTTTAATTTTAAAACGAATTTAAAGTTTTAAGTCTTAATTTCAAATAAATTTTATGTTTAAAATTAATGTTTTAAAATTTTAAGTAAAATTGAATTTAAAGCTTTAATTTTTAATTTGAATTTTAAGTTAGAGTTCAAAGTTTTAAGCTTTAATTTTCAATTGAGTTTAAAGTTTTAAGTGTTAATTCTAATTGAATTTTAATTTTAAGCTTAATATTTTGAATTTTAAGTTAAAATTTTAAATTGAATTTAAAGTTTGGATTTTTAATTGAATTTAAAGTTTAAATCTTAATTTTAAATTAACTTTTAAGTGAAAAGTTTAATGCATTAAAGTTTTAAGTTAGAATTTTAATCAAATTTTAAGTTTAAAAGCTTTAAGTTGATAGTGAATCTTAAATTATGAAATTTTAGATTATTGTTAATATGATACTGACTATAGATCAAATGAAATATATGCCGACCAGACGTAAGATCTGGACCGTCCATTTCATATGAAATATCTCCAATACTTGTTGCTTTAACTTATTTTGTCCATACTGATTTGTGCTTTGCTATAGAGTTAAAATCTGAATAGTGATTCTATTCAGTAAGGTCGAGTCTTAATTTGACAGTGATTGGTGTTCTATTTCGGCAGATATTAACAAATCCTGATTTCATTCATTATATTTTATATATAGTGCACCATGTTTATCCTATTCACTAAGGTCGAGTCTTAATAGTTGTGCATATAATTTGGAACGAAACCATTTGAGAATGGATTCAAATCTTTTGCCTTTTGCTGATTATAAAATGGAATTTGTGTATAGTAGCGATAATATCAATAAAGTAGCCTTTCATGTGATTATAGCTTAACTTAAAAAGTGCATTTGCTTTAGTAAATGTACGTTATCATGCATTAGATGTTTTAATAAGCTTGTTCACTTCAGTTTTCAATTCAGTTTTCACTTCAGTTTTCATTCTACGTTTCACTTCAGTTTTCAGTCAATTTCAATCACTTACAGCTGAAGAATCAACAACCACTCTGTGTTCATTTGTGACTACAGATTCTGGGCTTGCTTTTTGTGATGAGGTTATTGGATATGGGCCCGAAGCTATAAAGGGCCAGCTTATAATGGTTATTGTTATTTTTATTTATTTGCTTTTAATTCACAGGTTATATAGATAAGTGTACCGTTGGGTTTGGATGTTTTTGATAATTTTCTCATTTTTATTAACACTTGAATATGTTTTGATTGCAGGCACATTATGTTGGAAAATTTCTCTCTATGTGGTCTCAATAATTATTTTAGCATGTGTGTGTTGGTTGGGTTTAAAATTTGAATTTCGTTTACATGATGGTTAGTAAATTGAGATGTTGACTTGGTTAGGGATAACACCCTTTTTGTAGCCACGTTTGAGTCATTATAGCAACAATTTCGGCCCTCTTCCATCCTATAAAATTGAGATATCTCCACCATCAAGATATACTCATTAACATAAAAAATTTATCTGGAAAAGGAAGAGCAATTCCGAAATTGAAAAAACTGCTCCTGGGCATCATAGCAGTCTTCTCATCACAGCACCAGAAAGTTGATAACACTTGAAGCTATGGACAAAGGTATGTTACTTTATATTGTGATTGCATGAAGATGAAAGATCCTGACCTTATGTATTAATTGATTGTTCACATAAGTATGTTTTGATTAATTAATAGTTCAGATATTACGTGCAGTAAATTAATAGTTCAGATCTTAATGTGAAATTATATACAACATGTGGTATCAGAGCTATGTTTCTATCATCTCATGCTGTCCATAAATATATTTTAGATCAAGTCTATTGATGTGTATGTTCATGATAAATCATTCATTAAATGCCTCATGCTGCTATGTTTTAATCTTATGTTAAAAAGAAGTGATTTGTCCCACATTGTAAAAACTTCTCCAATGAATGTGTATATATATGAACATGAGCTTTGCTTATTAATTGGTACAACTAAGGAAGAAAGAAAAAATTGCTCTACCATCTCACACACGCGCGTAAAGCACTTAGCACTTGGCACCTTGGCACTCAGCCTGTGAAATGATGGCATAACCAACTGTGTTCAAATTTTTTTTTTTCAACCAGAACGAGTGCTTCTGTGATGCGCTGAAATATTTTTCTTGCTTTGTCAAAACCAAATAAAGGTTGAGACTGCATTACTGAATTATACCCTTACAGTAATTATAAAACAAGTTTGCTGTGACTAGGATTCAAGCTCAACAAATGCTGATGTCCATTAAAACAAACATTACTGATGCCATGAATCTAAATACTTCATCAATTTTATTACTCATGGAATTAAAGTTTAGGATACAAACAAAGTTTCCAAACTTATTAGGCCATGCTAAATAAATTGAACGACAAAGTTCATTAAGCTTCAAATATTACATGATGATCAACAAAGATTCTGTAACATTTGTATTCATTCAGAATTTGGTCAATTATGAATTAATCAATGATTAAGTATATGAGCATTATTACATTACTTGCATTGTTTTAAGTTCATGAGCATTATTACATTACTTGCAGCATCCTTCAACCTGTTCTCACAAGCTCAATCCTATGCAAAATTTGATGGAACTAATTTTTCTGAATGGAATGAGCAAATACTGTTCAGTCTGGGAATTCTTGACCTGGACATGGCTATCACAATTGATGAACCTGCTGCTATAACTGATATAAGCAGCGAGGATGAGATAGCTTTTAATGAAACATGGTCAAGATCGAACAGACTAGCACTTATGTTTATGCGTATGTGCGTAGCACCAAATGTTAAAACATCCCTACCCGAAACAACGAAAGCGAAGGAATTTCTGAACAACATTAAGGATCGCTTCCGCGCTGCTGATAAATCCCTTGCTGGGAAACTGATGGCAGATTTGACTACAATGAGGTTTGATGGCACTCGAACCATGAATGAACACATAATTGAAATGACTAATTTGGCTGCTAAACTTAGAGTTCTGGGCATGACTGTGGACGACTCTTTTGTCGTACAATTCGTCCTTAACTCTCTTCCTCCTGATTATGGGCCTTTTCAAATCAATTACAACACTATAAAAGACAAGTGGAATGTAAACGATTTGCAAAGCATGTTGGTGCAGGAAGAAGCAAGACTTAAACAGCAAAATAGTCATGTGAATAAAGGGCATGTGGCAAATTTGACAACTAAAGGGGCTGGTTTTAAGAAGAAGGCTGGAAAGGGCTTTAACAAAGGTCCTGGGCCATCTCATCAAGGAGAACCACAGTCATCTGCTGTGAAGAAGGAAAAGAACGACAAGTGCTTCTTCTGTAAAAAGAAGGGTCACATCCAGAAGGATTGTCATAAGAGGAAAGCTTGGTTCGAGAAAAAGGGTAAGCCTTTTGTTAATGTTTGTTTCGAATCAAATCTTATAAATGTTCCTTCTAATACTTGGTGGATTGATTCTGGTTCAATGTGTCATGTTTCGAATTCGATGCAGGGATTCCTTACGACCCGCAAACAAAATCTAAATGAGCGTTATCTCTACATGGGGAATAAAGCGAAAGCGAAAATTGAAGCAATTGGAGTTTTTCGCCTACTTTTGAGTTCTGGAATAATTTTAGATTTAAAAGAAACTTTTTATGTTCCTACTGTTTCTAGAAATTTAATTTCCGTATCCAAACTTGTTGCTAAAGGTCATGTAATTGAATTTAATAGTAGTGGTTTTAATTTATTTAAGAATTCTGTTAATATTGGCTCTGGAATTTTGTGTGATGGCTTATACAAATTAAATCTAGGCAAGAATTTCTTGAATGAAACACATGTAACCCTGCATCCTAATACTGGTACAAAACGAACACTTAATGAAAATAATTGTGCTTACTTGTGGCATAAAAGATTAGGGCACATATCTAGGACAAGAATTGAAAGACTTGTTAAAGATGGAATACTCCATAACCTAGATTGGTCTAATTATGATGCTTGTGTGGACTGTATTAAAGGCAAACAGTTCAAACAAACAAAGAAAGGAGCTACGAGAAGCACCCAGCTTCTTGAAATCATTCACACAGACATTTGTGGACCTTTTGATATTCCATCCATTAGTGGAGAAAAATATTTTATCACCTTTATCGATGATTATTCTCGTTACTGTTTTTTGTACTTATTGCATGAAAAATCTCAATCTGTAAATTTCGTTGAAATTTACATAAATGAAGTTGAGAGGCAATTGAACAAAAGGGTGAAAATCATAAGGTCGGATAGAGGTGGAGAATATTATGGAAGATACGATGAATCGGGGCAACGTCCTGGTCCATTTGCTAAACTCCTTGAAAAATTTGGTATATGCGCCCAATACACAATGCTAGGATCACCTTGGCAGAATGGTGTAGCTGAAAGGCGTAATCGTACTCTTATAGAAATGGTTAGAAGTATGATCAGTAGGACTACACTGCCTACATTTTTGTGGACACATGCCTTAAAAACCGCTGTGCACATCTTAAATCGGGTTCCTAGTAAGTCAGTTCCAAAAACCCCTTTTGAACTGTGGACAGGAAGGAAACCTAGTTTAAGATATTTACGTGTGTGGGGATGCCCAGCGGAAGCTAGAATTTACAACCCTCATGAAAAGAAAATGGACCCAAGGACATTATCATGTCATTTTGTTGGTTATCCAGAAAAATCGAAGGGGTATATTTTCTATTGTCCTAATCATACAACCAGAATAATAGAATCTGGAAATGCTAAATTCATTGAAAATGGTGAAGTCAGTGGGAGTATAAAAGAAAGAGAGGTGATCATTCAAGAAGTCCGTGTACAAATTCCTGTACCACAAGTTCATATTGAACATATTGTTCCTAATGTAGTTGTTGAAACAGTCATTGACCAAATTAACAACAATGAACAAGTGAATGATCCACCAACTGAACAACCACATAACGAGATTATAACCAATGAAGATATTGTTCCTAATGTAGAAGAACCACTAGAAATGCCATTAAGAAGATCTCAAAGAGAAAGGAGGTCGGCAATTCCTGATGATTATGTGGTATACCTTCAAGAAAATGAATTTAACATCGGGAACAATAATGACCCAGTTTCTTATAAGAAAGCTGTAGAATGTAATGATTCTGATAAATGGATCGATGCTATGAAAGAAGAAATAAAATCCATGTATGAAAATGAAGTTTGGGAGTTGGTCGAATTGCCAGAAGGACAAAAACGAGTTGGGTGTAAGTGGATCTTTAAGACCAAACTTGACTCGAAGGGTAATATCGAACGACATAAAGCTAGACTTGTTGCAAAAGGTTTTAATCAAAGAGAAGGCATTGATTATAATGAGACTTTCTCTCCGGTATCAAAGAAAGACTCGTTAAGGATCATATTAGCAATGGTGGCACATTATGATTTAGAGCTGCACCAAATGGATGTGAAAACAGCATTTCTAAATGGGAGTCTAGATGAAGAAGTCTATATGGATCAACCATTAGGATTCATAAAAGAAGGAATGGATAATATGGTCTGTAAGTTAAAGAAATCATTGTATGGCCTAAAACAAGCTTCTCGGCAATGGTACATTAAGTTTCATGATACCATTACGTCCTTTGGGTTTATAGAAAACACTGTTGATCGGTGCATATACCTAAAGATCAGTGGGAGTAAGTTTGTATTTTTGATACTGTATGTCGATGACTTACTTATCGCCAGCAACGATATTGGTGTACTGTGTGAAACCAAGAAATACCTTTCTAAAAACTTTGAGATGAAAGATTTAGGCGAGGCATCTTTTGTGATTGGGATAGAAATATCTTGAGATAGATCACGAGGAACGTTGGGATTATCTCAGAAAACTTACATCACTAAGATATTAGAAAGGTTTGGGATGCAAATTTGTAATTCCGTTAATGTTCCACTTCAAAAAGGGGATAAGTTCAGTTTAAATCAATGCCCCGTAAGTGATTTGGAAAGAGAGAAAATGAAAAAATTTCCTTATGCTTCGCTCGTAGGGAGCTTATTATACGCACAAATTTGTACTAGACCGGACATTAGTTTTTCTGTCGGGATGCTAGGCAGATATCAAAGTAACCCAGGTTCTCATCATTGGAATGCTGCAAAGAAAGTATTGAGGTACTTGCAAGGTACTAAAGACTACATGCTCACATATAGGAGAACCAACCACCTTGAGGTGATTGGTTACTCAGACTCGGATTTTGGTGGATGCATTGATAGTAGAAAGAGCACTTCGGGTTATGTCTTCCTTCTTGCTGAAGGAGCCGTCTCATGGAAAAGTGTTAAGCAGAGCGTTATTGCATCATCCACTATGGAGGCTGAATTCATAGCTTGCTTCGAAGCTACAAATCATGGATTGTGGCTGCGTAATTTTATTTCAGGGCTTAAAATCGTGAGTACGATATCTAAGCCGTTGAAAATTTATTGTGACAATATCGCAGCAGTCTTCTTTTCGAAGAATGATAGGTATACTAAAGCAGCCAAGCATATTGAGATGAAATACCTATCAGTGAAAGAAGAAGTTCAGAAACAAAGAGTGTCAATTGATCATATCAGTACTGATAATAACATAGCAGATCCTCTTACGAAAGGACTATCTCCGAAGACTTTTATGAAACATGTCAAAGAGATGGGATTTGAATAATTTAATAAGGATTGCTATCTATTTTGTTTTGTTTTGACATTTCCTAGTTTGATATCAATAAAAATTGTTTCTGATTGCTTATATTTCTGTTTATCATGAAATGCATGCAATTAATTATGAGTTATTGTTTGACAGAAATAGTCCTATGACAAAAGGGACATTATGAGGCCATTAAGATACCCAATATAAAAGGCTTGGATGAATGAAGCATTGATGTTGTAGTACATGGAAGGGACTATACTTGTAATAGAATGGAACCGCCACGACTCGCATTTGTGATTCATTTCTATTTAAGCAAACCACATTTATCAAATATTGTACAATTAAGAATGTCTAATATAATTATAAGACCAAGTGGGAGACTGTTGGAAAATTTCTCTCTATGTGGTCTCAATAATTATTTTAGCATGTGTGTGTTGGTTGGGTTTAAAATTTGAATTTCGTTTACATGATGGTTAGTAAATTGAGATGTTGACTTGGTTAGGGATAACACCCTTTTTGTAGCCACGTTTGAGTCATTATAGCAACAATTTTGGCCCTCTTCCATCCTATAAAATTGAGATATCTCCACCATCAAGATATACTCATTAACATAAAAAATTTATCTAGAAAAGGAAGAGCAATTCCGAAATTGAAAAAACTGCTCCTGGGCATCATAGCAGTCTTCTCATCACAGCACCAGAAAGTTGATAACACTTGAAGCTATGGACAAAGGTATGTTACTTTATATTGTGATTGCATGAAGATGAAAGATCCTGACCTTATGTATTAATTGATTGTTCACATAAGTATGTTTTGATTAATTAATAGTTCAGATATTACGTGCAGTAAATTAATAGTTCAGATCTTAATGTGAAATTATATACAACACATTATACAAGAAGAATGGAAAATAAGAAGGTAATCTTGGAATATCTTATAATCGATAATTTCATGGACTGAGTATCATACTATTAGTGATAGTACTATCATAAATTAATTATTATCTTAGTTTGTTTTCGTGGATCTTTTGTTGCAATAAGTTGCAAGTAAATTGGCATTAAGAACCATGTTTAGCTGATGTTTTAGTTTTACTATTTCACATTGCGTATTTTGCTGGTGTTTTCATTTTAAGTAGGCTTGCTAGCTATTATGAATATGATAGTTAAATATACAATTAATGCCTTTTATGTACATTGAATTAAAGCTCATTTTTTAAGTTTTCCTTGGATTTAAATCTTACTGGCCTTATTTCATATATGAAATAGACTAGTACAAACCCATGCTTAGTACAAAGGTTTGAGGAATGATCGAACTCTATATAATCTATATAATAATCTGTATAACAAAATTGCTTGGACTCAATGGAAGAGATAAACAAAAGATAAAGAGAGGTTGAGACTGAAAGCACGAAAGACATCAGGTGGTTCAAAAGTAGACAGCAAATACATAACTAATGTCGTTATCACATCAAATTCACGCGGTTTACTCCTTGCATGATCTTTTCTGAATCGGCTGATATAAAATTGTTTGAAGTTTATTTTTTATCTTTTGAGAAAATAAATAAACAATATAGACTATTTTGAAAGCTTATGTTATAGAAGGATTGTTTTGCTGAATCATTAGAAATATAAACCCAATCTAACAACAGAGTAGATGATGTTTTGGATAAAAGTAAAGTGAAATTTATCTAATGTAAAGAAAGGATTTCATCAGTATATATGGATTTCACTCTAAAAACCGTAAAATGTATTGTTGGTGTTTGCTTTGCTCCGTGCATTACTTAGTCTTGCTACTGCCATTTTTGGTTATAGCATATTCTTTAGCCCTTCCGTGTATTAATATTCGTTAACCTAATATGATTTGTTTTTTAAATGAAAATACAAAAGGCTAACAAAAAAAGGTAGAGATTCCTTAACCATATATTTATATGTTTTAACAACTTTATCATGCAACATAATTTTGCGAAGTACATGTCTTCATTATATAGGAAATCTATGTCCAACTTGAAACCAAAACGTGTAAAATTGTATGCTGCTTAATATGAACTGCAAGTACCAAAAAGGAAAACTCATGTGCCGACTTCTAATAATAAATACATACAGAAAGAAGCCGCATGATAATTGCACCATCTATTTGATTACTATATTGGTATTAAAGGTAACCAAAAAAAAATTACTGTAGTATTGTGTCTAACTCTTATTCTTAGTCCATTGGTAGCGTACTATACAAGTTTTGCATTTGGATAATTATTCATTACGTGTGCAATTATTATTCATTTATTACTCTTATTGATGTGTTTTTAACTTTTAACATTCGTATAATTCATTTATTACATTTTGACATTACTTTTCCCAACTCGTGGTTGAATCGCTGCCTCATTTACATATGCTAGATACGTCTAATCTCATTTTACTCCCATTATTATATAGTGATACTCTCAATTATGTCTGTGTAGAGACTACGTTTACTGTTCTGCTAACACAACAATGTACGATTTATTGCCTATGATTGGATATAAATTATATACATTCAAATGAATTGGAAATGTAGTGCATTAAAATTAATAAAAAGATTCAAATAACAGTAAATATAAACAAAAGCCATTTACATCTCATATAATATAAGTATAGATAAATAAAAGAAAATATTTCCATAACATCAAGCATTTATCCCTTCTATTTTTGTATTAAATCTCTTGAATTAGAATTTCATTCTGAAATTAATATGCATTCTCAATTTTGTCAAATTTGTATTTTTTTACTTTTATTTCATTTATTATATGCATAATCCAAATTTAATTGCTCATGTCAATAATATGATTACTTAATTAAGTCAATTTAAATTGATCAATCTGTTGAAGTTTAATCTACTTTTTGGTAGGTCTTCTTTCTTATTTTTGATCCCCAACCGAAATAACCTTTTGCATGTTTCTTTTTATTTGCTTCGTCCCAATTTTTTTTCAAATGTGCTTTAAGCTCTAAGAAATTTTCATTGATTAAAAGATAAGAAATCTATATTGGGTCATGTATGATGTATCCATATCATATTGTATTTTATGTTACTTTATTTGATTATAATAAGTTGATTTTGAGATATCATGCTTTGTAAAAATGCTAAACTTGAAATACAAATAGTGTATGTGTATGTGTGTCTTTGGGTAGTATGCTAATTTCAAATATTATTTTGAGGATCCAATTTTATAATTTTATATCATGCTTTCTTCAAGCATTATTCAAACAGCTCCATTCAATTTGTGATCTTTCTCATTAAAGTAATTTTCAAATTTACATGTATAACAGTAGAGCTCCATAACTTTAAGATTGCAAATCAAAATATAAGATTTTTGAAGTAATTATAAAGGCATTAGAATATATGATTAATCTGACAATTATACAACTTTGGAATGACCATTCTTTTAGTTTATACATGTTAGGTTGCCTTTTGGTTAGTAATATCATGTATCCATATCATATTACATGTCATGTTACTTCAATTAATTGCTATCATTTGGTATGCCTTGAGCTTGGTATATTTCATTCCAATTAACATTTTTAGCTCCAACGGTAATAAAAATGGCCTCCTGAGTCTCATCTCTCCTCCGCGAATTCTCTAATTCTTACTCCTTCTCCGTGATTTCTGTGCTTAAACGGTTGATACTTCCTATACGGGTTACGCTCTTCCTCTATTGCTTTACAGTGCTGTTGTTTCTAGGGTTCCCAATGGATTTGGGGTTTTTTTATTTCCGAGGCGATTTCTTGAGATCCTGCCCCTCCTTCGCTGAGTTGGCAGCCGCGCTCTTGTCAGTGGTGGTTCCGCCTCTGTCTGTTTGCTTTGCTAGCTCAAGCACAGTCGAGATTTGCGTCTTTTCTTATAGGGCGTCAGCGATACTGAATCGGTTCCGGTACCTGGTGGTGGATGGTTTATTCATGTCGATCTCGCCTTGTTTCTCTTACTCTGTGCGAGATGCGACCATCTCCGGTTCGCTGTCTCTGGGTGATGTTGTGCCGGAGCTCTCGACTTCCTACCCCTGCGTGGCGAAGTCTTCAGGTAATCGGGATTTTATCACCCAATTTGAACCGAAACTTCGCTTCGGGGATGCGGTGGGAGGCTCGTCTCTGCCCATCAGCGGTTTGAGCTTTGGCTCGCTTACGGTCACTTCTGACTGTGGCTATGATGGCTCTAATTCTTGCTCGTCTGACTTGCTAGTCCTCTCTCATCGGTTCGTCCCGCGCCTTTCTTTCCTTGAGGCGGAGGCCTCCGGTGGGTTGCTGGAATATACTGGTGACTTTGGTTTATTTGGCGTGTTTGGCTCGGATGATGTTGGTGGGGATAAGGATTTGATCACCTTGTCCGCGCCTCTAGACCGGTTGCTGCCAGGAGGTTGTCTGTCTCCTGCCGAGCAGCTCTTTGCTGGCTCGCTTTTGAGATTGGATTTGTCGACGTTTTGGACTTTTGGCTCTGCCTTGTGCAGACAACCGCCTATCCGAAGCTTTGGTGCTTCTTTCTGCAGGCAGGTGAGTGTTTCTTGTGTTTCTTCTTCTTCCGCTGAGTGTGTTGCTTCTTTGGGTTGTGTTTGTTTGTTGGCCTTTGAGGTTTCCTGTGGTGGTTTGAGCCCTGACATGCGTAAGCATGTGCTCCCTGACCTCGAACCTGTCACTTTGCCTCTATCGGGTTATTGGTCAGGTCCCGTTCGTACATCTTGTTTTGCTTTGTTCTGCCCTGGGCTTTTATCTTTCGGCAAGTATCATAGCCTTAGGTCTCTGTTGGCTGAGACCTCTTCCATTGGCATCTCTGGTGGTGTCGTATTTTGTTTTCCGATTGGAGGCGAATGTCTGGGTTTCGCTTGTTTGGTTCTTGGGTGGAGTCACTACGATCCTTTGTTTTTATCGTCAGTGACTTTCTGTTGGTATTATGTCTTTTTTCTACCGGTTAGTCTTCGATTCGATGAGGGGTTGCTTCGGGCCTGGAGCGGTTGGTTTGGGCGATCTCCCTACTCTGGTCGTATAGCGATCATTTTTGACCGTTATACGGACAGTATGGGCTATTGCCAGCCTTCGTTGTTCTGCTCTGCGGTTACCCCTGAGATGCGACTTCTACCCACAGCGCGGGACTGTTTGATTAGTGACAGTCCGGCAGTGGTAGGACTCCCACAGCAACCTGGGAAGCAATTAGTTTGCATTTCCACATTTTTATGCCAGGCGATCTGTTATTCGCCTGATGGTCCCGTCATCTCTTTCCCCGCTCTCCCGTCCCTATCTTCTGGTCATCCTCCGGGTATCTCTGTATTGTCATCTGTTTTCGACTCTTCCTCTGTTTCTGATTCACCCTCTTGTGCTTTTACCCATCCCTCTCCTAATTGTTTCTCTTGTCTGTATGGATTGCGAGTGGTTCGCATCCCTTCTCTTTTTCGTTTTCCCTATGATACCGCGGAGTGTAGGGCTCCATTTCCTGTGCGATGCTCTTCGAAGTGCTCGCTCCCCTCCTCTACTTGCCCTCTGTCCATCTCCATTCCTCTGATGAGTAAGGCAGAGATAGCGCTCCTTAATGAGCGTCTAGATTGCTTAGCTAGGAACTCATCTCCTTCGTCTTCATCGGTTAGCTCCTCCTTATCTCCTTCTGCGTCGCCCACCCCTCCCTCTCGCGCGACGAGGCGGAGGCAGAGGAGAGTTCCTCCTATCCTTCGCACCATTCGCACACGCTCTATAGCGGCGTCCGAGCGGATCAACAGATCTGCTCGATCTTCGCTGTATCTGATTTGAGTTTGTGCTTTTTCTGATCCCTGTGGGTGGTGTTCTGTTTTCGCTTTTTTCTACCTCATCTCTTCATTCTCGCTCCTATGCGAACTTTCTCTTCTGGAATGTTCGTGGCATCGGTAACGATGCGACTTTGGCTAGGCTTAAACGCATTGTAAGGAAGCACTCGGTTGGTTTGGTCGCTATCCTGGAACCCCTTATTGACCAGGCAGGCATTACCAAGATTGTCTTATCCTTAGGATTTGGCGGTGGTTCTGCAAATATCTCAAGTAAGATTTGGATTTTATGGTCCAAATCTATTGCGGCTCGACCTGTTTTTGATTCCCCTCAGCTCTACTCGGTGGCGTGCACGTCCAAGTCCATTGCTGTTCCTTTTCCCTTCTCCGCAGTTTACGCCAAGTGTGATCGTTCGGAGAGAGTTGTTCTTTGGTCTGACATTCTTGCTCTTGATTCTCTGGGTCTCTCTCCTTCTGTGTTAGGTGGCGATTTTAATATCGTCGCAAGCCCAGCAGAAAAACGGGGCGGAGTGGCCATCAATAGAGGGGCAATGGCGGATTTCAACTCGTTCATTGCCTCCTCTGGCCTCGCCGAGCTCCCCTTTGTAGGCTCTGCTTTCACCTGGTCTAACAACCAAGCGGGACCGAATCGCATCCTCTCTAGACTTGATCGCGTATTCGGTTCGGAGGATTGGTTTCGTCTTCCCTTTTCCTTCTCTATCGCCCATCTCCATCGTTCTTTCTCAGACCATGCCCCTTTGATTGTTCGCTGCTCTCCTCTATCGCTGTCCGGGCCCTCCTCCTTTCGATTTCAGAGCATGTGGAAATCCCACCACTCCTTCCTTCAGGTGGTATCTGACTCTTGGAGCGTCCCTATTTCTGCCTCCCCCTGTGCTGCTTTTGGGAGAAAGCTCTCGCGTCTTAAGGCTTGCCTTAAGGTTTGGAACGTTCAAGTTTTCAAGAACATCTTCGATCGCGTCCGTAGGGCAGAGGAGGCGCTTTTCGTCGCCGAATCCTTGTTAGACGAGCAACCTACCGCCGCCAACAAGGAGGCGTGGGTTATTGCCCAAACTTCCTTCTCCTCGGAATTGCGTGTTGAATGACTACCTCCGTCAAAAGGCGAGGGTCAAATGGGTAGTCGTCGGAGATGCGAACTCCAAATTCTTCCACTCATCTATTCGGAAGAAGAATAATCTTCTAGCGATTCGCGAGATTTTGAGGCCCGATCGGTCTTCGGCTTCGTCGCCTGAGGAAGTCAAAGACATAATCCTCTCACATTTCCAATCTTTTCTGGGCTCTCCCTCGGTCTCGGTGTCTGATCCGGCCCTGTTAGCTTTCATTCCACCAGTGGTCCTCCCTTCGGAAGGTACCATGATTGCGGATATCCCAT
This sequence comes from Allium fistulosum, assembly GCA_030737815.1. Taxonomy (NCBI): domain Eukaryota; kingdom Viridiplantae; phylum Streptophyta; class Magnoliopsida; order Asparagales; family Amaryllidaceae; genus Allium; species Allium fistulosum. The sequence goes on from JASFAW010000014.1 coordinate 14,218,773, forward strand.
CCACGGAGGAGATCCGCGCTTGTGTCTTCGCCCTTAGCAAGGATAGTGCCAGTGGCCCTGATGGCTTCAATGGTGTCTTTTATAGGTGTTCTTGGCCTATTATCCAGGCTGATTTTTGTCTTGCCATCCAATCGTTCTTCGCCGGGGGAAATCTTCCAGTTGGATGGACTTCCACCAACCTTATTCTTATTCCGAAGTGTGATATTCCGAGGACTTGTGCGGATTTCCGGCCTATTAGTCTGTGCAACTTCTCTAACAAGGTTATTTCTAAAATTCTGGCCACTCGATTGGCTCCTTTCCTTGAACACATCATTTCTCCTTCTCAAGCAGGGTTTGTTAAGGGGCGTCTTATCTCTGATAATGTCCTTCTCGCCCAGGAACTGATCTCCCAAATTGATCGGAAAGTTTGGGGCTCTAATGTTGTCTTCAAATTGGACATGGCTAAGACCTACGACCGCATGTCCTGGTTCTTCGTTATCAAGGTGTTGAGAACTTTCGGTTTCCTGGAGGCCCTTATTGATTTGGTATGGAGGCTCATCTCCAACTGCTAGTTCTCTGTCCTCATTAACGGCTCGGCCCATGGGTATTTCAAGGCTGGGAGGGGCTTACGTCAGGGCGACCCTCTTTCGCCTTCTCTTTTTGTTATTGCAGCCGAGACCTTTATTCGCGGTCTCCAATCCTTAACCATATACGGTCAAATCCAACGATTCGGGATTCCTAGGGGTCGTCCTCTCATCTCCTCTTTATCCTTTGCAGACGACATTGTCATTTTCTCCAATGGCAGCCGTTCCTCTGTTAGGCGGCTTCTCAGCTTCCTCCATCAATACGAGAGGTCGTCGGGTCAACTCGTTAATCCCTCCAAGTGTTGCTTTGTCCACTCGAAGGACATGTCTCTCTCCCGTGCCTGCTGGATCGAGACTATCTCCGGGTTCAAGGAAACTTCCCTTCCCCTTCCCTATCTTGGGATTATCCTGTACCGGGGTAGGAAACTTAACGCAGTATTCGACCCCTTGACAGACAAAGTAAGGGGGAAGATTTTACGATGGAACTCGTCTATTCTTTCCCAAGCCGGCAGACTTGTTCTTATCAAATCCGTCTTAGATTCGATGGGAACTCATATTTTCGCGACTATGACCCCTACCTCATCTTTTTTCCAATCTTACCGGTCTCTGGCCTCGTCTTTCTTCTGGGGAAACAAGGACAACGACCGTCGTCACCACTGGGTGTCTTGGGATTCGATTTGTCGGCCCAAAAATGAAGGCGGATTGGGTCTTCGTAATCCCAGAGACCTTTGTGTGGCTTTTGCTTGTAAGTTGTGGAACAGGTTCGGCGCCAACAACTCCTTATGGGCGTATTTCCTCCACTCTAAGTACCACAGACTTGCGAACTCGAATTTTTTGGGCTCTCCTTCCTATGCTAGCGAGACCTGAAAGCACATGCAGTCTGTGAAGCTTTTAGCTGATTTTCATGGTGGGTTGTCAGGATGGGATGGCGCTACGTTTTCCATTCAGAAAGCCTGGTCCTCCATCAGAGCTCCTTTCCCCATCCGCAATGAATTCTCCTACATTTGGGATTCTCGCATTCCCCCCAAGGTATCCCTATTAATGTGGCGTTTGCTACATGATGGGCTACCGTTGGACGAGAATCTGCAAAAGATCGGCGTTCCATCTGTTTCCCGCTGTAGATGCTACGGAAACGGTGATATGGAGTCTTTGAACCACTTGTTTTTTGGCGGTTTCACGGCCAGAGCTTGCTGGAATTATTTTGGCAACCTTGTCGGTGTTCGGTGTCCGGCCACTTATCCTCTTCAACTCCTCCAATCGTGGTGGAATGGGAATTCTGGGAAATCCCTTCGGGCTATCATATTCCGTTTGATTTCTTGTCTCATCTGCTGGCACGTCTGGTGTGCGCGGAATAAGGCTACTTTCGAGAGCATTTCGATGGATCCTCAGTCTATTATCCATCGGGTGAGGAATGACGTCTTCCTGGCTTTTCGGGGTAGACCCTTTAGGGGTCCTCTAAGTCATCGCTCTAGGCGGCTTGTTGGACTTCTGTCGATTTCATGCTCTCCTAATGCCGCTAGACTAGGCGTTGGTTAGGCCTCTGCCTTGGGGTGGTGTCTTCCCCTCTCCGCTCCTCTCCCTCCCCCCCTTTTATTTTTAATTCAGCTGCTTGTTTTAGTTTCAGGTGCTTCTACTGTCTCCCTGTTGCGTTATTGCTTAGGATGGATTCGCTTTTGAGTTCTGGTCTCTTCTTGCTTGAGCGCTTGGTTCTCCCTCGTCGTCTCTTGTGGTTGAGGTCTATTGCTCCCTCTCTGGTGATCTCCTATTACTTTTTTCTGTCTACACCTTTGGGCGGTGGCCTTGCCGGAGCTCGATGGTGTAGGCAGGAGGGCGGATGCCTAGGATCTTTCTCAGTTTGATTTGCTGTTTCTGTCTGGCTGCTCGTTTGGCTTGATGGATGGTGGTGGTATGTTGGGTGGACTGGCCTTCACCTTATGGTTGAGGCGGGAGAGTGGGAGAGCGGGTTTCCGGATTATTTCTGCTTATTTGGGCTTCGTCCTAGCTTCTTGGCTGCCCCGTGTCTTTGAGTTGTTTTTATTTGCTCGGTTATTTTCTTTTTCTGTTTCTTTCTAGGGAGGTATATGTGCTCCATATACTTCGCCTTCTACTGTGAGCCTCCGGAGGAAGGCTTTCTCCTCCTTTTGTTATTTATATATTCTTTAAAAAAAAAATATTTCACTCCAATTGTTACTGTCCACTCATTTTGCTAATTTGTTTGAAACATTTTCTTGCATTATGAATATACCCCTTCTTAGCATATTCTTAAATGGTGGCATATACATTCCATATGACAACCTTAATCATTTTTTCCTTTGTTTCCTACTGTAATATTGATCTGCTGCCAATATTAGCGCCTTTAATATATTAGCTATATCAACCCATTTCTCCTCAAATGATAAACTTGATTAAGTTCATAACTTCATGTTGTGTTCATAAAATTTAACCACTTAATTCCTCCCATATAGGTTTCTAGCATTTTTTAACTATCTATAGTAACATATAAGTAGAATTTAATGTTTATGAATGGTTTCCCCATTATTCCTTCCTACTTTAAAAAATAATTAATATTTATGGATGGGGATTGGCACGTCTGTTGTAGTTGGAAGATAAATTTTGATATTGAGCAAAGAGCGTGTTAGGTTTCAGTATTAGAATTGACAGTATTAAGAGAGCATGGCTCTCAGTTTTTAAACCGAGCATGGTGCTAAGTTTTAAAACTGAGCAATGGATCTTAGTTTTTAAAACCAGAGCATGATTCTCAGTTTTAAAACTGAGCGCCAACGCCATTGCTCGGTTTTAAAACCTGAGCATTACTCATGCTCAGTTTTAAAACTAAGCAGCGGTGCTGGCGCTCAGTTTTTAAATTGAGCATTGTCCATGCTCAGTTTTAAAAATGAGCATGATGCTCAGTTTTAAAGCTGTGCAATGGATCTCAATTTTAAAACTTGAGCGTTGCTCTGCATTGCTCAGTTTTAAAACTGAACAATGACACTCAGTTATAAACTGAGCATTGGTTAGTTTTCTAAACTAAGCGCACTTGCTCAAATTTTAAAATCGAGCTCCATTTATAAACCGAGCAATACTCAGTTTATAAACCGAGAAATGCTCATTTATAAACCGAGCAATGATATTTTCGATTAAATCAATCGGTTTATATGCTCAGTTTAGAGAACTTACAATTGCTCAATATATAAACCATTGTAATTGCTCAATTTATAGACTCTACATGGCAAATACACACTTCGTAATTGCAACATGGAAAATATCCCACCATCGAGTAATGATAAAGACTTGCAATTTCTCAATTTATAAACTCAGCATATGCTCAGTTTTAAACCCGGCAATGCATCTCTGTTAAGAAAATAAGTTAGGCTAACATTATTACCATTAAAACAATGTAAGACAAGTCCTTGTTTTTATATCTATAAAATTGTCGTTCAAACCGTTGTAAATATTTTTTTAGTCGTTATAAAAATAAGTTGGTTGCATTGCAAATATATGTAATGAAGTATGTTCACATTGCCAATATTACAATACAAATATTAATGAAGAAAATACTTTGTCTAGATATGTTTGTGTCTTACATATAACGTTTGAATTTTAGTCTAATTTTTCTCATTTTTATAAATTTCTATATTTGAACAAAATAATTATTATGTAACTACGGATATCCCTACATTTTTTGAAATCATTTTTATTGGTCATGTTAGACATGAAAAATAGTCTAAGGAAGCGGTCATTATAAGAACATATACTGAAACTAACACAAATTTAAAGAATGTAAGTTCATTCATTAAAATTATTTTTTCCTTATTATTACTAATTCATCGCCTATGGTTTTACCACACTTGTAACAAGAGCACATTAGTTTTTTATTTTGGCAGACCAAGGTAATATTGGTGTCTCTTTGTGTGTTGGTAGAGGAGAAAGCTCCTTGACATTGGTTTAAAAAAATCAAGTACATGTGATACTTTGTTCAGGTACTACTTCATTGTATTTGCATATGATTATATAAGATATTCAAAATATGATTGTATGTAACTAATAATTGTTCAGGTAGGTGCAAGTCTACAACTAGCATAGTGGTGGGAGCAGGTCTTGAAACAAAAGATCACTTTTTCATATTTCTTTTTTAGGTTGCATTTAGTTATTGTGTTTGGAAACATGAAACAATTAGTATTGTTCACTTCAAAACTGAAATATTATGAAATTACCTCGTTATTTCATGTATAAAACTTAGTGTAAACATATCTTTTGTCTAATTACATAATGTGTTGACTATGGATATGTTTTAATCATTATTTTTGTTTACTTATATGCATATTTAGTGGATGATGTAATACAACATCGATCCATAACATATATCTTGGTATTTTAAAATAATATTTGTAATCTTCCAATTACTAACATTTATAACCGTTGGTAACCTTGAGATTGCCCACGGTTATAACTGTTAGGAACCGACTAATTAATCTTGGGGAAGGGGTTTTTCCAACGGTTATAATCATTGAGAAGTGGGATTATCCCAACGGTTATAACCATTGAGAAAAATATTACAAAATTTGTCACATACCTAATTGTAACGGTTATAACCGTTACAAGTTTCATTTGTAACAGTTATAACCATTGGAAAAAAGAAATTCTGATGTTGTGATACTCCCATTGATTAAAGCTGAAACAAACATGACTGCCAGAACTGTTCTGGAGACAATGTCCAATATGTTTCATATTAAAGTGAGCCTGGCACAGACTATAGAAAGCTGTTGCAATGATTTATGGAGATTGGGAATCGTCATACGCGAAATTGCCAAAATATCTTAGAGCCCTACAACGTACCAACCCCGGAACCGTATATGATGTTATTCATAGTCGTGGTGTTTTTGATGGTGCCTTTTGGGCTTTCGGACCTTCTATTCATAGCTTCAACCACTGTCGACCTATACTGTCTATTGATGCCACTCATTTATACGGAAAGTATCTAGGTACATTACTAGTAGCTACTGAGGTGGATGCAAACCAAGACCTATTTCCGTTAGCATTTGCTATTGTACAAACAAAGTCATGGAAAACGTAGAGTTGGTTTATTCGTTGCATATGGAATTATATTCCATCCGTACGTATTAGATGTATCACCTTTATCTCGGATCGTATGAAAGGAATTCCACGTGCGCTTAGAGAAGCTTGGCCATTTGAACATCATCATCGCTTTTGTATTCGTCATATTAAAGCAAATTTCTAGAAAGTGGAGTTTGGCACGGATGAGCTACAAAATTTGTTACATGCATGTGCCACGGCATCGGAGGTTGTAAAATATAATGAACTTCGAAAACAGTTGAAGGATGTAAATCGAGATGCCGATGCGTGGATTGAAAGAAGTTTGAACAACCTAGAATCAAGCTGAACTCTTTTTCACGACGGCGGAGTAAGATTCAATATGATGACGACCAACGTTTCCGAAAGCTTTAACGGTGTGCTGAAAGGAACTAGGAACTTACCAGTTAAATCATTGGTTGCACATACGTTTCATCGATTGAACCATTACTTTGTCGAACGTCGAACTCAAGGAGAAGAGTGGACGTCACATCTCGCACCTAGGTGGAAAGCATTAGCGCGGAGAAAAATGGAAGAATTGAGGCTCATGTCTATAGAGAGATATAGCTTCGTTGAATGGCAGGTGAAAGATGTGCATATGTTTGATTTTACGGTGAATATCGAAGATAATGTTGCCAAATGTTCGTGCAACATGCCAACGTTAGATCATTTTCCGTGCTCCCATGTATTAGCAGCTTGTTCACGTGGTTCGGGTGGTGCTAATAGAGCGTATTTTGACTTAATCTCCACGTGGTACACGACGGCTATGTATACCGCAACTTATGCTCCATTATTCCACCATGTACCATATAGTCGACATTGGGATGTCTACGATGGTCCAATTATACAACCACCGTCAGTGCGCAGAAATTCAGGACGTCCACGGTCTACTCGAATCAAAGGTTTCATGGATCTGCCATCTTCATCCGGCCATAATAGATGTAGCAAATGTGGTTCTATTGGCTATAAGAAAAAAACTTGTCCGCGTTGAATTGTACGAGCCGTAAAACGTCTATGTTATTCAATATTTTAACGTATTTGTAACGGAAGAAGTGTGTTAACTTGCTATTGCATATGTTTGTTTTTTCCTTCCCTTGTTTTTTTTAACTGCAAATTTTTATGTCTATGCATATGTTGTTATATTTGTTGTTGATTGAAGTGAAAGTTGGAATGTTTGTGGGGTGGAAGTTGTTGTAGCAGCTCTCTATCTTTGACAGAGGCAAAATAACGCTTGCGCACTTGTGAAATGCGCAAGCATTATTTAGTAATATAGCTTGCGCATTCCACAAATGCGCAAGCTGTATTGCTAAAAATAGCTTGCACATTCCACAAGTGCGCAAGCGTTATTTTTTGCCTATCCAAGGCAGAAAGCTGCTGCAACAAGCCAAAAGATAACGCTTGCGCATTCCATAAATGCGCAACCTATTTATAAAAATATAGCTTGCGCATTTATGGAATGCGCAAGCTATATTGCTAAATAATGCTTGGGCATTCCACAAGTGCGAAAGCGTTATTTTGTCTCTGTCAAAGACAGAGAGCTGCTGCGACAACTTCCACCCCACAATTTAAAACAAAAACTATGCATAACAATAAATATAGCATGCAAACTGTAATCGCAAATGAAAATCATCGAAACAAGGTTCAACAAGATATACAATCAACCAACAACATATAAATCAACAACCTCCTACCCGGCCAAAGGAACAACAACAACAACAACACCCTCAATCACGAATCTGTCTAAGCTCAAGAGGTGTGTCTCTCTTCTTCTTCTTCCTTCTATACACGATAGGAGCCGATCCTTGGCCTTCCTCAAATGTAGGAGCGGGTGTTGGAAAGGGGATTTCTTGTTCTTGACTCGGCCCGAAAATTAGTTCTTCTTGTTGTATTTCCCACTACGGCCGCTCTTCCGTCTGCTCGTGTGTCGACTGTCCAATATATCCAAAATGTTGTTCTCCTTCGTGCCAAATGGGCCATTGAGCTTGAGTTTCTCCGTCGACGTATTATTGTTCTACCTCGGGCCAAGCGGGCCATTGAGCTTGCGTTTGCCCGGTGACTTGTTGTGAACCCTCCCCCTCCATATGTGCCTCCCCCCATTGAGTTTGTCCACCCGCTAGTGTAGTATGTGTCTCCTCCGTAGAACGTGGTCATTCTTCTACAATGAGCAACGGTTTGGCTGACCTTCTTAGCTTGTTTTGACCCAAAATCGTATCAAGTATACGTTGTAGGTCGATGCACTTGCTTTTCACCTTGTCTGGCTCCATACGGCTATCTTTAATTTCGTCGACCACATCCAAAGCGTTGTATATTCCGCTTACCTAAACCATAAGTCATAACAATGTATCAAAGAATACGAGCTAAAAAATCCAACTATCAAAAATTAGAAATTACAATACTTACCGCATCACGTTCGAGTGGTGCACGGGGAATGTAAGCAACCAACTTCCTTGCCGATTTGTTTAGAATATAACGGCGAGTATTTTGCCAATACTAGTACTAGTGCTCACTCAAAGGTGTCGGGGGCTTACGTGCTCGTTCGGCACGATCAATTCTTGTTTGCCAAATAGCAATATTTTCCTGCAAAAATGCCATTCAGCTAGTGGGTTCTAGGTCTAAGGGCACGACAGGATCGGGAATGTGTTGGTAATCAAAGACAAACTGTCTCATAACTCGATCAGGTGCATACAATTCGTAGTCTAAAAATAGAATCGTTCGGCTCTTAGCAATCCAACCGACAAACGAATACTCAATGTCCGGATGCCTAAATTTTTTCACCAACGAATATGGTTCCCATGTAACTGCGTCATCCGCCAACAAGTCCAACTCATTACAGCAAAACTGTACATTTTTTGGCGTTTCACGCCAGCTCCAAGTACAATTCCACCTACACCCGAATGGAAGATAAGGATCTAAGTCGATAGGAATTCTAACAGAGGGCCATCCAATTGCAATATGCGAACGTGACCATATTTGCAACAACGTTGCAGAACCCCCTAAAAATTTTCTTCGTTGCAAGGTAACATTTGACAACTCACTATACAAATAGCATAGTATAGCACTGCCCCAAGAATGGTAACCACAGTTTGCCATATCATCCAAAAATAGTAAAAACTTCAAATTTAATCTACTTTTCGATTGATCGAGAAATAGCCGGCAACTCAAAAAATACAATATCACACCAGTATATCTATATTGGTCGCCTCTTCAGGTAGTGGTTCAGAAAATTTGTTTTTAAACCACGTAATTGATAGTCACTTTTAGACTTAACCGCCTCTCTAGACGGAAAAATACCAAGTAAGTCATAAACCAATTCCATATAATCGATATCCAAATTTTGAGAACATACCGGGGAGCCGTCTGCTTTAAGACCGAAAAGAAAATGTACATCCGCTAGAGTAACTGTTATCTCTCCGACTCTCATATGAAACGTATTTGTTTCCGGCCTCCATCGCATAAAGCCGTAATAAGGTGATGATCGAGCCGAATGTAGTCGATTTGCATAGCTTTCCAAAATCCGACGATTCTTAGGTTCTACTTCGATCTTCGATCTTTAAAATCGATTTTCTTAAGCTTGCTCGAATGATCGCATAGCTTAACTGTTTCCACATCCTGAAAATTATAAATGAATTAAAATTAGTGTTTTATACTTGCCCATTAGAGCATCGCTTTGGCTTCTATGGTGTTCTTGAGATAGAGAACACTTCTATCTTCGGGTCCGGTAGCTAATTCTACAAACAACAACAACCAATTATCAATCAAACATCTATTTCAAAATTTATGGTTTTGGTTTTTATGAATATTTCAATATTTTTTGCATTTTCAACAAAGAAACCAACCATATGAGTACATTAACATCGACATCATCAAGACTACTTCTTCCATTAACAACAACAATCACTTCTAAAGCAATAATCAATTTACAATCAAATTATTATTACCTCTAATCAACGTAGATGAAGAACTTGCTTCCATTTTATGCGTAATCGAGTTGTTGTTTGAAGGAATAAATAAAGAACAATGTTTTTGAGTCTTATGATTTGGATTTGGAATGAGTTTGAAGTTGTAAATGGGGAGGGTTTTATGAAGAAAGTAGAAAGGTTTAAAATGAGCTCAGATCCGACTATCTGTCTATTTGGTGTCCGAAAATGAGCTTGTGCATTCCATAAGTGCGTAAGTGTTAATATAAAACTTGCACATTTATGGAATGCGCAAGCTTTAGATGTAGAGCTTGCGCAAGCTCTATGTATAAAAAAAATTATAACTTGCGCAATCCATAAATGCACATGTTATAACCAATACGAGGTCTAGTTTGGCAATTAGTTTTATGTGAGGCCTATTTCTATTATTTGTTTTCTTGAGGTGTCTTGTTTGAAAATTTGTCCTACAAAATATTATAAACAAGTAGATAGCCCGTCCATTGGTTCAGATGTATTTAGTGTTAATCTTTGATTGTACGAAAAAATTATGTAATGTTGAATTTTACTTTTGGATTGTTCCTATTAAGTATTGGTTATACTTTTTAGTTTATTCTAAATTTAAAATGCTACTTTGCCAGAAAGGTTCTCTAGGTATACGTAACCAGAGAAAGATGCAAACTTTTCAAGACAAACATGCACCGTGACATTAAAAAGAGAGTTTATTTAATCAGTTATAATATTTCTTGAACATTTACATAAAGATAACGCTGACCAAGTAACTTGCTAGATTCAACGATAAGAAAGGGTCAAAGGAACTATGCTGTATTATAATCTCATGTTTATTCATGAATACAAACACAAAAACATACAAATATAAATAATCTACACATATATTCACAAACACAATCCATAATGTAAGTACTTTGTGGGTTCTACTGTTTATAACATAGCGTTTAACATGCTTGATCGCCTCCTCATGAATATATGTTTTGTCCGTCCTCATGAATATATAATACTTTTCAGGTAATTTGCATTTAAAAAATATAAACAAAGCTACCACGGCTCTTCTTGTTGTCGTAATACAAACATAAATAAATTAACAAAAACATCAACTATCAAGTCACAATTAGATAGATGCAAGTCATAAGAAGAAGCTAACAAATAATAATATATGATTTAATATGAAATGAATAAAATATCCTGTCATTGTATTATATACTATCAAATGCAACAACAGCCGCAATATTAGAAGTGTTAAATGAGTCTGAATCAGCAGCAAAAGCGAGTTTCAAACTCCATAAGAAGCGAAAGTTCAGTTTGAACTCTCTAGAATCTTGAAGGATTGATCCAATATTTTGGTATTTGCACAAGGTCATTGGTTGTAACATGAAAAAATAAATATACAAATTTTGTCGTAAACGCCAACTTTGCCTGCATTAATAAAATAACGGAGAAGATGGATGAAGTGCACACTACCTTGTGCAGTCATTGAGTTTGTCATGACAAAACTATAGTAACTTTTAGGGGAATTTTTATACACTCCTAAATTTGAATTGCCGTACTATAGTGAAATATATTGAATGCTGTTAATTTTGATAGGAGCAAATCTGGTTATGCAGTATCGAATATAATTTCCAAAACACATGCAAAGATGTATTTAATTTTTGTGTACATTATTTGTACGTAGAGAAATGAGAAGTAGAAAATATGAAAGGTAGATTAAGCTCCTAAGAATATGGCTGTTACTGTTGAACCATCAACCGCTCAAGCGTTTCAACCGTTCACGCGGTTACCATCTATAACGGTAACGGTTGAAGAACTAAATATTCACGGTTAACCATAACAACCATACATGATTGTTTTGTATAATATTTAACATTAAAATATAAAAATTAGTAATTTAAGTTGAATGGGTAGCTTGTACATTAATAATATACACCTTCACGAACTAATAACATTTGCATGCATATTGGTTGTTTTATAAACAAATAAATTAATTTACAAAAAACAGTTAGAGCTATATAAATTTATCATCAATAATGCATATAATTGAAAATATAACGGTTAACCATCATAGACGGTTGCGGTGATGGTTATAAGAATTTATAACCGTCAACAATGGTTACGAGTGGTGGTAACAACGAAGGTTAATTATCATAACCGTAACACCCTTAGAAGTTGATTTTTACCCTTATAGGGTTGTTCGTTCCAAATTAAATATAGTAATAACAATTGTACTCACTGATGTAATGTCAGATTTGCTCTCCAACTTTATGAGGAAATTCTAATGTATCTACGTCAAAAATTAGTTTGTATATGTGTAAATTAAATTAAATTTTCATATCTGTATCCCAAATATAAACGATCTTGGTTCTAATTTCTACGTGTGTGTGAAAACTTTGTAGGAATTTAAAACACAAACATGTTTATATATTTAACAGAACATCAATAAATATTTTAAACAAACAATTTTGGAGTGCAAATTTTGAATGAATAATAAAAGCATGAATGAGATAAAGAAATTAAGTAGGTATTGGAATTTTGTTGCATTAAAACAATAAAAATTGCATAAAATTGAATAAATATCAATTAAGTGGAAGAAATTGCCCCACACCCACCCCCTCTTTCTCTAGAATCCTTTATATTTGTAAAACTCGAAATCAAGATGAAACCATTATTAGTTCGAAAAACATATTAGTATAAATAGCTTGATTAAAAACTCAGATATGGTGGAAGCATATTTTATATGGACAAACACAATTATTTATATAATTTTTGCTTGATTTGTAAAATCTAAAAATATGGTCTGTGTTATACGTAGCACAACGATGCATTATTTAATGTTCCAAGATAGAATGAAATTAACAAAATATTACATGATTTAGTTTAGATTAATACTACAAGCTATTATATAAAAATCGACACAAAATTGCGCTAGGAAAAAAAGAAACAAACTTAGTCATAGGGGCAAAACGATGGTGACAGTAGCAAAATTTTGTACATACCAACCAATGCTTAAGAAATCTCTTCACATGAATCGTCCTAGTGGTATAAAGTTGTCGATATCCTGAGCACTTTCATACTTTTCCATGGTGATTATTGGTAGAGGGTTAGCTACATTGTGTTGAAAAGTTTTGTATACAATCATTTTTTGTCTAATGATGACATTGCCCTATCTAATTACACTTTACCATCTTATTTTCTTTAGTTGACATCTTGGTTTCTCCTCACCTACACTCCACTTCAAGAAATGAAAAATAAATGTTCAATTGAATTAGTTGATGAAAATAATAAATGAAAAGGAATTTTCATTATAACAAAATTATTTATACAATAAAGATAAAACACGAATAGGAACGGCTACTTGCAACTTCATTTATACAAAAATGTCATGTGCCTAAATAATGTAAACTAAAAGAAGAAACAAAGAAAACATGAACATAGACATGTATTTCAAACAACAATATGAATAGAAATGAGAGAATGGACAGAGTCGTAGATGAAATAGAACATCATTACAGGCTTACAGAACTAATATGAAATTTTCAATCTTGACCATGGCAAATCAAGAGAAAAATGAGTATAGAGGAGGAGAGAATTACTTTAGTGAATAATCTGCATACATTATAGATTGACTGATCTTTAAATAGAAATTGACATATTTAATATTCAACCGATCAAAAAACTATATCAAATCAAATAGAATAAACATCTTGTCAAAACCATAGATTATGATATAAACTCAGTAACTCATGGATCATCAATCAACCTTATTTAGTTAGTTCTGAAAATGTGTGCATCTCGAGTGATGATAATGATATCGAAACAAAGTCAGAATAACATAATTAATTAATTTAAATAATATTTAAATGACACACACACACACACACACACACACACATATATATATATATATAATTTCTACTGAAAACGTTTTAAATATGAAACTATTTATAAAAAATTATAAAATCATATTTTTTATAGAATAAGGTATAGTATTTAAATTATAAAGCTTATATTTAATTAAACATTGCATATTAAATTAATTAAAATATACAAATAATGTTTTTTATTTGAGCCGTGCGTCTTTTAGGTACATATATGTCAGAAATTGCTTTTAGTAAATGTAAAAGTATATAAACATACAACCAATCTACATGTGATAATATATCTCTACTATTAATAAAGAGAATTCAATGCATACAATTTACACGGTGTCTTTTTAAAATTCCAAAAATACCCTCTCCTATCAACGGAATTTTACTATTAGTTTACAATCTCCACCACCATTATCTTTTCAATCACCTACCAACGGATTTCACTATCAATTTGCAACCAACACTACCAACAACTACTTGAAATAAAAGCGTTGTGACCATCAAAGATTTTGTACTTATATCAGATATCCATACATTAATTTTTTATTAAATAAAAATTAAATATCTCTAGCTATTAAATGCACGTACGTGCGATTTATACTAGTTTTCATAATAGAATTGTCACCCAACTAACAATATAATATGCATGATACAATATTGTCTATGCATTAATATTCATAAATAGATTAGAAAGTTTACCTTATTATCGATGTCTATAAGTACACCTTAAAACGATGAGATTCACTCCTTGAACTAGTTTCCAATCCAGTGAGTGCTAATCCCCGAACCGATGACCACCAGCTACCGTATAGAATCTGGTTACTTTGATTTGGGTTTGATAATGAAAGGATGGGGGTATGTTATTTTCGACCAGAGGGAGGGATAGATCTAGAGGCTCTAAAAGGTTAGAAATGATAGTAGGTTGAGATGCTTATATATAGGAGGAATGTAGACAAGTTAGGATCTATATGTCTTTACCAATTCTCCTTCCCTTATCTATACAAACCTACCCCATCTAGCTAACACATAGTCGCCCCCTATCTTGCTCTATTATGGCCGAACACACCAGCCCCTTATATGCACTTCAAACCCTTTAAAAGCCCGAACAAAATATTTTGCATTCAAATCCAATTCAAACGCGTATCAATATCCTATACCGATCAATAAATTTATAACCATTATAAATATATTTAATAATATTTGTTCATCAAATCAAAATAAAATTTTAATAACTAATATTTCATAAATATTAATTAATTTAAAATAATTACGAATTAGTTAAATCATTTGGTCAAATGAGTATTCATTGTTCTAGTTGTGTGATCTGTTAGGTGTTGTTTGAACCAAAAATGGCATGGACACCCAAGAGTTTATGTAGAGAACATAAAATAAAGAAAATTAAATGAAAGTGAGTAAAATAGAACACATAGCAATTTATAGAGGTTCGGCTATTCTTGGCCTACGTCCACTTAGTGATTTTTATTAATTATCTCGCTGATTATAGGCAAAAGTTCTTATGGGTCGGTACAACTCCGACAGTGATTACAAGAATTAAGAGTAGAGAAGAACAAGAGCCTAAAGGTCCTGGAAAATGAATCCGACACTCCCATTGATAGAGATAGAAAGCCTAAAATCTCTCCTAGAAGATCTCTACCTTGTTTTCCACGCTTTAGACTGTTTCCACAATAGAATAGGAGGACGCCTCAGCGAGGTTCGTGTATCGGTACCGACCGGCCTAAGGTGTTCGATCGGTACTGATCCGTAATATTGCCTTGGACATTGTTCTGAACTCCTTGCCTTGGCTCATCTTGTAGTTAGCTTGGTGACTCTATAATTGTTTGCACCAATATTAGCTAGTTTCTGAGTCCAAATGATGGATCCCTGGAAGAACAGAGTTGCCGACTCAAGTGTTCGTGGAGACCAATAGAGAGTTGCATTGAATCGAAAAACAACACTTGGAATAGGCTCTAGCTTCAAGTAGAGTATGTGACAAAAGATGAGAAAATATGGAGGAGAAAATATGGATCAGTACCGTCCCAAGGGGTTGGATCGGTACCGACCCACCACTTAGGTGGATCCATGTTTGCTTTAGTTTGAGTTAGCTTTGTTTTTATCCCGTGACTCTGTTTGTGCTTGGTTTCTGGACTCTAGGGCTATCTCTTTGGCCTTCCTGCCTTGATAACTCCGAGTTCGATTCGTCCAGTTTGTCTGAATATCGCTTGGTTAAAAGGCTGGATAACATTTGCCCCCTAAAGTACATCTTGTTTCAAACGTAATGTGCTTTGAATCGAGGAAAATTGAAATTGCTGCGAAGTACTCCACTTTATGTTTCAAATGGTCATTATACTTCATGTGAATCGTTCTATGAAGAGTTATGTCCATAGTCATTCATCATGACGTTTTAGCAGCACCTGGGATTATAAATCTAGAACGTGTTCTTGTGATTCATTATTCCGAGCTTGATAATTTTAAACTGATTCCTTCCATGGATTTCCCAGGTTCGAATTTTGTTTCCTTTGACTGTAATTGCTTGGGTTTTGGATACGTACACACACGCGTATGTGCACGTTCTTAAATATCTCTTAGCATGCACATACATTCATACATACATACATATGTATATGTGTGTGCGTGTATGTATATGTATGTGTGTATGTGTATATATACATATATATATATCTGCATATGTGTGTGTGTATGTTTTTTTTAAAGACTAAGACTCGGTACCGATCCCTCTTCTTGGATCGGTGCCGACCTGAGAGTTGGAGAATTCTTCCAACTTAAATGCCTAAATGTTCGGGTCTAAACGGTTATATAACCCATTTATCGCATCTCTATTCTCACTTTATTGCTGCCTATTGACCCAAGCTTCAAATCGCCATTAGAGTCTTAGCTTCCAAACTTAACGTCGTCAATTATCCCCACCAACGCTCACCGTTCCCGACCTCGACATCGCCAGCACCACCACCACTGAGCCCGAATCTCCAATCTTGGACCCAATTCTTCCTTCGACGACCCAAGACTCTTCGCCCCTAGGTTTTGAACAAACCCATCCTAGATTTTTGCAATAGTAGGTGGAGGAGTATGGGACCACGCATGAATGGAGATGGACTTGGATAAGGACATGGATGGCTCGCCATTAATGGCTGTGTGTTGGAGTTGAAGATGAGAGGGAGGAGGAGGATGAAGTTCTTCCTTGGAGTTGGGTCGGTATGACTCCAACACTTGGGAGAATGTTGCGAACTCCAAATCCACAATTATACTTTGCCTTGGTGGATTGGTGTTGAACTTCCACTTCTTGATTTCATAGCACTTTCAAAGCATAGCCGATAATGTATGGCTTGTTAGGACGACCAGCGATGACAGACGCTTCAAGTGATATCCAAACTAAAAAATGAACTGTTAAATAATATCGAGAATTTGAACTGTACAACACTGAATAACACGCACTAGAATTCACTTTAGTATGAGGGTGCGGCTTTTAATTGATCTAATGTTGATTATGTAATGACCCGTATTTTTAAAACATTTAAAAATATTAAATTAAAAAGGATTTTTGAATAAAATTGTTAGGAATAAAAAAATTAAGATTCACTGATACAAATTAAATTATAATACAAGTTATGAGCTTAAGTAAAATTTCTATTAATGACACATGTTTGCAATAATGTAAGGATGATAACAAATGTTAGTGTGTATTTTAATAACATTGGTTTGAATGAAATTAACAATTGTCTGAAGGTAAATTTCCAATTGATTGGAATAATAAATGCTAATAAAGAATAGTAAATTTTTCCTTATTAAAGAGGAAATCATATGTTTATTTATTTGAAATGTTTAGTAGCTTAAAGATTGATTGCAGAGACGAGAAACTATTATTTGGTAAGAAATGTACAATTCCTGTTTGTATCCAATATTGTATAAATATGTTTAAATTACTATTAGATAGGAAATAATTGTTCTATGTCTCGCTACATTTATTTTGTCCAAACTGAAATTCACCTTTGTAAACAATTGAAATTAATTCAATTGAATAATTTCAATTAATGGTAGAGAGTACACCAAATTGTAAATTAATAGGTGTAATTAAACGTAGCTTATGTTTTATGAAAATATAAGGAAAGTTGATTTAATGAAAAGAACATTTATATCAAATAAAATAAATGTTTCATTTGTGAATGTAGGTTTAATTTCATTAAAATAAAGAATAGAATGATTGATTTAAAGGAAGAAACATATGTATATTTGAAGTGTGTTTTAGCATACAAATGGATTACAAGAGTAGGAAAATAATTTATTTCAGTAAGTTACTTATTACTCTGCTGTATAAACAACAAATTTATAAAAGTGTTTAAATGACTAAAGGAAACAATTATTCTATTTTTCATCTATTTTAGTTGTCTGTTTTGAAATTTAACTTTGTAAGTAATTGCAATTAATGTTATTAAAATATTTCAATCAGAAGGGAAGAAAACGTTGATTGCAATTAATAGATTTAATAAAAGAAACGCACCTTGGTGTTAAACAGAAAGGATGATTTAATTGAAATAAAAGATCATTTTGGGAAAACTAAATTGAACGTTTTCATTTTTAAGGTAAGTAATTTTATTTATTATGCATAGATAAAAAAACTAAATGTGTACAAATTTGAATATTATTTGAGTTAATGAAGTTAATTTGGTTACGTTTCACAAATTGAATTTCAAAAAGGTTGTGCAATGTACATGGTCCCTTCATTTCTTTTGTTATTAATTATTGCATGTACGTTTTAAAATAGTTATCTCATTTTTAATACTTAATCCGTTCATTTCTCCTTCTGTTTAATACCTGAGCCTAGACTTTTAGGTTGTATTTAATTCTTACTACCTCATTTTCGCGTATACAAAATTTCACTTTTCTTTGGTTTGCAAACTTTTCCATTCCTACGTACATTTCTTTATACATTGTAATGCTTGAAACTTTCAAAATAAAATGTGACATTTATTTTGACTCTCCACCTTAATTTCCTAATTATTAAATTACCTGCAGCTTATTTCTTTCATTTGCAGTGTATATTTGTGTTCTTTTTTTGTGGCTAAGTTTTATTGGGTTTGTTTTAGACTAATGAGCTTTTTAGTAAACCAAGAGGTCCTAGGAACCCTAAGAAACTTTGGACCCTTCCTTTTCCCACCCATTGACCTTCTATTTCCTATCTGACTAAAACCAAGTACGTACAGAAATTCCTCATTTGAGAAACTTTCTGCGTACTCTTCTTTTTCTTTTTCTTGCTCAAATCTCCAGAAAACTCCAAACTCCAAAACTCCTAAATCTCCAAATCAAATTCCATCCTTCCTCCTTCAAAACCCTAGCCTACCTCTGTCCTTTTGCCGCCACCCACCTCCATCACCACCCATAACCCACGGCAGTAACCTATGGCCAAAGCCCCACCTTCCCTCTCCTCTTCTTTCTCCTTTTTCCCTTCTTTTTTCCCTCTTTCTTCCCCTTATTTCCATGGCTTCTATATTCCACTAAACTACTCAAAATCAAATATTTTTTTTTGAAACCGTGTATAATTTCAAGGGAAACAACTTTGTTGTTGAATTCTTCTTCCCATTTCGAATATTTGTATATCAAAAACTCTATTTTTCAAGTCCTTTCTCGGGTCTAGTTTTGCCCGAAAATACCATATATTGTATCAATCATATCTCCTTCAGGAATGAATCAAATTATATGATTCTTTTTTTTCAAATCATTTTGTGGCTTTAACTTTCTTTTAGATCAGTTCTTCAAATTTCTTAATTTGCTATGACAAAAACTCAAAATTTTCGAAGCATTTTTTAACTCAGATTTTCAACTCAGAAAAACCCTCTGTTTGTGTTGACCATAACTTCCTCAAGAAAGAAGCTTTTTAAGTGATTCTTTTTTTGAAAGGTGAGAGAAAAGAATTTTCAACAACTTTCTAGTTGGTTACTTTTACAGATTCTGTAATATTCTGGTCCGAATATTTTCATAAAGAAGACCTAGTTTCAGGTTTGTCCGTAGTTTGGATCTTGGGTTGTTTGGAAGTTGGAAGTAGTTGAAACTTGTTTATTGATTCGTGTTCGTGTCTAAGATTTGTTTTGCATTTGGATCTTTGCTAGGAATCTCCATATTGCTCCATTTTTATCATCACCTTCGTAGCCACGAAAGGTGAGCAAACACTCATTACTACTAGATTTTCTTATGTTAGTTAAATTAAATTTATGATGTGAATAGAAATTGAATAGTTGCTGTTTAGTATATTTTAAATTGTCATTCCAGTTAAATCTGACTTTTATTGAATTTAATTGCCATTTAATTTAATATTTAAATTTAAATTGCTAGTTAAATACCAGTTAATGATAACTAGTAAATTGTTGGTAGTTATTTGTTTATTTCAATGATGATTGTGCTGTATGTTCAATTATTGATATTTGGGTGATTGGATGGATGTTATTGGTTGACATTTTGGATGATTGGATGTTATTTGTGTCTATATCTCTGTATCCCTATGGGTTGAAATGATACATACCCGAACGACCTTATAGATTAAGGGAAAATCATTATGGGTTGAAATGGTAAACTCGAGCGGTTTTCATTGATTTTTGGTACTGATTGAAATGACATATACCCATATAATTTCTTGAATTTGGATTCTATTTGGAATTGAATTATTTGAAGGGTTTAAGTTAATTCAAACTTCGGATTTGTTTTAATTAGATGATTAAGATTGATATTTATTTGAAACCTTTTAAATAATTATATTCACGTTGTACACTTGATAGGAGATGAAAATCCCGTAACATCTATGAAACCATTGCACTAATCTTTCTATTTTACTTGTTTTGATTTGACTTACATATGATCTTTTAGTTCTGACTCGAGTGTTTTGTCTTTTCATTTCGCTCGGGTCTGTAAGGACCCGATTCTTCGACTTCCGAATATCGACATCAATACGTCCACTGTATCGATTGCCGAGCCATCGAATGCCGGAAAACCGAATTCTTAGGGTTTAAGAAAGAAGAGGTAGAAGAAGACAGAAGAAAAAGAAAGAAGAAACAACAGAGAAACAGAAACAATATCAGAATCTCACATTCGCAGCGGAACAATATATAATAGATAAATGAATAATCTTTAAATCAAAGAACTATATCATTTTATACATTACATCATCATCAGAGTTTACAACAACAATACAACACAGCACATCAATGGACAGTTATATAAACTTGTCCTCACACATAATACACAGCGGAATAAATAATATCATAAACAGGTGGTACGTTTCGCCATCCAGCTCGCCACTAAGCTCCACAGCATCCCGAATCCAGAATGACCTGATAACCTGACTCTAGACTGCCCGTGTGGAAATTGGTGGGCACCCAGAGTTTAGGAAGGAAACAATAAACTCTAGGTCAGTCATGGTGACTGGTGTGAGAACTTAAAACAGTTTATCTTTATAACAAATAGCAGAGAGATTTTTAAAGCCAATTTCGCAATGCTTTTGGAAAATGAAACTACCATAAGACCTCCCGCCACACACACAATGCAAACGCAGAATCGGAGGAGATTTCTCCTTATGATAGTCAAAGATGCTTACTATGCAAAATCAAATCATCATTTTTTTTATATTATTATTAGTGCATAGTGGAAAACATTTCGAAAATAGAATATAAATCTTAGCCAGCATAGACATTCCGAACTATGCCTACTATAGCTACCATCTAAACAGTGGTGACCACCATAAGTAAATGGCAGGTTCTACAACTAATACCGTACAAGGTGCGTATTGGAGTTTGGATTTCCAACAAATGGTCAGGCCAAGGAACTTCCCATTGCCACATGGAAACGCCTCTGGAAAGACGCCCCGAGAACCAAACCGGATCTCTGCCAACACAAGGCCGGGTTACCCCTAACTGGGTAACTACTGACACGAATATGTCATCCCCCGATCGTAACCGATCTATATCCGAGGATCCTCGATTTCCAACAACCACATATGAATAATAATGCAGCAACAACATAGGTTAAATATCTGGGCTCCATACCATGATACCACCTCTATCCAGAAGGAATGACATACACTAAAGGGGCGCTACCCCCTAATAACCTTGCCGCATCCTTCCTGTTTTGACCATTTCCGGGGTGTGAGGTCCGACGAAGTCTCGTCCACAAAGCTACGCTTTGGTACAAAGCCATGCTTTGGGTCAAACAAATGATCAAAGTAATGATCACAAAGATAAATGATCAAACAAATGATCATATCACAAATGATCAAACAATGATCATCATACATCAACACTCAGCATGTCACATTACCAAATTGGGAGTATATTGCTGATAACCTTCAACTACATAACCTTTGAGCTCGTACGTCTCAAAGAAGGGTGTTAAGCTAAGAGAATAAATTCTCCGCCACCAATAGATATGTATTTGAAAGAAATAAGCTTTATATCTCAATTTGTAACGTCAGACATACAACCATACAAGTCTGTTCCGGGATCGAACAGAACCGAAGGCACTTCTCACGAAGCCTTTGCAAATCCGGATAATTTTCAAATCACGTCCGGACTTCCCATCACTAAGGGTAATAAAACCTCTATATCGAAGATCAGCCGATGCAGAGTAACTCGACGGTAATCCTTCCGTTTTCAAAAATATCCGGTCTTCAACAGCGGTCATCAAATGCAATCCATTATGACGTATCACATATTCAGAATGGGTTATACGACCCAAAGGTCCTTTCCCGGCTAACCCGAATAGTGAGCGCTTATTCAAAAATAAGTGTGGCATTCAAATTCAAGCAAATCACAACAAATACCCATTCAAGGTAATTATTGATAGTCGGTTATTTAACTATCAATAGGTCTGCACAGCATCATCAGATTCCAAATAATTTTCCAAAAAAAATATCTTTACAAGATATATAATTTCCACACTTCAACCATTTGAAAACAAATTTCAATTATTCACTTTTCAATTTATCTTTACAAAGATAAATTCTCAAAACGTTTCATTTCACATTGGAAAAACATTTCCATACTTTTTTAATAATAAGTAATTCATAAATCTTATTTATTTTCAACATTTGAAAATATTCAATATACTTAAATCAAAATTAAGTATATATTTCATTCTTTAAGGAAATCATTTTCTTAAACACATCTATTTGAGTCAAAACGAATGTTACGTAAAACATCGTTACGACGACTTAAAATCACTAGTATAGGGATTCGAAATTTAGATAGATATATAAATCCCAATACTATATAAAACATTTCCTTTCGAAAATCATTTACTATAACAACAGTGTTATAGTCCACCATTTCCTTATTTCTCGAAAACGTCTATTTCAACAATGAATGTTGAAATCTATGTATTCGATACTTAACACGTTTTAAAACATCTTTTAAAACACTCACTTCATTTCGTAATATCACTTCTCCAAAACATATCCATTTAATTTAATAATATATTCACTGTCCAAAATCGTAAATATACTTCGTTACCGCATTTAACGTTTCTACACATTTTACTTAAAAGATTATCCACTGTCCAAAATCGTGGATAAAATTCCCAACCAAACTCTTATTATTACAACATTTAACTTAAAGGATAATTCGCTGTCCAAAATCACGAATATACCTCCTTTATTAAACTTCTATGTTTAATTTATCAAATTCAATTGGTTTCGGATTTATAAAACAATGTTTATAAATTACATTTCTATTTATAAAAACTTCAATTATAAAAATCCCTTTTTTTAAATCAATTCAATTTATAACTCAACTTCATACCCAAAATCCGATTTATAAGTTAATTTTTTATAAATCTTTTATTTTACAAAATCTATTCATTTCATAACTTCACAATTTATAAGTCTATAAATTTTATCCACTTGTGAAATCCGTCTATACTTCATTTTAACACTTAATAAAACTGGTTTCACAATTCCTATATTTTTAATTTATAAATATCAATTTTATAAATCTTTTATATAAACCGTTTATAATAATTCAATAATCCCAATTTAAACTATTTTATTAATCAATCAACTATTTATTTCAAAAATCACACTTTGGTTATATTTCACAAATCTCATAATTTTCATAACATAAAAGTTATAACATTTATTTATTTAAAATGAATCAATTCAAAATTCAATAAAACGTATACTTTCAAAAATCACTTTAAAAATCCTTTATAAATCAATATCGTTATTTTTAAACTTCAAAAATGGATCCGATGAAGCAACAGCACCAATCATCAATCACGACAACAAAACATCACATATCATCATATGATAACAGAATATATCACAATATCTGTAAATAAATCAATACGGTGAGGAATCCAGTCGGATCCCTCCAACCTGCTT
The DNA here is from genome assembly GCA_030737815.1 of Allium fistulosum. Taxonomy (NCBI): domain Eukaryota; kingdom Viridiplantae; phylum Streptophyta; class Magnoliopsida; order Asparagales; family Amaryllidaceae; genus Allium; species Allium fistulosum. The sequence continues at coordinate 14,242,597 of JASFAW010000014.1, forward strand.
CCCTGCATCCACAGATGTTAGCACAATACCAATTCCGCTCCAGTACGGAATATCGCGGTATATGGGTTTAATAAATATTATCCGCTATTATGCGGCGCAATAGGGTCTCATCTGCTATACAATGCGAGAAATCAACTCCAATATATACATATTTCAATATATATATATATTGCTATATACATAAATAATACCAATTCCACTTCAATGTGAAATTATCGCGGTATATGTTTTTAATAAATAACCTCCGCTTAATAACGGCGTATAATGTCTATTTCAACAATGCAGATAGCAATATATCATCCAATCACACAATCAAGCAATTTTAAATCTAACTATTTAAAATATAAATCGAAACAATTTCCATTGAGTGAGAAGTTCTCACCTTGATTTCAATTCAGTTTCGGCGTTTTATTTCGAATAAAATTAAACGTGCGTTTAATTTTACTCGAAATTTTTACTGACTCCAATCCATGTTCATAGCGTAGTGCTCGACAATACGAAGACAACGCAACTTATTTCATAATTTTTCAACCTCGTATAAACAAGATATGATATGTTAAACATTCACGAATTATAATATAATGAAATTACAATTTCTTTTATTATTTTAAACCTTAAACCAAATCAGGCCGTTCATTTTCGAACCCAAGATCCTGGCCGCAATTTCCTTTCTTCCTCCAGGCGCGTTCTCTGTTCGAAGAAACCCAACAACCACCTACTTTGACCGCCTCTAACTCCATCCAACGACCACCTGAGGCCAATTAAACACCTCCACATCGAAGCTCCTTCCACCACGCACCAATGGCCAGCGACCGACACCACTCGGCCCCCCCGCCCTATCGAATCTCGTGCATGACCGCGGGCCCACGAACCCTCCCCTGGTCGACGAAAATCCTACTCCACCGTATGGATGTGAAGGTCTCGTTTAGATCTTCAACTTTGTAGTTGAAAACATTTGATAATTGTTATCGGATTTGAAGAAAAAAAAGAAGAAAGAATCGAGCATTTCTGGCCTTTGAATATTGAAGTGGCGGCTAGGGCATTGGAGATTAGGGTTTCACAATTTAGAAGGATGAAGGTCCTTTTATAGAAATTTTACCAAAACACTATTCATCCCAAAATTTCCAAACTCGAAATCGAGCGTGCCGGCTGACGTTTCTAAGGTTTACCCCACGTTACGAACACAATGGAACTGGTTTCGTAAGCTAATTCTGTCATCTGTGCGAGTTATGGAATTAAACGATCAAATTTAAATTAAACCGATTTAAACCGATTTCGATGCGTTTTGGCTTGCCCCGGAAAAACGGTAAATCCAATTGACACGAAATTTGAAACCATACAATAATTTCATATTACGGATCCGATGAAACTGGTTTCGTCGAAATCCGAGACTGTTTGAAAAATGACTATTTTCACTAGTCGATTAAATATTAAAATATTAAATTTTCACAAATTAACTTAAAATTCAATTTTAAAAGTTCTATAACATCATTATAACTTCAATATGATTTAATATAACTTTATAAATCATTTTTAATCACATTTAATCCAGATTTCAATTATTTCTGGAATTTCAACTATTAAATCATCAATTTAATTATCCAATTAAATCTAGTTATTCGAAAAATAAATTATTCGACTTATTAATTCTACTTGTTAATATTTAAAATTAATTAAATATTATGAATTTCAATGACATAAATTCTGGGTCGTTACAAACTTCCCCCCTTAAAAGAATTTCGTCCTCGAAATTACCAAGTAAGAAAAGATACAAAATCCATTAACTTTTCAAAACAACCGTTCAGATTAGATTTACAAATCTCTTAAGTGTTTAACTTTTTCAAAATCCATAGTTAAACTTCTTACAAAATGTTTACTAAGTTTTCCAAAATTTTCCAATTTTCTCAAAAATATTCTAATGCCTTAAATTTTCGGAAAATTTCGCCATAGCCTCCTTTGCGCGGCTCGATCCGAAAAAAAAATGACAGTGTATATATATCACAAATATACATCTCATCAAGTGATGAGGCATCCCGTAGGGAAAAAAAGTGTAAAAGTACGATATTTAATCCGAGATATGTACCTTATATATTATTAGCGAGCGTATACGGCTAATATAGCGCGAAAGCGAGCTCCAAATGCGAAGCAAACGCCATCCGCACCTACGAAACACTCGATCAAACAAATGAGAACATGTATATATAAAATAATATCGATATACATCATATAGCAACATAATAACTACATGTGCTAACATAGCAATTACAACTAAAGCAATAAATGCAACCATTAAACAACTATCATTCAATAAACATCCAACAAATCAATGTCTATCCAAATCAGTTCATAACCAAATCAATATAAATTCACTCTCATTAATATTCATTGAATTGGTTTTCAAATTTAAATCGTATTTGATTCATTTACATTGGATTTTATCAACATTCATTTATTTAATTAGTTACATTCACTAATTTACATTCAAGTTGGTTCACTTTTAAATCAAGTTAAATCCAATTCTATTCAAATTTACATATTATCAATTTGAATTCAATTACTTAACTTCCAATTTTACTAATTCAATTTCATTAACACTTAATGAATTTATATACAACCAACTAACAATCATATAACAACCAATGTATATTCAACACAGCCAAATTATTAATTTACATTCGATTTGGTTCAACACCGTTAATTCCAATTGGTTTAATATTAAATTGATCTTCCATTCAATTTATTTACATTCAATTGATTAATATTCAATCCATTCATTAATTCAACTGCTAATTCATTTTACAAATAAAATTGAATTTCATTTATATAACTCAAGTTCACATTCATTTAATTCACTTGATTATTTACTTTGATACCAAAATCAATTTCATTCAACATCACTTAAGTTATATTCCAATTTCAAACAGCATTTGTTTCACTTACAGTTTCTCATTTTATTAGTTATACAACTTATATTCAACCTTTCAAAACCATTTTTTTGAAATCAATTCAAATTATCCTTTGAATTTCCAAAACCAAATCCAAATTTTCCAAATCAACTTTCATTTAAAATAATCTGGCAGCAATTCCTCTTTTGGAAACCCGAAAATGAACACCAATGATGCCGCAGTCATCATCGGAATGATTTTCCAACGACCGAAAAAGAGTTTAGAGCTTTTCATTCCTTCAAAATAGTTTTCCAAAATATCAAATCCTTTCAAAACACTTCTCTGGAATTTTACTTTAGATTATAAATCACATTTATAAATCTTTTACTTATAAAATTTCACTTCTTATATATAAGATTATTTTACCATTGTAAATCATTTTAATTATAACTCCATACATTATAATTCATTTTCTTATACAATTTACTCTTTCACAATTGTTGTTTTATTTAACTTATTCAAACAACTTTTAATTAACTTATATATATTTACATTTTCAACAACCAAACAATCAATTATATACACTTTAATAATTCTGAAAAATTATTCCTTTATATACAAAATATAATAGAGGTAAAATTATTTCATTTACCCAATTTTAAAACAATATCGTGCCGAATTGTTCTGAATAAGTGTTTAGAGATCCCTGTCGATAGAGTTGTACTGACAATACCGACCAGAATCCATATTCCACTCAACAAACCAATCATCACAATATAAAACAATTTTATATTAACTAACAAATACGCACTCGTATCTATTATTACACTCAAACTCATTCTAGAGTACTATTGACTCTATTTCTAATGAGTAACACCCAACAGAGCCATGGTTGTCGCTTAACCATATGCTCTGATACCACGTTGTAAGGACCCGATTCTTCGACTTCCGAATATCGACATCAATACGTCCACTGTATCGACTGCCGAGCCATCGAATGCCGGAAAACCGAATTCTTAGGGTTTAAGAAAGAAGAGGTAGAAGAAGACAGAAGAAAAAGAAAGAAGAAACAACAGAGAAACATAGAAACAGAAACAATATCAGAATCTCACATTCGCAGCGGAACAACATATAATAGATAAATGAATAATCTTTAAATCAAAGAACTATATCATTTTATACATTACATCATCATCAGAGTTTACAACAATAATACAACACAGCACATCAATGGACAGTTATATAAACTTGTCCTCATACATAATACACAGCGGAATAAATAATATCATAAACAGGTGGTACGTTTTGCCATCCAGCTCGCCACTAAGCTCCACAGCATCCTGAATCCAGAATGACCTGATAACCTGACTCTAGACTACCCGTGTGGAAATTGGTGGGCACCCAGAGTTTAGGAAGGAAACAATAAACTCCAGGTCAGTCATGGTGACTGGTGTGAGAACTTAAAACAGTTTATCTTTATAACAAATAGCAGAGAGATTTTTAAAGTCAATTTCGTAATGCTTTTGGAAAATGAAACTACCATAAGACCTCCCGCCACACACACAATGCAAACGCAGAATCGGAGGAGATTTCTCCTTATGATAGTCAAATATGCTTACTACGCAAAATCAAATCATCATTTTTTTTGATATTATTATTAGTGCATAGTGGAAAACATTTCGAAAATAGAATATAAATCTTAGCCAGCATAGACATTCCGAACTATGCCTACTATAGCTACCATCTAAACAGTGGTGACCACCATAAGTAAATGGTAGGTTCTACAACTAATACCGTACAAGGTGCGTATTGGAGTTTGGATTTCCAACAAATGGTCAGGCCAAGGAACTTCCCATTGCCACATGGAAACGCCTCTGGAAAGACGCCCCGAGAACCAAACCGGATCTCTGCCAACACAAGGCCGGGTTACCCCTAACTGGGTAACTACTGACACGAATATGTCATCCCCCGATCGTAACCGATCTATATCCGAGGATCCTCAATTTCCAACAACCACATATGAATAATAATGCAGCAACAACATAGGTTAAATATCTGGGCTCCATACCATGATACCACTTCTATCCAGAAGGAATGACATACACTAAAGGGGCGCTACCCCCTAATAACCTTGCCGCATCCTTCCTGTTTTGACCATTTCCGGGGTGTGAGGTCCGACGAAGTCTCGTCCACAAAGCTACCCTTTGGTACAAAGCCATGCTTTGGGTCAAACAAATGATCAAAGTAATGATCGCAAAGATAAATGATCAAACAAATGATCATATCACAAATGATCAAACAATGATCATCACACAGCAACACTCAGCATGTCACATTACCAAATTGGGAGTATATTGCTGATAACCTTCAACTACATAACCTCTGAGCTCGTACGTCTCAGAGAAGGGTGTTAAGCTAAGAGAATAAATTCTCCGCCACCAACAGATATGTATTTGAAAGAAATCAGCTTTATATCTCAATTTGTAACGTCAGACATACAACCATACAAGTCAGTTCCGGGATCGAACAGAACCGAAGGCACTTCTCACGAAGCCTTTGCAAATCCGGATAATTTTCAAATCACGTCCGGACTTCCCGTCACTAAGGGTGATAAAACCTCTATATCGGAGATCAGCCGATGCAGAGTAACTCGACGGTAATCCTTCCGTTTTCAAAAATATCCGGTCTTCAACACCGGTCATCAAATGCAATCCATTACGACGTATCACATATTCGGAATGGGTTATACGACCCAAAGGTCCTTTCCCGGCTAACCCGAATAGTGAGCGCTTATTCAAAAATAAGCGTGGCATTCAAATTCAAGCAAATCACAACAAATAGCCATTCAAGGTAATTATTGATAGTTTGTTATTTAACTATCAATAGGTCTGCACAGCATCATCAGATTCCAAATAATTTTCCAAAAAAAATATCTTTACAAGATATATAATTTCCACACTTCAACCATTTGAAAACAAATTTCAATTATTCACTTTTCAATTTATCTTTACAAAGATAAATTCTCAAAACATTTCATTTCACATTGGAAAAACATTTCCATACTTATTTAATAATAAGTAATTCATAAATCTTATTTATTTTCAACATTTGAAAATATTCAATATACTTAAATCAAAATTAAGTATATAATTCATTCTTTAAGGAAATCATTTTCTTAAACACATCTATTTGAGTCAAAACGAATGTTACGTAAAACATCTTTACGACGACTCAAAATCACTAGTATAGGAATTTGAAATTTAGATAGATATATAAATCCCAATACTATATAAAACATTTCCTTTCGAAAATCATTTACTATAACAACAGTGTTATAGTCCACCATTTCCTTATTTCTCGAAAACGTCTATTTCAACAATGAATATTGAAATCTATGTATTTGATACTTAACACGTTTTAAAACATCTTTTAAAACACTTACTTCATTTCGTAATATCACTTCTCCAAAACATATCCATTTAATTTAATAATATATTCACTTTCCAAAATCGTAAATATACTTCGTTACCGCATTTAACGTTTCTACACATTTTACTTAAAAGATTATCCACTGTCCAAAACCCTGGATAAAATTCCCAACCAAACTCTTATTATTACAACATTTAACTTAAAGGATAATTCGCTGTCCAAAATCACGAATATATCTCCTTTATTAAACTTCTATGTTTAATTTATCAAATTCAATTGGTTTCGGATTTATAAAACAATGTTTATAAATTCCATTTCTATTTATAAAAACTTCAATTATAAAAATCCCTTTTTTTAAATCAATTCAATTTATAACTCAACTTCATACCCAAAATCCGATTTATAAGTTAATTATTTATAAATCTTTTATTTTACAAAATCTATTCATTTCATAACTTCACAATTTATAAGTCTATAAATTTTATTCACTTATGAAATCCGTTTATACTTCATTTTAACACTTAATAAAACTGGTTTCACAATTCCTATATTTTTAATTTATAAATATCAATTTTATAAATCTTTTATATAAATGTTTATAATAATTCAAAAATCCCAATTTAAACTATTTTATTAATCAATCAACTATTTATTTCAAAAATCACACTTTGGTTATATTTCACAAATCTCATAATTTTCATAACATAAAAATTATAACATTTATTTATTTAAAATGAATCAATTCCAAAATTCAATAAAACGTATACTTTCAAAAATCACTTTAAAAATCCTTTATAAATCAATATCGTTATTTTTAAACTTCAAAAATGGATCCGATGATGCAACAGCACCAATCATCAATCACGACAACAAAACATCACATATCATCATATGATAACAGAATATATCATAATATCTGTAAATAAATCAATACGGTGAGGAATCCAGTCGGATCCCTCCAACCTGCTTCCCTGCATCCACAGATGTTAGCACAATACCAATTCCGCTCCAGTACGGAATATCGCGGTATATGGGTTTAATAAATATTATCCGCTATTATGCGGCGCAATAGGGTCTCATCCGCTATACAATGCGGAAAATCAACTCCAATATATACATATTCCAATATATATATATATATATTGTTATATACATAAATAATACCAATTCCACTTCAATGTGAAATTATCGCGGTATATGTTTTTAATAAATAACCTCCGCTTAATAACGGCGTATAATGTCTATTTCAACAATGCAGATAGCAATATATCATCCAATCACACAATCAAGCAATTTTAAATCTAACTATTTAAAATATAAATCGAAACAATTTCGATTGAGGTTGAAGTTCTCACCTTGATTTCAATTCAGTTTCGGCGTTTTCTTTCGAATAAAACTAAACGTGCGTTTAATTTTACCTGAAATTTTCACTGACTCCAATCGCTTCCAATCCATGTTCATAGCGTAGTGCTCGACAATACGAAGACAACGCAACTTATTTTGTAATTTTTCAACCTCGTATAAACAAGATATGATATGTTAAACATTCACGAATTATAATATAATTAAATTACAATTTCTTTTATTATTTTAAACCTTAAACCAAATCAGGCCGTTCGTTTTCGAACCCAAGATCCTGGCCGCAATTTCCTTTCTTCCTCCAGGCGCGTTCTCTGTTCGAAGAAACCCAACAACCACCTACTTTGACCGCCTCTAACTCCATCCAACGACCACCTGAGGCCAATCAAACACCTCCACATCGAAGCTTCTTCCACCATGCACCAATGGACAGCGACCGACACCACTCATCCCCCCCCCCCCCGCCTTATCAAATCTCGTGCAAGAACGTGCACGAACACGGGCCTACGTACCCTCCCCTGGTCGACGAAAATCCTACTCCACCATATGGATGTGAAGGTCTCGTTTAGATCTTCAACTTTGTAGTTGAAAACATTTGATAATTGTTATCGGATTTGAAGAAAAAGAAGAAGAAAGAATCGAGAATTTCTGGCCTTTGAATATTGAAGTGGCGGCTAGGGCATTAGAGATTAGGGTTTCACAATTTAGAAGGATGAAGGTCCTTTTATAGAAATTTTACCAAAACACTATTCATCCCAAAATTTCCGAACTCGAAATCGAGCGTGCCGGCTGACGTTTCTAAGGTTTACCCCGCGTTCCAAACACAATGGAACAGGTTTCGAAAGCTAATTCGGTCATCTGTGCGAGTTATGGAATTAAACGATCAAATTTAAATTAAACCGATTTAAACCGATTTCGATGCGTTTTGGCTTGCCCCGGACAAACGGTAAATCCAATTGACACGAAATTTGAAACCATACAATAATTTCACATTACGGATCCGATGAAACTAGTTTCGTCGAAATCCGAGACTGTTTGAAAAATGACTATTTTCACTAGTCGATTAAATATTAAAATATTAAATTTTCAAATATTAACTTAAAATTCAATTTTAAAAGTTCTATAACATCATTATAACTTCAATATGATTTAATATAACTTTATAAATCATTTTTAATCACATTTAATCCAGATTTCAATTATTTCTGGAATTTCAATTATTAAATCATTAATTTAATTATCCAATTAAATCTAGTTATTCAAAAAATAAATTATTTGACTTATTAATTCTACTTGTTAATATTTAAAATTAATTAAATATTACGAATTACAATGACAGAAATTCTGGGTCGTTACAGGGTCAGTCTGGGCTTTTCAGTGTATTGAAGACTATTTTCTGGAGGACGAAGATGAAGATTCAATATATTATTGCTATTTATTATTCCACTACATTATGTGTTCCGCTGCATTATTTATTTATTTCTGATGTATGTATAACTCTGATTTGAATTGTAAAAGTGTAATAAAATGTTATTTATAAAACAGCTTCATAAACTTTTTATTTGATTATTATATTTTGTCGTTCCGCTGCAAGATTTTGTGTTTTGTTTTTTTTCTTATTTACCCCATCAATAATCCTCCCTTTTGAATGGTTGATTTGAACCATCCAAAAAGGTGGATCGTTGCAGTTGATATCAAAGCTTTGGTTTAGACATACCTTAGCCTGTTGGGGTTAACTCATTAGAGATAGGGTAGTAATATCCTAGAATGAGTTTGTCTGAGTGTGTATATATACGAGAGTGCGTATTTGTTAGTGTTATAAAAATGTTTTATATAAGTTTTGAAATGAAATAATTTTCCTAATATTATATGTTATATATAAAGGAAAATTTTATAACTAATATAGTTATTTGTAATGTGTTTGTTTTATGAAATGGTAATATCTAATTATTATCATTTATTGTTAACTTGTTGTATTTAGTAAAATTATAAACATTGGATATTATTTATTGATTGAATTTATGGACTAAACACTAGTTTAATAATGGTGAATTAAAGAGAATGAAGTGGATAATTAGGATATTCGATATGAAATTGAAATGTTGTTATGAATTTTGGTTGTTTATGACTGGTAGTTTCAACTATTGAAATAAAATGGAACATCTGGATATTTTGGATAGTCGAAACTTCTGAATTAATATATAGGTTGAAATGTAGAAATTGTGTTGAATTATGCAGTTGAATTTGATAGCCTTAATTTGAAAGCAAGTGAAATAAGGTTTAATTTGTTATATCTATATCTAGTAAATGAATAGAATTGTTGTATACATTCTTGGCATGTAATGTAATAATATACAAGTGTGAACTTTAAGCCTTGGGATGTTTAAATTGAAATTGTGATTAAGGAAATGTTGTAAATGAGATTAAATTGGAAAAAATATGTTTATAAACTTAGTTAACATTTATGAAATGTGTCATAAATAAATTGAAAGGTAAAGGTGAAACTAAATGGGATAAGCAAATATGAATTAAAAGTGAAATGATTATAAATAAAGCCATGACTTGTAAATTGTTATGAAATAAATGGTTGTTGCAATAAATGGTTATAAATAAAGTTGCGATAACTTTAAACTCGAACAATGTCTTATAAAAAGGAATTAAGCTTTTATAAATTGGTTATGAACTTAAGAAAATTCCTTATGAAATGATTTTCAAATAAATGTAGTATTAAATGAGAAATATTACATGTGAAATGAATGTAATTTAAATTAAAGAGAAATATAAGCAATATTATGAGAATGAATATATTAATGTTTTATATTAATTGGAGAAATTCTGTGAAACAAATATTAAAGTATGAAGTGATATTTGTGTTAATCAATGAGATTAAAAATGAATTTAATTGAAATGTAATTGTGATGAAACAAATTTGAATAATTACGTAAGTTGTATGTATATTATTTTATTCGCAAAATTAATTTGATCTGGATTTAAGTACATAAGTTCTATGTGAATTACACCACTTTGTGTTAGGATTTTTCATTTGATTCTTGATGGCGAATATTCGATATGGAATTTTGGTTTGATTCTAGAATTCTCTATCATAGTATATGGCTATGCAAGGAGAATGATGGTTTCTAGTCAAGAAACCTTATCGAAGTCCGCATTAGGGAAGTCGAATGAAAAATCCTAGTTCGAAAGCGAACTTGTGTACTCGAGCGAGCGATCGAATGTGATTTTGCGAAATGATGACATATGTACATCTTATGTTCTAATATTATTGATATGCTTTGACGCCGAAATTGAAAGTTGTTGGGTTGGATATCTTTGTAATTTAAATTGGAATTTTTCTTGTATGCAAAACTACTATTAATTTAAAACCATTTTACAAAACTATTTTCTTTTATTTTTCTTATACAAACTATCATATTCTATTTTATTTACAAAATTATTTTACAAACTATTTTATTTACAAAACTGTTTTACAAACTATTTTATTTACAAACTATTTTACAAAACTATTTTATATACAAAACTATTTCACAAAACAATTTTATATACAAAACTATTCTAAATTCAAAACCTTTTATAAAGTAAAGATGTTCAATCCCATATGGCTTTTCATACAGCGAAATTAATTTTGGAAATTTTTTGATTCTTGTATAAGACAGACTTATATAACTATAAGGTGATTTTGAAAACTGTAGATTTTGGAAGGTATTCGATTTGAAGAGATAAATCTTATATATAACGGAATTTATATAAGAATAATTTGATATATTCGAGATTATTGATTTTGGAAAGTACTTTATGTGAAAATGAAATCTTATATATAATGGAATTTATATAAGTGCGATATTTGAAGCTATGATTTTGAAAGGGTACTATATATGGTATGTTATATTTTGAAGTAAGAGGTATGGGGAAGGACCCTCCGCGAAGAAGTATAGTATGATATGCTTCGACCCAGATGGACTTGGGGAATCCTGGAATGGATTTGACCGATAAACAATAATATACTTGGGTGAATTCAGAAATGGATTTGAACTGATATGGTTGTCCGAACTTAAACTCATGAGTTCCTCGATTTTTTTCAAGGTAGATGGTTCTTTAGTTTACCCAATGGAGGCACTTTCGATCTTGGGATCTGTTGTTTATGGATCTTCAGGGAAGGAAGTGCATCCATTGCGTAAATCATTGAATCAGCAGTTACCACTGTAGCAGGGGTCGATGGTCCCTTGTTTACGAAATGGCTACGATATTTTTCTAGAATCCGGAAGGTGGAAGGATCTTCTGGAAAGTTTGTGTCCATTGCGTAAACACTGGATTGGCAGCAGGCCACTGCTATCGTAACATCGTCATTTGACATCAGATTTTGAGCAGTACTTCTCATGCATGTTTTTAAGTATTTTTCACTAGGTGTTAAAACAGGTCTACTAAGTACTTAGAGATTTCTTGTCTTATGCCTGATCAACATATGACCAGAGTCTGCAAGAATGAGGATAAACTTGTTAAAACATCGAGTTATAAAAGTATTTTGATAAAGTATTATATCAAAGATATTTTGGTCATTTTTTTCATTTCTAAATACTTTAAAATGTTTAAAATATTGTTTATTTATGAACAAAATGGTTTAATAGTAAATTATTAGTGTTGTAAATATTGTGAGAAGTTATTAATTAAATAAAACATATTTAAAGTAAATGATTATTGACTTATTAATGATGTTTAAAAGAATTTTGAGATTTAAAATTAATAAAATTTATAAATAATGGATTTAAGGTTTTCAATAACTTATTTTTAAATATAAGTAATTATGTAAATAATTGTTTATAAATAGTTTACATATATTTATAAAGATGTTATTTAAAAATTTTAAATGGTATTTATAAATGAAGCAAGAATTTTTACAGATGAATTTTTCCGTAAAGTATTAAAGTATTATAGATGATTTATTTGCAAATGAAGTTTTCAAATGAATATTTCAAGTAAAATTTATATAAGTTTCTTTGAATGTATAATTTAAAAATATTATATAAATGGAAAAAAATGATTTACGAAGTTTATTTATAGTAATATACTTGACAAATAATTTTGAATCTCTATTTTGGAAGTTTGGTTTGAAATATTTATTTGATTTCGAAGTATTAATAGTAAATTTATTAGTTTACTGGTATGGTGTGTAAACTAAACAAATCTTTATATGGGCTCACCATGTTATTTTATATTAATCGAGAAAGAAGATTTGAACAGAACAATGAGCGCCATTACTGATTTCCTTTTATTTATTTATTAAAGCTTTCGGATCCTTTTTACAATCAGATTTGATCCCTCTTTTATACATAGTGCATACGAGAATAATAGGAAAGGTAATCATGGGCTTTCCTTAAATAACCAGCCCGCTTATCCTATAACCGAAGTCACGTGTCAGCCCCCTTTACTAAAACAGCGTACATGCTACTTTGTTCAGATCTGATCATACCAACGTGTACACATACTACTTCAGATTACACTCCCCCTCACGTTGGTGAGTATATGTTTTCCATCCCAAGCTTGTGGCATAAATACATCATTCGTGATCCAGTAAGGCCTTTGGTAAAGAGATCAGCGATTTGTTCTCCAGTCCGCACATGTCCAGTTTCGATGAGGCCCGCCTGAATTCTCTCTCTGATGAAGTGGCAATCCACTTCGATATGTTTCGTCCGTTCATGATACACAAGGTTCGATGCTATATGGATTGCAGCCTGGTTGTCACACCACAGCTTGACAGGGGTTTTCACTGTTATATTGAGCGCTTTCATCAATTTTGTTATCCATATTACTTCACATATTGTATTAGCCATTGCACGATATTCAGACTCAGCACTTGAGCGGGACACCACGTTTTGCTTCTTGCTTTTCCATGACACCAAGTTGCCCCCAACAAATACACAGAAACCGGAAGTAGATCTTCTATCTATCTTTGAGCCTGCCCAGTCTGCGTCACAGAAACTCTCGATGTTCATATGTTCATGATTCCTATACATAATACCCTGTCCAACCGTGCCTTTGAGATAGTGTAGAATTTGAATAAGAGCATCCCAGTGATGTACCTTTGGTTGAGCCATGAATTGACTTACTACACTTACTGAGTGAGCAATATCGGGTCTCGTAACACACAAATAATTCAACTTTCCTACTATACGCCTATATCTTTCAGGATTATCAATTGGTTCTCCTTCATCACTCAACCCACAATTAGCCATCATGGGTGAATTACATGGTTTGGCTGCTAGCATCCCAGTCTCATGTAGCAAGTCCAGGGTATATTTTCTCTATGACACATATATCTCCTCATTTCTTCTTGTAATTTCTACACCCAAGAAATAACTAAGTTCGCCGAGGTCTTTGGTATGGAACTGACTGTGAATGAATTGTTTGAGATCATTAATACCAGTAGTATCACTCCCAGTTATTACAATATCGTCCACATATACTACTAATAATATTATTCCCTTGGCCGAATGTTTATAAAACACTGTATGATCCACTTTGCTTTGACTGGCGCCAAATTTGTTCATGGCTATGCTGAACTTTCCGAACCATGCTCTAGGACTTTGTTTGAGCCCATATAAAGATTTGTTTAGTTTACACACCATACCAGTCTCCCCCTGAGCAACAAACCCGGGGGGTTGCTCAATGTATACCTCTTCAGTGAGATCCCCATGTAAGAACGCATTTTTGATGTCTAACTGATGGAGTTTCCATTGATATCGGACTGCCATTGAAATGAAAAGTCTGATTGACGTCATCTTGGCTACTGGTGAAAACGTTTCCAAATAATCAATTCCATACGTTTGAGCATAGCCTTTTGCTACTAATCTTGCCTTTAATCTGGCAACAGTTCCATCTGCATTTATTTTGGTGGAGAAAATCCATTTGGATCCTATTGCTTTCTTGTTAGGTGGTAATTTCACAAACTTCCATGTTTTATTATCTTCCAATGCCTTCAGTTCTTCCATCATGGCTGCCAACCATTGTGGAGATGCTATTGCTTCTCCTACTATCTTGGGGATATTTACAGATTCCAATGCTACTATACACGCATATGAAGTCTGGGGAATTCTATTATACTTTACGTAAGATGAGATAGGATATGTACATTTTCGTTTCCCTTTTCTAATTGCAATCGGAAGGTCCATACTTCTCTGTCCTTCACTTAATTCTTCGGGTTGTATGTTACTACATGCAGGTTGCTCATCCTGTCCCCCAGTTCGCTCATCCTGTACGTTGCTCATCCTGCCGATAGAATATGAAGTCTGGGAAGTTTCAACATATATAGGTTGCTCATCCTGTCCCCCAGTTCGCTCTATGTCTTGAATCTCATCATTATTGCTCTGCGTGGTCCCACTTGGTATGGTAGAGTAGACTAAAAATTCTTCATCACTTTCAGGAGAGTTTGTACTGCTAGTTTGATAAAATGGTGTATCTTCCATAAATGACACATCAATCGACACAATGTATTTTCGCAACTGCGGACAATAACATCTATATCCTTTCTGAACTCTTGAGTACCCCAAAAAAAATACATTTTAGTGATTTGTGATCAAGTTTACTTCTTTGTTGACTTACATCTCTCACGAAGCATGTGCATCCGAACACTCTAGGTGTCACTGGGAACATATTTTTGTGAGGTTGAAGAGTTTGATAAGGGATTTCATTATTAAGAACTGTGGAAGGCATTCGATTAATTAGGAAGCAGGCAGTAGACACAGCATCTGCCCAAAACACTTTGGGCACATTCATTTGAAATAATAGAGCTCTTGCGGTTTCTAATAAATGTCTATTCTTTCTCTCTGCAACACCGTTTTGGGACGGAGTATCAACACACGATGTCTCGTGGATAATACCCTGTTGAGCTAAATAATTTCTAAATTCAATAGACACATATTCCTTTGCGTTGTCACTCCGAAGTGTTTGAATAGAAGTATTAAACTGGGTTTTAATCTCCGCATTAAATTTACAAAATATATTAAAAATTTCTGCACGTGATTTCATCAGAAATAGCCATGTAAGTCGAGTGTAATCATCAACAAAGGTAACGAAATACTTAAATCCAGGTTTAGACACAACAGACGCTGGTCCCCAAATATCAGAATGAATTAATGAAAAAGGACTACATGCCCGTTTATTAATCCTAGGTGGTAAGCTACTTCTCTGGTGCTTTGCATACTGACAAGCTTCGCAGTTTATTGTAGATAAATGGTTATACTGTGGACACAGCAACTTGAACAAAGAAATGGATGGATGACCTAGCTGGCAGTGAACTTTAAAGGCTTGATTAGTGATTGAACATGCTATTGATTCAGGCGAGCAATCAAGTGTATACAGTCCACCGCATTCACTTCCTCTACCAATAGTCTGCCTCGTTGCTAGATCCTGGAACACACAATGTGATGGGAAAAACGTAATACTGCAATTGAGGCTGTTTGTAATTTGGCTAACTGATAGTAGGTTAAAGGAGAGAGATGGTAAATATAATACAGATGTCATTGGTATAGATTCATTTGGTATTACTTTGCCTACCCCCTTAACTATAGATTTTGATCCATCAGCAAGTGTCACCCATTGAGACAATTTTCCAGGCATATCTCTTGCGTTAAAATTTGTAAACAAAGTGTGGTTACCTGTCATGTGGTCAGATGCTCCAGAGTCGATTATCCACTTCGATGTAGCTGCTCCAGTGCTTGTGTTTGCCACCGAGGTGGTTGCAGAAGTTTGAACAGGTTCTGGTTGGTAGTTACTTAGATTATTTTGCAATTGAGAGTATTTGTTGAATTCCTCCGCTGTCATTAGCACAGTTTTGATGTTTGAGGGATTTGTATTTCTCTGGTTCCATTGTAAACTCCTGCACTCTGAAATAACATGGCCAATACGTTTGCAGTAGTTACAAATTTTACTTTGATTCGGTGGTCTCCATGGTGGTCGGGGAAATCTCCCTGGTTGCCTTGGGTTTCTCCAAGCTTGATTTGGTGGTCGCCATGGTTGAGAATACGGGGGTCTGGGTCTCCAGTTTGGTGCATAGTTCTGTGCATGTTGTGCATCTCTCGTATCAGTCTGGGTTTGTTTATTGAACACAGCATTACTATTACTCCCAATGAATGCGCTACCTCCTGATGCTTCATTTAATTCATTTGTTTTAGTTACAGTTTCCGTCCTCAATATTCTGCTATATACTTCTTGTAAAGAGTCCAGATCAGGATTTGCCAGTATTTGTGACTTTACTCCATTGAATTCAGATGATAGTCCAGCTAAGAAGCTCATAATAGCCATTTGCTCCCTTTGTTTTTGCTGCGCTTTAATATCCGAACTCATTGGCAATAATAGATTGAATTCTTCGTAAATTTGTTTAAACGTCATAAAATAATTCATTAAGCTCATGTCCTTCTTCTCTGTTCGATAAAACGCCTTACAAATATCGTACATCCGTGTCAAATTTCCCTTTCCTGAATACAAAAACTCCAAATACTCCATCAATTCCTTCACTGTTTCGCAGTGGTTAATCAGACCAATTATTTCATTCTCCACTGAATTTCGGATTTGTAAAAACAGACGTGCATCTTCTCGAAGCCAATTTTGATCCTCATTGTCTTTTGAATCAGATAACGGCGGATCTTTAATTAGATGATCAAATTTGTCTATGCTTCTGATATACAGCCTTATTGTTTTACTCCAATCGAGATAGTTAGTGCTATTCAACTTGCGATCCGTGATTTTAGGCATCATAGTCATCACATCGATGCTCTTTGCTTCAGCCATTATGGAAACAGATGAAGAGAAAACAGAGAAGAATAAAGTGAATCACTTACAAGAGTAAACGGAAAAGAAAACAATCAGCAGATCCGATCGATCTGAAGACCGTGAAGCCCTAGATCAATCCTGCGCTCTGATACCATGTTATTTTATATTAATCGAGAAAGAAGATTTGAACAGAACAATGAGCGCCATTACTGATTTCCTTTTATTTATTTATTAAAGCTTTCGGATCCTTTTTACAATCAGATTTGATCCCTCTTTTATACATAGTGCATACGAGAATAATAGGAAAGGTAATCATGGGCTTTCCTTAAATAACCAGCCCGCTTATCCTATAACCGAAGTCACGTGTCAGCCCCCTTTACTAAAACAGCGTACATGCTACTTTGTTCAGATCTGATCATACCAACGTGTACACATACTACTTCAGATTACAGACCAAAATAAATGTTTTTCCATGATTCGAATATTCATTTTGAAACAAGTGTTTAAAATTTATTATGAAGATATGAAATTTTATACTTTGATTTGGATATTTAATGTAAGATTTGAGTATACTATTAGTTTCAGTTTAATAATCTAGGGTTTATACTTATTTTAAAATAATGAGCCTAATAAATTATCGAATTTAAGGAACTTTATTTAAGAAAAAGCTTATCATAATGTTTTGATATAAACTTCTAACATTGTTTGAACTTTTTGGAAAATCCTTGCAAAATGCTAGGAGGATGTTTTAAATATATCTTATATTATTACTAAGTGAATGAGGTTAAATGTTTTAATTTAATTTTCAGATATATTGAAATATTTCTTTTCTCTTCAAGGGCGAATACCAAAAACATAAATTTTTATTCTATAACAGAATAAAGTTATAAACTTAGGTACGGCAGTAGGAGCTTAAGTAATATTTTAAGAAAAGATTCATTATTGACTTAAATCTTTAATGGAAAACAAATTATGTAAGTGATTGATCTTTATATAAGTAAATGAATGGAAAGGTAAATGATGAGAGAAAAAACCACTAGAATAAACTTAAGTAAATTTAAAATTCTTGTTGTTTAGCTAATGAGAAGTTTGGGAAAGAATACTTCTAATTGTTTGAGGTTGTATAAATAATCTATTAATTAATTATCTAAGGCTGTTGAGCATAAGGTACACTTATTAGTTTATTTATGACCCTTGTACAATTAAAAGTTCTGAACCTAAATAAACCATTAGTTTTGGTTGCTATGGATGTGTGATGGATTATTTGTTGCCTATGATGGTTGTATTCTTTTGTTTGCATGTGATTGTGAAATATTGTATGTTGTTTGTGCTATTGATTTGAAACAACTGAAATATTATTCTTTCACGTAATTTTAACTCTTTGGATTATATAAGTGAAATACAGGTTATGGAAGCAATAGCTACTGCTTTTGGTTTCATAAATAAAGTTTGTTTGCCCGACAAATAGGTACGTTTTCGGATTACGGTTTTATAGCGATATTATATTGTTTTCCCATGGTTTGGGATATTTTATTATTGAAATATGATATATATATTGTAATTATTGATATCATTATTTTCTGGACGTATCCACGCAAAGGAGACTCTGTCGAAATTTTTCAAAAATTTAAGACTTAGAAATTTTTTATAGAATTTGAGTTATTTTCCAATTTTATTAAACTTAAATATGTAGTTTTAATTGTTTATAAATTGACTGTTTTAAATAAATATAACAGATTTTTGAATTCCGTCTTGTTTCTTTTCGGGGACGAAAAACTTTGAGTGGGGGAGATTGAAATGACCCATATTTTTAAAACATTTAAAAATATTAAATTAAAAAAGATTTTTGAATAAAATTGTTAGGAATAATTTTTTTTAAGATTTCACTGATACAAATTAAATTATAATACAAGTTATGAGCTTAAGTAAAATTTCTATTAATGACACATGTTTGCAATAATGTAAGGATGATAATAAATGTTAGTGTGTATTTTAATAACATTGGTTTGAATGAAATTAACAATTGTTTGAAGGTAAATTTTCAATTGATTGGAATAATAAATGTTAATAAAGAATAATAAATTTTTCCTTATTAAAGAAGAAATCATATGTTTATTTATTTGAGATGTTTGGTAGCTTAAAGATTGATTGCAGAGACGAGAAACTATTATTTGGTAAGAAATGTATAATTCCTGTTTGTATCCAATATTGTATAAATATGTTTAAATTACTATTAGATAGGAAATAATTGTTCTATGTCTCGTTGCATTTATTTTGTCCAAATTGAAATTCACCTTTGTAAACAATTGAAATTAATGGAATTGAATAATTTCGATTAATGGTAGAGAGTACACCAAATTGTAAATTAATAGGTGTAATTAAACGTAGCTTATGTTTTGTGAAAATATAAGGAAAGTTGATTTAATGAAAAGAACATTTATATCAAATAAAATAAATGTTTCATTTGTGAATGTAGGTTTAATTTCATTAAAATAAAGAATAGAATGATTGATTTAAAGGAAGAAACATATGTATATTTGAAGTTTGTTTTAGCATACAAATGGATTACAAGAGTAGGAAAATAATTTATTTTAGTAAGTTACTTATTACTCTGCTGTATAAACAACAAATTTATAAAAGTGTTTAAATGACTAAAGGAAACAATTATTCTATTTTTCATCTATTTTAGTTGTCTGTTTTGAAATTTAACTTTGTAAGTAATTGCAATTAATGCTATTAAAATATTTCAATCAGAAGGGAAGAAAACGTTGATTGCAATTAATAGATTTAATAAAAGAAACGCACCTTGGTGTTAAACAGAAAGGATGATTTAATTGAAATAAAAGATCATTTTGGGAAAACCAAATTGAACGTTTTTATTTTTAAGGTAAGTAATTTTATTTATTATGCATAGATAAAAAAACTAAATGCGTACAAATTTGAATATTATTTGAGTTAATGAAGTTAATTTGGTTACGTTTCACAAATTGAATTTCAAAAAGGTTGTGCAATGTACATGGTCCCTTCATTTCTTTTGTTATTAATTATTGCATGTACGTTTTAAAATAGTTATCTCATTTTTAATACTTAATCCGTTCATTTCTCCTTTTGTTTAATACCTAAGCCTAGACTTTTAGGTTGTATTTAATTCTTACTACCTCATTTTCGTGTATAAAAAATTTCACTTTTCTTTGGTTTGCAAACTTTTCCATTCCTACGTACATTTATTTATACATTGTAATGCTTGAAACTTTCAAAATAAAATGTGGCATTTATTTTGACTCTCCACCTTAATTTCCTAATTATTAAATTACATGCAGCTTATTTCTTTCATTTGCAGTGTATATTTGTGTTCTTTTTTTTGGCTAAGTCCTATTGGGTTTGTTTTAGACTAATGGACTCCTTAGTAAACCAAGAGACCCTAGTAACCCTAAGAAACTTTGGACCCTTCCTTTTCCCACCCATTGACCTTCTATTTCCTATCTGACTAAAACCAAGTACGTACAGAAAATCCTCATTTAAGAAACTTTCTATGTACTCTTCTTTTTCTTTTTCTTGCTCAAATCTACAGAAAACTCCAAACTCCAAAACTCCTAAATCTCCAAATCAAATTCCATCCTTTCTCCTTCAAAACCCTAGCCTACCTCTCCCCTCTTGCCGCCACCCACCTCCATCACCACCCACAACCCACGGCAGTAACCCATGGCTAAAGCCCCACCTTCCCTCTCCTCTTCTTTCTCCCTTTTCCCTTGTTTTTCCCTTCCCTTTTCCCCTCTTTCTTCCCCTTATGTCCATGGCTTCTATATTCCACTAAACTACTGCAAATCAAATTTTTTTTGAAACCGTGTATAGTTTCAATGGAAACAACTTTGTTGTTGAACTCTTCTTCCCATTTTGAATATTTCTATATCAAAAACTCTATTTTTCAAGTCCTTTCTCGAGTCCAGTTTTGGTCGAAAATACCATATATTGTATCAATCATATCTCCTTTAGGAATGAATCAAATTATGTGATTCTTTTTTTACAATCATTTATTTTTCCAGTGGTTTCAACTTTCTTTTAAATCAGTTCTTCAAATTCCTTAATTTGCTATGCCAAAAACTCAAATATTTTCGAAACATTTTTAACTTAGATTTTCAACTCAGAAAAACCCTCTATTTGTGTTGACCATAACTTCCTCAAGAAAGAAGCTTTTTAAATGATTATTTTTTTGAAAGTGGAGAGAAATATTTTTTCAACAACTTTCTAATTAGTCACTTTTACAGATTCTGTAATATTCTGGTCCGAATATTTTCTTAAAGATGACCTAGTTTCAGATTTGTCCGTAGTTTTGATCTTGGGTTGTTTGGAAGTTGGAAGTAATTGAAACTTGTTTATTGATTCGTGTTCATGTCTAAGATTTGCTTTGCATTTGGATCTTTACTAGGAATCTCCATATTGCTCCATTTTTATCATCACCTTCATAGCCACGAAAGGTGAGCAAACACTCACAACTACTAGATTTTCTTATGTTAGTTAAATTGAATTTATGATGTGAATAGAAATTGATTAGTTGCTGTTTAGTATATTTTAAATTGTCATTCCAGTTATATATGACTTTTATTGAATTTAATTGCCATTTAATTTAATATTTAAATTTAAATTGCCAATTAAATACCTGTTAATGATAACCAGTAAATTGTTTGTAGTTATTGGTTGATTTCAATGATGATTGTGATGTATGTTCAATTGTTGATATTTGGGTGATTGGATGGATGTTATTGGTTGACATTTTAGATGATTGGATGTTATTTATGTCTATATCTTTGTATCCCTATGGGTTGAAATGATACATACCCAAACGACCTAATAGATTAGGAGAAAATCATTATAGGTTGAAATGATAAAATCGAGCGGTTTTCATTGATTCGAAAATGTTTATTTTTGGTACTAATTGAAATGACATATACCCATATAATTTCTTGAATTTGGATTCTATTTGGAATCGAATTATTTGAAGGGTTTAAGTTAATTCAAACTTCGAATTTGTTTTAATTAGATGATTAAGATTGATATTTATTTGAAACCTTTTAAATAATTATATTCACATTGTACAGTTGATAGGAGATGAAAATCCCGTAACATCTATGAAACCATTGCACTAATATTTCTATTTTACTTGTTTTGATTTGACTTACATATGATCTTTTAGTTTTGACTCGAGTGTTGTCTTTTCATTTCGCTTGGGTCAGTCTGAGCTTTTCAGTGTATTGAAGACTATTTTCTGGAGGACGAAAACGAAGATTCAGTATATTATTGCTATTTATTATTCCACTGCATTCTGTGTTCCGCTGCATTATTTATTTATGATGTATGTATAACTCTGATTTGAATTGTAAAAGTGTAATAAAATGTTATTTGTAAAACAGCTTCATGAACTGTTTATTTGATTATTATATTTTGTCGTTCCGCTGCGAGATTCTGTGTTTTGTTTTTTTTCTTCTTTTTTTCTCTTTTTTTCCTATTTACCCTATTAACAATCCTCCCTTCTGAATGGTTGATTTGAACCGTCTAAAATGGTGAATCGTTACTGATTATCTGTCGAGTTTTATAGAAATGGATCGCAGACGTTCCGAGCGTCTTGCCTCTCAAGCCACAGGTCCAACTACTTCTAAGTATGTTGAGTCCGATGCTGAATCAAGTTCAACTACTACTCCAATCGTACAACAAACTCCAGCACAGCATGCACATCAATAAGAAAATCTACAAATCGAACAAATTCCTGAAAGTCCTATAGAGCCTGTGGAGGGGCCAGAGGTTGAACCCGCTCTTGATACTCTCGAAGATGCTGTTCTTTTAGATGATCCTGTGGATTCCGTTACTTCAACGATTAACGAGGGATCTCTTCGTAGAATTTCAACAAGCACGGAATTCCATTCAATGACGTACTTGTCCCTTCTCGCCATCAGAGAGTTATAACCCTCCAGAAGGCTACACTGCTTGCAACATATATAAGTGTTTGGCGGGTAATGTCCCATCGTTCAACCAGTTCATCTATCGAGTCCTGAATTTCATGAGATTGGCTCCAACACAACTGCATCAGAATAATTGTGCCTGTAACGACCCGTATTTTACGGATCGAAACATCGTAAAATAGTTAACCTTTGGTTGCATTGCTGTTGAGTCATTTCAGATTTTGGCTGAGTTTTGTTAAGTCCTAAGTCGTAGCCGACTTAGGAGTTTTGGGCGAGTCAAAGACTTAAGGGGAAGTTCGGCGACGACCTAAGGAAGAGGTGAGTGGTTTAAGTCGGTTGACAATTTGGGACGACCTAAGAATTAACCGAGTTAAGGATGTTAAGTCATAAGGTGGCTTAGGTCGAGTGGCCGACTTAAGGTAGTGACCGACTTATAGAAGTTGGACGAGTTAGCGAGTTAAGGCAGTTGGGTCGTAGACGACTTATAGATTAGACGACTTAAGTATTTGACGACTTAAGGAAGGGAAGGCTTAAGTCGGTGACGACCTAGTGGTTAGCGGGTTAGAGTAGTTAGGTCGGGAAGATGACTTAAGGAGTTAAGTCGTAAGTCGTATCCCCTGGTAAGTCGTAGGTCGTATGGGGTGTTAAGTCGTGAAGGTTATAAGTCGGAGACGACTTATGGAGTTAGCCGAGTTACGACTTAGTGAATTTTCAGCTATAAATAGGAGGGGTTTTTCTCACTTTTTGGGATCCGGATTTCGAAGCGACGAAGTGCTGCCATTTTGAGAGCTCGACTACTACACTTCTTCACTTATTTTCTCCACTCTAATCTAGTGCTTCCATCCACCCAAGTTGAAGATCAAATTGAAGATTCAAGAGCTTAGATTGAACATCTTCATCCTTTGAAGTGAGATTTCTTTGTTTGAAGCGGATTCATGATAGATCAAGCTTGATCGTTCGCTGTCCAGATCTGAAGTGTGTTGATTTGAGGTTGTTTAGGTGATTTGGTGAGTGGTGATTATCTCTCACACGGATCCAAAGGAGTATATCGGATTGTTGGCTCGATTTGGTGTTAAAATAGTGATTTCTATGTATTTTTGTAAACCTAAGTGTAGATCCATGTAGATCCATTGTTCATGATGATTTGACAACCATTTTTGTACATGATTAACCTATGCAAGTTCATTCATCAAGTTGTAGAGATAATTCTCATGTTTCATGCTTGTTAGACTTTCAACTCTTTAATTACGAAATTGCCATTATTGTTATAATTGTCCATTTTGCTTATATTTAAATGCTTGATTACTTGGATTGATGTTTGACTTGATTGATTGCTATGAATTAGATGATTGATGGATTGTTTTAGACAAGATGGTCGAAGATGATTCAAAAGCTAAGGGAAAGGCTCTTGAATTGGGAAAGCTGCTCGTGGCATATGTAGCGGGATGATGAAGCTCTTTTTATAGATTTGATGATGTAATGTTGAGATGAGGCTTTGCGAGGATGTGATGAAGCGAGGCATCATGTGATGAAGACTTGGTTTAATCCAGACGGGATCATCCCAAGCATGTTGATAACTCGGTGAAATGGTTCGAGTTGAGGATAATGGATGGTTATGGGAATAGTCGTCGAGGAGGATGATTAGGAGGCTTGGGTCTCATCGTTGTTGAAGGTTCTAGCATGCTCAAAGCAAGAGTACGTTTGGGCAGATTCGATAGTCCCAACGACTAACTGTTGATGGTCGAGTACTCTGGGCAGATTCGATAGTCCTAGGCACGGGTCACGATGACGTGCGGGAGTTATGTCTAGAACCGGGGTTTCCCTTAGCCCTTGATGGACGGCTGAAAGAATGTGCCGGTCATTAAACTAACGGTGATACCGAAGCAGTGATAACAGTGATAGCCAGAGTCATGGATGTTTGGTTGTATCGTCATTCGGACTCAAGAGCGGTATTTTCTGGGTGCTTATCTGATTTAGGCCTTGGTACTTGGAAAACATCGCCCTTGACTCGAATGATTATTACTTTACTTTAAATTGTATGCTCTGCTATGTTGCTTCTGCTTAGTGTGTGTCTGGGGGCTATCACTGTAGAAAGAGGTGGAGTGGGAGGGTTGTATTCCTATTCCTTTTCCTTTATGCTCTTTTGGTATGTTGTTAGTTAATTTACTGCTCACTAAGACTGTTGTCTGACTCAAGGCTTTATGTTTTAATTCTTATCGCCTTGGGCTGTTCGTCCATTTTGGGACGGGCAGACTAGGTAGCAGGTGACAGGTGCTGTTCTTGCTTCCCACGTTGCTGATATCGAAGACGAGCTGGAGGGTTGCATATTTCTTCTTATTATATGTACTGGATGTTCCGCTGTTTGTATTCTCTGAGTGTTATGTAGTGAGGCTTGTTGTACTGACTATTCAGATGCTTGTATTCAACTATTATGAAGTTTTATTGATGGGATTTTATTCTGTGAAGCTTCACTATATATATGTTCTATTGTATTTTGTCCATGCGCTGTGAGTAATACGATAGATTCTGTTGTTTTAATTTACCTTGACAATCGTCCATGGTCGCCTGGCACACTTTACAGCGCACTATCTCTTAATTCGGTGCAGGGGTCATGGGCGGTCGTTACATTTGGTATCAGAGCATTGGTTAATCGATTTTACCCAACGCTCGCTGACGTAACTACGTATGAGAGACGTAATTGTAATTTTGATGGATGACTACTATATATAATATAGTAGATTAGTAGAGTTTGAGTCCTTTAAGAAGTTGTTTCTCAAGATGTTCTAATCATTCCTTTTTATAGATATTGAGAATGAGTCGAAGAGGGAGACCAGCTGCTAGGGAAGGCCGTACTACTGAAGGAACTGCTGATTATGCAGCTATGTTCGAAGCTATGATGACGTTGATCATGAGAAGGATACCAGTTCCGGGGACAGCAGTTGATGTTGGAGTTCAAGTCCAAACTCCAAAGCCGGTGGATTTTGCTAAGCTGAGTAAGGACTACACTGCTCTTGGAGGGAAGGTTTTCTTGGGAACAGAATCAACTATCGAGGTCCAAAGATGGATAGATGCTTGTAGAAGGATCTTTGGTGATTTGGGAATTGATGATGCAACTAAGAGGAAGTTGGCATCAAGGCAGCTTCAAGGGAGAGCTTCTTGAAAGGGACGCGGAAGATGATCTTAAGGCTATTTAACACTAGAGGGGGGGGGGTGAATAGTGTTTTAAGAATTTCTTTAAAACTTCTTTGATTTAAATTGAATTAACTAACTTAATGCAAATACACAATCACAGATCAAATCACAGAATCACAAACAAATGCAAATATAAATAAAAAGCAAGTAAAGGAAAGAACACACCAGGAATTTTATACTGGTTCGGTGTTACCCTACATCCAGTCCCGCACAACCCGTACGGCTTTCTATTCAACAATAATCTAGATTACAATCCCTCGATTCCAAGGCAACGAGGTACACCCTCCAGATTCTCAGGTCTCTGGGTAGAACCACTTGATTCACAGGACACAAGTTCACCCGATCGATTTCCAAGGACACGATCACACCTTTATAACCCCACACAAGTTTCTTTGAGTACAAATGTATCTATAACTCTGATAAGCACTGAGATTCTTTGGAGAGAGTGGCAGAGAATCAAACTAGAGATATTCTGGTTTGATTCACTTAAGATTTCGGCAAAATATGGATAGGATGATTAGAAAATAAGATAAGAGAGTAAAGAGGAGAGAAAATAAAGAAAGTAGTTTTTGGAAAACGTCCATAACAGTCTCTATTTATAGAGAATGAATGGATGTGTCCATTCGAAGAGGTTTAAACGAATAGACACTTCTTTTGAAAACAACCTTTGCTGTAATGGGAAGCATGTCGACATGACAGGTAAATAGGATGTCGACATGGTCTAGTAAAATGTGATGATTTGCTTTACTTTGAAAATGATGATTTAAAACATATGCAACTTTATTCAAATGGACTCTATGTATTTGTAGAAGGTATTTAGAAGTAGAAATACTTATGAATGTATATATGTATATATACTAAAATATATTTAAAATCAAAGTAAATAAACTAAAGTAAATATAATATTAAAATAGATTTTGAGGCTAAAATATCAAGGACAATTTTGAAATCAAAATATAACAAAATGATAAATATGATTTTGAGGCTAAAACATTTTTGGAAATGTGAACGAAGGTTTTTCTTTTGAAAAGGAATATTTGAAAATCATTTTATAAAACAAGAGATAATTTTGAAAATCATTTTGAATCAATATTAGTGGATAACAAAATAGGGCTACTATCCGTTCCACTAGATATTTCGTGAGTTCCATCTCACTAGGGTTCCATCCCTTTAACAAGAACGAAGTGGATTCCATTCCACGAGTAAATTGGATAAAAAAGAATGATAGTGCTTTCAAGGAGTTTTAACAAATATCTAACCTAACTATATTATTTGTCTTGAACTCTTGAATATCTTGAATCTCATGAGTCTTCAATCTTGAACTCTTGATCTTTGTCTTCATCAATTTTGTTTTCTTTACTGTACAGTCTTTTTTTGTTGATACCTGCATATAGATTTCCTGCACATATATATTTTATAACACTTCTATAGTTGTTGTCATCAAAACCACTATCCTATGGACTAACATTCTCCCCCGTTTTGATGATGACAACCTTTGTTTATAAAATATTTATATTCTCCTTATAACTCCCCCTAAATCTAATAACTCCCCCTTAATCTATGCCTAACTAACCTATTTTATACTTCTCCCCCTTTGTCATCAACAAAAAAATGACACTAACTCCCCCTAAATCTATGATATTAATGATAGTGTTATCATTAATAATACTGAAACTAGATATAACAATGCACTAAACATCGTATACTTAGAATGTTATATATGAGCAATATAAGAATAAGAATAATAAGTGTAACCACAGATTATTTTATTCATTTCAATATTACTATATGCATGACTATTTAAACTTATAAACACATAAATAACTAAAACAAGAAAATAAACAACTCAACGGTTGTTTTTGATGATGGGAGACTTGTGGACAGGACAATTTGGGTAATGGAAACAGAAATTTCCATGTTGTTCCACAATGTTCCCATATGCATCAAAACAAACTTCCCCTACACATACTGCTTCATCATCAGTTTCTTCCTCCATTGGTTCTTCCTCTTCTTCTTCGTCTTCGTCTTCTTCTCCTTCTTCATTTGCTTCTATGTTAGAAGAATCTTCAATTACAATTGGATTGGCATGATTATCCATGAGAAATTTTTGAAGATTCCTTAGAATTTTCCCTTGTTTCTCTTGCTCTCTTGCCATTCTCAATTGTTGAACTTGCATTTCAGTTAACATCTGCAGCGAATCATTAACTTTCTCCTCTATTTTGATGACACGAGCGAGTATGGAGTTTTGGAAAGGGCCATGTGAAGGAGAAGGGAAAGAAACCGGTGATATTTGATTAGGATTGGATGTGGAAGCCATGGATTTGATGTTTCTAGAAAGTAGAATGAAGAAATAATGATTGGAGGGAAGAGAAACTCGAAATGGGTGAGTTAAATAACCACCCATTCAAAAATTAGAGGGAAAAAACGAACTGTCATTTTTACCGTTGCATGTCGACATGACGCATGAATACCATGTCGACATGGTGTTGCAAAATGCTATGGTTAAGAAAATATTCATATATACCCTATGTATACTACTATACTATATACTATATTTCAGAAAGAGAACATATACCTAATTCTCTTCTTAACTTGGTGAAGACAGGTTCTCCTAAAGGTTTGGTTAAAATATCAGCTATTTGATTTTCAGAATTAACGAAATCAAGAGAAATTTTCTCTTTATTTACGTTATCTTTTAGAAAATGGTGTCTAATGTCAATATCAGCTATTTGTTCCATGCTCTCGGCAGAGTGAGACCGTCAACGATCGATAATTTGAATGTGCCATCTCCGAGTCTTCGTTCAATAACATACAGCCCTTCCTAGGTTGGCTTCATATGTGAAGGGACCGGGTAAATTCTCTTAAGGATGAGATCATCGAGTTTAAAGGTGCGCGGTCGGACCTTGGCATTGTATAATCGAGCGACTCGACTTCGATATGTAGCTTCCCTCAAATCAGCCTCTTCACGCTTCTCATCCAATAAATCCAAAGATTCGGCAAGTAGTATAGCATTTGTCTTCGGATCATAATAGGTCACGCGATGAGAAGGTACTTCCATCTCGACTGGAATAACGAGTTCTGAACCGTAGGAAAGAGAGAATGGAGTGTGGCCGGTCGCGGACTTGTGGGTTGTTCGGTAAGCCCATAAAGCCATAGGAAGTTCATTGACCCATTTACCCTCGGCCTTTTTCCAGTCGTTTCTTCAGGATAGACTTTATAACATTATTAACAGCTTCAACTTGTCCATTCGCTTGAGGGTGTGCAACTGTAGATAATTTTTTCTGGATGTGGAATCATTGGTAGAAATTCTTGAATTCAACACTGTCGAATTGGGTCCCGTTATCGATGATGATGGTATGTGGGAGACCAAACCAACAGATAATGTTGCGTACTACAAAGTTGATCACTTTCTTCATTGTGATTGTAGCACGGGGTTCGGCTTCCCCCCACTTGGTAAAATAATCAACCACGATGATGGCGTACTTTGCACCACCTTTGGCTAGAGGTAGAGAGCCAATAATATCAATGCCCCATATCGCAAACGGCCATGGACTGACCATCTGAGTTATTTCGGTAGGTGGGGCTCTTGGAATTCGAGCATGCTTCTGGCATCTGTCACATTTTCTGGCGTAGTCCGATGCATCGTGATTTACTGTCGGCCTATAGTATCCTATCGAAGCACTTTCTTGGCAAGAGCTTTCCTCTCGTTGTGATCGCCACATTCTCCTTCGTGTACATCATGCAATACTCGTTTGATCTCATCGTGAGCGATACACCAGAGTAAAGGAACAGAGTATCCTCTTCTATACATGACTCCATTCTGGATGGTGAACCGCGAAGCTTTTCGAAGAACTTGTCTCTTTTCACTCCTGCGCTCTGGCAGGGTCCAATGCTCGAGATAATTTCTGAACGGAGTCATCCATGACTCCTTATCGGGAATGACCTCAAATACCCAATCTGTTTCAATTTGATCGATGCTCGGGGAAAATAATGTTTCCACGGTAACGATTCCCATTTGATGTGCCTCACCTGTACTAGCTAACTTTGCTAATGAGTTGGATTTCTGATTGCGCTCTCGGGGTATACAATAAATGGCCTAATAATCGAACTGATTCAATATCTCCTGGACCCGAGCTAGGTAAGAAGCCAGCCTTCGGTCTTTGGTCTGGTACTCCCCCTGAACTTGACATGCGACCAACTGCGAATCACAATAAATCTCCACGGCAATGACTCTTAAATCTCTGGCAAGTCTAAATCAAACAAGGAGGGCTTCATATTCGGCTTCGTTGTTGGTTGCACGAAAATCAAACTTTAAAGCATAGCATATAAATTGACCTTCAGGAGTTTCAAGTACAACCCCTGCACCTAAGCAACGGTCATTTGATGCACCATCGGTATGCAGCTTCCAGATATACTTGGGAGATTCACTAGTTTCGGGCAAGTCCTCCAGGATAGTGAATTCAGCTATGAAATCTACCAGGACTTTTCCCTGAATGGCTCGTCTTGGAGTGTAAGTAATGTCAAACTGACTTAGCTCGATATTCCACTTAAGCAACCTTCCAAACATCTCAAGCCGCATAAGGACCTGTCGTAACGGCTGGTAGGTGTAGACAACGATGGGATGAGCCTGAAAATACGGAAGGATCTTCCTCGAGGCAATAACAAGACAATAAGCCAAATTTTCCAGCTTCGGATAATTTCTCTCTGCCCCGGTCAGTCGCTTGCTA
Source organism: Allium fistulosum (assembly GCA_030737815.1). Classification (NCBI taxonomy): domain Eukaryota; kingdom Viridiplantae; phylum Streptophyta; class Magnoliopsida; order Asparagales; family Amaryllidaceae; genus Allium; species Allium fistulosum. Next base: position 14,273,923 of record JASFAW010000014.1, read on the forward strand.
ATGAAATATACTGGCTGTTGTATTCGATCTTCCTCCCGAACTAGGGCAGCACTGATAGCATTCTTTGACACCGCCAAGTAAATGTACAACCTTTCATGATCAATAGGCTTTGACAGAATGGGTGGGGTAGAAAGATGTTGAACTAGTGCTCAGAATGCACCCTCACATTCCGTAGTCCATTCAAAGTTTCGCTTCCCCTTTCTGATCAGGTCAAAGAAGGGAATGCATTTGTCAGTGGATTTTGAGAAGAACCTGCTCAGTGTGGCTACTTTCCCATTGAGGCTTTGGACTTTCTTTATAGTTCTTGGAGTCTCAAGATTTCTTATTGCCTAGATCTTTTTAGGATTAGCTTTGATCCCTTGAGCATTAACGATAAACCCAAGGAATTTTCCAGATGCGACCCCAAAGTGACATTTCAACTGGTTGAGCTTCATTCTATATTCTCGGAGGATATTAAACATTGACTCCAGGTCTTTGATATGATCAGTGGAAAATCATGATTTCACGAGTATGTCATCCACATATACCTCCATGGTTTTTTCGATCTGGTTAGCGAACATTCGATTAACTAACCGTTGGTAAGTTGCCCCAGCATTCTTGAGTACGAAAGGCATAACTTTATAGCAGTAAAGTCCCATATTGGTTACGAAGCTGGTATGCTCCTGGTCGGGCAAGTGCATGGGTATTTGATTGTAGCCAGATACACATCCATGAAGGATAAGAGTTCATGTCCAGCCGTTGAGTCTACGAGCTGATCGATTCGGGGAAGTGGAAAACTATATTTAGGGCAACCTTTATTCAGGTCTGAGTAGTCAACACATGTTCTCCATTTTCCATTTGGCTTTCGGACTAGTACAGGATTGGACACCCATTATGGGTATAATGCATCTCGAATAAACCCATTTGATTTGAGCTTTTCTACCTCTTCCTTAAGGGCGGCAGATCTCTCTGGATCCATACCACGCCTTTTTTGCTTGATCGGAACGTGCCGCGGGTCAATATTCAATGTGTGGCTCGCGATGTCTGGCGAGATCCCACACATGCCAAAGTGCATCCAGGCAAACACGTCGAGGTTTGCCCAGAGAAATTCAACCAATTCCTCTTGCATTTGTTGGCTTAGCTAAGATCCAATCTTTATCATTTTAGAATCGTCATCGATCGGAACATCGATCGTCAGTTCGACCGGGGATGCTTGACTGTCTTTATTTTCGTCTTCACTTTCAGTATCTCTTGGGTCAAGATTCCTTGGGAATTGGTTGGGGTGCCCGGGCCTGGGCCCAGGCGTTAATTGTCAATTCTCAGCAAAGCGGACGCAGAGAGATTCCTCTATGCCCTTTCCTTTTTCTTTTCATTGTGCCTCCCATAGCTCAACAACATAACAAGCTCATCCAGCAGCCTGGTCTCCCTGAACAACTCCGACTCCATTATCGGTAGGGAATTTTAAAGTCATACACCAAGGGGCAATGGCAGCCCTGAACTCGGCTAGGGTCGGTCGGCCCAAAAAGGCATTGTATGGCGAATCTATATCCAATACAACAAACTGTAGTATCCGGACTCTTCGGCGTTCTGCAATTCCCAATTCCACTGGTAGCTCCACCATCCCAGTGGGTATTGTCGCACTTCCATTGAAGCCATGGATGCGGTACTAAAAAGGCCTCAGATCCTTTGCTTCCATTTTCATCTGGTCATAGGCTCGTTTAAACAATATATTTACTGAACTTCCACTGTCCACTAGGATCCTCTTCATCCAAGCAGGACCTATTTGTGCTGAAATGACAAGTGGATCAATGGTTGGGACTTCGACTCTGTCGGCATCCCGGTCTCGAAACAAGATGTCGCCAGCCATCGTTTTCCGTTGCTTGGCCAGAGCCCCATCTTCCAAATTACTACAACATTCAAAGCCCGCATGCCTGATAGAGCTGGAATACGACTCCATTTCCCTCCAGCTTCCATCTGCCGGATGTGGACCACCACTAACAGTAATCATCACCAACCTCCAGCCGGTACGAGCGGGTTCCTACGGTCTCACCTGATTTGGTACATGGTTCTGATTTGATGGGCTCGCACCTCCAGACTGCGGAGCCCACACAAACTGCTCCAACTTTCTCTCACGTATCAATTTTTCAATGATATCTTGCAAATGACAGCACTCATTTGTGTTATGGCCGTAGCTTTCGTGGAATCTACAAAACTTCCCCGTCCGAATATGCTTTTCCATTGATTGTTTCAGAGTAGGTTTCTTATACTGAATAGTACTGAAAGTCTGTAAGTACACATTCTCCAATGATGTATTCAAAGGGGTATAATTATCAAACATGGGAGCCCTACGTCGTGGCCCACGATTCTGAACCCGTTTCCTATTTTGGTTTTGTTATCCTGCCTTTTGGCAAGGCCGAGATATCAAGGAATTGACTGAAAACCAAGGATCGCTCTTCCCGAATGTTGAGTATGCGCAAGTTTGCTATGGATGTCGATAATTTTTTTTCGAGTCCGGGTCAGGCTACAATTGACAAGACATAACAAGCAAAGCTGTAAAATCCAACGTTCCAAATTTTAAGTCAATCCGAGTTCGTATGCTCGAGACATGATCGATACAAGTCAAAGAAATCAGCATAATCGCATCCATCATTTTGCATCCCTCAGTTCGCATCCATCAAGTCTCGGCGTCATCTGTTGTTCGCATCGATCTAGAGCACACCATTTCGTATCCATCGGCTGAAGAGCCTTGTTCGAATCCATCGAGCAACAGTAGTTCGTATCCATCAGAGAATCGCCGTTCGTATCCATCAGAGAATCACTGTTCGTATCCATCAAACAATCATTGTTCGTATCCATCAAGCAATCACTGTTCGTATCCATTCCATTGCCTATTTGTTCGTATCCATCAAGTTGTAACACTTCGATCGATACGAACAAGGCCACACAATTGATACGAACTGAGTCGTATCAATCGATACGAACAAAGCCACATTGATCGATACGAACAGAGCCACATTGATCGGTTCAAACAGAGATACATCAATCAACATGAATGGAACCACTTCCTTCGATATGAACACAGTAGTTGCTATCGATACGAACGAGGCGAAAGTTTTGGAATGACTTGGTCAACTCGGCATCGAAAGTGGATCGATCCAGAAATCACGTGCCACGTCATCTCCTGAACACGTGCCCACAACCGATTCAAAGTAATCGATTTGAAAAGCATCGATTCGAAGAGAGCAGCATACGCGAAACCCAAGTTTGCATCGATCATATCTCGCAATCCACAAGTCCAAATGCCATGAGATTTTCACAAGAGCTTACGTACGACCTAAGGAAGGTCCATGCCAAGTTTCGACTCGATTGGATCAAATCTCGATCGATACGAAATTCGTTCGTATCGATCACGGATCGAGCCAAAACTACATGGGATCGATCGCATGGGCCCACCCACATGCCAGAAGAAGTCTCCCGAGATCAAAACGAGATATCATCCTCCTACGCCTATAAATAGAGCCCCAGGGCCTATAGAAAAAGGATCTTTTGACTCCTTGACGTCCAGACTCTGTCGAATCCAGCTTTGCACCCCATTGCTGCTGTTGTACTCGAATTTCAACACTTTTACTCGCTGTAATCCATTGAAATCAGTTGTAACCTACAAATGAATATCAATAAAGTCATCAAACCTCAAAGTGGACGTAGGCCGGATTGCCAAACCACTATAAATTATGTGTTCTTCATTGCTTTCATCTAAATTTTCTGAGTGTTCTTCATTTTTAATTCTCTACATACTTGTTATCTGAAATCTGTGATTGTGAATTGGTGCTTTCATCGACAATTGGGTGTTTGTGACCAATTTTGACGCAAACATTTTGGTGCTTTCACTGAGAAGGCTAATTCAGAGATTCTATCGCTTAGGAGTTGAATTTGAAGGTTTAAGGATTCAGATCTGAAAAGCTATGACAAGGCAATGAAGTAGAAGGCAAAGAGCAGAAAGGAGTCAGCATGAAGGGAGTCAGGAGGCTTCCTCAGGAGCGAAGCAGGCTTCAGTCTTCATCACCCGAGATGAGATGGAGATGATGATGGGAGCTATGCATGAAGAGCTTCTGAAAAGACAAGAAGAGATGATGTAGAATTTACTTTGGCGAACTGGACAAACCGGAGCACAGAATAAGACTAACGCAGCCGCAGGAGATGCTAGAGATAGGGATCGGGAGCAAGGAGAAACCAGAATTTAGAATGGAGCAGGACCATCTGGCACAGCCCCAGAACTAGGGGCACTTACCCAGAGCATGTTGACCCAATCCCGAGAAGAGCATCAGGTGGACCCGAGCAACATGGCATTGATAGAGGAATGGACGCCCGTCTAGGAGAACAGATTCCAGGCTTCCCTTGTGAACTTGAGGGGCAAATCGAAGGCAACAGACAAGGGCTACAGCTTGGCGATAGTGACAGATTGGCGGAAATGGTCAGACGAGCCATGAGAGGTGGACTAGTGAATAGAGATCTGGAAGATGTTAATAGGAGTCCCTTTGCTCCTACAATCAGGCAAGCTAGGAATCCACCAGAATTCAAGTTACCAACATTAGAGACGTACGATGGAAGGACAGATCCTGCAGTTCATCTGACACGATACATGAGGCATATGGAGGTGTTGGGGGCATCGGAGGAGGTCATGGCCTGGTGCTTCCCATTGTATTTGACAGACATTGCCGGGCTATGGTTTAGACAACTGGAGAGTGGCTCCATTGGATTTGACTGAGAGGTTTATGAGGAAATTCAGGGTTCACATTTCGAGACCCAAGAATGTGATGAGTTTGGCAGCACTAAAGCAAAGGACCGAGGAATCTTTGAGGAGCTTCCTGACACGATTCAATGCAGCGACAACATCGGTGGATCGACCAGATCCATCCATGATTTTGATGGCAGCTGTATCTAGCATAGCTAATGGAACAGAGTTCAAAAATTCGCTAACAAGGGATCCACCAATGGATCTTAGGGAATTTTATCATGAGGCTGAGGGATTTTTATGATTAGAGGATGCAAATGCTGAAAGAGAGGAAGGAGAAGGAGTTGATGTTTATGCAGTCAAGGGTGAAAATCCTCCTAAAACAGATTCAAGAACTGACAGAGGGAAATGAAAGGCCAAGGATAATGATGATGGACCAACGCGACCACGAAAGGAACCGAGATTCACCTCTTATACGGAGTTGAATGAGACTTTGGAGCGAATCTACCAGGACACCAGGGGGCAGATTCCTTATCGAAAGCCAATGAGGAGGGATCCGACCAGCAATGAAAGAAGGTCAGACAAGTACTGCTTATTCCACGAGCTGAATGGTCATAGCGCTAATGGTTGTAGGCACTTGAAGGATGAGGTTGAGGGGCATATCAGGAGTGGCCTGCTATCGTAGTATGTAAGAAGGGGAACAACAACGGTGGGATGGGAGCGGCCACCACCTGCATCAACTGGGAATGGCTCAGGGTCGGGGCGTCAGCTTGTCATCAATTGATTGAGATAATGACGAACGAGTGGCAAACTCCACACCAACACGATTAAGTCGTTTACACATGTACAGGAGCGCGAACGATCCTCAGGCATGCTCTGATACGACTACTAATCGCATCAATGTAGGTGTTTGCACTTTGACGTCCCTGTTTTGCTTTTGTTTTCCATTTCTCATGTTTGGACTTGATTTTTTTTGACATTTCTGTTGAAAGATTTATTTTGAATGAAAGTATGCCATTTGTGATGCCATAATGGCTAAGCCACTTACACAAGTAAGGGACAGTGAACGGTCCTCAGGCATGCTCTGAGACGGTAATAAACCGCCATAACAAACAAGTCAGAGATTCACTCGAACGTGAAATCTGGCATTAATGATACTAAGTCCCCCCCCGGCACACACAAATCGCCTCGAATGGCATACGACCGTGAACGGTCATAATTCGCCTCGAACGGCACACGAACGGTCACAGTTCGCCTCGAACGGCACCGGATCGTGAATGATCACAATTCGCCTCGAACGGCACCCGATCGCGAACGATCACAATTCGCCTCGAACGGCACCCGATCGCGAACGATCACAATTCGCCTCGAACGGCACCCGATCGCAAACGATCACAATTCGCCTCGAACGGTACCCGATCGTGAACGATCACAATTCGCCTCGAACGGCACCCGATCACGAACGATCACAAATCGCCTCGAACGGCACCCGACTGCGAACGATCGTCATTCGCGGTCAAATAAGACTATCAATTTCTTTGCAGGTCATCAACAGGATAGGAACATCCAGCTTATGGCACTACAAAACACACCTTACTACTGTAAGGCATGTTTTGGGGGGCAAATGTTATCCTGCCTTTTGGCAAGGCTGAGATATCAAGGAATTGACTGAAAACCAAGGATCGCTCATCCCGAATGTTGAGTATGCATAAGTTTGCTATGGATGTCGATAATTTTTTTTCCGAGTCTGGATCAGGCTACAATTGACAAGACATAACAAGCAAAACTATAAAAGCCAACGTTCCAAATTTCAAGTCAATCCGAGTTTGTATGCTCGAGACATGATCGATACAAGTCAAAGAAATCAGCATAATCGCATCCATCATTTCGCATCCCTCAGTTCGCATCCATTAAGTCTTGGCATCATCTGTTGTTCGCATCGATCTAGAGCACACCATTTCGTATCCATCGGCTGAAGAGCCTTGTTCGAATCCATCGAGCAACAGTAGTTCGTATCCATCCGAGAATCGCCGATCGTATCCATCAGAGAATCACTGTTCGTATCCATCAAGCAATCGTTGTTCGTATCCATCAAGCAATCACTGTTCGTATCCATTCCACTGCCAATTTTTTCGTATCCATCAAGTTGGAACACTTTAATCGATACGAATAACGCCACACAATCGATACGAACCGAGTCGTATCAATCGATACGAACAAAGCCACATTGATCGATACGATCAGAGCCACATTGATCGGTTCGAACAAAGATACATCAATCGACACGAATGGAACCACTTCCTTCGATATGAACACGGTAGTTGCTATCGATACGAACGAGGCGAAAGTTTTGGAACGACTCGGTCAACTCGGCATCGAAAGTGGATCGATCCAGAAATCATGCGCCACGTCATCTCCTGAACACGTGCCCACAACCGATTCGAAGTAATCGATTCGAAAAGCATCGATTCTAACAGAGCAGCATACGCGAAACCCAAGTTTGCATCGATCATATCTCGCAATCCACAAGTCCAAATTCTATGAGATTTTCACAGGAGCTTACGTACGACCTAAGGAAGGTCCATGCCAAGTTTCAACTCGATTGGATCAAATCTCGATCGATATGAAAATCGTTCGTATCGATCACGGATCGAGCCTAAACTATATGGAATCGATCGCGTGGGCCCACCCACATGCTAGAAGAAGTCTCCCGAGATCAAAGCGAGATATCAGCCTCTGACGCCAATAAATAGAGCCCCAGGGCCTACAAAAAAAGGATCTTTTGACTCCTTGACGTCCAGACTCTGTCGAATCCAGCTTTGCACTCCATTGCTACTGTTGTACTCGAATTTCAACACTTTTACTCGTTGTAATCCATTGAAATCGGTTGTAACCTGAAAATGAATATTAATAAAGTCATCAAACCTCAAAGTGGACGTAGGCCGGATTGCCGAACCACTATAAATTCTGTGTTCTTCATTGCTTTCATCTAAGTTTTCTGAGTGTTCTTCATTTTTAATTCTCTACATACTTGTTCTCTGAAATCTGTGATTGTGAATTGGTGCTTTCATCGACAATTAGGTGTTTGTGACCAATTTTAGGGAAAACAGGTTTCCATTGCCTTTCTGTTGATTTTGTTTATTCTGTATGTTCAATTGCACTTTTCCGGAACTCTCCCTGATTTTTTTAACAGCAACATTGTTTTGAATCCCTTCCATACTAGGCCCTGCGTCATCCTTTTTCCTAGACTGTTTCGTGTCCTCCCTTCTCAAGAATTGGTCTTCCTTGGAATAGAAACGGTCCAATGACGTAGGAGGTTTTCCGGCCAACTAGTCGCCGAACTCGGAATCGAGGTCGATCCCTTAGTTAATGCCATCGGAATTGAGTTATCGTTGGGATTACTAATCTCAGCGCATGCAGCATGAAATCTCCCCAAATAACGTCTAAGTGTCTCTCCAGGAGCTTGAGTGACACTAGACAAAGTATTAACATCTTTCGGCCTTGCAACATGCATGTGAAACTGCTCAATAAACTTTGTTGCCAATTGGTCAAAACAAGAGATAGATCGAGGTGGTAAACGGGTAAACCACATAGTTGCTATGCCCCCTAAGGAAATCGGGAAGCTTCGGCATTTAACCGCATCGTCGGCTTATGCAACATTCATTAACCATTCGTACTTTAAGATATGCAGATTAGGATCAGAGCTCCCTTCATAAACGGGTAGAGTTGGAATGATGAATCGTCGAGGTGGTTCAGCATAGAGTATATCATCAGTGAAAGGGGTATGACTCCAGGAGATTCCCCAGTCGTCGTTAGTGAGACCCTGACTTTCACGGATCATTTGACGAATCATCGTCGGGATGTCCGACATCTGGACATTCTGAGCATGTTAGGCCAAGGTATGGTCGGGTTCCATAATGCGAGGAGGGGCCGGTCGCGGTCGACTGTCCATATCTCGCCTCCTTGGTTCTATATCTTCAGGGACATAAAGCTCAGGAGTATGGTTGCATTAACGGTGGGTCAGATCCGTTCGGTTTCGAGCATCAACTCCCAAATCAGTAGCAGTGGTAGTGCGGTTATCGGTAATATGATATGGAGCAGTGCCTCCTCTGGAGGAGGGTCCGGTCTGATGGCTAATTGATGGGCCAACTCTCGGTTGCCCTAGGTTCAATGTGTGCCGATGCCCAAATTGCTTGTGTGTAACTTCCATCCAGCCATGGGCACATGGATCTATGATTAAAGTCAGATGAGGCTAAACTTTTGGTGGATGAATAGGAAGCCTGATCCCTCCTGGATCTCCTTCGTCTTTGACGGTTTAGTTGATTGGTCAGTTTTGCATTGGCACGCAGTTGCTGAGTAAGCTGTTGGTGACTTTGAGTAAGCTCTTGCATTAGCAATTGAAATTCTTCCCTGGTGACAAGGCCTTGCGGATCTAATGGTCCAGTAGAATTCTGATCGGCAGGAGGTAATTGCACGGGGTTCTGTCTGTCCCATCCTTCTGGATTTGCGGCAGTTGAAGTATTCCTAGTGTTAACCATGATAGAAAGCGAAGCTCTTTCCTAGACTTGATGCAAATCTGAAAAGGATGGAAGAACTTTAAACTTGGAGTCTGGATCTTCTTCTTAGGTTTATGCAATCCAATATTGATAGTAGATCCAACGAGCAGGAGAAAACTGAGTTTTCTTAGTGAAAGCACCAAAGTGTTTGTACCAAAATTAGGCACAACACTCTTCAGATGTGTTTGAAGAGATAAAATGAAGAATATAAATTGAAAATGAGGAAGATCTAACAAACACACCAAAAAACAGACCAGAGAACGCATAGAAACACATGGATTTAGAGTGGTTTGGCATATGGCCTACGTCCACTATGAAATGGTTGACTTTTATTAACTTTTGCTTGCTGATTACAACATATTACAATAGTAAAACTTGAATACAGCAGTGACTTCGGCAGAGTCTGGACGTAGGAGAGCCAAAAATCCATTTTCTATAGGTCCAGGGCTACTAGTTTTAGGCGTAGGCTACAAGTATCTCGCTCAGATCTTGGAAGACTTCTTCTCTCACGTGGGTGGGCCCACACGATCGATCCCATGCCATTTGCCTTCGGTCCGTGATCGAACGAATTTCGTATTGGTCAATACTTTGTCCAATCGAGTTGAGATCGATCATGAACGTTCTTTAGGTTGTACGTAAGCTCCTGTTAAAATTCGGTAGCATTTGGACTTGTAGATTTTGAGTTATGATCGATGCAAGTTTGGGTTTTTCGAAGGCTGTTGAATTCGTATTGATGTTGTTCGTATCGATAGCTTCAAATCGATGGCTCTGCACGTGATGTCAGTTGATGTGGCGCTTACTTTTAGGATCGATCCACATTTCATGCCAAACGATCGAGTCTTTCCTATGGATGCGCCTCGTTCATATCGACCCGGCTTGGCCTTGTTCATATCGATCCAGCTTGACCTTGTTCGTATCGATCCACTACAGCCATTTCGTATCGATCGCTTAATGATCACCTCGTATCGATAGATGGACGATCTATTCATATCGATCACAGAGTGGTCGATTTCGTGTCGATAGGAGGTATTGATTTCGTATCAACCTGTGGCCAATCGATACGAGTTATGTTTGAAACTAGATCGATACGAAATAGGCTTCTGTGTTACTTGCCGATGGATATGATGTAGACAGTCGTGGATGGATACGAAGTAGATAGTCGTGGATGGATACAAAGTAGACAGTCGCGGATGGATACGAAGTCGGATTGTTCACCGATGGATTCAAACTGGACCGGTGCGAAGGAGAATTACCGATGGATACGAATGAGCTCATCTTTTTAGCTTGCATCGATCGTATCTTGAGCACATGAACTCGGATTGACTTGAAAATTGGAACATAGACTTCCATGGCTTTGCTTGTCATGCCTTGTCAATTGTAGCTCGATCCGGACTCGAACAAAATTTGTCAGTATCCATAGTGAACCTACGTATAACCGATCTTCGGGACGGACTGTCCTTAGTTTCCAGTTAAGTTCTTAGTGTCACGGCCTTGCCAAAAGGCGGGATAACAATTATAAAACATTTTTTAGTTATAAATTGTTTCTAATGGAGCTGAAGAACCATTCTGCTTTCTTTCTCTAACATTCTTCAAGTGATCAGGACAATTCCTTTTCCAGTGACCTTTCTTGTAGCAGTGGTGACATTCACCCTTGTCCTCAGTCTTCTTACTTTTCTTATTTTCTTACCTTCTCTTTTTCGCTTCTTCGAACTCTTCGAATATGATGCACTACCCTTAACATCAAGTACAGTCCATTGATCCTTAGATGTAGACTCGGTTGACCTCAACAAATTAAGGAGCTCCACAAGATTCACATTTAATTGGTTCGTATTATAATTCAGTATGAACGATTCATACTGAGGAGTAAGAGAACAAAGGATCAAATCAACTTGCAATTCATTGCTTATTTGTACATCCAATTGTGAAAGCCTATCAATCTAGCCCTTCATCATTAACATGTAATCATCCACTCTCTGTCATTTTGGTATTAAACAGCTTTTCTATAAGCTTGTAACTTGTGGAACGTGACTGTTCACCAAACAGGACCTTGAGAATATCAAATATCTCATACACTGACATGTTTTTGCGTTACCTCTGCAATGGCTTGTCTAACGTAGACAGTGCGAAAACTTTGGCGATCTCTAGGTCTAAAACCCACTTTCATAAGCAAGTCTTTGTTTGGGGTCTGCACCATCAACGGATTTTCTTCAGGATTGCATGTAATAGCCAACCATAGATTCTCATAAGCCAATGCTATTTTAATTGCTCTTAGCCAATTAGTATAGTTTGGTCCAGTAAGCTTGTCATTATCAAAAAATAGTTTTGGAGTTGACATTTTTTGCATGTTTTAAGTGGTATATTATTAGGACAATTCATAGTAGATGTTCGTATAATATTAGTAAGGTTAAACTTTATGTTTCATTTTACTAATAAACTCCCACTAGTCTTTTATGTTTTACGAAACCCTAAGCCGTAACATAGAAGAATTTCGACTTCACTAGTAGGTGTTAGGACTCGTCTGTGTTGAAATTCTGACCTTGAGTTTTCTCAACAAATCATAGCTTCATGGACAATGGATAAATCCTTATCGATTGTATCATATACAACTCCCAACCCTTGGCACCTTGTCCTAATTTCACATCGACCTTGAGTTCGCTCAACAAATTGAAATGGAATTGTTCACTCGTACCTACCATATCACGATGGCCTAGTATAATATATGTACCTTGAGTTTGCTTAACCAATACAAATAGCTGTCTTACATCGTCTATTCAATATATTAGTAATACTAAACATAACATCCCTAGCTTGAGTTTGCTCAACAATTAAGGAGTATGCATGTAATTTATTTGTATATATATGGTAGAAGACAACATTATATTGAGTGATATTGACTTATAGAATGATGTATTTCTTATGAAATACCCTCGTGATTCAAGTGTCAGACACATCGAAAATCATGGTATACATACATTTACGCATGCATTTATTTCTTAAGTCTACTTAGGATTTCTTAAAATTCCAACTTTTATATTTCTTTTTTTAGCAAAGCTAGCCCATTTTATAATGGACCATCCACTTTTATAGAAGAATGAAGGAACAGGTGTTTGATACATGCACCAGAACAACTATTAAAAAAACAAGCACAGGAGCTAGGTAAAATGCCTAAACTACTAAACGGATAAAATAAGACCTCCTCCGGAGAGGAGGCTCCACTGCCATCCTCAATTGAGTCAGGGCTGCTGACATGTAAGAAACTAGAGAACAGTGAAAATAAAGTAGGAATATGATCTACTGAATCCTGGCCGTACAAATACATCCTATCTCAGGAGACATCTACCAATAAGGAGGAATTACTATTACCAAGCCCGCCTAGAACACAAAGAGAAAGCACATTATCTTTCGCCAGATAGAATAGACGCCTCTACTCCTCAAAACCACCTACGTATTTGAAAAATTAATGACTAGATGGCTCATATCTTATCTCTGATTACTCATGGACCCATGCTTGCTCAAGAGAATACCAATAAATAGGGCTGTCAATGGGTATTGAAAAAATCTGATATCCGTTCGCATTCATATCCAAAAATACGAAATATATCCGTTATCCTAAAAGCAGATACGGATATCTGATATTCGAAAAGCTTCCGGATACGGATATGATTATAGTGGTATCCGTATCCGAAAAATATCTGACTGATTGTCCATGTGTGTGTGTGTGTATAATATTTAATTAACTACTAAGCTTGAATTATTAATATATAATTTCACTTAAACTTATAGTCTCATACTAACCATTGGATTAATACTACCGTACAATACATTATAGCATCTCAGCCATCTCCCAACTCCAAAACCCTAGCCACTTTAATTTTTCCTTTCTCCTTTACAGAAAACTTTAGCTGCCTCATCAGTCCTTGCATAATAATCCCTTTTCAATTCTCAACGTCAATGCGCGTCGGCTTCGCCTATCTCGACATCACAGCACAATCTCGGCATGCTCAATTCCTAATCCCGACATCGCCGCGCCTGTTTCCTAATCCCGACGTTGCTATGCCTATCTTGAATCACCACATCAGCGCGGCAACTGTATCTCCGCATCTCCTGCTGCTTGGAAAGCTAGTTTGGAAAGATCGCCTGGAAATCCTAGCTCATCGTCTGGTATAATTTCTGGGCGTATAATATAAACTGCCTCATTTAATTTCGTTTTCATCTTTTATTGTTTAGGAAGATGAGTTATTTAAATCCTTTACTGTTAAATTACACAAATATGATGTGATTAATATCTATTTATTATGATTTTTTTCTCGCTTTGCTCAGTATAGGTGATATGCTATTATTTACTGAGGTTATGTAGAAATTTTACTGTCAGTATAGGTGTAGTACAAACTGGAAAAAAAATTCCTTCTCTACCCCTTAATGTTACATTATTTTTATCAAGTATATTGACTAAATATCTAAAAAGATATATGCTATTAATCAGCTAGGGGGATTCTAAGAATTTTTGTCAACACAAGAGAAGTGCGACAGCAAAAAAACTATAGATAGAAGGGAAACCAAAATATCTATTGCTATGACATTATGTACCATCTTTTTTTATCTAAAAAGATATATGCTATTATGTACCATCTTTTTTTTTATAAAGATTTATTATCATACTGTTTAGTGTGCAAGTATAGATAGAAGGGAAACCTAAAAGAAATCTACTGATTATTATGTGTTCATTTAGGAAGATGAGTTATTTAAATCATTTACAGTTAAATTACACAAATATAAATAACTGTTGCTATGACATAACCTCAACCATATGCCAAACTAGTTCTTTTATCATTGATTGAGACTTAAGTGGATTGAAACTTTGTTAATGATATGCTAAACTAGTTCCATTATCATTGCTTAATCATAAGAATTTATATGTTTTTTAATTTTTATATTGTAGACTCCTAAAATGTCAAATACATCATCAAGTTGTAGTAACAAGTCCATTCCTTATACATCAACGGCTAATGCTAATGTCAACGATGATGTATGTGTTGTATAAGAAATTCAAAACCCAAATAGTAGTTTGCAACAAAGTCCAGAGCTTCAACAAATATGGATAAAAAAGCACTCGTAAACTTGAAAACCTTAAAATCCAAAGTATGGAAATATTTTGATAGACAAGTGGTATTGGAAGATGGTATTAGCCGTATTAAGGCCACGTGCAAACATTACACTAGGGTATTTAATGGAGCCGCCTCTATGGAACAACTCATTTGAAAAACCATATAAAAACCTGTCCAAAAAACAACACTAGTAAGAGGCTATAGGTACAACAAATTTTGACTACCAAACATTCTCCAAATAAGCCTTTCAAATTGTCAAGTTAGAAATTTGATCAAAATAGAACCTGAATGTGTTTTGCTCGTATGGTTGCTAAGCATGATTATCCATTTAATATGACCAAGCATGTTTATTTTCAAGAATATGTTAGAAGCATTAATCCAATGGTTAAAATGTTTTTTAGAAATATAATAACATGTGACATTTTAAAACTTTTTGTTGATATGAGAAGTGAAATTCAAGAGATTTTTGATCGTTTATCATCTCGTGTTAGTCTTACAATGGATTTGTGGACATCGAAGCATCAAAATATTGGCTATTGTTGCATAACTTGTCATTATATTGATGATGATTGGAAATTACAAAAAAATCATTGCTTATCATGAGTTGCCTCCTCCTCATACCGGATTGGCACTTAGGTTTGCCATGAAGTTAAAAGTGTTGCATTGGAATATTGGTAAAAAGCTATTTGCACTTACTGTTTATAATACTTCAAATAACGATGTTATGGTTAGAGATTTTAAAGAATGGTTAGTTGGTAAAAATGTTTTGCCTTTAAATGGTGTATTGTTCCATATGTGATGTTGCATACATATATTAAATTTGATTGTACAAGATGGTTTAAAAATTGTGCGTGGACTTATTGAAAAGATAAGAGAAAGTATCAATTTTATGAAGTCATCACAAAGTAGAAAGCAAAGTTGGGAAAATGCATTAGTACAAACTAGATTAACTGGAAAAGGAGTTTCTTATGATGTTCGAGCACGTTGGAACTGCACATATCTTATGCTTGAAAGTACACTACAAGTGCGTTCTGCATTTGAACGATTAGTAGATTTGACCGATGATTTCAAATCATTACCTTCAAATGAAGAATGGAAGGTTGGGAAAGAAATTAGTGAATGTTTGAGAGTTTTCTATGAAGTTACACTTAAATTTTCTGGTGTCAAGTATCCAACCGCTAATCTATATTTCAAAAGTGTGTGTGATGTTTATGAAAACATTTTAAGTTGGGAGTTAAGTGAACATGAATATATTCAAGCCATGGTACAAAAGATGAGAATTATATTTGATAAGTATTGGGGAACTTGTAATCTAATGATGAGTCTTGGTGTGGTTTTTGATCCCCGTTATAGGATGACTTATATAGAGTTTTTCTTTGACCTGATCTATGGAGAAAATTCACGTATTCATATTGGAAAAATAAGTGAATCTTTAAAGGCTCTTTCTTCTGTATATGAAAAGGAATGTACTTCATCTCTTAATGCATCTACTACTTCTTCTGGTGATACTGTGGATTCATCTACTAGTGCTCCTAATAAGAGAACAAAAATTGATTTAAAATATAGAAATTATGTTGAACAAAAAGTTGGAAGTTCTCAAGTCTTGAAGACGGAACTAGATAAGTATTTGGAAGATGAATTGTTGCCAATGGGTAAGGATGAAGATAGCTTTGATATTTTGATGTGGTGGAAAACTAATAGCCCCACTTTTCTCATTCTTGCAAAGATTGCTCGTGATATCTTAGTTGTTTCGGTATCAACTGTTGCATCCGAGTCGACTTTTAGTAGTGGTGGTAGATTGATTACCGAAGGTAGATCTTCATTGTCTTCGGATATAGTAGAAGCATTGACTTGTATTAAAGATTGGTTGCCATCTAATATTGGTTAGTTTTTTTATCTGGTTAAATGCAATAATTATTTCATATAATTATTCAATTCTTGTTGTTTTTATAGGTAATAATATTGAGCTTGTGGATGGTGCATTGGCTTCACTGTAATCCATAGGTAATCCATTGGCTTCACTGTAATTATTTCATGTAGTAACTTTTGATGCAACCAAAGTTCCCAATTTCAATGTACATGGTTTGTATTAAAATCAACTACATGAATAATGAGAAATTGCATTCAAATTGGGTTTAGTTATGATACTAATCAGCTCATATTCAAAAAGAGTGAAAAGGGAAGAAAATTTCTCACTTTGATCCATTTGCTATCCATTGTTGGTTCTCCTTTCCAATTTTTTTGTGTGTAGCTTGATTTGAGATTATTGGGCCGATGCACCAGACTATAATAACAAATTAGTGCTCTGAAAATGGGGTCAACTATACACTATTTTTACATAAATGCCACTGTGCTAATATTTAACTTTAGCAGCAAAATATTCTTTACAGAAAAAACAAATAGAGTTTATCCAGGTTTTTGCTTTTTCTTGTACAAGTTTTAATACATTTTGCTTTCTTTGCCTTAATTTTCACAATTCAAATTTGGACAATTTTTGAAGTTAAGTGCTTGCCACTGTATAGAAAAATGATATTTTTTGGGCCAACTTCAGATTTTTGAGGTTACTTTAATATTTTCATATTGATAACTTTTTTTCTAGATACATTGGAGGGGTCAAGGTTTACAAAGATGTAAAAAGTCAATGGAACATAATTTGGGCATTCTTCTGGCATGCCATTATATTCTCTTAGTTATCCAAACGGTTGCTTTCATTTTCAAGCATTACTACTATTTCAGTTACAGCATCCTTTTGGATGCACTTGTCTTATATCATGTCTTATTACTAACCTTTAGATAGTTTTTCTCTGTGGAAAACCTTTATAAAACGCTACAAGTAGCAAGTTTATGGAGAGTACAAAACAAAATCAGACTAGGACATACAAATTTCCTTCCTTTTAAGTAATTAAAAATAATAATGACTACAATTTTCACTTAATGTTAGTTAGAGAAGACGTTCAAGTGCAAGCTTGTAGAAATAGCAAGCTCGAGCTTGCTGGTGCAAGCTTGCTATTTTTCAATGAGCTTGTTGATGCAAGCTTGCACCCAGCAAGCTCACCAGCAAGCTTCTTGCTATTTTTCAATGAGCTTGCTGATGCAGGCTTGCACCCAACAAGCTTTCATCAGCAAGCCATTTCTCAACATCAAGCTTGCTGATGCAAGCTTGCACCCAGCAAGTTTGCTATTTCTCAACAAGCACTTTTTTTCTCTCAGTAAGCACGCACTACAGCCACTACTATTGAATATCAGCATTAATTTTTGTTCATTTGTTCCTTTTTAGGTTGAAGCAAAAGTTTAATTAGTCAAACAACAAGCATTTTTCAAGTTGAAGCACTCTTAACTCTAATCTTAGTCATTTGCAAAAAAAAGAATGATGTGTTTATATTTGGTATTGTGCAACATTTTAAGTCATGTGCTAATTATATTTTTGGTTATTGGTTATAATTTAAGACTTGAATGATGATGTATTTGCTTTCTATGATTTATGTTTTGTTTTATTTTAGTCTTAAAATCGTGATTTTCATATTGTATGGAATTTATGTGATTGATGTTATATTGGTTGTTAGTCGAGTGTATTTACCCTTTTTTTATATTTTATGTATCAATTTTGTATTATTAGCTTATTCTGCTATTTTTTCAATTTATAATGAACAAATGTATTTGTATTGTTCTATTTTCGGATATCCATATCCTATATGCGTTTTTACATTTCAGATACGAATACTTTTGGATATTTGAAAATATCCGTATATCCATATTTGCTAAGGCGGATACGGATTTTTCGGATATCTGAAAATATCCATGGATGCAGATACGGATATACTTTAATCGGTATCCATGGATATCAGATATGGATTTTCATTTTTGGATACGGATACAGATACAACACTATCCGTATTCGATTGCATCCATTTACAGCCCTACCAGTAAATATCATCCACTTCAAGCTCCTCTAGGGAAACAAAAGCACTATCAAGTGGGAGAGTAAAAACCGCAGCAGATTCATCTATGATGCAAGCATCAATAGTATTATCAGAAGGAATTCTAGAAGAAAGAACTTTACCAACCATGACCTCGGAATCGAAAAGAGGAAACAACGGCTTAGGGACCCATCTCCTAACAGGAGGACGAGAAAAAGGGATCTTGTTGGGAAGGCAAAGGGAGTAACCATATCTGAATGCTTATAAGTTTCCACCGTATGACCGAAAGAATGACATGCAGTGCAGATATCAGAAGCCCAGCTATAATGAACATCTACAAATGCAACCTGGCCTTCAGCGGGCCTAACCTTTAGCTTAAATGGCAATGGCTTATCCAAAGATATTTTAATTAGAGCATTAGCTTAGACAAGCTTCTTCCTAGCTATAGTGTTTGCGTCAAAAGACTTTAGCTTGCCTACAAGGTTCGCTAACCAGTCCAGCCCAATCATGGGTTGCAATACAGAAGGAATATGAATAAAATGAGCCCAAACTGGTATAGATAATACATGTTCCCTCACACTGTCCGTTGACAGACTCCATGGAGTGATAATAATAAGCTTCCCACCTATGAAAGTCGACTCCTTCTCAAGAATACACAATCTCACATTAACTCTAGAGAACTTAAAATAGAACATAGAATTATTGAAATGGATTTGAAGACCATCCTTAGGTCTCCAAACATTTTTGCAATGTTCATTAACAAATAGTACAAGGGATTAGAATTGAGAAAGAAACCAAGCAAATATTCTGACCAAAAGTCCACACCAGCTTGAAGAACTTCAATTGGCGGCACCATCACACCATCAATTTCAGTAGTTTCAAAAGTTTGAGGGGTATATGCACCCGCATTTCTTGGCAACGAAGTGAATAACGAGGACCATTTATTAGAAGTAGAGGGAGGAGGGTATGACTATTGAGCACTAAAGGGTCCAGCCATAATAGAAACAGCACTTGGAGCCACATTTTCATGAGCACCTAGAGTGCGAGCATAACCCGAGCCGACATCAATAGCACCAAGGTCTTTCTCAATCAAACCACCTGGAGAGGCAATATCGCAACCTGCAGCAATTCCAACTAATACTGAATCACATAAATTCTCACAACCCAAATAGACACTAGCAGCAATGGCAGGAGAGATGCCAGAAATTAGAAAACCAGAAAAATAAGCACTATCAATATCAGAAATCAGATCCACCAAAGATGTAGCTAAGTCAAGTTTAATTACTACAGGTGACGAACCATCCAAGTCGTGAGTAGGAAAACAGAACCTGGCCCGTTTTCAACAAGCGATGCACTTTGTAATGACCACCCTATACTACTGGCACCAACAGTATATACATAGTGCGCTGTTTCCGTGCCCAACCGATATAGGACGATCATCAGGGTTTAGAATGAACCAATATAGCATATAACCTGTCATATCTCAAAGCCCATTGATAAATTATAATATCACATATACAATATAACAGACAGTAATAACAATGTGAACAGACCATCATCATCAGAGTATAATATCCACAGAGTTATACATCAATAGTAGAGTTTATAAAACGGGAAACAAACTCAACAACTGTCTCAAATACAACTAGTAAGTAGTCTGCTAAGGCTCCCTAGTGCTACACAGCGGAATAAGCATAGACTCCATATATGTATATAATACGAGATAGCTTCATCTAGCTCATCCTACGAACAACGCTGCTTCAACTATACATGTTGTCTAGTCTACTCATTTAATTTTCCCCAAGATAATAAGAGGCAAAGCATAAAATCTTGGGTCAGACAACAGTCTGGTGTTAGCGGTAAATGAGTCTTAATATACTAAACATGTAAATATGGTAAGGAACAAGAGTACAAGACCATACCTGACATGTCCCTGCAAACAAAGAGTTAGCATACAACATAACAATATGCTACTCTACAATATAATAAGATATACCACAAACTAAATAAGGGATATCAGTCTTCTAGGTATTCCTTTCTCCAATACCTACTTCCCCTGATACCTACGAATGATAGCCTACTAAAGTAAGCAACCATAGCATCCATCAAACAATCCTAACTATCACTCCATGTGCTTTAAATATGTGATAACTCATATGACCCCTAAGCCAAGGTATAATGGAAATCCCAGTTCTCTGTTGTACTCTCAAATTTCGCAGCCCAATGTTGAATACGTGTCTCACAGTCTAAAGCTGGATAATAACTCAAAGCTACAGGTCTAGGGTATATTGGTCCCTTCATTAACCCATAGGCATCCCAACTTACAATACCCATGCTTAGAGTACAACTAAAAACTCTCTGAGTCATCAATGATTCCTTAGCGCATATACCCGAGCCCATCTTTGCTCCATTTGGATATCAAGCCCTTCTTGCTCAATTTGGTTTCTATTATTCACGAGAAACCCTTCCACATTCCCCGATTATACGGCCTACCCCCTTTGCGAGCTGCCATCTTTGGAACCTACTTCCAACACAAGCCAACATCCGAAGACTATAGCTTTTCATCATTCTGTTATATCATCATCCAACCTGATATGAACATGCCCACACCTCCAGCACGATCTATAGGACATCTACTTCACCTCCCAAAAGTTACATCCCATTTGGACCTAACCCTAGAAGTCGGTACCGACCTCTCTACTCGGCCTCAACCTCTCCACTTGGCCAATCTATGCTAAGTTTTCTTCCACTCCTTCCTTACTCCTAGTACTCCATGCCCAGATTCTTTGACTTTGACTTCTCTACACAAATCAAGTCGTCATAGAACAAGTCCTTACTTTAAAGCATCCTACTTCATATTCTAGAAACAAGTCATCATAGCCAGCAACACTTAGCCAATCACCTATCCATCACCTTAGGCAACCTCTACTAGCAGCATCCTTGCTCTCTCCAAAACCGCCAACCTGTTGGACAAACCCACAGAATTCAGTAATGAGCTCTCATGTCGGTGTCGACTTCTATGCTTAAAGAATCTGGATCTACAGCTTGAACCGTAAGCTCCTCTTATACTCCAAAGCTTCCCCTTCAGGTTTCGTCCAATTCTGGTCAATTTTGCCACCGATTTGCTCAATTCTTTGACCTAACTTTGTATGCAATCACAACACTAGCAAACAACATCAAATCATATCATCCAACATAGAATAACAAGCAATCTCATCCAATTAAATATGCAATCCATCAAAATAAGACAAACAAGTCAATTTCTAACATAGATATACATATAGCATGAATATACGAGCATGAGCAAGGCTGATTTCTAGTCAATCTTGATCATATGCATAGTTTAACATGTAATTGAAGTTAGAAAAGGATTTATGGCCAAAAAATTGATTTAAAACATGTGAAATCCTATGATTGTACCCTATAAACATGCATAGTATAGTGAGAAGACATAAACCGCTCATCAATTGCCAAATTCAATAAATTCGAATGTAGATCCAATCCAGACAGTAATGGAATGCACCTGAAATCAAGAAAATCGATGGTCTCTATATTGTAGTTGATGATCTAATCTCTAATTCGCAATCTAGTTTGATTTAGAGAGCAATTTGGGTGATTTTGGATGAAATTAGGAAGGATCTAGGGCTAATTATGGTTTAGACCAGATGTAGAATAAGAGAAAAAAAATTAATTGACTCTTCGGCCCTCTATTTATAGTATTCCCTATTTAGGCTAATGGGCTCACTAATCGGCTTAATTAATCATACACTAATCCTGATCAAGTGCTTTAGAAACAGGCATAACTTTCTAACCGTAAGTCCGTTTTTCTGTTATGACCATTCTACGAATTGAGAAATCATCATCCTGAAGCAATTGAACTGGGTTGAGACCATAATTCAACTCCTATCAAAAGTTATAACCCAAAAAGATTCTAAGGTCAAAATGGTCACATAGAAATTTGGAAAAAAGCATAGCTATGTAAAATGTCTATAAGAGTCATATCCCAAAATTATAGAGTCATATGACCTCATACGAATAAAATTAAAATATTTTATGATACTTGGATACGTAAAATACAAGTCGTTACATTCTCCCCCTTTAATAATTTCACCCCTAAAATCCTCAAACAAGCCAAAGTATAAGCAACCATGGTCACCTCGCATATCTATCAATCATAAGCAACCATCAAACATCTCAAACAAGCAGCCATGCAATCAATAGTATATGTGACATATCCTAGCATGCAAAATACTAACCTATCAAATATAGTATACAATGGTGAAAGTAAACACAATAAACGATGTATCTTACCATTCAAAGAGCTGCAGACAAGAAGTCTTCATGCTCTCTTCTATCTCCCATGTACAATCGTCCTCACTTCCGCTCCAGTGTACTTAAACTAGCTTCACTGTTTTTCTCCTAAGTTGTTTTGTATCGTTCCTAATAATACGAAGTGACCTACGAGATATAGAAACCTTTGGTTCTATCTCAACATATTTTAGCTGATCCAGTGTAATCTTCAGACTTGAGTTGTACACAAACTTCCGTAGATAAGAGACATGAAAACGTTGTGCACACCGTTATTTTTGACGTAAGTTGGCCCTATATGCTAGCTTCTCGATTCTCTCGACTATCAGAAAAGGACTTACAAATCTAGGTGTCAACTTCCTCTTTCTACCAAATCAAACTGTATTCTTTAAAGGAGAAACCTTTACAAATACCATATCTCCGATAGAAAAATCTAAACTTCTTCGTCTCTTATCAGCATAGCATTTTTGTCGATCCTAAGTAGCTTTCATTCGTTGCCGAATAACCTCAATCTTCTTCGAAATCTCTGTAATTATATTTGGCCCAAGTATCAGTTTCTCACCGGCTTCCTACCAACATTGTGACGACCCGGCTTTTTCTCCACAAAAAGTCGTATCATCTTGAAGAAAGAAAGAGATAGAAAAGAGAAAAGATAGAGAAGAAGAAAGAAACACATCAGAAATCTAAACAGCGGAACGAATAAATTATATTAATCAAATAAGATATTACACTGTATCATATATATCAGAGATACACAGCTTATACAACACATACTAGACAGTTATAAACACCTGTCTAGTTATTACAACTCAAATACAACTCAACAACTGACTTAGAGAAACTAACACAGCGGAACACTATATCTACGAACGCTGAAGCCTCCTGCTCCATTGCTCCTCCAGATAACTCGTCAAAGCTAACCTGAATCCCTTGGCTACTCGTAAAATTTGAGTACCCAAGAGTTTATAAAACAGAAATAAACACTTGGGTCAGACATGGGTCTGGTGTGAGTAAACGGGTTAAAGTTGCTTAACTTCAAAACCTTTTTGAAAACAAAGGTATCACGTAAGACTCCCCACAAATAAACATGGGTAAGTTTTTACCTTACGCTAACCAAAACATTTGATAGGAAATCCAGTTATATTATAATAGGGTCTACGGTTTTCAAGTAAAATACAGAAATAGCTGGAATGCTTACATCTCACGTTCCAACATAGTTGGGCACAACTAAAACGTACGACACTTATTGGATTTTGGATTCCATACAATGGCAGGGCTACCGGGGTACCGCCCGTCACAGTACGTGGCCTAGATCAACGTACCGAGGATCACGCCCAATCCCCTGCAACACAAGGCCGGAACATCCCTTACTGGATAATTCCCGCATAAGAAACCCCAGCGGTTGTAGCTATTCAACCGCCCACACAGCCGAATAAAAAGAAGGGACCTCTAGACAGAGGAATCTCATACTACTTGGGTGCTACCCACTAACCTTGCTGCACCTCCCCTGTTTTAGCCATTCCCGGTTTGATGAGGCTTGAGGCTACGATTACCTTTAATCAAAACACATCACTTAGAATGCTCATCGTCCACCTGACGATGTGCTGAAAGCATTCAATCCATACAAGTTCGTTCCGGGTTCGAACGAAACCGAAGGCATTATCTCGTTACACTCATTTTGGAATCACCCTCAGAGTTAACGACAATAACCCTTGCACTCTGAATCTTCATCTTCACTTGAGATTCACGACCTATCGTTAATTTGGATCGATGTGGTATTCGGGTCTCCAGACCTGGAATACCGGTATACGGAAACCCGATCCCGGTCTCATCGAAATCCAAAACGTATCTTTTAAGGCCAAGTTGTTTAAAGGTTTAAACCATTTAATTCAATTCAATACTTGAATTCACACAGCATTTAACAGATAAATATCACACATTTATCACAGATATATCCAATATCATATCACAGAATATCATAGCATATCATTCAATAGATATCATCCAATTTAGATATTCAACTCAAACAATCATCCATAAGCAACAATTATTAACCCTATGTTATAATTAATTTAATTAACTTAAATTAAATTAATTACTTAAGAATTAATCATCTAACCTTGCTTAATCAATCATAAATTAAATACAAACCTTTAATTAATTAATTACTCACTAAATATTAATCATTCTTGATTAATTATTCATTAATTACATAAAGTAATCATCCTTTAATTAATTTCACAAATTAATTATTCTTAACCATTAACAGTAATTAACCTTTAATTACTTTTCATTAATTACATTAATTAATAATCCTTAATTAATTACTACCATTAATTAATTAATCATTTCTATTAATCCACCTTAATTAATCATATACAGTAATTATCATCCTATAATTACTTACCTTAATTAATTAATTTCTTAATTAATTACTTTAATCCTTTAATTAATTTACCAAATAATTAATCCTTTATTACATTTGCAAAGTAATTATACTTCAATTACTACCCATTAAGTAATTCCCTTATATCAATTATATCCAGTAATTTATTAATTAATTACTTATACTAAGTAATTACACTTATCCAATCTCATTAAGTAATTTATACTTAATCAATTACCAAGTGACTATCTTTAATTATTTAACAAATTAATTAACTTAAATTAATCACATTCATAATTTATAAATCATAGATGAGTAATTTATCCTTTAATTACTCTTTAAACCAATTAATTAATCTTTAATTACAGATTAATTATTCTTTTAATTATTAATTAATAAACCTTAATTATCAATTAATAAAACTTAATAACAAATTAATTAATCCTTAATTATTAGTTAATCAATCCTTGATTACCATTTGATTAATCCTTAATTAATCTTTAATTACAAATTAATCACCCCTTAATTAATAATTAATAAAACCTAATTATTAATTAATAAAACTTAATTACAAATTAAGTACTTTTTAATTACCAATTAATTTACCTTTAATTACAAATTTATTAATCTTTATTTACTAAATTAATTAATCTCTAATCATTAATTAATCAATCTCTAATCACTTAATTAATTCATCTCTAATCATTAATTAATCCTTAATCATTAGTTAATTAAATTAATTGATTTCTCTTAATTAATTTCTTAACTAGTCCTTTATCATTAATTAATTACATTAATTAATCATACTTTAATTTTCTTAATTAACTTAATTAATTTCAAATCATTAAAACCTTAATTATTTTAAGATAAAAACATTATCTTATTAATGCCTTAATTATCAATAAAACATTTTATCTTAATAAATGACCTAATTATCATTTCAATTTAAAACATTTTATCATTACAATTAACTTTACTTAATCGAATCATTTATTAAGATTGAATAAAATAAACATTTAACTTGATAAATTAAAGTTACCAAAACTTCCTTTAAATATTTAAAATATTATCAAGTAGTAGTTTTAAAACTAGCTTCAATTTAAATTTTCAAAACCTTGCTTTTATTAAAACTTTGTTAAAATTTAAAAAAAAACTGTTATACTAAATACTCACACGAGCAACTCGAAACAACCCCGTGCCATCTCCCTTTTCCCCCGAGCTTCTCTCGCGTCTTCCCTCCTGCTTCGTTTCTTCGAGTCTCTCACGTATACATCCCGAGATCCAACCCGAGAAGCTTCCTTCTTCCCCAACATTGCAAACAACCAGATCAAAATATACTCGTGCACGTGCACAGATGATCGCCGATGATCCGGCCACCAATGCTACCGCCGACAAGTCGATGACAACACTCCCCTACGATTCCGATCACCCCAGCCTGACTCGATCTCGAAAATCGAATTCGAGCACACATGGCCAACTGGAACAGAACCCATCACCCCAAAACCACCTCGAAATGACGCCTCCGGCCACCAGAATCACCGAGACTCCATCCACAGCTTCGCCGACCAACCACGCGTCTATTTCCCCTGGTGCGATCGATTGAATTGGAGTAATGATGATGAAATTATCACGCGAAACCCACGAACCAAAAGCAGGACTAAAACCCTAAATCGATGTCGCTTCGCCACCACAGGCAACTGACATCCCTCCCACCATTTTTCCATCAACCACCATCCTTCCAGCTACCTCTAACATCAATTCCGATCTACCTCACCACGTTGATCACCAGAATTCGACAGATATCCCATCACAGTTCAACTCACGATATCTCGACAACCATGAATTTAAAAATCTTGAATCTATTATCAAAAATCACCATTTTCAAGTATGAATCAATTTACATAATCAAAGCGAGAAATTTAGACATTCGATTTTCTTACTTATAAATGATCTTTACTGTTAAATTTTGTTTTTGAAATAAATACTCAGTATATTCACTTGAAACTATTTCTAAAAATTAAATCTGGTTAATTCTATCATTTTTCATTTAGGGATCATATCCTAAAATAGATTGAAGAAGGAGAATTTGAATTTTCTTGAACTTTGTTTTAGTCTGTTAACTTTTGAACAGAGGAGTGATTTTCTCTATACAGGCATACATACTCATCTTTACATATATATACCAACATGCAGGCATATTTAACAACTAATCAATCATTTTTTTTTATAACATACATCAAATGTCAACCACATACATCAAAATATATAGGCAGATTCAAGTGAGTTTACTCACTGGAAAGCTAGAACAGAGGCATCTAAATCAACAGATAAGCATATATATATAGAGGCTTAATTATATACGTACATATAGAACAATTATCATCACAGATTCACATGCAATCAGATGATTACCTACTTAACTTTTAATTAAAGTGTTTACTCACCTTTTAACCAAAATGCAGAGACCCTGAAAACTGGATGGAACTTCAAAAACTTGAATTTGCAATAGAAAGTGTTTAGACTTTTTGAAACTGGAAACTTGGAAGCTTTAAGATCTTGATTGATGCAGTTTGAAGCTTTATTGCTGCTGATTACAGGTTTGGACCTTGCTTTGGTTTTGAGAAATTGTTTTCAGGTTTGAAGAAAAAGATACAGGTTTTGAATATCAACAGATTTGAAATACAGGCTTTGATTCTTCTTGCTTATGAAAATAATTATAGGATTTTAAATTCTGGTTTGAGGAATGAATTCAGGTTTTGATTTTGAACTTGAGCTTTGTAAAATGCTTTCAGGTTGTTTTGAGTTTTCTTGAGGAAATAAATTTCAGGGTTTTAAGTTTTGAACTGAGATTTGCTTTACAGGATTTGATGTTTCTTTGTTTTAGAAATCGTGAAGATAGGAAAAGAAATGAAGAAGATAGATGTTTGTTTATATAATGTTAAATTAGGATTTATTAAAATTAGAGAAAAAGAAAATAAATTATGACACTTGTCTCAACCTTATTTAATATGCTAACACATGTTACTTAGCATGATTTAGAGGCTAACACTTGTAATTTAAGCATTTTATATTATTTTTAAAAGATTTTAAAAACTTTTATATTTATTTCTTAATTAATAAATACATTTGTAATTTAATAAATGCTTTCTAAATATTACATAAATACAATCTTTAAAGAAAATAGAATATAAACCAATTATGATTTAAATAAAAATCATATAAATATTTTAAACTCATTTTTAAATGCTAATTTAAAAGCTTTTGTATTTATTCCTATTAAATAAATACTCTTTCAAATTTCTATAAATAACTTTCTTTAAAGAGGAAAATATAAAACAAATCTTATTTCTAAATAAAAACTTTATTCATATATTTTAAATTCAAACTATATTATTATTTTCATTTTAAGATATATATATTTTTATTCTACCTATTTGTTGGGTTACCTGTTCGGGTTTTCCAATATAAGATATAAAGGTA
Organism: Allium fistulosum; assembly: GCA_030737815.1. NCBI lineage: Eukaryota > Viridiplantae > Streptophyta > Magnoliopsida > Asparagales > Amaryllidaceae > Allium > Allium fistulosum. The sequence goes on from JASFAW010000014.1 coordinate 14,302,386, forward strand.
GATAGAGTGGTGGTGTGTGAAACACGACTGCCAATGTTTGGAATTTGAATGTTTGAGGTTGGAAATGTATCTGTCGAGACTGTAGACCTAATACTGTCTCGAGTGAGTTTTGTTTGATGTAAAGATTTCATTGATCTCTGAAGGAACTGTTAAGGTTCGGAGTCCATCTTTGAAGTGGGATGAGTGGAGTTTGGATCTGTCGAATGAGCAGAAGCAAGTGATGGTATCTGGGTACCTCAGGAAGTAGTAGCTGGGTAATGAGACGCAGTGATTGGATGTTTCTGAAGATGTTTTCTTTGGAGCAAGTTTGAAGAAATGTGTCTGCTTCGGTGTTGTGGCTGAGTTCAGCAGAGTCTTTTCTGTTTGGTTTGGAGTCCGAGTTTCTCGAAACTTTGGATAGGGAGTCTTGGCATCTGGGTCAGCAGTGCAGCTCGGAGTAATCTGTGTGCCGGCGGGAAGTCTTCTGGCTGAGCATTTTCTGGAAACGGAGTTCAGAAGCAGCAGAGTGGATCCAGTTCTTCGATGGATTGTCTAAGTCAAGCATAAGTTGTTTTCTTTGATAGAGAGAGCAGTTTATTTGGAATTGGGCTGGATTGATCGCAAAAGTGACTTGCGATTGCTGAGTATTCTCTTGAGTTATCAGAGTTTTTCTGAATGTCTTCAGCGAAGTCAAAGATTTGTCTGCAATTGAGATTGAATTTCTTATCGACTAGGATTCCAAGAGTAGTACCGGTGGTTCAGCTTAGTAGAAGGATTGGGTGAAGCAGCTCAATATTTGATGAAGTATCTGAGTTTACTTTATAGATCTGTTGAACCATATATTTTCCAGGATGTGTTGTCTAGTTTGTGCTCGAGTTCATCAACGGCATTTTTATTTTCTCCAGATCAGAGTGGTGCAGCGGAAGCAAGATGGCAACTGTTCTAGAATGGAAGCAACTGGAAGTTGCAGTGTTTTGGGATTAGAAAATTTCTACAGGAAATATTTCTGGATTTAAGTCCAGATTGGTTAATGCATCTGTTTTGTCTTTTCCAGATAGGAGAAGTAAGTTGTCTACTGAGGTTTGTGAAGTAGAGTTTGTGTACTGGATTTCTGTAAATCTTGAAAGGATCCGTTTGTTGGATTGTTTCGATCTAGTTTGTTTTTATAAACATCAGCAAAGGTTGAGCTGATCGGAATAGATGTAGGCAGTCCGGAATTGTCAGAAGAGTTCTGAAGATTAGAGATGGAGGAATTTGGAATTCGAAGTTGGAGACTTCGTTATTATTGAAGTTTTCTCTGGTAAAAGGGAGCTATAAGATTGGGTAAGTCTGTGAAGTCAGCTCCGAGTTGTTTTGGATCTCTTCTGTATTCTGATTTGGATAAGTGTTTGATCTACAGGATTGAATTGCCAGTTTGGATAACTGAGATTCGGAGTATATCGCGTATCTTTGAGGAAGTACGTGTTTGATCTATCTCTGGTTTTGGAACTAGTAGTTCAGAAAGATTTGGTTGTTGAGTCAGACTCGTCTGTAGTCTGATATCCTGTTTATGGTTGTAAATCTAGATGAGTAGGAGCTCTGTAGCTTCGTAGTTTAGATTGTCTGTAGAACGAGTATCCCGGTATATATATATATACTTGGGGAAACTCGTGGAAATTTAGGAAGCTTATCCGGATCTGTGTCCGGATAACTAATATTGATTGTTAGATTTGAATTGTTTGTTTGGATAAAATTGGTTGTTTATTTGTGTTGGCTGATAGGTATTTATAACTGTCTAGTATGTGTTGTATAAGCTGTGTATCTCTGATGTATATGATACAATGTAATATCTTATTTGATTAATGTAATTTATTCGTTCCGCTGTTTAGATTCTGATGTGTTTCTTTCTTTCTTCTCTATCTTTTCTCTTTTCTATCTCTTTCTTTCTTCAAGATGATACGACTTTTTGTGGAGAAAAAGCCGGGTCGTCACAGTTGGTATCAGAGCGCTAGGTTGAGTGAATACCTAGGCTTTGGAGTGAATTCTTTCTTGAGAGAGCGTATTTGTAATTTTTAACTATATATATATTTTTATTCTACCTATTTGTTGGGTTACCTGTTCGGGTTTTCCAATATAAGATATAAAGGTAGATAGAGTGGTGGTGTGTGAAACACGACTACCAATGTTTGGAATTTGAATGTTTGAGGTTGGAAATGTATCTGTCGAGACTGTAGACCTAATACTGTCTCGAGTGAGTTTTGTTTGATGTAAAGATTTCATTGATCTCTGAAGGAACTGTTAAGGTTCGGAGTCCATCTTTGAAGTGGGATGAGTGGAGTTTGGATCTGTCGAATGAGCAGAAGCAAGTGATGGTATCTGGGTACCTCAGGAAGTAGTAGCTGGGTAATGAGATGCAGTGATTGGATGTTTCTGAAGATGTTTTCTTTGGAGCAAGTTTGAAGAAATGTGTCTGCTTCGGTGTTGTGGCTGAGTTCAGCAGAGTCTTTTCTGTTTGGTTTGGAGTCCGAGTTTCTCGAAACTTTGGATAGGGAGTCTTGGCATCTGGGTCAGCAGTGCAGCTCGGAGTAATCTGTGTGCCGGCGGGAAGTCTTCTGGCTGAGCATTTTCTGGAAACGGAGTTCAGAAGCAGCAGAGTGGATCCAGTTCTTCGATGGATTGTCTAAGTCAAGCATAAGTTGTTTTCTTTGATAGAGAGAGCAGTTTATTTGGAATTGGGCTGGATTGATCGCAAAAGTGACTTGCGATTGCTGAGTATTCTCTTGAGTTATCAGAGTTTTTCTGAATGTCTTCAGCGAAGTCAAAGATTTGTCTGCAATTGAGATTGAATTTCTTATCGACTAGGATTCCAAGAGTAGTACCGGTGGTTCAGCTTAGTAGAAGGATTGGGTGAAGCAGCTCAATATTTGATGAAGTATCTGAGTTTACTTTATAGATCTGTTGAACCATATATTTTCCAGGATGTGTTGTCTAGTTTGTGCTCGAGTTCATCAACGGCATTTTTATTTTCTCCAGATCAGAGTGGTGCAGCGGAAGCAAGATGGCAACTGTTCTAGAATGGAAGCAACTGGAAGTTGCAGTGTTTTGGGATTAGAAAATTTCTACAGGAAATATTTCTGGATTTAAGTCCAGATTGGTTAATGCATCTGTTTTGTCTTTTCCAGATAGGAGAAGTAAGTTGTCTACTGAGGTTTGTGAAGTAGAGTTTGTGTACTGGATTTCTGTAAATCTTGAAAGGATCCGTTTGTTGGATTGTTTCGATCTAGTTTGTTTTTATAAACATCAGCAAAGGTTGAGCTGATCGGAATAGATGTAGGCAGTCCGGAATTGTCAGAAGAGTTCTGAAGATTAGAGATGGAGGAATTTGGAATTCGAAGTTGGAGACTTCGTTATTATTGAAGTTTTCTCTGGTAAAAGGGAGCTATAAGATTGGGTAAGTCTGTGAAGTCAGCTCCGAGTTGTTTTGGATCTCTTCTGTATTCTGATTTGGATAAGTGTTTGATCTACAGGATTGAATTGCCAGTTTGGATAACTGAGATTCGGAGTATATCGCGTATCTTTGAGGAAGTACGTGTTTGATCTATCTCTGGTTTTGGAACTAGTAGTTCAGAAAGATTTGGTTGTTGAGTCAGACTCGTCTGTAGTCTGATATCCTGTTTATGGTTGTAAATCTAGATGAGTAGGAGCTCTGTAGCTTCGTAGTTTAGATTGTCTGTAGAACGAGTATCCCGGTATATATATATATACTTGGGGAAACTCGTGGAAATTTAGGAAGCTTATCCGGATCTGTGTCCGGATAACTAATATTGATTGTTAGATTTGAATTGTTTGTTTGGATAAAATTGGTTGTTTATTTGTGTTGGCTGATAGGTATTTATAACTGTCTAGTATGTGTTGTATAAGCTGTGTATCTCTGATGTATATGATACAATGTAATATCTTATTTGATTAATGTAATTTATTCGTTCCGCTGTTTAGATTCTGATGTGTTTCTTTCTTTCTTCTCTATCTTTTCTCTTTTCTATCTCTTTCTTTCTTCAAGATGATACGACTTTTTGTGGAGAAAAAGCCGGGTCGTCACAAACATGTACGATTGTTACATGGTCGACATTACAATGCTTTATCCGGAGCCATACCAATACTCGATTGATAACTGTTATTGTATGCAAACTCCACCAAATGCAAATGATCATCCCATGGTCTACCAAAGTCTATAATGCATGCTCGTAAGAGATCTTCAAATATACAATTTACTCTTTCGGTCTGCCTATCTGCTTGTGGGTGATGAGTTGTACTAAGATGCAACCCCATCCCTAATGCCTTATGTAAGCCCTTCCAAAACCCACTAGTGAACAATGGGCCTTGATCACTCACAATGCTCTTCGGTACACCATGAAATCGTACTATCCACTTTTCATACAACTCTGTCAGCTTGGATGCTGTTCTAGTTGACTCGATGGGTATAAATCTCACACTTTTGGACAACCGATATACTGTGACCCAAATGCCATCATACCATGCTTGAGTCCTGGACAATCCATTAATAAAATTCAGCGATACTTGTTCCTATTTCCATTTAGGAATCTCTAATGGTTGCAACAATCCACTTAGTTTCTTTTGCTCCGCCTTCACCAACTGACTATTTATACAATTTAAGATGAATGACCTAAACCCCTCTTCATACCTTCCCAGTAGTAAGTTCGCTTCATATCTCGGTACATCTTAATACCACCCGGATGAATGGTCAATCTGGAATGAAAACACGCTCTTAGAACTTCATCTCTTTATCCATCAACATCGAAACAAACAATCTTCCATCCTTACGAAGCCAATCTTCTCGGTCGAATTCGTATTGCTTCATATCTTCATATTCTACTCCTTATATCTTTTCTATGACCTCCGCTAGCATAGCATCTCACTTCTGACTAGTATCGACCCTTTCAATTAGAGTGGGTCTAATCGACAAACTTGCCAACATTTTAGGTTCTATCTCGCAGTAAGGCCTGAAATCAAATCCATCAATATACTCTATTTGCTTATGTTCCAAGAATATTTCTCTCAATCCAGCATGTCTTTTACTCAATGCATCGGCGGCTGCATTCTCTTTTCCTGGAGTGTAGGAAATACTGAAATCATAAAAGGCCAAAAACTCAACTATCATTGCTGTCGAAGGTTGAGACCCTTTTGAGAGAAAAGGTACTTCAAGGATTTGTGGTCCGTGAATAGCTCAAACCTTCCTCCCAACAAATAGTGCCTCCACATCTTTAAAGCAAAAACAATTGCTGCCAATTCCAAATCATGAGTTGAGTAATTCCTTTTGTGCGATTTCAGTTGTCGACTAGCATAAGCGACAACCCTTCCATTTTGCATTAACACCGCACCCAATCCAGTACCACAAGCATTAGTGTATACTGTCAGCTCTTCATTTACACTTGGAATGGTCAATACTGGTGCACTCGTCAATCTTTCCTTCAGACTCACAAAGGTATGCTTACGCTTCACATCCCACACAAAAGTTTGATTCTTCTTCGTCAAATTGGTCAATGGTGTTGCTACCTTCGAGAAGTCCTTTCTAAAGCATCTGTAGTATCCCGCCAACATAGGAAACTTTTCACATCCATAGCATTCTTGGGCTGATTCCAATCTTGGACCACTGCCACTTTTCTAGGATCCACTGCTATACCCTATCCCAAAATGACGTGACCCAAGAATCTCACTTCTTCTCTCCAGAAGTGACACTTAGAGAACTTCGCTCTCCTATGCTTCCTCAATGTCTCTAGCAGAATCCTTAAGTGCGTCTTATGCTCCTCTTTGGTTCTGGAGTATATCGAAATATCATCCATGAACATAAGCAAGAACTTATTCAACTGGTCTCTGAATATGCGATTCATGAGATCCACAAAGTATGCCAGAGCGTTGGTCATCCAAATGGTATTATTATCAAGAAAACTTGTCAACGCCCTAAAGTAGAATTTTGGATATAGATGTTTCAATTAAACCGCCTTTCGACTAGATAATAGTAGTTCACTCCTTTTTATATCCTTTTGGTCTACCTTTCAAATAGGTTGAAATGGTTGGAATTTCTTAATTGTGACCTTTCGGCTTGGTTGAAACACTTAAATCTTTTTTTAAATACCTTTTGAGGTAGCTGAACTGATTTACGGTCTTAACGAAACCTCCTTTCGAAATGACTGTGGTAGCTCAAAGGTTAACCCTTGTATTTAAGGATATGGGCTGAATGGATGGGTTTCGACTTTGTCGAAAGCTTTCCTCTTTAATACTTTGGCTTGGATTGTTTAGTCTGGGGAATTTGGCCAAGTTACGGTCTTGACTCACTAGAAAGGTAGGCTTTTGGAGATTTGTGACCTGGAGCTAGAACTTAAATGTTTTGGGTTAAAATAGGTTTTTGACTCAATCGGTGGATGTCTTTTCGGCGAAGTCAGTACAGGCAGTACATAATCAAATCCAGTAGAAATCTCTAATCGGTAGCATAATAAAAAAAATAAGAATCTCTTCTCTTTTGTTAGTAATGTACACAATGATCAACTTTCCTAATTCAATTCCCAAATTAGAGTTACAAATTTACAATTGTAAGAAAGTATAAGAGTAGAGTGAATGAAATTCGGATCCCTCAAACCAAACCCTTAGGGTCTTATTTATAAGTGTGGGTTGGAACCTTTCGACTCAGTGCTTTCGACTTGGTCGAAAGGGGGCTTTATAGATCTTTCATCTCCTTTGATACTTGCGCATCCCTCTGCAATGCTTTCGATTTGATTTGAATGCTTCTGTCTTCGTCGAAAGGGGTAGACGCGCCCCTTCCTTTGTATTGCTTTGTTGTTGCAAGTGTGTAGAAGTAAGAGCTTTTGACTATGTCGACATGTTGTTCTCTGGAGTTTTGAAGGTGTTGATGGTTTTGATGCAGTAGGTAGCTTCCGAATGTATGCTTGCGACTTGATACAGAACCTTTCATGGATGTTAAAGGCTTCGACCAATTCGAAAGGCTTATTAAGCTTTCGAAAGGGTTGTTCTGATCAAGGCATCTTTCTGGGTAGTTTGAATGAAGGCAAAATCCTTGGTTTAAAAAGGTTTGGCGTGCATGCTGCCTTTGAAAGGTATTCCTCCTCTTATTCGAAACGTCTTCATGTAGACGAAAGCATCTGTTTCAAAAGGTAGACATTGTTGGGAAAGGGAGCTTTCGACCACGTCGACCCCTTCGATGGCTGGTAACACATCCGGCTTTTTACTGTAGCATCCCTTCCACTCCTTTGAAAGGTTTTGTTGGTACTGTCATCCCTTGTTCCGTTTTCCTTTTAACAATTTTCATTTCGACAAGATTGAAGTAGGAATTTGTGGTAACATTTGCCTCCCTCCCCCGACCCCCCCTCCCCTGCGAAGGGATGCACTTGAATTTCCAAGTCAACTCTTTCAAAGCCTATTACACTTCCCACCTTTTCATATTCAGGCACAAATCCTAGCCATTCATTTAAATTCAATCGTACGGTTTGCCATCCATGCTGTCTTTTCTTATAAAGCAAGTTCTCTTCTTCCCCACTTTCACTTACATTCCATTAGGAGAAATTTACAGTGAGCATCAAATTTTCCAAATTCTCAAATATTTTCTATTTCCAACTGCAGAAATCCGAATCCAAAGTAAGTTCTTATTATATTGTTTAACTTTTCATATTAATCTTTGATTTTTATGTTCACTCAATATGAATTTGAAATTCTGCTTGAACCTCGCAGAAATAATTTTAAGCCTCAAGTTCATGAAAATGTCCATTGATTAGTTTGTATGGCCTCTCTTGCTTGATTTCTTACTTTAATTCATTTTTTGAATTCATCTGAAAAGCAATTTCTTAATTTTTAATTTCATAATTGTTCTATTTTTTTAAAAGAAATCGAGGTTCAAAAATAACTTCCGAGGATTTTGAAAAATATTGATTGTGAACTCGCGCCTAAATCTACTTAGTTATTGATTTTGAAATGTTAGGTTAAAATTAAATTTCGGGAAGAAGGGGATTTCCAATTACTTCGTAGAGAAGCTTTGAGCTGTACGAATTAAAATTTGTCGCTACAATTTTACCTTTCTACCCCTTCGAAAGGGATTGAGGCAACAACTTTTATTTTGCTTCCTCAATCCCTTTCGATGGAGTCAAAAGGTAGTCTAACGCTTCATTCAATTGACCTCGTCGAAAGTTTATGTAGTTAATAGGAAGTGGACCTCTTCGAAAGCAAAATTGTACTTTAGCGTATTGTGATACCTTTCGAAGAAGATGGCTAATGTGTCTTACTTCGTAATTATCTAATACACACTTTCAAAAGCATATTCCTTGTTTTATAGGTTTCGAAACCTTTAGTACATACTTATATATTTTTATAAATTGGATCGAAGAAAGCATACTTTGTATAAGTTGTAAATCAAATCAAACGTTTCGACTTAGTCAAAACCTTCTGTACTAATTCAAATTTTGTTGTTGGTATGTTTACAAAACCATGTACCACTTTTTGACTCTGTCCAAACCTTTTGTAACTAAGTGAGATTTGATCATTGTCTTTTACCAACATTATCGAAACATACCAAGTCCTTTTATTTATTAAATTTGATCCAAACTCAAAATCTTTCGACTTAATTGGCATGTAAGGTTTCGACAGCATTCGTTTTCCCTTAGTAAAATTAAATTCATGGCTTCTGACACTGTCGAAAGGTTCTTTTGCCTTAGTTTATTGATTGCTGATAGCATACATTTTATAAAATTTGTTGTGTAGGTTTCAACTACTTCTTTCAATAACCAAATTTGCCTTGAGCTTTCGACATTGTTGAAGGGAGCTTGTTGGAAGTCAAATTCTATTTTTCCTTTCGACTCTGTCGAAAGCTCAATAAATTTCATTTTTTTGACTTTAACATTCTCTCAAGAATATGTAATTTCATGTTTTTGTTTAAAATTCTAATTGTTGTAATAGGTTTCTAATATCTTTGAAAGAATTTTATTTTTCATAACAAACTATAATTTCTAACTGAAATGATTTCACCTGGTAGAATCATGGGTTCACCCAAGAAGATTGAAGCCACCTCCAAACATTCCTTAATATCCACCCAAGATGAGGTGGATGTGATTCTCAATGACTTTAGCATTACAAGGGTGGAAGCTATTCCCCCTACTGATAACGACACCATCCACAACCCTCGTGAAGGGTACTTTGCCTATACAGCAATCCATATTTGGCATGGAGGATTCCTTCCCTTCCTAGACATCTTATCTAAGTTCCTAACCTATTTGGGTGTTGCTCACATACAACTATCACCCAATGTATATACATATCTTCTATCCCTGGAGCTTATGGCATTAGAGTCTGGCATTCCCTCTCTTAATGCTAAAGTTTTGAATTATCTCGTTAGATTGGTTAAGCTTAGAAACTTGAACAACCAAAACTTTATAGCCAATCTCCTCAAGAAATTAATATCTGAGGGGGTGAACAAATTCAGGGACTGGAAAATAAAGTTCTTCTTTGTTAAGTGTTTTCCCAACATTAGTGGGGTTTTCTCTTCTCCCCGTAAGTTGATCTCGGACTTTATTTTCCATTTAATTATTTTCCTTCACTAATCTATGCTTCTTCGTCAAGTGCTTCTATTAAAGAGCTAAATGAAGAAAATAGGGAAACAATAAATTCATTGATCGCTGCTTCAAGCAAGATTGGAAATAGATTAACTCTATTGAACCCTTCCAATTTACAAAAGTATTTCCTTCTGCCAGCTGGTCCGAAGGTACTTAGCCAATCTCCTCTCGTCTAATACACATCTTGGAGCAAGCGCTTCCTTTCTTTAGGGGATCCGAAGAACTTCTCTCCAGTGTCACTAATTTGTCCCGATCACTCTAGTAAGTTTAAATGTAGTACTTATCGTTTATTGCTGCGTTACTTCTTAAATTACTTTACTAACTTATAATTTATTTGAATTTTCTACAGCTGCTCCTCATGTTGAACAACCTACAAGTGATCCGGCTCTCCCTACTTCTACTTCTCGTGCATCATCTTTATCTCAGGCCATTGCTAGGTCGAAGATGGCCGCTAAAAGAAAACTGGAAGAAGTGGCTGTTGCAGAACCACCCCCAAAGAAAGCCAAGATTGTAGAAGTTCCTGATTCTCCACCACTAGAAGAAGGGGAGTTTGTAGATATTGATAAATCCTTGGAGAGTCCTATTATCGAAGTCTCCCTTGATCCATCTAAGAAGACTCCTATAAAAATTGATCTCCTCTCTCGCATTGTTATATCGAGCTCTTCTAGTGTGATTGAGCGGATGGAGAAAGATTTGGGGACTTCGACCCCTTCCTTAGAGCTTATTCCTTCTAGACCAACATCTCCTATGCCCTCGAGCGACTTTGAAAAGATAGTTCAATCTATCTTGAATTCTTCATCTTTTGCTTCTATTCACCCACCCTCCTCTGTGTCTGATCCGACGGGTCATTATCGGTCCCTTATAGAACAACAACTCTTGGTGCGTTTCACTTCGCTTTACTTTACTGTTACTGTTTTTCCTTAAGTTTTTGACTTACGTTGTATTTTTTCTTTCAGATTTCCAAGAATTGGCTCTTGCTGCATGAAAAAGCGACAAAATCCTCCATTGAATCGTCTAAGCTCCAAGAAGAAATTTCATATTAAAATTGTCAAGTTTCTTCCCTATCCGCGAAGAAAAGTGAGGTTGTGAAAGAATTGGAGCGTTTGAGGTCTTCTCTTGCCCTTTCTGAGTCTTTTATTTCTAAAAAGAGGAAAGCTCATCAATTTCTCGCTAACGAGAATTTGGCCTTGAAAATGGCCCTTAAAGAATCCGAGGACGAAAAAGCTCGGATGGCAGCAAAACAATCTTCTTTAAAGAAAAGGCTGAAGAAGAATAAAGATTCTTTAAAATTGGTTATCGACACTATTTCCGATGCGAAGCAACAGGTATCTCGATTCCTTGATACTTCTCTTGAAGACATCATTGTTGATTCTTTTGAATACGCTATGATGCTCGCTTATGCCGACAACATCGATAAATGCCCCGAATTGAGATTTCCCTCACTCGACCCTGCTCTCGTCAATAGGATCATGGACAAAATTAAAAAGATAGAGCAAAGGATTGAAATTGCTGAAAGAGAAGAAATTGATGCCTCAAAGATTCTATCTTTCGAAGTCCCTTCCTTTGAAATTGACTTCGACTCCAAAGATAAAGGTGACAAAGATGAAGTTGCTGAGGAAGAGGGTGACAACGATGATGATCATAATGATAACGACGACGATAATGACGACGAAGATGACAACATTGATGGAGGTCAAGGATCAAATGGCGATAGGGTGGTCACTCTGATGCTCCCAAAAACAATGGCGATGATAACACAAGGACTTCTGAAAAAGTCAATCCCGATCCTTCTTCTCATGAAGCAAACCCATCTGAACCCCATGCGCCTTCTGGCTCTCCGGAGGAACCTGCTCACATTAGTGTGGAAGAATTAAGAGAGAAAAAGCAGGTTTCTCAAGCGTCAATTCCCATCTCTCAGGTATTGGTCTCTTTGTTTAAACAGCTTTCACTTCCAAGATAGTAATAGTTTAAATCCTTTATTTTAGTTAAGGAGGAAATCCATTCACCCCTGTAAAACCAAGCTTGAAAGAAAACAAGTGGAAATAAATAGTTTGTATAGGGAGTTAGATAAACAGCTGAAGAACACAACATTCTTTCCGATAAATATCATAAGCTTAATAGAAGTGCGGCAGTGTTAGCATCCTTTAAACATCAAGAAGCTGCCCCGCATCTGAGGAGGGCGCGCCTTCGATATGATGGTCTTTTAAAAGAGAATCAGGAGTTGATCACACTCTTTTGGATGCTTATTGAGGAAGGAAACATTTTGGTAGACTTCCTATACAAGGCTTATGTAGACACCCAAATGTTGATTTCTCATACTTAGGTGATTTTAGTGGGGGTCTACTTAGGCGTTTACACAAGAGATACTTGGACGAATTTGGATCTGACCCGCACCTAGAGCATGTTGGAACTTACCATGAGTCAGATCGATTCCTCAAGAACTACCTCCTGACAAACTCAAACACTATAAGGACAAGTTTATTTTAGAATATTTACCAAGCCAATTTTGTACGAACTAGATGAACAGTCATAATTATGTAATAATATTGATTTATGAATTTTTGCTTTAATCTTCCTTTTATACTTAGCTGTATTTTACTACGTTATCACAGAATAAATGTCTCTCTGGCCACTTTGTTTCTAAAGATTATCTAAGCTAATATGTTAAGCTAAGAAAAGATTATCTTGAAAAGGCATCAATTTTGAAATCTTCAAAATCAGCCAGATATTGCTTTCTTAGAGACTTGTAAAAACTTTATATGGAACATCCTCAGCTTCATTTCGATTCTCTCGGTGAAGAAAAAGAAAAGCTACTTAAGGAAATCCGGACATATCACACCAAGTTAATATGTAGTCGCGATAGTCCTCCTACCGTGGAATGGGACTATAGCAAATATCCTCCTGTTATTACTTCGAAAGGACTTAACGTTCCTTTTAACTCAATAGTTATTCCTTCTGCTAATTCATTGAAAAAAGTTAGAAATGCAGTTTCTCAACTTTAGATGTAAAACTAATGTCTAACAGTACTTTTTAGTTTCACTTTTACTTAAGTTGTAATCTTCTATTGTTATAATAAAGAGATGGATTACTCTCAAGTCTTGACTTCATTTTCTTCTTCTTTGTTTGTTTAAATAAGAGTTATAGCTATCCACAACACCACTCTCGTTAGATTCAGCATCACGCTTTATCAATATTAAAGATAGGTTGTTAGCAGATCTTGAAAAGAGGAAATTCCTTGATAATCCTTTATCCACTCGTTTCCAGGACAACATTGAAGCACTAAAATGGCATAAGAGATTTTTGCTTTGGAAAATAATTTTTAGAAATCTTAACGATCAGATTGCCAACCTAGAGGCGGACGTCAAAAGCAAAAACGAAAAAATTTTCTCATTAAAGCGTCAAATTAAATAAAATCCTTCAATCGATTTTGACCATAAGATGTCTGAGCTCCTCCAGCAAATCAGTGACTTGGAGATTAAGTTAAAGGATAATCAAGCTTAATGCGAATCACTAGAATTTATTATGGGGAATAATGTCTCAAACATTGACTTACTAGTTTCTCTCGTTACTTCATCTGTCACAAAATTAACAAGGTCTACCTCCCTTGCTGTCCAAAAGTCCCCTACTACGACTAACCCTCCTCCTAGTTTAGATGAAAAAGTAGTAGGAGAATGGTGTGGGAAAGTTAAATTTGAGATGATGAAGTATTTTGATGAACAAAAAAAGTAAGATACTCGGAACGCATAAATGAATATGCAGCCAGGATTCAAAAGCTTGAACGTGAAAAGTATCTCCTTCTGAAGTGCATCACTGATATGGAAAGGGAGAATACAACTCTTAAAGGTGCAAACAAAGCATTTAATCGTGCTTTGAAAACCAACATCGAGGCTATTGATGATGAAGATAAGATGAGGAAGAAAGAGAAGAAACTTAAAGAGGGTCTTCGCATTGCTATTCATCACATCGTGGATCCTTTAATTACTGAGAATCTAAATAAAGCTGTTCAAGATTTATGAATATATCATATTTATAAAATGTATATATTTGTTCTGTACACTTGTAAATAATTTCATAAATTATGTAAGTTATGAAAATTTTGTAAATATCACCTGGTTTGTGGTCCTTTCTTGTAATATTGTTTTTTGAATCATCTCTTTGATAGCTTGTTCCGTGATTCCTTTATTTGTAGGATCATTCAATCCATTTTTTTGTTTTGCTTTCCCTGAAAAGCACAAAATAAACAATATTTTTTTATCGTTAGCTTGAAATCTGTATAAGTCTATTCATGTCATTTGTAGAAATTAACTAAATTGTCATATTATCATCTGAAAAGTAATCCCATAATTGAATATGACTAAACATCTTGAATTCCATCTTTGGTAAGAATGAGAGATAACCAAGAATTCAATTTCGATTATATTGTGGGATTATCAGAAGTCCGATGGTAGAAAACCATAGATTCAACCAAAGATTTAATTATAGATGTTTAGAAATCCAACTTTTGGAGATAATAAATAGAAAGTCAATAATGGTTGTGTAATAGAAGTCAATTGACCCAAATTCGGGCATTGATGAATGAAATTTAAAAGTTAGAAGATCTAAAACCCAGATTCAGGTATTTGTGGATGATAACCTAAAGTACATAATAATAATCTTCTTAATAGAGATCTTTAGCCCAGATTTAGGCATTAATGAGTGAAGTCCAGTTATAGTTTTGAAACCTTGATTCGGGTATGATGAAGACCATGAGTTGAAAAACCCGAAACCCAGATTCGGGTATTAATAAGTGAAGTTTGGGAATTCTTCTTTGATGATTAGTTGGAGGCTTCAGATTCTTATTTAAGCCTTATTTGTAGTTGCTACTTGATCAACTACTTCTTAAGCTTGGATGTATTAGCCCATTATTTGACATGCCACTTCCCGAGCTTGGACATCTTATTGCGATGTCAGATACGCCGCCTATCAGGCTTGGACGTCTTAGTCTGTTGTTTGATATGCCGCTTCTTGGGCTTGGAGTCTTAGTCTGTTGTTTGATATACCGCTTCTTGGGCTTGGACGTCTTAGTCCGTTGTTTGATATGCAACTTCTTGGGCTTGGACGTCTTAGTTTATTGTTTGATATGCCGCTTCTTGGGCTTAGACATCTTAGTCCATTGTTGACTGGTGCGCTTGGTTAGCTTATTCTCAAGTTGGAACCAAGGACTTACCTAACCTCCCTCCAGGAGGTGCCTTGACCTGGCCATAGCATGGAGCGATCAAGGGCTTATTCGATGCCTTGGCCAGGTCATAGCGTGGCAGGATCAAGGGCTTACTCTGTCCACCCTCCTGGAGGCATCTTGACCTGGCCATTGCATGGCGCAGTCAAGGGGTTGTTAGATGCCTTGACCAGGCCAGAGCGTGGCGGGACCAAGGGCTTACTCCATCCTCCTTCCAGGAGGCACCTTGACCTGGCCATATCGTGGCACAGTCAAGGGCTTGTCGATGCTTTATCCTGGCCATAGCATAGCACGGATAAAGGCTTACACTCCTCCCTCCAGGAGGTGGTCTGCCCTAACCAACTCGACGCGGACAGAGGCTTTGACCGTTTAAGGTAATGTCCAAGTGAAGGGAGTATTTTTCTCCCAACCATGTAGATTCTCTTTAGTATAGCAGTCCTTTATTTACTTCATTCAGGATCTTTTTACAAACCCATTAATTTTTCCTTGTCTAAAAAGTTAATTATCATTCCTTCAAGCGCTCTGCAGTGATTGGTTTCATGTCCATTCATCATATGGTAATGGCAATAGGATCCTCCCAAGTTCCTTTCATATTTAGGCTTTTTCTTTTGGGATGGCCAATAATTGAGTTTATCCTTGGTTAACAAGTAGACATTCTCAATAAATTTTGTTAAGTTGCATTCTTTTGGAAGTCTTGACTTGAAGCTTGTTTCTCGAGGACGGTTTCTAGGTCTTTTATTACTTGGCTGTGGAGTTGTAACGACCCCGAATTTTATATATATTTAAATTAATAATTAATTAATTTTTGAATAAAATTTCTGAAATAAAACGATAAATGGATTGCGAGTTTTCCGATTCAAATAGAAAGTATATATATAGTCATATGGATTTGAAAATTTGTATATATGTATATATATATATTGGATTTGAAATAAAATCTAAAATAATAAATGGTTTTAAAAAATAAATATAGAGTTAAATAATAATAGAATGTCTTTACAAATGAATTCTTATTTTTAAATAGAAATTATCATTTCAAATTACAAATGAAAATAAATAAACTATGGTTTTATACAATGTAATGTAAAATAAATTATAACAACATGTAACTAGAACTTCATTTAAATTACAAAGCAATAGAACAAAAATGTATAGTAAAATGCTAAAACAAAGTTGTAAATAGATATGAAACAAGTAGGTACTTATGTACATAAAGTAAAATGGAAGCAACAACTATCTTCATATTGTACAACCGTATAAAAATAAGTGTAAGTGGTACACTTACTAAAGAAAAGAAAGAAACACTTTCACATATGAACAAATAAAAGAGATACAAATATATAGCATGCAGAGGCAATGTCTACCAGTACACAAGAAGTAAGTCTAGGCAAATAAACAAACATAACAAAATATAAGATAAAGTATAGAAGCCAACATGTTATCTCAAAGCATTTACAGCCGAAGTTAACAAGGATAAACAAATGAAGACATCAATAAAATATAGTCAAGTTGAACAAATACAAAGATCAGTTTGAATCAAAGCTGGGAGAAGAAAAATAAGCAAAGGAGATAGGCATTAGCTTATGAAACAAAACAAACATATATTTAATTAAAGTAAAGGACTAAAGTAATAAATGCTTTCATCTGCCTAATACAACAAAGCTGCAGCCACCAAATTGTCTTCAGCCGAGATGTATAGGCTGGCAAAGGAAGAAAAATAAATATATAGCTTTGTACAAACTAATGAATGCAAGCACCACAACCTTATCATCTCAGCCGAGACTTACAAATGAAGTAAACAAAAGAATAGAAAACATCTTCTCAGCCGAAAAAATTCAAAAGCAAGTAAAGTAAAATAAGCAAGACAAATAAGATAAGTATGAGACATAAAGTACTCATCCAATTAATACTAGCACAAAAGCAAGATACCAGCCTCCAAAATGAGAAAAAAAAATCTCTGACCCAATTTGTTGTACCAGAGCCTACTTTGTACAAACTTCTTCTCTTTTATATATATATCAATCCTCATTTTGGTTCGAGCATCATTACTGAGAAAAATCTAAAATGAACACCATTTCATACTTAAACAAAATTTAGCAAAACAACACCACAATTAAACAAAACCAGAGATTAAAGAAGAGGGCTTCAGCTAGCAAGAATTCAAACTTGTCTAAAAACAGAAACTCTGTTCTTCCATTCACGGTGAGCAGATTTGACCTAACTTATGTTTTAATCTGTTATCTGTGGTTAATATATGATGAATGCTTCCAGTTGTTGTTGAAAAAAATTGGCTGCAAGTATATACCTATGTAGATTTACCTGTGTATTACTTGTGTGTATGTTGTTGATACTCTGTTCAAGTAACAGGCTAACAAATTTAAGAAGAAAATTCATATCAAAAAAATAAAAATGTGAGTAAATGACCAGTTTTCAAGAATTAAGTTGAAGTCTAATATGTGTGTATCATTCATGATGCAAATAGAGTTTGGTTTGAGTGTTCACTTCAGTTGCTTTCACTCTGTCTACATATATATAATGACTGTACTTCTGCTCTCTGTTCTTTTTGGTTTCCAGGATAGAAAATTAGTAAGAAATCCAACATCTCTTCGTTTAATCACCATTGGACTTTGAAGTTAAACAAAACAAGTTGTTTGTACTTGAATTAAAATCTGGAAACATTCTTAGCAACCTGGTGTTTTGAAGCATCAAAACAAAAACAAAAACAAAAAAAATTGTTGTTTACAGGAAGGTTTCAACTTTTGAAAAATTCGAATACAACGATTTGATACTTCAAGCATATAACTCAAATCTTCATTAAAAATTAGGATTTTTAAACCTGGTTTGACGATTTTTAGGCGCGTGGTTCAAGAGCAATTTGTGGTTGAACTAAAATTGAATTTCTTTCAATTTCTAGTGTTTGAATCAATAATAAATATTGAAACTGGAATTGAAGCAAGTATAAATGAATATGATTTCGAGAAATATATGCAATAATTTTTCCATTGAGTGAATTTAAGAAGCAAGATCATTTTAGGGTTTTATATCAAGTTTTTGAACTTGTCAGTATCGTGATGAGTTCGTCATCTCTTTGTGATCGAGCTTCACGCGAATCAGGTGGGTGAAAGTTTGTCGTGTTCTCGTGGTGTGGGTAAATTTTGGGCGTCTCTGGTGATCTCTACGGCAATCGCGAGGCATTTTTGTTGTTGGTTGTGTTTACAGATTTTCGAGCTTAGGGTCGAATTTTGATTCGACGTTGGATTTTGGATTCTGGGTTGAGGGAAGGCACGTCGAGGTTGTCAGCGACTTGGAGATGGCTGGAGGGAGGTTCGGTCGCTTGGTTCGCCGTGCAATGTGCACGCGTGTACGTTTCGTATACTTAAATATGGGATTGGGGAAGAAGAACGAAAGCGAGAGGGAGGGGGGAAGAACTCGAGAGTGCGTTCGAGTAAAATAGGTTTTGGCTCGGGTTCCCTCGCGTGTTCAAAGGTTGTTGATCCTGCAGTGGTTAGGTTTAGAAAAAAAAGGAGAAGAAGATGAATATGTAACGAACATGGGAATGTCTCGGGGGAGATGGGTAAGTGACTCGAAGTAACACTCGAGTAGAACGAAAGGAAGACTCGGGTTTGCTTCCTTTCAGAGCTGTAGTATTTTATTTAAAAGAAAAGTTGAGAAAAAGAGTTTTTATCAAATTTTTAAATACTGTAAACTTATTAAGTGTTTAATAGTTATAAATCAAAAACTTAATACAGGTTTTAATTTATTTAGTTAATGCTTAACCGTGTTTCAAAACCTTGTTAATATTTTTAAGTAATAAATTAAATTAAGTATGAAGCAATTGATGTAATTAAGAATAATTAAAGTATAATTGTAATTAGAGGTTAATGAATGTTTAAGTGATTGATAAATTTGTAATTTACCACTTAAGTTAATTTATGAATGATTTATAGTTAATTAATTGAGGAATTTAATCAAGAATTAATAAATGATTTATTAAGAAATTAACAGTTAATAAATGGATAATTAAGTTTTATTAATTAATAATTAATAATTAAAAATAAAGCTAAATAACTTGATTCAAGAAGTAATTAATTAAATAGTGTGAATAAAGAAATTAAGTAATTAAGACTTAATAATTGATTAAGAATTGATTTGATTAACTAATTTGAAATGAAATAAGCAATAAATTAATAGTTAATGATTAATAAAACAGGATTAAGTAACTAATTCTCAAGTAATTGATTAAATTTGAATTAATAAGAATTAAAGATGATTGCTTATGGATTGTGTATGTAGGATATCTGATTTGTTGTATAATGAATTGATATTCTGTTTATAATTATGATGCTGTGAGATGTGAATTACTCTGTGCTGGATTTTGATAAGTGATTTTATTCTGTACTGATATGAAAACCCTTTTTGCCCGTAAAAATGGCATTTAAACTTCGATGCGATAGGGAGTCGGATTCCAGTTGGTTATCCGAAACCCACATCGAATTATAATAGTTAATCTTTGTGACCGATAAATTTATTTTATCTATGAATCTATGAATAAAGATAAGCGTTATCGATTATACCGCTTATCGATATATCTGTGATGATTGATTGATGTTGCACTATTGTGTGTGAAACACCTGGACCACACCATACACACACAAATATGGATTTCACGAGGAAATCGGTTAAGTCATAGATAATTTAAATTTGATGTTTTTGAAATTGAAATTTTAATTTCAATTGATTTTGAAATTGAAAATTTGGGTATAAAGTGAAAAGCTTTTGAAATGGAATTTCAAAGATAAAAGTTATTTTGAATAACTTAATCGAGTTTGAAAATTTAAATAATTTGATTTAAATTTGAATTCAAGTTTGAAATTGAATGCTGTGATTTGAAACTAGGGATTTAAGATGTTATACTAGTTATATCTGGATTAAACCATTTTAAATGTATTGATTTGGGAATTTGAAATTAATTCAAGGGCTTTAACTCGTGTAAATAAAATTGAATTTTTCTGAAATGAAACTGTTTGTTTTAAAAGAATAAAAGCTTTCAGATAAGAAATGAAATTCCAGTTTAATTAAAGAAATTTCAAGTTTGAATTGAAAAAAAAATGGTTTATCCAAGTTATGAATGAATTTGTTTTGAAAGCTATGAATTAAATCTGTTATTTTTGACAGATTTAAAATGATGATTTATTTAAACCATTCGAAATGGAATTGTTTTGAAAGCTATAAGTTGAATCTTTGTTTTAAAGATTTAACGAGATAAATTGAAATGGAAACTTATTTGGAAAATCTGTGAATAAATCTTTTATTTAAAAGATTTAAATGTGGAAATTTTTTAAACCGTTGAAGGTTGTTTGAAATGAATATTTTTGTTTAAAAAGATTAAAATGGTAATTTGTTAAACCATTTGAAGAAAGTTTGGGTTTAAGTTGTGACTTAATTGAAATCCATTATCCATATGTTTTTAAATATCGCACTCATTATTCGGTTTAGCCGGGAGAGGACCTTTGTGTTATATAACTCATTCCGAATAGTGATACGTCGTATATGGATGGCATTTGAAGACCGGTGTTGAAGACCGGATATTTTCGAAAATGAAAGAACAACCTGTCGAATGTCTCTGCACCGAGTTGCTCCGGTATAGAGATTTATATCACTCTTTTTGTGACGGGAAGTCCGGACGTGATTGGAAATTATCCGGATGTGCAAGGGCTTCGTGAGAAGTGCCTTCGGTTCTGTTCGATCCCGGAACAGACTTGTATGGTTACATGTCTGACATTACACTTTGAGATATAAAGCAGATTTCTTTCAAATACATTTCTATTGGTGGCGGAGAATTTATTCTCTTAGCTAACACCCTTCTCTGAGACGTACGAGCTCAAAGGTTATGTAGTTGAAGTTATCAGCGATATATTCCCAATTTGGTAATGTAACATGCTGAGTGTTGCTGTGTGATGATCATTGTTTGATCATTTGTGATATGATCATTTGTTTGATCATTTATCTTTGTGATCATTGCTTTGATCATCTGTTGACCCAAAGCGTGGCTTTTTGAAAAAGCGCAGCTTTGTGGACGAGACTTCATCGGACCTCACAACCCGGAAATGGTCGAAACAGGAATGTTGCGGCAAGGTTATGAGGGTCGCGCCCTTTAGGGTATGTCATTTCCTTCTGGAAAGGGGTGGTATCATGGTATGGAGCCCAGATACTTACTCATGTGGATACACTTATTTATTATGTGTGATGTTGGTTACCGAGCGCTCGGATAAAGGTCCCAAAGGACCGGGGAATGGCATAGTCGTGAGTTACTTGTTACAGGAGTAACCCGGCCTTGTTTGGCAGAGAGCAGTTTGTCTCTCGGGACGTCCAGCCAGAAGCGATCCCATTCGGTAGGAGGAAAGGAAGTTCCTTAGCCTGACCATTTGTTGGAAATCCAAAGAAACAATACGAACCTTTACGATTTCAATTGTAGTACCTGTCTCCTCAGGAGGCAGCTATAGCAGGCATAATATAATGGTACCTATGCTGGCTAAGATTAATATTGTATTTTCGAAATGATCTTGTACACTATGCACTAGTAATAATATCAAAAGAGTTTCTTTTGCGTAGCAAGCATATTTGACTAACATAAGAAGCAATCTCCTCCAAGTCTGCGTTTGCATTGTGTGTGTGGTGGGAGGTCTTATGGTAGTTTCATTTTCCAAAAGCATTGCGGGTTTCAATGTTTAAAACTCTTGTCATTGTTTTAAAGATAAAATGTTTTTGTTGCTCACACCAGTCCCATGACTGATCCGGAGTTTATTGTTCCCTTCCTAAACTCTGGATGCCCACCATTTTCCACACGGGCAGTCTAGAGTTGGGTTTCTCAGATATTCAGGTTGAGTAGATTATCTGGAGCTAGTCAGTCCTTGGACGACTGACCTTGCTTAGCGCTAGCTATGGATTGGAGCATTCTATTGGAGATATTCTATCTGCTGTTGATGTTATCTTTTTTCTTTCCGCTGCTATTTGTTGTATCATCTCTGATGTATATTGATATTCTTTTTAGCATTCTGTTGTATCAGATATTGTATCAAAGCTATATATCAATGTATTATTCATTTATTCCGCTGTGTTGTTTACTTAATGTTGTTATAAGCTCCGGGAAGCCAGATTCGGCGTTTGGATCTACGGCATTTTGAGTACAAATGAAGTACGGGTGCCAATTTTCGAAGGCCGAGTTTTTGGACTCTTACAGGAGTTCCATCTTTGTCAACTAGTTTTCTCTTCAAAAATCTTTGTAGATCTAGCGTAGGTAGTGTCCCACTTGTTACTTGATTCCATTTGTGTGCAAAGGCATTGTAATCAGCCATTATTCCTTCTCCAAAGATTGTGCCTTTGGTATAATGTTGAAATGGTTTCCTCATTTTATCAAATAAGTTATCACTTCCATCTTCCTTTTCTCCTAAGGCAAAGATTGGGGTGGAGCCAACATGAAAAGGGTTTAAACTCCATTTAAGTGGATCATAGGCTTCAACTTTCTTTTTCCTTGTGATCCTTAAAGCCTTCATCCTTAACATATGTTCTTTTTGTAGATTCCTATCATTAATCATTTCATGGGAGAATCCAATTAGATGTGGCTCCGAGTAACCTTACTCAGATCTTTTGAGTTTACCAATCATGATGAAGTAAGGTCCAAAGTGGGTAAGCTTGGAATAGAATTGGGTTAAAGAAAAATAGTGTGGTTGTTAACCACAAGGCCGGAGGTTCAAGCTCTCCTTCTAGCGCTAAAATGTTATCAAGAAAAATTGTCAACACCCCAAAGTAGAATTTTGGATATAGATGTTCCAATTAAACCACCTTTCGACTAGATAATAATAGTTCGCTCCTTTTTATTTCCTTTTGGTCTACCTTTCGAATGGGTTGAAATGGTTGGAATTTCTTAATTGTGACCTTTCGGCTTTGTCGAAACACTTAAATCCTTTTTTAATCACCTTTCGAGGTAGGTGAACTGATTTAGGGTCTTATCGAAACCTCCCTTTCGAAATGACTGTGGTAGCTCAAAGGTTAACTCTTGTGTTTAAGGATATGGGATGAACGGATGGGTTTCGACTTTGTCAAAAGATTTCCACTTTAATACTTTTGCTTGGATTGTTTAGCCTGGGGATTCTGGCTAGGTTATGGTTTTGACTCACTAGAAAGGTAGGCTTTTGGAGATTTGTGGTTTGGAGCTAGACCTTAAATGTTTTGGGTTAAAATAGGGGTTTCGACTCAATCGGTAGGTGTCTTTTCGACGAAGTCAGTATAGGCAGTACATAATTAAATCCAGTAGAAATCTCTAATCGGTAGCATAATCAAAAACATAAGAATCTCTTCCCTTTCATTAATGATGTACACAATGATCAACTTTCCTAATTCAATTTCCAAATTAGGGTTACAAATTTACAATTGTAAGAAAGTATAAGAGTAGAGTGAATGAAATTCAGATCCCTCAAACCAGACCCTTAGGGTCTTATTTATAAGTGCGGGTTGGCACCTTTCGATTCAGTGCTTTCGACCTGGTCAAAAGGTGGCTTTATAGACCATTCGTCTCCTTTGACACTTGTGCATCTCTTTGCAATGCTTTCGATTGGATTTGAATGCTTCCGTCTTCGTCGAAAGGGGTAGATGCACCCCTTCCTTTGTATATCTTTGTTGTTGCAATTGTGTAGAAGTAAGAGCTTTCGACTATGTCGACAGGTTGTTCTCTGGAGTTTTGAAGGTGTTGATGGTTTCGACGCAGTAGGTAGCTTCCGAATGTATGCTTACGACTTGATACAAAACCTTTCCTGGATGTTAAAGGCTTCAACCGGTTCGAAAGGCTTGATTAAGCTTTTGAAAGGGTTGTTCTGATCAAGGCATCTTTCTGAGTAGTTTGAATGAAGGAGAAACCTTTGGTTTAAAAAGGTTTGGCATGCATGCTGCCTTCAAAAGGTACTCCTCCTCTTATTCAAAACGTCTTCATGTAGGCAAAAGCATCTATTTCGAAAGGTAAACATTGACACGAAAGGGAGCTTTCGACCACGTCGACCCCTTCGAAGGCTGGTAACACATCTGGCTTTTGACTGTAGCATCCCTTCGACTCCTTTGAAAGGTTTTTTTGGTGCTATCATCCCTTGTTCCTTTTTCCTTTTAACTATTTTGGTTTCGATAAGGTTAAAGTAGGAATTTGTGGTAATAGGTATTACCAACTACTCATAGAAACCCGACGGCATACGAAACGCAGTAATAGGCGCACTCTCCTTCACTACTCTCAACTGGTGGAATCCCATCACCAAATCCATTTGAGAGAACACCTTCGCACCGTGCAGCTGGTAGAACAAGTCACCAATGCATGGGAGTGTATACTTATTCTTCTTCATCACTTTATTCAGCTCATGATAATCCACACAGAACCTCAAAGAGCCATCTGCCTTCGTTGCGAATACTACAGGTGCATCCCACTCAGATATGCTTCTTCGAATGAACCCTTTCCTCAATAGGTTATTCACTTGCACCTCCAATTCCTTCTACTCTCTAGGTGCCATATGCCTTAAAGGGGTAACTTTCGGTCTGGCTACCTTCACCAAACATATTTGCAATTCGATCTCTCTATCTAGTGGCAATCCGGTCAAATCCTCAAAAACATCTGGATACTCTCTAGCGATAGGTAAAAATGACAACCCCTCTTATGGAACCTCAAGTGAATATAGAAAGCTAACCATTACCCCATCCTCTGATAGGCAGCTTAATCACTACCGTTCGCCCATCCACATCTTCGATTATCACTAATAGCTTTTGGCAATCCACTATGACCGCATACATCCTAAGCCAGTCCATACCCAAGATAATCTCGAACCCAACAAAGTTTGAAACAAAGTAATCACAAACCAAAGAATATCCATGACTCGATAAAACTAGGTTACGACAAACCATGCAAAGAGTAGTAGAGCCTCCAATAGGGTTCATCACGATTAGGGGTCGATGTACTATCTCAGTTTCCAATCCCAATCTATCTAATAGGTCACTAAAGATGAATGAATGAGAAGCACCGATATTAAACAAAACTCGAACAGGAACAACACCAATAGAAAGCATACCTTGAATGATGACTCCCTTCCCCTTCTCCTTCGCCGAGGGAGCACTCATGCATGAGGGACTGCGTCCAAACCAAATGCCTTCACTACCTGCTTATCCTTCACCGGTTCTGGACAATTCTTCTTCAAATGCCCAGGCTTGTTATAGTTGTAACATTTCCTCTTCTCACTCATCATGCAATCTCTAATCAAATGACCCTTCTCGCTGCATTCGAAGAAATTTGGTTCATACTTACCATTCCTCTTGCCACCATTACCCTGAGGTTGCTTCCTCTTTCCATTCCACTTCTTCTTGCCTTCACCGCGCAGCTTTAGCTCCTGTTTCTCAGCGGAAATAACAATGGCAGTCTTAGCCTTAGGGTATAAGCTCACATGGTGAAGCACCTTCTCTACAAGCTTCTCAAAAGGCTCATCTATATGGTCCACTAGCTTTCCCTTCAGTAGTCATCCAAACCAATGATGAGTTTCTCATTATTCCTCAATGGAGTGTCGATGAATGACATCCCATACTTAGAAAAAGCATCAAATTCTGCCACAAATTCAGAAACTATCATCTCTCCCTGCTTGAGATTGGAAAATTTTCTACATAGAATTGACTTCTGAGTAGCCGAAATAAACTTCTCCTCAAACCTTGCCCTGAACTGATCCCAGCTGAACTAATCCTCTATAGTAGCAATAGTAACAGCATTCCACCAATTCATGGCTCGGCCTTGAAGCTGTCTCAAAGCCAACTTTCTCTTCATAGCATCTTCCACCTCTATATCACCAAAGTGTAGAATAATCTTTGCTTAGCTTGGTGAAATCAACTATAGGCACTTGCATGGAAGCACCTCCACGTATCACCACTCCAGGAGCATTCCTCATCATATTGACCACCATAGCATTGAACATGGCTTGGACTTCAGGCGTAGTAGCTCCTAATCCCGCTCCTTCCTCTACTCCTGAAGCAGAATTCCTCGTAGCATTCCTTGTATGTTGGCTCATTCTTATCTGTAATTAGAATGATAAGTCTTTCATAAAGAAAACAGTGTCCATAGTGCTCATGTGCATGCAACTTATACTATATAGTTTTGAAAACCAAACTTACAACAAGTACGCACTTTACGTATATATACATACTCTCGATCCAGTCTAAGGTAATAACACCTTCCTTATCTCTAATAGATCATGATATC
The DNA here is from genome assembly GCA_030737815.1 of Allium fistulosum. Taxonomy (NCBI): domain Eukaryota; kingdom Viridiplantae; phylum Streptophyta; class Magnoliopsida; order Asparagales; family Amaryllidaceae; genus Allium; species Allium fistulosum. The sequence goes on from JASFAW010000014.1 coordinate 14,328,463, forward strand.
AACTTTAGCTAATCGTGTAGCCAAGGCTCTGATGTGAAGTATGACGACCGCCCTATACCACTTGCACCAATAGTATATAAATAGTGCACTGCTGTCATGTCTAGCCGATGTAGGATGATCATCAAGGTTTAGAATTAACCAATATAGCATATAACATGTCATATCTCATAGCGCATGGATAAAATATAATATCACATATATAACAAAAGAGACAGTAATAACAATGTGAATAGACCATCATCGTTAGAGTATAATATCAACAAAGTTATGCATCAATAGTAGAGTTTATACAATGGGAAATAAACTCAACAATTGTCTTAAATACAAATAGTAAGCAGTCACTGCTAAGGCTCCCCAGTGCTACACAGTGGAATAAGCATAGACTCCATATATGTATATAATACGAGATAGCTCCATCCAGCTCATCCTCCGAACAACATTGCGTCAACTAGACTTGTTATCTAGTATACTCATTTAAGAGTACCCAAGATAGTAAGAGGCAAAGCATAAAATCTTGGGTCAGACTATAGTCTGGTGTAAGCGGTAAAGGAGTCTCAATATACTAAACATGTAAATATGGCAAGGAATAAGAGTACAAGAACCATACCTGACATGTCCCAGCAAACCAAAGAGTTAGCATATAACACAATAATATACTACTCTATAACATCATAAGATAATACAAACCAAATTAAGGATACCAGTCTTCTAGATATTCCTATCTCCAATACCTACTTCCCATGATACCTACGAGCGATAGCCTACTAAAGAGAGCAACCAAAGCAACTATACCATCCATAAAACAATCCTAACTATCAATCCATGTGCTTTGAATATATGATAACTCATATGACCCCTAAGCCAGGGACTAATGAAAATCTCGGTTCTCTGTTGTACTCGCGTATCTTGCTGTTAAAGTTGGACACTAGACCCAAGCTACAGGTCCAGGGTATATATGTCCCTTCATTGACCCATGGGCGTCCCCACTTATGATACCTCTGCTTCGAATACAACTAAAACCTCTTCGAGTCATCAACGATTCCTTAGCACATACACCCGAGCCCATCTTTGCTCCATTTTGATATCGGGCCCTTCTTGCTCAACCCAATTTCCATTATTTACGAGGAACCCTTCCATATTCCTTGATCATACGGCCCAGCCAATTTGCGAGCCATCATCTTCGGAACCTACTCCCAGCACGAGCCAACATACGAAGACAATAGCTTTTCATCATGATGTTATACTATCATCCAACCTGATACGAACAAGCCAACACCTCCAGCATGATCTACTTCACCTCCTAGAAGTTCATCCCATTTGGACCTAACCCTAGAAGTCGGCACTGACCTCTCTACTTGGCCCCGACCTCTCTACATAGCCAATCTATGGCTATGTTTTTTCCACTCCTTCCTTGCTCCTAGTAGTTCATGCCCAGATGCATTGACCCTGACTTCTCTACACAAATCAGGTCGCCATAGAACAAGTCCTCTTTTCAAAGCACCCTACTTCATATTCTAGAAACAAGTCATCATAGCCTCTAACACTTATCCATTACCTTAGGCAACCTCCACTAGCGGCATCCTTGCTCTCCCCCAAAATCACCAAATTGTTGGACAAACCCACAAAACTCGATATTGAGCTCTCATGTCATTGCCAACTTCTATGCTTAGAGAATCCGGACCTACGGCTTGAACCCGAAGCTCCTCTCATAGTCTAGAGTTTTACCTCCAAGTTTCGTCCAATTCTGACCATTTTTGCCTCGTATTTGCTCAATTCTCTGGCCTAACTTTCGATGCAATCATAACACTAGCAAACAACAAAAAATCATATCATCCAACATAGAATAAGAAGCAAACTCATCCAATCAAACATGTAATCCATTAATATAAGACAAATATGTTAATTTCTAACATAGATCTACATATAGCGGAATATATGAGCATGAGCAAGGGTGTTTTCTGGTCAATCTATATCATGTACATAGTTTAACATGTAATTAAAGTTAGAAAAGGTTTCATGTCCAAAAATCGATTTAAAGTATATTAAATCCTATGATTCTACCATATAAACATGCATAGTATAGTGAGAAGGAAAAACCACTCATCAATTGTTCATAGTCTAATCCACATTTTTATACACTCTGAGTAATTTGCATTTGTATAAATAGTATGCTATAGATAACATATGTCATAAAATCACAACTTCAGTTCATAAACACATAACTTTAATTCATTTGATTGTTCAATGCTCATAGTTTGATTGAATTATACACATTTTAATTGATTTATAAAACTTTATTACATTATATAAATTGTATAAACTTTATTACTCTATAAACTAATTGATTTATATAAAATTCAATGCTTTATATAAACTATATAAACTAATTGATTTAATTAAACTTCATTGCTTTATAAAACTTAAGAAAAAAACTACAAGTCCCTATTTTTGATGTTGTTATAAGAAAAGTCCCTGTAGAAATGAATACGGAAATTAGGTACCTATTTTTGAAAAATAGACGTAGGATAATTTGCATTTTTTGGTAGAAAATGCAAGAAAAATTGCAGTTTCTGAGAAAAAAATATAAAATTCTATACAATTTGATAGGGATGAAAAACAGTAGTTATTTACTAAAATTATACTTAAGTAACAATTTTTTTTCGAACATGATTCAAACAATTATTATTATTTATGAATATGGAAATTTTATTTTTCAATTTTTGAAAAACTTTTTTGAAAAGCGCAAGTTAACTTGCACTTTCTATTAGGAAACTATAAACTAGTTTGCGCTTTCTAATTTAGAAAAATAGGGACCTAATTTACATATTCATTATTATAAGGACTTTTCTTATAACAACATCAGAAATAGGGATCTGGTGTGCAAAGCCCCGTACAAGTTAGTTGATTTGTATACATAGTTATTTCATATAATTTCAGATGATTAGTTCATTTGTATAAACTGTATGAACTTCATTGTTTTATATAAATCAATCAGATGAACTGAAGTTGTGAATTTGTAAAGCAATTGAACAAAACTAACCATCTCAATGTAGTTTATAAAACAATCAAACGAACTAACTTTATATATAAATAAACTGTTCATATATAATCTACGTTAATTTAATCTGGTTAAACAATTAAACTAGTTAAGTAAAAGATGAACTAACAATAATGAAAATAGCGATATTGGATTGTCCATGTTGAATGAATGATGGTGATGACGACTACATTGACGTCCATGCCAAATTCTACAACATGTCAAACAAGTTAGCTAAAGCATTGTATGTAAATTCAAATAAATGAGGAAGTATATTATATTACCAAAAAGGGCACAGACTTCCAAGTATCATATGAAAGCACCTGTTCTAGTACAAATAAAAGAAAAAGCAAAAAAGTAAACGGAGACATGATAATTTTATAGTGGTTCAACGTAATCTCCAGCCTACATCTACTTTAATCTTTGTTATTAGTTGTTCTCTCTCTATATTACAACTAGTTCAATCAGATCTGACCACTGTCTAATGGATTTGAGATTTACAATGGAGCTTCTAGAGTATCTTTGAGATAGGAGATTGGAGTAAAGAAGAAGCAGAGTCTCAGATCTGGAATAAAGGGAAAATATCAGAAAGAAGATCCCTTTTTGGTTGCAGCTAAGCTTGTATTTATAGGAAAATAGATGTACAGGATCATAAGCCTGCTTGCATTGGGGTCCAGATTGAGGTCCAGGAGGTAGCCCGATGTTGCACAAAGTGAACCTGGGGGCCCACGAGCCAAAAGAATAACTCGATACCGAGTCATTTGACTCAGCTTCAACTTATTTTCGTTGGTGAATTAGCTAACTCCTTCATTTGCTTGCTTTTCTATCCCTTTATTGAGTTGTTCTAGACTCTTTTCCATCAACTTGTAGTTAATTTTCATGTTCTTTCTGATAACTGCTTTCTTTACTTTCTTCTCATTGGTTCTTGAAATTTCTAGTCCAAACTTTGAAAAAACCACTTGACTATGGGTTGTTGGAGTAGTTTAATAGGTGTATGGTGTTTAGGAGGCAAAAAGCAGACAGGAAATAGGTCAGTGTCGACATAAACAACTCGGCATCGAGTTGTGTCCCTACCCAAATTTCCACTCTAACTTCTTGAGTTCAACTTTCTAGTCCTTCTTAGTGTGTTTCCAAGTCCGTGAATCATTTCGTCCTTGTTTTGATCTTCTAAGTCCAGGTGAAATCTAGTCGGCTAAAAAGTGGGTTAACACTTACCCCTAAAAGTACGCCTTTCGAATGTAAGATGTGCTTTGCTCAAGGATAAGTTCTGATAATCAATCCTTGATAGTTGATCTCTTCGGCTATCTATTGATCTCAATATCGGTGAATCTTCCAATTCCTTCATATTTTTTCTACAAATCAACGGTCATTCCAGACTCGATTTAGCTAAGGATCCATCCTTTGCTTAAGTTTCTACCATGAATCATGATCAAGATGGCTTCATCCGAGGATATCATTTTACATCCTAGCCATCCCGTGTTCGCCAGGAATTATCTCTCTTCCTATAATTGCAATGCATTTAGGTCCTTTTATCAAATCTGCATTTGCTTCGGGGCTTGGTCTCGCCGGACCGTTCATCTTCCAATATAGGGTTTGATCACTCCGGACCATTTATCGCCCAATTAAGAATTTGGATCTCTCTGGATCCTTGTTGAGCCAATCCAGTCGCTCTTCGATAAGGGGTCCTAACAATCAAGTAAGCTCATCCGCTCACTCTTCGATGAGGGGACTTACTTTTCGTACAAGTCCATCCACTCATTCTTTGGCAGGAGAACTTGCACCCTGCACTATGGTCTCGATTCTCCGGCCGGCCTTAACGCAATCAATATCATACAAGTTCGTCCACTTGCTTCTAGCAAGGGAACTTGCACTCTTCACTATAGTCTCAATTCTCTAGTCAGGACTTAATGCGATCAATATCGTATAAGTCTACCTGCTTGCTTCCGGAAAGGGAACTTGCACCCTACACTCCGGTCTCGACCCTCCGGCTCGGACTTAACGCGATCAATATCGTACAAGTCCATCCACTTGCTTCCAGCAAGGGAACTTGCACCCTGCACTCCGGTCTCGACTCTTCGGCTGGTACATAACGTGATCAATATCGTACAAGTCCATCCACTTGCTTCGGACAAGGGAACTTACACCCTGCACTCCGATCCTAACTCTTCGGTCAGGACATAATGCAATCAATATCAGTTATCACATTCAAGTAGATTTTCCAAAAATCAAGTATTCAAATCAATGTAAAAAAGAAAAAATTCTAGTTATTCGTCCTAGACATTGATGTACATGTAAAAATGTATATTTTTACTCTCATACTTATTCTTCTTTTATTAAAATAAATGACATATAAGGGTATTTTTACATGTTTTTACCAAAATATAAGAGTGTTTTCAAATTATCATTCACTCATCTACATTTTGGCGAAACGGTCATTTTGTGTACGCATTAATTGTGGGAAAATTTATTTGCATATTTTAATTTTATTTTATAGGAAATAGAGTGCAAGTTAAAAGAGGCTTCATGGATATATGCATGCACAAGTAGTGGAAGCCAAAGAATGAAGAAAAGAGGGAATTAAATTAATATAGAGGAGCCCACTTACCCACTTGCTAATGGACCACATTTAAAAGAAAAAGCACATATTAGTGGGGGATTAATTAAACATTAATGATGACTTAGAGGCCACATAAAGTCAAGGTATTTTTGGTAACTCCCTAAAAAGAGATTAGGATTTTAGACATGTATAAAACCCTCTTATGTTTTATGTAATGGAGATATCTTTATGCATAGTTGTACAACAAATTGAATAAAAGTTCACTTATCTTTAATAGCATCTTAGCCTTCTCTTTTATTTTATGCACTTGTATTTCATGCTCTTTTTTATGCTATTTTATTTTATATCTCTTTTTATTTCATGTTAGTAAATTAGATTTATTTTATGCAATTAGTGTAGATTTATTTTTATGCAATTAGTTAGCTCTCTATTTATTTTTAATTAGCTCTCTTTAATTAGTTTTTCCTTTCATTTTGTTTATGTTAAAATCAATTTATGTTGATATGAATCCAAGTATGAGAAGCTAAACCACTTCAATTTAGAGGTAATGAAGCTCCCATGATCATGTCAAATCAATATAATAATTTTATTTATGATCTCTTGTTTTGTGCTTAGTGTAAATTTTGATGTTGACGGAAGTTTGTTGTTTATTAGTGAATTTGATAGCCTATGTTGTTAATTACAAATAGGCTATACTTAATAAAATATAAACACAAGTTACATTTTCATCTAAATAATTAATTTTGATAATGAAAGTGAAAGTAGAATCAAATTTTGATGTTCTATGTTACTTGATCAAAAATATGGTAAATAGATCATGCTTAAATTAGATTTTATTTTTAATTTCATAATCATTTTTATTAGATTTGAAAAGTGAGTTCGGATGATGTATTAAAGTTTAATGGTTTAAACTGTGTTAGTTAATATCACAAATAGACCGTACTTATAATGAATACATTAACTAATTCTACATGTGATAAAAAAAGAGAGATTATAAATTTACTTTATATTGATCTTTATGAACAAGAAAATGGATTTGCCTCTAAATTGCCTTTTAATCTCATTGTTTTTATTCTAACTTCTTTCTAGTTTTTCTACAATTTTTAGTTAACACATTTTCAAAACTTTTGGGATAATTTGATTGAGCAATTTTGAAATTAGTGCTTTCCTTAAGGGATCGACCCATACTCGCGTACGTAGTACAATTGTATGTCGTGCGCTTGCGGTATTCTTATTTTATTAAATTCGATGGTTTTCTAATCAAAAGCATATCCGTTCGAACAGGTTTTTGATGTCGTTGCTGGGGATAGCAATTTAATTTTAATTTTATTTTTCGAATTTTTTTTACATTTATTCTAATATCTTTCTCTGAAAAAAAATGGTTTAGTAAAGTTAAATTCTGTGATAGTTTTGTTTTGTTGATGGTGTTCAAGTTTGTTAAGTTTGCTATAGTTTTCATTTCTTGTAATTCTGTTACAGTTGCATAGTTTTCATAAAAAGAAAAAAATTCCACATAGTATTTGAGTTTTATTTCATTTTAAAAAAAATTATTTCAGTTTGCATTTAAGCTGCATTTCATTCACAAAAATATTGCATTTCATTTTACATCTGCACTTGCATTTCTGTTTACAATTTCATTCTGTTTACTTTTACATTTTTGTTTCCAGCCATACAATATTCCATAACTGCATCTGCTCCTCACTCCATCTCAACCTGCCCACATACACCTCCTTGCCTACGCCAATCATTCACCTTGAAACCACCTGCCACCAACAGTGGTGCCAAAAAAACTTCATCAACCACACTTCACCACTTCAATCTGCTTACAGCACATCTAACACTCACTGTTCAAATACCAACTTCCTCCTCTGCCCAACAAGCAACCACGACCAAGTCGCAAACTCCTTTATCTCCTTAAACTTACAACCAAAACCTCCACCTCCAATCCACTTTCTCCTTCACCGTCTTTGCAAAACCAATTGGCCTAGCTTGGTTCCGTTTTGAATTGTGTTTTGAAAATTGCAATTTGTCTTTTTTTTCTTTTTTGGAATCGCATCGTTCTAAAAAAATACAGAGAAGAGGGTGTTAGTACCTTAGGTTTTTGTTTTGATGATAACAATCATAGGACATTATATAAAATATAGTATACTAATGTTTTATCTAGATATATATAGTATATAGTGCAAGATATTAAATAGGTGTTGATTAAGAAGATTGTACAGTATCAAGATAGATTCAAGATGCGGATATAGAGTTTCAAGAGTTGATAGTTGAAGACACATGAGTATTAAAGAGTTGGGATTTCAAGATATTCCAGATAAGTTATAGAGCCATAGAATTTATGTTTAAACCTTAAAAACACTTTCCTGATCTCTCTCGCCTTCACAAATTTTGTATTAAATTGTTTTTCAAATATTCTGGTTTTAAAATAATCTTTTCAAAATATTTCCTAAAATAATTTTTAATCCCTTATATTTATAAAGATATTATTTTAGTGTTTCTAAGTTTATATATATATATATAATTTATTTATATTTTAATAAGTTATATATATTGATTTTTTTATATATTATTGAATACTCTTATTAAATCTTTTAAAATTATTTTATAAAGTTTTATTTAGTAATATTTTGATTCAAATATGTATAAAATATATCTCAATGATTCTACAAGTATCAATTATTTTACAAAGCAATGGATTTTCAAAATAATATTGTTAAAGTGTTTTTCACAATACAAAGGGATATGTTGACATATCTTATCCATTTATGTCGATAGAGTGGCCATAATTTTTAAAATTCAAATTTGAATGGAAGTGTCTTTTCGTCTTATCTCTTCACGAATGGACATGACCATTGTTTCCTATATATACCAGACTACCAAACAAATTTTGAACACCTACTTTCTTTTTCTTCTCTCCTCTTTTCACTCCCTTGATTTCTAAATTAGTTTCTATGCTAACTCTACCGAAATTCAGCCAAAATAAAATTCAATCATCACTCATTTGATTCTCCTTCATATACTTTCTGATTTCTCTCATCTCTCTCACTCAAACAAAGATCAAAGTGCTATTCAAGAGTTACAGGATCAATTGTAATCAAGACCAAAGATCTGAGTTTGTAAAACTCTATCAAATCATACTACTATACTTATGGATGTGATTGTAGCCCGTAAATCAATTGGGTATATACTTAGTAGCCCGTAAATCTAGTGGGTGTTTTTATAGCCCGGAAATCAAGCGACTCTTCCCAGAGGTCGGGGTTTTGGAGGGTGTGTCTTGTAGCCTTGAAATCGAGATTGTATTTGCATTTACTAATTGAAAAGAAATCCGTACAAGGTAATTGCGGGACTGGATGTAGGGTAACTCTGAATCGGTATAAAATCCTGGTACGTTCTTTCCTTTTGACTATTACTGCATTTACTTTTATCTACACTTTGATTCTGCGATTGTTTCTATGATTGCTAGTTACATTATTCAATGTAGAATCTTAAAGAATTCGAAAAATATTCATATAATAAATTAAACACTATTCATCCCCCTTTAGTGTTAATTTAGCCTTAAGCCCCCTATTCCGCTGACTCGCATTTAGTATCAGAGTATAGGTTTTCAAAGTATTCCTTATCTGATTTTTAGAATAGTTTAAATGGCTACCAACATTGGTACTATTATTAATATTGTTAATATACTTGTTAGCAACTCATTTATCGAAGGACAATCTACTGCTAGACGTCTACTATTTAATGGCAGTAATTACGTATATTGGTCAAGTTGAATCAAAATTTATTTACAGTCAATTGGTTTAGACACTTGGAATATCACACAAACTATGTACACTGAACCCGAGACTAATTTTGCAGAGTGGACTGCTGACTAAAAAGCAGTTGCATAAAGTAACTCTATGGCTATGAATATATTATTTTGTTCACTAGATAGAAATGAATTTATAGAGTATCTATATGTAAGTCTGCATTTGAAATTTGGAGAACTTTGCAAGTTATGCATAAAGGCACAAATAAGGTTAAATAGACCAAAATTTTCATGCTAACAAACCTGTTTCAATTGTTCAAAATGAGTCCAAATGAGTCCATATTTGATATGTATAGTAGATTCCAAGATATAGTACACTCACTTATTGTACTTGATAAAAGTTTTTTTAAGGAGGATCAAGTTAGAAAAATCCTCAATTCACTTAGTCCTGAATGGGATCAAAAGACTCTTGCAATTGAAGAGGTTAATGACATTAGCACTCTAAAAATTGTAGAGTTAATTGGTAATTTAATGTCTTTTGAAGCACAAATGTAGGGCAGGAGAGAAAGCAAAGCAATAGAGAAGAAATCTATAGCATTTTATGCAATGACGGATAATCTGGATTCAGACAGCGATGATGATGAAGAAATTGTTTTCATGACAAGGAATTTCAAAAAAATTCTGAAATATAGGAAGATGAACAATTTCAAAAGAAATGACAACAAAAATCCAGGAAGCGAAAGTGGAAGCGGAAATGGCATTTGATGTTATAACTGCAATGAATCTGGCCATTTAAAATGAGACAGTCCACATCCTGATTAACTGAAAACTACACCAAATATTGATTCATCTGTAAAAGGGAGAAGGGCTTATGCTGCAACATTAGACGATTCAGATATATCCTCAAGTGATAATGAATCAGATACAGAAATTGCTAACGTGTGCTTCACAGCAATACATAATTCAGAACAAAATGGTGAAATGGATCGGAAAAAGGTATGATTTGAATATATCAAAAGTTTTAATTTCCTAAATGAATTTTTTTTGGTTCCTTTATTGGTTGTCAGGAATATCCTATAGATTAATAATAATATTGGTTGAATATTGTGTGATTATATTTTAAATTTAGATATTTTAGATATTTTATTAATATAAAATATATTTATAATTATTTTTCTGTAAATAGAATGAGTATAAATAGATATATATAATAAAATAGGATATAGTTAAACAAAAATCATTTTTGAAGATTGCGACCTATATGTCGACATACCCCATGTGCATTTGTCGACATATGCAGACAGATTTTTGAATTTCAATTTCAAATTCAAAATTTGAATTTCCCTCCACCTTTCACCAACTCCTATGTTCTGAAAAGTTGTATTTTGACCAAAGAACATATCCCTTGATTCTCTATTTACGTACTCTTTCTCCATCCATTCATTTTTCACTTTCATTTTCAAATTCAAAAATCATAAACCTCTTATCTCTTCAAACTACTCTTCAATGGCATCCTCAAGCAATACTAAGACAACCATGAGGCTTTCTTAAAAAATAAAAGAATACCTTTTAATGATCAAGAAGCCATGCAAATCTATATTGAGTATTTATCTTTCGGAAAAGTCTTTCTTGGAAGATTTGCTATTTTTGAAGATTTTCCTACTTATGATCTTTACAATCTTTGTTTGCAAAATGAAATTCTTAGTTTAATCGATGCTTCCCAAAATGATTTCATTTGTTATCCAAAATTGGTGAAAATGTTTTATGCAAATTTAAAAGGAAAGTTTAATGATGGAAGAGAATGAGAAGTTTGGATTAACGTCAAGGGGACAAAGTGTTTTAAATTGTAAGCTTTTGGGTCACATTCTTAAATGCAAATCTAATGGAATGGACCTTTCAACTTTTCAAATTAATTTTTAAAATCGTGAAGTAACTCATGACATTTTCGAAAGTGATGATGATTTTAAATTTAAAAACAAAAACTTGAGTCCAAAAACAAGAATTTAAGCCTTCTTTTGCAACAAAGTATCACTTCCAGAATGGGTAATTATAATAACCCGACAGAAAAAGTTACCAACGCTCGTTTCGCCATTTATGGTCAATACGGCATAAATTGGTCTCAAGTCATTTTGGATGAATTTTTTACTAAAAATCTTTCTAAACGTGAAAACACACTATTTCATGGTGCGTATCTTACTCGTGTTTTCAATTATTTTGGTGTTAACCTTAAAGAAGAGGAAACAATTTCTCGAAAAATATTCGACAAGGTCAACATTTCACTTATGCACAATTCACCCTTTTTCGAGCCATATAAAGCGCATGTGGAAAAGGAACAAAGTTTGGCTTGGGAAGAGGAGCAAGGAATAAGAGAAGAGGAAGAGGAAGTAGAGGAAATAGAAGCCAAGGAGGAAGAACAAGAAGAGAATGGGGATACTTCTTTGGAAAGTGTCAATATGCCACTTAATCCATCCAACAAAGCACTTCTCAAAAATCAAGTGAAGAACATTCATTACTAAAGGATGCTTAAGAAATCATTTTCAAAGAGATTTACCTGAATTTCCAACAAAATGGATAAACTCTTTGGAAAGATCATCCGCAAGCTTAGTGGTTCTTCTTTATCTTCAACCACATCTTTCTAATTGTTTATTTAAACTATTATTGTATTTCAATTTTCTAGTTTTAGTTTATGTTGAATCTTATGTATCTTTCTTTTATTTCTTATACTCATCCTTATTATCAATAAAATAATCTATTTGTTTCAGTTATACATTATCAATTATCTCTAGAAAATCATACAAATAAAATAGTATAGGCCAAATACAATAAAAAGATAAAATAAAGTGGATTTGAAAATTATAGTGCATATGTCGACATATGCCAAGCATGTATGTCGACATATAACAGCCAGTTATTAAAAATTTTGAAGATTTAAAAATAATAACTACCAAACACCAATTCATTTCAAATGACTTCATACCCTTGTATATACACATTCACTCAAGAAAATCATTATTTTCAGTCTCTATCTTCGCACCTTTTCATTCCTAAACTCCAATCATAATAAATGGCTTCTCCTATCCAAAAATTAACCGAAAACCTCGAACAAACTCTTGAATCATTCAAGAATATTCTTTCTTTCATCCTAAAAAACCAAAGGCACCTAGAATTGAGTCAAATGCAGATGATTAAGGAGCAAGAAAGGCATTTCGATGCAATTCGGTGGATGATTTTTGCCTTGAACAAAGAACCAACCACCCATCCAGAGTGTACCATCAACAAAGATGATGAAAATTGGGATGCTATCAAAGCGGATTAAACCTTTGGCGTGGATGGATGGGTTGAAGTTCCTCGAAATGTCTAATTTAAATATGTTTGATTGTATGTAAATAATAATACTTGATTTGGTTTGGATTTGATTAGTTTTATTTGTGTGGATTTATTTGAATGGTGTGTGACATTAACTTTGTTAGATTGGATGAATATTTGGATTGATTATAATTATTTCATGATTATCTAATTTTACATATTACTTATTATTTTTATAAATATTTCTTATCATCATTATATATAATTCTTACATATATATATATATATTGATTAGTATTTTATTTATGGGGAGTTAGAGTTAAAATTAGAACAAGAGTTAGTGTTAGAGTTATAATTTTAGTTGGTTATTTTGTTGATGACAAAGAGGGAGAAATATATAAAATCTAGGCATAGATTAAGGGGAATTTTTGTAACCCAGGGGAGTTATATTATATTTTATATACAGAGTTGTCATCGTCGAAAGAGGGAGATTGTTAGTACCTTAGGTTTTGGTTTTGAGGATAATAGTTATAGGACTTTATATAAAATATAGTATACTAATGCCTTATCAAGATATATAAAGTATATATTGTAGGATATTAGACAGGTATTGATTAAGAAGACCGTATAGTATCAAGAATAGATTCAAGATGCTAATATAGAGTTCCAAGAGTTGATAATTGAAGACTCATGAGTATTGAAGAGTTCGAGATTTAAAGATATTACAGATAAGTTATCGAGTCATAGAATTTATGTTAAAACCTTAATAGCACCTTCTTGATCTCTCTCTCCTTCACTAATTTTGTTTTAAATTATTTTTCAAATATTTTGGTTTTAAATTAATCTTTACAAAATATTTCCCAAAATGACTTTCAATCTCTTATACTTATAAAGATATTATTTTAGTGTTTCTAAGTTTATATATATATATTCGGCCTTGCCAAAAAAAAAGTTTATATATATTGAATTTTTGTTTATACTTTAATAAGTTAAAATTATATTGAATTTTTATATATCATTGAATACTCTTATTAAATCTTTTAAAATTATTTTATAAAGTTTTATTAACTTATATTTTGATTAAAATATGTATAAACTATATCTAAATGATTCTACAAAGTATCAAATTATTTTACAAAGCAACGGATTTTCAAAATAATATTTCTAAAGTGTTTTTCCAAATACAAAGGGACATGTCGACATATCCTATCCATTTATGTCGACGTAGTGGCCGTATTTTCAAAATTCAAATTTTGAATGGAAGTGTCTTTTCGTCGTATCTCTTCCCGAATGGACAAGACCGTTGTTTCCCTATATATACTAGACTTCCAAACAGATTTTGAACATATACTTTCTTATTCTTCTCTCCACTTTTCACTCTCTTGATTTTTAAATCATTTTCTACCCAAACTGTAACGACCCGTATTTTTAACTATTTTAAATTATTAAATTTAATATAATTTTTGAATAAAAATGGTTAAAAACAAAATTTAATTATTTATTAATGTAATTTATTGGATATGAACTTAGGTAAAATTTTAGATAGCAAAATTCAATATGAGAAAAGATGATAACTTATATTAGAAAGTAAATTAAATGATATTAAATTTTTAGTAATTGATAACAGAAATTGAAATGATCAATGTTAAGTAAATAATAGTCGAATGAATGTTCATTTAAAAGTAAAAGCATAAATCTAATTATATGAAATTCTATGCATTGAATGTGTTTATAATCAATAGCTAGAATTGAATAATGAATGTTGAATTATTTAGATAAAATAAAAATAATTGTTTGATACCAAATTCATTTGAAATCTAATATTGGAATTCACTGAAATTCTAATATTAAAATTCATCGAAATTGGATTATTGAAGTACTTTAAATAAAGAAGTGTAGCATAGTGTAACCTATGTATTTAAGGTAAAAACATTTGTGTATTGAATTAGAACGAACATATTAGTCATAAAATGATATTTGAAATAATATATATATATATATATATATAAGTATGTCATATTTGATTATGGTTATAATATTAAAGAATGGAAGTAGTCATTTTATTATTTGAATTCGTTTTAAAGAGCAAATTTTGTAAGTTAAATAATTTAGATTTCAAATATAGTGATTCATTTGACAATTTAATTGTTAAATTGAATTTTTGAGATTATTTAAATAATTGAATGCTGAATTTAATATGAATTAAAATGATTTCAAAAGTTGATTTAAATTTTATTTAAACAAGAATGAAATTTTTTAACTTTTAAATTGAATTTAAAGTGATTAAATTGATTTTTGGAAATAGCTTGAAATTAACGTGTAAAAATAGCCATTCAGGCAACTGTCTGGGATTCCGACAAAACAAGTTTCATCGGATCTATAATAGTGAATTATCATAGGATTTAAAATTTCATAGCGATCAGACTTATCGTTTGGTCGAGCGAGCTTGAAACGCATAGAAATTAATTAAAGGAATTCAATTAAAATAATTTGATTTTGAAAAGCTATCTTATGAATATGATGGAATTGGCTCTCGATACATCTTCCATTGTGTTCAGAATAGGGGTATAACATATAGAACGTCAGACGACACGCGTTGTTTGGAGTTCGAAAATTTCGCGGATGAATAGTGCCGCGAGATTTGTATATAAGGCCCTCATTTTCGTTCAAACCCTAATATCAAACCCTCAGCCGCTGTTTCTTTTAATGGCCGAAAATGGCTTAACTTGCCTCCTCGATTTCTCCTCATCCACTCATTGAATTTGAATGATTCCAAAAGGATAAAGGAAGATCTCAACCTCCTTTACGAGATGTGCGGTTGGATCGAAGTGGTTCGCTTCGAAATTGCCAGAATCGAGGCAAATAGGTGGCACGCTCCTTTGGGTTTTGGTGGCCGATAGGGGCAGCGGAGGTGGCGCAGTCGCCAGCAATGGTAGAGCGTGGAATGGGGGTCGTGGCAGTGGGTTCGGATCGAGGTCCGGCGGCCTTGGGTGGCATGCGCACGGTGGTTGAAGTCGCGTTTGATGGGTTTTCTAGTGCAGTAGCGTGAGCGGGAGAGAAGATGGTAGGAGCTTTAGGTTGGTTTAATGTTTTAAATTTTAAATTAAAATTTGTTAATTTTTTTTTAATTATATCGAATATTAATTAAAGTGTAACTTCTTCATACGAGGTCCGATTCGAGCAAAACAAGTTGCGTTGGGTTCTTATCGACATCGTCTACGACATGAAGTTGAATTGAAGTTTGTTTGATACTGAAAAAATTTCAGTTCAAATAAAGGTGAGTGGTTAAACCCATTCACAAAGTACTAAATTTCCTACCGTTGGTTAAACCAATTAACGAAATGAAAATTTATATTGATTGCTAGTTGAAAATTCCATTGATTGAAATTTAATTTATTGAATTGAATTGACGGAATTTAGATCGACATTTAAATTTGACCGTTAAATTGATAATTAAATTTGTTAGTTAAATTTGACCGGAAAATTGACAATAGGAATTGATAGTAGATTTGATAGTTAAATTTGAGACATTACATGTGACATTTAAATCTGATGGATAAATCGACATTGAACTTGATATTTAAAATTAAGGTTGATAATTGAAATTTCATATCACTTTTAAACACCCGACCTTGATAGTTGTTGATTGTTGTGATATGGATGAATTGGTTGTTTTGAATATTGGTTGATATTAAGATGGATAATGTTTGTGATTGGCTGTTATGATGTTTAGTGATTTCGATATATCATATTATCACCCTGTTATTATCACTATTGATACGATTGATCATCTGTCTATTGAATTTGGGTATGGAACTTTGGACGTCCTAATTGTTGACTGCTGTTGTAGAAGGGTGATTGTTGTGATTGTATAGCCTCTTGGCGAAATTTGAAGATTTTTGATAAACTAGAATTTAGATGTGAAATTAACTTGAATTTCATTTATAATAATTTATTTTTCCTAAAAGAGCAATAAACGGGTTTGCAAATTTTTCTATAACTTTAATAAATAAAAAAGAAAGGTTATAAGAAGGCCGATGTTTGAAATCCAACCATTAAATGATTTTGATACTTGATACGATTGAATTGGATTACTTTAAAATTCGAGCTTGGGAAAAATGTTGAAATTCAAATTGTTAAAAGAATTTGGGTAAGGAATTCAATTTGAAATTCCGAAGTTATAATCGATAAATGATATGAATTATGGAAATTGGATTATTTTAAAAGATTTGAATCATAAAATTCGAACAATGAAGTCGATTTGATTTAAGTGATTTAAATCAGTGTATTGATATTAGACTCGAATTTATATAAACTGTAATGGTTTTGAAATGAGATTTGAATTGAAATTCGAGCCACTAAATTAAATCGTTTGAATCGAAGTTGAAATTGATTTAAATTAAAATTGATTTAAATTGAAAATGAAATTGATTTAAATTGAAATCAAAATCGAAATTGATTTAAATTGAAGTCGAAATTGAATGAAATTGAATTTGAAAGGAATTGAATTGAAACATTGGAATTCAATTCGTTTGTTTGGAATTTGGATCTGAGTCCAGATTTGTTGGAAATAGAAAGAAATAGTTCATTTTGAAACTATATTTCTCTTTATTTTGATTTGACTTACATGGAAATTTTAGTCCTGGCTCGTGTGTTTTGTTTTCATTACGCTCGGGTCAAACCGAGTTTTTCAGTTATCAAAGACAGTCATTCTGGAGGACAAAGACGAAGATTTGGTATATTCATATCTATTAGTATTTATTTCGCTGCATCATTCATTCTGTATATTGAAATGTATAACTCTGATAGTTTTGTATAACTCGAATTCATGTTATAAATTGAATTGAGTATATATTGTTAAACAGCTTCATGAACTGTTTATGTGATTATTATATTTTGTCATTCTGCTGTGAGATTATGTTCTTGTTTCTTCTTTTCCTTATATTTTTTTTTATTTCTTTTTAAAAAAACCAATTTATAATCCATCTTTTAAACGGTTTGAGTTGGACATGTGTGGTTTATTGTCGACTTAAACTGTTCAAAGAGGTGGGTCGTCACACAAACTCTACCGAAATTCAACCAAAATCAAATTCAATCATCACTAGTTTGATTCTCCTTCATCTACTCTCGGATTTCTCTCATCTCTCTCACCCAAACCAAGATCAAAGTGATACTCAAGAGTTATAGGATCAATTATAATCAAGATAAAAAATCTGAGTTAGTAAAACTCTATCAAATTGCTATATGATAGAGTTTGGGGTATGCCCTAGGGGCAATTATGTAATTTGTTACATATATCTAACTCGTTGACCAATCTTGTTCGAAATAAAAGGTATTTTCTTCCTATTATATACTTGATATAATGTGCTTATATTAATTAATTAACTTAATTAAAACTATATTTAATAAAAAAAAATCCATAAATGGTATATTTTGTGATAGTAGTTACAAAGGGTTGTAATCGTGGGTAATTTATCACAACGGAACAAATATATCATTTTAAATGTTCCTAGTCAAGATGCATCGAGACTGGATATCGATGTATCCGTTTAGACTGGAGTACATAACGCTCTCCAAATGTTGGATAGTGTATTACTCATGACTGCTGGGGGCACCTAGGGGTTACGTACTAATAGTTATTGGATAACTATGGAACGACTCACTCGATAGTTTTCTGTTAGTTAATATAACTAAGGTCAAATAGAAAATATCGATGCGACTGATTTACACAGTTCTCTCGACTTGAGAATACCGTGGATCTTCAGTATGAAAGCTCCGCTTTGATTATAGTCAAATCATGGCATGACATCCATCGAATGACTATAGTTGGGTCGAATGGAAATATTGGAAGTGAAACACTATTCAAGAGAGGATTCGTCTCCTCAGTTATATGCGGTTAGTATCACAGTCAACTCAAAGTCAAAGTCTCTAGCCAGAGCATTTTAATTAATAATAATTGTTATTATTGAACCAAGGACTTTGTATTTGGACTATAAAGTTGAATGTGGATGAGGTTGGAATTTTGACCATTACCAAATTCCATAAGTCCAAAGTGATATAGTTTTGACGAAGAGAGTTGGTGTAAACAAATGTCAGAACCAGGTAACGCTTATTAAACTAAAATTGGATTTTTATCGAAAATGAGTAAGCGATAAAATTGGCATAATGTCACACCACCTGCTAAGTGACGTGTGAACGTTAACATTAGAATAGTTCGATGTTAATCGCTGACCAAATTTACACCCAAGAGTTACACAGCCGAAATGATGAATGCCCTTAAGACCGAACGATTTAATTAGTTTATAATTGTTATAAATTAACTAAATTAATTAATATTTATGAAATATTAATTATAAAATTTGAATATGATTTGAGAAATAAATAATGTTATATATTTATAACAGTTATAAATATATCGATTGATATACAATATCGACAAGCGATTAAATTAGATTTAATTACATAGCATTTCGGCTTGGGCTTAGATGGGTTTAAGGCCCATCATTAGGACTGCAAAATTTCAGGTTTGGGAAGGTCTAGGGGTGGCTAAAACATAGGGAATTGGCTTGGAGGTAATGGGTTCAGATCAAGTGAGAATGGGTAAAAATGTTTTCCTTGTTTTTCTCTAATACAACCCTATATATATATATATATGTATATGTATGTATGTATGTATGTATGTATGTATGTATGTATGTATGTATGTATGTATGTATGTATGTATGTATCTCTAAAATAATGAAAAATATTTTTTGGCCACCATTACCTTCTACATCGCCAATCAAAACATATTTCTCAATCCACTTCAAAATTCTCAAATATATTTCAAATTAAAATAATATTATTCGATAGTTAGAGGTCGATGATTCCGGACTTGCAATCTGACGAATCAAGAACAGTAAAAGGAAATGAAGTCATTGTTTCAACGTGGATTCAAAGGTATTATTAAATTGGTAATTTTAATTCATATTAAAGTAATTAAATTATATTCTATGATCCTATAATGAGCAATTTCATATCAGTTTAAATATATTGCTACTATATGTTTAATTAGGTGAGGTTTTTGTAAGTAGATGTGGTTGTCACAAATCAGTTTGGTTATGTGCATAATTTGTTTATTATACTAATTTATTTATATATAGACAAATGTTTTTTTCTGTACAAAATCAATTTTTGTCATTAATAATTGTTTTATATATATTTATTAATAAATTCATATATATATATATATATATATATATATTAGTGTATATTTCTCTCTCATAATAGCATATATGCATATATAAGATATATAAATGATTTAAAAAATTTAGTACACTTATTTATATATAATATGAATTTAAAAATTCGAAAATTTATTATCATACATATATTCATATTTTTTAAATTAACATTTATTGAATTTTTGAATTGTTTATTATATATAAAATAATTATTACGTTAAAAATTCAATTTTATATTTTTTAAAAATATTATACCATTTTCGAAACATATAGAAAATATTTAGGAATTTTTCAACAAAATTTATTATTTTTAATAATTAATATTATTTCGAAAGAATAGTTTATGATTTATTAAAAATAATAATTTAATTGAAAAATTCTTCAAAAATTTTTGTAACATTTCATTCATGATCTTAGAATTTTTGAAATTTTAAAATTTGAATTTTTAGTAATATATTATTTTATATTAAATAATTATTGTCGAAATCAATGTATTTGTTTTTAAAAATAATATTTCAACTTTGAAAAATATCTAGATTTTTCCTAAGCTCTATTTTATGATCCTAGATTTTCTAAAATTTTAAAATTTTAATTTTCATCAATAAATTATTTTATGTTAATTATTTATAGATGAAAACATTATTTTATTCATAATATATACAAATTAAAATACTAAAATTATTATATTTGCAAACTAAGTTAATTTTGAATTATAAACCATTTTTAATATTTTTTCTCTCTCTTTCTATACATATATATTTATCTATATATAAATGTTATGTGTTCATATGTTATATATAATATATTAATACATACATGTGTGTGTGTATTTTGTAACACATATACATGCACTTATTTGGATAACATACATGACATAAAAAATGAGCTAATATGTCTGTTGCGATGTAAATCCCAATATCTACATATGGGCATATTATATCTTTCACGGATTATTATGTTACACATGCACTCACACATATATGTATACGATACATTTATGTAAAAACTAAATCAAATAAAATTAATTTCATATCTTAATATATTAGAATTTAAATAAAATAAATGATTTTATTTAAATGAAATTTAGAAATGTTCTAATTCAGTTAGACTTCATAGGCCCAATAAAAGATCCAATAGGGTAATTTTTTTGAAATTCACCCATAACTTCCGCTGTGGGCTAGTCCAGTTCCAACAATGGTATTAGAGAAAAATAGCCTATGCGGTCTAAATTAGTCATATTAGGGCTAACTAATTAAGCTTTCCCACTTAGTACAGTGTCTAGAAAGGTATTGTCTAGGATTGAAATTGGGTAATCAAGTACCATGTCCTACCTAGTTACCGGCCTGACCCGAAAGGTGAAGTAAGCCCAAAGGTTGCTCCTAATAGAAAAGGCCCAACTTAATTTGGGCCTTGGACTAATTTTCAAATTTGTTTTGAAATTAATGTTAAAGATTTTAAATTTAATAGTTAAATTTAAAATAAAACATGTTTATTATAAAAATTATAATACTACATAAGTTTTCAAAATGTTTGAAAGGATAATGATATTTTCAAAATGTTTGAAAATATTTATATTTATAATTTCAAATTTTAAATTTATTAATAAGATTAATAAAATAAATTAATTAAATATGTTAATTAATTAATGTATATATGCATGTATTATATATGTTGATATATGTTATGTTATTTTAAAATGTTTAGGATAACATAAGTATACATATATGTATACAAAACTAATAAATTTTAATAAAAATTATTTAATTGAATAAATTAATAAGGTTAATTAATTAAATAAAATACACATATATATGATATATGTATGTTACACTATAAATGTTATAGTATACACTATAAATGTTATAGTAGATATGTCCAATATAAAAGTTATATTGGGATACTAATTTAAAATTAATTAAAGAGTTAATTGATTAAAATTAATTAGATAAGATTTAATTATTGATATATTATATGTAAGACTATCATATAAGTGATATGAAATATAAAAGTTATATAACAATAAAATTTATATGATATGTGTATAAACTAAATGTGGAACATTAAATAAACCCAAATAGACTTGAGAAATAAATACATATGTAAATGTACATATACCGCATGATTTCTGATGTGTTTGACACTTGAATCGCTGGGGTATTTCATAAGAAATATATTATTCTATAAGTCAATATCACTCAATATATAATATAATGTTGTCCTCTACCATATATATATATATATATTAATAAATTACTTACATACTCCTTAGTTGTTGAGCAAACTCAAGGCAGGGACGTTATGCGTAGTATTATTAATATATTGAACAGATGAGGTAAGATAAATATATATATTTGTTGAGCAAACTCAAGGTACATATATTATACTTAGGCCATCACGATATGGTAGGTATGAGTGAATAATCTCTTTCGATTTATTGAGCAAACTCAAGGTCGAAATGAGATTAGAACAAGGAAAAATGGGTTAGGAGTTGTATGTGATACAACCGATAAGGAGTTATCCATCGTTTGTGGGGCTATGATTTGTTGAGCAAACTCAAGGTCAGAATACCAAAACAAACGAGTCCTAACACCCACTAGTGAAGTTGTAAGACTTCTATGTTTCAACTTAGGGTTTGGAGAAACATAAAAGACTAGTGGGAGCCTTATTAGAAAAATGAAATGGTAACATTTAACCTTTCTAATATTGTAAGAACATATGCTATATAATGTTATAATTATCTATAATGATAAATTTGTGCATTTAATATGATTGATAAAACGTTTGTCAATTAACATATATAAACAAACTGAATTGAAAGTTGACAAATAGAAATATAATATATACTTACTAATAATTCTAATTGCATGTTATATAATGTTTCTATACCATGCAAGTGCCTAATTTCAACTGCTTAATACATTCATAAGTTGGTCACTTATATGTTTATTTGGTTTAGACCGTGTATTGCATTTTATGAGTTTTTGAACTCTAAATGCAATTCAAGACTATGGATATTTGATCCATGTACTTTCATATATAAATGTTATATGGTGAACAGTCATAGTTTGTGTGGTACAATATTCGATGAAGTTAGTTCATTCGAAGTAAGCCAATAAACAATATTTAAGGTCATGTATTCAACTTAAATGATTTCAAAAGGATCATAATGTGTTAATATAACACAAGACCATAAACTACGAGATACATCTAAGAACTCGATCGTTGAAATGTCATCTTGATCGATTTACATAAAGTGCAACATATTTGATGTCTTAAATGTTAAGAATAATCGAATGCGCTTTTGTAAAAGGTTTATTATGATATTATAGTAAGGTTTTCTTTTGAATAGTTTGACCATTTGAAAGAAAAACGAATGTATAAGAATAGATGCAATTTAAGGTAAAGTTGGAATGAAGAGAATGAATAGTCACTTCTGCTTCATAGAGAAACATTGGAAACAAGAATTGTAATAATAACTGCTACTTGATATTGGAATATGAAATATTATTTTTATTTCAAAATGTATTTTCATATAGAAAATTGTTTTCTATAACATTTATTTCTTTGAGTTCAAGATATTTGATCAAAGAACTCTCCTCTGTAAATTAGTTGCAGCATATAAAATAAGTAAACAATATTAACAATATTAAGTGAATGGTGGACCTCTAAATTTAGTACACTATTATAGTAATGGCGGAAATAGTGGGAGCATGCCATATAACACCTAATGATTGCATCAAATTACGAAAATTATTTTCGTAAAATGTACCAAACATTATTTGTGAATAATGTGTATTTTTGGTATTGACTGAAAAATAGATATAACTATATTTCAATATGAGTATTATGAATATTCATTATGAAATAGAACTATATTATGGAATTTGTTTTTATAGTAAAAGTGATGCAACAAAAATACATGTGTATCTAATATTATTTACAATTGTTTTGGAATTATAGACTAAGCCGTAGTTTTGAGAAATAATTTTACTGTATGATTATGAATCATATGAAACAGGTTAATTATATCTCAAATAATTAATGGCTATGCATCCATTCAGTGGGAGCATCATAAGAGTTGATGAACTTTTTGAATTAATACATATTGATGTATGCAATCACAAGTCTATTAATACCAAAAGGGTCGGGTTCCATATACTTTGTTATATTCGTCGATGATTTATTACCAACATGAACATGTGTATTAGATACACATGTAGTAAGTTTATGATAAAATCATAGAATATAAAAGAAAAGTAAATAAAATAACATGCAATTGAATAAAATGATTTGATTTGGTCGAATAAGTGAGTATATTGGAAAGAGTTCCAAATGTACCTAAAAATGAATATAGATTCAATCTCAAAAGTCACTCCTCCATGTGATACATAATGATGCATCGATAAGGAGTAATCAGACTTTGTTGGACAATTTACGATTAATTGTGAGTGAAGTTGAGTTAGTTTCTTCCTATAAGGGCATGTACTTAAGAGTAGTACACAAGGTTGATATTATTTCATCTAAACAACAGTTTACAAAATCATACAAGATAAGGGTTTGTAATAAATCCCAACATATCCTAGGCCAAGGAGGTGGTAGGTTGTGCAAGTCAAAAGATTGCACGTAATAATTGTTCATGAGGGATCTTGTATGAATCTCCAAAAATTTGTTGGAAAGGTCTGTCATCCAATGACATATTTATGTTTTGAACATAATTTTTGTAAACTAAAATCAGTTTTATAAATAAAAGGCTCATAAAGCTTTTATGAATCCCTATTCTATTTGCACTAAGAAACAATTGTTGTTTCATGATATATCAACTTCATTGTAAAGGAATTTCTTTGAGAAATTTTTGATAGTTAAATGGAATTGGATCCAATCCATAGATAGAACTGATTATATGAGATGAAGTGAAATTAACTAACCTAAATGAACACATAGCATTAGAATGTCTAATAAGTATTCTCATACGTCGAAAAGAAACTATGAGTTTCTTATTAATGTCGAAAATATACATTACCCTCGGTTGTTCAATTAAACCATTAAGATTGTTGACTCTATATGGTATGATGTGCAAATCTGAAAGAATTCCAAGTACGCTATCAAAATATGATTTTGGTGGTCGTAACCAAAGAGATGTGTTCCATCGGCCGAGATTGTGTCTTTATTGGAAAGACTAATGTGGTTGGAATTAAATGAGCAATGTTGATAAGAATAATATCGCAAATTTCAATTGTTGAAATTAGCATAACAGATTCGGTATTCAACATGCTCAAGTTAATTCAGATTTACTCACAAAATTATCGCTTGATAAGACTTAGTGTTTGGAAGTTATGTATTAAAACAGAAAATTCTAAATAATGATTTAGAGTAAGCCGTTTACACATATTAACCAAAAATGCCTCAAAGTTAGTGGGAGCGATATTGGGTTTGTGAGTCTTTGGATATGATCTAAAAAATGATACGAATGTATCATTTTATAAGCATCAAGGTTGAATAAGTATTTTGACAGAAATATCAAATAGTTTGATTTTCAATCAAAGTGCAAAGGAAGCGTGTGTTCATAAGAAAGAACGTTAAAAGGTACATTGATATTTCTAAACTATAAGTAAACAACATGTTGTTGATTTTAACAATATGCTTGTATTAAAATCAACTTTAGTTGTTTTAATACTCAATTTTGGATTGTAAATGATGTCTTTTATGGTGAGTATAAAAGATATAGGGATTGTCCCAAAACAATATACAAGAGCACCCTATTAAAAGGGGAACATGTAAGTTGGATTACTTATGCATTAGCAATAGGAATTATCATACAGGTTATGTTGTGTATGATATTGTGTTTTGTTTATGTATTTGATACATGGAGAAAATATAAAATCCAAATTGATATCACTAAATAGTTATTTGAGGTGTTCTCGCTTGTTTATGAAATACTAGAGAATTGTTTATAGAAACAATGAATTCATTATGATAGAACGTTTGGACGCAAACTTTTATAAGTGATATTGAGTATAACATGTCAATGATAAAATTGAAGTTAAAATCTTTAATTTGAAATTGTTTCAAAATGAAGGTGATTGTGGTCGATTCAACGAAATGTTGAGAACATTAACTTGAATAGCGCTACAATAAACCAATGTATATAGATATAAATGCACAAATTTATAATTGATCCAAAAGTGATTCCAAATGTTGAGAATCCCATAATATTGTAATAAGATAACAATGTCATGAAATTGGTCATGATAGAACTTAAAGCTCACTAGAAGTCAAAAGACATACCTCGAATTGTTCCATATAATAAAGGCAGTTTATCAGTGTCAGAGAGAGTTAATCGATAAAGTAGATAATTAAAACATAATAGCATACCCATTCACTAAGGGACTGACCTAATTGGTTTTGAGAAAATTGATTGGAGAAGTTGGAATTAGATTCCATAATTGACCCTAAGTGCAAGTGGGAGATTGATAGAGTTAGGGGTTATGCCCTAGGGGAAATTATGTAATTTGCTACATATATCTAACTCGTTGACCAATCTTGTTCGAAATAAAAGGTATTTTCTTCCTATTATATACTTAATATAATGTGAATATGTTAATTAATTAACTTAATTAAAAGTATATTTAAAAGAAAAATCCATAAATGGTATATTTTGTGATAGTAGTAACAAAGTGTTGTAACCGTGAGTAATTTATCACAACGAAAAAAATATACCATTTTAAATGTTCCTAGTCAAGATGCATCGAGACTGGATATCGATGTATCCGTTGAGACTGGAGTATGTAACGCTCTCCAACTGTTGGGCAGTGTATTACTCATGACTTCTGGGGGCACCTAGGGGTTACGTACTAATAGTTATTAGATAACTATGGAATGACTCACTCCATAGTTTTCTGTTGGTTAATATAACAAAGGTCAAACAAAAAATATCGATGCGACTGATTTACACAGTTCTCTCGACTTGAGAATACCGTGGATCTTCAGTATGAAAGCTCCGCTTTGATTATAGTCAAATCATGGCATGACATCCATCGAATGACTATAGTTGGGTCGAATGGAAATATTGGAAGTGAAGCACTATTCAAGAGAGGATTCGTCTCCTCAGTTATATGCGGTTAGTATCACAGTCAACTCAAAGTCAAAGTCTCTAGCCAGAGCATTTTAGTTAATAATAATTGTTATTATTAAACCAAGGACTTTGTATTTGGACTATAAAGTTGAATGTGGATGAGGTTGGAATTTTGACCATTACCAAATTCCATAAGTCCAAAGTGATATAGTTTTGACGAAGAGAATTGGTGTAAACAATGTCACAATCGGGTAACGCTTATTAAACTAAAATTGGATTTTTACCGAAAATGAGTAAGCGATAAATTTGGCCATAATGTCACACCACCTGCTAAGTGACGTGTGAACGTTAACATTAGAATAGTTCGATGTTAATCGCTGACCAAATTTACACCCAAGAGTTACACAACCGAAATGATGAATGCCCTTAAGAACGAACGATTTAATTAGTTTATAATTGTTATAAATTAATTAAATTAATTAATATTTATGAAATATTAATCATAAAATTTAAATATGATTTGGGAAATAAATAATGTTATATATATTTATAACAGTTATAAATATATCGATCGATATACAATATCGACAAGCGATTAAATTAGATTTACTTGCATAGTATTTTGGCTTGGGCTTAGATGGGTTTAAGGCACATCATTAGGGCTGCAAAATTTCGGTTTTGGGAAGGTCTATGGGTGGCTAAAACATAGGGAATTGGCTTGGAGATAATGAGTTGAGATCATGTGAGAATGGGTAAAAAGGTTTTCCTCATTTTTCTCTAATACAACCCTATATATATATATATATCTAAAATAATGAAAAACTTTTTTTGGTCGCCATTACCTTCAACATCGCTGATCAAAACATATCTCTCAATCCACTTCAAAATTCTCAAATATATTTCAAATTAAAATAATATTATTTGATAATTAGAGGTCGGTGATTCCGGACTTGCAATTTGACGAATCAAGAACAACAAAAGGAAGGGAAGTCATTGCTTCAACGTGGATTCAAAGGCATCATTAAATTGGTAATTATAATTCATATTACAGTAATTAAAATTATATTCTATGATCCTATAATGAACAATTTCATATCTGTTTAAATATATTGCTACTATATGTTTAGTTAGGTGAGATTTTTGTAAGTAGATATGGTTGTCACAAATCAGTTTGGTTATGCGCATAATTTGTTTATTATACTATTTGATTTATATATAGACAAATGTTGTTTACTGTAAAAAATCAATTTTTTTCATTAATAATTGTTTTATATATATTTATTAAAAAATTCATATATATATATATTAGTGTATATTTCTCTCTCATAATAGCATATATGCATATATAAGATATATATATATATATGATTTAAAAATTTTAGTACACTTATTTATATATAATATGAATTTAAAATTTGAAAATTAATTATCATACATATATTCATATTTTTAAATTAACATTTATTGAATTTTTGAATTGTTTATTATATATAATATAATTATTACATTAAAAATTCAATTTTATATTTTTGAAAAATATTATATCTGTTTGTACCAAAATTGGGCACAACACTCTTCGGAAGTTTTTGAAGAGATAAAATGAAGAAAGTAAATGAAAAAAGAGGATCATCTAACAAAAACTCTAGACAACGGATATGTAAATGATAAAAATGCACAAAAACACAGGGATTTAGAGTGGTTCGGCGTGTTGCCTACGTCCACTATGAAATTGATCACTTTATTGATGTTTCTTTGATGTTTACAACTGATTGCAGCGGGTTATAGCGAATTAAAGTTATGAAATTCGAGTACAACAGCAGTAATGGAGTATGGGGTCGAATCCGGCAGAGTCTGGGCGTTGGAGCTTCAAAGATCCTTTTTCTATAGACCCTGGGGGTCTATTTATAGGTGTAGGAGGCTGATATTTCGCTCAAATCTCGGGAGACTTCTTCTGGCACTTGAGTGGGCCCACGCGACCAAGCCCGTGAAGTTTCGGCCCGATCTGTGATCGATACGAACGAATTTCGTATCGATCAACATTTCGTCCAATGGAGTCGAAACTTGGTGTGAACATTCTTTAGCATGTACGTAAGCTTCTGTGAAAATTTCGTTGCATTTGGACTTGTGGATCTCGAGTTATGATCGATACGAATTGGTGTTACTCGGCAGGATGTTTCGTTCGAATCGATCATTTCGACTCGATCATCTCGAATCGATATTTGCACGTGATCAGGCGATGACGTGGCGAGCATTCTTCGGATCGATCCTCCTTCTATTCCGAGTTGACCGAGTCGTCCCTTGAACTTCGCCTTGTTCGTATCGATGAAATTGTCTTGTTCGAATCGATCATTATAGCGCTTTTCGTATCGATCGGCAGTGTGCTCTGTTCGCATCGATTGCAGTGGCTTGTTCGTATCGATCATGGGGTCTAGTTCGTATCGATGGAAGCGCTCCAACTTGATGGATACGAAAAGTGATCCTCTGATGGATACGAATAGTGTGAGTCGATGGATTCGAACAAAGGCTCATTGATGGATACGAAGTGGCGCGTCCTGATGGATTCGAACAAACGCCTTTTGATGGATACGAAGCAGACATTGGACGATCGATACGAACTATGGCTTGTCGATGGATGCGAAGTTGATCGATTCGAACTGTGGCATAGTGATGGATACGAAGTCGAGGCTGCTTTAATCGATACGAAAGTGATGGACTCGAACTGGGGTTCGATGATGGATACGAAAATGGGATTATTTCCTTCAAGTTGCATCGATCATAACTTGAGCATACGAACTCAGATTGACTTGAAATTTGGAACGATGGCTTTCATGGCTTCGCTCGTCGTGTCTTGTCAATTGTAGCTTGATCTGGACTCGGGGAAAATTCATCGATATCCATGGTGAAACTGTGCGTACTCAATATTCGGGATGAGCGATCCTCGATTTTTAGCCAGTTCCTTGATATCTCGGCCTTGCCAAAAGGCGGGATAAAAATATCATTTCAGAAACATATAAAAAAATTAGGAATTTTTCAATAAAGTTTATTATTTCTAATAATTAATATTATTTTGGAAAAACTATTTATGATTTATTAAAAATAATAATTTAATTGAAAATTTCTTTAAAATTTTTTATAACCTTTCATTCATGATCCTAAAATTTATAAAATTTTAAAATTTGAATTTTTAATAATATATTATTTTATATTAAATAATTATTGTCGAAATCAATGTATTTGTTTTTAGAAATAATATTTCAACTTTGAAAAATCTCCAGATTTTTCCTAAGCTCTATTTTATGATCCTAGATTTTCGAAAATTGTAAAATTTGAATTTTCATTAATAGATTATTTTATGTTAATTATTTATGGATGAAAACATTATTTTATTCATAATATATACAAACTAAAATAATAAAATTATTATATTTGCAAAACTAAGTTAATTTTGAATTATAAATCATTTTTAATAATTGTTCTCTCTATTTCTATATATATATTTATCTATATATAAATGTTTTATGTTCATATATTATATATAATATATTTATACATACATATGTGTGTGTGTGTGTATTTTGTAACACATATACATGCACATATTTGAACAACATACATGACATACAAAATGAGTTAATATGTCTATTGCGATGTAAATCCCAAATCTACATATGGGTATATTATACCTTTCACGGATTATTATGTTACACATGCACTCACACATTTATGTATAAGATACATTTATGTATAAACTAAATCAAATAAAATTAATTTCATATCTTAATATATTTGAATTTAAATAAAATAAATGATTTTATTTAAATGAAATTTAGAAATGTTCTAATTCAGTTAGACTTCATAGGCCCAATAAAAGATCCAATAGGGTAAAATTTTTGAAATTTACCCATAACTTCCACTGCGGGCTAATCCAATTCCAACATTATACTTGTGGGTGTGATTGTAGCCCGTAAATCAATTAGGTGTGCTTAGTACCCCATAAATATAGTGGGTGTGCTTATAGCCCGAAAATCAAGTGACTCTGCCCAAAGGTCGGAATTCTGGAGGGTGTGTCTCGAAGCTTTGAAATCGAGATTGTATTTGCTTTTACCAGTTGAAAAGAAATTCGTACAAGGAATTGTGCGAAATTGGATGTAGGGTAACTCCGAACTGGTATAAAATCATGGTGTGTTCTTTCCTTTTTACTTTCACTGCATTTACTTTTATCTACACTTTGATCCTGTGATTGTTTCTGTGGTTGCTAATTAAATCATTCAAAGTAGAATTTTAGAGAAATTGAAAAACATTCATATAATCAATTAAATACTATTCACCCCTCCCTCTTTTGTATTGTTAATTTAGTCTTAAGATTACTATCCCGCTGACTCACAGAGGGTGAGATTGGGTATTAATAAATGAGCTTTGGAATTTAGTTTTAGATCTCTTATTTGGGCTTGATTTGTAGGGCTAAATTTAGAACTTCCTTTTTTTCTTTTTAGTGCAACTCAGTTGTTTCTAAAAGAAAAACAAAGGAAAACAAAAAAAATCATTTTCAACACTTTTTCAGGCTACAAAAGCAGAATACCAAAAGAAGAAAAAGTGCTTGCTAAAATAAATTCCTCTGCTTTGTTTGCGCTAAAAAAATTACTGCTTTAAAATAAATAATTCTGCACGTTCTGGTATCGTGTTCATATCACTTTTTTTTACTTCTCTTGCATTGTTGGTTGCTTGTATTTATAAAAAATTCATTTGTAGTTGCATTGTTAACCCACGTATAATTTCAGTTTTGCATCATTTCATCTTGTTTTTATTTTCTAAGGGCAACACCCAACTTCACATAAGGTGGAGATTTCATCACCCTTTCTTTGGCCTGCAAATTGCATTTCATTGTAGAAAATTGAATTAAATAATAAAGATTAGACATTGGACTTAAAGGTGTCGCAGACTCATCTAGGGCAAATTTGTATTTTGACAAGTTGATTTCTTTTAACAAACTATTTCTTGATGTTTAAGACAATGGCAGAGCAACAATCATTTATAATTATTATGGTGATTTGTAAAATATTATATTAATTGTTTCTATGAAGGTACTTAAACCTTCAGTTGCATTGCTATGGTGATTCGTGGTGCATTGATAAATCATGTCCATTACCTGACTAAGAATCGTTTCATTGAATTAAGTCAGAGTGTCAAGATACAATTTTGGATAAGGAGCTACTAAGGACTGAAAATTTCTGATTAAGTCCTTGCATTCATTTAGTTGTATTAGTTTCATGCATATATAAAAAAAATCAAAAAAAAACATTTTCTTTCCTTTTCTCTTTAAAAAACAAAAAGGAAAAAAAACATTTATTTTTAAGGAAACAAAAACCAAAATCTAAAAAAATCATCTTATTCTTAATTTATTTTTCTTTCTCCACTTAATCTTCTCTCTTGTGCATGAGTATTTGGATTCATGACACTTATACGAATCGTTTAGTGCAAATGAACAATCTTTCAACTAAAGCAAATGAAAATCCTCCTCGAACTCTCATGGACAGAATTTTCCCGATCGAGTGTCTATCCTTTCTTGCAATACATTACCAATCCCAACATGTAATCATTTTGAAATTCATTCAAGTTACATTAATACACTTTCAAATTTTGGCAACTTAGAAAATGACGATCCTTATATATTTTAATGAAATTTGACAAGTTTGGGCGACTATAAAACTTCAAAAATTATGCGACGATGGAATAAAACTTAAGTTAATTCCATTCACACTTATCGATTATTCTGATAAATGTTTGTATATCTTGCTTTCAAATTCGATTAAAACGTAGGACGAATTTGTAAAATATTTCTTAAAGAGATTTTACCTCTTGGAAAAATAAACCAAAATTCAAAATAAATTGTATATTTTCATTAATTTAGGAGGAATCCTTTGGAAAATA
The DNA here is from genome assembly GCA_030737815.1 of Allium fistulosum. Lineage (NCBI taxonomy): Eukaryota > Viridiplantae > Streptophyta > Magnoliopsida > Asparagales > Amaryllidaceae > Allium > Allium fistulosum. The sequence goes on from JASFAW010000014.1 coordinate 14,361,334, forward strand.
CTTTGAAAGATTTAAGGAACTTTTAATAAAATGTCCACATAACAATTTTGAAAAATAGACTCTTTGCCAAATTTTATACGACGGGCTTGAAAATAGCTCTCGAACAATGCTTAAATCAATGTTCCAAGGAAAATTTTTAGCAAAACATCACGATGCCGCTTGGCAATTCCTCAATAATTTAGCCAAAAAAACAACTCAATGGGAATGATCTAACAAGAAAACAATCTATTCAAGATCAAGCGCATATTTGATAGGGTCATCATTGGCCTTAGAAGCGAAAATCGATGCTATGATTAACAAATTTAATAACCTTTTATCATCTAATCAACAAGTTTCTCAAGCTTCGTGTTATAAATGTAATAATCCAAACCACATTGCCGATCAATGTCCTCACTCGTTAGAACAAATCAACGCTTTTAACAAAGTTAGGAATGATCCATTCCCTCCAACATACAATCCCAGTTTGAGAAATCATCCTAACTTTGCTTGGAACCAAATCAATTCAAACACGAATTTGGTTCGACCATCTTTTCAAGTATTTTCGAACAAAACTTTGAATCCTCCTTTCTAACCAAATCAATTTCAACTATAATTTGCACTACATTCCCAAAACCAAGCATCACAATCTTTTGTTCCTCAAGGTGACAGACGAATGACAACACTCGAAAAAAGTTTGGAAAATTTGAGTAAAGCAACCACTCAAAACCTTCAATCAAATAACAATTTGCAAAATTTGCTAACCTTATACATGCAAAATATGAGTCAATCAATCTTGAAATTCGAAATGAAAATGAGTCGGTTAGCCATTTCTATAAATGCACAGGAAAGAGGTACGTTCCTGAGTCAACCGATTCCAAACCTTAGAAATCTAAACACAAGCTTAATCCAAGCTCATATAATTCAAGATAGTCATGTGAGTAAAATGGGCGCTATCACCACTTTGCGATCCAGTAAATAAATAAATAACCTAGTTGTCAATCCAAATGACTGAATGAAAGTTCCTCTCGACACTTCAAAAACCACAAATGATTCCAGTAAAAAGTTCAAGTCTAACATCGAACCAAATTCTGAGTCTAATTCTTTTCCAACTCAAGTAACTGAGTTTCGAATTCCATTTCCACATCTACTTCGACCTAAGAAACATTTCGATTAAATGGAAAATATTTTAGAAATTTTCAAACAACTCAAAGTGAACATTCCTCTCTTGGATATCATCCAACAAGTCCCAACGTATGCTAAGTTTTTGATGGATTTGTGCACCCAAAAACGACACACTCAAGTACCTAAAAAAGTCTTCCTAGCGGTCGGTCTAAGTGAAGTCTTGTCTCAATCTATTCCTGTGAAATACAAATATCCTGGTTGTCCCACAATCTCATGTACGATAGGAGACAAGAAAATCAATAAATGCTTGTTAGACTTAGGTGCAAGTGTAAATTTGCTTCCATACCGTGTATCAACAGCTTGGTTTAGGAGAGCTTAAACCAACAAAAGTAACCCTTCAATTGGCTGATCTTTCTATAAAGAAACCCATAGGTGAGATTGAGGATATGTTGATTAAAGTAGGAGAATTCATATTCCTCGTTGATCTCATTATCTTATAAACACAACCTGTAAACATCTCATTAGCCAAATTCTTTGATTTTTTGATGACCCATCTTAGCTACCTCGAATGCTTTAATAAATTATTGAAATGGTTTAATGAAAATTTCCTTCGGTAACATAACCATAGATCTTAACATTTTCAATTTAGAAAATAAATCAAACGAACCATTCAACCACACTTTGGAAGTTAGTGCTATTCATAAAAACTTCAAAAATAAAACAACTGACCTTAATAACGAAAACGAGGTAGAGAACGAACAACTGTTTCAAAACATGCCAAACAAAATCGAAGACACACTTCCATTCGAACCTCTCACCGTTGAGTCCGAAACTCAACCAATTTCTTTGATTGAGCAACCTCTTAGGTTAGAGCTCAAACCTCTTCTTTTTCACCTTAAGTATGCATATTTAAGTGTTAATAAAACTTTTCCTTTCATAAGTTCTTCTGATCTTTCTCTTGACCAAGAAGCATCTTGTAACAACCCGTATATTTGGACCATTTAAATTGACAATAATCCACCCATGTCAACTTAAATAATACAAAACACGAATCGTTATGGGATTATAAGTACATAAATGTAAATGAGAATCAATACAACATCACAGAACAGTCACAGAATAATGCAGCGGAAAATACATCATCATAATAGCAGTTCATGAAGCCACTATATAATATACAACAATGTCATAACATCAAGTGACTAATGCCAAAAATGTCCAACAGACTAGGACATCAATATAGGAATAGAAATAGACTGATAAAGATAGATGCTAAGCCTTCAGCATCTTCAACCAACCTTGATCAGCAACTGGATAGCTTCAGACTGACCCGAGCATATGCAAAAGAAACACTCGAGTCAGGACTCAAAATCTTATACAATTAAATCAAGTGCAAGGTAATAGTTCATAACTTAAAGATGGGTGAAATAACATCTCTAAGGATCCGATAAACCATCTATATATACAATAGAATACGATAGGTAGATAATGTCTAATCAGTAAAGTACGATATTAAAATAGTGTTAAGTCATGGCCCATACCACCCTTAACACATTTTTATTCCCAAGAGCATATACAAGACCGTAGTTTCCCCAAAACCGGAAGTCACCAGAGGGCAATCCATATACTAAAGGTACAAACAAAACGTAGTGGTCGCGAATAGGATAATTAGTATGACAAGGTACATGAGGCGATACCAACTAGGATACTAGTAGTTGCGTGATCCGGACTGATGTTGAGCATAGCAGCTACTATCTCAACACCGCGAAACAACACTCCCAAATCAAGGGGTGCACCCAAATCGAATCACAAAAGTAATAGATATGGTATCGAAGAAGTGTGTCCGCTAGAGGTGGCGAACCTCAATGGCCCGGCGCGGCTCCTGTTTTAGTCATGTCAGGGGTCGTCCAATATCGTTCTCTTTCTTCAGTCAACGCGTTCACCAAACCATCCACTTCATTCTGGATCAACACTTCGCGTGTAATAGTTATTAAAGTGGTTTTTGGTATCGACAGAGAGTATGTCCATATCCGATCCCGGTCTCTTTAATAACTACGTATTTATTGCCCAATGGTCGGTTAACTTAACGTTTAAAACAAATCAAAGTCCGAAAGTCAAGGTGCAAATTTAACTTCCAAATTTTGACATTTCACGATTCAATTTATTTCGGATATTTAAAATCATATTTCCAAATTAAATCTGTAGTCCAAACATTTGAATTAACAATATAATTAAGTATTCAAGTTCAATTTAATAACTCACTTATTAAATTTAGTTCAAATCAATTAATTCAAATTTACCGGTTAACTAAGTTCGAATCGTTAAATCAAATTCTATTTATCTCAATTCATATTTACATTCATCATTACATTAAATATAATCATAAATTTGATTAAATCAATTTCATTAGATTTAAAAATCATTTACCTTTAAATTGTCGCTAAATTCAATCCATAAAACTTTAGTTAGTTTCGTATTCCATTTTAAGTCAAAATTTCCTAAATCTAAATTTATTTATAACAAGTTCAAATCTATTTAATTTAAAACTCAGTTTAAATCTAAATCTACCAATTTAATAAATTAAATTATTAAATTCTAAAACTCACCTGTTTTAAATCTTATTTCAATCAAATTCTCCAATTCATTTTGCTTCAATTAAATAGATTTATTAATCCGTTCAATTTAATCCATTAATTTATTCCAATTAATCCATTAATTTATTTCAATTAAATCCATTAATTCATTTTAATTAAATCCATTTATTTATTTCAATTAAATCCATAAATTTATTTCAATTAAATCCATAATTTTATTTCAATTAAATCCATTAAGTCGTTACTTGATTTCCAACAAATTATTAAGTCCATTTCTTAATTCCAAATAGATTCCAATTTCAAAACAATTTTTGTTGACCAATCGGGTTTCTTTTTTTTTTGTCTATCCTAGGCCAAGTTATTTAAGTGGGTATTTATCATTTCAACCCGATATCATTTAATATAAAACAAGGCATAGCAAAGGGAACTTGCAGTGTGATAACTGGGATGGTGTCAAAGTAAATAAACAAGCAATAGCAACCATACATATCAAATTAACAATTTATTCAAATAATCCCGAAATAACCATATTAACCTACATTAGTTAATTATGCAAATTAATATAATTATTCCTAGAATCCTACGGATTAAAGATTATTACATTTAGATTTTTACTTGGTGTCCGTTATCAATTTCTATATCAATCGTACTTATCAATTTTAATGTCACTATTAGTTACCCTAATTAACATCATATTACATTTCAACATGTTTAATCAATTTAAACAATACATGGCGCCAAATTTTTAGCAATTAGCAATTTATTTCAACCAAATTTTAACAATCAACAATTTAATATCCAGATTAATATTAACAACAATTATCACTTGATTGTCATAGCATAATAGATTGAGTCGTGAATGAAATATTCACCTTTCGTGGTTGGAGAAGATGGCGCGGCACGAAGATGAATAGATAAAATAGACTCTAATAGGCACGACGCAAAATGAACACGAACTGCAATTAAAACAACAATTAATCAATAATTCGTTTATTGCAGTATATATATCAAATGAATATATATATAGAATCATACCAACCGACGAAGCAAGATAGATTCGACAAGCCGGATGAAAATACTTATACTTCCGGATCAATAGCAGTAGTTGAAACAATATAGCAACAGTATGTGAGCAACCCAACATTTCAAAATTATACTGTTATAATATAACAGTTATGTATATATCTCTACTGATATATACAGAACTGATGCACAGAGCAGTATTTCGGGACGTGGGGCATGGGTTGGCAGCGCGCATGGCGCGGGTGAGTTGGAGGTGGACGAGGCGGGCTAGGCGGGCGAAGGTGGCAGGCGGGCTGGCATGGGTCGGAGCTGAACGCGGGCTGGAAGGCGGACAGGGGCGGTTGGTGGCTGTGGAGTTCAGGCGGAGTAGGGTGGACGTGGGTGCTGGGTGCGGTGACTGGGCTGGTTGGGAGCTGGGTGCGGCAGTCGGGCTGGGGCGGAGTGCGTGGCGTGCAGGCGGGGTGGGGCTGGGTGGTGGCGGGGCCAGGTAGGTGGGCGGAGTGTGCTGGCGCGGAGGGCTGGGTGGTGGCGGGGCCGGGTAGGTGGGCGGAGTGTGCTGGCGCGGAGGGCTGGCATGGGCGGAGGGAGTCGGAGGCGGAGGGCTGGTGGCAGTGGGGCGAAGGCGGGGAAGGCGGAGCTGGCTGGGGACGTGGGCGCGCGGGGTGCTGGGGCGGAGGCCTGGCGGAGCGGGGCTGGCGAAGTGGGGCAGTGTGGGCTGGGGTTGGTGTGGGGCGGTGGGTGATGGCGGAGGCATGGCGGAGCGGGGCTGGCAGGGACGCTGCATGAGCAGTGGTGGCACGAGGTGAGTGGGTGGTGGCGGAGGTAGCTGGGTGGTGGCGGAGTGGCTCGGGAAGGCGAGGGGAAATGGTGGAGGTTCATTTGCAGTAGGCAAATAAATGGGGAGAGAGGAGCTGAGTAATAACATGTTTCATATGGCAGTGAATGAAAACAGAAAAAAGAAAGAAGAAAGGGAGGAGGAAGAGAAAGGAAAGGCAGAGGAGTAACGTACCAATTTTCTTCTGAGGCGAAGTGAAAAGTGATGAAGGCAGAGGAATTAATGCAGGGCAGAGGGCAGATATATACAGAAGTTTACAGTCCCCGTGCAAATCAAATGATGGTTTGTCACAGTGCCTATTGAGTTTCTGAAGGGTCATTTGAATTTTGAGCGGGAAAAAGATAGGGTACCGGTTTGTGTGGCGTAACGGACCAGTTTGTACTCCGTTAACCAATTAATAGCTTGCAACGCCGAACTCCGATTGACACAAACAAATATACCGTTTTGATCAGCGCGACGAGGCGGACACAACGGTATGAAGATATTGGTGGTTTGACATTGTTTGCGAAGTGGCGAATCTTATTAACCCATTTGCACGAGTGAACATTTTAACTAGCAATTAAAAGCGAAATTTGACGAAACAAAATGCGCCATCATGATCAGAATATTTTTCTTATGCAACATTGCGAAAAATATTTGGGTTCGGACGATAGAAAATTTACACATAAAATTAAAACAAATATGTAAATTTGACGAGCGAAATTTACTACAATATTTTTCGACGAAATTTGGCGTACACCTATGTCTATCTAGGCGTATTCCAAATGTGAAGTTTGAATGGTAACGGAAATCGTTTGTGAATTTTTGAAATTCCTATTACGGAGAATGCAGCAAAACACCGAAGAATAAGGTCGACGGAGCTAAGGATATCCGAATTTTGAAAAACGAAAAATGACGCCTTTGTCAGAAAATGATTTAGAATTTTCTATGTAAAAATATTTAGGTTCGGAAGATGAAATTTTCACGGTTTTAAAATGAACTGTTGTGCAGTAAAATGTGCACGAAGTTTACTGCGGTATTTTCTGACGAAACTTTACCCATATCTACAATCATCTAGGCGCAATTTAGAAACAAAGTTTGGACGCTGATTGAAACCGTATGTAAGTTCCACATTTTTAATTAAAATAACGGTTCTAAATTTTTTTAAATTGGGTCGGAATTTCAGGGTCGTTACATTCTCCCCTACTCAAGACTTTTCGTCCTCGAAAAGGAACAAAGTAAAGAGTGGAAGAACAGATAACAAAGATACAAATGGATTCAGAATAGATTATTGAATATAGTGAAGAGTATAGAATGGAATTTACCTTCAACAAACAATTCTGGATTAGAATCCCGGATACTCTCCTCGGTTTCCCAAGTGCAATCACGATCATCGGGACTCCATTGGACTTTGACTAGGCTAACCGACTTCCTTCTAAGTTGCTTTGTATCCCTATCAATAATACGAAGTGGTCTCCTCTCTATAGTCAAATCCGGCTCAATATCAACCTCATCTAACTGAGCAATAGGAATGGTCATGGATGGATCGTGTATAACTTTCCGAAGATGTGAAACATGGAAGACGTTGTGCACGCCCTCAAACTTCTCCGGTAGTGCAACTCTGTAGGCTAGTGTACCAATTCTCTCAGTGATAGTGAATGGTCCAACAAATCTAGGAGCCAGCTTTCCTCTACGACCAAATCGAATAACATTCTTCAAAGGTGATACCTTAAGGAATACCTTATCCCCAATCAGGAATTCTAAATCTCTTCTACGCCTATCAGCATAGCTCTTCTGTCTATCCTGTGCGGTCTTCATCTTCCTTATGATTTCATTTACCTTCTCGGATGCTTCTATAATCATATCAGGGCCAAGAATTAATCGGTCACCAGGCTCAATCCAACAAGTTGGCGATTTGCATGGCCGTCCATATAAAGCTTCGAACGGTGCCATATCGATACTTGCCTGAATATATAAAGGTGGTTAAATTTCAATTCAAATTTACTTATTCAAATTGAAATTTTGATTTACCTGATAACTGTTATTATAAGTGAATTCAACCAAATGGAGATGGTCTTCCCAAGATCCACCGAAGTCAATAATGCAGGCTCGAAGCAGATCCTTTAAAATCTGATTCACCCTTTCAGTTTGGCCATCTGTTTGAGGATGATAAGCTGTGCTCAGATTCAGATTAGTGCCCAAGACGTCCTGAAATGCCTTCCAGAATTTACTAGTGAATAAAGGGTCTCTATCGCACACAATACTAGATGGAACCCCATGGAGTCTAACAATCTCTCTCATATATATCTCGGCCAAACTCAAAGCAGTACGAGTGGTCTTAACAGGAATAAAGTGAGCAGATTTTGTCAACCTATCAACGATCACCCATATACTCTCGTTACCTTTTCTGGTCCTCGGTAATCCATCAATGAAGTCCATAGAAATCTGATCCCATTTCCAACACGGAATCTCTAGGGGTTGAAGTAATCCTGCAGTCTTCTGGTGATCGGCCTTAACTTGTTGGCAAGTGGTGCATCTACTGACATATATAGAAATATCCCTCTTCATCCCACTCCACCAATATAAACGCTTCATATTTCGGTACATCTTAGTGACACCAGGATGAAATGAAAGTGATGACTGATGGTTTTCTTTAAGCACTTCTTGTCTCAATCCATCGACATTGGGGACGCAAATACGATTGTCAATCCTCAGAACTCCATTACTATCTATCTGTGCTCCCACTTTACTGTCGGTATTTCCAACTCTACCAAGAACTAACTCCTTCATGCGATAGAGCAAGGTGTCCTCATATTGTTTGTCCTTGATGCGATCCACAAGAGATGGGGAGATAACAAGCTGAAATAGCATGCCTTCTACAAGATTACAGCATGACAATGCTTTGCTACGGCTCAAAGCATCAGCTACAACATTTGCTTTCCCAGGAGTATAATTGATATCGAGATCATATGCAGCTAAGAATTCAAGCCATCGAACTTGTCTCTGGTTCAAATCCTTCTGAGAAAAGATATACCTCAAGGACTTATGATCGGTGAATAATTCAAATTTAATTCCCAAAAGATGATGCCTCCACAATTTCAAAGCAAATACAACTGCAAGAAGCTCTAGATCATGAGTTGCATAGTTTACTTCATGGATCTTCAACTGGCGACCAGCATAAGCAATAACCTTTCCGCTTTGCATAAGAACAGCGCCTAAACCTTCTCGGCAAGCATCTGTATAGACAGTTAATCCTTCACTTCCGTCGATTACCGCAAGAACTGGAGCTGAAGTTAACTTACACTTCAACTTATTAAAAGCTGACTCGCACTTCTCACTCCAAATAAACTTGACATCCTTTCGGGTTAAAGCAGTGAGTGGGGCAGAAATCCGGGCAAAGTGCTCAATAAATCTACGATAATAGCCGGCCAAGCCCAAGAAGCTACGGATATCAGTAGGAGTTTTGGGAGTCTCCCAATCCTGTAGATAAATTTCAAATTAGAAAGGGATAAGAGAAATTGAATAGAAATAGCGAATAGGATAGAACTTACATTGATTACGGCGATCTTAGCTGGATCGACCGAAATCCCATTTTTAGAAACTATATGGCCCAGGAATCTCACTTCGTCTCGCCAGAAGTGGCATTTAGAGAATTTGGCCTTAAGTTGATGATTTCGGAGAGTTTCCAGAACATAAGCAAGATGTGTCTCATGCTCCTTCTTGTCTTTGGAGAAGACGAGAATATCATCACTGAAAACAAGAACAAACTTGTTAAGAACATCGCGGAAGACTCGATTCATTAAGTCGACGAAATAAGCAGGTGCGTTGGTCAAACCGAATGGCATAACCAACCATTCATAGAATCCGTTTTCGGTACGGAAAGCTGTCTTATGAATACTATCTTCTGCTACCCTGAGTTGGTGGAACCCAGTGGCAAGATCAAGTTGGGAGAAAACTTTAGCTCCATGGAGCTGATCGAATAAATCATTGATGCGAGGCATCGGATAGCGGTTCTTGAGAGTGCGTTTGTTCAGCTCCCTGTAATCAACACACATGCGAAGGGACCCATCCGATTTGGTGACAAATACAACTACTGCGCCCCATTCAGAACAACTTCTCCTAATCAAACCCTTAGCGAATAGATCATCAATTTGAGTTTTAAGTTCAGCTTTTTCTTTAGGCGCCATCCTTCTGTGAGGAAGAACTACAGGAGTAGATCCAGGAATAAGGTCAATGCGGAAATCAATTTCCCGTTTAGGTGGTAGGGAGTTGACCTCTCCAAATACATCGGGAAATTTCTGAACAATTGGGGTAGTACTAAGATCATCCGGGTGAGCATCAAGGGAGGATATGAAGCTTCCGGCATATTTCTGCGGTGATTTGCATTCAATGACAAGCGGTAGGCCCTTGTCGTTGACTAGAGAAACAGAACGAGCTTTGCAAGAAATAACAGCATCGAATTTCCTTAACCAATCAGCACCTAACAAGATGTCAAATGCTGCGAAGCCAAGTACATAAAAATCCCAAGTGAAACGGTATCTTCCATACAAGAGCACAACCTCTTTACAAATTCTACTGAGGTTGGCAAGTCCTCCAATAGGGTTGGAGACGCATAAGGAAGTAGTAGCAAGAGTAGGTTCTAATTTGAGCTTATTACAAAGATCAATAGATATGAAGCTATGAGAAGCACCAGTATCGAATAATACCCTAATAGGTAAATCATGTAATGAAAAAGTACTTCGTAAGGTACCTTGGTCATCCTGAGCAGGCGGTGCAGGAGTGGTGATGGCAAAAACTCCAGATGGTGTGCCACGCTTGTACAGTGGGCAGTCTTTCTTGAAATGACCCGGTTGGAGGCAGACATAGCATAAGTCTTTCCTAGTCATAGAAGGTGGTGGAACAACAGCTCCGGTAGATGGACAACTATTAGCATAATGGCCCTTCTTATCGCATTTGAAGCAAGTGATATTAGCAAGGTCGATTGGGCTTTTCTGAGCATATCCCAATCCAGTAGTCTTCTGCCAAGCTTTCTTTTGTTGATCAAAGTTCATCTTCCTCTTCCCGAGTTGGCTAGAGGAGGGCTGAGTAGGAGTAGCCTTGGCGGTAGGTCCCCTAGGCTTTGCCTCGTATCTAAGAGCATAGTCAACAAGCTCTGTGAAGGTGCAATGAGTGTGGCCAGTAAGCAAGTCATAATACTCTGGTCTAGCTCCCAAAATGAACTTCTCGTTCTTTAGAAGCGGTGTATCAATCAATCCCGGGCCGAACTTGGAGAGTTCGTTGAATTTCCTCTCGTACTCAGAAAAAGTCATACTGCCCTGCTTAAGATCCATAAAAGCTCTATAAAGTTGGGTTTTCCCAGCAGCGGGCATCCATTGTGCCGAGAAAGTATCCCTAATCAAAAGATAGACTAAATGAATAACATTCCAAAGATTTTAAAAGAAGAATTTAGACTACGAAATCCAAATAATTTTATACCTAAACTGGGCCCAAGTGATGGTGTTCTCCTCGATACGCGAAGTAACTGATTCCCACCAATCTTGCGCGGCATCCTGAAGTTGCCAGGCAGCAAGTTGACGCTTCTGAGCATCAGTGATCTCCAGACCAAAAAATATCTTCTCTAAACCTTTAAGCCATTGCTGAGCCTCAATAATGTTCTCGGATCCAGAAAACTTAATACCTCCCAGTTGTGAATACTCCTTACTAAGAATGGTGAATTTGACAGGAGCTGGAGCGACAGGTGCAGCCTGAGCAGGACCATGGCCCCTTCCTCCCCTATGGTTTCCTCTGGTACCCATCCTGAAATACCAAAGAGATTGTTAAAGCCAACGGATAGAAAATCATAGAATTTTAAGGAAGGTCTAATCAATGAATCAAAAGAAGTTTGAAATGAAAGGATTTGGATATTGAACCGATTCTCCTCATTCTAGGGTATTGCTACCCTATCTCTAATGAGTTTATATATAATCCCAAACTAAGGTTTTTAGGGAAACCTGGCTCTGATACCAACTGTAACAACCCGTATATTTGGACCATTTAAATTGACAATAATCCACCCATGTCAACTTAAATAATACAAAACACGAATCGTTATGGGATTATAAGTACATAAATGTAAATGAGAATCAATACAACATCACAGAACAGTCACAGAATAATGCAGCGGAAAATACATCATCATAATAGCAGTTCATGAAGCCACTATATAATATACAACAATGTTATAACATCAAGTGACTAATGCCAAAAATGTCCAACAGACTAGGACATCAATATAGGAATAGAAATAGACTGATAAAGATAGATGCTAAGCCTTCAGCATCTTCAACCAACCTTGATCAGCAACTGGATAGCTTCAGACTGACCCGAGCATATGCAAAAGAAACACTCGAGTCAGGACTCAAAATCTTATACAATTAAATCAAGTGCAAGGTAATAGTTCATAACTTAAAGATGGGTGAAATAACATCTCTAAGGATCCGATAAACCATCTATATATACAATAGAATACGATAGGTAGATAATGTCTAATCAGTAAAGTACGATATTAAAATAGTGTTAAGTCATGGCCCATACCACCCTTAACACATTTTTATTCCCAAGAGCATATACAAGACCGTAGTTTCCCCAAAACCGGAAGTCACCAGAGGGCAATCCATATACTAAAGGTACAAACAAAACGTAGTGGTCGCGAATAGGATAATCAGTATGACAAGGTACATGAGGCGATACCAACTAGGATACTAGTAGTTGCGTGATCCGGACTGATGTTGAGCATAGCAGCTACTATCTCAACACCGCGAAACAACACTCCCAAATCAAGGGGTGCACCCAAATCGAATCACAAAAGTAATAGATATGGTATCGAAGAAGTGTGTCCGCTAGAGGTGGCGAACCTCAATGGCCCGGCGCGGCTCCTGTTTTAGTCATGTCAGGGGTCGTCCAATATCGTTCTCTTTCTTCAGTCAACGCGTTCACCAAACCATCCACTTCATTCTGGATCAACACTTCGCGTGTAATAGTTATTAAAGTGGTTTTTGGTATCGACAGAGAGTATGTCCATATCCGATCCCGGTCTCTTTAATAACTACGTATTTATTGCCCAATGGTCGGTTAACTTAACGTTTAAAACAAATCAAAGTCCGAAAGTCAAGGTGCAAATTTAACTTCCAAATTTTGACATTTCACGATTCAATTTATTTCGGATATTTAAAATCATATTTCCAAATTAAATCTGTAGTCCAAACATTTGAATTAACAATATAATTAAGTATTCAAGTTCAATTTAATAACTCACTTATTAAATTTAGTTCAAATCAATTAATTCAAATTTACCGGTTAACTAAGTTCGAATCGTTAAATCAAATTCTATTTATCTCAATTCATATTTACATTCATCATTACATTAAATATAATCATAAATTTGATTAAATCAATTTCATTAGATTTAAAAATCATTTACCTTTAAATTGTCGCTAAATTCAATCCATAAAACTTTAGTTAGTTTCGTATTCCATTTTAAGTCAAAATTTCCTAAATCTAAATTTATTTATAACAAGTTCAAATCTATTTAATTTAAAACTCAGTTTAAATCTAAATCTACCAATTTAATAAATTAAATTATTAAATTCTAAAACTCACTTGTTTTAAATCTTATTTCAATCAAATTCTCCAATTCATTTTTCTTCAATTAAATAGATTTATTAATCCGTTCAATTTAATCCATTAATTTATTCCAATTAATCCATTAATTTATTTCAATTAAATCCATTAATTCATTTTAATTAAATCCATTTATTTATTTCAATTAAATCCATAAATTTATTTCAATTAAATCCATAATTTTATTTCAATTAAATCCATTAAGTCGTTACTTGATTTCCAACAAATTATTAAGTCCATTTCTTAATTCCAAATAGATTTCAATTTCAAAACAATTTTTGTTGACCAATCGGGTTTCTTATTTTTTTTTGTCTATCCTAGGCCAAGTTATTTAAGTGGGTATTTATCATTTCAACCCGATATCATTTAATATAAAACAAGGCATAGCAAAGGGAACTTGCAGTGTGATAACTGGGATGGTGTCAAAGTAAATAAACAAGCAATAGCAACCATACATATCAAATTAACAATTTATTCAAATAATCCCGAAATAACCATATTAACTTACATTAGTTAATTATGCAAATTAATATAATTATTCCTAGAATCCTACGGATTAAAGATTATTACATTTAGATTTTTACTTGGTGTCCGTTATCAATTTCTATATCAATCGTACTTATCAATTTTAATGTCACTATTAGTTACCCTAATTAACATCATATTACATTTCAACATGTTTAATCAATTTAAACAATACATGGCGCCAAATTTTTAGCAATTAGCAATTTATTTCAACCAAATTTTAACAATCAACAATTTAATATCCAGATTAATATTAACAACAATTATCACTTGATTGTCATAGCATAATAGATTGAGTCGTGAATGAAATATTCACCTTTCGTGGTTGGACAAGATGGCGCGGTACGAAGATGAATAGATAAAATAGACTCTAATAGGCACGACGCAAAATGAACACGAACTGCAATTAAAACAACAATTAATCAATAATTCGTTTATTGCAGTATATATATCGAATGAATATATATATAGAATCATACCAACCGACGAAGCAAGATAGATTCGACAAGCCGGATGAAAATACTTATACTTCCGGATCAATAGCAGTAGCTGAAACAATATAGCAACAGTATGTGAGCAACCCAACATTTCAAAATTATACTGTTATAATATAACAGTTATGTATATATCTCTACTGATATATACAGAACTGATGCACAAAGCAGTATTTCGGGATGTGGGGCATGGGTTGGCAGCGCGCATGGCGCGGGTGAGTTGGAGGTGGACGAGGCGGGCTAGGCGGGCGAAGGTGGCAGGCGGGCTGGCATGGGTCGGAGCTGAACGCGGGCTGGAAGGCGGACAGGGGCGATTGGTGGCTGTGGAGTTCAGGCGGAGTAGGGTGGACGTGGGTGCTGGGTGCGGTGACTGGGCTGGTTGGGAGCTGGGTGCGGCAGTGGGGCTGGGGCGGAGTGCGTGGCGTGCAGGCGGGGTGGGGCTGGGTGGTGGCGGGGCCGGGTAGGTGGGCGGAGTGTGCTGGCGCGGAGGGCTGGCATGGGCGGAGGGAGTCGGAGGCGGAGGGCTGGTGGCAGTGGGGCGAAGGCGGGGAAGGCGGAGCTGGCTGGGGACGTGGGCGCGCGGGGTGCTGGGGCGGAGGCCTGGCGGAGCGGGGCTGGCGAAGTGGGGCAGTGTGGGCTGGGGTTGGTGTGGGGCGGTGGGTGATGGTGGAGGCATGGCGGAGCGGGGCTGGCAGGGACGCTGCATGGGCAGTGGTGGCACGAGGTGAGTGGGTGGTGGCGGAGGTAGCTGGGTGGTGGCGGAGTGGCTCGGGAAGGCGAGGGGAAATGGTGGAGGTTCATTTGCAGTAGGCAAATAAATGGGGAGAGAGGAGCTGAGTAATAACATGTTTCATATGGCAGTGAATGAAAACAGAAAAAAGAAAGAAGAAAGGGAGGAGGAAGAGAAAGGAAAGGCAGAGGAGTAACGTACCAATTTTCTTCTGAGGCGAAGTGAAAAGTGATGAAGGCAGAGGAATTAATGCAGGGCAGAGGGCAGATATATACAGAAGTTTACAGTCCCCATGCAAATCAAATGATGATTTGTCACAGTGCCTATTGAGTTTCTGAAGGGTCATTTGAATTTTGAGCGGGAAAAAGATAGGGTACCGGTTTGTGTGGCGTAACGGACCAGTTTGTACTCCGTTAACCAATTAATAGCTTGCAACGCCGAACTCCGATTGACACAAACAAATATACCGTTTTGATCAGCGCGACGAGGCGGACACAACGGTATGAAGATATTGGTGGTTTGACATTGTTTGCGAAGTGGCGAATCTTATTAACCCATTTGCACGAGTGAACATTTTAACTAGCAATTAAAAGCGAAATTTGACGAAACAAAATGCGCCATCATGATCAGAATATTTTTCTTATGCAACATTGCGAAAAATATTTGGGTTCGGACGATAGAAAATTTACACATAAAATTAAAACAAATATGTAAATTTGACTAGCGAAATTTACTACAATATTTTTCGACGAAATTTGGCGTACACCTATGTCTATCTAGGCGTATTCCAAATGTGAAGTTTGAATGGTAACGGAAATCGTTTGTGAATTTTTGAAATTCCTATTACGGAGAATGCAGCAAAACACCGAAGAATAAGGTCGACGGAGCTAAAGATATCCGAATTTTGAAAAACGAAAAATGACGCCTTTGTCAGAAAATGATTTAGAATTTTCTATGTAAAAATATTTAGGTTCGGAAGATGAAATTTTCACGGTTTTAAAATGAACTGTTGTGCAGTAAAACGCGCACGAAGTTTACTGCGGTATTTTCTGACGAAACTTTACCCATATCTACAATCATCTAGGCGCAATTTAGAAACAAAGTTTGGACGCTGATTGAAACCGTATGTAAGTTCCACATTTTTAATTAAAATAACGGTTCTAAATTTTTTTAAATTGGGTCGGAATTTCAGGGTCGTTACACATCTCTTTTTTCAATTCTTTCGAAAAACAAAGACGCGATTGGGTGGTCCCTTACCAATATTAAGGGAATTAGCCCAGTAATTGTTCAACGTCGCATTCACTTAATTGACGAAGTCAAGCCTACTCGTGAAGTGCAACGAAGGATTAACCCTAAAATGAAAAATGCGATGCAAGAAGAAATTCTTAAGCTCCTTGACAACGGTATCATATATCCCATCTTCGATAGTTCGTGGGTCGCTCCAATTCACGTTATACCAAAAAATATGGACTTATAGTTACCATGAATGAGGCAAACGAACTCATTCCAACCTATACTTAAACGGTTGGCGTGTTTGCATTAATTATAAAAAATTAAATGCTGCAGCATGTAAAGATCATTTCCCTCTTCCTTTCATCGACCAAATGCTTGAACGATTAGCCGACCACAAATTCTATTGTTTTCTTGATAGTTATTCCGGTTATAACCAAATTCCAATCGCTCTCGAAGATCAAGAAAAAATGACTTTCACGTGACCTTTCGGCACCTTTGCTTATCGGCGTATGTCGTTTGGATTTTATAATGCCCCTGCGACTTTCCAAAGATGCATGGTCAACATCTTCTCTGACATGATCGAACATTTTTTAGAAGTTTTCATGCATGATTTCTCTATCTTTGGAGATTCTTTTCCGAAAGCTTACATCATCTTGAGTCAATTCTAAATCGATGCAAAGAGAAACATTTAACTTTAAGTTGGAAAAAATGCTACTTTATGGTCAAACATGGCATAGTCCTCGTACATGTCGTTTCAAATAAGGGCATTGAGGTAGATAAAGCAAAATTCGATGTTATTTCAAATCTACCCATTCCAAAATCCATTAAGGATATTCGATCATTTCTAGGATACGCTGGGTTTATCGATGCTTTGTGAAATATTTTAGCAAAATTGTTCGACCTTTGACTACTCTTTTGGGAAAAGAAATTTCTTTCGATTTTAATTTTGATTGAATGTCTTAAAAATGAACTCATTTCTGCTCCAATCATCTGCTTGCCCAACTGGGATATTTCTTTCAAGATTATGTATGATGCTTTGAACTATGCGATCAGTCCTGTCCTAGGACAACGCATCAACAAAATCCTTCACGTCATTTACTACGCTAGTATGACTTTGAACGATGCTCAACTCAACTACATAGCCATCGAAAAAGAGCTTCTAGATGTAGTTTTTGCACTAGAAAAGTTCCAGTCTTATTCGATAGGCTCATACATCACGGTCAACATTAACCATTCCGCTCTTAAGTACCTTTTTGCAAAAAAGGATGCTAAATCTTATTTAATTCATTAGACCCTTTTACTCCAAGAATTTTACCTTATGATCAAAGACAAAAAAGGATTCAACAATGTTATAGCCGACCACTTGTCTCATCTTCCAAATGCACCATCTTCTTACCCATCAATGAGAACTTTCTCGATGAACAACTCTTATCAGTTTCCATTTATTCGTGCTTTGCAGGTACATCGAACTATTTAGTCACTAAGGAAACCCCTTCGTTTTGGTCCAAACGAGATAAATATAAATTTCTATCCCAAGTGAAATATTTCTATTGGGGTGATCCATACTTGTTTAAGTATTGTTCTGACCAAATCATTTGACGATGCGTCCCAGATAGCAAAATAAAGAGTGTTCCTTCATTTTTTCATGACCAAGCAGTTGGTGGACATTTTGGTTCTAAGAAAACCGCGGAAAAGGTGCTCCAATATGGATTTTATTAGCCTACACTTTTCAAAGACTCGTTCGAGTTTTGTAAAGCGTGTGCCATTGTCAAATGTTAGGAAAAATCATGAAAAGAAACATGATGTCTTTGACCCTCATTCTTACGATCGAAACCTTTGACGTTTGAGGAGTTGAATTTATGCAACCATTTCGTAACTCTTTCGAAAATCTTTACATTCTTCTTGCCATCGACTACATTTCTAAATGGGTTGAAGCCATTCCATGTAAAATAAATGACCATAAAGTAATTGTGAAATTCATAAAAGAAAACATCTTTCTAGGTTTGGCACACCTCGTACAATAATAAGTGATAACATAACCCATCTTTGTAATCAATCTTTTCGACCTTTAATAAAAAAATACTCGATGACCCACAAGTTATCCACTCCTTATCATCCTCAAATTTGTGGTCAAATTAAAGTTTCAAATAGACAAATCAAACAAATTTTGGAGAAAACTGGTAATAAAAATCGAAAAGATCGATCTCAAAAATTGATGGATGTGCTTTGGGCTTATAGAACTGCCTTTCAAACTAATCTTGGAATGTCCCATTTTCGATTAGTATATGGTAAAACGCTTACCAGTCGAACTTGAACATAAGGCATTATGGGCAATAAAGAATATAAATTTTGATCTTGAAAAGACCGGTGAAAATAGAAAAATGCAACTTAATGCATTATAAGAGATTAGGAACGACGTGTATGAAATCTAGAAAATTTACAAGGAAAAAACCAAAGTTTTTCATGAAAATTCAATCCTAAGAAAAGTGTTTTTGCCAAATCAAAAGGTTCTTTTGTATGACTCTCAACTTCATTTATTCCCTAGGACGTTAAAATCGAGATGGACTGGACCATATGTGGTACGTACCTTTTTTCCATACGGGGCTATAGAAATAGAAAACCCTAAGGATGGATCGATTTTTTAAGTCAATGGTCATCGTTTAAAGCCGTACTTGGAATTTGTAAGTGATCGAGAGGAGGAGCTCGTGATTCTTAATGAGCCACAGTACGTCTAGTAAGGAATTTTAACTCTCTTGTAAATATGTATATATTCATCTCCTTTACACTCATTATATCATGCATTGACTATAGAGACATAGTCAAAATCAAGTGTGGGGAGGTCTCATGTTTATTTTAACATGCTTTGATTTTTGAATATTTCTTTCCTTTTTTCAAAAAATTTGCATTTTAATTTTCCTAAAAAAAATTTCAAAATTTTTTTACATCATAATTTATTTTTGAATAGGTACGTTAAAATAAGCATATAATTTTGGTCACTCGATTGAAATTTTGGGAAATTACTAGTCTCGGCGAATAATAAAATAAAAGTTCGTATTACAAGCAATTATGGTGCAACTAGTATATAGGGGGACTCATGGGTGATGATTATGAAGTGTTTTCTTAATTGTAGTCTTCATTTAAAAAGTGGTTGATTTAAAGTACATACATTAATATTTTAATCCTTAAAGTTAAGTGGTTCTAAGATGATTTTGCAAAAGTCTCTCTAAAAAAAGAAAAATAATAATAATAAAATAACATCTAGAGTCAGTGTAAACACGTAAGTCTCTACACTCGCCACGCTCTATACTCTTCTCACGTAAGCCCGCAGGGCAGTGCATGAATCGTTTATTTGGCCTCGGTTTTCAGAGTTAGGTATATGTATATCTTTAATAATAGTTGTAATAGTTTTGGTGTCACACTTTTTTGGTATCAACGTGAACTACCAAAAACGCCCCTCTATATATTACCAAATCTTAATCACTTAAAAATAGGATCTAATATTAAACTTCTTTTACAAATTCAAACGCCTCTAAAAATAGGATATAACAATTAAACATGCTTTGAAAATTCAAAATGCTCCTAAAAATAGGATCTAAAATTAAACTTTCTTTACAAATTCGAAATACTTTTTTACAAATATACAAATCTTAACATCACTTGAAAATAAAAAATCATTTTTTAACTGATTTTAAACATATACAATTTATAAGGAAAACAATTCATGCGCGAATCGCGTGCCATAACACTCGTATAAATAATAATAATAATAATAATAATAATAATAATAATAATAATAATAATAAATACTTAGAGTCAGGTGTTTACACATAAGTGTGCACACTCGTCACGCTTTGTACTTTTCTCACGTAAGCCCGCGTGACAATGCATAGATGGTATAGCTAGCCTCAGTATTGAGTTAGGTGTATGTAAATAATAATAATGTTAATATTAATAATTTTTTTACAAATAAGAGAGAGAGTAAGCAATTGAAACCTAAGTATTGTCTTGACTTTACTGATTGACTTGTTTTACAAATGGAAATTAAGATACCACTTTGCAAACTTTGACAATTGATCAAAGAATTTATTTCATAGTTGCACTATGTTATCAATTGAAGCAACTAGCCAAGCTAGAGTCTAATTGTGATGATAACTTAATTTTTGTTGAAAGTTTTGATTAGTAAAAGACCAAAATTTTTTGATGACGACCAAGGCTTGTATATTACTATTTCATGTCAATTTAAAAAGCAAGTTCTTTATATTGTAAATAAAAACTTGCATTCATATCTTTGTAAATAAAACATACATTTGGTACTTGGCATATTGCATATGGATTTTGGGGGTAATAACCACTGAAAACCCTCATGAGACAACACTCGTCCTAAGTGACACCTAGAGGTTGAACGACTTGTTGCATACGCTCAATACAGTCGTGTGTCACACAGAAGAGGATATATCCTAGTTTTAGCTTATTTGAGGATGAATAAAAAGATAAGTGTGGGGGTATTTGATGTACATATAAACATTTATATTTTTGCTCTCATAATTATTCTTCTTTTATTAAAATAAATGACATATTATGGCATTTTTACATATTTTTACCAAAATATAAGAGTGTTTTCAAATCATTATTCACTCATCTACCTTTGGGCAAAACAGGCATTTTTTGCATGCATTAATTGTGAGAAAATTTATTTGCACATTTT
Source organism: Allium fistulosum (assembly GCA_030737815.1). Taxonomy (NCBI): domain Eukaryota; kingdom Viridiplantae; phylum Streptophyta; class Magnoliopsida; order Asparagales; family Amaryllidaceae; genus Allium; species Allium fistulosum. The sequence goes on from JASFAW010000014.1 coordinate 14,382,212, forward strand.
AATTTATTTTGTAGGAAACTGAGTGCAAATTAGAAGAGGCTTCATGGATATATGCATGCACAAATAGTGGAAGCCAATAGAATGAAGAAAAGAAGAAATTAATTCAACATGAAGGAGCCCACTTACCCACTTGCTAATGATCACATTTAAAAGCAAAAGCACATGTTAGTTGGGGTTTAACTAAATATTAATTATGACTTGGAGGCCATACAAAGTTAAGGGCATTTTTGATAGCTCCCTAAATAGAGATTAGGGTTTTAGACGTGTATAAAAACCCTCTTATGTTTCATGTAATGGAGATATCTTTTACGCATAGTTATAGCCACCAAATTGAAATAAAATTTCTCTTATCTTTAATTACTTCTTAGCCTTCTCTTTTATTTTGTGCACTTTTATTTCATGCTCTTTTTTATGCTATTTTGTTTCATGTTAGTATATTAGATTTATTTTATGCAATTAGTGTAGATTTATTTTTATGCAATTAGTTAGCTCTCTACTTCGCTCTCTTTAATTAGTTTCTCTTTTCATTTTGTTTATGTTAAAATCAATGTATGTTGATATGAATTCAACTATGAGAAGTTAAACTCCTTCAATTTAGGGATAATGAAGCTCTTATGAATCATGTTAAATCAACCTAATGATTTCATTTATGATCTCTTGTTTCATGCTTAATGTAAATTTTGATGTTGATGGAAATTTGTTGTTTATTAGTGAATTCGATATCCTACGTTGTTAATTACAAATAGGTTATGCTTAGTCAAATATAAACACAAGTTACAGTTTCATTTGAATAATTGATTTTGATAATGAAAGTGAAAGTAGAATCAAAATTTGATGTTCTATATTATTCGATCAAAAAATGGTAAATAGGTCATGCTTAAATTAGATTTTATTTTTAATTTCATACTCATTTTCATTAGATTTGACAAGTGGGTTTGGATGATGTATTAAAGTTTGGTGGTTTAAGTTATGTTAGTTAATATCACAAATATACCATACTTATAACAAATACATCAACTAATTCTAGATGTGTTAAAAAAAGAGATTATAAATTTACTTCGTGTTGATTTATATGAACATGAGAATGGATTTCCCTCCAAATTGCCTTTTAATCTCATTGTTTTTATTCTAATTTCTTTCTAGTTTTCCTACAATTTTTAGTTAACACATTTGCAAAACTTTTGGGATAGTTTGATTGAGTAATTTTAAAATTAGTGCTTTCCTTGTGGGATCGACCGGTACTCGTATACATACTACTATTGTATGCCATGCACTTGTGGTATTTTTATTTGATTAAATTTGGTAGTTTTCTAAACGATAGAAAATCCATCCAAACAGACATCCAACTCAGAGTGTGCCTAGAGACCAATTTAGGCTTTGTACACGTGTAAGCGGTCCAAGGTTATTATTATCCTAACTAGTCATCCCAAACATTCGACTCAGAGCGTTCGTAGAGACCAATCGAGGCCTCGTACATGTGTAAGCTGTCTGACGTTGTTGTTATCTTAATTGTTCAAACCGAAAATGCAAAGCGCAAGAAGCATATTTTCCTCCCCTCCATCCCGATCATGGGATTTCGAACCTTGACCTAAGTCCTTAGTTGTTCCTTGATGCATTCGCTATAGATGGTGGTTGCTTCGGCTGCACCATCACATTTCTATTCCTCACGGCTATTGAAAGTGGATGCTACGAACCAGTTTCTCGATCAGATCATGAAGGTATCTGCACTCGTTCATTTCATGTCCATCCAGCTTATGGAAGATGCTAAACTTTCCAAATCTTCTCTCCGAATCAGTGGGCTGCCTTCTAGCCGGCTTTGGGTATGGGATCTGCCTCCCTAGTATCTAGGTATATCCTCTTCGGGGTCTTTGTTAGATCAGTGTAGGAAGAGAACATTGATTCCCTCCTCAACCGTTTCGATTCTTTAACATTATCATCAGCTCTTCATATTCATTTATCCTTGCTATATCTTGCTCCAGAGAGTCCGTCATCCACGACGTTAATTTTAACATCCTCCTCAACTTCAATGTCTTCTTGATGCAAATATCTCTCAGCATCATGATAGAATTCCATAAGGTCCACTGGCGGATCCTTTTCCACAGTAATCTTAATGCCAGTCTTGCTTGTAACTCCTAAAACTGCCACCATCAGAATAACGGATGGATCCAGCTTATCAACTACAGCAGCTGCCGCGTTAAACCTAGTCAAGTAGCTCTTCATGGTCTCTCTAACCCTTCGCTTCATGCTCGATAGCGTCATCACATTCTTTGGTCGTAAGGTGTGAACTCTGAACTGCCTTATGAACTCATTCACCAAGTCGGTCCATATGCTTATGGTCCCATTCTCCAACTATTTGAACTATATCGCTGCTATATCTGTAAAGTATAATGGGAAGCACCACCCCATTACCTCCTCAGAAGCACCCAACACCTCCATATGTCGGATGTATCTCATCAGGTGAACCGTTGAATCCATCTACCCACCATACATTTCCAACATCGAAAGCTTGAAATCGGGAGGATTCCTTGCATTCCGGATGTTACGGGTGAATGGATTTTTGTTCACATCTTCCAAATTCCAGTCTGGCGGTCCAACTCTGACCATTCTTTTGATCATCTCAGCAATCCGGTTGTTGTCATCTAACGGAAGTCTTAGACCACCAGCAACGTTTTGCCCCTAATCTTGTAAGGGAACTCCGGCACGTATTCTGGCATACTCCTCTGGTTGCACATTTGCATTCTGACCTGCTTCTCAGGTTTCATTCTCTTCTCTATTTCTATGGAGAAGCTCTAGCACATACTCCTTCGGTCGTTGCTCATTCACATTCTGATCTGCATTTCTAGCTCCAACATCGTTTTTTCCTGACATTCTAGCACATCCCAAGCTCGCACAACATTGCCCCCGAGTATAATCCTCTTGGTGCCGAGAGGATTTAGGTCGATACCAAGTGGTACTATTCATGGGGACATCATTCTAATTATCTTCGCTCTAGCTCTAGATGTTCCTACATTAGTTCATGGTCCTTGGTTCTGAATTCCAACAGTCCGAGCTATTCTTTATTGTCTAATCCTTTAGAAGAATCCATTTAGTATTTCCTATTGTCGAGCCACTATTCCAACTTGAATTTCTTTCATTGTTCTCTTCATCTCCTCTCTGGTTACATAGATGGAATGATTAGAATTTGAGGACACCTCCTAACTGCGCCCATGCTCTGGTTGACTTTCTCCAATCTTAGATTTAGTGTTAGGTCTCTTCATCTTCTCCAAACTTAAGATCCTAGCTTTAGGTTGTGAAATTTAGCTCTTTCTCAGAGAAAGAACCAAAATGTTTGGACCAAAAATGCACAAACATCACCCAAGTATCAGATGAAAGCACTAGTTCTAACAACAATAAAGGAAAAAGCAGAAAAGTAAAAGGAGACACAATAATTTTTTTATGGTTCAACGTAATCTCCAGCCTACGTCCACTTTAATCTTTGTTATTAGTTGTTCTCTCTCAAGATTACAATTAGTTATATTAGATCTGAGCACCATCTAGTGGATCTCAGATTTACAATAGAGTTTCTAGAGTGTCTTTGAGGTAGGAAATAGGAGTGAAGAAGAAGCAGAGTCCCAGATCTATTTTGATGGGAAATTATCAAAAAGATAACCCCCTTTTGATTGCATCTAGGCTAGAATATATAGGGAAACAAAGGTACAAGATCAGAAGCCTGCTTGGATTAAGGTCAAGGAAGTAGCTCGATGTTGCACAAGTGAACCCAAGCGCCCACGAGCCAAAAGAATAACTCGGTACCGAGTCATTTGACTCGGAACCGACCGATTTTCATAATGAAAAAGCTAACTTCTTCATTTGCTTGCTGTTCTATCTCTTTATTGAGTTGTTCGGTCTCTTTTCCATCAATTTGTAGTTAATTATAGCGATCTTTTTGATAACTGCATTATTTTCTTTCTTCTCATCGATCCTTGAAATTTCTCATCCAAACTTTGGAAAAACCACTTGACCACAAGTTGTTGGAGTAGTATAAGAGGTGTATGGTGTTCAGGAGGCAAAAAGAGGAGAGAGAATAGGTCGGTGCCGACCTAAACAACTCGGCACTGAATTGTGTCCTTACCCAAATTTCCACTCAAACTTCTTGAGTTCAACTTTCTAGTCCTTCATAGCTTGCTTTCAAGTCTGTGAATCATTTCATCCTTGTTTTGATCTTCTAAGTCCAATTGAAATCTGCTTGGCTAAAAAGAGAGTTAACAATTATGAATACTAATATTATCGAAGAAAGCTCGTCATAATAATTCACATCACCAAGAGGAACTTCAATCCAATGCTCTACCAAAATTGGTTTGGACCTTAACTAGTTTTGAGGAACCAATTTTGAATAGAAGTCCATGTATCGGTAGTTAGAAAATTCCATGCAACGATTCAAAGAACATTTTTTTAAGAGAATCTACGAAGACTCAATATAATTGAAGCATATATGTTCGTCAACGGAAATTCTATCGGTTTAGTAAACCGTCGAACGAATTTATGTTAAAATAACCGCAAGCGCATGACGTACAAATGTTAGTACGTGGCGAGTACGGGTTGATCCGTAGGGAATTGTTAGATTTTAAATTTCTATTCAATCAAATTAAACCAAAGTTGAAGAGAGTGTTAAGCTAGAAAATGAGAAAACTAACAAACTAACAACTACAAAAGTGAATGAAAACTATGAGAATAAAATGACAATTTAGAGATAAATCCACTCTCTAGATCATATAGTTCAACAAAACATGAAATTATGATCTCTCTTTTTTGGTCATTAGTGAGTTTAATTGATGTGTTTATCATAAGTATGACCTATTTGTGCTATTAATTAGCTCAACATAAGCCATCAAACTATAACACACCTCTTAAACCACTTATTAATTCTCATGAAAAATGACAACAAGTTGAAAGTAAAATCTATTTTAAGCATGGCCTATTAACTATTAATTAGAAATATAGATCATCAAATTTTAATTTTAAAATAACTTCACTACCATAATCATATGTAAATGAAGAGGTATTTTTTTGTGATTGTTTAAGCATAGCCTATTTGTTATGAACAACATAGACTATCAAATTCAACATGAAACAATAAATCACATCAACATTCATTTTTCCATTAAGAACAAAAAGAGAAAACTAGTTATCAAAATGCTGAAGCTACATAATTAGAGAGCTTCATTACCCCTAAATTGAAGGGGTTTAGCCTCTTATTTTTGTTATCATATCAACAATTGTAGCATGCAACATGAAATAAAAAAAGAAGGAAAAAGAGAGCAAAGTAAAAGAAGAACTAACTAAAAAGAAATAAACACTAATCTACTTGCATGAAAGATAAATTTACACTACTAACATGAAAGGAAAAAACATGTAAAAGAAAAGAGCATGTATTAAATTGCATTAAAAAATTACATAAAAGAAATGGCAAAATAGCCATGAAAAGAAAGAGAGCTCTCATTTTATTTTTGATCCTAAACTAAACTAAGAGAAAGAGAGCCTAAAAGAAGAGAGACTAATTACATGAACATAAGGGGTATTTATACATGTATGAAACCCTAATCCATATTTTTTGGAAATGCCCAAACTACCCCTCTAGGAAGTGTGGTGGCCAAGTAATCATTAGCATCAAATAATCATCATTTAAGTGTGCATGAAGCTTTAATGGTCTTTTAGCATGTGCGTTTTCTCTAATTTGTACATTAAGGTAGGTGGGTACGAGGAGTCCTTCATGATCCATGAAATGAATTATTTCCATCTCCATTCCTTTGTATTCACTCTTGTGCATACATATATCTTCATGAAATCACTTTTATGTGAAGCCAAATTCCTACAAAATAATATAGAAATTTCCAATTAAATTTTCTCAAATTAATATATGCACAAAAATGACATTTTGCCCCTATATGAAGATGAATATATGACGATTTGAAAATAATTTGAATTTTGATTTTGTTATCCTGCCTTTTGGAAAGGCCATGACACCAAGAACTTGACTAGAAATCAAGGACAGTTCATTTTGGAGATCGGTTATACGCAGGCTCACTATGGATGTCGATAAATTTTGTCGGGGTCCGGATCAAGCTACAATTGATATGATAGGGCCAGCAAAGCTATAAAAGCCAACGTTCTGAATTTCAAGTCAATCGAAGTTCGTATGCTCAAGATACGATCGATACGAACAGAACAGTTGCGATTGATACGAACAAAGCAAAGACAATAGATACGAACATAACAGTTGCGATCGATACGAACAGAGCAAAGACAACCGATACGAAGGAGACAGCCTTCAAAAAGTGCAAACTTGCATCGATCATAACTCACAATCTACAATTCCAAATGCCACCAAATTTTCACAGGAGCTTGCGTATATCCTCAAGAAGGTTCATGATCGATCTCGACTCGATTGAACGAAATTTCAATCGATATGAAATTTGTTCGTATCGATCACGGACCGATTGCAAACCACATGGGATCGATCACGTGGGCCCACCCACGTGAGAGAAGGGGTCTTCCGAGATCTGAGTGAGATATTTGTAGCCTACGCCTATAAATAGCAGCCGAGGACCTACTAAAAAAGGACCTTTTGGCTCTTTGATGTCCAGACTCTGCCGAAACCATTGTTGCACTCAAAATTCACCATTGTACTCGAACTTTACTATTGTAATCCGCTGTAACCAGAAAGCAAAAGTTAATAAAAGTCAATCATTTCATAGTGGACGTAGGCAACACGTCGAACCACTCTAAATCTGTGTGTTTCTGTGCATTTTCTTATCTATTTACTGGTGTGTTTGTTAGATCTACCTCCCTTTTCATTTATTTTCTTCATTTAATCTCTTCAAACACATTCGAAAGAGTGTTGTGCCCAATTTTGGTACAAACAGGTTTAAACATGTTAAAACACCTAATATGATCGTTTATTTAATTTAATTCGATAAAATATGGTAGTAAAATATGCATATTTACGTGCATATCAAATGTCCCCACACCTATCTTTTTATTCGTCCTCGAATAAAGAAAGAACTAAGATAAATCAGTTTTCGTAGGGAGCACGATTGCATTGAGCGTATGCAACAAGCCGTTAAACCTCTAGGTGTCCCTAGTAGGATGAGTGTTGTCTCGTGACGGTTTTCAGTGGATACTACCCACAAAATCCAAATGCAAGATGAAAATATATACAAAATGCAAGATTTATTTACAAAATGATGAATGCAAGTTTTTGAAAATATATACAAATGAAGAATTTACTTTTAAATCGACACAAATAAGTTAAATATAAGTTTGGTCATTATCTTGAAAATTTAAGTCATTTACTCGTCAAAATTTCCAACAAAAATCAAGTTATCATAGCAAATAAACTATAGTTTAACTCGTTGTTTCAGTCGATAACACAGTGTAACTATGAAATGGATCCTTAATTGATTATCAAAGTTTTTCAAAGTGGCATTTTTATTTCTTTTCAATAAAAAGTAAAATCAAATAAGTAAAAGTAGTGCTAGGATTTCAATTGCTTACTCTCTCTTTTTTTGAAATTTTATTGATATTTGCAATATTCATATATGCCTAACTCAGGTAAACTAAGGCCAGATATACCACCCTGCACTGCCTTACGGGCTTATGTGAAGGGAATACAGAGCGTGGCGAGTGAACACACAAGTGTGAACACCTATTGACTATAAGCATTATTAATAAAAGAATTTTTGTATACATACACCTAGCTCAGATAAACTGAGGCCATATATACCGATCATGCACTACCTTTCGAGCTTGCGTGAGAAGGGTACAGAGCATGGCGAGTGTACATACAAGTGTGTACACCCATCGAACATAGGTGTTAACAAAAATTTATACATACATAAAAATATATATTTTTTCTTTTCTTTTGTATTTTTTGTGAGAGAGTTTTGCAAAATCATCTTAGCACCATTTAACTTAGAAGATAAAAAATGTTATCTCCTTTACTTTAAATCCACCACTTTTTTAAACAAAGATTTTCCATTAGGATAGACTTCATAATTATCACCCATGAACCTTCCTATAAACTAGTTAAAATATTGTAACTTGTAATCAAACTTAATTTTTATTTTTGTTAAGACCAAAAAAATTTCAAAAAAAATTCATTTTAATAACCAAAATTTATACTAATCTTATAGTGTTTCTTCAAAAATAAATCAAAATGCTAAAGAAAGAAAATTTGTTTTTGGGAAATTTTTTTTGTTTTCTGTTTTTTTTTTTTGAGTTTTGGAAAGAAAATGAAAAAAAATTAACTATGAAAAATCGAAAAGAAGATGAGACTCCCCCACACTTGATTTTGATTGTGTTCCTACAGTCAACCCAAGTGAAAGGAGAAAAATAAAATAAAAACAAAACATATATTTACATGAAAAAGATTATTATTTACAAGACATTAGAAAGTATGCCGTTAAAGAGTAAATGAACCGATCTTCCAAAGACCAATTCATTTGTCTCGTCAAGTATATGAGACACAGCTTAAGCTCGGAAAACCAAACCATAAAAGGTTTCAAAATTAACCGTTGACTTGGAAAAACGAATGTCGTTTTATTGAAAATCGTATGAGTTGTTTTATTTTCGATGATTTTCGGGGTTGGTAAAACAATTGGTTGAAATTCAAGTTTATTTTCACCAAATTGAAATTCAAGCTTATCATTGAAAACTTCTTCAGAATTATCAATTTCAAAATCAAAATGGTGATTTAAATCTTCCCCATCGGAATTTAACAACTCGTCGTCGCAAAGTCCAAAAAATTTGTGTTCATTAAATTCATCTTCCTTATTTGGATTAACAAAAACTTCAATATATGTATCGTGTTCAAAATCCAAATTTGTTGTATTCAAAATTTCAAAATCGGAGAAAGGAAGATCAAATTTTAAATCGAGTTTCACACCCTCAAAAGAATTAAAATCCAACTCAATTACCGCGTTTTCAACAACTTTATTAAGACAATCATTTTCAGTTTCAAAAGTTGTTATTTGAAAATCGTCGATTTGGATAGAAGGTAGATTATCATTTGACTCATCGCACATTGGGATTTGATTTTGTTGTTCACGTATTTTTTTGTATGTTTCAATCAACAAATCCGTGTGATCATTGTAAATTTCATTCATTTGCTCAACAAAGTCAAATTTGTAATTATTAACTTCAAATTTTCACTTTGAACTTGTTGAGGGCAACAATCGTTAATTTCAATAAACGGTGGATTATTATTTGGTTCTTCACAAGTTGGGATTTGATTTTGTTTCTCAATAAATTTTTTGTAGGTTTCACGCAACAATTCCTCTAAATCTTTTTCCATTTACTCGGCTAAATCAAATTCATGATTATTAATTTAAGAATTTTCAATTTAAATTTGTTGGGAAAAAAATTGTCAATCACACCATTTTTTAAACTATTCCCATTGCCAAATTCATTTAGAAAGTGGTTCACATTTCCATTTTGAGTTTGAAATTCATTTTGGAGTTCGAAATTGAATTGGCATGGGTTATAATCAAAATCATTTGAATTTTGAAGTGAATTCAAAATTTGATTATTTTGAAATCCTTGACTTGAGTTATTGCACAAATAGTTCATCCTTTGATTTTGTAGTGTAACGAGTTCAAGTAAAGATTCTATTCTCGTTTCAAGAGTTGAGAATTGATCATTATTTTGAAACTTTTATGGTGCAAAATCCGAATTGTTCACTACAAGACACACAGTGTATTCCAACGGAGCCTTTCGACGGCCTCCAACGTCATTGACCAACGTCTTCCAACGTCCAGTGTTTTCTCGTATATTTTATTAGGTAAAAACTGTAGGACGTTGGTAGACGTTGGCGGCCGTTGAATGACGTTGGAAATCCGCGAGCAAAACAGAAGCCCAGCTTCTTCTTCCCCATTCGGCTGAAACCTTCCCCCCTCCCCCCAATTCCCAAATTTGCTTCGATTCCGACCCCCCCCCCCCCCCCCCCCCCGCTGCTCTGACGATCAACGGCTCCTCCGACGACTCCAAGCCTCCCTCTCGTCCTCTCTAACTCCCTAATCTCTCAAGAAAAGGTATAAACCCTAATCCCTATTTTTAATTAAATTTGTTAAATTAGTGTATAAATGTTTGTATTGCCTTATTGTATGTATAATCTAGTTTATTGAGGCATAATTTATGTTATTAACTTATGTATTGCAAGATTATATATATTTAAGTTTGTGTTAACAATAGAATAATGTGCATACAATTAGTTTTAGGTTTGTTTGGAAACGTTAGTTGTTAGTGAGCATACAATTAGTTTATGTATTTTAGAAAATTTCAAAAACGATATTTTATATTCATGAAACCCTCAGAGTGTCTTTCGGCCCCGTCTGATAAGTATTGTATATGATCATTATGTGTATATTTTTGTTTTTAAATTAAATTTACAGAGGCAGTCGGAGAGGAACTCAGCCAATAGGAGCAGAACCCTGTCACACATCGTGGTGGTTCCAAGTCATTTCAGCATCACCGAGAGGACTTGGTATATTTATTAATTACGATAATAATTTAAAGATTTTAAGTTCTAAGTTGTAGATAATGTAACAATATATATATAATATATATGTATATGGACATATTTCAGGAGAGACAGCGTGGTGGTGCTTCTGTGAGTTACTGGGATGTTTTCACGCATACTCATGCGTTGAGCCAGATCGACGAAGCAGGCACCGTTTCATACTCCTGGGATCACGGTGCCAAAGCGCAGTCCGCATATGTAAGTAACATAATGACTTAACACTTATATAAGTTAATTAAAATAATGTTATCTAAATTCAACTTATTTTGCATAACAGCAAAAGTTTCAGCAAGCACGGACTTCCATTCTCGAGGGCTCTGGGCGCGACGAGTTGACCGCCGATGAGGAGGACGCTATTTTTGAGTCTGTCATGGATCCAGCGGCACATGGCAGACGCTATGGTTTTGGGAATCAATCGGTAATAACTTTAACTTAAATTTTAAAATAATTATTCTGAACCAACTATTTCACATTGTGATGGATTATAGTAGACACGAATTACAATTATTAAACACTGATAATTTAAATTTTATTTACAGGCTAAGACGGCTCAGATTGAGTATCAGAGGGGTCAAGATAAGGAGGAGATTTCACATCTCAGAGCCTAGGTCGCCGCGCTCAAGGAATGCAATATCCGCACCGAAGCCAAGACGGAGGAGCTGAATAGGCGTCTTACGGAGTTTATGGAGCAATACGGTCGGTTTTCGTCTTCTGGTGGTTCTGGAGGAGAGTGATTTCAGGTATGATTTGATTTGTTTTGCTATGGACATGTATATTTGGAGAGTGTGAGGATTTGATACATTCTGATGTTTTGGATGTTGGTTTGGATGTGATTTTTGAGATGTTGACGTAGTAGTTTGGATATTGTTGGATTGGACGTTTTATTGGATGTTGATGTTGGATGGTTTATGTTGTTTATATTGATTTGTATTGTGTATATTAATTAGTATATATGCTTATTACTTGGATTTACTATTATGATTGATTACATGTGAGATATGCTATTGTATATGTGCTCGAAATTGAGCTTTTATGAGATATACGATGTTGGAGGTGGATGGAAGCATGCATTGTTGGTTCTGTAAAAAAAACACCCAGATTTCCAACGTCTTCCAACGTCCACCAATGGTTTACTGGCACATTTATTCCAACGTCTTACAACATCCTCCATCGGATCTTCCAACGTCTTCCAATGTCTTTCCAACGTCTATTTGGTCAACATCTTCTTCCACGTGGACAACCTGAACCTTGGAAGACGTTGGTATATGGACGTTGGGTCCGTTGGTAGACGTTGGATGCCGTTGAAATGTATATCAACGGCGTTTCCAACGTCCATCAACGGCTTTCCAACGGCCGCCAACGTCTGGCCGCCGTTGGAATGCACTGTGTGTCTTGTAGTGGTTTGTACAATAGTTGTTATAAAAATATCCATAAGAATTTGAAGTGAAATTATATGGATTATATTGATTTTCACAACTATCGTAAAATTTATGTGAATATGGAAATTCGGACATTTTCAAGAAAGTTTTTTTAAAGGAAAGCTATTTACCAAAAAGGAATTTATTTTTTAAAAGGAAATTTGATTTTTGTTTTGTTTTTGGATTTTCAATTTTTTTTTGTTTTTGAAAAGATTTTATAATTTTTTTGGATTTTTGATTTTTAAAAAAAAAACTAAGTAAATTTTTTTTTGGAATTTTGATTTTGAAAATTTTCAAAGGAAAAGGGTTTAAAAATAACTAAGTTAAGAAATATTTACAATTTTTTTTAGTTTTGGATTTTGAATTTTTTTGTTTTTTTAAAATATGCATAAACTAATGCAATTAAATGAATGCAAGGGTTTAATTAAAATTATCTAACCTAACCCAAAATTGTATAATCACACTTTGTCTTAAATCAACAAGATAGTTCTCAACCAGGTAACAGACATGATTTATCGGTGCACCACGAATCACCGTAGTAATGCTGTCGAAGGTTTAAGTGCCTTCAGAGGAACAACCACTATAATATTTACGAATCACCGTAATATTTATAAATGGTTATTACTCTGCCGTAGCCTAGACACCAAGAAATTAAATTGTCGAAAAAGGACAAATTGTCAATATACAATTAAGTGTTATCGATTTCTAACCGTTATTGTTAATCAAAATTCTAGAATGAAATATCTAGCAAGAATTAAACGTGTATTAACAATGCAACTACAAATGGATTTTGTTTTTTTTTGTTTTTGAATTCTTTTTCTAAATTACAAACAAACAACAATGCAAGGAAAAACAAGAGATGAAAGCACAATACTAGAGTGTGCAGAATTATTGAGCAATTATTTCAAAACAGCAATTTTTTTTTAAGCAAGCAAGCGAGCTATTCTTTTTGGCAAGCTAAGTAAAGCAAGCAGCTTATTCTTCCTTATCTGCTTATGCAACCTGAAAATAAAAACAAGATATATAAAATTATTTTATCAAAGAAATTAAAACGAAACAAATTAAAAACCAAAAAAACAAAACAAATTAAAAACCAAAAAAACAAAACAAATTTTTAATTTTTTTTAAGGATAAAGCAAAACTAACTAAAAACAAATTAAACAAAACAAACGAACCAAACTCTTTTTTTTACAAGACAAAACAAATAACTCCATATAAACAAAAAAAAAGTTGTACTAATTTTTACAAGAAGCCCCGGCTCAAACCAATTATACCCGGCCCAGATTTATCCCGCTACCCAAAAACATTATCCACTCCTTTTTTTAACTAAACTCCTTCCCAGCTTGTCTACGAAATTCTAAAATTAACGAAATACAGTCTCAATTCACAAACGAAAAATCTCAACTCGCAAAACAAAATTCAATTCTCAAGCTCAAAACAAATAGGTTGTAGATTCGTGTGGATGGTGCTTGCGATTGGGTATTTGTTCAGTTGATGGATGGAGGTAGTTGTGAGTCAAGGCGGTGATTGGAGTTTTGCAATTGAGTCAAGGCGGTGGTTGGAGGGGTGATGAGGAAGGTGCGATGGCTGTGATGGTGATTATTTGTAGGAGTGTTTGTTTTTGGGGCAGCACACTGTATGTCAGTATGGAAGCAAAATGTTGTTCCTTTTTTTTCTTTGATGTGCGCTGAGGATGTCTTGAAGGCAGAGGGAGGAACTGCAGTCAGAGGCTGTGGTTGTTGTTATTGAAAATGGTCACTACAGGGGTCTGGGGTTGAATGTGAAGGAAGTTTGTTTGATGAATGTTTGTGGATTGTAGAGGTTGTGCAGTTTGTATGTGACTTGAGCGAATAGTTTTCTAGATGGTTTGTATATGCTGTGAGTAATTGCTTTGGGTTGATGGTATGTTTGAGAAGTAGTGTTGTAGTAGCAAGGTGTTGGAGGAAAGGCAATGTGATGAGGAAGGCAATGGGGGACGCAGTGGTACCGAAAGGAAGTGCAGCTGTTGAAGTTGTTGGGGGTATTTGGGTGGTTTTAACAGAGGTGAGTATGTGGAGTGTTTGAGCTGTAGAAGTACGGGATGAAGGGGATGGTGGAGAGGCAGATTGTCAGTGCTGTTAGAATGGAGTTGTAGTGGAGGTAAAGTGTGAAGGAGGAGAAGTTTTGGTGGTTGCACTATGACTATGGATGAAACCATGTTTGAGTGGATGGGTGGTTATATTGTATTCACACCAGTAAAGTTTATGCACATAAAGCAGTGTACAGGGCAGTGAAGGGGAGCAGGAAGCAGAAATGCAGTAGAAAGTGGGATGAAGTTGATGTTGTTGGTTGTTGTCGTGGTGGAATGTTGGTGATGTTTATGTGCTTGGTGAATGTGAAGTCAGTGGGATTGAGAAGGTTGAATGGATGATGGAAGTATATATGTGAGAATGGTGATGTCTTGATGTGGTTGACAGCAAAAGTGTATATATGAGAATGGTAGATGCTTTGGTAGATTGGAAATGGTTCTTGGCAGTGGCGATTAGGTGGTGGTGGTCAGCACTGTACAGGGATGAAATAAGAGGAGGAGCAAAGATGTATATGCAGCAGTGTGACTGACTGAAAGTGCACAGAAGTTTGTGCAGGGTGGTTGTGGGTTGTGAATGGTGAAAACAGTGAAAATTGTGGTTGATGTAATAGAGAAATGAGAATGTTTTGTAAATGAAATGAAATAGAAATTCTTGTTTTCAACTGAAATTTGTATATATATATAGATTTTTTTTAATATGAATGCAAATGCAAAAAAAAAGAAAGAAAGAAAACAAGCATACAAAATCAAATCACACAACAAACATACACACAATTTTTTTTTAAAAAAAATGCAAACACATACAAAAATCAAACAAAAATAATTCAAAGAATATAAAATTGAAATCAAAACAAATTCCCCGGCAACTGCGCCAAAAACTTATTCGTCAACGGAAATTCTATCGGTTTAGAAAACCGTCGAACGAATTTATGTTAAAATAACTGCAAGCGCACGGCATACAAATGTTAGTACATGACGAATACGGGTCGATCCGTAGGGAATTATTAGATTTTAAATTTCTATTCAATCAAATTAAACCAAAGTTGAAGAGAGTGTTAAGCTAGAAAATGAGAAAACTAACAAACAAACAACTACAAAAGTGAATGAAAACTATGAGAATAAAATGACAATTTAGAGATAAATCCACTCTCTAGATCACATAGTTCAACAAAACATGAAATTATGATCTTCTTTTTTGGTCATTAGTGAGTTTAATTGATGTGTTTATCATAAGTATGACCTATTTGTGCTATTAATTAGCTCAACATAAGCCATTAACTATAACACACCCCTTAAACCACTTACTATTTCTCATGAAAAATGACAACAAGTTGGAAGTAAAATCTATTTTAAGCATGGCCTATTAACTATTAATTAGAAATATAGACCATTAAATTTTAATTTTAAAATCACTTCACTACCATAATCATATGTAAATGAAGAGGTAATTTTTGTTTGTGATTTTTTAAGCATAGCCTATTTGTTATGAACAACATAGACTATCAAATTCAACATGAAACAATAAATCACATCAACATTCATTTTTCCATTAAGCACAAAAAGAGAGCACTAATTATCAAAATGTTGAAGCTACATAATTAAAGAGCTTCATTATCCCTAAATTGAAGGGGTTTAGCCTCTCATTTTTGTTATCATATCAACGGTTGTAGCATGCAACATGAAATAAAAAGAAAAGGAAAAAAGAGAGAAAATTAAAATAAGAGCTAACTAAAAAAAATAAACACTAATCTACTTGCATGAAAGATAGATTTACACTACTAACATGAAAGGAAAAACATGTAAAAGAAAAGAGCATGTATTAAATTGCATTGAAAAATTACATAAAAGAAATGGCTAAGTAGCCATGAAAAGAAAGAGTGCTCTCATTTTATTTTTGATCCTAAACTAAACTAAGAGAAAAAGAGCCTAAAAGAAGAGAGACTAATTACATGAACATAAGGGGTATTATACATGTATGAAACCCTAATCCATATTTTTTGGAAATGCCCAAACTACCCCTCTAGGAAGTGTGGTGGCCAAGTTATCATTAGCATCAAATAATCATCTGTTAAGTGTGCATGAAGCTTTAATGGCCTTTTAGCATGTGCATTTGCTCTAATTTGTACATTAAGGTAGGTGGGAAGGTGGGGTCCTCCATGATCCCTAAAATGAATTATTTCCATCTCTATTCCTTTGTATTCACTCTTGTGCATGCATATCTCTTCATGAAACCACTTGTATGTAAAGCCAAATTCCTACAAAATAATATGTAAATTTCCAATTAAATTTTCTCAAATTAATATATGCACAAAAATGACCATTTTGTACCTATATGAAGATGAATATATGACGATTTGAAAATAATTTGAATTTTGGTTTAAACATGTTAAAACATCCAATATGATCATTTATTTAATTTAATTCGATAAAATATGGTATTAAATATGCATATTTACGTGCACATCAATATCCCTACAAATTGTTCTATGTGAAAGAACTACAAAACTAGGAAACAAAACCTAATAAAATTCAAGAAAACCCTCACCCTTGGCAAAAATAAATGGGAGTTCATTGATTAAATGCTTTTCTATGTTCCTCTTTATTAAATGACCTTGCGATAAGATTGTAACTACCTTCACTCTCCCTATTTTTCCTAACACTAAAACTTTTTGTCACTTATCACTATCTGGTGGAATTGACCTTCAAGATTTTTCTATATGATAGTTCAAATGCGTAGTACCATTTGATTTAGGATTGCATGTAAATTCCCAATAATTGTAAACACATTTTGGAAGATCTGGATTAAAAGGATTTTCTTTAGTGAAATGTTCCCATACCAAAGAAGGATTTCAAATTAAATCCTTACGCTTCAGATGTAAAGGAAGTTTCCCTTCATTGTGGTTCCCAATTAGTTCTTCATCGTCAGATTCCTCATCATCCGCTTCTACCATAAACTCGTCATCATCTCTTGATTCTTTAGAATTTCTACCTATTTTTACATGAATATATTAATAAGAAAATTTCAATTAACAGTTGTGATAAGAAATTTTTAGTTTTAATTAACTAAATATATTGAGCACACAAATGACTAAATGGGCATACATATGAATAAATAGTACATGTGAGCATGCGTATGAGCATAAATATGAATAAATAGTACACATGAGCATACATATGAGCATACATCTATTAACCAAACACATATGAGCATGCATATTATTGGAATTTTAAGTGAATTAATTTTTAAAAAAATAAATGGTAATAGAATTCGTAATGAATGACACAGTATAATGGTAATATATTTATGAGCTATTATAAAAATTAATGGTCATATAATTCGTAATGAATGGGAATAATTTATGAACCGTTGTATAATGGTAATATATTTATGAGCTATCACCATTGAGCCGTTGTATAACGGTAATATATTTATGAGCTATTGCCATTGAGCCATTGCAAAAATTTAATGGCAATAAAATTTGTAATGAATGAAAATAATTTCAGATCCATTAATAATCCCTCATTTAGTAGCGCATACAATTTCCATTCTACCTATTTAAATGATAGATGGGCAGAAGGAAAAATATAAATCAACAAACAATTTTCTTTCTTCTTCTCCTACCTCTACCATTTCTCTCTCTATAGAATTCTTCCAAGCAATTAAATTAAAAAGTTTTAAATTCAGCCATCGTGCAAATATACCACATTTTATAGGTTGTTTTATCCAGAGGATGGAGCGATTGATAGCTAGCCGTGCACCTTGGGGATAAACCGCTGATCGTCTCAAAGAAAGCGAAGAAGTATGCGACTTAGCCATTTACAGTAGTCAGACGCCAACAATTTTAGACGATTCTACCTGTTGTAAATGGCTGCGACCGACGATTTTACCAGAACAGTATTGTTAGACACTAACAGGCCCTTCAGATTCGAGGGGCTGCACTTCAAAAGATAGAGGCATAAGATGCAATTTTTCCTACAATGAGAAGGTGTTCTGTGTTCCGACTACTGACAGATCGCTATTGTCTAATCCACCCATCGAAGTAGAGAGCAGGGAGCAGCAACCTGGATCGAGCATGACTACTTGTGTAAAAACTTCATTTTGAATGGCTTCTGCTGTGACATATATGACTACTACAATGCAGAGGACAAATTGACTAAGGAGATCTAGGAGGTGCTATAGAATAAGCATGGAATGGAGGAATCTAGAGTGAAGAAATACACAGTCAATCACTACCATAAATATCAGATGTCCGATGACTAGTGAGTAGAGACGTAGTTTCATGAGCCTAAGAAAATAGCTCATGAGATCGTCTCTGAAGGTGTGACTATTAACGAACAGTTTCAAGTTGCAATACTTATTGATAAATTTCTCCTAAATGGAAAGAGTTCAAAAATAAGCTTAGACATAAAAATAATGAATTTTCACTTGAAAGTTTGATTACGAGCCTCCGAATTAAGGAGGAGTCCAAAAAACAGGATATGAAAGTGAAGTGCTTGCTGTTTCCAGCAACACTAAGAAAGACTGCGGTTCTAAAATCAAATCCCAAAAGCTTTAAGAATCAGAACTGTAAGCTTAATCATACTTGCAACAAGAATGGGAACCTTCAAAAGAACCATACTTCTTTACAACAACAACCACCCCTGAAGAATAATTCTGGTCAGTTTATTTGTTATAATTACAACAAACCAGCTCATATGGCACAAATGTGTTGGAATAAGCCTCATCGTGCTTCTTAAGCGAACCAAACAGAAGAGCAGCCACTAATTACTATGATTACAGAGATTAACCTTATAGAAGGATCAGAAGGATGGTGGGTAGGTACTGGCACTACACACCATGTCTGCAATGACAGTACTATGTTTAAAACGTACACGGATGCCCAGGACAAGAAAGTGCTGCTAGGAGATTTTCACACCACTATTGTTGCTAGGATTGGAAGTATTGAGCTAAAGTTTACTTCTGGAAAAACTGTCATATTGAAGGACGTGATGCACACTCTAGAGATGAGAAAGAACTTAGTTTCAGGTTATCTTCTAAATAAGGCTAGCTTTACTCAAACTATAGAGGTTAATTCATACACCATCACTATGAATAGTATGTTTGTAGGTAGGGGTTATGCTACCGAGGCATGTTTAAGTTGAATGTTGAAAGTAATAAAGTATCTCCTTCTTCTTATATTTTGTGTTCATTTAATATATGACATGTTAGACTCTATCACATTAACAAACTTACAATAAAGAATATGAGTAGCTTAGGATTAATTCCTATTATGTCTTTAAAAGATTTTGAAAAATGTTATTTTTGTAGTCAAGCCAAAATTACAAAGACTCTACATAAATCTGTAATTAGAGAATTTGAAACTCTAAAGTTGATTCATTCTGATATACGTGAACTAGATGGAACTTTGACTATGGACATCACTATTTTATTACATTCACTGATGACTGCTCAGATTTTATTTACCTAATAAAAAATAAAAGCGATGTATTTAAAATTTTTAAATATTTTATAACTGAAATTGAAAATTAGTTGGTAAGAAAGTTAAAAGATTACATAGTGATAGAGACACTGAATATGTATCCAGTATATTTATTGAATTTTATAACTTACATGGTATAATACATGAACGAAATGCACCTTACTCACATGAAATGAATGGTAAAACTAAAAGAAAAAATAGGAATTTAACTGAATTAGTTGTACCTATTTTACTTAATTCAAGCGCAGCATCACATTTGTGGGAGGAATCTTGTTAATTGTATGTTATGTGTTGAATAGAATTACTAAATCTAAGAGCAAAATTTATTTCTATGAGATTTTGAAAAATCATAAACGAAACGTGTCATATTTTAGAACTTGGGGTTGTTTAGCATATGTTCATATATCCGGCCCTAAAAGAATAAAATTAGCAAGTAGAGCATATGAATGTGTATTTATTGGCTATGTTATTAATAGCAAAGCATATAGATTTTATGAACTGAATGCACATACTATAATAGAATCTAATGACGCTGATTTTTATGAACTAAAATTTTCTTTTAAGTTAAGGGATAGTGGGGGCGCATCCGGTAACATTATTCCTGTAAGAAATGAACAAAATGGCTCTTTTGAAAACGAACCTAGGATAAGTAAAAGAGCTATAATTGCAAAAGGTTATAGTTCAGATATTTATGCTTACACTTTAGAGGAGGACCCCTTAAACCTCCAAGAAGCCTTATCTTTATTAGATGTCGATTTTTGGCAAGAAGCTACAAATGATGAGATGGATTCTCTTGAATCCAATAAAACTTGGCACTTGGTTGATTTACCACTTGGTTATAAGGCCACAGGCTATAAGTGAGTACTTAAAAGAAATTAAAACCCGATATAATGATTGATAAATATAAAGCCCGTCTAGTAGCTAAAGGTTTTAAGCAAAGAGAAAATGAAGACTTTTTTGATACATTTTCACCTGTAACTAGAATTACATCCATTCGAGTATTAATTTCACTTGCTTCTATTTATGATTTGATAATACATCAAATGGATGTTAAAACTGCATTTTTAAATGGTGAATTAGAAGAGGAAATGTATATGGATCAACCTGAAGGTTTTGTAATACACGAACAAGAATATAAGGTTTGCAAGTTCGATAAATCTTTATATGGTCTAAAAAACATCTAAACAATGGTATGAAAAATTAGACAACTTGATTATTTCATATGGCTTCAAAGTTAATGAGAGTGATAAATGTATTTTTTATAAATATGAGAACAACATTTGCACTATTATATGTTTGAATGTTTGTATGTAGATGATCTACTTATTATTGGTTCAAACATTCATGCAATTAATAAGGTTAAATCTCTTTTAGTGCCAACTTTTATATGAAAGACCTAGGAGAAGGGAGTGTAACCCTTGGTATTAAAATTACTAGGTCTAATAAAGGTATTTATTTAGATCAATCTCATTATATTGAGAAGATATTAAAGAAATACAATTACTTTTACTGTAAACCTACTTGTACACCATATGATCCAAATGTAAAACTATTTAAGAACACCGGTGAAGGTGTATGACAGTCTAACTATACGAGCATCATTGGCAGCCTTCGGTATGCAACTGATTGTACTAGACCCAACCTAGCATATGTCATGGGATTATTATGCAGGTTTACTAGTAGACCTGATATCGAGCATTGGCATGCTATTGAAATGCTCATGAGATACCGAAAACAAACCAAAAACTTTGGATCACGTTATGAAAAGTTTCCAGCTATATTTGAAGGATACACCGATGCAGACTGGATTACTTTATCCGATGACTATAGAGCAACTAACGACTATATTTTTAGCATAACCGGTGGGGTTGTTTCTTGAAAATTCAAGAAACAGACTATTTTGGCTCAGTCCACTATGGAGTCTGAGATGATAGCACCAGCAACAACTAGTGAAGAAACAGATTACTTAAGAAATCTGCTTGCTGAGATTCCTTTGTGGGAAAAACCGTTATCAGCTGTGTTGATAGTACCATGGCTATTGCAAAAGTCTAGAACCATTATTATAACAATAAGAGATGATAGATACGTCATAAGCACAACACTATAAGAGAGTTACTCTCTTTGGGTGCTATTAGAGTGGATCGTATTCGCACTGATGAAAATTTGGCAGATCCTTTGACGAAAAGATTGACCAGATAGAAAGTCAATAAAACATCCAACAGGATGAGACTATTACCCTTAGACACTCACAATGGTAACCAACCTATATGATTGGAGATCCCAGGAACTATGTTGAATGGGTAAACAATAAATTGTGAAGTGATAGGAGGTGAACATACTATATTATAAAATGTTTAAAAGCATGTATTCCTATAGCGATTAGAGGATGAGGTAATAGAAATTCTTAATGAGATCTATACTCTATGTGGAGTGGGGTATCTAGCTATAGGAGTACTCCTAATAGATTCACCTTTGTGAATGTGGGCATAATGCTATTTCCTATGAAAACTTTAGGGGCAAAAGTTTTCTAGAGCGTTCACTGAACCAGGATAAATGTACATGGTCATTAACACACAGACTAGTTGAAAGCACTTTAGAAAGGTTGTGTGTGGTTTGATGTCAGAGTTCAAGACTACGTGTCACTCTAGTATATTCTGAATCTTATATGCAAAGGTTTAAATCGAAAGATACATTTGTTTATGCACAATCCTATATTTTCAAAAATTGCTTAGAAATGTTGTTTTTATAATTCAAGTAGAGGATTGTTTGGAGTTTTAAGTGAATTAATTTTAAAATAATTAATGATAATAAAATTCGTAGAAATGTCGTTGTATGACGGTAATATATTGATGAGTTATTATTATTGAGTCGTTGCAAAAATTAAGGGTAATAAATTTCATAATGAATGACAATAATTTCTGAATCGTTGTAAAACGGTAATATATTTATGAGCTGCTATTATTGAGCCATTGCAAAAATTTAATGGTAATAAAATTTGTAATAAATGACAATAATTTTAGATCCGTCAACAATCCCTCATTTTAGTAACGCATACAATTTCCATTCTGCTTATTTAAATGATAGATATGCAGAAGGAAAAATATAAGACAATAAACAATTTTCTTTCTTCTTCTTCTCCCTCTGCCATTCTCTCTCTCCATAATTCTTTTAAGCAATTAAATTAAAAAGTGTTAAATTCAGAATTATTCGATGTTGTGCAAACAGAAAATCGACCAAAATTTAAAGGCTGTTTTATCCTAAGGATGGACTAGTTGATATGTAGGCTTGCACCTTGGGGCTTAGCCGCGAATCGTTTTAAAGAAAGCGACAAAGTACGCGACTCAGCCATTTACAGCAGTCAAATACCAACATATATGAATAAATACATGTGAGCGTACATATGAGCATAAGTACGAGTTCTTTGTTTTAAACATACATATATTCCCTGAATAAATACATATATTTAGTTGACATACATACTCGGTGAATTATATTTGCACAGTTAATATTTAATACATGAATAAATACTAAATAACATTCAATACATGAACATACATTAATACATGAATAAATACAAAGCACTAAATCATTGAATATATTCAGTACTAATTAACATTTAATACCTACAATTAATTGAACATATTCAATTAATTGCATATTGTCATATTCATTATTCACTTCAGTACTAATTCGACCAAATTATAAATTATATGCAATTAACTAAATATATTCAGTGAATTAATAACTCACTGAATATATTCAGCAATAAATCACATTCAATATATGCAATTAACTAAATTTATTCAACTAATTACATATTCAATAGTCACTACTATACCAAAATAATATTTAAGAATATAACTGTGCACACACAGATATATATATATATATATGTGTGTGTGTGTGTGTATGTATATATATATATGTACGTATGTATACGTACGCATGGTTATATGTATGCTACTTGAATATACATACATACATATATATATACCTATGTGTGTATGTGTATGTGTATGTGTATGTGTATATATATGTGTATGATATATATATAACATACACACATACATACACATGGTTATATGTATGTATGTATGTATGTATGTTGTATATGTGTATGATATGTGTATATATGTGTATGATATATGTACATACATACATCTGCTTATACACACACACACACATATATATATGTATGTATATGTATACGTCTACATACATACATATATGTATGTATGTATATATATGAATGTATGTATGTATACATACACATGGTTATATGTATGCTACTTGAATATACATATACATACATACACACACACACATATATATATATATGTGTATGTTTGTATATATATGTATGTATGTGTGTATGTATGTGTATGTTATACACACACACACATACATACATATATATACACACACATACATATATACATACACACACACACGCACATTATACATATGTATATATACGTATGTATGTATATATGTGTGTGTATATGTTTGTATACATACGCATGGTTATACGTATGCTACTAGAATATACATATACATATACAAACATACATATATATATATATTGAAGTATCATACATATAACCGTGCACGTGTGTGTATGTGTGTGTATATATACATACGCATGGTTATATGTATGCTATTTGAATATACATATACATACATCCATACACATATATATAATGAAGTATCATACGTATAATTGTGCATGTGTGTATATACATACATACACGCGCGCGCGCGCGCGTGCACACAGATATATATATAAAAGTTCCTTCAATGTTTCTCAGAAAGTAGCATCCACAATCGTATTTCACCATATCTCAATACAATTATAGGAAGTAGTTGTAATTCACATTTCAATTATGGTTTAGTTACTAGATTAATCCATAATTAATTGCTTAGAAAGTAGCATTCGCCATTATAGAAATTATACACACAACCATAGAAAATAGTATTCACAATATTCATTTACATTTCACATTTCAATGATTTCACGGAAACTATCAGTCTAACATAGTAGCATCATTTCACATATCATAGTAATCTAATTAATCAAATAGTTAAATAAAATCGGTAAAGCGGATAAAATAGATAAAAAAATAAAAGTATAACACATAACTAATCAAACTCACATTCTTCCTCCTACTAGTATTCACCAAAGCTCAAATAGATAGGCCAAGTAGCACAGGTGTAAGACGAAGGCGGTGACATGGAGAGTTTGTCGATCGGATTGAATTTGGTGGGTTTTGGGTTTGCGAAATTGGTAGATCTAGGGTTATTTAAATAAAAAATTGGAATGATTGGTAAATGACCAGATGAAAACAGCACAATACAAGTTTAGGATTTTGGGATATTTATGGGGATGAGTTTAGGTTATTAGGTATTTCTACAACACCTTGTAATTTGACGTTAGTTATTTAATTAGGTAGTTAATTAATTAGGTAGTTAATTAATTTGGCTTCGAAAATGGAATTTGTGCACGATGGAATTTGACCATGAAACTTGCACCATTGCGTTCGTGGCGAAATTCTGAGTAACTTTCATTTTTAGAGTTTTGCGATTGGAATCCAAACGAAGTAGTTATGGACGAAAAACGAATTCGAAACGAAAATAATTAAATAAGAAATAATTAACGTTTTTATATTAATTACCCAGGCCCACAGGCTAACCCATCAGTGGGGACATTTGGCCCCTAGCGGTCGACCGGTCATTCAAGGGCGGGCAACCAATGGCGACCTGGTAGCTCCCGTAAACCTAGGCCACAACGACCTGGATTTAATATATTTCGATCGAACGGTTTAGGTCAATTCTAGCGCCTAAAAATTCAGGAGTAACCCTCCATACTCTTCTCATATTTTTATGGAGATAGTAGCGAAGCTCTGCAATTTCTTCTTCTCCACTTTCTTTCTAAATTATAAATATAAGATATTTGTATATATATTCATACAAATCACAGAAGAGTAGAAATCTAATAAAAAGGAGAAAAGAAGAGAAACAACCATATGCATATTTGAGGTAATTTATATATTCGTATATTTGTATCTATTTTCTTTCCCAATCCCAAACATCTTCTCAGATCTATAATTCTAATCTCTTTTATACTCTTTTATACATATCTCTTAGATTAAAAAGGATTTGTAGATGAATCAAAGGTTCTACTTTAGATCTGGAGATTTGGATCGCTTTTAAAAGGTGAGTGGGAAAATTTATATATTATTATAATATGAAAATTATCCCATTGGTGTTTATTTGATTTTTATGCCTAATTGGGTAATTATATATGGGTTGTAGGCAACGAATTGAATACGATCTGAATATAACAAATATCGCCTACATATTCTTGTTTATGAATTGATTTAGCATTATATACAACCTGATCTAGATATCAGTCCCAAAAGTATGAATTTAGAATATTAATTTAAATGAAATTTATTCCAGACCTGAAATATGTTGTATAATAATGTTATAAATTTGGATCGTTGCCCTAATCTTGTTAAAATATAAAACTTCTATATTTGGAATTGTTGGAATTTAGACATGTTTAATATTTGTAAATTAGTTTGATTTCTTTCCCTTTTAGAAAGATACAGCATTTGATCTAACAAGCAATAGATACAAATAGAAAGAGAAAGAGATGTGTAAAGTATGAATTCATTGTAGTTCACACTATCTATTTCAACAATAAAAAGAAATGATTATTCCTTGTAATTTCAAATGAAGCAATCTTTTATATTTTAAAGTTATATCTTCTATTTTGGACGAATTTATAGAAACTATAATGGATAATCTTTTTAGGTATGATTCCAACAATTTAACATGGAAAGGTAAATTCTTGTAAAGGTATATAACTAGAACATATTTGATAAAGTAAATATTTTACATAATCACTGTGATCATAATAATTAAATAAAAATCCAATAACAACACTTGCACGTAATATTCATATTTGGGATGATTAACTAATGAGAAAAGAATTTAAAAGGTTGTAACTCCAATAAATGGTAATAAATATGGGAGTTGCATTAATTTGATAGGGTAAATGGATTAATGAGACTGATAAATAAAGAAGTTGAATTGATAAAAATGGAGTAGATATAAAAGGTTACTAATTTGGAATTAGTAATCATACATAAATGTCTTAGGAAACATCTGTTAGGATTTTATGGACAAATTGACATTTGTAGGCATTAAACGGGGATTTATGGGTAGATAAATATTTAAGTTAAATCTTATTGCCTTAAATAAAAGGAAATTAGTAAGCTAAGTCAAACGTCT
The DNA here is from genome assembly GCA_030737815.1 of Allium fistulosum. Taxonomy (NCBI): domain Eukaryota; kingdom Viridiplantae; phylum Streptophyta; class Magnoliopsida; order Asparagales; family Amaryllidaceae; genus Allium; species Allium fistulosum. Next base: position 14,409,029 of record JASFAW010000014.1, read on the forward strand.
ACCAAAGATAATATTAATAAAGACTTAGGATGGTTGATTGGACTTAGAAGGTTAGTAGAGTCACTTGACGGAAGATTGCCATTCACTTTGAGGCTACCGACAATCGAGTGTACTTACTACTAATGTGATATCTCACTAATCCAATGACCTGTGACGACGTGAGAGATTGGGCTTGCTTTCTTAATTGGAAAGTATTAAATGGTCCAAATTTGGAATTTGAAGGGTGAGAGATATCTCCATAGGGGATTGCTTCTGGTTTGAGGTTTTGAGTGGCTGAAGGGTCCGCCTCTCTCCTAAATGGAAGCATTAAGTAAACTAGTGAGATTCCAAATAAATAAATATAAATGTCTCTAAAAAGGGTTTACTTCAATGTTGAGGTCTTAAGTGGCTGAAGGGTCCGCCTCCCTACCGAAAGGGGTAACCTAATGAGATGCCATATTTATAATTAAAGAGTGAAAATAGATATCTCAGGAAGGGTTCGCTTCAGGTTTGGGATCTTAAGTGACTATAAAACCCTCCTTTTTCCTAATAAAAGAAGTATTAATTAACCTAATGAGATTTACAAGCAATGACAGTTAGATAGTACCATTGAGGAGTACACTTCTGAAAGTAGGTCTTAAATAACAGGGTCTACCTATTTTCAACTGGGAAGTATTAGGTGGCTTGGGTACAGTCTCTTACATTGCTAAAGCCGAAATAATATTAGTACCATTTAGGAGCCCGCCTTGGGGATAGGTCTTAAATGATGGGGTCTGCCTTAGTTAAGGTCTTAAATGACCAGAGTCTACCTATTTTCTAATAAAAATGTATAAAGTGGCTTGAGTATCGTTTATTACATGACTACGATTTTATCGGCAATAAATGCGGTAATAGTTGGACATTAAATGTCGGAAGCCTTACATCGTGGTTAGAGGCCTTGTAGCTAGGACCCACTGGCCAGTGACAATATTGTTAGGATACCACCTTGGGAATGGTCTTAAATGATGGGGTCTTCCTCAATTAAGGTCGTAAATGACCGAGTCTACCTATTTCTCTTTTAAAAGTATTACAGAAGCCCGTTGCATATTTAAAAGTAGCAAGTGGCTAATGGGTTTGGAAGTATTGGGTGATTGATATGGCTTCATTAGTATTTCATACCTTGGGAAGGGGTAAGTATGTATTCGTGTGTGTGATGCAAGGTTAGATTAGAATTGCTAACCTAAATGGATATAACAATTAAATGAAAACCTATCAGTATAAGTTTATGTTATGGATAGTTTATATTTTTCCAGTCATTAGAACATTGTTCTGATCCCCTCCTCATTACATCCACATGATAGATTAAGATGAATATTCACTGGAGCTGGATATGCTTTGTTGTTGGAGAGTCTTCCTTTTCTCATGCTCGGTGCTGATGTGACAATCTGCTATCCAAGGAATACTATTAATTCCAAGGTAGTAGTCATAGTCAGTATTCTTATCCTATTATTGTTTCCGTTATGAGTTTAGATTTCTATCAATATCTGATAATGCTCATGCTTATTTGCAGGTACCAAATCCTAACGATCTGTGCTTTGATGGACTTGGGTTTCGATTTTTTCAAAATTTAGGCCCATTAAGGTATGGGTTGTTACATTTGGTATCAGAGCACTAGGGTAGTAGATTGGAGGGATTAGGATAAATTAAGAGAACGTATTCGTACTTTCCTATCTAGTAATATTGTATTTTTACGCTTGATTCTAAGAGTTTCGATTATAGAAGTAGTTGTAGTTCCACTCCAAAGGAATGGGCAAAGCAACTATGAGTTCGAAATATCTTAGAGCTAAGATTTTCACGCCGACTCCGCAGTACCCTACGGACTGCTGGCGATGCGTAAAGCGTTGTTGATGAAGAGCATGAGTACGACATATGGTTGAATCCCGGAGACTGGACATGTTCGACTCGATGGTTGAGATTCTAACAACCTTGTGATTTTGCACTTTGAGTTCCTGTCGGAGACATACAATTATTCTAGATGAATGGGAAATTAGATTCTGTATGTCGATTTTGTCTCGAAGCAAGTCTTTGTTAGGGTGTATTCACCTCTTTGATGACAAACATGATTTTTATTTAAATAATTAATGTCAATTCCTCAGTCTAAAACATGTGAGAGAATTTTTATAAAGTCTATTTTGGAAATTCCTTAGATTTTTTTAAAAAGGCTTTTCAAATGATTTCTTTTCCTAAAGATTTATTTTGGAAATTTTATTTCAGGAAAGTTTGGAAATTTTAATTTTCAAAGAAACATGTATACCGCTAGATTGGTCGTGTTAAGAAATTTTTGGTTTATAAAAGATTAATTCTTTAAATCATTAAATATTTATATGTATATATCAGTAAATGCTTGATATTGATTTTTGGCAAGAAAATAGTTTTCCAATTTGGAAAATTTGTGTTTTTTTTATAAAAAAGAAGGTTTTTGGAAATCCTGAAATATATATAAGTTTGACTTTTAAGGGAAGTTTTGGTATGAAGTGGTTTTAGTTATTTAGAAACAAATATAAAGGAGCATATATTTAGATTAGTGATTTTTCAATTTATAAAACCGAAGGTTTTTATATTTTCTCTCTTTAAGGTACAGACAAAATAGGAATGACATTCAACTATATTAGGGTACGTAGCTTGAAGTGTTGTTGAACCCACCAACCATTGAAAGAAATATTTTCGTGCGAAGTAGGCAGGAAATAGCTGCTGGAATATTTTTTTGGGTTTTTGGAAGTGTTGTTGGTCGCAATAGTTTTGCTGAGGCTATTGCAAACTTGCTAAGGGTCTACATGGTAAGGTGGATACCGTTGTGTGGATGGCATAATTTTTAGGATGGGTTAAGTTGAAGATGGTGTGCGGAACGGTCATTAGAATATTAATTAATTTCACTGACCCTATTGGGTCCAGGTTCAGGCCGCGCCCAAATCTAGGCCAGCGATCGACCAAGCGGTCGGCCGCAATGGTCGACCAGTTGACGTAATAGCGGTCGACCACTAGGTGGATTAGGACTAAACCCAAACCTGGAATGCGATTATAAGTCATGCCAAACCTTCAGCCGTCGCAACCCCTCTCACTCTCTTCCTCCTCTTCAATTTTTTTAGCCAAACCCAATTCCACCTCCCCCTTCATCCACTTAACTAAAGCCTCTCTCCTCCATTCCTCCACCAACCAACACCAAAATCCTTACGTGTTAGATCTTGCCCCACCACTGCTCCGGATCTAAACCCTTTTCTCCCTTTCTAACTACCTCTCAGCCCATGGCACTGCCACGTACCGATGGCTCTTCCTCTCATCATCTCGACCTCGCTTCGAAAGAAGCCAATTGGCTTGACCAAAGCGAGCAGAAGATCACCACCTATCTCATAATGATAGACTTTGATTTCCTTCATAGATGACCAGTAAAGTTTGGAGATTTCGTCACTCTCGGGCTTGAAGAGCCTTTCGTCGCGGCGGGACTTGCACCGATCCTCCGCTTCTAGACTTATGAGCGGGAAAATTACCCACGTTGTGTCCATCTTATCGATGCATAAATGAAGCAGAATTTCGATGATGGAAATAGTTACATTGAGTTCGAGGTGAAGAGAGCTTGGATTGAGATGTTAGATGATGATCTTGTTAGGATCTTAGATATATTTGCAGTAGGCGCAGATTTGAACGACATAGAGATGACTGATTATGAGATTCTATAGCGGATCTTTTCTGGGAATGTCGGTGATTGGAGGACCGACAATTTGCGACCGGTGGCCCGTCTCATCGTGCGCATCATTCAACATAACATCATTCCAAAGATGGGGAGCCTTGACTGGATCTACACCTCAGTGCGAAAGACCGCCTCTGCTATAATTGGAGGCATAGCCGTCAATTGGGCTCGTGTCTTGATGCTCCATATGGTCGATTGGGGAATTGGTACCTTGAGGACTCACATTCCATATTGCCACTTGCTCACTTGAGTGTTTAGGCCTTACAAAGTAAATTTGAGCGGAGAGCCAGTAGCGAGGAAGGTCCCTCCCGCCATCGACCGGACCACCATTAAGAGGATGAATATTGCTTTATCGCTTACCGCACCTCCTGTACAGCCACCAAAGCCACAGCCCCAGCAATAGGGGACGATGCAGGGCATTAGGAGATACATATGTCCTGAGCTCGTTGCTATCCGTCAGGTTCTAGCAGAGCTCCGAGAGATTAGGGTGGAGTAGCAGCGCCGAGGGCATGAGATTGGGTGCATAGCCACCATACTACGACCATTCCGCGGTCGTGGCAATGGCTCAAGCTCCAACCATGGAGCGAGACCTTCTCACAGCTCTTAGACGGTGTTTTTATTTAGGATTGTTGTATCTTTCTATTTCCAGCATTTGTTCTTTTCTTTTGGTTTGTTAGGTTGTAAAAATGTTAGTTGTCTTTTATAAAAGGCATGCACGATGTTATGAGTTTTTATTCATTTTCGATGCTATTATTTCTGGATATATGAACCGCTCCTATATGTTTGCATAGTAGAGAAAAAATATAAATATGGGAATCTCATAAAGACAATTAACTAATAGTAAATGCAATGTAAGACTGGAAGTTTAAAATAGTAGGAAATTTTAGCAATGGACATGATAAAGTTGTTTTGATATCGCGGGTTATTGCTCATGTTCCTTAAAAGCTAAAATTTTTAAATAATGGATGTGTTGGCATTTTTAAATAAAATGTCAAATTTTTGGGTAAAGGTTAGTTGTAAAATTTTGGAATTTGGTTTATGCACCTAGTGCAAAACCGACTTCCGACTACACTAAAATTGTGACTTGATTTATCAAAATTTTTGAGAACGAAAATATTTTGAAAAATTTCTCCCTTAATTTGAAATGTTCCTTTTAAACAAAAAAAGAAAGTAAGAAAAAGTTTTGTGTTTTAGTTATTTTTGACTCTTAAATTATTTTTAGAATTTTTGTTCAAAAATTTATTTCAAACGAAAATAGGTGTCAAAATATTTTGGGATTTTATTTTCCAAATGACGTACAAATTTGAAAAGTGCGAAAGTTTTTTGTGGAAACTTTGATTTTGAAGGCCACATGTTAGGCGTAGGAAAGACAAATACAGTTAGAATTTGCGAATTTAACAGGGCATTAGGGTCGACGATGCGATAAATACAAGTGATAACAAGGGAAAAGCTGTTTTAGCTTTGAAATTTCAATTTCCATACCTTGTCGACGACATGCGCGAGTTTATTATTTGACTTAATTTCATTTTAGAGCTTGATTATAAACCTCCTTATGTGTTTTGTGCAAGGAAAATTTGAAGTAAATCTAGAGCAGTGAAGAAATTTCCACTGTACTATTAGAGTAGGAAGATTATAGCGTGGTAAGATGTTAAATTATCCATCTAAATTCCTTTTTCCAACGTAGGAGTAAAGTTTAGAAAGCAATTTTTTGATGCGTTAGACTATTAGATGATATGAAGTGAATGCAAAATTGGTTGCTTTATATTTCTATTTATAGCAGTATGGAGGTTTTGGTTGAAAAGATTTTTCAAAAAGCTACATACATGTAGAACTGCCAATATATATGTAGATTGTTTGCAACATGTTTTCAAAAGAAATGCATTCATATAGGAGGATCTGATTTAGAATTATTCTGCATACATATTTTCTGTGTAGTGATACAGTTATACACTATGCACTTATACACGTTTGGTTGTAAAATTTGCTGTACACTCATTGGTTGTGTAGTTTAGGATAATTAGGAGCCAAAAATTTGACTTGGTCGTTGATGAAATTTGGGGACGAAATTCTTTTTAAGGGGGAAAAGAATGTAACACCACGTAATTTGGTATTAGTTATTTAGTTAGTTAATTAGGCTCCGAAAATGAAATTTGTGTAAACGATGGAATTCGACCACGAAACTTATACCATTGTGTTTGTGGCGAAATTCTGAGTAACTTTCATATTTGGAGTTTTGCGATCGGAGTCCAAACGAAGAAGTTACGGATGAAAAACGAATACGAAACAAAAATAATTAAATAAGATATAGTTAACGTTTTTATATTAATTACTCGGGCCCACAAGCCGACCCATCACTGGGGATGGTCGACCCCTAGCGGTCGACCGGTCACCCAAGGACGGTCGACCGGTGGCGACCTGGCTGCTCTATTTGTAAACCCGCGTATTTATCGATTTTATCTTTAAATATTTTATAGTTAGTCGGATGTTAGTCCGAAAAGCTACTTTTTGCATACGGTCAAATTAGGACTCGAGACCACCTCCATTGAGTTCAAAATGACGTTTGCGATCTTTTTGAGTGTAAACTTCGATATGTTTGGAGATAGTGGAATTTTCGTCACTTTTTGCTTTGGGCTTTGGTTTGGGCTGAACCACTTACTAACTCAGCCCCAACCCATCTCCTCTTCATCACTTCTTCTAATATAACAAAGCTTTATCAAAAATGGTGGAGGGAATGGGAAATTAAAATTCCAAGCTCAAGTTCATTAGCAAATTCAACATCCAACTCCGAATCCGAAGTAAAGACATTGATTCAAGCTTGTTGTTGCCCTTGTTTTGCTTCAAGCTTCATCTTCATTGATTTTTGGTGCAAAGGTGAGATTTTTATCTCACATTCTTGCCTATAACTGTCATTGGATTGTTGGGAATGATTCCCCATCACTTTAGCATGTATGTTGCATTTGTTTTGGATCGAATTGGTGAAAATCCCAAATTTTCGTGTGTTTTGGCAAATTCCTGGACATAGGTCGCACTGCCTCGGAACTGGCTCGTTCGCATATAGGTCGCTGGCCGTTGGGTCGTAGGTCGTTGGGCTTTAGGTCGCTCTGGCGTGGATAAGTTTCTGCCTTCAAATATAAGCTCGTTCTAGGCTTAGGTCGTACACTTCCTTAGGTCGCTCGGCTTGCTTGCATGCTTAGGTCGCTCGTCCTTAGGTCGCTTGACCATTGAAGCATCTCGTGACCTGTTAGGTCGTTCACCTTAGGTCGTGAGTCTTTAGGTCGTGAGTCTTTAGGTCGCAAGTCTCTTTTCCTTAGGTCGTTAGGCCTTGCTTCACTTAGGTCGCTAGACCTTATATCCCTTAGGTTGCTCGACCTCACAAACCCTTAGGTCGCTTGCACTTAGGTCGACCTCGTTAGGTCGCGCCTTTCCTTAGCTCAGCCAGGAGTTAGGTCGCTCGACCTGTTTTCCACTTAGGTTGAGTCTTTCCTTTTCTTGACCACGTTAGTCGCTCACCCCGCTAGGTCGCGCCACAGTTAGGCTATGCTCTTATAGGTCGCTCGCCTTTTTACACTTAGGTCGTTTGACCTGTATTTCACTAGGTCGCTCGACCTGCTCTTCTACTAGGTAGCACGTCATTATATCCCTTAGGTCGTTCGACCTACTTGACTTTAAGTCGTTGCACTTTAATTCGACCACGTTAGGTCGCAAGTATATTTCTACTTTGATGGTTTTGGAACTGGTTTCCTTGGGTTTTATTCACGTCTTCGCATGTGAAGTTTAGTGGATTGATTTGTTTCTACAATCAATTTTGTGACTTGTCACTTTAAAATATGAAGGTTTCAATACTAGTAGTAAATATCAAAACCTCTTCCTCTAAATGATTTCAACACTATTTTAAATACAAAGCTCGTTTTCTCAAACCGTTTTCCAATCTACTAGTATATACAAGCCTTTACTTCACTCGGATGAGAAATCGAATTAAACGACTTAGTAAAACGAGTGGTATGAAACGCTCGCGTTTACTTCATCGGTTAGCTCTTGGACTTGTTTGATTGAACCTTTTGTGACACTTTTCTAGTGAAGATCTACAGTTTGTTTGTAAATATTTAAGTTAAGCAAGTGGTTATGGGACATGAAGCTAAACTCATATATTTACTAGCTTGTTGTGGTTGACACTTCTTGATGATCATGACGATCATTTTTGTAATTTAGACTAGCAATTGTGCGATGTCTCTTTGTCTACGAGGGAGACTAAACCCCGTTTGTGTGATGTTTCGCGATCACATATGTGGGGTAGCGCCCCACGGTCTTGGGACCATTCTTGTGGAGTTTCGGCTCAAAATTAATGGTTAGCTACCATGAGATAGCGTCTCGTCTTGTGTTACACGTGTTGGTGAGTTTTCATACTCCCGTTTTGTGATAGGCCTTCCCCCCTTTCTTGTGATTTCTGGATTTCTTGAGATGATTTCTGGAATTTTGTGCTTCACCAATTTTCGTGATTTCCATTGATAAGTTTTATCAATTTTTGTGCATTGGTGAATTTGTGTGTCATTGACTTGTCATGAGTACAAGTTTAGGGTATGATACCCTATCTTATCTTTGAGAAGATTCTTGTGATATTGATTAATCTCTTGTTGATTTTCAATTACATACTTGTAGTAGTATGCCATTACTATTACTACATGTTCATGCCATGTCTTTATTTCTATACCATATCATCTGATATTTATAGCTAGACTGATCCGTTTATTATTTTCTTATAAATAATACTCGGGTCAGACCGAGATGTTACAGGTGCTTCTGCTTGACTTCTCTCTTGGGATTACTCTGACTTTTGGCTAACTACTTAGATTAGTAGTTTTTGTTGTATACATTTGAGATATCGACTCATAGATGTATTCTTTTGTGTAGCACATGTTGCTATTCTTTTGTATTATCGTGGATCTTTCTGACCACTACTCTGATGAACACTTTCATGTGTTATATATATATTCATATCTTTTTCCGCCTTTGTGATATGGATGTCTGTGAATGATTGATGTTATGTTTATTTCTATATTTGTTTCCGAAGATTATATATAGCCACTGTGTGATAGCTTTGAGTTTGTATCGGTATGTCGGATCTCCTCTTTAAATAAAATGCATGCTATACTATTCGACATATCGGTGCTCGAACAAAGAAGTTACATGGATGGTCGCTCCTCAACAGCCTTATTCTCCAAGCTAGTTGACAGCACTACACCGTAGTGTTCTTGGCTAGCTTAGGCATAGAGGTGGGGCGTCACAGCTTGGTATCAGAGCCAAACTTCAGAACAAAGTAGAATAACTTAACAAGGATCATCGTCCTAAGTCCAACTTAGGAGTCGTGCCTTAGGATTTAAGTCGAGTCTTCAAACCGACTCATCCTATTTTCTTTTATGTATCCTTGTTTTATCTATCAAGATTTGCTTGATATTTACTTGGAGAATAACTTTTCTTCTTTTCTCTTTCTCAAAGAAGAGAATGTCTAGACCAGGCCGTCCCAGAGCTGGACCATCTACTGTTACCCCCAGGATGGAGTTTTTATGACTGCTCAACAGCTTCTTGATTTAGTAAAGAATGCTTAGGCAGCTGGTCCTAATCAGGAACCTACTCACCCTAAGTCCGGATTTGCATGCTTGTGCAACGATTATACCAACTTGGGTGGGAAGCCATTTAAAGGTTCTGAAACTATTATTGAAGTCCAGGCTTGGTTAAGAACATGCGATCGAATCTTTTCTCGCATGAATCTTATCGATCTTCACCGTGTTCAGGTGGCTTCTAGTATGCTCCAAGAAAGAGCATTGGACTGGTACGAACTTCTTATTTCTGAAATTAATGAAGCGGATCTCACCTGGGAGCAATTCCGGGAACGCTTCGAATTGAAATTTGTACCAGAAGCTGAGAAAGTAACATTGGCTCGTCGCTTTATAGACCTTGTTCAAGGTAAATCCTCTGTGACAGATTATGTCGCATCCTTCGAGTCACTGTCTAAATATGGGGTTGAATACATCAACACCCCATTGAAGAAGAATCAAAGATTCGTCTATGGCTTAAACAAGAATCTCAAGAAGCCATTACTTCTAAAATTAGAAGTTTCTTTCGACCAACTGATTGACATCGCTCTTCGTCTTGAAGAGGCGGATAAGGAAAGTGATGTTGAAGTGGTGGGTTCCAAACCAAACTTCAACAACAAGAAGAGGCCAAACAAATTCAAAGGTCCTTATCCCAACAAAAAGGGGAAACCTGCACCTCCGGCAGCAAAGACTTCTACTTCTACCCCTAGTAGCGGGCAATGCTATAACTGTGGTTCTAAGGACCATTTTGCGAACAAGTGTTCGAAGCCCCGTTCTTGTCGCTATTGTAAGAGCCCAGATCATTATATACATTTATGCCCCAGACTTCAAGGAAAGAAGGAGGGAAAGTTAAACGTGGCTCAAGCCCCTGGCCACACATCTCGCGGTCAAGGTATTTCTCATTCCATTCTTGATGGCATTATTTTATTTTATGATCAACCTATTAGAGTTCTCTTTGATACAGGTGCATCCCATTCTTTTATATCAAAGGAACTTGTAGACACTGTTTCTTTAAGTGTTGTTGTTTTAATGACTTCTTTAAGAATTGCGAATCCGGTTGGTGGATCCGCAACTCTTAGTTTGCTTTGTAAAGATGTGGAGATTATTTTGTGTGACTTTCCTTTCCTAGCCGATTTGCATGTCATGCGTTACTTAGGCTTTGGAATGATTTTGGGTATGGATTGGCTTAACCGTTATAAAGCTCATATCCTATGTCCTGAGCGGACTATTTATCTCCGACATCCGCAATCTGTAAAGCAGATTTCTATTATTCTTAAGGATTCGGATTCCGTCTTGACAGCATCTTTATATTCTTTAAATCCTCGTGATGACGATGATGATGATGATGAGGTTGTCATTTCTCTTATTCACGTTGTCCGTGAATTTTCCGACATATTTGAGCCCGTTTTAGGATTACCACCTAAGCGAGCAATTGAGTTTAGAATTAATCTTATATCTGGAGCTCAACCTATTACTCGTCCTCCTTATCGCATGTCCAATAAGGAGAATGAAGAGATGCGCAAACAATTATCCGAATTGGAGACGAAGCAATTTATTCGCTCTAGTTTCTCGCCTTGGGGAGCTTCAGCAATTTTCGTGAAGAAATCCGATGGTACACTTAGGCTTTGCGTCGACTACCGCAAGCTTAATGATCTTACTATTAAGAATAAATATCCTTTACCTCGGATTGATGATCTATTTGATCAACTTAGTGGTGCTAGAGTCTTTTCACAATTGGACTTGGCTACCAGTTTTCATCAGCTTCGTATTGCAGAGGATAGTATTCCTTTGACTTTGTTCCGTACTCGTTATGGATCTTATGAATGGCTAGTTATGCCATTTGGTTTAACGAATGCTCTGGCTTATTTCATTGACCTTATGAATCGAGTTTTCAAAGATTTCCTCGATCGGTTTGTTCTCATCTTTATTGATGATATTCTTGTGTATTCTAAAACTAAGGAGGAACATGAAAAGCATCTTCGGATTATATTGGAAACTCTGAGGAGTAATCAATTAAAAGCAAAATTTTCTAAATGCCACTTTTGGCAATCTAGTGTGAAGTTTCTCGGTCATATTATTTCCGAATCCGGAATATCAGTGGATCCTTCAAAGATTGAAGCGATTCAAAATTGGAAGAGACCGGAGAGTGTAACGGAAATCCGTAGCTTCCTTGGATTGGCGGGTTATTACCGTCGTTTTATCAAGGACTTTTCTAAAATCGTCGTGCCTCTTACTGGCTTAACAAAGAAAGGTGTTAAATACATTTGGTCGGACAAATGTGAAACTTATTTTCGGAAATTAAAAGAACTCCTTTCTAATGCTCCTATTCTTGTTATTCCCGAAGGGAATCAAGATTTTTTTGTTTATATCGATGCTAGTCGCGTTGGTTTGGGTGCCGTTCTTATGCAAAAAGAACGGGTTATTGCTTATGCTTCTAGGCAATTGAAGCCGGCTGAGACTACATATGCCACACATGATTTAGAACTCGCGGCTATCGTTTTCGCCCTTCGAATTTGGCGACATTATCTTTTGGGAGAGAAATTTATCCTTTATACTGATCATAAGTCTTTGAAATATTTATTTCTCAAAAGGAACTTAATTTGCGTTAACAGCGTTGGCTCGAATTCCTTGCCTCTTATGATCTTGACATCCTTTATACTCCCGGAAAGGGAAATCGAGTTGCTGATGCTCTTAGTCGGAAGCAACAAGCGGTTGTTTCCATGATGATATCCGAGTGGAATGATCTCGAGGTTTTATCCACTTGTGAAGTTCAAGATCGTGTTTCCGATTTATGTTCATCTCTTGTTCTTTGTAGCCTCGAGGCTCATCCTTCTCTTTTAGACCGCATTCTTGAGGCTCAGAGGCTAGATCCCGAATTGGCCCTTCTTGGCCGAAATATTAAGGATAAAATTGATATTGAAGCTTTGAAAGACTTTGATATTGATTCTCGAGGCGGCATTCGAAAATTTGGTAGACTTATTGTACCAAATATTAGTAATCTTCGTAAAGATATTCTAGAAGATTCTCATCGTTCCAAATATTCCATTCATCCCGGTATTAGTAAAATGTACGCGGATATGAAGCGACTTTATTACTGGGAGGGAATGAAATCAGACATTGCTAACTTCGTTAAGTGTTGCATGACTTGCCAACTTGTTAAGGCTGAACATCAAAGGCCCGGTGGGTTACTGCAACCTTTGGAAATTCCAATTTGGAAGTGGGATCAAATTTCTATGGATTTTATTGATGGCCTTCCCCGTTCCCGTTCGAGTCATGATAGCTTATGGGTGATTGTTGATAGACTTACTAAATCCGCCTATTTTATTCCCGTTCGTTCGAACCGAACCATTCCTCTTCTGGCCAAACTCTTTATCAAAGAAATTGTTAAGTTGCATGGAGTCCCTACTTCCATTGTTAGTGATCGTGATCCATTGTTCACTAGTGGATTTTGGAAGAGTCTTCAAAAAGCTTTGGGAACGAAGCTTAATTTTAGCACTGCTTATCACCCCAGTCCGATGGACAAACTGAGCGTGTGAATCAAACACTTAAAGATCTTCTTCGTGCTTGTGTGCTTGATTTCGGTGGAAGTTGGGAAGATCATATTTCACTTGTTAAATTTTCCTATAATAATAGCTTCCAATCTACTATTGGTATGGCACCTTTCAAGGCACTCTATGGGAGGCCATGCCGATCTCCTTCTTGTTGGCTTGAGGCCGGTGAGAAGCTGGTCTTAGGTCCAGATTTTATTCGAGATTCCACAGAAAAGATTGAACTTATTCGACATAGGATGAAAGAAGCCCAGAGTAGGCAAAAGTCCTACGCCGATAATCGAAGAAGGAAATTAGAATTTTCTGTTGGTGATCTTGTATTTGTTCGTGTTTCACCTATGAAGGGTGTAGTACGTTTCAGTCGATCGGGAAAGTTAGCTCCCCGATATATTGGGCCATTTCCTATTACTGAACGTATTGGTTCCATGGCTTATCGCCTTTTATTACCGGCTCAGTTTTCTGCCATGCATGACATATTTCACGTTTCTCAATTACGGAAGTGCCTTTGGGATTCTGATTCTATTCTTGAGCCCGGTGTTGTGGAAGAAATTGAAGTTTCGCCGAATTTAACTTATGAGCAGCATCCTATTCTAATTATTGCTTCGGAGGTCAAACGACTTCGAGATAAAGATGTCCCGCTTGTGAAGGTTCAATGGTCCTCAAATCCTAAGGATTGCTCTTGGGAAACTAGAGAATTCATCGAGCGAACACACTCGGAATTACTTCCTCCTACTCTTTGAGATGAACTTCTTATTTCAAAATTTCTTTTGTGTTAATATGCTTTTATGGTTGTTACTTTTTATTTCCATCTTATATATTGCGAGGACGCAATTTCTTTAAGGAGGGAAGTCTGTAACAACCTGCGTATTTATCGATTTTATCTTTAAATATTTTATAGTTAGTCGGATGTTAGTCCGAAAAGCTACTTTTTGCATACGGTCAAATTAGGACTCGAGACCACCTCCATTGAGTTCAAAATGACGTTTGCGATCTTTTTGAGTGTAAACTTCGATATGTTTGGAGATAGTGGAATTTTCGTCACTTTTTGCTTTGGGCTTTGGTTTGGGCTGAACCACTTACTAACTCAGCCCCAACCCATCTCCTCTTCATCACTTCTTCTAATATAACAAAGCTTTATAAAAAATGGTGGAGGGAATGGGAAATTAAAATTCCAAGCTCAAGTTCATTAGCAAATTCAACATCCAACTCCGAATCCGAAGTAAAGACATTGATTCAAGCTTGTTGTTGCCCTTGTTTTGCTTCAAGCTTCATCTTCATTGATTTTTGGTGCAAAGGTGAGATTTTTATCTCACATTCTTGCCTATAATTGTCATTGGATTGTTGGGAATGATTCCCCATCACTTTAGCATGTATGTTGCATTTGGTTTGGATCGAATTGGTGAAAATCCCAAATTTTCGTGTATTTTGGCAAATTCTTGGACATAGGTCGCACTGCCTCGGAACTGGCTCGTTCGCATATAGGTCGTTGGCCGTTAGGTCGTAGGTCGTTGGGCTTTAGGTCGCTCTGGCGTGGATAAGTTTCTGCCTTCAAATATAAGCTCGTTCTGGGCTTAGGTCGTACACTTCCTTAGGTCGCTCGGCTTGCTTGCATGCTTAGGTCGCTCGTCCTTAGGTCGCTTGACCATTGAAGCATCTCGTGACCTGTTAGGTCATTCGCCTTAGGTCGTGAGTCTTTAGGTCGCGAGTCTTTAGGTCGCGAGTCTCTTTTCCTTAGGTCGTTAGGCCTTGCTTCACTTAGGTCGCTGGACCTTATATCCCTTAGGTCGCTCGACCTCACAAACCCTTAGGTCGCTTGAACTTAGGTCGACCTCGTTAGTTCGCGCCTTTCCTTAGCTCAGCCAGGAGTTAGGTCGCTCGACCTGTTTTCCACTTAGGTCGAGTCTTTCCTTTTCTTGACCGCGTTAGGTCGCTCACCCCGCTAGGTCGCGCCACAGTTAGGCTGTGCTCTTATAGGTCGCTCGCCTTTTTACACTTAGGTCGTTTGACCTATATTTCACTAGGTCGCTTGACCTGCTCTTCTACTAGGTCGCACGACATTATATCCCTTAGGTCATTCGACCTACTTGACTTTAAGTCGTTGAACTTTAATTCGACCACGTTAGGTCGCAAGTATATTTCTACTTTGATGGTTTTGGAACTGGTTTCCTTGGGTTTTATTCATGTCTTCGCATGTGAAGTTTAGTGGATTGATTTGTTTCTACAATCAATTTTGTGACTTGTCACTTTAAAATATGAAGGTTTCAATACTAGTAGTAAATATCAAAACCTCTTCCTCTAAATGATTTCAACACTATTTTAAATACAAAGCTCATTTTCTCAAACCGTTTTCCAATCTACTAGTATATACAAGCCTTTACTTCACTCGGATGAGAAATCGAATTAAACGACTTAGTAAAACGAGTGGTATGAAACGCTCGCGTTTACTTCATCGGTTAGCTCTTGGACTTGTTCGATTGAACCTTTTGTGACACTTTTCTAGTGAAGATCTACAGTTTGTTCGTAAATATTTAAGTTAAGCAAGTGGTTATGGGACATGAAGCTAAACTCATATATTTACTAGCTTGGTGTGGTTGACACTTCTTAATGATCATGACGATCATTTTTGTGATTTAGACTAGCAATTGTGCGATGTCTCTTTGTCTACGAGGGAGACTAAACCCCGTTTGTGTGATGTTTCGCCATCACATATGTGGGGTAGCGCCCCACGGTCTTCGGACCATTCTTGTGGAGTTTCGGCTCAAAATTAATGGTTAGCTACCATGAGATAGCGTCTCGTCTTGTGTTACACGTGTTGGTGAGTTTTCATACTCCCGTTTTGTGATAGGCCTTCCCCTCTTTCTTGTGATTTCTGGATTTCTTGAGATGATTTCTGGAATTTTGTACTTCACCAATTTTCGTGATTTCCATTGATAAGTTTTATCAATTTTTGTGCATTGGTGAATTTGTGTGTCATTGGCTTGTCATGAGTACAAGTTTAGGGTATGATACCCTATCTTATCTTTGAGAAGATTCTTGTGATATTGATTAATCTCTTGTTGATTTTCAATTACATACTTATAGTAGTATGCCATTACTATTACTACATGTTCATGCCATGTCTTTATTTCTATACCATATCATCTGATATTTATAGCTAGACTGATCCGTTTATTATTTTCTTATAAATAATACTCGGGTCAGACCGAGATGTTACAGGTGCTTCTGCTTGACTTCTCTCTTGGGATTACTCTGACTTTTTGCTAACTACTTAGATTAGTAGTTTTTGTTGTATACATTTGAGATATCGACTCATAGATGTATTCTTTTGTGTAGCACATATTGCTATTCTTTTGTATTATCGTGGATCTTTCTGACCACTACTCTGATGAACACTTTCATGTGTTATATATATATTCATATCTTTTTCCGCCTTTGTGATATGGATGTCTGTGAATGATTGATGTTATGTTTATTTCTATATTTGTTTCCGAAGATTATATATAGCCACTGTGTGATAGCTTTGAGTTTGTATCGGTATGTCGGATCTCCTCTTTAAATAAAATGCATGCTATACTATTTGACATATCGGTGCTCGCACAAAGAAGTTACATGGATGGTCGCTCCTCAACAGCCTTATTCTCCGAGCTAGTTGACAGCACTACACCGTAGTGTTCTTGGCTAGCTTGGGCATAGAGGTGGGGCGTCACACTATTAAACCTAGGCCGCAACGGCACGAATTTAATATATTTCGATCGAACGGTTCTGGTTGATTCTAGCACCTATAAATTCAGGCCTAACCCTCCGTTCTCTGCTCATATTTTTATGGAGGCAGTAGCGAAGCTCTACCATTTCTTCTTCTCAATTTTCTTTCTAAATTATAAAGATAAGGTATTTGTATATATATTCATACAACCGAAGAAGAATAGAAATCTAATAAAAAGGAGAAAAGAAGAGAATCAACCATATACATATTTGAAGCAATTTATATATTCATATATTTGTATCTATTTTCTCTTCCAATCCTAAATCTCTTCTCAGATCTATAATTCTAATGTATATATACCCTTTTATACATATCTCTTGGATTAAAAAGGTTTGGAGATGAATCAAAGGTTCTACTTCAGATTTGGAGATTTGGATCGCTTTTAAAAGGTGAGTGGGAAATTTAATGGATTGTTATAATATGAAAATTATCCAATTGGTGTTTATTCGATTGTTATGCCTAATTAGATAATTATATATGGGTTGTAGGCAACGAATTGAATACGATCTGAATATAATAAATATCGCCTATATATTCTTATTTATGAATTGATTTAGCATTGTATACAACCTGATCTGGAAATCAATCCCAAAAGTATGAATTTAGAATATTATTTTAAATGAAATTTACTCTAGATTTGAAATAGGTTGTATAATATTGTTATAAATTTGGATGGCTACCCTAATCTTGTTAAAAAATAAAATTTTGCTATATTTGGAATTGTTGGAATTTAGATCCGTTTAGTATTTGTAAATTAGTTTGATTTCTTTTCCTTTTAGAAAGATACAACGTTTGATCTAACAAGGAACATATACAAATAGAAAGAGAAAGGATGTGTAATATATGAATTCACCGAAGTTTACATTGTCTATTTCAATAATAAAAAGAAATGATTATTTCTTTTCATTTCAAATGATGCAATCTTTTATATTTTAACGTTAAATCTTCTATTTTGGACTAATTTATGGAAATTATAACAGATAATCTTTTTAGATATGATTTTTAATAATTTAACATGGAAAAGTATATTCTAATAAAGGTATATAACTAGAATATATTTGATAAAAGTAAATATTATACGTAATCACTACGCTCATAATAATTAAATAAAAAGCCAATAACGACACTTGCACGTAATAATCGTGTTTAGGATAATTAACCAATGAGAAAAGAATTTAAAAGGTTGCAACTCCAATAAATGGTAATAAATATGGGAGTTACAATAATTTAATAGGGTAAATGGATTAATGAGACTGATAAATAAAGAAGTTGAATTGATAAAAATGGAATAGATATAAAAGGTTACTAATTTGAAATTAGTAATCATACATAAATATCTTCGAAAATATCCGTTAGGATTTTATGGACATATTGACATTTATGAGCATTAAACGGGGATTTATGGGTAGATATTTAAGGTAAATCTTATTGCCTTAAATAAAAAGAGAATTAGTAAGCTAAGTCCAATGTCTACCTAAGATAATATTACTAAAGACTTAGGATGATTAATTGGACTTAGAAGGTTAGTGATGGGAGGTCAGTAGAGTCGCTTGACGAAAGACTGCCCTTCACTTTGAGGCTACTAGCAGTCGGATGTACTTATTACTGATATGAGATATCACTAATCCAACGACCCGCGATGACGTGTGAGATTAGGCTTGCTTTCTTAATTAGAAAGTATTAAATAGTCCAAATTTGGAATTAGGGGCGGCGAGGGATATCTCCATAGGGATTCGCTTCTAGTTTGAGGTCTTAAGTGGCTGAAGGGTCCGCTTCTCCCTTAAATGGAAGTATTAAGTAACCCAGTGAGATTCCAAATAAATAAATAAGGATGTCTCTAAAAAGGGTTTACTTCAGTGTTGAGGTCTTAAGTGGCTATAGGGTCCGCCTCTCTACCGAAAGGGGTAACCTAATGAGATTTCATATATATAATTAAAGAGTGAAAGTGAATATCTCAGAAAGGGTTCGCTTCAGGTTTGGAGTCTTAAGTGACTATAAAGTCCTCCTCTTTCCTAATAAAAGAAGTATTAAATAACCCAATGAGATTTTCAAGCAATGACAGCTAAATAGTACCATTGAGAAGCACGCTTCTGGAAGTAGGTCTTAAATGACAGGGTCTACCTATTTTCCACTGAGAAGTTAAGTGGCTTGGGTACAATCTCTTACATCACTAAAGCCGAAATAATAATAGTTTCATTTAGGAGCATGCCTTGAGGATAGGTCTTAAATGATGGGATCTGCCTTAGTTAAAGTCTTAAATGACCAAAGTCTGCCTATTTTCTAATAAAAAGATATTAAGTGGCTTGGGTACTGTTTATAATATGATTATGATTTTATTGGCGATAAATGCGGTAATAGTCGGACATTAAATGTAGGAAGCCTTAAATAGTGGTTAGAGGCCTTGTAGTTAGGACCCACTGACCATTGACAACATTGTTAGAAAACCACTTTGGAATAGGTCTTAAATGACGGGGTCTACCTCAATTATGGTCATAAATGACAGAGTCTACCCGTTTCTCTTTTAAAAGTATTATAGAAGCCCACTTCATATTTAAAAATATTAAATGGCTAATGGGTTTGGAAGTATTAAGTGGTTGACATGGCTTCATTAGTATTTCGTACCTTGGGAAGGGGAAAATATGTAATCGTGTGTGCAATGCAAGGTTAGATTAGAATTGCTAACCTAAATGGACATAACAATTAAATGGAAACCTATCAGCATAAGTTTATATTTTTTTCAGTCACTAGAACGTTGTTCTGACCCTATTTTTATTACAAGCCACATGATAGATTTAGAGGAACATGTCACTGGAGCTGAATGTGCTTTGTTGTTGGAGAGTCTTCTTTCTCTCATGCTCGATGGTGATGTGACAATCTGCTATCCAAGGAATACTATTAATTCCAAGGTAGTTGTCATAGTCAGTATTTTTATCCTATTAGTGTTCCGCTGTGAGTTTAGATTTCTATCAGTTTCCGATAATGTTCATACTTATTTGCAGGTACCAAATCCAAACGATCTGTGCTTCGATGGACTTGGACTTCGATTTTTGTCGAAATTTAGGCCTATTAAGGTATGCGTTGTTACAACTTTCGTATTTTGAAAAGAAAATAATTTGGATTAACGGTTAACCGATTCGAGTTTGGTCGGTTAACATTGGTTGCTTAACCGAAAGTTCGGTTAACTGATTAAGTCGGTTAAAGCGGTTAGGTTATGACTGGTCAAGTCAGATAATTCAGATAACTCGGTAAATGCCCACACCTATTTAGCACTACACTATTGTTAAAAGCAGACCGTTCTTAGAAAAGACATTTGATTTAGTGAATATTGGAGCTTCTAACATGAGTAAATGGAGTTCAATGAAGTATTGGAAGTAATTTTTAGTTTCACATTTTTCGGTGGATGGTTAGTAAATATGATAATGGATGTTCCAATAAACGTTTCTTTTCTAATTTTTTTTAATGTTATTTACATTTTCTAACTATTTTCATATTTCATCCTAAACAAAAGTATGTCATAGACTATATATCCCTTTCACAAGTCACCAACATACCAAATGAGAGGTGGTCTTGCAAACTTTTCCATTAAAGAAAGAAGACCAAATCAGTCTTTCAAAAGTGGGGCTTTCTATACTTTTATAAAGCAGCCTGCATTACTTGTCGTACTTTTTTGGCTTACTGTGCACGTAAACTGTCGCTACTAACATCGTCATCACCCCTTTACCACCGTATCTCTCACGTTATTCTATTCTGAAAAATCACTATTATACTTCCAAATATCCTCTTGAATTTCACTCTGGTATTTGGAGATCCTGAAGCAATGGTGGTTAAAGTATCGGCTGCGTCAGCTAGATCGCATACAAGAAATCATCTATCTGCTAACTCCTCCTCCTCTGGTATATTTCTTTAATCCTTGTTTTAACCCAAGAATGTTACAAGTAGCAGTAGAGGGAATATGAAATACGATTAATGGCCGTCCATCGAACCCGTTTCTTCCTTTTATTTTGTCTTGTAGTATGTTATTTCTGTGGATTAGGGATTATCTGAAATCACATAAACATGCTGTACTTGGGGCGATTTGTGGTGCGTTTGGTTGAAATCTTTCTACTGTGGTGCAAGATTCGTAATCTTGAGAACTGTGTACAATGGCGTGGTAGAGAAGGGAAATCCTAGTTATTCCACTAAAGGGAAGATGGGGTATAAAGAAATAGTTTTTGCTAATTCCCAAAAGTGGAAACAAGAAAAAGTCATTTTCAATTTTACGCTAAAGCTTCTTCTCTCCCTGTGTGTTTTAATCAAATGCGTTAAAAATGCTAAACACAAAACTCGCTTTCAAATCAAACATCTTGTTGTAATTCTTCTTAGAATGAATATTGTGTGAAAGAATGGAAGTGTGTAATTGTAATGGAGTTTTAGGTATGAGTACTGAGTTGAGGTATTTGCTGTTTATGTTCAATGGTTTGTCACTGAAATACAATTTTCTGTTTCTGATCAGCAGACAAATAACGCAAGCCTACTCAACTAATCTCATTTGTTTATTTTAGAACCACAATGGTTTGCATTACAATATTATGTAACAGCCATTACACTTTTGGTATACAACATAGGCATTGCAAATCATTAGTGGATGTTTATATAGATAATTAGATGTATGACTTCACTGTAACATTGCACAATGAGTTGATGGATTGAATCCAAATCCTAACTTGCAATGCAACTTGTTATGTATAATTTCCCAATAGTGCTACTTTGCAGGGTATTTTGTCTCTGAAATTGCTTCCAGGAAGAGGTTTCGGGAAGAGATTCCCATGCTAACAAGCTTTTCTCATTATTTCCATGCTTCACATCACATGTTGGGTTATACTTAATAGGACAGAACAGTAAACTTGGTGTATTTGGCTTTTGGCAACTTGTATAAATGGAACTTATAACATTTTGACCACCCATAATTAAAGTAATTTGTAGGTCACAGTATGTAATATGTAAGGTGAGTAAGAGTTGCCAAACATCCTCCTAAGAAAGATAAGATGTAATATTTGGATAAACACTTTTGAGTTGTAGGTGAGCTGTTTTCTATATTTTATTTTCTGAACGACAGATTTGTCAGAAGACAATTATAACATTGAATCAAGAAACTGCTGTGTTAATGTTTTCACTATAATTGAAATGTAACAAATAGAAATATTATTAGATTCATGAATTGATCCTCACCTGCATTTATATAAAAATTCAAGTGGAGAATATTTATACAATTATATACTTACATGGAAACTGTTAACACGCCCTAAAGATATTGTTAGGATTACAAAAATAATACACGTACCCATATGTAATAAATTTATCTTATTTATGGTAAGGGGTGTATGTTATGCTTAACATGTTCCCTACTGGCACATGTTAACAAACCCTACTAGTATTGAAGATGCGTTGTTGTTAGTTGCAACTGCAACATTTTAACATATTGAACTACTGCCAAATTCAACTATTAATGACCATTCTTAGGGTATGAATTTTCTGAAGTTTCGGCAGCTTTCATTTGAGATATCGAATAGATACGGGTCTCCCACTTACTTGGCTTTAGATCTCTTTTCCACGTAAATATATTATAGGAAGGGACATTTGTTAGAAACTTCTTACTAATCTTAGCAGTTGCATACTTTTAAATATTTAGAAAATTGTCAAGTTCTTTTTTTCACTAAATTTGATCCGTCAATTCTATTTTATATCAATACACTTCTAAAGCATACGAAACATTTTTTTTTGCCATGGTTGAAAGTTTGAGAAACTAGAAAGATGATAAAATGAGTATTCATGAGATTTAGACTTTGTTAACTGAACTTCCCAGGGATTTTTTTTCCATTAACACTCTTAAAGATGCAAACATTTATATGCGAATGCAATTTCAGGTTTATTTAGAAAAGTATTGGCAGCTTTATTGGTTGGTTTAGCTGCATGGACATATCGAGCTATTCAACCACCGCCACCTAAGATTTGTGGATCTCCTACCGGTCCTCAACTTACTTCTAATAGAATTAAGCTTAGGGATGGAAGGTACTTAGCATATTTAGAGCATGGTGTGCCAAAAGAAAAGGCCAAATATAAGATCATCTATGTTCATGGCTTCTACTCTTGTCGATATGATGCACTCCCTGTTTCTACGGTAACATTTCCTTATCGATCTTTTGTTTAGTCAATTTATACACATTTAGTTGCAACCCTCTGCATTCTCATCAGTCCTCAAAATTTCAAAAATCTTCCAAAAGCAGACTTTGATTTGTCTTATGTAGCAGTGTAAGTAATGTGTAAATAAATTCTATGATCCGAGACCAGCCCAACTGGTAGGCTAACAAAGCAATTGCTTAGGACCCCAAAATTCAGTTTCTTATGTAGCTGTAAGTAATGTGTAAATAAATTCTATGATCCGAGACCAGCCCAACTGGTAGGTTAACAAAGCAATTGCTTAGGACCCCAAAATTCAGTTGGGCCTCGAATATAATACATAGCTATTTGATATGTAAAAAACACAATCCCAAAGCCCATATTTTAGCATCTTACACATAATACACAATAGCTGAATCTGATGTTGGTGTTTTTATTGTTTTACAACTATAGCTATGCAATTCTGATATAAGACTTTCTTTCTTTGGACCAACTTTTCCTTCATTTTTTTTTTCCAGTTGGTGAAATATATGTTGTCGATAACCTATATATGAAATAAGAGAAATTCAAATGAAAACGCATTCTAGTAATGAAAAATTTCAACTTTTTGTAGAAGTTATTGTTGTTTACAAACGTTGAATAAATTTAGATATATACTTTTCTGTTGATGTAATTCCAATAAGTTCTGAATCTTAGTTTCAAATGCTGTTGCGTGAGATTTTTCAACTTGAACCGATAAGAGTAAGATTGATAAAATTTTGACAGTAGAATGGTTGAATATGATTATTTTTGTACATAAATTTGAAGAGAACGGTCAAAAATTATTAACACATATTCATAGTTAACTTAATAAATCTTGAAAATCAACATCATACATATTTGAACTTAATGTACTTGTATTCAATTTCCAAAAGTAAGAGCCTGAATGGAAAAAGTATATAAAAGCACTGAAAATGTACTCAGTCAAAAAACTTCACTTAGAGCCGCAAAATATATTTGAGACAGACCTGTATGAAGGCACATAATATCGAAATTCGCTTAATTTGATTTTCAGGAATTACTTGAAGAACTTGAAATATGCATGGTATCTTTCGATAGAGCGGGATATGGAGAGAGTGATCCAGACACTAAAAAGACAGAGCAGAGCACACCTTTGGACATTGAAGAACTCGCAGATCAGTTGGGCTTTGGGCCTAAATTCTATGTAATTGGATATTCTATGGGAGGAGAGATTGTTTGGGCTTGTCTCAAATATATTCCTCATAGGTATTTTGACTTTTTTCATAATTTTTACATTTTTTGATTGCACAAATTTACAAAGTAAACGTCCAGAAAAAACTTATTACAAACTGGACCTCGTTTTCAGGTTTGTACATGCACATGTACCTTTATTGAAATAAGTTTTTTGTGGAAGTCTATTTTTAAAATTTGTTCCTTTTGAACTAACATGCACACACCTTAATATTGGTGAACACTGTTGATAAGGCTTGCGGGGGCAGCACTTCTAGCACCAGTGGCTAATTTCTGGTGGGCAGGCTTTCCTAAAAATGTAACAAAAGCAGCTTGGGACCGGCAATTTGAAGCTGACAAATGGGCAGTTTCAGTATCTCACTATTTTCCATGGCTGACCTACTGGTGGAACACTCAAAAGTGGTTTCCTGGTTCGAGCGTTATTGCTTTTCGCCCTGAACTTTTCTGTCCTGAAGATTTGAAGGTTCTTCCCAAATTTAGGGGCAGGGATAGTTATATGGTAATTTCACACACACGCTCTCTCTCTCACTGTCTCACACACACAGCAAAGATTTCATGTTGAATAAATATAAAAACATTCGTCGTTGCAAAAAGTATTGCAGAAACAGGACAAATATTGGGGCATTTCACCATAAGGACAAACTTTGCAGTCCAATTAGTTTCTAGGACACACATTCAAAGAAATTATTTTCAAGGCCAAAGTCAGCATAATAATTACTTTCAAGGACAAAGTCAGCAGTCCAATTACTTTCAAGGACATAATTTCATAGGTTTTTAGGCCCTAGAAACTAATTATTTTAAGTTTTGTCCTTGAAAGTAATTATTTCAGTTGTGTGTCCTAGAAACCAATTCCACTTGCTAAAGAGGCCCTTGTGGCTAATTTCCACTATTTTTTCTATTTTTATAATCAGGTTTCTAACCAAAATTTATTCTAACTGTAAACCTGGTTTGAAACTTGCTGCAAAAATAAATCTGGTTTTCATCAGATTTATTTGTGCGTACAAATTTATGATTTGTGCTCAACACATTTCTGATCTGGTGCAAACAAATTTATTTTTGTAATAACTTTTAAATTGAATCTATATTTGAAACAAGTATTTTCTTGAAGCCTAATTATAAATTTTGTTGCAGAAATACACTTTATTTTTTTAGAATAAGGAAATACGCTTTATTTGAAGCTTGTACCAAAATAAATCTACTTTTTATAATAGTTAATGGACTTCTACACCTTCATTGTCTATCAAATGTGTAAAATCAACAAAGATTGTACAATATTTACCCTGCAAGACCTTCTGAATTCAGTACAGAGTCAACCGTCTATTTGCATACTCTTTTACCTCTTTGTACTTAGTTTGGATTAAGATAAATTTGTACAATATGTTTTTTTTGAATCCTCTGGATAGCTTAATACAAGTTACTTTTTTGCATTTTAAAAGCAAAAGTCAAAAATTACGAGGGATAGAAATCATGGAATTTCAAAATTACTTTTTAACTTACTTTAAGAAACTTTTTTGGATTTTTGACTCACAAAATTAGTTTTGGCTCATGGAAGAATTCAAAAAGGTTGATGCACACACACACTGAAATTCAAAAAATTTGATTTTTTCAGAAAATTTTAAAATTTGATTTAAAGAAAATTCAAATTTTCAGAACCAGGTTTCAAATTCAAAAAATTCAATATTTAAACATTTAAAACCGAAATGTCAAATTTTTTAGTTAAATTTCAAAGTATGTTTTTTAACTGAAATTCAAAATTCAAATTTTTGAAATTTACAATTTCAAAATTCTAGTTTTTAAAATCCCATATTGATTTTTTCTTTTCCGACTTACATGTCAAAAGTTTGTCATTTGCACTTTTCACCTTTTTAAAAGACAATGGACATTTTAAATAAACAGATTCTTTTTTTTTTTGCGTGTTGTAAATGAATCCTGACAATAATATTACTATTTAACCAAGCAGGGTCAAATAACCCAACAAGGAGAGTACAACTCCCTACACCGGGACATGATGGTGGGCTTCGGGCGCTGGAAATTCAGCCCGTTGGATATCCAAAACCCGTTTCCAAACAACGAAGGTTCGGTCCATCTGTGGCATGGTGCGGAAGATCGAATAGTGTCGGTAGCCATGTCAAGGCACATTGCCCAAAAGTTGCCTTGGATAAAGTACCACGAGCTTCCGGAAGCTGGTCATATGTTCCCCCTTGCAGATGGCATGCCCGATACCATTGTTAAGTCACTGTTGGTTCCTCAGTAGTAGTATGCGTTATCATATCTTTTATAATTTCCTATAATTTCTTCTTTTTTCCTTTTTTTTTATACTGGGAATAGATGGTTTCTAATTTCCTGCATGTAGATGATAGAGTATTTGTCCTAGTTTTATGTTAACACTAGTGCAAACCCATGCTTCGCATACGGATATGTCAAAAAAAATTTGTTGCAATTAAAATAATAAATAATTAGAATATATTATTTACAGAAAGGAATTAGAAACATTACAAAGTATCAATATAAGTATTAAAATTAGTACAGAATCTTTATTGAGTCAACGTAGTAATAGGACTGAATGACAACATATGTGTAGGCGAAAGAGTTAAAAGGGCAAAGTGGACTTGTCTGTAGTAAAAAAAAAGCAGAACTATAGTGAAATACGAAAGCATTAAAAAGCACGGGTCCTGTAAAATAAGACTAAAGATGTACCATAAAATAACATTTTCACTACAAAGTATATTATTAATTGAATAGAATCATATTTGAATGCAATATAGAAAACGCGGTATTTATTTGAATGTGCTAACCTTTATTAAATGCTTTTATAGCATAGACAGAAAAATCGGTATATGATACTGCCGGCATTCATGATAAGTGTTGACAAAGAACCAAGAAAACCACACAGATGGTTAAAACAATAGCGCAATAGTTTATAGGAAAATTAGAATAAAAGTAATGTTTCCTACAAACAATTCACATGCAAAATATTTATGCACAAACGTATAGAATTAGTAGAAATAGTTAAAACATTAATAAACCAAAAAGTAATGGACGGTTAAGTATTTCCCTGTGCAATTGCGGAGGATGTTGATATGTTATAGAACAAATACGTAGGAGAGTTGTAATGTCATCAACTGAATAAGGTGATTATATAAACATAAATATAATATTACTATAGATATTATAAATAAACAATATTTAAAATTATTATAACACTGCATTGTGAAATGTTGTGGAATAATAGAAACTGTTCATGGAGTAGCTGAAACGATCATGTTTAGAGGTTAAACTGCTAAATCGGTAAGAGCATGAATTTATATGTTTAATCGTGTTAAATCTTGACAAAGAACGGTTGAATAATTATGATGTAAACTAAATAGGCTCAGCCCTTTCATGGTCAAGCGTGGAAAATTTATGCACAAAAGTATACTTTATCTTATGTCAAGCTCCTCTCACTTACCTTGTTAGTTGCATGCACTTCCATGGATGTGGAGAAAAGATTAGAAATTCAGTTCTTTTAACCTCAGATGTATAGTTTGCAAAATGAATGGTGAGGTGAACATGGAGTAGCAGACAATCGCATGATATATAATTGACTTATGCATAATAACAGAACACCTTGTAATAAAAAGCATGATATAAGCATTTGTTCATCCAATTGTCAAGTAAAAACAACTAAAATTCCCTATCATACCTTAACCAAAGTTGGCATGTTTCCAAAGCAATATTCTATGCATGTTAAAGCAGATAAATTCAAATAACAAACCTTGAATATACAGACATTATAATAATTTGTCTTATATCAGTAAAGAAATAAATGTTTCTTCCTGCATACATCAAATAAGCCGATTAATATTATTAGATGACAAAATGCTATAGAGACCTAGAAATTGTGCATTATAGCAGTTGTAATCAGATCGATAATGTAATTCATAATATAAGTGTAAGTTACCTCCGCCTTTGTATCTTTTATAAGTTCCTCTAGAATTGCATTATTCATTTCATCGGTGAGAAATCCAAATATATTAGTACGAATATGACATGTTTGACACTATCGGAGGATTCTGAATCACCAAAAAAAGAATTCATATCTAATATATTTTGCTCTTGTTTTTACACTGAAATACGATTTGTAAAAGACTTAAATGTAAAAAAAATTAAGAATTGTGACTTACAATTAAATTGTGAGTGGAAATGAGCAAACGTTAATATGGTAGCGAAAATGTTTGACTTAAAAACACATGTACTGAAGTTTCTTTTAGGTAAAGAAGTTTTGGTATTTAAGTAATCATCTTGAATGAAACTAATGGACAAATAATAAATGAAATCCTCGTAAATAAATTTCAAGTATGAGAAGTTTGTACCATGCATATCATATGTGGCAGCACAATAAATGAACAAATAACAAATGAAAATTGTACCAGATCCAAATTAAGCATATACACCACACAGTTGAATAACCATGTTATATGAAAACAAATATGTTTAATACTTAATAACCACACTTATAAAAGCCAAAACAATCAGTTGACCAAAAAACTTTATGAAAAGTAGTATATATGTAGTGGAAAATAGACACAAGGACAAATTTTCATAAAATTTTTGGCTGAAGGACAACAAGTTTTATTTTTAGGCTGAAGGACAAACTTTAAAAGATAATTAGGCCGAAGGACAATGCTAATACAACTAGCATTTTGTACAATGTAAAACTGGATATAATGCTAGTTATAATTAGCATTTTGTACAATGTTTGCACTGTACAAAATGCTAACTATATTTAGCATTTTCCTTCAGCCTAATTTTCTTTCAAAGTTGTCCTTCAGCTCAAAAATGAAACTTTGTGTCCTTTAGTCTAAATTTTTTTCAAAGTTTGTCCTTGTGCCTAATTCCCTCTACGTTTAAATATATAGGGGGAATTAATTTAAAGGACAAAAATTTGTATATTTTTTGCCTCAAGGACACAACCTCAATATTTTTACTATAAGGACAAACATTCTCCTAAAAATTATTCATAAGGACAAATATTTTCCAAAATTATTCATAAGGACAACAAAACTGCTACCAAGCTAAAACTGATACCTAAAAACTGCTACCGATAACTAAAAACTGATACCTAAAAACTGCTATTAATGACTAAAAACTGATACCTAAAAAAAGTTGTCCTTCAGGATTAAATATTGAAGGTCTGTCCTTGAGGCAAAAACGCTGAAATTTTTTGTCCTTGACAATAATTTCCTGAAAGTAAAATTGGAAATGGAAACTATAAATGGCTGATATACATTACATGTAGGTATTAGGAGTAAAATAAACATTTTTAGGCAATAAAAACAAAGCCGTTCGAACAATACTATGCATGATTGATTGACATCATAGGAAGGTAAGTAAAATTAAAACATTTAAAACTTGGAAAGTAATGGCCAGCAAATTGAAAGTAATAAGCTAATACTGCAAATTGACATTGCCCTATAACATACATCAAGCTTCCTAAAACAACCTAAAAACTCAATATATGACACATGTTTTAAAACACCTAGCTAAATTTTCGCTTTCAACGAAGTTGAATCGTTGGACATGAAGACTAACTTTTCAAATTGTAGTTACCATTTAGTACAGATCCAGTTTTGATCTATAATACCGAGAAAACAATTATGATCTAGTCAAAAAGTACTTTTAGAGCAATATGAAGTGACACAAAAACTAATGTAGAAACAAATATAGCAAGTACTTGCTAAAAGGCTATAGTAACTATGAAACTCTAAGGAGGTAGATCATTTAGTAAGTTATAGTTAAATAGTATTTAGAGGACAAATCAAGTTCTTCAAATCCATAAAACCAAGTTATGAACATATCAATCCAATATTAATATTCCATTATGGTAAGAAAAAATTCATGAAATTCGTCACAACACTACTGTATCAAGTTTTTTTAAAATCTATCTGCTTGATAAAATAAAACCAAGCTGGAAACTGCAAAATATTTCCACAATGCCAATTAGAAGATCAACAAATTATTTTCATAAATCAAGTCATTCAAATTAATTCTAATAAAAGTTGCTCCAACTCCGATCTAACTATGCTAAGAAAGATAGGAAATACTCATCATCATTTCTTGGAAAAGTTCGATCCAATATGGTTAAGCTTTACTGAGAGTTTAATAAATGATTTTTATTAGGCTAGCAAATTTTCGTAAACACCAAGATGAAATATAGAACCTTACCAAATGCGAACTCATGGATAATACTTTTTGTCAGCAAACAATATTAGCAGCATTATCCGTATTGCCCTAGCATTATCAGTATCGCCCTGTGTAGAGAATCAGAAGACCAAAACATATGCATGGAATATGATTCCTAATTAACTGTTGCCTAATTCCTAAGCCAATCTTGTAGTATTGATTACATTTAAACCACTACCTGTTATAACCATGTAAATCTTGAAACTTGAATTACTTTCTATTCTAATTTTTCTAACCGAAACGTAAGTTTGACATAAGGTAGTTGTACTTGTTCAATAAATTAAGCATGAAGAACAGTAGCTGCTAAGTGGTTGCTAATTAGCTGACTTTTTGAGATCCGGTAGTTTAAGTTAAAATACTTGGATAACATGGGGTGTAATTGTGAATCTATGATGTTGGATCCAGATTTGAGCTATTACTACGTAATGTAATCATTGTATGCTTTGCCATTGGCATTGCTATAGGCTGGATTTGACTGGACTGAATATGAGCAGTAATGGAGGCCAGTAACGATGATCTGACCTGATGCTAAAAAACATAGACTTTGGTAAAATACACTATATGAATTTATATATAACGGTCATAAAAAACTTTTCCATGGCTTCCCCTATTTTCTCTGTTTAGCGATTTGCTGCCCCTTACTTTTCTCTTCGTCTGTCTACGCTCTTTTTCTCTAGTGGTCTTCCGCTTTGCTCTCTGGTTGCGAGTATTTCTATCGCCTGTTTCTGGGAGCCGTTTCTAGGGTTCCGCCAATGGCTTTTGGGCCTTTTTATCTGCGAGGTGATTTTGTGCAGAATTGTCCCTCTTTCGAGGCGATTGCGTCTGCGTTGTTAGCGCTGGTAGCTCCGCCGCTTTCGGTCTGCTTCACTGGACCTCGTACGATCGAGATTTGCGTGTTCTCTGTTGTGACTTTTTCGACCCTTTCTAGATCCAGATTTGTGGACGTTGGTGGTTGTTTCTTGGTTCTGGAACCGATTTTCAGTTGTCTCCCCTCGTTTCCATCTCGCGAAGCTCGTGTTGATGGATCGTTGGTGAGCTCTGCTGCAACGGTAGAGATTTGGGATTCTGGGCTTCAGGTTGGTGCTTCTCTCGGCATTCGGGACTTCACCACCCGTTTTGCTCCGAGATTAGCATTTGCCTCTGAGTTGGATGATGCTGTTTCAGACTTGCCAGACATCTGTTTTGGTTCGTTGGGAGTTGCTTCATTGTCTGAGCAGTCTGGCTCGTTGGTGGACAGTGACCCCTTATCGAGCTCCAAACGAGATTTCATCACTCGTTTCGAGCCTCGACTTGAGTTTGTTGGCACTGCTGCTGGTTGTAGGACTTTTGAGGCCTCTCTCGGTTTTGGCTCGTTGGTGGACAGTGTAACCCGCTCGAGCTTCAGACGAGATCTCATCACTCGTTTTGAGCCTCGAGTCGAGTTTGTTGGCGTTGTTGACGACTGTTGGCCTATTGATGCTAATTACGCTATTGGGTCTTTTCTTGGTTCTGGCTGTGCATCTTCGTCAGAGGTTAGGGATGTGATTACCCTGCCTCCTAGTGCAGATTTGTCAGTGGTTGATGGGTTAGACCTTGCCTCTGCACTGTCCATGCCCGATCTTTCGGTGCCACTGTTTTCGACCTCTCTTAAGGCGAAGGAGGTAATGGATGCTCCTAAGCTGCCTTGTTCAGCGTCGCTGCTGGCTATTTCTCCGCCTTCGCAGGTTTGTTTTATTCAGAGCAGGCAGGTAAGCTTCTCCTACTGTTGTTCTTTTGCCGTTGATTTTTGTGGGCTATTTACTGCTGTTTGGTTGTCGGATGTGTTGGTCTGTCGGTTCTTCATGAGCGTTGTCACACGATCGTGTGAGCTCCCTGACACTGCCGTCTCATATGAGGCTGGGAGTGTGTCAGGTCCCTTAGTTATTGTTGGCCTTTATTCGTTCTGCGGGTCCTTGTCGTCCTTATCTTTGCACCTGCCATTCTGGCCTCTGGTGCCTTTGCGGGCTTACTTTTGTCGCTTTGACGGTGACTTGGTAGTCCTTTGTTGGTTTTCTGTGTGTCCTGGCGACGCCGATCCTATGTCGTCAGCGACGTTCTTTTTATTCTACAGACTCTCTGTGTCTGGATTAGATTTGAGTATTCGGAGGTCTACGAAGGAAAGGAGCTGTTGGTTCGGGCTTTCTCATCGCATTGTTCGTATAGTAGCCATTTTTGACTACTATACGGACAGACTGAGATATAGCCAGACTTGCTTGTTCTGCTGTTCCTGTCCCCCTCTCTCGTCCGTCTTGCGACTCTTACCTGCTACGCGGGGCTGTTTTGTTAGTAACAGTCCTGCATTGGTAAGACTTCGACAGCAATATGGGTCGCTGTACGTTAGCGGCCTTACACTTCTTCATTCTGTTACTTCTGTTTCTTCTTTTTCTTCCTCACCTCTATCCGCTGTTTCGCCTTTCTCTTATCCCCCTCGTCGGGTGAGGCTTCTCTACCGGTGTCGCCTTACTCTTGCCTTCTCGGAGCTTTTAGTTATTCTCCTTTTTTTATTTATCTGATTGGTTTCTTCGGCAGATTGGCATGCGACTGATTCGCTTTCCCTCTTTTTGTCGGATTACCCAGGAGCACTCGGATCTTCCGGTTGCTCAGGGTCTCTCTTCCTCCTACTGCTCTTCTGTTTGCTCCCTTCCTGCTTCTCCTTGCTCTCTGTCCATTTCCATTCCTCTTATGAGTAAGGCAGAGATTGCGCTCCTCAACGAGCGTCTCGACTGCATTGCTAGGAACTCTTCGCAGGCGCCATCGCCGCTTGGTGCCTCTTTGACTTCTGCTTCGGGTCCGGGTCTTGTAGTGTCTTCAGAGACGGTTCCCCAGCTTTCCGACTCTATCACCAAGACGTCTCAACGTCCCTCGCGTAAAGTCCAAACTACCCCCCCCGCACCATTCGCACACGCTCTATAGCGACGTCTGAGCAGATCGACCGATCTACTCGGTACTCGCTTTACCTCGTCTGAGTCCTCTCTTTGGGGTTCCGGTTCTTGCTTTTAATGGCGAATTTGCTTTTCTGGAATGTCCGTGGTATAGGCAATGAAGCGTCTTTGGCTAGGCTTAGACGCATTGTCAAGAAGCACTCTGTTGGCTTGATCGCTCTTCTGGAACCCTTTCTGGGACCGGAAGGCATTTCCGGCATTGTCTTATCCTTGGGATTTGGCGGAGGCTTTGCCAATGTTTCGGGGAAGATTTGGATCCTATGGTCCAAATCCATATCGGTTCAGGCCGCATTTGATTCCCATCAGCTCTTTTCCTTGGCCTGCTCGTCCCCTTCTTTTAGCTCTCCCTTTCTTTTCTCTGCGGTTTATGCCAAATGTGATCGATTGGAGAGATTAGTTCTCTGGGCGGACATATTAGGGCTCGATTCGCTGGGCTTCTCCGCTTCCGTGATAGGTGGTGATTTTAACGTTGTCGCCTGCCAAGCGGAAAAACGGGGAGGAGCCGCCATCAACCGGGTTGCGATGGCGGATTTCAACTCGTTCATTATCAGCTCTGGTCTGTCTGAGCTTCCCTTTGTTGGTTCTGCTTTCACCTGGTCCAACAACCAAGAGGGGCCGAACCGCATCCTTTCCCGACTTGATCGGGTTTTCGGGTCGGAGGAGTGGTTTCGTCTCCCTTTCTCCTTTTCGATTGAGTATCTCCATCGGTCTTTCTCTGACCATGCCCCCATGGTTGTCCGCTGCTCTCCCCGCTCTTTAACTGGGCCATCTTCCTTTCGGTTTCAGAGCATGTGGATATCTCACCATTCCTTCCTCCAAGTTGTCGCTTATTCTTGGAGCGTTCCTCTTGTTGCATCTCCCTGTGAGATGTTCGGTCGTAAGCTTAAGCGTCTTAAAGTTTGCCTTAAGGATTGGAACCTTCAGATCTTTAAGAACATTTTCGACCGCGTTCGTTTGGCCGAAGAGTCTCTTATCGCAGCCGAATCCTTGCTAGATGAGGATCCTAACGTGGCTAACAAGGAGGCCTGGGCTCTTGCCCAAACCATTTTCTCCTCGGAACTTCGTATCGAGAACGACTACCTTCGTCAAAAGGCTAGGATCAAGTGGGTAGTTGTTGGTGATACTAACTCTAAATTCTTCCATTCCTCTATTCGCAAGAAGAATAACCTCCTCACGATCCGTGAGATCTTTCGACAGGATCAATCTACGGCCTCTTCCCCCGAAGATGTCAAAGAGACCATCCTGTCCCATTTTCAATCCTTTCTGGGCTCTCCTTCGGTCTCTGTTTCTGACCCTGCTCTGCTGGCCTTCATTCCTCGTATTGTTCTTTCTCCGGAAAGTGACCTTATCGCGGATCTCCCTACCTCTGAGGAGATACGTGCTGCTGTCTTTGCGCTTAGTAAGGACAGTGCCAGTGGTCCGGATGGTTTCAACGGTGTTTTTTTCAGGAGTGCTTGGTCTATTATTCAGGCTGACTTTTGTCTTGCTATTCAATCCTTTTTCTCTGGGGGTTCTCTTCCTTCTGGATGGACTTCGACCAACATTGTCCTTATTCCAAAATGCGAGAACCCTAGGTCGTGTTTGGATTTCCGGCCAATCAGTCTTTGCAATTTTTCGAACAAAGTTATTTCTAAAATTTTGTCCTCTCGTTTGGCCCCCTACCTTGAGCGTATCATCTCTCCTTCTCAAGCGGGATTTGTAAAGGGGCGTTTGATTACTGATAACGTTCTGCTCGCTCAGGAACTTATTTCCCAGATCGACCGGAAGGTCAGGGGTTCTAATGTTGTCTTCAAACTGGACATGGCTAAGGCCTATGATCGCATGTCCTGGTTTTTCATCATCAAGGTCTTAAGGGCTTTCGGCTTTCCAGAACCCCTTATTGATTTGGTTTGGAGGCTTATCTCTAACTGCTGGTTCTCTGTTCTTATTAATGGATCGGCTCATGGTTATTTCAAAGCGGGTAGGGGGCTGCGTCAGGGAGACCCTCTATCGCCTACACTCTTTGTGATCGCGGCAGAGGCTTTCGTTCGCGGTCTTCAATCCTTGACTATCTATGGCCAGATTCAACGATTCGGGATACCGAGGGGCTGCCCCATGGTCTCTTCCTTGTCCTTCGCTGATGACGTTGTCATTTTCTCTAATGGCAGCGTCTCCTCTGTCCGCCGGCTTCTCGACTTTCTTCATCAGTATGAGCGTTCTTCGGGCCAACTTGTTAACCCTGCCAAAAGCTGTTTCGTCCATGCGAAAGATTTGCCTCTCACTCGTGCTACGTGGATCGAGTCTGTCTCCGGGTTCAAGGAAGCCACCCTTCCTCTTCCTTACTTGGGTGTTGTCCTGTACCGCGGTAGAAAGCTCAACGCTATTTTCGACCCATTGACTGATAAAGTTAGGGGCAAGATCTTACGCCGGAATGCTTCTCTTATTTCTCAAGCTGGTAGACTTGTTCTTATCAAATCCGTGTTGGATTCGATGGGAACTCATGTTTTCGCAGCTATGACCCCCACTTCTTCTTTCTTCCGGTCTTATCGATCTTTGGCCTCCGCTTTCTTCTAGGGCAACAAGGACAGTGGCCGTCGACACCATTGGGTGTCGTGGGACGTGGTCTGTCGCCCCAAAAACGAAGGCGGACTGGGTCTGCGCAATCCAAAAGACCTTTGTGCTGCCTTCGCCTGCAAATTGTGGCACAGATTTGGCGCCAACAATTCCTTATGGGCCTCTTTCCTTCATGCGAAATATCGCAGTCTTGAGAGCTCTAACTTCTCAGGCTCTCCGTCTTTTGCTAGTGAGACCTGGAAGCACATGCAGACGATGAAGCCTCTCTCCGACTCTCATGGTGGCTCTTCTGGTTGGGATGGATCTCCTTTTTCCATCCTTAAAGCTTGGTCCTCTACTAGAATTCAAGCCCCTATTCGTCCGATCTTTTCTTTCATCTGGGACTCTCGTATTCCCCTCAAGGTCTCTATTTTGATGTGGCGGATTCTCCATGATGGATTGCCACTTGACGAGAACCTTCAAAAAATCGGTATCCCTCTAGTGTCTCGCTGTAGATGCTGCGGCAACGGGGATTCAGAATCCCTGAATCATTTGTTCTTTGGTGGCTTCTCGGCCAGATCGTGCTGGAATTACTTCGGAAACCTCCTTGGTTATCGCCATTTAGCCTGCTCCCCTTCTGATCTCCTTAACTCTTGGTGGTCTGGGAATGGTGGTAAGTCTCTTCGCTCTATTGTTTTTCGCTTGATCCCCTGCCTCATCTGCTGGCACCTCTGGTGTGCGCGGAACAAGGCAACCTTCGAAAACTCTAGGATGGATCCCTCATCTATTATTCGGTGTGTGAGGAAAGACGTCTTCCTTGCCTTCCGTGGTAGACCTTTCAAGGGTCGTTTGAACTCCCGTGCGGAGCATCTGGTCGGACATCTCTCTATCTCGTGTGCTTTGTCTCACGCTAGACTGGGAGTAGGTTGATCATCGCGAGCGATCGCTGACCTTCACCCAGCGCTCACTTCCCCTCCCCACTATTTTTGTGTTTAATGTTGTTGTTAGTTTTCCAGGTTCTTTTCTTTTTGGTCTTCTTTGGCTCGGCTGGGTTTTGGTTGGCTGGTATCGGGATCCGACCTCCTTTTGATCGCTGATTTCTGGTGGTTTCACTGTGGTTGTTCGGCGGCTTCGACTGGTCTTGATCTTCTTTTATGCCACTGGTTTGGCGTTGATGGCGTCTGCCTTACTCTGACTGCCATCTTCCGTGTGTTCCTTTTTTGTTGGATTCGCGTTTACTTGTTGGCTCTCATTTGGTTCGGCTTGGAGGTCTGGCCTTTTCCTTAGGGTAAAGGCGGGTTTGTGCTTGCTGGTGGATCGATTCCTCATTCTTCTCCTCTATCTTGGTTCCTCCACTATCTTGGTGTGGATTTGTTACTGTCTTTAGTGTCTTGGTTTTCTTTTCCGCTGTTGTTTTGCGGTATTTTCTTTTTGGTGGTTTTCGTCCCATCTTGTTTCCTATTTTTGTGAGCCATCGGAGAAAGGCGTTTTTTCTCCTCTATATATATTATATTTAAAAAAAAAACACTATATGAATTTATTCAAAGAACGATGATGAATTTATACACAATGACCTGAATTAAATCATGAGCCATACACAATGATGAATCACATTTAAAGAACAAAAATGCAGCAATATGGAATAAACAAACGCTAATAAAAAATGAAGATGGTGCGAAAATAGAAGACTGCAAAAGCTTACCAATTAAATTTATTCCCCTTAATCAAAGCATGCTAAAGTTCAAAATTTTGGTGAGCTTTCATGAAATAGTCAATGAA
Organism: Allium fistulosum; assembly: GCA_030737815.1. Taxonomy (NCBI): domain Eukaryota; kingdom Viridiplantae; phylum Streptophyta; class Magnoliopsida; order Asparagales; family Amaryllidaceae; genus Allium; species Allium fistulosum. The sequence goes on from JASFAW010000014.1 coordinate 14,446,534, forward strand.
AAAAGTGGATATTGCTATGCATATAATTTTGTAACAGGGTTGTAGTAGAACCTATGAAGCATGAAGAAGTACTGAGAATTTTGAAACTATTGCTTGAAATCATGAAATGTATTCACTATAACTCATTTTTGAATACAAAGGATAATCATTCAATGAGAACTAAATATAAAGATGCATGGTATCTGATACTTTTTTTGAGCTAATATCCATATTATCAAAATAGAATCCAAATAAAACATTGAAGAGGTATAAATTCTTGCTGATCACCAAATAATGAATATGAGAGTAATAATGGAATTAAGTCTGAATAGATATACCAATCAATTTCTATGCTTCAAAACTTTCATCTCTAGTACCATCTTTTCCATTTCTTCACATGTTGCTCTTTGCACATTAAATTTCTTCCCTCGTCATACATTAATTATAAATTCAGTTTGTTATGTCCATGAAGCTTTTCATTTAACTATTCAAACACAATTCATGAATCAAACTATCAAAACTATTGAACAAAAAATAACATATGGCAAATGAACTATTAATAAAATTAACTAATACACACACACCTAGAAACTAAAATATATGGTAGAAAATAAACTTACCAAAATAGGATCAAACATAGTAGTTTCAGTTGCAATGAACTTGCATCCCAACTCTTACAAACTTGATCTCCAATCTTAATAGTCTTTCCTGATTCCAGTTTCCACAAAACAGTAAAGTTCATGATGATAGCATATACAATTTTTTAAACATGACAGTGAAGTATATCAAACAATAATAACCATATAGTAATACCAATAAAATACCAGGACAATAAAAGTAAAAGTTTCTTAAAAAAATAAAGCCATCAATAATGTGGACCAGATATTGAATATCCCTTGATAAAACTGCACATCATAAATATTTATGATGCTAATCAGAGTGAATCAGAAAAGCATGAAAGTACCAAATGTAATATACATGCTATTCTATAACAAAGAAGTTATTAAGTTTGAATCAAAACATTCATGGAACCATAGATTGAATTGGGGGGTTAGTGCATGAAAATGGCATAAGAAAAAGGTGAAAAGGATATATACCAATTTATTGTAAACAAATCAATGATGAAATTAGCGTATAGTTGGTTAAATAATTTTACAAACCTCACCAAAACGAATTGCTCCCAAGCATAGATTGTAAATAGCCTACTTGCTAGTTGACATGCTGACAATTGCACCAACCGATCCATCTGCAAAAACCTAATTTAATAAAAAAACAAATCAGATTAAAATTAGACAATAATTAAATCAGTTTAACGAATTGTCAGAAAACCAATAATAAAATTAATGTAAAGTTAATGACCGAATTGAACAATGTTATCAAATGAAATCACTTTCGCCATGAAGAAGACTGACCTAGGAAAGATTTATTTGTCTAATTAGCAATCTAGAAACCAATTCGAGAAGAACAAATTAGGATTTTTACCTGAGGTAGGTAGACGATTGGGTAGTATAGTCGGCCAGATCTTGTAGCCGAAGCATGATTAATAATGGATGAAACAAACTTTGGTTTGGACTTGTGATTTTTGGCCATCTCGGATCCAGGTGGAGAATACAGACGATGAGAGCAGACCAAGATCTGGAGAAGATGCAAAAGGAGATCGCCATTTTTTTAAGTGTTTAGGAGTGGAGAGGCCCGAAATCGGAGAGGACGACCAATGCTGAGTAAAGGATGAGGAGTAGCGGAGCTCTTATCGATGCCTGCTCGAAGAGTCACTGACTCCATAGATGCGGGTTAGAGAAAGAAAAGTTGGAGACGAAGAGATTGTGTGAAGGAAGGGAAGAGCTGGTTACCAAAAGAAACGAAATCGCGACGGTTGATTTCACAAAATAGGACAGGGCTTGTGCGACCGTTCGGTTGCCAAATTTCAAGGGGCCTGTGTGAGCTTGAAATTCAACTCACTAATAATAATATAGTATAGATGACGAGATTGTATTTGGACGTCATTCCCCAAAAGAAATCTATTGTACGTTAAGCCCGGCCTAATTTTATGAGTATTATATCAATTTATTATTGTATTATACTAATTCTGCCTACTTGCTACTAATATTAAGAAGGCAATGTATATGTTATGCAATATATTAAATAAATAATGAAATATGGGAGTAATTCTGAAAGAAAAAAAAATGGAAATTAGGATTTGTTCTTTGTTTTCAAACCTAATATCGAAAACCATTCTTAAAATCAAGTTTTACGAATTTTTTTTAATGTTTTCAGTAAAAATGTGCATTTTAAAATGCATATGTTTGCAGTTTATAATGTTGTAGTTTAAAATGTACATAATTATATAGGGTAAGGATTGATTACAGATCATTTTTTGTTACATCTCAAATCCCCTTTGATTTCAAACAAATTTAAATAATTATACTTTCGTTTTTTTGTCCCATATTATTTAATTCAGAACATTATATTGAAATAAAGAGATTTGAGATGAAGCAAAAATGAAGTGTAGTTGATCTTTGTTCGTGTATAAAATAAATATTTGCAATGTAGACTGCAAATATTTGAAGTGTATAATGTGTTGGAAATGTGCCAGTTGGAAACGGAAGAAATAAGTAGATTTCAAAAAAATTCGTATTTTGGACCTGTTGGGCCTATGAAGTCTAAATAAATATTAAATTCAATCTAATGAAGTTTTTAAATAATATTCAAGTTGTTTAAGAGAGGCCTTTTAATTTAATTTTATACAATACATATTACAATGAGCGTATCAAATACATTAATGTGTGAATAGTGCAAGTGCAAAATAGCATAAGGTGTATATAGTTAATGTACACATATATCGATGTTGAGATTTGCATCTACAACATATACATTGTCAATTTATATGAGCAATGTTTGTCACATGGCATATTAAACTTGAATATGAAAGTTTGTGTGTTTGCGCGTGCGCGTGCGTACGTGCGTGGGGGCGTGGGTGGGTAGGCGTGCGAGCGCTGCTTTTACATTAAATGAAATAAATTACATAAATAAATAGATTTGACAAAAAGAAATTAAATTATTAATAAGTAATGGTGCATTTAAGTGACATTAAATAAATGAGTAAAATGCATTTATGAGAGAATGAATGATGGGTAAAGAAGGAAATCTTTTGGCATTCTTTTAATTTTTCTTTAGCTTGTTTTCAAAACAATTTAAACTTATATGCAAATTTATGCATGTATAGTTTTACTTTATATTATATAAAATAACAATTGAATTTACACACATATATATATATATATCCACACACATAATATATATATATATATATATATATATAATGGTTCTTTATTAAAGACGTGAAAAAATCAATAGGGAACTCGCCACACACACGTATATATAAACATAATAATAAAACAATACTAGCATTGAAAATAACATACACGTGTAAAGTTTACAATTTCATATGTTTGCAATTTAAAATCAACAACATGAAAATTAGTTTTGACATAGAAAGGATTCAACTTTACATTTTTGATTTTACATTAAAGTCCCTTTTAAATTTGAATTGAAACAATGTAAATAACAACCAAAATAATTCTTTTATATAATAGCGGGGTGTGAAAGGAGGAAAACGAGGTGTGAATAGAATCAGTCTTTTATATAATGCTATAGGCAATCATTAAGTTGTGATTCAAGCAAATTTGTATTAAGAGTAACAGGTTTCAAACCTAAATGTTATAGGTAATCATTTTACATTAACTGTAAATGCTATAAGCCTTTTTGTCTGGATATTTAGAAGAAACAGAGAGAAGAATCATAACAAAAACAACGATAAACATCACTAGTCTTTTAGATTTCAAACAACTAACATTGTAACCTATCAATGGTGAACAAAATTATACCAGTTGCTTATTCTGAAACTGTAACCTATCAATGATAAACATCCACCTACCACCAAAAATCAAAAAATCAAACATATTATATAACCGATTAGAAATGTACCAGTTGCATGAACAAATTCTACTATATGAACTAACCGTGGTGAAGGTTAACATGGCAATGACGAACATTGACTATCCATGGTGAACATAAAAGATAATGGCGGCCCACGTTGACATCCATGTACAAAATCTACATGGAAAACAAGTTAGTTAAGAGTATTATATTTAAAATAAAACAAATGAGGAACTATATTATTTTATAGATGCTAATATCACCTTAGAGGACTTCATCACAATAAGAAACATCATCGAGAGGAACCTTGGTTCGATGATTCACAAAAATTGGTTTGGACCTTAACCAATGTTGAGTACAATCTAACGCCTCAACCATCCGTGGACTCAAAGTACTACAAAAAGGATTTATAATTCTTCCTCCGATGCTAAATGAAGATTAAGAAGCAATCGTGGATACCGGAATAGCAAGAAGATCCCGAGCGATTAAAGATAAAATACGATGTTTGAAACTATTTACTGTAACAACCCTACCGCTATGCCCAGTTTAGCAAAGAACATTACAAGTAATGTAGTCTGCTAATCCGGAGAATACGGCTGGTTAAGGGCGATCGAATGCGAATACTTTTTATACTAACACTGACACGTCTTATTTACCTTTTTGAGGATCTGAACTCAAATTTAGACGTGTACGGTATTAATACAAAATAATAAACACACCGATTAAAAATATTCAGAACAATATATAATATAGATAAATCAGAATCAGAGTCACATATCACAGCGGAAAAATAAACATCATCATATACATAATATAATGTGAGTTTACAAAATATCAGTAGTAGACCCACATAAATTTATATACATCATATCCAAAATCTTGTATTAGGTACAAAGTCACTACTATATAATACAGATGACATAAACTCCTAACTGTCAATATACACAAGTATGAAGTAAACTAAAACTATCAAAATAGTCCACTTCAATGCTAGCCCAAAATCCAAAGGTCGTGGGTCCATGTACCTGTAAAGTCTCGGTTTGACCCGAGTATTAAAATAATATACGGGTCAGACTATATCTAAATAAAAGGTGAGATACTAATATCATAACTTTATGACTTAAAAATAATAAGCCATATTAAATATGCCGAACAAAAATCATAATAAGGCATATTAATTAAATTCACTACTTTATAATCTATAAATGACTTAACTCTAAAATAAGTCACTTCAAAATATGCCTAAAAACCAAATAATCAAAATAAGATATATTGATCAAAATCACCATTTCATAAATTCATATGAAGTCTCTAATGGAAAATCTTCTCAAAATAAGGTGATAACCAATTCAAAATTCGCCAGAGCAAAAAAGATACTAAATATCTATCCCAAAACCTTTGACGAAATAATCATAACTAATGAAATAATTAATGGTAGTCAACTAACAATGTGATACAGTGCGACACATGGCCTAACTAAAATAAATAAACCCTGCCACATAGTGTAATAGTCCAACGAATAGAAATAGACTATCAGGCAAAAAACCCCGACTCCTAACAAAAAGAAATAGGTAGCCGTGTTTATGACAAAACTATGTGAATTTACCTAACTGAAATAAATAGCTAAACATTGTCCAACTGTAAAATAAACTGATAGGGCTGTAATATAACATCTATCCAAACAACAACAAGGATAGTCATGTTATACCAGAATAGACCTAACCCCAAGAAATAGATCTACCTACCCAAATCTAGAAATGTATCAACTCTCAGATCGATGAAAAATGAGTTATCTTCTCTCGAGGATCTATCGGTCTGAAATCCAAACACCCTAAGATAATACAACTCTAAGTGTTAATTACTGTCACTCCGGTAATCACAAGAATTTAACTAACTGTCCCATACCAGATAGTAAATTCAAATATTTACTAAAAGCTAGTAATTTCCACTTTGAACTCTATTAAACAAATTATAATAATAACCAAAAGAATTGTACAAAGTGTCCTATACCACCCTACAATTCGATTGTTTATTAAAATTCTTTGTTTCATAGAAAAACTGGAAATTCAATAGAAACACAAGTGAAAGCATTAATTGTTTTGAATCAATGTTTCCAAAAGTCATAAAAAAAATATCGAAATGGTATATAATTAGCCAAAGGCTAAACACAATTTAAAGCCAATAATAGGTTATAGTTTGAAAGAAAGTAATACGAATTTTATTATATAGGAATGATTTCTAAATTACTTTATCTATAGTTTACTTTCACATTTATCACTTTTAAAATCCAATAACTCATATATATACAAAGAAAAGAGTTATAAAGTTTTAAGTCTTAAAATAAATTTTCTTTATTAGGTCTTTGAATCAAAACACTATTTAAGTAATTGATAATTCACTTTATTTCAAATCTATATAGATATTTATAATATTACTTCATAAACACTTTAAAACCATAAATTATTTGTAAGCTTAAAAAACTTAATTATATTTATTTTTAAAACAAAACTTTACTTTTCATAATTGATAACTTACTTTATTTTGAAAATCTATTTAAATACACACACACACACATACAATTAAAGATATATTTTCCAAAGGCTTTCAAACTCTTTCTAAAATCATTTAAACAGCTTTTATAGCTAAAATTATTTGAAATTGAATTTATTACTTTCATAACCATTTTTCTAAAATAATACCATATCTTATCTTTTGCCTCTAAAGCATTTCCAAAATTATATATTGATAAATAATAATTTTAAAAAGATTTTGTAGGTAAATATTACTTATCTTTAAAAGTTTTAATTGGAAATGTGATAAGCAATAAGTTAAGAAGCCAATATAATTTAACTATATATTTTATAAACTAATTTCCAATAAGGATCAAAATAAATTAAATCCCACTTTTGAAATTCTTTGAAAAAGATCTAGACAATTTAAACCAGTATCAAAATTGCAATTACTATAGCCAACATCGCTATATAAAAATGAAATTCCATAATACAGAATTATTTAACGATCTGAGTTGCTTTCCGACAACTCCAATCACTTCAACAATGCACAATCATCGTATAATTTAACTACAAAATCAAATGTATTTTGATGGTTTTCAATATACATGTCATTCCATATCAACCTTCAATCCAAACTTACAATGACAATATAAATCTTAACGTATAACCTTCTTTTAACCATTTGATTCAATTTCAACTATCCATTCAAATTCCATATTTTAAACACATAATTCAATCAATCAAACACCAAACAAACAAATATAATTTATATCATTTGACGAATTAGACGAATCACAACATGCAACCCTATTTTAATCAATTCATCTATTCACTAACAATATTCTTCGAAATCCAATCAGTGAAGAGCATATGATAAATAATTTATAATGCAAAGATAGGTGTGTTAGTTAAATAGATTAACTCACCTCAATCGTTTGCTCCTACAACCCTAGCCGCTTCCTACGCCTACAGTGTCAGCAGTACAGCTTCAATCAACATCCAATTCCGAAACATCTGCTACTCAAAACCCTAGCTTCCTACCGTCGAGCACCATCGTCGAAGTCCACGTCGCATCGACCTCGTCAACATCACGTGAACCTTAACTAGGTCACAACAACCATTAGCCCTGATCTCACGCGTGCAAACTCCTCCGCCTCGTTGATCTTCCAAGCTTCGTCGACAACGCCGAAGTACTTCATCGCGGATCGTCAAGGTCGCCGACAATCTCTCTTACATCATCGAGCATAGCGCGTTGCCCCTCTTTTTTTCTTCTGCCGATTTGATTTTATCGAAAAAGGGGTTTTGGGTTATCAGGAAAGCAAGGGTACGACATTGAAATGTAAAATAAGAGGAGTTTATTTGGTTAAGTAGGTTTGTGTTTTTATTTTGGGCTTTGTTTTAAATTTTAGTTTCTTTTAAATAACTCCTTTATTTATTTTCTACTTCAATCTAACTTAAACTGATGTACATTTCATTTGATGCAATAATTTTTTTTTGAAATGGTACTTTATATACAAAATGTCACTGGGACAACATATCACATGTCAATAAACGTTGACCTCTCGCACCAAAGCCGAATCACTTAATCAGTGGGACAATGGTGCTTGAGAATGATGCAATAAAATTCAATAACTACATGATTCTTTTCAATTCAATGTTATTTCGTTGTATTTAATTATCCATCGAATTGATATAAATTAATTTATTCATCTTCGTCAATTTATTAAATTTATTGAATAACAAACAAAAACCCATTTTAATCAATTTCAAGTATATAAAATTATTTACACTTTAAACTATTCTATATTTATTAAATCTTTCATTTAAATTTTAATATATTATCTAAAAAAAAATTATTAAGTATTTAAATTTTATTATAACAAAAATCTTTTATTAAATAGATTTTAATTGAATAATAATTTGATTCCAAAATAATAACTATCAAAATCGAGTTCAAACACTTCCCTCTTATGTAAATTGCATCCTCTCAATTTCTTATAGGAAGAAGTCAAACTATATGCGAACATTAACTCTCTCCAAATTTTACTATTTAGTTAAAATTTGATCAAAACTTAAGCAGTTGACATTAGAATCAAACTTATCGTGTGTTATAAATTTAAATAGATTCATTTATTATTTTCCGTTGCTTCGCATAAGAAAATTTATTGAAAATTTTCTAAGTGTTAAAATTTTTAGAAAATTTCGGCAGAGTCTCCTTTGTACGGAGAGCCGTTTGCAATTTCACAATTATATTATAAACAATATAAATCGACCACATGGTCGGAAACACAATATATATAAATATTTTTATCATTTCTGTATTTAATCCGAAAGCGTACCTTTATTTTAGCATTTCAAAGTAATTGGTTAAATTATTATGCGAGCAAGAGCGAGTTTGTGCCGCATACCAATCCATGTAACCTTCCTTAACCTATGCTTAATTCAAGTTTTCATATTAGTCACATATAATAAGATAAGATAAGCATGCTTAAACTTAATATACATGCAACATGCATTTTAACTAGGCATTTTCACTACTATAAAAGACCTGAATTCTGACAGCGAGGACCGACGGCTTTTGACGGGCCGTCAGAAGCCGTCGGAAAACTGCGATTATAGGGCTCAGCCGAGCCCTCTTCTTCTTCCTCATTTCATACGAAAATTATATCAAAAAATCCCCAAATTCGTTCTCCAAGCTTCCAATCCCTAATTTCGAGCTTCCGGATCCTCCACTGCTGCCTAATCAACCTCCATTACTCTTAATCTCAGGTAAAATCTCTTATTTTTGTAAAAAAATCAGTTTTTACCATAATTTTAGATTTGCATAAATTGATAAATTAGGGCTAATTAGGGATTGCAATTGTTTCCAATAGCGTAATAACGGTTTATAGCATCACATGGTATACGTATTTCATCTTTTATCGTGAAATTGTGTAAAACATGTATAATTTGTGGTTGTTCATGTATATGTAAATTGTTGTGTATGCCTTTATTGTACGATTGTATACGTTAGTTGGAATAAGATAAAATGAATGAATGAACTCGGAGTATTATATTGTGCACGTATTTACTTATGAAACAAAAAAAATGCATTACTCTAAATTATAATCGTGTGTATTAAAAAATGACAAAAATGTTAAACCAGCCTTAAGTTGATGTAATACGTCGAATAAATGAGTTAAATTAATTAATATATATTTTTGTAAATGTGAACAGTGAGTAAAACTGTATTTTTTCGTCAAATGCGCGCATCTAATTGACAAATGTCCCTTAGAGGGTTTTTGGCCTCGTCTGACGAGTGTTGTACATGATCGTTGTATAAATAGTCGTTTTTTCCGAAAAACGACCATTTATATTCATCTGGTACAATGTTTGTCGGATTTGTCCCTGTATTGGACAAGTTATGAATACAGTAAGCATTTACATTTTGTATACTACTTCGTCTCAAGCGGTTCATAAAATTTCGGGATGGAGTATTGCCGGTCGTCTAGCATGTCCATATTGCATGGATGAAACTCGAGCGTTTTCTTTACCTCATGGTAAGAAAATTTCATGGTTTGACAGTCATTGATATTTTCTCCATGTAAATCTTCCCTTCAGAGGAGACAAGAAAAACTTTTTAGCTAATAGAGTAGAAACCAGACGATCATAATAATTACAGACGAAGTAGTATACAAATAACGATATAATAATTATAGACGATGATACAGATTTTGGTCCTTTGATCGATGAATCAAATGTTTTGGTAGAAGCGTTTGACAGTGCAGAGGAAAATATCGTCGAAAACGAGACCGAATCTGAATCAGAAGACGATGATGACTGATATAAATCTGAATCTGTTTTTTGCAATTGATATAACTATGTTGAATTCTTGATGTATTATGAAATTAATGTAACTATGAAACCAAATCCGATTACTATTGTTTACATGTTTTATGTTATTTCCATTTGTCATTTATTTAGCAATTTTTATTAAAAATGCAATGAACTCTGCTTATCGTTGGAAGAGTACACCCATTATGAATCAGGTATAACACACTTCCATTTCTATTTCCATTTCAGTCATTAATTAAGCAATTTATACCGTTGATGTCATTTTCATATGAAATATATTTCATTATCATGTTATTATTGTCTTATATAATGATGTGTATATGTCACAGGTTTAGCATTATGTCATATAGAGGTAGGAGCTCTTCACGATCGTTAGGAGGCGATGGCAGTGGCCCATCGCAAGAGCCACAACGTCCAGTAGTATCGTTAGTTCCTAGAGCAGATGGGTAAGAATTAAATTTTATTCAGCATCTTATTTTTTTTTATGATATACGTACTTATCTATATCGTACTTAACAAACAGGGGGTTCGACCTACTTCCCTCTAAGGTTGTGCTGGACGTCTCTAGAGATGCTTATCGCAGTAGGATCAGTGCTTGCTGGCCGAAGTGGGATAGCATCCCTCCTCACATCATAGAGTGCATATGGCAGGATGTCTTAGTATGTGTATTTTTCTGTTTTCCATTTTTAATTCGTTTTTGTCGTTTTCCTACTGTTTATCGTTTAAAGTGTAAATTTTTTTAACACAGGCTGAGATAGACATCCAGACAGACGATATGATGCTGGCACGAGGATACTGGATGAAGAAGATGCGAAAGAACTATAGGGACACGATATCGGAGATTAAGAAATCTGGTAAGAAACCACGGTGGATGGGAGAGAGCGTGTGGCAAGCTTGGTTGAGATACTGGGAGACAGACGAGGCGAAGGCAAGTATACTAATTTTTTTTGAATTATTAATTTAACGTGATCGAAAAAAAATGTATCAAATTTTGAATGTACAGGCAGAGTCGGATAGAAACTCCGCAAATAGAAATAAGAATCCCGTCACTCATCGCGGAGGATCGAAGTCGTTTCAGGAGTATCGGAAGGAGTCGGTAAATTTACTAAATAATAAATGTAAATAGTTTATGCTATATGATTTTAAATGTATAATAATTGTATGTAACGATCAACTTTAGAAAGCCGAGGCACATGGTCCTGTCAGCTATATGGACGTGTTCACCCGTACGCATGCTGTCGAGCATGTTAATTCAGACGGGACTGTTTCGTATACATGGCAGGACGATAAATCCAGCAAAAGCCATGTAAGCATATTTCATTTTATTCAGTATTAGTAATTGTTTCAACTGTTAAACTATAATGATATAAGATATGATATTATTAATTTGTTAATGCAGGAGAAGTTTATGGAGCAGCGGCAGAAACTCCTTGCTGATACGGGTCGAGATCAGCCGACGACCGATGAGGAGGACGCTATTTTTGAGTCCGTTATGGATCCAGCAGAGCATGGTCGACGATACAGATTTGGAAATCTAGCGGTAAATAATTTACTTTTTCTTAAAATACTTCAAATTTGATATTTTGACCTTTTCAAAACAATAAACTTGAATTTTATTCATTTTTCCATTGTTGTAGTCTAGCAGTCAGAGATGGGGTCGGCGGAATAGAGGTCAGAGCGATCTAGCCGATATAGAAGAATTGCTGACTAGAGTGTCCCAACTGGAGGAGCAGAACCGCCAACAGGCCATGCAGACCACACAGTTGTTAGAGTACATGCAGCAGTTTGGTGGCCGCTTCCCTTCCTCGGCTGGCTCTGGATCTGGCGGAGATTGATTCATTGCTTGCTTGCTTGCTCGTTCAGGTATGTTATGTTTTAGTTTTGAATGATTTGGTAGACGGGTGATTTAATTGTTGATTTATGTATAAATACGTTTGATACACTTGGTTTTATGGTTGTATGACGATGTGGATGTTGATGATTTTGTGTATTCATAACATGATAGAACACTTACTGTTATGATTATTGTCAATGTTGGGATGATTATGTATATTATGTATTTTTTTGATTTAATTTTATTTACTTGTGTGTTTATTGAATATTGTGTAGTTTGGTTTTAATATTTGGTTGGAATATTTTATACTGGATTGTGCAGTATTGATATAATAGTGTTTGAAAGAGAAATGTGGTTGGAAGGCTATATTTGCAGCCAAAATAAAAAAAAAACACAGCAGATTTTCGACGGCTCCCGACGACTTACAGGTCAAAATTTCCGACGGCTACCGACGGCCTGTAGATCATTATTCCCGACGGTTTCCGACGGATCCCGACACATGTCGGCATCCGTCGGAAACCGCCGGAAACCGTTGGTACTCGTCGGAAATATGTTCGACAGGCACCGTCGGAAGCCGTCGGAAGTACTGCTCCCCGACGCAGTAAATTCCGACAGCTTTTTCCGACGGCGGCCGACGGCTTCCGACGGCCGCTGACGGTTTTTGGCCGTCGGAAATCACGTTTCCCCTTGTAGTGTTTCTATAACTCAAGACTAAAATCAGAAAATGAGAATAAATTCAAATGTAAATTTGTTGCATAGAATATCAAATAAACAAATATATAAAACATTGAACTCATCAATCCAGTTAACCAAATCAAAGATTTAAGTCATAGAAATTAATAACACTATTTACATATACGATTCAAGATAAGAGTCACAAGTCCCTGTTGTGGATGTTGTTATAGGAAAAGTCCCTCTAGAAATTAATATGTAAATTTGGTCTCTATTTTTGAAAAATAAAAAACGCAAGGTGCCTTGCACTTTTCTGACAGAAAATGCAAGATAACTTGCACTTTTCTGATTTTGGAATTTTTTTCGAAATTTTGAATTTTTTTAAAAATCTTCAAAATTTGGAAAAGCGCAAGTTAACTTGTACTTTCTATTAGGAAAGTGATTTTGAAATTTTTGAATATTTTGAAAAGTGCAAGGTAACTTGCGCTTTCTATCAAGAAAGCGCAAGCTAGTTTGCGCTTTCTAATTTTGAAAATTTTTGAAAATTTTGAAAATTTTCAAAAAAAAATTAATGTTAATAAAGCACAAGCTAACTTGTGCTTTTTGATTTAAAAAAAACATGGACCTAATTTACGTACTTATTTCTATAGAAACTTTTTTTATAACAACAACAGAAATATGGACCTTTCGTGCAAAGCCTCTATACGATTCTAAACAACAACTATATTGAAATTTCCATGGCAGACAATTATGTATTGATATTTATCAAAAGATCAAAGAGAGTATAAATTGTAGCAACTAATTAGCCATGAAATTTGGTACAAATTTCAGTTGACTTAAAATGAAACTCTAACAATATTAAAAAAACGCTCTTTGCAAACGAAGTATTACAGGACTTTAAAAATAGTTTTATAGAATGGAACCTATAATTTTCATAGCCAATGAAGATGCTATTAAAATAAAAGACGGACCTGGTACAGATGCATCACTAGATTCATTTGTCAATACAACTTACTTTAATAGAGAAGAGCTACAAGCTACAGAAATTATGAACATTTGTGTTTAGAGTCAAAAGCCCATATCGAATTAGTGATTTGAACCATCAGTCAACATAATTTGACTTTAAAAATCCATATTGGATAACACTTTTGATATCAGAAAACATAATTTGACTTTAAAAAAGCCCATATGCATGTGTTATCAGGCATTGATGCATAAAAAGATGGCTGTTTAATCAGCAATGGTCAGACAACCATGGGACTGATCAACTAATTGTTATCTTTTTTGTGATATTTGTCGTTTGCTTTTGTGCATTTAATATAGATATAGTAGTAAGAATGCTAAAGATTATTGATCTTTTTTTTTTGAAATTGAGCTTAGTATTGAAATGTTTTGTGAAGTTCTTTTATATTGATAATTTGGGTATGACTGATATGCTTCATTTTGGTTTTAAAACTCGGTATAGGTTTGAGAACACTATAAATTCCAATAATCATTTCAATCACTGAAAGTGTCTCAATATTGAAAAGAACCGTTCTTAAGATGCTGACATGCTTAATAACCAATATTATTTATTGTCTATTGTTTTCATTCTTAGTCTAGTGAAATGATGACACTGTTGTACAACAAACGAATAGTTTGATGGAAAAAGATAATTCAGGATGAGAAAATTTTATGCAGTCTTTCTTATCCTGGAAAAATAAAACAACATATCCATGTGTAAAAACTTAAAAATACTGCATATACTAAGTATCATTTCCATTAGTAAAATAACGTCCTAACACTATATATCTGCGTTTATTGTTTTAAGACCTATCTTGAATTTATCATGGATGTAATAACATATTTTAAAATTTTAATACATTGATATTTGAAAATTGAAAAATATATATTAAATGATTGATCACGCTTTTCTTTTGAGTTCTTTTCTTTTTTTATTTAAATTCTACAGTGGTTAAATATATGTATAACAATATTATTTGTTCTATATTTAAGTGCGGGTCAAGTTCTAGTGGTCTAGTGGTTAAGACATAGTGGAGTTGCTACATTGTGTTGTAGTGGCACCGGTTCGATACCCAGCGGCCACAATAATGAGACATAGTGCACCGCCACTTATAAAACCGGCTAACCGAAGGCTATGGAATACAAAGTATCCATGGCCCCAAAGTTTATGTCAAGTTCTAGTGGTCCAGTGGTTAAGACATAGTGGAGTTGCTACATTGTGTTGTAGTGGCACCGGTTCGATACCCAGCGGCCACAATAATGAGACATAGTGCACGACCACTTATAAAACCGGCTAACCGAAGGCTGTGGAATACAAAGTATCCATGGCCCCAAAGTTTTCACAGACTCAAAACATAAGCTCAACGGTCTTATTAATGGCAGACTGATTTCTTTCTTCCACCCCTTGTCTTCTCTTCTCCTTTCCTCTCATTAGTAACTGTATTTTAATCGTGTGCGCCTTATCTTTCTGGGTGCGAGCTGCTCGTTTCTTCCTATTGCGACTCTTTGATTGTCGCTTCTAGGGTTTTCATGGATTTGGGGGTTTATTATTTTAGAGGCGATTTCGTGCGCGCCTGTCCCTCATTCGCTGACTTGGCTGCCGCTCTTTTGTCGGTGGTGGAACCGCCTTTATCGGTGTGCTTTACTAGTTCTTGCTCGGTCGAATTATGTGTGTTTTCCCATTTAGCGTCGAAGGCGCTGACGCGCTTCAGATTCTTGGTAGTGAATGGGTCCTTCATGGAGATCTCCCCTTGTTTTGCCTACTCCGTGCGTGACGCTTTTTCCTCTGCTCTTCTGTCTTTTGTTGCTGTAGCGCCAGCATCAACGTCTTCCTGCCCCTGCGTGGCGAAGTCGGTTAGCAATCGGGATTTCATCACTCGGTTCAAACCGAGTCTTTGCTTCGGAGAAGCGGTGGGAGGCTTGGCTCCGCCGGTTGTTGATTTGCGGTTTGGTTCGTTTGACGCCAGTAATGTATGTGATTCTAGGGGCTTGGTGGATGTCTCTGTCTCTAGCTCGGCTGTCAGGAGTGACGCCATTTCTTGTTTCGTCCCTCGCCTTTCATTTATAGAGACAGAGGCTCCCGTTGGTTTGCTGGTCGTATCTTGCGTATTTGGGTCTGTTGGTGTGGTTGGTAAGGATGAAGATTGTGGGGTAGAGGATTTGACCACCTTTGCCTCGCCTGTTGATCGGTTGCAGCCTAGTATCTATTCTGGTAGTTCAGTTTTGGAGTCTGGGACTAGCCTCCCAGGCGTGAAGCCTTTGGCTTCTGCTGTAGCAGGTGATGGTTTGTCCGCTGTTTGGCTTTCGGTCGAGTTGGATGTGCCTTTCTCGGTTAGGTTGTTGGCTTTGTCGGCTCTTCGAAAGGGCAGTTTTGCCTTGCTCAGGCAACCGCCTTTCCAAGGTACTGGAGTGTTCATTCGTAGGCAGGTGAGCGCCTCTTGTCCTTTTATTTTTCAGTAGATTGTTTTGGTTTTCTTTTGGTTGGTTGGTTGACGCCTGTTGAGTATGGCTTTGGTTGTTTGAGCACTGTCACTCGACAGTGCGTGCTCCCTTACTTTGGTCCTGTCTGCTTGCCTCAGGCGGGTATTTCGTCATGCCCCTTTTGCTCCTTTCTTTCTGTTTTGTGCAACCAGTTTCTTTCATCTAGAAGCAGACACCAGAGACTTCGGTCTCTGGCTGCTTGGCTTGCTTCCTGTAACCATTTCGTTCGTTTATTTGCTCTTTTTCCGTTTGGAGGAGTAAGTCTGGCACCCATTTGCTGGGTTTTAGTGTTGGGGCACTACGATAAGAATTTTTTTCCGTCAGTGTCCTATTTCTTTGCTAGCATTTCTGATTTGTCGATTGTCCTTCGGGTTTTAGGGGGGTTCCATCGGGCCTGGAGCGGTTGGTTTGGGCGATATTCCAGCTCTGGTCGTATAACGGTCATCTTGGACAGTTTTACGGACAGTATGGTTCATTGCCAACCTTCTTTGTTCTGCCCTGATGCTATCCCTGAGCCGCGACTCCTACCCACAGCGCGGGTCTGTTTGAGTAGTGACAGATCGGCAGTGGTAGGAATCCCACAGCAATTTGGGAAGCAAATTGTTTGCCTTTCCACATTTTTCAGTCGCTTGTTCAGTCGTCCGTCCGGTTATTCTGTCATTCCTTCTCCCGCTCTCCAGTCTCTGTCCTATTGTCCTTCCGGGGTTGTTTCTGTGGTTTCTCCCGTTGTTTGCTCCACTTTGGTCTATTCTTTCATCCTTGGTGATCTTTCCCCTCCCTCATCTCTCGATTTCTGTTGGCTGTTTAGATTGCAACTGACTCGTATCTCTCCTTCTCTTCGTTTCCCCGATGGACGCTCGGAGTTTCCTTCAGACCGGTTGGCCCTTTCGGCCTCGCGGTGCTCTTCGGAGTGCTCGCGCCCCTCCTCAGCGTGTCCGCTATCCATCTCCATTCCGCTGATGAGTAAGGCAGAGATTGCACTCCTTAATGAGCGTCTTGATTGTTTAACTAGGAACTCTGATGCCTCGATTTCGTCGGCTGGCTCCTCTTTTGTCTCTTCGGTAGGGTCCGGGGGTGAGGTGTTTTCTGAGCCGCCCGACCCTCCTATACGATCGACGAGGCGCAGACGTCGGAGAGTCCCCTCTACCCCTCGCACCATTCGCACACGCTCTATAGCGGCGTCCGAGCTGATCGACAGATCTGCTCGCTACTCGCTGTATCTGGATTGAGCTTGGCCTTTGCTTGGTCCTTATCGGAGAGCGTTGCTTTCTTTTTTCTTTCTCGTCTGCGTCAATTCTCTTTTCATGGCGAACTTTCTCTTCTGGAATGTCCGCGGTATTGGTAATGATGCGTCTGTGGCCAGGCTTAAACGCATTGTCAGGAAACACTCTGTTGGCTTGGTCGCTCTCCTGGAACCCCTTATTGACCCAGCAGAATTCCCCAAGATTTTCTTATCCTTAGGATTTGGCGGTGGCTTAGCTAATGTCTCGGGTAAGATTTGGATCTTATGGTCCAAATCTATTGCGATCCGACCTTTCTTCGACTCTCCTCAGCCTTTTTCGGTGGTATGCTCGTCTCCATCCTTTGGAGCACCGTTTCTTTTCTCAACAGTCTATGCCAAATGTGACCGCTCGGAAAGGCGAGTACTGTGGTCGGATATTCTTGCTCTTGATTCTCAGGGGTTCTCCTCTTCTGTACTTGGTGGCGACTTCAATATCATCGCTTGCCATGCGGAAAAACGGGGAGGTGCGGCCATCAACAGAGGGGCGATGGCGGATTTTAATTCTTTCATAGCCTCCTCTGGCCTCTCCGAGCTCCCCTTTGTCGGCTCGGCGTTCACTTGGTCTAACAACCAAGAGGGTCCAAATCGCATTCTCTCTAGACTTGACCGTGTGTTCGGGTCGGAGGAATGGTTTCGTCTTCCTTTCTCCTTCTCAATCGCCCACCTCCATCGGTCCTTCTCGGACCATGCCCCTATGATTGTTCGTTGCTCTCCTCTGTCGCTCTCGAGGCCCTCCTCCTTCCGGTTCCAAAGCATGTGGAAATCTCATCACTCTTTCCAACAGGTGGTTTCTGACTCTTGGAGCAATCCAATTTTTGGTTCCCCCTGTGCTGCTTTCGGAAGAAAGCTCTCGCGTCTTAAGGCTTGCCTTAAGGTTTGGAACGTTCAGATTTTCAAGAACATTTTCGATCGCGTCCGTTTGGCCGAAGAGTCGTTTATCTTAGCCGAATCCTTGTTAGACGAGGAACCGACCGCTGCCAACAAGGAGGCTTGGGCCCTTGCCCAAATGTCCTTCTCTTCGGAGCTGCGTGTCGAAAATGACTACCTCCGTCAAAAGGCGAGAGTCAAGTGGGTAGTCGAGGGTGATGCTAACTCCAAATTCTTCCACTCGTCTATTCGCAAGAAGAATAACCTTCTTTCGATTCGAGAGATTTTGAGGCCTGATCTGTCTTCGACTTCATCGCCAGAGGAAGTCAAAGACATCATCCTATCCCACTTTCAATCCTTCTTGGGATCTCCTTCTGTCTCAGTTACAGATCCGGCCCTTTTAGCTTTTATCCCTCCGGTCATCCTCCCCTCGGAAGGTGCAATGATTGCGGATCTCCCTTCCACAGAGGAGATCCGTGCCTGTGTCTTTGCTCTTAGCAAGGATAGTGCCAGTGGCCCTAATGGTTTCAATGGTGATTTTTATAGGTGCTCTTGGCCAATCATCCAGGCTGATTTGTGTCTTGCCATTCAATCCTTCTTCTCTGGTGGTAGTCTTCCAGCCGGTTGGACTTCCACCAATCTGATTCTTATTCCTAAGTGCGAAAACCCAAAGGCTTGCACGGATTTCCGACCTATAAGTCTTTGTAATTTCTCTAACAAGGTCATTTCTAAAATCCTGGCCTCCCGGTTGGCTCCCTTTCTTGAGCGGATCATTTCTCCGTCTCAAGCAGGGTTTGTCAAGGGGCGACTTATCTCTGATAACGTCCTTCTAGCCCAAGAACTGATCTCCCAAATTGATCGGAAAGTTTGGGGATCAAATGTTGTCTTCAAACTGGACATGGCTAAGGCCTATGACCGTATGTCCTGGTTCTTCATCATCAAGGTTTTAAGGACTTTCGGTTTTCCGGAGGCCCTGATAGACTTGGTGTGGAGGCTTGTCTCCAACTGCTGGTTCTCTGTCCTCATAAACGGATCGGCCCATGGATATTTCAAAGCCGGGAGGGGCTTACGTCAAGGTGACCCTCTCTCACCTTCGCTTTTTGTGATTGCGGCAGAGGCTTTTATTCGTGGGCTCCAATCCTTAACTATTTACGGTCAAATCCAGCGTTTTGGTATTCCAAGGGGTTGCCCTCTTATTTCTTCATTATCCTTTGCAGATGACATAGTCATTTTCTCTAATGGCAGTCGTTCCTCTGTTTGGCGGCTTCTTCGCTTCATCCATCAATACGAGAGGTCTTCGGGCCAGCTCGTTAACTCTTCCAAATGTTGTTTCGTTCATTCGAAGGACGTGTCTCAATCTCGCGCTTCTTGGATAGAGACTATCTCCGGTTTCAAGGAAGCTTCTCTTCCCCTTCCCTACCTAGGTATTGCTTTGTACCGGGGCAGAAAACTTAACGCCCTATTCGACCCTTTGATCGACAAAGTAAGAGGGAAGATTTTACGCTGGAATTCTTCCATTCTCTCTCAGGCTGGTAGACTTGTTCTTATCAAGTCAGTTCTTGATTCGATGAGATCTCATATTTTTGCGACTATGACCCCTACCTCCTCTTTTTTCCGATCTTATCGGTCTCTGGCTTCGTCCTTCTTCTGGGGAAACAAGGACAACGGTCATCGCCACCACTGGGTGTCTTGGGACGCGATTTGTCGCCCCAAAAATGAAGGTGGGTTGGGTCTTCGTAAGCCCACCGACCTTTGCGCGGCCTTTGCTTGTAAGCTGTGGTACCGGTTTGGCACCAACAACTCTTTATGGGCTTCTTTCCTCCGAGCTAAGTACCATAGACTCGCGGGTGTGAACTTTTCGGGCACTCCTACCTACGCTAGCGAGACCTGGAAGCACATGCAGTCTGTGAAGCAGTTATCTGATTCTCACGGCGGTATGTCAGGATGGGATGGATCGTCCTTTTCGATTCTGAAAGCCTGGTCCTCCATCAGATCCCTTTCTAACATCTGTCCTGAATTTTCTTTTATTTGGGATTCTCGCATTCCCCTAAAGGTCTCTCTGTTTATGTGGCGGCTGCTACATGATGGGTTGCCACTGGACGAGAGTTTTCAAAAGATCGGTATTCCTACTGTTTCCCGTTGTAGATGCTGTGGAAACGGTGATATAGAATCCTTGAACCATTTGTTTTTCGGTGGGTTCTCGGCCAGTGCGTGCTGGAACTACTTCGGAAATCTCGTTGGTATTAGAAGTACTGCGAGTTCTCTTATTGCAATGCTGAATTCCTGGTGGGCCGGGAGTTCTGGGAAATCGCTTCGTTCTGTCATTTTCTGTTTGATTCCTTGTCTTATCTGCTGGCACGTTTGGTGTGCGCGGAATAAGGCTACTTTCGAGAGTAGCTCAATGGATCCGCCAACCATAATCCATCGAGTGAGGAGTGACGTATTCCTGGCTTTCCGGGGTAGACCATTCAGGGGTCCAATGAGCCACCGTTCCGAGCGGCTTGTGGGACTTCTGTCAATTTCCCATTCTCCAACTGCCGCCAGATCGGGTGTTGGATAGGTCTCTACTGTCGGGTGGTGGTTTCCTCCACCCGTTCCCTCTCCCCCCCCCTTTTTAATTTTAATTGCGCGTCTTGTTTTTAGTTTCAGGTGGTTTTTGCTGTCTGCTAGGACCGGGTTCTCATCTTTGCTGGAGTTGTTTGTGATTTCTGTTATCATCTCGGTTTTCTCGTTGAGGTATTCGTCAGCTCTGTCAGCAGTCTATCTTGCTCCTGTGATTGGGGCTTTATTGCTGCCTTCCTGGTCGGCTCGTTTTCATTTTCTGGTCACACCTATGGGCGGTGGCTTTTCGGGGCTCAGTGGTGTTGGCAGATTTTTGGATCCGTTGTTTCTTTTCGAAGTGGTTCATCGTCTTACTTAGGGTTGATGGCGCGATGGGTGGTCTGGCCCACATCTTCTGGTTGTGGCGGGAGAGAGGATATGCAGGCTGTATCTATGTTACTGGGCTTTCGGCTGTCCCTTCTTTGCAGCATTGAGCTTTTTGTTTTTCGCTTCTTTTTCTTTTTTGTGCTGTCTTTTTGGGAGGTATATGTCATCCATATGCTTCGCCTACTTGTGTGTACCTTTGGAGGAAGGTTATTTCCTCCACTTTATTTATATATATATATATATATCTTTTTGTTAAAAAAAAAATAAGTGTGGAAATTTGGAAAATATGTACTGGCGCTATTTGATATAAAGCAGCCAAGTCTAAATGTGTATTCAGTTTTTTAAGACTGAGTCAAATATGCAATATGACATTGTAAGTGGTAGGGTGCTACCATTCTTCACTGAGATGATGTCTTTGGTCCCATAGATCACCATTAACATTTGGTTGCATGTCCTCAGAATCTTCCAAAGAAGATTTGAGATTTAATTTGGCTACATAAACTCTCAATTAAGTAGGTAACATGCATATGTTCTCTATGTCTTAGTGTTATGTTTATAAGAAGGAAAAATGGAAAACTTAACATAACTTGTTCATTGGTTGTGTTACCTTATAATTTCATTCATTTTATCACAAATTTATTTCTCATAGCATCATTTTCTATAAAAAGGAGAAGTCAAAAATCCAATCACTGTTTTCTTTGAATTTAATTTAATTCTTATTTTTGAAATTTAATAACTTGGAAAAGCTAAGTCCTAGCAAAAAGTTATATATATAACCACAAAGAATTTTCTCTTATCAATTTACTTTTTATTTTATTATCTAAATTTCAGATGATATTTCGCTTCAAAAGGAAATATATAATCCATAACACTTCTCAAAATATTATCTATCTTTAAAATAGTTTTTTCCTTCAAAATATTATATATATATATATACATTTTTTCCAAGATATCCATCCAAATTTCAAAGTAATAGTTAACATGCTTTAAACTCTTTTTATTATAACTCAGGCTATTGTGTCCAACTGTCTCGTCCTAGTGTTTAGGAAATTCATATCGATAACGTTGATCAGGTGCATCGATCAGAATTCTTAAAGCACTCAACAGACAATTTAACACAAAAATTACTTTCTATAAGATATACATATTTCTTTTAATACTTTAGGCTTTTCCAAGTATCTGCTTGTTTATAATAAATATAACCATATTCCATATGTATGTATATCCAATATCAAAAAGATTTTTATTTAAACAGTTGCTTTCTTTTATTAAAATTCTTGCAATTAATCTTGATGTTATCATAGTATTAATAATTTACTGATAACTATTTTGTAACACTCATTCATCCATAAATACTTCAACCAGACATCAAATATTAAATTAATTTTAATATTTAATTAATCACACATATGAATTAACATTTCGTTTTATATAAATTTAAATTTTCAATATTTCTTATGGTAACTACACTAATGAAGATACCATAATATATTTAATAATTAATATCGAGCAGGTTATAAATTTTCAGATGAAAATTCCTACTCAATACTAATTTAACAATTATTTAGAATTTTCAAAACAATCAAACATCTATTGATGCAAACAACATACATTTCAATCAAACAAACAAATAATCGCCTTCAGTGGAAAACTATTTTTCAGCTTCCGCTGCACACTCTAATCACTTAACAAATCAGGACACAACTATTTAATTCTAAGTCATCTACTAATTTATAATATCCATTAAATCTCACTCTTTACAGAAGTGAGTTCCAATATTTTCATAACAATAAATTATATAGTATTATCAAAAGATTTTTCAAATACGTCCCAATGATTATTCCCAATAATCATTTATATTCCTATTCATAAATAGTTAATTAAATTGCTAACAACTACACCCAAGGGACGAGACTCTAGGTCTAGATCTCGACTCTGTGCAATTTATATTCTATAATGTTCTGAATCCAGCTCTGATACCAAGCTGTAACAGCCCCACCGCTATGCCAAGTTTAGCAAAGAACATTACAAGTAATGTAGTCTGCTAATCCGAAGAATACGGCTGGTTAAGGGTGATCGAATGCGAATATATCTTTATACTAACACTGACACGTCTTATTTACCTTTTTGAGGATCCAAACTGACTTTAGACGTGTACGGTATTAATACAAAGTAATAAACACACTGATTAAAAATATTCAGAACAGTATATAATATAGATAAATCAGAATCAGAGTCACAGATCACAGAGGAATAATAAACATCATCATATACATAATAGAATGTGAGTCTACAAAATATCAGTACCAGACCCACATAAATTTATATACATCATATCCAAAATATTGTATCAGGTACAAAGTCACTACTATATAATATAGATGACATAAACTGCTAACTGTCAATATATACAAGTATGAAGTAAACTAAAACCATCAAAATAGTCTACTTCAATGCTAGCTCAAAATCCAATAGTCATGGGTCCCTGTACCTGTAAAGTCTCGGTCTGACCCGAGTATTAAAATAATAAACGGGTCAGACTATATCTAAATAAAAAGTGAGATACTAATATCATAACTTTATGACTTAAAAATAATAAGCCTTATTAAATATGCCAAACAAAAATCATAATAAGGCATATTAATAAAATTCACTACTTTATAAATCCATAAATGACTTTAATCTAAAATAAGTCATTTCAAAATATGCCTAAAAACCAAATAATCAAAATAAGGCATATTGATCAAAATAACCATTTCATAAATTCATATCAAGTCTCTAATGGACTATCTTCTCAAAATAAGGTGATAACCAATTCAAAATTCACCAAAGCTAAAAAGATACTAAATATCTATCCCAAAACCTCCGACAAAATAATCATAACTAATGAAATAATAATGGTAGTCAACTATCAGTGTGATACAGTGCGACACAGGGCCTAACTAAAATAAATAAACCCTGCCACATAGCGTAATAGTCTAACGAATAGAAATTGACTACCAGGTAAAAACCCCGACTCCTAACAAAAATAAATATGTAGCCGTGTTTATGACAAAACTATGTGAATTTACCTAACTAAAATAAATAGGTAAACATTGTCCAACTATAAAATAAACTGATAGGGTTGCAATATAACATCTATCCAAACAATAACAAGGATAGTCGTGTTATACCAGAATAGACCTAACCCCAAGAAATAGGTCTACCTACCCAAATTTAGAAATGTATCGATTCTCAGATCGATAAAAAATGAGTTATCTTCTCTCGAGCATCTATCGGTCTGAAATCCAAACACCCTAAGATAATACAACTCTTAAGTGTTAATTACTGTCAATCCAGTAATCACAAGAATTTAACTAACTGTCCCATACCAGATAGTAAATTTAAATATTTACTAA
The DNA here is from genome assembly GCA_030737815.1 of Allium fistulosum. Taxonomy (NCBI): domain Eukaryota; kingdom Viridiplantae; phylum Streptophyta; class Magnoliopsida; order Asparagales; family Amaryllidaceae; genus Allium; species Allium fistulosum. Next base: position 14,471,260 of record JASFAW010000014.1, read on the forward strand.
AAGCTAGTAATTTCCACTTTGAACTCTATTTAACAAATTATAATAATAACCAAAAGAATTGTACAAAGTGTCCCATACCACCCGACAATTCGATCGTTTATTAAAATTCTTTGTTTCATAGAAAAACTGAAAATTCAATAGAAACACAAGTGAAAGAATTAATTGTTCCGAATCAATGTTTCCAAAAGTCATCAAAGAAATACCAAAATGGTATATAATTAGCCAAAGGCTAAACACAATTAAAGCCAATAATAGGTTATAGTTTGAAAGAAAGTAATACGAATTTTATTATATAGGAATGATTTTTAAATTACTTTATCTATAGTTTACTTTCACATTTATCACTTTTAAAATCCAATAACTCATATATATACAAAGAAAAGAGTTACAAAGTTTTAAGTCTTAAAATAAATTTTCTTTATTAGGTCTTTGAATCAAAACACTATTTAAGTAATTGATAATTCACTTTATTTCAAATCTATATAGATATTTATAATATTACTTCATAAACACTTTAAAACCATAAATTATTTGTAAACTTAAAATTCTTAATTATATTTATTTTTGAAGCAAAGCTTACTTTTCATAATTGATAACTTACTTTATTTTGAAAATCTATTTATATATATATACACACACACACACATACAATTAAAGATATATTTTCAAAAGGCTTTCAAACTCTTTCTAAAATCATTTAAACAGCTTTTATAGCTAAAATTATTTGAAATTTAATTTATTACTTTCATAACCATTTTTCTAAAATAATACCATATCTTATATTTTGCCTCTAAAGCATTTCCAAAATTATATACTGATAAATAATAATTTTAAAAAGATTTTGTAGATAAATATTACTTATCTTTAAAAGTTTTAATTGGAAATTTTGTGATAAGCAATAAGTTAAGAAGCTAATATAATTTAACTATATATTTTATAAACTCATTTCCAATAAGGATTAAAATAAATTAAATCTCACTTTTGAAATTCTTTGAAAAAGATTTAGACAATTTAAACCAGTATCAATATTGCAATTACTATAGCCAACATCGCTCTATAAAAATGTAATTTCATAATACAGAATTATTTAATGATCCGAGTTGCTTTCCGACAACTTCGATCACTTCAATAATGCACAATCATCGTATAATTCAACTACAAAATCAAATGTATTTTGATGGTTTTCAATATACATGTCATTCCATATCAACCATCAATCCAAACTTACAATGACAATATAAATCTTAACGTATAACTTCTTTTAACCATTTGATTCAATTTCAACTATCCATCCAAATTCCATTTTTTAGACGCATAATTCAATCAATCAAACACCAAACAAACAAATATAATTTATATCATTCGACGAATTAGACAAATCACAACATGTTGCCCTATTTCAATCAATTCATCTATCCACTAACAATATTCGTCGAAATCCAATCAGCGAAGAGCATATGATAAACAATTTATAATGTAGAGATAGGTGTGTGAGTTAAATAGATTAACTCACCTCAACCGTTTGCTCCTACAGCCCCAGTCGCTGCCTACGCCTATAGTGTTAGCAGTACAGCTTCAATCAACATCCAATTCCGAAACATCTGTTACCCAAAACCCTAGCTTCCCACCGTCGAGCACCATCGTCGAAGTCCACGTCTTTAACAACCCAGAAATTTTAAGGATTTTTATAACGTAATTAACTGATTTTTTTCATGAAAATATAAAAATTAAATTTAGTAATGAAAATTTGATATTTGAGATGCGACTATTTAAACATAGCAAGTGTCAGATTTTCATTGGAAAATACGAAAATTAGTTATGTTGTGTAATTTTAATTTCAATTTAAATCAGTTAAAAATATGTTGGAAATTAAATATTTTTGAAATCTGCATATTTTTATATAATAAAAATATAGATTATTTTCTGAGTGAGTCGTCATATTCCGTTTCGCCAAATTTGGACTACTCTAGCTCCGTTTATCTTATTTTCGGCGTTTTAGCAGTAGTTTGGCAGCGAATATCGACTTTTGATAGGATGATCATATCACGGATATCCGTGTACCATTCTGTTCGTCTCTTCGTGCTGATCTCCGTAATATATTTAATTGTGCATTTCGGAGTCCGGTACGCGGCGAAATCCATGGAAACGGATTGCCGTATCAGTACCCATTTTGGAGCTTTTGATATTCTGTGACCATTTAATTGTCAAGTGGCTGAAAAAAGGGTCACTACTTTTCAAATTCTCAAAATCAAATATTTCTGACTTTCACTCTTCCCAATTACCCAATATTATCTCTGATTCGTACTCCATCTCTTCTCTTTCCATTTTTGTTCTGGCATCTTCAAAAAGAGGATAATATTATATATATATTTTGGTCTCTGGAAAACTCTTGCGTCCTCTTCCTCCTTTCCTGTTCATCCTCTTCTTGCTTTGCATAACATAAAAAATACACACACACACACGGAAGTGTGTATATATCGAAATTGCTAGCTCGTGACCGCCTTCATCCCATATCACCCACGCAACCGTCCTCCAGCGTCCAGCTCTCCGTCTTCAACTCACCTCAACCGCCGTTCCACTCCACCTTCTCGCATCATTCAATTCCTCCGACCTGACATCAAGGCCACAACCGTACAATCCCTCCACCGATTCCAGCCGATCACCATCATCCCTCCGAACCCAAACATCATCAGCCCGTGACTGCCGCCATGACCCGACCTGACCCTCCCAAGCAATAGCCTCGACTAGCAGCTCACAACCACCTACACGCACAGCCACTCCACGTGGCCTTCATCGCCAACGCACCACCTTTTCCCTTCGTAACTCCAACCTGGCACCTCCTCAAACTCGCCCGCCTCAGATCTCTTCGGCCACGCACTCCTTCCGCCATTCACCCCTCCTGTTCGCCCTGACAGCTGTCCCTCAGCCAGCGCACCGTGCCTCACCTACCACTGACAGGCGCTTTGCCTCATGAACCACCAAGCCCAACCCGCCTGCACACTACACACAAAACTCCACGCCACCCGCCCTCCTCTCCGATTGCCTGTGACAGCCTCCACCACAACCGCCCACGCACCCGAGACCACCGAGCCTACCCTCCATTCGCATCCACAACTCAAACGCCACTATTTCCTACTCGCCTGAACAGCCCACACCTCCCATGTTCACCCCCTAGCAGTGAATGACGGTTGCTATCTGCACCACTGCCCCAGACTTCCGCTTCCGCAACTCCAAGCACACATCCTTTCTTCAGCCGTTTCATAGCCAAAGCACCCGAGATGCAAACGTATGGGTTTTGTATGTATAATATCGTGAGTATAAATAAGCTTTTATATGTTGCATATATTTTTCTCTTTTGCCTAATTACTTTTCTTTCGTTCCGTTTTGATTTTGGATATAAGTGATATATGATCTGTTAGTGTTTGTGTGTGTGTGTATAAGTATATACATGAGTTTTGGTTTTGAAATATAATGTAAGAGTTGATATATACATTAGCAGCTTCCTCTTTTATAAAAAAAAATTAAAAAGCTTTTATATATATGTGTGCTTATATATATATTGATCTTGTTTTAGGTATTTATAATATGTTTCAAGTATTTTATATTATTCAATTTCAGTTTATGTTTAAGTATTTATAATGTTTAAAAGTATTTATTTATATTTATGTTAATATGGTAAAATAGATTTTTATGATCTTTAAAACACATGTAGATATTTCGTTTAAATATTTAATTGAAGAATTTTGTAAACTATGGGTTTTAATGATATTGATTTTTAAATATAATATAAAGATATTAAATTTTAAATATGTATTTTTAAAATTGCATATTGATTTTAAGGAAAAAATATATAATATACATTTTTGTTTCAGTTTATATCAAGCTGATTTTGATTTGTTTTCATTGATTCCTAATTATCAGCTTGGTTCGTCGAATCCGTGTTCACCTTACTTTGCTTTGAGATTTGTCGTTTGTGGTCGATTGTTGAGTTCGTGATTCAATTCGTTGCTTGTTGCGTGTCTAATTTCTCTAGCCTCTGAAGGTGAGCGATCACTCACGATTGACATTCTTATATTTAGTAAATTTAATTCACATGAAATGACGATTGACATATGTTGTTAAAATTTAATTTTTAGTTATTTGATTGTTAAATATGATATGCAATTATCTGGAATTGTTTACCTATGACATATGACACCATAACCTTTTTATATATTATATTTAAATTGTTAATGATGATATATACCTGCTATTGATATGTATGTCATTTTATAATATTACTTTATTGTTCTCACTCTACAAGTTCCCTGTTAGTTTAGAAATTCCCTATGGGATGAAATGATACATACCCGAACGATTTTATAGATTAGGGAATATCGTTATGGGTTGAAATGATAAACCAAGCGATTTTATTGAATTTGAATTTGGGATTGCGGGTTGAAATGTTATATACCCGTAAATATTTAATAATTGCGGATTGAAATGATAAATATCCATATCACTTGACCATAGGTTAGAAAACTATGTACAGACACCGTTAGTCTATTTTGAAAAATGATTTCCGGAATTTTTGAAAGGAAATTATATGGGTTTTGATAAATATTGATTTTAAATTATAATATAAATATTTATTTTAATATGTGTAAAATTTAGATTTTTAAATTTATATGTTTTGGAAATTTTAAAATTATAAGTTAAGTTTAAAATGTAAATTATAAAATTTTACTTATAACTTTATTATTTTTAAAATATATAAAATAAGATTTAAAATAGATATAATCATAATAAGATTTAATATAATAAGAACTAATATAATAAAATTTATTAAGAATTTAATTTAACTACTAATATATATAATATGTTAAGTATTTATTTAAAATTTTATTAATATTTTAAAATAGATTTTGTAATAACTTTAAGTAAATGGAGGTTGGAAAGATAAATTAAATAAGAATTGACTTGTAATTTAATTTGTTAAGAATTGAATTTAAATAAGAATTTTGATTTATAAATAAATTTTTTTAAAATTGAATTTAAATAAGGTTTGATTTGAACTTATTGATTTTGAGATTTTGAAAGGTATGATTTTATAACTTGATTTGATAAAAGTAATTAAATGAATATTTCAAAAAAAAATGAAATTAAATATTTAACATTAAATTAAATTGTAATATGAGATTTTATTTAAATGTTATTAAAGATGATTAAGTGAATATTTTGAAAATTTAAATAAAATTAAATGTTGAATTTGGAAGTATAAATGAAATTTATCAAATTGAGTTATTGTAAATGTTTGAATATTTAACTTTGAAACCTATTGAAATTGAAATGGTTTAAATTTGTAGTTCCAATCTAGATTTGAAATCGATAAATTAAAATGGTTTTAATGAGAATTTGAAATTGTTGAACTGAGATTGATTTAAATTGAATTTTTGGAACTAAAGTTGACTTGAATGGATTTATGGAATTGGACGAAAAAATTCTAATTTGAACCTATTTCAATATTAGCTCTTTTAAATATATATATAAAAGCTATTTTAATATATAAATTATTTTAAATATATATGCTATGGTGTGGTTATGATTTCGGTAACGAAATGATTTAAAATGATATGATTTTGAAAGTAATATGATTTTGAAAGTGATATGACTTTGAAATGTATATGATATTTCTATATGAATTGTGAAAGGTTTGAAATATAAAATGACCACGGTGTGAAATAAGCATTTAGTTGTTAAAGAGACCGGCATCGGATATTGTCATACTCTCTGCCAATACCGAAAACCACTTTAACAACTGTGTACGTGGTGGAGGTTCCAGAACGAAGTAGGATGGTTTGGCGAAGATTCCTGTATGAGGTATTAACGCAGCCCTGGCTCCCACGAGTCAGCTTGATGTGACTAAAACAGGAGCTATACCTGGGCCAAGTGAGGTCGCACCTTCGATCGAGCATGCTTCTTCGATACTATTCTATTACTTTGCGATTTGATTGGGTGCACCATTGATTTTGGGAGTGTGTCTCGAGGTGGGTGGTAGTGGTTGCTATGCGTTACCACCAGCCCGGTTCTGCAAAACGGTAGAATCCTATCCTAGGCATTGCCTCGCGTGCCTTGTCACATGCCTTATCGCGCCTTCTACGAGTTTATTTTGTACCGTATCTATGGAGTGCTCCCTGAGTAAACCACCGATTTGGTGGAGCTTACAGTATCTTTATAGACTATGGGAATATATAAAATGTCTTAAGGGGGATATGGGTAACGCCTTAACGTTATTTTAATATTTTACTTTACTGTTGACATTATATATGTAGCGTATTGTACTATGTATGTAGATAGTTTAACGGATCCTTAGAGGATGGATATCCCAAACATCCTTTAAGTTATTTGTATTTCACTTGGACATTTCACTTGAGTTGTTTTACTAGCATAAGGATGTTAATCCTGACTCGAGTGTTTTGTATTTTGCTTTATGCTCGGGTCAGATTGAGTGTCACAGCATTTGAGACTCACCTTTGGAGCTTTGGAGATCTATCTTCATCTTCTCAGCTATTCTGTTATTTCAGTTTATTCCAGTTGTTTATGGTCAGACTTGTCATCTGCTTTTTTATTCGAGACTACATTGTATTTGAGATTTCTATTGTATCTTGTTGTAGACTCTGATGTTTATATAGTAGCTTCATGAACTACTATTTATCTTTTCCGCTGCTTATTGGTGTAAACTCTGTGTCTGTGATTCTGTGATTGATTTTATTTACTGTATATGCTAAGTTTTGCCAAATATAAATTTACAATCTATTGTTTTAAGCAATTCAAGTCTGACATGTGTGGATGATTGTCGATTTGAACGGTTTGAAATGCCAGGTCGTTACATGTGGTATCAGAGCTCTGGTTTAGGCAAAATTTAGCATATGGAGTAAAACTCATTAGAGATAGGGTAGTGATACCCTAGAATGAGTAGATTCAATTATAGAATCATTTTCGTTCGAGCTCGAAATTCTTTGGTATGATTCTATTTGATTCGGATTCGTATTGAACTTGATCTTTACCTTTGTTCTAAAATTCGTTCTTGTCTCTTCCATGCCTTCTTCGGTCAGTGATACTCGAGGTACTCTCTAGGGCACCTTTCTTTCTTTGATTTTTCCCGTTCGTATTCTTTAGATACTGGAGCATCCCAAAGCTCTATTTTTGTTGAACTCTGTAATAAATTCGAGCACATCTTGCCACCACAATTGGCAACTTTGTCCTTAGGTGTGTCTAATCCCATTGGCGGTCCCGCTAACCTCTGTATGATTTGTAAATGGGTGAAACTCCTTTACAACAGGCGTCGATTCACCGGATATGTCTATGTGCTCAGTTTTGATGTTGTTATCTCTTGCAAAGCCCGAATCGTTTCTCTAGTAGACAAATAGGGTAATTCTTTCGTGATTTAATGTCGATTGCCTCAGGATTTTACAAGCAGTTTTATCTTCTCGCTTGATTCTTAGCCTAGTGTTCTTGACTCCACCTAGATAGTCAGGGATTATCCTGATGTTTTAGTGAAGTCACTCCTCTACCTCCCAAGTGAAAAACTAAATTCCACATCGATCTTATTCCTAGAGTTCGACCTGTTGTCTTCCCTCCCGGACGAATGGTTTTATGAATGGTTAATCATGCCCTTTGGATTAACCAATGCTCCTCCTTCTTTGTTGATCTCATAAACCGCGTATTCTGCGATATTCTCAATAAGTTGTCCTAATTTTCGTTGGTGATATTCTCGCTTTTTCATATCTCGGTTGACCCAGTTAAGGTCACCGCGGTTAATATAAGTCTATCCATCTTTCCTCTTTTGTAATTTAATTATCTTATCTTCTTTTCGAGCCTATCCTCTTAGTTGAATTCTCTTTGATTGGGGTCTCTCTAGATTTGAATCTCTATCCTTATTCTTAAATTCATTTTTGAATCATCCTATGAGAGACCGTATATGTAATTAATATAAAATATTTTATATTGTGTTGTTTGAATTGTTAAATTTGATTTGGGGTTCCGATTGATTCATATTGCCAACGCTATCGATAGGAATTCGAAAACACTTGAACAGAGCAAACCGACACAATATTATTTTCGAAATTGATAAATGGAATAATTTTATGTATGTATATATTTTATATATAAAGGTATAATTTTCTGAAATTAGATAGTGTAATGAAATTGGTTGTTAGAAATGATAATACTAGATTATCATTTTTTATTTTGTCAACATTCTTAAACCATTAACTATTATTGTATGTTAAGGAGATGGAATTTTAAAACATGGTTTATAAATCTGATTTGACAATGGAATGAATTTAAATTAAGAATTTGAGAATTAAATTTTTGGTACTCTTCAAAATTTGGTTTTCAAGTTTTAGAAAATATATTATTTGAAAGTATTTTCGAATGGAAATTGTTTCCAAAGAATTTTAAAAAGGAATATTCAGTACTCTCCTCTTTTGTCGTTGGAAAATAATTTCGATGATGACTGCAGCATCATCGACATTCATTTTCGAGTCTTAAAGTGGGGAGACCACGTAGTAGCTTTGCTACACTTTTGGTTTTGGAAAAAAATTTGATTTAATTTGAATTTCATGATTATGATTTGATGTACGAAATATATGTATGTATATATTTATTCCAAATGGTTTGATGTGAAACCAAAAATTTTACTCTTAAATTCTATGTTAAGTGATGGTTTTCAATTATCTAAATAAAGCAAAGTTTTGAATAATTGGAGTGTCTAAAATGAGAAATGGAATTGAAACAACTTGAAACAGTTGAACTAGGATAAAAAAATAATTGTATAATACTCAATTGCATTTTAAAACATAGATGTAACTTACCTGAAATATTCAAAGAGTTAAAATGTTTATGTGAATGTAATTGAAGGTTATACAAGAGAAACTTAGGTAATAAAAATGTTCAAACTAATTTTTTGCTTAATAGAAATTTTGTAAGTAGAAGGTAAATTTGTATAGTGCTCAATTACACTCAGAAACATTAATAAAACATTCCTGGAAAAAAGTTTGAATGTAATTGAATAGTATAAAAAAATGTAGGTAATAAGATGTCGAAAAATGAAATTTATATGGTTTAAGATTAATTGTTGTATTTGGTATTATATATTTTGAATCCATCTTTCTTTTCTGTTGTTTTATTCTCCTATCTCGTTCCTTTTCGGGGATGAAAAGTTTTGAGTGGGGGAGAGTGTAATGATTCGAAAATTTTAACGATTTTTATAACGTAATTAACTGATTTTTTTTCATGAAAATATAAAAATTAAATTTAGTAATGAAAATTTGATATTTGAGATGCATCTATTTAAACATAGCAAGTGTTAGATTTTCATTGGAAAATATGAAAATTAGTTATGTTGTGTAATTTTCAACTTCAATTTAAATCAATTAAAAATATGACAGAAATTAAATATATTTATATAATAAAAATGTAGATTTTTTCTGAGTGAGACGTCATATTTCATTTCGCCAAATTTGGATTGCTCTAGCTCCGTTTATCTTATTTTCGGCGTTTTAGCAGCAGTTTGGCAGCGAATATCGACTTTTGATAGGATGATCGTATCACGGATATCTATGTACCATTCTGTTCATCTCGTCGTGCTGATCTCCACAGTATATTCAATTGTGCATTTCGGAGTCCGGTACGCGGCGAAATCCGTGGAAACGGATAGCCGTATCGGTACCCATTTTGGAGCTTTTGATATTCTATGACCATTTAATTGTCAAGCGGCTGAAAAAAAATGATCACTACTTTTCAAATTCTTAGAATTAAATATTTCTGACTTTCACTCTTCCCAATTGCCTAATATTAACTCTGGTTCGTACTCCATCTCTTCTCTTTCCATTTTTGTTCTGGCTTCTTCAAAAAGAGGAAATATAATATATATATATATATATATATATATATATTGGTCTTTGGAAAACTCTTGCGTCCTCTTCCTCCTTTCATGTTCATCCTTTTCTTGCTTTGCATAACATAAAAAAAACACACACACACACATGGAAGTATATATACATCGAACCTGACATCAAGGCCACAACCGTACAATCCCTGCACCGATTCATCTCCAGCCGATCACCATCATCCCTCTGAACCCAAACATCATCAGCCCGAGACTACCACCATGACCCCGACCTGACCCTCCCAAGCAACAACCTCGACTAGCAGCTCACAACCGCCTACACGCACAGCCACTCCACGTGGCCTTCATCGCCGAACGCACCACCTTTTCCTCCGTAACTCCAACCTGGCACCTCCTCAAACTCGCCCGCCTCAGATCTCTTCGGCCACGCACACCTTCTGCCATTCACCCCTCCTGTTTGCCCTAACAGCTGTCCCTCAGCCAGCGCACCGTGCCTCACCCGCCACTGACAGGCGCTTCGCCTCACAAACCACCAAGCCCAACCTGCCTGAACACTACACACAAAACCCCACGCCATCCGCCCTCCTCTCTGATTGCCTGTGACAGCCTTCAGCACAACCGCCCACGCACCCGAGCCCACCAAGCTTACCCTCTATCCGCATCCACAACTCGAACGCCACTATTTCCTACTCGCCCGAACAGCCCACACCTTCCATCCTCACCCCCTAGCAGCGACTAACAGCCGCTATCTCCACCACTGCCCCAGACTTCCGCCTTTGCAACTCCGAGCACCCATCCTTCCTCCAGCCGTTTCATAGCCAAAGCACCGAGATGCAAACATATGGGTTTTGTATATATAATATCGTGAGTATAAATAATCTTTTATAAGTTGCATATATTTTTCTCTTTTGCCTGATTATTTTTCTTTCATACCGTTTTGATTTTGGAAAGTGTAATTCATGATTTAAGTTTCACACTAGAGAACAAAAAATATAAGTTTATATAAGTGATATATGATCTGTTAGAGTGTGTGTGTGTAACAACCCATAATTTTTAACAAATATTTTAATTTAATTTTTATTTGAAACTTTGATTTTTAAATAATTTTAAATTTGATTTTTGGAATTTTCTAATGTATTTTTGGATTTTGTTTATAATTTATTTTCCAAATATAATAAAATAATGATTTCCTGAAAATTTTATATTTTGGTCAACTTTGGTCAAACTTTGACTTTCAGTTGAAAATTTTTAATTTTAATTTTTAATTTTCAATCTTTTTCTTTAAAACTGTACTTGCTTTTGATATTCGTCCTGCTTTTCGTTTCGTCAAATTCTGTTTTATACTTTTTAAATTTGATAAAATTCAGCGTTTTACACGCAATTTTTCTCTGTATTTCATTGGTTAATTTTCTACTTTTTTTCCATCTTGTATTTGTTTGGGCTTTAGATTTTATTTGTTGTTTTGAGCTTGTTTTGAAATGGGCTTTTGATATTGGGCTTTGGAAATTCCAAAAGACTTGAGTTTTGTTTTAAGTGTGAATTGATTCCTTTACATTTCCTAGCCGTTCGAAACTCCTCACGTTCTCACTTCTCATTCACGTACAAAACATCCCACTTCCTCCTCACGTTCTCATTTTATCTCCTGAGAAAAATATTCAGTAAGTTTCTTCTTCTTTCTTCCTCACTACAACAAAAAAGACTTTTCACAGCGTTTGAAAAACGCTGTTAAAAGTTTTCACAGCGTTTTTAAAAACGCTGTATAACGACATGCGGTCGTTGACCCTAAATTTTTAACTGCAAAATATAAACGCTGTCAAAAACCCACTTTCTACAGCGTTTTTTAAACGCTGTTAATAATTTTTCTACTGCAAGGTATAAACGCTGTTAATAGTTTTCTACTGCAAGGTATAAACGCTGTCGTAGGGATATGCATTTTTTTCCCAATGAATTGACAGCAATGTATAAACGCTGTCGTAGGGATATGCATTTTTTTTTCCAATGAATTGACAACAATGTATAAACGCTGTCGTATGGATATGCATTTTTTTCCAACGAATTGACAGCAATGTTGTGCCATTGCAATATTCACACATATCATTAATATAAACTACATTTAATTATATTTTAATCAGTTAATGTACATAACATAAACAAATCAAACTAAAAATTGTAAAATAAAAGCATAACTATTAATCACTTCCATAAAATAAGTTGAACACAATATCCATGAACAAAGTTTACATAAACCCGTAAAGAGAGATAAAATTTATAAACCAACTGCATACAAAATTAGACAAATGCACAATATCTAGAAAGCAAGTTTGCATCTAATATTATCGACAAAACGTGCATAAAAGTAGTTCAAATACAGGCTGAAAATGAAAAGTGGCAGTACGAAGATAGTTAGACATTGGTTTACTGAATTGTTGCCAACAGGGCAGTCTGAACTCGGCAAGATTCCTCCTTCCGTCTTTTTTTCTTGACTTTTTGTTGTTGAGCTATCACTAACCATGGCTTTATCAACATCCTATGAGTAGTAATTACAGTAAGCTTTAGACGTATAACTGTTAGTTAAATATAAAGAGTACAATTTCCAGTTTAAATCAATACTAAGAAATAAAACTAAAGGCGTTAACTATATTGTTACATACCATTTAACGTGGAACCATCAGTGACATCTTTGTACGCATAGTCGCAGGCAAGAGTAATACTCTCGGATGCATACCTATGGAAAATCATGGAGTCAAAACATAAGTTTAACCTATAGTTGAATCTACATAAATCGGGTATATAAATTAAATTTACTGTAGCCAGTGGGAAACTAATCTTACTCGTCAGTGCATTATTTAGGACTTCCACTGCATGTCCACTGATCAATTTCATTTGACTGCAATGATATAGTATATATTAACTTCATGTGATTAAAAACTCTACAGAAGGTTAATGTATGATAGCTAACTGATACATTAGCTGTAGGAACTCACAGTGATATTCTTTTGGATGGCTTCTATCATTGCACCAAGTTCATTATCATAGAAATCTTTCATTGCAGTTTCAATGATCTCCACATCCCACACCTAACATTTGCATCACAGTGAAGAGTTTTTTATGTCAATAATGACTAATGAGATCATAATGATAAAACAGGAAGAGTCGTCAACATATTTAAATGAAGACTTGTCAAAGGGAAAAAGTGGGGGAACAGAGGGAAAGTATATATATTTTACATGATGAAGGTTGCTTTTCCTTCGGTACCATCGAACAGCAATAGTGTTACCACCTTCATCAGCCGCAAAGCTAACGTGCAATGGTTGGTGAATATCTCCCACAATATGCGACAGAAATATAAGACTCTCTATCAAATTATCTGTGGTACATACAAAAAAAAATATAGCTTCATGTATATCAGCATGCGTTATATGTTTCCAAAAATTCAAATCGTGATATGACAAAATTTACATGTTGCATCTTGTTTCTGGAAAGTCAGGAGTTGCGCTGTATAATTATTGATTGCTCCGGCAACACACATATTTTGCACTTCCATGCTATTATGACAATCTCTTGTTTATATACTAAACTATATGAAGAAAAAGATACAAATCTGTACTCATATAACTTTAAAAAAGGAATTAAAATTTACTTGAGTAATCATAATTGCAAACTCCAGGTGTGTTGATGTAATGCAAAGGGCTAGCCTAGCGATATCTGAATCTAACCTGATCAGCCCATGAACATACAGATGCTAACTCTCCTTCTGCAACTGCTGGTAGCAGTTTTTGCACTGCTTCTGAAGCTTCTTCTGTCAAATATCTCTAACAAGAAATAGGTATGCATATTACAGTTTAAGCTACAAAGTACAAACATAATATGTTTAATCATGGTAAAAGAACAACATGTATACCTCAGCTATTTTGCACACCATGAAATGCCCTTCTTTTCCCCATGCGTTTGACAGTTGAACTCTTGCAGTTACAGAGAGGAGAAATATACAGAGTATTAGAGATATATCCATTGGTACTTTTACTTGATAAGGCAGTTCTAGTGAATATATCAAATCGGTTGAAACGTCAACCAAGTTCCAGCTATGTTGATGGGCAATAGTGTACAGAAAATTATATCAACGAATGCCTAGATAATAACAGAATTATTCATTCATCACACAATTGCTAAGTATTCTTCATTACCAATTTTTTTACTTCAACGGTAAACAAAATTTTATTTCATGTGTTGTGCCATTACTTTATTAAGATTTTGAAAATTTATGTTGTTGGACTGATGAATATTTTGGTGACTTTATCAGTGTAAATATCAAGACATTTGTGGTTTCTAATAAAGGATTCAGTAGGCCCTTAGCTGATTACTACATATATATCGTAAGTACTGTCCTGATAAATTATTTTATTTAGTTACTTTGTTACATTTTTATAGCATTCGGTCAACCTTTACAAAAGTTGGTTAGTTTAATAAAACTTAGCTACCTTAGTTTAATTGTTACAAAACTTTGTTAATTTTTACAAAACTTACTTAATTTTTATAAATCTAAGTAATTTTTACAAAAAACTTAGTTAACTTAGTTGATTTTTATAAATTTAAGTCATTTTTACAAAAAAAATTAATTAACGTGGTTAATTTTTATAAAACTTAGTCATATTTAACAAAATTCAAATTATATTTTCATTCATATATATAATATACAACAATTTAATATAGTCTTAAAATATGCTTATTATGTATATTCAATTTGAATTATATTACATTTCAACATATATGTATATATTAGTGTATTGCCTACTTGCATTTATATCATGAAGACAGCTAGTAAATGAACATCACGCGAATAAGGGAGACGTTGCATGCAATATTCAAGAGAATGAATTCCTCAAATACCAACACCATAAAATTGAAAATCTAACATACTCTATATTATAATATATTATACTAGTGGACATAAAAGCTTCTAGTTGTAAATGAACAGTACGCCTATATACACTCATGCACCCATACAATAGCCCTGCACTAACCCAACTTTAAACACATGCAAAATGCCCAGTAGTGTAAACTATATAAAATAAAATCATCAGACCATTTTATTAATATCAATTCTATAAACAAAATATACGTATGGCTGTAATATAATCAGCTTATACTGCTTTATATAATCAGACTTGTTCATGTAAATACTCAATTTCACTCATGTACACATACACACACCCCCCATACTTACACACACATACACACGTAACTTGAACACAAATTCACGGAACTACACCCATATATATGCATACATAGTTATATATTTATTTATTCATGCAATATACACACACAGGGGAACGTCACACAAACCTATAAATAAGCAGCAGCAGTTCAAACATTTAAATATATATGCATTTATATATTAGCACTGCCACACCCTACACTATGCACGTAGATGCAACAGGAAGCAACAGGTAAGAAGAAACACACACAATAGAAGCAAACTCACACGGCCATAATAAATGATGAGCTCGTACAACCTGGAACACATGTTCCAGGTCGTGTTTATGGCTGGTTTAGGTAGCTTCAGTCACCTATTTTCCCGTTCAATCGTTTTATTTTTAGTTGATGCATATAAACAATTCTCTTAACTATAACACAACACATAAATAGATTAAAACTTAGCTGATTAGAATCATAGATGTGTGAGTGGAAAGGGAAATCACTCACTTGACATTCACTAGCACCCATCCTACTCAGGAACGTGACCACCGGTCATTAAGTTGCCTCCAGTCATCAAGTGTAAATGGAACGTGCTCATGGACAAGTGGTCCTAAATATGAATTTAACCATTTTTCGGAGGTATAACGGAATTTTGAGCTCTTTTAGGAAACTATTATCAAAATATGAATGTCAAACTATAAGAAAAACAACCACCACATCCCATATAAGAAAAATAATATATTAGTGAATATACTCATTTAAGAAAAACAACTAATTGTGGCCTGTTAAACAACAAATAAATTATATGTAATTGCATCTGGATAAATTCCATTCTGAATCATTACCTTCTCTGTCGTCTTAGCTAGCTTAATATTTCCTATCTTTAAAGAAGCATGTATTAGTTCACTGTATGTATATACATTCGGTGTGACACCCATCTCATGCATCATGTTTTTAATTAAGCATGCATCTCATTACTATTAGACGACAAGAATGTTTCAGGAATTAGATGTATTGATTACTAAAGCATATCATAGACTTTTAAACAATATTATAAAATACTTGTAGCAACATGCTACGCCACTCACATTTGAAAAAGGTAAAATGAAAATAGACTAAAAATGTTATATCATTTATATATTAAGCATTGCTATTTCATTTCACCTAAAATTTTCTCTACAATACCAATTGAAAAAAAGAAACTAGTGAATTTTGGATTTGATAAAACCAACACCATAAAAGATTGTTGATTTTTGCCAGCCAAACATATGCCATTCAGAAAAGAAAATAAACAGAGTCAACATTTGTGTAGTTTTATGTTAAATTTTGAAATAACATGTTCAGATTAAAAATTGGAACTAAAATTGTAAATGGTCCAAAGAAAATTTTAAATATTCACAGATTTTTAGACCAAAGTATAAGTGAAAATATTCATGAACTCAAATAAAAAATGCATGGATTTGAATCAAATTTCAAGTCAATATATTTATGATTTTAAATCAAACAGTGAAATACTTCTATAATTTGCAATACATTATGGATTTGAATCTAGTTTCGAAAGCAAAGAATCAATATAGAAGAAAAGTGTCTGAATAGTATAAAGTGGGGTCCTAGTTATATAAATTTTGATATACTACAAAATAAGTATTAAGGAGCATATATTGAGATGAGGATAATACAGCAAAATAGGCTAAGTTGTTCAAAGGTCGTGTATAGGTTCTTTAGAAACACAAAACTTAAAATTCAAAATTATGTTGAAAGGAAAATATACTCAACCTCCCTTTGAGATCATATATAAACAAGATAATGAATACATAAATAAGTGTAATATCTATACAGTTAGCTTTGTTGTAGTGTCTAGATTTTATATAATTTTGATACCACAAACAGTGAGAATTAACACAAGGAAATCCAGAAAACACTATTTTAGTTGAGGCTAGTAGCAAACAAGTGGGTTTTTGTTAAGGATCTTTGTGTTATGCATAAAGCTAATGTTTGATGTTTACCAATGAGAGCTTAAAACGAATATGGGTAGGGTTGAACTAAGTGTGAGTTTGACAACTCAACGAATAGCTAGGTCATTTGGACACTTACCACTAGTTATGATGGCATGTCAAGTAGGTCAATGACACATAGCAAATGCTAAGTAGGAATCAAAACTTTATATTCACATCAATTCTAAGTATTCCTCTTATTATCCCTAAATCTGAATAGAACCTTCAACTGAAATTGAAACTACCCAACCTTGGTAGATTCACATAGCAAATCAAACCGCTCACAACGAGAAATGATAAAAACATTAAACAGAAATAAAGAAGCTGGGAAATATAATAAATATTTGAAAACTAGATGAAGTAGAAGTGTAAAACTTTGAACCAAAGATCTCTGTTTGCTTAATGCCATGTCTATGGCCACTTTATTTAGAGATATTTAACTTTGTGGATTTACATGTACCAAATAACTACATCATTTAACAAAGGGTATTCAATGGAGATTTATTTACAAAGCTAAAACCTATTATCATTGCATGGTAGTTTAGTATAAACAAAAGGTTTCAAAAGTACTAAGAACACAGTTATCCCATCTTTCCTTGAACAAAATGGTCTTGAAAGTAAATCTGGTGCCTTTGCTTAAATAATTTTTTAACTTCTTTTTTGAATGCCTTAAAGGAGTGGGAATGCATATGAGCAAGACAGTGAAGTGGAGAGTATTGGTTTCTTCTTTGGGTATTTGGATCATGAAGAACATGTAGAAGGCATGGGGAAGACATGCATTGAGATGAGAAGGTATGGGTAATACATGTAAGACAGTGAAGTGAAGTGAAGTGTATTTCTAACTCTGTTTAACTGAAAAAAATCTTCTTGGTAACTAGATATATGAGAGGTTCTCAGATTGGGTCGTGTGTCTTCTAATTCACTAGCAAGAACCGAATTTGATTGCCAAATTACCTTAACCAAACATTGATTCCCAAGCAATAAAGATCAAATTGAGTTAAACTTGAGATGACATGAAACATATTATTATCTTTCTCAGGTACTTACCACGGGCAGTAGTAGCATTTACGTTTCACAAGATTATAGTGTCTGAATATAATATAAATTAATACAAAAAACATATAAATTATTTAAATAAATAGATGTTAACAACTTACTGTTTGGATGGAACATTTGAGAAACAAGGCGCATTATTAGTGACATGTTTGGATAATCCTCAGTAAACTGAAGTTTCAGTTCAGACGTGCCTGATATAATTATAACCATTTAAAAGAAAAATTGGAGAATTTCTAGCATAATAAAGATGTATTGTTATGAGGAACTAATATATTTTAATTTTTGCAGGTAACGAGTAATGACAATGGTGGAGGCAACAAGCAAACTACACAATACAAGTGAAAAAACTTGTTATGCAGCATTCGCAATTCTAAAACCTCATTAAGTTATTACCAAAGCAATAGAACTATTAACTTTAACCAAGCATATGCAAAGAGTTGCAAAAAAATCCCCTATCAAATTCTTTTAGAGAATATAACTACATAATAGCTTGCAATGATGCTGTCAAAAGTCCATGAACCAACTAAATGTTTGCATTATTAGTCAGTAGCCAGGGGCATAATTAACTAGTTAGGTTTTACAAGCATGAAGCCAGTGACATGTGTCTTGTTCAAAGACGGAAAGCCCTTCAGATGTTTTGGAACTTGGAACATGGACATACCAAATTAGATCACTTCATTACACATATACAACTCAATTTATTCAATCAAATGTGAGATTGATTTAGGACAAGTGTATGTTATTACAAAAAATCCATTACATATCAAATACATACATTAACATCTTGTAGTTTTGAAAGTTTAATAATATGCTACCCACGACATTTAACTATTACCATAAATCATTGGCATAAATATCATCCTTCTCAAATAGTGTTTTTAGCACAGATTTGAACTCAAACTTGATAAGATAAGCAAGAACTGATAATCTGCAATGATTTGAATTCAATCTAAAAACTAGGGTAAAGAAAAAAACGCTCACCATGTTTTCTGTTCCGTTGAGTTTAGGGTGACCACTAGGTACTGTTCGCCAGCGATGGACAATCAAAATCGACTTAGAGGATGAAGGAAGCTGAGATTTCAAGTGTCATGCAAATTGAAATCAAAATCGACAGCAAGGAAAATGAGAATTGGCGGAGAGGGAAATGAATGTTGTATTGAGAGAAGGGGGAAAAGGGACTTTTTTCAAGGAGGCGGCAAGTCAAATTGATGAAGAGGGAAACTAATGTTTTTGTTAGCGTTAGCCGCTAAAAACAATTCACCCCAAAATATCATTTACAGCATTCAACAGTTTAACGCTGACGTTGAATGCAGTCAATACTTGATTTTGTTGTAGTGCCTCTTTATCTTTCTCTTATATTTTGTGTTGCTAGCAATGTTCGGCCACCACCAATCATCACCCCTAGCCTTGCCGACCATCTCATCCACCACCACCTGTACGGCCAGCACCACCTCACCTGATGATCTGACCTGACCATGGCCGTGACCCCTTGATCAAACTCCTCCTCAAAACATCACAAAAACCCTAGCCGAACTCCACATATTCACCATCTACCTCCCTATTTGCCTCGACCACCATCACTTCCACCATCTCCAGCCCCTTGACATGATCAGACCCGACCCCTTTGCCGCACCTAAGGACGCCTGCACCTGACATGAACCAAGGATGGACCCAGACCGAACCCACTTTAGCCTACAGCTGAACCACTTGAACCACATGACCATCCATTTGCCTTGCCTTTTTGCATTCCACAACCCCTACCTCTTCACTTCCCTTTGCCTGGCCATATATTTGCTGACTATAGCCGAGCATTAATTTCATGCAGCAACTAGCCTAGGCTGAACCACTTTTGGTGATGGTCAAGTCCATTGGTGAAGTGGCCGAACCACTTGCATGAGTCAAGTCATTTTGTTCCACTTTGTCTTTGTTTTTGTATTGTTTAATTCTTATATTCTTTTGTGTTAAATTATATACTTATGTATGTTTTTTATTTGTTGTTTACAAGACTTGGATCTTGGCTCTCCATCTCCTCGAATTTGATTCGTGCTTTGTCGTGCTTTTCAGAGTTTGTTCTTGTGTTTTGAATTGTCATCTCTAGCTTTAGAAGGTGAGTTATCACTCTCGACTTCGTACTTATAAAAATTGTGAAACAAAGTCATGTGAATGTGTAGTAGTGATATGCCATGTTGATAGTAGATTTATATATGCCTGTGATATGATTATATGATGTTATAACCTGATTATATACCTGCTTCATCACCTGATATGACATGCTATGCTTTATTGTTTAATTTATATTTCTGTTTCTCACACTGCAAGTTCCCTCACTATGGGTTGAAATGATAAATACCCGAACGGAATTTAGAATAAGGAAAAGTCGTTATGAGCTGAAATGATAGGCTCAAACGATTTTTTATTTGACTTGGGATTGCGGGTTTGAAATGATCAAACCCGGGATTTTATATTTTGGATTGAAATGATATATATCCGTATTTACTTGACCTAGGTTAGAAAATATTATACAGACCCGTGGTTAATTTTAAATATAAATATTTTCTGAAAATTTTAAGTATTTGGAATTTAAAATATATGAGATTTTAAGTTAAATTGGATTTAAATGATTTAAATAAATTTTATAGTGATTTTCTATAAGTTAAAATTATATAAGTCAATAAATGATTAAAAATGTAAATTAGAATGTGGATTAACTTAATAATTGAAAATTTGATTTAAAATGGAATTTTAGGCTTAACTTAGTAATGAAATATTTTATTTATGAAATGAATATTTTTAAAAGTAAAATAAGTATCAAGTTATTGTTAAATTAAAAGTTAAGCAACTTAAGTGTATTTTTGACTTAGTAAATGAATTATGGTTTAATTGGATATTTTATTTATAAAATTTTATTTTATAAAATCATAAGTGAAATGATATCCAAATAAATATTCCTGAAAAGTGAGACATGTTTTATAAGTTAAAAATGGTGAAAAATTGAAATTATAATGTTTCTGAAATGCTATAATAAATCTCAGATTTGTATTGGCAGCATTTCTGAAATGCTGTGGTTTTAAGGTAGTGTTTTACAAGTGTTACCATTTCTGAAAATGTACCTTTTTCCAAACACCATTATATCCGCAGTATCGTTTTCTGAGTGCTGCTGTTTCTGAAAAGACAATAATTTTTGAAATACTACTATATCTGCAGTAACGTTTTTTGAGTGCTGTTGTTTCTGAAAAGACTATTTTTGAAACACTATCATATGTACAGTAACGTTTTCTAAGTGCTACTGTTTCTGAAAAGATAATGATTTCGAAATGCCAATATATGTATTATCACATTTTCAAAGTGCTACGAATGCTAAAAATAAAATGTTTTGGAAATGTTATAATTTAATGAATGAACTTAGAAGTGCTACAACTTTGTAAATGAATGTTATTTTTGAAGGATATTGACATCGAATTTAAATGGTTTAAAAATGAATATGTTTTGATTTGAAATATAAACCATTTTGAAATTTATAACCACGGGTTATAATAACGATTGGTTGTTAAAGAGACCGGGATCGGATATGGACATACTCTCTGTCGATACCGAAAACCACTTTAACAACTGTGTACGCGGTGGAGATTCCAGAATGAAGTAGGATGGTGGCGACGATTCTATTTTGTGGTATAAACATGGACCCGACTCCCGTGAGTTGGCATAAGGTGGCTAAAACAGGAGCAATCGACGGGCTAATGAGGTAGCACCTTTGATCGGACACATTCCATCGTATACCATTCTATTACTTTGTGATTGATTGGGTGCACCCCTGATTCGGGAGTGTGGCTCGAGGTGGGCGATTGCTGCGGCTCTGCGTCACCACCGGCCCGGAATTGTAATTGGTATATCTACCTTGGCATTGCCTAGTTGTGCCGTGTCACCTACCCTAGCGTGCTTTACTACAAGTTTGATTTGTGTCGTACCTATGGAGTATCCTCTGGTAGCTCCAGTTTACGGGGTATTACGGTACTGTATAGACTATTGGCACTATAAAATGTATTAAGGGGGACATGGGTAACGCCTTAACACTATTTTTAAATAGTTTACTTTACTTTAGACATTATTATAATAGCGTATATTACTACATAGTAGATAGTTTAACGGATCCTTAAAGGATGGGCGATCCCAAGCATCCTTTAAGTTATTGATGAATTTCTATTACAGTTCACTTGAGTTGATTTACATTTTATTAGTATGTATGTCCTGACTCAAGTGTTTGTGTTTTTTCTTTATGCTCGGGTCAGCCTGAGTATCACAGCTTTGGATTCATCTTTTGGAGCTAGAGATTTGCTAGAGTTATCTGTCTATCTTGTTGTCCATTTCCATTTCAGTTATTTCATTCAACTTTGCTTATGTATTTGTGAACTTATGTATTCAGACTTCTGTTTTATCTTTTTTCAAACTATGGTATTTTGTATCTGTTTTGAGACTATGTATTATAGTAGCTTCATGAACTACTATGTATTTTATTTTCCGCTGCGAGTTATTCTGATATTCTGTGTTTGTGATTCTGTGATTGATTTTATTTGCTCCAAATTTATTTACAATCTATTGTTTTGAATTATTCAAGTCCGACATGTGTGGTTTTATTGTCGATTTGAATGGTCCAAAATAGTGGGTCGTTACATTTGGTATCAGAGCTTTGGTTTTAGGCAAACCTTAGCCTATGGAGAAAAAACTCATTAGAGATAGGGTAGAAATACCCTAGAATGAGTGAAATCAATCTTAGAATCATTTCTTCATGAGAGAACGTATTTTAAGTATAAAATGATTTTCAATTGATTTTTAAAGGATTTTAAAGATTATTTTGGATATAAAATTTTCTTGTTTTAAAATCTCATTTCTTAACTTCATTCCTTTCGAATCCACCTTGTTTATTTGAATTCTTTGATTAGGATTTCCATCCTAGTTGAATCTTATCTTTGTCTTTCTGTTTTACCTTTGTCCTAAAATTCATTCTTGATTTTTCCAGGATGAATCGTAGGAATGCCAGAGGTAGGGGTCGTCGTATTGCCCCAGTTCCCGAGCCTGTTGCACCCACAAGGTTCACCACTCTTTGTAAGGAATTCACTCAGCTTGGTGGTACCAAGTTTACTGGATCTGAGAGCATCGTAAAGGCTCAGCAATGGTTGAGGATTTCTGAGAGGATTTTTACTGGTTTGGAGATTACTGATGCTCAGAAGTGTTAGTTGGCAGCTTGGCAGCTTCAAGAGGCAGCTTAGGATTGGTGGGAGTCTGTCACAGCTCAAACTGTGGAGGCAGATATTTCTTGGGAGCAGTTTAGGTATCTTCTTGTGTTAGTCTTGTGTTCTGTTCAGCCTTTTCTCTTTGAAATCTATCTTAAGCTTACCTATCTTTTTCAGGGAGGCTTTTGTGGCAAAGTGGATGCCCGAAGCCGAGAAGTCCCAGCTATACAGGGAGTTTATGGATCTTAAGCAAGGGAGCATGTCATTTTCTGAGTATGAGCGGAAGTTAAATGAACTTTCCAAATTTGGTCCTAGCCTGATTGACACCTCTCTTAAGAAGAATGAGAAATTTATAGCTGGAACTCGCCCAGAGTTTTATGATCGGCTCATCTCTCATGTTCATGGTACCTTCACGGAGTTGATGGACATGGCTATTAGATATGAGAATCCTACTTCTAAGGAAATTTTTGTCCCTCGTGCTTCTCCATCTCAGCCTGGTTCTGGCAACTCTAAGAAGAGGAAGCCTAGTTTCCATCATCAGAAGCAGAATTGGTTCAAGAATCCTGGTTTAGGATCTACTCCTCGAAAGCATCCTATCGACCTATCTTGCATCACCTGCTTCAAGTGTGATCAGAGGGGACACTATGCCAATAGTTGCCCTACTTCAGTTGGTGCTGATGTTCCTCCACCTCAGGATACCAGGAACAATCTCTGTCATGTCTGTCTACAGCCTGGTCATTTCAAGAAGGATTGTCCTTTGTATCAGAAAGGCAAGACATCTGGAGTCTTTGCCATGACTTCTTCCACTCCTACTCCATCTTCTCCTAGTGATATCCAAGGTACTCTTCAAGGCACCTTTTCTATATTTAATTTTCCTGTTCGTGTTTTATTTGATACTGGAGCTTCGCATAGTTTTATTTCTCTGGATCTTTGTGATAAGTTTGAGCATCTTCTTTCTCCTGAGTTTGCATCGGTACCTTTGTGTGTTACTAATCCTTTTGGAGGCCCCGCGAACCTTAGTAGGATTTGTAGAAGAGTAAAACTCTTATATTCTGGTTATCGTTTTTCTGGTGATTTCTATGTTCTGGGTTTTGATGCTTTTGATATATTTCTTGGGGGTGCTTGGCTGAAGAGGCATGAAGCTGTTATCTCTTGTAAAATCCGAATCGTTTCTCTTGTTGGTGATAAGGGTGATCATTTGGTGATTCAGTGCCATATGCCTCAAGATTTTGCTGGCAGTTTTATTTTCTCTTTGGATTCTTCTCCTGGTGATCTTGATTCAACTCCTGTGGTTAAGCTTTATCCCGATGTATTTGGTGAAGTTTCTTCTTTACCTCCTAAGCGGGAAATTGATTTCCGCATTGATCTTATTCCTGGAGCTCGACCTGTAGTTCTTCCTCCCAGAAGAATGGCACCCTGCGAGAAGGTTGAGTTGAGGAAACAAATTGAGGACTTGTTCTCCAAGGGTCTGATCAGACCTAGTCATTCCGAATAGGGAGCAGCTGTGGTTTTCGTCACTAAGTCCGATGGATCTTTGAGGATGTGTGTTAATTATAGGGAGCTGAACAAGCTCACTATGAAGAACAGATATCCTATGCCTCGTATCAATGATATGTTCGATCAGCTTTATGGAGCTACTGTTTTCTCTCAACTTGATCTTGCCACA
The DNA here is from genome assembly GCA_030737815.1 of Allium fistulosum. Taxonomy (NCBI): domain Eukaryota; kingdom Viridiplantae; phylum Streptophyta; class Magnoliopsida; order Asparagales; family Amaryllidaceae; genus Allium; species Allium fistulosum. The sequence continues at coordinate 14,496,292 of JASFAW010000014.1, forward strand.
GGTTTTCACCAGCTCAGAGTTGCTGAGGAAAGTATTCCCAAGACTGCTTTCCGTACTGAGAATGATTTCTATGAATGGTTAGTTATGCCTTTTGGTTTGACTAATGCCCCAGCTTTCTTTGTTGATTTGATGAATCGTGTTTTTCGTGATGTTCTTAATAAGTTTGTTTTGGTCTTCGTTGATGATATTCTTGTCTTCTCTAAGTCGGAGGAGGAGCATAAGGTTCATTTGAATTCTGTTCTGGAGACTCTTAGGAGTCACCAATTGAAAGCTAAATTTTCGAAATTCCATTTCTAGAAGGATGAAGTCCGATTCCTTGGACATATTGTTTCTAGTAATGGAGTTTCTATTGATCCAGTCAAGATCGCTGCGATCAATGTAAGTCTATCTTTTCTCATCTTTCTTTTGTAATCCAATTATTCTATCTTTCTTTGTAGTTCTTATTTTTCCCTATTCTATTTCAGGATTGGGAAACTCCTAGGACTCCATCTGATACCCATAGCTTTCTGGGCCTTGCCGGTTATTATCGGAGATTCATTGAGAATTTTGCTCGGATTGTTGCACCTCTCACTGCTTTGACTCGAAAGAATGCTAAGTTTATATGGAATGATAAGTGTGAAGCTACATTCAATGAGTTAAAGCGCAAGCTTACTTCCGCACCAGTTCTTACCGTTCCTAATGGAAGTGAGGGATTAATGGTATACACTGATGCTAGTTGTGAAGGTTTGGGAGCTGTTCTGATGCAGGATGGGAAGGTCATTGCTTATGCCAGTCGTCAGTTGAAGACCCATGAAGCCAATTATGCTACTCATGATTTGGAATTGCTTGCCGTGGTTTTTGCTTTGAAGCTTTAGAGGCATCATCTTTTGGGAACTAAGTTTGAGCTTTTCATAGATCATCAGTCTTTGAGGTATATTTTCACCCAGAAGGATTTGAATCAGAGACAAGTTAGGTGGCTAGAGTTCCTTGCTTCTTATGACCTCGACATCAACTATACCCCTGGGAAAGCTAATGTTGTGGCCGACGCTTTGAGTCGGAAGAAAGCAATGTTGTATCAGCTTGTTGTTTCTTCTCCTCTTTTGGATCGTATCATGGCTAAGCAGGATGAGGATCAGATTCTTAGGCTTATGAAGGAGAGTGTTCGTAGCAGGGTTGGTGGTAGTAGTCTTGATGGTAGTGGAGCTCAGATCGATGATAGAGGGATTTTGAGGATTAATAATCGGATTTGTGTCCCGAATGTTGATGGATTGAGACAGGAGTTACTTCGGGAAAATCATCGATCCAGACTTTCTATTCATCCAGGAGTGACCAAGATGTATCAGGATATGAAGAAGTTGTATTGGTGGAAGGGTATGAGGCGTGATATCTCCAATTTTATTAGTAGGTGTGCGACTTGTCAGCAAGTCAAGGCCGATCATCAGAAGACCCCTGGTTTGTTGCAGCCTCTTGAGGTTCCCAATTGGAAATGGGAACAAGTTTCTATGGATTTTATTGATGGATTACCGAGGACAAGAAGGGGTAATGAGAGTATTTGGGTTATTGTGGATAGATTGACCAAGTCAGCTCATTTCATTCCGGTCAAGTCTACCCATTCTGCTTCCAGTTTAGCTGAGATTTATTTGAGGGAGATTGTTCGTCTCCATGGTATTCCTGTCAATATTGTTTGTGATTGTGATCCCATCTTTACCAGTCAGTTTTGGAGAGCTTTTCAGGAATTTTTGGGTACTCATCTGAATCTGAGCACTGCTTACCATCCACAGACCGACGGTCAAACGGAAAGAGTGAATCGGATTCTAGAGGATCTTCATCATGCTTGTGTTCTTGATTATGGAGGATCTTGGGAAGATCATCTCCATCTTATCGATTTCACCTATAACAATAGTTATCAGGTATAATCTCAATCTTTTATTTTAATCTTATCTTAATCCTTTATCTATCTCATTTCACCTTTTGAATTCAGGCTAGTATTGCAATGTCTCTGTTTGCTGCTCTTTACGGACGACCTTGCAGATCTCCATCTTGCTGGATTGAATCCGGTAATCGTTTGGTTCTTGGTCCTGATATGATTCTGGAGGCTTCTGAGAGAGTTGAGGAGATTAAGAGAAAGATGAGGAGTGCTTAGGATAGGCAGAAGAAGTACGCAGATCGGCGTAGGAGGAGTTTGGAGTTTTCTGTTGGTGATCTGGTTTTCCTTAAGGTCTCTCCCTTAAGGAATGTGATTCGGTTTGGTCGTAGAGGGAAGCTTGCTCCTAGGTTCATTGGTCCTTTCCGCATCTTGGAGAGGATTGGTTCTTTAGCTTATCGTCTGGATTTGCCTGAGAAATTTTCTGGAGTGCATAATGTATTCCATGTTTCGCATCTTCGTCGGTATCTTCATGATCCATCTCTTATTGTCCAGCCTTATACTCTCGAGAGTTTGGATATTGAGCCTAATCTGACTATCGAGAGGAAGCCACTTCGTATTGTCGATAGAAGTACGAAGTAGCTGAGAAGGAAATCTGTCAACCTGGTCAAAGTGCAGTGGAGTACTGATGATCGGGATTGTACCTGGGAGACGGAGGAGAGCATGCATGCTTCGAATCCGGAATTGTTTATTTCAGGTACTTTTCGTTATTCTATCTTATTCTATCTTATTCTTTCCTTGTTTTCGTGTCTCGTTCCTTTTCGAGGACGAAAAGTTTTGAGTGGGGGAGAGTGTAACAACCCATAATTTTTGACAAATATTTTAATTTAATTTTTATTTGAAACTTTGATTTTTAAATCATTTTAAATTTGATTTTTGGAATTTTCCAATGTATTTTTGGATTTTATTTATAATTTATTTTCCAAATATAATAAAATAATGATTTTCTGAAAATTTTATATTTTGGTCAACTTTGGGCAAACTTTGACTTTCAATTGAAAATTTTAAATTTGAATTTTAATTTCCAATCTTTTTCTTTAAAACTGTACTTGCTTCTGATATTCGTCCTGCTTTTCGTTTCATCAAATTTTGTTTTATACTTTTTAAATTTGATAAAATTCAGCGTTTTACATGCAATTTTTCTCTATATTTCATTGGTTATTTTTCTGTTTTTTTTCCATCTTGTATTTGTTTGGCCTTTGGATTTTATTTGTTGTTTTGAGCTTGTTTCGAAATAGGCTTTTGATATTGGGCTTTGGAAATTCCAAAAGACTTGAGTTTTTTTAAGTGTGAATTGATGCCTTTACATTTCCTAGCCGTTCAAAACTCCTCACGTTCTCACTTCTCATTCACGTACAAAACATCCCTCTTCCTCCTCACATTCTCATTTTATCTCCTGAGAAAAATATTCAGTAAGTTTCTTCTTCTTTCTTCCTCTTTATCTTTCTCTTATATTTTGTGTTGCAAGCAATGTTCGGCCTCTACCAATCATCACCCCTAGCCTTGCCGACCATCTCATCCACCACCACCTGTACGGCCAGCACCACCTCACCTGATGATCTAACCTGACCATGGCCGTGACCCCTTGATCAAACTCCTCCTCAAAACATCACAAAAACCCTAGCCGAACTCCACATATTCACCATCTTCCTCCCTATTTGCCTCTACCACCATCACTTCCACCATCTCCAGCCCCTTGACATGACCAGACCTGACCCCTTTGCCGCACCTAAGGATGCCTGCACCTGACCTGAACCAAGCATGGACCCAGACCGAACCCACTTTAGCCTATAGCCGAACCACTTGAACCACATGACCATCCATTTGCCTTACCTTTTTGCATTCCACAACCCCTACCTCGACACTTCCCTTTGCCTGGCCATATATTTGCTGACCATAGCCGAGCATTTCATGCAGCAACTAGCCTAGGCTGAACCACTTTTGGTGATGGTCAGGTCCATTGGTGAAGTGGCCGAACCACTTGCATGAGTCAAGTCATTTTGTTCCACTTTGTCTTTGTTTTTGTATTGTTTAATTCTTATATTCTTTTGTGTTAAATTATATACTTATGTATGTTTTGTATTTATTGTTTACAAGAATTGGATCTTGGCTCTCCATCTCCTCGAATTTGATTCGTGCTTTGTCGTGCTTTTCGGAGTTTGTTCTTGTGTTTTGAATTGTCATCTCTAGCTTTAGAAGGTGAGTTATCTCTCTCGACTTCGTACTTATAAAAATTGTGAAACAAAGTCATGTGAATGTGTAGTAGTGATATGCCATGTTGATAGTAGATTTATATATGCCTGTGATATGATTATATGATGTTATAACCTGATTATATACCTGCTTCATCACCAGATATGACATGCTATGCTTTACTGTTTAATTTATATTTTTGTTTCTCACACTGCAAGTTCCCTCACTATGGGTTGAAATGATACATACCCGAACGGACTTTAGAATAAGGAAAAGTCGTTATGAGCTGAAATGATAGGCTCGAGCGATTTTTTATTTGACTTGGGATTGCGGGTTTGAAATGATCAAACCTGAGATTTTATATTTCGGATTGAAATGATATATATCTGTATTCACTTGACCTAGGTTAGAAAATATTATACAGACCCGTGGTTAATTTTAAATATAAATATTTTCTGAAAATTTTAAGTATTTGGAATTTAAAATATATGAGATTTTAACTTAAAATTGGATTTAAATAAATTTATAGTGATTTTCTATAAGTTAAAATTGTATAAGTCAATAAATGATTAAAAATGTAAATTAGAATGTGGATTAACTTAATAATTGAAAATTTGATTTAAAATGGAATTTTAGGCTTAACTTAGTAATGAAATATTTTATTTATGAAATGAATATTTTTAAAAGTAAAAAAAGTATTAAGTTATTGTTAAATTAAAAGTTAAGCAACTTAAGTGTATTTTTGACTTAATAAATGAATTATGGTTTAATTGGATATTTTATTTATAAAATTTTATTTTAAAAAATCATAAGTGAAATGATATCCAAATAAATATTCCTGAAAAGTGAGATATGTTTTATAAGTTAAAAATGGTGAAAAACTGATATTATAATATTTCTGGAATGCTATAATAAATCTCAGATTTGTATTGGCAGCATTTCTGAAATGCTGTGGTTTTAAGGTAGTATTTTACAAGTGTTACCATTTCTGAAAATGTACTTTTTTTCCAAACACCATTATATCTGCAGTAACGTTTTCTGAGTGCCGCTATTTTTGAAAAGACAATAATTTTTGAAATACTACTATATGTGCACTAACGTTTTCTGAGTGCTGTTGTTTCTGAAATGACTATTTTTGAAACACTATCATATGTACCGTAACGTTTTCTAAGTGCTGTTGTATCTGAAAAGATAATATATGTATTATCACATTTTCAAAGTGCTACGAATGCTAAAAATACAATGTTTTGGAAATGTTATAATTTAATGAATGAACTTAGAAGTGCTACAACTTTGTAAATGAATGTTATTTTTGAAGGATATTGACATCGAATTTAAATGGTTTAAAAATGAATATGTTTTGATTTGAAATATATACCATTTTGAAATTTATAACCACGGGTTATAATAACTATTGGTTGTTAAAGAGACCGGGATCAGATATGGACATACTCTTTGTCGATACCAAAAACCACTTTAACAACTGTGTACGAGGTGGAGATTCCAGAATGAAGTAGGATGGTGGTGACGATTCTATTTTGAGATATAAACGTGGACCCGACTCTCGTGAGTTGGCATAAGGTGGCTAAAACAGGAGCAATCGACGGGCTAATGAGGTAGCACCTCTGATCGGACACATTCCATCATATACCATTCTATTACTTTGTGATTGATTGGGTGCACCCCTTGATTCGGGAGTGTGGCTCGAGGTGGGCGATTGTTGCGGCTCTGCGTCACCACCGGCCCGGAAGTGTAATTGGTATATCTACCTTGGCATTGCCTAGTTGTGCCGTGTCACCTACCCTAGCATGCTTTACTACGAGTTTGATTTGTACCGTACCTATGGAGTATCCTCTGGTAGCTCCAGTTTACGGGGTATTATGGTACTGTATAGACTATTGGCACTATAAAATGTGTTAAGGGGGACATGTGTAACGTCTTAACGCTATTTTTAAATAGTTTACTTTACTTTAGACATTATTATAATAGCATATATTACTACATAGTAGATAGTTTAACGGATCCTTAAAGGATGGGCGATCCCAAGCATCCTTTAAGTTATTGATGCATTTCTATTACAGTTCACTTGAGTTTATTTACATTTTATAAGTATGTATGTCCTGACTTGAGTGTTTGTGTTTTTGCTTTACGCTCGGGTCAGCCTGACTATCATAGTTTTGGATTCATCTTCTGGAGCTAGAGATTTGCTAGAGTTATCTGTCTATCTAGTTGTCCATTTCCATTTCAGTTATTTCATTCAGCTTTGCTTATGTATTTGTGAACTTATGTATTCAGACTTCTGTTGTATCTGTTTTCAGACTATGGTATTTTGTATCTGTTTTGAGACTATGTATTGTAGTAGCTTCATGAACTGCTATGTATTTTATTTTCCGCTGCGAGTTATTCTGATATTCTGTGTTTGTGATTCTATGATTGATTTTATTTGCTCCAAATTTATTTACAATCTATTATTTTGAATTATTCAAGTCCGACATGTGTGGTTTTATTGTCGATTTGAATGGTCCAAAATAGTGGGTCGTTACAGTGTGTATAAGTATATACATGAGTTTTGGTTTTCAAATATAATGTAAGAGTTGATATATATATTAGGAGCTTCCTCTTTAATAAAAAAAATTAAAAAGCTTTTATATATATGTGTACTTATATATATATTGATCTAGTTTAAGGTATTTATAATATGTTTCAAGTATTTTTTATTTTTCAATTTCAATTTATGTTTAAGTATTTATAATGTTTAAAAGTATTTATTTATATTTATGTTAATATTGTAAAATAGATTTTTATGATCTTTAAAACACGTATAGATATTTCATTTAAATATTTATTTGAAGGATTTTGTAAACTATGGGTTTTAATGATATTGATTTTTAAATATAATATAAAGATATTAAATTTTAAATATGCATTTTTAAAATTTCATATTGATTTTAAGAAAAAAATAATATAATATACATTTTCATTTTAGCTTATATCAAGCTGATTTTGATTTCTTTTCATCGATTCCTAATTATCAGCTTGGTTCGTCGAATCCGTGTTCACCTTACTTTGCTTTGAGATTTGTCGTTTGGATTGGTCGATTGTCGGGTTCATGATTCAATTCGTAGCTTGTTGTGTGTCTAATTTCTCTAGCCTCGGAAGGTGAACGATCACTCACGATTGACATTCTTATATTTAGTAAATTTAATTCATATGAAATGACGATTGAAATATGTTGTTAAAATTGAATTGTTAGTTATTTGACTGTTGAATATGATATGCCATTATCTGCAATTGTTTACCTATGACATATGACAACATAATCTGTTGTATATATTATATTTAAATTGTTAATGATGATATATGCCTACTATTGATATGTTTGTCATTTTATAATATTACTTTATTGTTCTCACTCTACAAGTTCCCTGTTAGTTTAGAAATTCCCTATGGGTTGAAATGATACATACCCGAATGATTTTATAGATTAGGGAAAATCGTTATGGGTTGAAATGATAAACCCAAGCGATTTTATTGAATTTGAATTTGGAATTGCGGGTTGAAATGGTATATACCCGTAAATATCTAATAATTACGGATTGAAATGATAAATATCCGTATCACTTGACCATAGGTTAGAAAACTATATACGGACACGTTGGTCTATTTTGAAAAATGCTTTCTGGAATTTTTGAAAGGAAATTATATGAGTTCTGATAAATATTGATTTTAAATTATAATATAAATATTTATTTTAATATGTGTAAAATTTAGATTTTTAAATTTATATGTTTTAGAAATGTTAAAATTATAAGTTGTTTAAAATGTAAATTATAAAATTTTACTTATAACTTTATTATTTAAAAAAAAATTAAATTGATTTAATCATAATAAGATTTAATATAATAATAACTAATATAATAAAACTTATTAAGAATTTAATTTAACTACTAATATATATAATATGTTAAGTATTTATTTAAAATTTTATTAATATTTTAAAATAGATTTTTGTAATAACTTTAAGTAAATGGAGATTGGAAAGATAAATTAAATAAGAATTGACTTGTAATTTAATTTGTTAAGAATTGAATTTAAATAAGAATTGATTTATAATTAAATTTTTTAAAATTGAATTTAAATAAGGTTTGATTTGAACTTATTGATTTTGAGATTTTGAAAGGTATTATTTTATTACTTGATTTGATAAAAGTGATTAAATGAATATTTTCAAAACAAATATTGAAATTGAATATTTAATATTAAATTAAATTGTAATATGAGATTTTATTTAAATGTTATTAAAGATGACTAAGTGAATATTTTGAAAATTTAAATAAAATTAAATGTTGAGTTTGGAAATATAAATGAAATTTATCAAATTGAGTTACTGTAAATGTTTGAATATTTAACTTTGAAACCGATTGAAATTGATAAGGTTTAAATTTGTAGTTCAAATCTGGATTTGAAATCGATAAATTAAAATGGTTTTAATGAGAATTTGAAATTGTTGAACTGAGATTGATTTAAATTGAATTTTTGGAACTAAAGTTGATTTGAATGGATTTGTGGAATTGGACAAAACAATTCTAATTTGAAACTATTTCAATATAAACTCTTATATATATAAGCTATTTTAATATATAAACTATTTTAATATATAAACTATTTTAAATATATATGCTATGGTGTGGTTATGATTTCGGTAACGAAATGATTTAAAGTGATATGATTTTGAAAGTAATATGATTTCGAAAGTGATATGACTTTGAAATATATATGTTATTTTGATATGAATTGTGAAAGGTTTGAAATATAAAATGACCATGGTGTGAAATAAGCACTTGGTTGTTAAAGAGACCGGGATCGAATATTGTCATACTCTCTACCAATACCGAAAACCACTTTAACAACTGTGTACATGGTGGAGGTTCCAGAACGATGTAGGACGGTTTGGTGACGATTCCTATATGAGGTATTAACGTAGCCCTGACTCCCGCGAGTCAGCTTGATGTGACTAAAATAGGAGCTATACCTGGACCAAGTGAGGTCGCACCTCCGATCGAGCATGCTTCTTCTATACCATTCTATTACTTTGTGATTTGATTGGGTGCACCATTGATTTTGGGAGTGTATCTCGAGGTAGGCGGTAGTGGCTGCTATGCGTTACCACCAGCCCGGTTCTGCAAAACAGTAGAATCCTACCCTAGGCATTGCCTCGCGTGCCTTGTCACATGCCTTATCGTGCCTTCTACGAGTTTGTTTTGTACCGTACCTATAGAGTGCTCCCTGAGTAAACCACCGATTTGGTGGAGCATACAGTATCTGTATAGACTACGGGAATATATAAAATGTGTTAAGGGTGATATGCGCCTTAACGCTATTTTAATATTTTACTTTACTATATACATTATATATGTAGCGTATTGTACTATGTATGTAGATAGTTTAACAGATCCTTAGAGGATGGGTATCCTAAACATCCTTTAAGTTATTTGTATTTCACTTGGATATTTCACTTGAGTTGTTTTACTAGCATAAGAATGTTAATCCTGACTCGAGTATTTTGTGTTTTGCTTTATGCTCGGGTCAAACCGAGTGTCATAGCATTTGAGACTCACCTTTGGAGCTTCGCTTGGAGATCTATCTTCATCTTCTCAGCTATTCTGTTATTTTAGTTTATTCCAGTTGATTATGTTCAGACTTGTCATCTGCTTTTGTATTCGATACTACATTGTATTTGAGATTTCTATTGTATCTTGTTTTAGACTCTGATGTTTATATAGTAGCTTCATAAACTACAATTTATCTTTTCCGTTGCTTATTGTTGTAAACTTGTGTCTGTGATTCTGTGATTGATTTTTTTTACTATATATGCTGAGTTTTGCCAAATATAAATTTACAATATGTTGTTTTGAGAAATTCAAGTCTGACATGTGTGGATGATTGTCGATTTGAATGGTTCGAAATGCCAGGTCGTTACAACGTCGCATCGACCTCATCAGCATCACACAAACCCTAACCAGGTCGCAACAACCATTAGCCCTGACGTCACGCATGCAAACTCCTCCGCCTTGTCGATCTTCCAGGCTTCGTCGACAACGCCGAAGTACTTAGTCGCGAATCGTCTAGGTCGTCGATGTACTCCCTTACATCATCGAGCATAGCGCATCGCCCCTTCTTTTTTTTCTTTTGCCGATTTGATTTTGTCGAAAGAGGGGTTTTGGGTTATTAGGAAAGCAAGGGTACGACATTGAAATGTAAAATAAGAGGAGTTTATTTGGTTAAGTAGGTTTATGTTTTTATTTTGGGATTTGTTTTAAATTTTAGTTTCTTTTAAATAACTCTTTTATTTATTTTCTACTTCAGTCTAACTTAAACCGATGTACATTTCATTTGATGCAATAAAATTCAATAACTACACGATTCTATTCAATGTTATTTCTTTGTATTTAATTATCCATCGAATTGATATAAATTAATTTATTCATCTTCGTCAATTTATTAAATACATCGAATAACAAACAAAAACTCATTTTCATCAATTTCAAGTATATAAAATTATTTTCACTTTAAACTTGTTTGTACCAAAATTGGGCACAACACTCTTCAGAAGGGTTTGAAGAGATAAAATGAAGAAATTAAATGGAAAAAGAGAATTATCTAACAAACACTTCAAAAACAAATAAGAAAGTACGTAGAAACACAGAAATTTAGAGTGGTTCAGCGTGTTGCCTACGTCCACTATGAAATGATTGATCTTTATTAACTTTTGGTTGCTGGTTACAGTGAATTACAACAGTAAATCTCGAGTACAATAGTGGAATTTGAATGCAATGGTGAATTCGGCAGAGTCTGGACGTTAAAGAGCTAAAAGATCCCTTTTCTATAGGCTCTAGGCTGCTATTTATAGGCGTAGGCTGCAAACATCTCGCTCAGATTTTGGAAGACCTCTTCTGGCACGTGTGTGGGCTCACGTGATCGATCCCACATGATTTGCACTCGGTCTGCGATCGATATGAACCAATTTCGTATCAATCAAGATTTGGCCCAATCGAGTCGAAATTGAGCATGAACATTGTTGATGATGTACGCAAGCTCTTGTGAATATTTGGTGGCATTTGGAGTTGTGGATCGTGAGTTCTGATCGATGCGAATTAGAGTTTTTCGGTCTCGGTTCCCTTCGTATCGATACAGTTCGTATCGATCATTTAGACTCGATGTTGAGCACTTGCCTACGAGTTGATGTGGCGCTTGATTTTTGGATCGCTCCACTTTCGATGCCGAGTTGGCCGAGTCATCCCAAGGGTTTCTCCTTGTTCGTATCGAAGACTGTTGCCTCGTTTGTATCTATGGAAGCTTCTCAGTTCGTATCGAGCACCGTGGCTCTGTTCCTATCGAGCACCGTGGCTCTGTTCGTATCGATCCAAACTGCATGGCTCGTATCGATTGTGTGGTCTTGTTCGTATCGATCGAAGTTGTTCCAACTTGATGGATACGAACAACTGATAATGTGATTGATACGAATAGATGGATGTGAGATGACATCGATGGATGGATACGAAGAGTCGATGTTGTATGGATATGAAGAAAGCCTTTCGGTTGATGGATACGAAAAGTGCAGTTCTCCTAATCGATACGAAATCGCGCAGCTCTAATCGATTCGAATAAGATCAATACGAAGTCAGCTGTTCCATGGTTGCTTTATGGATACGAATATGGTGGCTATTGATGGATTCAAACAGTTTGCTTTCCTGAATTGTATCGATCATATCTCGAGCATACGCACTCCATTGACTTGAAACTTGGAACGTTGGCTTTCACAGCTTTGCTTGTCATGTCTCATTAATTGTAGCTTGATCTGGACTCGGAAAAAATTTATCGATATCCATAGCAAACCTACGTATAACCGATCTTCTGGACGAACTGTCCTTGGTTTCCAGTTGAGTTCCTGGTATCGCGGCCTTACCAAAAGGCGGGATAACATTTTCCCCCCAAAGTACGTCTTGTGAGAACACGACGTGCTTTGAAAAGCTGCAATCTTCATTCTGAATAGTTCCATCTAACTTGTTAAACAGTTATCGTCTCCTTGTTGGAAGTTGTAATCTTTGATTGATCCATAGAGACATAAATTATGAACTATAGACTGCCAACTGTTGTACTGTGTGCTGTTGTAACTGATGGTTGCATGATATTGATTAGCTATATGCATATACGTTAACCTGACTCTTGTTGACGTTCGCACGTTCACAAGTCGTTGTCACTTTTTCCATATCGAATTCTGTATCGATCCTCTTCTAAATCGATGTGAAATTTGATTTGTAACAATGCTTGACGGTTGTTTTTGGGATGCTCCTTCGTATCGATCCTCTCTTGGATCGACATGAAAGGTCGAGAGATCATTTTCACATCGATGGTTTTATGAGAGATGCGAATAGAGCAACTGGTTCTCCAGGTACTATTCGTATCGACGAATACGAGTCTTCATGGGTCGTGCGTCGATGGATACGAACAGTGCAATTTGTATTGATGCGTCTCGAATGGAGTCGAAAATAGTGGATACGAATAAGTGCTTCGTATCGATGGAATCCAATGTTTCAGAAAAATCTTCGTTGCACATTTTGTATCGATGAAGCTCGAGCTGTTGGACACGAATAGCCAATTCGTATCGATCAGGGGTGGAACTGGTTGGAATCGGTCACGATGATTGGGAGACGAATCGTTTTCCTCTTTCCTTGGGTCCATATAAATACAGCATTCGTACTTAGGCAAATCTTTACTTATCATTATTTTCCTCTGGCCTTCGCATCGATTGGAAAACTTGCAAATAGAATCTTGGCTTCGAATCGAAACAAGCCTTTAGTCTCTGTCTTCGAATCGCTCAATTGTTCGAGAAAAGAAAACCCTCGTTTTCGAATCTACCAACCCACTAATTCCTTGAACCACTTGTTCTAATTAGGTAATTAACCTATATTAATCGACTTTGAACGATGAAACTTGAATTCTTACACCATTTGGTATGCCTTTGTGACTGATTTTGGTGATGCGGTTGTCGTGGACGGCCGGAGCGAGGTTAAAGAAAATTGCCACGGTGTTTAAGCAGTTTGGGGAGGAAGAAAGGCAGAGGGATACGAAGGATCTACGTGGATATGGGTGAGTTCTGCTTTCGTATCGATGGTGTAGGGGCGATGGATCGTTCGAATCGATATGGATCATAGGACTTCGAGATGATGAAATGGAAGTCTTCGTATCGACTGACGATGGAGTTTCGTACCGACTCGAGGTGATCGATACGAATGCTTCAGACTTAATGATTGATATGAAATTCAATGTTCCCAATTGATACGAACTACGTGCCAGGGGATCGATACGACGATAACTCACTTGATCGATGCGAACTCATATCCTGATGGATATGAAACTGATTGTTATGAACTAGGGCTTTTTCGACCGATACGATTTGAACCTTGATGAATTATGAAACCTCTTGCACATTTGAACATTCGACTCCGACGAGCTTCCGCCTTGCATAATCGGACTTAACTGTTTCACTGCACATTTGACTGCCTTTAGAAGCTCGTCGATGGAACTATAACTTGACTGAATTTAATAAACATTAACTTGGATCGGTCTCTAAAGCCTGGATGGCACGGTTGTGATGGTCTGCGATGATGGTCACTCCAGTTGAATTCTTAAGTCTCATTGTTTGAACATCTCTTAAATTTTGTAGAATTTCCTAAGTAACATGTAGCAATGCACTGCACAACACATTCACACACTTCACACCGGGGAACACACGGTATTATTATCGTCTAATGATGGTTTTTAATAAGTTGATTAGTTATGGAGTCCACAAGTTCACAGAAACAGGAAAGTTAGAGTCTCTCTCTTCCAATAATAGAATTGCCGACCATCGCAACCCAAGTTATAGATCCAGCACCGGACGAGCTGCCTGGGGCAAGGTTTATAGGAAATCCTCAGGATTCTGTACCGTCCAACGTCTCCGAAGACATGTTGGGACGGATATGCTTAAGGCATGGTTTGTTATTGGACGATGTACTATTACTGGGACCGAACGACAGACCGCATGCTCCCTCAGAGGGGTTTACAACATTAAATCGCCATGCATGTACAGCGGGAACACTTCCTCCGTTTAACCAATATATCAGGGTAGTATTGTCTTTCCTCGAAATCGCTTCATCACAACTACACCCCAACGGATACGCTACACTGAACAGTTTATTTATAGTATTCATGGAGCACCTCTTTCGGCCACTGGCTCCAACAGAGATTAGATATCTTTTTAACATCAAGAGTAGGGGAGATAGCCCATCTTTTACATTCCTGGAGGTGGTCAAGAATTGTCAAGTAGTCACCGGATTCTGGACAAGGCTGAGTTACTTTAAAATCGAATGGTTCTACGTCCGATGCCCCCTAGGATTTACTAGCCGATGGTTAGTCAGACGTAAGTGTTGCAGTCTTCTCCAAGAATTATCAAGATAATAGTAGTTGATGTAAAACTAATATCTTCTTTTCTTTATAGCTGCAATTTCACGACCTGAAGGTGGGTACTTCAAAGAAATAGTAAGGGTCCTTCAAGAAGTTCCAAGTGAAATAAGGGACATCTATTCGGTTCTAATCGACAAAAATTTGAGAATCGTTGGACTGATTGAGCGAAATCAAAGCATAAGGCTTGAAGGAACACTGAGCGGCCCCGAAGAAGTAGTTGAAACGCAAAACACCCGGGGTCGTAATTGCCGAGGGAGGCGATGAAGAGAGAACGCCCATAGATGACGAACTTGTTGCTGGGTCTTCGGTCGGATTTCAAGCGACAAAAGGAAGAAGAAAAGGCAAGGCCGCTGCTTACAAATGTCCTAAGTCTTCGAGGTGGAAATCAGTTGTGGTTTCTTTGCCGGTTCCCTGCATTAGAATCTCAGAGGCTCCTTCCTCGTCAATAGAGGGTCCTTTTGAAGAACTTGCCGATATTCCGATTCCGGATTACGTGTCACTTTAACACGACACCGGGTTGGAGGAGCTTGATAGTGCTCTTGATCTAAGCGAGTCGCTTCCTATAAGTGCGGCCGACATTTCTGGTTGGTCAGGGGGTTGCACATACATACACACTTCACAACACTACACGATTTCCAATCTCAAGTTGTTCAATTCAAGAAACCACTAACTTTGCTTCTCTTTCTTTTTTACAGATACGATGTCCGGACAAGGGTCGATGTTAGGGAGTCTTCACTCAGTTCGTCGATCTTCTTCATATTATGAGTCACGTTGGAGAGAAGAAGATAGAGACCGCGATCACGGGTACTCTAGCCAGGAACGTTATGAGAGAGATAGGGATAGGGACTACAGGCATCGATCCCGATCTTGCTCTCCTCCTCCTAGAATCCCTACACAGCCTTCGGGCCAAGGAAAACAGCCGATAGAGCCCCCTAGTCACAAACCACCTTTGCATGCTTCTCGGCCTGAGTCGCAACGCCATAGAACTGAGGTTGAGCCTCCTGTCGTCGCTGAGCAAGCGATCACTGAGCCCACTGGGGAAGGGGCTATTAGAATTTCTCAGCTAAAGAAAGACTTCCCAAACATATGCTTTGACGGCTACATTTTTCCCCCTCACTAAAAGAGAATTCCATCTGAGGCGGAGAACACAATGCATGATTACATACATGATATCTATTCCTAGTACAAAGAGCGGGCGAAGGCTGCAGAGAAAGCGTTGAAGGTGGCCTTCGAACGGGCTAAAATAATCGAAAAGTTAGAATCTGATTTCGCCCAAAAGGACCGCATCGTCCAAGTGCTTAATGATGAAGTCGAGTCCTCTCGGAAATCAAAGATAGAGGCCACCAAAAAGGCCGATGAGGCGAACTTGGCCATGGAGAGGATGAGGCAAACACACTTCGCCTTGGTGGAGCAGATGGGCCACCGAAACACCACTGTCATAGCTGAACGGGACGCCGCTCTGAAAGAACTTAACGAGCTCAAAGCCAAATTTTTTGAAATCATCAAGGAAAAAGATGATGCAAATAGAGCGGCCCAAGAGGCTTGTGAACAGGCCGTAGTGCTTCGGGGCGTACAGGACGCGACAACGGCTAAGGTCCGGGTGGTGGAGACTTAGGTCGAGGAGAAAATTAAATCGGCTGAGTCCAGGCTAGAGACGGATATAGAAGATCTCTTGATAACTTACAACGCTAACGTACTGAGGCACATAAATCTAGCTTGGCTCGACAACTATCCGACACATCTGTACAATGCTTGGGGTCGATTGGTTGAGGAGGAGAAGGCGGTGCATCTGGGTGAATCAATCGACGAGTTTGAGCTTGAGAATCGTATGATAAATGAAGATGAATGAAAGATTCTCTACGAGTCGATGATTTCGCATGAAAAGGAAAGGCTCGGCACCCAACACTCGGAGGCCGGAGAAGGTTCAGGTGTTTAGCACCACGATGCAAGTGCTGAAGTTCCTGTGCCAACACAGCCTGAATCCGCACCTGCGGTTGATTCCCAATCAGTTCCTGCTTACAATCCGGATCAGTCGCAGTTATCTCTAGTCAGAGAACAAGTTTCTAAAGCCGTTCAGCCGTCCACGAGTCAAACCGAGGAAGGTACTCTAAACATTCTCTATGCTTATCTAAAATCGGAATTGTCATCCGAAGTAGTTACTAATAGTTCTCCTTTTTTTCTCTATCCAGTGATTGGAGTTACACTGATCGCACCTCCCGCAACTCAAGAATCACATCAAGTGCAGGAGACCATCATCACTGAAGCGACCACCATAACTACAACTGCACCGATTGATGGAACGCAGGAGAGCACGCTTATTTTTGACGAGCAGATGATGGACGAACTCCTTGGTCATCACAGCGACCCCTTTGCGGACCTACCATTTGTTATGGGTGGAAGTGCACCAACTACTGGCTATTCAATGCCAACCACTGATGCTCCTAGCGAGGCCCAAGTAATTCATGAAGAAGAAATATTGGCCGAAATCAACGCTGAAATGGAGGAAGCGGCTCGTTGTGGTAGTTTTGGAGGTGGGATGGCGGCACTTGGTCCAGCCCACTTAAGGATGATATCACCTAGTGGTACAGTTATTAATACCAGTGTGCCTAACATGCCTCCTATAGTCGATCCAGTTTCCCCGACTCCACCTTCAGGGAGTATTCCCGTTCACTTGAGCTCGGATGAGGAAGTTGATATCATGCCCCTACTGGAGATCGGCCGCCAAAAGGCAAAGGCTCGAAAAGAAAAATAAGCGGCAGCTCTAGTGGGTCCACACCGAAGGGAAAGCCGAAAAAGAAGAGAGATTAGACGTGCTTCTTCGGTTTATTTTTGGTAGATAGATAGGAATCTACCTTCGTTTTTCTTTCGTAGGCCGTGTATAGATGCGGGTTCGACCCCCGCTAGTAGGAATTTTGGAATCAACTTGTACATAATCTCTTTTCACAGATAGTTGAAATGAAACTTTATTTTGTTTTGAACTTGATGTCTGTTTATTTGCTTAAGTGTTCCGGCATTTGAATTCCTTGTTCCGTACACTTGTGAAGTTTCAACTTTTGGATCTCGTTTGAGCTTATCTGTCAAATTATGAAATCACGGCCACAAATCATGACTGGATATTAAGTTGAACTCCAACGTTTTATTGCTTCAGTCAGCGATTAACACTTAAGTTCTGCCCCCAGTTTCAGGTATGAATTGAAAAGATCGAATAGCGGTCGCATTTCGCCTTCAATGCATCATGCTTAGCATCGTTGAATTGATTGCTAAAACATGGAGAATTCGAGTGGTTGAATCACACTTGCTCTTTTATCGATGATTGTATCCACGCTTCGGGTATTGCACTTGTGCATCGGCGGTTGATCACGCCTGCTTGGGTTTCAAGGATGCATCCACGCTCCGGGGATTTAGAGTTGTTTCGCGGACGGTCGATCCCAATCCGGCTCATATCCACACTTCAATCCACTCTCCCGAGATTTTGAGTTAACGTTTATACTCCAATTCGCATTTTGGGAATTTGGAGTTGGCGTTTATGTTGATATTCCGGTTCACACTTTGGGAATCTGGATCATTTCGATGCCTTTACTCCGGTTCGCACTCTGGGAATCTGGAGTTAGGTGATGTTTATACTCTAGTTCGCACTCTGGGAACTTAGAGTTAGTTGATGTTTATAGTCCGGTTCGCACTCTGGGAATCCGGAGTTAGTAAACAGATGATCAATCACATCTGTTGTGAGTTTTTGAATTTTGTTCACACTCCAGGAACGAAAGGTGTACCAGGATCGTGGATGGTCGGATCACATCCACCCTGAGTTAACAAGTGAGGTCGTTAGATAGATGGGTCCATCCTCCTCAAACTTGGTTCGAATACGGGCGAAGTCGTTAGGTGGACGGATCCACCCTTTTCGAAACCGTATTTGTAAGTTTATACTCTAGTTCGCACTCTGGGAATCCGAAGTTAGGTAAAGGATCGTCGTGCATCAATCCTTTTTTGACTTTAGTGTGATGGCTTGTCCCCGAGCTCGGGTTTCATTTAGTGAGTGACCGGTCGTATCACAGTCACTCCCTATTTGAATAAATTCCACCGTATGATGGAACTTAGCTCTCCATGCATAGTGATGGTCATATGAAGTATTTCAAGTGAATCACTACTCTGGCTCGAAGAGATTGCATTTTATTGCTGAAATAAGAAAATACAGCAAAGTCAGTTGCCTTATTACAAATTCAAATTTCGAAATGCAGAAACAAATTGAAAATGAAAAATAGACTGAATAAATAAACAGGGCCTGTTATGTGTAGTAGCGACGAAGACTCTCGCTGTTCCAGGCTCTCGGAAGAGTGAGACCGTCAACGGTCGATAATTGGAATATGCCATCTCCGAGCTTTCGTTCAATAACATATGGTCCTTACCAAGTTGTGTTCATATGCGAAGGGATCAGATAAATTCTTTTGAGTATGAGATCACCAAGTTCAAAGGTTCGGGGTCGGACCTTGGCATTGTATAATCGGGCGACTCGACTTCGATATACGGCTACCCTCAAGTCAGCCTCTTCACGCTTCTCATCCAAATCGAGAGATTCAGCAAGTAATATAGCATTTGTCTTTGGATCGTAGTATGTCACACGATGAGAAGGTACTCCTAATTCGACTGGGATAACAGCTTCCGAACCATAAGAGAGAGAGAATGGAGTGTGACCGGTCGCGGACTTGTAGGTTGTACGGTAGGCTCATAAGGCCATAGGAAGTTCATCAACGCATTTGCCCCCGGCATTTTCCAGTCGTTTCTTCAGAATGGATTTTATAACTTTATTAACAGCTTCAACCTGTCTATTCGCTTGAGGGTGTGCAACTGCGGAGAATTTTTTCTGAATGTGGAATCGTTGACAGAAATCCTTAAATTCGGCACTATCGAATTGGGTCCCGTTGTCAGTGATGATAGTACGTGGGAGACCAAATCAGCAGATGATGTTGCGCACTACAAATTTGATCACCTTCTTCGTTCTGATCATAGCAAGGGGCTCAGCTTCCACCCACTTGGTAAAGTAATCAACTGCTACGATGGCGTACTTCGCACCACCTTTGGCTAGAGGTAAAGAGCCAATAATATCGATGCCCCATACCGCGAATTGCCATGGGCTTACCATCTGTGTTATCTCAGTAGGTGGGGCTCTAGGAATTCGAGCATGCTTCTGACACTTGTCACATTTCTTGGCATAATCCGATGCATCACGATTTACAATCGGCCAATAATATCCGTATCGAAGTACTTTTTTGGCAAGAGCTTGCCCCCCCGGTGTGATCGCCACATTCTCCTTCATGCACATCATGCAACACTCGTTTGATTTCATCGTGAGCGATACACCGGAGTAAAGGGACAGAGTATCCACTTCTATACATGACTCCATTCTGAATAGTGAACCGCGAAGCTTTTCGAAGAATCTGTCTCTTTTCACTCCTGCTCTTTGGCAGGGTTCCATGCTCGAGATAATTTCTGAATGGAGTCATCCATGGCTCTCTCTCGGAAATGACATCAAATATCCAATCGGTTTCCATCTGATCAATGCTTGGCGAAGATAATGTCTCTATGGGAACAAGTCCCATTTGATGTGCTTCAACTTTACTGGCCGTATCGGTACCCATTTTGGAGCTTTTGATATTCTATGACCATTTAATTGTCAAGCGGCTGAAAACAAATGATCACTACTTTTCAAATTCTCAGAATTAAATATTTCTGACTTTCACTCTTCCCAATTGCCTAATATTAACTCTGGTTCGTACTCCATCTCTTCTCTTTCCATTTTTGTTCTGGCTTCTTCAAAAAGAGGAAAATATATAATATATATATATATATATATATTGGTCTTTGGAAAACTCTTGCGTCCTCTTCCTCCTTTCCTGTTCATCCTTTTCTTGCTTTGCATAACATAAAAAAACACACACACACACATGGAAGTATATATACATCGAACCTGACATCAAGGCCACAACCGTACAATCCCTGCACCGATTCATCTCCAGCCGATCACCATCATCCCTCTGAACCCAAACATCATCAGCCCGAGACTACCACCATGACCCCGACCTAACCCTCCCAAGCAACAACCTCGACTAGCAGCTCACAACCGCCTACACGCATAGCCACTCCACGTGGCCTTCATCGCCGAACGCACCACCTTTTCCCTCCGTAACTCCAACCTGGCACCTCCTCAAACTCGCCCGCCTCAGATCTCTTCGGCCATGCACACCTTCTGCCATTCACCCCTCCTGTTTGCCCTAACAGCTGTCCCTCAGCCAGCGCACCGTGCCTCACCCACCACTGACAGGCGCTTCGCCTCATGAACCACCAAGCCCAACCTGCCTGAACACTACACACAAAACCCCACGCCATCCGCCCTCCTCTCTGATTGCCTGTGACAACCTCCACCACAACCGCCCATGCACCCGAGCCCTCCAAGCTTACCCTCTATCCGCATCCACAACTCGAACGCCACTATTTCCTACTCTCCCGAACAGCCCACACCTTCCATCCTCACCCCCTAGCAGCGACTAACAGCCGCTATCTCCACCACTGCCCCAGACTTCCGCCTTTGCAACTCCGAGCACCCATCCTTCCTCCAGCCGTTTCATAGCCAAAGCACCGAGATGCAAACATATGGGTTTTGTATATATAATATCGTGAGTATAAATAATCTTTTATAAGTTGCATATATTTTTCTCTTTTGCCTGATTATTTTTCTTTCATACCGTTTTGATTTTGGAAAGTGTAATTCATGATTTAAGTTTCACACCAGAGAACAAAATATATAAGTTTATATAAGTGATATATGATCTATTAGTGTGTGTATGTGTGTAACAACCCATAATTTTTAACAAATATTTTAATTTAATTTTTATTTGAAACTTTGATTTTTAAATAATTTTAAATTTGATTTTTGGAATTTTCTAATGTATTTTTGGATTTTGTTTATAATTTATTTTCCAAATATAATAAAATAATGATTTCCTGAAAATTTTATATTTCGGTCAACTTTGGTCAAACTTTGACTTTCAGTTGAAATTTTTAAATTTGAATTTTTAATTTTCAATCTTTTTCTTTAAAACTGTACTTGCTTTTGATATTCGTCCTGCTTTTCGTTTCGTCAAATTCTGTTTTATACTTTTTAAAATTTGATAAAATTCAGCGTTTTACACGCAATTTTTCTCTGTATTTCATTGGTTATTTTTCTACTTTTTTTCCATCTTGTATTTGTTTGGGCTTTAGATTTTATTTGTTGTTTTGAGCTTGTTTTGAAATGGGCTTTTGATATTAGGCTTTGGAAATTCCAAAAGACTTGAGTTTTGTTTTAAGTGTGAATTTATTCCTTTACATTTCCTAGCCGTTCAAAACTCCTCACGTTCTCACTTCTCATTCACGTACAAAACATCCCTCTTCCTCCTCACGTTCTCATTTTACCTCCTGAGAAAAATATTCAGTAAGTTTCTTCTTCTTTCTTCCTCTTTATCTTTCTCTTATATTTTGTGTTGCAAGCAATGTTCGGCCTCCACCAATCATCACCCATAGCCTTGCCGACCATCTCATCCACCACCACCTGTACGGCCAGCACCACCTCACCTGATGATCTGACCTGACCATGGCTGTGACCCCTTGATCAAACTCCTCCTCAAAACATCACAAAAACCCTAGCCGAACTCCACGTATTCACCATCTTCCTCCCTATTTGCCTCGGCCACCATCACTTCCACCATCTCCAGCCCCTTGACATGACCAAACCCGACCCCTTTGCCGCACCTAAGGACGCCTGCACCTGACATGAACCAAGGATGGACCCAGACCGAACCCACTTTAGCCTACAGCCGAACCACTTGAACCACATGACCATCCATTTGCCTTGCCCTTTTGCATTCCACAACCCCTACCTCTTCACTTCCCTTTGCCTGGCCGTATATTTGCTGACTATAGCCGAGCATTTCATGCAGCAACTAGCCTAGGCTGAACCACTTTTGGTGATGGTCAAGTCCATTGGTGAAGTGGCCGAACCACTTGCATGAGTCAAGTCATTTTGTTCCACTTTGTCTTTGTTTTTGTATTGTTTAATTCTTATATTCTTTTGTGTTAAATTATATACTTATGTATGTTTTGTATTTGTTGTTTACAAGACTTGGATCTTGGCTCTCCATCTCCTCGAATTTGATTCGTGCTTTGTCGTGCTTTTCGAAGTTTGTTCTTGTGTTTTGAATTGTCATCTCTAGCTTTAGAAGGTGAGTTATCACTCTCGACTTCGTACTTATAAAAATTGTGAAACAAAGTCATGTGAATGTGTAGTAGTGATATGCCATGTTGATAGTAGATTTATATATGCCTGTGATATGATTATATGATGTTATAACCTGATTATATACCTACTTCACACCTGATATGACATGCTATGCTTTACTGTTTAATTTATATTTCTGTTTCTCACACTGCAAGTTCCCTCACTATAGGTTGAAATGATACATACCCGAATGGAATTTAGAATAAGGAAAAGTCGTTATGAGCTGAAATGATAGGCTCAAACGATTTTTTATTTGACTTGGGATTGCGGGTTTGAAATGATCAAACCCGGGATTTTATATTTTGGATCGAAATGATATATATTCGTATTTACTTGACCTAGGTTAGAAATATTATACAGACCCGTGGTTAATTTTAAATATAAATATTTTCTGAAAATTTTAAGTATTTGGAATTTAAAATATATGAGATTTTAAGTTAAATTGGATTTAAATGATTTAAATAAATTTTATAGTGATTTTCTATAAGTTAAAATTGTATAAGTCAATAAATGATTAAAAATGTAAATTAGAATGTGGATTAACTTAATAATTGAAAATTTGATTTAAAATGGAATTTTAGGCTTAACTTAGTAATGAAATATTTTATTTATGAAATGAATATTTTTAAAACTAAATAAGTATCAAGTTATTGTTAAATTAAAAGTTAAGCAACTTAAGTGTATTTTTGACTTAGTAAATGAATTATGGTTTAATTGGATATTTTATTTATAAAATTTTATTTTATAAAATCATAAGTGAAATGATATCCAAATAAATATTCTTGAAAAGTGAGACATGTTTTATAAGTTAAAAATGGTGAAAAATTGAAATTATAATGTTTCAGAAATGCTATAATAAATCTCAGATTTGTATTGGCAGCATTTCTGAAATGCTGTGGTTTTAAGGTAGTGTTATACAAGTGTTACCATTTCTGAAAATGTACCTTTTTCCAAACACCATTATATCCACAGTATCGTTTTCTGAGTGCTGCTGTTTCTGAAAAGACAATAATTTTTGAAATACTACTATATCTGCAGTAACGTTTTCTGAGTGCTGCTGTTTCTGAAAAGACTATTTTTGAAACACTATCATATGTACAGTAACGTTTTCTAAGTGCTACTGTTTCTGAAAAGATAATGATTTCGAAATGCTAATATATGTATTATCACATTTTCAAAGTGCTACGAATGCTAAAAATACAATGTTTTGGAAATGTTATAATTTAATGAATGAACTTAGAAGTGCTACAACTTTGTAAATGAATGTTATTTTTGAAGGATATTGACATCGAATTTAAATGGTTTAAAAATGAATATGTTTAGATTTGAAATATAAACCATTTTGAAATTTATAACCACGGGTTATAATAACGATTGGTTGTTAAAGAGACCGGGATCAGATATGGACATACTCTCTGTCGATACCGAAAACCACTTTAACAACTGTGTACGCGGTGGAGATTCCAAAATGAAGTAGGATGGTGGCGACTATTCTATTTTGTGGTATAAACATGGACCCGACTCCAATGAGTTGGCATAAGGTGGCTAAAACAGGAGCAATCGACGGGCTAATGAGGTAGCACCTCTGATTGGACACATTCCATCGTATACCATTCTTTTACTTTGTGATTGATTGGGTGCACCCCTGATTCGGGAATGTGGCTCGAGGTGGGCGATTGCTGCGGCTCTGCGTCACCACCGGCCCGAAATTGTAATTGGTATATCTACCTTGGCATTGCCTAGTTGTGCCGTGTCACCTACCCTAGCGTGCTTTACTACGAGTTTGATTTGTGTCGTACCTATGGAGTATCCTCTGGTAGCTCCAGTTTACGGGGTATTACGGTACTATATAGACTATTGGCACTATAAAATGTATTAAGGGGGACATGGGTAACGCCTTAACACTATTTATAAATAGTTTACTTTACTTTAGACATTATTATAATAGCGTATATTACTACATAGTAGATAGTTTAACGGATCCTTAAAGGATGGGCGATCCCAAGCATCCTTTAAGTTATTGATGAATTTCTATTACAGTTCACTTGAGTTGATTTACATTTTATAAGTATGTATGTCCTGACTCAAGTGTTTGTGTTTTTGCTTTATGCTCGGGACAGCCTGAGTATCACAGCTTTGGATTCATCTTTTGGAGCTAGAGATTTGCTAGAGTTATCTGTCTATCTTGTTGTCCATTTCCATTTCAGTTATTTCATTCAACTTTGCTTATGTATTTGTGAACTTATGTATTCAGACTTCTGTTGTATCTTTTTTCAGACTATGGTATTTTGTATCTGTTTTGAGACTATGTATCGTAGTAGCTTCATGAACTACTATGTATTTTATTTTCCGCTGCGAGTTATTCTGATATTCTGTGTTTGTGATTCTGTGATTGATTTTATTTGCTCCAAATTTATTTACAATCTATTGTTTTGAATTATTCAAGTCCGACATGTGTGGTTTTATTGTCGATTTGAATGGTCCAAAATAGTGGGTCGTTACATTTGGTATTAGAGCTTTGGTTTTAGGCAAACCTTAGCCTATGGAGAAAAAACTCATTAGAGATAGGGTAGAAATACCCTAGAATGAGTGAAATCAATCTTAGAATCATTTCTTCGTGAGAGAACGTATTTTAAGTATAAAATGATTTTCAATTGATTTTTAAAGGATTTCAAAGATTATTTTGGATATAAAATTTTCTTGTTTTAAAATCTCATTTCTTAACTTCGTTCCTTTCGAATCCACCTTGTTTATTTGAATTCTTTGATTAGGATTTCCATCCTAGTTGAATCTTATCTTTGTCTTTCTGTTTTACCTTTGTCCTAAAATTCATTCTTGATTTTTCAAAGATGAATCGTAGGAATGCCAGAGGTAGGGGTCGTCGTATTGCCCCAGTTCCCGAGCCTGTTGCACCCATCAGGTTCACCACTCTTTGTAAGGAATTCACTCAGCTTGGTGGTACCAAGTTTACTGGATCTGAGAGCATCGTAAAGGCTCAGCAATGGTTGAGGAGTCTTGAGAGGATTTTTACTGGTTTGGAGATTACTGATGCTCAGAAGCGTCAGTTGGCAGCTTGGCAGCTTCAGGAGGCAGCTTAGGATTGGTAGGAGTCTGTCACAGTTCAGACTGTGGAGGCAGATATTTCTTGGGAGCAGTTTAGGTATCTTCTTGTGTTAGTCTTGTGTTCTGTTCAGCCTTTTCTCTTTGAAATCTATCTTAATCTTACCTATCTTTTTCAGGGAGGCTTTTGTGGCAATGTGGATGCCCGAAGCCGAGAAGTCCCAGCTATACAGGGAGTTTATATATCTTAAGCAAGGGAGCATGTCATTTTCTGAGTATGAGCGGAAGTTCAATGAACTTTCCAAATTTGGTCCTAGCCTGATTGACACCTCTCTTAAGAAGAATGAGAAATTTATAGCTGGAGCTCGCCTAGAGTTTTATGATCGGCTCATCTCTCATGTTCATGGTACCTTCACGGAGTTGATGGACATGGCTATTAGATATGAGAATCCTACTTCTAAGGAAGTTTTTGTCCCTCGTGCTTCTCCATCTCAGCCTGGTTCTGGCAACTCTAAGAAGAGGAAGCCTAGTTTCCATCATCAGAAGCAGAATTGGTTCAAGAATCCTGGTTTAGGATCTACTCCTCGAAAGTATCCTATCGACCTATCTTGCATCACCTGCTTCAAGTGTGATCAGAGGGGACACTATGCCAATAGTTGCCATACTTCAGTTGGTGCTGATGTTCCTCCACCTCAGGATACCAGGAACAATCTCTATCATGTCTGTCTACAGCCTGGTCATTTCAAGAAGGATTGTCCTTTGTATCAGAAAGGCAAGACATTTGGAGTCTTTGCCATGACTTCTTCCACTTCTACTCCATCTTCTCCTAGTGATACCCAAGGTACTCTTCAAGGCACCTTTTCTCTATTTAATTTTCATGTTCGTGTTTTATTTGATACTGGAGCTTCGCATAGTTTTATTTCTCTGGATCTTTGTGATAAGTTTGAGCATCTTCTTTCTCCTGAGTTTGCATCGGTACCTTTGTGTGTTACTAATCCTTTTGGAGGCCCCGCGAACCTTAGTAGGATTTGTAGAAGAGTAAAACTCTTCTATTCTCGTTATCGTTTTTCTGGTGATTTCTATGTTCTGGGTTTTGATGCTTTTGATATATTTCTTGGGGGTGCTTGGCCGAAGAGGCATGAAGCCGTTATCTCTTGTAAAATCCAAATCGTTTCTCTTGTTGGTGATAAGGGTGATCATTTGGTGATTCAGTGCCATATGCCTCAAGATTTTGCTGGCAGTTTTATTTTCTCTTTGGATTCTTCTCCTGGTGATCTTGATTCAACTCCTGTGGTTAAGCTTTATCCCGATGTATTTGGTGAAGTTTCTTCTTTACCTCCTAAGCGGGAAATTGATTTCCGCATTGATCTTATTCCTGGAGCTCGACCTATAGTTCTTCCTCCCAGAAGAATGGCACCCCGCGAGAAGGTTGAGTTGAGGAAACAAATTGAGGACTTGTTCTCCAAGGGTCTGATCAGACCTAGTCATTCCGAATAGGGAGCAGCTGTGGTTTTCGTCACTAAGTCCGATGGATCTTTGAGGATGTGTGTTGATTATAGGGAGCTGAACAAGCTCACTATGAAGAACAGATATCCTATGCCTCGTATCAATGATATGTTCGATCAGCTTTATGGAGCTACTGTTTTCTCTCAGCTTGATCTTGCCACAGGTTTTCACCAGCTCAGAGTTGCTGAGGAAAGTATTCCCAAGACTGCTTTCCGTACTGAGAATGGTTTCTATGAATGGTTAGTTATGCCTTTTGGTTTGACTAATGCCCCAGCTTTCTTTGTTGATTTGATGAATCGTGTTTTTCGTGATGTTCTTAATAAGTTTGTTTTGGTCTTCGTTGATGATATTCTTGTCTTCTCTAAGTCGGAGGAGGAGCATAAGGTTCATTTGAATTCTATTCTGGAGACTCTTAGGAGTCACCAATTGAAAGCTAAATTTTCGAAATTCCATTTCTAGAAGGATGAAGTCCGATTCCTTGGACATATTGTTTCTAGTAATGGAGTTTCTGTTGATCCAGTCAAGATCGCTGCGATCAATGTAAGTCTATCTTTTCTCATCTTTCTTTTGTAATCCAATTATTCTATCTTTCTTTGTAGTTCTTATTTTTCCCTATTCTATTTCAGGATTGGGAAACTCCTAGGACTCCATCTGATATCCGTAGCTTTCTGGGCCTTGCCGGTTATTATCGGAGATTCATTGAGAATTTTGCTCGGATTGTTGCACCTCTCACTGCTTTGACTCGAAAGAATGCTAAGTTTATATGGAATGATAAGTGTGAAGCTGCATTCAATGAGTTAAAGCGCAAGCTTACTTCCGCACCAGTTCTTACCGTTCCTAATGGAAGTGAGGGATTAACGGTATACACTGATGCTAGTTGTGAAGGTTTGGGAGCTGTTCTGATGCAGGATGGGAAGGTCATTGCTTATGCCAGTCGTCAGTTGAAGACCCATGAAGCCAATTATGCTACTCATGATTTGGAATTGCTTGCCGTGGTTTTTGCTTTGAAGCTTTAGAGGCATCATCTTTTGGGAACTAAGTTTGAGCTTTTCATAAATCATCAGTCTTTGAGGTATATTTTCACCCAGAAGGATTTGAATCAAAGACAAGTTAGGTGGCTAGAGTTCCTTGCTTCTTATGACCTCGACATCAACTATACCCCTGGGAAAGCTAATGTTGTGGCCGACGCTTTGAGTCGGAAGAAAGCGATGTTGTATCAGCTTGTTGTTTCTTCTCCTCTTTTGGATCGTATCATGGCTGAGCAGTATGAGGATCAGATGCTTAGGCTTATGAAGGAGAGTGTTCGTAGCAGGGTTGGTGGTAGTAGTCTTGATGGTAGTGGAGCTCAGATCGATGATAGAGGGATTTTGAGGATTAATAATCGGATTTGTGTCCCGAATGTTGATGGATTGAGACAGGAGTTACTTCGGGAAAATCATCGATCCAGACTTTCTATTCATGCACGAGTGACCAAGATGTATCAGGATATGAAGAAGTTGTATTGGTGGAAGGGTATGAGGCGTGATATCTCCAATTTTATTAGTAGGTGTGCGACTTGTCAGCAAGTCAAGGCCGATCATCAGAAGACCCCTGGTTTGTTGCAGCCTCTTGAGGTTCCCAATTGGAAATGGGAACAAGTTTCTATGGATTTTATTGATGGATTACCGAGGACAAGAAGGGGTAATGAGAGTATTTGGGTTATTGTGGATAGATTGACCAAGTCAGCTCATTTCATTCCGGTCAAGTCTACCCATTCTGCTTCCAGTTTAGCTGAGATTTATTTGAGGGAGATTGTTCGTCTCCATGGTATTCCTGTCAATATTGTTTGTGATTGTGATCCCATCTTTACCAGTCAGTTTTGGAGAGCTTTTCAGGAATTTTTGGGTACTCATCTGAATCTGAGCACTGCTTACCATCCACAGACCGACGGTCAAACGGAAAGAGTGAATCGGATTCTAGAGGATCTTCTTCATGCTTGTGTTCTTGATTATGGAGGATCTTGGGAAGATCATCTCCATCTTATCGAATTCACCTATAACAATAGTTATCAGGTATAATCTCAATCTTTTATTTTAATCTTATCTTAATCCTTTATCTATCTCATTTCACCTTTTGAATTCAGGCTAGTATTGCAATGTCTCTGTTTGCTGCTCTTTACGGACGACCTTGCAGATCTCCATCTTGCTGGATTGAATCCGGTAATCGTTTGGTTCTTGGTCCTTATATGATTCTGGAGGCTTTTGAGAGAGTTGAGGAGATTAAGAGAAAGATGAGGAGTGCTTAGGATAGGCAGAAGAAGTACGCAGATCGGCGTAGGAGGAGTTTGAAGTTTTCTGTTGGTGATCTGGTTTTCCTTAAGGTCTCTCCCTTAAGGAATGTGATTCGGTTTGGTCGTAGAGGGAAGCTTGCTCCTAGGTTCATTGATCCTTTCCGCATCTTGGAGAGGATTGGTTCTTTAGCTTATCGTCTAGATTTGCCTGAGAAATTTTCTAGAGTGCATAATGTATTCCATGTTTCGCATCTTCGTCGGTATCTTCATGATCCATCTCTTATTGTCCAGCTTATAATCTCGAGAGTTTGGATATTGAGCCTAATCTGACTATCGAGAGGAAGCCACTTCGTATTGTTGATAGAGGTACGAATTAGCTGAGAAGGAAATCTGTCAACCTGGTCAAAGTGTAGTGGAGTACTGATGATCGAGATTGTACCTGGGAGACGGAGGAGAGCATGCATGCTTCGAATTCGGAATTGTTTGTTTCAGGTACTTTTCGTTATTCTATCTTATTCTATCTTATTCTTTCCTTGTTTTCGTGTCTCGTTCCTTTTCGAGGACGAAAAGTTTTGAGTGGGGGAGAGTGTAACAACCCATAATTTTTGAAAAATATTTTAATTTAATTTTTATTTGAAACTTTGATTTTTAAATCATTTTAAATTTGATTTTTGGAATTTTCCAATGTATTTTTGGATTTTGTTTATAATTTATTTTCCAAATATAATAAAATAATGATTTTCTGAAAATTTTATATTTTGGTCAACTTTGGTCAAACTTTGACTTTCAATTGAAATTTTTAATTTTTAATTTTTAATTTTTAATTTCCAATCTTTTTCTTTAAAACTGTACTTGCTTCTGATATTCGTCCTGCTTTTCGTTTCGTCAAATTCTGTTTTATGCTTTTTAAATTTGATAAAATTCAGCGTTTTACATGCAATTTTTCTCTATATTTCATTGGTTATTTTTCTGTTTTTTTCCATCTTGTGTTTGTTTGGGCTTTGGATTTTATTTGTTGTTTTGAGCTTGTTTCGAAATAGGCTTTTGATATTGGGCTTTGGAAATTCCAAAAGACTTGAGTTTTTTTTAAGTGTGAATTGATGCCTTTACATTTCCTAGCCGTTCAAAACTCCTCACGTTCTCACTTCTCATTCACATACAAAACATCCCTCTTCCTCCTCACGTTATCATTTTATCTCCTGAGAAAAATATTCAGTAAGTTTCTTCTTCTTTCTTCCTCTTTATCTTTCTCTTATATTTTGTGTTGCAAGCAATGTTCGGCTTCTACCAATCATCACCCCTAGCCTTGCCGACCATCTCATCCACCACCACCTGTACGGCCAGCACCACCTCACCTGATGATCTGACCTGACCATGGCCGTGACCCCTTACTCCTCCTCAAAACATCACAAAAACCCTAGACGAACTCCACATATTCACCATCTTCCTCCCTATTTGCCTCTGCCACCATCACTTCCACCATCTCCAGCCCCTTGACATGACCAGACCTGACCCCTTTGCTGCACCTAAGGATGCCTGCACCTGACCTGAACCAAGCATGGACCCAGACCGAACCCACTTTAGCCTATAGCCGAACCACTTGAACCACATGACCATCCATTTGCCTTACCTTTTTGCATTCCACAACCCCTACCTCGACACTTCCCTTTTCCTGGCCATATATTTGCTGACCATAGCCGAGCATTTCATGCAACAACTAGCCTAGGCTGAACCACTTTTGGTGACGGTCAAGTCCATTGGTAAAGTGGCCGAACCACTTGCATGAGTCAAGTCATTTTGTTCCACTTTGTCTTTGTTTTTGTATTGTTTAATTCTTATATTCTTTTGTGTTAAATTATATACTTATGTATGTTTTGTATTTATTGTTTACAAGACTTGGATCTTGGCTCTCCATCTCCTCGAATTTGATTCGTGCTTTTCGGAGTTTGTTCTTGTGTTTTGAATTGTCATCTCTAGCTTTAGAAGGTGAATTATCACTCTCGACTTCGTACTTATAAAAATTGTGAAACAAAGTCATGTGAATGTGTAGTAGTGATATGCCATGTTGATAGTAGATTTATATATGCCTGTGATATGATTATATGATGTTATAACCTGATTATATACCTGCTTCATCACCAGATATGACATGCTATGCTTTACTGTTTAATTTATATTTTTGTTTCTCACACTGCAAGTTCCCTCACTATGGGTTGAAATGATACATACCCGAACGGACTTTAGAATAAGGAAAAGTCTTTATGAGATGAAATGATAGGCTCGAGCGATTTTTTATTTGACTTGGGATTGCGGGTTTGAAATGATCAAACCTGAGATTTTATATTTCGGATTGAAATGATATATATCTGTATTCACTTGACCTAGGTTAGAAAATATTATACAGACCCGTGGTTAATTTTAAATATAAATATTTTCTGAAAATTTTAAGTATTTGGAATTTAAAATATATGAGATTTTAACTTAAAATTGGATTTAAATAAATTTATAGTGATTTTCTATAAGTTAAAATTGTATAAGTCAATAAATGATTAAAAATGTAAATTAGAATATGGATTAACTTAATAATTGAAAATTTGATTTAAAATGGAATTTTGGGCTTAACTTAGTAATGAAATATTTTATTTATGAAATGAATATTTTTAAAAGTAAAAAAAAGTATTAAGTTATTGTTAAATTAAAAGTTAAGCAACTTAAGTGTATTTTTGACTTAATAAATGAATTATGGTTTAATTGGATATTTTATTTATAAAATTTTATTTTATAAAATCATAAGTGAAATGATATCCAAATAAATATTCCTGAAAAGTGAGATATGTTTTATAAGTTAAAAATGGTGAAAAACTAAAATTATAATGTTTCTGAAATGCTATAATAAATCTCAGATTTGTGTTGGCAGCATTTC
The DNA here is from genome assembly GCA_030737815.1 of Allium fistulosum. Lineage (NCBI taxonomy): Eukaryota > Viridiplantae > Streptophyta > Magnoliopsida > Asparagales > Amaryllidaceae > Allium > Allium fistulosum. The sequence continues at coordinate 14,528,960 of JASFAW010000014.1, forward strand.
CGAAATGCTGTGGTTTTAAGGTAGTATTTTACAAGTGTTACCATTTCTGAAAATGTACTTTTTTCCAAACACCATTATATCTGCAGTAACGTTTTCCGAGTGCCGCTGTTTCTGAAAAGACAATAATTTTTGAAATACTACTATATGTGCACTAACGTTTTCTGAGTGCTGCTGTTTCTGAAATGACTATTTTTGAAACATTATCATATGTACAGTAACGTTTTCTAAGTGCTGTTGTTTCTGAAAAGATAATGATTTCGAAATGCTAATACACGTATTATCACATTTTCAAAGTGCTACGAATGCTAAAAATACAATGTTTTGGAAATGTTATAATTTAATGAATGAACTTAGAAGTGCTACAACTTTGTAAATGAATGTTATTTTTGAAGGATATTGACATCGAATTTAAATGGTTTAAAAATGAATATGTTTTGTTTTGAAATATATACCATTTTGAAATTTATAACCACGGGTTATAATAACGATTGGTTGTTAAAGAGACCGGGATCGGATATAGACATACTCTTTGTCGATACCAAAAACCACTTTAACAACTATGTACGAGGTGGAGATTCCAGAATGAAGTAGGATGGTGGCGACGATTCTATTTTGAGGTATAAACGTGGACCCGACTCTCGTGAGTTGGCATAAGGTGGCTAAAACAGGAGCAATCGACGGGCTAATGAGGTAGCACCTCTGATCGGACACATTCCATCGTATACCATTCTATTACTTTGTGATTGATTGGGTGCACCCCTTGATTCGGGAGTGTGGCTCGAGGTGGGCGATTGCTGCGGCTCTGCGTCACCACCGGCCCGGAAGTGTAATTGGTATATCTACCCTGGCATTGCCTAGTTGTGCCGTGTCACCTACCCTAGCATGCTTTACTACGAGTTTGATTTGTACCGTACCTATGGAGTATCCTCTGGTAGCTCCAGTTTACGGGGTATTATGGTACTGTATAGACTATTGGCACTATAAAATGTGTTAAGGGGGACATGGGTAACGCCTTAACGCTATTTTTAAATAGTTTACTTTACTTTAGACATTATTATAATAGCGTATATTACTACATAGTAGATAGTTTAACGGATCCTTAAAGGATGGGCGATCCCAAGCATCCTTTAAGTTATTGATGCATTTCTATTACAGTTCACTTGAGTTGATTTACATTTTATAAGTATGTATGTCCTGACTTGAGTGTTTGTGTTTTTGCTTTACGCTCGGGTCAGCCTGAGTATCATAGTTTTGGATTCATCTTCTGGAGCTAGAGATTTGCTAGAGTTATCTGTCTATCTAGTTGTCCATTTCCATTTCAGTTATTTCATTCAGCTTTGCTTATGTATTTGTGAACTTATGTATTCAGACTTCTGTTGTATCTGTTTTCAGACTATGGTATTTTGTATCTGTTTTGAGACTATGTATTGTAGTAGCTTCATGAACTACTATGTATTTTATTTTTCGCTGCGAGTTATTCTGATATTCTGTGTTTGTGATTCTGTGATTGATTTTATTTGCTCCAAATTTATTTACAATCTATTATTTTGAATTATTCAAGTCCGACATGTGTGGTTTTATTGTCGATTTGAATGGTCCAAAATAGTGGGTCGTTACAGTGTGTATAAGTATATACATGAGTTTTGGTTTTCAAATATAATGTAAGAGTTGATATATATATTAGGAGCTTCCTTATTTATAAAAAAAAATTAAAAAGCTTTTATATATATGTGTACTTATATATATATTGATCTAGTTTAAGGTATTTATAATATGTTTCAAGTATTTTTTATTTTTCAATTTCAATTTATGTTTAAGTATTTATAATGTTTAAAAGTATTTATTTATATTTATGTTAATATTGTAAAATAGATTTTTATGATCTTTAAAACACGTATAGATATTTCATTTAAATATTTATTTGAAGGATTTTGTAAACTATGGGTTTTAATGATATTGATTTTTAAATATAATATAAAGATATTAAATTTTAAATATGTATTTTTAAAATTGCATATTGATTTTAAGAAGAAAAAAAATATAATATACATTTTCATTTTAGCTTATATCAAGCTGATTTTGATTTCTTTTCATCGATTCCTAATTATCAACTTGGTTCGTTGAATCCGTGTTCACCTTACTTTGCTTTGAGATTTGTCGTTTGGATTGGTCGATTGTCGGGTTCATGATTCAATTCGTAGCTTGTTGTGTGTCTAATTTCTCTAGCCTCGGAAGGTGAACGATCACTCACGATTGACATTCTTATATTTAGTAAATTTAATTCATATGAAATGACGATTGAAATATGTTGTTAAAATTGAATTGTTAGTTATTTGACTGTTGAATATGATATGCCATTATCTGCAATTGTTTACCTATGACATATGACAACATAATCTGTTGTATATATTATATTTAAATTGTTAATGATGATATATGCCTACTATTGATATGTTTGTCATTTTATAATATTACTTTATTGTTCTCACTCTACAGGTTCCCTGTTAGTTTAGAAATTCCCTATGGGTTGAAATGATACATACCCGAACGATTTTATAGATTAGGGAAAATCATTGTGGGTTGAAATGATAAACCCAAGCGATTTTATTGAATTTGAATTTGGAATTGCGGGTTGAAATGGTATATACCCGTAAATATCTAATAATTACGGATTGAAATGATAAATATCCGTATCACTTGACCATAGGTTAGAAAACTATATACAGACACGTTGGTCTATTTTGAAAAATGCTTTCTGGAATTTTTGAAAGGAAATTATATGAGTTCTGATAAATATTGATTTTAAATTATAATATAAATATTTATTTTAATATGTGTAAAATTTAGATTTTTAAATTTATATGTTTTGGAAATGTTAAAATTATAAGTTGTTTAAAATGTAAATTATAAAATTTTACTTATAACTTTATTATTTAAAAAACATTAAATTGATTTAATCATAATAAGATTTAATATAATAATAACTAATATAATAAAACTTATTAAGAATTTAATTTAACTACTAATATATATAATATGTTAAGTATTTATTTAAAATTTTATTAATATTTTAAAATAGATTTTTGTAATAACTTTAAGTAAATGGAGATTGGAAAGATAAATTAAATAAGAATTGACTTGTAATTTAATTTGTTAAGAATTGAATTTAAATAAGAATTGATTTATAATTAATTTTTTTAAAATTGAATTTAAATAAGGTTTGATTTGAACTTATTGATTTTGAGATTTTGAAAGGTATTATTTTATTACTTGATTTGATAAAAGTGATTAAATGAATATTTTCAAAACAAATATTGAAATAGAATATTTAATATTAAATTAAATTGTAATATGAGATTTTATTTAAATGTTATTAAAGATGACTAAGTGAATATTTTGAAAATTTAAATAAAATTAAATGTTGAGTTTGGAAATATAAATGAAATTTATCAAATTGAGTTACTGTAAATGTTTGAATATTTAACTTTGAAACCGATTGAAATTGATAAGGTTTAAATTTGTAGTTCAAATCTGGATTTGAAATCGATAAATTAAAATGGTTTTAACGAGAATTTGAAATTGTTGAACTGAGATTGATTTAAATTGAATTTTTGGAACTAAAGTTGATTTGAATGGATTTGTGGAATTGGACAAAACAATTCTAATTTGAAACTATTTCAATATAAACTCTTATATATATAAGCTATTTTAATATATAAACTATTTTAATATATAAACTATTTTAAATATATATGCTATGGTGTGGTTATGATTTCGGTAACGAAATGATTTAAAGTGATATGATTTTGAAAGTAATATGATTTCGAAAGTGATATGACTTTGAAATATATATGTTATTTTGATATGAATTGTGAAAGGTTTGAAATATAAAATGACCATGGTGTGAAATAAGCACTTGGTTGTTAAAGAGACCGGGATCGAATATTGTCATACTCTCTGCCAATACCGAAAACCACTTTAACAACTATGTACATGGTGGAGGTTCCAGAACGATGTAGGATGGTTTGGTGATGATTCCTATATGAGGTATTAACATAGCCCTGACTCCCGCGAGTCAGCTTGATGTGACTAAAATAGGAGCTATACCTGGACCAAGTGAGGTCGCACCTCCGATCGAGCATGCTTCTTCTATACCATTCTATTACTTTGTGATTTGATTGGGTGCACCATTGATTTTGGGAGTGTATCTCGAGGTAGGCGGTAGTGGTTGCTATGCGTTACCACCAGCCCGGTTCTGCAAAACGGTAGAATCCTACCCTAGGCATTGCCTCGCGTGCCTTGTCACATGCCTTATCGCGCCTTCTACGAGTTTGTTTTGTACCGTACCTATAGAGTGCTCCCTGAGTAAACCACCGATTTGGTGGAGCATACAGTATCTGTATAGACTACGGGAATATATAAAATGTGTTAAGGGTGATATGCGCCTTAACGCTATTTTAATATTTTACTTTACTATATACATTATATATGTAGCATATTGTACTATGTATGTAGATAGTTTAACAGATCCTTAGAGGATGGGTATCCTAAACATCCTTAAAGTTATTTGTATTTCACTTGGATATTTCACTTGAGTTGTTTTACTAGCATAAGAATGTTAATCCTGACTCGAGTATTTTGTGTTTTGCTTTATGCTCGGGTCAGACCGAGTGTCATAGCATTTGAGACTCGCCTTTGGAGCTTCGCTTGGAGATCTATCTTCATCTTCTCAGCTATTCTGTTATTTTAGTTTATTCCAGTTGATTATGTTCAGACTTGTCATCTGCTTTTGTATTTGATACTACATTGTATTTGAGATTTCTATTGTATCTTGTTTTAGACTCTGATGTTTATATAGTAGCTTCATGAACTACAATTTATCTTTTCCGCTGCTTATTGTTGTAAACTTGTGTCTGTGATTTGAGAAATTTACAATATGTTGTTTTGAGAAATTCAAGTCTGACATGTGTGGATGATTGTCGATTTGAATGGTTCGAAATGCCAGGTCGTTACAACGTTGCATCGACCTCATCAGCATCACACAAACCCTAACCAGGTCGCAACAACCATTAGCCCTGACCTCACGCATGCAAACTCCTCCGCCTTGTCGATCTTCCAGGCTTCGTCGACAATGCCGAAGTACTTAGTCGCGAATCGTCTAGGTCGTCGATGTACTCCCTTACATCATCGAGCATAGCGCATCGCCCCTTCTTTTTTTTCTTTTGCCGATTTGATTTTGTCGAAAGAGGGGTTTTGGGTTATTAGGAAAGCAAGGGTACGACATTGAAATGTAAAATAAGAGGAGTTTATTTGGTTAAGTAGGTTTATGTTTTTATTTTGGGATTTGTTTTAAATTTTAGTTTCTTTTAAATAACTCTTTTATTTATTTTCTACTTCAGTCTAACTTAAACCGATGTACATTTCATTTGATGCAATAAAATTCAATAACTACACGATTCTATTCAATGTTATTTTGTTGTATTTAATTATCCATCGAATTGATATAAATTAATTTATTCATCTTCGTCAATTTATTAAATACATCGAATAACAAACAAAAACTCATTTTCATCAATTTCAAGTATATAAAATTATTTTCACTTTAAACTTGTTTGTACCAAAATTGGGCACAACACTCTTCGTAAGGGTTTGAAGAGATAAAATGAAGAAATTAAATGGAAAAAGAGAATTATCTAACAAACACTTCAAAAACAAATAAGAAAGTACGTAGAAACACAGAAATTTAGAGTGGTTCAGCGTGTTGCCTACGTCCACTATGAAATGATTGATCTTTATTAACTTTTGGTTGCTGGTTACAGCGAATTACAGCAGTAAATCTCGAGTACAATAGTGGAATTTGAATGCAATGGTGAATTCGGCAGAGTCTGGACGTTAAAGAGCTAAAAGATCCCTTTTCTATAGGCTCTAGGCTGCTATTTATAGGCGTAGGCTGCAAACATCTCGCTCAGATTTTGGGAGACCTCTTCTGGCACATGTGTGGGCTCACGTGATCGATCCCACATGATTTGCACTCGGTCTGCGATCGATACGAACCAATTTCGTATCGATCAAGATTTGGCCCAATCGAGTCGAAATTGAGCATGAACATTGTTGATGATGTACGCAAGCTCCTGTGAATATTTGGTGGCATTTGGAGTTGTGGATCGTGAGTTATGATCGATGTGAATTAGAGTTTTTCGGTCTCGGTTCCCTTCGTATCAATACAGTTCGTATCGATCATTTTGACTCGATGTTGAGCACGTGCCTGCGAGTTGATGTGGCGCTTGATTTTTGGATCGCTCCACTTTCGATGCCGAGTTGGCCGAGTCATCCCAAGGGTTTCGCCTTGTTCGTATCGAAGACTGTTGCCTCGTTTGTATCTATGGAAGCTGCTCAGTTCGTATCGAGCACCGTGGCTCTGTTCGTATCGAGCACCGTGGCTCTGTTCATATCGATCCAAATTGCATGGCTCGTATCGATTGTGTGGTCTTGTTCGTATCGATCGAAGTTGTTCCAACTTGATGGATACGAACAACTGATAATGTGATTGATACGAATAGATGGATGTGAGATGATATCGATGGATGGATACGAAGAGTCGATGTTGTATGGATATGAAGAAAGCCTTTCGGTTGATGGATACGAAAAGTGCAGTTCTCCTAATCGATACGAAATCGCGCGGCTCTAATCGATTCGAATAAGATCGACACGAAGTCAGCTGTTCCATGGTTGCTTTATGGATACGAATATGGTGGCTATTGATGGATTCAAACAGTTTGCTTTCCTGAATTGTATCGATCATATCTCAAGCATACGCACTCCGTTGACTTGAAACTTGGAACGTTGGCTTTCACAGCTTTGCTTGTCATGTCTCATTAATTGTAGCTTGATCTGGACTCGGAAAAAATTTATCGATATCCATAGCAAACCTACGTATAACCGATCTTCTGGACGAACTGTCCTTGGTTTCCAGTTGAGTTCCTGGTATCGCGGCCTTACCAAAAGGCGGGATAACATTTTCCCCCCAAAGTACGTCTTGTGAGAACACGACATGCTTTGAAAAGCCGCAATCTTCACTCTGAATAGTTCCATCTAACTTGTTAAACAGTTATCGTCTCCTTGTTGGAAGTTGTAATCTTTGATTGATCCATAGAGACATAAATTATGAACTATAGACTGCCAACTGTTGTACTGTGTGCTGTTGTAACTGATGGTTGTATGATATTGATTAGCTATATGCATATACGTTAACCTGACTCTTGTTGACGTTCGCACGTTCACAAGTCGTTGTCAGTTTTCCGTATCGAATTCTGTATCGATCCTCTTCTGAATCGATGTGAAATTTGATTTGTAACAACGCTTGACGGTTGTTTTTGGGATGCTCCTTCGTATCGATCCTCTCTTGGATCGACATGAAAGGTCGAGAGATCATTTTCACATCGATGGTATTATGAGAGATGCGAATAGAGCAACTGGTTCTCCAGGTACTATTCGTATCGACGAATACGAGTCTTCATGGGTCGTGCGTCGATGGATACGAACAGTGCAATTTGTATTGATGCGTCTCGAATGGAGTCGAAAACAGTGGATACGAATAAGTGCTTCGTATCGATGGAATCCAATGTTTCAGAAAAATCTTCGTTGCACATTTTGTATCGATGAAGCTCGATCTGTTGGACACGAATAGCCAATTCGTATCGATCAGGGGTGGAACTGGTTGGAATCGATCACGATGACTGGGAGACGAATCGTTTACCTCTTTCCTTGGGTCCATATAAATACAGCTTTCGTACTTAGGCAAATCTTTACTTATCATTATTTTCCTCTGGCCTTCGCATCGATTGGAAAACTTGCAAATAGAATCTTGGCTTCGAATCGAAACAAGCCTTTAGTCTCTGTCTTCGAATCGCTCAATTGTTCGAGAAAAGAAAACCCTCATTTTCGAATCTACCAACCCACTAATTCCTTGAACCACTTGTTCTAATTAGGTAATTAACCTATATTAATCGACTTTGAACGACGAGACTTGAATTCTTACGCCATTTGGTATGCCTTTGTGACTGATTTTGGTGATGCGGTTGTCGTGGACGGCCGGAGCGAGGTTAAAGAAAATTGCCACGGTGTTTAAGCAGTTTGGGGAGGAAGAAAGGCAGAGGGATACGAAGGATCTGCGTGGATATGGGTGAGTTCTGCTTTCGTATCGATGGTGTAGGGGCGATGGATCGTTCGAATCGATCTGGATCATAGGACTTCGAGATGATGAAATGGAAGTCTTCGTATCGACTGACGATGGAGTTTCGTACCGACTCGAGGTGATCGATACGAATGCTTCAGACTTAATGATTGATATGAAATTCAATGTTCCCAATCGATACGAACTACGTGCCAGGGGATCGATACGACGACAACTCACTTGATCGATGCGAACTCATATCCCGATGGATATGAAACTGATTGTTACGAACTAGGGCTTTTTCGACCGATACGATTTGAACCTTGATGAATTATGAAACCTCTTGCACATTTGAACATTCGACTCCGACGAACTTCCTCCTTGCATAATCGGACATAACTGTTTCACTGCACATTTGACTGCCTTTAGAAGCTCGTCGATGGAACTGTAACTTGACTGAATTTAATAAACATTAACTTGGATCGGTCTCTAAAGCCTGGATGGCACGGTTGTGACGGTCTGCGATGATGGTCACTCCAGTTGAATTCTTAAGTCTCATTGTTTGAACATCTCTTAAATTTTGTAGAATTTCCTAAGTAACATGTAGCAATGCACTGCACAACAAATTCACACACTTCACACCGGGGAACACACGGGATTATTATCGTCTAATGATGGTTTTTAATAAGTTGATTAGTTATGGAGTCCACAAGTTCACAGAAACAGGAAAGTTAGAGTCTCTCTCTTCCAATAATAGAATTGCCGACCATCGCAGCCGAAGTTATAGATCCAGCACCGGACAAGCTGCCTGGGGCAAGGTTTATAGGAAATCCTCAGGATTATGTACCGTCCAACGTCTCCGAAGACATGTTGGGACGGATATGCTTAAGGCATGGTTTGTTATTGGACGATGTACTATTACCGGGACCGAACGACAGACCGCATGCTCCCTCAGAGGGGTTTACAGCATTAAATCTCCATGCATGTACAGCGGGAACACTTCCTCCGTTTAACCAATATATCGGGGTAGTATTGTCTTTCCTCGAAATCGCTTCATCACAACTACACCCCAACGGATACGCTACACTAAACAGTTTATTTATAGTATTCATGGAGCACCTCTTTCGGCCACCGGCTCCAACAGAGATTAGATATCTTTTTAACATCAAGAGTAGGGGAGATAGCCCATCTTTTACATTCCTGGAGGTGGTCAAGAATTGTCAAGTAGTCATCGGATCCTGGACAAGGCTGAGTTACTTTAAAATCGAATGGTTCTACGTCCGATGCCCCCTAGGATTTACCAGCCGATGGTTAGTCAGACGTAAGTGTTGCAGTCTTCTCCAAGAATTATCAAGATAATAGTAGTTAATGTAAAACTAATATCTTCTTTTCTTTATAGCCGCAATTTCACGACCTGAAGGTGGGTACTTCAAAGAAATAGTAAGGGTCCTTCAAGAAGTTCCAAGTGAAATAAGGGACATCGATTCGGTTCTAATCGACAGAAATTTGAGAATCGTTGGACTGATTGAGCGAAATCAAAGCATAAGGCTTGAAGGAACACTGAGCGGCCCCGAAGAAGTAGTTGAAACGCAAAACACCCAGGGTCGTAATTGCCAAGGGAGGCGATGAAGAGAGAATGCCCACAGATGACGAACTTATTGCTGGGTCTTCGGTCGGATTTCAAGCGACAAAAGGAAGAAGAAAAGGCAAGGCCGTTGCTTACAAACGTCCTAAGTCTTCGAGGTGGAAATCAGTTGTGGTTTCTTTGCCGGTTCCCGACATTAGAATCTCAGAGGCTCCTTCCTCGTCAACAAAGGGTCCTTTTGAAGAACTTGCCGATATTCCGATTTCGGATTACGTGTCACTTTAACACGACACCGGGTTGGAGGAGCTTGATAGTGCTCTTGATCTAAGCGAGTCGCTTCCTATAAGTGCGGCCGACATTTCTGGTTGGTCAGGGGGTTGCACATACATACACACTTCACAACACTACACGATTTCCAATCTCAAGTTGTTCAATTCAAGAAACCACTAACTTTGCTTCTCTTCCTTTTTTACAGATACGATGTCCGGACAAGGGTCGATGTTAGGGAGTCTTCACTCAGTTCGTCGATCTTCTTCATATTATGAGTCACGTTGGAGAGAAGAAGATAGAGACCGCGATCACGGGTACTCTAGCCAGGAACGTTATGAGAGAGATAGGGATAGGGACTACAGGCATCGATCCCGATCCTGCTCTCCTCCTCCTAGAATCCCTACACAACCTTCGGGCCAAGGAAAACAGCCGATAGAGCCCCCTAGTCACAAACCATCTTCGCATGCTTCTCGGCCTGAGTCGCAACGCCATAGAACTGAGGTTGAGCCTCCTGTCATCGCTGAGCAAGCGATCACTGAGCCCACTGGGGAAGGGGCTATTAGAATTTCTCAGCTAAAGAAAGACTTCCCAAACATATGCTTTGACGGCTACATTTTTCCCCCTCACTAAAAGAGAATTCCATCTGAGGTGGAGAACACAATGCATGATTACATACATGATATCTATTCCTAGTACAAAGAGTGGGCGAAGGCTGTAGAGAAAGAGTTGAAGGTGGCCTTCGAACGGGCTAAAATAATCGAAAAGTTAGAATCTGTTTTCTCCCAAAAGGACCGCATCGTCCAAGTGCTTAATGATGAAGCCGAGTCCTCTCAGAAATCAAAGATAGAGGCCACCAAAAAGGCCGATGAGGCGAACTTGGCCATGGAGAGGATGAGGCAAACACACTTTGCCTTGGTGGAGCAGATGGGCCACCGAAACACCACTGTCATAGCTGAACGGGACGCCGCTTTGAAAGAACTTAACGAGCTCAAAGCCAAATTTTTTGAAATCATCAAGGAAAAAGATGATGCAAATAGAGCGGCCCAAGAGGCTTGTGAACAGGCCGTAGTGCTTCGGGGCGTACGGGACGCGACAACGGCTAAGGTCCGGGTGGTGGAGACTTAGGTCGAGGAGAAAATTAAATCGGCTGAGTCCAGGCTAGAGACAGATATAGAAGATCTCTTGATAACTTACAACGCTAACGTACTGACGCACATAAATCTAGCTTGGCTCGACAACAACCCGACACATCTGTACAATGCTTGGGGTCGATTGGTTGAGGAGGAGAAGGCGGTGCATCTGGGTGAATCAATCGACGAGTTTGAGCTTGAGAATCGTATGCTAAATGAAGATGAACGAAAGATTCTCCACGAGTCGATGATTTCGCATGAAAAGGCAAGGCTCGACACCCAACACTCGGAGGCCGGAGAAGGTTCAAGTGTTTAGCACCACGATGCAAGTGCTGAAGTCCCTGTGCCAACACAGCCTGAATCCGCACCTGCGGTTGATTCCCAATCAGTTCCTGCTTACAATCCGGATCAGTCGCAGTTATCTCCAGTTAGAGAACAAGTTTCTAAAGCCGTTCAGCCGTCCACGAGTCAAACCGAGGAAGGTACTCTAAACATTCTCTATGCTTATCTAAAATCGGAATTGTCATCCGAAGTAGTTACTAATAGTTCTCCTTTTTTTCTCTATCCAGTGATTGGAGTTACACTGATCGCGCCTCCCGCAACTCAAGAATCACATCAAGTGCAGGAGGCCATCATCACTGAAGCGACCACCATAACTACAACTGCACCGATTGATGGAACGCAGGAGAGCACGCTTATTTTTGACGAGCAGATGATGGACGAACTCCTTGGTCATCACAGCGACCCCTTTGCGGACCTACCATTTGTTATGGGTGGAAGTGCACCTACTACTGGCTCTTCAATGCCAACCACTGATGCTCCTAGCGAGGCCCAAGTAATTCATGAAGAAGAAATATTGGCCGAAATCAACACTGAAATGGAGGCAGCGGCTCGTTGTGGTAGTTTTGGAGGTGGGATGGCGGCACTTGGTCCAGCCCCGTTAAGGATGATATCACCTGGTGGTACAGTTATTGATACCAGTGTGCCTAACATGCCTCCTATAGTCGATCCAGTTTCCCCGACTCCACCTTCAGGGAGTATTCCCGTTCACTTGAGCTCGGATGAGGAAGTTGATATCATGCCCCCTACTGGAGATCGGCCGCCAAAAGGCAAAGGCTCGAAAAGAAAAATAAGCGGCAGCTCCAGTGGGTCCACACCGAAGGGAAAGCCGAAAAATAAGAGAGATTAGACGTGCTTCTTTGGTTTATTTTTGGTAGATAGATAGGAATCTACCTTCGTTTTTCTTTCGTAGGCCGTGTATAGATGCGGGTTCGACCCCCGCTAGTAGGAATTTTGGAATCAACTTGTACATAATCTCTTTTCACAGATAGTTGAAATGAAACTTTATTTTGTTTTGAACTTGATGTCTGTTTATTTGCTTAAGTGTTCCAGCATTTGAATTCCTTGTTCCGTACACTTGTGAAGTTTCAACTTTTGGATCTCGTTTGAGCTTATCCGTCAAATTCTGAAATCACGGCCACAAATCATGACTGGATATTAAGTTGAACTCCAACGTTGTATTGCTTCAGTCAGCGATTAACACTTAAGTTCTGCCCTCAGTTTCAGGTATGAATTGAAAAGATCGAATAGCGGTCGCATTTCGCCTTCAATGCATCATGCTTAGCATCGTTGAATTGATTGCTAAAACACGGAGAATTCGAGTGGTTGAATCACACTTGCTCTTTTATCGATGATTGTATCCACGCTCCGGGTATTGCACTTGTGCATCGGCGGTTGATCACGCCTGCTTGGGTTTCAAGGATGCATCCACGCTCCGGGGATTTAGAGTTGTTTCGCGGACGGTCGATCCCAATCCGGCTCATGTCCAAACTTCAATCCACTCTCCTTGGATTTTGAGTTAACGTTTATACTCCAATTCGCACTTTGGGAATTTGGAGTTGGCGTTTATGTTGATATTCCGGTTCACACTTTGGGAATCTGGATCATTTCGATGCCTTTACTCCGGTTCGCACTCTGGGAATCTGGAGTTAGGTGATGTTTATACTCTAGTTCGCACTCTGGAAACTTAGAGTTAGTTGATGTTTATAGTCCGGTTCGCACTCTGGGAATCCGGAGTTAGTAAACAGATGATCAATCGCATCTGTTGTGAGTTTTTGAATTTTGTTCACACTCCAGGAACGAAAGGTGTACCAGGATCGTGAATGGTCGGATCACATCCACCCTGAGTTAACAAGTGAGGTCGTTAGATAGACGGGTCCATCCTCCTCAAACTTGGTTCGAATACGGGCGAAGTCGTTAGGTGGACGGATCCACCCTTTTCGAAACCGTATTTGTAAGTTTATACTCTAGTTCGCACTCTGGGAATCCAAAGTTAGGTAAAGGATCGTCGTGCATCAATCCTTTTTTGACTTTAGTGTGATGGCTTGTCCCCGAGCTTGGGTTTCATTTAGTGAGTGACCGGTCGTATCACAGTCACTCCCTATTTGAATAAATTCCACCGTATGATGGAACTTAGCTCTCTGTGCATAGTGATGGTCATATGAAGTATTTCAAGTGAATCACTGCTCTGGCTCGAAGAGATTGCATTTTATTGCTGAAATAAGAAAATACGGCAAAGTCAGTTGCCTTATTACAAATTCAAATTTCGAAATGCAGAAATAAATTGAAAATGAAAAATAGACTGAATAAATAAACAGGGCCTGTTATTTGTAGTAGCGACAAAGACTCTCGCTGTTACAGGCTCTCGAAAGAGTGAGACCGTCAACGGTCGATAATTGGAATATGCCATCTCCGAGCTTTCGTTCAATAACATATGGTCCTTACCAAGTTGTGTTCATATGCGAAGGGATCGGATAAATTCTTTTGAGTATGAGATCACCAAGTTCAAAGGTTCGGGGTTGGACCTTGGCATTGTATAATCGGGCGACTCGACTTCGATATACGGCTACCCTCAAGTCAGCCTCTTCACGCTTCTCATCCAAATCGAGAGATTCAGCAAGTAATATAGCATTTGTCTTTGGATCGTAGTATGTCACACGATGAGAAGGTACTTCTAATTCGACTGGGATAACAGCTTCTGAACCATAAGAGAGAGAGAATGGAGTGTGACCGGTCGCGGACTTGTAGGTTGTACGTTAGGCCCATAAGGCCATAGGAAGTTCATCAACCCATTTGCCCCCGGCATTTTCCAATCGTTTCTTCAGAATGGATTTTATAACTTTATTAACAGCTTCAACCTGTCTATTCGCTTGAGGGTGTGCAACTTCGAAGAATTTCTTCTGAATGTGGAATCATTGACAGAAATCCTTAAATTCGGCACTATCGAATTGGGTCCCGTTGTCAGTGATGATAGTACGTGGGAGACCAAATCGGCAGATGATGTTGCGCACTACAAAGTTGATCACCTTCTTCGTTCTGATCATAGCAAGGGGCTCAGCTTCCGCCCACTTGGTAAAGTAATCAACTGCTACGATGGCGTACTTCGCACCACCTTTTGCTAGAGGTAAAGAGCCAATAATATCGATGCCCCATACCGCGAATTGCCATGGGCTTACCATCTGTGTTATCTCAGTAGGTGGGGCTCTAGGAATTCGAGCATGCTTCTGACACTTGTCACATTTCATGGCATAATCCGATGCATCACGATTTACAATCGGCCAATAATATCCGTATCGAAGTACTTTTTTGGCAAGAGCTTGCCCCCCGGTGTGATCGCCACATTCTCCTTCATGCACATCATGCAACACTCGTTTGATTTCATCGTGAGCGATACACCGGAGTAAAGGGACAGAGTATCCACTTCTATACATGACTCCATTCTGAAAAGTGAACCACGAAGCTTTTCGAAGAATCTGTCTCTTTTCACTCCTGCTCTTTGGCATGGTTCAATGCTCGAGATAATTTCTGAATGGAGTCATCCATGACTCTCTCTCGGAAATGACATCAAATATCCAATCGGTTTCCATCTGATCAATGCTTGGCGAAGATAATGTCTCTACGGGAACAAGTCCCATTTGCTGTGCTTCACCTGTACTGGATAACTTTGCCAACGAATCAGCTTTCTGGTTGTGCTCTTGTGGTATGTAATAAATAGCATAATAGTCAAACTGATTCAGTGTCTCCTGAACCTGAGCAAGGTAAGCGGCCAGTCTTCAATCTCTGGCTTGGTACTCCCCTCGAACTTGACACACGACCAATTTCGAATCACAATAAATTTCCACCGCAATGATTCTTAAATATTTGGCAAGTTTCAATCTAGCCAGTAGGGCTTCATACTCAGCTTCGTTATTAGTTGCATGGAAGTTGAACTTTAGAGCATAACATATAGATCGACCTTCAGGAGTTTCAAGTACAACCCCTGCACCTGAGAAATGGTCATTCGAAGCACCATCTGTATGTAGCTTCCAGATATACTTGGGAGATTCACTTGTTTCGGGCAAGTCCTCTGGGATGGTAAATTCAACTATGAAATCTGCTAAGACTTGTCCTTGGATGGCTCGCCTCGGAGTATAAGTAAGGTCAAATTGACTTAACTCGATATTCCATTTGAGTAACCTACCAGACGTCTCAGGCCGCGTAAGGACCTGTCGTAACGGCTGGTCGATGTAAACGGTAATCGGATGAGCCTGGAAATATGGACAGAGCTTCCTTGAGGCAATAACAAGACAATAAGCCAATTTCTATAGCTTCGGATAATTTCTCTTAGCTCCGGTTAGCCGCTTGCTTATGTAGTAGACCGGCTTTTATACTCGGTCTTCCTCCCGAACTAGGGCAGCACTGATTGCGTTTTCTGATACCGCCAAGTAAATGTACAATTTCTCGTAATCGATAGGCTTTGACAAAATCGGCGGTGTGGAGAGATGTTGAATTAGTGCTCGGAATGCGCCCTCACATTCCGTGGTCCATTCAAAGTTTCGTTTTCCTTTTCAGATCAGATCGAAGAAGGGAATGCATTTGTCAGTGGACTTTGAAATGAACCTGCTCAGTGCTGCTACTTTCCCATTGAGACTCTGGACTTACTTTATAGTTTTCGGAGTTTCAAGATTTCTGATTGCCCATATCTTTTCGGGATTGGCTTCGATTCCTCGAGCGTTGACGATAAACCCAAGGAATTTTCCGGATGCTACCCTAAAATGACATTTCAATGGGTTGAGCTTCATTCTGTATTCTCGGAGGATATTAAACATTGACTCCAGGTCTCTGATGTGATCGGTGGAAAATCGCGACTTGACTAACATGTCGTCCACATACACCTCTATGGTTTTTCCAATCTGGTTAGCGAACATTCGATTAACTAACCGTTGATAAGTTGCCCTAGCATTCTTGAGTCCAAAAGGCATAACTTTATAGCAATAGAGCCCCATATTGGTTACGATGCTGGTATGCTCCTGGCCGGACAAGTGCATCGGTATTTGATTATAGCCAGAGTACGCATCCATAAACGATAAGAGTTCATGTCCAGCCATTGAGTCTACAAGTTGATCAATTCTCGGAAGTGGAAAATTGTCTTTTAGGCAAGCTTTATTCAAGTCTGAGTAGTCAACACATGTTCTCCATTTCCCATTTGGCTTTCGAACAAGTACAGGATTGGATACCCATTCAGGGTATAATGCATCTCGAATGAATCCATTCGTCTTAAGCTTATCTACCTCTTCTTTAAGGGCGGCAGATCTCTCTGGATCCATACCACGCCTTTTTTGCTTGACCGGGACGTACTGCGGGTCAATATTCAGTGTGTGGCTCGCGATGTCTGGTGAAATCCCACACATATCAGAGTGCGTCTAGGAAAACACATCAAGGTTTACCCGGAGAAATTCAACCAATTCCTCTTGCATTTGTTGGCTTAGCTAAGACCCAATCTTTATCATTTTCGAGTCATCGTTATCATCGATTGGAACATCGATCGTCAGTTCGGCTGGAGAAGATTGACTATCTTTACCTTCATCTTCACTTTCGGTATCTCTCGGGTCAAGATCTCTTTGTAGTTGGTTGGGATGCCCGGGCCCGGGCCCGGGCGCTAATTGTCAATTATTAGCAAAGCGGACGTAGAGAGATTCCTCTACGCCCTTTCCTTTTTATTTCCATTGCGCCTCGCATAGCTCAGCAACGTAACAGGCTCGTCCTGCAGCCTGATCCCCTTGAACAACTCCAACACCATTGTCGGTAGGGAATTCCAAAGTCAAACACCACGGGGCGATGGCAGTCCTGAATTCAGCTAGGGCAGGTCGGCCCAAGAAAGCATTATATGGGGAGTTTATATCCAAAACAACAAACTGCAGTATCCGGACTCTCCGGCGTTAACCAATTCCCAACTCCACTGGCAATTCCACCACTCTAGTGGGTATAGTTGCACTCCCGTTGAAACCATGAATGCGAGACTGACATGGCTTCAAGTCTTTAGTCTCTATTCTCATCTGGTCATAAACTCATTTAAACAAGATATTCACAGAGCTTCCGCTGTCTACCAAGATCCTCTTCATCCAAGCAGGACCTACTTGAGCTGATATGACAAGCGGATCAATAGTGGGGGCTTTGATCCTGTCGGCATCCCGACCTCGAAATATGATGTCATCTGCCATCGTTCTTTGCTGTTTGGTCGGAGCCCCATCTTCAAAATTACAATAACATTTAAAGTCCGCATGCCTGATAGAGTTGGCATACGACTACATTTCCTTCCAGCTTCGGTCTGCTGGACGAGGACCACCACTAACAGTGTTTATCACCAACCTCCCGCCAATACGAGCGGGTTCCTCCTATCTAACCGGATTTGGTACATGATTTTGATTCAATGGGCCCGCACCTCCAGACTGCGGCGCATGCACAAACTATTCTAACTTCCTCTCTCTTATCAACTTTTCGATGAGATCCTGCAAGTGACGACATTCATTTGTGTTATGGCCGTAGCTTTCGTGGAATCTACAAAATTTTCCCGTTTGAATTTGCTTCTCTGATGATTGTTTCGGAGCAGGCTTCTTGTATTGGATGGTATTGCAGGTTTGTAGATATACGTTCTCTAACGACATATTCAGAGGAGTATAATTATCAAACATAGGAGCTCTACGCCGTGGACCACGGTTCTGATCCCGTTTTCTATTTTGGTTACCATTGCCTTTTTGCTGATCTTGTTTATTCTGAATATTCAATTGCACTTTTCCGGAACTCTCCCCGGATTGTTTAATAGAAATATTACTCTGAACTCCTTCTACACTAGGCCCCGCATCATCCTTCTTCCTAGACTGTTTCGCATCCTCCATTCTCAAGAATTGAGCTGCCTTGGAATAGAAAGGGTCCATTGATGTGGGGGGTTTTCCGGCCAACCAGTTGCCGAACTCAGAATCGGGCTCAATCCCCTTAGTCAGTGCCATAAGAATAGAGTTATCATTTGGGTTGCTAATCTCAGCACATGCAGCATGAAATCTCCCTAAATAACGCCTGATTGTCTCTCCAGGAGCTTGAGTGACACTAGATAAAGTATTAACATCCTTCGGTCTTGCGACATGCATACGAAATTGCTCAATAAACTTTGTTGCCAACTGATCAAAGCATGAGATAGATCGAGGTGGCAGTCGGGTAAACCACATAGTCACTATGCCCCCTAGTGAAATCGGGAAGCTTTGGCACTTGACTGCATCGTCAGCTCGTGCAGCGTTCATCAACCATTCATACTTTAGGATATGCTGATTAGGGTTAGAGTTCCCTTCATAAACGGGAAAAGTCGGCATCGTGAATCGCCGAGGTGGTTCAGCATAAAGTATCTCATCGGTAAAAGGGGTATGACTCCGGGAGATTCCCTAGTCGTCATTGCTAAGCCCTTGACTTTCACGGATCATTTGACGGATCATTGCTGATAGGTCGGGCATTTGGACATTTGAGCAGGTTGGACCAAGGTGTGGTCGGGTTCCACAATGCGTGGAGGGGCCGGTCGCTGTCGACGGTCCATGTCTCGCCTCCTTGGTTTTATGTCTTCGGGGACGTAAGGCTCAAGATGGTATTCACGCTGGTGATGGTTCGGATCTGTCCGATTTCGGGTCTCAGCGCCCAAATCAGTAGCTGTCGTGGTACGGTTATCAGTAATATGGTGTGGGGTAGCGCCTCCTCAGGAGGATGGTCCAGTCTGATGGCTGGTTGACGGGCCAACTCTCAGTTGCCCAACATTCAACGTATGTTGATGCCCAGTGGCCCGTGTGTAGCTTCTATCTAGCCGTGGGCATGTAGATCTATGATGATAATCAGAAGAGGCTGAACTCTCGGTGGAAGAATAGGAAGCCTGATCCCTCCTGGATCTCCTTCGTCGTTGACGGTTCAGTTGGTTGGTTAGGTCCGCATTAGCACGGAGCTGTTGAGTGAGCTGTTGGCAGCTCTGAGTCAATTCCTGCATCAACATCTGAAATTCTTCCCTGGTGACAGGGCCTTGAGGATCTGATGGTCCGGTAGCATTCTGATCAGTTGGCGGCAGTTGCGCGGGATTCTGTCTGTCCCGTCCTTCAGGATCTGCAGCTGTGGAAGTAGTTCTTGTGTTAACCATGATGGATGATGAAGCTTTCTTCTAGACTTGCATCAAATCTGAATAGGATGGAAGAACTTCTGAAATTGAGATCTGGATCTTCCACTTGGATGTTTGCAATCCGGTATCGGCAGTAGATCCAATGAGCAGAAGGAAAAAACTGGGTTTCCTCTCAATGAAAGCACCAAAGTGTTTGTACCAAAATTGGGCACAACACTCTTCGGAAGGGTTTGAAGAGATAAATTGAAGAAATTAAATGGAAAAAGAGAATTATCTAACAAACACTTCAAAAAAAATAAGAAAGTACGCAAAAACACAGAAATTTAGAGTGGTTCGGCGTGTTGCCTACGTCCATTATGAAATGATTGATCTTTATTAACTTTTGGTTGCTGGTTACAGCGAATTACAGCAGTAAATCTCGAGTACAACAGTGGAATTTGAATGCAATGGTGAATTCGACAGAGTCTGGACGTCAAAGAGCTAAAAGATCCCTTTTCTGTAGGCTCTGGGTTGCTATTTATAGGCGTAGGCTGTAATATCTCGCTCAGATTTCGGGAGACCTCTTCTGGCACGTGTGTGGGCCCACGCGATCGATTCCACGTGATTTTCACTCGGTCCGTGATCGATACGAACCAATTTCGTATCGATCAAGATTTGGCCCAATCGAGTCGAAATTGAGCATGAACATTGTTGATGATGTACGAAAGCTCCTGTGAAAATTTGGTGGCATTTGGAGTTGTGGATCGTGAGTTATGATCGATGCGAATTAGAGTTTTTCGGTCTCGGTTCCCTTTATATCGATACAGTTCACATCGATCATTTCGACTTGATGTTGAGCACGTGCCTGCGAGTTGATATGGCACTTGATTTTTGGATCGCTCCACTTTCGATGTCGAGTAGACCGAGTCATCTCAAGGGTTTCGCCTTGTTCGTATCGAAGACCGTTGCCTCGTTCGTATCGATGGAAGCGGCTCAGTTCGTATCAAGCACCATGGCTCTGTTCGTATCGAGCATCGTGGCTCTGTTCGTATCGGTCCAAATTGCATGGCTCGTATCGATTGTGTGGTCTTGTTCGTATCGATCGAAGTTGTTCCAACTTGATGGATACGAACAACTAATAATGTGATGGATACGAACAGATGGATGTGAGATGATATCGATGGATGGATATGAAGAGTCGATGCTGTATGGATACGAAGAAAGCCTTTCGGTTGATGGATACGAAAAGTGCAGTTCTCCTGATCGATATGAAATCGCGTGCCTCTGATCGATTCGAATAAGATCAATACGAAGTCAGCTGTTCCCTGGTTGCTTTATGGATACGAACAAGGTGGCTATTGATGGATTCGAACAGTTTGCTTTTCTGAATTGTATCGATCATATCTCAAGCATACGCACTCCGATTGACTTGAAACTTGGAACGTTGGCTTTCACAGCTTTGCTTGTCATGTCTCATCAATTGTAGCTTGATCCGGACTCGGAAAAAATTTATCGATATCCATAGCAAACCTATGTATAACCGATCTTCGGGATGGGCTGTCCTTGGTTTCCAGTTGAGTTCTTGGTATCGCGGCCTTGCCAAAAGGCGGGATAACAAAACTATTCTATATTTATTAAATCTGGTATTTAACTTTTAATATATTATCTAAAATGAATTCATTAAGGATTTAAATTTTATGATAACAAATTTTTTTTATTAAATAGATTTTAACCGAATAATAATTTGTTTCTAAAATAATAACTATCAAAATCGAGTTCAAACACTTCTACCTAATTAAATTAATTTAATATTACAACTTTTGAAACAGGGTTGTTACATTTACCTTCCACCATAGTAAAACATCAAAAGTATTTAGTGTATCCTCAATCGGTGCATTCAAATACTTTTCTAGTTCATTCCCTTCATTATCATCTTGTTGAACTTTTCTTAGAAAGGTATTCATTCTCTAGAAAGAATATCACTGACATCCTCAACACGTTCACTAGCAACAGACGTACTAGGTTGTGGTTCACCATGAGTTTGTGTTCCAAATGTGGAATCGTTAACATAGAAGTCAAACAACATTATCGAAATATTCTTTACACTTTTTTATATGTCTTCAATTTTATTTTTTTCATACATATCTTCAACAAATAACTTCAAAAATTGGAATTTATACCTTGGGTCAAGCACACACGTAACAAGTAAAATTTTGTTCATGTATATTTATCAAACTTCGCTTTCATACTAATTTCCATTTTAGCAAGATAAGGATTCGTTTCCGTAATTAATACTCTAAGTTCTTCTTGAATTCCACTAAGCTCGGCAAAACAAACATTCGCACTAATGGATAAAGTTTTGCTAATTTTAAAGTAACATCAAAAAAATACTTTAAGAATTTAAAAAACAATTCAACATTTTTTCAATCTATAGAACTCGGAGGATGAATTTCATCATCAAAGCAGACAACAAAAATACCATCATTTTCTTTCATATCATCAAAAATCCTTCTATATTTTAAAGCCACTTTCAATATCATATACGGTGAATTCCACCTATTCGGTACAACAAGAATAGGCATAGAATTATTCTCAACTCCTAAACTTAAACACATCTCTCTAAATTTAGTCAATTATGTGGAGATGATCTCACAAATCTGACTACAATATGAATTCCAGCTATAGCACTACTAATTTCTTTTAGCCCATCATTAAAAATTAAATTGGTTATATGAGCACAACAATGAATATGCATGAAATCACTATTCAAAATACAAAAACCATTATAATAATTTTATTTTATTTTCACATAATTAATTGCCACTTCATTTGCACTAGCATTATCGACCATGATAGGAACTATTCTTTTGAATTCCCATTTTTGGATACAATGAACAAGAAGTTTTTTAATATGTTCTCCTTTATTACTGGTAATTACACAGAAATTTATAATCCTTTTATGTAACTTCCAATTTCCAATAATAAAGTGTGCAACTAAAACCATATAATTCACATTTTGAATAGATGTCAATGTATCGACAGATAGACAAATACCATCAATGATTTCGAGAACATTTTTTAAAGAGAATTCATCGAGTCCCAACATAATTGAAGCACATCCATACAAATTGTTCTACGTGAAGGAACTTCAAAACTCGGACACAATTCCCGACAAAATTGAAGAAAGCCTCCACCCTCCACAAAACTAAAAGGGAGTTCATTAATAATTATCATTCGAGCTAATGCTTTTCTACATTCCTCTTTATTAAACGACCATGCGATAAGATTGCAACTATCTTCAATATCGCTATTTGTTCCAAAAGCTAATGTTTTTTGTCTCTTATCACTATCACGTGGAATGGACTTACAGGAATGTTTTATATGATAATTTAAATGCGTAATGCTATTTGATTTAGTATCACATGCAAATTGTTGACCACAATAGTTGCAAATACGTTTTTGAAAATTGAAATTAACTTCTTTAGTAAAATGTTCCGATACCGGAGAAGGCTTGTGCTTCAGGTGTAAAGGAGGTTTTCTAAAACCGATATCTTCTTTGTCGGTTTCCTCATCATTTGCTTCTTCCACGAACTCATCGTCATCACTTGTTTCTTTAGAACTGCCTATTTGTACCTGTTATAGTGCATGAAAAAAAATACAAATTATAGAAATATACATTATAAATGTAATCCTATAACTTATGCAGTTCAAACTATAATGCAGTATCCGACGTGCACAAATACTATAAATTGGAATAGATAATGTTGTATCTTCATCCATTTTCAAAAAAAGTTGCTAGTTGTAAACATGGTCAAAATATGAAATATGAACATACTTTCAACTATCATTTGATAATGCCTGTGTTCAGTTTTACAAAGTATTCGTTTGGATAGGTTACTGGTTTGGAATCTTTAGATAATGCTGAAAGCAATGGGTGTCAGCAATTAAGGCAGCAAATGCTTGAGAGTAATAAGTATATATGTATGAATTATGCAACAACTCTCCTTAAGCATTGCAGGCAATGGCGGTCTGAATAATATAACCATAGTGGATGCATATTTCTTATAAATTATAATACAGTTCAAACAATAAACTACAGTTATAAATTAGAATAAGTATACATGAGATTACAGTTATAAATTACATATCACATTAACATACGGTTATAAATTACAGTTATAAATTATATATGAGGTCACAGCTATAAATTACGTATCACAATCCTCTAACACAATCATATTACATTAATATAACATTATCGTATTAATATGAGATTACAATTATAAATTAGAACAGTAAATTCAAACTGTAAATTTTCACATAATATAAGGTTTAATTACAGCTATAAATTAGGGTTTAATATAAATGTACATTAATATACAATTTAATTACAACTACACATCAATAACAACTATACATTAAATGTTATATCAACGAGGTAATCTCTACAAACCCATAAATATGATTGGGAGAAATCATCTATTTTATTTTGGGTCTAAACTTTGCACCTTAGATTTTAAAAGCTTTTAACTTGAATTTTAGATTGGTTATCGTGAATGATTTTAACCCCGTATTTGCAACTACTTTTCTATGGCTTTAACAAATATTAATATGTGAACTTTGAATCAAAATAACATTTTAATTTACGAGTACATATGCACGCCCAAGTGGGCCTGCATTTAACCACAATGTACATGCATTTTTATTTGTACCCGTGGAAGTAGATTTGATAGTTGCAGCCCCACATTTGAACGTCGCCTAGGCAGAAACCGCTATTTTTTTTGTTCAGACTGCAATAACTTCTTCATACTAACTCGGAATCAGGCAAAACTTCGACCGATGAACTCTTACCAAAATTACAGACAATATGGTACACTCTGATACTTCATCTTGTGAATGCACACTAGTTCTCCAATGGGACAATCAATTTACTTAGAAAATAACATGGCACAACATCCTCTTATTTGAACTCCGCCTAGTGCAGAAGCCGCTATTTTTTTTATTCAGACTGCTATATTTTCTTCATACTAACTCGGAATCCGGCGAGACTTCGACAGATTAACTACCACCTAAATTACGGACAATATGGAACACTCGGATACTTCATCTTATGAACGCACACTGTAGTTCTCCATGGGGACTGACAGTTGTACTTAGAAAATAACAGACTACCACATCCTCATATTTCAACTCTGCCTAGTGCAGAAGCCGCTAATTTTTTTGTTCAGACTGCAATAACTTCTTCATACTAACTCGGAATCAGGCGATACTTCGACCGATGAACTCCTACCAAAATTACGGACAATACGGTATAATTGGATACTTCATCTTGTGAACGCACACTGTAGTTCTCCATGGGGACTGACAGTTGTACTTAGAAAATAACAGGCTACCACATCCCTATATTTGAACTCAGCCTAGTGAAGAAGCCGCTATTTTTTTTTCAGTCTGCAATATTTTCTTCATACTAACTCGGAATCCGGCGAGACTTCGACCGATTAACTCCCACCTAAATTACGGACAATATGGGACACTCGGATACTTCATCTTATGAACGCACACTGTAGTTCTCCATGGGGACTGACAGTTGTACTTAGAAAATAACGGGCTACCACATCCCCCTATTTCAACTCCGCCTAGTGTAGAAGCCGCTATTTTTTTTGTTCAGACTGCAATAACTTCTTCATACTAACTCGGAATCAGGCGATACTCCGACCGATGAACTCCCACCTAAATTACGGACAATACGGTATAGTTGGATACTTCATCTTGTGAACGCACACTGTAGTTCTCCATGGTGACTGACAGTTGTACTTAGAAAATAACAGGCTATATTCCTATATTTGAATATTATTTCTCTATGAGATGATATGAGATGAGATGAGATGTAAAAGGGTATATTTGGAATTTCAAAAGGACACCGAGTAAATCTATTCAATGAATTCTCTTTATTAGTAGTAAAGATAAAGATGTGTATTAATGTATATTCAACTTGTATATATTAATATATAGTTTTAACAGCTTTACTTAATATTAATATACATTTAATAGCTATGAGCAAATTATATAGGCAAATTGCATACATTTAATATGTATATTAATATTTAAATGTATTTTATATTTAATAGCTATGCATAGGCAAATTCAAATTGTATAGGCAATTAGCAAATTGTATACATTTAAATGTAGATTAATATTTAACAGCTATAGGCAAACTGTATAGGCAAATTATATACATGTATCAGCTTTACATTAATATACATTTAAAATACAGTTTAATAACAGCTACTTTATAGCTGTAATTAATGTGATAGGTATGACTAAACTGTAATTAATAACAGCTATAGTATACATTTGAATAAATCTAATAATTAAACACATAATAATTAAATAAAATAGGTAAAAGTGAAAACAAACTCACATTCTTCATCTTTTGGCTATTATTCGCCATATCTCAAAGCCTCAAATGCCAAATTGATAAGAATCGCAAGCTTGCAGTGTAGCGCAAATATTGATTTTGTGAAATCGATAATGGATGTATTCGCTATGTATTGTTAGAAATCAAAATCGATAGTGGATATGTATTGATCGCAAGATTTTGATTTTGTGGATCTAGGGTTTTTTAATTGAACGAGAGGAAATACAAAATGAAAGAAAGCGATTTTTTAATTGAACGAGAGGATATACGAAATGAAAGAAAGGAGCGTTCGTATGTTTTACTTTAGGGTTTTAACTTTTAGGTAGGAAACATGGTGGGTCGGTTATAGTATCAGTAATAATATGAATCCAATGGCTGTTTGCCTCAAAACTTGTTCGGTTAATGGTTAACCATGGGTAACAAATGTGTTAACCGTTAATCGAACCGAATTCTATCGGTCAAGGTCGATCAGTTAACCAAAAGTTCGGTTAACCGACAAAATCAGTTAAAGCGGTTCGGTTGATGTTGGTTAAGTCAGTTAAATCGGTTAAATGGCTATCCCAAATTATTTATAACAATTCTCTTCGTCAAAACTGTAATGACCCACTTTTTCGACCCTCAAATGTCGACACCAATACATCCACGGTATTCATGTACCGAACACTCAAGTGCTAGAAAGATAGATTATTTTGGTAAATAAAAAGAAAATGAAAATAAACAAGGAAAGAAGAACAAAACATCTGAATCTCACTACGGGATGATAATATATAATATCAAAATAGTACAAAGGCTTACTCCAAGATACATAGCATTTCACAGTTACTATCCTAAGTACTAACATCGTCCTGGACAGTTATAATAGTCCGTTCTCACAATTTCTGAAATATACATACTGGTAGTGCAGTGAAAATGAAATTCAACAGTAGAAGAATGGAAGCATCCAGCTCGTTTCCTGAAGCTCCAAAGAATATCAACGAAAACCCGCCTTTCTCATACTATTCTAAAGAGCACCCGAGGAATTAAGGAAAAGATAAAATCATGAGTTATACATAAGTCTGGAATGAGAAACTTAAGAAATATGTGGCCACATATAGTAGTAACTTTTGAGACCAGCTGAATCACCAGAATGGTTTTCCCCTCAAAAGAATCAAAACCGTCTAATATGTACATATGGCGATATGATAGATAATGTCTAGGGTGTATAATATAAATCAGAAAATAGCTATGTTACTTGCATCTCACAACATAACAATATTAGAAGTACAACTAAAACCGCTAAGATGAATTCGCATATGGATTTCCGTTAGAGGTTTCCTTGGCACATCAAGGCCAGCCTCTTGACAAGGTCAAAAGGTACCTTTCGAACCACGTATATCTTCAAATAAAATATACCACTAAGTAAGACATAGCCGGTCCACACTCAACCACGTGATACCAAATACCATCAACTCCAGTGCACCTCAATCAAAAGCATCTCTAGATAATTGGAATTGTTGTATCCTTGGGTTTGCTAAACCCACTGGCTATGCGTCCTACTCTATTTTTCGTCATTTCTGATGGTAAAGTCATGTTAGCATCTCAACATACGAGTCTTCATCACTCAAAAAAATATCTAATCTCTTCATGGATTCCAATATCTCAACACACGAGCCATCATCACTCAAACAGTTCACGAATCTCTCTATGGATTCCACCATAAGTCATTCGACAAATGCTAACGTTGACCTCTCCCTCGGAGTTACCCTCAGGATAGACAACTTAATTCTATAGCATTGTCTGAAATGTAACGCCGACCTCTCCATTGAAGTTACCCTTAGGATAGACAGTTCAACTCTATAATATTTCACTCTATAATTGCTTCCAAAACATAGAACCCGTATATTATTTTTGAAGTGTTTTCGGTAAGTACTACATAAGTTTACTTATCCGATCCCGGACTCTTCAAAACTAAATCAGTGAATTTCTAGTTAACTTAATTTTGGTTCTTTTAGAAGTAAGAAATTGATATAAAGGAGTCCTCCTTAGGGAATCTCGTATATATACGTTCTTAAAGCAAGAGACGTTTCATACCAATGAGTCCATCCCGGGAATCTCAAACCATATGAAGCCCTGAAGTTTTTATGTACTTCCTAAGTTAATTTGGTCAAGTTCGATAGCAATAAAACAATTCCATATGGAAATCAAGTATCGTATACTTATCACTGTTTTCGACCTCCTCAACTTACGCTATCCCTCGGTCAAGAGTGAAGCCAGCTACATTAGAGCACCGGTTGCATCTAAGCCCTACCTAGACACCGCATTTTTAACTCTTATGGATAGAACAAGCCTACTTTGTTGGCTTTTATTGCTAAATATAGGAGTAAATACTTCCCGTAGACAAGTAAACACACAAAGCAGTATTAAGTCACATAAGCGACTTCAAATCTCTGTATCATCAAATAATACTTCTTTGTAAGTACTTGTATATATATTTAAAATACCTTTATAAAAGATAAATACATGTATACTACTACTTTACTATTCATTTATATTCTTTTCAAATCTTCAAAATATACCCATATACTTATCTCAAGGGTATAAGATTATTCACAAATCACTTAACGTGATTTTCCACTATAAAATATAATTAAAGAGGTTAAAAATAAACGTTACTAAAACATTGTTACTATAAACCCCTTCTCTATTATAAGTTAAACCCGTACTTTTTCTATCCTTTTTCCAAAACATTCCATACTTATCATTATCTTAAAATTACTTTTTTTAAATATCTAATTATTTTCATATGTATAATCAAAAAGGTTAAATACAAATGTTACTCAAACATCGTTTAATATAAACCCAAAACCTTTTATAATTATCATTATCTCTGAACATATTCTTTTTTAAGATCTAAGTATGCCTATTTAACAAGATAATATACTTTTAATTAACTTTTTAAACCATTTATTACAACTAAGTGTTATAATCAAAGTCGCCTTTAATCTTTTATAAAATACCTAACTTTTCCAAACTTATATATAGACACTTTTAAAATAATTATAAATATATTTTAAATATCTATATAAAATATTATGTAAAAATAACTAATTTAGAAATTATTAGAAAACCATTTTAAATAAATGTTACAAAATAAACCTTTTGTTTTAAAAATTCATAAATAATTATTTAAAATATATTTAAACTTGAAACCACTTTTAAAACACTTTAAAACCTACTATTAAACTTCTCTAAAAGGATATCACAAAAATAATTAATTTAAACATCATTTCAAACTCATTTATAATCACAAAACTTGCTTAAAACTATATAACACCAAAACATTATTGTAGAAGGTCAGAAATGCCACTGCAGGTCAAAGACAACATTTATAAGTGATGTAAAAGATCTGAACAGAGAGCATTTTAGAAAAAACATAAAATTTGTGTCAGTTTTCACCACTCAAAATAAATGATTTGATTTAAAAAAAAATTTACAGCAAGTACCATACTTAGACTACTTAAAAATCATGTAAAGAAAATCTAGGGATATTTTTACAAATTAATATTAAATTTTTTCAAAAAAGGCATATAGAAGTGTCCATATAGCGACCTTTTTCGCCTTCTAACTTTTTAAACCTTGTTTTATCATTTCTATAAGTGTAGAGCACAACAAAAATGTATGCTTTTATAATATATTCAATATAACCATTTTAAAAGGTTGAACATTAGAGATTTATGAAGTGCACTTATAATGACTTTTATTGCCTCAAACACTTTCGAACACACTTCAATGCCACACACAACCAAACCAAACATGTAAACACCAAGTCAATGCCACATTACATATTGTAGAGGGTAATAAAAGTGAATATATTACATATAAAGTTGTCATTTTCTTTCTAAAGCAAGAAGGGTCCAAACGTTTTAACTTGCATTAATTCATTAACTTTATATTTTCACACAATATATGTCAACACATTATATACTTTTCAATGGTGAGTAAACTCACCCAAACCAAGCTTACAACTAAGCACAAGTACTAGACCAACTTCCTACCATCACCAAAATAGCCAAAGATCCAACCTTTGCTTCACTTTTGCACTCGGCCACCTCTCCTTGCCTAATTTTCTCATGCCCCCATGTTTCCCATTGTACCTCCTTCCTTCCATATTTTAGTTGCTTTTCCATGTTCCTATGTTGTGCTAGGGTCTTAGCCAAAGTTTGGTGGAGTTTAGAGTTGATTTGCATTGATTTGGAATTGTTAAAGAGAAGAGAGGAGATGAAGAAGACATTTATTTTGCACTAACTTTTGTGAGCAATTTATGAACTAAAGTGTTTATTTATAAGTGTATTCAAGAGGTCACAAAACCCCTCAACCTTTTATAGCCGGCCACTAAGAAGCCTCCCCCACACATGCCAACTTTCCACCTCACTCCCCTTTTACTTCATCCATAAGCTATCACCACAAAATATCTTCTCATGACCTCATGCATGACATCATCAATTTTTATTTGGTTAGCCATAAACAGTAAAATATTTTTAATTGATGGTTAATTTCACAATAATATTCTAAGCAAACCCAAAAAAGTTCCAATAACCTAAACCGAGTAAAAAGCCGTTTATCGATAAAACGATTTACGGTCACATTATCGATATTTCTTCAAACTACTTATTTTTGTAAACATATGTCAAAAAAAGTTTCTAATCATTAGTTATTAATTAAAAGGGGGTTATCAAGGTTATAAAATCTATTTTATCACATTAAATCAAAGATTCAAATATTTAAATAATTCATATATTTAAATATGAAATGTTTGATATTCTAGGTCGTTACATTCTCCTCCATTTAAAACATTTCATCCTCAAAATTCCAACACGAACAATTAACAAAAGAAACAAGCACACATCAAAATCACTAGTAAATAAACCTCATGGTTTGCTTAGGTTCAAAAACTCTCACATTGTCCAAGGATGATAAATAATTTAATAAGCATACCTTACGCTCAACAGACTCAGGTGATTACTTGGACGATTATTCATGCTACCCCAGAACAAATCGAAGATTCATTCCCTGAACTCTCCATAAGCCAACAAAACATAGTGTACATATACTTAAGCCCATACGATGTGCATGGATCATTCATATGCAATATCTGATCCGACCACTTGCTCGATCACATAAATTTCAGTTTCCAACTAGTATAGATCACTTGATCTCTCTAGTGCGGACTCCAATTAGGATCCCTGATTAGCAACCTCCTTTTTCCTTACATAGCTATATACTGTGATAGAAAATCTTGGAATCTTATCGAAAATCTATTTCAAGTATTCACCGTCGAAAATCAAGTGAAAAATCCTTGTCTGGATTGGTGTAAATCACCTCGAAACCACATACTCAAATCCTAGATCAAGGACTGTCATGCGAATAAAATGATCTATGTACAACTTACGTATTTTATCTTATTAATTTCTTTAAGTATACCAATTACTTTTTATATCACAATTATTTACATAAATAGTATCTTTCATTTAATACTAAAACCATTTATGAATCATTTTACAAAACATCACTTTTATCTATGGAATATTTCATAAAAACATAACTCAAGTTTATACTTGTATAATACTCTATTTCATCCTAAGAGTATATGAAAACATCAGATTCATTTTACATTTTAAATTTCAGATGAAGGCCCAAAATAAATCTGGGTCTTATAATTTAATCAACCTTTTTGACTTGTTTAATCGTTGGGTTAGGCAAGTATCTAGGAATAGCATGACATTAGTATCCAAACTTAGGCCTAGAGCTTACTTTCTTTAGACACCCTTAAGGTAACGACGTTTATTAGTTGTCCTAATAACATCGAGTTGTTTATTTAACATGGATGTTCAACAAATTTAAAACTTGTTTTAACTTACTACCATCTCAATTCAAGAGTTACATAAACCCATTTTTACATTTTTAAAAACACTTAGCTTCAATTTATGTAATGATCCAGATGTTTCAGACTATCAAAAGTTTTCAAAAAATCCATTTCATTATAGCAAATGAAAACTAGTAAACAAACACATCATAACAAGATGAACATACCACACTGTCCTAATGTATAAGATACATACGTCAATAAAATAAATTATTAGACTTTCATTTATTTATTAGACATACTTTACTCTAAAGGAAAAACAAGAAGAGGTTTCATAATTATTTGGGTTATGCCACTATCACTTGGGCTCCTTACATTGCATACATACAAACTTTTTCTATAAAGAAGTTCATATCAAAATCTATATTATCAAAATTACTCTGTATTTTACATCAATTTTCTTTAAAGAAAACTTTAGAACTAAACATCTGGCTTTTTATTCCAAATCATTTGAAATAATAATATATACACATACCTTTTGTATATCAAATCATACTTCCAAAATTTTAATCAAAATCATTGTTAAATCAGTATCAAATACTCTGTATGATTATATTATGTATTCTGGTAAAATTTCATAATCCAATTTCTCAAATATTTACTTTAAAATCTATAGAAAATACATATAGATCGAGTAACACAAAAACGATACCATGGAAATGGGTCCTACCAAGTTGTAAAATACATATGAAAGGAAATGCTCATGAGAAATGCTTACCAATTAAACACATATCTCATCCATTTTTAGTCACTTTTGAGCCACTCGAATTAGATAACATAAAAATACTTTGTTCCCGAATCAACTTGTTGATTTCGAGAGCAACCTCAAACTCGAACAAATCTTAAACTCCTTTTCAAAATATTAACGTTCATAATGGCTTTCAAATAATATTGTTATTATTTTCTCCAAAAACCTTGGAAATCATTTTCAAAGAAACCGGGATTTAAGTTCTTAAAATATCAGTTTAAATCCTCTTTGATTATAAACCATACATAGAAAATTTACACTAAACTTATTTTATTAGAACAAACTTCTAGCCCAACATTTTCACCGAACGCCTAATAGTCAAACTGTGAAATTCAATTCAAAAGCTATTATGTAACGACCCAGAATTTTACCACTTTAATTTATGAATATTTAATTAATTTCAAATATTCAATTAATAGTTTTAATAATTAAACAACCCTCGTTTAATTTATAACTAGTAGTAGAAAATTCATTTTTGAATTCGATTTACTAAATAGTTCGATGAAAAACAGAAAATGTGATCGGAAATCGTTTTTCGGATTTTCGACTTTTCATCGTCTAAAAGTCATCGAAAATGTTGTGTATACTTTAGTATATACATGCATACATGTAAAAATAACATCTGCATAGTTAATAATATTATATGGTAAATATATATTTACTTAAGTAAATAAAAAGGAGATGCGACCTTTTTCAAATTAAATTAGAATAAAAGTAAAAGAGAAACGGTGTAAGTGTATTATCACATCAAAGTACAAGGATCATTTTATTATGCAACATGTTTTCAAGTGTGTGGTACTTGGATGGATTTGGAAATGATGTGTGTAGGGGGGTGGCGTGTTATTAAAGGGCAATTTAATAATTTGCTTAATCCATTTGTGACGACCGCCCATGACCCCTGCACTGAACCTAGAGATAGTGCGCTGTAAAGTGTGCCAGGTGACCATGGACGATTGCCAGGGTAAATTAAAATAACAGAATCTATCGAATTACTCACAGCGCATGGACAAAATACAATAGAACATATATGTAGTGAAGCTTCACAGAATAGAATCTCATCAATAAAACTTCATAATAGTTTAGTACAATCATCAGAATAGTCAATACATCAAGCCTCACTACATAACTCTCAGAGAATATACAAACAGCGGAACATCCACTACATATAAGAAGATAATATGCAACCCTCCAGCTCGTCTTCGATATCAACATCGTGAGAAGCAAGAACAGCACCTGTCACCTGCTACCTAGTCTGCCCGTCCCAAAATGGACGAACAGCCCAAGGCAATAAGAATTAAAACATAAAGCCTTGAGTCAGACAACAGTCTTAGTGAGCGGTAAATTAACTAACAACATACCAAAAGAGCATAAGGAAAAGGAATAGGAATACAACCCTCCCACTCCAACCTCTTTCTACAATGATAGCCCCCAGACACACACTAAGCAGAAGCAACCATAGCAGAACATACAATTTAAAGTAAAGTAATTATCACTCGAGTCAAGGGCTATGTTTTCCAAGTACAAACCCCCAAGGCCTAAACCAAGATCAGATAAGCACCCAGAAAAATACCGCTCTTGAGACCGAATGACGATACAACCAAACATCCATGACTCTGGCTATCACTGTTATCATTGCCTTGATATCATCGTTAATTGAATGACCGGCACATTCTTTCAGCCGTCCGTCAAGGGCTAATGGAAACCCCGGTTCTAGACATAACTCCTGCACGTCATCGTGACCCGTGCCTAGGACTATCGAATCTGCCCAGAGTACTTGACTACCAATCCGTAGCCTTCAGGGACTATCGAATCTGCCCAACGTACTCTTGTTTTGAGCATGCTAGAACCTTCAACAACGATGAGATCTCAGCCTTCTAGTCATCCTCCTCGACGACTATTTCCATACTAGCTCAAGCGCCTCTCGAGCATCCATTATCCTCAAACTCGAACCATTTCACCGAGTTATCAACCTGCTTGGAATGATCCCGTCTGGATTAGACCAAGACTATCTCATATCATGCTTCGCTTCATCACATCCTCGCGAAGCCACATCTCAACATCATCATCAAATCTATGCATAAGAGCTTCATCATCCGCTACGTATGCCACAAGCAGGTTTCCAAATTCAAGAGCCTTTCTCTTAGCTTTTGAATCATCTTCGGTCTAAATCAAATCATCAATCATCTAATTCATAGCAATCAATCAAGTCAAACATTAATCCAAGCAATCAAGCATTCAAATATGATCTAAGTAGACAATTATAACAAAAATGGCAATTTCGTAATTAAAGAGTTGAAAGTCTAATAAGCATGAAAACATGAACAATATCTCTATAATCTTGATGAATGAACTTGCATAGGTTAACATGTGGTAAAATGGATGTCAAATCATCATGAACAATGAATCTATGTGGATCTACACATATGATTGATCTACACATATGATTGGGAAAATGTATGGAAATCACTATTTTAACACCAAATCAAGCCAACGATCCGATATACTCCTTTGGATCCGTGTGAGAGATAATCACCACTCACCAAATCACCTAAACAACCCCAAATCAACACGCTTCAGATCTGGACAGCGAAGGATCTAACTTGATCTATCACCAATCCGCTTCAAACGATGAAATCTCACTTCGAAGAATATAGATCTTCAATCTAAGCTCTTCGATCTTCGATTTGATCTTCAATATGGATGGAAGGAATCACTAGATTAGAGTGGAGAAAAGAAGTGAAGAAGTGTAGAAGTCGAGCTCTCAAAATGGCAGCACTTCGTCGCTTCGAAATCCGGATCCCAAAAATGAAGAGAAATGGACGAGTATTTATAGGCTGAAACTTAGGTCGTCTGCCTCTATAAGTCGTCTCCGACTTATCCCTATCTCCGACCTACGACTCAACAGGTATACGACCTAACGCCTAACGACTTAAAGCAATGCGCATCTGCGACTTAATATGCCAGCGACCTACGACCTAGCAGCATCTCCGACCTAACCTCCACGCGACTTAACAGGGTTGCGACTTAAGCCCCTCAGTCCTACGACTTAACAACTCAACAACAGGTGCGACCTAACTGAGATGCGCCTTGACGACCTACCACTTAACTCGACCCAACGAGTTACGACCTAATCCCTTAAGCATCCACGCGACCTAACATAAGTCGCGGACAAACTGGGATACGACCTAACTCCTAAGTCGGTCACGACTTAACACATAACAGATCAGTGCCTTCATTCGACTTACGACTTAGTGAGACAATCCATCCCACGACTTAAAGAGGTTACGACCTACGACTTAGCAACAGGAGCGACCTAACACACACGCGACATACTATCTTAACCAGGCTACGACCTAACCCCTTAGGTCGTCTAACGACCTAGCTATACACATGATCTAACTGGGACATGACTTAACCTCTTACGACCTAACTCCTAAGTCTTCTACGACTTATCCTACTTAGGTCGTTTACTACTATCCCAGCCTCCTTAGGTCGCTGCCGACCTATCCCTTAGCTCGCTCAAAACCTTAACTTGGTCAGTCTTCTTAGGTCGGTCCTAACCTTAAGTCGTCTACTATCCTAAGTCGTCTCAATATCTTAAGTCGTACACTTCCTAAGTCGGTCACTCGACCTAAGCCACCCCATACGACCTAATTTCCCAATGATTTATTCCAATGCCTAGGTCGCTTCAAACCTTCCTACGACCTAAGACTTAGACTCTAGACGACTTATCAACAAATGTGACCAATAGTCAACTGTTCTACGATGTTTCGATCCGTAAAAATACGGGTCGTTACATTCTCTCCCCCTTAGGAATTTTGCCCCCGAAATTCCAAACAAACAGAGCAATCAATGACTATTCTGCATGCCTACCATCCATAGCAATCAACAAACCATGCATCCAATTCTAGCTTAGCATGCAGAATTCTAAGACTTAGAACAAGTTACAATTTCGTTAGATGACACGACACCTTAGGGCCATACCTTGAAGAGTTCAGGATGAGCTGCCTTCATCCTCTCTTCCACCTCCCACGTACAGTCGTTATCATCATCACTCCATTGTATCTTGAGCAACTTAACTATCTTCCTCCTAAGCTGTTTCATGTCGGTTTCCACAACACGAAGCAGCTTACGAGGTCTCTTATCGACTGGATCAACTTCGAAATCTTCACAGCTATCAGCAGAAACCACTGTATTTGAGTCGTGCACATACTTCCGTAGATATGATACATGAAAAACATTGTGCACACTCGACATCTTCTCAGGTAACTCCAATCTATAGGCGAGCTTTCCAATTCGCTCGATAATCGGGAATGGTCCAACAAATCTCGGAGTCAATTTTCCTTTCTTCCCGAATCGAATAACATTCTTCAGTGGAGAAATCTTCAAAAAAACCATATCACCTACGTCGAATTCCAAATCCTTACGACGCTTATCGGCATAACTCTTCTGACGGTCTTGGGCTGTCTTCATTCGTTGCCGAATGATCTCTATAAAATCTGTAGTCTGTCGAATCATCTCTGGCCCAAGCATCAGCTTTTCTCCTGTCTCTAACCAACATGTCGGAGAGTTACACGGTCTTCCATACAATGCCTCATACGGTGCCATACCAATGCTTGACTGGTAACTGTTGTTGTATGCAAATTCCACCAAATGAAGGTGATCTTCCCATGATCCTCCAAAATCCAAAACACAAGCTCTGAGGAGATCTTCCAAAACTCGGTTGACTCTCTCTGTCTGACCATCTGTTTGAGGGTGATAAGCTGTACTCAAACACAACTCGGTTCCCAAAACTTCCTGGAAGCTCTTCCAAAACCCACTAGTGAACAATGGATCTCGATCGCTCACTATACTATTCGGAATACCATGGAATCGAACTATCCACTTAATATACAACTCAGCCAACTTTGATGCAGTCCTAGTCGATCGAACAGGAATGAATCTGGCACTCTTAGTCAAACGATCTACGATGACCCAAATCACTTCATTTCCCATTCTTGTTCTAGGTAGTCCATCAATAAAATCCATCGACACTTGCTCCCACTTCCATGTAGGAACTTCTAATGGCTGAAGCAATCCACTTGGCTTCCTCTGTTCGGCTTTTACCAACTGACAGTTCATACACTTGGAAATAAAATTTCCAACATCCTTCTTCATGCCTTCCCAGTAGTAGGTTCTCTTCATATCCCGATACTTCTTATTTACACCTGGATGAATTGTCAACTTCGAGTGATGACTTTCCTTTAAGACTTCACTTCTCAATTCATCTATATCGGGAACAACTAGTCGTCCTTGCTTCCGAAGCCAACCCTCTCGATCGACCTCGAATCCTTTATCCTTTTCTGGATCCAATCCAGATTCCAATTCACGGATAATCTTGACAATCTTATCATCTCGCTTTTGACTCTCGCCTATCCTTTCCACAAGAGTCGGTCTTATCGATAAGTTTGCCAACATCTCAGGTTCCAATTCGCATCTAGGCCTGAAGTCAAATCCAGCTAAATACTCGAGATTCTTTCATTCTGAAAACATGGCTCCCAATCCTGCATGTCTTCGACTTAACGCATCTGCCACTGCGTTACCTTTTCCCGGAGTATAAGCTATACCAAAATCATATGATGCTAAAAACTCTAGCCAATGTTGCTGCCGAAGATTCAAATCCTTTTGGGAGAAAAGATACTTCAACGACTTATGATCTGCAAACAACTCGAATCGAACTCCTAACAGATAATGTCTCCACATCTTCAGAGCAAAAACAATCGCCGCTAACTCCAAATCATGAGTCGGGTAATTCCTTTCATGCGACTTCAGTTGTCGACTTGCATACGCAACAACTTTATCTCTCTGCATCAGCACTGCTCCAAGTCCAGTACCACATGCGTCGGTGTAAACCACCATCTCATCATTCCCACTAGGAATAGACAAAACAGGAGCACTTGTCAATCGCTCTTTCAGGATTCCGAAAGCTTGCTCACACTTAGCTTCCCATCTGAACACTTGGTTCTTCTTTGTCAATCCTGTTAACGGTGCAGCCACCTTGGAAAAGTCTTTGATAAACCGTCGATAATATCCTGCTAATCCAAGAAAACTTCTCACATCAGATGCATTCTTAGGTCTAACCCAATCCTGAATTGCTGCCACCTTAGCGGGATCAACCGCTATTCCATTTCCAGAAATCACATGGCCTAAGAACCTCACTTCACTCTTCCAGAAGTGACACTTCGAAAACTTAGCCTTCAGCTGATGTTTCCGCAAGATTTCCAAAACAACACACAAGTGCGTCTTGTGCTCTTCTTCTGTTCTGGAATAAATCAGAATATCATCCACGAACACAAGTACGAACTTGTTCAACTGATCTTTGAACACTCTATTCATAAGATCCACAAAATATGCTGGCGCGTTAGTCAACCCAAACGGCATTACCAGCCACTCAAAGAAACCGGATGGTGTTCGAAAAGCAGTCTTCGGCACACTATCCTTTGCCACTCTCAACTGGTGAAATCCCGTTGCCAAATCCATCTGAGAAAACACCTTAGCTTCGTGAAGCTGATCAAACAAGTCATCTATCCTCGGCAATGGATACTTGTTCTTCTTAGTCACTTTATTCAGCTCACGATAATCCACACACAATCTCAACGATCCATCTGCTTTGGTTGCGAACACAACTGGTGCACCCCATTCGGACACACTACGCCGAATGAATCCTTTCTGCAAAAGATCATCAACTTGCACCTTCAACTCATGTTGTTCCCTAGGCGCCATCCGCCTAAGAGGCATCACAACAGGTCTGGCTCCTTCAACTAGATCTATACGAAACTCGATCTCTCTATGCGGCGGCAACCCTTTGACCTCGTCAAAGACATCCTCGAATCCATTCGCGATTGGCACCGATGACAGTCCATCCCGTGGAACAACCAGCGAATACATGAAGCTCATAAAGACGCCTTCTTCATGCTTACATCGTATCACAATCTTTCGCCCCTCCACATTCTCAACTGTCACCTCCAACCTTTCGCAATCAACCTTTGCCGCATACTTCCTAAGCCATTCCATACCCAAAATAATTCCGAACCCCGCAAAGTTCAGAACAAAACAATCACAAACAAAAGAGCAACCATGACTCGACACAATCAGACCACGGCATAACATACACAAACAAGACGAACCCCCAACTGGATTAGTCACAACCAATGGCCTATCAACAATATCCGGTTCTAAACCCAACCGGCCTACAAGTTCACTACAAACAAACGAATGCGACGCCCCAGTATCAAACAACACTCTAACTGGAACACCACATAGGAAAAGAGTACCTTGAACCACTACACTCTTCCCTTTCTCCTCAGCGGTAGGAGCTTTCGAAGACGACGGAACAGCTCCCAAAGCATAAGCTTGCACAATCTGCTTGTCCTTCCGCGGTTCTGGACAATTCTTCCTGATATGCCCCGGCTTGTCACAGTTGTGACACTTCATCGGCACCTTCGGATTCTTACAATCCTTCGAGAAATGGCCCTTCTACTGACAGTTGTAGCAGGTCACTTCGCCCTTCAGCTTCTTCTGGCCATCCTTACCCTTCTGCTGTTGCTGCCTCCTCTTCTTATTTCCACCCTGCTGAGGTTTAGACTCTCCCCTGGTCATAGCAACAACAGATCCTTCCTTAGGAAACAGACTCTCATGCCTGAGAGCTTTCTCCACAAGCTTCTCAAATGAATCGTCCAAATGATCCACCAGCTGTCTCCCAAGATAGCTGTCCAAGCCTGTCACAAACTTCTCATTCTTCTGATATGCAGATTCAATATATGACCGGGCATACTTGGACAAAGCTTCAAACTCAGAAACATACTCAAGAACTGGTCTCCCACCTTGCTTGAGCTCCACAAACTTCTTGAACAGAACAGACTTCTGAGCTGTAGAAATGAACTTAGCTTCAAATCTGACTTGGAATTGCTCCCAAGTAATCTCTTCCTCCGGAGTATTGATGGTAATAGAGTTCCACCAATCAGAGGCTCTCCCTTGAAGTTGTCTTGATGCCAACTTCCTCTTAGTTGCATCCTCGATTCCCAAGTCACCAAAGATCCTTCTACAAGCATCTATCCACCTCTGGACCTCAATGGTTGATTCTGTTCCCAAGAAAACCTTTCCTCCAAGAGCAGTATAGTCCTTACACAACTTAGCAAAATCCACCGGTCTTGGAGTTTGAACTTGAACTCCAACATCCACCGATGGCCCCGGAGCTGGCATCCTTCTCATGATCGAAGTCATCATAGCTTCGAACATAGCAGCATAATCAGCAGCCCCCTCAATAGCACGGCCTTCCCTAGCAGCTGGTCTCCCTCTTCGACTCATTCTTAATATCTATAAAAAGGAATGATCAGAACATCTAGAGAAACAACTGCATAAAGGACTCAAACTCTACTAAGCCACTATATATTATATAGTAATCATCCATCAAAATACAATTACGTCTCTCTTACGTAGTTACGTCAGCGAGCGTTGGGTAAAATCGATTAACCAAAGCTCTGATACCAAATGTGACGACCGCCCATGACCCCTGCACTGAACCTAGAGATAGTGCGCTGTAAAGTGTGCCAGGCGACCATGGACGATTGCCAGGGTAAATTAAAATAACAGAATCTATCGAATTACTCACAGCGCATGGACAAAATACAATAGAACATATATATAGTGAAGCTTCACAGAATAGAATCTCATCAATAAAACTTCATAATAGTTGAGTACAATCATCAGAATAGTCAATACATCAAGCCTCACTACATAACTCTCAGAGAATATACAAACAGCGGAACATCCAGTACATATAAGAAGATAATATGCAACCCTCCAGCTCGTCTTCGATATCAACATCGTGAGAAGCAAGAACAACACCTGTCACCTGCTACCTAGTCTGCCCGTCCCAAAATGGACGAACAGCCCAAGGCAATAAGAATTAAAACATAAAGCCTTGAGTCAGACAACAGTCTTAGTGAGCGGTAAATTAACTAACAACATACCAAAAGAGCATAAAGAAAAAGGAATAGGAATACAACCCTCCCACTCCAACCTCTTTCTACAGTGATAGCCCC
Organism: Allium fistulosum; assembly: GCA_030737815.1. Lineage (NCBI taxonomy): Eukaryota > Viridiplantae > Streptophyta > Magnoliopsida > Asparagales > Amaryllidaceae > Allium > Allium fistulosum. The sequence continues at coordinate 14,570,712 of JASFAW010000014.1, forward strand.
CAGACACACACTAAGCAGAAGAAACCATAGCAGAACATACAATATAAAGTAAAGTAATTATCACTCGAGTCAAGGGCGATGTTTTCCAAGTACAAACCCCCAAGGCCTAAACCAAGATCAGATAAGCACCCAGAAAAATACCGCTCTTGAGACTGAATGACGATACAACCAAACATCCATGACTCTGGCTATCACTGTTATCATTGCCTTGATATCATCGTTAATTGAATGACCGGCACATTCTTTCAGCCGTCCGTCAAGGGCTAATGGAAACCCCGGTTCTAGACATAACTCCCGCACGTCATCGTGACCCGTGCCTAGGACTATCGAATCTGCCCAGAGTACTTGACTACCAATCCGTAGCCTTCAGGGACTATCGAATCTGCCCAACGTACTCTTGCTTTGAGCATGCTAGAACCTTCAACAACGATGAGATCTCAGCCTTCTAGTCATCCTCCTCGACGACTATTTCCATACTAGCTCAAGCGCCTCTCGAGCATCCATTATCCTCAAACTCGAACCATTTCACCGAGTTATCAACCTGCTTGGAATGATCCCGTCTGGATTAGACCAAGACTATCTCATATCATGCTTCACTTCATCACATCCTCGCGAAGCCACATCTCAACATCATCATCAAATCTATGCATAAGAGCTTCATCATCTGCTACGTATGCCACAAGCAGCTTTCCAAATTCAAGAGCCTTTCTCTTAGCTTTTGAATCATCTTCAGTCTAAATCAAATCATCAATCATCTAATTCATAGCAATCAATCAAGTCAAACATTAATCCAAGCAATCAAGCATTCAAATATGATCTAAGTAGACAATTATAACAAAAATGGCAATTTCGAAATTAAAGAGTTGAAAGTCTAATAAGCATGAAAACATGAACAATATCTCTATAATCTTGATGAATGAACTTGCATAGGTTAACATGTGGTAAAATGGATGTCAAATCATCATGAACAATGAATCTATATGGATCTACACATATGATTGATCTACACATATGATTGGGAAAATGTATGGAAATCACTATTTTAACACCAAATCAAGCCAACGATCCGATATAGTCCTTTGGATTCGTGTGAGAGATAATCACCACTCACCAAATCACCTAAACAACCCCAAATCAACATGCTTCAGATCTGGACAGCGAAGGATCTAACTTGATCTATCACCAATCCGCTTCAAACGATGAAATCTCACTTCGAAGAATATAGATCTTCAATCTAAGCTCTTCGATCTTCGATTTGATCTTCAATATGGATGGAAGGAATCACTAGATTAGAGTGGAGAAAAGAAGTGAAGAAGTGTAGAAGTCGAGCTCTCAAAATGGCAGCACTTCGTCGCTTCGAAATTCGGATCCCAAAAATGAAGAGAAATGGACGAGTATTTATAGGCTGAAACTTAGGTCGTCTGCCTCTATAAGTCGTCTCCGACTTATCCCTATCTCCGACCTACGACTCAACAGGTATACGACCTAACGCCTAACGACTTAAAGCAATGCGCATCTGCGACTTAATATGTCAGCAACCTATGACCTAGCAGCATCTCCGACCTAACCTCCACGCGACTTAACAGGGTTGCGACTTAAGCCCCTCAGTCCTACGACTTAACAACTCAACAACAGGTGCGACCTAACTGAGATGCGCCTTGACGACCTACCACTTAACTCGACCCAACGAGTTACGACCTAATCCCTTAAGCATCCACGCGACCTAACATAAGTCGCGGACAAACTGGGATACGACCTAACTCCTAAGTCGGTCACGACTTAACACATAACAGATCAGTGCCTTCATTCGACTTACGACTTAGTGAGACAATCCATCCCACGACTTAAAGAGGTTACGACCTACGACTTAGCAACAGGCGCGACCTAACACACACGCGATATACTATCTTAACCAGGCTACGACCTAACCCCTTAGGTCGTCTAACGACCTAGCTATACACACGATCTAACTAGGACACGACTTAACCTCTTACGACCTAACTCCTAAGTCTTCTACGACTTATCCTACTTAGGTCGTTTACTACTATCCCAGCCTCCTTAGGTCGTTGCCGACCTATCCCTTAGCTCGCTCAAAACCTTAACTTGGTCAGTCTTCTTAGGTCGGTCCTAACCTTAAGTCGTCTACTATCCTAAGTCGTCTCAATATCTTAAGTCGTACACTTCCTAAGTCGGTCACTCGACCTAAGCCACCCCATACGACCTAATTTCCCAACGATTTATTCCAATGCCTAGGTCGCTTCAAACCTTCCTACGACCTAAGACTTAGACTCTAGACGACTTATCAACAAATGTGACCAATAGTCAACTGTTCTACGATGTTTCGATCCGTAAAAATACGGGTCGTTACACCATTTAAAAAAAACAGTTTCTTTTTTTTCCTTCTCGTTTTTCACTTCATTTCTCATTTCAAACTTTTTCCTCCACTTTCCAAAGTCCATTTCCACTTTAATGGTTTCCAAGAAACTTTCTACGTTAGGAAAAAAATCCTTTTTCCCTTTTTAAATCCTTAAAACTCTTCTCTTCCTTCTACATCTCCTTCTCCGCCAAGAACAAGCCTAAATTCCCCCTTACAACCCATGGCTAAGCCCATTAAGCCTAAGACCGAACCCATTTTCCCCTTTTGGCCTCCAAAAAAACCATCTTATACATGTAGAATCCGAGTTCTGGGGTCGAAAGAAAAAAGTGGTGGTAGTTTGTTTGATTTGTGTTAGTTTGGTGAGTAAAAATCTCACCTTTGAAACCAAAGTTCTTAACTTTTTATATGTTGTAAATAGTTGTGCTGGTTGTTAGTTTGAAAGTGATGTTGCTTGTATATATACGTCTTTTTATGCAGTGTTTGTTATGGACTTAAAATAAAGTCAAAATGATAAGTGATGGTTTGAAAGTGACGACCTTTACTTATGAATGGATGTGTTTATACTGCATACATGTTTTGTGCTCATGTATATGGATGTTGGAAGCTAAGGAGAGTGTTAGTACTTGAATTTGTTCATGTTGAGACATGAAGATCCTTTGTGTTTAAATTTGTTTACTTACTTTATTTTCTAGAAAAGTTTTATAAAGTTTTAAACTTTACTTTTTAGTTTTAAAAAAATTCTTATACAAAGTTTATAGTAAGTTAAAACATAAAAGGGTAAAGTCTTGAAGGCTATTTGGTATATAAAACTAGTTTTGAAGTTATGGTATCCATATGAATAGTCGCTATGGATGTAGTTCGTAAAACGAACACTTTTGTGCAAATTAAAAGTGTTTTCTTTTTAAGTATTTTTGGAATTTTTTTTCAAACATATTATAAGTAGTTAAAGGTAATTAATACTTATCAATTAAGTAAAGGTTTAATGATGATTTAATTTGTTAATTAAGTAAAGATAATTAGTACTTAATTATTAGTTAAGTAAAGATAATTAGTACTTAATTTATTAATTAAGTAAGGTAATTATTATTAATTGATTAAGTAAAAGTTAATTAATTTATTGATTAAGTAAAGGTTAATTAATTTATTGATTGTTATTTAAGTAAGGTTTAATTAATAATAATTAGTTAATTAATCAAGGTTTAATTATTAATTAATTATTAATCAAGCAGGATTATTTATTAATTAGTTATTAATTCAGTTAGAATTTAATTAATTTTTAATTAAGATTTAATTATTAAATAAAGATTTTATTTTTAATTATTTTAATTTTAAGAATCAATTTGTTTAAAAATCAGTCTTCTTTTTTAAAGAGTGGTTTAAATATAAAGGATTCTCTTTATTTGTGCCTTTAAGTAACCAAACAAATATGGAACTGATTATTGATGACATCTGTTTGGCAGAATAAATCCCCATATTTTTATAATTAAATTGAATAAATTATCAATGACATGTTTTGAAGAATAAATCCCCGTCCTGCTATAATTAAATAAAATAGAATATTAATGATATCCGTTTAGCAGAATAAATTCCCGTTCTGCTATAATTAAATGGAATTGATTATTGTTATATCTGTTTAGCAGAATAAATCCCCGTTCTGCTATTAAATTAATTTGGACATTTAGTTTTATGCCAGTTGATTTGTATGAGATAAATGACACTACTATTGATGATTAGTTATTGATTTTATTTACATATATGCTTACTTATGTAAATACCAGTTATGTGACTTGAAAAGTCAAATTGAATTAAATGGTAACTTGATTTAGTACTATTGTGGTCGCTAAGCCTATTTTCGAATTGTTAAAGTTATGGATTTAAAATAACTTAAATTTTATAACAATTTGAGGTTAAGTGTTTATAAATGTTGTTTTAAGTAAGTTATTTAATTATATTATTAATGATACTTTAAGTTATTTAATTATATTACTAAAGCTGTTTTAAGTTAGTTAATTGGTTTAGTTCCGTTTATAATCAATTAATTATTTTATTAATGATGTGTTTAAAGATAATTAATTATTTTATTAATGATGTGTTTAAAGATAATTACTTATTTTATTAATGATGTTTTAAAGTAATTAATTATTTACTTATAATGTTTAAGAGTAATTAATTAATTGAACTAAGGTGTTTTAAAATGATAAATTGTTTTATAAAAAAGGATTTTACATAGAAGAGAAAAAAATGATATTCTATAAAGGAGATTTTAAATGATATTTTGGTAAAGAAGTTTTATAAGGAGTTTATATATCATTTTAGAGATTTATAAAGAAATTAATTTAGAGATTTATAAATGTATTTGTAAACATGAAATGGGTTTATAGAAAGGTAATTTTATAAAAGAAATGAGATTTGATTTTGGTAATTAATCCTTCTTAATTATGGCAGTATGGAGATATTCTTTTCATACTTAACACCGTAGGATAGTGGTTTGGTTTATAGTAAGGAATATTTTGAATAATATTTGTTTGGCCCATTTAAGTATGATTTTGGAAAAGAGGAAATCTTCCCTAAGTTTTGTTAATATACTTATACCATTGAAATAAGCATATGGGTACTTTCTAGGTAGTGAAAATATAATGGTTTTTAATATACTTATACCAGTGAGATAAGTATATCAATATTTTCCCAAGTATTGAAAATAGTATAAGGGGTTTGCGAATATATCTTTTGTGAAGGTATTTTGAATCAAATAATTGAAAGAGAATCAAAGATTTGTTATAAAGGCTTAGTGGATCCCGTATGGAATTAAATCTATGATTGATTGCTTTTTATTTGATAGTTAAATAACCGAATATCAAATCTTGGCCAAAAATATAACTCTGGAAATATCTAGGAGAAACACGGGAGTTATATGGCACAGTCATCTTCGACGATGACGTACTGTGCGTATAAATCTCGTTTTGTTCTCCTAGGACAAATGATAAGGAAATCCGTCCACTTAAACGGTTAGAAGGTGATCTTCGCTCTTATTAATTGTCTGATTATTTCTGAAAAAACCGAAGTTGAGTTTACCGAAAACAATCGAATGTTGGTTTGAAAAGACTAGGATTAGATAAGTATGAATTATCCAAAAACCACTTCAGACCAACTCAAGTGTTTTATTGAAGACATCTTAAAGATGATGGAATCGAAGACGTAGCTCTTTGAAGTGCAAGGGCTACTTGCTACTAATCTTGAGGGTGATTCCAAAATGGATGTAGAGTAGCGCCTTCGGTTTGTTTATATCCTGAACAACTTATATGGGAAAATAATGACACTGCATTGTTGCTTGGAGGGCAGTGTTAACATTCCAAGTGGGATTTTTTAAGAGAGGAAAAGGATAAATCATGGCTTCACAAGCCTCATAACCCGGTAATGACTAAAATATGGGATATGTAGCAGAGGTATGTGGTTCATTACCATTAGGAGCAGTCATTCCTCGATCTAGAATCGATATTTATGGATTTGGTATGCACACGGAAGTGGGGCCATGGCTGGTGCACATTGTTTTCGAGCCTTGGTCCCCGGGAATGATGTAATCTGATATGCCTTGATAACAGCCGGCTTTGTGTTGGCAGGGGGTCCATGTGAGGCTCTTGGTACATTTTTCTAGAGGTGTACTATGGCAGACGGTACCCCAATAGCCTTACCATTGATGGAAATCCAATCTCCACTATGTGCCTTACGGACTTAGTTGTGTCCAACTACAGGAATGTGAGATGTAAGTATTTTAGTTGTTATATTTTTTTTTCATCCCCTAGATATTAATATAATATCACTGGATTTATAATAAAAGTGATTTGGTTATCATAAGGTAAAAACCCGTTCGTGTTTATATGCGGCATGGTCTTACGAGATAACTTTATTTCTGAAAAGTTTTATAACATTAAGTAATCCATTTGATTTGTTTATCATGCTGGTTTTACCAGACTTATCCAGGCATTAATTTTCTTTTAATGCTCATGTCAGCCCGAGCATATTTTCCAGATTTAGCTAGACACTTTAGAGCTTCAGGAGACGAGCTGGATCCTCTAAGGCTCTTCATGTATTTTCTTTTCCACTATTTTTTCCTTGTTGTATTTATTAAAAATTATAAGGAAGAGTTGTTATAACTGTCCAGGGTATGAGGATAGGATAATTGTACTCTGATTGATGTATGTATACAAAATTTTCTTTTTCTAATAAATAGTACAGGTCACACGGTTACGGTCCCGATCGGAGAGACGGGGCAGAAATCGCATGTCATGAGTCCCTTTGCCGCACAACGATGGAATGGACTCTAGCATGGAATGGACCGAAGAATATAAAAGTCCTTGACCGGAGAGTCGGTGCCAGAGAATATAAAGTCCTCGACCGGAGAGTCAAGGCCGGAGAATATAAAAGTCCTCGACCGGAGAGTTGAGGCGGGAGAATATAAAAGTCCTCAACCGAAGAGTCGAGGCCGGAGAATATAAAGTCCTCGACTAGGGATCGAGGCCAGAGAAGGATACCCCACGGATTAAGTCCTTACCGGAGAGTCGAGGCCAGAGTAGGATAAAATAACTTGGATTTGAGTTACAGGACCCAGAGAGGTCCTAGATCTGGGTACGGACCAGGTGAGGTCCCGGATATAGATTATAGGACCCGACTCTAGTTATGGACCCGGCGAGGTCCCAGCTATGGATTATAGGACCCGGAGAGGTCCCGGGCTTGGATGAATTGATCCGGAGAGATCACATATTCGATTAACGGATCTAAGGCTATTCAAAACACACCATCCAAAGCAAGGCATGTTTTGGAGGGCAAATGTTAACTCGCCTTTTGGCAAGGCCGTAGACAAGCGGATTTAACTAAATCGGTTGTCGAGACTGGAATACGATGGATTTTAATCAATTGGATGGATAGACAATCAATCATGGATGGTAATCATGATTATGAAGCCGGGATTCGGCATATTCGATGGACAAAAGTCGCGGGATACTCGAAATATGAGTTTTGACAAAAGTTGAGTTGTCGTGGGTTGCCTGGAGTTTGCTTCGAGTTCTATTTGGACTTGCTTCGGGTTTTCTTGATGGTTTCTTCGAGTCATCCAGGGTAATGCTCTGGGTTGGCATGTTGGAGTCTGGGGTGGGTCGACAAGTTGGAATCTCGAGTGGGTCGGCAAGTTGGAGTCTCGAGTGGGTCGGCAAGTTGGAGTCTGGAGTGGGTCGGCATGTTGGAGTCTGGAGTGGGTCGACATGTTGGAGTCTCGAGTGGGTCGGCATGTTGGAGTCTCGAGTGGGTCGACAAGTAGGAGTCTGGAGTGGGTCGGCAAGTTGGAGTCTGGAGTGGGTCGGCATGTTGGAGTCTCGAGTGGGTCGGCATGTTGGAGTCTCGAGTGGGTTGGCAAGTTGTAGTCTCGAGTGGGTCGGCAAGTTGTAGTCTCAAGTGGCTCGGCAAGTTAGAGTCTCGAGTGGCTCGGCAAGTTGGAGTCTCGAGTGGGTCGGCATGATGGAGTCTCAAGTAGGTCGGCAAGTTAGAGTCTCGAGTGGGTCGGCAAGTTGGAGTCTCGAGTGGGTCGGCAAGTTGGAGTCTCGAGTGGGTCGGCAAGTTGGAGTCTCGAGTGGGTCGGCATGTTGGAGTCTCGAGTGGGTCGGCAAGTTGGAGTCTCGAGTGGGTCGGCAAGTTGGAGTCTCGAGTGGGTCGGCATGTTGGAGTCTCGAGTGGGTCGGCATGTTGAAGTCTCGAGTGGGTCGGCATGTTGGAGTCTCGAGTGGGTCGGCATGTTGGAGTCTCGAGTGGGTCGGAAAGTTGGAGTCTCGAGTGGGTCGGCATGATGGAGTCTCGAGTGGGTTGGCAAGTTGGAGTCTGGAGTGGGTCGGCATGTTGGAGTCTGGAGTGGGTCGGCATGTTGGAATCTCGAGTGGGTCGGCAAGTTGGAGTCTCGAGTGGGTCGGCAAGTTGAAGGCTCGAGTGGGTCGGCAAGTTGGAGTCTCGAGTGGGTCGGCATGTTGGAGTCTCGAGTGGGTTGGCATGTTGGAGTCTCGAGTGGGTCTGCATGTTGGAGTCTGGAGTGGGTTGGCATGTTGGAGTCTGGAGTGGATCGGCATTTTACATACTCCAGGAAAGTAGTGGTCGGCTATATGGACTCGATTATGGTCCTAATGGGCCCGGATCACTCAGGAAGCCCAATAACTCGGATTTTGCCTATAAATACAGCAAGCGGGGCTTCGGAAAAGAGATCTTCATCCTGTTTACCTTTTCTTCCTCATTAAGGCTACTCTACCATAATTGTTTTGAAAACTCCAGATTGTAACTGTAATTGATTCTCATATCAATAAAAAGGAAAATTTTGGAGTGGACGTAGGCCAGAGTCAGCCGAACCACTATAAATCCACTGTTTTTTCTGCTCTCTTTTTAATTTTTACTGCTCTTCATATTTATACTCTCTACATACACTTTATATGTTATCTGTGACTGTTAGTTGGTGCTTTCATTTAGTTTGGGTGTTAGTGACCAATTTTGGTGCTAACACCGATCATGCACTACCTTTCGGGCTTACATGAGAATGGTACAGAGCATGGCGAGTGTACACACTTACGTGTGAACACTTGACTCTAGGTGTTTCTTATTTTCATAAAAGCTTTTTTTTCTTTTTGTTTTTTTATGAAGAGAGAGTTTTGCAAAATCATCTTAGCACCACTTAACATAGAAGATCAAAAACATTATCGTCTTTACTTTAAATCAACCACTCTTTTAAGCAAGGATTACAATTAGGACATACTTCATAATTATCGCCTATGAATCTTCCGATATACTAGTTAAACCATCGTTACTTGTAATCAAACTTTATTTTTATTTTTTTTGAGACAAATAAATTTTCAAAAATTTCAATTTAATAACCAAAAACATATACTTATCCTATAGTGTTTCTTTAAAAGTAAATCAATATGCTAAAAAAAAGAAAATCCGTTTTGGGATTTTTTTTTAGTTTTGAGTTTTGAAAAGAAAATGCAAAAAATAAACCATGAAAAATAAAAAAAGAACATGAGACTCCCCCATACTTGATTTTGACTGTGTCCCTATAGTCAATGCATGATATAATGAGTGTAACGGGAAAAAATATGTACATATTTACAAACGATGGTTAACATTTCTTACCAAACGTAGTATGGCTCATGAAGAGTCATGAACTCCTCCTCTGATCACTCACCAACTCCAGGTAAGGCTTTAAACGATGACCATTGACTTTAAAAATTGATCCATCCCTAGGGTTTTCTATTTCTATGGCACCGTGTGGAAAAACAGTACGTACGATGTACGGTCCCGTCCACCTTGATTTTAACTTCCCAGGGAACAAATGAAGTCGAGAGTCATACAAAAGGACTTTTTGGTTTAGCGAAAATGTTTTCCTTAGGATTGACTTATCATGAAAAAGTTTTGTTCTTTCTTTGTAAATTTTCTTGTTTTCATACGCTCGTTCCTAATCTCCTCCAATTCATTGATTTGCAATTTTCTATTTTCGCCAGCTTTCTCAAGATCAAAATTTATGTTCTTAATCGCCCACAACGCTTGATGTTCAAGTTCGACGGGTAAATGGCATGCTTTACCATAACAAGCCTAAAAGGTGACATTCCAAGATTGGTTTTGTACGCAGTTCTATAAGCCCAAAGCGCATCTGTTAATTTTTGTGACCAATCTTTTCAATTTTTATTCACAGTTTTCTCCAAAATTTGTTTGATTTGACTATTTGAAACTTCAACCTGACCATAAGTTTGAGGATGATACGGAGTGGATAACTTGTGGGTTATCGAATATTTCTTCTTTAGAGTTTCAAATGAACGATTACAGAAATGGGTTCCATTGTCGCTTATGATTGTGCGAGGTGTTCCAAACCTCGAAAAGATATATTCTTTTATGAATTTCACAACAACTTTATGGTTATTTGTTTTACAAGGAATGGCTTCAACCCATTTAGAGATGTAATCAATATTAAGAAGAATGTACAGATTTCCGAAAGAGTTGGGAAATGGTCCCATAAAATCAATACCCCAAACATCAAAGATTTTGATTGAAAGAATGGGGTTCAAAGGCATCATATTTCATCGAGAGATTCTTTCTAATATTTGGCAGCGATAGCAAGTTTTACAAAACTTGAATACAACTTTGAAAAGCGTAGGCCAGTAAAAACCACATTGAAGCACTTTTTCCGCGGTTTTCTTCGAACCGAAGTGATCACCACATGCTTGGTCATGAGAAAACAAAAGAACACTTCTGATTTCACAATCAGGAATGCAACATCGAATGATTTGGTCGGAACAGTACTTAAACAAGTATGGATCATCCTAGTAGAAGTACTTGAGTTGGGAAAGAAATTTATATTTATCTTGTTTCGACCGAAATAAAGTAGTTTCCTTAGTGACTAGATAGTTCACTATGTTGGCATACCATGGATCGACAGAAATAGAAAGGATTTGTTCATCAGGAAAGTTCACGTTAATCGATAAAGAAGATGGTGCGTTTGGAAGACGCGACAGAAAATCAACGATGACATTGTCGGATCCTTTTTTGTCTTTGATCGTAAGGTCAAATTCTTTGAGTAGAATGATCCAACAAATCAAACTATACTTAGCATCCTTTTTAGCGAAAAAGTACCTAAGAGCGGAATGGTCAGTGTAAACAGTAATGTGCGAGCCAATCAAATAATGTCGTAATATTTCGAGTGCAAAGCCACCGCTAGAAGCTCTTTTCAATGGTCGTGTAATTGAGTTAAGCATCGTTAAGAGTCATACTAGCGTAGTAGATGACATGAAGAATTTTGTTGATGTGTTGTCCTAAGACAACACCAACCGCGTAGTTAAAAGCATCACACGTTATTTCGAAAGGAAGATCCTAATTGGGTGAGCAAATGATGGGAGCGGAAATGAGTTCGTTTTTGAGACGTTTCGAAAGCAGAAACACAGTCAAAATTAAATTCAAATGGCATGTCTTTTCCAAGAAGAGTCGTCAGAGGTCGGCGATTTTACTAAAGTCTTTCACAAAGCGTCGATAAAAACCAACATGTCCAAGGAATGAACGAATGTCCTTGACATATTTGGGAATGGATAGATTTGCAATTACATCAACTTTCTTTTTATCTACCTCAATGTCGTGTTTGACCATAAAATGGCATTTTTCCCAATTTAATGTTAAGTGTTTGTCCTTGCATCATTTAAGAACCAACTTGAGATGGTGTAAGCACTCGAAAAAGGAGTTTCCAAAGATGGAAAATCATCCATAAACACTTCAAGAAAGCATTCAATCATATCAGAAAAGATGCTGACTGTGCATCTTTGAAAAGTAACAGGAGCGTTTGAAAAGCCAAAAGGCATACGTTGATACGCAAAGGTGCTAAAGGGACACGTGAAAGTCATTTTCTCTCGATCTTCGGGAGCGATTGGAATTTGGTAATAACTGGAATAACCATCAAGAAAGCAATAGAATTTCATGGCCGGCTAAACGTTCAAGCATTTGGTCTATAAAAGGAAGAGGAAAGTGATCTTTACGTGTTGCAGCATTTAGTTTCCGATAATCAATGCAAACACACCAACCAGTTTGAGTACGAGTTGGAATGAGTTCGTTAGAGTCGTTCTTGATAACGGTAAGTCCAAACTTTTTAGGCACGGCATGAATTTTGCTAACCCACGAACTATCAGAGATTGGGTATATGTTTCCGTTATTGAGGAGTTGAAGAATTTCATCTCGAACCGCATCTTTCATTTTTGGCTTAAGCCTTCGTTGCTCATCACGAACAGGATTGGCATCATCAATTAAATGGATACGATGTTGAACAAGAGTGGCACTAATTCCCTTTATATTAGTGATCGACCATCCAATTGCTTCTTTTTTTTTGACAAAATTAGAAAAGGGAAGCTTCTTGATCAAGAGAGAGCGTTGAAGAGATTATGACAGGAAACGTTTCATTGCCACCTAAGTATGTGTACTTAAGGTGATCGGGAAGGGGTTTGAGATCCAACCTCGGGGGTTGCTCAATCAAAGAATTTGGTTGAAGTTCTGACTCAATAGTAAGGGGTTAAAACGGAAGAGCATTTTCAATTTAGTTAGGCTCATCTTGAAACAGTTGCTTGTATTCGTTCTCGTGTTCGTGATTTAGGTCAACTATTTCGTTATCAAAATTTTCTTGAATGAAGCTAACTTCCAACGTTTGGTCACATGGTTCGTTCGATTGATTTTCAAGATTGAAGATGTTAAGATCTAAAGTCATGTTACCAAAAAAAATTTTCATCGAACCATTTCGACGGTTGATTAGAGCATTTGAAGTAGCCAAGAAAGGTCGGCCTAAAATCAATGGAATTTGACTCATCAGGTTGTTCACGGGTTGTGTTTCAAGAGCGATGAAATCGACAAGGACTATAAATTGACCGATTTGGATGAGTACGTCCTCGATTTCTCCCACGAGTTTCTTTACCCAATGATCGGCAAATTGAAGAGTTACTTTCATCGGTTTTAGTTCACCCAAGCCAAGTTGATGGTAAACTGAATAAGGAATCAAATTGACACTCGCACCCAAATCTAGTAAGCACTTATTTATCGTTTTGTCTCCTATAGTGCACGAGATCGTCGAACATCCAAGATCTTTGTATTTAATAGGAATTGATTGAGACAAAACTTCACTGAGACCGGCAGCTAAGAAAACTTTCTTGAGTACATGAGTGTGTCGTTTTTAAGTACACAAGTCCTTAAGAAATTTAGCATAAGGGGGGATTTTTGAACGATATCAAGGAGCGGGATGTTAACTTTGACTTGTTTAAAAATTTCCAACATCTTTTCCACTTGGTCAGAGTGTTTCTTGTGTCGAAGGTGATGTGGAAATGGAACACGATACTCAGTAGGTCGGTCTACTTGAGTAGAAGAAGAATTTGGATTGGCATTTTATTCGATGTTTGGCTCAATATTTTATTCAGATTCGCTTTTTTTTGCAGTGTCAAGAGGAGCTTCCGGTAAATCGTTTGGATTAACAACTTGATTATCGATTTGTTTACCGGAATGCAAAGTCGTGATAGCATTCATTTGGTTGACATTGCTATCTGAACGATATGGGCTTGATTTGAATTCGTGTTTTGATTTCTAGGATTCGAAACTGGATGACTTGGGAATGTGCCTCGTTCATGTTCACTCACATACGTGACTAATTGACTGATTTGTATTTCACTTTTAGCAATCGATTGACTCGTATTCTGCATGTACGAGGTTAACAAATTTTGCAAATTGCTATTTAATTTGAGGCTTTGAGTGGTTGCTTAAGCCAAAGTTTCGAGACTTTTCTCAAGTGAACTCAATCGTTTATCGTCTTGGGGAGCAAAAGATTGTTGCGGTTGATTTTGAGACGAAAACATAAAATTTAATTGAAAATGATTGGGTTGAAAGGGAGGACTCGAAGCATTATTCGAAAATGCTTGAAAATTGGGACGAACCAAATTCGTGTTGGAATTATTTTGGTTCCATGCAAAGTCCGGATGATTTCTCCAACCAGGATTGTACGTTGGAGAAAACGAGTCATTTTTAACCTTATTAAAAGCATTGATTTGTTCTATCAAATTAGGGCACTAATCGGCTATGTGACTCAGATCGTTGCTTTTATAACACATTGGTTGGGAAACTTGGTTCATTTGGTTGGATGAGAAAACGTTGTCGAATTTATTGATTATTGCATCGATTTTAGCTTCCAAAGCCAAAGATGATCCAATCGAGTGTGCGCTCGATCGTGAGTAAATGAATTTTTCATTAGAATGTTCCTATTGGGATGACTTTTCGACCAAATTTTCAAGAAACTGCCAAGCATCGTTGTGATGTTGGGCGAGAAAATTGCCTTGGCACAAGATTCAAGCATGGTTCGTGAGCTATTTTCAAGTTCATCGTATAAGATTTGGCAAAGAGTCCATTTTTCGAAATTATGGTATGGACATTTTATCAAAAGCTCTTTAAATCTTTCAAAATATTTTTCGAAAGGTTCACCCCTATATTGACAATTTCGTTTCCGATTTTAGTTGTTTTTTCCAAGGGGTAGAACTTTTTTAAGAAAACTTTAACAAATTCTTCCCAAGTTTTAATCGAGTTCGATGGTCAGCTATACAACCATTTTTCAACATAATCGGTAAGGGAGAATGGAATTAATCGAAGTTTGATTCCATCATCACATAATTGTTGGAGTTTAATGGTTGCACAAACTTGTTCAAATTTTGTTAGGAAAATGTATGGGTCATCGTGTTCAAAATTGCCAAATTTTGGAAGCGTGGCAAAGTGATTGGAATGAATTTCAAAGTGATTACCCGTTGGGCCGTTAATGTGATACAAGGAATAGAAACTCTATCGGGAAAAATTCTATCCATGGGAGTTCGAGGGGCGTTTTCATTCGCCATCGTTGGAGGGTTGTTTGTTCGAGTTAAATGATTTGTTGTTGTGTCACGAGTGCAAGTACTCATGCACAAGAAAGAGTCAAGGAGAGAAAGAAGTGAGAATCGAATTAAGAGAATGAAACAAGGTTTGGAAAATGAAGTGAAAAATTGTTTTGTTTTTTTTTATAAAATTTTTTAAAAGGAAAAGTATTTACAAAGGAGAATTTATTTTTCAAAAGGGAGATTTGACTTTTGCTTTTTTTGTTGATTTTGGATTTTCAGATTTTTTCTTTTTTTTATATTTAGTTTATGCTTTTGTTTTGAAAAGATTATTTTTTTTTTGGATTTTTGTTGTTTTTTTAAGAAAAACCAACTTAAGAAAAATGCTTGTTTTTTTTGGATTTATGATTTTGTTTGAAATTTTTTTTTCAAAGGAAAAGATTTTAAAGGATTTCTTTTAAATTTTAAAAAAGAACTAAGTTAAGTAAAAAGTACATTTTTTGTTTTGGATTTTGTTATTTTTTTTATATATGCATGAGCTAATGTAACTAAATGAATGCAAGGGCTTAATTATAAATTTTCTATCCTTAGTAACTTCTAACCAAAAATTGTATAATCACACTTTTTCTGGATCCAGCAAAATAGTTCTTAGCCAGGTAACAGACATGAGTTATTGGTGCACCACAAATCACCGTAGTAATGCAACCGAAGGTTTAAATACCTTTAGAGAAACAATCACTATAAGATTTATGAATCACTGTAATACTTATATATGATTGTGTAAGGAATGCAGAATATGGATCTTAAGGCTAGAATGAACACTAGAGGTGGGGTGAATAGTGTTTATAAGAAATTACTAAATCTTTTTGAGTTATTGTTGATTTGTACACAAATGTATGCAATATTCAGACACAGATATAATCACAGAATCAAACACAGATGCAGAAATAAAGTAAATGCAGTAAAGGAAAGAACACACCGGATTTTATACTAGTTCGGAGTTACCCTACATCCAGTCCCGCCAAACTAAGTACGGATTTCCTTTCAAAAGCAATTGTACAATTACACCCTCGGTTTCAAGGCTACGAGGTACACCCTCCAGAATCACAACCTCTAGGTAGAGATACTTGATTTCCGGGGCAACAAGTTCACCCAATTGATTTCCAAGGATACAATCACACCTTTTCTTGCTTGATTGATTTCCAAGGCTACAATCACACCTTTTCTCGCTAGATAGATTACAAAGAAGCCTATAACTCTGAACAGCACTGGGATCTTGTTGAGATAGTGATAGAGAATCAAACCAGAGATGATCTAGTTAGATTCAATGTTGATTTCGGCATATTGATGATAGGATTTTGAATAAGAAAATGTGGAAGAAGAAGAGAAGTGAAAAACCAGAAAATCTGATCAAAAATTCGTTGAAACCAACCCCTATTTATAGAAGAACAACAGCCATGTCTATTCATGAAAGGTTATGGCGAATAGACACTTCTTTTGAAATTCAAATTTTTGGTCCTAACTGACACTATGTCGACATGGGGTACTAGGGCATGTCGACATCCCAAAGAAAATTTTGATGTTTTGTTTTTCTTTGAAAATAACCTTTATCCTATATTAAAACTATTTTAAACTTTATTAATATACTTGACTATAGATAAAATACATAGATAAATATAGAGAATAATATATATAAAATTTTACTATAATTTTATATTTAAATCTAAGTAAATATTAAAAGTTAAATATATTAAAAGATAGTTTAAAACAAACGAAGTTTAAAACAAGAATTTATTTAAGAACAAAATCAAAGAATATTTTTTAAGGCTAAAACATCTTTTTGAAAATCATTTGAAAAGATAATTTTTAAGGCTAAAACATTTTGAAAAGCAGTTTTGAAAATCATTTTGAAGTAGTTTTGCAAGCTTCTTCCTGCAGAATATCTCATCACATCAGAACTCGAGAACTTGTACAAAACCAGGATGTTCGTGGGTTTGTAAGCCACTTGTCGTAGGTTTGTAAGCTACTTGACGTGGGTTTGTAAGCCACTAAAAAGGTAGAAATGGGTTCCATCCCAAATGAAAATACAGAATGAAGATTTCAGTGCTATTGTGAAGTTTTAACATAATTCTAGACTCAATACTTATCTTGAAATCTTGAACTCTTGATAATCTTGATATTCTTGATACTCATGAGTCTTCAATCTTGATATCTTGAATCTCTATACTGTACAGTCTTCATTCTTGGTACCTGCATGGTTAAATCCTGCATATACTTATATATCTAAACTATAATGTTAATATTTATATTTTATAATCTTATTCTAAGGTTTTTGTCATCAAAACCATCAACTCATGGACTAACAATCTCCCCCCTTTTGATGATGACAACCATTGTTTATAAAATATTACTTCTATCCTAATAACTCCCCCTAAAACTGATAACTCCCCCTTAATTTATGCCTAACTCTCCTATTTTATATTTCTCCCCCTTTGTCATCAACAAAAACAAACTAACTTCAAACTATATAACTCCCCCTCATTCTTGTACTTAAGTACCTGCATTAAACTATATAATAGAGTATATAATAGATAGATTAAGAAATAACTATACTTATAGACATGATATTCAATTAATATATCAATGTATATTTATACATTCATCAATCCACACCAAGTGTCAATCAAACCAATCAAAACACGCAATTCCAATCAAAGCAATCAAATCAAACAAAGCAAACAAACCAACATCAAACATTTCAAGGAACTTCCACCCATCCTTCTTCTCCGAAAATAGGGTCTGCTTTGATGGCATCCCAATTTTCATTGTCATTTGTGAGAGAGACAGGAGGATGTGCTACGTTATCATCCTTGTGCAGTGAAGAAATCATCCATCGAAATGCCTTTCTTGCTCTTTGATCATCTGCATTTGACTCAACTCTAAGTGTCGCTAGTTAGGAAGAATGAACGAAAGAATATTCTTGAACGAATTAAGAGTCTCTTCAAGATTCTCGGTTAAATTGTGAATAGGATTTGCCATTTTTGAATTTGTGAGAAGAATGAGAGATAAAGAAGATAGAAAATAATATTGAGTGAAGAATTCTAGAAGAAATAGGTATTTATAGGTGTAGGAATTCGTTTGAAATGAATAGACATAGGGTAGTTATTTCAAATTTCAAATTTGAAATGAAATGTCATTTCTGACCAGTACATGTCGACATGGTCAAGGGGGGGATGTCGACATGGTCCAGTGAATTTTGATGACTTTTTTGATTTTGTGAATAATTGCATATATATATATATATATGCATATATATATATATATATTTATATAATATACTAACATTTATTCATGAGATAAGATAAGCTAGATAACAGAAAAGAAAATCAATTTCATTGCATAATAGGATAATACAATGATTAACCATAAAGAACTACATAAACATTCAAACTAAAGCAAACTAGAGTAATACATCATGAAATGAAAAGATACAACTAGTTAGAGGATGATGAAGATGAAGATAATCCAAGTTTCTTGCTGACTTTGGAGAAAAACTTGGTCAACTTGGATGACATTTTGTCCAACTTCTTACTAACGGATCGTTTAAGAATTCGTTGATTCTTAACAATTATCTTTTGGTTTTTGAGAAGGGTTTTGTTGGTAGGATTGGAGGGATATTCAATACTTTATAGGGATGTTTCACCTTCTTCTTCTTCTTCTTCTATTTCCATTTCATCCCCTTCTTCTTCTTCCTCTTCCCCCTCTTCCATTTCTTCATGAGCCAAACGCTCTTCCTTTTCGGCAAGAGTCTCATAAGGTTGAAAAACATATGGGATTTTCATGAGAGAAATGTTTGAGATATTAAAAAAATTTCTTGAAATAAATTCTTCTCCTTTGAAATAGTTGAAAATCCGAGTAAGGTAAATTCCATGATATAAAGTGTTTTCTCCCATTTCAAAATTTTTAGGACGAAGTTCATCCAAAATAACTTGCGCCCAATTGATATCATAATTTCTGAAGATAGCAAAAAGTGCTTTGCACACTTTTGAAGTAGGATTGTTAAAATTTCCTGATCTTGGGGTCAAAGTATGTTGTAAAAGAAGATTGACAATTCTTGCTTTAGGACGAAAGTTTCGGTTTTTAAATTCAAAGTTTTCATCTCTTTCAAAAATATGATGAAATGTCTCACGATCATGTTCATCGATTTGAAAACTAGAAAGATCCATTCCTGTGCTTTTGCAATTGAGAATGGTACCCAAAAGATCACAATTCAAAACAATTTTAGTGCCTTTGACACTACTCCAAATTTCATTATTATTTCCTTCATAAAATTCTCGATTGAGATTTGCATTGAAAATTTTAACAAGATTTGGGTAACAAACAAAATCATTTTGAGAAGAATCAACAAGACTAAGAATTTGATTGTTTGCAAAAAGAGTATCAATTTCATAAGAAGCAAAATCTTGAAAAATAGCAAACTTTCCGGGATGGACTTTTCCATAGTTAGCATAATTGATGTATGCTTTTATTGCCTTCAGATTATTAAGGAGTTGCTCTTTCAAGTTTCTGGAAAGTCTCATGGTGGAGGGGTTGCTTGAAGAAGCCATTAAAGTAGAGAGTATAAGAGAGCTTGGAGTTTTGAAGAGAGAGTTTGAATTTGAAAATGAAAGTGAAAAGTTATGATAAAAGATAGTGAATAAATAGATTTTTGAAAGACATGTTCTCTGGTCAAAAGATGCCTTTTCAGAGTATTGAACGAAGTGAAAAGGTGGAGGGAAATTCAAGCATTTAAATTCAAATTTTGAATTTCAAAATTTGTACCCATGTCGACATCATGGTAGGGACCATGTCGACATGTGCCTGAAATATTCTATGATTTAATTTTCCTAACTACTCTAATATATATATATATATTTATGACTAAATATATATATCTGGAATAATATTATGATTATATTATATTCCATAAAATATATATATATATAAATAAAAATAAAAATAAAAATAATAAAATTATAATAAAATAATAGAAAATAAATTTAAAATTCAATCAACACACCAATTCAAAAAAAAATCAATCAAGCAATCAATCATCTAATTCTAAGCATGCAATTTCAATCAATTGTATTGTAAATGTGTACCTTTTTCTGAGTCCGTTTTTTTGAATTTGTTGAAGTCGTGAACTGCCGTGAAACACAAATTTGAGTTATCTATCTTCTGATCATTATCGCTTGAGGACGAGTCTGAGTCATCTAGAGTAGGAGTAAATGCACGCTTCCGTTTCTTTACTGATTCATTGTTTATAGGAGGATTCTGCCTTTCTGGATACGGACAGTCTCTTTTGATATGGCCTGGTTCGTCACAGTTGAAACATTTGACATTATTTGTCACTACATTCTGATTTCTCGGATTCTTATAGTTGTTTCTCTTAAAATTATTCATCTTTCTGTATTTCAAGAATTTCCGAAAATTTCTGGTCATAAGAGCTATCTCTTCATCATTATCACTATTTGAGTCTGATTCATCGGTCAATGCATTGAATGCCATTGATTTCTTTTCAGATGCTTTGCTTTCTCTTCTTCCGATCATTTGGACTTCAAACGACATTAGATTTCCAATTAATTCTTCTATCTTTAAAGTACTGATGTCATTTGCCTCTTCAATTGCAAGTGTCTTTTGATCCCATTCTGGAGTGAGAGAGTTTAAAATTTTCCTGACTTGATCTTCTTCGGAAAACACTTTTCCCAAGGATATGAGAGAATGCACAATATCCTAAAATCGACTATACATATCAGAAATAGACTCATTAGAATTCATTTTAAATAACTGAAACTGATTTGTGAGCATGGAAATTTTGGTCTGTTTAACTTTGCTTGTTCCTTCATGAGTAACTTGCAAAGTTTTCCAGATTTCATATGCAGACTTACAAACTGACACTCTATTAAATTCATTCCTATCAAGTGAACAAAACAGAATATTCATTGCTTTAGAATTATTTTGTGCAACAGCCTTTTGCTCAGTGGTCCACTGTGCAAAGTCAGTTGTGGGTTCAAAATATTCATTCTGTGTGATATTCCAAGTGTCTAATCCTACAGATTGTAAATATATTTTCATCCTACATGCCCAATATGCATAGTTACTGCCATTAAAAAGTGGTGGTCTGATAGTAGATTGACCTTCTACAAATGAACTAGTGTTAGAAATAGTACCAGTGTTGGTAGCCATTTAGAAAACTTTTCAAAATTCAGATTATGAAACTTTTGAAAACCTTGCTCCGATACCAAATGTGAGGAATGCGAAATATGGATCTTAAGGCTAGAATGAACGCTAGAGGGGGTGAATAGTGTTTATAAGAAATTACTAAATTGTTGAGTTATTGTTGATTTGTACACAAATGTATGCAATATTCAGACACGGATATAATCACAGAATCAAACACAGATGCAGAAATAAAGTAAATGCAGTAAAGGAAAGAACACACCGGATTTTATACTAGTTCGGAGTTACCCTACATCCAGTCCCGCAAAACTAAGTACGTATTTCCTTTAAAAAGCAATTGTACAATTACACTCTCGGTTTCAAGGCTACGAGGTACACCCTCCAGAATCACAATCCTCTGGGTAGAGATACTTGATTTCCGGGGCAACAAGTTCACCCAATTGATTTCGAAGGCTAAAATCACACCTTTTCTTGCTTGATTGATTTCCAAGGCTACAATCACACCTTTTCTCGCTAGATAGATTACAAAGAAGCCTATAACTCTGAATAGCACTGGGATCTTGTTGAGATAGTGATAGAGAATCAAACCAGAGATGATCTAGTTAGATTCAATGTTGATTTCGGTAGAGTGATGATAGGATTTTGAATAAGAAAATGTGGAAGAAGAAGAGAAGTGAAAAACCAGAAAATCTGATCAAAAATTCGTTGAAACCAACCCCTATTTATAGAAGAACAACAGCCATGTCTATTCATGAAAGGTTATGGCGAATAGACACTTCTTTTGAAATTCAAATTTTTGGTCCTAACTGACACTATGTCGACATGGGGTACTAGGGCATGTCGACATCCCAAAGAAAATTTTGATGTTATGTTTTTCTTTGAAAATAACCTTTATCCTATATTAAAACTATTTTAAACTTTATTAATATACTTGACTATAGATAAAATACATAGATAAATATAGAGAATAATATATATAAAATTTTACTATAATTTTATATTTAAATCTAAGTAAATATTAAAAGTTAAATATATTAAAAGATAGTTTAAAATAAACGAAGTTTAAAACAAGAATTTATTTAAGAACAAAATCAAAGAATATTTTTTAAGGCTAAAACCTCATTTTGAAAATCATTTGAAAAGATAATTTTTAAGGCTAAAACATTTTGAAAAGCAGTTTTGAAAATCATTTTGAAGTAGTTTTGCAAGCTTCTTCCTATAGAATATCTCATCACATCAGGACTCGAGAACTTGTACAAAACCAGGATGTTCGTGGGTTTGTAAGCCACTTGTCGTAGGTTTGTAAGCTACTTGTCGTGGGTTTGTAAGCCACTAAAAAGGTAGAAATGGGTTCCATCCCAAATTGAAAATACGGAATGAAGATTTCAGTGCTATTGTGAAGTTTTAACATAATTCTAGACTCAATACTTATCTTGAAATCTTGAATTCTTGATAATCTTGATATTCTTGATACTCATGAGTCTTCAATCTTGATATCTTGAATCTCTATACTGTATAGTCTTCATTCTTGGTACCTGCATGGTAAAATCCTGCATATACATATATATCTAAACTATAATGTTAATATTTATATTTTATAATCTTATTCTAAGGTTGTTGTCATCAAAACTATCAACTCATGGACTAACAGATTGTTGCTCTGCCATAGCCTAAACATCAAGAAATGAAATTGTCGAAAGAAGACAACTTTTCAAGATACAATTAGGCCTAGGTGAGCTCGCGACACCCTTAAGTCCAACGTCTAACCGTTATTATTAGCAAATTCTACGATGAAATGCAACTTGTGGACCAAGGAAGGGGTGATGAAATCTCCCACCTTATGTGGATTTGGATGTTGCCCTTAGAAAAGAAAATAAGATGATATGAATGCAAAATAGAAATTAAACCTGAATTAACGATGTAACTACGAATGAAATTTTATTTTATTTTTTGAAAATTTTAAAATGCAAGAAACCGACAATGCAATGAAAATAAAAAAAAGGATAAGAGCATGATACCAGAGTATGTATAATTATTAGCAATTTTTTTTTAAAGCGGTGATTTTTTTATGGCAAGCAAAACAATCTTCTAGCTAGCGAGCACTTCCTTGTTATTACCTGCAATTTACAACCTGAAAATTGTTGAACACAAATATTTACAAGACTAATACAAAAACAAATTCCCTTTTTTTATGGATAAAAGGAATTTAAAAGAAAATATTTACAAGGCAAAACAAAACAACATAAAACGAATCTCAAAAATTTAAAAACAAAACAAAACACAAAAAGATTTAAATAAAACAAACTCACACAACCACCAAACAAAACCCGAATCACCCAAATTACCCAAACTAAAGAAATTACCCTAACTAAACAAAAGCAAAATTTCTTTTTAAACAACTAAAAGTGAACTTTGTTTTTCTTTTTTTCTTAAAAAAAGAAACTCACAACACAAAATAAAATAACCAAATATTCAATTAACTATAAAATAAAACAGCCCACGGCCCACAATGTGAACTTCCAACCTCCAATACCACTCAACACCAAACAAATATTCGCAACCAAAATAAAATACCCAAAAATCAAAATTTTCAGAAATCAACCGGTTTCCAACCCAAACAAATACCTACGAATCAAAATTCTCAATCGAAAGTGCAACTTGCGGAGTGTTGGTGTTTCGCGATTGGCGAATTTGGGTTGTAGTGAGGTCTGGTCGTGAGTTTGATCTTCGATTTTGGGTTGCGGTGCAAATTATGGGTTGTACTTGGAGTTCTGGTTAGAGATTTTGGGAGTTCGGTCGTGGTTCCAATGGTGGGTTGTTTGATTGCTGGCGATTTTGGAAGAAGTGTGTTGTTAGACGACGAATGATGTTGAGGTGGTTTAAGAGGTGGTTAATGCAGAAATTGAAGGAGTTTGAGTGAGTTTGTGGGTTGATAGGAAGATGGTCGGCATTCTAGTGGAAGACAATGACTGGTGGTAGAGTTTAGTAGTGGAAGTTGAGGTGATGTATTGCGTTCGTGGTTGCAGGTGAGTTATGTTGTCGCGATGATGATGGTGGTTGCAGGTTGATGGGTGCAGTGGAGTTCGGGTTGGTTGATGATAATGTCGCAAAGTTTGGTTTTTTTTTCTTTGGTTTGAAGATTTGTAGTGGCAGAGTGATTGTTGGATTGGGTGAAGTGCTGTGTTGAATTAGAGAAAGGCGGTTAGTTGGTTTGCTACTGGGTCGTGTGGCCAAGGGTGGTTGATGAGAGGAGTGTGCAGGTTAGAAGAGTT
This sequence comes from Allium fistulosum, assembly GCA_030737815.1. Lineage (NCBI taxonomy): Eukaryota > Viridiplantae > Streptophyta > Magnoliopsida > Asparagales > Amaryllidaceae > Allium > Allium fistulosum. Next base: position 14,594,972 of record JASFAW010000014.1, read on the forward strand.
GAGGGTTCTTTGTAGAGTTGAAGTATGGTGTAGTTGATGGAAGTGGTGCAATGTATGGTGGTTACTGGTGTAGTGTTGGAGATGGATGATGTTATGGTTGGGATGAGTTGCTGCATTAGCAGTTTTGGTTGAGGGAGCAGTGGGAATGGGAAGGTAGTGATATGGTGGCTGTATGGAAGTGTTTTTTGAGGAGTTGTTGCAGTTTGGTGATTATAGTGGGTGGTTGGTTTTGTATGGAGGTTGGTCAGGTAGAGGTTGCAGAAAAGGAGGAAGGTTGGTGATTTGCTCCTAGGTGGTGAGTTGATATGCAGTGGATGTTTTGATGTTGAAGTATGCAGTGATGGAGGGAGTGCTAATTCAGGCGTTGACTTTCCCAACATATTTTGCCTCGAGACTGCTTCAAATTTCCTATGCAGTCAAACAATGATAGATATGATTAAATTCAGCTCTATTAATAAAAGAGAAGAATATTCATAACTTTAACATTAAATCAAATATTATTCTTATCTACCATATCACAACCATTTTTTGTTGTATACCACATTTTAATAGTTTTTAAATAAATTTTATTTTAAATTTCCAATTTGAAAAATCTATTCTATTAAAACTTGGTGACTAACACTGGATTAACTCCCGTTAAAACTACATCAGCTAGGGTAATACATAATATTAAGTTTTTCCTAATAACCCGCTCTGATACCATTTGTTAGGATTATGCAATATACCATAAAGGGGATAAATATGTTATTTATAATATTTCGTAGATAAATAATGAGAAAACATAAATGCAAAATGTAAGAAATATACAGATATACCTAGCTTTGGCCACTAAACCGTTAGTGCCTACCGCTGTCTCTATAGATACTACTAAAATTATATATTCGACGCTTACAATACTTGTAAACTCGCACTTCAAGTATGATTTATTTGTGCTACTAATTAACACAACCTAAATCATCAAACTCTAACACACCGTTCATCCCACTTATTAACATTTATGAAAATGATATGAAAATTCAAAATAAAATCTCTTTTAAGTATGATATATTTACTATTAATTAGTAACATAGACCATCAAATTTTTGATTCTAATTTAACTTTCACATCAAATTCATTTAGGCAAATGATCAAATAATCTATGTTTAAGATGAAATAAGCATAGCCTATTTGAGATGTCAACATAGGCTATCAAAATTCATTAAAAAGAAACATAAACCATCATCATTCAAATTTTCCATTAAGCATAAATGAGAGACTACAAATGAAATCATTATCTTAATTTGATATGTTTCATGAGAGCTTTATTACCCCTAAATTGAAGGGGTTTAGCCACTTGTATTTGAAAACATGATAACATAAAATGATTTCGTCATAAAAAGAGAAGGAAAATGAGAGCTATTAAAATAAAAGAGAGCTAACTACTTGCATGAAATAAAACTAAAATAATTACAAGAATTAAAAGAGAGCATAAGAGAATAAAAGAGCATAAAAGAGCATAAAAGAAAGCATAAATAAAAATTGCATGAAAGTAAAAACAAGGCTAAGAAGCCATGAAAGAAACTTTTATTTATCTTTGATTTTGTGGCTATAAATTGCATGAAAGATAAGAAGATAATTACATGAGACATAAGGGGTATTTATACATGCTTAAATCCCTAATTCATATTTTAGGGGACTGCCTAAAATACCCTTGAGAAAGTGTTACCTCCAAGTAATCATTAGGGAATTAATTAATCCCCACTAACATGCCTTTAAGCCTCCATTAACATGTGCATGTGCTTTTAATTATAGACCATATGGTAGTGGGTATGTAGGATCCTCCATGTTGCATGAATTCATTTATTTCCATTCTTCATTTGCCTTCAACATATGTGCATGAATTCATCCATGAACCCTCTTCATATTTGCACTTCACTTCCTACAAATAAAAATATGCAAATAAATTTTCTCAAATTAAATCATACAAAAAATTGTCATTTTACCCCCAAATGAAGATGAATAAATGATGATTTGAAAACAATTTAAATTTTTGTTTAAACATGTAAAATACCTTTATATGCTCATTTATTTAAATAAAAGTAGATTAAATATGGAAGTAAAAATATGCACTTTTACGTGCACATCAGGTATATAGAGAACTTGACCTAAACACAGTATCCTCTATTGATATAATATAAATTTAACCCTAAGAGGTGTTCCTTCGTTGTTCGATTTAGAAAGTTCTTTGGCTTCGTGATAAGCCCCAAGGGCATTGAAGCAAATCCGGAAAAATTTGAGGACTTCAAGACATGCAATTATATTGCACACAATCAAGCAAGTGCAGAGCCCGAATGGGATGATCGTGATTCTTAGCCAATTTATGTCAATAGCCATAAATCGTTGCGCACCCTTCTTCATCCTCATCAAGAAGGGACAATCGTTTATGTGGAATTGAGAGTATAATAAAGCCTTTGAAGACCTGAAAAGGCACCTAGTTACACTCCCTGTGCTTTCCAAGCTGCTCGATGAGGAAGACTTGTATTTATACCTTGCAATAACAAATCGTGCTATTAGTGCTTCCTTGGTCCATGAAAGGAAAAGTTAAACAACTTATGTATTATGTGAGCAAAAGGCTATTGAGCCTAGAAACAAGATACTCTAAGCTGGAAAAGCTGACCAACTACATGTTGACGGTGGCCCGACATCTATGACCATATTTCCAAGCCCACCCTATCAAAGTCCTCATAAACTAACCATTCAAGCAAGTGCTGAGCCAGCCCGTTACAGCAGGCCGACTCCTAAAGTGGTCCGTTGAGCTCAAACAACATGACATCACATTCTACCCTTACACCTTAATCAAAGGCCATGCTAAGGCCAATTTCATAGCAGAATGTTTAATCTTGGATAGCGATGACGTAGAAGTAACAACCAACCCTCCAACATGCCAACTTTATGTTGAAGGCACATCTAAGGAGAAAGGTGCTGGCTCGACATGATCCTAATCATGGCTGACCACAAAGAACCATGCTTTGCCTCCACATAAGCATTAAGGCCACAAAAAACGAAACCGAATATGAAGATGTCCTAACTGGTCTTAAGACAGATAAAGAGCTTCAAATAGAATGTTTACATGTGTTTAATGACACTTTATTAGTTGCCAATTAGATTAGAGAATGTTTCCAAGTTAAGGGCAAAACATTGGCTCTCTATGTCATAGAAGCCAAGAAACTCATCATCACCTTTACAGACTTCATGCTTGAGAAAATCCCCTACAAGAAGGATGCCAAGGCCGACCGGCAGGGCCAAGGCGACAAGAAATCCTGAAGAAGCATCCATTGGGTCCCAATAGAGGTGTGGATTGCCCTTGCTTTTAATCGGGGGCAACCTCTAAAGAAATTGATAAAGCTTGAACTGATTCCTAGATGACCCTGCTACTAACATACCTCATGAGTGGTGAACTGCCCAATGGGAGAAAAAAGACCTAAAAACTCTGTATTGGGTGTGTTGGGTGTGTCTCATTATACCATCATGGATGAGAAGCCCTATCGATGTGGTACTCAACCCCCATTAAGTGGTATGTGACAAGCGAGGAACTGCACAAAGGCTTCTATGGAGATCATTCCGAGGGGCAAAGCATGGTAAAGAAGATTGCCCACCAAGGCTATAACCAGCTTACTATGATCAAGGGCATAATGAAATATGTTAAGAAGTGCGATCGCTGTTAACGGTTAGCTAAGATCTCACGAGCATCCCCAAGCCTCCTAACTCCAATTACATCCCCTTAGTCGTTTGACACTAGAGGGATTAATGTGATTGGCAAGTTCCCAAATCCTAAAGGTGGATACCATGTTATAGTTTCCATTGATTACTTTACAAAATAGGTTAAGGCGAAACCCCTTACTGGGGTCATCGCACCCCAGATCCTAAACTTCATGATAAAAAACATTATTTTCCACTTCGAACTCCTAAAGAAAACCATAACAGACAACAACACATATTTGAGAGCAAGCTGTACCAAAGACTCTACGAGCGAAATGGAATAGAAAACTGCTTCTCCTCGGTCACCCACCTACAAGGAAATGGGTAGGTTGAGGCCATGCACAAGACCATCAAGGCAACACTGAAGAAGTGCCTTAAAAAAGACAAAGGAAACTGGGCTGAAGATTTACAGATCGTGCTTTGGTCATACCGCACCTCGAGTTGTGCATCAACCGGGCATTAGCCATTCTCTATGGCTTACGGGTATGAAGTTATGATTCCCGTCAAAGTCGACGTACTATCTGTGAGAAATGCAGATTACGGATCTTAAGGCTAGAATTAACACTAGAGGGGGGGTGAATAATGTTTTAAGGAATTACTAATTCTTTTTGAGTTTATATTAATTTGAACACAAATGTATGCAATATTCAGACACAGATATGATCAAAGAATCAAACACAGATGCAGATATAAAGTAAAAGCAATAAAGGAAAGAACACACCGGATTTTATACTGGTTCGGAGTTACCCTACATCCAGTCCCGCAACACAAGTATGGATTTCCTTTCAAAATCAATTCTTACAATTACACCCTCGATTTCAAGGCCACGAGGTACACCGCTCCAGATTCACAATCCTCTAGGTAGAGATACTTGATTTTATGGGCAACAAGTTCACCCGATTGATTTTCCAGGCTACAATCACACCTTTTCTCGCTCGATTGAATACAAAGAAGCCTATAACTCTGAATAGCACTGGGATCTTGTTGAGGTAGTGATAGAGAATCAAACCAGAGATGATCTAGTTAGATTCAATGGTGATTTTGGCAGAGTAATGGTAAAAATGTATATAAAGAAATGTGGAAGAAGAAGAGGAGTGAAATCAGAGAAAATATGATTATAAATTCATTTAAAACAGCCCCTATTTATAGTAGAACAACAGCCATGTCCATTCGTGAAAGGACATGACGAATAGACACTTCCTTTGAAATTCAAACTTTTGAAATAAACTGTCACCTTGTCGACAAGGGGTCCTTGGGGTTGTCGACGGGCCTCAGTTATTTTTGGTAATTTGTTTTTCTTTGAAAATAACTTCTATCTTGTATTAAAACTATTTTAAACTTTATAAATATACTTAACTATAGTTAAAATACATAAATAAGTATAGAGAATAATATTTTGGTATATATAAAATTTTATATTCAAATCTAAGTATAAATATTAAAAGTTAAATATATTATAATTAAAAGATAATTTAAAACCAAGGATAATTTGATATTGAAAATAAAGATTATTTTGAGGCTAAAAGTATTTTAAAACCAGGATAGATGTTTTTTATTTAAAAAGGAAGATTTTGAAATCATTTTGAAAACAAGATATAATTTTGTAAAACATTTAAATAAAAGTTAGTGGATACAAAACAATGTTCCACTAGATTTTTCGTAGGTTCCATCCTACTTAGGGTTCCATCCCTTTAACGGGCTCGAAGTGGATTCCATTCCACGAATAAATTGGATTTTAAGATGTTAGTGCTTTTCTAGGAGTTTTAACAAAATTCCTAACTAAATTACTTATATTGAAATCTTGAACTCTTGATAATCTAGATACTCATGAGTCTTGAATCTTGATATCTTCGATCTTGAGTTCATCAGTTCTTGAATCTCTATACTGTACAGTCTTCATTCTTTGGTACCTGTATATATATCCTGCATATACTATATATCTAAACAATAATGTTAGTATTTATATTTTATAATCTTATTCTAAGGTTGTTGTCATCAAAACCAACTTCTCAGGGACTAACAATCTCCCCCTTTTTGATGATGACAACCTTTGTTTATAAAATATTACTTCTATCCTAATAACTCCACCTAAAACTAATAACTCCCCCTTAATCTATGCCTAACTATCCTATTTTATACTTCTCCCCCTTTGTCATCAACAAAAACAAAGTTTATATCTATACAACTCCCCCTTAATCTAATACTATATTACGTGTGATTATAATGATAGTGTTATCATAAATAATCAACACTTAATTCTGAAACTAAAACTTAGCCCTTAATAACTAACTCTCCTAACTAAGAATCCATATATGATAATATTTATAATAATGATAATGTGAGAATTCAAATATAAGAACACAAATCATGTACTAATTATATAATGTTATATTTACATTTGCGTAGAAAACGTAAGTAAGATCATATACAAATAACGATAAGAAAGAGAGAAAAGAAACTAATGTGTATCCTTGACAATGGGAGATCTATGAACCGAGCAATTTGGGTAGTGGAAACAGAAATTTCCACGTTGTTCGACTAGATTTCCATCCTTGTCAAAGCACACTTCGCCAACGCAAACAACTTTGTCGTCATCTTCAGCGTGCTCTTCTTCCATGGGGGCTTCTTCTTCTTCCTCGCTGTCCTCTTGCACTTGAACACTTGAGGATTCTTCATCGATCAAGATGGGATTGGCGTGATTGTCCATTAGAAACTTTTGCAAGTTTCTAAGGATTTTGCCTTGCCGTTCTTGTTCTTTGGCCATTCTGATTTGCACCACTTGAATTTCAGTCATAAGTTGCAGTGCATCCTTCAAGGAAACCTCCATTTTCATCACTCGTGCAAGCGTAGTTCGTTGAAATGGTCCGGTAGAAGGAGAAGGGAACGAAAAGGTTGAATTTTTGTTTGATTTGGAGGAGGAGGCCATTGTTTTATTGTTTTCAGAAGTTAGAACAGAGAAATAACAGAAAGAATGAACAAAATTTCGAAATAAGAAGAATATATAACCACCCATTTGAATTTTGGTGGGAAAATTTCAAAAGAAAAAAAATCGTTAAATGTCGACAGGGGTAAAGGAGGGTTGTCGACAAGGTACTTATATTTTTGCTATTTGATTTATTTTAATTTAATTTTAATTATACTTTTTATATATTTATATTATATATTTCAGTTATTGAACAAATACTTAATTCTCTTCTTAATTTAGTAAATATAGATTCATTTAAGGGTTTTGTTAAGATATCAGCAATTTGATTCTCAAAATTGATATAATCGAGAGTAATTACTTCCTTACTTATATTATCTTTGAGAAAATGATGTCTGATATCAGTATGTTTAGTTCGAGCATGATGAGTAGGATTTTTGGATAAATTTATTGCACTAGTATTATCACAATAAATTGGTGATTTTGAGATATTTAAACCAAAATCTTTTAAAGTTTGTTGCATATATATTACTTGAGAACAAGCCAGAGCAGCAGAAATATACTCTGCTTTGGTTGTTGATAAAGAAACTGTGTTTTTCTTTTTACTAAACCAGAAAACTAGAGAATGCCCCAAAAAGTGACAAGTTCCACTTGTACTTTTTCGGTCTGATTTACAACCAGCATAGTCAGCATCACAGTAAGATATTAATTCAAAAGAATCATTTTTAGGATAAAATAAGCCATAATCAAAGGTGTGTTTAACATATCTTATGATACGTTTTACAGCTTTTAAGTGGGTCTCTTTAGGTTGGGATTGATATCTTGCACAGAGACAAACACTATGCATGATATCAGGTCTACTAGCAGTGATATAGAGTAGTGATCCAATCATTCCTCTATATAATTTTTGATCTACATCTTTTGAGAGATCTTCTTTACTTAGGTACTCATTGGTTGCCATGGGAGTCGGTTTTCCACTTGCAATAGTCAAACCAAATTTACTAACTAGGTCTTTAGCATATTTTTCTTGATTGATAAAGATACCATTATCTAATTGTTTTATTTGCAATCCTAGAAAGAAGTTTAATTCACCTATATGACTCATCTCAAACTCTTTTGTCATTATTTCAGAAAATTCTTTATTCATTTCAAAATTAGTTGATCCGAAAATGATATCATCTACGTAAACTTGTACTAGTTGAATATCATTTTTATTTATTTTAGTAAAAAGAGTATTATCTACTTTACCAATTTCAAAGTTTGATTTTAATAAGTAAGATCTTAGTCTATCATACTAGGCTCTAGGAGCTTGTTTTAGACCATATAGAGCTTTCTTAAGTTTGTAAACATGATTTGGTAATTTTTCATCTTTAAAAAGTGGTGGTTGTTCAACATATACTTCCTCTTTTACAAATCCATTTAAAAAGGCACTTTTAACATCCATTTGAAATAATTTGAAATTATTATGATTTGCGAAAGCAAGTAGAATCCTAATGGCTTCTAATCTTGCTACGGGAGCAAAGGTTTCATCACAATCTATTCCTTCTTCTTGACAATAACCTTGAGCGACTAACCGGGCTTTATTTCTAACGACCTCACCTTGTTCATTCATTTTATTTTTATATACCCATTTAGTTCCAATTATAGTTTTATTTTCAGGTCTAGGAACAAGTTCCCAAACATTATTTCTAGTGAATTGATTTAGTTCTTCTTGCATAGCCAAAATCCATGAATCATCAGTTGATGCTTCTTTTGGATTTTTGGGTTCAATAGTTGATATAAAGGCTACATTGCTCATTTTACTTAGTTGATTTCTACTTGTAACAATAGATTGCATATCTCCTAGTATATTTTCTATAGGATGATCTTTTAAAAGTTTAATCTTTTTATTAGGATGATTAATTTCATTATTAGTTTCAGTTGACTCCTGATTTTGAGTAATTAAATCCTATTCATCATTTGTATCTTCAAAATTTTTGAGATTTTCATCGAATGAAACATGCATTGTTTCTTCGATGGTGTTAGTTCTTAAATTAAACACTCTGTATGCTTTACTTCTATTAGAATATCCGACAAAGATACCTTTGTCGGATTTAGGATCAAATTTATCTAAGTTATCTTTTGTATTTAAAATAAAACATTTACTTCCAAAAATTCTAAAATAAGATACCTTAGGTTTCTTTCCATGAAGAAGTTCATAAGATGTCTTATCAGTTAAAGGTCTAATTAAAATTCTATTTAAAATATAATAGGCGGTAGCAACTGCTTCTGCCCAAAAATGATTTGGTAATTTACTATCTGAAAGCATAGTTCTCGCACACTCTTGAATCGTCCTATTTTTACGTTCTACTACTTCGTTTTGTTGTGGAGTTCTTGGAAATGAAAAATTGTGAGTTATTCCATTTTTATTGCAGAATTCCTCAAACTTTTCATTTTCAAATTCACCACTGTGATCACTACGGATGGTTATAATTTTTACAGAAAGTTGATTTTGAATCCTTTTTGTAAAGTTCTTAAAACTTTCAAAAGTATCACTTTTATGTTTCAAAAATATTGTCCATGTAAATCTAGAATAATCATCTACAATTACAAAAACATTTTTACTGTGATTTATTGACTGAATTTGAGATGGAACAAATAAATCAAGATGAAGTAATTCAAGAGGTTTTGAAGTTGAAATCATAACTTTCAATTTAAAGGAACTTTTCCTAAGTTTTCCTAATTGGCATGCATCACATAAACTATCTACTTTAAAATTCATTTTAGGGAGACCTCTTACTAGATCATGTTTTGACAGTCTAGATAAGAGTTTGAAGTTCAAATGCCTAAATCTCTTATGCCAAATCCAAGGGTCACTTGTATTTTCCAAAAGACACAAGTTATCATTTGAAACTTTTATACTAAGAATATAAATATTCTTTTTCCTAATTCCCTCAAATATTATGGTTGAATTATTATCTTCAATGTGACACTTATCTTTTTCAAATTTAATTTTATATCCTTTATCGTAAAGTTGACTAATTCCTAGCAGATTATGTTTCAGATTCTTAACTAGCAAAACATTAGTAGTAATAGGATTTTCAGAGTTACCGACATTGCCGATGCCAATCACATATCCTTTTGAGTTATCTCCAAAGTTAACTAGTCCTCTGTATTTGTATATTATATCATTCAGCATATCCGGATTACCAGTCATGTGTCTAGAGCATCCACTATCGAGTATCCATTTATTCTTTTTGATCTGCACAATTTGTCCATTGTGGATTGATTCCTCAACACCCATAAAACATTTTTCCTGCACATCATACAATTTTGGTAGACAACTTGACTTTGAATATCGATTATATGCAAACTCATGAGACAGTGATGATCTGAATATTTCTAAACTAGTATTAACAAGTTTTTCAAACATAGCCATTTTAAAAGCTTTTTCAAAATTCATATTATGAAACTTTGAAAACCTTGCTCTGATACCAAATGTGAGAAATGCGGATTACGGATCTTAAGGCTAGAATTAACACTAGAGGGGGGGTGAATAGTGTTTTAAGGAATTACTAATTCTTTTTGAGTTTATATTAATTTGAACACAAATGTATGCAATATTCAGACACAGATATGATCACAGAATCAAACACAGATGTAGATATAAAGTAAAAGCAATAAAGGAAAGAACACATTATACTGGTTCAGAGTTACCCTACATTCAGTTCCGCAACACAAGTACGGATTTCCTTTCAAAATCAATTATTACAATTACACCCTCGATTTCAAGGCCACGAGGTACACCGCTCCAGATTCACAATCCTCTGGGTAGAGATACTTGATTTTACGGGCAACAAGTTCACCCGATTGATTTTCCAGGCTACAATCACACCTTTTCTCGCTCGATTAAATACAAAGAAGCCTATAACTCTGAATAGCACTGGGATCTTGTTGAGATAGTGATAGAGAATCAAACCAGAGATGATCTAGTTAGATTCAATGGTGATTTCGGCAGAGTAATGGTAAAAATGTATATAAAGAAATGTGGAAGAAGAAGAGGAGTGAAATCAGAGAAAATATGATTATAAATTCATTTAAAACAGCCCCTATTTATAGTAGAACAACAGCCATGTCCATTCGTGAAAGGATATGACGAATAGACACTTCCTTTGAAATTCAAACTTTTGAAATAAACTGTCACCTTGTCGACAAGGGGTCCTTGGGGTTGTCGACAGGCCTCAGTTATTTTTGGTAATTTGTTTTTCTTTGAAAATAACTTCTATCTTGTATTAAAACTATTTTAAACTTTATAAATATACTTAACTATAGTTAAAATACATAAATAAGTATAGAGAATAATATTTTGGTATATATAAAATTTTACTATAATTTTATATTTAAATCTAAGTATAAATATTAAAAGTTAAATATATTATCATTAAAAGATAGTTTAAAACCAAGGATAATTTGATATTGAAAATAAAGATTATTTTGAGGCTAAAAGTATTTTAAAACCACGATAGATGTTTTTGATTTAAAAAGGAAGATTTTGAAATCATTGTGAAAACAAGATATAATTTTGTAAAACATTTGAATAAAAGTTAGTGGATACAAAACAATGGTCCACTAGATTTTTCGTAGGTTCCATCCTACTTAGGGTTCCATCCCTTTAACGGGCTCGAAGTGGATTCCATTACACGAATAAAATGGATTTTAAGATGTCAGTGCTTTTCTAGGAGTTTTAACAAAATTCCTAACTAAATTACTTATATTGAAATCTTGAACTCTTGATACTCATGAGTTTTGAATCTTGATATCTTCAATCTTGAGTTCATCAGTTCTTGAATCTCTATACTGTACATTCTTTATTCTTTGGTACCTGTATATATATCCTGCATATACATATATATCTAAACAATAATGTTAGTATTTATATTTTATAATCTTATTCTAAGGTTGTTGTCATCAAAACCAACTTCTCAGGGACTAACACTATTTCCAAGGCTCCTCACTCACGAGCTTGAGCAAAATGAAAAACTGCTCAAGCTATTAGTAGACCGCCTAATAGAATGTCAACTAAGGAGATGGAGGTACTGAATAAGCAAATAATGTAACTTGAGCACAAGAGTTTTATTAGACCGAGTAATTCACTATAGGGAGCATCCATGGTATTTTTGAAGAAGTTAGATAGATCACTTCGGATGTATCAACTACTAAAATTTGAATGAGTTGACTATAAAGGATTGTAATCCACTGCCTAGGATGGATGACTTATTTGTCCATTAAGTGGAGCTAAGTATTCTCGTAGCTAGATTTGACAACAAGATTCCATTAGTTGAGAGTAGCTAAAGGTAGTGTTCCTTTGACCACATTTATAACTACATATAACTCATATGGGTGGTTTTCCATTCCCTTTGTACTAACTAATGCCGATGCTTTCTTTGTGGATCTAATGAACATGATCTTTCACGATCAGTTTGATAGGTTTGTGTTAGTCTTCATCGATGATATTTGGGTGTATTTTAAGAATGAGCAAGACTATGAAGTCCATCTTAGATTGGTGTTGCATACCTTGAGATAACACAGGTTGGAGGTTAAGTTTTCTAAATGCCATTTTTAGAAATGAAAAATTAAGCTTCTTGGTCATGTAATTTCAAAGAATGGGCTAGTAGTGGGTCCATCAAATATAGAGACCATTAATGATTGGAAAAGACCCGAGATGGTTACTGAGATGAGAAGATTCTTAGGATTGAATGGCTATCACCACATAATCATTAGGGATTTTTCACATATAGAAACACCCTTACTATGTTGACTAGGAAGAAAGAGAAGTTCGAGTGGACTGATAAGTCCGAAGGATCATTTCAGTAGTTAAAGAGAGTATTGACAAATGCTCCTATATTGGTCGTGTTTAAAGGGAATTGAGATTTGGTTTATACCTATGCTTGTGCACTACAAGAAATTTGATTTTTAGTGGCGCACAAAAAACGCCACAAAAAGTTTTGGTAGCGTTTTGATAAACGCTGCTAGAAAACATGCGACTAAAAATCCATGATTTTTTGTTGTATTTATTTTAACGCCACTATAAATGCATTTTTGGCAGCGTTTTTCAAACGCCACCATAAATCTTTTTGTAGCGTTTAAAAAACATCACCAAAAGATTTTTTGACGCTACTAATAAAATTTCCAACTTTACCCCTGTTTTACGGTTGCATTTACTCAACGCCACTATATATACTTCGGTAGCGTTTTTGAAACGCTACTAATTATTATTTTACACCTTTTTTCATGCTATTATTTCCTGTTAATGGTCTATTTTGGTTCTATTATATCAATCAACAATCACTCACATAATCATCATATTCAAATAAGTTAAAAAACACATTAACCATATAATTAAATAAAATATCCATAATCATTCCAATACAATAGTTTTTCGACAAACTGACCCAACTCACATACAAAAACCATTTGTATACAAATTTACACATCGGATACTAATAAATGTTATATCTAACTAGTGCTAACAAAACGTTTGATTACCCATAATTCTTTGTTGCATACACAAGTGAAAGCTAGCATCATCAAGTCCAAATTTGTTCTCTTCAAAAGTCTGATGCCTACACAAGTGAAAGCACAACAGATAGTCAAACAATTACGTTAACTCGTAGGACTTCAAATATGAGATCAAACATCTACAACATTATACAAGTATATCCTACTATAAATGATGTCATATAAATTGTCAAAGTTATAAAAAAAAATGAAATAAAGTCCTTTCTTGAGCTTAAATAGTAGGAATCAATTTTGCACACTTACGAACCCTCCTTTCAATACATAATGCTATCATGTATGAACAACAAAATTTATGATAACTGAGAATAATTCAGGTCAATTTGGGCCATGGAAATTTATTTAGGTTGGACCCTTTTTACTAAATTATGAATGAGAAGATGCCTTTGAACAATAAGAGTGTAAAATTTATGTATACATACCTTTCCCATGTCACCAAAAATTACTACTTTCTGCAAAGAATCCTGTCCAGGATAAGGAGATGCGCGGAAGGCATAGACTTTGCTCCACACATATGTCCCATCAGATAATTGATGGCCAAGTTTATAGGTATACCTAAAAGGAAAAAAATTACATGTAGAGAAAATGCTTATTACTGATAATTTTTATGCAAGTCAAAAAGATATGGAATATTTGTTAATAATGCTAATAGTTACAGATTATTCGGCCATAAATCTCTCAAGAAGCTTGTATGAATATATCCAGGATGTCTCCATCCAAATGTACGAGCAGGAGAGCCTAGATTTAAGAATAATGAAATACACAATTAAATGAATGCAGTTCATCTATTCTAAATATTTAGTTAATAGTCTTTTACCAACAGATGGATAAAGCAACAATAGTAATATGATCTTTTACCAGATCAAAAGTACATAAGGTGTGACATAAAAGTTCAGTGAGAGAACAATGCATACCACACATATCACTACGGCTATATGTTAAAGTTCCAGCATGGGTACGAGTTTGAGGTCCATTTTGTAGTCCCCATTCGACGAAAGGTATTGCTTCATTAATATCGTATCCACTAGTCCATGTTACAGCCATCTGAGAAAGGTTTCACACTTTCAATTAACATAATTAACATGTAATGATCAAAAAAATTAACCATATCATGATCGATAAAGTAAATCACAATTCAACAGAGTTCTACTTACCTCATCCCACGATTTTCCCTGTGAAAGTCATGGATAAACAGGTGCTTTTGGATTCGCAAAAGATACTTCATTTGAAACAGATATGAGTTTTGGCTGCACAGAAAAAAGGAATAAATTAGCACACAAAATAGTATGAAAAATCAGTAGAAAGAAATTGTTGATTTGGCAACCGTTCCATGATCTTGTAATATAGAGTAATCTTGCTTGCTACCTCGTATGAATTGCTGACCTACTTTTCTACCTTTTACAACAGCGAAAAACCTGGAAAGTCAAAGAATCAAAACATACTAACCTGGTATAGTTTGATTGCTTTCATACAACAACCATGAATTTTTTTATAAGGATTTGATTGCTTTCACAGACAAAACAATTAGGTGAAATATTACTCAAAAGAGCTAGGATAAAATTAGAAACAACACTTAATTAGAAAACAGAATAAAGAGAACAAAGGGATGGCTTTCAAATTAAGTAACAAATTAATTTCAAAGGATAGGAACATGTAATTACTAAATCAATTTCAAAGGATAGGAACATGTAAATTCTCTAACTAAACTCAAGCCAGAGAAATCTAGGACCTAAGGGTACATTGACTTCAAACTAAAAATTATCAACAAATGTGTTTTAGTGTGCATACCAGTTACTAGTGACCATAGCAACATTGTCTCTTCGGTTCCCTCTTAAGTTAGCCACTATCTTCAGATCAAATTAATATTTTATTAGTATGAATCTAAAAAAATAAAAGATAAACAATAAAATACAAATGTCTATAGTTTTACCACAAACCTATCTTAATCAATTAGAAATCTCAATTCTTCATTCTCTTACATAAATGTGGTTACCTCAACACAATACACCTGTGGATAATCAAAGAAAGAAGGGTGATTTAGAACAATTACACCTGTGAAATATGCAATCAGGATATACAGTACCATTGCCATTAAGTAGGGATATAATCCTGGGAATATTCCTAATGCCAACTAATCCTACAATCAAGCTACTCGACTTCACGTTGAAGAGAATTATGCAAATAATTTAAACGATATCAGCACTCTTGTATATAAATCATATAAACATTTTTACTAATCATTTCTCCTTACCTTTATTCATTATCATATCCTAATTCCAACTAATCCTACTGCATGGTTAATTTCTTGATTATATAGTATAAAAAACACCATGTATGCCTATATATATATGCACATACATCGTTTTCTCAATGTTTTCCACTTGAAGTAGCATAATTCATGACTTCTAAGAAAATTACATAGAGAATAATCATAAGGGTATTTACATAGCCTGTAGCTCCAAAACCCAATCAAATCTCTTGTTCTCACCCACTTTATTATAATACTCCAAACTTTCACTAAAATCTGAACAACATGTCATTTCATACTTCCAGTCAGAACTCTATAACAACAGGCTGCAACTTTAGAGAATCGAAGATGCAATCTGCAAGAATTAAGTTGGTAACCCTTGGTTTAACAAAAATTTGAAATAAAAAATAAACACTGGTTATGCAAGCTAAAAATATTCCGAAAGTATTCGAAATAGAATACTAACTATTGTTTTGCCAAAGGCAATAACATATATTCGTCAATGAAATTACGTATCAACCAGAAATAATCAGTTTAATCGTCAAATTGCACCCATATCAACACCAAAAAGTAGTGCGCATCGATTATTTCGTATAGTGAAGTAGCAGATCAAATCTTAAACAGAATCAGTTGAGTAAAATTAATACACTTTATCAATAACTTTATAAAAGATTATGATAGTAAATTTGTAGTACAATTTAGCAATTACTTACTAATTTATGTACAATTCCCAAAATATGGCATTCAATTTCAAATATAACACAAAATTTGGATTACAGTAAAAAGAACAGGGAAAATATCTTTAAAACAGATTACTATGAACAACTGTATAAGAAAGCTCCATTTAAAACAGATTACTATGAACAGTTGTTCACAGTTTCCTCCATCTAAAAAGTGAAAAAATTGTGTTTGTTGAATTTACATTGTAATGTTACATTAAATCCTTTTCCCCATCTAAAAATGTGTTACCGTATATGCAAATCGCTATTTAAAAAACAGAGCTTAAGCAGGGCCTATATGCCATTAGATGCAACAGCATAGTTGGTAGCCTATAACATTTAACACTATATACGAGAAATGCCCTAATAAAATCCTCAACTAAATAATATAACAGCATTTCCATTAACTACTGCTAACAACCTCACCTAATGTCTTTAACTATTCAACTCGTATTTATTAAGTAACATTAGATATACTTTCGCCAAAAATAATAATTTAACCTGTTATTCTTTGAAAATAATAACAGCAAATGAACATACCAATTGGTGTTCCTTGCAAATCTGTTCCATCTCCGTAGTATCTCTTCATTCATGTTAATACGCTTCGTCTTTGTGGTGGATCTCCTGATACGATTTCCTCTTCTGTAGCCACAAGGTTAAATGACACCTCTTTTGTAGCACACTAATTTCCATTTTGTTAGCTTTGAAAAGATTGTTCCAGTAAACCTTCCGTGCACAAGTGTGTTGTCATCACTTCAATGTCTACTATCTACCGGACTTCAAATCAGTATGAATGAGGAGTAAATCATGCATAACTGCAAGCAGGTAAATTGCAGAACAAATATACTTAAGCTAATGATTATTATTTAATCATAATACCAATCAATGTACATTAAATATGCTAGAGCTTACTTTATGATAAATTCTCAGAAATATGGAAAGAAAAAAAAGAGGTTCTATCTTTCTTTATATATAAAAATGAAAAGTAATAATAATAACTAAAAATATGCAACCGGATGAAGTACTGTTTACACATACAGGCTATACATTCCTAAAGTTGTCTTGCAATCTCACGAACAAGATTAACGGAAAATGAGGGATAACAGTTTTTACGTAGAAAATTACGTAAGCTTGGGCCAAGCTTCTCAAAAACCTGTTAATATCATTTTAATTTTACATTTTAACTGCCCATACTAGGTGGAAAATGATCATAAATTCATTTTTTTATATAATTTTAAACCTAACCAGTTCCGTATTTGTACACAACTGCAAAAACAAATCAGCTTATGCATATATATAGCCTCAAACACACAATAATACAAAGCAAAAAGGGGCAAAAGGCAAAAGAAAAATAATTGCACACAACTTGCTCACCGGCTGCCATTTTTATCAGGTTTCTCAAGCTGTTGAAGCACTTCAATTTCTATCATGGCAGCATGTCTATATTTCTTAATGGCTCGACCAATTTTAATTGCGACCATTTCCTTTCTCTCCCAATCCCAGCATTCCAGTACTTGTCCAAAAGTACCTGTTACCATAAAGACAACACAAATTTTAACCATATTAGAGCATCTTCAACCATAATGTGAATAAATACGAGTTGAATAGTTAAAGACGTGTTGGAGAGCTACCGCGATGCGGAGAGAAGTAGATGTGACGATGAAAATAAACGACGATGTGGAGATGAGTGATGTGAAGAGGAATGGTTGAATCAAAAAGCGATTTGGGAAATTATTTTGAAGCGATTTGGGAAATTTTGTTTCTTAGGTTTAGAAAATGTATAAGTGTGAGATAATCTAAGGATAGGAAATTTACTGGTTACGCTTGTTAGATTTAGGCGGAAAGATTTTGGTAAGGCGCGAAAGTTAAAATAATTTTTGCCACGTTTTAACTATAGGGTGAAATGTTTTTAATTGTATTCACAAATAAATGTCACCAATTTATGCAACCAAAGGCTAGTTTTCTTGTAGTGGTGGAACCAGATCAGGAGAGGTATTAATGCAAAGGGGAGGAGTGACAACTTATGTATCTCGGCAGTTAAGATAGCATGAAGTTAGCTATCTAATCAATGATTTAGATTTGGCAGTGATGATCTTTGTATTGAAGATTTAGAGACATTATTTGCTAAGAGAATGGTTTGAATTATATATGTTTTATAAGTCTTTTAAGTGCTTATTCTCTCAAAAGGAGTTGAATATACCACAGTGATAGTTAGAGTTCTTGGTAGCATATGACCTTGACATAGAGTATAAGTCGGAAAAAGGAAATAAGGTTGTCGTTACTTTAAGTAGAAAGCAGTAGAACGAAATGTTAACCATGATTATGGAATGGAAGGCCTTTGAGGCATTGGCTTCATGTGGTGTGCATTTTAGGTAGAATGCAGAACCAAGTCGGGATCCAAGCGCATTAGCAAGTTTGGAAATTCATCCAACACTTGGGCTTTCTTTAGAGATTTTGATCCCTTAAGCCCTCTTCGGGTTTCTGTTTCCTCGGTCGAAAATTCCTTCTTTTGGAGACCAAATCAACCAGATCTTCCATTTTTGGGCAAATTCTTCAAAATCGTAGTTTAACTCAACTTCAAAAATTGTTCCTCATACTTGTGATTAGATACTTTGCTTGGCTTGTGAAAATGGGTCCTTTCCAAGTCCTGTGTTATTCCTATATCCTGGGTTTGGCCTTTCCAATCTTAATTTATTGGCCAAGGCATATATTGGCTCTCTTCCTATATAAAATGGATTTAGGCTCCATTTAGTTGGACTATAATGAGCCACCTTCTTCTTTTCCTCCAAAGTTTGTAGGGTTAGCCTTCTTAAGTTTAACTTTTGTTCTCTTCTAATCTATCGATCGGTTTGTAGATAAGGTAAAGGGTTCAAATGTGGCTCATTAGATCCTCGTTGAGGTCTAATTGTCATGGTGGAAACTCAAGTGGGATATGAAAACTTAAGAATAAGAGAAAGTTCCTTGAGTTCAACTATTAATGAAAGCATCATTTGATGTTAGGGAAAAACGTTGGACTCTATAGACTTCAAACTATTAAAATAAGTGGGATGAAGGAAGTATACCAAATGTGCATTTCTTGATCCCAAGTACTACTCAAAATCAAGGATGGCATAAGTTCAAGACAACGAAACATGCATAAATCATACACCCAAAATAGCTGATTGTGAAAATTGTTTAAAATACATATCCTTGATTACAAAGTTTGTGATTCACTTTGCCCTAATGGCCATGAATTCCCAATTAGGAGTCCACCTTGCAATGTTGAAAGGAAAATGAAAAATTAAGAAGAAGGTGATCTAGAAAAATCCACCCCTTTTAGGTATGAGTACATGCTTACTTTTAGAGAATTTGGGCCGTGGAACTCTTGACACATGGCGCTTTATTGAAAATGGACGATTGTGATTTGCTGATGTGACACACATTCGAAATGACATGTGGCACATCATTTCTTAGCTTGGTGAACTGATCTGCTTCGCAAAAGCTTGATAAACACATGATGGATTCTTTAAACTTCCCACAAAATCCCTTGGAGCTATCATTTGATGGCTCTAACTTTTTTTTCATGATAGCACTGTTAGAATACCTCATGATAGCTCCAAGCACTTCACATCATGATAGCTCTATGAAAATACCGCACGATGACTCCTAAGTGCTTTACATCATGACAGCTCTATGAGCATACCACATGATGACTTCTGACTCTTCATACCATGATAACTTTATAAATTCCTCACAGTGGCTTCAAGTACTTCATGTCATAATAGCTTTATAAGATTCATTACAACGGCTTCAAGCACTTCATGTCATGGTAGCTTTATAGGATTCATCATGATGGCCTCAATGCTCTACATAGAGATGAGTTCTTCAATTCATGCTTAGGTTTAACATACAATAGCCCAACAGCTTCACCTACATTCACGATGTTTACCAGGGTTGCTCTTCAATAACTCCTATACATCACCTCACAAGGGATTTCATTATTGATATTATCTCATGATAGCCCTGGTATACATCCCATGATAGTTCTTATGGATATTCCATGAGGGCTTTTGTTCATACCCCCCACAAGATTCTTCATTATTATATTCACATGAGTGCTCCTCATGAAAGCTTCCCACTTTTTTAATGTGCGATGACTAATGTGTTTGGGGTATAACAGATATGATTTGACCTTCGTTATAAATTCTCCTAAAAGAATTTTGGTTTTTTGTTCTTGGTCTAAGAATGGTTGTAAGTTTTATGTTAATGCTTCTTCAGATCTTGGTGGACAATTGTCTCGTTTGTTTATAAAAACCTACAATTCTGATCATTCATGTGGTGTTGGTCTTAAGGAAGTTAATAAAGTTTTATTTCAAGTAGATTTGTGAAATAATTAATTATTAATCAAATTTGAGATGCTCCAATGAAGAAACCAAAAGATATTATGAAAGAACTTAGAAGAGAGTATAACTTTAGTGTCATATTATTATGCCTATAGTGGAAATTAGTTGGCATTGAAAGAAATATATGGTTATGATATGTCATACAATGATTTAAATTAGTATTTGGAAGCTTTGCAAAAATATAGTCTTGGTAGATATGTAGCTATGGATGTTAATTTCTACAGGCAATTAATTTGAAAGGGTTTGTCTTGGTTTTAATGCTTGTTTACTTAGGTTGAAGCATTGTCGGCCATTGATTTTTTTTAATGAAGCTGCTTTAAAGGGAAGGCTCTGGTGTTTTGTAAGCTGCTACTGCTAAAACTAGTAATCAAGGTACGAGTGTCATTTTAAATATGTTTTTTTTTGTATTGATATATGTAGGTAGCATTTTTGTGTTTGCTGTGTAATTCAGTTTGACAGTGGTTAGAATATTTTCTATTTGATGTTGAATGTTATTATGCTTAGTTTTAGGGTGTTCATTTATTTATTTTTATCATAATGCTAGTTATATATAACATTGTTAATTCCGGCTAATAGAGTTTATAAATACAACACTATCTTTATATGTCAGGATGTATTGCTAATGTATGTTATTGGCCTTTAAAAATAAAATGCTATGTTTATCTATCATTTTTCATTAGTAATACATGCTAGTGGACTTTATAAACATAAATGAAATATTTATCTTTCATTCTGCCATATTAATACAAGTTAATGGGACTCAAGAATAAAATGCTATGTCTGCCTATCACTCTGAATTACTATTACATGTGTATACTATGTTTATCTATCATTCCGCATCACTAATACATGCCAGTGGACAATAATCATATATATTACTGCTAGTTCTGTTATTAATTCTTTATTTGTAGGTTTCTTTTCAATTGAAATGGGTATTGTTTCACATGAAAATGAAGCTAATTGGTCTTGGTTTTTGTCTCGTTTAAAAGAAATGCTTTATGAAGATCGTTCTTTAGTTTTTATGTCAGATCGTAAATGGGTTCGATTTTAGAGGTTTTGAAATATTTCTTTCTTCTTATCATTGTTACTGTTCATATGGAGTAAAATATTGTACCATTGTTAAAACGGAAAAGGTGATTTGTCAATTATTGAGTTGTTTAGGCTTTTAACAGCTTCTAATATATCTAATTTTGACTGATATATTTATAAAGTTAAGGAAATTACGTGTGTGGCTACAGATAATATTTTAAGAGATAAACCTTTTAATCATTAGGCGGAATTATGTTTTAAAGGTAAGCGTTATGGTTAATACTCTTTTAATGTCGCTGAAAGTTTTAACTCATGGATTTTGAAAGACAAAGTTATGTCAGTTACTTCTTGTTAGAATGGTATTCAAGTGAAAGTAATGGAGCAAATGGCTCTAAGAAGAGAGGAATGTTGTTTGTGAACAATACTTCTTTTTCCTGTTGTTTGCACAAAAATTGGACAAACACCTCTAAGTTCAATTTTAGCCAGGTCATGTTTATGTTGATTGATTTGGATTGATTGATTTGGAGTTTTTAATATTCCAACATGTTAAGTGATAATTTTTGAGTGACAGAACAATTCATAGGCTTAAAGTCGGAAAGCAGTTAAGGAAAGTAAATCACACGGAATTTAATAATGGTTCGGCCAGAAT
The DNA here is from genome assembly GCA_030737815.1 of Allium fistulosum. Lineage (NCBI taxonomy): Eukaryota > Viridiplantae > Streptophyta > Magnoliopsida > Asparagales > Amaryllidaceae > Allium > Allium fistulosum. The sequence goes on from JASFAW010000014.1 coordinate 14,617,215, forward strand.
ATGCCTACATCTACTATCCATCTTATTATTCTTACTTTGATTTGATTACAAATACAAGTTTGTTCGGAAAGAGTAAATACTTGGAGTAGCTGGAGTGACTGAGTCTCAGTAGAGTTTTCCCTCTTTTCTCCCAAAGTCCATCCCCATTGTTGTTGAGAAGCTCTGGTATTTATAGAGTGGAGTTGTGAAGTGTGGAGGTGGAGATAATAATATCTCTGAATCTGGTTCGACATCTGGGCAGGAGCGTTTGGATCGGGATTTGGATCATGGAGCTTGGCTGGCCTGGTTGTTCTTTCTTGTTTGGTTCGGTGCTTCTGCTCTGGAGTTCCCTATTTTCCAGACCAAACATTTGGTCCGGTATGCCTATGTACCGGACCAAATGTTTGGTCCGGTGATGAATGTGTCATGCCAGACCAAATATCTGGTCCGGCATATCAGAAGATGCCGGACCAAATATTTGGTCCGGCATATTAGAGGTTGCCGGACCAAATATTTGGTCCGACATATCAGAGGATGCCGGACCATATATTTGGTTTGGCATATTAGTGAATGCCGGACCAAGCATCTGGTCCGCCAGTTCTGTCTTCCATGCCCTTGTCTGCTTTTACTTCCTGTCTTCCCTTCACTCTGCTTGCAGGAAAACCGAGCTAACACTTTCCCCCCAAAGTATGACATGTAATTACACGACATGCTTTGTTTGGTTCGGCACCGAGATCCTACCATCGATTGAAAAATTACGGTCGTTCGTCTTCCTTCCTTTTTCCTCTTTAAATACTACCTTCTTTCTTTTTTCTTTTCCTCATATTTTCTTAATTAAATTTCTCCAATCTCTTTTCGAGCGATTGGGGTCCGTTTTCAGCTCGTTTATATTGCTTGAATCCAAATATCTCTGCGCCTTCATTGCTTGAGGTAAGATTTTCTAAACCCGATCTTTTGGCCTGGGGTTTTTAGGGTTTTTGGTTTCGAATTTGGTTCAAATGTCGTCTAGTCGCAAGCTTCGGTTCAAGCATGCATCTTCACAGCCTGCCGGGGTTGGCCCTTCTTCTTCTGATGTTCCTATCAATCCTCCTAGACAACCCGGTTCTGCCTATTCTTTGGTGGAGGGCTACGCTCCTAATCGTACGCTGGTTAGGCCTTCAGAGTGTTACCCCAGCGTGCTGACGATAGAAAAACTTAACTCCATAGCTACTATGTTCGGGATAGCTCGTCGGGACATGATACTACCCAGCCCGGATGATAAAGCTTGCTTTCCCCTAGGTGGATATATGGCATACAATAAGTACCATTGTATGTGCAGCGCCATTTCTCCGCTTACCAATTAGATCGCCAGCTTTGTGATTTACTTGAAAGTCGCTCCCATGCAGCTTCAACCAAACTCTTACGCCATCCTGGCATGCTTATACCTGATATTCGTGAAGCGTTATCAGAGACCCCTACCCATAGAGAGGTCAGATACTTATATAATGTGAGGAGTTATCGAAAGGGGAATCCCTTCATCGGCTTAGAGTCCGCTCACAAATTTAAGCATGTCCTTGATCTATACTCCAAGTTTAGCATATTCAAGAAGGAGTATTTCTTTGTGCGCGACGATGCCGTTCCCCAACACGCTTTCACCTATGGCTGTAAGTCATGTTATATCTTTTCTGTGCTTTCTGTCGACTTTGTTCCTTATTGCTCCATATTTTTCAGGTTGCGTGAAAGCGGCGGAGGATGAAGGTTTGAAAAAGATGGCTAAGGAAATATTGGCTATCCCGGAGGTCGAGAGGGAAGCCTCGTTCCAACTCCATGATACAGCTGTTCGCTTTTACAGCTTAATCGGCCCTGGACAATCCATGTACAAGATCAGGCCAAGCTCAGCCGAGAAAGCAGTGGGAGCCGGAGGAGAAGGGGGAGATGCTAATAAAGGCAAGGCTCATGAGGAAGAGGGTGATGGTGTCGGAGCCTCGAAGAAGTTGAGGCGTAAGAAGAGCGCGGTTCGTCCTCCCCGTTCGGGGAAACCTTTGTGTATACGAGATGCTCCTTCCCCTAATGACGAGGAGGGTTCCCATTTTGAGGGAGAGAGTGAAGAGGAGGAAAGGTCGGAGGGAGATTCCGAGGCAACGGAATCGGAGGCCCGTGCTTCTCCAGATGTGGAGATCATAGGTAGCGAAGGCTTGGGTGCGACTCCCTTGAAGAATGCCAAAGCTGTGTGGGAGTGGCCCGGGTAGTTAGATCAATCTGAGCCGGCTCCTGGGCCAACTTTTGTCGCTGAACCCTCCCAAGAGAGTGGAGCTCCAGGTGACTTGGGTGAAATGCCGCTTTTTCCAATGCAAGGCGGAGCGGGAGTTGGCGAGGCATTTGGGCTTTCCCCAGGTACTTTTGAGTACTGTATGGATTTTGGGATACTTCTTGAGAACGTTTTTCTTTTGACGAGTCCTAGTCTCCACCCGCTCCACAATCCAATGAAGCCCGGTCGCCGAGTGTTCTACTTCCTCTGGTGGAGTTCTGTCCCAGTGTATTCCCTACTTGAGTGAGACCCTGTCCCGGCCACTTGATCCAGTCTACCTTAAGGGTTTGTAGTAGCTCGTAGTGTCCCAGTGTCTTCCAAGTTTTATTTTTATGCTTTCTCCATTTCTCTGTTCTAACGTTGTTATTCACATTGTAGGGAAAAGGAGGAATCCGAAGAGGAATGAAGTGTCTAGGCGGCTCAAGCAGTTCAAACAGATGAAAGGGGCTTCCGTTTCTTACAAGACGGCTTTTCAGGAGGAAAAGACCACACAAGGGAATATTAAGGAGACTCCATCGGGCTTAGATAGAGGAGAGAGTCATGAATCGTCTCAGAAACGTGCGAGATCTCCAGATAAGGACGCCACCTCCCCTGATTCCCAAACTTCTACTCGCCGTCACCGTCAAAATCCAATGGGTCTTGAAGTGCACGAAGTGCCAGATGATTTAGGGGAAGGCAATGTCGATACATATTTCTCGAATTATCAACAGCCGATGCAGAATCCCTTTGAGAGACATCTGGATATCAATCCCGACAATGCGGGTCGTCATTCGGCGGATCCTGATACTGATTTTTTTTACCTCGAAATCCTCTGGTCCAGATCTTGGATTAGGCAAAGACTCTCAATTTCGCCAACTTGACAACGAGGATGGTTCAGATTATGGACGAGACCAGGAAAATTGTAGATTACCAGTCCCGCTTAGCCAAGGCTAGTGAAGAAGTTGGGAGCGTCAATGTATGGTTGCATTTGGAGGTAGAGGATCTTGGCAAGGCGCTCAGGGAGAAGGAGGCTAAGTTAGAGGTTGTCGAAGCATCTCACGCATCTGAGATAAGGAAAGCCAAGGAAGAAACAACGAGAGAGGACGCCGACCTATGCAAGACATAGATTGACATGGTTGTCAGCTCAACGGATGAGGCTCGACAGAAGGATCTGGAGCGGATCCGCTCCTTCAAGAGTAAGGTGAAGAAATCGGAGGAGGCCTTGGCTGAGCTGAAGGAGTCTCGGGGTGAGTGGCAAAAGGAAAAGGACTCATACCAGGCTGAAATTGATAGATTGAAGGCGGAGCAGGCCCAGTTGAGGAGGGATAAAGAACAGTACATGAATAAGGTGGTGTCTCTCCAAACCGAAGTTGACAAATCCAGCGACTTTTGCGATACAGTCAACCAGATGCTGAAGGATGCGTAATACATGTTTTGGAAACAAAGGAACCTTCAGTGGATGGATGATTATCCTCGAGTGATGGTAGGAATCCATGCTCGGCTCATCGAGGAGACTAAGGCCACGGTTGCGTAGGAGGGAGGAGTCGTGTATGACGTTGGGATGGTGAACAGCCAGTTCACGGTGGAAGAGACTAAAGCCATCGCCAAGGGTTATGAGTTGCTAGCAGAGCACGAGGATGATGAGGATGGGTCGGGTTTCAAGGGGCCTGGTGATCCACACCAGATTACTGCAGGTATCTCGTCCTTTTGTTTTAGCTCCGTTATTACTTATCCTGAACTGCGAAGCTTATGATTTCTCTTACTTGCATCGTGCAGGGACTTCTTCAGGATAGGTTGGGCCTTTGCAAAAGAAGGGCGAGTCTCTCGAGCGATCCGAGACTTCGAAAGACATGGCCAGAGGGAGCAAGCCGAGTGACAAGGCCATTCCTCCTCCCAGTCGAGGAAATTTTCTTTTCACTTTCTGCATGTATTACGGCTGTTCAGTATTTGTATATATAAACAAAAAGCTTTGTACATAAATATTTCAAATGTGTAATGTTTAATTTCTGTCTTTTGCATGTTTATCTGGAATGACTTTTGCGATGCGTGATTTTCATAGTCGTTTTCTTCTACATGTGAACTGTTTATGATTTAGTTAACAGCTATTATATTCAAAGACGTAGAAAACCATAAACGCGTTGTTATATTCAAAGCCAATCGCGAATGGTAACTACTCGGGCTATTGCCCGTGTCATGAGTATTATTCGATTCATCGTTGCCGACGTGCGTAATGGCGATCCTCAAGTGCGAACTACCCCTGGCTGCTGCCACACCTTAATCGTGGGGTTTATAATCGGTTCGTAGTTACCGATGAGTCGAACGCCAATGATGAACTGCCTAGGCTATAAATCATGCCTAATCCGTGGCTTATGATCGGTTCATCATTGTCGGCTTGTGGGTGCCGATCGTTAGCAGTGAATTGCCAAGGCTTGTTTCTTGCCCCTTATCGTGGCTATCTTACTTTCACTGCTGCTGGCAAGCGCCTGCGATTGCTCTTGGTAGGAATAGTCATTAGATAAATAATTAAATGTAATAATGTTCAAATAAGATAAGTAATGCGAGACACCAAATTTTATAGTGGTTTGGCCGAAATACGCCTTGTCCATTGTCTTTCTTTTATTGTTTCATTTAATATACGTTTCTTTACAACTCAAGAGAAATAGCGGGGGAGATGTTGGAGATTCCATGCTTTCCCGAACACCTCTCCATCTATCGTTGACATGATGTAAGCTCCATTAGGGAGATCCTTATGAACAACAAACGACCCTTCCCAAATTGGATCTAGTGCTCCTGGTCATGGGAAGACTCGCTTGAGTACCAAGTTTCCCTCTTGTAGAGCTCGAGGCTTTACCTTGGAGTTGTATTGCCTTGCCTCCTTCTATTTGTGAGCGGCAGCTTTAAGGGTGGCATCGTTTCTTTTCTCCTCGATCAGGTCGAGAGACATGCTTAAGAGCTCCTCGTTTTCTTCCGGATTGTAATGCATTCTTTGGTGCAAGGGGATGACTATTTCGACAGGGAGCATGGCTTCGGCTCCGTATGCCAATGCGAATGGCGTGTGCCCTGTTTCGATCTTGTAAGAAGTTCGGTAGGCCCATAGTGCAGTAGGCAGTTCGTCGACCCATGCCCCCTTAGACTTTTCTAGCTTCTTCTTGTCCAACATCTTCAACACCTTGTTTACTGCTTTGACTTGCCCATTTGCCTGGGGATATGCCACAGCCGAGAAGCTTCGGGCAATCCCATGTTCATGGCACCAACGGGAGAATTCTTCACTATCGAATTGGAGTTTGTTATCCAATATGATCTTCTGTGGCACCCCATACCTACATAGGATATTATGTATTAGGAATTTTATCACTTTGGTAGATGAAATTTTGTTCAAAGGCTCCGCTTCCACCCATTTGGTGAAATAGTCCACTGCCACTATAGCATATTTCGTTCCTCCTTGACCCATGGGGATTTCCCCGATCAAATCAATTCTCCAGATGGCAAATAGCCAGGGCTGACCATTTGGATTAAACCGGTAGGTGGCAGTCTCGGGATTTTGTCAAATCTTTGGCATTTGTCACATTTCTTAGCGAACTCGGCTGCGTCCTTATTCAGTGTGGGCCAAAAGTATCCATAGCATAGGATCTTTCTGGCTAGAGTTTGCCCTCCGATGTGATCTCCGCATCTCCCTTAATGAATGTTATTAAGGATACCTTTTGCCTCGTTCCCGGCGACACATCTTAGTAGTGGGTTGGAAAAGCCGCGACGGTACAATATGTTGTTCCAGATGATGTAGCGGGATGCCTTCCTTAGGATTTTCCTTACTTCATTCTGATCTGCTGGTAAGGTTCCTTCTTGCAAGTATCTGATGATGGGGGTCATCCACGTCTCCTCCTTTTCTGCGATCGCCGTGATTTGCAGACACTCGAAACTCAGTGTGGATTGTCTCATGAAGGGGGTTTCCCCCGGCATTGGCTCGGTTCTTACGCTAGCCCCTTTGGCTAGGGCGTCTGCCTCTTGATTTTCCCCTCTTGCGATGTGTTTTATGACAGAGTGGTCTAGCTCATCAAGGAGGGTTTTGGCCTTTTCGAGGTAGGACGCAAGCTTTTGTCCGCGAGTCTGGAATTCTCCAAGGATCTGGTTAACAATTAGTTGTGAATCGCTGTGTATACATATCGACTTAACTCCTATTTCTTTAATGATTTCTAGGCCAGCTATCACTGCCTCATATTCAGCTTCATTATTGGTTGCAGCAAACTCCAACCTCAGTGCATAGCTTAATTTCCTTCCTCGAGGTGTGACTATTATGACACCTGCCCTCGAGCCAAGCTCGTTCGATGCTCCATCAAAGAACATATTCCATTTGACAGTTTCCTCAATTCTTACCGTAGACTCCTCATCTCGCATTGTGAACTCGGCTATAAAATCAGCCAAGGCTTTTCCTTTAATTGCGACGCGCGGGTGGTAAGTAATGTCGTATTGGCTCAGCTCAATGCACCATTTTAACAGGCACCCTGATGTGTCTGGTTTATGTAGGACCTGCCTTAAGGGTTGATTCGTTAAAACTCTAATGGAGTGCGATTGAAAGTAATGTCGTAATTTCCTGGATGCTATGAGCAGACAATAAGCCAATTTTTCGATCTTATGATATCTAGCTTCTATGCCGGTGAATCTTTTGCTAATGAAGTATACCAGTCTTTGGATGCGATCATCTTCTCGTACTAATGCGGCACTTAGCGCGTGGGAGGACACTGCTAGGTATAAGTAGAGGCTCTCTCTCCATCCATCGGAGTGGAGGTACTGGCGACTTCTGTAGATGTTCCAACAGACTTTGGAAGGTCGAGTAGCACTCGTCAGTCCATTTAAATTTCCCTTTGTCCTTTTTGAGGGCTTCGAAGAACGGGACGCACTTGTCCATCATTTTGGATATAAACCTGCTCAGAGCGGCTACCTTCCCATTCAGGCTCTGCATTTCCCTTCGTGTGGCTTGGATTTTGACGTCTTTCAAAGCTTGTACTTTTCAGGATTCGCCTCTATTCCTCTAGCGTGCATAATGAAACCTAAGAATTTACCCGATGACACCCCTAAAGAGCATTTCAGAGGATTCAGCTTCATTTGGTATTTGCGTAATATTTGGAACATCTTGTCTAGGTAGCTCAGATGATCTGTTGCTCTTCTTGATTTGACAAGCATGTCGTCGACATAGACTTCCATGGAGTGACCAATTTGCTGCTCAAACATCTTATTGACTAGACGTTGATAGGTAGCGCCGGCGTTCTTAAGCCCGAAGGGCATGACCTTGTAGCAATATAGCCTAGATCTGTGATGAAGGTAGTATGTTCTTGATCTGGCACATGCATGGGGATCTAGTTGTATCCTGAATATGCATCCATGAATGACAACAACTCATGTCATGCAGATCCGTCTACCAGTCGGTCGATTCGGAGCAAAGGAAAATCGTCTTTGGGGCAATCATTGTTGAGGTTGCAGAAGTCAATGCACGTCCGCCACTTGCCATTAGGCTTTTCTACTAAAACTGGGTTGGAGATCCATTTTGGGTAAATGGCTTCGCGGATAAAGCCATTGGCGAGCAGGTTCTTCACCTGTTCATTGAGAGCAGTTGACCGTTCTATCCCCATGCTTCTTTTCTTTTGCTTGATCGGGATCTTGGTTGGGTCAATATTGAGGGAATGACAAGCTATTTCTAGGGATATTCCCACTATGTCTTCGTGGGTCCATGCGAATACATCCAAGTTCTTGCGTAGGAATCCTGTCAGCTGGATTTTTAGGTTCTGGTTCAATCGAGAACCTAGCTTTAAAAGTCTTGTTTTGTCATATTCGTCTACCATCACATGTTCCATAGCCTCCACGGGCTCGACGTTGACCTCCTCCTCTCTATCTCTGGGGTCCAACTTGTTAAATGGGTCACTGGTATATTTGAGAGGAGGGGTCTTCTTTGATTGCTATGCTTCCGCATTTTTGGCGCAGCGGGCGACCCCTACGCCTTTCCCATTTTCCTTCTTCTTGTTTTGGCGGAGTTTTATCACGTAGCAATCACGAGCTGCGTCTTTGTCGCCTTCTACTTCTCATATTCCGTTATCAGTTGGGAATTTCATCTTCAAACACCATGTTGCCAATACTATCTGGAAATCTGACAACGCAGGCCTTCCAAGAATGCATTGTAGGCAGAGTGTCCATCCACTAGCACGAATGTTTGGTTTCGGACAATTGATCGGGGGTGACTTCCTAGCTCAACGAACAAGTCTAGTTATCCAAGCGGCATCGTGGCTTCCCTAGTGAACCCGTGTAAGGGCTTGTGGCACGAGGATACATATTTCATTGATAACTTCATTTTGTTGAATGCATGTTTGAACAAAATATTCACCGAGCTTCTTGTATCGACTAAAATGTGAAATACCTCTGCCGGGCTAATCCAGGCGGAGATAACCATGGGATCAGTGTGTGAAAACTGTTTTCCAACCAAGTCTTCATCATTGAAGGTTATGTCGGCTTTTTCTCTTTGTTTCACGATGCACCCTTCAATTATGGAATGAACATATCCTTCCTTGTCTTTCAAGGACTTCCCATACCTCTCCATTTTGGCCCAACTTCCGTCGGCTATATGCGGGCCTCCAAATATGGTGTGGACAACTATCTTCTCCTGGTTGGAGCGGCTCGTACCTGCCCCTTCCTTGTTGTTCCCTTGCGGGGGTTGCCCGGATCACTCGTAGACCGAAGCGGGAGAGTTGCATCCTTTCTACACGTATCGTTCCAGTTTCTATTTTCGGATGTATTCCTCAATGAGATCCCGCAAATGCTGGCATTCTTCGATGTTATGCCTATGAGACTCATGGAAGCGACTATATTTTCTTATTCTAATTGCGGCTTCTAACTCTTTTTTGTATGGAGGGCGTTTATATTTCAACTCGTGTTAAGTAGCCATGTAAATGTTCTTCATAGTGTTGTTCAGAGGAGTGTATGAATCGAATCTTGGTCCAGGTCTGTATCGTCGCTTATTGCCTTTTTCAGTTCCAGAGTTGCCCTGGTGGCCATTTTTTCTTTCGTTGTTCGGTTTAACCCCTCCCCCCGGAGTAGGGCACCCATATTTCCTTGGATGCTATAGGCCTTTGTGGGTTGCTCGCTAAGTCAGTGGGCCGCTGCATCCTCCAATCTCATGTACTTTCCAGCTTTATGAAAGAAATCTTGAAGAGTTAGAGCTTTTTCCTTCATCAATCTTCTTGCGAGCTTTGAATCTGGGTGGACGCCTCCGCACAGTGCCAACAATGTAAGCCTTTTATCTATGTTTTGTATTGCTACCGTGGGAGCGTTAAAATGGGTAAGATACTGCTATAGCGGTTCTCCTGCTTTCTGTTTTACATTTGACAAGGAATAAGCATCCTTGGGCTGTTCCACATGGATTCAGAATTGACTTATGAATTTTTCCTTCAACATTTCCCAAGAGCTAATGGAGCCATGAGGCAGGTGACAAAACCATGTGGTTGCTAGGTCTAACATAAACAACAGAAAACATTTACATAGCACACCCTCTGTTGCTCCATTCATGAGCATGTGCTGGGTGTAGCGCTACAAGTGGATGATTGGATCGGATGTGCCTTTGTAGGGATCCATAGTGGGCATCTTTCATTCTTGAGGAGTGGCCGTCGCTTCTATGTCCCTGGTGAAGGTGCTGGACACCCTTGCTCCTATCCCTTTTTTGAGTTGTTCGCACCTGAGATATTCCTTGAAGAGGCATGTCATCTTCTCCTCAGATTCTGGGGTAGCCATAGGAGAAGTGGGAGCTTCCCTTTGATATTGATGGTGTTTGGAACCTTGGATGAGGCTGGATTGGTGATGGTTGGCTCGAAGCATGACAGAGTCAGCCATAGTCGATCCTTGCCTGGTACCCCCTTGACTAGGCCCAGCTCTTGATGCTCTTTAAGAACCGGCTTCGTGCTGAGTCCTGGCTCGGCTTTGAGTTCTTGTATCTTCTTGATTGAATTCTCCATTTGCAGGGGATCTGTTCAGTCTACGTGACTCTCCAAATTGAGACTCACCTCGAGATTCAGTGTTGTGAGTGGATTCCTTCGTGCCTCTCAAGCGTGTCATGAGTTGGTCCACTTAAGCTTTTTGCTGGGCAGCAAAGCGGTCAGTCATCTCATTCACAACCCTATCTAATACTTCTCGAGTGGCAGCTGAGTCTGGAGGCTGAGAGTGGGTAGTTGGGTTTTCTTGATCTTCTTGGATGGGATTGAGTGTACTGGTAATGGTCGCGCTCTTACCCTTATCGGTGTTGTGCCTAGAGGGAGCCATGTTCTAATGCTGAGTTAAGGTTTGGAAGGAGGGTGGACAGAAGAGTTCGGCTCTCCACGCCGTCTCTCAATGAAAGCACCAAAAATGTTTGCACAAAAATTGGACAAACACCTCTAAGTTTGATTTTAGCCAGGTCATGTTTATGTTGATTGATTTGGATTGATTGATTTGGAGTTTTTAATATTCCAACATGTTAAGGGATAATTTTTGTAGTCATAGAACAATTTACAGGCTCAAAGTCGGAAAGCAGTTAAGGAAAGTAAATCACATAGAATTTTATAGTGGTTCGGCCAGAATATGCCTACATCCACTATCCATCTTATTATTCATACTTTGATTTGATTACAAATACAATTTTGTTCGGAAAGAATAAAAACTAGGAGTAGCTGGAGTGAACGAGTCTCAGTAGATTTTTCCCTCTTTTCTCCCAAAATCCATCCCCATTGTTGTTGAGAAGCTCTGGTATTTATAGAGTGGAGTTGTGAAGTGTGGAGGTGGAGATAATAACTCTCTAAATTTGGTTCGGCATCTGGGCAGGAGCGTTTGGATCGGTATTTGGGTCATGGAGCTTGCCTGGCCTAGTTGTTCTTTCTTGTCTGGTTTGGTGCTTCTGCTCTGGAGTTTCCAATATGCCGGACCAAACATTTGGTCCGGTATGCCTATGTACTGGACCAAATGTTTGGTCCGATGATGGATGTGTCATGCCGGACCAAATATCTGGTCCGACATATCAAAAGATGCCGGACCAAATATTTGGTCCTGCATATCAGAGGATGCCAAACCAAACATCTAGTCTGGCATGCCGGACCATATATTTGGTTCAACATATTAGTGAATGCCGAACCAAGCATCTGGTCCGACAGTTCTGTCTTCCATGCCTTTGTCTGCTTTTACTTCCTTTCTTCCTTTCACTCTACTTGCTGGAAAACCGAGCCAACACCTTTATGGAGGAATGCTTATCAAAATCAGTCGATGATTGTTTTGGTTGGAATGTTTTCAAGTTTTTGGAGTTTGTTTTTGAAGTTAAATCACCAAAATCACGTGCTGCTGATCTTTAAAATCATTCATGTAGTTGTAATCAATGGAGAGTTATCGATTTTCCATGTGCTCATGCAATTAAGTGTATTAATGGGTCAAGGTTATCGATTTAAGATTATGTGGAGCACTACTTTATTATTGATCCTTTTAGATCTTCATATGCTGAAGCTATTAATCCTATTTCTAATTTTGGTAAGCCAATTGTGACTGAATATGATGTTGTTATTAGGTCTTCTAAAGAAGTTCATGGTGCGGGAAGACCTTCAACCAAGAGGCTTGTGGATTTGTCTACTCTCAAATTAAAAGAACCAAATGCAGTCAATGTATTGAAATAGGCCACAGTAAAAGGACTTGTCTTGCTTCTTCGAAAACTTGAAGTTTACTCTATTGTATTTTTTACGAACTTGTTTTTTACATTGCAATTATACTTTAATTTTTTGTTTACTATGTAAGTCAAATTTATTTATTGTTTGAATATTGTGTAACGGCTGTCTAATTTTTATTTGATTAGTTTTTGGCTATCGACTGTGTTTCTCCTCGTTATATTTTTGTTTATTAAAGCATAATGCTAGTTGTATATACCATTTCATTTATATAGTGTAATATTTGTATCATGCATGATAATATATAATTGAAAGGCATAATGTATGCTTTTTTATATCAGAAAATACTTCTTGCTGCATGTATTTAGTGTTAGTACCTTAGGTATTAGTTTTGATGATAACAATTATAGACATTATATAAAATATAGATACTAATGTTTTATCAAGATATATATAGTATATAGTGAAGGATATTAGACATATATTGATTAAGAAGACTGTACAGTATTAAGAGTAGATTCAAGATGATGATAATTGAAGACTCATGAGTATTGAAGAGTTCAAGATTTCAAGATATTTCATATAAGTATACAGTCATAGAATTTTTGTTAAAACCCCGATAGCACTTTCTTGATCTCTCTCTCTCTCTATTTAAAATAAATTTAAAATATTTTCAAATATCCTGGTTTTCAAAATATCTCTTTAAACATCTTTTCAAAATATTTCTCAAAATAATTTCTCAATCTTTTATATTTACAAAGATATTATATTAAGTTTTTAAGTATAATCTATTATATTATTTTTGGTGTTTTAGTTTATATCTTCCTTATGTTTATTTTTAATATTTATATTTTAATTTTAGATATTTACTTATAATTTATATCTAAATTAATTATATATATTATTTACATTATCTTGAATACTCTTATTAAATCTTTCAAAATTATTTTATAAAGTTTTATTAAGTTATATTTTGATTCAAATGTGTATAAATTATATTTAAATGATTCTACAAGGTATCAAATTATTTTACAAAGCAACGGATTTTCAAAATAATATTTTTAACGCGTTTTTCAATTTTTTGAAGAGTATGTCGACATATTCTATCTATGTATGTCTATATAGTGGCCGTAATTTTCAAAATTCAAATTTGAACAAAAGTGTCTTTTCATCATATTTCTTTGTGAATAGACATAACCGTTGTTTTAGGACTTCCAAATGAGTTTTGAACATCTACCTTCTTATTCTTCTCTCCTCCTTCCACTCTCTCATTTTCTAAATCAAAATATACCCAAACTTTTCCAAAATTCAACCAGAATCAAATTCAATCATTACTAGTTTGATTCTCCTTCATTTACTCTCTGATTTCTCTCATCTCTCTCACTCAAAAAGATCAAAGTGCTATTCAAGAGCTATAGGATCAATTGTAACCAAGATCGAAGATCTGAGTCTGTAAAACTCTATCAAATCATACTGATATACTTGTGGGTGTGATTGTAGCCCGTAAAATCAATTGGGTATGCTTAGTAGCCCATAAATCTAGTAGGTATGCTTATAGCCAGGACATCAAGTGACTCTACCCCAAAGGTCGAGATTCTGAAGGGTGTGTCTCGTAGCCTTGAAATCGAGATTGTTTTTGCATTTACTAGTTGAAAAGAAATACATACAAGGGATTGTACGGGACTGGATGTAGGTAACTATGAACTAGTATAAAATCCTGATGTGTTCTTTCCTTTTTACTTTTACTACATTTACTTTTATCTGCACTTTGATTCTGTGATTGTTTCTATGATTGTTAATTACATCATTCTAAGTAGAATCTTAAAGAATTTGAAAAATATTCATATAATCAATTAACCCTCTAGTGTTAATTTAGCCTTAAGATCCCTATTTGGCTGACTCACGTTTGGTATCATAGTTTTCAAATTATTCATCATCTGATTTTGAAAAAGTTTAAATGACTACCAACACTGGTAATAGTACTGCTAGTAACATTGTTAGTACACTTGTCAGTACTCATTTGTTGAAGGATAATCTACATCTAGACCTCCACTTTTTAATGGGAGTAATTACACATATTAGTCGTGTAGAATGAAATTTATTTATAGTCGGTTGGTTTGGACACTTGGAATATCACACAAACTGAGTACACTGAACCCGAGACTAATCTTGCACAGTGGACTACTGACCAAAATGCAGTTGAACAAACTAGCTCTAAGGCTATGAATATATTATTTTGTTCATTAGATAGAAATGAATATAATAGAGTATCTATATGTAAGTCTGCATTTGAAATTTGGAGAACTTTGTAAGTTACACATGAAGGCACAAGTAAGGTAAAACAGACCAAAATTTCCATGTTAACAAACCAGTTTCAATTATTCAAAATGAGTCCAAATAAGTCCATATTTGATATGTATAGTAGATTCTAAAATATAGTACACTCGCTTATTGCACTGGGTAAAAGTTTTTCTAAGGAGGATCAAGTTAGAAAAATCCTCAATTCACTTACTCTTGAATGGGATCAAAAGAATCTTGCAATCAAAGAGGCTAATGACATTAGCACTCTAAAAATTGAAGAGTTAATTGGTAATTTAATGTCTTTTGACGAACAAATGCAAGGAAGGAGAGAAAGCAAAACAATAGAGAACATTGACAACAAAAATGACAACAATAGAGAAAGCAAAACAATAGAAAATTTCTAAAATATAGGAAGATGAACAATTTCAAAACAAATGACAACAAAGATCTAGGAAGCGGAAGTGAAAGCGGAAATCACATTAGATGTTATAACTACAATGAACCTAGCCATTTAAAAAGAAACTATCCACATCTCGATAAACTGAAACTACACCAAACACTGATTCATCCAAAAAATGGAGAAGAGTCTATACTACAACATTAGACGATTCAGACACATCCTCAAGTGAATCAGATACATAAATTGCTAACATGTGCTTCATAGCAATATATAATTCAAAACAAAATGGTGAAATGGATCAGAAAAAAGTACTCTTTTAATATATTAAAAGTTTTAATTTCTTGACTGAATTTTATTGGTTGCTTTATTGGTTGTTAGGAATACACTATGGATTAATAATAATATTGGTTGGATATTATGTGATTATATTTTAAAAATATAATACTAATATAAAATATATTTAAAATAATTTTTAAAATAATATTTCTATAAATAGAATAACTATAAATAGATATATATATATATATATATATATAATAAAATAGGACATAGTTAAACAAAAATCTTTTTCGAAAAATTCGACATGTATGTTGACATACACCCCTAGCATATGTCGACATACTTAGGCAGATTTCGAATTTCAATTTCAAAATTTGAATTTTCCCTCCACCTTTTCACCTACCCCTATGTTTTGAAAAGATGTATCTTGACAAGAGAACATGTCCTTTGGTTCTCTTTTTATTTACTTTATCTCCATCCATTCATTTTTCACTTTCATTTTCAAATTCAAAAACCATAAACTCTCTTGTCTCTTCAAACTACTCTTCAATGACATCCTCAAGCAATACTAAGGCAACTATGAGGCTTTCTAAGAAAATAAAAGAATATCTTTTTAATGATCAAGAAGCCATGCAAGCCTATATTGAGTACATATCTTCCGGAAAAGTCTTTCCCGGAAGATTTGCTATTTGAAGATTTTCCTACTTATGATCTTTTTAATCTTGGTTTGCAAAATGAAATTCTTGGTTTAATCGATGCTTCTCAAAATAATTTCGTTTGTTATCCAAAATTTGTAAAGATGTTTTATGAAAATCTAAAAGGAAAGTTTTATGATGGAAGAAAAGGAGAAGATTGGAGTAGTGTCAAGGAGACACAAATTGTTTTAAATTGTGAATTTTTGGATCACATTCTTGGATGCAAATCTACTGGAATGGACCTTTCAACTTTTCAAATTGATTTTCAAAATCGTGAAGTGATTCATGACATTTTCGAAAGTGATGATGATTTTGAATTTAAAAACAAAAATTGGGTCCGAAAGCAAGAATTTTATGCCTTCTTTTGCAACAAAGTATCACTCCTAGAACGGGTAATTATAATAACCCGACACAAAAAGTTTTCAAAGCTCTTTTCGCCATTTATGGTCAATACGACATAAATTGGTCCCAAGTCATTTTGGAAGAACTTTTTCCTAAAAATCTTTCTAAACATGAAAACACACTATTTCATGGTGTATGTCATACTCATGTTTTCAATTATTTTAGTGTTTACTTAAAGGAGAGGAAACAATTCCTCGAAAAATATTTGACAAGGCCAAAATTTCACATGCATATTTCAAAAGAGCCTTATAAAACGCTTGCGGAAAAGGAACAAAGGTTGACTTGGGAAGATGAGCAAGAAATAAGAGAAGAGGAGGAAGAGGAAGAATAAGGAGAGGAAATGGAAGTCGAGGAGGAAGAACAAGAAGAGAAGGAGGATACTATCTTGGAAAGTATCAATATGCCACCTAATCCATCCAACAAAGTCTTCTCAAAAATCAAGAGAAGATCATTCACAACCAAAGAAAGCCTAAGAAATCATTCTCAAAGAGATTTACCTCAATTTCCAACAAAATGGATAAATTATTTGGAAATATCATCTGCAAGCCTGGTGGTTCTTCTTCAACTTCATCCACATCTTTCTAGTTGTTTATTTAAGCTGTCTTTGTATTTGAATTTTCTAGTTTTAAGTTTATGTTGAATGTCATGTATCTTTCTTTAATTCCTTGTACACATCCTTATTATCAATGAATATTCTATTTCTTGCTATTATTCATTGCCAATTGTCTTTGGAAAGTAACACAAATATAATAGTATAGGCGAAGACAATAAAATTGTAAAATAAAGTAGTTTTGAAAAATATATTATATATGTCGACATATGCAAATCATGTATGTCGACATATAATGGCTAGTTTTCAAAAAAATTAAAAATTAAAAAAATGATAACTACCAAATACCAATTCATTTCAAATGACTTCTTACCCCTATATGTACCTATTCACTCCAGAAAATCATTATTTTCAGTCTCTATCTTCACTCTTTTTCATATATAAACTTATCTCTTCAGTAATGGCTTCCCCACTTCAAAAACTTCGCAAAAAGCTCGAACAAACTCTTAAATCATTCAAGAACATTCTTTCTTTCATCCTAAGAAACCAGAGGCACTTAGAATTGAGTCAAATGCAGATAATCAAGGAGCAAGCAAAGCATTTCGACATGATTCAATGGATGATTTATGCCTTGAACAAAAAAGAACCAACCACCAATCTAGAGTGTACCGTCAACAAAGATGATGAAGATTGGGATGCTATCAAAATGGATCCAATCTTTAGCCCTAATGGATGGGTTGAAGTTCCTCGAAATGTTTAGTTTAAATTGGTTTGATTGTATATAAATAATAATACTTGATTTGGTTTGGATTTGATTGGTTTAATTTGTGTGGATTTGTTTAAATGGTGCGTGACATTAACTTTGTTAGATTGGATGAATATTTAGATTGATTATGATTATTTCATGATTATCTAATTTTACATATAACTTATTGTTTTTGTACAATCATTCTCATCATCATTATATATAATTCTCATATATATATATATATCAATTAATATTTTATTTAAGGGGAGTTAGAGTTAGAATTAGAGTAAGAGTTAGTGTTAGAGTTATAGTTTTAGGTGGTTATCTTTGTTGATGACAAAAGGGGAGAAATATGTAAAATCTAGGCATAGATTAAGGGGGGGTTTTGTAACTCGAGGGGGGGTTATATTATATTTATATACAGAGTTGTCATCATCAAGGGGGAGATTGTTAGTACCTTAGGTATTGGTTTTGATGATAACAACTATAGACGTTATATAAAATATATATACTAATGTTTTATCAAGATATATATAGTATATAGTGTAGGATATTAGACATGTATTGATTAAGAAGACTGTACAGTATCAAGAGTAGATTCAAGATGCTAATATCAAGAGTACATTCAAGATGATGATAATTGAAGACTCATGAGTATTGAAGAGTTCAAGATTTCAAGATATTACAGATAAGTTATAGAGTCATGGAGTTTTTGTTAAAACCCTGATAGCACTTTAGTAACGACCCGGAATTTTAGTCATTTGATTTTAATATTTAATTAATTTTAATTATTAATATATTGGTTTAAAAAGCTTTAATAACTTAAATTCAAATATAGGGGCTATTCTAAAAAATAATATCTGAGATTCAAATATAGAGATTATTTAAATATTTAAATTGTGAACTTAATATTTGAATAGTGATTTAAATAATGGGATTTATGATTAAATGTTAATTTAATTAATAAAATGGTCTTATTTAACTACTTTTAAAATTTTAAATAATAACGATGGATTCTTTTTGTAAATTTATTTACAGTAAATATTGAATAAATTATTATTTTTATGACTCAATTTCTTTTGACGTATTTTTAATTTAATTTATTTGATTTTTTCCTAATTTTTAACTTGAAAAATGTTGAAACTATTCGTTTGACAATTTATCGGCAAACAGCAGCGTTTTTGTGGTTTTACAGAACTCAATAACCAGTGTATATTATTTCCGTTTTGGGTTTGCGTCGCTACTCTTAAAGCAACCATATTTTTGTTCTATCGTTCGGGGTTCATACGCGAATGAAAAGCTGTACGGCGAAATATCGGAAAAATTGAAATATAACCCTAGCTCAAAACATTTTGTATGCTCAGCCACTTTCTTTTATTTCTATGTTCCCATCCAAAAACTTCTCGCGTACATTCGAAAATGGAGGAAAGCAAACATTTGGATTTTTCAAAAATTTAAATCAATTAAAACAAAAATCAAATAAGTGTAAAAATGTGACCTTTGTATTTAGTAGCGTGAGACCTATCTTTGTGCATGAATTGGAGAGGTGTAGTAGCCATTTAAGGGCTCGGCGGTTTTAGAACGAGAGCAAATTAGATTAGGGGTTGGGATTTTGGCTAATCTAGTCAATGATTGTCGAATTGGAGTTGATGTTTGGGTTTAGGCATTGGAGTGGCACTTGTGGCCGAATTTTGGTGACTCGCGGTGAGGGTTTGAGGGTCGCATGCTCTGGTACGTTTGGCTGTTAGTGTGGGACGTCGTGACTTTTAGTAGAGGCCGAGTTGGAGGTCTTTGGTGAAGGGAGGTAAAGCTCGAGAAGAGGAGATCAATGGTTGTGGCAACATGGAGGATAGTGGATCAGAGAAGGAGGATTTGGTGGTCAAAGGGACGGTTATAGTAGAGCGCATGCTCTAGAAATAGGTGGTAGTTTGAAATTGTGGAAGAAGGGTTTAAAATTTATTTGGTAATTAATTTATTTAAATGTAATTAGTAAGTTAAAATATAATTTATAAAATCAATAACTTATAAATGTAATAACTTTCTCATACAAGGTACAATCAAGACAAAACTTTTTGCATTGCGCTTGTTATGATGGAAACTTTGCGATGGAACTGGTTCGGTTGAATTTGGAGCAAGTGGAAATTTGGGCTAAAATCGAACGTCATTCGATTTTAGTTCAAACGGGAATGCTTCGACACCAACTGGAATTTCTGTGAGTTAAACTCATATTTTTAGTTAATTAGTATGATATATAGTAAATAAAAATTTACTGTTTGTGGTTGGTTGCAATTATTAGCCGTTTGGTTAAATATTCGTTTTTACAAGCAATTGTTATTTAAAATTTGAAATATAGGAAATATATCGAGAAATCTGGATTTCTAACCGCAGTGATTTAATTTCCAGTTATATATACCCATTGATTCTATTTCAGTTATATCCATGTTATCTAAATTGTTAATTGCAGAATCTTGATTATTTAGCTCTATTTGATATGACATTGTTTTATGTTACAACTTAACCCTGTAGTGATAAAAATCAATAACAATATTGGTTAAGTGCTTTGGTAACTATTGGTCTAAATTTAGTATTTTGAAATACTATTGATTGTCATTTTGGCTTGAAATCGGTTTTGGTTCTCGGAATGATTTTAAATCAAACCTTTGGGTTTTCCGAAATATTATATTTAAATGGATTTTAACTTCTATTTTACTCCAACCCTTTTATTTGTTTTTTCAAATTCATTTAGAAATGTTTTAAAGTTGTTTGAATATTTTTCGATATTGTTTTAAAAGTTGTTTATTCATATTTAATATTGTATAAAAGTTATTCATCAAGATTTTAATATTATAAAAAGTTAGTTATTTAAATAATTAATATTGTTTAAAAGATAATTAATCATAATTATTTATTAAAAAATTTTAGAAGTTAATTATTATTTATTTAATAATAATGTTTGGAAATTAATTATTATTGTGGTTGTTTTATTAATAAGGTTTGAATTTATTAACTATTATACTTATAATGTTTGAAGTTAAGAATTATTATTTAGGGTGCGTTTGGCATACATCCCTGGTAAGGTTTGAAAATACACAAAACATCCCTCCATTTTTTTAATAAGTTTCCAG
Organism: Allium fistulosum; assembly: GCA_030737815.1. Taxonomy (NCBI): domain Eukaryota; kingdom Viridiplantae; phylum Streptophyta; class Magnoliopsida; order Asparagales; family Amaryllidaceae; genus Allium; species Allium fistulosum. The sequence continues at coordinate 14,637,616 of JASFAW010000014.1, forward strand.
TACCCGTTTTCAAATTCACGTGTGCACAAAGACCCAAATACCCTTTACTTTTTTAACATTTCAAACGCATATAACTTTCTATAGAAACATTGGATCAGCATACCATTTTCACCAAAAAATCAAAAAAAAAATATGATCTTTAAAATGAGATCCATTGTTGATACCAAAAAATCATATTTGAAGTAAAGGTGCAATTATTCCATATATTTATAGATAATTCTGCAAATTTTAAACATCTTCGATTTTTCTTCAAATCTGCAACTATTGCATATAATTGCAGACATTTCTGCAATTATATGGTATAATTGCAGATATGTCTGCAATTATTGCATACAGTTCCAACTATTGCATATAATTGCAGACATTTCTGCAATTATTGCATATAATTGCTGAATTGTCTACAATCATACCATATAATTGCGAATAGCTTGTCCTGCCATTGTTTTTACATATGCAAAATGCCACTCGTTAGAAAGATAATAAAATCTGTGATTTAATGGTGAAAACGGTTTGTTAATCCGTCGTTTCTACAAGAAGTTATTGCGTTTTAAAGATTGATCATTAATGAGGTGCAAATTTTAATTATGGATGTGAGAATAACATCCATATATGAAGAATCAACATTGCTGCAATGGAGAAGAGGGGTATCATAGGGAAGAAAATTGTAGTATTTGAAAATAGGGATGTAATTTATATCTTTTTTATGAGGAGGATGTTTTGTGTATTAAGTTTGATTTTAGGGATGTGTCCCTTATTTTCACTATTATTTATTAGTAATGTTTTGCTGTTAATAATCATTATTATATAATAATATTTGAAGTAAATACTATTATTTATTATAATGTTTGAAGTTATTAATTATTATATTAATAATGTTTTGGGGTTAATAAATTATTTTAATTATTAATGATGTTGGAAAGTTAATTTATTATTTATTTAGGATGTTTAAAGTAAATTAATTTATCTAATTAATCATATTTCTACATAATAATCGATTTATAAAAGGAATCTCATTTAATAAAATACATTTATTAAAGAGTTTATAAATGGAAATGGGACTTGGATTTATAAGAATCTTTAAAAGGCATTATAAAGGAATTTTTTATAAAGGGGTTTTATAAAAGATTTTTATAAAATAATTTTATAAGGGATTTCTATAAAAGAATTTTATAAAAGAGTTTTATAAAGGGTTTTAGAGATTTATAAAAGGAGTTTGTAAAAATGATTTTTTAGTTATATAGAAGGAAATTTATAAAAGGAGATGAGATTTGATTTCTATAAGTGATCTTTTAATAATTATGGTGGTGTGGAACATCTTTCCATTCTTAACACCAAATAGAAAATCTTTCTCGGTGTTTTATGAATATACTTATACCGATGAAATAAGTACATGGATATTTTCCAAGTATTAAAAGTGGTTTTATGAATATATCTTTTTGTAAAGATATTTAAATCAAGTATTTATGAAGTGGTTAAATAAATGATTTATTTAAAAAAGGGCTTAATGTTTGCTTATGCGCTGAAGCAATGTTGGTTTCCTTATGGAAATAAATCCCTGATGTGATTGTTGTATATTTGATGGTTAAATAACCTACTATCAAACTTGGCCTGTGTTAAATTATCATTGTTGGTTCGGAGAGACCAAGATCAGGTATATTATCTGAAAACCATTTTGAATCGGCATAAGCATTCAAATTAGAACCTCTTGAAGATGATTAAAGAAGAAGCTTTTGAAGTGCAAGGGCTACTTGCAATTAATCCTGAGGGTAATTCCAAAATGGATGTAGTAGAGGTAGTTCCTTTGGTTTCATTCAGACCTAGAACGAACTTGTATGGATGAATGTTGGCATTGTATTTCTGCCAGAGAGCAGTGTTAGCATTCCAAGATGTTATGCTGGTGGAAAAGGTAAAAGTGTAGCCTCAAGCCTCACAACCTAGAAAAATGGCTAAAACAGAGTATGCAGCACAGTTATGTGGTTAGCTACCATTAGGAGTCGTCATCCCATTCTAGATTGTCCCCTTAGAGTTTTTTTGCACGCAGACATCGAGGGGCAATGTTTGCAGTCTCGGTGTCAAAGGAAGAGGTAATCTGACCTGTCATGTTAAAGGGGAAGCCGACTCTATGTAGCAAAGGGGCATATGCGTCTATAGCCCTCATGCACAGTTTCTAGAGGTGTACCATTGGAAGGTAGTCCCTTACCTAGCCATAGCTGGAATCCATTTTCCAATACATGCCTTTACGGACTTAGTTTTATACCTATTATACTGGAATTTGATTAATGTAACAATTTCGGCTATGATTAATATGTATTTGTATCCTAGACATTATTATAATATCACTGGATTTTCTATAGAAAATGGTTTGGTTATCGTAAGGTAAAACACATCCCTGTTTTTGTGTGGTATGGTCTTATGAGATACCTTTTATTTTAAAGGATTTTACAAGTTATAATAAATAAAATTCCTCGTGATTTGAGTTTATCATGCTAGTTTTACTAGACTGACCCGGGCGTTGTTTCCAATAATGCTCGGGTCAACCTGAGCATATTTACCAAATTAACTGGATGCTTTGGAGCTTTCAGAAGACGAGCTGGATTCTCCAAGATGTATTCATGTATCCTTATTCATTCGTTGTTTTTTTGTTCTTGATTTATGTCAGTATTTATCGGCAATTGTATGGACAGGCTGTTATAACTGTCCGGGATGATAAAAGATTAGTATACTATGACGTTGTTTATATAATAAAGTTCTTTTCTTTTTGTAAAGATCATGTGTATATTATATATATTTCTCGTCACGAAGTGAGATTCTGTTCAGTCTTTTATTTCTTTAACCTCAACCATCTATCTTCTCGGCACTTGGATATTTAGTAGTAAATACCGTGGATGTATTAGTGTCAATTTCTAAGGGTCGAAAAGGTGGATTGTTACACATGGTATCAGAGCCTAGGTTGAGCGAACGCCTAAGCGTTGGTGGGGTTAACACATTTGAGATAGGGTAAGTGAGAACCTAGGATGAGTTTGAGTGTATATATATATAAGAGTGTGTATTTATTAGTGCTATAAAATCTTTTATATTGTGTTGATTTATCGGTTGAGTGGTTTATGTATTCTGTTCAATATAGAAGGAACAACTATATCGATAGAGGTTTCCAGACACTTAAACAAGGCAAATTGACACATTATGGTTTTAAAATTGGTAAATGGAATAATTTTACCTAAATTATATTTTATACATAAAAGAATAATTTTTCAGAAATTATTATAATTATATATGGTGTGCTTGGTTGTTAGAGAATGATAATATTCAATTATCATCATTTATTGTTGATTAGTTGTATTTAGATAGTTTATGGTCATTTTATTTGGTTAAATTAAGTACGAATACCTTGTGAATTCAGTTTCATAGTTTGACTATAAGATGTTCGATGATAATATTGAGTTGGATTTTAAATTACAATAAAAGTTATCTATTATAATCTATACAAAGAGAAACAATTATGAAATGACCTTATATAAGAAGTGAAATTATATAAATAGGATCTATAAATATAGTTTATAAATAAGGATTTAAAACTGAGATATTGAGTACTTAAATCCTGGAGATTTGAAATTGTTTTTTTCAAAGTGTTGTGAGGAATAATAATAGTATTATTTGAAAGTATATTTGGAATAAAATATTTCTTAAAATATGGTTTATAAATAAAAATGGATTTAAACTGAGAAATTTAGAAATCAAAGCCCGATGTTTGGAAGTTGTTTTTCAAATTCTTAGAAAAAGTAATAATGGTATTATTTTGAAAATAATGATTAATTGAAATATCATAAAAGGACGTAGAAGAGACAAAAAGCACTGAACTCACTTCGGTCACTGGAATATAATTCCGGTGATGACTGCAACATCATCGGTGTTCATTTTCGAGTTTCTAAGTAGGGAATTGCTACCATGGTAGATGTGTTTAGAGTTGTTTTGGTCAAACAGATCTTGATTTAAATCCCAAAGGTGTAATTTATGATTCAAGGGGATATGTACAATATTATTATTATTTCAAAATGATTTGAAACAAAAACTAGGCTTTAAATTCTGAAATTTTCAGCTAAATGATATTATAGACTCAAGTATCTTATTCATTAGGGTAGTTTGGTTGGTGCATCTCATCACGATATGTTGTTTGATAATTTTCATTTATTAAAAATGAAATGGAATTTTCGGTGAGTTTTGACAGTAAAAAATTCCTGAATGTATATAGAAATTGAAGTTAAGTGTTTTTGAGAAAATAAAAGAAAATAAGTTTTAGTGACTTATAAAAATTCGAGAAATTAGTAAGTAAAATAAAATTTAAATTTGTTGAATATTTTGGTTAAGTAAAACAAAATTTGAAATTTGTATATATACTCTTAGGAAATGGAAGAGTATTTTGTAAATACGTGATTTAGTTATAGGATGTTAATAGACTTAAGTAATGTTTTTTTAGTAAAATAATGATTCCTTAAAAAGGTAATTATAATCTTGGGAAATGTTTTATTAATGAAGATAAGTCTTTGTAAAGTATTTGTAGGCTTAAAGTAAAATGTTATAAAATGACTCAGAAAATGAATTCTAGTATTAATTAAAAATATTAACTTAAGTTTATAAAGTCTTGATAAACCTAAGTTGTGTTTTAAAAATGTTTATAAACTTACGTAAGGTTTTATGAAATAGTTCATAAATAATTTTAGCACTAAAGGGAATATACAAAGAAATAATAAATCTGAATTGAAATAATTGATATAGTTAAGAAAAGTAAATTTGAAAATTTAGTTATGAGATGAAATTTAACTTAAGTAAAGTAAAGTTAAAAAAAATGATTTATGAAATGCTTTGTAAATGAATTTTAGTATTAAAGGAAATACTATTGGAAAGTTAAGTGTGATTTAAAATTGAATGTGAATAAAAAGAATTTGGTATAATTTAGGAACCAATGGAAAAAATACGTAAGTTGTACGTAGATCATTCGATTCATAACTAATTTGATCCAGATTCAAGTGCATGATTTCGAGGTGATGTACACCAGTTCGAGCTAGGATTTTTCACTCGATTCTTGATGGCGAACACTGAATACAGATTTTTGATTTGATTCCAAAGTTTTCTATCATAGTATCTGGCTATGCAAGGAGAATGATTGTTTCTAATCAAGGAACCGAATCAGAGTCCGCACAAGTGGAGTTAAGTGAGCGATACTAGTTCAGAAGTGAAACCGGTGTGATCGAGTGATCAGATTTGATATTGCGCATGACACATGTACATCATACAAGCTTTAATATGACTATAAGCGTTCAGATATTGGAAAATGCAAATTGTATGGCTATAAGTTATTTGGATGGATATTATGTGTAAGTAAAATGCAAATTATATGCTTTTGGTTTCATGACTAGAGTTTGGTTGTCCGACAAATAGGTACATGTTTATATACTGTTTTGGATTGATGGTTTTATGCCCCAGATATGGAAAGCCGCTTGGCTTTTGTTTTCTTTTGATTGGTTTGGACTCGTAGTGGTGGTTTGCAGTTTTTTTCGGTCGAGCCGCGCAAAGGAGACGCTGTCGAAATTTTCCATAATTTTAGGACTTAGAAAATTTAATAACCTATTCCAACTATTTTTTTTTGGAACTAGGTAAACCTATCCAATCACTATCGACATGCGATTCCTGAATAGTAAACCTAGGGAATAGATGGCTGGCCCGCCACAATCGCTATTCCAAGCTAGCCAGACCTTTTGGTTGACCTGGTGTAGGAGGCGGGAAATGAACCTCAAACCTCCCATGTGAAAGGCGTATCTCCTCCCACACCTCCCAGGTAGGACTCGAACCTCAAACCACTCATTTGGAAGGCGTATCACTCCACCACCCGACCAAGCCTGCGGACACTTTTTTGGAACTAGGGAAAACTATTCAATCACTACCGACATGCGATTCCTGAACAGTAAACCTAGGGAATAGACGGCTGGCCCACCACAACCGCTATTCCAAGCTAGCCAGACCTTTCGGTTGACCTGGTGCAAGAGGCGGGAAATGAACCTCAAACCTCCCATGTGAAAGGCGTATCTCCTCCCATACCTCCTAGGTGGGGCTTGAACCTCAAGCCTTCATCTGGGAGGCGTATCACCCCACCACCCGACCAAGCCCGCGGACGAAAGTCTTTTATGCGGGGAGAATGTAACGACCCATATTTTAGTCATTTGATTTTGAATATTCAATTAATTTTAATTATTAAAATATTAGTTTAAAAAGGTTTAATAACTTAAATTCAAATATAGGGGATATTTTAAAAGTTAATATCTAGAACTCAAATATAGATATTATTTAAATATATGTGAACTTAATATTTGAATACTGATTTAAATAATAGGATTTATAATTGAATGTTAATTTAATTAATAAAATGGTCTTATTTAACTCCTTTTAAAATTTTAAATAAAACGGTTGATTCCTTTTCCAATTTTATTTACAGTAATAAATGGTTTGAATAAATTATTATTATTATCGATTTATAATGATGCATTTTTAATTTAATTTAATTTTTTCCTAATTTTAAATTGAAAAGTATTGAAACTATTCGTTTAGCGATTTATCGGCAAACAACATCGTTTTTGTGATTTTACAGAACTTAATAACTAGTGTATCTGATTTCCGTTTTGGGGTCGCGTCACTATTCTTAACGTGACCATATTTTTGTTTTATCGTTTCTGGTTCATACGCGAATGAAAAGCTGTATAGTGAAATGCCAAAAAAAATTAAAATATAAGCCTTAATCATAACATTTCGTATGCTCAACCACTTTCTTTCATTTCTATATTCCCATCCAAAAACATCTCTCGTACGTTCAAAAATGAAGGAAAGCAAACATTTGGATTTTTCAAAATTTAAAATCAATTAAAACAAAAATCAAATAAATGTAAAAATGTGATCTTTGTAGTTAGTAGTGTGAGATCTATCTTTGGGCATGAATAGGAGAGGTGAGGTAGCCAGTTTTGGGCTCTGCAGTTTTAAAACGACAGCAAGTTAGATTATGGTTTGGGATTTTGGCTAATCTAGTCAATGATTGTCGAATCAGAGTTGTTGTTTTGTTAATAAGATTTGAATTTATTAACTATTATACTTATAATGTTTGAAGTTAATAACAATTATTTATTACTAATGTTTTGCTGTTAATAATCATTATTATATAATAATGTTTAAAGTAAATATTATTATTTATTATAATGTTTGAAGTAAATATTATTATTTATTATAATGTTTGAAGTAAATATTATTATTTATTATAATGTTTGAAGTTATTAATTATTATATTAATAATGTTTTAGGGTTAATAAATTATTTTATTAATGATGTTGGAAAGTTAATTTGTTATTTATTAGGATGTTTGAAGAAAATTAATGTATCTGAATAATCATATTTATAAATAATAAATCGATTTACATAAGGAATCTCATTTAATAAAATAGATTTATTAAAGAGTTTATAAATGGAAATGGGGCTTGGATTTATAAGTATGTTTAAAGGGCTTTATAAAGGATTTTTTATAAAGGGATTTTAGAAAAGACTGTTATAAAGTAATTTTATAAGGGATTTTTATAAAGGGTTTTAGAGATTTATAAAAGGAGTTTATAAAAATGATTTTTAAGTTGTATAAAAGGAAATATATAAAAGGAGATGAGATTTGATTTCTATAAGTGAACTTTTAATAATTACGGTGGTGTGGAACATCTTTCCATGCTTAACACCAAATAGGAAACCTTTCTTAGTGTTTTGTGAATATACTTATATGGATGAAATAAGTACATGGATATTTTCCAAGTATTAAAAGTGGTTTCGTGAACATATCTTTTTGTAAAGATACTTAAATCAAGTATTTATGAAGACGTTAAATAAATGATTTATTTAAAAAGGGGCTTAATGGTTGCTTATGCGCTAAACCAATGTTGGTTTCCCTATGGAAATAAATCCCTAATGTGATTATTGTATATTTAATAGTTAAATAACCGACTATCAAACTTGGCCTGCTTTAAATTATTGTTGTCAGTTCGGAGAGATTGGGATCAGATATATTATCTGAAAACTACTTCGAACCAGCATAAGCGTACGAATTGGAACATCTTCAAGATGATTGAAGAAGAAGCTTTTAAAGTACAATGGCTACTTGCCACTAATCCTGAGGGTGATTCCAAAATGGATGTAGTAGAGGTAGTGCCTTTGGTTTCATTCAGACCCAGAACGAACTTGTATGGATGAATGTTTGTATTGCATTTCTGCCATAGGGCAGTGTTAGCATTCCAAGATGTCTGCTCGTAGAAAAGGTAAAAGCGTAGCTTCAAGCTTCACAACTCGGGAAAATGGCTAAAATAGGGTATGTAGCAGATTTATGTGCTTCGTTGCCATTAGGAGCCGTCAACCCATTCTAGATTGTCCCCTTAGAGTTGTTTTGCATGAAGGCATCGAGGGACAATGTTTGCAGCCTCGGTGTCAAAGGATGAGGTAATCCGGCCTGTTATGTTAAAAGGGGAAGCCGACTGTGTATAGAAGAGGGGCAGATATGTCTGTAGCCCTCAGGTACATTTTCTAGAGGTGTACTGTAATGACCCATATTTTTCCGATAATTAAAATATTAATTAAATAAGATTTTAAATATTAATATGGTAAGAAATTAAAAATTTATGATTTTATAATGAGAGTAATAACTAGAATGTAATGTTAGTAATGTTAATTTAAGGTAATTGCTAACTATTTTAGTGTAATTCCAGTAAATTGAAGTGATTGTAAAGTTATAATTGGTTATAAACTGTAAATAATGAAATACATTGAATTTTGAAATTATTTGTGATCGGTTAGAATTGGCTAATATTGAATATGAAATCAGTGATGTTGTTTGAATGCTATTGATAACTATTTAATATAATTACAATCAATTAAATAAACTGTAGGTTAATTTGGTTATAACTGTAATTAATGAAATAAATTAAATGATGCATTTAATGGTGAGATTGTATGTAATTGATTGAAATAGGTTAATATAGAATGTAAAATCATTTTGTAAGCAATTTATAACCCTTGGTTGTAAATAATAAGATAATAGATATGAACTACTACTATAAATAATTGTTTAATTATCTTCTCATTTATTTGTCCGTTTGAATATTGACTGGATAATTAATGGAATTAAGGCAATTGGGTGTTGGATTTAATGTTGGAATTATATATTATTGGTTGAAATTGAATATGTTCAGTGATGCGTAAGTAGTCATAACATTTGTTTGTAGATAATAAATTGTAAATGTGATTAAATTACTTTAAAGGTGACAAATTTTTTAATCACTATTATATTATTTAATCTGTTGAACTTAATTGAAAATCAATTGCAATTAATCTAATTAATTATTGCGGTTAATATGAACTAAAGTGATAACTATAGAATATTGATGTAATAAGATGTAAACCATTGTTAACTATATTCATAAGGTAATAGTTGATTCTATAATAAGAGTGAAATCAAAAATAAATGAACTTATTGGAATTTAAATTATAATTAACTGAAAATTTATTGCGATTGCAAATTGAACGCTGAAATTGTGCAAAATATATATTTTGAAATTAACATGAAAATTTTATTTAAAAGGATTATAAATTTATATGTAATAAGCAATAATGAAATTTGTCAACTATTTAACCTGAATTTAAAAAGTGATTTGATCAATTTAATAATAATTTATTTAATTAACGTGAAAATATCCATTTTGGCCATTGTCTCGGATTTCGACGAAACCAGTTTCATCGGATCCGCAACGGTGAATTATTGTAAGACTTCAAGTTTCGTAGCGATCAGACTTGTCGTTTGATCGTGGGGCTCGCAACGCGTAGAAATCAATTTTTTGAATTCAAATTGAAATAAGCTGATTTTAAAAGCTAACTTCTTCATACAATGGAATTAGGACTTGAAATCTATTCCATTGAGTTTAAAAATATCGAAAACATCTATTTTGATATATGGGATGACCTACTTTCGTTCCGGAGGCAGAACGGGCTTTTCGGGTCGTTATTATCGTTTGATATATGGGTCGTTATTCTTTCTTATCGGGCCTTGTCCATATAAATAGATTTTGTTTCTCAAACCTTAGCAGCCATTCATTTATTATATACTCACAATTCTATCTGCCTATTCCTTTCTTTCAATGGTAGAAACAAAATTTCAATTGCAAACCCTAAATCCAATTTCCAAATCAATTTCAAAATTCAAATCAAAATCAAACTCCTCAAAACTATATCGAATTATATACCGTCGGGAAGCTCTCGACGAGCGCAATCTAGATCTACAGTTTGTTTTTCAATTTGGGTCTCCATATGTCTAGAATTTGATGGATAATTCTCGGCTGTTCATTTGGAGGATGATCAACAGCGATGGATCGCCGATTCGAGGGTACAGTTTTGTAGAGGTCGTCGAGGGGATTGCATCCATGATGTTCATTTGGCCTGTTGATGGTTCGATCGCCGTTGATAATTGATTAGGGTTTCCTCTTTCAAGTGTCGGTGGCTGTAGATCACCATGAATCGCGCACGAGAGGAAGCCGCGGTGGGTGGCGAGCCATCTGGAAGTGGACGAGGAGTCGCGGTAGGGCAATGGTGGGTCGGCGATCGTACGGCGACCTAAGATGATGTCATTGAGTTCGGCGGCATGCGTTAGGGCTTAGGGTTTCGATCGAAGCAAGCCTGGGAGGTTACGTACGTGATTGATTGTTGATAAAGAGATGACGCTGACGTGGCTTTTTGGTAATGTTAATTTTTTTATATTTAAATTTCAATTTCAACTCATTCTAATGACCATAACTTTTTCATACGAGCTCGGATTCATGCGCGGTTTTCTCCATTGCGGTCGTATTGAAATTCCAGACATTATGGAACTAGTTTGGCTGCATTATGAGACTGTTGAATTTTAGGCCTTTATTTGGATTTCAAATCGATTTGAAATCAAAGGTGAGTGTTTTAACCCACTCACGGATACTAAATTATCTTATGTTAGTTAAATTTAATTAATGATGTGATTAGAAATTGATTGGTTGCTGTTTGGTATATTTAAATTGTCATTCTAGTTAAATCTGACTTTTATTGAATTTAATTGCCATTTAATTTAGTATCAAAATTTAAATTGCCAGTTAAATACATGTTAATGATAACCAGTAAATTTTGTTAGTTATTGGTTGATTTAAATGATGACTGTGCTGTATGTTCAATTATTGATATTTGAATGTTGAATTTACGATGGATGAAAATGGTTGACATTTTGGATGATTGGATGGTTTTTATGTCTAAATCTCTGTTATCCCTGTGGGTTGAAATGATACATACCCGAACGATCCTATAGATAAAGGGAAAATCATTATGGGTTGAAATGATAAACCCGAGCGGTTTTCACCAATTTGGAAATGTTGATTTTGATATTGGTTGAAATGACATATACCTATATAATTTCTTGAACTTGGATTATTTATTGGAATTGAATTACTTGAAAGGTTTAGGTTGAACTTTGAATAATTTTAATTAAAGTGGTTAAAATTAGTAATTTGAATTATTGAAATCCTTTAAATAGCTAAATCCACATTGTACACTTGATAGGAGATGGAAAATCCCGTAACATCTCTGAAACCTTTACACTAATATTTCTATTTTATTTATTTTGATTTGACTTACATAAGATCTTTTAGTTCTGACTCGAGTGTTTTTTCTTTTCATTACGCTCAGGTCAGTCTGAGATTTTCTGTGTATTAATGACTATTTTCTGAAGGACGAAGATGAAGATTCAGTATACTATTACTTATACTACTATTTATTATAATTATTCCACTGCATCATATTGTTCCGCTGCATTATTTGTTATTTCTGATGTTTGTATAACTCTGATTTGAATTGTAAAAGTGTAATCAAATATTATTTGTAAAACAGCTTCATGAACTGTTTATTTGATTATTAATTTTTGTCGTTCTGCTGTGAGATTCTGTGTTTTGGTTTCCTTCTTTTTCTCTTATTTTATTATTTACCCCATTAACAATCCTTCATTTTGAATGGTTTGAATTAGACATGTGTGGTTTATTGTCGATTTAAACCGTCCAAAATGGTGGGTCGTTACATGTACCATCGGAAGGTAATCCTTACCTAGTCATAGTTGGAATCCATTTTCCAATATGTGTCTTTACGGACTTAGTTGTATACCTATTATGCTGGAATTTAATTAATGTAACAATTTTGGCTATGATTAATATGTATTTTTATCCTAGACATTATTATAATATCACTAGATTTTCTATAGAAAATGGTTTGGTTATCGTAAGGTAAAACTCATCCGTGTTTATATGCGGCGTGGTCTTACGAGATACCTTTGATTTTAAAGGATTTTACAGGTTATAATAAATAAAATTCCTTGTGATTTGAGTTCCTCAAGCTGGTTTTACCAGACTGATCCAGGCGTTGTTTTTTATAATGCTTGGGTCAGCCTGAGCATATTTTCTAGATTAACTGGATGCTTTGGAGCTTTCAGGAGATGAGTTGGATTCTCCAAGACGTATTCACGTATCCTTATTCTTCAACTGTTTTTGTTTTTTGATTTCTGTCTATATTTATCAGCAATTGTAAGGAAAGGCTGCTATAATTGTCTAGGCTGATAATAAATTAGTGCACTCTGATGTTGTGTATATAGTAAAGTTCTTTTCATTTGTAAAGATCATGTGTATATTATATATATTTCTCATCAAGATGTGAGATTCTGTTTGGTCTTTTATTTCTTTAACCCCAACAATATACCTTTCTGGCACTTGGATATTCGGCAATGAATACCGTAGATGTATTATTGTCGATTTCTAAGGGTAGAAAAGGTGGGTCGTTACAACTTTCTTTATCTCTCTCTCTCTCTCTCTATTTCAAATAAGTTTTAAATATTTTGGTTTTCAAAATAGTCTCTTCGAACATTTTTTCAAAATATTTCTCATAATAATTTCTTAACCTTTTATATCTATAGAGATATTATATTAAGTTTTTTAGTATTTTCTAATCGATTTTTTTTTTGTTATTTTAGTTTATATCTTCCTTATGTTTATTTTTAATAGTTATATTTTGATTTTAGATATTTACTTATAATTTATAACTATATTGATTTTATATATATTATTTACGTTATATTGAATACTCTTATTAAATCTTTCAAAATTATTTTATAAAGTTTTATTAAGTTATATTTTGATTAGAATGTGTATAAACTTTATTTAAATGATTCTACAAAGTACCAAATTATTTTACAAGGCAACGGATTTTCAAAATAATATTTTTAAAGTGTTTTTCAATTTTGTAAGGAGTATGTCAACATACTCCATCTATATATGTCGACTAGTGGCCATAATTTTCAAAATTCAAATTTGAATGGAAGTTTCTTATTGTCGTACATCTTCGAGAATGGACATGACCGTTGTTTCCTTATATATACCAGACTTCCAAATGAATTTTGAACATCTACCTTCTTATTCTTCTCTCCTTCCACTGTCTCATTTTATAAATCAAAATATATCCAAACTCTATTGAAATTGAACCAAAATCAAATTCAATCATCACTAGTTTGATTCTCCTTCATCTACTCTTTGATTTCTCTCATCTATCTTGTTAGTACCTTAGGTATTGGTTTTGATGATAACAACTATAGGACATTATATAAAATATAGATACTAAAGTTTTATCAAGATATATATAGTATATAGTGCAAGATATTAGACATGTGTTGAATAAGAAGACTGTATAGTATCAAGAGTAGATTCAAGATGCTGATATAAAGATTCAAGAGTCCAAGAATGAAGACTCATGATTATTGAAGTGTTCAAGATTTCAAGATATTTCAAATAAGTTATAGAATCATAGAATTTATGTTAAAACCTTGATAGAGTTTTCCTGGTATCTCACAACTTCTCCAATTTTGTTTTAAATTATTTTTCAAATATTCTATTTTTAAATAATCTTTTCAAAATATTTCCCAAAATGATTTTTCAATCGGTTACTTATAAAGTTATAATTTTAGTGTTTTTAAGTTTATATACATTGAATTTTTGTGTATGTTTTAATAAATTATAGTTATATTAATTTATATATATATTATTAAATATTCTTATTAAATCTTTCAAAATTATTTTACAAAATTTTATTAAGTTATATTTTGATTAAAATGTGTATAAACTTATTTAAATGATTCTGCAAAGGTTCAAAGTATTTTACAAAGCAACGGATTTTCAAAATAATATTTTTAAAGTGTTTTTCAAAAAACAAAGGGATATGTCGACATATCCTATCCATGTATGTCGACATTGTGGTCGTAAAATTCAAATTTGAATGGAAGTGTCTTTTCGTCGTATCTCTTCATGAATGGACATGACCGTTGTTTCCCTATATATACCAGACTTCCAAACTAATTTTCATTAACTACTTTCTTATTTCTCTCTCCTCTTTTCACTCTCTTGATTTCTAAATCAATTTCTTTCGAAAATCTGCCAAAATTCAACCAGAATCAAATTCAATCATTACTAATTTAATTATCTTTCATATACTCTCTAATTTATCTCATTTCTCTCAAGATCAAAGTGCTATTTAAGAGTTATAAGATCAATTGTAATCAAATTCGAAGATTTGAGTCTGTAAAATCTATCAGATCATACTCTTACAATTTATGGCATCCTTGGTACCCCTGAAATCCAAGCAGGTATGATTGTAGCCTGTTAAAATCAATTGGGTGTGCTTAGTAACCCATAAATCTAGTGGGTGTGCTTGTGGCCCAGAAATCAAGTGACTCTACCCAGGGGTTGGGATCCTAGAGGGCGTGTCTCGTAGCCTTGAAATCGAGACTGCATTTGCATTTACTAGTTGAAAATAAATCCATACAAGGAATTGTGCAGGACTGGATGTAGGTTAACTCCGAAACAGTATAAAATCCTAGTGTGTTCTTACCTTTTTTTCTTTTACTGTATTTACTTTTATCTGTACTTTGATTTTGTGATTGTTAATTACATCATTCTAAGTAGAACTTAAAGAATTTGAAAAATATTTATATAATCCATTAAACATTATTCACCCTCCCCCTCTAGTGTTAATTTAGCCTTAAGATCTCTATTCCGCTTACTTACATTAGGTATCAGAGCATTGGTTTTCAAACTATTCATAATATGATTTTTGGAAAACTTTCAATGGCAATTTTTGATAATATTTTTAACACTATTTTTGAAAAGATAATTTGCAAAATCATCATAATGCTATTTCATAAATTTGCATCTATTATAAATTGTAGGAACATATATGTTACATGGCTTTTGATGAACGTACACCTGATGATCAAACTCTGCAGATCAAAAGGGAAAAATGGATATTGGATAGTGGATGCTCAAGATACATGATTGGAAATCCGGAGATTTTAAAAGATATAGTTTACAAAGATGGTGGATCAGTAAATTTTGGAGACAACTCTAAATGATATGTGATTGGCATCAACAATGTTGGTAATTCTAAAACTCCTACTATTTTTAATATTTTGTTAATTAGGAATTTAAAGCATAATATGTTGAGTGTTAGTCAATTGTGTGATCATGGTTTCAAAACTAAATTCATAAAAGATAAATGTCATATTGAAGATAATGAGTCAAGCATTATCTTTGAAAGCATCAGGAAATGAAACATCCATATATTAAGTATGAGAACCTCAAATGTTAACTTATGTCTTTTGGCCGAATCAAGCGACCCTTGGATTTGGCATAAAAGATTTGGTCATTTGAATTTCAAACTAATATCTAAAATTGCTAAAAACGATCCAGTTAAAGGTCTTTCTAAAATGAATTTTAAAGTCAATAATTTATACGATGCATGTCAGTTAGGAAAACTTAGAAAAAGTTCTTTTAAATCAAAAGATATGATTTCTACCTCTCAACCCCTTAAACTTCTTCACTTAGATCTTTCCGGTCCCTCACAGATACAATCTATAAATCATAGTAGATATGTATTTGTAATCGTAGATGATTATTCTAGGTTTACCTGGATGATTTTCTTAAAACTTAAAAGTGATGCTTTTGAAATGTTTAAAATCTTTGTTAAACGAATTCAAAATCAAATGACTGGTAAAATTAAAACTATTCGGAGTGATCATGGTGGAGAATTCGAAAAAGAAAATTTTGAGAATTTCTATAATAAGAAAGGTATAACTCATAATTTTTCATTTTCAAGAACACCACAACAAAATGGAGTAGTAGAACGTAAAAATATGACAATTCAAGAGTGCGCTAGAACTATGCTAAAAGGTAGTAATTTACCTAAAAATTCCTGGGTTGAAGTAGTTGGTACTTCATATTATATATTAAATAGAATTTTAATAAGACCATTAACTAAGAAAACACCATATGAATTATTCTATAATAGAAAGCCTAAAGTATCATGTTTTTAGTAAATGTCTTATTTTAAATACTAAAGATAATTTGGATAAATTTGATGCTAAATCAGATAAAGGAATCTTTATTGGATATTTAAATAAAAGTAAAGCTTATAGAGTTTTCAATACTAAAACTAATACTATTGAAGAAACATTACATGTCTCATTTGATGAAAATTTTAAAGATTATAATCCAAATATTAAGGAAGAAGAAAACATTGATAACCCAAATGAAATTAGTAATAATGAGATTACCAAAAACGAAAATAACAATAATTCAGAAAATTCACTTCCAGATAAAAGAATAAAATACTTGAAAGATCATCCTATAGAAAATAAACTTGGAAATATTGAATTTGTTATTAAAACTTGTAAAGGCTCTTTTTTTGTACCCTTTGAGTCGATAATAAACCACACATGTCCAACTCAAATTGCACGAAAAGATGGATCTTTAGGGGGTGAAAGAAAATAAAGATAGAATAGAATCTCACACGAATGGAATAACATATAATATTGAACAATAATCTTTACAACGGAAAATTTTAAAATACATATAGCAGAGTCTAACCTAAATTCAGTTTGGACAATTATAAACATCTGTCCTTACAAATGCTGGCAAATATCAAACAACTGCAGCGGATAATAGAATACGTCCATCTGTAGATGAATATCTCCAGCTCTCATCTGGAAACTCCAACCGTCTTCAACTAATCCTGAAACTACTCGAATCTGACCCGAGTATTGAAAATACCCGAATCAGGCTTGATAAACCAACGTGAGAAAACTCAGATATTAAATGACAGTGTCATATACCAGCCTTGGAAATAAAATCCTTTGAAAAGAAAGAGTATCTCATAAGACCACGCCCACACATATACACTGACGGGTTTTTCCCTTATGATAACTAAAACACTTTTATATCAAAACATTTGATATTATTTCTAATGACATTCTTTGAAAGCACTTGCAAATAAACTTATTAATCTTAGACGAAATTGTAACATTATTAAATTCCAGCATACTAGGTTCTACAATCAAGTTCGAAGGCACTTATCGAAGAGTGGATTCCATACAAATGACAAGGTAAGGGACTACCTTCCGACAGTATACCTCTAGAGGGATCACCTAGGGTCGAGATACTCGGCGCCTAAACCAACACAGAACTGGCCCACCCCTTCCTGGATAGTACCGAATATGTCATCACCCCGGCCGTTATCGACCTTTAACGGGAGCCCGAGTCATACATTCACCACATACTTAGACATGTGTAGAGTAATCTAGAAGGGTGATGACATCTCCTAATGGGAGCGACCCACTTAGCCCTGCTGCTTCTATCCTGTTTCTGTCATTTCTGGGTGATGAGGCCTGAGGTAAACGATTACCTTTCACATAACACATCTTCTTTCTTCTTTGAATGCCACATTGCCATTCCATAATCACATGACTGATTTCTACAAATATATAACCTCTAAGCTCGTATGTCTCAAAGAAAGGTGTTAAGCTAAGAGAAGTTGCATTTTCCACCACCTTGTAGATATACGTTTTATAGAGATCACTCAATGCAATTTAGAATGCAATGTCAGACATTCGTCCATACAAGTTGTCCAGGAATAGGACAAACCGAAGGTACTCTCCTACTCCATTAGTAGCGAGAAGTCCTTGCATCAGAGATTTTCACAACAGAGCACTGCTGCCACCATATGGTATGGTAATTTTCACCTCGAGGGACTAGTGGCAAACAGCACTACACCATGAAAATCTCCATCTTCAAAATCATCTGTCTTCAAACATGTTTTACTTCGAATGTAGTTGGTTCGAAGTGGTTTTCATATAGGAATCACCCAAATCCGACCCCGGTTCCTTCGAAGCCAATCATCGCTTTAAAAGATGTTAAGTTCATCTGTGGATATCAATCATCAATCAATTACTTCATCTTTTATTTAAATCGAATATCTTTCTTAGATATATTCTTTTCAATTTATTCCATTTTCTTTCAACAGTATATGGAATCATTAAGCCTCATTTATTAAATCATTTTATTTATTAAACCTCTTTAGATCTTGAGATAATTCCAATCATTTTCTCTTTTACTTAGGAAAACCTTTCCAAATAATTCATTAAATCTTAATCAAAGATTTCTTATATTTAAGCTAGAATTTTTAACTTAGGGAAAATATTCCCAAATCATTCATTAAATCTTAATCAAAGATTTCTTTCTTAACTTCAAATCATATTCTTGCAAATCGATGATTTTCATAACAGAGCACTACTGCCACCTTAGATATGGTAAATTCCACCTCCAGGGACTTGTGGCAAGTAATCCTACATCATGAAGATCTTTTTCTTCAATATTTTTTATTTCGAAAATAAGTTTGAAGAAGTTTTCAGATAGGAATCACCCAAATCAAATCCTGGTTCTTCCAATAGGAATCACCCAAATCCGATCCCGGTTCCTTCATACTAATCATCAATAAAAAGATGTTAATTATTTAATTAATATTCTAAATTTTGTTTCCTTTTATTTTGTAAAAACTTAAATATGATCTTTTTAGAGCATCCGGGCTTTCCTTTCGATCTGTTCCACCTCTCGCCTAAAAAGAGAAAATATAGGCCAAGTAAGCTCAGGATACTGGTTTCTCCATTCCTAACCTTAGTTATACACCTTGTTTTATCTTCCAAGATCTCACAGGCGGGACAAATGTACTAGTCGTTTCTGCACTCAGTTTGTTATTACATTCAATATTCTTCACTTTTTGTTTAAGTGGTATAAACAATTCCTCTTAACCATTTATTCAAACTCTTATTAAAACTTCCAAATCATCTTTAAATTACTTAATTATTCTTTTAAAATCATTCACAAAAGATTTAGGAAAGAATTGTTAAGCTTAAAACTACATTTCAAAAGTTATTTAAAACTGTTGCGAAAAGCGTTGCGAAAAGTGTTGCAACTAGTTTTTTAAAAGCTACATTCTTCAAAACGACTTTTATATCATTTAAAATCCAACTTTTCAACTTAAATCTATTTTAAAACATTTTTAAAGATTTTTAGAATTTATTTCATATTTTTAAAATATTTAAAAATATCATTTATAAAGAAATCCTTTATTCCGAACTACAAAACCACGATGTTTTTAAAAAATTGTTTTGGAAATATTTCAAAATCTACTTAATTAAATCTTGATTTTCTTTCTTCATTGGGAAACTATGGATATAATAGACTGGAAAATTCTTATCTCGAAGAATTCTGAGCTATATGCCACTTTGTACACTCATTTAACTTTTATGGCGTGAAATCACGAATTACCGTTACGCGACGCGCCTAGTTTTGACTTTTTTTTTTCAATTTCTTTTCAAACTTCTTGGAAACACTTTTAAATGTTTATAAAACATTTCTAAATCATTTTAAACTCATTTTAAACAATTTTTTTTATATTTCAAACTCATATTCCATTTCATTTCATTTTATAATATTATATTATTATAATATCATTTTTAACCTTTTTAGATTATCTAAAATCATTAAGAGACTAAATAATTTCCATATACATATTTTTATGGATTTAATTCTCATTTAATTAACTATGGTTAATTACTAATCATTTCTCCTATCATTATCAAACTAAGTTATCAATCATATAAATAATCACATAATCAACCAATTTGCAACCAAGTTATCAAACATTTAATCATCCAACATATTTAAACTTTCAAATCATTATACTTGAATAATTTATGGATTAACTAGTAAATACGAGTACTCGCCTTTAACCTAACCAATTCTTCTTACCAACATTCATACGCAACAACGCTTTACTAAATCATCTTAACTTCACCAAACCATCACTCACTACAAGAAAATGTATCTTTCGTAGCACCAATTCACAGGGTTTTATTAATAATGCTGCAATTATACAGGAGATTATTAAAATAGTATCATCAATACGCTGCTACTTAACTAATTTGCTAGGTTTTAATAAAAAGCGCCAAAAGAAAAGGGATCCCGCGTTTATCAAAATTCACCCAACGTTGAATCCCTCTCTCTCTCTCCCGCAAATCCCTAATC
This sequence comes from Allium fistulosum, assembly GCA_030737815.1. Taxonomy (NCBI): domain Eukaryota; kingdom Viridiplantae; phylum Streptophyta; class Magnoliopsida; order Asparagales; family Amaryllidaceae; genus Allium; species Allium fistulosum. The sequence continues at coordinate 14,658,144 of JASFAW010000014.1, forward strand.
CCAAATTTCATTGAAAATCAAACTCTTTGATCTTCATCGATCTTCACAACTCTTCCATCGATCACGAGCTCCACAACCTCCGGCTTCCTCGAGCTTCAAAAATTCTTTAGCGTTCCACATCTCCTGAAGTCTTCATTCTTCCTTACCCACTCCACATCTTCAAAAATTGACCGGCGTTAATCTTTGAAGGTAAAATCGTTTGATTTGGAGCCTCCATATTCAAGTAACCTTATCATTTCTCCGTTTTTTGTTTGTTATTTTACAAATGCAGGAAGCAGTTAAAGCACGTAATATTTGGATTTAAATCCTCTGTTTGTAAATGCATATTTGGACAAGTGGAGGTATGTTTATAAATGCATATTTGTCATATAGTTTGGATCAAAATCCTATGATTTGTTTGATATATAAATGCGACATGTAAATTAGGTGGACTAGATTATATCTACTGGGTTGAGTAAGAATACATATGAGTTAGTAGGAATGAGTATAGAAAGTAAGCAATTGGGCAGCTATAAGGAGCCTGCAATAGGTTGGATAGCTGCAATAGGTGTGAAATGTTGGCTTAAGGAATGTACCATCTTTTAGATTGTGTTTGCTTGTTTGTATAAATGGAAGAATATGACTCAAGTTTTTCAACACTGTGCTTGTATTTTATGATATGACGTAGTTTATTGTAAATTTTATTTTGGACATGTTCATATAGTTGTATGAAAAAGAAAACTTGTGATTTGCTACTTTAGATTTTTAGATAAATATACTTTGGACATGGCTCTGCATTGTAGGATATATATGTGCTCAAGGATAAACTGAAATCCATGAACTGACAGGGAGCGCTATTTCTATAAAGCTCAGTAGCTACTGTGGTGAGCTAACATTGATGACGCAACTTACAAAGTACAATATTTTTGTAGAATTGGATTAGCACATCCAGATGGTAAATCTTAACAAGAAGCACATCAAAAAACACACTCTTTTATGTTTTACCGGTGAAGAATTAACACCTGTAGACCACAGTGATGTTTGATTCAAACAGTTCATTCAGTTTATATGAAAAAGCTTTCATAAGGAGCAATCATGGTTTCATCCCCTCACTGCTGCTTCAAATAGGTACATTTTACTGGTTGAAGTTATATCTTTTCTATAATTTATTAAATAATAAAGCAGTTCTTAAATTCTTGTCTCTATGAATCTGAATACAGAAAGGGTGGGATTTATTTTCATTTGTATGTAAATACTAACTCATGTACTAATGTTAATGGTAGAATCTGAATATGGAAAGTATGGTAGTTATTTTCATATGTTTATAATAACTTACATAGAAGCAATATATATATATATATATGAAATTCTCGAACCATCTAGAGTACTATTTAGACTTGTAATGTCCTAGAAAAACTTGTATGCATGCTCTGGTATTTCACTGATATCATAGTCTTGAAGTATGTCATACATTAATATAGTTCCAAAAAGTTCGATAATAAGTGCATCCTCCTTTTTACTGGGTCTTTTTTATATATATCGTGGCTTGATTGATGTTCCTAACTCAAGATTCAGCTCTGTTAAGAAACCGTCAACCCAAAAGATTATGTTCACTTTTTTGAAATGACAAAACCATCCATATGCATAGTTGAAACCGTGCACAATTTGATCATTTTCCATAAGTTTTATGTCCTTTTTTAACTTTGATGTTACAAGGATAAATTGACATTTGAAATAAAATTACACAAAGTGGATCGTAAAAATCCATGTAATTGCATTGGTGTCTGTAGCATCTTAGGTTTACGCAGCTGTGGAGGGTTTGGACGTGTTTGACATAAATCGTAAACTAAAAATAGTATTTTGTTGATGCTGCCTGTGATTGCGTAATTCTCCTCTCTACATATTTATTTTTTAAAACTTTTAAGTTCAGATTTTTACCGTTGTTTTACTGTAGCATGAGTTTGACCATATATACCGTTGTTACCTAAAATATTAAGTAGCCATTTTTCCTTTTCCATTCTGCAAGTATGCTAATTAATTTAATCATGAAAAGATTCAAGTATATCAATACAACTACGAATTTATTTAAAATCCATGCCATGTGAAATAGTTTAGTGATACTGCTACTTCGACACATGATCTGTGAGTACAATCAAATTGTGTATCAAATATAAAATAAACATTCAAGACAGTAACAAAGTTCATTTACTTAGATTTATACAATTTAAGTTAGGGGAAAAATATTTATATAACGGGTATGAAAAAATATAAATAAAAGAAATTATATTAAATATTTAAATAATAATGGGTGAAGAGTAAATAACAGGCTAGAAGATAGAAGTTTTGGGTGTTAATTGTAATTACCATAGATTGAGATGGAGTAATGAAAGCTAAAAAATAAATAACTATTTTTTGCATCTTTTTTAAGGTTAGATGGTATCATATGAGTTGTGTGATCTCTATTAATAGTTATACTGCTTACGACTTGGTAACTCCAATATCATGACAAAGAATGCTTCTGTCCAGCTTTAGGTCAACTTTATGTTTCAATTTACTCCCATCGGCTGAAAAAAATTTGAAGAAAAAAAATGCAAATAATGTTAGTATTTAATGATACAATATTATTATTAAAATGTCATTATCCTGGACATACCAGATATAATTCCCAATACCAAATATGGTTTCCTTGCATCAGACTCTAAAAACACAAGTTCTCCAGATCCTGGAGCTTTCTGTTACAATTGCATAACGTTAAATATCTGCAATTTACTAGGCTTAAACATTGTGAATATCTACAAAAACTGTGAACAAAGAAAAAGTTATACCTTATGGTGAGCAATAAAAGGCCTACCCCATTCTTTCGACAAATTCCAGTTACCATGAGTCTCAAGATTAAACATATTTCAGTCATTAATAATCTTCTTGTTTAAATATAAACCAAATTTTGGAAGTGCTTGAGTTTAAATTTTGTGTGACAATAGGATTCAAAGTGCACACTCTACAACCATGGAATGCATGCACTCTCATGAACTTATTCATCCTGATCTGAAACCTGGTAAACACATCTATATATTAGGATATTAATTTAATCCAATGATGACAATTAATTTATATCTTATTTTATGCAGAAATGATCATACAAATTACTTTTATTAATTGGAGATTATTTGAAGATAATTGAATTATAAATGAAACATACACTATGTCAAATGCTTGCTGACTAACTAAATTACTTGCTGATTATTAACATTATTTTAACTTATCTTATTTAAATCTTTGGACAGTAGTTGTCAGTTGTAGTACTGATCTTACAGTTGTTAGTTCTTCAACTCATTTGATCAAATAATTAAGTTACTTAATTGACCAATATGTCTTTGTTACATGTGTTGCATGCTAGATTAGTGGTAGATTACTTGGTTGACTGACCAATTTTTTTAAGAATTGCATATTTTTCTTTGTTTAGACTTTTGGGTTATCAGACCATACAAACTTCAAAGTAACATGTGATGCACAATTTGGTTGAATGGTAAATATCATATGTAGTCTTGAAACCGATGCCCCTGATCATTATTTTATTGGGATATGCTACTCTAAGCAGTTAATATTGGATAATATACCTGATGTACCATATGCCAGCCTTCAGTCATTTTTAATATGGCTTAAAATATCTGTAATTATATATAGGTTGATATTTTTGCCGATGTATCTCTCCAATATTTACTGTAATATATTTGTATTTTTATGCCTATAAAGATTCAGCATATTTTGTGCCTCAAACTGTCTTGAGTAATTAAAATGCATAGTAACATTTTCAATAGGTCAGAAAAAGTGCATCTACGAATCCACAGTGACATGTTTTAATCAGTTTTTTACTTGATTTCAGAGGTTGGCACTGCTCAGTGGGTTGATGTCGAAGAGTATGAAAGAACTTAGCAGATAAAATTGCAGTAGTTGTAGCGAGGAAATGTTGAAGGTGAGTAAGTTCTAAGTTAATTTTAATATAAAATGCATACTGAATCCAGGAAAATCATCACCGTTCATCTGCTCTACGATTTCTTTTGTCTAAACTCTAGTTTTATTGGCATTTTTATAGTTTCCCAGAGTTTAATATCAGCAAAATAAATGTTTCCTTGACACTGCAAAGTAGATTGCAATTATAAAGTTGGTAAAATTCATTTATAAGCCAGCATACACCCTCTAATATGCTCAGTTTTATGCCCATATAGTTGGTAAAATCCATATTTAAGGCGGTAAGACATACTGCCTTTTATATTGCAATTATAAAATTAACATCTATTTTTGCACTAACTAGAATTCAATAGCAGCAAAATTAATGTCTCATTGACAATGCAACATCTTTTTTATCCTTATGAAGTCATTGTTATGTTCTTTAACAAAATAGGAACCGCAATCTTCTCAAATCCCTTTAAGGGAATTTTGTCATGGGATAAGTTGTATAAGTTTGTAAAAGTGCATCAAAAATTAACTAAGTTAAATAAGTTGTATAAAAATTAAATAAGTTTATAGAAATAACTAAGTTTTAAAAAAATTAAAAAAATTAAATAATTTTATAAAAATGAACTAAGTTAACTGATTTTTATAAAATAAATTAACTAGATTAAAAATAACCAAGTAGATTAAGTTTTACAAAAAAGTAACTAAATTTTTAAAAATTAATAAGTTAACTAAGTCTTATAAAAATTAAACAAGTTTATAAAGATAATTAAGTTTATAAAATTTAACTAAATTAAATTTGTATTAGGAAAGTTAAATTATATTATAAAAATTACAACCCTAAATACTAGCAATATCTTACTTGATCCGTGTAATAAATAAATAACTAGTTATCTATGTTTTATAAAAATTAAACGAGTCTATAATAGTAGTAGTAATAATAATAATAATAAATTAACTAAGTTTATAAAATTAATTATGTTTTATAAAAATTCAATACGTTTATAAAAATTAACTAATTATTATAAAAATATAACTAAATATTAATAATAACTTAATAATAATAATAATAAATTTTATTAAAAATTAACTAAGTATTATAAAAATACAACTAAATAATAATAACAACAACTTAATAATAATGATGATAAATTTTATAAAAAATTAACTAAGTATAATAGTAGTAGTAATAATAATAGTAATAAATAATTTTATAAAAATTAACTAAGATGCATGTTTGAAGGTACAAGTTTCTTTTGTTCATCCAAATTTTTGAGAAAATATTTACATAAATGAGCAATCTAATTTTGTTACCATATTAATAGGTGGTTAAAAATTTTTGTACGTATTTGTTATACTAAAATAAACAACATACAACACACAAAGAAATCTAAATGCATAATATAAAATAATAGAGTCCGATGGGAAAATAAAGCAACATAAGAGTAAGGAAACCGATTGTTTTACTTGCCACTTATTTCATACACCTGAATAGATTATAAATCACCTCATTTGCTAAAAAAATAATATAAGACAAATAAGAAAATTAATTATTAAGTACAAACAATGTGTACAAAAATTAATCATGAGCTTCTCAGGTGCCTTCTGCTTGTAGTCTTTGAGCAGAGCTTCCGCTGCTAAAGTTTGTCAATCAGAGCTATCGTCTTCCTTCTTTCTTTCCATAGCTAGCTGACTGATAACAGCACTACCTTAAAAAAAGGGAAGAAATATAATGTAAAAGAGGCTCATATGACTCATACTGCTAGAAAACTTACCATTCAAGTACACAAATTACATTTCTGGCATGAAACATTTTTGGTACCATCACGCCAAAAATTTAGCACACGTTAACATAATAACTTAGGCATGTGTATTTTGAGGGACAGCTGAAATAAACTTTATGATGTTGGTCGTTTTTAAGTAACATGTTATATGAAATATGTGTAAAATTTCTTCGCCAAATCCCATTCCATTGCTGGCTGGAACTGGAGAGGCTTGGCCGGAATTTTGACTTTTCAGTTCTTAATAATATATTTGCATTGTCAGTATATAAATCCAAATGTTATCAAATTTTGGATCATCATCTGTGCTAACTTACGGTTAGGCTCGCAATTCGGCACTGCTTCTATATGGATGTAATTATAGTTATTGTGGATCATTTTTTTCAAGTTGATATATTTATTTTGTATCCATAAATTATGAGACATCAATATGCCTTTTTTTATGATATATAAATATGTAATCAGATTGTCAAGGTTTCAGAGTGTGGGCAACTTGACGTTGCATTTTCTTGAAAACTTTGGTGGAATTACTACTAAGATATTTTATATTGGCTTACGTGGTGAAGCTACTTGGGTATTGTTGCTCTTAATTTTTCCATGCACTCTTTCATGTTTAGTACCATGGTTACATTATCAAACCTTTATAGATATTTTATTCAAGAACTAGTATAGTAATAATATACATAAACACAAATATAAGCATAAAACTTACATACAAATCACACATATCACCCATCTTCTTTTGCATGTTAATTAAGCGGGCATAATTTCTCCACTCGTTTCCCCCTCTGAAATAACTTGTTCAGTTCCTTGTACAACTTCCTTCTTAACTTTGATTTCAGTCAAAGCTTTGATCAAATTGTCTAAGCATTTTTTTAACCCAATAAACCATGTTACCCTTTCACATCAATTTCTCTGCTACATCTGTAGGTGTAATATCATGTTCCTTTATCAATTTCTCAATCGTAGAAAATGATTCATGATGATCAATATACAGATAATTCCAGGTAAGAATTTTAAACACTTCAAACTAGCAGTACGAAAGCTCTATATGTATATCCATTGCCACGTCTAGTTTGTCCTTATAATTCATAGTGAAAACAGTCTTTCACTTACACAAGCCGACCATAGACCATCAATAACATTAAGCAGCCCTGAAAGTGTAATTTTACTCCCACTGTTACATGCTTTATTGTTAATCTTTTCCTTCGGTATCTCTTCCTAGGATAAATTTTCATCAACCTGTTCATTATTTCTTCTCCCGGATAAATCTAAAGAATAATCAATCACAATGATTGACTTACTCATTGTCTCTATCAACAACTTCTTTAAAGTCGTGTTATCCATCACAACTGTTAATTCTAAATCATACACATCGTAATTCATCATCTCTGCCATGGCTGCTATCATAGTACACTTCCAAGTGCCCGGAGGGCTATACAAAAGATAACCACGTTTCCATGGCTTTCCTATTCTTATGTAGTAGTCTTTGCTTTTGCTGGTCTGGGTCGATTGCTACTGTCTTAAACGTGGCTGGATGTTCGAATGAGACATGACTCCATTGCAGAAGTCGCCTGCCTCCGTTTTTCGTGGGTTATTTATATATATAGCTTTCTTCCCCTCGTTTGTGTTTGTACAGCTTTTCCTTGTTCCATTACGTGTTCTAGGTAGGAATCTATAGTATTTCTGAAAGACTGATGGTATGCTAACTTGTAAACCCTACAATATACATTTGTATTTCATGTTAAATTAAAATCTAGTGTATCAATCATTGTACATGATGCCACAGCTACAACACAATTTGTTTGGCTTTTGAAACCACTAAGGTTTAAAGGTAGTATTCATTGAAGAAAATAGATATCATGAACCAGATAATAGTAAATAAGTACCTGGGATCATCAGGTGGAGAATATAGAGAAAGGGATTGCCCTTTAGATGGAACCTTTCTAGCTTGCCAGGTAAATATATCACCTTCATATTCATCACTAACTTCTTCATATTCTTTCATACTGAACCAAAACTTTTTGCTATCCCTTTCCTTGTTTGCCTTTAACAGCTTTGCACCTTTTGTGCAGTTGTCCAAGAGATAATATTCTATGGCTGTATAAGCTTCGCTTCTTGTACTAGTGAACCCCTCTTAAAACATTGTAGTGATAGTGTCACGATCCAAATTTCAGCGTTCGAAAATCGACATCCGTACTCCAATCGTACCTGAATGCCACAGATTCAACCGTTGAAATTCGAATCGTGTCGGAGCTTATAACACCATTAAGTATAAAAACACAGCGGAATAAAGAAATGAATGATATCATATACAACTCCAACGAATACAATATCCAGAATGATATACAACAATGATATCAATATGATACAACAATATCAAAGATAAATAATGCTACAGCGGAAAATAGAAGTGATAACTCCGAATGATCTTCAAAAGAGAATGAATCCAACAATTCCAATGTCAAGCTCAAACCACAAAGATAAGCAATGCCGGTCGTCAGTGAACTCCAAACACTGAACTAGCTCCCAAAAATCTACTAAACCTGAATATCTGAAAACCCCAACTCTAGACTGTCTATGTGGAAAATTGTGGGCACCCAGAGTTTAGGAAGGGAACAATAAACTCTAGGTCAGTCATGAGACTGGTGTGAGCAATAAAAACAGTTTATCTTTAAACAACAACAAAAGAATTTTAAACATTGAAATCCACAATGCTTTTGGAAAATGAAACTACCATAAGACCTCCCGCCACACACACAATGCAAACGCAGAATTGGAGGAGATTTCTTCTTATGATAGTCAAACATGCTTACTACGCAAAAACAACTTTTATATTATTACTAGTGCATAGTGTAGGAAACATTTCGAAAGTATAATATTAATCTTAGCCAGCATAGACATTCCGAACTATGCCTACTATAGCTACCATCTAAACAGTGGTGACCACCATAAGTAAATGGCAGGTTCTACAACTAAAACTGTATAGGGTTCATATTGGAAATTGGATTTCCAATAAATGGTCAGGCTAAGGAACTTCCTACTGCCAATGGGTACGCCTCTGGATGGACGTCCCGAGAAACCAACCTGGCTCTCTGCCAACACAAGGCCGGGTTACCTCTGGAAATAGGTAACTACTACACGAATATGCCATTCCCCGGTCCTTTGGGACCTTTATCCGAGCGCTCGGTAACCAACATCACACATAATAAATAAAGTGTGTCCACATGAGTAAGTATCTGGGCTCCATACCATGATACCACCCTTTTCCAGAAGGAAATGACATACCCTAAAGGGCGCAACCCTCATAACCTTGTCGCATCATTCCTGTTTTGACCATTTCCGGGTTGTGAGGTCCGAAGAGGTCTCGTCCACAAAGCTACGCTTTTTCACAAAGCCACGCTTTGATCACAAATGATCAATAAATGATCATCACACAGCAACACTCAGCATGCCACATTACCAAATTGGGAGTATATCACTGATAAATTTCAACTATATAACCTCTGAGCTCGTACGTCTCAGAGAAGGGTGTTAAGCTAAGAGAATAAATTCTCCGCCACCAACAGAAATGTATTTGAAAGAAATCGGCTTTATATCTCAAAATGTAATGTCAGACATGTAACCATACAAGTCTGTTCCAGGTTCGAACAGAACCGAAGGCACTTCCGAAGAAGTCCTTGCAATCCGGGTATTCACAATCCCGATCGGACTTCCCATCACTTAGGGAATCTCTATACCAGGAGCTACCCAGTGCAGAGACAATCGATAGGTTATCCTATCGTTTTCGCAAACACCCGGTCTTCAACACCGGTCTTCAAATGCTATCCATATACGACGTATCACTTATTCGGAATGGGTTATGTGACACAAAGGTCCTCTCCCGGCTAAACCGAATAGTGAGCGTAATATTTTAAAAACATATGGATATTGGGATTTCAGTTAAGTCACAACTTATTACCCAAAATCTTTCTTTTAAATGGTTTAAACAAATTACCATTTCAAATCTTTTAAATAAAAAGATTCAATTCACAAAGTTCACCCAGTTTCACAAAGATTCATTCACAGATTTTCAAATCGATTTCCATTTCAATTTGGATTAACTCGTTAAATCTTTAAAACAAAGATTTAACTGATAACTTTCAAAACAATTCCATTTTGAATGGTTTAAACAAATCATCATTTTAAATCTGTTAAAAATAAACAGATTCAATTCATAGCTTTTAAAACAATTTCACTCATAACTGGGAAAACCATTTTCAATTCAAACTTGAAATTCCTTTAATTCAAATTGGAAATTCATTTCTTATATGAAAGCTTTTATCATTTGAAAACAATAGTTTTCATTTCGGAAATCTGATTCATTTATACGCGTTAAAGTTCTTGGGTTAGATTCAAATTTTCAAACCAATATTTTAAAATGGTTTAAATTCATATAAACACATTTATAACATCTTTAACCATAATTTCCAATTATGAAATTCAATTCCAACTCTTGAATTCAAATTCAAATTGAATTTCAAAACTAAATCAAGTTATTCAAAAATAACTTTAATCTTTGAAGACACCTTTTTCAAAAGCTGTAATATTTAATCCAAATTCATTTCCAAAATCAATTGAAATTAAAAATTTCAATTTCAAAAATATTAAATTTAAATCATCTGTAACTTAACCGATTTCCTCGTGAAATCCATATTTGTGTGTGTAAAAGTGTGGTCCAGGGGTTTCACACAGTAGTGCAACATCATTCAATCATCACATATCAGAATACAGAAATATAGTTGATAAGCGGTATAAATATAACGCTTATCTTTCATTCATAGATCACAGATATATAAATTACAGATAATAAATTACAGTCATCCCAGATAAATGAACTACAGTACAGATTACACACAAATCAGAATATATCACAAAGCATCACAGATCAGAATATCAAACAATTCAATCATTCAGTCAGGTCCAAACATTCACAAGTAAAATTTATTAATCAATTGATTAATTTAAATCAGATGTATTAATTATTAATCCGGGTTAATTACCATAAGTTAATTTCAAATTATTTGAAATAAATCCTCTTTTCAAATTTTATTAGTTAATCTTTTACTTATAATTCATCAACCTTTAATTATTAAATAATTAACCTTTAATTATTAAATAATTAACCTTTAATTATTAAATTCACCATTTAATTAATTATCTTTAATTAATTACTTTAATTAATTATTCCTCAATTAATTATCATTCCTTAATCACCTTCATTAATTAATTAACCTTTAATTAATTATTCTCAAATTAATTACCTTAATGAATTAATCACATTAATTAATTATTCTTTAAATTAATTAACCTTTAAACATTTGATTAATCAATCTTTAATCATTAATTATCCATCCTTAATTACTTTCATTAAGTAATTATTTTTAAGTAATTAATCATCCTTTAATTAATTATTCTTTAATTACTTGATTAATCAAACTTAAATTATTATTTAATTTACCTTAATTAATTACACAAATTTATTTATCTTAATTTAATTACCTAAATTAATTATCTTAGTTAATTAAGTAATTATACTCTAATTACTTTTGTTAATAAAACTTGATTAAATTAAGATAACCCATTTACTACATTAAACTCTTACCTACATTTAAATTAAATTAAAAGCTTGAATTTGGTTTATACAAAAATCATCATCTTTTAATTTATTAAAGTTAAATACCTTTCACTTTAAACGCATTTCAATTTCATCGATTACATTTTACTTGAAACATTCAGGAACAAATTACAAAAATTTGTTTAATGTAATATTTATACAAGCCAAAACTATTTTAAAAATAAATTTAAAACTTTGAAAATATATCCTTTTAAAACTTAAACTTGTTTAACATCATTCTTTAAACTCAACATTTCATACATCTTTAAAAACTGGTTAAAACTTTGTTTAAAATTTTGAAACTTATTTACAGTTTAAAAACCTGGACAGGTTTAAAATCTGGAAACAAAACGTTCCCGAGCTAAAATCAACAAAACCCGAGACAAACTCAAACTTTCCCCGAGCACACTCGCATTTCCACTTTACTTCGAGACCAACTCTCGTTTTCTCGAGCACGTCCCCGAGTTTCCTCCTTCTTCCCCAAACTTCAACAACCCAAATACCCAAATGGCATGTGTGCACGTACACAGGGCATCGACGACATCGCCACCTTCGGCGACTTGCTCCACTCATCAGCAATCGACCCAACGTTCAACTTTTGCCCTCGAACCATCATCACGAAACACGAACAGAAATTCGACACTTCCAGTCGAAACTGGAACACTCAAGCTCGTGAAAAACCACCTCGACATGACCATCCAGACCACCGGAACCGCCGCGCCTCCATCCACGTCTCCGCATATGTCTCATGTACACCCCCTCCAAATTTGGCCACACTCGATGCATTGACGAACTCGAACGAACCCAAAACCCAAATGCTTGTTCCTTTGACCTTAAACCCTAAACCTCCCTCCGACCGATGCCACGATGAACTGGAACGTCTCCGGTCATTTTTCCCGACATCATCAGACCATTCTCCATCCCTGGTCCAATCCCTAACATCCCAAAGTCCTCCGACCATCTGAATTTGCCCAAAACCCATTTACAGTTCATCTAACAACTACTCTTAACATACTCAATGAAAAATCACCATTTGTGTTTTAAAAAAACTACTTTCTAATGGTGATTCAAGTTACATATTTGAATGGATAATTCGTGACATTCGAATTTTTGCATATATTTGAGTTTTCTCTAGAAAATCAGATTTCCAGATGTTATATATCACTATCCTACTTAAAATTATTTTTAGATCTTAACTCAAGTATAAACAAACTTGTTTTGTTTTAAACTCCAAGCCTAAAAATGTTTTATTGAAAATATATTGAATTTTCTTGGTGATTTTTGCACCCTGTAACCCAAACCAGAGGTTTATATCAATATAAAACACATACAACCCATAGATTCCATGAATCATCATACTGCTTTTAATTAAACTTAAGCTTTGAAAATTTATGTTTACTCACCTTGCTTTGCAGAAGAAAACAGAGCTGCTTTTCATTTGAACCAAGCTTTGAACTTCCAGTTGAAAGCTTCTAGTTTGATTCTCTGGTTGCATCAATTTGTTTGATGTTTTAAATTGAAATTTTGTTTAAGTTTGAGTGATAACTACTTTAAGTTTTCTCAGCTTCAAGAACGAAACTGGAATGAAAAGTTTGATATGTGGAAATGAAGTTGATATGTAGGAGATTGTTGTACAGGGGATGATGATATTTGTACAAGTGATATAATATTGGTTTGTACAACATGATATTTTTTCTTCTCCCTAGTACAATATAGGCAGCGATATTTTTCGTTTGGGGCTAATATACATCTTGCTTTGGTGGCTATAGGACATGGCATTTATTACTTGTACAAATTTACATATAATTATCTATATACTTATGCTTTGTCTTCCTTTCGGCTGTACAAACTTATAATTTTTTTTTTGTTTGTTTTACAAGCTAATAGATATTTACATATCTTTGTTGTCTTCATTTGCAAGCTAAAACATAAACTTATATATTTTATTATCTTCTATAGGTTTACTTATTCCATTCCATATTTATCCTTTATTTGCTTGCTTATAGATATATATTTTGTTTCTTTCTTTAGCTAAGTGTACATGAATATACATTTTTGTTTGCTTCTTTTCTTTTTGTTTGTTTCATTACTTGAATATGTTTTCTTTCTTTTTAACTTTGTCTTTAATAATATTACTTTATAATATAAATCTTAAATATGTTATTAGATTTTATTTTGACTTGTCTCATTATTTTACAATATGAGTAAACTTCTATTTTTACTTTATTTTATTTTTCTTTTATTATTTTTGTAGTCTATTTTATTTGTATTATTTAGTATTGATTCATAAATATGATATTAAGATTTATATTTTACTTTATATTGTATAAAACTATATAATTTATTTATTTTATAATATAGATGAACTTCTAGATTTTAATTTGTTATTGGATTTTATCCAATGTATTTATTTTATACTTTATCTATCTTATATATTTTCATGTTTAAACCATTTATTTACAATTTAAATTCAAATCAAATATATATATATATATATATAATTTCAAAATTACTCATATATGCCCATATACATATAAATTCACATATATACACATATATACAATATTTTAATTTTTAAATGCTTTATACAAAATTTATTTGAGTTCGGGGAAACTCGCATCCATTTATCCATTAATTTAACAATTTTAATTCAAAAATTAAATTAATTATCAGTTTAAGTTTATATAAAATCCGGGGTCGTTACAGATAGTTACAGATTATACTAAAAAATTGTGGAATCTTGCATGGTACAGTATATTTATTTTAATATATAGATATAAAACTGTTGTACATGTGTGTTTATTTTTCTTACATTGTTGCTTCTTTTATCTGTACCGGTTAATGAGATCAAAGGCTTTATATGTGTATACAAGTGGAAAGCCCGTGTGTTGCATGGGGCATATGAATTGGTTGTTGGATTATGTTTGGTAAATATTTGGGTTATACTTTTAGATTGATTGTATGTGTTAAACTTTGATGAACTCCATTGAAATAGTATGAGTATGCAGGTCGTTATTGTTTGAAAAACCATTCTTGTTATGTGTGCTGAATGACCATTTCCAAGCACTATATGACATTCTTCCACCGTTTATCTCTAATTGTTTTTTTTTTCATGTAGGAATATTGGACTTTTGAAGGAGAAGAGCTTGGACTTTCCTTGATTTATATTATGCTCTTTTAACAAACTTTTTTTTGTAAGATCTTATGTCGCTAACATTTGAGTAAAAACATAGTTTTTAAAAATTTGTACATGACTAAATCTTATAGTTAATGAAATTGATGTAGCTTTGATTATGTTTAATCTTTAAAGTTGTTTATTATATCACATTATTATGTTATAGATTGAGTAGTTTGTTATTGAATACACTAACTATAACTGATTTAAAACTGCTGCAGTAAATGAAAAAAATGAAGCAAAACTTTGATATACTGCAGCATTTTTAAAGTGCTTTCAAACTAAAATAGTAAAATGTTGCAAAACAACAATCCAAAGCTAAAAAATGCTGCAGGTATCAAAATTAAGAACAAAAACGCTGTATTATATATTATTGCAGCGTTTCATAAACGATGCTATATTAATGACATGTTGAATTATGTTTTTTAACTGCGTTCTTCAAATGCTGTTAAATGAACGAAAATGCTGCACTGACAACTTTTCGAAGCGTTTCATAAAAGCGTCAGTATCCATTTTTTAGCAGCCATTTAGAAACGCTGCGGTATTTTTGGTTTTAGCAGGATTTTAGAAAACGCTGCGGTATATTCATGCTCTTCCACAGCGGCACATAACAAAGCGTTCTTCAAAACCCTACGGATGATAATGACAGTAATTCTAAAACGCTGCAAAAGCCCTTTTTTGTATGACTTAAACTCTTCCACCATGCTTCAAAGTGCTCGGCCACTACCTCCCAACATCCATAAGATTTGGCCACAACAGGTTCTCCACCATCCCCCATTATTCTTCAACTTTTTAGATTCTAAATCATGTTTTGGTGATATTCTAAGGTCTTTGGCAAAGTTTGGTGGAGTTTTGACTTTGTTTGATATGATTTTTAAAAAGTTAGTAAGGAAATGGAAAAGAAGAAGCCATTAAAGCTCTAAGGAAGAAAAAGAAGAGAAGGGAATGGTTTGTGTGAGAATTGAAGAGGTATGCATACTATTTTATACTTGAGTTTGGAAGGGAAAATGACTAAAATACCCTTACTTGTAAATAAAGTAATCTCATTTTTTTTCAGCACTTACCATCACCATTTCAAATCATGTTTTATGTCACTTTCACTTAAAGAGTAAGAAAAGTAAAGTAATAATTATGTTTGGTTTGATTTGACATGTTTTAGAATTTTATGCTTACTTTTTCTTAATGAAATTCTAGAATTTTCTAAGTATGTTTAGTAAAAGTAAACTTGATTAGTGAATTAATTAATACTTATAATATTTGAACATATGTTCCTATATAAGAAAATAAAGGTGCGGCAACTTTTAAACGACAAAACGTTGATTTTCGACAAAATGTTTTACGTTCACATTTTGACATTTTAGTTAAACTATTTATTTATGTAAACCAAATTTAAAAATAAATTTGTACAATGTTATTTAAAAATATAAGCACTTATAAATAAATTAAAATAATTTATTTATCCATTGAAACTTACTTTTCTGAAATCAGCATTTTGTCACTTTTGTCGATATAGGAAAATGTTATTATTTTTGTGTATACTTCTCTTTCCAAATCCTATCTAATACTGTTTAAATCATATAACCTTACCTATTTTATATTTAAAATCACTTTAAATAGTATATTTTAAAGTGGTCAAATTATGGGTCGTTATATTCTCCCCTACTTAAAAGAATTTCATCCTCGAAATTACACCAATCTTAAACTTAGATGAGTTTCCCCACTTTCATTTTTTTTAACTTAATTTTGTATGATATACATAGATCTTCCATATGTGATATCTGATTCGATTTATTATTCGAATCCACAACTTTTACTTCCGAACTAGTATCGATCCCCCGAGTTTCTAGTGCGGACTCTGATTAGGCTTCTAGATCAAAACCTTTGCTTTCAGTAACAACCCGGATATTTGGACCATTTAAGTTGACAATAATCCACACATGTCAACTTAAATAATACAAAACACGAATCATTATGGGATTATAAATACATAAATGTAATTGAGAATCAATACATCATCACAGACACAGAACAGTCACAGAATAATGCAGTGGAAAATACATCGTCATAATAGCAGTTCATGAAGCTACTACATAAAATACAACAGTGTCTTAACATAAAGTGACTAAAAGAAAATACATAAATGTCCAACAGACTAGGACATCAATACAGGAATAGAAATAGACTGATAAAGATAAATGCTAAGCCTTCAGCATCTTCAACCAACCTTGATCAGCAACTGGATAGCTTCAGACTGACCAGAGCATATACAAAAAGAAACACTCGAGTCAGGACTCAAAATCTTATACAAGAAAATCAAGTGCAAGGGAAAAAGTCCATAACTTAAAGATGAATAAAATAAACATCTCTAAGGATCCGATAAACTATCTATATATACAATAGAATACGATAGATAGATAATGTCTAATCAGTAAAGTACGATATTAAAATAGTGTTAAGGCGTTACCATAATCCCCCTTAACACATTTTATTCCCAAAAGCATATACAAGACCGTAGTTTCCCCAAAACCGGAAGTCACCAGAGGGCAATCCATATACTAAAGGTACAAACCAAAACGTAGTGGTCGCGAATAGGACAATCAGTATGACAAGGTACATGAGGCGATACCAACTAGGATACTAGTAGTTGCGTGATCCGGACTGATGTTGAGCATAGCAGCTACTACCTCAACACCGCGAAACATCACTCCCAAATCAAAGGGGTGCACCCAAATCGAATCACAAAAGTAATAGATATGGTATCGAAGAAGTGTGTCCGCTAGAGGTGGCGAACCTCAATGGCCCGGCGCGGCTCCTGTTTTAGTCATGTCAGGGGTCATCCAATATCGTTCTCTTTCTTCAGTCAACGCGTTCATCAAAACATCCACTTCATTCTGGATCAATACTCCGCGTATAATAGTTATTAAAGTGGTTTTCGGTATCGACAGAGAGTATGTCCATTCCCGATCCCGGTCTCTTTAATAACTACATATTCACTACTCGATGGTCGGTTAAATTAACGTTTAAACAAATCAAAGTCCAAAAGTCAAGGTGCAAATTTGACTTCCAAAATTTGACATTTCACGATTCAATTTATTTTGGATATTAAAAACATCTTTCCAAATGCAATCTTTGGTTCAACATTTGAGTTAACAATAAAATTAAGTATTCCTGTTTTAATTTAATAAGATCCAAATTTCACTTCCTAAATTTAGTTAATACTCCAATTAATTCGATTTAATGGTAAATTTTAGTTCACATCATTAAACCAAATTCTATTCATTTCAATTCGTATTTACATTCATCGTTACATTAACCATAATCATAAATTTGATTAAATCAATTGTATTAAATTTTAAAATCATTTTAAATTAAATTATCACTAAATTAAATCCATAAAACTTTAGTTAGTTTCGTATTCCACTTAAGTCAAATTTTCTAAATCTCAAACTTAATTTATGACGAGTTTCAAATCTATTTAATTAAAACCGATTTTAAATCTAAATCTAACAAACCTAATAAATTTCAAATTATTAAATTCTAAAACTTCCTTGTTTTCAAATCTCATTTCAAATAAATTTGCCAATTCATTTTATTCAATTAAATAGGTTTATTAATCCGTTTCAATTAAACTCCATTAATTTATTCCCATTAATTTATTTCGATTTAATCCATTAATTAAATCCATTAAGTTCGTTACTTAATTTCCAAATAAATTGTTAAGTTCATTCCTTAATTTCAAATAGATTTCAATTTCAAAAACAATTTTTGTTGACCAATCGGGTTTCTTATTTTTAATTATCTATCCTAGGCCAAGTTGTTTAATTGGGTATTTATCATTTCAACCCAATATCATTCAATATAAAACAAAGCATAGCAAATGGAACTTGCAATGTGATAACTGGGATGGTGTCAAAGTAAAACAAGCAATAGCAAACAAACATAACAATTTATTAAATAATCCCGAAATAATCATATTTACTTACATTTGTTATTTATGCAAATTAATATAATTATTCCTAGAATCCACACCATCGTTTCATACAGATTAAAGATTTTTACATTACGGTTTTCACTTGGTGTAACGACCCGTAAATTTCAACTGTTTTAATAACGTAATTAGTTGAAATTTTGTGAAATTTTAAACAATAAAATTTTGAAATAAAAATTAATATTTGAAATACGTCTAGTTAAACATAGCGACTGGTAAAATTTCGTCCGAAAATATGAAAGTTTATTTCGCGCGTAAATTCACTTCAATTTAATCAGTTAAAAAGTAATGAAAATAAAATGTTTCCGAAACCTAAATATTTTACATAGAAAAATTCTAAACCATCTTCTGAGCAAGATGTCAGTTTGTCATTTTTCCAAATTCGGACATCTATTGCTCCGTCGTTCTTATTTTCTGCAAAATGCAGCATTCTGGTACCGATATCGATTTTTATCGGATGATCGTACCACTGATTTCTATATACCGTTTTGATCGTATCGTCGTACCGATCTTTACGGTATATTCGATTGTCAAATTCGGAGTCCAGTGTACATTGCACTTTGCGTAACGTCGGTAACCGTATCGGTAACATTTCAGTGCCTTTTGGTCCTTGCTAACTTTCAATATTCCACCATTCAAATCAAACGGTCATCAGCTCTTAATTGCTGCCTTGAATTCAAACACTTACCTTTTGTATTCTCAAAGTTCAAATTATGATGGTCTCTTTGTATTTCAACTTTGTTGCTCTGTTCATTCTTTTGAAAGAGAAAAAAAATAATAATACAAAGCGTGTTATTTTTCCCAACAAAACCTTGGCTGCTCATTTTCCCTTAAACTCTCCTCTTTATGCCTGCTCCCTCCTCTCTCTACCTTTACCTCCATCTTTCACGTTCCTTTCACCATGAACACATCACCACCATGGCCAAAGACATGCTTCCTCCGGCCACACCAGCATCGTTCCCGCACCACCACTTCTCCGCTGCCCGCACCTCCGCCTACCACCCACCTTCACAACCCACCAGCGCCGACTGGCCGCCTCCACCTTCGTTCTCCCTCCTCAACGTCTCCGCCCAAACCCTGCCCACGTTTTCCCTAGAACCGACCGTGTTCCAGGCGTGGCCGAGCCTCCTTCCTCCATCACCAACTTTGTCTCTTCCCACAGCAGTGCAGCTGCTTTCGTTGCAAATTATACTTATAAAGGTGCATGTTGTGTTTGTTCATAATTTCCTTACAGTTACAAAGTATATATATCAACATTGTTTTAAAGGTTACTTGTACTATTTATTTATATGCGTGAGTGATTTGTGCAAGTTATATAAAGATCTTATATATACATTCTATTGCCTTGAATTATATGCATATTTAGTTTATGCGTAAATTTTATGAAAGTCATTTGTTTCTTTAAAATATAAGTTTATACAAACTTGTTATATGGGTTTATATACAGTTTCATATAGATTATGGTATACGGGGAGAGAAGTTTTTGCATAAAACAGTAGGTAGCACACTTGTCTTAATTAACTAATATTGATTTCTAAAGATTATTTTATATCATGCGTGTGTACATATTTAACAGTTTGTTCATATAGTAGTTAGATTATTTGGTAAGCTTTTGTTTTATTTGTGAAGTCTGCATAGGTAATAACATTAAATTTGTGCATATCTGTCTTGCAAGCTTGTTTTCACGTGACAGTTTCGGTATAGATGTTGTTATATATATAGCTAAGTTTGTATTGTTTTGTAAAAATATATACATATATAAAGTATATAGTCTATAGGTGTGTTGTATAGTTTATAAAATTTTAAAGGTTATAGTCTATAATCTGCATATAATAAGATGGTACGTCTGTTCGCTAAATTGTATTGTAAAAAAAAAAAAAATGATAGGTTGGTGAGTACTTTTTTTTAGCTGGGCCTACTCTATCATATTTTGTGTGTTAACATTTATATGGTAGGCTATATATTATACGTTTTAATATACATTGATATTTTGAAATGTAGAGCTATATATATGTGTAGCCGTCTACTTTACTAGTAGAGTCTACATAGGTTGTTAGGTAGTCTGTTTGATAAAGAAGAAATTCTAAGTGTTTGCTGTATTCATTCAGTCTGCATATTAAACAATAACAGCTCACCTCAACATGTTTCGAACATTGGTTTGAACTACTTCATACACTTAGTTATATAATGTGTTTAAAATTTATAAAAAAAAAAAAAATTGTATAGGTTTTGCTGTTTATATATGGTTAGTTATATATAAGTTTATACAGTTATATTTTAAAATATATGTAAATTTATAAGCTGTTGTTACTTAGTTAATTTAAGCGGGTATAGATCTATGTTTTGTTCGTCTGTGTAGACTATACAACCTATTTTTTATATAAATATGTAAGTTATGTACTTACGTTTGTGTAAGTATGTATAAATTTTGCATATATATATCGATTTATAAATGTATGAGTATTTTAAAAGAGAAAATTGTAATGTACATCTCATTTAAGGAAATTTTGTTTTATATACATATCGTTTAAATTTTGTCAAGCCAATCTGATTTTTATTTATTTATTTATTTTTCTTTCTTTTCATCGATCCCTATCTATCAGCTTGTCCGTCGAGTCCGTATCCATCTAGCTTTGATTGGAATTCATGCTCGGACCGTAACTCCATTCCAGTGTCCGTATCTGTGTGTTCGTATCCGTGTCTCCTTCTGTATTCTCCAGCCTCGAAAGGTGAGCACTCACTCACGATTAACGTTCTTTTATTTATTAAATCTGATTTCAATTGAAACGACAATTGAAATATGCTGCTATTAGTTAATTACACTATTATATATGCTATTACCTGTATCAGTTCACCTGTGACATCTGACACCATTATCTGTTAATTATTTATGAGATGATAATACAGTTTGGCTGATAATTTATTGATTGTGATGTTTATATTGGACGTTAAATTTGTTAATGATGTAAGTGAATAATTTGAAATTGAAATTGACGTAGGATAGTTAGATTTGATATATATGTTAAAATTGATTAACTGACATTTGTATAATATGACCCCTTTAACTGTTAAATTTATTGACACGTAGGATTTGTTTAATTACATTTTGAACCACTGAATGTATGTTGTTAAATTGATGATGTATGAAATTGTAATAGATGACAAGTGAAAACCGTAATGTAATAATCTTTAATCTACATGAAATGATAGTGTAGATTCTAGAAGTAATTATATTAATTCGTACAAATAACAATGCGAATTAATACGGTTATTTCGGGATTATTTGAATTGACTATTGGATTGTTATTGTTTATTGTTATTGCTTGTCTATTTACTTTGACACCATCCCAGTTATCACACTGCAAGTTCCCTTTACTATGCTTTGATATTGAATTGGAATCGGGTTGAAATGATAAATACCCAAATTGAACTTTGACCTAGGATAAGAAATTAAATAAAAACCCGATTGGTCAATAATTTGATTTAAAATAAACAAAGATTTTATTTGAATGAATAATATGGTTTTGAAATGAAGTTGAAATTTGAATTTTTGATGAAAGGAAATGTTAATATTTAATAATCTGAAACAAAAGATTAACAATGTAATCAATGAAAGAATGTTGTTTAATTTGAGAAATGATTGAATTAAGTTTGAAATGATTTAATAATCAAGTTTGAAATTGAATTAAGTTTGAAATTATTAAACTTTGAAATTATTTAATAATTAAGTTTTGAATTATTTAATAATTAAATAAGATTGAATTATTTAATGATTAAATTGAATTGAACTTTTTAATAAGTAAAATTGAATTTTTGAATAAGTGAATTTTACTTCGTAAATAATTGAAATTGAGTTTCTTTATAAATTAAGTTTTGGGAAAATTATTTAAGAAAGTAAACAAGTGAAATGGAATTTCTTTAACAAGAAATGAAAATGTGATATTTTGGAATTAATGTAAGACTTATAATTGAAAGAATTGATTTGACGAATTTAGTTTAATTCAAAATTGTAAGTTTTGATTTAATAAAGTTGAACTTAAGAATTGATTTAATGAATTGGAAATTTAATAGAAATTGTTTTGAATGATTAAGTAACTTAACGAATATTGAATGAAATCGATAAATGAGTTTAAATTGATTTGAATGTTAAATTAAATTGATTTAAATATTTTCGAAATGAAACTTATTTACGAACTTGAATCAATATTTGAATTGGTTTAATAAGAAATTGAAAATTGTATTATAAGATTTTGAAATGATAATTTGGAAGTTTTAAAACGTAAATTATTGGAAATTGGTTTTGAAAGACAAATGAAATGTTGATTTACGAATTCTATTTGAAATTGAAATTGATTTGGTTTTGAAATAAACAAACGACCAATCGGTGTAATAATTACGAAAGTTATTAAAGAGACCGGAATTCGGTTATGGATATACTCTCTATCTAAACCGAAAACCACTTTAATAACTATACGCGGAGTGATGATCCAGAATGAAGTGGTTGGAATGATGTACGTGTTGACTGAAGAAAGAGAACGATAATGGATAGCCTTGACACTTGTGTCAAATTGGAAATGACTAAAACAGGAGCTGTGCCGGGCCAATGGAGGATTTGCTACCTCAAGTGGACACACTTCTTCGAACTATACATTACTTGTTGTCGATTGGTGCACCCTTGATTTTGGGAGTGTTGTTTCACGGTGTTGCGGGCGCTGCGGCATTGCGTTCTCACCAGCCCGGATCAGGCGAACGGTAGTATCACTATCTTGGGTATAGCCTCATGTGCCTTGTCATACTTGTATTCCATTTATGCGCGACCACTACGAATTTGATTTGTACCTTGAGTATATGGATTGCCCTCTGGTGACTTCCGGTTTTGGGGAAACTACGGTCTTGTATATGCTTGTGGGAATAAAAATGTGTTAAGGGTGGAATGGGCCATGACTTAACGCTATTTTGATATCTTTATATTACTGATAGACATTATCTACTTATCGTACACTACTACATAGTAGATAGTTTAACGGATCCTTAAAGGATGGTTATTCCAAACATCCTTTGAGTTACTTGTATTTCAATTGCTATTTCACTTGAGTTGGATTTATTAATATAAGAATGTTAATCCTGACTCGAGTGTCTTGTGTTTTTGCTTTACGCTCGGGTCAGACTGAGTAGTTCAGCTTTCGAGACTCACCTTTGGAGTTGGAGCTTCGCGTGGAGATCCAGCTATCTATCCAGCTTTCAGATATTCGAAGATTCCAGTGATGTTTTCTGATTTGTATCTGTTACTCTTCCGTTGTATCTAGTTTAACGCTGATGTATCGTATTACTCTTCTGTTGTAAACTCTGATGTATTTTATATATTCATATAGTAGCTTCATGAACTACTATCTCTTTTATTTCCGCTGCACTTATTACTCTGTGTCTGTGATCTGTGATTATATTTATTTACTGTATATGTTCAGTTTTGCCAAATGTAAATTAACAACGCGGTATTTTGTGCAATTCAACTCCGACATGTGTGACTGCCTATGCACTTGGCGGGTGCAGCATGATAGGGGGTTCTCGCATTTGGTTTGGTAGCGAGCGGATGACTCTTACTCCTACATGTCCCTGCGGGGTTGGTGCAGTCGAGAGGCTGGCTGTAAAGGCAGAACACAGGTACTGCTGTATGCTACGGTGGGCGTTACCCCACTGACGCGGTCCATTACAGTTGGTATCAGAGCTTTGGTAGCTCTAGGCAAAACTCAACATATAGGGTAAATGTATTTACAGAATCACTCTCATTCGAGTTTCAATCTCTTCCTTTCGACTCGATTTCTTTGAATTTTGGAACGTTCCCTACGGTTCCAAATTTCAATCGTGTCCCTCACTATTCGTCTCCTTTCAATTCTGGAGCACCCCATAACTCCATTTTGAATGATATCTATAATAGATCGGCGGTCTTGTCAATTTTCGAATGATTCGTAAAGGAGCAAAACTCCGTTACAATTGGCATTGATTTACCGGAGATTTCTGTATCCTCGGTTTACGATGCTATCTATTCCCTGCTATACCTGAATCCCATCTCTTGAAATCGAGTGTTGATTTACCTCGAAATTCAACATCGATCTTATTCTTGAAGTCACGGTCGAACCCGGTTAAGGTCGCCCGCGATTTATATAAACTTATCCATCTTTCTATTTCGTTATTTCATCATCTTATCTTCGTTTGAACTTATTTTCGAATCAAAAATTCTCTTTGATTTTAGTCCATTAAATTTGAATCTCTATCTTTGCTTTGAAATCTATTCTTGTATCGTCGAGCAAAGAAATGTATTTGTAAAACTAATATTTAAAATGTTTTAAATATATTGTGTTGTTTGAATTGTTGATGTTGATTTGGGTTTCCGATCGATTCGTCTGATCAACGCTATCGATAGGATTTCCAAAACACTTGAACAGAGCAAACTGACACAATATATTTTCAAATTTGGAAAATGAAATAAATTTGTTGATTATATTGTAAAAAAATATAAGTTAAAATTTTCTGGAATTTAATAAGTTAATTAAATTGTTGTTGAAATGATAATATTTGATTATCATTTATTGTTCTAAATAAATTTATAAATACGGTTTATAAATTGATTTGGAATTTGAAATGAATTTAAAATTTAGAATTTGAGAATTTAATTTCCAGTGATTTCAAACTTTGGTTTTAAATTTTTAAAGTATATATTATTGAAAGTATTTTCGAATAGAAATCATTTCCAAAGAATTTTAAAATGTTGAAATCAGTGCTCTTCTCTTTGTCGCTGGAAAATAATTTCGGTGATGGCGGCCGCATCATCGACGTTCATTTTCGAGTTTCGAAGTGGAGAAACCATTCTGTAGCTTTGCTACGGTTTCGTTTTGAAAAAAATATATTTTGATTTAAGTTTCTTCAGTATAATTTGATTTATATATATATATATATGTATCTTATTTTAAAATTTAATTTGATTTGATATAAATATATTGTATATATCTCTAAATTGTTTAAAGTTAATCGGAAATCTAATTCTTAAATTTTGTTAAAAGATGATTTTAATTATAAATAAAACCAAAATTTGGAATATTTAAACTTGAATAATTGAATTTGGAAAATTTTATTTGTATATTGTTCAACTACATTCTAATACAACTTACCTAAATCATTCAGAAGTTGAATATGTAGTTGGATAATATATAAGATAAATTGAATTTATAAATAAAATTTGAGTGTTTATAATAAATGTTATACACTAAATTTTGATTATAAAGATGTTAATAGAGTTTGATAGAATAATAAGTAAACTTAGTTAATAATGAAATAAAATTTGTTTTGAAGAATTAATAAATTGAAATTTGATCAATATATGAAAATACCTTGAATTTAAAAGAAATTAATAGATGTAAATTAATTTAAATCGAAACTTTTATGGTTTAAATTAATTTATAGGGGATAAATATATGTGATTAAATATATTTAGTAGAATAAATTCAACAGTAATTTGGAATAAAGAAGAATTTAAAAATTGTTGAAGAAAATATGATTATAATAAAAGACTATTCAAATTTATGATTTTAGAAATTGTAAATTTAAGATGGTTGGATAATAAGATAATGAATTTAGAAATAGTTGAGATTGATTTTAGTGAAATCAAATGGATTAAATCAATTATTGAATATCAATTAATTTAAATTGGAATTTATATGGTTTAAATTAATTGTTATTTTGTATTTCAAATCTATTTTCTTTCTGGTTGTTTATTCTCCTACCTCGTTCCTTTTCGGGGACGAAAAATTTTGAGTGGGGGAGAATGTAACGACCCGTAAATTTCAACTGTTTTAATAACGTAATTAGTTGAAATTTTGTGAAATTTTAAAAAATAAAATTTTGAAATAAAAATTAATATTTGAAATACGTCTAGTTAAACATAGTGACTGGTAAAATTTCGTCCGAAAATATGAAAGTTTATTTCGCGCGTAAATTCACTTCAATTTAATCAGTTAAAAAGTAATGAAAATAAAATGTTTCCGAAACCTAAATATTTTACATAGAAAAATTCTAAACCATCTTCTGAGCAAGATGTCAGTTTGTCATTTTTCCAAATTCGAACATCTATTGCTCCGTCGTTCTTATTTTCTGCAAAATGCAGCATTCTGGTACCGATATCGATTTTTATCGGATGATCGTACCACTGATTTCTATATACCGTTTTGATCGTATCGTCGTACCGATCTTTACGGTATATTCGATTGTCAAATTCGGAGTCCAGTGTACATTGCACTTTGCGTAACGTCGGTAACCGTATCGGTAACATTTCAGTGCCTTTTGGTCCTTGCTAACTTTCAATATTCCACCATTCAAATCAAACGGTCATCAGCTCTTAATTGCTGCCTTGAATTCAAACACTTACCTTTTGTATTCTCAAAGTTCAAATTATGATGGTCTCTTTGTATTTCAACTTTGTTGCTCTGTTCATTCTTTTGAAAGAGAAAAAAAATAATAATACAAAGCGTGTTATTTTGCCCAACAAAACCTTGGCTGCTCATTTTCCCTTAAACTCTCCTCTTTATGCCTGCTCCCTCCTCTCTCTACCTTTACCTCCATCTTTCACGTTCCTTTCACCATGAACACATCACCACCATGGCCAAAGACATGCTTCCTCCGGCCACACCAGCATCGTTCCCGCACCACCACTTCTCCGCTGCCCGCACCTCCGCCTACCACCCACCTTCACAACCCACCAGCGCCGACTGGCCGCCTCCACCTTCGTTCTCCCTCCTCAACGTCTCCGCCCAAACCCTGCCCACGTTTTCCCTAGAACCGACCGTGTTCCAGGCGTGGCCGAGCCTCCTTCCTCCATCACCAACTTTGTCTCTTCCCACAGCAGTGCAGCTGCTTTCGTTGCAAATTATACTTATAAAGGTGCATGTTGTGTTTGTTCATAATTTCCTTACAGTTACAAAGTATATATATCAACATTGTTTTAAAGGTTACTTGTACTATTTATTTATATGCGTGAGTGATTTGTGCAAGTTATATAAAGATCTTATATATACATTCTATTGCCTTGAATTATATGCATATTTAGTTTATGCGTAAATTTTATGAAAGTCATTTGTTTCTTTAAAATATAAGTTTATACAAACTTGTTATATGGGTTTATATACAGTTTCATATAGATTATGGTATACGGGGAGAGAAGTTTTTGCATAAAACAGTAGGTAGCACACTTGTCTTAATTAACTAATATTGATTTCTAAAGATTATTTTATATCATGCGTGTGTACATATTTAACAGTTTGTTCATATAGTAGTTAGATTATTTGGTAAGCTTTTGTTTTATTTGTGAAGTCTGCATAGGTAATAACATTAAATTTGTGCATATCTGTCTTGCAAGCTTGTTTTCACGTGACAGTTTCGGTATAGATGTTGTTATATATATAGCTAAGTTTGTATTGTTTTGTAAAAATATATACATATATAAAGTATATAGTCTATAGGTGTGTTGTATAGTTTATAAAATTTTAAAGGTTATAGTCTATAATCTGCATATAATAAGATGGTACGTCTGTTCGCTGAATTGTATTGTAAAAAAAAAAAAAATGATAGGTTGGTGAGTACTTTTTTTTTAGCTGGGCCTACTCTATCATATTTTGTGTGTTAACATTTATATGGTAGGCTATATATTATACGTTTTAATATACATTGATATTTTGAAATGTAGAGCTATATATATGTGTAGCCGTCTACTTTACTAGTAGAGTCTACATAGGTTGTTAGGTAGTCTGTTTGATAAAGAAGAAATTCTAAGTGTTTGCTGTATTCATTCAGTCTGCATATTAAACAATAACAGCTCACCTCAACATGTTTCGAACATTGGTTTGAACTACTTCATACACTTAGTTATATAATGTGTTTAAAATTTATAAAAAAAAAAAATTTGTATAGGTTTTGCTGTTTATATATGGTTAGTTATATATAAGTTTATACAGTTATATTTTAAAATATATGTAAATTTATAAGCTGTTGTTACTTAGTTAATTTAAGCGGGTATAGATCTATGTTTTGTTCGTCTGTGTAGACTATACAACCTATTTTTTATATAAATATGTAAGTTATGTACTTACGTTTGTGTAAGTATGTATAAATTTTGCATATATATATCGATTTATAAATGTATGAGTATTTTAAAAGAGAAAATTGTAATGTACATCTCATTTAAGGAAATTTTGTTTTATATACATATCGTTTAAATTTTGTCAAGCCAATCTGAATTTTTTTTTTTTTCTTTCTTTTCATCGATCCCTATCTATCAGCTTGTCCGTCGAGTCCGTATCCATCTAGCTTTGATTGGAATTCATGCTCGGACCGTAACACCATTCCAGTGTCCGTATCTGTGTGTTCGTATCCGTGTCTCCTTCTGTATTCTCCAGCCTCGAAAGGTGAGCACTCACTCACGATTAACGTTCTTTTATTTATTAAATCTGATTTCAATTGAAACGACAATTGAAATATGCTGCTATTAGTTAATTACACTATTATATATGCTATTACCTGTATCAGTTCACCTGTGACATCTGACACCATTATCTGTTAATTATTTATGAGATGATAATACAGTTTGGCTGATAATTTATTGATTGTGATGTTTATATTGGACGTTAAATTTGTTAATGATGTAAGTGGATAATTTGAAATTGAAATTGACGTAGGATAGTTAGATTTGATATATATGTTAAAATTGATTAACTGACATTTGTATAATATGACCCCTTTAACTGTTAAATTTATTGACACGTAGGATTTGTTTAATTACATTTTGAACCACTGAATGTATGTTGTTAAATTGATGATGTATGAAATTGTAATAGATGACAAGTGAAAACCGTAATGTAATAATCTTTAATCTACATGAAATGATAGTGTAGATTCTAGAAGTAATTATATTAATTCGTACAAATAACAATGCGAATTAATACGGTTATTTCGGGATTATTTGAATTGACTATTGGATTGTTATTGTTTATTGTTATTGCTTGTCTATTTACTTTGACACCATCCCAGTTATCACACTGCAAGTTCCCTTTACTATGCTTTGATATTGAATTGGAATCGGGTTGAAATGATAAATACCCAAATTGAACTTTGACCTAGGATAAGAAATTAAATAAAAACCCGATTGGTCAATAATTTGATTTAAAATAAACAAAGATTTTATTTGAATGAATAATATGGTTTTGAAATGAAGTTGAAATTTGAATTTTTGATGAAAGGAAATGTTAATATTTAATAATCTGAAACAAAAGATTAACAATGTAATCAATGAAAGAATGTTGTTTAATTTGAGAAATGATTGAATTAAGTTTGAAATGATTTAATAATCAAGTTTGAAATTGAATTAAGTTTGAAATTATTAAACTTTGAAATTATTTAATAATTAAGTTTTGAATTATTTAATAATTAAATAAGATTGAATTATTTAATGATTAAATTGAATTGAACTTTTTAATAAGTAAAATTGAATTTTTGAATAAGTGAATTTTACTTCGTAAATAATTGAAATTGAGTTTCTTTATAAATTAAGTTTTGGGAAAATTATTTAAGAAAGTAAACAAGTGAAATGGAATTTCTTTAACAAGAAATGAAAATGTGATATTTTGGAATTAATGTAAGACTTGTAATTGAAAGAATTGATTTGACGAATTTAGTTTAATTCAAAATTGTAAGTTTTGATTTAATAAAGTTGAACTTAAGAATTGATTTAATGAATTGGAAATTTAATAGAAATTGTTTTGAATGATTAAGTAACTTAACGAATATTGAATGAAATCGATAAATGAGTTTAAATTGATTTGAATGTTAAATTAAATTGATTTAAATATTTTCGAAATGAAACTTATTTACGAACTTGAATCAATATTTGAATTGGTTTAATAAGAAATTGAAAATTGTATTATAAGATTTTGAAATGATAATTTGGAAGTTTTAAAACGTAAATTATTGGAAATTGGTTTTGAAAGACAAATGAAATGTTGATTTACGAATTCTATTTGAAATTGAAATTGATTTGGTTTTGAAATAAACAAACGACCAATCGGTGTAATAATTACGAAAGTTATTAAAGAGACCGGAATTCGGTTATGGATATACTCTCTATCTAAACCGAAAACCACTTTAATAACTATACGCGGAGTGATGATCCAGAATGAAGTGGTTGGAATGATGTACGTGTTGACTGAAGAAAGAGAACGATAATGGATAGCCTTGACACTTGTGTCAAATTGGAAATGACTAAAACAGGAGCTGTGCCGGGCCAATGGAGGATTTGCTACCTCAAGTGGACACACTTCTTCGAACTATACATTACTTGTTGTCGATTGGTGCACCCTTGATTTTGGGAGTGTTGTTTCACGGTGTTGCGGGCGCTGCGGCGTTGCGTTCTCACCAGCCCGGATCAGGCGAACGGTAGTATCACTATCTTGGGTATAGCCTCATGTGCCTTGTCATACTTGTATTCCATTTATGCGCGACCACTACGAATTTGATTTGTACCTTGAGTATATGGATTGCCCTCTGGTGACTTCCGGTTTTGGGGAAACTACGGTCTTGTATATGCTTGTGGGAATAAAAATGTGTTAAGGGTGGAATGGGCCATGACTTAACGCTATTTTGATATCTTTATATTACTGATAGACATTATCTACTTATCGTACACTACTACATAGTAGATAGTTTAACGGATCCTTAAAGGATGGTTATTCCAAACATCCTTTGAGTTACTTGTATTTCAATTGCTATTTCACTTGAGTTGGATTTATTAATATAAGAATGTTAATCCTGACTCAAGTGTCTTGTGTTTTTGCTTTACGCTCGGGTCAGACTGAGTAGTTCAGCTTTCGAGACTCACCTTTGGAGTTGGAGCTTCACGTGGAGATCCAGCTATCTATCCAGCTTTCAGATATTCGAAGATTCCAGTGATGTTTTCTGATTTGTATCTGTTACTCTTCCGTTGTATCTAGTTTAACGCTGATGTATCATATTACTCTTCTGTTGTAAACTCTGATGTATTTTATATATTCATATAGTAGCTTCATGAACTACTATCTCTTTTATTTCCGCTGCACTTATTACTCTGTGTCTGTGATCTGTGATTATATTTATTTACTGTATATGTTCAGTTTTGCCAAATGTAAATTAACAACGCGGTATTTTGTGCAATTCAACTCCGGCATGAGTGTCTACCTATACACTTATAATGGATGCGAATGGTTCAAAATTTCGGGTCGTTACACTTGGTGTCTATTATCACTTTACTACATCAATCATACATTTTAAATCGTTAACTATCCTATATCACATTAAATTTCAGATTTATTATTGCTTATATTAACAACCAATTTCAACATCACATGACAATTTTTAATGTCACAACTATTTACCATAAACCAACATCAAATCACAATTTATCACCTTAAATCCTTTTTAACAATACATGGTGTCAATTTAGAAAATTTAAGTTCTATCAATACTCCATTTTAACTTGTATATCAATTTTATTTCAACAATTTTAACAATCAACAATTTAATATCCAAATTAATATTAACAATAATTATCACTTGATTTTCATAGCATAATAGGTTGAGTCGTGAATGAAATATTCACCTTGCGTGGTTAGAGAAGATGACGAAGCACGAAGACGAATAGAAGAAATAGACCCTAACAAGCACGACGCAAAACGAATACAACTGCAATCAAACAAATAATTTAATCAATAATCTGTTCATTGCAATATATATATCGATTGAATATATATAAAAACCATACCAAAGTAAAGAACTAGATAGATCCAATAAGTTGAATGGAAGCCTAAGTCTCCGGAGCAGTAGTTGGAACAAACACAGTAAAACACTGTATATGAGCAACCAGAAATTTCAGAAGTATATACTGCTACCTAACAGTCTCATATATATATATATATATTAATATACATAAAGTAAAGCAACAGTTTTTTTTTAGAAAATATTTCTGCATGAGCTACACAAACAGAGACTTCGGGTTCCTGGTTCTGTACGAAGGAGGCTTCGGGTCTGGAAGCGGATGGTGGCAGCGGGACACGGCTGGACGCCGGTGGGTTCGGGTGGCGGATGGCGGACTGGGCTGGTGAGGTGGTCGCTGTAGTGGCAGTGGAGGCGGGCGAACTGGGTGAGGTGGTGGAGCGGGCTGTGGGCAGAGGACGCGGGGAGTGGCTGTGAGAAGCGGACGCGGGGAGTGGTT
The DNA here is from genome assembly GCA_030737815.1 of Allium fistulosum. Lineage (NCBI taxonomy): Eukaryota > Viridiplantae > Streptophyta > Magnoliopsida > Asparagales > Amaryllidaceae > Allium > Allium fistulosum. The sequence continues at coordinate 14,690,961 of JASFAW010000014.1, forward strand.
GGGCGGAGCGGGCTGTGGGTATGGGACGCGGGGAGTGGAGGGCGGAGCTGGCTGGTGCAGTGGGACGCGGGGAGTGGAGGGCAAAGCGGGCTGGTGCAGTGGGACGCGGGGAGTGGAGGGCGGAGTAGGTAGATTTCGTGTGTTTCATTTATCTATAGGGAAGGAAAAATAATAAAGGAAATCACGTAGAGGAAGAAGAAAGGAAGAGCAGAGAGCAATACGTACCAGAGATTATAGAGTAAATGAAGGCAGAGCAGTTAATGAAGGCAGAGGGGGTAGCAGATATATACAGAGGGGTTCAGAGTTCAATGTCACAGAAATGATGTCCTTGGTAAACGTGATGGCTATTGGGTTTCTGAATGGCCAAAGGCTCCTAGAATTCTGAGCGTTGGAAAGTTGGGTACCGGTTTGTGTGGCGTAACGGACCAGTTTGTACTCCGTTAAACAATTTATAATTTGCAACGCCGAACTCCGATTGACACAAATAAATATACCGTTTTGATCAGCACGACGAGGCGGACACAACGGTATGAAGATATTGATGGTTTGACATTGTTTGCGAAGTGGTAAATCTTATTGAACCATTTGCTCGAGCGACAATTTAACTAGCAGTTAAAAGCGGAATTTGACGAAATGAAATGCGCCGTCATGCTCAGAATATTTTTCTTATGCAACATTGTGAAAAATATTTGAGTTCGGACGATAGAAAATTTACACATAAAATTTAAACTAATATGTAAATGCGACGAGTGAAATTTACTTGCATATTATTAGACGAAATTTGGCGTACGCCTATGTCTATCTAGACGCATTCCAAATGTGAAGTTTGAGTAGCAACGGAATTTGTTTGTGAAAATTCGAATTTCTACACTAAATAAATGATATTTAAAATTTTAAACTGGGTCTGAATTTCAGGGTCGTTACATTCTCCCCCACTCAAAACTTTTCGTCCTCGAAAAGGAGCAAGGTAAAGAGTGGAAGAACAGGTAAAAAGATACGACGGATATAAAATAGATTATCGAATAAAATATAGAATATAGAATGGAATTTACCTTCAACAAATAATTATGGATTTGAATCCCGAATACTCTCCTCGGTTTCCCAAGTACAATCACGATCATTAGGACTCCATTGGACTTTGACTAGGCTAACAGATTTCCTTCTAAGCTGCTTCGTATCCCTATCAATAATACGAAGTGGTCTCCTCTCTATAGTCAAATTTGGCTCAATATCAACCTCATCTAACTGAGCAATAGGAATGGTCATGGATGGATCATGTACAACCTTCCGAAGATGTGAAACGTGGAATACGTTGTGCACGCCCTCAAATTTCTCCGGCAGTGCAACTCTGTAGGCTAGTGTACCAATTCTCTCAGTGATAGAGAATGGTCCAACAAATCTAGGAGCAAGCTTCCCTCTACGACCAAATGGAATAACATTCTTCAAAGGTGATACCTTCAGAAATACCTCATCCCCAACCTGGAATTCCAACTCTCTTCTACGCCTATCTGCATAGCTCTTCTGCCTATCCTGTACGGTCTTCATCTTTCTTCTGATCTCATTAACCTTCTCGGATGCTTCTATAATCATATCTGGGCCAAGAACCAATCGATCACCAGGTTCAATCCAACAAGCTGGCGATTTGCATGGTCGTCCATATAAAGCTTCGAACGGTGCCATATCGATACTTGCCTGAATATAAAGGTGGTTAAATTCCAATTCAAATTTGCTTGTTCAAATTGAAAATTTTGACATACCTGATAACTGTTATTATAAGTGAATTCAACCAAATGGAGATGGTCTTCCCAAGATCCACCGAAATCAATTATGCAAGCTTGGAGCAGATCCTCCAAAATCTGATTCACCCTTTCAGTTTGGCCATCTGTTTGAGGATGATAAGCTGTGCTCGGATTCAGTTTAGTGCCTAAGACGTCCTGAAATGCATTCCAGAATTTACTAGTGAATAAAGGGTCTCTATCGCACACAATACTAGATGGAACTCCATGAAGTCTAACAATCTCTCTCATATACATCTCGGCCAAACTCAAAGCAGTACGAGTGGTCTTAATAGGAATAAAATGAGCAGATTTGGTCAACCTATCAACAATCACCCAAATACTCTCGTTCCCTTTCCTGGTCCTCGGTAATCCATCAATGAAGTCCATAGAAATCTGATCCCATTTCCAACACAGAATCTCTAGGGGTTGAAGTAATCCTGCCGTCTTCTGGTGATCGGCCTTGACTTGCTGGAAAGTGGTGCATCTACTGACATATACAGAAATATCTCTCTTCATCCCACTCCACCAATATAAATGCTTCATATTTCGGTACATCTTAGTGACACCTGGATGAAATGAAAGTGATGATTGATGGTTTTCTCTAAGCACTTCTTGTCTCAATCCATCGACATTAGGAACACAAATACGGTTGTCAATCCTCAGAACTCCATTACTATCTATCTGTGCTCCCACTTTACAGTCAGCATTTCCAACTGTACCAAGAACTAACTCCTTCATGCGATAGAGCAAGGTGTCCTCATATTGCTTAGCTTTGATGCGATTTATAAGAGATGGGGAGATAACAAGCTGAAATAGCATGCCTTTTACAAGATTACAACATGACAATGCTTTGCTATGGCTCAAAGCATCAGCTACAACATTTGCTTTCCCAGGAGTATAATTGATGTCGAGATCATATGCAGCTAAGAATTCGAGCCATCGGACTTGTCTCTGGTTCAAATCCTTCTGAGAAAAGATATATCTCAAGGACTTATGATCAGAGAATAATTCAAATTTAGTTCCCAAAAGATGATGCCTCCATAGTTTCAAAGCAAATACAACTGCAAGAAGCTCTAGATCATGAGTTGCATAGTTTACTTCATGGATCTTCAACTGGCGGCCAGCATAAGCAATAACCTTTCCGTTTTGCATCAAGACAGCGCCTAAACCTTCTCGGCAAGCATCTGTATAGACAGTTAATCCTTCACTTCCATCGATTACCGCGAGAACTGGAGCTGAAGTTAAATTACACTTCAACTTATTAAAAGCTGATTCGCACTTCTCACTCCAAATAAACTTGACATCCTTTTGAGTTAAAGCAGTAAGTGGGGCAGGAATCCGGGCAAAGTTCTCAATAAATCTACGATAATAACCGGCCAAGCCCAAGAAGCTACGGATATCAGTAGGAGTTTTGGGAGTCTCCCAATCCTGTAGATAAATTTTCAAATTAGAAAGGAATAAGAGGGATTGAATAGAAATTACGAATAGGATAGAACTTACATTGATTACGGCGATCTTAGCTGGATCGATCGAAATCCCATTTTCAGAAACTATGTGGCCCAGGAATCTCACTTCGTCTTGCCAGAAGTGGCATTTAGAGAACTTGGCTTTTAGCTGATGATTTCGAAGAGTTTCCAGAACATAAGCAAGATGTGTCTCATGCTCTTTCTCATCCTTGGAGAAGACGAGAATATCATCAATGAAGACCAGTACAAACTTATTAAGGACATCACGGAAGACTCGATTCATTAAGTCGACGAAATAAGCAGGTGCGTTGCTCAAACCGAATGGCATAACCAACCATTCATAGAATCCATTCTCGGTACGGAAAGCTGTCTTATGAATACTATCTTCTGCTACTCTGAGTTGGTGGAACCCAGTGGCAAGATCAAATTGGGAGAAGACTTTAGCTCCATGGAGCTGATCGAATAAATCATTGATGCGAGGTATCAGATAGCGGTTCTTGAGAGTGCGTTTGTTCAGTTCCCTGTAATCAACACACATGCGAAGAGACCCATCTGATTTGGTGACAAATACAACTGCGGCACCCCATTCATAACAATTTCTCCTAATCAAACTCCTAGCAAATAGATCATCAATTTGAGTTTTAAGTTCAGCTTTCTCTTTAGGAGCCATTCTTCTATGAGGGAGAACTACGGGAGTAGCTCCGGGAAGAAGGTCAATGCGGAAATCGATCTCCTATTTAGGCGGTAGGGAGTTGACCTCTCCAAATACATCGGGAAACCGCTGGACAATAGGGGTGGTACTAAGATCATCCGGGTGAGCATCAAGAGAGAATATGAAGCTTCCGGCATATTTCTGCAGTGATTTGCATTCAATGACAAGCGGTAGACCCTTGTCATTGACTAGAGAAACAGAACGAGCTTTGCAAGAAATAACAGCATCGAATTTCCTTAACCAATCAGCACCCAATAAGATGTCGAATGCTACAAAGGCAAGCGCATAAAAATCCCAAGTGAATCGATATTTTCCATACAAGAGCACAACCTCTTTACAAATTCTACTGAGGTTGGCAAGTCCTCCAATAGGGTTGGAGACGCATAAGGAAGTAGTAGCAAGAGTAGGTTCTAATTTGAGCTTATTACAAAGATCAATAGATATAAAGCTATGAGAAGCACCAGTATCGAATAATACCCTAACAAGTAAATCATGTAATGAAAAAGTACTTCGTAAGGTACCTTGGTCATCCTGAGCAGGCGGTGGAGGTGGTGTAGGAGTGGTGATAGCAAATACTCCAGATGGTGTGCCTCTCTTTTGCATTGGGCAGTCTCTCTTGAAATGTCCTGGCTGGAGGCAGACATGGCATAAATCTCTCCTAGTCATAGAAGGTGGGGGAACATCAGCTTCGGTAGATGGACAACTATTAGCATAATGGCCCTTCTTATCGCATTTGAAGCAAGTGATATTAGCAAGGTCGATTGGGCTTTTCTGGGCGTATCCCAATCCAGTAGTCTTCTGCCAAGCTTTCTTTTGTTGATCAAAGTTCATCTTCCTCTTCCCGGGCTGGCTAGAGGAGGGCTGAGTAGGAGTGGCCTTGGCAGTAGGTCCCCTAGGCTTTGCCTCATATCTAAGAGCATGGTCAACAAGCTCTGTGAAGGTGCAGTGGGTGTGGCCAGTAAGCAAGTCATAATACTCTGGTCTTGCTCCCAAAATGAACTTCTTGTTCTTTAGAAGGGGTGTATCAATCAATCCCGGGCCGAACTTGGTGAGTTCATTGAATTTCCTCTCATACTCCGAAAAGGTCATACTGCCTTGCTTAAGATCCATAAAAGCTCTATAAAGTTGGGTTTTCCCAGTAGCTGGCATCCATTGTGCCGAGAAAGTATCCCTAATCAAAAGATAGACTAGATGAATAACATTCCAAAGATTAAAAGAAGAATTTAGACTACGAAATCCAAATAATTTTATACCTAAACTGGGCCCAAGTGATGGTGTTCTCCTCGATACGAGAAGTAACTGATTCCCACCAATCTTGCGCGGCATCCTGAAGTTGCCAGGCAGCAAGCTGACGCTTTTGAGCATCAGTGATCTCCAGACCAAAAAATATCTTCTCTAAGCCTTTAAGCCATTGCTGAGCCTCGATAATGTTCTCGGATCTAGAAAACTTAATACCTCCCAGCTGTGTATACTCCTTACTAAGAGTGGTGAATTTGACAGGAGCTGGAGCGGCAGGTGCAGCCTGAGCAGGACAATGGCCCCTTCCTCCCCTATTGTTTCCTCTGGTACCCATCCTGAAATACCAAAATAGATTTTTAGAACCAAGGATAGAAAATCATAGAATTTTAAGGAAAGTCCAATCAACGAATCAAAGAAGTTTGAAATGAAAGGATTTGGATATTGAATCGATTCTCCTCATTCTAGGGTATTGCTAACCTATCTCTAACGAGTTTATATATAATCCCAAACTAAGGTTTTTAGGGAAACCGAAGCTCTGATACCAACTGTAACAACCCGGATATTTGGACCATTTAAGTTGATAATAATTCACACATGTCAACTTAAATAATACAAAACACAAATCATTATGGGATTATAAATACATAAATGTAATTGAGAATTAATACAACATCACAGACACAGAACAGTCACAGAATAATGCAGCGGAAAATACATCTTCATAATAGCAGTTCATGAAGCTACTACATAAAATACAACAATGTCTTAACATAAAGTGACTAAAAGAAAATACATAAATGTCCAACAGACTAGGACATCAATACAGGAATAGAAATAGACTGATAAAGATAAATGCTAAGCCTTCAGCATCTTCAACCAACCTTGATCAGCAACTGGATAGCTTCAGACAGACCCGAGCATATACAAAAAGAAACACTCGAGTCAGGACTCAAAACCTTATACAAGAAAATCAAGTGCAAGGGAAAAAGTCCATAACTTAAAGATGAATAAAATAAACATCTCTAAGGATCCGATAAACTATTTATATATACAATAGAATACGATAGATAGATAATGTCTAATCAGTAAAGTACGATATTAAAATAGTGTTAAGGCGTTACCATAATCCCCCTTAACACATTTTATTCCCAAGAGCATATACAAGACCGTAGTTTCCCCAAAACCGGAAGTCACCAGAGGGCAATCCATATACTAAAGGTACAAACCAAAACGTAGTGGTCGCGAATAGGATAATCAGTATGACAAGGTACATGAGGCGATACCAACTAGGATACTAGTAGTTGCGTGATCCGGACTGATGTTGAGCATAGCAGCTACTACCTCAACACCGCGAAACATCACTCCCAAATCAAAGGGGTGCACCCAAATCGAATCACAAAAGTAATAGATATGGTATCGAAGAAGTGTGTTCGCTAGAGGTGGCGAACCTCAATGGCCCGGCGCAGCTCCTGTTTTAGTCATGTCAGGGGTCATCCAATATCGTTCTCTTTCTTTAGTCAACGCGTTCATCAAAACATCCACTTCGTTCTGGATCAATACTCCGCGTATAATAGTTATTAAAGTGGTTTTCAGTATCGACAGAGAGTATGTCCATTCCCAATCCCGGTCTCTTTAATAACTACGTATTCACTACCTGATGGTCGGTTAGATTAACGTTTAAACAAATCAAAGTCCAAAATTCAAGGTGCAAATTTGACTTCCAAAATTTGACATTTCACGATTCAATTTATTTCGGATATTAAAAACATCTTTCCAAATGCAATCTTTGGTTCAACATTTGAGTTAACAATAAAATTAAGTATTCCTGTTTTAATTTAATAAGATCCAAATTTCACTTCCTAAATTTAGTTAATACTCCAATTAATTCGATTTAATGGTAAATTTTAGTTCACATCATTAAACCAAATTCTATTCATTTCAATTCGTATTTACATTCATCGTTACATTAACCATAATCATAAATTTGATTAAATCAATTGTATTAAATTTTAAAATCATTTTAAATTTAAATTATCACTAAATTAAATCCATAAAACTTTAGTTAGTTTCGTATTCCACTTAAGTCAAATTTTCTAAATCTCAAACTTAATTTATGACGAGTTTCAAATCTATTTAATTAAAACCGATTTTAAATCTAAATCTAACAAACCTAATAAATTTTCAAATTATTAAATTCTAAAACTTCCTTGTTTTCAAATCTCATTCCAAATAAATTTGCCAATTCATTTTATTCAATTAAATAGGTTTATTAATTCGTTTCAATTAAACTCCATTAATTTATTCCTATTAATTTATTTCGATTTAATCCATTAATTAAATCCATTAAGTTCGTTACTTAATTTCCAAACAAATTGTTAAGTTCATTCCTTAATTTCAAATAGATTTCAGTTTCAAAAACAATTTTGGTTGACCAATCGGGTTTCTTATTTTTAATTATATATCCTAGGCCAAGTTGTTTAATTGGGTATTTATCATTTCAACCCAATATCATTCAATATAAAACAAAGCATAGCAAAGGGAACTTGCAATGTGATAACTGGGATGGTGTCAAAGTAAAACAAGCAATAGCAAACAAACATAACAATTTATTAAATAATCCCGAAATAATCATATTTACTTACATTTGTTATTTATGCAAATTAATATAATTATTCCTAGAATCCACACCATCGTTTCATGCAGATTAAAGATTATTACATTACGGTTTTCACTTGGTGTCTATTATCACTTTACTACATCAATCATACATTTTAAATCGTTAACTATCCTATATCACATTCAATTTCAGATTTATTATTGCTTATATTAACAACCAATTTCAACATCACATGACAATTTTTAATGTCACAACTATTTACCATAAACCAACATCAAATCATAATTTATCACCTTAAATCCTTTTTAACAATACATGGCGTCAATTTAGAAAATTTAAGTTCTATCAATACTCCATTTTAACTTGTATAGAAATTTTATTTCAACAATTTTAACAATCAACAATTTAATATCCAAATTAATATTAACAACAATTATCACTTGATTTTCGTAGCATAATAGGTTGAGTCGTGAATGAAATATTCACCTTGCGTGGTTAGAGAAGACGACGAAGCACGAAGACGAATAGAAGAAATAGACTCTAACAAGCACGACGCAAAACGAATACAACTTCAATCAAACAAATAATTTAATCAATAATCTGTTCATTGCAATATATATATATATATATATATATATCGATTGAATATATATAAAAACCATACCAAAGTAAAGAACTAGATAGATCCGATAAGTTGAATGGAAGCCTAAGTCTCCGGAGCAGTAGGTGGAACAAACACTGTAAAACACTGTATATGAGAAACCAGAAATTTCAGAAGTATATACTGCTTCCTAACAGTCTCATATATATATATATATATATATATATATATATATATTAATATACATAAAGTAAAGCAACAGTTTTTTTATAAAATATTTTTGCATGAACTACACAAACAGAGACTTCGGGTTCCGCGTTCTGTACGAAGGAGGCTTCGGGTCTGGAAGCGGATGGTGGCAGCGGGACACGGCTGGACGCGGGTGGGTTCGGGTGGCGGATGGCGGACTGGGCTGGTGGGGTGGTCGCTGTAGTGGCAGTGGAGGCGGGCGAACTGGGTGAGGTGGCGGAGCGGGCTGTGGGCAGGGGACGCGGGGAGTGGCTGTGGGAAGCGAACGCGGGGAGTGGCTGGGCGGAGCGGGCTGTGGGACGCGGGGAGTGGAGGGCGGAACTGGCTGGTGCAGTAGGACGCGGGGAGTGGAGGGCAGAGCGGGCTGGTGCAGTGGGACGCGGGGAGTGGAGGGCAGAGTAGGTAGATTTCATGTGTTTCATTTATCTGTAGGGAAGGAAAAATAATAAAGGAAATCATGCAGAGGAAGAAGAAAGGAAGAGCAGAGAGCAATACGTACCAGAGATTATAGAGTAAATGAAGGCAGAGCAGTTAATGCAGGCAGAGGGGGTAGCAGATATATACAGAGGGGTTCAGAGTTCAATGTCACAGAAATGATGTCCTTGGTAAACGTGATGGCTATTAGGTTTCTGAATGGCCAAAGGCTCTTAGAATTCTGAGTGTTGGAAAGTTGGGTACCGGTTTGTGTGGCGTAACGGACCAGTTTGTACTCCGTTAAACAATTTATAATTTGCAATGCCGAACTTCGATTGACACAAATAAATATACCGTTTTGATCAGCGCGACGAGGCGGACACAACGGTATGAAGATATTGATGGTTTGACATTGTTTGCGAAGTGGTAAATCTTATTGAACCATTTGCTCGAGCGACAATTTAACTAGCAGTTAAAAGCGGAATTTGATGAAATGAAATGCGCCGTCATGCTCAGAATATTTTTCTTATGCAACATTGTGAAAAATATTTGAGTTCGGACGATAGAAAATTTACACATAAAATTTAAACTAATATGTAAATGCGACGAGCAAAATTTACTTCCATATTACGAAATTTGGCGTACGCCTATGTCTATCTAGACGCATTCCAAATGTGAAGTTTGAGTAGCAACGGAATTTGTTTGTGAAAATTCGAATTTCTACACTAAATAAATGATTTTTAAAATTTTAAACTGGGTCTGAATTTCAGGGTCGTTACACTTTCCTTGCATAGTTCTCAACTATGATAGAAAACTCAAGTATTCAACCATAAACCCTCATCAATGTTCGCCGTCAAGAATCGAGTGATAAATTCTTTTTTGGACCGGTGTAAACACCTCAAAGTTCTGAACTCGAGTTTTAGATCGAAATTTATACGACGAAATGATCTACATATAACATATATATTTATTAACTTTCAAAAACTTTTCATAAAACTATTATCTTAAGTTCAAATATTTTATAAAGGTGCTTCTTTATATAATCCCTTTAATTGTTTATTTCCAAATATTTTTACTAAAGGAAAATATTCCAAAGGAACCATTTTTCACTCAAAAGATAAATTATCTTTATAAAAAAAATTCCCCACAATCTTTTAACTCAGTATGTTTCCTTTAACACTAATATTATATATGAATCATTTCGTAAAACTAGTACTTAAGTTTATTACATCTTATAACTTATGTAAATCAATCACTTTTAAAGTCTTAAATCCAAATCCTTAATTAATGCTGGAATTCATAATAAAACATATACTAGGTTATAATTAACTTTTTGAAGAGTGATTATTTTACTTAAGTGTATTAATAGTTCATGACTGAAATCTATATTTGTATGATATACCTTTACATCCTAAGAGTATATACAAATCCCAAATTTCTGATTTTTTTTACTTAAATTCGTCTGTTTAACAAATTTGAACTTAGTTGTAATTTACTATTATCTCAAATTCATAAGTTATACTACTTATTTCTTCTTATTATTTTTCCACCTTTTAAAAAAACAAATTCAAAATTACCGATATTAAATTCTCTATTCTTAGATCCTTTTATTTATAAATCACATTTATAGATATGCTTATCCAATTTTATTTACTCAAAACATTTCTCAATTGTTTATCTTTACCAACTTCTTAGCTCTTAGTTAAGTGTGATTCAGAAATTTTCGATTGTCCAAAGTCGTCGAGAATTTTGTTTTATCTTATCAATTAGTGATCCAAATTTATCTTTGGTTTAAACACTTTTATAAAGATTACTAATCAATTTATTAGTTAATGATTCACATTATTTCTTTAATTTAAGAAAATTATATAGATCGAGTAACTCCAAAACAATACTAAAGAACTAGGTACTACCAATAGTATCATATATCCTCTTAACAAGAAGAGTTATACTTAAGAGAAGTGTTTACAATCCGAACACATTGCCCATTTTTAGTTTATTTTCGAGCCAATTGAACTAGTTATCATAAAATACATCTTTTTATTTGAAATAATACCATTTTCAAAATCCTTTAGAGATTACTTTTGTTTATAAAACCTATTTTATAAATTCTTTTTATCTTATATTAATTAACTTCATTTAAATTACCACAATTCATTTAAATCACTCGAATTTAAATCTTCATTCCTTTTATATTTTTTCCTTTTACATAATCATTTTCTATTATTTAAATACATTTTTATCTTATATGTCCATTCCTTAAATAAATCTTATTATCAAACACCTTATAGGCAAATCGTGAAACTTAATTCATAAGGTATTTGTACTTAAACTTTTAAATCTCACAATTGATCAATTTATGATAGTAACTTAACATTATCATTTCTTAATTTATTATTTTGGAATAAGTATTATAGATCTTAATTTCCTTATCAGATTTCTTACTTATCGATTATCTTTATGAAACATCTTATAGTCAAATTGTGAAATTCTAATCACAAGATGTTCATATTTAAATTTTACTAACCTTGATCATTCATTTCTAACTATATAACTTTTCAAAATATATTCTTTATATTTAAAATATAATCATTTTAAAACAGTGTGTCAATGTGCCTTGTTAAGAGTTTAGAAATACCTATCGATATAGTTGTACTTCCCATATCGACCAGAATTTATAAATCGCCCAACCGATAAATCAACACAAAACATTTTTTATATCCAACAACAAATACGCACTCATATATATATATAATACACCCAAACTCATTCTAGGGTGCTACTAACCCTATCTCAAATGAGTTACTCATCCTGGGGTATTACTAATCCTATCTCTGATGAGTCTTTACCCCACCAAAGCCAAGGTTCTTGCTTAACCTTTAGCTCTTATACCAAAAGTAAAGGCCTATTTTTTCGTACCCTTTGAGCCGACAATAAACCACACATGTCCAACTTAAATTGCATGAAAAGACGGAACTTTAGGAGGTGAAAATTAAAATAAAGATAGAACAGAATCTCACACGAATGGAATAACATATAATATTGAACAATAATCTTTACAGCGGAAAATTTTAAATTACATATATTAGAGTCTAACCTAAATTCAACTTGGACAGTTATAAACATATGTCCTTACAAATGCTGACAAACATCAAACAACTACAGCGGATAATAGAATACGTCCATACGTAGATGAATATCTCCAACTCTCCTCTGGAAACACCAACCGTCTTCAACTAATCCTGAAACTACTCGGATCTGACCTGAGTATTGAAAATACCCGGATCAGGCTTGATAAACCAGCGTGAGAAAACTCAGATATTAAATCATAGTGTCATATATCAGCCTTGGAAATAAAATCCTTTGAAAATAAAGAGTATCTCATAAGACCATGCCCACACATACACATGAATGGGTTTTTCCCTTATGATAACTAAAACACTTTTATATCAAAACATTTGATATTATTTCTAATGATATTCTTTGAAAACATTTGCAAATAAACTTATTAATCTTAGCCGAAATTGTTACATTATTAAATTCCAGCATACCAGGTTCTACAATCAAGTCCGAAGGCACTTATCGGGGAATGGATTCCGTACAAATGATAAGGTAAGGGACTACCTTCTGACAGTACACCTCTAGAGGGATGCACCTAGGGTCGAGATACACGGAGCCTAAACCAACACAGAACCGACCTACCATTTCCTGGATAGTACCGAATATGTCATCACCACGGTGGTTACCGACCTTTAACGGGATCCCGAGTCATACATTCACCACATACTTAGACATGTGTAGAGTAATCCAAAAGGGTGATGACATCTCTTAATGGGAGCTATCCACTTAGCCCTGCCGCTTCTACCCTGTTTCTGTCATTTCCGGGTGATGAGGCCTAAGGTAAATGATTACCATTCACATAACACATCTTCTTTCTTCTTTCAATGCCACATTGTCATTCCATAATCACATGATTGATTTCTATAAACATATAACCTCTGAGCTCGTATGTTTCAGAGAAAGGTGCTATGCTAAGAGAAGTTGCCTTCTCCGCCATCTTGTAGATATATGTTTTATAGAGATCACTCAATGCAATTTAGAATGCAATGTTAGACATTGGTCCATACAAGTTGTCCAGGAACAGGACAAACCGAAGGTACTCTCCTACTCCATTAGTAGCGAGAAGTCGTTGCATTAGAGATTTTCACAACAGAGCGCTGCTGCCACCATATGTGTAGCGACCCACAGTTCCGTACCCTTTGAGTTGATAATAAAATTCACTCATGTTCAACCCAAATTGTACAAAAGAGCGAATAACTAGGGTAAAGAAGAAAAAGGTAGAATAAAATAGAAAAAAATAACACAGAATCTCACAATCGCAGCGGAACAAAATATAATATATAATAACATATTTTTATACAAAAGAATATGTAACTATTTTATACTTACAATCATCAGAGTACAACAATCAATACATCAATCTGGACAGTTATATAGCTTGTCCTCACACAGCGGAAAGTATAAACCAAATACAAAAACACGTCTCTATCATCCAGATCGTCACCCGAGCTCCACAGCATTCTGTCCTGAATCTGTAATACTCGGTCTGACCCGAGCATTATAATAAAATAACACCCGAGTCGGTCTGGAAAACCAGCAAGAGAAAACACACTCAATTTGAATTATTAGGTTTATCAAAATCCTTTGAAAACAAAGGTATCTCGTAAGACCACGTCACACATAAACACGACGGGTTTTTACCTTACGATAACCAAAACAATTTTATAGAAAATCCACTGATATTATAATAGTGTTTAAACACAAATACTTATTCAAATAGCCGAAATTGTTAAATTAATTAAATTCCAGCATACTAGGATCTACAAACAAAACCGTAAGCTCGTATTAGAGAATGGATTCCATATGAATGACTGGGCCTCTGGGGTACCGCCCATCTCAGTACACCTCTAGAACAATGTACCAAGGACCACGCCGGGATCCCCTGCTCACAAGACCGACCTACCCCTAACCTGGATAGACCGAATATGTTATCACCCCGGGTGTTCCCATCCTTACTATCGATCACTCCTTCTTTCATGCACAACCATATCCATAATATATAGGTTTCTGAGGACATCTAGAAATGTGATAACATACCCTACTTGGGTGCGACCCACTTAGCCTTGCTGCATCTCCCCTGTTTTAGTCATTCCCGGTTGATGAGGTCGAGGCTAAGCGTTACCTTTCAGGAACAAAGTTTACTTAGAATGCTTATCGTCCTCCAATGACGATGTTCTGATAGCATTCGTCCATACAAGTTATCCTGGGTCTGGACAAACCGAATCACCGTCTTCATCATCTTCATGGTATGTATTCGTTACGTTCAAACCAGATCAAAGTGGTTTTTCGGATAATTAAATCTGATCCCGGTCTCTTCGAAACGATTAACGAAATTGGCCAATATTAATAGTCGGTTATTTAACTACCAATAAAACATCCATAAGCAGTCACTAGGCCTCATTGTTTTTAATCCTTTGAAAAACACTCATTTCAAAATATCTTTACAAGATATATATTCGATCTCTTCAATATATTCAATATTTGAAATGACACCGATTACTTATATCCATAACAGGATACTTCCGAATCGTTTTAGTACTTAGAAATATTTTCCTCGTTCCACCTATAATTCATCCCTTTTTAAACATTTCTATAATAAAAATCTCGAAGTTAACTATTTTCGATTCATTTCCGTCCAATACTTAGGAATATTTGTAGGTATATTTCCTAAGATCTTTTTATCCCAATATTCAGGAAATAGTCCATTTATTTCCTATTTCTCAAAACTCTTTACAAATTTTATTTGTAAACCCCTTAATATTTTCCAAAGTCGAATGCACTTGTCTATACCGCCAAAATACCCATTTCAACTTCCTTTATGAAATCTAATTCATTCTACGAATCTCTCGTATTTTTAACACTTCAGGATTTTACTTCAAGCTTCCAAAATCCCACTATAAGATTTCTCTTCTAAATTCATACTCGTTTAATAAACTTCGCTTCCAATCTCGTGAGGGTTTATAAATAGATTCAATCCTTTAAAATTATATATATAATAAGTATTTTTAAAGAATAATAGTTTATTTTTAAAATAGGTTTAAAAAAATTTAAAATATCAAAACATTTTAAATAACATCAATAACTCATTTCCGAATCACTTTTAAATAACTAATTAATTTACAAGCTGATTAATAAAAATTAGAATTTATTTCAATAAATATTAAATATTAGAACAAATAATTTTTTAGAACATTCAAAATCTCAATTTAAGTTACATAGTATAGTAATTTAAAAATCCCATTTAAAACAATTTTAATTTCTCGACAAAAATCTATTTTAAAATCCAATATTGCCAAATTCAGTTTATAAATCCCTCTCGATTCGTATCACATCTACTATATCTCAATTCTATCACTATGCTCACATTCAAAAATGGATTCCACTATTACTTTACCAAAACGATTCCCATAACTCGATATAAATTCGCATCGCAAATCTATATTCCTAATTTAACAACCGACCATCATTTTCCTTATTTATAACGTTGTTTATAAATTTATAAACTCCTTTGAGTTTCACTTACTTATAAAACCAATTTTATTTATAAAATTTCATTTTATACATCTCTTCCTTGATAAATCCCATTCTAATTTTCAAATCTATTTTTAATATCGATTCCAACTCCTTCCCATATTTCAAAGTATCATTTCAAATTCCTTTATATAATTTTATTTAAAAATCTCTATTTAAACAAATTAACGAATAGTTAAGTATAACCCAAATCAAATTATATATATTTTTCATTCTACTTAATTCCCTTTAAAATAATCCAAATTTCCCTATAAATATTTTTATATTCAAAATCTCCTTTTTAATTCCTTAAAATTTCAAAAATAACTATTTGTGGTATTTAAAATACCAAATTTAAGGTCCGTGCTATTCTTCACATTTAATAATTCAATATCATAGCAAATGCTATAACAGGCTATTCTAACACATCATATATTATATATATATGAAAATAAATTAGCATTTTTACGGAATCCAGTTGGATCCCTCCAACCTGTTTCCCTGCATCCACAGATGTTAATACAACATAAAAAAAAATACCAATCCCACTTCGAGGGTGATATCGCGGTATATATGGTCATCCGCTATTATGCGGGGTGCATAGGGTCTCATCCACTATAATGTGCGGGAATATCACTCCAAATACTAATATATATATATATATGTATATACTACTAAATATATCACATCCAACAGATATTTATAATTTATCAATCCAATCAACATCCAATAATTAAATTTTAACTATTTGAAATTTAAATTTGGAAATCCAAATGAGTGAGAATTTCTCACCTTGATTTTTATTTGCAATCTGTTTCAATTTTTAGTTCCTTTGCTCAGATTCCGCAGCTTCGAATCCAAACATTGGATTTTTGTTCGATTGAACCTCGTATAAGCAAATTCCGAATAATATAAATTTATGGTTACAATTTTAATTAAATATTTATCCACTAATTACTTAAAATAAATTACCTATTAACGAGTCTAATAACCATCTTTTCTGTTCTAACCCCGCTAAAGCCGAAACAACCCACTTTGCTACTACCGACCCATGACTCGACGGTAATCACCCCACATTCAACCACCAGCCGCCCAACACTTCTTCCAGGCAAAGATCATGCGTTCAGGCTCCCTCTCCATGCCTAAATCCTCCAGGCCCGCTCCTCCTTCCCCAGGAAAATCGCGCCATCGTTTTTGGATTCGAAATCCGACTTCGTGCTCGACTTCCCCCCCCCCTCACGCACGCACGCAAATCAAAACGCGACATCCTCCAATCCACGCGACCACCTGCCTCGTTCGCCTTCGACCCTGCCCCTCTATCACGCGCGTGCCATGGCTATAAATAGCGACCTCCCCGAATCGCTCACGCCCTCCTCCAATCGCGACATTCCCACTCGCGAAACCCTCGAGCTCGCTTGACCACATCAATGACGGCAAAATCATAACCCCTCTCCCTCGCGCAAACGCAATTCGATCGCGTACCAATTTTATATTTTTATTTGAGGATCAATCTAAACTGAAAGGTAGGAGGGGAAGGCTCAAATCCTTAAATCAGTATATGCGATGAAGTCGCCCCTTTTTTCCTTTGTTTTCGAAAGAGTTGATTTTTGTTCTCTTTTTTTCGTTTGAATTAATCGATTTGAACTGATGGAGGAGAAAAAGGAATAACGTGATTTAAATGTAAATGGTTAGCGTATTTCAGAAGGTAAGGTGACTGATTTGACCGTATATATTTTTTATTTTATAATTCAATTACCTTACATTACATATCATGAAATTTTGAACCCCTATGGAGGTGTGCCGCCAGACGTTTATAATGTTATGGCCCAATTTCAAATGTAATGGGAAAGGTTTCGAGTCCTAATTCGATCGTATGGAGAAGATAGCTTTTTGGATCAAATTATTATATTAAATTTCGATATAAATTTCAATGCGTTTATATACCGTACGACCAAACGATAACTCCAAACGCTACAAAATTTGAAATCCGATAATCATACATTATTACGGATCCAATGGAACTAGTTTCGTTAAAATCCGAGACTATGCCCCGGATCGCTATTTTAACGCGTCGATTAAATCGACGATTTCAGAAATTTACGAAATCGCTTGAAATCCCAGTGGTAAAAACTTATTAACTCAATTAAAACTCCAAATCAAATATTTAAACCATTTAAATATTCAAAATTTACCGTCGAAAAATCCAGGTCGTTACATTCCTCCCCCTTTAAAAGAATTTCGTCCCCGAAATTGCTAAAGTAGGAAAAATGCTTCAAACCCGTTACTTATTAAAACCCTACTTAGTTAAAACTCGATATTCACTTTTCTAATCTTTTAGTTCCACCACAAAAACCATTAGTTTTCAATTCTAATTCCAAAACCCTTTATTTCAATTACAATTCGAAATCAAATTGCCGTTAACAAAAAATTTCCAAAAATTTTTCAAAATTTTTCTCACACCCTAAACTTTCAAAAAAATTTGGCAGAGTTTCCTTTGTACGGAGAGCCTTTTGCAATATGACAAGAGAGATAAATATACATACATCAACCCACACGGTCAGAAAACAAAATATATATAAGAATATTTATATTTTGCGGTATTTAATCCGAAAACGTACCTTATTTTAGCATTTTTAAACATTATTAAGCAAGCATTTACTTCAAAAGCAATTACGCAACCCAAAATTTTAGCCCGCTAGCCTCCGAGTACCTATACTTACTCAATTTAAGCCACGTAAGTAACAAAATATGAAATTCATCAACATTTCACTTATTTAAATAGTTAAAACATGAATTTCATAAGCAAGGCATGCTAACGTATCTTTTATAAGTAATTACAAGGTTCCAACACCAATTTAACTACTTTCAATCAATCTATATATCATTTTATTCAATTCAAATGATTTACAACCAAATTTTCTTGCATTCAATTCATTTTTATTTGAAACAAACTCATACCCATTCCAAATTGATTTAAAAATCAATTTACTTCACTTCTATTAATTCATAGAATTCTATTTACTTCCGTTTGCGTCGAACAACAATTTTTCTATGCAAATTCGGCGATATTCATTCAATAAAATAACCATTTTAGTTTATAGCTATTTTAAATTGATTCCAAATCAATTCATATTCAATTCTATTTAATTTTTTTTAAATTTGTTCTCAATAAATTCATTTACGTTTCATTAATTTTCACATTCATTATATCCAATCCATTTCAGAATCATTCCATGCTACTTTACTAAATAACCATTTCACAAATTTATGTGAGTCAAGCTTCCATTCAAATATTTACTTAAGTTAATCCGTTATTTTATATTACTTCCACCTTATAACTTAAGTTTGTTTTCATTTCAACCAACTTCCATTTAATTTGCTAATTAATTAATTAATTAGTTCATTTATTTAATTCACTTCAATTTCAATTCCATATTCAAATTCATTTTTGAATTCATTTAATTCGTATCCAAGGCCACATTCAATTTATTTACACTTTAACTGAATTTATTTATAACTTAAGTTCTATTTCCAATATCCATTTTTAATCCACAATCCAATTTTAACTTAACCAAGTTAAATTCCATCTTCACATTCATTTAACTAATTAATTATCTAGTTAGTTCACTTCAATTTATAACTCAATATCTGTTTTTATCTCAAAGATCACTTCTTCTAATTTTACTTGAGTTCAAATTCCTTTTTATAATTCAAGTTTTGTTAGCGCCAAAATTGGTCACTAACACCCAAATGTAAATGAAAGCACCAACTAACAGTCACCGATAACAGATAGAATGTATGTAGAGAGTAATAATGTGAAGAACAGTCAAAATCCAAATGAAAGTAGTAAAGAACAACAGATTTTATAGTGATTCAGCTAACTCCGGCCTACGTCCACTCCAGAAGTTTTCTTTTTATTGCTGTAATAATCGATTACAGTTACAAAAATGGTAAAGTAGCCTTAGCCTTAGAAAGTAGAAAGTCAGAGAGCAGAAGAGAAGATCCCCTTTTCTGAAGCCCTACATGTTGTATTTATAAGCAAATCCCGAGTTACTGGGCTACCTTAGCAGTCCGGGCCCATCATGGCCATAGCTGAGCCAACTTCCTTCACCATGGTACGAGCGACTTCCTGTGGCGACTTCCCGTGCCGAGCGACTTCCTATGGCGACTTCCTGTAGCGACTTCCTGTGCCGAACGACTTCCTGTACCGAGTTGACTTCCTATGCCAAGCGACTTCCATGCCGGACGACTTCCATGCCGAGCGACTTCCATGCCGAACGACTTCCTGTACGAGCGACTTCCTTTGCCGAGCGACTTCCTGTGGCGACTTCCTGTGTCGAGCGACTTCCTATGCCGAGCGACTTCCTGTGCCGAGCGATTTCCATGCCGAGCGACTCCCATGCCGAGCGACTTCCATGCCGAATGGCTTCCATGCCGAGCGACTTCCATGCCGAGCGAATTCCATGCCGAACGACTTCCAAACGTGTTGCATACCTATCCATCCAGTCGACTCAAACCTACCACATTCCATCCTTGATAACTGAGAAATCGACTTAGTTAAATCCGCCTGCCTACAGCCTTGCCAAAAGGCGGGTTAACACTTTGCCCCCCAAAACATGCCTTGCTATTGGAAGGTGTCTTTTGAATAGCCTCAAATCCGATATCTGAAGTCCATATCCCGTTCATGACCATATTATTAAATTCATGACCTCTCCGGGTTTAACCTCGAATCCGTAGACCTCGCCGGGTCGCGTTACCCTGTTCTAGCCTCATCTCTTCGGTCAAGGGCTTGTAAGTTCTCCGGCCTCGGTCTTCGGGCCAAGGACTTCTATATCCACCGGTCTCGGCTCTCCGGCCAAGGATTTTCATATTCTCCGGCCTCGGCTCTCTGGCCAAGGACTTCCATATTCTCCGGCCTTGGCTCTCCAGCCAAGGACTTTGATATTCACCGGTCTCGGCTCTCCGACCAAGGAATTTCATATTCTTCGGCCTCGGCTCTCCGGCCAAGGACTTTGATGTTCACCGGCCTCGGCTGTTCGGCCAAGGACTTTGATATTCACCAACCTCGGCTCTCCGGCCAAGAACTTTCATATTCACTCCGAGTCCATTCCATCGCTCTCCGGCGAAGGGACTCATAACTTGCGATCACTGCCCCATCTCACCAGTCGCGACCGTGATCGCGAGACCTGTATTATTTATTACACTGATCTAAATCCAATTGTTACATAATTTAGTTATCAAAGCAGAAGTTCATACAACAAAATGAATTAAATGTCCAAAGTGCCACAGAAGAAACCAGAGTTTGCAGAAAAATATAAAGAAAATAGGATTTCATAGACTCAAGTAGTACGGTTTTTTGTCATCTCAGAGCACGCCTAGGGACCGTCCTCGATCTCGTACATGTGTAAGTGACCTAGCCGTATTACTTTGAGTTCTATGACTTATTCAAAACCATAAATCTGTTTAGTTGATAATGAACTGACATTGCCTAGGCCCAGTGCCATCTTCGTTCGAGGTAGGCGGTGGTCGCTCCTGTCCCACTGCCACAGCTCGATTCCTTACATACTGCTGTAGATGACCATTCCTTACATGCTCCTCAATGATATCTTTCAAATGCATGTAGTCGTTTGTGTTGTGCCCATTCAGCTCATGGAATAGGCAATGCTTTCCCGATGCCCGCTCGTGTTCAGAAGGCTCTCTCTTTGCTGGCCTTCGATATTGGAGGCGCCCTCGAGTATCTAAGTAAATCCTTTCTAGAGTCTCAGTTAAATTTGTGTAAGAAGAAAACTTTGACTCCCTTCGAGGCCTCTTCAAAGTGCCACTGTTGCCATTTTTTCCTTTTTCCTTTATCGTCTTTACTTGGATCCTCCCTGGGTGGACCTCCACCCCTCACTGCATAAGCTTCATCCTCTCTCCCTACCCTCTCAGCCTGTGCATCTTCCTGCCTCAGGAACCTTTGTGCCTCATGGTAGAACTCCCCGAGATCCCTCGGTGGGTCCCGTTCCAATGATATCTTGAAATCCGAATTATCTGCAATCCTCGAAACTGCCACCATCAAAACCATCGATGGATCGGGTCGATCCACCGAAGCCACCGCTGCATTGAATCTGGTTAAGAAATCCCTGAGCGACTCTTCCTTCCATTGTTTCATCGATGTCAAGATCATTACGTTCTTGGGTCTGACTATATGGACCCGAAACTGCCACATAAACCTTTCATTCAGCCCCATCCAAGTGTCAATAGAACCACTCTCCAGCTGCCTGAACCACATAGCTGCGATATCCGTCAAATACAAAGGGAAGCATCGAGCCATGACCTCATCCGATGCCCCAGTACCTCCATATGCCTCATGTACCTTGTTAGGTGAACGGCGGGATCCGTTCTCCCATCATACATCTCCAACGTTGGTAGCTTAAAATCCAAAGGGTTCCTAGCTTGTCTGATAGTAGGAGTAAAGGGACTCCTATTCACATCCTCCAAGTCTTTCTTTACCAATCCACCTCTCACAGCTCGTTTGACCATCTCCGCCAACCTATCACTATCGCCGAGCTGTAGTCCTTGTCCGCTACCTCTGATCTGTCCCCCGAGTTCACGAGGGAATCCTAGCACATACTCCTCATCGCGTACTCCTGCACTCCTATTGGTGTCGGGTTGCACAGCGTCATATGGTATCCCTCCATGGATTGGTCCAGCATTTCCTAGTGGTGTGCCCCCGAATCTAGGTCCATCCAGATTTATAGCCGTCTACTGATTGGGGGATGCCCCCTGCTAAGCCACTCCCTCTGCTTGCTGGTTGAGCGCTTCTGATCCAGCTCCATGGATCTGAGCTCATGCATTTCCTGCTTGTTCAAATTGTCTGAGAAGAGCCTGAATTATCTCCTCTTGTCTTTTCAGCATCGCTTCCATCTCATCTCTGGTGATGTAGATGGATGCTTGACCTGCTCCAGCTCCAGAGGAAGCCACTTGACTTCACTCTTGATTGCTCCTTTCTGTCACTTGCTTCCTTGTTGGTGGCCTAGCCATTACTTCATAGAATCCAAGTTCCTAAGCTTTTGAATCCAAAATCCTAGCTCCGAAATCCCCGAGTGCTTGCTTCTCAGTGAAAGCACCAAAATGTTAGCGCCAAAATTGATCACTAACACCCAAATGTAAATGAAAGCACCAACTAACAGTCACCGATAACAGATAGAATATATGTAGAGAGTAATAATGTGAAGAACAGTCAAAATTCAAATGAAAGCAGTAAAGAACAACAGATTTTATAGTGGTTCGGCTAACTCCGGCCTACGTCCACTCCATAAGTTTCCTTTTTATTGCTATAATAATCGATTACAGTTACAAAAATGGTAGAGTAGCCTTAGAAAGTAGAAAGTCAGAGAGCAGAAGAGAAGATCCCCTTTTCTGAAGCCCTACATGGTGTATTTATAGGCAAATCCCGAGTTACCGGGCTTCCTTAGTAGTCCGGGCCCATCAGGGCCATAGCCGAACCAACTTCCTTCACCATGGTACGAGCGACTTCCTGTAGCGACTTTCTGTAGCGACTTCCTGTGGCGACTTCCTATAGCGACTTCCTATGCCGAGCGACTTCCTGTGCCGAGCGACTTCCTGTACCGAGCGACTTCCTGTGCCAAGCGACTTCCTGTGGCGACTTCCTGTAGCGACTTCCCGTAGAGACTTCCTGTGCCGAGCAACTTCCTGTACCGAGTCGACTTCCTGTGCCGAGCGACTTCCATGCCGAACGACTTCCTGTACCGAGCAACTTCCTGTACCGAGCGACTTCCTATGCCGAGCGACTTCCTGTGGTGACTTCCTGTGCCGAGCGACTTCCTGTGCCGAGCGACTTCCTGTGCCGAGCGACTTCAATGCCGAGCGACTTCCATGCCGAGACTTCCATGCCAAGCGACTTCCATGCCGAACGACTTCCAAACGTGCTGCGTTACCTATCCATTCGGTCGACTCAAACCTACCACATTCCATCCTTGATAACTGAGAAATCGACTTAGTTAAATCCGCTTGCCTACAGCCTTGCCAAATGGCGGGTTAACAAGTTTGGATTTAATTACCTTTACCAAAATATCAAAAATTTTATTTTGGATTTTTCTATTTCACTTTTCAATTTTATAAGTCACACAACTTAGTTTTTTCTCATTTCATAAATTTTATACTCGAGTATATTCACATTTTATTTTTAACTCGAGATTATACATTTATTTATAGCCTAAGTATATTTTTATTCAATTAATTTCAATTTCTATAAGCTATTCCAATTTATTTATTCACTATTCCAATTTTTCACTTGAATTTTATTTCATTCAAAATTTTATCCATATGGTTATATAGCTATTTCTTAACTCAAAATTTATATTTACTTCAATTCGACATTATTTCTAATCCAATTCAAATTTTATAACTTATAGTTATATAGTCACTTTATAATTCACCTTTATACATTTAATTCAATTCCATATAATTCAAATCCAATTCACCTTCTATTTAAATTTCAGTTCCTTTTTAACCAACATTTCAAAACCATAATCGAATTTTCCATACTTAAATTTAATTTCACTCCAAGCAAATTTATTTTTACTTCATTCAATTTCATATTACCATTTATTTCATTATATATTTCAATTACTTTGCTTAAGTTAGCTCTTATTCATTAATGCACTATATTAATTCAATTCAAATCCAGTCAATTAAATTTCTAAAATTTAATTTACTCAACTTAACTTATGTTGAATTCCATTTCAACTTTCTCAATTTAATTTTTTATTCCAAACTTCAATTTTCAAACTTCTTTCCTTATAAATATCATCTTCCACAGGATTCTAGAATTTTTAAACACCCGGTATTATTTCAAATCACTTTGAAATCATATATATATATATACTCTTTTTGGTTTAACAAACCACTTCCTTTGAATTTCAAAATCAACCTGATTTATCCAAAACAATTCCCTCGGAATTTCCAAAACAACACTTGTTTTCACCGAAAAATCTCCATATCAAACCACCTTGGTAGCAAACCGTCACTAAGAAACTCGAAAATGAATACTGATGATGCGGCCGTCATCATCAGAATTATTTCCCAACGACTGAAGTGAGTTCAGTGCTATATCACTTCCAAAATCCATTTAAAATAATTTTCTCTTCAAAAATATCTCCAAAATAATATTTCTTTTATTTATTTCAAATTACTTTGGAAAACATTTCTAAAAATCTCTGGGATTTAATTCTTCCAATTTCTGGCTTGAACGCATTTGTAGTTTTTAATTCACTTATATAATTCATACTTATACAATCCATTTTGGTTTTTATAACTATTCCAAATTTTTAAAATCTTATTTTGGTTATATAATAATAACCAAACACATCAATCTACTATAATGATTTCTAAAAAATTATTCCTTTTATAACAAAATATAATTTGGGTAAAATTATCTCATTTACCCGCTTTAAACCATACCGTGTCGGTTTATCGTGTTTAAGTGTTTAGAAACCCTTATCGATTTAGTGGCGTCCCACTATTCGATCAGAATTCATATACCACACGACCAATAAATCAATACAATATAAAACCATTTATATTCACTAACAAATATGCGCTCATAGCTATTATTACACTCAACTCATTCTAGAGTACTACTGACTCTATCTCTAATGAGTAATACCCACCAGAGCTAAGGTTCTTGCTTAACCTTCAGCTTTGATACCAAATGTAGCGACCTCCAGTTCCGTACCCCTTGAGTTGATAATAAAATTCACTCTTGTTCTACCCAAATTGTACGAAAGAGCGAATAACTAGGGTAAAGAAGAAAAAGGTAGAAGAAAATAGAAAACAATAACACAGAATCTCACAATTGCAGCGGAACAAAATATAATATATAATAACAGATTTTTATACAAAAGAATCTGTAACTATTATACTTACAATCATAAGAGTACAACAATCAATACATCAATCTGGACAGTTATATAGCTTGTCCTCACACAGCGGAAGGAATAAACCAAGTACGAAAATACGTCTCTGTCATCCAGCTCGTCTCCTGAGCTCCAAAGCATTCTTTCCTGAATCTATAATTCTCGATCTGATCCGAGCATTATAATAAAATTACACCCGAGTCAGTCTGGAATACCAGCATGATAAAACACACTCAATTTGAATTATTAGGATTATCAAAATCCTTTGAAAATAAAGGTATCTCGTAAGACCGCGTCACACATAAACACGACGGGTTTTTACCTTACGATAACCAAAACAATTTTATAGAAAATCCTCTGATATTATAATAGTGTCTAAACACAAACACTTATTCAAATAGCCGAAATTGTTAAATTAATTAAATTCCAGCATACTAAGCTCTACAAACAAAACCGTAAGCTCGTATTAGAGAATGGATTCCATACGAATGACTAGGCCTCTGGGGTACCGCCCATCTTAGTACATCTCTAGAACAATGTACCAAGGACCACGCCGGGATCCCCTGCTCACAAGACCGACCTACCCCTAACCTGGATAGACCGAATATGTTATCACCCCGGGTGTTCCCACCCTTACTATCGAGCGCTCCTATCATGCACAACCATATCCATAATATATAGGTTTCTAAGGACATCTAGAAATGTGATAACATACCCTACTTAGGTACGACCCACTTAGCCTTGCTGCATCTCCCATGTTTTAGTCATTCCCGGTTGATGAGGTTCGAGGCTAAGCGTTACCTTTCAAGAACAAAGTTTACTTAGAATGCTCATCGTCCTCCAATGACGATGTTCTGATAGCATTCATCCATACAAGTTGTCCTGGGTCTGGACAAACCGAATCACCGCCTTCATCATCTTCACGGTATTCATTTGTTACGTTCAAACCGGATCAAAGTGGTTTTTCGGATAATTAAATCTGATCCCGGCCTCTTCGAAACGATTAACGAAATTGGCCAATATTGATAGTCGGTTATTTAACTACCAATAAAACATCCATAAGCAGTCACTAGGCCTCATTGTTTTTAATCCTTTGAAAAACACTCATTTCAAAATATCTTTACAAGATATATATCCGATCTCTTCAATATATTCAATATTTGAAACGACACCAATTACTTATATCCATAACATGATCCTTCCGAATTGTTTTAGTACAAAGAAATATTTTCCTCGCTTCCACCTATAATTCATCCATTTTTAAATATTTCTATAATAAAAATCTCGAAGTTAACTATTTTCGATTCATTTCAGTCCAATACTTAGGAATATTTATAGGTATATTTCCTAAGATCTTTTTATCCCTATATTCAGGAAACAGTCCATTTATTTCCTATTTCTCAAAACTCTTTACAAATTTTATTTGTAAACCCCTTAATATTTTCCAAAGTCGAATGCACTTGTTTTACCGCCAAAATACCCATTTCTACTTCCTTTATGAAATCTAATTCATTCTCCGAATCTCTCGTATTTTTAACACTTCGGGATTTTACTTCAAGCTTCCAAAATCCCACTATAAGATTTCTCTTCTAAATTCATACTCGTTTAATAAACTTCGCTTCCAATCTCGTGAGGGTTTATAAATAGATTCAATCCTTTAAAATTATATATATAATAAGTATTTTTAAAGAATAATAGTTTATTTTTAAAATATGTTTAAATAAATTTAAAATATCAAAACATTTTAAATAACATCAATAACTCATTTCCGAATCACTTTTAAATAACTAATTAATTTACAAGCTGATTAATAAAAATTAGAATTTATTTCAATAAATATTAAATATTAGAACAACTAATTTTTTAGAACATTCTAAATCACAATTTAAGTTACATAGTATAGTAATTTAAAAATCCCATTTAAAACAATTTTAATTTCTCGACGAAAATCTATTTTAAAATCCAATATTGCCAAATTCAGTTTATAAATCCCTCTCGATTCGTATCACATCTACTATATCTCAATTCTATCACTACGCTCACATTCAAAAATGGATTCCACTATTACTTTACCAAAACGATTCCCATAACTCGATATAAATTCGCATCGTAAATCTATATTCCTAATTTAACAACCGACCATCATTTTCCTTATTTATAACGTTGTTTATAAATTTATAAACTCCTTTGAGTTTCACTTACTTATAAAACCAATTTTATTTGTAAAATTTCATTTTATACATCTCTTCCTTGATAAATCCCATTCTAATTTTCAAATCTATTTTTAATATCGATTCCAACTCCTTCCCATATTTCAAAGTATCATTTCAAATTCCTTTATATAATTTTATTTAAAAATCTCTATTTAAACAAATTAACGAATAGTTAAGTATAACCCAAATCAAATTATATATATTTTTCATTCTACTTAATTCCCTTTAAAATAATCCAAATTTCCCTATAAATATTTTTATATTCAAAATCTCCTTTTTAATTCCTTAAAATTTCAAAAATAACTATTTATGGTATTTAAAATACCAAATTTAAGGTCCGTGCTATTCTTCACATTTAATAATTCAATATCATAGCAAAAATCTATAACAGACTATTCTAACACATCATATATTATATATATATGAAAATAAATCAGCATTTTTACGGAATCCAGTTTGATCCCTCCAACCTGTTTCCCTGCATCCACAGATGTTAATACAACATAAAAAAAATACCAATCCAACTTTGAGGGTGATATCGTGGTATATAGGGTCATCTGCTATTATGCGAGGCGCATAGGGTCTCATCCACTATAATGTGCGGGAATATCACTCCAAATACTAATATATATATATATACACACTACTAAAAATATCACATCCAATAGATATTTATAATTTATCAATCCAATCAACATCCAATAATTAAATTTTAACTATTTGAAATTTAAATTTAGAAATCCAAATGAGTGAGAATTTCTCACCTTGAGTTTTATTTGCAATCTGTTTCAATTTGTAGTTCCTTTGCTCAGATTCTATAGCTTCAAATCCAAACGGTGTATTTTTGTTCGATTGAACCTCGTATAAGCAAATTCCGAATAATATAAATTTACGGTTACAATTTTAATTAAAAATTTATCCACTAATTACTTAAAATAAATTACCTATTAACGAGTCTAATAACCATCTTCTCAGTTCTAACCCCGCTACAGCCGAAACAAGCCACCATGCTACTACCGACCCATGACTCGACGGCAATCACTCCACATTCAACCACCAGCCCCCCAACTCTTCTTCCAGGCCAAGATCACACGTTCAGGCTCCCTCTCCATGCTGAAACCCTCTTGGCCCGCTTTTCCTTCCCCAGGAAAATCGCTACATCGTATTTAGATTCAAAATCCAACTTCGTGCTCGACCTTCCCTCCCTCATGCGTGCACGCAAATCAAAATGCGACATCCTCCAATCCACGTGACCACCTGCCTTGTTCGCCTTCGACCCTGCCCCTCTATCACGCGCGCGCCATGGCCAGAAATTGCGACCTCCTCGAATCGCTCTCGCCCTCCTTCAATCGCGACATTCCCACTCGCGAAACACCCTCGAGCTTGCCTGAGCACATCAACGACGGCAAAATCCCAACCTCTCTCCCTCGCGCAAACGTGATTCGATCGCATACCAATTTATTTATTTATTTTTATTTGAGGATCAATCTCGACTGAAAGGAGAGGAGGGGAAAGCTCAAATCCTTAAATCAGTATATGCGATGAAGTCGCCCCTTTTTTTCCTTTGTTTTCGAACGAGTTGATTTTTGTTCTCGTTTTTTTGTTTGATTTAATCGATTTGAACTAATGGAGGAGAAAAAGGAATGACGTGATTTAAAGGTAAATGGTTAGCGTATTTCAGAAGGTAAGGTGACTGATTTGACCATATATATTTTTTATTTTATAATTCAATTACCTTACATTACATATCACGAATTTTTGAACCCCTATGGAGGCATGCCGCAAGATGTTTATAATGTTATGCCCTTATTTCGAACGTAATGGAAAAGGTTTCGAGTCCTAATTCGATCGTATGGAGAAGATAGCTTTTTGGACCAAATTATTATATTAAATTTCGATATAAATTTCAACGTGTTTATATACCGTACAACCAAACGATAACTCCAAACGCTACGAAATTTGCAATCCGATAATAATACATTATTATGGATTCAATGGAACTAGTTTCGTCGAAATCTGAGACTG
This sequence comes from Allium fistulosum, assembly GCA_030737815.1. Taxonomy (NCBI): domain Eukaryota; kingdom Viridiplantae; phylum Streptophyta; class Magnoliopsida; order Asparagales; family Amaryllidaceae; genus Allium; species Allium fistulosum. The sequence goes on from JASFAW010000014.1 coordinate 14,720,825, forward strand.
TGCCCCGAATCGCTATTTTAACGCGTCAATTAAATCGACGATTTCAGAAATTTACGAAATCGCTTGAAATCCCAGTGGTAAAAACTTATTAACTCAATTAAAACTCCAAATCAAATATTTAAACCATTTAAATATTCAAAATTAACCGTCAAAAAATCTGGGTCGTTACAATATGATATGGTAATTTTCACCTCGAGGGACTAGTGGAAAACGACCCTACATCATGAAGATCTCCATCTTCAAAATCATTTGTCTTCAAACATGTTTTACTTCGAACATAGATTGGTTCGAAGTGGTTTTCGGATAGGAATCAACCAAATCCGACCTCGGTTCCTTCGAAGCCAATCATCGCTTTAAAAGATGTTAAGTTCATATATGGATATCAATCATCAATCAATTACTTCATCTTTTATTTGAATCGAATATCTTTTTTAGATATATTCTTTTCAATTTATTCCATTTTCTTTTCAAGAGTATATGGAATCATTAAGCCTTGTTTATTAAATAATTTAATTTATTAAACCTCTTTAGATCATGAGATAATTCCAATCATTTTCTCTTTTACTTAGGAAAACCTTTCCAAATCATTCATTAAATATTAATCAAAGATTTATTATATTTAAGTTAGAATTTTTAACTTAAGAAAAATATTCCCAAATAATTCATTAAATCTTAATCAAAGATTTCTTTCTTAACTTCAAATCATATTCTTGCAAATCAAAGATTTTCATAACAGAGCACTACTGCCACCTTAGATATGGTAAATTTCACCTTTAGGGACTAGTGGCAAGTAATCCTACATCATGAAGATCTTTGTCTTCAATATGTTTTATTTTAAAAATTAATTTGAAGGGGTTTTCGGATAGGAATCATCCAAATCCGATCACGGTTCCTTCGTACTAATCATCGATAAAAAGATGTTAATAAGTTAATTAATATTCTAAAATTTGTTTCTCTTTACCTTGGAAAAACTTAAATAATTATCTTTTTAGAGCATCCGGGCTTTCCTTTCGATCTGTTCCACCCCTCGCCTAAGAAGAGAAAATATAGGTCAGGTAATTTCAGGGCACTGGTTGCTCCATTCCTAACCTTAGTTAAACACCTTATTTTATCTTTTCAGATCTCACAGGTGGTACAAATGTACTAGTCTTTTCCGCATACTCAGTTTGTTATTACATTCAATATTCTTCACTTTTTGTTTAAGTGGTATAAACAATTCCTCTTAACCATTATTCAAACTCTTATTAAAACTTCCGAATCATCTTTAAATTACTTAATTATTCTTTTAAAATCACTCACAAGATATTTAGGAAAGAATTGTTAAGTTTAAAACTACATTTCAAAAGTTATTTAAAATTGCTGCGAAAAACGTTGCGAAAAGTGTTGCAACTAGTGTTTTAAAAGCTATATTCTTCAAAACGACTTTTATATCATTTAAAAACCCATCTTTTCAACTTAAATCTCTTTTAAAACATTTTAAAAAAAATTTAGAATTTATTTCATATTTTTAAAACATTTAAAAATATCATTTATAAAGAAATCCTTTTTTGGATTCCGAACTGCAAAACCGCGATGTGTTTAGAAAATTGTTTTGGACATATTTCAAAATCTACTTAATGAAATCTAGATTTTCTTTCTTCGTTGGGAAACTATGGATATAATCAACCGGAAAATTCTTATTTCGAAGAATTCCGAGCTATATTCCACTTTGTACACTCATTTAACTTTTATGGCGCGAAATCGCAAACTACTGTTACGCGACGCGCCTAGTTTTGACTTGTTTTTCAAATTTTTTTCAAACTTCTTGGAAACACTTTTAAATGTTTATAAAACATTTCTAAATCTTTTTAAACTCATTTTAAACAATATTTTTATATTTCAAACTTATATTCCATTTCATTTCATTTTATAATATGAAATCGACCAATTTGCAATCAAGTTATCAACCATATAAACAATCACATAATCGACCAATTTGCAACCAAGTTATCAAACATTTAATCATCCAACATTTTAAACTTTCAAATCGTTATACTTGAAATAATTTATGATTAATTAGTAAATACGAGTACTCACCTTTAACTTAACCAATTCTTCTTACCAACATTCATACGCAACAACGCTTCACTAAATCATCTTAACTTCACCAAATCATCACTTAAACTCTTCCACCATGCTTCAAAGTGCTCGACCACTACCTCCCAACATCCATAAGGTTCGGCCATAATAGGTTCTCCACCATCCTCCATTATTCTTCAACTTTTTAGATTCTAAATCATGTTTTGGTGATATTCTAAGGTCTTTGGCAAAGTTTGGTGGAGTTTTAACTTTGTTTGATATGGTTTTGAAAAAGTTAGTAAGGAAATGGAAGAGAAGAAGCCATTCAAGCTCTAAGGAAGAAGAAGAAGAGAAGAGAAGAGAATGGTTTGTGTGAGAATTGAAGAGGTATGCATGTTATTTTATACTTGAGTTTGGAAAGGAAAATGACTAAAATACCCTTACTTGTAAATGAAGTAATCTCATTTTTTTCAACACTTACCATCACCATTTCAAATCATGCTTTATGTCTCTTTCAATTAAAGAGTAAGAAAAGTAAGTAATAATTATGTTTGGTTTGATTTGACATATTTTGGAATTTTGTGCTTACTTTTTCGTAATGAAATTCTAGAATTTTCTAAGTATGTTTAGTAAAAGTGAACTTGATTAGTGAATTAATTAATACTTATACTATTTGAATATATGTTCTTATATAAGAAAATAAAGGTACGACAACGTTGCGACAACTTTTAATCGACAAAATGTTTTACGTTCACATTTTGATGTTTTAGTTAAACTATTTATTTATGTAAACCAAATTTAAAAATAAATTTGTATAATGTTATTTAAAAAAATAAACACTTATAAATAAATTAAAATAATTTATTTAACCATTGAAACTTACTTTTCTGAAATCAGTATTTTGTCACTTTTGTCGATATAGGAAAATGTTACTATTTTTGTGTATACTTCTCTTTTCAAATCCCATCTAATATTGTTTAAATCATATAACCTTACCTGTTTATATTTAAAATCACTTTAAATAGTATATTTTAAAGTGGTCAAATTCTGGGTCGTTACAAAACTAGATATCAATCAAATAAAATGAGTAACATTGCTTTTATTTCAACTATTGAATCTAAAAATCAAAGGAAGCATCAACTGATGATTCATGGATTCTTGTTATGCAAGAGGAATTGAATCAATTTACAAGAAATGATGTATGAGAATTAGTCCCAAGACCTGAGAATAAATCCATAGTAGGAACTAAATGGGTATCTAAAAACAAAATGAATGAACAAGGAGAGGTTGTGAGAAATAAAGCTCGATTAGTTGCACAAGGTTATCGTCAAGAAGAAGGAATGGATTTTGATGAAACATTTGCACTCGTAGTAAGATTAAAAGCTATACGAATTTTACTTACTTTCGCTAGTCATAATAATTTTAAGTTATATCAAATGGATGTTAAAAGTGCATTTAAAAACTATTTTATTAAAGAAAGATATATATGTAGAACCATCCCCACCTTTTTGAAGATGAAAAACTACCTGATCATGTTTACAAATTAAAGAAGGCATTGTATGGTCTGAAATAGGCTCCAAAAGCTTGGTATGTAGACTTAAATCCTATCTATTACAATAAAATTTGTAAATAGGCAAAGTAGATAGTACACTTTTTATTAAAAAGATAAAAATGATATTCAGATAATACAAGTAAATGTAGATGATATTATTTTTGGATCTTCCAATGATAAACTAAATAAAGAGTTTTCAGAAATAATGACTAAGGAATTTGAAATTAGTCATATGGGAAAACTGAATTATTTTCTAGGGTTAAAAATAAAACAACTAAGTAATGGAATTTTTATCTGTCAAGAAAAATTTGCAAAAGACTTAGTTAAGAAATTTGGTATGTCAAATACCAGTGGTAAACCAATTCCCATGGCAACTAATGAAAAATTAAATAAAGAAGAAAATTTAAAAGATGTAGATCAAAAATTATATAGAGGAATGATTGGATTACTACTCTATATAATTGCTAGTATACCTGATAAAAGAGTTGCTCTTTGGAGAGCATAGTACGATGAAAGTTGTAAGCTATGTTCGGGGGGTGGGGGTTATCATCAAACCATCACCCATTAATACAACACCAACATTATTTGATTCCAAATTGAGAGCAATGCATAGTGTTTGTCTCTGTGCAATATATCAATCTCAACCTAAAGAAACCCATTTAAAATCCATAAAATGAATTTTGAGATATGTAAATAACAATTAGACTATGGACTCTTTTACCTAAAAGAAGACTCCTTTGAAATAATTTTGTATAGTGATGCTGACTATGCTGTTTGCAAATCAGACCGAAAAAGTACAAGTGGAACTTGTCACTTTTTGGGACATCTCTGGTTTCTTGGTTTAGTAAAAAGCAAAACTCTATATCTCTCTCTACGACAGAAGCAGAATATATTTCAGCAACATTAGCATGTTCGTAGGTTATCTATATGCAACAAACTTTAAAAGATTTTAGTTTAAATTTTACTAAATCACTAATATACTTTGATAATACAAGTGCCATCAATCTATCTAAAAATCCAACTCATCATGCTAGAACTAAACATATTGATATAAGACATCATTTTCTAAGAGATAATGTAAATAAAGAAATAATATCAATTGAATTTATAAACACTAAAAAACAAATAACTGATATATTAACAAAACCATTGAATCAAACATCCTTTACTAAGTTAAGAAGAGAGTTAATTTGTTCTCTTTCGGAAATATAAAAAAATGAAGTAAAAATTACAAAATATAAAGAAAAACAAAAATAATCAAAATAATACTATGTATGTCGACATATCCTAACCTCATATGTCGATATATAATGGTAGATTATGTTTTTTCCCTTTAAAATTCAAACTGTTGGTTATATAATAACCATATTTTGACTTTCTTCTTCATTTTCCTGTATTCTCTCTATTTTAAACTTCTAAAACAAATAAACCATGGCCTCCTTTAATCCCAAACATTCTAGAGAAGAGATTTCATCGTTTTCCTTCCCTTTTCCTACCCAAGACCCCTTCCAAAACACTACTATAGCCAAGATCACTAAAATGGAGGGTGAAATGAAGAATATTCTGCAAATTCTCACTAAAATTCAAGTGGTGCAACTTTGTATGACCAAAGAACAAGAGAAGCAAAGCAGAATTCTTTGCAATTTGCAAAAATATCTATTGGATAATCCTACGAATCGAATAGTTATTGAAGATGATTTTGCAAATTTGGCTATTCATAACCCTATTCTAAGCAACGATGAGGAGGAAGAAGAGGAAGAAGAAAAAGAAGAGGAAGAACACATAGAGGAAGATGACAAAGTTCGATGCGTCGAAGAAATATGTTTCGGTCGAGATAGAAATCTCGTCGAATAAAAAGGGAATATTTGCCCTCATTATCCTCATTGTCCTATTCACAAATCACCATTCATTCAAAATTATTCGATTTGCTTTGATTGCTTTGAGTGTGTGGTATGTATATTTGATTTGACATGTTTACTTCGAACTTATATGTATAGTTTAAGATTTGATTGGATTGTGATTACTTTGTATTGTGATATTGAATGAACATATAGTTTGGTATGGTCACTATTAAGGATTCGTGTTATCACTCATCATTTATTATATATCATTCTTATCATTATTACTATAAACATCTTAATTAGAGGAATTTATAGCTAGTTTATTTTTGTTGATGACAAATGGGGAGAAATATATTTAATCTAGGCATAGATTAAGGAGGAGTTTTATAACTCAGGGGGAGTTATATTATATTTTATATAAAGAGTTGTCATCATAAAAAAGAGGGAGATTGTTAGTACCTTAGGTATTAGTTTTGATGATAACACCTATAGGACATTATATAAAATATATATACTAATGTTTTATCAAGATTTATATAGTATATGGTGCATGATATTAGACAGGTGTTGATTGAGAAGACTGTACAGTATCAAGAGTAGATTTAGGAATGAAGACTTATGTAACGATCCCTTTTTAAGCCAAAATTAATTTAGTAATTAATATAAATTATTCGATTAATTTGTGAATTAATTTGAATTTTTCAAAAAAAAATAGATATGTGTTTGTTTATGTATATATATATATAAATAGATTGTAAATAGAATTGGATTTGAAATTCATAAATACATATTTTAATAAATAAATTGGATGTAAAAACTTTATATTTTAAAGAAACTAATATATATATATATATGTATATAGGGTATTTATTAGTGTATAATTAGATTTTAAATTATTTTCTTTAATAATTTATACAATATAAATAATAGCTTAAGATTTTAAATAGGATTGAATAAAAAGGTTTATATACTTTCTTTTTAAAATTGCTTGAACTAAAATTGGTTTGTAAATATATAAAAGTTTTAAACATAATACATATATAAAACATAATAGATAAATTCAAAGATATGTAAATTTAAAACTAAATAAGGGTTTAAACATAAAATACTTATATTTATACATTTGTAAGGTAATGATAAAGGATTTAAAACAAGTGTAAGCTTATCATTATATGAGATTACATGTGTTAGCATAATTAACAAGTGGCAAAAATTTTTTTTTTCTTTAATTTGAATTTTATATAATAACATGTTTATAAAGAAACCAGGCTAATACTTATTCTTCACAATCTTTTCTTTCTCTCATCTTCTAAAAAAACAAAACCAGAGAAGATTTAAAATCAAATTAAACAACAATCAAACTTCAAGTTCAACCCAACTAAACAAAGATCAGATCAACTCAGTTAAACATAGCAGATCAAAGCATTTCCAGATCAAAATAAAAGATCAAACCTGTTCTCTGTCTTTTTAAAACTGTGAGTAAACTAACTTTTTAAAAAGTTTAAATCTGGTTTAAATTATGATGCATGCAGTATTTACTTGAAGTAAAGTATGATAAGTGTTTGCATGATTGTTTAATATGATTGCATATATGATTATATGGTGTGCATGTCTGAGTACAGGGAAGATTTCCCTGTTCTTGATTTTACAGGCTTAAATTAAGTTCGAAAAATTAATTGCTCTTCCTCTAATCTTCTATAGGTTGTGATTTATAAACAAGATATGTTAGAAATAACAAGATATTTGATTTAAAAATATTTTCATGAAGATTTAAAGGTAGTTTTTAACTGAAAGGAAAATTTACAGTAAAAACTCAAAAACATCCAAAATTCGATTATCTAAATTTCACAATTTGATTATATAACTAGAATCGTACTCGAAAATGATGAATTTTGATAATGATATCAAGATTTTTTAAGTTCGTATTTATTGAGAAATTACGAGTTGATCAGAAGTCGTACTTTCATCAATTTACGACGATCGGTGGTGGTAGGGTTGTCGTGATCAAGGCTGGAGGAAGCTGGGATGGTGGAGGTCACGGGAAAAATACTCGCTGGAGTTCTAGACCATCATGGTGGTCGGACGACGAGGATTTAGGGTTTATCGACCTACTTTGGTCGATGATATAGTCGAGACAATTTCGTCAACGTGGATGGACCAGAGGTGATCGGACCAAGGGGAAAAGGTGCGTAGGTCTTCGGCGCGGCTATGGACGAAGTTGCGTGGCGTCCAGTGGTCGGAAGTGGCATGGCGAGGTGATTTTGGTAACTGAGTTTGGTTCCAGTTGGGTGCTGTCATTCTCGATTTTGAACCACGGCGATATCGTGGGTTTTGGGTGGTCGGTTGGTTTGGGATGGTCGTTGTCGAATTGTAGATGGCGGCGAGGTCGATCGGAGGTGGTCAGATCAGTGTGCATCGTGCACACATACACGATTATGCCTGGAAGTTGTTGTGGGATTTGGGTAAGACGAGTTTTTCTCGGGTCTGGATCGAAGGAGATGGTGGGTTGCCTCGAAGTAGAGTGATGTACGCAAGTGTCTCGGGTTTGTTCGCGAGAATTTGAGTGGTTTGCTCGAGTATTTGCTCGGGAAATATGGTGTGGGCTTGGGTTGTTTTATTTTTGTTTTGTTAACCAGGATTTTAAAAAGAAACTTGATCAAGTTTTAGGGCAAAAGAAAATGTTTAGCCAAGTTTTAAAAATGTATTTAAATGAATGAGTTTTTCAAGGGAATATAAACCAAGTTTTCAAATTAAATTTATAAACAAGTTTTTTTAAACAAGTTCAAAGATTTAATTTTAAGTTAAATGTTTTTAAATTTGATTTGGTTCATATAATTATATATGAGATTAATTATGTAATTAATTCCTAAATGTTTTTCAAATTAAATTTAAAGATGTAATTAAAAGGTGATTAAGATAAGTGTATAAATCTTTAATTAAGATTAAGGTCTTGGGTAATTAAAGATAAATTGATTTATTAATGAAAGTGATTAAAGATTAATTACTTAATAATTGAAGGATAATTATTTAATAATAATTGAAGGAAAATTATTTAATAATAATTAAAGGATAATTAATTAATTAAAGGTTAATTAATTAATGATTAAAGGTTAATTAATTAATGATTAAAGGTGAATTAATTTATGATTAAAGGTTAATTAATTTATGATTGAAAGATAATTACTTTTGTTAAGGGTTAATTTAATTATGTAATTAACTTAAGGTTAATTAATTAATGTGATTAATTAGGGGATAATTAATTAATTGAGGATAATTACTTAAGATGGATAATTAAGGATGATTAATTAATTCATTAATTAATAACTAATGGTTTGTAATTAATTAATGTTAATCAAGCAGGGCTAGGTAATTAATCTATTTTGAGATTAATTAAATTAATTATAAATTATGTGATTTGTTTAATCCTGCTTATGGATGATTGGATTATATTGAATGCCTTGAATTGTTTGATATCTCTGATATGTAATATTCTGTGATATGAATTGCTTTGGTTTGAGCTGTGATAAATGTAATTTATTTATCTGTGATGAATTTACATATTTATCTGTGAATGGAAGATAAGCGTTATAGGATTATATCGCTTATTGATATTGTTGTACTTGATCTATGATGGTTGTATTGTTGCCTGTAAACCCCTGAACAACACACACACAAATATGGATTCCGTGGGAAATTGGTTAAGTCATGGATATTTTGAAAATTGTGAAAGAATTTTAAAGTTGAAATTTGAATTCAAAATGGTTTGGAAGTGAAATTGGGTTAAATATGAAAAGCTTTTGAAAGGGAAGTTTTGGAAATTAAAATGATTTTGAATTTAAATTCAAAGATTAAAATTGAATTCTATATTTATAAATAAGTTTAAAGTTTGAGATTTCTTCCAACATTCTTATTTATAGTTTAATTTGATTTCTGGAAATGTTGGACTTAAAAGATGAATTTTGAGAATTAGTAATATTTTATTATTTATAAGGAAACTATGGTTTACAAAGGGTTATACAGTTTATTTAATGTATATATATGAATTTTAAACCATTTTTAAAGTATTTTAAAAGAATTATTTTGGGAATTTAAATTTAACTCAAATAGAACTTGCCGAGGTTACGGCAGTTCACTGATTTTCCGGATGTATACTTTAAAAGGCTATAACTTAAGCAAATTTAATTAGATTTTTCCAAAAAGAAAAACCTTTGTTTTCAAATGATACTAGCTTTCATATAAAGGAAGAATTTCCAGTTTTGGTTGAAAGGATCTCGAGTTATGGGTAAATCAAATTTGAAAAGGAAATAGTTTTAAAAGCTACGAATGAACTTTTGTTAAAGATTTGGTGAACCTTGTTTTCAAATTGAAAAGGATCTTCAAGGTGAATCTTTTTGTTTAAAAGATTAAAAATGGAAAATTTGTTTAAACCATTCAAAAGGAAAGATTTTGTGAAATAAGGGCTGTGACTTAACTAAGATCCAAACAGATCCATATGTTTTTAAAGTTAAGCGCTCATTATTCGGATTAGCCGGGAGAGGACTTTATGTCATAAAACCCATTCCGAATAATGATACGATGGAATGGAATTGCAATTGAAGACGGTGATTGAAGACCGGGTATTTTCGAAAACGAAAGGATTACATGTCGATTATCTCTGCACTGAGTTGCTCCGGTATAGAGATTTCCCTATGTGATGAGGAGTCCGGACGTGATTAGAGGATATCTGGATTAGCAAGGACTTCTTTGAAGTACCTTCGGTTCCATTCAGACCCAGGATGGACTTGTATGGATGTATATCTGACGTTACACTTTGAGATATAAAGCTGGTTTCTATCAAATATATTTCTGTTTGGTGGCGAAGAATTTATTCTCTTAGCTTAACACCCTTCTCTGAGACGTACGAGCTCAGAGGTTATGTAGTTGATGGTCACTAGTGATATACGCCCAATTTGGTAGTGTGGCATGCTGAGTGCTGATCATTGGTTGATCGAAGCATGGCTTTTGTGAAAAGCGTAACTTTGTGAGACAAGACTTCATTGAACCTCACACCCGGAAATGGTCGAAACAGGAAGGGTGCAGCAAGGTTATAGGGGTCGCACCTCTCAGGGTATGTGCATTTCCTTCTGGATAAAAAGTGGTATCATGGTATGGAGCCCATATATTTAACTTATGTGGTTGTTGGAATTTTGTTGTTGGGATCCAGGATAAAGGTTGGTTACGACCGGGGGATGGCATACTCATGACAGTTAGTTACCTAGTTACAGAGGTAACCCAGCCTTGTGTTGGCAGAGATCCGGTTAGGTTCTCGGGGCATCCCTCCAGAGGCGTACCCATTTGGAAAGGAAGTTCCTTAGCCTTGGCCATTTGTTGGAAATCCAAACAATCAATACGAGACCTGTACGGTTTAGTTGTAGAACCTGCCATGTGACGTGGTGGTAACTTGCCATTTAGCATGGTAGCTATAGTAGGCATACTATAATGGTAGTATGCTGGCTAAGATTAATATTATACTTTCGAAATGTTTTCACACTATGCACTAATAATAATATCAAAAGGATTTTCGCGTATCAAGCATGTTTGACTCCTATAAGGAGAAATCTCCTCCATGTGTGCGATTGCATTGTGTGTGCGGCGGAAGGCCTTATGGTAGTTTCATTTTCCAAAAAGCATAACGGATTTCTTTTTTTTATTTTCTTTTTGTTCAAACAACTGTTTTGTTTGCTCACACCAGTCCCATGACTGACCTGGAATTTATTGTTCCATTTCTAAACTCTGGGTGCCTAAAATTTTCCACATGGGCAGCCTAGAGTCAGGTTATCAGTAGGTTGTGAAGCTAGTTCAGATAGTAGATGTAGATTTGAAGTCTTTGAATTGGGGAGTGCACCGAGTTTGCTATAAGTTCAGCATGATAGGGTTTCGAGCTTTTTGGATTGGTCTTTGGAGTTTTATGAAGACGCGGTTGTTGGATTCTATCTCTCTCCATTGAAGACTATATTGGAGTTATCTTATTCTGCTATGGTGTTGTATTATATATATTGGCTCTGATGTTGGGCATTTGATGTAGAATGTTGGATTTCAATTTTGTATCCGTTTGGTGTATCAATAATTATCATTTTGTTTCCGCTGTGTTGTTTTCATCTAATGTGTTATAAGCTCCAGCGATACGGACTTCGACGTTTGAATCTTCGGCATTCAAATACGGGTGATGTATTGGATGCCGATTTTTGAAGGTTGAAGTGCGGGTCGTTACAACTTATGAGTATCGAAGAGCTCAAGATCCCAAGATATTCCAGATAAGTTATAGAGTCGTATATTAAGACCTTGATAGCACTTTTCTGATCTTTCTCACCTTCTCTAATTTTGTTTTAAATTATTTTTCAAATATTTTGTTTTTAAATAATCTTTCAAAATATTTCCCAAAATGATTGTCAATCTGTTACTTATAAAGATATCATTTTAGTGTTTTTAAGTTTATACTTATATACACACACACATTAAATTTATATTTATATTTTAATAAGTTATAATTATATTAATTTACATATATTATTGAATATTCTTATTAAATCTTTCAAAATTATTTTATAAAGTTTTACTAAGTTATATTTTGATTATAATGTGTATAAACTATATTTAAATGGTTCTACAAAGTATCAAAGTATTTTACAAAGCAACGGATTTTCAAAATAATATTTTTAAAGTGTTTTTCAAAATAAAAAGGGATATGTCGATATATGCTATCTATGTATATCGACATAGTGGCCGTAAAATTCAAAATTCAAATTTGAATGGAAGTATCTTTTCATCATATCTCTTTGCGAATGAACAAGACCATTGTTTCCCTATATATACCAGACTTCCAAATGAATTTTCATTAACTACTTTCTTATTTTTCTCTCCTCTTTTCACTCTCTTGATTTCTAAATCAATTTCTATCGAAACTCTGCCGAAAGTCAACCAGGATCAAATTCAATCATTACTAATTTGATTCTCTTTCATACACTCTCTGATTTATCTCATCTCTCTCGAGATCTATAGGATTAATCGTAATCAAGATCGAAGATCTGAGTCTGTAAAATCTATCAAATCATACTCTTATACTTTGTGTTGTGCTTGGTATCCTTGAAACCCAAGTAAGTGTGATTGTAGCCTGTTAAAATCAATTGGGTGTGCTTAGTAGCCCGTAAATCTAGTGGGTGTGCTTGTGGCTAGGAAATCAAGTGACTCTACCCAGAGGTTCGGATTCTGGAGGATGTGCCTCATAGCCTTGAAATCAAGATTGTATTTGCACTTACTAGTTGAAAAGAAATCCGTACAAGGAATTGTGCGGGATTAGATGTAGGGTAAATCTGAACCAGTACAGAATCCCGGTGTGTTCTTTCCTTTTACTATTACTGCATTTACTTTTATCTGTACTTCGATTCTGTGATTGTTTGTGTGATTGTTAATTACAGCATTCCAAGTAGAATCTTAAAGAATTCAAAAAATATTTATATAATCCATTAAACACTATTCATCCCCTCTCTAATGTTAATTTAGCATTAAGATCCCTATTACGTTGACTCACATCTCTCACTCAAACCAAGATCAAAGTGTTATTTAAGAGTTATAGAATCTATTATAATCAAGATCAAAGATCTGAGTCTATAAAACTCTATCAAATCATATTGTTATACTTGTGGGTGTGATTGTAGCCCATAAAATCAATTGGGTGGGCTTAGTAGCCCGTAAATCTAGTGGGTGTGCTCGTAGCCTAGAAATCAAGCGACTCTACCCAGTGGTCAGGATTCTGGAGTGTGTGTCTTGTAGCTTTGAAATTGAGATTGTATTTGCATTTATTAGTTGAAAAGAAATCCGTACAAGGGATTGTACGTGATTGGATATAGGTAACTCCGAACCGATATAAAATCCTGGTATGTTCTTTCCTTTTTATTTTTACTACATTTACTTTTATCTGCACTTTGATTATGTGATTGTTAATTACATCATTCCAAGTAGAATCTTAATAAATTTGAAAAATATTCATATAATGAATTAAACACTATTCACCCACCACCCTAGTGTTAATTTTGCATTAAGATCCCTATTACGCTAACTCACATTTAGCAGTATAGCAGCTTTTTAATTGGGAAGAATAATTAAAAATATAATTCTAGTTGTACATAGCATTAAACTTTTAATTGTATATAATATTATACTATAGTAGCATGCTTCAGCTAAATCTATTCTGAATGTTTTTTTAATTACTTCATAGCTGGTTCTGTTTATAAGACAATATTTTTTTTGCTTTTGCTTCTTATACAGACAGAGATCTAGTTATGTATTTACCTGAAATTTGGTTCATGTTTAGCTTGAACATGTTGCTTTTTATATTTACTCTATCATTTTTATGTATTTCGGTAGTAATTATTTAAATAAAATCTCAATACACACATTTTACAGCAATTTTTATATAATGATAGTTGTATATAACATTTTAGTATTGTAACGACCCAGAATTTCAGTCATTTAAATTTGGAATATTTAATTGATTTTAGATATTGAAAAGTTAATTTTATAAGATAAATAACTTGGATTTCTAATATAACGATCTATTTGATAATTAAATTATTGAATTTGATATTTGGAATTGTTTGTATAATTAAATCCTGAATTAAATGTGAATAAAAATAATTTTGAAAAGTTGATTTAAATTCTTTTTAAATAAGAATGAAGATGGTAAACATTTAAATTTGATTTAAAAGTAATTAAACTGATTTTGGGATTTAATCGTTTTAATTAATGTGTAAAAATAGCCTTCTGGGGCACTGTCTCGGATTTCGATGAAACCAGTTTTATTGGATCCGTAATAGTGTATTATTATACACCGTCGAATTTTGTGGCGATCAGACGTATCATTTGGTCGTGCGAGTTCGAAACACGTAAAAATTAGTTAAAGGAACTTAATTTAATATAATTCGATTTTAAAAGGCTATCCTCTGTATATGATGGAATTGGCTCCCGATACATATTCCATTGTGTTCGGAATATGGGTATAATATATAGGACGCCAGGCGGCATGCTTCGTTTATAGTCCAAAATTTTAAAGTGTTAATAGTGCCGAGTTTATTTTCTATATAAGGGCCTTAACTTTCTTTCATTTGCTTAAAACCCTAGCTAGGTTTTCTCAACCGCTATTAAACATAAATCAAATCAATGGCCACAGCGAATCGAAAACTCTAGAGGCCGAATTGGCCTTCGACTTCAACTACAAAACGTAGAGCATGATGATACGAAGCTATCCAACGGTTGGATCGAGTTAATTAGCGACAAAGTGGAGGCTGTGGGCTCACGTTCGCGAGCAGCGTGCGAGTTTCGGCGATCTTTGCGACCTCGTGGTGCGCGCATGCTGCTGCGTGGAGGCGAAGGGCGGTGCGAACATGGGGCGGCGGAGGCACGCTAGTTGGGGTTGTGGTGGTTGAGCGATCGGCGGTTGTTTTTTTTTAAATAAATAAATAAAAAGCTCGGGCTTTGGTAAAAGCACGTACATGGATGTAAGAGGAGAGAAGGTTTAGTTTTAAAATATAAATTAATTTAGTTAATTTTATAGTTAATTTTATCAAATGTTAATTTATCCATAACTTGTTCATACGAGGTCTAAATCGAGCACGACGAGTTGCATTGCATTCGTATAAGCGAGCACTACGCTATGGAGTTGGATTGGATGGATTTGGAGCTAGTGGGAATTATGGTTAAACTGAACGACTGTTCAATTTTAATTCAAAATGGAACGTTTGGCGAGACTGAAAATCAAAGTGAGTTAATCTCACCTTTTTGTTTAATAAGAAAATATGATATAATCAATAAAATTATTTATTGGATGCATGGATATTTTATTTCTGATTGTTATTAACTGTTGGATGATTTAGTATTTTATATTGTTGGTTTGGATATATTCCCGCCATTGGAGCGGATGAGATTTTATTACGTTCTCGTGTAAGAGCGATGAGACACGATTACGTTCTCGTTTAAGAGCGGATGACCTTTTGTATACGAATCCCGCCTCAAAGTGGTTGATTTAAATTTTTATGATTATACACCTGTTGTGATGCAGAGGACAGGTTGGAGGGATCCAACAGGATTCCTCACACTGATGATTTATTTTCATATAAATAGATATATGATATGTTGGATGTTATAATTGATGGCATGGACATGATTTTACTGAATTAGTGCTTTAGTGACACTAGGCCTTATTTTTTGTATTTAAAATACTATAAAATAATGATTTGATTTAAAACGGGATTTCTAAGTGAGTTTGGAAATTTTATATGTTTAAATAATTTTTTTAAAATAAAATGTATGATTTTAAGAAATTATAAATTTATAGTTTTATAAAATATCTTAAATAGGAATTTTGAACTGTGGATAAAGATTTCAAAATCTTAAGAAT
Source organism: Allium fistulosum (assembly GCA_030737815.1). Classification (NCBI taxonomy): domain Eukaryota; kingdom Viridiplantae; phylum Streptophyta; class Magnoliopsida; order Asparagales; family Amaryllidaceae; genus Allium; species Allium fistulosum. The sequence goes on from JASFAW010000014.1 coordinate 14,736,708, forward strand.
AAGTCTGTGTTTTATAATAAAGTAATACGGTTTTAAAAAGAAGATGGAGATATTTGGTATAGAAAGTTGTTAGCCATTTGATATAAAGTGATATGTATATTATATATACAGGAAATTATTATCAAGGACAAAATTTCTCAGTGTTTTAGCCTCAAGGACAGACCTTCAGTATTTTAGCCTGAAGGACAAATTTCTCTAGGTATCAGTTTTTAAGTTATTGATAGCAGTTTCTAGGTATCAGTTTGTAGTTATTGGTAGTAGTTTTTATGGATCGGTTTTTAGTTAGGTAGCAGTTTTGAAAGAATGTTTGTCCTTATAAATAATTTTGGAAGAATGTTTGTCCTTACGAATAATTTTTAGGAGAATGTTTGCCCTTGTGGTTAAAATATTGAGGTCGAGTCCTTGAGGCTAAAAATATACAAATTTTTGTCCTTTAAATTAATTCCCCCTTATATATACATGTATTAAGATTATTTATAAATGTGGGGATTTGTAAATGTGATAAATTTATAAAGTGATATTTTACAAATGAAGTGAAGATTTGTAAAATCGTATTTTTGTTAATAAAAGGTAAGGATTTAGAAACGGCGTTTGTGAATAAAAGGAAATTATTATTATGGGATAGGTTGGGAAAAATAAATCAAATGGTGGATTTATTTTACGACGTGCAATGTTGTTTTAGAAAATAGTTGATTCTATTTGGAACTTGAAAGTGAGGGGAAATTAGGATTATTAAACGATATTTTATAAATTGAAAGAAATTTATAAAGAAATTTATACCTATGGGAAGCAAGGTTAAAAACGATTGAAATTATGTTTTGAATGAGATTTATGAATAAGTGAGATTCATAAAGGAAATAGAGTTATAAATGGAGTTCATAAATAAATGGGTTTTATGAAAGGAAGTTTTATAAATAGGAAAGAGATTTTTAAATATAGTTTTATAAAATAGGAATGATTATGTTGGAAATTTAAGAAGGGATTTTTATCAAGGAAATATATTTGGTTTCAAAAGTTGGTTATTTATACTAATATTGTTTTAAAATGAGTTATCAATATTTTTTAAATAATTGGAAGTTAACTAATTAAATTATTAATATGGTTTGAAATTAAGTATGATTATTTATCAATATAGTTTTGGAAATTAATTATTTTTATTTATAAAAATGTTGAAGATAAAGTTATTTTTATTTGTTAAAATGTTTTGAAATTTACCAATTACTATTTTTAAGATGTTTAAAGTTAATACTTATTTATAATGTTTATTATTATATAATAGTGTTTTAAAGTGAAGGATTATTATTTATTTATAAATGTTTTCGGGGTTTATAAATAAGGTTTTATAAATGGATTCGGGCTTATAAGAGAAGTTTATAGAATGTTTTGGAGATTTAATGGAGAATCGTTTATTATGTATGAAGAGGGCTTTGTAAATGGTTTTAGATATTTAAAAAGAGTTTTTTAGAAATGGGTTTATAGATTTATAAATAGAGTTTATAAGTAATTTCATGGTTTTGTAAAGGGTTTATAAATGACTTGAGAAATAATTTATAAATGGTTTATAAAGAATTTAGAAATTTATAATGGAGTTTATAAATGATTTTAGAATGGGATAAAAAGGAAATCTTCCTCGGTGTTTGGTAAATATACGTATGCCATTGGAATAAGTATATGGATATTTTCTAAGTATTGAAAATATAAGGGTTTGTGAATATATCTTTGTAAAAGCATTTTGATACAAGTATTTACAAGATGACTTTAATTAATGAAAGATTAATTAAGAAGGCTAGTGGTTGCTTATGTGCTTAACCAATGTTGGTTTTCCCTATGGAATTAAATTCCTGATTGAATGTTTGTTATCCGATAGTTAAATAACCGACTATCGAAATTGGACCCAAAATGTAACTTTGGAAATATCTAGGAGAAACACGTGAGTTATATGACACAGTCATCGTCGATGATGTTGTGCTGTGCGTATAAATCTTGTTTTGTTCTCCTAGGACAAATGGTAAGGAAATCCGTCCACTGGCAGTTAGGAAGTGATCTCCGCTCTTATCTTTGACTATTTATTTCCTAAAGAACCAGGGTTGAGTTTACCGGAAACTATCGAAAGTTGTTTCGAAGAGACCAGGATCAGATATGATATCTGAAAACCACTTCGATCCAACAAATGCGTTCGAAGTGAAGACATCTAAAAGATGATGGAAATTAAAGACGGAGCTCTCAAGTGTTTCATTCAGTCATAGAACGAACTTGTATGGATGAATGCTGGTATTGCATTGTTGCCTGGAGGGCAGTGTTAGCATTCCAAGGGGAAGTGTTATATAAAAGGTAAAATGTAGCCTCAAGCCTCATCAACCGAGAATGACTAAAACATGGGAGATGCAGCAAGGTTAGGTGGGTCACTCCCATGAGGGTAAGGTCATCCCTACCTAGAGTCTCTACTATTAACTTATGTACGCTACGGTACAGTTGCCGCCTCCAACCGAGGGATGATCTTATTCGGTATTATCCAAAGGGTAGGCCGGTCTTGTGTTGGTATGGTCGATAGGTTCGACCTCAGTGTTATTTATCTAGAGATGCACCGTGACGAGCGGTACCTCAATAGCCCAGTCATTGTATGGAATCCATTCTCCAGTAAGCACCATACGGACTTAGTTCTACCCAACAATGCTGAAACGTGAGATGTAAGCATTTCACTTATATTCATATTTTACTTCGACCCCTAGACAATATTATAATATAAATGGATTTTCTATAGAAAATGGTTTGGTAATCGTAAGACAAAAACCCGTCCATGTTTATGTGCAGCGTGGTCTTACGAGATACTTTTGATTTTCAAAGGTTTTCAATAATTTTATAGTCTGGTTGGGTGAGTTTTCATACGCTGGTTTTCCAGACTGACTCGGGTGTTATTTTATTATAATGCTCGGGTCAGACCGAGCATATTTACAGATTGCTTCGGATGCATAGGAGCTCAGGAAGCGAGTTGGAGGTCTTCAAGTCGTATTCTCGTATATGTTTATTTTCCGCTGCTTTGATATGGAAATTATCAGCAATTGTGAGGACAGGATGTTATAACTGTCCAGGCTGATGACTGTGATTGTTGTTGTACTCTGATGGATGTATGTAACAGTTTCGATTTTGTAAATATCATTGATATTGTATTATATGTTGTTCCGCTGCGATTGTGAGATTCTGTGTTTTTTTAATCTCTTTTCTCTTTCTCTTTCTCTTCTCTTCTCTTCTTCTTTCTTTCCTATAACTATTCGTCTTTTCGTTCGATTTGGGTTGGACATATGAAGTTTATTGTCAACTTGAATAGTGCGGATTGGCGGGTCATTACAAATATAATACAAACATATAACAATGCTCTTATTCATTGTGCATTCTACTGGTTATATTAAAAATTTTAGCAAAGGTAGGTAACCGGCAATTTATAATTTTAACAATATGACAGTGCGAACAAAATGATTGCAAACATTAAGATAAGTTAATATGACAATGCAAATAATATGATAGTCAAATAATATAACAGATATATAATATGATAGTGCAAACATCAAGATAAGTCAATATGATAGTACACATGATGTTATCAGAGTATATACATTCTGACAGTGAAAACAATAACATAAGTCATACATGTATTTTTAAACAATGCCATAGAAATTTAGTAAGAAATTTTCAAGTTAACTTCATGTACATTTCAAATCAAATGCTAAATGAAATTAGGCTTCTTTGTTTGCACTTGCTTCAAATCAAATTTAAATACTACTGAAGTTATTTGTATTTTGGATTCCTCTCCAGTTGTTACTCTTGTGATAAGTTTGCGAAGTATCTATGCACTGACCAACTGTTCTCAACATCATTGAGTATTTGAAAAATAGTTTCAACTCCAAGCATATTAATGTCCTCCTTTTCATATTTGATTGGAAGCTGTTTCTTATCTAGTTTTTGATATTTACGATGACGAAAAACGCACAATCCTTTCTGTTACAGTTATAGAAATATTAGGTAAGATAACAGTATATCAAGTACAATGCTAGAATAGTTCAGCATTTACTGTATTACTAATAGTTTCTGTGACAATGCTAATATAATATATCATTTTAGTTAAGGCATTTATGTTTACGTAATAGGTCTTTATTATTTGGTATTTTTGCAAAGTATTAGCATCATGTATATGTCATTATGTACTTTGCTATCATTTTGTATATAAGCATATGATACTACTGTTTTTAACATATAAGCATGTCATATAATAAATTAAAGTTTAATCTGTGTATTTTGTTTTTGGGTAAAATAAATATTTACTTACGAATCTGGTTATTTTTGTGGGCATTTTGGTTGGGCTATTTCTTTTTTTTTTTCAAATTCATTATTTAAGATTTTTTTATCTGTCCACTTCTTATAAAACAGATTTTCAATTTTTTTCCTTTGCAAAAAATATATATTGTTACTTAATATTGGAATGATGTTTTAAAAAAAATTCTTACCACTTGTTGAGCTTGTTTAAAACTTGGGTTTGATCTTTGGGTTGATTTTGTTTGTGGCATGCATGAGTCAAAATGACTCCATTGCATTGTCACATAGTCCAAAGTCGGTGAATTTAATGGTTTATGTGATGCAAAGAGAAGAAAATTGTATCTGTAAATTATTTGTACTGGTGATTGTATTGCAGGTAGAACTATATCGTGTATCACATTTTACAGATCATTTGTTATATCATTTTGCATATTAATAAGTATTAGAATATCTTGCATTACTATTTAACATTAATATTCATAATCTTAGAGTTACCATCATAATTGTGTTGAATGTGTAATTATCTTCATATAGCTCTTGACTTTGAATAAACTAATTAATGATCTGAATAAACAAAGATTAACTGTAGGTTTTAAGCAATAATAAATAACTTGTATAATTCTACATAGTAATACATGGTATGGAATTTTAGAATGCAAAAGCAATGTTTGTATTTCATTTGCATTAGTAATACATGCTTCTAGACTTTATAAATACTAATAATATGTTTATATATCATTTTGGATTAGTAATACATGTTGTAGACTTTATAAATATAAATGTTATGTTTATTTATCATTCTTTATTAGTAATACATGCTAGTAAACTTAATTAATACAAATGCTATGTTTATCTATATTTCTGCTTTAGTAATACATGCTAGTGAAGTTTATTAATACAAATGCTATGTTTGTCTACAATTTTGCATTACTAATTCATGCTATTGGGTTTCAAAAATAAAAAGCTATGTTTGCCTATCATTCTAAAGTAATAATACGTGCTTGTAGACTTTATAAATAAATGGTATTTTTTTATCATTCTTTATTAGTAATACATGCTAGTGGACTTTTTTTTAATACAAATGCTATGTTTGTTTGACATTCTGGATTAGTAATACATGCTAGTTTAATACAAATTTTATTTGTCTATCATTTTGCATTACTAATTCATGGGTTTCAAAATTAAAACGCTATGTTTTTTTATCATTCTGGAGTAATAATACTTGCTTGTGGACTTTATAAATACAAATGATATTTTTACCTACCATTCCGTGTTACTAATACATGCTCATGAACTTTATAAATTAATATGTTCATCCATAATTTTGCATTACTAAATCATGCTAGTTGACTAAGTAAATAAAAATGTTATGTTTATTTTTCATTCCACATTTCTATTTCATTCTGGCGGATTTGAAAAATAAAATGCTATGGTTATCTATCACTCTAATGTACTTGAAATGTATAATTGTATTTGCGTATGAAACATATTATGTTGTACTTTAAATTTATAAATGCATTATATTTATATTTACCATTAACAAATATTTTTTGTAATATTTTACATGTTCATCTGTGAACTGTTCAAATAAAGTAGCTTCCAGTATTAATTTTACCACTGTTATACCTCCTTTGATTCCATCGTCTTTCATCCAAGCTACTGTGTTGGTATTGAGAATTAATGATTAAGAAGTTGGTATATTCAAATTTATGTAATTTGTAATTTAATCATAGAATTAAGAACATAAATCTTACTTGTTGTTTTTGTTGCATTTGATATAAGTAAGAACTATATTCTTTTTCTGTTCAATTAATAGAGGTAGAACTCTACTTTTTCTGATGTCTTTTTCTGTGTATTCTTTTCTTGTTGGCGAATATGCATCCACATCTACTGTTTTTGTTTCTTCTTTATTATCAAATTTGTTTCCACATTCTTCAATTTTCTTTTCAGGTTTGCTGTTAGTGTCAGTTTCTTCATTTCCCTCTTCATTTTCAGTTTTTGCATTTTGTTCTTCATTTTGGTATGAGTACCTTCTTTGTGAATTTATTTTTCATATTTCCTTTTTTCTTCTCACTTTCATTATCATTTCTTTCTTTTTCAATTTCTTCTTCGCTTTTTTCTTTATTCTTGCTTTATTTTTCAAGTTTCTTTTCACTCTCTTTTTCTTTGGCTTCACTCTTACCATCCTTCTTTTTTATGGTTTTTTATGAAATACAACTTCATATTAGTGCTCAGGATCAACCTTTTTCTTTATTATTCTTCATTTCATCCTTTGTACCAATGAACTTGGTGTTTTCTTTTGAAGCCTTTTTTTCTTCATTTTTCCTTTTTACTTTTAGTTATCTTTTGGATTTGTTGGGTGATATTAAATCATATAAAGTAGGCTGAATTTTTTGTTCCTCCTTTTTTGTGTTCTTGTTCCTTTCCAGATTTTTGAATTTTTTATTCCAAAAGCTTCATTTCATTTTTCATTTTTTCTATAATTTGTTCTTCCTTTTTTCTTTCTTCCCTTTATTTTTGTGGCTCTTTTTGACAGTTCTCAAGCTTTCTTTCAATATCTTTGATGTATTGTTGGAGAGATTGAATCTGATTTTCTACCTATGGTTCTGAGTTTTTTTTTCATTTGTATCCGTCTCTTTATTCGTTTATAGACTTTTTGTTCTAGTTTTTGGTTGTTTTAGCAGTGATTTTTCTATTTCAAATATGTTTCTAATGTCGACAAAAATCTGTATAATAAGAAATTATATCATAAGCACAATAGAAATCCTAATTATAATTTTTAAGTTAATGTAATATTCTAGCACAATAGCAAATTACAATGATATGATACGTTAGCATTCTATATTCATTATGTATTATATTAAATTATTATGTTATAATGCTTTAATAATTTAGTATTTTTATTCAATGCGTTTATGCTAATGTTACCAGCAATTACAATGGTATAATTATTTAGCAATTCTATTACTACCATGTATGATGTGAAATTTTATATGCTAATGCTAACACAAATCAGCATTTCAAAGCGGGTGTTTTTTAGCATAATTGTAGATGACTATGTCATATTAAGTTAGAATTTTGTATCATTATTTATTATACTAGATTATTACATGACGAGTCTAAAATAATATAGCATTTATGTAATGTGCTCATGCTAAATTTGTTAGACCTTATAATGCTATGTTATTTACCATTCTATACTTACCGGTTATGATGTCAAAATTTAATATGCTAATGCTAAAAAAGATTAGCATTTCAGTCAAGGTGTTTTTTCAAGCATAACAGTATATGAAAATATTATAATAAATGAAGATTTTTGAACTATGCAGTCAATAAGCAACATTTTTGTAGAGGGTTGATAAATCCCTCATAGCAAAAAAACCTAATTATAGGATCATGCTATTGTGCGGTAAAATAAACAAATCGGTCAATTCTCCAATCAGATCACAACTATTCTAAAAGCAACTGTAAATAGCTATAAAAGAGAAAAGGGAACACAAGAGATTTATAATGGTTCCACTATCATCATGATAGTGTACGTCCACTTTGGAGAAAAGGAGCTTTATTACTTTCAATAAAAAAGAGAAATTACAAGAGATTGCAGAAGAATAATAAAAATCCCTAATTTGATTAATTAGGGTTACAATTTGTTTTTGTTGACTTGTATTATTCCTTTTTGAGTTATGTAGATGATAAACTCCATATGACTACCCCTTTATTTATAGTCTTCTCCAAGTAAAGATATTGAAATTTTTAAATAAGTTAAGGTTTTAATTAAGGAAAGTTTTCATAAATTCCAATTTTTCAAATTAGGAAAGTTTCCAAATATTCCAAATTGGAATTTAGGAAAGTTTCTACAACAACCCACACCTTAATGGGCCTTAATTTTGACTAAATCGAAATCCAAGTCCATTAGGGTATAGCTCGTTGATTTTGGTAACCTATAATAAACACAAGCATATCAGAGAGCGATTAATATAAACTCACAGTGGAATTGAGAAATATAATAGAACATACGTATTGACTAAGGTTGCTACTTCGGAATATCATTCCTTGGATATTTAATTGCCTTGTCAATGCCAAGCATGAATAAGAAGACTTTACCACTACAGTTCCCATCTTGCTCTAGTATCCAGTCCTTCTAAACCTAACATGTGAGTTGTTATGAGGAGGGGGGTCAGAATAATGTTCTGTTGATTGGAAAATTACATACTTTATCCATTCTCTTAATTTGTACCGATTGGTTTCCATTTAAGTGTTATGTCTATTATTTATGGCTAATCCCTTAAATCTTATGTGCACGCATGATATGTCTAACCTAACCTTCTCCGTGATATAATTATATAAGTATATGCCTATCTACATATATGTTTAATCATGACACTATCAAAAAACCTCGGCCGCTTCATACTTCTTAAATAGAGAGGAGGTGGACCCTACAATGGCTACTTGATACCTCAGTCCTCGAAGCGGGCCCTCCGCAACATAACTGTTGGTCAATCAGTCCTAACTACAAAGATCGATGGCACTTAGATAAGGCTTTATAATAACTATCATATTTCTAATGCATCTCAACTCTACAACTTGCTCTCAAGTATAGGCTAAAGGCTCTTCTCAGTTCCACGCAATTTCCGTCAATCATGTCCTAACAATGTAAGAGATAGCACCCAAACCACTTAATATCTTTTCAATGGGAACTAGGCAGATCTGACTATTTAATACCTATATTTCAAGCAGGTCCCTGCCATTTAATACATATCCCAAGGCGGACTCCTCTCCAATACTATCTAGCTGACATCGCATGGAATCTCACAGGCCACTTAATACTTCTTTATGAGAGAGGCGGACCCTATAATAGCCACTTAATACCTTAAACCCAAAGAGGACCCTTCCCGATATATCTACTACCATGCCTAGTCGCTAACACCGACAATTTAATACTTTCTAAATAGGGAGGAGGCGGATCCTATAATAGCTACTTATAATATCTTCGTCCTAGAAGAAGGTCCTACATCCTATGCACATCCCTTCCCCATGGGTCCTATGGTTGGAGATGTACCACATCAGTGTAAGTATACATAACTATTGATAGTCTTTAGGTGGAGGACAGACTTCTGTTGTGTAACTCTACTGACCTAGCATCCCATCGAACCAATCACCCTAAGCTTAGGTGTTGGGCTAAGCTCACTAATTCACGCCAGTTCTAAACGTATAATTGAATCGATATAATTTCCAACTATGATAATTATATTGCCTTCTACGTATATTTAATAGTATTAATACTTACTTGTTCGCTACGTAGTTATTCCTAATTTACAATGCTTCGGTTTCCTTGTATTGTCTAATAAATGTCTATTACCCGTAATAATTAGTCATTACTATCAAAATTGGACAATCTCTAATCAATCCTCATTTAATTCGTTTAATCTATTTACAAATTTCAAAATACATCTGTTATGCCTATTCAATTTCCCCGTAAATATCGTAATAAATTCCCTACATTTAATTCCTTTTTAATTCTCTATTAACTACAAATTTATTGCCTTTTAAATCTGCAATTAATGTCCATAAATCCTAGTCCTATAATTACTATGCTACTAATAACTAATACGTATATCGTTGTAAATTACGCTATTTATATATTTTTATTTTTGAATGTTAAGCACGGTTATACGTGTTTATTTATTTATTTACAATTCTAGCTATTAATTCTAAACTAGAACATTCCTTTCCACGTTTAAATTTATCAGGGCCGCCTTTTCAAAAAGGATTACCATTACAATTTTCCATAAATTAACCAAAAGTGAGATCTTTACTTCGTTTGAAATTACAAGGAATTATTTCTTTTCTTTTATTGAAATAGATATGAAAAAGAATATGCATACCTTACACATCTCTTTTTCTTTTTGGTATATCCCTTGTTAATTCAAACGACGTGCTTTTATACATATTTTGGAATTAGATAATTTATGGAAATTACACGGAACTCGCTCTAAATAAATCAAAACATAAAAATTCACATTCCAAGTCTACTAGGCAACCTAATTTACGACCCTATTATAGATCTTGAATAAACAAACATTCTACTATAATAGATATTTGGGACTGAATTCATATTTCCAAATTAGGTTGTACATATGATTACTATTCTAATTACTTATTTATTGAATGTGTAGGCAATAATCCTATATATTTGTTTTAAGCCAACAATTCATCATATCTTATTTCAGCATAATAATTAAATAAAATCTAATGATATAAATTTCAATTTTATAAATAAATTATATATTCTCACTCACCTTTTAAAGCTTTCCAAACCTCCAAATCTGGATCCAGTCCTTTACTTGACCCCTTTTCCTTTCTAATCCAAAATAATTTGTATAACGAGACGTATGCATACTATGAGAATTACAGATCTGAGAAGAGATTTGAGGTAAAGGGGAATATATACTAATAATAATAAAAATTATATTTTTCTGCACTATTGATTTATTCCTTCTCTTCTTTTCTTTATTTTTCTACACTTCTTCGATTATATATTTATATATAATATTTTATAATTTTTAAAAGTAGTGGAGAAGAGAAAATGGTAGAGCTTCGCTGCTTGGATAAGAAAATATGAGAAGAGAAGTGAGAGGTTAGACCTTTATTTATAGACGCACGGATCAATCATAACCATTAGATTAAAATAATTAAAGTGGAAATTAGGGAGGCATCCCTATCATACTTTCATATTGTAAAGCGGGTCCCTGTCAAAGTTTCATTGTAAATCCGGTCCCTATTTTCTAGAAACAAAGAAAAATTATTGCTGAAATGTCAGCAACTTTTATAAATAAGTGCTGATATTTCAGCAACTTTTCCTGTCAAAGTTTCATTGTAAATCCGGTCCCTATTTTCTAGAAACAAAGAAAAATTATTGTTGAAATGTCAGCAACTTTTATAAATAAGTGCTGATATTTCAGCAACTTTCATACACTATGTTCACAGTGTACATAAAAGTTGCGGAAATGTCAGCAACTTTTATGAAAAGTTGCATCATGCTCTGCAATAATCGTGAAAAAAAAACAGGGACCTAATTTACACTGAAATTTATTGAAGGACTTTTCGTGTATTTTGAACCTTAATAAGGACCTGTGCCAAAAGTATCCATAATTAAATTTGGGCTATTGGCTAAGGTTCAAATCCTACCCGCAATGTTTAAACCGGTCGACCGCTCCCCTATAGACGGTTGATCACTAGCGAGCGACCGACCCAAGGAGGGGGTTGACTGGTGGGGTCCCATACTGAATATTATTTAATTATTTTCGATCTGAAAACTTCAAACATTGATAATCTTTTCGTTTGAACTTTGATTACGGAAATCCAAATATGAAAGTTGCTCGGAAAATCGTCACAAACACAATGGTGCAAATTTCATGGCCAAGTTATAACGTTTGCTCAAATTCCTTTTTGGAGCCTTATTAATTATTGTAAATTTTATGGGTTGTTACAGTTTCTATATATTTGAATTGCACAAAAAAATTCAACACTCCGTCTCGATTCAAATTATCTCAACCAACTCCTATTGCACGCTCCACCTTAATAATACCTTCTCGATAGGTTCCGGCTTTACTACCCGCATCACACTTTGTCAACAAGTTCTGGCGAAGCCACCCCCCGCCAACAAAGTGTTAAAAGTGCTCAAAACAATGGTAGAGTCAAAACAATCTCCTAACAAGAAGTATAATGACAACTTCTATGTCTTAAACAAAAAGAATACTACATCTTCCTCTAGCTTCAACTAAGCTACTCCACTTTCCCACATGCTGCCACCATGTGGCGCTAGCACTTCAATAAGTGAATCAAGTTCAAGCAATGCTTGAACTTAGTAGCCGCAACAACTTAGTAAACATGTCCACCACATTGTCCTTTATGTTGATATTCCCAAGATGAATCACCCTTTCTTCATTCATGGCAACAAGGAATGACTCTCTGGCTTCTATATACTTTGTTCTCAAGTTGAACGTCATGTATTTAGCCAAATGAATTACATACTGACTATCATAATTCACCACCACACTATCGTGCACAAAGCCTAGATCACACAATAGACGCTTCAAGTAAAGTGCCTCCTTAGCTGCTTCAACAATAGCAATTAACTTTGCTTTAGTAGTAGGTAATGCAACCACAAACTACAACCTCACTCTTCAACTAATAGTTGTACCTCCAAGAGTGAACACATAACTTGAGTTGACTTCCTTCTATCTTTATCTCCCGCATAGACCGAATAACAGTAATCAACCAAGCTGCAACTCTTTCTAGTTCCAAAAACAAGCCTATGATTTTTTATTCCCTTCAAGTATCTCAAAATAGCTTTAATAGATTCCCAATAAGTTTTTCTAATATTAGCCATGTAGCGATTAACCATACTGATAACATGAGGAATATATGGCCTCGTACTGACCATGGCGTACATTAAGCTCCTAACTGCACTTGCATATGGCACCCTCTTCGTATAAGTCTTGTCCTCAACTGAAATGGGAGATCCTTTTTCCAGAAGCTTTACATACAAAGGCATGGGTGTCAAAATAGCCTTTGTAGTATCCATGCTAAAACAAAACAAGCACTTTCTGTATATAATTATTTTGATTTAGTCTTAAAAGTCCAAGCTTTCTATTTTTGAAGATTTCCATGCCTAAATCTTCTTTGCTTCTCCAAGGTCCTTTATTTCTAATTCCGCTTTCAAATGCATCTTCAATTGGTTGATTTCTTCTCTATCTTGGAAGCAATAAGCATATCATCCACATACAAGAATGAGTACATCCGATCACTATTTTCCAAGTGTTTATAATAAACACAAGCGTCTTTTATGCCCCTATCAAAGTCAACGTTACATAAAAAAATCAAACCTCTTGTATCATTGTCTTGACGAATGCTTCAGACAATACAATGACTTCTACAATTTGCAAACCCAATTTGACTTACCATCCACTAAAAAATTGATCTAGCTGTTTCATGTAGATTATCTCTTCCAAGTCTCCATATAGAAAATTTGTCTTCACATCTAGCTGCTCCAACTACATATCGTGAGTAGCAACTATAGTTACAAAACCCTAATAGATGTATGTCGCACAACCAAAGCAAAGATTTCATCGTACTCTTTCCCCTTTCTTTGTAAAAACCTGTTTGCTACCAATCTAACATTATGCCTTCCATCGTCTTTTACCTTGAATATCCATCTGCAACCTATGACTCTATTTCCTTGAGGTGAGGGGACCAAATCCCATGTCTTGTTCTTCTGCAATGACTGCATTTCATCCTCCATGGCGCTACTCCACTTCGAACTATCTGTTGACTACAAAGCATCTTCAAGGTCAAATGGCTCCTCGGGAACAACATGCAAAGCATAATCAAACTGATGTTGAGGTTTGCAAAATGCCAATCTCCATGTTTGACAGGTGCCTTCCTAATTCGCTGACTAGCATGGACGGCTCCAGCATCGCCTTCCACTCTTTCAGCTCCACTTCGAATTAATCTTCTCTAACTTCATGACCATCACCATTAGAGGAAATATGTGGACATTATATGATGGTTATTTGACTACATTTTCTTTGTCATCAACAATATCAACTCTACTCTTTGGTTGAAATGTAGGAATAATCTCTGTCTACTTAGGCTTGTCTCCTTCCAAACCTAATCTACCTGATGTCTCCACTAGTGGTCTAAACATGGCTGACTCATCAAAGGTAACATGTTTGGAGCGTATCACCTTATTCATTGTTGGATTCCAAATACGATATCTCATTATTCCATATGTATAACCTAGCAAAACACACTTGGTAGCCCTCGGCTCCAACTTATCAAATCTTGTGTTATGTGTTTGTACCAAAAATGGGCACAGCACTCTTCGGAAGTTTTTGAAGAGATAAAAGTGAAGAAAATAAATTGAAAATGAAGATTATCTAACAAAAACTCCAATAAACGGAATTGTAAACACGCAGACAAGCAATTTAGAGTGGTTCGGCGTGTTTCCTACGTCCACTATGAAGTTTTTGTAGCTTTATTGATTCTCTTTTAATGATTACAAACGATTACAGCAAACAACAGCAAATTACAGCTTGGAATTCGAATTCAACAGTAAGAATAAGATGCAAATCTCGATCCGGCAGAGTCTGGGCGCTTTAAAATCAAAAGATCCCTCTTCTGTAGGCTCTGGGGTGCTATTTATAGGCGTAGGAGGCTGAGATTTCGTTGAAACTTCGGGAGACTCGGTTTGGCACGTGAGGGGGCCCACGCGACTGTTTCCAGAAAGTTTAGCCTCGATATGCAATCGATACGAATCCATTTCGTATCGATCAAGATGATGTCCAATCGAGCTGAAATTTGGCAGAGACATTCCTTAGTGTGTATGCAAGCTCCTGTGAAAATCTCATTGAATTTGGATCAGTGGATCATGAGATATAGTCGATACGAAGTGGAATTTCTCGATGGCTGTTTGGTTCGAACCCATCACTTCGAATCGATACATTCGAATCGATAGTTGCACGTGTTTCTGAGATGATGTGGCGCGCGTGCTTCGCCTCGATCCGGTCTTTACTCTGTGTTGACCGTATTGACTCCATATATCTTGCCTTGTTCGCATCGAGGGATGACACGTCACCCGGGTTTGTTGACTTAATGGATTCGAATAAGACCTCATCCATGGATTCGAATAGCAGTCATCGATGGACACGAACTGCTGAAGGTCGATGGTTACAAACAGACCTTTTCTTGATGGATACGAACCACGTAGCTTCTCAATGGATACGAAGTCAATGGATGCGAACTGGAGCCTTTTGATGGATACGAAGTAAGGCTTCTATGATGGATGCGAAGCAAACACTGGCCAATCGTTACGGCATAACACCTGTTGATGGATACGAAGTCCATAGATACGAATTCGATGGATTCGAACACTACCAACCTGATCGATACAAACTGCGCACCCTTGGTGGATACGAAATCAACCATAGTGATGGATACGAAGGCTTGGTCGTTTCCTCTAGATTGAATCAATCATAACTTGAGCATATGAACCCGGATTGACTTGAAACTTGGAACGTTGGCCCTCTTGGCTTTGCCTGCCGTGCCTTATCAATTATAGCTCAATTTGGACTCGAAAAAAATTCATCGATATCCAGGGTAGACCTATGTGCGCTAGATGTCCATAACGAGCGACTCTAGGTTGTTGATCAATTCCTTGGTATCTTGGCCTTGCCAAAAGACGGGATAACATTTTCCCCCCAAAGTATGTCTTGTGGAAACATGACGTGCTTTGAAAAGCGGCAGTTTCTCTCTGAACAATTTTCGTATTTCTTGTTGAAAGTTGTACTCTGTATTGCTGTAATTGACTGCTGTGTGATAATGGTTAGCTGACTCTCGTTAACATTGCGTGTTCATGAGTCGTTGCCAGTTTAATTTGTTAGAGAATTTCGTATCGATTCTCTCCTGAACCTATTTGAAATTCGAGTTGAAACAACGCTTGATGGTTGTTTTTTGACTATCCTCTTGTATCGATCCTCTCCTGAATCGATGTAAAAAGTTGAAAAATAGTTTTTCATATCGATGCGAGTAGAATTGATGGATACTAAGTGATCATTCACATCGATGGTTACGAATTGTGGTGAATCCTGATTCGCATCGATGATCTTCGATGGATACGAAATGATCGTTCGTATCGATGGGTTTTGATGGATACGAAAACAACATTCGTATCGATAGACCTGCACTGTTGGGAGTCGATGGTTATAAAATGGGCACTTCGGATCGATGGAGTTCTATGACTTCAGTACAGCCTTCATTGTGTACTTCGTATCGATGAAACCTGGTTGTAATTTTTCAATGGTGAAGGCAAAGTCTGATGGTTTCGTACAGAGCATTCGAATCGATCTATGGTTTGACCGGTTGCGACCGGTCAAGTTGACTGGGAGACGAATCGGCCCAGTCTCTCCTTAGGCTCCATATAAATATCTAGGACTTCGGCATTTTTTCACTTTTTACTTTTCACTGTTGCCCACTGTCTTTACTTTCGTATCGATCTAGCAATTCGAGAGAAAAAACTGTTCTTGCCTTCGAATCGATTCAATCCTTCGATCCTTCAAACTTAATCATTAAAATCAGGTAATTAATAGATTAAACTATGCTAAGAACGATGAAACTCGACTTCTCCGCCATCCTTCTTTGTTTTTTACGATCAATTTTGATGAATTTAAGATTTGGACGAGTCAGAGCAAGATTGGGGATGTAGCATGGCTATGGAGTTGAGGCCCTTTGGAGAAGAAGGAGGTGTGGAGGAATTACTTTATCTCTGTTTCGTGTCGATCTGGAATGGGAGTATGTGAATCGATCCAGGTAGCATGATTTCGTATCGGTACGAAGGCTAGAGCGGCGATCGATTCGAAGTCAGTTTTTTCAGACTGATGTGAGATCAGTGGACCTGGTCGATGCGAATATGTTAGCCCTCGATCGATACGAAACGTATCGGTTCGAACCTGATCGATACAAAACACATCGAGTCGAACCTGATCGATACGAATGTATCGATTCGAACGCGGTCGATTCGAAATGTGAGGTTTCTCTGACTCGGTACGAACATGAACTGCGACGACCAATTCCAATCTAAAATCCGATGCACTTAGGGAAATTTTGCATACTCGAACACTTGACTCCGACGAGTTTCTGTCTTGCATGATTGAACTTGACTATTAGCTGCATATCTGACTGCCTATCGAAGCTCGTCGATGGAACTATAACCTAACACTGTGACAACGAACTTAAACTTGAATCGATCGCCAACATCGGGATGGTTTGAGGATGACGGGCAGCAATGACGGTCATTCCGACTGGATTCCGATTATCTTTGTCGTTTGCAAATTTTCTTTAACTCTGCAGAATTCTTTCAAGTAATGCACAGCACTGCACTGCACAACACACACTTTACACAGGGGAATCACACAGGCTTTTTAGAATCTAACGATGATTTCTCATGAGTTAGCCAGCTATGGAAGCTCCAAGCTCACAGCCATAAGAAACTCAAAGTGTAATTCCTCCCAAACTTGAAATACCAGAGATCGAGGCCGAAGTGATCGGTCCGGCCCCGGACGAATTGCCTGATGCATCCTTCATCAATAGTCCATCGGACTCTGTTCCATCCAACATTTCTGAAGATATGCTAGGGAGAATATGCTTAAGGCACGGTCTGTCGATGGATGACTTATTATTGCCGGGACCAAATGACAGACCGCATAACCCCCGGAGGGATATACTGCATTTAATCGCCATGCGTGCGCAGCCGGGACACTTCCTCCGTTCAATGAATATATAAGGGAAGTGTTGGCTTATCTGGGGATCGCCTCATCTCAGCTACACCCGAATGGATATGCTTCGCTCAATAGCTTGTTCCTTGCATTCATGGAGTACCTCTATCGACCTCCTCGCATGACCGATATAAGATATTTGTTCAACTTCAAAAGTCGAACTGACAGTCCATCTTTCACATTCCCGGAGTCTGTAAGAAATTGCCAAGTGGTCACAGGGTCTTGGACTAGACTGAGTTACTTCAAGACAAAGTGGTTCTACGTTCGATGTCCTCCAGGATTTGCCAGGCGATGGCTATTCAGACGTGAGTGTTATCAATTTCCCAAGTAGTTGATAAGGCAATTATGAATTAAATCGAACTCACATTTCTTTTTCTTTTTCTTTCAGCAATAATCCAGCGACCCGAAGGTGGTTATTATAAAGAGATAATTCGGGTTCTCCAAGAAGTCCCGAGCGAAGAAAGAAACATTAACCTGATCTTGACGGATAAAAACCTTAGGATCCTTGGACTGATCGAACGAGGATAGAGTATAAGGCTCGATAGTGTACTAAAGACTATCTCAAAGGAGCGTGTTAGGCGCAAGAAGCCTAAAGTTATCATACTTGAGGAGGCTGACTCCGAGAGAACCCATACCGACGATGAACCTTTGGTCGGGCCTACTGATGCGACTCCGGAGTCTGAAGAAAAGAGAAAAGGCAAGGCAGTTGCTTTTAAGCAATCTAAATCTGGGAGACGGAAGTCTGTGGTCACAAACAGACCCCTTTCTGGAGTTAGAATCTCGGAGACATCCCCCCTGCAGGCGGAAAATCCTTTCGAAGGGCTCGCTGACCTCCCAATTCCAGACCTCGCGTCCATACAGCATGATGTCGAATTGGATGAGCTGCAACATACTTTTGATGTTAGCGAGTCTCTTTCTACCAGTGTGGTCGACACTTCTGGTTGGTCTGGGGGGGTTACACATCCATACACTCTTCATGGCACTACACAATCTTTGACCGCAAACTGCATATCATAAATGGTTAATAATCTTCCTTATTTTCCTTTACAGGTACAATGTCTGGTCGAGGCTCAATGCTTGGTAGTTTGCGCAGCAAGCGTCGAGCTTCATCACACTATGAACCACGCAGGAGAGAGGGAGATAGAGATTATGAACCGGGGTATTCCAGTCAGGAACGGTCTGACAGAGACAGAGGATATGTATGTCGGTCTCGATCTCGCTCCCCTCCTCCTCCTAGGATCTCTGTACCACCTCCAGTTATAGTTACACGTCCTCCTGAAACTTCATGGCACAAGCCGCCCTCTCATGTTCCTAGATCCGACCCTCCCCGTGGAACCGAAATAGCCACCTCCTTGACTACTACATCAGTCGTGACTGATCCGACCGGGGAAGGAGCAGCCAAACTCGCACAAATGAGGAAGGAATTCCCCGACATTTGCTTTGACGGTTACGTTTTCCCCTCACACCTGAAGAGAATTCCGCCGACGGTCGAAAATACTATTCACGATTATGTTGCAGACATATTCTTTCAGTATAAGGAGTGGGCGAGGGCCGTGAGAAAAGCATCAAAAGTGGCATTTGATCGAGCCGCCACTATTGAAAAGCTGGAAAAAGAGTTGGGTCAGAAAGACCGAATTATTCAAGTGCTCAATGCCGAGGCCGAGTCTTCCCGTAAATCTGAAATGGAAGTTCTCAAAAAGGCCGATGATGCAAACTCAGCCATGAATAGAATGAAACAAGAGCACTACACTTCGATGGAAGACATGGGTCATAGGAACACCACCATCACTGCTGAGAGAGATGCAGCCCTCAAAGAGCTCAATGAGCTTAAATCTAAGCTTTCTGATCTTATGAAGGAGAAAGATGCGGCCAACGTCTCTGCGCAAGAGGCCTGTGATCAGGCGGTGGTTCTTCAGAAGGAGAGGGATGCGGCTATGGAAAAAGTCCGCGAGGTTGAAGCCGGGTTTGACGAGAAGGTCCGATTGGCGGAAGTCAGGGTTGAGGCTGAGGTAGAGGAGCTTCTTGTCACTTACAACGCCAACGTGTTAAGGCATAGAGATCTGACTTGGCTCGACGATTACCCAACACATCTTTACAATGCCTAGAATCTGCTGATTAAGGAGGAGAAGTCGGGGCATCCTGATGAAGCCTTTGATGAATTTGAGCTGGAGAACCGTATACTTAACGATGACAAAAAGAAGGTTCTTCACGACTCCATGATTTCTCATGAGAAGGAGAGGCTTGGTACTCAGCCCCAGGAAGTTGGAGAAGGCTCTGGTATTGAGCATCATATTACGAGTTCCGAGATTGTTATGCCACCTTAGTCTGAGCCAACTTCGATGATCGACTCCTAGCCTATTCCAGCTTATGACCCAGAACGGCCACATCTGTCTCCTATAAGGGAGCACCCTTCTGAAGTCGTTCAGCCGACCTTGAGCCAAACTGAGGAAAGTACTTTGCACTAATCTCTTGTACATTCGGACTGAAGAACTTGTATAGAAGTGTATACTAATAAATGCTTCTTTTCTCTGATCAGTGACCGAAGTTGTACCGACAATGCTTCCTGCAATCCAGGAATCATGCCAAGCACAGGAAGCGATCATCTTTGAGGCGGCCTCTGTTGTGACGGTTGCACCTGTCGAAGTAACGCAGGGGAGCTCACTCTCTTTTGACGAACAGATGATAAACGAGCTCCTTGGTCGACATAGTGACCCCTTCGTGGACTTACCATTCGATCTGGGTGGATTTTCATCTACTTCTGATACTTTGACACAGACTACCACGGCACACAGTGAAGCCCGAGCCCTTTGAGAAGCAAATATGCTGGCTGAAATTGATGCCGAGATGGAGGCAGCAGCACATGGTGGCAGCTCAAAGGGCGGAGCAGTGGCGCATGGCCCTACACCACTTATGATGATATCTCCTGGGGGCGTGCTTGTCGATACTAGTGCGCCATTCCCGCTTCCGGCTATAGATCCCGTTCCTCCGACTCCTCCCGCGGGAAGCATTCCCTTAGACTCTAGTTCGGAGGAGGATGTCGACATCATGCTCCTGTCTGAGGATAACCCAGTAGAT
Source organism: Allium fistulosum (assembly GCA_030737815.1). Lineage (NCBI taxonomy): Eukaryota > Viridiplantae > Streptophyta > Magnoliopsida > Asparagales > Amaryllidaceae > Allium > Allium fistulosum. Next base: position 14,757,425 of record JASFAW010000014.1, read on the forward strand.
AGACTTTTTAGGCACATGTTTCCTTTTGCAGTTAGGATTTTTGTCATCTTTTTTCTTTCATAGGCCGTGTATAGATGCGGGTTCAGCCCCCGCTAGTAGGAATTTTTTGGAAGGGCTGGTATATGAGCCATCGCTCTTGATTAGTTGAAATAAAGTTTTGTCTTCTTGTTTCAACTTTCATTCCTTTTATGCTTAAATGTTGCAGTGTTTGAACCTCAGTTCTGTGTACTTGCATTATTTTAACTCGTTTCGGGTAGTGATTAACACTTGAATCTGCCCCCAGTTCCGAGGTTAAGTTGTAAAGATCAGCTTGTGATCGCAATAAGTGAGGATCGAGCGGTCGAACTACACTTATCTCTTTATAAATCGTTACATCCGCACTCTGGGGGTTTGCACTTGCATTCTTGTAGTCAGTCACAGCTATCGAAAGCTTTCAACTATTAGTCCACACTCTAGGGACTTAGGGTTGACGTTAATACTCTAACCCATACTCTAGAAAATTGGAGTTAGCGTTCACATTCCGACTCGCACTCCGGGAGTTAGAAAGGCGTATCAGGATCATGGATGGTTAGATCATATCCATCCTGAGTTCACAAGTGAGATCGTTAAACGGACGGGTCCATCCCTCTCGAGCTTGGTTAAGTTATGGTCGAAGTCGTTAGGTGAACGGATCCACTTTCTTCGAAATTGTATTTTAAAGTTTATACTCCACCTCGCACTCTGGGAGCATGGAGTTGGCCGTCAAACGGTCAGTCGCGTTTGTTTGGGCACTTGGATTACGTTCACACTCTGGGAACGATGGATTAATCAGGATCGTGGATGGTTGATTCGCATCCACCCTGAGTCGACAAGCGAGGTCGTTAGATAGACGGGTCCATCCTCCTCGAGCTTGTTTAAGGTACAGCCGAAGTCGTTAGGTGGATAGGTCCACCCTCTTCGGAACTGCATTTAGTCGTAATACGGTCGGGGTCGTTAGGTGGACGGATCCTCCCTCCTCGAGACCGCATTTGTTTGATGTCTATATTCCAGCTCACATTCTAGGAGCTTGGAATTAGTTATAGGATTGTCGTGTATCAACCCTACTTATCATTGGTGTAATGGCTTGCCCCCGAGATCGGGTTTCACGTAGCGAGTGGCCGGTCGTATCACAGCCACTCTCTATTTGAATAAATTCCATTGCATGGTGGAATTTAGCTCTCCGTGCATCGTGATGTCTTAAATCGTATTCAATGAATCACAGCTCTGGCTCGAAGAGATGGCATTTTATTGCTGAAGTAAGAAAATGCGGCAAAGTTAGTTGCCTTATTACAGAATTCAAATTTAAAAATGCGGAAACAATCTGTAAATGGAAAAATAGAATGAAATAAATAAAGCCTGTCAGATGTAATAGCGACGGAGACTCTCGCTGTTCCAGGCCCTTGGCAAAGCAAGACCGTCAACGGTCGATAACTTGAATGTGCCATCTCCAAGTTTTTCTGTAATCACGTAAGGTCCTTCCCAATTCGGTTTCATGTGTGAAGGGACCGGATAGATTCTCTTGAGGACGAGATCGCCGAGTTCAAAGGTTCGAGGTCGAACTTTGGCATTGTACAATCGGGCGACTCGACTTCGATGTGCGGCTACTCTCAAATCAGCCTCTTCCCGTTTCTCATCTAGTAGATCCAAAGATTCAGCAAGCAATATAGCGTTTGTTTTCGGATCATAGTAAGTCATGCGATGGAGAACACTTCCATCTCGACTGGAATAACGGCTTCTGAGCCATAAGATAAGGAAAACGGGGTATGTCCGGTCGCGGTCTTGTGGGTCGTTCGATAGGCCCATAAGGCCATAGGAAGTTCATCAACCCATTTGCCCCCGGCCTTTTCAAGTCGTTTCTTTAGAATGGATTTTATGACTTTATTGACAGCTTCGACCTGACTGTTTGCTTGAGGATGTGCAACTGCCGAGAATTTTTTATGGATATGAAACCGTTGACAGAAATTCTTGAACTCCGCACTACTGAATTGGGCTCCGTTATCGGTGATGACAGTATGCGGGAGTCCAAATCGACAGATAACGTTGCGAACTACAAAATTGATTACTTTCTTTGTCGTAATGGTTGCGAGGGGTTCCGCTTCAGCCCACTTGGTGAAGTAATCAACTGCAACGATGGCATATCTTGCCCCACCTTTGGCCAGAGGTAGCGTGCCGATGATATCGATGCCCCACATTGCAAATGGCCAGGGACTGACCATTTGGGTTATCTCGGTAGGTGGGGCTCTTGGAATTCGAGCGTGTTTCTGGCACCTATCACATTTCCTGGCATAGTTCGCTGCATCTCGGTTCACAGTCGGCCAGTAGTATCCGTATCGGAGTATCTTCTTAGCAAGAGCTTGCCCACCGACGTGATCGCCACATTCTCCTTCGTGTACGTCATGTAACACTCGTTTGATTTTCTCGTGCGTGATACATTGGAGGAGAGGAACAAAATACCCTCTTATATACATGACTCCGTTCTGAATGACGAACCGTGAAGCTTTTCGTAGAATTTGTCTTTTCTCATTTCTACGCTCAGGTAACATCCCATTCTCGATGTAATTTCGGTACGGGGTCATCCACGATTCTCTACTGGGAGCGGTTTCAAACACAAAATTCGTCTCTATTTGATCAATGCTTGGGGAGGACAAAGTTTCGACGGGGACAAGTCCCATCTGCCTGGCTTCACCTGTACTTGCCAACTTTGCTAATGAGTCAGCCTTCTGATTATGTTCTCGGGGTATGTGGTAAATAGCATAGTAATCGAATTGACTCAGTGCTTCTTGAACTCGGGCTAGATAGGCAGCTAGTCATCGATCCTTGGCCTGATATTCGCCCCGGACTTGATATACAACCAACTGGGAATCACAATAAATTTCCACAGCAACAATCTTCAGAACACAAGCGAGTTTTAACCCGGCAAGCAAAGCTTCGTATTCGGCTTCATTGTTGGTTGCGCGAACCAGCACGGGATTTCCCATTTCCCATTCGGCTTTCGAACCAGCACGGGATTGGACACCCATTCTGGATACAAAGCATCTCGGATGAACCCATTCGATCATAACTTATCAACCTCCTCTTTAAGGGCGGCAGATCTCTCTGGATTCATACCATGCCTTTTCTGTTTGACCGGGACATATCGCGGATCAATATTCAGTGAGTGACTTGCGATGTCTGGCGAGATCCCGCACATATCAGAATGTGTCCAGGCGAAAACGTCGAGATTCGCTCGGAGAAATTCAACCAATTCCCGTTGTGTCTGTTGGCCCAATTGAGACCCAACTTTTAGCATCCTCAAATCATCATCCTCACTGATTGGAACATCCACAATCAGTTCGGCCGGGGAAGCTTGATTCTCTTTAGACTCGTCTTTATCTTCATTGTCTCTAGGGTCAAGGTCTTTTTGGAATTGGTTGTGGTGCCCGGGCCGGGGCCCAGGCATTAATTGTCAATTATCAGCAAAACAGACGCAGAGAGATTCCTCTACGCCCTTTCCTTTCTCCCTTCGATGTACCTCGCGTAATTCAGCAACATAGCAAGCCCTCCCCGCTGCCTGATCTCCTTGAATGACTCCAACCCCACGATCTGTGGGGAACTTCAGAGTCAAGCACCATGGGGAAATGGCCGCTCTGAACTCAGCAAGGGCCGGTCGGCCCAAAAATGCGTTATAAGGTGAATCAATATCTAAAACGACAAATTGCAACATCCGGACTCTCCGGCATTCTCCAACTCTCAATTCCACTGGTAGTTCTGTCACTCCGGTGGGTATTGTAGCACTTCCGTTGAAGCCGTGGACTCGAGATTGGCAGGGTTTTAAGTCCTTCGCTTCCATTTTCATTAAATCATAAGCCCGTTTAAGTAAGATATTTACGGAGCTTCCACTGTCAACCAGGATCCTCTTCATCCAAGCAAGACCTACCTGGGCAGATATGACCAGTGGGTCGATTGTGGGGGCTTCGACCTTATTAGCATCTCGGTTTCTAAACACGATATCAACAGACATTGTCTTCTGTTGTTTGGCCGGAGCCCCATCTTCACAATTACTGCAGCATTCGAAGTCCGCATGCCTGATAGAGCTAGCATACGACTCCATTTCCCTCCAGCTTCTGTCTGCTGGGTGGGGACCACCACTTATCGTGTTTATAACTAGCCTTCCGCCCGTACGAGCGGGTTCTTCCTGTCTTTCTTGATTTTGCACATGATTTTGATTTGAAGGGCCCGCACCACCAGACTGCGGCGCCCGCACAAACTGATCTAACTTTCTCTCCCTGATCAACTTCTCGATGAGGTCCCGCAAATGTCGACACTCATTGGTATTGTGGCCGTAACTCTCATGGAATCTACAAAACTTCCCTGCTTGAACCTGCCTCTCCGACGAGGGTTTCGGAGCAGGCTTCTTATATTGCACAATGTTGCAAGTTTGTAGGTACACGTTTTCCAATGACGTATTCAACGGCGTTTAATTATCAAACATTGGAGCCCTACGTCGTGGGCCTCGGTTCTGATCTCTTTTCTTATCCTGACCATTGTTGCCTCTCGGCTGGGTTTGTTTGTTCTGTATATTCAATTGAACTTTTCCGGAACTCTCACCGGACTGCTTAACTGCTACGTTACTTTGTATTCCCTCACTACTGGGCCTCACATCGTCCTGCTTCCTAGACTGTTTCACGTCCTCTTGCCGTAAGAATTGAGCGGCTTTGGAGTAGAAACTATCTAACGATGCGGGTGGTTTCCCAGCTAACCAATTTCCAAACTCAGAATCGGGATCGATCCCTTTGGTTAATGCCATCAAGATCGAATTATCGTTGGGACTACTAATCTCCACACATGCTGCGTGGAATCTCTCTAAATAACACCTGAGTGTCTCTCCATGAGCTTGGGTGACACTAGACAGGGTGTTAACGTTTTTAGGTCTAGCAACATGCATACGAAACTGTTCTACAAACTTTTTAGCCAGCTGATCGAACGAAGAGATAGATCTAGGTGGCACCTTGTAAACCACATTGTTGCGATTCCCCCCCAGAGATATGGGGAAACTTCAGCACTTCACTGCATCATCAGCTCTTGTAGCGCTCATTGACCACTCATATTTCAAAATATGTTGATTGGGGTCGGAACTTCCTTCGTACATTGGGAGAGTTGGCATTCTGAATCGCCGAGGGGGGTCAGCGTATAATATCTCGTCTGTAAAAGGGGTATGACTACGGGAGATTCCCCAGTCGTCATTGGTAAGCCCCTGACTCTCGCGAATCATCTGGCGTATCATGGTTGAAATATCTGGCATCGGCACATTCTGTGCCTGCTGAGCTAAGGTATGGTCGGGTTCCACAGTGCGAGCTTGGACCGGACGCTGTCGACGGTCCATGTCTCGCCTCCTTGGCTTGGCATCTTTCGGGACGTATGGCTCAGGAGTACGCCCACGTTGCTGATTGTTCGGATTTGACAGATTCCGGGTATCAGCCCTTGTTTCTACCGCGGCGGTTGCAGCGCGATTGTCCGTGGTATATTGTGGAACCGCACCCCCTCGTGATGAGGGCCCGGTCTGGAAGCTGGTTGATGGCCCAACCCTCAATTGTCCTACGGTCAAGGCAGGTTGATATCCGGTAGCTTGTGTGTGACTCCCGTCTAATCAGGGATGGGTAGACCTGTGGTGATAGTCAGATGAGGCGGAACTTTCAGTAGACGAGTGGGAAATATCATCCCTCCTGGGCCTCCTGCGCCTTCGACGGTTTAATTGGTTGGTCAATTCAGCGTTAGCGCGCAACTGTTCAGTCAATTGTTGCCGACTTTGAGTTAGTTCTTGGAGCAACACCTGGAACTCTTGTCTGGTGACTGGTCCTGACGGATCTGAGTGAACAGTGTTGTCTTGATTGGATGGTGGCTGTTGCACAAGATTCTATCTATCCCGACCTTCTTGATCGGCAGCTGTAGAGGCAGTTCTTGTGCTAACCATCTTGAGTGGTGGAGTCCTTTCCTAGACTTTACGCAAATCTGAATAGGATGGAAGGCTTCTGGATTAGAGATCTGGATCTTCCTCTTGGATTTATGCAATCCGGTGTCGATGGTAGATCCAAGGAGCAGGAGAAAAAACTGGTTTCTCTCAGTGAAAGCACCAAAGTGTTTGTACCAAAAATGGGCACAACACTTTTCAGAAGTTTTTGAAGAGATAAAAGTGAAGAAAATAAATTGAAAATGAAGATTATCTAACAAAAACTACAATAAACGGAATTATAAACACGCAGACAAGCAATTTAGAGTGGTTCGGCGTGTTGCCTACGTCCACTATGAAGTTTTTGTAGCTTTATTGGTTCTCTTTTAATGATTACAAACGATTACAGCAAACAACAACAAATTACAGCTTGGAATTCTAATTCAACAGTAAGAATAAGATGCAAATCTCGATCCGGCAGAGTCTGGGCACTTCAGAATCAAAAGATCCCTCTTCTGTAGGCTCTGGGGTGCTATTTATAGGCGTAGGAGGCTGAGATTTCGTTCAAACTTTGGGAGACTCGGTCTGGCATGTGAGGGGGCCCACGCGACCGTTTCCAGGAAGTTTAGCCTCGATCTGCGATCGATACAAATCCATTTCGTATCGATCAAGATGATGTCCAATCGAGCTGAAATTTGGCAGATACATTCCTTAGTGTGTATGCAAGCTCCTGTGAAAATCTCATTGAATTTGGATCAGTGGATCATGAGATATAGTCGATACAAAGTGGAATTTCTCGATGGCTGTTTGGTTCGAACCCATCACTTTGAATCGATACATTCGAATCGATAGTTGCACGTGTTTCTGAGATGATGTGGCACGCGCGCTTCGCCTCGGTCCGGTCTTTACTCCGTGTTGACCGTATCGACCCATATATCTCGCCTTGTTCGCACCGAGGGATGACAGTCACCCAGGTTTGTTGACTTGATGGATTCGAATAAGACCTCATCCATGGATTCGAACAGCAGTCATCGATGGACACGAACTACTGATGGTCAATGGTTACGAACAGACCTTTCCTTGATGGATACGAACCACGTAGCTTCTCAATGGATACGAAGTCAATGGATGCGAACTGGAGCCTTTTGATGGATACGAAGTAAGGCTTCTATGATGGATGCGAAGCAAACACTGGCCAATCGTTACGAGGCATAACACCTGTTGATGGATACGAAGTCCATAGATACGAATTTGATGGATTCGAACACTGCCAACCTGATCAATACAAACTGCGCACCCTTGGTGGATACGAAATCAACCATAGTGATGGATACGAAGGCTGGGTCGTTTCCTCTAGATTGAATCGATCATAACTTGAGCATATGAACCCGGATTGACTTAAAACTTGGAACGTTGGCCCTCTTGGCTTTGCCTGCCATGCCTTATCAATTATAGCTCAATTTGGACTCGGACAAAATTCATCGATATCCAGGGTAGACCTATGTGCGCTAGATGTCCATAACGAGCGACTCTAGGTTGTTGATCAATTCCTTGGTACCTTGGCCTTGCCAAAAGGCGGGATAACATTATGCATATAAACATGACAACCAAAAATATGAAAGTAACTGAGTATAATAGACTTCCCTCTCCATAGCTATTCTAGAATCTTCCCACCATTGGCTGAACATGGAATCCGATTAATGATGTGAGTATTAGATGATGTAGCTTTAGCCGAAAAGCCTTTCCATAAGCCCGCAGTCGATCTCAAGCCACGAACCTTCTCTAGTAAATTTTTGTCATCCACTCAACAACCCCATTGGATTGTGGATCACCGGGTGTAGTAAAATGTCTTCTAATACCATGATGTCTGCAGTATCCAAGGAACTCCTTCAAGGCATATTTGCCGCCATTATTGGATCAAAGAATCTTCAATTTCCTTCTAGTTTGGTTTTCGACGAGAGCTAACCATTCCTTAAACTTTTTGAACACTTCTAACTTAGCCTTCATTACATATACCTAAACCTTGCGCAAGTAGTCGTCGTTGAAAGATACGAAGTAGTGAGCTCCCCCAATGGAAGTTATAGAAACTGGACCCCAAACATCTGAATGCACATAGTCAAATACCCTCCTAGAAGTACGCTCGCCAACACCAAATGATACTTCGGTTTGCTTACTCATAACACACTCCTTGCAGAAATCCAATTTGTTGAAGCTTTCTCCTTTGATCTTCTTCTTCCTACGAAGCAATTCTAAGTTCTTCTTCGACGTATGACCCAGTCTTAAGTGTCAAATCTTAATAGCATCTTAACTTTTAGCATTATCAACTCTAACACTCAATTCCCCTTGAACAATGGTATCCTTCAACAAATAAAGATTTCAGACCTCTATACTGTTCGTTACTATAAGTGCCACACTAGAAACCTTTAAACCATCTCTGTCGATGGTAACCTTGCATCCTAGTGATGTTAGCTACCCTAACGATATCAAAGACTTCTAAAGTCCTGCTACATAACGAACATCTAAAAGAGTGCGAACAATCCCGTCGAACATGCGAACTAAACCAACTCCCATGGACCTGCATGTAGCATCATTACCATAAGGATGGAACTTCCTTCAATAGCGACAAAGGAAGAAAAATAATCCTTACTGGGTGTCATATGGAATGAAGCTCTCGAATCAAGGACCCAATGGTCTGCAACATCTAATACTACAACTGTCAACACATCGTTATCTTCATTTTCCACTCCAATAGATGAAGTACCCCTAGTCTCCTTCTTCAAATATGGACAATCTCTTCTTCAATGACCTGGTTTCTTACAATAATGAATCTTTCCACCTTTAGACTTACTGCACCAGTGGGGCTTCTTCGAATTAGAACGACCCATAAAATTCTTTTTTCTTCTTCTCCATTCTTCCTCTCTCAACAAACAAGCTTGAACTACTATCACCTCCTCCACAACCATCTCCTAAACCTACTATCACCTCCTCCACAACCATCTTCTAAACCTAAACCCATCATCTGATCTCTCAACTGCTCACTAAGAAAACCTATCTTCACAATGTCCAACGTCAATGTTTCTCTACCGTAGATGAGGTTGTTAACGAAAATGGTGAATCGCTCTGGAAGCGAACACAATAGAACCATGATCCTCTGTTCTTCGTCAACCTTCAAATCAACTGACTTCATCTTCATCAACATGTCATCAAATATACTCAGATGTGCTTTAATGGGAAAACCTTCCTTCATCTTATAGGTGAAGAAGGTCTTCAGCAAAATCAATTAGTTGGTTAAAGATTTCTTCATGTAGAGGTCTTCCAACTTCTTCCATATTCCTCTGGCGGTGGTTTCCTAACTAATTACATAAATAATATTCTTACCCATAGCAAGTTGAAGTGAAGTATAGGCCCATTCTTCCATCTCCTTCTTCTCTACAATGAATGTAGCTGGATCTAAATCCTACAAGCCATTAACCACATTGTGGACATGATTTCTTCTTCATGTTGCCTTCATCATCCACTACCACTTCTTAAAACCTCCTTCTCTGTTCCACTTCTCTATCGATAACTGTGAACTTAAAGCCATGTAGGAACCCCTAATATATGGAGCAACTACTGGTGTTGAACTAATCTCTGATGTATTATCTTTACATGCCATTCTACCCAACACCTTCTACGCAACAACAAACCTGAAAGCTCCGATACCAGTTGTAGAGGGGTGATCAATCCCCCACAACGGAAAAACCTAGTTATAGGATCGTGCTATGGTGTGGTAAAACAAATAGATCGATCAATTCTCCAATCAGATCATAGCTATTCCAAAAGCAACAGTAAATAACTATAAAAGAAAATAGGTGACACGGAAGATTTATAGTGGTTCCACTATCGTCGTGATAGTGTATGTCTATTTGGGGAAGATGGGCTTTATTACTTTCAAGAAACAAGAGAGATTACAGAAGAATAATAAAAATCTCTAATTCGGTTAATTATTAGGGTTACAATTTATTTTTATTGACTCATATTATTTCTTTTTGAGTTGTGTGGACGATAAACTTCATGTGACTACCCTTTTATTTATAGACTTCTCCAAGTGGAGCTATGAAAAGTTTTAAATAAGGTAAGATATATGAAAAGTTTTAAATAAGGTAAGATTGTAATTATGGAAAGTTTTCATAAATTCCAAATTTGAAAATTAGAAAAGTTTTCATATATTCCAAATTGCAAATTAGAAAACTTTTCATATATTCCAAATTACAAATTTGACAAGTTTCCATATATTTGAACCACGCAAAAAAAAATTCAACAATTTTTGCTCTTGGTGTTCTTTAATTCATCTTTAAATTCAACATTCTTCAGAATGTCGATGTCCTATTTTACAATTCTTGGCATATCATTAGAATAAGTAAGATCGAGTTCAATTATGTCAACATGCTCGCAGAGAAAAAACTGTAAAGTAAAAAATTTGTTGTTAAAATATAGTGTATATTATAGGTAATCAAAACACAATACAAATCAATAAGGCTTATGTTCTGTGCTTACCAGTGGGAACATGAAGCATCCAGGCATATTCCTCGACTTTGTTTTAAAAGCTTTCAAAGCTAGTAGCATAAAATAATGAATAGATAGTGGTTATGATACTTCATTTATTTTTTCTTCATCTAGTATATATGGAACATACCCTAGGGCAAATATCGTTGATTATCAGGAAAGAAGAATGTTATCATTGCAAGAATTATAAGAAGTTTTGGTAAATCCTTTTATTTTCAATTTCATTTGTTCCAATTTGATTATTTATTCTTGTAATGGTACTAATTTTTGTAATATACCCAACATTTCCATAGTTTCTTATGATAAATTCTCTACAGTTGTCTAGTATTGCTTGTAAAGAAAGTTCTGATAGTGGGATATTGTTTTTTTGCCACTTACAGATAAACCAAGAATAATAAAAATATCTTCTGGTGCTATTTTTAAACTTTCCCCCAATTTTGAAAGCTGCTTCTTCTATATAAAATGTTTCTATTATGTCATCTAAAGCAATAGATGATTTGGTAAATTTACCCATAGTCAAACATTCTAAATATAAAATTTACATGAACTTTTCGAAAGGAGTTTGGTTGAAAAATTCTATCTAATTTGAAGTAAATTCTTTTTCTTTTTCTATATTTTTTTATCATGGCTATTAGACTGCATATGTATTGATTTTTGTCTTGTTCATTTTTCAAAGAATTTCCTTTTCTTTTCTTTGTTGTTGTACCTTTTGAGTTATATACAAATTATAGTGTAAAAATTATGTATAGTATTTCAAAAATAGTTATGTTATATTCAGCTATCATTCTGCATATGCAACGTATGGTACTATCATTTTACATAAGAAATGGATGACATGTTATTTCAAAATAGTTATGCTATATTCATGTGACGACCCGAGATTTTCGACCCTCGAAAATCGACATAAATACGTTCACTGTATAACATGCTGAATATTCAAGGGCCGGAAATACCAGATCATTAGGTGTGAAGAAGAAAAGATAAAAGAAGGAACAGAAATAACAACACGGAATCACATAGTCGCGGCGGAATAATATATAATAATAACAAATGTAATAACAGATTTTTATACAAAAGAATCTATAGCTGTAAATATATATACAATCATCACGGTACAACAATCGGCAATAAATCTGGATAGTTATAATAACTTGTCCTCACACAACGGAAAATATAAATCAAGTACGAGTATACGTCTCTGTCATCCAGCTCGTCTCTTGAGCTCCATAACACTCTAACCTGAATCTGTAATACTCGGTCTGACCCGAGCATTATAGTAAAATAACACCCGAGTCCGTCTGAAAAACCAGCATGAGAAAACACACTCAATTTGAATTATTAAAGTTATAAAAATGCTTTGAAAACAAAGGTATCTTGTAAGACCACGTCACACGTAAACACGACGGGTTTTTCCCTTACGATAACCAAAACATTTGATATCAAAATCTTCTGATATTAAAATAGTGTCTATAGAAAGTAAATAGAAAATAGCTGAAATGCTTGCATCTCACGTTTCAGCATAGTTGGGCACAATCAAAACCGTACAGGCTCGTAGTGGATATTGGAATTCAAATAATGACTGGGCTACTAGGGTACCACCCGTCACAGTACACCTCTAGAAAAATGTACCGAGGACCTCGCTGGGATCCCCTGCCACACAAGACCGGCCTACCCCTAACCTGGCCAGTTCCGAATATGTTATCACCCCAGTGTTCCCACCCTTATCGAACGCTCTTCTTTTTCCATGCACACCCATATCCATAATTTAGATATATATTTCCGAGGGTATCTAGAAAGGTGATAACATACCCTAATTGGGTGCGTCCCACTTAGCCTTGCTGCATCTCCCTTGTTTTAGTCATTCCCGGTTGATGAGGCTTGAGGCTAACGTTTACCTTTCTAGAACAATTTCACTTAGAATGCTTATCGTCCTCCAATGACGATGTTCTGATAGCATTCGTCCATACAAGTTGTCCTAGGTCTGGACAAACTGAGCCACCATCTTCACCATCTTCACAATATCACCATTCATTACGTTCAAACCGGATCGAAGTGGTTTTTAGATAATTAAACTCGATCTCGGTCTCTTCGAAACGATCAACGAATTTGGCCAAAATTTGATAGTTGGTTATCTAACTATCAATAAACATCCATAAGCAGACATCAGGCCTTATTATAAATTTCCAATATTTATTTTTAAAGTATCTTTATAAGATATATATTCGAACCCCTTCCAATATTTCAATATTCAAGACCACTCAAATACTTGTCTTCATATTAGGATTTTTCAAATCATCTCTTATTTCAACATTTAGAAATTTACAAATATATTTTTCTAACTCCTTACTTCTCAACATTTAGGAAAATTCCATTTTATTTCCTTTTTTTCTCTTAAATCCTTTACAATTTATATTGTAAATTTCCTCAACTTCTATAAGTTTTGGGACTCCTTAATTAATTCCCTTTTTTATTTCCGAAGTTAAAGACACTTGTCTAAATTGCAAATATCTATTTCTAACTTCTTTTATGACTCCTAAGTCATTTTCAAAGTTCACTTTTATTTAACTAGTTCGGAATTTTTCTTACTTTTTCCCAAATTTCATTTTGAGAATTTCTCTTATAAATCCCATCAACTGAATAAACCTTGTTTCCAAACCTTGAGAAGATTTATTTTATAAATTTTAATCATTACAAAAACTATATATATATATATATATATACATATAATAAGTATTTAAAAGAATAATAGTTTATTTTTAAAACATGTTAGGTAATTATTTAAAATATCGAACACTTTTTATAAACATCAATAACTCATTTTAGATAAAAAAATCAATTTTAAGGCTGATTTTAAAAAATTAGAATTTATTAAAATTAATATTAAGTATTTGAAAAATTCACTTTTTAATGTATTTCAATTTTACTAGTTCAAAATTACATAGTTTGATAAATAAACTTCCCTTTTTAAAAACAACTTAACCTTTAAATATATAAAAATATTTTTTAAAAATCTCGATAACCAATTTATTTATAAATTCCTCTCGTTTCACAACCAATCAATTTTTCTCCGATTCTCCTAACCATTTTCATCTTTCAAAAATAGTATCCACTATTTTTTTTCCTCAACCCTATTTTCATATTCTAATATAAATTCACCCTATGAATTTATATTCCCAATTATCATTTAATATCGATTTCCTTTACTTATAAACATCGTTTATAAATTTATAACTCCTCTGAGTTTAACTTGTTTATAAAAACAAATCTTATTTATAAAAAATTATTTTATAAACCCATTTCCTTATAATTTAATTTATCTTGCCAATAAAAATTTTAATTTCGATTTCAACTCCTTTTTATATTTTTCAGGATGTCATTTTAAAAATCCTTTGTTTAGATTATTTCAAAATTTCTATTTAACAATTTATGGATTAGTTACGTTCAACTAAAATCAATATTTATTGTTTATGCAATCAATTTCTTTTTAAATAATCCCATTTTCGATATAGTTATTTTATGTTTTAAATCTCCTTTTAATTCCTTAAATTTCAAAAATAATATTATGGTATTTAATATACCAAAGTTAATTCCAACGCTATTATAACATTTAAAAATTTAAACCACACAATAATCCAGCAGATCATTCAATCACAACATATATTTTATACATATGAAAAACACTAAATATATTTGAGGAATCCAGTTGGATCCCTCCAACCTGTTTCCCTGCAACCACAAATGTTAGACAATATAAAAATACCAATCCCGCTTCGAGGCGGGATATCGCAGTAATATAGGGTCATCCGCTATTATGTGGGGGCGCATAGGGTCTCATCCGCTCCAATCGGTGGGAAATATATCCAACTACTGATATATATATATATATACTACTATATATATTTAACATCCAAACTACTAATAATTTATAATTTCAACCAGCATCCAATAATTAATTTTAACAATTTAAAATTAATTCTAGTAATCCAAATGAGTGAGAATTTCTCACATTTTAGTTTGCCGAATACCCAGATTTTAATCTAAATCGAACATCGTTCGATTTAATTTAAATTTCCAGCGGACTTTGAAAAAATTCCAATCTCATTCTATTGCATAGATTTTCAACTATGAACCACTCTTGACTCGTTCTATGATTTTTGGACCACGCATAAATTTTAGATGGATTAATGAACTTTGAAATAAACTAATTGATAATTAACTTAAATTTATAAATTAAACTAACTTAATTACATTCTTAAAATTTATTACCTTCATCAAACTACATCCTTCTTCCCCCTCCATCCAAACCCATGTGCACGAAAAATACCAGAATAAGCAATGTTCACACTGACGTGCACCACCCCAGCGACATGAAGCTCTACTTCCCACAATAAAAATCCGACGATACCCTCAACACCAACTCCTTGCACTCGACCTCTCTGATCCCACATTCACTCAAACCCGAAGTGCTCCCCTCCATCGCGACCTGGGCGCAATTGACACGACCCCCAAATAGTCGTGCACGCCAAACAACGGTCGAAAGTCGCCTAGACGACACTACCACCTTGCCTTTCCCTGCTAAGCTTGGATCCACCCTCCCCATCGCCGTGCTCGGCCAGTGCCGCTTACAACATCGCGCGCTTCCACCTATACGTCGTGCGACCCAAAACCAAATCTCGACCAACCCCTAGCTCGCGAATTTATTCAATCGCGACCATCGGTCGCTTTCCCTTTTTTTCTTTGTGTTGATTTCAATTTTGCATTGAAGGTAAAGATGAGTGAGTTTTCATGTTACACCCCACCTCTATTCTCACACTAACCAAGGACACTATTGGGTAATTCCGTCAATTAGTACGAAGAATAAGGTTGTTGAGGAGCGACCAACTGTATAATTGATTTGAGCGAGAACCTATATGTCAAATAGTATATCAGAGGAAATCCGACATATCCAATCCAAACTCAAATCTACTACACAGTAGCTATGAGGCCTCTGGAAAAATATATAAAATAAGCATAACACAAATCAGTCACAGATATTCATATCACTAAGGCAGAAACAGATATGAATATAACACACTAAAGTGTACATCAAAATAGTGGTCATTCAAGATCCAGTACATCACAAAAGAATAGGTACAAGTGCTAAGCAAAAGAATATGTATACATCAAGAGTCTCTATCTCAAATGTATAAAAGAAAAAACTACTAAGCTAAAGTAGTTAACCAAAAGTTAGAAGCTAGGCCCTGCTAAGAAGTCAAGTGGAAGCACCTGTAACACCTCGGTCTGACCCGAGTAATATTTAAGAAGAAAAATAATAAACGGATCAGTCTAGCTATAAATATCATATGAGATGAGAAAGGATAAGAGATACCACAAAAATGTCTTGTAACGACCCGTAAATTTCAGTGGTTTTATTTATTTAATTAATTGAATTTTTGGTGAAATTTTAAACAATAAAATTTTGAAATAAAAATTTAATATTTGGAATGCGTCTGTTTTAACATAGCAACTGGTAAATTTTCATTAGAAAATTTGGAAGTTTATTTTCTAGTGTAATTTTATTCCAATTTATATCGGTTAAAATTGATGATAATAAAATGTTTTCCAAACCTAAATATTTTTACATAGAAAATTTGTAAATCATCTTCTGAGTGAGACGTCATCTTTCGTTTCGTTAAATTTGGCCATCTATTGCTCCGTCGATCTTATTTCTGGCAAATTAGCAGCATTTCGTTCCGATACCGACTTTTGATCGGACGATCGTGCCACTGATATCTGTATACCGTTTTGATCGTCTCGTCACGTAGATCTCTACGATATATTCAATTCGGTATTTTGAAGCCCGGTAAGCAGCAGAATCTGCGGAAAACAACTTCCGTATCGGTTCCACATTTTGGCTCTTTAGCTTCCCATAACCATTTATTATCCACCTTGTAACCAATGGTCACCACCTTTCATATTCTCAGATATTAATGTCAAACTTTCAATATTCTCATCGGTTGTCATCTATACTAATGTGGTTCATTATCTCATTTTCTTCTTTGATCTGTTTATTTTGAGCTAATATAATATATGATTTATTAATACAGTCTGAAACACTTTCTTCTTCATTTCATTTATTTTGTTTCCTGCTTATCTTCGTTCCATGTTCTTGAAGTCCACGTGCGCAACCACTCGGATCGCCTCATCAACACTTCATCGTTCGCTCCTCTTCCACCATGCGCGAGTTTTCTCTCCGAGGAAATCTTCCATTTCACGTGTTCAAACCGACCATCTCATCACCTCACTGCTTCCGCTCTCCAACCCCATCACTTCGGCCTGCATATACTCCCCTCCTCTTTCCTCTACCGTTCGTTTACCAAGCTTGGCCAAAGTTTACAGCAGCCACCACCCCGTCTTCCTCCTCTTCTGTTGGAATTTGTAAGTATATGTATTATATTTAATATATGTGAGTGTATATAAAAGTTTACAGTGTTTATTAGTATATAGGTGTATTTATGTAGGATAATACGTTGTTCTATATATATATATATCTAGATTTTTGTACAAGAGTTTGATATTGTCTACATATATAATGATATTCATACATATATATTGTATACGCAAGTTTTAAATGATCTGTTGGTTCAAGTGTGAGTTTAAATGGGTTACAGGTTTGTACACGTTTATATAAGTGTCTATTTTTATTTATGTATATATATATATATATATATGTGTCACAAATTGTATATTAAGTAGATATAATATGATTGGAATATTCTATTTACGTTAAAAAGTATATATATAGATGTTTAAAGGTTAGTATGCATATATGTATCCAAAGTATTTTCAAATTCTATTTCACTGCTTCTTTGTTATTGATATGTATATTCAAAAGCTTTTATATATAAGTATACTTATATATAGTGATCCAGTAATATATATTTGGTTATCTAAAGCCAAGCTGTTAAATTTCAAAGTATACTTATATGCTATATATATTATGTTCATTTCAGCATATATATGTTACAATATTATGCACACATTTTAGGATCAGAGAAGTTGCATAATTATATTTTCCAACTCCTCTTTCTTTCTTTATATTTTGCTTTTAGAAAGTGTTTGTATATTAAGGAATAGTTATATGTATACTGTATGTATATATAGACATAGGTGTAATGTATTTTAAGTGTTTTACATTATCAGTTGAGTTAATAAGGTTATTTTGATATGTATATACATTTTAAGTCGTTCCTGTTACATCAAAACATATCTGTTTGATGTGGGAAAGATAGGTGTTTTAAGAAATGTAAAATTTTAAAATACTGTATGGAAATCTGGGTTTTAATTTATGTGTTTGATTGTTCCAAATATAATGTAAGGATTTCGTTTTATCTATTTGACTGTTAGGGATAATGTAAAGGTTAATCTTATTTTTAATATATGGGTTTAAGTTGAATGTTGGGTATATATATATATGTTTAAAACTGAAAAATTACACGAGTTTATGTGATCTGCTTTGAGCCAGTATATTTATTTTAGCAAAGCAAGTTTATATTAATATTCTTATGAACATTAGTTTTGAATTTTAAATATAAAGATTTTTCTTTTTTTTTGTTTGTCTGTATATTGGGTTAAAATATATATGTGTGTGTGTATATATATATAGATGTATTTTGATTGGTGTTTACGTTAAATGTAGATTTTAGAAAATATAAATTATATGCAATATATCTTGTTCTTATCGATTTCCCATTTATCAGCTTGTCCGTCAAATCGTGCCAATCTAGCTTCGTTTTGGAATTCGTGCTTGGGTTGTAACTCATTCCATTGTCAAATCTATCTAGCCTTGAAAGGTGAGCAATCACTCACGATTAACGTTCTTATATTTATTAAATTGATTTCAATTGAAACGTTAATTGAAATATGCTGCTGTTAGTTATTCACATTGTTATATATATGTCATTATCTGTATCAGTTCACCTGTGACATCTGACACCATTATCTATTATTTATATTGATGATATATTGCCTGTTACTATTGTTATTTTGTTATCATATCTGTTATCACTCTGCAAGTTCCCTGTTAGTATAGAATCACTATGGGTTGAAATGATACATACCTGAACGATCTTGTAGAATAGGAGAAAATCGTTATGGGTTGAAATGATAAACCCAAGCGGTTTTCAAATTAATTGAATTTGGGATTGCGGGTTGAAAAGATATATACCCGTATATATATATATTTTAAATTGCGGATTGAAATGATAAATATCCGTATCACTTGACCATAAGATAGAAAATTATATACAGGCACCGTTGGTCTATATATAAATGTTTTGAAAATGATTTCTTTGGTTTTTGAAAAGAAATATATGGTTTTGATAAATATTGATTTTAAAGATTCATTAAAGTTGATTTAATAAAGTTGATAAATAATATGTTTAAGGATTTATTTAATATCTATATCTTCAAATATAGAATTTATAATGATTTGAAATTGATTGAAATTATATTTATTTACGAATTATACTTAAATAAGTTTGATTTGAAATGTATTGAATTTGAAATTTAAAGAAGTGATTTACAACTTGAAATTTGAAAGGTGACCTAAATGGATATTTCAAACGTATAAATATTTAAATGAGATATTTTGTTTATTTAAATTGTAAATTGAAATTGTATTTAAATGTTATGGAAATGATTAAGTTAATATTTCAAAACTAAAAAAATTGTAAAGTGAATCTGATATGTATATAAATTTATCGAATTTAGTTTTGAAATATTGAATATTTAAGGCTTTGAAGTATATTAAAATTGAAATGGCTTATTTTATGGTTCAGATATGTATTTGAAATCGATAATTTGAAATGGTTTATTTAGAAGCTGAATCGAGTTGAAACTGATGATTTGAGATTTGATTTAATTAAATTTTTTTGGAATTCGAGTTAATTTGAACCGATTTGTGAAATTTGAAGAACTATCTTATTTTATAAAGAAATTTTAAATTATATACTTAAAACTATTGATACTTTACTTTATAAATTATTTGGTTTTATTTAAACGAGATATTGTTGAATTGTTTTGGAAATGGAAATGATATATGATTGAATTGGGTTTTGAAATGGAAATAATACATGGATAATTTGGGTTTGAAATAGTAATAATATTTTGGTTTAAAGTATATACTATTTTGAAGTAAAGGATATGTTTTGAAATGGAAAAATTTTTGTTTTTAAAAGTATATATATTTGTAAATGACCACGGTGTTATAATAACGATTGGTTGTTAAAGAGACCGGAATCGGATATGGACATACTCTCTGTCGATACCGAAAACCACTTTGACAACTATGTACGCGGTGGAGTTTCCAGAATGAAGTAGGATGGTGGCGACGATCCTAAGGTATATACGTGGACCCAACTCCCGTGAGTTGGCATAAGGTGGCTAAAACAGGAGCGATTGACGGACCAATGAGGTAGCACCTCTTATCGGACACACTTCTTCGATACCATTCTATTACTTGTGATTGATTTGGTGGCCACCCTTGATTTGGGAGTGTTGTTCGAGGTGGGCGGTAGTGGCTGCTATGCGTCACCACTAGTCCGGATGCGTAATTGGTATATCTACCCTGGCATTGCCTAGTTGTGCCGTGTCACCTACCATATCGAGCTTTACTACGATTATGATTTTTAGATCCGACCGCGTTAAGGTTCTCCATCCCCTTAACGCTATTTTCTATATGATTATACTTTACTAATTAGACACTACTGTATATAGCGTATATTACTACATAGTAAATAGTTTAACGGACCCTTAGAGAATGGTTATCCCAAACATCCTTTAAGTTACTTGTATTTCAGTTGATATTTCACTTGAGTTGGATTTATTGAATATAAGAATGTTAATCCTGACTCGAGTGTTTTGTGTTTTGCTTTACGCTCGGGTCAGACTGAGTGATACAGCATTTGAGACTCACCTTTGGAGTTGGAGCTTCGCTTGGAGATCCAGCTATCTATCGATCCTGCTTTCAGTTATTCAGTTGATTCCAGTGATGTATTCAGATCTTGTATTTGATTATTGTATTGAGACATCTATTGTATTCGAGACTTCTGTTGTATCTTGTTTAACTCTGTTATGTATATGTATAGTAGCTTCATGAACTACTATCCTTTTGTTTCCACTGCATTATTGTTATATTACTCTGTGTCTGTGATCGGTAATTTTTTTATTTACTGTATATGCTGAGTTTTGCCAAATTTTATTTACAACGCGGTATTTTGAGCAATTCAACTCCGGCATGAGTGTCTACCTATACACTTAGAATGGATGCGAATGGTTGGAAATACTGGGTCGTTACATGTGGTATCAGAGCTCTGGTTTTAGGCAAAACTCAGCATATGTAGTAAATTCAATTACAGAATCACTTTCGTTCGAGCTTGAATTCCTTCTTCTTTGACTCGGTTCCTTTGAATTTTCGAACGTTCAATCCGGTTCCAAAGTCCATTCGAGTCTCCCCTATTCGTGTCTTTTGATTCTGGAGTATTCCATAACTCCACTTCGAATGATCTCTATAATAAATCGGCGGTCTCGCCAATCTTCAAATAATTTGTACTGGGGTGAAACTCCTTTACAATCGGTATTGATTCACCGGAGATTTATGTATCCTCGGTTTACGATGCTGCTATCTTATGCTATACCCGAATTTTACCTCTGGTAATCAAATGTCGATTTGCTTCAGAATTCTACATCGATCTTATCTCTGAAGTCACGGTTGATCCGGTTAAGGTTGACCGCGATTTATACAACTTTATCCATCTTCATGTTTGAAATGCAATCATCTAACCTTCGTTTCGAGCCTATCTATTTTAGATTAGAATTCTCTTTGATTAGAGCCCCTCTATATTTGGATCTCTATTCTTGTGTTGGAATCCAATTCTGGAATCATCGTGTGAGGGAGTGTATTTGTAATTAATATAAAATTGTTTATGTTTATAGTGTGTTGTTTGAGTTGTTGATGTTGGTTTGGATTTTCGATCGATTCGTCTGATCAACGCTATCGATAGGATTTCCAAAACACTTGAATAGAGCAAACTGACACAATATAAATTTTAAATTTGATAAATGAAATAAATTTGTATGATTATATTATAAATATATAAGAAATTTTTTTTGGAATTAAAAGTTAAATAATTTGGTTGTTGAAAATGATAATATTTGATTATCATTTTATTGTTTTGTAAGTCATTGACTATTGCAAAATGATTATTGTTTATAAATTTATTTGGAATTGAAATGACTTTAAATTGAGACTTTAAGAATTAAATTTCTGGTGATTTCAAACTTTGTTTTAAAGTCTTAAAATGTATATTATTTAAAGTATTTTCGAAAAAAAGGGTTTTCAAAGAATTTTAAATGTTGAAATCAGTGCTCTCCTCTTTGTCGCTGGAAAATAATTTCGGTGATGGCGGCCGCATCATCGACATTCATTTTCGAGTTTCGAAGTGGAGAGACCAGTCTGTAGCTTTGCTACATTTTTGTTTTGGAAAATTAATTTGATTTGAATTTCCGAAGTATGACTTGATTTTTATATATATATTGGTATATGACAATATATTTAATTTGATATATATAGTATATATACTTATATCTAAATGGTTTAAATTGAAATCGGAAATTTAAATCTTAAATTCTTGAATAAATATTTAAATTGGAATAGTTAAATTTGAAAATTTTATTTGTATAATACCCGATTTCATCTTAACATAACTTACCTAAAATTTTCATAAGTTAAAAATGAAATTGGATAATATACAATATAAAATGACTTTATAAGGAAAGATTTGAGTGTTATAGTAAATGTTATATACTTAAATTCTATTATAAAGATGTTAATAGAGAGAAATAGAATAATAATTTAAATTGGATAATAGATGAGACAAATAAAATTTGTTTTGCAGGAATTAAAATTTAAATTAGATTAACTTATGAAAATACCTAGAATTTAAAATCAATTATTGAATATAAATTAATTTAAATTGAAATTTATATGGTTTAAATTAATTTATATGGTTTAAAACATATGGAAAAAAAATTTAGTGGAATAAACTTAATAATAATTTGGATAAAAGGATTAAATTTGTTGAATAAAATATGAGTATAATAAATGATTATACAAATTGATGGTTTAGAAATGGTTAATTAAGGATGAATAGACAATAAGATAATGAATTTAGAAATAGATGGATTGATTTAACATAGGTGAACTCAAATGGAGTAAACCAAATTACTGAATATTGATTAGTTTAATTTGAAATTTATATGGTTTTAAATTGATTGTCTTATGTTGTTTTCAAACCTATTTTCTTTCTGGTTGTTCTATTCTCCTACCTCCTCCCTTTTCGGGGACGAAAAGTTTTGAGTGGGGGAGAGTGTAACGACCCGTAAATTTCAGTGGTTTTATTTATTTAATTAATTGAATTTTTGGTGAAATTTTAAACAATAAAATTTTGAAATAAAAATTTAATATTTGGAATGCGTCTGTTTTAACATAGCAACTGGTAAATTTTCATCAGAAAATTTGGAAGTTTATTTTCTAGTGTAATTTTATTTCAATTTATATCGGTTAAAATTGATGATAATAAAAAATTTTCCAAACCTAAATATTTTTACATAGAAAATTTGTAAATCATCTTCTGAGTGAGACGTCATCTTTCGTTTCGTTAAATTTGGCCATCTATTGCTCCGTCGATCTTATTTCTGGCAAATTAGCAGCATTTCGTTCCGATACCGACTTTTGATCGGACGATCGTGCCACTGATATCTGTATACCGTTTTGATCGTCTCGTCACGTAGATCTCTACGATATATTCAATTCGGTATTTTGAAGCCCGGTAAGCAGCAGAATCTGCGGAAAACAACTTCCGTATCGGTTCCACATTTTGGCTCTTTAGCTTCCAATAACCATTTATTATCCACCTTGTAACCAATGGTCACCACCTTTCATATTCTCAGATATTAATGTCAAACTTTCAATATTCTCATCGGTTGTCATCTATACTAATGTGGTTCATTATCTCATTTTCTTCTTTGATATGTTTGTTTTGAGCTAATATAATATATGATTTATTAATACAGTCTGAAACACTTCTTCTTCATTTCATTTATTTTGTTTCCTGCTTATCTTCGTTCCATGTTCTTGAAGTCCACGTGCGCAACCACTCGGATCGCCTCATCAACACTTCACCGTTCGCTCCTCTTCCACCATGCGTGAGTTTTCTCTCCGAGGAAACCTTCCATTTCACGTGTTCAAACCGACCATCTCATCACCTCACTGCTTCCGCTCTCCAACCCCATCACTTCGGCCTGCATATACTCCCCTCCTCTTCCCTCTACCGTGCGTTTACCAAGCTTGGCCAAAGTTTACAGCAGCCACCACCCCGTCTTCCTCCTCTTCTGTTGGAATTTGTAAGTATATGTATTATATTTAATATATGTGAGTGTATATAAAAGTTTACAGTGTTTATTAGTATATAGGTGTATTTATGTAGGATAATACGTTGTTCTATATATATATATCTAGATTTTTGTACAAGAGTTTGATATTGTCTACATATATAATGATATTCATACATATATATTGTATACGCAAGTTTTAAATGATCTGTTGGTTCAAGTGTGAGTTTAAATGGGTTACAGGTTTGTACACGTTTATATAAGTGTCTATTTTTATTTATGTATATATATATATATATATATATATGTGTCACAAATTGTATATTAAGTAGATATAATATGATTGGAATATTCTATTTACGTTAAAAAGTATATATATAGATGTTTAAAGGTTAGTATGCATATATGTATCCAAAGTATTTTCAAATTCTATTTCACTGCTTCTTTGTTATTGATATGTATATTAGAAAGCTTTTATATATAAGTATACTTATATATAGTGATCCAGTAATATATATTTGGTTATCTAAAGCCAAGCTGTTAAATTTCAAAGTATACTTATATGCTATATATATTATGTTCATTTCAGCATATATATGTTACAATATTATGCACACATTTTAGGATCAGAGAAGTTGCATAATTATATTTTCCAACTCCTCTTTCTTTCTTTATATTTTGCTTTTAGAAAGTGTTTGTATATTAAGGAATAGTTATATGTATACTGTATGTATATATAGACATAGGTGTAATGTATTTTAAGTGTTTTACATTATCAGTTGAGTTAATAAGGTTATTTTGATATGTATATACATTTTAAGTCGTTCCTGTTACATCCTGTTACATCAAAACATATCTGTTTGATGTGGGAAAGATAGGTGTTTTAAGAAATGTAAAATTTTAAAATACTGTATGGAAATCTGGGTTTTAATTTATGTGTTTGATTGTTCCAAATATAATGTAAGGATTTCGTTTTATCTATTTGACTGTTAGGGATAATGTAAAGGTTAATCTTATTTTTAATATATGGGTTTAAGTTGAATGTTGGGTATATATATATGTTTAAAACTGAAAAATTACACGAGTTTATGTGATCTGCTTTGAGCCAGTATATTTATTTTAGCAAAGCAAGTTTATATTAATATTCTTATGAACATTAGTTTTGAATTTTAAATATAAAGATTTTTCTTTTTTTTTGTTTTTCTGTATATTGGGTTAAAATATATATGTGTGTGTATATATATATAGATGTATTTTGATTGGTGTTTAAGTTAAATGTAGATTTTAGAAAATATAAATTATATGCAATATATCTTGTTCTTATCGATTTCCCATTTATCAGCTTGTCCGTCAAATCGTGCCAATCTAGCTTCGTTTTGGAATTCGTGCTTGGGTTGTAACTCATTCCATTGTCAAATCTATCTAGCCTTGAAAGGTGAGCAATCACTCACGATTAACGTTCTTATATTTATTAAATTGATTTAAATTGAAACGTTAATTCAAATATGCTGCTGTTAGTTATTCACATTGTTATATATATGTCATTATCTATATCAGTTCACCTGTGACATCTGACACCATTATCTGTTATTTATATTGATGATATATTGCATGTTACTATTGTTATTTTGTTATCATATCTGTTATCACTCTGCAAGTTCCCTGTTAGTATAGAATCACTATGGGTTGAAATGATACATACTTGAACGATCTTGTAGAATAGGAGAAAATCGTTATGGGTTGAAATGATAAACCCAAGCGGTTTTCAAATTAATTGAATTTGGGATTGCGGGTTGAAAAGATATATACCCGTATATATATATATTTTAAATTGCGGATTGAAATGATAAATATCTGTATCACTTGACCATAAGATAGAAAATTATATACAGGCACCGTTGGTCTATATATAAATGTTTTGAAAATGATTTCTTTGGTTTTTGAAAAGAAATATATGGTTTTGATAAATATTGATTTTAAAGATTCATTAAAGTTGATTTAATAAAGTTGATAAATAATATGTTTAAGGATTTATTTAATATCTATATCTTCAAATATAGAATTTATAATGATTTGAAATTGATTGAAATTATATTTATTTACGAATTATACTTAAATAAGTTTGATTTGAAATGTATTGAATTTGAAATTTAAAGAAGTGATTTACAACTTGAAATTTGAAAGGTGACCTAAATGGATATTTCAAACGTATAAATATTTAAATGAGATATTTTGTTTATTTAAATTGTAAATTGAAATTGTATTTAAATGTTATGGAAATGATTAAGTTAATATTTCAAAACTAAAAAATTGTAAAGTGAATCTGATATGTATATAAATTTATCGAATTTAGTTTTGAAATATTGAATATTTAAGGCTTTGAAGTATATTAAAATTGAAATGGCTTATTTTATGGTTCAGATATGTATTTGAAATCGATAATTTGAAATGGTTTATTTAGAAACTGAATCGAGTTGAAATTGATGATTTGAGATTTGATTTAATTAAATTTTTTTGGAATTCGAGTTAATTTGAACCGATTTGTGAAATTTGAAGAACTATCTTATTTTATAAAGAAATTTTAAATTATATATTTAAAACTATCGATACTTTACTTTATAAATTATTTGGTTTTATTTAAACGAGATATTATTGAATTGTTTTGGAAATGGAAATGATATATGATTGAATTGGGTTTTGAAATGGAAATAATACATGGATAATTTGGGTTTGAAATAGTAATAATATTTTGATTTAAAGTATATACTATTTTGAAGTAAAGGATATGTTTTGAAATGGCAAAAATTTTGTTTTTAAAAGTATATATATTTGTAAATGACCACGGTGTTATAATAACGATTGGTTGTTAAAGAGACCGGGATCGGATATGGACATACTCTCTGTCGATACCGAAAACCACTTTGACAACTGTGTACGCGGTGGAGTTTCCAAAATGAAGTAGGATGGTGGCGACGATCCTAAGGTATATACATGGACCCAACTCCCGTGAGTTGGCATAAGGTGCCTAAAATAGGAGCGATTGACGGACCAATGAGGTAGCACCTCTTATCGGACACACTTCTTCGATACCATTCTATTACTTGTGATTGATTTGGTGGCCACCCTTGATTTGGGAGTGTTGTTCGAGGTGGGCGGTAGTGGCTGCTATGCGTCACCACTAGTCCAGATGCGTAATTGGTATATCTACCCTGGCATTGCCTAGTTGTGCCGTGTCACCTACCATATCGAGCTTTACTACGATTATGATTTTTAGATCCGACCGCGTTAAGGTTCTCCATCCCCTTAACGCTATTTTCTATATGATTATACTTTACTAATTAGACACTACTATATATAGCGTATATTACTACATAGTAAATAGTTTAACGGACCCTTAGAGGATGGTTATCCCAAACATCCTTTAAGTTACTTGTATTTCAGTTGATATTTCACTTGAGTTGGATTTATTGAATATAAGAATGTTAATCCTGACTCGAGTGTTTTGTGTTTTGCTTTACGCTCGGGTCAGACTGAGTGATACAACATTTGAGACTCACCTTTGGAGTTGGAGCTTTGCTTGGAGATCCAGCTATCTATCGATCCTGCTTTCAGTTATTCAGTTGATTCCAGTGATGTATTCAGATCTTGTATTTGATTATTGTATTGAGACATCTATTGTATTCGAGACTTCTGTTGTATCTTGTTTAACTCTGTTATATATATATAGTAGCTTCATGAACTACTATCCTTTTGTTTCCGCTGCATTATTGTTATATTACTCTGTGTCTGTGATCGGTAATTTTTTTATTTACTGTATATGCTGAGTTTTGCCAAATTTTATTTACAACGCGGTATTTTGAGCTATTCAACTCCGGCATGAGTGTCTACCTATACACTTAGAATGGATGCGAATGGTTGGAAATACTGGGTCGTTACATGTATGATAACAATAATGCCATACTGTGACAAGTATACATTCGATAACAATAAAATTCATACAATATCTCAAATCTCGTCAAATATCCAAAAAGAATATCACATTCTTTAGCTATTCACCAAACCCCAAGTATTGACAAAACATATCAATTTCAATCACAAAAATTGGTGAAACACAAATTCTAGAAATCAACAATTAGAAATCCAGAAAAGACAAAGGAGGAGGCCTATCACAAACGGGAGAATGAAAACTCACCAACACGTGTATCACAAACGGAATGCTATTCCATGGTCGCTAACCATCAAGTTTGAGCCGAGGCTCCACAAACGGCCTGAAGGCCATGGGTCGCTACCCTACCAATTTGAGCCAAAGCTGTACTAAAACGGGGTTTAGTCCCCCACACAAACAAAGAGACATCGCACATCGCTAGTCTAAATCACAAAATGATCATCATTGATCGATAAGTGTAAATTACTCTAAGCTAGTAAATAAATGAGTTTAGCTTCATGTCCCATAACCACTGGCTTAACTTAAATATTTACGAACAAATTGTAGATTTCCACTCGAAAATTGTCACGAGATTTCAATCGAACAAGTCCAAGAATTAACCGACGAAGTAAACGCAAGCGTTTCATACCACTTGTTTTGCTAAGTCGTTTAATTAGATTTCTCATACGAATGAGGTAAAGGTTTGTATATACTAATAGATTGGAAAATGGTTTTTAAAAATGAACTTTGTATTAAAAGTAACGTTGAAATCGTTTTTGTGAAAGAGTTTGAGTATTTACTACTAGTATAGAAACCTTTGTGTTTAAAAGTGACAAATCATAGAAATGATTGTAAAAACAATCTATCACCGAAAATCCACATTCGACGACGTGAATTCAAACCATAAAAATCGATATAAAATCCAATCAAATGGATATTCCCAAAAATCCATAAATGAAGTCATCAAAGTCGATAATAATTGACAACAACTAACTGGATCAACAAAAATCGATAAAATTTGGAAATCCACTCAAAAACAGCCAAAATAGGCAAAATTGAATAGTTCTAGACGTTTGAAATTACCAACCAAACGTCTGAAATTACCAACCAGACGTCTAAACCACTAACCAGACGTCTAAACCACTAACCAGACGTCTGGTTAGATTTCCAGACGTCTGGATTTTTCAACCAGACGTCTGGATTTTTCAACCAGACGTCTGGATTTTCAATCCAGACGTCTGAAATCTTGCTAGGCAAAAATCAGCCTAGCCCAAAAAGGGCAAAAATCCAAACCAGCGGCGATCGTACGAGCGATGGAGGCTAGGGAATTATGCTAAGTGACAACCCAGCCTTATAGGCTCTTCGATACACCCCAAACAACATGTCCAAACATCCAAGATAGGATTTTTAAAGATTTTGACTTCAAAACACCAAAATTTGGAAAATTAACCAAATCAAATCAAATCAAAAGCAAATGAACATGAAATAGATGTTAGGAATCCATACCTAACAGCGATGAAATCTATAGACATAGATGTGAGTTAAAGAACTCACCTTTAAAACTCAAAAACAACGAATGAGAAGCACTAAAACAAGGCAAGATCAATTCCTCTTCAATACACCTCTAGAATCTTCAATCTATTATCAAAGGTGAAGTTTTTCCTAAGTTAGGTTATAGGAATTTCTGAAAATTGAAGAGAGATTGATATGGAGAAGATGAAGAGGATGCTTACCTAAGCTTCTCTTTGATTTTAGAGCAAGAAGTTGAATTTCCTAAGAAAACTAGGGCTTAGGAATTTTAATTTCCCATCGTTTCCCCCATTCTTTCCTTTAGCTTGAGTGTTAGGAAATGTTATGAATGAATGAAGAGGAGTGGAGTGGGAGTTAGGGTATTAGATGACTTGGTGGTCTGAAACCCAAACCCAAAGCCCAATAGAAAAATAGCAAAATTCTACTCAACTCCAAACATATCGATGTTTATACTCAAAAAAGTTGTAAATGTCGTTTTGAACTCAATGGAAGTGGTCTCGAGTCCGAATTCGACTGTTTACAAAAAGTAACATTTCGGACTTTTAAATTCAATTAACGATGCTATATTTAAATAAATCATTTAAGTATATTATCGTAAAAATATGCGGGTTGTTACATTTCATGTTTCGAATGTAGAGAAATAAAAATGAGAGAGAGGGGGCGCAATTATTCGTTTTGATTTCTGAGTTGGTTTTTTTTCCTTCTTTGATGAACAAAGTATTTTCGTGAATTTAGAATTGAGAAGTGGGAAGAAGCACTCGTGATTTAAACTGGAAGAGGCTGCTTTGAATAGGGTGGCACGTGTTAAATCCTAGGGTGGCTGTGATATGAAAGAACAACAGCTGATGTGAATGAATATATATATATATTTATTTATTTAAAATTTTAAAATATCTCGTTTGCATATTTTGAAATTTCGAACCCTTATTAAGGCATGCTGCCAGGCGTCTCTAATGTTATACCGCTATGCCGAACCTAATGGAACAAGTCTTGAGGCCTAACTCGATTGTATGTCGAAGATAGCTTTTTAAATCGACGATTTAAATTAAATTCGACCCACACGGTCGAAAAACAAAATATATCTCTGTATTTTATATTTTTGCTGTATTTAATCCGAAAACGTACCTTATATTAGCGTTTTTAAGCGAGCGACTTATTTTTTTATGAGATTACGCAACTCAAATCTAGCCTAATAGCCTCCGGGTACCTGTACCTGCTCAATTTAAATATGTAAGTCCCAAAATATGAAAATTCAATAACATTCCATTCATTTCAATAGTTAAAATACATAGCTTCATAACCCAATCATGCTAAACATATATTATAAGCAATTATAAGGTTCTGACACTAATTTGATTACTTTCAATCAATTTATATACCATTTCATTCAATTTGAATGATTCACAACAATTTATTAGCATTCAACTCATATTTATACTAAATAAACTCATATCCATTCCAAATTGATCTAAAAATCAATTTATTCACTCTCTATTAATTCATAGAATTTTATTTACTTTCATTTGCGTCGAACGACAATATTTCCATGCAAATTTGGTGATATTCATTTAATAAAATAACCATTTCAGTTTATAGCTATTTTAAATTGATTCCAAATCAATTTGTATTCAATTCTATTCCATTCAAATTTATTCACGATCAATTCAGTTGCATTCCGTTCATATCCACATTCACTATATTCAAATCCATTTTATTAAGCTCGGAATCATTCCACGCTATTTATTAAATAACCATTTCACAATTTATTCAAGCCAAACTTCCATCCAAAATATTAACTTAAGTAAATTTGTTTATTATCAATTTATTCAACTATATAACTTAAGTTCATTACTCTTGCAACCAAATTCCATTTCAATTTTTGATTGATTCTTATTCAATCAAATTCCATTCCATTTACTAATTAATTTAATTAGTTCATTCACTCAATCCACTTCAAATTTTAATTTCAAGCTTGAATTTATTTAAACAACACCCACGGCCATATTCAATTTATTTACACTTAAATTGAATTTGTTTATAACTCAAGTTATCACCATTTCAAACCATTTCCATTTTATTCGATGGCATTTCAAAATATATTTAATTTGCTTACTTTTAAGTCGAATTCTCTTTATAACTCAAGTTGCATTTCCAATATTCAATTTACTAACTAATCCATCTAATTAGTCAATTCCATTTTCCATTTTATAATTAGATTTTTATTCCAAAAATCACTCAATTTAATTTACTTGAGTTCAATTTCATTTTATAATTCAAGTTTGGATTTTATTTCTTCACTTTAAAATATCACACCGTTTTTATTTTGGTTGTTCTATTTTACTTTTCGATTTTATAAGTTACACAACTTGTTTTTCACATTCCCATCAATTCCATACTTGAGTATATCCACATTTTATTATTTACTCAAGATTTACATCACTTCATAGCTTAAATATATATTTATTCCATAAATTCCAATTTTGTAAGCTATTCAATTTATTTATTCACAGTTCTGTAAATTTCCACTTAAATTTTTATTCCAATCAAAATTTTATAACATATAGTTATTTAGTCACTTTACAATTCAAGTTTATATATTCCATTCAATTTTCATTTAACTTGCATAAGTTAAATTTTAATTTCACACAATTCATTTGAATTTAATCAAGTAAGAATTTAATTCCAAATTCAAATTTTTCCACTTCCTTACTTATATTTATTTGTTCCATTTACTTATACACATTCATCATTCATATTCATAAACGTTTATATTTAGTTAACTTCATTACATTCCATTCATTTCATTCCATTTATTTTAATCACTTCATTTATTGATTTCCTTTAACTTTTCTTAAGTTAATTCCCATTTCATTAATGCACTTCATTAATTCGATTCAAATCCAAATCAATTATATTTTAAAATTATTCTAATTGGCTTAAGCTGAATTCCATTTACTTCATATCTCAACTTTTAGATTTTGTTTCTTACCTATGCCATTTTCCAAATTATAAGTTCAAAAACTTCTTATAAAATGCTTTTACACATCATTTAGATGAAATTCCAGAATTTAAACACCCGGATTTATTTTTAAATCCTTTTGAAATCACACAAATACATACCTATTTGTTTTAACAAACCATTCCCCTGAAAATTTTAAACTCAAACTTGGTTTTACCCAAAACAATCCCTTTTGGAACTTTTAAATAAAACTTGTTTGCCCAAAAAATCTGAAACAAATCAATTACGGTAGCAATCCGTCGCTTAGAAACTCGAAAATGAACACCGATGATGTCGCGATTATCATCGAAATTATTTTCCAACGATTGTAGTGAGTTCAGTGCTTTTATTCTCTCAAAATTCTTTTTAAAACATTTCTTGTTCAAAAATATCTCCAAATAATATTACTATTATTCATTTCAAAATACTTTGGAAAACATTTCCAAAAATTGCTAGGATTTAAATTTTTTAATTCTAGTTTGATTTCGTTTTAATTTTAATTTGTATACTTCATTCTTATACAATTAAATTTTGGTTTTTATAAACCATTTCCAATTTTATAATCTTGTTTTGATTATATAATAACAACCAAAAACATCAATATACTATAATAATTTTTAGAAAATTATTCCTTTTACACCAAAATATAATTTGGGTAAAATTATTTCATTTACCCA
The DNA here is from genome assembly GCA_030737815.1 of Allium fistulosum. Taxonomy (NCBI): domain Eukaryota; kingdom Viridiplantae; phylum Streptophyta; class Magnoliopsida; order Asparagales; family Amaryllidaceae; genus Allium; species Allium fistulosum. Next base: position 14,790,475 of record JASFAW010000014.1, read on the forward strand.
TTCTTAAAACAATATTGTGTCGGTTTGCCTGGTTTAAGAGTTTAGAAATCCCCATTGATACAGTGGGCCAGACTGTACCGACTAGAAATTATAAACCTCAACCGATAAGTCAACACAATACAAAACAATTTATATTCACTAACAAATACGCGCTCATATCTATTAATACACTCAGACTCATTCTAGGGTATTTCTGACCCTATCTCTAAGGAGTAATCCCCACCAAAGCAAAGGTTCTCGCTTAACTTTCAGCTCTGATACCAATTGTGATGGCCTAGGATTTTCGACCCTCAAAAATCGATATAAATACATTCACTGTATAGCATGTCGAATATGCAAGTGCCGGAAATACCAAATCATTAGGGGTGAAGAAGAAAAGATAGAAGAAGGAACAGAAATAACAACACAGAATCTCACAATCGCAGCGGAACAATATATAATAATAATACATGTAAAAATAGATTTTTATATAAAAGAATCTGTAGCTGTAAATATATATACAATCATCAGGGTACAATAATCAACAATAAATCTGGACAGTTATAATAACTTGTCCTCACATAGCGGAAAATATAAATCAAGTACGAGTATACGTCTCTATCATCTAGTTCGTCTCCTGAGCTCCATAGCACTCTAACCTGAATCTGTAATGCTCAGTCTGACCCGAGCATTATAATAAAATAACACCCGGGTCAGTCTGGAAAACCAGCTTGAGAAACCACACTTAATTTGAATTATTAAAGTTATAAAAATCCTTTGAAAACAAAGGTATCTCGTAAGACCACGTCACACATAAACACAACGGGTTTTTCTCTTACGATAACCAAAACATTTGATATCAAAATCATCTGATATTAAAATAGTGTTTATAGAAAGTAAATAGAAAATAGATGAAATGCTTGCATCTCACGTTTCAGCATAGTTGGGCACAATCAAAACCGTACAGGCTCATAGTGGATATTGGATTCCATACAATGACTGGGCTACTGGGGTACCGCCCGTCATAGTACACCTATAGAAAAATGTACCGAGGACCTTGCCGGGATCCCTTGCCACACAAGACCGGCCTACCCCTAACCTGGATAGTACCGAATATGTTATCATCCCGGGTGTTCCCACCCTTACCGAGCGCTCTTCTTTTTCCATGCACACCCATATCCATAATTTATGTATATATTTCTGAGGGTATCTAGAAAGGTGATAACATACCCTAATTGGGTGCGACCCACTTAGCCTTATTGCATCTCCCCTGTTTTAGTCATTCTCGGTTGATGAGGCTTGAGGCTAACATTTACCTTTCAAGAACAATTTCACTTAGAATGCTCATCGTCCTCCAATGACGATGTTCTGATAGCATTCATCCATACAAGTTGTCCTGGGTCTGGACAAACTGAGTCACCGTCTTTACCATCTTCATGATATAACCATTCGTTTCATTCAAACCGGATCGAAGTGGTTTTCAGATAATTAAACCCGATCCCGGTCTCTTCGAAACGATCAACGAATTTTGCCAAAATTTGATAGTCGGTTATCTAACTATCAATAAACATCCATAAGCAGACATCGGGCCTTATTATAAATTTCCAACACTTATTTTTAAAGTATCTTTATAAGATATATATTCGAACCCCTTCCAATATTTCAATATTCGAGACCACTCAAATACTTGTCTCCATATTAGGATTTTTCAAATCATCTCTTATTTCAACATTTAGAAAAATATTTACAAATATATTTTTCTAACTCCTTACTTTTCAACATTTAGGAAAATTCCATTTTATTCCCTTTTTTCTCAAAATCCTTTACAATTTATATTGTAAATTTCCTCGACTTCTATAAGTTTTGGGACTCCTTAATTGATTCCCCTTTTTATTTCCAAAGTTAAAGACACTTGTCTAAATTCCAAATATCTATTTATAACTTCTTTTATGACTCCTAATTCATTTTCGAAGTTCACTTTTATTTCACTACTTCGGAATTTTTCTTACTTTTTCCCAAATTTCATTTTGAGAATTTCTCCTATAAATCCCATCAACTGACTAAACCTTGTTTCCAAACCTCGAGAAGATTTATAAATAAATTTTAATCATTACAAAACTATATATATATAATAAGTATTTAAAAGAATAAAAGTTTATTTTTAAAACATGTTCAGGTAATTATTTAAAATATCGAACACTTTTTATAAACATCAATAATTCATTTTAGATAAACAAATCAATTTTAAGGCTGATTTTAAAAAATTAGAATTTATTAAAATTAATATTAAGTATTTGAAAAATTCACTTCAATGTATTTCAATTTTACTAGTTCCAAATTACATAGTTTGATAAATAAACTTCCCTTTTTAAAAACAACTTAACCTATAAAAATATAAAAATATATTTTTAAAATCTCAATAACCAAGTTATTTATAAATTTCTCTCGTTTCACAACCAATCAATTTTTCTCCGATTTTCCTAACCATTTCTATTTTTCAAAAATAGTATCCACTATGTTTTTTCCTCAACCCTATTTCCATATTCTAATATAAATTCACCCTATGAATTTATATTCCCAATTATCATCTGATATCGATTTTCTTTATTTATAAACATCGTTTATAAATTTATAACTCCTATGAGTTTAGCTTGTTTATAAAAATAAATCTTATTTATAAAAATTTATTTTATAAATCCATTTCCTTGTAATTCCATTTATCCATCCAATATAATTTTTATTATTGATTTCATCTCCTTTTTATATTTTTCAGGATGTCATTTTAAAAATCCTTTGTATAGATTATTTCTAAAATTTCTATTTAACAATTTATGGATTAGTTACGTTCAACTAAAATCAATATTTATTGTTTATCCAATCAATTTCTTTTTAAATAATACCATTTTCGATATAATTATTTTTATATTTTAAATCTCCTTATAATTCCTTAAATTTCAAAAATAATATTATAGTATTTAATATATTAAAGTTAATTCCAGTGCTATTATAACATTTAAAAATTTAAACCACACAATAATCCAGCAGATTATTCAATCACATCATATATTTTTATATATATGAAAAACACTAAATATATTTGAGGAATCTAGTTGGATCCCTCCAACATGTTTTTCTGCATCCACAGATGTTAGACAATATAAAAATACCAATCCCGCTTCGAGGCGGGATATCGTGGTAATATAGGGTCATCCGCTATTATGCGAGGCGCATAGGGTCTCATCCGCTCCAATCGGTGGGAAATATATCCAACTACTAATATATATATATATATATATATATATATATATACTACTATGTATATTTAACATCCAAACTGGTAATAATTTATAATTTCAACCAGCATCCAATAATTAATTTTAACTATTTAAAATTAATTCTAGTAATCCAAATGAGTGAGAATTTCTCACCTTGATTTTTAATTTTCCAAATACCCAGATTTTAAACTAAATCGAACATCGTTCGATTTAGTTTAAATTTCCAGCGGACTTCAAAAAAATTCCAATCTGATTCTATTGCATAGATTTTCTACTGTGAACCACTTTTGACTCGTTCTATCATTTTTGGACCTCGCATAAATTTTATATAGATTAATGAACTTTGCAATAAACTAATCGATAATTAACTTAAATTTATAAATTAAACTAACCTAATTACATTCTTAAAATTTATTACCTTCATCAGACTACATCCTTCTTCCCCCTCCATCCAAACCCATGTGCACGAAAAATACCAGAACAAGCAATGTTCACACTGTCGTGCACCACCCCAGCGACACGAAGCACTTCTTTCCACACAAAAAATCCGACGATACCCTCGGCACCAACTCCTTGCACTCGACCTCTCTGACCCCACATTCACTCAAACCCGAAGTGCTCCCCTCCATCGCGACCTGGGCGCAATTGACACGACCCCCAAATAGTCGTGCACGCCAAACAACTGCCGGAATTTGCCTAGACGACACTACCACCTTGCCTTTTCCTGCTAAGCTTGGATCCACCCTCCCCATCGTCGCGCTCGGCCAGCGCTGCTTACAACATCACACGCTTCCACCTATACATCGCGCGACCCAAAACCAAATCTCGACCAAACCCTAGCTCGCAATTTTTTTTCTTCTTCTTTGACGAACGAAGTATTTTCGTGAATTTAGAATTGAGAAGAGGGAGGAACCACTTGTGATTTAAACTGGAAGAGGCTGCTTTAAATAGGGTGGCGCATGTTAAATCCTAGGGTGGCTGTGATGTGAATGAACAACAGCTGATGTGAATGAATATATATATATATATATATATATATATATATTTAAAATTTCAAAATATCTCGTTTGCGTATTTCGAAATTTTGAACCCCTATTAAGGCATGCAGCTAGGCGTCCCTCATGTTATACCGCTATGCCGAACCCAATGGAACAAGTCTCAAGGCTTAACTCGATCGTATGTGCAAGAAAGCTTTTTAAATCGACGATTTAAATTATATTCGATTAAATTATTCTAGGCGTCTTCAGATCGTACGACCAAACGGTAAATCCAATCACTACGAAATTTGAAATTCGATAATAATACATTATTACGGATCCAACGAAATTGGTTTCGTCGAATCCCGAGACTGTACCTTGGGTCGCTATTTTAACACGTCGATTAAATCGATGATTTCTAAAATTTACAAAATCGCTTGAAATTTCAGTTTTAAAAATCTTATTAACTGAATTATAATTCCAAATCCAATATTTAAACCATTTAAATATTCAAAATCAAACGTCGAAAAATCAGGGTCGTTACAATTCAGCTGCATATGTTATGCATATTACTATATTTCAAATTTTCAAATGTTATATTCATCAATAATTCTGCATATGCAATGCATGCTACTGCATTTAAAATATTCAAATGATATATTCAGCTATCATTCTTCATATGCAATGCATGCTATTAAATTCCAAAATTTCGAAAATGTTATATGCATTTATCATTTCTTGTTCTTCACATGATATGTGTACTGCTGTATTTCAAAAATTATAATGCTATATTAATTTATTATTCTTCACATGCTATTGTATTTCAAAAATTCTAATGTTTTCAACTATCATTTTTCATATGCAATGCATGCTATTATATTTTAAAATTTTAAATGTTATATCCAACTATCATTCTTTATATGCAATGCAAGCTACTGTATTTCAAATTTTCAAATGCTATATTCATCTTCCATCATTTATGTTCAATGAATGATATTGTATTTTAAAAATTCTAATGCTATATTCATCTATCATTTTGCATTTGCAATGCATATGGTATTCTATTTCAGAAATTAAAATGTTATATTGATCTATCATTTTTCACAAGTAATGTATGATATTTTATTCAAAAATTCAAATGCCATATTCATCTATCATTCTTCATATGCAATGCATGCTATTTTACTTTAAAAGTTGAAATTATATATTCATCAATATTTTCCATGTGTTATGCATGCTATTGTATTCCAAAAATTAAAATGCTCATATATCATTCTTCATATGCAATGCATGTCATTGTATTTCAAAATTTCAAATACTATATATCTGACTATCATGCTTAATATTCAATGCATGCTATTGTGTTTCAAAAATTCAAATGCTATATGCATCTTTCATTCTTCATATGTAATGCATGCTCACGCATTTCAAAAATTGAAATCCTATATTGACCTGTCATTCTTCATTTGCAACACATGTTATTTTATTTAAAAAAATCAAACGCTATATTCAACCATCATTCTTCATATGTAATGTATGATATTGTATTTCAAAAAATTTAAAGGCTATATCCAACTATCATTCTTTATTTGCAAGATATGTTAATGTAGTTTAAAGATACAAATGCTACATTCAACTATTATTCTTCATATTAAGTGACACTAGTGCATTTTAAAAGAAAAAAATGATATAACTATCATTCTGCATATTTAATTTATTGTATTGCATCTTCAAAAAGTATATATTGAAATATCATTTCATATATTATTTCCGCATTTTTAAAATACAGGTGCTACTTTGAAGTATGATTTTGCATTGTCAATGTATGCTACATTACTTTAAAAATGAACATGATAAAATCAAGTATCATTCTGCATAATCAATATACGCTACTGCATTTGAAAAATAAAAATGTTATGTTCAACTATCATATGCATATTCAACACATGCTACTATTTTTTTAAATATAAATACTATATTCAACTATCATCATCTGTATTCAACATATGCTACTGCAATGAAAAACTACAGATTCTATGTTCAACCATCATTCCTGATAGTAAGTGTATGTTACTACAATTTAAAAGTACAAATGTTATATTCAGCTATCATTATGCATATTCAATGCATGCAAGTTCACTAAAGAAAATATAATGATATATTTGACTACTATTATGCATATTCAACACATGGTAGCGTGTTTCATATATAGAAATGCCATATATGACTACAGGGTCGGCCCTAGCCCTACTAAGGTCGTCGCTTCGGGCCATCGATTTTTGGAGGCCCAAAATTACAAATTATATATATATATATATATATATATATATATATATATATATATCACACTCGTCCTTTAAAATAACAGAAGTATGTTTAGTGTGATGGTAAGATGATATGCTTTATATTCAAGCTACCAGAGTTCAAATCAGCTGTTGTACATTTATTTTGCTTGATTATAAATTTTCATTTTAGTGCCTCATAAATATTTTTTATACTTTACTTCTGATCTTTGGGCCTAAGGCCACCAACAAGCTAGGACCGACCCTGCATGACTATCATTCAAATATGTGATTCATGCATATTGTTTTTAAATCTGTAATGTTATTTCTAACTATCATTAGCATTCATTTGTCGAAAATTAACCGTACATTAAACTTAAACATAAGTAATACCTCCGAAGTTTTGTTTTTGTCGGTATTGTTTTGATCTTGATGTTCGACCTTGTCATCTTTTGTTTCTCTATTCATTTTGTAGCCCTAATCTCGTTGCTCTTGGATTCAATTGTCTAGGCTTTGCTAACGTCGACTTCATTTCTACTGATTTTAAACCCCTAATCGATGATTTAGGTTTTGTCGATTTTGTTTGTACCGCTGTAGATGGTGGAGGAAGACATGTTCTGGTTGTGGAAGAAGATTCGAATCTGTTGAAAAAGAAGATTTTGATCGAGTGTCCATGGATTTGCGATTTTGATTTTGAATTAGACCAGAGAATTTTCGGTAGTGGTGGAGTGAAGTGATTTGATTGAAAATCGAAAGGATTTTATTAAAAGGAGGTTAAAAAAAGTGCGAACGTCCTTCAAATCTATTTTTAAAATTAACAGTCTTGAAAATAGCTATTTTCATTGTCAAAAGTTTTGACTTAAAACTAAAATAAGTTGCGTCTTTGCACCAAATTTTGTTCAAAGTTTGCCCATGTGCTAATTTTCATCGACTATTAGAAACAAATGATTAATTGGTAAATTATTAATTGTTAAATTCGAATTATGAATTATCAAATTTACCAAAAAAAATCAAAATAAATTAAGATAAACTTGCCATACCATCAGGAATTGTTAAAGGCATAATCAAATCAACCATGTTGAGTCAGTGAACTTCTTATCCTAAACCAGAATTACAATCTCGCTCGTCACCGCAAGCATTATCTGGAGAACTTTCTTAACATCCAATCACTTCGTTAATTTACTACATATATGATGCATGTTATGCATAAATATGGTGTATACCCAACTGCGCACAACTCTTATGACGATATTCCTCAAAGGAACAATCACAATTATAATGCAGCATTTGGACATCTGGATCATCTCAAGAGGATAAAGTACATATGAATTCCGTATATAAAGTATCTTTTTGATCCACAATGAAGGAATCGGACCAAAGCAGCTGGTTTCATACAAGCGGTTTACTGTTAAACCGGGAGTACTGGGAGCAGACATAGTTGAATTTGTTGTTATCGTTTGGACTTACAAAGTATGCTGCTTTATCTTGCATTGGTCTGATCCTGTTCATTTTTTTATCGAGTTTAGTTATCCAATCTAACTTGAATTTCCTGTTTACAGTTTCTAGACCGATCAAGAATTTATTAGTTGATTCTGCTGTTGAATCATGAATGAGTCCTGATGTCTTTAGTTGACATTCGGTAAGGGTTTATTGGTTTTTATTGGTATGTAGAGTAAGTTTGTTATACATACATTTAAAATCCACAAAACATCCCTCTCAATCATAACTATGTATAAACCTGCCGCTTATTTCGAAAATATTTAGATCCAAATTACTAGTAGAAACTTATAACGGTGGGTAACCGATGGAGCCGGCTCCATGTTTTGGGTTGCCCTAGGCAAAAAAAATTCTTTTGCCCTTTTTTCATGTCAGAATTAGCATTGTCATACACCGGAATTGAACTTCTAAACTAGCACCAATATATATGTCACCTTAATAATTGCATTATGAAGTACTTCAATTTCAATGTATCTAACAATCTTATAATTTCATATATTTTGTAGTGTTGCTACTTCAACTTCCCCAATAGTTATCTCTCCATGGTGGGTTGTCCTATTCGACTGCCTAGCTCGTTTAGCATTGAAACCGGCCTCGAAAACCGACCGTTCGATTGCATAAGTTAAAAAAAAAACTTAGTGTATTTTTTTATTAATTTTAGTTAAACATCAAATTGTAATATGCTAGAAAAATTTTAGAATTGAAGAGAACAAAGTAAATAGCATTGAAAAAATTTAAGAAGACATGATAAAGACAATTGCTTATTTTTTTGGTTTCACACAATTTGACTTTGCATGTCTACAATAGACAAACCATTTATCATAATGGTTGGTTTAACTAATTACCTTAAAATCCTAAAATAATGCATCACAACGTCATTTTCTCTCAGATTTTTGTTCAATCTTTAACAACCAACTCAGAAGGAAAAATATAAAAAATAAAAGAGACAATGGTTAAAAATAGAAATTCAAAAAAAAAAACATAAAATGATATTAGCTCGAAATCGAGAAAAAATGTAGATAATGCAGATTTTCATTCATTTTGCAAATAGTTGCAAAAATAATGAATAGTTGCAAAATAAATAAAAAATGGAAAAAAAATATATCTAAAGGTTTTTACAAATATTAGCAAAGTGGGTTTGAAACAATAAAGTTTTTTTCAACGAATATTTGTAATAGACTCAACATTTTACAACTATTTGCAGAAAAAAGTAAAAACTACATATATAGGCCGAACAGCAATATTTTGCAAATATTTGCAAAAGCTCGGCATTTTGCAAATATTTGCAGTCTAAACTGAAATAAGTTGTAGTTTTTGCTGCAAAGAGTTACACTGAAAGCTGTAAATAATTGCCAAGACAACAATATTTTGCAAATGTTTGCAAAAAACCAGCCTTTTGCAAATATTTGCAGTCGGTTTTTCTGCAAATATTTGTTGCTGAACTGCAAATATTTGCAAAACAAATGCAAAATAAATAAATAAACGTATTGTTAAACAAAGAAGAAATATGAGAAAAACTGCTGCTCGTTTCATTCGCTATTAACCTCAATATATAGTTCAACCTTACAATGACGTGGCTTCCTATTCACTAGCCTATTCAAACTTCTAAACTCATGCCTGTTTATTCAAACTTAGATATATACATAAATATATCTTATCAACTCCTAAACTCACGCACACACAAGCCTGTGCTTATTCAAACTCAGATATATACATAAATATATCCTAACACTCCCCCTCAAGTTGGAGAATGTAAATCACAAATGCCCAACTTGCGTAATAAAAATGCAAACTGCTGACGCCCAAGAGCTTTTGTCAATATATCCGCTAGTTGATGACCTGTTGGAACATATGCCGTGGAAATACTTCCAGATTGTAACTCATTACGAACAAAATGACAATCAGCTTCAATATGCTTTGTTCGCTCATGAAACACTGGATTCTTCGCAATATGAAGAGCAGACTGATTGTCACAAAACAGTCGCATCGGCATAGAATGTAGCACACCGAGAGAACGCAACAATGATTTTAACCACTTAAGTTCACAAGTAGTAACTGCCATAGCACGATATTCGGCCTCTGCAGATGAACGAGCCACTGTAGGTTGCTTCTTAGTCTTCCAAGAAATAGGAGACCGTCCAAGTAGAACAAAATAACCAGACAACGACCGACGAGTTAGGGGACACGCCGCCCAATCACTATCACAAAAAGCATTCAATTGCATATCACCAGGTTGTAACAAAATACCCTGACCGAGACTTCCTTTAATGTAACACAAAACACGAATAGCAGCATCCCAATGAGCAACCTGAGGATTACTAAGGAACTGAGCCAAAGTATGAACTGAATAACTCAACTCTGGACGAGTGACAGACAAGTATACCAAACGACCAACCAAACGCCTATATTGATCTGGATGCTGATACAGCTCCCCCTCAGCAACAGCAAGGCGATGATTTTGCTCCATCGGAGTATCAATAGGCTTACAACCTAACATTCCTGCTTCGGTTAGTATGTCTAACGCATACTTACGTTGGGAAAGAAATATCCCTTCATCACTACGAGCAACTTCAATGCCTAAAAAATATTTTAGCACACCAAGATCTTTCATATGAAAACAGGAACTCAAATATTGTTTGAATTGCAAAATTGCATCATGAGAAGAACCTGCAATAATAAGATCATCCACATAGACAAGAACATGCAGGGAAACATTAACCTGCTGATACGAGAATAGGGAGTAATCTGCGTATGATTGAACAAAACCAAAACTCCTCAAAGCATCAGACAACTTAGCAAACCATTGTCGAGGGGCCTGCCGTAAACCATACAAAGACTTACGCAATCTGCAGACCTTCCCTGGAATAGGACTACTGTAGCCTGGAGACAGTTGCATATATACTTCTTCCTCTAAATCACCATGAAGAAATGCATTACAAATGTCCATCTGGTGTAACTCCCAATTCCGCGATACAGCAACAGAAAGAAAAATACGAACCGTTCCCATTTTGGCAACGGGAGCAAAAGTCTCATTATAGTCTACACCTTCGACCTGTCGATTTCCAAACACCACAAGACGTCCTTTGAGACGTTCAACATCACCATTAGCTTGATATTTGATTTTGTAGACCCATCCACTACCAATAGCCTTCTTTCCAGGAGGTAAGTTTTCCAAAGTCCACATACCACTACGTTCAAGTGCATCAATCTCCTCCTTCATAGCTTGTCTCCAACCTGGATTTTTGACCGCCTCTTTGAATGAAGCTGGCTCCTTACCTTTAGTAATTGCTGCCAAAAAACATTTGTGTCTTGCAGAAAATTTATTATAATCAACATAACAAGCTATATTAAAAGGTTTACCTGAGGAACGAGATTGAACAGGCTTTGCAGAAGTAGTAGGGTCTATCTTACGAACAGTATAAGTCACAAAACCCTTTAGCTTTGAAGACGGTTGACGAACTCGATGACCTTTGCCAAGTTGTTCGCCATCCCCTTCTAACACGATAGCACCATCGCCTACCTCACTAAGAACCTCTTCCACCACATTGCCACCATCGACCATTCTAGCATCATCATCCAAAGGTGGCTGATGCAAATATGCCTCCTATTGTGCATCATCATTATCACTCACAACATCCGTAAATGGGAAAATATTCTCGTAAAATTTTACATCTCGGCTAATAAAAAATTCACGAGTTACCAAATTAAAAACACGCCACCCTTTCTGGCCAAAAGGATACCCCACAAACATGCATTTTCTACTTCGAGGTCCAAATTTGTCCTTTACACGAAGACGATTTGCAACATAACATAGACATCCAAATACACGTATAGCAGATAGGGATGGTGGTTGCTTAAACAAAACTTCATAAGGTGTTTTTCCATCTAAAATTGGTGTAGGAGTCCTGTTAATCAGATGAACAGCGGCTAATACACATTCTCCCCCAAAACTCCATTGACAAATTAGCTTGAAATTTTAAAGCACGAGCAACATTCAAAATATGCTGATGTTTACGTTCCACCCTACCATTTTGTTGAGGTGTGTCAACACAAGAAGTTTGATGTATCATACCATTCTTTGCATAAAAAGACTTTAAAATAAACTCTTGTCCGTTATCACTCCTCAAAATTTTCACCTTCTTATTAAATTGAGTGTTAACCATGAAACAAAAATTTTGAATCAACTGACTGACCTCATATTTTCCGACCATTAAGTACACCCACACATCACGGGAACAATCATCCACAATTGTCAAAAAATAATGTGCACCACAACTTGAAGCAGTATTATAAGGACCCCAAATGTCACAATGAATAATATCAAACAAATTATCGGCTTTATTCATACTATCAGGAAAAGAAGTACGAGGTTGTTTTGCAAAATAACACACTTCACAATTGTCAAAACAATTTTTATTCAAGCAACTTTTACTGCTACTGCCTACTCCAGGTAATGAAAATACTACTTTCGATGAAGGATGTCCCAAACGCTGATGCCATAACACTGCCGAATCTGCTACTAATGCTTTATTTGCTTGAAAACTACGAATTGGCCGATAAAGATAGACCCCATTACTCTGCACCCCTGCTCCAATCAGGTTCCTCAAAGTGTGGTCCTGTATAGTACATGGCTTGTTAGTGAATAAAACAACAAAGTTCTGCTTTTTCAAAAGTTGAGACACAGACAACAAATTACAAGTAAGAGCAGGAACAAATAATACATTTTCTAGGATCAATTTATCACTTAATTTTATACGGCCTTCTTTAGTAGCATTTGTACCTTTACCATTAGGTAAACCAACATGAGAGGAGGGTATATCACACAAATCTATGAACAATTTAATATTACCAGACATGTGATTTGAGGCACCGGTGTCGATGATCCATTGATCATCGTAGAATTTCTTACCATGCAACTTTGGAGTAGAAGATGAGAGTTTGTGCTGATTGAGAGCAGCCATCAAAGTACTGAATTGTGCATCACTAAGTGTAGGAACGGATGCCCGATCACTATCGACAACCTCTTGTGCTGCACCTTGGTTGCTGCTGCTCATATTTGCAGCGAAATTACCACTGCGACCACGACCTCTACCTCCTCGATTATGACCTCCACGCGAGCCTCGACCAGCAGACTTGCCACCACGGCCTCCTCTACCACCCGAAGTGTACCAGTCCGGCCACCCAATAAGTTCAAAACAACTCTCCTTCACATGACCTTTATTGCCACAATGACTGCACACACGCAGGTCTGGACCACCTATAACCTCCTTGCTAGAAGCACGACCATGCGCCATAGCATTGGTTGAAAAACCAACGACCTCTGAGCATGTCTCCGTATAATCTGACACGGTGTGATGCCTTTCAGCTGAAAGAACCTTGCCGTGTGCATAATTGATGGAAGGGAGGGGGTCCATTATCAACAAACCATCAACAACAGTTTTGTATTTCTTTGAATCAAGACCAATTAAAAATTGGTGCAACTTCTCATTTTCGAGAAGAGTCTGATACTCTTTCGCAGCGGAACAAGAACAAGTCGGAAGCTTCATAGCACTTGCTAATTCATCCCATAACCTGCATAATTCTCCATAGTACACAGCCACAGTTCTACCAAGTTGCTTGCATTCAATAATTTTATGTTTTAATTCATGAATGCGAGGTCCATTACGAAGGGAATATCTATCACGTAGATCATCCCACAACACCTTAACATGATCAGGAAACGGAACAGTAGAACGAATAGGCTCATTAAGAGTGTTAAAAATCCAAGCAACTAGCATAGAATTAACAATGACCCATTGATCAAAATCTGGAGAGTTAGCATCCGGCGCAGCAATGATACCATCAACAAAACCTAATTTGTTTTTAGCACGTAAATTGTTACGTAGAGAACGTACCCATTCATTGTAATTATCCCCTTTCAGCAGTATAGGACTAATGACAGTGCCTGTACCTTCAGAAGGATGAATATAATAGGGGGTGAATGGCTCATAGCGAGCAGATGAAGAGGGCGCGTCTTTTGTCATAACTGCAGTGTTCAGCCACCAACAGTAGGTGCCAGAAATTAGCAATAATCAGCACTCCCTAATTTAGGAAGGCTCTGATACCATGTTAAACAAAGAAGAAATATGAGAAAAACTGCTGCTCGTTTCATTCGCTATTAACCTCAATATATAGTTCAACCTTACAATGACGTGGCTTCCTATTCACTAGCCTATTCAAACTTCTAAACTCATGCCTGTTTATTCAAACTTAGATATATACATAAATATATCTTATCAACTCCTAAACTCACGCACACACAAGCCTGTGCTTATTCAAACTCAGATATATACATAAATATATCCTAACACGTATATAAAAATATATTCAAACATAATTGAAAAAGAAAAGAAAAGAAAATCACAGCTGAGAGAAGAAATAGCTGGGAGAAGAAGAGATCACTAGAAAACTAAAATAACCAGAAAAAAGAAAAAAGAAAAAAGAAAAGAATAACACCGAATTATTTGATGAATCGTTCAAATTAGAGATTGGATTTGAAAGAATCCGGTCGTGTACGAAGAATAAGGGCAAAACTATAAAATCAATTTCTGAAAATAATTATAGGGGACAGCTTTACATATTTTTATTGGAAGGAGTTTTTTAAACAGGAAATTATTGTTAAGAACAAAAAATTTCAGGATTTTAGCCTCAAGGACAGACCTTCAATAATTTAGCCTGAATGACAACTTTCTTTAGGTATCAGTTTTTAAGTTTTAGGTATCAGTTTGTAGTTATCGGTAGCAGTTTTTAGGTATCAGTTTTTAATTCAGTAGCAGTTTTGGAAAAATATTTGTCCCTATGAATAATTTTTAAAAAATGTTTGTCTTTATGAATAATTTTTAAGAGAATGTTTGTCCTTGTGGATAAAATATTGAGGTCGTGTCCTTGAAGCTAAAAATATACAAATTTTTGTCTTTTAAATTAATTTCCCCTTTTTTAAAGATGAAATAATACGTGTCTTCCTGATTTCCACTTTTGTTTGTTTGTCTAATAAGAGGGGTGGGAATTCAACCACTGTATTAGCATAAGATACTGTTAGAAGAGATGCATTCAGTATTAAAGGTCAATGGATTTATATACACACACATTTGTATCTCTCCATCTACATGTGTGTGCTCGCACACACCTAAATATTCACTGCAATACCTTTGTAGCAGCAAAGTATGGATAAAGCATAACTAATATTTTTAGTTGCTAATAACAGTAATTAATCAATCAGTCACATGTAGTTGGCATACTGTATATGAGAAGTTAGAAATACTATATATTTGAGCTACATGTTTCGTTTCTTATTATTTGTCACCTAACATCAGAGCAAGGCTAGAAATTAGAACCCACCCCCACCCGGCCTCCCAAAGAGTTTTCATAAATAAAGTAATATTAAGAGATCGCTAATTAGAGTTAATTTTAACATTTATATTCAAGTTGATATCAACAAGAAATATGAAAGTCACTGATTTTAAGAGTATATTAGGATCAAATACACATAAAGAGCACACATTATATATTGTCTCAAAACAGAAACTTTAAAATTTATTTTATGTATTACCACTTATGTGAAAAAAACTTGGCTAAACTGGGTAATATTTGAGGGGAAGCGAAACAAACAATCATCATATAAGTCAAAAGTCCCCATATTGCAAGTAAATCAAATCTTAATTACATATATTTGCATTTCTAGTATTATTTTTTAAATTTAAATAAATGTGTTGTACAGGCTTGAACGTCTTGAGTTGACAACACCACTCAAGGGCAAATGTCATGCTCACCATTTCAAATTATGCGGCATATAAAAATTGACTTTGATTTTTTAAGTATGATGTAGAACTAGTTAACCACTATGAAAAGCTGTTATCAAAATTCAGTCTGCGTTATAAATTGGCTCATTCAAGTGAAACGTGTAATTTTATAAATAAAGAATTTGTTTTCATGGTTTGAAACATGACTATATTCTTTGCAACAGAAAATTGATTAAGTCATGAAGAAGTCAACTCAATAGGATATAGTCATGTAGGATTACAAGGTCACCTAATCAAAGGCATTTCTGTTCAGAGAGTCAATCTATTTTAATCCAACGGTTTTTTTAGAAAGAATAACCTAGATATATGTTGAAGTGGTAGATGGTTGCAACATAAAATATTAAGCTCAAGCCATGTCATACAAGGCCCCTCTCATTTTATATATATAATTAGCAAATATCAATAATATATGTGACTGAAGTCCTACTAAGCACAATTTGTCATATACGAAGGTACACAAAATTAATTGATTTAAGCTCAAGTCAGGGACATATATTCCCTAAAAATTAGAAGAACACATAGCTATACCAACTTAATATAATGTATGCAGCTGGAATGTACTGGGTAAATGAGTGTAAACTGTGGCATGGTTTGAGGTATTTGACATGGATTAAGCTATACATGACCACTTTTTAATAATATTTCTTCTCATCTCTCTCTCATATCAATTTGTTTTAATTATAATTCAGAAAGTCTGTCTATAAGGACAACAAGATCTTCTTCTGTGTACCTTCGATGAATTCCTGCAGTTTGCAATTATTACAAAACAGAGGGTTATAATAATAACTCAGACTCTACCAGACATTTTATGAAGTGGAAGTAAAGGAATTAATAAAGGTACTTGTATTGATAAGAGTATAAACGTAATCAAGGGAGCTTGTTCAGTGATATATATAAAGCTGAAATATAAATCCCTTTCTCCACTTTTCGAAACTCGCTTATTACCAGTGAATTTCTACCAGTCTTCATCAGTAGCAGAGCTTGTTATTTTGGTAATTTTCAATCTTTTTCTTGTTAATATTTTCTTTATGGATACATATACCATTATTTTCATCTACTACTTGTTTAGTCTAGCAAAGTAGAGGTGAAGATTTTGAAGAGGTTTATATACACACTGATCGCATGCTTATGTTTTGAGAAAATAGAAATGCTGAGAGGAGAAAAATGTTGGATGGAAGATAGTGATAATCGAGTTGGTGAAAATGGGTTTTCAGATTCTGGCCATTCAATTATTCAACCTCCTCTTCTTCCTGCCACCAATTTCTTGTATGTTTACTTTTCTTTATACGAATTGTCGTTAAATTTTTCTAATATTTTCTTGCTATACTTGAACATGCTTTTGTCTCATTTCCACTATTTTGATCTGTGCTTGAAGTAAATTTATTAATTACTTTCATGTAATACAACAAGCTTGTTTCTCTATTTGTATCATTCAAATGGCCTTTCTGAGGTTTCACTTTTTTCTATCTAATCATCTTCCTTCCCTTCTGCTATTTTTTATAATATTATCAACTAATATACTAAAAGCAATAGCTTTTAATTAATTGGATTACACATCTTTCCCACCATTTTTTTGATCAACTTTGATCCTTATCCGTTCATGATGTGCATATTTCTTATCTGTATCCTCTCTAATAACTCTTTTTAGTTGTCCATCTTTTTTAATTCTAAGTAACTGGATGGATTAATTTTAGTGATGGACTATGTATTATTTTTATGTAGTGATCAAAATGGAGCAGCTTATTTTGGAGAGCTGGAAGAAGCTCTAATGCAAGGAGTAGCTGGCATTAGAAATGATGGGGACAAAAAATGTACGTTTACTTGGGTCTCCATTAATTTTTAGCATTTCGAATCCAGTATCATCATTATTTTTGTCAAAACACTATTTTCAGTAACGTTTCCAACAAACACAACCACTTCTACAACATAACATAAAAAAAACAGAAGTAGAAAATTGAGTCTGAAACGGCCTTCACACTCATCACATGAAAGAAACAAGAGTTGAATTCATAGTTGGTTCAAAGCACACAATAACTCACTCTGTGAATATTTTTCTTTTTCTATATATTTTTATGGTGAGAATCAAAGAGAGCAAATTATAGAAATGAATATATGGTCTTTTGGAAAAACTGACAATAAAGTCCTTTATATTCTACTACATCGTACAAAGATATAAAGTTGGCAGGCTTTATTTGATCTTCTGAAATTTGTTTGATCTCACTGGGGCAAATTAATTGCAGCTTTATTGTTGCCTACAAGACCACCTCCTACTCTTGAGATCTTTCCTTCTTGGCCTATGAGGTCTCTGCAAAGCATCAAGGTTAGCATTGTCTTCTTTTTCTACTCCACTTTACATTTTTATGTTTACGAGAGAACATATATTTTTATTAAGAAAATGGTCTATTTTAATTGGAATAAGATAACCACATATTTATTTATACTTGTATTGTAGTATGTTATCAGGTTAGGAAACTTGATATTAAAAACTAAATATGCGCAACTGCAAGAAAAAATAACAGCACAAGTGCACATAAAAGAATAGACTAGTGGCAAATTTAATTATTCAATGTATATATTAACAGGCATAAACATAGTAGCTTCTTATTGAAACTATATTGATAGTGGTTTTTTATGGTATGGTGTCAATTAGGAGAATTTACATTCAGAGGAAAGCACAAACTCAGGATCAGCTCAGCACACGATTTCTCAATCAGAAGATTCGTCTAACCCGGAACAGAACCAACATATAATGGCTACTGATTCTAAATCGTATACCCAGAATAAGGTTCTAATTTATTTAATAGACTTCATTATCACTGTTTTCTGTTTTATCAATAAAAATAAATAACATGCATGTGAATATTAAGGCACAAATCCCTACATCCCCAAAAATAGATTATGTGATACGGATGTATTTAATACTCTTTTTTCTTCTTTAAGAGCACTCACAAATTTCAAGGAATCTGAAAAAAGGGCTGCAGTTATAGAGATGTTTTGACTATAACTTTTACCTGTTAAAGCATAGTATTTTGTCAACACTGATCCCAATGAATGTACTTTTCTTGCCTTCACTTTTACCATTTCTCCAAGTCTTTTTGTTCGTTTTCTGACTTCTTGCTTTTTTTTAAATGACTTGTACTTTTGCGAATGGATTGAGTGCTAATTAGTAAACTTTTTCATATTAGTATGCATTTAAGTAGTTGAAAACCTATTGCCATTTCTTGAACTTTAGTTTGCTAATTATCACTATTCAATTATTATTGTGCAAATTGTTTCCTAGCAGTGATATTATTCAGAATGTAATCCACTGAAGTTGTCCTGTTATGTTTGGTCCATATTTATTCAATTTTAGAATGTTATTTACAACTTTTGGCGTAATGTCCATGCATGTATTTATATTTCAGAGAAGAGTGGGTGGCTCAAATGCAGATGATGGAAAAAAACTAGATGCCAAGGTCATTACTTATGCCGATAAATTTCTGTCGTATTATTATGCATGAGTAGCATTTGACTAAATTAAAAAATGCATCATCTTTCACACTTTTCTTTTCGACGTTTACACAAAAGAACTCGACTTATTTGATTTGCTGTTCTTCAATGCTGTTAAGTTTAAGCCATCATGTTTTGCATTCTTCTTCTTAATTTATCTGCAGCATTGTGGTATTCTTAATGCTTATTATATAATAATTTTCAATGCTTCCTGTCCAGTAAGTGACCAAATCATTGAACAAAATACCTGTTTTTTTGGTTGACATACTTTTCGAAAACATGGATCAAACTTTTTGACCATTTCGAGCACTAAATATCATATATGTTTTAACAGACGCTAAGACGCTTAGCTCAGAATAGAGAGGCAGCGAGAAAGAGCAGACTAAGAAAGAAGGTAGTTAACTTCATCAACAACAGTTCTTAATTAGTATATAGGTATTTGCATTAGTCTAGATTATTAAGTGCATATATCATACAATAACAGGCTTATGTGCAACAACTTGAAACCAGCAGAATAAAGCTAGCTCAGTTAGAACAAGATCTCCAAAGAGCTAGGTCACAGGTTCAAATCAATGTATACTCGTAAATATATGAAACCCCAATCTCAGATTTAAACTAATTAATCTTCTTTGGCAAATCAATCATTTATTATTCTAGGGTCTTGTTTTTCAAGGTGGATGCAATGGAAATGGAAGTATAAGCTCAGGTAATTCATATTGCTTCCACCTTATTATGTGTGTGTACACATATACATAGATACAGATCATGCATGCATGAAGCCTAAATTTAAATAAACAATATACAGGTGCAGCAATGTTTGACATGGAATATGCTGGATGGTTAGATGAAAACTACAAACACATGAATGAGCTAAGAGAAGGACTACAAGCTCAGCTATCCGATAGTGATCTAAGAGTCATAGTAGATAAATGCCTATTAAATTACGATGAGCTTTTTCGATTAAAAGCCATTGCTGCAAAAACAGATGTGTTTCATTTAATAACAGGGATGTGGACAACTCCTGCTGAAAGATGTTTCATATGGATGGGTGGTTTTAGACCCTCAGATTTAATCAAGGTTTCAATATTCTCCGTCCATACTAATAAATTTTAATTATTATTTTATATTACTTCTCCAATTATATGCAATTTGTATTTAGTTCATACACACACGGGGTTAGGATTGGCTACACCTCAAATCCCCTGATTTCAACCATATGTTTCAGTTTAAATAATTATAGACACACACCCCCTCATTTTTGCTACATCTCAAAGCTTCTGATTTCAATCACATGTTTCAATTTAAATAATTATAGACACACACACTGACGAGAAAGAGAAAATATATTATTTAAATCGGAATGTGTGGTTGAAATCAGGAGGAATAGATGTGTAACAAGAATTAAGCGTGTGTGTATGTACGTATATGTATATATGTGTATATATATACACATATATACGTACGTACATACATACATATAGACACACACATATAACACATATATGTATGTATGTATGTATTTGTGTGTCTCTGTGTGTGTGGGGGGGGGGGGGTTTCGAATCATAAACCTCCGGTCTTTTATGATGCATGTCAATATTATGTAACACAACAAGATTACTCGATATGATGGATTTAAGCTTCAAAAAATGGAGTATCTTTTTATGTATAGATGAAGCAAAATAGTTTATCTGAGGTTACATATATCATGGACACTTGTTATCACAAAACCACTTGGTAATCTACAAATTAGAGTGATCCCTTTGTATCTGTAGAGAGTCCATTGCACTAATTGCCCATTGTGGGACTGGTTTCAACAACAGATATGTATGCCAGTGCTGGATCCACTAACAGAGCAACAAGTAATTGGAATGTGCAGCCTCCAGCAATCATCTCAAGAGGCAGAAGAGGCACTCTCGCAAGGCTTCGAGCAGCTGCAACAGTCGCTAGCTGGTACAATTTCAAGTGGATCCCTTAACGATGGTTCAAATGTTAGCAACTATATGGGACATATGGCCATGGCACTTGGAAAACTAGCCAACGTTGAAGTATTGGTGCACCAGGTAATATATTATTTATTTGTTTGCTTTATACATACATACGTATGTGTGTGTATGTATGTATGTATGTATGTATGTCATTCTTTATCGAAGTTATTGAAGATATATCATTCTTTAATTGAAGACATATCCATCAGGAGTAGCTGTTATGCATTCTTTGTCTGGCCCAATCAAATGGGACTTAATCTATGAGAATATTTTGATAGGGATTGCTTGAATTGAGACAAACAGTTTTAATTTGTTTGTTATTTATGATGTAGGGTCATACTCTGTATGTTTGAATGCACTGAGAGTGATCCTGCTAGCTACTTGCCACGAACAATTAGCATATATACTGACATCGTACCCATAAACTTAGTTAAAGTGCTACACTATTCAGATTCACACCAAAACTTGCTACTTTTAGTGTTATTTTCTATGTATTTCCATTTTGGAGCTTTATAATTAAATAATAAGGCCCTTCATGTTATGAAGAGACATTGCTTTAATGAAATAACAAATAGTTTTTCTTATAAAATAAAACAAAATAGGAATAGAGTGGCAACCTTATTGTTTAATATTTATTTTTCTTCTTTAGTATGGATCTTTAGTGTGGATACGGTCTTTTAACAAATTATCAGAACTAACTTTTTGTTGTGTGCTGTTGTTGTGTTCTTTCAAAAGTTAACTTTTCATCAAAATCTCACAAAATTCCACTATAAATTGAAATGGTATTTCATTAAGCTCCTTTCCTTTATATCCAATGCATTATAATTGTACAACTATTGGTATGGACATATGTTACTTTCTTTTTATTAATGGTGCTTGGTTACTAGCAAAATTATACGGTGAAATAAAAGAAGAAACCAAGTAAATTTGGAATGTCAAATTGGACTGAAGGGACAATATGTAACTTTCACAAAACATTCCTTTGTTTGTCATATACTCTTGGTTACCTTTACCTTTATGTTTTTGTTTCTTGTTTATATTTCCTGGTAGCATTTTAGAGAGGCCCATTAAAGTCAAAAGCTAGATATCTATGGTCCTATTTTTATAATGTCTAATATCTTACAAAAGGTTTAGCAGTTGTTATCAATATACAGCAGGGAGAAAATGATGCAACAACTTGATCTTTATGCTGTGTAGGATCAATTTTTTACAAGTGAAAGTGCACAAATTTTGTGTTCAACTTGATATTCGTCTGCATGCTACTGGGTAATTGTTTATACAATATGCTTGTTGTAGCTCAGGTTTTGTTAATTGGAGGTGGGTATATAAGGTGACATTATGTAGAAATTTATTCAATAATGTTATATGTTTATTATTGTGATTGCTTGCTGGAACACAATATTAAGTACCATGAACCAAGGCTAACTTCTTAGTTTCAACTCCACCTGGACTGTTACTATGTTGAATAACTGAAGATTTATGTTGCTTCATTCTGCCTTTTAACTTTTAGTAAAAATATGATTTTTATCACGTCCACTTTTGAAAGATTTAACAAATTTCAATTTCAAAACATATTACATATATATGCTTGTTTTTTTTAATATTGTCATTGATTCAGCAATTTGTATTGCAATTTGGAAGACTTTAAAAATGCGTCATTGCACACATCACGATTTGAAATCGCATCAATACAAATTCATTAAAAGAAATGAAAAAAAAGCAAGAACAAAATACACGGACGGATTGTTAAATTGCTCCAATGCAAATTGCTGAATCAACGCCAACAAAGAAAAAAACAGATATGTACCAGTAACATGGTTTGAAATGAGTCTAAATTTGTTGTATTTTTTTATATAGTGTGCTCAGACGATTAAAAAAAAATGCATAAAAGTATGGATATAGTATCTTCTAAAAAAATAAATAAAAAACAGGCAGATAAACTGAGGCAGCAAGCCTTGCATCAACTTGGGCGCATTCTGACGATTCGACAAGCAGCAAGGTGTTTTCTGGCAATTGGAGAGTACTACAATCGCCTTCGGGCCCTCAGCTCTATTTGGGCCTCTCGTCCTAGAGAGTAAGGTTTCTTATTTTCTCCTAAAATTTCATATATCATTCACTTGAAATACAATGAAGCAACATTGAAGCAACATACATAACTAGCCATATGGCATAACTCATCAATTTAAGATCAAACTTTAAACTCATGCATAATATGCAATTTCTTACATGATATGTAACACTAGGAATGCTATGTAAAGTACATATTATGCAATTTGTTATAACATGGTATGCAATTATGCTATTATGACATTTTCTTATGCTATGAAATGTAAATGATGTGAAATTTGTTTCAGGAACATAGCGACAGAGGAGGGCAGCTACTGCCCTGCAACTGCAGATATGCAAATAATTCATCAGCCGCTGATACAAAGCCAGTTTTCAGCCTTCTGATTGAGTTAACTATACACTGCCACTGGTAACTCGGTATATTTTGAAAATCTGGGAGGAAAACAAGCACTGGTTTGGATAATGTTAATTGGTTAATTATTAGTCTAATTTAATTGGTTATTAAAAGGAATGTCAGATCATATAGTTCATCTTCACTTGCAAATTTCTGGGATTTTACCGTATGATATTGATGTAAATTATGAAATGTTATATGTGGAAAACTATTTCCAAGCTTAACAGGAAGCTGTCTTTCGATGCTTTATTTTATATTTTAATTTTATTTTGGAAAAAATAATCTGGAATTAACCACTTTGAAAGGTGACATTGCAATTGGCGGAAGCATCGTTGTTTATCTGTATAATTTTAGTACTCACATTAGATTGAAGCCTTTGTTGTATGCAATTTTCTTAGACCATTCCCAACAACCGATTTGTTCACAACAATTATTTGCCTTCGCACCACCAATATCTGTTGCTGTTGTGCAACAACATACAATAAGAGTATTTTTTTTTTCTTTTTTTTGTTGGGCGATAAAACACTGAAATATTTACATCAATAAAATTCATCAATAAAATTCAGAGAAATACAATCATATTTTAATGATCTCGGACTTAACTTTTCTAGCAGCTAAGAGCACACAGGGTCGATTGGTGGTGTTATTTGTTGTAACATCATCTGTAGTGACCAGAAGTTGCAATTTTGATCAAAGATGACCAAAGTAAGGTCGTCCAAAGACAATAGTAAGAGGAGCTCGGGTAGGTGTCTCTCAAAGGAGATTTTGATGAGGAATCGAATGGTGATTGCAGAGCAGTTGTTGATGACCGTTGAGGTTGAAACTGTAACGACCCGTATTTTACGTATCGGAGAATCGTAAAATATTATTTTTAAATTTATCTGATGTCGTATAACTCTATAACTTTAAAAAATGTCTTTTAGTGACATTTCCTATCTTTAATATTTTTTCGAACGATTTTACTCCTAAAAACTTGTAACGGCTGTAACTTTTGATAATAGCGATTTGAACATTCTGGGCAGAAGATATGGTTGTTTGAAGATTGGTAGTTTTTGGATCAGCTTAGTGGGTAATAAGAGAGATTTGGGGGGAAGCCCACTAACCTATTTCGAGTTTAAACCCTATATTTGGCTGCACCATCCCAAAATTATTTTTATCACTTCTCAGATAGATTTAAGCCTCCATTAACTCATTTTCTACCCACAACCTTTTCTTTTATCATCCAAATCAAGTCTAAATCATAGACTAAGATTAGATTAGCAAGGGGATTCAGTAGAGATCTTTGAATCTACATTTTTGGGAAGGAAAAATCACATCTTCGCTGTTTATTTTGGGATCTACCTCGATTTGCATGCAAAACTTAGATTTTAGAGCCTTTAGTGAGTGATTTATCATGTCCCACCTTATTATATATGTATCTATGGTTTTGGCATGTTTTAAATTCATTTTTCAAGTCAAAATTTCATTTTGAAATTATTTTCTAAGTCAAACCCGAAGTAAAACGAATTTAAAATGGTTTAAAGTGCTCTAAGCCTGTTAATTTGATGTATGATTGCCTTGATTTGTATTAGACTATGTTAAATATATATTATAGGACGAGGCAATGAATTGTTGTATGTTTACATGTTAGAATGTTTGAATGTTGTTTGATGCATGTATGGTGTTTGCTTGTATGCTTGTATGGTTGAAACGCTCATCGGAGCGACCTAGAGTCAGAAACCGTGAAACTGGGCTTCGACATATCAACTCGAGACTGTCGGGAGTTGTATCATTGCATATGGATTGCACAAGGGTTGAAAATCGGAGTGTAGTGGTGAAATCGGTTCGAAATGGAGATGTGGAAATGCTACAGGATTTTAGTTTGGCCTGACATTGTTTAGTTCGGGCTATGCTCGATTTGGCAAAGGTATGGGGTCGGTAACCGAACATGGAACTCGGTTTGGTGGTTGGGTGTTGGCTCGATGACCGGACGGAGTTGGTCGTTCGATGGGTGTTAGCTCGATGGCCGGGCGGAGGAGTTTGTTCGGTGGCAGTGGGTGGTCGATGGATGGATGTGTGGGCATGTTTGGTGAAGATTGGCTGGAGAGTTCGGTGCAAGGTGGAAGGTGGACACATGTTGCATGGTTCGCTCGACGATCTTGTATAGCTTGGTTTGGTCGTAGGATGGATCAACAGGAGTGGGGCAAGAGGTTTGGCTACAGGCTTCGAACACGACGTGGATGTACTTCAGGGCGGAGTTTGGGGGTCTTTGAGGAGTTGATGTGAAGTAAGGGTGGTGACTCCTGGACAACTCGGTATGACCTTGGACTTCGTGCAGCGATTAGTGAAGTAGTGGCGTGGTGCTTCGACGCTGACGATGGCGATGACTTCGGAACTTTGGTATGATATCTCTATGACTCACGATGAGTGTTTAAAGGTGTTTCGAAGATGGCGACTTAATGATAGGAGTCGTGGCGGTGATCCATAAGGGCAAGCTTAACGATGGGGCCTTGCGAGTGGGATTTGCTATGTTATCCTGTTGTGCGGATAGTCGTGATGGAATAACGATTGAGTTCCATTCTGGAGACCGTGCAAAGGGATCATTGATAACTCAAAGGCTTCTAGTGTGCTCGTAAAGAAGGGTTATGTGGGGACGCCCACTTGGATTTGCAATTGTGTCTAGATCTTGCGATGGTATATTACCCTAGGCTTTTGCGATTATGAGTATGGTTCCTAATTTTTCGAAGTGGCATGGATTCGAGCACCAATGGAGCCGGGATTACGACTGTGTCCCTGGTTTGCGATTGTACCATACGAGTTATCATATACCTAACACACACAAGTGATACTAAGGATTGCTTTATGGCTGCTATGTTTGTTATGGTCGTGTTACTCGTGTATCACTCTAAGGGTGTTACACGATGTAGGTGTTTTCAACTGTGTACCTAGATACTTCGATTGTCATACACTTATATGGGAGATGATAGTAGATTAGCATATATTGATTGTTATGCGCTAACTCTTTGGATGCAGGGGCATGTCAGGTATGTTTCTTCATACCTCATGTCCATATTTACTATATATGACCTTTATAGTATTTTTGGGATGATTTATCGCCCACACTAGACTATTGCATAACCCAAGGTTATATGTTTTTCTTCTTATTATCTCGGGTACTCTTAAATGATTAGATTATGGATAATAGGTCTGGTTAGCGTATGGAGCTATACAGAGTATGAGCAGGAGGCTATGCTTTCCTATATCTATGTTTCGGAGCATACTATGGCTTATATTCCGATGTGCAGTACCGTGGAACTATGTCAGTACTTGTATTTTGGAGACTTAGGATGTGTAAACTCTTTATTTCAGTTTTTGTATAGTATGTGAACCTGATGCACTGTGAAGTTCTTATTTATGGTTCATTTAATTATATCATTATCTCGCTTATTAGTACATCTATGTTATTATATTATATTTTGTCTGTACACCGTGAGATGTTCTACAGGTTTTGTGCTTGGATTTTTTTTATTTTACACCCTTGGCTACCGTCCTGCATCAGCCGGGTACCTTCACAGCGCATCATTATGGTATACTGAGTACCGGAGGTGTAGAGCGGTCGTCATAAAATCAATGGTTAAAAGATAACCAAACTTAAGTTGTAAACAAGCATTATTTCAAGCATTTTTAAAGGGTGCTATAATATACATCCACTAATACACCCTTAACACCACTTAAAAAGTTATTGGAAAAATAAATAAAAAACCATTTCAAACATCCATCATCGTTGTTAATGAAATTTTTTTAATTCTGACAAACTTAATAAAAAAATCTCACTTCGAATTTATTTATCAACTTAAACAATTTCTTTATTGCAGATTGATCGTCTTTGCTGTATTTTTAATTTTTATTGCTTGGAAATAGACTTAAAATGAAATGGTCTAACATGCTAGTATATTAACATTTGAAAATTATTAAATTAATTACAACCTTCTAACCAAATTTCGGACTAATAGAAATTTGTAAAAAGAAAGATTGAAATTGATGAGATTTGAATTCATGACTGATGTTTACGGTTATATTTTTAAGATTATAAAAGAACGAAGGCTTGTATTCTTAAAAATTTTAAAGAAAATGAGGTGTGAACGTATAAGGGTGAGAGAATATCTAAGAAAATGTAACGACCTACCTTTTTGGACGGTTGAAATCGACAATAAACAACACATGTCAACTCAAACTATTCAAAAGGAAGGATTGTTAATGGGGTAAAATAAGAAAATATGAGAAAGGAAAGAAAACGCACAGAATCTCACTGTAGAATGACAAAATACAATAATAAAATAAATAGTTCATGAAGCTTTTTTATAAATACATTTGATTACACTTTTACAATATATCAGAGTTATACATACAGTAGGAGTAATTAAATAATGCAGCGGAACAACATGATACAATGGAATAATAATAATAATAATAATAATAATAAACTCTGTTTTCGTCCTCCGAAAATAAGGTCTTCAACACTAAAAAGCTCAGGCTGACCCGAGCGTAATGAAAATCAAAACACTCGAGTCAGAACTAAAAGATCTTGTGCAAGTTAAATCAACAGTAAATAAATATGAGTGTAACGGCTTCAGAGATGTCTATGGGATTTTACATCTCCTATACAGTGTATAATGTGCATGCAATAACTTAAAAGATGTTTGGGATTTCCATCTCCTAAGGATCCGTTAAACTATTTTTATGTAGTAATATACACTATATATGTAGTGTCTATCAGTAAAGTAAAATATAAAAATAGCGTTATGGCTTTACCCATATTCCCCTTAACACATTTTCATATAAGCATCGTAGTCTATACAATACTGTAAGCTCCACCGTAAACTGGTGGGATACTCACGGAGCACTCCATAGGTACGACATAAACCAAAGTCATAGTGGGCTCGATCAAGATAAATATAACAAGGCACGCGGGGCAATGCCCAGGGTAGGATTCTACCGTTTTGCACTCCCGGATTGGTGGTAACGCATAGCAGCTACTATCGCCCACCTAGAGAAACACTCCCCTAATCAAAATCAAGGGTGGCCACCAATCAATCACAAAGTAACAGATATGGTATCGAAGAAGCATGCTCGATAGAGGGAGCGACCCCACTTGGCCCGGTATAGCTCCTGTTTTAGTCATTTTAATTATGTCTCGAAAGTCAAGGCTATCCATAATCGTTCTCTTACTCATTCCAGTAGCGTTCGCCAAACCATCCTACTTTATTCTGGATTCTCCACCATGTGCACGATTGTTAAAGTGGTTTCGGTATTGGTAGAGAGTATGACAATATCCGACCCCGGTCTCTTTAACAACCATACGCTTATTTCACACTGGTTATTTTATAAAACATTTTCAATAATAAATCTAGAAAACAGTTTATACCTTCATATCAAGGTATCCATATACTTATTCCAAAAGTATAAATATATTCATAAATACCGAGGAAGATTTTCTTTCAATCAATTTCGAAAATAATTTATAAATCTATCTTAAACCATTTATAAATTATTTATATGCTTTTAGAATCATTTATTAAGCTATTTATAAATTCCCAAAACAATTTACAACTCTTTCCCTTTTCATAAACTTCTATGAAAAATTCCTTTAAAATGCATCCAAATCCCTTTATGTAGGTTCGTTTATAAAACCCATTTATAAAATCCTTTAAACCTTTTTTTAATATCCTTTATAAAGCTATTATAAAATCCTTTATAAAAATCTTTTATAAAAATCCTTTTTATAAAACTCTTTTATAAAATCTCTAAAAAAACCTTTATAAATTCTTTACAAAAACCCCTTACATTTTATTTATTAAAGTTATTATAAAAATCTATATTTATTATATTAAATTAAAACTATATTTATTATATTAAATTAAATTTTTTAAATAAATCTTTTAAAACTATATTAAATATTTTATTAAATTAAATTTTAAACTATTTGAATTATATATTTAAAAACTAAATAAAATTATAAGTTAAAATCTTAAATTTACATTTAAAACCATATATTAACTTGTAATTTTAAAATTTTAAAACATTTAAAATAAATTATTTTCCAAATATAATTTTAAATAAAATCATTAAATTAAATTTAATGATCAAATTTATAAATCAAATATACTTTACTATTTATAAAATAATTTAAAACCAACCAACACTGTCCCTATATAGTTTTCTACCCTATGGTCAAGTGATAGGGTATGTATCATTTCAACCCGAATTAGTTAAATTTCCCGGGTATATATCATTTCAATCCGTGTCTCGAATCAATACTTTCCAAATCAATAAAATCGCTCGGATTTATCATTTCACCACAGAACGATTTTCCCTAATCTATAAGATCGTTCGGGTATGTATTATTTCAACCCATAGTGATAACCGGGATATAAACATTAAATCATTCAAAATGTCAACAAATAAACATCCATCACAATCAACATCCAAATCAGCCAATAAACCACAATAAATAACTGGTTATCATTATCGGGTATTTAACTAACAATTTTAATTCAATATTAACTAAAATGGCAATTACATTCAATAAAATTCAATTTCAATTTAAATGTCAAATTAAACTACCAACAGCAGCCAATAATATTCTTATCACATCATAAATTTAATTTAACTAACATAAGACGGTTTAGTATTTGTGAGTGGGTTAAATCACTCACCTTTGACTTTTCGTCGATTTAAAATCCAAATAAAGCCCAAAATTTGAACAGTCTTAGAATTCAACCAAACTAGTTTCTTGTTGTTTGGAATTTTGGTATGATCCCAATGGAAGAAACCGCGCACGAATCCGAGCTCGTATGGAAAAGTTACTGATGTTAAAATACATGACAATTTAAATTAAAAATAAAATAAACAAAGGGCATTATTGTAAATTAATGTACCTCATCCTAACCCTAATCGCGTGCTATAGTCGAACGAACCCGGAAAGCCGCCACCTTCTCATCCACAAAGTCCGAACCGACTGATGTTGAAGAATCAACGGATGAGTTGTGGTTAGGGGTGAAATGCCACTCGAACCCAGAGCTAGCTGGTTCTCCCCGAAATGCGTTGAGGCGTAGCATTTGACGCGCCGCATACGGCCATCTCCACCATGATCAGCCTTCACCGCCGACATCCCCTCTCCGAGCCACCTCCCCCATGACCTCCACGACCAGCACGACGCCTCGATTGCAGCAGTACCACCACCGCCTTCCCATGCCATTTTTGACAAACTGGACGATCCCTGACATGACCGAACACCTTTGATCGACACTGCTCACCATCCTCTTCCATACGCCACTCCCCGATCGTCGATTGGATGAAGATCCACTGTTGAAATCGAAAACCCTAGCAACGAACGGCCGAAAAAGATCGTTAAATTCTGGCCAAACCGAGACTCAATTGCAAAAACGAACAGCAGATCTAGATTACGCTTGTCGAGAGCTTTCCAACGATATATAATATGACATAGTTTGAGGAGTTTGAAATTTTTATTTTGATTTGAAATTAGGCTTTTGGAATTGGGAATTACGTTTAAAAGATTACTGCCATTTGAGAAGGAAGAAGAGAACATAAACTATACGCATAGGAGAATGAATAAAAGAAGCTGCTAGGGTTTATAACAGCCTATATATTTGCAACGATGGATAAGAATGGGTTGTACAAATCGAATTGGTCGAAAAGATTACGTGAACCCGAAAAGCCCGTTCCGTTCCCAAAACGAAAGTAGGTCATTCAATATATTGAAATATAGGTTTTCGATATTTTTAAACTCAATGAAATTAGTTTCAAACCCTAATTCCATTGTATACAGAAGTTAGCTTTCAAAATCAAATTATATTCATTTAAATTCTTTTAATTGATTTCAACACGTTTCGAACTCGCATGATCAAACAACAAATCTGATCGCTACGAAACTTGAAATCCCATAATAATTCACTGTTACGGATCCAATGAAACTAGTTTCATCAAAATCCGAGACAGTGGCCAAAATGGCTATTTTTACACGTCAATTAATTAAATTATTATTAAATTGGTTTAATCACTTTTAAATTCAAAATTAAAAGTTTACAAATTTCCATCATTCTTGGTTACATAGAATTTATAATCTTAAATAAATTTTCCATGTCATATTCAATATTTAAATATTGCACTAATTTCAGCGTTCAATTGCAACTGTAACAAAACCAAAATTTATTAAAATTTTAAATTCAAATTAATTCTTTTATTTTGATTTCCACTCTTATTATTCAATCAAATATTTGCTTATGAATATATTTAACATTAGTTTACATTTCATTACATTCCTATTCTACAGTTATCATCTTTTACCATATTAATTATAATATTTCAATTTCATTAATTCCATCAATTACCAATTAAATTCCTCATTTATAAATATAACCAAATTAACTTTACAATTATTTCAATTGATTGAAATTACATTACAATAATTGTCAATAACATTCAAACAACATTATTAAATCCTATCCTAATTACTTTTCTCATTAATAAATCATGAATTTTAATTTCTCATAATATTAAATTTCAAAGTCTTATTTAATTTAATATTTTTAATTATCGAAAAATGCAGGTCGTTACACTCTCCCCCACTCAAAAATTTTCGTCCTAAAAAAGGAACAAGAAGGAATTAAGAAATTTGATATAATTTTATTCAAAATAATCAATTTATAAACAATTAATTTCCATATTTAAGTTTAACAAAATTTTGAAAATAACTCAATTTTCACAAAAAATTTCTAAGTCTTAAATTCACAAAAAATTTCGGTAGAGTCTCCTTTGTACGGTTAGGTTCGGAAAAATAACAATATCAATAATTACAATATATATATATATAAATATATATTATATTTCAGTAATAAAACATCCCAAACCATTGGAAAACAATTAAATATCGTTGTAAAACCGTAATCCAAAACGTACCTATTTGTCGGGCAAACAACTTTATTTATGAAACCAAAGGCAGTAGCTATTGCTTCCATAAACCTGTATCTTACTTATATAATCCAAAGAGTTAAAATGTTGTGAAAGAATAATATTTTAGTTGTTTCAAACCAATAACACAAACAACATGTCATATATAATAATCTTATGCAAACAAAATAAGTACAACTAACATATGTAACAAAAGAAATCAATCATACATCCATAGCAACCAAAACAAATGGTTTGTTCAAGTTCAGAAACTTCTCATCGTTCAAGGGTGATAAATAAACTACCAAGTGTATCTTACGCTCAACAACCTTTGGTAGTTACTTAATTGATTATTCATACAACCTTAAACAACTTAACGTATCATTTCCCAAATAGAATTTTAAATATTATTTAAGTTTATTCGATTGGTTTCTTTTTCATCATTTACTTATTTTCATTCATTCATACAATGTCATTTTCCATTAATTTACATTCATTTACTTACATATGTTATTTTCCACTTAATTATTTAGAACATCAATAAATCAATTCTTAAAATATTATATAAGTTTCTATTCAAATTTAATTCACTGTTATTATTTACTTATAAAACTTGATTTCCATTTAATTATTCATTAGTTAATAAATTCATACTTAAGTTTCTTAACTTTTAAATTTACATTCATTCCTTCATATATAGTATCATTTAATATTAAACATATTTATGAATCATTTCATCAATTTCTTAAGTTTATAGTCATTTACTTAAGTGATATTCACTTTTACTATTCAATTTGATTATTAAGCATTTCACCATTAACTTAAGTTTATATCATGTCTTGTAACATCTTAATTCTTAATTTATATATTGACATGATTTCATTTTTGAACATTATTATTACCTAAGTTTCACTTGTATAATATTCCATTACATATTCATAATTAACATTTAAACTTATCTTAACATTTCTGGTAAGTTTTATATATGTTTTAGAATGTAATTGAGTGTTATACAAATTATCTTATTCATTTTAGTTAACAAAAATATTCAATAATTTACATCTTCTAAATTTCATTACCTTTAATTTATAAGTGACAAATCTCCAATTTCTTTGCAGTTTCATTAATCACCTAGCTTCTAATTTCTTGTTTCTCATCTTAGAAGTTTCCAACTATTATAATTAGTTAAGATTTCATTTCATTACAATAATTGAAATCCCTAATTTATTGAAACTTAAGAACTAAATGTCGGGTTCATTTCAAATCATTTTAAAATAACACACACACACACACACACACTCATATCTTTTATATATCCAGTCATATTTAGAAATTTAAAATTAACATTTGTTTATCAAAACAAATGTGTA
Source organism: Allium fistulosum (assembly GCA_030737815.1). Lineage (NCBI taxonomy): Eukaryota > Viridiplantae > Streptophyta > Magnoliopsida > Asparagales > Amaryllidaceae > Allium > Allium fistulosum. Next base: position 14,824,577 of record JASFAW010000014.1, read on the forward strand.
GTAAAGCTACTATAATGGTCTTCCCACTTTGAAACTCGAAAATGAATGTTGATGATGCAGCCGTCGTCGTCGAAATTATTTTCCAACGATAGAAGGGGGGAGTACAGAACTTATTTTCTTTTAGAATTCCTTTAAAACATTTCTTTCAAATCACATTGAAAATATTTATATCCGAAAATACTTCCAAATAATACTAATAATATTTTTTTCTTCTTTCAAAATCTTTGAAAACCAATTTCAAAACCTCGGAACTTAAGTTCTCAAATTTCCAATTCATATTCACTTTATTTGTAAATCCTATTTTGCAACCAATATTTATAAATTTCACTTTCTACCAAACAAACATATCACATACAACTATATCCATTTATAAAAATTATTCTTTTATATACAAATTATAATACTAAGTAAAATTATTTCATTTACATATATTTCAAAAACAATATTGTGTCGATTTGCCCTATTAAGTGGTTAGAAATTGCTATCTATGCCATGGCGTCCCATGTTCCGACCAGAATTTATAAATACTGTAACGACCCTGAATTTTGAACAATTTAAATTGAAAATATTTAATTTATTTTAAATATTTGAACGATGATTTGACTCGAATTTCAAATTATCAGAATGAATTGGCGATTTAATTTTTGAATTTAATCTATTGAAAGTTGAATAAAATTTGAATCTTCAATTTTAAGCCGGTTAAAAATAATTTAAAGGCTTAGAAAAAATTCATATTGATAATACTGAAGATAATAGAAGCTTCAGAATTGAATTTGAAAGCGATTTGTTCAGTTTTGAAATTGTATCGTTTGAAATCGAATTTAAAAAATAGCCTTCCGAGGCACAGTCTCGGAATTTGACGAAACCAGTTTCATTGGGTCCGTAATATTAAATTATTACCGGATTTCAATTTTCGTATCTATCGGGATTGTTTTGTGAATATATGGCGTATAAACGCGTATAAAATTTAATTGAATTCAATTTGAATTTCTGTAACAACCGGGGTTTTACCCAAAATTGTAATCATCAGTAAACGATCTAAGTTGACAGATAATTTGTTGTTATTGTTGGAAAATTTTATAACGATAAAATCTTCGTAAATTAATGATTTAATATCAATTGTTAATTTCTGTTTGAATTGGGAAATTGTAAATCGATTAAAATTCTTTTATCAAATTTTATTAATACGAAATGAATATATATACATAGTTTAGATTTTAACAACATAGTTTAGATTTTAACAACAAAATTAAATACAAAACAAATCAGTTTTAAAAAGAAAAAGAAAAAAAAATAATAAAGAAAAAAACAATATCTTACACCGGTCCATACCTCAAGCCCATACCGACCCATTTTCCCCATCCTTATCTCTCATAAATCACGAAACCCTTCCCTCTCTCCCTCATTCGTTCACGAGAAAAAAAAAAAATCGAAAACCCTAGGAAACAAATAAAAATGGCGGCGAGGAAAAAAAAACTAGGGCTTCGTTTTAAATCAAAGGCGCCGGCTTCGTCTTCCTCTTCGCTCGTTCTTCACCGCCGCGGCGTCAACTCCATCTGCTCCGATTCGTCGAGTAAAGGTGAGAAATTTTATTTCTCACATCTAATTCATACCTCTAGCGTATTAGTATTTGAATCCTGTGATTTTTCGTTCGTTTCTGTTTCATGGCTGTAGTGGTTTCGATTTTGTTGTTCGATTTCCTGACTGTCCAATTTTGTTTATGTGGATTTTGTTCGAACTCTTATATTCTCGAGTAGATGGGTTTCCCAGTTTAGTTTCGTGGATTTCTGGTGACTTCGGGTTTAACTTTGTTGTTGTGATAATGTGGGACTCGGCTTTAAACTTGATTTTTGACTGGAGTCGACTTCGTTGGTCTTCACTGTTTGTTCGATTTCGATTTTGATTTCGTTCTTTGACTGGAACGGTGATTTCTTAAAATAAAACACTGTTAATCTGTAACTGCTTGACTAATTAGATATGACTTTATATATGTGCATATATACATTTGTATGTGTGTATGCATGTATCGGCGAGTCTACACTTACAGTTTTCTTATATATTGACATTGATACTGCGGTTCCATGATTTGCTTGCTTATGTTGTTGCGGTATCCTTGACTGGTTCACTCGTTTCAAATACCTGGAAATTGAATTTATATTGACTTCGGTCTTGATTCTTTTTACTTGAAATTGATTTGTGAATCCATGTGCTTGCTCAATAGCCATGGTTTTGCACTGCAGTTGTCTTCGACTGTAAAAAACTTGATTTTTGTAAAGATGATTTCTTTGACTTAGTTAATGCAATGTTGTTTAAGTCACTTCTGTTCATCCCTGTCATAGCTTGATGCTTGAATGTGTTCACCTGCATTTTGTGTTCTGGTCATTGCTTGCATCACAATCAGATTGCTTTAGTCTTGGCTTCGAGCTCTTTGTCGTATGCACACTGTATTTACTTCTGACCTTTGAGCAAGTTCATTGTTACATTTATTCACTGAATTTGTATGTTGTAGTCTGCATTCACTAAAGACTGATTTGAGCCTGCATTGTAGTTTTCGAGCATCTGTTTTAGGAGCAGTTTGGAATTCGGCAAGCATCACTTAATTGCATACCTAAATATGCTTCGTTGTTGTTCCATACTGCATGCTTTATCCATGATTTTTGATCCATGTGTTCCATTCGGCAAGTTCTATTTCTATTGTATATTTGCTTTTGCCTCAAGCATTTCACTGTGGCTTAGGCACTTGATACTTCATGTATATATATACATTCATGTATGTATATATGTGACTGTTTCATGATTCTCTGTCTACTTGACAGTTTCGCATTACTTGTATGCTACATTGTATTTATCTTGATGGCATTTGGTTTGCTGTTATTACTTCCCAGTCCTCTGTTTTAAGTCTGGTACTTCATTTTGATTATATGATACTGTACTTGATTAAGTGCATTTGAGCTTGTTCTTGAATGTGGCATACTTGATGCATATAAGCTTTGGTCATTTGAGTTCTTCATTCCAGTCTTCACATATGTACATTGATCTGATCTGTTACAGTTGCATGTTGTACACTTGTTCATGCATTAATATTCATGTCTGCACTTGTTCATTTCGGCATTAACACTGCAAATGTTCACTAATGTTGCCACTTGAACTGGTTTCACTGCGTTGAGCTGCACTTGTACGTCTGCATCCATTGCATACAGTTTGGACATATTGATCTTGTTGCAGTTTGGTTATGTGAGGTTGCCTCTGTGTATTTGTAGCAGTTGCTGTTGGTTCACTTGGTAGCTTTTGTTGTTGTTGTCCAGTTGCACTGTTTCATGTTTTGTTGCTGACCTGTAGCTTCACTTGAGTCTTTTGAACTTTGGCTGTTAGACTTGACTTTGTGTACTCGAGGGCGAGGCAGTGCACGTTAGCGTGCACTGCAGCCACCCAAACTCGACAGTTTGAATTGATTTTTCTTTGCGTCGTGATGCATTGATCTTCTATGCCGTATTGGCGAGGCCGTACACGCGTGCGTGTACGGCAGCCAATAACACTGTTTATCTCTGTTGATGATTTAAATCTGCTGATTTATTGTTGAACACTGTTTAGTGTTAAATTTTCGTTATCCGATTTCTTTGTTAAAAGAATTGGATAGACGAGAATATTATTGTGACTGTCGTCTATTTAAATTATTACTGCTTATATGCACTAATAAACTGGTTTGAATTAGACTGACCTGTGTATTATTTTCTTTTGAATATAATACTCGGGTCAGACCGAGTATTTCTACAGCTTGAAGATTTTCGAGCAGCGAAGTTAGAGAGAGAGTAAAGAATCATTTATTTCGAGAAAATTGTATTTTTGAAATTCCGCTGTATCAGTATTAAATTGTATAAACTCTGATGTATATATAAAAGATTTATAGTAATGAAATAAAGATTCATTTGTTTTAAATTGATTGTTATTATCTGTGTTTCTGTGGCTGATTCTGTTTAAACCTTATAAACTAAATAACAATTCGTCTTTTTGAACGTTTCTAGTTGGTTTAATTACCGACTGGAGGCAGTCAAAAGGGGGAATGTTACAGAGTGGTATCAGAGCTTTGGTTTACACAAAGCTTAGTTTATGATGTTTAATATGAATAGTTACGAGAAACACTTTAAAAAGGAAACGTTTTTCAAATCCAAAGAAGTATAAAATTGTTTTAGAAAATATAAGATGAATGAATTTGGAATAGATCTTATATAAGTAAAGTGAATATTGAATATGAAATAAAGATTTTTAACGTAAGAAAAGTTAAATTGAATTGAATTAGTGTTAATAAATATACGATTTGAAATTTAACTAAAGGAAGTTAAATAAAATGAATTTGATTTGATAAATTATTGAGATGGAAAGTTAAACTTAAAGGATAAGTGATTATATAATATGAATTGGGAAGTTTAAATTAATAAGTTGTTTAACTTATAAAATGAGAAAGTTTAAGTAAACCAGTTTTTAAATGGTTAAACGGTTTTGTTAAGTAAAACAAAATCTGAATTTTGAATAGTGATATGAATTTGACTTTAGTAAAGTTAAATAAAATAGAATTTCAAATAAATTTGAGGCGAACTTAAGTTTTATGGTGAAAATAAATGCAAGTGAAGATAAATGAAACATGGCTTAAGTAATAGTGAATCAAATTTAATTTGATATAAAAATGAATGGATAAAGTGATGTAATGAATATGAATTTGAGTATATAAAGGAAAATTCAACTTTAATTGTAAGAGTGAATTGGTGAATATGGTGAGTATAAAAATTTAATCTGAATTGGAATATAAACCAATTGAAATTAAGTGTGTTGAACCAAATTGAATGTAAGCAAAGTAAATAAAATTTGGTTAAGTTGAATGTGCATTGGTTGCTAGTTGATCGTATGGAAATTCATTAAGTATTAATGAAATTGTATTAATGGAATTTGAAAGCTATGTAATTGAATTCAAATTGAAAGGTAAGAAATCTAAATAGAATCAAATTTGATTTGAATTGAAGTAAACTGACTTGAATATGAATTAGTGAATGTGAACTAATTGAATATGAATGAATGTTAGTAAAATCCAATGTGAATGAATCAAATGTGATTAAATTGGAAATCAATTCGATGAATGAATTGTTAAAGAACTAGTTGATTATTTTGGAAATGGAAAACGGATAAAATTATATAATAGTTTAAATTGGAAATTTTGAATTATTATAACCGGTTTATATTGAAGATTTGAAAAGATTGATATTATATTGGAATTTTAAAATAATTTGTATAAGTGTTAAAAGTGAAATATTTAATGGATTTCATAAGTGGATGAAAAGTTTCAGAATTAAAAGTTTTATAATGCAAAGTTATAAAATGAATCGAAGTTGCAAAATAAAAGAATTTATAAGTAATTCACTTATAAATTAAAATTTTGATATAAAACTGAGCTATAAAGGAATGGTTAATAAAGCAATTTTTATAAATTGAAGTCTTTATGAATAGAAATGGAATTTATAAACGTTGTTTATAAATTCGAAACTGACTTATTTTGATAAGTAAATTCTTGTAGTTTGTTAAAGGTAGTATATTCACAATTTTGGACAGTGAATATAATATTGAATGAAATGGACATGTTTTGGGAAAGTGATATTTTAAAACGAAGTTAATTGTTTTAAAAGATGTTTTCAAAGGCATTGAATATCGAAACCATAGATTTCAACATTCATTGTTGAAATAGACGTTTTCGAATATAAGGAAATGGTGGACTATAACACTGTTGTTATAGTAAATGATTTCCGAAAGGAAATATTTTGTATAGTATTGGGATTTATACATCTATCTAAATTTCGAATCCCTATACTAATGATTTTGAGTTGTCGTAACGATGTTTTACGTAACATTCGTTTTAACTCAAATAAATGTGTAAAAGAGAATGATTTCCTTAAAGATGAAATATATACTTAATTTTGATTTAAGTATATCGAATATTTTCAAATGTTGAAAATAAAATGGATTTGTGAATTACTTATTTTTAAATAAGTATGGAAATGTTTTTCCAAATATGAAATGTTGTGAATATATTCCGTAAGGAATAAATGATTTGAAATTCATTTTTGAAGTCGAAGTTGAAAAGTTAAATGAGAATTTGTTCAATTTGAAATTTTTCAAAAAGATTGAATCGTTAAGTTAAATTGAGTTTAACTTCGACATCAAAGACAATTTAAGTTGAGCTTTGAATTTCAGATGATGATTTGGATTGCATGTCTAACATTTTGAATTGATGACATAGCAATTGATCTCTATTAAATATATATCTGTTGGTGGCGGAGAATTTATTCTCTTAGCTTAACACCCTTCTCTGAGACGTACGAGCTCAGAGGTTATATATCGATAGACATCAATTCTGTGTTGAGAATTGACGATGTAAGCGTGAAATCCAAATCGAATGTGAAAATCGATGATAAATGGAATTATGAATATGAATTAGGTTTGAGATAACCTTAAATTTCCAAATCGGCTTAGAGGAAAATTTTGAAATCCTCTATTTTGTTATGAATATGAAATATGTAAGTTTTTAGAACTTATATATATGAATACGGTAAATTTGAAAACCGTTAGTTTGGAAAGTACATTGTTATGGAAATCTTATGTAAGCTTACATGGATATGATATGTACGAAATGTGAAATGTAGTACTACATATATATGATATTATGTTTTCCAAACTGAGGATATGGAAAAGTACCTTCCATTTATTATTAAAGAAGGTATTGGAACTCTCGATGAGTATCCATTTGAAATTCGTAGCTACGTAGAATTTTAGTCAGAGTGACTATTTGAATCGGAAATCCTTCGCGATAGTTCATCGCGATGAGATTAGATTTGATTGATGATTAGCGTAATTTGAGGGGCGAGATGCCCACAGTTACAAGCGATTCCACTGGGATAGTGGCGTAACCGCCGAGTAAACTGTAATCTAATGCCAGGCGAAATTTGAGGGGCGTGATGCCTACAGACACGAGCGATTCTACTGGGATAGTAGCGTAACCGCTGTGTGTACTGCAATCTATGGCGACAACCATGGCGAAATTTAAGAGATGAGAAATCTACAGCCACAAGCGACTCTACTGGGATAGTAGCGTAACCGCCGGGTGGAACTGTAATCCATGGGGGAACGTGCTTTCCATATCCATTTTTGAAAAAGAATTTTAAAAGTATTTTCACTGGGAATTGAAGCAAGTATGTTTAGTACTTGGAGATTTTTAGACCTGCGCCTGGCCAGCGTATGTCTAATGTCTGTGAGAACGAAGATGGACTTGTTAAATTTCGAGTTAGCAAGTATTTTCAAACTTTAAATAGCAAATCAATGATTTGAAATTAAAATTACAAAAATTCCTACCTAATAAATTAAGAAAGAGGATCTTTGTAATGTTTTGAAAGTTCACAGCTTTGGAAGAGATATATATTATATAAATCTCTAACGTGAAGAATTTTAAGTTTGAATCTGAGTTGTAAATCGAAAATGTTGATAAAAGACTTTTGGGTTTTGATTGTAGAAATCATTGAATAAAAGAGAAGATAAACAGAACTAGTGAGATTGAACAAATGGAATGAATCTTATATTCATTTATTTGTATTGAGTTTCAAGCTTAGAAAAATTGAGTAGAGTATAAATATCGATGAAATTTTAACAACTTTTCCTTTTCGTGGACGAAAAGTTTTTAAGGAGGGGAGTTTGTAACGACCCTGAATTTTGAACAATTTAAATTGAAAATATTTAATTTATTTTAAATATTTGAACGATGATTTGACTCTAATTTCAAATTATCAGAATGAATTGGCGATTTAATTTTTGAATTTAATCTATTGAAAGTTGAATAAAATTTGAATCTTCAATTTTAAGCCGGTTAAAAATAATTTAAAGGCTTAGAAAAAATTCATATTGATAATACTGAAGATAATAGAAGCTTCAGAATTGAATTTGAAAGCGATTTGTTCAGTTTTGAAATTGTATCGTTTGAAATCGAATTTAAAAAATAGCCTTCCGAGGCACAGTCTCGGAATTTGACGAAACCAGTTTCATTGGGTCCGTAATATTAAATTATTACCGGATTTCAATTTTCGTATCTATCGGGATTGTTTTGTGAATATATGGCGTATAAACGCGTATAAAATTTAATTGAATTCAATTTGAATTTCTGTAACAACCGGGGTTTTACCCAAAATTGTAATCATCAGTAAACGATCTAAGTTGACAGATAATTTGTTGTTATTGTTGGAAAATTTTATAACGATAAAATCTTCGTAAATTAATGATTTAATATCAATTGTTAATTTCTGTTTGAATTGGGAAATTGTAAATCGATTAAAATTCTTTTATCAAATTTTATTAATACGAAATGAATATATATACATAGTTTAGATTTTAACAACATAGTTTAGATTTTAACAACAAAATTAAATACAAAACAAATCAGTTTTAAAAAGAAAAAGAAAAAAAAATAATAAAGAAAAAAACAATATCTTACACCGGTCCATACCTCAAGCCCATACCGACCCATTTTTCCCCATCCTTATCTCTCATAAATCACGAAACCCTTCCCTCTCTCCCTCATTCGTTCACGAGAAAAAAAAAAAATCGAAAACCCTAGGAAACAAATAAAAATGGCGGCGAGGAAAAAAAAACTAGGGCTTCGTTTTAAATCAAAGGCGCCGGCTTCGTCTTCCTCTTCGCTCGTTCTTCACCGCCGCGACGTCAACTCCATCTGCTCCGATTCGTCGAGTAAAGGTGAGAAATTTTATTTCTCACATCTAATTCATACCTCTAGCGTATTAGTATTTGAATCCTGTGATTTTTCGTTCGTTTCTGTTTCATGGCTGTAGTGGTTTCGATTTTGTTGTTCGATTTTCTGACTGTCCAATTTTGTTTATGTGGATTTTGTTCGAACTCTTATATTCTCGAGTAGATGGGTTTCACAGTTTAGTTTCGTGGATTTCTGGTGACTTCGGGTTTAACTTTGTTGTTGTGATAATGTGGGACTCGGCTTTAAACTTGATTTTTGACTGGAGTCGACTTCGTTGGTCATCACTGTTTGTTCGATTTTGATTTTGATTTCGTTCTTTGACTGGAACGGTGATTTCTTAAAATAAAACACTGTTAATCTGTAACTGCTTGACTAATTAGATATGACTTTATATATGTGCATATATACATTTGTATGTGTCTATGCATGTATCGGCGAGTCTACACTTACAGTTTTCTTATATATTGACATTGATACTGCGGTTCCATGATTTGCTTGCTTATGTTGTTGCGGTATCCTTGACTGGTTCACTCGTTTCAAATACCTGGAAATTGAATTTATATTGACTTCGATCTTGATTCTTTTTACTTGAAATTGATTTGTGAATCCATGTGCTTGCTCAATAGCCATGGTTTTGCACTGCAGTTGTCTTCGACTGTAAAAAACTTGATTTTTGTAAAGATGATTTCTTTGACTTAGTTAATGCAATGTTGTTTAAGTCACTTCTGTTCATCCCTGTCATAGCTTGATGCTTGAATGTGTTCACCTGCATTTTGTGTTCTGGTCATTGCTTACATCACAATCAGATTGCTTTAGTCTTGGCTTCGAGCTCTTTGTCGTATGCACACTGTATTTACTTCTGACCTTTGAGCAAGTTCATTGTTACATTTATTCACTGAATTTGTATGTTGTAGTCTGCATTCACTAAAGACTGATTTGAGCCTGCATTGTAGTTTTCGAGCATCTGTTTTAGGAGCAGTTTGGAATTCGGCAAGCATCACTTAATTGCATACCTAAATATGCTTCGTTGTTGTTCCATACTGCATGCTTTATCCATGATTTTTGATCCATGTGTTCCATTCGGCAAGTTCTATTTCTATTGTATATTTGCTTTTGCCTCAAGCATTTCACTGTGGCTTAGGCACTTGATACTTCATGTATATATATACATTCATGTATGTATATATGTGACTGTTTCATGATTCTCTGTCTACTTGACAGTTTCGCATTACTTGTATGCTACATTGTATTTATCTTGATGGCATTTGGTTTGCTGTTATTACTTCCCAGTCCTCTGTTTTAAGTCTGGTACTTCATTTTGATTATATGATACTGTACTTGATTAAGTGCATTTGAGCTTGTTCTTGAATGTGGCATACTTGATGCATATAAGCTTTGGTCATTTGAGTTCTTCATTCCAGTCTTCACATATGTACATTGATCTGATCTGTTACAGTTGCATGTTGTACACTTGTTCATGCATTAATATTCATGTCTGCACTTGTTCATTTCGGCATTAACACTGCAAATGTTCACTAATGTTGCCACTTGAACTGGTTTCACTGCGTTGAGCTGCACTTGTACGTCTGCATCCATTGCATACAGTTTGGACATATTGATCTTGTTGCAGTTTGGTTATGTGAGGTTGCCTCTGTGTATTTGTAGCAGTTGCTGTTGGTTCACTTGGTAGCTTTTGTTGTTGTCCAGTTGCACTGTTTCATGTTTTGTTGCTGACCTGTAGCTTCACTTGAGTCTTTTGAACTTTGGCTGTTAGACTTGACTTTGTGTACTCGAGGGCGAGGCAGTGCACGTTAGCGTGCACTGCAGCCACCCAAACTCGACAGTTTGAATTGATTTTTCTTTGCGTCGTGATGCATTGATCTTCTATGCCGTATTGGCGAGGCCGTACACGCGTGCGTGTACGGCAGCCAATAACACTGTTTATCTCTGTTGATGATTTAAATCTGCTGATTTATTGTTGAACACTGTTTAGTGTTAAATTTTCGTTATCCGATTTCTTTGTTAAAAGAATTGGATAGACGAGAATATTATTGTGACTGTCGTCTATTTAAATTATTACTGCTTATATGCACTAATAAACTGGTTTGAATTAGACTGACCTGTGTATTATTTTCTTTTGAATATAATACTCGGGTCAGACCGAGTATTTCTACAGCTTGAAGATTTTTGAGCAGCGAAGTTAGAGAGAGAGTAAAGAATCATTTATTTCGAGAAAATTGTATTTTTGAAATTCCGCTGTATCAGTATTAAATTGTATAAACTCTGATGTATATATAAAAGATTTATAGTAATGAAATAAAGATTCATTTGTTTTAAATTGATTGTTATTATCTGTGTTTCTGTGGCTGATTCTGTTTAAACCTTATAAACTAAATAACAATTCGTCTTTTTGAACGTTTCTAGTTGGTTTAATTACCGACTGGAGGCAGTCAAAAGGGGGAATGTTACAAATACTGAACAAAACAAATTAACAGAATATAAAAACATTTTACAACACTAAAAATATGCTCTCTCATATATATACGCTCAAACAACTCATTCTAGGGTATTACTACCCTATCTTTAATGAGTCAAACCACACAAAGCTAAGGTTATCGCTAAACCAAAGCCCTCATACCAACTGTAACGACCTACTTTTTTGGACGGTTAAAATCGACAATAAACCACACATGTCAAGTCAAACCATTCAAAAGAGAGGTTGTTAATGGGGTAAAATAAGAAAATAAGAGAAAGGAAAGAAAACATAACACAAAATCTCATAGCGGAATGACAAAATATAATAATAAAATAAAAAGTTCATGAAGCTGTTTTACAAATACATTTGATTACACTTTTACAATACATCAGAGTTATACATACAGCAGGAATAAATAAATAATGCAGTGGAACAACATGATACAGTGGAATAATAATAATACTAACAATACTAAACTCATCTTCGTCCTTCGAAAATAAGGTCTTCAACACTGAAAAGCTCAGGCTGACCCGAGCATAATGAAAATCAAAACACTCGAGTCAGAACTAAAAGATCTTATTTAAGTTAAATCAACAGTAAATAAATATGAGTGAACGGCTTCAGAGATATCTACGGGATTTTACATCTCCTATACAGTGTATAACGTGCGTGCAATAACTTAAGAGATGTTCGGGATTTTCATCTCCTAAGGATCCGTTAAACTATTTATATGTAGTAACATACGCTATATATGTAGTGTCTATCAGTAAAGTAAAATATTAAAATAGCGTTATGGCGTTACCCAAATCACCCTTAACACATTTTCATATAAGCATTGTAGTCTATATAGTACTGTAAGCTCCAGCATGAACTGGTGGGACACTCAGGGAGCACTCCATAGGTACGACATAAACCAAAGTCGTAGTGGGCTCGATCAAGATAAATATGACAAGGCACGCAAGACAATGCCCATGGTAGGATTCTACCGTTCTGCACCCCCGGATTGGTGGTGGCGCATAGCAGCTACTACCGCCCACCTCGAGATATACTCCTATAATCAAAATCGAGGGTGGCCACCAATAAATCACAAAGTAACAGATATGGTATCGAAGAAGCATGCACGATAGGGGGAGCGACCCTACTTGGTCCGATATAGCTTTTATTTTAGTCATTTTAATTATGACTCGAAAGTCAAGGCTATCCATCATTGTTCTCTTACTCATTCCAGTAGCGTTCGCCAAACCATCCTACTGCATTATGGATTCTTCACCATGTGCACGATTGTTAAAGTGGTTTCGGTATTGGCAGAGAGTATGACAATATCCGACCTTGGTCTCTTTAACAACCAAATGCTTATTTCATACCGTGGTTATTTTATAAAACATTTTCAATAATAAATCCAAGAAACAGTTTATATCTTCATATCAAGATATCCATATACTTATTCCAAAAGTATAAATATATTCATAAATACCAAGGAAGATTTTCTTTCAATCAATTTCAAAAATAATTTTTAAATCTCTCTTAAACCATTTATAAATTATTTATATGCTTTTAGAATCATTTATAAAGCTATTTATAAATTCCCAAAACAATTTACAACTCTTTCCCTTTTCATAAACTTCTATGAAAAATTCCTTTAAAATGCATCCAAATCCCTTTATGTAGGTTCTTTTATAAAACCCATTTATAAAATCCTTTAAACCTTTTTATTTAAATCCTTTATAAAGCTATTATAAAATCCTTTATAAAAATCGTTTTATAAAAAATCTTTTATAGAAATCCTTTTTATAAAAATCTTTTATAAAAATCCTTTTTATAAACTCTTTTATAAAATCTCTACATAACCTTTATAAATTCTTTACAAAAACCCCTTAAATTTTATTTATTAAAGTTATTATAAAAATCTATATTTACTATATTAAATTAAAACTATATTTATTATATTAAATTAATTTTTTCAATAAATCTTTTAAAACTATATTAAATATTTTGTTAAATTAAATTTTAAACTATTTAAATTATATATTTAAAAAACTAAATAAAATTATAAGTTAAAATCTTAAATTTTCATTTAAAACCATATATAAACTTGTAATTTGAAACTTTTAAAACATATAAAATAAATTATTTTCCAAATATAATTTTTCTCATTAAATTAAATTAAATGATCAGATTTATAAATCAAATATACTTTACTATTCAGAAAATAATTTAAAACCGACCAACGGTGTCCGTATATAGTTTTCTACCCTATAATCAAATGATAGGGTATGTATCATTTCAAGTCGAATTAGTTGAATTTCCCGGGTATATATCATTTCAACCCGTATCCCTAATCAATAATTTCCAAATCAATAAAATCGCCCGGATTTATCATTCAGCCCAGAACGATTTTCTTTAATCTATAAGATCGTTCGGGTATGTATCATTTCAACCCATAGTGATAACCGGGATATAAACATCAAATCATTCAAAATGTCAACAAATAAACATCCAAATCAGCCAATAAATCACCATAAATAACTTGTTATCATTATCGGGTATTTAACTAACAATTAAATTCAATATTAACTTAAATGGCAATTACATTCAATAAAATTCAATTTCAATTTAAATGTCAAATTAAACTACCAACAGCAGCCAATAATATTCTTATCACATCATAAATTTAATTTAACTAACATAAGACGGTTTAGTATTTGTGAGTGGGTTAAATCACTCACCTTTGACTTTTCGTCGATTTAAAATCCAAATAAAGCCCAAAATTTGAACAGTCTTGGAATTCAACCAAACTAGTTTCTTGTTGTCTGGAATTTTGGTATGATCCCAATGGAAGAAACCGCGCACGAATCCGAGCTCGTATGGAAAAGTTATTGATGTTAGAACACATGACAATTTTAATTAAAAATAAAATAAACAAAGGGCATTATTGTAAATTAATGTACCTCACCCTAACCCTAATCGCGTGCTACAGTCGAACGAACCCTGAAAGCCGCCACTGTCTCATCCAAAAACGCATCGCCTACGGCTATCTCCACCATGATCAGCCTTCATCGCCGACATCCCCTCTTCGAGCCGCCTCCCCCATGGCCTCCACGACCAGCGCGACGCCTCGATTGCAGCAGCGCCGCCCCCCGCCTTCCTATGCCATTTTTGCAAACTGGATGACCCCTGACACGACCGAACACCTTAGATCGACCCTGCTCACCATCCACTTCCAAATGCCACTCCCCGATCGTCGATTGGATGAAGATCCACCGTTGAAATCGAAAACCCTAGCAACTGACGGCTAAGAAAGATCGTCAAATTCTGGCCAAATCAAGACTCAATTGCAAAAACGAACAGCAGTTCTAGATTATGCTCGTCGAGAGCTTTCCAACGATATGTGATATGACATAGTTTGAGGAGTTTGAATTTTTGATTTTGATTTTGATTTGAAATTTGAAATTAGGGTTTTGGAATTGGGAATTAGGTTATAGAGATTACAGCCATTTGAGAAGGAAGAAGAGAACAGAAACTGTACGTATAGGAGAATGAATAAAAGAAGCTGCTCGGGGTTATAATAGCCTATATATAGGCAATGATGGATAAGAATGGATGGTACAGATCGAATTGGTCGAAACGATTACGCGAACCCGAATAGCCCATTCCATTCCCGAAACGAAAGTAAGTCATCCAATATATTGATATATAGGTTTTTGATATTTTTAAACTCAATGGAACTAGTTTCAAACCCTAATTCCATTGTATACATAAGTTAGCTTTCAAAATCAAATTATATTCATTTAAATTCTTTAAATTGATTTCTACGCATTTCGAACTCGCACGATCAAACGAAAAATCCGATCGCTACGAAACTTGAAATTCCATAATAATCCATTATTACAGATCTAATGAAACTGGTTTCATCGAAACCTGAGACAGTGGCCAAAATGGCTATTTTTACACGTCAATTGATTAAATTATTATTAAATTTGTTTAATTACTTTTAAATTCAAAATTAAAAGTTTACAAATTTCCATCATTCATGGTTACATAAAATTTATAATCTTAAATAAATTTTCCATGTCAAATTCAATATTTAAATATTGCACTAATTTCAGTGTTCAATTGCAATGGTAACAAAACCCAAATTTATTAAAATTTTAAATTCAAATAAATTCTTTTATTTTGATTTCCACTCTTATGATTCAATCAACTATTACCTTATGAATATAATTAACATTAGTTTACATTTCATTACATTCCTATTCTACAGTTATCATCTTTTACCATATTAATTATAATATTTCAATTTCATTAATTCCATTAATTACCAACTAAATTCCTTATTTATAAATATTACCAAATTAACTTTACAATTATTTCAATTGATTGAAATTACACTAAAATGGTTGTCAATAACATTCAAACAACATTATTAAATCATATTCTAATTACTTTTCTCATTAATAAATCATAAATTTTAATTTCTCACAACATTAAATTTCAAAGTCTTATTTAATTTACTATTTTTAATTGTCGAAAAATGCGGGTCGTTATAGAAAATATTGGTGGATGGGTAAGGAGGTAGATGTAAGAAGGGCAAAATGGATGTAAACAGTAGCACCCTTTGTAAAATAAATGTAATATTGAAGACAGGCTTTGAGAAATGATTTTGACCAAAATGATGTCATACTAATTTCCACATCCATCTTTAAGCATCCTTGTTAATTACTTTCAATTATTCATAATAGTGAACATATAACATCATATGAAATGGTAGAAGATTGCTAAATGCACTCTTACTTTAGGTAAGGGGTATTTTATCCTCACTGTAAACACTTCAAATCATACAATGGATATCCATTGGTCAATTTCTTATGGATGTTTCGCATCCTTATTTTGTTGCTAAAAATATGTTGAGACAAACTTAATATAGATTTTCCAAGAATTACGTGATGGTTTTCCAATGGTTTTGCACTGATCTTTTTCCTATAGAAGTTTCACTGTTCCATTACATTATTTACATTTTTTATAGGAAAATCAGTCGAAAAGTTGTAGAAAACTACTATATATTTCCCTTAGTTGTATACACGGTTGAAAACCTTGATAATTTACGGGTTTTCTAGAAAAAAATAATTATTTTATGAAAAAAATATTCATTTGCCAGTAGAAATCCATGGAAAATAGCCTAAATTTTCCTATAGTTATTTCTATTAGTTCAAGGCAAGTTCTTACCGCCTTTCATCTTTCAACACACACGTACATATACAGGCACGCGTGCACACGTGCATGCATGTGCGCGTGTACACACACATATATCACAAACAAACACACATTAATTGTCATTTCCTAATAGATAGTATACATATCACATGGTAAATAATATTAAATAATAATAGATAATAAATGTAAATAATATCCACTACTACTAGAAATATTATGGAATAACTACGGAGAAATGGTGCACAAAATTATCCATGTGTCTAATATGATGAAATATGTTTGAGACCTTATTATGCTAGTTGAATCGAGGACGTTGGAAGTTGATCCTATTCTCCTTTATATGAATAGACCTACTTGGACTGTTGACTCAAATGAGTTGGAGCTTTGAAGAAATACACTAAAGTTTGTAAAAGTTCATTAGGTGATGATCGAGTAATCGCCTTAATGAAAACAAAAACATGATAATGAATGTGCATTCTTAGTAGTTCGAGTAGGTGCTTGAATTAGGGTAGTCTTCGATGTTTAGCTAGTGTAAATGAGGGATAGTGGGAAAATTGCAAACAAAAGAAAGACCTGCGCGATAGCTGAAGATGGGGCCCGTGGCACATCAAGAACTTGGCTTGCCGGGGTCGCTTGCCGCAGACGAAACAAAACATGGGTCAATATCGTCCGCAGCCGAATTCACAAGAATCCTCCAACCGCCCATATTTAAGAAGGACGGAACAGAAAGGAAAGAGATCTGCCTGCACCCCTTACCCGCTTGCTACTGAGAAACTTGCTCCCCACCCCTTCCCAATGATGAAAAGATTGAATTTTGGATAGCGTGATTTGATTATGGATGACCATTTGGTTGTACCTATGGTTTTTTATATATTTTTAAATATTAATGCTTGTTTGTGAAAAAGTATGAAACCAATTTGCATGACTTGCAACTTTTACGGTATACTCAAGTGATCGTAATGATAGGTTCTCTGATCAGGTAGATGTGCCTGAAGTTTAATATTTTTTGATCGGAAGTGATCGAAAAAGTTTTCATCAAATGTAAGTAGTGGCCAGGGTCTTATACTTTTATTTCTCATACTATGTTGTGGTTTAGTACATTATTCCTTTATTACCTATAGTAAACTAAGATTGTGAGGATGTAATTTTTTTACGTAGGGAAGAATGTAACACCTTGTATCAAATATATTGTTGGATTAGGTGTATCGGTCAGTAGAGCAAAATGGAAAAATTACAAAAAATCATCTTTAATTTATTATACACTAGATCTTTTATAGTGTTATCATGAATAATGCTTTTAATATTAAATCACATTTAATGTTTTTATTGGATGAATTTGGTTTGTATTTTAAGTTATGTTGTTTTATTGTTGTATTGACAATTTTAATTTGATTTACAATGATGTTATTTATTTAAAATATTTGATAAGATAATTTATTATCAACTTAACTAACAGTTACTTTCTGGTAAGTTTAATAATAATAATTTTCATATATATTTATATGTATTTATTGAATAATTACTATCTGAATGATAATAACTAATAAATAAATTTATATAAATTTAAATAGCACCTTATCAAAATTAGTATTTCAAAAATTGATGTTATAAATTAAATGAATATGGTTTGTCTTAATTCATGAAATATCAAATATTCGAATCAAACAAATAATGTCTTACTGTATTAACATTGATTAATGATATTGATACATAAATATTTAATGATAATATTAATATAATAATGTCTAATTTATGGTATCAAAAATATTGTACAACTTATTGTAAATAATGTCAATGTGTACAAAATTTAATTACTAACTCATCAACGTAAGATGTGCGTAAAAAGGAGCTCGTATGTGAGAGTTATACTAGTTTGAATATTAAATGATCAATTTGTAATTTTATTACAGTTGAGGATTTTCTGGAAAATTACCTTCTTTCTTATTTGAACCCTAGCCCCCTTACCCATCTTCTTCGCCAAATTTCTTCCACCGCCTTAGACCATCGAGGTCGACACTACTACTAATGTAATGACGCCACGACGAGCACTATTGGCCAGTACCATCGGCTCAGCCTATGGTCGTGATTTTAGAAACCCTAACTTTTGTCATTGACATTCTTTTTGCCGCTATCGTCAGTAAGTGCACCAAAGTCGCCTTAATGCTTGCAAATGATTCCTTATGTCTCGACGCTCAACCACACATCAGTATAACTGCCCCAGTGATGATGATCAAAGTGCAGTGGCGATGGTGGTCGAATGCGTGCATTGTTATGCTTGTGCACATGCACAAACAATAGCAATAATTTATTTTTTAACATCAAAACACTTTACACACAAATATTTTATTTCAACTTAAAATAATTTCAAACAAAACCCTTATATTAATCCTGCAAGTCGATAACACCTTGAACCGTTAGTTTTCCCTAGATTGGAACATTTCTCTAACTCAACCGCGGAGTATCAAAGTCCACTGTTAAGATATAATTCATTTGGAGAGAAAATAAAATTTTATGTATTTAGAATGTGGCCTCTTGATATATTTATAGCATCAACAAGCCATGTAAAGTATCTTACGGTGATCCACTATTCAAGTTATGGCCCGTTATAATTGAAACATTATCTCATTTGAATAATTAAACACATTTAATTAGTTCATAACCCCAAATAATTTGGCCTGCCCTATTTTAAAATAATTTGAATATTTTATCCAACAAAATAATAAAATACATATATATACACACACACATATTATTTATTATATTTAAAATTTTATGTTGGCCCAAAAATAGTTAAATAAATATATATGTTTTATTAATTAATTTTAGGCCCTTTAATAATAATTAAAAAAAAAGTTAGTTAAATAACCATTATATTAATTTTTCCATAATAATAGTTCGTAACTTCTATAAATTATTTCATTAAGTTATTATCGGTCGAAAGCTAAGAGTTGCGGTTGTGTGACTCTCGGATGTGAACTCGGCCTTATTTTCATTTAAATAATTTAAATATTAAATCTTGAATGACATTTTCTGAATAATGGTAGTGGATACGAGTTCAATTGTTTAAAGACTGTCTAAGTAAAATCTAGTTTCTTATCATTTAAAGCTTTACCCTTAGAAAATGATATATTGTGCATGTTTTATCTTTGCCATCACTTTGCCATATAGAAATCTAGAGCTAGGTCAATGGTAAAAACTATAATAATATATGTATTTAATTGCAAAGTCCAACATTAAAGTCCATGGTTCAATCCAATAACTTATTGATTGATTGACTTTCTTTTGTTAAAGGTTTTGACTTTACATCGACTACCAATTACATTGATACTAACCTTCTATTTGAATGATACAAATCCTATTTTGAACAGTGTTTCATTTCTTGTGTTTCAAGTTATAACCAACTATATCCTTAATATGATCATAATTGTCGTGTGATTGTCCATAGTCAAAGTATGCTCTAGACACTTAAGATTCACAACATTCTCAAGTCAAAAGACTACTGCACATCATCACATGAGATCTTTTATTTGATTTTTAACTTGTAGAAGACTCTAGATGAGTCGTTCTATAATTGTTTCAAACAACTATACGTACATAACTCCTTAGTTTCCTTAAGATCATAAGTAATTAATTCACCATCTATCATATGTGTAATGACCTAGGTTTTTAGACAAAGTAAGCAAATTGATTAAACCATTTTGATTTGATTAACTAAAATAGGACCAGATGGTATAAGAGTGATTCTAGGCATAAATGATGAATATTTGAATACGATAGAATCAAGGCCCAAAACTAGTTTATTTTATTCGGAATGTCTGTTAAGTTTGTAAACATATAAAACTTGAAAGAATCAGGGAATGGAAGACACAGAGATAGATCGAGATGGAGAGTGGCAAATTTGTAAATAAATAGGAGAAGTGCCTTTAAAGGCGTAATTTTTGAAAATTGCTCCTCATTTCTTCATAATCTTTTCCCAGTCTTCTTCTTCTTCCTTCATCTTCCTTCCAAGCCCTAACTCCTCTTTCTATCTTCATAACTTCTCCATTCCAACTCCAATTATCACACAAAATACCCTAAATTCAAGTGAGAGTGTCCTCCACAATACCCTTCAGCCGGAATTTATTAGAAGTAATGAGTTGATTTCGAATTTCTGAAATAGTGATTTCAGGTGTTGATTGCAAACTACTTTTTAGGATGTGAGTCATGGGTTAAGATACTAAGAAGACCTATGTAGAAGACAACTAGGTGTTTGTGCTTGGCGTGACTTCAGTGTGGTGCCAATATTGGGTATTACTCTGGTCATTGTGATACCAAAGGCATGTAGATCAAGGTTGGGTGGATACCACATTTCTCACACCTAAGGCCTATAACTATGACTTGGGTGTTATGTTTTTCATTGAGACTGCTGAGAATCAATAACACTTTCATTAAGTGTGGCAGTCGAATAAAGATGGGGACAGTCATCTATATCGGTAACCGTCAAGACATGGCGGTAACCACTTTATTTTATCCAACATATAGTAGTTCGATGGACAGGCCTTGTGACTGTTTAGTATCGATTTTATATAGGTTTAAGGTACATTATGGCATTATTAGAGTTATGGTTATAGGCATGCTATGACAATACCTCAGAGCTTTGACTCATTGTCATATGCACGTGGGCTTGCATATGTCTTTGTATGATGCTCAAGGTAGTATTCTTAGCACCATTGTCTATCGTGATAATTTATTGGATACAGGAGGAGAAAAGCAAGCCTAGGTGAGATACATTTACTCTAGGACTCTCGCACATTATTTTTTACATTAGTTTACATATGTTGTTTATTCTGGGGTACCGATTAGTATATTACTCATGTTATATTAGTGTATCAGATATTCTATTTTGTAGTGATGTTTCCTTTTCATCGGACTTTATATTTGACCCTCTTATATTTCCTTTTTTATCTATTCCTTGAGTAGGTACTGATTTGAGATTGGGAAGACATTACTAGCCGGAGCAGTTATATGGTCATAAATATCTATTGGCATGATTATTAATCCATTATTTTTGTATATGGACATGTCAGACTTTATCTTATATATTAGACATATTATTTTGAAATATTGTATCATTAAACTCCACATGCTTCAAGTGTAATGTATTATGATGATGGATCCTATTATCTCATATGGTTATGGCATTGGATAGACTTTCACATGCATATGTTATTATTATATTTTATCCTTCTATTGCAAGTTCTATACTAACATGTTATAGATATGCTCTATTTTTTTTATTTCCACCCTTAAGATTTTATTTTTAGTACTTGGAAACCGGGTTCAATTATGCATGGATTTTTGGGTACTATAAATGATGGGTTTTTATAATATGAAGAGCATTTTGTCACTAGTCTCAACGGAAATATCGATATCTCATTCTTGATGTATCTTGACTAGGAACATTTAAGGAGACATATTAATTTTATACGATTCAATGCTCGTGGTTACGAACACCTTTGTAACTACAGTTGATTAAATACTTTTCTATGGATTTTCTAGTTGTGTATAATTAATGTATTTCAACCCTTAATTAAATTCTAATATAGCTATATATATAATAGAAAATAAAATCAAAAGCTTACTTTGATTTGAACTAGATTCTCTTAAAGAGCTAAGTTATATATTCAAATTACATAATTGACCTTAGGGCACACAATTAACTAGTCAATCTTCCACTTTCACTTAGGGTCAATTATGTCTGATATGTTTGTACCACAAGTATTGATTTTGACGACAATAATGATATAAACAACGGTACTAATGTTTTTTCAAGTTGTACAGAATATTTTGCAGGATATTACATAGATTTATACAAGTACAGGATAATCTAGATTGAAAATTGATCGGTATAGAGACTAGAGATTAAGATTCAGAGATGATCAAGAAAAGTGAAGACTCGTGAATTTAAAAACAAAGACATAAAGAGTTTAAGATCATAATTTATAGTTAATAGACATTATATGAATTTGTTATAGTCCTTGAATAGCAGCTTTCTTTTCTTTGAATACCGTATCATCAAAATATTTATTTTACTTTCAAAATATATTTCTATAATTATTTTACAAAAGTTTTATAAATTAAAAATATTTAAATACTTATGTTTAAATGATTTTACAAATATCCAAGAATTTTTGAAACACCTTAAAAGAATTATTATTTCCAAAATAAACAAGGGTATGTCCACATACCCTAGCCATGTATGTCGACATATGTATCATTGAAGAGATGTTTTTTAAATTTTGAATAGTTGTGATTTTGGGCTCCATCTCTTTAAAAATAGACATATTCGTTCAAACAGTATACAAAGTGGATTGGAAAATGAATTTTAATAACTACATTTCTCCATTCTTCTTACTCTAAATTCTCATTATATATTTCTTGAAATCTACTTTCTATGCTCTTAAAAATTCATTTAAATTCAAACTTTATTTCATTATATTTATTCTCTAAAATTTACTCACTGATTTGCAAGCATTCTCTTATCAATTCAAAGATTAAATTGCTATCAAAAGGCTGTGGGATATTCCATATCCAAAGCACAACTATTTGTATTTGGAATCAACAACTTTCTACTACTAATTTGGGTGGGTGTGCTTGTTGCATGTTCAAATGAAGTGGGTGTGCATGTTGCTTGTTCAAATCAAGTGGGTATGCTTGTGTTGATTATTTGTGTTTTGATTGAAATCTTGAAACTATTCAGAAAACTTCTGTATAATTTATCAACTTTGTTCACCCACCTATATTATTATAGTAGCCTTAAAATCCACTCACACAAGTATAGTTTGTACTGCACTATTTTCCATATTTGATATTAGAGCATTTTGTTTTCAAAAACTCATTATTTGATTTTTGAAAACTTTAAATGGTTAGTAACACTTTTAATACACTTTTTAACACTTTCGTAGAAGGACAATCAACTGGTAGACCCCTACTATTTAATGTTAGTAATTATTCTTACTTGTCATGTAGGATGAAAATGTAATTACAATCCAATGGTTTAAATATTTGGAACATTACACGAAGTGGATACACTGAACCCCGAACTGAATATTCATAATGGACACCATACCAAAAGACACAAGCACTTAATAATTCAAAGATAATGAATATTTTATTTTGCTCCTTAGAAAAAAATGAATCAATCGAGTTTCTATTTATAAGTCAGCCTATGAAATTTGAAGAACATTGCAAGCCACACATAGGGAATGTAACACCTTGGAAATTTACATAAAATCTAACAAGAATTTAATAAGAAAATAAATTTAGATAAAACAACTATTAAGAAAGAAAATTTTCACAGATGTCTGAATTTGGCTATGGAACTTGCACCATTGCGTTTCTAGTGATTTTCTAGATGATTTTCTGATATAACACTTTGTAATCAGAGTTAGTACGGATAAGTTACGACCGTTGTAATAATTGGAAAATAGAATATAAACTTAAAATGAAAAAATTACACAATTTAACATGGGATTCGATTAACCCATGGAGGTGGAAGGTCAAATGGTAGTGGTCGACCATGGGGTTCGGATAAGACAGTCGACCATGCCTAGTGAAAAATTGAGCATTTTGAACGCCATGTGACATGTTCGAATGGTCCTGATCGATTGCTTTGCGGCTAAGTCTATGATGAGCGAACATGATTACTGAAAATATAATCTAGATTTAATGGCCTAACCTATTTTCCAACCCCTATAAATTCTAGTTTAACTTAACCCTAAAATCCATATAATAGTTCACAGTAACGAAACTCTGCCAAATTCCAACTGAAAGTCTTATGGATCATATATTATCTAACTTGTGTATAATATGCAAGTGTATAAGTTAATACTATAGTAGATAGTAAATAGTAAAGTATAAAAAGCGTGCAAACCAGAGTTTTTATACTGGTTCGGACCTCCCGTCCTACATCCAGTCCCGAAGCTCCCCTTCAGTATTTCCTTTAACCAAACCCTCACTTCGTCCGGAGGAATAGGTTAGTACAAGAAGTATTTCTGACAATCTTGTGTTCCAAATAACACGGTTTTTGACTTATTGTACATATCTTCCTATGATCTCCTTTGAGTATATGAATATGAATGCTTTAGATTGTAGGAAGTGATTTAACCAAAATTATATTTTGATTACAATAGACTGAGAGTATGTAAACAATGTATATGCAAGAAAGTGTTTAGAAATCAAGAGAGGAATGAACAGATTAATTCAAGTTAGACGATCTCTACTTTTCAATCAAAGTAGTATTTATAGATTCAAAAAGGTGCAGATGAAGAGTTGTTACTATGTGAGAAAGTCTATTCACTTTAATGGCTACAACCTTTCATTGAAAGGTGATCCCTTTTTGTTTCAAACAGAAGTGTCTTTTCAAAATTGACAGTTTTTGCACATGGCAGACATATGTGGTAAAACCTCAGACGTCTGTGACTTAAGAAAATTTTAACCCGAGAATTGTCACAAACGTCTGTGGTTTTATCTTAGACGTCTATGAGGTGTAAAATCAATTTTTCAACTTTATTTTGATGCATAAGAAATTGCGTGTGACCATGTATGCATATATACTCAAGGAGACCTTAGCAATATTTTATCTAGGACTCTTTTACAGTAGAATAACCTTACTAATAGCAGTATGGTTGATAGATCTTCGTATCTCTTTGAGTCTCAATATCTTCGAGAATGATGTCTTCTTGTAGCATATACCTACAATCTTGATAAGATATATATATATATATATATATATATATATATGATTGTATAGTTGTTATCATGAAATATAAATTGGATTTTCTAACACCAACCTCTCCTATAACCTTATAATTCATCAAAAATCAAAATAAAATCAACCTAGGAGAACATTAGCGATTGGATCTAGATGGAGAAAGTGGGAACAATTTTAGTAAGATGATTATTGCAATTAGTTTTAAACTATTTTAATCAATTTAAGATGTTAGAAACCAAATTTGAAACATATAAAACCTAATTTGATACTATAAATTGTTAAACATGATATGATACTGTAAATTGTTAAATCTAATTTGATAATGTAATTTGTTAAATCAGATTTGATGTTAGCACACCTCTTTTACAATTAAATTGCAAAACCCTAAAATCAGCAAACCCATAGTTTGTAAACCCAAGATTTAACACATTGCATTGAAATTGAAAACCTGAATTGGTCAACCTAGTAATTAGGGTTCACTATTAACTATTAACAACACGAACCAAATGCGAAAAATGAAGAATAATAATCGGCAGAAAAAAATATATGTATTTTTGACTATGACCAACTCACTCTAAAATCCCAGTGATCGACCGGCTGCGGTCGACCGGATAGGTCCAGTAATCGACCGTTCGAGACGAAAAATGCAGATTCTAAACTCGGCCTAAGGCCTAGGTTAATAAATAAAAATTATATAATTTCAGATAGGAATTGTATAAATATAAATTGTTGTTTGAGTCTACTTTGGGGCTAAGTATATATACTTGAGATAGTATGGAAGCTAATTCCTTATCAGAGACATTAGGTCATTGGGATGTTGGTTAACTGTCAAATACCCAATTTAGAGTTGTTGGGTAATAGTTAAATGCCCAATAGAGAATAGAGTGTTCGACTGGGGTAATGTATTTTGCAATATACGCACTCACGAGAAGGTTCTACAGTGTACGCGCAGCACTAACAGAGGCCCGGTACTAACAAGAGTACTTGTAGGCTCTGACACGACATGATAGAGGTGGACGTCGGCGTAGTATAATAAGTGGCCATATAGGACGAAGAAGAGTCCAGTACTAATGGGAGTCCTTATATGCACAGTTAAAATGTGATGTGATACAAGTAGACAAAAGTTAATTATTAATGTATTTGATGTTTGGAGTATTATTAGTAGATGGAGTTGGCCCTAGAAATGTTATGGTTGCAATTAGTAATTATTTGGACATGTATATTAAAATTATATATTTAAACATGTTGTAATGTATTTAATTGCTTAAACATGTTATAGAATTTTTGTCCATGTTGAGCGATAAGTATGGTCAGCCATGCTATGGGATAAAGTTGTCTGGATGTAGATCTAAACATAAATGGAAGTAAAGAATGAGATTTTAATGGGAGGAAAGTGAAAGACTTTTTTCTCTCCTTAAATATAAAAGATCTTTCATTAGATCATTTGTTTAATCTCTTGCTCCTTCCTCTTTCATTCATGGCCGGCCTTATTGGCAAACCTATTTTTAATTATACCAAATAACATCAACTAAAATCAAATTAAGGTGGTTCAACCGTTGCAACATCGATTGGTGATTCAAGCAATTTGAGAGTCTATTCTTAAATCGAGGTATCACATGATAAGCTAGATCTGATTAGTACAATTCTTATTTCATACTATATATTCATATGTGCTCGCCTATGAACCATGTTATAGTATGTGATATATTTTAATTTCCACTGATTTTGATATGATTTAAATTATTAAAGATGATTTTTTTATAAATTATGTTTAAAATAAATAAACATATATAATGAAATTGGATCTAATAAGATGTGATAAAACTGATTTACACATTTATGTTAATTGAAGTTAATCATGTTAATTATGTCATACAAACTATGATCTATTTAGCATCAAACATATGCACACATACATATACGTATATGTATATAGTCAGTTATTTTTTAGCTATGATTTAAAATTTTCAAATTTTATATATCTAAAATTGTACATATATTAAAAAACCTCTTTTCATTTACCCTCCTCCTTTCATGGCGACTGAAACCCTAATATAGGGTTCCATTTTCCACTTTTTTCAATTCATTCTCCTATCTTATCTTCTATAAATTCATTTTGTGAATTGATGTGTGATGTGGGAAATGTTCGGTCCAAACAAAGGGAAAGCATGTGGTATAGGGAGCAGTACGGTAAATAAAGAGGTTATTAGTGATATTCAGTGTAGTAAGGTGGATGAGGAGGGTTGGACGACAATGAATAATCAGAAAAAAAGAGTATTGTTTATGGATGCTCTTAAATCTAGCACAAACCCTATCCATACAAAATTCCTAATTCACGTGGGGGGCAAAACATGGTTTATACAGTGATGCTATTATAGGAGTGAGCTGGGTAAATGTGGTGGTACAACAACTTTGCTTTATAAAACCAATGATTGAATGGAAGGAAGAGAGGGTGGGTATCTAGTAAGGTGGTGGTTGATGTGAAGTTAGGATGGAAATTATATGTTCTCCTCTATGGAGTAGGTCCTAGGCTGCACTATAAAAATTTAAAAGCCTAAGTGAAGAGGCTATGGAAAACGAAAATGGAATTTTCCTTACAATCTCATGGCAATGGTTTTTTGGTGGTCAAATTTGGTTATGAAAAAGACTGTATTACCATTATAGAGGAAGATCCTTGGTTTTTTTGATAAGAACCTAATTATTATGAAAAGGTTATCCTCAGAAATGAAAGCGGATAAAGACCTTCTCATTTCTATGCCGATTTGGATAAAACTGTCCGGGCATGGTATCAACTTATGAGGGACAGAAGTCGTCAGCGTATTATATTAGTCTGCACAATTAGAATTCTAATTAAAATGGATCTACCTAAGGCAATGAAAAATAGTATCTTAGTTGTTGAAGTTTTGGTGGAGTGGAATGTGGATGTAGGGTTCCCTGGCTTTATTGAAGTGTCTGTGAGAATGGCTCGGTTTATAAGAAAAAATATGAATATGAAAATCCTCCTCCAAGTTGTGAGAATTGTTTTTGTTTTGGTCACCTTAAAAGGAATTCCTAATGGTGAAGACTTGCGTCCGGTTAATAAAAATAGGTGATATTAAGATAGATGATAGTAAGGTTGGGAAGGTTTCATATGTTGATCATGAGGGTAAACCGTAGAAAAGGATATTACAAGGGATGAGGGGGTGAAGATGCAAATATATTGAATACAATTAGGGACATAGGTGAAGCCAACCTACAAATGAAAACTGCTAAGCAAGTTTGATGAAAGAATGGATAGTGGAGCAATCTAAGAGAAAAGGTAATTTTGAAAGTGTGTCGAATGAAGATGTAAAGGAGAAGGAGGATGAAGAGGTAGAATTAGAAGGATGCGCGAAAAGATTGAAGGCTTAAATGAAATTTTTGAAGATATAGGTGTTGATGGAATGAACAAACGGTGTAAAGAGATTCATGAGGAAGGTGATGGGGAGCAGGAAGGTGGTATGGATTCAATAATGAACTTAGAGACTTAATAGATGGAAGATAATACATTATCAAAACCTATCATTAAGAGAAATGGTCCCTTGTCTATAAGAGTCGAGGAAAAGGTACAAACTGGTAATATAGTCGAGTCACGTTATACTTTATCTTTATCAGAATACGAGGAAGGTGCCATGCTATAACCTATACCACTAACCGAACCTACTACTCCTAGGGACGTCTCGTTATCATCATTGGGAATAAAATCAAAATTTCCAACTTCCACACAATTTCTTCCCCACATTGTGTATCTCATAAACATGAAGCTTTGAATTATGCACTAACGAATGTTAAAATCATATAGGTTTTAGGAACCCTTATGTAAGAGGAAGAAATGGAAAGAAAACACAATAGCCTAATAAGCCATTAATTGCACTAAAAGACCAGGCACAACTGGTCGTAAGGTAGTCGAAAAACCTAAGAGCCCAGCCACAAGAATTAGAAAGAGTGAATCAGTGAAGTTGTACCTTATGGTCAAGCAAAACCTTGATTTGAATGACATGGATAAACAAAAAATATCGATAACATGGGGAGTAGTAGGTCAGACAGAGAGTTAAGAAGTATGTTTAAAGCTGCCAATATGTTGGAACTGGGCCAGCCTGTAGTGGAAGAAACGAGTAAATTTAAATTTTTTTAGCGTTTTTGATCTTTATTGGGACTATGCAGCCTAATTCAATTAGAAATTTCTAAATTTACTTTAAATAAAATCATTATTTTATTTAAATTTATATTATAATTTTGTATTATGTAACCAATATTGTATTATATATATACATGTATCATGTACACATATTATTGTGTGTGCATGTATAACATAGCAAGCCGTGTAAGGTTTGACATGTCCGTGTGTAAGTGATGGGATTTACATTGCAACAGATATGTTAGCCCCTTTAGTATACAAATATATCGTTCAAATGTATGCTTATGTGCTTAAGTCATATATACAAAGTATTACAATGTATGTATATATATATATATAGTTTGAAGCCCGTGCCGATGGCACGGGTGTGATTTTTTACTCTTCTATAACTTGTGTCATCATACAACACACAACCGTAAATTCTGGTTGTCTTTATGTTTACTTATTTGTAAAAATTTAAGAAGTATATCTGGTATAGAAGTCATTATTAGAAATGACCCATTATATACTAAATTTGAAAATTTTAATATGAATAAATAATACATACAAGTATATATTATGAGTGTGTGCACATATGTGTATCTATGCTGTGATTAATGGAAGTTTGAAAGTTTAATGTGAGTTTTTATTGTCCTTAATTGTCAATAAAAATGTACAAAATAGTAACTTATAACATTGTTTATTTAATTTAATGGGTTTATTCCAAAAGTAATATCATTTAAATATTTTGAGAAATTGTAGAAATTTTTAAGCCAAGACAATGTTTATCATCTTGGATTATCTAGCACTAAGGCAATTTATAAAACTTAGTAACATGTATTTTTAAATTTTATCAGAATTAAAGATAATATGATGTTTGTAAACAATATTTAAAATTTTCTTATCTACTTTCAAAACTTCCAAATATAAAATGATGGTTGCATAACAAAAATATATCAAGAGTACACAATATTGGTCTATATCTATCTAATCTCTACATGTTTATCATTTTCTAGTTTGAGCGTAACTTTATTCTTAAATTCTTTGACCCATAAGAAATATGGCAATTCTATATTACTCTAATGTTTGTATATTTTAAATGTCAAAATCATCAGAGATATGTTATTAATTATCCAATTTATTATTAAAATTTTGATTTAGTTGCAAAAGTACAAACTATAAACAGCTATCGGCATCCAAGTAACCTAACAGAATTTCCTATTAACATGCCATTATAGTTTAGAATAATCATATGCTTACCCTATTCGGTATAGGAAACCTTCGTAAAACACACTTTTGAAGTTCCAAAATACACAAATTCCTCTTCTCTAAAACAAGTTTTGGCAAATACCTTTGTTTTTTATTCAGCAAAAATGCAAATATTTGCACTTTTGAAAAAATAAGTTTAGAATTTTGATACTATGATAGAATATAAATTTTGTCAAAATGAAATAATAATGTAATTTGGACAAATTTAGAGGAGGACTTTGGTAATTTAACATGTGGTCCCTCCCGAATTTCTACTTTTGGTACACAATTTGACAAATAACCTTCTATTAAGTGTATATTTGACTTTAGAAAAAGGCGAAAAAATTGTGGAAAATAAAAAACCTTAAGGAGGGTAATTTAGAACATGTTTTGACTGTGGTTTTTCTTTTATCAACTACGACTATAAGGATAGGAACCTAATTTCCACTTGAATTTGCTTTAAATTTTACTGAATTGTTGTCAGTATCTTGTTTATGAAGCTTGATAACCATTTCGATTATACTATTTTATCTTTCAACTATTGTTTTCTATACTCTTTATGCACTACATATGTAAATTTGGAACATATTGCATAATTGTTATAGTACGAAGTATATGTTTGTTAAAATTTTGTGCTCCTTTTCCTTTAATTATGTTAATAATTGTTGAACTTGGCGAGTAAGCTTAAATTCATGCCATGGCCTCCTTAAAATTTTCTGACAATTTGTTTAGAACCTGTCACCTAAGATTCTTGCAACGATTGCATAAATATAACTCAACTGAATAAATTATTAACAAAAATACTTAGTACTGACAAATATTTTATCAACCAAACTATATGCAAATGGAGCATGTACAAAAAAAATGGAATTAAAGAAAAAAGTATTGAGAAGGGCCAAGTTATTAAAAAAGTACTCTTTCAAATTTTTAGAAATGAGTAAATAAAGATGTATAGAAACATGCATATATAGACATTAGAATAAGCACATATATAGACAAAATATTGCTTTATGTTCGAACTTAACTTTCAATATTTTTGATTGTCTTAAATGTATTAATTGGAAAGTTTTTGCCTTTAACGGCTTTAATTTCATTAATAAAATGATTTATATTATGAAATAATCTTAGTTTAAAAACAAAAATCTTGCATATTTACATCTTTGGCAAATTGATAGCATGCTTACACACAGATTGAATTATAACTAACTCTAAGTCAGTTAGTGCATCTAAATTGAATTAATAATAATTTTGAATTGTGCAGTACCATATAACTTAATAACAAATTTGTTTATAATATCCAGAATCTTTTATGTGATCTTCATAATGAAGTCCTTGAATTTATGTATGCTTAAAGTCAGTGGCGAAGCTAGCTCATGACTTTAGGTAGGGCCTATTTAGCAAAAAAAAAACTGCAACACAATACCTGGAAAAACCAAATCTTCATGTAGAAGAATAGCTAAAGTTTTGCAGAAAATCGCTGAAAAAAAATTATAATGTAATTAACTCTAATTAGGCATGCATAAATTACTACCACGATTATATTCATATCATACAAACTTCATAAACAACATTAATTCAAAGTAGTTCTACACATTATATTACATTGTCAACAACAAATGGTATCGATTTTGTCAAAATAGAGATGATCACATTAGCAAATATTGGAATAATTGTTGAACAAAATAAGGTCATAACTAACAAATCTCTAAATTCAATAGAAGTGCACTTTAGTCCCATTTCGGTTGTAGACAACAATTTTCATCTTTTGATAACGCAACATAATGGCATCGTCATCAATCCATTCAGATATATCTTTTCCAATATAGGCAACTAGATTGTCATTTAACCATTGATCTACCATAGAATTTCAAAGTCAATTTTTCACTATCCTCATTGCAAAAAATGCCCTCTCAATAGTTGCTGTAGTTATAGTGTAACAACCTAGAATTTCACTACTTTGATTTACGAATATTTAATTAATTTTAAATATTCAAATAATAAGTTTTATAATTAAAATAAAACTTTTTTAAATGATAAATAATGATGGTTAAATAGTTTTCAAAATTTGTCTACAAAGATAATTAGTTCAAAAAAAGATTGAAAATGCGATCGGAATTCGTTTTTCGATTTTTTATCGACTAAAAGTGGTCGGAAATATCATGACACTTTGGTATACACACATACATACATTACAAATATTTTGACATGGAAATGCATATGCATACATGTATGTACGGTTAAGTATGTATGTATATATATAAGATAAGATTTTATTATAAAAAGTTAATATATTATATTATATAATATAAAGATGCTTTTCCCGACATAAGTACAAAACATATTTTAACATGTTGGAACATGAAGTGTTAGGAGGGGGACAAGCTTAGTGAGGTGGAACAAGGTGATGGAGGGTAAAGGATAAGGGGTGTTTAGGTAAAAAAAATTTCTTGCTTATAAATAGCCCTTTCCTCCTTTCATTTTTCCTCCTCTTCCTCCTACCATATTTTCCTCATCTTCGATCCAAATGGAGAAATTCTTTTATTTAAACTATGTAAAATTCCAGTGGCTACAACTTCCATTTGTACCACTTCTTCAAATTTTGACCTTAGTTATGTCAAAAATGCATTTCTTTCAGATCTATTTTCGGACCCATATTTTCAAGCTCAAAAATACTACTCCTTCTATTGACCATATCTTCTCAAAAAAAAAAATTGAGTGATTTTATTTTTTTAAATTGTAGAGGAAAGAATTTTCAAGTACTTTCCTTTTGACCACATTTTGAAATTCCGAGATTAACATGGCCAAAAATCAAGGAGAAGATGACCCATTTTCGAGTTGATTTTGTGGTTTTTCAAGCTTTGCAAGTTCAAAAATATTTCAAGTTTTCAAAAGAGTTTTGCAAAATTTTGGTGAGTAAAGCTCTTTTGTTTTTAAAGTTTGTAGCTTAATTATTGTTGTTGCTGGGGTAATAGATTAGTTGCTTGTTGGATAAATATGATATTGATTTGAATATGCTTATGAATGTTTGCATATGGTATGGTATTAGACTTTGATTTGAAGTCCAAAATTGTTGTAAATGGTTTAAAGTTAGATCATGCTTATGTTCAGGGTATGATATGTTTTGGATATTGTCGGTTCAGGAAATTATTGTCAAGGACAAAATTTCTCAGCGTTTTTGCCTCAAGGACAGGCCTTCAATATTTTATCCTGAAGGACAACTTTCTTTAGGTATCAGTTTTTAGTCATTGATAGCAGTTTTTAGGTATCAGTTTGTAGTTACCGGTAGCAGTTTTTAGGTATCAGTTTTTAGCTTGGTAGCAGTTTTGTTGTCCTTATGAATAATTTTGGAATATGTTTGTCCTTGTGAATAATTTTTAGGAGAATGTTTGTCCTTGTGGTAAAAATATTGAGGTTGTGTCCTTGAGGCAAAAAATATACAAATCTTTGTCCTTTAAATTAATTCCCCCATTGTGGTTAGGTATAGACTTGGATATTTGATGTAAATGCTAAGAAAGTTTGGACTTTTGTTGGTAATGACGACTTGAAACCCTTATGTGTAAACTATGTAAATATGTTTTGAAATCAAAAAGTGTTTTCAAGTTTTCAAGTTTTTTTTAGTTTACATAACTTTTACTTTATGTTTTCAATAAGTTAGCAAGTTTCCAAAGATGACGAGTTCAAAGTAAAGGAGGAAATTTTTCCAAGAAACGGCATCCATAGCGATAGTTGCTATGGAGGCAGTTTCGATAAAAATCCAAAATTTTCAAATTTAAGTTTTCATTCTTGAAATTATTTTGTAAATGTATTATAAACCTAATAATAATTTTTAAATTTAATTAAGGATTTAATAATTAATTAGGTTTTTAAGAATTAATGTAACGACCCGGAATTTTCGAACCCGAAAATTCCAGATAGTTAGGAGAAAAAGAAAAGAGATAGAAGAAAGAAACAGAAAGAAGAAAGAAGAACAGAAAACACAACATCTCACATTCGCAGCGGATTAAATATAATAACAAATAATAGCATTTATACAAAAAAAAAACCTGTATTTGTTAATTACATTTTTAAACATCAGAGTTACAACATTCACAAATATACTAGACAGTTAGAATTAACATGTCTCGGACAACTATAATATATCACAGCTGAATACACTCCATACGTTCCTGCCATTCAGCTCGCCTCCTGAGCTCCAAAACGTCCTTACCTGGAAATCTGTAATACTCGGTCTGACCCGAGCATTACATCAAAGTAACACCCGGGTCAGGCTGGAAACCAGCGTGAGTAAACCCATCTAACAAGAAATTCCAATTTATAGAACTTATTTAAAACCCGGGGTAACTCGTACTTTACTATAAGTAAACAACTTATATAGTCAATACTTATTTCACAAAACAATATCTAAGTATCCAACTTAGTTTAAATGGTCCATATTATCCCAAACCGGCTTATTGATTTCACATATCAATCTATAAAGAATTATGGAAGATTTCAAATCGAAGTGGTTTCGGGTATTTACTAATACCCGACCCCAGTCTCTTCGAATTCAAATGTCATCATTTTAAATGTCCAAGTTGTTTAAGGGTTTAAACATTTAAACTTATATTCAGGATGATATAAACAGATAGATAAATCACAATATCACAATAAATAATTCATATCAATCATTCATCTCACAAAACAGCATATATCATAGATATCATACCCAAATCATCCAGTATTAATATCAATCAATCATCCATAAGTAAGTTTGATAAACTCTTAATCAATTTAATTAACCTTTAATTAAATTAATTATTATCCTTTAATTACTTGAATTACCTTAATCCTAATTAATTACAAATATATAAATTATCTCTTAATGATCTTCCTTAATTAATTACTCTCTTTTAATTAATTACCTTAACTAGTAATTAATCACATTATTAATTAACCTTAATCCTTTAATTAATTAATCTTTAATTAATTAATCTTTAATTAATTAACTTCAATTCAATTATATTAATTATCCTTTAATTAATATCATCAAGTGATTAACCCTTAATCACTTCCATTTAATTACTTCCATAAGTAATTTCCTCTTTTTTTATTACCTTTAATTATTTATTAATTAATCTTATTTCTTAATTAATTAATTTTTAATTAATTAATCCTTAAGTAATTAACTAAACCCTTATAAATTAATAAACCTTATATTTATTAATTAAATTAGTTAATTATATAAAATTAAATTAATCGTTAATCGTTAAAACCTTAATTATCCTTTCAAGATAAATCATTTACTTTAATTACCAAACTTTAATTAATTACATTGATCAACCTTCCACTACTAATTTATTAATTAATTAATTACTCTTTAATTATCTTCATTAATAAATCTTTAATTACCCAATACCCTATTAATTAAAATTTGATTATGTTTAACTTAAAAACTTGTTAATACCCTTCCTTTAACTCGAGACAAACTGGAGTTGCTCGTGCTTAACCCAAAAATCCCGATCAAACTCTCGAGCTACACTCCATTTTTTCCCCGACATTCTTCTTCTTTCTACCTCCTTTGAACCCACTAAACACTCGAGTATAATCTCGAGCCAAGCCTTTACTTTCCCCAAGTCCAACCCGAGACCTCATCTCCTACTTCTTCTCACAACAAAAACTGATACTCTGATACGCTGTGCACCTGCACCCATCCACGACGAAGTTCCGGCCTCCAAGACCACCATTGACAAGTCGACTTCACTTTACCATTCCGATCCCGACCACCCAAATCCTGGAACGAGCATGAATTCGAATTTCGAGCAACCTCGACCCTCCCCTGGAACAACCCAATCATCTAAAGCCTCCACGCTTCGCCACCTCCGATGATCTGGAGCTTCGCCACTTTGTCCAGACCCTCGCCAGAGTTCCTTGCTTCGATTCCCCTACCTCTGACCCAACTCGATACATCGATGATGACGTTGAAGTTCGAAGTTTGACCACGACTAAAACTTGAGCTAAACCCTAAATCGTCGCCACGCCACCGCCACGGTGATCGTAAAATCCAATGAGCATTTTTCCCCAGCTCGCCCACTCCCTTACTAACTCCAGTAGCGATCCCGAGATCCCAAGCCTCGCCGATCACCAGAAAAGCCTCAAAACACCAAACCCGTTCAACACTCGATTCCTCTTGATTTAGAAGCTTAAAAATCATGATTCTTTTTCTAAAAATCATAGATTTTGAAAACACAACTGATTATATTCATGAATCATCCAATTATTTATACTGAAATTTTGATATGATTTAAGTTTCACTGTTTTCTTCTTTTATTTTAAAACTGACTTTAAATTTGGACTTAAAAATATTTTTAAAATTGATATCTTGTTATAACAAACAATATTTGTTTATACATTGAAGTCTAAAGAATATCAGATGAAGAGCATTTAACTTTTGAATCCTACTTGCAATCTGGAAGTGAAGAACAGAGCTAACACTGACATGCATTCAAAAATATTCATAGTATATACACATGAAATCATATAAAACAATCAGACAACCACTTTTACAATTTATTTAAAGTTTTACTACATGCAACAAGGTTTCAACAGATTTTAAAACTTTTAAATAAGAATTGTTTACTCACCTGCTTTGTAAAAGCAGAGAACAGGATCTCTTGATTTATTTATCTGATATTTAGTTTTGATGATGATCTGGAAATACTTTTGTTTCTAAAACTTGTATTTGATCCTAATCTTAGCTTGCTTGAATGTTGAGATGATCTTTGAGTTGTTTTTGAAGATGAAATCTTGCTTTAAACTGAGATTGGTAAAAGTGGATTGTTGTTTGAAATTTTATTTCTGGTTTTAAACCGTGTATAGGCTTTTTGAAAATGAAGATAGAAAAAGGAATGAGAAGAGAATGGATATGTGTTTATATAAGTTACATTAGGTTTTATTAAAAATAAAAGAAAATTAAAATAAAAGTGACACTTGTCTTCTTCCTACTTAATCATCTAACACTTGTTAATAAGGAGGTTTAAAATTTAACACATGTATTTTTCATGCATAAATAAATTTTTAAATGTTTATAAGGTTTTTTTTTTTTTAAATTAATTTCCTAATTAATAAATACATATCTTAATTTATAAGAATAAATCCTTTTAAAGAAAACAAATTATATTCTAAATAAAATCATATATAATATATTTTCAAATCCAAAATATATTTAAGATATTTATCCTTTGAATTATAATTCAAATTCAATTTAATTAAAAATCCAATTTAAAATCAACTCATATAAATATATTTACTTACAAACCACAAATTCACTTTGTTTGAAAATAATAATATTTTTATTTAAAATCTTCTTATATCTATATCTATATATATATATACACAACACAATTACAAATATAAATATTTATTTGATAAGATTCATTTGTTCAATCTATACTTCAGTATTTCTATTAATTTATCCAATTATTATATCAATTACAGATGTCCAGAAATCCGGGTTATCACATTCCTCCCCCCTTTAAATCTTTTCGTCCTCGAAAAGGAACGAAGCAAAAATTTTATTACAATGTTGATTATCAGTTTAATTATTCCTTAGACATCTTAACTCTTAACTCTCTTTATTTAAATTTTTCAAAACATTTTTTAAAAATTTACATAATATTATCAAAATACATTTTATAACTCGATGTCTCAACCAGTCCATCCTTGTTCTCACAGAATTCGGTCATACGTTGATCAGACGTAGGACTGAAAATCTATAAGTACTTAGCAGACCCGTTTCCAACACCCAGTGAAAATATTTTGGAAAATGATTTTATTGAAAATATAGAAAACATTTTTGAAATTGAGGAAATATCTTTGGTGAGAATGCTCTGAAAATCATCACCCCCATCCATGGTCACAGTTACATCACGGGTTACGTTGCCATCGCAGCAAAAGTCCATGTAACTGATTACACCATGGAACCTACAACAGATCGCAGTTACATCCAGGGTTACGTTGCCATCACAGCAAAAGTCCATGTAACTGTTGGCTCTCAGCGGCACACACGATTTCGCTGTCAAAATGAAACTTCTCCCACATAGGTCGCAGTCTACCGATATAAAATCAAACGTAGACAGTTGGCTCTCAGCGGCACAAACGACTTTCGCTATGTTACCATAGTGTCACAGTCTACCGATATAAAATCAAACGTAGACAGTTGGCTCTCAGCGGCACACATGACTTCCGCTATGGTCTGCAGTAGATCGCAGTGACATTGAGTTAAATTGTTGTCACAGCATAACTCAAATGCCTCTGTGGGCACCAGCCCCTCGACTTTCGCTACACAAATAATCCTCAGGAACTAGTTTTGTCCGGACTCCTCACAGGATCAACTTTAGAAACCCCCCTTGGGGCTCAAGGCAGTACCACCCAGTGGTACTCCTGAGAAGTTCATTTCAAGGAAGCGCCTTTTTCCCCAGAGCTATTCTCAAAATACTTTATACTATATACTTATAGTATCTTCAAATCATACCCTTTATGATTTATCAAAATCTCCTTTACACAAAATCGATTACCAAAATCGATAATTCTCAAACTAGGCTTTCCAAAATCCAAAATTGATTTTCCCAAAATCAAAAGCCTTTTCCAAATTATATAGATTCCCAAAACCTTTTCCCAAATCCTCATAAGATCCTTTATATATATATAACTTTGAAAATCTTTGGATCATTTCAAACTTGTATAAAACCTCTTTTATACTTCAAATCTTTTCAAAACCCTTTTTCTTCTGACTATATATTCAACAAGGGAAGATTTATCTTATATACAAAGATATATAACTTTATTTAAATCAAATATTCAAATTTGGTAAATCCTTTATACAGTTATTAACCATATTTTTTTCTCTTCTATAAAATGAGTTCTAATCACAGAAATATTCAACTCCCATTTTATTTCATCATTTAGTTTTCAAAATATACCCTTTCATTTAAAAATCATTTTACAGTTTTTATCCATAAAATATATATTTCATTCAAACCCGTACGATGTACACATATCATCCGTACGCTATATAAATCTGATCTCTCAATCGATCATACAATTTCCCTTCTGAATTAGTATTGTCCACCCGACTTCCTAGTGCGGACTCAGATCTGGTTTCTTGATCAGAAACCGTCATTCTCCTTACATAGTCACAACTATGATAGAGAATATCCAGAACCAATCAAAAATCCATATCCAGGTTCGCCGTCGAAAATCGAGCGGAAAATCCCAACTCGGATCGATAATATTATCTCGAAATTCTGTGTTCGAATCTGGATCAAATCACTATGCGAACAGAATAATATACGTACATCCTACGTATTTAACTTTATTGATTATTAGCCAAATCAATTCTCTTTTCTATTCACATTTCCTTTAATTTCATTCACTTATTCTCAATTGCTTCCATTTCCAATTGAGTTGTTACTTCAATTACAAATAGTCTGAACTCTGACCTATTTAAATTTAAAAATAACTTGAAATGTTTTAAAATAGATAAGCAGTTGAAAAATAGTTATTAGTTTTGTAAAATAGCTATAAAATAGTTAAGTAGGTATAAAATAGTTAGATAATTGCAAAATAGTTTTTAAAATAGTGATTAGATATAAGTAACTGAAAAATAGTAATTAGTTTATAAGACAGTTTCAAAATAGTTAAATAGTTCCAAAATAATTGTAAAATAAGTATAAGAGAGTTTGGGGTTTAAGAAGAAGGATTTGTATAGTAAATAGTTTGGAAAAATAGGTTTATATTAAAACAAATTACTTTGAAAATAGTCCAGAGTCAAACCGTTCAATTCCCCATCAATTCAATTTAAATTTCTACTTCCATTTAAATTGACTCAATACTTCAATTTCCATTGAAATTGATTTAATCCCAATTCAAGTTGAATTAACCTTAATTCCTTTCCAAATTCAAATCAATTTTCATTTGATTTTTTTTTTTTTTTTTTTTAACTTATTCAACTTTAATCAAATTCCAAATTAATTCAAATCAAATCCAATTTGAACTAATTAAATTTAAATCTCAACTTAAAACCATCTCGAATTATATAAATTTGAGTTATATATTTTAAATATTGATTTAATCACTTAAGTCAAATTAACCCTTACCTTTAAATCAAATCAACCTTTAAACCAATTAATTCTGGATCCAAAATCCAAAATTACATTTTAAATTATCATTACTTAACTTATTTTAAAGTTCAAATTAAAAGTTCAAAGAAATTTTATCTTCAAAATTCAATTTATTGCCCAATTTTATCTTCCAACTTTGAAACTGATTCTTAAACAAATTTTAAGTTACAAATTCAATTCTTAATATTCAAATCTTAAGTTTAAAAGGGATTCCATATCCTTAATTTCAAATTAAGGTTTAATTTTCATTTATCTCTATAATGGATATATTATCACAATCCATTTCTTCATTCATTTAAACTAATCAAATTCACCATTTTTAACTTTCCAAGTTAAATTTCAATTTCATCTTGAAATTCCCAATTCAAGTTGTTCATTCTAAACTCATTTAACTTCCCTTAAGTTAAATTCAATTTAATTTAGTCAACTAGACCCAATTTGAATTCCCATTCAAATTTTAAACCTTATAATAATAATCTTCCCATTTATAAATTCAAAAACTTATCACTTTGGGTTTTCATATCATATTCCAATTTAAAACTCAACACTAAGAGTTATTTCAAATCATCTTTGATATTATGTATATCCTCATTTATACATATTTACTTCCTTTACACACCAAGTTATACCTTAAATTTTTAAACCACCTTTGGTTTTAATTAAAAACAAATTTCTTTAAAACAATTTCAAGTTTCTGGATTTAGATTTAAAATTTGACGATTTTAAATTATCTTCAATTCTAATTTATAAGTCATAATTACCTAAAAGTTTAATTCCCTAAAACATTTCATTTTACTTAATCATTAACAAATTTCATTATTAAATACAACAATCATTTATGATAATAACCAAGATTATCATATCTGGAAACCAATTCATTATTTTCTTTATTCTGATAACACTTCTACAAATTCAAGATTTTAATTTCAGTTTGAATTCATTTCAAACTTATCTTTATTTAATTTAAATTTGGTTGTATTAATATTACTACTTATATTTAATTCAATAATTTAACAACCAATTATCTTAATAGAATATTGCTTTATATATCAAATATAATTTTATATAAAATCATTTACCTTTAAAACCATTTAAAATCTTTATATAGAAAAATAACAAGTACGTTCTCTCATATATATATATACTCAACTCATTTTAGGGTACCATTGACCCTATCCTTAATGAGTAATCCCACCAGAGCAAAGGTTCTCGCTTAACCTTCAGCTCTGATACCAACTGTAACGACCCGGAATTTTCGAACCCGAAAATTCCAGATAGTTAGGAGAAAAAGAAAAGAGATAGAAGAAAGAAACAGAAAGAAGAAAGAAGAACAGAAAACACAACATCTCACATTCGCAGCGGATTAAATATAATAACAAATAATAGCATTTATACAAAAAAAAAAACCTGTATTTGTTAATTACATTTTTAAACATCAGAGTTACAACATTCACAAATATACTAGACAGTTAGAATTAACATGTCTCGGACAACTATAATATATCACAGCTGAATACACTCCATACGTTCCTGCCATTCAGCTCGCCTCCTGAGCTCCAAAACGTCCTTACCTGGAAATCTGTAATACTCGGTCTGACCCGAGCATTACATCAAAGTAACACCCGGGTCAGGCTGGAAACCAGCGTGAGTAAACCCATATAACAAGAAATTCCAATTTATAGAACTTATTTAAAACCCGGGGTAACTCGTACTTTACTATAAGTAAACAACTTATATAGTCAATACTTATTTCACAAAACAATATCTAAGTATCCAACTTAGTTTAAATGGTCCATATTATCCCAAACCGGCTTATTGATTTCACATATCAATCTATAAAGAATTATGGAAGATTTCAAATCGAAGTGGTTTCGGGTATTTACTAATACCCGACCCCAGTCTCTTCGAATTCAAATGTCATCATTTTAAATGTCCAAGTTGTTTAAGGGTTTAAACATTTAAACTTATATTCAGGATGATATAAACAGATAGATAAATCACAATATCACAATAAATAATTCATATCAATCATTCATCTCACAAAACAGCATATATCATAGATATCATACCCAAATCATCCAGTATTAATATCAATCAATCATCCATAAGTAAGTTTGATAAACTCTTAATCAATTTAATTAACCTTTAATTAAATTAATTATTATCCTTTAATTACTTGAATTACCTTAATCCTAATTAATTACAAATATATAAATTATCTCTTAATGATCTTCCTTAATTAATTACTCTCTTTTAATTAATTACCTTAACTAGTAATTAATCACATTATTAATTAACCTTAATCCTTTAATTAATTAATCTTTAATTAATTAATCTTTAATTAATTAACTTCAATTCAATTATATTAATTATCCTTTAATTAATATCATCAAGTGATTAACCCTTAATCACTTCCATTTAATTACTTCCATAAGTAATTTCCTCTTTTTTTATTACCTTTAATTATTTATTAATTAATCTTATTTCTTAATTAATTAATTTTTAATTAATTAATCCTTAAGTAATTAACTAAACCCTTATAAATTAATAAACCTTATATTTATTAATTAAATTAGTTAATTATATAAAATTAAATTAATCGTTAATCGTTAAAACCTTAATTATCCTTTCAAGATAAATCATTT
This sequence comes from Allium fistulosum, assembly GCA_030737815.1. NCBI lineage: Eukaryota > Viridiplantae > Streptophyta > Magnoliopsida > Asparagales > Amaryllidaceae > Allium > Allium fistulosum. Next base: position 14,867,998 of record JASFAW010000014.1, read on the forward strand.
ACTTTAATTACCAAACTTTAATTAATTACATTGATCAACCTTCCACTACTAATTTATTAATTAATTAATTACTCTTTAATTATCTTCATTAATAAATCTTTAAATACCCAATACCCTATTAATTAAAATTTGATTATGTTTAACTTAAAAACTTGTTAATACCCTTCCTTTAACTCGAGACAAACTGGAGTTGCTCATGCTTAACCCAAAAATCCCGATCAAACTCTCGAGCTACACTCCATTTTTTCCCCGACATTCTTCTTCTTTCTACCTCCTTTGAACCCACTAAACACTCGAGTATAATCTCGAGCCAAGCCTTTACTTTCCCCAAGTCCAACCCGAGACCTCATCTCCTACTTCTTCTCACAACAAAAACTGATACTCTGATACGCTGTGCACCTGCACCCATCCACGACGAAGTTCCGGCCTCCAAGACCACCATTGACAAGTCGACTTCACTTTACCATTCCGATCCCGACCACCCAAATCCTGGAACGAGCATGAATTCGAATTTCGAGCAACCTCGACCCTCCCCTGGAACAACCCAATCATCTAAAGCCTCCACGCTTCGCCACCTCCGATGATCTGGAGCTTCGCCACTTTGTCCAGACCCTCGCCAGAGTTCCTTGCTTCGATTCCCCTACCTCTGACCCAACTCGATACATCGATGATGACGTTGAAGTTCGAAGTTTGACCACGACTAAAACTTGAGCTAAACCCTAAATCGTCGCCACGCCACCGCCACGGTGATCGTAAAATCCAATGAGCATTTTTCCCCAGCTCGCCCACTCCCTTACTAACTCCAGTAGCGATCCCGAGATCCCAAGCCTCGCCGATCACCAGAAAAGCCTCAAAACACCAAACCCGTTCAACACTCGATTCCTCTTGATTTAGAAGCTTAAAAATCATGATTCTTTTTCTAAAAATCATAGATTTTGAAAACACAACTGATTATATTCATGAATCATCCAATTATTTATACTGAAATTTTGATATGATTTAAGTTTCACTGTTTTCTTCTTTTATTTTAAAACTGACTTTAAATTTGGACTTAAAAATATTTTTAAAATTGATATCTTGTTATAACAAACAATATTTGTTTATACATTGAAGTCTAAAGAATATCAGATGAAGAGCATTTAACTTTTGAATCCTACTTGCAATCTGGAAGTGAAGAACAGAGCTAACACTGACATGCATTCAAAAATATTCATAGTATATACACATGAAATCATATAAAACAATCAGACAACCACTTTTACAATTTATTTAAAGTTTTACTACATGCAACAAGGTTTCAACAGATTTTAAAACTTTTAAATAAGAATTGTTTACTCACCTGCTTTGTAAAAGCAGAGAACAGGATCTCTTGATTTATTTATCTGATATTTAGTTTTGATGATGATCTGGAAATACTTTTGTTTCTAAAACTTGTATTTGATCCTAATCTTAGCTTGCTTGAATGTTGAGATGATCTTTGAGTTGTTTTTGAAGATGAAATCTTGCTTTAAACTGAGATTGGTAAAAGTGGATTGTTGTTTGAAATTTTATTTCTGGTTTTAAACCGTGTATAGGCTTTTTGAAAATGAAGATAGAAAAAGGAATGAGAAGAGAATGGATATGTGTTTATATAAGTTACATTAGGTTTTATTAAAAATAAAAGAAAATTAAAATAAAAGTGACACTTGTCTTCTTCCTACTTAATCATCTAACACTTGTTAATAAGGAGGTTTAAAATTTAACACATGTATTTTTCATGCATAAATAAATTTTTAAATGTTTATAAGGTTTTTTTTTTTTTAAATTAATTTCCTAATTAATAAATACATATCTTAATTTATAAGAATAAATCCTTTTAAAGAAAACAAATTATATTCTAAATAAAATCATATATAATATATTTTCAAATCCAAAATATATTTAAGATATTTATCCTTTGAATTATAATTCAAATTCAATTTAATTAAAAATCCAATTTAAAATCAACTCATATAAATATATTTACTTACAAACCACAAATTCACTTTGTTTGAAAATAATAATATTTTTATTTAAAATCTTCTTATATCTATATCTATATATATATATATACACAACACAATTACAAATATAAATATTTATTTGATAAGATTCATTTGTTCAATCTATACTTCAGTATTTCTATTAATTTATCCAATTATTATATCAATTACAGATGTCCAGAAATCCGGGTTATCACAATTAATAATTAGTTAAGTATTAAACAAGATTTATTAACTTTAATTGATGAAGTTTAGTTTCTAATCAATTATCTTTTAAAGATAAGATTAATTTTAACAAATTATTAATTAATTATAGGGTTAATTATTTATTTATTTAATTAATCAAGTGTTTAATTACTTTAAATTATAAATTAATTAAGGTTTTAAATTATCGTTAAATTATTTGTTTAAGGTTTAATTTATTATTTAAGTTTTAATTAAAGATTATTTAATTAATTAATTGAGATTTATTCATATTTAATTATTAGTAAAGGTTTTAAATGACTGTTTAATAATTAATAAAGGATTAATTAAGGGTTTAATTTATAAATAAATTATTCATTAAAGGTTTAATTATTTATTAATTTATAATTAAATTAAGTTGAAATTTAATAAAGATTAATTATGATTTAATAAGAGTTTAACTTGTAATTAATGATTTTAAAATGGAGTTTTAAGTTTTTAATCCTTGTTTTTCAAGAATCAAATTGTTTTATGGGGAACATCTTTTCAATGATTGTTTGAACACAAGGAATTCAAATGTCGATACCATTAAGTAGAAAAAAACAACTGTGAATATTTGATTATGAGCGGTTGTTTTTGTGTGGACATCTAATAGCAAAATAAATCCCCGTTCTGCTATAAGGTAATTGATTTGATTGTTGTGGACATATATTAGTAGAATAAATCCCCGTTCTGCTATAGATTGGTTGCTTGATTGTATGGATATATATGTTAGCAGAATAAATTCTCATTCTGCGGTAAGTTAATTGTTTGATTGTTTGGACATCTATTTAGCAGGACAAATCACCATCCTGCTATTATGTTATTTGGACATGTATATGCCAGTTAGTTTGCATTGACATGTTATTTCTTGATTTGGATATGAAGTGTATTTACATATATGTTGACTTATGTAAATAAATTATTGAATGACTTGAAAGTGAAATTGAAATTAATGGTAACTTAAATAAGTACTAATGGGATTGCTAAGCTCTTTTTGAATTTATAAAGTATGGTTTTGAATTACCCATTCATTAATCAATTTGGGTTTAAATTTTATAAATGATTTTCAAGTTATATAATTATTTTATAAAGGTATTTATAAATAATAACTTGTTTATAAAAATGGGTCTTACTAAGTAAAAAGGTTTATTTAAGTGAGTTAAAAGGATGAGTTGCAAAAGATATTTTCTAAAGGATTTTTCTTAAAGAAGATTTATCTAAGGAATTTTAAATGGGGAAATGTTTTATAAATGTTAGAAGTTTGTAAAGAGGTTTTGTAAATTGACTGTAGACTTATAAAAGTGTTTTATTAAATTAACTTTGGAAATTTATAAGTCATTCGAATCATGAAGTGAGCTTTTAAAAAAGGAATTATTACGAAGGATAATAGGTTTGGTTTATAGTAAGTAATGTTTTCAAAAGGAATTTGAAAAGAGAGAATTTTCCAAATGTTTCGATAATATACTTATACCGCTAAGATAAGTATAAATGTTTCCCAAGTATAAAAAGAAAGTAAGGGTTTTGGGAATAGTGTTGTGTAAAGATCTTTTGATCAGGTTTTATAAAGTGATTTTATTAATTAAAGATTAATTAATAAAAGCTTAATGGATCCCATATGGAATTGAATATGTTGAATGATTGTTTATTTGGTAGTTAAATAACCGACTATCAAAATCTGGACCTAAACATAACTTTGGAAATATCCAAGAGAAACACGTGAGTTATATGGTACAGTCGTCTCCAATGATGTTGTACTGTGCATATAAATCTCATTTCTTTCTTTTAGGATAAATGATAAGGAAATCCATCCACAAATGGTTAGGAGGTGAACTCCGCTCTTATCTTTTATCTGCTTGTTTCCTAAAGAACCTGGCTGAGTTTACCGGAAACTATCAGAAGTTGTTTCAAAGAGACCGGAATCAAATATATTATCTGAAAACCACTTCGATCCAACTCAAGCGTTTCGAAATGAAAGCATCTTGAAGAGCATGGAACCGAAGATGGAGCCAATGAAGTACAAAGGCTGCTTGCTATTAATCCTAAGGATTATTCCAAAATGGATGTAGTAGAAGTAGTGCCTTCGGTTTTTCCTCATCCTAGACAACCCGTATGGATGAATGCTGGCACAACGTTGCTGCTTGGAAGGTAGTGTTAGCATTACAAATGGGATTGCTATTCAAAAGGTAACACGTAGTCTTAAGTCTCATCAATCGGGAATGACTAAAATCAAGGGAGATGCAGCAAGGCTAAGTGGGTCGCTCCCATTAGGGTATGTCATTAACCTTCTAGATACATCTACATATTTATGGATTGGTTGTGCATGAGATCTCAATAAAAAAGGGTTGCAAAGCAACCGGGGTGATGACATATTCGGTATCATCCAGTAAGGAGTAGGCCAGTCTTGTGTAGGCAGGAGATCCTTGCGAGGTCCTCGGTACATTTTCTAGACGTGTACCGTGATAGGTGGTACCCCACTGCCTTGTCATAGTATGGAATCCAATCGCCAATACGTGCCTTTACGGTTTTGATTGTAGAGCCTAGTATGTTGGAATTTAATAATGGTAACAATTTCGGCTATTTTTATATATTTATTTTAAACGCTTAGACATTATTATAATATCACTAGATTTTCGATAAAAAGTGTTTTGGTTATCGTAAGGTAAAAACTCATCCATGCTTATATGCGGCGTGGTCTTACGAGATACTTTTGATTTTAAAAGGGTTTTAAACATAATAATTCAATTGTTTGAGTTCACTCGCACCAGACCCATGTCTGATTCGGAGTTTTAATTTTTTTTCCCTAAAACTCTTACGTGCTCAAGTTTTTATGGGAAGCCAAGTAGTTCAGGTTTTCCCACGGATGCATTTTAAAAGAGCTTGGAGCAGGAGGCTTTATCGATAGCTAGTTATTATCTTGTTTTTCGTTGTATTATATGTATCTTGTATCAATTAGTTAGGGACGGGATGTTATAACTATCCAAGGGTAGAATTGTATTAGTATGACTCTGATGTATCATTTTTGAAATGACTTTGTAAAGTATTATGATTAATATATGTTATTCCGTTGTGTTGTGAGATTCTACGATTGTTTTGTTCTTCTATCTTCTTCTTTCACCCCTAACAATCTGTCTTTCTGGCACATGAATGCTTAACACGCAATACAGTGGACGTATTAGTATCGATTTTCGAGGGTTGAAAATCCCGTTCGTTACATACAGGCAAAGTCAATGCGAGTTGCAAAAGTAAATACACCAATTGAAATGTTTTCACTTTCTTTAACTCTACCATCTTTTGGAAAAGATCTCCAGTAGATTTTAAATTTGAAAATCGTGTATCCATACGCATATCAATAATGTAAGTTTTAAGTTGATTATCAAGCATTGAAATTTGTATGTTCGAAAATTCAATCGGGTAATATTCAGCAATTTTCAATAAACGATTTTTATCAAATGCAGAAAAAGAATTTCGAGGATCCAAATATGCTACACAACGTAATAATTCAGTAGTGCCAACTGTAAATCGATTATTCAACTCTAATAGCTACATGTCAAGAACAGTGTAGTATAGATCCACTTGATAGTGTCGTAGATTTGTAATCGTTGATTGGTTTCGCCTTGAACAATCAGATGAAACAAAAGACTCATCCATATTTGGAATATCGATATCATGTTTACCACAAAACATATTTATATCATGTATTAAAAAATCTCATGTATGATCTCTCATTTCCTGTAAGCTTTGCTTTGAAACTTCAACTAAATTCATGGCATTAACGATATCTTGGTCCTTTCTTTGCAATGCTTGTGATAGTTCATTAGTAATGCCCAATATAGTCTTCGTTAAATTCATGTTGAATGCAAATTCAAAAGTATTGACTACATTTAATAAAGTACTTGCTTTAGCTTTTTGTTTGGATCTAACACCATCATCCTCCATAGACTTGATAACTATATTTACAATCGAAAATATACTTATTAAATTTACTATTGAAGCATAATGTGATCCCCGTCTAGTATCTCTCGGCCTTTTGAGGCCAAGCTCTTGATGTTTTCCTCGACCGCTGGCTATTTCATTACGGTTAAGAGCTTCTATAATTTGAAGCGCTTGTTGTTATCGAAGAATGTCTCTTTATTTGCATGAAGCACCAGCCACATTGGATACACTTGTTATGGTATTAAAGAAAGCTCCAACTTGAATATGCGTTTTAGCAACCGCAACTAAAGTTAGTCGAAGTTGATGCGCAAAGCAATGCACAAAATAGACATAAGGATTATTTTGTAAAATAAGATATTTAAGTCTATTTAACTCTCTACTCATATTGCTAGATCCATCATATCCTTGACCCCAAACTCTAGACAATGATAGTCCATATTTATTTAACAAATACTCAACTCTAAGTTTCAATGTAACCGCTCTAGTATCACCGACATGTACAATACGTAAAAATCGTTTAACAACACGTCCATGAGCATTAACGTAGCGAATAACCGAAGCTAGTTGTTCCTTAATAGATACATCTCTAGATTCATCAACTAAAATAGCAAAAAATATATCGTTAAAGTATTTGATAATGGATTTTGTAGTCTTCTCCACAATACAATTAGCAATATCCTTTTGAATTTACGGAGATGTCATCTTATTATTGGATGAAACATTTTGTAAAACAACACTTTTTATTCCCTCATTGATTGGAAATAAATTGTCAAAGTTCTAAGAAATTGCCGCGATTCATACTCTTTTGATTCATCATGCCCTCGGAAAGCTAATTCTTGTTGTTGTAAAAACCGCACACAATGAACCGATGTCTTTAGTCGAGTTACCATCGTGCTCTTAGACTATTTGGGGTTGTGCTTGTTTCTGAAGATTATAGAAGATAGCTACAAACTTTTGGGCATAGCTGGATTGCATTGTCTTGCCTATTAATTTTTTTTGGAAAAGCATATTAATTTAAAATGCAACAATAGCTCTATTGAATTATTCATTGTACATGATATAGAATGTGCTTGGATGGGTCCTTATCGCAAGTAGATGAGGTTCAGAATCATCAATTGGTCTTTTTATCAAAATGTAATGAGAATAGTGCTTTATTTCATTCAATCAAGAACACAATCGTGTTATTGATGAAAAAGATTGAATGAGAAGTTAGTTTAGTGATATTTGTCCCATATCCTAGGAAAGGTATTTGTCAAATTATTATTGGTCACTTTGACGCAAACTATGAAAAAAACATAAGACAAATTAGTTTCTTTGTTTCCTTTTCCAATGGTATATGATAAGCAAACAGAAAGGGTAAGGATGTGTTTGTAGCGAACGAAAGCGGGACATTTGAACGAAGTATTTGAATGGGATATTTGGGTGTGGTGGATTGTTGAATGGGGTATGCATTTGCGGCTACGAACGAGGCATTTGAGTGGGATATTTGAGCGAAGTATTTTAATTTGTGATTTCTAATTTAATTGATTTAGAGTTAATTAATTATTTATTTTGTAGTATAATATGTGTTTAATTAAAATGAAATAAGAGCACAGAAATTGAAATACATGCAAATTAATTATAAAATACTAGTAAATGCTAATGAAATTATACAATCAATCAATAGTCCTGTTGTAACAATTTCATCTCTTATATTATTTTGAATTGTTGCCATTTCATTGTTTCCATGTCGTTGAACCCCTTCAATTGCTCTGTTTGTTGCATTTTTCGTACAATAGTATTCCTCTAGGTATTTCTTTGAAATAAGATCGAGATCATTATCATAAGCCATAAAATCTGAATCACCATTGCTGTATTTGCGTATGAAATTATGAATAGCCATTGTAGATACAATAACTTTTACTTGAGTTTCGAATGAGTATGTTGACATATTCTTAAAAATGATAAATTTTTTCTTCCATATTCCAAAGGTTCTCTCAATTACCATACGTAAACTCGAATGGTAGAAATTAAAATTTTCATTTATTGGTTGATTTGCGATTCACGAGTATGAGAAATATGATATCTAGCATTACAATATATGGTAAATAACCAGTTTGAAGTGGAAAACTTGAATCAATTACATAATACTGTCGAGATGGAGGATGTGGAAAGTCGATTTAAGAGCGCTACAGCTATATTGTATAGGAATATGACAACTGTTTCTTTGATACCGACGTTTTCTGTTATAATCAGACCATAATTTTGCAGCTTATTGTATAACGAGAGAAAACAAAGTCTTTTCATTCGGAAATTTCTTTGATAGCATTCTTGATAGTAATTCAATATGTCTTTCATCCACATTAAACCGGTATATTTTAATGTGTGAATTTGAATGATATCGCTCCTTCTTCTACGTAAATACGTGGCTATAACAGCCACATCTAGTGCATCTTTCTAGTCAGAATCTGATTCTGAAGCAACCGTTGTTGGTGTATGTGGAAAATGTTTAAAGTAGAGAGCTGGAGAGGAGCTGAAAGGGGAAGAAGAAGGGAATAGGAGATGAAAGAGGAAGATGGAATGGTGTGGTGAAGAAGTGGTGGAAGAGGGGAAAGATTTGTAGCTGCGGATTAGAAGTTATCGTTGGCGTCCGACGCGTCAGCTGCCAATGACTCATTTTCCTTCAACCACCAATGAGACTGGGGAAGGACTTGGCACCGTTGGAGCGTTCGACGTATCGGACGCGTCATCAACGGAACGTGCCACAAAATGGCAGCGAACGACATCTATATTTAAACAGAATACCACAACAGTAGTAATTATTAATGGTAGAAAAGAGTCGTATGATTCAATATAACATACTCATCTTATTAAGCTCTAATTAAACCTTCTTCCAAAACTCAGAACGACCAAATATGCAGCACCTTAATTTTTTTTATTATAAGTTATCATCTTTGAAAAAAAATAATTTGAGGAATTGAGTATATTAAATGAAAGATTTCAATTTCCAAAAAAAAAAACTAATAAAAAGACCAATAAGATTATTTTTCTGACATTGGATAGTGCTTGAAAACATGATATCTGTGTTATCTTTGACAACATATATATATCAATCCAGCCTAATTAAATACAATGTCAATCTTTTGATATTGCAGAGTATGCATCTCCTATCTACGACTTTGTTGTTAGATACTTGCATTTGAAAAGCATGCATCCAGCATGTGGTTCCCATGCAGGTTTGAATTACAAGGGCATGCCAAATAGAAATCAAAATTTCCATTTATCTTCCAAACTATATTGGCTACAGAAACAATTAAACAAACAACTAACGTGATATTTACAAATCCAATCCAATATTCAGAGAGGTAACACGGAGAGCATGAGCACTAACTAAAAGCATAATATGACATGAATTCAGGATCTGAAGGAAAAACAAATATAAACATGCAGTTAAAAAAAAACAGAAACTAACACGGGGATTATCAATCAAGAGAAAATAATACCATTTTCACACTGAATTCGCAAAAGACATGAGAAGCACTACCAGCACAAAGCTCAAAAAGCACAGCTCTAAAAAGTGGTAACTTTAACTTGTAGCTAATAAAGAAAAAAGAAAAAAACATACAGTTGCAAAGTTCAGATAAGTGCATTGCCATTTAAGATCTCTTAAATGTTCTTATTGAGACTCTAACGTCTAGTGAGTGCTCTTCTCCTCTTCCATGCAGACAGTATTGCAGAACAAACTAAAAGAACACTCAAAATTGCAACGTATAGCAAAATAACATTTAGGAAACCATATTCATCACCTTGTCCTGTCCATGGCAAGCCTCCTATGTTTATTCGAAATACTGCACCACAAGAAAAATTGCATATATAAGTAGAGTACCAACAATGTTACTGAGTTATGACCAAGTTGAACTAGATTAGGGTAAAGACAACTTACTTCCTCCGACAAAAGACAATGCAAAGGATACCATGGAGCAAAAAAATATACAATAAAGTTTTCGATCTCTTTGCTTGGCTTCCCAACAATCAAGATCAGCCTCCGCTGCAGTTACTCGACTTACAAGAAAACGGAGTCTCTCTTTTAGCCTTCTAAGTCTACCTATCAGTTCTCCAAATGCTACAGCATCTTCGCTTGTGAACCAGATTTTGGTGGCACATTCCTCTCTCACAGCAGAAAAGACTTGCTTGCCATACTCAACTATCTGCATTGCAACAACTATTGTGATACATGTAAATATGATCAAAGAAATCGTATATCTTTTCTTGTTTTTTTGATTTCACAGGTCCTCTTATATGAGAACAATGTAAACTACAATTTATATGCAATGGAAAAAAAAATGTGAATTCACTAGCCTGTATAAGTCGTTGTAAATTGAGGTGCATTTTTAAACATTTTCTGTCATCCAAAATTTCTTTCTCCAGCATAGAATCACCTACATAGGTATAAGAATATAAATTTAAACCGTTATTAAACTAATGAGTTGATTGGTAATTTGTATTTCTAGGTAGTACACTTATAAATAGAAAAAGAAACATATTTAGAAAAATGAAGTTATATAAGAATGTCAATTAGTTTTGTTGCTTATAATTAAACATATTTTTTGCATACAAATACAACACAATATAGTGAGATAGGGTTACAAGTCCCTATATGCTAAAATCAAACTTAAGACCTTTTTAGACACCTAAAGCATTTTTGTCTTCAAGCAAGGTCCAATTAGAGACAAAATAATTGTATCTCTAATCTCTCTCAGCGACAATCCTCAAAAAACTAAAACCTAGATCCTCTTCTCTCGAAACAAAACAAAAGACTTGAAGAAAATATTGCAATCGATGCTTTCAGCCGTCGAGTCATACAGAAGGAAATTAGTTTGAAGAAAATAACGGTTAGTTTTGTGGTGAAAAATTGAGGATTGATAACAATTCAACACCACGGTGCGCTGCGGAAGCGATTTCAATTCAAGACCTAGTATTGCCTATTTAGATACCAATGACAGTTAAAAGGAATTATGAAATCTCACCAAAAAAAATAACAGAAATAAGAGACAGAAGATTTAACGTGGTTCGGATATGAATATCCTACGTCCACGGAGACCCAACAACTTTTTATTTCACTAAAGAAAAGAGTACAAGAGAGGAAAGAATAATGGTGGATACTACACTTTGCTTGTTTTTTATGAAGATGTAATTCCTTCATTTATATAGACTCATGAAGGAGTTACTTAGGGATTAAGAGAATAATTTACAGATTATGTTTTTGAAACCTTTCCAAATATCCATGATTTAATTTCTACGTAAATGGATAATGGTGATTGGTTTCCATAATTTTCCTTGATTGAATCTCCATCAGCAATTTCTTTCTTCATATAACAAATTGACTAATTAATTGATTTCCTTCAAAATATCCTTCCATTAATTGATTTGATTGAATCAATTAATCAATTTCTTTCCTCTTTAACAGATATTTGAATCATCCAATTTCAACACTCCACCTTGATTCAAATATAACAATCTCTCTTCATCATCTTATCATCAGGCAATCGACATATAAGTTGTTGGGTCTAGCGCCCCATGGCGCTCAAGTAACGGGTATCAAACTGATCAAGTTTGAGCAATGCTCAAACTTGTCCTTAGGAAGTGACTTTGTCATCATATCTGAGGGGTTGTCTGAAGTATTCACTTTCAACAACTTGATCTTACTCCGTTCTTCCTCCAGCATAAGAAAGAAACCTCTAACATCGATGTGCTTCGTTCGTGAACTATAAGCCTGATTATGAACAAGATGAATTGCACTTTGACTGTCTGAAAATAGCTCCACGGTCTTCTGCACCATAAAAAGATCATCCAACAACTGAAGTAAATACAAACCCTCCTTAGTTGCTTCAACAATCGATATCAATTCTGCTTCGGTAGTTGACAAAGCTACAATAGATTGCAACTTTGATCTCCATGAAATCGAGCCTATGCCAAGTGTAAAAACATAGCCCGACACTGATTTCCGTGCATCTCTATCCCCAGCATAATCTGAATCACAGTATCCTCTAAGTGAGATGTCGCCATCCACTCCACCATATAACAAGCCAACAGATGAAGTGCCTTTAAGATACCTAAGTATCCACTTTACTGCTTGCCAATGTTCCTTTCCTGGGTTAGACATATATCGACTTACAACACCCACTGCGTGGGCCAAATCTGGTCTAGTGCATACCATGGCATACATAAGACTACCAATAGCACTGGAATAAGGTATATCAGCCATATACCTTTTATCTTCTTCCGATGTGGGAGATTGGTCTTTTGACAATTTAAAATGAGAGCCTAATGGAGTACCAACCGGTTTGGCTTTCTCCATTCCAAATCGAGTGAGGACCTTCTCGATGTATTGCGCCTGAGTGAGTCTCAACTCTCTCCGCTTTCTATCTCTACAAATCTCCATACCCAATATTCTTTGTGCTTTTCCCAAATCCTTCATATCAAACTCCTTGCTAAGTTCAGTTTTCAGCTCCATAATTCTTACCATACTCCGAGATGCAATTAACATATCATCTACATATAACAACAGATATATTAAATCATTATCACATCTCTTGAAATAAACACACTGGTCTTTGAAACTTCTAGAATATCCTTGTGAAAGCATAAACTTATCAAATCTCTTATACCATAGTCTAGGTGACTGTTTTAGTCCATATAGAGATTTGTTAAGTTTACAAACATAGTCAGGCCTGCTACTATCAATGAATCCCTCCGGCTGCCGTAAATAAATTTCTTCATCCAAATCACCATGCAAGAATGCAGTTTTGACATCTAGTTGCTCCAACTCCATATCATAATGAGCCACTAATGCCAATAGAATGCGAATGGAGGTATGCCTAACAACTGGAGCGAAAATGTCATGATACTCAACTCCCTTTTTCTGAGCATACCCCTTTGCTACTAACCTTGCTTTATATCTGAAATTTCCATCGCCGCCGTCTTTTACTCTATAGATCCACTTACAACCAATAGCTCTCTTGTTGGTGGGAAGAGGCACCAAATCCCAAGTATGATTTTTCTGCAAAGATTCAATCTCCTCTTCCATAGCAACTAACCAACTGGAACTGTCAACTGAAGCAATAGCGTCTCTATAATCTCTGGGTTCATCATGGACAACATTCAAAGCATATGTTGCCATGTCATCGAAGTCAATGTCTTCGATGCTCAATCCAACAAAATCATTAAGCCAATTAGGCTTCTTCTTCTGTCTAACAGGTCTGATCTCTGAACTAGCTCCACCTTGAGTCTGATTCTCTGTACTAATCTCTGTACTTTCCTCATCAACCACGGTGTCATCGGAAACACCTTCAGAATTTCTATGAAAAGGAACAGTAGATGACTTACTTTGTGTTTGGTATTCTTCATTTGTCCTCTCATTGTCATCTGATGAGGAAGGCTCCACCTTCAACATAGCCTTCTCATTAAAAGTCACATGCCTGCTGGTAACAATCTTCCTGCTAATAGGACACCACAATCTATATCCCTTCACTCCTCTTCTATAACCTAGAAAGATACACTTGCGAGCTCTAGGTTCCAGCTTTCCTCTGCTCTCATGTACGTAAGCTGGACAACCAAACACTTTGAGGAATGAATAGCTAACAGGCTCTCCTTTCCATACTTCTTCTGGGATCTTCATGTCTATGGCGGTAGAAGGTGTGCGGTTGATGAGGAAAGCCGCCATAGATAAAGCTTCTGCCCAAAATCCCTTTTTCAACTTTGCAGTCAATCTGAGGCAACGAGTTCTCTCCAATAATGTCCGATTCATTCTTTCAGCAACTCCATTAGACTGAGGGTCGCCAGGTGTGGTGTAATGCCTCTTAATACCTTCAGACTCACAATAATCGATGAATTCCTGTGATACAAATTCACCGCCGTTATCTGAACGGAGAACTTTCAATTTCTTTCCTGACTGCTTCTCAACTGTAGATTTCCACTTTCGAAACCTGTCAAAAGTTTCACTCTTTGACTATAGAAAATATACCCAAACTTTACGAGAGAAATCATCTATAAATGAAACGAAATACCTGGCTCCACCTAAGGAGGGGCAAGGGGAAGGTCCCCAAACATCTGTGTGAACATACTCTAAGACAGCCTTTGCCTTATGCTCTCCAGTACCAAAAGAAATCTTCGTCTGCTTCCCAAGAACACACTCTTCACAAAAGCCAAGCTTTGAATGATGAACACCATCAATCAAACCTCGCTTTCTCAACTCATCCATGCTGCGCTCACCAATGTGACCCATCCGTAAATGCCATAATCTGGAAGAGTCCGAATCAACAGAAGTGACAGAAGCTGATTCGCCAACTACAGTAGTGCCCTTCAAAAGATAAAGATTTCCTGCCCTTACTCCTTTCATAACTATCATAGAACCTTTTGATATTTTCATCTTCTCTCCTTCAACTACAATCTTCAAACCAAGCCTACTCAGAGCCCCAATAGATATCAAACTTCTTCTCAAATCAGGTACATGTCTAACATCTGTAATAGTACGAATAACACCGTCAAACATTCTAACCTTCACACTACCAACACCAATCATACGGCAAGAAGCATCATTTCCCATCAGAACTTCTCCTCCATCAATCTCACGGTAAGTGGAGAAACAGTTCCTATCAGGTGTCATATGATAGGATGCGCCAGAATCGATCAGCCATAGGTTGCTCTTCCCAGAAGAGCCAGAAGTTGTAAACACATCGGTATCACTCTCTGTATCTGACTTCTCAGCGGTAGATGCTGAAGCTTGCTTTGGGTCTCTTCTTCTACCTTCAAGCTTGGGACAAGTTGCTACAAAGTGCCCTGGCCTTTTACAATAATTGCAAGTCAATTTATTAGGCCCCCTAGACTGAGACCTTGATTTATTTCGACCTCCACCATATTTTGACTTGCTTTGGCTTCTTCCTCTCTGAACAGATAAGCCTTCTGTATCACTGTCTAAACTAGTGCTTGCTAATCTATCCCTCAACACTTCATTATGAAGTCCAGCTTTAACATCAGATAGGCTAATTTTACTACGACCATAAATCATAGAATTAACAAAAGCAGTGTACTCCTTAGGCAAGGAACATAAAAGGATTACCGCTTGAGCCTCATCTGTAATTTCAACTTCCGTTGCCTTCAAATTCATTACTAAGGTGGTTAGGGCATCCACATGCCCCATGAGATCAGCTCCAGGCTTCATTTTGTACGAATAGAGTTGTTGTTGCAGAATTATTCTGTTAGTGAGAGACTTGTCCTGATATGCATCAGATAATGCATCCCATAATTCCTTTGCTGTTTTCTTTTGAGAAAATTCTCTAAGAACCTCATCTGAAAGACTTAGCTGGATGGTAGTTAGGGCTTCATCTTCCATCTCTTCTAAAGTTTCACTATCTAACTCTTTCAGCTTCTCAGGCGCAGAAATTATCTTAAAAGTCTTCTCCTTCTTCAATACAGCCTCCATCTTCATCTTCCAAGTTCCAAAGTCTCCTTTTCCATCAAAACGAGTAAGTCCATAATTGACCCCAGATCTACCAATAGATTTACTTGAAGTAGCCATTAATATCCAAACGGAACAATAACACCAGCTCTGATACCAAACTGTGGTGAAAAATTGAGGATTGATAACAATTCAACACCACGGTGCGCTACGGAAGCGATTTCAATTCAAGACCTAGTATTGCCTATTTAGATACCAATGACAGTTAAAAGGAATTATGAAATCTCACCAAAAAAAATAACAGAAATAAGAGACAGAAGATTTAACGTGGTTCGGATATGAATATCCTACGTCCACGGAGACCCAACAACTTTTTATTTCACTAAAGAAAAGAGTACAAGAGAGGAAAGAATAATGGTGGATACTACACTTTGCTTGTTTTTTATGAAGATGTAATTCCTTCATTTATATAGACTCATGAAGGAGTTACTTAGGGATTAAGAGAATAATTTACAGATTATGTTTTTGAAACCTTTCCAAATATCCATGATTTAATTTCTACGTAAATGGATAATGGTGATTGGTTTCCATAATTTTCCTTGATTGAATCTCCATCAGCAATTTCTTTCTTCATATAACAAATTGACTAATTAATTGATTTCCTTCAAAATATCCTTCCATTAATTGATTTGATTGAATCAATTAATCAATTTCTTTCCTCTTTAACAGATATTTGAATCATCCAATTTCAACAAGTTTCCCCAATCCACCTATAAATTTATAAAAATTTGATGTATAATTAGTTTCCCTAGTTGTATTGCGCTGATTAATTTGATTTGACTGCAAGTACTGATTATCGATTGGTGGTTGTGTTAACAAATTTTTCGTCGGCAACATTGCTTTTATTTTTGAGTTTGTCATAATAATTCACATTATTTTTTAGTTAGGTTGGAAAATATTTGCAAACATGTATTGCAAAGTATACTATGAATTAGAGATAATAATGTTTTTGTATTTTGATTTTTTAAATGCTTCATGAAAACCAAACAATAATATTGTTCAATCAAAGCAACTGAAATGATGGCCATAAGAATCTTGAACTAGATGGGTAGTTTGTAACACTCGAGGACAAATGATTGTATTTCTATTTCAGTTACACAGTTGATGGTAAGATCTTTGAAATGCTTCCAGATTGCCTGCTACTCATGAATAAAATCGAGTACTAAGTATATAGTCTTCATTATATTTTTTGAAGAAAAGATCATGGTATCACTAACACACTTATTTTATCAACAAAACAGATACAACGTGTGTGTCAAGGCTATAATTTACTCATATGGTTAGATAAGATCCCACATTTTCAGTCTATATTCATATTATTTTTTGGTTTAAAATCTCAGTCGACATAACACGTGAATTAAGTAATAAAAACTTTACTTTTGAATAAATGCCTTCTTGTTAGCTCATTGTCCTACCTTTTTCCCCTTCTGATTTTTGTTTGTTGATCTTAAGACTTAATTTTCTCCTATTTTGGTGTGATTTAGAAATAGGAAGAATTAAATGATTAAAAAAGAGCAATTCAACTTATAATATGAAGAAAAAAAAAGTATAGTTTCACAGTATGAGCTTTAGTAAATATATCTCCAAGCAAAGTTCACCAAGTCTAAATAGGAAAAGTTGGACAGTATTGATTTGATCTAGTTTTCCTGGAGTGTTTTGTCTGGTCGGTTAAAAAAAAAGGTCGAATACCGCATGCCTGAACAAGTGCAAAAAATTCATTTGAGATTACAACCACTAATTAATTAAGCTTTCAACTAAATAGAAAAATACAATTAAAGAAGTTGGGGAAACTGATTTCCAGCTATGAATTACTGAAGAACAAACTGTATATGGCATCATTTTGATTGCTTTGCTAAGAGATAATGAAATTTAGAATCGAATAGCAGAATCCACTAACTCAGATATTCAATACATCATCATTCCTTCTCCACCTATATAACTCTTCCACCACAGTATCATTCTATCAAATTGTTCTCGTTCATAATCTATTTTAAAGTTCAAACTAAATTCCGTTTATGAGATATGAGTCTATCTATCAATAGAGTATTACTGCTCAAGGTTAGAAGCAGTTTTGGCCTTCATATTCAAATTCATCCTACTTCTAGTAAGATGTTTTTCAAGCAATAAAAATCAAAACAGCAACAAAATAGACATATTGAGAAATGTGGTTAAAGGGAGTCACTGAATCTAAAAAAAAAAGAAGCAAATAAAGGGAAAAAGGAAGCAATAACTTGCGTAGTGTGAGTGATGTAAAAGGAAGAGATAGAGTATGGGAGTCAATTTTGGCTCCAAGCCTGCTTAATTACCTTAACTTCCTCACCATTCTCTTACTCTTCTTAAAGCCAGTATGGCAAACAAGTTAACAGAGAACAGTTTGAACCATAATCATCACATAAACGTACACGTTGATTCATTAATTATTATTATTTTTTCCAAATGTTAATAGATCACAACTTTTAAAGTACATAGTGCTTCCGTTTATAATACACATTTTGAATTAACAACGCATAAGAGCATGATTGAACCTAGAAGGGGCAGATAGATCATGATTATATTTTGAAATTTTGTTTCAATCTGCAAGGGGCACAATAGATTATGGTTATATTTTGGATTCTTCCGACATATTCTTCTATATTAATTAAGATGTTATACTTGATCTCTTAATATTCATTTTACTATACTCGTTCTCCTTGTTCTAACAATTACAATAAAAAAAATGTTTTATATGTTTGGTATACAATTTGAGACATAAGGATGAAAATCTGATAAAATGAACATGAACATATTAGATCTTATATTTCAATTAGCATAAGAGTGTGAACATACCAGTAACCAATAGAAGTTCAAGCGAATGCAACTCGGTCTCCAGTTTACTCACCGCAAGCTGAATATGGTTAACATGTGCATCTACAACATGCACCAGCAAACCCGCAATTCGATTTGGCACTGGTTGTTCAGGCTTCTCCGCATCATTTGTACTCATCAATACAGCCAGTAAGCTCAGATCAACCACAGCGTACTCATGGTTTCCAGCCTCAATATCGTTTAAGGTCTCAGCCTCCTCATCGTCTCCAGCCTCAGCCATCTCATTGTTTCCAGCGTCAGCCTCCTCATGCTCAACAATCGGAATTGCTGAAAGCAGGCCCTTCGTACTCAAGCTCTCGAAGCCTAGTCTAGGCACCCGCCCCCATGAGACCGTAATGATACAGTTATCGGTCACCCGAGCAGCAATGCGCAATGTAACATCACTCAAACCCGGCCCGGAAAGATTAATTCTAAAAATCAACGCCCCATTGATGTTCCCACAAAAAGGGCCATCCTTAACTAACGCTAGGATTTCATGCAGCGTCAATGGCGGATATAGAAGGGGTATAAGTGACTCTGCCACTATCGAACGTTCTTGGTTTTTTCCGGGGACTTCGATGTGATACCAGTTGAATACAGATCCAACGCCCTCAGAAATATTCCATCGTTTAGCTTTGAGGTTGCCTGTTCCGTCAAATTGGTACGCGCGCTTTCGAACTGGGAAAGGGATTGCGTTTGGATGAGGTTTTTGGGGGATCGGCATAGTTTCTGATTCCTTTAGGTTTTATTTGGGAATGAAATTTGGGAATGAAATCTGGGAACTGGGAAACTGCTCTCTGCTAACTTTAAACCCGACCTGAACCTCACTGCCCCACTACTGACGCTGCTTGCGCTAAATCCTCCATTCCCTTAACAGTGCTCCTTCCGTTTAAAACGCTTGCGGGGCCCAAATTTTGAAACTGATATTCTGGGTTAAAAGATGGGGCCCTTTTCTTTAAAAAGAAATAAAAGATGGAATTGAAGATTGCATCGGATGAAATTTTGTAATGTAATTTTGGGCAAAAAGAGATGACAGATATGGAATGTATTCAATGAAATTTCAACTTCGTGTTTTGGACGCTGCTGGTCAATTAAAGCATGGTTTTATTTTTAATGCATAGATTAAAAAAATTGAATTTTGAAAACTGCAATAGTTTTGTTTGCTTTTCTTTCACAAAATCTACGTCATGTAGATTATTTGAAGCATCTTTTCATGATTCTAACCCATTAGCAGTTAAGTGAGCCAACTAAATTTGTAACGCATTCAGTACTAATTCTAAAATAAGAGCTTAAGACAAATTATTTTATTCATCTATTTATTCGAGAAATATCCGAAATTTATTAGAAAATTTTATACGTAATTGTTGTCCAAAGCACCTTTAGTTATATCGTAATGTATAACAAATAATTCTAATGGTATATTTGGACGTGATATTAGTAAGAAAAATAATCAAGGTGCATTTAGTAATATATTAGATTGTGAACTAATAATTTTGCATCATTCTCAGTGTATTAGGTTCTCGAAGGGATGGTATGTAAAACAATGTCATGGAAAAATGTATAAAACCTTAGACGAAATGTAACGATCCGAAATTTTGAATTATATCAAAGGGTTCATGATTATGTAAATGTTGTGGAAACAACTAGAAAAAGCAAAGTAAATCATTTTTATAATGCATAAATAGATATATATTCATGAATTAACGAAATTGGTTTGTGTAATACAAATAAATATATAGATTGATTAGTTGATTGATTGATTGTTAATTGATTGATTGAATTAATGGAATGTGCACATATTAACGTAAAACGAATGTTTTAATAAAAAAAATTAATGGTATAAATATGTGTATATTTGGGTTTATTGAAATTAATTAATTGGAGTAAGTTTTGGAATTTGGACCCCAAAAGTTTGTTTGTAGTATATAAATGGTTCCTTCATTTGCTTTATATTTATTATCACATCACATTTTGCTTCTTTTAATTTTCAAGTTTTCCATGTAGGTTTCCCTTGAGCATCAATTTAATTGCTCATTCGTTTCTTATTAATTAATAGTAGCCTCGTTTGATTTATTTCTAATTAATAATTGCAGCATTCTTTTCATTTGTTGTTTCGTTTGCTCCTTTTCAAATACTTTACCTGATTTTTTTTTTCATTTTGAATGTGAACGTCCAAATTAATATTTATGTCACCTCATTAGCATTTAGTATTCTTCATTTCTAAGTTCATTTTGTGTTATCCCGCCTTTTGGCAAGGCCGTGACACCAAGGACTTAACTAGAAACCAGTGACAGATTGTCTCGAAGACCAGCTACGCGCAAGGATCGCTATGAATATCGATGAATTTTGTCCGAGTCCGGATCTGGCTACAATTGATAAGACATGACAAGTAAAGCCATTCAAGCCAACTTTCCGAATTTCAAGTCAATCCGAGTTCATACGCTCAAAATATCATCGATGCAAGTTGGAGAAAATAGCCTCATTTCGTATCCATCAACTCCGTATCGGTACGAACCGTCACTGCTTCGTATCCACCAAGTTACCCCAAGTTCGAATCCACCAGTGTTGCTAAAGTTCGAATCCATGAAGGCACTTCGCTTCGAGTCCGCCATCCCCGCATAAGTTCGAACCCAGAGGACGGGTTTTTGGAGTTAGCTCATCGACATAACCTAGCTTCGAATCCATCGAACACTCCTTAGTTCGAATCCATCAAGACAGAGTACTTCGAATCCACAGAGCTACTTCACCTCGTAACCTTTAGATGCTTCGCTTCGAATCCATGCAAGGGTGGTGTGTTCGAATCCGTTAAGTGCCTTCCTTCGAATCCATCCATCTACGATTGACTCTGTATCGATCGAGACACTTTGGCTATCGATACGAAGTAGGCGCCATTCGAATCCAGGGATATTTGGTGTCTTCGAATCCATCGAGTCAAGGCAGCGAAGTCTCCGGGACGACTCGATCAAACTGGCGACAAAAGCGGATCGATACGAAGTTCGCGCTCCACGTCATCACAGAAGCATGCTCCACCATCGATTCGAAGCAAACGATTCGAATGCCTCGATTCGAACGAAACAGCCTAGCAAAGAATACCATTTCGAATCGACAATATCTGGAGTTCTACAAATCCAAATGCTATGAAATTTTCACAGATGCTTGTGCACATGTTGAAGAATGTTCACACCAAATTTCAGCTCGATTGGACAATTTCTTGATCGATTCGAACGTAGCTTCGAATCGATCCCAAAGTGGGCCCGGATTTCCAGAAAGCGGGCATGTGGGCCCCCTCACGTGCCAGAACTGGTCTCCCCTCAATTTAGGCGAAATATCAGCCTCCTACACCTATAAATAGAGCCCCTGGTCATTCAGAAAAGGGGTCGGACAATTCTAAGTACTAAAGAGCGCCCAGATTCTGCCAGATTTACTCCAAAACACCACCGCTGCTTTAGATTGACACTTAGCATTTAAATTCAGTTGTACTACAGTATAAAGAATTGTAATCTTCAAGTATCGAGCAATAAAATCATCAAACTTCATAGTGGACGTAGGCAAAACGCCGAACCACTCTAAATCGTTTGTCTTTGCAATTTACTTTCTGTTATTTGGAGTTTTTGTTAGATAATCCACAGTTTTAATTTTCACTCTTCACTTTTATCTCTTCAAAAACTTCCGAAGAGTGTTGTGCCCATTTTTGGTACAAACACTTTGGTGCTTTCACTGAGAAAAAACCAGCTTTTTTCTCCTGCTCCTTGGATCTACCATCGATACCGGATTGCACAAATCCAAGAGGAAGATCCAGATCTCTAATTCATCATCCTTCCATTCTATTCAGATTTGCATAAAGTCTAGGAAAAGGATTCATCATTCAAAATGGTTAGCACAAGAACCACTTCTACAGCTGCTGGACAAGAAGGTAGGGATGGACATAATCCTGCTCAACATCAGCCATCTAACCAAGACAACGTCGCTCATTCAGAACTGTCTGGACCAGTCACCAGACAAGAATTCCATATGTTGCTTCAAGAGCTGACTCAAAGTCGGCAACAATTGGCCGAACAGTTGCGTTTTAATGTTGAATTAACAAACCAACTGAACCGCCAGGGCCGTAGGATGTCCAGAAGGGATGATGTTTCCCGTTCATCCACTGAAAGCTCTGCCTCATCTGACTATCATCATAGATCTACCCGTCCCCGATTGGACGGAAGTCATGCTCAGGCTGCTGGATATCAACCCGCCCTGACTGTCGGACAGTTGAGGGCAGGACCGTCAACCAGCTTCCAGGCTGGGCCATCAGCACGAGGTGGTCGTACTCCACAATATACTACGGACAATCATATCACAGCTGCCATAGTAGAAACAAGGGTTGATACCCGACATCTTCCAGATTCAGGTAATCAACAGCAGGAACGTACTTCTGAACCATACGTCCCAGAAGATGCTGAGCCAAGGAGGCGAAACTTGGACCGTCGACAGCGCCCGGTCCAAACTCGCACTGTGGAACCCGACCACACCTTAGCTCAGCATGCTCAAAATGTAGCAATGCCAGACATCTCGACTATGATACGTCAGATGATCCGCGAAAGCCAAGGTCTTACCAACGACGATTGGGGGATTTCTCGAAGTCATACTCCTTTCACGGACGAGATACTATACTCTGAACCTCCTCGGCGATTCAGAATGCCAACTCTCCCTATGTACGAAGGAAATTCTGATCCCAATCAGCACATATTGAAATACGAATGGTCAATGAGCGCCGCAAGGGCCGACGATGCCGTGAAATGTCGAAGTTTCCCCATCTCACTGGGAGGAATTGCAACAATGTGGTTTACAAGATTACCTCCAAGATCTATCTCTTCATTTGACCAATTGGCTAAGAAATTTGTTGAACAGTTTCGCATGCATGTCGCTAGACCAAAGATGTTAACACCCTGTCCAGTGTTACCCAAGCTCGTGGGGAAACACTAAGGCGTTACTTGGAGAGATTCCATGCGGCATGTGTGGAGATTAGTAATCCCAACGACAACTCAATTTTAATGGCATTGACAAAGGGAATTGATCCCGATTCCGAATTTGGAAACTGGTTAGCTGGAAAACCACCCGCATCGTTGGACCGTTTCTACTCCAAAGCCGCTCAATTCTTACGGCAAGAGGACGCGAAACAGTCTAGGAAGCAGGACGATGCGAAGCCCGGAAGTGAGGGAATCCAAAGCAATGTAGCAATTAAACAGTCCGGTGACAATTCCGGAAAAGTTCAGTTAAACATACAGAACAAACAAACTCAGCCAAGAGGTAGCAATGGTCAAAATAAGAAGAGAGATCCGAATCCAGGCCCACGGCGTAGGTCTCCGATGTTCGAAAGTTATACACCATTAAATACATCGCTGGAAAATGTGTACCTACAAACTTGCAACACCGAACAATATAAAAAACCCGCTCCGAAGCGGTCATCAGAGAGGCAGATTCAGACATGAAAGTTTTGTAGATTTCACGAAAGTTATGGCCACAATACAAATGACTGTCGACATTTGCAGGACCTCATAGAAAAGCTGATCAGGGAGAGGAAGTTAGATCAATTCGTGCGGGCGCCACAGTCTGGTGGTGCGGGCCCGTCAAATCCAAACTGTACACAGGATCAAGAAAGACAAGAGGAACTCGCTCGTACAGGCGGGAGGCTAGTTATCAATACCATAAGTGGTGGTCCTCATCCAGCGGACAGAAGCTGGAGGGAAATGGAGTCGTATGCTAGCTCTATCAGGCATGCGAACTTCGAATGCTGCAGTAATTGTGAGGATGGAACCCCGGCTAAGCAACAAAAGACGATGTCTGATGATATCATATTTAGAAGCAGAGATGCTGACAAAATCGAAGCTCCGACAATTGACCCACTGGTCATATCTGCCCAGGTTGGTCCTGCTTGGATGAAGAGGATCCTGGTTGACAGTGGGAGTTCTGTAAACATTCTATTCAAACGAGCTTATGATTTAATGAAGATGGAAGCAAAAGACTTGAAACCCTGCCAATCTCGAGTTCATGGCTTCAATGGGAGTGCAACAATACCCACTGGGATAGTGGAACTACCAGTGGAACTGGGGATTGGAGAACGCAGGAGAGTCCGACTGCTGCAATTTGTTGTTCTTGACATCGCTTCACCGTATAATGCATTCCTGGGTCGACCAGCCCTTGCTGAATTCAGGGCAGCCATTGCCCCGTGGTGTTTGACTTTAAAATTCCCAACTAACCATGGTATAGGAATCGTTCAAGGAGATCAGGCAGCAGGAAGAGCCTGTTACGTTGTTGAGTTACGTGAAGCACAGAAGAAGGAGAAAGGAAAGGGCGTAGAGGAATCTCTCTGCGTCCGTTTTACTGATAATTGACAACTAGCGCCTGGGTCACGGCAAGGGCGCCACTACCAATTCCTTAAAGATCTTGGCCCTAGAGATAACGAAGATAAAGAGGAAGTTAAAGAGAATCAAGCGTCTCCAGCCGAACTGACTGTGGACGTCCCGGTCAGTGAGGATAACGACTCAAAAGTACTAAAAGTTGGGTCTCAACTGGGAAAACAGGTACAACAGGAATTGGTTGAATTTCTCCAAGCGAATCTCGATGTCTTCGCATGGACGCACTCTGACATGTGCGGAATCTCACCGAACATTGCAAGTCACTCCTTGAATATTGATCCGCGACATGTTCCGGTCAAGCAAAAGAGGCGTGGTATGGATCCAGAGAGATCTGCCGCCCTTAAAGAAGAGATTGACAAGTTGCAATCAAATGGTTTCATCCGAGATGCTCTATACCCGGAGTGGGTGTCAAATCCGGTAATGGTTCGAAAACCGAATGGGAAATGGAGAACTTGTGTCGACTACCGACTTAAACAAAGCTTGTCCAAAAGATAGTTTTCCACTTCCTCGAATTGACCAACTTGTAGACTCAACCGCAGGCCATGAATTGTTATCCTTTATGGATGCTTATTCCGGTTATAATCAAATACCTATGCACCTACCCGATCAAGAACATACTAGTTTCGTGATCGATCTGGGACTCTACTGTTACAGAGTCATGCCTTTTGGTTTAAAGAATGCCGGAGCAACCTACCAACGCTTGGTTAATCGAATGTTCGCTGACCAGATCGGGAAGACCATGGAAGTTTATATAGATGACATGTTTGTAAAGTCCCGATTTTCTACAGATCACGTCGGGGATTTAGACTCAATGTTCCGCATTCTACGTGAATATGGAATGAAGCTTAACCCGTTGAAGTGCCACTTTGGCGTTGCATCCGGAAAGTTCCTCGGTTTCATCGTCAACGCTCGTGGGATAGAAGCAAATCCCGAAAAGATCTGGGCAATAAGGAATTTGCAAACTCCAAGGACCATAAAGCAAGTCCAGAGTCTCAACAGGAAGGTAGCAGCGCTAAGCAGGTTCATTTCAAAATCCACTGATAAATGCATTCCTTTCTTTGATCTAATCCGGAAGGGAAAGCGAAACTTTGAATGGAACATGGAATGTGAAGGCGCATTCCGATCGCTGGTCCAGCATCTCTCTACGCCCCCGATCTTGTCAAAACCGATTGATCACGAGCAATTATATCTTTATCTGGCAGTATCAGAGCATGCGATCAGTGCTGCTCTAGTCCGAGAAGAAGATCGAGTGCAGAAATCGGTCTATTATGTTAGTAAACGACTGACCGGAGCTGAAAGAAATTACCTCAGGTTGGAGAAACTGGCTTATTGCCTGGTCATTGCCTCAAGAAAGCTTCGTCCTTATTTCCAAGCTCATTCGCTTACTGTGTATACCGATCAGCCGTTACGACAGGTCCTCACGCGGCCTGAGACGTCTGGAAGGTTACTCAAGTGGAATATCGAACTGAGTCAATTTGACATTACTTATGCTCCGTGAAAAGCCATTCAAGGGCAAGTCCTAGCTAACTTCATAGTTGAATTTACTGTTCCAGACGACTTACCCGAAACCAGCGAATCTCTTGAATATGTCTGGAAACTTTATACAGATGGTGCATCAAACGATCGGTGTTCGGGCGCTGGTGTTGTACTAGAAACCCCCGAAGGTCGATCCATATGCTATGCTTTGAAGTTTGATTTTCACGCAACCAACAACGAAGCCGAATATGAAGCTCTATTGACTGGGTTAAAACTTGCCAGAGATCTGAGAATTATCGCTGTAGAAATTTATTGTGATTCACAGTTGGTTGTGTGCCAGGTACGGGGAGAATATCAAGCAAGAGATCGAAGATTAGCTGCTTACTTAGCCCGAGTTCAGGAAGCACTGGATCAGTTTGATTATTATGCCATTTACTATATACCACGAGATCGCAATCAAAAGGACGATTCATTGGCAAAGTTGGCCAGCACAGGTGAGGCACAGCAAATGGGGCTCGTCCCCGTCGAAACTTTGTCCTCCCCAAGCATTGATCAAATAAAAACGAGTGATGTGTTTGAAACCTCTCCCTGTAGAGAATCATGGATGACTCCATATCGAAGTTACATTGAGAATGGGATATTGCCTGAGCACCGAAATGAGAAAAGGCAAATTCTACGAAAAGCTTCGCGATTCATCATACAGGATGGGATCATGTATAGAAAAGGTTATTCTGTCCCACTCCTCCGGTGTATCGCTCACGACGAAGTCAAACGAGTGTTACAGGACGTACACGAAGGAGAATGTGGCGATCACACCGGTGGACAAGCGCTTGCTAAGAAAATACTCCGATATGGATATTATTGGCCGACAGTGAACCGAGATGCAGCCAACTATGCCAGAAAGTGCGACAAGTGCCAAAAACACGCTCGAATTCCAAGGGCCCCACCTACCGAGATAACTCAAATGATCAGTCCCTGGCCGTTCACTATGTGGGGTATCGATATCATCGGCGCTTTACCTCTGGCAAGAGGTGGTGCGAAGTACGCCATCGTCGCAGTTGACTACTTCACGAAATGGGCCGAGGCCGAAGCTCTCGCAACGATTACGTCGAAGAAAGTAATAAACTTTGTAGTTCGCAATATCATTTGTCGATTTGGACTCCCGCATACCATCATCACCGATAATGGGACCCAATTCGAAAGTTCGGAGTTCAAGAATTTCTGCCAACGGTTTCATATTCATAATAAGTTCTCTGCAGTCGCACATCCACAAGCAAACGGTCAGGTCGAAGCTGTTAACAAAGTTATCAAATCCATCTTAAAGAAACGACTGGAAAAGGCTGGGGGCAAATGGGTCGATGAACTCCCTGTGGCATTATGGGCTTATCGAATAACTAACAAGACCGCAACCGGACACACCCCATTTTCCTTATCTTATGGCTCGGAGGCCGTTATTCCAGTCGAGACAGAAGTATTTTCTCACCGCGTAACTTATTACGATCCAAAAACAAATGCCATATTACTCGCTGAATCTTTGGATCTGTTAGACGAGAAGCGGGAAGAAGCTGATTTGAGAGCGTCCGCATACCGAAGTCGGGTCGCCCGGTTATATAACACCAAAGTTCGACCCCGAACCTTTGAACTCGGTGATCTTGTCCTCAAGAGAATCTACCCGGTTCCTTCACACATGAAACCAAATTGGGAAGGATCGTACGTGATTACACAAAGACTTGGAGATGGCACATTCAAACTATCAACCGTGGACGGTCTAGTTTTACCAAGGGCCTGGAACAGCGAGAGTCTCCGTCGCTACTACATATAACAGGCTTTATTTATTTCATTATGTTCTTTATTCAGCAATTTACTTTTGCATTTCGAAATTAGAATTTGTAATAAGGCAACTGACTTGCCATATTTTCTTATTTCAGCAATAAAATGTCATCTCTTCGAGCCAGAGCTGTGATTCATTAAATACAATGTACAACATCACGATGCACGAAGAGCTAAATTCCATCACATAGGGGAATTTATTCAAGTAGGGAGTGGCTATGAAGCAATCAACCACTCACTAAATGAAACCCGAGCTCGGGGGCAGGCCATCACATCAGGCCAGAAACGGGTTGATACACGACAACCCTTCACTTAACTCCGTACTCCCAGAGCGCGAGGCGGAGTATAAACATTTTCCTAACTTCGTACTCCTAGAGCGCGAGGCGGAGTATGAACATTTACTTAACTCCGTACTCCCAGAGTGCGAGGCGGAGTATAAACATTTACAAAATCCCAGAGTACTCCGAGAGCGCGAGCTGGGTATAAACTATTTACTTAACTCCGTACTCCCAGAGTGCGAGGCGGAGTATAAACATTTTCCTAAATCCCAGAGTACTCCGAGAGCGCGAGCTGGGTACAAACTTTTTACTTAACTCCGTACTCCCAGAGTGCGAGGCGGAGTATAAACATTCCTTAACTCCGTACTCCCAGAGTACGAGGCGGAGTATAAACATTCATTCAACTCCGTACTCCCAGAGCGCGGGACGGAGTATAAACATTCACAAAACCCCAGAGTACTCCGAGAGCGCGAGCGGGGTATAAATATCAACAAACTCCAGACTCCGAGAGCGCGAGCTGGAGTATAAACATTGCTCAACTCCGTACTCCCAGAGCGCGAGGCGGAGTATAAACATACGTCAACTCCACACTTATCCCCAATACTGGGGGCAGAACCATAACACATAACAAGTTGAAGACAAAATGGAATAAATTTTCATTTCCACTATCAACAAAAAGAATCTGATTACAAAGTGGTTCAAAAAATTGCTACTAGTGGGAGCCGAATCCACGTCTATACACGGCTATAAAAAAAATCAACAAAATACTACCCCATGCAACAGAAAATTAAAGAAAGAGTTCAATCTTTCTTCTTCCTTATTTTCTTCTTCGGGGTAGCTCCACCAGATCCGCTGCCTGATTTTCCCCTCGACCGTTTTCTCTTTTCGGGCTTGTCCTCCGGTAGCGACATAATATCGACGTCTTCCTCAGAGCTTGAGATGACGGAAATTCTTCTCGGAGGACGAGTTGAAGGCATGGGAGCAGTAACAGAGTGTGGGGCAGGAGCAGCTTCAATAACTACAGTACCGCCCGGTGAGATCACCATTAATGGGGCAGGCCCTGACGGATTGATACCAGCAGTCCCTGCTGCCATCTCGGCATCAATCTCAGCAAGAACTTCGTCCTCGCGGGATGCTTGGGCCACATCGGATGTACCAGTAGCTGGCATAGATGAACTAACGGCCAGAGCGGCCCCACTCATAGCATCGGACGGATTAACTGAGGGGTTGATGGGTTCATTAAGAAGCTCCTCAATCATTTGAGCGCTAAAAGAAAACATGTTTGCATCTCCCTCTTCACCAACCAAGGTAGAAGTCGTGATGGCTTCAGTAAAACAGCCCCTTGTGTTTGATATGGAACTGATAGTGCAAGAGGCGCAGAAACAACGACTTCAGTCACTGAAATGCGACAAAGCGAAGATTGTTAGCCAAGTGTGTTGCTTAAAGTTCTTCACAACTAAAATGCGGGAAGCGTTCAAATACCTTCCTTAGTCTGGACCGGAACATGGGCAGAATCATCGGCGGAAGATAACAGCGGTTGGTCAGGATTATATGCAGGAACAGACTGGGGATCTACCGCACCAGTGGTTTCGGGCAATGTTGGAATTGCAGCTTCAACACTTGCCTCGTGATGCGCGATCCCCGAGCCTTCGCCTGTCTCTAGAGATTGAACGCCAAGCTTTTCTTTCGCCATAGAAATCACCGCCTCATGAAGGACCTTCCTCTCATCCTCGGTGAGCAAACGCATCTCCAACTCAAAGTCATCAAGTGTTTCATCTGGATGCGCTGCTCTCTTTTCATCCACCAGCCGGGTCCAGGCGTTGTACAGGATCATGGAGTCATCTCCCAGCCATGCTAAATTTATGTGCTCCAGAACATTAGCGTTGTACGTAACCAAGAGATCATCAAACTCAGCATCAAGCCTGGACCTCTCCTCCAAAATCTTTTCTTGGATTTCTGCTTCCGCAGACTTAGTCTTGACCGCCGCCGTAGCAAGTTCGGCCCTAAGAGATACTGCTTGGTCGCAAGCCTCTTGTGCAGTGGCGTTTGCGTCATCCTTCTCCTTCACCATTTCGGCAAATTTGGCCTTGAGCTCGTTCAACTCTTTAACGGCTAAGTCTCGCTCAGCTGCAATGGTGGTGTTGCGGTGGCCCATGTCCTCTACCGTGGCGCAGTGTTCCTGTTGCATCCTCGCCATTTTGGCCACGGCATCCTCATGTTTCTGAAGTGCTTCAAGCTCTGACTTCCGGAGCGTCTCCATTTCGGATTGGAGAACCTGAATAATACATTTCTGTTTAACAGTGTCAGCATCACGTTCCTCAATGATCCTCGCCCGGTCAAAAGCTACCCTCGATGCTTTCACTGCCGCTTTGTACCACTCCTTATACTGAGCATAGAAGTCACGGATATAGTTGTGAGCAATGTTCTCGGCATCCGGAGGAATTCTTTTAAGATTAGGAGGGAAGACATAAGCATCCATACAAATTTCAGGAAAATCTCTTTTCATTTGCACAAGTTTGATGGCTCCCTCACTTGTCAGCTCAGCTGGAGTTTGTTCTATTATAGCGGCTGTTGTCGGTTCCATTCTTGGCTGCTGAGTATCAGGCCGAGAAGATTGAGAAGGCGGCTGTTGCTGTTGCTGTTGGGAAGGCCCGGGAAGATCAATTGGGGCCCTAGGAGGCGGAGGAGAGCGAGATCGGGGTCGGTACTGGTATCCCCGGTCTCTGTCAGAGTAATCATGGCCAGAACGGCCACGCGAGTAATCTCTATCTCTATCATAACGTTCTTGACTTGAATAGCCTCGCCCATGATCCCTATCTGTCTCCCTCCTACGGGAATCATAAAATGGAGAAGATTGGTGCACGTTTCGGAGCATGTCCAAAGTGGAGCCTCTGCCTGACATTTCCCCTGCGATAAAGAAGTATTACGGGTTAGAATCCGATAAAGCAATGTTTAAAATGCAAAAGTCATGAAGTGCTGTGGAAGTGTGTGTAAATGTGTAAACCCCCAAACCGACCGGAGGTGTTGACCGCACTTAAAGGAAAGGGCTCGTTCATATTTAGGACATCTTGAAATTCCTCCAATCCAGGATTATGAGAAATCGATATATAATCTGGGATAGGAATATCGTCAAGCCCTTTGAAAGAATCTCTCGAATGAGAAGGGGCGGCCTCAGAAATCATGACTCCGGAAGCGGGAGGAAACACATCTACAGATTCCCCCCCCTTGGACTTAAGTTTTTTGGAAACGGCGGCCTTGCCTTTCCGTTTTTCTCCCGATTCTTCAAAGTTTCCCGAGAGATCAGCCATCGGCTCCGAATCTGTATGGGTTCTATCTTCGTCACTCGCTTCGGTTATGGTGATTCCGAGCGGTTTCTTCGCCGTTTTCTTCTTGGTTTTCTTCTTGGTTTTCTTATTGTTCTCCTTCTTGGAGGCAGGCTTTGCCAACCCTTCGATAGCTATACTTTGATTGATTTCGATCAGACCAAGAGTCCTTAAGTTATAGTCATCCATCACCGAGTCGATATGTCTTAGCTCACTCGGAACTTCTTGAAGACTTCGGACTATACCCCTGAAGTACCCTCCATCGGGTCTGGAGATAATGGCTGTGAAAGAAATAAGATGTCAATACTAACGCCAAAAAGTTATCGGTCAAGAGAACAGGTTACGACGCTTACGTCTAGACAACCATCGCCTAGCAAAACCCGGAGGGCATCGAACATAGAACCATTCGTTCTTGAAATCACTCAGTCGGGTCCAGGCTCCGACAACAACTTGGCAATTCCTAACTGCCTCCAGAAATGTAAAAGACGGACTATCACCCCTACTCTTGAAGTTAAATATATGTCTAATCTCAGTTGGCCTTGGCGGGCGAAAGAGACAGTCCATAAATATGACAAAGGCACTGTTCAGCAAGCGTGCCCGTTGGGATGAAGTTGTGAAGGAGCGATTCCTAAATATGATAGCATCCCTCTGATATATTGATTGAAAGGAGGGAGAGTTCCGGCCGCGCAAGCATGACGATAGAAAGCTGTATATCCTTCGGGCGGATTGTGCGGTCTATCAACGACACTGGGTAATAACACATCGTCCAGAGATATGTTATGTTTCAAGTAAATTCGGCCCAATAAGGATTCGGAAATGTTAGATTGGACAGAGTCAACGGGGTCCTCAATAAATATTGCCTCTGGCAATTCATCTGGAGCTGGATCGATCGGCAGGAATATCGGGAATCTCAAGCACCGGAGGAGTCGAGCTCTGTACCTCTTGTTGTTGGGAGCTCGAAGATTCCATAATTAACTAACTCATCATAAAGAAATGTTAAGTACATAAAGAGCCCGTGCATTCCCCAGTGTGAAGTGTATGAACGTGCCGTGTAGTGCAAGTGCTGTGCGTTACTTAACGGATTCAACAAAACTGAAGACAAGATGCAAGCTTCAGAAATTATGAAGTTGGTTAAAATGACCGTCATCGCTGACCGTCTTAAAACATATTGCCCAGAATTCATGATTGCTTAGTTCAAATTGGTTTTTCAAAGTTACGGTTCCATCGACGAGCTACGAAAGGCAGTCAAATATGCACAACAACTTAGTCCAAATATGCAAAGATGAAGCTCGTCGGAGTCATGGCTGTAATTATATGAAGTACTCGTATCCATGGGAGCTCGTTAGTATCGATCAAGGTTCGAATCCATGAAGCTTCGAATCGATCTGAGAAGTGTGCATTCGAATCGATACCATTCGAATCGATACTGCTTGAATCAATACCGTTCGAATCGATCTTGAACGAATCGATACTCTTCGGGTCGATATAGTTCGAGTTGGAACGGTGGAAGGCTTTTCTCTTCGAATCCACTACAAGTTCACTTTTCGAATCGATCTCTGGAAAAACAACATATCAACTAACATATCCTCGTATCGATTGTATTGGTATAATCTTCGAATCGATCATGGGCGAATATCCCACAACTTCTCGTATCGATCACTTCGGGTCGATACGATCAATTCACTACCTATAATCGATTCGATCAACATACCTCCACGAATCGATGCAAGCACCACGGAAAAGCTGGTCATCTGAGATCGATTCGAAAAACACTATTCAAGATCGATACGAAAAAGTTGTCTCTCTTTTCATCCCTGGATTCGACTCCCTCCAGATCGATACGAACGTGAGATAAGGAAAATTCATCAGAGCCCAAGACATAAGGTACTTAGTCGAATCGCCTACCTAAATATGAGTTGAAAATGGAAAGGGTTGGATTGATTCGGAGAAGAACGAATGGCTTTGTTTGCAAGGTTTTTTTATCGATTCGAAGATACAGGAAATCAAAGCGAAGGTAAAAAAGTGAGAAATGAATAGGACCCCGGTATATATAGGGGAAATATGACGATTCACATCCCGGTAGGAGTAAACGGCCATCCCAAGTCCACGATCACATCGATTCGAATGATGCTCTCGAATCGGTCGCTAAAAGGTTTCCATCGAATCGAAGGAAACAACGGCAATCACCAGTCCGAGACCATCCTTCGCATCCATCAATTCGGTATGCACTGGGCTCATCGATTCTAAGTACAAAGCCAAGATATCCCTAAAGACGTTCGACTCCATCAACTCGAACATACACATTCGAACCCATCACATTCAAACCCGTCGTACTCGAATCCATCAAAGCTTCGAATCCATTAAGGCTGCATCGTTACAAAGCTTAATCAACGCGAAGCTGCATCGATTCGAGGCTATCAACAAAAGCTAAATTGGAGTCGTTGCGTCCCATCGATTCGAAGTACTAACTTCACGACCATTAGCATGGAATGATTCAAAACCTATCGATTCGAACGACCATTTCGAATCCATCGGATACCAGCAAATCAAGCCATCGATTCGAACATTCATGACTTCGAATCCATCAAAGACCCCCGATGAAAACGGACGAACCGTTTCAATGTGAAAAATTGCTTGTCTACTCTTTATACCGATTCAGGAGAGGATCGATACAAGAGGATGATCATAGACAATCATAAAAGCAATATTTTAACTCGAATCTCAAACCGGTCCAGGAGAGGACCGATGCAGAATTCAATAGCAAACCGAACTAGCAACGACTTGCGATCACGCAACGTTAACCAAAGTCAAGATAATACGCGTATGCACACATCTCTGACTAATGCTTGAGCTTTGCCATTTACAGGGATCAAATGTTCATCTCGTCATGACCCAAACAGCTAACAACCAATCACGGTCATTCAACGGTCAATTACAGCGATACAGAATACAACTTTCGGTAAAGCATGTCATAGTTGTCCAATGAGAGACTGCAGCTTTTCAAAGCACGTCATGTTTACACAAGACGTACTTTGGGGGGCAAATGTTATCCCGCCTTTTGGCAAGGCCGTGACACCAAGGACTTAACTAGAAACCAGTGACAGATTGTCTCGAAGACCAGCTACGCGCAAGGATCGCTATGAATATCGATGAATTTTGTCCGAGTCCGGATCTGTCTACAATTGATAAGACATGACAAGTAAAGCCATTCAAGCCAACTTTCCGAATTTCAAGTCAATCCGAGTTCATACGCTCAAAATATCATCTATGCAAGTTGGATAAAATAGCCTCATTTCGTATCCATCAACTCCGTATCGGTACGAACCGTCACTGCTTCGTATCCACCAAGTTACCCCAAGTTCGAATCCACCAGTGTTGCTAAAGTTCGAATCCATGAAGGCACTCCGCTTCGAGTCCGACATCCCCGCATAAGTTCGAATCCAGAGGACGGGTTTTTGGAGTTAGCTCACCGACATAACCTAGCTTCGAATCCATCGAACACTCCTTAGTTCGAATCCATCAAGACAGAGTACTTCGAATCCACGGAGCTACTTCACCTCGTAACCTTTAGATGCTTCGCTTCGAATCCATGCAAGGGTGGCGTGTTCGAATCCGTTAAGTGCCTTCCTTCGAATCCATCCATCTACGATTGACTCTGTATCGATCGAGACACTTTGGCTATCGATACGAAGTAGGCGCCATTCGAATCCAGGGATATTTGGTGTCTTCGAATCCATCGAGTCAAGGCAGCGAAGTCTCCGGGACGACTCGATCAAACTGGCGACAAAAGCGGATCGATACGAAGTTCGCGCTCCACGTCATCACAGAAGCATGCTCCACCATCGATTCGAAGCAAACGATTCGAATGCCTCGATTCGAACGAAACAGCCTAGCAAAGAATACCATTTCGAATCGACAATATCTGGAGTTCTACAAATCCAAATGCTATGAAATTTTCACAGATGCTTGTGCACATGTTGAAGAATGTTCACACCAAATTTCAGTTCGATTGGACAATTTCTTGATCGATTCGAACGTAGCTTCGAATCGATCCCAAAGTGGGCCCGGATTTCCAGAAAGCGGGCATGTGGGCCCCCTCACGTGCCAGAACTGGTCTCCCCTCAATTTAGGCGAAATATCAGCCTCCTACACCTATAAATAGAGCCCCTGGTCATTCAGAAAAGGGGTCGGACAATTCTAAGTACTAAAGAGCGCCCAGATTTTGCCAGATTTACTCCAGAACACCACCGCTGCTTTAGATTGACACTTAGCATTTAAATTCAGTTGTACTACAGTATAAAGAATTGTAATCTTCAAGTATCGAGCAATAAAATCATCAAACTTCATAGTGGACGTAGGCAAAACGCCGAACCACTCTAAATCGTTTGTCTTTGCAATTTACTTTCTGTTATTTGGAGTTTTTGTTAGATAATCCTCAGTTTTAATTTTCACTCTTCACTTTTATCTCTTCAAAAACTTCCGAAGAGTGTTGTGCCCATTTTTGGTACAAACACTTTGTTTATGCATTATTAGTTCGTGCAGCTTCCTTTTATTGGCAATTTATTCTCCTGAAGCTTCATATTTAAAAACAGAAGATTTATTTTTATCTTCATTCATATTTTTATTCATTTACTTCACCTCTTTTACTACCTACCATTTTTCTAAGGCTGTTCGTACTTTTACTTTATTTCAATCTCAATTTTGTTTATATTTATTTACTTTGTTAGCTTTTCATTTGTTTCCATCATCGTTCCTACAGTCTCAATTCATTTTTCAAATCTCATCTTCTATATCTTCATTTTTTCAAACAAAACTTCCATTTCATTTTTTTTCTCTCTTCACCTTCTTTTTCATTTTTCTTCTTCAACTCTTCTTCTTCTTTCATAGCTTACTTTTCTTTTTTTTCCTTTTTTTATTCTTATTCTTCAAATCTTCTTTTTCAAAGCTTCCTTTTCTTTTTCAATTTTTCTTCTTCTTTTTCAAACCTTCTTCTTCTTTCCAAATTTATTTCTTCAAATCAAGATCTATGCAAACTTCTCTGTCTCTTTCAAAACTTTCTTTAAAAAAAATTAGGATAGCAAGGATACAAAACAAAAGAAGAAAGTAGTAGCGGATCCAAATCTGACTAGAAAAGTGAAAGCCAAAAGGTGGGTGTTTAAACTCACTCACGAAATACTAAAATTTTATTGCAAGTCAAACCAAGTCATATAGTGATAAAATTATTAATTGTTGGTTGAGCATTTTAATTGACATTTAATTTGAATACCTAAACTCCAATATGTGATAATTAATAATTATTGTGACATGTTATTGAATTGGTTGGCTTGAATGTTGACTGTATGCTGTGATGGATGCTATTATGATTGAATGTGTATTTGTTCATTTATTTTGATACATCTCTGCTATCACCCTATAGTTTATTGTAATTATATCAATTTTCATATTAATTACTTGAACATTGAATAAGGATACAAAACCCTTGGATTTCTTATATTGACAAGTGGAAAAATTAGTACGTTTAGATTTACTGTTTGAACCATAAAAATGATTTTCAAGAAATAAACTGCCGTTACCTTATTTGAAAGTATTCAAATTTAAATTTTGAAACCCTGGAAAGATTTTCATAAATTGAATTTTGAAACTTTGGAAAATTTTCATAAATCAAATCTCTTGAACTCTAAAATTTAATTTGAAATTTTTCTGTAAATTTGTAAGTTATTAGAATGGATATATTGTGAAACCTTTTATACTTTGAATATGAAAATAGTAACATTTTTGGAAAATCTGAAACTTTAAAAATGTTTTTATCTGCATTCCATATTTCATCTGATTTTATTTAATTTGCATAAGAATTTTAGTTTTTACTCGAGTGTATTATTTTCCTTTACGCTCGGTCCGACTGAGTATTTCAGTGTTTCCAAGATATTATTTTTTGAAGATGAAGATGGAGTTTGAAGACCATATTTATTAATGTTTTTCCACCGCGTTACTTTATTATATTTATTAAATGCATGACTTTGATGATATTGCAAAGTGAATTTATTATATATTGTTAAACGGCTTCATGAACTGTTTATGTTATTATTATATTTTATCATTCCGCAGCAAGATTTCGTGTATTGTTCTTTTTTTTTTCTTATTTCCTTAAAATAAAACTCATTAATAATCTACCTTTTAGACGATTTGAGTCGGACATGGCTGGTTTAATGTCGACTTGGAATGTCCAAAAAGGTGGGTCATCACAGGATTGAGACTAATAATATAACATTTCACAAAAAAAGTTCAAGTCGAGTAAGATATTACATAAAATATTTGAATAAAAAATTATAAGTTTATAGAGAGAGCATATTGATTTTTTTAACAAGTTCCAAGTTTTATACTATAACCATATCAAAAGCGCTACTTACACGTTTACACATTTTCTTAAAACTTCATATGTAAATTTAATTTTTTTTAATATTCGTTTACTTTATTTTTCGTCCATTTTTATTTTCTTATATACGTATGTTTTAGAATGAAAAATGATATTCTTTATGCATTAGTAAATAAATTATGCCCTCCAAAATGAAAGAAAATGAAATTCATGATTTTATAAATAGAACAAGTATAATGTAAAAGTCAAACGAGATACACAAGTTGGAAATAGAAAAATAGTTCATGTCCCCCATAATAGATTTTATACAACCGAACATTTTGTGGTGTTAATGTATTACTCAATTGAGTAACCCTCATTAAAATAGTAAGGAAAATTAGTTCATTATCATACTAAGTGAAACAAAAATAAAAGAAAACAAAATCTTGGATGTAACACCATGATATATATTTTCCTTTAATACATTACAATATATTAAGAATCTATTGGTGTAACCATAAAATTATAATGCAATTAGCTCAAAGAAATAATTATTAGCTCCCTATTTCTGTTCCAATAGAAGTTAGAGTCATATTGAATAATATTATCATGCCACTAATAAATAGAGATAATTGCTAATAATTCAGTTTAAGAATTAGTTGGCACTCTTAGTAATGTATTGCTTCCAAAAGAGGAATAACTTACAGTTGAGGTAAAGTTTAAATATGTTAGTAGAAGATAATTTGCGGCTAGTTGGCATTATATAGAAAACAGATTTTTTTTTCTTTTACTTCAAAGCAGAACTATTGTTTTTCAGGATACGACATCATAAGACATAACATCCACCAACAGTTAGACGACTACTTAACCAACCAACACATATGAATAAACAACTCAAATAAAAAAAAATTACTCAATAAAATTACGTATGTATGTTACTTAGTCATTTAAACATTTGTCTAATTATAATAATGAGGTTGCACTGTTTAAGTTATCCAATACAACGATGTAAGGCGGTATTTTATCAAAATTTGTAAACCTATACGAACACATTACCAACAAACATATGATGAAAGCATGAATCTCTTAACAAAGTTTAGTTATGACAACGTCATAAATTCACGTTTAGCCAACATCTTCAACCTTTTACCATGTAGGACAAGTAACGTCACTCTTGAACAAAATTGAAAATGATCACTTTAGCTTATGTGGTGGAGCTGATTACAACAAAAAAACTCAAGGATATTACGTAGATGTAGAGAAATAAATGGCATGCATGCGGTTACCAAATTTCTAGAGGATAAATGCACTTATGAAATTCATATATTCCTCAATGCATCATAGGATAAAGATAAGCTACTTATTCGATTGCTGCTCAAATTTTATTTTCTATCCATATTTTAGTAACTGCACTTTTTGGTACCTTAAGTTAAATACGTTACAAAAAGTGAAAAAATAATGCATTGATTTTCGAACTACTGAATTGATATTGTTACTTACTAGAAACGAAGAAGGCAAGTTGCTCTTGGTATTATTACCAATATATCTAACTCGTTGACCAATCATGTTCAAAATAAAAGGTATTTTCTTTCTATAATACTTGATATAATGTGTCATATTAATTAACCAATTTAATTAAAAGTATATTTAATATAAAATCCATAAATGGTATCTTTTGTGATAGTAGTTACAAAATGTTATTGTAATTATCACAATGAACATAGATATACCTTTTAAATGATCCTAGTCAAGATGCATTAAGACTAGATTTCGATGTATCTGTTGAGGTTAAAATACGTAATGCTCTCTAAATGTTGGGCAGTGTATTACTCATGACTATTGGAGGTACCTAGGGATACATACTGATAGTTATTGGATGACTATGGAATGACCTACTTAATAGTTTTCTATTGGTTAGTATAACTAAGGTCAAACAGAAAATATCGATGTGGTTGATTTGCACAATTCTCTCAACTTGAGAATACAGTGGATCTTCAATATGAAAACTCCGCTTTGATTATAGCCAAGTCATGGCATGGCATCCATCGAGTAACTATAGTTGGATTGAGTAAGAGTAATAAAAGTGAAGCACTATTCAAGAGAGGATTCGTCTCCTCGGTTGTATTGGGTTAGTATCATGGTCAACTCAAGTCACCTCAAAGTCAAAGCCTTTGGCCAGAGCATTCCAGTTAATAATAATTGTTATTATTGAACCAAGGACTTTGTGTTTATACTATAGAGTTAAATGTGGATGATGTTGGAATTTTGACCATTACCATATTCCATAAATCTAAAGTGATATAGTTTTGATGTAGAGAATTGGTGTAAAATAAAAGTCACAACCGGCTAATGCTTAATAATGTAAAATGAAACTTTTACTTAAAATTAAATAAGTGATAAGTTAGCCAAAATGTCATACCACTTGCTAAGTGACGTGTGTGTTGGAACAGCGACACCCCACAACGGAGTTACAGGTGAATTTCAAAAAAGATTACCCTATTGGATCTTTATTGGGCATATGAAGTCTAGTTTATTTAGAATATTTCTAAATTTAATTTAAATAAAATCATATATTTTATTTATATTCATAAATTATTGTTTGAATTTTTTTGATTTAGTTTTACTTAATATATAAGTGTACATATGTATCATATACATATGTATATGTATGTGCATGTGTAACATGATATTTCGTGCAAGATATAACATTCTAATATATAGACACAGGGTTTTACATCGCAGAAAACACCCCAGCTTATTCTATATGTATTGTATGTTGTCCAAATATATGCATATAGTTATAGTTATAAATATCTGAGTAATTATATATATATATATTATATGTATATAAATATATTTATTATATAAAATATTAGATATATATATATATATCTGTATGTATGTATATTATGCTGTAAATAATAATTAAACATATATGTGCACATATGAAATATTATATATTTCTGAAAATAAATTATTTTACTTAGTTATATAGATATACATTCGAATTATAATTAAATAATTATATAAATATGTAAATATAAATATAAACATAATAATAAATATAAATTATTATTATAATAAATTATATATAAATATAAATATATCTATAAAATTAATTTTTTTGATTTCCAGTTCGAAATCATTACATATCTAAATTTGTTTTGATTTTAATATATTAATACACATATATATTATGAATTAATTAGTTAATTTATCATTAATTAAATAACATAAAATAATTTTATACTAAAACTTCAAATTTGAAATTTTGCGAAAATCAAGAACGATATTTTAGGGGTTGCAAAATTTTTTTAGATTTTTTTGAATAATTTTTTTATTTTTAATTAATTAATTACTGAACATCAAATTTTTAATTTAATTTTTAGAAATATAAACCAAGTACCAGAAATATGACATTTTTGTTAAGCATCTAACATGATGAACTAATTTTTAAAAATTATAAAATTAAACTTACAAAACATTATTTATTTTATACGAATTTATTAAATCTTATAGTAATTAAATAATAATAGAAATATATAATAATAACACATAAAAATATTTTTGGCAGTTAAAATTCATAATAAATACAAAAATGAATTAGAAAATTATTAGATTAATTTTATATATCATATATATATGTACACATTATGATATAAATTGTGTAAATATATTGATTTATATATGAATATATGTATGTATTAATTAATATTAAAATAACCACTTTTATTTAGCATCGATCAATTAGATTATTAGTAAAATATGAGTATCTATGAGTACAGTAGATTTATGCACATAGCCAATCATCATTGTGACAACAACATTATCTATAGAAACCTCACCTAACTAACTAAACAATAATAACATATGTATACATAGGTGTACATGAGCAATAAATTATTCTACCATAATTATCTGTATGTAAATAAATGGTTACCAACAATAGATGTCTTCAAGTCTATATTGAAAAGATGAATCCTCTTCGTTTGAAATTTTTTGATTCGTCAGATTGATAGTCTTGAATCACAGACCTTCTTGCTATCAAATTGCCTTAGATTTAAATGAATTTGATTTGAGAATTTTTAATCGTTCTTTTAGAGGAGAGTTTGGCCTCAATGATGATGATGGAGGCAACAAAAAAGTAAGAACAAGTTAGGTTCAGAGATGATTATATATTGGTTGAATAAGAGAGAAAATAGGATAGTATCCATTTTCTTTCTCATGTAATCTCAACCATTCATTTCAAAACCCCTTTTCCTTTTTTAGTTGCTCCTATGCCCAATTATGGTAGCCAAACCAAGCCTCTAACAACATGGGCTAATAACCCATTTAATCGAAATTAAATATGTTTGGTTAAATCCAATTTAATTTGTTGTCGATATCTCATATCGATCAATATATTTATAACAATTATAAATATATATATAATAATATTTGTTTCTCAAATCATACTACAATCTTATAATTAATATTTCATAAATATTAATTAATTTAATTAATTTATAACAATTACAAACTAATTAAATAATTTGGTATAAAGAGAATTCATCATTTTGGTTGTGTAACTCTTTTTTAGGATCTACGTACAACCTACGTACTAATCCCATTGGTTCCTATTTACCCTTTTTTAAGAATCGCCATTTTACTTAAGAACGTTACTTAAGTTTATTAAAATTCTATAACTCAAATTCATTTAAGTATAATACTCTTCTATATCCAAATCTTAAATTGGTTTTACTTAACCTAGGATGTTCAACAAATTTAAAACTTAATTATCAACCCGCTCTTAATCAAGACATCTTTTTTTTAAAATTCTATTCTTTTAA
Organism: Allium fistulosum; assembly: GCA_030737815.1. Classification (NCBI taxonomy): domain Eukaryota; kingdom Viridiplantae; phylum Streptophyta; class Magnoliopsida; order Asparagales; family Amaryllidaceae; genus Allium; species Allium fistulosum. Next base: position 14,911,003 of record JASFAW010000014.1, read on the forward strand.
GGGATTCGAGAACACAATATCCGGTTTTTATTTCAAAACCTTTTGAAAGCATACATATAGCCCGAGTAACTCAAAAATGATGCCAAGGAACTGGGTATTATCAAATAGCATTATATATCCCTTTTACTAAGTAGGGAAACACTCAAGAGAAGTGTTTACCATCCAAACACATCTCTTACCCATTTTTAGTCATTTCCAAGACACTTGAACTAGTTAATCATAAAAATATTTCTTTCTTCACAAATTCCCTTTTGAAACAATACTATTTATAGATAAATAGTTCTTTAATAAAATCATCCACTAGCTTTGGATTCATTCTAATTCGAACTCGTTTCGATTATATAGCGATGAAGAGGATAATATACTAAGTACATTATCATATCTGCCAAAGCAAACATTTGATTGTCACTTAGAAGATTATTCCGATTATCACAAATAGATTGAAACTCCTTCCCGAACTGTCCAAAGAAAATTTACTTTCAAATCCATTTTAAAATATCTTAAAATCTCTTTAAGTACAATTACTACAGCTTTTCCAAAATCATTTAAATCTTTATCAAAACCATCAAAAGTTAATATTCTCACAATCCTTTTCATTTTTATAAGGTCATCTAAATATTTTCTTTTAACTAAACACATTTTATTCTAAACCCAATTTTAACCTTACATCTCATCAGTAACTTTATAGACTTTTGATAATCATTCCTAAAATATATCCTAGGTAAAGTTATTTCACTTACCAATTTTAAAACAATATTATGTTAATTGGACATGTTCAAGTGCTTAGGAAACCTTTATCGATAACGTTGGCCACATGCATTGATCAGAATTCTTAAGCCACTCAACAGATCAAACAACACAATATAAAACATTTTACTCATTAACAAATACACACTCATATTTATAGTACACTCAAGCTCATTTCAGGGTCTCACTTACCCAATTTCAAATGAATTTACCCCACCAGGGCCAAGATTCTCGCTTAACCTTCAGCTCTGATACCAAACAAAACAAACTGAATTTTCGACCCTATAAGAAATGGATACTAATACATCCACTGTATTACATGCCGAACATTCAAGTACCAGAAATACCGATCTGTTAGGGAGAAAGAGGAAGGTAAAAGATAGAGAAAACTATAACAACATAGAATCTCACAACACAGCAAATAATATATAGTACAACCATGATCTTTACTAAAAGGAAACATCTGTATTCATATATACAACATTAGAGTACATTAGACTTATCCTAATTTTTGGACAGTTATAGAAACCTGTCCTCACATTGACCAACATACAGACTCTATAATATAGCAGAAGTAAACATATGTGAATATGTCTTGCCCATCCAGCTCCTATCCAGCTCCAAAGTATCTAGCCAAACATGGGAAAAACATGCTCGGTCTGACCCGAGCATTACATGAAATAACGCCTGGGTCGGTCTGGTAAACCAGCGTGAGTAAAACTCGATAACAAGTAACAACCAAACTAATTTCCACATTTGAAAACTTTTCACACAAAGGGCATCTCATAAGACCACACTGCACATAAAAACGAACGAATTTTAACCTTACGATAACCAAAACATTTTATATAAAAATCCAGTGATATTATCATAATGTCTAGGTTTAAACTAAACAGGTAAAATAGATGAAATGCTTTCATCTCACATTCCAACATACCAGGCTCTACAATCGAAAACGCAAGGCACGTATTGGAGATTGGATTCCAACTAATGACTGGGCTACTGGGTACCGCCCACCATAGTACACCTTTAGAAAAATGTACCGAGGTCATACCTGTTGACGCCAAAAATGGGCATCAACACTCGATAGAATCTAGTAAAGATTGAATGAAGAATGAAATTAAAATAGAGCAGAAACTATAAAGGAACACACAAAATTTTTATAGTAGTTCGGCAATCTTGGCCTACGTCTACTGCATATTTTTATTGATCTTCCACTTGATTATATTATAAGAATGTTTGGATTAGTTGGGATCCAGTAGTACAAAAGTGAAGAATAAAAATGGCAGAGCATCGGCAGAGAAAGCAGGATCCCATTTCTGATGCCATGCCTGCTGTATTTATAGGGGAAGACGTACACGGATCGTACTAAAATTTTGGTAGAAGGTTCGGGAGACCAAGACGAGGCTACCCAAAAATTTGCAGGCTCGTCGGGGCTCACAATAGGGATCAACACCGATCCCTATTAATGCATCCAAATGGGTTGCGATCCCTATAAGGGATGCTCTATGATGTTAGCTACTTGCTTCCCAAATTTCATGCAATTCCGACCTACGGTTGTGAAATATCACATTTTCCATGAAGTAGTGTTGCTTGAATTCTGATTTCTGCCGATCACACTAGAGGGATAGGTATCGATCCCTCCAATCTCTTCCAAATGCCATGCGATCCCTAGGGGAGCTTCTCTATGTTGTATTATGCTTAGTCTCCAAGTTTCATGCCAATTGGATTAGTAAAACTCGAGTTATTGATCAATCTTTGTTGCAATATGTTGTGAAGGCTGTATATAGCCGATCCCTATGGAGGGATAAGCACCGATCCCCCAACTTGCTCCAAATTCCATGGGATCCCTATGGGATGTTCCACATGTTCTAATTAGCTTATACTCCAAGTTTCATGTCGATAGCATCTATAGATTTTGAGTTATTGACCGATCATTGTGGCAATATGTAGTGAAAGCTGAATATGGACGATCCCTTTTATACCGATCCATTTTATAGCAATCCCTTTTAATAGGTGAAGTAATTTTCCCATAAATTGAGCATACGAACTCCAAATGACTTGAAACTTAAAATGTAGCCTCATGAGACCTTCCTTGTCACTCAATAACAATCTTACCAAGTTTGGGACAAAAATTGAGGAAATGTACCGATCCCTAGAGAAAGGCATTGGCACTGATCCCCCACTTGGGGGAGGCATTATTCCGTACTTAGAATATTCTGGAGAGTCTATCTCTTAGCCTTGGTTGATCGTTGCTTCATATCATTGCCTGCGATTGATCTTTGTGCCTAATAATCATCTCTTCGGGCTGTCTTTCTCGATGATCATCTAGTTTAACTCGTCCAGTCAAGGTGAATATAGCCGGGCCAAAGGTCGGATAACAGTTGCCCCCCAAAGTACGTCTTGTTGCGTACATGACGTGCTTTGAATTGAAGCAAGTTAGAGTCGCTGGAAATAAATCCATTCAGTTCCTGAATACCCAATATCCTTCCGTTGAATTATCTTCCCAAAGTGTTGTATCCCTCTCCAATCGTCATGACGCTTGGTCGATTTCCAATAGTATAATTTCAGGATTGTATTCCATTAGTTGCTATCTGTGTCTGGTTCTACAGGGTTAGTAAGCTTTGGCTATTTGATACAGTCTTCTCTTCAATAACTCCAGGTGAAAATTCAATTTCTGTCGATTTTAAGAAATCGAATTTTTAAATATACACATGCACGTTCAGGTACACATTCTTGCCATTGGCTTCCGGATGCGTTTTATAGGCTCACGAGTCGTCACCAATTCCTTCTAGTTTTAGTGCAATTCGATTGCAATTCCTTGTTTATATTTTATTTGAATAAGGTTTGTAATCAACCACTCGATGAGTGGGGACTTCAAGTTCTACAAGGATGACGGCCTGGGAGCCGTAAGCAAGGGTGAATGGAGTATGGCCAGTCGCGGACCCTTGGGTGGTTCTGTAAGCCCATAATGCTATTGGGAGTTCATCCACTCATTTATCTCTAGCCTTTTCCAAAGGTTTCTTCAGAATGGACTTTATGATTTTGTTCACAGCTTCAACCTGTCCATTTGCTTGAGGGCGAGCAACTGCCACAAATCTCTTTTCAATATGATGCCGACAACAGAAGTCTTTAAATTTAGTGCTATTAAATTAGGTTCCATTATCGGTTATAATGGTTCGTGGAAGGCCAAAACGATAGATGATGTTACGAACAATGAAGTTGAATATTTTCTTCATCGTGATTGTGGTTAAATGTCCTGCTTCAGCCCATTTAGTGAAGTTTTCAACTGCTATGATGTTGTATTTCGCACCACCTTTTGAATCGGTAAGAAGCTGATGACGTCAATACCCCAATGGCAAATGGCTATGAACTGGCCAATTGAGTACTTTCCGTCGGCGGGGCTATTGGAATTTTTGCAAACATCTAACATTTGTCGCATTGTTTAGTGTGATCGGCCACATCTCGATAGACGGTTGGCTAGAGTTACCTATAGCTGAGTATTTTCTTTGTGAGGGTTTGCCCCTTGGTATAATCGCTGCATTCTTCTTCATGTACTTCTCTCAAGATTCATTTGATTTCACCATGGGCGATACACCGAAGCAGGGGAACGAAGAAACCCTCTCTATACATGACTCCTTCTTAGATGACGTAGCATGAAGCTTTTAGGAGGATCTGTTGTTTTTCATTCCTCCATCTAGAAAGGATCCCCCGTTGTAGATTGTCTTTGATAGGAGTCATCCATGACTCCTTTTCTGAATCCGTCTCCAAGATCTAGTCGATCTCCATCTGTCAATGCTTGGAATGTTAAGCACTTCAACTGGGACAAAGTCTATTTGTTGTGCGTCCTCAGAACTGGCCAGCATGGCCAGTGACTCGGCTTTTTCATTTTGTTCTTTGAGGATGTATGACATGGTGCAATACTCGAAGTCGGCCAGTAGCTTTTGTACCCAGTTGAGATAAGGAGTAAGATGCTACCACCTAGCAAGATAATCTTCCCTGACTTGGCATACTACTAACCAGGAATCACAGAAGATATGTAAAGTTTCTACTCCCAATTCTCTAGCAAGTTTGAGGTTGGCGGCCAAGGCTTCATACTTAGCTTCGTTATTTGTTGCAGGGAAGTCGTTTCAGGGCGTAGCTGATCGATCGTTCCTCAGGAGTCATTAACACAACTCTGGAGCCAGAACACCGATCATTAGATGCTCCATCAGTGTACATTTTCCATCTGTTGGTCGATTCTCCATTGCTCTTCGGATCATCATCTGATATAGTGAATTCAGAGATAAAGTATGTTAATATCTGTCCCAGAATAGCACTTCAAGGGAGATAAGTAGTATTTAATTGGCTTAGCTCGATATTCCATTTGAACAAACTTGCAGACGTCTAAGGTTGCTATAGGACCTGTTGTAATGGTTGGTCAGCATAAACATTAATGGGTGAGCCTATCAATTGCTTGGTTACATAATATACTGGTCTTTGGATCCGCTTCTCTTCACATAGCATTATGGCGCTTATGGGGTGTACCAACATGGCTAAATAGATGTATAAATCTTTATGATCCACCGACTTTGACAAGATAGGAGGTCTCTTTAAGTTGTTCACCAAAGCTTGGAATGCGTCTTTACAATCCTGTGTCCATTCGAAATTATTTTCCATCTCCTGATTAAGTTGAAGAAGAGAGTAAACTTGTCGGTGGCCCTAAAGAGCAATCGACTTAGGGCGATGACATCCCATTTAGACTCTATACCTGCTTGATTGTCTTTGGTATCTAGATGTCTTTGATTGCCTGAATCTTCTTAGGGTTGGCCTCAATTTTGCGAGAGTTGACTATTAAACCTAGGAACTTCCCTGATGCAATACCGAAAGAGCATAACAAGGGTTCAGATAAAACTTGCTAAGTCATCGATGAGGTCATTTGATCATCGTGACTTCACAAGCGTATCATCCGCATATACTTCCATTGATCGCCCGATCCGGTCATTGAACATCCTGTAGACCAGTCTTTGGTAAGTAGCTTCGGCATTATTTAGTTTAAACGACGTCACAACATAACAATATAGTCCTAGATTGGTAATGAAGCCGATGTGCTTCTGGTCGAGGATGTGCATCAGGATTTCGTATCCAGCGGTTGAGTCTATCAACTGGTCGATCCTTTAAAGTAAAAGCTATCTTTCGAGCATGCTTTGTTCAAGTCTGAGTAGTCGATGCATGATCGCCACTTTCCATTAGCTTTTCTCACAAGAACTGGATTGGATACCCATTTCGGGCAGAGGTGTCGTAGGTAAACCTATTATTTTTTAGTTTATCCACCTCCACTTTAAGTCTAGAAGACCTCTCCGGATCCATGACGCTTTGCTTTTATCTCACCGGGACATGCCTCGGGTCGATATTCAATGTGTGGCTTACGATTATCGGTGAGATCACATGCATGTTAGAATGGGTCCAAGCGAACACATCAACACTCGTTCAGAGAAAGCCCTCTAATTCCTTTATCATCGCCGCACTGAGCTGTGATCTGATCTTCAGTACCCGTAATGGGTCGCCATGGCTGATCGCAATTTTGATTATTAGCTCTGCGGGTGCAGCCTCGGATTCCTTGATTTCAAACATAATTGTTACGCACAACAATCGACATGAAATTCAGTTGGGACAGTTAATGATGACAATTACTGCGATCGAATCCTAGAGTCTTTTCATGAGTTATTGAGTCTGATAGTGAAGGGCTCTAAGTGCTTTGAGCAATTACCTAGAAATGGCTGAAGATTAGGCTTAGAAGCATGTTGAATCAAATGTCGAGTAGGGTTCAGCCCCATGTTGCGTGCAACTGCACATCTGGCTCTTGCTTTGAGTTTGAATCTTCTTGTGTATTCGAGTAACGTACTTTCCATTCAATGTACTGGCGGTCTGTTGCTCTTTGTTTAGGTTGGAATGATAGTAAGTTGCCTATGAGCTTAGGCATCGATTCAATGATTCTATCTCTAGGCATCCTTTCGGTCGTAGCCTCGAGTCGTTGTAAACACTATATATAAGTCACAATATTGAGCTATTGCAGCCAGTCTTTGGATGATCACACTTATGCTCCCAGTCTTGGTTTGATAAATGTACTGCATGGATGGTCGAGTCTCATTCTAGCTATGTTTGTACTCCCACCTAAGCTCCAAAGACATAGAGTTAGTTGATGAATGGTCGGTTCACATTCATCTTGTTTCTTGCTCGTGCCCCTAAGTCTGGGGCATACATTGATAAGTAGGAAGGAAAGCCATGTCTACTTTAGCTTTACACTCTTTCCCGTTGAATCGCAGGATCATGTTAGTTGATGGAAGGCTAAGTCTCGCCTATCCTGGAAGGCTAAGTCTGCCTATCCTGGATTGTATTCTGGTTTTTCCTTTAGGGGGGAATACTTCGATGCTCCATTTAATTTCGGGCATGAGTTGGGTACTAGATGGTCAACCATGCCCACTTCGATTCATATTCTCTAATCAGATCTAGGGGTAGAGTTGGCTTAGGTGTAGTCGGGTCATGCTCATCCGGTTTCATACTCCTCCTAATGGATCGAAGGAGGATGCTGGAGAATTAATGATCAAGACTTCGTGCTTTATTCTCATATCGCACTCTGACGATCATTGTTTTTTGAGGGACATCCAGGTCACATCTGTTTGTGTTTGATGTGGATTGATATTGATCGTCGACCAAACGGTACAATATTGTCAGTCGCCCGTAACATCAGACATCGTTCTGATTATTTTTGTATTTAGGCCTCCTTGCGGTCATTGCCTTTAGTCATAAAGAACACTAAGCCGGAGCTATAGTGAGCTTTCGTATTTAGTTTTTAGTGATTTGTACTCCTGCCCCCAACATTGATTGGGTGAGGCCATAAGTCGGACGGTCGAATTCTATTCTTAGCGAGTTTATACTCCTCTTGTCGAATTTAGGTCGGAGTTTGTGGGATAGAGAACGGTCGAAATCCACTCATCTATTCATTCATGTTTATACTCCAGTCCGCACTTTGGGGACTTGGAGTTGATTTGCGGAATAGAGAACTATCAAAATCCACTCATATATTCATTCATGTTTATACTCCAGTCCACACTCTAGGGACTTAGCGTTATTTTGTGGAATAGAGAACGGTCGAAATCCACTCATCTATTCATTCATGTTTATACTCTAGTCCACACTCTGGGGACTTAGAGTTATTTTGTGGAATAGAGAACGGTCGAAATCCACTCATCGAATAGAGAACGGTCGAAATCCACTCATCTATTCATTCATGTTTATACTCTAGTCCACACAATGGGGACTTAGAGTTATTTTATGGAATAGAGAACGGTAGAAATCCACTCATTTATTCATTCATGTTTATACTCCAGTCCGCACTCTGGGGACTTAGAGTTGTTTTGAGGGTAGTTGGTATCTGCCCGATTTATGTTTATACTCCGGTCCGCCAAGTCGAGGTAAGAGTTATCGAATGAACGGTCAAATCACGTTCATTCATGTAATGGGATTTTGCCCCCACCATGAAGGATAGAACTTGGCAAGTGAGATGATCGATTTGTATCCGCTTGGTGGTTGTAGCTCCTCTTGTCAAGTCAAGGAAGGGAGTAGGCAATGGATTATCGGATCACATCCATGCTTGGGTTGGACGGTCAGGTCACATCCACCTCAAGTTGCAGTCATGTCCATGTGTTGAGGGTGGTGGTTGATGAGTAGGCAGTCAGTCGCGCCTACTTTAAGTCGAGCTTTCAAACTGCCTCCTGTGTTTAGGGCAAGAGTTAATATGTGGGCGGTCGAATCACATCCACTTTAGTTGGACCTCGATCATGCTGAGCTTCGGGAGGGGCATAAGTATTTTGGCGAACTTCAAGTATGACCTAGGGAGTGGATGGTTGGGTTGCATCCACTCCAAGTCTTTCTTTGGTCTCTAAGTCAGGCGTGAAAGTTGATGAGTAGACAATCAATCGTGTCCACTTTTTGTTGAATCTAACCTTGTCGGGTTTTTCCATTTCGAATCCTTGGCCCTAAATCAGGGGCATATAGTAGCTGATGAGTAGTTAAATCATGCTTATCCTGGTGAAACTCCAAAGGTTTGATCATGATCCGTGGAGATTGGTTAGCGCCAAACTCCAAGTACTTGGTCACCTAGAATTTGGAATAAATTGGATAATGACATCACATCCTTGGTGTGATTCGCATGCATTCTGAACTGCTCTGCAAACTTTTGATCCAGTCGATTGGATGAGATGGATTTGGGCGATAATCGCATAAACCGCAAGATTGATACACCTTCGAGGAATATAGGAATGCGTCTGCATTCGATGGCACATATCGCTCTGGTGGAATTCATATGCCACTCAAATTTCATGAGATGTAGTCCAGGGTAGGTTTTCCCTGAGTAAACCGATATGATTGGTACATTGAATCTCCTCGGATATTCTACACACTGAAAGGCTTCAATGAACAACCTTCGACTGGGGGAGATCTTTAGTCATCATCAATCCGGTTTTGTTATATAATTACAGCTACTTGTTACGCTTGTGAATGATGTATGCATGCCCGAGATATGAGCAAAGACAGATAGACCGGTATTGACGGATCAGTGGTAAGTTACTTGGAGTCATACTTGAGAAAATACGCTATTTGCTTGGAGTCAGCAATTGGTTTGCTTGGAGTCACTAAATTCGAAGTGCTGGGTCAGTGAAGAATGGTGCTTAGAGTCATCTTGGCGTCCGCTTGGAGAAAATATTGGTTTTACCCGAGTTTGGCTTTGGGCCAAAGTTTCTTAGGCTTGCTTAAAGTCATATCACCTATGTTCTCCAATCTTTGAGAGTATCGTTTGAGTAACGATTGCTTGTCCGTTCCTTGGTTGCAATTCAGAAGTTGCCGCTTGATCCTCTATGCCCTGGTTATTCATAGGACGTAAGGGAAGTGGACATAACGCATCGTCTTTAAGTTGGGTTCTGAATCCAGAATGTGGGGGCACTACACTACGGCACGGATTTGGGTGCTGGATACTACCAAATAATATGATATATTCCTTTTACTAAGTAGGGAAACATTCAAGAGAAGTGTTTACCATCCGAACACATCTCTTACCCATTTTTAGTCATCATAAAAATATTTCTTTCTTCACAAATTCCCTTTTGAAAAAAAATACTATTTATATATAAATAGTTCATTAATAAAATCATCCACTAGCTTTGGATTCATTCGGATTCGAACTTGTTTCGATTGTACAATGACAAAGAGGATAATTTACTAACTGCACTATCATATTTGCCTAAGCAAACATTCGATTTTCACTTAGAAGATTATTCTGATTATCACAAAATAGATCGAAACTCCTTCCCAAACTGTCCAAAGAAAAAATTTACTTTCAAATCCATTTAATAATATTTATATCTTAAAATCTATTTAAGTACAATTACTACAACTTTTCCAAAATCATATAAATCTTTATCAAAGCCACTAGAATTTAATGTTCTCACAATCCTTTTCATTTTTATAAGGTCAACTAAAGATTTTCTTTTAACTAAACACATTCTTTTTAAATCCAATTCTGACCCTACGTCTCATCAATAACTATATAGACTTTTGAAAATCATTCATAAAATATATCCTAGGTAAAATATTTCATTTACTAATCTTAAAACAATATTATATCAATAGTACTTGTTCATGTGTTTAGGAAATCCCTATTGGTAACGTTGGCCAAACGCATTGATTAGAATTCTTATGCCACTCAACAAATCAAATAACACAATATAAAACATTTTTACTCATTAACAAATACGCACTCATATTTATAATACACTCAAGCTCATTCCAGGGTCCCACTTACCCAATTGCAAATGAATTTACCCCACCAGGGCCAAGGTTCTCGGTTAACCTTCGGCCCTGATACCATACTTAACGAACATGATTTTCAACCTTAAAAAAATCGACATTAATACATCCATTGTATTACATGCCGAACATTCAAGTGCCGGAAATACCGATCTGTTAGGGTTAAAGAGGAAGGTAGAAGATAGAGAAAACTAAAACAACACAGAATCTCACAATGCAGCGAATAATATATAATACAACCATGATCTTTATAGAAAGGAAACATCTTTATTCATATATACAACATTAGACTTGTAACGTTCCACTTCCGGAGGCTCAAAACTAACTGCTACAAATGCTGCAGTCATCCATAGGTGTTATTTCTGAGTGACCGAAATCGGAATCTTGAAACTATTGTCAACGCAGAAACACGAGAATATGAAAAAATTTAAACTTCAACAAAACAATATTTCTTATTTCTTATGAATCTCAATTTAAGATTTAATTACATAATCCCAGACGTTAACCATGTTCAGATCACATATACATGTACAATATTCGATAAGAGTGACATATGAAGATGTCCCCTTATGATGATCAGAGAACTAATAATATGAATTTTACAGTTCTTAGTACATCATAGCGGAATACACAAAATAGCTCCTATATAGCTAATACTGCCTCTTGCACGTCTCCGGAAGCTTATTCGTCCAAAACCTGGAAGTCTCCCACTCTCAGACTACTCAAATTAATTTTGAGTACCCGAGAGTTTGTGGAGAAACACAAACTTCGAGTCAGACAATAACTCTAGTATGAATAATCCTCTATAATCTCTTATCATAAATATATATCTAGTGAAAACACGCCGCTTAGAGGAATGAGTTTTCCCCTCACTAGTATCCAAAATAAAACATGCAAATCATTTACTATTCCCCTGCACCCAAAATGATTAGTCTTAACATAAATGAAATAAAGCCATAAATCATATGTATTGGATATCCCATCCACCCATTTATTAGATATCCCATCTAAAAGCAATTTATTAAATTTCCCATCTAAAATCAATTTAGTAGAGTTTCCCTCTAAAATCTATAAAATGACAACCCGTCATAATTTAATAGGACTGTCCATCCCAAATCCCTTTAAAATAAATGCAGTTTATCCATCGTACATTATTTTATAAAAGATGATGTGGGCTATCCACCACACACTCCATATTTTCCTAGGATGACTATGAACCCTTGGGTGCCAAATCCCGAGGCTAACCACCTCTGGAAAAACATTCTTTACTTAAGAAATTTGATGTGGGCTATCCACCACACATTCCATGGTTTTCCTAGGTTAACCAAGAACCCATCACTTGGCCAATTAAAACACCATGATCCCCATAATTATTTATAAAAAATCACGATCCCCATGATTACTTATTTTTCCCAGGTATACATGTTTAACCTATTCCCAGTAGTAGCCCTAATTAGGTTAAATTAAATAAAAACACATTGATAGACCCAATGTATATTTTCGATAGCATATTTCTGTTTGTAACCCCAAACTATGTATCGAAAACATTAAACCCACCCCGGTGGCCCCAAGGTTTATTAACATTCATTTTATATAAGGATCCCCCTTACATATTCAAACAAAGATAAGTATTTTATGCTATAACCCTTCGAAGTAACCCCTTCGACTTAGCGAAGTTTTACTTAATAAAAATGGCTAAAAACAGCCCTTTAAAACCCTTTGAATGAATTCCCATTCAAAAGAAAATAAACATCCAAAGTTAGCCCCTTCGGAAACCTTTCTTTTGAAAGCATCACAAAATCATACCTTTCGACCTTGTCGGAAGGTTTCTTTTCGACCTAGTCGAAAGGATCTACCTTTCAACTTTGTCAAAAGCCTGGGGTATCCCCCTTTATAAAACCATTTATAAACCTTTCGAAAGCAATGAAACTCAAAACCTTTCGCAATCATTGATGGTAACCCCTTCAAAACCTTTCGACATCAAACATTTCGAAATCAAAAACTTTTGAAATCAAACCTTTCAAAATCAAAACCTTTCGAAACCGAACTTTCAAAGTCAAAACCTTTCGAAATCAAAACCTTTCGCAACTATTCAAAAATAATGAAATGTCTGTGTTGGAACTAACCCTTCGAAAGTATACTTCCAACCTTATCGGAAGGTTTACCCTTCGACTTTGTCGAAAGGTATTAAAACTTTTACTTTAAAAACAATTAGAAGGTTGGGATTTTCCTCCCCCTTTCCCTTCGACTTTGTCGAAGGGTATAAATTTTTTTCTGGAAAGCATTTAAAACATTAGCTCTTGAAGGTTTTGGCTTTTGAAGATCCCCTTCGTGGCCTCTCCTTGAGTATATAAAACTTAGTATTTTATAAAAAATTATAGAATCGAAGGAACCCCCTTCATCTCAGTTGAAAGCAAGTTTTATTTCCATTTGAAAGCAAAGGAAGCAGCTCCCCGACCCTTCGCCCCTCTTCCCTTCATCACCATGCCTACCTTTCGACTTAGAAGAAGGGATAAAAGTGGCTTTTGGAGTCAGAGGGAACATCTGAACCTACTGAAGTGATGTTTTATCTTGCTTGTCTAATTGTCATTGGTCAAGGGGCTTCCACCTATGCTTTCGAATAGTAAAAAGTATACCAAAGTCAACCTTTTTCTTAAAACACTATACTTCTTCCCCAAAACAATTTTTGAAAGTAATTTCCCTCCGGCTTTGACCAAGGCAGAAGCAATGTTGCAGTTTAGCCCTTAGGCTTAATTAATTTAATTACCTTAGTTAACCACTAAGGAAAAATCCCCAAAAATCACCAAAATTTTTATAAATCATATACTTCAACATATTAAAATTTCAAAGCATATGAAGATAAAAAAAACTCGGAATTTAACCAAAACTGAATAAAACATGTTAATTAGCCCATTAACATTTTAAAACACCTAAGTCTTATCCAGACAAAGGTTTAAATGGTTATATCCTAATCAAAATCACAAACATGAATCGGGTATAACCCATAACCGATCCAAACACAGAAAATGAGATGATAAACATGATTATTCACCTTGATTAGTTAATTGGAGAATGAGATAATTTCCTAGCTTTAGTTCCTTAGCTTTTTCTTCAATTTATTGCTCTTCCTGGAGCTTTTAATGGCCGGTCGAAGTTGGTGAGGAGTTAAGAATGAGAAAGTGGAAGTTTATTGAGGTAGAGGAAGAGATATACACTAAGGAATGTAGCCCCATTTCCAAGTTTACCCCATAGGAAATTCCTCCTTCTTAATTTAGTTAAGTCTTATTTAGTTCATTCGTTAAGACACGACCATTGGATTTATTAATTTCATCTCCCTAATTATTCACATTATTGTATTTAATTTATCCAATTAAATATCCCAAATAATGTTAATTAAAATTCAGGGGCATCGCAGACTCCCCTCTTAAAGAATTTCTTCCCCGAAATTTCAATATGGACAAAACAACAAACATACAGCCCATGCAATCAAAGCTAGTATAACATACCAGCCAAATTCTATATAAACCCTATATAGAACGTACCATCTAAAACCGCCCAGGAAAAGTAGCCCTAATCATGCCTTCTGTCTCCCAAGTATAGTGCTTCACGTTGTCGCTCCAATGTACGATGGATAATCTGCATTTATTTTGAATAGATATGGGATGGATAGTCCTATTAAACTATGACAGATAGTCATTTTAAAGATTTTAGAGGGAAACTCTAATAAATTGATTTTTAGATAGGAAATCTAATAAATTGCTTTTAGATGGGATATCTAATAAATGGGTGGATGGGATATCCAATACATATGATTTATGGCTTTATTTCATATTATGTTAAGACTAATCATTTTGGGTGCAGGGGCATAGTAAATGATTTGCGTGTTTGGTTTTGGATACTAGTGAGGGGAAAACTCGTTCCACTAAACGACGTGGTCTCACTAGCTATCTATTTATGATAAGAGATGATAGAGGATTATTCATACCAGACTTATTGTTTGACTCGAAGTTTGTGTTTCTCCACAAACTCTCGGGTACTCAAAATTAATTTGAGCAGTCTGATAGTGGGAGACTTTCAGGTTTTTAGACGAATAAGCTTACGGAGACATGCAGGAGGCAGTATTTGCTATGTAGGACCTATTTTGTGTATTCCGCTGTGATGTACTAAGAACTGTAAAGTTTATATTATTAGTTCTCTGATCATCATAAGGGGACATCTTCATATGTCGCTCTTATCGTATTTTGTACATGTATATGTGATCTGAACATGGTTAATGTCTGGGATCATGTAATTAAATCTTAAATTGAAATTCATAAGAAATGAGAAATTCTGTTTTGTTGAAGTTTAAATTTTTTCATATTCTTGTGTTTCTGTGTTGCCAATAGTTTCAAGATTCCGATTTCGGTCATTCAAAAATAACACCTATGGATGACTGCAGCATCCGTACCAGTTAGTTTTGAGCCTCCGGATGCGGGATGTTACATTTATATACTTACATGGATCTTGGCCGTTCATTTAAATTTGATCGAATGGTTTGTCATTTGCATTTGCTTTTCTTATAAATCACACTTCCTTCTCCCCCTTTTTCATTTACCTACAATTAAAAACTCAAAGCACGAGTCAGAAATTTCAATTTCTTATTAAATTCCTAATTTCAGTAGACTCATGTTCAGATTCAAGATATGCATCCACTGTTTTATATTATAGACTTATTTATCACCTTTAATTCCAATTTCAAAATCTTAAGGCAAATTCTTAGGGTTCGAATTTGTGTTACTGTTTCAATTTTTTAGAATGATTTAAGTTTATTCGTATAAACGATCTTTAGATTCATTTTTTATGTTGATTTCGATTAATCTATGATATCAATTTTGGGTTTGAACTTATATTTGTCAAATTTTGTTGCTACTTGCCATTGTTGTATGTGAATTCAGGCTCAAATCCTATTATGCTCAATTTTAATTAGTTTGAGAGGACTTTTTTTTCAATTTTGATTAATCCATGTCGCCAATTATGGTCCGAGTTTGAATTTGCTAATGTTAGGGTTTTCGTTGTTGTTAGGTTCGAATTCAAGCTCGAATCAATATTGTTGTCAACATCTAAGAAGCCTTGGGTTGAAAGTGTATCAGGAAGGAATCCTTTTTGGTAACTTCGGAGAGAAGGTTGAGTTGTGTAAATCAATAAACAAATATTACAACTTAATTTTCCAACCCATTTTAAAGGGGTTAATGCGACTAACCCCACTTAATTTTCTAACCCCATACGAAGTGGATGAAAGGCAGTCAGGTATCCACTTTAAATGGATCCTTTCGAAGAGGTTGATGTTGCTGTTATGAGATGGACTTCTTTGAAAACTAAATTATGTTCTGATGCATTCTGACACCTTTCGAAGAAGTTGTCTTGAAGGGTTTCAATTTAATGGCTACACAGTGTATCTCTTCGAAGGCCCAATTCTCTTCGAGTGGATTCAAAGATCAATGTATATATAAAAAGCGGATTTAATTTGCTATTGAACTTTATTTTGGGTAAACAATGCCCAATTTTAATTTACTTTGTTTGAAAGTTAGAAATTCATATCTCCTACCATCAATTGGATTGAGAATAATATATTTTTATTACAGTCGAAAACCTTATCTAGCCTTTTAACTTGATTGAAATCCTCAAAACTGAGACAAGCCTAGTCATTTGCATGCTTTCGAAACTCCACCTTGCCCTTTTGACTTGTTTGAGACCCATTATAGTTAACAGGAATGTAACTATGATTTTCTCAATATAAACATTGTCAAAACATTTTAAGGCCCTTTCGTTTGTATTAAAATCACTTTGCTCCAAGTCTTTCAACTTAATGAAAGTATAGTGTTTCAGCAATGTACATTTTTTTTAGGTAAAATAAAATCTGTGGTTTTCAGCATTTTTTTTTGAAATGGTACTTAGATTCAACATGTCACTGGGACAACATAACACAAATCACATGTCAATATATGTTCGAATCACGCTACGCAAGTTTCGAACTTGTGACCTCTTGCACCAAAGCCGAATCACTTAACCACCGGGACAATGGTGCTTGTCAGTTTTCAATGTTATCAAAAGGTTTATTTGACTTAATTGGGGGATGTTGTTAATAGTTTCAACAATGTATATATTCAAATTAGTATTATAGGGATAGTTGCTCCTATTAATAGTAAAAAAATTATTTATTTATTTTTTGGGCTTTCAACATTGTCGAAGGCTGTGTTTAGGTGTTTGTGTTCCATATTCCTTTTCATCACTGTCGAAAGCTCGATAAATCTCATAATTCTCATTAACTTTAACACCCTTTCAAAGGTATGGAACTATATACCTTGGTGGAAATTTGAATCATTGCAATAGGCTTTCGACATCTTCAAAAGGTTTTAATAATGAAACAAATTATTACTTTAATAAAATAATTTCACCTGGCAGGATCATAGGTTTAAAAAGAGCTTTCGAGAAATCAGAAAAGTATATATCTTCAGAACCAGAATCTTAACCAAAAAAGACAAAAGCCATTTCAAGACATTTCCTTATATTCTTTCAAGATGAAGTTGACACAATTCTTAACGACTTCGGAAGTACAGGAGTTGAAGTTATTCCTCCTGGTGACAATGATACTATCCAGAATCCCCCTAAAGGATATTTTGCTTACACTTCCATCCTCATATGGAATGGAGGTTTTATTCCATTTCATGATTTCTTATCAAGATTCTTAAGTTACCTGGCATAGCCCCTATTCAATTATCGCCAAATGTATATACATATCTTGTCTCCTTAGTGCTCATGGCTTTAGAGTCAAGGATGTCTTTGCTAAGTGCTGAAGTTCTCAATGCATCTTGTCAAGCTTAGTAACTTAAATAGTCAGATCTTCAGAGGTAACCCACACAAGAAGTTAATTTCTGAGGAGTAAACAAGCTTAAAGATTGGGAGACGCAATTCTTTTATGCCAAATGTTCCAAATATCAGTGGAGTTTTCTCTTCTCCTCGTAGGTTGATCATTATTTTTGTTTTTCATTAAATTATTCTCTTTTGCTGAATTACATTTTCTTATTAGGCCCTGCTCCTAAAGATCTTAATGATGAAGGGAAAAGAATCATGAAGTTGTTAACTGCTGCTTCTGGTAGCATTGTGAATAGACTTACATTATTGACCCCAAGCAATCTTTAAAAACATTTTCTTCTTAGGAGACCAGAGGATTCTTGGACAATCTCCTCTTGTCCAACACACTTCCAAGGGCGAGCGCTTCCTATCTTTGGGCGACCCTATAAAATTTTCACCATTGTCTCTGATTTGTCCTGACCAGCCTGTTAAACTTATATGTATCGTTTATAACTTGCCGTAGTGTTATTCTTTAGATTGCTTTTCTAACCTATGATATTTTTATTCTAGCGGCTGCTCCTCTTGTTGAATTAACCACAAAATATCCACTCTTTCCAACTTCTGAATCTAACGCTTCAGCTCTGACCCAGGCCATTGCTAGGTCAAGGGTGATCGCTAAAAGAAATTTGAGCGGAATGACTACAGCAGGTCCTCTTAAAATAATTAAAACTGCCGATGTTTAATCTTCTCTTCCTCCAAAAGAGGATGAATCTGTTGATGTAGGAAAAACTCCAGAGGGTCCTACTCTTGATGCTACCACTGACCAACCAAGAATAACTCTTTCAAAGGACGACTTCATGTCCTGCATTGTTGTGTCCGATTCTCCTAGCATCATTGAGCAGATGCAAAAGAATTTACGCACTTCAACTCCCTCTCAGGAGTTGAACCCCTCTAGACCCCATCATCGGTTGCTCCTAATGACTTTGAGAAGATTGTTCAATAAATTATGAACTCTCCCTCATTCACCTCTATTCACCACTATTATATGTAATAATGCCAGTACCTATGGCTAACGTAGAAAAATTTCATCTCGATTTCAAATTGTATTTGATAGAGAATAGCTAATACCTCCATGTTATGGGTCCTACTTGTTAAAAAATTTGGTAAAACTGTGTATTTTTTGCATGCACTCATTAATTTTTTTTCCTATAATACCGATATACAGATATGCTGTTTTCGTAGCTGTTTCGGTTTGCAGCAACAGTTTGTTTTTACTCTCCTTTAATACAACAGTCTATATTTTGGTCAATTGGTCATAGTAGTTATAAACTAGTGAATATTAGGCACACATCCCTAAAACCAAACATAATTCAAAGCCGGTCTATTTCAAAAAAAACATACTTTCTACATCCCTGTTTTTGTTTTACGCCTATTTTTTCCCTAAATTACCCCTGCGCTTCAAAGTCGAGCCGTGGTTCTTCTTCTTCTTCAGTTTCTTCTGATCAAATTGAAAGCCGAGCTGATTTTTCTTCAGACAAGTGTTTAATTCTCGATTTCAATAAAAAAAACTACAACTATTTGAAGACGAACCAATCTTGTTTACAAAAATATGAATTTTTTTTATTTTTTATGGATTGTTGTTGTTGTTTTGATGTTTAAATTCATTAATTATAATGAGAAGTGGTTGTAGTTTGATATTTGAAGTTATGTGCATAAATACTATAAATGTTACCTAGAATAACATTCATATAGTTCTTCCTGCAAATATTTTTAATAGTTGCTGGAAAATCAGCAATTTTTAAGATTATTTGCACACATTGATGCAAATTTTCATAATAATTGCAAAAAAGTCAGCAAATATTGGAAATATTTGCATATAAATATGCTTTTATTTAGGAATTTTCCTTTGAAATTATTCACTTAAAATTTAGCATATATTCATAATATATACTTGCTAAAAAATCAGCAATTATTCCCTTAAAATCATTTGTATTCTTCTTTGTATGCAATTATTCAAAATAATTGTAGAGATGTATGCAATTATTATGTATAATTGCATGTATGTCTGCAATTCTTCTGAATAATTTGCATGTATATCTTAAAAATCTGCAATTATTCTCAATAATTGCAGAAGTTGGTGCAAATATTGTGAATAACAATAGAAAATAACTACTGAAAAATCTGCAATTTTTAAGAATATTTGCAGACATTGGTGCAAATATTCAGAATAATTGCAGAAAAGTCAGCAAATATTGGAAATTTTGCATATAAATATGCATTTCTATAAGAATTTTTCTCTGCAATTATTAATTTCAATATATTGCATTAGGAAGATAAATTTTATCTTCAAAGAATACATGCATAAAATCTGCATTTACTGAGAATACTTGCAAATATGTGCAATAGAAACAGCAATTAGTAAAAATACATCCATAAAAATTGTAAATATTCCAATATTTGCAATATTTCTACATGTATTATCAATATTTGCAGAAAAATATGCAAATATTGAGAATACTTACATAAAAAACTTCAAATAGTGTCAATTTTTGCATTAAAAATCTAATGCAAATATTATGAATATTTTTACTTTTTTTCTGCAAATATTATGAATAATTGCAGTTATGGCTGCAATTATTCTTAATAATTGCAGAAAAATCTGCAAAATTTGAGAATATTTGTTTATAATACTGCAAATATATTCAGGATTTTTACAAATAATAATAATAATATATGTTGAAGCTGCAAGTGTTTTTTAGCAAGTGTTCATTATTGTTACTTTCATATGCCATTATTATGAATACTTGTAGATGTAGCTGCAATTATTCTGAATAAATGTAGAAAAATCAGCAAATATTATGAATTTTTGCTTACAATACTGCAAATATGTATAATTTTTGCAGTAAAATATGTAATAATATATGTTAGAGGTATAAGAGTGTTTTATCAAGTAATCAATTTTTTTACTGCAAATTTTCCATGTGTTTGCAACTAAAACTGCAAATATTAAGAATATTTGTAGAAAAAACTACAAATATTCTTAAATTGTTGCTGATATATTATAATTTTTTAATTTTGTGAAGAATGAATTCGTTTTCACACAATTATTGTTTTCTTTTGCTATTTCAATTTTAATGTTTGATTTTGATGCTCTAATTGATTATACTTTCCATTATTTGATTTCAAATTCTTCTCGATTAACTAAAATGAGTATTTGGTTTTGTTTTCCTTCTAAATCAATTTTCTAATCACTTTGATTTCAGTTTATTCACTAGATTATCATTCGGTTTTGTTTACTGATTTCATTTTTACAGGAACGATGAAGTGCATACAAAAATTACAACGGAAGGGTACTTTTGTCTTTTAGATTGTCCGATTTTAAAAACAGGGACCGGAAACTTATCTAAAAAATGGAGGCATGTTTTGTGTATTTGCAAACTATATAAGGGATGTATGCCATACGCTCCCTATAAACTATTTAATAATTTCACCTCCGCACTTATATTTGATTGATTCATTCTAAGTACTTGCATCTTGGTCAATGGATAATATCAATGTAAGAGTGGAATATCAGCTTACATATTACATTCTATTGTGATTTATGTACTAATAATTATTATGTATGTTACTGAACTATACTGTATGTTCCGGAATGATGAGTTTGGTAACCATCACAATTTATAAACGGTCTAATGGTGTCTATTAATTTAGAAGTTATGGTAGATAGGAAATTGGTTTCACCTTGAACGCATCTTTTGGAGGGACAACCCGACAAGCTTTCGCGGGTCTTTGTTTTCATGTTATATTTTATTTCAACTTAAAAATAACCTTCTAACTACATTTTTAGACTATCATCTTTTCCAACTTCTACATCTATTTTCAAAATAATCCAGATAAATTTTTATTTTATTTTTTTAATTTTAATTTTAATTTTTTTTGCATATAGCGTATTTATATTACAAGCGTTAAGGATAGCTATTATGGTATTTTGAATATCATAGGTGTAGACAATGCAACACTTGGATGGGACCAGTTACAACTCAACAAACTAGGCATATCCAGAAGTTCATTCGTATGTGTGTTTTGTTCTTCCTACATATGCAATGATATAACTCTATCTTCAACGTCTGAAATATATTCAAATAATTTTTATATTATATTTGTTTTGACATGAGCTCTAAAATTTGACGTAAAACAGGAGAAAGTAAAATAGAAATCAATTCTTTTCCCTGATGGCGATAAACTGTACATAAAAAAGTCTGTTAATCTTAGTAATGAAATTCAGGTTTGAGTTTTATACTGGAAAATTCCAATTGTAGTTTACAGTAATAATAGAAAAGATAAACACTTAGTGCTACACACATTAAATGTTTAACCAACGGTGTTATGATTAAAATCGTTGGAAGTCCCATATACTTAGTGACATCAAATTTTCTTCATGTGGTGATTAAATATTCAACCTACTATATATTATATACTGCTCCCTCAATTTTCCAGTATTAATGAAAAAAGGATTTCAAGTTTTCAACCATGGTTGCTAACTTAACAAGAAACACTATATAATATGGAGTCAGACGACACAAGGAGCAAGGATGAAGCTTTTAAAACAATAGTCACCTACCATTTAGGTGCACATTTGTTTTAAAGATCATTTTAGAATCTTATTCATTGCTAAGGTTTCACATTTATGTAAACCAAGTGCTCCTTTGTAAATGTATGACTGATAACGTGAAAAAGATCATATGTAACCGTGAAAGTTATCAATCCCCTTAAGCAACTTATTATATTAAAAATTTGGAACATTGAAAAAAAAAAGAGAAATATTTATACTCCTGTATATAGTGAAGATGGATTGAATAGCATAAAATGCAAAGGGTTACAAATAATATTACTGCCTCATTCCTGTTAAGCATAAAATACTGTAAGATTTTTAATTTAGTTACGATGTTTTATGGTTTTAGGTCATGAGTTATTTGGTATATGTATGTGTACACACACGTACACACAAATACACAGACACACACATATCTATGTGTGTTGATGAGGAAATTTTTATATGATGGCCATATCCAATGATTTTTTTATTGAAAACCCAGAAGAACCTGGCAGGTCGGTAAATTCTTGAGAAGGGTTTAATAAAGCCATCCACTAAAGCAAGCCCATATTACCCGGCACTTTAGCCCGGCTACATGGCAATAGTCGCAGAACCTATGGTTGAACCTAGACGGAACTCAAAGAAGATTGGAAGTATGAGAGACCGGTGTAACTTAAGTTGGGGTCGGCCTATACACATGGATCAGTGTTGGAGTGTAGCCAAGGTGGGCAAGACAAACTGGTTCGGTCAAGATGGGTCAGTCCTAATGGCCCAGTGAGGATGGGATCAACCCTAGTCATTCGATCAAGGTGGACCGGCCACTCATCGCTTGGTCATAGAGAGAAGATTAAGGTAGGTCGGTCACTCATCGCTCGGTCATAGAGAGAATGTCAAAGTGGATCGATCACTCATCGCTCGGCCATGGAAGGAAGACTAAGGTGGATCGGCCATTCATTGTTCGGCCCAGGAAGTTAGCAGATTACCTACAGGGCAATGTGATCAGCCTTTCTTTACTTCGGGTTACATCACTAGCTGCTCCGAGTCATGGGAGACTTCGCTTCGAATCATTCACGAGGAACTCATGGTGCAGCCAGAGTGGATCGGGGACTACTGGTTCGGTCATAGGGGTTCGGTACACATGGGTCGGCGAACACGAGTTGCATACTATGGGCCGAGGTATCTTGGTCATGGGCCTTTATAGGGACTAGCCTGTCTTCATATATAAATAGAGGGGCAGGGGTACATTTAAAGGGACCTTTTTTTCGGGAACTCCAGGGATACTCTGCCATTTTTTGCATTCATCTCTTTTCCGTTCGAACTTGCATTCAAGCTGTTTGTTTACGGATTGTATCTGTACTCAATTGATCAGAAAAGTAATAAAGATCATATTCAAAGTGGACATAGGAAGTTACGCCGAACCACTATAACTCTGGTGTTTTCTTTTCGGGTATTCTTTTTACTTCCAGTTACTTTATTCCTCAGTTTTAATTTACTTTCTTCATTAATCTCTCTACATAACTCTATTCAAGGGTGTTAGTGACCAATTTTGGTGCTAACATTTTGGTGCTTTCACTGAGAAAGTGCATTCTCAGGCTGTTAGGATCTACTTTATCGCTACTGGATTGAAGAAATCCCCCGAAGGAGATCCAAGTTCACTTTCAAGAGTTCATAGATTCTATTCAGAGTTCTGACGAAATACTCGAAGATGGGAAGACCACGTACTAGATCAGCCTCCCACAACGCAGATGTCAACGAGACCGCCAATGTCCTACAAGTGGGACCCAACAATCAACAAGCTAATCTAGGTGCAGGGACCGCCACCGTCCTAAACCAATCAGAAGTTGTCACCAGGGCAGAGTTCAGTGAGCTAATGAGAGAACTTGTGGAAAGCAAGAGACAGCTTAACGAACAAATTCAAGCTAACGCCAATCTCATGACCCAGATTGCTCAGCAACATCATCAGAATGCTGGAGGAAGCCCCACTTCCTACTCATCATCTTACAGCTCTGCTTCGTCTGATGAACATCACAGGCGTAGACGCCGCAGAATTAAAACGACACAAACAGGTGCGGCAGAACAGTCCAACAGAAATGGTCCGGTTTCCCTACTTGGAACAGTGGCCCCTCATCTGCACCTGGGAAATCGCACACAAACTGGGGTGGAAAACTTAAGATCCCGAGCACAGGTGGAGGCTGGTCCACCGCCTCGTTAGTGTCATAGCGAAGCGGGTCCCCAAAACCTGCATTTGGGAGATCACTTACCAAGGAGGCACCAGCTGGAACGATCACGTAGGACGGAGTCCAACTTTCCACCTCCCATCCAGACCCCGGATTTATCAGCTATGGTCAGACAGATGATGAGGGAAAATCAGGGTTTATCCAACGATGATTGGGGCATATCTAGGAGTCATACTCCGTTCACGGATGCTATCCTACAGGCTGAGTACCCCAAGAAGGTCAGTATGCCGACTATTCTAGCCTATGAAGGGAAAACTGATCCCTGACAGCATATAATGAGATACGAGTGGATGATGGACTCAGCTAGGGAAAATGATGCGACTAAATGTAGATGTTTCCCAATAACCTTATCCGAAATCGCCACCATGTGGTTCACCAGACTTCCTCCGCGGTCGATCTCCAGGTTTGATGAGTTAGCAACGAAATTTGTGGAGCAGTTCAGGATCCATACCACTCGTCCAAAGGACGTAATGTCTTTATCCAATGTGATACAGGCCCCAAGGGAATCGTTAAAGGAATATTTGCAAAGATTTCACGATGCTGCTACCGAAGTTAGCAACCCGAATGACCATGCTATTCTTGTAGCTGTGATGCGAGGGGTAGATCCAGACTCAAAATTTGGTGATTGGCTGGCAGGAAAACCACCAAATACCCTAGAATGTTTTTATTCAAAGGCAAACCAATTCATGAGGAGAGAAGAGGCCAGGTGGACGAGGCGAAGCAGCGCGCCAGGGCCAAATAAGGAAGCGGTGCAAAGCAATATCACCGTGAAACAATCTGGTGAAAACTCTGGCAAGGTCCAAGTCAATGTTCAGAATAAGCCGAGGTAGTTTAAAGAATCTGGAGGAGGAAATTATAGAAGAAAGAGGGAAGCAGGAAAGTGGAAACCAAGGATCCCTACCTATAACGAATACACTCCTCTGAACACATCGCTGGAGAATATTTATTTATCAACTTGTAATACATTCCAATACCGAAAGCTCGGCCCAAAAGAATCCACCGAGGAACAAAAGCAGACCGGGAAGTATTATCGCTTCCATGAGACTTACGGGCACAATACCGAAGAATGTAGACACCTTCATGATGTTATAGAAAAGCTAATTCGACAGAAGAAGTTACAACAGTTGTTAAGAATCCGCAGGAAGGCGGACATGGGACCTCCAACCCCGATCGCGGGAAGACTCTACATCGACCTAAGGAACCCGCTCGGATTGGAGGTAGACTGGTTATAAACACGATAGTCGGTGGGCCTCACCCGGCAGACAAGAGTTGGCAGGAAATGGAACGCTATGCTAGTTCCTTAAAGCATGCGGATTTCGAATGCTGCTCGAACACAGAAGACGGGACCCCAGCGAAACAGCAGCGGATGATGACAGATGATATTGTATTCAAGAGTAGGGATGTCGACCAGGTGAAGGCACCTACAATCGACCCGATGGTCATCTCAGCCACGATTGGGCCGGCGTTTGTGAGAAGGATACTGATTGACTGTGGGAGTTCTATTAATATTATCTTCAAAAAGGCATATGACCAAATAAAGATGGAGGCAAAGGATCAAAAACCATCTAAAGCCCGCATTCATGGCTTTAATGGTGTAGCTACTGACGCGATAGGTTTCGTTGAATTGCCAGTTGAGGTAGGAGAAGGTGAACGTAGGAGGGTACAGATCCTATCGTTCATTGTTTTAGATGTTGACTCCCCATACAATGTGTTTTTGGGCCGATCGGCCCTGGCGGAGTTTAGGGCAGCTTTGGCCCTGTGGTGTTTAACCTTGAAATTTTCAACGGATAGAGGAGTTGGTGTAGTTCATGGTGATCAAGCGACTGGTCGTGCATGTTATGTGGCTGAGCTAAGAGAGGCCTAGCGAAGAGAGAAGGGAAAGGTTGTGGACAACTCTGTCCGCATCCATGTTGCTCAAAATTGACAAGTAGTGCCCGAGCCTTGGCTCGGGAAGCAGGGTCGGATCTATAGGGACATAGATCGAAGAGACGATGATGAAGAACCCAAGGAGGCTAAGGCAGCACCGGCTGAACTGATGATTGACATTCCAGTCAGCCTTGATGACCCATCGCGGGTGCTTAAGATTGGATCACAACTCACCCCCTCGATGACTGAGGATCTTACTGATTTCCTACGAGCGAACCTGGATGTTTTCGCTTGGACCGACTATGATATGTGCAGGATTTCTCTTGCCATCGCAAGTTATATGTTGAACATTGACCCGAAGTATGTGCCAGTGAAGCAAAAAAGGAGAGGTATGGACCCGAAGAGGTCTGCTGCTCTCAGAGAGGAAGTGGACAAACTCTAAGCCAATGGGTTCGTCCGCGACGCCCTCTACCGTGAATGGGTATCTAACCCTGTACTAGTGAGAAAGGTGAATGGGAAATAGAGGACTTGTGTTGATTACCTAGACCTGAACAAGGCATGCCCTAAGGATAGTTTCCCTTTACCTAGAATTGATCAGCTGGTCGACTCAACAGTAGGACACAAATTATTTTCATTCATGGATGCATATTCGGGATACAATCAGATCCCAATGCACGTTCCAGATCAGGAAAATACTAGTTTTTTTATGGACGTTGGACTGTACTGTTATGTAGTGATGCCTTTCGGGTTGAAGAATGCAGGAGCAACTTATCAACGTTTGGTACTGAATCAGATGTTCAAAGACCAGATTGGTAGAACAATGGAAGTCTATGTGGATGACATGCTCGTGAAGTCACGGCAATCAAACGACCACATTCGAGACTTAGTGGAGATGTTTGATATACTTAGATACTACGGAATGAAAATCAATCCTTTGAAATGTTCTTTTGGCATTGCATCGGGAAAGTTTTTGGGTTTTATTTTCAATGCGCGAGGAATCGAAGCTAACCCAGAAAAGATTCAGGGTATCCGCGATATACAAGCGCCCAGAACTATAAAGCAAGTACAAAGCCTGAATGGAAAGGTCGTCGCGTTGAGTCGATTCATATCCAGAGCGACCGACAAATGTATTACTTTCTTCGATATGATAAGGAAAGGAAAGAGAAGTTTCAAATGGATGTCGGACTGTGAGGATTCGTTTCGAGCTCTGGTAAGACTCTTGGAGAGGCCCCCGGTTCTGTTAAAGCCTGTAGACCATGAAGAATTATATGTTTACTTGGCCGTGTCTCAGCATGCCATCAGTACAGCCTTGGTTCGCGAGGAGGACCGAATTCAAAAGCCAGTGTACTATGTCAGTAAACATCTAACGGGGGCAAAGAGAAATTATCCCAAGATTGAGAAGCTAGCCTACTACTTGGTGGTTGCATCATGCAAGCTCCGTCCGTACTTTTAGGCACACCTGATTAGTGTTTATACCGATCAACCTCTGCGACAGGTGCTCCAACGACCAGAAACTTCTGGAAGGTTGCTTAAATGGAACATTGAGTTGAGTCAATTCGATATCGCTTACCTGCCACGGAGGGCTATCCAAGGGCAAGCGTTAGCAGAATTCATTGCAGAATTCACCATATCAGATGATCCAAGTGGTGGTGATGTAGTTTCCCCCATTCAATGGAAGCTATACAGCGATGGGGCATCCAACGACCATTGTTCTGGGGCTGGTGTTATTCTTGTTACTCCCGAAAACGATCGATTTGTTATGCTTTGAAACTCGATTTCCCAGCTACGAATAACGAAGCTGAATATGAAGCATTGATTGCCGGATTGAAACTTACCAAAGAACTTGGAGTAAAATCGGTTGAAATCTTTTGTGACTCATAATTGGTGGTATACCAAGTACGGGGAGGCTATCAAGCAAAGGGGCAGAGACTTGCCCCATACCTTGCTCGGGTTCAAGAACTGTTGGCAGACCTTGAATATTACGATATTTCGCATATCCCGCGTGAACAAAATGAGGAAGCCGGTTTATTGGCGAAATTCGCAAGTACTGGTGATGCACAACAAATGGGTTTAGTTCCCATCGAAATCTTACACGCCCCGAGTATAAATGAAATGGAAGTAGATTTTTTGTTAGGGATGGAAACTAAAAGCGAGTCGTGGATGACCCCGTCCAAAGAATACCTGCTACATGTGACTTTGCCTGAGAGAAAGAACGAGAGACGACAAGTCGTTCGCAAGGCATCGCGGTATATAATGCAGGATGGAATAATGTATCGGAAATGATTTTCTATTCCTTTACTTCGGTGCATCACCCATGACGAGATAAAGCGGGTCTTAGAGGAAGTTCATGAAGGAGAATGTAGCGACCATACTGGGGGAGGGGGCAGACACTAGCAAAAAAGATCCTCCGCTATGGATACTATTGGCCAACCGTGAATCGAGATGCCGCAGACTATGTAAGAAGATGAGATAAATGTCAAAAGTATGCAAAAATCCCGTGAGCTCCATCAACGGAACTCACACAAATGGTTAGTCCCTGGCCATTTGCAATATGGGGGATCGATATAATCGGCTCCTTGCCCATCTCCAAAGGTGGTGCAAAATATGCAATTGTTGCGATCGATTACTTTACCAAGTGGGCGGAAGCAGAGCCCTTAGCTACGATTGCCACCAAAAAGGTCATTAATTTCGTTGTGCGAAATATCATATGCCATTTTGGCCTCCCACGAACTATCATTATGGACAACGGAACTCAATTTGAGAGTAGGGAGTTCAAAGAATTCTGCCAAAAATATTGCATTGAGAAAAGGTTTGTGGCAATCGCTCACCCTAAAGCCAATGGACAAGTTGAAGCTGTAAATAAAATAATCAAGTCCATTTTGAAAAAATGTTTGGAGAAGGCTAGAGGCAAGTGGGTGGATGAGCTTCCGACAGCACTCTGGGCTTACAGAACCACCCACAAGTCCACGACTAGCCACACTCCATTCACCTTGGCATACGACACTGAAGCTGTTATACTCGTGGAACTTGAAGTTCCCTCTCACCAGGTAACTCATTATGATCCTAATACGAATCAGGATCTCTTACTGGAATCATTGGACTTTGTCGACGAGAAAGGTGAAGAAGCTGATTTAAGGGCGGCTGCATATCAGCACCGAGTCGCCCGATATTACAACTAAAAAATTCGGCCAAGAACTTTCGATGTGGGCGACCTTGTTTTGAAGCGAGTTTTTCCAGTCCCGTCACATATGAGTCCCACATGGGAAGGTCCGTACGTCATCGAACGGAAGCTTGGAGAAGGAACCTTCAAGCTAGCGATTGTTGATGGCGTGACACTCCCCAGAGCCTAGAATAGTGAGCATTTGCGTCGTTATTACACTTAGTTTATTTCTTTTGCATTGTAGTAGCAATTGTTTCCAGAATTCATTTTCTTTTGCTGTCCTTTATTTCCGACATGTAATAAGACAATTCAGTTTGTCCTTATTTTCTACAATCAATAAAGGCTTGAAGCTATTATTCTATGTGTTATTAGTATTTTGTATTTTGTAATTCTATGGCAAAATAGAGTTGCATTAATCTGTTTAGCGTACGAACGTGCATGCAAAACTAAAAGTCGATCGGCAAACGATTCAAAAATCTCTAAGTCCACGGAGCGCGGACTAGAGTACTTTGAGTCCCCGAAGCACGGACTAGAGTATAAACGATTCAAAAATCTCTAAGTCCCCGGAGAGCAGACTAGAGTATAAACGATTCAAAAATCTCTAAGTCCCCGGAGCGCGGACTAGAGTACTCTGAGTCCCCGGAGCGCGGACTAGAGTACTCTGAGTCCCCGGAGCACGGACTAGAGTATAAACGATTCAAAAATCTCTAAGTCCCCGGAGCGTGGACTAGAGTACTTTGAGTCCCTAGAGCGCGGACTAAAGTATAAATAATTCAAAAATCTCCAAGTCATGTGGAAGCGGACTGGAACTTGCATAACCCACAAGACTTTGAATTTCAACTACTAGTCAGGTGATAAGCTAAAGGATGAGAGTCTATGAATGCAAAAGAAACAAAATTTTATTCACTAATCAAAAATTAAGTTCCATTGCTACTTTTTCAAGGTCCGGAACCAAATTCTATCTACGACGACTATAAAAAAGAAAAAATAAACAACTACATGACTTAAGTTTATTCAGGCTGAATGAGGTATGACAAGATGATAACTACTTCTTTGACTTTTTCTCCTTCTTTGGCTTCTCCGAAGGCTCCTCAGCCGAGCGCTTCTTCCTGGACCCTCTGCTTCCTAGTAAGGTGGTATCCAGGGGAGGAAGAGGGACATCCAGAGGTGTATTCCCCCCAGGGAGAATTATCTTCAAGGGTCTATTTAGAGGGTCATCAAGTTCCACCACCTAAGGTTCAACCTTAACTTCGGCTTTCTTTTTCTCCTCTTCCATGATTTGTTCCTCCATGCTAAGCTTTGAAGTATGTACGGAGGCGCCTGTGATTTCGACCTCGTCATTTTCATCTCCGAGCGAGGGATTTTCAAGTTTATCATCATCTAGCGCTACGATCACTTGAGCATCGAGTCCAGAGGTATCCCCAGCGTGGAGTGTCTCAACCACTTTCTCTTCTCTCTCTGTGGCGATGTCTCTCCTTGGAGTTGGTTCGGGATCAGAATGGCCTACATGAAGTCATGAAAGACAAATGTTAGAATACATCTATTACTCGCCAAAAGCGATAGTTTCTTGAACTCTAGAAGCGAAAGCTACATACCGGCTTCCAGTTGACTCTCAGCTGTCTTGGGAGTCTCACCCTCTAGAATAGGGGATAGAATATGAACACCAAGCCCGGGCTTTTCCGGGTCATAACCAACATGATGTTCGGGAGGATCGAGGGACGAGCTATCGACCGGCAGAATGGAGGGAAGAACTGGAGGCTCAGTTCCGGATGGGCCAGCAATGTCATCCTTCCCCTTTGATGAGGAGGAGTCTCTTCCGAAGAGGGATTTTGCCGTAGATAAGTCGGAAGGCTCGTTTCCTCGAAGCACTTCCCTCACAAGAGTTTCTTCATCAACCTCTTCGGTGCCCAGCTCAACTCTTCTAATTTTTATCAAAGTATCCCACGCTTTGGCTAATGATTCGAGGTAACCCTTACCTGGGCTAGATAGGTCGCGGTGCATGAGAACTCGCGCATTATACTCGGCAATGAGGGGATCAAATAAGCATTTAATTTCCTCTCTACCGGCCACAGTAGTAGCCTGAAGACGAGAGTCGACTTCTGTAAGCGCCATTTTCTTACCCTCCTCACGAGCTGCCTCCTTTAGTGCTTCAACCTTGGAAAGTTCCTCATCGAGCTTCGTCTTTAAGAGTCGTGTTGCGACAATTTCATCGCAATCTCGTTGTGACTCTTCCTATGCGGCAGTTTTCTCTTCTTTCTCTTTGGCAAGCAGCTCCTCCAGTTCTTTAACTCGTCGAGCGAGAATATCCTTTTCTTTCTGGATAGAGTCTTTCTCTAGAGCTAACGCACCACTGTGTTGGACTGCCCCATCGATTTCCTTCTTGTGAGCGGCCACCAAGCGACTAATTGCCTCGGCCATTTCCTTGGCATTTTTCTGGGCAGTCTCAAGTTGAGATTTGTATAAGGATGGCTCTTTATCTTGGGCTTTGATGATACCTTTGTCGTGAATGGCTTCGAGTTTCAGGCGATCGATTTCGTGTTGATGTTCCATAGAAACCTCTGAAACTTTCTCCGCCAAATGAACAAACGCATCATGTTGAACATAGACATCATTATTGCAGGTGATGGCGCTTTGTTTGACATGCCCTGGAATAGGATGAACCACAGGAAGAAATTTCAATCCATCGAAACAGATCTTCGGGAATGTGGCTTTGAGCTTGCCTAATTTTTCTACCGTCGATGGATCGTGTGCGGAGGTTGGGGAAGTTTGCTTAGCCAGAATCACGGACTTCTTATGGGGCTCATGAGATTGCTTGGTGCTCGGTGAGCCAGAGTATTGGTCGTGGGGAGCTTCGGATCGGGGTCCCTTCTGAGCAGATTTTTCCCTACTATGCTCTGACTGAGGGGGATGATCGTTTGGGTATGAGGAATGACTGTAAGTTTTTCTTTTGGAAGACGATGAATCTCTGGGATGGTAGTCTCTATCGCCGCTGTCATCCCTATCATCCCTATCTCGGCATCTACCTGATCCTGAATCCTGACTGGAATGGTAGAAGATAGAGGAACCGCGAAGACGGTCAATGCCATGTGTACGCCCCATATCACCTGAACAGAAACCAAGTACGGACGAGTTAGTGGGAATCATATGATAACTAAAATTTAAGTGTAGGGTGAAGTGTATGTGTTTGTGTGTGTCCTAGTGCTTCCCCCGGACGGACCAGTGTATTTTGCTTTACTTATTGGAGTTTTCTCTCCTTGATGACGAGCTTGATCGCCTTCATCGCTTCTCGTGGGCGAATTAAGTCCCATAGCCTCTGGATCGTTGAAGTCATAATTTAGTAAGTCGTCAGGGATGGTCAGGTCTGATAGACCTTTTAGTGAGCCCTCTAAATTTTGAAGAGACGACTCTCTTTCAACTGGAGTAATTGTAACTTTCAAAGTTCTGCCTACTGTTTTCTTTTTCAGCTTGTAGGCTAGGCTCTTTTTCCTCTTTGAAAGGGGAAGCGGTTCATCGATGCCGGGTGCATCAATTATCGGTGCTATGTCGGAACTTATATTCTCGTCAGTCGCTTCTGGCACCCCGGACTCCTTAATTTCACCTTCCTTAGTTGTATCGGGGGCCCCTTCTGCAGGAGGCACCAAAGATCTGGCCTGCTCTTTGCCTTTTTCAGCAGTGGATCCAGTTGTAGTGGCGCCAATTGGAAGGCTAGTTCGGCGACCCTCCACCAGTAATCCAAACCTCGAAAGCAATTCGTTGGAAATAATGGATTTAATGGCCCGGTCCCTCACGGGAATAGCTCGAATGGCCTCGACGACCTTCGAATACCCAGCGCCTTCAGGCCGAGGGAGGATACCTATAAAAGTCGAAAGAACGTTAGAAAGGATGCACTTCGAGCCTTAGACAAATATTAGTCTAAGAATGAAACTTACTCCATTTAGCCATCTTCTCGCAAAACCAGTGGGGCAACATATGTAAAACCACTCTTGCTTATACTGGGAAAATTTGCTCCACGCTCCTGTCAGGATTTGACATTTGGAATGTGGCTCAAGAAATATAAAGGATGGACTATCGGACCGTCTCTTGAAGCGGTAAATATAACGAATATCCTTAGGAGTAGGGAGTCTTAATAAGGTGCTCATAAAGAGGACACAGGTGCCATGAATAAATGCATGACTATTAGGGTGTAGCTGTGTCGGAGCAATCCGGATATACCGTAACACTTCACGGAGAAATGAATTAAAAGGTGGCACGCTTCTGACCCAGCACATAAATTAGTTGCACGCTGTATACCCGGCTGGGGGAAGGTGAGGCCGATCTTGTCCCGACGGAACCAAAATGTCATCAAAAGGGATTCCATGAATTGAGCACAACCGATGAAGAGCGGCTTCACCGTTTTTTGAAGCTTGTGAATCAATAGGATTATCCAGAATAACGGCTCTGTCTATAACATCAGGAGCCGGGCCTATAACTACAGTAGATGGATCTGGAATTCCCTGTGTTGAGGTTGTCGGTGGATACGAAGTTCGTACTACCTCATGCCGAGAACTTGGCACATGCTTATCAGAAACTGTAGCAGAGCTTGGTCTTTTGGACATCTTCAACGAGCGTTTAGTATGGATAGATACCTTTTTAAACTATACTTGAAAGACAATCGATATCAGACATAATGACAATAATATATCCCCCCGTGTTGTGTGTGAACTAGTGCGATGACTCAAACGTGAGTGCAGAAAAAACTAAAGTTTTAAACACAAGTGTGGTGTGATAGAGCTTTCAGTTGTTATCCTCGGAGACCGTCATCGCTGACCGTCTCCTGCAGTTTATCATATGATTGGCAGTAGAAGTCTTGGAATCGAACATTGGCATCATAGAGTGTGAAGGTTGTTGTTCGCATTTGTTGAATTAAATTTGCATTTAAGATTGTTCAAGCTATGGGGGAGTTAGTTCAAATTGAGTCCTTGGGCTTATGTGCTTTGTTAATTATCATTGTCCGTTATGCTGTGCTTGGTTCTGGAGGTAAGTTATGCAAATGTATGTTATGTTCGAGTTAGAACAGTTTTGGTTGCCAATGCCGGCTCAGACATGCCGACCTACTGCCCTATAGGATGACCGAACCGTCCTTCTCAAACTATACCGAGCCACTATCCTTAACTCCTGAAACTATACATACCGACCGACCCTCTAAACGTGGACAACCGAACTACCATCCTACTGAATACCGATTCGCTCACTCTTAAGTCACCGAACGGCCTCACCATAGCATATAACGTGCCACTCCTTCTCAAGAGTTTCAACCTACTCTGCTACAAAACTTCTAACAACCCAGCACTACTGCAATAAGCTACCGACCGCTCTCCCTCGTTCGTATGACAAGCAGGATCCTACAACCTGAACATCAATTTACATAAATCGCCGGGCTTCCTTGCTCTCCATGTCGCCGACCTCAGAGTTAATGCTACGCTACTTCATCTAATAATCCTAAAACACATTCCTATATCCCCTTCGACTCTTTCCTCATCGCCATCTTATACCGAACCTATGTACTCGGACCCCGAACGAGACATCAGATTAGGAGGGATGGTTTGAATGAGGAACCTGTACCTATAAGAGAAGGTAGAAGCTTTTGAAGATTGCGGGACTACGAGCTGGGATTGTTCAGATTCAATGGTTTCGAGCTGAAGATTGTTTAGATTCGATAGCGTCCGGAGTTGCAAGGAGGAATGATGAAGATAGTGATAATCAGGGGTTGAAAAGAAAAGGATTAGTAGGTTTATAAAAGTGGAATGAAAATGAGAAGGAGAGAAAAGAATGAAGGCCAGAGCTTTTATATGATGAGGGGGAAGATGAATGGGCATTGCCCGATAGAGCCGGTCAACATTTTCTTTTTATTTAATTTACAGCAAAGCAGAGTACCGATCATGTGGAACGATGTTAATATGCCGACCCACACTTTACCAAAGGAGCCGTTCGGGTGGTTTGGCCTTCATACGCCGACCCACTCATTGTTATCTAAAAAAATATGGGTTTGGAAAACCCAGTGTGATTCAGCCTACAAAAGGAAATCCTATGAGATAAGATTAATGCGTTCAGACGACGCAAGGCTTCATCAAAGGCTAAGAAAACGTGGCAATCAGTTGTCGGTTTGAATGAACTAGCCTCTGGAAATAGGATTTAAATAACAGATGATTATCATTCTGAATAAGTTAGCTTCTGAAGGCAAGAACTGATTGCTAATTCAAAGCACGTCGTGTTGATTCACACGACGCGCTTTGAGGGGCAAATGTTACCCGACACTTTAACCCGGCTACATGGCAATAGTCGCAGAACCTATGCTTGAACCCAGACGGAACTCAAGCTCAGAGAAGATTGGAAGTATGAGAGATCGGTGTAACTTAACTTGGGGTCGGCCTATACACGTGGATCGGTGTTGGAGTGTAGCCAAGGTGGGCAAGACAAACTGGTTCGGTCAAGAGGGGTCGGTCCTAATGGCCCAACGAGGATGGGATCAGGCCTAGTCGTTCGGTCAAGGTGGACCGGCCACTCATCGCTTGGTCATAGAGAGAAGATTAAGGTGGATCGGTCACTCATCGCTCGGTCATAGAGAGAATGCCAAAGTGGATCGGTTACTCATCGCTCAACCATGGAGGGAAGACTAAGGTGGATTAGCCATTCATCATTCGGCCTAGGAAGTTAGCAGATTACCTACAAGGCAATGTGATCAACCTTTCTTTACTTCGGGTTACATCACTAGCTGCTCCGAGTCATGGGAGACTTCGCTTCAAGTCATGCACGAGGAACTCATGGTGTGGCCAGAGTGGATCGGGGATTACTGGTTCAGTCATAGGTGTGAGGAATGCATAATATGGATCTTAAGGCTAGAATGAACACTAGAGGGGGGTGAATAGTGTTTATAAGAAATTACTAAATCTTTTTGAGTTATTGTTGATTCGTACACAAATGTATGCAATATTCAGACCCAGATATAATCACAGAATGAACACAGATGTAGAAATAAAGTAAATGCAGTAAAGGAAAGAACACACCGAATTTTATACTGGTACGGAGTTACCCTACATCCAGTCCCGCACAACTAAGTACGGATTTCCTTTCAAAAGCAATTCAAAAATTACAACCCTCGATTTCAAGGCCACGAGGTACACCCTCCAAAATCACAATCCTCTGGGTAGAGATACTTGATTTTTGGGCAACAAGTTCACCCAATTGATTTCTCAAGGCTACAATCACACCTTTTCTCACTTGATTGATTTCCAAGGCTACAATCACACCTTTTACTCTATTGATTACAAAAAAAGCCTATAACTCTGAATAACACTGAGGATCTTGATGAGATAGTGACAGAGAATCAAACCAGAGATTATCTAGTTAGATTCAATGTTGATTTCAGCAGAGTAATGGTGAGAATATGTATAAAGAAATGTGGAAGAAGAAGAGAAGTGAAAAACCAGAAAATCTATATATAAATTCGTTGAAACTAACCCCTATTTATAGAAGAACAACAGCCATATCCATTCGTGAAAGGTTATGGAGAATAGACACTTCTTTTGAAATTCAAATTTTTGAATCTAACTGTCACTATATCGACATGGGGTACTAGGGCATGTCGACATCCCAAAGCATTTTTTGAAGATTTGATTTTCTTTGAAAATAACCTTTATCTTATATTAAAAAACTATTTAAACTTTGTAAATATACTTGACTATAGATAAAATACATAGATAAATATAGAGAATAATATATATAAAATTTTACTATAATTTTATATTTAAATCTAAGTATAAATATATTATAATTAAAAGATAGTTTGAAACAAACGAAGTTTAAAACAAGAGTTTATTAAAAACAAAAACAAAGAATATTTTAAGGCTAAAACATCTTTTTGAAAATCATTTGAAAAGATAATTTTTAAGGCTAAAACATTTTGAAAAGCAGTTTTGAAAATCATTCTGAAGTAGTTTTGAAAATCATTTTGAAGTAGTTTTGCAAGCTTCTTCCTGCAGAATATCTCATCACATCAGGACTTGAGAACTTGTACAAAACTAGGATGTTCGTGGGTTTGTAAGCCACTTGTCGTAGGTTTGTAAGCTACTTGTCATGGGTTTTGTAAGCCACTAAAAAGGTAGAAATGGGTTCCATCCCAAAAGAAAAATGGAGTGAAGATTTCAGTGCTATTATGAAGTTTTAACATAATTCTAGACTCAATACTTATCTTGAAATCTTGAACTCTTGATAATCTTGATACTCATGAGTCTTCAATCTTGATATCTTGAATCTCTATATTGTAGAGTCTTCATTCTTTGTACCTGCATGGTTAAATCCTGCATATACATATATATCTAAACCATAATGTTAGTATTTATATTTTATAATCTTATTCTAAGGTTGTTGTCATCAAAACCATCATCTCAAGGACTAACAATAGGGGTTCGGTACACATGGGTCGGTGAACACGAGTTGCATACTATGGGCTGAGGTATCTTGGTCATGGGCCTGCATAGGGACTAGCCTGTCTTCATCTATAAATAGAGGGGCATGGGTATAATTAAAGGGACCTTTTTTTGGGAACTCCAGGGATACTCTGCCATTTTTTGCATTCATCTCTTTTCTATTCGAACTTGCATTCAAGTTGTTTGTTTACGGATTGTATCTGTACTCAATTGATCAGAAAAGTAATAAAGATCATATTCAAAGTGGACGTAGGCAGTTATGCCGAACCACTATAACTCTGGTGTTTTCTTTTCTGCTGTTCTTTTTACATCCAGTTACTTTATTCCTCAGTTTTAATTTACTTTGTTCATTAATCTCTCTACACAACTCTATTCAAGGGTGGTAGTGACCAATTTTGATGCTAACAGCCCCCATATCTCCAAGTAAATTTATATAGGATATGACACATTCAATGATTGCCTTAATGTCAGTTTCCTTTTTTAGTAAATTGTATATAACTCAACTTACTTCTTTATATATATAGTACTCATCCGAGGTAGTAACTGTGGACGTCTGAACTTTTTTAAGAGATATTTCCAAATTTCATATTTTCAAGTGGTAAATTTAAGATCTTTTTCAAAAGGTTAGTTATGCGAAAACTATTTGTGTACATGAATTATTTTCATTTCACGAGAAATATTATTTTAGCAAATCTATGGAGGAAGGAATTAAACAGTTTGGTGTTGCATTGAAATTTTATGAGGCATGAACAAATTATTAGCGAACCAAGAACTGTAAGGGAATAGTCAACTCCTATAGTATTTACTTTTAGGTAAATATTAAATAATTTTTGAGGGTAGAAAGTAAAAATCATAAAATAAATCAAAAGGATCAGATTTTCCGCCTGCAAATATTGTTTCTTGTAGGTTTGTCATGTAATAACATTCTTTTTTAGGTTTGTCATCTAATAGCATTCTTTTAAAATAAAGTAAAAATCCATAGTCGGTTTGGAGGTTAATCATTCTTTTTGGAGGCAATTTAAGTTTCAGATATTTTATAATGCAAAGTCTTGATTTGAATGTGCTGCTAAGGGCCTCATATAAATATCATTTTCTGAAGAATACCATCAACATCTCATCCTCTACTTCTTAATACAAAATGGAAGGATCACTGTGTTACAGTATGCATAAATCTATTGTCGATTGGCTGTTGTGCATCTTATAGAGTAATAATCTACAGTTTTGAATTATCGGATGATAATTTTGTGAATGTTAAAGATTAGTTCCTACGGTGATTTTCTCCCAAACTAGGTTTTCAGTTACAACAAAAGAGCGGTCTCTGTTTTTGATGTTGGTATAAGCAAAGTTTTTGTAGAAATAAATATGTAAATTTGGTCCCTATTTTTGAAAAATGAAAAAGGCAAGCTGCCTTACACTTTTTTGACAGAAAATGCTATATAATTTGCTCTTTTCTGATTTTGAATATTTTTTTTATTATTTGAAATTTTCGAAAATTTTGAAATTTTTGAAAAACGCAAGTTAACTTGCGCTTTCTATAAGGAAAGCAGAAGCCGGTTTGCCATTATGATTTAGTAAAAACAGGGACTTAATTTACATACTTATTGCTACCAGAACTTTGCTTGTCAAAACCATCAGAAATATGGAACTTCGGTGCAAAGCCCCTTTCAGTCAAGTAGTCAAGTGAGAGACTACAAACTCATTGAACTCACCGATCAAAGCTACGATGAGCAAATAAGAACCAAATGGAAATATCATGGCTAAGTTGCATGAAAGATATATCAAGACCATCTACACATTCGTTGACTTATGAAATATAAAGTGTTACTTCAAGGATTACTATAAAGCATTCGATAAGGAAGTGGTTGGACTGATTGTACTGAAATTAGATGAAATGCTAAAGTAGTTTTTGGTTTGTTATTTTTAGTTTTGGTTTTTCGTCCACACAAAAATGCACATGATGCATTTATATAGTCGAAAACAACCAATTTAGAAAATGAAGTTAACATACGAAATTGAAAACAATTTTATTTTTATTTTTCGCGTTTTGGTAAATAACACAAGCACATGAAACAATCTATTCTTCCATCGTCCTCTCATCCGTCATCCCTTCCGTCGTCCCTCTATTCTTCCCATATTTCAGATACATATTAAAAACCGAAAACACAAAATTCGTTTTTAAACCAAACACTACTTAAATATTTATAAACCGGCAATATGCTACCCTTTATATGTCTGACCAATGTGATTTTCATATCATTTGAAAATTTTCCAGTAATTGTTTACGAGATTTGTTTTTTGCTTTTATCTTTACTTTTGAAAAACGGATCATTGATTTGAAATTGTATTTATCGCCAGAAGATATTGATAGTTCTCTTCCCTAACCAAGATTCAGTTGCAACTGAAATTCGAGAGCAGCGATCTATTTGGCCATTAATAAGTTTTTTAAAGATGGCGGTGGTGTATTTGCAAACAGGGTGAGTGTTGAATCGTTATAGCGATCAGGGTTAGTTGGAAAGTGAAACAAAATGTGTGTCAGAAGAAGTGAACAAGATGAGAATGAAAAAGCGAACAAAATTTTAAACGAAAGGGGTATTTTTTGTAGGTCAAAAAGACGCAGTCGAATCATGTACAACGAATTTCTATTATTAGTAGTAAAGATGTATCGTTTACTCGACAGCATATAGTATGTAACTTTCATCATTTGCCTAAATAACTCGATTTCTTACTGATTTAAAATTGTATTTATCATCAGAGGATATTGACGGTTCTCTTCCCTAACCAAGCATCAATTGTCATATGTTCTTATTGAGACTCCAACGCATAGTTTTCATGACCATGCCGTGCCTTGAACCGTGATGATTGAAGGTCTAAGGTTTCGATGGTTCAACCGGTCGAAACGTCGAAACCGTGATATTTTTTTTTGAAAAATTTGCATATTTAACTACAAATTATACACAAAAATATTGAAATAATAATGCTATGTACACAAGCTGTAGAGGGTCTTCAAGGTATGCAACCGAAGTTGTGTGTTGTTGCAGTGCAAAACTACAGCTTTGTATATAGTAGAGCAGTGCACAACGATGGAAGTTTAATGACGACAAACTTGACGAGTCATACAGTGGTATTAGAGGAGTTTGCAGCAGTGAAGAACAAAGTGATGAAGTTAGTGGTTTAAATTTTGGAACGATTATGATTTTTGAAATATATATATTTACTTATTTTCTTCAAAGCAATGCAAAAGAAGAAAATGAGAGAGAATTACACGATGAGAAAGTAAGAAAAAACAAAAGAACCGTGGTTCAACCAGGTAAAATTGACGGTTGAACCGTTGATTTAATGGTCCGACCAAGATTCATGGATAAATGAGCCCCGATTGAGTTTCGAACTGTGATGGTCTAAGGTTCAGGGTTACTCGAGGTCGGACCGAGGCAGGATAGGGTCATGAAAACACTGCTCTAACGTCTAGTAAGCCCTCTTCTCCTCTTCCATGTAGACAATATTCCAAAACAAACCAAAAGAATACTAAAAATTGCAGCGCATAAC
Source organism: Allium fistulosum (assembly GCA_030737815.1). Taxonomy (NCBI): domain Eukaryota; kingdom Viridiplantae; phylum Streptophyta; class Magnoliopsida; order Asparagales; family Amaryllidaceae; genus Allium; species Allium fistulosum. Next base: position 14,952,289 of record JASFAW010000014.1, read on the forward strand.
AACATAACATTTCGAAAACCATATTCATCACTTTGTCCTGTCCATGGCAAGCCTCCTACATTCATTCGAAATACTACATCACAAGAAAAATTGCATATATAACTAGAGTACCAAAAATGTTACCGACCAAGTTGAACTAGATTAGGGTAAAGACAATTTACATCCTGTGACAATAGACAATGGAAGGGATATCATGGAGCAAAAGAGTATACAATAAAGCTTTCGCTTTATTTGCTTGGCTAGCCATCTATCAAGACCAGCCTGCGCTGCAGTTACTAGATTAATAAGAAAACCGAGTCTCTCTTTTAGCCTTCTAAGTCTACCTATCAGTTCTCCAAATGCTACAGCATCTTCGCTTGTGAACCAGATTTTGGTGGCGCATTCCTCTCTCACAACAGGAAGACTTGCTCGCCATACTCAACTATCTGCATTGCAACAACTATTATGATACATGCAAATACGATCAAAGAAATCATATGGTTTTTCTTGTTTTCTTGATTTCACACGTCCTCTTATATAAGAACAATGTAAACTACAATTTATATGCAATGAAAAAAAATGTGAATTCACTAGCCTATATAAGTCGTCGTAAATTGAGGTGCATTTTTGAACATTTTCCGCCATCCAAAATTTCATTCTTCGGCATAGAATCTCCTACATAGATATGAATATATAAATTTAAACTGTTATTGAACTAATGAGTTGATTGGTAACTCATATTTCTAGGTAGTTCACTTATAAATAGGAAAAGAAACATTTTAGAAAAATGAAGTTATATAAGAATGTCAGTTAGTTCTGTTGCTTGTAAACATATTTTTTGCATACAAATACAACACAATATAGTTAGATAGGGTTACATGTCCATACAATCCTATTTATTGCACTCTAGTAAATGACTACTTAACATATAAGTAATTTCTAATGGAATGAAACGAATATGACTACGACAACAATCAAACTTAAGACCATTTTTAGAGACCTAAAGCATTTTTGTCTTTAAGCAAGGTCCAATTAGAGACAAAATAATTGTATCTATAATTATATTTATAAAGACCATAAAGTGGGTCTCAATGAATATTCGAGGGCCCATATGCAATTACCCACTATTAGATCCCTTAATCTCTATCAGCGACAATCCTCAAAAAACTAAAACCTAGATCCTCTTTTCTCGAAACAAAACAAAAGACTTGAAGAAAATATTACAATCGATGCTTCAGCCGTCGAGTCATACAGAAGGAAATTAGTTTGAAGAAAATAACGGTTAGTTTCCCCAATCTACCTATAAATTTATAAAAATTTAATGTATAATTAGTTTCCCTAGTCGTATTGCACTAATTAATTTGATTTGACTGCAAGTATTGATTATCGATTGATGGTTGTGTTAACAAATTTTTCGTCGGCAACATTGCTTTTATTTTTGAGTTTGTCATAATAATTCATATTATTTTTTAGTTAGGTTGGAAAATATTTGCAAACATGTATTGCAAAGTATACACTACAAGAAATTTGATTTTTAGTGGCGCACGAAAAACGGCACAAAAAGTTTTGGTGGCGTTTTGATAAACACCGCTAGAAAACATGCGACTAAAAATCCATGATTTTTTGTTGCATTTATTTGAACGCCACTGTAAATGAATTTTTGGCAGCGTTTTTTAAACGTGACTAAAGATCTTTTTTACAGCGTTTAAGAAACGCCACCGAAAAGGTGCCGTGTACTATCTTATTTTTTGTTGCACGTATTATTATTTTTTGCAGCGTTTTTTGAATGCCACGGAGATTATCTGAGTTACTATAATTGCCGAGTTACTATTTTTGGTGGCGTTTTTTCTCCGCCACCGTATGTTTCGATTTTACTGCCTGTTGTTCCACGACTGCATCTGATTTCGCCTCCAATTCAATTACTTCCAAACTTATACAATAACGTAATATATAAACACATACACATTCAATGAACCACAATAACACAAACAAAAGCAATTACATAATCACCACTATATCATAACATTAGTGTCAAGACAAAAGGTTAACCATACGTTTACACAACCAAACTACCATAAACAGTTTCATAATTGTACATGCAGCTAAAGTAGTGCTGCTACCATACATACTAGTTTCATAATAGTTTCATAACAGTTTTAATCAACCTAAATACATACATGTGCTACTACCATACCAAAAACCAGTGTTGCTGCTTGAATTCTTCACAAACGTTTATCTACCTGTAAACAATAATAATCATGTTACTAAATATTTGTGAGGTGAAGGTATCAAAGATCAAAAATGGACAAATATAGAAGTCCTTAGACTATAATACTTCAAACAAATATGCTTCTGCGTATTAACCACTGATGTGAGCACATTGTAATCGTCCAACAACTTTTACATCATATTTGTGAAGTCAGTGCACTAGACTTGCACATTAGCAGATGAACTTATGACAAAGATAAATGTCTTTATCATGTGGCAGATTGTGACCATTCAGTGCTTAAGTGTAGAATGATATTTGACTAACTGCTAGGGGTTTAGATATGTTAAAGAATGAACGTGTGTTCGCCTTAGTTGTAGCGAGCAACGCGACCCTATTGGCTCATAGCACCTACAGTTGGGGCAACGCAGTTTCACTATGTTGGTGGATGTTGAATACAAGCTGGTAGTTAATTTACCAAAGTATTGCATTATTGCTAGAACAATATGTTGTTGATAATGTGATAGCTTATCAGGCTACGCAGTGAGTACACTGAGGTGTTAAAACTGGTTCTGTTACATCAACTAGGGATATACTTTTATATCAAAGTTGTACCAGGCTCCAGTAACCTTTATTAGTACACGGTGCATGTGTTAAAATTGGTTATATAAATTCAACACTTCAGCCACACAAACTCTGTTCCATCCACTATCAACAGCCACACAAACTCTAGCTCTACACCAATATTTATTGAGTAATATAACTAATTTTTATAGTCGATTATCTAGGAATATTGTCAAATCAAAGTTTGAAAACATTTATGATGAACAAGTTATATAACTTTTAGTTTGTTTTCAGAATGACTTTTTCCATTGGCCAAGCTATGGGAATGCCAAGTGCATCTTCCATGCACGTCAACTCCGATGTTGGTCTCCATAGCTCTGCATTTGCATCTCTCACAATATCAACCCAAACTTTTACAGCATTAAGTCCCAATATACGACTATGGACCATCGTTATCGGATCAGTCGATGCAACAGTTCCTTCAGCCACTACGTTTGTTCCACCCAAATCGATCAACTGGCATTTGCTATCTTTTGTCAACTTTGCAATTGGCTGGAAAAAAAGAGATTATTATGCAGAATATATACATACACATAATAAATAAACTTTCATACACAGGTAATTTCTTCAATTTTGAAAATTAATACTTACATGCTCTGATTTCTTCATGACCAAGGGTGTAGATTTCATGGGAGAAGTCGCACAATTTACACTGTCATTTCCATTTTCTTTATCAACTTCAACTTTTGATTTTGGCCATGATACTTTCCTACCAAATGCATCTCCAATGCACGACATATCACATGTGGGTCGCCACAAATAAGCATCTTTATTTATTACTTTGTCGACCGAAATCACAACGGCAGACGGACCGAGCGGAATACCATTAACAACATATTGTGGCTCTCTGGAGTAGACTCTTCCTTCGGCAACTACCCCTTCACCCTCATTCCAACCATAAATCTTGCATTTGTCGTCTTGGACAGGGCTGTTACTCTAAAAATGAGAAGTGTAATTTTAACAAACAAATAAATATAAAGATGGTTTATTTTAACAAACAAATAAATTTCTACTTAGCAAATCATTCACAGGTTATAAAATGAGAAGTGTAATTTTAACAAACAAATAAATATAAAGATGGTTTATTTTAACAAACAAATAAATTTCTACTTAGCAAATTACTTAGCAATTCATTCACAGGTTATAAAATGAGAAGTGTAATTCCAACCATAATTTCGTGGACAGTGCTGTTAATATAAAAAAAGTATTCAAATGGAATAATTCGGGGTACTAATATCTAAAAACTAAAACTAAACCTTTAGTATGTTTCAATGAGAAGTGTAATTCAACAGTTTAGTATGAGAAGTGTAAAATTTACCATACTGACGTCGTTCAAATTTACTCGCAGCGCCATCTTAATGCAAGTTGATGGTCAAGCTACTACCTTATTCACAGCGTCTGCTAATACTGTCATTTTAGGTGTAGGCCTCTATAAATAAGTATATGGTTTGTCCACGATATCTACAATAACGCTCACAACATTTGGTCCAAGACGAATGCCATTGACAACCGCAGTTGGGTCCTTGGACAACACCCTCCCATTGGCAACAACTTCACAGTTTCCATCCCAATTCAACATCGAACATACATCGTCATTGCTCTGCAATTATTCAACCAAAAATTATAGCAATCACTGGATCAAAATTTAAAATCTAAATGTTATTTCTTGAGTAATATAATTATTATTTTTACCAATTCAGATGTGCTCCTTTTTGAACTTTCTACACCAGACAGCAAAGCTCTAATATCAGAATATTTTAATCGTAAAAGCACTCAATTAAATGTAATGTAGGCGTTTAATTGACTATCAAAAACTACTAAATGGACTTTGATCAGTTAATGTAATAAGTTTGCTAAAATTAAAATGACCATACTTAAAATGGCAGAGAACATATAATAAGTTTGTGAGAGAGAATAAATTTGTTCTTTTTAGTATTTTAAATTATATGGCGCTTTGAATTTTTTCTTTTTCATATATAAATTACTTTTAATAGTTTACCTTCTGGTTCATCAGAACCTGCAGCATACTCTTCATTTCTGCTATTTTCTCTCGACACTGCGATACTTGTTTATCTTTGGCCTGGGCCACAGCTAGCTTGGTTAAAGTGCAACCCCTTCCCAATTCCCTTAACCGTCCTGGTTTATCTTGTCCGAGTACATGTACAAGAGCATCTCCACTGACATTATGTGACGAACCGGAATGTGATAGGCTACCAAATTTTTTAATCTCCTCCTACATAAATAAATACAAATAGATAATGTACAATGGTAAAATTATCGTAGTTTCAGACAATTTTTTATATACAGATAAAATTAAAAAACACTTACAATAGCATTTCCAGCTTCCGCGGTCACCGGTTCACCATTTTTTTTTATGTGAGATTTAATCCAAACATCAGCTCTAGTTATGGACAATGGACTTGGACTTTCTTTTTTCTAAATTTCGGATAACATTAAATAAAAAACCGGACAGGTATAAAATAATATTAAATAAAGCTATATTTAATTAACTAACAATGTCTTCGGTCAATCTAGCCATTCCCTTACGACCAGTTGTGTGTGGAAGTTGTTTATCCCTAAGGGCCGAATATTTCTCACTTCGTTTCTGTAAAATAGAAAGATATATTGTTGATATATTGTTATAGGATAATGGCAGCTTCGTTGTCTGAGAAAGTGAAGAGTGACAGAGAGAAGTTGATATATTGTTATAGGATAACGACAGCTTGGTTGAGGAAGTGAAGAGTGACAGAGAGAAGTTGTTTGAGAAGTGTTTGATAAAGGCAATGTAAAGAAGAAACATGGATATTTTGTTTTGTAAATAGAGAACAAAAACTTGAAAACAGTTGCTTGTAGTAGAGGAAAATTCAATGTATCAGAAACTAAAAGACAAATGAAATAAAACAGTGAACATAATATCAAGTGAAAACAGTGAGCACAAGAAACAGATATGTAAAAATGAAAACTAAAATCTAAGATGCAATGCAATGTTTTTTGTTTTATTTTTGTTTTTGGGTATATGCAATGCAAGCTTGTTGAAGTATGGAATGCAACAACAATGTAAAACAGAAAACGAAACGCAAAAGCCAGGAAATGAAATCCTATAGCAAACTAGTTGAAAATTCCAATGCAAGATGAAAACAAATCCAACAATTTTTTTAATGCAAGATAACACAATACAAAACCATATGTATTCTTTTTTTTAATGCAAAATGTTTTCTTTTTTTGAGACTAAAACAAAACCATATGTGTTATTGGATAATAAAATTGTTCTTTTGAAAATGATAATCAACTCTGCTGTGCAAATAACCATATGTGTTATTGGATCCCAATCATTAACTTTTAAAATGTTCTAGCAAATAAAATAGTGAATAGTGTTACCTTAAACTCCTGACTTGTTTTCGCCTTCACAAACCTTCTCCATTCGTTCATGCTTTTGATGTTGGTAGGTTTTAGTCTTTCCTCTTCGTTCTCCACTTTATTTAATTTTCGAACCAAATTACTTTTTGACGATCTCCAAATTATTCCCATTTGTTGAAATACAGCTTTTCTTTGCCAATCCTCTTCCAGTTTAAATCTAATCTGCAACAATACATGAAAACATGATATTAAAATCAAACAACAGCCATATGTATACATCAAATAATTTTTTTCAGCCAAAACTATAATACGTGATGTAACAATGTAGCAATGTAGCAACTTGCAAACAGATGTATAAACAACAAAAACAATTTTTAACTCATACCTGAATCGATTGCCACAAAACAACTTTTAACTCATCACTTAGATTCCTCCAATCATCAAGTGTGTATGGAACCAGCTCCCTCACAAGCGGTCCAAGAAAAGAGGATAAATGTACTGACCCTTTCCCTATTGGTATACCTATATCATTGAACTCAACTTCAATTCGATCCTGACTGCTTAACGGGAGTCTTTTTGCTTTTGCTGGACCTCTACCGCCTCTTTTCCAAGATGTAATTCTGGATTTAGCTTCACTTGCTCTCCCAATTTCTCCCTCATCATCATCGGTTTGTTTAGGAAGGATTTCATTTTCTGAGCGAAGTCCTTCTTCATTTGGGTCGGAGGGGGTAACAGGTGGCTCTTGTTCTTTGTCTTCATTGCAAACAATGGCTTGTTTCTTAGCGTTGACTATTGGTTCTTCATTGTCGGTGCAAGCACCAGCTGGAAACTTAACCTTTTTCTTTGGATTATACTTCCGCTTTGACTTATACTTCTGAGATTCCTCATCAGCCTTTCTCTGGTTGCGAGTACGTACAAAGCTTGAATGCATCTTTTTTCTGCAAATGAAACAAAAAACAGTAACTTATTTTGAGAATACTTCATATAAAGGACAGTTAACAGTATCTATTATGTAACCTTGAATACAATAGGTTTTAATACATGTATATGAACTCTGTAATGTAAACTTTGTAAATAATCACATTAATACTTAATAATGGAATAATCAAAACATGTAATTTCTGTAAATGTATATTAATATGTTTTCTATGCTTGCATTTACAAATGAAGGCACCTAACATCTAATAAAAAAAGCACAACACACTCAACAAAATTTGCAACCTCTCACAAACACAAAACATAGCAATGCTAACTCACACACAACTCACACAAGCACACAGTACACAACATATTCACAAACCCAACTCACCCTACAGACAATCAGACAACCCTCACAAACACAGTACACACAAACACATATGTAGACTAACTACCCACTTACCTTATCAGTCACTATCCTCTGGTTATCACTCACTGTCTTCTGAGTTCCGATTCTTTTGACAATTAAGATATCTTTTGACAATTATGCAACAGGGAACAAACTTGGCATAGGAATGGAATTAAATTCAACATAAACATAATATTAAATTTGATTTGACATATCAAATCCAAATAGAGTCAGACAAAAAAGAAATGTTATCAAATCATTGTGCACGAATAAAAGAAGTCGTAGACAGAACAAAGGTGGTAAATGTCAAAGCTGTCATGAAACAAGGAAAAGAAACTAATTGATAGTAATACATTTTTCAAATGATAGTACAACAAATTTTATAGTCTACTCAAGTTTGAACATATAATCTACTCAAGTATGCCTTCGCAATCCTCTCTAACATAACTAACATCTTCATCATCCATTTCGGTTTTTTCGTTATCTTCCACGACTTGGATATCTTCCTCGATGCAATCGTGATCCTCTAAATCATTAAAACTTCTTGATGGTGCTTTCATTACAACATACCAATTAGAAACATCATTCTCTCTTGAATAAAATACTTGTCTTGCTTGAGATGCAAGTATGTATGGATCTCGTGAAAACGATGCTTGTTGTAAATTAACAAGAGTGAACCCATCATCATCAACTTTTACTCCATTTCCTTTATACGCCCAACGAAACTTAAAAACTGGAATATAAAATGTATGATAATCTAATAAAATTATATCTGTCAATATTCCATAGTAAGTGACCACATCAACCACTTGGGACATATCTTTTGCACTTGCTCTACACATAGTAGTCGCATCAAAAGTCACCCCACAATTCTGAGTTTCTCTCCCTACATCTTTTATATGAAAACGTTGCTCATTGATGATATATCCGTTGTAAGACATGGCATCATCCTTCGGACCAAAAGCAATCCATCTTAACATGTCATCACGATCCTTGGAGGTAATAGGTATCTACAACAAATTTTATTTAGCATGTATATTTTATAGTAAGATTAATAGTCAAAAGATAATATATTTGAAATCTAACTAACCTTTCTTTTAATCCAATCGGCAAAAATTTTGTATGTGTTTCCCAAAGTAAGGTCGCATTTTTTGTCATGCGTGGGTCTGACTTTTCTAATTCCTCCAAATGCAAACTAGTATTGAATAATTGATTATAAGTTATATATAGCATTACGAACACATCAAAATAATTAAACCAATATAACATACACTTACTCTATAAATGGTTCCACCACAGCCATATTCATTAACACGGCTAAATGAGCACTTTCTTTGTCATTAACTGACAGTTTAACTGTCTTGGATATTGAAATCGGACGTCCCTCGAGTATTACACTGCTTTCATAATCTTCATTTCGAGCTTCTTTCTCCTCTATATGTCCTGATTTTTTCAAAAATTCATCAAAAAACATCATGGATTCTTTTGCAAGATAGGATTCTACAATACATCCCTCTGGTCGTGCATAGTTTCTAACATAGTCTTTAAGTGTCTTCATGTATCTTTCGAATGGGTACATCCAACGAAAATGAACCGGTCCACACATTAGTGCTTCTTTTCCAAGATGAATGGATAAATGTACCATTATATCAAAAAAAGATGGTGGGAAATATTTTTCAAGCTCACATAAAACTTCAATAATCTCAACATTGATTTGTTCTACCTTCTCTCTATCAAGAACACGTTGACATAATTTGTTGAAAAAAGAACATAAGCGAATTATTGTTTTTCTTGCCTTCTTTGCCATTAATCCTCTCGATGCTACTGGCAATAACTGTTGCATTAATACATGGTAATCATGTGACTTCAATCCGCTAATTTTGCAATCCTGCAACGAAATCCAATTTTTCAAATTTGAACAGTAGCCATCTGGTCCTTTGAAATCGTTCAATCTTTTGCAAAATATTTCTCTCTCGGATTTTGACAACATGTATGGAGCCGGTGGAAGATATGTTTTATTCCCACGAGGTTGTGCATGAAGCTCACTTCGAATTCCCCAATCCTCTAAATCCTTTCTACAGTTGGTTCCATCTTTTGATTTATTACCATGCAACATCGTGCCCAATAGGCTTTCACCAATGTTTTTCTCCACATGCATCACATCTATATTGTGGCGTAATGGAAGCTCCTGCGAAAACCAAAACTATAACGCATTATTTTGTTTTTCTTCTATTAAAACAATGAAAAATAAATAAACTAACCACTAACCTTCCAATAAGGAAAATCAAAGAAAATTGATCTTTTTTTCCACCTCGATAGCTCCATTTTTGTAGAATCGTTTGTATTATCATCTTCATCTTCTGTATCATAAACACACTTTCTCTTCTTACTTTTCTCTTCTTTTTCTTTTCCAAAATCATTTGGATAATCCTTCAACAATGCATGAATGTTTCTCCCAGTTAGTATTCTAGGAGCACTACCTTTCTCTATGGTGTTATCAAACAATGCCTTTTGTTTCCTCCGTGAATCTGAAGCAAGTAGAAATCTTCTATGACCCATGTAGACGCTCTTTCAACTATGATTCAACCAACGAGAATGGGTATTGACACCACATAATGGGCAACCTTTTCCCCCCTTCACACGACATCCAGCAAGATTTCCATAAGCCGGAAAATCGTTAATCGTCCATAGCAAAATTGCATTTAGTTTAAACAAAGTTTTACTAAATGCATCATAAGCATCAACTCCATTACACCACAAATGATGTAAGTCTTCCACCAAAGGCGCCAAATATACATCAATATCATTCTCGGGTTGCTTTGGGCCTGGAATAAGTAAAGTTAACATAATATTTTCCTTCTTCATACACAACATAGGCGAGAGATTGTATGTCACAAGCATCACCGGCCAACAACTATTTTTCGAACTCAACATGGAAAATGGATTGAATCCATCTGTAGCAAGACCAAGCCTAAGATTGCGTGGATCAGATGAAAAAGATTTATACTTTTCATCCACCATTTTCCATGTCGTAGAATCCACGGGATGACGCATTTTTCCATCGTTGCTTGTATTATTAAAATGCCATCTTAAATCTTCTGCCATCTTTTGAGATCTATACATTCTTCTAAATCTCGGAATTATTGGAAAGTATCTCAATACTTGAACTGGAATACCTTGTATAACCTCTTTAGTATCTTGATTTTTCTTCCATCTTGAAGAACCACATTTTGGACAACTTTCTAAATCTTTGTATTCTTTTCTGTAAAGGCAACAGTCATTCTCACAAGCATGTATCTTTTCAAAACCCATGTCGAATGCTCTAAGAAATTTCTTTACTTCATATAAGTTTTCGAGAAGCACGTTATCCTTCGGCAGAAATAAATGTTGCACAGTTAAAAGCTTATCAAACCCACTATCAGACAAGCCAGTCTCACATTTAAGATTATACAAGATGGTGATAGCAGATAATTTTGTGTGATTTATGCAACCAGGATATAATGGAGTTTCTGCATCTTCCAAGTTCTTGAGTAACTCATCCTCTTTTCTTTGAGAATTAACATTATCTTTATCATCATCAAAAAAATCTTGATTCAAAAAATCTTCATCTTCATAGTGAATCATCTTGAATAGATCATATACATCAAACGTATTTGTTTTCTTCTCTACATTTATCTCTTCACCATGGTTAAACCATACACCACCCATGTATTTAGGATCCATTCCTTTTATAATTAAATGTTCAACGATGATTTGTTCATCATGACGACTAAGATTCCGACAATCCTTGCAAGGGCATAAAATTTTTTCTACATTTCTTGCATTCCTCTTTGCAGCATTCACAAAATTCATTGCTCCTTGTCGGTACTCTATACTAGTTCTATGAAAAAAGTAAAACAAATAAAAAAATTGAGCTTTAATATTAGATTATATGTTATAATTCTCAAAATACATATTAAGTTAATCATGGTTTTATCACCTGCTTAAAAAAACCCAGTCTTTTTCCATTTTCGACATATGAAGGCAAATAAGTTTCCAATCTTTGACGTATAAATTGGTTATCTGTTGTAATCAAAAAAATAACTAGACGTTGAAGTTATTACCCAAAAAAACATCCAAGCATCTTATAAATAATGCCTATCTGGAACATTGGTAACACGCCCATAGTAAGGATAATAAACTACAATAAACCACATAAAATGAATAATAACAGAGATAGCATGTGTTGCAGTGAATGAAATAACAGAGATAGTTTTTATTTTTAGGATACTACACACATGAATCAAACCTCGTTCACAAGGTTACATAGATTTTTTTTCTTTGTTTGGTGACTGAAATTATGACGCATTTGCTGAAAATATAACGCATATAAATATGTATCAGTGAGATAACTCCATGTGACCATGTAAACGCATCTGCCGAAAAATTATTTATATTGTGAACGCGCAAAAATGTGAAGCCATTCAGTAAATGGTAATTAAAATTGCATATAAAAAGAACATATTAAACATGAGTAATCCATACATTTGCGAATGCGGGTGTGGATCTTCCATACTGCCTTAAATGAAGTCGTACTGGTTGGAAAATATACGAATGTTTAAAAATCAAAATATTATCTTTCAAATTTCTAGTCTGAAACTAAGAAAATATTTCAAGCTCGTGAAAATAATACTGAAATAGTAGAATATCACATCAGCAAGTGTATTTTATAATTCGGTAATACATTTTATAATTCGGTAATTGTTGTTTTTTCTAAGTATTTTTCTATTGTCGTTTCATTTAGTTATGTTTTGTAATCGATATATCAGTGCAAGGTTTTGAAGAAAGGTGATTTGACTGTCAGTGCAATCTTAGTGTGTCTAGTTATCAAACATGAACCCAATCAAATCCAACATTTTCTAGAAAAAAAAACTGGTTTCAAAAATGATATTCTATTATAAAAACAACACAACACTAATATATTCAGGCTATCGTAGTGAACTTATAGCTAATTAGTCCTTCATTATGAAATTTTTGATATCAAGTTTCCCTTTCTATGTATAGATAATATTTAAGATGGGAATGTGACCATAGAATGGTTTCAAATTCCTTTTTAGTCCATGAACGCTGAGCATAAACATTGACATGAAACATTATTTGTGCATTTGCAGAAAAATGATCCACAAAAGACACACACTTAAACATTGACTTGAAGTACTAACAGCAGAGAAAATCTGGGTTCGATAAAAAAAAGTAAAGTTAACACTCTTTAATGCATGTATTGTGATATGTATGTGCTAATAAAAATGTTCTGAAGTTAACTGATTTAGATCAATTAAGCCTAAAGTTGATTAAAATTACTGAGAGTTTGCTGTTACTGCAAAATATATATGGACACATCCTTTATTTTTATTTCAAAAATACCAAAGATGTTAGTATGAATTTTATAAGTGTGTGTTAACATTGGTTGCTTGTATTATTAGTTGTTGCATCCATATAGCTCTACTTGTCCATCACTAAGGTCCACATTACAAAGACAACCACTACTAAGGTTTACTTGACAGTATCATTTTATTTCTTTTTGCATTAAAAATTGTTCTCCTAGCCATGTTGAACAATTTATTTTAAGAACTAAGCAAGAAAAGCTTTCATGAGTGAAAGCTTTTCTTGGCATTGAAGTTTATGAAAGTACCTATAACTTTTGAGGAACAGAAATGGTGTACAAGGTCCAAACTGTGAATGAATATATGGTAATACATATTTGTATTTGTTATTTCCTTGTAAATAAAAGGAAGACAAATTGCTTTCTTTATTAAGTAGTATTGTATCATTTCTATCATATTTTACTATTTGTAGAACCAGAATAACATATGTTTCCAACCAGTAATAGATTGCTCATCCGGTTTCGTTAACTAATAAATCACAATGCAAACAATCACAAAATAACTGAGCTACCCTTGCAGTAATGACGTCAGTAATCACAAAATAACTGAGATACCCTTGTAGTAATTACAATGCAAACAATCACAAAATTTCTCAATAAAAATTCTATTTTTTATTGAAAATATCAAAACAATAAACTGTACAATTACATTCTAAGATGTAATCACAAACAATCACAAAATAAAACCTACAGTAATCACAAACAATCACAAAATAACTTGCAATATAATCTATAATAACTTGCAGTATCAATAGAATAGTAAACATAACGAACAACCAGAAATAATCACAAATAATTTTATGCGCAAGCTTTAATCAAAATTAGAAAATCGATTTATAAAATTCAACCTAAATGTACCTATTTAGGGCACTACGAGGAGAAAATCGTGCTGGAGAGCTACCATGATGATGTGGAGAGGAGTAGATACGACGATGAGAATAAACGACGATGTGGAGATGAGTGATGTGGAGAGGAACGGTTGAATCAAAAAGCGATTTGGGAAATTATTTTGAAGCGATTTGGGAAATTTTGTTCCTTAGGTTTAGAAAATTTATAAATGTTAGATAATTTAATGATAGGGAATGTACTGGTTACGTTTATTAGACTTAGGCGGAAAGATTTTGGTAAGGCGCGAAAGGTAAAATAATTTTTGCCGCGTTTTGACTATAGGGTGAAATGTTTTTAGTTGCATTCACAAATAAATGCCACCAATTTATGCAACTAAAGGCTAGTTTTCTTGTAGTGATACTATGAATTAGTGATAATAATGTTTTTGTATTTTGATTTTTTAAATGCTTCATGAAAACCAAACAATAATATTGTTCAATCAAAGAAACTGAAATGATGGCCATAAGAATCTTGAACTAAATGGGTAGTTTGTAACACTCGAGGACAAATGATTGTATTTCTATTTCAGTTATACAGTTGATAGTAAGATATTTGAAGTGCTTCCAGATTTCCTGCTACTCATGAATAAAATCGAGTACTAAGTATATAGTCTTCATTATATTTTTTGAAGAAAATATCATAGTATCACTAACACACTTATTTTATCAACAAAACAGATACAACGTATGTTTCAAGGCTATAATTTACTCATATGGTTAGACAAGATCCCACATTTTCAGTATATATTCATATTATTTTTTGGTTAAAAACTCAGTCGACATAACACGTGAATTAAGTAATAAAAACTTTACTTTTGAATAAATGCCTTCTTGTTAGCTCATTGTCCTACCTTTTTCCCCTTCTGATTTTTGTTTGTTGATCTCAAGACTTAATTTTCTCCTATTTTGGTGTGATTTAGAATAGGAAGAATTAAATGATTAAAAAGGAGCAATTCAACTTATAATGTGAAACAAAAAGTATAGTATCACAATATGAGCTTTAGTAAATATATCTCCAAGAAAAGTTCACCAAGTCTACATAGGAAAAGTTGGACAGTATTGATTTGATCTAGTTTTCCTGGAGTGTTTTGTCTGGTCGGTTAAAACAAAGGTCGAGTACCGCGTGCCTGAACAAGTGCAAAAAATTCATTTGAGATTACAACCACTAATTAATTGAGATTTCAACTAAATAGAAAAATACAATTCAAGAAGTTGGGGAAACTGATTTCCAGCTATGAATTACTGAAGAACAAACTGTATATGGCATCATTTTGATTGCTTTGCTAAGAGATAATGAAATTTAGAA
Organism: Allium fistulosum; assembly: GCA_030737815.1. Taxonomy (NCBI): domain Eukaryota; kingdom Viridiplantae; phylum Streptophyta; class Magnoliopsida; order Asparagales; family Amaryllidaceae; genus Allium; species Allium fistulosum. The sequence continues at coordinate 14,967,397 of JASFAW010000014.1, forward strand.
TCAAATAGCAGAATCCGCTAACTCAAATCTTCAATACATCATCATTCCTTCTCCACCTATATAACTCTTCCACCACAGTATCATTCTATCAAATTGTTCTTGTTCATAATCTATTTTAAAGTTCAAACTAAATTACGTTTATGAGATATGAGTCTATCTATCAATAGAGTATTACTGCTCAAGGTTAGAAGCAGTTTTGGCCTTCATATTCAAATTCATCCTACTTCTAGTAAGATGTTTTTCAAATAACAAAAATCAAAACAGCAACAAAATAGACATAGTGAGAAATGCTGTTAGAGGGAGTCTCTGAATCTCAAAATAAAATAAAATAAAAATGAAAGCAAATAAAGGGGAAAAGGAAGCAATAACTTGCGTAGTGCGAGTGATGTAAAAGAGATAGAGTATGGGAGTCAATTTTGGCTCTAAGCCTGCTTAATTACCTTAACTTCCTCACCATTCTCTTACTCTTCTTAAAGCCAGTATGGCAAACAAGTTAACAGAGAACAGTTTGAACCATTATCATCACATAAACGTACACTTTGATTCATTAATTATTATTATTATTTTCAAATGTTAATAGATCACAACTTTTAAAGTACATAGTATTTCCGTTTATAATACACATTTTGAATTAACAACAACGCATAAGAGCATGATTGAACCTGGAAGGGGCAAATATATTTTGAAATGTTGTTTCAATCTCCAAGGGGCACAATAGATAATGGTTATATTTTGGATTCTTCGTGACATATTCTTCTATATTAATTAAGATGTTATACTTGATCTCTTAATATTCATTTTACTATACTCGTTCTCCTTGTTCTAACAATTACAATAAAAAAATGTTTTATATGTTTGGTATACAATTTGAGAAATAAGGATGCAAATCTGATAAAATGAACATTAACATATTAGATCTTATATTTCAATTAGCATAAGAGTGTGAACATACTAGAATCCAATAGAAGTTCAAGCGAATGCAACTCGGTCTTCGGCTTAGTCACCACAAGCTGAATATGGTCAACATGTGCATCTACAACATGCACCAGAAAAACTGCAATTCTATTTGGCACAGGTTGTTCAGGCCCCTCCGCATCATTCATACTCGTCAATACAGCCAATAAGCTCTGATCAACCATAGCTTACTCATGGTTTCCAGCCTCCTCATCGTTTATGGCCTCAGCCTCCTCATCGTTTAAGGCCTCAGCCTCCTCATGCTCAACAATCATAATTACTGAAAGTAGGCCCTTCATACTCAAGCTCTCGAAGCCTAGTCTAGGCACCCACCCCCATGAGACCGTAATTATATAGTTATCGGTCACCCAAGCAGCAATGCGCAAAGTAACTCGAACCCGGCCCGGAAAGATTAATTCTAAAAATCAACGCCCCATTGATGTTCCCACAAAAAGGGCCATCCTTAACTAATGGTATGTTTGGACGTGATATTAGTAAGAAAAATAATCAAGGTGCATTTAGTAATATATTAGATTGTGAACTAATAATTTTGCATCGTTCTCGGTATATTAGGTTCTCGAAGGGATGGTATGTAAAACAATGTCATGGAAAATGTATAAAACCATAGACGGAATGTAACGATCCGAAATTTTGAATTATATCAGAGGGTTCATGGTTATGTAAATGTTGTGGAAACAACTTGAAATTACCTTGTATTAATAATTGCACATTAATTACACAGATTCACATATATTAATTTTTGCATTTTATATATGATTAAAACTTGTAAATTGGTTGCATTAATGTGACCGTTACGGTAATTAAAAAAGCAAAGTAAATCATTTTTATAAGTGAAAATAAAGGACACATCCCTAAAATCAAACTTAATACCCAAAACATCCTCCAAAAAAAAGAATATAAATTACATCCCTATTTTCAAATACTGCAATTTTTTTCCTAAAATACCCCTCTTCTCTATGGTTGAACGTTGATTCTTCATATGTACATGTTATTCTCACATCCATAATTAAATTTTGCACCACATTAATTATCAATCTTTAAAATGCAATACCTTTTTGTAGAAACGACGGATTAACAAACTGTTTTCACCATTAAATCGAAATTTTATTATCTTTCTAATGAGTGGGATTCTGTATATGTAAAAACAACGGCGGGACAAGTTATTCGCGGATCCAACTCCATGCTGAGTTGATTGAGAGTTTACAGGGGGCAGCGCGCCTCTGTCTGAAGGCGGGGTTCGGCGCTGAGTTGGCTGGTATGATTGCAGACAATTAAGCAATTATATACAATAATTGCAGAAAAGTCTACAATTATATGGTATAGTTTCACTTTTCTGTGATTACTTGGAATAATTGCAGAGTTTTCTGCAATTATTCGATATAATGTCATAAAAGTCTACAATTATATGGAATAATTGCTGATATTTGAAAAAAATTAATGATCATTTCATATAATTGCAGAAATTTGCATGTATACTGAATAATTGCAGAAAAGTCGGCAATTATATGGAATAATAGCGGAGAAGTCTGCAATTATTACATATAATTGCATAAAAGTCTACAATTACTCCATATAATTACATAAAAGTCTGCAATTATATGGAATAATCACTGACATTTGAAGAAAAATCGACGATGTTCGAAAATTGCAGAGTTCTCTGCAAATATGTAGAATAATTGCAGTCTTACTACAAATATGATTTTTTTGGTATCAACAATTGATCTCATTCTAAAGATCATAAAATTTATGATTTTTTGGTGAAAACGGTATGCTGATCCAATATTCCTACCGAATGTTATACGCGTTTGAAATGCTAAAAACATAAAGGGTATTTGGGTCTTTTGGCGCAGGCGAATTTGAAAATAGGGACTGTTATCCCGCCTTTTGGCAGGGCCGTGACACCAAGAAATTAACTGGAAACCAAGGACAGTCCGTCTCGAAGATCGGTTATACACAGGTTCATGATGTGCACGTAAATGTGTATATTTTTACCATCATATTTAATCTATTTAAATTAAATAAATGATCATATCGGGTATTTTAACCTGTTTAAACCAAAATTCAAATTATTTTCAAATTGTCACATATTCATCTTCATATAGGGGTAAAATGGTCATTTTTGTGCATTTATTAAATTGTGAAAATTTACTTGGAATTTTCTATGTTGTTTTGTAGGAAATTTGGTGAATTTTACAAGTGGCTTCATGATAATATATGCATGCACAAGAGTGAAGAGAACAAATGAAGATGGAAATAATTCAAAGTGGTGATCATGGAGGACCCCACCCACTTACCTTGAATTTCAAATTAGGAGCTAAGCACATGATAAAAGGACATTAAAGCTTCATGTACATTTAAGTGGGGATTAGTGGATGTTAATGATTACTTGGCCACCACACTACCTCAAGGGCAATTTGGGCATTCCCCAAAAAAATGAATTAGGGTTTCACACTTGTATAAATACCCCATATCTTCATGTAACCTTCTTCTTCTTAGTCTCTCTTAGGCCTCCTTCTCTTTAGTTTAGTTTAGATCAAATAAAATGAAGCTCTTCTCTTTCCCTTTTCATGGCTACTTAGCCATTTTTATCTTCATGTAATTTTTCTTTTTTATGCAATTTAATATATGATCTTTTCCCTTTCTTGTTTATTTCCTTTCATGTTGTAGTGTAGATTTACTTTCATGCAAGTAGAATAGTTCTAATTCTTGTTAATTAGCTCTCTTTTCCATTAGCTTTCATTTTCATTTCTTTTTGCTTTCATGTTTCTAGCTACATTTGTTAATCAAATGACAAATATGAGAGGCTAAACCCCTTCAATTTAGGGGTAATGAAGCTCTCTAATTATGTAGCTTCAACTATTTGTTAATTCATGCTCTCTTTTTGTGCTTAATGATGATCAATGAAGTGTTTTATTTTTTGTTCTTGCTTTGAATTTGATAGCCTATATTGTTGACACCAAATAGGCTATGCTTAAACAATCACTAACACAAATGCCTCTTCATCAAAATATGATTATGGCATAAGAAAGTGATTTGAAATTAAAATTTGATGGTCTATATTTCTAATCAATAGTTAATAGGTCATACTTAAAATAGATTTTGTTTTCATTTTCATTGTCAAGTTTCATGAAAGTTAGTAAGTGGTTTAAGGGGTGTGTCAAAGTTTGATGGCTTATGTTGGCTAACTAATAGCACAAATATGCCATACTTATGATAGGAACATCAATTAAAACACTAATGACCATAAAAGAGAGATTATGATTTCATATGTGTGGAACTACATGATCTAGAGAGAGGATTTATGTGTTGAACTACATGATCTAGAGAGTGGATTTATTCTCTAAATTGTCATTTAACTCTTATATTTGCATCTCTTTTCTTTTAGTTAGTAGCTAATTTTCTAATTCTCTAGCTTAACTTTCACTCGACTTTGGTTTAATTTGATTGAAAAGAATTTTAAAATCATCAATTCCCTACGGATCGACCCGTATTCGCCACGTACTACAAGTGTACGCCGTGCGCTTGCGGATATTTTATTTCTAAATTCGTTCGACGGTTTTCTAAACCGATAGAAAATCCGTCGTCGAACAAGTTTTTGGCACCGTTGCATACGCTCAATGCAATCGTGCTCCCTACGAAAACGGATTTATCTTAGTTTTTCTTTATTCGAGGACGAATAAAAAGATAAGTGTGGGAGTATTTGATGTGCACGTAAATGTGTATATTTTTACCTCCATATTTAATCTATTTAAATTAAATAAATGATCATATCGGGTATTTTAACTTGTTTAAACCAAAATTCAAATTATTTTCAAATTGTCACATATTCATCTTCATATAGGGGTAAAATGGACATTTTTGTGCATTTATTAGTTCATTATGGATATTGGTAAATTTTTGTGCATTTATTAAGTTTCCTTTTCAAAAAAAAAAAACAAATTAAAAAAAAATATTGTATATATATTTTGTTTTTATTTCAGGTTGCCGAAGCAGAATTGCAGAAGGAGCAGAAGTGCTTGCTAAAATAAATTGTTTGCGTGCTGAGCTTGCAAAAAAAAAACTGCTTGCTTATTTATATTTTTCTCTTTATTTGCCTTGCATTGTATATATCTATTGTTTTTGTTTGTCTTGCATTGTTGTTTGCTTGCATTTAAAAAAAACCAAAAACAAAAACATTTGTAGTTGCATTGTTAATACACGTTTATTTTCTGGTTTGCATTTCATCCTAGATTTTGATTAATAATAACGATTAGACATCGATAACTTTTAATTGTATATTGACAAGTTGTCTTCTTTGAATAATTTAAATTCCTGGTGTCTAGGCTACGGCAGAGTAATAATCATTTATAAATATTACGGTGATTCGTAAATATTATAATGGTTGTTCCTCTGAAGGTACTTAAACCTTCGGTTGAATTGCTACAGTGATTCGTGGTGCACCGATAACTCCTGCCCGTTACCTGGCTGAGAACTATCTTGTTGATTTAAGACAATTTGTGATTATACAATTTTGGGTTAACTTAGGATAAATCATTTGTAATTAACCCTTGCATTCATTTAGTTGCATTAGTTCATGCATATTTAAAAAAAATCAAAATCCAAAATTAAATTTTTTTTTATATATATTCCTTTTCCTTTGAAATTTTTAAATCCTTTTTCTTTGAAATTTTAAAAATCCAAAAAAATTTAGAAAAAACCAAAATCCAAAAAAAAAACCTTTTCATAAAAAAACAAAAAAATTGAAAAAAAAACAAAAATCAATTTCCCTTTTGAAAAAAAAAATTCTATTTGTAAATATTTTTCCTTTATTAAAAAAAAACATTCTTGAAAATGTCCGAGTTTCCCTACTTACGTGAATTTTACAATAGTTGTGAAAATCAATATAATCCATATGATTTCACTCCAAATTCGTATGGATATTTTAACGACAACTATTCTTTAAACAATTCGAATTTTGAACAACAAAGTTTTCAGAACGATGACCATTCCTCGAATCTTGAAAATAGCATTTCATCTCTACTTGAAATCTCTACACAACAAAATCAAATGATAAATGATTTGTGTAATTCATATTTGTGTAACAACTCGAGTCAAGAATTTCAAATTTTGAATTCAATTCAAAATTCAAACGATTTCAAGTATAACCCATGCCAATTCAATTTCGAACTCCAAAATGAATTTCAAAATCAAAACGAAAATGTGATCCACTTTTCAAATAATTTTGGTAATGGGAATAATCTCGACTATGATGCAAGTGAAATTTTTTGTTCTCAACAGATCCAAATCGAAAATCCTCAAGCTAATAATTATAAATTGGATTTCGTTGAACAAATGAACGAAATTTACGATGATCACACGGATTCGTTGTTTGAAACATATATGAAACAACGTGAGAAACAAAATCAAATCCCAATGTGTGACGAGTCAAGTAACAATCCATCTTTTACCCAAATCGACGATTTTCAAATAACAACTTTTGAAACTGAAAATAATAATCTTAATGAAGTTGTTGAAAACACGGTAATTAAGTAGGATTTCAATTCTTTCAAGGGTGTGGGAGAAAATTTAAAATTCGACCTTCCTTTTCTTGATTCCGAAAATTTAAATACAACAACTTTGGATTTTGAACTTAATATATACGATGAAGTTGTTGATAATCCAAATAAGGAAGACGAATTTAATGAACACGAATTTTTTGGACTTTTCGATGACAAGTTGTTAAATTCCAATGGGGAAGATTTAAATCATCACTTTGATTTTGAAATCAATAATTCTGAAGAATTTTTCAATGAAGATCTTGAATTTCAATTTCGTGAAAATAAACTTGAACTTCAACCAATTGTTTTATCGACCCCAAAAATCATCGAAAATAAAACAACTCGTACGATTTTTAATAAAACGACATTCGTTTTTCCAAATCAATGTTCAATTTCGAAATCTTTTACGGTTTGGTTTTTCGAGCTTAAGCTGTGTCTCGTATACTTGACGAGACAAATGAATCGGTCTTTGGAAGACCGTTTCATTTACTTTTTAACGATATACTTTCTAATGTCATGTAAATAATCATCTTTTCATTTTCATTTAAATAAAGGTTATTTTTTTATTTTTCTCCTTCCACTTGGGTTGGCTGTGGGGACACAGTCAAAATCAAGTGTGGGGGGGAGACTCATCATCTTTTTTATTTTCCATGATTAATTTTTCATTTTTTTTCTCCAAAACTCAAAAAAATATATATATACATAAAATAAATTTCAAAAACAATTTTTTTTAAGCATTTTGATTTATTTTTAAAGAAACATTATAAGATAAATATATGGTTTTGGTTTATTAAATTGAAATTTTTGAAAATTTATGTGTCTTAACAAAAAAATAAAAATAAAGTTTGATTACAAATCACGATGGTTTAACTAGTATATAGGAAGATTCATACGTGTTAATTATGAAATATATCCTAATTGAAAATCTTTGTTTAAAAGAGTAGTGAATTTAAAGTAAATGATATAACATTTTTTTGTCTTCTAAGTTAAATGGTGCTAAGATGATTTTGCAAAGCTCACTTTAAAAAAAACATTAAAAAAAACAAAAAAAACAAAAAAAAATTATTATTAAAAAAAAGTATTTCTTGTATATATGTATAGTTTTTAATAAACACCTAGAGTCATGTGTTCACACTTGTGTGTTCACTCGCCATGCTTTGTACTCTTCTCACGTAAGCCCGAAAGGCAGTGCACGATCGGTATATCTGACCTCGGTTTATCTGAGTTAGGTGTATATATATAAAAATTCTTTTTAATAATGCCTACAGTCAATTGGTGTTCACACTCGTGTGTTCACTCGCCATGCTCTGTATTCCCCTCACATCAGTCCGCAATGCAGTGCATGGGTAATATATCTGGCCTCAGTTTATCTGAGTTAGGCATATGTAAATATTGTAAATATCAATAAAATTTTCAAAAAATGGAGAGAGTAAGCAAATGAAATCCAAGCACTATTTTAAGTTATTTGATTCGATTTGTTATTGAAATGAAATGAAATACCACTTTAATCCACTTTGATAATCAACTAAGGACCTATTTCATAGTTACACTTTGTTATTAACTGAAACAACGAGTTAAACAATAGTCTATTTGTTATGATAACTTGATTTTTGTTGGAAATTTTGACGAGTAAATGACTTAAATCTCAAGATAATGACCAAAACCTATATTTAACTTATTTGTGTCAATTTAAAAGTAAATCTTTCATTTGTAAATATTCCAAAAACTCGCATTCATCTCTTTGTAAATAAATCTTGCATTTTGTAAATATTTTCATTTTGCATTTGGATTTTGTGGGTAGTATCCACTGAAAACCGTCACGAGACAACACTCGTCCTACTGGGGACACCCAGAGGTTTAACGGTTTGTTGCATACGCTCAATGCAATCGTGCTCCCTACGAAACGGATTTATCTTAGTTTTTCTTTATTCGAGGACGAATAAAAAGATAAGTGTGGGGGTATTTGATGTGCACGTAAATGTGTATATTTTTACCATCATATTTAATCTATTTAAATTAAATAAATGATCATATCGGGTATTTTAACCTGTTTAAACCAAAATTCAAATTATTTTCAAATTATCACATATTCATCTTCATATAGGGGTAAAATGGTCATTTTTGTGCATTTATTAAATTGTGAAAATTTACTTGGAATTTTCTATGTTGTTTTGTAGGAAATTTGGTGAATTTTACAAGTGGCTTCATGATAATATATGCATGCACAAGAGTGAAGAGAACAAATGAAGATGGAAATAATTCAAAGTGGTGATCATGGAGGACCCCACCCACTTACCTTGAATTTCAAATTAGGAGCTAAGCACATGATAAAAGGACATTAAAGCTTCATGTACATTTAAGTGGGGATTAGTGGATGTTAATGATTACTTGGCCACCACACTACCTCAAGGGCAATTTGGGCATTCCCCAAAAAAATGAATTAGGGTTTCACACTTGTATAAATACCCCATATCTTCATGTAACCTTCTTCTTCTTAGTCTCTCTTAGGCCTCCTTCTCTTTAGTTTAGTTTAGATCAAATAAAATGAAGCTCTTCTCTTTCCCTTTTCATGGCTACTTAGCCATTTTTATCTTCATGTAATTTTTCTTTTTTATGCAATTTAATATATGATCTTTTCCCTTTCTTGTTTATTTCCTTTCATGTTGTAGTGTAGATTTACTTTTATGCAAGTAGAATAGTTCTAATTCTTGTTAATTAGCTCTCTTTTCCATTAGCTTTCATTTTCATTTCTTTTTGCTTTCATGTTTCTAGCTACATTTGTTAATCAAATGACAAATATAAGAGGCTAAACCCCTTCAATTTAGGGGTAATGAAGCTCTCTAATTATGTAGCTTCAACTATTTGTTAATTCATGCTCTCTTTTTGTGCTTAATGATGATCAATGAAGTGTTTTATTTGTTGTTCTTGCTTTGAATTTGATAGCCTATATTGTTGACACCAAATAGGCTATGCTTAAACAATCACTAACACAAATGCCTCTTCATCAAAATATGATTATGGCATAAGAAAGTGATTTGAAATTAAAATTTGATGGTCTATATTTCTAATCAATAGTTAATAGGCCATACTTAAAATAGATTTTGTTTTCATTTTCATTGTCAAGTTTCATGAAAGTTAGTAAGTGGTTTAAGGGGTGTGTCAAAGTTTGATGGCTTATGTTGGCTAACTAATAGCACAAATATGCCATACTTATGATAGGCAAATCAATTAAAACACTAATGACCATAAAAGAGAGATTATGATTTCATATGTGTTGAACTACATGATCTAGAGAGTGGATTTATTCTCTAAATTGTCATTTAACTCTTATATTTGCATCTCTTTTCTTTTAGTTAGTAGCTAATTTTCTAATTCTCTAGCTTAACTTTCACTCGAATTTGGTTTAATTTGATTGAATAGAATTTTAAAATCATCAATTCCCTGCGAATCGACCCGTATTCGCCACGTACTACAAGTGTACGCCGTGCGCTTGCGGATATTTTATTTCTAAATTCGTTCGATGGTTTTCTAAAGCGATAGAAAATCCGTCATCGAACAAGTTTTTGGCGCCGTTGCATACGCTCAATGCAATCGTACTCCCTACGAAAACGAATTTATCTTAGTTTTTCTTTATTCGAGGACGAATAAAAAGATAAGTGTGGGGGTATTTGATGTGCATGTAAATGTGTATATTTTTACCACCATATTTAATCCATTTAAATTAAATAAATGATCATATCGGGTATTTTAACTTGTTTAAAACAAAATTCAAATTATTTTCAAATTGTCACATATTCATCTTCATATAGGGGTAAAATGGACATTTTTGTGCATTTATTAGTTCATTATAGATACTGGTAAATTTTGTTTGAGTCCGTATCGAGCTACAATTGATATGGCACGAAAAGAAAAGCAATGAAAGCCAACGTTCCAAATTTCAAGTCAATCCAAGTTCATATGCTCAAGATATGATCGATGCGAGCCAAGGAAGTAAACTTGTTCGTATCCATCGGTCAACTTCTCTCAGCATTGGCCTTGTTCGAATCCATCGAATGTCGGCTTCCTTTGTATCCATCGGAGTTGGCCCACTTCATATCCATAGTCTTGCAACCACCCCATTCGTATCCATCAAATAAGCGGTAGTTCGCATCCATCATGATCGCTTCACTTCGTATCGATAGAAAGCGGCGTTCTTCGCATCCATCATCTCCAGCTTGTTCGCATCGATCAACCAACTTCACTTCGTATCCATCAAAACCACACAAAGCCGCTACTTCGTATCAATCGGCCAGTGATTGATACAAACAGAGCAGTTATGATCGATACGAACAGAGCAGAGCAGTTATGATCGATACGAACAGAGAAAAAGTGGGTCGATACGAACGAGGTGAATACATAGGAAAGACTCGATCGTTTGGCATGAAATGTGGATCGATCCTAAAAGCAAGCGACACATCATTGGACATCACGTGCAGAACTATCGATACGACGCTATCGATACGAACAACATTGATACGAATTCAACAGCCTTTAGAAAACCCAAACTTGCATCGATCATAACTCAAAATCTACAAGTCAAAATGCCACCAAATTTTCACAGGAGCTTGCGTACATCATCAAGAATGTTCATGATCAATCTCGATTCGATTGGATGAAGTTTCGATCGATACGAAATTCGTTCGTATCGATCACGGACCGAGTGCAAATGTCATGGGATCGATCGTATGGGCCCACCCATGTGAGAGAAGAGGTCTTCTGAGATCTAAGTGAGATATTTGCAGCCTACGCCTATAAATAGCAGCCCGGAACCTATAGAAAAGGGACTTTTTGGCTCTCCTACGTCCAGACTCTACCGAAATCATTGTTGTACTCAAAAATCACTGTTGTACTCGAAATTCACTGTTGTAATTCGTTGTAACCAGCGAGCAAAAGTTAATAAAAGTCAATCATTTCATAGTGGACGTAGGAAACACGCCAAACCACTCTAAATCTTTGTGTTCTTTTGCTTTTTTTCTGATTATTGTTTGGAGTGTTTGTTAGATCTGCCTCCTTTTTCATTTAATTTCTTCATTTTATCTCTTCAAACACTTCCGAGGAGTGTTGTGCCCAATTTTGGTACAAACACTTTGGTAGTTTCACTGAGAGAACCCAGTTTTTCTCCTGCTCGTTGGATCTACTATCGATATCGGATTGCATAAATCTAAGAAGAAGATCCAGATTCAAGTTTAAAGTTCTTCCATCCTGTTCAGATTTGCATCAAGTCTAGGAATGAACTTCGCTACCCATCATGGTTAACACCAGGACTACCTCAACTGCAGCAGATCTAGAAGGACGGGACAGACAGAACCCCATACAGCTACCTCCTACCGACCAGAATGCTGCCGGATCATCAGATACGCAAGGCCCTATCACCAGGGAAGAATTTCAAATGCTAATGCAAGAGCTTACTCAAAGCCGTCAATAGCTTACTCAACAACTGCAAGCCAACGCAGAATTGACCAACGAACTAAACCGTCAAAGACAAAGGGGATCCAGAAGGGATCAGGCTTCCTATTCATCCATCGAAAGTTCAGCCTCTTACGACTACCACCATAGATCCACGCGTCGCGGCTGGACGGAAGTTACACACAGGCCACTGCACATTAGCATACATTGAATCTTGGGCAACCGAGAGTTGGCCCATTAACCAGCCATCAGACTTGACCCTCCTCCCGATGAGGTGCTGCCTCATATCATATTACTGACAGCCGCACTACCACTGCTACCGATTTGGGAGTTAACGCTCGGAACTGAACGGATCCGACCAACCACCAATGCAACCATACTCCTGAGCCTTATGTCCCTGAAGACATAGAACCAAGGAGGCGAGACATGGACCGTCGACAGCGACCGACCCCTCCTCGCATTATGTAACCCGACCACAACTTGGCCCAACACGCTCAAAATGTCCAAATGCCTGACATCCCGACGATGATCCATCAAATGATCCGTGAAAGTCAGGGTCTTACTAATGACGACTGGGGAATCTCCTAGAGTCATACCTCTTTTACCGATGAGATACTCTATGCTGACCACCTCGGCGATTCAGGATGCCGACCTTACCCGTTTATGAAGGGAGCTCTGATCCTAATCAACATATCCTGAAGTATGAATGGTTAATGAATGCTGCACGAGCTAATGATGCAGTTAAGTGTCGAAGTTTCCCGATCTCTCTAGGGGGCATAGCAACTATGTGGTTTACCCGTTTACCACCTCGATCTATCTCTTGTTTTGACCAGTTGGCAACAAAGTTTATTGAGCAGTTTCGCATGCATGTTCGCAAGGCCAAAAGATGTTAATTCTTTGTCTAGTGTCACTCAAGCTCCTGGAGAGACACTCAGACATTATCTGGAGAGGTTTCATGCTGCATGCGCTAAAATTAGTAACCCAAATGATAATTCGATTCTGATGGCACTGACTAAGGGGATCGACCCTGACTCCGAGTTCGGCAACTGGTTGGCTGGAAAACCTCCTACTTCATTAGACCATTTCTATTCTAAGGCAGCCCAATTCTTTAGAAGGGAGGATGCGAAACAGTCTAGGAAAAAGGATGATGCAGGGCCTAGTGTGGAAGGAATTCAGAGTAATGTTGCTGTTAAACAATCCGGGGAGAGTTCCGGAAAAGTGCAACTAAATATACAAAATAAACAGAATCAACAGAAAGGCAATGGTAATCCAAATAGGAAACGGGATCAAAATCGTGGTCCACGACATAGGGCTCCTATGTTTGATAATTATACTCCTTTGAACACGTCGCCAGAAAATGTGTATTTACAGACCTGTAATACTTTTCAGTATAAGAAACCTACATTGAAACAGTCGTCGAAGAAACAAATTCGGACAGGGAAGTTTTGTAGATTCCACGAAACCTACGGCCACAACACCAATAAGTGCCGTCACTTGCAATATCTCATTGAAAAGTTGATACGGGAGAGAAAGTTGGAGCAGTTTGTGCGGGCACCGCAACCTGGATGTGTGGGCCCATCGAATCGGAACCATGTACCGAATCAGGCGACACCGGAGGAACCCACTTGTACCGGCGAGAGGTTGGTGATAAATACTGTTAGTGGTGGTCCACATCTGGCAGATCGAAGCTGGAGTGAAATGGAGTCGTATGCTAGCTCTATCAGGCATGCAGACTTTGAATGTTGTAGTAGTTTGGAAGATGGGGCTCTGGCCAAGCAACAGAAGATGATGACTGATGACATCGTGTTTCGAGACCGAGATGCTGATAAAGTCGAAGCCCCAACCATTGATCCACTTGTCATTTCAGCCCAAATAGGTCCTGCTTGGATGAAGAGGATCCTGGTGGACAGTGGAAGCTCAGTAAATATATTGTTTAAACGAGCTTATGATCAAATGAAAATGGAAGCAAAGGATCTGAGGCCTTGTCAGTATCGTATCCATGGCTTCAATGGAAGTGCGACAATACCCACTGGAATGGTGGAGCTACCGGTGGAATTGGGAATCGTAGAACGCCGGAGAGTCCGGATACTACAGTTTGTTGTGTTGGATATAGATTCGTCATACAATGTCTTCTTGGGCCGATCGGCCCTAGCCGAGTTCAGGGCTGCCATCACCCTTTGGTGTTTGACTTAAAAATTCCCTACCGACAATGGAGTCGGAGTTGTTCAGGGAGACTAGGCTGCTGGACGAGCCTGTTATGTTGCGGAGCTACGGGAGGCGTAGCGGAAAGAAAAAGGGAAGGGCGTAGAGGAATCTCTCTACGTCCGCTTTGCTGAGAATTGACAATTGACGCCTGGGCCCAGGCCCGGGCACCCCAGCCAATTCCCCAGGGATCTTGACCCAAGAGATACTAAGAGTGAAGACGAAAGTAAAGATAGTCAAGCTTCCCAGGCCGAGCTGATGATCGATGTTCCGATCGACGATAATGACGATTCTAGAATGATAAAGATTGGATCTCAGCCAAGCCAACAGATGCAAGAGGAATTGGTTGAATTTCTCCGGGCAAACCTTGACGTGTTTGCTTGGATGCACACTGACATGTGTGGGATCTCGTCGGACATCGTGAGCCACACATTGAATATTAACCTGCGGCATGTCCCGGTCAAACAAAAAAGGCGTGGTATGGATCCAGAGAGATCTGTCGTCGTTAAAGAAGAGGTAGAAAAGCTTAAATTGAACGGGTTTATCCGAGATGCATTGTATTCGAAATGAGTGTTAAATCTTGTACTTGTCCGAAAGCCGAACGGGAGATGGAGGACGTGCATCGATTACTCAGACTTAAATAAATCTTTCCTTAAAGACTGTTTTCCACTTCGCCGGATCGATCAGCTCGTAGACTCAACGGCTGGGCATGAGCTCTTATCCTTCATGGATGCATATTCTGGTTACAATCAAATACCCACGCACTTGCCCGACCAGGAGCATACCAGCTTCGTAACCAATATGGGGCTTTACTACTACAAAGTTATGCCTTTTGGACTCAAGAATGCTGGGGCAACTTATCAGCGGTTAGTTAATCGAATGTTCGCTAACCCGATTGGAAAAACCATAGAGGTATATGTAGACGACATGCTCGTGAAGTCGCGATTCTCCACTGATCATATTAAAGACCTGGAGTCAATGTTTAACATCATCTGAGAATATAGAATGAAGATCAATCCGTTGAAATGTCACTTTGGGGTCGCATCAGGAAAATTCCTTGGGTTTATCGTCAACGCTCGAGGAATCGAAGCCAATCCCGAAAAGATCTGGGCAATCAGAAATCTGGAAATTTCGAGAACTATAAAGCAAGTCCAAAGCCTCAACGGGAAAGTAGTAGCATTGAGCGGGTTCATTTCAAAATCCACTAACAAATGCATTCCCTTTTTCAATTTGATCAGAAAAGGGAAATATTACTTTGAATGGACTACGGAATGTGAGGGCGCATTCCGAGCGCTAATCCAATACCTCTCCACACTGCCTATTCTGTCAAAGCCTATTGATCACGAGAAATTGTACATTTACTTGGCGGTGTCAGAAAACGCAATCAGTGCTGCCCTAATTCGGGAGGAAGACCGAGTACAAAAGCTGGTCTACTATATTAGCAAAAGAGTAACCGGAGTTGAGAGAAATTATCCGAAGCTAGAGAAGTTGGCTTATTGTCTTATTATTGCCTCAAGGAAGCTCCATCCGTATTTCCAGGCTCATCCTATCACCGTTTACACCGACCAGCCG
Source organism: Allium fistulosum (assembly GCA_030737815.1). Lineage (NCBI taxonomy): Eukaryota > Viridiplantae > Streptophyta > Magnoliopsida > Asparagales > Amaryllidaceae > Allium > Allium fistulosum. The sequence goes on from JASFAW010000014.1 coordinate 14,983,128, forward strand.
TTACGACAGGTCCTTACACGGCCTGAGACGTCTGGTAGGTTACTCAAATGGAACATCAAACTAAGTCAGTTTGATATTACTTACACTCCAAGGCAAGTCATTCAAGGACAAGTCCTAGCAGATTTCATAGCTGAATTTACCATCCCAGAGGACTTGCCCAAAACCAGTAAATCTCCCAAATATACTTGGAAGTTGCATACTGATGGTGCATCAAATGACCATTGCTCGGGTGCTGGAGTTGTGCTTGAAACTCCTGAAGGTCGATCTATGTGCTATGCCTTAAAGTTTGATTTTCATGCGACCAACAATGAAGCTGAGTATGAAGCCCTACTTGCCGAATTGAGACTTGCTCGAGATTTAAAAATCATTGCTGTGGAGATCAATTGCGATTCGCAATTAGTCGTGTGTCAAGTTCGGCGGGAGTACCAGGCCAAAGACCGAAGACTAGCTGCTTATTTAACTCGAGTCCAGGAGATACTAAATCAGTTCGATTATTATGCAATCTACTGCATTCCTCGAGAGCATAATCAGAAAGCCGATTCATTAGCAAAGTTAGCCAGTACAGGCGAGGCACAACAAATGGGACTCATTCCTGTGGAGACGTTAGCTTGCCCGAGCATCGATCAAATGGAGACAGATTGGATATTTGAGGTAGTTCCTGATAAGGAGTCATGGATGACTCCGTTCAGAAATTATCTTGAGCACGGAACCCTGCCAGAGCGCAGGAGTGAAAAGAGACAGATTCTTCGAAATGCTTCGCGGTTCACTATTCAGGATGGAGTCATGTATAGAAGGGGATACTCTGTTCCTTTACTCCGGTGTATCGCTCATGATGAAATCCAACGCGTATTGCATGATGTGCACGAAGGAGAATGTGGCGATCACACCGGGGGACAAGCCCTTGCCAAGAAAGTGCTCCGATATGGATACTATTGGCCGACCGTAAATCGCGATGCATCGGATTATGCCAGAAAATGCGACAGATGTCAGAAGCATGCTCGGATTCCTAGGGCCCCACCTACCAAGATAACATAGATGGTCAGTCCATGGCCGTTCGCGGTATGGGGCACTGACATTATTGGCTCCTGACCTCTAGTCAAAGGTTGTACGAAGTACGCCATCGTAGCAGTTGAATACTTTACCAAGTGGGCGGAAGCTGAACCCCTTGCTACAATCACAACAAAGAAGGTGATCAACTTTGTAGTGCGTAACATCATCTGCCGATTTGGTCTCCCACATACCATCATCACAGACAACAGAGCTCATTTCGACAGTGTTGAATTTACGAATTTCTATCAACGGTTTCACCTCCAAAAGAAATTCTCCACAGTTGCACACCTTCAGGCGAATGGACAAGTCAAAGCTGTAAATAAAGTTATAAAGTCTATTCTGAAGAAATGACTGGAAAAGGCCAGGGGCAAATGGGTCGATGAACTCCCTATGGCTTTATGGGCTTACCGAACAACCCACAAGTCCGCGACTGACCACACTTCATTCTCTCTTGCTTATGGTTCAGAAGCTGTTATCTCAGTCGAATTAGAAGTGCTTTCTCATCGTGTGACATACTATGATCCAAAGACGACTGCTATACTACTTGCCGAATCTTTGGATTTATTGGATGAGAAGTGTGAAGAGGCTGATTTGAGGGCAGCCGCATATCGAAGTTGAGTCGCCCGATTATACAATGCCAAGGTCCGACCCCGAACCTTTTAACTCGGCGATCTCGTCCTCAAGAGAATTTACCCGGTCCCTTCACATATGAAGCCAACCTGGGAAGGGCTGTATGTTATTGAACGAAAGCTCGGAGATGGCACATTCAAATATCGACCGTTGATGGTCTCACTCTTCCAAGAGCGTGGAACAACGAGAGTCTTAGTCGCTACTACACATGACATGCTCTGTTTATTTATTCAGTCTATTTTTCATTTGCAGTTTGTTTATGCATTTCGAAATTTGAATTTGTAATAAGGCAACTGATTTTGCCATATTTTCTTATTTCAGCAATAAAGTGCAATCTCTTCGAGCCAGAGCAGTGATTTATAAAATGCATCATTCGATCATCATAATGCACAGAGAGCTAAGTTCCATCCTACGGTGGAACTTATTCAAATAGTGAGTGACTGTGATACGACAGGTTACTCGCTAAGTGAAACTCGAGCTTGGGGGCAAGTCATCACACCGAAATCAAAAAAGGATTGATACACGATAATCCTTTAATTAACTCTAGATTCTTAGAGTGTAAACTAGAGTATAAATTTACAAATGCGGTCTCGAAGAGGGTGGATTCGTCCACCTAACGACTTCGCCCATATCTTGACCAAGTTTGAGGAAGATGGATTCGTCCATCTAACGACCTCGCTTGTTAACTCTGGGTGGATGTGAACCGACCATCCACGATCCTGATAGAGTCATCGTTCCCGGAGTGCGAACGAAATCCTAAAGCCTGAGCAGATGTGACTGACTAGCTGTCGGCCAACTCCAAGTTCCCAGAGCGCGAACTGGAGTATAAACATCAACTAACTTCAGATTCTCGGAGTGCGAACTGGGGTACAAACGTCAACTAACTCTAGATTTCCATAGTGCGAACCAGAGTATTGACAGCAATTAACTCTAAGTCCCCGGAGTGCGGATTGGAGTTTGAACATAAACTGGATACGAATCGATCATCCGTAACACTAATCAACTCGAAATCCCCAGAGAGCGGATTGGAGTTTAAACACAAACCGGGTGTGAATCGACCACACGTAGGACAACTCCGAATCCTCGGAGCGTGGACCAGAGTGTAAATGCAAATCGGGTGTGACTGACCACCCACAAACTAATTTAAGTCCTCAGAGTATGGACGAAATGCTAAGTATCAAGCGGGTGTGAGTGATCGCCCATAAAATAACTTAATTCCTCGAAACGTGGACATATCCTTGAAACTTAAGCAGGCGTGACCGACCGCCGACATACAAATGCAAATCCCTGGAGTGGGGATGTAATCGTCGATAGATGAGTGAGTGCGGTTTGACCACTCGAATTTTCCTTGATTCAACATCAATTCAACGACGTTAAACTCGATGTGTTGAAGGTGAAATACAATTGCCACCTAATCTTTACAATTCGTCCCTGAAACTGGGGGCAGAACTTAAGTGCCAATCACTGACTGAGATAGTGCGACATCAGAGTCCGATTTAACGTTCGGTCATAACTCATAGTCGTGATTTCAGGACTTAACAAATAAACTCAGATCCCATCCAAAGGTCGAAACTTCACAAGCGTACCAGACTGGAGTTCAAATGCTGAAACACTTAAGCAAATAAATGAAAATTGAGTTGAAGACAAAATGGAATTTTATTTCAACTATTTGCAGAAGAAAATTTAGTACAAGTTTATCCCAAAAATCCTACTAGCAGGGCCGAACCTGCATCTATACACGGCCAACAAAAGCTAAAGAAATTCCTATTACTCAAAAATGAGCCGAAGAGATGTATCTACTCTTTTTTCTTTCTCGGTTTCTTATTTGGTGTGGACCCGCTGGAGCTGTCACTTGGTTTTCTCTTTGAGCCCTTGCCTTTCGGCGGCCAATCTCCAGTCGGGGGCATTATATCAATTTCCTCCTCCGAACTCAAATGTATTGGAACGCTTCCTGAAGGCGGAGTTGGAGGGACAAGATCTACAGTAGGAGGCGGGATAGGCGCACTTGTATCAACGACCGTTCCTCCCGGAGATATCATCTGCAAAGGGGCTAGACCAGGTCCCACCATCCCACCTCCAAAGCCACTTCCCCGCACGGCTGCCTCCATCTCAGGGTTGATTTTAGCTATAATTTCCTCTTCATGAAGTGTATGTGCATCACCAGGGACTCCCGCAGTTGGGGCTGAAGAACTTGTCATTGATACGCTTCCACCCATAACGAATGGCTAATCGGTAAAGGGATCACTGTGATGACCGAGTAGTTCCTCCATCATCTGCTCATCAAAAGTAAGTGTGCTTCCCTGCGCTCCATTAATTGGTGTCGTGGTCGTTGTGGTGGTCGCTTCAGTTATGATGGCCTCCTGCACATGATGTGATTCTTGAGTTGTAGGAAGCATGAACGATGTTGCTCCGATCACTGGATAAAAACAAAGGAAGGGACTGTTAGTAATTACTTCAAGTGACGCTTCGATTTCGGATAAGCATAGAAAATGTTCTACCTTCCTCAGTTTAGCTTGCGGGTGGCGGAACAACTTCATAGGATTGCTCGCAAGCTGGAGACAACTGCGGTTGATCCGGGTTATAAGCAGGAACGGGCTGAGGATCAACCGCAGGTGTGGATTCAGGCTGAGTCGGCGCAAGAGTTTCGGAACATATCATGATGCTCGATACCAGAGCCTTCTCCAACCTCCGAGTGTTGAGCGCCAAGTTTCTCCTTTTCATATGAGATCGTCGTATCATGGAGAACTTTCCGTTCATCGTCATTCAACACCCTATTCTCGAGCTCGAACTCATCAAACAATTCCGCTTTCTGTTCAGTTTTTTCATCCTGCACCAACCGGACCCAAGCGTTGTACAGGTGTATCAGGCAATTGTTGAGCCAGGTTAGATCCATGTACTTCAGCACTCTGGCATTATAAGTGATGAGAAGATCCTCAATATTGGCCTCTAACCTGGCCACTGCCATCTTAACTTCCTCCTCAACCTTAGCCTCGACCTCCCGAACTTTAAGTACGGCCGCATCCTTTTCATCCCGGAGCACCACCACTTGTTCGCACGCCTCCTGGGCTGCTTTGTTTGCGTCGTCCTTTTCCTTGACGATTTCGGAAAATTTGGCTTTAAGCTCATTAAGTTCTTTCAGAGCAGCTTCATTGTGACGGTAATGTTTTGGTGACCCATCTCCTCCACTAAAGCGAAATGCATTTGTCGCATTCTTTCCATAAATTGAGTTGCCTCATCAGCTTTTTGGGTGGCCTCTATTTCAGATTTTCGAGAGGATTCAGCTTCATCATTGAGCACTTGGATAATACGGTATTTTTGGGCGAGGTCAGTTTCTAACTTCTCAATCATTTTCGCTCGCTCAAAAGCCACTGCCGACGCTTTATCCGCGACTTTCATCCACTCCTTGTATTGGGTATAAATATCATGGATGTAGTCGTGCATCGTTTGTTCAGCCTCAGATGGGATTTTCTTTAAGTGAGGAGGGAAGATAAAGCCGTCGAAGCAAATATTGGGAAAGTCTTTCTTCAGCTGGGCGATTTTGACCGCCCTTTCCCCCGTAGGCTCGGTAATAGCCTGCTCAGTAACAGTGGGAGTTGTAGCTTTGGTCCTGCGGCATTGAGACTCAAACCTCGGAGCGTGAGAAGATGGTTTTTGGCATGGAGGCTTCGGGGTATGTGTGCTGTGAGTAGAAGGTTGTGTAGAGACTCGAAGAGGTGGAGAGCATGATAGGGATCGATATCTATATTCTCTGTCTCTATCTCTATCCCTCTCATAACGCTCTTGGCTGGAATAACCGCAATCGCGGTTTCTATCATCCTCCCTCTGGCGGGATTCGTAGTATGAACTCGATGACTGGCGCACTGAGCGGAGACTTCCAAGCATAGAATCTTGCCTATTCATCGTATTTGTAATGTAAAAGAAAAACGGAGTTAGTAATCTCTCGAAGCAGACAACTTAAGGCTGGAAACCGTGTAGTGCCGTGAAGTGTATATGTGCGTGCTACCCCCGACCAACCGGTAATGTCGGCCGCACTAGTGGGAAGAGACCCGCTTAAATCTAGAGCACTTTGAAGCCCCTCCAATCCGGTGTCGTGTTGAAGTGACACATAGTCCGGCATCGGAATATCAGCAAGTCCTTCAAAAGGATTCTCTACTTGTGAGATTACTTAAGAGATTCTACAGGATTAAAGGAAATGTGCAAACGACAAGACTTCGAGATTCAACCGGAGAGACCATCATCGTTGACCGTCACCACCGTACCATCCAGGCTTTAACGACCGATCCAAGTTAAAGTTTATTAAATTCAGTTAAGTTACAGTTCCATCGACGAGCTTCGGAAGGCAGTCAAATATGCGATGAAATAGTTAAATCAAATTATGCAGAGCATAAGCTCGTCGGAGTCATATGTTCAAGTATGCAAGGGGTGTCGAATTCATCAAAGTTCAACTTGAATCGACCACCAGAAAACTTCATTTCGTATCGGTCAAGATTGCTATTCGTATCCATCAAGATACAAATTCATATCGATTGGCAAAGGTGCCTTTGTATCGATCTCCTGCCGTGTAGTTCATATCGATCAAAAACACTGGACTTCGTATTAATCAAATGCAACTTCTTCGTATCGACCAACAAGTTCAAAGCATGGGCATCAATCATCTCGAGTCGATACGAAACCCTATCATCACACGATACGAAGAGCCCCACTTCATCGTTACGAAGCCCTATCGCTCAGATCGATTCGAACGACTCTTACCCCGAATCGATACGACTCATCCTTCCTCCATCATCGATACGAAAGAGGGGCCGGGCCATCCTTCGTATCCCTCCTCAATCCTTCTCCTCCAATCAACACGAACGCCACTGCAGCCTTCCACAACCAAGCTCTGGCCTATTTCCAGCCTTGGCATCACCGGGATCGGCCCTGAGCGTGGATGGGTTAACGATTGAACTCGAATCCCATCGTTTTTAATGTGAATTCATTGACTAATTACCTAAATTGGAATAAAAATTCGAGGGATTAAGGAATTGTTTAGGTTTGGACGAAGGTGGTTTCTTTTTCTCGGTTTCTCGATCGATACGAAGCAATGCAGAAGGAACGAAAAGCAAGCGAAAATTTTCTAAGTCCAAATAAGTATTTATATCGGTTCGACCCAAAGGAAATGTCAATTCGTATCCCAGTACAAACTGACCAGTCGAAGAGGTCTGCACTATGACCGATACGAAGTGGCCTGTTCGTATCCATTGGCCATCGATTCAGGAACCTCCTTTGCATCCAACAACGGCTGATCTGAGGTGAAGCTTTTCGTATCCATCAGCCATTTATCGATACGAAGATGATCACTTCATATCCATCAATGATTTACCACCTATTTCGTATCCATCATTTCGAAGACCACTAGGAGCCGCATCCATCGATACGAACTATTTTGAAAAACCAACAAATCCGCCAATCGCCATCGATACGAAAACAAATTTTCAACTCTTCACATCGATCCAGGAGAGGATCGATAGGAAGAGACACTCTAAAACAACCATCAAGTATTGTTACAACTCGAATTTCACATCGATTCAGGAGAGGATCGATACAGAATTCGATGCAAAAAAAACTTGACAAACGTACAAGCATGAACGGAAGTCAGGTTTACATGCGTGCGTGTATGACGGACTAACATCCAACTTTTAAAATTCGCAGGAATTGGATGCTCTCCTGGTGACAATTACAATACTCGGTTACAACAGTACATGGTACAACAATTAGCAGTCAATAGTCCATTATTTATATTTCTAAAGATCAATCAAAAGTCATAACTTTTGACGAGAAGACTACAACCGTTAAAACAAGTCGGATAAAGCTATTCAGAACGAAGATTGCAGCTTTTCAAAGCACGTCGTGTTCTCACAAGACGTACTTTGGGGGGCAAAATGTTATCCCGCCTTTTGGCAAGGCCGTGACACCAAGAAATTAACTGGAAACCAAGGTCAGTCCGTCCCGAAGATCGGTTATACGTAGGTTCACTATGGATACTGGTAAATTTTGTCTAAGTCCGGATCGAGCTACAATTGATATGGCATGATAAGAAAAGCAATGAAAGCCAACGTTTCAAATTTCAAGTCAATCCGAGTTCATATGCTTAAGATACGATCGATGCGAGCCAGGGAAGTAAACTTGTTTGTATCCATTGGTCAACTTCTCTCAGCATTGGCCTTGTTCGAATCCATCGAATGGCGGCTTCCTTCGTATCCATCGGAGTTGGCCCACTTCGTATCCATAGTCTTGCAACCATCCCATTCGTATCCATCAAACAAGCAGTCGCTCGTATCCATCATGATTGCTTCACTTTGTATCGATAGAAAGCGGTGTTCTTCGCATCCATCATCTCCAGCTTGTTTGCATCGATCAACCAACTTCACTTCATATCCATCAAAACCACACAAAGCCACTACTTCGTATCGATCGGCCAGTGATCGATACGAACAGAGCAGTTATGATCGATACGAACAGAGCAGAGCAGTTATGATCGATACGAACAGAGCAAAACTGGGTCGATACGAACGAGGTGAATACATAGGAAAGACTCGATCGTTCGGCATGAAATGTGGATCGATCCTAAAAGCAAGCGACACGTCATTGGACATCACGTGTATAACTATCGATACGATGCTATCGATACTTACAGCATCGATACGAATTCAACAGCCTTTAGAAAACCCAAACTTGCATCGATCATAACTCAAAATCTACAAGTCCAAATGCCACCAAATTTTCACAGTAGCTTGCGTACATCCTCAAGAATGTTCATGATCGATCTTGACTCGATTGGACGAAGTTTCGATCGATATGTCATTTTCAGCTTCTCCATGTAGGTTCCACTTGAGCATCCATTTAATTGTTAGACTACTCGTTCGTTTCTTATTAATTAATAGTAGGCTCGTTTGATTTATTTTTAATTAATAATTGTAGCATTATTTTCATTTGTTCCTTATTTGTTTCGTTTGCTCCTTTTCAAGTATTTTACCTGAAGTTTTTTTTCATTTTTAATGTGAACATGCAAATTAATATTCCCGCCACCTCATTAGCATCTAGTATTCTCCATTTCTGAAGTTCATTTTGTTTATGCATTATTAGTTCTTATAGCTTTCTTTCATTGGCAATTTATTCTCTTGAAGCTTCATATTTAAAAACGGAAGATTTATTTTTATCTTCATTTATATTTGTGTTCCTTTACTTCACCTCTTTTAATACCTACCATATTTCTAATTCTGTTCGTATTTTTACTTTATTTCAATTCTTGATTTGTTTATATTTACCTTATTAGCTTTTCATTTGTTTCCATATTCATTCTTATAGCCTCGTTTCATTTTTCAAATCTATTTCTGTAGCTTCATTTATCCAAATAAAACTTCCGTTTCATTTTTTTCTCCCTTCACCTTCCTCATTCCTTCTTTCTCATTTTTCTTCTTCAAATCTCCTTCTTTTTTATAGCTTCCTTTTCCTTTTCAATTCTTCTTCTTTAATTTTTCTTCTTCTTTTTCTAACCTTCTTCTTCTTTTCAAATATTTTTCTTTAAATCTAGATCTATACAAACTTCTCTGTCTCTTCCAAAACTTTATTAAAAAAAATAAATTTAGGTAGCAGAACTATCGTTTTTCAAGATAAGACATCATAAAAATATGACATCATAAAACATAACATCCACCAATAGTTAGATGATTACTTAATCAACCAATACATATGAATAAACAACTCAAAAAAAAATTACTCAATAAAATTATGTATGTATGCTACTTAGCCATTTAAACATTTATCTAATTATAACAACGACGTTGCACTATTTAATTTATCAAATATAACGATGTGGGGCAGTATTTTTGTTCATAATGCATGTATTAAATTTGTAAACCTATACGAACACATTACCAACAAACATACGATGAAAGCATGAACCTCTTAACAAAGTTCAGGTATGACAACGTCATAAGTTCACGTTCAGCCAACATCTTCAATCTTTTACCATGTTAGACAAATAAGGTCACCCTATAAAAAAATTGAAAATGATCTCTTTAGCTTATGTGGTGCAGCTGATTATAGCAGAAAAAACTCAAGCATATTATGTAGATGCAGAGAAATAAATGGCATGCATGTGATTACCAAATTTTAGAGGATAAATGCTTTTATGAAATTCATATATTTCTGAATGCATCATAGGATGAAGATAAGCTACTGATCCGATTATTACTCAAATTTTATTTTCTATTCATATTTCAGTAACTACATTATTTGGTGCCCTAAGCTTAAATATGTTAAAAAGGTGAAAAAATAATGCATTAATTTTCAAACTACTAAATTAATATCGTTACTTACTAGAAACGAAGAAGGCAAGATGCTCTTAGTATTATTACCAATATATCTAACTCATTGACCTATCTTGTTCAAAATAAAAGGTATTTTCTTTCTATAATATATTTGATATAATGTGTTATACTAATTAACCAATTTAATTAAAAGTATATTTAATAGAGAACTCATAAATGATATATTTTGTGATAGTATTTACAAAATGTTATAACCATGAGTAATTTATCACAATGAATATAAATATACCATTTTAAACGTTCCCGGTCAAGATGCATTAATACTAGATATCGATGTATCCGTTGAGATTAGAGTGCGTAATGCTCTCCAAATGTTGGACAGTGTATTACTCATGAATGTTAGAGTACCTAGGAGTTACGTAATGATAGTTATTGGATGACGATGGAATGACTCACTCAATAGTTTTCTGTTGGTTAGTATAACTAAGGTCAAACAAAATATCGATGTGATTGATTTACACAATTCTATCGACTTGAGAATACCGTGGATGTTCAATATGAAAACTCCGCTTTGATTATAGCCAAATTATGGCATGGCATCCACCAAGTGACTATATTTGGGTTGAGTGGAAGTATTAGAGTGATGTAATGACCTGAGATTTTCGACCCTCGAAAATCGACATCAATACATTTACGGTATAGCATGACGAGAAATCGAGTGTCGGAAATACCAGATCATTAGGGTGAAGAAGAAAAAGGATAGAAGAAAACAGAAAAATAACACAGAACCTCACAATCGCAGCGGAACAATATATATAAAATAGATAATAACATATCTTAATACAAAAAGAAACTAGAACCGTTATTATACAAACCATCATCAGAGTACAACAATCAACAAATCAATCTGGACAGTTATAATAACTTGTCCTCCCCAGTACCAACTATATAGCCTGACACACACACAGCGGAATAAAATCAACTATGTGAAATGCGTCTAAAATCCTCTAGCTCGTCTCCTGAGCTCCATAGCATCCTAACCTGAATCTGTAATACTTGGTCCGACCCGAGCTTTATAATAAAATAACACCCGAGTCAGTCTGGAAAACCAACGTGAGAAAACACACTCAATTTGAATTATTACTGTTATCAAAATTCTTTGAAAACAAAGGTATCTCGTAAGACCACGCCACACATAAATACGACGGGTTTTTACCTTATGATAACTAAAAACATTTTATATCAAAATCATCTGATATTATAATAGTGTCTAAAGAAAGTAAACTATAAAATAGCTGAAATGCTTGAATCTCACGTTTCAGCATAGTTGGGCATAATCAAAAGAGTACAAGATCGTAGTGGATATTGGACTACATACAATGACAGCAGTACACCTCTAGAAAAATGTACCGAGATCGTACCTAACGATCCCTACCAACACAAGACTGGCCTACCCCTTACTGGATAGTACCGAATATGTTATCACCCCGGGTGTTCCTACCCTATCGAGCGCTCCCTTTTCCATGCATAACCATATCCATAATTATAATATATCCAAGGGTATTCAGAAAAGTGATATCATACCCTACTTGGGTGCGACCTACTTAGCTCTACTGCGTCTCCCTTGTTTTAGTCATTCCCTGTTGATGAGGCTTGAGGCTACGTTTTACCTTTAGAATAGAATTCATACTTGGAATGCTAACACGGCCTTCCAGACCACGATGCAAATGATAGCATTCATCCATACAAGTTGTTCTGGGTCTAAACAAACCGAATCTCCCAAATCACCGTCTTCACTATCTTCACGATATCATAATTCGTAATGCACAAATCAGATTGACGTGGTTTTCAGATAATTAAATCCGATCCAGGTCTCTTCGAAATGATTAACGAATCTGGGCAGTTTTGATAGTCGTTTATTTAACTATCAAATAACACACATAAGCAGTCACTAGGCCCATATTATAAATTTTACAAAATATTTATTTCGAAATATCTTTACAAATATATATATCCAAATCTCCTCCAATATTTCAATATTCAAAAACAAATTCAAAAACTTATATCCATAACAGGATATTTTCGAACCATCTCAATACTTAAAAATATTTTCTTCCAAATCCATTTATAATCAACACTTTGAAAATATTTCTATAATAATAATCTCTTAGTTAAAATATTTCAAATCCTTCTAGTCCGATACTTAGGAAATATTTATAAGTATATTTTCCTAAAACTATTTTATTCCAAATACTTAGGAAATATTCCATTTATTTCTATTTCTCAAAATCCTTTACAGTTTATTTGTAAATTCCTTAACTCATTTATAACGGATTCTATAAGTTTTCGGAATTCATTAGTTAATTTCCCTTAAAATTTCCAAGATCGATTACACTTGTCTATAATTCCAACTACCTATTTCTAACTTCTTTTATGAATTCTAGTTCATTTTTGAAGTTCTCGTATTTCAACATTTCGGAAGTTTCCTTAAGTTTCCAGAATTCCATTACAAGATTTCTCTTATAAAAATCATATCCGTTAAATAAACCCCGTTTACAAATCTCGAGAGGATTTATAAATAAATTTCAATCATTTCAAAACTCTCTCTATATATATATATGATAAGTATTTTTAAAGAATAATAATTTATTTTTAAAACACATTTACGTAATATTATTTAAAATATCAAAGCACTCTAAATATACATCGAAACCTCATTTCTAACTCATTTCTAAATAAAACTAATTGATTTGCAAAGCTTATTATAAAAATGTGATTCCATTTCAATAAATATTAAATATTTGAATAATCTACTTCCCGAAATATTTTAATACTAAAACAGCTTTAACTATATGGTTTAATAAATAAAAATTCCATTTTTAAAACAATTTTAATTTTCCCGACAAAAATCTATTTTTAAAATCCAATATTACCAACTTCAATTTTTAATCCCACTCGATTCATATCACATCGACTACATTTCAATTTCATAATCATTCTCACATTTTAAAAATAGAATCCCCTATTTTTCCAAAAACCGATTCCCGTATCTCGATATAAATTCACACTGTAAATTTATATTTCCAATTTATTAACTGATAATCATTTCACTTTATTTATAAACGTCGTTTATAAATTTATAAACTCATTTCCGGTTTTCCTCTGTTAATAACAGATTAATATTAAACAAACTCCATCTATATTCCACCTCCTTTAAAAAAAATCTCGATTTCGACTTCCATTTCATATTTAAGGAAATCTCATTTAATAATCCATCATTTCAAAAATACTCAAATTAAAAATTCTCCATTTGAAACCATTTTTCGAAATAGCTAATTAAATATCCAAAATCAAATTAATTATTTTATCTAATCAATTCCTTTTTTAAAAAAAATCCCAAAATTCTATATAAATATTTCCATTTCAGAATCGCCTTTGAATTTCCTTTTTTTTTAAATTCAAAAAAATTATTTATGGTATATATAATACCAAAATTTAGGCCAGTGCTACTATAGCACCCAATCAATCAAATCACATCATAATCTATAACAGATTATTCAACACATCATATATCACTATATATGAAAATAAAATCAACATTTTAAGGAATCCAGTTGGATCCCTCCAACCTGTTTCCTTGCATCCACGGATGTTATATAACATAAAATACCAATCCCGCTTTGAGGCGGAATATCGGCTATTATGCGTGGCGCATAGTGTCTCATCCGCTCCAATCGGCGGGAATATATCCAACTACTAATACATACATATATATATATATATATACTATACTATACACAATATAACATCCAACTAATAATAATTTATAAATTCATCCAATCAAACAATAATTAATTTTTAGCATTTTATATTAAAACTAGTAATCCAAATGAGTGAGATTTACTCACCTTGATTTTTATTTGCAAACCGTCCCAATTTTAAATTAAGTTTAATCTAAAATTCCAGTTGACTCCAAAAATCTCCAAACCAATTTTGTTGAGTAGCACTCGTCGATGCGATCGCAACGCGACTCGTCGCGTTCGATTTGGACCTCGAATGAATACGTTACGACATTTATAAGTATTCGAATTTTTTAAAATAATTATATTTACTTTAATTATAGAGTTAAGCTTAATTACCTTAATTAGTAAGCCCTAATCCTTGTTTCCATTTCCAGATCGCGCCTATAATTCCTTCCTTCCACATTCGAACAAGATACGGGTTGCTTCATCACTGTGTCGCTGGTACGTGGCTTCACCGGAGCACTCCTCGAGCTCGCCGATCGTGTGCTAGGCCTCCCTCTCGCTTAAGCCTGTGGTCTGAGACCATAGCTCCGCCTACTTTGCAGTCGCGCCCTTCCCCACACCCCCCATCGCCTCGCCTTTGCAGTCGTGCCCTTCCCCACAGCCGCGCGCGCTCGTAGCTACTAGAACATCGCGACTTCGTCGCGAATGGATTGATTTTCTTTTTTATTTTATTTTACTGATTGGGATAAATTAAACAAGAGAGGGAGAACAACTTTTAAAAAAAGAAGGTGGGTACTATCAAGGTAGGGTGTGGCTCTTTTCCAAGTGAGGTTGGGCTGAAGAGATATGGGTTGACTATAATTTTTCTAATATTATTTTAATCTCAAAATATCTCGATATTTTATTTTGAATCCCGATCGAGGCGTGCCGCCTGGCGTTTGTAATGTTATAACCCTATTTCAAACGCAATGGAACAAGTTTCGAGCCCCAATTTGATCGTATGCAAAAGATAGTTTTTTGAATCCAATAAAGATATTAAATTTTCGATATTTATTTCAACGCATTTCTATCCCGTACGATCAAACGATAACTCCAAACGCTATGAAATTTGAAATCCGATAATAATAATACGCTATTAGGATCCAATGGAACTGGTTTCGTCGAATTCTGAGACTACACCCCGGAAAGCTATTTTTATATATTAATTAAAACGAGTTATTTCAAAAATAGAGTAAACTACTTTTAAATCCAATTAAAAAGTTTTATTATCTTCATCCATATTAATAGAAATTAAATAAGTCCTTAAATCATTCTTATCCAAATAAAATCCAAGATTTCAATTATTTAAACGATTTTCAATTATTAGTTCAATAATTAAATTTATCCAATAAATCACTATATTTGGAACCTAAGTTTTATTCCATTTATTTGATCGATAAACTTGATATTAAAATTCCATTAGCATTTCAAATTCAACATTTAAAATAAATTAAATGTTCAAAATCAAACGACTGAAAATCCGGGTTGTTACACTAAATGTAACGAACGGGATTTTTGACCCTCGAAAATCGACACTGATACGTCCACAGTATCTCATGCCGAGTAATCGAATGCCGGAAATCCCGAGTGTTATGGGAAAAAGAAAGAAGGAAGAAGATAAGAAGAAAACTAAATAACACAGAATCTCACAGCGGAACAAATAATCTATAATATACCATAAATCTGTACACAAAAACAAAATTGTAATATATGTATATACAGACATCAATCAGAGTATACAAACATATCTCAACCTGGATAGTTACAACAGTCTGTCCTCACAATTTGCTGATAAACACAACAATGAATACAGTGGAAAAATAACCATCTACGTGAATACGTCTCTGGGCCTCCAACTCGTCTTTTGAAGCTCCAAGCATCCAAACTAATCTATAATATACTCGGTCTGACCCGAGCATTATAATAAAATAACAATCGATTCAGTCTAGAAAACCAGTGTGAGAAAACACACTCAATTTGAATTTAATTATTTTCAAAAATCCTTTTTGAAAAAATAAAGGTATCTCATAAGACCACGCCACACATAAATACGATGGGTTTTTATCTTACGATAGCCAAACCACTTTTATATAAAATCCCATGATATTATAATAGTGTTTAAGTACAAATACTTATTGAAATGGCTGAAATGCTTGCATCTCACATTTCAACATAGTTGGGCACAATCAAAACCGTACGGCGCTTATTGGAGAATGGATTCCAACTACTGACCAGGCACTGGGGTACCACCTATCACAGTACACGTCTAGAAAATGTAACGAGATCGAACCTATCTATCCCTACCAACACAAGACCGGCCTACCCCTTACTGGATAGTACCGAATATGCCATCACCCCAGTTGCTATGCAACCCTTTTGAGATCTCATGCACAACCAATCCATAAATATGTAGATGTAGGATAAATCTAGAAAGGTGATAACATACCATAATGGGTGCAACCCACTTAGCCTTGCTGCATCTCCCCTGATTTTTAGTCATTCCCGGTTGATGAGGCTTGAGGCTACGTTTTACCTTAAGAATAGCATTCATACTTGGAATGCTAACACTGCCTTCTAGGAAAGCAATGCAATGATAGCATTCATCCATACAAGTTGTTCTGGGACTAAACAAACTGAATCTCCCAAAATCACCATCTTCATTATCTTCACGATATCACAATTCACAACACTCAAATCAGATCGAAGTGGTTTTCGGATAATTATATCTGATCCCAGTCTCTTCGAAACGATCAATGAAATTGGCCGAATTTGATAGTCAACACTATTCAAGAGAGGATTCGTCTTCTCAGTTATATGAGGTTACTATCACAGTGAACTCAAGTCAACTCAAAGTCAAAACCTCGAGCTAGAGCTTTTCGGTTAATAATAATTGTTGTCATTGAACCAAGGACTTAGTGTTCGGACTATAGAGTTGAATATGGATGATGTTGGAATTTTGACATTACCTTATTCCATAAATCCAAAGTGATATAGTTTTGACGAAGAGAATTTGTGTAAAATAAAATCACAACCGGCTAATGCTTAATAACGTAAAAATAAACTTTTTCTTAAAACTAAGTAAGTGATAAGTTTGGCTAAAATGTCATATCATCTGCTAAGTGACATGTGTGTTGGAACTGGGATATCCTGCAGTGGAATTATGGTGAATTTAAAAAAAAACTTATTAGATCTTTATTAGGCTTATGAAGTCTAATTTATTTAGAACATTTCTAAACTTAATTTAAACAAAATAATATATTTTATTTATATTCATAAATTATTGTTTGAATTTTGTTTGGTTTCGTTTTACTTAATATATAAGTGTACATATGTATCATATACATATGTATATGTATGTTCATGTGTAACATGATCTTCCGTGCAAGGTATACCATTCCTGTATATGGATGCTGGAAATTACATCGAAAAAGACACATTAGCTCATTTTATATGTACTATATATTATCCAAATATATGCGTATACTTATAGTTATAAATATCAAATTATAAATATATATTTTATATTTATATAAACATATTTATTATATAAAATATTATATATATATATGTATGTATGTATGTATGTATGTATATATGTATTATATTGTAAATAATATTTAAACATATAAGTTCATATATAAAATATTATATATTTATGAAAATAAATTATTTTACTTAGTTATATAGATCGACATTCGAATTATAATAAAATAATTAAATAAATATGTATATATAAATATAAATTCTTGTTATAGTAAAGTATATATAAATATAAATATATGTATAAAATTAATTTTTTGATTTTCAGTTCGAAATCATTATATATCTATTTTTTATTTATTTTAATATATCAATACACATATATATTATGAATTAATTAGTTAATTTGTCATTAATTAAATAATATAAAATAATTATTTATTACATTTGAAATTTTTTGAAAATCATGAATGATATTTTAGGGGTTGCAAATTTTTTTTAGATTTTTTTGAATAAAAATTATATTTTTAATTAATTAATTACTAAACAACCAATTTTTAATTTAATTTTTAGAAATACAAAAACAAGTACCAAAAATCTGATATTTTTGTACAGACCATTTGACAATTTAAAAAAATATAAAATTGAATTTACGAAATGTTATTTATTTTATACGAATTTATAAAATCTTATAGTAATTAAATAATAATAGAAATACATAATAATAACACAGCAAATATTTTCGGTCATTAAAATTCATAATAAATACAAAAATATATTAGGAAATCATTAGATCAATTTTATATAGCATATATATATGCACTATGATATAAATTGTGTAAAGGTATTGATATATATATATATATATATATATGAATAATATTACAATAAAAAACTTTTATTTAGCATAGATCATCAGATTATTAGTAAAATATGAGTATGTGTGAGTACAATAGATTTATGTACATAGCAATCATTATTGTGACAACAACATTACCTATAGAAATCTCACCTAACTAACTAAACAATAATAACATATATATACATAGGTGTACATGAGCAACAAATTATTCTAGCATAATTATCTATATATTATGTAAATAATACCTACAACAGATGTCTTTAAGTCTACGTTGAAAAGATCAATCGTCTTCTTTTGAAATTCCCTGATTGGTCGGAATGTTAATCTTGAATCACAGACCTTCTTGCTATCAAATAGCATTGGATTTAAATAAATTTGATTTGAGAATTTTAAGGGTTTTTTCAGGGGAGAGTTCGGCCTCAATGATGATGATGGAGGCAGCAAAAAAGTAAGAACAAGTTAGGTTTAGAGATGATTATATATTGGTTGAATAAGAGAGAAACTAGGATAGTATCTCATATTATTTCTCCCTTAATCGCAACATTCATTTCAAAACCCCCTTTCCTCTTTTTAGCCGCCCCTATGCCCAATTATTGTAGTCGAACCAAGCCTCTAACAACATGGGCTAATAACCCATTTAACCCAAATTAAATATGTTTAGTTAAATCTAATTTAATTTGTTATCAATATCTCATATGGATCGATATACTTATAACTATTATATATATAACAATATTTATTTCTCAAATCATACTGAAATCGTAAGATTAATATTCATAAGTATTAATTAATTTGTAACAATTACAAAGTAATTAAATCATTTGGTCTAAAGAGAAATCATTATTTCGGTTGTGTGACTCTTGGGTGTAAATTCGATCAACAATTAGCATTGAACTATTCGAATGTCAATGTTCACACGTCACTTAGTAGGCGGTGTGACATTATGACCAAATTTATCACTTGCTTAGTTTTGGTAAAATCAAACTTTAGTTTAATAAGCATTACTCGGTTGTGACATTTATTTACACCATTTTTTTTATCAAAACTATATCACTTTGGACTTATGGAATTTGGTAATGGTCAAAATTCCAATATCATACTTATTCTACTCTATTGTCCAAAAACTAAGTCCCTGGGTCAATAATAACAATTATTATTAACCAAAATGTTCCGACAAGAGACTTTGACTTTGAGTTGAATTGAGTTGACGGTGATATTAACCTCATATAACTGAGGAAACGGTTCCTCTATTGAATTATGTTTCACTTCCAAGACTTCCACTTGACCCAAATATAGTCACTTGATGGATGTCATGCCATGATTTGGCTGTAATTAAAGCGGGGTTTTTTATATTGAAGATCCATAATATCTCTATGGTTTTGGAAGTATAGATCTTAAGGCTAACTAGAGGAGGGGTGAATAGTGTTTTCTAATTTATATGGATATTTTTGAAATTCTTTCAATTTTAATGTTGATTAACGTAGAATAAACAATCACAGATGCAAACATAGGTAAGTATAAATGCAACAAAGTAAAAAGTGGAGAATTAGCGAGAACATACCAGGAATTTTTATACAGTTTCGGAGTTACCCTACACCTAGTCCCGTACAACTACTTTTACAAATTTCTTTTCAAAATGCCAATCTTTAAATGGGCAGAAGGAAAACCCAATACAATCTCGATTTCAAGGCTACAAGAAATGCCCTCCAGATTTTCCAAGCTTTGGGTATACTCATTTGATTTAAACGGGACATAAGCACACCCACATGGATTCAAACAGGGCACCAAGCACGCACACTTGGATTCAAACCATATACGAAGCACACCTACTTGGATTCAAATAGAACACCAGGACCACCAAAGAGTATTTGAGTATAATTTGACACAAAGTGAATTTCTTGATCTTTGAATATAATTGATCTGATAGCCTCTTGAGTAGCACTTTGAACTTGTTTTGAGTGAGAGGGATGATTGAAATCAATGACTAAATAGTAGAGAATCAAATCAATGAAGTTTGAATTGGTAAGCAGCCAACAACAACTTCTGAGGAAGCAAGGATTCTAGTTATTCTAGGTGGGCATTCTTTCCATTTCCAATTCGATCTGATTCGGGAGATCGAGCTTCAAGAAATAGTGAATGGTCTTATCAATACACAAATGTAATGCATTGTATGTCTCATGATAGGTCCTATTCTTCTACCCTTTCTTGGGAGTCGATCGTATCCTTTTTGATAGAGATTCTTAATCTCCCGGTCGTAAAGATTTCGTTGAAGCTGTTCATTTGGAAATTTCCAAAAATCTAATTATAGGTTCTTCTTTCCATCAGAATAAATCTTTCATGCATACTCCACTTGGCTCGGGGGGATATAGCTCAGTTGGTAGAGCGTCGAATGAAAACAGGTGGCCAATTAATGTACTGAATGTTAGTTGTCTAAGACCAAGCTATAGGAGAACCAGGAACAGAGAGCTCTCTCCCTCTTTCCGCCCGACTCTTTGGTCTTAAGAATGCTGGTTTTATTTTAAGAACGAGTGATTGCTCTTCTTCGACCCTTACTGCCAAACCGGAGAGCGGACCGCTAATGCGTATGAATGTCTACGTGGTGGGCTTGATTTTACTAAGGATGATGAAAATGTGAACTCAGAATCAATATCTCTACCTTGCTCTGGCAGTTCGATACTCGGATGTGGACGTGTTGTCAAGAGGAAAGGGGCTGCACAAATGCTTAGTCTTCGCCTCATTGGCTTACGAGATCGATTCTGTTTTAATTTGAAGATATTTGAATAAAAATTTCACTATAAATTTTGGTGAAGTAAGAGGAGAGAAGAAAGTAAGAAATTAATTGTTACAAAATTCTTTTGAAACCCCATTATACAGGAACTAAACAGACATGTCCATTCGCGAAGAGTTACGACTAATAGACACTTCATTTCAAAATTTGAAAAACCAATTGGCGGCAAGTATATTGACATACTACATGTGGATATTTCAACATATCCTTTTGAAAATTGAAATTCTTATGTTTTAAAATGTTTTGAATATCTTATTCTTTGTAAAATATTTTGACACTTTGTAAAATAGTTTGAACATAGTTTATAAACATTTTAAAATTAAGAAAACTTTAAAAAAGTATTTTTGAAATGTTTTTAATTTAAGATATATATAAAAGGTTTTAAAGAACATATTTTGGTTAAAAATATAAAACATTTAGAAAATACTTTTGATTTAAAATATAAAAGATGTAATAAATATACCTTGGTAAAACTAAAGAAGAAAGAATCTTAAAGTTGTATCTTGATAAATGTAACGACACGGGTTTTTAGCTATCTGTTAGCATAATTAACTAATTTTAAATATTGAAATATTAATTTTTATAAGTCGAATAACTTAATTTTCTGATATTGAGAATATATGAATCTATGAATTTTGAAAGCTATTCTAAATTTTCAAATGCTAACTGCTGAATATGATAAAATTGGTGTTCGAGAATAATTCCATCGTGTCCGAAATAAGAGTATTTAGTGTAGAACGATGAGCAGCACGATACGTTGGCGCTCGAGATATTTTTCCCGTGAATGACTTGACGCAACATTTAAATATATATATAAGCTTCATCATTGCAAACTTAAAATCAAGCATGCAAAAGATCAAATCAAGCCCACAAAAGAAAAAAAAGGTAGACTATTGAAGCCTGAACATGGAAATATCAGCCACCCTTATGTGTACCTCCAGCCCCCTTCTTGTTTCACTGTCCCCCTCCTTTCTCTTATATATAGCCATGCTTGTTCATTTATAAAAAAATCTGCCGTTAAGATAAAAAGATTGGGTTGTTCAAAACCTTCGAGGGAGAAGATTAAGCACAGTTGTTCATCCATTTTAAACTGTGAGTAGAACACCTTAGTTTTGTTAACAGGTTATTACAGTTTTTTTAAAGATAAAAGGTTCATTTATTAATAACGATACGAACCGTAATCGCGTCCTTAAAAAATCTTACCGTCATGGCAAGGAAAAAGAGTGCGACATCCTCTATTAGTACAAACTCCATTACATTTAAACGATTACAAAGAAAAATAACACAAAGGAAAAAAACTAAATAATACTCGGCCCAACCCAATTCTGGGTAGAAGAAAAACACCACCTGATGTGCACGTAAATGTGCATATATTTACATCCATATTTTATCTCTTTTTATTTAAATAAACATCATATTTGGGCATTTTTACATGTTAAAACCAAAATTCAATTATTTTCATACCATCATATTTTCATCTTCATTCAGGGGCAAAATGGTCATTTTTGTGCATGTGTCAATTTAAGAATTTTACTTGGACAATTTTTAAGATTTTTATAGGATATTTTGATGCATATGGAAGTGGGATTCATGATGATATATGTATGCACAAGGAAATACAAAGGAATAAAGAGGAAATAATTTAAGTTCAAGATCATGGAGGACCCCACCCACTTACCTAAATGTACAATTAGGAACTAATGGACAACTAAGTGGAGGTTAAAGCTTCATGCACATCAAATGGTGGATTAATTAGTGGCTAATGGTTACTTGGTGGCCACACTTCCTAAAGGCTATTTTAGGAAGCTCCCTAAAAGTGGAATTAGGGTTTTATGCATGTATAAATAACCCTCTTATGTACATGAACATATCTTCTACTCTTACACATTAGTTAGGAAATTAAAAGAGCAAGTTGTAATGGCAATGTTTCATGAAATAAAAATGGCTTCCAAGCCTCTTCTTCTTTTCTTTTCTACATGCTTTTCTTTGCTTTTATGTTAATGTTTATTTCTATGTTCTCTTTCTTTTAATGTTCATAGCTTAGATTTACATTTATGCAAGTAGTGTAGTTTTAATTTTTATGCAAATAGTTAGTAGTTAATCTCTCTTTCTTCCTTGCTTAGTTTAAATTCCTTTTCTTTTTAATGTTGAAATTTACAAGTGTTGATTTGATAACACAAATGAGTAGCTAAACCCCTTCGATTTAGGGGTAATGAAGCTCTATAACTTTATGTAATTTCAACATTTTTATGATTTATGATTTCTTTGTTTATGCTTCATGAAAGTGAATTTTGATGTAAGTTTATACAAGTGGGTTTGATAGCTTATATTGCTTATGAAAATGAGCTATTCTTATTCAACATAAACACAATTTACATCATCATTTGCTAACTAATTTTTGATTTTGAAATGAAAGTAAAAATGAAATTGGATGATCTATATTACTAGTTACAATAGTAAATAGATCATACTTAAAATAGCTTTTGCTTTGGCTTCATTTTCAATGAGAATTTCTAAGTGGTATAGTTGTTGTATTATAGTTTGATGGTTTGAGTTATGTTAATTAATAACATAAACAAACAATACTTATGATAAATACAATAATTATTTCACTTAATATCAAAGCTAGAGATCATAAATTATTGTTTGTTGATTTACAAAAAATGAGAGTGGAATTATCCCTAAATTGTTCTCTAGTCTAATAGTTTTTTAAATCACATTTTAATTCTAGATTTAGCTTCTTTTTTGTAGTTAACAACTTCATCTCACTTTGGTCTAATTTGATTGAATTGAAAATTTTAAAAATTCCCTACGGATCGATCCGTACTCGCCACGTACTAACTTTTGTACGCCGTGCGCTTGCGGTAAATTTTATTTCGAAATTTATTGGCATTTTTCTAATTGATAGAACATTTGCCGCTAAACAAGTTTTTGGCGCCGTTGTTGGGGATGACTTGTAATGTTGGACAGTATGTTTGGAAGTTTTGCAGAGTGATGAGTATTGGTGAAAGAAAGTAGCAATGCAATGATGAAGACTAGGTTGAATGCGACAGTGTTGTTTCAATGTGAAAGCAAAAGATTGTATTGTAACTGTGGCCAAAGAAAGGCGACAGTGTGGATGGGAAGGCAATGTAGAGGAGCAGTTGAGAACGTTGCAAAGGAGTGGTATGCTTGGAATGTAAGGAGGTGCTGTTAAGAAGCACAGAATGATGGGGAAGCACAGTGAACTGTTGTGCACATTTTTTTTTTAAAATGTAAATGTAAAAGGATGTGAATGCAATAATTTTTTTTTCAAATATGCAAATGAAAATTCCAATAGAAAAATAGGCAAGAAACAAACACACAAACAAATGCAAGAACAAATCACACAAACACACAAAAAAAAATAAAAAAAATGTATACAAGGATGGAAATTAAAACAAA
Source organism: Allium fistulosum (assembly GCA_030737815.1). Classification (NCBI taxonomy): domain Eukaryota; kingdom Viridiplantae; phylum Streptophyta; class Magnoliopsida; order Asparagales; family Amaryllidaceae; genus Allium; species Allium fistulosum. The sequence continues at coordinate 15,007,458 of JASFAW010000014.1, forward strand.
ATAGAACAATTTAAAAAAAATTAAGGGTAAAACAAAACAAAACAAAAAGAAAGTAAACCCCTTTTTTTAGGTGAGAAAAGAAAATTAAACGAAACTATTTAAAACTCAAAGAAATTTTTTTTTTAACGAAACTAAAATGACTCTTTTTTTTAATAAAAACTCAACAAATCAAAACAAATGGAAGTAGACTAAAAGAAAAAATTTGAAGTCAGCCTACCAACTCGGCCCAAATTTAAACATCAACATTTCAACTCAAAATTGTGAATGCCTCTCGTAAAACATCAACACTTTTTTTTGATTTACTTCAAGGCTACAGTTCCCACTTCAATTTCCTTGCAAAATTAAAATTTGAAAATCAAATTCCGAAAAATTTAGCAGGCGAGTAGGTTGTGGAGTCGCGATTGAATTGGGGGGATTGTCGTGTTTGGATGAGGCGAACTGTTGACGTTTGGAATTGGCTATTTAGAAACGATTTAGAAATTGTGACACGGGTTTGAAGGCAATGTGTAGCGAATTGCAGTGCAGATGAGTAGCGATTTGGATCTTGATGTGGTGTTACAGTCGCAGTGATTGGAGGTGATGTTAGTTCGTGGTTGAGGGGTCGTGCGACTGGTGGTTTTGGCTTTGATTGTTGATCGTGATGATTAGATTTTGGTGCAGTAATTTGCAGTGGTTCACGGCAGAGTCGAGCCGATGGAGTGGTCGCGGTTGCAAGAGTTGTCGCGTGTGGAGGATTAGGGGATTCGAGGATGGTGATTGTCTACTGCTTGCGATTTGAAGTGAAGTATGCAATGGTTCAGGATGGTAGGTTAAAATGGTTTAGGGTGGTGATGGATAGTTGTGGTTTGGTGAGGTAAGCAAGATAGTAAGGTTTTTCTCTTTTTTTTTTGTTTGGAGATGAGAGGCAGTCACCAGAAATGAATGATTCGAGGCAGAAGTGATATCTGATGGTCATTGTGGTTTGAATTTGCGGTCAAGGCAAGTTGCAGCAGTCAAGTAAGGTAGTGAGTTAAAAGGAGTTGCAGTGAAGTTTTGTATCAGAGATGTGCTAAGATCGGGTGTCATGATCATTTATACCAGGTAGAGGTGGGTATTTGTAGAATTGGATGGTGTTGGTCAAAGATGGAATGTGGTTATGATGGATGATATGTATTAGAGGGGTTAACAGAAGAAGTCGAGGTAAAATGTTGACATAACTCAAACAATAATTATGATAAATACAACAATTATTTCACTTAATATCAAAGATAGAGATCATAAATTATTGTTTGTTGATTTACAAAAATATGAGAGTGGAATTATCCCCAAATTGTTCTCTAGTCTAATAGTTTTTTAAATCACATTTTAATTCTAGATTTAGCTTCTTTTTTGTAGTTAACAACTTCATCTCACTTTGGTCTAATTTGACTGAATTAAAAAATTTAAAATCTTAAAAATTCCCTGCGGATCAACCCATACTCGCCATGTACTAACTTTTGTAAGCCGTGCGCTTGCGGTAAATTTTATTTCGAAATTTATCGGTATTTTTCTAATCGATAGAACATTTGCCGCTAAACAAGTTTTTGGTATCGATTACCACCGCATATCATAAACATCAACCCATCGGCCCATTTAACAATCGAAACCCTAAACCACAAAACCCTTCTTCGAGAAAAAGCAGCAGTCATTCAACCAGGGCCATTTAGATCTACTCCCCAAAGCAGTAATCTCCTTCTATCTATCGATTGAGAAAGGTGAAGTTTGAATCGCATTGTAGATTGAAGTCGAACGTCAATTTCGATCAATTTAACTCGTTGTTCTTTCAAGCAGCCTTTACCTTCGAAGCGCCGCCGTGTTCTTTCCATCCAAATATGATGCGCTGTCGTTGCTGCCGCAATGTACGCTAACTACCGTGAAGTCAAATTTGATATGAAAGTTTGCCTCAATGTGGAAAGTTGTTGCCGCAATGAAACAGCTGGTCGTGGTTGAAGCTCGAGCTTAATAAGAAGTTTCGACCAAAGATATGTACTGAAACTACAATTTGTAAAAATATGTTGATGCGATTCTTCACAGCTGTTACATAAATCACATAGTAGATTTATATTCATTCCCCATGCTTTCAATCTATCTGCAGTTCATGAGCGCTGAACGTAAGCCATGTAGGTTGTAAATGAGAACTTTCTGGCGATTGTGTTATGCCATATAAGTTTGTAATTATCATCTCTGTCTACATGTAGTCAAATTTCATTCCAAACCGAAGAAAAATTAAAATTTCTCTTATTAACTATACTCTAGTGATCAGTAGGCATTATCGAGGAAAGGTTAACATGTAAAATAGCAGTTGCAACATCCCTAGTCTCTAGCAATAATTAGGGTTGAAGATTATTATCTTGTATTATGCAGTTAACCTTACTGTTAGCCGAATTACTTAATGTAATCCTGTTCCAGCCAAGTAAATCCACAAGGGATTTATGATTGATCCAAGGATCATACCATAGATCAGTATGCTCTCCATTAACAATAACTCTAGACATAATGTTCACAGCTAGGTCCCCTTGTCGTAGAATAGCTTTCAGCGTACCAGAAAAATTATTGTTAATAGGCTTGACCCAGAAATGTGACTTTGAAAGATATTTATTTTTCATCCAATTGGACCACAGACTCTGTGTCGTCAGTAAGTTCCACATCAATTTCAATCTGGCAGTTATATTAAGGTCATGTAACTTACGAATGCCAATACCACCCTCCAACTTTGGCTTGCATAAGGTATCCCAAGATATCTTATGTAGCTTGCCTTTCCAAAAAAATCCGCACATAAACTGTCAATTTTATGACGAATAGATGCAGGCTGATGGTAAATAAGAATCCAGTACATGACAGTTGGAATTGTTATACTTGTATCAACTCTGCTCTTCCTGCTATTGTTAATAAGTTGTTGCCCCAACCTTCTAATTTCAAACTAATCTTGTTTAACAGGGAAAGACAATGGGCTGCATGGATGTAATCTGAAGCCAGCGGCACCCCGAGGTATTTCACAGGTAACTTCTCAGGAATGTTAGGAATTCTTGATATATCTGCTTTCTATAATGCAGCTTTACTAAAGAATAATTGGGAATTGGTCTGATTAATCTGTAAACCAATAGCATCTTCCATAATAGTAAATATGTAATTCATATAAGTAGCATTTTCTCTTGTTGCAGCGAGAAAAATCATAACATCATCTGCATAGAGTAAGTGGCTAATAGTAGGCTGAAATTTATTCATAGGCTGTAACTGTTTGTTAGCAATGCCCTCCTCCATTAATAAAGTAAAATATTCCATAGCAATGCAAAATAAGTAAGGAGATAGCGGGTCACCCTGTCGAAGACCTCTATTAGAAGTAATGAAGCCATGAGGTGTCCCATTTATCATTATAGAGAAGGTAGGAGTAGAAATACATTCGTGAATTAGTTGTATAATGAAATTGGGAAAACCTAAAGCTCTGAGCATATGGAAGAAAAAGTCACGATTCACCATGTCATAGGCCTTTTGTAAATCAATTTTAATGCACTTTTTTTATTTACCATTTTTAGAAAAATTTCGAACTTGTTCATGAGCCAACACAACATTTTCTCCAATGTTTCTTCTCGGTATAAAGGAGGACTGATTTTCTGCAATTAACAACGGAAGAAACCATTTAATTCTATTACATATAATTTTGGGAATAATTTTGTAAAAGACGTTAGCACATGATATAGGTCTGTAGTCGGAAATTAAGTGTGGCTTATCTTTCTTGGGAATTATGGTTATGAAATTGTGATTGACTCCCCGTGGCAGTTTTTTCGAATGAAAGAACTCTGATATAGCTTCATAAATGTGAAATTGCAGGTCATCCCAATGTAACTTGTAAAATTTGGTAGAAAAGTCGTCAGGACCTGGGCTTTTGGAATCATTGATGGAGAACAAAGCTATTTTAACTTCTTTCGTAGACAGTGGAGAAGATAAGTATTCCTGCCCCCATTGTATTAACTTGCATCCTGGTCTCTATGTGGGGGTAACAAGTAGTTGTGTCCCCATTAAATAGCTGTTAGTAGTAGTCAACCGTTGTTTCATTTATGATGTTGTAGTCTTAAATAAATTGTTCTTGAGAGTCGAGGAATGCATGTATCTTATTTCTATGTCTCCGCATAGACATTTTGGCGTAGAAAAATTTGGTGTTACTGTCCCCTTGTTGCAGCCATAGGACTTTACTTTATTGCATCATAAGTTGGTGATGCTTCTGAAACTGATCATTCAAATTGTGGCCTAAATGGTATAAACTATCATATAATATAACATTCTCTGGATCATGATCCAACTGATGGAACATTGATTCAAAATCAGCCTGCATTTATAATTAGAGAATTTTCTCGAGCTCTTAACCTATGCCAAAGTTTCAATTCTGACTTAACTGCCTTAAGTGAATAAATTGTTTAGTAAGAGTACCCCATGTGTGAATTGACAGCCATTTATCTATACATTGATCATAACCCTGAAAGTAGCATAAGTTATTCATAAAACGAAAAGGAGCCCTTTTTCGTTGGTGCTGTTGTGTACTGAAAAATGTCAAAATGGGGGTGTGGTCATTTATAGAGGAAGGCAAAGCGATAGTACTAAATTGTGGGAACATAGGCATAAATTCATAGTTTACTAGAACTTTGTCTATGTTCGTTGCAATCCCCCTATGTCGCTAAGTAAATTTACAGCCCTGCAAAGGAGATTCATCCAACCCACAGTTAAAAAAACAATTTTTAAAAGTTTGTAAATAGGAGAAGGGGATAGGAAAACCTCCCTTTTTATCCTTTGGGTTAAGAGCATTATTAAAGTCCCTTATAGCTAACCATGGAGACCTAATTGTAGAAGCGTCGATACAAAGCAAATCCCATAATTTTTGTCGTTCGGAGAAATAATTACTGGCGTAAACACACGTATAGTGGGATACAAACCCTCCTTTATTAGTCAACAATAAGGTGATGTTGCTGTGATGTACTTACAACAACATATTCCCAGATTATTTTATCAACAAGAATAAGAATCCGACCTTTACCGCCAGTTTCATTGTTATGTATTATATTCCAGGCAGAAAACTTCATTCGCAGTTTGTCAATACTACATGTAGATAGTTTGGTCTTAACTAAGCTTAGAAAACTAAGCTTGTGAGAATGTAGAAGCATGAATACATGACTAAATTTGCCATTGGTATTCATGCCTCTAATATTCCAAGTCATGATATTCATTTACCCATTGATGAGCTCTGTGTTGATCTTTTAGGAGGAGCCATTTGAGTTTTTTTGGGATTTGCTGAAGTTTCACGCTTCTTCAAATATATGGGGTTCTTCGATACCATGGGGGATACATTTAGTTCATTACAAACTTTCTTACTTGTCTCTTGTATATATGTGTGTGTGTGATTATAGATGAATCATTGATCTATGCCAAGTGTATATATGTTTGTTATGTGAATATGTGTATGTATGTGTGTGTTCGACATGGTCTGTCCAAGTTTTCTAAGTATCATCTTACTGTGTCCAGGTAGTAAGCAATGAGCACTAGAGACAAACATGGAAGGGGAGCTAGCAGTACCACAACCACAAATGGTCGGACCCTGAATCCCGGAAGAGTAGGAATTGCTGAGGAAGCATCGCCGGTTCAGCCAAGGGCAAACTTTGCAACATTGTGCAAAGACTACACAACTCTAGGAGGGAAGCCTTTTAATGGGACATAATCTATCATAGAAGTCCAAGCATGGTTACGAACCCGTCAAAAGATTTTCAAAGGACTTAATCTGGCTGATGAGCAGAAACGCTTTTTAGCTTCTTGGCAGTTACAAGAAGGAGAAGCCGCATAGTGGGATTCTCTAACCGCAAATGTTCCCGAAGAAGAGTTCTCCTGGAACAAATTTAAGGAAAAATTTGAAGCTCAGTTCCTTCCTGCTACGGGTAAGACAAGGATGTACCGAAATTTTATGGATTTAAAACAAGGGGATTTGTCTATAGCGGAATATGAAAACAAGTGTAATGAACTTTCATGCTTTGGATCTGAACTAATCAATACCCTGTTAAAGAAGAATGAGATATTTGTGACTGGATTGAGGGAAAGTTTTTATGAAAAGATGACGGGCCATCTCAAGGGATCTTTCGTTGACTTAGTAGATATGGCTCTCCGATACGAAGCATTGGATAAGAAGAAGATAGTTCCAACAACACCCAGTGGGAATACAAGTGGTAACAACCCCAACAAGAGGAAGTTCAACCCCAACTGGAAGAACCAAGGAAAGGAAAAATCAGGCGGTGGAATACAAGAGAATTCGAGAAGTGGTAAAGGGAACAAGTACAAGAACGTTAGTTGTTACCTTTGCAAGCAGAAGGGCCACATCGCGAGGTTTTGCAAGAATTCTGAAGTTCAGAAGAAGCTGCAACAACCTCAACAACAAGTAGGACCTATCACTTCGATAGTCCAGAAAACCCTTTGTTTTAATTGTCACCAACCAGGCCATATGGTGAAGGACTGCCCACTTTTGAAAAAGGCTCCGCAACCCAAGGTTTATGCAATCAAGAATGACCCATCAACTTCGGGGATGTCAAAGGGAAAGGCGTCCTTGAAGGTACCTTACTTATTAATGGTATTTATGTTAGAGTGTTATTTGATTCTGGTGCCTCCCATAGCTTTATTTCTTTGGAATTGGTAGGGAAATTTCATCTCATTCCTAGTATCGTAGAAAACCCTATTTGTGTATCCAATCCCATAGTGGGAGTGACCCATTTGAATATGATCTGTGAAGGCGTGCCAATTTCTTATCTTTCTCATTTCTTTTCATGCGACCCTTTTGTATTAGATTTTAAGGGATTTGATATTATTCTTGGCATGGATTGGTTGTCAAAATATGGAGTTGTCCTAGATTGTAATGAAAGGACTATATCTTTAGAAACCAAGTTGGGAAGGATTGCAAAGATAGAATGTAAGAACCCTGGAATTCATACATGTAGTTTCTTGAATGCTCTTGAAGCATCTCAAGAAGGGTTAGGATCCATAGAAATTGTTAAAAACTTCCTTGGTGTTTTTGAAAAAGTTAAAAGCTTATCCCCTCACAGAGAAATAAAATTTCAAATTGATTTAGATCCTGGTGCAAGGCCTGTGATTCATACCAAAAGAAGGATGGCTCCGAGGGAGAGAGAGGAGTTAGTAAATCAAACCCAGGATTTATTGAATAGAGGATTGATTAGACCAAGTTATTCAAGTTGTGGCTCAGCAGTAGTTTTTGTGGCTAAGTCCGATGGTTCTCTAAGACTGTGTGTGGACTATCGAGAATTGAATAAGGTGACCATTAGTAATAAATATCCTTTACCCCGCATTGATGACCTTTTTTATCAACTACATGGGGCAACAGTATTTTCCTAAATGGATCTAGCTACAGGATTTCATCAATTAAGAATTGTTGAAGATAGTATACCCTTAACCGCATTTAGGGGTCCAAACCTTTTTTGCGAGTGGTTGGTTATGCCTTTCGGGCTAACCAATGCACCTGCATATTTCATAGACTTGATGAATCACATTTTCAGACATGTCCTAAATAAGTTTGTGTTGGTTTTCATCGATGAAATTCTCATCTATTCTAAGTCTGAAGAAGAGCATAGACACCATTTGGAAGTAGTGTTAGAAACTTTGCAGAGGCATGTTCTGAAGGCAAAGTTCTCCAAGTGTCATTTTTGGCAGTCAGAGGTAAGTTCTTAGGCCATATTGTGTCAGGAGAGGGTATTTCAGTAGACATGATAAAAGTTGAAGCTGTTCAACAACGGAAGCAACCACGGACTCCTACTGAAGTTCCTAGTTTCCTAGGATTGGCTGGATACTATAGAAGGTTCATACAAGATTATTCCAAGATCTCCTCTCATTTGACAAAGTTGACTAAGAAGGGTGAGAAGTTCGTATGGACTCCTAAGTGTGAGGAAGCGTTTTTGGAATTGAAGAAGAGATTGACTAGTGCGCCAGTTCTATCTGTTCCAGATGGAAGGAGTGGATTCACAGTTTATATCGATGCGTGTGGAGCAGGATTAGGCGTTGTTTTGATGCAAAATGGTAGGGTGATTGCATATGCAAGCAGATAATTGAAGCCACATGGAAGGAATTATGCAACCATGATTTTGAGCTGTTTGCAGTTGTCTTTGCATTGAAAAAGTGGAGACACTATTTGTTGGGTAAGAATCTCTCTATTCTTCTTGTTTCTTTCTTATCTCTAAAATTCTAGTAAGTTAGTCTTCTCTCTCTAACTAAGTGAAAAATTTAAACTCTTCACGGATCACAACTCCCGAAGTATCTTTTCACTCAGAAGGATCTGAATCTAAGGCAACAGAGATGGTTGGAGTTTCTGGCATCCTACGACTTAGATATTCTTTACACGCCAAGGAAGGCGAATGTTGTAGCAAATGCTCTAAGCAGGAATGCAGTTTTATCTATTTTGAAAGTTACACCAACTCTGTAGGAAAGAATTATGTGTAATCAGAGAAAGGATAAAAATATGGAGGAATTAATTCAAGGATTTGGGGAGGGACGATATTCAGACTTTCAGGTGGACGATCATGGTGTTTTGAGGTTAAACAAACGACTATGCATTCCAGATGTAGATGGATTGAGGCAAGAAATTTTATTGTAATGATACAAATCTCAATTAAGTATTCATCCAGGAGTTCATAAGATGTACAAGGATATGAAAAGAGTATTCTGGTGGCTAGGAATGAAGAAGGATATCTCTATCTTTGTAAGCACGTGTGCAAACTGTCAACAGATAAAAGGAGATCATCGAAGAACCATCGGATTACTTCAACCTTTGGAAATTCCAAAATGGAAATGGGACATGATATCCATGGATTTTATCGATGGTTTACCTAGAACTAGAAAGGGAAATGAAGGAGTATGGGTCATTGTGGATTGGTTGACCAAGAGTGCCCATTTTATACCAGTGAAACCAACTAGAACAACAGCTTCTTTATCAGAGATTTTTATGAGAGAGATTGTTAATTTGCATGGAGTCCCAATAAGTATAGTAAGTGATCGTGATCCTATCTTTACCAGTAAATTTTGGGAAGCGTTGCAAGTAGCCCAGGGAACATGTTAAGTTTGAGTATTGCTTACCACCCTCAAACCGATGGTCAAACTAAGAGGGTTATTCGCATCTTAGAGGATATGTTGAGAGCCTGCATCTTGGATTTTTTAGGATCATGGGAGGATCATCTACAATTAGTGGAATTTTCCTACAACAACAGTTATCAAGCTAGCATAGGCATGGCACCTTATGAAGCTCTTTATGAAAGGCCGTGCAAGTCACCAGCCTGTTGGGTAGAGTTTAGAGATTGTCTAGTGCTTGGTCTAGATATGATTCGAGAGGCGTCTGAGAAGGTTGAATTGATTAAGAGGAGGATGAAGGAAGCTCGAGATTGCCAGAAAAGCTATGATGATAAAAGACGAAGGGATCTGTAATTTCCTATTGGAGATCTTGTGTTCGTGAAGATTTCTCCAATTAGAGGAGCGATTAGATTAGGAAAGGCTGAGAAGTTAGCTCCAAGGTATATCGGACCTTTCCGTATTCTTGAAAGGATTGGCTCTCTTGTTTATAAGGTTGAGTTGCCGGAAAGGATGTCGGGAGTTCATAATGTGCTCCACGTACCTCATCTAAGGAAATATGTTCATGATCCATCGTTGATTATAGAGCCATCAGTTCAGAAAGATTTGGAGATAGAACCAAACTTGACAGTGGTCAGACATCCAATTTATATTATAGATTAGGATGAGAAGAGACTTTGGATTAAAGTGGTGAAGTTAGTCAAGGTTCAATGGAGTGAGGATTCTAAGGATTATACATGGAGGACTGTGGATCGTATGAGAGAAGCCTATCCAGAGATGATGTTATGATAACTAGTTGTTGGTATGTATAGCGTATGCCTTGTTTGGTATGATTGTTTAGTGTATGACTTATGTATGTGCTTTATGATATAAATATATAACTTTTTGTATAGCTTGAATTATCTCTTTGCTTTCTAATTTCGGGGACGAAATTCTTTTAGGGGGGAGGAATGTAACGACCCAGGTTTTTAGCCTTCTGTTATTAGAATAATTAATTAATTTTAAATATTGAAATATTAATTTTTATAAGTCGAATAACTTAATTTTCTGATATTGAGAATATCCGAATCTAGAATTTTGAAAGCCATACTAAATTTTCAAACGCTAACTACAAAATATGATAAAATTGGAATTCGAGAATAATTCCATCGTGTCCAAAATAAGTGTATTTAGTGTAGAACGATGAGCAGCACGACACGTTGGCGCTCGAGATATTTTTCCCGCGAATGACTCGACGGGACATTTAAATAAATAAAAATATATATAAGCGTCATCATTGCAAACTTAAAATCAAGCATGCAAAAGATCAAATCAAGCCCACAAAAGAAAAAAAACGTAGAATGTTGAAGCCTGAACATGGAAATATCAGCCACCCTCATGTGTACCTCCAGCCCCCTTCTTGTTTCAATGTCCCCCTCCTTTCTCTTATATATAGCCATGCTTGTTCATTTAATAAAGAAAATCTGCCATTAAGATAAAAAGATTGAATTGTTCAAAAGCTTGGAGGGTGAAGATTAAGCACAGTTGTTCATCCATTTTAGAATTGTGATTAGAACATCTTAGTTTTGTTAACTGGTTATTACATATATATATATATATATAACTATGATTATGGATGAATCATTGATTTATGTCAAGTGTATATATGTTTGTTATGTGAATATGTGTATGTATGCGTGGGTTCGACATGGTCAGTTCCACCTACACTAGAAAAAACACTGTACTTCTTCTACAAAAGCTTCTCTGTTCATGTTTTTGGTTAAAAACCGCTAAACCTTTCACTTTAAAAATCAATATCTCAACATCAATTTAGTTTTAAACCATGATACCAAAACAAAAGTTGTTTATTTTTTAGTATAGAAAATTTGAAATTTGATTTCATTTAATTCCATCAAGTAAAGAGAGAGGAAACCCCAAATAACAGTGAGTGGGTCAAATATGGTCGAGATTCAACTATCCTAATTTAACAAATGGATCATACAGTTGTGATCGTAGTTGAAAAATATGATTTTTAAGAGTGATTTGGGAATTTTTAGTGTTGTGTGGAGAGAGAGTTTTGGGGATGAACGGATTTGGGCGTATCGCCAAATTCCGGTGACCTAAGAAATTTCAGGTCATGGCGTTTGGCGTGGAGGAGGATGGGTTGATGGAGCATTTGAGAAAAATAGTGCGGTGATTTTTAATGTCGTGTGTGGGCTAGGAGAGGTTGATTTAGGGTAGTTTTTTGTGATCTTGGGTTCGTGGGAAATGACGACGGTGGGAGAGAGAGACGGGTGCGCATAAGGGGGAATTGGTAGAGGAGGTGATGACGGAGCTGTGGGTGAATTTGGGCGGTGGATGGTGGTCTGTGGTGATGTGATTAGGTGGGCATGGTTTTGTTCCAGTTTTGGTGAAGAGTTCGATTTTCGAACCGAGGGTATGGCCGCGTTTCCAGGTGGGTAGATGTGATGCGATGGTCGTGGGTGACCTGCGAGGATGGTCGGCAGCAAGTATGGTTGGCTGGTGGTAGTGTGCACGTACACACTTTCGTGCACAGTTTTGTGCATTCGAATGGAAGATAAGAGAGGGAGAACTGGAAGAAGAAGGAGAAGGGGATGGGCCGTTTGGGTTTGGATATGCTGGGTTTGTTTTTAAAAGTAAATTAAATTAATTTTTACATTTAATAATCTATGAAAAAACTATTTCTCCTTCGTTTCAAATCCAAATGACGCGCGAGTTTCGTGATCCTATCGCGAGTATTTTCATCTGAACTAATATCGTCAAGGTTTATGCAATGTAAAAATTTAATGATTTTTAACAATTGAAAGTGAACAAATAAGTAATTTCTTATTTAATTAATTATATGTTAATTAATCAGTTAATTATTAAATGGACTGTTTAATTTTAATTAACTAAGAATAAATAATTTTATCAATTTCTTTGATTGACAAGTAATCTGGATTAAAAATGTAACTTGACTCAGTTAATTGAAACCAATTCAGTTCTGATTTGTAAATTGATCCAATATTAATAATAAATCGTTGATCGAAGTTAATGATCTATGCTTTGACTTTTATTTCTCTTAGATATTGATTTCAATTATCTTTTGTCCGTGCCATTAAGTAGCCAAACAAATTAAATTAGTTTGAAAAAACGTTGATGTTTTATTGGAAGTAAATCGTCTTGTACTGAAAACTGTTCCGAGTTTCGAAAAATGTGATGATGACAAGCGAATTAATTTCGATGGATGGGTCATGATAAAGTAAACATATGGAATGAATTTCTATATGCGAATATTTACACTCTGGTTGTAGAATTGTTTATTTTAAATAACTTAACCTTTGAAAATTTATCGTTTTGGTTCGATGAGACCAGAATCGGATTACAATATTATCCGAAAACCACTTCGAACCAATTTAAGTGAGCGATTTGGAAGATTCAAAAGGCAATGTCCACGATGCAGATTTTGGAGTGCAAGGGCTATTTGCCACTAACCTTGAAGGTGGTTCCAAAAATGGGTGTAGTGGAAATGGTGCCTTCGGTTCGTACATCACCTGAACGACCTGTATGGATGAATGCTGATATTGTATCATCACTTGGAAGGCAATGTCAGTATTCTAAGTGTGAAGTGCTTTCCAAAAAGGTAATGACGTAGCCTCAAACCTCATCAACCGGGAATGACTAGAACATGGAAGATGCAGCAGGGCTATGTGGGTCGCACCCATTAGGGTATGTCATCACCATTCTAGAATCGATATTTGTCCCTTTTTCTGTATGCTACAGTACGGTTACTGATCATAACCATGGTGGTGATGTATTCGGTACTATCCAGTAAGGGGTAGGCCAGTCCTTTGTTGGCAGGGATCGATAGGTTTGATCTCGGTACATTTGTCTAGAGGTGTACTATGACGGCGGTATCCCAGTAGCCCAGTCATTGTTGGGATCCATTCTCCAATAAGTGCCGTACGTTTTTGATTGTACCCAAATATGTTGGAACGTGAGATGCAAGCATTCCAGCTATGTTCTATTTTATTTGAAAACTCTAAACACTATGATAATATCACTAGATTTTTGTAACGACCTACTATTTTGGACCATTCAAATCGACAATAAATCCACACATGTCGGACTTGAATAATTCAAAACAATAGATTGTTAATTTAAATTGGCAAAACTCAGCATATACAGTAAATAGATATAATCACAGATCACAGACACATAGTAACATAACAATAATGCAGCGGAAACAAAAGAATAGTAGTTCATGAAGCTACTATATATATAACAGAGTTAAACAAGATACAACAGAAGTCTCGAATACAATAGTCAAATACAATATCAGAATACATCACTGGAATCAACTGAATATCTGAAAGCTTGATAGATAGCTGGATCTCCAAGCAAAGCTCCAACTCCAAAGGTGAGTCTCGAATACTGGTACACTCAGTCTGACATGAGCGTAAAGCAAAACACAAAACACTCGAGTCAGGATTAACATTCTTATATCAATAAATCCAACTCAAGTGAAATAACAACTGAAATACAAGTAACTCAAAGGATGTTTGGGATAACCATCCTCTAAGGATCCGTTGAACTATCTATATATACAGTAGAATACGCTAAGTAGATAATGTCTAATCAGTAAAGTACGATATCAAAATAGCGTTAAGGCGTTACCATAATCCCCCTTAACACATTTTTATAATGTCATAGTCTATAAAGCACCGTAAGCCCCACCGTAAACTAGTGGTTATTAGAGGGTACCCCATAGGTACAACACAAAACAAATCGTAGTGGTCGCGAATAGGATAATCAGTATGACAAGGTACATGAGGCGATACCAACTAGGATACTAGTAGTTGCCTGATCCGGACTGATGTTGGGCATAGCAGCTAATACCCCAACACCGCGAAACAACACTCCCAAATCAAGGGGTGCACCCAAATCGAATCACATAAGTAATAGATAAGGTATCGAAGAAGTGTGTCCGCTAGAGATGGCGATCCTCAATGGCCCGGCACGGCTCCTGTTTTAGTCATGTCAGGGGTCATCCAATATCGTTCTCTTTCTTCAATCAACGCGTTCACCAAACCATCCACTTCATTATGGATCAACACTCCGTGTATATTAGTTATTAAAGTGGTTTTCGGTATCGACAGAGAGTATGTCCATATCCGATCCCGGTCTCTTTAATAACTATGTATTAATTACACCGATGGTCATTTAGTAAACTTTCAAAATAGTTTATATTTCAAACCGAAATATCATTGCCATTTCAAAACCATATTCATACGATATCAATTTCACTTTAAATAAATCCATTTCCAAAATCATATCACTTTCCAAAGTTATATCACTTTCGAAATCAAAAATCAAAACCTTGAAATTCATAACACTTTGAAATCATAGCTTGAAATAATAACATTTGGAATCCTAACACCTTCCTCTTAAACAGTTTAGATATTAAAATTTGTATATATAGAAAAATAGTTTATACAATAAAATAGTTTATATAAAATAGTTGTAAGTTAAAATAGTTTGTAATAAAATAATTTATATTGAAAATGATTTATATTAAAATAATTTATATTAAAATTTATAAAGTAAAATATAAATAGTTTTAGATATAGTTTAAAATACTTTATATAAAAATAGCTTCCCCAAATTTCACAAATAGATTCACATAAACTCGAATTCCAAAATTTAAAATTTAACCAAATCTCAAATCATTAATTTCAACTCGATTCATCTTCCTAATAAACCATTTCAAATTATCAATTTCAAATACATATTTGAACCACAAAATAAGCCATTTCAATTTCAATATACCTTTCAAAACTAAATTTGATAATTCCGTTTATATCTCAATTTAATTTCATTACATTTTGTTTCTGAGATATTTCTTTAATCATTTCAATACATCTAAATACGACTTCAATTTAAAAAATTTAATAAACAAAATATCCCATTTAAATTTATATAAGTTTGAAATATTCATTTCAGTCACTTTTAATCAAATTCAAGTTATAAAACATATCTTTCAATTTTCAAATTTAATAAATTTCAAATCAACCTTATTTAAGTAAATTTTTTAAATAAATATAATTTCAAATCAATTTCAAATCATTATAACTCTATATTTGAAAATATAATTTTTAAATAAATACTTAAACATATTATTTATCAACTTTATTAAATCAACTTTAATAAATCTTTAAAATCAATATTTATTACAACCATATATTTCCTTCAAAACCATAGAAATCATTTTTCAAATATTTATATATAGACCAACGGTGTCTGTATATAATTTTCTACCCTATGGTCAAGTAATACGGATATTTATCATTTCAATCCGTAATTTAAATATATATACGGGTATATATCTTTTCAACCCGTAACCCCAAATTCAATTCAAATGAAAATCGCTTGGGTTTATCATTTCAACCCATAACGATTTTCTCCTATTCTATAGATCGTTCGGGTATGTATCATTTCAACCCATAGTGAATTCTATACTAAAGGGAACTTGCAGAGTGATAACATATATGATAATAATATAACAACGGTAACATGCATATATCATCAGTATAAATAACAAATAAGGGTGTCAGATGTCACAGGTGAACAGATACAGATAATGGCATATATATATCAATATAAATAACAGATAATGGTGTCATGTGTCACAGGTGAACAGATACAGATGATGGCATAGATATAGCAATATAAATAACTAGCAGCAGCACATTTCAATTGTCGTTTCAATTGAAATTAAATTTAATAAATAAAGAACGTTAATCGTGAGTGATTGCTCACCTTTCGAGGCTAGAGAGAATAGACACTGAAATTGAGTTACGAATCCAAACACGAATTCCAAAGCAAAGCTAGACGGACACGATTCGATGAAGAAAACAGGCACGACGGTCAAAGCTGATAAATAAGGAATTGATGGAACAATCAGTTCAGCATGATGAATACAGAAAATATATTATTATTATTATTTTGTTAAATCAATATTTAAAACAAATGATAAATAATATATATATATATAATTAAAATCGTTATCCTTAACACATATATTTAAAAGTCAATATTCAAGTTAAAGCCCATATACACAAGGTCAAAATAATTTATATTTTCAAACAATACTTAACAATATTCGTAAAGCAACATTTTAAATAAAAAAAAAGTTTTTGAACACATAACATATATACACTACATATATAATATATACATATAATCTAACGGATTATGAAAACTGACCTATTATAACTTACAGACACATATAAAAAGACAATATAAATAGCGTTTATATATATACAGCATGAAATAAATTACTTGTATAAATTATATATATATATACAAAACATATATACACGGCCAAATGAATAAAATTCTACAGGAAAAAAAAGACCCACTTCGACAAACATGTATATAGACCACTATCTATACTCATATACATACATATATACCACTATATATATACATTGTACAAACAAATGTTGAAATCACATATAAAATACTTATTTTCTTCTATAACTTGTTTTATTCAAATATATCTCTACTTGCTCATACAGACCATATGCATGCAAACAAATATAAAACCGAATATACATGTTGACATGCCCAAAATCTTCACTGACTACTATTGTATATGTATAATACTAACAAAACAATACCTGTAAACAACCTATGCAACCATTTATACAAATAAATTTTCACAAATAGAAGTATATTTCATAGCAGAGAAGCAAGATCTAACAATTATAAATACTCCTTTAAAAATATACCTACTTTAATATCCATATAAACATATAGCTTTCATAACTTCATATATATATTATAAAGTTAAAACTCAACTTAGAATATATACAAACAACTCGCAGGATATATAAATGAAAAAAACATATAATATATATAATACTGTAAGTATTGTATACCTAGAAATTAAAACAGTATTTAAACGATAGGTATATTACAACTAACATTCGAATATATATAGCAACAGACCAATTCCAAAACTATATATATCAAATACCGACTATATACACTACACTAATACATAACATATATAAACTCACAACTGTACATCTACTAGCCTAAAAAAATATAATTTACTAATGTATATATTAATATATATATATATATATGTATATGACCCATACTTTACTGACCATGCAAAAGCAGTAGGAAGGTGAAGAGAAGAGGCCGGAGGAGGAAGATGCGGCTTGGAGGTGGTGGTGGCTGAAGGAAGGTGATGGCTCGGCATGCCTGAACTCGATGGGTGATCGGTGAGGCTTTTGGTGAGCTGGGTGAGCACGCGGCTGCTGTGCACGATGTCGGCGATTGTTTCAGGTGAAATGGGAAGGTGGCACAGGCTCTAGTGGTTGTTGACGAGGTTGAGTTTCGGTTTGGAGGCAGAGGCTCCAGCCATTCATGAATACAAGTTACAAAAATTTTATAAACAGAGAGGCCATGAAAAAGAAACAAGAAAAGGTAAAAGAAGAGAAGGAAATGGCTACAGGTGGAAGAAGGATAAGGAAGTAGAGGTGGAACGAAAAATATGACAGAAAACAAAAATATGAGTAATATTGAAACGTACCAATGAATATTGAATAGGTAGGAACGCTAAAAGCCAGAGATTAAATTATGTGAATTATTAATGGTTATTGGCCAATGGTTGAACGGTGGAATAGGAAAGAGTGTGGGTAGCTAAAAGGTCAAACTGCAGAACCGACAAGGCAATCGTTTTTACAGATTTCGCCGCCCCTCGGATTTCGAAATAAAAAAACGAATATGCTGCGGAGATCAGCACGACGAAATGATCAAAACGATATACAGATATCAGTGGTATGATTAAATTATAAAAATTCGAATTTTCTACCAGCGGAAAAGGCAGCAAAAACGTAGAAAAATAAGATCGACGGAGCTAAAAAAGTCCGAATTTGGAAAAACGAAAAATGGCGTCTTAGTCAGAAGATGAATTAGAATTTTTCTATGTAAAAATATTCAGGTTTGGAAAACATTTTATTATCATCAATTTTAACTGATATAAATTGGAATAAAATTACACAAGAAAATAAACTTCCAAATTATCTGATGAAAATTTACCAGCTGCTATGATTAATTAGACGTATTCCAAATATCAAATTTTTATTTCAAATTTTTATCGTTTAAAATTTCACAAAATTTCGACTAATTACGTTATTAAAACAGTTAAAATTTACGGGTCGTTACACTCTCCCCCACTCAAAACTTTTCATCCCCGAAAAGGAAGGAGGTAGGAGAATAAAACAACCAGAAAGAAGATAGATTGGAATACAAGTAAAACCATTAATTTAAACCATATAAATTCAATTTAAATTAATTAATATTTAACAATTTGGTTAAATCCCTTTGAGTTCACTTAAGTTAAATCAATCTATCTATTTCTAAATTCATTATCTTATAATCTAGTCATCCTCAATTAACAATTCCTAGATCATCAATTTGTATAATCATTTATTGTACTCATATTTTATTCAACAAATTAAATTCTTTTATTCCAAATTATTATTAAGTTTATTCCACTTAATATATCTTATTACATATATTTAAACCATATAAATTAATTTAAACCATATAAATTTCAATTAATTTATATTCAATAATTGGTTTAAATTTAAGGTATTTCCATAAGTTGATCTAATTTCAATTTGTTAATTCTTCCAGAACAAAATTTATTATATTCATCACATTCAATGAACTTATTATTCTATCATCTTTATTAGCATTTTTTTATAATTAAAATCTAAGTGTATAACATTTATTATAAACACTCAAAATTTATTTATAAAATCATTTTATATTGTATATTATCCAATTACATTTTAACTTCTGAATAATTTAGGTAAGTTATATTGAAATGCAATTTAGTACTATACAAATAAAATTTTCAAATTCAATTATTTCAAGTCTAAATATTTATCCAAAATTTAGCTTTATTTATAATTAAAAACATCCTTTAACATAATTTTAAGAATTAAATTTCCGTTTAATTTCAAACCCTTTAGAGATAATTATGTATATACTATATATATTAAATCAAATTAAATTTAAAATAATATACCCATATATATATATATATATAAATCAAGTCATACTTAAGAAATTCAAATTAAAATATTTTTCCAAACAAAACCGTAGCAAAGCTACAGAGTGCTCTCTCCACTTCGAAACTCGAAAATGAATGTCGATGATGCGGCCGTCATCACCGAAATTATTTTCCAGCGACAAAGAGAAGAGTACCGATTTAAAATTCTTTAAAATCTTTTGGAAACGATTTATACTCAAAAATACTTTACATAATATACATTTAAAACTTTAAAACCAAAGTTTGAAATCACCGGAAATTAAATTCTCAAATTCTTTATTTAAATTCATTTAAACTCTAAATCGATTTATAAACCATATTATAAATTCATTTATAGAACAATAAATGATAATCAAATATTATCATTTCAAACAACCATTTTAATTAACTTATTAAATTCTAGAAAATTATACTTATATGTATGATATAATCATACCAATTTATTTCATTTACCAAATTTGAAAATAATATTGTATCAGTTTGCTCTGTTCAAATGTTTTGGAAATCCTATCGATAGCGTTGATCAGACGAATCGATCGAAAACCCAAATCAGCATCAACAACTCAAACAACACAATATATAAAACATTTTAATATTAATTACAAATACATTCCTCACTCAATAATTCAAAAATGGATTTCAAAACAAAAGATAGAGATTCAGATTAGAGAAACTCTAACTAAAAGAATTCAACTAAAAGGTAGACCCGATAGGGAGATAAGATAATTGAGTTTTCAAACAGAAGATGAACAAACTTATATAAATCGCGGGTAACCTTAACCGGGTCAACCGTGATTCCAAGAATAAATTCGATGTAGAATTCTGCGATAAATCGACATTCGATCGCCAAAGATAGAATTCGGGTATAGCAAAAGATAACAACATCGTAAACCGAGGATACAGAAATCTCCAGTAAATCAATGCCTATTGTAAAGGAGTTTCACTCCTTTACAAATTATTCAGATATTGGCGGGACCGCCGATTTATTATAGAGATCATTTGAAGTGGAATTTTGGGATACTCCAGAATTTAAAAAGACACGATAAGGGGAGACACGAATGGACTTTGGAACCGAAGGGAACGTTCCAAAATTTAAAGAAACCGGATCAAAGAAGAAGGAATTCAAGCTCGAACGAACGTGATTCTGTAATTGAATTTACTCTATATGATGAGTTTTGCCTAAAACCAGAGCTCTGATACCAACTGTAACGACCTACTATTTTGGACCATTCAAATCGACAATAAATCCACATATGTCGGACTTGAATAATTCAAAACAATAGATTGTTAATTTAAATTGGCAAAACTCAGCATATACAGTAAATATATATAATCACAGATCACAGACACAGAGTAACATAACAATAATGCAGCGGAAACAAAAGAATAGTAGTTCATGAAGCTACTATATATATAACAAAGTTAAACAAGATACAACAGAAGTCTCGAATACAATAGTCAAATACAATATCAGAATACATCACTGGAATCAACTGAATATCTAAAAGCTGGATAGATAGCTGGATCTCCAAGCGAAGCTCCAACTCCAAAGGTGAGTCTCGAATACTGGTACACTCAGTCTGACCCGAGCGTAAAACAAAACACAAAACACTCGAGTCAGGATTAACATTCTTATATCAATAAATCCAACTCAAGTGAAATAACAACTGAAATACAAGTAACTCAAAGGATGTTTGGGATAACCATCCTCTAAGGATCCGTTGAACTATCTATATATACAGTAGAATACGCTAAGTAGATAATGTCTAATCAGTAAAGTACGATATCAAAATAGCGTTAAGGCGTTACCATAATCCCCCTTAACACATTTTTATAATGTCATAGTCTATACAGCACCGTAAGCCCCACCGTAAACTAGTGGTTATCAGAGGGTACCCCATAGGTACAACACAAAACAAATCGTAGTGGTCGCGAATAGGATAATCAGTATGACAAGGTACATGAGGCGATACCAACTAGGATACTAGTAGTTGCCTGATCCGGACTGATGTTGGGCATAGCAGCTACTACCCCAACACCACGAAACAACACTCCCAAATCAAGGGGTGCACCCAAATTGAATCACATAAGTAATAGATAAGGTATCGAAGAAGTGTGTCCTCTAGAGATGGCGATCCTCAATGGCCCGGCGCGGCTCCTGTTTTAGTCATGTCAGGGGTCATCCAATATCGTTCTCTTTCTTCAGTCAACGCGTTCACCAAACCATCCACTTCATTCTGGATCAACACTCCGCGTATATTAGTTATTAAAGTGGTTTTCGGTATCGACAGAGAGTATGTCCATATCCGATCCCGTTCTCTTTAATAACTACGTATTAATTACACCGATGGTCATTTTGTAAAATTTCAAAATAGTTTATATTTCAAACCGAAATGTCATTGCCATTTCAAAACCATATCCATACGATATCAATTTCACTTTAAATAAATCCATTTCCAAAATCATATCACTTTCCAAAGTTATATCGCTTTCGAAATCAAAAATCAAAACACTTTGGAAATCAAAACCTTGAAATTCATAACACTTTGAAATCATAGCTTGAAATCATAACATTTGGAATCCTAACACATTCCTCTTAAACAATTTAGATATTAAAATTTGTATATATAGAAAAATAGTTTATACAATAAAATAGTTTATATAAAATAGTTGTAAGTTAAAATAGTTTGTAATAAAATAATTTATATTGAAAATGATTTATATTAAAATAATTTATATTAAAATTTATAAAGTAAAATATAAATAGTTTTAGATATAGTTTAAAATACTTTATACAAAAATAGCTTCTCACAAATCGATTCATATAAACTCGAATTCCAAAATTTAAAATTTAATCAAATCTCAAATCATCAATATCAACTCGATTCATCTTCTTAATAAACCATTTCAAATTATCAATTTCAAATACATATTTGAACCACAAAATAAGCCATTTCAATTTCAATATACCTTTCAAAACTAAATTTGATAATTCTGTTTATATCTCAATTTAATTTCATTACATTTTGTTTCTGAGATATTTCTTTAATCATTTCAGTACATCTAAATACGACTTCAATTTAAAAATTTGAATAAACAAAATATCCCATTTAAATTTATATAAGTTTGAAATATTCATTTCAGTCACTTTTAATCAAATTCAAGTTATAAAACATATCTTTCAATTTTCAAATTTAATAAATTTCAAATCAACCTTATTTAAGTAAAATTTTTAAATAAATATAATTTCAAATCGTTATAACTCTATATTTAAAAATATAAATTTTAAATAAATACTTAAACATATTATTTATCAACTTTATTAAATCAACTTTAATAAATCTTTAAAATCAATATTTATTACAACCATATATTTCCTTCAAAACCATAGAAATCATTTTTCAAATATTTATATATAGACCAACGGTGTCTGTATATAATTTTCTACCCTATGGTCAAGTAATACGGATATTTATCATTTCAATCCGTAATTTAAATATATATGGGTATATATCTTTTCAACCCGTAACCCCAAATTCAATTCAAATGAAAATCGCTTGGGTTTATCATTTCAACCCAAAACGATTTTCTCCTATTCTACAGATCGTTCGGGTATGTATCATTTCAACCCATAGTGAATTCTATACTAACAGGGAACTTGCAGAGTGATAACAGATATGATAATAATATAACAACGGTAACAGGCATATATCATCAGTATAAATAACAGATAAGGGTGTCAGATGTCACAGGTGAACAAATACAGATGATGGCATATATATATCAATATAAATAACAGATAATGGTGTCAGGTGTCACAGGTGAACAGATACAGATGATGGAATAGATATAGCAATATAAATAACTAGCAGCAGCACATTTCAATTGTCGTTTCAATTGAAATTAAATTTAATACATAAAGAATGTTAATCGTGAGTGATTGCTCACCTTTCGAGGCTAGAGAGAATAGACACTGAAATTGAGTTATGAATCCAAACACGAATTCCAAAGCAAAGCTAGACGGACACGATTCGATGATGAAAACAGGCACGACGGTCAAAGCTGATAAATAAGGAATTGATGGAACAATCAGTTCAGCATGATGAATACAGAAAATATATTATTATTATTATTTTGTTAAATCAATATTTAAAACAAATGATAAATAATATATATATATAATTAAAATCATTATCCTTAACACATATATTTAAAAGTCAATATTCAAGTTAAAGCCCATATACACAAGGTCAAAATAATTTATATTTTCAAACAATACTTAACAATATTCGTAAAGCAACATTTTAAATAAAAAAAAAAGTTTTTGAACACATAACATATATACACTACATATATAAAATATATATATAAACTAACGGATTATGAAAACTGACCTATTATAACTTACAAACACATATAAAAATACAATATAAATAGCGTTTATATATATACAGCATGAAATAAATTACTTGTATAAATTATATATATATATATATATATGTATACAAAACATATATACACGGCCAAATGAATAAAATTCTACAGGAAAAAAAAGACCCACTTCGACAAACATGTATATAGACCACTATCTATACTCATATACATACGTATATACCACTATATATATACATTGTACAAACAAATGTTGAAATCACATATAAAATACTTATTTTCTTCTATAACTTGTTTTATTCAAATATATCTCTACTTGCTCATACAGACCATATGCATGCAAACAAATATAAAACCGAATATACATGTTGACATGCCCAAAATCTTCACTGACTACTATTGTATATGTATAATACTAACAAAACAATACCTGTAAACAACCTATGCAACCATTTATACAAATAAATTTTCACAAACAGAAGTATATTTCATAGTAGAGAAGCAAGATCTAACAATTATAAATACTCCTTTAAAAATATACATACTTTAATATCCATATAAACATATAGCTTTCATAACTTCATATATATATTATAAAGTTAAAACTCAACTTAGAATATATACAAACAACTCGCAGGCTATATAAATGAAAACAAACATATAATATATATAATACTGTAAGTATTGTATACGTAGAAATTAAAACAGTATTTAAACGATAGGTATATTACAACTAACATTCGAATATATATAGCAACAGACCAATTCCAAAACTATATATATCAAATACCGACTATATATACTACACTAATACATAACATATATAAACTCACAACTGTACTTCTACTAGCCTAAAAAAATATAATTTACTAATGTATATATTAATATATATATATATATATATATATGTATACGACCCATACTTTACTGACCATGCAAAAGCAGTAGGAAGGTGAAGAGAAGAGTCCGGAGGAGGAAGATGCAGCTTGGAGGTGGTGGTGGCTGAAGGAAGGTGATGGCTCGGCATGCCTGAACTCGGTGGGTGATCGGTGAGGCTTTTGGTGAGCTGGGTGAGCACGCGGATGCCGTGCACGATGTCGGCGATTGTTTCAGGTGAAATGGGAAGGTGGCACAGGCTCTAGTGGTTGTTGACGAGGTTGAGTTTCGGTTTGGAGGCAGAGGCTCCAGCCATTCATGAATGCAAGTTACAAAAATTTTATAAACAGAGAGGCCATGAAAAAGAAACAAGAAAAGGTAAAAGAAGAGAAGGAAATGGCTACAGGTGGAAGAAGGATAAGGAAGTAGAGGTGGAACGAAAAATATGACAGAAAACAAAAATATGAGTAATATTGAAACGTACCAGTGAATATTGAATAGGTAGGAACGCTAAAAGCCAGAGATTAAATTCTGTGAATTATTAATGGTTATTGGCCAATGGTTGAACGGTGGAATAGGAAAGAGTGTGGGTGGCTAAAAGGTCAAACTGCAGAACTGACAAGGCAATCGTTTTTACAGATTTCGCCGCCCCTTGGATTTCGAAATAAACAAATGAATATGCTGCGGAGATCAGCACGACGAAATGATCAAAATGATATACAGATATCGATGGTATGATTGAATTATAAAAATTCGAATTTTCTACCAGCGAAAAATGCAGCAAAAACGCAGAAAAATAAGATCGATGGAGCTAAAGAAGTCTGAATTTGGAAAAACGAAAAATGACGTCTTAGTCAAATGATGAATTAGAATTTTTCTATGTAAAAATATTCAGGTTTGGAAAACATTTTATTATCATCAATTTTAACTGATATAAATTGGAATAAAATTACACTAGAAAATAAACTTCCAAATTATCTGATGAAAATTTACCAGCTTCTATGATTAATTAGACGTATTCCAAATATCAAATTTTTATTTCAAAATTTTATCGTTTAAAATTTCACAAAATTTCAACTAATTACGTTATTAAAACAGTTAAAATTTATGGGTCGTTACAATTTTCTATTAAAGTGTTTTGGTTATCGTAAGGTAAAAACCCGTCTGTGTTTATATGCGGCGTGGTCTTAGGAGATACCTTTGATTTCAAATGATTTTCATTTTAAACTAATTTAACCGTTTTACTCACACCAGACCCATGTCTGACTCGGAGTTTATTTTTCTGTTTTTTCCCTAGACTCTTGGGTACTCAATTTTTTATGGTTAGCCAAGTGATCTAGGTTCTCACGATTGCATTTTGGGGGAGCTGGAGCAAGTGGCTTCACCGTTATCTAGTTACTATCTATTTCCGCTGTGTCTGTATATGTATTTTGGATTGTAATGTATGGTCAGGTAGTTATGACTGAGTAAATATGGTGTCTGTATTACTATTACTCTGATGTATTGTATTGTTAGTGACTATGTAAAGCTTATGTTATGTAATATATATTATTCCATTTCGCTGTTAGATTTTATTTTTTATTTAATTCTTCTTTTTTATCTCTTTCTTTCACCCTTAATGACTCGTCTTTCCATGGTAAGAAAGGCGGTTCGTTACAATAAAAATAAAAGACTTAAAGATATATTTGACTAAAAGTATAAAAACTAAAATATTTTGTTTGGAAGTAAAAACTTGAAAATATATTTGATTGAAAGCTTAAAGTATATTTAATTTAAAAGCAAAATGACTTTAAAATATATTTTGTTTAAATTATAAAAAATTAAAAATATGTTTGGTTAAAAGAAGTGCTACTAGGGACTTTAACAAAATAAGCTAGACTCTATATATAAAACCTTAGTCTTGATATCCTCGTATCTTGATCTTCAAACTCATGAGTCTTCATGTCCATCTCAAGAATCCTTATATTTGTCTTTTTGAGTCTTTATATTCTATACAGTCTTTGATTCAATACTTTTCCAATATCCTACACCATATACTATATAACTTGATAAAACATTAGAATATATATTTTATACGATCGTATGTCGTCGTACATCAAAACCAATAACTAAGGTACTAATAGTCTCCCTTTGTTCGATGATGACAACCATGTATATAAAATATGATATAACTCCCCTCGAGTTACGTAACTGCCCCTAAATGTATGCATGGATATTTTATACTTTTCTACCCCTTTATCATCAACAAGAATGGTTAGTAAATAAAAACTCCCCCTGAATGGAATACTTAGAAACTATAGATTAAAAATCAATAACTAAGTAAAATAATCGAAGCATATTAAACATAATTTAATGTTAGTCAAGTATGATAATTGTATGATGAATATGATGATAATTAAAACTAGATATATGATATAATCATGGAATATATATTGGTCTAAATATTTTTGAATATGAGAATAAGAAGATTATAGAAAAATTAGTTGAAAAACAAGATTTTAACCCTTTATATAGATTATGAAAAGATGTATCAATTTGTGTAAGGATGTAATAAACAGTCACAACCTTTTGAATTTAAAATGGTATCTTTCTTCTAGTCTAAACAGTTAAAAAAAAGAAATATCTATTCGTGAAGAGATGTAACCAAAAATCAAAAGTTGAATTTCATCTCCCTAGCGGTATGTATGTTTTGAAAATTGAAACTTTTAAAAGGTGTTTCAAAATTCTGAACTCTTGTAAACTATTGTAAAATTATTTAAATACAGTCTGTAAAACATTTATAAAAATTTTTAAAATATATTTTGAAAATATAAAGTAATAATATTTTTCGTAAGGAAGCATTAAAAATCAAAATGATCGCTATATGAGGACTTTGACAAATTTATTCTAACTTATTTGAACTTCTAAGTAAGATGCTATATACATCAAAATCAATACTTAATGTATCAAAATCAATATAATCTAAATAGTGTATACGAAATCAAAATTCAATGATGAGAGTATGAAAAATTAATATAATCATATTAATTCCAAAATTTAATCATAGCATAATCACAATACTTGATAAGTGTAACTATGTACATGATCAAATTTATTTTTAATAAAAATTTTAAAGTAAATATTATTTTATTCTTATACATTATTTTATTTCTCGAAAGACATGATAATTTATAATAGCTTTTTAGCTTAATATGCAAACTATAAGTGAGATATGTATATTTAAAAATATTACCAAAAAAGCATTATATAAATTTAATAATAAAAAGAACCTGGGAATGACAGTAAGATGGTTGATCATACGTTTCCGTGTCATTGCCATCTTAAAAAATTTCTTTTTGAAGAATATCATGATATAAAAGGTCTCCATGGTCATTATTTTATCTTTGTCGTCTTATTATACGTAGTGCTTGAAGGAATAAAACATGTTTGTACTGGTATCCACACTATGTTGGATCCGAATAGTTAGTTTTTCAGAAATCAAAACTAAATATTTTTAAGAGTTTATGATCATGAACGTTTAAATCATCAAAAATCATGAATAATGAAAAACATAATGAAAAAATGAGATACTTTGCTAAACCTTGTATTTTTAAATTTTGATTCAACACAATAGAGTTTTTAAAATTCATTAAGGACGCTATTATGTGTATTTTGAAGATTATGTGACATGATGTATTTTGTGTCACATTCATTAATTAAATTACAAGTGTGTTAATGAATTACTTGTGTAAAGACACCTACATCATGCATGTATGCAATGATCTTCCTAATGGACAAGTGGAATGACACATGTCAATTTGCATATGTGTTATTATTATTTTATATGACAAGTGTCATATGACATGATGCATTCTTTTTGATAAAATAAATCTATAAATATAACCTTATTCATACACTCTAAGTTTATTCAGTTAATTTCATGAAGCCATAAAATTAATATCTCAGCATAAAGTAAGAAATAATAGTAAAGTCAATATTAGAAAAGTTGAAATTATTGGAGAAGGTACGTTTTTCTACTTAGTATAGTCATGATAAATGATTAATGGGATGTCATTAGAAAGAAACACTTTAAGAGGTATGACCAACCATGGAGAGAAACGGCGGTTCAAAAAAATTAAAGTAAAAAGCACAACTTGGCAGTTGAAGTGTTCTTTCAAATTTAACAAAATAAAAGAAAATGTTTCATTAATTTAATATACTCAAAAAAATTGAAGTAGTTAAATATACTATTACATTCTGGAAAATAATGTTTTTTGTCAAAATATATCTACGTAAAAGGACATAAAAGTTCAAAATTCCAAGCCCACATCAGAAATATGGTTGTTGAAACCACCAAATATACATTTATTTGAAAATAATAAAATAGCCGACCTACGAATTTTGATATGAAATTTTTAATACAAGTAGTTTAGAGTATATGATATCATAGAAAAAATCTTGTGTAAAAATATATAATTTATAATTTTATAGATTTTCCAAAAAATTGTTGTGTTTAACATGTCTGCTCGACATTTAAAAAGTGTAGTCAACTTTGTACGAAAATCTAGAAAATGTTAAATAATTTAATATGCTTTTAGATTTTTTATATAATTAAATATATTAGTTTATCTGAATGTTTATGGTTGGAAAAAGATTTAATTTGAAGGCAAAAAAAAATTCAAATTTTGGCTCCAAAATTTGAAAATATAGCCGTTGTAACTTACTAAGTGTCTGTTCATTCAAAAATAATAAAATAGTTAGAATTCTTAGGGTTTAAACCCAGATTTTGGTCGATCTTATTCTCGAGGAAATTGCATCATCAATGTCGAATCGGACTACACCGGGGCGAGTGGAATCGATGCGTGGTTGATCGGCGGAGCTCTGGACGGAGTTGCGTGGCCTCTGGTGGCCTGAGGCGGCGAGTCGAGGCGATCTTTGGTGATCCAGTTTAGTTCAAGGTTGTGTTGAGTAGCTCGATCTCGAGTTTGTCGTCAATTCGAAGTTCTGGGTGTTCGTGAGGCTCGTGAAGGTCGTCGCCGATGTGTGGAGGGTCGGAGCATTGGTCGGAGGTGGCCAGATCACCTATGCATGTGCACGGTGTCAAGTTGTGTTAGTAGTTTGGGTTTGAGGAAGAAGGTGTTTGACTCGGGTTTAACCTCGGGGAAATTTGGTTGTTGCTCGAGTTTTGGTTCGGGTGTTTGCGAGTAAGTATCGGGTTTTAAAACTTAAAACAAAAACGAAGAAAAAAATATAGTGGCTCGGGTTGGACTCGAAGGAAGTTGTATTTGGCTCGGGGTGATCTCGGGATTGTTTCGGGTAAGTATAATAAAAGTTTTCAAACTTTAAAACAAAACCAAGTTTAAATCAATCTCTTAATTTATTCCTTTATATAATAATTGTTTTGATTTAAGTTTGGGATTAGTAAAAGTTTTAAAGTAGATTATTTGAAATTAATTAAGTTTAAATCATTTATTTATGTGATCATTATTTTATAATTAATTCTTTAAGTTATTTTAACAAAGTTAAATAATGTAATTAAGAAATTGCTTAAAGAAGATAAATGATTTATCTTTTAATTAATTTGAAGTTTAATTAATTAAAGGATAATTAATGAATGTAATTAAAAGATAATTACTTAAAGGATAATTACTTAATGTGGGTAATTAAAGATTAATTAAGGTTAATTATTTAGTAATTAAGGTTAATTAATTTAATGATTAAAGGATTTATTAATTAAAAATTAAGGATTAATTAATTAATAATTAAGGATAATTAATCAGTAATTAAAGGATAATTAATGAAGTAATTATGTTATTAATTAATTAAATAATTAAGTAAAATGGTTTGTAGTTACTTAATGATAATTAATCAGGGTTAAGTGATAAATTCATATGTAATTAATTCATTTTGAGGTAATTAAATTAATTATAATCATATGATTAAATAAATCTTGCTTATAAATGATTGGATTATATTGAATGACTTGAATTGTTGATATCTCTGATATGTGATTTATGATACTCTGTGAGATGAATTGCTTTGGATTGAGCTGTGATATCTGTGATATATTACTGTGTGAATGTGAACTTCTGAATTGAATTACAATTGTTTACTTAAACAACTTGGCCTTTGAAACGGCATTTGAATTTCGATGCGACCGGGGGTCGGATTCCAGATGGTTATCCGAAACCCACATCGAATCTTAAAGGTGAATCTTTTGTTTAAAAGATTATAAATGGAAATTTGTTGTGAGTTATGTATCCACGTGTTTTTAAATAAGCGCTCATTATTCGGTTAAGCCGGGAGAGGACATTAAGTCATAAAATCCATTCTGAATAATGATACGACGAAATGGGAGTGCATTTGAAGACGGTGGTGAAGACCGGATACTTTTGAGAATGAAAGGATTACCTGTCGATTGTCTCTGCACCGAGTTGCTCCGGTATAAAGATCTCCATATGTGATGGGGATTCCGGTCGGGATTGTGGATATCCGGATTTGCAAGGACTTCTTTCGAAGTGCCTTCGGTTCCATTCAGACCCTGGATGGACTTGTATGGATGTATGTCTGACATTACACTTTGAGATATAAAGCTGGTTTCTATCAAATACATTTCCGTTGGTGGTGGAGAATTTATTCTCTTAGCTTAACACCCTTCTCTGAGATGTACGAGCTCAGAGGTTATGTAGTTAATTGTTATTAGTTATATACTCCCAATTTGGTAGTGTGGCATGCTAAGTGTTGATCATTGGTTGATCGAAGCATGGCTTTTGTGAAAAGCGTAGCTTTGTGGGACGAGACTTCATCGAACCTCACACCCTGGAAATGGTCGAAACAGGAAAGAATGCAGCAAGGTTATGGGGGTCGCGCCCCTTAGTGTATGTGTATTTCCTTATGGATAAAAAGTGGTATTCTGGTATGGAGCCTAGATAATTTGCTTATGTGGTTGTTGGTGTAGAGGGCCCTCGATAAAGGTCGGTTACGACCGGAGGATGACATACTCATGACAGTTAGTTACCTAGTTACAGAGGTAACCTGACCTTGTGTTGGCAGAGATCCGATTAGGTTCTCGAGGCGTCCCTCCAGAGGCG
The DNA here is from genome assembly GCA_030737815.1 of Allium fistulosum. NCBI lineage: Eukaryota > Viridiplantae > Streptophyta > Magnoliopsida > Asparagales > Amaryllidaceae > Allium > Allium fistulosum. The sequence continues at coordinate 15,039,024 of JASFAW010000014.1, forward strand.
TACCCATTCGGAAAGGAAGTTCCTTAGCCTTGGCCATTTGTTGGAAATCCAATCACTCAATACGAACCCTGTACGGTTTTAGTTGTAGAACCTGCCATCTAACATGGTAGCTATAGTAGGCATACTATAATGGTACGTATGCTGGCTAAGATTAATATTATACTTTCGAAATGTTTTCCACACTTTGCACTAATAATAATATCAAAAGGATTTTCGCGTACCAAGCATGTTTGACTGCTATAAGGAGAAATCTCCCCCAAGTGTTCGATTGCATTGTGTGTGTGCCGGGACGCCTTATGGTAGTTTCATTTTTCAAAAAGCATAACGGATTTCTTTCTATTTCTTGTTTTGTGCAAACAACTGTTTTATGTTTACTCATACCAGTCCATGACTGACCCGGAGTTTATTGTTCCCCCTTCTAAACACTGGATGCCCATAATTTTCCACACGGGCAGCCTAGAGACAGGTTATCCGTGTTCTGGAGCTAGTTCAGATAGTGGATGTAGATTCGGAAATCTTTGAAGTCTTTGGTTTGAAGCTGTTGGGTTTTGAAGCCTTTTGGATCTAAAAGTCTTTGGAGTTTTGGAATATCTTATCGAAGTCGCAGTATGTTGGATTCTCGCTCTCTCTTTTGGAAGCTTTGTTGGTGTTATTCAGTTGTCATGTTATCTTTTCCACCGTGGTGTTATTGTTCTGTTGTTATATCATATACATTGTACTCTGATGTTGGTGATCATATGTTGTATATCAATAAAAATTCATTTTGTTTCCGCTGTGTTGTTATCACTTAATGTTGTTATAAGCTCCAGCGAACTAGACTCCAACGTTTGAATCTCCGGCATTCGAATACGAGTGAGGTATTGTATGTTGATTTTCGGACGCTGGATTCCGGGTCATCACAGGATGAGTGCAGCATCTGTAGCGCTTAGCATTTAGCCTCTAGATATAGGATGTTACACAAAACATGTGATATCTTTGTCAAACCTCTTCCAAGATGATGGAGAGTTGCTAAAAGACTTCTTGAATCGGTTCCGTACAGCCATGGTAGAAGTTACATACCCTAAGGATGATATTATACTGATGGCGCTAACTAGGGGGATTCATCCCGATTTGAAGTTTGGGGTTTGGTTAGAAAAGAAGCCCCCATCGACAATGGATGCTTTCTATAGAAAGGCTAACGAGTACTTGCATCTAGAAGAAGCATAAAAAACATCCATGGAGAACTGGTGTTGGGAATTAAAATGAAGTGATACAAAATAACGTTTTTGTTAAGCAATCTGGAGGAAGTTCTGAAAATGTAGATGTGAATGTTGGAAATAAGAACAATGTTCTAAAATAAAATGATAATGGGGCTAAGAAGCGAAAGCCAAATAACATGAATCATATTAGAACCTCTAAGTTCAATAACTATACTGAACTAAATAACTCGATAGAGATATCTATCTGGCAATGCATGGTATCGAATAATACAGAAAACCGGCTCCAAGAGAATCAACTGGGAAGGAGTGGAAGTCAGGCAAGTTCTAAATATTCCATAAAATTCACGGTCACAATACCAATGAGCGCAGGCACCTGCGGGATATGATTGAGGAGTTGATCTGTAAGAAAAAGGTACAACGATATACTAAAGCCCCGTAGGATGGCGGGCAAGCAAACTCTAACCCTCCTAGGTCATTTTCCCAGTAAGGACAAGTTGAGCCTAGTGGTGATGCACCTAAGCAGCCAGAAAGACGTTTAATGATTAATACAATCATTGATAGGCCACACTCCACGGATAAGAGTCTATTTGAGATGGATAGATAAGTTGGTGTGATAAAGCATGCATAGTGTGAAAGCTGCTTCGCTATTAAAGATGGAACTCCGGCAAAACAATGCAGAATGATGACTGACAATATCGTTTTTCGAAATAGAGATGCTGACGGAGTGGAATCTCCAACAATTGACCCACTCGTGGTCATAGCCACAATTAGTTCTGCAATCGTACAGAAGATGCTGGTTGACTGTAGAAGTACAGTCAACATCTTGTCTAAAAATCCTATAAATCAGATGTTGTTGGAGAAGAAGGATTTAAAGCCTTGTAATTCTCGAATATAAGAGTTCAATGGGATGGTTACTGAGTTCATAGGATATGTAAAATTACTAGTGGTACTTGGCAAGGGCGACCGCAAGCCAGTGCAGGTCGTGCCTTTTTTGGTTTTAGATATTTACTGAGCCTACAATGCATTTCCGGGCTGATCGGCCTTGGCTGAATTCAGCACGGCTATAGCTCCTTGGTGTTTGACTACGAAGTTTCCTATAGAGAATGGTGTAGGCATTGTACAAGGAGATCAAGGAATGGGCCACGAATGTTACATCGCCGAGCTAAAGGAGGCAAGGCGAAGGGAGAAGGGAAAAAATATGGAGGGGACTGTCTGCATAAAAGATTTGGATGCATAACAACTACAGCTTAAGCCCCGGCTTGAGCAACCCAATCGGTTCCACGATGATATGGACTGACGGAAAGAGCTAGTAGGTGAATGAGCAACTCCAGTAGAGTTGATGATAGTTGTTTTGATCATCCAGGATGATTCAAATCGGCTCCTGAAGGTCGAATTATAGCTCGGTGCAAGAGTGACGAGGCAGTTAGTTGGTTTTCCTAGGTAAACCTGGATGTGTTTACCTAGACACACTTGGATATGTGTAGGATCTCACTCGGGATAGTGAGTCATGCATTAAACATAAATCCCAAATGTTTTCCCGTTAAACAGAAACGCTGCAGCCTGGGTCCGGACAGATCCACTGCACTCTAAGAAGAGGTGGATAAGCTGAAGGACAATGACTTCATCTACGATGCCTTGTTCCAGGAATGGGTATCCAATCCATTTTTGGTGAGGAAAATGAACGAGAAGTGGAGGACATGCTTCGACTATTCTGATTTGAATAAGGCATGCCCAAAAGATAGCTTCCTGCTTTCGAGGATCGATCAGTTTGTAGTTTCGACGGCTGGACATAAGCTACTTTCATTTATGGACGCATACTCTGGATTAATCAAATCCTGATGTACATCCTGGATCGGGAACACACTAGCTTCATAACCGACATTGGATTATACTGCTATCTAGCCATGCGCTTTAGATTAAAGAATTCAAAAGCAACTTACCAAAGGCTCATGAACTAGATGTTTAAAGACCATATTTGATGATCGATGAAAGTTTACATGGATGACATGCTTATGAAGTCACGACATTCGATAAACTACATTAATGATCTGGTGGAGATGTTCGGCTTCCTTCAAAAATACGGGATGAAGATCAATGCCTTGAAATTCTCTTTTATCATTGCATCAGGGAAATTCTTAGGTTTCATTGTCAACTCCCATAGGATTGAGGCCGATCCGAAAACTATTGAGGCATTGAGAAAGATCGAAGCACCAAAGACTATCAAGGAGGTCTAATGCTTAAATAGGAAGGTCACTGCCCTGAATTGGTTCATTTCTAGAGCCACAAACAAATGCATTCCTTTTTTCAACGTCACTAAGAAAGGAAAAAGGAATTTAGAGTGGAACCATGAATGTAAGGATGCATTCCAGACACTGATGAATCACTTTGAGAGACCCCCATCCTCTCGAAGCTGTTGGATGACGAGGATCTATTTATATCCCTAGTAGTGTCTGTGCATGCTTTGAGTGCCGCACTCATATGAGAGAAATCCCACTTCCAACGATCGGTTTATTATATCAGTAAGCAATTAACGGGAGTAGAAAGAAACTACCAAACACTGGAAAAGCTCGCGTACTGCCTGTAGATCACTTTGAGAAAGCTCCGCCCTTAATTTCAGGCTCGTACGATCAAAGTTCTTACCAATCAACCTTTGCAAAAAGTCTGGTAATGACCTGAGACTTCTGGAAAGCTGTTAAATGGAACACTGAATTGTGTCAATATAACAAAACTTATCACACTCGGAGTGGAATCCAGGGTCAAGCTTTGGCGGATTTCATAGTTAAATTCACTGCATGAGATTATTCTCCAAAGAGCAGTGGTGAGAAAGAAACTAGATGGAAGATGTACACGGATGGTGCATCTAATGAATAGTGTTCTAATGCTGGAGTCATATTGTCACTCCCGAGGAACATCCAATCTGTTATGCCTTGAAACTTGACTTTCCAGTGACGGACAATGAAGCCGAATATGATGCTTAATTACAGGACTCAAAATTGCCAAAGAACTAGGGATAACGACTTTGCACAATTTTTATGCCTCACAATTGGTAGTATGTGAAGTTCGAAAAGTGTTTTGAGCAAAAGGAGCAAGACTAGCTCCTTATCTAAACCGATCCTTGAGCCGCTCGGTGACATCGAATGTTATAAGACCGCTTATATTCCTAGAGAGGAGAATGAGAAGGTCGACTCACTGGCTAAGTTGGCTAGTTCTAGAGATGCGCAACTCAAGGGCTTGGTTCAGATGGAAGTGCTTTTGGCTTTGAGCATCGAACAGATGATGTCAATTGGATCTTGGAGGCTGAACAAAGTCATGGATGACTTCGATTCAGAACTATTTGCAAAGGGGAATCCTTACAGAGAGAAGGAATGAACGATGAAAGCTCCTTCGATAAGTTTTGAGATATATCATGCAAGAAGGGTTACTTTACCAAAAGGGTTTCTCCATCCCTATGATTCGGTGTGTCTCTCATGATGAGGCCATGCGATTCCTAAGTGAAGTTCACAAAGGGGCATGTGGCGACCACACTGGGGGAAAACCCTAGTGAAGAAGATCCTTCATTATAGGTAGTACTGGCCAACTATCAACCGAGATGCAGCTGATTGCACTCGCAGATGCGACAAGTGCTAGATATTTTTCAAGATTCTGAGAGCCCCGGCGTCGTAGATTACTCAAACGGTCAATCTTTGGCCGTTTGCAGTCTGGGGGATTGATATCATCAGTGTGTTATCAATATCAAAAGGTGGCGCGAAGTACGCCATCATCGTAGTTGATTACTTCACTAAATGGGCTGAGGCAAGGTCGTTAGCTACGATCACCCTAAAGAAAGTAATCAACTTTGTAGTTTGGAATATTATCTGTTATTTTGGAGTTCTGTAAGCAATCGCTATCGACAATGGAACCCAATTTGACTGCATCGAATTTAAAGATTTCTGCTGCCGATATCGCATAGAGAAGAGATTTGCTGCGGTGGCATACCCTCAGTGAATGGATAGGTCGATGCTTTAAACAAGTTTATCAAGACTACTCTTAAGAAATGATTGAAGAAGGCTAAGGGCAAGTGGGTCGACGTACTTCCATAGTACTTTAGGCTTATCGGATAATCCATAAGTCTGCGACTGGCCATTCCTCATTCGCTTTAGCCAACGGATCAGAGGCTATGATTTCAATTGAACTAGAGCTATATTCTCATCGAGTGACTCACTACAACCCCATGAACAAGTTAGAAATTCCTTTTGTGTTCTCTTGATATATTTGATGATAAACGCGATGAAGCTGAGTTGAGGGCAGGTGCACACCGACACCAAGTCGCCCGATATTATAACACCAACGTCAGGAATCAGACCTTTGAAATCGGCAACCTGGTTCTCAAACGAATCTTCCTAAGCCCTCGGAACTTGGGCATGAGTTGGGAAAGTCCGTATGCGATAGTGCAAAAGATTGGAGATGACACTTTCAAGCCGGTGACAACATATGTGTTATCCGACATTCTAGCCTAGCTATATTGAACGGATTGTACGAGTTAGATCCAACTTCCATCATGACTGATGGTTCCAGAAAGGTGATTGTGGGGCTCAGAAGTCAAGTACAAATGGTCATATGAAGTCAAGATTGAATGGAATTGATAGATATGCAACGTAGAATGTTCGAAGTGTGAAGTATGGCTCGGTGGATAGTATGGATCGGCATACTTCAGCTCATAAAAGAGGGATCGACATACTTCACAGAGGGATGGATCGGTATACTCCACCGAGGGATGGATCGGCATACTCCACTGAGAGATGGATCAACATGCTCCACTGAGGGATGGATAGGCATACTCCACTAAGGGATGGATCGGCATACTCCATTGGGAGATGGATCGGCACACCTCAGAGCATATTAGCATTTTCGTGGAAAACCATCCATCCATATACCAAGATTTACAAGTCCAACCCTTATGAAATTTGGAGTAGGTATATGGACCGTAGGAAACCTAACCCGGGGATCGCATCAAAAGGAAAAAATGGGAGGGAATCGATGTACACCCTTGAAAGGGTTCGGCAGAAGGCATCATTCAAGCAATGTTGAACCAATGATAAAGTAATAACTCGAGCTCAGTGATCCAAATGACTTGAAAATTAGAGTTTAAACATATTTTTGCATGAAGAAGCCACTATAGGGATCGCTTCCCAATATTTGACCAAAGAAGGGATCTATACCAATCCCTCTTCATTGGGAATTGGGCCTAGAAATCGCTCTAGTGGGCCCATATGGATTAGGAGGTCCTTCAGCCGAGATTTCAGATAGATACATGGTCATTTTCATCTATAAATACTAGCATAATGGGTTATTTGAGGAATCCTTTACGTTGCTTGATACTTTAGTCTTCATTGTAATCAAGACTTACTATTTTCTTCTATTGTAATGAGAGTGATAAATGATTAATAAATAATAATCTTCAAAGTGGACATAGGAATATAACGCCGAACCATTATACATATCCGTGTCTTTGATTATTGCTTACTCTTTGTTGTTTATCTACTCGTGTCCTTGGTTTAATTTAACATTTCTTCACTTATTTCTTTACAAAACCTATTCTTGGGTGTTTGTGACCAATTTAGTAGCAAATATTTTGGTGCTTTCACCGAGAACGCTTGATTCTCAGCTTATTAGGGTCCCTTTGTTGCTACTGGATTGGATAAATCTCTCGAAGGAGATCCGCATTTATCTTCAAGGGGTTATTCATACTACTCAGATTTGCAGAAATCTAAGCAAAGCCATCAACAATGGTGAGGAACACTAGATCCACTTCTCAAAACGTGGAAGGAAATGAGAACGTTAACATCCAACAAGGAGGCCAAAGCAATCAACCAATGGATGTGAATGTTAAAACAGTTGAAGTTCAAAATCCCACCGAGTCCATCACAAGAGTTGAGTTTCACAGTCAAATGAGAGAGCTGATGGACAACCGTCAACAATTATACTAACAGATTCAGAGCAACATCAACTAATGAACTAACTCAATCAACAACGAGGAAAAACCAGGAGGGATCCCACTCCTTACTCGACATTGGAAAGTTCTAGCTCATCATATGAATATCACAGACATAAACATTGCAGGACAGAAGAATATCGTGTAGAAACTTCAAGGCATCAACTGGCAAACAATCACAGTCTTCCTGGACCGATTAGTGTCGATCCCACCAAGGGATCGGTACCGATCCCTCCTCTAGAGGTGGGAATCTTTCCATACACAATGGGAATCAAGGTGGAGCTGCTTCTGTTGGTATGGATGATGAAGTTCGATTGAATGCTGACTAAGTGCTTCCTTGGAATGATGATTATGAATGTACAAGGTATGCATCGGGAAGATGATGAACCAAGAAGCTGTGCAGTTAATGCCCCGCTATTACCCTGCTATAACCCTACTATATCTCATAGCGGATTTCTACCGCTATGATTTTTCCATATTGCCTTAAATATAGCATTTCCGCTTTAAGCCCCGCTATTTCCGCTATATCCCGTTATTCCCGCTATATTCCGCTATTTCCGCTATATCTTCTTTCAAAGAAATGAATTGAAAAATGACATTTATACATTATAAAGATTATGAAATTAATTTATTTGATTGAATTTTTTAAAATATTTTCAGAAATAAAAATAGTCTTATATTCAATTAAATTCAATTATGTTATATAACAGTATTACGATTATTTACAATATATTCGCACATGTTTTTATTTAAAATTATTTATGTATTAATTATAATTCAATTGAATGTTAATTTTTCATTTAATTACAATTTATATATTTGTAAAAACATTAAGTACGAGTTTTATATGTTATTTAGAGTCATCCGCTATATCCTGATATATCTTTGATGTATCCCCGCTATGACTTTTTGCACCTTTGCCGCATTGAATCTGCCGAGTGCTTTAACTGCATAGCCAAGAAGGCATAAAATGGCCCGTAGATATTGACCGGACCATTCATGTGAGGTGGAGCACGACCACCGCTTGGCATCGACTATCCAAATGCTGAACTTATCGGCTAGGTTAGATAGTTAGTGAGAGAGATCTAAGGCCTGACCAATGACGACTGAGCGATCTTGAGGAGCCATACCATGTTCATTGATAATATCCTACATGTAGAATACCCAAGGAGGTTCAACATGCCATTGATGCCTGCTTATGAGGACCCCGGACAACACACCATGAGATATGAATGGCTGATGGACTCCGCAAGAGCTGATGATGTAAATGTTATCCCGCCTTTTGGCAAGGCCAGGATACCAAGAGACTGATTGAAAACCGAGTGATGTCGATGAATTTTGTCCGAGCCCGGATAAGGCTATAATTGATAAGACATGACTAGAAAAGCTAAGAGAACCAACGTTCCAAATTTCAAGTCAATCCGAGTTCGTATGCTCAAGATATGATCGATTCAAGTTAAAGAAGATAACTCCATTTTCGTATCCATCAACGGGCCTCATTTCGTATCCATCGATTTCGTATCGATCAGAATGGCCAGGTCCACGTATCGATGAGCTTCGTATTGATCAGCCTTCGGCCAGAGAGACTTGTTCGAATCCATCATAAAGTAGTCCGCTTCGTGACAATCCCCTAACGTCAACTTCGCATCCATCAGAGATTCGATACTTCGTATCCATCAAAAGGCTCCAGTTCGCATCGATTGGTTTCGTATCCATCAAGGAAAAGCCTGTTCGTAACCATCAACCTTCGTTAGCTCGTATCCATCGATATAACTATTATTTGAATCCATAACTGGTAACTACTTCGTATCCATCGAGTCAACAAACCTGGGTGATGTGTCACCCCTCGCAGTGAACAAGGCGAGATCTATGGAGTCGATACGGTCAACACGAAGTAAAGACCGGATCGAGGCGAAGTGCGTGCGCCACATCATCTCAGGAACACGTGCAGTCATCGACACGAAGGGATCGAGTCGAAGTCATGGAGACGAACCAAACAGCCTTCGAGAAATTCCACTTCGTATCGACTGTATCTCCTGATCCACTGATCCAAATTCAATGAAACTTTCACAGAAGCTTGCATATACACTAAGGAATGTCTCTGCCAAATTTCAGCTCGATTGGACATCATCTCGATCGATACGAAATGGATTCGTATCGATCACAGATCGAGGCGAAACTTCATAAGATTGGTCACGTGGGCCCCCTCACGTGCCAGAACGAATCTCCCGAAGTTTGAGCAGAATCTCAGCCTTCTACGCCTATAAATAGAGCCCCAGAGCCTACAGAAGAAGGATCTTTTGGTTCTGAAGCGTCCAGACTCTACCGGATCGAGATTTGCCTCTTATTCTTACTGTTCAATTCGAAATCTAAGCTGTAATCCGCTATTGTTCGCTGTAATCGCTTGTAATCTTTGAAAGAGAATCAATAAAATCATAAAAACTTCATAGTGGACGTAGGTAACACGCCGAACCACTCTAAATTGCTTGTCTGCGTATTTACATTTATGTTTATTGGAGTTTTTGTTAGATAATCTTCATTTTCAGTTTAATTTCTTCACTTTTATCTCTTCAAAAACTTCCGAAGAGTGTTGTGCCCATTTTTGGTACAAACACTTTGGTGCTTTCATTGAGAAAAACTAGTTTTTTCTCCTTCTCCTTGGATCTACCATCGACACCGGATTGCATAAATCCAAGAGGAAGATCCAGATCTCTAATCCGGAATCCTTCCATCCTATTCAGATTTGCGTAAAGTCTAGGAAAGGACTCCACCACTCAAGATGGTTAGCACAAGAACTGCCTCTACAGCTGCTGATCAAGAAGGTCGGGATAGACAGAATCCTACACAGCAGCCGCCATCCAATCAAGACAACACTGCTCACTCAGATCCGTCAGGATTAGTCTCCAGACAAGAGTTCCAAGTGTTGCTCCAAGAACTGACTCAAAGTCGGCAACAATTGACTGAACAGTTGCGCGCTAACGCTGAATTGACCAACCAATTAAACCGCCGAAGGCGCAGGAGGACCAGGAGAGATGATGTTTCCCGCTCGTCCACTGAAAGTTCCGCTTCATCTAACTATCACGGCAGATCTACACATCCCCGATTAGAAGTGAGTCACACACAAGCTACCGGATATCAACCTGCCTTGACCGTAGGAAAATTGAGGGTTGGGCCTTCAACTAGCTTCCATGCCGGGCCCTCATCACGAGGAGGTGTTTTTCCACAATATACCATGGACAATCGCACTGCAACCGCCGTGGTACAAACAAGGGTTGATACCCGAAATCTGTCAGATCCGAATAATCAGCAACGTGGGCGTACTCCAGAGCCAAACGTCCCGGAAGATGCCGAGCCAAGGAGGCGAGACATGGGCCGTCGACAGCGTCCGGTCCAAACTCGCACTGTGGAACCCGACCACACCTTAGCTCAGCATGCACAGAATGCGACGATGCCTGATATTTCAACCATGATACGTCAGATGATTCGCGAAAGTCAAGGGCTTACCAATGACGACTGGGGAATCTCCCGTAGTCATACTCCTTTCACAGATGAGATTTTATATGCTGACCCCCCTCGGCGATTCAGAATGCCAACTCTCCCAATGTACGAAGGAAGCAGTGACCCCAATCAACATATTTTGAAATACGAATGGTCAATGAGCGCTGCAAGAGCTGATGATGCAGTGAAGTGCCGAAGTTTCCCCATATCTCTGGAAGGAATCGCAACAATGTGGTTTACAAGGTTGCCACCTAGATCTATCTCTTCGTTCGATCAACTGGCTAAGAAATTTGTCGAGCAGTTTCATATGCATGTTGCTAGACCTAAAGACGTTAATACCCTGTCTAGTGTCACCCAAGCTCATAGGGAAACACTCAGGCGTTATTTAGAGAGGTTCCACACGGCATGTGTGGAGATTAGTAATCCCAACGATAACTCGATCTTGATGGCATTAACCAAAGGGATCGATCCCGATTCTGAGTTTGGAAATTGGCTAGTTGGGAAACCACCCGCATCGTTGGACCGTTTCTACTCCAAAGCCGCTCAATTCTTATGGCAAGAGGACGCGAAACAGTCTAGGAAGCAGGACGATGTGAGGCCCAGGAGTGAAGGGATACAAAGTAACGTAGCAGTTAAGCAGTCCGGTGAGAGTTCCGGAAAAGTTCAGTTAAATATACAGAACAAACAGACCCAGCCGCAAGGCAACAATGGTCAGGATAAGAAAAGAGATCAGAATCGAGGCCCACGACGTAGGGCTCCAGTGTTCGATAATTACATGCCGTTGAATACGTGTACCTACAAACTTGCAACACAGTGCAATATAAGAAGCCTGCTCTGAAACCCTCGTTGGAGAGGCAGGTTCAAACAGGGATGTTTTGTATATTCCATGAGAGTTACGGCCACAATACCAATGAGTGTCGACACTTGCAGGACCTCATTGAGAAGTTGATCAGGGAAAGAAAGTTAGATCAGTTTGTGCGGGCGCCGCAGTCTGGTGGTGCGGGCCCTTCGAATCAAAATCGTGTGCAAAATCAAGAAAGACAGGAAGAACCCGCTCATACGGGCGGAAGGCTAGTGATAAATACAATAAGTGGTGGTCCCTACCCAGCGGACCGAAGCTGGAGGGAAATGGAGTCGTATGCTAGCTCTATTAGGCATGCGGACTTCGAATGTTGCAGTTATTGTGAAGATGGGGCTCCGGCCAAACAGCAGAAGACAATGTCTGATGATATCATATTTAGAAGCCGAGACACTGATAAGGTCGAAGCCCCCACAATCGACCCACTAGTCATATCTGCCCAGGTAGGTCCTACTTGGATGAAGAGGATCCTGTTTGACAGTGGGAGCTCTGTAAACATCTTACTTAAACGGGCTTATGATTTAATGAAAATGGAAGCAAAGGACTTAAAACCTTGCCAATCTTGAGTCCACGGCTTCAATGGAAGTGCTACAATACCCACTGGAGTGACGGAACTACCAGTGGAGTTGGGGGTTGGAGAACACCGGAGAGTCCGGATGTTGCAGTTTGTCATTTTGGACATTGATTCACCTTATAATGCATTTTTAGGCCGACCGGCCCTTGCTGAGTTCAGGGCAGCCATCGCCCCATGGTGCTTGACTCTGTAGTTCCCCACCGATCACGAGGTCAGAGTCATTCAAGGAGATCAGGCAGCGGGGAGGGCCTGCTATGTTGCTGAACTATGAGGAGTACAGCGGAAGGAGAAAGGAAAGGGCGTAGAGGAATCTCTCTACGTCCGTTTTGCTGATAATTGACAACTAATGCCTGGGCCCCAGCCCGGGCACCACAACCAATTCCAGAAAGACCTTGACCCTAGAGACAACAAAGATAAAGACGAATCTAAAGAGAATCAAGCTTCCCCGGCCGAACTGACTATGGACGTCCCAATCAGTGAGGGTGATGATTCGAGGATGCTAAAAGTTGGATCTCAACTGGGCAAACAGACACAACATGAATTGGTTGAATTTCTCCGGGCGAATCTCGATGTTTTCGCCTGGACACACTCTGACATGTGCGGGATCTCGCAGGACATCGCAAGTCACTCCCTGAATATTGATCCGCGATATGTCCCGGTCAAGCAGAAAAGGCGTGGTATGGATCCAGAGAGATCTGCCGCCCTTAAAGAGGAAGTTGATAAGTTACGATCAAATGGGTTCGTCCGAGATGCTCTGTACCCAGAATGGGTGTCAAATCCCGTACTGGTTCGAAAACCGAATGGGAAATGGAGAACTTGCATTGACTACTCTAACCTGAACAAGGCTTGTCCGAAGGATAGTTTTCCACTTCCACGGATTGACCAGCTCGTAGATTCAACAGCTGGGCATGAGTTATTATCTTTCATGGATGCTTATTCTGGCTACAATCAAATACCTATGCATTTGCTTGATCAAGAACATACCAGTTTCGTGACCGATCTGGGACTCTACTGCTACAAAGTCATGCCTTTTGGCCTAAAAAACGGCGGAGCAACATACCAACGCTTGGTCAACAAGATGTTCGCCAACCAGATCGGGAAGACCATGGAGGTTTATGTGGATGACATGCTAGTAAAATCTCAATTCTCCACAGATCACGTCAGGGATTTGGATTCGATGTTCTGCATCCTTCGGGAATATGGAATGAAGCTCAATACATTAAAGTGTCACTTCGGTGTCGCTTCTGGAAAGTTCCTCGGGTTCATCGTTAACGCTCGAGGGATAGAAGCAAATCCCGAAAATATCTGGGCAATAAGGAACCTACAAACTCCAAGAACCATAAAACAAGTCCAGAGTCTCAACGGGAAAGTAGCAGCATTAAGCAGGTTTATTTCAAAATCCACCGATAAATGCATTCCTTTCTTCGATCTGATCCGAAAAGGAAAGTGAAATTTTGAATGGAGTGTGAAGACGCATTCCGATCGCTGGTTCAACATCTTTCCATACCACCGATCTTGTCAAAGCCCATTGATCACGAGCAATTGTACCTTTATCTGGTAGTATCAGAGCATGCAATCAGCGCTGCTTTAGTTCGGGAAGAAGACCGAGTGCAGAAACCAGTCTACTATGTTAGTAAACGGCTAACAGGAGCTGAGAGAAATTACCCAAGACTAGAGAAACTGGCGTACTGCCTGGTCATTGCCTCAAGGAAACTTCGCCCTTATTTCCAAGCTCATTCCCTTACTGTGTACACCGATCAGCCGTTACGACAGGTCCTCATGCGGCCTAAGACGTCTGGTAGGCTACTCAAGTGGAACATTGAACTGAGTCAATTTGATATCACTTATGCCCCGCGAAGAGCCATTTAGGGACAAGTCCTAGTGGATTTTATAGCCGAATTTACTATTTCAGAGGATCTGCTTGAAACCACTATACCTCCTAAATGCATTTGGAAGCTGCACACTGATGGTGCATCGAACGATCAGTGTTCGGGTGCCGGAATAGTACTTGAAACTCCCGAAGGCCGATCCATATGCTACGCTTTGAGGTTCGAATTTCACGCAACCAATAATGAAGCCGAATATGAAGCTTTGCTTGCCAGGTTAAAACTTGCTTGTGATCTAAAGATTGTTGCTGTGGAAATCTACTGCGATTCCCAGTTAGTTGTATATTAAGTTCGGAGCGAATATCAGGCCAAGGATCGGCGACTAGCTGCCTATCTAGCCCGAGTTCAAGAAGCACTAAGTCAATTCGATTACTATGCTATTTACCATATACCCCAAGAACATAATCAGAAGGCTGACTCATTAGCAAAGCTAGTAAGTACAGGTGAAGCACAACAAATGGGACTTGTCCCCGTCGAAACCTTGTCCTCCCCAAGCATCGATCAAGTAGAAACGAACTCTGTGTTTGAAACCGCTCCCAGTAGAGAATCATGGATGACTCCATACCGAAATTACATCGAGAATGGGACGTTGCCCGAGCGTAGGAATGAGAAAAGACAAATTCTACGAAAAGCCTCGCGTTTCGTCATTCAGAACGGAGTCATGTGTAGAAGAGGGTATTATGTTCCCCTCCTCCGATGTATCGCTCACGATGAAATCAAATGAGTGTTACATGATGTACACGAAGGAGAATGTGGCGATCACATTGGTGGGCAAGCTCTCGCTAAGAAAATACTCTGATACGGATACTACTGGCCAACTGTGAATCGAGATGCAGCGAACTATGCCAGAAAATGCGATAGGTGTCAGAAACACGCTCGAATTCCAAGAGCCCCACCTACCGAGATAACCCAAATGGTCAGTCCCTGGCCATTTGCGATGTGGGGCATCGATATCATCGGTATGCTACCTCTGGCCAAAGGTGGGGCAAGATACGCCATCATTGCAGTTGATTACTTCACCAAGTGGGCTGAAGCGGAACCCCTTGCAACCATTACGACAAAGAAAGTAATCAATTTCATAGTTCGCAACATTGTCTGTCGATTTGGACTCCCGAATACCATCATCACCGATAACGGAGCCCAATTCAGCAGTGCGGAATTCAAGAATTTCTGTCAACGGTTTCATATCCATAAGAAATTCTCGGCAGTCGCACATTCTCAGGCAAACGGTCAGGTCGAGGCCGTCAATAAAGTCATAAAATCCATTCTAAAGAAACGACTGGAAAAGGCTGGGGGCAAATGGGTTGATGAACTTCCTATGGCTTTATGGGCCTATCGAACGACCCACAAGACTGCGACCGGGCACACCCCGTTTTCCCTATCTTATGGCTCAGAGGCCGTTATTCCAGTCGAGATGGAAGTGTTTTCCCATCGCGTGACTTATTATGATTCGAAAACAAACACTATATTGCTTGCTGAATCTTTGGATCTACTAGATGAGAAGCGAGAAGAGGCTGATTTGAGAGCAGCCGCACATCGGAGTCGAGTCGCCCGATTGTACAATGCCAAAGTTCGACCTCGAACCTTCGAACTCGGCGATCTCGTCCTCAAGAGAATCTATCCGGTTCCTTCACACATGAAACCAAATTGGGAAGGGCCATACGTGATTAAACAAAGACTTGGAGATGGCACATTCAAGTTATCGACCGTTGACGGTCTTACTTTGCCAAGGGCCTGGAATAGCGAGAGTCTCCGTCGCTATTACACCTGACAGGCTTTATTTTGTTTCAGTCTATTTTTCCATTTACAGTTTGTTTCCGCATTTTTAAGTTTGAATTCTGTAATAATGCAATTAACTTTGTCGAATTTTCTTACTTCAGCAATAAAATGCCATCTCTTCAAGCCAGAGCAGTGATTCATTGAATACAATGTACGACATCACAATGCACGGAGAGATAAATTCCATCATGCACTGGAATTTATTCAAATAGAGAGTGGCTGTGATACGACCGGCCGCTCGCTAAGCGAAACCCAAGCTCGGGGGCAAGACATTACACCAATGATAAACAGGATTGATACACGACAATCCTGTAGCTAATTCCATACTCGCAGAGTGTGAGCTGGAATATAGGCATCAAACAAATGTGGTCTCAAGGAGGGCGGATCCGTCCGCCTAACGACCTCGACCGTATTACGATTAAATGCAGTACCGAAGAGGGTGAACCTATCCACCTAACGACTTCGGCTGTACCTTAAACAAGCTCGAGGAGGATGGACCCGTCTATCTAACGACCTCGCTTGTCGACTCAGGGTGGATGCGAATCAACCATCCTCGATCCTGATTAATCCACCGTTCCCAGAGCGCGAACGTAATCCAAGTGCCCAAACAAACGTGACTGACCGTTTGTCGGCCAACTCCATGCTCCCAGAGTGCGAGGTGGAGTATAAAATTTAAAATACAGTGTCGAAGAAAGTGAATCCGTTCACCTAACAACTTCGACCATAACTTAACCAAGTTAGAGAGGGATGGACCCGTCCATCTAACGATCTCACTTGTTGACTCAAGATGGATATGATCTAACCATCCATGACCCTGATACGCCTTTCGAACTCCCGGAGTGCGAGTCGGAATGCGAACGCTAACTCCGATTTCCCGGAATATGAGATGGAGTATTAACATCAACCCTAAGTTCCCAGATTGTGAACGACCGCTCAGAAGATGACTTGTGTCCCCAGAGTGTGGACTAATACTTGAAAGCTTTCGATAGCTATCACTGGTTGCAAAAATGCAAATGCAAACCCCCAGAGTGCGGATGTAACCATCTATAAATAAACAAATGTAGTTCGACCGCTCGATCCCCACTTACTGCGATCCCAAGTTGATCTTTACAACTCAACCCCGGAACTAAGGGAAGATGCAAGTGTTAATCATTACCTGAAACGAGTCAAAGTAATGCAAGTACACAGAACTGAGGTTCGAATGCTGCGACATTTAAGCATAAAAGGAATAAAAGTTAAAACAAAAAGGACAAAATTTTATTTCAACTAATCGAGCGTGATGGCTCATATACCAGCCTTTCCAAAAAATTCGTATTAGCGGGGGCCGAACCCGCATCTATGCACGGCCTATGAAAGAAAAAAGATGACAAAATTCCTAACTACAAAAGGAAATACATGCCTAAAAATAGTGTATCTACTCTTTCTTTTTCCTTAGTTTCTTCTTCTTCGACGAGGAGCCGCTGGATCCATTAGCGTTCTTCCGCTTTGAGCCCTTTTCTTTAAGCGGGTTATCCTCGGACGAGAGCATGATATCGACATCCTCCTCCGAACTAGAGTCTAAGGGAATGCTTCCTCGCAGGAGGAGCTGGAGGAACAGGATCTACAGCCGAAAGTGGGACTGGCGCACTAGTGTTGACAGGCGTGCCCCCAGGGGATATCATCATAAGTGGCGTAGGGCCATGCGCCGCTGCTCCACTCTCTGAGCTGCCACCATGTGCTGCTGCCTCCATCTCGGCGTCAATTTCAGCCAGCATATTTGCTTCTCGAAAGGCTCGGGCTTTACTATGTGCCGTGGTAGTTTGTGCTGAAGTATCTGAAGTGGATGGAAATCCACCCAGACCGAATGGTAAATCTGCAAAGGGGTCACTCTGTCGAACAAGGAGCTCGTTTATCATCTGTTCATCAAAAGAGATTGATCTCCCCTGCGTTACTTCGACAGGCGCAACCGTCACAACAGAGGTCGCCTCAGAAATGATCGCTTCCTGCGCTTGGCATGATTCCTGGATTGCAGGAAGCGTAGTTGGGACAACTTCGGTCACTGATCAGAGAAAAGAAGCATTTGTTAGTATACATTTCTATACATTCTTCAATCCAGATGTACAAGAGATTAGTTCGGAATACCTTCCTCAGTTTGGCTCGAGGTCGTTTGAACGACTTCAGAAGGGTGCTCCGTAATAGGAGATAGATGTGGCTTGTCCGGATCATAAGCTGGTATAGGCTAAGAGTCGATCATCGAAGTCGGCTCACACTGAGATGGCATGACAATCTCGGAACTCGTAGTATGGTGCTCAACACCAGAGCCTTCTCCAACTTCCTGAGGTTGAGTACCAAGCCTCTCCTTCTCATGAGAAATCATGGAGTCGTGAAGAACCTTCTTTTCATCATCATTGAGTATACGGTTCTCCAGCTCAAATTCATCAAAGGCTTCATCAGGATGCCCTGATTTCTCCTCCTCAACCAGCAGATTCCAGGCAGGATTGAGGCTGTTGTAAGTGACTAGCAGCTCCTCTACCTCAGCCTCAATCCTGCCTTCCGCCAGTCGAACCTTCTCATCAACCCCGGCTTCAATCTCGCGAACCTTTTCCATAGCCGCATCCCTCTCCTTCTGAAGCACCACCGCCTGATCACAGGCTTCTTGCGTGGAGACGTTAGCCGCATCCTTCTCCCTCGCAATTTCTGTGAACTTAGATTTCAGCTCATTAAGCTCTTTGAGGGCTGCGTCTCTCTTGGCAGTGATGGTGGTGTTCCTATGACCCATGTCTTCTATCGCAGTGTAGTGCTCTTGTTTCATTCTGTTCATGGCCGAGTTCGCATCATCGGCCTTTTTGAGAGCTTCCATTTCAGATTTACGGGAAGACTCGGCCTCGGCGTTGAGCACTTGCATAATTCGATCTTTTTGACCCAACTCCTTCTCCAGCTTTTCAATGGCGGCAGCCCGATCGAACGCCACTTTAGATGCTTTCCTCGCGGCCCGAGCTCACTCCTTGTACTGAAAGAATATGTCCGCAACATAATCATGGATAGTATTTTCAGCCGTTGGCAGAATTCTCTTCAGGTGTGGAGGAAAGACGTATCCATCAAAGCAGATGTCGGGGAATTCCTTCCTCATTTGCGCGAGTTTGGCTGCTCCTTCCCCGGTCGAATCAGTCACGACTAGTGTAGTAGTCGAGGAGGCAATTATTTCGGTTCCACGCTGAGGGTTGGATCTAGGAATGTGAGAGGGCGGCTTGGGCCGTGAAGTTTCAGGAGGGCGTGTAACTTGAACTGTGGGCGGTACAGAAGTTCTAGGAGGAGGAGAGCGGGATCGAGACTGGCGTACATATCCCCTATCTCTGTCAGACCTTTCCTGACCGGAATGCCCAGATTCATAATCTCTATCTCCCTCTCTCCTTCGTGGTTCATAATAACGGCGCTTTTTGCGCAAACTACCAAGCACAGAGCCGCGTCCAGACATCGTACCTGAAAAGTAAAATAAGGAGGATTAGTAACCATTTATGACATGCGGTTTGCGGTCAAAGATTGTGTAGTGACGTGAAGAGTGTATGGATGTGTAACCCCCCAGACCAACCAGAAGTGTCGACCACACTGGTAGAAAGGGACTCTCTAACGTCAAAAGTATGCTGCAGTTCATCCAATTCAACATCATGTTGTGTGGACGCGAGGTCCGGAATTGGGAGGTCGGCGAGCCCTTCGAAGGGATTTTCCGCTTGCAGGGGGATGCCTCCGAGATTCTAACTCCTGAAAGGGGTCGGTTTAAGACTACAGATTTCCGCCTCCCAGATTTAGATTGTTTAAAAGCCACTGCCTTGCCTTTTCTCTTTTCCTCATAGTCCGGGTCCCGTCAGCAGGCCCGACCAATGGTTCTTCGTCGGTGTGAGTTCTTTCGGAGTCAGCTTCCTCGATTATAGCGACTTTGGGCTTCTTCCGTTTGACTTTTCTCTTGAGACAGTCCTTAATACGCCATTAAGCCTTATGCTTTGTCTTCGCCCGATCAACCCGAGAATTCTGAGATTCCGGCCCATCAACAGCAGTTCGATATTCCTCTCTTCACTTGGAATTTCTTGGAGAACCCGGATTATCTCTTTATAATAACCACCTTCGGATCGCTGGATTATTGCTGAAAAAGAAAAAGAAATGTGAATTCGATGTCGTTCATAATTGCCTTATCAACAACTGGGGAAAATGACGGTACTCACGTCTGAATAGCCATCTTTTGGCAAATCCTGGAGGACATCGGATGTAAAATCACTCCGACTTGAAGTAGCTAAGTCTAGTCCAAGACCCTATGACCACTTGGTAATTTCTTACAGACTCCAGGAATGTGAAAGATGGACTGTCAGTTCGACTTTTGAAGTTAAACAAATATCTTATATCGGTCATGCGAGGAGGTCGATAGAGGTACTCCATAAACGCAATGAACAAGCTATTGAGCGAAGCATATCCATTCGGGTGCAGCTGAGATGGAGCGATCCCCAGATAAGCCAACACTTCTCTTATATATTCATTGAACGGAGGAAGTGTCCCGGCTGCGCACGCATGGTGATTAAATGTAGTATATCCCTCTGGGCGATTATGCGGTCTGTCATCTGGTCCCGGCAATAATACATCGTCCAACGACAGACCATGCCTTAAGCATATTCTCCCTATCATATCTTCGGAAATATTGGACGGAACAGAGTCAGGTGGACTATTAATGAAGGATGCATCAGGCAACTCGTCCGGGGCTGGACCGATGACTTCGGCCTCGATGTCCGGTATGTCAAGTCTGGGAGGGGTTAGATTCTGAGTTTCTTGTTGCTGCGAACTTGATGGTTCCATAACTAGCTAACTCATGAGAAATCATCATTAGACGATAAAAAGCCCGTGCATTCCCCAGTGTAAAGTGTATGAATGTGTTGTGCAGTGCAAGTGTTATGCATGACTTAAGCAAATTCTGCAGAATTAAAGAAATATGCAAACGACAAGACTTCGAGGTCCAGTAGGAATGACCGTCATCGCTGACCATCACAGCCATACCATCAAGAAATTGGCGATTGATTCGAGTTAAAGTCCATTATCACATTGTTAAGTTATAGTTCCGTCAACGAGCTTCAAAAGGCAGTCAAATATGCAGTTCTGTGTTCAAGTTCAGTCATGCAAGGCAGAAGCTCGTCGGAGTCAAGTGTTCAAGTGTGCAAAATTTTCCTAAGTTCGTAAAAATTTAGGTTGGAATCGGTCGCCGCGTTTCGTTTTCATATCGAGTCAGAGGGACCACACATTTCAAAACCGGCCGCATTCGAATCAATACGTTCGTATCGATCAGTCTGGGATAGGAGTGTTTCGTATTGATCAGGTTCGAATCGATATGTGTCGTATCGATCGAGAGTAAACTAATTCGCATCGATCAGGTTTGTCGATCTCGCATCGATCTCAAAACGCTGGCTTCGCATCGATCGCCGCTCTCGCCTCCATACCGATACGAAATCGCATCATCTGGATCGATTCGAATACTCCCATTCCAGATCGACACGAAACAGAGCTAAAGTGATTCCTCTACATCTCCTTCTTCTCCAAAGAGCCTCAACTCCATGGCCACGCTCCATCCACAACCTTGCTCTCACACGTCCAGATCTCAAATTTATCTAAATCGGTTGTAAAAGCAAGAAGGATGGCTAAGATTTCGAGTCTCATCGTTCTTACCACGATTCTATCATTTAATTACCTGTGTTTAATGTTTAGGTTCGAAGGATTAAAGGATGGGATCGATTCGAAGGCTAGAACAGTTCGCTCTCTCAAGTTTGTAGATCGATACGAAAGCGCAGAGAGTATAAGGCAACAATAAAAGTAAAAAGTGAAAATGGGCTAAGTCCCAGGTATTTATATGGAGCCTAGGGGAAAACTGGGTCGATACGTCTCCCAGTCAACATGACCGGTCGCAATCGGTCAAACAGTGGATCAGTGCGAACGCCCTCTTCGAATCCATCAGACTGTGCTTTCATCGAGGCGAAGTAACCACCGGACTTCATTGATTCGAAGCGCACAACAAAGGCTGCAATAATGACATTAAACTCCACCGATTCGAAGTCTCTATTTTTGCAACCATCGACTCACAGCGGTACAAGTCGATCGATACGAACGCTAATTTCGTATCCATCAAAAGCTCATCGATAAGAACGATCATTTCGTATCCATCGGAGATCATCGATGCGAAGCAGAGTCCACCGCAATTTATGACCATCGATACGAATGAACATTTCATATCCATCAACTTGACCCGCATCGTTATGAGAAACTACTTTTCAACCTTTTTGCATCGATTCAAGAGAGGATCGATACATGAGGATAGTCAAAATCAACCATCAAGCGTTTTTTCAGCTCGAATTTCAAATCGGTTCAGGAGAGAATCAATACAAAATTCGATAACAAGCTAAACTGACAACGACTCGCGAACATGCAATGTTAACGAGAGTCAGCTAATCATTATCACACAACAGTCAATTACAACGGTGCGGAGTGCAACTTTCAACAAGAAATACGATAATTGATCAGAGAAAAATCGCAGCTTGTCAAAGCACATCATGTTTTCCACAAGATGTACTTTGGGGTGTAAATGTTATCCCGCCTTTTGGCAAGGCCAGGATACCAAGAGACTGATTGAAAACCGAGTGATGTCGATGAATTTTGTCCGAGCCCGGATAAGGCTATAATTGATAAGACATGACTAGAAAAGCTAAGAGAACCAACGTTCCAAATTTCAAGTCAATCCGAGTTCGTATGCTCAAGATATGATCAATTCAAGTTAAAGAAGATAACTCCATTTTCGTATCCATCAATGGGCCTTATTTCGTATCCATCGATTTTCAGGTCCACGTATCGATGAGCTTCGTATCGATCAGCCTTCGGCCAAAGAGACTTGTTCGAATCCATCAGATAGTAGTCCGCTTCGTGACAATCCCCTAAGGTCAACTTCGCATCCATCAGAGATTCGATACTTCGTATCCATCAAAAGGCTCCAGTTCGCATCGATTGGTTTCGTATCCATCAAGGAAAAGCCTGTTCGTAACCATCAACCTTCGTTAGCTCGTATCCATCGATATAACTATTATTCGAATCCATAACTGGTAACTACTTCGTATCCATCGAGTCAACAAACTTGGGTGACGTGTCACCCCTCGCAGCGAACAAGGCGAGATATATGGAGTCGATACGGTCAACACGAAGTAAAGACCGGATCGAGGCGAAGTGCGCATGCCACATCATCTCAAGAACACGTGAAGTCATCGACACCAAGGGATCAAGTCGAAGTCATGGAGACGAACCAAACAGCCTTCGAGAAATTCCACTTCGTATCGATCGTATCTCCTGATCCACTGATCCAAATTCAATGAAACTTTCATAGAAGCTTGCATATACACTAAGGAATGTCTCTGCCAAATTTCAGCTCGATTGGATGTCATCTCGATTGATACGAAATGGATTCGTATCGATCACAGATCGAGGCGAAACTTCATAAGATTGGTCGCGTGGGCCCCCTCACGTGCCAGAACGAGTCTCCCAAAGTTTGAGCAGAATCTCAGCCTTCTACGCCTATAAATAGAGCCCCAGAGCCTACAGAAGAAGGATCTTTTGGTTCTGAAGCGTCCAGACTCTGCCGGATCGAGATTTGCCTCTTATTCTTACTGTTCAATTCAAAATCTAAGCTGTAATCCGCTGTTGTTCGCTGTAATCGCTTATAATCATTGAAAGAGAATCAATAAAATCATAAAAACTTCATAGTGGACGTAGGCAACACGCCGAACCACTCTAAATTGATTGTCTACGTATTTACATTTCTGTTTATTGGAGTTTTTGTTAGATAATCTTCATTTTCAATTTAATTTCTTCACTTTTATCTCTTCAAAAACTTCTGAAGAGTGTTGTGCCCATTTTTGGTACAAACAGTAACCAAGTGCCTGTATTTTAATATAACTCTCTCTGGAATAACCACAATGTGGTATGCAAGATTACCCCCTCGATAGATCTCAGAATTCGATGATTTGGCAACAAGGTTTGTGGAGCAATTTTGTATGCAAGAAACTCGCCCCAAGGATGTAATGTACCTATCCAGTGTGATGTAGGCTCCAAGGAAGTCATTGAAAGATTATTTGGAAAGGTTCCATATAGATGTCATGGAAATTAGTAATCCGAATGATCATGGAATGCTAATGGCTATAACAAGGGGGATTGATCCGGAGTTTAATTTGGAGATTGATTAGCCGGCAAGCAACCCGCAACGTTGTGGCACTTGTATGCAAAGGCAACTCAGTATTTCAAAAAGGAGGAAGCCAGGCGCTCTAGGAAGTAGAATGTTGCAGGACCATCTGGAGAAGAAGTACATAGTAATATCGTGGTAAAGCGGTATGGAGAAAGTTTGGGAAACTTTCAAGTGAATGTCCATAATAAACCAAATCAAGAAAAAGAAAGGCGGAGATAGGGGCCGAGAACGAAAAAGGGATTCTGGAAGAGGGAAGCCTAGGATTTCGATGTACGATTCTTACATGCAGTTGAATACGTCCTTGGAGAATATCTATTTTTCTACTTGCAATACCATGCAGTACATGAATCCACCTCCAAAAGAATCAATGGAGAAACAGAAACGGAATAGGAAATATTTTTAGTTTCACGAGTGCTATGAGCACAACACAAATGAATGCAGTCATATCCGGGATGCTATAGAAAGCTGATTCGAGAGAGGAAGTTACAATAGTATGTGAAAGCCCCATAGGATGGCGGGAGGGGACATCTAGCCCCAACCGAGGACAAGCACCACGTAAGGCTAAGGAGCCTGGGCGGACTGGTGGAAGATTAGTAATCAATACAATAGTCGGGGGTCTGCATCCAACTGATAAAAGTTGGCATAAGATGGAGCCCTACGCTAGCGGAATTAAGCATGTGGATTTTGAATGTTGTTCGAATACGGGAGATGGATCTTTGAAAAACAGCAACACACGATGGCAGATGATATTGTATTTAGGAACAGAGATACAGATAAGGTGGAGGCTCCGACGATCGACCCAATGGTCATTTCGGCCATGATCGGTCCCACTTTTGTGAGAAGGATATTGGTTGATTATGGAAGTTCTATAAATATAATTTTTAAGAAAGCTTATGATTAGAGAATGGAAGCAAGGATTGAAAGCCATCTAAAGCCCGCCATGGTTTTAATGGCATTGCAACTAAAGCCGTTGGTTAGGTTGAACTACTTGTGGAATTGGGAGAAGGTAATTGTAGGAGTGTGCGAATCTTGTCGTTTGTTGTTTTGGATATCGACTCTCCATACAACGTTTTTCTAGGGTGACCGGCCTTAGCTGTGTTCCGGGTAGCTCTTGCCCCATGGTGCTTGACTCTGAAGTTTCCGATAGATAATGGTGTTGGAGTTGTTCAAGGTGATCAGGCAACTTTGCATGCTTGTTATGTAGCTAAGTTGAGGGATGCTCAACGCAAGGAGAAAGGTAAGTGTGTAGACAAATCGGTCCACATCCAAGCTGCTGAAGATTGACAACTAGTGCTTGAGCCTTGGCTAGGGCGCCATGGTCGTTTCTATTGAGATATAGATCCGAGGAATGATGAAGAGGAGCCTAAAGAGATCAAGGCTGCACCGGCTGAGCTGACGATTGACATCATTGCCGTGATGACCCATCACGGGTCCTAAAGATTGAATCACAGCTCAGTCCTCCGATGATGAAAGAACTTGCTGGATTTCTTCGAGCGAATCTCAATATGTTAACTTGGACTCATTCTAACATGTATGGGATCTCATCTGCCATTACGAGCCATGCATTGAATATCGACCTGAGGCATGTCCTGGCAAAACAAAAAAGACACGGCATGGATCTGGAGAGATCTGCAATTCTTAAAGAGGAGATGGATAGACTCAAAGATAATGGGTTTATGCGCGACGCCCGCTATCCTAAGTGGGTATCTAATCTTGTACTTATGAAAAAGGCAAATAGGAAGAGGAGAACATGCATTGATTACTCAGACTTCAACATGACGTGCTTGAAAGACAGTTTTCTCCTTCCATGGATCGACCAGTTAGTAGAATCAACCACGGGACATGAATTGCTATCTTTTACGGATGCGTACTTAGGATATAAACAAATCTTGGTGCACATCCCCGATCAAGAGCACACCAGCTTCATTACTGATGTTGGATTATATTGCTATGTGGTGATGCAGTTTGGACTAAAGAACGCAGGAGCAACTTATCAACGATTAGTCGACGGGATGTTTAAAGATCAGATTGGAAAAATGATGGAAGTATATATGGATGATATGCTCGTGAAGTCACGATGATCAAGCGACCACACTAGATGGCAGAAATGTTCGACATCCTCCGACATTACAAGATGAAAATTAATCCTTTGAAGTATTCTTTCGACGTAGCATCAGGGAAATTATTTGGTTTTATTGTTACTGCCCGCGGAATCAAAGCGAATCGCGAGAAGATCTAAGATATTTGCTATATCCAAGCGCCAAAGACTATCAAATAAGTACATAGCCTGAATGGGAAAGTTGCTGCATTAAGCTAATTATTTTCCAGAGCTACCGATAAATGCATTCCTTTCTTTGACCTGATTAAAGAGGAAGAAGGAATTTTGAATGGACACAAGATTGTAAAGATGCATTCCAAGATTTACTGAACTACTTGGAGAGACCCCTATCCTATCGAAGCCAGTGGACCATGAAGATGTATATATCTACCTAGCCATGTCGGTATACGCTCTAAGTGCCGCTAAGCTTCGTGAAGAGAGTCGGATCCAGTGACCAGTCTATTACGTTAGTAAGCGATTGGCGGGAGCTGAAAGGAACTATCCGAAGGTAGAAACACTGGCATACTACTTGCATCACAAAAGCTGCGCCTTTACTTTCAGGCACATCCTATTAATGTTTACATCGACCAGCCGTTACGGAAGGTCCTATAGCGGCCTGAGACTTTTGGAAGGTTACTCAAGTGGAATAATGAGCTTAGTCAATTCGACATCACTTATCTTCCCCAGAGGGCTATCTAGGGTCAAGCATTGGTAGATTTTATAGCAGAATTCACTACATAGGATGATCCCCGAAGAGTAGCGAAGTCCCTACCATATGGTGGAAATTGTATACTAATGGAGCATCCAAAGATCACTATTCTGGAGTTGGAATTGTGCTTGTAACTCCCGAAGATCTGTCAATTTGCTATGCTTTAAATCTTAATTTCCCTGCAACAAACAACAAAGTCGAATATGAGACTCTGATTGCTGGACCTAAACTGGCCAGAGATAGGGATAAAGTTTCTTGAGATCTTTTGCGACTCACAATTGATGGTATACCAACTTAGAGGAGATTACCAAGCAAGGATTAATGGCTTGCTCCATACGTTACCCAAGTTCAAGAGTTGTAGACTGACTTTGAGTACTGTGACATTACGCATATTCCTCGGGATCGAAATAAAGAGGTTGACTCATTAGCAAAATTTGCTAGTACAGGCGATGCACGGCAGACGGGTTTGGTTCTAGTCGAAGTGTTAAATGCTCCAAGTATAAGCCTAATGGAAATCGATCGGGTATTAGAGGTGGAGAAGGAGTCATGGATGACTCTGATTAAAGATTATCTGATGCAGGGAGTTTTTCCCAAACTAAGGAATGAAAAACGACAAGTCCTTCATAAAGCTTCATGATATATCATGCAAGAAGGAATTATGTATAGAAAGGGTTTCTCCGTCCCCCGCTTCGGTGTATCGCCCACGATGAAATAAAACGAGTCTAAAAGGAGGTTCATGAAGAGGAATGTGGTGATCACACTGAGGGCCAGACTCTTGCAAAGAAGATACTCCGTTACGGGTATTACAGTCCAATTGTTAATCGAGATGCTGCTGATTATGTAAGGCAATGTGACAAGTGCTAAATATATTCAAAATTTCCAAGAGCTCCACCGATAGAGATTACGCAAATGTTAAGCCCATGACTATTTTCCATGTGGGGAATATATATTATTAGTTCCTTACTGATTTCTAAAGGTGGTGCAAAGTACGCTGTTGTTGCAGTTGATTACTTCACCAAATGGGTCGAAGCAGAACCTTAAGCCAAGATCACAACCAAGAAAGTAATCAATTTCATTGTCTGAAGCATCATCTGTTGGTTTGGTCTTCCACGAACTATTGTAACAGACAGTGGAACCCAATTCGATAGCGCCGAATTCAAAAACTTTTGTCATCGGCATCATATTGAAAAGAGATTTGCAGCAGTTGCTCACCCTCAAGCAAATGGACAAGTCGAAGCAGTGAATAGAATCATAAAATTCATTATGAAGAAGCGTTTGGAGAAGGCTAGAGGAAAGTGGGCCGATGGACTCCGAACGACATTATGGGCTTATAGGACAACCCACAAGTCTGTGACTGGCCATACTCCATTCGCTCTTGCTTATGGTTCCGAAGCTATTATTCTTATTGAGCTCGAAGTTCCTTCTCATCGTGTGACCTACCATGACCCTAAAACGAACAAAGATCTTCTCTTAGAATCTCTAGACTTTATAGATGAGAAGCATAAAGAAGCTGACTTGAGAGCTGCTACGCACCGGTACTAAGTCGCCCGATACTACAACACAAAAGTCCGACCCAAAACCTTTGAGATCAGTGATCTTGTCTTGAAACGGGTTTTTCCTACCCCATCACACATGAATCCAACCTGGGAATGATCCTATGTCATTGAGCAGAGGCTTGGAGATGGAACTTACAAGCCAGCGACTGTTGATGCATCACACTCCCAAAAGCGTGGAATAACGAGCATTTATGACGCTATTTTACTTAGTTTTTTATTTTTCATTCAGTTGTATTCACTTTTAGAGTTTGCTTTAGCATTTGACTTTTTCGATGTAATAAGACAAACTGCGTCATTTCTTTCCGTTTAGCAAATAAAGTTTTGAACTTCCTCCATATCTATCTTTGTTATAACATACATGTTAGATGCATTAATGTTGACATGTCCAAACAGTTTCCTAGAATTTGGAGCTGGTCAATTACGTTAGTTTCCGGTGGAACTAAACATTTTTACTATGCTGTCAGACCGTTCATTTGATAATTCTCATTTACGACCCGGTAGACAGAGTACATAATGAGGAATCGTATGAATTTATCGTCCGATAACCAAGTTAATCCCCGAGTGATGGGACAGTCATGAATCAAAAGCAATCGTGATACGACCGATTGCTTACTAAGACGAACCCCGGACGCTGGGGGCAAATCAATCGATTAAGGAAAATAAGGAAAATACGATCCAACTATTTTCCGAAATAAATCAAAGTCCCCAAAGATTGGACTAGAGTATAAGCATAAATTGGGTGTGAGTCAACCACCCACCAACTAACTCTTATCTCCAGAATGTGGATATGAGTATAAACAAATAGATAAGTGCAGTTCGACCACTAGCTGTCCTATAAACTCCAACCTGAAACTGACAGGAGGAGTATAAGTTCACTAAAGATGGAGTTCGACCATCCATCTACTAACTTCGCTAACCCGAGACTGGGGGTAGGAGTATAATCACTCAAACCGCTGAATCTGACAGCATAAACCCAGGCTAGAGCCTGGTGTTTGGAATGACTAAGGCCATGACCGAATGGAGGCTTCGGGATTGAGTTAATGGATTACTATCCAGATCTATGAGCAGCGAGTAATGAGTACATTGAATGGAAAATTAATAGCTCAACCACTTTAACAACAGTTCATAGAAACTTTCAAGAGAAAACAAAATCCTTTTATTAACTTTATAAACTTCAAAATGTTTATACAAGTTCATTCCAAAAAAGGGGACCACAACCGCGCAATCATGGCCAACAAAAGAGAAAATGATCGTACAAGTTATGCACATGCAGGGCCGAAGTGATGGCTATTTCTTCAATCTTCTCTTCTTTTTGGATTTTCTGAGAGTGGCTCTTGCTTGTTCGCTTCCTTGATCCTTTAGCGGGAGAGTGTTCGAAGCTTGGGGGGAGTTCTCTAGAAATTGACCTACCGGGTGGAATGACTTGTAATGGGACAAGAATTGGATCATCAATGTCCACGTCGGTGGGTTCGGCTTTAGCATTTCTCTTCAATGACTCCTCCTTCTCGATGCGCTCCTTCATACTAATCTCATCAGTGCGTTCAGAGGTGTCGGTAATCACAACATCATCGCATTCATCTACCGACAGTGGATCTTTAGTCTTGTCTTTATCGAGTGCTCCGATGACTTGAGCATCAGGCCTCGGAACACCAATGGCCGCTGGAATCTCTGTTGATTTAGTTTGTTGCTCTACGGTAGCATCACTTTTAGGAGTTTCTCCAGAACCCGAAAGACCTATGAATGTGTCAAAACAAGAAGATAAGCCTATCACTATTGGGCATGAAGAACGAAACTTCTCCAGAAGTGGAGAGTAAAGTGGGATACCTACATCCGGCTGACTTTCATTTGTCACCGGAGTACTCCCCTTCCAAAATTGGGAAAACACTTTGGATTGAAAATCGGGTCTGTCTGGATAATAACCCAAATCTTTCCCTGGGCCAAAAGAAATAGACGCTCCAGCCGCTTGGAAGGAAGAGGGGCTCGGCAATATTTTTTCTTTACCGCAAGGCGCCAGTGTGTCAAAGTATCAGAGTCTTGCGGCAGTGAGGTCTAGGGGTTCATTTCCACGAAGGATCTCCCGCATTAACTTCTCTTCATCCAAATCGGCTTTGCCGAGCTCTCTCTTTTTCATATCGACAATATATTCCCAGGCTTCGACGAGAGACTCAAGATAACCTTCGCCAAGAAAATTCAATTCGCGGTGGAGAAGGACTTTAGCGTTGTATTTGATGATCAGAGGATCGAACATGTCCTTGATTTCATTCCTACCAAATTCTCTAGCATCCTCCACCCGAGCTTCAATTTGTTCCCTCATCTCCCTACGACCTTCCTCTCTTGCTTCTTCTTTAAAGGCTTCAATTTTAGCAAGTTGTTCATCCGCTTTGATTTTTGGAATCCCGACTTCGACAGCCTCCTCGCAATATCTATGTGATTCTTCCTGAGCCTCAATCTTTTCTTCCCTTTCTTTCTTAAGAAACTGTTTAAGCTACTTAATGTGGTGGGCAAGATATCTTTTTCCTTTTGCATGGAATCCTTTTCTAAAGCAAGTGCATCGCTGCGACTGAGGGTAGCATCAAGTTCCTTCTTATGTGTAGCTTTAAGCGACCAACTGCTTCAGATGTTTCTTTAGCGCTTTTTTCCACCTCAGCCAGTTTTGTTTTCAGCTTTGAATCTCATTGTCTTGGTGGTTGATTATGTCTTTCTCATAGATCGCCTCTGGCTTGAGATGATCTATCTTGTGCTGTCGCTCGATGGATACTTCAGATATATTTTTCACTAAGTGTTGGAACGACTCATGCTGCACTAAAACATCATTGACGCATGCAAGAGAGCTGGCTTTGGCATTTCCTGGAATAGTGTGAATTGAAGGAAGCAACTTGAGCCCATTGAAGCCAATTTTTTGGAAATTGATCTTAAGTTTGGCCAATTTCTCCACTGTGGAAGTTTCAGGGAGATCGACCGGTAAAGATGGATCGGAAGTGACAAGTGAACGCTTCTTGACCTGCGATCATGAGATTTCATAGAGCTAGAAGAGCCAGAGTATTGCTCATGTGGTACGAAAACTTGAGGCCCTTGAAAAGAAGTTTGATTACCACCGTGAACAGGAAAAACAGGGCTGGCCTTCCTAGTGGGATAGCTGAGACATAAACCTATGCCTAGAGGAAGAAGATTCTCTCGAACGATGAGTACTTCTTTCTCGATCATCATTCCTCTCTCTAAGTCTACTCACGTCTGGATCCATATTGAGTTGAGGAGCCTCTTAGGTGATCAAAAGTCCAAAACTGAGTCATTGCACCTGCAAAGACCAAATGAGAACATGTAAGTAACTATTATGCGAAGGATTTATGAAGAGCATGTGGTGGAATATACATGGTTTTGAGTGTCCTAGTGTCCCCCTCCAAACAGACCAGTAGTTGTAGCCTTTCTTATGGGTGTTTACTCTCCTCTACCGGTAGGAAGAATGCCTTCACCACTCCTTGTAGGAGAATTGATCCCCTCGATGTTGATGTTTGGAAAGTCATAGGCCATAATGTCATCGGGAATCTGGAGATTTGAAAATCTTTTCAGCTAACTTTCTAAGTGTCGAGAAGATGATTCTTCATCAATAGAAGTGATGACAAATTCTGGATCTGCAGTAGTTTTTCTTCAGCGAAGTTTATATTCCAGCTTCTTCTTTCTCTTGGTTGGCATTCGGGATTGCACACCTTATGACGGTTCAACCATAGGCTCCTTGCCTGGGCCTGCATTAGCATCATTGGGTTCATTAGCCTGGGCATCCCTAATCTCGCTTTCTTCAATGTCATCCCGAGTATCTTCGTCTGGGGGCACTACAAGATTGTTGACATCCCTTTCTTGCTCTACGACGTTTCTCCGTAATGCTACACTTCCGAGGAGCCCAACGTTGCGACCATCTTCCAACAGCCCGAATAGAGATGGTAACTCATCAGTTACGAGAAGTTTGTGTCCCTGTCTTCAATAGGGGTAGTGCGAATAGCGGAGACCGCTCTTGAAAAATTAATGCCCTCAAGACATGGGCGAACACCTATAGAAATTCTAGATGTTAGTGGATTCAAAGTATGATTTAGCTTGACGAACTTAAGAATGAAGTGAAGGAAACACTTACGTCCTTCTAGCCAATGCATCGTGAATCCTGACGGACACCGAACATGAAACCCCTTATGTTTGAAAAGAGAAAGTTTATTTCAAGCAGCGGTCAGGACTTGGCAGTTAGATGAAGGCTAATGGAAGACGTAAGAAAGACTTCCTGATCGTCGTTTAAAGTTGTAAATGAATCTTATGTCCACGAGGGTCGGTGGGCGAAACAGAACACTCATGAATAATATAAAAGTTCCATGGAGGAAGGCGTAACTGTTCGGATGGAGTTGAGTGGGAGCTATTCCAAGATATCCTAACATCTCCCGGATAAACGAATTGAAGGGCAGTATGCATCCGGCCCAGCACATAAATTTGTTGTACACTGTGTACCCTCCAGAGGTAAGTGAGGCTTGTCCTTTATCGGGGGAACCAGGACGTTTATGAAGGGCATCCTCACCAATTTGGAAGGCTTGAGAATCTATCGGGTTATCTAAGAGAATTACACCTTCTACTACGTTAGGAGCAGGCTTACATCCTCCGTTGAAAAGGACCGGAACATTGAAAAGGGTTGACCGACGGGCCAGAAACTTCCATTTTTTGACTTGTTGACTAGGAGAAAGTCTGCTTGATATAGTCGCGGAGCTCGATTTTGCTTCGAGGTCGCTATGTTACGGAGCCAATTCAGAAGACATTACAGATAAATGTTCTGTGCGTCTGAACTCCATAATAACTATACTCGGTAGATAATCGAGATCAGGAAAAATTACCCGTTCCCCCCATGTTAAGTGTGAACTAGTGCGATGTAGTGTTGTGTATAACAGATATAAACAGCTTAAAATCAGAAAAATGAAGTTAAAGGACATGGCTTTAGATTCCGACTAGAGTGACTGTCATTGCTGACTGTCTCAACTGACAAGGAAAAAGATTGATAGGTTGTGAAAGCTTTGAGATTGACTATCGGTGTATCGAAGTGTGAAGTTTGTCGTTCAAGTCCATATGCAAGTTTTCAGTCTATGTTGAAAGTTCCAAGGATTTGATTGTTCAATCTCAATTCCGATAGTGAATAGCAATTTTTGTTCATCGTCATCATATGTCCAAGTTCGTTGAGGTGAATTGGTGGTAATTGTTAAAACAAGTAAGGTTAGATTAGGTTTTAAGTTCAAAGAACCCCTTATGCTGTCCCTATATACTGAACCCTCCATGCCGATCCCTATCCCAAAGCCTCTCGACCGATCCTCTCTTCAATCTAAAACCATGATCCCTTTCCTTCTACAAATCCTACCAATCCCTCTCTTCTTAAACCACCGATCCCTTTATTTTGAACATAGGTTTGCCAATCCCTAATTACGCCGACACCTCTATTAGAACAAAGCAAGCCGATCCCTCTATCTTGCCGTCCCCTCATCAAGCCACTATATCGATCCCTTGTCATCAAACGAGGGGTCGGTCTATGTCCAAACCTCCAATACCGATCCCTCCTCCATTCCTTCCTTTTCTTCCTTCTTTGACATTCTGCCGAACCCAATTCCTTTCCATACCTCATCTTCCACAAGCAACCTGAGCTATCAGCCATCCACCTTGCTACACGCCATACCATCATTGATGGAGTAAGATCCATTGCTTTGACTTAAAATGAAAGCAAGATGGGAAACTTACCTAGGTACATCGAAGATGAACCATAGAGAAAAAAGGGAAAATACAGGGTTACTGATTAATTGGAAGGCGGAGCGACAATCTTAAACTAATTACGGAGATGTATTTTCTGATTAGAGTGATGGTCAAGTGGAAAAGTAAGGGGCCGAGTTTTCTTTTTTAGGCAAATAGGGGGTTCAAAGATAGAAGAGTAAATTAAAGGAAAAAGAGTGAGAACAAAAGAGAAGGATATAATGAGCTTATATGAAGAAGTGGAGGGGGATCGGCTATGCACTTGGCATAGATGGGACGGATCCATTAAAGTCATGCCCACCCCTATTAGCATGCACCCAAAAAAGGGCTCGGCATAACATATGCCAAACCCTACAAATGTTTTTAAAAAAAATTGGAGAAAGAGGGATCGACATAAAAAGTACTAATCCCTGTGAGCATAAAGACAAAATAGGGAAAGAGAAGAGAAAGAGAGAAAGGGATCGGCTAAACACATGCTAATCCCTACAAATAAAAAAAATGAAAATGAAAATGAAAATGAATGAATGAAAAAATGATTATGAAGGTTCGGCTATAAACATGTACATACAAAATGCAAGAAAGTTGGCAACGACCCGTGAACTTACGAGCACGTACAGGAGCCAAAAACAAAAATGGGTATATGATTGTGCACGTAAATGACCTGAAAATTCAATTCTTTTGAAATCGACAAAAAGTGAATCAAACTTGAACCTTCAAGTTAGGGGCTGGGCTAGATAACAAAAGCTTATTAGTCTCATAGATCCAGACTTACATATCAATTGACAGAATATAGCAGTAGATTTATGCTATCGGAAATTGACCAAACGTCATGGCAATTAATATGAAATTCAGCACCTTAGAAAAAACAATTTGACAAAGGAATAGCACACATTCAGGAAGCTAGATGGACCTCTTTTCGATGATTCAAACTTGCTTTGATTCAAAGCACGCCATGTTCATCACAAGATGTACTTTGGGAGGCAAGTGTTATCCTACATTCTAGCCCGACTATATTGAACTGATTGTACGAGTTAGATCTGACTTCCATCAAAGCTGATGAATCCAGAATGATGATTGATGCCCAAAGTCAGGCACAATTGCATATAAAACATTCTGGATAAGGACGTACGTCGCATCATAATTTCTAAAAAGTATAAATTACAAGATACTAAAAAAGCATCTTAGGTTGTAATTCCAAAAGCCATCATTTGGTTCCCAACGAAATTAGGAGTCCCAGAATTGGTATTCGAGAGCATGCAGTCCGAAGGGATGCACTAGGGCATAAACCGAAACCAAGATTATGAACCAACTAAGGACAAGAAGATTAGCCGAAAGAAGAAACTGCCGGAAGCAGTAGTATCCAAACAACTCTGAACAATCAGCGGCTCAAACAGCCCAAACCGAGATCAACGGTTAGAATAGACGAAAGGAATCAAATAAATTAGCTGTTCAATGACTATGGACATAACTTTTCATAGAAACGATTGCTGTAGATAAGCATGGTTAGTGAGCCATAGGAGGTGGAGAAATGGGGGATAGAATTGGAGGAGTGGAGTTTGCTGGAAGTTAAGGATGATTGGGGATGGAGAAACGAAGGCTTGGGAAGTAAGGAAATAGAGGGACAGAGATTCGAGGCCTCCTTCTAGCGCTAAAAATGTTACTGCGTATTTTTGTCTACACTAACATCCCAAGGTTCGGAGATAGGTATCTGAAAGGAGAAGGGAATGTTAGGCCTGGCAGAGGGGGAGTGCCAAGACGTGATGTGGTTGAGCCTGGGGTCCGAAGTATTGAATCGTAGAGTGACAGTAGTTAATGCAGAAAAAGTAAAATATGGAAAGTAGACGATACCGATACTTTTATAGTGGTTCGGGCCGAAGAGTTACAGCCATTGTCCTTCCTTCTTTAGTTGCTCTTATATATATAGCTATAAGGCTAATTATATTTGATTCGAGCGTTTTTGCTATTAATGAATTTGAGAGAAGAGTTCTAATATAGGAAAGTACAATATATTTATATCAATTATTTTTTTGTCCCCTTTGTGGTAGTAAGTGGTTTTCTATTTGTAGTGGATTCGGAGCTCTCCCATTGGTGTAGGATCTTTAGTTTGGATTGATGACCTAGCCTGCTACAAGCGGCTCTGATTCAAACACTTGTTGTTATCTGGTTGAAGGTGATTTGACATGGATTGCTGATATGGACATAACTTTTCACAAAAACGATTCATAGGAAGGGTAACGACCATTTGAAGCTTGGAGTGGAGTCCTTCACAGCAGTCTCGACTTGTATTGATTCAATGCAACATTACATTTGAAACGAGACGTACTTTAGGGGGCAAATGTTATCCAGCCTTTTAACCAGGCAATGTTCAGACATATTGGACAAGTCAAACTTGGAGTTATCAAGGCAGGAAACCCAGAGAGATAGCCCTAAAGTCCATAATCCAAACACAAACAGAGTCTCAAGGCCACTACCAAAACAACCCAAGACGAAAGCAATATAGATCCACCCAAGTTATGGGTATGTACCGATCTGCGCCCATAGTCGGTACCAATCCTACTTACTTCCATAGGTGAGTACTACCTTTTGCCTACAATCTCTACTCGATGCAAAGAGCCTATTCCAAGTATTGTTTTGTTGATTCAATGCAATTCTCTATCAATCCCTACGAATACTCGAATCAACAACTTTGTCCTTTCATATATCTAAGTGTTGGACTTAGAAACAAGCTAACATTTGTGCAAACGACTATGGAATCACAAAGCTAACCATAAGAAGATCCAACACAAAGAGTTGAAGGTGACCATATTGGCTATTTTATGGGTCGGTATTGATCCATCCCTATGGATCGGTACCAACCCATACCTTTCAGATGATGTAGCAACCTATTTTCAAAGGGAATTGGTCTAAAAAATGGAGAACGATATGGAGATCTTTTGTGCGACATTAGGCTCCCTAGCTCTATAAGTAGGAAGTTATGGCTCATTTTTCAAGATCTTTTAGCTCTAGTTCTACTCTACTCTATATTCTTGTAATTTTGGTAAATGTCGGAGCTATACCAACCCACAAGAATCTTTGCCTGTAACCAAGTGATAATCGATAAAAATCACTAAGTGGACGGAGGACAAGCTTTTTCAAACCACTGTAAATCATTGTATTCTCTTTTCTTCTCATTTTTATTTAATATTCTTCATTTTAATTCTCTACTTTAACTTCTAAGTGTTTGTGCCTTTTTTGGTCCAAACAAAGGTCAAACAGAAAATATCGATGTTACTAATTTACATAGTTCTCTCGACTTAACAATACTGTGGATCTTTAATATGATAGCTCCACTTTGATTATAGTCAAATCACGGCATGGAATCCTCTGAGTGACTATCGTTGGATTAAATGGAAGTATTGGAAGTGAAGCACTATTTTAGAGAGGATTCGCCTCTTTGGTTATATAGGGTCAGTATCATGGTCAAGTCAACTCAAAGTCAAAGTCTCTAGTCAAAGCATTTCGGTTAATAATAATTCTTATTATTGAATGAATGATTTTATGTTTGGACTATAGAGTTGAATATGTATGATGTTAGAATTTTGACCATACCAAATTCCATATGTCCGAAGTCATATAGTTTTGATGAAGAGAATTGGTGTAAATAAAAGTCATAATTGGGTAACGCTTAATAAAGTAAAATTGGATTTTACTGAAATCAAATAAGCAATAAATTTGGCTATAATGTCATACCACTTGTCAAGTGATGTGTGAACATTAATGTTCGAATTGTTCGACATTAATCGCTGACCAAATTTACACCTAAAGAGTCACACTGCAGAAATGTTGTATACTTCTTTAACCACCTTCTTTAATTAAATTATAATTGTTATAAATTAATTAATATTTATGAAATATTAATTATATAATTTTTTTGATATGTTGAACAAAATTATACAGTGCATTTATAATGGTTATAAATATGCTAATCGGTATACGATATCAATATGCATTTGAATTTGATTCAAATTGCAATAGTTTTTCATTCGGGCTTGAAATAGGCTTAAGGCCCATTTGGGACATGAATTTTTGGTTAAGAAAGGCTAAGATGGATGGTCATATGATGGCTAGAAGTGGAGGCTTTTTGACTTGTTAAAAGGAGGAAATGGTAAGGAGAAAAACTAGGTCCATGGTATTTGTTTCACTCCTTTGATCTTCCTTTATTAAAGCAACATGTGCCTTAATTTTGAAGAGACTTTTCCCATCTCCTTGCTGCTATTCCTGGCTGAAATCCATCAATTTCAAGCACAAAAAATCTAAGTTCAAATACATATCAAAAAAGTTCAATCCGAACAATGGTGATAGACAATTTGGAGCTGGCATCTTCCTAATTGTGAATCTAATTCAAACAGCACTCAACTTCGTTTCAACGTGTCTTAATAGGCCATGGGAAAGGTAACTCTCTAATTTACATTCATTCACAATAAATGGTTATTGTGTAATTGTTATTGCTCAAATACATCAGTTATATATTATTACTGCATTATTAATTAGGTGAGCAGTATGTGAAAAAATGCATCAGACGATAGATATGCTCCGTTGTTTGATTGCATATCTATCTGTCGTTAAATCCTATATCGTCTCATTTCACATCAGGCCATAGATATGCTCCCTCATCTGATATGCACTAACACAATCAAAAAAACCATATGTTGTCTAATATTGTAGTATCATTTCTAGAATTTCCTATTATATATGTTCGACTGATATGATTAACTGTTCACAGAATGAAATAAAAGAATCGCAATTTTATTTAAACAAATATTTTATTTCAAATTTAATTCAAATACAATACAACTTTCACTATCACTTTACTTACATTTTCAAATATAATACATCTTTCACTATCACTCTCATATATAACATTTTTTAACTCACACTCACCCGAGTTCGTTTTTGATGTTGATGTTGATCTTTATTTGCTTGCTCCAGCTTATGTCCAGTCATCTCCTATACATATCATGTAACCAATGCAGTAAAATGGAAAAGGGAAAAAAACCTAAGTTGCAAAAATAAATTGAATTTGAATATTAATATTGCCTCAGTTTATGAGTTTTTTTCTCTTTATGTTTTAGACAGGGACAAATATATCTATGCACGGACAACTTATGATATGCACAGTGTATCACTGTGAATATCACAAGGATGAGCATCGATCAAATCTCACGGACTGTTGCAAAGGTCAAGCCTGAAGGCTTAATACAATGCAAATGTGCATAAGGTTAAGCCCAATCCTCCTAAGGCTCAACTCAAGTACAATACATATACAAGTACAAATTAGGCGGCAAAATAATCAAAACAAACTATTACGGAAAAACAAAATGGTTCAGCTCAAAGCACATCCAGGAATCAATTCAAAATGTTTCAACTCAAAATGGTTTTGCTCAAAGCACATCCAAGAAATGCAAACAAGACAACTAAGCAAATAAATAAGTGCAAATGTGGTGAACAAGTGCAAGCTAGTGCTAGTGCAAATATAGTAATCAAGGGACAGTTTCAAAATAGGAGCAGCAAGACTCAAGTACATGGACATGGACATGAATAAGGCAGTGTGCAAGTAAAAGAACGTTCATACATATATACATACATACATTTGTATGTATGTATACATATAGAAGTTAAAACAAGGCAGTGTGCTACATGGACATGGACATGAACAAGGCAGTGTGCAAGTAAAAGAACATTCACATATATACATACGTATACACATATATACACATATATCTCAAAACATATATGTACATATATACACATATACACACAGATATCTCAAAACAGAAATATGAAAACACATATATCTCAAAACACATAAACTCAGTGTCTAGCATCGGACAAAACACTTCATTTCAGTTCAATGAGGATCAACATAGAAATTTAACAAGTCAAAATCAGATATTCGAAATTAAACCACAACTAGAATTATCCAAATAGAACAAGTGCACACACATATACATACATATGTATGTACGTATGTATATATATATACATGGAAGTTCAAAACATACATGTATGTTATCCCACTACTTGATATAAACCATACATGCATTAGTTCAAGTCATACATGTACATGCAGTAAACAAGTGCAAGTGCTCAAGAGCAACATGGATATACATGTGTATGCAGCAAACAATTCAAGTCTAAGTGCTTAGGTGCATAAGTGCAAGTTCAAAGCATACATGTATATACATGTATATGCAGTAAGCATACATGTGTATGCAGTAAACAATTCAATAATTCAACTTAGGTGCAACATGGACCAGCAAGACTCAAGCACTAAACAAGGCAGTGCACTATGTTCATAATGGTATTTCTATTGAAAAAGGCGGTGCACCTCCTTGACAACACTCAAGCATTGAACATGGACTAGCAAGACCAGCAAGACACACATATATGCTTAAGACCAGGCAGTTCAACATGCATGCATCAAAACATCACATAAGACCAGGCAGTTCAACATGCTCAAACTGATATAAACATACATATATATGAAAACATACATACATATATGTAGATATAAGAACATTCACACATATATACATACAAATGTATGTATGTATATACATGAAAATGCACCTTGCACATCCAAGAAATGAAAACAAGACAACTAGACAATGATTCAAGATAATGCACATTCACACATATATACATACATATGTATGTATATACATGGAAGATATTTCACAAACCAGACTCAAAGGCCAACAACATGTCAGTAATGGTACAAACATTCACACACATATATACATACATATCTATGTATGTAAATACATGGAAGTTCAATCTATCGAGAATACAACAAGTACAAGGCAGGGACATGTGTACACATGAACTCAAATGATCAAATGAGTTGAAAGAACTCAAATGAAGTGATCAAAGTTGAACTTAACTTCTCAAAATCAAACAATGAAATTGTAAGGTGCAAGAATCAAATGAATAGGAATCAAAAGGACATTTACACATATATACATACATATGTATGTATGTATATACATGGAAGTTCAAAACATCCACTAACTCAGACATGAACTAATAAAGCAGCAACCAAAGTTTTCACCATCACAAGACATATATCTCAAAACATAAATGTACATATATACACAAATCTAAAAACAGAAATCTAAAAACACATATATCTCAAAACACATGAACTCAAGTGGAACCCAGATATGCTATACACACATATATACACACACACACATATGTACATATACACAAGAACTCAAGTGAAACTCGGCAAAGAAGTACATGGAGTTCAAGGCAGTGCACATTGCCTTATGAAAATAAGCATCAATGATAATCAATATCGAAAACTTAGATAAGCATGAGGCAATTATAAACCAGATAGCAAGCTCAAGTGCAAAATCAGATAATACTAACATCTATTAGATTTTAAAATCAGTAATAAAGTAACCAAACCCACAAGTATACCTGTATTCACGAAATATAGGGTTTTAGATTAACCCAAAATCATCATTGGCATACCAATTTTTAACTCATAGCATCAAAAGTCGAGAATGCAACAAATCAATAAGGGGCAAAAATCATGCCGAGTAGTTGAATTTAGATATCATTGACTCATGAAAAAAATTGATTATGAAACCCTAATTTTTGAAGGCAACTCAAAGACAAAATGAGTGACCTGAAGCAAGCATTTAGAAGAAACCATAATTTACTAACCCATGTTTTGAGAGGGAGAAAGTACGGGGTTCTCAAATTGAGAGGGAGAAGCAAGTGCTTTGAGAGGAACGAAGGTAGCCACGAATTGGAACGCCATTTTTTTCTTTTACAAACGAAAGAATTGAAAGAAGGAACGAATTGGAACAAAGGCGGCCATGAAATAATATTGTGAAAATTGAGAGGGAAACCCAAATTTTAATAAGGATCCCAAACCAAATTTTTGATAGTTTCAATCAAACAACAAATAAGTATTGTTTGAAAAAATTGTTGTCTGATTACTGTTGTGTCACACAATAAATGATTTTTCCATGTGTTGTGTGAAAAAGTGGAATAGCAGAAAATCAATCATGTGTTGTGTGATCACAGTTGTCTGATTCACATTGTGGCATAGTGGAGATTCCCTATAGGTAATAGTATTGTCACAATAATGATTGGTTATTTGCATAAGTTTAAATAAATTACATACACATATATTTGGTTAATAATCTAATGTTCTATAACAAATTAAAGTATTTTATGTTAATATTGCAATAATATATATATATATATATATATATATGTGTGTGTAAATCAATTTATTTACATAATTTATGTCAAAGTGTATATATACATCTATATTATACAAATTTGATCTAATAATTTCTAGTGTATATTTATATTAATTATGAATTTAGCGATCAATTTTTCTTTTTAATTTTTAGGTATTTTTAATATTATTTAATCAATATAAGATTTAATAAATTCATTAAAATTAAATCTTGTTTCGAAAATTCAATGTCAAATTTTTTAAAATTAGTATATCATCACAGAAGTTCATGGCAAAAAAATTAAATTTTTTAACCATGTTTTTATATTATTAAAAATTATTTTAAAATTTTGCCAAATATTATTTAATTAATAAAAAAATTCTTTTACTTAGAAAATTATGGAAAATTTTCAAACCCTTAAAATACGATTCTTGATTTTAGAAAATTTTTAAATTTGATATTTTATTATATAATTATTTTATATTATTTATTTATGACAGTTTGACTAATTAATTCATATTAAATATATATTAATACATTAAAATTATAATAAAAATGGATCAGTAATGTATTCTAATATGGAATGTTAAAAGTAAAACAAATTAATTTATATATATATATATATATATTATAATACATATTTACATTAAACTATTATATATATATATATTTACGCCATAATTATTTCATTCTAATACGTGCGTATATATATTTCAAAAAATTCATTTCATTAAATATATAATTTTATATACACACAAACATAAATATATTTACAATATAATATAGATATACATTTATATATCTATAGTAGTTTTCAAAATATATATCTACATATACATATGTAATTAATCGGATATATATATATTAATTATAACTATATGCACATATTTGGACAATATACAACACATATAGAATGAGCTGATGTGTCAGTTACGATGTAAATCTCAGCATCTATATATAGGCAGGTTACACCTTACACGAAATATTACACATGCACACATATATACATATGTATATGATACGTATGTATACTTATATATTAAGTAAAATAAATCATATAAATTTCAAACAACAATTTATATATATAAATATATGATTTTATTTAAATCATATTTAGAAAGTTTCTAAATAAATTAGACTTCATAGGTCCAACAATGATCTAACGGTGTAATTTTTTTTAAAATCCACCAATATCTTCCGTCGTGGGCCGACCTAATTCTAATAATGATATTAGAGCCCAATAGCCTATGAGGTCTAATTAGTCATGTTAGGGTTAACTAATTAAGCTCAGAATCTAAATAGTAGGGTGTCTAGAAAGGTAGTGTCGAAGGATTGAGTTTGGGTAATTTAGTACTCTGCCCTACTAAGCTACCAGTCTAGTCCGAACAGATATGTGAACCCAAACGGTTGCCCCTAATAGAAGAGACCTAATTTGAATTGGGCCTTGGGCTAATTTTCAAAATTATTTTGAAAATTAAAATAAGATTTTAAATTTAAAAGTTCAATTTAAAATAAGGTATACATATATTTTAAAAGTCATAATATAATAAAGTTTTCAAAATGTTTGAAAGTATATATATTAATTTTAAAATTAATTAATTAGATTAATAAAAGAAATTAATTAAAGAAGTTAATTAATAAAGTTATATGTGCATGTATTGTATATTATGGCATTGTTATGATATTTTAAAATGTTTAAAATAACATAAGTAAACATGCATGCATAAGAATTAAAATTTGAAATTAATACATTTTAATTAAAATTGTTTAATTAAGTAAATTAATTAAAGGCTAATTAAATAAGTAAATTAATTAAAGGTTAGTTAATTAAATAAATTGATTAAAAGTTAATTAATTAAATAATATATATATGTGTGTGTAATAATATAAAGCTTATAGTATGTAGTAAATATTTACTATAAATGTTATATTAAAATAATATAAAATTAATTAAAATCTTAATTAAACAAGATTAATTAAATAGGACTTAACTAATATAATGTTATACATAAGACTATTATATAGGTAATATGAAATATAAAATTATATAATAATAAAAATTATATAATATGAAATTATAAAATGAAGGTGGAACACTAAAGAACCCTAATAGACTTAAGGAATAAATACATATGCAAATGTACATATACCGTGATTTCCGATGTGTCCAATACTTGAATCATGAGGGTATTCCATAAGCAATACATTATTCCATAAGTCGATATCACTCGATATAATATATTGAAGATTATGGATCTTCAATATAATGTCGTCCTCTCCCATATACATATTAATAAATTACTTGCATACTCCTTAGTTGGTGAGCAAACTCAAGTTAGGGATGTTATGTGTAGTATTATTAATATATTGAATAGATGAGGTAAGATAACTTTATCTATTTGTTGAGAAAACTCAAGATACATATACTATACTTAGGTCATCGCGATATGATAGGTACAAGTGGATAACTACTTTCAATCTGTTGAGCAAGCTCAAGGTCGAAATGTGATTGGGACAAAGAACCATGGGTTAGGAGTAGTTTGCAATACAATGGATAAGGAGTGATCCATCGTTTATGGGGCTAT
The DNA here is from genome assembly GCA_030737815.1 of Allium fistulosum. Taxonomy (NCBI): domain Eukaryota; kingdom Viridiplantae; phylum Streptophyta; class Magnoliopsida; order Asparagales; family Amaryllidaceae; genus Allium; species Allium fistulosum. Next base: position 15,083,971 of record JASFAW010000014.1, read on the forward strand.
GACCACTGCAAGAAATTTTATTTTTTGTGGCGCACAAAAACGCTACCAAAACTTATGGTAGCATTTTGATAAAGGCCGTGATAAAGCCTGCAGCTAAAAATCCATGATTTTTAGTTGCATTTATTTCAACGCCACTATAAATCCTTTTATTGCAGCGTTTCTCAAACGCCTCCATAAATCTTATTGTAGCATTTTAAAAGCACCACCAAAAGGTTTTTTGGTGCTACCAATAAACTTTCCAACTTTACCCCTACTTTACGGTTGAGTTTACTCAATACCACTATATGTATTTCTATAGCGTTTTTGAAACGCTACTAAAAGTTGTTGATCATTTTGCACCTTTTTTCATGTTATTATTTCATGTTGATGGTCTATTTTGTTTCTACTATATCAATAAACAATCACTCACATAATCATCATATTCAAACAATTAAAAAAACATTTTAATCATATAATCAAATAAGATATCCATAACCATTCTAATAAAATAGTTTTTTGATAAAATGACCAAATTCACATACAATAACCATTCGTATACAAATTTACACACCTAGTACTAATAAAATGTTATACCAAACCGGTGCTAACAAAACGCTTGACTACCCATAATTCTTTGTTGCATGCACAAGTGAAAGCTAGCACCATAAAAGTCCAACCTTGCTCCCTTCGAAAATCCAATGCTGTAATGACCCACCTTTTTGGACGGTTTAAATCGACAATAAACCACACATGTCAACTCAAACCATTCAAAATGGAGGATTGTTATGGGGTGAATAGGAAAAACAGAGAAAGAAAGAAAACAAAACACAGAATCTCATAGTGAAATGACAAAATATAATAATCAAATAAACAGTTCATGGAGCTGTTTACAAATAACATTTGATTACCCTTTTACAATACAGCATCAGAGTACATAAAGCAGGAATAAATAAATAATGCAGCGGAATAACATGATGCAGTGGGATAAATATAAAAAATAATATAGTGTACAAATCTCCATCTTCGTCCTCTAGAAAGCAGTCTTCGATACACTGAAAAGCTCAGACTAACCCGAGCGAATTGAAAAGATAAAACACTCGAGTCAGAACTAAAAGATCTTATGTAAGTTAAATTAACAATAAATAAATATGAGTGTAATGATGTCAGAGATGTTTACGGGGTTTGACATCTCCTATCCAGTGTCAAACGTGAATGTAATAACTTAAGAGATGTTCGGGGTTCCATCTCCTAAGGATCTGTTAAACTATCTACATACATGGTACAATACGCTATTATAATAGTGTATACAATAAAGTAATGTATTAAAATAGCGTTAAGGCGTTACCCATATCTCCCTTAACACATTTTTATATATTCCCGTAGTCTATATAGTACAGTAATTCCTCCGTAAACTGGAGGACTATCGGAGGGAACTCCATAGGTATGGTACAAACCAAACTCGTAGAAGGCGCGATAAGGCATGTGACCAGGCATGCAAGGCAATGCCCAGGGTAGAATACTACCATTTTGCGGAGCGACCTCACAGTGCCCGATAGGAGGAGCGACCTCACTTGGCCCGGCATGGCTCCTGTTTTAGTCACATCTAAGCTAACTCACGGGAGTCAGGGCTAAGTAAATACCTCATATAGAATCATTCACCAAACCATCCTACTTCATTTCTAGAATCTCCACCACGTACATAGTTGTTAAAGTGGTTTTCGGTATTGGTAGAGAGTATGACGATATCTGATCCCGGTCTCTTTAACAACCAAACGCTTATTTCACACTGGATGGTTCTTTTACATTTCCAAAACTGATTCATAATTGATATTAAAATATCATATTCCATTCAAACCATATCACTTTCGAAATCATATTCACTTTCGAAATCATATCACATTTGAAATCGTATCACTTTCAAAACCATATTCACAAAATAGGTTAAACTCTAATGTCAAAATCATCATATTTACTCAAATATGTCATTTCACTAGAAAATATAATTTCAAATTCCAACTTTAGGTTATAACATCATTTAACCATATTCGCTTTTAAATCAAGGATTTAAATATAAACACTTCCACTTTACACAGTCTGAAATTTAGAAAATAGTTTAGATAGTTATAATAGTTTAGCATAGTTTAAAATAGATTTCTAAACAGTTTAAAATATTTTAAAATAGTTTAAAAATGGATTGAAATAGTTTTAAATAGATTTAAGATAGTTTAAATAGATTTAAAATAGTTTAAAAAGATTAAAATAGTTTAAATAGATTTAAAATAGTTTAAAATAGATTTAAAATAAATTAAAATAGTTTAATTTGATTAAAATAGTTTAAAAATAGTTTAAATAGATTAAAATAGTTTAAATGTTGAAAATCTTAATAATCAGGATTTTAAAATAATATATTTTTAAATAGTTTATATTAAAATAATAAATTTGAAACTAATATCAAATTAAACAATTTCTTTCATTTCAACACATCTGGACCATGTCCAGCTTTCAAATCAACAAACTAAATTTTGTCTTTCAGTTCAGATTCTCATTTAAAACCATTTAATCAATATCGATTTCAAATCCATGTTCGAACTATAAATTTTAACTATTTCAAATTTAGCAGACTTCGAAGTTTAAATATTCAAATATTTCAATAACTCAATTTCGATAAATTTCATTTATACTTCAAATCTAACCTTAAATTTTCAGTTTAAACCAATTCCAATTTCAGCAGTTAAAAACTCGAATTTTCAAAAATAATTCAGTTTATATAAATCAAATTTTCTTCAAAATATCATTTAACTAAATTCAAAATTTAAGGATTTAAAATCATTTAATTTAACCAATCTGGTGTCCGTATATAGTTTTCTAACTTATGGTCAAATAATACGGATATTTATTTTTTCAATCCGCAATATTTTATATTTATGGATATATATCATTTCAACCCGAAATCCTGAATTAACATTCAAAATCCATAAAATCACTCAGGTATATCGTTTCAACCTATAACGATTTTTCCCTAATCTATAGATCGTTCGGGTATGTATCATTTCAACCCATAGTGATTTTCTAGCAATGACTAAGGGAACTTGCAGTGTTATAACATATAAAAAATATAACATCCAGTCATCCAATATCAACAATCAAACATCCATCACAATCACCATTCAAATCCACTAATAAATAACATCAATTAACTGATTATCATTCACAAGTATTTAATTGGCAGTTACAATTCAATATTAAATTAAATGGCGGTTAAATTCAATAAAAGTCAGACTTAACTAAAATGACAATTTAAATATACCAAACATTAACCAATCAATTTCTAACCACATCATAAATTCAATTTAACTAACATAAGATAATCTAGTAGTTGTGAGTGGGTCAAACACTCACTTTTGGTTTCAAATTGATTTAAAATCCAACCGAAGGCCCAAATTTGAACAGTCTTAGAATTCATCCAAACTAGTTCCATAATATCTGTAATTTTGATACGATCGTAGCGGAGAAAACCGTGCGTGAATCCGACCTCGTATGAACAAGATACGATAGTTAGAAGATTATAAACTTCAAATTTAAATAAAATAAAATAAAACGTTAACTTGCAATGTCACCTACGTTTCATGCGTGAAACCCTAGCTAACATCATCAGATCGTGATCGATGACGTTGAAGCCTCCACCCATGCTACCTTTGACCAATTTTCGTCGCCGCCATGACTATCTGACCCAAGATCGGAGGCCATCGTTGGCCTTGCCATGGCCAGGCGACCGTGCCCTGAAAACGACGCCCCTCCAGTCCACCAAACATCACCACTGCCGTGTGCCAAATGCGGACAACTAGCCTCGATTTCTCATGATCCAGCAATTAATTAGACACACGAATCATGCCGATGCACCCTACTAGACAGCCTCTACGAGCCCATGCTTCCTGATCGTCGCCAGAATGATAATCCACCGTCCAATCCAACAACCACATATGAACGGCCGCTGATACATGGCCAATTTTCGGTCAAACCATGATCCGAATCAAAAAATGAATCACAGCAGTAGATTGCACTCGTCGAGAGCTTTCGAACGATATATAATATGATAGGTTTTGGAGAATTTGAATTTTGAAATTGGTTTTGAAATTGGAATTGGTTTCTGCCATTAAAAGAAGGAGATAGGCAGATAGAACTGTACGTACAGAATAGACTGAAAGACTGCTAGGGTTTAGAAAAATCTATTTATATAGACAATGCCCGATAAGAAAGAATGAACATATCAAATTGGTTCAAAACGACAATAACGACCCGAAATGTCCGTTCCGTCTTCGAAATGAAAGTAGGTCATCCCATATATCAAAATAAATGTTTTCGATATTTTTAAATTCCATGGAATAGGTCTCAAGTCCTAATTCCATTGTATGAAGAAGTTTCCTTTTAAATCAGCTTATTCAAATTGAATTCATTAAATTGATTTCTACGCGTTTCGAGCCCGCACGATCAAACGACAAGTCAGATCGCTATGAAACTTGAAATCCTATAATAATTCACCGTTATGGATCCGATGAAACTAGTTTCGTCGAAATCCGAGACAATGGCCAAAATGGCTATTTTCACGCTGATTAAATAAATTATTATTATATTAATTTTTATCACATTTCAAATTCAAATTTAACAACTAACAATATTGTCATTTTTTATTTCCTATAAACTCATAATCTTTTAAAAAAAATTCCATGTCAAATCCAATGTTAACTGTTGCACTAATTATGGTGTTCAGTTTCAATTGCAGTATATTCATTAATTATAATTTACATTCCAATAAATTCATTTATTTTGATTTTCATCTTATTATTTACTCGACTATCCTATTACGGGTATATTAATATTGGTTTACATCTTATTACATTAATATTCTACAATTATCATCTTACTTCCTATTAACTACACTAGTTGAATTACATTAAAATCTAATTGATTACCAAATTGTTTTCACATATAACAATGAGGTGATAAACAATTGTTACTTTTAAGTATTCTAATCATAATTATAAATTTTTATTATTTACAAACAATTGTTATAACCACTCTCACATTACTGATTTTATATTCAATTTCAATTAATTACATATTATATCACCATTAAATATAACATTTAATTTATTTTCTTATTGACAATCTATACCCAATTATAACTTCACAATCATTTCAATTAATTGGAATTACATTAAAATAGTTAGCAATTACCTTAAATTAACATTATTACATTTCATTCTAGTTATATTTTCTCAATAATAAACCATACATATTTAATTTCTTCTAATATTAAATACCAAAATCTTATTTAATCAATATTTTAATTATCGAAAATTATGGATCGTTACAAATGCATGCACAAGTGAAAGCACAACATATAGTCAAACAATTATGTTAATTCTTAGGACTTCAAATCTGATATCAAACATCTATAACATTGTACAAGTATATCATATTATAATAATTTCATATAAATAATCAAAGTTATAAACGAAATGAAATAAATACAGTCCAATCTTACAGTTATATATAAAACTTTGTTAGATTAGTTATATTATTATTGTTTATAAAATTTCGTTAACTTAAACTTAGTTAATTTTATAAAACTTGTTTAATTTTAACAAAACTTAGTTAATTTTATTAACTTGGTTAACTTAGTTAATTTTTTATTATAATTATTATTATTTATAATACTCGATTAACTTAGTTAATTTATAATAATTATTATTAAAACTCAGTTAAATTAATTTTATTATTATTTTTGTTGTTGTTGTTGTTATTATTATTATAAACTTAGTTCATTTTTATAAACTTAGTTAATTTTTATAAACTTAGTTACTTCATCATCGTCATAATTATTATTATTTTTAAAATTTTGTTAAATTAGTTATATTATTATTATTTATAAAAATTTAATTAACTTAAATTTAGTTAATTTTACAAAACTTGTTTAATTTTAACAAAACTTAGTTAATTTTTGTTAACTTAGCTAATTAATTATTATTATTATTATTATTTATAAAACTCGGTTAACTTAGTTCATTTATTATTATTATTAAAACTCAGTTAACTTAATTATTATATTATTATTATTATATTAGTTAATTTTTATAAACTTTGTTAATTCATCATCATCATCATTATTATTTATAAAACTTTGTTAAATTAGTTATATTATTATTATTTATAAAATTTATTTAACTTAAACTTAGTTAATTTTATAAAACTTGCTTAATTTTAACGAAACTTGGTTAATTTTTATTAACTTGGTTAACTTAGTTAATTTATTATTATTATTATAAAACTCAATTAGCTTAGTTATATTACTATTATTACTATTACTATTGCTATTGCTATTGCTATTTATAAAACTTAGTTAGCTTATATTACTACTACAAATGTTTGAACAACCGTAAATAAAACAATATAAATGATGTGCATTGCTAATAGATAAAACAATAAAATAAATCTCATGGTTAATGTTTACCTGCATTTTTGATAGTTAAGAAAACTCCAATGCTCAAAAGCAATTTACATAAGTTTAACAGCAGTAGAAAGTAGAAAATAGGTAATTGATTTGAAGCAGAACTGAACCAAGCATCATAAACTAAACCACCATGCCAAAGGAAACTCTTGACACTAAAAGAAGAGAAGAATGGCCATCTTCGATAGCTTGGAATTCATATTTTTCGATTAATTCTTGGTCAGAGGCCAAGTTTCGGTTGACTATAATGGCATCATCTGATTGATGTGCTGCCATTTTACCGATTGCTTCTCACAGCCATGCATTTTGCCTACATAAAGGTATAGCTTAGCCTTTAAAAAACAAGAAAACAAAAACAAAAAACCTTTGTTAATCACAATTCTCAAGCAAGATTCTAACAATAGAACCGAGCGTGCATGAGTTCATAAAACATTCGAAATCTTGGAATTCCAAAAATAACTCACTAGCCCAATCATTCAACCTTTTGTGAGTAAGGCATGAAGACATAATATGATGGCTTTAATGACACTCAATTCACAATAAACTGACACGTAAGTTGAGTTGATATCCAGATAAGGCTATAATACAGTCCAAGAAGCTTATTACCAAACTACTTGTAATTGAAATTTCCTATAACAATTTGAACTGCTAAACTTCCCACTCAAAATTAAAATGATTTTTTGTTAGAGATCTAGTCAGTATACATTGATGGGAAAATAGCAGTCAATAACAAGTTGTATGCTTAGTAGTAATAAAACTTTGCAGTAAATTAAATGAAAACCTGTTAAAATCATGTCACGAGAAGCTATTGTGATGTGAATGTAATAAGAGCTGTAAATACATATTGTTTTGTACTTTTCTGTAAATGTGTTGTGTACTTAGTTTAGGTATATAGTTCATTTACAGAAAAGTAAATTGATAAATGCTTCATATTAGAAACACTTATATGTCCTAATCTTGCATGAAGAATACTAAAAGTTGGTACTGAAGTAAAACTATTTGCTAATACACGATTAGACTTTTCATCAGTAGACTTATTAGTATTTGATAAAGGTAAAGTAAAAGTACTAGACATAGAACTTAAACTTTCTCCCTTGAACTTGTATAATCCAGCTTCTTTTACCCCAAATGCCTTCACTTGTTTAGAATTCAGGTCCTGAAAAATACATCTTGTTTGATCAAAATAAGCAGTTAGCTTGTTATAATCAAGCAACCTTCCAACAGAGAGCAAATTATGTCTAAAATCAGGTATATACAGGACATCTTTTAAAATCATTTGTGGAGCTAGATGAACTGTTCCAGACTTTGTCACATACTTATTTGTTCCATCAGGTAAACTAACAATTAATGGATTCTTTAATTTCTGAACTGAAGTAAAATGCCTTAAATCATATGTCATATGGTCTGATGCACCTGAGTCTATGATCCATGAATTATGACATATCAGATTTGAATTATTATGAACATTAGAAACTGTTATACCTGCAAAATTGACCGTAGAGTAATTCTGTGATAAAGGATCAGAAGTAGAAGCCTCTTTCTGCATCATTTGTAGCACTGCTTTATAGACTTCAGATACTACTTTTTCATCAACCTGAGTTCTAGATTCAGTTTGCTTAGGAGTGTTGCCAAGTATTCCAGATCCAGTTGTATTTGCTGCAAGCTTTCCTGTTGGCTTCACATTCTTTCCTTTGTGAAACCACTCTGGATACCCTATGAGTTTGAAGCATCCATCAATAGTGTGTCCCTTCATTTTACAGTGTTCACACATCATTTCACTCTTGAGTTTCTTGAAATCACGCTTTGCAGGAATTTGTCCTGAAGTCTTTTGTGAATTTTGCTTTACAGTTTGTGTTTGAAGAGCACTCGAGTCTGAAATAAAACTATTAATTCCATTTAAATTCTGCCTTTCGACTTGCTGCAAAATATTGTAAGCACGATTCACAGTTGGCAATGGATCGGCACTTAACAAATTGATTCTAACTTGATCATAATCTTTGTTGAGATGAGAAAGAAATTGAATCAGTTTAATCCTCTGATCTGCTTCAACAAGTTTCTTGAGAATACCACAGCAACAATTCTTCATAAAACCGCAAGTACAATCAGGATAACCATCAACTATTTGCAATTCATCCCAGACTCTTTTCATTTTACAATAATATTCAGAAATGGATAAATTTCCTTGTTCAATCAGCATTAATTGACGATGTAAGTCATATAACTGTGGAATATTCGTTTTTCCATACCTTTCAACAATTTCAGTCCATAATTGATGAGAAGAGTCACTGAAAATGAGGCTTTCTGAAATTGATTTATCAATTGAGTTTGATAACCAATTCATCACGACGTAATAATTTCGGATCCATTTCTGATCATCAGGAGAAGTTGCTTCAGGCTTCGGCAGTGTTCCATCAAGAAACCCTAGTTTGTTTCGAGCAATTAGCGCCATCCTTATCGCCCTGCTCCAGTTAACAAAATTGCTTCCATTGAAGGTGTAATTGACAATCGGAACAGCCGAAGTATCACCAGAAGTTAAAAAATATGGATCGTTGTAATTGATAACAACGTTTCCTGATTGAGGAATTGAATTGAAAGTCGAGTTTTCTGAATCGTTCACCATACTATCAGAAAAGACTCGATTAAGAGAAAGAAGAGGAGATCAGAGATCGATTTGCTCTGATACCATGAAATCTGCCATTAAAAGATAATGGAGAAAATATTGAGAAGCTGAAAAAGTAATTTTATTAATCTGTCTTTCTCCCAGTACAACGTAATGAACTATATACCTAAACTAAGTACACAGCACATTTACAGAAAAGTACAAAACAATATGTATTTACAGCTCTTATTACATTCACATCGCAATAGAAGCTGAGCCAATACATGTTATTCAAGAAGATTTCCTTACATCAATAAACTTTGAAATTCAGAAATCTTTATAATGTTTGATAAGCTTAAGCACCTGTCAGCATCAAGGGTCGATAGATATTTGTAAGATATATAGTTGAATTATCAATTGACAAAATATACAGATTTCAGAATTCACCTATACTCACTTGTTTCACAGCTTGTACTCATTTGTTTTAGCACTCAATATTCACTCACTTCGTAAGTTTTCTTTATCTCTCTTCAGCGTAGCCTTTTAGCTTTGTGTGTCCTTGTTTATTCAAAGTAGTAGCTATAACATTTTGCACCAATAGCCATAAGACAACCACTTAGCCTCTCTGCAACTCTTCGAACAAAAGTTCAAATTTAGCCATAAATTCATATTGTAGTTACACAGATCTCTGCATTGCACTATGGTTGTTGTTCATCGTTAGCTCATGCATTTGTAGACTAGCATTACTTTGGAGTTCGATCCCTCATGCATTTGTAGTCCAGATCTCTACAACCAGTTACCGTCCTCAGCAACAAGTTTTATAGTTTGACCTCTCATTTATTGATCTGATGGCCGAGCCATCATTCGCTACTCATCGCAACAATCACTCTGCAACTCTCCACCTCAACAGCAAGCACTATCTCGTTGTATTGTTGTTGATGTTCACTCAGTTGTAGTTGAAGTTTCGCATTGCTCTCAGTTCATTCTTTCATGCAGTTGCACATAGTCTTGAGCAACACTATTAGGCGACATCCTCTCATGCACTAGTCATGCTGCCAGGTACCATCATCTACTCATCGGAACTTCATTATCCTGCAACCCACACATCTGAACTTGCTTGGCAACTTCACACGTCACCTTAATCTTACCATTTTTGAAAGCAATAAGGCTGAACATAGTTTGAAGTTATTTATTCTTAATCAATGTATATATATTATTATTTTCCATGCTTTTTTTACCCTTTTGGTCGATCACTATATCTACCATCAACAAATGTTGAGACATATGTTGAGCTTGATGAAGAAGCCGAAACATGGCTATCCATTCACGAATCATAAAATACTTTACGTCACCTCCCTACATTAGCATAGATAATTGAGGGACTGGTATTGTGTTTACCTATTGTTAAAGATTTTCACTAAGAACGACCACTGAAATTATGCATTATGGTCAGAATAAGATGAGAAAAGAATTATGCATGGAAAACTTTGGTTAAAAGTGACAAAAACAATCCCATCCAAATATCATGATCAAAAATAGAAAATTAGAACTGAAAGCAAGCAAAACCCAGTTGAAAGTAAATAAGATATCATATTGACCATGAATACATATAGACTATCATAATGTTAATTGCAAATAATTAATTATTACTAGTCATAGATTGAATAATATCAAGCTAATTATATACATATAAATTATGATTCATGTATAAGGTATGATTCATTCACTTCATATCATTTACATAATTCGCTAATTGATTATTACTATAAATGTAATTTGTAAGCACAACTTAAATGTACATTCATAGTCGAGCATTTTTAATACAATTTTAATTTGGATACATTTAAAGACAGCTAACCTCATCACATATATCAGGTTAAAATTGTCAAAAAAACCATTTATATTGCATGACTTAAATGTACCTTCATAGTTGAGCATTTTTAATTTGGATATATTTAAAATCAGCTGGCTAAATCATCACATATATCAAGTTAAAATTGACAAAATAAACCATTTATATTATCTTTTTTTTTCATTTAAGTAATTTAATTTAGATAGGATAACCTTAAGATGAAATTAATTGAAAATTAGATTTAAAACCTAAATATACTATAAAAAAATCACTCATCTTAACAGTGGTTTTTGAAATGAGGAAGCATACACACACACACATTGATAATAATTAAAATGAGATAACTTACATAGAATATTTAAAATATTGTTTACACTTGACACTTACAGTATGGCAATCTCACCTAGTTTGGTAAATGCCTAAATGATGGGTTACTGATGTAGCTCAGGCCAGGAATGAAGGCATAAGTCGTACGCGACTTATGGAAGGAGTTATGGGTCGTGACCGACTCAAGGAAGCAGAAGACATAAGCGACCGACTTAACATGATGGGAGACTTAAGTCGTGACCGACTTAAGAGAGTGGAAGACCTAACTAGTGGAGAGGTGCAGATTATCAAAGATATTAAGTCGCCAGGAAGACCTACCGGGTTACGACCTAAGGGAAGTGCTGGGTTACGACCTAAAAGCTATAGGAGCAAGTGCTGGGAACGACTTAACGGAACAGGTGATAAGTCGTCACCGAGTTACGACTTAGTTAAGTCTCGTGAACGACCTAACGAGTCAGGAGTTAAGTCGCTGAGGATGGAAACCGTTGATTCTCTGCCGAGTTAATCTCTACCATTGGTTTCTTTAAGTCGCCGCATGTTTTTATGTCGCAGAAGCTTGTTGCCGTTGATTCTTCTGCCGAGTTAATCTCTGCCGCTGATGGAAGCTGGAGCTGTTGATAAGTCGTTACTGACTTATAGTAAGTCGTAAGTCGGCATGTGCTTAAGTCGACAATTCGTAAGTCGTTCTGTACATATGTCTTGAGTCGTATGTTTTTTAGGTCGTACTTTTGTAAGTCTTAGGTCGTCTCTTTTGAGTCGTAAGTCGGCAAGGCTTGTATTGTGTTGTAATTTTTAAGTCGTATGTCGTCTGTATTTCTTGAGTCGTACGTGATAAGTCGGTTCCGACTTAGGAGTTAATGTAATTTCTGTTGTAAAATTGTAACGCCTATAAATAGGTCGTGTGAGTCATTTGTAAGTTGTTGTTGATTTTTGAATAAAATTCTCTTTTGTTAGCTTTGTGCTTTCATTCCAATTGGTAGTTGAGTGTAATCTCCTATCTCCTCTTTCGGTTAATCGAGTGCGCTCGATTCAACGATTGTAGAAGCCGATTCGCGGAATCAAGTGCGCTTGATCAACGCTTGAAGAATTGAAGATCTTTGAACCCGGTATCGTGCGCGATCAACGAGTTCGGGATAGCTAGAATTCGGTATCTTCGGATCAACGAATTCGGGCCTTTCAGTATTCATCAATCCATCTATTGCTACTTTCACCGATTGAAGATTGTTTTGTTTACCGCTGCGTCAGTTTTTGGTATCAGAGCTTGTTCTAACCAATCATAGTTAGATCGAGTCTTGGAGCCGAGAGTTTGAAGCTTGAAGTGTTGAGCCATGATCAAGTTGAAGTGTTTGACTTTATATTGAAGTTGTTTGATCGGAATTGAGTGGGAGGTTAAAACTTTGTCCATTGTGTTCATCGTGATTTGCAACAAAGTGGAAGTTTTCGATCCGTTGCATTTTGGATCAAAGTTCGAATTGTGTTTGAATTTGAAGAGTTTTGTGAAGATTTCAATCATTCCGCCAAGGAGAGCCAATCGACATCAAAACATTGAAGCTTTGTATTGAAGAGAAGAGGCTGATGAGATGGAGCAAAGAATCAATGAAAACTTTAGTGAAAAGCTTAACGAAGGAATTGGCCGGTTAGAGAAGCTTATGACGGAGATGAATCAAAATCGGAGAAGGGTTTCACCTGAATCTAACCATGGGGGTAGTAGAGTCTCGCCATATTCCAATCGAGACAGAAGTGTTGAAAATGATCAAGGGCGTGGGAGGAACGTGAATGATCGTGAACGGAGGAATGTAGATAGAAGGGATGATGGTGGAAGACGTGATGGTAGTAGAGATGTGGGTGGACGAGATAGACAACGATATACATCTGATTTTGAAGAGGAGTATGATGGTGGTAGTGTTCGAGGACAAGGACGAGGACAAGGAAGAAATTACTCTGAGTATGATCACAAGTGGGAGTCGGGGATGAAGACTGAAATTCCTGAATTCAAAGGTGGTATGCAAGCGGAGGAGTTTCTAGATTGGGTAGCTAATGTTGAAGAGATTTTTGACTTCAAAGAAGTTCCAGAGCATCGTAGGGTGAAGTTGGTTGCTACGAGGTTGAGGGGTAGAGCTTTGGCATGGTGGCAGCAAACCAAACTTACACGTGAAGGGATGGGAAAGTCAAAAGTTGAATCTTGGGAGAAGATGAAGAAATTGATGAAAGCGACATTCTTACCTTATAATTATCAATCGCTTATGTATCAGAGGTTGCAAAACTTGAGACAAGGAACGAAATCTGTGAATGACTATGCTGACGAATTTTATCAACTGATTGCAAGGAATGATATTATGGAGACAGAAGAACAGTTAACAACTAGATTTGTTGGAGGGTTGCGAATGCAGATTCAGGATATGGTTAATATGTTTGATCCCAGATCTGTAGCGGAAGCACACCAGAAAGCGTTGGCTTGGGAGAAGCAGGGGCGACGAGGAGGTGGTATGTTTACAAATTCCAACAATCCAGTGAAAAGTGTTAGTGGGAGTGCTAATGTTTCAAAAGCTGTTGCAAAACCAGTTGTGAATGAGGTTGGGAAGGCGAAAGTCAATAATGGTTACAAATGTTACAATTGCCAAGAGTTGGGCCACAAAAGTAGCGAATGTCCAAAGCCGAAGAAGAGAGCTATGATAGCAGAGGTAGAGGATGAGGATGAAGAAGCTGAATGTTCCAATTCACCACCTGATGAGGAGGAGGAAGAAGTGATGGGAGACGAAGGTTACAATCTAATGATGAAGAGGTCCTGTTTAACACCAAAGCAAGAGGAGGACTGTAGTTGGTTAAGGAGCAATATTTTTCAGTCAACATGTACCATTTTGGGGAAGGTTTGCAAATTTGTTATTGATGCTGGAAGCTGTGATAATATAATTTCTTCAGAAGCTGTGAGGAAGTTGGCGTTGAAGACTAAGAAACATCCGAAACCATACAAGCTAGCTTGGTTGAGGAAAGGCGGGGAGGTGAAGGTTGGACGAAGGGCTTGTGTGAAGTTTTCAATTGGGAAGAAATATAAAGATGAAATCTGGTGCGATGTGGTAGATATGGACGTTTGTCATTTGTTGCTGGGGAGACCGTGGCAGTATGATAGGGCGGTGCAACATGATGGGCGTACCAACAGTTACAGTTTCATGTTTGAAGGCACAAAGATTACTCTAGTTCCAAAAAAGCGACAACAGGAGGAAAACAAGTTGGAGGAGATTGAAGAGCTCAAAACTTTGTTATCTTTGAAGGAGTTTGTGAAGGAAGTAGAGGAGGAGCCTGAAGTGTTTTTGTTGATTGGGCGAGAGAGTCAGGAAGAGGTTGAAATCACAGAAGAAGTAAAACCAGTTTTGAAAGAATTTGACGATGTATTTCCAGAGGAGTTACCAACGGAGTTGCCACCGTTGAGGGATATACAACATCAAATAGATCTTGTTCCAGGTGTTGTGTTGCCACACAGACCACATTATCGAATGAGTCCGAAGGAACATGAAGAGTTGCGGAGGCAGGTAGAAGAATTGCTTGAACAGGGGCGTGTGCAGGAGAGTTTAAGTCCTTGTGCTGTACCAGCTTTATTGGTACCCAAGAAGGATGGGACGTGGAGGATGTGCACAGATAGTAAAGCCTTGAATAAGATCACAGTCAGATACAGATTTCCGATGCCGAGGCTAGATGATTTATTGGATCAGATCAGTGGGTCCGTAATCTTTTCTAAGATTGACTTGAAGAGCGGTTACCATCAGATTCACATTAGATCAGGGGACGAATGGAAGACAGCATTCAAGACGAGGGAAGGCTTGTATGAATGGCTGGTAATGCCGTTTGGTCTATCGAATGCACCAAGTACATTCATGAGGGTGATGAACCAGATTTTTAGGCCATACATTGGGAAATTCGTTGTGGTTTACTTTGATGATATTCTAATCTACAGTGCTAGTACAGAAGAGCATGTTCAACATTTGAAGAAAGTGTTAATTATTCTTCGTGAAGAACAATTCTATGCTGCTACAAAGAAGTGTGTTTTTATGGCGAAGAGTGTTTTATTTCTGGGATATGTTGTTTCGAAGGAAGGTATACAGGTGGACCAGAGTAAAGTTGAGGCGATCAGAGATTGGCCGCAGCCCAAGACGATAACGGAAGTTCGTAGTTTTCACGGGTTGGCTTCATTCTATCGAAGGTCTATACCACACTTTAGTAGTGTGATGGCACCTGTTACTGATTGCATGAAGGGTAAACAGTTTGCATGGACGGAGGAAGCCGGGGTTGCTTTTGAGCGAATCAAAGAACTTTTGACGTCTGCACCAATTCTAATATTACCAGATTTTCAGTTAGTGTTTGAACTACATACTTTTGCATCCAAGGTTGGAATTGGAGGAGTATTGAGTCAGAGGGGACGTCCGAGTGCATACTTTAGCGAGAAGTTATTAGGAGCAAAGATGAGATACAGTACATATGATGTGGAATTTTATGATGTTGTGCAATCTATTAAACACTGGAGACACTATCTATTTCAGAAGGAGTTTGTTCTTTACACTGATCATGAGGCGTTGAAGCATTTACAAGGACAAGACAAAATTTCAGCAAGACATGCATCGTGGATTGCATATCTGCAACAATTTACTTTTGTTGTTAAACACAAATCGGGAGTGACGAATCGTGTGGCTGATGCTTTGAGTAGGAGGAGTCATTTGTTGACAACAATGAAGGTTGAAGTGACAGGGTTTGAAATGTTACCAGAATTATTTGACAATGATCCTTACTTTGCAAAGTTTGTTGATAAAGTCAAGGATGGGGAGACATATGAGTTTATAATGATAGATGGTTTTCTGTTCAAAGGAAATCGATTGTGCATACCGGAGGGTAGTTTGAGAATGAAGATCGTAAAAGAGCTACATGAAGAAGGACACGTGGGTAGAGACCGTACATTACAGTTGATTTCACAATCTTACTTTTGGCCATCGATGAGGAAAGAGGTGGAGAGGTTTGTGGAGCGATGTCATATCTGTCAGATTTCGAAAGGAACTGCAACTAACGCTGGGTTATATATGCCGTTACCTGTACCAATTAAACCATGGGTTGATGTGAGTATGGACTTCGTGTTGGGATTACCGAGGACACAGCGTGGTAACGATTCCATTTATGTGGTGGTTGATCGATTTTCGAAAATGGCACATTTTATTGCTTGTAAGAAGACGGCGGATGCTGTTCATGTTGCTCAATTGTTTTTCAAGGAGATCTATCGACTTCATGGATTGCCAAAATCTATTGTGTCGGATAGAGATACTCGATTTTTGAGTCACTTTTGGTTGAGTTTGTGGAAAATGGTGGGAACGAAGCTGAAGTTTAGTAGTGCTTATCATCCGCAAACGGATGGACAGACCGAGGTTGTGAACCGATCGTTGGGAAATTTGTTGAGGTGTCTTGTACAAGATAATCTGAAGAGTTGGGATGTGAAGTTATGTCAGGCCGAATTTGCTCATAATCATGCTGTAAATCGAAGTACTGGGTTCAGTCCATTCCAGATTGTATATTCTAGTATGCCAAAAGGACCGTTGGATTTAACGGTAATGCCACATTCAAGGGGGACAGTTAAGAAAGCTGATGATTTTGTTGAAAAGTTGACGGAATGTCATAAAATCGTTCAGGAACGATTGAAGAAAGCCAATGAGAAGTACAAACAATCTGCAGATTTGAAATGAAGAAATGTTGAGTTTAATGAAGGAGATATGGTTTATGCAGTGTTAACAAAAGATCGTTTTCCAGTAGGCGCTTATAACAAGTTGAAAGCCAGGAAAATTGGTCCGGTGGAAGTTGTGAAACGAATCAATGAAAATGCTTATAAATTGAAGCTACCAGATGATGTGTATACGTTTGACGTGTTCAATGTTAAACATCTCGTACCATATCATGGGGATGAACGAGCAGATGTGGAAGAATTTACAAATTCGAGGTCGAATTTCTCTCAACCTGGGGAGGATGATGTAGCTCAGGCCAGGAATGAAGGCATAAGTCGTACGCGACTTATGGAAGGAGTTATGAGTCATGACCGACTCAAGGATGCAGAAGACATAAGCGACCGACTTAACATGATGGGAGACTTAAGTCGTGACCGACTTAAGAGAGTGGAAGACCTAACTAGTGGAGAGGTGCAGATTATCAAAGATATTAAGTCGCCAGGAAGACCTACCGGGTTACGACCTAAGGGAAGTGCTGGGTTACGACCTAAAAGCTATAGGAGCAAGTGCTGGGAACGACTTAACGGAACAGGTGATAAGTCGTCACCGAGTTACGACTTAGTTAAGTCTCGTGAACGACCTAACGAGTCAGGAGTTAAGTCGCTGAGGATGGAAACCGTTGATTCTCTACCGAGTTAATCTCTACCATTGGTTTCTTTAAGTCGCCGCATGTTTTTATGTCGCAGAAGCTTGTTGCCGTTGATTCTTCTGCCGAGTTAATCTCTGCCGCTGATGGAAGCTGGAGCTGTTGATAAGTCGTTACCGACTTATAGTAAGTCGTAAGTCGGCATGTGCTTAAGTCGACAATTCGTAAGTCGTTCTGTACATATGTCTTGAGTCGTATGTTTTTTAGGTCGTACTTTTGTAAGTCTTAGGTCGTCTCTTTTGAGTCGTAAGTCGGCAAGGCTTGTATTGTGTTGTAATTTTTAAGTCGTATGTCGTCTGTATTTCTTGAGTCGTACGTGATAAGTCGGTTCCGACTTAGGAGTTAATGTAATTTCTGTTGTAAAATTGTAACGCCTATAAATAGGCCGTGTGAGTCATTTGTAAGTTGTTGTTGATTTTTGAATAAAATTCTCTTTTGTTAGCTTTGTGCTTTCATTCCAATTGGTAGTTGAGTGTAATCTCCTATCTCCTCTTTCGGTTAATCGAGTGCGCTCGATTCAACGATTGTAGAAGCCGATTCGCAGAATCAAGTGCGCTTGATCAACGCTTGAAGAATTGAAGATCTTTGAACCCGGTATCGTGCGCGATCAACGAGTTTGGGATAGCTAGAATTCGGTATCTTCGGATCAACGAATTCGGGCCTTTCAGTATTCATCAATCCATCTATTGCTACTTTCACCGATTGAAGATTGTTTTGTTTAATCCGCTGCGTCAGTTACTAATTCAAAACTAAACTGATAATCTATATCCATTTTCCCTATCTTTGGTTGCATTTGTTCTGGTTGCTTCTGTTTTAGTTTCTTGCTGTCCTCTTTCTCGATGTATGCCTAAGGACGATGGTAACAAACAAACTCATATATGGAAGAAAGTAAGAATATGATCAAGATACCAAAATATAGAAGTATTTAAATGACTCAATAGTTAATTACCTATACCAAGTCATAACATTTTTTCGGATTACTTGTCTTATTTTCTCTATTCCAGTAGCAACAGTAAGATCTAGAAGTTGAAATGGTTGCTTTTCTATACCACGCTTTCCCTGCAACACAAAGAGAATTCCAATCAGATTTATACAAATGAGAAGAACACTAGGCTTTGTTAAGCAGACGTAAGTGGATCCCGCACTAATGAAAACTCATCAAGAAGTTATATCCTAGTTTGATAAAAGTAAGGTTTTATAATTTATTAAACTATTAAAAAAAGTTTACCTTCATTTATGTGCACGCAAAATAAACAAATAAATAAGGACTAATATCACCGGAGAAAGAATTATGTGAACCTCATCACATATGAAGATTAATTTTCAATTATATGACATAGCCTAAGATCTACATGAAATTTATGCAGTTTTTTGAATTAAATCACCACAGGACCTAAATATTCCACACAATGTTAACAAAATATTAAAATGAATTTTAGAAAACACCACCAATCCTCACTCCATGGTTTTACAGCTGGCTCACTACAAGAAGCACAAAATATATGGATATATAAGAAGGACAGAAGTTTTCTTATCTACCCTTGTATAACACTTAAAAAGAGCATAAAATTCATGCATGAAAAAAAGAACGATGTTGTATTCCTTAGTAAAGATTTACATTTACAAAGATTACCTGTAAAAACTAGTGCTTTTGAGGCCAATGCCTAGGATTCAGAGCGGTATTGCGATATGACTTAAGCAAAGAAAAGTAACTTTGGATATGATGCAGTTACATCCCATACCTTCAGGCAAGGAGAAACAATGTCAAATTTACACCTAGATAACAAAACAAATTATGCCTTAATTTATAGAAGAAATAGGGGTACGTGTAATGGACAATTTATTTTACAAAGTTATATAAACTTAGTTTGGCTAGTAGTTTCTATCATTACCTTAATATTTACATGAAAGGCCGCTGTCTGACACCAAACACTTTTAAACAATACATAAAGAAATCATGGAAGAAACCAAACATGAATATGAATATCGTATAATCTAAAAAGAACTTCACAATGCCTGAAAAACATCTTACTCGTTGAATGAAATCTTCTGCACAACGAACATTTTTTATGGTCAAACATTCATATTCTAATTTAACTAAACCAAGCTAAAACAAATTGTTACCACTGACTAGGTACAAACAACAATTAGTTGTATCTTTATTTGAAAACTAATTCATAATCATGTCTCCCGTCTCAATAGTATTTTCTAACCTACCTTCAATTTTTACATAGATTTTTATTTATTTGTGAGTTAAAATGAGTTTCTAATATAACTTCAATTTTTCTGTATAACTTCAATTTATTCGGGGAAAGGCATACATACCTCAAACCCAAAGAACACCCTTCAAATTCGATGAGAGCTTCCAAGGCAATAGGCAGTGGCTTCTTTCAAATGGTGTGAATTTCGGGAAAGCACGGCAACAAAGACGCACCTCCAGCGACTCCCCAAACGACAATCTCTCAAACGTCTATGATTGCCCAGGTAACAACAATCTCTCAGGAGGTAGAGGCACTCGATATTAGATGATGGCATCTACAATTTGATGGTAGCATCACGAACTCCTCTACAGCGGCAATAAACTCATTTTTCAGATCTCGATGACAACTCCTCTACGGTGGTTCAAGATTCCGACCACTTCACCATAAATGCCAATTAGGCAGTGCTTTTGGCCGTATCAAATGGAATTAGGCAGTGCTTTGGGCCGTATTAAATTTTGGCGTGGTTAATAATTTGATACGGCCCAAAGCCGTATCAAATTGATGAATTTGATACGGCTCAAAGCACTGCCTAATTCATGAATTTGATACGGCTCAAAGCACTGCCTAATTCATGAATTTGATACGGCTTTGGGCCGTATCAAATTCAGGAATTTGATATGGCTTTGAGCCGTATCAAATTAAAGTAAAAAAGATAATGCATTAATATTTCAGTATTTAAAGCAGTAATAGATACGACAATAGTTGGATTACAATAGAAGCAGTATTATACAAAATATGGTCAATATTATACAAAAGCAGTATTATACAAAATAACTGGAAAAGATGTTGCTCATATATGTTGCTGTTAAAGATATCCATACTGTAACTCCCACACTTTCCATATTGATATACCAATAAGATAACTACTTAATATTTCAGTCAAATTTCGAATAAAAATAATACAAGTGAAAGTATATCCAAACATATACATAAGCTTATATGCTTTTGAGAGTTCACCAAGTTCAAGATGAAGTGAAAGAACTATACATGAGAAATGCCAATCACGATCATAAATGTGCCGATGAAAAGATTGTAGAATTGGCACTTTGACATATGTAGGAATGCTAGTATCATCATCTGCAAATACATATCGGAACAAGTTTAACAAAGTAACATACAAGAGTGGTTATTTTCTCATACAGAAGATATTACAGAACTGTCAGAAGATATTAATAAACAAACAAACTTGATCCATACAGAACTGTCAGAAAAAGAGTTTAATAAATAAACAAACTTGATCCATACATAAGATATTACAATATAACCATGACAGGTATGGTGAGATATAGCAACATAAATAGTTATTGGCTCATTTGTGTATGCAATATTTTGAGGTATTCAGCTCTTTGTTCATTATTCTGTATCACTGAAAAGAACTCCATATCATTAAACTATATATGATTTTATTTACCTATAAATCCATATCATCAGAAAGAATACCTTGCATTCTTCAAGCAAACTCTTTAGATATGTCGTTATATTTTATTACATACTCGATATTCATTTTCGGTTCAAATACTTGCAGTCTCTTTCGTGACATGAATGTTCAAAAATAAGTATTTATTGATGAAATTTGATAGGAATTACGGTTTAGAAACCTACTCACATTGGTTGATGGAAAATACTGACTTGCTTAGTCATAAAATTTGTTGACTTCAGAGTTCAGACATAAGCTCTGATAAAATCAAAAAATATTATGTTGAATCACTATATTAGAAATATACTCTACAAATGATTTACTGTTTTGAAATCACAATCAAAATATGGTCAACAAGGTTAATGAGACAATAGACAACACACCAAGATACAAGTTTGGCAGTGGGAAACTAGTGCAGGTGGCAGTGGGAATACAATCACCACGTCGTTTCTAGGCTGGTATATACCATGCTTTATCCAAGGTCAGAGAAAAGCGTGGTGATAAAATTGTTTTACCGAGCAACTTACCTGGAAAAGATTGTTCGAACACTTAAAGTACGCACTAACACTTACACTCTGATACACTGCTGCACTATATGCAGGGCCGTGCGCTTTACTTTTTTTTACGGTGCGGAAAATCCTTAAAAAAAATACATCTGATTTTATTTTAAAGCACCAGGAAACTCAATATGAAAGTTGAGTTTAAAAATGTGTGCATCTGAAAGCAGGCAAGCAGATGACTATATACTATGTGTTCACCTGTAAATGCATATATAGCCACATCTTCATTGAATATTTCTTAAATACATTTATGCAGACTAGAACTACATACAACAGTGCAGCATTTTTTGGCATTCAGGTACTGTGAAAATTGAAATCGAACAAATTATAAAACAAGTTATAAAACAACAAATAGTTGAAATTAAAATCAACTATAAGAAGCTTCTGTGAATTAGATCAAATATAAACAACAAATTATAAAACTTCTGTGAATCAGAGTACCTCAAATCAAAAGGATGAATTAGGCAACCAACGAATTCTACGAACTTAAGAATGAAATCAGATTAATCATCTGCAAATCGAGCTTCGTTCGTTAATTGAAGAAATGAGGAGTAGATAGAAGGAGAAAGAGGAGATAAGAGCTGGAAATTTGAAACAGAGAATATGAAGTAGTCAATCTTGCATTCCACTCTGAGATAAGGTTTTTCTTTTTCGATTTTGGGGATGTATGTTTCGTTTAGGCAGTTAAGTGGATTTAGGGTTTTTTTCCCAATCGCCAGCAAATCGATCCGAACCGAGGTACAGCAAATCACAGTCATGAGTTAGGGGAAGAGCAAAGTGATTTAGAGATTTGGGATGCAATGGACGTGAATTTGGGGGGAAAGAGAACGACATTTATGTTTTGGAGGGAGAACGAAAAAAAACGAGGGAAGGAATGAATTTGGGGGAGACCGTGCTTTCCAGGGTGTATGATTTTCCAGCCAAAATAGGCACGAATTTGATACGGCTCAAAGCCGTATCAAATTTGATACGGCTTTGAGCCATATCTAAACGTTTAGATATGGTTTTTAGCCGTATCAAATTTGATACGGTTTTGAGCCGTATCAAATAAGGCGGATAGGGGTGTGGCTAAAACAGCTTTGTGGTGTAGTGGACCGAACTTCGACATTAAGCGGGGGCAGAAACCTCATCATGTGGTGTTATCATGATCGATCAATTTAGGGTAACATGAAGAAGGAGGAAATGATTTAGGGCAGGGGAGATATATGAATAATGTTTAATAAATGGATATTATTTCCAGGACATAATTTTTGTGTGTAACTGAAGTAGCGCGGTGAAATAAAAATTAAGTGGGCAAGTTGAATTTTTTTTGGTGGCATTGAAACTTAATAAAATATAACTGAAGCTTAAATATAGTTGCACTTAGCCTTAAATGCCACCAGTAAATGCTACTAAAAGCAAATGTAGTGGACATATATAGCAAACTCAAGGTCAGAATCTCAAGACGAACGAGTCCTAACACCCATTAGTGAAGTCCAAAACTTTTAGGTTTCACCTTAGGGTTGGGAGAAACATTAAAGATTAGTGAGAGCCATATTAGAAAAATGGAATGATAACATTTAACCTTTCTAATATCGTAAGAACATGTGTTGTATAATGTTAATATAATCTGCTTTGATAAATTTGTGCATTTAAAATGATTGATAAAATGTTTATCAATTAAGATATAGAAATGAAGTGAACTGAAAATTGACAAATGGAAATTTAACATACACTTACTAATAAATCTTATTATGTGTTAACGTTTCTATACCCATGCAAGTGCCTAGTTTCACAACCACTTAGTACATTCATATTTTGGTCCCTTATGTGCTTTATTGGTCGAGATCATGTATTACATTCTATGATTTTTGAACTCTAAATGCAATACAAGACTACAGAAATTTAATCCATATACTATAACATATAGATGTTATATGGTGAACGGTTGTAATTTGTTATGTACAATATTTCGATGAAGTTATCTCATTTGAAATAAGCCGATAAACAATATTTTGATCGAGTGTTCAATTGATTGATTACAAATAGGATCATTTTGTGTTAAATGTGGCACAAGTTCAAAACTATAATATAAATCTAAGAACTCGATCACTGAAATGTCATTTTGATCAGTTTATGTAAAGTGCAAATATTTGATGTCCCTAAACGTTAAGGGTATCTGAATGCGCTTTTGTAAAGAATTCTTTATGGTATTATAGTAAAGGTTTTCTTTTGAATGGTTTGACCATTTGAAATAAAATTGAATGTATAAGAGTAAATGTGATTTAAAATACAGTTGGGATGAAGAAAGTGAATGGTCACTTTTGCTTCATAAAGAAATGATGGAAATGAGAATTGTAATAATAATAATTGATACTTAACATTAGAATAAGAGATATGATTTTTATTCCAAAATGTATTTTAAGATAGAATTTTTTTTTCTATGAGATTTATTTCTTTGTGTTCAAGATAATTGATCAAAGAACACTCCATTGTAAACTAGTTATAGTATATGAAATAAATAATCCATATTAAGTGAGTAATGGACCTCCAAATTTAGTACGCTATAATAGTAATTGTGGAAATAGTGGGAGCATGCCATGTAGCACATATTAGTTGCTTAAAAGCATGAAAATTACTTTCGTAAAAGATACCGAACATTATTTATGAAATAATGACTACTTTTCAGTATCAACTGAAATATAGACATATTTATAATTCAATATGAATATTATGAATATTCGTTATAAAATAAAATTATAATATGGTATTTGTTTTCATAACAAAAGTGATGCATTGGAAAATACAAAAGTATCTAATATTATTGTCAAATATTTTTGAATTATAGACTAAGCCATAGTTTTAAGAGGTGGTATTATTATATGATTATGAATCATATGATACTAGTTTATAATATCTAAAACAGTTAAGGGACGTACCCCCATTTAGTGGGAGTATTATAAGAGAGTATGAACTCTTTGGATTGATACATATTGATGTATGCAATCACAAGTCTATCAATACCAAAATAGTTTCTCATACTTTGTTATATTCATTGATGATTTATCACCAACATGGACATGTGTATTGTGTACACATGTAGCATGTTTATGATAAGATCATAGAGTATAAAAAGAAAGCAATAAAGATAATGTGCAATAAAATAAAATGATTCGATTTGATCGAATAAGTGTGTACGTATTAGAAAGTGTTTCAAACGTATCTAAAATAAATAAAGATTCAACCTTGAAAAGTCACTCCACCTTATGATACATAATGATGTAATAATAAAGTGCAATCGAACTTTGTTGACCCAAGCATGATTAATTGTGAGTGAAGTTGAGTTAACTTCTTCCTATAAGATCGTGTATTTAAGTGTAGTACACGAGGTTAAAATTAATTTCATCTCAATAATAGTTTACAAAATCATACAAGATAAGGGTTTATAATAAATCCCAACATATCCTAGGCCCAGAAGTTGGTAGGTTATGCAAGCCAAAAGTCTGCATGTAATAATTGTTCATGAGAGATCTTGTATGAATCTCCCAAAAGGAAATTTGGGAAGGACTGTCATTGGATCACATATTTATGTTTAGAACGTAAGTTTGGTAAACTAAAACTAAATCGGTTTTATATAAAAGGCAATTCATAAAGTGTTATGAATACCTATTCCATTGCATTAAGAAACAATTGTAGTTTCAAGAAATACCAACTTCATAGTGAAGCAATTTTTTGAGAACTTATTGGTAGCAATATGGAATAGGATATGATCCAAGGATAAAACTGACTACTATGAGGTGGAATGAAATTAACCGACCTAAATGAACACATCACACTAGAATGTCTAACAAGTATTCTCGCACATTAAAGAGAAACTGAGTTTCTTATCGATGTCAAAATATAAATAATCCTTTGGTTTTTGATAAACCATTAAGGTTGCTGACTCCATAATATGGTATGATGCACAGATCTATAATAGATTCCAAGTACATTATCAAAATATGATTTTGATAGTCATATCTAAAGGGATACAATCCATTAGCCACAAACCTATCTTTATGAGAAAGACAAATGTTGTTGAAATGTTGTGAGCTACAATGATATGAATATTGCCATAAAATTTAGTTGTTGAAATTAACGTAATAGATTCAACATTCGAAGTGCTCAAGTTCGTTCGGATTAACTCAAAAAATTATCACTTTGTAAGGCCTTGTGTTTTGGTATATATGTGCTGAAATGGAAAAATTCTAAATGATGATTTAGAATAGCTTGTTTGCACATAACAACCAAAGTGTCTCGAAGTCAGTGGGACTGATACTTGGGTTTGTGACTGTTTGGATATGTTCCAAGAATAGATACGAAAGTTTCGTTCGACTAGCATAAAAATTGAACGAGTGTTTTCATAGATATATCAAATAGTTTAATTGTCAATCAAAATAAAGAGGAAGCATGTGCTCATAAGAAAGAATGTTAAATGGTACACTGATATTTCTAAACTGTAAGTAAACAACACATTGCTGATTTTTATGATGTAGTTGTGATAAAATTAGTTTTACTTATTTTAATACTCAATGTTAGATGTGTATATAATATCTTTTATAGTAAGTATAAAAGTTGTTAGGAATGTCCTAAATCAATATACAAAGGCACCTTATTAAATTGTTTAATACAGAACATATGAGATGAATTCCTTATGCATTGGCAATATGAAATATCATACATGTTATGCTTTCTACGATATCATGATTTGTTCATGTATTTGATACATGAATCAAATATTAAATCCAAATTGATATTATTGAATGATAGTTTGGAATGTTCTTTTGTATTAATGAAATATTGGAGAATTTGTCTATAGAAACAACAAACTCCATATGAAGGGGTATTTGGACTAAAACATTTATAAGTGATATTGAGTATAATATGTCAATAATTAAATTCAAACCATTAATTTGGAAATGTTCCAAAATAAAAAAGATTGTGGTCGATTTAATGAAATTCTAAGAACATTGACTTGAATAGCGCTACATTAAAACAATGTATGTATAATAGATGCACAAATTTATAACTGAGCCAAAGGTGATTTGAAATGTTGAGTCCCATAACATTGTTATATGATAACAATCTCACGATAAATTTCATAACAGAACTTCAAGCTTATTGGAAGTCGAGAGACATACTCTGAATTGTTCCACATGATAAAGATAGTTTATCAGTGTCGGAGAGAGTTGATTGATAGAGTAGATAATTTAAACACAATAGCATACCCATTCACTCAGGGATTGACCCAACTGGTTTTGAGGAAACCGATTGAAGATACTGGAAGAAGATTCAATAATTGATCCTAAGTGCAAGTGAGAGATTGTTAGAGTTAGGGGTATGCCCTATGGGTAATTATATAATTTGTTACATACATCTAACTCGTTGACCAGTTTGTTCAAAATAAAGGTGTTTTCTTTCTATTATATACTTGATATAATATGTTATATTGATAAATTAATTAATTAACTAACTAAATTTAATTATAAGCCTATTTAATAGAAAATATGTAAATGGTATGATTTGTGATAGTAGTTACAAAGTTTGTAACTCCAAGTAATTTATCACAATGAAAACATGTTAGCCATAAAGTCCAATAATAGCAGGAGTATGAAAGAAAGTTAATAAGGTTGAGGTTTCAATGAAGAAACATGCCAAGTCATCATGAAGGGCATAAAAAGGCTATTTCGAAGGCATTTAGCAGGTGTCGAAGGAGTCGAAGGCAGCGAATACTCATACATTGCAAAGGCCTTCGACCCAGATGGAAACAGATAGGCTCTTCCACCACTACCAACCTTTCGAAACAGATGAACAAGCAATGATGACTTCAGACTCCTTTTCAAGGGGCAATCGATAATGCTCTCCCAACTACACATCAACCTTCCGAAGTCAAAGGTTTAGCCCCCAAAGTAACCCCTTCGAATGCATAGCAAGCGTTTCGAACTGGTCAAGGTCCATTCAGGACACCTTTTGACGGTGTCGAAAGGTGCTATGAAGAAAGCAATACTCAGAAATCGACAAGGACAAAGGAATGGTAAAGACCCTTTCGATGACATCGAAAGGATGTGTGGTTATCGATCAGGTCGAAAAATTAAGAGAGAATGAAGAAGCTGCTAATCTATGACAAGAAGAACAAGAACACCTTTCGACAACATCGAAAGGAAACATAGCCTCCGACAACATCGAAAGGAAACATAGCCCCCGACAATGTCGAAAGGAAGAATAGCCTCCGACAACATTGAAGGGAAACATAGTTCTCGGCAACATTGAAGGGAAACATAGTTTCCAACAACATCGAAAAGAAACGTAGCTTTCGACAACATCGACAAGAGGCACAACTTTCGGCTAGGACAAAAAGCTCAAAACAGCATATAAGGAGAGGACCTTTCGACCCGATCGAAGGCAAAGAAGCGAAGGGATAAACCAAGAAGCACAAGAGACTACCTTTCGACGACGTCAAAAGGTTCTTGACCTTTCAATTAAGTCGAAAGGTTTGAGGCGGCATGTGAAAAAGGGGTCTTGTCGACCCAGTTGAAAGCAAAGGCGTGGATGGAGGCCAACCTGCATCTATAAATAAGACCCAAGGGGTCCAGTTTTAGGGACCGAATTCTGGAAGATTGATTTCATTTTCTTTTCTATACTCTCTTAGTGATAATTGTACTTAGAAGAAACCTTAAATCAAATTGGGGAGAAATCTCAATTTCTTGTAACTCTTCTCGAATAATAAATAAAAATGGAGACAGCTTATTCAGGGTGGATATTGGCGACGAGGAAGATCATTAAGGTCATTAGCTAGACTAATGATCAATTGCACATGATTTTAACCTTTTCTCATAATCTCTATTGGTCTATGGTATATATAAGATCGACTTAGGCATTCCCAATCGAAACATTTCATCATCAGAGCCTATATTTAATAGGGAAAATAAAGGTGATGATGAGGTGTTGACTATGATTGAATGCAAGAGTTATGGGAATATCTGAATTGGTCTTATATGAGGAAAATAAAATGGATTGAAGAATATTAAACTAGGACTCTTTCGAGTGGAATAACTCCTTTCGACCTAATCGAAAGGTGTATTTCTGGAAGGAATCTCAGTTTATATATCAAATAATCTTTAATGATGGAATTCATTTGAGGGGAATCCACCGTTTTAAGCATCACAAATATTTTCGAATGGATTCCATAGAAGGGATATTGACCTCAAGGGTTGAAAGCATTAAAGGTACATAGATAGAGTAAACACTCCCTTCCGACAAGGTCGAAAGGACTTGAATATTACCTTTCAACATGATCGAAAAAGGGTGAATGGCATCGATGGTTAACCGCTTTCAACTCTGTGGGAAGATGGGACTTAATAAAGTGATGATTTTGAGAGTTATACATTGTGAGTAAGTCTTAGGGATAATTTGACTATTCCAACATGGTCGTAAGGTTGGAGTGACCTCGTCATTCCTTTCGACAAGGTCGAAAGGTTTGGCAATTCACTACTATTCTAACCTAGTCGAAGGGTTAGAATGGCCATATTATTACTTTCGAGAAGGTCAAGAGGTTTGATAATTAGTTATTCCTTTCAACCAGGTTGACCTTGTCCAAAACTAGAGCTAACACCTTAAGTCCCTTTCGACTAAGTCATTCTACTTGAAAGATATGCTTTCGAAGATGAGATTCCTCTCAATAACATGGATATGTACAAATAGAATTATCTTATAATAAGCATTGGGGATGTTGAAAAAATTTCCTTTTAACATTTTTGGCGCTATAAGGAAGGCCTGAACCTCCGACCTTGTCACTATATATAGATTAATTAAGATTCATTTCTCTAGCATATGAAAAATGAGGTCAAAGCGTTTGAGTGCACTTGAAGAGGGAGCAATACACACTACTGCCTTGGAGGAAATTATATCTTCAACTTTCAACTTGGATGGGGCCATTCCAGGGCAAACTTCATCACCGGCATAGCAGGGTGAAAATACGGCAAAAATAAAGCACTTGGAACTACAATTGCAAGAAATGCAGGAGATGTTGAAGATGGCTTTGTCTCAGAAATCATCAAAAACTCTGAGGCAGACTCAAGGAGAAGAAGTAGTCTCTCCTAGGAGGAATCTGAAGACCAACTCCAAGGAATGCAAAGAAAGGGTGGACTTGACCTCCTCAAAGAAGAAAGAACTCCCTCAAGCAAGAGCTAATCTCAAGGGAGAGTTCTTGGCAAGTCATTAGAGCAGTCTGGTAGCTCAACATCTAAAGAGTTTGCCTGAGTCAGAAAAATTATGGCAACGTTGAAGCTTCTCTTAAAGATGCTGCTGAGAAGGCTATCAAAGACGCTATGAACTCTAAAGGGAAGAGAACCTTGGACAAGAATGTCAATGATAATGAGAGGGTGCCACCTTTAACTGATGATATCATGGCAACAATAATACCTCCATATGTCAAAATCCCGTCTATGAAATATTACGGGAATACGGATCCTGATAATCACCTTATGGCTTTTGACAGCCAGATGGACCAATACAATGCTTCTGGGGCAGTCAGATGCCGACTGTTCCCTGTTACTCTCTAAGGGGCAGCGGCCAAGTGGTATAGGCAATACAGAGAAAAAACCATCTACTCCTGGAAGCAGTTTTCTTATGAACTCTCAACACAATTCTTCATTTTCAAGGATCGAACTATTGATTATACGGTCTTGGCAAACATAAAGGAAAGGCAGGGTGAAGCTTTGGGGGACTATTTGAGAAGATTCAACATAG
This sequence comes from Allium fistulosum, assembly GCA_030737815.1. Lineage (NCBI taxonomy): Eukaryota > Viridiplantae > Streptophyta > Magnoliopsida > Asparagales > Amaryllidaceae > Allium > Allium fistulosum. The sequence goes on from JASFAW010000014.1 coordinate 15,114,639, forward strand.
AAGCTTTGAAGGCTAAGGACATCAATGATCGAGATAAGCTCATAGCTGTCCACTCTATATTAGTCGAGAATACCCCTTTCTGAAAGAAACTCTTTGTCAATGGCTACAAAGATCTACAAGACTTCCACTTTTAGGCTGATAAGTTCATCCAAATGGATGAGCTTTACTATGCCAAAAGAAAGACAATTCCCAGAAAGGAGGGAGGAAGATTTGGCTTGGACCGTAGCCATAAAAGGGTCAGACGAGAAGAGCCAGTTGCTAATATAGTCGCTTTAAACAGGCCAATGTCTTACATATATGCTACAGCTAAGGAAAGAGTCAACTTTTTGACCACCTACAAAGCTAAGAATAATCCAGAGTAGAAGTAGGGAGGAGATTACTGTGCCTATCATAAAGCTAACAGCCATAAAACAGATAAATGCAGAGTTCTGGCCGGAATAATTCAAAAGCTAATCTGAGAAGGCCATCTCAAAGAATTTATCCAAGATCAGCACAAAGCTCAACGAGCTGAAAATGCTCCCCAGAAGTGCCCGGGCAACGTGGTAAATGTACTAGAGGATGAAGACCCCCTAAGCTTAATCCCGCCAATTAACAGAATAGATGTGATCCATGGCGGGCGACATCTGGTAGGAAATGGTAAAGGGGCTCAAAGCAAATATACAAAGGAGGGAATTTATTCTGTTCAAGAGGAACCCCGAACGAAGAGCCCACATCTTAATATCCAAATGCCTAATCTAGTGATCACCCCCGCAAGAGCTGCGCAAAGGAGTCCATCATCCTCATAACGGCCCCCTTATGATAACTGCACAAATCGAGCTGTCAATTGTCTAAGATTCTGGTCGATATAGGAAGCACGGTTAATGTCATCTTCAAATATGCTTTCGACCAGATGAATATCCTAGACCACAAATTAGAGCCGAGCACTGAGCTGATATTTGGGTTCAATAACAAGGGGTCAACTCCAATGGGGCAGATAAAGCTGCTGGTATAAATGGGAGTGCCTCCGACCTGCGGAACATTTGAAACTATCTTTGCGATCATTGACCAACCTTCCTACCATAACGCCTTCTTCGGCAGACCAACCCTGGATGAGATTGATGCTTTTGTCTCACCAAAGTACCTCATGGTAAAATTCTTGACAAAACGAGAATGAGGAACTGTGCGGGGTGAACAATTTAGCTCTCGTGAAATGTACTTTGCGACGCTTGATCAATACTAAAGGGAGTATTCTATTTACTTTGATTCTTCTACTGTTTTACAGCCTTCGGATGATGGATTTTCACATCTAACAGTTGAACCAAAGATTAATGATAAGAAATCTAACAAGCGTATGTATCAAAGGTACATTTCTATAGGAAGCAAGAGAAAGAGGGTTGACACTAACTCAACAGAAAAAGGTCCGATGGTGACAGAGTTTGACTGCCGAGGCGAGACTAAAAGAATAAGACCCATAGAGGACCTTGAGCAAACTCATCAGAGGATGCTTCTAAAGTGGTCAAAGTGGGAAAGATCTTAACAGTTAATTAAAGAAAGATTTGATTCAATTCCTCAAAGTCAACAAGGATGTGTTTGCTTGGTCACATTCTGATATGGTGGGAAATGGTCCATCTGTCACGTGCCATGCCCTTAACATCAACCCAAGAGCGACCCCCACAAGGCAGAGAAAGAGACAATTAGATAAAGTTCGAACAGATTCTCTAAAGGAAGAAGTTGATAGGCTCCTTGAAAATGGATTAATCCGGGAGATATATTGCCCCAAATGTTAACCAACCCAGTTATAGTGAAAAAGTCAAATAGGAAATGGAGAACATGTATTGATTACACAGACCTAAACAAAGCATGCTTGAAGGATTGTTTCCCACTGCCACGAATAGGTCAGTTAGTGGATGCAACAAGTGGACACAAGTTGTTATCTCTTATGGATGCTTATTCAGGGTACAATCAGATACTGATGTTCAAGCTACACCGGCTTCATAACAGAATGGGAAATTTATTATTACAAAGCCATGCCATTTGGTTTAAAGAATGCAGGGGTCACTTATCAGAGATTGGTTAATTGAATGTTCAAGGAACAAAATGGAAGAAACATGGAGGTTTACATTGATGATATGCTGGTAAAATCTAGCGAACCTGAGAACCATCTTTAGGATTTGGAAGAATTGTTCAAGATATTGCAGAAGTATCAAATGAAATTAAACTCGCAAAAGTGCTCTTTTGGGGTCCACTCTGGGAATTTCTTAGGCTACCTAGTAAGTACTCAAGGAATAGAGGCAAGTCCCGACCAAATTCAAGCTATAAGGGATATGGCCGAACCAAAAACTAGCAAGGAAGTGATGAGCTTAAATGGAAGAGTAGCTGCCCTAAGCATGTTTATCTCAAAAGCTACTGATAAATGCATACCTTTCTTCGATGTAATCAAGAAAAAGAAGAACTTAAAATAGGGAGAGGATTGCAAGAAAATTTTCTTGGAATTAAAAAGCCATTAGGAGAAACCACCTATATTCTCAAGACCTGAGAGTGGAGAAATATTGTATCTATACATGGCGGTATCAGAGCATTCAGTCAGTTCAATGCTTATTCGAGAAGAAAATAGGGCACAACTCCTGGTATACTATGTAAGCAGGTGGTTAAAGGATGCAGAGGTTCGATACCTAATTATAGAGAAATTAGCTTATTGCTTGATTCTTACAGCACGAAAGCTCAAAGCATACTTCCAAGCACATTCGGTCAAGGTATTGAACACTTTTCCTCTTAAGCAAGTTTTTAGTAAACCCGAGACTTCAGGAAGGTTGGTGAAATGAGGGATTGAGCTCAGCCAATACGATATAGAATTTCAACCACGAGCCGCAATCAAAGGGCAGGCACCGGCAGACTTTGTTAATGAATGCACCAGCTTTATAAAGGAACAATCAGAAAAAGAGAAGGATTAGAAGCCCATGTGGCAACTATTTGTGGATGGGGCATCAAATGAACAAGGTGCCAGTGCAGGTAATATAATCATAACCCCGAAAGGACATCGTTTGCACTATGCCATGAAAGTGGGATTTCCTGCAACCAATAATGTGGTAGAATATGAATCGATGGTAGCTTGGTTAACTTTGGCACTAGAATTGAAAGTCCCAAAAATACAGATTTTTAGTGACTCACAACTAATGGTAAATCAAGTGAAGCGGATATGCTTGCTTTGTTTGAGGATTTTTTGATAAATCAAGTTCCAAGGGTAGAGAATGCACATGCAGACTCTTTAGAAAAATTGGCCAGCTCTATGGGAGCCCTAGAAACATGAATTGTCCCCGTTGGATATCAGGAAAAGCCAAGTATTAAAAGGGGGCATCTGAGCAAGGGAAAGAGTTGCTGGCTGTGACGAGATCTCAGGCCAAGTCTCAGAGGGGAGAGGAAATAGAAAGTGGTATAGAATGAACAAATGAATGGATGGACCAATCCAGGCCAAATAGCATATATGATGATACATGAATGTCACCCATTGTTCAATATTTAGTTAATGGGATACTACCATCCGACAATGGGGAAGCAAGGAAAATCAAGAGACATGCTTTGACCTTTGTTATGATAGACAAAATCCTCTACAAAAAGGGATATGCTCTGCCCTATCTTAGGTGTGTAAGCATGAATGATGGAATAAAACTGATGGCTGAAGCACATGAAAGGTTTTGTGGCGACCATTCAAATGGAATAAAGCTTGCAAAGAAAATAATGAAGCAGGGGTTATACTAGCCCCATATGGTAAGCCAAGTCATAGACTATGTGAAAAGATGCAAGAAATGCTTGAAATATTCAAAGATACCTAGGTTACCCCCAAGTCGAGTGCCTCCAATCACAAGTCCATAGCCCTTTGATGTATGGGAAATAGATTTGATTGGCCCATTAACAATTTCAAATGGAGGAGTAGAATATGCCGTAGTGGCCATTGACTATTTTACCAAATGGGTTGAAGCTGAACCACTTTCGAAAATCACTTCTGGAAAAGTATTGAGATTTGTTAACAAGAACATCATAACCAGGTTCGGGATTCCCCATAAAATAATCTCTGATAATGGAATGCAATTTGAAAGCGAAGAATTCTCCCAATTCTGCCATAAAAATGGGATTATTAAAAGTTTTTCATCTGTCGTACATTCAAAAATAATGGAGCGGTCGAGGCTGCAAACAAAACCATAAAAATGTTTCTAAAAAATCGACTAAATAAGTCAAAAGGGAATTGGGTAGAAGAACTGCCATTAATGCTATGGGCCTACCGAACGTCTGCTAAAATGGCAACAGGGCATACCCCATATTCTTTGACATACGGGTGTGAGGAAATGCTACCAATCGAGATTGAATTATCCTCACACCGAAGGATTGCCTACGCGTTTGATAAGAATCAAGATTTGAAAAGAGAGTCACTAGACTTGATACATGAGCTAAGAGATGAAGCGGTGGTAAGAACCGCCGAATATCAAAGAAGAATTTCAAAGTATTATAACTCAAGAGCAAGAACTCGATCATTTCAAGAGGGGGTTTTGGTACTCCGTAGAGTAATGGTCAATACTAAGAATCCTGCAGATGGACCCCTAGGACCAAACTGGGAGTGACCATTAATTATATGTAAAGTAATTCCCCCGGGAGCCTATAAATTGTGCTGCCCAGATGGCAATATGGTGCCAAGAACATGGAATATTGAGCATCTAAGGCCATATTTTCCAAAGATGGATTAATAAAGAGCTTCTTTTTGTAAAGAGAAAATCTACATGGTTGGGAGAAAAATACTCCTTATATTTGGTACTACCTAAGATGGTAGAAGAGCCTCTGTACGCGCCAAGGTGGCCAAGGCAGAGCACCTCCTAGAGGGAGGGAGGGTAAGCCTTTAGCCGCGCCATGAGATGGCTAGGTTAAAGCACCGGCAAGCCCTTGGCCGCGTCTCCGGTCAGGTTAAAGCACCAAACAACCCCATGAGGTCAATATCCGCACCATGCTATGGCCAGGGTAAGGCACCTCCTGGAGAGAGGACGGCGTAAGCCTTTATCTGCGCCATAAGATGGCCAGGTTAAAGCACCGAACAAGCCCCTGTCTGCGTCGTAAAAGGGCCAGGGAAAAGCGCATCCTGGAGGGAGGTCGGGTAAGTTCTTGGTCCCAGCCTCTAAGATGAGTTGACCAAGAGCACCGGACAACAATGGACTAAGATGTCCAAGCCCAAGAAGAGGCTTAGTCAACAATGGACTAAGATGTCCAAGCCCAAAAAGAGGCTCAGTCAACAATGGACTAAGGTGTCCAAGCCTAAGAAGAGGCACAATCAATAATGGACTAAGATGTCCTTGCCCAGATAAAGGCTCATCAAATGGAGTGAGATGTCCAAGGCCGAGAGGAGGCTCATCAAGTGAAAGACTGTAATGTCCAAGCCTAAAAAGTGGCATATCTAATCATGGACTAAGACATCCGAGCTCATGAGGCAGCCAATCAAATTATCTCTATGCAATACCTAAAGGGTTTATATATGTCGAAAAAGACAAAAACAAAGGAGTGAAACGGGACTCCATTGATTATTACCCGAATCTGGGTTTCGGGACTTTCTTAACATCATCTATTGATGCCCAAATCTGGGCTTCGAGATTCTCATGTATGAATTTCAGCATTTAATACCCGAATCTGGGTTTCAAGACTTTATCAATTGCCATCTTTATTAAGCCCGAATTTGGTAATTGGGACATTGTTGATCACTACAATTCTATATACTCGAACCTAAGTTTCGCGATTATTATCTGATTTCGTCTTAATGACCTAATCTGGGTTTATGGCATCAATTATAAAGATAATTTTCATGGATTTTTGGTTATTCAACATATGCCCCAATACATGCAAAGGATTTCTGATTTAACAACTATCTATTTACACAATATGTGCCCTAATCCAGGCTAAAGATTCTTTTTACAAAGAGGATTGACTAACAAATGCCTTGATCCAGGCTTGAAGCTTAAAATGAGAATAATACTATTAATTCCCATTTAGTAGACCAAAAAACCTGAATCTGGGTTTAGAAATACCATATATAGAACTATTTTTGGGATATTATTATCTAGATTCCGGATGTCATGTTATCAATTTCCAAACTTCACAAGTTTATACCCTGATCTAGGTTGGGTTTCATGGTTGATATAATGTATACGAGTCTATTACAGGCAACTAGAAATTTCAAACTAGTCTTCTTAATGCTAAAATTAAAAGTTGGAGTTTATTAATTCCAAATGATGCTTACCAAGTGAATAAGGGCATTGATATGTTGATCTACCACTGAACATAATGTAAGTATGATAGTGACAATGGTGTTTCTAACTTTGAATTTTGAAGGAAAGGTAAAATTATGAAGAGCAAGAAAGCTATAAAATCTATCCTAAAGAAAAGAAGCTTCTTTCATATAGGGAGGGGCAAAATGTTAGCCATAAATTCCACTTAATAGCGGGAGTGTGAAAGAAAGTTAATAGGATTGAGATTTCAATGAAGAAATAGGGCAAGCCACCATGAAGGGCATAAAATGGATGTTTCGAAGGCATTGAGCAGGTGTCGAAGGATTCGAAGGCACCGACTACTCGAACAGTGCAAAGGCCTTCGACCCAGATGGAAACAGATAGGCTCTTCCACCACTACCAACCTTTCGACACAGATGAACAAGCAATGATGACTTCGAACCCCTTTTCAAGGGGCAATCGATAGTGCTCTTCGAACTACAAATCAAACCTTCCGAAGTCAATGGTTTTGCCCCCATAGTAACCACTTCGAAAGCATAGCAAGCCTTTTGAATCGGTCAAGATCCATCCAGGGCACCTTTCGACAGTGTCGAAAGGTGTTATGAAGAAAGCGATACTCAGAAATCAGCAAGGACAAAGGAATGGTAAAGACTTTTTCGACGACGTCGAAAGGAAGCGTGGTTATCGATCAGGTCGAAAAATTAAGAGAGAATTAAGAAGTTGCTAGAGTATGACAAGAAGAACAATAACACCTTTCGACAACATCAAAAGGAAACATAGCCTCCGACAACATCGAAAGGAAACATAGCCTCCGATAACGTCGAAAGGAAGAATAGCCTCCGACAACATTGAAAGGAAAAATAGCTCTCGACAACATCGAAGGGAAACATAGCTCTCGACAACATCGAAGGGTAGCTTCCAACAACAACGAAAAGAAACGTATCTTTCGACAACATCGGAAGGAGGCATAGCTTTCGACCAGAAGAATGAAAATGGCCTCCTCTCCAATTCTCTAAAATTAAAATCTCTTCAAAATTATAGTAAATCAAAGTGAGAAATTAAGTAAATCCTAATCTAATACAGGTAATCTCATCAAAACAATCTTTGTTGCATCCTTTATTTTTCAATTTTGAGAAAGTCAGTGCCTGTAACTTTAGTTTCCTGTTTGCATCTCTTCTTTTCTTCCTTCTACAGGTAATTGAAGCTTCTCTAAGGCCTAAAGACCACTGCTTACAATTCAAATCGCTAAAAATCTTAACAAGGTGAGTAGTAACTCACTCTTCTAGCCAAACCAATCTGCCTGTATGAAATTTGTTTGTTTCTGTTGTGTTTTTGATTTATTGTAAACGTGAAATTTCTAGTTTATAGTAAAAATCTTGTATGGGTTCGACTTTGTGACCCTGTATCTCTTTGGTTTCATGCCGGAATTGAGTGAAACCTTTTTTGGATCATAGATCGAGTTGCTTCAGGTTATTCACCTGCTGTAGATTACCGCTATGCTGCTTTGGCTATGGTTTTCTTGATTTCCTTTGGATGCTAGTCATCTTTTGTGTAGCCTTACAGTTATTTTGTGTACTCTGATATGTACATATTCTTTTGACTCGATGTATATATTGTGGTCTATGTACCACCACTAGTGTATCACTATGTAGTGTACTATGTGGTATATGTATATATGTATGTATATATATGTGTGTGTGACTGCTGTTTTATGATCTGTTGTATTTTTTGTTGTTATATTTTGTTCTGATAGATCCATTAGCCACCGTAGATTTGTTTTAAACATTTATTGAGTATGTCGATCCACTTGAGAAAGGTAAAAGAAAAAAAATTAGAGCACCTAATCGACGTATTCAATACTTGTTTAAGACAAATATTACGGATGGTCGCTCCTAACCAGCCCTATTCTCTGCATTAACAGACAGTATTACTTCGTAATGCTCTTTGTTAATGTGGGTCTCGGGGTGGGGCGTTACAGCTTAGGACAAAAAGCTCAAAACAGCATATAAGGAGAAGACCTTTCGACCTAGTTGAAGGCAAAGAAGCGAAGAGATAAACCAAGAAGCACAAGAGACTACATTTCGACGACATCGAAAGGTTCGTGACCTTTCGATCAAGTCGAAAGGTTTGAGGCGGCATGTGAAAAAGGGGTCTTATCGACCCAGTCGAAAGAAAAGGCGTGGATGGAGGCCAACCTGCATCTATAAATAAGACCCAGGGAGTCCAGTTTTATGGACCGAATTCGGGAAGATTGAATTAATTTTCTTTTCTATACTCTCTTAGTGATAATTGTACTTAAAAGAAACCCTAAATCAAATTGGGGAGAAAGCTCAATTTCTTGTAACTCTTCTCGAATAATAAATAAAAATGGAGACGGCTTATTCAGGATGGATATTGGTGACGAGGAAGATCATTAGCTAGACTAATGATCAATTGCATATTATTTTAAGCTTTTATCATAATCTCTTTTGGTCTATTCTATATATAAGATCGACTTGGGCATTCCCAATCGAAACTTTTCATCATCGGATTCTTCATCTAATAGGGAAAATAAAGGTGATGATGAGGTGTTGACTATGATTAAATGCATGAGTTATGGGAATATCTAAATTGATCTTATATGAGGAAAATAAAATGGATTGAAGAATATTAAACTGGGACTCTTTCGAGAGGAAGAACTCCTTTCGACCTAATCGAAAGGTGTACTTCCGGAAGGAATTTCAGTTTATATATCTAATAACCTTTTACGATGGAATTCATTCGAGGGGAATCCACTTTTTTAAGCATCAGAAATCTTTCTAAATGGATTAAATGGAAGGGATATTGACCTCATGGGGTTGAAAGCATTAAAGGTACATAGATAGAGTAAACACTCCCTTCCGATAAGGTCGAAAGGACTTGAATATTACCTTTCGACATGATCGAAAGGGGGTGTATGGCATCGATGGTTAATTGCTTTTAACTCCTTGGGAAGATGGGACTTAATAAAGTGATGATTTTGAGAGTTATATGTTGTGAGTAAGTCTTGGGGATGATTTTGAGAGTTATATGTTGTGATCATTACCAAATTCCATAAATCCAAAGTGAGATAGTTTTGACGAAGAGAATTGGTGTAAATAAATGTCACAATTGGGTAATGCTTAACAAAGTAAAACTGGAATTTACTGAAACCAAGTAAATAACAAATTTGGCCATAATGTCACGTCACCTGCTAAGTGACATGTGAACATTAATGTTCAAATTGTTCGACATTAATCGCTGACCAAATTTACACCTAAAGAGTCACATAACCGAAATGTTGTATGCTCCTTTGACAACCTGATTTAATTGAATTATAATTGTTATAAATTAATTAATATTTATTAAATATTAATTATATAATTTTATTTGATATGTTGAACAAAATTATATAGTGCATTTATAATGGTTATAAATACGCTAATCGGGATACGATATTGGTACACGTTTGAATTTGATTCAAATTGCATTAGTTTTTTGTTCATGATTGAAATTGGCTTAAGGCCCATTTGGGAAATGAGATTTTGACTAAGAAAGGAAAGGATGACTGGTCTTATGATGGCTAAAAGTGGAGGATTATTAACTTGTTAAAAGGTGGAAATGGTAAGGAGAAAAACTAGGTCCATGATCATTGTTTCACTCCTTTGATCATACTTTATTAAAGAAACATGTTCCTCACTTTTGAAGAGACTTTTTCCCTATCTCCTTGCTACTGTTCCTGGTTGAAATCCATCCATTCCAGGGAGAAAAAATCTATGTTCAAATAGATATCAAAACTGTTCAATCCGAGCAATGGTGGAAGACAATTTGGAGCTGGCATCTTCCAAATTGTGAATCTGATTCAAGGAGCACTCAACTTCATGTTGACTTTTCTTAATAGGCTTTGGGAAAGGCAGCCCTTTAGTTTACATTCATTCACTAATAAATTATTATTGTATAATTTCTATAGCTCACGTACATCTCTTATATATTATTACTACATTGCTAGTTGGGTGAGATTCCAATAGGTAATGGTGTTAATACAATAATGATAGGCTATGTGCATAAGTTTAAATAAAATACATACACATATATTTGGTTAATAATCTAATGTTCTATGACAAATTAAAGAATTTTATTTTAATATTACATTAATATACACACACACACACAAACGTAAATCAATTTATTTACATAATTTATATCAAAGTATATATATTATATAAAATTTAACCTAACAATTTTCTAATGTATATTTATATTAACTACGAATTTAGAAATCAAAATTTAGACAATTCCTCCATGAAAATAGAGTGCCACGTCAGCAAGTTGTACGAGTCGATACGACTCCATGGGTGGCGGTCGATACCGACCCATAAATTAACAAAACTGGTTGTCTTCAACTCTTCGCTTCGGACCGTCTTGTGGTCAGCTTCATGATTCCATAGTTGTTTAAACCCATATTAGCTTGTTTCAGAGCTCAAATGATGGAGTTGTAAAAGAAAAAAGTTGTTGATTCAGGAATTCATAGAGATTGATAGAGATTTATATTCAATCGACATAACAACATTAGAAATCGGTTCTTAACATCAAGAGGAACAAAGAGGCAGAAAATGAACTTCCGTGAACGAGTTCTTAGGAATTGGCACCATTTCATAGGTAGGGGTCGGTACCGACCCCACACTTGTGGTCGGTGGGTCCTCGAACTTGGTGATGGACTCCTGCCTTTGTTGTGATCTCGGTTGTACTTTGATTTTGGGTTCTATGGTCATCTCTCCGGGCATCCTGCCTTGATAACTTCAAAGTTTGAGTTATCGGGTTCATCCATATATTGCCTGGTCAAAAGGTGGGATAACGCATGCCGCATAAAATACGGCTTGCGAATGAAAGGTATGCTTTGCTTAAGAAAAAATGTGATGTCAATCTCCGATAATCGAGCTCTCCAGGTATTTCAATCTTGGTGTAATGTCATGTTCCTTCGAACACTTCTATCGATTATGGGTCATTCCACACTTGTTGAAACTTAAGGCTCTAAACCTTGCCTAAATGTAATCCATACATCATCACAATTCCGATTTCATTCGAAGTCATTATATCTCATATCAAAATTATCTCGTGTTCATTCAAGGTTTACATCATTATCAATCTGATGTCATTCAAAATTATTACATTCCAAAATTGTCTCATGTTCATTCGAGATTTATCTGTTTCATTTTACTTTTAAGGTATTCAAATCCATTTATCAAATCAATATCTATTCAAAGGTTTGATCTCTCTGAATTGTTTCATATTCAGTTTAATATGTGATCTCTCTGGATCGTTTTAATGCCTAAGTTAAAGGGATGAACTTTCTCGATCATTAGTTAAATTTATGGTCGTTCAAGGTCGTTAATTAAGTCTGCGACCTTTCGAGATCGTTTAATTGAATCAATGGCCATTCGAGGCCAATGGTTAAGTTTGCGATCTCCCATCATCGTAAATAGAATTCATGGTCAGTCATGAAGGTTAAATTGGCGATCACTCTTGATCTTTAGATGAATCCATGATTGCTCAAAACCAATAATTAAGTCTGCAATCTTTCGAGATCGTTAGATGAGGTCGTGGTTGTTTAGGACCGGTAAGTAAACCCATAGTCTCTTCAGACTGTTAATCGAGGTAATTGCCGTTCGAGGCTAGTAATCAAATAAATTGCTATTTGGGGTCGATAATCAATCCATGGCCATTCGGCGCCGATAATCAAATCCATGGCCTCTTTGGACCCTTGCGGATCCCAAGCCACTTGCTCTCCGGTGAGTGGACTCAATGAAAAGCAAACTTGAACTTGCACGAACAATGTAGACAATAGATGCTAATTTGTAACTCAATCAAATCCAGAAGGATAATTGCTAATGGAATATATCATTTACTTCGTGTTTTATAAGAAAACAAGGCTAGCAAGAGAATCTTATTAAAGATTGAGCAATACAAAGGAATTATTGGTTTTACCCTAAAGAGTAGAAACCTTCTTTCATACAGTGGGGGAGCTAAATGTTATCCATATAATTTCAATATTAAAAGATGGTGCAATGGAGTGATTACGTCATAAAGGAATTAGTGCCACTAGGACTTGTATCGAAGACCGACAATGCCGCACTCCATTACTTCGGCGTCATATCTCTTCGATAACGAATCTCTTCAATGACATATCTCACCGCACTTTATATGAAATTGGTGACGTACCACTTTGGTGTCAATCCTCAACCACACTACGCATCATCACTTTGTAATCCATCAACGTCAAGTTCCATCAATGGGAAAAAGGAGGAAATCACAATTAATTAGGGCTTCATAAGGCTTACATCACCCATTGTCGAAGTCATTGGCACACTTATGAAGTATCGCTTTCCTTAACGTCACCATTCAAAGCTAGGATTAAGACCGTTCTATACAGTACTTCGAGGATATTGATTATCACTAACATCAATGATTAACAATAGAACATAAGGGTAGGTTGATGTCGAAGAGGCTCGTTGTCATAGCCACGGTAGCTATCAATACTGTAGCATCATCCCCATTCCACAAGCACTTTGAGAGTGACAAAAAAATACAAAGTTACTACGCTCTTCGTCAATAATCGCATCACACATCTCCTTTATATAGCTCATCGAAGGCTATCAACATCCTCCAAAGGAAACGCCACATTTTAAGGATACTACTCCATGCTGGCGACAATATCAACTTCAATAGAGTACTAAGTGACATAGATTTTCGTTAATGTTCAATACTATTTGTTAAAGTAAATGGAGATTTGAGAAAGAAGAGATGAAGAGCAAAATCATGTATCAGTTATTCATCACATAGATTCGTACATGTTTATATACAACAGCTTGTAATCCTAGTTACACACACACGCGGGCTTAAGCCTTATTACACACAGTCATGGGCCGAAGCCTTATTGGGCTGAGAAAACAAATATAACATGAAATAGGAAAGGAAACAAAGAAACACTAAGTACACATATCTTGTACATGAAACATGCACAACACAGCATCACCATTCAACACAGCAGCACCATAATCAACACAGATCAGATAACACTCCCCCTCAAGTTGAAGCATACTTATTAATCATGCTCAACTTGCTGCAAAGGTACTCCACTCTCGCACCACTCAACGCCTTGGTGAATATGTCAGCCAGTTGATCTCCAGATCTGACAAACCCAGTTACGATCAAACCCTGCTGTATCTTCTCGCGAATGAAGTGACAGTCCACTTTGATATGTTTGGTTCTCTCATGGAATACTGGATTAGAAGCAATATGAATTGTTGCTTGGTTATCACACCATAATTTCGCTGGCAAATTTAGTTTCAAACCTATCTCAGACATAAAGTGATTTATCCACATTAGTTCACAAATAGCATTAGCCATACCTCTATACTCTGATTCAGCACTGGACCGAGACACCACATTTTGTTTTTTACTTTTCCATGAGACTAAGTTACCTCCAACAAATACACAAAATCCAGAGGTTGATCTTCTATCTGACCTAGACCCTGCCCAGTCAGCATCCGAGAAATCTTCTATATCCTCATGTCCATGATTAGCATACACAATACCTTGTCCCACTGTTCCTTTCAAGTAACATAGAATTTGTTTTTAAGCATTCCAATGATGAATAGTTGGAGAACTCATGAATTGACTTATGACACTAACTGAAAAGGCAAGATCTGGCCTTGTTACTGTCAAGTAATTCAGTTTACCCACTAACCTCCTATATTTTTCTAGATCATTAAATAGTTCACCATCATTTGTCAAACTGATATTTGTAATCATAGGAGTAGTACAAGGCTTTGCACCCAATTTTCCGGTCTCGGTTAACAAATCAATGATGTATTTTCTTTGTGACAAAAAGATCTGCCCATTTTCTCTTATCACTTCAATACCCAAGAAGTACTTTAACTCACCAAGATCTTTTATATGAAATTGTTTTTGAATAAAAACTTTAAGATCTGAAATTCCTTTCCTATCACTTCCAGTAATCACAATATCATTTACATATACTACTAACAATACAATTCCTTCTTTTGAATTTCTATAGAACACAGAATGATCAAAATTGCTCTTAGTTATGCCAAATGCTTCAATCACTTGACTGAACTTAGCAAACCATGCCCTTGGACTTTGTTTTAGTCCATACAAGCTTTTCTTTAGTCTACATACCTTTCCTGTCTCCCCCTGAGCAACAAACCCAGGTGGTTGCTCCATATATACCTCTTCAATCAAATCCCCATGGAGAAAAGCATTTTTAATATCAAGTTGATGCAGTTTCCAGCCATATCTTGCTGCTAAAGAGATAAACAATCTTATGGACGTCATTTTAGCCACTGGAGAGAAGGTTTCTGAATAATCTGTCCCATAAGTTTGTGCATATCCTTTTGCAACCAACCTAGCCTTTAGTCTAGCCACTGACCCATCTGGGTTAACTTTAACTGAGAACACCCATTTACACCCTATCACCTTTCTATTATCTGGTAGTTGAACCAAATTCCAGGTTTTATTATGATCCAAAGCTTCAATCTCTTCTAACATTGCTTTTTGCCATTCTGGTTTAGATAATGCCTCTCCAACATTTTTTGGAATAGAAACAGTATCAAGATTGGAAATAAAAGTGTAGCTTGCTGGATGTAGTTTATCATATGATACAAAGGAGGATATAGGATATGTACATTGACGTGTACCTTTCTAAGTGCTATTGGTAAATCAAGACTGGGATCATGTGCTGGAATTTCCTCATTATCAGATTCTTGTAAATTTGTTTCTACCCTTTGATTTAGTTCACTATGTTCACTCCCTTGTGACAAAGTTGTAGGATAAATCAACCAATCATCACTCCCACTTTCCTCTTGAACACAAGACTTTGAATCAGACAATGGGAAGAATGGGAGATCTTCTACAAAAGTAACATCAATTGACACCAAGTATTTATGCAAACTGGGACAAAAACATTTGTAACCTTTTTGAAGTCTTGAATAGCCAACAAATATGCACTTCAATGATTTTGGATCTAATTTTGTTAGTTGTGGGTTCACATCCCTAACATAACACACACAACCAAACATTCTTGGCTTCACTAGATACAAAGATTTATTAGGACATAGGACTTGGAAGGGGATCTCATACTTTAGCACTGTTGAAGGCATTCTGTTGATCAGAAAACATGCTGTGGCCACTGCATCTGCCCAAAAAGCTTTGGGTACATTCATATGGAACAAGAGTGCTCGAGTAGTCTCAATTAAGTGCCTGTTCTTCCTCTCAGCAACTCCATTTTGAGAAGCAGTATCAACACATGAAGGCTCATGAAGAATGCCATTATTAGCCATGTAATCACTAAACAAACTGGATGTATATTCCTTTGCATTATCACTTCTTAAAGTTTTAAGTGACACATTAAACTGGTTTTTTATTTCAGCACAAAAGTTACAAAAAATAGAGAATAGCTCAGATCTATTTTTCATTAGGTATAACCATGTTACTCTTGAATGATCATCAACAAATGTAACAAAGTATCTATATCCTTTCTTTGAAACAACAGAACAAGGACCCCATACATCAGAGTGCACTAAATCAAACACTGAATTAGCCCTTTTATTTAATCTAGGATATGAACTAACACGATGATGTTTGGAAAATTGACACGATTCACAATTTATTGTAGACAGAAAATTAAACTGTGGACAAAGTTTCTTGAGCAATGTAAGAGATGGATAACCTAACTGGCAGTGAACTTTAAGAGCAGATATCATACTTGAGCAAGCAATGTTTTTGGATAATTCTTCATTGAGTGTGTACAAGCCTCCAGATTCTTGTCCCCTACCAATAATCTGCTTCGTTGTAAGGTCCTGAAACAAACAGTGATCGGGGAAGAAAGATACACAGCAATTAAGTTTGCTAGTGATTTGACTTACTGACATTAAGTTGAATGATAGATTTGGTAAATATAAAACTGATTTTAGTGGTAGTTGAGTATGCTAGTTTGCTTTCCCAGTTCCATAAACATAAGTTTGTGATCCATCAGCTAAGGTGACAACATGTGTTGATTCATTACTTTGAATATCAGAAAGCAAATAACTGTTACCTGTCATATGATCTGTAGCTCCTGAATCTATGATCCATTTAGATGATGGTTTTTCAATACTAGCAACAACAGCAGTAGTAGAGGAAGATATATGACCCGATGGATTCTTCTCAAAAGTTTCTTGATACTTTGCATATCTCTCAAATTCATCAGCAATCATCAATACTGTTTTATTTGTATTTGCATTATTGTTATTGTTGGCCAAGGAGTTTTTATATTGCAACTTTCTACACTCAAATTTTGTGTGACCGGGTTTCTTGCAATATGCACAAAATTTATTCTGATTTGGTGGCCTAAATGGTTGAGACATCCGATTTGGAGCAGAGAATCTTGGTGCATTATTACTTGCTTTGTGCATTATTCCATGGTGGTGCATTATTCCATGGTGGTCTATTATTCTTACTATTACTTATCAAAGCACTGTTTACTGGAGTACTTGATATTTGAGTCACCTCAGTATGAAGAATTCGACTAAACACCTCCTGCAATGATGATATCTCCGATCCAGATAGTATTTGTGATTTTGCTAGTTCGAATTCAGATGGTAACCCAGCCAAGAAGCTCATTATTGCCATCTGCTCCCTTTGTTTTTGTTGAACCTTAACATCAGGGCTGATTGGAAGCAGCAAATTAAATTCCTCATATGTTTTCTTAAAATTCATAAAGTAGTTCATCAGTGTTTGTTCTTGTTTCTCTGCTCTATAAAACGGTTTGCATACATCATACATTTTGGTCACATTTCCTTTTCCAGAGTATAGAAACTCCAAATACTCCATCAATTCTTTTATGAACTCACAATGATCAACCAATCCAATGACCTCTCCATCAATTGAATTCCGGATCTGAAGAAATAGTCGCGCATCATCTCTTAACCACATCAGATCCTTTTCCTCGGTTGAATCTAGTTTTGGTGGACTTTCAATTAAATGATTACCCTTATCAATGGATCGAAAATAGAGACGAATTGTTTTGCTCCAGTTTAAATAATTCAGATTGTTTAATTTGTGATCAGTGATTTTCGGCATCATTTGGATCGAATCAACTAAGATCTTATTTTCAGACATAGTAACAAATCTTTGAATTAGGGAAGATAAACGATATAAAGAATGATATGATGTTCGGATCTGAAGATAGAAGGTAAAACCCTAGTTGGATTCAAACTTCGTAATTTGAAGCTCTTATACCATGTTAAAGTAAATGGAGATTTGAGAAAGAAGAGATGAAGAGCAAAATCATGTATCAGTTATTCATCACACAGATTCGTACATGTTTATATAAAACAACTTGTAATCCTAGTTACACACACACGCGGGCTTAAGCCTTATTACACACAGTCATGGGCCGAAGCCTTATTGGGCTGAGAAAACAAATATAACATGAAATAGGAAAGGAAACAAAGAAACACTAAGTACACATATCTTGTACATGAAACATGCACAACACAGCATCACCATTCAACACAACAGCACCATAATCAACACAGATCAGATAACACTATTCCTAACGCACTTCGCAAGCATTTGAAGGTCATCGCATTTCTATACAAGCGGTGTTGACGAAGGATATCGACGATCATAGTAAAAGCCGCTAATTACAAAGTACATCATTACCATGTACCTCTAAGGAATAAATAATAAGGAAGTTTAGCAACGTCAAAGTCGCCAATGCCGATGCTAGTACTATCATTGAAGATAATGTTGTAACATGTCGAAGAAGTGAGACGATGCTGCTTCTTCAATTTAACAATGAAGGGACCAGGTTCTTTCGAGGTCGACCCAACTAAAGTCAAGGAAGGCGAATGAAACGACCCAAAATTTTGGATATTTGAAATTGGAATATTTGATTGATTTTAAATATTTAAAAGTTAACTTTTAACTTAAATTTCAAATATAACCATTTATTGGATAATTTAATTATTGAATTTAATAATTGGAAATTGGTTAAAATAGTGAATCTTGAGTTTTAAGCTTGTTAAAAATAATTTAAAGGCTTATAAAATTTATATTAATAATACTGAAGATAATAAAACTTTCTAAACTGAATTTAAAATTGATTTGTTTAGTTTTAAAAATATATCGTTTGAATTAACATTTAAAAATAGCTTTCCGAGGCACAATCTCGGATTTCGACGAAACTAGTTCCATTGGATCCGTAATAGTGTATTATTATCGGATTTCAAATTTTGTGGCATTTAGAGTTATCGTTTGGTCGTACGCGATATAAACGCGCTGAAATTTATATCGAAGATTCAATATAATAATTTGGTCCAAATAGCTATCTTCTCCATACGATCGAATTAGGACTTGAAACCTTTTCCATTATGTTCGAAATATGGGTATAATATTATAAACGCCTAGCGGCATGCCTCGATAGGGGTTTGAGATTTTGAGTTGCGTAATCGAGATGGTTTAGAAATTTAAATATATTTATATTTTGTTTGACTTGACAATATTTCCACCAGCCCTTTTTCGTATCGTTTCAGAGTCACTATAAACAACATCCAACACGCCATCTTTTCCTTTTTATACCCGTCCCCTCCTATTTAAAATCGCACGCACCAGTTTGAATAAAAGAAAAAATTATATTGGCGATTTCATATTTAAAATAGCGACAGTTTTGCCGATTAGCTTCATCTTCAGATCACTTCATCCATCCTCTTCATTCACCTAAATCGTTCTTCTAGTCGCGTTCCCCCTCTATTCCATCTTTCCAACGCTTGTCCTCCCACATCTTATTCCTGTTCCATCACGTTGTCTCCAGATCCGATGGCCAAGGATAGAAAATCGAAACCCATATTTATGACCTACCCATCTCAAACTAGATCTAGTCGAGTTATAAGGCGATTGCTACATCCGCATCTGTTGGCACCGTGTCAGTTGTCTGCCTCGATTTTTGGATTCGAGTTTTCTGCCTGAAGTTGTCAGTGGATCTCCAATTTTATTTGGGTTGGGAGAGAACCGAGCTTCATTAGGAGTGCAGGCATTTCAGGAGGAGCTTTTGAGCGTGTATGGTAGGGCCCACGGGCTGAGAGAGGTGGAGGAGGCCATTGAAATTGTGAGTGGAGGGGCGAGTTGAGAAGTGGGGTCTGGATTTGATATCATCGCTGTCTAATAAGAGCGATGGATGCGGTTGGAGAGATGCAGAAGGTCGAGGGTAATGGTGAGGCATAGTTTGCGTGAGAGCCAAGGGGAGAATCACGGCGGTGGCAAGGTGGCAGTATCGACCATATGATCGCGACAGGAGAGAGAGCTCAGAGGCTGTTAATTGAGCATTAAGGGTAAATTAAGATTTAGTATGTAATTTACAATTTAAATTTTAACAACTAAATTCATTAACTTATAAATATCAAAATTTATTTATGCGAGGTTGAAAAATTATGAAAATGTGGCGTTGGGTTCGTAATTAAGTAGGCTTCGAGATAAAATTGGTTTGGAGATTTTTGAAGTCACTCGTGATTTTTGATTATTCAAAATCTAGATGTTCGGAAAGAAAATAAATCAAGGTGAGTTAATCTCACTCAATTTTGGATTACTACAGTTGATTTTAAATAGTTAAAATTAATTATTGATTGATTGGTTGAATTGATATATTTTTATCAGTTGAATGTGATCTTATATATAGTAGTATATATATTGGAGTGATTGATATTCCCACATATATATAGCGGATGAGACCCTGTACGCCCCGCATAATAGCGGATGACCCTATATACCGCGATATCTCCCTCGAAGTGGGATTGGTATTTTTATACTGTATTAACGTTTGTGGATGCAGGGAAATAGGTTGGAGGGATCCAGCTGGATTCCTCAAAAATGTTGAAATTAATTTCATATATTGATATGTGATTTATTTGAATAATCTGCGGTAGATTACAGTGTGATTTGAATGTATTGGATGCTATGGTAGTTTTGGCCTAGATTTTTGTATTTTTAAATACCAATAATAAATTGTTTGAATTTGGAAAGAAAATAAAAAGGAAAATTGGAAGTAAAAATATTTATAGTGAAATTTGGATTAATTAAAAGAATTGAATTTGCGAAAAATAAATGGTTTGATTTTAAATTTGTACTTAGTAATTTCGAAATATGGAAAAATAGAGATTTTGGAATAATGTAAATAAAAGGATTTTAAATAATAAAAACTTAAGCGATATTTTTTTAAGTGGAAAAGATTTTAAAATCGAGATTCAAAACAGTTTGGGGAAATAAAAAGGAAATTTGAAATTAAAATATGAAATTGTTATACTAGATTTTAAGTAATATTTTAAATTATGAAAAGGAAGTGGAATCTGAATTTAGTGGGTTTCGGAATATATTTGGGTTATTTGGAAAATTAGTTTAAAAATGGAATTCTAATTAGAAATCGATTTATAATCGAATAAGTATTATAAAACCGTTATAAACGAGAAATGAGACTATGGAATTTATAAACAAGGTTTATAAATAAAGTAAAGTGATTATCAGTGGATAAATTGAAGTTATAAATTCACGGTGAGGATTTACATGGAGATGGGTAAATCGGCTTAAAAATAAAGGATAGATTTATTTTAGAAATGTGAATGGGGATTTTATGAAACTGGGATGTAAATCAATTTGATGATAAATCGAGAGAGATTTATAAATATTAGTCTGGTTATATTGGAATTGAAAAGTATATTTTATTGAGAAGTTAAGTTTGTTTGAAAAAGGAGGATTTTTTGTTATTACTAGGTAATTTTAAAAAGGTGTTTAAGAATATTTTAGATAATTAATTATTTAGTTATTTTAAATTGTTTAAAGTATATTTAATTATTAATAAAGTAGTTTATAACGGTTCGATATTAAGTTAATTATTATTAAGGATTAATCAGTATTATTATTTTTAAAAGATAAATTATTCAATATTAATATTATTTTATATAATAACTTTTATTTAAAATGTATTTGCCTAAATTAAAATTTGGAAATTTATATAGAAATTTTATAAGTATTATTTTAAAATATTTAATAAAGTTTAGGAAAGTAATGGTATACTTCATGGCGAAATCGGAGGCAGTGAGTGCCTGCAGTTAAGTTTTGGATTTCTTTGGGATAGAGACGTAACCATTGAGCTGTGAATCCATTGTTGATACCGTAGTGGTACTTTCCATATTTATTTTAAAAAGTTTTTTTTCAAATATTTTGAAAGAATGCTTAGTAAACGCACTTACTTCAGTAAGATAAGTACATGAATTTTGATAAGAAATTTAATTTATTTAAAATTAAATTAAAAAGAGATTTAGTGTTTTTAGTGGAAAGAAAATATTTGGTTGAATGATTGTTTATTTGATAGTTAAAGAACCGACTATCAAATCTGGACCCAAAAATAACTTTGGGAATATCTAGAAGAAACACGGGAATTATATGGTACAGTTACCGTTTGAGGTGCTATACTGTACCTATAAACTCGTTTCATTCTTCTAGGACGTTGATAAGGAAATCCATCCACTAACGGTTAGGAGGTGATCTCCGATCTTATTTTCGTCTGTTTATTTCCTAAAGAACCGGGGTTGAGTTTACCGGAAATATCGAACGTTGTTTCGAAGAGACAGGGATCAGATAAGTTATCCGAAAACCACTTCGATCCAACGAGTACGTTTTCGAAGTGAAAACAAGAGCATGGAGTTGAAGATGGAGCAGTGAAGTGCAAGGGCTAATCGCTACTAACCCTGAGGATGATTCCAAAATGGATGTAGTAGGAATAGTGCCTTCGGTTCCGTTCGGACCCAGAACGGACTTATATGGACGAATGCAATCATTACATTGTCATTGGAGGACAATGAGCATTCTAAGTGAAAATTCCTTAAAAACAGTAACCGTAGCCTCTAGCTTCATCAACCGGGAATGACTGAAAATCAGGGGAGATGCAGCAAGGCTAAGTGGGTCGCACCCAATTAGGGTATGTTTATCACCTTTCTATATACCCTTAGATACTATTTCTACGATACATGGAAGGAGCTCGGAAAGGGTGGGAACACTCGGGGTGATAGCATATTCGATCTATCCAGGTTAGGGGTAGACCGGTCTTGTGTTGCAGGGGATCCAAGCGTGGTCCTCGGTACATTTTCTCTAGACGTATACTGTAACAGGTGATACCCCAGTGCCTAGTCATTCGTATGGAATCCATTCTCTAATACGTGCCTTTACGGTTTTGGTTGTAGAGCCTAGTATGCTGGAATTTAATTAATGTAACAATTTCAGCTATTTGAATAAGTATTTGTACTTAGACACTACTATAATATCAGAGGATTTGATATGAAATGTTTTTGGTTATCGTAAGGTAAAAACCCATCGTGTTTATGTATGGCGTGGTCTTACGAGATACCTTTGATTTTCAAAGGATTTTGATAACTTTAATAATTCAAATTGAGTGTGTTTTCTAACGCTGGTTTTCCAGACTGACTCGGGTGTTATTTTATTATAATGCTAGGGTCAGACCGAGTATTACAGATTCAGGATAGGATGCTATGGAGCTCAGGAGACGAGCTGGGTGACGAAGTCGTATTTCATGTATCTGATTATATTCCGCTTTGTATTGTAGGCTGTATATTCAGCATTTGTGAGGACAAGTTATTATAACTGTCCAGTATTGAGTTATTGATTGTGTTGTACTCTGATGATGTAATGTAAAAATAATAGTTATAGTTCTTTTTGTATAAAGACCTGTTTTTATCTATTATATATTGTTCCGCTGCGATTGTGAGATTCTGTGATTTTTTTTCTCTTTTCTTCTTCTACCTCTTTCTTCTTTCTCTTACGATCTGGTATTTCCGGCATTCGATTGCTCGGCATGTAATACAGTAAACGTATTGATGTCAATTTTCGAGCGTCGAAAAATCAGGGTCGTCATAGCGGAGTGGTATTGCGCCACCTCTATAAATATGGATCTAGAGATACCATTTTGTGGATGGATTTTCATTTCACTCCCTCTTTTCTTAAATCATAGCCTTGTAACCCTAAATCAAATTGTTACCAATCTTATTTGACTGTAACCATATTCGAGTTATATGAACAAGGACTTAAAATCGTCTATTGACTTCGACAATGACCTTTTTTAGACATTATTGATATAGACTTGCATATATATGAAATCATCAAAACCAATTTCGACATAACAATATTCGAGACGCCTTGAACTATGACGAACTCATATATGCATGATTATATGGACCATGGACTTTGAATATAAGAATGAAATGCATAACCTATTATTGAGCATAATGGACTATAGCACATCTTCATGACTTGTCTTTTATTCCTATTAAACATATGACATGACGTAGGTCTTTTTATACTATCTTATCTAATAGCCTATATGGACACATGAACATGACAACTCAAATGTGCTTAGGGGACTTTGAGCATAATGATCAAAGATGAAAAATGGGTCTTTATATATCTTTCCACAAGGGCCTATAGTCATCCATTTTTTAATGATTCTATCATAAGCTTAGTCTCAAGTTATGACTTGGTCCTTGATACACTATTATGGTGATATTGATTAATTTACACTTCTCCATTCATAATCAAATCAAGGGATAATTTATCGCGATTGGCATCTAGAGTGTTATACCATTTTTTGGTCTGACAATAACGTCATAAGTTCATGTTCAGCCAACATCTTCAATCTTTCACCATGTTAAACAAGTAAGGCCACTCTAGAATAAAATTGAAAATGATCTCTTTAAACTTATGTGGTGCAGCTGATTACAGCAAAAAAAAACTCAAGGATATTATGTAGATGCAGAGAAATAAATGGCATGCGTGTGATTACTAAATTTTTAAATGATAAATGCATTTATGAAATTCATATATTTCTCAATGCATAATTGGATGAAGATAAGCTACCTATCCGGCTGCTACTCAAATTTCATTGTCTATCCATATTTTAGTGACTATACTTTGGTGCCTTAAGCTTAAATATCTTATAGAAAATGAAAAAATAATGCATTAATTTTCGAACTACTGAATCAATATCGTTACTTACTGGAAATGGAGAAGGCAAGATACTCCTAGTATTATTACCATTGCTTGAACATTAAATATCACACTTCTATATTATACAAAATGCAAATGATTGGAATTAAGAATACAAACTTCTCTATTTATATGTTTCATGCTTTTTTATTTTTATTTTTAATCGCTATATACCTAGGCATGTAAAGTCGATACAGAGCTAGTTTATGTGGAGGAAGAATTGGGCGAATAGAGAAGAAGAAGACAGAGAATTATGGACAGTAAAAGTTTTACAAAATATTGGTCGACATTTATTCATAATCCATTTCAATGATGTAAGATGTATAGGAAGCTGCAATTTTTTATAAACTACTAGAGAGTTAGCTGCATGAAACCTATCATTTGTAACAATTTTCATGCAAAAGGAAATGAAAAAAAAATGAAAATACACTTAGGCCTACTTTGGCTTGTCCATTACCAACTTGCACATGAATTTCTCCAATGTGCATTTCTTTAATCACATAATCTAGAAGCTTAATTACTCTTTTTTTGCCAAGCAGCAGGTAATTTATCACCTTATGTCACCATCAACATGCAAATCATGTGTGCACACATCAAAAGAACATATGAATATGTTAGAAATGTAAAATTTATTGAACTAATTTTTTGCTCCACATATAGCTTTTTCCATGTATGTACATCAATCAGTGTTATGTATAGATAATACATGTATAAGGACAACGCCAAATACAATTAATTTGTGCATCTCTACGGGAATGGTTCACGTTTGCAGCAATAGTCCGAAGATAATGATCCTTTTAAAACTTATTTCCAACAATGTTATGTTTTTCTATGCACACACACTCGTACAAAATAGAAAATATATGTTAGGTAGATTAGAAGAATTTGTATTCACTTGTAATTATCCAACATAGTATTAGTTACCAAGTAGAATAACAAGTTCAAAGGGTTTAAAAGCTTGAACTCAAAACATAAGGAAATCATCAAAGTAATACAATGTGTTAACCTGAATAAATAATACGAAAGCAACTATTACTAACCAAGAAAGCTAGTAAACAAGTAAAGCAAGCTGATGAGCACATAAATGTGCATATTTTTACCACCATATTTAATCTAATTAAAATAAATAAATGATCATATTGGCTATTTTAACTTGTTTAAATCAAAATTCAATTTATTTTCAAATCGTCATATATTCATCTCCATATAAAAGCAAAATGGTCATTTTTGTGCATAAATTAATTTGTGAAAATTTACTTAGAATTTTCTATGTTGTTTTGTAGGAATTTGGCTTCATATACAAGTAGTTTCATGAAGATATATGCATGCACAAGAGTGAATACAAAGGAATAGAGATGGAAATAATTAATTTCGTGGATCATGGAGGACCCCACCCACCCACCTTAATGTACAAATTAGAGCTAATCTACATGTTAAAAGGCCATTAAATCTGCATGCACACTTAATGAATGATTATTGGATGCTAATGGTTACTTGGCCACCACACTTCCTAGAGGGGTAGTTTAGGTAGTTCCCAAAAAATGAATTAGGGTTTCCAAACATGTATAAATACCCCTTATGCTTCATGTAACCTCCTCTCTTCTTTAGGCTCTCTTCTCTTAGTTTAGTTTAGATCAAAAATAAAATGAGAGCTCCCTTTCTTTTCATGGCTACTTAGCCATTTTTATTTCATGTAATTGTTCTTTTCTTTCATATGCAATTTAATGCATGCTCTTTTCTTTTACATGCTTCTCTTCTTATGTTAGTAGTGTAGTTTACTTTTCATGCAAGTAGATTAGGTTTATTTCTTGTTAATTAGTTTTTCTTTTCATTTTGATCTCTTTTTCCTCTTGTTTGTTTAATGTTGCTTTCTACATTTTTTGATTTGATAGCGAATATGAGAGGCTAATCCATTCAATTTAGGGGTAATGAAGCTCTCTGGTATGTAGATCCAACATTTTGATGTTTATGCTCTCTTTTGTGCTTTAATGAGAATGATGAAGTGGTTAACTTGTTGTTTTTGCTTTGAATTTGATAGCCTATATTGTTGATACCAAATAGGCTATGCTTAAACAATCACTAACACAAATTACCTCTTCATCTACATATGATGATGGTAATAAAGTGAATGTTGAAATTAAAATTTGATGGTCTATATTTCTAATTCATAACTAATAGGCCATGCTTAAAATAGATTTTGCTTTCAACTTTGTTGTCATATTTCATGAAAGATAAAAGTTTATTAGTGGCTGTGTTATAGTTTGATGGCTTATGTTGGGCTAATTAATAGCACAAATATGCCATACTTATGATAAACACATCAACTAATTACACTAATGATAAGAAAAGAGAGATCATAACTTCATTTTGTTGATTTATGTGATCTAGAGAGTGGAAATTGTCTCTAAATTCTCATATTTTTATCACTTTCTTTTTGTCAATTTTCTCATTTTCTAGCTTGAACAACTCTGAACTTTGGTTAATTTGATTGAATATTAAATTTAAAATCTAACAATTCCCTACGAATTGACCCGTACTTGCTACGTACTATGATAGTACGCCGTGCGCTTGTGGTTAATTTAATTTGAAATTTATCGGCTATTTTATAATCCGATAGAAAATTCGTCGTTAAACAAGTTTTTGGCGCCGTTTCCGGGGATTTTGTTTTGATTTTGATTTTCTATTCTTCGAATTATTTTCGTTTGATTTTTTTGTGTTTTAATTTTTGTGAGTGTTGTATAAATTTTTTTATTGTGTTGTGTGTTGTTGTTTGATTTTTGTTTGTGTATTTGTTGTTGTTTTCTTCTGTTTTGTTCATTTGCATTTCATATTTTAAAAAAAGCATATACAAAACAAAAAACAAAAAACAAAAACATTTTTATTTCATTTATTTTCATTTACATTTACAAATTTTGCTTTTACATTTGCAAACAATTCCATTTCACTATTCCTTTTGTTGTTTACATTTTTGTGCACCACTGTGTACTGTTACAGAAACTTCTGAATCACCACCTGCTACTCCACAATTTAAACTGCGACAGACCACCATAATCAATCCTTCTACTACCCCCCTTCACTGCACAATAACAACATCACGACAATCAAACAACCCTTCAACTTACTGCTGCAGTCACAACTCTGTACATACTACCATCAACAAAACAGTCATCACTATCAACCACCCACCATTTCTACCCACACTTCTACAAAACAGTCATCTACCATCAATTCCACAACAAAAACAAAACATACACCTTCCTCAAACAGTTCACTGTTGCCAACAACTTATTGACATTTGCTCTGTTACCTGCCTCAACTATAAACTTGCACCACACCCTGTTTCAATGTCCATTACCCCACCGCAATCCATACTTTCAACTTCATCAATTACCACATCACAGTTGCTATTCACCTCAACAGTGCCTTCAACAATATTCAACACTTCACTTCACTATCACCACTCATCAACCTGACGACAACCACCTCTTCAAAACCCCTTCTCACCAAAACACTTCAACTACTTAACCTCTGCCTTCTCAAAGACTCAAACAAACAGACCACATCATCTACCTGCAACCACCAACATACATCTCACACAAGCTTCTCAACACTGCAATACAAACTGTAACCTATACTTCCTCCTTATACCACTGCAGCACAACAAACATCCCTCCCCTGACGACCATCTTCCAACCTGCATTACACATCTTCAACCTCTTCCTACATTACATTCACACTACAGATACAAACATCACAACTGCTCATACTAAAACTCCATTGTCCATCACCACCTCAAAACAACCAACTTCTCCATCATGGTTAAACCTGTCATCACAACATACAACAATTCCTTTGCATCTTTGTACACATTTCAAACCACATCATCGAATTTCTACCACATTTCCTCAGCTCGAACAACCCAAACTCACAATTCACGTCACCTTCACCCTTAAGAAAACTCTTTCTCAAAAACCCCAAAATCCAAAAAAAAACAAAGAAAGAGAATAGAACAGAGCCACAACCTTCATCTTCATAATAGCCTGCGAACCCCCAATCCATCAGAAATAATCACGAGCGTCGATCACCCTCAACCCAAAATCGTTTCCTTTCCAATCGCCAAACACCCGAACACCATCTTCTTCCCTTGCCTTTCACACAGCCTGAAGCATAAAGATTCCATTATCTCGAGTTTAGTTTTGCTGTAGTCAACTAGTTTTGAATCGGCAATTCTCTATATTTTGTTTTAGGAGTTTGAATCGAATTTTTTTAGGGATTTGGTGTTAATCGCGAGTTCATCTGGAATAACAATGATTTTTCTTTTTATTATCTGAAGTTTATTTGCAAAGTCGGGCTTTTGGGCATTTACCAGGCCAAGTTTAAAAGTTTGTGAATAATCTTTAGTTATCTTTAAAGCAAATATAGAGAGAAAAAAGGTGAACAAAGGAAGAATTAAAAAAAATTATTATAGAAAAATTTGTTTTGTTTTGCTTTTTTTTTATCTTCCTTTGTTTTAGTGACTTCTTTGATATCTAAAAAAAATTGTATATATTTCGTTTTTAACTTCTTTTCAGGTTGCCAAGCAGAAAATCGCAAGGAAAAGAAGAGCTTGCTAAAAACTGTCACTCTTCTTGCCAAATAAATTGCTTGCTTATAAATTTTTTTTTTGCACCCTTATCTATTGTTTTATTTGCTTTGCATTGTTAATTGTTTGCATTTAAAAAATATTAAAAACAAAAACCAAAATCATTTGTAGTTGCATTGTTAATACACGTTTAATTTCTTCTTTGCATTTCATCCTAGAATTTTGATTAATAATAACGGTTAGAAATCGATAACCCTTAATTGTATATTGATAATTTGTCCTTTTTCGACAATTTAATTTCTTAGTGTCTAGGCTACGGCAGAGCAATAATCGGTTATAAATATTACGGTGATTCGTAAATATTATACTGAATTGTTTCTCTGAAGGTACTTAAACCTTCGGCTGCATTGCTACGGTGATTCGTGGTGCACAGATAAATCATGTATGTTACGTGGCTAAGAACTATCTTGTTGATCTAAGACAAAGTGTGATTATACAATTTTGGGTTAGAAGCTAATTTGTAGTCAAACCCTTGCATTCATTTAGTTGCATTAGTTCATGCATATTTTTTAAAAAAAACAAAAAAAATTCAAAATCCAAAATTAAAAAATTGTAAATATTTCTTAACTTAGTTTTTTTTAATCCTTTCTTTTGAAATTTATTTTTCAACCAAAAATCCAAAAAAAATTAAACTTAGTTTTTTTTTGTTTAGAAAAGCAAAAATTCAAAAAAAAAATTATCAAACCTTTCCAAAAACCAAAAAAAAAAATTGAAAATTCAAAAACAAAACAAAAATCAATTTTCCTTTTGAAAGATAAATTCTTTTTATAAATATTTTTCCTTTATAAAAAAAACCAAAAACATTCTTGAAAATGTCTGAATTTCCATATTCACTTGAATTTTACAATAGTTGTGAAAATCAATATAATCCATTTGATTTCACTCCAAATTCGTATGGATATTTTAGTGACAACTATTCTATAAACAATTCGAATTTTGAACAATAAAGTTTTCAAAACGATGACCAACCCTCGACTCTTGAAAATAGCATTTCATCTTTACTTGAATTCTCTACACAACAAAATCAAAGTATAAATGATTTGTGTAATTCATATTTGTGTAATAACTCGAGTCAAGGATTTCAAAATTTTAATTCAATTCAAAATTCAAACGATTTCGATTATAATCCATGCCAATTCAATTTCGAACTCCAAAATGAAAATGGAAACAACTTTTCAAACGAATTTGGCAATGAGAATCATCATAACCACGTTACGATTGAAAATCTTTGTTCTCAACAATTTCAAAGTGGAAATCCTCATGTTAATAACTATAAATTGGATTTGTTGAGCAAATGGACGAAATTTACAATGATCACACGGATTTGTTGATTGAAACATATATGAAACAACGTGATAAACAAAATCAAATCCCAATGTATGACGAGTCAAGTGATAATCCACCTTTTACCCAAATCGACGATTTTCGAATAACAACTTTTGAAATTGAAAATAATAATCTTAACGAAGTTGTTGAAAATTTGGTAATTGACTTGGATTTCAATTCATTTGAGGGTGAGAAATGTGATTTAAAATTCGATCTTCCTTTTTCCTAT
Organism: Allium fistulosum; assembly: GCA_030737815.1. Classification (NCBI taxonomy): domain Eukaryota; kingdom Viridiplantae; phylum Streptophyta; class Magnoliopsida; order Asparagales; family Amaryllidaceae; genus Allium; species Allium fistulosum. Next base: position 15,145,180 of record JASFAW010000014.1, read on the forward strand.
TTTGAAAATTTGAATACAATAACTTTGGATTTTGAACTTGACATATGCATGAAGTTGTCAATAATTCAATAAAGGAAGAACGAATTTAATGAACACGGATTTTTTGGACTTTTCGAAGATGAGTTGTCTAGTTCTGAAGGGGAAGATTTAAGTCACCATTTTGATTTTGAAATCAACAATTTTGAAGAAGTTTTCAATGACAAATTTGAATTTCAAAATGGTGAAAATAAACTTGAACTTCAACAAATCGTTCTATCTACCCCAAAAATCATCGAAAATAAAATAACTCGTATGATTTTCAATAAAACGACATTCGTTTTTCCAAATCAACATTCAATTTTGAAATCTTTTACGATTTGTTTTCTGCGCTTAAGCTGTGTCTTGCATACTTGGCGAGACAAATGAATCGGTTTTTGAAAGACCGTTTCGTTTACTCTTTGACGATTTACTTTCTGATATCGTGTAAATAATCTTTTCACTTTTATGTAAATATAGTTCATATTTTTATTTTTCTTTTATTTTTCTCCTTCCACTTGGGTTGACTGTGGGGACACAGTCAAAATCAAGTATGAGGGGGAGTCTCATCTTCTTTTTGATTTTTCATAGTTTATTTTACATTTTCTTTTCAAAACCCAGAAAAAAACAAAGAAAAACAAAATCTCAAAAACAAAAAACAAAAAAATTAAGCATTTTGATTTATTTTTAAAGGAACACTATAAGATAAATATATGGTTTTGGTTAATTAGTTTGAAATTTTTGAAAATTTATTTGTCTTAACAAAAATAAAAATAAAGTTTGATTACAAATGACGATGGTTTAACTAGTATATAGAAAGATTCATGGAAATAATTATGAAATATATTCTAATTGATAATCTTTGTTTTAAAAAGTGGTTGATTTAAAGTAAAGGATATAACATTTTCTTTTGTCTTCTAGGTTAAATGGTGCTACGATGATTTTGCAAAACTCTCTTTAAAAATAAAAACAAAAAACAAAAAAACAAAAAAAAAACAAAAAACAAAAATATATTTATATATATGTATATAATTTTTATTAACACCTAGAGTCATGTGTTCATACTCGTGTGTTCACTCGCCATGCTCTGTACCCTTCTCACGTAAGCCCGAAAGGCAGTGCACGATCGGTACATCTGGCCTCAGTTTATCTGAGTTAGGTGTGTGTATATATAAAAAAAATTCTTTTATTAATAACGCCTACAGTCGATAAGTGTTCACACTTGTGTGTTCACTCGCCATGCTCTGTATTCCCCTAACATAAGTCTGAAAGGTAGTGCACGGGTAATATATCTGGCCTCAGTTTATCTGAGTTAGACATATGTAAATATTGTAAATATCAATAAAATTTTCAAAAAATAGAGAGAGTAAGCAAATGAAATCCAAGCACTATTTTAACTTTTTTGATTTGACTTGTTATTGAAAAAAATATAAATACCACTTTGATAAACTTTGATAATCCACTAAGGATCCATTTCATAGTTACACTGTGTTATAAACCGAAACAACGAGTTAAACTACAGTCTATTTGTTATGATAACTCGATTTTTTGTTGGATGTTTTGACGAGTAAATGACTTAAATTTTCATGACAATGACCAAAACCTATATTTAACTTATTTGTGTCGATTTAAAAGTAAATCCTTCAATTGTAAATATTTTCAAAAACTCGCATTCATCTCTTTGTAAATAAATCTTGCATTTTGTAAATATTTTCACTTCGCAATTGGATTTTGTAGGTAGTATCCGCTGAAAATCCTCACGAGACAACACTCATCCTACTGGGGATACCCAAAGGTTTAACGGCTTGTTGCATACGCTCAATGCGATCGTGCTTCCTACGAAAACGGATTTATCTTAGTTTTTAGTTTATTCGAGAACGAATAAAAAGATAAGTGTGGGGGTATTTGATGTGCACATAAATGTGCATATTTTTACCACCATATTTAATCTAATTAAAATAAATAAATGATAATATTGTGAATTTTAACTTGTTTAAACCAAAATTCAACCTATTTTCAAATCATCATATATTCATCTCCATATAAGAGCAAAATGATCATTTTTGTGCATAAATTAATTTGTGAAAATTTACTTGGAATTTTCTATGTTGTTTTGTAGGAATTTGGCTTCATATACAAGTGGTTTCATGAAGATATATGCATGCAAAAGAGTGAATATAAAAGAATGGAGATGGAAATAATTCATTTCATGGATCATGGAGGACCCCACCCACCCACCTTAATGTACAAATTAGAGCTAATCTACATGTTAAAAGGTCATTAAATCTTCATGCACACTTAATGGATGATTATTGGATGCTAATGGTTACTTGGCCACCACACTTCCTAGAGGGGTAGTTTAGGTAGTTCCCAAAAAATGAATTAGGGTTTCCAAATATGTATAAATACCCCTTATGTTTCATGTAACCTCCTCTCTTCTTTAGGCTCTCTTCTCTTAGTTTAGTTTAGATCAAAAATAAAATGAGAGCTCTCTTTCTTTTCATGGCTACTTAGCCATTTTTATTTCATGTAATTTTTCTTTTCTTTCTTATGCAATTTAATACATGCTCTTTTCTTTTACATGATTCTCTTCTTATGTTAGTAGTGTAGTTTACTTTTCATGCAAGTAGATTAGTGTTTATTTCTTGTTAATTAGTTTTTCTTTTCATTTTGCTCTCTTTTTCCTCTTGTTTGTTTAATGTTGCTTTCTACATTTGTTGATTTGATAACAAATATGAGAGGCTAATCCCTTCAATTTAGGAGTGATGAAGCTCTCTGGTATATAGATCCAACATTTTGATGTTTATACTCTCCTTTTGTGCTTTAATGAGAATGCATGAAGTGGTTAACTTGTTATTTTCGCTTTGAATTTGATAGCATATATTGTTGACACCAAATAGGCTATGCTTAAACAATCACTAACACAAATTACCTCTTCATCTACATATGATGATGGTAATAAAGTGAATGTTGAAATTAAAATTTGATGGTCTATATTTCTAATTCATAGTTAATAGGTCATGCTTAAAATAGATTTTGCTTTCAACTTTGTTGTCATATTTCATGAAAGATAAAAGTTTATTAGTGGTTGTGTTATAGTTTGATGGCTTATGTTGGGCTAATTAATAGCACAAATATGCCATACTTATGATAAGCACATCAACTAATTACACTAATGACAAGAAAAGAGAGATCATAACTTCATTTTGTTGATTTATGTGATCTAGAGAGTGGAAATCGCCTCTAAATTGCCTTCACACTCTCATATTTTTATCACTTTCTTTTTGTCAATTTTCTCATTTTCTAGCTTGAACAACTCTTAACTTTGGTTGATTTGATTGAATATGAAATTTAAATCAACAATTCCCTGCGGATCGACCCATACTCGCTATGTACTACGATAGTACGTCGTGCGCTTATAGTATAAATTTTATTATAAATTCGTTCGACCGTTTTCTAATCCGATAGGAAATTAGCCAAAGCGAACACAGGAAATTAAACTTGAAAGGTACAAATCCTCATTGAGCAATAATTAAGTCATACTAGATCAGATAGAGGGTCTCGCATCCATACTCGAGCTTGCATCGTGAATTTCCACTTTCATTTTTTCATTTGAAAACTCGATTACCCCTTTAATGACCCTCTCTGCATATATCTTTACTTCTTTAACAGTAACATCAATGTCCTCGGATCTTGTGGAATTTTCGGTAGAGGTGACATGGTCATAACCCTCCTTCTCAATGGTGATTGCAGCGGAGGAGGCTCCAAGTAAGGAACATCAAAAGTTGTAGCATTGGGAGAAGTTAGACTCTTTTTCTGTTAGCATTCTTTTAAGGCGGCTGGTAATGATATTGCGAGTGCGTTGCGAAGGTGGCCATATTGGAAAGGAATTTACTAAAATAGTCAGGTTTTGTTCTTCTTCAGGTTGGTTTTGCTATTGCTGTAGTGAAAGAGTGAAACTAATGTTGACTGCAGTGTGCACTCAATTCCTTGAGATTGAGCTGCAAATTATCTATGTCTGCAAGGGAAGATGGCTACAAGTGAAGGCCGCAAGGTTTAGTGTTCACTTAATAATTTATAGAACAAAGCTTAGCATAAATGATGGTAGACCAAACATGGCAATTGCAAGGTAAACAATACATTATTCTAGTGAATGAATTTATTAATTTTCAGTAAGATATGGATGCTAGTGAAGGCCAGAAGATTTGGTGTCCATTTAATAATTTACAGAACAAAGTGTAACAATCCGTCCTTCACGAATACCCAAAAGACGGATCGTCGAGGTAAAATTAGAACAAAAAACTAAATCAAGAAATAGATAAGGCCTCTAAGGTAATTACAACGTATAATGTACAGAATATACATGAACATAATAGAATAACAATATATAGAGACCGCAATAATGAATGCAACTGATAAACGAATATCAGTATAGAAAGTCAGAATACATCAACTACAAAAGCATGGAGTTCTAAATAATATCTAATATAATGGTCTCATATACAAATAACAGGTGTCATGTACTACTAAAAGATCAATTATATATATATATATCAAAATATCGATGTCACGCCTTTAAAATCCTCCAAATGCGCAACCTACTGGCGTATTCCCAATGCACTTGATTTCTAAAACTACTTGATTGAGTATCCAAGAGTTGTCATGCCATAAGAAAACAAAGACAATTGCGGGTCAGACATAAAGCCTGGTGTGAGGGAAACTATCTCAAAATACTGTACATAAAAAATATAGACAAATAACCAGGAAATGACTAAATCACAGCTGGCCCTCTCCACAAACGTAGCTCATGGGAAATCCAAAATACCTATAAATAAGTATAGCAAACCTATCTAAACGATAGGAAATCATAGCATAACCTTCCCTTCTCCTGTAATCAATGAGTCGACACAACTAATATAATGTGACTTATACATAATAGTGTGTGTGTGTGTGTTTTGACAAGGCAATATAATATACCACTTAGACACAATATAACTAGTGTATAAATATCACTGTCTAAGCATCCTATAATACACGATAGTATTATCAAACAACTCATATAACATGCAAAACAACTATAAATGGTAAAAAAAGAATATAAATTTATACTCATCCTTGCTGATGAATGGAGTCTGCGATAGACTCGTCCAAGATAAATACAGTCAGTACCTCAATGTACCATAGACCCTGAGTCGTATCTAGAGTGATCGAACTCATGCAGGTCTCACCGTACTCCTCACCGAGCATTGGTGATATATGACCTACTCTATATACCTAACTTAAGCCTGCGTTAGACACCAATCGCAATCTAATGATTTTCATTGAGGGCCAAAATAAATAGAGTTAGTACCTTAGTATATCATAGACTCCGAGTGGTTGAACTTATGTAGATCTCATTGTATCCCTCAATGAGCATAGGTGATATATGATCTACTCTATTTACTTGAAACCTATGTGGATCCCACCGTACCCCTCAGTGAGCATAAGAGGTATATAGTCCACTCTTAGATGATCGTCATCATCTCCCCCTCAATTATCAATGATTTCTTAACAAATGTGCACAATCCCTCTATAAAAGAGAATGATGGATGTATCCCATATAATATGCCATCAGGACCACAAAGGAACGCTGATGTCATGCAGATACATATAGATAAATCAAATATAACGTTACGTAGTCAAATACATATATTACAAACAGAAATGGATAACTCATCGTCGTTTGTCAATACAGATGGTTTATACTATAAGATCAATAATAGACATGACCACTATATAAGGCCAATGCGATGCATGATCACTAATATAAGATTAATGTTGTGCATGTCAGTAATATAAGATCGATACAATGAATGGTCACTAATATAAGACCAATGTAATTTCTAACTACGTACCTCGGAGTTGACCTACGAAGGTATGAATTCAATCTACTCGATCATACAAGCTCATCGGATGTGATCGTGCGACCAGTCGCTGTACCAACCCCGTGCACGATCGTTATTGACTCTAAGGGAATCACTTAACATTCGTATCTAAATTCACGAGTCTTGCCCTACATCCCGTCTCCTCAAGCAGCCCAGAGCCTCCTCAAAGTCGTGCTAAGACATCTTGAAGAACCATGCTCAAACAGGGAAGAAGTTCCTCGAAGTCATTCTCAACCCAGGGGATCAGTTGACTAAGGTATTCATTTAGTCTACTGAGCCTAATTGAATGAACCCTATAACCCCTAGCCAACTTTTCAAGCTTATCTCCTCGGGTTTGAATTCTACCCCAGTATAGTCAACTGAAACCAATAGCTCAGTCAACTTAATAATTTTCGGTTCTGGCAATAAACCTGGGCAGGGGCAACCTCGCCAGATGGTCACTAATTTGCATGTTGTTTCCATCGACGCTTCGCCTAATGAGTTTCCTTGCTTCCAGAGCCTACTTCTATCCCATTGGACCTCTAACGAGGTTCATTTGTTGACATTTTGGAAGTAGATTCAATAAGTATATGAAAATCAATTTCGACACCAAAAGTCTACTCTTTGCACGAGAAGAGTTCAATAGGCGACTAAAGCAACCTGGCTTCCTCTAACATTCCAAAAAAACATACCCGACCTCCTTATCTTAAGCGTAGCTTATATGCGTGTTGATATACTCATTCGTTCATGCTTATATGCACATGTTCACGCAAATGCACAACCATTTCACAAATCACACTTCGGACTTCACCGAGGCGATTGCTCGGTCTGGTATACTCTCACGCAACTTAGCATACACGGTGGTCGCTATGGCTACATGAAATGCCCGAAATGCACATGTAATCAATTATATTTCTATATAATAAAACAATTGCAAATGCATATAACAATTCTAACTACAATCAAAACAATTTTTGATTGTTATATATCTTCAAATACACGTATGCGTATACTTGCCCATATACATATATTTATGCGTATTTTTAAATAACTAATTCATTTATTACTTAATCAATTAAGTGCTAAATCCTTTTCAATAAAAGTCTAATATGCTTTCTTACTATTTTTTAAAATCTTACATTTATTTTATAAAATATATCATTAGCTTATATAATCAATTTTAAGCCTTTAAATACTTGATTGCCTAACTTGAAATTAAGTATACTTCATATTACTATTTTATAAAATCTTAATTTCCATTTTTTTAAATCTATACTTTATTTATAAAATCATGTAACCATTTTATAAATACCAATTCTTTCTATTTTATAAAATATCCTATCATTCTATAAAATACATTCTTTTCTTATAAAAATCATTCTTCTATTTAAACAATGTTTATAAATACCAATTTAGCTCCATTAGCCCTCTAACCACTTTAACAATATGGATAGAGTTCAAAACTAGCCAAATTAGCTTACTAATTATTTTTAGAACCATTTTAATTATTTAACTATTACTAACTAATGGCATTGTAAAACCTTGTTTTTTTGGCACACTTTAATTAAATATAGAATAATTTAAAGGGGGATTTTTAAATGGAAAATTGAAAATTTTCCAAGTAAATGAAATATGAAGAAATCCTAACCTATACCGTTTTGTAAATATTCATAAATTCTTTGAGGATGAGGATTTTAAACTTGGTTAATATTGAAAGACTTAAGATATGGAATTAATATTTTGGAATTTATAGATATATCTATTTTGGAAAAATATAGATAGAGATTTTATTTTGTTTTGGAAATCCTTTTATTATTACAAAATGGTGGTAAGAAGTGTTTATTTTGTAAATAAACATTTTATGTATTGAGGATTTGTTGTTGTTGTTGTTATTATTATTATTATTATTATTATTATTATTATTATTGAAAAGTAAGCTTGTGCAAAGGGAACGACCCATCTATTAATAATAAAAATATTTACAAAATGTAACTATACTGGCTATGAGACAAAAAGCCAAATACTTAGAGAAAAAAATCACCTTATTCCACTATCTGCCTGTCCACTATCATTTCCAGTTTTCCTTACATCACGCAAGATACGATCATGTATAAATCAATTCATTCGGGTTCCTCGTTTGGCCATTAAATTTTTGGCTATTCCTTTTCGACCATATCACACTAACAAATCTCTTGAGAGCAACAAGGGTGACTAGCGCTTTTGGAGTCCTCCATCTTGTATTCTTGAAAATGTTAAACCATTCACTCCTACTACTGTTTACAGGTCTGTGTAAGTTTCCCCTGGCAAGAATTGTGGACCATATACTGAAAGAGAAATTGCATTCAAAAAATAGGTGGTTATTAGTTTCAGTACTACTGTTGCAAATGACATAATCTACGTTCTGAACGATTCCTTTAAAGCCAATTAGCCTTTAGTTTGTATAGAATTTGCCAATATTTTCCATAGAAGCAATTTATCCCTTATTACTCCTCCCGAGTTCCATATTCTCATTACCTAAGGGAAAGTCTGAAACTCCCCCAGAAGTTTCTTATAAACCAAGTAGATAGTGTGTTCCTTTTTTCTTTTTCGTTCATAGAATATGTCTCCGGCCATCTGGGATGTGCTTTCTTTAATCTGTCTCTAGAGTTGCCTAACCAAAATAGATCTTAATTGGGGGAGAGACACATAGTCATCAGAGAGATAGTCTTTGCCATAGCACATTGAGGAATTCCAGACTGGTGTTGAAGGGTAGGACTATGCACATCAACAAGGATCAAGCCTGGGGTGGCCTAAGCCGCTGTCCAGAATTTAAAGTTTAAGCTGCTATTGGGATTACACTACACATATGGAAGGAGCTTGTTTCTATGCTTAAGGATATTCCTCCATGACCTGCTAGCATCAAGGGGACATTCTATCTTCTAGAAGTCCTTATTCTTAATAAGGCGATTGTCCACCCATTAAGCCCAAAGATTATTCTGCTTTTCAAGGATGACAGTAATGTATTTAGAAATGGCTGCTATATCCCAGATTTTAATGTTCTTTAAACCAAGACCTTCAAATATTTTCAAGATCTGCACATTCTTGAAAGCTATTAGGAATAGCTTCTTAGAATGAGAGTCTCCGTGCCATAGGAATCTAATGAGAGCTCTATTATTTGTCATGGCAGTAGTAATAGATTGAACAACCAGAAGTCTACCTGCTTGCGATAAAGAAGTGTTGGGCCAGGTTGTGAGCTTTGAAATAATTTTATCATAAAGTGGAAGGCATGCAGTAGTTGTTAGTCTAGAGTTCATCAGAGGAAGTCCTAAATACATTGCATTACTAGGCATTTCAGCAAGGCCAGATTGTAAAATAGTGGGATGCTTTTGACTCTCGGGAACCCCAGCAATCAAAATGGAGGATTTTGCAATGTTAATGCTTAAGCTAGTAAGTTGCTTAAAGGAGGAAAGGGTTTGCAGGATATTGTTGATATTTTCAATAGTGGGCTTAGTGAAAACGATTATATCATCCACAAAAAGAAGGTTTGTGATCATCGGATCCTTACACTTTGGGTGGAGGTACCGGGTGTTTGAGATTGCTTTGCAAGTAAACATCTGATTTAAGGTCTCCATAACTAATATAAAGAGAATAGCAGATATTAGATCGCCCTGTCTAAGCCCCTACATACCCTTAAAGTACCCATGCGGGCTACCATTTCTAGAGATATAGTAGTATGAAGTTGGGATACATGTGTAAGTCCAAGCAATAAAAAGTTTAGGAAAACCCATTCTAGACATTATTGCAACAATCGCTTCCCAGGCCACCGAATCAAAAGCCTTTTGTAAGTCTAAATTTAACATGCATCTTGGAGAAATACTACTTCTGCCATATCCTTTGAGTTATTCTTGGGTAAGAAGAAGGTTGTGACTAATAATTCTGCCCGGAAGGAAAGCAGTTTGATTCTCAGAGATGATAGAATGGAGAATGAGCTGAAGCCTTGTGCTAAGGACACTTGTATGTGATATTAGCATATAAGATTGGTCTATATTGGGAAACATGAGATGTACTATCATTTTCTGGAATAAGGGAGATGTTATCCCGCCTTTTGGCAAGGCCGTGATATCGTTGATTTGACTAAAACGAGTGGTTACCAACCTTGAGAGTCAATGATAAACAAGACAATGGACGATAGTCGAGTAGATTCAGACTGGGTCTCGATCAAGGTGCAATCAATATAAAGTGACAAGGAAGGCCCCATGAGACTACATTTCAAATTTCAAGTCAATTGGAGTTCGTACGCTCGAGTTATGGATAGATGAAGAATTTATATGGATCGATTTAGGACGATCCATAAAATAGCATAAATCAACAAAGATCGATCAATATTTCAAAATTTACAAAGCCAATGCACTTGAAAATTTCAAAGCATCAATATAATAAAGAGTGGAGCCTATAAAAACGATTGCAAGTCAAAACTCTAAGGTTCAAGAAATGTCGATCGTTTTATGCCGATCATTCCTAACGATCGGTATAATTCAGCATGCAACCCAAATGTGACAAAGATTGATCCATATCTCACAATCTGCAGCTCAGACTGACTTCGTATTTTAGGAGCAAGGTCTAGATGCATGTGGGACTCTCCACAAATGATCACATGGCAATCGGAGGCAAAAATAACGATGGGTATAATTTATATCGATCGTTCTAAAACAAAAATTTATGTCCACCGATCGTTATGGTGGGTCCCTATGAATTTAGATATTCTTCTAGCGAAATTTCAGTCTGATCCATGCACGTCTTTACCCATAAATATAGCGGCCATTCTTCATAAACTGGATCCTTCTTTTTTCTGCCAAGGCTCTTACATTTATATTTTTCACTCTTGTACTAATGGATCTCAATTGATCTAAACATTCTTGTAACCATAATCAAGCGCAAGATTAATAAAAATATAAAGTGGAAGTAGCCAAGATTACCGAACCACTATAAAAATCCACATGTTCATTTACTTTTTCTGCTATGTTTTAATTTCATTCATTATTTAATCTCTACGAGGTTCTATTGGGTGTTGATGCCCATTTTTTGCGTCAATATTTTGGTGCTTTCACTGAAAAATGAATTCTTAGCTTAATTGGATCTCTTCTTCTATTTGGGATTATCATGTTCCTGAGATAGATCCATATTCAACTCCACAAAGTTTCCTATTCTACTCATATTTAAAGAAGAGAATCTCTAAGGAAACCATCAGCCATGGCCAGAGGAGCCAAGTCTACTTCCCTTGAAGAAGAAGGAAATCATGATGCTAGTGTTTGATCGGTCATGTGTTTAATCACTATGCATACATTTTCAAGATCTAAAGCATCTATGAACGATCGGACATCGGCCATGCTCCACACAAATGATCGTTCCATCATTCCCTCCATAAAACCTTCTTGTCGATCCATTTCAAAGAAGAAGAAACAAGAAAAGTTCAAGGTCATAATTGGATCATGTATGATCCAACTCTCAAGGATTTAAACCGATCCTTTTTATACGTGTAACACCCCTAATTTTTGTTTAACATTATTTAGGATTTAATTAGATAAATTAAATAGAATATTGTGGTTGATTAAGGAGTTGAGATATAATTGTCAAATAACTTTTCCGCGGCTAAACTAATGAATGTATAAGTATGGTTTATAAATTATAAGTTAGGAAAATAAGAGGAGGGCAATATGAGAATAGCCACACCTATATACCCTTAAACTCTCCTTTATTCTCACCTACCATTTCATAAATCAAAATACACATAAAGGAGAAGTTATCCCAGCCATTAAAACACCTTAGGAGATCAGCAAACTTGGAAGATCCAAGAGAGAAAGCTAGGAGATTAAAGCTAGGACAAATCTCAAACTCCAACAACTTAATCAAGGTGAATAATAGTGTAAATCATCTCATTTTTCCTTGTTTTGGTTCGGTTATGGATGGTAATCGAATGTATTTTGCTGTGTTGATAATGTTTGGATCTAGTAATCATTGTTTGGATAGAATAATTATTTATGGTGATTTATCGAAATTTTATGGAATTAAAATGATGGGTTTTAAAGTAAAAACCTTAGTAAACGACCTCCAAACGACTTGATTTTTGGATATGATGTGTAAAACGTAATTTTGGAGATGGGTTTTTAATTTCAGAATTTTTGGAGTTAATAAGAATGTTTTATGAATTTCTTAAGGTGGAAAAGGCATTTATTTCGTGTTTTAATTATTAAAAATAATAAAATAATGAATTATGTCCCAAAATATTTATATGATGTAGAAAATGTTATTTCAAATTTTTGGTAAATTTTTTGGGGTTTTCCCATGTGATTTCGATTTATTATGAATTTTCTAAGCTAAAAATGCTTAATAATTATATTAAAATATTAATATAATAAATTACTTTAAAAATAATTTTGTAAATAATAAAATCTGATCTATAGCAGTTTTTCTGCAAAGAAAGTGTTAAAGTATGAAGATTAGGAGTTGGTGGAAAGAATATATTTTAATTAGCAAAATAACAGTTTTCAAGTTATTTACGACTCTACCCTTCGACCTTGTCGACAACACATTTCAACTGCGTCATTCTGCAGCAGTTCTGTACCATTCTGTAGCACCTTTCAACCTTGTCGAAAGCCCCCTTCGACAGCAGTTGTAAATGTAGCGAAAGCCCTTTTGTAGTAGTTTTCTTCAGCTTTATTTGAAAACTTCAAATAAGCATAACTTTCTAACCGTAAGCACGTTTTTCTATTGTGACCACTCTACGGAAAGGGAAACCATCATTTGAACATAATGGAATAGGTTAGAGACCTTAATTATACACGTATAAAAAGTTATAGCTAAAACAAATTTTTATATTTCCGAAGTAGTTGATTTTTTGCTTTCGAATATGTTTGCTTGGTTTTCTTTGCCTTCGAAGGGGATACTTTACAACCAGTTGTAAAATTGTTTTCTTTTAACCATGTTTTATACTTTCGGAAAGGGTACTTTCAACTGGTTTCTAAGCTAAGCTTCTAAAGTTAAATGCTAATACTTTAATATATTCGAAAGGTTACGAAAGGTAGAATTTAGAGTATTATAAGGCAGGAGCCTAATGTTTTTAAGAGCTTTCGAAGGAGGTTATCCTATGAAGTCGAAAGCTAGGTTTCGAAGGTATCGAAAGGTTTTATAACCCAAACTCTATTTTTAAAGGGAAAACCCATGGTTATATTAAAAGGAGTTTTTATAACGGTTTAAGAAGAATTTATCTTTGATAAATTAAACCCACAGGAGTGGTATTGCTATGTTTTATATTGCTTCTTCTAATATGAATATATTCACTTTATAATGGACCCATAACTGCATTTTGGGGAAAAATGGTAGGAGAACCAGTTAGGTTAACCTAGTAGTGAATATAAATTGAATAAACTTCTTAATGAGTAGAATTGTATGTAAAAGGTCAGGAATACCAGAATAATAATGCAAAAATATAAAGGAAAGATATTGGCAGTGGCCAATAGGTTTGAAATAAGCCCATGAAAACTGTATGATATTGGCAGGGGCCAATAGGTTCATAGTTAGCCATGAAAACTATGTATAAAAGAGGATGTCAGATAGACAGGTTCATAGTTAGCCCATGAAAACTATGGGTAAATGAAGATGTCAGATAGACAGGTTCATAGTAAGCCTATGAAAACTATGTAATTGGACAGGGAGTCCTTAAATGTTTAACCGCTTATTAGTTAGCCTGTGAAAACTAATAGGTCAATAGTAATCCTTGAAACTATAATTGGACAGATAGTCAGAATGAATGGGGATGGGTAATCCAGATTTGATTTGCTTGTTTTGTGGATACAGGAGCACAATATATGGTTTTATAAAGGTTTTAGGATACTAGAGAGGCGAAAACCCGTTCCGCTATGTGGCGTGGTCTCACTAAATATCTATTTAGTTTGAGATGATAGACTATTATTCATAGCATGCTTTATGTCTGACTCGAAGTTTTTGTTTTTCCCTTAAACTCTCGGGTACTCAATTGATTTCGAGTGGTTTGAGGTTTAGGGTTTTCAGGTTCTCTTTTTAGGCGAATAAAGCTTCCGGAGGCATGCATGAGGTATATAGTTATTTATAAATATCTTTTCCGCTGTGTGTTTTGTTTGTGAAGGCGGATTTATTAGCCTTATTATATACTCTAATCAACCAAGGGGGCATCTTCATATGTCGCTCTTGGCGTATGTGTAATAATTATATTTTGCTGAACGTAATTAACGTTTTGGGATTATGTATTGAACATGAAATGTTTTGAATGGAATATGGAAATATGTTTTTGAATTGTTAAATTTTTTCCATATTCTTATGATCTGTGTATCAATGAATCTAGCACTACCGTATTTGGTCGCCAAAGATTAATAACTATGGATGACTGCAGCATCCGTAGCCGTTAGTTTTCAGCCTCCAAATAGGGGGATGTTACAATACGATTGTTCCCATCTGATCCTTCCTACCCGATCGTTCACTACTGATCCATACACCGATTGTTTCCACACTCTTTCTTGGATTCTCTGTGTGATCGTTCCTTATATGATCGTTTCATATGATCGTTTCTCCATGATCATTTCGACCCGTTCGTTTGCAGCAGATAGTTCCACTGATCTTTTTCCTACGACCGTTCCCACTGATCGTTCTATCCACTACCGATCGTTTCCATCTGATCGTTCTTCCACCGATCATTCCTACATGATCCTTACCACAGATCGTTCCCACTGATCGTTTCCATCCGATCGTTTTTCCACCGATCGTTCCAACATCGCTTCCACCAATCGTTTCAAAATTGCTGGCACTGATCATTCCAACATCGCTGCCACTGATCATTCCAAGATCGCTGCCACCGATCGTTCTAGGTTACTGTTTCAACTGATAGTTCTAACTGCCATGGTATTCTAACCAATCGTTACTACAACCGATCATTCCACTGCTTGGGCATTCCAACTGATCATTTTCAACTAGTTGTTGTTTCAACCGATCGTTTTCATTACACCGATTGTTTTAAAAAACCTTTTCGGTTACGATCCAAATTTTAAGAAAAAGTTCTAACTCAACTAAAAGATGGTGCTTTCTATCCACTTCCCTTGCGTCCTATGACTGACCAAGGCATAGGAGATCAAGTGGCAGCTTCTAAATTTCATCCAAGGAATGGACAAGGAGAAGCTACTAAAAAGAATCCTCAAAAGCAAAAGAACCAATTAGATATGAAAAAAACTAGGATTAATTACTGGATCAAACTTCTAGGGTGGATTGCGACTGCCCATGATTGATCAGCTTCCAAACGCCTGAATTGATGGCTATTGTCATAGAAAAGCTCATTTCAGAGTTGACTTGAAGTAATCACAATCGAAGCAAATCCAAGAAACTTTGGCCCAAAGCCAAACTCCAGTAAAACCAAGATTTTCTCCAAGAAAACGTCTATATGACTCCAAGCACCATTCTTCATTGACCCAGCACTTCGAATCAGTACTCCAAGCAAACCAATTGCTGACTCCAAGCAAATTACATATTTTCTTGGGTCCGACTCCAAGTAAATTACCACCAATCCATCATTACCGGCCCATCTGGCTTTGCTCGTATCTCGGGCATATGGAATCTAAATGACTTGAAACTTGGTGTGCAACCTCAAGAGGCCCTCTTAACTGCCTTATATGGATTGTGCCTCATTTAGGTGAAAGTTTTGGGATCATCACCGATCAATAACCCCATCCAACCTGATTTTCCATTCGACCGGCATTCTTAACCACTCAAACATTCGACAATCATGCATACATCATTCACAAGCGTTACAAGTAGCTGTAACTTGAAAACAGACCAAACTGATGATGACTGGAGCATCTTCCAGCATCTTCCCCAGTCAAAACCTATTCATTGTAACCGTTTAGCATGTAGAATATCTGAGGCGATTCAATGTACCAATCATATCGGTTTAATTAGGAAAATCCGACCCTGGATTACATCTCATGAAATTCGAGTGGCATATGAATTCTGGTAGAACAATATATGCAATCGAATGCAGATGCTTTCCTATATTACTCAAAGATGTAGTGATCATGCAGTTTATGCAATTATCGCCCAAATCCATCTCCTCATTCAATCATTTGGCTAAGAACTTTGTCGAGCAATACATAATGCATGTAAATTGCCCCAAGGATGCAATGTCATTATCCAACGTGTTCCAAGCGGCAGGCGAGCCACTCAAGGACTCCTTGTAGATTTTCAACAACTTTGTCAATGAAGTGAGCAATCCTAGTTAGCACATCATACTGATGGCATTGATAAAGTGAATCGACCCCGAGAAAGATTTTGGAAACTAGTTAGCTAGAGAGCCTCCTACGACCTTGGATGGTTTCCGTTACGAGGTGGAGCAGAACCTAAGCAAGGAGGAGGTAGAGCAGGCTAGGAGAAAGAACGATGAAGGCCCGTTGGCTGAAGGAATTCAAAGCGAGTGCAGCATTGAGGCCTTAGATGAGGACTCGAATTCTAGGAGACGACCCAAAATCCCAAAATTCGACTCATATATTCCTTTGGATGGTTCTATCAAAAACATTTACTTAAAGACTTGCGATTCAGAGAAGTAAAGGAAATCAGCACTAAGAGTGCCCATTGAAACCAAGGAGAAGCCTAGTAGGTATTGCATACTTTATGATGCTAACGGTCGTAGCACTGGCGATTGCAGACACCTTTGAGATGCGATTGAAGAGCTGATCTGAAAAGGAAAGTTTCAGCAATATGTGCAAGCCCCATGGAATAGCGGGCAGGGAGCATCCGACCCCTATCAATAAAGAACTTTGACTACCAATTGAGACACCTACGGTCGACTTCCAACTGAGAGGGGCTCGGGCAAAGTGGAATAACGAGTGACCAAGTACTTAGAGTTGGGTGCCAACCAATCTCCGCGGACCATGATCGGACCATTGGAGTTCTATTAAGACGAGTGTGATTCAACCGCTCATCATCTACCATATGCATCTGACTTGGGGGCAAGGACTCGAAATGGTAAGTGGGTGTGACTTGACCATCCACTTCTTGTCCGTGTTTCAATTCTGACAAAACATCTATGCCTTACCCAGAGCCCGACAATGTCAGAATCTAGTACAAAATGGACATGACTGATCGTCTACTCATCAACTTCCACGCTTGACTTGAAGTTTGCCAAAGTACTTATGCCTCTCCCGAAGCTCAACAAGGCCGATGCCCAACTAAGGTGGATGTGATTTGACCATCTACATATTAACTCCTGCCCTGGACATAGGAGGCAGTTTAAGGACTTGACTAAAAGTAGGCTCACTAACTGTCTATTCATCAACCATCGCCATCGACACGAGGACACGATTGCAGCTTGAGGTGGAGGAAACTTGACCGTCCACCCAATAAATCTCTACTTGCACTTTCTAGAAGAGTATGAAGCAAATTGTATGAGACCTGACCGTCCAACCCAAGCGTGGAATTGATCCGACCATCCATCGCTTACTCCATTCCTTGACTTGACAAGAGGAGCTACAATAACCGAGTTGACGTGAATCGACCGTCTCACTTTCCAAGTTCTATCCTCGATGCTAGATGCAGAATTCCATTCCTCGAATGAACATGATTCAACCGTTCATTAGAAAATTCTTACCTTGACTTGACAGGTGGAGAATAAATCAAAAATGGGTGCCACTGACCACCCATCATATAACTCTAGTTGCCAGAGTGCAGACTGGAGTATACACACAAAATGATGGACGTGGTCCGACCGTCCATCGATCAACTCTAGTTTTCAAAGTGCGGACTAGAGTATAAATACCAAAAGATAGACGTGGTCTTACCGTCCATCAAACTAGTCTAGTTCCCAAAGTGTGGACTGGAGTATAAACACCAAAAGATGGACGTGGGCCAACCGTCCATCGATCAACTCAAGTTCCCAAAGTGAGGACTGGAGTATAAACACAAAAAGATGGATGCAGTTCGACCATCGATCAATCAACTATGGTTTCCAAAGTGTGGACTGAAGTATATAAACACAAAAAGATGGACGCGTGCCGATCATCCATCGATCAACTCTAGTTTCCAGAGTGCGGACTGGAGTATAAACACAGAAAGAAGAATGGAGTATAAATACAAAAAGATGGATGCGTTCCGACCGTCCATCGATCAACTCTAGTTCCTAGAGTGCAGACTGGAGTATAAACACAAAATGTGGGCATGGTTCGACCGTATGCTCTCTAACTCTTCCCCTGGCTTGGGGGCAAAGACAAAATTCAAAGTGGATGCAGTCCAACCATCCGCTCCCTTGCTCGGGCAAGGATTTTGCCAAAACACTCATCCCACTCTCAGGGTTCGACGGAAGTAAGATTTAAATGAATATGGATGTGGTACGACCACCCACGCGTTGAATCCTGCCCCGGATACAAGGGGCAGTTTGAGAGCCTATGTTTAAGTTGGATACGACCCAACCATCCGTAGATCAGCTCCTTCCCATGATTCAACGTGAAGAACTCCCAGTGAGAGTGAACATGATTCGACCGACCACTCTTCACCTTTCACCCCTGACTTGGGGGCAGAAGAAATGACTAAGGAAAATATGGTTCGACCACTCACTATTCCAACAAATTGAGTGTGAGACCACCCCCAACAAACTCTTATCCCTAGAGTATGGATATGAGTATAAATAAATAGATAAGTGTGGTTTGACCACTCACTATTCCATAAACTTCGACCTGAACTTGACAAGAGGAGTATTAACTCACTACGGATGGAATTCGACCATCCATGAACTAACTCTGCTAACCAAACACTGGGGGCAGGAGTGAAAATTACTGAAAGCTGAATAAAACATCTCATTATAGCTCCGGCTTGGTGTTCTTTATGACTCAAGGAAACGACTGCAGGGAGGCCTTGACACAAAACCAATCGGAACAACATCCAAAGTTACAAGTGACCGACTATGTCGCACTATCGGATCAAGGGTCAATATCAATCCGCTCCAACCATAAATGGATGTGACGCGAACATCCACCAAATAACTACAGTCACCATAGCATGGATATGAGAATAAACCTCGAATTAGTGCGACTTGACCATTCACTCTCCATCACCTTCATTTGATCATTCAGTAGGAGTACGAAACCAGATGAACATGACCTGACCACTCATAGGCCAACTCTATCCCTAGACCTGACATGATAATATGAATCAAAATGGGTGAGATTGACCGTCCAACTTTGAATGAATGTGACACGATCATTCATTCGCTGACTTTTACCATGATCCGACTTAAAGAGTGATACAAAACAGACGTGACTCGACCATCCGCACACTTATCCTTTTGGTCCAATAGAGAGAGCATCAATCACTAACTAGATGTGACTTGACCATCTATTCTTTGGTCCTACCTAGAATATGGCTACATCAGCACTAAGAGTAGACGTGATTGATCGTCCAGTACCCAACTCATGCTTGAGATCAAACGGAGCATCAAATTCTACCCTTGAGAAGGAAAAACCAGAATATGCACAACTCAACTTTCCATCAACTAGCTTGTAAAAAGCTAAAGTAGACATAATTTGCCTTTCTACTTATCGACGTATGCCACATACTTGAGGGCACAAGCAAGAAACAAGATGAATAAGAACCAACCATTCATCATTCAACTCTCAGTTTTTCGAGTTTAGGCGGGACAAACTTAACCATCCATGCAGAGCATATATCAGCCTAAGACTGGGGGGCAAAGGGGTGATCATCCACAAGCTGACTGCGATAGCTCAATACTGTGACTTATAACTAGTGTTTACATCGAATCGAGGCTATGGTCGAAAGGATGCTTAGAGATGAAATTGTCGAATCGATGCCCAAGCTCATGGGCAACTGACAATCACTCTAACCTGAATGACGAGTAACAGATCATCAGTACATTGAATGGAAAGCACGTTACTCGAATATACAAGTAGATCGAGAGTCAAAGCAAGGGCCAGCTATGTAGTTACGCACAACACGAGGCTGAACCCTACTTAACATTTGATTCAATGTACTTCTAAGCCTGACCTTCAGCCATTTACAGATAATAGCTCAAAGCATTTAGAGCCCTTCACTATCGTACTTAAATAACTCATGATAAGACTTTGGGATTCGACCGGAGTAACCGTCTCAACTAGATTTCACGTTGATTATTCTGTGAAATAGTTACGTTTGAACTCAAGGAATCCAAGGCTGCACCAACTGAGCTAGCGATCGACATTACGATCAACCATGGAAACCCATGATGGGTACTGAAGATCAAATCACACTTCAGTGTAACGAAGATGAAGGAATCAGCTGGCTTTCTCCGAACAAATCTTGATGTGTTCGCTTAGACCCATTCTGACATATGTGTGATCTCACCGACTATCTCGAGCCATGCATTGAATATTGACCCAAGACATGTCCCGATGAAACAAAAGTGATCAGAAAAAACAACGCAACATGGATCCGGAAAAATTTGTTGCACTTAAAGAGGAGGTGGATAAACTAAAAAACAATAGGTTTATTCATGATGTACTCTACCCAAAATGGGTATCCAATACAGTTCATATGAGGAAAGCTGATGGAAACTGGCAGACATACGTCAACAACTCTGACCTAAACAAGGCATGTTCGAAAGATAGCCTTTCCAGAGGATCGACCAACCAGTAGATTCAACCGCTGGATATGAACAGCTTTCATTAATGGATGCGTACTCCGGGTACAACCAGATACCGATGCATGTCCCCTACCAGAAGCATATCAGCTTCATTACCGATCTAAGGCTATATTGTTATGTTGTGATGCTATTTGAACTAGACAATGCTGAAGCTACTTACCAGAGACTAGTCAACTGGATGGTCAAAGATCAGATTGGGCAACTAATGGAAATATATGTGGATGATATGCTCGTGAGAGCATGACGATCAAACGACCAAGTTGATGACTTGGCGAAGATGTTCGGTTTCTCTAAAAATACGGAATGAAACTCAATCCCTTGAAATGCTCTTTCGATGTTGCATTAGGGAAATTCTTAAGTTTCATCATCAATTCTCGTGGAATTATATCCAATGTCAAGAAGATTAAGGCAATCAGAGATATTCAAGCACCAAAGACTATAAAACAAGTACAGAGCTTAAATGGGAAGGTGCTGCCCTAAGCCGATTCATTTCCAGAGCCGTTGATAAATGTATTTCTTTCTTAGACTTGATCAGAATATGGAAAAGGAACTCTAAATGGACATAGGATTGTGTTGATGCATCTGGTAAACCACTTAGAGAGGCCTCCCATCTTATCCAAGCCACTGGCTCATGAAGATTTATACATCTAGTTAGATGTTTCTGTACACGCCATAAGCACGCATTGTTATGCGAATAGAATCATATCCAAAGACTCGTATATTATGTAAGAAGGCAGTTGTCAGTTGTTGAAAGAAACTACCTGGAGTTGGAGAAGCTCGCGTACTGCCTGTTGATTACATCACGAAAGCTTTACCCTTACTTCTAGGCTCACCCCATCAACGTCTACACCGACCAGCCATTACGACAGGTCCTACAGTAACCTGAGACGTAGGTTTCTCAAATGGAATATCGAGCTAAGCCAATTCGCATGTATCTCCCTCGAAGAGCTATCAATGGACAAACATTGGTAGACTTTATAGCCTAAATCACTGCACCAGACGACTCTTGGGAGAGTAGTGGGGAACTAACCAATCGATGGAAAATGTACACGGATGGATCATCCAACGATCGGTGTTCTGGTGCCAGAGTCGTGTTAGTGACTCTTGAGGGAAAATTGATCTGCTACACCTTGAAACTCTACTTCCTTGTAATAAATAATGAAGCTGAGTATAAAGCCTTAATCGCCAGGCTCAAAGTTGCTAGAGAACTAGGAATGAAAACATTACAAATCTTTTGTGATTCTTGGTTAGTAGTATGTCAAGTCAGGAGAGATTATTTGGCTAGGAGGTAGCGACTTGCTCCTTGTATCAACTGGGTCCAATAGCTACTAGCGGACTTTGAATATTACACCATTACACACATCCCCATAGATACAAAATAAGAAAGGCGACTCTCTAGCCAAGCTGATCAGTTCCGGGAACACGCAGCAAATAGACTTTGTCCTGATCAAAGTACTAGATGCTTCAAGCATCAACTAGATGGAGATTTTTTGGGTTATGGAGACGGACCCGGGAAGAAAGTCATGGGTGAATTCTATCAAAGGTTATCTGTAATGAGGGATCCTTCCCGGATGGAGGAATGAAGAACGACGGATCTTCCACAAAGCTTTACGCTACGTCATCCAAGAAGGAGTCATGTTAAGAAAGGGTTTCTCTATTTCTACTACTTCGATGTATCACCCATCATGAAATAAAACGAGTCTCGAAAGAAGTCCATGAAGGAGAACGCGACGATCACACCGGGGGCTAAACCCTGACAAAGAAAATACTCTACTATGGGTATTACTCGCCAACTGTCAATCGAGATGTAGCTGATCACGCTAGACAAGATGACAAGTGCTAGATGTTTGTAAAAAATTTGGATAGCTATGCCGATGGAAATTACATGAATGGTCAATACATGGTCATTTGCCACTTGTGGCATTGATAGTATCGGTTCCTTACCGATCTCTAAAGATGGAGCGAAGTACGCCATCGTAGCAGTTAATCACTTCACCAAATGGGCTGAAGCTGAACCTTTAGCCACGATTACAATGAAGAAAGTAATCAACTTCATTGTCTGGAGCATCATATGTTGTTTTGGCCTTCCAAAAACCATCGTAACTGATAATGGAACTCAATTCGACAGCGCTGAATGCAAAGACATCTACCGTCGGCATCATATTGAAATTAGTTTTGCGACAGTTGCTCACCCTCAAGCAAATAGATAAGTTGAAGCTGTTAACAAAATCACAAAGTCATTATGAAGAAACATTTGGAGAAGGCTAGAGGCAAGTGGGTGGATAATCTCCCATCAACACTATGGGCATAATGAACCACCCACAAGTTCGTGTGACCATAATCCATTTGCCCTTGCTTATGGCTCTAAGTCCGTCATCCTTGTAGAACTTGAAGTCCCTTCCCCTCGAGTGACTTATTACGACCTCTATTTGATAATAAAAAATAAACATGGAATTGCAATCCAATTGCAATTAAATTATAAGGAATTGGAGATGACCCGTGAGCATACAAACGTACCTTGGAGCCAATGACAAGAACGTGTACTTGAATGTGCACGTGTATATTCTAAATATTCGATTTCTTGAAACCAACAGAAATTGAATTTGCACTTGGAATTATTAGAGAAAATACGAGATCAGATAGCCAAAGCTTACTAGCCTCGTAGAATCGGATATAGATGGCAGGTGATAGGATACAATCCTGAATTTATACTATTGGAAATCGACCAATATTCATGACGAACAGAAAGAAATGCAACTATCAGTAAAAGCGACTCAATGAAAGGATAACGACCATTCAATAAACTGAATGGAATCCTTTTCGACAATTGAAGCTTGCGCGACTCAAAGCACGTCATGTTCGAACAAAATGTACTTTGGGGGGAAATGTTATCCTACCTTTTGGCAAGGCCGTGATACCGTAGATTTGGATAAAACGGGAGGTTATCTACCTTGAAATCAATGATAAACAAGACTACAGACGATGGTCGAGCAGATTCAGATCGGGTCTCGATCAAGGTGCAATCAATATAAAGTGACAATAAAGGCCTGATGAGGCTACATTTTAAATTTCAAGTCAATCGGAGTTTTTGTACGCTCGAGTTATGGGCAAGTGAAGAATTTGTATGGATCAATCTAGGATGATCCATAAAATAGCATAAATCAACAAAGATCGATCAATATATCAAAATTTACAAAGCCAATGCACTTAAACTTTTAGAGCATCAATATATTGAAGAGTGGAGTCCATAAAAATATCATAGGTCAAAAATCTGAAGTTCAAGAAATGACGATCATTTTATGCCGATCGTTCCTAACGATCGGTATAATTCAGCAAGCAATCCAAATGCGACCAAGATTAATCCGCATCTGACAATCTGCAACTCAGAATGACTTCATACTTTAGGAGCAAGGTCTAGAGGCATATGGGACCTCCCATAAACGACCGCATGGCAATCGGAGCCAAAAATAACGGTCGGTATCATTTATACCGATCGTTCCAAAACAAAATTATATGTCCACCGATCGTTATGGTGGGCCCCAATGGATCTAGAGATCCTTTTGGTGGAATTTCAGCCCGATCCATGCATGTCTTCACCTATAAATACAATGACCATTTTCCATAAACTGGATCCTTCTTTCTGTTGTCAAGGCTCTTACATTTTTATTCTTCACTCTTGTACTAATGGATCCCAGTTGATTCAAACATTCTTATAATCATAATCAAGTGCAAGATCAATAAAAATATGAAGTAGACGTAGGCCAAGATTGCCTAACCACTATAAAAATCTGCATGTTCATTTACTTTTTTGCCATGTTTTAATTTCATTCATCATTTAATCTCTACGAGATTTTATTGGGTGTTGATGCCCAATTTTGGCATCAACGGGGATATTAGTCGAACTAATAGCAGATAGCAAAATATTAGATCTGAAGAAGTGTTTGAATAGCCTTGATGAAATCAGCACCCACAATTACCCATGAGTTTTGGAAGAAGAAGCCATCATACCGATCAGGACCTCCACTAGTGTCAGAGTTGAGAGAGAATAGAGCCTCGTTGACTTCGAAATCAGTAACTTGGATGATGATAAAACTAACTTTTTGAAAATCAATGCTGGGAAGATTTTGGGCATACAAAAAAGAGAGATTTGGTTTATGTGGGTTCGGATTAGCTAGTATGGAAGAGAAGTATTCAATAAAAGCATTATTAATGTCCTCATTATCACTTATAAAGCAGCCATTCATATCATGTATACCATGTATTCATACCATCTTCTATGACTCCCAATAGGATTGCACGTTGTCAAATCTCCTTTGCTAATTTACCATCTACTAGGCTATCTGCCTTGATAGGTCATTATGGTCTTTTGCACCCGTTGATTTTTAATCAGTTGTGGTAGGCCCCACATGATTTAGTTGCCTAACCCTCCTGGTTTCTTGCGCTTTTACCTTGTTATCCCATAGTCACCTTCTCGACAACATCTTTGGCACTATCTTCTTCCATTAGTTTTTTGATCTCATCTTCATGTTTTGTCCTTGGAACAGATTGTTTGAACATGGCAATGTGGGACAATGTCTCACAATTTGGGTTGCAATCCTTGAATCAGTCCGCTAGGATGGATATTAGTGGTCTAGTAGTAGTTTTAATACTTCGTACCATTCTCGTCAAGTGTTAAATTTTCTACTTTCGAAAACATGTGGCTTTCCAAGCATCATTTTTATATATTATATCATAGATAAATGTCATGTGTATTCCTTTCATTTCAGCAAGCAATAATGCATTCAAAACACTTTAATTCAAACATAACAAAACACATATTCACATCAATTATTGGATATAATAAACTTGCATACACACACACACACATATATAAACATATCATCGGTAAAGAACACATCACAATCATATACTAGATTTCTAAAATCAAACAAGTATTTAAAATCACCCAAATTCACTCAAAGCATGCAACTCATTTATTTAACTTTCATTTCATTCATAGTATAAAGGAAAATTCATTATATACTTAGTATAATTTACATATTAACTCTAGCCAAGTATAATCCATTCAAATTCAATCAAGCAAGTCAATCACTTAATATGACAAAAGTATATTTGCATAGAATGAGTGAATTAAACATTCAATCACTTGCATCAGACTCAAACAAACTTTTAGTTGCCCACTTTAAACTTATATGTCATGGTTTTTTATAATATATATATATATATGTGTGTGTGTGTGTGTTTTTTTCTATATATATATATATATTTATGTTTTCCTGTATACACACACACACACATAGAGCGCACACTCATACATATACATTGGTATTTCTTCTTTAAGATCATGATATAGCTTTTTAAATTTAACCAAGTATTATTTAATGTCATTTGGTATTCAAATCAAAACCATTTACTTGCATTTTTACGCTAAACTAATTCAAATTCATTTATAATACTTTCAATATCGTTTCAGTTCATTCTATAAATTTTATTTTATAGAAAAGCTTATACACTTGATATATATATATATATCAATGAAATAAATTTTAATACTCATTCAAAATCATTTCATTTCAATTCAACCTTTCAAAACAATTCGACTTTAAAACCTTCATTTAATATTCAAAACCAACTCAATGCTAATATATACTCATTATATATGATTTAAATTCGAACTTAATTTATCTCATTATTTTCAACTTGAAAATAATTTAAATTCAAATTCCATTTATTTCAAAATATAAAAAATATCATTTTTAAAAACTCTTTTAGTTATATAACCTATCAAAACCATTTACTTGCATTTCTACGCTAAACTAATTCAAATTCATTTATAAAATACTTTCAATATCATTTCAGTTAATTCTATAAATTTTATTTTATAGAAAAGCTTATACACTTTATATATATATATACATATATATATATATATATATATATATATATCAATGAAATAAATTTTAATACTCATTCAAAACCATTTCATTTCAATTCAACCTTTCAAAACAATTTCGACTTTAAAACCTTCATTTAATATTCAAAACCAACTCAATGCTAATATATACTCATTATATATGATTTTAAATTCGAACTTAAATTTATCTCATTATTTTCAAGTTGAAAATAATTTAAATTCAAATTCCATTTATTTCAAAATATTAAAAAAATCATTTTTAAAAACTCTTTTAGTTATATAACCCATCAAAATTCTTGCCAAATAATTTAACTATAAAACCCCTTCCTCTTTATGATTTAAATTCAAATAAACCAATTAACTTGAATAAAATTCAATTTTTATATTTAAAATATCCTTTGTACTTTAAATTCATTTAATAAAAAAACTTACATCGGTTTAAAATGATCAAACTTAAATTTTAAACTTTAAAATAAAAACAAAAATACACTGCCTGAAAGGTCTCCCTCCGCGCACATGACGCAGTTGGCAAGAGCAACGGCCTCCCTCGTATGAGGTGAGGAGTTCGTTTCCTGGCAACTGCTTCAAGTATACCGAAAGGTCTGGTCTAAATGGGGGCACGGCTGTGGCGGGCCAGTTGTGTCGCCTCAGGTTTACTGTTCAGGAGTCGCAATGTCGGCGGTGATAGAACAGATTTCCCTGGTTGCCAAAAAAAAAAAATACACTGCTTGAAAACTGTTAATACTACAAACCTTTACTTCAAAATCATTCAATAACTTTAAAACCTTGATTCCAAAAAATTTAAACTGTTTTTGATGAATAAACTTAGCTTAGCTTTGTCGCAATAATAAAAAACAAGCGGAAGGAAGAAGAAAAAACAAAAAAAGGAGCAAACTTCAATGCCCTGAGTTCAACTGGACTGGTGGACCACCCATTCTTTGATGGCTAACTTTGGCTTTTCTTTGAGTAAGGTCTCCGGCCTTCTATTTGCAAATAGTTTTGGGTCCAAAACGTTATATACAGGTGACAAAAGTTGGTTTGCAGGCAAAATGTTCAATATACAGCAATCATTGAAGAACTGTTAATATAAAACAATCATTAAATAGGCTATTTTATGATGATGATTCAAAGTCAACAGACTAACAAGCTATCACACATCATATTTAAACTGCTGAATCAGAAAAAGATGATATTGATGGTAGTTAATCAATAGAAAATATACTTCACTGTAAATAAAGAAGCATGCTATGTGTAATATAAATCAAAAGGTTATGCTCTTGCATCCTTTTGCATTGCTTGAAAAACTTTGGATACGTAGCTTTTAGATGATGAAGTTGAAAGAAGAAAATACTTGCGTTTGAAGTTGCTTGTCTTCTACATGGAGAACAAGAGGAACATGCAGAGTATTTACAGGGTTTGTGTAGGAATAACGATGGAGGTAGGGTTATAATTATATAATTATTACTTACTAGTTTTATAGAATTTTTGATTAATAAAATAGTACACAAAACAACTTTAATTTGTTTTAGAATCGTGCAATGTACCCAGGAGAGGTGAATGTATTTAAAATATTTTGCCGATGTATAGAAAAATAACGTGAATGAGAAAAGTAAATAAAACACGGATATACGAAGCTAACTCGGTTATTAACTAATTAATGTCTACTGCTGCTCTTAAAGTTACTAGTAGAATTATATATTCGATGTTTACAACATTTATAAACTCGCACTTTCTGCTAGTATGAATCTAGTAATCCTATATCTAGTAATCGTGTCTGAACTAAACACCCTGAGATCATATTATTTGAACTACACCATTTAGCTCATGTAGAAAAATCTAAAGTGGGAAATAAAAAAGGTAATACAGAAAATGCCGTAATGAATTAAAAGAAGATAATAATCATGAAGGGCTTTTTGATAAGAACTCCCTTTTAACTCTGCCTTCACGTGATGTGCTTTTCTGAAGTCCCAAATCATAAATCATTTAACGCTGTGTCTTTAAATATGCTCTGCCTCTTTCTAGCTCCTTTATCTTTTTATTTCAATCACTTTTTCTAAATTAAATGTAGCCCTTAAAAAAATCACTGCACCCCTCGTTAAAAAATATTCCGCTGCCCTAAAATATGGAATTCTACTCCTAGAAACTATCATGAAACTTGCCATCAATTGGGTACTGAAAGTTGTCAGGAACGAGATCTCAAGCCATGCCTGGCTGGATGTATATACAACATTGCCTAAGCAAGTGCTGCTGCTGTGCCTAGATCTGAAGCTTCGCTTTCGACCTACGTCCGCCACCTGAAAAGCCCATGAGTTTTGCTTCTTGTTTGAGATGAAACCGTCGTGGATCTGAATTTGGTTGGCTCGCTTTTGTTTAAGCATGCTCAGATTGGTTCGGATAGATGAAGGGATCGATTGTATAATATTGAGTCGTACGAGAACTGGGATGTGACATTGCCTGAATAAAAAATCAACCTGATTTTATTTATGGCTGGAGTTCTCTGGAATGATCGTCGTCTTTCCCACCTTATGTCTGAAGCTGCCAATGACGATAGAGTAATTTGCAGCTGACTTGAATTTGAAGCTGCTGCCTGTTTTAGTGATGAACTTTGTCGAGCCTTCTAGAAATAATGCTCGTGCTTTTAAGGCTTGGATATGGATGTGATCCAGTAAGTTGAATACTTTCCAATGAAGTAACTTGTATGAAGTAACTTGTGTGATGCAATCTATTAATCTATTAATTTATATTAAAGCAGGAACTTCCAATTTCTTACTGTATCGCTCCCCATTCCTCATTTCAAAATAACACATCCTAGTTCACTTCCGTGTATTTTTTTTCCCACTCTCACGTCCTAACCCCTCGCCCTACCTCACCATCTCCAACAGCTCCCTCACGCTTTCCGCCCACTTCCTTCCTTCTTCGCTTCCTTCCCTACCCTCCTTCGACTTCCAACCTCCGCCCGTTCTCAACCACGGAATCGTCGCCTCTTCTCACAAGTCATCCGATTGAAATCAGATAGGGTATTTTCTCATCTTCTCCATGTCCATGTCCAACACGAAGGTGCTTCATCTTCTCCAAATTAATGATTAATCAAATTAAAGTATTATTATGGGTACTTGAAAAATGATATATTGGATCTTTGTGATGAAGTATATTATTAGTTCACTGTTGTAATTTTAGACCTATTCCTCATAATATGCAACAATATTAGGTTCATCAACTGTTGCTTCTAAGTCCTGTACAATCTCCTTTTGCTGTTGAGTCACTCATTTCTTAGTTTGTTTATTTTGGCGATGTTTGGGTATATTGTAAACATTTTCATTTATTTCTCATAATAGTATTTCTGGGAAATAAGGTGAATAACATCTAACATAATGCCTGTTGTAAGTTTTTTCCTTTAACTATGTTATTGTTTTGGGATTTGCGACTCTATCTAAGATGAACTGTTCAACTTTTAACACATATTACTTGGCTCAAAAAATGACCCTAAATTACTTAACAACACATGAAGTCTCATATCCACTTCCATTTTAACCGTTAATGTCCATATTCTATAACCTCTGATCGAGTTTCTAATTTCAATGCTGATTGTTACCTTACTGTATATATGGTTTCTCAGTTCATTTTCCTAGAAACGTTTGTCATCTTACACTGTAAAACAGTTAGCCATATCTCCAATGTTTCCATATCATATATAACTATGACAGACAAAAGCAGATTTGAAATTCTGGCATGAGAATATTCATACCTTTACTAATCAAATTAATTCATGATTTATCTATTCTATAACTCGCTCATTTTATTATATTTCATACCGTTCTTTGTTTTCAGATTATGTTTTATGGTGTCCACTGTTGCATTGTTAATTGCAGATTTGGCAGTCTTGCATACATATAACCGACTGTACAAAAACTGATGCTGAATAGATTATAGAAAAACTGGTGCATAAGTGTATGGCATAAATTTAAGTCATATACATTATATTTACATACCTTTTCTTTGTTAATACTCATTTCCGCAACGTACAAATTAGATTTAACTCTACTATGCTATATACAAATCATACATGCTTAGTTACTGATATGTAATTTTTTTTTTTAGCTAAAAAAACTATCTACACCTGAAGTGCTTAACACGAAGCTGCTTCATCTTCTCCATGTCCGATAACAAACCACTTTATTCCAACGCAGGTAACATTTGTACCCCATTTTCAGTTTCGGTAAATCTTTTCATCTATCTACAACTGCAAAATTTATACACATTCTTATATGTTCGAATAATGCGTAAAACTGTCGATTTTGAGAAGATGTTCATTTCTGTTGACTTAGCATATTCTTTTTAATTTCCGGTAATGCTTACTGTTTTCCAAATGATTTAGGCTAGAAGAAAAAAAGCCATTCATTTTGACTTGCTGAACACTTCTGATCCCACGATTTTGATGACTTATATTTACGTATCGTCTGTTAAAGTGTGTACAACATGTTTGTATAAATGACTGATTCATATTGGCTTACTACTGTTTCATCTGCTGATTGCATACATGGATATAGCATGAAAGCTTCTTCTTTTCGTGTTTGTGTCATGTTGACTTTTGATAAACATTTTGTTGCACATACTTGAAATTTCTTACTGATTTTTTGGATTCATACTGACAGTAACGATTTTGCTACCTGTCGACAAGGATCATCAGCATTAATTACACCCGACTGCACCGGTTACATCCTTTTTTAAAAGCCGGTGTTTACTTTTGCAGGCAGCCCACGTTTTTACTTTCATTATCATAAGGCATGTACTAAACAATTGATTGAGTCTATTGGTTGGGAAACTTTATGTTAATTACTTACCACTGAGCCCAATACAATTAGTTACATGCACATATAGCTATTATTATTCATATTACATGCCAATAATAACTGAAAACAGATCGACTAATCAATGAATTTGTTGTTAACGGGTTGTAGATGTACATAAATTGAGTTCAAAATCAATGAATTGAAAGAGCTGAATGCTTTAAAGATTTTGATTATAGAGCTAACCTTCTCTAAACCGAGGGCAGACTTGAAAGCAATGAGGTGAACGCTAGCATTATTAATATTAAATGCAATGAAGTGAATGAAGCTGACGCAGGCTTGAATTCTGAAAACATAGGGAAAACTCCGAACTGAGATAGGCAGGCTGAGGTTGTAGACTCAAAGTACGCACCAGGCTCTAAATTGTCCATAAAACATATGGTAGGCAGGTTGCATGTTGTAGAACTAAGGCTGCACTGAGAACAACTGAGAACTGCTGATGTTTTACTAAGCCGAGACTGTGTGCAGCTAGCTCTGAAGTGTAGAAATTGCTGACCAGGTTATGGTTCATGCTCGAGAATCCGAGATTGAAAAGCATTGATCGTTCTGAATATCTGATGTTTGAGATAAAGCAAGCCAGATGTATGTGTATATGACACCTATCCTTGAAATAATTACAAAAAAAAAATGTAAACTTGAGTTATCAGAGCTACTTTTAAAATATTGCCTCCTACAATCTCATGTTGTACCAGTTTGGTGATGCTTCATTCAACTGTGCTTAGGTACCCACGTTGTGGATCATAACAAATACACAAGTGTCAAGGTGTCTGGTACAGGCTTGAAGTTGGATTTGTATGATGTAAAAGTTTATTTCTACCGATTTGTGTTGTACTCCATTGCATGTTAAAGAGACAAATATATAATAAAAATACAAATGTATTGTAAATGCTTACATTCATGCATATTTTTGACTATCTTCATATTCCTGGTAAAAATATTAAGCAAACTACTCATGTGAAAAAAAAGTAAAACTACAAACACTATACAATAACTTGAAATTCGGTTATTTTTACTACTCAACTGCCCGTGTGCGTAGCACGGGCCACTCACTAGTATTATATGATGATACGTAGGTGTTTGCAACTTGAAGATGATGATGATGCAGCTATTGAGATGATATAAGAAAGTGTGTTAATGGACACAGTGGATAATGATGTAAAGGAAAGAGAATTTTGAACTTTGTTTGATAGGACTCGATCCGATGAAGAAGAGAAATATAAATCGTAGTTTGTATGGATAATTTTTGTTGGCAAAACTTTATTCATACAACAAAAATCACTTAACATGCATAGTTATTTTCCTATGAATATTTATTACTAAAATACTATATTTGTCTTAATAACATTTTCAAATCTTTTTCATATAATCATCAAATTACCTTAAAATTAATAAAACTTGTGCAAACTTGTACTACGCACACGTGGTTCACCACATAATCTGTTTAAAACCTTTTTTTATAGTACAGTGATTTCATACAATAAATGATAACATAAACCATCAATTATTCTTAACTGGATAAGTAGTACATTACTATATATCACTATTAGTTTTCAAATGTAAGCAGCATATATTCAGTATAAGCTTACCCTATATTTAACATAGAAGTATATATATTTGGACACAAACACAGTACACAGTTTTGTGGATAGTAGTATATTAAACCTGACATAGAGAAATAATACTTAGATTAAAATATTGTTAAAAATTTAGTTCAAACAAATAACATTTTAATTTTGGAAAAGCCAACTTTTGACATTATCCACTAATTTATTTAACAAAGTATTTTCTGATTTGTTGTTACAAGAAGGTGAAAGAGAGCTTCGCAAAAAAAATTTTAAGCTTTGCAAAAAAGAAGGTGAAAGAGTTATGTTCATGAATTATAGTCTTTTTTTCAGATTAGCTTTTTCTGAAATGCTTCTAACAAACATTTGATGATAAATATACATAAGTAATCTTGAACATAAAAAGCATAACTAAATTTTTTGGACCATGATGACTTTATACAATATATGTTAACATGTCTTTTTATTATTCATCACTTTGCAGGCATTGCATACTGTGCATGTTTATTAATTTTCAAGTCTATGCTACATAAGTTCAATATGAGTTTATCCTATGTTTGAGATATAAACTTCAATATGTAGGTAGTTCCCTACTGTGATTGCATTTTAAATCTATAATGGAGAAATTATGGTCTAAGTGTAATGTTTCAAATTTATTTCAAAGTAACAAAATTCCAACATTTGCATTATTAGACATTTTGACATATATAGAATAATAATTAAACTAGAGAAATACTAGATTGGCTTGGAAACACATACAATAATACGTAAGTTTCAAAAAAGATAACAATTAGATAAAACGGTGTAAGCAAACAAAATCAATGAAATGAACTGTTAAAAAAGATTATTATTATTGGAATATATGTTATTGTAGTTGCCTATTTTACAATATAGAACAAAGTATTTTACAAAATAAGAAACCATATATGCACAGAAGCAGCAAACATTGAAATTAAAAGTGTTGTATAGTAAAATAATAATATTTTGAAAATGCAAGAAATAGACAAAATGAACATGCTTTACAATGAACTAAATCTATAGAAACCTGTGTAGTTAATGTCCCGCTATTACCCCACTATAACCCCGCTATATCTCATAGCGGATTTCTACCGCTATGATTTTTCCATATAGCCCCAAATATAGCCTTTCCACTTTAAGCCCCACTAATTCTGCTATATCCCGTTATTCGCGCTATATTCCGCTATATCTTCTTTAAAAGAAATGAATTGTAAAATGACGTTTATACATTATAAAAATTATGAAATTAATTTATTTAATTGAATTTTTAATATATTTTCAGAAATAAAAATACTATAATATTCTACTAAATTCAATTATGTTATATAAAAGTTTTACGTTTATTCACATTATATTCGCACATGTTTTTATTTAAAATTATTTATGTATTAATTATAATTCAATTGAATGTTAATTTTTCATTAAATTATATATTTATAAAAGCATTAAGCACGAGTTTTATATGCTATTTTAGAGTCATCCGCTATATCTCACTATATCCTCGCTATATCCCCGCTATGACTTTTTGCACCTCCGCCGCATTGAATCTGCCGAGCGATTTAACTACACAGATAGAAACTATGGTTTACTTAAATATATTATACATTTTGTCACTAAAGTCGTAGACAAAACTTGTATTTGAATTAGTGTATTAAATACCTTCATTATTTTCCGTAAAAATCTTTGTATAGTTTATTTAATAAAAACACCTACCATGTCTCTCATTCTTCATCAAGCCACTATCGCTTAATACCCTACTCAACATTCAAACATCTTTTTCATTTAATTTTTAATTTTTAACTCAACAATTTCTCATTTTCAGCTTATCGTTTTTTGTTCGTGACTGCAAACATTGACTGGAAGTTCTCATTGAAAATCCAACCAGAAATTGAAACTAATATATTTTAGTGTATCGGTCTAATATCGACACTAATGCTTTTAATATTATTCATTTGTACATGAAAATATCGACATAATTTGATATTTATAACCAAATCAAATTGTTATTCATGTTAGGTGAAATATATAATCATGTTCCATATATATAAGATATACAATATTACCTTTCAAGCATAAACAAATATGTAGAATATAACATTTCTTATAAAAACATAAAACTATATCACTACTCTTACAATACTTATATTAGTTTCCTGCTAAAGGAATGGAAAATAGTAAAGAAATATTCGTTAAAGTTACGGAATGATAAACATTATATTTCTACAAAAAGAGTTACATAAAAGGAACGATTGATTAAAAATTAACTCTCTAATCAATTAGCATTAATGAGGATTATTGTGTATTCAAATCTTTTACTAAATTTAATTTCAATTAAAGATAACCAATTTCAATTAAGGCAAATTCTATTTCAACACAGATAATTACTTAGTAGCCCCCCTAAATTAAATTAAATTTTAAAGACTAAATTACCCTTAGAAAGCTGCGTACTTTCTTTGTTTTCAATTCTATTATCTTCTTACGTCAGTTTCTTATTGTCTAAACCACCGCTTCTTCAAAACTCCAGTTTCTAAATTAGTGAAGAAAAAATTCAATTTTTCACTACTAGCTGATGGATTTTGAAGATTAGAATGAATTGTTAATACAATCACAGCAGGTAATTCAAAAAAATATTGATAAGTTTTTTATTTTTTGCAAATACAATCGTAGGCTGTCCATTACGGGGATTGGTGATAATTCATATATACTAGGTTTCTTGCTTAATCTCGTACGACCAAACGGTAAATCCAAACACTACGAAATTTGAAATTCGATAATAATACACTATTACAGATCCAATGGAACTGGTTTCGTCGAATTCCGAGACTGTGCCCCGGAATGCTATTAAATCGGCGATTTCAAAATTTGACAAAATCAGTTGAAACATCAGTTTTAAAATCTTACTAACATAATTAAAATTCCAAATCCAATATTTAAACCATTTAAATATTCAAAATCGAACAATGCAAAATCCAGGTCGTTACAATTCATAAGACATGTATGTGCACATACACACACAAAATAACTTATTAAAAGAAGAATGAAAGAACATTCACACATACATAATATACAACCAACCATGTTTAGTACTCAACCATTAAGAAAATAGTTCAATCGAAATTCATATTTATGTTCAATTTTGTAACATATTAAAGTGGCCACCCTTTTATAATAGCAACCGTCAACTAAACTACAAAAATAAACATGTTAGGTAAATTATGTATACTCTCTGATAAATATATAAAATTAAAATTTGAACTAAGTATATTTTCTAATAGAAGTAGTTTAAAAGAGGAAATATCATCAATTCGACATTGGTGCATTTTAAGAAAGTAGCATCTATGACTCAAAAAAGAAATTTAGTTTGTGAACAACTAATGAAAACGACGATGGATAAAGTGTTAAAAAAATATCATACCACCTAAATGATCCTAATAAATTAATATGTTAACAAATATCATGTGAGAATGAATTTGTAGTTAGTTTCACATGGAATTGAGGGTAAAAGTGAATTATATTGAAGCTATTTTCTAATTCAAACTAATGTAGAATAGTTTGCAATAAGAATTTATGATATATTTGACTCTAAATTAAGTTAGAGAATTGATTACACATTGATTATAAATAAGTTCTCCTTAATGTTAGTTAAATGAATTATTTGCCTCTAATTTAGGAATTAAATTACATATAATTAATTGGATATAATTACATATAAGTTAGGGAATTAATTGCCTTTATTTACTTATATAGAACAACTTAAGGTCAATTATATAAACACAATAATTCTTCACAGAATAAATGAAATTCAATTTAATAATCTTCAAAAAAAACAAAATCAAATGAAAAGCAATTTCGATACAAAGTGTAAGGAACAAAAACTAGTTCTACTTTACTTATAACAATTTTTCAAAATAACTAAATATTCCAAGATGTTTATGCATTATATATACAATAAAAATCAGCAAAATAATTAAAGAAAACAATATTCATAAGCACAGTAAACAAAACCAAAGAAAAAACAGAATTTGGATCAGAAAATTTAGGACAACAAATTCAAACTTGAATTATAAGAAAACAGGTAATAAAATAAAGACCTAACCTTTCGTTTGAGCTCGTTGATCCAGTAAGCCAAATTATGACAGCTTTTGGATATATTTTTCATAAAATTCAAGAAACTAAATGCACCAAGCAGAAAAACAACCATTACAAAACATGAATAGAATCAAAAGTAATTATGGAGTATACAAAGGTGTAACTATTATTGAATTCAATCTAATTATAGTCATGTTAAGATAATTATGATACCGATACATAACTTGTTTTAAAAGGATACCTAACTTGCTTTAAATTGAGAATCGAACTATGTGTGTGTATCAAGGTTGTAAAAATCGCTAGGCGGACTCTAGGCGGTAGGCATGGATTATGGATTTATCGTTCAAATGAGGATTAATTAGGGATTAATCGGTGCTAGGCGTTTTCGATACTATTCATAAAAGTCTCTATACTACTCATATAATTAATGGTTATAATTGTGTTTTTCAAGTATGAAGGTAGGGACACATGCAGGTTAAATTGAAGTTATATGTCATTTAACGTACTTTCTTCCACAATTGTAAATCATATGTATTTTATATTGTATAACCACTTGTAATTTGTATTCAATGTTTTATATTTAACCATGGTCATCGATGCTCTTCGGTGCTCATCATCCTTCGTTCGTCAGTGCTCTTCGGTCTTTCGTATAGCTAAATGATCAGGCTGACATTGAAAGAGGTGAGAATTAGGATTTCAATAATTTTGTTCGTGCTTTTTGGTTTTTGGTAGTTTGGGTTAAGAGGATCGGTCTGTCCTATAGCTAAATGGAAATGGGCTTTTTAATTTTTTGTTGGGCTAAGAAAATGTTATTGGAAAATAAAATTGGATTTGTTAATAAAATCGGGTATACTCACTTTTAATTTCCGTAATAGGTGGCATTGGCTGGTTCTAGGCAGCGAGACCGCCCAGAATTTCCGATTACATGCCAGGAAAGGTGGTTAGCACCGATTACCACCTAGGCGGCCACCTAGACCGATTTTTAGAACACTAGTGTGTATAAAGATTTAAAAACAATTTATGTATCAATATTATAATTATCCTAACATGAAGGTAAAGCGAAGTAAAAAAATAAGATGAACTTATTTCTAAAGATCCATAATCTTATTAGATTGGAAATAATACACATTAATATTTCTCATAAAATTGAGAAAGATTAAAGATATTTAATTAGGGAAGAAATAAAATATGATGATAATTTGAATGATTACTAAAATTAGTTTATAAATGGGATGCTGTATAACTAAGGAATCATGAGGTTGATGAATAATGAATGAAGCCCAAGCTTAAAAATGAAAATATTTAAGAAAGCTGATAAGAAAAAGGTAAGTTGAGGGGACACCATTAATACTTAGGTTAATGTTTTAAAGAAAAAAACAAAATAATTGAAGGGTGAAAATGAAAAATGGACCTTAAACAAAGGAGAATTTAGTACAGGGCTTAAGAAGGAATGTGAGAGCAGATAACGGAAAGTCATATATTTAACTTTATATATATATAATATATATATATAATAGAATAGATAGATTTGGTCCAACCTAAATATCTTGATGAAGTGTTAATGAATTACTTTATCGTGAAACCAAAACTATCAATTCAGACAAGATTCGCAATTAATTACTGTAATATAAAGGTATTTAACTTTTTTTCTAAAATTAGAGTTGATTTCGCTGGAAATTTGATATTTTTAAATCTTTTTAAAAGGTCACGATATTTGTGGAGAAATTATAGGTTAATTTTGTTGAATTTTAACTTAATTTAGTTTTAGGTATTTCCAATTTGTGTAAATGGGTTTTAAGTTTGAAGGAGGGAAGACAAGATGAAAATAAAGGTAATTTTGTAAAAGACGCGATGTGTTTAAAGTAATATTTAGTGTATAGTAATTTATTATATTTTTTGGTGTACATTAAGCAATTGTTGGTGTATGAATAGAACTAGCCTTTTGTCCTTTCGACGTGCTTGACATTATATAGGCATAAGGAGGAGATGTGTATACATGGAAAAATATATAGGATAGGATATTGTTGAATAAGGATTTGTGAGATAGTTTTGTTTCCCAATGTAGAAAATAAAATCAGTATGTGGTGGGAAATAAATTCCACTGTATCTTCTAAAATATACCATCTGATTGCGTCTACAATTCTTTGCTATTATTCTCTGTTTCTTTCCTTTTTCTCTTTTCTCTGTATATCCAGCCTTTTATTGCACCAAAAGTAAACTTCTCCACAACCGGTATTATATAAAAAACTTGTGAATATACAACACTGAACAAATATATTAAATATAATCTATTCTTTATTAATTTAAAAAATTGCAATTTTTGATAATATTTCTTTTTTGATAATAATAATGAATACATACTATTTTTATAAATAAAAGTAGTTAGAAAAAAATTGTTCTTTAATGATTTTTAAATTACAGCACACTCTAAAAACAAAATCAAATATAAAATATATTTTTTATCATCAAACAAGACGTATATTCCATAATTTGAACCAAGTTTTAAATCATCATTTGTACCATTCAAAAAACTACTCGAGATTAAATATTATTCGTTGTGCCGAAATAAATTCTTTATCTAGTTTTATATTCTTTATCTAGTAACTCTCCGATTTAAAATAATTGTTTTATTCTCTTACATTACAATTTTTCACAAATATTATTTATTATGCCAAAATAAATTCTCAATTAACCTTTTGATTTTTAAAACATTATTCAAATTTCAAACTTGAATTTTAAATCATTATTCTTTCTTTATATAAAATAAATCCAAAAAAAACTTTTATTGTATTAAATTCAATAAATTCTAAAAATTATTTTCTAATAACATTTATAATTATTTCAATACTTTATCAAGTTTAAATTAATTTTCCATGATTGAAATCTATTTAAAATTTAACTTTCTTCAATTTAAATTTCAAAAATCCATATATTCAAAAAAAATTCCAATTAAAATGCCAAATACATTTTATTACAACTAGTCAAATTGTCGGATGTTATAGAAATTATAAATGGTAAATATTTAAATGTAATATGATTGGCCAGAATTAATAATAAAGTAAGACTAATATAAAATCCCAAACTATATATTGACATTTTAAAATAACATCTCATGAGAGAATAAAGATGTGAGAGGAAAATTCAAAAATTAGTGAGAGCCTTTAAATTTTTTTCATTTTATCATCATTTACTAGATATATTTATAATTATATTTAATAGATATAATGAAAGTGAGTTGTTACTTTAAGTTTCCAATTTCTTCACTTTCCCCTTTTCTCCCATAGCTTTATATCTCATTAACTTTGTACTATTGTATTTTTAGGTATTATTGTTATTTTTGTTTTATGTATATAAAAACCCATTACTTTCATGTACATACCACTACTTCTTTATTCCTTCAAATAAAAGGTAACCGGTTTAAATTAAATTCAGATTTCATTATCAGGGTAATATTCTATTACATAAAATGTATTATAATATATGTAAATTAAAAGGGTGAATATACTAAATATTACATGGGTATTATTGTAATCTCCATTTTATATCACAAACCCATAAATCAAGCTCCATTGTATTATATATTGTGACTTTAGTGAATAAAATATCTCCTTTTTCTTTCTCTAATGGCTTCTTATCTTCTTATTCTGGACGGTCTCTAAATGAAAGTTAATTTAGAAGATTGGATCCATTCTTTTTCATGTAGATCCATCTCTTCATCTAAATCAATTAATGAAATCAGGTATATCTTCTGAGATTACTTATTATACATTTCTCTAAATTGAAATCAATTTTGTTTATTCTTTCAAAATTTGTATTTTGATCAATAATTCATTTTAATCGATTCAAAATTTCTACCAATGGTGTTAGAGCAACCCATCATTGATTTCATTCAGAAATTTTACTTTTTATACTTGGTTAACTGTTGAATGGACTTTGTTTATAAGTCATTGAATTCATGTAATATCTTATTCAAATTACATATCTACTTGATCTATATATGAAAGATTTCTTTGGTTGTAATTTTGGATATGGTTTGGTAGGAAAGTTGTTTCTCCTAAATTAAAAGTTTGAAAAACTATGTTGATGTAGAAAGAATGGTCTAAATTAACTTTGTATGGTTTATGTACTAAAATAAAATTTTGAAATTATTTTATATTTAGGAAGTAATCTTAATTCCCAAAATTTCAAAAATAACTTACGTTGATTTGAAGATCTACATGTTTTTGTTGATATATTTGGTAAAGAATCATGGAGTTATTTTTTTATGAGAAATAATTTGCTTTTTAGGTGTATAGTTATTTTTTTATGTTTATAGAACCATTTATGTAAGAGAATAAAATCTTGGCTCAATAATTATATTATTTTACTCAATTTTTGATTGAACCTCATATATAAGAGGTATCTTGGTTATTTTATAAATTTTTTATTATTAAGAAATAAAGTTTTCCCTTTAAGGTGTTCCCTTTGATTTATTATTGAGTAATATCTTAGCTAGATCTAAGATGAAGTTTTGGTATTTTAAGTAATGCTTGTTCAGTTGATTTAAATATTTGTAAAGAAATCATTTTATTCTGAGATTTCTTTATATTATAGAAAAAATAATGATTAGCTTCATTTATTATTGTCATAAATACATTAAATGTGATTGTTATATTAATGAATTAAATTACATATTACGATAAATGCACTAAATTCGTTGGTTATAATAAGTTAAATGATGTTTTATGTTTATATTTGAGAGAAGAATAAACATATAATCTATTATTTGATGCATTTATTATGGCAAGTAAATTTTGATATAATGGAAGAAATATGATTAAACAACAACTTGAAGTTTTGTAGAGGAAATTTTTTGAATTAGAAGATGTGTAATTCAAAGTCCGAGACTTGTCTTGAATTATGAAAAATTTTGTTGATCAAGTTTATGAACTCTGAAAATTTTTATTGATCAAGTTTATGAACTTGAAGCCTTTTAAATTTTTTTTAACCAACTAAAATGTAAAAGCTTCTAAACTTATAAAGTCGGCCGCCTATTGCCTTTGTAAATTTCACTCAATGCTAAAATTTATTTTTCCCTAACCCTAAATCCCAAATCGCTTATGCCTTTCTCCCCTTTCCAAAATTGGTGATGCCACGTCTGTCCAAATCAGTGTTTTGAAATCGAAGCAAGTTAACATATGGAGCCACCAAGTTCAAGATGATCTTTCATGCTATCACCTATAAAAACTTGGATCAGAACTCTCTATCTAAGATCGAGCCATGATATTTAAGGTCGTTTTGTATATTGTTTCATATTGTACTTCTCATATTCACTCATTCTAGTTCCTATGGTTGTGGATATTTTGAAGTCTTTAATATATTTGCTAACGAAGAGTTCTTACTATGATTTTTCATAAATTATAGTTTTAGACAATCGTTGAATGGTAGCTGGATAAATTTATTGTTACTAACACTCCACTTTTGGATATGAGGGGATCATTTATTATTTTCACTCCACTAAAATTATAACTACTACGAGGGGTACACAAACTTGATTGAAATACTTACTATAACCTATTCTACCCATAATCTTTTAACCCCAGTATACCTTTTACATTTCTTCCTCCTTTCATCTCGGTTAGCTTCAACTAATCATGCTTCGAACTAAAAACATCATGCGCTCCAAGATTCCAGATTCGAAGTGGATAGATAAAGTGATCAAAATACTTAATCCAAAGCTAATGATGGTTCTATGTCGTCAAACACATCAAACCCTATGCATAAAACTCTAGAAATTTAAACAAAAAACCTAATTGATTCGTCGATAAATTCTTAGTTATGTGAATTAATCTACATTCTTTCTCGTTTGGAGGAATTTCATTTGTGTTAGATTGCTCCATTGATTATTAGATTATTAATTTGGATTATATAATAAAGAAAAAGATTAGCGGAGATTACTAGAATTGGGGTAAAAAAATAAAAGGGTCCATCGATCGCCTTACAATTTGACTTTATGAAGGGGGCCATTTTTAGTAGTAACCCTCATAGTAAAAAGAAATTTATAAAAAAAATGATCCTCTCATATTCAAAAGTGGAGTGTCGCTAATAATGCCCATTGGGTTTTGATTTTATTGCACTAATTACTGGTATATTTATTTTAACATTATGCTGAGTTGTTTCTAAAATTCACTTGTGTTATTGCTAGATGATTTTAAATTAGATACTTGGCTTTACCTGAAGTTTTATGTTCCATATGAAAGATCATGTAAAAATTATGAAATTCCCAGACTTATGCTTATAGGATGACTATATTATTATAAATAACACTATAATAGAAAACAATTTTTCCTACGCCAAATTTCAGTTCATTTGATGGTGATTTGCTCAAGTTACATTCATAAATATGTCATTGTCCACACCATTTAATAACAAAATTCATGCATGAAATTTCCAACCTTATCAAAACATGTTTATCATTATTTAAAAGAATAAAAATACACTAAATTCGAATCTAAACAAATTGGATGGAAAATAGAGTTAGTATCACTCACTTAAGCTAAAAGCTTGATTAAAATCCCTTCTTCTTTAGAAATGAAATATTGTGTTATCTATGATTCATTTTCCTCTCCTTCTCCTTCTCCTCCTTAGTAATGAAGGCCTACCTTTAGTATTTCTATACTGTCTTAGTGAAATGAAAGAATGAAGAGTATATATAACTTTTAGGGATATGATGGTTAGTATTTTGTGCTTGGGTTAAAATTCCTCCTTGACTAATCTTATTATTTCTTTTCTCTTACTGTCATATTCCCTTCATTATTTTTGATTCTTTTGGGGCCAAAGCTAATAAGAGTAATAACATTTAACTCAACTCAATTAATCTTTTAGGCATCCCATAGT
The DNA here is from genome assembly GCA_030737815.1 of Allium fistulosum. Classification (NCBI taxonomy): domain Eukaryota; kingdom Viridiplantae; phylum Streptophyta; class Magnoliopsida; order Asparagales; family Amaryllidaceae; genus Allium; species Allium fistulosum. Next base: position 15,189,084 of record JASFAW010000014.1, read on the forward strand.
TGATTAATCAAATTTCCCTAATTAATTCTTGTAATTAAATTCTATTAGTTACTATCTAATAAATTTTTCTTATTAATTTAATCTCATATTACGACTCTCCAAAATATAGAAAGTTGCATGCATCTATTTTGTAAAATACTTCTTTGTGCTATATAATATAGTTAATACGGTTTATTGTTTTACAAAATTAATATGGTATATTGCAATTGTTAGGTTTGATGTTATTAGTAATAACATGTTTCTAATTGTTTGCTTTATTGGTTTCATTGTTTTATGCTAATTAATATTGTTGTTCTCATCAATGACCTATTGTCGAATGAATTTTGTTAATTGTTGTATTATTTCATATTAATATTTAGAAAATAAAAACCATAATAACCCATCCAAATTTAAATTTTGTCTCGCATTATCTTAGATAAATCGTAATAGCTTATTTTCTCATCCAAAATTCTAAAAATAAAAACCCGTCTTTAATTTAATATTATAAGCATCATGTCTAATATTTCAATTCATTTGAAGGCGATTAACTAAGTTTCATTTATAAACATGTCATTAACCTTGCCATTTAATTATAAAATTTACATATGTTCATTCCAACCTTATAAAAACATATTTATCATTATTCAACCGTAAAAACACACAGTACATCCAAATCTAAACATATTTTTAGATGGAAAATAAACTCAGTATTATCCACATTAGCTAAAAGGTTGATTAAAATGCTCTATTCTATTGGAAATGAAAGCTTGTATTATCAGTGATTTGTTTTCTTCTCCTTCCTTCTCCTAAGTAATTCCAGCCTAACTTTAGTATTTGTTTTTTTGTTCAAGTGAAATGAAAGAATGAAGAGTATGTAAATGTTTTAGGGATATAAGAATTAACATTTAGGAACTTTTGTAAAAATGCTATTTTTAACTTTCACAATGGACAGGCGCCCTTCCTCAAAAATAGGGTTTTTAAAAACCCCTATTTTTAAGTTTTACTATATTTGTGGAAAACTCAACAATTATTTGTAGATAAATCTGTTTGAAGTTTCTAAACTGTAAACATTTATAGAGTTTTCTATAAATATTTGTAGAGTTATCTACAAATATTTGCATTTTTACAAAAAAAGGTAAAGTTTTAATCATAGAAACATGCGATTAATATTTGGATTTGGTTTTCAAAAAAAATTACCAAAATTTAAAATAGGGGTGTAATTTAAACTTCTTTTTGGCAAAGGTTTTTCACGTATCAAAACTGAAAATAAGAGGTAAAACCAAATTTCCAATTAATAATTTAGGCTTCAGCTAAAATCCCTCATTTCCTAGTCTTTTTAATTCCTCTCTTACCAGACTCCCTTCATTCATTTTGATTCTTTTACAGTCAAAGTTAATGAAAGTAATTGCTCTTAGCTCAAACTCAGTTAATCTTTTATGAGTCCCCACTCAATTAATCAAATTTCCCTTGAGTAATTTCTTTACTTACATTTTACTAATTAATATTTAATAAGTTATTATTGTTAGGGGTTTTTAGGCTCAAGGAAAAAATTGAAGAAAAATTTAGTTTTAGGGACAAGAAGTTTGCTTTTTAGGTTGAAGGACACTTTCTAGTGTAAATCACAGAATGATAGTTGTAACTATCATTTTCTGTTTACACTAAAATGTGTCCTTCAGACTAAAAATCAAACTTGTTGTCCTAGGGACTAATTTTTTTTGCAACTTCTTCCTTGGGGCTATTTTCCTGTTATTGTTAAATTTATCCCATATTATGGAATTTAAAAATATGTGGGAATGTATTTTATAAAATACTTCTTTGTAATCCATAATGTAGTTAATGTTATTTATTATTTTACAGAATCAATATATTATGCAATTGTTAGATTCAATGTTATAACAACACTAATATGTTTCTAATGATTTTCTTTATTGATTTGGTTGTCTTGCGCTATTTAATTTTGTTGTTATCATCAGTGAATTGTCATCCAATGTATTTTGTGTTATGGTGAAATATTATTTCGCTTCGAGATATGATAATTATTATATTATTTCAATTATAATGTTTGCATTATAATTGAAGTAAAAGCTAAAAATTATTTGATTGCTCCAAAATTTATACCGTTGAATGCTTAGATTTTATGTATGTCAATCATGTCATATTACAAAATCTGTATTAGAAATATGTTATGTCAATTCCACTATAATAATTTTGTAATAAAATATCTCTAATTGCACTATTATTAGATACTGTCAAAATATGCACGAACGATAATCTTGGAATGATGTTTGTTTAAATAAAATTTGAAACATTATTTCATTTTGAGCATAATATCTATGTTAGGTAGTGTTGAGCATTTGGTTGGTTAAATAAGTTATGAGGTAAAAATATCAAACGTAATTGGAACCGAAAAAATCGATACCGAACTGAATCAAATAATCCAATGTGTAACTAATTTAACTGAAAAGGTAAGAGAAATTATCATACATTATTATCCAAATGATTCATTACAAAAAAGAACACAAAACATTATGTTTAGAGAAATTTTATTGAGTATTTTTTTTATGTTTATAAAAAAGACTTGCATATTTTCCATAAGTAAACTTTGTATTTTATTATTAAACTGGTTATTAAGAGTATTATAACATCATAAATTTGGGTAATATAAATAAAATTTTAGTCAATTCGCTCAAACCGACAATAGAAAATATATTTTACAAATAGAAATTAAACTAATTTAAACCGAGTCGAAGTGATCGAAATGAACCAGTTCAGTCAATATATTCGGTTCTAACCGAATATTGCTTACCTTAATCTCAGGCTTGAAGTAGCACTATCATACCGAACTGCTTGTAATTTCTAAATTTATATGTTAAAATTAGGCTAAACCTATATTGAACTTGTGCACCACTTACATTTGAAAGGTAAAAGGCATGCTAAATAATGTCATTTTTACCAATTTAGCAATAACTAGTAGTTGGGATATAGATTGTTGTAGAAAGACGTTATATTTGAAAAGTTTTGCTAGCTTTGTATGCTTGAAAATTACCTAACCACATTTATGAACAACCGTTTAACAAAGGTGTCAAAATATTAGGCAAAAAGAATAACAATTCATAGCGGTATGCTTACATCGTCATATAATAAATTTTGAAACTCATGCCACACTACTAAATATGCTATATGGTAGAACCAATCTGCGTAGAGCTTGAACCAGTTAAATTCTAAGTTAATTGGTCTCATATAATAATTAATGGCATGAAATTTAGCACATTAAAAATATTAATATTGATTAAAATTTCAATATAAATGAGAACAAGTAATGAAACTAAGCGATATGACTATGCTTAGATTCCAATGCTATATGGTATATATACCAAACATTATATTCAAATTACAATACCATTCAACTTTCCAATATAAGAGATTACTGGCCATTACAAAAAAACTGTCTCTAAGAGTCTAAATCAAAATCGAATTAAAATTTTGTTAACTCATTACACCATCTCAACCACAAAATCAAATACACCAGTTTAATTCATAAGTAGACTGCACCGAACTTCATATCCTGATAATTTCATTGATAAGTATACCATTACACAAATCCTGACTAAAAAATATCATATATCACATTAATTATTTAATTTCTAAGTAACCAGTACTGTAAACACACTACAACCTTTCTAAGATAATATAATATCCAAAAGATAATAAATTAAATTAAATTAGCAAGGTGAAAGAGTTTTTCTTATATACCAGTATTTTAGCGTTGTAATGAAATAACGAGAATGATAATAGAAGAACCAATTACTTGTATCCCAAACTTCCTCTTACACGGTCAAGGGACCTTTTGGTACCCTGAAATGAATTTTCAACTGCATCTTTAACATTCTGCAATCTAATTATTTCACACTTGAATACCTGTAACCGTTCAAATGTTGATTTATTGTCACATTGTGAATTCTATTTCAACTCTAATTCCGCGATAAACCTGCATATTGCTTCAAGCTTATCATCAAATAAATCATATGTGATTTGCACATAATATCTTATATCATTTATTTAACACATATCACTCATTACTCGCTTACTGTCATCTTTTAAAGTTAAATGACATTTAGCCATTTTTGTAAATTGTACCAATTAAAACTAAGCCTTTCGATGAGACAAGGGTGTCCATCATTTCCTTAATACTTTATCAAGGTCTGAAATGAAAATTTTTATAACCTCGTTTACAATATTTGAGAATGTGACCATCAACCCGATTGCACTTCCTTCATGGTGACTTTCAATATACTTTTTAAAGAATTAAAATGAGGTTGTTTTGGCATACTCAAAAATATTTCTGATGATCTATTAAAATAAGATTGATATAGTCATCAGAAATATTTTTGAGTATGCCACAACAAACTTATTTTAATCCTTTAAAATAGTATATTGAAAGTCACTGCAAAGGAATTGCAATAGGGTTAATGGTCATATTCTCAAATGCCGTAAACAAAATTTTGAAATTTTGCATTTCTGACCCTGAAGAAAGTATTGAGGAACACATTCATTTCAGCATGGAAAGACAAGGTTTTAATTTGTATAATTTACAAAAAATTGTTAAGATGTCTTCGAACTTTAAAATAAGACCATAAGTAGGCAATGCGTGGGTTACATTCAATGAATGATATAGAATCTGATACGCAAATCAAAGAAGGTTTATTCAATGATAAGCTTAAAGCCATATATAGATCTATTAATGAAATGAAGTTGAAAGAAAAATCGTTGTGTGATGATAAATCATCAATACTTGAACAACTATCGAGTGTGAAATAAGTAGATTGCAAAATGTTAAAGAAGTAATTGAAAAGTCATTTTAGGCAGCCAAAAGGTCGTTTGGCCATGCAAGAGAAAGTTTGGAATAAAAGATACCAGTTCTTCTGTTATCGGTCTTGTTATTTCATTACAACGTTTGGCTACTGGTACCTTGGAAAAGTCTTTTATCTAGCTACTTTAATTTATTTTAGAAGGTTGTAGTGTGTTTACATTACTGGTTACTTTGGAACTATATAATTAAGATGTTATGTGATGTTTTTTGATTAGGATTTGTGCAATGTTATACTTTTTAATGAAATTATCAGGATATGTAGTTCAGTGCTGTCTAATTGGGAAATAAACCTTTGTATTTGAATTTTCTAGTCGAGATGGTGTAATGAGTTTATATTGTTTCCTTCTTTCGATTTTGATTCTGACTCTTACAGACATTTTATTGGTACATAACTAGTTATTTCTTATGTCGGAAAGTGGAATGGTATTATAGTTTAAGTATAATGTTTGGTATATATATGTTATATACCATATCGCATTGGAATCTAAGCATAGTCACATTGCTTTGTTTCATTATTTGTTGTTGTTTGTACTAAAATTTTGTTCAATATTTTTATGTGCTAAATTGCATGCCATTATATGAGACCACTTAACTTAGAATTTAACTATTGTGAACTCTTCACAGATGAGTTTCACTATATAATTTATCTAGTAGTGTTGTTTAGATTTCTTAATTAGCTTTATAATTACGTATGCGTGCTCTGCCATGAATTATAATTCTTTTTTGCCATTGATGAATTATAATTCTTTTGGCTTATTATTTGTACACGTTTGATAAACATTTATTCATAAATATGCTTAGGTAATTTTGAAGCATACAAGCATAGCAATAGTTTTTTCAAAATTTAATGTCTTTTAGAAAAGACCACTAAGCCAGCTACCAAGATATTCCTAGTTTTGTAATAATTACTTTATTTAGTGTAACCATTTGCCTTTTCAGCCCTTAAATGTCGACACTAATACATCCACGGTATTCATGTGTCGAATAACGAAGTGCCAGAAAGATGGATTGTTAGGGTAAAATAAAAAGAAAAGGAAAGGACCAAGAAAGAAGAGAATAAAACATACATAAGAATCTCACAATGGAATGATAACATATAATATCAAGAAGACAGTACAAAGTGTCACTTTAAGATACATAACATTTAAGGGTAACAATCCTAAGTATTTTCATAAGCCTGGACAGTTATAAAACCCGTCCTCATAAAAGCTGATAAACACATACTAATAGTGTAGTGGAAAGAAGAATTCTACGATAGGTGAAAGCATCCAACTCATCTCTAAGAGCTCTAAAGAATATCCAACAAAAACCTGCTTTCTTAAGCTGCTCGAAAAAGCATTCGAAAATTAAGGAAAAGATAAAACCATGAGTCAGAGATAAGTTTGGTGTGAGAATATTAAGAAATACGAGCCCCATATAATAGTGTCTTTTGAGACCAACTGAATCATCGGAATGGTTTTCCACTCAAAAGAACCAAACCATCTAATAATTACGCACGACGATATAATAAATAACGTCTAGGGTGCATAATATAAATCATAAAATAGCTTGTTGTGTGTACAACATAAAAACAATAAGTATATAATAAAAACTACTAAGATGCATTCGCATATGGATTTCCATTATAGGTGCCCTTAGTACATCGAGGGGAGTCTCCTGATAGGGGTCAGAATAACCTTTCGAGTAATGTATATCTCCAGATAAAACATTCCATAAGGTAAACATAGATTGTTTACGCCTATAACATGGGATAATGTATATCATCGCCCCTACATGCATATTCGTAAGCATCACTGGATATAGTGATGATATGTCCTTGGGTTAGCTAAACCCATTGGCTATGCATCATACTCTAGTTTCTGCCATTTTCGATGGTGAAGTCACATTTAATATCTTATCAGTTGAGTCTTCATCACTCGAACAGATCTCAAATCTTCCTATCGGTTCCAGCATCTTGAACAGATATCGAAACTCTACATGAATTCTAGCAGATTTAGCGGTCCATTAATCTCTTCATGGATTCCAGCATAAGTCATCTAACAAATGCTAACAATGTCCTCTCTCTTTGAATCACCCTCAAGATAGATGGTACAACATGATAGCATCATTCGAAATACTAACTTTGACTTCCCCTTCGTAATTACTCTCAGGATATACAGTGCAATTTATAACATTTAACTTCACAACCGCTTCCAAAACATAGAACACGTATATTGGTTTTAAAGTGGTTACGGTTTTAAGTCATCTCATATGAGTACACCAACCCGCTTATTGGACTCTCCAAAACCAATCGATAAATTTTCAGTTAACTTAACTCTGGTTCTTTCAAAATTAAATAGACAATGCATAAGGTGGAGATCATCTCTTATCTAGACATATTTCCTTATCCCTATTCTAGAAGAGCAATACAAGTTTGTAAGTAGGATGTAGCATCACTATGAGGAAAACCATAACGTATAATTCTCGTGTTTCTTCTAGATATTTCGTAAGTTAATTTTGGTCAAATTCTGATAGCAGTGAAAAAGATCATATATGGAAACCAATTATCATATACTTATCACGTTTTTGACCTTCTCATCTTACACTATCTGTTGATCAAGAGTGACACTGGTAGTTAGAGCACTATCTGCTTTCATATCGTACTTGAACTTCATTCTTAACACTCGTAGATACAATAAGCTTACTTTATTGGCTTTTAGTGCAGAGTATAGGGTTAAATACTTCCCATAGACATGTAAATACAAAAAGCATGGTTAAGTCACATAAGCGACTTCTAATCCCTTTTTTGTTTATTAACTCTTTATTAATTAAACCTTCACTGATCAAATAATACTTCCTTTAGAAGTAAGCGAATGATATACCGGACTTCTTCCCGATGGATGTTGTAACGACCCATAATTTAACACTTTGAGTATAAATACTAAATATACTTTCAAATAATTAAATAATGAACTTTATAACTCAAGTTGACCTTTTTTAAGTAATAACCAATGATGGTAAAGTTTTTTTAAAATTTAGTTTATATGCTCCCATTCGACTTTTTCATCGTCTAAAAATTATTGGAACATAAGCACATTAGTGCACATATTTGCAAATAATAACAAATACTTTGCTAACTAATTAGTGTAGATAAAAACGAGTTTAAAAAGATATTTAAGTTAATAAAAAATGTGGACTTTTCTTTTATAATTAAAAAAGTAGTAAAACCACAAAATCCAAGACAAAAATACACTAAAAGGAAAGAAGTGATGGCATGGAGTGACAAGGGAGGCAGATGCATACAACAGGAAGGAGGAGAGGTGTGTTGTCAAATCTTAAGTGGAGGGTAGTTGCTTTTATTAAGGAGGGGTAGTTTAGTAATTAGCCAAATTTAATTCTATAAAAAGAATACTACCTTCCCCTTTCTACTCTACTTCATTATTTTCATTTCAAACCTTCTTTCTCTCCTCTCTTCACTCTTCTTCCATGGCTTCCTAAAAGAAAGAGTTTCAAAAGTTGCTTCTTTTCTCCTTAAATCCTTAAACTAGTTCCTAAAATCATCTCTATTCCTCTCTATGTTATCTTCAAAAACAAACCCAAAACCCTCTATTTAAGTCATGGCCGAGCCTCCTTGCCCGAGGCCGACCCTATTTAACCTCCCTTGGGCCTTGTAAAGCAAGTTTTGTAGAAGAAATCTACGTTCGTGATCAACTCTAGTTCCCAAAGTACAGAATGGAGTATAAATACAAAAAGATGGACGTGATCTGACCATTCATCGATCAACTCTAGCTCTCAGTGTGCGGACTAGAGTATAAACACAAAAAATGGACACGATCCGACAGTCCATCAATCAACTCTAGTTCCCAAAGTGCAGACTGGAGCATAAACACAAAAATATGGACGCGTTCCGACCGTCCATCGACCAAATCTAGTTCCTAGGGTGCGGATTATTGTTCGACCATTTTTGGAAAATATGATTCAACCATTTTAGGGGCGGAAGAAATGACCAAGGAAAATATGGTTCGACCATTTTTGGAATATTGACCGACCACTCTTCACCTTTCACCCCTGACTTGGGGGAAGAAGAAATGACTAAGGAAAATATGGTTCGACCATTTTTGAAATAACTCTAAGTCCTCAGAGCGTGGACTAGAGTACAAACATAAATTGAGTGTGAGACCATCCCAACAAACTCTTATCCCTAGAGTATGGATATGAGTATAAATAAATAGATGAGTGTGGTTCGACCACTCACTATTCCATAAACTTCGACCTGAACTTGACAAGAGGAGTATTAACTCACTACGGATGGAATTCGACCATCCATGAACTAACTCTGCTAACCAAACACTGGGGGCAGGAGTGAAAATTACTGAAAGCTGAATACGACATCTCATTATAGCTCCGGCTTGGTGTTCTTTATGACTCAAGGCAACGACTGCAGGGAGGCCTTGACACAAAACCAATTGGAACGGCATCCAAAGTTACAAGTGACCGACTATGTCGCACTATAGGATTAAGGGTCAATATCAATCCGCTCCAACCACAAATGGATGTGACGCGAACATCCACCAAATAACTATAGTCACCATAGCATGGATATGAGAATAAACCTCGAATTAGTGTGACTTGACCATTCACTCTCCATCACCTTCCTTTGATCATTCAGGAGAAGTACGAAACCAAATGAACATGACTTGACCACTCTTAAGCCAACTCTATCCCTAGATCTGACATGATAATATGAATCAAAATGGGTGTGACTGACCGTCCAACTTTGAATGAATGTAACATGATCATTCATTCGCTGACTCTTACCATGATCCGACTTAAAGAGTGATACAAAACAGATGTGACTCAACCATCCGCACTAATCCTTTTGGTCCATTAGAGAGAGCATCAATCACTAATTAGATGTGACTTGACCATCTATTCTCTGGTCCTACCTAAAATATGGCTACATCAGCACTAAGAGTAGACGTGATTGACCGTCCAGTACCCAACTCATGCTTGAGATCAAACGGAGCATCAAATTCTACCCCTGAGAAGGAAAAACCAGAATATGCACAACTCAACTTTCCATCAACTAGCTTGTAAAAAGCTAAAGTAGACATAATTTGCCTTTCTACTTATCGACGTATGCCACATACTTGAGGGCACAAGCAAGAAACAAGATGAATAAGAACCAACCATTCATCATTCAACTCTCAGTTTTTTGAGTTTAGGCGGGACAAACTTAACCATCCATGCAAAGCATATATCAGCCTAAGATTGGGGGGCAAAGGGGTGATCATCCACAAGCTGACTGCGATAGCTCAATACTGTGACTTATAACTAGTGTTTACATCGAATCGAGGCTATGGTCGAAAGGATGCTTAGAGATGAAATTGTCGAATCGATGCCCAAGCTCATGGGCAACTGACAATCACTCGAACCTGAACGACGAGTAACAGATCATCAGTACATTGAATGGAAAGCACGTTACTCGAATATACAAGTAGATCGAGAGTCAAAGCAAGAGCCAGCTATGTAGTTACGCACAACACGAGGCTGAACCCTACTTAACATTTGATTCAATGTACTTCTAAGCCTGACCTTCAGCCATTTACAGATAATAGCTCAAAGCATTTAGAGCCCTTCACTATCGTACTTAAATAACTCATGATAAGACTTTGGGATTCGACCGGAGTAACCGTCTCAACTAGATTTCACGTTGATTATTCTATGAAATAGTTACGTTTGAACTCAAGGAATCCAAGGCTGCACCAACTGAGCTAGCGATCGACATTAAGATCAACCATGGAAACCCATGATGGGTACAGAAGATCAAATCACACTTCAGTGTAACGAAGATGAAGGAATCAGCTGGCTTTCTCCGAACAAATCTTGATGTGTTCGCTTAGACCCATTCTGACATATGTGTGATCTCACCGACTATCTCGAGCCATGCATTGAATATTGACCCAAGACATGTCCCGATGAAACAAAAGTGATCAGAAAAAACAACGCAACATGGATCCGGAAAAAATTGTTGCACTTAAAGAGGAGGTGGATAAACTAAAAAACAATAGGTTTATTCATGATGTACTCCACCCAAAATGGGTATCCAATACAGTTCATATGAGGAAAGCTGATGGAAACTGGCAGACATACGTCAACAACTCTAACCTAAACAAGGCATGTTCGAAAGATAGCCTTTCCAGAGGATCGACCAACCAGTAGATTCAACCGCTGGATATGAACTGCTTTCATTAATGGATGCGTACTCCAGGTACAACCAGATACCGATGCATGTCCCCTACCAGAAGCATATCAGCTTCATTACCGATCTAAGGCTATATTGTTATGTTGTGATGCTATTTGAACTAGATAATGCTGAAGCTACTTACCAGAGACTAGTCTACTGGATGGTCAAAGATCAGATTGGGCAACTAATGGAAATATATGTGGATGATATGCTTGTGAGAGCATGATGATCAAACGACCAAGTTGATGACTTGGCAAAGATGTTCGGTTTCTCTAAAAATACGGAATGAAACTCAATCCCTTGAAATGCTCTTTCGATGTTGCATTAGGGAAATTCTTAAGTTTCATCATCAATTCTCGTGGAATTAGATCCAATGTCAAGAAGATTAAGGCAATCAGAGATATTCAAGCACCAAAGACTATAAAACAAGTACAGAGCTTAAATGGGAAGGTGCTGCCCTAAGCCGATTCATTTCCAGAGCCGTTGATAAATGTATTTCTTTCTTAGACTTGATCAGAATATGGAAAAGGAACTCTAAATGGACATAGGATTGTGTTGATGCATCTGGTAAACCACTTAGAGAGGCCTACCATCTTATCCAAGCCACTGGCTCATGAAGATTTATACATCTAGTTAGATGTTTCTGTACACGCCATAAGCACGCATTGTTATGCGAACAGAATCATATCCAAAGACTCGTATATTATGTAAGAAGGCAGTTGTCAGTTGTTGAAAGAAACTACCTGGAGTTGGAGAAGCTCGCGTACTGCCTGTTGATTACATCACGAAAGCTTTACCCTTACTTCTAGGCTCACCCCATCAACGTCTACACCGACCAGCCATTACGACAGGTCCTACAGTAACATGAGACGTAGGTTGCTCAAATGGAATATCGAGCTAAGCCAATTCGCATGTATCTCCCTCGAAGAGCTATCAATGGACAAACATTGGTAGACTTTATAGCCTAAATCATTGCACCAGACGACTCTTGGGAGAGTAGTGGGGAACTAACCAATCGATGGAAAATGTACACGGATGGATCATCCAACGATCGGTGTTCTGGTGCCAGAGTCGTGTTAGTGACTCTTGAGGGAAAATTGATCTGCTACACCTTGAAACTCTACTTCCTTGTAATAAATAATGAAGCTGAGTATAAAGCCTTAATCGCCAGGCTCAAAGTTGCTAGAGAACTAGGAATGAAAACATTACAAATCTTTTGTGATTCTTGGTTAGTAGTATGTCAAGTCAGGAGAGATTATTTGGCTAGGAGGTAGCGACTTGCTCCTTGTATCAACTGGGTCCAATAGCTACTAGCGGACTTTGAATATTACACCATTACACACATCCCCATAGATACAAAATAAGAAAGGCGACTCTCTAGCCAAGCTGATCAGTTCCGGGAACACGCAGCAAATAGACTTTGTCCTGATCAAAGTACTAGATTCTTCAAGCATCAACTAGATGGAGATTTTTTGGGTTATGGAGACGGACCCGGGAAGAAAGTCATGGGTGAATTCTATCAAAGGTTATCTGTAATGAGGGATCCTTCCCGGATGGAGGAATGAAGAACGACGGATCTTCCACAAAGCTTTACGCTACGTCATCCAAGAAGGAGTCATGTTAAGAAAGGGTTTCTCTATTTCTACTACTTCGATGTATCACCCATCATGAAATAAAACGAGTCTCGAAAGAAGTCCATGAAGGAGAACGCGACGATCACACCGGGGGCTAAACCCTGACAAAGAAAATACTCTACTATGGGTATTACTCGCCAACTGTCAATCGAGATGTAGCTGATCACGCTAGACAAGATGACAAGTGCTAGATGTTTGTAAAAAATTCGGATAGCTATGCCGATGGAAATTACACGAATGGTCAATACATGGTCATTTGCCACTTGTGGCATTGATAGTATCGGTTCCTTACCGATCTCTAAAGATGGAGCGAAGTACGCCATCGTAGCAGTTAATCACTTCACCAAATGGACTGAAGCTGAACCTTTAGCCACGATTACGATGAAGAAAGTAATCAACTTCATTGTCTGGAGCATCATATGTTGTTTTGGCCTTCCAAAAACCATCGTAACTGATAATGGAATTCAATTCGACAGCGCTGAATGCAAAGACATCTACCGTCGGCATCATATTGAAATTAGATTTGCGGCAGTTGCTCACCCTCAAGCAAATAGATAAGTTGAAGCTGTTAACAAAATCACAAAGTCATTATGAAGAAACATTTGGAGAAGGCTAGAGGCAAGTGGGTGGATAATCTCCCATCAACACTATGGGCATAATGAACCACCCACAAGTTCGTGTGACCATAATCCATTTGCCCTTGCTTATGGCTCTAAGTCCGTCATCCATGTAGAACTTGAAGTCCCTTCCCCTCGAGTGACTTATTACGACCTCTATTTGTTAATAAAAAATAAACATGGAATTGCAATCCAATTGCAATTAAATTATAAGGAATTGGAGATGACCCGTGAGCATACAAACGTACCTTGGAGCCAATGACAAGAACGTGTACTTGAATGTGCACGTGTATATTCTAAATATTCGATTTCTTGAAACCAACAGAAATTGAATTTGCACTTGGAATTATTAGAGAAAATACGAGATTAGATAGCCAAAGCTTACTAGCCTCGTAGAATCGGATATAGATGGCAGGTGATAGGATACAATCCTGAATTTATACTATTGGAAATCGACCAATATTCATGACGAACAGAAAGAAATGCAACTATCAGTAAAAGCGACTCAATGAAAGGATAATGACCATTCAATAAACTGAATGGAATCCTTTTCGACAATTGAAGCTTGCGCGACTCAAAGCACGTCATGTTCGAACAAAATGTACTTTGGGGGGAAATGTTATCCTACCTTTTGGCAAGGCCGTGATACCGTAGATTTGGATAAAACGGGAGGTTATCTACCTTGAAATCAATGATAAACAAGACTACAGACGATGGTCGAGCAGATTCAGATCGGGTCTCGATCAAGGTGCAATCAATATAAAGTGACAATAAAGGCCCGATGAGGCTACATTTTAAATTTCAAGTCAATCGGAGTTTTTGTACGCTCGAGTTATGGGCAAGTGAAGAATTTGTATGGATCAATCTAGGATGATCCATAAAATAGCATAAATCGACAAAGATCGATCAATATATCAAAATTTACAAAGCCAATGCACTTAAACTTTTAGAGCATCAATATATTGAAGAGTGGAGTCCATAAAAATATCATAGGTCAAAAATCTGAAGTTCAAGAAATGACGATCATTTTATGCCGATCGTTCCTAACGATCGGTATAATTCAGCAAGCAACCCAAATGCGACCAAGATTAATCCGCATCTTACAATCTGCAACTCAGAATGACTTCATACTTTAGGAGCAAGGTCTAGAGGCATATGGGACCTCCCATAAACGACCGCATGGCAATCGGAGCCAAAAATAACGGTCGGTATCATTTATACCGATCGTTCCAAAACAAAATTATATGTCCACCGATCGTTATGGTGGGCCCCAATGGATCTAGAGATTTTTTTGGTGGAATTTCAGCCCGATCCATGCATGTCTTCACCTATAAATACAATGACCATTTTCCAATAACTGGATCCTTCTTTCTGTTGTCAAGGCTCTTACATTTTTATTCGTCACTCTTGTACTAATGGATCCCAGTTGATTCAAACATTCTTATAATCATAATCAAGTGCAAGATCAATAAAAATATGAAGTAGACGTAGGCCAAGATTGCCTAACCACTATAAAAATCTGCATGTTCATTTACTTTTTTGCCATGTTTTAATTTCATTCATCATTTAATCTCTACGAGATTTTATTGGGTGTTGATGCCCAATTTTGGCATCAACGGGGATATTAGTCGAACTAATAGCAGATAGCAAAATATTAGATCTGAAGAAGTGTTTGAATAGCCTTGATGAAATCAGCACCCACAATTACCCATGAGTTTTGGAAGAAGAAGCCATCATACCGATCAGGACCTCCACTAGTGTCAGAGTTGAGAGAGAATAGAGCCTCGTTGACTTCGAAATCAGTAACTTGGATGATGATAAAACTAACTTTTTGAAAATCAATGCTGGGAAGATTTTGGGCATACAAAAAAGAGAGATTTGGTTTATGTGGGTTCGGATTAGCTAGTATGGAAGAGAAGTATTCAATAAAAGCATTATTAATGTCCTCATTATCACTTATAAAGCAGCCATTCATATCATGTATACCATGTATTCATACCATCTTCTATGACTCCCAATAGGATTGCACGTTGTCAAATCTCCTTTGCTAATTTACCATCTACTAGGCTATCTGCCTTGATAGGTCATTATGGTCTTTTGCACCCATTGATTTTTAATCAGTTGTGGTAGGCCCCACATGATTTAGTTGCCTAACCCTCCTGGTTTCTTGCGCTTTTACCTTGTTATCCCATAGTCACCTTCTCGACAACATCTTTGGCACTATCTTCTTCCATTAGTTTTTTGATCTCATCTTCATGTTTTGTCCTTGGAACAGATTGTTTGAACATGGCAATGTGGGACAATGTCTCACAATTTGGGTTGCAATCCTTGAATCAGTCCGCTAGGATGGATATTAGTGGTCTAGTAGTAGTTTTAATACTTCGTACCATTCTCGTCAAGTGTTAAATTTTCTACTTTCGAAAACATGTGGCTTTCCAAGCATCATTTTTTTATATTATATCATAGATAAATGTCATGTGTATTCCTTTCATTTCAGCAAGCAATAATGCATTCAAAACACTTTAATTCAAACATAAAAAAACACATATTCACATCAATTATTGGATATAATAAACTTGCATACACACACACACACACACATATATAAACATATCATCGGTAAAGAACACATCACAATCATATACTAGATTTCTAAAATCAAACAAGTATTTAAAATCACCCAAATTCACTCAAAGCATGCAACTCATTTATTTAACTTTCATTTCATTCATAGTATAAAGGAAAATTCATTATATACTTAGTATAATTTACATATTAACTCTAGCCAAGTATAATTCATTCAAATTCAATCAAGCAAGTCAATCACTTAATATGACAAAAGTATATTTGCATAGAATGAGTGAATTAAACATTCAATCACTTGCATCAGACTCAAACAAACTTTTAGTTGCCCACTTTAAACTTATATGTCATGGTTTTTTATAATATATATATATATATATATGTGTGTGTGTGTGTTTTTTTTTTCTACATATATATATATTTATGTTTTCCTGTATACACACACACACATAGAGCACACACTCATACATATACATTGGTATTTCTTCTTTAAGATCATGATATAGCTTTTTAAATTAAACCAAGTATTATTTAATGTCATTTGGTATTCAAATCAAAACCATTTACTTGCATTTTTACGCTAAACTAATTCAAATTCATTTATAAAATACTTTCAATATCGTTTCAGTTCATTCTATAAATTTTATTTTATAGAAAAGCTTATACACTTGATATATATATATATATATATCAATGAAATAAATTTTAATACTCATTCAAAATCATTTCATTTCAATTCAACCTTTCAAAACAATTCGACTTTAAAACCTTCATTTAATATTCAAAACCAACTCAATGCTAATATATACTCATTATATATGATTTAAATTCGAACTTGTGTGATGCAATATTATATGATGATACATAGGTGTTTGCAACTTGAAGATGATGATGATGCAGCTATTGAGATGATATAAGAAAGTGTGTTAATGGACACAGTGGATAATGATGTAAAGGAAAGAGAATTTTGAACTTTGTTTGATAGGACTCGATCCGATGAAGAAGAGAAATATAAATCGTAGTTTGTATGGATAATTTTTGTTGGCAAAACTTTATTCATACAACAAAAATCACTTAACATGCATATGCATAGTTATTTTCCTATGAATATTTATTACTAAAATACTATATTTGTCTTAATTACATTTTCAAATCTTTTTCATATAATCATCAAATTACCTTAAAATTAATAAAACTTGTGCGAACTTGTACTACGAAAATTAATAAAACTTGTGCAAACTTGTACTACGCACACATGGTTCACCACATAATCTGTTTAAACCTTTTTTTATAGTACAGTGATTTCATACAATAAATGATAACATAAACCATCAATTATTCTTAACTGGATAAGTAGTACATTACTATATATCACTATTAGTTTTCAAATGTAAGCAGCATATATTCAGTATAAGCTTACCCTATATTTAACATAGAAGTATATATATTTGGACACAAACACAATACACAGTTTTGTGGATAGTAGTATATTAAACCTGACATAGAGAAATAATACTTAGATTAAAATATTGTTAAAAATTTAGTTCAAACAAATAACATTTTAATTTTGGAAAAGCCTACTTTTGACATTATCCACTAATTTATTTAACAAAGTATTTTCTGATTTGTTGTTACAAGAAGGTGAAAGAGTTATGTTCATGAATTATAGTCTTTTTTTCAGATTAGCTTTTTCTGGAATGCTTCTAACAAACATTTGATGATAAATATACATAAGTAATCTTGAACATAAAAAGCATAACTAAATTTTTTGGACCATGATGACTTTATACAATATATGTTAACATCGTCTTTTTATTATTCATCACTTTGCAGGCATTGCATACTGTGCATGTTTATTAATTTTCAAGTCTATGCTACATAAGTTCAATATGAGTTTATCCTATGTTTGAGATATAAACTTCAATATGTAGGTAGTTCCCTACGGTGATTGCATTTTAAATCTATAATGGAGAAATTATGGTCTAAGTGTAATGTTTCAAATTTATTTCAAAGTAACAAATTTCCAACATTTGCATTATTAGACATTTTGACATATATAGAATAATAATTAAACTAGAGAAATACTAGATTGGCTTGGAAACACATACAATAATACGTAAGTTTCAAAAAAGATAACAATTAGATAAAACGGTGTAAGCAAACAAAATCAATGAAATGAACTGTTAAAAAAGATTATTATTATTGGAATATATGTTATTGTAGTTGCCTATTTTACAATATAGAACAAAGTATTTTACAAAATAAGAAACCATATATGCAAAGAAGCAGCAAACATTGAAATGAAAAGTGTTGTATAGTAAAATAATAATATTTTGAAAATGCAAGAAATAGACAAAATGAACATGCTTTACAATGAACTAAATCTATAGAAACCTGTGTAGTTAATGTCCCACTATTACCCCGCTATAACCCCGCTATATCTCATAGTGGATTTCTACCGCTATGATTTTTCCATATAGCCTCAAATATAGCCTTTCCGCTTTAAGCCCCGCTATTTCTGCTATATCCCGTTATTCGCGCTATATTCCGTTATATCTTCTTTAAAAGAAATGAATTGTAAAATAACGTTTATACATTATAAAAATTATGAAATTAATTTATTTAATTGAATTTTTAATATATTTTCAGAAATAAAAATACTCTAATATTCTACTAAATTCAATTATGTTATATAAAAGTTTTACGTTTATTCACATTATATTCGCACATGTTTTTATTTAAAATTATTTATGTATTAATTATAATTCAATTGAATGTTAATTTTTCATTAAATTACCATTTATATATTTATAAAAGCATTAAGCACGAGTTTTATATGCTATTTTAGAGTCATCCGCTATATCTCACTATATCCTCGCTATATCCCCGCTATGACATTTTGCACCTCCGCCGCATTGAATCTGCCGAGCAATTTAACTACACAGATAGAAACTATGGTTTACTTAAATATATTATACATTTTGTCACTAAAGTCGTAGACAAAACTTGTATTTGAATTAGTGTATTAAATACCTTCATTATTTTCCGTAAAAATCTTTGTATAGTTTATTTAATAAAAACACCTACCATGTCTCTCATTCTTCATCAAGCCACTATCGCTTAATACCCTACTCAACATTCAAACATATTTTTCATTTAATTTTTAATTTTTAATTCAACAATTTCTCATTTTCAGCTTATCGTTTTTTGTTCGTGACTGCAAACATTGACCGGAAGTTCTCATTGAAAATCCAACCAGAAATTGAAACTAATATATTTTAGTGTATCGGTCTAATATCGACACTAATGCTTTTAATATTATTCATTTGTACATGAAAATATCGACATAATTTGATATTTATAACCAAATCAAATTGTTATTCATGTTAGGTGAAATATATAATCATGTTCCATATATATAAAATATACAATATTACCTTTCAAGCATAAACAAATATGCAGAATATAACATTTCTTATAAAAACATAAAACTATATCACTACTCTTACAATACTTATATTAGTTTCCTGCTAAAGGAATGAAAAATAGTAAAGAAATATTTGTTAAAGTTACGGAATGATAAACATTACATTTTCCCTCATGGAGCCAAAATTAAAATGCTTATGAAATATTTCTACAAAAAGAGTTACATAAAAGGAACGATTGATTAAAAATTAACTCTCTAATCAATTAGCATTAATGAGGATTACTGTGTATTCAAATCTTTTACTAAATTTAATTTCAATTAAAGATAACCAATTTCAATTAAGGCAAATTCTATTTCAACACAGATAATTACTTAGTAGCCCCCCTAAATTAAATTAATTTTTAAAGACTAGATTACCCTTAGAAAGCTGCGTACTTTCTTTGTTTTCAATTCCATTATCTTCTTACGTCAGTTTCTTATTGTCTAAACCACCGCTTCTTCAAAACCCCAGTTTCTAAATTAGTGAAGAAAAAAATTCAATTTTTCACTACTAGCTGATGGATTTTGAAGATTAGAATGAATTGTTAATGCAATCACAGCAGGTAATTCAAAAAAATATTGATAAGTTTTTAATTTTTTGCAAATACAATCGTAGGCTGTCCATTACGGGGATTGGTGATAATTCATATATACTAGGTTTCTTGCTTAATCTCGTACAACCAAACGGTAAATCCAAACACTATGAAATTTGAAATTCGATAATAATACACTATTACGGATCCAATGGAACTGGTTTCATCGAATTCCGAGACTGTGCCCCGGAATGCTATTAATTCGACGATTTCAAAAATTGACAAAATCAATTGAAACATCAGTTTGAAAATCTTACTAACATAATTAAAATTCCAAATCCAATATTTAAACCATTTAAATATTCAAAATCGAACAATGCAAAATCCAGGTCGTTACAATTCATAAGACATGTATGTGCACATACAACGACACACGAAATAACTTATTAAAAGAAGAATGAAAGAACATTCACACATACATAATATATAACCAACCATGTTTATTACTCAACCATTAAGAAAATAGTTCAATCGAAATTCATATTTATGTTCAATTTTGTAACATATTAAAGTGGCCACCCTTTTATAATAGCAACCGTCAACTAAACTACAAAAATAAACATGTTAGGTAAATTATGTATACTCTCTGATAAATATATAAAATTAAAATTTGAACTAAGTATATTTTCTAATAGAAGTAGTTTAAAAGAGGAAATATCATCAATTCGACATTGGTGCATTTTAAGAAAGTAGCATCTATGACTCAAAAAAGAAATTTAGTTTGTGAACAACTAATGAAAACAATGATGGATAAAGTGTTAAAAAAATATCATACCACCTAAATGATCCTAATAAATTAATATGTTAACAAATATCATGTGAGAATGAATTTGTAGTTAGTTTCACATGGAATTGAGGGTAAAAGTGAATTATATTGAAGCTATTTTCTAATTCAAACTAATGTAGAATAGTTTGCAATAAGAATTTATGATATATTTGACTCTAAATTAAGTTAGAGAATTGATTACACATTGATTATAAATAAGTTCTCCTTAATGTTAGTTAAATGAATTATTTGCCTCTAATTTAGGAATTAAATTACATATAATTAATTGGATATAATTACATATAAGTTAGGGAATTAATTGCCTTTATTTACTTATATAGAACAACTTAAGGTCAATTATATAAACACAATAATTCTTCACAGAATAAATGAAATTCAATTTAATAATCTTCAAAAAAAACAAAATCAAATGAAAAGCAATTTCGATACAAAGTGTAAGGAACAAAAACTAGTTCTACTTTACTTATAACAATTTTTCAAAATAACTAAATATTCCAAGATGTTTATGCATTATATATCCAATAATAATCAGCAAAATAATTAAAGAAAACAATATTCATAAGCACAGTAAACAAAACCAAAGAAAAAACAGAATTTGGATCAGAAAATTTAGGACAACAAATTCAAACTTGAATTATAAGAAAACAGGTAATAAAATAAAGACCTAACCTTTTGTTTGAGCTCGTTGATCCAGTAAGCCAAATTATGACAGCTTTTGGATATACTTTTCATAAAATTCAAGAAACTAAATGCACCAAGCAGAAAAACAACCATTACAAAACATGAATAGAATCAAAAGTAATTATGGAGTATACAAAGGTGAATAACTATTATTGAATTCAATCTAATTATAGTCATGTTAAGATAATTATGATACCGATACATAACTTGTTTTGAAAGGATACCTAACTTGCTTTAAATTGAGAATCGAACTATGTGTGTGTATTAAGGTTGTAAAAATCGCTAGGCGGACTCTAGGCGGTAGGCATGGATTATGGATTTATCGTTCAAATGAGGATTAATTAGGGATTAATCGGTGCTAGGCGTTTTCGATACTATTCATAAAAGTCTTTATACTACTCATATAATTAATGGTTATAATTGTGTTTTTCAAGTATGAAGGTAGGGACACATGCAGGTTAAATTGAAGTTATATGTCATTTAACGTACTTTCTTCCACAATTGTAAATCATATGTATTTTATATTGTATAACCACTTGTAATTTGTATTCAATGTTTTATATTTAACCATGGCCATCGATGCTCTTCGGTGCTCATCATCCTTCGTTCGTCAGTGCTCTTCGGTCTTTCGTATAGCTAAATGATTAGGCTGACATTGAAAGAGGTGAGAATTAGGATTTCAATAATTTTGTTCGTGCTTTTTGGTTTTTGGTAGTTTGGGTTAAGAGGATCGGTCTGTCCTATAGCTAAATGGAAATGGGCTTTTTAATTTTTTGTTGGGCTAAGAAAATGTTATTGGAAAATAAAATCGGATTTGTTAATAAAATCGGGTATACTGACTTTTAATTTCCATAATAGGTGGCATTGGCTGGTTCTAGGCAGCGAGACCGCCCAGAATTTCCGATTACATGCCAGGCAAGGTGGTTAGCACCGATTACCACCTAGGCGGCCACCTAGACCGATTTTTAGAACACTAGTGTGTATAAAGATTTAAAAACAATTTATGTATCAATATCATAATTATCCTAACATGAAGGTAAAGCGAAGTAAAAAAAGAAGATGAACTTATTTCTAAAGATCCATAATCTTATTAGATTGGAAATAATACACATTAATATTTCTCATAAAATTGAGAAAGATTAAAGATATTTAATTAAGGAAAGAAATAAAATATGATGATAATTTGAATGATTACTAAAATTAGTTTATAAATGGGATGTTGTATAACTAAGGAATCATGAGGTTGATGAATAATGAATGAAGCCCAAGCTTAAAAATGAAAATATTTAAGAAAGCTGATAAGAAAAAGGTAAGTTGAGGGGACACCATTAATACCTAGGTTAATGTTTTAAAGAAAAAAACAAAATAATTAAAGGGTGAAAATAAAAAATGGACCTTAAACAAAGGAGAATTTAGTATAGGGCTTAAGAAGGAATGTGAGAGCAGATAACGGAAAGTCATATATTTAACTTTATATATATATATATATATAATATATATAATATAATAGATAGATTTGGTCCAACCTAAATATCTTGATGAAGTGTTAATGAATTACTTTATCGTGAAACCAAAACTATCAATTCAGACAAGATTCGCAATTAATTACTGTAATATAAAGGTATTTAACTTTTTTTCTAAAATTAGAGTTGATTTCGTTGGAAATGAGAAATTTTTAAAAATTTTAAAAAGGTTACGATATTTGTGGAGAAATTATAGGTTAATTTTGTTGAATTTTAACTTAATTTAGTTTTAGGTATTTCCAATTTGTGTAAATGGGTTTTAAGTTTGAAGGAGGGAAGACAAGATGAAAATAAAGGTAATTTTGTAAAAGATGCGATGTGTGTAAAGTAATATTTAGTGTATAGTAATTTATTATATTTTTTGGTGTACATTAAGCATTTGTTGGTGTATGAATAGAACTAGCCTTTTGTCCTTTCGACGTGCTTGACTTTATATAGGCTTAAGGAGGAGATGTGTATACATGGAAAAATATATAGGAGAGGATATTGTTGAATAAGGATTTGTGAGATAGTTTTATTTCCCAATGTAGAAAATAAAATCAGTATGTGGTGGGAAATAAATTCTAATGTGTCTTATAAAATATATCATCTAATTGCGTCTACAATTCTTTGCTATTATTCTCTGTTTCTTTCCTTTTTCTCTTTTCTCTGTATATCCAGCCTTTTATTGCACCAAAAGTAAACTTCTCCACAACCGGTATTATATAAAAAACTTGTGAATATACAACACTGAACAAATATATTAAATATAATGTATTCTTTATTAATTTAAAAAAATTGCAATTTTTGATAATATTTCTTTTTTGATAATAATAATGAATGCATACTATTTTTATAAATAAAATTAGTTAGAAAAAAATTATTCTTTAATGATTTTTAAATTACAACACACTCTAAAAACAAAATCAAATATAAAATATATTTTTTATCATCAAACAAGACGTATATTCCATAATTTGAACCAAGTTTTAAATCATCATTTGTACCATTCAAAAAACTACTCGAGATTAAATATTATTCGTTGTGCCGAAATAAATTCTTTATCTAGTATTCTTTATCTAGTTTTAAACCATTTGTTCTTTATCTAGTAACTCTCCGATTTAAAATAATTGTTTTATTTTCTTACATTACAATTTTTCACAAATATTATTTATTATGCCAAAATAAATTCTCAATTAACCTTTTGATTTTTAAAACATTATTCAAATTTCAAACTTGAATTTTAAATCATTATTCTTTCTTTATATAAAATAAATCCAAAAAAAACTTTTATTGTATTAAATTCAATAAATTCTAAAAATTATTTTCTAATAACATTTATAATTATTTCAATACTTTATCAAGTTTAAATTAATTTTCCATGATTGAAATCTATTTAAAATTCAACTTTCTTCAATTTAAATTTAAAAAATCCATATATTCATAAAAATTTCCAATTAAAATGCCAAATACATTTTATTACAACTAGTCAAATTGTAGGATGTTATAGAAATTATAAATGGTAAATATTTAAATGTAATATGGTTGGCCAGAATTAATAATAAAGTAAGACTAATATAAAATCCCAAACTATATATTGACATTTTAAAATAACATCTCATGAGAGAATAAAGATGTGAGAGGAAAATTCACAAATTAGTGAGAGCCTTTAAATTTTTTTCATT
This sequence comes from Allium fistulosum, assembly GCA_030737815.1. NCBI lineage: Eukaryota > Viridiplantae > Streptophyta > Magnoliopsida > Asparagales > Amaryllidaceae > Allium > Allium fistulosum. The sequence continues at coordinate 15,213,707 of JASFAW010000014.1, forward strand.
TTATCATCATTTACTAGATATATTTATAATTATATTTAATAGATATAATGAAAGTGAGTTGTTACTTTAAGTTTCCAATTTCCTCACTTTCCCCTTTTCTCCCATAGCTTTATATCTCATTAACTTTGTACTATTGTATTTTTAGGTATTATTGTTATTTTTGTTTTATGTATATAAAAACCCATTACTTTCATGTACATACCACTACTTCTTTATTCCTTCAAATAAAAGGTAACCGGTTTAAATTAAATTCAGATTTCATTATAAGGGTAATATTCTATTACATAAAATGTGTTATAATATATGTAAATTAAAAGGGTGAATATACTAAATATTACATGGGTATTATTGTAATCTCCATTTTATATCACAAACCCATAAATCAAGCTCCATTGTATTATATATTGTGACTTTAGTGAATAAAATATCTCCTTTTTCTTTCTCTAATGGCTTCTTATCTTCTTATTCTGGACGGTCTCTAAATGAAAGTTAATTTAGAAGATTGGATCCATTCTTTTTCATGTAGATCCATCTCTTCATCTAAATCAATTAATGAAATCAGGTATATCTTCTGAGATTACTTATTATACATTTCTCTAAATTGAAATCAATTTTGTTTATTCTTTCAAAATTTGTATTTTGATCAATAATTCATTTTAATCGATTCAAAATTTCTACCAATGGTGTTAGAGCAACCCATCATTGATTTCATTCAGAAATTTTACTTTTTATACTTGGTTAACTGTTGAATGGACTTTGTTTATAAGTCATTGAATTCATGTAATATCTTATTCAAATTACATATCTACTTGATCTATATATGAAAGATTTCTTTGGTTGTAATTTTGGATATGGTTTGGTAGGAAAGTTGTTTCTCCTAAATTAAAAGTTTGAAAAACTATGTTGATGTAGAAAGAATGGTCTAAATTATCTTTGTATGGTTTATGTACTAAAATAAAATTTTGAAATTATTTTATATTTAGGAAGTAATCTTAATTCCCAAAATTTCAAAAATAACTTACGTTGATTTGAAGATCTACATGTTTTTGTTGATATATTTGGTAAAGAATCATGGAGTTATTTTTTTATGAGAAATAATTTGCTTTTTAGGTGTATAGTTATTTTTTTATGTTTATAGAACCATTTATGTAAGAGAATAAAATCTTGGCTCAATAATTATATTATTTTACTCAATTTTTGATTGAACCTCATATATAAGAGGTATCTTGGTTATTTTATAAATTTTTTATTATTAAGAAATAAAGTTTGCCCTTTAAGGTGTTCCCTTTGATTTATTATTGAGTAATATTTTAGCTAGATCTAAGATGAAGTTTTGGTATTTTAAGTAACACTTGTTTAGTTGATTTAAATATTTGTAAAGAAATCATTTTATTCTGAGATTTCTTTATATTATAGAAAAAATAATGATTAGCTTCATTTATTATTGTCATAGATACATTAAATGTGATTGTTATATTAATGAATTAAATTACATATTACGATAAATGCACTAAATTCGTTGGTTATAATAAGTTAAATGATGTTTTATGTTTATATTTGAGAGAAGAATAAACATATAATCTATTATTTGATGCATTTATTATGGCAAGTAAATTTTGATATAATGGAAGAAATATGATTAAACAACAACTTGAAGTTTTGTAGAGGAAATTTTTTGAATTAGAAGATGTGTAATTCAAAGTCCGAGACTTGTCTTGAATTATGAAAAATTTTGTTGATCAAGTTTATGAACTCTGAAAAATTTCCATGCTAAAGTTTTTCCATGCCTTCTCCTCCTATCCCTCTCCTTTCCTCTCCCGTCCCCTCACCTGTTCATGCCTTACCTTCGGTCTTCTTAGCCGTTTCTCTTCCAATCACTTCAGTTCCTCGTGTCTCATCTCCTCCTGTCCCTCTCCTTTCCTCTCTCGTCACCTCATCTGTCATCTCAGCCGCTTCCCTTCCAAACACTTCAGTACCTCGTGTCTCTTCTCCTCTCCCTCCCAATCGTACTTCTTCCAAGCCTGACCTTGTCACTATTCCTCCAATCTCCCCCCACCTCGACCCACCCGATCCTCTTCTACCATCTCAGGCCCTCATCCCACCCTCTGATATAGGAGAACGGAAATGGACTTCTCTGTTTAAGCGCAAACCGAGAAACGCTGGGAAGTACATCCCCGTTGACCTTACTCCAGTGTATGAAGATGTAGCTTTAGTTCCGCCTGTGGAAGTCATTGAAGCTGGAGCTGCTATCTGGAATGATACGATAGTTGGTTTTTTCCTTGACAAACCATTATCGTACACGGCTGTTGTTCAGAAGCTAAAGTTTATATGGAAACTAAAAGGTGCTGTCTCAGTGAAATCGGATGGTATCATCTTCTTATTCAACTTCTCTTGTGATGAAGACAGGAAAACAATTCTACAGAGTGACCCTATAATTATGAATAATAAACTATTTATAATAAAACTGTATGATGCAGCTGTTAGTAATGTTACAGGCTCTGTCACATCTGTTCCAGTATGGGTTCACTTGTATAATCTCCCTATATTTGCATGGTCACCCCTAGGAATTAATTGGCTAAGTAGTCACTTGGGTAAATTATTGTGTATGGATGAGATGACAGAGAAGCAAGAAAGGCTAAGCTATGCGAAGTGCCTGATTGAAGTAAGGCCAGAAAAGGAGCTGGTTAATGAGTTTACAGTTAAACTGGTTGAAAGAAGGCTACCAGAAAATTTATGTTGAATATCTATGGAGGCCAGATGTCTGCGTTATGTGTAAGAAGTTTGGTCACAAAACTGTAGACTGTGATATTAAAGAAAACTGTAAAACTAAGGATGATAAAGAAAATAAAGTAACTGGTAAAGAGGAAGACAAAGAAGGAAATGCCAAGAAAGTTTGAGTCTTTAAAAATGTGAGGCCATACAATAAGCAAATCATAAGAAAATGGCAACGTGTAAAGACAAAGAAAAAAGAAAATACAGTGATGGAAGCTAATTTGGAACAAACAGGAGTTAAGACTGGTGAAAATAAGAAAGAAGTAGTAAGTGATGATATTCAAGCTAAAGAGAGGGAAAAGAAGATAGAGCAAGTAGGGAAAGAAATCGTGCAATGTCCAACTGATGAAGTAAGGAGTGGAACTGTGTCAGCCAACAATCAGGAAAATGTAAATACGATGGATGTGGAGAAACCAAAAACGAAAGAGGTGTTTAATGAAGTTGAAGAATTAATTGATAATATTTTGAAATACAATAAATTTGATGTTCTCCATGAACTGGAAGATGAGGATAATTCTAGTGAAATGTATGACACACATCTAAAAGTGAATGAGAAAAGTAAAGGTAAAAATGAAAATATCGAAGAGATAAGTAAAATAGAAGCTGCAGAAAGTGAAGAGCAACCGGAAACTGGAAGCAAAAATCAAAATCAAGGCGAGACTGAACACGCAGTGAAAAAGCAAGTTGAAGTGGACATTCTAGAAGACAATATAACAAGTGAAACTGATAATAAAGACAACTGGTCTAGCTATGAAGGAAAAAGTAAAGAGGGGCAACAAGCAAGTGACAAGAAAAGTAAGGAAAATAAGAAGAATAAAAAAAATTGAGTGCTAATCTCAGGAAGGATACTGATATGTGTCGTGACACACACATGCACGATAATATATGCACACCAGGTCCTAACCAGAATATACCCAATCATGTAACTGGAAATTCTCTAGTTCCTTCACCTCATAATTACTCCAACTTCAAACCTCCAGCTGCTTACAAACTGCCTCCTCCTGCGTCATTCTCTTCTCCATCCTCTCTTCCCTTCTCTCCTCCTTCACTCTCTATTCTAGCCACCCCCCAGCACAAGAAGGTACATCCCATAGTGAAATAACACCTCTATCTGTTGTAATTCCTAACTACTTGACCTCTTCTCAAGCAGTGACTAGGAGAATGAAAATAGAAATGATCAATGCTAGTGCTCATCAATGATGACACAATTTGGAGCATGGAACATACGTGGGGGTCACCACGTCATCAAACTTGATCAATGTAAACAACTTATCAGTTCCCATAAGTTATCAATCCTAGCAATTCTGGAGACTAAGTTAAATCTTGCCCTAACTGAAAAGGCTGCCAAATATATTAAATCTGACTGGAACTATGTTCACAATCTGAATGAAGCCCCTTATGGAAGAATATTGGTTCTGTTTAATCCCCTACATGTCCTTCTTACGACTATCCTCTCCAATGCTCAGATGATTCACTGTCATGCCCAATCTACATCTGATAACTCGTCCTTTTATATAACCTTTGTTTATGCCTCTAACTCTTCTACATCCAGATCAGCCTTGTTTGATGTCATCCCAGCATTAAGACAGACCTCTCATCCTTGGATAATTCTCGGTGACTTCAATTGTTGTTACTCGCTCTCTGACAGAACTGGTGGCAATCCCCTATCCCTAAATGAAATTCAACCCCTTGCTGAAACTCTCAACCAAGCCGAGTTAATGTCTGTTAGATATGTTGGAATGCAATATTCTTGGAATAACAAAAGAAGGCATGGTAGTAGGACCTTCTCTAGAATCGACCACACTTTCTCGAACCTTGCTGCTCTCACCAAATGGCCTCTTATTTACAGCCTTCTTCCTCCTCCTCTAACTTCGGACCACTCTCCTCAAATTATTCACCTTCGTGGAGAGGACAGGAGAGGAAAAACAAATTTAAAATTTTTTAACTCTTGGGTTGACGAACCAGATTTTAAAAATACTACTTTCAATGCGTGGAATAAAGCTAAAAATGGTAATCCCTTATTTATTTTGCAGGAGAAAATAAAAGAGGTTAAAAAAGACTTGAAGCTGTGGTCGTATACAAGATTTGGCGATGGAGACAAACTAAGCACTACAATTGGAGAGAAACTTGCAGAAGTTCAAACTGAGATGATGAATAATGTTAATAACACTGAACTTTCTTCTGTTGAGTATAACTTGGCACACCAATACTGTGAGGCATTATCCAAAGAGAACGAGATGGTCAGGCAAAAAACAAGAATAAAATGGAGTCAACAAGGAGATAGAAATACTGAGTTCTTTCATGCCAATCTCAGAAACAAACAGCGTAGAGAAAATATTACCACTATCAAAGATAGGAATGGTGTGCTACATTCTACTGTTGACGAAGTGCAGAATGATTTTATACAAAATTTCTCATCCATCTATGGCAACGAGAACAACTTCATCCCAAAAATTGATGATATCCCAACCGACATTCTTCCTCGATTAACAGATGATGACTATATCATGCTATGCTCTGAAGTTTCCTCTGAAGAAATTGAGAAAGCGATGTTTTCATTGAACAGTAACTCCTGCGGAGGCCCTGATGGGCCGAATGCAAAGTTCTATACTACATGCTGGTCATTTGTCTCTACTGATGTAATCAATGCCATTAAGCTGTTCTTCAAGAAGTCCAAGCTTTTCAGGTCTTACAATTACACCAATATAGCTTTAATCCCCAAAATTAAAAATGCACATCATGTTAATGATTTTCGTCCTATATCTTGCTATAACACCATATATAAATGCATCTCTAAAGTTATTGCTTCCAGACTCAAGCATGTTCTTCCTTCACTGGTTTCCAATAACCAAGCAGCTTTCCTTCCTGGCAGGAACATTCTTGACCATATCCTTCTCACACATGAGCTCCTTAAAGGATATAATCGTAAGAATGCTACCCCGAAAGCTATGTTAAAACTTGATATCATGAAAGCTTTTGATATGTTACAATGGGATAGTATAATACGTATCATGGGTTATATGAACTTCCCACCCCATTTTATTGCTTGGATATATGAATGTATCTCTACACCAACTTATTCAATCATTGTCAATGGTATAGCTGTTGGATTCTTTAGAAGTAAACAGGGAATAAGGCAGGGAGACCCGATATCAGCGTATGTCTTCATCATGGTTATGGAACTTCTGTCTAGAATGATAGACAATCTAATAAACCAAGGAAAGTTTAAGGTCCATCAGACGTGCAGTAATCCTCAGATCTCTTCGTTGATGTTTGCTGATGATCTTGTTGTGTTCTGTTCGCCGGAAATCTCAACTGTCAACAATATAATGAATACCCTAAATCAGTTTTATGTGATGAATGAGCTAAAAGTTAATATTCAAAAATCTGAGATCATTTTAGCTGGAGTCAACATGGACCAAGTAGCCGAAATTTCTCTTGCTACTGGCCTATCTCCTTCACCAACCACTGTTTCCTATTTGGGCCTTCCCCTGGCTACATCAAAAATAACAGCTAATCAATGTCTTCCCCTGTTTGAGAGGATTACAGCGAGACTTAACTGCTGGACCACAGGGAAGTTGAGTCAAGCTGGTAGGCTAACTTTAGTCAAATCTGTAATCTTTGCAATGCAAGTATACTGGGCAAGAACATATGTGCTACCTTTTAAGTTAATGAAAATGATTAGAAGTGCCTTTATGCGATTTTTGTGGACGGGAAGGACAACTGGAAAGTATATTTCCCCTATCAGGTTTAGCAGAGTTGAACAACCCATGAATAAAGGAGGACTTGGTATCATCAACGTGAGGCAATGGAATAAAGCGGCGTTTGCTAAACACATTGACACCTTCTTCAACAGTACTGACAGCTTATGGGCTGAGTGGTCTCGTCAAAATGTTGTTAAACGAAAGAGTTTTTGGAATATGTCTAAGCCACAAAACCTTAGCTGGACGTGGCAGTGTATTTTCAAGATAAAGGAGGAAATACTCCCTCTCAGCCAAATGAATACTAACCCAACATACACAGTGAGTTTCTGGGATGATCCGTGGCTTGCCAGCGGTCTGATTCTTCGGAGACAACTGGAATACAATGAATTACTTCAGACAGGCATTCACCAGGCAGCTAAGGTTAGGGATGTTCTTTTTAATATACAAAGTTCTCATACTTTTTCTTTTAATCAGCGAATACAGTATATTTGGAATATGATCAGAAGCTTTTCTCCAATCTCCTCCAACTCCGATAAGCTTGTTTGGGGGCAAAAGACTAAGTTCAAAACTGGTTATGTTTATGCGTATATGATGGCGAACACTGCTCAACCTACTTGGAAATGGAGTAAGAGAACATGGAATAGGGATAACAGTATGAGAGAAAACCTATTACTATGGAAAGTGCTTAATCGTGCTATCCTAACTAAAGCCAAACTAGCAAGCATTGGTATGACTGTTGACGTTTTCTGTACTTTCTGCCATGAAGAGGTGGAAACAGCTGAACATTTTTTCTTTGAATGTACTGAAATCAATCATGTTTGGTCTACGGTTATGGCAAAGCTAGGTAGAAATAATATTTCACATGACAATCAGAATGAGTGGAATATACTTCATGCGAAAACAGGGCACAAGAAAGTTGAAAGGAGAATTTTACTCTCTGTTCTGAAGAGGTTTATTGCTGCGGTTTGGAGAGAACAAAACACCCGTGTGTTTGATGACAGCAACGGAAAATCTAATTTACTGTTCAAGCAATGGGTTCTATAAGAGATCAGATGCTCTCTGGGAATGCTCGCTTTTGCCTTTGACCTAGGGATTTACAATTCATTCTGATTTTTTCCTTTTTTTTTCCTTTCTTTCTTTTATATTTCTTTAGTATCCAGTTAGTTTGTAGCACTTAGTTCTCCTCTGTTTTTTCTGAGCCTAGCTCGCTGTTGTTTCTGTTGTAATCCTTTTGGTGCTGCAATAAAATGGTCGGGGTCCATCCAACCCCGTCGGCCTTGCCAAATTTTTTTTTTATTGATCAAGTTTATGAACTTGAAGCCTTTTAAATATTTTTTAACCAACTAAAATGTAAAAGCTTCTAAACTAGAAGTTTGCAAAAGTATACAATGTTTTATTATAATTAATGGTTAATGAAAAATAATTTGAAATTCAAAATTTATTATAATTAATGGTTTATAGTTAATATATGAATAATAATTTATGCTTAACAATGTATGATTTATGATAAGTAAATTATCATTAATAATTTATTAATACTAATAAATCTATAATAATTAACAAAGAACAACAGTACATAGAAGTATCTTACAATATCAAATAAAATTATAAAGCCGGCCGCCTATTGCCTTTGTAAATTTCACTCAATGCTAAAATTTATTTTTCCCTAACCCTAAATCCCAAATCGCTTATGCCTTTCTCCCCTTTCCAAAATTGGTGATGCCATGTCTGTCCAAATCAGTGTTCTGAAATCGAAGCAAGTTAACATATGGAGCCACCAAGTTCAAGATGATCTTTCATGCTATCACCTATAAAAACTTGGATCAGAACTCTCTATCTGAGATCGAGCCATGATATTTAAGGTCGTTTTGTATATCGTTTCATATTGTACTTCTCATATTCACTCATTATAGTTCCTATGGTTGTGGATATTTTGAAGTCTTTAATATATTTGCTAACGAAGCGTTCTTACTATGATTTTTCATAATTATAGTTTTAGACAATCGTTGAATGGTAGCTGGATAAATTTATTGTTACTAACACTCCACTTTTGGATATGAGGGGATCATTTATTATTTTCACTCCACTAAAATTATAACTACTACGAGGGGTACACAAACTTGATTGAAATACTTACTATAACCTATTCTACCCATAATCTTTTAACCCCAGTATACCTTTTACCTTTCTTCCTCCTTTCATCTCGGCTAGCTTCAACTAATCATGCTTCGAACTAAAAACATCATGCGCTCCAAGATTCCAGATTCGAAGTGGATAGATAAAGTGATCAAAATACTTAATCCAAAGCTAATGATGGTTCTATGTCGTCAAACACATCAAACCCTATGCATAAAACTCTAGAAATTTAAACAAAAAACCTAATTGATTCGTCGATAAATTCTTAGTTATGTGAATTAATCTACATTCTTTCTCGTTTGGAGGAATTTCATTTGTGTTAGATTGCTCCATTGATTATTAGATTATTAATTTGGATTATATAATAAAGAAAAAGATTAGCGGAGATTACTAGAATTGGGGTAAAAAAATAAAAGGGTCCATCGATCGCCTTACAATTTGACTTTATGAGGGGGGCCATTTTTAGTAGTAACCCTCATAGTAAAAAGAAATTTATAAAAAAAATGATCCTCTCATATTCAAAAGTGGAGTGTCGCTAATAATGCCCGTTGGGTTTTGATTTTATTGCACTAATTACTGGTATATTTATTTTAACATTATGCTGAGTTGTTTCTACAATTCACTTGTGTTATTGCTAGATGATTTTATATTAGATACTTGGCTTTACTTGAAGTTTTATGTTCCATATGAAAGATCATGTAAAAATTATGAAATTCCTAGACTTATGCTTATAGGATGACTATATTATTATAAATAACACTATAATAGAAAACAATTTTTCCTACGCCAAATTTCAGTTCATTTGATGGTGATTTGCTCAAGTTACATTCATAAATATGTCATTGTCCACACCATTTAATAACAAAATTCATGCATGAAATTTTCCAACCTTATCAAAACATGTTTATCATTATTTAAAACAATAAAAATACACTAAATTCGAATCTAAACAAATTGGATGGAAAATAGAGTTAGTATCACTCACTTAAGCTAAAAGCTTGATTAAAATCCCTTCTTCTTTAGAAATGAAATATTGTGTTATCTATGATTCATTTTCCTCTCCTTCTCCTTCTCCTCCTTAGTAATGAAGGCCTAACTTAGTATTTCTATACTGTCTTAGTGAAATGAAAGAATGAAGAGTATATATAACTTTTAGGGATATGATGGTTAGTATTTTGTGCTTGGGTTAAAATTCCTCCTTGACTAATCTTATTATTTCTTTTCTCTTACTGTCATATTCCCTTCATTATTTTTGATTCTTTTGGGGCCAAAGCTAATAAGAGTAATAACATTTAACTCAACTCAATTAATCTTTTAGGCATCCCATAGTTGATTAATCAAATTTCCCTAATTAATTCTTGTAATTAAATTCTATTAGTTACTATCTAATAAATTTTTCTTATTAATTTAATCTCATATTACGACTCTCCGAAATATAGAAAGTTGCATGCATCTATTTTGTAAAATACTTCTTTGTGCTATATAATATAGTTAATACGGTTTGTTGTTTTACAAAATTAATATGGTATATTGCAATTGTTAGGTTTGATGTTATTAGTAATAACATGTTTCTAATTGTTTGCTTTATTTGTTTCATTGTTTTATGCTAATTAATATTGTTGTTCTCATCAATGACCTATTGTCGAATGAATTTTGTTAATTGTTGTATTATTTCATATTAATATTTAGAAAATAAAAACCATAATAACCCATCCAAATTTAAATTTTGTCTCGCATTATCTTAGATAAATCGTAATAGCTTATTTTCTCATCCAAAATTCTGAAAATAAAAACCCATCTTTAATTTAATATTATAAGCATCATATCTAATATTTCAATTCATTTGAAGGCGATTAACTAAGTTTCATTTATAAACATGTCATTAACCTTGCCATTTAATTATAAATTTTACATATGTTCATTCCAACCTTATAAAAACATATTTATCATTATTCAACCGTAAAAACACACAGTACATCCAAATCTAAACATATTGTTAGATGGAAAATAAACTCAGTATTATCCACCTTAGCTAAAAGGTTGATTAAAATGCTCTATTCCATTGGAAATGAAAGCTTGTATTATCAGTGATTTGTTTTCTTCTCCTTCCTTCTCCTCAGTAATTCCAGCCTAACTTTAGTATTTGTTTTTTTGTTCAAGTGAAATGAAAGAATGAAGAGTATGTAAATTTTTTAGGGATATAAGAATTAACATTTATGAACTTTTGTAAAAATGCTATTTTTAACTTTCACAATGGACAGGCGCCCTTCCTCAAAAATAGGGTTTTTAAAAACCCCTATTTTTAAGTTTTACTATATTTGTGGAAAACTCAACAATTATTTGTAGATAAATCTGTTTGAAGTTTCTAAACTGTAAACATTTATATAGTTTTATATAAATATTTGTAGAGTTATCTACAAATATTTGCATTTTTACAAAAAAAGATAAAGTTTTAATCATAGAAACATGCGATTAATATTTGGATTTAGTTTTCAGAAAAAATTACCAAAATTTAAAATAGGGGTGTAATTTAAACTTCTTTTTGGCAAAGGTTTTTCACGTATCAAAACTGAAAATAAGAGGTAAAACCAAATTTCCAATTAATAATTTAGGCTTCAGTTAAAATCCCTCATTTCCTAGACTTTTTAATTCCTCTCTTACCAGACTCCCTTCATTCATTTTGATTCTTTTACAGTCAAAATTAATGAAAGTAATTGCTCTTAGCTCAAACTCAGTTAATCTTTTACGAGTCCCCACTCAATTAATCAAATTTCCCTTGAGTAATTTCTTTGCTTACATTTTACTAATTAATATTTAATAAGTTATTATTGTTAAATTTATCCCATATTATGGAATTTCAAAATATGTGGGAATGTATTTTATAAAATACTTCTTTGTAATCCATAATGTAGTTAATGTTATTTATTATTTTACAGAATCAATGAATTATGCAATTGTTAGATTCAATGTTATAACAACACTAATATGTTTCTAATGATTTTCTTTATTGATTTGGTTGTCTTGCGCTATTTAATTTTGTTGTTATCATTAGTGAATTGTCATCCAATGTATTTTGTGTTATGGTGAAATATTATTTCACTTCGAGATATGATAATTATTATATTATTTCAATTATAATGTTTGCATTATAATTGAAGTAAAAGCTAAAAATCATTTGATTGCTCCAAAATTTATACCGTTGAATGCTTAGACTTTATGTATGTCAATCATGTCATATTACAAAATCTGTATTAGAAATATGTTATGTCAATTCCACTATAATAATTTTGTAATAAAATATCTCTAATTGCACTATTATTAGATACTGTCAAAATATGCACGAACGATAATCTTGGAATGATGTTTGTTTAAATAAAATTTGAAACATTATTTCATTTTGAGCATAATCTCTATGTTAGGTAGTGTTGAGAATTTGGTTGGTTAAATAAGTTATGAGGTAAAAATATCAAACGTAATTGGAACCGAAAAAATTGATACCGAACTGAATCAAATAATCCAGTGTGTAACTAATTTAACTGAAAAGGTAAGAGAAATTATCATACATTATTATCCAAATGATTCATTACAAAAAAGAACACAAAACATTATGTTTAGAGAAATTTTATTGAGTATTTTTTTATGTTTATAAAAAAGACTTGCATATTTTCCATAAGTAAACTTTGTATTTTATTATTAAACTGGTTATTAAGAGTATTATAACATCATAAATTTGGGTAATATAAATAAAAATTTAGTTAATTCGCTCAAACCGACAATAGAAAATATATTTTACAAATAGAAATTAAACTAATTTAAACCGAGTCGAAGTGATCGAAATGAACCAGTTCAGTCAATATATTCGGTTCTAACCGAATATTGCTTACCTTAATCTCAGGCTTGAAGTAGCACTATCATACCGAACTGCTTGTAATTTCTAAATTTATATGTTAAAATTAGGCTAAACCAATATTGAACTTGTGCACCACTTACATTTGAAAGGTAAAAGGCATGCTAAATAATGTCATTTTTACCAATTTAGCAATAACTAGTAGTTGGGATAGTGATTGTTATAGAAAGACGTTATATTTGAAAAGTTTTGCTAGCTTTATATGCTTGAAAATTACCTAACCACATTTATGAACAACCGTTTAACAAAGGTGTCAAAATATTAGGCAAAAAGAATAACAATTCATAGCGGTATGCTTACATCGTCATATAATAAATTTTGAAACTCATGCCACACTACTAAATTTGCTATATGGTAGAACCAATCTGCGTAGAGCTTGAACCAGTTAAATTCTAAGTTAATTGGTCTCATATAATAATTAATGGCATGAAATTTAGCACATTAAAAATATTAATATTGATTAAAATTTCAATATAAATGAGAACAAGTAATGAAACTAAGCGATATGACTATGCTTAGATTCCAATGCTATATGGTATATATACCAAACATTATATTCAAATTACAATACCATTCAACTTTCCAATATAAGAGATTACTGGCCATTACAAAAAAACTGTCTCTAAGAGTCTAAATCAAAATCGAATTAAAATTTTGTTAACTCATTACACCATCTCAACCACAAAATCAAATACACCGGTTTAATTCATAAGTAGACTGCACCGAACTTCATATCCTGATAATTTCATTGATAAGTATACCATTACACAAATCCTAACTTAAAAATATCATATATCACATTAATTATTTAATTTCTAAGTAACCAGTACTGTAAACACACTACAACCTTTCTAAGATAATATAATATCCAAAAGATAATAAATTAAATTAAATTAGCAAGGTGAAAGAGTTTTTCTTATATACCTGTATTTTAGCGTTGTAATGAAATAACGAGAATGATAATAGAAGAACCAATTACTTGTATCCCAAACTTCCTCTTACACGGTCAAGGGACCTTTTGGTAGCCTGAAATGAATTTTCAACTGCATCTTTAACATTCTGCAATCTAATTATTTCACACTTGAATACCTGTAACCGTTCAAATGTTGATTTATTGTCACATTGTGAATTCTATTTCAACTCTAATTCCCCGATAAACCTGCATATTGCTTCAAGCTTATCATCAAATAAATCATATATGATTTGCACATAATATCTTATATCATTTATTTAACACATATCACTCATTACTCGCTTACTGTCATCTTTTAAAGTTCAATGACATTTAGCCATTTTTGTAAATTGTTCAAATTAAAACTAAGCCTTTTGATGCGACAAGGGTGTCCATCATTTCCTTAATACTTTATCAAGACCCGAAATGAAAATTTTTATAACCTAGTTTACAATATTTGAGAATGTGACCATCAACCCGATTGCACTTCCTTCATGGTGACTTTCAATATACTTTTTAAGAATTAAAATGAGGTTGTTTTGGCATACTCAAAAATATTTCTGATGATCTATTAAAATAAGATTGATATAGTCATCAGAAATATTTTTGAGTATGCCACAACAAACTTATTTTAATCCTTTAAAATAGTATATTGAAAGTCACTGCAAAGGAATTGCAATAGGGTTAATGGTCATATTCTCAAATGCCGTAAACAAAATTTTGAAATTTTGCATTTCTGACCCTGAAGCAAGTATTGAGGAACACATTCTTTTCAGCATGGAAAGAAAAGGTTTTAATTTGTATAATTTACAAAAAAATGTTAAGATGTCTTCGAACTTTAAAATAAGACCATAAGTAGGCAATGCGTGGGTTACGTTCAATGAATGATATAGAATCTGATACACAAATCAAAGAAGGTTTATTCAATGATACACTTAAAGCCATATATAGATCTATTAATGAAATGAAGTTGAAAGAAAAATCGTTGTGTGATGATAAATCATCAATACTTGAACAACTATCGAGTGTGAAATAAGTAGATTGCAAAATGCTAAAGAAGTAATTGAAAAGTCATTTTAGGCAGCCAAAAGGTCATTTGGCCATGCAAGAGAAAGTTTGGAATAAAAGATACTAGTTCTCCTATTATCGGTCTTGTTATTTCATTACAACGTTTGGCTACTGGTACCTTGGAAAAGTCTTTTATCTAGCTACTTTAATTTATTTTGTTGGCTTTTAGATGTCATAATGTTTTAGAAGGTTGTAGTGTGTTTACATTACTGGTTACTTTGGAACTATATAATTAAGATGTTATGTGATGTTTTTTTATTAGGATTTGTGCAATGTTATACTTTTTAATGAAATTATCAGGATATGTAGTTCAGTGCTGTCTAATTGGGAAATAAACCTTTGTATTTGATTTTTCTAGTCGAGATGGTGTAATGAGTTTATATTGTTTCCTTCTTTCGATTTTTGTTCTGACTCTTACAGACATTTTATTGGTACATAACTAGTTATTTCTTATGTCGGAAAGTGGAATGGTATTATAGTTTAAGTATAATGTTTGGTATATATATGTTATATACCATATCGCATTGGAATCTAAGCATAGTCACATTGCTTTGTTTCATTATTTGTTGTTGTTTGTACTGAAATTTTGTTCAATATTTTTATGTGCTAAATTGCATGCCATTATATGAGACCACTTAACTTAGAATTTAACTATTGTGAACTCTTCACAGATGAGTTTCACTATATAATTTATCTAGTAGTGTTGTTTGGATTTCTTAATTAGCTTTATAATTACGTATGCGTGCTCTGCCATGAATTATAATTCTTTTTTGCCATTGATGAATTATAATTCTTTTGGCTTATTATTTGTACACCTTTGATAAACATTTATTCATAAATATGCTTAGGTAATTTTGAAGCATACAAGCATAGCAATAGTTTTTTCAAAATTTAATGTCTTTTAGAAAAGACCACTAAGCCAGCTACCAAGATATTCCTAGTTTTGTAATAATTACTTTATTTAGTGTAACCATTTGCCTTTTCAGCCCTTAAATGTCGACACTAATACATCCACGGTATTCATGTGTCGAATAACGAAGTGCCAGAAAGATGGATTGTTAGGGTAAAATAAAAAGAAAAGGAAAGGACCAAGAAAGAAGAGAATAAAACATACATAAGAATCTCACAATGGAATGATAACATATAATATCAAGAAGACAGTACAAAGTGTCACTTTAAGATACATAACATTTAAGGGTAACAATCCTAAGTATTTTCATAAGCCTGGACCCGTACTCATAAAAGCTGATAAACACATACTAATAGTGTAGTGGAAAGAAGAATTCTACGATAGGTGAAAGCATCCAACTCATCTCTAAGAGCTCTAAAGAATATCCAACAAAAACCTGCTTTCTTAAGCTGCTCGAAAAAGCATTCGAAAATTAAGGAAAAGATAAAACCATGAGTCAGAGATAAGTTTGGTGTGAGAATATTAAGAAATACGAGCCCCATATAATAGTGTCTTTTGAGACCAACTGAATCATCGGAATGGTTTCCACTCAAAAGAACCAAACCATCTAATAATTACGCACGACGATATAATAAATAACGTCTAGGGTGCATAATATAAATCATAAAATAGCTTGTTGTGTGTACAACATAAAAACAATAAGTATATAATAAAAACTACAAAGATGCATTCGCATATGGATTTCCATTATAGGTGCCCTTAGTACGTCGAGGGGAGTCTCCTGATAGGGGTCAGAATAACCTTTCGAGTAATGTATATCTCCAGATAAAACATTCCATAAGGTAAACATAGATTGTTTATGCCTATAACATGGGATAATGTATATCATCGCCCCTACATGCATATTCGTAAGCACCACTGGATATAGTGATGATATGTCCTTGGGTTAGCTAAACCCATTGGCTATGCATCATACTCTAGTTTCTGCCATTTTCGATGGTGAAGTCACATTCAATATCTTATTAGTTGAGTCTTCATCACTCGAACAGATCTCAAATCTTCCTATCGGTTCTAGCATCTTGAACCGATATCGAAACTCTACATGAATTCTAGCAGATTTAGCGGTCCATTAATCTCTTCATGGCTTCCAGCATAAGTCATCTAACAAATGCTAACAATGTCCTCTCTCTTTGAATCACCCTCAAGATAGATGGTACAACATGATAGCATCATTCGAAATACTAACTTTGACTTCCCCTTCGTAATTACTCTCAGGATATACAGTGCAATTTATAACATTTAACTTCACAACCGCTTCCAAAACATAGAACACGTATATTGGTTTTAAAGTGGTTACGGTTTTAAGTCATCTCATATGAGTACACCAACCCGCTTATTGGACTCTCCAAAACCAATCGATAAATTTTCAGTTAACTTAACTCTGGTTCTTTCAAAAATAAATAGACAATGCATAAGGTGGAGATCATCTCTTATCTAGACATATTTCCTTATCCCTATTCTAGAAGAGCAATACAAGTTTGTAAGTAGGATGTAGCATCACTATAAGGAAAACCATAACGTATAATTCTCGTGTTTCTTCTAGATATTTCGTAAGTTAATTTTGGTCAAATTCTGATAGCAGTGAAAAAGATCATATATGGAAACCAATTATCATATACTTATCACGTTTTTGACCTTCTCATCTTACACTATCCGTTGATCAAGAGTGACACCGGTAGTTAGAGCACTATCTGCTTTCATATCGTACTTGAACTTCATTCTTAACACTCGTAGATACAATAAGCTTACTTTATTGGCTTTTAGTGCAGAGTATAGGGTTAAATACTTCCCATAGACAAGTAAATACAAAAAGCATGATTAAGTCACATAAGCGACTTCTAATCCCTTTTTTGTTTATTAACTCTTTATTAATTAAACCTTCACTGATCAAATAATACTTCCTTTAGAAGTAAGCGAATGATATACTGGACTTCTTCCCGATGGATGTTGTAACGACCCGTAATTTAACACTTTGAGTATAAATACTAAATATACTTTTAAATAATTAAATAATGAACTTTATAACTCAAGTTGACCTTTTTTAAGTAATAACCAATGATGGTAAAGTTTTTTTTAAATTTAGTTTATATGCTCCCATTCGACTTTTTCATCGTCTAAAAATTATTGGAACATAAGCAAATTAGTGCACATATTTGCAAATAATAACAAATACTTTGCTAACTAATTAGTGTAGATAAAAACGAGTTTAAAAAGATATTTAAGTTAATAAAAAATGTGGACTTTTCTTTTATAATTAAAAAAGTAGTAAAACCACAAAATCCAAGACAAAAATACACTAAAAGGAAAGAAGTGATGGCATGGAGTGAC
The DNA here is from genome assembly GCA_030737815.1 of Allium fistulosum. Lineage (NCBI taxonomy): Eukaryota > Viridiplantae > Streptophyta > Magnoliopsida > Asparagales > Amaryllidaceae > Allium > Allium fistulosum. Next base: position 15,231,544 of record JASFAW010000014.1, read on the forward strand.
AAGGGAGGCAGACGCATACAACAGGAAGGAGGAGAGGTGTGTTGTCAAATCTTAAGTGGAGGGTAGTTGCTTTTATTAAGGAGGGGTAGTTTAGTAATTAGCCAAATTTAATTCTATAAAAAGAATACTACCTTCCCCTTTCTACTTTACTTCATTATTTTCATTTCAAACCTTCTTTCTCTCCTCTCTTCACTCTTCTTCCATGGCTTCCTAAAAGAAAGAGTTTCAAAAGTTGCTTCTTTTCTCCTTAAATCCTTAAACTAGTTCCTAAAATCATCTCTATTCCTCTCTATGTTATCTTCAAAAACAAACCCAAAACCCTCTATTTAAGTCATGGCCGAGCCTCCTTTCCCAAGGCCGACCCTATTTAACCTCCCTTGGGCCTTGTAAAGCAAATTTTGTAGAAGAAAGCTAGGTTCGTGTGTTATGTAGAAGGTCGCGGTAGTTTGCGTGAAGTTCATGTTTGTTTAAGTGAGTAAAGTTCGAAAGTTTGAAAATTCATTATTTTCTGGTAATAATTTATGTTGGTTGCTTATGTGTATAATTGTATGTAATTATCATTGCTTGGTTTGGTTCCTTCATGAAAGCGAATGACACATAGGATTTAGACAGGGGACTAGAAATGAAGTTGAAGTGTTCGTAGGGAAAAGGTCGCTACGACACACTTCGAAGTGCATATGAAAAGATATACATTATGTAGAGGGACTCAATAGAGTTCCTCGCCTTTGTGGTTTTTATATATGTGCTTGTGTATGTAAACGTTGTGAATGGTTCTTAGTATAGTTAATATACTTGAGTTGGTTTTTATTCGACATCGAGATCCCGTGTTTTCTTTAAACTGGTTACTGCTTCATTTTCCATGAAATTTCTTAAAATGTTTTCTTTTCTGAACTAGATTCTTGTTTACTAAACTCTTTACAAAAAGTGTAGGAACTGATTGGAATTTATTAAAAAGGTGTTTACATTTATAATAGAAAGTGCTACCATTTTGAAAATCAAGCTTTAGTTTTAAACAAAGGATTTTTTGAAAATGTTTAACTTACTAGTTTAAAACCAAAAACTAGAATTAAGTTTCAAAGATGATTTTTTTAAAATTATTTTTAAAGGTTTTTTTTTAAAACAAGGGATTTTTTGTCTATGCCAATAAGTTACACAAAACAGATATGATAAATAGTGTTAAAATGTTGACATATGGAAAGTAAATCATCTTATATTTAGCATGAAAAGTTAATGGGTAAACTTTATTTTATCTATGAGATTTAGAATCGAAGTGTTGTAACTATGGGAAGGCAGGGTGCAACCAATACCTAGACTTACGTGACTTCGATTTTGGGTAAGGGATAGAGAAGTCGATAAGTCGGAAACGTGATAAGCATAAGAGAGTTAATTTCTATAAATTGGTCATGATTAATTAAGTATATATGGAAGATACTTCATCTTATACTTGACACTAAATTTCAAGGTAGGGAATCCCATTTTCTATCTGTAAGAGAGGCAAGGGTAGTTCTCTAACTTGTCCAACTTCATTGTTAATCGAAGGATAGTACAGGGTTGAAATCAAAAAGTGGTGATAAGTATATGATGTTCAATTTTCCATTTGCAAACTAATTACTTATACTAGACAGTGGTTTGTCTAATATTGACAATCTTGATACATTTTGACTCTGGAAGTATATAAAAGCTTTATGATTTCATTCACTTTGAGATCCCCTAGGGAGGACTCATTTCTATGAAATGTAGTTCGCTTTTAAGATAGTATATTCGAGATCCCAGTGGGTACTCTTATATTTGTTTGCATAATTTTAAAAAAAATGGAATTAAGTCAGTTGGGAATTCATCTCCTTAGTTTGGAGACACTGGTTTTGGATAAGTATGGTTTATCCGAACAACATCGAACTAACAAACGATTCATGATCTAAATCATGGTAAAGTATGCTTTGGAGTTGTACTAGCTATCCTGAAGGTGAACCTATAATGGAAGGTAGTAAGTTTGTGTGTTTGTTCGATCTCGGAACAACTTGTATGGATGAACGCTGGCATTGCTTTGTTGCCTGGAGGGCAGTATTAGAATTCTAAGATGGGTTTGCTAAAAATAGTAATTGTTACCTCGATCCTTGCATCCGGAAATGACTAGAACATGGGATATACAGCAGGGCTATATGGGTAGCACCCATTAGGGTATGATCATCCTTGATCTAGATCGATATTTCTTTGGATGTATACTTCGTGCCAAGTGTGGTTGTTAATCGCAACCAATGGATGATTATATTCGGTACGATCCATGAAGGGGTAGGTTGGTCCTGTTTTGGTGGAGGATCCATATGAGGCCCTTGGTACATTGTCTCTAGAGATGTACTGTGACAAGCGGTGTCGCAATAGCCTTGTCATTATTGGAATCCATTTTCCTCTATGTGCTTTACGAACTTAGTTATATACCAAATATGCTAGAATGTGTCATGCAAGCATTTCAGCTATATTTAAACCCTAGACATTAATAATAATATCCTTGTTTTTATGTATAAATATTTTGATTATCGTAAGGTAAAAACCCATTTTTGTTTTTGTACAACGTGGTGTTACGAGGTACCTTTATTTTTCCTAAGAGCATATGTTTTGATTTTACTCACACGAGACCCATGTATGAATCATAGCTTTTCTTTTTTTTCCCCTAAACTCTTGGGTACTCTAATTTTTGAGTAGCTAGATAGTCCAGTTTGTTACAGATGCATTTTGGAGGAGTATATAGGAGGAGGCTTTATAATTATCTGATTACCTATTTATTTCTACCATGTATAGTATATATCTGCATTGTGGGGATAGACACTTATAACTGTCTCTGGTTGAAGTTAGTACTTACTGTAACTTCGATGTTTCGTTTTGGGAGTGATTGTATTTTCCATCTTATGTTTTATTATATATGATTTCTATGCATTACATGATTCTGAATTTCTATCTTGTTATTTTCTTTTCTTTTACCCCAACGACCCATTTATCGGACGCCTAGACGACCATCACATGAATATCATGGATGTATTAAGTGTCGTCTTTAGGAGTATGAAAGGAAAATCATCACATATCTCGAATGTTCATTTTAAAAACAAGATACATTTCATATGAATAAGTCCTCCTCGGGAAATCTCAAACCATATAAATTCACGATACTTTTATTTGCTTCTATTTTCTACTTGTACATATAATTAAAATAACTATACAAATGATAGATACATGTATATTACCATTGCATTATTCATTTATACTCTTTTCAATACTTCAGAATGCATTCATATACTTATCACAAAGGTATAATAATATTCACAAATTACTTAACTAGATTTTCCGCTTTAAAATATAATCAATATAGTTAAGGATAAATGTTACTTAACACTGTCACTATAAACCCAAAACATTTCACACTTTTCATTATCTTTAAAACATTCTTTTTAAGGATTAAATTATATTCAAAATTATATTAAAATGGTAAAAAAACAAATGGTATTAAAATATTGTTTGCTATAAACCCAATACCAATTTATACATGTCATTATCTTTAAAATATTTGTTTATATTCATTTTATAATATACTTAATTTTTGCAAACTTATATATAATACTTTTAAAATACTTATAATTATGTTTTAATATCTATGAAAAATATTATGTTAAAATAACTAATTTAGAAATTACATAAAATAACATTTTAAATAAACGTTACAAAATAAACCCTTTACTTCAAAATTTCACAAGTAATTATTAAAAATATATATAAACTTGGAACAACAACTAAAATACTAAAAAACCTGCTATTAAACTTCCTTAAATAGATCCCATAAAAATAATTAATTTAAATATGACTTTTAAACATTTTAAATCACAAAACTTACTTATAACAACACATAACAGCTAGTGTTGCAAAAGGTCAATAGAAACACCCTTTTGGTATTACAGATTTTAGTCCAAAAAACAGTTTTAAGCACTTCAAAGTTTAGCCAATTTTCAATAAGTTAACAATCAATTTAAGACCTGAAATATTTATAGCAAGCACCATACTTAGAGTAATTAAAAATCGCGCAAGGAAACTTCTAAGGACAACTTCTGAAATCATATTAGAAACTCCCAAAACAAGGCCTTTTACAAAGTGTTCATAAAGCGACCTTTTCGCTACTTACTTTTGCCACTTTGTTCAACCAATTATAAATTGATTCAAACTCTACAGTAAGTAGTACGCACATAGTATGCACTAAAACATTAAATAAACTCCTAAGGATGTCTTCTAATTTCATATTAAAAATTCCTAAAACAAGGCCTTTTACAAATTGCTTATATAGCGACCTCTCTCATTATAACTTTTGCAACTCTGTTCATCCTCTTCTATAATTTTTCAAACCTTTTCCTCCATGTCCTATTGTTATCCCGCCTTTTGACCAGGCAGTATGCAGACGAACTCGACGAGCTAAACTTCAAAGTTAACAAGGCAGGACCCCAGAGATGACCATGAAGCCTAAAACCCAAGTACAACCAATACCACAAGGTGAGTATATGCTCATTCTAAGGATTCAAGAACCGAGAACCACCCAAGTTAGGGCTCGGTACCGGCCCCAACCTACGGTTTGGCGCTGACCCATGTTCCCTGTCCCAACGGGTCCCATCTTCTACCTATGCCCCCTCATTGATGCTAGAACCCTGGTTCCAATGTTATTTTGTTGATTCCATGCAATGCTCTATCAATCACCACGAACTCCTGAATAGGCAACTTTGTTCTTCTAAAACTCCATCACTTGGACTCCGGAAAAAGCTATTATTGATGCAAATAACAATGGAATCGTGAAGGTAACAAAAAACGAGCCCGAGCAAAGAGTTCAAAACGATCGGTTTGGCCATTTTAGGGGTCGGTACCCACCCTAACCTTGAAGTCATACCGACCTATAAAAAAGTGATGATGTATCTCCCTATTTTCATGAAGAACTATTCTATAGCAATGACTGTGGCTTGGAGATCTTTTGTGCAAGATTTTAGGCTTCCAACCTTTATAAATAGAGGGGTAGGGCTCACTTTCAGGATCTTTTGGCTCCAGTTCTACTCTACTCTATATTCTTGTTATTCCAAAAATCTAAGTGTTAGATTTGGATTGACCCTTAAGAACTTCTTCCTCCAATTTGCTATACAACCAATAAAATCATTAAGTGGACGTAGGCCTTGAGTTTGTCGAACCACTATAAACTTTGTTTATTCATTTCTTACTCGTTTTTCATTTATTTTTCTTTATTTTTAATTCTCTACTTACTTTCCTTTGGTGTTTATACCCTTTTTCATTCAACCACTTTGGTGCTTTCATTGAGAGACACTTGAGCTCGCTAATTTAATAATTTGAAAAGGATTCTAGATGGCTAGACAATCAACTAAAGGGCTGTTGTTGGAGGAAATCAACTTGGGGGCAGCCAAGAGGCCTTCTTAGCAGTTAACCCCCCATCAATCTACAAAACTAGGGATGAGATGGAAACTATGATAAACGGCTTGTTAGAAAGGATGATTGCTCGCCAAGATGAGATGATGGAGATATTCTTCATGAAGAGGGGACAGACGGGAACAACTGGAGTTATAGAAAATCAAAATCAAAGACTTGAAGATGTAGTGAAACAAATTGGAAGCGGAGTAGAAAACCCCAGAGCAAACCCTAAGCCAAATGTATGGGTCGGTACCGAACCACAAAGACTCGGGGGCATGGGTAGTCCTGGTCTTTTGAGGAATTGCATACATTTTGTAGTTGAAATGGAGCGTTTGAATGTGGGTCAAAAAGTAGAAGCCCAACCAGAGGAGTATGTGTAAAAATTCCCTCGCATAGTCTGGGAGCAGGTTGAGAATGTATCCTTAGAATTCCTTTGAATGATGATGACAGACTTGCTGAGATGGTAAGGTGAGTTACGAGGGGGTGGATTGCCTAATCAAAGTATGGAAGATGTGAAAAGGAGTCCATTCACTCCAAATATTCGATATGTTAGGAATTCGCCTGATTTCAAGTTACCAACGTTGGAAATGTATGATGGGAAGATGGATCCAACGGTCCATTTGGTGAAGTATATCCGACATATGGAAGTGTTGGATGTGTTTAAAGAGGTAATAGGATGGTGTTTCCCTCTATATTTGACAATTTTAGCAGCACAATGGTTTAAAAGGCTAGAGACATTGGCCGAGTTGGTGAACAGATTCATGAAGCAGTTCCGGTCCATACCTCACGGCCCAAGAATGTAATGACATTAGCAAGTTTGTAACAGAAGACTAGAGAGACCCTTGGTAGTTTTTTGATAAGGTTTAATGTGGCAGCTGCTGTAGTAGATAAGCTAGAATCTTCCATGTTTCTGACTGTGGAGGTTTTGGGAATAGCCCCTAAGATGGATTTCAAGGTTGCTTTGGAACAGAATCCTCCAAGGGATCTTGTAGAGTTTTGTCACGAGGCTGAAAGGTTTCCGTGCTAGGAGGATGCTGAAGTGGATGATGAAGAGGTTAATGCTCTGGATGACTGAGGATCACTCGGAGCAGGATCTAGCAAGGAGAAAGGAGAAAGGAGAAAGGAAGGAAGATGATAGCTTTAATGGATCAAAGAAACATATGAGGGAATCAAAGTTCTCTTCTTACATGGACTTAAACAAAACCTTGGAGCGGATTTATCTGGATACTAGGGGGCAGATCCTCTATCGAAAGCCGGCAAGAAGTGAGCCCATGAAGTGTGAAAGGGCATCTAAAAGATACTGCCTATTTCATGGGTTGGAAGCAATATGTAAAGAATCGAACTGCGGTAGTGGAACGGGAGCAGCCATTGATCGTAGCAAATGAAAATGACCATGGATCAAGCTCAAGGTTAATCATCTCTTGATAGGGATGGTAGGGAATCAGGTCTGGTGCTTGCGCTCTATTTTCCCTTTTTCAATAAACTATGCAATAATGCAATCTAGACACTTATTTATGTATGGGATCCCGAATGGTCCCTAGGCATGCTTTGCGTTGGATGCTAGACTGTAATGCTCGGCAAGGAAGTTACCTTGATGTTAGATTTTATGTTGTATTTGATATTTGAATTTGATTATTGAAATCCACATTGAATGTGATGAATGATATTGATTCCTTTAATGTCCCATCCTAAAAGATGGGATCGGTGTGCAAGGTACAAGTCCCCTCGTCGTAGTGTGAGCGAATGGACATGCATGATATTAATCGCTATAAAGTCTCATTCAAAAGGATGGGACCAAAGTGCAAGATGTATGTCCCTTCACCGATGCATGAGCGGAGAATTACTTGTTGTTGAGTCCCCTCGTCAAAGGGCAAGGGTCTAGAGAGACCATGGGCCTTGATCGCATTAAGCCCCGATCGGAAAGTCGACACTAGAGTGCAAGAAGTAGGCCACTTTATCAGAGATAAAATGGATGGACTTACTTTTCATTGACTCCCATTACTGGAGAGCGAGCAGATTGAGCTCGATAGGGGTCTGGAGAGAGAGCATGGATTTGATTATCGGTCTCGAATGACCACGGATTTGATTATCGACCCCGAATAGCCACAGATTTGATTATTAGCATCGAAAGACCACGAATTTGATTATCGACCCCAAACAACTTGGATTTAATTAAAAGTCCAAAGAAACCATAGATTTGATTACAGTCCTAAATGGCCTTGAACCTGATTATCGGCCCCGAACAGTCATGGATTCAATTATCGGCCCCGAATGGCCATGGATCCACTTATCGATCTCAAATGACCACAACCTCATTTAACGATATGGAAAGATCACAGATTTACCTATCGACCCTAAATAGCTACTGATCTGAATAACGATCCATAAAATTCACCTAAATATCAAACGATCCGGAGAGATCGCACACTAAAATAAAACATGAAACGCTTCGGAGGAATCGAACTTAAGAATGAAAACTGATTTAATTTTGATAAAAAGATTTAAACGCTTTATAACCAGAACAGAATTAATAAATCTCGGATGAACACCGACAAATTTGATATGTGATGTAATAACTCCAAAGAAAATCAGAACGATGATGATGCATAGATTACACTTAAGCAAAGTCTAAATTTTAGGCTATAATGGGATTGGAATGACCCTGATTGACAAAAGAATCCGAAGAAACTGGACGATACGCCATGAATTAGCTAGAGAGCTCAACAATCAGAGATTGACATTATATTTGTTCTTGAGAAAAACACACCTTCCATATGCAAGGCATGCTTTCGAGGGAAAGTGTTACCTTGCTTTTGACCAAGCAGTATATAGACGAACCCGACGAGTTAAAATTCAAAGTTAACAAGGTAGGACGACCGAGCTTTAACCATGATGCCCAAAACCCAAGTTCAATCAAGACCACAAGGTAACTATGTGCTCATTCCAAGGATTCATGAACCAAGAACCACCCAAGTTAGAGGTCGGCAACGACCCCTGTTGAATATTCTAGTATATGATTTTTGTTTGATGATAATAAACATATTGTTTGATGTGTGTTTAGTGTTTGATGATAACAAAATATATATATCGAATTATAGATGTGTTTGCAGATTTTATTTTACAAATTTACAGATTTTATTTTGCACATACAGGAATAAATATAAATATTGAATAATAATGCTATTGCACAGAATTTAACAGATTCAAACAGTAATTTTATTCAATATAATATTTTATTCAGTACAATGTTTACAATACACTGATTTCATATTTACAGCTCACTCTCACTCATACAATTATTGTTACAATGATTTCCTCACTACATCACTCATACACTTAGTAGTTTTTCTGAATCTGCATTATCCAACTCCAGTATTTGTCTTGTCTCTTGTGTACCTGTATAATTGAAAATCTACAGCAGTAATCTGAACAGAAACGAATTTAATTTGCAAAAATATAAAATTTGTTTTAAAGCTGTCTCAGATATATGGGTTAAACGTCATCATCTTTGATTGTGTAGTATCTGTGCATATCAGTATTTATATCAGGGACAGGGAATTACGAGTGGCTGCAGTACACACGTATGCACGTGTGCACTGCCTCGCCAACTCGAGTGCACAAGGTCAAATCAAAGTTAGATTCAACACAAGTGCAAATAGTCTCGATCAAAATCAAGCCATGTACACTGGATTCAAAAGGCACAACTAACAAATCAAAACAGCAATGTCAAAACCAAGAAGTGTCAACAACAATGCTGCAGAGCCAAAACATGTGCCTCAAAAGACTCAAGTAAAACAAAGCAAGACAGTTTGCAAGCAGTTCAATGATCACTGCAACAAAAGACTACAATGACAGTTCAAGTATGCAGAGAGCAATATGAAGCAATGCAATACAAGTATACACAAGCAACTCAGTGATGTTCATATGACCAAAGATCAAACAGAATGGCAACAGGCTCAAGTTCAAGTGTTCAGTTGCAACACTGACTCAAATATATGCAATGCAGACAATCAGTGGCAAATGTTCAAGTAAAACAGTGTTGAACAAGATGATCAAGTAACCAGAGCTACTCAGGGTACATAAGCATATACAGAACTACAAGTGATGCAGCATAATAAACAGTCGCGAATGACCAATGTCAGATGATCAGAGAAGATTACAGAAGTCGAAGAATAAAAATGCAGATGTAAGTCAATAAATCAATGCTACAGAGATGAACAAATGGAAGTGTCGAAGTCATAACAATATTCAATGCCGAAATCGTATTTTTGAAAAGGTCAAAGATTTGAAAATCAGGAAAGTTTCAATACCGTGAAATTCAAGTAAAATCGCACGTTCAAAATCGAAGCCGTGAATCAGAAGAAATTCCCAAATATATCGGAGCTTAAAACATGAAAGTTTCAACAACGTGAATATCACGTAAATCAAATCAGACTCTATAAATAGAAGACCCAAATCATCATTGACGGGGTGGTGAAAATCAGAGAAAACCCAATCATCACCGACAATAAAGAAAAAGTATAACCAGAACGGAATCAAGCAAACATACCAATTCAATTCCAGATTCACCACAAAGAAAACCACAAGCCAAAGCTACAGAGATCGAAGGCCTGAATTCGAGCAACCAAGTCGTCATCGACAAATAGAACAAGCTAAAGCCGAAGCCATAGCCAAGCAGATCAAATTCTCAAGTTCGCCAAAGGCAAAGCCCTAATTTAGTCGAGCCATTGTTGAAGAAGCCAAGGCTCCAATTCATATGTGAAATCGAAGAAGAGAATGTCCTAATTTTCAGAACAAAGAGCCAAAGTACAAATCACAGAGGAACAAACTAACTGGAAGGGATCGCAAGCAGTAGAACGACCAATAATCGATCAGCGATCAAGAGAATAGCCGAAAACCCTAATCGCCATTATTTTTCTCAAAAGGGATCGGGACGAAATAAGTTTAATTAGGGGTTAATTTTAAAATAGGGTTTTAAAGTTTTATTTAAATTTGGGCCAGGTTTTAATTGCTTTATTTTGGGCCAAATTTAATAAGGGCAAAAGTATTTTAAATTTGACAGTTTATATTTTGCCCTGGGGTTCAAACTGTATTTTGTATTTTCAGTTTATATTTTCCAAGGTCCAGTTAGAGTCAATCACCACCTAGGGTTTAGGTGTTGTCAGATTGTCTAGTTAGAATTAGTTCAGTGAGCAGGAAGGCTGCGAGTTTGCAAAGCTCTATAGGCGGGAGCAGAGTTTGCGAGTAAACGAAACTCTATAGGTGGAGCAGGGTGTGCGAGTCTGTAGGAGTGTTTGTGAGCGGGAGCGAGTTTCTGCGAGTCTGTCAGAGTGTTTGTAAGCGGGAGACTGTTTAATTCTAATAGAAATCTGGGAATGCAGCAGTAGGCAGGGGTTGCCGAAGCTGGGTAAATTTGTGTGTGATTTACTTTACTGCATATTTATTTATCTGCTGATTGCTTCCACGTTTAATTTGAGAAAATTTGTGATAACCCTATTCACCTCCCTCTAGGGTTAATCTAGATCCTACAAGTGGTATCAGAGCCCGGTATTTTTTCTTTAACTCTAGAGTCATGAATCTATCAAATAATGCTTTTTCTGAGGGGCAATCTATTGCTAGGCCACCGATGTTTAATGGTAATGATTATGCTTACTGGAAAGTTAGGATGAGTATCTATCTTAGTTCTGTTGATTACGATGTTTGGGATATTATTGAATCTGGCTATAAAACTCCCACTATAACTGTAGGTGATACTGAGATTCCTAAACCAAAGGATAGGTGGGATGCTAATGATAAGAAATTAAAAACTACCAATGCTAAGGCTATGAATGCTCTGATCTGTGCTCTTGATAAAAATGAATTTAATAGAATTTCTCATTGTAAAACACCACAGGAAATCTGGCATACTTTGGAAGTGACACACGAAGGAACTTCTCAAGTCAAGGAGTCTCGTCTAGCTCTGTTCAGCAATGAATACGAGAATTTTGTGATGGACAAAGGCGAGAGCATTAAAGACATGTTTGGACGCTTCTCAACCTTGGTATACAATGCTAGAGCGCTTGGAAAAGAATTCTCTGAGGTAGAGCTAATAAGGAAGATACTACAAATCCTACCGATGAACTTTGAGGCAAAAGTCACGGCAATACAACAATCGAAAGATTTGAGCAAACTGAGCATGGAAGATTTGATCGGAAATCCGATGACGTATGAGCTTGAGTTAAAAGCAAAGGAGGAACGCATCAATTCCGAATCGAAGAAGAAGACTATTGCCTTAAAGAGCAGAGAAGAGAGCGATAATGAAGAAGAGGATCTAATTGAAGGACTTGCAACGGCTGTCAATAATTTTAGAAGATGGTCAAAATTCAAGCCACGAAAGAAGAAAACCAGTGGTAATAGATCTAAAGATTCTGACAACTCTGAAAATGAATTAATCTGCTATAACTGCAACAAGCTTGGTCACTACGAACAAAATTGTCCACTTCTCAAAATCAACAAAGGAAAGAAAAAGAAGAAGAAGGCATTCGCAACGACTTGGGATGATAAGGAAGGAGAGTAAGCTTCGAGTGATAACTCAGAGGAGGCTAACCTGTGTCTTACGGCCAGATCAGATTCAGAAGCAGAATCAGATTCAGAAGTAAGCCCAGAGGTATATAATGAGGTAAAAAACTTTTCTTATAAATACCTTGCTTATTTCTGCATCGATCTCACTAAAACAGTTGAAGCTCTTGATTCTAAAAATGAAAAACTGAAATCTGATAGAATAAAACTTGCTCATGAAAATTTTAGGTTAGAATCTGAACTTAAAAAAATTCAAAACCTAGAATGTAAAAACTGTAAAGCTTTAGATTCAGAATTATCTAAACTGAAAAATAGCTTCGAGGATCTTGAAAAAGAAAATCTGAATCTAAAGGAAATTATTGAGACTAGGAAAAAGGATTTTATAAATAGATGCACTACACTTGTGTCTGAAAACTCAACACTGAAAACCAAAGTCCTAGATCTTGAGAAATCACTGAATAACTTTTCTAAAGGAGAAAAATCATTCAATATGTTATTAGGCAATCAACTGTTTGCTAACAACCGAAAAGGGCTAGGTTTTGGTAAATCACAGGTTGACGATAGTGCAAAAGGAAAGGGCATCTTTACTGAATGTGAAATAGCTGGACATCATATTGAAAATTGTAGTCATAGGAAAAAGAACACGAGATTTATACAAGTTTGGGTTCCTAAGAATTCTACAAACAAATTTCATGTCTATTGGAACAAAAATGAAAAGACAAAACAAGTTTGGGTTCCAAAAGGATTATTTATTCACAATTATTCTGCCACTAACAATCATGGACCTATAAAAACAAATAGGTCACATACATCTTTAACCGTGTAGGTGTGGTGGCAGGCTAAGGAACAACATTAGTGTTATTTGGATTCTGGCTGTTTCAGATACACAACGGGCGACAAATCAACGTTCCTTAGCCTAGTATAAAGGTGACAGATTCACTATGGGCAAACAACGAAAGATTATCATACAGGTAAAACAGGTAGTTGTATTTCTTTCAAACGATAGATAACCGGTAAGAATCTGCATCTGAATTAAATCATCCAGTTATGATTGATGATGTTAATTCTGATTTTTAACCAATTATCTTGCTTGTAGTAATTGTGATGGATCTAACTTGCTTGATCTTTAATGACTTGACTTTAATCAGTGGTTAAAAATTGATCAACCATCTTCTTCTTGAACTTAATCTGTTTGGTCAAACTATGATTGATTTCTGATTGCTCATGCTCTAAAAAGTATTTTGAGAAGCTGCTGAAACTGTTGCTTCACTTATGAAAACTTTAAATTGCTTTTGAAATAATCTTGATATTTTAACTGTGATTCTACGGAAGGTATTCACACTCGCTCTTCAATTGATAAAAGTGTGTGTACGTTTCATTGTCACAGTGGTTTGTTTCTGAAGTTGAATCCGAGTCAGTTGAAATAGCTCTTAACTGCTTCTAGACCCCGTATTATGTTTTCTGTGTGTTTGTGTTTGCACGTTTTCACTCTAATTCTGAAGAATCACATTTGAATGCCACTAAACGAAATTTTGAGATATCCTTCACACACGCACAAATTTGGAATATGATATCTTTCATGTGAAAAATTTAATTTAGTTGGTTATTCTAATATTGATTATACGGGTTCACTGGTTGACAGGAAAAGTACTAGTAGGACATGCTTCATGCTAGGACACTCACTAATTTCATTGTCTAATAATCCTGTTCATCATTCACTCACAAAACACATTGATGTGAAACACCATTTTTTAGAAATCACATTGCTAGGAAAAACATTTGCATTGGATTCATTTCAACTGAGAATCAACTTACTGATATTTTCACAAAACCCCTCCCCGAAGACAGATTTTCCAGATTACGTTTGGATTTGGGGATTATGGAAATTGACTAATCATTTTTCAATTTTTTGGTTGAAATACTCTTGGATATTTATTTTCAACTTCAATTTCTAGAATTCAAACCTGTTTTGGATATCATTCAAAGATTGATTCGAATATGGTATTCAGTAGTGGAAATACGTTTGGTTTATGAAATTTCATAATATGATTAATTTGGTAACTTATTCCACGACCATTTCTATTTCTACCATCTTTCTATCATTCATAATGGTTTTGAAAAATGAGTAGAGTGAATTGTTTTTTAAATTAAAAAGGAAAAATCAAAGAAAAATTTAAAATATTCCTCATGCATCCATTCTCATTTAAAAGTCCTTATGGTTATGCATGAATGGATCATGAGAGGTTATCATCACTCCATTCTCATTTAAAAGTCCTTATGGTTATGCATGGATGGAGCTTGATAACTAATGAGTAACTGCTAATCCCATTTAAAAGTCCTTATGGTTATGCGTGATTAGTAAGTGCTTATTTTTTTTGTGCTTAAATGTCAAATCTTTTTAAAATTATAATAAATAGAATAAAACATCTCTCTTCTCATTATAAAACCAAATCATCGATCCATTCTCTAAAATGTGGAAATTGTTATCTTGTTATGATATATTATGGTTTTTCCCTGTTTTTTCCATTTGTTTTCCCCTACTGTTTCATTATTTTTTGTCAGTCTTTTGATGATAACAAAAGGGGGAGAAGAATAAGATTTTGATAAGGAAATAAGTATTTCTGGAATACTTCACCAAATTTGTTAAATGTTGTTAGTTATTCTCTATAGTTCTTTTATTCGTCTGTAATTTCTTAAATCTTCTAAATAGGAAACAGTCTCAGTTGGAGGGGGAGCATACATATAGGGGGAGCCAAATTTTTTCATGATTAAACACATCTACTAGAATTTCAAAATCTTTAATATATATGTTTGTCATCGTCAAAAGGGGGAGATTGTTTGATGTGTGTTTAGTGTTTGATGATAACAAAATATATATATCGAATTATAGATGTGTTTGCAGATTTTATTTTACACATTTACAGATTTTATTTTGCACATACAGGAATAAATATAAATATTGAATAATAATGCTATTGCACAGAATTTAACAGATTCAAACAGTAATTTTATTCAATATAATATTTTATTCAGTACAATGTTTACAGTACACTGATTTCATATTTACAGCTCACTCTCACTCATACAATTATTGTTACAATGATTTCCTCACTACATCACTCATACACTCAGTAGTTTTTCTGAATCTGCATTGTCCAACTCCAGTATTTGTCTTGTCTCCTGTGTACCTGTATAATTGAAAATCTACAGCAGTAATCTGAATAGAAACGAATTTAATTTGCAAAAATATAAAATTTGTTTTAAAGCTGTCTCAGATATATGGGTTAAACGTCATCATCTTTGATTGTGTAGTATCTGTGCATATCAGTATTTATATCAGGGACAGGGAATTACGAGTGGCTGCAGTACACACGTATGCACGTGTGCACTGCCTCGCCAACTCGAGTGCACAAGGTCAAATCAAAGTTAGATTCAACACAAGTGCAAATAGTCTCGATCAAAATCAAGCCATGTACACTGGATTCAAAAGGCACAACTAACAAATCAAAACAGCAATGTCAAAACCAAGAAGTGTCAACAACAATGCTGCAGAGCCAAAACATGTGCCTCAAAAGACTCAAGTAAAACAAAGCAAGACAGTTTGGAAGTAGTTCAATGATCACTGCAACAAAAGACTACAATGACAGTTCAAGTATGCAGAGAGCAATATGAAGCAATGCAATACAAGTATACACAAGCAACTCAGTGATGTTCATATGACCAAAGATCAAACAGAATGGCAACAGGCTCAAGTTCAAGTGTTCAGTTGCAACACTGACTTAAATATATGCAATGCAGACAATCAGTGGCAAATGTTCAAGTAAAACAGTGTTGAACAAGATGATCAAGTAACCAGAGCTACTCAGGGTACATAAGCATATACAGAACTACAAGTGATGCAGCATAATAAATAGTCGCGAATGACCAATGTCAGATGATCAGAGAAGATTACAGAAGTCGAAGAATAAAAATGCAGACGTAAGTCAATAAATCAATGCTACAGAGATGAACAAATGGAAGTGTCAAAGTCATAACAATATTCAATGCCGAAATCGTATTTTTGAAAAGGTCAAAGATTTGAAAATCAGGAAAGTTTCAATACCGTGAAATTCAAGTAAAATCGCACGTTCAAAATCGAAGCCGTGAATCAGAAGAAATTCCCAAATATATCGGAGCTTAAAACAGGAAAGTTTCAACAACGTTAATATCACGTAAATCAAATCAGACCCTATAAATAGAAGACCCAAATCATCATTGACGGGGTGGTGAAAATCAGAGAAAACCCAATCATCACCGACAATAAAGAAAAAGTATAACCAGAACGGAATCAAGCAAACATACCAATTCAATTCCAGATTCACCACAAAGAAAACCACAAGCCAAAGCTACAGAGATCGAAGGCCTGAATTCGAGCAACCAAGTCGTCATCGACGAATAGAACAAGCTAAAGCCGAAGCCATAGCCAAGCAGATCAAATTCTCAAGTTCGCCAAAGGCAAAGCCCTAATTTAGTCGAGCCATTGTTGAAGAAGCCGAGGCTCCAATTCATACGTGAAATCGAAGAAGAGCAAGTCCTAATTTTCAGAACAAAGAGCCAAAGTACAAATCACAGAGGAACAAACTAACTGGAAGGGATCGCAAGCAGTAGAACGACCAATAATCGATCAGCGATCAAGAGAATAGCCGAAAACCCTAATCGCCATTATTTTTCTCAAAAGGGATCGGGCCGAAATAAGTTTAATTAGGGGTTAATTTTAAAATAGGGTTTTAAAGTTTTATTTAAATTTGGGCCAGGTTTTAATTGCTTTATTTTGGGCCAAATTTAATAAGGGCAAAAGTATTTTAAATTTGACAGTTTATATTTTGCCCTGGGGTTCAAACTGTATTTTGTATTTTCAGTTTATATTTTCCAAGGTCCAGTTAGAGTCAATCACCACCTAGGGTTTAGGTGTTGTCAGATTGTCTAGTTAGAATTAGTTCAGTGAGCAGGAAGGCTGTGAGTTTGCAAAGCTCTATAGGCCGGAGCAGAGTTTGCGAGTAAACGAAACTCTATAGGCGGAGCAGGGTATGCGAGTCTATAGGAGTGTTTGTGAGTGGGAGCGAGTGTCTGCGAGTCTGTCAGAGTGTTTGTAAGCGGGAGACTGTTTAATTCTAATAGAAATCTGGGAATGCAGCAGTAGGCAGGGGTTGCCGAAGCTGGGTAAATTTGTGTGTGATTTACTTTACTGCATATTTATTTATCTGCTGATTGCTTCCACGTTTAATTTGAGAAAATTTGTGATAACCCTATTCACCCCCCCTCTAGGGTTAATCTAGATCCTACACACACACATATATATATATATATATATATTCATTTAAGTGTATTTGTTATCGTACTATTATATTTTTCACACAATTAAATAAATATTTGTTGAATAAAATAAATAACATAGAATTTAAATTCAAACAAATATTTTATTCAAACAAATATTTTATTACAATTTTGAATAGTACAAATTTGAGCTCTCACTACATATATACATTTTCAATTACAATACAATTTCGATTACATCACAAATTTCACTTTACAATGTTCACCTCACTACATATCACCCATTCACTCGTATTTGTTCTTCAACTCTATTCCAGTTTGTATCCAACATCTGAATTATCTGCAAAATAAACACTAACGCGGTAAAATTGAAAAATAAATATTTTGCAGTGTACAATAAAATGTGTGTTTTTGAAAATGTTATTTGCCTCAGTTATTGGGGTTGTTCGTCATCATTTATTTTGAATTCATTTTACACGAACAACTTGTGACATGCACAGTGTACCACTGTACATGCCACAGGACCGTGCACACCGATATACACTTGAGTGTTAGAACTACAGGGACAGGTGAGCACAAGGTCAAACCCGAGCCAAAGCTGGATTCAACTCAGGTGCAATATGAAAACAAGTCACAAAGTTTCAAATACACTAGAGTCTGCATATACACATGTGCACTGCCTCAGCATCTCGAATTTCAGCCAAGAGACATCAGTACACATGAAGTATTAACCAAAACTAGACCAATCTCCAAAATCAAAACAACATGTGCAGTGCAAAGCAACATGAATGCAAATGGAAACAGACTCAAAAGCAAAAGGAAAATCAACCAAATACAGCAACCAGACCAGACAAGGTCATCAAAGCATCCAGATTTTAAAATGGCATGGTCAGGTGCAGGCACAAGCTTAGACAAAGTGAACATGTTCAAATGTATATGAATATGTAGAGATAAGCAGTGGTAAACTCAGAAGCAACAACAAAAGGCATTAGATTATGTAACCTGAACCAAGGACTATATTCTAATGTACAAAGACTTCAAAAGTCTGCACTAACATGAATGCAAAACTTCAACACAGAATAAATATATACATGCATGTTCACACATGTATACATGTATATATATATAGTGGAAAAACAATCAACAATGGTGACTTCAAGAACAAACAAAACATCAAATGGCATAAGTGTAGCCTCAATAGTGCAGACCACACATACAATGATTTCGACCTAGACCAATATTAGACTCATATATAACCAGAGAGTATGTAAGTGAAGCTCAACCAAGACAACAACAGCTAAACCAGAAATGTACTAACACATGCCAGTGGAACAACATCCATCAAACCAAACTTCAAGTGCAACAAGTACAACATGAAGACTAGGATCAAAGTAGTGGAAATCAAACAAGTGTACACAAGACTTCAAACAACAAGTATAAAGGCTTGAACCCACACATGCACAGTTGACTCAAAGAAACTGTCAGCACTCAAAAATACAATAGTGGATAGAGCATAACAATTGTGAACATGGATACAACATACATTTGAAGACCAGACTCCAAATTCAACTCGATGCAGAGACCATGTCAACATACTCGGGTGGACAAAGTTTATATCAAATAATCAAATGGCCAAAGTCATAGGTGAAAAGAACGAAACCGACTCAAAGAAAACCAAAGCAATTCACAGAGCAAATGCAAATGCATCAGAGGTCATATGGAATAGCGAATGGAATATTAAACAAGTCGTTGGCAGTAAAGAATGGAAGAATTCAAATGTGTTTAAGCAAATCCAAATATATCGGAAACATATTCAACCGGTGAACAAGTCAAGATTAATCACAAGCACTTAAGCAAAATCGAATAGACAAGTGTAAACAATGTGAAGAATTCAAACGAAATATACGAACATAGTTATAGGGCTTTCATCCCTATTTAAACCCAATCATCATCATCGGTAGAAGTATTAGAGTTCGAAACAAAAAAAAATCCAGAAAGCATGCTTTGAACAAAAACCAATAACTCCAATCAAGTTCGAAGTGAATCGAGTTCAAGCAAATCAACAGAGAAATAAAATCAAATCAAATACCAATTGTATTCAATTCGAACTCGATCTCGAAGTGGCCGCGAAGTAAATCGAAGAACATAGATTGAAGAAGTAGTTGTAATCATATTGTGGAACATAAGCACATGAGCATACAATTCGAATTTCTATTCCAATTGAAGCGGCGCCTTCAATCACCAACCCTAATTCTAGATTAGGACGGCATGGAACCAAAAGCAAAATAAAGGGAAGCGTTTTGTTTTAAGTGGGCCGAATAAGATTCACTTCCTTTTTATTATCTATTTGGGTCAAATAAGTTTAATTAGTGTTGTATTTTTATTTTTAGTTGTTTTTAATTCTTATTTAAATCAGACTCTAGTTTAAATAGGTTACGAACTACGGTGGTGTAGTTCGATAAATCGCAACTCAGTGGCTGAGTTGTGGCAGGGTTTTGAGCGTTGAGTTAGGTTAGTCTATAGTGGGTGTCGCAAGTTTATGTGTGTAAGCGTCTGACTACTTAATTTCTAGTAGAAACCTCAGGGCATCACGTAGTAGGGTTTTGCCGAAGCTGGATAAATCTGTGTTGTTTTATTTCTGCTTTTATTATTCTGCTATTATCTGTGCTGCAATTATTTTATATATTTCCGCATTAATTTTTTATTATTATTAGTATCACCCTATTCACCCCCTCCCTCTAGGGTGAAATCGATCCTACAACCCCTATCTATGGTCGGCACCGACCCGTGTTCCTCTGCCCAATGGGGCCCATCTTCTGCCTATGACCCTTCCTTGATGCTAGAACCTTGCTCTCAATGTTGTTTGGTTGATTCCATGAAACACTCTATCAACCTCCATGAAATCCTGAATCACCAACTTTGTTCTCCTACAACTCCATTTGGACCCCAAAATAAGCTATTATTGATGCAAACAACTATGGAATCACGAAGCTAACCACAAGACGAGCCAAAGCGAAGAGTTCAGAATAATCAGTTGGTCCATTTTAGGGATCAGTACTGATCCCTAACCTTGGAGTCATACCAACCCATACAAAAATGATTATGTAGAACCCTATTTTCATGGAGAAGTGGTATGTAGTAAGGAGAGCAGCTTGTAGATCTTTTGTGCAAGATTTTAGGCTTCTTAACTCTAAAAATAGAGGGATAACACTCATTTTTTGGGATCTTTTGGCTCTTGTTCTACTTTACTCTAAATTAGTGTAATTCTGAAAATATAAGTGTCAAATTAGTACCAACCCCTAAAATTTTTTACCTCCAAGTCAGAATACAAGCAATAAAATCATTAAGTGGACGTAGGCCTTAAGTTTGCCAAACCACTATAAACTCAATGTGTTCATTTTTACTCATTTTTCATTTATTTTTCTTAATTTTTATTTCTCTACTTACTTCTCTTGGTTATTTGTGCCATTTTTGGCTCAAACACCTATATACAATTAGAAATGTAGAATACAACCAAAATATATTCTTTCAAGATGTATTCACGTATAACTAGTTTAAGAGGTTAAACACAAGGAATTTCGAAGTGCAGTTATATGGACTATTTTTCTTCAAACAAGTTCACACACTTCAACTTCACACACAATCACACCAAATGTTATACAAAAGTTCTAAGCTACATTATATGTTTTAGAGGATAATAGAAGTGAGTATACTACATATAAAGTTATCAGTTGCTTTACAAAGCAGGGTGGTCCAAAAGTTATAACTTACATTAGTTCTTTACTTTGACTTTATATGTACATAACAAACATACACACTTCAATGGTGAGTGAACTAACCTAAATCCATGCTAACGTCAAGCATAAGCATTCTAGAACACATGAACACTTCCTACCATTACCAAAAAAGCCAAAGATCCTACCTTTGCTTCATTAATGCTCTTGGACACATGCTTCTCCTTCCTCACTCATGGTTTTGGCCTCTTTTCTCCATATTTCTCCACTAGTGCTTCGCAACTCTTTTGATCCATGGATAGTAGGTGTAATGAGGGGTTTTTGGTCAAAATTTGAGAGTTTGTTTTGATAATTTTTGGATTTTATATGAATTTTTGAAGTGGAGCTTACAATTTTGGAAATTATTTTGCTTATGTAAATTTGTGATTTAACTTTAGCCTATTTTCTTAACGGGTAAGGGGTATTTAAAGGTGTAGAAATAAAGGATAAATGGGTCATTTACAACCCCTTTAGTTTGTCAAAACACACCTACCTCCCATGTGCTCTATTTCCACCAAAGGAGAAAATATATCCTTTTACTTTACCCTCAAGGCTTCTCTATCAAAATATCTTCCCATGATCTCATGCATGACATTATCAAATGCATTTAGTAACCACAAAAACTAAAATATTTTCGGTTGCTAGTTAATGGAACAATACCATTAGACATGCCTAAGAAGTTCAAACAACTTTTATTGGGTAAAAAATCGTTTATCGGTAAAATGATTTTGGTCATATTATCGATATTTCTTCAAACTATTTATTTTTGTAAACACCTTTCAAATGCAAGTTTACCTTCAAGGTTTATTAATTAAAAAGGATTTAACATGCTTATAAAATTAATTTACTCACATTTAACCTGTAACGACCCTACCAACATGCCCATATTATTAGAGAACGTTATAAATAATGTCTTCCAACAATACGGAGAATACGGCTTGTTAAGGGCAACCAAATGTGAATATATCTTTAAACTAACACTAACACATCATACTTACTATTTAACTGAATCTTTGGAATAACATTTGACATGTACAGTTTCAGTATAAAGTAATAAACACATCGGTATCTGAGAATTAGAATAGTATAGCATATAAACAATAGTCATAGTGGAATAAAATACATCTTATACAAATATATGTTATAAGTCTACAAAGATAACACTAGACTTACATACTACATAAAAATACAAATCACTATCTCAAAATGTATGTCTCGTATATATATACATAATCCTATATGAGATAAATTAAGAGGTCAAATTATTTATCTCCCTACTAGCACATCCATCCCTAATCTACATGTCTTATAACCTAAAAAGTCTCAGTCTGAAATCCATAAAGGTGAGAACATGATATAACATAAGAATAAATGTCATTATAATGTCTTGTAACCTAAACTATATAACTCTTAAGGATCTACTGACCCCCGGCCGAATACCAAAAGAGAATACAACCTTAAAGTTTTAAATACTTCCTTAAAAGAGATCACAATAACATAAACAAAGCATCCCATACTACTCGATAAAATTCAAGTATTCACTAATGAGTTAGTAAATCCCACTCAAACATTCTATTCCTTAAGTTATACCATATTCAATTTGGCGATGGGATTCCATCAGTTGAGAGTGGCGTAGGATAACATTCCTTTGACGGCATTTCGGACTAGATATGGATCATATGAGTGGTTGGTGATGCCATTTGGATTGACAAATGCACTCGTTTTCTTCGTAGATTTGAGGAACCGGGTATTCCGAGAGCACTTGGATAGGTTTGTATTGGTATTCATAGATGACATTTTGAGAAACTCAAAAGGTGAAAGAGAGCATGAGATTCATCTTAGAGTGGTGTTGGAGACGCTGAGGCAGAATCAGCTGAAGGCGAAGTTTTCCAAGTGTCATTTTTGGAAGAAAGAGGTTAAATTTCTTGGCCATGTGGTTTCAGAGGAAGGATTGTCGGTTGATTCAGTTAAGATCGAAGCAGTCAAAAATTGGAAGAGACCAGAGACAATAACCGAGATCAGGAGTTTTATTGGACTTGCTGGACTTGCTGGCTATTATCGAAGATTCATTAAGGATTTCTTGCGGATAGCAGCACCTTTGACCAAGTTGACCAGGAAGGATGTGAAGTTTGTTTGGTCCAACAAATGTGAGGAAGGGTTCCTTAAGTTAAAGCATTCGTTAACCAATGCGCCAGTTTTAGTAGTTCCATATGGTAACCAAAGTTTGGTAGTATACACTGATCCAGGACTGGATTAGGAGCAGTATTGATGCAGATGGGCAAAGTTATTGCTTACACATCTAGGCAGCTTAGACCGCACGAAGTAAGATATCCTACTCATGACTTGGAGTTGACATCGGTAAATTTTGCCTTAAAGATTTGGAAGCATTATCTCTTGCGGGAGAGATTTGAATTGTATACCGGTTATAAGTCTTTGAGACACCTATTCTCTCAGAAGGAGTTGAATATGCGACCGCAGAGGTAGCTAGAGTTTTTGGCTACTTATGATTTTGGTATAGAATATACCCTAGGGAAAGGTAATAAAGTAGCGGATGCTCTCAACAGAAGACATCGGAATGTGGTGTTGGCAATGTTGGCGGAGTGGAAAGATCTGTAAGCTTTGGACAGTTGTGGTGTGCAGTTAAGATCGACTGCTAGTTCTAGTCAGAATACTATCATGTTGTCCTGTTTGGAAGTTCGACTAGTATTGATTGAGAGAATTGCTTCTAAACAGAAGGAGGATCCATTATTAGCTGATAGGATCAGAAGGCTTGAGGTTGGAACTGAGGTTGACGATTTGAAAGATTTTTGCCTTGACCGGAGAGGATGGTTGCGAAAGAAGGGACGGTTATGTGTTCTAGATGTGGAGAACTTGAGAAGAGAAGTTCTTAAGGAATGTCATCGATCAAGTTTACGATTCATCTTGGAGGGACCAAGATGTATCAAGATATGAAGAGGAGCTTCTATTGGGAAGGCATGAAGAGGAGCTTCTATTGGGAAGGCAGTGTGTCAACAAATGAAAGCCGAACATCAGAAGCCAAGTGGGTTACTTCAGCCTCTAGATATTTCAGTTTGGAATTGGGATTCGATATCCATGGATTTTATAGATGGGTTGCCAAGGTCAAGGAGAGAAAATGAGCGTATATGGGTTATTGTGGACAGTTGGACCAAGAGTGCTCATTTCATTCTAGTAAAGTCGACCAGAATGGCACCTGTTTTAGCAAAGTTGTTCATGAAGAACATAGTTAGACTTCATGGGATTCATAGTAGCATAGTCAGTGATAGGGACGCATTATTCACTAGCAAATTTTGGAAGAGTCTACAAGAGGTATTAGGTACCAAGCTCAAGATGAGTGCAGCTTATCATCCACAAATGGATGAGCAGACAAAGAGAGTCAACAAGGTACTTGAGGACTTGTTAAGAGATTTTATATTGGACTTTTGTAGATCTTGGGAGGACCACCTACATTATTTGATTGAGTTTTCCTATAATAATAGTTATCAAACTAGTACATGAATGGTGTCTTTTGAAGGTTTGTATGGAAGACCATGCAAATTGCTAGCATGTTGGTTAGAGACTGGAGACAGATTGGTCTTAGATCCGGATTTGGTTAGAGAGGCGTTATAAAAGATTGAGTTAATCCAAGAACGGATGAAGGAAGCTTAATCCAGGCAGAAGAGTTACGCAGATAAGAGGCATAAAGACCTAGAGTTCTCGGTGACACATGGTTTTCATTAAAGTAACACCAATGAAGGGTGTGGTACAGTTTGGAAAGTCGGGACAGTTGGCCCCGAGATATGTTGGACCATTCCAGATTTTCGAAAGGATTGGAAAGCTCGCTTATAGAGTAGAGTTGCCAAGCAGTATGGCAGGTGCCCATAATGTATTCCATTTTTCTCATCTTTGCAAGTATGTGCATGATCCAAAGGCTACTATTCCTCAAACAGAGTTGGAGGACTTGGTAGTATAGCCTGATTTGACTTTTGTTAGACAACCAGTTCGGGTTGTAGCGAGATATGAGAAAAGATTGAGGCCAAGACAGTCAAGTTGGTGAAAGTTCAGTGGAGCGACAACGAGAAGGACTGTACTTGGGAGACAGAGGACATGATTTGAGATGCATATCATGATCTTCTTTGAGGGTATGTTCTATATTTGTGTTATATAGACTTATTAGCTGGTAGGACATAGTAGCTTTTGTTTGCATGGTTGTTATGCTTATTTGTAGTCCTTACTGAATTTCGAGGACGAAATTCTCGAAGGGGGAGCCTGTAACACCCCTAATTTTTGTTTAACATTATTTAGGACATTTAATTAGATAAATTAAATAGAATAATGTGGTTGATTAAGGAGTTGAGATTTAATTGTCAAATAAGTTGGCCATAGCTAAACTAATGAATGTATAAGTATGGTTTATAAATTATAATTTAGGAAAGTAAGAGGAGGGCAATATGGGAATAGCCATACCCATATACCCTTAAACCCTCCCTTATTCTCACCTACCATTTCATAAATCAAAATACACATAAAAGAGAAGTTATAGCCAGCCATTAAAACATCTTAAGAGATCTGCAAACTTGGAAGATCTAAGAGAGAAAGCTAGGACAAATCTCAAACTCCAACAACTTAATCAAGGTGAATCATAGTGTAAATAATCTCATTTTTCCTTGTTTTGGTTCGGTTATGGATGGTAACCGAATGTATTTTGCTGTGTTGATAATGTTTAGATCTAGTAATCATTGTTTGGATAGAATAATAATTTATGGTGATTTATTGGAATTTTATGGAATTAAAATGATGAGTTTTAAAGTAAAAACCTTAATAAACGACCTCCAAACGACTTGATTTTTGGATATATTGTCTAACACGTAATTTTGGAGATGGGTTTTTAATTTCATAATTTTTGGAGTTAATAAGAATGTTTTATAGATTTCTAAAGTTGGAAAAGGCATTTATTTCGTGTTTTAATTATTAAAAATAATAAAATAATGAATTCTGTCCTGAAACTTTTACGTGATTTAGAAAATGTTGTTTTAAATTTTTGGTAAATTTTTGGGGTATTTCCCACGTGATTTCGATTTATTTTGAAATTTCTAAGCTAAAAAGGCTTAATAATTTTTTTTTTTTTGAAAATGGGTTAATTGATTAAAATGGGCTATGCGGCCCAAAGCATATACAGAGGTAAATACAAAGTAACTCCAGTCCGACAAACAACACATACCACTACCGAACTCAAAACATTCCTAAATTGAATTAGGGTTCAGCTTCATCTTCATTTCCATGGCGACTCCCCGCTGTTTGATCGATTTCCTGGCATCACAGCCTTCCAGCTCCAATTCTCCAGTTGCTGTCTTTCTCTTGCCTCTAAGTTGGTGAGTAGTTTACTGATTCTTCCTATGTTAATATTAACATCTCTTTCAATGTACCCCGACAGTTCTAACTCATTCTTCTCCTTGTTTCCTGTGAAAGCCCTTACATTTCGTTCTCTCCAAACATGCCAGATAGTAGTTGTCAAGGCAATTTTCACGATCTCCTTCATAAGGTTCGAGAAATCTGTCCTATCACTCAAGTAAGTTATTTCTTCCTCTAAACTCATAACAGCTTCAGTTTGCAAGTTTTTAAGCTTTTGAATAGCCCAGATACGTTTCGTATACTTACATTCAAAAAATAAGTGTCTATGTGATTCTTTTTCCTTTCTGCATAGATTACAACTGTCATCAGTAATAACTCCCCAGTTTTGGAGTCTATCTTTAGTACTAAGTCTCCCCTTGACAGCCTTATAGGTAGCATGAGCCATTTTGGGACAGTTAGACTTGCTCCAGACAAACTTATGCCAACTAACCGTGTCAAAGTGTTGTCTGTTATTTTCCCAAACTTCCTTCAACTTGAATTGCCCTTTACTATTGTTTTTCCATACCCAGACATCTTTTGCTTTTTCTGTGTAAATGGGTATCTCCTCTATTTCTTTCTTCAGACTTCTGGTGATCAGTTGTTTTTCTGGTGTCCATTGTTGATTATGAATTATACTAGCAACTTGAATCCTCGGTGTGTTATTTGCTGAGAAACTTTCCCAACCCATTCGGTCTAAAATACTTTTATTATTCAACCAGGGATCCCTCCATAAGTCAGTTTCAAGCCCATTAGCTATTTGTCTCTCTACCGAAATTTTAAATTTATCTCTTTGCTTTAGAATATATTTCCAGATAGTTGAAGCATTGTTATCTTCCTGTATTGTCCAAAAGTTGTCTTTTAGGTATTTGGCTCTCATCCATTTGGCCCAGAGGTTATCAGAGTTTAAAATTTTCCAAGCAAGTTTTAGACCATAAGTCTGTTTCAATTCAAAAAGGTTTTTAAGGCCAATCCCCCCTTCACTTTTAGGTCTGCACAATTCATTGTAACTCACCTTATGAATGCCTCCTTTCCATATGAAATTTGTGCATACAGAGTTGATTTTTGCAAGAGAACAGTCTGGTATTTGAAAAGTTTGCAACCAGAATCTAACCTTTGAGGTAATAACAGTGTGAACCAATTCTACTCTCCCAGCAAATGATAATAACTTAGACCTCCATCCTTGAAGCTGTTCTCTAATACCATCTATCAATTTGCCACATTCAGCATCCGTAACTTTGTTGTTAGATAATGGCACTACTAGGTATTTAACTGGCAACACTCCTTCCCCAACTCCAAGCTGTGCTAATATATCTGCTTTCTTCTTGCAAAATTTGTTCATATAGCATTTTGTTTTATATTCATTAACTTTTAGGCCAGCTAAAGATTCAAGTTGTTTGAAAATACTCTTTATCGTGCTCAACCCCGTATCACTAGATTTGAAAACAACCAAGAGATCATTAGCATAAATGAGATGGTTTATCATTGGTTTAATCTTATAAATGGGCTTAATTAAGAATTGGTAACTAGCTAGTTCCATTTGAAGAGAGAACCATTCCATAGCTACAGCAAAAAGATAAGGTGAAAGCGGATCCCCTTGTCTAATTCCTCTATTCGATTTAATATAGCCTTTAGGAGTCCCATTTATTAACACTGAAAAAGTAGGAGTACAAATGCAATGTGTTATGAGTTTAAGCAATTTGGCAGGAATTCCCATTTCATGTAACATATGCAAAATGAATTGTCTGCTAACTTTATCATATGCCTTATGAAGATCAATTTTCAAACACACCCTGTCAGCTCCTTTTTTATTAAACTCCCTTATTAATTCATGTGCCAGTAAAGAATTTTCAGATATAAATCTCCCTTTGATAAAAGCACTTTAACTTTGTGATATGAGTTGCGGTAGAACCTTGTTGAGTCACATACAGATGATCTTGCTTAGAATTTTGTAAGTTACATTACACCAGGCTATGGGTCTATATTCTTCTATTCTTCCTGGATTTTTGACCTTAGGAATCAAAGTGATGAAAGTATGATTTATTTCCTGAATAAATTCACCTGTATTTAAAGCCTCCTGATAACCTTTGAGCATCCTTTCTTCCAGGTTTTCCCAGTGCATTTTGAAGAAGAGTGCGCTCATACCATTGGGGCCAGGACTGGAATCGTCATGAATAGAGAAAATAGCTTTTTTCAACTCCCTTTCAGAAATGTCTCCTGTCAGCATCCTAGCTCCTTCTCCGGAAATCTTTTTCCTACAACTGATGTGAGGTATTTGCTGGAAATTCTCCCCATTGTATGTTTCTGTGAAATACTTGATAGCTTTATTTTCCAATTCTTGTAAGTTTTCAGTAACTTCCCCCTGTTCATTTAAACAATTTAAAATATTATTTTAATTATTTCTTTGAGACATTTTAGTATAAAAAATTTTATTGCATTCATCCCCTTTAGTTAGCCAGTTCTCTTTTGCTTTTTGCTTTATTTCTGCAGCTTGAACACCCATCATATACTTTAGTTGTTTTTGCTTGGTGAAGTACTTTGTATTCAACTCTGCATTCTGAGGATCTTCTTCTAATTGATGTTGCATTTTCTCCAACTGAACCTGTAAATCTTTAGTGTCTTCATGTGATTTGGGTCTTGTTTTATTCCAGTTCTTCAATCTGTTTTTCATATGTTTAACTGTCATTATGTATTGGTACATATGATTACCCTCTGGAATTTGTATTTTAGTAAAGTCAGCAATTTCTTTGTATCCTTCAATTAAATGCCAATGATTAGCGTATCTGAATGGTTTGCCTTTAAGATTCTGCTTGTCATTGTTAAATTGGATGTATAGAGGGCAATGATCACTAGTAGAACTTGGCAGCACTGTGACTCTTATATTTTGTAATTTGTTCAAAAGCTCTGCATTGCCTAAAGCTCTATCTAGTTTAGAATGAATTCTTTTTGCTTCACCACTTTTCCATGTATATTTCAGGCCTGTTTGGAACACTTCTATGAGACCAGCAACTAGTACACAGTTATTGAATTCAACCACCTGGCTGGATTTAAGGGTAATACCACCTTGTTTTTCATGAATTTTCAGAACATCATTAAAATCTCCAAAAACTAACCATGGTTTTGTTATGATTTTTGCATTATCTACTAAAGTTGACCATAATCTTTTCCTTTCTGAGGCTAAATTATTTGCGTAGACTATTGTTGTATCAATATCCAAGCCTCCTGAATTTTTCATATTCATTGTAATTTGTTGTTCATCTATATTCATTACAGTACACATCCAAATATTAGAATCCCATAATACCATAATTCTGCCTTTATTATTATTTATGTTATTATGTATGACTTTCCAATTATCACCCTTTTGAGATCTTATAACCTCCATGTTTTCCTCATTGAGTTTATTTTCTAGAATGGCTATAATAGTAGGTTTATATCTATTACATATATTATATAGGTCTAATTTTCTCACATCCCCATTTAGACCTCTCACATTCCAGCATAGGATAGTCATTGATATTTAGTAGCTCTGCTCCTAGTGATCGAAGCTGATTGTACCTTAGCTATTTTCCTAGCTTCTTTCTTTTCATTATTAGAGAACATTACCTCATAATTTTCATTGTCTTCCGTGTATTTCAACAAGTTTTCTTCTGACTCTTCTTCATCTGATGATTCCAATTGTATATTTAATTTCTGTACATCACTTATTGTTTCAGGAATATCCTCATCAACAAACGACTCCTCCATATTCGGCTCCTGTGGTGGTAGGCTATGATCCTCCGATTGATCCTCCTGTTGTTTCGGAACTTGATGAACTTTTGCTATCACTTCTATAGAGTCCTTGATCAGACTTACTTCAGGATTTTGGGCTGGGTTCTCTATTACAGCATTTTGTGTATAACTTTTTGTTGCTGTAATTTCTTTTTGTGTAGTTAGTCCAGAATAACTAGTTGTAGCAATTTCAGTAGATTCAGCATCCATACCATCTATGTGAATAGTATCTGGATTGCTTTTGGTTTTTTTTACCCAAACTTGTTTAGGTTTATTTAACTCACTACACTCTTGGGAGACTACATGGCCAAAGCATTTACATTCAACACATCTCAAAGGTAAGAATTCATACTCTACTTCCTACATATAAACATTGCCTTTCTTATCTACTGCTTTGATGTTCTGTGGTAAAACTGCCTCTGCTTTAATTTCCACCAATACTCTAGCATATTTGATTCTTTTCACCTTCCTTGTATATTCATCTATGTCCAGAGGCTTACCAATTATACTAGCTAGCTTTCCTATGCATCTCATATTCCACAATGCTAGATTCAGGTTGTTAAATTTAATCCAAACTAGGTAAGTAGTCAACATTGCCTTTTCAAAATTAAAATCTGCTTCCCATTTTTTTAAGATAATCAGTTTACTATCCATGAACCATGGACCTCCCTTCAGAATTCGATCATAATCTTCTCCTTTTTCAAATTTAATGAGATAAAATCCATTTTCTCGTGTGAAAACATCCCAAGAACCTGTTGGTTTCCAAACCCTTCTTATGTAGGCATTAAAGTGAACAAGATAAGGTCGTTTACCTGCCATATAAGCATATAATGAGTTCTTCCACATCTGATTAGATTCATCATAATCTAGGTCATCGATCAACTGGTAAGGTTCATCACCATCATAGATCGGTTCAAAGTACTCTAGATTCCCTTGAATTTCAAAATTATTATCAACCGCCTCCACCCATGATTTAGGGTTTTTGTCTTATCTCTGCGAATCTCTATTTGTCTGCTTAATCACCTCAGCAAAAGTCGCTTTCCCCTTACGCTTTACCATCTTCCATCCGCCGCCATCATCTTTTTCTAGGTCGCCTAGGGTTTTGGGAATTTCGGTAGTCGCCATTAGGATAGATGTTAATTTGGTTATATTAAAATATTAATATAATAAATTACTTTGGAAATAATTTTGGAAATAATAAAATCTGATCTATAGCAGTTTTTCTGCAAGGAAAGTGTTAAAGTATGAAGATTAGGAGTTGGTGAAAAGAATATATTTTAATTAGCAAAATAACAGTTTTCAAGTTA
Organism: Allium fistulosum; assembly: GCA_030737815.1. Classification (NCBI taxonomy): domain Eukaryota; kingdom Viridiplantae; phylum Streptophyta; class Magnoliopsida; order Asparagales; family Amaryllidaceae; genus Allium; species Allium fistulosum. Next base: position 15,263,093 of record JASFAW010000014.1, read on the forward strand.
TTTACGACTCTACCCTTCGACCTTGTCGACAACACCTTTCAACTGCATCATTCTGCAGTGTTTTTGTACCCTTCTGTAGCACCTTTCGACCTTGTTGAAAGCCCCTTCGTCCTTGTCGAAAGCTTCCTTTCCACAGCAGTTGTAAATGTAGCGGAAGCCCTTTTGTGGCAGTTTTCTTCAACTTTGTTTGCAAACTTCAAATAGACATAACTTTCTAACCGTAAGTCCATTTTTCTATTGTGACCACTCTACCAAAAGGGAAATCATCATTTGAGCATAATGGAATAGGTTAGAGACCTTAATTCTACACCTATAAAAAGTTATAGCTAAAACAAAGTTTTATATTTCCGAAGGAGTTGATTTCTTTGCTTTCGAATATGTTTGCTTGGTTTTCTTTGCCTTCGAAGGGGATCCTTTCGAAGGGGTTGTAAAATAGTTTTCTTTTAACCATGTTTTATACTTTGAAAGGGTTACTTTCAACTGGTTTCGAAGCTAAGCTTCTAGAGTTAAATGCTAATACTTTAATATATTCGAAAGGTTTGGAAAGGTAGAATTTAAAGTATTATAAGGCAGGAGCCTAATGTTTTTAAGAGTTTTCAAAGGAGGTTATCCTATGAAGTCGAAAGCTAGGTTTCGAAAGGTTTTATAACCCAAACTATATTTTTAAAGGAAAAACCCATGGCTATATTAAAAGAAGTTTTTATATTGGTTTAAGAAGAATCTATCTTTGATAAATTAAACCCATGGAAGTGGTATTGCTATGTTGTTATATTGCTTCTTCTAATATGAATATATTCACTTTATATGGACCCATAACTGCATTTTGGGGAAAAATGGTAGGAGAACCATTTAGGTTAACCTAGTAGTGAATATAAATTGAATAAACTTCTAAATGAGTAGAATTGCATCCAGGAGGTCAGGAAGACCAGAATATACAATCCAAAAATATAAAGGAAAGATATTGGCGGGGGCCAATAGGTTTGAAGTAAGCCCATGAAAACTATATGATATTGGCAGGGGCCAATAGGTTCGTAGTTAGCCATGAAAACTATGTATAAAAGAGGATGTCAGATAAACAGGTTCATAGTTAGCCCATGAAAACAATGTGAAAACGAAGATGTCAAATAAACAGGTTTATAGGAAGCCCACGAAACTATGTAATTGGACAGGGAGTCCTTAAATGTTTAACCGGTTGTTAGTTAGCCCATGAAAACTAATAGGTCAATAGTAATCCTAGAAACTATAATTAGGATAGATAGTCAGAATGAATGGGGATAGGTAATCCAGATTTGATTTGCTTGTTTTGCATATCATCATAAGGTTTTGAAATACTATTTTTCAACCATTGTGGATGCAGGAGCACAATATATGGTTTTATAAAGGTTTTAGGATACTAGAGATGGGAAAACCCGTTCCGCTATATGACGTGGTCTCACTAGATATCTATTTGGTTTGAGATGATAGACTATTATTCATACCAGGCTTTATGTCTGACTCGAAGTTTTTGTTTTCCCCTTAAACTCTCGTGTACTCAATTGATTTTGAGTGGTTTGAGGTTTAGGGTTTTCAGGTTCTCTTCTTAAACGAATAAAGCTTCCGGAGGCGTGAAGGAGGCATTTAGTTATTTAGAGATATCTTTTTCGCTGTATGTTTTGTTTGTGAAGGCGGATTTATTAGCCTTATTATATACTCTAATGAACCAATATGGCATCTTCATATGTTGCTCTTGGCGTATGTGTAATAATTATATTTTGCTGAACGTGGTTAACATTTTGGGATTATGTGTTGAACATAAAATGTTTTGAATGGAATGTAGAAATATGTTTTTTAATTGTTAATTTTTTTTCCATATTCTTATGATCTGTGTGTCAATGAATCTAGCACCGCCATATTTGGTCGCCGAAGATTAATAACTATACACAACACCAGAAAGGCAATTTGCTCACGGTTATAAGCGTGACAAAACTAATTTGTCACGGTTATAACCGTGAAAATAGATACCATGGAAAAATTCAGTCACACTTTTGCTCACGGTTATAACCGTGACAAAATAGTAATTTCTCACGCTTATAACCGTGACAGTTTAGTATTTACTTACGGTTATAACCGTGACAAAATAGTAATTTCTCACGCTTATAACCGTGACATAATAGTATTAACTCACGGTTATAACGGTGAAAAAATAGTAATTTCTCACACTTATAACCGTGACAAATGCTAATTATATCACAGTTATAACCATTACGAAAGGTTATTTTCTAACACTTATAACCGTGATAACTAAAATAGTATCAAACAAACTATATAGCACCAATATTTTATTACAGTTACAAACAATCTATACAAAAAATATATAGTATTAACATTAAGAAAACATACGATCAATAATTAAAACAACACCAAACATTTATGTTTCATTCAAACACCACAAAGGATACTTCATACCAACACCACAAATTATAGCATACAAGCATAATATATATAACAAACTTTAAAACACAGTGTTCACTAACTTACTAATAACGCAAACGATACTCGGGCCAAATCACAAAACTCCCTTCAAATAATTCAGATAGTGTGTAATGGCCATTTTGTGGTGCTTCATAAATTAAAGCTTCTGGATCGTAAGCATTCTCTTTGTAATTGGTAATGGCTTTTGAAGCTTGAGAGAGTCTTACTTGCTTTACATTAGACGTAGAGCTAATAGCTCGGCAATAGCTTCGCTTTTTATCATCCCAAAAAGCTTCAGCAACGGGATCTTTTTCAAAATCTTCTAAACTTCTTATTCCATCTTCTCCATTAACACTAGCTTCCGATTTTTGTCTTTCTTCGGCTGCTTCTATCAATGCCTACACAATTCATAATTTTGTAAAGATGTAAAATTACATAACAGAGGTTAAATATAAAATTGAAACAGAAACTGAAATTAGCAGATGTCAATTTTCATTTGTAATCATATTCATAAATTACATGTACATTTGATTGTATACAATTGCTTGCATGTGATAAGCAGACTATAAATTACAGAGGTGCCGATTGTTCATAATAGTTGTAATATAACTTGCAGTATGCAATATCAATAACAGAAGGATGAATGTAAAAAAACATTCAATACTTCCAGACTTTCACACACACGCAACATATTTACTGCAGTGGGATGTCAGACTCTTGCAACTATATCTGATCCTTATACTCAAAGCAATCATTATACAAATAATTCTGATATATTTGCTACTGGTTGTATATCTTTATGCACCAACCAAAGTAGAATTGTGAATAATTCAACATGTTCAGGAGTAGGATGTTGCCAAGCAACTATACCAGAAGGACTCTCGTATTATGAAATAAGATTCGATCCTGGATATCTCAATAAAGCTATCTGGGATTATAGTCCTTGTAGTTATGCATTTCTAGCAGAAACCGTAAGAATGTTAATTCAGAAGTGAGTATGATATGAAACAATACAAAAACTGCAATCGTACTAATGGATCACATAAGTGAAACAAACTGGTTGTAAAGGATTCAATTTCAGAAAACTAGTTACACAAGTACAAAATGCTATTAAGAATGTAATTCAAAACATCATTTCGATTGAACTGGATAATATAGAGGCAAATGCATAAAGGCCATAATAGATTATGTACCACATTGTGTCCAAGACAAGACAAGAAACAAAACCAATCATCCCATGATGTAGATGTGGAAACATAACGAGAAAGGTGACCAAAAGCACAATAAAAGAAATTTCTGTTAACTAACTTGCATAAATTTGATGATCAAAACCAATAATACCTTATGTTTAGTTTTTTCAGCCTTATGTTCAGAAACTCCTGATGTATGATTTATATAATTAATTTTGTCAAAGACTAATTTACTTTACATTACGGTACAGAGAATTCTGATCTATTGTCTTGTGCCTATAATATTTTGTGAATATTTTTATGCTACTTTTTTGCAAAATTATGCTACTTAATTCTCTTTTCCATATAGCTATCTAGTGTATTACTAAAAGAAACAATATTACCATACTACTAATAAGAACAGTGTTATGCTTCTAATAATAATAATGTTGAGTATTTTTTTTATTTCATCTGGTTTTTTATACTAAGTTATCATTGCTACATAAGTCCCTGTTTGCAATTTGAATAGAACTATACAATTACATAAACTTACTCTATTATCCAATTGATATTTCGCTAATGTTTAACAGAGATTATTGTACATGTATCCTTTACGGCCAAATTAATACATGATAGCATACCAAGCTATTGTTTCCACTACCTGTCTCCCCCTGATTGCTATGCATTATGGGTCCTCGAAAAGTTCATCTTGATTAAATAAATCTTTCTACCAAAGCATACGCTGAAATAGCTATCTTATATGATCTGGGAGATCGACATAATTTTAGTACGGGACATTGTTGATATATCAATGTTCTCTTCAGAATCCTAGGAGCCATAATAAATTTACAATGACTTTCTTTTTATTTTCTGCATTATGGAAAATGCTAAAAAAAATCTAGCCTGTTTGGACTGTGAATGTAGTTGAAGTGTGTAAAAAAAAGAAAATATGAAATGTAATTGCAGAATTGTAAAAGGAAATTGTAAATGCAAAATTGTAAAAGACTTACATATTTTTCAGCGGCGCAAGGAAGCACCTCTCTGGTTTTTTTACTTGTGTGCGCCACTTTCCATGCCTTTGCTTTCTATATGTCTACTGCAACTAGCCGACATATTGCCAAAATATAATGCAAGAGATATAACAACCTATCTATAAAATACAATGCCATAAATTATATAAAAAACCATATACATTTTAAAACTGCCACTTAAAACTCACATATTTCCAAAAGTCTGCCATGCTTTCTGTTCATATTCATTAATTTTGAATTTTTACATCTCAATTCATATGAATGGAAAGCTTCACGCATAATGACTGAGAATACTAATAAAGTTACAAAACAAGCAACTGAAATATAGAGTGAGACCCTGGTAGTATACATGGACAGAGGTAAAGAAGATACAAATATATTAAAGCAGGCATTATCAATTACAATTGGGATTAATAATCCATTGTGAGCTGTGCAGTTCAAACAAAATACTAACCAAGCAATCTCAGTTCAAATAAAAGCCTAACTTCTAACAAAAGTCTATATTTTTACTTTATTGTATTGAATAAAAAAATATGATAATTAGTGGCATTCAATTGAACAATTACAATAAAAATATAAAAGAATTATATTTAATGTTAATATATAATAATGATATCTAGTAATTACATATTAGATGATTTATTCTTCTAATTATTCAAACAATATGCATTTTTAAAACAAATTTTAAATGATGAGGAAGAAACTAAAAGGTGAAGATTCAGTCTACAACCACACATTCTTTGGTAGCAGCTCAAAGTGAAACTACTACTGACATGGGCGTTGCTTCTAAGAATTATGCCAAAACATCATGCATATTTGAATTTTAGTGGTAACCAAGGTATATGATCTGTTGCAACCGCATGCCACAGTACTCATGGAAAACAAAAAAAAACAGAGCCTTTCATGTAGAATATGGTAATAACTTAGAGAGGAGATTGAGAACAATCACTAATAATTATGGTGATAATAGATTTCAAAATCAAAAACAAGTTCTCTCAATCCGTTTTGCCTGATATTTTCACAAATAAAAAGCAGTTTGTCAATAATTTGTAACCTTATTATCTTATTTATGAGTGAAAATTGTTTTTAGTAATTTGTTCTATAGATTTTGTATATAGATTATTTTGTTCATTGTATTTCTAACAGTTTTCACACAAAATACATCAGCTCAAATGTCATTTTGTTTTCCAACTCAAAATATCTCCTTAAAATTGCATTAGATAAGCTATAAAGTACTTTTCCATGCCTATTAAATTTTATCCTATAATAATTACATTGTCTAAGACATTTATTATCAGAAATCAGTTACCTTATGATAGCTTCAAATAATATCCATTGGTGTCCATGCTTTCAAAATCATATTTTGTTGAACTTTAAATTAAAATTAGCTAAACTAACTAAAATTAAAAGCAAAATTAGTTGTGAAAGGCTTACTATGTACCAATTCTTCATATAGTCTAGCATAAGATTTTCTTCTCAATGTATGAAGCATTAAACCAGCATGCTATTATAAATGAAGCAATACATGATGAGCTTTTGTTTTACTCGATAAAACTAACAGAGATATTTGGTTTCATGAGATTCTTTGGGAAGTCATAATGTAAATAAAAATAGAGATCTAAAATGCAAGTCCTACGGAAAATAAAAAAGAAAGAAAAAAGCTGATGAGATCACATGGTATTTGTTGGCTTGAAAGTGATGGAGTTTCCATTTAGATCAAGCATTATTCAGTTTAATTATTTTAACAATTATTTATGGATTCTCCTAATTAAGTTGTTTATATTGTTTTACATTAAGTCCATATATTTGAATTTACTAAGCGATTTTAAATTAACAAACATTTATTCTTTGATTTAATAAATCATCAAAATGACAATTCAATTTCATTCCATATTCGTATTGACAAAATAGTAAAACTATTTTTTTCATTCAAGTCTATATAATTTAAAATTTTCACAATTATATACAAAATTATATTTAATTCTCTTACATTATTCTACATTCAAGTTCATAATATTTATCTCTAAAATTAGTATTTTAATACAAAGAAATATATTCATAATTTTTTCTTTCTAAAACCGGTGTTTCATTACAAACAAATATATACACATTTAAGAGTGACAAAGCTTCAATTACTTTACATATGGTGGGGTTAATAGTGAAAAAATACATTCACATGCAATGCAACTGCCCTAGTAGCTGTAGTCTTAATACATTTTCATTATATTATCACCTACACAATTTTCTAAATTTTTTATAACATGTATAATGTATCATGTAAAACAACACATTTTGATATCTTTCATAAGTTTAAATAAGAAGCTGACAATGATAGAAACTAATGTACGTTATGTTCATATTAAAACTTTTAAATAGTTCATTATTTTGAAATTACAATCTAAAGTAGAAGTCGAAAACATTTATATACAGTCTGTTGTAACAGTGCAAATCCCTTTCTACATCCAACTTGCTAGCTGTGCAAATAAATGTTGAGATGAATCAAGCAAAAAAGTAAATCAGCTCTCATTAGTTTTTATTTATCAAAGGAACGACGAACATGAATAAAGAAGTGGATAACATTACATGATAAAAGAAATAATGTTCTGGATTAGTATTCAAATAAAGATGTGATAACAAAACGTGAATATGTAATAAATTAGTAAAATATCTTAAAGTAATGTCACTGCTCCTTGACAAAAGTTGCCAGCAGGAGAAGGTAAAAGTTTGCCGAAAACCGAGGACAGAGCCTGGACATTGGAATGTATTTTACTCCTATATATATGTAGATAGCCAGATTCTTTCTACTGTGTGTGTTCATGTGTTATCATATGTAGCTTTCCATCTTTTTTAAACGACGTTTCAAAATTATTATTTTTGTATTATAATAGACTAGTTTAAATAACCTGAAAGTAAGGGAGACAATAGTGTTTTATTTAAAACTTTGTAAAAATATGCAACTAATGGGACAAAAAATTAAATACAAGAAAATGACTATCTGTTCACCTGCACCCTTTGAATGGGATTTCAGATAAAAATAAAAACATAGATGTAATTTTCTATTTTAAGTGGGGGATTGTGAGCATCTACTAGATGTGGAACCCTACCTTGCAAATATAAAACACCAATGTTTTTTTGTGTATATGAAGGGAGATAAACACCGATAGACAAGCAAGCGATAAAGCTTTTTGTTCTGGCATCTCCAATTTTATACTCTTTAGTTATCCAGGTACCCTATACCATGCAACAATGCATGATACATCCCCTTTACCCAATTAATCAGTACAGCCCTTGATGAAATTGCCAAATGTTAAAAGTACTTCATAAGTCATCTGCTTATGAATAAAAAAACACACGCAAAATTTGAAAGTTTAACCAGCTAAAATCAAACTTTATGTTTTCAAATAAAATGGATAAACAATCTATGACCCTTGCTATCAGTCACTTAATCAGTAATTAGTTTTATCTTTATAACATTTTAATAATGTGATGGAAGTTGCAAATGCAATGTAGGTCCAGATTGCTCATTTGTGGCATATGGAGTAGCACAGGAACTAGGACCATTCCTTGTACGAAGCAATGAACCAAACCTAGCACTCAATTCATACTCCTGGAACAAGGGCAAGTACCTCCAATACTTTTCTTTTCGATATTTGTAGTGTTATCTTAAATTGTAGAATGTTAATTTTTTTTATTACATAAATCATATTGCAGAGCAAATGTTCTATTCCTGGAATAGCCTATCGGTGTAGGCTTTTCTTATACAAACATAACATTGGAATATAAAAAACTTGGAGATAGAATTACGAGAATTCTTACCTTACATCCATTAATATTTACTGTACTATTAGTATTCTAGTTTTGCAAAGTCAAATGCTAATCCATTAATTATTCATTTATTATTATTGTATTGTAGCAATGGAAATAACATGGATATAAATAGCCATGCTACAGTGTCGTGAGGACTGCTAATATAATTAGTATAAGTATACTTCTAAAGCATTAGTACTTACTGCTTGAATAACCATCATTAGGTCCTAGAAATTCAATTATATTCAGACTGAAACAATGCAAAGCAATATTGAGTTAGAGTTCTTAGAGTCATTATCAAACATGGAAGACACAAGTCTATTGGCAACTGGACAATGCAACTGCAACAAGAAAAGAACCAAAGTAATACACATATTAATAGAGGTCTCATGGGCATTAAACATAAGATTTGTATTAAAAATAATAATCTATTCAAATTAATAGAGGTCACGGTTCCTATTAACTACTAGAAGATAATATAAAATCTGATCGAAATTCAAAATAAAAGGAAACTAATCCAAATCGAAATCAGTTCAACACATAAACTCACATCTAAAATAAATAGTTATAGAATTTGAATGTACCTAGATCTCGACGTGAAAGTAGACCCCGACTCGAATCCTAGATGTCACATGAATGCCAGATCCCGAGAGCGAACTACAGGAGAAAACTCGACTACCGAATATAGTGAATCGGAGGACTCGAAACCCTAAATTGTAAGACAATGAAGTATTTCGATGATACGGTAATGCGTTGCCAATGGAATAAACAGGGAGTGAGTAAATGAAAAATAGGAATTACACAACCCTCCCTGGTAGTTCGATGTATTTACAAATTTACCGCCATTTCTAACGGTTATAAATGTTGGTCTCGATTACCACGGTTATTTGTGTTATTAATTTATCACGGTAATAACCGTGACAAATTGTGATAGAAAAAGCATTGCAAAACAGCATATTTGGTGTTGTGTATAGATGACTATAGCATCCGTAGCCGTAGTTTTGGGCCTCCAAATAGGCGGATGTTACAATACGATTGTTCCCATCTGATCCTTCCCACCCGATCGTTCACTACTGATCCATACACCGATTGTTTCCAAACTCTTTCTTGGATTCTCTGTGCGATCGTTCCTTATACGATCGTTTCATACGATCGTTTCTCCATGATCGCTTCGACTCGATCGTTTGTAGCAGATGGTTCCACCGATCTTTCTCCTACGATCGTTCCCACTGATCGTTCTATCCACTACCGATCGTTTCCATCGATCGTTTCCATCCGATCGTTCTTCCACCGATCATTCCTACATGATCCTTACCACCGATCGTTCCCACTAATAGTTTCCATCCGATCGTTCCGATCGTTACCACCGATCGTTCCAACATTGCTTCCACCGATCGTTCCAAAATCGCTGCCACCGATCATTCCAACATCGCTGCCACTGATCATTCCAAGATCGCTACCACCGATCGTTCTAGGTTACTGTTTTTACCGATAATTCTAACTCCCTTTGTATTCTAACCAATCGTTATTACAACCGATCGTTCCACCACTTGGGCATTCCAACTGATCGTTTTCAACTAATTATTGTTCCAACCGATCGTTTTCATTACACCGATCGTTTTAAAAAAACCTTTTCGGTTACGATCCAAATTTTAAGAAAAATTTCAAACTCAACTAAAAGATGGTGCTTTCTATCCACTTCCCATGCATCCTGTGACTGACCAAGGCATAGGGGATCAAGTGGCAGCTTCTGAATTGCATCTAAGGAATGGACAAGGAGATGCTCCTAAAAAAGAATCCTCAAAAGCAGAAGAACCAATTAGATATGACAAAAACTAGGGTTAATTACTGGATCAAACTTCCAGGATAGATTGCAACTGCCCACGATTGATCAGCTTCCAAACGCCTGAATTGATGGTTGTTGTCGTATAAAACCTCATTTCAGAGTTGACTCGAAGTAATCACTCATCTGAATCGAAGCAAATCCAAGAAACAATGGCCCAAAGCCAAACTCCAGTAAAACCAAGATTTTCTCCAAGCAAACATCCATATGACCCAAGCACCGTTCTTCATTGACCCAGCACTTCGAATCAGTACTCCAAGCAAACCAATTGCTGACTCCAAGCAAATTGCAGATTTTCTCACGTTTGACTCCAAGTAAATTGCCACCAATCCATCAGTACCGGCCCATCTTGCTTTGCTCGTATCTCGAGCATACGAAATCTAAATGACTTGAAACTTGGTGTGCAACCTTAAGAGGCCCTCTTAACTGCCTTATATGGATTGTGCCTCATTTAGGTGAATGTTTTGGGATCATCACCGATCAATGACCCCATCCAACCTGATTTGCCATTCGACTGGCATTCTTAACCATTAAAACATTCGACAATCATGCATACATCATTCACAAGCGTTACAAGTAGCTATAACTTTAAAACGGACCGAACTAATGATGACTGGAGCATCTTCCCCAAACAAAACCTATTCATTGAAACCATTTAGCGTGTAGAATATTTGAGGTGATTCAATGTACCAATCATATCAGTTATATAGGAAAATCCGACCTTGGATTACATCTCATGAAATTCGAGTGGCATATGAATTCCGGTAGAACGATATATGCAATCGAATGTATATGGTTTCCTATATTACTCAAAGGTGAGGTGATCATGCAGTTTATGCAATTATAGCCCAAATCCATTCCTCATTCAATCATTTGGCTAAGAAGTTTGTCGACCAATTCAGAATGCATGTAAATTGCCTCTAGGATGCAATGTCATTATCCAACTTATTCCAAGTGGCAGGCGAGCCACTCAAGGACTCCTTGAAGAGATTCAACAACTTTGTCAATGAAGTGAGCAATCCTAGTTAGCACATCATACTAATGGCATTGATAAAGTGAATCGACCTTGAGAAAGATTTTGGCAACTAGTTAGCTAGAGAGCCTCCTACGACCTTGGATCGTTTCTGTTACGAAGTGGAGAAGAATCTAAGCAAGGAGGAGGTAGAGCAGGCTAGGAGAAAGAACGATGAAGGCCCGTTGGCTGAAGGAATTCAAAATGAGGGCAGCATTGAGGCCTTAGATGAGGACTCGGATTCTAGGAGATGATCCAAAATCCCAAAATTCGACTCATGTATTCCTTTGGATGCTTCTATGAAAAACATTTACTTAAATACTTATAATTCAGAGAAGTAAAGGAAACCAGCACTGAGAGAGCCTATCGAAACGAAGGAGAAGTCTAGGAGGTATTGCATACTTTATGATGCTAACGGTCGTAGCACTGGCGATTGCAGACACCTCTGAGATGTGACTGAAGAGTTGATCCGAAAAGGAAAGTTTCAGCAATATGTGCGAGCCCCACGGAATAGCGGGCAGGGAACATCCGACCCCTATCAATAAAGAACTTTGATTATCAATTGAGACACCTACGGTCGACTTCCAACTGAGAGGGGCTCGGGCAAAGTGGAATAACGAGTGACTAAGTACTTAGAGTTGGGTGCCAACCAATCTCCACGGACCATGATCGGACCATTGGAGTTCCATTAAGACGAGTGTGATTCAACTGCTCATCAGCTACCATATGCCCCTGACTTGGGGGCAAGGACTCGAAATGGTAAGTGGGTGTGACTTGACCATCCACTTCCTGTCTGAGTTTCAATTCTGATAAAACATCTATGCCTTACCCAGAGCCCGACAAGGTCAGAATCCAGTACAAAATGGACATGACTGATCGTCTACTCATCAACTTCCACGCTTGATTTGAAGTTCGCCAAAGTACTTATGCCTCTCCCGAAGCTCAACAAGGCCGAGGCGTAACTAAGTTGGATGTGATTTGATCGTCTAGATACTAACTTCTGCCCTAGACATAGGATTCAGTTTAAGGACTTGACTAAAAGTAGGCGCACTAACTGTCTATTCATCAACTATCACCATCGACACGAGGACACGATTGCAGCTTAAGGCAGAGGAAACTTGACCGTCCACTCTATAAATCTCTACCTGCACTTGCTAGAAGAGTACGAAGCAAATTGTATGAGAACTGACCATCCAAACCAAGCATGGAATTGATCCAACCATCCATCGCCTACTCCCTTCCTTGACTTGACAAGAGGAGCTACAATCACCGAGTGGACGTGAATCGACCGTCTCACTTTCCAAGTTCTGTCATCGATGCTAGAGGCAGAATTCCATTCCTCAAATGAACATGATTCAACCGTTCATTCGACAATTCTTACCTTGACTTGATAGGTGAAGAATAAATCAAAAATGGGTGTCACTAACCACCCATCATATAACTCTAGTTGCCAGAGTGCAGACTGGAGTATACACACAAAATGATGGACGCGGTCCGACCATCCATCGATCAACTCTAGTTTTCAAAGTGCGGACTGGAGTATAAATACCAAAAGATAGACGTGGTCCGACCATCCATCGAACTAGTCTAGTTCCCAAGGTGTGGACTAGAGTATAAACACCAAAAGATAGACATGGGCCGACCGTCCATCGATCAACTCTAGTTCCCAGAGTGCGGACTGGAGTATAAACACAAAAAGATGGATGCGGTCCGACCATCCATCAATCAACTCTGGTTTCTGTAGGATCGATTTCACCCAAGAGGGGGTGAATAGGGTGATACTATCAATTATAAAAATTATTGCGGAAGCTTATATAAAATAATCGCAACATAGATCACAGTAGAATGATAGCAGCACAAATAATAGCAGAATAAAAACAGAAAATAGAACACACAGATTTACCCAGCTTCGGCAAAACCCTACCTACGTGCTGCTCCTAAGGTTTCTACTAGAAATTAGATAGTCAGACGCTTACACACGTAAACTCACGACACCTGCTATCGACTAATCCTAACTCTATGCTCAAAACCCTGCCACAACTCAGCCACTAAGTTGCGAATTCTCAAACTATGCCACGTAGTTTGTCCCCTAGTCACACGACTTTCAACAAAAGGTATGATAATTGTTCAAAGAGAAACTGCAAGCTTTTCAAAGCACGTCATGTTTCCACAAGACGTACTTTGGGGGGCAAATGTTATCCCGCCTTTTGGCAAGACCGTGACACCAAGGACTAGACTAGAAACCAGTGACAGATTGTCTCGGAGATCAGTTACACACAAGGATCGCTATGGATATTGATGAAATTTGTCCGAGTCCAGATCGGGCTGCAATCGATAAGGCACGTCAAGCGGAGTAGTAGAAACCAACGTTCCAAATTTCAAGTCAATCCGAGTTCGTGCGCCCAAGATATCATCGACGCAATTGAAGGGCATAGCCATAAGTTCGCCTCCGTTTGGTTCGAATCGACTAAGGGTCGAATCCATCAAAATCGATGCCAACAAGTTCGACTCGGTCTACTTCGAATCCCTTTTGAACACACGTTGGTCCCAAAAGCCTTCTTATTCGAATCCATCGGACGGCTAAGCTTCGTATCCACCATCCAAGGCAGCATGTTCGACTCGATGGAAGTTTCCCCTGGTCACTTCGAATCCACAAGGGGAACTTTGGCTTCGACTCCATCAAGCGGGGCCTAGTTCGAATCCATTAGGCTATCACTTCCTTCGAATCCACAGAGCTGCAGATACTTCGAATCCACACTGCTTGAAGCAACTTCGAATCGATCGACTTTAACGCACCTAGATCGATTCGAACAGACCTTCGTTCATTCGATTCGAAGAGGGATGTCTTCGAATCCACTACCACGAATCCACCCAGTCAAAGCGGCGAAGAACATGGAGTCGACCTAGTCAATCCGGAGTGAGAAGCGGATCGATGCGAAGCATGCGCACCACGCTGTAGTCTTCGCATACAGGAGGATCGATTCGAACGAATCGATTCGAACGTATCGATTCGAACGACTCCAGGAAGCGAAAAACACCTACTTGAATCGATCATAACTCGAGTTCTACAAGTCCAAATGCCATGAAATTTTCACAGAAGCTTAAGCACATGATGAAGAATGTCCACACCAAATTTCAGCTCGATTGGATGATTTCTTGATCGATTCGAACCAAGGGTCGAATCGATCCCAAAGTGGGCCCAGATCTCCAGATTTCGGCCATGTGGGCCCCCTGACGTACCAGAACTGGCCTCCCCTCATTTTAGGCGAACTATCAGCCTCCTACACCTATAAATAGAGCCCCTAGTCATTCAGAAAAGTGGTCGGATAATTCTAAGTACTAAAGAGCGCCCAGATTCTGCCAGATTTACTCCAGAACACCACCGCTATTTTAGATTGAGACTTAGCATTTAAATTCAGTTGTACAACAGTATAAAGAATTGTAATCTTCAAGTATCGAGCAATAAAATCATCAAACTTCATAGTGGACGTAGGCTACAAAGCCGAACCACTCTAAATCGCTTGTCTTTGCACTTTACATTTTTTGTTTGGAGTTTTTGTTAGATAATCCACCGCGTTAACTTTCACTCTTCGCGTTTATCTCTTCAAAGACTTCCGAAGAGTGTTGTGCCCATTTTTGGTACAAACACTTTGGTGCTTTCACTGAGAAAAAACCTGCTTTTTTCTCCTGCTCCTTGGATCTACCATCGATACCGGATTGCACAAATCCAAGAGGAAGATCCAGATCTCTAATTCATAATCCTTCCATTCTATTCAGGTTTGCATAAAGTCTAGGAAAAGGATTCATCATTCAAAATGGTTAGCACAAGAAACACTTCTACGGCTGCTGGACAAGAAGGTAGGGATGGACAGAATCCTGCTCAACAGCAGCCATCCAACCAAGACAATGTCGCTCATTCAGAACCGTCTAGACCAGTCACCAGGCAGGAGCTCCATACGTTGCTCCAAGAGCTAACTCAAAGTCGGCAACAATTGGCCGAACATTTGCGTGCTAATATTGAATTAACAAACCAACTGAACCGCCAAGGCCGCAGAAGGTCCAGACAAGATAATATCTCCCGATCATCTACTGAAAGTTCCGCCTCATCGGACTACTATCACAGATCTACCCGTCCTCGATTAGACGGGAGTCATGCACAAATGGCTGGATATCAACCCGCCTTGACTGTTGGACAGTTGAGGGCAGGACCGTCAACCAGCTTTCAGGCCAGGCCCTCAACACAAGGAGGCCCTACTACACAGCATACCACGGACAATCGTGCCGCAGCTGCCACAATAGGAGCAAGGGTTGATACCCGAAATCTTTCAGAGCCAAATAATCAGCAATATGGACGTACTCCTGAACCATACGTCCCAGAAGACGCCGAGCCAAGGAGGAGAAATTTGGACCATCGACAGCGCCCGGTCCGAACTCGCGCTGTGGAACCCAACCACACCTTAGCTCAGCAGGCTCAAAATGTAGCAATGCCCGACATTTCGACTATGATACGTCAGATGATCCGCGAAAGCCAAGGTCTTGCCAACGACGATTGGGGAATTTCTCGAAGCCATACTCCTTTCACGGACGAGATACTGTACGCTGAACCTCCTCGGCGATTCAAAATGCCAACTCTCCCTATGTACGAAGGAAATTCTGATCCCAATCAACACATCTTGAAATATGAATGGTCGATGAGCGCCGCAAGGGCCGATGACGCAGTAAAATGTCGAAGTTTCCCCATCTCTCTAGGTGGAATTGCAACAATGTGGTTTACAAGATTACCTCCAAGATCAATCTCTTCATTTGACCAATTGGCTAAGAAATTTGTTGAACAATTTCGCATGCATGTCGCTAGACCCAAGGATGTCAACACCTTATCCAGTGTTACCCAAGCTCGTGGGGAAACGCTAAGGCGTTACTTGGAGAGATTCCATGCGGCATGTGTGGAGATTAGTAATCCCAACGATAACTCAATTTTAATGGCATTGACAAAGGGAATCGATCCCGATTCTGAGTTTGGAAACTGGTTAGCTGGAAAACCACCCGCATCGTTGGACCGTTTCTACTCCAAAACCGCTCAATTCTTACGGCAAGAGGACGCGAAACAGTCTAGGAAGTAAAACGATGCAAAACCCGGAAGTGAGGGGATACAAAGCAATGTAGCAGTTAAACAATCCGGTGACAATTCCGGAAAAGTTCAGTTGAACATACAGAACAAGCAAACTCAGCCAAGACGTAACAATGGTCAGAATAAGAAAAGAGATCCAAATCGAGGTCCACGGCGTGAGGCTCCAATGTTCGATAATTACACGCCATTGAATACATCGTTGGAAAATGTGTACCTACAGACTTGCAATACTATGCAATACAAGAAGCCGGCTCCGAAGCAATCGTCGGAGAGACAGATTCAAACAGGGAAGTTCTGTAGATTCCACGAAAGTTATGGCCACAACACCAATGAATGTCGACACTTGCAGGACCTCATCGAGAAGTTGATCAGGGAGAGGAAGTTAGACCAGTTTGTGCGGGCACCGCAGTCTGAGGGGGCGGGCCCCTCAAATCAAAATCATGTACAGAATCCAGAAAGACAGGAAGAACCAGGTCGTGTCGGAGGAAGACTGGTAATTAATGTTGTAAGTGATAATCCTCGTCCAGCGAAGCGAAGCTGGGAAGAAATGAAATCATATAACAACTTAGCTAGACGAACAGACTTTGAGTATGATGATAACTTGGACAATAAACCTTCGACCAAACGAAAGAGAGCGATAATTAACAACATCACTTTCCGAGACAACGATACTGATTATGTCGGAATCCCGACTACTGACCCACTCGTGATATCGGCACAAGTAGGTCCAGCTTGGATGAAGAGGATACTAATTGACTGCGGGAGCTCTGTGAATATCCTTTTTATACATGCTTATAAACAAATGAGGATGAAAGCCAGGGATTTGGAACCTTGCCAAACTCACCTCCATGGATTCAACGGTAGCGCTACCATACCTATTGGGATGGTGAAGTTACCAGTTAAGTTGGGATCCGAGGAACATAGGAGAGTTCGGACATTACAGTTCGCTGTACTGAACATAGTCTCGCCATACAATGCTTTCTTAGGACGACCTGCCCTTGCTGAATTCAGAGCTGTAATTGCCCCGTGGTGCTTAACCTTAAAGTTCCCTACCATCAACGGAGTTGGAGTCGTCCAGGGCGACCAGGTTGACTTGAGAACAATCATACGCCGAAATCGAGTCGCCCGATTACGCAATGCCGAGGACCGACTTAAAACTTTTGAAAACAATGAGATTGTCATTAAAAAAGAATACCCGGAATTCCCACACATGAAACCAACATGGAAGGGGTCACACAAGATTAAGCAGGAGCTCGGGGATGGTATATATGAGTTAATGACCGCTGATGGTCTAGCTTCACCAAAGGCCTTGGATAGCGAAAGTCTTCGTCGATATTGCACATAACAGGCTATGTTTATCTATTTAGTTTAAATTCTGTTTTAGAATTTGTTTCTGCATTTCGAAATTAGAATTTGTAATAAGGCAACTGACTTTGCCACGTTTTCTTATTTCAGCAATAAAATGCAATCTCTTCGAGCCAGAGCTGTGATTCATTAAATACAATGCACAACATCACGATGCACGAAGAGTTAAATTCCGTCACACTATGGAATTTATTCAAGTAGGGAGTGGATATGAAGCAATCAACCACTCGCTAAATGAAACCCGAGCTCGGGAGCAAGCCATCACATCCGGCTAGAAACGGGTTGATACACGACAACCCTTTACTCAACTCCGTACTCCCAGAGTGCGAGGCGGAGTATAAACATTTTCCTAAATCCCAGAGTACTCCGAGAGCGCGAGCTGGGTACAAACTTTTACTTAACTCCGTACTCCCAGAGTGCGAGGCGGAGTATAAACATTTTCCTAAATCCTAGAGTACTCCGAGAGCGCGAGCTGGATACAGACATTTTCCTAACTCCGTACTCCCAGAGTGCGAGGCGGAGTATAAACATTTTCCTAAATCCCAGAGTACTCCGAGAGCGCGAGCTGGGTACAAACTTTTTACTTAACTCCGTACTCCCAGAGTGCGAGGCGGAGTATAAACATTTTCCTAAATCCCAGAGTACTCCGAGAGCGCGAGCTGGGTACAAACTTTTTACTTAACTCCGTACTCCCAGAGTGCGAGGCGGAGTATAAACATTTTCCTCAATCCCAGAGTACTCCGAGAGCGCGAGCTGG
Source organism: Allium fistulosum (assembly GCA_030737815.1). Taxonomy (NCBI): domain Eukaryota; kingdom Viridiplantae; phylum Streptophyta; class Magnoliopsida; order Asparagales; family Amaryllidaceae; genus Allium; species Allium fistulosum. The sequence continues at coordinate 15,281,656 of JASFAW010000014.1, forward strand.
GTACAAACTTTTACTTAACTCCGTACTCCCAGAGTGCGAGGCGGAGTATAAACATTTTCCTAAATCCCAGAGTACTCCGAGAGCGCGAGCTGGGTACAAACTTTTACTTAACTCCGTACTCCCAGAGTGCGAGACGGAGTATAAACGTTTTCCTAAAACCCCAGAGTACTCCGAGAGCGCGAGCTGGGTATAAATATCGACAAACTCCAGACTCCAAGAGCGCGAGCTGGAGTATAAACATTACTCAACTCCGTACTCCCAGAGTGCGAGGCGGAGTATAAACATACGTCAACTCCACACTTATCCCCAATACTGGGGGCAGAACCATAACACATAACAAGTTGAAGACAAAAGGGAATACATTCTCATTTCCACTATCAACAAAAAGAACCTGATTACAAAATGGTTCAAAAAATTGCTACTAGTGGGAGCCGAATCCACATCTATACACGGCTATAGAAAAATCAACAAAATGCTACCCTACGCAACAGAGATTTAAAGAAAGAGTTCAATCTTTCTTCTTCCTTATCTTCTTCTTCGGGGTAGCTCCACCAGATCCGCTGCCTGATTTTCTCCTCGACCGCTTACTCTTTTCAGGCTTGCCCTCCGGCAGCGATATAATGTCAACGTCTTCCTCAGAACTGGAGGCGACGGAAATTCTTCTAGGAGGTCGAGCTGGAGGCATAGGAGTAGTAGCAGGAGGAGGGACAGGAGCAGTTTCAATCACTACAGTACCGCCCGGTGAAATCACCATTAATGGGGCAGGCCCGGGCGGATTCATACCAGCATTCCCTGCTGCCATCTCGGCATCAATCTCAGCAATAATGTCGTCCTCACGGGATACTTGGGCCACATCGGATGTGCCAATAGCTGGCATAGATGAACTAACAGCCGGAGCAGCCCCACTCACAGCATCAGACGGGTTGACGGAGGGATCGATGGGCTCATTAAGAAGCTCCTCAATCATTTGAGCGCTGAAAGAAAACATATTTGCATCTCCCTCTACGCCAATCAAGGTAGAAGTCGTGATGGCTTCAGTAAAAACAACCCCTTGTGTTTGATGTGGAACTGATAGAGCAAGAGGCGCAGAAACAACGACTTCAGTCACTGAAATGCGACAAAAAGAAGATTGTTAGCCAAGTGTGTTGCTTAAGGTTCTTCACAACTAAACTACGAGAAGCATTCAAATACCTTCCTTAGTCTGGACCGAAACGTGGGCAGAATCATCGGCGGAAGATAATAACGGTTGGTCAGGATTATATGCAGGAACAGACTGGGGATCTACCGCACCAGTGGTTTCGGGCAATGTTGGAATTACAGCTCCAACACTTGCCTCGTGATGCGCGATCCCCGAGCCTTCGCCTGTCTCTAGAGATTGAACGCCAAGCTTTTCTTTCGCCATAGAGATCAACGCCTCATGAAGGATCTTCCTCTCATCCTCGGTGAGCAAACGCATCTCCAGCTCAAAGTCGTCAAGTGTTTCATCTGGATGCGCTGCTCTCTTCTCATCCACCAGCCGGGTCCAGGCATTGTACAAGATCATGGAGTCATCTCCCAGCCACGCTAAATTTCTGTGTTCCAGCACATTAGCATTGTACGTGACTAAAAGATCATCAAACTCATCATCTAGCCTAGACCTCTCCTCCAAGATCTTTTCTTGAATTTCTGCTTCCGCAGACTTAGCCTTGACCACCACCGCAGCAAGTTCGGCCCTGAGAGATACCGCTTGGTCGCAAGCCTCTTGAGCAGTGGCGTTTGCATCGTCCTTCTCCTTCACCATTTCAGTAAATTTGGCCTTGAGCTCGTTCAGCTCTTTAACGGCTAAGTCTCGCTCAGCTGCAATGGTGGTGTTGCGGTGGCCCATCTCTTCTACCGTGGCGCAGTGTTCCTGTTGCATCCTCGCCAATTTGGCCACGACATCCTCATGTTTCTGAAGTGTTTCAAGTTCTGACTTCCGGGACGTCTCCACTTCGGATTGAAGAACCTGAATGATGCGTTTCTGTTTAACAATGTCAGCATCACGTTCAGCAATAATCTTCGCCCGGTCAAAAGCTACTCTAGAAGCCTTCACGGCTGCCTTGTACCACTCCTTATACTGAGCATAGAAGTCGCGGATATAACTATGAGCAGTGGTCTCAGCGTCCGAAGGAATTCTTTTAAAGTTAGGAGGGAAGACATAGCCATCCATGCAAATTTCAGGGTAGTCATTTTTCATTTGGGCGAGTTTAGCAGCTCCCTCACTTGTCAACTCAGCCAGAGCTTGTTCTATTATAGCGGCTGCTGTCGGTTCCATTCTTGGCCGCTGAGCATCAGGCCGAGAAGATTGAGAAGGCAGCCGCTGCTGATGAGAAGGCCCTGGGAGGTCTACTGGGGCCCTGGGAGGCGGAGGAGAGCGAGATCGGGGTCGGTACTGGTATCCCCGGTCTCTGTCAGAATAATCATAGCCAGAACGGCCACACGAGTAATCTCTATCTCTATCATAACGTTCTTGACTTGAATAGCCTCGCCCATGATCTCTATCTGTCTCTCTCCTGCGGGAATCGTAAAATGGAGAAGATTGGCGCACGTTCCGAAGCCTATCCAGAGTGGAGCCTCGTCCTGACATCTCACCTGCGATAAGAAAGAATTACGGATTAAGATCCCATAAAGCAATGTTTACTATGCAAAAGTCATGAAGTGTTGTGGAAGTGTGTGTAAATGTGTAAACCCCCAAACCGACCGGAAGTGTTGACCGCACTTAAAGGAAAGGGCTCGTTCATGTTTAGGACATCTTGAAATTCCTCCAACCCAGGATTATGAGAAATCGATATATAATCTGGGATGGGAATATCGTCAAGCCCTTTGAAAATGTCTCTCGAATGAGAAGGGGCGGCCTCAGAAATCATAACTCTGGAAATGGGAGGAGACACATCCACAGATTTCCACCCCTTAGACTTAAGTTTTTTGGAAACGGCGGCCTTGCCTTTCCGTCTTTCTCCCGACTCCTCCAAGTTTCCCGAGAGGTCAGCCATCGGCTCCGAATCCGTGTGGTTTCTCTCTTCGTCACTCGCCTCGATTATTCTGATTCCGAGTGACTTCTTCACCTTTCTCTTCTTGGTTTTCTTCTTATCTTCCTTCTTGGAGGCGGGCTTTGCCAATCCCTCGACGACTATACTTTGATTGATGTCGATCAAACCAAGAATTCTTAAGTTATAATCGTTCAGCACCGAGTCAATATGTCTCAACTCGCTTGGAACTTCTTGAAGACTTCGGACGATACCCTTGAAACGCCCTCCATTGGGTCTGGAGATAATGGCTGTAAAGGGAATGAAATGTCAATTTTAATACCAAAGAGCTATTGGTCAAGAAAACAGGTTAAGGCGCTTACGTCTAGACAACCATCGCCTAGCGAAACCCGGAGGGCACCGAACATAGAACCACTCGTTCTTGAAATAACTCAGTCGGGTCCAAGCTCCAACTACAACTTGGCAATTCCTAACTGCCTCCAGAAATGTAAAAGACGGGCTATCACCCCTACTCTTGAAGTTAAATATGTGTCTGATCTCGGTGGGCCTTGGCGGGCGGAAGAGACAGTCCATAAATATGACAAAGGCACTGTTCAGCAATGCGTGCCCGTTGGGATGAAGTTGCGAAGGAGCAATTCCTAGGTAAGATAGCATCCCTCTGATATATTGATTAAAAGGAGGGAGAGTTCCGGCCGTGCAAGCATGGCGATAGAATGCTGTATATCCTTCAGGCGGATTATGCGGTCTATCAGCGGCACTGGGCAATAATACATCACCTAGAGATATGTTATGTCTCAAGCAAATTCGGCCCAATAGGGATTCAGAAATGTTAGATTGGACAGAGTCAGCGGGGTGCTCAATAAATATAGCATCCGGCAATTCATATGGAGCTGGATCGATTACATCGGCAGGAATATCAGGAATCTCAAGCACCGGAGGAGTCGAGCTCTGTACCTCTTGTTGTTGGGAACTCGAAGATTCCATAATTAGCTAACTCATCAGAAAGAAACGTTAAGTTCGTAAACAGCCCGTGCATGCCCCAGTGTAGTGTGTATGAAAGTGTCGTGCAGTGCAAGTGCTGTGCATTACTTAAGCAGATTTTACAGATTAAAGCAAGACGTCCGTACGATAAAAACTTGAGGATTTGAGAACAAAGATGACCGTCATCGCTGACCGTCACTTCCACACCATCCAGAGGCTACTGACCACTTCAAGCATAAATCTTTCAATTGTATTATTGGTTAAGTCATAGTTCCATCGACGAGCCTCAAAGGAAGTTCAAGTATGATCTTTCAGTCAGGTTCGATTATGCAAGGCCGAAGCTCGTCGGAGTCAAGTATGCTAAAGTTCATTATGTTCGTCAGAGTACAAACTTGAAGTTGGTCGTAGTTCAGATAATGGAGCAAATCAAAAGAGCAATGGTATCAGAGGATGAAGACGTTTGAATCCATCGACTTCGAATCGATAAGGGTCGAATCGATGGAGTTCGATTCCAGGTACTTCGAATCCATATGGTTCGACTCGATGTAACTTTGTGATAGAGGAGCGCTTCGAATCCATGGGCTCCACATTACTTCAAATCGATCAGTATTCAATTCCTTCGAATCGATCTAGATAACATCACTTCGAATCGATCAAATCGATACCCTTTCCCTCCAAGTCATCGATTCGAAACCTTGCCCTCGAGATCGATTCGAACCGGTCATTCCTGGATCGATGCGAAGCAACGGGAAACGACCCACTCCATTCAGATCTCATCACTCCTCGACTCCATCGAGTCGACCCATTTCATTCAGATCTCGTCACTTCTTAGAATTTTCTAAGGCGAAGATAGTTCTATTTTCCTCATCTCGAATCGATCCCTTGAGTACCTGATTTGATTACAAGTGGAAGCGTGGACGAGTTCGATCGATTCGTGGTAGGCACGTCAGTTATAGCTTTGGGAAATCGATTCGAAGAAACAGCTGAAGCAATGGTAGAAAGTAAAAAGTGAGAAGTGAATAGGACCCCGGTATATATAGGGGAAATATGACGATTCGCCTCCCGGTATACCTGACCGGCTTCTACAGGTGAGAAAATCGAATCGAATCGATTCGTTGCGGTAAGTACAAATCCATTATAACTCACTACTTCAAATCCATCACAACACAGAGTCGTTCCACTGCTTCGAATCCATCCCTTAGTTCGAATCCATCTGGTTTCGAACCCTTTACAATGTCAGATCCATTCATGCAAGTATAGCGATGCAAAGTATCATCGATTCGAAGCTACATCGATTCGAAGCTTTCAGCAAAAGTTAGATTGGAGTCGTTGTGTCCTATCGACTTGAAGTACCGACTCCACGACCGTTAGCGTGCAATAATTCTGAAACTATCGCTTCGAATCGAACATCCAAGATTGCTTGTCTACCCTTTACACCGATTCAGGAGAGGATCGATACAAGAGGATGGCCATAAACAATCATGAAAGCAATGTTTTAACTCGAGTCTCAAATCGATTCAGGAGAGGATCGATGCAGAATTCGATAACAAACCGAACTGACAACGACTTGCAATCACGCAACGTTAGACAAGGGATCAAATGTTCGTCTCGTCATAACCCAAATAACTTACAGCCTATCACTATTGGACGACAATCGGCTATAGCAATACATAGTACAACTTTCAACAAAAGGTATGATAATTGTTCAAAGAGAAACTGTAGCTTTTCAAAGCACGTCATGTTTCCACAAGACGTACTTTGGGGGGCAAATGTTATCCCGCCTTTTGGCAAGACCGTGACACCAAGGACTAGACTAGAAACCAGTGACAGATTGTCTCGGAGATCAGTTACACACAAGGATCGCTATGGATATTGATGAAATTTGTCCGAGTCCAGATCGGGCTGCAATCGATAAGGCACGTCAAGCGGAGTAGTAGAAACCAACGTTCCGAATTTCAAGTCAATCCGAGTTCGTGCGCCCAAGATATCATCGACGCAATTGAAGGGCATAGCCATAAGTTCGCCTCCGTTTGGTTCGAATCGACTAAGGGTCGAATCCATCAAAATCGATGCCAACAAGTTTGACTCGGTCTACTTCGAATCCCTTTTGAACACACATTGGTCCCAAAAGCCTTCTTATTCGAATCCATCGGACGGCTAAGCTTCGTATCCACCATCCAAGGCAGCATGTTCGACTCGATGGAAGTTTCCCCTGGTCACTTCGAATCCACGAGGGGAACTTTGGCTTCGACTCCATCAAGCGGGGCCTAGTTCGAATCCATTAGGCTATCACTTCCTTCGAATCCACAGAGCTGCAGATACTTCGAATCCACACTGCTTGAAGCAACTTCGAATCGATCGACTTTAACGCACCTAGATCGATTCGAACAGACCTTCGTTCATTCGATTCGAAGAGGGATGTCTTCGAATCCACTACCACGAATCCACCCAGTCAAAGCGGCGAAGAACATGGAGTCGACCCAGTCAATCCGGAGTGAGAAGCGGATCGATGCAAAGCATGCGCACCACGCCGTAGTCTTCGCATACAGGAGGATCGATTCGAACGAATCGATTCGAACGTATCGATTCGAACGACTCCAGGAAGCGAAAAACACCTACTTGAATCGATCATAACTCGAGTTCTACAAGTCCAAATGCCATGAAATTTTCACAGAAGCTTAAGCACATGATGAAGAATGTCCACACCAAATTTCATCTCGATTGGATGATTTCTTGATCGATTCGAACCAAGGGTCGAATCGATCCCAAAGTGGGCCCGGATCTCCAGATTTCGGCCATGTGGGCCCCCTGACGTACCAGAACTGGTCTCCCCTCATTTTAGGCGAAATATCAGCCTCCTACACCTATAAATAGAGCCCCTAGTCATTCAGAAAAGGGGTCGGATAATTCTAAGTACTAAATAGCGTCCAGATTCTGCCAGATTTACTCCAGAACACCACCGCTACTTTAGATTGAGACTTAGCTGAAATGACCCTCCTCTTTCTACCTTAATTTCATAAGGATTTTTTTTTTTAGAGATGATATATAGATATATCATTCATAACAAATATATTTCCCAAGGTCATTTTCTTTCTCCAATAAACAAAATATATCCAGGATCAAAATAATTTACCAATATAAATATATCAGTTTAATTCCTAAAGATATGCACATACATATGAAGATGTATGTGTTCCTCTTGTTTAAAATCAGAGTATGTTTTTAATTCCATTTGTTAAACAAGAGTAGGCTGTTTGGTTTGGATTAGTTTGGATTTGAAGAAATCTGCATATAGTTAATTACCTTGTTCTTTTGAATATTTGTAACAAGTCAGCAAATCCTATGCATATTTAATTTATATGAACTTGCTCATTCTAATTGATAGATTTTCATATCAATTTACCATGACAGTTAAATCTCAAGATTCTTGAGATTTTTATTTCAGATCATGGATCAAAGGTATTGATATTTGGCTAATGCCAGAAATGATATAGTCACTTATCATTTTCCACTTATACACTTTCTTTAAAACCTTCTTATCTTGATTCAATTTATACAACTTGTCTGTTACAATCTTAACCTAGATATCACGCTGTAGATTTATCATTTACATATGAATTTACTATGACAAGGTTCTAAACTTCAGTGTATATGGAGTGTTGCCAGGTTTTGTTTGTTCAAACCAGTTTACATTGCTTATCTGTCTTAGTCTTTTAAAGATGATTGTGGTGGAACAATTGCTAAATGTACTAAGCTTTTGAAATGCATTTTTATTTTCAAAATACAATCTATCATGATCAACCAATACTTCATTTATTTGAAGCTGGTTAACTCATGTATCCTGTATCTGCTACACACTAGTTCAAAGCAATGGAGATACCATTCATTGCATTCTGTCTGAAGCTTTTAAAAACATTTTACTTTTCTCAATACGATTCAGAAATGAATTCAAACTTATTTACAAAGCATTTCAGTAAAAAGAAACTAAAATCCTTATAAGTTTACTTCTAGCTAAATCCAGATTTTATTCTAAAACTCAGTGCTCTGTTATGTCTCAAGATTAGCTAATACATAATATAAATTATGCAAAACAGTAGCTCACCTACATATGCATATTTCTTTTCCAGGCATCCATATCAATACTTAATATCATTTCCTTGTTCCCCACTCAGATATTTCTTTTAGATTTTAAACCTTAGTGCATAACAATATATTTAACATGATACAACTAGTCCATCTAACCATAATAGAATTCATTACATAGCATCAGAATCAAACTCAACTATCTCACGAATACATGTAAATAACATCATCTTAAACTCTTAAAAAAAACTACAGGCATGTTCACTCAATTCTTTTCCATCAGTCACAACTTCACTTTCTACTAAAGCTTAGTACTCCCTGCAAGAACATTAGAGGCTGTCTCATTTTAAAGTGAGACACCCCCATATGCCATGAGCAAATAAGGGTCAGATCTATGATCTGGTATGAGCAACATCAAAATATTCATGATATTAAGCAACAGAGAATGTAAGAGTACTAACTTGTTATTTAAGCAAATTTCTGCAATCAATTACTTTAACATGGTATAAATAAGTTGATTCAGGTATGATATATTCATCTATCATTCTTCACTTGCATACATAATCATGCAAACATAATTATCTATCTGCAACATTTGCATTCACTGGAACCATCATGGTTCCATACCAACCAACCTAAGAAATATTCATATTCCTATTTCTTCATTTACAGGTTGTCTAATTCAATTTAAATTCCTGCCTCATCTGCTATTAAGGAATCACAGGGACACATTGCAATGAACTAATTCACATCATTGCACAAAGATCTCAGGGCTTAAACAAACCATGTGCCAACTTGCATACTTCAAATATGACAAGCATTCCAGCATCCTTCTTGGCCTTCCCTTCCCTAGTTTATTTACTAGTGTATTGACTTAAATCCTATCATCAAATAAGCTAAGTGAACATGTCACTGCAAACATGGAAACATCCATAATCTTTCCTAGCATAATTCTCCTCAGAAATAAGCAGACAGTTATTTCCTAAATGAAGTCAATATGTCTTGATCTCAGTAAAATATAAGAATATTTTCATCTGTAAAAGAGGCATGGCATGTTCTTATTATATTGATATGCAAGCCTTTATGATTGATTCAGATTCAAGATCTGGTTCAATCATAATTTTAGCTTATGAGCTTCTCTTTTTTTTTCGATTTGATTAAGGGCTCAGCACTTAGAAAATTTCTATTGCACCCTTAACATCTTTCTTTTCAAGCCTCAGCACTTATACCAAGTATAATGCAGCTCCCAACATTTTTTTTGTAAAGTTTCCATGCCATAGATCTATAACAGTTGAGAGTATTCTCTATATAATTTTAAGATTCTGGACTTTAACATTTTTGAGTAAAAATAAAACAGTATGATACACATCCAAAGACAAATGTCTCAACCAATCAAAGATCACCAAAATCATCCATATTAAATCATATCAGATTTAAAATAAGACATCCAAAAAGCATTGATGAAATCATATACATCAAAACCAGAAATATATATAAATGGCAATAAAAGGTGGCTGCCTCATCTCAGGTCTTAATGCCATGAACTCAGTGAGGTTACTCACCTAAATATTTCTTCTTACTGATCCTGAAAACCCTTGTATGTGTGTTTTCTCCTTCCTTCCAATATTTCTCTTCCTTTCTTATTTTTGTGCAGCTCGGGGTAAAGATAATTCTACTGGCTAAAACTGCCTATTTATATGCATTTTTCCACTAGGGTTTTGTTAAAACAGAATTCCATTTCTGTCCTGGCTAGCATCATGCATTGTGTTTGCATTTTCTCATTTTTATCCCTAATTACCCCCGGCCATATTAACCAATTAAAGGCTGCATTTTCTTTTCTTTACTTTTTCAGAAAATGGCCACTCACCTAGTCATGTTAAAAGTGTGACTACTATATTTTATATTTTAATTATTTCTGAGAATCCCCTTTGCTATTTTTGCCTACACAAGCCTATTGACTTGTATTACATTTCATGTCATTTTAATGTTTCCTTTTTATTGTTTTTCTTTAACACTTTCTGCTCACAGAAAATATACAGGTGCATAAGTGTACATATTTTTATTTGATCCCCCCCCCTTTTTTTTTACTGAAAATATCTATACACATATGTTTTATATTTTTAATTTCAGTATACAAATATATTTCTAATCTCACCATGTGCACATATTCAATTTTTACTGGGAATATTAAATTTTCATGCATAAAAAAAAACATCTTTAATTTGATTAATAATCTACATTTCAAAATCACATTTGAAATGCTTCCTTGCTCAGTTTATTTATTTTATTATCATCATCATTTTTTTTTCAGAAATTTTTGAATCTTTTCCTTGTGCCATTTCCAGTGTGCATGTGCCCACATATCCTTGCACATTATTTATTTCCAAAAATTTCACCATATTTAAATCTAAATATTTCAAAAATTAAATCATTTTATAAAAATGATTTTTCACAAAATTTTGGGGTATTACATTCACCCCTCCTTTTAGGAATTGTGTCCTCACAATTTTTCTAACATTTATAACAAGCATCATCTTCTTTTCTGAAAACCTATCAAACATATGCATAAGCAAACAAATTCAACCACAGCAACCATACATATATATATAATTCATTAATAAATATATTTCTCAGGGTAAATTTTTTTTTTTCATAAACAAACTTTATCCAAGATCAAAAATTTTACCAATATAGATATATCAGTGCAACCACAAAAATATGCACACACATATGAAGATGCATGTGCCCCTCTGGTTTAATCAGGTTATGGCAAACAAGAGGTTACAGTGATTGATTAAATTTAATCAATCCCCACATAGATTAATTTCATTTTATTATTTAAGTAATGAAAATCTTATTCATATAGGTAATAGTATGGTTTTTATTCTTTGATAGCTTGTTGGATTCTCCATGAAATATGATTCATAGAACCCAGATAATTATGTTATGATTATCTGTAAAATCAATTGTATAGTGTCTGTGCTTTGAAAATGATATAAGCTTATATCATTTTCTATGTTTGCTTTCTTATAATATCTACCTTATATGCAAACTCATGTCTGGGATATTCTTAAGTGAATCATCATATTCCAGAAACTTGTTTCCTTGATACCAAGGTACTAGGCTAAATGAAATGCAGTCCGGGGTGAGTTTCCTCACACATGGATACTTAGCAAATAAAATATGGATTAAACAGACTTTCTACTCCTATCTAGAGGCTGTTGTCCCTGAAAAAAGCATTTGAAGCTGCCTCATTTTAAATGAGACACCCCAGATGCTATTAGCACACTAGGGTCAGACACATGTCTGGTATGAGAAAATTCACAAAAACAATTAATTAATTAGGTTAAAATCAAGTTAAGTACATATACATAAAGTTCTGCCCTTTGGAAACAGGTAATACTTGTGTGCATGCTCTGTGTCATTGTGCATGTGCATATTTTAATCTTTCTTTCCAAAGACTACATATATAAATATGGTACATACATTCAAGCATACAATTCAATCATAGTCAAACAATCATTCACACCAAACAGGAAAATAACCAATATGAGTTAAATCATTTATTCCATCCTCATATTTCAATTCTGGAAAAACTCTAGTTTCCTCATCATATCAAATATTTTTCCCTTGGTATATTTATCTATCCTTTAAATTTTCATGGCAATCCAGTCAGTGAGTCATTCCACTAAAATAAGCATTCATCTCATAGCATTCCTCATCATTCATATAAATAAACAGAGGCAATTAAGCAATTTCAAGTATTGGTACTTATTAAAACATGTTCTTGCAATTTAGAAGAGGTATAGACAACTAGCATTGGTTTATGGCTCTATTGGGAATATTATGTTGCAAAACATCTGTGCTTTAGTTAAACTCAGATTGGCTAAGCTTCCTAAATCACAAAATATATTTGCTGGGTGGATATTGTATATATATATATTTTTTTTCTGAATCAAGAGTATCAGCACATAGGCAAGCCTATTACACTCCTAATTCCTTTTTATTAAGCCTCAGCACATATACATATGTATATTGCAGTCCATAAGCTTATCAATTCTTCTGGGTTGAGCCAAAACTAACACTACTTGCTTATATCATCATTTTTTTTTTGGGTATTTATTTGTTTCTAACCAGTATCATATTAAAAAGAGATCTGGGTTTCAAAGATACTTATGTATGCATGCAGATCATATTTAGAATATTCACAAAATAAAACAACTAGAACAACCATCTAGCATTAAAGCATCCTTAACTTCTGAAGAACAATCACATATACTTTTAAGAAAAATTCATTTATAACTGGCTGCCTTCATTAGGACTTAGTGCCATAAGTTGTTGAGTGAGTTTTCTCACCTAGTTCTCTTCTTTGCTTCCTTAATTAATTGATGAACTTCTGCCTTTAGCCTCAAGCTCTTTTCCTTCCCTTGCCTTATGATTTCTATGGTGTTTTTTTTTCCTTTGTCTACAATCATGCTAAAAATGTGACTTGATTTGTTATTTATCAAATACTCTTCCCAATTCTGCCTATATACTAAAATATGTCTGTATATTTTATTTTTATTAATTTGAACTCTAGTATTTTATTAACATATATATATATATAAGTCTTACTGAAATAATTAGTACACCTATATATATATTTATACATCATTCTGTATTGACACACACATGCACATGTACACTCAAAAATATTCAGTAGCATGCATATATGTATATTTACTTATGCATACAGCTTTTAAGGATTTAATCTATATATATATATATTCCCATACATATCAATATGTATTTATTCTTAGAGTTCAGGGATTTTAGCTTTAGTTCATGTGCATTTCCTGTGCACACATGTACACACATACTGATACACTATCAAGCTATATCAATTCCCTTTCAAAATTTATTTAAAAATTATTTTGAATTTATTTATATTTTTCAGAGTAAATTCCTAAAATCTTGGGTCATTACATACACCCCTCCTTTTAGAAATTGTGTCCCACCATTTTCCTAAGCTTAAAATGAATTTTAAACTTAATTCAGAGAACAAGTACATTCTCACCCAAATAGATTTTTAGTTCTATAATAACTAAAAATATATGCATCTAGAATAAAGAAAACAATCAAAAATCAGAATTACCTTTAATCCGAAAATAGCTTAGGATAATTCATCCTAACTTTGTCTTCTAATTCCTATGTGCAATTTCTAGGATCAAGACCCCACTGTACCTTTACAAGTTTCAAAGATTTATTTCTACCTTCAGAATTAAATCTGGTTGAAGTGTCATTAAGCTTAACTTCCCTTAGTCTTGACAAAACTAAATGCAAATGATTTTTATGCTCTTCCACTATCTTGGAATAAATCAAAATGTCATCAATAAAAAATCAGTACAAACTTGTCTAAATAATCTCTAAATATTCTATTCATTAAATCAACAAAATATGAAGGAGCATTTGCCAAGCCAAATGGCATAACCATAAATTCATATAAGCCAAATCTTGTGTTAAATGCAGTATACTTAACACTTGAGTCTTCAACCTTCATTTGATGGAATCCTAATGCTAAGTCTAGTCTAGAAAATATTTTTAGCTTCACTGAGTTGGTCAAAGAGATCATCTATTCTAGGCAATGGGTATTAGTATTTTATGAGTACTTTTATAATTACTATTTTCTTATATAATTTATTTCATCCAAAACAAACAGACATAATACATTTCTATAATACTTAACAATCAATGCAACCAAGTGCTCTGATACCAACTGAAATGACCCTCCTCTTTCTACCTTAATTTCATAAGGATTTTTTTTTAGAGATGATATATAGATATATCATTCATAACAAATATATTTCCCAAGGTCATTTTCTTTCTCCAATAAACAAAATATATCCAGGATCAAAATAATTTACCAATATAAATATATCAGTTTAATTCCTAAAGATATGCACATACATATGAAGATGTATGTGTTCCTCTTGTTTAAAATCAGAGTGTTTTTAATTCCATTTGTTAAACAAGAGTAGGCTGTTTGGTTTGGATTAGTTTGGATTTGAAGAAATCTGCATATAGTTAATTACCTTGTTCTTTTGAATATTTGTAAAAAGTCAGCAAATCCTATGCATATTTAATTTATATGAACTTGCTCATTCTAATTGATAGATTTTCATATCAATTTACCATGACAGTTAAATCTCAAGATTCTTGAGATTTTTATTTCAGATCATGGATCAAAGGTATTGATATTTGGCTAATGCCAGAAATGATATAGTCACTTATCATTTTCCACTTATACACTTTCTTTAAAACCTTCTTATCTTGATTCAATTTATACAACTTGTCTGTTACAATCTTAACCTAGATATCACGTTGTAGATTTATCATTTACATATGAATTTACTATGACAAGGTTCTAAACTTCAGAGTATATGGAGTGTTGCCAGGTTTTGTTTGTTCAAACCAGTTTACATTGCTTATCTGTCTTAGTCTTTTAAAGATGATTGTGGTGGAACAATTGCTAAATGTACTAAGCTTTTGAAATGCATTTTTATTTTCAAAATACAATCTATCATGATCAACCAATACTTCATTTATTTGAAGCTGGTTAACTCATGTATCCTGTATCTGCTACACACTAGTTCAAAGCAATGGAGATACCATTCATTGCATTCTGTCTGAAGCTTTTAAAAACATTTTACTTTTCTCAATACGATTCAGAAATGAATTCAAACTTATTTACAAAGCATTTCAGTAAAAAGAAACTAAAATCCTTATAAGTTTACTTCTAGCTAAATCCAGATTTTATTCTAAAACTCAGTGCTCCTATATGTCTCAAGATTAGCTAATACATAATATAAATTATGCAAAACAGTAGCTCACCTACATATGCATATTTCTTTTCCAGGCATCCATATCAATACTTAATATCATTTCCTTGTTCCCCACTCAGATATTTCTTTTAGATTTTAAACCTTAGTGCATAACAATATATTTAACATGATACAACTAGTCCATCTGACCATAATAGAATTCATTACATAGCATCAGAATCAAACTCAACTATCTCACGAATACATGTAAATAACATCATCTTAAACTCTTAAAAAAAACTACAGGCATGTTCACTCAATTCTTTTCCATCAGTCACAACTTCACTTTCTACTAAAGCTTAGTACTCCCTGCAAGAACATTAGAGGCTGTCTCATTTTAAAGTGAGACACCCCCATATGCCATGAGCAAATAAGGGTCAAATCTATGATCTGGTATGAGCAACATCAAAATATTCATGATATTAAGCAACAGAGAATGTAAGAGTACTAACTTGTTATTTAAGCAAATTTCTGCAATCAATTACTTTAACATGGTATAAATAAGTTGATTCAGGTATGATATATTCATCTATCATTCTTCACTTGCATACATAATCATGCAAACATAATTATCTATCTGCAACATTTGCATTCACTGGAACCATCATGGTTCCATACCAACCAACCTAAGAAATATTCATATTCCTATTTCTTCATTTACAGGTTGTCTAATTCAATTTAAATTCCTGCCGCATCTGCTATTAAGGAATCACAGGGACACATTGCAATGAACTAATTCACATCATTGCACAAAGATCTCAGGGCTTAAACAAACCATGTGCCAACTTGCATACTTCAAATATGACAAGCATTCCAGCAGCCTTCTTGGCCTTCCCTTCCCTAGTTTATTTACTAGTGTATTGACTTAAATCCTATCATCAAATAAGCTAAGTGAACATGTCACTGCAAACATGGAAACATCCATAATCTTTCCTAGCATAATTCTCCTCAGAAATAAGCAGACAGTTATTTCCTAAATGAAGTCAATATGTCTTGATCTCAGTAAAATATAAGAATATTTTCATCTGTAAAAGAGGCATGGCATGTTCTTATTATATTGATATGCAAGCCTTTATGATTGATTCAGATTCAAGATCTGGTTCAATCATAATTTTAGCTTATGAGCTTCTCTTTTTTTTCGATTTGATTAAGGGCTCAGCACTTAGAAAATTTCTATTGCACCCTTAACATCTTTCTTTTCAAGCCTCAGCACTTATACCAAGTATAATGCAGCTCCCAACATTTTTTTTGTAAAGTTTCCATGCCATAGATCTATAACAGTTGAGAGTATTCTCTATATAATTTTAAGATTCTGGACTTTAACATTTTTGAGTAAAAATAAAACAGTATGATACACATCCAAAGACAAATGTCTCAACCAATCAAAGATCACCAAAATCATCCATATTAAATCATATCAGATTTAAAATAAGACATCCAAAAAGCATTGATGAAATCATATACATCAAAACCAGAAATATATATAAATGGCAATAAAAGGTGGCTGCCTCATCTCAGGTCTTAATGCCATGAACTCAGTGAGGTTACTCACCTAAATATTTCTTCTTACTGATCCTGAAAACCCTTGTATGTGTGTTTTCTCCTTCCTTCCAATATTTCTCTTCCTTTCTTATTTTTGTGCAGCTCGGGGTAAAGATAATTCTACTGGCTAAAACTGCCTATTTATATGCATTTTTCCACTAGGGTTTTGTTAAAACAGAATTCCATTTCTGTCCTGGCTAGCATCATGCATTGTGTTTGCATTTTCTCATTTTTATCCCTAATTACCCCCGGCCATATTAACCAATTAAAGGCTGCATTTTCTTTTCTTTACTTTTTCAGAAAATGGCCACTCACCTAGTCATGTTAAAAGTGTGACTACCATATTTTATATTTTAATTATTTCTGAGAATCCCCTTTGCTATTTTTGCCTACACAAGCCTATTGACTTGTATTACATTTCATGTCATTTTAATGTTTCCTTTTTATTGTTTTGCTTTAACACTTTCTGCTCACAGAAAATATACAGGTGCATAAGTGTACATATTTTTATTTGATCCCCCCCTTTTTTTTTTACTGAAAATATCTATACACATATGTTTTATATTTTTAATTTCAGTATACAAATATATTTCTAATCTCACCATGTGCACATATTCAATTTTTACTGGGAATATTAAATTTTCATGCATAAAAAAAAACATCTTTAATTTGATTAATAATCTACATTTCAAAATCACATTTGAAATGCTTCCTTGCTCAGTTTATTTATTTTATTATCATCATCATTTTTTTTTCAGAAATTTTTGAATCTTTTCCTTGTGCCATTTCCAGTGTGCATGTGCCCACATATCCTTGCACATTATTTATTTCCAAAAATTTCACCATATTTAAATCTAAATATTTCAAAAATTAAATCATTTTATAAAAATGATTTTTCACAAAATTTTGGGGTATTGCATTAGCATTTAAATTCAGTTGTACAACAGTATAAAGAATTGTAATCTTCAAGTATCGATCAATAAAATCATCAAAATTCATAGTGGACGTAGGCTACAAAGCCGAACCACTCTAAATCGCTTGTCTTTGCACTTTACATTTTTTGTTTGGAGTTTTTGTTAGATAATCCACCGCGTTAACTTTCATTCTTCGCGTTTATCTCTTCAAAGACTTCCGAAGAGTGTTGTGCCCATTTTTGGTACAAACAGCATGTAAATAAAATATGCAAACGAGCCTAGATGCAAATCGAAAATATTTGACCTTTATTTATCAAAATCTTAACTTTTCTCTCCCATTTTTGTTATCAGCAAAAGAGTAATAGTGTTAGAAAAATAGAGATAAAGTGATAGACATTAATACAACATTAATACTCAATTGAGTATAAATATTAAATTTCAATAAAAAAATCAAACAAAAATTATGAATACTCTGTTTGACTCATATTCCACTTTAGAATGATATGGATAATGTCATCATATAAAACCATATAGTTGTGTCTATTTGTGGTATATTTATATCGGGAATTTGAATATCTACTAACCATGCATAACCGTTAGGACTTTTAAATGAGATTAGTAGTATTCCAAAATTTAAAAAAATAAATAAATTCAAGTATCTTCTAACCATGCATAACCGTGAGGACTTTTAAATGGGATTAGAATCAACTTGTCTATTTAATTAATCAATTTTGATATGCATTCCATACATGCATAACCGTGAGGACTTTTAAATGAGCATAGAAGCACATAATCAAAAATCCAAGTAATTCACCCATGCATAACCGTGAGGACTTTTAAATGAGAGTGAATACTTTGGATGTTTTTATTTAAAAATAATAATAAAATGAAAAACAAATGATTCCTGTTTAAAATACCACATATTGACATTCTATATTGGATTTTGATGAGTGATGGTTGATAGAAATATGATAGAATTAGAGATGGTCATGGAATTTTTACCAAACAAAAGTTTTCATAACTCTTGTTTAAATTTCTAAAGAAATTTACTAATTATACTGTCTCAAGTTATAATATATGATTAATATCAACACTCATCACTTTTTCAATCATTATTTACCTTTTCGATAATTAGTAGGGGGTCAGATTAGTTAATGTAGTGATTTAAAATCTAATTCAAAGATAATTATCAAAATTTTCAAAATGACTAATCTGAAACAAGGTCAAAAATGATTTTCTAGAAGGGATTTTATAAGAAAAATGTCTGCTATTTGAAAATTATTTCAAGTGAAAAATATGCAGATATTTCCTTTGAAAATGTGATGCAGCTAATGGATGTCTCATCATAAATCACGTTCCAATAGTAATTTTTCTATCAACTAGATTACCAGTGTAATCTGCACCTGAATTTTCCTTCAACTCAAGATTATCATTAATTGAATGTTATGGACCAAACTGTGAAGTTGCAACAATTTCTTGAAATCCTTTTTACAACATTTAAATGAAATTCTTTTGGATTTTAATTGAAGCCGTGCCAATAAACAAAAACCGTGAAAATAAAGTCAGCCAAATGTATCATCAACCAATAGAACACCATCATTAATTCAAACTAATCTATATGAGATAGTTCAAAGACTCAAGAGATTTTTGAAGTGTTCTTGACATAGAAACTTAATTGGCCAACAATTTTGAAAAAGTCAGAATCATTATCAACATTTATTTCTTTATTAACGACTGGCTGATTTAATTCAGATTATGGTGCATATCATCACATTTAATATATCGTTCAAAATAAATATACCATTACCTGTTTTACCTTTACGTTAATTTTTCGTTCTTGCCCTATTGTGATTTTCCCACCTTTATACTAGGCTAAGGAACTGTGATTTGTCGCCCGTTGTGTTCCTGGAACAGCCAGAATCCAAGTAACACAGTTAATGTTCCTTAGCCTGCCACCACACTTACACGATAAAAGGTTTTTGTGACCTATTTGTTTTTTTAGGTCCACGGTTGTTAGTGGCAAAACATTTTGAAAAATAATTTTGTAGAGACCCAAAACTATTTATATATGTTCCTTTCGGCACCCAGATTTGTTTAACTTTGAGGGATTTTATATCTGTGCCTTTTGGAACCCAAATTGGAATTGTTTTCACATTTTTGGGTCTATACCAACAAATATTTTGATTGTGTCCGTTTTTCCACAAATTGTGCACTTAGAATTTACTTGATTAAATTTTCCATTAATACGTTTAGGGTGAATATACCCAAGTCCTTGTCTATCAATATTAACTGTTTGTTTTCCTAATAGCATATTTAATGATTTTTCGCTTTTGGAAATTTTTTCCAAAGTTGTAGTCAATTGTTGGACTTGTGTTTTGAGAGATTCATTTTCGTTTAATAATTGAGTGCACCTTTTAACAGAATTTTCTCTCCTTGTGTTTTCACTCTCTTTTAAAGCCAGAATTTCATTTTCAAGTGATTTTATATTAATTTCTGATTTTTTAATTTCTTCTTCAAACAATGGACACTTGTCACACGTAGGGAACTTGTTTTGATAGTTTTTAACTAATTGTTCAAGATGTTCATTTGCTTCTATCAAACTATCTCTTTGTGATTCAATTTTAGCATATTTCTCCCTAAGACGTTCAAAGCACCCATTTACCTCGTGAAAATATATAAGTAATTCTGAATGAGTAAGTTTTGATACCTCACTTGGCTCGTCATCATCACTGTCAGTTATTTCACCATGAAGACACAAATTTGCTTTTTCACTCTCACTGCCAGTGCTATCACTTCCATCTTCATCGCTTTCATCCCAAGTAGCTACAAAAATTCTCCTTTTAAGTTTCTTTCCTTGGCTGAGTCGATTTTGGGGACAATTTGGCTTGATATGACCAGGTTTACTGCACTTGTGACAATGACTTTCTGCTCTTTCGGGTTGTCTAGTGCTTTGTTTATTCTGCTCCTTACTTGATGATTTTTGGCTGGATTGCCATATTTGCGATTCCACTTTTTGAATCTTCTTATTAATAGTGTTAGTTCTGCTTCACCATCATCATCATCATCATCTTCACTTTCAGTTGTCCCTTTAAGAGCTATAGATTTCTTTCTAGTGTCTCCTCCTTCATGCTCTTTCTTGAATTTCATCTCTAGCTCGTAAGTGGTGAGGTTTCCGATGAGTTCTTCAACTTTCATATGTTTCAAATCTTTTGATTCTTGAATGGCAGTCACTTTGGCTTCAAAACTTCGTGGAAGGATTCTGAGGATTTTTCGGACTATCTCCAATTATGTGTATGATTTTCCAAGAGCCTTTGATTTGTATACGATATTGGAAAGTCGTCCGTACATTCGACATTTTCTTTCTTCACCATTGTGAAGTTCTCATATTCGCTGCTTAGCATGGCAAGGCGAGATTCTTTGACTTGAGACGTTCCTTCATGAGTTACTTCGAGTGTGTGCCATATTTCCTTCGCAGTTGAACAATGTGAGACACGATTAAATTCAAAATGATCTAGCTGAACAGATAATAGAATTCATAGCTTTAGCGTTAGCATTTTGTAATTTATTTTCTTACTCTGTCCATTGGTCCTTCGGTTTATTTATTTCCTGATTATTTACAATTATAGTTGGTGCTTTATACCCTGTCTCAACAATATCCCAAGCGTCAATGGTTTTCAGAAAAATTTCCATCCTATTTTTCCAATAAGCATATTCACCATTGAACATTTGTGGTCTAACTATGGACTGACCCTCAGCAAAAGCATTATTAAACGAAGCCATTTTAAAAATTTAAATTTTTAAAACAAAAATTGGTTTTTGAAAAATCATATTTTTTAAAACAAAAATGGCTTTTGTTCCTAGCTCTGATACCACTTGTAGGATCGATTTCACCCTAGAGGGGGGGTGAATAGGGTGATACTATCAATTATAAAAATTATTGCGGAAGTTTATATAAAATAATCGCAACATAGATCACAGCAGAATAATAGCAGCACGGATAATAGCAGAATAAAAACAGAAAATAGAACACACAGATTTACCCAACTTCGGCAAAACCCTGCCTATGTGCTGCCCCCAAGGTTTCTACTAGAAATTAGATAGTCAGATGCTTACACAGGTAAACTCGCGACACCCGCTATCGACTAATCCTAACTCTACGCTCAAAACCCTGCCATAACTCAGCCACTGAGTTGCGAATTCTCAAACTACGCCACGTAGTTTGTCCCCTAGTCACACGACTAGAAATTACAATGGTTTAAAAGGAAAAATACAAATTTAAAAAGAAATTATAAAACAAAACCCTAATTTTTAAAACTAAGCCCAAATATGTATGCCGGCCCAAATAAAAAAATGATAGAAATTAAATCCCTTTTCTTTGTATAATTCGGCCGGCTCTTCTGTTCTTCGATCTTTTAAATGGCTGCTCGTTTTCTCTTTCGTTCGCTCTGAAATTAGGGCTTTTGAATAAATTGAAGATGCCGACTTTAGCTCGATCGAATGATGATTTTCATCTTTACTTTATCGATCGATGCTCTCTTCTCTTTGCACAAGGCTCCTTCAATTTAGATCGAGTTCGAACTTACTTCGGTATGTAATTTGTTACTTTTGCTTTACTGTTTTAGCTTGCTTGAACTCAATCCTAATTCGAGTTGAATGATTATTCTTTTTTGCTTAGACTCGAATGATTTAATAGCCGATGATGTTAATTGCTTATATAGGGTTCGAACCCCTTGATTTTCGTTCGAATATATTATTCGACTTCGTCTGATAATTTTAAGCTTGGTCATTTGATTATTCTTGAATGATGGTGATTTCTTAGGACTTGTTCAAATGCGTATATTTTGTGCTTGATTTTCACAGCTTCTATTTCTGACTTGGTTGATTTCCTTGATTGCCACGGCTTTAATTCTGAGCTGTTCGATCTTTTCCTGGTCACCACGTCTCTGACTTTGGTTTGATTCATGATTGTGACTTTATTTGAATTTGTTACACTATTTTAGTAACTGCTGTTAACAACAGTTTCTTTGTTCGAACTTGCAACCACGTTTTGATTTTCTTTGACACTGTACCTTGCTATTTCAGATTGAATTTGACCTTGACTTTGATAATGGTTGACTCCGGCCATTTTCTATCATCATTCGAATTTGTTATATTGTCGTTCACTGTTTGGTTAGACTTGGTAGAAATGCTGTTTCATTTGCAATTTGTAATTTGTCAAAAAAAATGTCGTCTGCATATATGTGCATGCATACATTTGTATGTGTGTATGTATGTATTGTTGAATTTGCACTGTATTCCATTGTTCACTTGTTTCTTGCTTCAACTTGTTTCCTGAACTGTTGTATCACTTATGCTTTCCATTATCATGTGTATATATATATGCATTGATGTATATATATATATATATATATATATATATATATATATATATCTGTGTGTGTGTGTCTGTTATTGCACTTTGACTTGAATTCAGTTGCATTCGAGCTAGTCTGCATTTGCTTTCATGATGCGGTGTCTTCATGTTATATTATATAGTCTTCACTTTTGAACTTCATGTGTAGTTGCTGTCTACATTCATGCCTTGGTTTCACTGCACTGTCTACTACCATACTATGCTATATTGTATTGTGTTGTAGTATTTGTGAAATGTTGGGTCTTGACTTTCTCGAGTCTGGTTGCATTTGAATTGAGTCAGTGGTGGTTGATTGTATGTTCACTTTGTTTTGTACTGGTGCACTTGCTTTTGTACACTGCCATGATTCATGTGTTCTTGTTTGTCTGGCATGTCATATATGCGTGTGTATTGAGCATATCCATCACTGCACTGCATATTGATCACTGTCACTTGCTCTTGCTTGGAGTTCAGTAGATTGTCTTCATTATTGACTGTTGCATTGCTCCATGTTGCATTTGTACGTGCTCTGGTCTAGTGCATTTAGTCCTTTGTGTTTGATCTATAAGTTGTTTTGAGTTAGCTTCCATTGGTGGCTTCACTTTGGTATAGTTCCATTTGTACTTGAGTCTGAACCTGGTTTGTAGCCAAAATTGATTGCATTGGTGTGTTGAGGTGTATGCATGTCTTGTATTTTATGGTGCACCACTGTTGCATTGACTTTGTACATATTGTTGAGTCCAGTCTGGTGCTGTTTTGGTCGAGACTGTGTTCTTATTTATCGAGTCACTTGAACTTGACAGTTTTGTATTGCACCTGAGTTGAATCCAGCTTGCGGCTCGGGTTTGACCTTGTGCTCGTGTCATGACCTTATTTTTATTGCACTTGAGTTGAACCCGACTTTTCATTTGGGTTTGACCTGTGCTCACCTGTCCCTGTAATTGTATCAAGTGTATATCGGTGTGCACGGCTTTGTGGCATATACAGTGATATACTGTACTAAGTCACAAGTTGTTCGCGTATGATGAATTCAAAATTAAATGATGACGAACAACCCAAATAACTGAGGCAAATAATATTTTCAAAATCACATTTTATTTTATACTGCAAAATATTTTCTTTTCAATTTTACTGCGTTAGTGTTTATTTTGCAGATTGCTCGGATGCTGGATTCAAGCTGGAATGAAGTTGAAGATAATTTTGACTGAACGAGTGATATGTAGTGAGGTGCATTTGTAAATGAATAATTGATTTAGTCAAATGTATATTGTAATTGAAAATTGTATATATATATAGTGAGAGCTTGAAATTGAACAATTCAAAATTGTAATAAATATTTGTTTGAATAAAATATCTGTTTGACTTTAAATTCTGTGTTATTTATTTTGTTCAGCAAATATTTATTTAATCTGTGAAAATAAAATACTACGTTGACAAATACATTTAAATGAATATATATATATATATATGTTTATTATCATCAAACAAAAATATATAGTCGCATATTCAACAGTTTCCAAAGTGTGGATTGAAGTATATAAACATAAAAAGATGGACGTGTTCCGATTGTTCATCGATCAACTCTAGTTTCTAGAGTGCAAACTGGAGTATAAACATAGAAAGATGGATGGGATTCAATGTCCATTGATCAACTCTAGTTCCTAGAGTGCAGACTGGAGTATAAATACAAAAAGATGGATGTGATCCGACCGTCCATCGATCAACTCTAGTTCTCAGTGTGTGGACTGGAGTATAAACACAAAAAAAGGACATGGTCCGACAGTCCATCAATCAACTCAAGTTCCCAGAGTGCGAACTGGAGTATAAACACAAAAAGATGGACGCAGTCCGACCATCCATCGACCAAATCTAGTTCCTGGAGTGCGGAATGGAGTATAAACACAAAAAGATGGACACAGTCCGACCGTCCATCGATCAACTCTAGTTCCCAAAGTGCGGACTAGAGTATAAATACAAAAAGATGGATGCACTCCGACCATCCATCAATCAACTCTAGTTCCCAGAGTGCTTACTGGAGTACAAACACAAAAAGTGGGCACAGTTCGACCATATGCTCTCCAACTCTTCCCCCAGCTTAAGGGCAAAGAGAAAATTCAAAGTGGATGCAGTCCGACAATCCGCTCCCTTGCATGAGCAAGGATTTTGCCAAAACACTCATCCCACTCTCAGGGTTCGGTGGAAGAAAGATTTAAATTAATGTGGATGCGGTATGACCATCCACGCATTGAATCCTGCCCCAGATACAAGGGGTAGTTTGAGAACCCATGTTTAAGTTGGATACGACCCAACCATCCGCAGATCATCTCCTTCCCATGATTCGACGTGAAGAACTCAAAGTAAGAGTGAACGTGATTCGACCGACCACTCTTCACCTTTCACCCCTGAATTGGGGGCAGAAGAAATGACTAAGGAAAATATGGTTCGATCATTTTTGGAATAACTCTAAGTCCCCAGAGCATGGACTGGAGTATAAACACAAATTGAGTGCGAGACCACCCCCAACAAGCTCTTATCCCTAGAGTGCGGATATGATTATAAATAAATAGATGAGTGTGGTTCGACCACTCATTATTCCATAAACTTCGACATGAACTTGACAAGAGGAGTATTAACTCACTACGGATGGAATTCGACCATCCATGAACTAACTCTGCTAACCAAACACTGGGGCAGGAGTGAAAATTACTGAAAGCTGAATACGACATCTTATTATAGCTCCGGCTTGGTGTTCTTTATGACTCAAGGCAACGACTGCAGGGAGGCCTTGACACAAAACCAATCGAAACGACATCCAAAGTTACAGGTGACCGACTATGTCGCACTATCGGATCAAGGGTCAATATCAATCTGCTCCAACCACAAATGGATGTGACGCGAACATCCACAAAATAACTACAGTCACCATAGCATGGACAGGAGAATAAACATCGAATTAGTGCAACTTGATCATTCACTTTCCATCACCTTCCTATGATCATTTAGGAGGAGTACGAAACCAGATGAACATGACTTGACCACTCTTAAGCCAACTCTATCCCTAGATCTGACATGATAATATGAATCAAAATGGGTGTGACTGACCGTCCAACTTTGAATGAATATGACACGATCATTCATACGCTGACTCTTACCATGATCCGACTTAAAGAGTGATACAAAACAGACGTGACTCAACCATCCACACTGATCCTTTTGATCCAATAGAGAGAGCATCAATCACTAATTAGATGTGACTTGACCATCTATTCTTCGGTCCTGCCTAAAATATGGCTATATCAGCACTAAGAGTAGACGTGATTGACCGTCCAGTACCCAACTCATGCTTGAGATCAAACGGAGCATCAAATTCTTTCGCTGAGAAGGAAAAACCAGAATATGCACAACTCAGCTTTCCATCAACTAGCTTATATAAAGCTAAAGAAGACATAATTTGCCTTCCTACTTATCGACATATGCCACATACTTGAGGGCACAAGCAAGAAACAAGATGAATAAGAACCAACCATTCATCATTCAACTCTCAGTTTTTCGAATTTAGGCGGAAAAAACTTAAATGTCCATGCAGAGCCTATATCGGCCTGAGACTGGGGGCAGAGGGGTGATTATCCACAAGCTGATTGCGATAGCTCAATACTGTGACTCATAACTAGTGTTTACATCGACTCGAGGCTATGGTCGAAAGGACGCCTAGAGATGAAATTGTTGAATCAATGCCCAAGCTCATAGGCATCTGACCATCACTCTAACCTGAATGACGAGTAACGGGTCATCAGTACATTGAATGGAAAGCACGTTACTCGAATATACAAGTAGATCGAGAGTCAAAGCAAGAGCCAACTATGTAGTTGTGCGCAACATGAGGCTGAACCCTACTCGACATTTGATTCAATATGCTTCTAAGCCCGACCTTCAGCCATTTACAGATAATAGCTCAAAGTATTTAGAGCCCTTAACTATCATACTTAAATAACTCATGACAAGACTATGGGATTCGACCGGAGTAACCGTCTCAACTAGATTTCATGTTGATTGTTCCGTGAAATAGTTACATTTGAACTCAAGGAATCCAAGGCTGCACCAACTAAGCTAGCGATTGACTTACGATCAACCATGGCAACCCATGATGGGTACTGAAGATCAGATCACACTTCAGTGCAACGAAGATGAAGGAATCAGCTGGCTTTCTCAGAACGAATCTTGATGTGTTCGCTTGGACCCATTCTGACATATGTGTGATCTCATCGACTATCTCGAGCCATGCATTGAATATTGACCCAAGACATGTCCCGGTGAAACAAAAGTGACATAGAAAAATCAACGCGACATGGATCTGGAAAAATTTGCTGCACTTAAAGAGGAGGTGGATAAACTAAAAAAATGGGTTTATTCACGATGTACTCTACCAAAATGGGTATCCAATCCAGTTCATATGAGGAAAGCTGATAGAAACTGGCAGACATATGTCGACAACTCTGACCTAAACAAGGCATGCCCGAAAGATAGCCTTTCCAGAGGATCGACCAACCAGTAGATTCAACCGCTATATATGAACTGCTTTCATTAATGGATGCGTACTCTGGATACAACCAGATACCGATGCATGTCCCCCACCAGAAGCATATCAGCTTCATTACCGATCTAAAGGCTATATTGTTATGTTGTGACGCTATTTGAACTAGATAATGCTGAAGCTACTTACCAGAGACTAGTCAACTGGATGTTCAAAGAACAGATTGGGCAACCAATGGAAATATATATGGATAATATGCTCGTGAGAGCACGACGATCAAACGACCGCATTGATGACTTGGCAAAGATGTTCAATTTCTCCAAAAATACGGAATGAAACTCAATCCCTTGAAATGCTCTTTCGATGTTGCGTCAGGGAAATTCTTAGGTTTCATCATCAATTCCCGTAGAATTAGAGCCAATGTCAAGAAGATTAAGGCAATCAGAGATATTCAAGTGCCAAAGACTATAAAAAAAGTGCAGGGCTTAAATGGGAAGGTGTTGCCCTAAGCCGATTCATTTCCAGAGCCGCTGATAAATGTATTTCTTTCTTCGACCTGATCAGAAGATGGAGAAGGAACTCTGAATGGACATAGGATTGTGTTGATGCATTCCAGGCTCTAGTAAACCACTTAAAGAAGCCTCCCATCTTATCCAAGCCACTGGCTCCTGAAGATTTATACATCTACTTAGATGTTTCAGTACACGCCATAAGCATCGCACTGTTATGCGAACAGAATCAGATCCAAAGACTGGTATATTGTGTAAGAAGGTAGTTGTAGTTGTTGAAAGAAACAACCTGAAGTTGGAGAAGCTCGCGTACTTCCTGTTGATTGCGTCACGAAAGCTTCTCCCTTACTTCCAGGCTCACCCCATCAACATCTACACTGATCAGCCATTACGGCAGGTCCTACAGTAACCTGAGCCGTCTGGAAGGTTGCTCAAATGGAATATCGAGCTAAGCCAATTCGCATGTATCTCCCTCGGAGAGCTATCCATGGAAAAACATTGGCAGACTTTATAGCCGAAATCACTGCACCAGACGACTCTCAGGAGAGCAGTGGGGAACCAACCAATCGATGGAAAATGTACACGGATGGAGCATCCAACGATCGGTGTTCTGGTGCCAGAGTCGTGTTAGTGACTCTTGAGGGAAAATCGATCTGCTACACCTTGAAACTCTACTTCCCTGTAATAATGAAGCTGAGTATAAAGCCTTAATCTCCAGGCTCAAAGTTGCTAGAGAACTAGGAGTGAAAACTTTACAAATCTTTTGTGATTCTCGGTTAGTAGTATGCCAAGTCAAGAGAGAATATTAGGCTAGGGGGTAGCGACTTGCTCCTTGTATCAGCTTGGTCCAATAGCTACTAGCAGACTTCGAATATTACACCATTACACACATCCCCAGAGATACAAAATGAGAAAGGCGACTCTCTGGCCAAGCTGATCAGTTCCGAGAACACGCAGCAAATAGACTTTGCCCCGATAAAAGTACTAGATGCTTCAAGAATCAACTAGATGGAGATTGTTTGGGTTATGGAGACGGACCCGGGAAGAAAGTCATGGGTGAATTCTATCAAAGGTTATCTGTAATGATGGATCCTTCCCGGATGGAGGAATGAAGAACGACGGATCTTCCAAAAAGCTTTACGCTACATCATCCAAGGAGGAGTCATGTAAAGAAAGGGTTTCTCTATTTCTACTACTTCGATGTATCGCCCATCATGAAATAAAACGAGTCTCGAAAGAAGTCCATGAAGGAGAATGCGACGATCACACCGGGGGCTAAACCCTGACAAAGAAATTACTCTGCTACGGGTATTACTCGCCAACTGTCAATCAAGATGTAGCTGATCACGCTAGACAAGACGAAGAGCGCTAGATGTTTTTAAAAAATTCCGAGAGCTATGCCGATGGAAATTACACAAATGGTCAATACATGGCCGTTTGCCACTTGTGGCATTGATATATCGGTTCCTTACCGATCTCTAAAGACGGAGCGAAGTACGCCATCGTAGAAGTTGATCACTTCACCAAATGGGCTGAAGCTGAACCTTTAGCCACGATTACGATGAAGAAAGTAATCAACTTCATTGTCTGGAGCATCATCTGTTGTTTTTTCCTTCCAAAAACCATCATAACTGATAATGGAACTCAATTCGATAGCGCTGAGTTCAAAGACATCTATCGTCGGCATCATATTGAAATTAGATTTGCGGTAGTTGCTCACCCTCAAGCAAATAGATAAGTTGAAGCTGTTGACAAAATCACAAAGTCCATTATGAAGAAATATTTGGAGAAGGCTAGAGGCAAGTGGGTGGATAATCTCCCATCAACACTATGGGCATAATGAACGACCCTCAAGTTCATGTGACCATAATCCATTTGCCCTTGCTTAAGGCTCTAAGGCCATCATCCTTGTAGAACTTGAAGTCCCTTCCCCTCGAGTGACTTAGTACGACCTATATTTCATTATAAAAAAATAAACATGGAATTGCAATCCGATTGCAATTAAACTATAAGGAATTGGAGATGACTCATGAGCATACAAACGTATCCTGGAGCCAATGATAAGAACGTGTACTTGAATGTGCACGTGTATATTCTAAATATTCGATTTCTTGAAACCAACAGAAATTGAATTTCACATGGAATTATTAGAGAAAATACTGGATCAGATAGCCAAAGCTTACTAGCCTCATAGAACTGGATATAGATGATAGGTGATAGGATACAATCTTGAATTTATACTATTGGAAATCGACCAATAGTCATGACAAACAGAAAGAAATGCAACTATCAGTAAAAGCGACTCAATGGAAGGATAACGACCATTCAATAAACTGAATGGAATCCTTTTCGACAATTGAAGTTTGTGCGACTCAAAGCACGTCATGTTCGAACAAAATGTACTTTGGGGTGGGGGAAATGTTATCCTGCCTTTTGGCAAGGCCGTGATACCGTAGATTTGGATAAAACGGGAGGTTATCTACCTTGAGAATCAATGATAAATAAGACTATGGACGATGGTCGAGCAGATTCAGATCGGGTCCCGATCAAGATGCAATCAATATAAAGTGACAATGAAGGCCCGATGAGGTTACATTTTAAATTTCAAGTCAATCGAAGTTTTTGTACACTCGAGTTATGGGCAAGTGAAGAATTTATATGGATCGATCTAGGACGATCCATAAAATAGCATAAATCGACAAAGATTGATCAATATATCAAAATTTACAAAGACAATGCACTTAAACTTTTAGAGCATCAATATATTAAAGAGTGGAGTCCACAAAAATATCATAGGTCAAGAATCTAAGGTTCAAGAAATAACGATCATTTTATGCCGATCGTTCCTAACGATCGGTATAATTCAGCAAGCAATCCAAATGCGACCAAGATTGATCTGCATCTTACAATTTGCAACTCAGAATAACTTCATACTTGAGGAGCAAGGTTTAGAGGCATATGGGACCTCCCATAAACGATCGCATGGCAATCAGAGGCAAAAATAACGGTCAGTATCATTTATACCGATCGTTCCAAAACAACATTATATGTCCACCGATCGTTATAGTGGGCCCCTCTGGATCTAGAGATCCTTCTAGTGGAATTTCAGCCCGATCCACGCATGTCTTCACCTATAAATACAATGACCATTCTCCATAAACTAGATCCTTCTTTCTACTGGCAAGGCTCTTACATTTTTATTCTTCACTCTTGTACTAAGGGATCCCAGTTGATTCAAACATTCTTGTAATCATAATCAAGTTCAAGATCAATAAGAATACGAAGCAGACGTAGGCTAAGATTGCCGAACCACTATAAAAATCTGCATGTTCATTTACTTTTTTGCCATGTTTTAATTTGATTCATCATTTAATCTCTACGAGATTTTATTGGGTGTGGATGCCCAATTTTTGCATCAACGAGAGATATTAGTGGAACTAATAGCAGAATATTAGATCTGAAGAAGTATTTGAATAGCCTTGATGAAATCAGCACCCACAATTTTCCATGAGTTTTAGAAGAATAAGCCATCAAACCGATCAGACCTCCACTACTGTCAGAGTTGAGAGGGAATAGAGCCTTGTTGACTTCGAAATCAGTAACTTGGATGACGATAAAACTAACTTGTTGAAAATCAATGCTGGGAAGATTCTGGGTATACAAAAAAGAGAGATTTGGTTTATGTGGGTTCGGATTAGCTAGTATGGAAGAGAAGTATTCTATAAAGGCATTATTAATGTCCTCGTTATCACTTATAAAGCAGCCATTCATATCATGTATACCATGTATTCATACCATCTTCTATGACTCCCAATAGGATTGCACGTTGGCAAATCTTATTTGCTGATTTACCATCTACTAGGCTATCTGCCTTGACGGGTCATTATGGTCTTTTGCACCCGTTGATTTTTAATCAGTTGTGGTAGGCCCCACACGATTTAGTTGCCTAACCCTCCTGGTTTCTTGCGCTTTTACCTTGTTATCCCATAGTCACCTTCTGGACAACATCTTTGGCACTACCTTCTTCCATTAGTTTTGTGATCTCATCTTCATGTTTTGTCGTTGGAACAGATTGTTTGAACATGGCAACGTGGGACAATGTCTTACAATTTGGGTTGCAATCCTTGAATCAGTCCGCTAGGATGGATACTAGTGGTCTAGTAGTAGTTTCAATACTTCGTACCATTCTCGTCAAGTGTTAAATTTTCTACTTTCGAAAACATATGACTTTCCAAGCAGCATTTTTTTATATTATATCATAGATAAATGTCATGTGTATTCAGCAAGCAATAATGCATTCAAAACACTTTAATTCAAACATAACAAAACACACATTCACATCAATATTAATGGGATATAATAAACTTGCATACACACACACACACATATAAACATATCGTGGGTAAAGAACACATCACAATCATATACTAGATTTCTAAAATCAAACAAGTATTTAAAATCACCCAAATTCACGCAAAGCATGCAATTCATTTATTTAACTTTCATTTCATTCATAGTATAAAGGAAAATTCATTATATACATAGTATAATTTACATATTAACTCTAGCCAAGTATAATCCATTCAAATTCAATCAAGCAAGTCAATCACTTAATTTAACAAAAGTATATTTGCATAGAATGGGTGAATTAAACATTCAATCACTTGCATCAGACTCAAACAAACTTTTAGTTGCCCACTTTAAACTTATATGTCATGGTTTTTTATAATATATATATATATATATATACTAGCATAAAGTTATTATACATAACTTATGACAGTGTATATTGCTAGGATGTGAGATTTGTTCAAATAAATATAATCTTTTCTAAAAATATTTTCTATAATATAATATCATTTGTTTTTTTGGAGTTACCTGAGTAAATTTATTCATCAATATCATTTTCTATATACGAAGTTTGTATACGCATAGTTGGTTTTTCATGATATAACCGTATATAGTTTGAAAGTATTTTTTTTTTCGGTTCTAGCTACTCCGTTTAGGAAGTAATTAGTACCTTTTTTAAAATATAGTAATATTTTTGGGCAAGCATATTATAATAACACGGAGAGGGAAAAGGCAAGTGTATCACATTTCAAGTTACAGAATAGTACATATGTATGTACATATATGACAGTGTTTAATTATGTATAGAGTAAATTTTGATAATACTATAAGTTTATTGAAGTGTAATAAATTAGGTTATGGTGGAAGAAGCGTGATGGTACTTGTATGCTAATATTTTATATTACCACTGCAATAGCAATTAACCATATAAATCTTCAGGGATACAAAGTATTGAAGGTTGTTCAAATTTTAGTATATGCATTATGGAAGATATGAGGCTTAGATCATCCGTTTAATTCTAAGGAGTAGTGGGTTAGTGGCATTTCATTTGTATTTTACTACGGAGGGTGTAGGCCTAAGTCGCAGGTTTTTTTTATTTTTTATTATTACTATATCGACGCGTTTGTAAATGCGTAGGTTTGTGTAGTGTCTGTATTATCATTATGCCTCAAAATCAAAAGTTGCATTATCAATTTAGCTAAGAGATTAGTTAGTGGGGGAGGGGGTCTAAGTTGGCTGTTCTTTTTCTATATTGCTGACTTAATAAACATATATGTTTGTGCAGTGTTAGTACTGTATGAAATTTTTTTGTGTAACTATTTACTTTAATATGGAAATGAAATTACCAAACCTGGAAATACTTTTGGCCAGTGATAGTGATAGTGAAAAAGGCAAAAGTATCACATTCCACATTTAAGTAATAGTATTTATGTAAGCATTATTTTTCTCCTATGTGTGTATGTGGAAAGGAAGATAATTTTCCATTATTCACCTTATTTTCAAATTTTAACTTGGGTTTTGTAAAGCTTGCAGTTAAGGAAATATATTAATAATTTTGTGCATGTACATGTAATTAATATTCAGAGAAACAAAGAAGCATGTATTATACTACTAATGCTCGTAGTTAAAGTGGTAAGTAAAATTTTATTGCATTCCACAATGATGCTCTTCGGCTATGCAAGTAGTAAATTTTGTTAACTTTTTAAATAAACATCGAAAAAGAAAGATGATAAATAAATAAATTGCATTCCAGAGGTAGATAGTGTTTAACTATGTATATAATAGATTTGTATAATATTTTTGTAGTATCGTTATGTCAAAAAATTGAAAATGAAATGTTAATCATTTTGGAAGTAAATTTTGTAACTATTTTATTTATTTATTTTTAACGTTGAAAGTAAAATACTTTCTTAGTTTGTTTTTTTTATAACTAATAAAACTTTGATTATAATAATATTTTAGTTTACTTGAATAGATATAGTTATAATTTTTGGCAAGAACATTAATAAAATACTGTTCACCTATGTACTTTTTTTTCTTTCTTGTGTGCAGTTAGGCAAGTATAGTATTAATTATGTGCACGTCTGAATAGTACTTAGAGATTAATTGGTAAGTTTAAAGTTTTTGCCTCTTATACATAAATGGTTATGCTTAACTGTAGAGAGTAAATTTTATTTGTTGTTTAAGAATAATTACATAAAAAGAGGCGGGTATAAATATATTATAAATATAATGCATCCCAAACATAGATGATACTCCTTCACTACGTATAGAGTAAATTTTGTCAGTTTGTCTAAATTTTATTCCTTATTACTTGAAGAGGTAATTTTCTTGTTTTGAACGGTTACAAAAGAATCAAGGAATCAATTGTAAATGATTTTAAGCTGATATTATGCATGCAATACCGATTTAAAAAAAGAAGTAGCCTTTCGTATATACATTAGTCTCTTTATACTCCTACTCTTATTACTTAGGAGTGATGTGTCATTTTTACATTAATCTGTTAGTTAAAAATTTTGAAAATAGAATTATTAAGGCTGCCACTACAAGGAAAATCGGCAATTGCGTCGGCAGAAAACCGACGCCGGCCGATTCTAGCCGACGCAAGCCGATTCTAAAAGCCAACGCAAAATAAGACGTCACCACCAGGCATTCGAGTCGGATTTTGCGTCGGCTTCGTCGCCACTTTAGTGTCGGGAAGTGACGGCTATATCCACGTGGCATTTTTTTCAAAATTCTGTTGGGCGTAACTTGCCTAACTTGCCAACGCAAGCCTGTAACCAAACAGCCGATTCTAGCCGATGCAAGCCTGTAACCAAATGGCTGACGCAAGCCGATTCCAGCCGACGCAAGCCTGTGTTCTGCTGTATGTAAACAGCTGCTGTTTTCGCCCTCAAACCACAATATAAACAATTTCCTTCGAACTATAACAACATTCAATCTTCCAACACAA
The DNA here is from genome assembly GCA_030737815.1 of Allium fistulosum. NCBI lineage: Eukaryota > Viridiplantae > Streptophyta > Magnoliopsida > Asparagales > Amaryllidaceae > Allium > Allium fistulosum. Next base: position 15,316,776 of record JASFAW010000014.1, read on the forward strand.
GTATAACACCAACCTCTAATCAATCAAACATAACATTCACAATTTTCCATCAAACAACAACTATATATCCAAAAACTTATCAATCAAACACAACGTTCACTAATATACATCATACTCAACAATACATATAAGTACTATCAAACAAATCATACATCATTGTCCTACTCATCATCATACATCAAACAACAATAAGTTCAACACAAAACGACGCCAAAACAATAAGCACAACCTTACCTACTCATCATCTCCAGACGCATCCTCTCCAGGCATTCTTCCATGCTCGCCAGGTATGCCGCGATATGCGCATCGAGATGCTGTGCAAAAGCATTGCTCTTCCGCCAGTCATTGATCTCCGCAACCTGCTGACGCAACAAAGCTATCTCCTCCTCTGCCTGGGATCTCCTGTAAGCCCTCTGGGATGACATCGCCTGTGAAATAGTTAATAGCTAGTTATAATTTATGCTTCATATCATATTAAATGTATATATTAGTTAATAAAGCAGTTTACCTCCATATTTCCATAACTATATCGCCTATTTCGCGTAGGCGGATCTATAACGGCGTCCCAAATATGGTTTGACTCCTCAACGGTCAACTCCTCACGTCCGGTGGTCTGCGCCACACGTGTCTGCTCTGCCTCATATGACTCCTGCGATTATAAATAAAATTTTGACACGAAAAAAATTTAATTTATGATTTTTTAGCTGTGAAATAAAGTATTATCAAACACTATCATTACAGATAAGCATGTTTACCATTATAGATTGAGATTTGGCATTTGTCCATCTATACGAAACATTGCCTTCCTCGTCTGTCTCCTCCACAGCATGTGTGGCAGTAAACAACTCAGCCATCGTAGGCTCGCGATTGTACTTCTTAGACTAAAAATATACATATGAATAAACAATTTTACCAATATGATTAAATAATGTTATAGATATTTATAAACACAATTTATAAATTTACCAATTCGTTTTTATGTTGCTGAAAAGATTTCGAGCCACCATGATGTACATCAGGATTCTTATTCCTGTTTTCGCGATTCCGCGTTGATATTTCCTATACATTTAAACGCAAGGTTAACTATATTAATGCAACTAATATACGAAATCTTAAAAATTTTAAATTACAATTCGAAAGTGGATAGCTTACTTTGAATTCAGGAGTATCCCAAAGCCGAAGAAACTCACTATATACTTCAGCGCTCATCCAACTTGGCTTTTTTCCCGCACTCTTTGCTTTAGTTATCGTGTTTCTATAATTTTTTCTCATTCTTTGATTCCAATGATTTCTAAACACATCTAGATCCTGGGGCTCAACACGTACGGCAGCCTGCATATTGAAATTAACTTGAATTATAAACATTCTATTGACATTCAAATCAAATAAAAATTTATACTTAATTACCATCAAATCTGCCCATATTGCGTTCTTTACAGGCGTTGGGATGTCGTCCCACCGTGGCCAACAGCCGGACATCCTACTCATAAACGCCTGTCTCGACGTTTGTAAAATGAAATCTGAAGGCTCCACCTCAAACCCCTGTATAAATTTTGATGTACATATTTAATATATTTTAAATAACATACTTGAAATATATTTGATACTTACCCTGCCATCTTCGGAACTAACTCAACAACGGGGCGTAAATCCGGCGCACTGCCACTGGCACCTGCGTCGGGAGAAGGAGAAGGTTCAGACCTACTGCCGTGTCTCCTGTAAGACATATCTGCCACAAACATATCATATCATATATCGTATATCATATCAGAACATATCATATCATATCATCGCATAAAACATTCCACTTGATTCAGACTTTAAATATTACATATGTCATAAAAATACATTATACAACATGCAATTCAAATATTTACATATGTCATATTCAGACTCTAAATATTACATATGTCATAAAAATACATTATACAACATGCAATTCAAATATTTAAAATTATCAGTCTTCGTCGTTCTCTGATTCAGACTCGGTCTCGTACTCTATATCGTTTTCTTCAACACTTTCAAATGCATCTACCAAAACATTTGATTCATCATTCAACAACCCTACATCAATGTCATCGGTTATTATTACTTCAGTATTTGGCTCAAGATCCGCTTGATACGCTGTTTCGTCTGGAATATTATTTCCATCAAATGTAAATTTTGCCTTTGTTTTAAAAACAGCCGACCAATCCGCTTTATCTCTTTTCAAGGATGGATACGGAGCAAAATAAACCTGTAACGCTTGCTTGGCCAATACGAAAGGATCGTATTGGCCGTAATGTGAGGTATGTTTTATTTCAATAAGTTTATAATCTTTGTGCACGTTGATTCCAATACCAGGAACATTGCTAAACCAGTTGCATTTGAATAAAAAAACTTTTTCTACAGGTTGTATGTAATATGTCAACTCTAAAACCTGTGTTAAGACGACATAAAAATCTTTTATATGCTCATCTGGATCGTCACTACCTTTTTCTACTTCAAGTCTCTACGTATACGGTCGACTTTTAACATCGTCGAACCTATGCAGTTAAAGCGCTCGGTAGATTTAATGCGGTGGAGGTGCAAAAAGTCATAGCGGGGATACAACGAGGATATAGCAGGATATAGCGGATGACTCTAAAATAGCATATAAAACTCATACTTAATGTTTTTACAAATATATAAATGGTAGTTAAATGAAAAATTAACATTCAACTGAATTATAACTAACACATAAATAATTTTAAATAAAAATATGTGTGAATATACTGTAAATAAACGAAAAACTGTTATATGACATAATTGAATTTAGTAGAATATTAGAGTATTTTCATTTCTGAAAATATATTAAAAATTCAATTAAATAAATTAATTTCATAATTTTTATAATGTATAAATTTCATTTTTAATTCATTGATTTTAAAGAAGATATAGCAGAAATAGCAAAATATAGCGGGAATAATGGGATATAGCGGAAATAGCGGGGCTTAAAGCGAAAAGGCTATATTTGAGGCTATATTGAAAAATCGTAGCGGTAGAAATCCGCTACGAGATATAGCAGGGTTATAGAGGGGTAATAGCGGGGCATTAACTGCACAGCGTCGAACAAAGTTGTTTATAAAACAAACTTAATTCTGTTATAACGCTCCATACTTTTACGGGCAATAGTTCTTTGAGAATCACGGGTAATAGATATTCCATCATGATATGGCAATCGTGACTTTTCATCCCACTCAATTTATTGTTTTTAAAGCCAACACATCTACGAAGATTAGAAGAAATCCCATCGGGACATCTTAGTGCTTCCACCCACTTTAGCACGAGTTTTACTTGCTTACTGTCTAGCTCATAGCATGCTTTGGGTTTTTTTATTGTCATTGGGTTTCATATGAAGTTCGGGACGTTTACAAAAGTTTGCTATATCAAGTGTTGAATTCAAATCGTCCTTTGTTTTCCCCTTTACGTTCATACTATATTAAACACGTTATCAAACACGTTTTTTTCGTTGTGCATCACGTCAATATTATGTCAGAGTAGGAGATCTTTCCAGTAGGGTAACTCCCAAAATATATTTTGTTTGCACCAATTATGAATGTCTGATTTACCTGGAATTTCAGTCTGCACTCCAGTTTCATGTATCTTCGAATACTTCTTTACAATGACTATCGCACATCAGATTATTGGGTGGCATGTGTCATTTTGCTGCTTGTACAACTGCTGTAAATCCAGCTTCTATAAGGTTGAATTTTGATTTCATAGTAATGTATTCGGCAGTTACTGATAATTCGGTTCCACTTTTACAACCATCCCACAACGGCCATTTAGCAGAGTCCAATAAATCATATATTTTTTTAGCTCCCACAGTCGGTTCTTCTTCGACATTTACATCTTCATCGTCATCTTGATCAAACATTGGAAACATTGATTGTGTTGCATCTTCCACCATATTTTCTATTGGATTCGTCATAACATTATTGTCATCTAACGCTACAGGATCAGGTGTGGGTGCAAGAGGTTCTCCATGACGATCCTACAAGTAATAATTCGGCACAAAACCATTTTTATACAAATGTACTTCAACTATATCTGCTTTCCAATGCTTCAAATGTTTACACTTACTACATGGGCAACGTAGTTCTTCATTATTACGATTATTAGATTTAGCGAATCTAATAAATTCGTGTACACCGTTATAGAAATGTTTCTTTATTGAACCTTTCATACCAGTTCTGACTTCATACATCCAACTACGGTCGAGAAAATAATCGAACATTTTTCCTGATTTGAAAACATATGTTAGAAACACAATAAAGTTTATCGTTTATTAATCCAAATAATCAATTCGATTTATTTTTTTCTTTTTGCTTTATTGTTTTAACTTTGATGGTCGACCATCCTACTTCCCATTACAAATACAATAAAGTAATTACATTTCGTAAATCATATCATTTGAAACGGTTCACAAAATTTCGACAGCACTTCCCCTTTGTTCCCTGTATCGTACACAAATACGTGTACACAGGGAACAAAACGGAAGTGCTATCGAAATTTTGTGAACCGTTTAAAATGATATGATTTACAAAATGTAATTATACTTTATTGTATTCGTAACTTGTCCAATACAAGGACAAATCCGACAAATATTGTATCAGATGAATATAGATATCCGTTCTATGAAAAACCGAACAGCTATAGAACGATCATATACAACACTTGTCAGACGGGGCCAAAAATTCTCTAAGGGGTTTAAAAAATAAAACTTTTATAATTAACAATATTCATTCAACTATTTAAATATTTATTAACTAAATTTGAAATTTTACAACGTAATTTAACTTTTGTTTAACTATTTTAATTTTTAATTTGCCAATTATGTAAACTAAAATAAGTTGTTCACACATATAATTAGTAAAAATAGATTTTTTTATTCTAAATTAACTAATACATTTTATCATCAACTAATGTACACCATTAACATCAACCCATACGCAATAATCAACAATTACAAATTGATAATCAACTCTTTTCCCTAATTTCCCTAATTTCAAGCCGACAATGTCAAAATTATATTTCCAAACCAATCTAAAACAGTAATATCATCGAATAATACCAACCAATCATCAATTTCTAATCTACCATCAACTAATTTCAAATTTTAGGGTTTAAATCATACCTCAAATAAACTGAAATCGGGAAGAAAGGAGATACTGGAGAGCTTTGGAGAGCGTCGGGGGCTAGATGTTGACTTGAGACGGCGGTGACGGAAGGCGGCGGTTGACGAGGAGGAGGGTTTTGATTTGGAGGGAAAATGATGAAAACTGATGAAAACTGCTCGCGGGTTTTCCTTCTGTAATGCGATATTGCGTCGGCTAGAATCGGCTAGAATCAGCCGTGTTTTTTAGCCGATTCTAGCCGACGCAAAGCCTGGACACTAACCAAGCCGATTCTAGTAGTGTGCTGTTAATGATGTTGGGTAATATGAGACAGGCATATAGTAAAAACAATGAAAGAAAAGGGAAAAATTAAGTATAAAAGAAATTCAGATTTCTTTCTTTTTTGTCATTGGTAAGGAAGAAACATGGTGCATTATTTTTATTTTGGTCAAAACATAAAATAAGAGAAGTTAATCAATTAATGCTGATGGTGATTTGATATAGCAGGCAAGCATTTAGTAGCAACATATTGACGGAGGAAGGGCTACAGTATAAGTTCAGTACAACGTGTTCGTTTAGTAAAAAAAATCTATAAAAGTACTAAAGCAGTTCATTTTTTATAAAATGACTATTTCATAGCAAGCAAAAAAATTTCACATACAGTAACCTTGTTTAGATATAGCATATTGAAGTCTTTCATGTGCAGTCATAGATCCCCCATTGTAACAAAACACAATTATGACAAATAGGTAGCATGTACGTAGTAGAAGCGGTACAAAAATTGTCCAAACACAGCATATGCAGATGAAATAAAAGTAATTCATCCAAATTCATTAAAGAACACAGTCAAATGATTTAAAATCATTTACATACAATGGACCATTGTAAACAAACCATAAACAGAGGGCAAATGCAACCAAAACAACAAAGAAAAACATAATTAAAATAGACTGGACGAAGGGGAAAAAAACAATGTACATGGAAAAGAAGAAACATTAGCAATTGAGTGCTTGTATGCAAAAAATTTATGTTATCACTACAACAACGAAATCATCATCTGAATCTTCAATGATACAGAGTGGTGAAGGTTGCCCATGATTTGCAATCTCGTTTTTCGCACCAGCAATCGACTTTTCCGTTAGTGGTGGATCGACCGCTACAACTTTAGCAATCTCCTTTAAATCTAGTTGCCCCATCCTTAACAACATAACTGCACCTTCCTCTTCTATTTTAATCATCTTACTTTCACTACAATGGGAGTCAATAGTTTTGCCCTTCGAGCTTGTCTCATCTGAACCATTGTTTTCTTCCATTGTGAAAATATGAAATATGAGAGAAATAGAAATAAGTTGTACAAAAGTCAGAAAGGGTAGGGAAATATCCACTTCATGTTGTAATAGCCGATTAAATGCTGGAGAAAGACTAAAAAACAAAGGAATGCATAATTAGTAAGGTAGCTTAAATACTGCTTCATGTATGCACTAAGTCAAACAGTTTGTGTGCAAACAGATAAATGAGTAATGGAGGATATTTGTCTGCAAAGAATAAGAAGATGAAAGAATATACCAAGGTAGATGGAAAAGAAAGCAGTACTTGAGAATTGAAACTTTTATTACTGAATGGAAAAACGGTTAAGTTAGAAGCAGATAACTACAGCATAAATAAATGGGAAGCATTCATGGAGAAGTGGGCAAGAAGTATTTCAGTGGGAAGTAGCAGAAAATATGTTTTGTTTGTCCGTTGTTAACTTATTCGGTTAAAGCTGATCTATTTTGTTATATATATATATATATGTGTTTCTATATATATATATATATATATATGTTTTTCTATATATATATATATATGTTTTTCTATATATATATATATATATTTTTGTTTTCCTGTATATATATACACACACATAGAGCCCACACACATACATATACCTTGGTATTTCTTCTTTAAGATCATGATATAGCTTTTTAAATTTAACTAAGTATTATTTAAGGTTATTTGGTATTCAAATCAAAACCGTTTACTTTCATTTCTACGCTAAACTAATTCAAATCCATTTATAAAATACTTCCAATATCGTTTCAGTTAATTCTATAAATTTTATTTTATAGAAAAGCTTTTACACTTGATATATATATATATATCAATGAAATAAATTTTAGTACTCATTTAAAATCATTTCATTTCAATTCAACCTTTCAAAACAATTTCGACTTTAAAACCTTCATTTAATATTCAAAACCAACTCAATGCTAATATATACTCATTATATATTATTTTAAATTCGAACTTAATTTATCTCATTATTTCTTGAAAATAATTTAAATTCAAATTCCATTTATTTCAAAATATAAAAAAAATCATTTTTTAAAACTCTTTTAGTTATATAACCCATCAAAATTCTTTCCAAATAATTTAACTATAAAACCCCTTCCTCCTTATGATTTAAATTCAAATAAACCAATTAACTTGAATAAAATTCAAGTTTTATATTTAAAATACCCTTTGTATTTAAATTTATTTAAAAAAACTTACGTCGGTTTAAAATGATCAACCTTAAATTTTTAACTTTAAAATAAAAACAAAAATACACTGCCTGAAAACTGTTAATACTACAAACCTTTAAAATCCACTTCAAAATCATTCAATAACTCTAAAACCTTGATTCCAAAAAATTTAAATTGTTTTCGATGAATAAACTTAGCTTACTTTGTCACAATAATAAAAAATAAGCGAAAGGAAGAAGAAAAAAATAAAAAAATGAGCAAACTTCAATGCCCTGAGTTCAACTGGACCGGTGGACTACCTATTCTTTGATACGTCCAATAGTTGTGTCGAATTTTGTGTAGTATTGCCCAGAACTTCGATTTTTTTCACCGTCGCTTAGGTTTTGATGGCTAACTTGGGCATTTCTTTGAATAAGGTCCCGGGGCTTCTATTTGCAAATAGCTTTGGGTCCAAAACGTTATATATCGATGAAAAAAGTTGGTTTGCAGGCAAAAATGTTGAATATACAGCAACCATTGAAGCACTGTTAATATAAACAATCAATTAAATGGGCTATGTTATGATGATGATTCAAGGTCAACAGACTAACAAGCTATCACGCATCATATTTAAACCACTGAATGAAAATAAGATGATATTGATGGTAGTTAATAAATAGAAAATATACTTCACTGTAAATAAAGAAGCATGCTATGTGTAATATAAATCAAAAGGTTATACTCTTGCATCCTTTTGCATTGCTTGAAAAACTTTGGATACGCAGCTTTTAGATGATGAAGTTGAAAGAAGAAAATAATTGCGTTTGAAGTTGCTAATCTTCTATATGGAGAACAGAAGGAACATGTAGAGTATTTACAGGGTTTGTGTAGGAATAACGATGGAGGTAAGGTTATAATTATATGATTATTACTTACTAGTTTTGTAGAATTTTTAGTTAATAAAATCAGCACCCAAAACAACTTTAATTTGTTTTAGGATCGTGCAATGTACCCTAAAGAGATGAATATGTATTTAATATATTTCACCAATTTACAGAAAAATAATGTGAATGAGAAAAGTAAATAAAACACGGATATGCAAACCTTAGCTTCGGTTATTAACTCATTAGTGTCTACTGCTGCTCTTAAAGGTACTAGTAGTATTATATATTCAATGCTTACAACATCTATAAACTCGCACTTTCTGCTAGTATGAATATACTAATCCTATATCTAGTAATCCCTTTGAACTAGACACCCTGAGATTAGAATATCTGAACTACACTATTTAGCTCATGTAGAAAAACCTAAAGTGCGAAATAAAAAAGGTAATACAAAAAATGTCACAATGAATTAAAAGAAGATAATAATCATGAAGGGCTTTTTGATAAGAACTCCCTTTTAACTTTGCCTTAACGTGATGTGCTTTTCTGAAATCCCAAATCAAAAATAATTTAACGCCGTGTCTTTAAATATGCTCTGCCTCTCTCCAACTCCTTTTTATCTTTTTATTTCGATCACTTTTTCTCAATTAAATGTAGCCCTTAAAAAAATCATTGCACCCCTCGTTATAGAATATTCCGCTGCCCTAAAATATGGAATTCTGCTCCTAGAAACTGCCATGAAACTTACCATCAATTAGGTAATGAAAGCTCTCACGAATGAAATCTCAAGCCATGCTTGGATGTATTTACAACGTTGCCAAAGCAAGTGCTGCCGCTATGTCTAGATCTGAAGATTCGCTTTCGACCTACGTCCGCCACCTGAAAAAGCCCATGAGTTTTGTTTCTTGTCAAAGATGAAACCGTCGTGGATCTGAATTTGACTTACTCGCTATTGTTTTTGCCTGCTCAGATTAGTTCGGGAGAGATGAATGGATGCTATAATATTGAGTGGTTCGTGAACTAGGATATGACATTGCTTGAATACTAAATATATATGATACATGTGGATTGTTGAACAGCAATGCTTGCTTCAACATTACTAAATGTATATGACACAATTTCAATTATACAAATTATCAGAGTAATCATTTATTCTACAGTGTGCTCTAATACAAACCTAAAATCAAATACTACAAATAAACTTGTGACTGCCTACGTACCACTATCTAATTGGGTACCTAATTAGATATAGAATCAACGTAGTTCTCCTACCACAAATAGGACTCATGAAGCCTACGATGCAACAAACAATATACAATTCCAACAGTACCCACTTAGACTTAATCTTGAATTTTAGATTTTTAAAATCTAATTAACTTTACGGATATTACCACTTTGAACTTTATTCCCGAATTCTTATTTCAAAACTTTGGAAATATATATCTTTATATTCGAATTAATCTTTTACTTCGAGATCTGAAAACAAATCACCATTTGAAACGATACCATTATATAAGCATACAAAACTATATGCTACTTGATCTGGAGGTTTCTAGCCATAACAAGGCAACTGTGTCCCAGCCTTTCAAAAAATAAATATAGATATGTATATCCCTCTATAACGAAAGCAGACTATACTGAGGCTACAAAACATCTGCACATTTCTTGCCTATCTTTTTAGTCATGGGTTACCCGAATTATAGGTAACATAACGGATCACTTTATATCCCGAAGTGGCAAAATCATTTACACTAATAATTACAAATACTTCTTATCTATAATAATTTTCATTTCCAAATTCTTTCAAAAATTATTTTAAAACCATCGGGTTTAGTCCTCGAAATTCTTTCCATTTTATAAAACATTTTTGTAAAACCATTCTTTATATAAATCACTTTTATATAATATAACTTCAAAATATTCATTTCCAAATATTTTTATTTCTTTAAACATTTCTTAAACTTTCATTTAGGAAAGCCAACTTTGAAAATAATTCCACCGACGTCAAATTATTATAACTAATTATAATAATTAAATGAACCAATATTATCGCTAAACACCTTTTAGTCAAATCGTGAAGTAAATAACAAGGTGTTAGCTTACAATTGTTTTCTACCCAGTTCATGCACATGGATAATCAATTGGTCATAAACTGATCGAGCAAAGTCTAACAATCAATAAATAATAATCAATGCTCATAAACTTGTCGAGCGCAATCCAAACAACCAAACAATCAATCAACAGTAATAATAAATAGCAATACATCTATTTATTAAATAATTAACAATCAATATGAAACAAATCAATTATCGAATAGTAATAAGTCTATGCAGTTTATAATAACATAATGAGAATTTGTTCTGCTAATAAAATGTCAATAATATTTTATCAATATTTTATACTTTTCTAAACGGGTCAATAAACTACGATAGTGTGTTCTATTTGTTAATATGAATCTAATGTCAAAGACCGCAGGTTAAACGGACATCGTATGGGAAAGTTATAGATTTTTAAAGTTTAAACATATTTTAAACTTATAATTAAACAGCATATTTAATATTAACTTAACTTTTGTATCCTTACTCACCCAAAATCCAAAACGGCAAAACCCAAGCCCACTTACACATATCCAAAAGCTACCTTGTTCTTTTAAATTGTTTAAACTAATTTAAACTAACTAACTAATTTATACCTAAGTTTATAAACTAAACTTAAATATATAAAAATAAACAAACCTTTCTTACCCAACATCCAAACCACTACAAGGAGAACAGTGAAATCCGACGGTTGAAAACCGTCGGCGGCCGTCGGGAAAAGCCGTCGGAATATACGGCGTCGAGGAGCAGTATTTCCGACGGCTTCCGATAGAGGGTGCAGTACGTATTTCCGACGGCCTCCGACGGATTCCGACACTTGTCGGGATCCGTCGGAAACCGCTGGAAAAAATGTCCTACAGGCTGTCGGAAGCCGTCGGAAATTGCCTACCTGGAAACTGTCGGAAACCGTCTAAAATCTACTATTTTTTTTATTCCTGCTGCAAATATAGCCTTCCATACACATTTCTCTTCCAAAAACTATTACACCAATACTGCACAATCCAGTATACAATATACCAACCAAATATCAAAACCCAAACTACACAAAATTAATCAAACACACAAATACATCAAATTACATCAAAATAAAATACATAATATACATAACCATTCCAACAACCCCAACAATAAGTGTTCTACCATGTCATACATACAGAAAATCATCAACATCCACATCATTATACAACCACACAACCAAGTGTATCAAACATAATCATACAAAAATCAACAGCTACCTCCACTGTCTACCAAATCATACAAAACTAAAAAAATCATACCTGAAAAAGCAAGCAAGCAATGAATCAATCTTCTCCAGATCCAGAGCCAGCCGAGGAAAGGAAGCGGCCACCAAACTGCTGCATGTGCTCTAACAACTGTGTGGTCTACATGGCCTGTTGGCGGTTCTGCTCCTCCAGCTGGGACACTCTAGTCCGCAATTCTTCTATATCTGCTAGATCGCTCTGAGCTCTATTCCGCCGACCCCGTCTCTGACTGCTGGCCTGCAATAAATATTAAATTTAGCTGTGTGATCTCTGTAAGTGTATGTGCATATCTCTGTAAATAAATAAAATTCAAGTTTATTGTTTTGAAAAGGTCCAAATAGCATTTTTGATGTATTCAAGATAAAATTATATATTCCAACATAGAATTTTGACTTAAATATCAAATTAGCAGTAAAATAAATTATTTACCACTTGATTGCCAAATCCGTATCGTCTGCCATGCTCTGCTGGATCCATAACGCACTCAAAAATAACATCCTCCTCATCAGTCGTCAACTGTTCTCGACCCGTATCAGCAAGGAGTTTTTGGCGCTGCTCCATAAACTTTTCCTGCATTAACAAATTAATAACATCATATCTTATTTCATTATAGTTTAACAAGCAGAACAATTACTAATACTGCATAAAATGAAATATGCTTACATGGCTCTTGTTGGATTTATCATCTTGCCATGTATACGAAACAGTTCCGTCCGGATTTACATGCTTGACAGCATGCGTACGAGTGAACACGTCCATATAGCCCACGGGACCATGCGCCTCAGCTTCTTGAAGTTGATTTTTGCATACAATTATTATACATTTAAAATTATATAGCATGAACTATTTACAATTATCATTCAATAAATTTACCAACTCCTGCCGATACTGCTGAAATGACTTCGACCCTCCGCGATGAGTGACGGGATTTTTATTTCTGTTTGCAGAGTTTCTATCCGACTCTGTCTGTACATTCAAAATTTGATACATTATTTTTCGATCACGTCAAATTAATAATTCAAAAAAAATTAGTATACTTGCCTTCGCCTCGCCCGTTTCCCAGTATCCCAAAAAAAAATTTCTAACAATTTCCCAGTAATTTACCAACTCTTGCCGATACATGGTCATTGAAATAGTGAGAGAAAAAGAACGAAGCTTCTTCTTTGATGTAAGATTTACATATCGAACCTTCAACTCGTGCTTTTTGCCTCACTTTTTTCTTTAGATGATTCAAATATCTATGCAAAATTAATTTATATTAACTTCATCTTTCAAATGCAATTAAATTACGTGATAACATATTACATACCTCTCAAATGGATACATCCATCCATATTGGACAGGACCTCGAAGTCGTGCTTCAGATGGGATATGAACAGGTAAATGTTCCATTACATTAAAAAAAACCTGGTGGAAATATTTTATCTAATTTGCAAAGAAATATAGGAATATCCACTTCAAGTTTACGTAAACGTTGCACTTTTAAAGTAGTCGAACAAAGCTCTTTGTAAAACATACTAAGCTCCGTTACTACCTTCCAAGCTTTTAACGGCAGTAGTTCTTTGAACATAACGGGAAATAAATTTTCCATTTATGTGACAGTCGTGACTTTTCATTCCGCTTAATCTACCATTTTTAAAGTCAACACATCTACAAAGATTTGATGATATCCCATCATGAAATCTTAACCCTTCCACCCATTTTAACACAGCTTTAACTTGATTATTATCTAATTCGTAACATGCTTTGGGTTTTTTACTGTCATTTGGTTTCATATGAAGCTCAAGACGTTGCATAATTCTTCTATATCACGTCTTGATTTCAAATCATCCTTCGTCTTCCCTTTCACATTCAAAATTGTGTTAAAAACATTATCAAATACAATTTTCTCATTGTGCATCACATCTATATTATGACGAAGCAGAAGATGTTTCCAATACGGCAACTCCCAAAAAATTGTTTGTTTGCACCAGTTATGAACAACTGATTTGCCTTCAATTTCTGTTTTCTCTCTAGTTTCATATATCTTTGGATAGTCCCTAACAAGTTTATATATGTCTTCGCTTGACCATATCGTCGGTGGTTGTCTGGTTTCTACTCTATTAGCTAAAATGTTTTTCTTGTCTCCTCTGAAGGGGTGATTTACATGGAGAAAATATCGATGACAGTCAAACCATGAAATTTTCTTACCATGAGGTAAAGAAAACGCTCGTGTGTCATTCATGCAATATGGACATGCTAGATGACCGGCGGTACTCCATCCTGAAAGCATTGCATAGGCAGGAAAATCACTTATAGTCCACAACAAAGAAGCAAACATACGAAAAAATTTCTTCTTGGACACATCGTATGTTTCTACTCCTTCGTTCCACAGTATTTTTAACTCCTCAATCAACGGTTGTAAATATACATCGATTCCTTGTGTCGGATCGTCGGGGCCAGAAACGACAACAGTAAGAAACATATATTGCGTTTTCATACACATCCATGGAGGTAAATTATACGGTGTGACGATAATGGGCCAGGATGAATATTTAGAACCAAATTGAGAAAATGGAGAAAAACCGTCCGTACATAATCCTAATCTAACATTTCGACTCTCCGCTGCAAAATTTGGATACGTTTTATCGAAATGCTTCCATGCTTCTCCATCGACCGAATGTGTCAACGTACCCTCTTCCTCCGTTCTCACACTATGTCATCTCATATTAGATGCAGTTACAGAAGATGCATATAATCTTTGAAGTCTTGGAGTTATGGGTAAGTAATGCATACGCTTGTACGGAACTTCCTTCCCCTTCTTTTTTCTTGGTTTTTATCTCTCCTGGTTACAAATTTTACAATTTCTAAGGTTTGCGTCTTCTTTCCAAAACAAGATGCAGCCTTTTAAACATGTATCTATTTTCTGATAAGGTAAACCAAAAGCCGACATAAGTTTTATAACTTCATAGTGATTTTCACACATTAGATTATCGGGCGGCATATGTCTTTTTGCAGCTTGTACAACAGCCGTAAACCCAGCTTCTGTGATGTTGTATTTTGACTTCATTGCAATGTATTCTGCGATTACTGACAGCTGAGTGCCGCTTTTACAACCATCCCAAATAGGTTTCTTAGCAGCATCTAGTAAATCATAAAAAAAATTTGCTTCAATATTTGGTTCTTCAACATTTCCATCGTCGTCGTCAACTTCAACCATAGGAAACATTGATTGTGCTGCATCTTTGACCATATTTTCTAGACGGGTCGTCCTAACTATTTCGTTAACGACACTTTCAGACTCTACAGAAGTATTTGCTACAACTTCTCCATGCCGATCCCAAACATAATACTCGGGTACGAAACATTTTGGCACAAATGAACTTTCACAATATCTGGTAACAAATACTACAAATGTCTACACCTACTACACGGACAACGAATTTCTGGATCGTTTCCGTTATTACTTAAAGCGAATTCAACAAACACGTTTATACCATTATAAAAATCTTCTTTTATTGAGCCTCTCAGTCCTTTTCTTTGGTACATACATCTCCTCCGATCAACAAAATAATCAATCATTTTTCCTATTTGAAAAAATGAGAAGTTCAAAATTTAATATTTATTTTCAAGAATACAAATTTGAAAAATATTATTTTCATGGTCGTATAATATTTGAATTTAAAGAACAACTTCACAAATTTAAAAATATTTTCAAATAGGGCACATTTTATTTTTTAACGTATCGATATAAAAAATTGTATAAATTTTTTTTTCCATGGTCAGGCATCCTACTTCCCATTACAAACACAGTAAGCATTTACATTTCGTATATTACTTCGTCTCAAACGATTCAACAAAATTTCGGCAGCGTTTCCCTTTTGTTCCCTGCATTGTACACAAATGCGTTTATGCAGGAAACAAAAAATAAAAGTTATGCTGAAATTTTATGAACCGTTTGATACGAAGTAGTATACAAAATGTAAATTCTTACTGTGTTCATAACTTGTCCAATAGAGGGACAAATCCAACAAACATTGTACCAGATGAATATAAATGGTCGTTTTTTGAAAAAAAAAACGACTATTTATATAACGATCATGTACAACACTCGTCAGACGGGGCCAAAAACTGTTTAAGGGACATTAGTTAATTAAATGTGCGCATTTTACGAAAAAATACAGTTTTACTAACTGTTCACATTTACAAAAATATATTTTAATTTAACACATTTATTCGACGTATTACATCAACTTAAGGCTGGTTTAACATTTTTGTCATTTTTCAATACACACAATTATAATTTAGACTCATGCATTTTTTTGTTTCATAAGTCAATACGTGCACAATATAATACTCCTAGCTCGTTCATTCATTTTATCTTATTCCAACTAACACAATACAATGATAGTAGTGCTACACATATATACAATCGTAGAATCAAGGCATACACAACGATTTACATATACATGAACAACCACAAATTATACATGTTTTTCACAATTTCACGATAAAAGATGAAATATGTATATCATGTGATGCTATAAACCGTTATTACGCTATTGGAAACAATTGCAATTACTAATTAATCCTAATTTATCAACTTATGCAAATTTAGATTTAGGGTAAAAATTTAATTTTTGACGAAAATAAGATATTATACCTGAGATTGAGAGCAATATAGGTTGATTAGACAGCCATGGAGGATCCAGAAGCTCGAAATTAGAGATTGAAAGATTGGAGAAGGGAATTGGGATTTTTTTGATTTAATTTTCGTATGTGATACTGAGGAAGAAGAAGGCTCGGCTGAGCTCTATAATTCGCGAAATTCCGACGGCTTCCGACGGCCGCCGACGGCCCGTTAAAGCCGTCGGAAGCCGTCACCCCTAGCTGTCGGAATTAGAGCCTTACTCACTATTGTTTTTGCCTGCTCAGATTAGTTCAGGAGAGATGAAGGGATGCTATAATATTGAGTGGTTCATGAACTAGGATATGACATTACTTGAATACTAAATATATATGATACATGTGGATTGTTGAACATCAATGCTTGCTTCAACATTACTAAATGTATATGACACAATTTCAATTACACAAATTATCAGAGTAATCATTTATTCTACAGTGCGCTCTAATAAAAACCCAAAATCAAATACTACAAATAAACTTCTGACTACCTACGTACCACTATCTAATTGGGTAACCAATTAGATATAGAATCAACGTAGTTCTCCTACCACAAATAGGACTCATGAAGCCTACGATGCAACAAACAATATACAATTCCAACAGTACCCACTTAGACTTAATCTTGAATTTTAGATTTTTAAAATCTAATTAACTTTACGGATATTACCACTTTGAACATTATTCCCAAATTCTTATTTCAAAACTTTTGAAATATATATATCTTTATATTCGAATTAATCCTTTACTTCGAGATCTGAAAACAAATCACCATTTGAAACGATACCATTATATAAGCATACAAAACTATATGCTACCTGATGGAGAGGTTTCTAGCCATAACAAGGCAACTGGGTCCCAGATTTCAAAAAATAAATGTAGATATGTATATCCCTCTATAACGAAAGCAGACTATACTAGGGCTACAAAACATCTGCACCTTTGTTGCCTATCTTTTTAGTCATGGGTTACCCGACTTATAGGTAACATAACAGATCACTTTATATCCCGAAGTGGCAAAATCATTTACACTAATAATTACAAATACTTCTTATCTATAATAATTTTCATTTCCAAATTCTTTCAAAAATCATTTTAAAACCCTCGGGTTTAGTCCTCGAAATTCTTTCCATTTTATAAAACATTTTTGTAAAACCATTCTTTATATAAATCACTTTTATATAACATAACTTCAAAATATTCATTTCCAAATATTTTTATTTCTTTAAACATTTCTTAAACTTTCATTTAGGAAAACCAACTTTGAAAATAATTCCACCGACGTCAAATTATTATAACTAATTATAATAATTAAATGAACCAATATTATCGCTAAACACCTTTTAGTCAAATCGTGAAATAAATCACAAGGTGTTAGCTTACAATTGTTTTCTACCCAGTTCATGCACATGGATAATCAATTGCTAAAAACGATCGAGCAAAGTCTAACAATCAATAAATAATAATCAATGCTCATAAACTTGTCGAGCGCAATCCAAACAACCAAACAATCAATCAACAATAATAATAAATAGCAATACATCTATTTATTAAATAATTAACAATCAATATGAAACAAATCAATTATCGAATAGTAATAAGTCTACGCAGTTTATAATAACAGAATGAGAATGTGTTCTGGTAATAAAATATCAATAATATTTTATCAATATTTTATACTTCTCTAAACGGGTCAATAAACTACGATAGTGTGTTCTATTTGTTAATATGGATCTAATGTCAAAGACTGCGGATTAAACCGACATCGTATGGGGAAGTTATAGATTTTTAAAGTTTAAACATATTTTAAACTTATAATTAAACAGCATATTTAATATTAACTTAACTTTTGTATCTTTACTCACCCAAAATGCAAAACAGCAAAACCCAAGCCCACTTACACATATCCAAAAGCTACCTTGTTCTTTTAAATTGTTTAAACTAATTTAAACTAACTAACTAGTTGATACCTAAGTTTATAAACTAAACTTAAATATATAAAAATAAACAAACCTTTCTTACCCAACATCCAAACGCATGCACAGAACCATACCTCTCTTCCTTCTATACTAAGTACTAACGTCTTACTTTTTTTTTCTTCCTTCGATTTTTTTTCCCTCACTATCGAGACCAACTGTTATGCAACCGTCACCATCTTCTTTCCCACGCCTCACGTTCCATGCCTATTTATTTCCCCATGCAAGCTCTACACCTCTAATACTTCCCACTCCACTTCTCACTGCCATGCACACAATATCATGGCCGAACTTCTCTCCCCCTAACTCCATCTACACTCCGCTATTTCGAGTGCAACAAGAATGGAAAATGTAGATATCATGTTCTACAACTTTCATGTTGGCGACTTAGACCAATTCTTAGTGTAGAGAGAGTTATTATAATTATTAATAAAAATGAAAATGAGTATTGGAATTCACAGAGAAGGAACGAAACAAAACAAAATGTGTCCATTTTTTATTTTTTTTATTTCATGCGTGTTCATTTGCATGTGCAAAGAACAAAAAGTGAAAAGTAAATGTGTTCCATGCGTGTGTGTAATTATATATCTCCATCTTGCATGCATTTTTGAACTAAGAATGAAAAGTTTTTCTTGATGACTGAGGAGAGGGAAAAAATAAAGAAGAAGCCTGTGTATGTGAATGTCCCCTTGTTCCATGCCTGCGTTTGTAAATATATATGCAAAAAAAAACACTTAATGGCTAAGTAAACATTCGTACAATTATTAAATGCAGCCATGAGGACATTAAATGCAATAACGTGTGGATACAGAGATATTTTGTGTTATTTGAACTTTTTAATATTAAAAAGTTTTCGGTGTCCGACACTACACAATATCACGTTCGTATGTATATGGACTGCGAACGACAAAAATAAAAATTCGATCATGTTCAACAACGTAAGACGATCACAAAACGGTAATAAAGTATACAAATTAACTTATTCTACGAAGTGTTAAAAGTACCGACGTTTGTCGCAAAAAAAGGTCAAACGAAAATATTTTTATTTTCCAAATTAAAAATTATTGAAAAACTCTATAAATTAAATTAAAATGAAGTCATCAAAAATCAAGTTTTAATTTGAAACGCATATTTTATTATAATTTAATTAAAATTCGAAGATTTAAATAAATTAAATATTCAAATTCGATGACCCAAAAATACGGTCGTTACAAATATTATACACTCTAATTTTGGGAACAAATGAATAATCATTTTCCATTCCTATAAATATCCATGTAAGCACAACAACTAACATAATTCAATGCAAATAGTATCATCATTATATGGAATCATTCTGGACGAAAATAAAACAAATTTTGGATGACATTTAATCATAGAAAATAACAATAAAATCAAATGGTGTAAGGAAACACAACTAAAAAATTGATCTATTAAAAATAAATTATTATAAATAGAAAAAATTTTACCTGCATTGGTATATTGTAAAGTAGAACAAATATAAGGCTATTTTTGCAGTGCAAAGAACTTGAATAAAAGTAGGAGTGTTATGTACCAAATGCCAAAAGTGCCCGAAGTTAATTACTCTTATTGTGAATTAAATTTTGTAGAAACTATAATTTACTCAGCGGTAAATCATGCATTTCTTCAACAAAAAGATAAGACAAAACTTGCATATCAACATTTTTTTCTCATTTATTTTGTTCTTGTACTAAATTTGTATTTGAAAAGTAATACAAGCTAGGAACTAGTATCAAGTTCCAATTTTACTACTTCTATGTGGTAGTTCTTACACTAAAAAAACAGTTCCTAATGTTATAACACAATTCACATCCACTCATAAAGTTGAACTTGCATTTCTTTTCAAATATTAGTGATAAAAGGAATTAAGCAATTAAAGATTAATTCTCAATTAACGAAAATTATAGTTAATAGCATGTAATTGACTCCCTCACTAAATTAAATTAGTGCGAACTCTTGCTACGCACACGGAGTTCACCACATAATTTATTTAACAACGTATTTTCTAATTTGTTGTTACATGAAGGTGAAAGCGTTATGTTCATGGAATGTAGTTTTTTTTCTTTCAGATTAGCTTTTTCTTAGATGCTACTAACAAACATTTGATGATGAATATACTTAAGTAATCTTGAACATAAAAAGCATAACTAAATTTTTTGGACCATATGACTTTATACAATATATATTAACATTGTCTTTCTATTATTCGTCACTTTGCAGGCAATGCATACTATTTTTTTTCTTTTTTTTTTCTTTTTTTTTAAATTTTTTTTATAATAACAAGGAGAAAAAAGCCTTTCTCCAGAGGCTCACAGAAAAAGGCAAGGCATACAAAAATATGCCTCCCATACTACCGAGAACAGATACAAGCCTATAAAGATCACAGGAAATAGAAAAAAGCTGCACTAACAGAAGAAACCAAATAAACCCAGCTGAAACATTTGGAACAACAGCCCGCTCTACCAGCTTCCCCGCTACACCTGTAAAGGTGTAGGCCAGACCACCAGATAGTAAACCAACCACAGCCATAATGAAAAGGGACCGAAAGAGGACCAAAAGCAAAACACGCTAAGCAAAGAAACCCACAACAAACGACCTCAAGCACACCATGGTTGCCAAGAGACAACACCCGATGAGCTCCGACAGCCACCACCCGAACAGAAGGTCGAATACCAGAAGTGCAAACCGAAGAACCTACCACAACCAAAGACATCGACGAATTCACAACATATCAAAACCAAAACCGGGCAGTCGACTCCTCGACAACGCCTAAACCTGAAAAACTAGCAAACTCATCAAAACCAAAAATTGGGGGGGGGTGAGGGAATCAAGAGCGCTGGATGAAGGCCAACGCCCCGCCTGGATAACTTAACCAATGCCTATTCTAGCGGAACTCAACACACAAGAAATAGAAAGAAGACCCACGAGACGCTAAATACGGAAGCCCGTGGTTCCCCTGAAAGGCCTACCTCGGAAAGCAAGGAATACGTCATTCCTGACGTGCCGAATAATGGTCGTAGGGTCCATAGGAGAGCTATCGTAGATTGCCTTATTCCGAGCACACCAAATGTGCCAGCAAATAAGACAGGGAATCAAGCGATGAATGATCGAACGAAGAGATTTCCTAGAGTTCCCAGCCCACCAGGTAGATGGTAGATCATTAATAGATCTGGCAATTCCTCGGACACCAACCAAGTTTCCGAAGTAATTCCAGCAAGATCTGGCTGAGGAACTGTCGAAGAATAAATGGTTCAAGGATTCCGATTCACCGTTGCCACAACATCTGCATCGGGATACTAAGGGGATGCCTATCCTCTTGAGATTCTCGTCTAATGGCAGCCCATCATGAAGGATACGCCACATCAAAATAGAAATCTTAGGAGGAGATCGAGAATCCCAAATGAAGGAAAACAAAGGACGAATGGGGCAAGGAATTCTAAACGAAGTCCAAGCTCTCAGGATGGAAAAAGAAGCGCCGTCCCAGCCTGAAAGTCCTCCATGAGAATCAGAGAAAGACTTCACTAACTGCATGTGCTTCCATGTCTCACTTGCATAGGACGGGGAACCCGAATAATTAGAACCCGCCAGTCTATGGTACTTTGCGTGAAGGAAAGAAGCCCATAAAGAGTCGTTAGCACCAAATCTGTACCACAGTTTACAAGCAAAAGCAGCACAAATATCCTTGGGGTTATGAAGCCCCAAGCCGCCCTCGATTTTGGGACGACAAATTGTGTCCCACGAAATCCAGTGATGACGATGGCCGTCCTCCTTGTTGCCCCAGAAAAAGGAAGAGGCCAAAGACCGATACGATCGGAAGAACAAAGGCCGTCCTCATATGCTACATAAGTTCAATATGAGTTTATCCTATGTTTAGCAAATAAATTTCAATATGTAGATAGTTCGCTACGGTGATGGCATTTTAAATCTATAATGGAGAAATTATGGTTTAAGTGCAATAATGTTTCAAATTTATTTCAAAGTAACAAAATTCCAACATTTGCATTATTACATATTTTGACATATAGAATAATAATTAAATTATAGAAATACCACATTGGCTTGGAAACACTTACAATAATACGTAAGTTTCAAAAAAGATAACAATTAGATAAAACGGTGTAAGCAAACAAAATCAATGAAATGAACTATTAAAATAGATTATTATTATTTGAAATAAGTTATTGTAGTTACCTATATTATAATACAGAACAAAGTATTTTACAAAATAAGAAACCATACATGCACAAAAGCAGCAAATATTAAAATGAAAGTAGGAGTGTTGTATAGTAAAATAATAATTTTTTGAAAATGCAAGAAATATACAAAATGAACATGCTTTACTGTGAACTAAAATCTATAGAAACTATGTTTTACTTAAATATATTATACATTTTTTCACTAAAATCATAGACAAAACTTGTATTTGAATTAGTGCATTAAATACCTTCATTATTTTCCATAAAAATCTTTGTAATAATATAGTTAATAAAAACACCTATCACGTCTCTCATTCTTCATCAAACAACTATCGCTTAATACCCTATTCAACATTCAAACATATTTTTCATTTAATTTTAATATTTTAATTCAATAATTTCGCATTTTCACCTTATCGTTTTTATTCGTGACTACAAACATTGACGAGAAGTTCTCATTGAAAATCCAACCAGAAATTGAAACTAATATTTTAGTGTATCAGTCCAATATTGACACTAATGCTTTTAATATTATTTATTTGTACATGAAAATATTGACATAATTTGATATTTATAACCAAATCAAATTCTTATTCATGTTAGATGAAATATATAATCATGTTCCATAACATATAAAATATATAGTATTACCTTTCAAGCAAAAACAAATATACAAGATATAATATTTCTTATAAAACTATATCACTCTTACAATACTTATATTAGTTTGCTACTAAAGGAATGTAAAATAGTAAAGAAACATTTGTTAAAGTTATGGAACGATAAACACAACATTTTCCCTCATGGACCCAAAAAATGAAATATTTCTACAAAAAGAGTTACATAAAAGGAAATGATTGATTAAAATTAACTCTCTAATCAATTAGCATCAACGAGGATTATTATGTATTCAATTCTTTCAATAAATTTACTTTCAATTAAAGATAACCAATTTATTCTCTTATTTGTTTAAGTTCAAATCAAATGGAGCCTATAACAGATAATTCCTTTTTATCGGTTACATTGTAGTATTATTCGATATGATCTTTTATATTTGAAGTTAGTTTACTTATAAAACTTATAAACATTCATTTACAGGTATGAATAAACGTGTGTAAAAATTATATTATTGTATTCATAAGACAAGCATGTGTACATACAATACATGAGATAAATCATTAAAAGAAGAATGAAAGAACATTCACACATACGTTATCTACAACCAACCATGTTTTTTATTAAACCATTAAGAAAATAGTTCAATCAAAATTCATACTAATGTTCAATTTTGTAACATATTGAAGTGGCCACCCTTTTATAATAGCAACTGTCAACTAAACTACATAAATAAACATGTTAGGAAAATTATGTTTACTCTCTAATAAATATCTAAAAATTAAAATTTTGATCTAAGTATATTTTCTGATGGAAGTAGTTTAAAAGAATAAATATCATCAATTCGACATTGGTGCATTTTTAGAAAGTAGCATCTATGACCCAAAAAGAAATTTAGTCTGTGAACAACTAATGAAAACAATGATGAATAAAGTGTTAAAAAAATTTCACACCACCTACATGATCCTAATAAATTAATATATGAATAAATATCATGTGAGAATGAATTTGTAGTTAGTTTCATACGTAATTGAGAGTAAAAGTAAATTATATTAAAGCTATTTTCTAATTCAAACTAACCTAGAATAATTTACAAAAAGAATTTATGATATACTTGATTCCAAATTAAGTTAGAGAATTGATTACACATTGATAATAAAATAAGTTCTCCTTAATGCTAGTTAAATGAATTAATTGCCTCTAATATGGAAATTAAATTACATATAATTAACTGGATATAACTACATATAAGTTAACCTCTATTTACTTATATAAAACAACTTAAGGTCTATTGGTATATATATGTTAATTAACACAATAATTTTTCACAAAATAAATGAAGATCAAATTAATAATCTTCAACAAAAACAAAAACAAAATCAAGTGAAAAGGGATCTTGATACAAAGTGTAAGGAACATAAAATAGTTCTACTTTACCTATAACAATTCTTCAAAACAACTAAGTATTCCAAGATGTTTATGTATTAATAAATCTAATAAAAATCAGCAAAATAATTAAAGAAAACCATAGTCATAAGCACACTAATCAAAACCATAGAAAAACAGAATTTGCATCAGAAAATATAGGACAATAAATTCAAACTTGAATTATAAGAAAAATAGGTAATAAAATAAAGACCTAACCTTTCTTTTGAGCTTGTCGATTCAGTAAGCCAAAGTTTATGGCGGCTTTTGGACATATTTTTCATAAAATTTGAGAACCTAAATGCACTAAGCAGAAAAAAACCATTACAAAACATGAATAGAATCAAAAGTAATTATGGAGTATGCAAAGGTGAATAACTATTAATGAATTCAATTAAATTATAGTCATGTTAAGGCAATTATTATATTGATACATAAATTGTTTTGAAAGGAACCCTAACTTGCTTTGAATTGAGAACTGAATTATGTATGTGTATCAAGGTTGTAAAAATCACTAGATGGACTCTAGGCGGTAGGCATGGATTAGGGGTTAATCATTCAGATGAGGATTAATTGGGGATTAACTGGCACTAGGCGTTTCGATACTGTTCATAAAAGTCTCTATACTACTCATATAATTGATGGTTATAATTATGTTTTTCAAGTATGAAGATAGGCACATATGCATGTTAAATTGAAGTTATATGTCATTTAACATACTTTCTTCCACAATTGTAAATCATATGTATTTTATATTGTGTAACCACTTGTAATTTGTATGCAACGTTTAATATTATTTAACCATGGTCATCGATGCTCTTCAATGCTCATCATCGTTCGTTCATCAGCGCTCTTCGGTCTTTCGTATAGCTAAACAATCAGGTTGACATGGAAAGAGGTGAGAATGAGGATTCGAATAATTTTGTTCATGCATTTTGATTTCTAGTAGTTTGGGTTAAGAGGATCGGTCTTTCTTATAGCTAAATGGATATGGGCTTTTTAATTTTCTGTTGGGCTAAGAAAATGTTATTAGAAAACTAAAATCGGACTTATTAATAAAATAGGGTATATTCCCTTTTAATTGGCAATAGGGGGCACTAGCTGGTTCTACGCAGCGATTAGGTGGCGGTCTCAACATTGGTGTGTATAAAGATTGGAAAACAATTTATGTATCAATATCATAATTATCTTAACATGAAGATAAAGGGAAGTAAAAAAATAAGATGAACTTATTTTTAAAGATCCATTATCTTATTACATTGGAAGTAATACATATTAATGTTTCTCATAAAATTAAGAATGATTAAAGATATTGAATTAGGGAAAGAAATAAAATATGATGATAATTTGAATGATTATTGAAATTAAGTTTAAAAATGAGGTGCGTATAACTAAGGAATCATGGACTTGAATAATGAATGAAGCCCCGACTTAAAATGAAAATATGTAAAAAAGCTGATAAAAAAAGGTAAGTTAAGGGGACACCATTAATACCTAAGTTAATGTTTGAAGACAAAAATAAAATAATTGAAGGGTGAAAATGAAAAATGGACATTAAACAAAGGAGAATTTAGTATAGGGCTTGAGAAGGAATGTGAGAGCAGATAACAAAAAGTCATATATTTAACTTTATATATATATATATATATATATATAATAGATAGATTTGGTCCAATCTAAATATTTTGATGAATGGTGGTCTTGGAATACTTAATATGCAAACCTGGAATAGAGCTGCCATTAGTTCTATCTTCAATGATTTGATAGCTGATAGTGATACATTATGGGTAAAGTGGACCAAAATTCACAACTTGGGTCATATGAATTTCTGGACAATGAATGTCCCTCCCAACTGCAGCTGGACTTGGAAGAGCCTGTTGAATTTAAGTCCTTCTCTATCCCCTTTAATCAAAGTCATTCTTTCTCCTACAAGCTCTGCTAATTTCTGGACAGTCCCATGGATGGCAGAAGGATTAATACTTGGCAAAATGTTCTCCCCACAACAAATTTTCCAATCTGGTATTAGTGGAAATGCAAAAGCTTCTGACTACATTCATGATGGCAACTTATTGCTGCCCTATACTAGCAATCAGGTTATTCGTGCTGTCTGGAATAATTTTCAGGATAAAATATATCAATCTACTCTCTCTGATGAAATACATTGGAATGGAAAGCAACACTCGATCTCCTCTGTATATAAACTGCTTGATAAAGCTCCGGGAACTACTGCAATAAAATGGCACAAGGTTATTTGGTCTGGAAATTCTAATGCCAGAGACAACTTAATGATGTGGAAGGTCATAAATAAAGCCCTCCTGACCAAAGAGAAATTATTGAGATATGGGATGGCAGTTGATCCTTTTTGTGTTTTCTGCAAGATGCAAAATGAAACTGAGGAACACCTATTTTTTGAATGCAGTGAGCTAATGGAATTGTGGTCTAGGGTCTGTCCAGTGTTGTATGGGCTCTGATTGGCAAAGCAACTAAGTGGAGAAAGAAGGATAGATTTGTGCACTTTTTCATGATCAAAAGGTACTTGACATTGATATGGGAAGAAAGAAATCTGTGAAGCTTTGATAACAAAACAAGGAACAACCACCAGCTATGGAATGCTTTAAAGGCTAGCATCAGGATTGGTATGAGGGAGAGTCAATTTGACTTCAGTGAATACTATCCTACGGATTGGCCTTAGCTTTCTTCTTTTCTGTTGTATTTTTGTTTTTTCTTCTTCTTGTTGTGCTGTTCCTCTTGTTTCTGCTTCTGTGATTTTTGTGTCTTCCGGTGGCTTGAGCTTGTTCTGGTCACCTTTGTTTTTGTTCCTTTTCTTTTTATTTTCAATAAACTGGTAGGGGACCAGTTAACCCCGCTTGCCTTTCAAAAAAAAAATGTTAATGAATTATTTTATCATGAAATCAAAAATATCAATTCAGACAAGATTCACAATTAATTACTGTAATTTAAAGGTATTTAACTTTTTTTCTAAAATTAGGGTTGATTTTGTCGGAAATGAGAAATTGAAAAAAAAAAGGTTACAATATTAGTGGAGAAATTATAGGTTAATTTTGTTGAATTTTAACTTAATTTAGTTTTAGGTATTTCTAATTTGTGTAAATGAGTTTTAAGTTTGAAGGAGGGAAGATATGGAAGATGATAACAAAGGTAATTTTGTAAAAGACGTGATGTGTATAAATTAATATTTAGTGTATAGTAATTTATTATATTTTTTGGTGTATGAATAGAACTGGCCTTTTGCCGTTTTTGACGTGCTTGACTTTATATAGGCTTAAGGAGGAGATGTGTATACATGGAAAAATATATAGGAGAGGATATCGTCGAAGATAAGGATTTGTGAGACAGTTTTGTTTCCCTATGTAGAAAATAAAAGCGATATATGGTGGGAAATAAATTTTAGTGGAAATTAGGGAGACATCCATATCATACTTTCGTATTGTAAAGCGGGTTCTTATCAAAGTTTCATTATAAATCCGGTCCCTATTTTTTAGAAACAAAGAAAAATTATTGTTGAAATGTCAGCAACTTTTATAAATAAGTGCTGATATTTCAGCAACTTTCCCCGTCAAAGTTTCATTGTAAATCCGGTCCCTATTTTCTAGAAACAAAGAAAAATTATTGCTGAAATGTCAGCAACTTTTATAAATAAGTGCTGATATTTCAGCAACTTTCATACACTGTGTTCACAGTGTACATAAATGTTGCTGAAATGTCAGCAACTTTTATAAATAAGTGCTGATATTTCAGCAACTTTCATACACTATGTTCATAGTGTACAGAAAAGTTGCGGAAATGTCAGCAACTTTTATGAAAAGTTGCATCATGCTCTACAATAATCGTGAATAAAAAACAAGGACCTAATTTACACTGAAATTTAGTGAAGGACTTTTCATGTATTTTGAACCTTAATGAGGACCTGTGCCAAAAGTACCCTAAATTTTATTGTATCTTCCAAAATATATCGTCTGATTGTGCATACAATTCTTTGCTTTTGTTCTCTATTTCTTTCCTTTTTCTCTTTACTTTGTATATCCGCCTTTTATTGCACCAAAAGTAAACTTCGCCACAACCAGTATTTTATAAAAAATCTATAAATATACAACATTGGACAAACATATTAAATACAATGTATTCCTTATTAATATGAAAAAAATAACTACAATTTTTGATAATATTTCTTTTTTGATAATAATAATGAATACGTATTATTTTTATACATAAAAGTAATTAGAAAAAAATTGTGCTTTAGTGATTTTTAAATTGTAACACGCTCTGGAAACAAATCAAATATAAAATATATTTCTTATCATCAAATAAGACGTATATTTCATAATTTGAACCACATTTTAAATCGTCATTTGTACCATTCAAAAAACTACTTAAGGCATTTTGTCCAGATTTTATTTTATTCCTATAACAGTTTTTTTATTAAAATGGCACTTTCCGATTTATAATGGTTGTTTTATTTTCTAACAATTCCAATGTTTCACAAATATTATTCATTGTGGCAAAATAAATTCTCCATTAGCTTTCTGATTTTCAAAACATAATTCAAATTTCAAACTTGCATTTTAAATCATTAGTCTAAATTAATTTTCCATGATTGAAATCCATTTGAAATTCAAATTTCTTCAATTTAAATTTCAAAAATTTGTATATTCATCAAAATTTCCAATTAAAATGCTAAAATACATTTTATTATAATTAATTAAATTGCAGGATGTTATAGAAATTATAATGGTAAATATTTAAATGTAAAATGGTTCGCAAGAATTAATAATAAAGTAAAACTAATATAAAAATCCCAAACTATAGATAGACATCTTAAAATACATATCAGGAGAGAATTAAGAAGTGAGAGGAGAAAATTCTAAAATTAGTGAGAGTGTTTAAAATTCTTTCATTTTATCATCATTTACTAGATATATTTATAATTATATTTAATAGATATAATGAAAAGTGAGTTGTTACTTTTAGTTTCCAATTTCCTCACTTTCCCCTTTTCTCTCATAACATTATATCTCATCAACATTATACTATTATATTTTTAGGTTTTATTATTATTAGTGTTTTGTCACATCCCGAAATTTTCGACTTTCGAAAATTCGACATCGATACTCACTTTATCGACTGCCGAGAAATCGAACGCCGCAAACTCCAATAGTGAGGGTTTTAGAAAGAAGAAGTAGAAGAAAAAGAGAAGAAGAAGAAAGAAAGCAGAAAAGAAGAACAACAGAACAACATCAATATCAGAATCTTACACATCGCAGCGGAACAATATATAATAGATAATCACTAGTCTTTTAAAACAAAGAACTATATCAGTTTATACATACATCAATCAGAGTCAATATACAACAATGGACAGTTATATAAACTTGTCCTCATACAGAATACACAGTGGAATAAAATAATATCAGATACAAATACTACGTCTCGTCATCCAGCTTATCTCCAAAGCTCCAGAATATCCTGAAAATCTAACTCTAGACTGCCCGTGTGGAAATTTGTGGGCACCCAGAGTTTAGAAGGGAACAATAAACTCCGAGTCAGTCATGGTGACTGGTGTGAGATCGTAAAACAGTTATTTTTCTTTAAAATAAACAACAGAAGAATTTTAAAGTCAATTCGAAATGCTTTTGGAAAATGAAACTACCATAAGACCTCCCACCACACACACAATGCAAACGCAGAATTGGAGGAGATTTCTTCTTATGATAGTCAAAGATGCTTACTACGCAAAATCAAATCATTTTTGATATTATTATTAGTGCATAGTGTATAAAACATTTCGAAAGTATAATATTAATCTTAGCCAACATACGACCAGTATCGTATGCCTACTATAGCTACCATCTAAACAGTGGTGACCACCGTACGTAAATGGCAGGTTCTACAACTAATACCGTACAAATCACGTATTGGAGTTTGGATTTCCAACAAATGGTCAGGCTAAGGAACTTCCTATCCACGATGGGTACGTCCCTGGAATAGACGACCCGAGAACCTAACCGGATCTCTGCCAACACAAGGCCGGGTTACCTCTGCAAAAATAGGTAACTACTGACACGCGTATGCCATCCCCCGATCGTCACCGATCTTCCCGAGGATCCCCGATTCCAACAAACCACATAGAAAAAAATAATGCAGTAACCACAGAGGTTAAGTATCTGGGCTCCATACCATGATACCACCTTTATCCAGAAGGAATGACATACACTAAGGGGCGCTACTCCCTAGAACCTTGCTGCATTCTTCCTGTTTCGACCATTTCCGGGGTGTGAGGCTCGATGAAGTCTCGTCCACAAAGCTACGCTTTCTCAAAAAGCCCTGCTTCGGGTCAAACAAAATGATCAACCTATGATCACAAAGATATAAGATCAAATAAATGATCATATCACAAATGATCAAACACTGATCATTTCACAGCAACACTCAGTATGCCACGTTACCAAATTGGGATATATCGCTGATAAATTTCAACTACATAACCTCTGAGCTCGTAAGTCTCACAGAAGGGTGTTAAGCTAAGAGAATAAATTCTCCGCCACCAACAGAAATGTATTTGAAAGAAATCAGCTTTATATCTCAAATTGTAACGTCAGACACACAATCCATACAAGTCTGTTCCGGGATCGAACAGAACCGAAGGCACTTCTCACGAAGCCCTTGCATTTCTGGATAATTTTCTAATCACGTCCGGACTTCCCGTCACTAAGGGTGATAAAACCTCTAAATCGAAGATCAGCCGATGTAGAGTAACTCGACGGTAATCCTTCCGTTTTCAAAAATATCCGGTCTTCAACACCGGTCTTCAAATGCGATTCATAACGACGTATCACATATTCGGAATGGGTTATACGACCCCATGGTCCTTTCCCGGCTAACCCGAATAGTGAGCGATTTTTCAAAAATAAGTGTGGCATTCAAATTCATCCAATTCACAACAAATACCCACTCAAGGCAATTATTGATAGTCGGTTATTTAACTATCAATAAAGATGCGAAACATCATCAGATTCCAATTAATTTTCCAAATTATTTCATCTTCCAAAATATCTTTTACTAGATATAAAATTTCCACACTTCTAAAATAAATCGATATTTATTTTTCTAAACAGTTTCCCTTTCTTTTATAAATTCCATAGTGAATTTATATTTCAAAAATATCTACTGATATACGATTTTCAAATCGATTCCAATATTCAACTTCATTTTATCTTTAAGAAGATAAAATCTCAAAACGTTTCATTTCATTTTGGAAAACATTTCCATACTTATCTAATAATAAGTATTTCACAAATCTTTTATTTTCAACACTTGGAAAATATCCGATATACTTAAATCAAATTAAGTATATATTCATTCTTTAAGGAAATCATTTATTATAACAACATTTATTTGAGTCAAAACGAATGTTACGTAAAACATCGTTACGACGACTCAAAATCACTAGTATAGGGATTCGGATTTTAGATAGATATATAAATCCCAATACTACATAAAACATTTCCTTTCGGAAATCATTTACTATAACAACAGTGTTATAGTCCACCATTTCCTTAAGTTTCTCGAAAACGTCTATTTCAACAAGAACTGCGGAAATCTATGCTTTCGATTCATAATACATTTTAAAACATCTTTAAAATGTTTAACTTCATTTTTAATATCACTTTTTCAAAAATGAATCCATTTTACTAAACAATATATATTCACTGTCCAAAATCGTGAATATAATTCACTTGACCAAATTTCAATCATTTCTACACATTTCAATTTCAATAGAGATTCGCTATCCAAACTCGCGAATATATCTTCTTAAAAAAAAAATCTTCTATATTTAATTTATCCAATTCAATCTATTTCGAATTTATAAACCCGTTTCTAAATTCAATTTTTCTTTTAATAACAACTTCGATTTATAAATTCCTTTCATTAACAAATTCCATTTATAACTCGATATAAATATCACAAGTTTATATTTTTAGTTAATAACTTATCATTCGTTTATTTTAAAAGAAATCGTTCTTTTAAACTTATCAAAATTAAAACTTTCCAATTTCATTAACTTATGAAATTCCATTTTTTTTACTTCATTTTACACTTATAGAAACTTGTCTTACAATCCCAATATTCTAATTTATAAAATGTCAACTTAATAAACCTTTTTAAGTAAACCGTTTATAATATTTTAAAAATTCCAATTAAACCATTTTATAAATTTCTTGACTCTTCATTTCAAAAGAAATCACTTTTTGGTTAAAATTCACAAAATCTTAACTTTTTATAACTTTAAAGTTTTAATGTTTATTTATTTAAAATAAACCAATTCAACAATTTAAATAAACGTATATTTTCAAAGATCACTTTAAAAAAATCCTTTTAAGGTAAAGTCGTTATTTTTAAACTTCAAAACTCGAATCCAATGATGCAACGCATCAATTAGTCCATCACACATCAACATCATATATCATCATATGAGAACAGAATATATATCAATATCTGTAAATAAATAAATACAGTTGAGGAATCCAGTTGGATCCCTCCAACCTGTTTCCCTGCATCCAAAGATGTTAGCACAATACCAATTCCGCTCCAGTACGGAATTATCGCGGTATATAGGTTTTTATAAATCCGCTTACTAACGGCGCAATAGGGTCTCATCTGCTATACGAGGCGGGAAATCAATCAATCCAATATATACATATGCCAATATGTATATACTGCTATATATATAGATATATCCTATCATATCTAATAGCACATTCAAACAAATCAATCAATAACTGAAATTTAATCATAAATCTGAGTGAGAAAATCTCACCTTAGTATTTATTTGCAATCCATTCCAAATCCAGATTTATTTTTTCTTCGTTGTATTCGACCTTGTATAAATAATTTACACAATCTATTAATATTTGAATCAATCGAATAACCAGTTGTCGTTTAATAGTTTGATTAACTGATAGTTTCGTCTAAACCAATTTTGTCTTTAATACATTGATTCAACTAAAATTTAAATTTAAACTAAAATCCCATTAATAATTTATTTCTAGTAACTAACCGAACCCAATAAACTTATTAAACAATTTATCATTATTTATTTATTTACTTTTACTAATAAATTTGGGTTTAAACTAATTTCCTTTAAATAAATTATTATTTTCATTGACAAAAAATCAATTTCTTTCCACTGGGCATACCAATATAGATTAAAAATCTATTTACTATACATATTTTTTCTTTCTTTTTTTTTTCAAAATATCATACATATATAGGTATTAGATTAAAACAGAGATGTTTTACACTTTACTGTTAATTTAAAACAATCTAAAACAATTCAAAACAATATTACGTTATCAGTTTAATTTCAAGAACTAAAAATGTTGTACCTCGCTGGAAACGAACCAGGCTTTGCCCACCCCTTTCCCATCATCGCAGAATCGCTCGCGGTGCCACGCTTCACTCTCCCGCGACGAACATGTCGCAATTTATCTCAAAACCCCCAAGCCCTAGCTCGCCATCAAACTGCTGTCGTTGACCCCTGATCGCGATTTCCTGATGCCACCCACCATCAATGCGAACGACACGACCTCCCATCACCTTCGAACAAAACGCGAGCCCAATACGAATCGAACTCGCGTGCCATCCATCCCAATCGGCTTGCAACACCCCCCAACACCTGCCTCCGCTCGACGAACTCGCGCCCCAGTAGAACGACGCCACGGAAATTGCTCGCGAAACCCCCCCAAGTCGCACTCCACTTCGCCGCGAATTCCTCGACCAGCCTCCCTCTGAACGGCGTGGTCCCAGTCGCGACTGCGATTCGAACGATGGTAGAGGCGATTGATGGTGATTTCAGTCGACCCTTATTTGGATTCTCGAACGAAAAATGATTTAGGTTTTCGAATTTCTGTCCACCATTGATGGACGAGATGAAGGATTCGAGATAATAAGGAGATTGCGGCCATTTTTTATATTTGTGAACGAGAGTTTAAATTTGATCGAAATGATTTCGTTCGATTTTTTTTTTTTGAAGAGGGAGGGGACGAGTATACGTGATGGGGTGCACGATTTTTGTATCGTGATTGCAGGCGAAAATTTAGGCGTGATTAGAGGGAAGTAAACGTGTGATATTTATGAATTTAAATTTTAAATTTAAATTGAATATCGTTAAAGCTTTAACGCGTTGATATATCGTGTGCTCACGTATCAACTCAGAAAATTATGAAAATTGAAATCCGGCAATAATACAACATTCCGGACCCAATGGAACTGGTTTCGTTCAATTCTGAGACTGTTTGGAAAATGACTGTTTTTAAATATCGATTCAAACGATTCAATTTCAAAACTGAACAAATCGATTTCAAATTCGATTCTGAAGTTTTAATTATCTTCAGTATAATCAATATAAATTTCCTAAGCCTTTGAAATATTTTTAGTCGGCTTAAAATTGAAGATTTAAATTTTTATTCAACTCAATAGATTAAACTTTTATAATTTAATCGCCAATTTCAAATTTATATCGGGGATTCAAATTAAATCATCGTTCAAATATTTAAAAATTAATTAAATATTTTCAATTTAATTCGTTCAAAATTCTGGGTCGTTACAGACTTCCCCCCTTAAAAGAATTTCGTCCTCGAAATTACAAGTTAGGAAAAATGGCCCTTAACTCGTCTACTATTTTCCACAATCTAAATAGTTTTATCACTTTTCAAAACAAATCTTTCTACTAAAGATTCGCTATCATTCAACTAAATTTCTAACTTCAATTCTAAGTTTCAAACAACATTGTTTTCTTAACAATTCAACTTTAAGTTTAAATTCAAATTTAAACTTTCAAATTTTCTCAAAAATTTTCTAACGCCCTAAATTTTCGAAAAATTTCGCCAGCGTCTCCTTTGCGCGGCTAATACGGTACGACTACAAAATGTCCCTACGGACTCTCAGATTTCAAAAAGAAAAAGAAAAAGCCAAGCGGCTAGGACAGAAATCATCAAAAACTCATATTATAATTCAAATACGTACCTTTTGTCGAGCAATTCAAATTATCTGTGAAATCAAATTCAATTCCCTTTATACCTGTATATCTACTAGCCATAATATCTAGTTATAACATCCAACTATTTTGCAAATTTTATTACAAACTTTTCAATATAAACTGTTTATACCCTTTTTAGCTTACTATTGAAGTTACATCCATTCAATTTTTTTTCATTTCAAATTTCATTTGAATTACATTTCACATTTCAATTTCTCATTCGAATTCAATTTACATTCATGTACTTGCAATCACAAATTGATTCATTCCTTCTCAATTTTATTTTCATAATTCAAATACTCAATTCCAGAGTCTTTTCAACCTTTTCAAAACCATTTTTGAAAACAATTCAAATCATCCTTTGAATTTTCTAAAACAAAATCCAAATTTTCCAAACAACTTTCAATTGAAACAATCGACAGCAATTCCTCTTTTGGAAACCCGAAAATGAATTCTAATGATGTGGCCATCATCATCAGGATTATTTTCCAGCGACCTAAAAGAGTTTAGAGCTTTTCATTCCTTCAAAATATTTTCAAAACCTTCGAAATTTATTTTCAAATCAAAAATGATTTAAACTTTCCAATCCTCAAAATTTTCAAACTCCTTCCAAAACATTTCCAAAAAAAAAAAAAAAAACTTCTCTGGAATTCCATTTTAAATTACAATTCACAATTATAATTTACATTCTTTAATTTCATTTGCAAGTGAATTTATTTCTTTAACTTTGGAGTTACGATTTCAATTTCTTATTCGATTTCATATAAAAATGATAACTTTCAATATTATCACTTTCCTAACATCCATGCAACCATATACTGTAATAATTCATAGAAACATTTCTTTTCTATACAAAAATAGTTTTGGGCAAAATTATTTCATTTACCCTATTTTAAAACAATACTATGTCGTCTTGCCTCGTTTAAGTGTTTAGAAACCCCTATCGATAATATGGCGTCCCACATACCGACCGAAATTCATAAACATCTCAACGGATAAGCAAACACAATATAAAACAATTTTATATTCACTAACAAATACGCGCTCATATCTATTATTACACTCAACTCATTCTAGAGTACTACTGCCTCTATCTCTAATGAGTAACACCCAACAGAGCAGGGTTGTCGCTTAACCATATGCTCTGATACCACTTTGTCACATCTCGAAATTTTCGACTTTCGAAAATTCGACATCGATACTCACTTTATCGACTGCCGAGAAATCGAACGCCGCAAACTCCAATAGTGAGGGTTTTAGAAAGAAGAAGTAGAAGAAAAAGAGAAGAAGAAGAAAGAAAGCAGAAAAGAAGAACAACAGAACAACATCAATATCAGAATCTTACACATCGCAGCGGAACAATATATAATAGATAATCACTAGTCTTTTAAAACAAAGAACTATATCAGTTTATACATACATCAATCAGAGTCAATATACAACAATGGACAGTTATATAAACTTGTCCTCATACAGAATACACAGTGGAATAAAATAATATCAGATACAAATACTACGTCTCGTCATCCAGCTTATCTCCAAAGCTCCAGAATATCCAGAATATCCTGAAAATCTAACTCTAGACTGCCCGTGTGGAAATTTGTGGGCACCCAGAGTTTAGAAGGGAACAATAAACTCCGAGTCAGTCATGGTGACTGGTGTGAGATCGTAAAACAGTTATTTTTCTTTAAAATAAACAACAGAAGAATTTTAAAGTCAATTCGAAATGCTTTTGGAAAATGAAACTACCATAAGACCTCCCACCACACACACAATGCAAACGCAGAATTGGAGGAGATTTCTTCTTATGATAGTCAAAGATGCTTACTACGCAAAATCAAATCATTTTTGATATTATTATTAGTGCATAGTGTATAAAACATTTCGAAAGTATAATATTAATCTTAGCCAACATACGACCAGTATCGTATGCCTACTATAGCTACCATCTAAACAGTGGTGACCACCGTACGTAAATGGCAGGTTCTACAACTAATACCGTACAAATCACGTATTGGAGTTTGGATTTCCAACAAATGGTCAGGCTAAGGAACTTCCTATCCACGATGGGTACGTCCCTGGAATAGACGACCCGAGAACCTAACCGGATCTCTGCCAACACAAGGCCGGGTTACCTCTGCAAAAATAGGTAACTACTGACACGCGTATGCCATCCCCCGATCGTCACCGATCTTCCCGAGGATCCCCGATTCCAACAAACCACATAGAAAAAAATAATGCAGTAACCACAGAGGTTAAGTATCTGGGCTCCATACCATGATACCACCTTTATCCAGAAGGAATGACATACACTAAGGGGCGCTACTCCCTAGAACCTTGCTGCATTCTTCCTGTTTCGACCATTTCCGGGGTGTGAGGCTCGATGAAGTCTCGTCCACAAAGCTACGCTTTCTCAAAAAGCCCTGCTTCGGGTCAAACAAAATGATCAACCTATGATCACAAAGATATAAGATCAAATAAATGATCATATCACAAATGATCAAACACTGATCATTTCACAGCAACACTCAGTATGCCACGTTACCAAATTGGGATATATCGCTGATAAATTTCAACTACATAACCTCTGAGCTCGTACGTCTCAGAGAAGGGTGTTAAGCTAAGAGAATAAATTCTCCGCCACCAACAGAAATGTATTTGAAAGAAATCAGCTTTATATCTCAAATTGTAACGTCAGACACACAATCCATACAAGTCTGTTCCGGGATCGAACAGAACCGAAGGCACTTCTCACGAAGCCCTTGCATTTCCGGATAATTTTCTAATCACGTCCGGACTTCCCGTCACTAAGGGTGATAAAACCTCTAAATCGAAGATCAGCCGATGTAGAGTAACTCGACGGTAATCCTTCCGTTTTCAAAAATATCCGGTCTTCAACACCGGTCTTCAAATGCGATTCATAACGACGTATCACATATTCGGAATGGGTTATACGACCCCATGGTCCTTTCCCGGCTAACCCGAATAGTGAGCGATTTTTCAAAAATAAGTGTGGCATTCAAATTCATCCAATTCACAACAAATACCCACTCAAGGAAATTATTGATAGTCGGTTATTTAACTATCAATAAAGATGCGAAACATCATCAGATTCCAATTAATTTTCCAAATTATTTCATCTTCCAAAATATCTTTTACTAGATATAAAATTTCCACACTTCTAAAATAAATCGATATTTATTTTTCTAAACAGTTTCCCTTTCTTTTATAAATTCCATAGTGAATTTATATTTCAAAAATATCTACTGATATACGATTTTCAAATCGATTCCAATATTCAACTTCATTTTATCTTTAAGAAGATAAAATCTCAAAACGTTTCATTTCATTTTGGAAAACATTTCCATACTTATCTAATAATAAGTATTTCACAAATCTTTTATTTTCAACACTTGGAAAATATCCGATATACTTAAATCAAATTAAGTATATATTCATTCTTTAAGGAAATCATTTATTATAACAACATTTATTTGAGTCAAAACGAATGTTACGTAAAACATCGTTACGACGACTCAAAATCACTAGTATAGGGATTCGGATTTTAGATAGATATATAAATCCCAATACTACATAAAACATTTCCTTTCGGAAATCATTTACTATAACAACAGTGTTATAGTCCACCATTTCCTTAAGTTTCTCGAAAATGTCTATTTCAACAAGAACTGCGGAAATCTATGCTTTCGATTCATAATACATTTTAAAACATCTTTAAAATGTTTAACTTCATTTTTAATATCACTTTTTCAAAAATGAATCCATTTTACTAAACAATATATATTCACTGTCCAAAATCGTGAATATAATTCACTTGACCAAATTTCAATCATTTCTACACATTTCAATTTCAATAGAGATTCGCTATCCAAACTCGCGAATATATCTTCTTAAAAAAAAATCTTCTATATTTAATTTATCCAATTCAATCTATTTCGAATTTATAAACCCGTTTCTAAATTCAATTTTTCTTTTAATAACAACTTCGATTTATAAATTCCTTTCATTAACAAATTCCATTTATAACTCGACATAAATATCACAAGTTTATATTTTTAGTTAATAACTTATCATTCGTTTATTTTAAAAGAAATCGTTCTTTTAAACTTATCAAAATTAAAACTTTCCAATTTCATTAACTTATGAAATTCCATTTTTTTTTACTTCATTTTACACTTATAGAAACTTGTCTTACAATCCCAATATTCTAATTTATAAAATGTCAACTTAATAAACCTTTTTAAGTAAACCGTTTATAATATTTTAAAAATTCCAATTAAACCATTTTATAAATTTCTTGACTCTTCATTTCAAAAGAAATCACTTTTTGGTTAAAATTCACAAAATCTTAACTTTTTATAACTTTAAAGTTTTAATGTTTATTTATTTAAAATAAACCAATTCAACAATTTAAATAAACGTATATTTTCAAAGATCACTTTAAAAAAATCCTTTTAAGGTAAAGTCGTTATTTTTAAACTTCAAAACTCGAATCCAATGATGCAACGCATCAATTAGTCCATCACACATCAACATCATATATCATCATATGAGAACAGAATATATATCAATATCTGTAAATAAATAAATACAGTTGAGGAATCCAGTTGGATCCCTCCAACCTGTTTCCCTGCATCCAAAGATGTTAGCACAATACCAATTCCGCTCCAGTACGGAATTATCGCGGTATATAGGTTTTTATAAATCCGCTTACTAACGGCGCAATAGGGTCTCATCCGCTATACGAGGCGGGAAATCAATCAATCCAATATATACATATGCCAATATGTATATACTGCTATATATATAGATATATCCTATCATATCTAATAGCACATTCAAACAAATCAATCAATAACTGAAATTTAATCATAAATCTGAGTGAGAAAATCTCACCTTAGTATTTATTTGCAATCCATTCCAAATCCAGATTTATTTTTTCTTCGTTGTATTCGACCTTGTATAAATAATTTACACAATCTATTAATATTTGAATCAATCGAATAACCAGTTGTCGTTTAATAGTTTGATTAACTGATAGTTTCGT
The DNA here is from genome assembly GCA_030737815.1 of Allium fistulosum. Lineage (NCBI taxonomy): Eukaryota > Viridiplantae > Streptophyta > Magnoliopsida > Asparagales > Amaryllidaceae > Allium > Allium fistulosum. The sequence goes on from JASFAW010000014.1 coordinate 15,357,661, forward strand.
CTAAACCAATTTTGTCTTTAATACATTGATTCAACTAAAATTTAAATTTAAACTAAAATCCCATTAATAATTTATTTCTAGTAACTAACCGAACCCAATAAACTTATTAAACAATTTATCATTATTTATTTATTTACTTTTACTAATAAATTTGGGTTTAAACTAATTTCCTTTAAATAAATTATTATTTTCATTGACAAAAAATCAATTTCTTTCCACTGGGCATACCAATATAGATTAAAAATCTATTTACTATACATATTTTTTTCTTTCTTTTTTTTTTCAAAATATCATACATATATAGGTATTAGATTAAAACAGAGATGTTTTACACTTTACTGTTAATTTAAAACAATCTAAAACAATTCAAAACAATATTACGTTATCAGTTTAATTTCAAGAACTAAAAATGTTGTACCTCGCTGGAAACGAACCAGGCTTTGCCCACCCCTTTCCCATCATCGCAGAATCGCTCGCGGTGCCACGCTTCACTCTCCCGCGACGAACATGTCGCAATTTATCTCAAAACCCCCAAGCCCTAGCTCGCCATCAAACTGCTGTCGTTGACCCCTGATCGCGATTTCCTGATGCCACCCACCATCAATGCGAACGACACGACCTCCCATCACCTTCGAACAAAACGCGAGCCCAATACGAATCGAACTCGCGTGCCATCCATCCCAATCGGCTCGCAACACCCCCCAACACCTGCCTCCGCTCGACGAACTCGCGCCCCAGTAGAACGACGCCACGGAAATTGCTCGCGAAACCCCCCCAAGTCGCACTCCACTTCGCCGCGAATTCCTCGACCAGCCTCCCTCTGAACGGCGTGGTCCCAGTCGCGACTGCGATTCGAACGATGGTAGAGGCGATTGATGGTGATTTCAGTCGACCCTTATTTGGATTCTCGAACGAAAAATGATTTAGATTTTCGAATTTCTGTCCACCATTGATGGACGAGATGAAGGATTCGAGATAATAAGGAGATTGCGGCCATTTTTTATATTTGTGAACGAGAGTTTAAATTTGATCGAAATGATTTCGTTCGATTTTTTTTTTTTGAAGAGGGAGGGGACGAGTATACGTGATGGGGTGCACGATTTTTGTATCGTGATTGCAGGCGAAAATTTAGGCGTGATTAGAGGGAAGTAAACGTGTGATATTTATGAATTTAAATTTTAAATTTAAATTGAATATCGTTAAAGCTTTAACGCGTTGATATATCGTGTGCTCACGTATCAACTCAGAAAATTATGAAAATTGAAATCCGGCAATAATACAACATTCCGGACCCAATGGAACTGGTTTCGTTCAATTCTGAGACTGTTTGGAAAATGACTGTTTTTAAATATCGATTCAAACGATTCAATTTCAAAACTGAACAAATCGATTTCAAATTCGATTCTGAAGTTTTAATTATCTTCAGTATAATCAATATAAATTTCCTAAGCCTTTGAAATATTTTTAGTCGGCTTAAAATTGAAGATTTAAATTTTTATTCAACTCAATAGATTAAACTTTTATAATTTAATCGCCAATTTCAAATTTATATCGGGGATTCAAATTAAATCATCGTTCAAATATTTAAAAATTAATTAAATATTTTCAATTTAATTCGTTCAAAATTCTGGGTCGTTACATGTTTTATGTATAATTAAATTCAAATTTCATTGTCAGGATAATAAACTATTCTATTACATAAAATGTGTTATAATATGTGTAAATTATAAGGGTGAACATACTAAATATTACATGGGTATTATTGTAATCTCCATTTTCCATCACAAAACCATAAATCAAGCTCCATTGTTTTATACGTCATGTCTTTAGTGAATAACATATCTCCTTTTTCTTTCTCTGATGGCTTCTTATCTTCTTATTTTGGACGATCTCTAAATGATCTTTAAATGAAAGCTAATTTAGAAGATTGGATCCATCCTCTTTCATGTAGATCCATCTCTTTCTCTAAATCAATTAATGAAATCAGGTATAACTTCTGAGAGTACTTATTATAAGTTTCTCTAAATTGAAATCAATATTGTTTATTCTTTCAAAATTTGCATTTAATCAATAATTCATTTTAATCGATTCAAAATCTCTAACAATGGTATTAGAGCCACCCATCATTGACTTCATTCGGAATTTTTACTTTTTATACTTGAGTAACTTTTGAATGGACTTTGTTTATAAGTCATTGAATTCATGTAATATCTTACTCAAATTACATATCTACTTGATCTATATCTGAAAGATTTCTTTGGTGGTAATTTTGGATATGGTTTGGTAGGAAAGTTGTTTCTCCTAAATTAAAAGTTTGAAAAACTATTCTGATGTAGAAAGAATGGTCTAATTATCTATGTATGGTTTATGTAATAAAATAAAATTTTGAAATGATTTTATTTTTGGGAAATTATCTTAATTTCTAAAATTTTGAAAATAACTTACGTTGATTTGAAGATCTACATGTTTGTTGTGATATATTTGGTAAAAGAATCGAGGAGTTATTTTTTTTATGAGAAATAATTTGGTTTTCAGATGTATAGTTATTTTTATTTATGTTTATGAATGTTATAGATAGATCCACGTAATTTAGAACCATTTATTTATGTAAGAGAATAAATCTTGGTTCTATAATTATATTATTTTACTAAATTTTTGATTGAACCTCATATATAATCGGTATCTTGGTTATTTCAGAAATTTTTTATTATTAAGAAATAAAGTTTGCTCTTTAAGGTATTCCCTTTGATTTTATTGTTGAGTAATATTGTAGCTAGATCTAAGATGAAGTTTTGGTACTGTAAGCAACGTTTGTTCAGCTGATTTAAATATTTGTAAAGAAATCGTTTTATTATGAGAATTGTTTATATTATAGACAAAATAACGATTAGCTTCATTTATTATTATCATAAATACATTAAATGTGGTGTTATAGTAATGAATTAAATTACTTATTATCATAAATGCACTAAATTCGCTGGTTATAATAAGTTAAATGATGTTATATTATTATATCTGGAAGAAGAACAAACATATTATCTATTATTTGATGCATTTATTTTGGCAAGTAATTTTTGATATAATGGAGGAAATATGATTGAACAACAAGCTTGAAGTTTTGTAATGTAAATTTTTTGAATTAGAAGATGTGTAATTCAAAGTATGAGACTTGAAGTCTTGAATTATGAAAAAACTTATTAATCAAGTTTATGAACTTAAAGTCTTATCAATATTTTTTAATCAGCCAAAATGTAAAAGCTTCTAACTAGAAGTTTGGAAAAGTATACAATGTTTTATTATAACTAATGTTTACAATTAATGAAAAATAATTTAAAATTCAAAATTTATTATATTTAATGGTTTATAGTTAGTATATGAATAATAGCTTATATTTAATAATGTATGATTTAGGACAAGTAAATTATAATTAATAATTTATTAATACTAATAAATGTGTAATAATTGATAGAGAACAACAATACATAAAAGTATCTTACAATATCTAATAAAATTATAAGGCTGGCTGCCTATTGCCTTTGTAAATTTCACCCAATGCTTAAACTTTAGTTTTCCCTAACCCTAATCCCAAATCGCTTATGCCTTTCTCTCCTTTCCAAAATTGGTGATGCCACAACTATCCAAATCAGTATTTTGAAATCGAAGCATGTTAACGTCTAGAGCCACCAAGTTCAAGATGATCTTTCATGCTATCACCTACAAAAACTTGGATCAGAACTCTCTATCTGAGACAGAAATACGATATTTAAGGTCGTTTTATATATCGTTTCGTATTGTACTTCTCATATTCTCTCATTCTAGTTCCCATGATGGTGGATATTTTGAAGCCTTAAATATATTTGCTAACGAAGGGTTCTTACTATGATTTTTCATAAATTATAGTTTTAGACAATCGTTGAATGGTAGTTGGGTTAGGGTATTATTACTAATACTCCACTTTTGCACATGAGGGGGTCATTTTTTATTTTCACCCCACTAAAATTAAAACTACTATGAGGGGTACACAAACTTGATTGAAATACTTTACTATTACCTATTCTACCCATAATCTTTTAACCCCAATATACTTTTTACCTTTCTTCCTCCTTTCATCTAACTTCAGCTAATCGTGCTTCAAACTAAAAACACTGTGCGCTCCAAGCTTCCAGATCCAAAATGGATAGATAAATTGATCAAAATACTTGATCCGAAGCTAATAATGGTTCTATGTCGTCAAACACATCAAACCCTATGCATATAACCTTATAAATTAAAACAAAAACCTAATTGATTCATTGAACAAATTCTACATTATGTGAATTAATCTACTTTCATTCTCGTTTGGAGGAATTTCATTTGTGTTTGATTGCTCCATTGATTATTAGATTATTGATTTGGATTGTATATTAAAGAAGAAGAATAATGGAGATTACTAGAATTAGGGTTAAAAAAATGGTGCATCGATCAACTTACAATTTAATTTTATAAGGGGCCATTTTTAGCAGTACTCCTCATAGTAAAAAAACAATTTATTAAAAAAATGATACTCTCATATCCAAAAGTAGAGTGTCACTAATAATGCCCGTTGGGTTATGATTTTATTGCACTAATTATTGCTGGTATATTTATATTTTAACATGATGCTAAGTTTGTTTCTACAATGCACTTGTTTTATTGCTAGATAATTTTAAATTAAAACCTGGATTAACCTGAAATTTTATGTTCCATATGAAAGATCATTTAAAAATTATAAAATTTCTAGACTTATGCTTATAGGATAAATATATTATTATAAACAACACTACAATAGAAAATAACTTTTTCTACGCCAAATTTCAGTTCATTTAAAGGTGATTTGCTTAAGTTACATTCATAAATATGTCATTGTCCACACCAATTAATATAAAATTCATGTATGATATTTCCAACCTTATCAAAACATGTTTATCAATATTTAAAACAAAAAAATATACTAAATTCGAATCAAAATAAATTTGGATGGAAAATAGAGTTAGTATCACTCACTTAAGCTAAAAGCTTGATTAAAATCCCTTCTTCTCTTAGAAATGAAATATTGTGTTATCTATGATTCATTTTCCTCTCCTTCTGGTCCTCAATAATGAAGGCCTACATTTAGCATTTCTATATTGTCTTAATGAAATGAAAGAAAGAAGAGTATGTATAACTTTTAGGGATATGATGGTTAATTTGTGCTTAGGCTAAAACCCCTCCTTGACTAATCTTATTATTTCCTTTCCCTTACTGTCATATTCCCTTTATTCCTTTTGATTCTTTTAGGGACAAAGCTAATGAGAGTAATTACATTTAGCTCAACTTAATTAATCTTTTAGGTGTCCCATAGTTGATTAATCATAATTCCCCTAATTAATTCTTGTAATTAAATTCTATTAGTTACTATTTAATAATTTTTTCTTATTAATTTAATCTCATATTATGACTCTCCAAAATATAGAAAGCTGCATGCATCTATTTTGTAAAATACTTCTTTGTGCTCTATAGTATAGTTAATACAGTTTATTATTTTACAAAATTAATATGTGTATTGCAATTGTTAGATTTGATGTTATAATAGTAATAATATGTTTCTAACTGTTTGCTTTATTGATTTCATTATTTTATGCTAATTAATATTGTTGTTATCATCAATGAATTATTATCTAATGAATTTTGTTAATTGTTGTATTATTTCATATTAATATTTAGAAAATAAAAACCGTAATAACTCATTCAAATTTAAATTTTGTCTCGCATTGTCTTAGATAAATCGTAATAACTTATTTTCTCATCCAAAATTTATGAAAACAAAAACCCATCTATAATTTATTATAAGCATAATATCTAATATTTCAATTCATTTGAAGGTGATTAACTAAGTTTCATTTATAAACATGCCATTAACCTTGCCATTTAATTACAAAATTTACATATGTTCATTCCAACCTTATAAAAACATATTTATCATTATTCAACAGTAAAAACACAGTACATCCAAATCTCAACATATTTTTAGATGGAAAATAAACTTAATATTACTCACCTTAGTTAAAAACTTGATTAAAATGCTTTGTTCCCTTGGAAATGAAAGCTTGTATTATAAGTGATTTGTTTTCTTCTCCTTCCTTCTCCTTAGTAATGCCAGCCTAACTTTAGTATTTGTTTTTTTGTTTAAATGAAATGAAAGAATGAAGAGTATGTAAATTTTTAAGGGATATAAGGATTAATATCTAGGAACTTTTGTAAAAACGCTATTTTTAACTTTCAAAATAGACAGGTGCCCTTCCTCAATAATAGGGTTTTTTAAAAACACCTATTTTTAAGTTTTATTATATTTGTGGAAAACTCAGCAAATATTTGTAAATAAATATATTTCAAGTTTCTAAATTGTATACATTTACAAAGTTTTCTATAAATATTTGTAGAGTTATCTACTAGTATTTGCATTTTTACAAAAAAGGTCAAAAAATACGGATAAAGTTTCTATCATAGAAACATGCGATTAATGTTTGGATTTAGTTTTAAAAAAAATTACCAAAATTTAAAATAGGGGTGTAATTTGTAGATAAAAACCCCTATTTTTAAGTTTTACTATATTTGTGAAAAACTCAACAATTATTTGTAGATAAATATGTTTGAAGTTTCTAAAATGTAAACATTTACAGAGTTTTCTATAATTATTTGTAGAGTTATCTACAAATATTTGCATTTTTACAAAAAAAAGATAAAGTTTTAATCATAGAAACATACGATTAATATTTGGATTAGTTTTCAAAAGAAATTTACCAAAATTTAAAATAGTGGTGTAATTTAAACTTCTTTTAGCAAAGGTTTTTCACGTATCAAAACTGAAAATAAGAGGTAAAACCAAATTTCCAATTAATAATTTAGGCTTCGACTAAAATCCCTCATTTCCCGGTCTTTTTAATTCCTTTCTTACCATACTCCCTTCATTCATTTTTACTCTTTTATAGTCAAAGTTAAAGAAAGTAATTATTCTTAGCTCAAACTCAGTTAATCTTTTATGAGTCCCCACTCGGTTAATCAAATTTCCCTTGAGTAATTCCTTTACTTAAATTTTTCTAATTACTATTTATTAAGTTTTTATTGTTAAATTTGTCCCATATTATGGAATTTCAAAATATGTGGGCATGTATTTTATAAAATAATTCTTTGAGATCCATAATGTCGTTAATGTTATTTATTACATTACCGAATCAATATATTTTGCAACTGTTAGATTCAATGTTGTAACAACACTAATATGTTTCTAATGATTTTCTTTATTGATTCATTATCTTGCGCTGTTTAATTTTGTTGTTATCATCAATGAATTGTCATTCAATGTATTTTGTGTTATGGTGAAATATTATTTCGCTTTGAGATATGTTAATTTTTATATTATTTCAATTATAATGTTTGCATTAATAGTTGAAGTAAAAGCTAAAAATTATTTGATTGCTCCAAATTTTATACTCTAGAATGCTTAGATTTTCTGTATGTGAATCATGTCATATTACCGAATTTGTATTAGAAAATATGTTATGTCAAATCCACTATAATAATTTTGTAATTAAATATCTCTAATTGCATTAGTATTAGATAATTTCAAAATATGCATGAATGATAATGTTGGAATGATGTTTGTTTAAATAAAATTTGAAACATTATTTCATTTTTGAGCATAATCTCTATGTTAGGTAATGTTGATCATTTGGTTGATTCATTAAGTTATGATGTAAGAATATCAAACGTAATTGGAACCAAAAAAATTAGTACCGAACTGAATCAAATAATCCAGTCTGTAACTAATTTAACAAAACTGAAAAGGTAAGAGAAATTATCATACATTATCATTCAAATGATTGATTACAAAAAAGAAAACAAGAAATTACGTTTAAAGAAATTTTATTGAGTATTTCTTTTGTTTATAAAAAAGACTAGCTTATTTTCGATAAGTAAACTTTGTATTTTATTATTAAACTGATTATTAAGAGTATTATAACATCACAAATTTGGATAATATAAATAAAATTTTAGTTAATTCGCTCAAACCAACAATAGAAAATATATTTTATAAATTGAAATTTAACTAATATAATTTCAAAACCGAGTCGAAGTGATCGAAATGAATCAATTTGATCAACATATTCTATTCTAACCGAATATTGCTTACCCTAAATCTCAGGCTTGAAGTAGCACTATCATATCGAATTGCTTGTAATTTCTAAATTTATATGTTAAAATTAGGCTAAACCTATATTGAACTTGTGCACCACTTACATTTGAAAGGTAAAAGGCATGCTAAATAATGTCATTCATACCAAGTTAGGAATAGCTAGTAGTTGGGATAGTAGTTGTTGTAAAACGACATTATATTTTGAAAAGATTTGCTATGCTTTGTACGCTTGAAAATTACCTAACCGCATTTGTGAACAACTATTTAACAAAGGTGTAAAAATATTAGGCAAAAATAATTACAATTCATAGAGGTATGCTGACATTATCATATAATAAATTTTGAAATCCCATGCAACACTACTAAATATACTACAGGGTAAAACCCATCTGCATAGAGCTTGCACTAGTTATATTCTAAGTTAATTGGTCTCATATAATAATTAATGGCATGAAATTTAGCACATAAAAAATATCAATATTGATTAAAATTCCAATATAAATAAGAACAAGTAATGAAACCAAGCGATGTGACTATGCTTAGATTCCAATGCTATATGGTATATATACCAAACATTATATTCAAATTACAATACCATTCAACTTTCCTATATAAGAAATTACTGGTCATTACAAAAAAAACCGTCTCTAAGAATCTGAATCAAAATTGAAAGGAAATTCTGTTAACTCATTACACCAACTCAAACAGAAAAATCAAATACATCAGTTTAATTCACAAGTAGACTGCACCAAACTTCATATCCTGATAATTTCACTGAAAAGTATACCATTACAAATCCTGACCAAAAAATATCATATAGCACATTAATTATTTAATTTCTAAGTAGCCAGTACTATAAACACACTACATCCATACTAAGGTAATAGAATATCTAAAAGCTAATAAAATAAAATAAATTAGCAAGATGAAAGAGTTTTTCTTATATACCAGTAGCCAAGCGTTGTAATGAAACAACGAGAACGATAATAGAAGAACCGATTACTTGTATCCCAAACTTCCTCTTACACAATCAAGGGACCTTTTGGTAGCCTGAAATGAATTTTCAACTACATCTTTAACATTTTGCAATCTAATTATTTCACACTCGAATACCTGTAATTGTTCAAGTGTTGATTTATTATCACATTGTGAACTCTGTTTCAACTCTAATTTGCCGATAAACCTACATATTTCTTCAAGCTTATCATCAAATAAACCATCTGTGATTTGCACATAATATTTTATATCATTTATTTAACATAACTCACTCATTACCCACTTATGGTCATCTTTCATAGTTCAAAGGCATTTTAGCCATTTTTGTAAATTGTACAAATTAACACTAAGCATTTCAATGCGACAAGGGTGTCCATCATTTCCTTAATACTTTATCAAGGTCAGAAATGCAAAATTTTATAATTTCGTTTACAATATTTAAGAATGTGACCATCAACCCGATTGCAATTCCTTCATGGCGACTTTCAATATACTCTTTAAAGGATTAAAATGAGGTTGTTTTGGCATACTCAAAAATATTTCTGAAGACTCTGTTAAAATAAGGTTGTTCAGGCATACTCAAAAATAAGGTTGATATAGTCGTTAGAAATATTTTTAGTATGCCATAACATCCTCATTTTAATCCTTTAAAGTAGTATATTAAAAGTCACTGTAAAGGAATTGCAATAAGGTTTATGGTCACATTCTCAAATTTTGTAAACGAAATTTGGAAATTTTGCATTTCTGACCCTGAAGAAAGTATTAAGGAACACTTCTTTTCGACATGGAAAGATAAGGTTTTAATTTGTATAATTTACAAAAAAAAAGATGTTAGAATGTCTTCGAACTTTAAAATAAGACCATAAGTAGGCAATGCATGAGTTACGTTCAACGAATGATATAAAATCTAATACGCAAATCAAAGAAGGTTTATTTAGTGATAAACTTAAAGCCATACATAGATCTTTATATTAATGAAATGAAATTGAAAGAAAATTCATTGTGTGATGATAAATCATCAATACTTGAACAACTAGAGGGATTTGAGTGTGAAATAAGTAGATTACAAAATGTTAAAGAAGTAATTGAAAAGTCATTTTAGGCAGCCAAAAGGTCGTTTGACCGTGCAAGAGAAAGTTTAGAGTAAAAGATACTAGTTCTTCTTTTATCAGTCTTGTTATTTCATTACAACATTTGGCTACTAGTACCTTGGAAATGCCTTTTATCTTATTACTTTAATTTATTTTAGAAGGTTGTAGTGTGTTTACATTACTGGTTACTTTGGAACTATATAATTAAGATGTTATGTGATGTTTTTTGCTTAGGATTTGTGCAACATACTTTTTAATGAAATTATCAGGATATGTAGTTCAGTGCTATCTAATTGGGAATTAAACCTATGTATTTGATTTTTCTAATCGAGATGGGGTAATGAGTTTATATTGTTTCCTTCTTTCAGTTTTGATTCTGACTCTTATAGACATTTTATTGGTACATGACTAATAATTTCTTATGTTAGAAAGTGGAATGGTATTATAGTTTAAGTATAATGTTTGGTATATATATGTTATATACAACATCACATTGGAATCTAAGCATAGTCACATTGCTTTGTTTCATTATTTGTTGTTGTTTGTACTGAAATTTTGATCAATATTTTATGTGCTGAATTGCATGCCATTAATCATTATACGAGAGCATTTAACTTAGAATTTAACTGCTGTGAACTCTGCACAAATGGGTTTCACCATATAATTTATTTAGTAGTGTTGTTTGGATTTCTTAATTAGTTATATTATTACGCATGCGTGCCTTGCCATGAATTATAATTCTTTTGGCTTATTTTTTGTACACCTTTGATAAACATTTATTCATAAATATGCTTAGGTAATTTTGAAGCATACAAAGCATAGCAATAGTTTTTTCAAAATTTAACATCTTTTAACAAAACCACTAAGCCAACTATTAAGTTATTCCTAATTTGGTAAGAATTACATTATTCAGTGTAACCATCCGCTTTTTCGACCCTCAAATAATGACACTAATACATCCACGGTATTCATGTGCCGAATCCCGAAGTGCTAGAAAGATGGATTGTTAGGGTAAAATAAAAGGAAAAGGAAAGGAACAAGAGAGAAGAGAATAAAACATCAGAATCTCACAATGGAACGATAACATATAATATCAAGAAGATAGTACAAAGTGTCACTTTAAGATATAAATAGCATTTAAGGGTGACAATCCTAAGTACTGTCATAAGCCTGGATAGTTATAAAGACCTATCCTCACAAATGCTAATAAATACATACTAGTAGTGAAGTGGAAAGAAGAATTCCACGATAGGTGAAAGAATCCAGCTCATCTTTGAGAGCTCTAAAGAATATCCAACAAAAACCTGCTTTCTCAAACTGCTTGAAAGAGCATTCGAGAATTAAGGAAAAGATAAAACCATGAGTCAGAGATAAGTCTGGTGTGAGAAACTTAAGAAATACGGGCCCTATATAATAGTATCTTTTAAAACCAACTGAATGATCGGAATGGTTTTCCACTCAAAAGAACTAAACCATCTAATAATTACATGCGACGGTATAATAAATAATGTCTAGGGTGTAGAATATAAATCATAAAATAGCTTGTTGTGTGTATAACATAAAAATATTAAGTATACAATAAAAATTACTAAGGTGCGTTCGCATATGGATTTCCATTATAGGTACCCATAGTATGTCGAGGTGAGCCTCCTGATAAGGGTCATAATAACCTTTCGAGTAGATGGTTTATGCCTATAACATGTGATAGTGTATATCATCGCCCCTATGTGCATATCCGTAAGCATCAATAGATATAGTGCTAATATGTCCTTGGGTTAGCTAAACCCATTGGCTATGCATCCTACTCTAGTTTCTGCCGTTTTCGATAGTGAAGTCACATTCAATATCTTATCAGACGAGTCTTCATCACTCGAACAAATCTTGAATCTCTATATGGATTCCAGCATCTCGAACAGATCTCGAATCTCCACATGAAATCTAGCATCTTTAGCAGTCCATAAATCTCTTCATGGATTCCAGCATAAGTCGTCCAACGAATGCTAACTGTAATGACCTAGAATTTCACTGCTTTGATTAGTGAATATTTAATTAATTTTAAATATTCAATATATAGGTTTTATAATTAAAATAAAATCATTTTAATTAATTAATAATGATGGTAAAATCGTTTTCAAAATTTGTTTACCAAATTAAATAGTTCGTAGAAAAATAGAAAATGTGACCGAAGAACGTTTTCCTAAATTTCGATCTTTCGAACCGGAAAGTTATCGGGAAAGTTATTCGTCTTTGTGCACTATATGTATATGTATATAAGAGTTAATTAAATAGATAATAATATGCTTAGAAATAAATTATCTAATATTAATTTGGATTAGTACGTGATGTGACAAGACATAGTTTTAAAAATAATAAACATTAAATATATATATATATATGTATGTATATATTAAGTATTGTCACATATTAGATTTGTAATTATTAACCATAATGATCTCTTGTCACATCTTAGTTAATTAATAATTAAACTTATATATGTATAAAGAAAGATGTGACTAAATATAATGATGACATAGGAAATTTGCTTATAAATAGCCATATATTTCTCCATTTTTCATTCTCTTTCCAACAACCTTTTCTTCCTCATTTCTAACTCATATAGAGTTTTTATTTTTTTAAACCATGTGAAATTTTAATGGCTATAATATTATGTTGGCCACCTTTTCAAATTTCTACCATATATATGTCAAACTACCTAATCTTTGCAAAGCAATTTTTCACCAAGAATTTCAAGTCCGAACATTAGCCTTCTTCTTTTGATCATAACATCTTCATAACAAATCGAAAATGAGTGATTCTTTTCTTGAAATGATAGAGAAAAGAAATTCAAATAACTTTCTTTTTGAGTGCTTTAAGAAATTCCATGAGTAGTTAGTCCAAAAATCAGTTGCAAAATGACCTATTTTTTGGTTTTTTTTGAAATGGTACTTAGATACAACATGTCACTGGGACAACATGACACAAATCACATGTCAATATATGTTCGAATCACGCTATGAAAGTATCAAACTTGTGACCTCTCGCACCAAACCCGAATCACTTAACTACTGGGACAATGGTGCTTGTCCACCTTACCAAAACAAGTCGGGTTTATTATTGAGAATTCGATGTTTATCCGAAGTCGCTCCACCTTACCAAAACAAGTCTCGCTTCCACTTCCCTTCAAGGATGAGCCTACCTAGTGCATTCAGGGGTTCAAGACTCCATCTTGTTGCATAGGAATGGAAGTGATATGTCATATTCTAATTTAGCGAGAGTTTGGATAGCTTTCGGTGAGTAAATTCCTAATCTTTTGGAAAGAACTTTCCTTTATATGTTGTGTTGATCCTTAGCTATATGCATGTTATATATATGTTGGATCTTGGCATGTTTGAAATGTGATGATAAGTGTTAATGTATGGGTTAGCGTTAGCACTCGAATGGATGTGTTATTGCAAAGTTAGTAATTGTGTATATATTGGTATATGTATACAATTTGTTGTATGAATGTGATGTGTGAATATAAAGGGTTGATGATGAACTTGACTATAGTCATGATGGGTTGAAAATAAAGTTGAAACTTTGTATGTAGTCGCGATGGATTTAAGGTCCGATTTGAAATCAAACTCGTTTCAAGAGTTTAAAATTTAGATTTTGGTTAAAGTTTGCGTAATCGGTTTTAAAGCGTGAAAAATTACTAAGGTATGTTTCAATCATGAAATAGTATGGTTTTCGTTAAGTAATTTCACTTAAAGGTGGGTTAAAACAAATTGCACTTATAGCAACAGTCGCTATGGAAGCAGTTCGGCAAAGGTTTGAATTTCTATTTCAAATTTGTTTTATTTTTGAAATTAGTTTACAATGTTTTTCTAACTTAATTAGTAATATTAAAAAGTAGTTAACTTGTAATATAATTATTTAATCAATTAATTAGTTAATTAATTAAAAGGTAATTAGCACCTAATTGGTAATTAAGAAGGTGATTGGAGGTTAATCATCACTTAAGTTAAGTTAATGACTATTAATTGATTATAGAGTTTTAATTAATGATTAATGGGGTTAAGTAGTAATTAAGTGATTAATAATTATTTAATTAAGATTAATGGTTAGTTAATTATTTATTTAATTAATGGGTTATTTAATTAATATTTAATTAATTAGGGTTTAACTCTTAAACAATTTGGTTTAACCTTAACCAAGTTGCATTAGGAAGTTAATTAGTACTTAAATAAGTTCATTAAGCCTAATTAGAGTTAATTATGATTTAATCTTTATTTAAATTGGATTAATAAGATTTAGGTATGGTTTAAGCTAATTAAATATACTTTTAACTTTTCAAAGGTGATTTCAAACTAAACGGAATGTGTTTTAATCAATTTTCTTTTTCAAAGTAAATTGATTCCATATCAAATGATCTCTGGTCCAGACCCTTAAGTAACCCACATGATTAGGAGAATTAAATGACATCCGATATAGAACAAAACACCACTCTGCTATAGTGTAAGAGATTTGATTGTGTGGACATGTGTTAAGCGGAATAAATCCTCGATCTGCTATAAATTGATTAAATTGTTTGGACATCTATTTAGCAGGATAAATCACCATCCTGTTGTTATGTTATTTGGACTTGTATATGCCAATTAGTTATATTGACATGTTATTCCCTGATTGGATACAAATTGTATTTACATATATGGTAGCTTATGTAAATAATTGTTATGTGATTTAGGAATCGAATTGGAATTAAATGGTAACTTAAATTAGTATCATTGGGACTGCTAAGCCTCATTTGGAATTTGTAAACTATGATTTGAATTTACTTTAATTCTTTAATCAATTTGAGGCTAAGGGTTTATAAACGGTTTTTCAAGTTATATAATTCTTATAAAGGTATTTATAAATGATAATTTGTTTATGGATAAGCGTTTTCTAGCGAAAAGGGTTATTAAGGTGTTTTACAAATGATATTTTGTAAATGATATTTATAAAGGATATTTTATAAAGGAGTATAAAATGGTTTATATAAACAGTTTTAAAAATAGGAAAAAAGTTTATAAATCATTCTAGAGATTTGGAAAGAGGTTTATAAATTAACTTAAAGGTTTATAAAAGTGGGTTATAACTTTATTTTGAGAGTTATAAGTTAATTGAAATATGAGATGAGCTTTTAAAAGTAAATTTTTGATAAAGGATAAGCGGACTGTTTTATTTGGAAGAAATGTTTAGTTATCTAATATGGGATTTGGAAAGAAGAAAAACTTTGAAAAGTTTGTAAATATACTTATACTTATACTTATAAGATGAGTATATGATTTGTTTCAAGGCATGAAAACTAAAATGTTTTTGTAATATACTTATACCATTGAGATAAGTATATAAATGTTTCCAAGTATAAAGGAAAGGTAAGGGGTTTGGGAATAGTGTTTTGAAAAGATCTTATGATCAGATTTATAAAGTGGTTTTATTAATTAAAGAGAATTAATATAGGCTTAGTGGATCCCATATAGAAATTAAACCATTATTGGATGATTGTTTATTTGATAGTTAAATAACCAACTATCAAATCTGGGTATAACATAACTTTGGAAATATCTAGGAGAAACACGAGTATTATATGGTACAGTTACCGTCTTAGGTGCTATAATATACGTATAAACAAGTTTTAGTCTTCTAGGACAAATGATAAGGAGATCATGTCCACTAACGGTTTGGAGATGAACTCCGTTCTGTCATTTGTCTGTTTATTTCCTAAAGAATCGGTGTTGAGTTTACCGAAAATAATAAAAAGTTGTTTCAAAGAGATCAGGATCGGATATATTATCCGAAAATCACTTCGATCCAACTCAAGCGTTGCGAACTGAAGACATCGTGAAGAGTATGGAATCGAAGATAGAGAGGTGAAGTGCAAGGTCTAATCACTACTAATCCTGAGGGTGATTCCAAAATAGATGTAGTAGGAACAGTGCCTTCGGTTTCGTTCAGATCCAGAACGGACTTGTATAGATCAATGCTGGTATTGCATTGTCACTTGGAAGGCAGTATTATCATTCCAAGTGGGAAGTGCTATGTGAAAAGGTAAAACGTAGCCTCGGACCTCATCACCGGGAAATGACAAAAATCGAGCATGTAGCAGGGCCAAGTAGGGTATGGTCATTCCAATCTAGATCAGTTATTATCTCTCATGTGTATGCTTTGGGGCCCATTAATGGAGGGATGATCATATTCGGTAAAATTAGTCAAGTGGTAGGCCAGTCCTGTATGGCAGGGGTACAAGATGTTCTTGTTAGACCCCGGTGCATTTATCTAGAGATGTACCTTCAGAAGGTAGTTCCTTACCTTGTCATAGTATGGAATCCATTCTACAATACGAGCCTTACGGTTTTACTTGTATACCAAATATTTTGGAATGTGAAATGCAAGCATTTCAGCTATATTAATATTTTACTTTAAACACTTAGACATTATTATAATATCACTAAGTTTTCTATAAAAGTGTTTGGGTTGTCGTAAGGTAAAAACCCGTCCATGTTTATGTGCAACGAGGTCTTACGAGATACCTTTGATTTCAAAGGATTTTTCAAGTTAATAAATCAATAAGTTTTTTTGTGATTTGAGTTTATTCACACTGGTATTCTAGACTGACCTGGGCGTTATTTCCTTATAATGCTCGGGTCAGACCGAGCATGTTTGCCAGGTTAGCTTTAGATGCTTTGGAGCTATGGAGTCGAGTTGGAGGCTAGGCCGTACTATCGTATTTTGGATATCTTCCATTGTGTACGTGTTATGTGTAGTTCGTCTGCTGTTGTAAGGACAGATTTCTATAACTGTCCAAATTTAGGGTAAGTCTAGTGTACTCTAATGTTATATGAATAAGATGTTTCCTTTTTGTAAAGATCATTGTTGTATTATACATTATTCGCTGCGTTGTGAGATTCTGTGTTGTTAGTTTTCTTCTATCTTCAACCTTCTTCTTTCACCCTGACAAATTGGTATTTCCAGCACTTGAATGTTCGGCATGTGATAAAATGGACGTATTAGTGTCGATTTTTTAGGGTTAAAAATCATGTTCGTTACACTAACAATGTCCTCTCTCTTTGAATCACGCTAATGATAGACGGTACAACATGATAGCATCGTTCGAAATATTAACTTTGACCTCCCCTTCGTAGTTACCCTTAGGATATACAATGCAATTTTATAACATTTAACTTCACAACTGCTTCCAAAACATTGAACATGTACATTGGTTTTAAAGTGGTTACGGTTTTGAGTCATCTCATATGAGTACACTAACCCGCTTATTAGACTCTTCAAAACCAATCGATAAATTTTCGGTTAACTTAACTCCGATTCTTTCATAAATAAATAGAAAATGCATAAGGTGGAGATCATCTCTTATATAGATAACTTCCTTATCCCTTGTCCTAGAAGAGCAATACAAGTTTATAAGTAGGGTGTAGCATCACTACGAGGAAAACCAACGTATAATTCTCGTGTTTCTTTTAGATATTTCGTAAGTTAATTTTGGTCAAATTCTGATAGTAATGAAAAAGATCACATATGGAAACCAATTATCGTGTACTTATCACGTTTTTAACCTTCTCATCTTACACTATCATTGATTAAGGCTGAAGCTGGTAGTTAGAGCACTATCTGCTTCCAAGCCATACTTGAACATCACTCTTAACAACCATAGATACAAAAAGCTTACTTCATTAGCTTTTAGTGCTGAGTATATGGTCATATAATTCCCATAGACAAGTAAACACAAAAAGCATGATTAAGTCACATAAGCAACTTCTAATCCCTTTTTTGTTTAAGTAACTCTTTTATTAATTAAATGTTCATTTATCAAATAATACTTCCTTTAGAAGTAAGCGAATGATATAGAGGAGTTCTTCTCGATGGATGTTGTGACGATCCATAATTTAACACTTTAAGTATAAATATTTAATATATTTTTAAATAATTAAATAATGAACTTTATAACTCAAGTTGACCTTTTTTAAGTAATAACCAATGATAGTAAGGTTTTTTTAAAATTTGGTTTACAAAAATAGGTAGTTCGGAGAAAAATAAAAAATGTCGAAAATCATTTTTTGGATTTTCGACTTTTTGATCATCTAAAAGTTGTTGGAACATGTGTTGCACATTAATGTATATATGTACACATATTTGCAAATAACAAATAGTTTGCTAATTAATTAGTTGAGATAAAAAAAAGTTTAAAAAGATATTTAAGTTAATAAAGAAAATGTGGACTTTTCTTTTATAATTTAAAAAGTAATAAAAGCACAAAATCTAAGACAAAAGTACACTAAAAAGGAAAGAAGTGATGGTGAGGGGTGACAAGGGAGGGGGACGCATACGATAATGAGGAGAGGTGTGTTGTCAAATCTTAAGTGGAGGGTAGTTACTTTTATTAAGTAGGGCCAGTTTAGTAATTAGCCAATTTTAATTTTCTATAAAATGAATACTACCTTTCCACTTTCTACTTTACTTCATTATTTTCATTTCAAACCTTCTTTCTCTCCTCTCTTCACTCTTCTTCCATGGCTTCCTAAAAGAAAGATTTCAAAAATTGCTTCTTTTCTCCTTAAATCCTTAAATTAGTTCCTAAAACCATCTCTATTCCTCTCTACATCACTTATCTTCAAAAACAAACCCAAAACCCTTCTATTTAAGTCATGGCCAAGCCCAAGGCCGAGCCCATTTAACCTCCCTTGGGCCTTGTAAAGCAAGTTTTGTAGAAGAAAGCTAGGTTCGTGTGTTATTTAGAAGGCCGCTGAAGTTTGGGTGAAGTTCATGTTTGTTTAAGTGAGTAAAGTTCACTTAAACGAAAGTTTGAAAATTCATTATTTTCTTGTAATAATTTAGGTTGGTTCTTATGTGTATAATTGTATGTAATTATCATTGTTTGGTTTGGTTCCTACATGAAAGCAGATGACACATAGGATTTAGACAGGGGACTAGAAATGAAGTCGAAGTGTTCGTAGCGAATAAGTCGCTATGACATAGTTTGAAGTGCATATGAAAAGACTTACAGGGGACTTTGTGTAAAGGGACTCAAAAGAGTTCCTCGCCTTTGTGGTTTTCATATATGTGCTTGTGTACGTGAACGTTGTGAATGGTTCTTAGTATAGTTAACATACTTGAGTTGGTTTTTATTCGACATCGAGATCCCGTCTTTTCTTTAAACTAGTTACTACTTCAATTTCCATGAAATTTCTTAAAATGTTTTCTTTTCTAAACTCGATTCTTGTTTACAAAAAGGTCAGGAAGTGATTTGGAATATATTAGAAAGGTGTTTACATTTATAAAGGAAATTTTACTGTTTTAAAAAATCAAGCTTTAGTTTTAAACAAAGGATTTTTTGAAAATGTTTAACTTACTAGTTTGAAACCGAAAGCAAGAATTAAGTTGCAAAGATGATTTTTTTTATAATTATTTTTAAAGTTATTTGTTTTAAAAACAAGGGATTTTTTTGTCTGTGCCGTTAAGTTATATAAAACAGATATGATAAATATTGTTAAAATGTTGACATATGGAAAGTAAGTCGTCTTATATTTAGCATGAAAAGTTGATGGGTAAACTTTCTTTTATCCATGACATCTGAATCGAAGTGTTGTAACTATGGAAAGGCAAGGTGAAACCATTACCCGGATTTACTTGACTTCGATTCTGGGTAAGGGATAGAGAAGTCGATAAGTCAGAAATGTGATAAGTATAGGAGAGTTAATTTCTATAAATAGGTCATGATTAATTAAGTATATGGAAGATACTTCATCTTATACTTGACACTAAATTTCAAGGTAGTGAAGCTCGTTTTCTATTTGTGAGAGAGGCAAGAGTAGTTCTCTAACTTGTCTAACTTAATTATTAATCGAGAGATAGTACAAGGTTGAAATAAAAAAGTGGTGATAAGTATACGATGTTCAATTTTCCATATGCAAACTAATTACTTACACCAAATAGCGGTTTATCTACTATTGACAACTTGACATATTTTGACTCTGGAAAGTATATAAAAGCTTTGTGATTTCATACAATTTGAGATTCCTTAGGAAGGACTCATTTCTATGAAATGCAGTTTGCTTTTAAGAAAGTATATTCCAGATCCCAATGGGTACTCTTATATTTGTTTGCATAATTCTAAAAAACCCGGAATTAAGTCAGCCGGGAATTCATCGCTTTAGTTTGGAGACACTGGTTTTGGATAAGTATGGTTTATCCAAAAAACTTCAAACTAACACACGATTCGTGATCTAAATCATGGTAGAGTATGCTATGGAGCTGTACTAGCTATCCTGAGGGTGATTCTAGAATGCAAGGTGGTAAGTTTGTATGTTTGTTCGATCCTGAAACAAATTGTATGGATGAAAGCTGACATTACTTTGTTGTCTAGAAGGTAGTGTTAGAATTATATGATAGGTTTGCTAAAAATGGTAATAGTTACCTTGATTCTTGCATCCAAAAATGGATAAAATAGGGGATACGCAGCAGGGCTATGTGGGTCGCACCCATTAGGGTATGATCATCCTTGATCTAGATCGATATTTCTTTGGATGTATGCTTCGTGTCCAGTATGGTAGTTAATCGCAACCAAGGGATGATTATATTCGGTACTATCCATGAAGGGGTAGGTTCGTCCTATGTTGGTGGGGAGTCCATATGAGGCCCTTGGTACATTGTCTCTGGAGATGTACTATGACAAGCGGTGCCGCTGTAGCCTTGTTATTGTTTGAATCCATTTTCCGCTATGTGCTTTACAAATTTAGTTGTACACCAACTATGCTAGAATGTGTTATGCAAGCATTTCAGCTATGTTATATATTTATTTTAAACCCTAGAATTAAGAATAATATCCTTGTTTTTATGTATAAATGTTTTGGTTATCGTAAGGTAAAAACCCGTCTGTGTTTTTTTGTAGCGTGGTCTTACGAGATACCTTTATTGTTCCTACGAGCATATGTTTTGAGTTTATTCACACCAGCCCATGTATGAATCAGACTTTATCTTTTTTCCCCCTAAACTTTTGGGTACTCTAATTTTTGAGTAGCCAGATAGTCCAATTTGTTACAGATGCATTCTGAGGGAGTATGTAACGGGAAGCTTCATCCTTATCTAATTATCTATTTATTTCTACTGTGTGTATAGTATATATCAATATTGTGGGGATAGGTAGTTATAACCGTCCCTGGCTGGAGTTAGTACCTATTGTAGCTCTAATGTTTCATTTTGGGAGTGACTGTATTTACTATCTTATGTTCTATTATATATGATTTCTATGCATTGTATGAATTCGTATTTCTATCTTCTTGTTCTTTTCTTTTCTTTTACCCCAACGACCCATCTATCGGACGCCTAGACAACCATCACACGAATATCATGGATGTATTAAGTTTCGTCTTTAGGATTAAGAAAGGCAGATTATCACATATCTTGAACGTTTATTTTAAAAGCAAGAGACGTATCATATGAATAAGTCCTTATCGGTTAATCTCAAACCATATAAATCCACGAAGCTTTTATTCACTTCTATTTTCTACTTGTACATATATTTAAAATAACTTTACAAATGATATATACATGTATACTACTATTTCACTATTCATTTTTACTATTTTCAATACTTAAAAATGCATTCATATACTTAGCTCAAAGGCATAAGAATATTCACAAATCACTTAACAAGATTTTCCGCTGTAAAATATAATCAATATGGTTGAGGACAAATATTACTTAACATTGTCACTATAAACCCAAAACATTTCACACTTTTCATTATCTTTAAAACATTCTTTTTAAGGATTCACTTATATTCAAAATTATATTAAAATAGTAAAATACAAATGTTATTAAAACATTGTTTACTATAAACCCAAAACTATTTTATACTTGTCATTATCTTTAAAATAATCATTTATATTCATTTTATAGTATACTTAACTTAACTTTTCCAAACTTATATATAATACCTTTAAAATGCTTATTATTATGTTTTAATATCTATGAAAAATATTATGTAAAAATAACTAATTTAGAAATTACAAAAATAACATTTTAAATAAACGTTACAAAATAAACCCTTTACTTTAAAATTTCATAAATAATTATGAAAAATATATATAAACTTGAAACAACTATTAAAATACTAAAAAACCTGCTATTAAACATCCTTAAAAACATCCCATAAAAATAACTAAAATATGACTTTTAAACATTTTAAATCACAAAACTTGCTTATAACAACACATAACAGCATGTGTTGCAAAAGGTCAACAGAAACACCCTTATAGTATTACAAATTTTTTGTCGAAAAAACCAGTTTTAAACACTTCAAAGTTTAGCCAGTTTTCAATAAGTTAACAATCAATTTAAGATCTGAAATACTTACAGCAAGTACTATACTTAGAGTAATTAAAAATCGCACAAAGAAACTTCTAAGGACATCTTCTAAAATCATATTAGAAACTCCCAAAACAAGGCCTTTTGCAAAGTGCTCATAAAGCGACCTTTTCGCTACTTACTTTTGCAACTTTGTTCAACCAATTATAAAATGATTCAAACTCTACAATAATTGGTACACATTTAGTATGTACTAAAACATCAAAGAAACTCCTAAGGATGTCTTCCAATTTCATATTAAAAATTCCTAAAACAAGGCCTTTTACAAATTACATATATAGCGACCTTACTCATTATAACTTTTGCAACTTTCTCCTTAAGTTATAAGGATAAAGTAGTATGAGCCTTTAGAATAGATCCTGTTCAAGTAAGGTCGTTATAACTTTTGCAACTTTGTTCAACCTTTTCGATAATTTTCCAAACCTTTTCCTCCCTAACCTATATTTATCCCGCATTTTGACCAGGTAGTATACAGACGAACCTGACGAGCTAAACTTCGAAGTCAACAAGGCAGGACGCCCGGAGAGATGACCATGAAGCCCAAAACCCAAGCATAACCAATACCACAAGGTAAGTATATGCTCATCCAGAACCGAGAACCACCCAAGTTAGGGCTCGGTACTGACCCCAACCTATGGTTCGACACCGACCATGTTCCTTGGCCCAACGGGGCCCATCTTCTGCCTATGATCCTTCCTTGTTGCTAGAACCCTGGTTCCAATGTTGTTTGGTTGATTCCATGCAATGCTCTATTAATCTCCATGAACTCCTGAATCGACAACTTTGTTCTTCTACAACTCCATCATTTGGACTCCGAAAACAGCTATTATTGATGCAAATAACAATGGAATCATGAAGCTAACCACAAAATGACCTAAAGCGAAGAGTTCAAGATGATCGGTTTAGCCATTTTAGGGGTCGATACCCACCCAAATCTTGGAGTCGTACCGACCCGTACAAAAGTGATGATTTAGCTCCCTATTTTCATTAAGAACTGTTCTATAGCAATGATTGTGGCTTGGAGACCTTTTGTGCATGATTTTAGGCTTCCTACCTATATAAATAGAGGGGTAGGGCTCACTTTCAAGATCTTTTGGCTCTAGTTCTACTCTGCTCTAAATTCTTGTAATTCCAAAAATCTAAGTGTCAGAGTTGGATTGATCCCTAAGAACTTCTTCCTTTAAATTACCATATAAACAATAAAATCACTAAGTGGATGTAGGTCTTGAGTTTGCCGAACCACTATAAACTCTGTTTGTTCATTTCTTACTCGTTTTTCATTTATTTTTCTTCATTTTTATTTCTCTACTTACTTTCCTTAGGTGTTTGTACTATTTTTTGTTCAACCACTTTGGTGCTTTCACTAAGAGACACTTGAACTTGCTGATTTAAGAGTTTGAAAAGAATTCTAAATGGCTAAGGACTGCTGTTGGAGGAAATCAACTGGGGGCAGCCAAAAGGCGTCCTTAGGAGCTAACCCCTCATCAAATCTACATAACCAGGAATGAGATGGAAACTATGATGAATGGCTTATTGGAAAGGATGATGGCTCATTAGGAAGAGATGATGGAGAACTTCTTCATGAGGATAGGACAAATGGGAACAACTAGAGTTGCAGAATATCATAATCAAAAACCTGAAGATGGAGTGCAGCAAATTGGAAGCAGAGTAGAAAACCTCAGAGCAAACCCCAAGCCAAATGTATGGGTCAGTACCAAACCCCAAAGGCTCGAGGGCATGGGTCGTCCTGGTCTTGTAAGGAATGGCGTACATTTTGGAATTGAAACGGAGTGTTTGAATATAGGTCAGAATGTAGAAGCACAACCAGTGGAGTATGTGCCAAAATTCACTCGCATAGTTGGGGAGCAGTTTGAGAATGATATCCGTAGAATTCCTTTGAATGACGATGACAGACTTGCTGAGATGGTAAGGTGAGTTATGATGGGTGGATTGCCTAATCAGGGCATGGAAGATATGAATTGGAGTCCATTCACTTTGAATATTCGATATGCTAGGAATCTGCCTGATTTGAAGTTACCAACGTTCGAAACGTATGACAGAGAAGATGATCCAACGGTTAATTTGATGAAGTGTATCTGACACATGGAAATGTTGGATTTGTTTAAAGAGGTAATCAGATAGTGTTTCTCTCTATATTTGACAAGTTTAGCAGCACAGTGGTTTAAAAAGCTAGAGAGCAGTTCTATCAGCACATGGGCCGAGTTGGTGAACAGATTTGTGAAGCGGTTCCGGGTCCATACCTCTACGACCCAAGAAACTAATGACATTAGCAAGTTTGAAACAGAAGGATGGAGAGACCCTCAAGAGTTTTTGATAAGGTTTAATGTGGCGGCTACTATGGTAGATAAGCCAAACCCTTCCATGGTTCTGACTATGGCGGTTTCGGGAATAACCCCTAAGATGGATTTCATGGTTGCTTTGGAACGAGATCCTCCAAGGTATCTTGTAGAGTCTTGTCACGAGGATGAAAGGTTTCTATGCTAGGAGGACACTGAAGCCAATGACTTAGAGGTTAATTCTCTGGATGGCTGAGGATCGCTCAGAGCAAGATCTAACAAGGAGAAAGGAAAAAGGAAGCCGGATGACAGCTTTGATGGATCAATGCAACAGAGGAGGGAATCAAAGTTCTCTTCTTACATGGACTTAAACGAAACCTTGGAGGGGATTTATTTGGATACTGGGGGATAGATCCCCTATTGGAAGCCGACGAGAAGAGAGCCCACAGAGCATGAAAGGGCATCTAGAAGATACTGCCTATTCCATGTGTTGGATGGGCATGACACAAATGATTACAGGTGTAACGACTCGTATTTTTACGGATCGACAAGTTCGTCAAAATCTGGAATTTTCAGCATTTTAAGTCATTTCAGATTTTAGGCAGAATTTTTCTAAGTCCTAGGTCGTGAACGACCTAAGTGATAGGTCGTGACCGACTTATAGGATTGGCAACCTAAGGGATAGGTCGTAGTTGGGGACCTAAGAAGGTGGAGCGACCTAAGAGTTAGGTTGTATGTTAGCTTAGGTCGTAGTGGAGTATGTCGTAGGCGACCTAAGAATTTGGATAAGTTATGTTGAAGTTTAGGTCGTATAACAATTAAGTCGTAGACAACTTATAGGGGTGGCGACCTAAGGAAGCTAGGTGATAAGCAGTGAGCGACCTAGGAGGTAGTGCGACCTAAGTTTGGGAGTTAATTGTTAGGTCTAGATGACCTAAGGAAGTAAATTGGCTAAGTGTTAGGTCGGTTGGAGCGACCTATAGAATTAGGCGACCTATAGGAGAGCGACCTAAGGAGCATGCGACTTAAGAGATAGAGATATAAGAAGCAGGATAGGTCGGCAACGACCTAAGGAAGGAGTAGTTAGGTCGCTAGGCTATGAGGTAGTTAGGTCGCGTATGTGTTAGGTCGTGTGAGTGTTAGGTCGCGTAAGGGCATAGCTGTTAGGTCGCTGATGCGCTATGTTGTTAAGTCGCTAAGTTATAGGTCGTAACCTCGTTAGGTCGTAAGATGTAGAGCTTTGGTAGGTCGCTGGGTGCTTGGATGCGCAGAAGGGTTAGGTCGTTAGGCCATTAGCTAGTTAGGTCGTAGCCTACCTGTTAAGTCGTAGGTTGCGGAGTTTTGTTAAGTCGAAGTCTTTAGGTCGTTGAAGCGCCTGGGTTGTTAGGTCGAAGCTTTAGGTCGGTAGGGGTTATAGGTCGTAGGTCGTGGCTCCATAGGTCGTGTACGACCTAACTCCGAGCGACCTAGGGGTGATTTTAGCTATAAATAGAGGGGGTTGGCTTCATTTTTGGGATCCGGATTTCGAAGCGACGAAGTGCTGCCATTTTGAGAGCTCGACTTCTACACTTCTTCACTTCTTTTCTCCACTCTAATCTAGTGCTTCTTTTCATCCAAATCGAAGATCAAGATCGAAGATCCAAGAGCTAAAGTTGAAGATCTTCATCCTTTGAAGTGAGATTTCTTCGTTTGAAGCGGATTCGTGATAGATCAAGCTTGATCCTTCGCTGTCCAGATCTGAAGCGTGTTGATTTGGGGTTGTTTAGGTGATTTGGTGAGTGGTGATTATCTCTCACACGGATCCAAAGGAGTATATCGGATTGTTGGTTCGATTTGGTATTAAAATAGTGATTTTCATGCATTTTCTTCATCCTAAGTGTAGATCCATGTAGATCCATTGTTCATGATGATTTGACAACCATTTTACTAAGTGTTAACCTATGCAAGTTCATTCATCAAGATTGTAGAGATAATTCTCATGATTTCATGCTTGTTAGACTTTCAACACTTTATTTACGAAATTGCCATTATTGTGATAATTGTCTATTTAGATCTCGTTTGAATGCTTGATTGCTTGGATTAATGTTTGATTTGACTGATTGCTATAAATTAGATGATTAATGATTTGATTTAGACTGAAGATGATTCAAAAGCTAAGAGAAAGGCTCTTGAATTGGGAAAGCTGCTTGTGGCATATGTAGTGGGATGATGAAGCTCTTATGCATAGATTCGATGATGATGATGTTGAGATGAGACTTTGCGAGGATGTGATGAAGCGAAGTATGATATGAGATAGTCTTGGTCTAATCCAGACGGGATCATTCCAAGCACGTTGGTAACTCGGTGATATGATTCGAGTTAAGGGTCATGGATGCTTGAGAGGCGCTTAAGCTAGTATGGAAATAGTCGTCAAGGAGGATGACTAGGAGGCTTGGATAGCATCGTTGTTGAAGGTTCTAGCATGCTCTAAGCAAGAGTATGTTTGGGCAGATTCGATAGTCCCAACGGCCAACTGTTGATGGTCGAGTACTCTGGGAAGATTCGATAGTCCTAGGCACGGGCTGCGACGACGTGCGGGAGTTATGTCTAGAACCGGGGTTTCCATTAGCCCTTGACGGACGGCTGAAAGAATGTGCCGGTCATTCAATTAACGGTGATATCGAAGCAATGATAACAGTGATAGCCAGAGTCATGGATGTTTGGTTGTATCGTCATTCGGTCTCAAGAGCAGTGTTTTCTGGGTGCTTATCTGATCTTGGTTTAGGCCTTGGGGGTTTGTGCTTGGAAAACATCGCCCTTGACTCGAGTGATAATTTCTTTACTTTACATTGTATGCTCTGTTATGTTTACTTCTGCTTAGTGTGTGTCTGGGGGCTATCACTGTAGAAAGAGGTTGGAGTGGGAGGGTTGTATTCCTATTCCTTTTCCTTTATGCTCTTTTGGTATGTTGTTAGTTAATTTACTGCTCACTAAGACTGTTGTCTGACTCAAGGCTTTATGTTTTAATTCTTATTGCCTTGGGCTGTTCGTCCATTTTGGGACGGGCAGACTAGGTAGCAGGTGACAGGTGTTGTTCTCTTCTCACGATGCTGATATCGAAGACGAGCTAGAGGGTTGCATATTATCTTCTTTTATGTACTGGATGTTCCGCTGTTTGTATAATCTCTGAGTGATATGTAGTGAGGCTTGATGTATTGACCATTTGGATGTTTGTATTCAACTATTATGGAGTTTTATATGATGGCATTTTGTTCTGTAAAGCTTCACTATACATATGTTCTATTGTATTTTGTCCATGCGCTGTGAGTAATACGATAGATTCTGTTGTTTTAATTTACCTTGACAATCGTCCATGGTCGTCTGGCACACTTTACAGCGCACTTTCTCTAGATTCGGTGCAGGGGTCATGGGCGGTCGTCACAACAGGCACCTATGAGATCTGATCGAGGAATAGGTTAGAGATAACTGATTATAGCAATATGTAAAGAATCGAACTACGGCGGTGGAAACGGGAGCAGCCATCGATCGTAGCAAATGGAAATGGCCATGGTTCAAGGTCAAGGATAATCATCTCTTGATAGGGATAGTAGGGAATCAGGTCTGGTTCTTGCGCTCTATTTTCCCTTTTTCAATAAACCATGCAATGATGAAGTCTAGACACTTATTCATGTATGGGATCCCGAACGGTCCCTGGGCACGCTCTGGGCTGGATGCTAGACTATAAAGCCCGGCGAGGCAGTTAACTTGATGTTAGATTTTATATTGTTTTTGATATTTGAATTTGATTATTGAAATCCACATTGAATGTGATGACTGATATTGATTGCTTTAAAGTCCCATCCGAAAAGACAGGATCGGTGTGCAAGGTACAAGTCCCCTCGTCATAGTGTGAGCAGATGGACTTTTATGATATTAATCGCTATAATGTTTCATTCAAAAGGACGGGAGCAGAATGCAAGAAGTAAGTCCCTTCATCGAAGAATGAGAAGTTGGACTTACTTGTCGTTGAGTGCCCTCATCAGAGAGCAAGGGTCTAGAGAGGCCATGGATTTTGATCGCGTTAAATCCCGATCGGAAAGTCCGGACAAGAGTGCAAGAAGTAGAACAGTTCGTCGGAGTGCAAATGGATGGACTTACTTCTCATTGAGTCCCATTGCTGGAGAGCGAGTAGATTGAACTTAGTAGGGGTTCGGAGAGAGCATGGATTTGCTTATTGGTCCCGAAAGACCACAGATTTGATTATCGGCCCCAAACAGCCACAAATTTGATTATCATCCCTGAATGACCACGAATTTGATTATCGACCCCAAATAGCATGGAATTATGAAGAAACCATAGATTTTATTACCAACCCTGAACGACCATGAACCTAATTATCGGCCCCAAACAGCCATGGATTCAATTATTGGCCCCGAACGGCCATGGATCCACTTTGCAGTCTCAAATGACCACAACCTCATTTAACGATCTGGAAAGATCACAGATTTAACTATCGACCTTGATAACTACTGATCTGAATAAAGATTCATAGAAATTGTTCCCTTAACTTAAACATCAAACGATCTGGAGAGATCGCACATTGAATAAAACATGAAATGCACCAGAGGGATCAAACATAAGAATGAAAACTGATTTGATTTTGATAAAAAGATTTAAATGCCACATAATCGGAATAGAATTGATAAATCTTGGATGAACATGGGACAATTTTTATATGTGATGTAATAACTCCAAAGAAAATCGAAATGATGATGATGATGTACAGGTTACACTTAAGCAAAGTCTAAATCTTAGGCTATAATGGGTTTGGAATGACCCTAATTGGCAAAAGAATCCGAAGGAACTGGACGATACACCAAGATTGAATTAGCTAAAGAGCTCAAAAATCAGAGATTGTCACTATATTTGTTCTTAAGAAAAACACACCTTTCATTCGTAAGGCGTGCTTTGGAGGGCAAGTGTTACCTTACTTTTTGACCAAGCAGTATACAGACGAACCTGGCGAGTTAAACTTCAAAGTTAATAAGCCAGAACGATGGAGATATAACTATAAAGCCCAAAACCCAAGTACAATCAAGACCACAAGGTAAGTATGTGCTCATTTCAAGGATTCATGAGCCGGGAACCACCTAAGTTAGGGGTCGGCACCGACCCCACCCTATGGGTCGGCACCGACCCGTGCTTCTCTGCTTAGTGGGGCCCATCTTCTGCTTATGGCCCGTCCTTGATACTAGAACCCTGCTCTCAATGTTGTTTGGTTGATTCCATGCAATGCTCTATCAACCTCCACGAAATCCTGAATAACCAAATTTGTTCTTCTAAAACTCCATTTGTACCTCAAAACAAGCTATTATTGATGCAAACAACTATGGAAACACGAAGCTAACCACAAGATGAGCTGAAGCAGGGAGTTCAAGATGATCGGTTTGGCCATTTTATGGATCAGTACCGACCCCTAACCTTGGAGTCATACCGAACAATACAAAAGTGATGATGTGGCACCTTATTTTCATGGAGAAGTGGTCTGTAGCAGGGAGAGCAGCTTATAGATCTTTTGTGCAAGATTTAAGGCTTCTTACCTCTATAAATAAAGGAATAAGCCTCATTTTTAAGGATCTTTTGGCTCTAGTTCTACTCTACTCCAAATTTTCTTCTAATTTGGAAAATCTAAGTGTCAAAGTTGTACCAACCTCTATAAACTTCTACCTCCAAGTCAGAATACAAGCAATAAAATCATTAAGTGGACTTAGGCCTTGAGTTTGCCAAACCACTTTAAACTTTATGTGTTCATTTCATACTCGTTTTTCATTTAGTTTTCTTCATTTTTATTTCTCTACTTACTTCTCTTGGTTGTTTGTGCCATTTTTGGTTCAAGCACCTATATACTACTAGAAATGTAGAATACAATCAAATTATACTCTTTCAAGATGTATTCATATATAACAAGTTTAAAGAGGTTAAACACAAGGGATTTCGAAGTGCAGTTATATGGACTATTTTGCTTCAAACATGTTCACATACTTCGACTTCACACACAATCATACCAAATGTTATACAAAAATTCTAAGCTACATTACATGTTTTGGAGGATAATAGAAGTGAGTATACTACATATAAAGTTATCAGTTGCTGTATAAAGCCCAGAGGTCCAAAAGTTATAACTTACATTAGTTCTTTAGTGTAACGATTATGATTTTTTCGTCGCTCGAAAATCGACATTAATACGTCCACTGTATCAACAACCGAGCAATCGAATGCCGGAAAACCGAATTGTTATGGAGAAAAAGAAGAGGTAGAAGAAGACAGAAGAGAAAGAGAACAGAAAAACACAGAAACAGAGACAATATCAGAATCTCACATATCGCAGCGGAACAACATATAATAGATAAATGAATAATCTTTAAATCAAAGAACTATATCATTTTATACATTTCATCATCAAAGTTTACAACAACAATATACAACACAACTGGACAATTATATAAACTTGTCCTCATACAGAATACACAGCGGAATAAATAATATCATATACAAATGCTACGCCTCGCCATCCAGCTCGCCACTGAGCTCCACAGCATCTCCTGAATCCAGAATGACCTGATAACCTGACTCTAGACTGCCCATGTGGAAATTGGTGGGCACCCAGAGTTTAGGAAGGAAACAATAAACTCCAGGTCAGTCATGGTGACTGGTGTGAGAACTAAAACAGTTATTTATCTTTAAAACAACAATAGCAAAGGAAGTGAAAAATATTCGCAATGCTTTTGGAAAATGAAACTACCATAAGACCTCCTACCACACACACAATGCAATCGCAGACTTGGAGGAGATTTCTTCCTATGATAGTCAAAAATGCTTACTACGCAAAACACACTCTTTTGATATTATTACTAGTGCATAGTGTAAAAATTCTTTCGAAAATACAATATTAATCTTAGCCAGCATAGGTACCATTATATTATGCCTGCTATAGCTGCCTCCTGAGGAGACAGGTTGTACAACTGCAATCGTAAAAAGCTCGTATTGTTTCTTTGGATTTCCAACAAATGGTCAGGCTTAGGAACTTCCTACTGCCAATGGGATCGCCTCTGGATGGACGTCCCGAGAACTAACTAGCTCTCTGCCAACACAAGGCCGGGTTACCCCTGTAACTAGGTAACTCACGAATATGCCATTTCCTGGTCCTTTGGGACCTTTATCCAAGGCGCCTCGATCAAACAACAACCACACACATATGTTAAATACCAGGGCTCCATACCTGATACCACCCTTTTCCAGAAGGAAATGACATACCCTAAAGGGCCCCTCATAACCTTGCCGCATATTCCTGTTTCGACCCATTTCCAGGTTCTGAGGTCCGAAGAGGTCTCGTCCATAAAGCTGCGCTTTTTCACAAAGCCACGCTTTGATCACAAATGATAAATAAATGATCATCACACAGCAACACTCAGCATGCCACGCTACCAAATTGGGAGTATATCATTGATAAATTTCAACTACATAACCTCTGAGCTCGTACGTCTCAGAGAAGGGTGTTAAGCTAAGAGAATAAATTCTCCGCCACTAAACAGAAATGTATTTGAAAGAAATCAGCTTTATATCTCAAAATGTAATGTCAGACATGTAACCATACAAGTCTGTTTCGGGTTCGAACAGAACCGAAGGCACTTCCGAAGAAGCCCTTGCAATCCGGGTATTCACAATCCCGATAAAACTTCCCATCACAAAGGAAATCTCTATACCGTAGCTAACGGTGCAGAGACAATCGATAGGTCATCCTATCATTTTCACAAATACCCAGTCTTCACCACTGGTCTTCAATACGATCCATATCGTCGTATCACAAATTCGGAATGGGTTATATGACACAAAGGTCTTTTCCCGGCTAACCCGAATAGTGAGCACAATATTTAAAATATATGGATATAGGGATTTCAATTAAGTCACAACTTATTACCCAAATCCTTTCCTTTAAATGGTTTAGACAAATTACCATTTTGAATCTTTAAACAAAAAGATTTACTTCACAAAGTTTACTCAATTTCACAAAGATTCATTCACAGATTTCCAAATCAATTTCCATTTCAATTTGATTAACCAATTAAATCTTTAAGTTAAGATTTAATTTATAGCTTTCAAAACTATTCACAATTAAAGTCTTTTATAATATAAAAGATTCACCATTTGAAATACTCCTTTGATTTTCAAAATAAAGTTTAATCATCCTCATAAAGGTTAATTCATAGTTTTTTTCCAAACTATTTACAATTTCATTTCAACTTGAAATGTTTCGATATAAATTGGAAATCTTTTCACTTTATGAAAGCTATTATTAATTGAAAACAAATAGTTTTCGTTTTTGGGAAAAACTGGTTACAATTACACAGGTTAAAGCCATTCAAGCATAAACTTGAAATTAAATTTAAATCTCAAAAATCATAATTCTAAATGGTTAAAAACCCCTATAAATACCTTTAACACTTGTAAAATCTTTTAAACCAAAATTCCCGAATTATCAAATTCAATTCAAAATATTGAATTCAAAATTTAAATCAAATGATTTAAATTTCAATTTTATTAAGTTATTTAAAATAACTTTTATTTTTGAAACTCACTTCAAAAGCTTTCATTTCAAATTCCAAAACTATTTTGGATTCAAAAATTCAATTTTTTTTTAAATTGATAAAAATCTGTGACTTAACCGATTTCCACGTGAAATCCACATTTGTGCGTGTATTGTGTAGTCCAAGGGTTTAACACAATAGTGCACAAAATTCAACCATCACAGATCAAATATAACAGTAAAATTGATAAGCGGTATAAATTATAACGCTTATCTTTCATTCACAGATCATAGATATATAAATATCACAGATAAACAAATCACAGATCACACACAAAACAGGATATATCACAAAGCATCACACATCAAAGATGTCAAACAATTCAGCATCCAATATAATCCAAACATCCATAGATAGGATTAATTTAATTATCTGATAAATTTCAATCAGATAAATTTTAATAAATCAATTTTACTAGTTATAGTAATTTAATAATCAATTTATTTCAAATTTATTTTCAAATTTATTTCAAAACAATAAATCAAATTTCCAAACAATTTCAAAAGATTTATTTTCAATCACCAAAATCAATTACCAAATGGATTGCTAAATTATTTCCTTTTTAAAATAAATCCCTTTTTAAGAAGATAAATTCCTTTATTTTTCAAACTATTTAAAAATCCAAATTTTAAATAAAATTATTCAATTTATAAATAATAATTTCGAAATTGATTTATTAAGCCCTTTTATACAAATTTGAAATTTACTTCAATATAGTTCAAAAATATAGCTTTTATCTTTTAACTCCTTTTTAAATTCATCCAATTATCAAAAATAAATTTTCCGAAAAATTTACAACTTAAATTTCAATTTTCCAATTTTTATTTATTTTCGGTATCCAACGATACCAAAAATATCTTCGGCTAATTTATAGCCGTCAACAAATTTAATCACAATATAATCACATGGAGATTATAAATAAATCAACACACAATATTGAAATAAATTCAAATGTTGAGGAATCCAGTTGGATCCCTCCAACCTGTTTCCCTGCATCCACAGATGTTAGCACAATACCAATTCCACTTCAATGTGGAATATCGCGGTATATGGGATTTACAAATATTATCCGCTATTATGCGGCGCAATAGGGTCTCATCCGCTATATAATGCGGGAAATCAACTCCAAATAAATATATAATACCAATTCCACTTCACGGTGGAATTATCGCAGTATATGTTTTTAATAAATAACCTCCGCTTAATATACGGCGTATAGGGTCTATTTAACACAATAGATAACAATTTATCATCCAATCATCACAATCAACACTATCAACAAATTTTAAATCTAACTATTTAAAATTTAAATCGAAACAAAATATTCGATTGAGTGAGAAGTTCTCACCTTGCTTTCAATAACGGTTGCAGCGTTTTATTTCGAATAAAATTAAACACGCGTTTAATTTTACTCAAAATTTACACTAACTCCAACTGACTTCAAACCAGCTCCATTGTGTAGTGCTCGTCAATACGATTCCAATGCAATTCGTTTTGTGCGAAACGGACCTCGTATCAAAAAGTTATGCAGTTTTAAAGTTTGAACGAATTAATATATATCAATTTACAATAATCTTTTTAATTTTTTTTTAACCTAGATTCAAATCTGGCCACACGTTTTGCTACCTCAGATCTGGGCCGCACTTGCTCTCTTCTCCAACATCAGGTTTTGAACGTGAAAAACACACGCAAAAACAACCCATAGAGCCGCCCCCTAGGGTTTCAAAACGCACCGCCAAACGAAGCGCCATAGGCCACTCCACCCTCATCTCGAATAGCACGAAGCTCGGCTACCCCTATAGCATGAAAAACGTGCCCAAACACCTGAAGAACGCGGGCCCCTAGCCTCCAATCCGCTTCACTAAACTTGATCATCACCATATGGATTTAAAGGTCTCAACTAGATCTACAACATTGTAGTTGAAAGTATTTGATAATTCTTCACGGATTGAGAGAGATTAAGGAAAGAAGGAGATGAAATTCTGGCCATAGAAATGAAGGTGGCGGCTGGGCATTGAAACCCTAATGTCTTTGCAAATGTGAAAAAGTTAGGTCCTTTTATAGAAAATTTCACAAAATACTATTCATCGAAAATTTTCCGAACTCGAAATCAAGCGTGCCGGCTGGCGTTTCTCGAGTTTTACCCGCGTTCCGAACACAATGGAATGTGTTTCGGGAGCTAATTCGATTGTATGTGAGAGTTACGAAAATAAACGATCAAATTTAAATTAAATCGATTAAAACGATTTCTGTGCGTTTTGGTTTGCCCCGGACAAACTGTAAATCTGATTGACACGAAATTTGAAACCTTACAATAATATAACATTACGGATCCAATGAAACTGGTTTCATCGAAATCCAAGACTGTTTGAAAAATGACTATTTTTAGTCGTCAATTAAATATTAAAATATTCAATTTTCACAAATTAACTTTTAATTCAATTTTAAAAGTTTTATAACATTATTATAACTCCAATATGATTTATTATAACTTTATAAATCATTTTTATTCACATTAAACCCAATTTCCAATTATTTCTGTAATTTCAAATATTAAATTGTCGATTTAATTATCTAATTAAATCACTATATTCGAAATTAAAATTTATTCGACTTATTTATTTACTTGTTAATATTCAAAATCAATTAAATATCTGAATTTCAAATGACATAAATTCTGGGTCGTTACATTTAGTTTAACTTGATATGTACATAACAAACTCACACACAACCACATACACATCAATGGTGAGTGACCTAACCCAAATCCATGCTAATGTCAAGCACAAGCATTCTAGAATACATGAACACTCCCTACCATTACCAAACAAGCCAAAGATCCCACCTTTGCTTCATTAATGCTCTCAACCACATGCTCCTCCTTCCTCGCTCATGGTTTTGGCCACTTTTCTTCAAATTTCTCCACTAGTACCTTGCAACTCTTTTGAACCATGGATAGTAGGTTTAATGAGGGGTTCTGGTCAAAATTTGAGAGTGTTTCGATAATTTTTGGATTTTATATGAATTTTTGAAGTGGAGTATACAATTTTGGAAATTATTTTGCTTATGTAAATTTGTGATTTAACTTTAGCCTATTTTCCTAAGGGTAAAGGGTATTTAAATGTGTCAAAATGAAGGTTAAAAGGGTCATTTATAACCCTTTAGTTGGTCAAAACACACCTACCTCTCATGTGCTCTGTTTCCACCTATGCAGAAAATATATCCTTTTGCTTCACCCTCAAGGCTTTTCTATTAAAATATCTTCCCATGATCTCATGCATGACATTATCCAATGCATTTAGTAACCATAAAAACTAAAATATTTTCGGTTGCTAGTTAATGGCTCATTACATATTAGACATGCTTAAGAAGTTCGAACAACTTTTATCAAGTAAAAAGTCGCTTATCGATATAACGATTTTGGGTCACATTATCGATATTTCTTCAAACTATTTATTTTGGTAAACACCTTTCAAAAGCAAGTTTACTATCAAGTTTTATTAATTAAAAAGGATTTAACATGCTTATAAAATTATTTTATTCACATTTAACCTGTAACGACTCCACTAACATGCCCATATTATTAGAGAACATTATAAATAATGTCTTCCAACAATACGGAGAATACGGCTTGTTAAGGGCGACTAAATGTGAACATGTCTTTAAACTAACACCGGCACATCATACTTACTATTTAACTGAATCTCTGGAATAACATTTGACGTGTACTGTCCCAGTTTAAAGTAATAAACACATCAGTTTCTAAAAATCATAACAATATAACATATAAACAATAGTCATAGTGGAATAAAATACATCTTATACAAATACATGTTATAAGTCTATAAAGATAACACTAGACGTACTACACAAATAATACAAATCACTATCTCAAAATTTATGTCTCATATACATATACATAATCCTATATCAGTTAAATTAAGAGGTCAAATGATTTATCTCCCTGCCAGCACATCCATCCAAAGTCTCTTGTAACCTGAAAAGTCTCAGCCTGATAGCCCTAAAGGTGAGAACAGGATATAACATAAGAATAAATGTCATTATAATGTAATTACAAATGTCACAAATATAAACAAGTCGCTAGGATAATTTAGTTTAGAAATTTCTTAAGGCACAAAGTATATATATATACAGATCGAGAAACATAGGATAGTCGCTAAACAAAGAATTATAGAATAAAGAACAATATCTCTAACAAAAAGAAACGAAATCCATACTGATCACCCTGATCATCCATACTATCTTAATGATTATCCATACCGTGAGAAACAACAATACAAATTGATATCTTTTGTATCGATCTAATACCAAGGATTATCCATACCATAGAAACAGAATCACAACCGATCTCAAGGATCATCCATACCGATCAAAACGATCGCAGCAACCATGACTCGAAACCTCTAGATTATTCATCTTTATATTTTTACCTATATATATAACTCCTATTGATCGCGAAGATCGTGTAAAAATCCATAAGTATACTTCTTAAGGATCTATTGGGCCCCGACCGAACACCAAAAGGAAATGTACTCTAAAGTGCCAAATACTATCGCTATTAATAATCACAAGAATTTAACCAAAACGTCTCATACCGCCTGGTGAAACTCAAGTGTTTACTAGAAGCTAGTAAATCTCACTTATTATGGATATCACTGGAGAACCTGAACTATATACCTCTTAAGGATCTATCGACCCCCGGCCGAATACCAAAAGAGAATACAACCTTAAAGTTTTAAATACTTCCTTAAAAGCAATCACAAGAACTTGAACAAAGCATCCAATACTACCAAAGGAAATTCAAGTATTCACTAATGAGTTAGTAAATCCCACTCAATCATTCTATTCCATAAGTTATACCATATTCGACGAAGCGTTACTTGATAGCACTTAAACAAATCAATAACACTAAGTCGATTATTATTACTCCCTATATTATAGAATTAAGGTTCTCAAAATATTTTTATTTAAACATCCAAAAATTGCACGACAATGCCTAATGACATAAATTCCAATAATACTTTGTTGTTTGATAAGTATAATTTTTTACCATATATGAAATGATTTCTAAAATATTTTATTTATAACTTTCTTTTAAAACCTCTCAATTTATAATTCATTAAACTCATTTATTATTTAACTACGTGTATGTTTACTCCTAAATATAACAACCCATAATTCCTATTCTACACCAAAATGCTTATATATATACAGTTGATCCAAATTCTTACTTAAAAGATCCACAGTTTGCAATCATATTCCAAAGACTGTTTAAAAGTAAGCATTTACTTCTGAAACCATAATATTCATATTCACAACCCAAATTGATATTTAAACATTTGTTTATAAACAATCTAAGTTTATATTTCCAAAACCATATTCCAAAACTTAATCCATTTATACTATTAATACAGAATATATATATAACTGTTTGTTAAAATCATTTATAAAAGGAATCAGATTAATTTAGAAACAAGTTTGAGGTTTCTAGACTTAAATAAATCTCCTTTATATAATTATATGTACATATATAATAGATAGATATAAGTTTATAGTATTCTAAACTTTTGAATCAAAGTAATTCAAAGCCCATCGAGCATAAGAGAATTAACTACAAAAAAATAATATGTCTTTTCAAGATTATAGCCATTAATTAATCTGTAACGGTCCGAATTTTCGGACCAGTCAAAACGCTGAAAAATTCGTCCATTTTAAAAACAACAAATGAAAACTACCATTTTAACATTTTATAATCTGAAAAATGTACTACATTGTCCTAAATAAATAGGATACATGCGTCCCTAACTTTTCAGAGCATAATTATTTATTCTACTGGGTGTACTTTAATACATGAAAAAAAAACAACTACGAAAATATTATATTATTATTAGGGCTGCATCACTACTACTTATGACTGCCTACGTACCCCTATCTAATTGGTTACTCAATTAGATACAAGAATCAAACTAATATAGTTCTCCTACCGCAAATAGAACTTAAGGAGCCTACGATACAACAAACAAATATTCAATTCCCAAACTACCCACTTAGGTTTAATCTTCACATTTAGATTTCTGAATTCTAATTAACTTTATTATTTTAAAATACAATCCTTTTAAAAATAATCTCTTTGGACTCAATTCCCGATTTTCTTATTCAGAACCTTTGAAATACTATGTACATCTTTTGTATCAAATTATACTTTACTTCGGGATTTTAAATCAAATCACATTTAAAAATGACATCAACTACTCCATACAAAAGCATATCAAAATATTGCAGCTAGATTGTGAGGTTTCTAGCCATAATAAGGCAACTCGGTCGCAGCCTTCCAAAAAAAATAGATATGTATATCTCTTTGTTCGTTGAGCAGACTATATTGAGGCTACAGAACATCTACACCTCTCTTGCCCACCTTTTTAGTTATGGGTTACCCGAATCATCGGTAACATAACAAATCATTTTATATCCCAAAGTGACAAATCATTTTGCACTAATATTCACAAATACTTTCAAATCATAGTGTTTTTATTTCCCAAAGTCTTTTAAAATTGTTTTCAAACATTGGATTTTAGTCCTCTAGATTCTCATCAATTATAAAACACTTTTGTAAACCATTCTTTATATAAGTCACTTTTATTATTATTTTAAAAAATTTATTCCCAAAGTACTTCCATTTCTTTTCAAAAGAAACCATTTCATTTAAAAGATAAAATATCTTTTATTTCCAAAAGTATAATAAATGTCTTGTATTATAATTCTTGCTTAACAAATATTTTTATTGAGCTTCTTATAGTCAAACTGTGAAATTCTAATAACAAAGTGTTCATATTAAATCATCCTCAATTTATTGTTTACCCAGCCCATGTATATAAAAATGATATTGTTCATAAACTGGCTGAGCTAAATTCAAACAATCGATCAATGAATTAAACAAAACAATAAATGATAATCAACACTTCATTCTATCAAACATTTATAACACCTTTTATTTTATCTTAGGTTAAAATGGTTTGAATAAATCAATTTAATGTTTCCCTCCGTCGGGTTAGGCCAAATTTCTATTTGATTGACTCAAATATTGTTGATATTTATTTTGGAGCATCCGAGCTTTCCCTTCGACATGTTCCGCCCCTCGTCCAAGTCTCCTTGGATCTTACAGACAAAACATGGGTACTAGTAGTTTCCGCATACCCCATTAAGTATTGAGCTTCTTAATTAACTTTTAAAATACTTAATTAACCATCCAACATATTTAACATCATGATAACACATAGATAGCATCATGGAATATTAAATAAAAGAGTAAAACTTTCTTATTTTAAAGTTATCCCTTTCAATCACTGTAGCACCTCTTCTTCCAATTTAAACCCAAGAGGAGCTCGACCTATGGATGAGAGGATGGAGGTGATGGAAACTTTTAAAATAGAGGTAAAGAAGAAGAAGGAATGGGTGTGTTAAATTATGAAGCCTTAGGGTCTTATTTATAGCCTTAGGAAAATATGGCAAATTACTAAACTACCATTAGATATTATCAAATTTTCTCATACACCACATCACCTTAACATCAAATCCTTTCCAACATACTCAAGTGCATGCATTAATGAGATGTAACGTGATAAGACATATTGCAAAAATATCTGAAACATGGAATGACGTGCATTAATAATGGATTTGATGTTTGCTTTTTGGTGAAAAATATCTTAGATATTTTCTATAGCTTTGATTTGATTAATCGTGTATACATATATCTGTTTGTATATGTATGTTTATGTATGTGTGTGCATGTTATGTATGTGCATAAGACATATAAATAACGTTGCGATAACTTTGAACCATTTTTGTTCGTTAAACCGTTGAAAATCTAGAAGCTGATTCTAGGTCACATATTCATTTATTAATTAAATTACATATAAATGCAAATAAATTTTGAATGTTTTTATTATTATTTAATAATTAAAAAGGCCTCTATTGATTTTAAAACAACCATTAAATCATTTAAACTTAATTTAAATTCAAAAATAAATTATTTAAAAATGATGACATCATTGATATGTCATAAAGACATTTATTTCCACAAAAAAATAAATAATTTCATTACATATTCTTGCTTAAATGGAGAAATAAGTTTGTGTAAAAAAAATCGTGCGCGACTTTTGAACTTAAAAAGCTATCTATCCATAAAACAATTTTCGATCATATTATCGGTATTTTTCCAAGAATATATTTTTATAAATATTTTTCCAAAATAAATTAGTATTTATCACATAAAACATGATTTTTTTTAAATAATCCTATATTTGAATATTTAAAATTAATTAAATATTCCAGATTAAGTGATAAAATTACGGGTCGTTACAATCTTTCCCCCTTTAAAAAATTTCGTCCCCTAAATTCCAAGGATGGAAAAACATAACGAAATCAAACAATTAAGTACATCAAAAAATAAACATCACCCATAACCCCGGTCGAAGGTATATGTTAACGTAAAAATCGACGCTAACACCCCGGTGTGAGTATTAGTAAAGTGAAAGCACCACCCGTTGGTACGGGAACAAAAGATAAGCAGATAAATAACAGAAAGCAGTAAAAAGACAACAAGTTTATAGTGGTTCGGCTTAATATCTAGCCTACGTCCACTTTAATCTCCTTTATTGCTAATTCAATTACAATTCTTTACAACAATCTTCGATTACAACAACACTTAAGACGAGTAGCTAGAACTTGAATGGAGAAGAGCTCTTCAAATCCATGTTGAATGTGTTAGATCCCTTCCAAAAGTTCGTTGAAGTGTCTTCGGTGTTTGGAGTGCTTGAAGTGTTGGATGAGTTGAGAAAATAGCAGAGTATAGGCGTTCCAAAAGTGAGCCCAAAAGTCCCTTCTTAGTTGGAGTAGGTGGGGTATTTATAGGAGAATTCTGGAATTAGGTCGTAGGTCGTGAACGACCTTGGAGCACGGGCCACAGATTAACAGCGAAGTTGTAGGTCGCAAACGATCTAAGGGTAGGTCGCTAGGTCGCCAGCGACCTAGGGGATATGAGCTGACTTATCTCAACTGCACTTGGTCTTGTCTGAACGAGCTATTAGGTCGTGAACGACCTAATGGAAGAGGTATGGTACGTAGCTTCACTCTATTATAGCTCGCTAGGTTGTTACATTACTAGGTCGCTAAGTCGGTGGAGCTTTAGGTCGCTAGGTCGCTTTGTGACATTAGGTCGCTAAATCGCTGGAGCTTTAGGTCGCTAGGTCGTTCCATCCTTTAGGTCGCTAGGTCGCTTGTACTTTTAGGTCGTTAGGTCGCTTGTGTGTTAGGTCGTTAAGTCGCTGGAGCTTTAGGTCTCTAGGTCGTTCCATCCTTTAGGTCACTAGGTCGCTTGTACTTTTAGGTCGTTAGGTCGCTTGTGATGTTAGGTCGTTTGGTCGCTGTTCTTTAGGTCGTTAGGTCGCTTAAAAGAGGAGTTAACACTTGCCCCTCGAAGTGCATGCCTATGTCATAGGTCGTGTGCTTTAACATAACTCCGCTAGGTCATGAGCGACCCAAGGGATTTGCTAACTCGCGTGCCCATTCGTTTTCCTCTTTTAGCCTCATATAAACTGTTAGCTCGTTTCTTCCTTTTTACTTAACTACTTTGACAACCTTCTCTGCCATTAACGAACCTTCGAGCTTCCAAGGGCGAATTCAATCTATCCAGTCATCAATTCATCTTTACCATCATATTGCGTAAGTGAATTCGATCTTTATCCAACCATGATCACCGCCAAATTGCGAACCTCCATCCTCTGACCCCAGTCCAACTCCGTACGTCGCGTTTCGCTTTCGAGTCATGTTGCGATCGATTTTCGATCGCCATTAGCTATGTTGTTATTGTGATTCACGAGAGCACAACTATGCGTTGGATCTTTGATGGATCTGAGATGATTTGAATCAGTTTTCGGGTGATTTGGTGGCATGAAGAGATAATGGATTTCACTAAGAGGATGATGGATTTCATTGTGTAGATGATAACGGGTTATTGGGTCACAGGTTAATGAGATAGCGAGCTATTGAGTGGAGAGGAGTTAGTGGGTTAAGGAAAGTAGGGCATAACAGTTTTGACCGGAGATAGCTTGAGATTACTGAGTTACATTAGAAGCGACCTAGTGAATCTGAGCGACATAAGAACCTTATCGACCTAATAGATTTGGCCGACCTAACAAACCGACCGACCTAAGAATCCTCATGACCTAAGGGAAACTGCGCGACCTTTGAATTCGCGACCTAACTTCTTGCAGCATCACTTTTTGCGACTTAATCTTTAGGTCACGTGTGCATTCAAGCGACCTAGGACTTAGCCAGATTTGCACTGTCTGGCCTTGAACAATGTGACTTAAAAAATTCGACTTATGTTAAGTCGTTGGGCTTGATCTGGATGATCTAAATAGTCCCCGAACTTTCTTGATTCATTCCTGCGACTTAAAGGATGAACAGAACTTAAATACTTGTTGAATTTGATTGAACTTCCAACTTTAACGGCCGGAATGAACTGCTTGAACTTGTTGCACTTCTTTACAGATTATATTAACTTTTAATGCTAACAACTTGTTAAACACAACATTTGCAGAAAACTAGGGCGAATATACTGCCATTGATTGCCCACATCGAATGACAGATTAGCCGATAAAGAATAATCAACTTAAAAGAACTGTGTGAATAAAATGCTGTGAATTAACAAGTTCAAGTGAAGTATTAAAGCAAAGCTAAATTAATCAACTAAGCTGATTTGTTTGCATCAACACTGTACTTAGACTTAAAACAACAAGCCCTGAAGCTTTATAATTGACAAATATCAACTAGTTTAATTCCAGTTATATTTGCTTGTCATTTTACTAGTTTGCACAACACTTCACACTTTTAGGAAACGTGCACCTTCATATTTGAATATCCAGTTCCTTGTGTAGAATGACTTCTCAACAAGAAGAAATAGGGCAAGCTGGAGAGGTTTTTCCAATTGCTAACCTGTTGAATGATCCTCCGGAAAGAGCTTCGACCACTTTGAACCACAGAGTTTTCAGTCAGTTGTGCATTCAGTTTGGCATTGCTGAAGCAGACGCTCGGCTTCCCGGGATAAATGATACTGCTGATAGGCCACCTCACGGCTTCATTGAAGTTAACCGACAGATGTGCTTGAATGGAGCTATTCCTCCTTTTAATGACTATCTTCGAATGCTCCTTCT
The DNA here is from genome assembly GCA_030737815.1 of Allium fistulosum. Classification (NCBI taxonomy): domain Eukaryota; kingdom Viridiplantae; phylum Streptophyta; class Magnoliopsida; order Asparagales; family Amaryllidaceae; genus Allium; species Allium fistulosum. The sequence continues at coordinate 15,402,499 of JASFAW010000014.1, forward strand.
CCGATTAACCATCTCTCCTTTCGAACTGCACCCCAATGGCTACGCCATCTTGATGGGGTTGTGTGTGCTATTTAGGAGGACACTTGATCGTCTTCCGAGCTTCGAAGAAGTCTGCTATTTGTGCACTTTCGTAAAGAACAAAGATCATCCTTCAATTATTCTCGTGAGAGGCATGAGAAACCGTATACTGATTTTAGACTTGCCCGAGAGTGCACACGGGTTTTTAAGTCAATTCTTCTATGTTCGTTGCCCCCCGGGGTTCTATGCCATCTGGAGAATAGGAAGTAAGATTGCCTATTTCCGCTCACTTCATTTTTCTGAATTTCTTGAAACTCGAATTGTCAAGTACTGAACTTCATTCTTTACTTTTGTAGCACTTCCTCCTCCGCTTAGAGATCTCAGCCACAAGCCAAACTTCGAGACATTAAGTGCTGTGGCGGCTGAGGAGAGAAGCATTAAGATTTTGCTGAAAGACGAGTTTCTACACCAATTTGGGCTTTTACATCCCTCTCGATCTACTCAGATTCATGAAGTTTCTAGTTCCGAGACTGAAACATCAGCTGCCCCGGTTTCTACCGAAGATGTCGCATCGAAGGAAACTACTGTAGGAGCTTCGCTAGTGAAATGTTCCACCCCTGTCGATGTCGTGGGGTCATCTGGCAAGCTTACACTTTCCCCGATGATTGAAGAAGGAGTTGAAAAAGAAAGCTCCGCTGGGCATGACGGTGATGATATTTATGGTGGACCGAGTGACCTGATGATAACTTCACAGGAGCTTTTTAAGGATGACCCTGTTACTACTAAAGTTATTTCTCCAGTAGTTGACGCGACATCCACCCTGCAACAAGCTCCGTCAGCTCAAGAGTTGACACCGGTTGCAAAAGTCGTCACCGCTCCTAAGTCAAAGAGTGGTTTGTAGTTTGACGCGCGTAGTTTGCACATCACACACACTTAGGATTTTTGACGATTATACGCACTTAGCTTCTTTACTTCGAAGATTTTGAAGTTTCGTATCTTTTTCATTTTCAGATTCTCCGATGGGGCGCAGTAGCTCATATTACGATGATTTCCAGCACCATGGAAGGCGTGGCACTTATGATCACAGGCGCTATCTCCCTGCCCTTAGGGAAACCGACGAAGAAAGAGCTGTTAGGAAGGCTCAAGAAAGAAGAGCCAATGAGGAGCGATACAAGAGAAGGAATGAACGATATGACTCTTCTCAAAGAGATGATGATTCCCATAAGCGAAAATCTCATGATGTTAAAGGGAAGAGTCATGTCACTGAAGATCCAAGCAAACGGGCCAAGCTTAGCGACGCGTCTGCAATTTCTGAAAAGACCGCTGCTTCTATCCCTCTTGACATCCCCTCCGGTTCTCCTGCTCTTAAGAAAACTGATATTCAGATAATCATTAGCAGGCCTCAGTACCGAGTTGAACAAGGTCTGGCTACTCTTCAAAGTCGGTTCCTGCAGTGGTGCTTAAAGGGAGTGCGTTTTGATCTTGACTTGGTTCCCATCGACAAACAAGCCATGTTAAAGAATCTTGATGCCGTCCAACTTGACATCGAAAGAATGTCCGGATGGCAAAAACTTGTCGACGAGCTTCAGAGAGTCAATCGTGCAAATCTTGAAGCAATGCTGACTATGGAAAACGATAAATCCGAGTGGCAGAAAGTTCTTGACCAGCACGATGCAGAAATGAAGAGCATTGCCGATGACAATGAGAGACTTGAGGCTAAAGTTAAAAAACTCAAAAATGAGCTTGTTACTTCTTCTACTTCCTATACTCAAAAAGAAGAAGTACTTCAAAAACAAGTTCACGATGCTCATGCCGCTCAACGGTATGCCGAGGCTCAAAAATCTATCGCACCGACCTTGCCCAGCTACGGGAGAAGGCAAGTTCCCACGACTTGGAAATTATGCGGTTGCGAGCTCAACTGTCAAAAACTGAAAAAGAGCGTGATAAGGCTATTGCTGGAAAAGAAGCAGCTGAACAGTCGCATGAAGCAACAAAAGCCAACGTCAGCTCTACTTTATTTGATTTTTATCTTCAGAGCGTTTTGGTCGTGGAAGCCTCTCATTCTTGGGCCCGAAGTATGAGATCACCTTGGCTGAAGTGTGGGAGGCTGCAATTGATATGCTTGGAGGTGCTGGCTATGCTGAAGCAGACCTTGAGGCACATTATTTTGATGATGAAACTCGTGCCGCTCTTGCCAGAGGAAAGGAGCAACTCGCTAAAGTGCGAGCCGGATCGACGGAAGAGGAGCATCCAGGGAAGGAAGCACCTTTAACTGCCCCTGTCCATACTTCGATTTCGGCCGATGTTGACATCATAGGCTCCAGTTCCCATTCTCCGCCTCCTGCTAAAGTCAAAACCGAGATTACAACTGCACAGGGCAGAGACGAAGGCGAAGAAAGCGTCGAAGCACAAGCCTATGAGATTGATATTACAAAGCCAACTTCTCCAGGTAACTTCAAAGCTGAACCAGGTCAAGCGGATTACTTGTTTTTCTTCAACTGAGCTTGATGAATTTCTCGCTTATTACTTAAGTCTCGATGAGCCACCGTCTCCTCTCTTTACGAGGAATACTGATTTTAACTTTTCTTCTTCTATAGTGAGATCACCAAGTGCTGTACATACTTCTCCTCCTCCAGCTGTTGCTCCTCCATCTTCTCAAGTTACTCCTCCTTCTGCTTCTCAACCGGGGTCGCAGGAAGAAAAAATAGAAGCTCTTCAAGACTTGGACGATCCGGCTGCTTCGCAAGAACAAAAGGCAGAAGAACTCGAGGAAGGCGAGTAGACCCCGGAGCAACCTTATGACGATGACACAAAGCTTTCTGCATTGATTACTCCGGGAAGTGAGTCTTCTTCAAAGAAGAAAGGGAAACGCGCAGTTTCGAAGAGGAAGAAGAAAAGCGCTTCTGCTGGTGAAGAAAAAGTGGAAGCAGATCCAGCTACACCTCCTTCTTCTTCTTCCCCGACCCATCCACGCCGACTTCAGAAATTAATCATCAAGCCGGGCAAGAGCTCTAAAGGTGGCGGGAAGAAGGAGTAATGAGCTTGACTTTACGCTTCTTGTTTTTCTTTTTGCTTGTACATAGAAGTTTGTATTGACCGGAGATTGTACGGGTGCCGGCCCCCGTCTTTTGGAACCTGTACATGTACAAAAATTTTGAAGTATGGAATAAAATGGTTCTTTTTACTTGTACAATTTCTTGTCAGTATATGTGTGAATGCATTTATTCCTTGTTTTTGCACAAGTTTCTTTATTTACTTTATATGATACTGCAGTGAGCTCGTGGTATGATGTTTGAGCGTTGTTTTCATTAATATAGCTATATGCCCCCATATCACGGCTCATTGCAAATATTCTGAAAAGACTTGTACTCTTATTTTAGAGAATAATTCTTCCGTTTTGAGGAAATATTATTCTGCTTTTAGTAGAGTATGCCTTGTATTGGAGAAGTTTTCTTTCTCTCTTATATATATATATATACTTCAACTTTCGGAGATGGTCACTTTTTGTTTTTTGAAAAGTGGACTCCCCTACGCAGTGAAGTGAGCTTCCGAAGAAAACTTCGATCTATTTGCCAGAAAATTATATTTCATCGTTAAATGGGCCTACATGACAGACGTCAGCTGTTTTATCTGATATTTGTCTGTACAAATAGTCATAAGTGTTCAGTTGACGCCTGGAACCTTCTTTTTGAGAAGGCGCCCCTTTAGTGGTTCTATCGATGAAGTTTTTGGATGTGCCTCGCTAAAGGGCTTCACTTGTTTAGTGTTTCTGAAGAAGGTTTGTGCCTCCGAAGCAGTTTTTTGCTTACGAAGAGGTCTTTGTTTGTGTGCCTCTGAAGAAGGCTTGTGCCTTCGAAGCAGTTTTTTGCTTACGAAGAGGTCTTTGTTTGTGTGCCTCTGAAGAGGGCTTGTGCCTCCGAAGCAGTTTTTTGCTTACGAAGAGGTCTTGTGCCTTCGGAGAGGTCTTGTGCCTCCGGAGAGGTCTTGTGCCTCCGGAGAGGTCTTGTGCCTCCGTAGAGGTCTTGTGGTGCCTCAGGAGAGGTCTTGTGCCTCCGTAGAGGTCTTGGTTGGCCTCCAAAGAGGAGCATTTGGACTCCGAAGAGTAGCATTTGGACTCCGAAGAGTAGCATGTGGACTCCGAAGAGTAGCATGTGGACTCTGAGGAGTAGCATTTGGACTCCGAAAAGTAGCATGTGGACTCTGAGGAGTAGCATTTGGACTCCGAAGAGTAGCATGTGGACTCTGAGGAGTAGCATTTGGACTCCGAAGAGTAGCATTTGGACTCCGAAGAGTAGCATTTGGACTCCGAAGAGTAGCATTTGGACTCCGAAGAGTAGCATTTGGACTCCGAAGAGTAGCATGTGGACTCTGAGGAGTAGCATTTGGACTCCGAAGAGTAGCATTTGGACTCCGAAGAGTAGCATGTGAACTCTGAGGAGTAGCATTTGGACTCCAAAGAGTAGCATTTGTTGCTCGTTTCCTTCCACCATCTGCTTCTTAGCGATTCCTCGTTATCACTTCAAGTACATGTCCCATTCTTTTGCAAGTTGTTTGCTTTTTGCCAGAGAAGTGTACTTTATCGTTGAGTGAATCCACGGGGCAGACGCAAGCTACTTTACCGGATGTTCGTTTGCACAAAGGATCACGATTGGTTAGCAAGGGTCTGGAACCTTCTCGTGAGGAAGGTGCCCACTTTGGTGGAAACCTCAACTGTTTGTGAATAGCACTTCTTTTGTGAGAGTTGAATTTGGAATTTTATGGCTTGGTATTTATTTGTTGAGTGATTTGTAGGAATCGCTTGGCTTCGTGATGTGTTGAATAGGTAAGCTTTGCTTTTATTGCCTGCAATATTAAATCGACATTTTAGCAATATTTTTAATTTATTTGCATATTGAAATGAGATAGGCATCTTATAGTATTAAAGAACACAAGACTTATAATTCTCTATTATTGATTCGCACTAATTTCTCAGTGGTTTACAATACAAAAGTTATACATCCATCATCATTTTAAAAATTTAAGCAATGCTTATTAAGTAAAATATGGACGCAGTCATTGTTATTCCAGAATCTCGGGATTGAATTTCCATTTCCATTGGATTCATAGTTTTGGATCCATATGCCAGACAGAATGAAAGGTGCCCCGTTGCAGTTTTGTGGGTAGTTAGCAGCACTTTGATTGACTTCATCTCAAAGCGTAAGCATATCTCTCCAACTCGTCCCAACTTCTGCCTGCTGGGTGAGGACCCCCTGTGACAACATTAATGACAAGTCTCTCAGATTCCTGCGCTGCAGTCTTGTCATCTGAGCCGGATTGATGAGTAGGAAGTTGTTGCCCCTAAGTGGATGAGGTTGGGTCGACTCTGTTTTTCTTCACATATTGTTGCAGTTTATTCTGTTTCAGCAACTCTTCAATCACATTCTTTAACTGGCGACACTGGTTAGTGTCATGGCCAGGTTGATTGTGAAATCGAGCGAATTTCCCATTATGTACTGCACCTCTCCCCATCTCAAGTGGTTTGGGATACTCGACAACATCCTTCGTTGCGAAGAAGATATTTTCCGGTGTATCAGTTAAGGGAGTAAAATCTGAAGGATTAAAGTGGCGAGGTTTCTTCTCATTTCTCTGCTTCTTTCCTCCGTCATTTTCCCTTTCCTGGTTTCCAGATTCTCTTTTGTTAGAAGCAACATCGTTATTCTTGACTTCGGCAACAACTACTTTCGCTGGCGCAGAAAGGCTTTCTAGGCGCATGAATTCGTTGGCTTTTTTTATAAAACTTCTCAAGTGAATCGGTTCCTTCATTTTTAACCATCTTCCGAATTCACTTGATTTGTCGATGGCTCGCATCAAGTAAGTCAGGATCATACGGGGTTCTGCATTATCCACTTCGGCCAAGGCTATATTGAAACGGTTCAAGAAAGATTTGATAGATTCTCCAGGAACTTGTTCTAAGCTGGACAGTGACATCATATCCTTAGCCTTTGAAGCATACAACCTGAACTGATCTTTGAATTTTCGAGTTAAGTCGGAGAATTGATCTACGGACCGAACTGGTAGCTTTGTGAACCAAAGTAGAGCCACTCCTTCCAAGTACACTGGAAAGTATCGACATTTAATCTCATCTGATGCTCTTGCATCGGTCATATGCCAGTCATACTTATATAGGAAATGATTAGGGTCACTTGTCCCCCTATAGGCCGGGATAGTAGGAGGTATAAATTTCCTTGGAAATTCTGCTTTCAGGATCCTTTCAGTAAACGGAGTCTTGCTTGGAGCAAATCCCCAGTCGCTCTCATTTTCTTCCCTCTGCATGCTCTCTTTCATGATTTGGCGAACCATCCCAGATAGGTATTCCTCATTGTTCAAAGGCATCGCCGGGCAGACGTCAACTATTCTTTCGGTAGTTTGCCTGGGCAAATGTTCGCGAAAAGTTGGTTGCGGCCTTGAACCTTCAGCTTGGAAAGGTGGCACTTCGGCGGTGCCAGTTGCTCTTTGAGGAATACCTTTCTCCTGGGAATTATGGGCATCTTCGGCAAAGGTTGTTTCATTGTTTTCTGGTTGTCGATTTGCCCCAAGAAGAGCGTTTAATCTGTCCATCATCAAAGCGTTTTGAGCTTCAATTTGTTGGTATAATTCAGACACTACATCCTCTAATTCAGCCCTTGTGACTCCAACGGTAGGAGTTGCCTGGTTTGCTGCTGGAGAAGAGGCAGCCCTGTCATTAGCATCTCCGGATCTCGTGGATCTACTCTTTCTTCCAAGAGCCATGATTTCAGATAGACTTCTGGTTTTTAAGGAGATTCTTTTAGCAAATCTTTGCGAAGCAATGGTGAGAAGACGCCTGAGTTCGATCTTCTTAGTGAAAGCACCAAAAATGTTAACGTAAAAATCGACGCTAACACCCCGGTGTGAGTATTAGTAAAGTGAAAGCACCACCCGTTGGTATGAGAACAAAAGATAAGCAGAGAAATAACAGAAAGCAGTAAAAAAGACAACAGGTTTATAGTGGTTCGGCTTAATATCTAGCCTACGTCCACTTTAATCTCCTTTATTGCTGATTCAATTACAATTCTTTACAACAGTCTTCGATTACAACACCACTTAAGACGAGTAGCTAGAACTTGAATGGAGAAGAGCTCTTCAAATCCATGTTGAATGTGTTAGATCTCTTCCTAAAGTTCGTTGAAGTGTCTTCGGTGTTTGGAGTGCTTGAAGTGTTGGATGAGTTGAGAAAACAGCAGAGTATAGGCATTCCAAAAGTGAGCCCAAAAGTCCCTTCTTAGTTGGAGTAGGTGGGGTATTTATAGGAGAATTCTGGAATTAGGTCGTAGGTCGTGAACGACCTTGGAGCACGGGCCACGGATTAACAGCGAAGTTGTAGGTCGCAAACGATCTAAGGGTAGGTCGCTAGGTCGCCAGCGACCAAGGGGATCTGAGCTGACTTATCTCAACTGCACTTGGTCTTGTCTGAACGAGTTATTAGGTCGTGAACGACCTAATGGAAGAGGTATGGTACGTAGCTTCACTCTGTTATAGCTCGCTATGTTGTTACATTACTAGGTCGCTAAGTCGTTGGAGCTTTAGGTCGCTAGGTCGCTTTGTGACATTAGGTCGTTAAGTCGCTGGAGCTTTAGGTCGTTAGGTCGTTCCATCCTTTAGGTCGCTAGGTCGCTAGGTCGCTTGTACTTTTAGGTCGTTAGGTCGCTTGTGATGTTAGGTTGTTAAGTCGCTGGAGCTTTAGGTCTCTAGGTCGTTCCATCCTTTAGGTCGCTAGGTCGCTTGTACTTTTAGGTCGTTAGGTCGCTTTTGATGTTAGGTCGTTAGGTCGCTGTTCTTTAGGTCGTTAGGTCGCTTAAAAGAGGATTTAACAGTATAGTGCCTTATCCTATCCATTTTATTTATTAAATTAAGGTAGTTTCATTTTAAGATTCCTAGATTGATTTACTAACCTAGACAAATTTTACTTAGGCACCTAACCAAAGCTCTGATACCATCTGTAACGACCTGGATTTTCATATTAGTCAAAACACCAAAAAATCCTTCCGTTCTAAAGCCAATAAATGAAAACAACCATTTTAACATATTATAATCCGACAAATATATTACATTGTCCTAAATGAATAGGATACGTACGTGACTAACTTTTCAGAGTTTAATTATTTATTCTACTGGGTGTACTTTAATACATGAAAAATAGCAAACAACAAATACAAAAATATTATATTATTGTTGGGTTGCATCACTACTACATGTGACTGCCTACATACCCTTATCTAATTGGGTACTCAATTGGATACAGGATCAAGCCAACATAGTTCTCCAACCGTAAATAGGATCATGGAGCCTACGATACAACAAACAAATATGCAATTCCCAAACTACCCACTTAGGCTTAATCTTCACATTTAGATTTCTGAAATCTAATTAACTTTATTATTTTTGAAATATAATCCTTTTAAAAAATAACCTCTTTGGACTAAATTTAAGTTTTTTTTATTTCAAAACCTTTGAAATGATATATATACATCTTTTGTATCAACTTATACTTTACTTCGGGATTTTAAATCAAATCACTTTTAAAAATGATATCAAATACTTTATAGATTGGGAGCTTTCTAGCCATAACAAGGCAACTGAGTCCCAACCTTTTGAAAAAAATAGAAACATATATCCCTTTGTTCGCCGACCGAACAATACTGAGTCTACAGAACGTCTAAGTCTTCCTTGCCCATCTTTTTAGTTATAGGTTACCCGAACCATCAGTAACGTAACAAAGCAGTTTATATCCTGAAGTGACAAATCATTTTGCACTAATATTCAAAAATACATTCAAACCATGGTGTTGTGATTTCCTAAAATCTTTTGAAATCATTTTCAACCACCGGATTTTAGTCCTCAAATTTTTCTTCATTTATAAAACACTTTTATAAACCATTCTTTATATAAATCACTTTTATTATCACTTAAAAATATTTATTCCTAAATTATTTACATTTCTTTTCAAAAGAAATTTAAAAGATAAAATATCTTTTATTTCCAAAATTATAATAAATGTCTTTTATTATAATTCCTGCGTAACCAATTTTTTTATCAAACACCTTATAGTCAAACTGTGAAATTCTAATAACAAAGTGTTCATATTAAATCATCCTCAATTTATTGTCTACCCAGCCTATGTATATAAAAATGGTTATTGCCCATAAACTGGCTGAGCTTAATTCAAACAATCGATCAATGAATTAAACATAACAATAAATGATAATCAACACTTCATTCTATCAAACATTTATAACACTTTTTATTTTATCTTAGGTTAAAATGATTTGAGTAAATCAATTTAACTTTTCCCTTCGTCGGGCCAGGACAAATTTCAATTTGATTGACTCAAATATTGTTGATATTTGTTTTGGAGCATCTGGGCTTTTCCTTCGACATGTTCCGTCCCTCGTCCAAGGCTCCTTGGATCTCAAAGACGAAACACGTGTACTAGTCATTTCCGCATACCCCATTAAGTATTTTACTTCCTAATTAACTTTTAAAATACTTAATTAACCATCCAACATATTTAACATCATGATAATACGTAAATAGCACCATGGAATATTAAATAAAAGAGTAAAACTTTTCTTATCTTAAAGCTATCCCTTTCAATCACTATAACACTTCTTCTTCCAATTTAAAGCCCAAGGGAGCTCGATCTATGGATGAGAGGATGGAGGTGATGGAAGCCATTAAAGTAGAGGTGAAGAAGAAGAAGAAGAAGGAATGAGATGTGTTAAATTGTGAAGACGTAAGGTCTATTTATAGCCTTAGTAAAATATGGCAAATTACTAAACTACCCTCAGATATTATCAAAATATCTCTTACACCACACTACCTCAACATCAAATCCTTTCCAACATACTTAAGTGCATACATTAATGAGATGTAATGTGATACGACATATTGAAAAAATATCTTAAACATGGAATGACGTGCATTAATGATGGATTTGATGTTTGTTTTCTGGTGAATAATATCTTAAGACATTTTCTATAGCTTTGATTTGACTAATCATGTATACATATATCTGTATGTATATTTATGTTTATGTATGTGTGCGCATGTTATGTATGTGCATAAGACATATAAACAACGTTGCGATCACTTTGAACAATTTCTGTTCGTTAAACCGTTGAAAACCTGAAAGCTGATTCACGGTCACATATTCACTTATTAATTAAATTACATATAAATGGAAAAAAAATTTGAAAATGACATTTTTATTATTATTTAATAATTAAAAGGGCTTCATTTGATTCTAAAACAACTATTAAATCATTTAAACTTAATTTTAATTTAAAAATCAATTATTTAAAAATGATGACATTATTGATGATGTCATAAAACATTTTATTTTCATAAAAAATAAATAATTTTATTACATATTATTGCTTAAATGGAGAAATAAGTGTGTGTAAAAAAAATCGTGCGCGACTTTTGATGGTTAAAAACCTGTTTATCAATAAAACAATTTTCGATAATATTATCGATATTTTTCCAAAGAATGTATTTTTGCAAATATTCTTCTTAAAAATCATCATTATTATTTATCGCGTATAACATGATTATTTGTTTGAAATAATACTATATTTGAATATTTAAAATTAATTAAATATTCCAGATAAGTGATAAAATTACGGGTTGTTACATTTCTTCCCCACTTAAAAAAATTTCGTCCCGAAATTCCAAGGATGTAAAAATATACTGAAACCAAACAGTTAAGTACACCTAAAACTAAACAAAGTCCAAAACCACGGTCGAAGGTACGGTGCTTTATTCTATCTATTTTACTTATCAAATTAAGGTAGTTTCATTTTAAGATTCCTAGGTTGATTTACTAACCTACAAATTTTACTTAGACACCTAACCTAAGCTCTGATACCATCTGCAACACTCGGATTTTCGGACCAGTCAAAACGCCAAAAAATCCATCCGTTCTAAAACCAACAAATGAAAACTACCATTTTAACATATTATATCATTAAATATATTACATTGTCCTAAATGAATAGGATACATACGTCACTAACTTTTCAGCGTTTAATAATTTATTCTACTGGGTGTACTTTTATACATGAAAAATAGCAAACCAAAAATACGAAAATATTATATTATTATTGGGGCAACATCACTACTATTTGTAATTGCCTATATACCCCCATCTAATTGGGTACCCAATTAGTTACAGGATCAAGCCAACGTAGTTCTCATATCGCAAATAGGACTCATAGAGCTTACGATACAACAAACAAATATGCAATTCCCAAACTATCCACTTAGGCTTAATTTTCACATTTACATTTCTGAAATCTAATTAACTTTATTATTTTTAAAATATAATCCTTTTCAAAAATAATCTCTTTGGACTCAAACCAAGATCTTCTTATTTCAAAACCTTTGAAATGATATATACATCTTTTGTATCAAATTATACTTTACTTCGGGATTTTAAATCAAATCACTTTTAAAACCGATATCAAATACTATATAAAAGCATATCAAAATATATGCAACTAGATTGGGAGCTTTCTAGCCATAACAAAGCAACTTGGTCCTAGCCTTTCGAAAAAAAATAGATATGTATATCCCTCTGTTCGTCGAGCGGACTATACTGAGGCTACAAAACATCTACACCTTCCTTGCCTATCTTTTTAATTATGGGTTACCTGAATCATCGGTAACGTAACAAAGCATTTTATAGCCCGAAGTGACAAATCATTTTCCAAAAATATTCATAAATACTTTCAAATCATAGTATTACTATTTCCTAAAATCTTTTGAAATCATTTTCAAACATCGGGTTTGAGTCCTCGGAATTCTCTTCGTTTAAAAAACACTTTTATAAACAATTATTTATATAAATAACTTTTATTATCACTTCAAAATATTTATTCCTAAAATATTTCCATTTCTTTTCAAAAGAGAACATTTCATTTAAAAGATAAAATATCTTTTATTTCCAAAATTATAATAAATGACTTTTATTATAGTTCCTGCTTAACCAATATTTTTATCAAACACCTTATAGTCAAACCGTGAAATTCTAATAACAAAGTGTTTATATTAAATCATCCTCAATTTATTGTCTACCCAGCTCATGTATATAAAAATGGTTATTGCCCATAAACTGGCTGAGCTTAGTTCAAATAATCGATCAATGAATTAAACATAACAATAAATGATAATCAACACTTCATTCTCTCAAATATTTATAACATTTTTTATTTTATCTTGGGTTAAAATGATTTGAGTAAATCAATATAATTTTCCCTCCGTCGGGCCAGGCCAAATTGCTATTTGATTGACTCAAATATTGTTGATATTTGTTTTGGAGCAACTGGGCTTTCCCTTTGACATGTTCCGTCCCTCGTCCAAGTCTCCTTGATCTCACAGACGAAACACATGTACCATTCATTTCCGCATATCCCATTAAGTATTTGACTTCCTATATAACTTTTAAAGTACATAATTAACCATCCAACATATTTAACATCATGAATACACACAAATAACATCATGAAATATTAAATAAAAGAGTAAAAAAATTCTTATCTTAAAGCTATCCCTTTCAATCACTCTAGCACTTCTTCTTCCAATTTAAAGCCAAGGGGAGCTCGACCTATGGATGAGAGGATGGAAGGGATGGAAGCCATTATAGTAGAGGCGAAAAAGAAGAAGAAGAAGGAAAGAGATGTGTTAAATTGTGAAGCCTTAGAGTCTTATTTATAGCCATAGGAAAATATGGCAAATTACTAAACTACCCTTAGATATTATCAAAATATCTCTTACACCACATTACCTCAACATCAAATCCTTTCCAACATACTTAAGTGCATGCATTATTGAGATGTAATGTGATAAGACATATTGCAAAAATAACTTAAACATGGAATGACATGCATTAATGGTAGATTTGATGTTCGCTTTTTGGTGAAACATATCTTAGATATATTCTATAGCTTTGATTTGGCTAATTGTGTATACATATATGTGTACATATATGTACGTTTATGCATGTATGTGCATGTTATGTATGTGTATAAGAAATATAAACAACATTGCGATCACTTTGAACAACTTCTGTTTGTTAAACTGTTGAAAATCTAAAAGCTGATTCTCGGTCACATTTTCACATATTAATTAAATTATATATAAATGTAAACAAAATTTGAAAATAACATTTCTATTATTATTTAATAATTAAAAGGGCCTCATTTTATTTTAAAACAACTAATAAATCCTTTAAACTCAATTTAAATTAAAAAATCAATTATTTAGAAATGATGACATCATTGATGATGTCATAAAGACATTTTATTTCCACACAAAAATAAACAAGTTTATTATATATTCTTGCTTAAATGGAGAAATATGTGTATGTAAAAAAAATCATGCACTGCTTTTGATGGTTAAAAAGCTGTTTATCGATAAAACGATTTGGAGTCATATTATTGATATTTCTCCAAAGAATGCATTTTTATAAACATTTTTTCAAAACAAAATCACTATTATTACTTATCACATAAAACGTGATTATTTGTCTAAAATAATCCTATATTTGAATATTTAAAATTAATTATCCAAATTAAGTGATAAAATTACGAGTCGTTACATTCTTCCCCCCTTAAAAGAATTTCATCACTGGAATCCTAAGGATGGAAAAGTATATCGAAACCAAGCAATTAAGTACACCTAAAAATAAACATCACCCACAACCCCGGTCGAAGCTATGGTGCCTTATCCTATCCATTTTATTTATCAAATTAAGGTAGTTTCATTTTAAAATTCCTAGGTTGATTTACTAACCTAGACAAATTTTACTTTGGCACCTAACCTAAGCTCTGATACTATCTGTAACGACCTAGATTTTCGGACCAGTCAAAACGTTGAAAAATCCTCCATTCTAAAACCAATAAATGAAAATCACCATTTTAACATATTATAATCCGATAAATATAATACTTTATCCTAAATAAATGGGATACATGTGTCACTAACTTTTCAGATTTTATTTATTTATTTTACTGGATGTACTTTAATACATGAAAAATAGCAAACAACAAATACGAAAATATTATTTTATTATTGGGGCTACATCACTATTACTTATGATTGCCTATGTACCCCTATCTAATTGGGTACCCAATAAGATACAGGATCAAGACAACGTAGTTCTCCTACTGCAAATAGGACTTAAGGAGCCTACGATACAACAAACAAATATGCAATTACCGCTTAGGATTAATCTTCACATTTATATTTCTAAAATATAATTAACTTTATTAATTTTAAAATATAATCCTTTTCAAAAATAATCACTTTGGACTCTATTCTAGATTTTCTAATTTCAAAATCACTGAAATAATATATACACCTTTTGTGTCAAATTATACTTTACTTCGGGATTTTAAATCAAATCACTGTTTAAAAACGATATCAAATACTCTATATAAAAGCATATCAAAATATATGCAACCAGATTTGAGGTTTCTAGCCATAACAAAGCAACTGGGTCTTTGTCTTCCAAAAAAATAGATATGTTTGTCCCTCTGTTCGTCGAGCGGACTATACTGAGGCTATAGAACATCTGCACCTCTCTTGCCCATCTTTTTAGTTATGGATTACCTGAATCATCAATAACATAACAAATCATTTTATATCCCAAAGTGGCAAATCATTTTGCAATAATATTCACAAATACTTTCAAATAATAATGTTGTTTATTTCCCAAAATCTTTTGAAATCATTTTCAAACACCGGGTTTTAGTCCTCGAAATTCTCTTCATTTATAAAACACTTTTATAAACCATTCTTTATATAAATCACTTTTATTAAAACTTCAAAATATTTATTCCCAAAATATTTCCATTTCTTCTCAAAAGAAACCATTTCATCTAAAAGATCAAATATCTCTTATTTCCAAAATTATAATAAATGTCTTCTATTATAATTCATGCTTAACCAATATTTTTATCGAACAACTTATAGTCAAACTGTGAAATTCTAATAACAAAGTATTCATATTAAATCATCCTCAATTTATTGTCTAACCAACCCTTGTATATAAAAAGAGTTATTGCTCATAAACTGGCTGAGCTTAATTCAAACAATTGATCAATGAATTAAACATAATAACAAATGACAATCAACACTTTATCCTATCAAACATTTATAACACTTTTTATTTTGTCTTAGTTTAAAATGGTTTGAGTAAATCAATTTAACTTTTCCCTCCATCGAGCTGGGCTAAATTGCTATTTGATTGTCTCAAATATTGATGATATTTATTTTGGAGCATCTAGGTTTTCCCTTTGACATGTTCCTTCCCTCGCCCAAGTCTCCTTGGATCTTGCAGACGAAGTACGTGTACTAGTCGTTTTCGCATACCCCATTAAGTTTTTAACTTCTTAATTAGCTTTCAAAAGACTCAACTAGCCATCCAACATATTTAACATCGTGATAAGACATAAATAGCATCATGGAATATTAAAGGAAAAAGTAAAACTTTTCTTATCTTAAAGCTATTCCTATCAATCACTCTAGCACTTCTTCTTCCAATTTAAAGCCAAGAGGAGCTCGACCTATGGATGAGAGGATGGAGGTGATGGAAGCCATTAAAGTAGAGGTGAAGTAGAAGAAGAAGGAATGAGATGTGTTAAATTGCGAAGCCTTAGGGTCTTATTTATAGCCTTAGTAAAATATGGTAAATTACTAAACTACCCTTAGATATTATCAAAATATCTCTTACATCACATCACCTCAACATCAAATCCTTTCCAACATACTCAAGTACATGCATTAATGAGATGTAATGTGATAAAACATACTGTAAAAATATCTTAAGCATGAAACGACATGCATTAATGGTGGATTTGACTTTTGCTTTTTGGTGATAAATATCCTAGATATTTCTATAGTTTGATTTTACTAATAGTGTATGCATATATGTGTGTATTTGTATGTTTATGCATGCGTATGCATGTTCTGTATGTGCAAAAGACATATAAACAACACTGCGATCACTTTGAACAACTTCTTTTCGTTAAACCGTTAAAAATCTAAAAGTTGATTCTCAGTCACATTTTCACTTATTATTTAAATTACATATAAATGTAAATAAAACTTGAAAGTGACATTTCTATTGTTATTTAATAATTAAAAGGGCCTCAATTTATTTTAAAACAATTATTAAATCATTTAAACTTAATTTAAATTCTAAAATCAATTATTTAAAAATGATGACATCATTGATGATGTCATAAAGACATATTATTTTCACAAATAAATAAATAATTTTATTACATATTCTTGCTTAAATGGAGACATAAGTGTATGTAAAAAAAATCATGCATGACTTTGATGGTTAAAAAGCCGTTTATTGATAAAATGATTTTTGACCATATTATAGATATTTTTCCGAGGAATATATTTTTGTAAACATTTTTCCGAAACATATTCACCATTATTATTTATCACATAAAACATGATTATTTGTTTAAAATAATCCTATATTTGAATATATAAAATTATTTAAATATTACTAATTAAGTGATAAAATTACAGGTCGTCACATAATCCATAGGGTTGTAACTTTATATCGTCTCCAAATCTGTTTTATATATTAGGAAATCCATGGAGATGGATGCCAAAAGGATCACAAACAAACAGTAAATCACTTAGAAAACAACAATAACAAATAAGGCAATGGACGAGGTAAGAAACGAGGGAACTGAGGTTTTACCTAGAGCTGAAATGGCTCCAATAGTTCACGCCACCGGTGCACCGGTGGGTGAGGCCTATCGGTGGTGATGAAACTTGGAGCTATTTCAGCTCCAGGTCGCCTTCTGGTGGTCCGTCGGCAATAATTTTTAGGCGTTTGACTGCTTTGACTTCTGGTGCACAGATTAAGCAATCACGCAAGCACAAAAACAACTACAAATTGATGTTAAAGGGGTTCACAAAATGATGGTTTCAACAAACTAAGAATTGCATAACAATAATTATAAATAGCATAAGAGATTGAGAGCAACTGAATTATAGATTCAACCATTTCCTAAACAGTGAACATGCAATTATTTAGAGATAGAAATGTGAGGTAAACTCATCTACCTAAACTTGAATTGATGGTTAAAACCCAGATTCTCCTAGGATTGCTTCTCTCATCAATTAGACCTTATTTAACTCTGAAATTTGCAAAAACAAAATTACTAACCAAGATGAAATCTGAAACTAAAACCCTAATAGATGTACTATAAGATGGAAGAGATTACCTTCTTTTGATTTCTACAAGTATTAGCCAAAAACCCTTTAATTTACAAGTAAAATTTGGGGTTACTAGAGCTAGGGGTTTTAGAATTATAGAGGAAGAAGCTTTCAGATTTCAGTGTTGGCTGAAAATGAAAAGGATATGGGAGAAAAAATGAACGTATAAGTTTTCTCCATCTCACAGTAACATTAGTACTTGGGCCATATGGGTATTATGGACCCAATAAGGAAATGTTATATTATTTCCTTCTTAATTCTCTTTATAAAACACTAATTTAAACCTTTAACAATGGTTTATTTAATATAACTTGATTTCTCAAAATTTACTAACCAATCACAAGTTAGTTATCCCCATTTCTATTAGCATTGAAATATCTTATAAAATTAAATAAACCGTTTAAAAGAAAAGTTATTCTCATTATTTTGAATAAAAATAGAATTTTAATTGTAAAAATCTCATTTTAAACAATAAATCTCAATATTAACATTTTATTAAATTTACAACACTTATTGTAATAATTTGGGACGATTATTATTTTATAGAAAATATCCATTTATAATAAATAAGTGAATAAAACTTTATAATTCACATTTTTATATTGCAATTAATTTCATATATTTAATTATCACATTCTCCCAAAATTATTCTTATATCATCAAATATAAGAATCAAGTTTCACAAAGGGTATTCATTTAATTTCTAATTTATTTAATCCCAAATCCATTTTAATTTGGAAATCATAGCTAATAAAATTCCAAATTTTACCTTAAGATTAAATAAGATAAATTAAATCATATTTTTAAGTTTAATTCCAGGTAATCTCGACCAGGGTAGTTACAGAACCAAGATTCAAACATTTAAATAACTCAGATATTAAATACGAACTGTTCGAAATTCTAGGTCGCTACGTTCTTCCCTACTTAAAATATTACGTCCTTGAAATTCCAACATGAAGAATTAACAAAAGAAACAAGCATATAAATATACTCAATAGTATTCAAAATTTACTAGCAAACAAAACTCACTATTTACTTAGGTTCAAAACCCTCTTATCGCACCAGGATGATAATAACCTACTAAGCGTACCTTACACTCAACAGCCTTAGATTATTACTTAGACAATTGTTCGTGCTACCTTAGAACAAATCGAAGATTCATCCTCTGAAATCTTCATAAGCCAATAAAACATAGTATATACATATACTTAAGCCTAGACGATGCGCATGGATCATCCTTACAAAATATCTGACCTGATCATTCACTCGATCACATAAATTTCACTTCTAAACTAGTATAGATCACTTGACCTGTAACGACCCCGAATTTTAATTACATTTAATTGATAATTAAATGAATTTTTGAATTTAAAATTGTATAGTTAATTGGAAATTTAAGCGAGTTTCCCCCAATACAGATAAATTTTGTATAAATCATTTAAACGTTAAATATTGTATATATATATGTATATATGTGAATGTATATATTTGGGTATATATGAGTCAATTTGAAATTATAAATATATGTATATATATTTGATTTGAATTCAAATCGTAAATAAATGGTCTAAAAAAATAAAAATGAAATTTATAAGATATAAAGTATAGAATAAAAACATTGGATAAAAATCTAATAACAAATTAAAATTTAGAAATTCATTTATATTACAAAATGAATATAAAAATAATTAGTATTGAATTTAGAAATATATAATGAAGATAGAAATAAATATAAAAAAATACATAAGATAAATTTTAGAAAATATATATAGTAAAACAAATTAGTTAAATTTAAACAATATATTCATTTATATTACAAGATTATAAATTTTAAAACAAAATAAATTATAATACATAAATAAATTATAACCACAACAAAACAAAAGAAAACACATTCAAATAAAAAAAGAAAATATGCAAGGCAAGTTAAAAACAAACAAAAGAAACAAAAACAAATACATATGAAAGATATGAAACAAGTTAAAAATATACTTCATTTATGTTACAAGACATAAGAAGAAAATGAACAGACAAACAAAAAATATATATGTATACATTAGCTTGTAGTAGAAGACACTAGCATATAGATAATTATATGTAAATTTGTACAAGTAATAAATGCCATGTCCTAAGCCACCAAAGCAAAAGAAGTGAAAAATCATTTGTACATACCGTATAAAAAAAATTAGATAAGTATGAGACATAAGGTACTTAGCCTTAAATGCTTTCATCTCAGCTCAAAGTATTTGGTCAATTCGAAATCTTACAAAATGTGTTCATCAGCCTCCAAAAACATGAAAAATCTCTGGCCAAAAACTTTAAACAAAGATTTTCAGTACAAATGAAGAAAAAAAATCTCTGCCTCTTGTACAAGTAATAATATAAAAAAATATGTATACCCTGTAACCCAATTTTTATATATCAATCCTCATCACAGTTTCGTCCATTTAAAACTAAAAGGAAAAAAAATGAATGAAGTAAAAATCATTTCATTCTTAAAAAAAACTTCAATCTAAAACAAATCAAACCAGAGAATCAAGATGAAGGCTTCAACTAGCAATTTCAAAATCTGGTTTCAGCATAGCAGCTCTGTTCTTCTTCCTAAAATAAAGTGAGTAACATCACAATCTAAAAATGGTTAAGTGTATTTGTTCTGTTACATGCTTCTTTCTGGAATTCATTTGTTTTGAGTATACTTTTGTTTAGTATATCTCTGTGTATGTTTGAATATAGTGGTGAGCATCTCTATGTATCTCTCTGACCTTAGTCCCAGGCTTAAATACACATCAAAATTCATTTGTTCTTAATTCGAGCTTTAACAAAACTTAAGTTTTGAACATAAAATGCTTGTATTAACAGAGACTTGAGTTTTAAAATTTGTTTAAAGGAAAAATAGTTTGTATTAGTTCTGGAAAATATAAAACAACAGTGGAAAACTAAAATAAGTTAAAACTCAATTATTATAATTCATGTATTTAGGCATATGAATCAAAAGGTAAAACAAAAACTTGATTTTTAAAACTAAAATCACTATTTTTAGTAAAGAGATTTGAAAGCATTTCTGGTTTAACCAGAAAATGGAAATTAGAGAGTCTCTGTTGATCCCTATTGTCTGGAAGGTCGGGATTCTTACTGATGGTAGAGGAGCGATCGGGGGTTGCGAGAAAAATGGAGAGGGTGGCGATTGTTCGCCATGGTAGCGGCGGTTGATCGAAATAGTTTGTAAACCTAGTTTTGGTCGAACTATGAAAATGGGAACATTGCGTCATCTCCAGGTGATCGAGTTGTACAAATTTTGGAGGATGGCTTCGTGGATGGACGGAGAAGAAGTGGCCAGAGATTCTCGTCGTCTGATGGTCGGAGATGCAACTTCGAGATGGTTTTGGCATGGCAGTTTGGTTCCAGTTTTTAACTGGGTAGCTCGATTCTGATTCGAGGCAAGTGATGGGGTTTTGACGTTTGGATTGGGTTGCGTAGTTGATTAGTGATGTGCTGGAGGGTTTGTTATTGGCCAGATCGTCGGCGGTGGCGTGTGCACGTATACGAGTTATCACTCGTATCTGTGGATGGTGTGGACTGTGAGGAAGAAAGGTCAGGCTCGGGTTTACTCTCGGGTAAATAATGTGGTGACTCGAGTTTTGTTCCGGGATGATCGAGTGGCTAACATGATTAATAAGTTTAAAGTTTAAAGTAAAAAAACAAAGTTTAAAATAAAGAAACTTGAGTTTACTCGGGGATGGACCCGAGAATTTTGGTGGTTGGCTCGGGGATTTCACTCGAGTTGCCTGGGGTTCATGATTATTACAAGTTTAAAGAGGTTAATTAATTTAAAGATTTAAGTTGAATAAACTTTGGTTTGAAAGTTTATTTTAAATAAACTTAATATTGAAATTAAGTAATCAAATTAAGAATGAAGTGTTTTAATCCTTAATTTAATTTAAAGGTTTAAAGTGATTAAAGGTTAATTACTTAATTACTTAAAAGGACTTAATTTATGTGATTCATTAATTAATGTGATTAATTTAAAGATTTATTATGTGATTAAAGGTTAATTACTTAATAATTAAAGGTTAATTAAATTATGATTAAAGGTGAATTAATTGATAATTAAAAGTTAATTAATTCTTAATTACTTAATGTAATTAGGGATAACTAATTATGTAATTGACTTGAAGGTAAATTTAATTAACGTGATTAGTTAAGAAATAATTAATTAATTAAAGGTAATTAATTAAGATGGATAATTAAAATCGATCAATCAAGTGATTAATTAAAGGATAATTGAAAAAAAATAAAGGTTAATTATTTAATAATTTAAAGTTGATTTAATTTGATTAATAAATGATTAAAGGACCTTTAATCAAATGATTTGGAATCGATTAATGTTAATTAACTATGATTGATGACCCATCTGTTTTAAATAAATCAGATAATTAATTGAGGTTATTTATGGATGACTATATTCTATTGAATGTTGTGTATTGGATTGATAACTCTGTTATGTGATTGTGATGCTTTGTAATATGAATTGCTTTGTGCTGAGCTGTTATATCCGTGACGAATATACTGTTGTATGAATATGAAAATCCCTTTTTGCCGTAAAACGACTTTTAATCTTCGATGCGACAGGGAGTCGGATTCCAGTTAATTATCTGAAACCCACATCGAATTATAATGATGAATCCTTGTGATTGATAAATTGACTTTATCTATGAATCTATGAATGAAGATAAGCGTTATAGATTATATCGCTTATTGATATTGAGATGATTGAATCTGTGATGATTGAATGATGTTGCACTACTGTGTGAAACCCCTGGACCACACCTTTACACACACAAATATGGATTTCATGAGGAAATCGGTTAAGTCACAGATGATTTAAATCTAATGTTTTTGAAATTGAAATTTTAATTTCAATTGATTTTGAAATTGGAAATTGGGGTTTAATATGAAAAGCTTTTGAAAGGAGTTTTAAAGATATTTT
This sequence comes from Allium fistulosum, assembly GCA_030737815.1. Lineage (NCBI taxonomy): Eukaryota > Viridiplantae > Streptophyta > Magnoliopsida > Asparagales > Amaryllidaceae > Allium > Allium fistulosum. The sequence continues at coordinate 15,424,808 of JASFAW010000014.1, forward strand.
GAATATCTTGAAATTTAAATAATTCAATTTGAATTTGAATTCAAAATAAGGAATTGAATTCTATGTTGAAAATTATGGTTTAAAAATGTGATACAAGTTATAAATGTGTTTATATGAATTTAAACCATTTTAAAAGTATGGTTTTGAGAATTTGAATTTAACCCTAGGGGTTTAACTTGTATAAATGAGATCAGATTTTCCGAAATGAAGACTATTTGTTTTCAAATGATAAAAGCATTCATATAAGAAAATGAAATTCCAATTTAAGTTAAAGGAATTTCAAGTTTGAATTGAAAAATGATTTTCCAAGTTATGAGTGAATTCTTTTTGAAAGCTATGAATTGAATCTGTTTATTTTTAACAGATTAAAATGGTGATTTTTTTAAACCATTCAAAATGAAATTGTTTTGAAAGCTATAAGTTAAATCTTGATTTAAAGATTTAATGAGTTAATCCAATTGAAATGAAAATCGATTTGGAAATCTATGAATAGATCTTTGTGAATGGGGTGAACTTTGTGAATTGAATCTTTTTGTTTAAAAGATTGGAAATGGTAATTTGTTTTAACCATTCGAATGAAAAGTTTTGGGATTTAAACTGTGATTTAACTGAGACCCCAGTATCCATATGATTTTTAGTTGCGCTCGTTATTCGGTTTAGCCGGGAGAGGACCTTGGTGTCATATAACCCATTTCGAATAAATGATACGTCGTATATGGATCGCATTTGAAGACTGGTGGTGAAGACCGGGTATTTGCAAGAACGATAGGATAACCTATCGATTGTCTCTGCACTGAGTCGCGCCGGTATAGAGATTCCCTAAGTGATGGGAAATCCGATCGGGATTGTGAATACCCGGATTGGAAGGGCTTCTTCGGAAGTGCCTTCGGTTCTGTTCGAACTCGGAACAGACTTGTATGGTTGTATGTCTGACACTACACTTTGAGATATAAAGCTGATTTCTTTCAAATACTTTTCTGTTGGTGGCGGAGATTTATTCTCTTAGCTTAACACCCTTCTCTGAGACGTACGAGCTCAGAGGTTATGTAGTTGAAGGTTATCAGTGATATACTCCTAATTTGGTAGTGTGGCATGTTGAGTGTTGTTGTGTGTTGATGGTCATTTGCTGATCATTTGTTGATCAAAGCATGGCTTTGTGAAAAAGCGTAGCTTTTTGGACGAGACTTCGTCGAGCCTCACAACCCGGTAATGGTCGAAACAGAAATGTTGCGGCAAGGTTTTTAGGGGTCGCGCCCCTAGGGTATGTCCATTTCCTTCTGGATAAGAGGTGATATCATGGTATGGAGCCCAGATATTTACCCGTGTGGTTGCTCCAATCTCATTTACTCTGTGTGATTGTTGCTTTGTGATCGAGACGTCTCGGATAAAGGTCGATAATGACCGGGAATGGCATACTCGTGTGGTAGTTACCTAGTTACAGCTGTACAGCGTGAGGTAGCGTCGGCCTTGTTTTTGCAGAGATCCGGTTAGGTTCTTGGGGCGTCTTTCCAGAGTCGTTTCCATTTCGGTAAGGAAGTTCGTTTGCCTGACCATTTGTTGGAAAATCCAAAGAAACAATACGCGCCCTGTACGGTTTTAGTTGTATAACCTGCCATGGAATGTGGCGGTAACCTGTTATTGAACATGGTAGCTATAGTAGGCATACGATGAAATGTTGTATGCTGGCTAAGATTAATATTATACTTTCGAAATGTTTTCCACTATGCACTAGTAATAATATCAAAAGAGTTTTTCTTGCGTAGTAAGCATTTTTGCTATCATAAAGAGAAATCTCCTCCAATTCTGCGTTTGCATTATGTGTGTGGCGGGAGGCCTTATGGTAGTTTCATTTTCCAAAAGCATTGCGGATTTCAATGTTTAAAATTCTTTTGTTGTTTGTTTTAAAGCTAAACTGTTTTTGTTGCTCACACCAGTCCCATGACTGACCCGGAGTTTATTGTTTCCTTCCTAAACTCTGGGTGCCCACAATTTTCCATACGGGCAGTCTAGAGTTGGGTTTTTCAGATAGTCAGGTTTAGTACATTATCTGGAGCTAGTTCTCTTCATCGGAGTGGATGACTGCATCTGCTTATCTTGGTGCATTGGTTGGTGTTTCGAGCTTGATGTTGGAGAAGCTGGATTCATTCTCTTTTGAGGATCATTTGGAGTTATCAGTTCTGTTTTCCGCTGTATTATTATTTATCTCTGATATTGTTGTATCATATTGATATCATTGTTGTATATCATTCTGGATATTGTATTCATTAGAGTTGTATATGATATCATCTATTTCTTTCTTCCGCTGTGTTGTTATACTTACTATGTTATAAGCTACGGTGACCCAGATTCGGCGTTTGAATCTGTGGTATTTTGAGTACAAGTGAAGTACAGGTGCCGATTTTCGAAGGCCGAGTTCAGGAACATTGCAAGTGGTATCAAAGCTAAGGTTGAACTTTAGCTCAGGAGTATAACACATTAAGTAGCTCATTAGAGATAGGATGAAGTATACCCTAGAATGTGTATTCCTCAGATATCCGTTCGAATACCTTAGTAAATTCTCTTACTATTCACTGATAGTAAGTATGAGTGCACGAAGAGGATGAGATAGGGGACAGGGGAATACGACTATAAATGGTCAATGCCCTGTAACAACAAGGAAACAATCTTTTCTCTATCAATTTCTTTTGTTCGTCATCTTTTCTCAATTCTTTGATGGTTCCTGGTAGATCCAGGAAGAAATTCAATATATATTAAAATGGGACATAAACTCCAAATAGGTCAGAATTGTTTGTTTGGTTGCTTTGGTTGCTATGGTTGATAGGTATACTTTAGTTTCTAAACTGAAAATTTTGAAATTGTATCTATATATCTACCTATTCTTTGGGTCCGGATATGTTCTACGAATGGTTAGTTATCCTTTCAAACTAACCAATGCCACTGCATATTTCGTAGATCTGGATAACCCGAGTATCTTGTGAAGTGTTAAAACAGATTCGTTCTTGATATTCTAATTTGGTGAGCCAAATGCAGAATAGATATTCAGTTTGATTTGATGAAACATTCTTCATCTATCCTTGTGTCTCCTTGGCAATTTCGAGAACGAAATTCTTTTAAGGAGGAAGTCTGTAACGACCCCGAATTTTAATTACATTTAATTGATAATTAAATGAATTTTTGAATTTAAAATTGTATATTTAATTGGAAATTTAAGCGAGTTTCCCCGAATACAGATAAATTTTGTATAAATCATTTAAAACTTTAAATATTGTATATATATGTATATATGTGAATGTATATATTTGGGTATATATATTTGATTTGAATTCAAATCGTAAATAAATGGTCTAAAAAATAAAAATAAAATATATAAGATATAAAGTATAGAATAAATACATTGGATAAAAATGTAATAACAAATTAAAATTTAAAAATTCATTTATATTACAAAATGAATATAAAAATAATTAGTATTGAATTTAGAAATAAATAATGAAGATAGAAATAAATATAAAAAAATACATAAGATAAATATTAGAAAATATATATAGTAAAACAAATTAGTTAAATTTAAACAATATATTCATTTATATTACAAGATTATAAATTTTAAAACAAAATAAATTATAATACATAAATAAATTATAACCACAACAAAACAAAAGAAAACACATTCAAATAAGAAAAGAAAATATGCAAAGCAAGTTAAAAACAAACAAAAGAAATAAAAACAAATACATATGAAAGATATGAAACAAGTTAAAAATATACTTCATTTATGTTACAAGACATAAGAAGAAAATGAACAGACAAACAAAAAATAAATATGTATACATTAGCTTGTAGTAGAAGACACTAGCATATAGATAATTATATGTAAATTTGTACAAGTAATAAATGCCATGTCCTATAGCCACAAAAGCAAAAGAAGTGAAAAATCATTTGTACATACCGTATAAAAAAAATTAGATAAGTATGAGACATAAAGTACTTAGCATTAGATGCTTTCATCTCAGCTCAAAGTATTTGGTCAATTCGAAATCTTACAAAATGTGTTCATCAGCCTCCAAAAACATGAAAAATTTCTGGCCAAAAACTTTAAACAAAGATTTTCAGTACAAATGAAGAAAAAAAATCTCTGCCTCTTGTACAAGTAATAATATAAAAAAAAAGTATACCCTGTAACCCAATGTTTATATATCAATCCTTATCACAGTTTCGTCCATTTAAAACTGAAAGGAAAAAAATGAATGAAGTAAAAATCATTTCATACTTAAACAAAAAAAACTTCAATCTAAAACAAATCAAACCAGAGAATCAAGATGAAGGCTTCAACTAGCAATTTTAAAATCTGGTTTTAGCATAGCAGCTCTGTTCTTCTTCCTAAAATCAAAGTGAGTAACATCACAATCTAAAAATGGTTAAGTGTATTTGTTCTGTTACATGCTTCTTTATGGAACTCATTTGTTTTGAGTATACTTTTGTTTAGTATATCTCTGTGTATGTTTGAATATAGTGGTGAGCATCTCTGTGTATCTCTCTGACCTTAGTCTCAGGCTTAAGTACACATCAAAATTCATTTGTTCTTAATTCAAGCTTTAACAAAACTTAAGTTTTGAACATAAAATGCTTGTATTAACAGAGACTTGAGTTTTTAAAAATTTTTAAAGGAAAAACAGTTTGTATTAGTTCTGGAAAATATAAAACAACAGTGGAAAACTAAAATAAGTTAAAACTCAATTATTATAATTCATGGATTTAGGCATATGAATAAAAAGGTAAAACAAAAACTTGATTTTTAAAACTAAAATCACTATTTTTAGTAAAGAGATTTGAAAGCATTTCTGGTTTAACCAGAAAATGGAAATTAGAGAGTCTCTGTTGATCTCTATTGTTTGGAAGGTCGGGATTCTTACTGATAGTAGAGGAGCGATCGGGGGTTGCAAGAAAAATGGAGAGGGTGGAGATTGTTCGCCATGGTAGCGGCGGTTGATCGAAATAGTTTGTAAACCTAGTTTTGGTTGAACTATGAAAATGGGAACATTGCGTCATCTCCAGGTGATCGAGTTGTACGAATTTTGGAGGATGGTTTCGTGGATGGACGAAGACGAAGTGGCCAGAGATTCTCATCGTCTGATGGTCGGAGATGCAACTTCGAGATGGTTTTGGCATGGCAGTTTGGTTCCAGTTTTTAACAGGGTAGCTCGATTCTGATTCGAGGCAAGTGATGGGGTTTTGATGTTTGGATTGGGTTGCGTAGTTGATTAGTGATGTGCTGGAGGGTTCGTCAATGGCCAGATCGTCGGCGGTGGCGTGTGCACGTATACGAGTTATCACTCGTATCTGTGGATGGTGTGGACTGTGAGGAAGAAAGGTCAGGCTCGGGTTTACTCTCGGGAAATAATGTGGTGACTCGAGTTTTGTTCCGGGATGATCGAGTGGCTAACATGATTGATAAGTTTAAAGTTTAAAGTAAAAAAACAAAGTTTAAAATAAAGAAACTTGAGTTTACTCGGGGATGGACCCGAGAATTTTGGTGGTTGGCTCGGGGATTTCACTCGAGTTTCCTGGGGTTCATGATTTTTACAAGTTTAAAGAGGTTAATTAATTTAAAGGTTTAAGTTGAATAAACTTTGTTTTGAAAGTTTATTTTAAATAAACTTAATATTGAAATTAAGTAATCAAATTAAGAATGAAGTGTTTTAATCCTTAATTTAATTTAAAGGTTTAAAGTGATTAAAGGTTAATTACTTAATTACTTAAAAGGATTTAATTTATGTAATTCATTAATTAATGTGATTAATTTAAAGATTTATTATGTGATTAAAGGTTAATTACTTAATAATTAAAGGTTAATTAAATTATGATTAAAGGTGAATTAATTGATGATTAAAAGTTAATTAATTCTTAATTACTTAATGTAATTAAGGGATAACTAATTATGTAATTGACTTGAAGGTTAATTTAATTAATGTGATTAGTTAAGAAATAATTAATTAATTAAAGGTAATTAATTAAGATGGATAATTAAAATCGATCAATCAAGTGATTAATTAAAGGATAATTGAAAAAAATTAAAGGTTAATTATTTAATTATTTAAAGTTGATTTAATTTGATTAATAAATGATTAAAGGACCTTTAATCAAATGATTTGGAATCGATTAATGTTAATTAACTATGATTGATGACCCATCTGTTTTAAATAAATCAGATAATTAATTGAGGTTATTTATGGATGACTATATTCTATTGAATGTTGTGTATTGGATTGATAACTCTGTTATGTGATTGTGATTCTTTGTAATATGAATTGCTTTGTGCTGAGTTGTTATATCCGTGATGAATATACTGTTGTATGAATATGAAAATCCCTTTTTGCCGTAAAACGACTTTTAAACTTCGATGCGACAGGGAGTCGGATTCCAGTTAGTTATCCGAAACCCACATCGAATTATAATGATGATTCCTTGTGATTGATAAATTGACTTTATCTGTGAATCTGTGAATGATGATAAGCGTTATAGATTATATCGCTTATCGATATTGATATGATTGAATCTGTGATGATTGAATGATGTTGCACTACTGTGTGAAACCCCTGGACCACACCTTTACACACAAAATATGGATTTCATGAGGAAATCGGTCAAGTCACAAATGATTTAAATATAATTTTTTTGAAATTGAAATTTTAATTTCAATTGATTTTGAAATTGGAAATTGGGGTTTAATATGAAAAGCTTTTGAAAGGAGTTTTAAAGATATTTTGAATATCTTGAAATTTAAATAATTCAATTTGAATTTGAATACAAAATAAGGAATTGAATTCTATGTTGAAAATTATGTGTTAAAAATGTGATACAAGTTATAAATGTGTTTATATGAATTTAAACCATTTTAAAAGTATGGTTTTGAGAATTTGAATTTAACCCTAGGGGTTTAACTTGTATAAATGAGACCAGATTTTCCGAAATGAAGACTATTTGTTTTCAAATGATAAAAGCTTTCATATAAGAAAATGAAATTCCAATTTAAGTTAAAGGAATTTCAAGTTTGAATTAAAAAATGATTTTCCAAGTTATGAGTGAATTCTTTTTGAAAGCTATGAATTGAATCTGTTTATTTTTAACAGATTAAAATGGTGATTTGTTTAAACCATTCAAAATGAAATTGTTTTGAAAGCTATAAGTTAAATCTTGATTTAAAGATTTAATGAGTTAATCCAATTGAAATGGAAATCGATTTGGAAATCTATGAATAGATCTTTGTGAATGGGGTGAACTTTGTGAATTGAATCTTTTTGTTTAAAAGATTGGAAATGGTGATTTTTTTTAACCATTCGAATGAAAAGTTTTAGGCTTTAAGCTGTGATTTAACTAAGACCCCAGTATCCATATGATTTTTAATTGCGCTCGTTATTCGGTTTAGCCAGAAGAGGACCTTGGTGTCATATAACCCATTTTGAATAAATGATACGTCGTATATGGATCGCATTTGAAGACTGGTGGTAAAGATCGGGTATTTGCGAGAACGATAGGATAACCTATCGATTGTCTCCGCACTGAGTCGCGCCGGTATAGAGATTCCCTAAGTGATGGGAAATCCGATCGGGATTGTGAATACCCGGATTGCAAGGGCTTCTTCGGAAGTGCCTTCGGTTCTGTTCGAACCCGGAACAGACTTGTATGGTTGTATGTCTAACACTACACTTTGAGATATAAAGCTGATTTCTTTCAAATAAATTTCTGTTGGTGGCGGAGATTTATTCTCTTAGCTTAACACCCTTCTCTGAGATGTACGAGCTCAGAGGTTATGTAGTTGAAGGTTATCAGTGATATACTCCCAATTTGGTAGTGTGGCATGCTGAGTGTTGCTGTGTGTTGATGGTCATTTGCTGATCATTTGTTGATCAAAGCATGACTTTGTGAAAAAGCGTAGCTTTGTGGACGAGACTTCGTCGAGCCTCACAACCCGGTAATGGTCGAAACAGGAATGTTGCAGCAAGGTTTTTAGGGGGTCGCGCCCCTAGGGTATGTCCATTTCCTTCTGGATAAGAGGTGATATCATGGTATGGAGCCCAGATATTTACCCGTGTGGTTGCTCCAATCTCATTTACTCTGTGTGATTGTTGCTTTGTGATCGAGACGTCTCAGATAAAGGTCGATAACGACCGGGAATGGCATACTCGTGTGGTAGTTACCTAGTTACAGCTGTACAGCGTGAGGTAGCGTCGGCCTTGTTTTTGCAGAGATCCGGTTAGGTTCTTGGGGGCGTCTTTCCAGAGACGTTTCCATTTCGGTAAGGAAGTTCCTTTGCTTGACCATTTGTTGGAAAATCCAAAGAAACAATACGCGCCCTGTACGGTTTTAGTTGTATAACCTGCCATGGAATGTGGTGGTAACCTGTTATTGAACATGGTAGCTATAGTAGGCATACGATGAAATGTTGTATGCTGGCTAAGATTAATATTATACTTTCGAAATGTTTTCCACTATGCACTAGTAATAATATCAAAAGAGTTTTTCTTGCGTAGTAAGCATTTTTGACTACACTAAAGAGAAATCTCCTCCAATTCTGCGTTTGCATTATGTGTGTGGCGGGAGGCCTTATGGTAGTTTCATTTTCCAAAAGCATTACGGATTTCAATGTTTAAAATTCTTTTGTTGTTTGTTTTAAAGCTAAACTGTTTTTGTTGCTCACAACAGTCCCATGACTGACCCGGAGTTTATTGTTCCCTTCCTAAACTCTGGGTGCCCACAATTTTCCACACGGGAAGTCTAGAGTTGGGTTTTTCAGATAGTCAGGTTTAGTAGATTATCTGGAGCTAGTTCTCTTCATCGGAGTGGATGACTGCATCTTCTTATCTTGGTGCATTGGTTGGTGTTTCGAGCTTGATGTTGGAGAAGTTGGATTCATTCTCTTTTGAGGATCATTTGGAGTTATCAGTTCTTTTTTCCACTGTATTATTATTTATCTCTGATATTGTTGTATCATATTGATATCATTGTTGTATATCATTCTAGATATTGTATTCATTGGAGTTGTATATGATATCATCTATTTCTTTCTTCCGCTGTGTTGTTATACTTACTGTGTTATAAGCTACGGCGACCCAGATTCGGCATTTGAATCTGCGGCATTTTGAGTACAATTGAAGTACAGATGCCGATTTTCGAAGGCCGAGTTCAGGATCATTACATGACCTCTCTATTGCGGACTCTGATATGGTTCCTTGATAGAAAACCTCTATTTTCCTTACATAGCTATATACTATGATAGAAAACCTCAAGATCATATCAAGAATCTGTTTCAAGTGTACGCCATCGAGAATCAAGTGCACATTCCTTGTTTGGACAGGTTTAAATTACCTAGAAATCACCAAAACCGCATGACACCAACAAATAGTGAAGCCAAAATCAAAGACTTAATGCAACCATTGGCGGCAATGCAAGAACTACTGAAGAAGGTCCTTTCGTAGAAGTCCTCCAAAACCGCAAGGCTCACTAAAGGAGAAGAGGTCGAATCTCCAAGGAGAAATCTAGATACTTCCATGCTCAAAAACATGGATAAAGGAAAAATCGTTATAACCCCCACAGGAAAGAGGAATCCAAAAGGTTGGTGCTACAGTGTTCTCTCCAAAAACGCTAGTAGATAATAACGTTAAAGTAGATCGTTAGGAAGAATTTACAGAAAGGTCTAACAAACAATCGGGAAGCTTAATCTTGTGTAAAGTGTGCAGGCCTTATAGAGGTGATTACTACGATGATGAAGCTTACTTGAGAGATGTAGCTGATAAAATAGCCAAGGACGTGCTTGATACCAAAGGAAAAAAGACCCTTGATACCAGGGCCAACAGCAATTTTCGTGAAGCCTCCTTCACAGAAAGAATAACATTTGTCAAAATTCTATCACACATCAAGATTCCATCACTGAAGTATAATGGGACCACTGATCCCGATCTTCATCTTCTAGCCTTCGAAAATAAATGGACCTTCATAATGCTTTTGGAGCTGTACATTGTTGGCTCTTTCTGACCACTTTTAAACGAGTTGCTAAGTGGTGTAGATATTACAGGGAGAAAACCATTTATTCTTGGAAGTAGTTCTCTTACGAATTCTCAGCATAATTCTGTATGTGCAAGGTCCATACTATCGATTTTAGTGTGCTAGCCAATGTTAAGTAGAGACTAGGAGAGCTGCTCGGTGAATATGTAAGAAGATTCAACATAGAGGCACTAAAAGTAGACAACATGACCGATAGAGAAAAGTTAGTGGCAGTGCACTCAGGTTGAGCAAACCCCCTACTAGAAAGAACTTTATATCCATGGATGTAGAGACCTTCAAGATTTTTACTTCTAAGTAAACAAATTCATCTGTATGGATGAAATGTACCACAATAAAGAAAATTCTCACACAAACAAGGAAGCAGGAAAATCTGGCTTTGATCACCCGAACAAGAAGCCAAGATGGGATGAGAGGAGGGGAGGGAGGTGGGAGGAGATCCCAAAATCTAATTCGTGGCCTTGAAAAAGCCAATCTCCTTAATGTTTACTATGGCTAAAAAAGGAAGCAACTTCCCAATTACTTGCAAAGAAAGGAATAATCCAGAGTCAAGAAGAGGAGGAGGTTATTGCACCCACCATAACGCAAACAGACATAAAATCGACAAATGTCATGTTTTCGCTGGAATAATTCAAAATATGATCTGATCCGGGCTCTTAAAAGACTTTGTCAAAGAGAATTAGAAACATGCCCATACTGAAGAGAATAATTAGAGGCCTCCAAACAATGCTATGAATTTTTTGGAAAACGACTCTCAGCAAGATTTTATTCCACTAATTAACTGAATAGATATTATCCATGGAGGCCATATTTAGTTGGAAGTAGCAAGTGGGCCAGGAGCAGGTACATAAGAGAGGCAAGAGATAGAACCTTTTCTATTTAAGAGGTGCCATCACTCAAAAATCGCAAATATCATCTTTAAATGCCTAACTTAACAATAACATCATAGGAGTTGAGAGGAGTTCATTACCTGCATAATGATCCACTGATGGTAACTTCACAAATTGTACTCTCTGTAGCAATAAAATTATAGTGGATACTGGAAGTACATTAAACGTCACCTTCAAGCATGCTTTCGATCAAATGGATATCCCAATGGAGAAGCTGAAGGCAAGCTTTGAACCAATCTTTGGGTTCAACAATAAAGGGTTTACTCCAATAGGACAAATCAAACTCCTAGTGCAAATGGGAACTCCACTCCACCACATTCCAGAACTTTCGAAACACTGTTCGTGATAACGGATCAACCTTCATACTACAGTGCTTTCTTTGGGAGACGAGCCCTAGATGAAGTAGATGTGTTTGTTTCACCGAAATATCTATAAGTAAAATTCCTGACTAAGAATGGTTGAAGAACAAAAATAGAGAGTAGTTTAGCTCCCTAGAACAGTATTTTGCTAAACTCGAGCAATTCAAAAGAGACAGTGTTATTTATTATGGCTCGGAGAAAAATGAGTTGAGCAAAACCGAAATTGAAAAGCCCTTGGATAATAGCCCTTCAAACTAGCTATCTAAGGCAAACAAGTAAACAAAGATATCTGAGGAGCTCGAGGATGTACTAAGAAGATTCGACCTTGCTGAGAGGTAAAGAAAATGAAAAGATGCGAACTTGGTAGACAGAGAAATAGATAATGAAGAAATTAACATTGAACTAGATTTCAGAAATGAGCAGGGAAGTATAAAGCCAACCGCAGATCTAGAAGAAGTGAGCTTGGATTCGCTTGATCCAACAAAAATAGTAAAGATCAGAAAGGAGTTAGACGACAAGCTCAGAGGGAAACTTATTCGGTTTCTTTAATCTAGCAAGGATGTATTTGCTTGGACCCACTCAGACATGGTTGGAATATATCCAACAATCATGAGCCATGCCCTAAACATAGATCCAAATATCACTCCTATTCGACAGAAGAAAAGGCAGTTCGATAAAGTTCGAGCTAACACGTTGAAAGAGAAAGTCAAAAGACTACTTGAAAATGGATCCATCAGAGAAGTTTTCTACCTAAAATTGTTTGCCAATCCTATGCTAGTCAAAAAGCTCAATAGAAAATGGAGAATGCATGTCGACTATGCTGATCTGAATAAAGCATGCCCCAAGGATTGTTATCCCTTGCCTTGAATAGACCAATTAGTTGACGCAACAAGTAGACATAAATTGTTGTCTTTTATGAATGCATACTCAGGATATAATCACATCCCCATGTTTAGACCAGATGAAGAACACACAAGTTTCATAATAGTTTTGGAATATACTGCTATAAAGTTGTGCCTTTCGGGTTTTAGAATGCAAGGCTATGTATCAAAGACTGGTAAACAGAATATCTAAAGAAAAAATTGGTTGAAACATGGAAGTATATGTAGATGATATGCTGGTCAAATCTCAAGAGGAAGTCAATCACCTAAAAGATCTTGAGGAAATGTTTATAGTACTAAAAAAATACAAGGTGAAATTGAATCCACAAAAATGATCTTTCAGGATACAATTTGGGAAGTGTTTGGGATATATTGTCAACACTAGAGGAATTGAGGCCAACCCTGACCAAATTAAGACAATTGAGGCATTTTTTTTGAAGCCAAAGACAAGTAAAGATGTGATGAGCTTGAATGAAAGAGTAACGGCTTTGAACGGATTTATATCAAAGGTTACTGATAAGTGAATCCCTTTATTTGACATAATCAAGAAAAGAAGAACTTTGAATGGGGAGGGGATTGTCAAATGGCCTTCAAAGAATTGAAAGGTCGCCTTAAAAAACCCTCAATCCTATCTTGCCCTATAGAGGGAGAGAATTTATATCTTTACATGGAGGTTTCTAAACATAAGGTAAGTTCAGTTTTAATAAGGAAAGATAATGAAACCCAAATTCTGGTATACCATATTAGTAAAAGGCTCAAGGATATATAAATTAGATACCAAGTCGTAGAATAGTTGGGATACCGTTTAATGCTCACCGCTTGAAAGCTAAGAGCCTATTTCCAAGCACACCCAATCAAAGTCCTAACCAACTTCCCACTCAACCAAGTTTTTAGTAAACCTAAGGCATCATGAAGATTATTGAAGTGGAAAATCTAGCTTAACTAATGTGATATTGAGTTCCAACCCCAAGTTGCAATTAAAGAACAAGCTCTGACCGAATTCATAAATGAATGCACAGGATTCATCAAAGAATAGTCAAAAAAGGAAAGAGATCTGAAGCCCAAATGGCAATTGTTGTTGATGGAGCTTCAAATGAATAAGGGGTTGGCGCAGGATACGTGATCATTTCTCCTGATGGACACCAGTTGCATTATGTAATGAAATTAGGTTTTCCCACTACCAATAATATGGTAGAATATGAAATCATGGTAGCAAGACTCACTTTAGCCCTACAATTAAAAATTCCGAGGATTAAGATCTTTAGTGGTCTCAACTAATGGTAAATTAGTTAAACCAAACGTATGAAATGAAAGATGCCAAATTGGACCTTTACATAAAAAAGGTCTTAAAGATGTTTACCCAATTTGAAGATTTTTCGATACATCAAGTACCTAAAGGAAAGAATTCCCAAGCTGATTCTTGAGCCAAGTTCCCTAGATCTCGAGGAGCACCAGAAACTCGAATTTTCCAGTCCATTTGAAACTAAGTCCTAGTGTAGAGGAAAAGGTCTACAAGCCAAAAAACGAGTCCATGGTATTAACAAGATCGCAAACCCTTGAGCAAGCCAATCAAGAAAGTAAATCAAGAAATAACAATGAAGAAAACAAAGAAGGAACTATTTATGTAGAGATTAATAATCAATATAAAAATAACTGCATGGCACCCATTGATAAGTACTTGGTAGAAGGAAAACTACCAGATGATAGAAGAGAAGCTAGAAAGATAAGGTGCCAAGCCCTAACTTTTATTATTATGGATGGAATACTTTACAAAAAGGGATATTAACTCCCTTACTTGAGATGTGTTAGTGTAGAAAATGTGCAAGATTACTAAAGAAAGCTCATGAAGGGTTGTTTGGAGATCATTCTAATGGAATAAAATTAGCTAAAAGGTAATGAGGCGAGGTTTCTATTGGCCCCAAATGAGTAATGATGTAATGCATCATGTAAAGAGATGGGAGAAGTGTTAAAAACATTTCTGTAATTCTGCATATCCCCCCAAGTTAATTAGCCCCAATTTCAAGTCCATGGCCTTTTGATGTACGTGGGGTCGATTTAATTAGACCATTACCAAAACCAGAGGTATCGCTAAGTTTGTAGTAGTAGCCATCTATTATTTCACCAAATGGGTAGAAGCAGAACCATTACCAAATATAACATTAGGAAAAGTGTTAAGATTTGTGATTAAAAACATAGCCGCACGATTTGGAATGCCATATAAGATAACACTACAAAAAAGGGATTATTAAAAACTCTTTTATTTTGTCTCTAAACAAAAAATTATGTCTCTAATTCATACTTGTAACCCACTAAAGACAAATAAGTATTGTCTCAAAAAACAGGTCTCCAAATAAACAGAGACCACATATATTCGTCTCAAAAATATTAATGGCCTCACAAGTGGTCTCAAATAAGCACCCAAATTAAAAACTAGTTAGAGATAATTTTATAGGTCTCTTTATATAACTATAGAGACCATAGTCAAGGATTCAAATCAGTCATTAATACAGTCGTTATTATAAATCAAATGGAGACAAGAAATGAAACATAATTTTATTTCAATTTCATCACAAATCAATTAATAGACAAAATATAAAGCCAGATAGAGCAAGATGAAGGATAAATTTTCATCATATATGTAAAACAGTAACCAATTGTTTATTGCTGAAAAACAAAGTACAACCAAAGTTCAAATGTTAGAACCAAAAAACATAATATTTAATTTATACCCTATAAACTAGCCTTGAAACAAAATACAAACAAAACCAAAACCTAGAGTAGTTCAAAAGAAGAGGCAAGTTTTCTAACAGAGCATGCTTGAAAAGGCACTCATGCATCATCTTCAATTTGCGACCGAATGTTTCCTTGAAGGTTTGATGCTTGATTGTTTCCAAGTTGATTATGATTCGGTTGATCTTGTGTTATAGGTCTCAATAGTTGCATGAAAGACCCAACTTGTTCTGAAATGTTTCCAAAAGTTGATTGAAAAGGCACATGCATTGTTTGATATTGTTCGGGTATTTGTTGACAAGGAACTGATGGTTGTGGCAATTGATAAAGTGATTGAGAGGACTGAATAGATGGCTGGGAGATATGATTAGACATTTGTAGAAACGGTTGATCACATGGTTGTGGGACTTGACATGATGGCTGCAAGAGAAAACTTGAAGGATGTAGAAATTGTTGAGGAAGCTGCAACACTTGATTTGGTGGATGTGGTAATTGAGCAGTTGGTGGTGCAAATGGCTGAGTAAGTTGTTGTGATATTTGACTTGGTGGTTGTACAAAAAACTGACCCAAGGACTGCGTTTGACCGGGTTGTTGGTTGAACGCCCACGATTGTTGGTTTGTGCTTTGGAGATTGGTCGAACTAATTGAACCAAGCGAGCTAGTTATTTTCAGCTGCACTTCTCTTTCTATAATAGATTTGATATATGATGTTAATAACATGCCACCAGACATAACAGGTTGTTCTAGATTCACACGATCTGCTAAACAGTTGGATTGAAGACTTTTATGCAATATGGTATTTGTATCAACATAAGGTGCTCCATAAACTCTTCCTCTTGTAAAGCCTTCGGATGACACAACCCAAAGTCGTGGATTCCATACATTTTCATCTTCTTGTAGCTCAGCTTTTTTCTTCATGTATGTTTCCTAAAAATGTTAAAACATCATATAAATTGAGTGCCTTATGTTAAAAGCAACATTTGTAAACTCTGTTACTAACCAAATGGATTTGTAGCTCAGACTTTCTAACATAAGGATTTGTTAAAAGAGTTCTGAACATAAACAGAGTTTTTATATGATGTTACATTTTTGCAAATGAAGCACTGGATGTTACATAAGTAACACTCTGTTTTAATAAACTCTGTTACGTAAAGTAACACTCTGTTTTAATAACTCTGTTTTAAGTGGAACTGTATGTTCAGAACTCTTTTAATGTTTGCAAATGGTGCACACATTAAACAGAGTCCTATTATTTGATTGTTTTCATATAATATCTACTTGGATAAACTAGGGTAGGGCCGAACTCAGTTGGTAGGCATTTGGTGCGCAGCTAGATAGCTGAGTCTAACTTAATTTTTAAATAGAGTATATTAACCTAATTTTTAAAGAGTCTAACTTTTCTAAACTACCATGGATCCGAACTCAATTGCAGGCATTTGATAAGCATGTAGACACTTGTCTTCAATAAACCGAGTCTATAATAAACTGTTTCAGCAGAATTTAAAAATAAAATAAAAATGTGCAAGTTGGTACATGAAATATAAATTGAGTAAGGAAGATCTGCTCCAGAAAACGTGCATATAATAATAATATTTTGGAAATATGAGCAGGGACCGTTATGCTAGAGATTTAAATCTCTTATGGTCAAAACGTACAAGTCATGGCAAATGACAACCTCACCATGGCTGCTAGCTACTTAAATGCATTTTGTTATGCCCATATCCCCTATTACTTACACTTACCAATTAACAAACATATACAATATATGTTTTGACTATAAATGAACTTACTAGGTCATATATGCATTTTTTCCATCTATTTTCTATACCATGGTGGTTGTAGTCTATAGATGCATCCCGGTTACATGTGACGAAAGTAAGTGCTAGGTATGGAGTGTGAACTGAAATATGTTGTACATCGCGTACTGTATTGTTAAGAACAATAGTGCATATATCTTATTTTAGTCAGTAAAAGAGCACCACAATTAAAATAATGCATGTTGTGTTTGACAATCTTACCTCTTGATTATGGAACTTGCACTTTGTCAATGACAATAGCGGATTCAGTATTAACAAGTTTCAGTTGCGGAAAGCAAATCATATTTTCTACATTCTAAATAAAATGGACTCTAGATGTTATGAAATATTAACATTCAGTGTGCATATTAGTTTACTAAGCTAAATTATAGTTATAATTTTTTAACAAACGAACTCAAATTGTCATTCTCATTGGAAACTCTATCGCGCAACAGAGGTAAGTAAACCAGCCAAAATGTAGCTAATGTGCCATAATGATGATTTTATTACAGAAGATGATTTCATTACAGAAGTTTTGACTTACGTTTTGGTAAAACGTGTAAAAAGTTAAAGGTGTTTAAACTTAAGTAACATGAATTTCATTACATGTCTCCTACAGGATGAATAAAATTCAAAGACTAATAAACTTAAGTTTAAAACATCATTTTTCACATAAATTCATGTTATGTCTCCTACTAGATGAATAAAATTTAATGGTTAATAAACTTAAGTTTAAAACAATAGTTTTAACATACAGGTGTTTGAGCTGTTTACACCTTTTAACATAACAGGAGTTCATTACACCTTAAGTGACAAGAGTTTCATTACATATCTCCTGTATGTTAAAAGAGCCAAAACTTAAGCAACATGAGTTTTAAACTTAAATATAAAGTTTTGACTAAATAAAATGATGTTTAAACTTAAGTAACAAGAGTTTCATTACATGTCTCCTACATGTTTTCATTTCTGTAACAGGTGACCTAAGCATGACTTTATGTCTTCTGTTTTTGACCTGTATATTAATTTCATGTTTATAATAGGTAAAACATCAACAGATTTCATTGTGTTAGCTTCTTAACCACTAGATGAATAAAATGTGAATTTGCCCATTTAAATCTGATTTATTCAACGGTATTTTTAATTAACTGAGTTTAAACTCAAGTAAATCGGTTTTTTTATGCTGAGAGTGGAAAACTGAGTTTTAAACTGAGTTCAAACTCAGTTTAAAACTGATTTTTAAACTTAATTTAAACTCAGTTTACTCTCGGTTCACTCCTTTTTTTAACTAAGTTTAAACTAGTTTTAACTCTGTTAAAAAAGTGAGGTAACTGAGATTTTATTATGTTACCTAAGCTTTTTACCCATTGGATGAATTAAATGAGAATTTTCCCATTTAAATATGATTTATTCTAAGGTATTTTTAACTAACTGAGTTTAAACTTAAGTAAATCGGTTTCTTTTTTAACTGAGATTAAAAAATTGAATTTTAAAATCAGTTTAAAATTCAGTTTAAAACTCAGTTCAAACTGAGTTAAAAACCGACTTTAACACTGAGTTTAAACTCGGTTTAAACTCTCGGTTAAATCGTTTTTTCAACAAAGTTTAAACTTTGTTAAAAAAGTGAGTTAATTGAGATTTCAATATATTACTTATGCTTCTTACCCACTGGATGAATAAAATGAGAATTTACCCATATAAATATGATTTATTTATAGGCATTTTTAATTAACATTGTTTAAACTTAAGTACATTAGTTTTTTTTAAACTAAGATTAAAAAACTGAGTTTAAACTCTCCTTTAACTCATTTTTTTAACTAAGTTAAAATTCAGTTAAAAAAGTGAGTTAACTGAGTTTTTAGCTTAGCTAATAGGCTCCAAACAAACCGAGTTAAATGAAATTTACAGAATTACATGAAGTGTATAGTTTTTTTAGGAATAATGTTTCAGGTTGAGCAACACTACGTTAGATTTATAATGTCTTCATAAGCATCAAAGCCAAAACATTGTATTACCATAGTAAGAAAATATGGATTGTACTATCATGTTAATTCAAATGACGAACAATGTAACTAGTTTAGATTTCAACCTAAATAGAACATAACAAGATTAATAAAGTTTAAAATAACTCACGTAGACTTTCCGCGACTTGTTGTCAACAAATTCACAAGTTGATACCGAAGCTCGCTTTGCTTTCCCCTTTTCCTTCGCTCTTTCTCTTTTAGTATGCCAAGCCACAAAACTTTCTTTGAAACTCATTTGTTTACTTGTCTCAAGTTCCTATAAATAGATCATATACAGATCAGTACAAATATTGAAGAATGTAGCAAGCACTTGTCTAGCTGTTTTATGGTTGGATATGTTAGTAAGGGGTTGATTAATATATAAGGATCTAGAGATTTCGCCATGATATTTGCATTAACCAAAAAATAGATTTGGTAAAAAAACTTAATGAATACTATTAATGCTCCGAGTGCCTATTTTGTCTTTTACACATGCACATGCTGACGATACATTAATTTGGTTAATGCTAACCATGTTGCATGATTTCTATGGTTAATGCTGAACCGTTTTCAATTGATGCAGTTATTATTCCAATTTTTTGAACTTTTTGAAATAAACTTTATTGCAAATTGGAATAGATATGAGTTGATTTTCAATTAATTTTTATTTTGATTTTTTCCCCTGCTCTTGATAGTGGATGTCATAACCTTACTTTAATTATGAATCTATTCATGTTACGAAACCCTTTTATTTTTATATGAAACAACTAATATGATGCTGAATATGACATTCATGAACAAGTGGTAAATTAAATGTTAAACTATTGTAATTCACTTAAAAAATTTGGTCTAATGATTATTATAAGTTTAGGCAATTTTTCTCTCAATTTCCGTACATATCAACCAATATAAGGTTTGTTACTTTATTTACTTTCCTATTTTTTCAATAGGAAAGAAAGCTTTGTAGCTTAACAGGGTAAAATTTTAGATTTAAATGAGACAAATGTTATTTTGTTATTTTTAATTAAATACATACCACTTGTGCATTATGTGAAACGATGGACATAGAACCAGCAGTGTGACATGTATGTGTCCCTTCTTTTGATATCAAACGATTGGCTCTCATCTTCTTACATTTTTCATTGTATGTGCTTTTGTGCCATTCAATATCAATCATTTTATTCCATACATCTACTTGTATCCATGTAGGAGGTGTGTCTCGACAGTCGGTCATTTTTGTGGTTTGCTTTAATCTTTTGGCTCTTTGTCGTGCACGATTTAGTTTTTTTTTCAAGATAGAAGCTGCTTTCTTTTTCCAAATCTCATAAACCATGTGCTCATAAATAGCGTCATAAGTGTATGCCTTCTACAAAAAAAGCAAGATAATCAAAATTAAATTTTACAAAGTGATACTATAAGTGCATTCGAGAAACAAAATGATGACGTAGAAAGATGCGCACAACATGAATGTCATGAGTTGCATTAAGGGGTAAGCAGTTCACATAATGAGGTTTGTAATTTCCAAAATGAAAGTAGAAAAGTGTTACAAATTGAATATTTATTTAACAAAGAGTTAGAAATATTGAGATACCTTAAACTCATTAAATAACAGTTGTCTTTTCTCTTGGGGAACTTTCGAAAATGCATACCATGGTTTAGTAAATCGCATATCCCAAATAGATCCAATAAGACGTGCAACGGATTTATTCTTAAATCTATGACAATCAAAAGAAATATAAACTATTTAATATTTATTATTTCGTAATGTAAATGTAAAATTATGTAAAACTTACTGAGTTCCTTTCCATTCAAGAGGCCTTTTTTGCGTAATAGGATCAATTGGAGTATCATATCCTCTGATCGGGATATACTCCCTTTCATCAACTGTATTTTCTGTCTCTACTCCATCCATCTCATGTTCTCCAATTTCTAATGCATCGTCTCTCTGTTGGACACCTACTTCTGCTTCAAATGCTTGCTCCCCTCCAACTTCCATAATATTTGCAACTCTGTGCTCACAAGTATATGAGTGTGCTATTGCTTCTCTTTCAACGCATTGCCCCCCTCCAATTCCCAGCACATGTTCCACTCCATCCTCATATATGTTTGATAGGTTTTCATCGATGTTACATAAACTATCATTTCGTGCTGATCTTCCAGAGATTTGTCTACATCCTGTACTAGTTGCCTTTCTCATGAGGCCTCGAATCTTTGAACCTGCCATTAAGCCTTTACAAAATATCATTAGTAAAAAATGTCATTATTATTGCTATTATTGTATTTATGAAAATTCGTTAAATAAACAACAATTGCCTATAAGACCACACTATTTACATTTATGCGATGACATTTTAAATCCTAATAAATCAAGTTATTTTCCTGTCATTTCATTGAGTAAATAATTTATTTTGGAGAGTTTAATGGGTTTCAAAACGATTAATTAACTTTAGAAGAAGACTATAGTAGATATTGGGTAATTTAAAACATGAAAATTACTTGTTATGGGAATCTATTCATTTATCAGTTCCCTCATAAAAAAAATTACTTGTTATGATTATAATCCAACAAGAAGAAGTTTTATATAAACCTCCATGACTTTTGCTCAATACTGAAATATATTTACATTAAACAATTACTGTTTAATGAGCAAGATTATCCAATGCATACACATTGTTGCAATTCATACAATGTTGCATATGCTTTAAATTATAAACAAACATAAACAACAAGCTTGGTACTAACTTGAAATGGTTCAAAGCTATCAAGCATGTTAACTGGAAAAAATAATATAACCCAATGATGGTGCATGACACCGAAATTTGAGGACTGCACAAAAGAATCGGTTAAGATTTCATCCTTCTGAATCACTATTAGTTGTAGGGTTCTTAGCTATATTAGTGGTTAGTAATCCCTTAATGCGTGGTTAGAACCAATGAGTTAGCAGGAATATCTGTACATTTAATTGTGGAGAGGTTTTCTCTCGGAACTCAAACATGGAAAACCTGAGTTTTCTTAGTATGTAAATTGTAAACAGCTCATCTCCTATCTTTAAGTTATTGCAAATGTAGTCTGATTCTCAAGAATATTTGTGTTATTCTTCAAGCTGAGCAATCACTGCAATCGTACAATGAATTGTTCTCCAAAACATCATGATTTTGATGTTTCATTTGTCTTAATGTAAAGTATAGAGGATGGAATAAAAAATGAATGCAAAATTGGATTCCTTTACATATAAAAAATCAAGTGACCGGATATAGCTCTTCTTATGTTCTATATTGCTGCTTACAAAGTCAACATCTAACTGGAAATCACCATTGACTGAAATGCTTTTCAAGATTAGGTCTCCAGGTACAAAGAAGTAACTGCAAGGAACTTGCAGTTGACACTAAGCAGCGCATAAGGGTGAAGACAGCTAGCAAGGACCAATGTTGCTACAAGTACAAGGCAAATAGGAGAAGTTGATCTGTTGAAATTTTCGGTTTTCATCTATTGGTGATTAATTTTTTAAAATACCATTTTTCCAATCTTCCATGATTCCATTTGCTCATAGATTGATATGCCAAAAAATGACATTTTTCTTTAAATATTTTGTGTTTCCAAGTGGCTAACTCCGTAAAATTTCTTCAGTAGAGACGGGTGATTGATCATCATGAATAAGTTAAATTTGGTTATAGTGAAAATTAGCAAAAGTAAATAAAAAAGAACAAACAAAAAAATAAATAAAGAACTGGAAAAATGTGTTGGAGTTCCAAGATGGCCTCCACACTACTGAAAAATTCATTTAAGTTTTTTTCCAATCTAACTTTGTATTGGTCTTGAGGATGTCAAATATGATCTGCTACACCATGAAATATTTCATATTTGTGGAATAAGAAATATATCATCCTCCTCTCATTTATCATATCAGTTTGTTAAATGTGGGGTCAAAGACATATTAGTTATTCACTATTTTAAAATTATCTAGAGGATACTGCACATATACATAAAACTGTACACTCCTATCTCATGACTGTCAAATAATAGTTAATTTTAGATGTAAAGACAGGTTAAATTCAAAATAATATGTTAATTTCAATAGTAGAAACTCATAGTTTTTACAAAAAATAGCTTTTGTATGGTAAGTGTACTAAAGTGCATTTTATGATCCATCAAGTAATATTACCAACTTTATCAATAATTTTTATTTCTAAATTAAATGTTTTATGCGTCAAGATTTTGTGTCATCAATTTATGGTTTAAAATTGTTTCAATTTGAATTATCAAATGAAATGCTCATATTTACATATAAATATATAAAGACAAGAACAATTTGTTTGTAAGTAGTGGGAAATAAAAGAACAGTTGCTTCTTTCTCAACGGAAGATAAAGTAATAAAGGAGTGGATAAAAATTCTCACCGAAGTACGTCGAAGAAGTATTCACTATAATAAAGTTTTAAGCTATGCCATTGGTGTTGTCAGCAACATTATGGTGTATGCATGTATAACAAAAAAATCCATATTATAAATTAGAAGATAGAATAATGCCCAATATATTTATTAAACAAATTTCTAATTTTTATGCCATGTACATATTGAAAATAAAAGACACGCTAAATCCAAATGAATATGTTTATTAGCTTGAATAGAGGTAAAATAATAGCAGAATCTATAATTAAGTAAATGAATTGATATTCACTACCACTGTCAACGGTTTCTGCATACATGTAACATGTTTGTGTACGGTAGCATTAACATTTTACTTGTCGAATTTATAGCCCATAGAGCATTGGGCTGCATCAAATATACTTTCATATCTCATTAAAAAGTCATCATAAATGTAACATATAGTATTGACATGCACATTAAATCTAGATTGGAAGAAACAATAGTAAGTAATCTACAAACATTTTCCAACTTGCGATGTATCACGTTTCAAAACAATAAAAGATGATAACAAAATTATTCATGGACATTACGAAATTATAAAATAGCAACCATAACATCTAATAATAGTTTAATGCTACTAGGGAGAGTATTCATCCTCAATAGCTACTTCATCGTCACTTTCATCAACATCATCTTCGTCGTTATCTACTTCTATATCCACTTCTGAATCATCACTACTATTATCAGTCATTTCCATTTCAAGAATCAGTTCTTCATTATCAATGAAATCATAATGTTAAATTATTATTGGTTGATCAAGACTATCATCTGAAATAATAGTTGGGGGTCGAGATATCTCATCTACTTGATCCACATATGTATTCTCCTCTGAGTTGAATACATTAAGTGAAAACCGACTTCTTGCACTGGTTTTAATCACAGTTTACCATTCATTCGATGTACTTCCGGGTTGGCATGTAAAATAAACTTGTTGACACTGGTGCGCAAACACATCTTCTATTTGAAGTCGAGAATTACTTTTTACTTCAATTAATCCATTTGTATAGTGCACTCTTATCCCATCTCTTGACAGTGTGTTAAACCAATCACAGTTGAACATAAAAATTTCGTTCTTCTCTCCAAGATATGTCAACTTAATAACTTCTTTAATCATCCCATAATAATCACTTTCTAGATCATTATAACAACTTCCTATCACACATACGCCACTATTCGTTGTTTTTTGTTCTTCCCATATTGCATTGTATGAAACTTATAACCGTTCACAAAGCAAACATTGTACCACTCCACCAAATAACTTGGTCCTTGTGCAACTAAATATAGTTGATGCATAATACCATCTAGATGGAATGAAATCTATTAAAAAAATACACGTGATAAGTGAACAATTTATACAACATAAACTATATGTAATATATTAATTTTACATCCAGTTAAAAAACTTACATTTGATTTTAACCATTCATTAAATATTGATTCCAACTTCATATCAATGAAATTCTCATCCTTTTCCGAATACTGGTCTTGTAGTTCATCTTTACATTTTCTAAGTGCAAAATTATATTCTTGTTGGTAAGATGTATTATGGTATATCTAATTATAATGATATTTAATATTACTTACGTCATCAAATCTTTCAATTCAGGACAATTGAAAAGTACGTGTTTATGCATAGCACGATGTTCTATTGGCATCAGTCTCCTCTTAACGAATGCATTTGATAACACCCTGCCCGAATGACAAAAAATGGATAGTCTTTCATCAGTCATAATCTCTCCTCCATCATCATTTTTCGAAGCTTGACTCCATATAGTTTCTAATTTGGACCAAAATAACATGATGTGAAGTTTGAAATCTCATCAATAAGATATGCTTCAGCTATAGACCCTTCAACATGCGCCTTGTTACCCACTTTCTTTTTCAAATAGTACAAATACCTAAACCATAAATAAAAATTAGAAAATAATCCATAGAATTACCGAGAAAATAGTAAGCGTACCTCTCAAAGGGGTACATCCATCGATATTGAACTGGACCACCTACTTTTGCTTCATATGGAATACGAATAGGCAGATGCTCCATGGAATTTAAAAAGGAAGGAGGAAATATTTTCTCAAGCTTAAAAATTATTTCAATGATATTTTTTTCCAAAAAACTCATGTAGTCAACATTTATATTTTTCGCACAAATATCACGAAAAAAATTACTAAGTTCGACTAACTTTTCCCAGAATGACCAAAATGCGGTAGGAAGAAGTCTTTGCATAAATACAAGACAATCATGACTTTTAAACCCACTAATTTTAGTTTCAGACTCGTTGACACGTCTTTGAATGTTAGAGGCATATCCATCTGGAAAACTTATGCTTTTAACCCAATGACAAACATCTTTTTGATCTTTTTTTGAAAGACAAAAAAGAGCCTTTGGCTTGTAATAATTACCGTTGGAATGTTGAATTAAGCTCATCCACCGTTGTTTGCTACAAATTTTTTCAAGATAAAGTCTAGTCTTCAAATTGTCTTTTTTTTTGTCGGTGTCCATCAATGTGTTGAATATGTTGTCAAAAAAATTTTTTTCAATATGCATCACATCTAGATTATGACGAATCAAATTTGATTCCCAATATGGAAGATCCCAAAATATACTCCTACGTACCCAATTATGTGATTCACCAAATCCTGTTATTTTATGATTACCTAAAAATCCAAATACAATATTAGGCAAACTTGACACTATATCTCTCATCTCAATATCGGAACGTCGAGGAGGTGGTATGTCACATTCAATGGCATTCCTTTTGAACTTGTCCTTTTGCCTTCTGAATGGATGATTTAATGGCAAGAATTGTCGGTGGCAATCAAAAAAACAAGCCTTTCCTCTATGTTCAAGAGTTAAAGACTTTGGTTTCTCCATACAATAAGGACATGATAATCTTCCATGTGTACTCCAACCGGACAACATACCATACGCAGGAAAATCACTATTTGTCCATATCAAAGCAGCTCTCAGCAAAAAATTATCTTTTTTGTGCACATCATAAACAAGAACACCTTTCAACAACTCTAATAGTTCATCAACCAAAGGTCGTAAGAAAATATCTTAATTCTTTCCAAGACCTTTGGGCCTTGGTATGATCATGTTTAGGAATAAAAATGGTTGTTTCATGCACTTCCAAGGTGGCAAATTGTAAACTGTCAAAATCACCGTCCAACATGAATAAGCTTTTGCAGAAGTTCCAAATGTACTAAAACCATCGTTACATAAACCCAATCGCACATTTCGATCAGATGATGCAAAATCCGGATGTCGACGATCAAATTCTTTCCATGCTTCACCATCAATCAGATGAGCCAGTGAACCATCAGTTGACTTATTATAATAATGCCATGTCATGTCTTTAGCATGATTTGGTGAAATGAATAACCTTTTCAATCTCGGAATGATTGGGAAGTATCGAAGTTGTTTTGTAGCGATGTTTCTGCAATTATTTCCTATATCTTCAGACTTGTAACGAGGACTTTTACAAATATCACAAATAACCTTCCTATCATTTTCTTTGTAATACAAGATGCAAAATTTTTGACAAACATCAATTTTGTCATAGCCAAGCCCAAGAGGTTTCAACATTTTTTAGCTTCATAAAAATTTTGAATTAGCTTATGTCCTTCAGGTAACATGTTGTCAATTAGTGCACTCATATCCTTGAAACATGCATCTGTTACACCTCGTCGATATTTAAGAGCCATCATTTTGGACATGCAGATATCTTTGTCTCCTTTTTGCATCCTTCTCAAAGTGGTTCATCAGCCGCTTTTAACATGTGTAAGAACTTTTGAGCTTCGACATTTAGTGATTGCTCTTCCACATCATTATCAACACCCATCGCATCTAATACCATATCTCTATATGGATTATCATCATTCGAATTATTTGTATCTAACTTTGACATTGTTGGTTCATCAACTTCTTCCTCTCCATGGAAAATCCATTTAGAATAAAGTGGAACAAAACCATTTAGTAATAAATGCTTAGAAATTTCTTCCTTTCATTGAAATTTTTTGTTTTTGCACATGGAGCATGGACACCTAACGGTTCCTCCGTAATCTACTTGTAAAAATGCATAATCAATAAATTTGTTGACACCATTAACAAATTCTAGATTTATATATCCATCTTTAAGCCTACGATACATCCATGAACGGTCACTCATTTTGGGATTTATCCTACAAAGAAATAAAACTTACTTAATATTTAATAAGCAGTAAAAAGTTATTATAAAACAAACTTAAAATACAATACATACCTACTTTTACCTACGGAAAAGTATGGGAATCAAACATTACACATTCCAGACTATAATAATGATTCGCAACATATAATCAATAGAATATACTAAAAGAAAAAACATGTAGCTTGGTGAAACAATAATAATGATTCAAAATATATAATCCATAGAAATAATGCATAAATAAAAACATTAAAATGGCCCATCGGTAATATGAGAAGGAAGCAATGGTCTAATTACTGAAAAGAAAAGTGAAAAAAGAGTATTTTCACAATAAATTTATGCCTACACTGTTAGTTTGACAATGCATCTGATGTTTTTGGTGTTGTACATATATATTAAGAAGCTTATTTTGAATATTTTGAATATTCAGACAAATTAGACAACATCCATAAATTTTCAATGATGCGTTGCATATGTGATATGTCCCTCATGCTTTAGGCGACTAATTAACATTAAAATGACTAGTGCGAACACGTGCTTCGCACACGGGTTTTGTGAAAATATTGTAGTTACATAGCAAATAGAAAAACATGAAAATCGTTAACATAAGTAATAGAAAATAAATAAGGTAAGGGAAAAAAGTTATAGTATGGGAATATTAAACCCTAATTTTACGATAACAGAATTAAAAATTCATGGTTAGAAGTTCATCTTTTCGCATAATAGAATTGATTAAAGTATCTTATTATAATGAACTTCATTAAACGTTGCTCTAGTGCTAACAATTACATATGAATCTTCAACAATCATTAAAAAGATTTGAAATCATAGAAAAATCTAGACTGCATATTTATATGATATTAGGCAATGCATGTGGACTATTAATACATAATGATTTAATATAGTATTTGGATATGAATATTCATAGCATAATTCATGACATAGGCTCCTTAACCACAAATAATTATATTGAAATCCATCAACCATCATGTAAATGTAAATAATACTTATCAGGCCAATACAAAAGTATAAAAGACTATTTTAATATGTTTCATCGTTTCTTAAAACTCCGTTATTCTTTTGGAAAGAAGCAAAGTTCTTCGGAAAGGATATCCTTGACCTTAGTTTAATTTTATTCATAATTTGTTCACCCTTCTACTAAAATAAAGCTTCTTTATCTTCTACCAATGGTTGTCTAATTATCCCCACTATTGTCAACTGGTCAGCAACGGATAATGTTTTCGTTCTTCGGTCATAGTGTTATATGAAAGGTTTTAGAATTAGCTGATTCCATTATTCCCTTTAGTCCCGTCTTAGTGTAGAGGTATGTGCATATACTTGCTTTCAGCATTTGGACTGTTTCCCAATGGAATATAAAATTGTATGTTAGTTTACTAAACTACATTGTTTCTAATAGAATCAAAAATGCCACCTTTGTCGTGTGTAAAAATTAAAAAGATTCCTTCTGTATCTTCATACTTGAATTAATCAATTAATAATGTAACATGTGGCTAACAATTAAAAGTGAAAATCTTATGCCCCTTAATCTTAATTTAGCTAGAAATCAAACAACATGGCCTCCTAGTTGTGCAACAAAGATTGTTCAATTTTGGCACCTCTTGATTTGTTAACTTTTTACTGTATGAGATATATTTTTGTTGTCAAGCATGTATGTTAAGTGCAGATAATTAGCGGTTAATAAATTCACAACAGCGCACCAGTGGATTTTCTAAACAAACAATTTATATAAGTTTATAAGATGAACTCATAAAGAAACCTTAAGTAATGAAAATATTTTTCTATGATAAAAATGATTTTTTTTGGTATTCCAATGATGAAATAAAATACTTGAATGCTTTAAAAACCATTACTAAGAGGGTAAATGGAAACTAAATTTCCATATAGGCAAACCCATTGAATTGAATTTCCAAATGGGAAAACCATAACTCGGAGATTATATGGAAATTGAATTTTCAATTGGTAAATTAGTTGAACATTAGTCAGTGATTCGATGGAAATTGAATTGTTAGAAGGAAATAAGAAATTGACTTGTGTGAATTTTAGTTAGTAACAGGAGAGGTGTTTTTGTTATAAAATAATATAATGGTTTTTAACAATTTAGATGAAATATAGTGATATTGTTTATGCATTCTATCAATTACCTATGAAAGTTATAATGTCAATATAATAGCTCCTATAATTTTAATGATTGATGTAAACAAAAAAGACACAGTTTGATGGTGAATATAAGGGCAGTCTATTTTGGATTTGAAATATTTAGTCAACGCTTACTTATTTAGGAATTAAAACTAAATAAAATACTCATCTTCTTTTTTCCGTAGTATAAAGGAGAGTAGGAAACTATATTTTATGAATTCTTGGTCAATATTCGGAAATATACCATGAACATCTATATTTTTAGAATTTCATGGCAATTTAACATAAATGCAATTGAATACATAGTGTCATCCAATTATGCTACACCAATACAACCAAGATCTTTCAAATCATGCATTAAGTTCATTTGAAGTTCCACCTTTTACATGATTCAAAACATATATCAATAAAATTATGTTTATGATTTAGCAACTTCAATTTACTTTGTCAATTTTAGGTAATTAACTCTCAGAGTACTATAGAAATAGTTACTTAAGATATGAATTTCTCCATTCTAGTTTGCTTTGTACACATAACCACATTGTTATGGAGAGGAAAAAGTATATGTTTCATTTTAAACTAAATCTTTCAATTAGGAATTCTCATAAAGAGAGACTGATAAATTTTTCAGAAAAACATTGAAGAAATATGGTATTAAATAAAAAGAAATGGATGAATAGTTGACTGTTATGCATACTGACATTTTTAACATAACTAATATAGGACACCATAACGTGAATACAAATTTGTCTAAGATTAATTCCAATGAAAGAGATTCTTGATGTATAAAATATATATTTGCAGTCTAGCACCACAAAAAAAGTTAGTGTGTTATTTCCCTTACCCATTAAGAGAAGTGTTGACATAATACTTGTATTTGATTGATGTAACACAAAATATCATAGCAAGATCATTTATTATACTGTGTTAAACAATTATCAAATGTGAAAAAGAGTGTTTCATAAAATATTAAGCATTTTACAATATATAGTTGTAATACCTTTTACTATTTTTGTTGTCGCATAGTTTCATATCTTAAATTTTTAAGCAAAATAATTAAACTATGATGCTTATCTCCATATGAAATGTTAACAAAAAGTATATAATTGTGCATATGCATGTGCAGTGCATGTGTGAAATAACCAGGTGTAGAAAGAAATGATTAAAAGACCCTAGCCTGAAGTAGTAGTATACAGGAACAAAGCCTGGAGCTTGGTATAGGTGTCATTCATGCAACAAAAAATCTCCTTTATAGTGAGTAAAGCCTATTTAGATGTACAAAAAACATAGAGCTAGAAAGCAAAAAATTATTGTATCCAACCCAAAGAAAGAAAATTACCTGTATTTTAATAAAACTTAAATGTAGCTCCGTCGATGAAATTCTACAGCCATCTTCTCAAATTCTTCACATATATCTTCAACAATATTATACCCTCAAGCTATAATAGAAAAGTAATAAAAGATTGGGTCAAATTTTGTAGTAATGTGAAAAACGTTTAAATTTCAATACATGCACATGTCACAATAAAAGTTTAATTTTAAATTCAGGCCATATTGTAGATTGACATAGTATGAGAATGATATAAGTTAAATTAATACCTTGACAAAGGGTTGGCAGCTCAGGAGTTTTTTTTTCAAGTGGTACATTTGGATTCTTCCAAAATGGGCTATAGAGTAGATGGAGGCTATGGAGCAACGTCAGCTTCTAATACAATATAGAATCAAAATGTCGATACAATTAGGATCTCAAAGTTAATATGCAAATAACTATGATTAAATCATGATAATTCAGTTGCCAAGAAATAAAATTGATTTCATTCTAATTAGTTATAATAATGTATACCGACATTGTAAACGTATTCTATCCCACAACAACTGAATCCTTCAACAAACTAAATAGAGGATTAGGAAGATGAGATAGGTTGTTACAACACCGATGTATAAAAATTAGACAATAGCTATATAAATTAATTGGCCTGCCTTTCTTTTCTAGAGATACATCTAATCTAGCCTTTTTCTTACAATATCTCTACACTTGTAAGATATTACATCTTAGTGTTAACTCTAATTTTTTTTGGTTCTTGCATCTGACTTAGTATTAGACTCTTGAATATCAAAGAAAATTAATTTCCACAGGGCTTAAATCAGGTTGCTACAGACAACTACTCAAATAATACAGCAACCCTAATTATCATAAAAAACAGTATATATATAAATATTGATGAAATGTGTAGTGTAAAGTTTATGATCGTGTGATCAAAACATATTTACCTAACGCTAATGATTATTTGGAGATGCCCTCAAGAGAATATAGCCTAAACGGAGAGATGCGACTGGAACAAACAGATGCAGCTAAGACTATCTATGTTCTGCTCATCGACCTACAACAAACTAAAGTGGCTTGAGTATTCCCATGGCGTGATGTAATGAGTAGTGAAACCTTCAGTTGAAGCGAGGATTACTGCTATTGAATAACTATTATCAGATGCATTGTTGAAGCATTGACTTAAACAATATGAAACTATACAGTTTCTGAAGCATAGAATGTTGGTTCTGAGCTAGCTGCCTGAACCAATGCAGTAGGTAATAGGAGTGCTAAGCAATCGAAAATTGGAGATTAAAAGACTACAACGGTGACATAAACCGATTGCAAACTGATATGGCTAAATACACAATCTGAACGCCATGACTACGGAGTGGAAGAAGACAGAACTGAGTACATTGATGACCGGTTAGCTAATACCATAGCATGTGGAATAGTATGGTCGTGATTGATCCATGACTGAAGGTTAGTATGCATATTCTAAACACGATGGTACATGGAGTCTGAGTTATTCATCCTTGATCTAGGTCCTAAACAGAAGAGTATTGCACCATGAAAGTCATAAATAAAGAAAAACATAAAAACTGTTGCAGCATGACATTTCTACTAAGACATACACATATAAACATGCAAGTTCCAGAAGATAGGGCCTGAGAGTCTGACCTGAGGCTTGGCATAATAAAAGACTAAAGACCTGGATCTAATAATTAAACTAGACTGAACATGGATCTCACCATAGATGAACATGATGTGAAGTTGAATCTGTATTGGTTCATGTTGAGTCGTGCAAAATCTAATAATAAGCTTGGACCGAGACATGGGGCTGAAATAGTTGAATGTGCCCCAATTCAGTGTTGTATTGGCGGGACTGAACTGAGTAGCAAGCAATGAAACAGAATTTAGTGAAAGAAATATATATAATTTTCTAATTATGATCTGATGTGCAAGATTCAGAAATTGAATATAATAAGGGAAATGATATCGAAAAGGAATATAAGAGATGTATAATGTATTTGTTTGGTATGTTAAGCTACTATCAACATATTCTTCTTTTCCCTATACTTCTTTAACATACATTGAATCAATTTTGTTCATGTAATTTTCTTCTTAGTACTTGATAATATCAACATATAAGTACAACTCATTGTAAGAAGTTATGGTACAATCATTCATCAATAATATGATGTAAAATCATTACATTATATTACCAAAAAAACAACATCAAAGGAAATACATTGTACTATTCTTCCTATTCATAGCATTCAAACACTTACATTTGTGTCATCACTGGCCTTACTGAATATTGTATACCTGAAGTTTTGAAATATTTCTTTAGTAAAATTAGAAAAATATTAATTGATTCAACTATTTATATTTTTGGAAAAGTACTTAAGAGTCTAATTCCACCGAAGAATAGTGATTATTGCCCGAAAAAAATAAGCAAAAATAAATACAAATTGTACTGAGAAGATTTAGTAGACTATATCCCTAGCTTGCAATCAAAATAAATCTCTATCCCAAACACTTTCTGCAAATGAGCCCTAAATAATGCCCAAAAAGGTTCAGAAAAAAATTGAATAGGTAATTAAGGACAGTCCCAAAGCTTTTTTGATAATGTCAAAAATGATAGGGGTTTACATTTTTTTCTAGAAAATTGGAAAATCCAATACATCAACATTCACCCTGATTAAACAGAAAATGTTTTGACCAAATATTTGAGGCAAAAATAATTCTTATATAGAAACTATAATTGTCAAAATGAAATTGATAACCCTAATCGAAGAAAACTGGGAAGAAGAGGAACCTAAATAATCTAAATCTATCGCCAAAAGAAGTAATAACAGCGCTTACGTCGGGAGAAGAGTTAGCAACTGTGCATTAAATCCCCTGATGAACCGATCCCAACCACCCGCAAGCCGGCAGGGGACGTCGACAAGAAGTGTAAAAAAAGAGGGCAGAGCGGTTAAGCATCAATTCGAGGAGACGTTATCATTTAGATCCGGGGAAAGGCAGAATGGGAGAGACGCGATCGAAGAGGAGGAAGACAACTTCGATAGCGGGAGGACGACCAAAGTAGAATTTATCGATTCCCAACGAAACGAAGGAAAAAGGGGGAAGAGGAGATAAGCGGAAAGGGAATCGATCGATTTTGGGTGGAGGAAACTGGGAGGAGGAGATTAGGGCTGGAGAGAACGGAAGGTTTCGATGGAGGGAAAGGGGAAGATAAAAATATGAAGGTACAAATTCGGAGACTGTTCAGTTGTCCAAATTCAAGGAGGCTTCTGTGCTTTTGAAATCAACCTCACTAATCATAATATAGTATAGATGATGGTGATGATGATAAAAAGAAAAGATATTTATCTTAAATATTAAGGGATAATTTCTCCATTTATAATATGTAGAACAAAGTGTATAATACATGTACATGAAATTAGAGCTTATACACTCTCCATGATCGACACAGTATTACTTTTTCTCATGATTATTTCTGTAGCAATATAACAACTATAGTTCTACTAGAAACTGATCGTTTATTTCAAAGCTTTAGGTTTATTGACAAGAGGAAAAAAAAGATTTGTCAGGATAAAAACAGGTGATAATTTGTTAACCATATATGTAGAATATTGTGTTATACATGTAAGAAATTAGAGTTTATAGTATGCACTCATTAAGATTAGTTCAAAACACGGTACATTACTTTCCTAATTGGTAGAACACGATGTTACTTGCCCTATTTGGAGTATGATTTGAACATGGTTTTAATTATATTTGCATAAAATAGTTAATCTAAATTTTTAACTGCACACAACTATTTTACCACTATAGCTTTATTTTGTTGTAAATCATGTCAGTTTCTTCTATAAAATTCAAGTGTGTATATGTATAGTTAAATTTGCAATTAAAATGGTGTTAATTAGTTGTGTATTTGATAATGTCAAAATTAGAGAATTAATGGCATTGAGAAGAAAACCTAAAGAGTGAGAAACCTAGAGAATTATAGAGATGAGACAATTACATAAAACGTTGCAAGAAAAAAACAAACGAACATAAAGCTTATAAGGGTGTTTGTACGTTGGAAAAAATAGCTACTTTCTCATTGTGTTGTTAGTAAGTGAAACCTGAAAACAAAAAATTTACTGTATGGAAAAGGTACAAATAGTTACCTGCATAATATAATATTTTAACACATCATTGACATTTTCATCTATAAGTGTGCTTGCTCAACTAGCTTCATTGATTAACTTTAATTTCTATGTCTGAATTAAACTGAGTATTAAAGTACGCTTGTCCCAGTTAAAGTTTTATTTCAATTAGTTAGAAAAAGTTTTCTTAATTGTTAACATTTGTATCAGTATACACGCTTTAGTCCATCCAATATATGTTCTAAATTCACTTCCATGCTAAATTAACTAGGAAGTGATTCAAATATCCAAATAACCAAGCAATCAGAATTTGAATATTTCTGTTTAGGCCAATGATACATATTCAATGTATAGGAATGCCTGATTAGTCAATATATAAATTTTACTATTTTAAAATATGTATAAATTATTTCATTATAAAATAAGTTTGATAAAAGATTTAATTTGATAAAGTTTGATTTAATTTATATATAATATGTTTAGGTATTTATATAAAATTATATTTCAAATATAGAGTTTATATTAATTTTATAAACTAAGAACACAAGGACTGCTTCAACTCCTGCTCATTTAGAAGGATGAGATAGGCAGAACCCCGTGCAAATGCCTGCTACAGGTCAGAGATTTCTTCTAGACCTTCGGATCCACAAGGCCCTATCACCAGAGAGGAGTTCCAGATCCTTATGCAAGAGCTTACTCAAAGCTGTCAGGAGCTCACGCAACAGATCCATGCCAACACGGAGCTTGCCCACCAACTGAACAAGGAGAGACGAAGGAGATCCAGAAGGGATCGGGCTTCCTATTCATCCACCGAAAGCTCAACTTCTTCTGATTTCAACCATAGATCTACATGTCCACGGCTGGATGGAAGCTACGCGCAAGCCTCCGAGCATCAACGTGTTCTGAATCTCGAACAAGCTGGAGATGGTCCCTCTACAGGGCACCAGACTAGACCCTCCTCCTGAGGAGGGGCACTTCCTTATCACACCATTGATAGCCACGCAGCTGCTGCCACTGTAGACTTGGAAGATGAGATCCGAAATATAGCAGATCCGACCCTCCGTCAACATGTTCATGCTCCATAACTGTATGTTCATGTAGAACTGGAGCCAAGGAGGCGAGGAACAGACCGTCGACCGCACTCGGACCATCCCCGCAACATGGAACCCGACCACGCCTTGGCCCCTAATGTTCGAATGCCTACATTCCAACCTTGATCCACTAAATGATCCATGAAAGTCAAGGCCTTACTAATGAAGAATGGGGAATCTCCCGAAGTCATACACCATTTACTGCTGACATTCTTTATGCTGAGCCACCTCGTCGATTCAGGATGCCCATTTTGCCCGTGTATGAAGGAAGTTCGGATCCTAATCAGCATATATTAAAGTATGAATGGCTCATGAACGCCGCTCGAGCTAACAATGCGGTTAAGTGCAGGAGTTTCCCTATTTTCTTAGGAGGTATCGCAACAATGTGGTTTACTTATCTACCACCTAGATCCATTTCAAATTTTGATCAGTTGGCCATTAAGTTCATTGAACAATTCCGCATGCATGTACAAGGCCAAAGGATGTCAACACCTTGTCCAGCATTACCCAAGCTCCGGAAGAGACAATCAGACATTATCTGGAAAGGTTTCATGCTGCCTGTGCTGAGGTCAGCAACCCAAATGAAAATTCTATCTTAATGGCACTGACTAAAGGAATTGATCCCAATTCCAAGTTTGGCAATTGGTTGGCTAGGAAACCCACCATGTCATTGGATCGTTTCTATGCTAAGGCGACTCAGTTTTTGAGGAGAGAAGACGCTAGGCGATCTAGGAAGCAGGACGATGCGGGGACCAATGGTGAAGGCATTCAAAGTAATGTTGCTATGAAACAGATCGGTGAGAACTCCGGCAACGTGCAATTGAACATACAGAACAAGCAGAGCCAGCAGAAAGGCAATGAAGGTCAGGGCAAGAAACAAGATCAAAATCATGGACCGAGACGTAGAGCTCCCATGTTTGACCAATATACTCCCCTGAATACATCCCTGGAGAATGTTTATCTGCGGACTTGTAACACTGGCTAGTATAAGAAGCCTGCCCCGAAACAGTCATCTGAGAAGCAGATACAAAACGGAAAGTTCTGTAGATTCCACGATTGCTATGGACACAATACCAATGAGTGTCGTCATTTGCAAGATATCATTGAAAAGTTAATCAGCGAAAGGAAGTTGGAACAATTCGTTCGGGCGCCGCAAGCTGGAGGTGCGGGCCCATCAAACCCAAATCAAGGTCAAAACCAGGCTAGATCGGAAGAACCCGTGGATACTGGTTGGAGATTGGTTATTAATACAGTTAGTGGTGGTCATCATCCAGCTGATCAAAGCTGGAGGGAAATGGAGTCGTATGCCAGTTCGATTAGGCATGCAAACTTCGAATGTTGCAGTAATGTAGATGATGGGGCTCCGACGAAACAATGGAAAATGATGACAGATGGCATCTTTTTCCGGAATAGAGATGTTGATTGAGTTAAAGCCCCCACTATCGATCCACTAGTCATATCAGCTTAAATAGGTCCTGCTTGGATGAAGAGGATCTTGGTAGATAGTGGAAGCTCTATGAATATTCTTTTTAAATGAGCTTATGACCAGATGAAAATGGAAGCGAAGGATCTAAAGCCGTGCCAATCTCACATATATGGCTTTAATGGAAGTGCAACGATACCCGCTGGGATGGTGGAGTTGCCAGTCGAGTTGGGAATCGGAGATCACCGGAGAGTCTGGATGCAACAGTTTGTTGTGTTAGACATTAATCCTCTGTATAATGCTTTCTTGGGCCGACCGACCCTAGCTGAATTCAGGGCAGCCATTGCCCCATGGTGCTTAACTCTAAAGTTCCCCATCGATAACGGGGTTGGAGTTGTTCAAGGAGATCAGGTGGCTAGACGCGGCTGTTATGTTGCTGAGCTATGGGAGGCACAGCGGAAAGAGAAGGGCAAGGACGTAGAGGAATCTCTCTGCGTCTGTTTTTCTGAATTTTGACAGTTAACACCTGGGCCTAGGCCCGAGCACCACAACCAGTTCCTGAAAGATCTTGATCCATGAGATAATGATAATGAAGAGGAAGTCAAAGTCAGTCAGGCTTCTCCGGCATAGTTGACGATCGATGTTCCGATCGGTGATAATGATGACTCCAGAATGATAAAGGTCGGGTCTCAACTTAGCCACCAGATGAGAGAGGAATTGGTTGAATTTCTTTGGGGAAACCTCAA
Organism: Allium fistulosum; assembly: GCA_030737815.1. Classification (NCBI taxonomy): domain Eukaryota; kingdom Viridiplantae; phylum Streptophyta; class Magnoliopsida; order Asparagales; family Amaryllidaceae; genus Allium; species Allium fistulosum. Next base: position 15,463,021 of record JASFAW010000014.1, read on the forward strand.
CGTATTTTCCTGGACTCACTCTGATATGTGTGGGATCTCGCCGGACATCACGAGCCATGCATTAAATATTGACCCGTGGCATGTCCCGGTCAAATAAAAGAGGCGCGGTATGGATCTAAAGAGATCTGTCGCCCTAAAGGAAGAGGTAAATAAACTCAAGTCGAACGGGTTTATTCGAGATGCATTATACCTGGAGTGGGTATCCAACCCAGTGCTCGTCAGGAAATCCAATGGGAAATGGAGAACTTGTGTGGACTACTCAGATCTGAATAAAGCGTGCCCTAAAGACAGTTTTCCACTCCTCAGAATTGATTAACTTGTAGATTCAACGGCCGAACACAAAATCTTATCTTTCATGGACGCACATTCCGGCTACAATCAAATACCGATGCACCTACTTGATCAGAAGCATACCAACTTTGTCACCGATCTGGGACTCTATTGCTATAAAGTGATGTCGTTCAGACTCAAGAATGCTGGGGCAATTTACCAAAGGCTTGGGAACCGAATGTTCGCTAACCAGATCAGGAATCACAGCTGTCCATCAATCATGTCAAAGAGTTGGAAACAATGTTCAACATCCTCTAACAGTACCGAATAAAGCTCAACCAGTTGCAATGTCACTTCGGAGTCGCATTTGGAAAATTCCATGGATTCATTCTCAATGCTCAAGGAATTGAAGCCAATCCTGAGAAAATCTGGGCGATCCGGAATCTCGAGACTCCCAGAACCATAAAGCAAGTGCAGAGCCTTAATGGGAAGGTGGCAGCCTTGAGTAGATTCATCTCCAAATCCACAGACAAGTACATTCCCTTCTTCGACTTGATCAGGAAAGGAAAGCGCAATTTCTAATGGACGGCGGAGTGCGAAGGCGCATTCCAAGCATTGGTTCAAGATCTAGTAATGCCACCTATTATGTCAAAGCCAGTTGATCATGAAAGATTATATATCTATCTGGCGGTTTCAACAAATGCGATCGGTGCTGCATTGATTCTGGAAGAAGATCGGATAAAACGACTGGTCTATTATATAAGCAAGCGATTGACAGGAGCGGAGAGAACCTACCCAAAGTTGGAGAAGCTGGCTTATTGCCTAGTCATTGCCTCGAGAAAGCTCCGTCCATATTTCCAGGCTCATCCGATCATAGTCTACACTGACTGGCCGTTACGACAGGTCCTTACACGGCCTGAGATGTCTAATAGGTTACTCAAGTGGAACATCGAGTTGAGTCAGTTTGATATTGCTTATACACCGAGACGAACCATCCAAGGACAAGTTCTGGCGGACTTTATAGCTAAATTTACTATACCGGAGGACTTGCCCGAAACCAGTGAATCTCCCAAATACATATGGAAGCTATACACTGACGGTGCATCAAACGACCGCTGCTCAGGCACTGGGTTGTACTCGAAACCCCAGAAGGTCGATCCATATGCTATGCTTTGAAGTTTGACTTCCATGCGACTAATAATGAGGCCAAATATGAAGCTTTACTCGCCGGCTCAGACTTGCCAGAGACTTGAGAATTATTGCTGTGGAGATCTACTGCGACTCACAATTGGTCGTATGCCAGGTTCATGGAGAATAGCAAGCAAGAGACCGGAGGTTGGCCGCTTATCTTGCCCGGGTCCAGGAAGTGTTGAATCAGTTTGACTACTATGCCATCCTCTATATACCCCGGGAGCACAATCAAAAGGCCGATTCTTTGGCAAAAATGGCCAGCACCAGTGAAGCACAGCAAATGGGACTCGTCCCCGTAGAGACACTTACCTCTTCGAGTATCGATCAGATGGAGACGGACTGGGTGCATGAGGAAACGCCCGAGGAGGAGTCATGGATGACCCTATTCAAAAGTTATATCGAACATGGAGCTTTGCTTGAGTGTAGAAGTGAGAAAAGACAAGTTCTCCGGAAAGCCTCGCGATTCATTATCCAGAATGGAGTCATGTACAGAAGAGGATACTTTGTTCCTTTACTCCGGTGTATCGCCCATGACAAGATCAAACGAGTGTTACATGATGTCCACGAGAGAGAATGCGACGATCACACTAGGGGGCAAGCCCTTGCTAAGAAAATACTCCGATATGGGTACTATTGGCCGACGGTGAATCGAGATGCATCGGATTATGCCAAGAAATGTGATAGATCCCAAAAGCACGCCTGGATTCCAAGAGCCCCACCAACCCAAATCACTCAGATGGTCAGTACATGGCCATTTGCTACATGGGGCATCGATATAATTGGATCTTTACCTCTGGCTAAAGGTGGTGCGAAGTACGCCATCGTTGCAATTGACTACTTTACCAAGTTGGTGGAAGCTGAGCCCCTTGCTACTATCACGATGAAGAAAGTAATCAACTTTGTTGTACGCAACATTATCTATCGTTTTGGCCTCCCGCATACAATTATCACTAACAACGGAGCCCAATTCGATAGTGTCGAGTTCAAGAAATTCTGTCAACGTTTTCACATCCAGAAAAAGTTCTTAGCAGTTGCTCACCCTCAAGCGAATGGACAGGTCAAAGCTGTTAATAAAGTTATCAAGCCCATTCTGAAGAAACGACTGGAGAAGGTTGGAGGCAGATGGGTCGATGAACTTCCCATGGCCCTATGGGCATATCAAAATACCCACAAGTCCACGACCGGCCACACTCCATTTTCACTTTCCTACGGCTCCAAAGCTGTTATTCCAGTTGAATTGGAAGTACCTTCTCATCGTGTTACATATTATGATCCAAAGACGAATGCCATATTACTTGCTGAATCTCTGGATTTATTGGATGAGAAGCGTAAAGAGGGTGATTTGAGGGCAGCCGCACACCGAAGTCGAGTCGCCCGATTATACAATGCTAAGGTCTGACCTAGAACCTTTGAACTTGGCGATCTCATACTTAAGAGAATCTATCTGGTCCCTTCACACATGAAACCAACATGGGAAGGACTGTATGTTATCGAGCGGAGACTTGGAGATGGCACATTCAAATTATCAACTGTTGATGGTCTCACTTTGCCGAGAGCTTGGAATAGCGAGAGTCTCCGCCGCTACTACACATAACAGGCTTTATTTATTCATTTAGTTTGCTTTTCATTTGAAATTTGCTTATGCATTTCAAAATATGAACTTGTAATAAGGAAACTGACTTTGCCGTACTTTCTTATTTCAGCAATAAAATGCAAACTCGTCAAGCCAGAGTGGCGATTCTTGAATGCGTCATGCGACCATCACAATGCACGGAGAGCTAAGTTCCATCCTACAATGGGACTTATTCAAATAGGGAGTGACTGTGATATGATTGGTCACTCTCTAAGTGAAACCCCAAGCTCGGGGGCAAGCAACCACTCTAAAGCCAAAAAGGATTGATACACGACAATTCACAAACAAACTTTGGTTCCCTGAGTGAGAGCCAGAGTATAAACTTCAATCTGAAACATGGACTTGCGGAGGGTGGATCCGTCCACCCACGACTTCGCCCATGTACAATCTAAACCCGAGGAGGAGGGATCCGTTCATTCATGACCTCGCCTTCCACATTTACAAGCTCGAGGAGGATGGATCCATCCATCTATGACTTCGCTTGTCTACTCAGGGTGGATGTGATGTGACCATCCACAACCCTGATCAATTCATCGTTCCCAGAGTGCGAACGAGATCCTAATGCCTAAACAGATGTGACTGACCATCTTTCAGCCAACTCCAGATTCCTAGAGCGCGAACCAGAGTATGACCACAGTCGGGTGTGACTGACCATCACCAACTCACTCTAGTCCCGAGAGCGTGGACTAGAGTATAAACACCAAAATGGGTGTGACTGACCGCCCATCAACCAACTCTAGATTCTCGGAGTGCGAACTGGAGTATAAACATTAACTAACTCCGACCCCGAGAGCATGGACCGGAGTATAAACATTAAACGGGTGTGACTGACCGCCCGTAAAACAACTTGAGTCCTTGGAGCGTGGACTTAATTCTAAACACTAAACGGGTGTGACCGACCACCCGTGAATTATCCTATGTCCCCGGAGCATGGACGTGATTCTAAGTGATGAGCAGGCGTAACCAACCGCTAGCACTCGAGCTCAATCCCCAGAGTGCGGATGCAAGTACTTATTGATGAACGAGTGTGATCGACCACTCAAATTCATCTCACCTTGACTTCATTCCAACTTAGTTAAATAAAGGTCAACAAAGACGAAAAGTGCCCGCCGACCGACTACTTCAATTTTCCTCGAGACTGAGGGCATAACTCAAGTATCAGCCACTGACCGAGACAATGTAACATCGAAATTTGACTCGACATTCGGTTATGACCCGAAGCCACGACTTCGGGACTTAACGACCAAACTCAAGTTCGACTCAAAAACTAAAAACCTCACGAGTACATTGAATGGAAATTTGAGTGCTGAAACACTTATGCAAATAAACACAGAGTTATGCTATAAAACAAAATGGAGTCTCCTTCAACTATTCTTCAAAAGAAAACGATAAGTACTAAAATTATTTCAAGAATTCCTATAGGCAGGAGCCGAACCTGCATCTATACACGATCTACAGAAAGCAAAAGGAAATTCCTACCTATCTACCAAAAAAGGAAACAAAAAGACATGTCTACTCCTTTAGCTTCTTCTTCTTCATCTTCTGTGTTGATCCACTGGAACTACCGCTCGGATGTCTTTTTGTGACTTTGCCTCCCAGGCCTCCTTTTGCTGGTTGGTCTTCGGCCGGGGGAATTATAGGAGTCTCTTCCTCCGAACTCATAGGGATCAGAATGCTCTCAGTATGTGGAGCTGGAGGAATGATGACACTTTCAATGTTGGAAGATAGAGGAGACATGCGGGTATCAACGATCGTGCCACCTGGAGAAACGATAAGCATAGGGACCGGACTAGGGCCTACCATGCCACCTCCCATGCTGCCAGCATGCTTGGTTCTCTCCATTTCGGCGTTAATTTCCACAATTATCTCCTTCTCTCAAACTACTTGAGCGTCCATTAGAATGCTGCCAGTCGGGCCCAATGAGCTAGTTGTAAACACATTTTCGCCTATGTTGAAAGGCAGGTCAATGATTGGGTCGCTTCGATGGTCGAGGAGTTCTTCCATCATTTGCTCGTCAAGAACGAAGCTACATTCATGAACCTCCTCGGTTGATGTGAGAACCATTGTGGTCGTTGCCTCCATCATGAGAGCCTCCTGCTCATGATGCAATTCTTGGGTTGCAGGAGGATCGGCTGGTGCAGAACCTATGACTGAATAAAGATAAGAAAAGATATTAGTGACATTCTCTGACAATGCTCCAGCCTTTGGATGACTATAAGAAGTGTTCGAAGTACCTTCCTCAGATTGACTCGCATGTTGAGCTGGTGCGCCTTCAGAAACATGTTCATGAATAAGGGAAATGTGCGGCATATCTGGGTCGTACGCCGGAATAGCTGGAGGGTTAATTGTAGAAGTAAGCTCGGGTTGAGTCGCTGTAGGCATTTCAGAGCTTCCTTCATGATGCTCAACTCCGGACCCCTCTATAACGTCCAGGTATTTAGCGGCCAGTTTCTCCTTTTCAAAAGTGACAATGGCTTCGTAAAGAAATTTTCTCTCATCTTTGGTTAATATCTGATTCTCTAGCTTGAAGTGGTCAATAGATGTAGTGTTGTGGTCCGCTTTCTCATCTTCTACCAAGCGACACTAGGCATTGTACAGATGTAGCGGGTAGTCATCGAGCCAGCCTAGGTCACGATGTTTCAAGACATTGACATTATAAGTGACCAGGAAATCTTCGATATCACCTTCCAACCTGGTCTCTGCCACCTTGACCTCAGTCTCCATTTTGGCCTCGATTTCTTAGACCTTTAGCTTGGCCGCATCCCGCTCATCCCTGAGTACAACGGCCTACTCACACACCTCTTGGACAACTCTATTAGCGTGGTCTTTTTCTTTGACGGCTTTAGAAAATTTGGCTTTTAGTTCCTCAAGCTCTTTTAGTGCCGCATCTCTTTCAGCCATGACTGTGGTGGTCCGGTGCCCCATTTCCTCGACCAAGGCTGAATGTGTTCGACTCATCTCCTACATCTTCCGGGTTGCCGAGTTGGCTCTCTTATTAGCCACCATTTTCAAATTTCTCGAAGTCTCATTTTCATTGTTAAGCACCTAAATTATGTGGCCCCTCTGAGCGAGATCAGTTCCTAGTTTCTCGATTGTCTTCGCCCGCTCAAAGGCCACCGTTGAAACTTTTTCTGTAGTCTTCATCCATTCTCGATATTGACCATAAACATCATATATGTAGTCATGCATCGTTTGTTCTACCTCATTGGGAATTCACTTTAAGTGCGGAAGAAATATGAAGCCGTCGAAGCAGACATTTGGGAAATCCTTCTTCAACTTAGCGATTCTAATCGCTCCTTCCCCGGTGGGTTCTATAGCGACTTGTTCAGTAGTAGCGGGGGTCTCAGTCTCGATCCTTCGACGTTGCTCGTTGGGCCTTGAAGTTTGAGGAGGTGGTACTTGACAAGAAGTTTCTGAAGGATATCTACTAGAGCCAGAAGGTTTGGGAGGAACTCTGGGTGGTGGAGAACGCGACCGTGAGCAACGCCAATAATCCCTTCACCTCTCCCTTTCTCGGCGCTCGCGCTCCTGACTATAATAGTGATGGTCATAGTCTCTTTCAGACTCGTGCCTGTGAGACTCAGAGTAAGAACTTGAAGAATGGCGCGCATCATGAAGACTACCTAGCATAGATCCCCGCTTCGTCACTGTATCTGTAAAAATGAAAAGAGAAACAGAGTTAATTATCTCCAGAGGCTGAGAAGCGTGTGATTAGAAATTGTGTGGTGCCGTAAAGTGTGTGCATATATGTGCAAACCCCCCAACCAACTGGTTGTGGCAGCCGTGCTCGTAGAAGTTGGCTCCCCTACATCTAAGGCACTTTGAAGCCCCTCAAGCCCGATATCTTGATGTAAAGACAAGTCATCCAAAATGGGAATGTCTGCCAGTCCCTCAAAAGAACTCTCCATCCACGGAGGAGAAGTCTCCGCATTTACACCAGTATAACGGGCGGAGATAACATAACAGTTTTGCGTCTCGTAGATTTGTAAGCGATGGCCTTGCCTTTTCTTTTCAATTTCTAAGATCGAAGACTATACGAAGGTGCAGCTGTAGGCTCATCCCCAGTGGGCACATTCTCATAATCGCCCTGTTCAGAAATCACAATTCCAGGAGCTCTCCTTCTAATTTGCCTCACCGAAGTCATTCTGAGAACTACTACAAGTCTGATGCTCTGGTCTCTATCAATCAACCCCATGGCAATCGGATTTTCATCTGTGAGGACTTCATCGATTTCTCGTTTCGCAGCGGGCACCTCTTGAAGAACCTTTACTATTTCTTTAAACTGAGCTCCTTCAGGTCGCGGAATTGAAGCTATATAAGAACCAAAGTGTTAGACTTGGCACCGATTAATATCGTCCTGTTAATCAACAAAGAAGTTGAAGCACTTACATCTAACTAGCCACCGTCTGGCGAATCCCGGCGGGCACCGAAAAAAGAACCATTCGGTCTTAAAGTAACTCAACTTGCTCCAAGCCCTGGCCACTACCTGGCAATTCCTCACCGCTTCCAGAAAAGTGAAAGAAGGGTTATCCCAACGACCTTTTATGTTGAATAAGTATCTGATCTCTTCTACCATCGGAGGTCAAAAAAGGTGCTCTAGGAAGATGACGAACAAACTATTGAGAAGAGCGTACCCGTTCAGGTGCAATTGGGATGGAGCTATCCTCAAGTAAAGCAACACTTCCCGAGTGAACTGATTAAAGAGAGGAAGTATCCCGGCTACACACACGAATCTATTACAAGCTGTGTATCCCTCTGTTATCCCACCTTTTGGCAAGGCCGTGATGCCAAGAACTTGACTGGAAACCAAGGAGAGTACATCCTGAAGGTCGGTTATATGCAGGTTCGCTACGAATATCGATGAATTTTGTTCGAGTCCAGATCAAGCTACAATTGATATGACGAGACAAGCAAAGCTACGAAAGCCAACGTTCCAAATTTCAAGTCAATCGGAGTTTGTATGCTCGAGATATGATCGATGCAAAACAAAAGAGTCAACTCAACTTTGTATCCATCATGTTCGAATCGATCCAAGGTGGCCTTATTCGTATCCCTTATGTTCGTATCAGTCCGAGTGACTTCATTTCGTATCCATCATGTTCGAATCGATCCAAGGTGGTCTTATTCGTATCCATCACAATTGTGGCGATCCAAGCAACCATACTTCATATCCATCGTTATCCACTAGTTCGTATCCATGGGAGGTTGTCGCTTCGTATCGATCGTTTCATTCACTTCGAATCGATCAATCTATTCACGCACTTCGTATTGATTGGCTATTGATCGATACGAGGAACACATTACAGATTGATACGAATGTCAACTTTTTGATCGATACGAACAAAGCAACGGTAATCGATACGAACGGAGCAACTTCGATTGATACGAACGAGACCAAGTCAAATCGATACGAACAAGACGCAAACGTTGGAAAGACTCGATCGATTCGGCATGAACTTCGGATCGATCCTGAAAGCAAGCGCCACGTCAACTGTCATCACATGCATGGCCATCGATACGAAGGGGTCGATTCTAAGGGCATCGATGCGAAGAGAGCGATAACCGAAAGGCCCAAACTTGCATTGATCATAACTTGCAATCCACAAGTCCAAACGCTATGAAATTTTCACAGGAGCTTACGTAAGACCTAAGGAATGTTCATGCCAGTTTCGACTCGATTGGGTCAAATCTTGATCGATACGAAATTTGTTCGTATCGATTACGGATCGAGTCAAAATCGCGTAGGATCGATCGTGTGGGCCCACCCACGTGCCAGAAGAGGTCTCCCGAGATCTGAGCGAGATATTTGCATCCTACGCCTATAAATAGTGCCCTAGAGCTTACAGAAAAGGGATCTTTTTGGCTATTTGACGTCCAGACTCCGCTGAAAACATTTTTGCACTACAAGGCTGTCGTTGTACTCGAATTTCATCACCGTAATCCACTGTAATCAGTTTTAATCAGCAAGAAAACATCAATAAAATCATCAATTTCATAGTGGACGTAGGCCATACGCCGAACCACTCTAAATCCCTGTGTTTCTGCGTATATTCCTTATATGTTTTTGAAGCGTTTATTAGATAATTCTCTTTTTTCATTTCTATTCTTCATTTTTATCTCTTTAAATACTTCTGAAGAGTGTTGTGCCCAATTTTGGTACAAACACTTTGGTGCTTTCACTGAGAAAAAACCCAGTTTTTTCCTTCTGCTCATTGGATCTACTGCCGATACCGAATTGCAAACATCCAAGCGGAAGATCCAGATCTCAATTTCAGAAGTTCTTACATCCTATTCAGATTTGCTACAAGTCTAGGAGAGAGCTTCATCATCCATCATGGTTAACACAAGGACTACTTCCACAGCTGCAGATCCTGAAGGATGGGACAAATAGAATCCCGTGCAACTACCTCCAACTAATCAGAATGCTACCGGACCATCAGATCCGCTAGGCCCTGTCACCAGGGAAGAATTTCATATGTTGATGCAAGAATTGACTCGGAGTCGCCAGCAGCTCACTCAACAGCTCTGTGCTAATGCGGAACTAACCAACCAACTGAACCGTCAATGATGAAGGAGATCCAGAAGGGATCGGGCTTCCTATTCTTCCACCGAGAGTTCAGCCTCTTCTTATTATCATCACAGATCTACACGCCCATGGCTAGATGGAAGCTACACACAGGCCACAGGGCATCAACATACATTGAATGTTGGACAACTAAGAGTTGGCCCGTCAACCAGCCATCAGACTGGACCGTCCTCCCGAGGAGGCGCTACCCCACACCATATTATCGATAACCGCACTACGACAGCTACTGATTTGGGCGCTGAGACCCAAAATTGGACAGATCCAAACCACCACCAATGTGAATACCATTCTGAGCCTTACGTCCCCGAAGACCTAGAACCAAGGAGGCGAGATAAGGACCGTCAACAGTGACCGGCCCCTCCTTGCATTGTGGAACCCGACCACACCTTGGCCCAACCTGCTCAAAATGTCCAAATGCCCGACCTGTCAGCAATGATCCGTCAAATGATCCGCAAAAGTCAAGGGCTTAGTAATGACGATTGGGGAATCTCCTGGAGTCATACCCCTTTTACTGATGAGATACTTTATGCTGAACCACCTCGGCGATTCAGGATGCCGACTTTACCGTTTATGAAGAGAGATCTGATCCTAATCAGCATATTCTGAAGTACGAATGGTTGATGAACGCTACACGAGCTTAAGATGCCGTCAAGTGCTGAAGCTTCTCGATTTCACTGGAGGGCATAACGACCATGTGGTTTACCCGATTGCCATCTCGATCTATCTCATGCTTTGATCAGTTGGCAACAAAGTTTATCGAGCAATTTCGTATGCATGTCGCAAGACCGAAGGATATTAATACTTTATCTAGTGTCACTCAAGCTCCTGGAGAGACACTCAGGCGTTATTTAGAGAGATTTCATGCTGCATGTGCTGAGATCAGCAACCCAAATGATAACTCTATTCTTATGGCGTTAACTAAGGGGATTGAGCCCTATTCTGAGTTCGGCAACTGGTTGGCCGAAAAACCCCCTACATCATTGGACCGTTTCTATTCCAAGGCAGCCCAATTCTTGAGGAGGGAGGATGTGAAACAGTCTAGGAAGAAGGATGATGCGGGGCCTAGTGTGGAAGGAGTTCAGAGTAATATTACTATTAAATAATCCGGGGAGAGTTCCGTAAAAGTGCAATTGAACATTCAGAATAAACAAGATCACAAAAAAGCAATGGTAACCAAAATAGAAAACGGGACCAAAACCATGGTCCATGACGTAGAGCTCCAATGTTTAATAATTATACTCCTTTGAATAGGTCGCTGGAGAACGTATATCTACAAACCTGCAATACTATTCAGTACAAGAAGCCTGCTCCGAAACAGTCATCGGAGAAGCAAATTCAGATGGGGAAATTTTGTAGATTCCACGAAAGCTACGACCATAACACAAATGAATGCCGTTAGTTGTAGGATCTCATCGAAAAGTTGATAAGAGAGAGGAAGTTAGAACAATTTGTGTGGGCGCCGCAGTTTGGAGGTGCGGGCCCATCGAATCAAAATCATGTACCGAATCCGGCTAGACAGGAGGAACCCGCTCGTACTGGCGGTAGGTTGGTGATAAACACTGTTTGTGGTGGTCCTCATCCAGCAGACCAAAACTGGAAGGAAATGGAGTCGTATTCATGGCTTTAACGAGAGTGCGACTATACCCACTGGAGTGGTGGAATTGCCATTGGAGTTATGAATTGGTAAGCGCCAGAGAGTCCGGATACTTCAGTTTGTTGTTTTGGATATAAATTCCCCAAATAATGCTTTCTTGGGCCGACCAGCCCTAACTGAATTCAGGGCTGCCATCGCCCCATGGTGTTTGACTTTGAAATTCCCAACCGACAATGGTGTCGGAGTTGTTCAAGGGGATCAGGCCACAGGGCGAGCCTGTTACATTGCTGAGCTGCGCGAGGAGCAACGGAAAGAAAAAGGAAAGGGCGTAGAGGAATCTCTCTGCGTCCACTTTGCTGATAATTGACAATTAGCGCCTAGGCCTGGGCTTGGGCATCACAACCAATTCCAAAGACATCTTGACTTGAGAGATACCGAAAGTGAAGATGAAGGTAAAGGCAGTCAAGCTTCTCCGGCCGAACTGACGATCAATGTTCCAATCGACGATAATGATGACTCGAGAATGATAAAGATTGGATCTCAGCTAAGCCAGCAAATGCAAGAGGAATTGGTTGAATTTCTCCAGGTAAACCTTGATGTGTTTGCCTAGACGCACTTTGATATGTGTGGGATCTCGTCAGACATCACGAGCCACACACTGAATATTGACCCACGGTACGTCCCGGTCAAGCAAAAAAGGTGTGGAATGGATCCAGAGAGATTTGCCGCCCTTAAAGAAGAGGTAGATAAGCTTAAGATGAATGGGTTCATTCGAGATGCATTATACCCGAAATGGGTGTCCAATCCTGTACTTGTCCGAAAGCCAAATGGGAAATGGAGAACATGTGTTGACTACTCAGACTTGAATAAAGCTTGCCCCAAAGACAGTTTTCCACTTCCGCGAATTGATCAACTTGTAGATTCAACGGCTGGACATGAACTTTTATCCTTCATGGATGCGTACTATGGCTATAATCAAATACCCATGCACTTGCCCGACTAGGAGCATACCAGCTTCGTAACCAATATGGGATTCTATTGCTATAAAGTTATGCCTTTTGGACTCAAGAATGTCGGGGCAACTTATCAATGGTTAGTTAATCGAATGTTCGCTAACTAGATTGGAAAAACCATGGAGGTGTATGTGGACGACATGCTAGTCAAATCACGATTTTCCACCGATCACATCAGGGACCTGGAGTCAATGTTTAATATCCTCCGAGAATATAGAATGAAGCTCAACCCATTGAAATGTCACTTTGGGGTAGCATCCGGAAAATTCCTGGGGTTTATCGTCAACGCTGGAGGAATCGAAGCAAATCCCAAAAAGATCTGGGCGATCAGAAATCTTGAAACTCCGAAAACTATAAAGCAAGTCCAGAGTCTCAACGGGAAAGTAGCAGCATTGAGCAGGTTCATTTCAAAGTCCACTGACAAATGCATTCCCTTCTTCGATCTGATCCGAAAAGGGAAACAAAACTTTGAATGGACTACGGAATGTGAGGGTGCATTCCGAGCACTAATTCAACATCTCTCCACACCGCCAATTTTGTCAAAGCCTATCGATCACGAGAAATTGTACATTTACTTGGCAGTATCAGAAAACGCAATCAGTGCTGCCCTAGTTCAGGAGGAGGACCGAATACAAAAGCCGGTCTACTACATAAGCAAGCGGCTTACCGGAGCTGAGAGAAATTATCCAAAGCTAGAGAAATTGGCTTATTATCTTGTTATTGCCTCAAGGAAGCTCCGTCCATATTTCCAGGCTCACCCAATCACCGTTTACACCGACCAGCCGTTACGACAGGTCCTTACGCGTCCTGAGACGTCTGGTAGGTTACTCAAATGGAATATCGAGTTAAGTCAGTTCGACCTTACTTACACTCTAAGGCGAGCCATTCATGGACAAGTCCTAGCAGATTTCATTACCGAATTTACCATCCCAGAGGACTTGCCCGAAACCAGTGAATCTCCCAAGTATATCTAGAAGCTGCATACAGATGGTGCATCAAATGACCATTGCTCAGGTGCAGGGGTTGTACTTGAAAATCCTGAAGGTCGATCTATATGTTATGCTCTAAAGTTCAACTTCCATGCAACTAATAACGAAGATGAATATGAAGCCCTACTGGCTGAATTGAAACTTGCCAGAGATTTAAGAATCGTTACGGTGGAAATTTACTGTGATTCGCAATTAGTCGTGTGTCAAGTTCGAGGGGAGTACCAAGCCAGAGATCGAAGACTGGCTGCTTACCTTGCTCAGGTTCAGGAGACATTGAATCAGTTTGACTATTATGCTATTTATTACATACCATGAGAACACAACCAGAAAGCTGATTCGATGGCAAAGTTAGCCGGTATAGGTGAAGCACATCAAATGGGACTTGTTCCCGTAGAGATATTATCTTCGCCAAGCATTGATCAGATGGAAACCGATTGGATATTTGATGTCGTTTCCGAAAGGGAGTCATGGATGACTCCATTCCGAAATTATCTCGAGCACGGAACCCTGCCAGAGCGTAGGAGTGAAAAGAGACAGATTCTTAGAAAAGCTTTGCGGTTCACTATTTAGAATTGAGTCATGTATAGAAGTGGATATTCTGTTCCTTTACTCCGGTGTGTCGCTCACGATGAAATCAAACGAGTATTGCATGATGTGCACGAAGGAGAATGTGGCGATCACACCGAGGGGGCAAGCTCTTGCCAAGAAAGTACTTTGATACAGATATTATTGGCCAAATGTAAATCGTGATGCATCGGATTATGCCAATAAATGTGATAAGTGTCAGAAGCATGCTCGAATTCCTAGAGCCCCACCTACCAAGATAACACAAATGGTCAGTCCATGGCCATTCGAGGTATGGGGCATCGATATTATTGGCTCTTTACCTCTAGCCAAAGGTGGTGTGAAGTACGCCATCGTAGCAGTTGATTACTTTACCAAGTGGGCGGAAGCCGAGCCCCTTGCTACAATCACGACGAAGAAGGTGATCAATTTTGTAGTGCGCAACATCATCTGTCGATTTGTTCTCCCATGTACTATCATCACTGACAACAGGACCCAATTCGACAGTGCCGAATTTAAGGATTTCTGTCAACGATTCCACATTCAGAAGAAATTCTCCGCAGTTGCACACCCTCAAGCGAATGGACAGGTTGAAGCTGTTAATAAAGTTATAAAATCCATTCTGAAGAAACAACTGGAAAAGGCCGGGGGCAAATGGGTCGAGGAACTTCCTATGGCCTTATGGGCCTACCGTACAACCCATAAGTCCGCGACCGGTCACACTCCATTCTCTCTCTCTTATGGTTCAGAAGCTGTTATTCCAGTCGAATTAGAAGTACCTTCTCATCGTGTGACATACTACGATCCAAAGACAAATGCTATATTGCTTGCTGAATCTCTCGATTTATTGGATGAGAAGCGTAAAGAGGCTGATTTGAGGGCAGCCGCATATCGAAGTCGAGTCGCCCGTTTATACAATGCCAAGGTCCGACCCCGAACCTTTGAACTTGGTGATCTCATACTCAAAATAATTTATCCGGTCCCTTCGCATATGAAGCCAACTAGGGAAGGACCATATGTTATTGAACGAAAGCTCGGAGATGGCACATTCAAATTATCGACCGTTGATGGTCTCACTCTTCCGAGAGCCTGGAATAGCGAGAGTCTTCGTCGCTACTACATATAATAGGCTCTGTTTATTTATTCAGTCTATTTTCATTTGCAATTTGTTTATGCATTTCTAAATTTGAATTTGTAATAAGGCAACTGACTTTGCCATATTTTCTTATTTCAGCAATAAAATGCAATCTCTTCGAGCCAGATCTGAGATTTACTTGAAATACTTCATATGACCATCAATATGCACGAAGAGCTAAGTTCCATCATACAGTGGAATTTATTCAAATAGGGAGTGACTATGATACGATCGGTCACTCACTAAGTGAAACCAAAGCTCGGGGACAAGCCATCACACTAAAATCAAAAAAGGATTGATACTCGACAATCCTTTACCTAACTCCGGATTCCCAGAGTGCGAACTTGAGTATAAACTTACAAATACAGTTTTGAAGAGGGTGGATCCGTCCACCTAACGACTTCGCCCGTATTCGAACCGAGTTTGAGGAGGATGGAACCGTCTATCTAATGACCTCACTTGTTAACTCAGGGTGGATGTGATCCGACCATTCACGATCCTGATACATCTTTCGTTCCTGGAGTGTGAACAAAATTCAAAAAACTCACATCAGATATGATTGACCGTCTGTTTACCAACTCTGGATTCCCAGAATGCGAACTGGAGTATAAACATCAACTAACTTCGGATTCCTAGAGTGCAAACCGAAGTCTAGACATCGAAACGATTCGGATTCCCAGAGTGCGAACCGGAGAGTAAACGTCAACCAACTCCATGTCCCCAGAGCATGGATTGGATTATAAAATGCCAATTGACTCTAAGTCCCTAGAACGCGGATTGGAGTATAAACTCAGGTCGGATGTGACTGAGCGCCCGCGAATTTATTCAAGTCCCCAAAGTGTGGACGAAATGCTAAGTGTCAAGCGAGCGTGGCTGATCGCCCGCGAAAATGACTTACATCCCCGGAGCGTGGATACAATCATCGATAAAAGAGCAAGTATGATTCAACCACTCGAATTCTCCTGGTTTCAGCATCAATTCAACAATGCTAAGCATGATGCGTTGAAGGTGAAATACGACCGCTAGCCGATCTTTTCAATTCATCCCTGAAACTAGGGGCAGAGCTTAAGTGTCAATCACCGACTGAAGCAGTACAACATCGTAGTTCGACTTAATATCCCATCATGACTTATGGCCGTAATTTCAGAACTTGACGGATAAACTCAAACAAGATTCGAAAGTTGAAACTTCACAAGTGTACTGAATGAAGAATTCAAATGCTGGAACACTTGAGCAAATAAGCACACATAAAGTTCAAAACAAAATAAAGTTTCACTTCAACTATTTGTGAAAAGAAATTATGTACAAGTTGATTCTAAAATTCCTACTAGCGGGGGCCGAACCCGCATCTATACACGGCCTACAAACGAAAAACAAATATAGATTCCTATCTATCTACTAAAAATAAACCGAAGAAGCACGTCTACTCTCTCTTCTTTTTTGGCTTTTTCTTCGGTGTGGACCCACTGGAGTTGCCGCTTACTTTTCTTTTCGAGCCTTTGCATTTCGGCGGCTGGTCTCCAGCAGGGGGCATGATATCAACTTCCTCATCCGAGCTCAAGTGAACGGGAATGCTCCCTGAAGGTGGAGTCAGGGGAATTGGATCGACTATAGGAGGCGAAATAGGCAGACTAGTATCAATAACTATACCACCAGGTGATACCATCCTTAACGGAGCTGGACCAGGTGCCGCCATCCCACCTCCAAAACTACCACCATGAGCCGCTGCCTCCATTTTAGCATTGATTTCGGCCAATATTTCTTCTTCATGAATTACTTGGGCCTCGCTGGGAGCATCGGTGGTTGGCAATGAAGAGCCAGTAGCAGGTGCGCTTCCACCCATAACAAATGGTAGGTCCGCAAAAGGATCGCTGTGATGACCGAGGAGTTCCTCCATCATCTGCTCATCGAAAACAAGCGTGCACCCCTGCGTTCTGTCAGTCGATGCCATGGTCATTGTGGTGGTTGCTTCAGTTATTATGGCCTCCTGCATATGATGTTATTCTTGAGTTGCAAGAGGCATGACCGGTGCAGCATCAATCAGTGGACAAAAACAAAAGAAGAACTGTTAATAACTAATTCAGATGACAACTCCGATTTCAGATAAGCATATAGAATGTTCAGAGTACCTTCCTCAATTTGGCTTGTGGACGGCTGAACAGCCTTAGAAACTTGCTCTCTGGCCGGAGATAACTATGGCTGATCTGGATTGTAAGTAGGAACTGGTTGGGAATCAGCTGCAGGCGCAGATTCAGGCTGGGCTGACATAGGAACTTCAGAACTTGCATCGTGGGGCTCAACACCTGAACCTTCTCCGACATCCAAGTGTTGGGTGCTGAACCTTTCTTTTTCATGCAAAATCATCGACTCATGGAGAATATTTCGTTCATCTTTATTTAACATATGATTCTCAAGCTCAAACTCGTCGATTGATTCACTCAGATGCACCGCCTTCTCCTCCTCAACCAATCGGCTCCAAGCGTTGTATAAATGTGTCGGGTAGTTGTCGAGCCAGGCTAGATTTCTATGCCTTAAAACATTAGCATTATAAACAATGAGGAGATCTTCAATATCAGCTTCTAGCCTAGACTCAGCCATTCGGACTTTCTCCTCGACCTCAGTCTCCACCACTCGGACCTTAGCCGTGGCCGCATCCCGTTCGCCCCGAAGCACAACAGCCTGTTCACATGCTTCCTGGGCGGCTTTGTTTGCATCATCCTTTTCCTTGATGATTTCGAAAAATTTAGCTTCAAATTCAGCAAGTTCTTTCAGAGCGGCGTCCCGTTCAGCTGTGACAGTGGTGTTTCGATGGCCCATCTGCTCCACCAAGGCATAGTGTGTCTACCTCATCCTCACCATGGCCAAGTTCACCTCATCGGCCTTTTTGGTGGCCGCTATCTTTGATTTTCGAGAGGACTTAGCTTCATCAGTAAGCACTTGGACGATGCGGTCCTTCTGGGCGAGATCAGATTCTAGCTTTTCAATTATTTTAGCCCGCTCGAAGGCCACCTTCGATGCTTTCTCTGCAGCCTTCGCCCACTCTTTGTACTGGTAGTAGATGTCATGAATGTAATCATACATTGTGTTCTCCGCCTCCGATGGAATTCTCTTTAGATGAGGGGGAAAAATGTCGCTGTCGAAGCATATATTTGGGAACTCTTTCCTTAGCTGAGCAATTTTAATAGCCCCTTCCCCAGTGGGCTCAGTGATAGCTTGCTCAACAACGACGGGAGGCTCAACCTCAGTTCTATGGCGTTGCGACTCGGACCGAGGAGCATGCGAAGATGGTTTGTGACGAGGGGGCTCTACCGGCTGTTTTCCTTGGCCCGAAGGTTGCATAAGGATTCTAGGAGGAGGAGAGTGGGATCGGGATCGATGTCTGTAGTCCCTATCTCTATTTCTCTCATGAAGTTCCTGGCTAGAGTACCCGCGATTGTGGTCTCTATCTTCCTCTCTCCTACGTGACTCATAATATGAAGAAGATCGGTGAACTGAGCGAAGACTCCCTAACATCGACCCTTGTCCGGACATCATACCTGTAAAAAAAAGAAAGAGAAGCAGACTTAGAGGTTTCTTGAATTGAACAACTTGTGATTGGAAATCGTGTAGTGCCGTGAAGTGTGCATGTATGTGCAACCCCCCCGACCAACCGGAAATGTCAGCCGCACTTATAGGAAGAGACTCGCTCAAATCTAGAGCACTATCAAGCTCCTCCAACCCAGTGTCATGTTGAAGTGACACATAATCCGAAATTGGAATATCGGCAAGCCCTTCAAAAGGACTCTCTGTTGGTGAGGAAGGAGCTTCCGAGAATCTAATGCCGGGAACCAGCAAAGAAACCACAACTGATTTCCACCTTGAAGACTTAGGACGTTCGTAAGCAGTGACCTTGCCTTTTCTTCTTCCTTCTGTCGCTTGAAATCCGGCCGAAGACCCAGCAACAAGTTCATCATCTGTGGGCGTTCTCTCTTCATCACCCCCTTCAGTTATTACGACCCCTGGTGTTTTGCGCTTCAACTGCTTCTTCGGGGATGCCCTCAGTGTCCCTTCAAGCCTTATGCTTTGATTCCGCTCAATCAGTCCGACGATTCTCAAATTTCTGTCGGTTAGAATCGAATCGATGTCCTTCATTTCGCTTGGAACTTCTTGAAGGACCCTTACAATTTATTTGAAGTACCCGCCTTCAGGTCGTGAAATTGCGGCTGTAAAGAAAAGAAGATATTGGTTTTACATCAACTACTATTATTTTGGTAATTCTTGGAGAAGACTGCAACACTTACGTCTGACTAACCATCGGTTGGAAAATCCTGGGGGGCATCGAACGTAGAACCATTCTGTTTTAAAGTAACTCAGCCTTGTCCAGGATCCGGTTACTACTTGACAATTCCTAACTGCCTCAAGGAATGTGAAAGATGGACTATCTCCCATACTCTTGATGTTAAAAAGATATTTGATCCATGTTGGAGCCGGTGGCCGAAAGAGATGCTCCATGAATACAATAAATAAACTGTTCAGCGTAGTGTATCCGTTGGGGTGTAGTTGTGATGGAGCGATTCCGAGGAAAGACAACACTTCCCTAAGGTATTGGTTGAACAGAGGAAGTGTTCCTGATGTGCACGCATGGCGATTGAAGGCAGTAAACCCCTCTAGGGGAGCATGTGGTCTATCGTTTGGTCCCGGTAATAGTACATCGTCCAATGACAAACCATGCCTTAAGCATATCTATCCCAACATGTCTTCGAAGATGTTGGATGGTACAGAATCCTGAGGATTTCCTATAAACCTGGCCCCAGGCAGCTCGTCCGGAGCTGGATCTATAACTTCGGCCGCGATGGCCGGTATCTCTAGGACAAAAGGGGATGAACTCTGGAGCTCCTGCTGTTGAGAACTTGTGGACTCCATAACTAATCAACTTATTAAAACCCATTATTAGACGATAATAAGCCCATGATCCTCGGTGTGTTGTGTAGTGTAGTGCAGTGCTACAAATTACTTGAGAAATTCAACAGAGTATGAGAAAATATGCAAACGACAAGACACCGAAATTCAACTGGAGTGACCGTCATTGCTGACCGTCACAACCATGCCATCCAGATTTTAGAGACCGATCCAAATTAAAGTTCTTTAAAATTTTGTTAAGTTACAGTTCCATCGACGAGCTTCGAAGGATAGTCAAATATGCAGTTCAACGGTCAGGTCCAATTATGCCAAATAGAAGCTTGCCGGAGTTAAGTGTCCAATTATTCAAGAGTGTTCGTATCCATCACGATCGAGACATGAATCGATCACCCTAGTTGCAGTTCATATCGATCGCCAAGATGGAAATTCGTATCGATTAGATCAGATAGATACATTTCGTATCGATCGCCACTAGATGCTTCGCATCGATCAATAGTTAAGATTTCGTATAGATCAGATCGATACGAAATCTTACCACTCCAGATCGATACAAAGCCGCTCCTCCTCATCCATCATTTTTAGATCGACACGAATCTCTGTTGCTCCCAGATCGATACCAGTTTCTACAGATCGATGCGAACCACTGCAACGTGCTATAGTGTTTCATTTCGTATCCATCGGTTGGCTTTCTTCCCTAAGCAGTTTAGATGCCGTCTCCTCCTCCCTCAACCTTGCTCTATCCAACATCCGACCTCCTCGAACCAGAATCGGCCATGAGTATGGAGGAATGACATGAGAACTCGAATTTTGAAATTTTAGAGTGATGTTGGTTAGCTAATTGCCTAGCTTAAGCGGTCGGTCCGAGAATTTAGCGAATCTTTTCAATTTAGGGACGAACAGTTTTTCTTCTTCTTAGTCCTTATATCGATACGAAGGCTATAGGAGAAATGAGCAAGCAAAATTTCTATAAGTGTAGAGTCATATATATATATATATGGAAGGTAAAAAACGATTCGACTCCCATTCATCACGACCGCTTCCAACAGGTTCCTCCCCAGATCGATGCGAATTAGCTATTCGTATCCATAGACTCGGGTTTCATCGATACGAAAGTTGCAACGAAGATTTTTCGAAATCATCAGATTCCATCGATATGAAACGTTTGTTCGTATCCATCGTTTTCGTCTCCATCTAAGGCACGTCGATACAAACTGTACTGTTCATATCCATCAACATACAACCCATAAAGGCTCATATCCATCGATATGAATAGTGCACAGGGGACCAGTCGATCTGTTCGCGTCCTTCATTAGTCTATCGATACGGACTACAACTTCGTATCCATCATTTAGAAAATTGCAGAAAGTTCACAGCCATCGAGGCGAAGATCATCACAGAATAATGTTTGGATAATTCGACTCTATCGATACGAGAACAATCTTTCGACCTTTAACATCGGTCCAAGAGATGATCAATACGAAGGGACATTCCAAAACAACCATCAAGTGTTGTTACAACTCGAGTTTCATATCGATTCAGGAGAGGATCGATACGAAATTTGATACGAGAGAACTGACAATGACTCGTGAGGGTACGAACGTTAATGGGAGTCAGGCTAACATACATTCATGTATAATGAACTAACATCCAATCTTTAAAATTCGCAGGAATTGAATACTTGTCGGGTGACAATTAAAACAACAAACATATAATCGCTATCACACAACAATCAGTTACAGCAGTCGGCAGTCAATAATTCATATTACAGAAAAATCAGTCAAGGATTACAACTTTCGACGAGAAAACAAAAACCGTTTGATAAGTCGGATGGAACTATTCAGAATGAAGATTGCAGCTTTTCAAAGCACGTCCTGTTTTCACAAGACGTACTTTGGGGGGCAAATGTTATCCTGCCTTTTGGCAAGGCAGTGATGCCAAGAACTTGACTGGAAACCAAGGAGAGTACATCTCGAAGATCGGTTATACGCAGGTTTGCTACGGATATCGATGAATTTTGTCCAAGTCTGGATCAAGCTACAATTGATATAACGAGACAAGCAAAGCTATGAAAGCCAATGTTCCAAATTTCAAGTCAATCAGAGTTCGTATGCTCGAGACATGATCGATGCAAAACAAAAGAGTCAACTCCACTTCGTATCCATCATGTTCGAATCGATCCAAGGTGGCCTTCTGCGTATCCCTCATGTCCGTATCGATCTGAGTGACTTTATTTCGCATTCGTCATGTTCGAATCGATCCAAGGTGGTCTTATTCGTATCCATCACAATCGTGGCGATCCAAGCAACCATACTTTGTATCCATCGTCATCAACTAGTTCGTATCCATGGGAGGTTGTCGCTTCGTATCGATCGTTTCATTCACTTCGAATCGATCAATCTATTCACGCACTTCGTATCGATCGGCTATTGATCGATACGAGGAACACATTACAGATCGATATGAATGTCAACTTCTTGATCGATACGAACAAAGCAATGATAATCGATACGAACGGAGCAACTTCGATCGATACGAACGAGACCAAGTCAAATCGATACGAACAAGACGCAAATGTTGGGAAGACTCGATCGATTCGGCATGAACTTTGGATTGATCCTGAAAGAAAGTGCCACATAAACTGGCATCACATGCGTGGCCATCGATACGAAGTGGTCGATTCGAAGGGCATCGATGCGAAGAGAGCGATAACCGAAAAACCCAAACTTGCATCGATCATAACTTGCAATCCACAAGTCCAAACGCTATGAAATTTTCACAGGAGCTTACGTACGACCTAAGGAATGTTCATGCCAAGTTTCGACTCGATTGGGTCAAATCTTGATCGATACAAAATTTGTTCGTATGGATTACAGATCAAGTCAAAATCGCGTGGGATCGATCGCGTGGGCCCACCCACATGCCAGAAGAGGTCTCCCGAGATCTGAGCAAGATATTTGCATCCTACTCCTATAAATACCACCCCAGAGCTTGCAGAAAAGGGATCTTTTTGGCTATTTGATGTCCAGACTCTGCTGAACACATTTTTGCACTACAAGGCTGTCGTTGTACTCGAATTTCATCACTGTAATCCATTGTAATCAGTTGTTATCAGCAAGAAAACATCAATAAAATCATCAATTTCATAGTGGACGTAGGCCATACGCCGAACCACTCTAAATCCCTGTGTTTCTACGTATATTCCTTATCTGTTTTTGAAGTGTTTGTTAGATAATTCCCTTTTTTCATTTCTATTTTTCATTTTTATCTCTTCAAATTCTTTCGAAGAGTATTGTCCCAATTTTGGTACAAACACCCTCCAGGGGGTTGTGAGCTCTATCTTCCGGCCCCGGTAATAAGACATCATTTAGCGGCAACCTGTGCCTTAGGCAAATCCGGCCTAACATATCTTCAGAGATATTAGAGCGGACGGAATCCTTAGGGTTCATAATAAAAACTACTCCATGTAGCTCATCTAGAGCAGGGCTAATTACTTCAGCTGCGATAGCTGGCATTTCAATTACGGGAAGTGGCGAACACTGAACATCCTGCTACTGAGAACTTCTGGGTTCCATAGCTATTCAACTTAGTAAAAATCATCGTTAGACGACAATAAACCTGTGTTCCCCTAGTGTGAAGTGAATGATCGTGTTGTGCAGTGCAGTGCTACATAATGCTTTAAATTTCTGCAAGTTTAAGAAATGTTCAAACGACAAGACTTCGAGATTCAACCAGAGTGACCGTTATCGTTGACCGTCACAACCAGGCCTTTCAGACTACGGAGAATGATCCAAGTTAGAGTTCATCAAATTTATCAAGTTACAATTCCATTGATGAGCTTCGAAGCGTAGTCGGATATGCAGTTACATAGTTATGTCCGATTATGCAAAGCTAAAGCTCGCCGAAGTCAAATGTTCGATTATGTAAGATTTCGTATCCATTAAAGTTTGAACTTGGATCGATCACCAGAAGTGCAATTCATATCGATGGTGGAAGACAGTATCTCGTATCAATCGCCAAAAGGTTAATTCATATCGACCCAGAACCCTCAACTTCATATCGATCAAAAACAGTGTCTTCGTATCGATCGCCAGATCCAAGTCTTCGTATCGATCACTCTGGATCAATACGAACTCCCATCATCAATCGATACGAAGCTACTTGCTTCATCGGTACGAAGATCCATTATGCCTGGATCTATACGAAGCTACTTGCTTCATCGGTACGAAGATCCATTATGCCTGGATCGATACGAACTCATTCTCCATCCACAACCAATGCGAGTACGTCCTTCAACCATCATCGATACGAGTAATTCCTTCGTATCCCTCTACACTTCTTCTTCTCCAAACAACATAAACGCCATTCCAACCTTCCTCGACCTTGCTCCGGTCTAACTTCGACCTCGACACCATCGGAATCGATCACGAATGTGAATGGATTGGCAGTCGAACTCGAATCTCATCGTTTTAATGTGGATTTATGGGTTGATTACCTAGTTAAAGCAGTTAGTTCGAGGGATCAAACAATTAAATGGCTCAAAGATGAAGGCAAATTCTTTTTCTCTTTTGCTCTGATCGATACGAAGACAGTGTGTAGGAATGAAAGCAAGTGGAAATTTTTCTAAGTCCAAAATGCATTTATATGGACTCAAACTCAAAAGGAAATGATTCGTCTCCCGGTGCTAAAAACCGATAGGAACAATCACCACATCATCGATACAAAGAGCCTTCTTCATATCCATCCACCCATATCGGTCAGGGGGATCAACTTTTGTAACCATCAATTCATATCGATCCAAAGCATGGATGTTTGCATCCCTCAGTGGCCCATCGGTACGAAGCAACAATTTCGTATCCATCCACTTTGAAGACCACAAGAATTCGTATCCATCGTTACGGAGCATTTCGAAGAACTAACTATTTCATATCGATGGCCATCGATATGAAATGCATATCCCAACTTCTCAAATCGATCTAGGAGAGGATTGATACGAAAGGAAGACTTAAAAAAACCATCAAACGTTGTTAAAACTCGAATTTTACATCGATCCAGTAAAGGATCGATACGAAACTCGATATAAAAAATTAAAAAGAATTGACAACAACCTATGAGAATGCAAACGTGAATAGGAGTCAAGTTAACATACGTGCATGTATAACGGACTAACATTCAACTTTCAAAATTGACAGGAATTGAAAGCTTACCTTATGAGAATCAAAATAGTGAACAACAAATTGCTAGCACTTGACATTCAGTTACAATAAAATACTACATGATCGTTTACAGTCAGCAATTCAAAATTTATATTACTGGAGATCAATCAGAGGTTACATCTTTTGATGAAAAGACGAAAACAATTCAGCGAATCAGATAGGACTTTTTAGAATAAAGAATGCAGCTTTTCAAAACATGTCATGTTCTCACAAGACGTACTTTGGTGGGAAAATGTTATCCCGCCTTTTGGCAAGGCCATGACACCAAGGACTCGACTAGAAACCAAAGACAATTCGACTCGAGGATCGGTTATACACTGGTTCGCTATGGATACTGGAAAATTTGGTCCAAGTCCAGATCGAGGTACATTTGATATGAGGTGACAAGCAAAGCTATGAAAGTCAACGTTCCAAATTTCTGATCAATCAGAGTCTGTATGCTCAAGTTATGGATTGATCAAGTTTACATGAAACATGTCAGTTCGTATCCATCAGGGGCCGCTCCTATTCGTATTCATCCAGGCTCTCCTATTCGTATCAATCAAGCAATGTCGATCTATTTTTTCAGTTCATATCGATCGACCCTTCCTTTTGTTTCGTATCGATCATTCCGGGGATCGATACGAAGTAAGCAACCAACAATCCTCGATACGAAGCGGCTACCAAACAATTGATACGAAGAGACCCTCCAATCATTGATACGAAGAATAACCCTTAAGAACGATACAAAGAAGGCATGGTCGAGTGAAAGAAATGGTCATGCGACACAAAAAGTGGATCACTCCTGGACTATCGCTCCACATCACCCTAATCGACACACACAGCATCGATACGAACAACTATCGATACGAATTGATCGATACGTACACTCCAGCAACATACAATGTCAAACTTGGATCGATCATAACATAAAGTCTACAAGTCAAAATGCCCCCAAATTTTCACAGGAGCTTGCTTACCACTTCAAGAATGTCTATGATCGATCTCAGCCCAAAAGTAGCTATTTTTGATCGATACGAATGGAGTAGGGATCGATCAGGGATCGATCCCAAATGACCCCGGATCGATCAAGTGGGCCTATCCACGTAGGAGAAGAGGTCTTCCGAGATCTAAGTCAGATATTTTCAGCCTACACCTATAAATAGCATCCCTATGCCTCTAGAAAATGGACTTTTGATTCTGCTATGCCAATACTCTGCCGGAAACTCATTGTAGCTCGAGTGCTTGAGTATTCTCTATTGTAATCAGTTAGTAGACATCAATAAAACAGCAAACTTTCCAAAGTGGACGTAGGCTACAACACCGAACCACTATAAATTCTTGTGTTCTTGCATTTCTGTTTGTCTGTTTTGGCGTGTTTGCTAGATTAGCCTTTTTTTACATTTATATTCTTCATTCTAATCTCTTCAAATACGTCCGAAGAGTGTTGTGCCCAATTTTGGTACAAACAATAAATTTATGGCCTTCTATCCAAATGATATTATTACCAGATGGATTTATGGTCTTCTATCCAAATGATACTATTACCAGATGGGTTTCTGGTCTTCTATCCAAACGATATTGTTACCAGATGGGATTTTGGTCTTCTATCTAAATGAAATTATTACAAGATGTTTTCCTGGTCCTCTATTCATAAAATTATAATGTTATTAACAGATGGATTTGTGGTCATCTATTCAAATAAAATTATGGTATTATTACCATAGGGATATCTGGTCTTTTATTCAAATAAAATTTAGTATATGTGATATAGGGATTTCTGGTCTTTTATTCAAATAAAACTATGGTATTATTGCAAGATGGATTCATGGTCCTCTATTCGAATGTAATTATGATGAATTTCTAGTTTTCTTATCAAGAGAATTTATAAGCTTCTTACTAGATGGATTTCTAATCTCCTTCTAATCAAATTTATGGTCTTCCGATGAAGCAAATTTCTAGGCTCCTCGATTACACTTAGCTTTGCATTGAAATACGAAAGATTCTTTATATAAAGAAAAGGACAAACTAATTCATGTCCTCACCAAATCCAACAAGGTTTGCCTAAAGTCCAATTTAGAGTTAATAATGAAAATCATCATCATTTACTTTACGTTTTTCAAAAAGACAGGATTGAAGAGAAAATCTTATAGAAAGCTGGAAATGTGGGAAATTTATTGGTTTTGCATTATAGTGTAAAAGGATTTTTTATACAAGGAGGGGGCAAATGTTATCCAAGAAAGAAATGGAAGATGGTATTACTGCAAATGCATATATCGAGCTTCAAAAGAAAGCATGTCGAGCCTATAAATGCATGTTGAATTAATAAATATATGATTATGTATTGAGCTTCCAAGTTAATAACGGCAAGTATCTAACATAAAGATGTCGAGTTATGAAGACATTGATTTAAAGGCATGAAGGGGTATCAGGTCTATAAACATAAAAGCAGTTACAAAGAAATGAAATTGAGTTTATGAAAAATGGGGTTATCGAACTTGCAAATTCAAAGCATCTCGAGCCTATAAAGATGAAGGTAACAAGCTCCCACAATGGCAAAAAGGATGTCAAGTTACCATATGAAGGATACCACCGGGTATAGAGATGTTAAGTACTTAACATAAATATATATTTTCAAGATGTCGAACGTTTAAAGGGACTAAGGAGTGGCGCCGAATCCGTAGAAGTAACAGATCTCTACAGGAGAAGATGTTACCGAGTATTTAACCAGAAACACACGATGTCGAACATCAACACTAAAAGGAGGCGTCGAACGCCTGATAATGAGAAGATATCGAATCTTTATAAGCCAGAAGGAATCGAATTTCTATAGTCTAAATGATATTGAGCCTCTACAACGTAATGTGTAGAATGTGAAATGAAGGAGGAATGCAGAATCACTAGTGTATTTTGACTATCTAAACATAAGGGAGTTTATCGAGGTCATAGCAGGCGTCGAACCTTTATAGAGCACTTACAGGCTGTAAGCGATTTCTATCTTTTACATACAGCAGAGGGTATCGCATATTATTTGTACAGTAAGGATATCAAATATCTATAGTTGGCAAGGATGCCGTAAATCATCAGCGTTCAAAGAGATGTTGTAAATCATTAATTTTCAAAGGGATGTCGAATGCCATCATAACAACTGATAATGCTGAATATCAATGATGTCAAAGGACACGTGGCTACCATGCCACCTGATGCCACCCCAATAAATACGGACCCCATGGCAACTTAATAGGGGAAAAATCATTTATTTCTCTCCTTCTCAAAATCAAAGAGTTGTAACCCTAAATTGAATTGGGGCAAAATTTAGAATTGATTTTAACTTTTTAAAACTTATGAACAAGGAATTGGACAAATGACTCTGCATAGCCTATTTACCTTGGTTGTTCAAATTTGACTATTATTGAACATGGACATGCATATTACTAATTTTTGGATTTGGACTTGACTTTGAGCCCTTATTCTGAATAAATCTACTTAAGCCCTTGTTCAAATTAGTGTTTAACTTACATAATGACTATTTTGCCTTTTTAACATATGAACAATGGATTGTGGCTTATGTGGATTGCCCATCTCACCCATTAATGAATGATTAATGGACTATTTCATATTCACACAACTTATCTATTTTACCGTTGGACATGTGACATGAACTTTTAAACACTTCTATACCAAAAATTTATGGGCATCATGAGGCCATTTCAAATAACATCATATTTTAATAAGTCTTACATATTTAAGCCAATCTTCGGTCTAACGACACCCTAATGACTACCAAATAAATGTCACCCTAAATAACGTCAAGGGTGTTAGATTAATTTTTGGTTCGACATGGAATCATGGGTGTTAGTCCAATTTTTGGGTTAATAGGTCCCCTCGCTGGAGAGCGAGCGAATTGGGCTCAATCTGGATTTATGATTATGCGGTATGGACAGATCAAAAATTAAACTTTAATATTTGAATGCCTCTTTATTTTGACATGATTTGACAATGATTACTTCATGATCAATGAAGGTCATTGCTTCGATTTGAATGTTCTTACTTATTATGGGAAGCTAGGTGATACCTGATGGTTTATAACTTTCACTCCAATCGATTACGATGAATTTCAACAATTGATGATTCATGATTACATGATATGACTTACTGATGATAATGAAATCCTAGGGGAACACATAACGATATTGATATTGATATAGGATATGATAATCCTGAGTATACGTGGATGATTTTGTTTAAGATATATGATATGTTAAATGCTAATATAATAAGGGACGATATTGATTCTAATATATGATAATTTAATCTCGAACGAACACGGAATAACCTTGATTTATGATATATGATATGATAATAACAGGGGAACATGGAATGATTATAATTTATAACTAACGCTTAAGTAAGGCTTGAGTCCTTAATTATGATGGTCTAGAATGACCTTTGATTTATAGGTGAATTCTAGGGAACTGAACGATTCACCACAATTAGTCAAGTCGATAACCAGAGAGCTCAACTGTTGATAATTTGCAAGCTTTGATATTTTTGTTCTTGAACAAAACACATCTTATATTCACAATGGGTACTTTATAGGAAAAAATGTTATAGGAAATTTTTTTATAGCCTCAGAGCAGACTCAAAAAATTAAACTGGACTAAAGAACGATAAATAAATGGATATAGAAGCTTGGAAAGCATCATAAAAAACAAAGTAGAGAAGTACAAAAGAGATAGCCAAAATTTAGACAGAACATCACAACTCGGCCCCCACAACTTGGTACCAAATTGTAGTGTAATCGAAGATGACTAAACAAGTTTACTTGAAGATTAAAATGCAAAAAATAAAGAAAAAGGCAAAATGCAGCCAAGGCCCTACAAATTAGCACAAAGTTGTGTACCCACAACTTGGTACCGAGTTGTAAAATTATGCTTATTTTTTTCACTATGGCTTCGGCGCAATGAAAGTTTTCAGGCGATTTCTACAATGGCATTCGTTTATAAATAGAGTTGGAGATGCATTGGAAAGAGGATATTTTTCTGACCAACTCCGAATCACTACAAGTTGAGTTATTCAATTCTAAACTGAACCTTATACAACTCATACCCGAGCTATAAGTAACGGAGTTGTAAAATATACTTTGTAGAAGGAAAGCGCAATAAATAAAATGAATCAAGTGAACATAGGCTGGAGTATTTGTCAAACCACTATAAAAATTGTGTGTTCTTTCTATCTTTACTTGCTTTATTTTTACATTTACTACTTAATTGGGCGTTTATTCCCTCTTTTATGTTTAAACAATTTGTATTTACAAATGTTACTTGCTAATACTATGCTTAAAAATTGAAACTAAGGAGTAAAATGATCTATTAAGGTAAAATGACACAAAATATATAGTGATTCGGCTAAGCTCGCATACGTCCACTATGACGATATCCCACAATGTTGATCCCTTATATTTACAAGGAAATACAAGAGAATAATAAGATAGTTAAGAGCATTTAAGGTTACAGTGTCACTAAACTCAAGAACTCTTGTATTTTGCTGTATAGAAGATGAGGTTTTGAAGCAAGAAATCAAACCTTATGAAGTTACATAGCAAGGGGTATTTGTAACAGTTGATGCTACACTTTAGATGGTTGAGATTGTTCAATGGATAGGCGGGAATCACTCCTGGCCATACATCTAGTCGCTTCGGCCGACGAGGGACAGCTGGAAAGGTGGTATAATTGTATGACTGAGATGTATGCCAGTCGTCGTTCATTACATAGGTCGTGCTTTGGTCAAAATCAGGCGGCATGCTACAGGGATGGGTGTTCTTATATCGGAAGTTATATAAGGGATATATGGATAAGTAGTTGGTCAGCACAGCTATACATTTATCAGATGAATAGTGTCATGTTGTGTAGTTTTCACAAAAGTAAGGCGAGGGAGAAGCTTCTTTTGTACAGTGACGGTCGTTTACTTGTTGCCGAAGATTACTAAGAGCAAAACTAAAGATTGTTAAGGACAAAGCCGGAGGAGACGAGCCTATCCATTTTTGTCGTGACAAGACAGGTTGTATAGAACCGATCGTAGGTGGGTTGAGATAGAGTCGGGCCAAGGATTGATTTCTTTTGAGCCGGTCCTAGTCAAATGAGTTAGTTGTATGTTGTCTTGATTTGTGCAGACTGGTTGAGGGGAGCAGGCAGCTAGGTACTTGATATTTCTTTGTTGTTATGCTAATTGGCTTGGGCTGGGGCAAGCTTAGGAGTGCTGGCCAGATAATCTTTTACTTGTAAGAAATTTGAGCAACATTTTGCCCCCCAAGCAATCTTTATGAGCAGGGACGTGTTTGTTAATCACACATTTAAACTTGCATTAAATGTTTCTACGTATATCATCGTGCTATTAGCCATGACATTTACCTTTTCTAGACGTGGTAGAGGCGGTTTACTTTTCTAACATGTGATTGATAAGAGCATTGATGGTACACAGACGGTTAAATCATGTTTTACATGGCTGATCCAATAGTTCACATTTGTCCCCATTGCATATAAATATTCTTCCTCCCTCTCTTCCTATTCTTTACTAAGCCTCTCAAAACATTGGCCATTAATATTTCTTGGTTTCTCTAAAGCTCCAATGCCTTTTTTTCAATCAAATAGTAAGTCGTGCCTTCTTTTTTGCTTCCTCCTCATCTGTGCATGAATATGTTTTTCCATTGCCCTTCAAAATATGTTTTTTTAAAGCTTTTCATTTTTGGTTGTCTCTGTGTCGTTGCTTGCCAGAATATGTATTTTTTGGCTATCATTTGGAGGTCGATCGACCATTACCGCCATGTTAGTGTCAATAGATCGACATTAGCTATCTTTTGGGTAACCTGTAAACTTAGCCAATATATTAGTGCCATATGCCATAGTTTTAGGTCCAAGCCAATTGCCTTGGGATCCAAGCCAAAAAAGTAGAGTTGGGCCATATAGCTTTTAAGTTAGCTTAGGAGAGTAGTTTGAATCAGGCCATCATGGGGTGCGCGATCAGGACATGCCTTGTAGGCAGTTTTTGTATTTTCCACTTGGGTGGTTGCCTCATGTTTTGCTAGATTAGTTGTAGAGTCATGGTTTGACTAAGTCAATTTTATTTCAGAAGGGTACTTCTGGATCAACCTAAGCTAGTCCTTATAGCTTCAAAGCATTAGAAATAACTGAAGGAAAATTGAGCCTGGCCAAGTGGTTGGCTTGGCATGAATGTAACATTGGGATACTTTATTTGGTCCCTAGGCTATTTTCGAGTTGGGGCTTCTCTACCACTTCACCCATTCCTTATCTCGTTTCTTGGTGCCTTTGAGATTGCTTCAAATCAACCTACACCTAACAACTATTGATTCCTATATGGAGCTTAAAATGTGTTATTCGATAAGCATTTACTATCACTTGTAGGCCAACACCAAGCTGGCAATCTTCACTACCGTTATTCGGACTTTTGGTCTAGCTTATTCAAACTGACTGGACAAGTTAAACTTGGATGTCATCGACGAAGGCAACCCGAAGAGACGATTATTAGGGTTAAAGGCAAGCGCAGGTAATAATATGAAGCGAAGATCAACCGAGGCCAACGGATAGACTCTCTCCAGAATATTCTAAGCATGGAATAATGCCACCCCTAGGCAAGGGTTCAATGCTTATCCCTTTTCTTAGGGGATCGGAACATATCCTCAATTAATGTCCCAAACATGGTGAGATCGATACAAAGGGACAAGGAAGGGCCTATGAGGCTACATTCCAAGTTTCAAGTCATTTAGAGTTCTTATGCTCAAGTTATGGGCAAATTACTTCACCTACCAAAAGGGATCGGTATAAAAGGGATCTGTATAAAAAGAGATCGCTATAAAAGGGATCGGTATAAAAAGGGATCGTCCATATTCAGCTTTCGCTACATGTTGCAACAATGATCGATCAATAACTCAAAATCTACAGATGCTATCAACATGAAACTTGGAGTATAAGCTAATTAGGACATGTGGAACACCCCATAGGGATCGCATGGCATTTGGAGCAAGTTGGAGAGATCAGTACCTATCCCTCTAGAGGGATCGGCATAAATCAGAATTCGGGCAACACTACTTCTACCAAAATTTCAGTCTGAATTGTGCACGCCTTCTCCTATAAATACAACATGCATGGTGTTAGAAAAGGGATCTTGCTTTCTCTACAGAGGCGCTGCCATTTTTATTCTTCACTTTTGTACTAATGGATCCTAACTGATCCAAAAATTCTTGTAATCATAATCAAGTGAAAGATCAATAAAAATATGAAGTGGACGTAGGCCAAGATTACCGAACCACTATAAAAATCTATGTGTTCATTTACTTTATTCTATTTCACTTTTAATTTCATTCTTCGTTTAATCTCCATGAGATTCTATGGGTGTTGAATGGGCGAATTTTCACCACCAAACACATGCCGAACCAATGCTGCCGAAACGCTCGTCCGGTCCACAACTCCCCACCGAATGGAAACGCTCGTCCGGTCCACAACTCCCCACCGAATGGAAACGCTCGTCCGGTCCACAACTCACCACCGAATGGAAACGCTCGTCCGGTCCACAACTCCCCACCGAATGGAAACGCTCGTCCGGTCCACAACTCCCCACCGAATGGAAACGCTCGTCCGGTCCACAACTCCCCACCGAATGGAAACCATCAACCGGTCCAGAGCTCCTCACCAGACCAAGTCCATCAACCGGTCCAAAGCTCAATTCCACCATGCTCCTACCGGACCATACTCCTACCGGACCATACTCCTTTCGGGCCAACAATACCAGGCCAGGTCGCGTCAGCCCAGGCCCACCAGCTGTTATATACATCCATGAACCCTACCCCCAGCCTCACTTTATAAATAGAGGGGCAGGGGTACAACAATGGGGACAAGTTTGAGAGCTCAAGCACGGGGAGAACTTTCAAACAACTTTCTTTTACTTGTATCAAAGCTTTGTACTTGTAATCAGAATAAGAGAAGAGAAATAACATATAAAGTGGACGTAGGCACATTCTGGCTGAACCACTATAAATCTGCGTGTCTTTTTACAGTTTAGCCCCTGTTTTTCATATATTTTCATAAATCGCTCAAATCACTAAGAATAACATAAGATCTACTAAATCATACAACTTTGAGGTGTTTGTCCATTTTTTGTGCAAACATTTTTAGTGCTTTCACTGAGAACTAGAAGCTCGAAGCTTCAGCTTCATCCACTTAACGAGTTTTCCTAACAGCATCGTCCGCCACTTGGAAAACATGCCTCCCAAACAGAGAAAAGATGTTAACAAAGGAAAAAACATCGCATCCAGCAGTCTTCCAGATCCAGCTGTCACGAATCAAGTAAATCGTCCTCCTCCAGCAACAGTAACAAATGAAGGACAGGCTAACCCAACCACTCCTGCCACAGAACAGCCTACGGCAATTACTAGGGCAGATTTGGACAGAGTTGTGGTTGAAGTAACTAACCGCTTCACGTCCCAGCAGGAAGCCTTGGTGGACCATCTCATGTCACGCTTAAGGGACGCTGAAGAATCCAACCGCAACACTGAATCATGGGGCGAGTCCCAGTCTGGAGGATCTTAAAGACAACAAAGATCTTCCTTCTTCGAAGGAGCTAACGGCAGAAGTAGCCGTGGTAGGAGCCGAGACCGATCACAGCCCGAAGTTAGGCCTGAGGAAACGTTTGGTACCGAACCCAACGGGGAAGGTACCGGGCGAAGGTCAACTGTAGCTGAGCCTGTCATGCTGCCTAACCACAGAAACGCCAGTGAACGGGGCCGAGCTAGAGTCTAGCCCGAAGTTGGACCCGAGGAAGTGCTTAGATCAGAACCCAACAGGGGGAGATCAAGGCAAGGGCCAACTGTAACTGACCCGACCATGCTCCCAGAAGATCAAAGGCAGCCGCTGGAAAATGTGAGGAATGATAGACGATACCATCCCTACAGGTCATCTGGACGGAATCAATCTCACAGAACAGAACCAAACTCATTTCTATCTGCTCCAAATTCTGATGAAAGGATGGCACGCCTATTCAGAGAGTGTGTCCAACGGGAGTAAAGAGATCGAGGGATAGGCGCTAGGGTAACCAGCCCTTTCGCCCGCAATATCGAAATTGCTATCACCCCCCGAGAATGGAAGATGCCAACAATGGAACCCTACAAAGGAACCTCCGACCCCGTTGTACACTTACAAAGGTACACGCAGCATATGCTCATGAGTGGGGCGACAGAGGGGGTACTGTGCAAATGCTTTCCGCTCTTCCTAGCAGATCTTGCTACCTCTTGGTTCTGTCATCTACCCCAGGGATCCATCAGCTCCTGGGAAATGTTGAAAGAAAAATTTATCAGTCAGTTCCGCATTCATGTGGAGCAACCTAAGGATGCTTATTCCCTATCCAGCATCAAACAGAAACCTGGAGAGAAGCTGCAGCAATACCTAACCAGATTCAACGCCGCAGCAGCCGCAGTCCAAGATGCCGATGAGAAGCTTATCCTAATGGCCTTCTATAGTGGTGTGCATCCGGACACTAAATTTGCTAGAAGGTTGACAAAAGAAAAACCAGCTACTTTACCCGATTTCTTCCATGAAGCCGGGAAATACATGAGGCTTGAGGATGCTGCCATTGAGGGGCAGTCAGGACAGCAAAATAAGACAACCCATAGCAACGCCCCTGCTGTGGCAAGGGACGTTCGAAGAAATGATTCCAGAGACAATGCTGGGGGCAAGAAGGGAGAAAAGCGCCTATATCGGCCAGGACCGAGATTCGACACTTACACTCCTTTGAACGAGACCGTCGAAAATATCTTCCTTGCCACCCAAGGCGAAGTTAGATACAAACGCCCACCATACAAGAAGGAATCAGATAACGCACAGAAGTCTGGAAAGTTCTGCCGCTTCCACGAATCTCACGGGCATGATACCAACGAATGCCATCATCTCCGAGATCTGATTGAGGAACACATCAGAAGGAAGAAACTGGAACGTTATGTAAAAAGTCAGGACATGACTCCAGCTCCTGCCAACGAAAACCCAAGGCTACCCTCACCGGAGACCGACAGAGGGAACCGCAACACTAGCAGCTCCAGCCAAGAGAAGATAGTGGTTCATACCATCTCAGGAGGACCACACATCGCAGACAGAAGCTGGAGAGAGATGGAAAGATATGGAAAGTCGCTCAGAGACAATAAAGACTGTGTCAATTCGGTTATAGAAGAGCGCCACCCAAAGCGGAAGGAAAGTGATGACATCACATTCGGTAAGCGTGACCTAGAAGGAAGGCAGTACCCTCACATAGATCCCATGGTTATCTCTGCCCGACTCGGTCCCGCCGAAGTTTACCGAATCCTGGTAGATACTGGAAGCTCAGTAAACATCCTGTTCAAACACGCATTCGACAAAATGAAGCTATCAATGAAGGATGTATCTCCCTACGATAAACCACTACACGGTTTCACTGGAGATGCGAAGATGCCTCTCGGACAACTGGACCTCTTTGTTGAGATTGGAAGCCATCCCCGCTCCGTTGTACGGAAACAGACATTTGTGCTAATAGAAAACCATTCGGCCTACAACACCTTCTTAGGAAGGCCAGCCTTGTCTGATTTCCAAATTGTCCTAGCCCCATGGTGCCTAAAGATGAAATTTCCAACGGACAATGGAGTAGGGGAAGTAGAAGGAGACCAGGACGTTGCTCGAAACTGCTATGTGACTGAACTTCGCAACAACCACAGAAAGGATAAAGGGAAGGGTGTAGAGATTGCCCTCTGCACAAAAAGTCTGGAAGCATAGCAACTAAAGAAAGCCCCTCCTCTTCGATATACCAGCGACCCTTTCAATGAATTAGACCCTAGGGACAAAGAGGAGGCCACCGCCGAGCCTGCAGAGGCTATGGAGTTTATATCTGTAGACAAGCACGACTCAAGTAGACTATTGAAAATTGGGTCCCAACTAAAAGCCGAATTGAAGGAACAACTCATCGATTTTCTCCGCCATAACTTGGATGTATTCGCTTGGTCACACGCTGACATGATCGGAATCTCCCCCGACATAGCATGCCACGTGTTAAACATTGATCCTACCAAGGCGCCTGTAAAACAAAGAAAGAGAAGTATGGGGGCGGAGCGATCAGCAGCCCTCGATGAAGAAGTAAAGAGCCTACTCGCCAATGACTTCATACGAGAAGCTATCTACCCGGAATGGATCGCCAACCCGGTGCTGGTAAAAAAGGCTAATGGGAAGTGGCGAACCTGCATTGACTTTTCCAACCTAAACGACGCCTGCCCAAAGGATTGTTTCCCACTTCTCATAATCGACCATCTTGTAGACAGCACAGCCGGGCACGAGCTCCTATCTTTTATGGACGCATACTCAGGGTATAACCAAATTCCTATGCATGCTCCCGACCAAGACCACACTAGTTTCATCACCGACCGGGGTTTATACTGCTATAAGGTAATGCCTTTCGGACTTAAAAATGCAGGGGCCACCTACCAGCGCCTCGTCAACAAAATGTTTGCAGGGCTAATAGGACAAACTATGGAAGTATATGTGGATGACATGCTGGTAAAGTCAAGGAAAGCCAAAGATCACGTAAGCCACTTAGGCAAGATGTTTCAAGTGCTTCGACAATATGGAATGAAGTTGAATCCACTAAAATGCTCCTTCGGAGTGTCATCAGGAAAGTTCTTAGGATTCATCGTTCATGCCAGAGGGATAGAAGCAAACCCTGAACAAGTCCGAGCGTTAAGGGATATCAAGATACCTTCCACTCGGAAGGAAATGCAAAGTTTGAATGGAAAAGTGGCCGCTCTAAGCCGATTCATCTCCAAGGCGACGGACAAGTGCGTCCCCTTTTTTGAAGCCCTAAAGAAAGACAAGGGAAAGTTCGAATGGACTGACGAATGCTTAACCGCTTTCCTTAACCTAATCGAACACCTCCAGAAACCACCGGTACTCTCGACTCCAAGCGAAGGCGAAGAATTATGCTTATACCTTGCTGTGTCATCTCACGCCCTAAGCGCAGCCTTGGTAAGGGAAGACAACCGCACGCAGCGGCCAGTTTACTTCGTCAGCAAAAGGTTTACTGGGGCAGAAGTCAGATATCCTAAACTTGAGAAGCTAGCATACTGTTTACTAATCACATCACGAAAGCTGCGTCACTACTTCCAATCCCATTCCATCAAAGTTCTGACTGATCAACCACTGAGGCAGGTACTCCATCGTCCCGAAACTTCTGGGCGACTACTTAAATGGTGCATTGAACTAAGTCAGTTATGATATCACCTATCACCCTCGCACCGCCATCAAGGGACAAGCCATGGCTGATTTCATTGCAGAATTCACTACCAACGAAGGTAAGGAGAAATTGGAAATAGCAGAAGATATCAAGTGGAATCTCTTTGTGGATGGTGCATCGAACGAACAAGGCTCGGGGGCAGGTGTGGTAATAATCACTCCCAGGGGAAACAAACTGCACTATGCTATAAGGTTGGAGTTCGCTGCCACCAACAACGATGTAGAATATGAAGCAGTGATAGCTGGACTAGATTTTGCCATAGAAATCGGAGCCAATTCTTTGTGTCTTCACAGCGATTCTCAACTTATTGTTAATCAAATACTAGGAGAATTCCAAGCTCGAGAAGAACGACTCATAGCGTATCTAAAGAAGACCAA
The DNA here is from genome assembly GCA_030737815.1 of Allium fistulosum. Classification (NCBI taxonomy): domain Eukaryota; kingdom Viridiplantae; phylum Streptophyta; class Magnoliopsida; order Asparagales; family Amaryllidaceae; genus Allium; species Allium fistulosum. The sequence goes on from JASFAW010000014.1 coordinate 15,501,778, forward strand.
GTTACTTCTCAGCCGATTGGACCACTACTTAGTCAAACACATCCCTCGGGAGGAGAACCGAGAGGCCGACGAATTAGCAAAGCAAGCAAGTGTGAGAGACATCACCATCTTCGGGGCAGTAACCATCTCAAAGCAACTGGCCCCAAGTTTTGAGCAAGTGAATCTGATAGCTGCAACCGAAGAAGCAACTTGGATGACTCCCATCCGAGACTACCTACAAAGTGGCACTCTACCCAACGGGCGTAACGAAGTCAAGAAAATCTTGAGGAAAGCATCCCGCTACACAATACAAGAAGACATCCTCTATCGGCGCGGATTCTCTAACCCGTTATTAAGGTGTGTCGCTGGGAGAGAAGCCAAGGAAATCTTATCCAACATCCATCAGGGGAGCTGCGGAGATCACATCGGAGGGCAAACATTAGCAAAAAAGATACTCCGATACGGATATTTATGGCCCACCTTAAGCAAGGACGCCTTAGATTTCGTCAAGAAGTGTGACAGATGCCAAAAATTTGCTAAGATTCCACGGCTACCAACAACTGAGATTACTCAAATGACCAGCCCTTGGCCCTTCGCAATATGGGGAATTGACTTAATCGGCGAGCTACCGATGGGCCGAGGCGGGGCCAAATATGCTATAGTGGCAGTTGATTATTTCACCAAATGGGTGGAAGCGGAGCCTTTGAATAAAGTATCTTCAGCAAAAGTTATTAACTTCTTGATCAAAAATGTTCTGTGCAGGTACGGAGTCCCACTCAAAATCATATCAGACAATGGACTTCAGTTTGACAGCGAGGAATTCGCCAACTGGTGCCGAGAGCACGGAATTCATAAAAGCTTCTCATCCGTAGCATATCCCCAGGCAAACGGACAAGTCGAAGCAGTCAACAAAATTCTGAAAACTCTGATAAAAAAGAAGCTCGAAAAGTCAAAGGGTGCTTGGGTGGATGAACTCCCTACGGCGCTGTGGGCCTACCGCACATCTTTCAGAACATCAACGGGGAACACTCCTTTCTCTTTGGCATACGGATCGGAGGCTATGCTCCCAGTTGAAACCATTGTGCCTTCCCACCGTAGGATCCACTATAACCCGGAAGAGAATGAAGAGCTCCTCCACATGTCTTTGGATCTAGTTGAGGAGAGAAGAAATGATGCAGTCCTTAAAACAGCAGCCCACAAGCAGAAAGTGGCAGCGCAATACAACTCCAAAGTCAAGCATCGTACCTTACAAGAAGGGGATCTTGTCCTCAAGCGAATCTTCCCTCGCCCCGGAGCACTAGACCCCATCTGGGATGGACCATATGTAATTCATAAAGATCTCCACAATGGAGCTTATATTTTGTCAACAGTGGACGGAGAGGTGTTCCAGAGGGCATGGAACATCCAGCACCTTCGTCGATACTTTTCTTAACTTGTACTGCCCATATGAAGTGAATTAACAAAGAGAATCAGTGGATGTAGGCCTTTTCATGCCGAACCACTTTAAAAAACTTTGTCTCTTTTTTAACTTGTTCCTTTATATCTTGGCTACTTGTTAACTTTATCCTTTTCTGTTGAACAAAATCCTATGCGTATAGCATTTCCACTCAAAGCACTCCACGGCGCAACTTCACCTGGGCAAAACCTAACAGGTACTATGCGAATCTATGCCCTCGCCAATGAGACACTTTTGCTCCAGCATCCCTCTGCTGCGGGTTAACTCATTGCTCGCGACGGCCCTTAAAGCCAACTGTAATGAGCCGATTATAAGCCACCGAGAAGGCCGACTATAGCCGATGCAGCTCATTACGGCGTTAGGCTCGCCGGCAACTGTGAACCGACTATAAGCCCCAACATAAGGTGTGGCCAGCTAGGGGCAGTTCACAGTTGACGATCGGCACCCACGCTAGCCGGCCACAGTAAATCGAATAAAACCCATGATTACGGGCCATAATGGCCCGGGTAGTTACTGTGCGCGATCTCGGCTCCGATGTGTCTTAAGTGCGGCTGTGGTAAAAAAGAATTAACTCCCCGCGGAGGCGTAAGATGGGTGACAAATGTCTCCAAGACCCACAGCTAGGGAAAGTGACTACAAAACCCGTTTTCCACGAACTTAAGCACATCGAAGGCCTTCCGTGATTGGAAGTTTTACTTTTTCACATATTTCAATTTTACTTAAAAAGCTTTTCTCCTATCCTCTATAATGGTCCCTAAAGTACAGGATGCAGAGTAGGAGATACTAGCCAATGGGTGTAGGGACTCACGATTGGATGGCAGGGCACTCGACTGCATTCCATGCTCGGTCATACAAGATATTCAAAACTGCCATCTACGATTAAAACATGAAGGGCGCTTTTTTCTTCTTTTGTGTACAAATACATGACTATAATTTGTTCACACCACACTCTAATATTACAAGTCATGAAATTATGTTTTAAAACCAGAACCTGACATCAAACACAATTCAATTACAAGGATATGCATAGCTATATTTCTCATACGACATGTCAAAATAGCAACAAACATTCGGAAGACGACAAAATCAGCTTAAGTTAAAGAATTACACATCAAGAATAGAGCTATTTATTACAAGTAGCAAAAGAATTACAACTTAAAAGTTACTCTACTGTTTTAAGACTAACGTATACGGCCATGTCAAGCCTACAAAAAGAATTTTCCAGGTCTGATCAAGGGGCCGGCTGCATTGGAGTTTTATCCTTGTCCCGTTGACCACCTGTCCAGTCAGAGAAAGGATTCATTAGTGATAAGCAACCAAAGTTAATGGAGAGACTAAAAAGGAAGACTTACCAGCACCTGCTTCTTGACTATCCTGGTCGTCATCCTCTACTTGCACACCTGCCTCCTCAGCAGCAAGCAACCGCATACCCTCCTTCACCGCCACCTTCTCCTCCTTGGTAAACTGGGCAGTGACCACATCCATGCTGAAGGCCACACCACCCTCTTTATCCGCATCCGCCTTAGCTTCCTCCAGAGCCCGAAGATAAATCTTAGCCATGACCCTAGGATAATCATCCATCCAGGATAGGTTGCCCTGCTTCCAAGTTCGGAAGTACATGTCCTAAAGCATTTCATCCATCATCCCCACATTCTCCTCAAACTCCCTCATCCGGGCCTCGGAAGCCGACAACCTTCCAACAGCAGTTTCTCTCTCCAAACGGTATCTCGAGCAGTCAGCCTGAAGGGATTTCCGCATCGCCTCCATCTCCTCCTTCAGCCTAACCTGAGCAAGCTCTGCGGCTTCAAGCTTCCCCGACAGCTCCTCTACCCGCTCAAGATCCGCCCTCCGAACCTCATCCACTGTCGAGATGGCCATATTTATCTGCTCCTTGCAGGCAGCCTCCATCTTCCGCAGTTCCGCCTTACTAGCCTCCTCCATAGCCTTCCTCAACCGCCCGGAGGCAGCCTCATGTTGAGAAATCTGAATGGCCTGATCAGCGAGCTGTTTGGCCTGGTCCGAAACCATCAATCTTAGTCGGATGTTGGCACTCCCAATCTCCTCTCCAGCCTTAACCAGCCGGGCATGATGCCCCATCAGCTTCCTAGTCTCCTCCGCCACCCGATCAATATTAGCCTTGGCCTCGTCTCCCATGGTAACTATCCGAGTAGTAAGTAGATCGAGATCTAAGGACTTAGCCTCATCAAGCACCCGTACCATGGGATTGCGGGGAAGAAGGTGCTCACCAGTAACCTCGTCAAAGGTAATATCATGGGAACTTGGATCCAGATCAGGATGACCCGCAAATGGATTACGAGCCAAGTCAGGACGATCAATCTGAATAACGGTAGGGTTTTCGGACGGGTGCGGAGAGAGTGCAAACTCGCTATCCTCCTCCGTGATATCATGAAGAGGCTGAACTGGGGGCTGTGGACCAAGTGAAGGTTCGGATGAGGGATGACTCCTCTTTCTCTTTTGGATACCCTCTTCAATAACCCCGAGAAGGGGACGGTAGCCGACTACATCCCCGGAGCGGTGGGTCGAAGACTTTGGCTTGGCGGAAGCTTTGGAAAGCTTGTACTGTTCAAGCCTGTGCCGAAGATCTGAGGCCTTGGCCGTTTTACCTGCTCCTGATATGAAGAACAAGTGTCACAAGCTTACATTGATCCATAATTCGAGAAAACACGGTAAACTAAAAGTTAAAAGAAGAAAGAAAACACATTGTGGTTGTACAAACCCTGGGGAGGAGTAGGATACTGCAATGAGTCCTGGATTTCATTCCAGGACGGGAGCAGATCATAAAAAATTCCTAAGTCCCTATCATAAATGGAGCCCGCAGGAGTCAAAAGTTCACCTTGAGTCGTCGGAGCCACCTTGGCTGGAATAGTCCGAGGAGGCTCGCTTGCACCAGTCCCAGCCTTGTCAGCTCTCCCGGATTTCTCTGTCAAAGCCGTTTCCCCGTCCAGCCCCTCAAAAGCTTGGTGGAATACATCATCCGTCCACTCCTGAGTCTCGCCTGCTTGCCCAGGAAGCAGGGCCCCGATGCCATCACCACCATCGCCACCTTCCTAGTCACCTCCACCCTCGCCTCTTTCCTCCTCTACGTCTTCCTCCTCCTGAGTAAGCGGACATGTGCTAGGGGAGGGACCGTCCGACTTCTTAAGTTTCTTACCTCCGACGGCTGGAGGTTTTGTGAAAGGTTTCCTCTTGCTACTCTCTACCGTGACACTTCCCTTAGCCTGAGCAACCGCCCTCTCCTCCGCCGTTTCCCTCAGCTTGACTACTGACTGCTGTGGAAGAATTAAGTTATACTCCAGAAGGGTCGAGTTTCTGATCAGGTAGGCAGATGACCTATATCTCCCGAGAATAGCTTCTACCTCAGCCGCCATCTGAACCAGGCGATCAGTCTCCACAACTGCAAAGCCACCTGTCGCTAGCAAAAAATGAAAATGTATGAGGAGAAGCATCGTAGCCAGAATGGAAATTATAAATAAAGCATCAACTTACATCCAGAAGTAAATCGCCGAATAGAAACAGAGTCGTCTCTGATGAAGAACCACTCCTTCTTGAACATACTGAATTTGGAATACAGATCCAAGACCGGCTTGAAGGTTACAGCTGACTCCAAGCTGATGTATGGGGACCCCTTCTTATAGCCCCTCAGATTATATAAGTACCGGATCTCCCGGTTGGAAGGAGCACGACCATACTTCCTCTGGAAAATGACGAAGAGGCTCACCAGTATAGCATAGGAGTTGGGTTGAAGCTGGAATGGGGCCACCTTTAGATATGTGAGGAAGCTGGCTACCCAAGCGTTAAGAGGAGGAATGGCACCACACATGCAGTGGTAACTGCTGTAGGCAAAGTACCCTTCAGGAGGGTCATACGGCATAACTTCTCTCCCTGGCAACAACAAGTGCGCCCTATCAATTCCGAAAGATCGGGAGATGACATCAAGCTGCTCCTCCTTGAGGGAGCTAGGAAAGCAATCGGGCGGGGAGTTCAGAAGTTCCTGAGGGCCATACCCGTCCACTAGAGATCTCGGGACAGGTCCGTGACGTTCTGGATTCGGTTGAGCTGGGGGCACGGCAGAGGAACCTCCTTCGCCCCCGGTTTTCTTCTTATCTGATCGAGTTTCCGCTTTACGAGACATTATCTACAACACCGGAAAAACACATTGTTAGAACAGAAGATGTAAACAAGTAAGTACGTAATATGAAATTTCACTCATAAAATCAAAAACGCTCAAACTCCCATTGTCGTTCAGTAAAGTGGATATGAAATTTCATTCGGTGTCGGAGTCTCGAAAACCATTCGACACTCGGAATCCCCAAATTCATTTCAGTAAATTCCAACCAAAAGCTCATTCGGCATCCTAATAAGACAGTTCATTCGGTTAGTTGGGAGCCCAAAGTTTCCGAGTTCGTTCGGTAGCCTAGCCCTAGAAGTTCGCTTGGCAGAAAACAAGCTCACCTGATTCGGCAGTTCGAAAGATTGATTCGGTTATCACGTTTGGTGAGGAAACACGAAGGTTTGAGGCTCTTATTTATAAAAGAAAGTTTGATAGCCGGACCAGATGGTTCGGTCCTAATGCCGAATACGATGGCTCAGCTGAAACAAAGCAAGACATATGACAGGCATATGCCTTACTTTGGGGGGCAAATGATTGGGCGAATTTTCACCACCAAACACATGCGGAACCAATGCTGCCGAAACGCTCGTCCGGTCCACAACTCCCCACCGAATGGAAACGCTCGTCCGGTCCACAACTCCCCACCGAATGGAAACGCTCGTCCGGTCCACAACTCCCCACCGAATGGAAACGCTCGTCCGGTCCACAACTCCCCACCGAATGGAAACGCTCGTCCGGTCCACAACTCCCCACCGAATGGAAACCATCAACCGGTCCAGAGCTCCTCACCGGACCAAGTCCATCAACCGGTCCAAAGCTCAATTCCACCATGCTCCTACCAGACCATACTCCTTTCGGGCCAACAATACCATGCCAGGTCGCGTCAGCCTAGGCCCACCAGCTGTTATATACATCCATGACCCCTACCCCCAGCCTCACTCTATAAATAGAGGGGCAGGGGTACAACAATGGGGACAAGTTTGAGAGCTCAAGCACGGGGAGAACTTTCAAACAACTTTCTTTTACTTGTATCAAAGCTTTGTACTTGTAATCAGAATAAGAGAAGAGAAATAACATATAAAGTGGACGTAGGCACATTCTGGCTGAACCACTATAAATCTGCGTGTCTTTTTACAGTTTAGCCCCTGTTTTTCATATATTTGCATAAATCGCTCAAATCACTAAGAATAACATAAGATCTACTAAATCATACAACTTTGAGGTGTTTGTCCATTTTTTGTGCAAACAGGTGTTGATGCCCATGTTTGGTGTCAACATTTTGGTGCTCACTGAGAAATGAATTCTCAGCTTGATTGGATCTCATCATCTACTGGTGGATTCCCATATTTGCGAGATAGATCCAGTTAATAACCTAGAAACTTTCTATTCTACTCAAATTTGAAGGAAACCTAAAGGAAGCTGTTAGCCATGGTTAGAGGAACTAAGTCTACTTCCTGTGATTTTAAAGGATTTGATTATGCTAGAGTTCTTGTTTGGAGTTTTTCATGTGTTCATGCCCATTTGGAAGGGATCAGATCCACTTATGTATGCAAGGTCTTGGGATCAGATGTTAAAGTTTGCACTCAAGTTAGGGGATGACTGATCCCTCTCTCAAGGCCAAAATGGCCGACCCTCAAAAAGCGATCCTTTTCTCAAGGCAAAAAATGGTCGATCCCTCAACCCAAGCCAAACTGGCTTATCCCTCTACCCAAGCCAAACTGGCCGATCCCTTAGCCTAAATGACCGAACCCTCATCAAGGAAAATATATGTATACCGATCCCTCCAAAAAGCATATATACCAACCTCTCCAGAAAGCATATATACCGACCCCTCCAAAAAACATATATATCGATTCCTCCAAAAAGAATATATATCGATCTCTCCAAAAATCATGTATACCGATCCCTCCAAAAAGCATATATACCGATCTCTCCAGAAAACATATATACCGATCCCTCTAAAAAGTATACATACCGATCGCTCCAAAAAAGTATATATACCATTAATCCCTTCATCATATATCAATGTCGACCCCTCGCTCAAGGCTCATGGCCGATCCATCTAAAAGACATCAATACTGATCCCTCCAATCTTCGTATACCTATCCCTCCAGTCTTCATATACCGATCCCTCTTATATGGCAAACAACCGACCCCTCACCAAGGAAATTCAGCGATCCCTATACTACCGAAACCTATGTCGTATTCGTCCAGAATCGAACTCTTGTTTAACCAGTTCCTATTCCAAAAAGTGGAGAACATAGGTGATGTGACTCTAAGAAAACCCAAGAATCAAACTCTTGTTTAACCCACTTCCTATACGTCTTGTGACTGACTAGGGTAGGAGGATCAAACGGCAGCTTCTGAATTGCAACCCGAGGAACGAATAAGCAACAGCTACTCAAACAATACTCCTAAAGAGTGGAGAACATATGTGATGTGACTCTAAGAAAACCCAAGAAACTTTGGCCAAAAGCCAAACTCGGGTAAAACCAAGATTTTCTCCAAGAAAACAATAACATGACTTCAAGCATCGTTCTTCATTGACCCTGCACTTCGACTTTCGTGACTCCAAGCAAACCAATTCCTGACTCCAAGAAAATAGCAGATTTTCTTGGGTCTGACTCCAAGTAACTACCATTGATCCGTCAATACCTGTCCAACTTGCATTGCTCATATCTCAGGCATGCATATATCATTCATAAGTATAAGAAGTAGTTGTAACTTAAAGATGAACCGGACTGTCGATGACTAAAGCCTATCCCCTGGTCGAAGCCTATTCATTGAAGGCATTTAGTGTGCAGAATATCCGAGGAGATTCAATGTACCAATCATATCGGTTTACTCAGGGAAAACCGACCCTAGACTACATCTCATGAGATTCAAGTGGCATGTGAATTCCGCCTAAGTGATATGTACCATCAAATGCAGATGCTTTCCTATATTCCTCGAAGATGTATCGATCATGTAGTTTATGTGATTATCGCCCAAATCCATCTCCTCATTCAATCAACCGATTAGAAGTTTGTTGAGTAGTTTAGAATGCATGCAACTCACACCAAGGATGTGATGCCATTATCCAATTTTTTCCAGATGCTAGCAAGGATATCATATTGATCGCGTTTGAGGGGAATCGACCCCCAGACAGATTTTGGTAGCTAGTTAGCTGGAGAGCCTCCTACAACCTTGGATCATTTCTGTTACAAAGTGTATCAAAACCAAAGCAAGAAGGAGGTGGAGTAGACTAGAAGAAAGAACAATACATGCCCGTTGGCTAAGTACTCAGATTCAAGTAGATGAACCAAGATCTCAAAATTCGACTCATATGCTCCTTTGAACGATTTAATGATAGCCCCTACTTGGAGAGTCACGACTAAGAGTAGTACTGAAAACCAGCCTCGAGAGAGTCCACCGAAGCCCAGAGAAAATCCGGGGAATATTGTATATTCCAAGATGCACACGGTCCTAACAATGGAGATTACAAACACCTCTGAGATGTGAATAGAAAGCTGATTCGAGAAGGAAAGCCTCAATAGTATGTGCAAGCCCTGTAGAATGGTGGGCATGGAACATCCGATGCCTATCAATAAATAACTCTGATTATCAATTGGACCGCTGACGATCGAAATCCCGTTGAAAGAAGCTAAGGGCAAATTAGAATAGTGAGCACAAGACGTTGCTTCGCTTATCAATGAGATTTATTCTAATCTTCTTTTAATTAATTTATTTTAATTTCAATTTCAATTATGGTGTAAACTACGACCAACTTGAGTTAAACTACATGCATGCGATGTAGGTAACTAAGTTCCTAGAGTTGGGCGCAGACCAATCTACGCAGATCGTGATAGAACTTATGGAGCCTTTATCTAGACGAGCATAATTGGACCGTTCATCTGCTACCATATGCCCCCGACTTGGGACATCGATACATGGATTGTAAAGGCTCGACAAGGTCACAATCCAATAGAACGTGAACGAGACTGGACGTTCATTTAACAACCTTCATATTAGACTTGAAGCAGCCACTATTGACTGCCTACTTGTCAACCACAAATTTTAACGAATGGGCATGATTGTAGCCTGAACTAAATGCAACTTAATTTATCTACTCAATAACTCATTATCTTCATTGGCTAGAAAGAATACGGAGCAAGTTGGGCAAGACTTAATCATCCAACCCCAGTGTGGATATGATCCAATCATCCATCACCTACCACCTTCCTCGACTTAAGTGGGAAGAGCCACAACCACCAAGTGGACGAGAATCGACAGTTTGATTGCCAAGTTTCATCCCAAATGCTGGGGGGAAAATCCTATTTTATGAACGAACATGGTTCGACCGTTCATTCGACAACTTTTGCCTTGACACGGTAAATGAAGTACAAGTCAAACGGGAGGAAATACGACTGCTCTCAACAAAAATCTCTAAGTCCCCAGAGCGCGGACTAGAGTACTCTAAGTCCCCGGAGCGTAGACTAGATTATAAACGATTCAACAAAAATCTCTAAGTCCCCGGAGCATGAACTAGAGTACTATAAGTCCTCGGAGTGTGGACTAGAGAATAAATGATTCAACAAAAATCTCTAAGTCCCCGAAGCGCGGACTAGAGTACTCTAAGTCTCCAGAGCGCGGACTAGAGTACTCTAAGTCCCCAAAGCGCGGACTAGGGTATAAACGATTCAACAAAAATCTCTAAGTCCCCGGAGCGCGGACTAGAGTACTCTAAGTCTCCGGAGTGTGGACTAGAGTACTCTAAGTCCCCAGCACGCGGACTAGGGTATAAACGATTCAATAAAAATCTCTAAGTCCCCGGAGCATGGACTAGAGTACTCTAAGTCCCTGGAGCACGGACTAGAGCATAAACGATTCAAAAAAAATATCTAAGTTCCAGAAGCGTGGACTAGAGTACTCTAAGTCCCCAAAGCGTGGACTAGAGCATAAATGATTCAACAAAATTCTCTAAGTCCCCGGAGCGTAGGCTAGAGTACTCTAAGTCCCCTGAGCACGGACTAGAGCATAAACAATTCAACAAAAATCTTTAAGTCCCAGGAGCGTGGACTAGAGTGCTCTAAGTACCCAAAGCGCGGACTAGAGCATAAAAGATTCAACAAAAATCTCTAAGTCCCTGGAGCACGGACTAGAGTACTCTAAGTCCCAGGAGCGTGGACTAGAGTATAAACGAGTCAATAAAAATCTCTAAGTCCCCGGAGCACGGACTAGAGTACTCTAAGTCCCTGGAGCGCGGACTAGAGTATAAACGGTTCAACAAAAATCTCTAAGTCCCCGAAGCGCGGACTAGAGTGCTTTAAGTCCCCGGAGTGCGGACTAGAGTATAAAAGATTTAACAAAAATCTCTAAGTCCCTAGAGCACGGACTAGAGTACTATAAGTCCTCGGAGCGTGGACTAGAGTATAAACGATTCAACATAAATCTCTAAGTCCCCGAAGCATAGACTAAATTACTCTAAGTCCCCGACTACGGACTAAAGTATAAATGATTCGATAAAAATCCCTAAGTCCCCGAAGCGCAGACTTGAGTACTGTAAGACTCAGAGGGCAGACTAGAGTATAAATAATTCAATAAAAATCTCTAAGTCCCCGGAGCGTGGACTAGAGTACTTTAAGTCCCTGGAGCATGGACTAGAGTATAAACGATTCAACAAAAATCTCTAAGTCCCCGACAATGGACTAGAGTACTCTAAGTCCCCGACTTCGGACTAGAGTATAAACATTCAGCAAAAAAACGACTACTCACGAGAAAACTCTAAGTCCCCGAAGTGCGGACTAAAGTAAAACGCAAATTGGGTGCGATTCGACTACCCGCCAACAAACTCTTATCCCCAGAGTGCGAAAATGAGTATAAACAAATAAATGACACTACACCACAAAGCTGTTTTAGGCACATCCCTATCCGCCCTATTTGATACGGCTCAAAGCCGTATCAAATTTGATACGGGTAAAACCCGTATCTAATATTTGATACGGCTTTGAGCCGTATCAAATTCGTGCCTATTTTCGCTGGAAAATCATACACCTTTATAAGCACGGTCTTCCCCAAATTTCCTTCCCTCGTTTTTTTTCGATCTCCCCCAAATTCTTCCCCTAACTCACGACCACGCCTCAATTGAGAAATTACCATTTGTTTTCGTCAAATCTGCAGCGACTAATTCCGGCTATTCTCTCGTTCTTTCTCCTTAAATTTTATCAGCCGCCTTTCTTTTTCCTTCACGTAATCGGTGCTTTCAGGTATTCTGATGTTGTTTATTTTCCTTTCCATGTATTAGTATTTTTTATTTATTTCTACTATTACGAGCATCACCATGTATTGCATCATAGCTTCAACATCAAAATTTGTTATTGAGTACATGAATTTATCTTCTTCGTTTTTTTTGCCTCCGTTCCCAAATTATTGTTTGAAAGGGAGATGTGATTGATGGTATGCGATGGTTCGATTGTTGAATTGGGTGATTGGTTTCGCGATTGTTTTTTGTAGTGGGAGAGGTGAGTTACGAAGTGATTTAATTGCGGTTTTTATTTTATTTTTTATTTTTTTGGGTATGGTTGTGATTGGCAGTGTTTGCTGAGGGGGGAGGTGATTGAATGTGCAGATAGAAGTTGGCAAATGGTGATAGTGAAGTTGAGGAAAAGGTTGGTTGGTCAGTAAAGTGTAGGGGAAGTAGCAGTTGTGGATGGCAGAAAGTAGGTTGGTCTGTGTATTTGCAATGCTACTGGATAGGGGTAATGTAAATCCAGTGTTGATGTTAGAGTGGAGATAACTTGATCGTTTCAGGCGGGTTTGGACAGTGGGATGAAGTGGTGTGACTACTGGTGAGGTTGTAGTGGAAGAAGAACTGAATAGCAGTGGGTAATTGTTGGTGCAGGGGGATGATGGAATTGTGAATGCAGTGGTATGGTGGGTAATTTGATGGTTAGAGAAGTTTGTATTGCTGTGGGTTTGTAGAAATGAAGTAGTGGATGGTCAAGGTGGTTTGGTGATCTATTGGGTGGTAAAGGAAGTGTTTGAATTGGAGAAGGGATTGTTTGCTGGCAGTACTTGGGTTGGTCATGTAGTGGGATGGTGTTGTCGAAGCAAGGAAGTGGTGTACGGGGATGATGGCAGATGATCAGGTAAACTGAAGTGGTTGTAGTTTGTATGTGAAGGCTTGTGCACTGTGCACTGGTGATTGTTGAACTGTTGGCAGGAGGGGAGTATGTTGAACTGTGAAGTTTGTATGATTGTTGAATGGTTGGAAGATTGTTGAATGTTTGGTAATTGATAGTGTGTAACGTTGAGGCAAGTAGAGTCAGTGAAGTGGCAAGGAGGTTAGATGAAACAGTGTGTAATGGTATGAATGGTTGCATAGTTCAGAAGTGTGAATTGTTTCAGTGAAGTGAGAAGGGGTAATGAAGTTTGAGGATATGCACAGAGGCAAATGTTTGTGGAGATGATGGCAAGGCAGTTTTAAGTATGCCAGTGAATGTTGTTTTGGTAACAGGGGTTGTGATGGTATGTGCAGTAATGTGTGATGGTTTTGACATATTAATGGTTTTGACATTGTTGTATAAGTGGATAAAATTATTGTTAGTGGCGCAAGCCAAGTATCAGGAGAGGGGTAATGCATAGACATTACTTCGGTGCTACAAAATGGCACCGTTGTAATGGCAAATTTTTTGGAAACAGTTTGGTGCTAATGTTTAAAATAAACCCTATATTTTGAGTTCCATTTATTGAAATTTAAATAGTCCATATATTTTGCCTTTGAATTCCTCATCGAATAAGTTCTCTCATCTAGAATTAGCTTCGATTTGGTATTTTTATTTGTTTCCTTGTGCTCAAAAATGTGTTTATTTCTTTTCTTCCAGATGTAATATATAGTGGTGACGGTAAAGCACGAGGCAAGACGCATAATTTGATCAGATCAATTTCATCTTCAAGATTGAGGGGTAACACTTCGTTGCTAAGTTTAATTTTATCTTTAGCAATGTCTGTATATATCTAGAGCATATTTGGATATACTCATAATTTATATTGTGTATAAATTGCTCAGTAATGACAATTAGTAAGTCAATCAATTTAATTAAAAAAAGAGAAATGAAATGTTTCCAACTCCTAAAGTATTCTCAATTAATTGCATAAGTTTTAGAGTAGAGAAATGAAAGAGGTTTTTTCTTTAAATGAAAGAGTGAAAATACGGTTGGGGTTATGTTAATGATTCAAATAATGAACTAACAAACATTAAAGAAGTAGAGATTGACTGACATCCCATGCATTTTGTAAAACTTTCCTTGTGAGAAGTGAGAAACTATATTAGTAAGTGCATAGTTAATTTTAATCAAAGAAAGAAAAAATACGTCTGATAATTAGAAACATGTCTTGTACTTCTGATATTTCTTTGCAGGGAGACTCTAGGATAGTTAATGGAATTAGTTATCTAGATGTATTATCAAACACAGACCTAGGCACATTAGTTACATTATTTGTGTCCAAATCAACAGATGCTCTAAATTTTTTCAAAAACATTTTTTGGGATAGCTTTATTTGTATTGCCTATAGCAATATAAAAATGTTAAGTACTAGCTAGGTGTAATTTACTGTGTTATTCAAAATCTTCATTTTAACCATCCATAATCACAGTTAACCATTTTGCTAATCAAAGCTAGCTATAGTAAAGTGATACCACAGTTCTTTTATTAATGGAAAATATCTATGATTATGTTTATCAAGAAGTAATACAGGAAAAAAAATGTATTTCCCATGATAATAAAATCATCAGTACTGTAACTACTTATTGTATTGTCAACTAACTATAAAATTGTTCATCTTGGCCCTATTAGAAAATTAATGACTCGTATGAATGGATAAAACCCCAAAAAAGTCATGATATAAATTCATAAACTTATGGAGCATTCCATTGACTGCAAAAATGGTGAAGCAACTCACCAAAGCATATAGGAAATCATGGATTTGTAGAAGCAATGGCATCAGATGGTTAGTTCATGCAAATGCCCAGTTAGCCCCCATGTTCTGTTAAATATGATATAGGAGGGCAGTATGTCTTTCAGCATAGACAAACAATGGATAAATGAATCAGATCTAAGATCTACATACTATATAGACGGGGTGCAGAAGTTCATTAGTTTTGTTGAAGAAAACGGTGGTAAGAAAGGATTGTATTTATGCCCTTGCACCCGGTGCAAAAATATGAAGACGATCAAATTAGATGACATTCATTTTCATTTGCTTAGATGGGGTATTATCCAATTGTATACAGCGTGGTATTTTCATGGGGAAAAAGGGGTGGAGATGGAAAAACAACAACCAGTTAGTCATGGCAGAACTACTGCCGAGTCTGAACATATTAGGATGGAAGATCTGGTCAATGATGCAGATAGATTTCATCATTTTCAACCTACAAATTCGTTGCCTGATCATGCTAATGTTGGAGAGCAGTCCACTAATTATCCAGATTGGCAGGCCAATGAAAGTAAGAAGTATAAATCGCTTTTTGGTAGCGTAAAAGAGCCGCTGTATCCTTCATGTTTAAAAGGGATTACGAAGCTGTATGCCATTGTGAAACTGAATAGCTTGGAGACCCAATACAGCTTTTCAGATAATGGTATGACTGCACTTCTCGAACTAATAAAGGAGTTACTCCCCGAAGGTAACACGCTGCCGACAAAGTACTCCAACGTAAAGAAGATCATTAAGCAAGTTGGGATGAATTACAAAACTTATGATGCATGCATCAATGATTGCATATTGTACTAGAAAGATGATGCGAACAAAGTTTCTTGTACAAATTTAGAGCGAGTGGCAAGGATAAAAATTATAAGGAAGCAGAAACAACGTATTACAGAGTCATTCAACAGATACTTGAGTTGGATTACACTGACTTCAAACAAACAGTTTTTTATTGTGATTGGGTAAAAGTCGAGGATAAGGTCAATGGTTGCAAAATAGATCCCATTTCAAACCTCATCATGGTAAATTTAGAGAAATTGAAGAACAAAAATAACGTGAATGACGAGCCATTTATTCTTGCATCAGAAGCGAGTCAAGTTTTCTACTCAAAAGATTTAAAAAATAATGGATGGTCTGTGGTCTTGCATACACCAAAACGGTTGACTACAAATGTGGATGACATTGAGTTCCCTACCGTCTATCAATCAGCTTTTGAAGACAATGAAAAATTAGAAGACCTTACCAAATCCATATGTTAACTTATTAGTATTCGTACATCACATGATTGTGTGTCTATATATTTTTAATTGTACGATTGTGTGTATGTATGTTTTGAATATTTTATCCATTCCAATGCAATTCCAGGTGTTGTCACTTAATAATTTTGTATGGGAAAGTGTGTTATATTATGGAGTGTTGACATTGATACATTGATACATCTATAATTATTATCGTGACTTATTAAAATAATTAGTAATATTATATTTTGCAGAAAACTATGTCACAAAATCCACCATCTTCACATTCGTCATGTTCAGAGGCGAAGAAAGTTGATCAAAACTTACTTGGTATTCCGGTCTCAGATAACGCTGGAAAAATCGCTACTACGCTCGGTAAACTAGTAAGAGCTCATGTGCCGATATCATATATAAGTTGGAATAAAGTACCTGCAATATACAAGGACAACGTTTGGAACGAATTGGTGGTAAGTATCCTTATCTGTTTGACAACAACTATTTCATTCAATAGCCTTATGGTTTCAACTCTTTGCACAACATTTAATTTAATATATTTTTTGCAGAAAATTTATGAGCTCGATCCGCTTTCAAAGGAAATGTTTTTAAGGAGAATGGCCGAGGCTTTTAGGAGATACAAGAAAAACTTGAGAGTAGTTTATTATGACCCTTTCAACAATGATGAAGAACAGTTGAAAAATTGCCCACCTACAGTTGCTCAAGAAGATTGGGCAGAGTTCGTAAAAAATGAAGCAATGCCTGAAGCGAGCGGAAGAAGTGAGGTATGCAAAAAGAACAGAGCATTGCTCAGTTATGCTCATCATGTAGGACGTAAAAGTCACGCTAAAATAGAACAAGAAATGGTAATTTATATTCATTTTCATTCAAATGACTTACACATTGTGATTGGATATTCATGTCGTTGCATCAACTTGTATTGCAGATCGTTGCTAGTCCATCAACAAATATCAGTCGTCGTCAAGTATGGGAGAAGACACATAGGAAAAAAGATGGTAGCATATCAGATGCCACTTCTCCATACTTTGTAAGTTAAACAAATATTAACTTGCATATTCTTTAAAATTCCTTATTCATGTAAGTATTATCATATTATAGGATCAAATTGCGAAAGCGAAGGAAAAGATCACTGATAGTGATGAAGAAAAATTGATAGTGGATGAAGACATCTTATCACAAGTGCTTGGTAAGGATGCAAGGGGTAGGAGCCGCGGTGTTGGGACCGTTATACCAAAGACTAAAGTTAAGGCTTGTGCCATTGCACAGAAACGACTCCGACATGTTCATGGCGAGCAGGATGAGTTGAAAATGAGGGTGGGAAGTTTGGAGAGTACGGTGGGAAATTTGTCTGGGCAAATGGAGGTTTTGATCAACATGGTGGGCAATATTGAACTAGGAATTCGTGCACCGGTCAATTCTTCTGATGGAGAACGCGCCACACAATTCAATGCTCCTGAATTCATTGCTTCGCAGTTCCAGGATCCGACCAATGTTACGAACAATCAAAAATGTGAGGGCTTTCAGAGAAATCGCTTTGATTGTTAATAATTCTTCATAATATGTAATTGCATCCTTTGCAATTTTCTCAAAGCAATTAACTGAATTCCCCACATTGTCAAAAATATTATCTATATTATTCAGGTGCCTTCTACTTGACATTCTAGCATGGAATATTATCTATATTATTCATTACAGTATTAAAGTCGCCTAGTAAAACTCACGGAATATTACATTTTTTTACCGATCTCTATAAGTTTAATCCAAAGGTTATCCCTTTCAGATTCAAAAATACAGGCATAAATATAAGTTTAATCCACAAGAAGACATTTCGTGTGTGTGCATTTAAAAAATATATTGTGTGTTTGTTCTGTTTGATTTTTGTGTGTGTTTATTTTGTGTGTGCGCATTTTAGAAAAAAAAATATTGTGTGTTTGTTCAATTTTTGTGTGCATTTTGTTGTGTGCTTGTTTTCCCTGTTTGTTTTTGCATTGGCATTTGCATATTTTGTTATATATAAAAAATTCGCACAATCTCAATTTAAAAAGAAAAAAAAACTCATTCCATTTTCAAATACACTTGCATTTTTCTTCTTTACATACTTTTACACTTGCATTGTTTCAAATACTCCTATGTGCAAATACACTGCATACCACTCACAACAACATCCATAAACAACTCTCTGTTAGCTTCCAGTCATCACCTTCTCCCCATTTCAATACCAAACAACTGCTTTCTCATAGCAACCAAGCAGCTTACCTCCCTATCCCTCCTCTAACCATTTTCTCAAACACACTTCTACCATCTCCTGTTCAACACTTCTGCATGTGCCATCATTCAACTACTGCTTCAAACCACCCTGCCTTGCCATACATAACAACTCCTTCATTACCCCCTTAACCACCTACAGTTCATTACCATTTCCAACTACTTGCTCCTTGCCTCATTTCCTTAATGTATAAAACATAAAATATGAACGCACACATGTGAAAGGGAAAATTGACTCCTGATTGCTAGTTGAACTCAAGATTGATTATTTGTTAAGGTAACAGCAAGAAATCAACAACAATTGAGGCATAATAAAGATTTTCAAGAGCTTTGTTTGGCGACGGAATTTGCAGCCAGCTAAATTCTAAACCCTATTTTATTTTGGATGTTTTCTCAATTTAGCTAACATTCGAAATCACCGCAAAATCAAAACCTCTTTATGAACACAAACACGTGCGCGCGCACTTACATATATGTGTCTGTGTATACATGTATATAGACAAATTTGTACCATGCTGATACTATACGTGATTTTTATATTGTGCAATTTCAAATGCCGCCAATCATTTTACATTTTTAAAGGAAAATGGTTGCACAAAATATTCTTATATTGTAGTGGTTTAGTAAATATCGAATCAAATCTACATGTTAGAAAAATGCCTTTTTGTTAAATTGGAGCTAATATTTGATAGAACTTGCCTACCTGTTCTTGATAGTAGCATGCATGAGTTAACATGCCATAAATTTCAAAATTTCATTATGAAGGACAAAAACAAAAAAATGAAGTCGAACCACTCTATGTTCTGTATTATTAACTTCTCCAGCAGATTCAGTATGAAGAGCACTACTAAGTGCTTTTTTTCTTCTTTCTATAGTTATGCCATATGCACTACTTCATTCAATTCCACTACATCCCCTTCGAGCTTGCCTCTACATCACCAAACCAACAAACAAGTTCCTTTCACAAACGTCGCTGCTCTCTGATCATTCTGCCTCAAACTTCCGATCACATAACACCCATCTCTGTTCTAGTCAGCACACCCACCTGACTACTACTGCACATCAAATATTTCAACATCAACACCAGTGCATCTGGCCTCTGCACAACTACCATCACTTCAAACCCAAAATAAAAACCCCAAAATTTCTTCGACAACAACTGTGCTTACTTCACTGCCCACTCCCATTACTTCAACTACAACAGCGCCTCGTTGCAAACCTGTTCCACAACAGTTCAACCAGCCATATCAACATACACTAGTCAGACCATCTTCCTCTGCACTCGACTGCCTGTCGAACCTGTGCAGTTAATGCCCCGCTATATCCCCGCTATAACTCCGATATATCTTATAGCGGATTCATACCGCTACGATTTTTCCATATATCCCCAACATGTAGCCTTTCCGCTTTAATCCCCGCTATTTCCGCTATATCCCGTTATTTCCGCTATTTCCGCTATATCTTCTATAAAAAAATTGGATTGAAAAATGATATTTATACGCTATAAAAATTATGAAATTAATTAATTTCATTGAAATTTTGATATATGTTTAGAAATGATAATACTCTAATATTCTACTAAATTAAATTAAGTTATATAACAGTTTTACGTTCATTTACAATAAATTTGCACATATTTTTATTTAAAATTATTTTTGTATTAATTATAATTCAATTGAATGTTAATTTTTCACATAATTACTATCTATATATTTGTAAAAACAACAAGTATGGAATTTATATGCTATTTTAGAGTAATCCGATATATCCCGCTATATCTTCGCTACATCCCCGCTATGACTTTTTGCACCTCTACCGCATTGAATCCACCGAGCGCATTAACTGCACAGTGTCGAACACCATACTTCACTGATAAACCATCCTAATCTACCTGTCTTTTGTACTACTATATATTACACACAATATACTTCTCAAACTATCTTTTGTACTACTATAATTTATACCCATTTTTATGTTTGCAGGTAGAATCAGGAATGATCTTTATGCAATCTTTGGTGCTAGCTAATTTTATTTGGTTTAGCAAAAAGTGTAGCAAGAGACTTGGAGTAATTCATTTGCAAAAGGTTAAGCCAGAGACACTGTTATAGATGTTATACTCTGGGTTCTATTGAACATCTTAAGGTCTTGTATTGATATTGTGACTTGTGTAGCTCTTGTTTTGAGCTTAACTTCATATTTGTACTAAATGCTAGTATGTACTATTTTTCATGTTATGTAATGATAGTGTTAAGTTATTATGCACTGCAATGTGGATTATTGAATCATTTGAATGTGCACTGTCTATAATATTATTTGTTTTCTAATATCATTTGAGTGATGAATATTGTATATGTATGTGTAATTGACTACTTAGATACGGCTTCTGGCCGTATCTAATGAGACAGTTAGATACGGCTTCAGGCCGTATCTAATTGATACATTAGATACGGCTAATAGCCGTATCAAATTGATTAGCTCGCCAAATTTTGATACGGCTAAAAGCCGTATCTAATAAGATTAGATACGGCTTTTAGCCGTATCAAAATTTGGTTTATGGTGTAGTGTGAGTGTGGTTTGAGCAATCGATATTCCATAAACTCCAACTTGGACTCGACAAGAGGAGTATAAACTCACTATGGATTGAATTCGACCATCCATGAACTAAATCTGCTAACCTAAGACTGGGGGAAGGAGTAAAAACTACTAAAAGTTGAATACAATAGCCCATTATAGCTCTGGCTTGGTGTTCTTTACAACTTAAGGTGACGACTGTAAGGAGGCCTCAATACAAAACCAATCGGAACGACATCTGAAGTTACGGGTGACTGACTACATCGTACCATCAGATCGAGGGTCAATATCGATTTGCACCAACCACAAATGGATGTGACCTAAACGTCCATCGAATAACTCCGGTCACCAGAGTAGGAGAATAAACCATGAAGACTAGATCATTAATTCTCCAACACCCTCCTTCGATCCGTCGGGAGGAGTATGAGACCGGATGAGCATGACCCGACGACACCTAAGCCAACTCTACCCTTAGATCTGATTATAGAATATGAATCAAAGTGGACGTGGTTGACCGCCTAGTGCCCAAATCATGCCCGAAATCTAGTGAAATATCGAAGTATTCCCCCCAGAAGGAAAAACAAGAATACAATCCAGGATAGGAGAGACTCAGCCTTCAATCGACTAACCTGATCCCACGATTCAACAGGAAAGAGCATAAGGCTAAGGTGGACATGGCTTGCCTTCCTACTATCAACATATGCCTTGGACTTAGGGGCATGAGAGAGAAACAAGATGAATGTGAACCGACCATTCATTGATCAACTTTAAGTCTTTAGAACCTAGGTGGGAGTATAAACATGACCGTGAAGAGATTCGACCGTCAATGTAGTACATTTATCAACCTGAGATCGAGGGTAGAGGTGTGATTATCCAAAGAATGACTATGGTACCTCAATACTATGACTCATATCCAGTGTTTACAATGACTCGAGGCTAAGACCAAAAGGATGCCTAAAGATAGAATCATCGAATCGATGCCTAAGCTCATGGGCAACTGACTATCATTCTAACCTGAACGACGAGCAACAGATCATGAGTACATTGAATGGAAAGCACATTACTCGAATACAAAAGCAGATGCTAACTCAAAGTAAGAGCCAACTATACAACTAAGCACAACACGAGGCTGAACCATACTCGACATTTGATTTGATGCGCTCCTTTAAGCCTGATCTTCAACCATCGCAGATAATCGCTAAAAGCGTCTACAACCCATCATTATCAAATTCAATAAATCATGACAAGACTCTAGGATTTGATCAGAGTAACCATCATTATTGACCATCCTAACTAGATTTCACGTTGATTATTACACGAAATGGTTATTCTTGAACTCAAGGAATCCAAGACTGCACCTACTGAGTTCACAATCGACATTACATTCAGCCATGGCGACCCATCATAGGTACTGAAGATTGGATCACAGCTCAATGCAACAATGATGAAGGAATTAGCTGGCTTTCTTTGATGTAGAGTCTTGATGTGTTCACTTAGACCCATTCTGACATGTATGGAATCTCGCCGTTTATTATGAGCCATGCATTGGATAACGACCCAAGGCATATCCCAGTGGAACTAAAGTAACGCGGCATGGATCTAGAGGGATTTTCTACACTTAAAGAGGAGATGGATAAACTCAAAAACAATAGGTTTACCCATGACGCCTTCTACCCGAAATGGGTATCCAAACCAATTCTTGTGTTAAAAGCTAATGGAAAGCGGTGGACATGCATCGATTACTCATACCTGAACAAGGTGAACCAAGAGAAAAAACCTCCACTTTCAAAGATCGACCGGCTAGTGGACTCAACTGTTGGACATGAACTACTTTCATTCATGGATGAGTACTCTGAATGCAAACAGATCCCGATGCACAATCCCAATCTAGAACACACCAACTTCATTACTGACCTGGGGTTATATTGCTATGTTGTAATGCCATTCGGATTCAGACTAAAGGATGCTAGTGCTACTTAGAAAAGGTTGGTCAACCGAATGTTCAAAGACTAGGTCAGGCGATCAAGGGAGGTATATGTTGATAACATAATCGCGAAGTCAAGAAATTAAATAACCTCATCGATGACTTGGAAGAGATATTCAGTTCTATCTAAAAATATGGAATGAAACTCGGTCCCTTGAAATGCTATTTCGGTGGTGCGTCAGGGAAGCTCCTGGGTTTGATGCTCAACTCTCGTGGAATCAAAGCCAATCCTGAGAACATTCAGGAAATCAAAGACATCTAGGTACCAAAGACAATCAAGTAGGAGATGGAAAAGGAATTTTGAATGGACACAAGATTGTAAAGACGCATTCCAAGCTTTGGTGAACCACTTAGAGAGACTTCCCATCTTGTCAAAGCTGGTGGATAACAAAGATTTATACATCTATTTAGCTATATTGGTACATTCCATAAGCGCTGCAATGCTATGTGAAGAGAACTGGATCCGAAGATCGATATATAATGTAACCAAGCGATTGAAAGTTACTAAGAGAAAACTACCCAAAGCCACAAGAGCTCACGCAATGCCTATTGATTTTATCGCAAAAGCTCCGCTCTTACTTTCAGGCTCACCCCATTAACATCTATGCCAACCAGCCGTTGTGATAGGTCATACAATGACCTAAGACGTTTGGAAGACTACTCAAATGGAATATCGAACTAAGCCGATTCCATATCACTTATTTCCCTCGAAGGGCTATCCAAGGATAGAAATTAGCAGACCTCATATCTAAATTCACCACATTAGACGACTATTCGAAGAGCAGTGGAGAACCGACCAACATATGGAAAATGTACATGGATGGAGCATCCGATGACAGGTGTTCTGGCGCCGGAGTGTGTAATGACTCCTAAGGAACGATCAATCTGCTATGCCCTGAAACTCGACTTCCCTACAACAAATAGCGAAGCTAAGTATGAAGCATTGATCGCCACACTCAAACTTGCTAGAGAACTGGGAATGGAAACTTTACATATCTTTTGTAATTTTTGGTTAGTAGTATGCCAAGTCAGGGAAGATTATCTTGCTAGGGGGCAGCGTCTTGCTCCTTATCTCAGCTAAGTCCAATAGCTACTAGCCGACTTCGAGTATTACACCATTACACACATCCTCAGAGAACAAAATGAAAATGCCGAGTCACTGGCGAAGCTGGCCAGTTCTAGGGATGCACAACAAATAGACTTTGTCCCAGCTGAAGTATTTAATATTCCAAGCATTGACAGATGGAGATCGACTAGTCCTTGGAGACAAAGCCAGAAAAGGAGTCATGGATGACACTTATCAAAGACTATCTACAATGGGGAATTCTTCCTAAACGGAGGAATGAAAAATGACATATCCTCCTCAAAGCTTCATGCTGCATCATCCAAGAAGGAGTCATGTATAGAAAGGGCTTTCTCCATTCCCTTGCTTCGGTATATCACCCATGATGATACCAAATGAGTCTTGAGAGAAGTCCATGAACAAGAATGCGGTGATTGCACCAGGGGGAAAACCCTGACAAAGAAAATACTCCGCTACGGATATTACTGGCCAACTGTAAATCGAGATGCACCTGATCATGCTAGACAGTGCGACGAGTGCTAAATGTTTGCAAAAATTCCGAGAGCCCCGCCAATGGAAATTACTCAAATGGGCAGTCCATAGCCGTTTTCCACTTGGGGCATTAACATCATCATAGCAGTTGATTACTTCACCAAAGGGGCTAAAGCAAAACTTTTAACCACGATCACGACGAAGAAAATAATCAACTTCATTGTCCGGAACATCATCTGTCCTTTTGACCTTCCACGAACCATTATAACTGGTAATGAAGCCCAATTTGACAGTGTTAAATTTAAAAATTATGTCGTTGGCATCATATTGAAAAGGGATTTGCGGTAGTTGCTCGCCTCAAGCAAATGGATGGGTTGAAGCTGTGAACAAAATCATAAAGTCCGTTCTGAAGAAACATTTGGATAAGGCTAGAGGAAAGTGTATCGACGAACTCTTATCAGCATTATGGGCATACAGAACCATCCACAAGTCCACGACTGACCATACTCCATTCACCATTGCCTACGGCTCCGAGGCCGTCATCCCTGTAGAACTTGAAGTCCCCTCTCATCGAGTGACTTTTTACAACCCCTATTTCATTATAAAATAATATATAAACAAGGAACCACAATCCAATTGCAATTGAACTAGAAGGAATTGGTGGGCATCCGGGAGCTAATGACAAGAACATATACCTGAACATGCACGTGTATATTCAAAAAATTTGACTTCTTGAAATCGACAAAAATTGAATTTTCACTTGGAGTTATTAAAGAAAAGACTGGATCAGATAGCCAAAGCTTAGCAGTCCTGTAGAACCGAACACAGATAGCAACCTGGTGGAATACAATCCTGAATTTATACTATTGGAAATCAACCAAGTGTCATGACGATCAAAGAGGGATACAACACTTTGGGAGGATAAACTGGAAGGATAACGATTATTCAGGAAACTGGATGGATTTCTTTCTGGCGACTCTAACTTGCTTCGATTCAAAGCACATCATATATGAAACAAGACGTACTTTGGGGGCAAGTGCTATTCGACCTTTTGGTCTGGCTTATTCAAACTGCTTGGACAAGTTAGACTGGGCTGTCATCGAGGAATACAACCCGGAGAGACGATTATTAGGCTCAGAGATCAAGCGCAGGTAATAATATGAAGCGACGATCAACCAAGGCTAATGGATAGACTCACTAGAATATTCTAAGCTGGAATAATGCCTCCTCTAGGCGGGGATTCAATGCATATCCCTTTCCTTACGGGATCGGTACATATCCTCAGTTAATGTCCCAAACATGGTAAGATCGATATAGAGTGACAAGGAAGGCCCCATGAGGCTACATTCCAAGTTTCAAGTCATTTGGAGTTCGTATGCTCAAGTTATGGGCAAAATACTTCACCTACCAAAAGGGATCGGTATAAAAAGAGATCGCTATAAAAGGGATCGGTATAAAAAGGGATCATCCATATTCAGCTTTCGCTACATATTGCAACAATGATCGGTCAATAACTCAAAATATACATATGCTATCAACATGAATCTTGGAGTATAGTCTAATTAGGATATGTGGAACACCCCATAGGGATCGCATGGCATTTGGAGCAAGTTGGAAGGATCGGTACCTATCCCTCTAGAGGGATCGGTAGAAATCAGAATTCAAGCAACACTACTTCACAGAAAATGCGATATCTCACAAACCGCATGTCGGAATTGCACGAAATCTGGAGAGCAAGTAGCTAACATCATGGGGAATCCCACAAAGGGATTGCAGCCCATTTAGAGGCATTTATAGGGATCGGAACTGATCCTTATTGTGGGCCCCAATAGGCCTACAAATTCTTGGATCGCCTTGTCTTGGTCTCCTGAACCTTCTGCCAAAATTTTGATCCAATCCATGCACGTCTTCTCCTATAAATACAGCAGACATGGCATCAAAAAAGGGATCCTGCTTTCTATATGGAGGCACTGCCATTTGTATTCTTCACTTTTGTACTAATGGATCCCAACTGATCCAAAAATTCTTGTAATCATAATCAACTGAAAGATCAATAAAAATATGAAGTGGACGTAGGCCAAGATTGCCGAACCACTATAAAAATCTGTGTGTTCATTTACTGTATTTTGTTTCACTTTTAAATTCATTCTTTATTTAATCTCCATGAGATTCTATGGGTGTTGATGGCCATTTTTGGCGTCAACAACTGCCATTCTTAGTAAAGCTTCCTTAGGCTGAATGGGGAAGCACTTCTTTGTTCCCACTGAGATCAACCTTGACTTGAGGAAACTGAGTTCTGAACCCTAAGTAAGTCTTTTTTTCCATTCATTTTTTTCTCCTTTGCTTAATCCCTTCCATGAGAGAGGCTTCTCTTGACTCTGCCATCGTTAGCCTCAAGATGCATAGAGAATACTTAGAATGGTTAAGGAAAGCTGATGCCATCAGATAATTAAAGAACATGGTAATTTATAGCTCAAACTATGATGGTGGGGAGGGGTGCCCCAACAACAAAGCGAACAAAAAAGAAGCATGATTATTCAAAGATCACATGTGTGGATCCTAAAGTTGGGCTAGTTACCAATGAGAACTAGGGCTCCGATGACATAAATAAGGGTAAGGAGTTTGGGGAGTTGCAACAGTGCAATTTTGATAATCTTAGTGATGTAGTGCCAGAGCCTTAGTGGGAATCCTTTAACCTAATACAACGGGTTGATGTCTTAGTCCAATGGCGTGGGACTCAAGCTATCACATGAGATACTGATGAGAGTTCCAACTTGGGTAATGTAAGGAGAGCTATAGGTGCTAGTCATTGGTGGAAATGTATGTCCTTCCTCCAATCCCCATCTTGCTTATGATCTTTTGTATCCCAATTATGAGATGTGCCATTGGGAATGGCCCACTCCAGGACCAATCACTCTAGTACGGGTAGCTCGGTCCCATCTTACCCGCCCCTTGTCAGAAGGCAAGGCCTGATTGGTTCAAATGATAGTTAATTTACATATGTTTTTCCTCTTATTTTCTACATTTTAACTTACCATTTCTTCTTTTTGTTTCAATAACTAACGATATCAACTTTGGTGCCTTTGACTCCACCACCCAAACTGCCATAACTTGTGTGTCCAAGACAACCATTACCAACATAGAAATCATTGAAGTGCTTACGAAGACCCAAGCGATGTGTCCCGCACTATATTGACAATAGAAGGAAGAAAAGTGGCCAGAGAGGTGACTCCTTTTCTCCTGAGGTTAATGCTCCTTACTCCAAGCTACCTTTTATTTATGATTTAGAGGGGTTAGTCGTCGCGGACGAGGCGACATCGATGGGGCAATTATTTCTAAGCTTTGGATCCCTACTATCTGGACTGCAAGTTGAAGGATTTTCAACTTATGTCCATTAAGACACTATTGTGCCTACATCGACCTTGAGCTAGTCGGAGCCGACACCCCTTAAAGTCCATGGAGAACGTGTACACTCGAGACAACCTACTAATAAGTTTCCAACCTTGATTTTCCTTTGTTTCTAATTGTATTTTTCTAACATGGGTTGTTTATAGTACATAATGCTCCATCCACATGTGGGGTTAGATCCAAAAATTCCAATAGGACGTTGAGGGCAAAGAAGGGGCCCAAATGTTAGTTGAGGGTGTTTTAATGGTAGCCAAGGCTGAGGCAAGCAAGGCAAAAAAGATAGTTAAGGCGGTTGAGAAGGTGGCAAAGGCCTAGGTCGAGGCGAAGGGAAGGTAGAGAGGAAGATTGAGGACATCATAGAAAAGTTGGTGAAGGCTAATAAGGAGGATGAAACTCGTAGGACTGACCTGGTCATGCATTTGGTTAATGCCGGACGTTTGATGACATGGAGGCCGCCAGGGTGAAGGAGGAAAAGTGGAAGAACTGATTAAAGAACATGGTCAAGTTCGTATTCAAGGAAAAACTAACACCTTCCACTTTCCCTTAGTAGCTTCAGTTCCGAAGCCCTTGCCAAGAACCGGCCTCTGGTGGCGATATAGATGGAGATAGTGAGACTAGAAATGTCAATCTTTTTGACTTAGGAGCAGATAGACTCCTTAACCTGGTCGGTTGGTGAGTCGTCTTTGTAGATATCTTTTCTTTTTGTAGATATCTTTGTAGAATTCTTGTCTATTTTATGATTAGTAAGGTAGCATATTTTGATAATCCAACATAATTTATGTATTATTTGCACTTGAGTGTTATCACAAAATAGATAAATAATAGTGTATAACCATGAGCCAAGTGGCGAGTGTGGTCCATTTATAGGAATCATATACTTAAATGAATTCACTAGGTAAGTAGTATGATTGAGATGGGTAGTGACTGTAGCCCGTGCATGTCAATTATGTACTTAGATGAATATTACAAATGAATGTTTACCTTTAAAGATGGGTTGGGCTTGTAAGTGATCCTGGATACGAGCGTTTGTTGTTCAGCCCTGCTATTGCTGAAAATGGAGGTGGGCGTAGGGTTTCCAAACCTAGTTTGTTGTTCTATTGTTGGGCGATCCTAACATGTACCAAAGCATTGAGTGGCGGGGGTTCTTTAGGGTGAAATGCTACAAGGTTGAGTGATGGGAAATCCTAGCATGAATTAGAGCACTGAATGGCTCGAGGGTTCTCCTGGATAACATGCACTCGGTTATTAAGGTGCTCAGCTTATTTTTATGTAGGTGCACTATAGATGTCGAACTTTAGAATCGCTTGGGGTAATAGCATTAGTATCAACAGTATTTCCCCATCTTGCAAGAGGGATGAGTGTCATCATGGGTAACAGAATTGGGACCATGGAAGTTGCGCCATTCAGTCTATGATGCACCCTGGCACAAAGGGAAGAGACGTCACAACCAAACTTAATGGCGTAGTTTGTCAGTCCCGAGAGAAGAAATGAATGCACAATAATTCACCCTCGTTAGATAGACTTCCAATGAGGAGTGAAGCGTTGAATTGATCATGTGGTCCTTGGCAGAGTAGCCGACTATCCCTAAAGAGGGAAGTGGGCACATGATAACTCACTCTTATTTGATAGCCTTGGTGATTTGTGGGGACAGAATTGGATCTAAAGTCGCTTCATTTTATTTTTTAAAATGATAATTTTTTACACTCTTTGCCTTGTAATACAGCTTGTATTCATATGTGATAAGCTCGAAGGTGCTTAGTATTCCAAGTACGAAGTACATGCGTTCCATCTTGGTGAGAGAGGTAGTAAGCGCCATTTGACAAGATTGACACCGATGACATAAACCCCTCCAAATTTGGTCCAAGCACTCCTTCAGCTTGGTTTTTTGTGTTTGCGAATACCTGGCAAAGAAATAGATTGTTGACAATGAATAGCCGGAGCTTTACACTAGAGTTGTAGTGTTTGGCTATTTTCCTTTTATAGGTTTCAGTGCATAGTTCGGCTTCAGCTCTTCATTCTTCTAAAGTTTCGAGCTCGAGTTTGAGTTGCTCGTCGTATTTTTCAAGCTCATATGTTAGACGCTAAGGAAATGGTGTAACAACCCTCATATTTAATGATAGGATATTTAAATAATGAATTTAAAATTGAATTTACAATCGATGGAACATCTATTATACTTGATTTTCCAAAGACAAATGAATTGGGTCTCAAGAAACCTATAGTCGAGACCGCTTTTTCGACGTGAGGTAAATAAGTATAAATTAAGGTATGTTTGGAGTCAAAAAGTTTTTAAATTGAATAGTGATTTCTAGAAAGGAGTGAAAATTGACTTTGGGCTAAGGCCCATGAGCTAGCTTATAAATTAGCCTACTCTTCATGTCTTTACCTCATTTCTCATTCATGTTACTTTCTCTTCTCCTCATCTAATTACTTAACATAATTACTCCATAATCCACTCTGAAACCCAAGCCCTAAATCCAACCAAATCTCCCTTAGAAAATTCCTAAATTCATGAAAAAAATCATTACAATTCTAATCAGGGGAAGACTCACCACCTTATGAGATTTGGTTTAAGTAATAAATAAATTACTTACTTGAATATACGTATACATATATGTGAACGAGCGGGTATGTGTATACATATATTTGAGATTATATAATAATTAAATAATTCATGTTTTGTAAGAAGAATTATTAATGGTAGTTGTATATTTTCATATTTATAATTATAAATATAAATTTTGTAAATATGTACAAAATTGTATAAAATCAGGTTTGCAAGCTTCTCAGCCATAGCGATCATCGTGTGCGCTAAGTTGCATGAGAATATACTAGGCCAAGTAATTGCTCCGGTGATGTTCAAAACGTGGTTCATATAGTTGATGTGTGTTTTGTGTTCATGTGTATGAATAAGTATGCACAAGTGAGTATATTGGCACATGCTTGAGCAATGCACAAGGCAAAAGGGCCGATTGAGTTCGTTTTGCCATAATAGAGAAGGCCAGGTCGCTAGAATTGCCCGTTGAACTCTATGCTTGTAAAGAGTGAGTTTTTGTGTCGAAATTGGTTTTCAAAACCATAAGATTCAAAATATCAATCGATGGACTATGGAGGGGGTCGACGGGGGTGAAGGCAAGCTAGGTGTGTTAGACGACTTATCGGATGGAGCATCGGAGGAAATGAGGCTTGATTCGGTGATCAGTGGCATGTTTTGCACCTAACGTGGACTTAACTGCCCAGGAAAGGCTACCACCGGTCGACTACCGATTGACCAGTGGTGCACTAATCTGAGAAGTAAATCCCTGGCTAGGTACAATTTGAGTTAGGATTTTTTCCTTTTTCGGGCATAGGTTCAAGCGAAGCCTTGGGGCCACTTCGGGGAAGGCCATGGGCTACTTAGGGAGAAGGAAAGCCAAGTGAACCTCAGGGTTCAAATGTGAATGTTAAGCGATTCCTTTAGAATCAATAATGGTCAGGCATGAGATCGGTATGATGACTGGTCACACAATCAAGTTTGATGAGCATGTACAATCGAGCGGAGTAAATTCATACCTTTGAGGGTTGATCTCGAGGTATGTGTAATTGATGAATTATATCAGTCTTATATTAGTGACCGTACATGGTATTGGTCTTATATAGTGATTGTACCCAGTAATAGTCTTGTATTAGTGACCGTGCATCGTATTGGTCTTATATTAGTGACCATACATGTTAGTAGATGGTTGCAATTTTGTCTACGAATGGTCATGTATCACTTATGCTCACTGTGTGGTACGGTGATGAATGATGACGATCATCTACGAGTGAATTATATACCACATACTCATTGAAGGGTAAAGTGAGATTCATGCTAGTCTTGAATACCTAGTGTAGGTCATCTATCACATATGCTTACTATGGAGTACATGTGATCTACACGAATTTGATCACACTGGATGCAACTTAGGGTTTATGGTACACTATGGTATTGACTCTAGTTATCTTAGACTATTGACTCTATGTATATAAAACATACTAGATGTCACCTATGCTAATGGAGGGACACAATGAGATCCACAAGTTGGTTAGACATCACTTATGCTCGACAAGGGACACGGTAAGACCCATGTAGGTTTTGAGTATATAGACTAGGTTATATATATCACATATGCCCGATGAGGAACATGGTGAGGTCTACATGTTCCATCACTATGGATGTGGATCAGGGTAGTACCGATTCTATTTAGTTTAGATCATCAATAGGAATCATTGGATCACGATAAATGTTCATAGTGGACTTCATCCATCTGGAATGATGGGTATCAATTAGTATCCTTTGGTTGCCTCTCATTACTATGTTATGTGTGTTATTAGTTGGTTGGTGTTGTTGTTACTTTATTGTTGCATATTTTGGAGTAGATTTATATTATAATATCTATATTACCTTATTACAATATGAAATTACATATCAGTCACATTATATTAGTTGTGCTGACTCGTTGCTGATAGAAGAAGAGCCGTGTAGGGTATGATTCCCTTCTTGTGGGGATAACTTTACTTGTTATGGTCAGTTCGGATTACCCCTAAACCACATTGGTGGAGAGGATCGATTGCACCTTAGTAGCTTCCTATTTTATTTGTATATTGTTTTGAATATATAGTAGTTTGAGATAGTTACTCTCACATTAAGCTTTATGTCTTACCTACGTTTTGTCATTGTATGTTTATGTCATGACTCATGATAATTCTCGGGTAATCGACTGAGTAGTTTGGAAGCCAGGTGCTTTGGGGTTATGCTTTCAAGACAGCTGGAGCATGCTATGGAGGCGCTATCAATACATTAGATATATTTGATATTGTTATAGCACATTAGATAATTATTTATATACGAGAATTATTGTATCGGATACTATTATTCTGAAGTTTGTATGTATGGAGTTGATGTATTTTGACTATCTGTATTGATATTTGTTTATCAGTTGCTTCTGCTAATGCAGTCTCTTATATATGTTTTTTATTTATTTCAATTATATTTTATCATTCCAATGTGAGATTCTACCGATATGCCTTGGTTATAGTGTTTTGTATTAATTTCACCCCAACACACTGCCTTTTATGGTATTCGTGAGTCAAACTTGTCATTTGACGTTGATTTTGGGAATTATGAAGGGCGAGTTGTTATAGTTATTACAGTTTGAGTTAAATAATCTAGTAGAAGTAGATATGTTAAGAGAGCATACTTGTTTTTTCCACTATATAATACCACATACATCGCTAGTTGCTATGGTATCTTCTTTAAGCTATCAGTGTGAGAAAATGAGGTATTAAGAGCGACTATGAATGGGTAGTATAGGATGCCTTATTGGCCCAAAAATTATTTGACTACCACACGGGGTATTCCTTTGTCGACGGACATCCAAGCACCTGCGATAGACGATGAGGGTGGTGTTGCCCTTGGAGCAACTGTATTTCTTGCTTCACTAGCTTTAAACTTTCCAAAGTTATGTCGAGCATTCCTTAGCCTTGGCAAGAAGCCATATCTAAGTCCTGAGATTATTGCTGAGACACGGGTTTGGACATGCGTTTGTGATTAGGCTTTCACTGATATGATTTATGGAATGTTCTCTTATAGAGGATCTTCCAGCATCTTAAGAGGGAGGTTTTGGCTTATTAGGATATAATAGTAGAGGGAGCTGATGAGTAAGCCATGCTTTAGATTGATTCTAAGCATATCTTGAGCTTCGATTTATATTTAGGATTGAGAAGGGCGTGCAATTTGAGCATTTCATCCATTAACAACAAGGTAGCTTGCCAGTGAAGGAGTATCTTAGCCTACTTGACTTCCGGTTAAAATTCAAGATTGAGGTGGCTAGTACTCCATTAATGAATGCAAGAAGTCTGCTTACCAACTTAATGCATTGGTTGGAAATTCATCGCTTAGTCTTACCCCAATATGAGCCACTTTTGACAATCTTGTGGGATGGCTCTTATGTATGAGAGCAACCATGAGGTACCATTTGAGGTAATGAAGGTAGGAAGCAAACTGAATTTCCAATTAAAGCACAAAGATTACGATACAAGGAAAGATAAAGCTTTTGAAAAAGATGGAGCCGATATAGTGTGTCACTCTTGTGGCATAAAGGACATTTTTTATGGAATGTCATTCTGCTAAGATGAAGAGTAAGTGCATCAATTGCGATCATCTTGGTCATTTGGGAAGAATTATCCTACACTTCAGAGGGGTGAATAAGTAAAAATGACTTATGCCTTGTAGAAATTACCGGGTCCTAGCAAGACTATTATTCTAGAAAAGGAAAGAAATCCATGTAACGAGATGTGCTTTAATTGTAAGTCACTTGCTTTTGTTTTTTTGAATACTTGAGCGGTACATTCTTTTATTGCAGTAACATAGTAGATAGACTAAACTTAACACCCATCATAGTAGGTAAATTCTTCTGCTATGTTAACCTTGTATGAGTAGCCTTAGCGATAAGATAAGGTATTACAACGAGCGTACTGCCATCCAAACTTGATGCATGAGCATTTGGATTGAGAATGTTAGCTCATTGATGACTTGAGTTCAGTGTCTAGGTAGGGTTTGCTAGTTGCCAAGTTATGAGCAGAGACTGGTCGGGTGATTTACGTTTTACATAGAGTCACTCATATTGGAATTATTTGTCCTTATGTTAGTAAACCTTAAGTGGTGGGATTTATCCAATACACTACACGGGTGTTTTCTAAAGATCGGTCCATCCACGTGCCAGTTCCTAGTCCCTAGTTCGAGCATGAGTTCCTAAAAGATTTGCACTAGTTGAGCAAGAGTTTTTTCATCCAATTTGTGATGCCCCACCCCGAGACCCACACTAACAAAGGGAATTACTAAGTAATACTATCTGCTAGAGCAGAGAATAGGGCTAGTAAGGAGTGATCATTCGTAAGCTTTGTTTTAAATGACATCGAATACGTCGATTGGGTGATCCAATTTTTTTTCTTTTTTCTTTTTCATGTGGATTGACATACCAGATTCAGGTTTAACACAAAATTATGGTGGCGAAGGATCAATTCAGGACAACATGTAATAACAACCTAATGCACAAGCATAGAACAGAAGCATATTCATATAAACATCGGAAGTACAACATGTGCTACATAAATCAGTGGTTCTTATGAACCACATATACAAACATAGTTTGAAAAAAGAATATACATCAAGGTACAACATAAGGTCTATATAAAATATGCACTAACAACAAGAGAAAATGGATAGTCCAAAGCGGAAGCAAAGCGAGGTAGAGATCATACTGCAACCTACCAACCTGAAACAACTCGGTCTGACCCGAGTATTAAATAAAGGGGTCGGTCTAACTTAAACAAGATGATTAGTGCATGATATATAAAGGAAATACACAAAGCAGTGATAATAATCTCTATATTCACAAATCAACATAAGGCATATGAGCCAAGTCTATCAAAATTGCCATAAAGTCTCAACATATCGAACTCTCTAAGGAGTTCAAATCAACAAAAATGCAATTACCAACTTCATCTCAAATTAGCACTAAGGCTATGTATATATCCAACATAATGGTGAAAACATTTAAATCTCATCAAATTCTAGGAATCGAAACAAAGAAATCTAGAAAACAACTACAAAAGTAGATCCCAACAAATGGCGAGTCTAAGCTACGGCGCACGTGCATCAACAACATATGGCCGAAGCCTGCCAAGTACTATCAATAAATTTAGCACCCAACAAATGGCATGAAAGCCCAACAAATGGCATGAAAGCCCAACAAATGGCCGTAAAGCCCAAAAAATGGCCCGAAAGCCCAACAAATGGCCCGAAAGCATAGTACTGGCAATATCAACATGCCCGAAGGCCCAACATAAAGTGTCACCAACTTCCAAATAGTTAATTTCACTCTAGTGTAACTTCAATTGAACAAGTCCGAAATTAACTTAAAAAGTAAATTCATGTGTCACATATCACATGTTTTACTAAATCGCTTAAATCTGTTTCTAGTTCACTCGAAGAGTGCAAAAACATGTGATTTTAAGAAAATATTTTACTTTAAGAAAATTAGTTCTAAAACGATTTTCGAAACATTATAGAAATTCTTTTCTTTCAAAATCCCTTTATTATGGAGAAATATATATATATATATATATATATACATAAGATGTGCTTTGGAGAAAAAAAATTATTACTAATAGAAATTGATTTAGAAAAATATTAATTCAAAACTAGCTTTTAATCGAAAATTTCCTTAAGAAATCGTTTCCAAATCACGTGCACGAAAACATCGAATTCAAGAGGTATTCAATTCAAATATTTTACAACAAATGCTCCTGAAAAGCCATAAATTCATAGCTTAAAATATCAACAATACTTAGCTTTTGAATTTATAAAGAAATGATCACGAAACAACAATTAAAACTGCACAAAACTTAGCAATAGAACTCGGAACTGCGGCTTATTTAGCCTTTCGACCCTTTAAATCCAAATTATGATGAAATATAAAACATAAAAGTTGAAGATGATTGCCTTAGCTCAAAGCCAGAAAAATGATCACCTAACTCGGACTTACGGATCAAAAGTTATGGCAATTTCATTATCAGAACATAAAATTACAAAACTCTAAAAATCAACAGGGCTGCGGTTTAAAGAGCCAATTAGACCCTTTAAAACACAAAACATGATAAAACTCAATACACTAAAGTTGAAGAGAATTGCTTTAGTTTGAATTCAGAAAAAGAATCACCTAATTCGGACCTACGGATCAAAAGTTATGGCAATTATACTATCAGGACATAAAATTACAGAACTTTGAAAATCGACAGGAGTGCAGCTTAAAGAGCCAATTAAACCCTTTAAAACATAAAATATGATAAAACTAAGAACATAAAAGTTGAAGAAGATTGCAATAACTCAAAGATATAAAAAAATCACCTAATTTGGACTTACGAATCAAAATTATGGCAATTACATTATTAGGACATAGAGCTACAAAACTCTGAATAACTAAAAAATGACAGGGTTGCAGCTTAAAGAGCCACTTAGATCCTTTAAACCTCAAAATATGATAAAACATAAAACATAAAAGTTGAAAAATGATTGTCATAGCTCAAATTCAAAAAAAGAATCACCTAATTTGGACTTACAAATCAAAAGTTATGCCCAAAACAATTCTCAGGTCTAAATTCATTGTCGTTGTCGTTTTACTCTCGGGACAGCCACAAAGAAGTGCAGTTTAGACTAAATTAACATCAAAATTTTATAAAACTCAAAACAGGAAACTTGTAGTAAAAAGTCTAAGGCCCCGTTTGGCTTATCGTTTTTAATTTTGTGTTTTCGTCTATACAAAAGTGCATCTGTCATATGTATTGTTGAAAAACAAATAATTTTGAAAAATGAAATTAACATGTAAAATAGAAAACAAGTTTATTATGTTTTTCGTGTTTTGAAAGATTAGAAAAACACGAAGAACAATCTAACTCTTTCGTCGTCCGTTGGTCGTCGCAACGGCTAAGAATTGTAAACTTTCTTCTCTTATTTCTTGGTATTTATTAGTACAAGTTGAAAACACAAAACTCAAAATACAAAATGAAAGCAAACGGGCCCTAAGCTTTCCAAAACATCAAAAATTATTGAATTTAGATAAGTAACACAAAAGATATGGCCAAATTCGTTTTAGGTTCAATCTTAGAAATTGTTTTTCAGCAAACGGAAAACAAACAACTGATTATCAACATTCAATACTTGTTTGAGTTAGAAGTGTGAGTTAACATTCACCCTTGTACAAGATAGGAGCAAACAACAGCAAAATGATGGCTTTGGCTTTGATTTGGCTTTAATAACCTATAGAAAGAGGAGATACTGACATGCAAAGAGAAAAACAGAAGTTACAGCAAACTCAGTTTTTCAAATTGAGAAAGAAGATGAAATACTTACTGGTTTGGGAGGATTACCTATTTAAGCTTTCAAATTCACTAATTTCTATTTGAGTTAGTTTAATTTGGGGAAGATTTCGAATTTACATTAAGTGGCCATTTTTGAGCTTCTGGAAGAAGAAGGAAAGAAAGGAGGAATGGAGAAAATGAAAGTGTACGTATAGACACTTCTCCAGCCTTTTCCAAAAATTAAGTATTTGGGTTTGGGTTGGACTAAAACCTACCCAATAGGCCAAATAACATATTGATGTTGTTAATTAACATATAAACCTTATTATCAACATATATTACCATTTTAATTATGTAATTTTTCGCACTATCAACTTGTTTAACAAATAAATTACATAACCTAAGTTTTATGTTCAATAAATGTTAATCAACATAGAAAAATTATTTTAACCATTTAAACAAAGTTTTATAACAAAAATATTAATTTCACCATTAATTCTATTTTCCATTTAAATGCTTTAATTAACATTTTATTCACACAATTTGACATAACCAAAATCAAAACTTACATAAAAATTCGTTTCTAGTCCAAACTAACATAATAAACAATGTTAAAATTATTTACACACTTAAATATTGATTTCAATCAATATTTCCCATATTTATATTTCAGTATCACCAAGTTCAATTTTAACATGTCTTAAAAATAAGAAAAACCATTGTTTACATAAGTTTACACCCAACATCATAAACTTCATTTTATTAACTCAGATTCCATTGTTTTATTCAAAATAAA
Source organism: Allium fistulosum (assembly GCA_030737815.1). NCBI lineage: Eukaryota > Viridiplantae > Streptophyta > Magnoliopsida > Asparagales > Amaryllidaceae > Allium > Allium fistulosum. The sequence goes on from JASFAW010000014.1 coordinate 15,540,017, forward strand.
CAATTCTCAGCAAATTCTTATCTCCAAATTTATTTATTTCTCCCCGTTTCTAATTAAAATCAACATTATTACAAATAATCACAAAACCAGGGTTCTTACACAATTATTAGAGGGAAACACTTGAGATGGATCCTAGAAATGACTAGGAGGTTTCTAATGCATGACTCTTGTCGTGCAAGGGAATTTCAAAGCTCAAATCGAGGAACTAGATCAGAGTTTGCATGAGGGGAGTGAAGTGACTGACCCTGGCTTAACAAAGGAACAAATGGAAGATTGGGCCAGGCATCGCATATTATTTTGGATGATCAATACACATTGTGTCAGCATAAATAATTATTTTATAGTATAGGAAGCCTGGGATAATATGGGAAAGTACTTCTTGATTAATTTTCCGACGATTTAGATAATCTTCTAAGTGGTGATACGATACTTGTCTAGGCGGTTGTCGTAGTACACTTAGTGTATTATCTTTATTATCACTGTGTAGTTGAGATGAGTTTGAACTTGAGCAAAGCCAAGCGTTTTTTGATCGTCATTTAATCATAATTCAATATTCAATTAGTTGTGTTTTCCCCTTGGGAGAATGAGTTCTTCTTGAAAGAAAATGAAATTTAAGACTTAGATTGTTGGATTTATTCAAGAGTTGAGAATCGATGATCCATTATATCATATGAGTTTTCCCTTTTTCACAGCAGGTGGTGTGATAGTCTTTCATGTGCTAGGTTCATAAAAGGAGCTGCACCATTTAGGCATTTGGTTCAGCTTTGAGGTCGGACGGACTCATGGGAGTTCATAGCTTGGTATGAACATTTGACTATTGATCAGTTACCATGCGTATTGGTATAGACTATGTAATGACCCATATTTCTGACGATTGGATATTTAAATAATCGATTTAAATTTTGAATTGTTAATTAATCGACGATCTCAAAAATATGATTTTTCATATATAATCGAATCAGAACTCGAGACCACTTCCGTTGAGTTCGTATCATCATTGTGATTTAAAATGAGTATAACAATTGCTATATTTGAATATTGGATGATCCGATGGCCGAAATGGTCTCGAAAAGCACGAAATTATTATTTTGGAGGGCTGTCTCAAATAATGATGAAATTTGTACCATCGGAGCCAGGAAAATGAGGTGATGTATGCAGACGAGTTTCATCGTGGTTGGACATAACGTGTGATCTCAAGACCTAGAAACGTACAACAATTTATTTGAAAATTCAAATAAATAATAAAATAATAATCATCAAAACCTTATACAAACCCTCCTTTCATTGGATCAGTTACTGTTCCATTCACCGATTAAATAAACATAGCGGCCACTCTTTATTTCTGTTCAAAAGTTACTTTCCACCAATCTGCTCAGTGAAAAATTCCCAAACCAAGCCCATTGAACTCATATCGAGAGAAGCTACAAGCCCATGTCAATTTTGAAGGGTGCAGTACTAGTTTTGGTCATGGCCATACATAGCTCGAAACTAGTGTTTCACCTTTCGAACTAAGGAGGTGGCGTTAAGTAACAGGAACGAGACCATTGAGTTTCTCTATGTGATGTGCAACTTCTCCCTAATTTTCATCTAATGTGGTTTTAGCTAGCAAAATGCGACACTATGGAGTCGTGTACACCCTTTATGTCACAAATGATAAGGGTGCATCAGTTTCTGCAACGAAATTGGTTACAAACAACCAAGAATAGATTTATGTAGAGAATTAAATGAAGAAAAACAAAATTAAAATGAGGAAATATTAAGCTAATAACAGATAAAGAGCAATAATCGGAGACACGGAAATTTATAGTGGTTCGGCGTTGTATGCCTACATCCACTTTGAAGATTATCTTTATTTATCACTTATAAATCGGATTATAGTAGTAGGAAATAGAGAACAATTGATTATAATAGATTCTATAGTAACAAGCAGCGTAAAGATCCTTAGAATGACCTATTAGGCCAGTATTTATAGGTGAAGACGACCACCAATCTCTCTGAAATTTCAGCTGAAGAAACTTTTAGACCACATGGGCCCACCAAAGGGGTCGCTAGGCCCAATTCCCAATGAGGAGGGATCGGCACCGATCCCTTCATTGGTTGATTTTTGGGCAGCGATCCTATAGTGGCTTCTGCATGCTAAAATATGTTTTCCCTTCAATTCTCATATCATTTGGACCACTGGAGCTCAAGTTATTGTTTAATCTTTGACTTGATATTACTCGTACACTACTGACAGCTGAACCCTCTATAGGGATGTATTCCGAGCCCTCGGAGTTCATCCTTATGATGTATGATCCCTAGGGTAGGTTCCCTAGGGTCCAAATGCCTTGCCCTCCAAATTTCCTATGTTTTGGACTTGTAAATCTTGATATATTGATTGTTGAATGTATGAATGCACTTGATCCTTGATGGATGGCAACCACTCTTCAACAAAGCCAACTGATCCCTCTCCATCATTCATGTTGATCCCTTCCAACTTGCCATGCTATGCCAAACCCTTCCACTCATTGAGCCATATTCCATGCTTTGATCATCCTACGTTGTATATCTAGCAACTCCATTCAATTCTGACTTCATCTGATCATCTACACTTGACTTTTGGTGCCCCACAAGCATCAATCTGGAATCATCGGCCTTGATGGCAATCAGATCTAACTCGTGCAGCCAGTTTAATATATCCAGACTAGAATGTCGGGTAACACTTGCCCCTCAAAGTACGTCTTGTGATTAGCATGACATGCTTTGAATCGTTGAGAAGGAGATCCATTTAGCTTTCTGAACAGTTGCTATTCTTTTATTGAATCGTTTTTCCAAGGCGTCGAATTCTTCATTGATTTCACTGACACTTGGTCGATTTCCAATAATATAAATCCAGCACCATATCCCGTCAACCGATATATATAAATCCGGTTCTGCGAAACTCACAGGTTTTTGTTATTTGGTTCAGCCTCGAACTCGAAGGTTTTAGGTTTGACTTCAATTTCTATCGATTCCAAAATTGAACTTTTAGGTCATTCACATACATATTCATATACACGTTTTTATTATTCGCTCCCGAACATGTTTGAACATTTATGAGTCGTTGCCAATTTTCATAGTATTCTATACGTTCATGTTCATACCCGAACCCTTATAACCATTTTTTAATCCATTCATTTCATTTTTTCCCTTTTTTATAGGGATCGGCACATACTTGGTCGACCCATCTTATTCTTTTCTTCTCTTCTTTTTTTGTATAGGGACCGAAATACATTTAGCTATCCCTATCTCTCCTGCTTTCTTTCTTTTTTAAGGCTTTTGTTGTGGTCGGCATATATGTATACCGATCCCTTTTTTGAGCCCACGCTAACAGGAATCGACGAGCTTCCATGCGGATCCCTCTCTCCATACCACGTGGTCAGTGTTTTAGGCCAAACCCTCACACACATATATATACCAACCTTCCATCCCTTCCATCTGCACTTCTCTCATTTTCTTTTCATTTGCCTTCGCATAGAACCCATGATTTTAATTCACAAACCCAAACTTTCCAACCTCAAGCCTTAAATCCGCCTACGATCCATTGTATCCCATAAATTTGCTTCTTCTTCCTTTCCAATTGAAATATCCCTAAACATTTTCCTCCATCTTGCGATTATATGATGAGGTACTAGATTTCATGTTGTTAGTGATTACGATGGCTTTCAAGGCTGTGATGACATTGCGATTGAAGCGGCCTAGAGGAAGTGAATTATTGGTGGATAGGGTTCGACAAAATATGTAGGGGGAAGGAAGATAGGAGGAAAAATAGCAGGAAGGTGGAATGAAGGAGGGATCGATGTTGGTTATCCGATTCTATGTTGATCCTCAGTATAGAGTTTAGATGAGTTGAGGACGAAGTAGAATAGGGATCCTTGTGCTTAGGTTGGAGATAGGGTTCAGTTGTGAGGCTTTAGAGAAAGGGATCGGCTAATCCATAGGGATCGGCCTAGACATAGGGATCGGTTAGACATAGGGGTCGGTAAGACTTGGGTGAAGAGAGGGATTGGTAGAGAAGCTTTGGGATAGGGATCGGCATAAGGATTTGTAGTGGTTCTTTGAACTTTTAAACTAGCCTAACCTTACTTGTTTGATACTAATTCATTCAACGAACTCGAACATATGGTGACAAGAAACACTAAAACATGCATATTTACTACTGAACTCAAGATTGTACAATCAATTCCATGGAACATTCTACATATACTTAAATACTTACAAATGGACTTAAACGATAAACTTCACACTTCGATATATCAAAAGTCGATCCCAAAGCTTTTACAACTGATTAATTTTCTTGCTAGTTGTGACGGTCAGAGATGACGTTTATTCTGGTCGAAATCTAAAGTCTCGTCATCTTACTTTGTTTTTTCTAATTTTAAACTATTTATATCTGCCATATACTTCACTACACTACACTAGCTTACACTTAACACGGGGGACCAGGTAAACTTTTCTAACCTGATTATCTACTGAGTATAGCTAATATGATCTCTAGACGCTCTGAGTGTTTAGCTGGTATGTCTTCCGAACTGGCCATGCAACGCGTTGATTCTGAAGCAAAATCAAGTTCTACGACTATATCCGGTAGGCCAAGATTTGATAGTCGATTATTTAACTATCAAATAAATAAACATTCAACCAAAGATTACCTTTACCACGAAAATCACTAAGCCTCTTAAATCGTAAATTTAAAATCACATTTCAAATACTTGGAAATTACTTCCATATACTTATCTCAACAGGATAAGTATATTCACAGACCACTAGATTTTCGATACTTAAAAAATATAACCATATACTTATCTATATGGTATAACTATATTCACAAACCATTTCACTTCCAAAACTTATAAATTTGAAAACTCTTAAAAATAGACATGGAAGGTACCGTTCAATATCGACTATGGATCGTAGTTTACAAAATGGTTACATCGCTATTCTAGCAAATCCATAGTAAACTGTAGGTAATCCCTGCCCCTCCGAATTACGCCATGAATATCAACCATCTCCTTCCAAATTTCTTTATCTTATAAATATTTACAAATATATTTTGAAGGCTTATTCATAAATCCTCAATCCATTTATAAAACATTCTTAATAAATCTCAAACCCCATTTATAAAACTTTTCCTTTTGTATCTTAAAAAAACTCATTAATAAAATCCTTTTATAAAAATCTAGTACCATTTATAAACTCTTTCCATATTAACAAACTTATTAAATAACTCTCTAACTCAATAAGGTTCCTTTGACGAACCATGCATTATTTAAAATAACTAAAAATAATAAGTTATTATTTAAACATCCTTCTTTCTCTTTTAAATTAAATCTCATCTAAAATAATAACTTAAAATCTCATTAATAATATATTAGATTAATTTTAAAACATTATTATTATATTAATAGGTTAACTTCAAAACAATATTAAGATAATAATTATTTAACTTTAAAACATTATTAAAACAATAATAAATTAACTTTTAAACTAATATTAATTAAGATAATTGATTAATCTATAAATATCATTAACTAACATAAATCAATATAAACTTTAATTAAAATTTAAGAATAGTTAATCACTTTAAATAATTAATTAAATTAAACATTTTAAAACAATATTTAAATATCTTTAAAATAATAATAAAATATTCTTAAATAACTTTAAGAAATAACCTTTAAAAATCATAGTAATAAAATAACTAACATTAAATCATTATTAAAAACAATTATTCATCATCTTTAAAACATTATTGATAAATAGTTGTGACCTTTTATACGTTATTACTAATAATAATTACCATTAAAAACCCTACAATAAATAATAATTATCTGTAAACCTTATAAATAATATAATTATTCTTAAAGTAACTTTCAAATCAATAATTAGCTTTTAAAATTTGAAGGAGGCTTAACAATCACCATGGTACTCAAACAAGCTACCATATTATTCAATTTAACATTTCAAGTTAATAACAGATATTTACATAATCCACGGCTCTGTAAATAAATCTAACACTCAACCATCATTAGTTTATATATCACTTATTCAAAGCGGGATATCAATTTATCGATATATAATCAGATGTCCAAATCTATAAAATAGCAGAACGAGGATTTATTCTACTGATTAGTAGTCAAAGTAATTTAATTAGAGAAATGTGTTTTATTCCACTAACAAATGTCCAATTACCATATTTGATCCAATTTAACTCAACAGTATTTATTTGGCCAAATAAACATCAATATTTAAGGTATATAAATTTAAACGACGTTATTATTTAAAATAACGTGATTTAAATCTTGTCCGTTTAAATATGTCATAAAATTTTCATATCCAAAGCTACCAACCATGTTATACTAAAATGTTGTACTCGTCCATACAAGTACAACGCAAAAATCCGCAAGTTAAATGGATTTCATATGAACACAATATGGTATTTCAAAGTTAACTAACTTTATATATTCAAACATTTTAATTAAATTATACTCCAGTCCTCATGCATTTTGGCTCGGCCAAAAACCCATGTACATGATGACCATTGCTACAATACCTTTCTTCCCAAAATGGAAAAAAATGCTGCTCCATGTACATGCTTCCGTGCACGCCTCGCCTTGCCGCTGATCACCCATCCATAACCATCAACAAGCTCGACTTCACCGCTTCCATCCAATGCCCTCATCGTCGATGCTCTGCCCTCCCCAGGTTGAAACCTGACCCCTGCTACCATATCGAACGTGACATCTAGGTTCGCACATCGATCCCCTATCGCCGCCTTGATCAACTAAAACCTCTATCGCCTATGGCGTCGCCTCTTTCACTCCCAGTGCCTCCTCCATGCCACGCATGAAGCAACTCGACATCCCCATTTCGTCGTAGTTCGACGAAACCCAAACACCACCAGAAAGTGCCCTGAAATCCTAATTCGATCCATTCCCATCAACCTAAAGCACTAAAGAAAGATCCACCACGGTCACGACCTTCGCCTTACTCTGAGGCTCCTCCCCGACATCTTTGATCAACCCCTCGACCACCGTCGTCAAAAATTAATTTTCGAATGAAATTGGGACATCTCCTTCTCCTCGATGAACCAGGCCACTAAAAATCATGCGGACACTTCTAAAAATCTGCAATCGTTGATACGAACCCGACCATACCTTATGTTCGCAAATCTGTGATCTTTGAAACGATCGTCTTCTCGACCACTTGTTGTTATTTAAAATATCTCTCAAATAACTCGACAAAAACCCATGAAACTATTTTTAGAATAAACTAGATTCGATTACGAACAACTTTAATTTTGGTGCCAAAGGCTAATGTTGAATGATTTGAGGAATTTGATTTTTGAAGTTGAGGAAAGTTTTGAATTTCTTTAGTTTTTCAAATTTAAAGAGGAAGCAATCAAAAATGGAGAAGAAGAAGACTTTGCCATCCCAACATACCCATATATACACATGTATACATGCTTAACTGCTCCAGTACCAGATCAAATAAAAATCAAAATTTATGGAGACAAGGAGGCGCAACCAAACAAGGAGAGACAAAGTCGACAAGTTGGTGTGCTGAGATAATATGGAGGCTGTGGAAAAGTTATGTAATGTGTGTATGTATATATATATATATATATATATATATATGTGTGTGTGTGTGTGTGTGGGTGGGTGTGTGTGTGTTGTGTTCTGAAATTGAATAGATTACGGTGTCTGGCTATCGTACATCGCATCCGCGTCCGAGATATAAATAATAGAAAATAATGTACGATTGCGTATAACAATGTTACACGATCACAAAATAAAAATAAAACAGATAAGTTATTAAATTCTGTGAAGTTTCAAAATGCCAACGTTTTCCGTAAAATACGTCAAATGAGAATTTACTTATTTTCCAAATTAAAAATTATGGAAAAATTCTAAAAATTAAATTAAAAATACGTCATAAAAAAAATCAGGTCCAAATTTGAAACATAGATTTATTATAGTTTAATTCAAATCCAAATATTTAAAAAAATTAAATATTCAAATTCGAGGACCCAAAAATACAGGTTGTTACAATACAAGATAAGGGTTTATAAGAAACCCTTACATATCTTAGGCTAAGGAGTTGGTAGGTTGTGCAAGTCGAAAGTCTACACATAATAATTATTTATGAGCGATCTTGTATGAATAGCCCAATAGCCACTGAATGACTAATTTATGCCATGAACATAAATATATTATAAACTAATGCAAAATCATTTTTATATTAGGTAACTCATAAAATGTTTATGATTGCACGTTCTGTTGTACCAATAAACAATTGTTGTTTAAAAAAATAAAAACTTTATGGTGAAGGAATTTATTCGAAAAATTATTGGCTATAAAATGGGCGTGGATATGATCCATGGATAAAACTGATTACAAGGAATGAAATGAAATTGAGTGAACCTAAATAAACACAAATACATCATAATGTCCAATGAGTATTCTTGTACATTAAAGTGAAACAGTGAGTATCTTCAATGTCAAGATAAATATTCCTCGACTATTTAATTATACCATTAAGAGTATGGACTTTATGATATGGTACATTGTGCAAATCCGAAATAGATTCCAATGACATTATCAAAATATGGTTTTGGTAGTTATATCCAAAAGGATATGATCCTTTTGACCGTAAACGTGTCTTTAAGAGAAAGACAGTTGCAGTTGGAATATAGTGAACCGCATTGATAAGAATAATACTGTAAATTTCAATTGTTGAAATTAGCATAATAGATTCACCGTTTGATTGTTCAAATGGTTTCGGATTTTACTCATAAAATTATCGCTTAGTATGACTTTATGTTTTGGTATGTATATGTTGAAATAGAAAATTCTAAATGATGATTTAGAGTAAACTATTTATACATAATAACCAAAGTATCTTGAAGTCAGTGGGAGCGATATTGGTTTTGTGAGTTTTTGGATATGATTGAAGAACAGATAAGAAAGCGTCGTTCGATGAGCATCAAAATTGAACAAATGTTTTGATTAGAATATTAAATAGTTTAATTGTCAATCAAGATGTAGAGGAAGTGTGTGCTCATAAGAAAGAAAGTTAAAAAGGTACAAGATATTTCTAAATCATCAGTAAACAACAATCGCTGATTGTTAATGATGTACTTGTGTTAAAACCAGCTTTAAGTTTTTTTAATATTCATTATTGGATTTATAAATGATGTCTTTTATAGTAGGTACGAAAGATATTAGGAATGTCTCAAAACGATATCCAAGGATACCTTACTAAAATGTTTAGTATGGAACATATAAGATGGATTCCTTATGCATTGGCAATAGAAATCATCATACATGTTATATTATCTACGATATCATAATATGTTTATGTTTTTGATACATGAAGCAAATATCAAATCCAAATTGATATCACTAAATGATAGTTTGGAGTGCTCTTCTCTATTTATGACATACTAGAAAATTATTTCTAGAAACAATAAGCTCCTTATAAAGGAGTGTCATAAGTGATATTGAGCATAATTTGTCAATAACAAATTTGAGTTAAGAATCTTTAAGTTGAAAATATTCCAAATGAAAGACTATGGATAATTCAATGAAAAATGCCAAGTACGCGGCCTTCAATAACGCCGAAATAAAAGCAATGTATATAAATATAAATGCATAAATTTATAACTAAGCTAAGGGTGGTTCCAAATATAGAGAATTTCATAACGTAGTTATATGATAACAATGTCACGATATAGTACATAACAGAACTTAGAGCTTACTGAAAGTTGAGAGACATACTCCAAATTGTTCCACATGATAAAGATGGTTTATCAGTGTCAGAGAGAGTTGATTTGCAAAGTAGATAATTGAAATATAATAGCATACCACTTCACCGAGGGACTAACCCAATTGGTTTTGAGAAAATTGATTGTAGAAATTGGATTAGGATTCCATATTTGACCCAAAGTGCAAGTGGGATATTGATAGAGTTAGGGTATGCTCTAGAGGCAATTATGTAACTCGTTACATATATATACTCGTTGACCAATCTTGTTCGAAATGAATTTTTTTCTTCTATTATATACTTGATATAATGTGTTATGTTAATTTATGAATTTAATTAAAAGTTTATTTAGTAGAAAATCCATAAATGGTATTTTTTGTGATAGTAGTTACAAAGCATTATAACCGGGAGTAATTTATCACAATGAAAACAAATATACCATTTTAAATGTTTCTAGTCAAGATGTATCGAGACTTGATATCAATGTATTTGTTGAGATTAGAGTATGTAGCGCCCTACAAATGTTGGGTAGTGTATTACTCATGACTGTTGGGTAAGCCTAGTGGTTATGCACTGATAGTTATTGGATAACTATGAAACGACTCACTCGATAGTTTTCTGTTGGTTAATACAACAAAGGTCAACTAGAAAATATCAACGTGACCGATTTACACAGTTCTCTCGACTTGAGAATTCTATAGATCTTTAATATGAAATCTCCACTTTGATTATAGTCAAATCAAGGCACGACATCTATCGAGTGACTACTGTTGGGTCGAGTGGAAGTATTGGTAGTGAACCACTATTCAAGTAAGGATCCGTATTCTCAGTTATATTGGGTTAATATCACAATCAACTCAAGTCAACTCAAAGTCTCTGGCCAGAGCACATTGGTTAATTATTGAACCAAGAACTTTATGTTTGGACAATAGAGTTGATTATGGATGATAATGGAGTTTTGACCATTACCAAATACCATAAGTCCAAAGTGATAGAGTTTTGATGAAGAATTGGTATAAGTAAATGCCACAACCGGGTAACGCTTAATAAAGTGAAATTGGATTTTACTGAAACCAAGTAGGTGATAAATTTGGCCAAAATGTCACACCACCTTCTAAGTGATGTCTGAACGTTAACAGTCGAATAGTTCAATGTTAATCGCTGACCAAATTTACACCTGACGAGTCACACGACCAAAATTATGGATTCTCTTTAGATTAAACGATTCAATTAGTTTATAATTTTTACAAATTAATTAATTTAATTTCTATTTTTGAAATATTAATTATAAAATTTTGATTATGATTTGAGAAATAAATATTATTAAATATATTTGTAATAGTTATAAATATATCGATCGATACACGATATCGATAAGCAATTAAATTAAATTAAATTGGTTAAATACTTCTATGGGCTTAGATGGGATCTTGGCCCATGATGATGGGCAAGCATTTTTAGCTAGAATAGGACTGAAAGGGGACGGCTCAATTAAGTTAGGATTGTTTATTTTGGATGGCTTAGATTAAGGGAGAACTGTATAAGATATGATCCACTATTTTCTCTCTTCCATCCACTATTTTAACCACTCTAATCCTAATTAAAAATTATTTTCTTTCCGCCACTTTCATTTTCTATTGCTGGCCGACGTCAACCCTAGGAGCCCCACCATATCAAGCTCAAATCAATTCAAAATCAATTACTATACGATAGTCAAAGTTTTACGGTCCAAGCATTAGTAGTCTGGCGAATCGAAAAACTTTCAAATGAGAGAGAGTTCATCAACACAAGGTGTGCTTCAAGGCATTGGCTTTAGGTATACTTTTACTATATTATGTAGTTTATAATTTCTAGATAATATTTAATTATTTATATATATATATAATATTGTTGGTTAGGTGACGATTATAATATGTATTTATGTTGTCTTATACTAGATTGATTATGTGTATGTATTCATTTACAAAGAACAAATTTTTTTACATATAGGTCAGATACGCACAACCGAATAATTTTATTTATAATAATTATTATTCTAGTATTATATATATATATATATATCATTTAATTATATTTATATGGTGTGATTTAATTATAGCATCATTTCATGCTATAATTAAATATATGTTTTATACATGTATATTTATAGTATTTATATTTTTTGGTTAGCTATAAATGTTTTTAAATAATTTTATTTAATATTATTTAAATCGATATACTGTGTAAATAATTGATATAAAATAAAATATGCTTTGAAAATTAACTTTTAAATTTTATAGACTTAATTTACCATGAAATAAGATATCGGACATAAAATGTCAATTAAAAAAAAACATTTTTCCTATTTTTAAAATTATTATAATATATGAGTAAAATTAATTAATTAATAAAAAATAAACTTTGGCCGAGAATAATTATAAAAAAATTTCAAATCCCAAAATATCATGCTAGAATTTCTGAATATTTAAAATTTTAATAATATGTTTCGAAAGTATTTTTATTAATATTTTATTGTTTTTGGCCAATTAATCAATTTACATATATTTTAATATAATAAAATTTTATTGTGCTAAGCATATGATCTTGAAGTGTTTAAAAAATATATTCAATTTTATTAAATAATATCTATAACTATCTGTACATATTTAGATATTATAAATATGCTTATGAATATATATATATATATATATATATAATAAACTAATATTATTTTATCGTCGTAATATATATATATATTAGTTTATAATCTTTAAAAAAAATTATAATATGTATATATATTATTTTAATATTTATTACAATAATGCATATACATATACATACACACATACATACATACAGATATGTATTGTTAACACTTTACATATACAAATAAGTTATATATATATATATGTCTAAATATTTTCATTCTCCTAAAATTATTTAAATAAAATTAACGTATACATATACGTGTGTGTGTCTGATTTATAATATTTATATGTTATCCCGCCTTTTGGCAAGGCCGTGACACCAGGGAATTGACTAGTAACCAATGACGGCCCGTCCTAGAGATCAGTTATACACAGGCTCACTATGGGTATCGACGAATTTTGTCCGAGTCCGGATCGAGCCAAAATTGGTAGGACATGACAAGCTAAGCCATGAGAGCCAACGTTCCAAATCTCGAGTCAATCCAAGTTCGTATGCTCAAGTTATGAACGATACAAAATTGGACGAAAACCAATCACCGGTCGACTCGCTCCCTTCGACTCGCTCCCTTTGACTCGCTCCACATGCCTCAGATGCCTACTTCGACTCGCTTCGCATCCACCAGAAATGACTCCTTCGACTCGCTCCGCTTTGTGTCCATCACGGAGCCTTTGTTCGAATCCCTCAGGACACTCCACTTCGACTCGCTCGACCAGTGCACGCTTTGACTCGCTCAACCAACACACACTTCGACTCGCTCGATCAATGCTCCCTTCGACTCGCTCGATCAATGCTCCCTTCGACTCGCTCCACTTCATCGACTTCGCATCCACCTGAAGGCGTCTACTTCGTGTCCATCAATGAGGAGAAAACACAGTAGTTAATACGGGTTAGCGCCACGTCACCGAGTCACGCAGAACCGAGTCGAGCAGAGCGAGTCGAACAGAGCGAGTCGAACCAAACAGCCTACCCGAAAATCCCATTTCGTATCGATCATATCTCCTAATCTACAAGTCCAAATGCTATGAAATTTTCACAGAAGACTACGTACATGCTAAAGAATGCCCACGCCAAATTTCGACTTCATTGGATGACATCTTGGTACGAAATCTATTCGTATCGATCACGGATCGGACCGAAACTTCATGGGCTTGGGCGCGCGGGCCTGGTCACGTGCCAGAGAGGGTCTCCCAAGATCTGAGCAAAATATCAGCCTCCTACACCTATAAATAGACCCCCAAAGCCAACAGAAAAGGGGTTCTTCTTCCTCTTTGAGGTCTCCAATGCCCGGACTCCACCAGATCGAGATCTGAACTCTATTGCTGCTGCTACAAACGAATTTCACTACTGCAAATCATTGTTATTCATTGTAATTTGCTGAAGTCAACTGTAAACATCAAAGAAAGATCAATAAAGCAAACTACTTCATAGTGGACGTAGGCAATACGCCGAACCACTCTAAATTCTTGTGTCTCCTTGCACTTTAATTATTCTCATTTCTGAAATTTGGAGTTTTTGTTAGATAAATCTTCTTTTTACATTTAATTTCTTCACTTTATCTCTTCAAAGACTTCCGAAGAGTGTTGTGCCCAATTTTGGTACAAACACTTTGGCCTTTGGTGCTTTCACTGAGAAAAAACCAAATTTTCTCCTGCTCTTTGGATCTCCTATCTATATTGGATTGCATAAATCTAAGAAGATCCAGATCTAGAACTTTGAAGCCCTTCCATTCTATTCAGATTTGCAATCAGATCTAGGAAAGGATTTCATCAATTCATTATGGTGAGCACACGTACCACTTCTACAGCTGCTGACCAAGGAACACGGGACCGATAAAATCCCATGCAATCACCTCCATCCAACCAAAATGTGGTAGGACCTTCAGACCCATCAGGTCCAATCACTAGACAAGAATTCCAGACATTGCTTCAAGAGTTGACCAAAAATCGAAAGCAGCTAACTGAACAGCTGTGCGCCAACACAGAGTTGACTAACCAGCTAAATCGCCAAAGGCGAAGAAGATCCAGAAGAGACCAAGGTTCTTATTCTTCCACGGAGAGTTCAGCCTCCTCTGATGGCCAAACCAAATCCACATGCCCACGGCTAGGTGTAAGCTACACCCAAGCCACGGGACACCAACCTGCTTCAAATCTTGGGCAACCTAGAACTGGACCATCCGCTAGTCTCCGTACAGAACCTTCGTCTCAGGGAGGCGCTGCTCCTTACCATGTCACTGGCAACATTGCTACTACCACCATTGCCGGACGAGGAGGTGATGCTAGAAACCAAGCTGATCCTCAGCGTGACCAACAAGAGCAGACTCCTGAGCCTTATATCCCTGAGGATGTTGAACCAAGGAGGCGAGGCACAGACCGTCGATCGCGTCCAGTCCAGACTCGCGCTGTGGAACCCGACCACACCTTGGCGCAACATGCTCCAAGTATCCGAGTGCTAGATATACCAACGATGATCCGTCAAATGATCCGTGAAAGTCAGGGTCTCAGTAATGTTGACTGGGGAATCTCCCGGAGTCATACCCCTTTCACCGATGACGTACTATATGCTGAACCATCTCGGCACTTCAGGATGCCAGCTTTGCCAGTTTATGAAGGAAGTTCTGATCCCAATCAACACGTCCTGAAATACGAATGGCTGATGAATGCTGCGAGAGCTGATGACGCAGTAAAGTGCCGCAGTTTCCCCATTTCCCTAGGGGGCATCGCTACCATGTGGTTCACTCGTTTGCCACCATGATCCATCTCTAACTTTGACCAAATGGCCACCAAGTTTGTCGAACAATTTCGTATGCACGTGGCGAGGCCTAAGTACGTTAACACTCTGTCTAGTGTAACACAAGCTCCCGGAGAAACACTTAGACGTTACTTGGAGCGATTCCATGCTGCGTGTGCAGAAATAAGCAATCCCAATGATAACTCTATCCTGATGGCATTGACTAAGGGGATTGATGTTGATTCCGAGTTCGGAAATTGGTTAGCTGGAAAACCACCTGCGTCGTTGGACCGTTTCTATTCCAAGGCAGCCCAATTCCTGATAAGGGAGGATGCGAAACAGTCTAGGAAGCAAGATGACGCAGGGCCCAACATCGAAGGAGTACAAAGTAACATCGCTGTTAAACAATCCGAAGATAGTTCTGGGAAAATTCAGTTGAACGTAAAAAACAAACAGAATCCGCAGAGGGACAATGGGAATCAAAACAAAAAACGTGATCAGACTCATGGTCCATGGCATAGAGCTTCCATGTACGATAATTAAACTCCGTTGAACACGTCATTGGAAAACGTGTATTTGCAAACCTGCAATACCATGCAGTACAAGAAACCTGCCCCGAAACCACCGACTGAAAGACAAATCCAAACAGGAAAATTCTGTAGATTCCATGAGAGTTATGGCCACAACACCAATTAGTGTCGTCACTTGCAAGACCTCATTGAAAAACTGATACGTGAACGGAAGTTGGATCAATATGTGCGGGCACCGCAGTCTGGTGAGGCGGGTCCATCAAATCAGAATCATGCGCCGAATCAGGAAAGACAAGAGGAACCAGCTCGGATAGGCGGGAGGTTGGTTATCAATACAATAAGTGAAGGTCCTCACCCGGCAGATCGAAGCTGGAAAGAAATGGAATCGTATGCCAGCTCTATCAGACATGCAGACTTCGAATGCTGTAGTAGCTTTGATGAAGGGGCTCCGGCCAAGCAACAGAAAATGATGGAAGATGACATCGTGTTCAGGAACAGAGACGCTGATAAAGTCGAAGCCCCCACTATCGATCCACTGGTCATCTCAGCGCAAGTAGGTCCTGCTTGGATAAAGAGGATCTTGGTTGACAGTGGAAGCTCTGTGAATATCTTGTTCAAGCGAACTTATGATCAAATGAAAATGGAAGTCACGGACTTGAAGCCTTGTCAATCCCGAGTCCATGGTTTCAACGGAAGTGCTACTATACCCACTGGAATGGTGGAACTGCCAGTAGAATTGGGAGTTAGAGAACGTCGGAGAGTACGGATGTTGCAGTTCATTGTTTTGGACATAGACTCCCCTTACAATGCTTTCTTGGGCCGACCGGCCCTCGCTGAATTCAGGGCAGTCATCCCCTCGTGGTGTCTGACTTTAAAGTTTCCAACCAATCATGGAATAGGAATCATCCATGTAGATTAGGCTGCTGCCAGAGCATGTTATGTTGCTGAGCTGCGGGAGGCGCAGCGAAAGGAAAAAGGAAAGGGCGTGGAGGAATCTCTCTGCGTCCGTTTTACCGATAAATGACAATTATCGCCCGGGCCCAGGCCCGGGCACCCCAGCCAATTCCTCAAGGATCTTGACCCGAGAGAAACTGAAGAGAAAGGAGAATCTAAAGAAAGTCAAGCATCCTCGGCCAAACTAACAATCGATGTCCCAGTTGACAATAACGATGATTCGAAAATGAGAAAGATTGAATCTCAGCTAAGCCAGCAAACTCAAGAGGAATTGGTCGAATTTCTGCGGGCAAATCTTGACGTATTTGCCTGGACACATTCTGATATGTGTGGGATCTCGCCGGACATCGCGAGCCACACCCTGAACATTGACCCGCGGCATGTCCCAGTCAAACAGAAAAGGCGTGGTATGGATCCAAAGAGATCTGCCGCCCTTAAAGAAGAAGTAGAAAAGCTTAAAACGAACGGATTCATTCGGGATGCGCTGTATCCTGAATGGGTGTCAAATCCCGTGCTCGTCCGAAAGCTGAACGGAAAGTGGAGAACATGTGTCGATTATTTCGATCTGAATAAAGCATGTCCTAAAGACAGTTTCCCGCTTCCCAAAATTGATTAGCTAGTAGATTCGACAGCTGGGCATGAACTCTTATCCTTTATGGACGCGTATTCTGGCTACAATCAGATACTGATGCATTTACCCTTTCGAGAACATATCAGCTTCGTAACCAATCTGGGACTTTATTGCTACAAAGTTATGCCATTCGGACTCAAGAATGTCGAGGCTACTTATCAACGATTGGTCAACCGGATGTTTGCCAATCAAATCGGGAAAACAATGGAAGTGTATGTAGACGACATGCTCGTGAAGTCACGACTCTCCGCCGACCATGTTAAAGACCTGGAAACTATGTTCAACATACTTCCATAATACAAGATGAAGCTCAACCCACTGAAATGTCACTTTGGAGTTGCATCCGGAAAGTTCCTTGGGTTCATCGTTAACGCCCAGGGAATCGAAGCTAATCCTGAAAAGATTTAGGCAATCAGAAATCCTGAAACTCCCAAGACTATAAAGCAAGTCCAGAGTCTCAATGGAAAGGTAGCGGCATTGAGCAGGTTCATTTCAAAGTCCACTGACAAATGCATTCCCTTCTTCGATCTGATCCGAAAAGGGAAGCGAAACTTTGAATGGACCACGGAGTGTGAGGGCGCTTTCCAAGCACTAGTTCAACATCTATCCACACCTCCAATACTGTCAAAGCCTATTGATCATGGGAAGTTGTATACATACTAGGCGATATCGGAAAACGCCATCAGCGCTGCCTTGGTTCGAGAAGAAGACGGGATACAGAAGCCAATATACTACGTCAGCAAACGATTGACTGGGTCTGAAAGGAACAATCCGAAGCTAGAAAAGTTGGCCTACTGCCTTGTAATTGCATCAAGAAAACTTCGACCGTATTTCCAGGCACACCCCATTGTTGTTTACACCGACCAGCCGTTACGACAGGTCCTTTCGCGGCCTGAGACGTCTGGTAGGTTACTCAAGTGGAACATCGAACTGAGTTAGTTTGATATTACTTACACTCCGAGACGAGCAATCCAAGGACAAGTCCTCGCTGATTTCATAGTTGAATTTACCATTCCAGAGGACTTTCCCAAAACCAGTAAATCCCCCGAATATGTCTGGAAGCTGTATACTGATGGTGCATCAAATGACCGGTGTTCGAGCGGTGGTGTTGTACTCGAAACTCCCGAAGGCTGATCCATATGTTATGCTTTGAAATTCGATTTTCAGGCAAATAATAATGAAGCTGAGTATGAAGCCCTCTTAGCCGGCTTGAAACTTGCTAGAGATATGGGAATTATCGCAGCAGAAATTTATTGTGACTCACAATTAGTCGCGTGTCAAGTACGGGGAGAGTATCAAGCAAGAGATCGAAGGTTGGCTGCTTACTTAGCTCGAGTTCAGGAAGTACTGAATCGGTTCGATTACTACGCCATCTATTGTATACCTCGAGAGCGCAACTAAAAGGCCAATTCATTGGCAAAGCTAGCCAGCACGGGTGAAGCCCAACAAATGGGACTCGTTCCCGTAGAAACGCTATCTTCTCCAAGCATCGACCGGACAGAAATAAGCTGGGTATGCGAAGCCGTTCCTGAAAAGGATTCATGAATGACCCCACTCAGAAATTACATTGAACACGGAACCCTACCGGAGCGCAGGAGTGAAAAGAGGCAAGTCCTTCGGAAGGCCTCACGATTTACCATCCAGAATGGACTCATGTACAGGAGGAGGTACTCAGTCCCCTTACTCCAGTGTATCGCTCACGATGAAATTAAACAAGTATTGCGCGATGTGCACGAGGGAGAATGTGGGGATCACACCGGGGGGCAAGCACTTGCCAAGGAAATACTTTGCTATGGATATTACTGGCCTACTGTGAATCGTGATGCGTTAGACTATGCAAAGAAACGTGATAGGTGCCAGAAATATGCCCGAATTCCTAGAGCTCCTCCTACCGAGATAACGCAAATGGTCAGCCCATGGCCATTGGCAATGTGGGGGCATCGACATCATCGGTGCTCTACCTCTGGCAAAAGGTGGTGCGAAGTACGCCATCGTCGCAGTTGATTACTTTACAAAGTGGGCTGAAGCAGAAGCTCTCGCTACCATTACAACAAAGGAAGTAATCAACTTTGTGGTTCGTAACATCATTTGTCGATTCGGTCTCCCGCACACCATTATTACTAACAACGGAACCCAATTCGACAGTGCTGAATTTAAAGATTTCTACAAACGATTTCACATCCAAAAGAAATTCTCTGCGGTTGCATACCCTCAGGCAAACAGACAGGTCGAGGCAGTTAATAAAGTTATAAAATCCATCCTGAAAAAACAACTGGAAAAGGTCGGTGGCAAGTGGGTTGATGAACTTCCTATGGCTTTATGGGCTTACCGACCAACCCACAAGACTACGACCGGACACACTCCATTCTCTCTTTCTTACGGTTCAGAAGCCGTTATTCCAGTCGAGCTTAAAGTACCTTCTCATCATGTGACATACTATGATCCAAAGATGAATGCTATATTGCTTGCTGAATCTCCTGATCTACTAGATGAGAAGCGTGAAGAAGCTGATTTGAGGGCAGCTGCGCATCGAAGTCGAGTCGCCCGATTGTACAACGCCAAGGTCCGTCCACGAACCTTCGAACTGGGAGATCTCATCTTAAAAAGAATCTATTCGGTTCCTTCGCATATGAAGCTGACATGGGAAGGACCGTATGTTATTGAATGGAGGCTCGGAGATGGCACATTCAAGTTATCAACCGTCGACGGTCTTACTCTGCCAAGAGCTTGGAATAGCGAGAGCCTTCGCCGCTATTACACATGACATGCTATCTTTATCCATTTAGTTTACTTTCCTTTTTTGCAATTTGTTTCTGCATTTCGAAATAAGAACTTGTAATAAGGAAACTGACTTTGCCATACTTTCTTGTTTTAGCAATAAAATGCAATCTCTTCGAGCCAGAATTGTGATTTACTTGAAATGCTTCATATGACTATCACTATGCACGGAGAGCTAAGTTTCACCATATGGTGGAATTTATTCAAATAGAGAGTGACTGCGATGCAACCAATCACTCGCTAAGTGAAACCCGAGCTCGGGGACAAGCCATCACATCAAAGTCAAAAAAGGATTGATACACGACAATCCTTCATCAACTCCGTATTCCCAGAGTGCGAAGCGGAGTATAAACGTCAACTCCGTATTCCCAGAGTGCGAAGCGGAGTATAAACGTCAACTCCGTATTCCCAGAGTGCGAAGCGGAGTATAAACGTCAACTCCGTATTCCCAGAGTGCGAAGCGGAGTATAAACATCAACTCCGTATTCCCAAAGTGCGAAGTGGAGTATAAACATCAACTCCGAGTTCCCAGAGTGTGAATCGGAGTATAAACATCAACTCTGTATTCCCAGAGTGCGAAGCGGAGTATAAACATCAACTCCGTGTTCCTAGAGTGCGAACCGGAGTATAAACATCAACTCCGAGTTCCCAGAGTGCGAACCGGAGTATAAACATCAACTCCATATTCCCAGAGTGCGAAGCTGAGTATAAACATCAACTCCGAGTTCCCAGAGTGCGAAGCGGAGTATAAACATCAAATCCGTATTCCCAGAGTGCGAACCGGAGTATAAACATCAACTCCGAGTTCCCAGAGTGCGAACCGGAGTATAGACATCAACTCCGAGTTCCCAGAGTGCGAACCTGAGTATAAACATCAACTCCGTATTCCCAGAGTGCGAAGCGGAGTATAAACATCAACTCCGTATTCCCAGAGTGCGAAGCGGAGTATAAACGTCTACTCCGTATTCCCAGAGTGCGAAGCGGAGTATAAACATCAACTCCGTATTCCCAGAGTGCGAAGCGGAGTATAAACATCAACTCCGTATTCCCAAAGTGGGAAGCGGAGTATAAACGTCAACTCCGTATTCCCAGAGTGCGAAGCGGAGTATAAACGTCAACTCCGTATTCCCAGAGTGCGAAGCGGAGTATAAACATCAACTCCGTATTCCCAAAGTGCGAAGCGGAGTATAAACATCAACTCCGAGTTCCCAGAGTGCGAACCGGAGTATAAACATCAACTCCGTATTCCCAGAGTGCGAAGCGGAGTATAAACATCAACTCCGAGTTCCCAGAGTGCGAAGCGGAGTATAAACATCAACTCCAAGTTCCTAGAGTGCGAACCGGAGTATAAACATCAACTCCGTATTCCCAAAGTGCGAAGCAGAGTATAAACATCAACTCCGAGTTCCCAGAGTGCGAACCGGAGTATAAACATCAACTCAGTATTCCCAGAGTGCGAAGCGGAGTATAAACATCAACTCCGAGTTCCCAGAGTGCGAACCGGAGTATAAACATCAACTCCGAGTTCCCAGAGTGCGAAGCGGAGTATAAACATCAACTCCGTATTCCCAAAGTGCGAAGCGGAGTATAAACATCAACTCCGAGTTCCCAGAGTGCCAACCGGAGTATAAACATCAACTTCGAGTTCCCAGAGTGCGAACCGGAGTATAAACATCAACTCCGAACTCCCAGAGTGCAAGTCATAGCATAGACATCGACTCCGAGTTCCCAGAGCGCGAAACGGAGCATAGAAAATAACTTCAAGTTCCCGAAGCATGAATCAAAGTGTAGATATCAACTCCAAAACTCCCAGAGCGCGAGTCGGAGTACAAACAACAATTCCAAGTCCCTAGATCGCGGGCATGTGATTAAAACTTGAGCCGGCGTGACCAACCGCCGATAAACAAATGAGAATCCCCAGAGTGCAGGTTTGATTATCGACAATCAGACAAGTGTGGATGAATTACTCAATCTCCGTTTGTCTCAAACACCCATTCAGTGGCACTAAACTCGACATGCTATAAGGAAAGAGCGATCGTTGACTGATGTTTCACAACACACCACCAAGACTGGGGGGCAAGACTTAAGCATCAACCATCGACTGAAGCAATGCAACGTCGAAATTCAACTCGTTTCCCGGTCGCAAACCATGTCCACAGTTTCCGAACTTGGCGAACAAAAAAAATTTGATTCAAAAGCTAAAACTTCACAAGTACACTTCAGATATTGAAACACTTGGACAAATACACAATGACAGAACAAAAGTCAAAAAAGAAAAAGTTTCATTTCTATTGCTTATAAAAGAAGTTCGTGTACAAGTTTCCAAAATTCCTACTAGCAGGGGCCGAACCCGCATCTATACACGGCCAACAAAATGGAAGTTAAAATACACCGGGGAAGCATGATTAATCTTTCTTCTTCCTTGGCTTCCTCCTTGGTGTAGACCCGCTGGAGCCACAGCTAATCTTCCTCTTCGAGCCTTTGCTTTTCGGCGGTTGGTCTTCAGGCGAGGGCATTATGTCAACGTCCTCCTCCAAACTCGTGTGAATAAGAATGCTCCCTGTGGGCGGAGTCGGAGGAACAAGATCAGTTACAGAAGGTGGAATGGGCACGCTGGTGAAGAAAACAGTACCACCAGGAGATATCGTTCCGAGCGGAGCAGGTCCCGAAGCTGCCATCCCACCTCCAAAGCTACCGCCATGAGCCGCTGCTGCCATTTCAGCGTCAATCTGAGCGAACATCTCCTCTTCGGTTACTGCTTGAGCCCCGCTGGGGGCATCGGCAGTCGGCATTGAAGAGCTTGTAGCAGGATCAGTTCCACTCATGATAGATGGCAAGTCAGCAAGGGGATCGCCGTGACGGCGAAAGAGTTCATCCATCAGTTGCTCATCAAACACCATTGCACTCCCTGCATATCGTCGAGCGGAGCAGCTGCACTCACGGTGATTGCTTCGGTCACGATAGCCTCCTGCGTTTGATATGATTCTTGAGTAGCAGAAGGCACGGCCGTTGCAACATCAATCACTGGACAAAGAACAAGAGAACTGTTAGAACTTAACTCGATCGAAGATTTCGACTTAAGAAAGGTATGTGGACTGTTCAGAATACCTTCCTCAGTATGACTTGTAAGCGACGGGGCAGCTTCAGTCATTTGCGCTGTGGCCGAAGACATCTGCGGCTGATCCGGATTATAGGCAAGAACAGCTTGAGGATCAACCGCAGGCAGAGATTCAGGCTGGGTTGACGCCGGAAGTTCAAGACTTGCATCGTGGTGGTCAACTCCAGAACCCTCTCCCACTTCAAAGTGCTGGGCGCCAAGTTTTTCCCTCTCACGCAGAATCATTGACTCGTGGAGAACCTTCTTTTCATCTTCAGTCAGAATGCGGTTCTCGAGTTCAAATTCATCCACGGACTCGCCCTGATGCGCCTCCTTCTCCTCCTCAACCAGTCGACTCCAAGCATTATAAAAATGCATCGAAAAATCATCGAGCCAGGCTAGACCCCTGTGCCTCAGCACGTTAGCGTTGTAAACAACGAGGAGGTCTTCGATGTCAGCCTCTAGCCTGGACTCGACCAACTTCACTTTTTCCTCGACCTCAGCCTCCACCTTGTGGACTTTAGCCACGGCCGCATCCCGTTCATCCCTGAGCAGGACAGCTTGTTCACACGCCTCCTGGGCTGCATTGTTCGCATCATCTTTCTCCTTGGCCATATCAAAAAATTTGGCCTTGAGTTCATTAAGCTCCTTGACCGCCGCATCCCGCTCGGCGGTGACTTTAGTATTCCGGTGGCCTATTTCCTCCACCAGGGCAACGTGAGTCTGTCCCAACCTCTCCATTGCCGTCTTCGCTTCGTCAGCCTTTTTAATGGCCTCAATCTCAGACTTCCGAGAAGACTCGGACTCAACAGTAAGCACCTGAATGATCTGATCCCTTTGAGCGAGCTCGGTCTCCATCTTCTCAAGCGCTTTGGCTCGCTCAAAGGTCACTTTGGAAGCTTTCTCTGTAGCCTTAGCCCACTCTCGGTATTGGGTGCAGATGTCGTGGACATAATCATGCATCATGCTTTCTACCCCTGATGGAATTCTCTTTAAGTAAGGAGGGAAGACATAGCCATCGAAGCAGATATTCGGAAAATTCTTCCTCATCTGAACTAATTTAAGGGCCCCTTCTCCTATGGGCTCGGCGGGGAGCTGCTCTGTAATCATGGAGGACGTAGTCTCAATTCTCTGAAGATGAGTTTCGGACCTAGAAGCATGAGAAGATGGCCTGTGACGAGGAGGCTCTGGTGGATTTGAAGTTTGAATAGGAAGAGGAGATGGAAGTCTAGGAGGAGGAGAGCGCGATCTAGACCGATGTCTATACTCTCTATCCCTATCATGCCCGTACCTGTCCTGGTTAGAGTCCTCGCGGTCGCGATCTCTATCCGAGTCCCACCTGCAGGAATCATAATAAGAAGAAGACTTTTGGGTCGAGCGGAGATTCCCAAGCATCGATCCTCTCCCAGACATAGTACCTGAAAATAAGAAGCAAGGAAAGAGTTAGTGACTTCCTAAGTTGAACGATTTACAGTTGAGAATCATGCGTTGTAGTGAAGTGTATGCATGTGCAATCCCCCGACCAACCGGAAATGTCGGCTGCACTCATAGCAAGCGACCCGCTCAGTTCAAGAGCACTATCAAGCTCCTCCATCTCGGCATCGTGTTGAGACGACACAAAATCTGGAATCGGAACATCGGCAAGCCTTTCAAAAAGATTCTCTACCGGCGGGGGAGAAGCCTCCGCAATTCTAATCCCCGGGACGGGCAAAGACACGACCACAGATTTAAATCTCTCAGATATAGGGCGTTTGTGAGCAACAGCCTTGCCTTTTCTTCTTCCTCCCGAATCCAGGACATCGGCAGAAGGCCCAGCTGGGAGCTCGGTATCGGTAGGCGTTCTTTCTGGATCAACTTCTTCGGCTATCACGGCTGCCGGTGCGTTGCGCTTCACCCGTTTCCTCGGGACCACTCTATGTGTCCCTTCCAGATGAATGCTCTGCCTCCGTTCTATCAGCCCGACCGTCCTCAAATTTCTGTCAGACAAGACCAAGTCAATATGCCTCTCTTCGCCTGGGAACGCTTGAAGAATCCGAACAAGCTCTTTGAAGTATGCGCCGTCAGGACGAGAGATTGCAGCTATAAAAAAGGAAAAGTGTGTCAGTTTTGAAGTCAGTTACTAATATCTCAATGATTCAAGAGAGAAATGGCAACACTTACGCCTATCCAACCACCGCCTAGAAAATCCAGGGGGGCACCGAACGTAGAACCATTTGGTTTTATAATAACTTAGCCTTCCCCAGGAGCCCAGTACAATGTGGCAGTTTCTGACCGCTTCCAAGAAGGTGAAAGAAGGGCTGTCTCCACGGCTCTTGACGTTGAATAAATATCTGATTTCGATCGGCTTCGGCGGTCGAAAGAGGATCTCCATAAACAGGACAAAGGTGCTGTTCAACAAGGCATACCCGTTGGGATGTAGCTGAGATGGAGCTATGCCAAGAAACGATAACATCTCCCTTATATATTGATTGAAGGGAGGGAGTGGCCCCGCTGTGCAAGCGTGACGGTTGAAAGCAGTAAACCCCTCCGAGGGATCATGCGGCCTGTCATTCGGCCCAGGAAGTAGCACGTCATCGAGCGACAAACAGTGCCGTAAACAAATCTGTCCTAACATATCTTCAGAGATACCCGACGGCACAGAATCTTGCGGATTACAAATAAACCGAGCCCTTGGACGCTCATCCGGAGCTGGCTCTATAACTTCAGCTTCTATAACCGGTATCTCTATGGTTGGAGGAATAGAACTCGGGAGTTCCTGCTGTTGAGAACTGGAGGGTTCCATGAATAGCTAGCTTATGAAAAATCATTGTTAAACAAACGATAACGCTCGTACATCCCCCAGTGTAAAGTGTGTGAGTGTGTGCTGTGCGGTGCAGTATTGTATATCATTTGGAGAAGATCTACAGGATTAAGGAAAGCATGTAAACGACGAGACTTCGGAATTCAGTCGGAAGGACCGTCATCGCTGACCGTCACAACCGTGCCATCCAGTTATTAGCTATCAGTCCGAGTTAAAATGTTTTATTATTTTAGTAGGTTCCAGTTTCATCGACGAACTTTAATAGGCAATCAGGTGTGCGGTGAAACAATTAAGTCCAGTTAAGCAAGTCTGAAGCTCGTTGGAGTTAAGTGGTCAAAGGCACTAGAATTTTCGGTATCGTCGAAATTAAATCAATGGTCAATCATCAAAAGTTCAAGTTCGAGACAATCACTCAGGTTCAAGTTTGAATCGCTCGCTAAGGCTCGAGTTCAAATCGATCGTTCGGGGTTGTGCAGTTCGACTCGATCCAAGACCGCGTGCTTCAACTCGGTCCAAAGCCACGCGCTTCGACTCGCTTCGAAGCCTCTACTTCGACTCGATCCCAAACCACGCGCTTCAATTCGATCCAAAGCCTTTGCTTTGACTCGATCAAAAACTACGCAGTTCGACTCGATCCCAAGGCACTCCACTTCGAACCGTTCCAAGGCCACTATTTCGACTCGATCAAAAGACATACTTTTTGACTCGATCCAGGGCCATCATTTCGAGTCCATCAGACACAGCCCCTTCGTATCGATCCACAGATTCAAAGCATTCGACTCGATGCGAAGCTCCACCATCGATCGATACAAAGGCCTCCGCCTCATCATCTAGAGACCCCTACTCCAGAACGACACGAAGTTGAGGCCAAGGAATTTTCGATCGATCACGACTCTGATTGATTTGGAGTTAAGAATCGA
This sequence comes from Allium fistulosum, assembly GCA_030737815.1. Lineage (NCBI taxonomy): Eukaryota > Viridiplantae > Streptophyta > Magnoliopsida > Asparagales > Amaryllidaceae > Allium > Allium fistulosum. The sequence goes on from JASFAW010000014.1 coordinate 15,566,925, forward strand.
ATCTCATCGTTTACACGATCGTTTTGCTCAATGGATTACCTAAATCTGTCAATTAGTTCGAGTAATTGAAGATGTGAATCAGTTCGAAGGCAAGAGTGTTTTTCTTCTTTGTTTTCTCGAGTCTCTGAGCGATACGAAGGCAAGGCAGGAAAACGAAAAGTAAAAAGTGAAAAAATGGCTAAGTACACACTATTTATATGGACTTGAAAACAAAAGGAATAGACGATTCGCATCCCGGTGGATTCGAACGCACGTTTCGACTCCGTCTCCAGTGCATCGATGCGAAGCTCCCCTTCGTATCGCTTGACTTCGACTCCGTCTCTGATGCAGCAATACAAGCCATCATTTCGACTCGCTCCTCTGTCTCTTGTGCACTTCGACTCGCTCCTCCGTCTCCTATGCACTTCAACTCGCTCCTCCGTCTCCTGTGCATTTCGACTCCGTCTCCTGTGCGTTTCGACTCCGACTCCTAAGCAGTTCGAACCAAGACCGAGTCGAACAACCAGTTCGAATCCATAAAACCATGACTTCCAGAGGCCAACTCCATCGAGTCGAAATAATCACTTCGCATCCACAAATTCAATGAAAGACATCCTCAATGCTTCAACCCTTCGCATCGATTCAGGAGAGGATCGTTACGAAGGGACATTCAAAAAACAACCATCGAGCGGTGTTACAGCGAATTTCACGTCGGTTCAGGAGAGGAACGATACGAAATTCCATATAAAGTAAACTGGCAACGACTCGTGAGCGTACAAACGTCAACGAGAGTCATGTTAACCTATATGCATGTATGTCGGACTAATATTCAATATTCGAGATTCACGGGAAACAGAAACTCGACTAATAACGATTACAACAGGGAACAGCTAATCGCTAACATACAGCAGGTAGTTACAACAATACTGGGTACAGCAGTCGACGGTCAACAGTTTACATTATCGAGAAAAACAGTCGAAGATTACAGCTTTCATCGAAAAGACGATGACTATTCAGAACGAAGACGGCAGCACTTCAAAGCACATCATGTTTTCACAATACGTACTTTGGGGGGCAAATGTTATCCCGCCTTTTGGCAAGGCCGTGACACCAGGGAATTGACTAGTAACCAATGATGGCCCGTCCTAGAGATCAGTTATACACAGGCTCACTATGGGTATCGATGAATTTTGTCCGAGTCCGGATTGAGCCAAAATTGATAGGACATGAAAAGCTAAGCCATGAGAGCCAACGTTCCAAATCTCGAGTCAATCCGAGTTCGTATGCACAAGTTATGAACGATACAAAATTGGACAAAAACCAATCACCGGTCGACTCGCTCCCTTCGACTAGCTCCACATCCCTCAGATGCCTACTTCGACTCGCTTCGCATCCACCAGAAATGACTCCTTCGACTTGCTCCACTTCGTGTCCATCACAGAGCCTTTGTTCGAATCCCTCAAGACACTCCACTTCGACTCGCTCGACAAGTGCACGCTTCGACTCACTCAACCAACACACACTTCGACTCGCTCGATCAATCCTCCCTTTGACTCGCTCCACCTCAAGCCATACTTCGACTCGCTCCACTTCATCGACTTTGCATCCACCTGAAGGCGTCTACTTCGTGTCCATCGATGAGGAGCAAAGCACAGCAGTCAATACGGGTTAGCGCCACGTCACCGAGTCACGCAGAACCGAGTCGAGCAGAGCGAGTCGAACAGAGCGAGTCGAACCAAATAGCCAACCGGAAATCCCATTTCGTGTCAATCATAAATCCTAATCTATAAGTCCAAATGCTATGAAATTTTAACAGAAGACTACGTACATGCTAAAGAATGCCCACGCCAAATTTCGACTCCATTGGATATATCTTGATCGATACGAAATCTGTTCGTATCGATCTCGGATCGGACCGAAACTTCATAGGCTTGGGCGCGCGGGCCTGGTCACGTGCCAGAGACGGTCTCCCGAGATCTGAGTGAAATATCAGCCTCCTATACCTATAAATAGACCCCCAAAGCCAACATAAAAGGGGTTCTTCTTCCTCTTTGAGGTCTCCAACGCCCGGACTCCGCCAGATCCAGATCTGAACTCTATTGCTGCTGCTACCAACGAATTTCACTGCTGCAAATCATTGTTATTCATTGTAATTTGCTGAAATCAACTGTGAACATCCAAGAAAGATCAATAAAGCACTACTTCATAGTGGACGTAGGCAATACGCCGAACCACTCTAAAATCTTGTGTCTCCTTGCACTTTAATTATTCTCATTTCTGAAATTTGGAGTTTTTGTTAGATAAATCTTCTTTTTACATTTAATTTCTTCACTTTATCTCTTCAAAGACATCCGAAGAGTGTTGTGCCCAATTTTGGTACAAACATTATATAAATAACAAGTTTAAATACATACATATATTTGGACAACATATAATATATATCAGATGAGCTAACATGTCTGTTGCGATGTAAATACCAACATCTATATACGGGCATGTTATACCTTGCACGGGTTATCATGTTACACATGCACAAACATACATATACATACATGATACATATGTGTACATTTATGTGTATACAATATAAATTAAATAAAACTCTATGTAATTTATAAATTTAAATAAAATAAGTGATTTTATTTAGATAAAATTTAGAAATGCTCTAAATGAATTTGACTTCATAGATGCAATAAAGATCCAATAGGTTAAATAAATTTGAAATTCACCCATAACTTTCGCTACAGGCCGACCCTATTCCATCAATACTTACATATATTATAAAACATCCCTAATTTTTGATAGCATTATTCAGAAGATTTAATTAGATAAATTAAATAGAATAATGGTTTATATGGAGATTGAGATTTGAAATAAACCATATATATACATAGGGTTGTGCTTAACCATAAATTAAATGGGCTTAAATTTGTTTATAGGTTAATTAACTTACACATGGGAATATTAGTAAATTAGCCAACATATTATACACGGCTATACATTTTCCTTTGTCCATTCACGTTCATTTTATTTTCTAAAATAAAAAACAAACGTAAATTAAACCCTAAGATAGCTGGCCATTAACAAGGAGGAAAAGAGGAATTTCAGTCTAAAGCCAAGGATCAAAAGCTAGAGAGGATTAATCACCAACAAAACTAAAATTCCTTATCAATTCTAAGGTGAATAATAATTTATTCCATCTCCTTTTGGTTTCTATAATTCTATGATTTCTGATATAAGTGATTATTTCATTTCTATGATATTTTGGATGATGATATGCTAAAGTTATATTTTGTTTGACTTAAACAATTTATATATAGGTGCAAAATTCGTATGGTTTTAGGGTCAAAACCGTGGGTTATTGATTTTAAAATGCCATGGAAATTTTTTATGTTTAGTAAAGCATGATTTTGGAGATGGTTTTTAATTTTCATAATTTTCCAAGCTATGGAAATTTTATTATGAATTTTAATGAAAAACATGATATAATTGGGTTTAAAATTTATTTTGAGAATTTCAGGAAGAAATTGGGTCTAAATTTTTAATATGTTTGGTTACATAATGAAATTGAATTTCAGTGATTTTTGGGAATTTTTCTCAATTGATTTACTAGGGAAAATAAATTATTTTAAAAGAAGGACATTTCTGAAATAACTTGTTTTGGTATATGGAATGGCTTAAATGTTACGAGTTTTATGGTTTAGATCTGATATCATTGCAGTAGTTTTAAATGTAAAGTATTTGAAAAAAAATTACGGCAGCCAATCAATGTTTTACGAATAGGCAAGTTGTTATAAAGTAATTACTAAAAGTTGCAACAATTCAGCCTTCAACTCAGAAAAAAGTGTTCCGCCTCAGATAGTAAGTAACTTTTGACTCCATAGACTCTGCCTCATCCCAGTAGAAACGAACATAGTCGAAACCAAAACACAAGGTATCATCTAATCTAGAGGGTACGTAGTGGATTGGAAGGAAGGTGGAAGCCTTGGTGTCGAAAGGTAAGCTTCCGATGGGGTAGAAACCCTGCTTTGCTTTCAAAAGTTAAAGCCTTGCCTTATTTTACATTAAGCATTCGACACGGTTGAAACATATGCTTTCGAAAGAGTTTTATAAATAGCTTTCAAAGAAGGTTGTCATGTATCAGCTTTCGAAGGGGTGCCATTTTCCTTTCAATAAAAGCTTTCGAAGAAGTTGGTTCTGACCTAGTGGAAACCTAGCCACCATTTTCCTTCTGAAGTATTGAAGTCATCAATACCTTCGAAAGGTTATCTTTACTTTTACCTATGTTAAACCACTTCCTATTTGCTTTCGAAAGGGATGAGGGTTTCAAAGGTAGTGGAGTGAAAGGGAGTTTCAACTCTGCCCTTTGAAGTATTAATTTTTAAAAGGCCTTTGCTTTCGACTAGATGGTTCTGATACCGACAACTTTTCCCCAATTTGAATTTTTATTGGTTTCGAAAGAGATATTTTCGTATACAACCATTTTGACCCAAATGTTGTTTGTAAAAGAGTAAACCCAATGCTTTCGAAGGGGGTACTTTCATTTGTTTCGAAGCTCTATATTTTAAAAGGTAATTTGATACCATCGGAAGGTATGTATACTATGTTTTGAAAAGAAGTCTTTGCTTTTGAAGGAGGCTATCTAAAGGTTTCAAAAGAGATGATTTTATGATTTCAAAACATAAACCCAATCTCAATTTAAAGTAATAGTTATGGCATAAATAAATACAGAGTTTTTTGAAATGAAGAAGTTTTCCTTGATTTAAAAGGTTAAAGGGTTAACCGGGATATATATATATATAAAGGGTTTCAAGGATAATAAACCACAGGTGTTGGTATTTTTCTTTTAATTATATTTACTTCTTCATATATTTATTCACATTGTTATTAACCTATAATGATATTTTGGGAAAGGGGTAGAATAACCAGTTAGGTTGACCCAGCAGTGAATTTAACTTAACAGATGTTAAAATTTTAAATAAAGATATTGGCAGGGGCCATCAGGTTTACAATTGCCCATGAAAACTGTATGATATTGGCAGGGGCCAATAGGTTCATAGTCAGTCCATGATAACATGATTTGATACGGGTAGGGGACAATATGTTTGTAGTTAGCCCATGAAAACAATATTCAGATCAAGATATTGATAGATAGTCAATAGGTTCCTAGTTAGCCCATAAAAACTATGAAATTGGATAGATAGTCCATAAACATTTAAAAGGTTAATATTAACCTTTAAAACTATAATTGAGACAGATAGTTAGAATAAACGAGGATGGGAAATCCAAATTTAATTTATTTTTCATATCATCATAACATTTTGAAATATTATGTTCTTAACCATTGTGGATGTAGGAGCACAGTATATGGCTTTATAAATTTTTTGGATACCGGTGAGGGGAAAACTCGTTCCGCTAAACGGCGTGGTCTCACTAAATATCCAAATGGTTTGAGATGGTAGATTATTATTCATACCATGCCGTATATCTGACCCAAAGTTTTTGTTTTCCCCTTAAACTCTCGGGTACTCGATTTATTTTGAGTAGGTTGAGAGTTAAGGTTTTTAGGTGTTCTTTCAGATGAATAAAGCTTCCAAAAACGTGCAAGAGGCAAGCTTGTTATTAGAGTTATTTTATTTCCGCTGTGTGTTTGATTATAAAGGAAAATTGTTTAGTGCCTTATTATATACTCTGATGAACCAAATGGGCATCTTCATATGTCGTTCTTGGCATATTTTTTAATTATTATATGTTATATGAACGTGGTTTGCGAACTGGGATTATGTAATCAATTTGAAATATTTTGAAATGGAATGTGGAATTTATTTGATGTTTATATTTTTTCCATATTCTTGTGTTTCTGTGTATCAATGTATCTAACATCGCTGTATTTGGTCATCGAAGATTAATAACTATGGACGACTGCAACATCCATAGCCATTGGTTTCGGGCCTTCAAGTAGGGGGGTGTTACAAGTTGGTATCAAACCATAGGTCTATGAAACTTTAAAAGAAACTTAAACCTAAATCAAACATAATCCACTGAATCAGATAATAAGATTAGGGTTTGGTTTAACGCTATAATAACGTACTTGTAATTGAGATATAGTTATATATATACATAAGTATGTATCCCCCATTCTCTTAGACCGTTCTTCTGTATCCTACTAAGGCCCGTATGCAGATTTACGAAAAGGAGATATGGATGCAGGAAATGGAAGAGGAAATCTCGGTGGAGGAAGCACCACAACTATGGAAATGCTCGACCCACTACCAGGAGAAACCCGGGTCAACAGGGTAATGCAAATAACCAAAATGCTGAAGCTAATGTGGGTGCTGGAAATCCACCAGTAGATATGGGGGCGATGTATCAATTCCTTGCTAGTTTGATGCAAGCAGGAGCTGCTGCTGGAGTTCTTGGAAATGTAGGAGGAGCTAATCCTGTGGCTCCAGTAGGAAATATTGCTTTGCTGAGTAGAGATTACACCAGTTTGGGTGGGAAACCCTTCTTGGGGATAGAAAGTATTGTAGAAGTTCAGAATTGGCTGTTGCATTATGAGTGAATATTTACCAATTTGGGTCTGAATGATGAATAAAAGAGAAGGGTGGCCTCTAGACAGTTGTAGTTATCAGCACTGTACTGGTGGAATAGTGTTACTGCTGGAGTGCCAAAAGAGCGGATAACTTGGGCTGATTTTAAGATGAGATTTGAGCAGAAGTTTGTATCGGAGTTTGCTAAGTCCGAGCTGATGAGGAATTTTATGGATTTGGTTCAGGGAGAGATGTTAGTAGTCGAATATGCTACTAAGTTTGAAGAACTGTCTCGATACGATATGCTGTTATAGATACCGACATCGGAAGGAAGGAGAGGTTCATTTTGGGATTGAGGCCCGAGCTAGCTAGAAACCATGACATATGTTCGTGATCCATGTAATGTGGTGATGGAGATGGCCACTCGCCGTGAGGAGTTACTTGTTGATCAAGCTAAGGAGAAATCAGTGGAAGCTCAGGGTTCTCAAGGGAAGAGGAGAAAGTTCTTTAAAAAGAAAGGAACCCAAAAGGGAGATACTGCTAAGAAGTCAATGGCTGAGGTAGTTTGCTATAAGTGTGACAAGATGGTTCACTTTGCGAATGAGTGCCAGTCAGGAAATGGGAAGAAAGCTACAACCAAGAAGAATGTGAAGTGCTTCAACTGCGATCAACTTGGGCATTACAAGAATCAATGTCCAGAGCCAGTTAGGGAGGACAAATGAAAGGTCTTTGCTATTGGATCAGCTATGCCTACTGCAGCAGATAAGGGAAAGACTGTGATGGAAGGTATGCTTTTGATTCAGAGTATTCCTGTTAGAGTAATTTTTTATACCAGTGCTTCACATTCATTTATATCTCAGTGTTTGATAGATTATGCTTAGAACCCACCTACCTTGTTATTTCCTTAAAAGTTGCGAATCTAATAGAAGGGTATGCGACTCTAGGGTTGAGGTGTGACCAGTTAGAACTTAATTAGTTAGGTCGTAAATTTGCATGCAGTTTGTATGTTATTGATTTCGTAGATTTCGCAATCATTTTGGGAATGAATTGGTTCGGTAGGTATGAAGCTAGAATATTTTGCCAGGATAGAGAGATATCACTGAGACACCCTGATAGTCATAACCGAGTAATATTCTTAGTAGAGAATTATGATCGAAGTGTTAGTGCTTTGCTTTGTACTATGGAGATAGCGGATGAACTAGATTAGGTTTGGGTAGCAAGAGAGTTTGTAGATGTCTTTGACCCAGTCACTGGATTACCACCTAAAAGAGCTATTGAGTTTAGAATAGATCTTGTACCCAGAGCCGAACCTGTGAGTAGACCATCTAACAGGATGACACCAATTGAGATGAAGGAATTGAAGGTGCAGCTAATGGATCTAGAAGGAAGGAATTTTATTAGACCAACCAGTTCACCTTAGGGAGCGGCCGCGGTGTTCGTAAAGAAACCAGAGGGTCGTTAAGTATATGTATCGACTATCGCAAGTTGAATAAAAGGACAATTAAGAATAAGTATCCTTTTCCAAGAATAGATGATCTATTCGATCAGTTGAATGGAGCCAGAGTATTTTCCCAGTTGGATTTAGCGACCGGTTTCCATCAGTTAAGAGTGGCGGAGGACGGTATTCCTTTGACAACATTTCAGACTAGATATGGTTCAAATGAGTGGTTAGTGATGCTATTTGGATTGACGAATGCACTTGCTTTCTTCGTGGATCCGATGAACCACGTTTTCCAAAAGTACTTGGATAGGTTTTTACTGGTGTTTATAAATGACATTCTAGTGTACTCTAAGGATGGGAGAGAGCATGAAGTTCATCTTAGAGTGGTACTCTAAGGATGGGAGAGAGCATGAAGTTCATCTTAGAGTGGTGCTGGAGACGCTGAGGCAGAATCAGCTAAAGGCGAAGTTTACCAATTGTCATTTTTGGAAGAAAGAAGTAAAATTTCTTGGTTACATGGTTTCAGAGAAAGGACTGTCAGTCGATCCAGATAAGATCGAAGCAGTGAATAATTGGAAGAGACAAAAGACGATGACTGAGATCAGAAGTTTTCCTTGACTTACTGGCTACTACCGGAGATTCATTAAGGATTTTTCGTGGATAGCAAAACCCTTAACAAAGCTAACCAGAAAGGAGGTGAAGTTGGTGTGGTCTGATTAATGTGAGGAAGCATTCCTTAAGTTAAAGCATATGTTGATTAATGCACCCGTATTAGAAGTTCCAAACGAAAACCAAGGGTTGGTGGTATATATCGATGCATGTGGAACTGGATTGAGAGCAATATTGATGCAAAATGGTAAAGTTATTGTCTACACATCTAGGCAGCTTAGACCGCATGAAGAAAGGTATACTACTCATGATTTGGAGTGGCAGCAGTGATCTTCGCATTGAAGATTTGGAGGCATTATCTCTTAGGGGAGAGATTTGAGTTATTTACCGATCATAAGTCTTTAAGATACTTATTCTCTTAGAAAGAGTTGAATATGAAACAGCAAAGGTAGCTAGATTTTTTGGTAGCTTATGATTTTGGTATAGAATATACACTAGGAAAAGGTAATAAGGTAGCAGATTGTAACGCCTCACCCCGAGACCCACCTTAGTAAAGAGAATTAACATGTAATTCCGTCTACTAAAGCAGAGAATAGGGCTGGTTAAGGGCGACCATCTGTAACTTTGCCTCAACCATCTATTGAAAACGTCGATGAATGCTATCTGTATAGTCTTTTCACTTAAGAGGTTCGATGTGTCCAATAAATGACTAACACAAAGCTATAGGTGGCTAAGGATCTATCAGAACAAAACACATCAACTAAACGAACATCTCATCATAGAACAGATATACATACATGAATGAACGTTTCATATACAATGATACATCACTTTATAATACCAATACTACAATTGGTGGTATGACAACCACACGAATACAAGAACGAATCAAATGAATATACATCATCTCAGTGAAATAAACCTCAAAAAGGGGAGAGACACGATCCAGACTTCAAAGCATTACCAACGGCAACAACTAAAGAGAGCATCCTGAAACAACTCGGTCTGACCCGAGTGAAAACACACGGGTCAGGCAGGCTAGAACTTATCATTAGTAAAGGTGATGATAAGAAGAGATAAGGGGAAAACCATTCCATCGTTACCAATGGAATGATATAAGTCATCAAGTTATCTCTAGGGTGATACATCAATGATTCATCATGATTGCATAGAGGAATACAATATGTATATTAGATAGACATGGTTCATCTACTTATATGTATAACTGAATGAAATGGGTGAGGATATGGACCATAAAGTAAATCTTCATAAGATAATTAAAACTTCAAGAATCCATCATAAATAAAACTCATCTAATAGAAACTTCTTAATTATTATACCTCATCTCATCGGTATTAATATAAATACATCTCAAATCCATCATTAAACTCATTATAAAGGAATCTCCATAATCATTTATACCTCATCTCATCGGTATAAATATAAATATATATTAAATCTATTATCAAAACTCATCATAAAAGCATTACCATAATTTATACCTCATCTTATTGGTATAAATATATAATGTCTCAAATCTATCTTGATAGAGCCCAAAAATAATTCAAAACATCATATTCGAAATCAAAAATAAAACCATGCATATCAATAAGTCTTTTTCTTACATAAGACTATAATAAAGCATCATCATCAAAACAGTGAAATCGAAACACCTAAAACCTCATGGAAAACAGCACGTGCATTTACATCTTGACTAGTACTACCATTATTTGGTACCATTCATCGTGATGACTTGGGGTCACATAACATCATAACATCGTGATCATCTTGATTGACTATAGTTGGAAACATCTTGATGACACCCAGTCACAAAAACCCGAGTAATAACATCGTGATGATTGGAGTCGAGTAATATCATCATGAATATCGTGATGACTCCAACCGAGTACTCGGTCTGTAGTACTAGTAACATCGTGAATGTGTCTCAACTTCTCGAATAGGAACCCAATAGGCATCAACGTACGTCCCATACCATACGTTCACACCTATTGGTTTACTAATCGTTAGTCGATGCCACATTAGAAAACCATCATAAGACATCATCAAATAAACACTGCCTCATCTCATCGGCGAGTGTAAGATACCTAACTCGTCTTATCTCTTACTTGGACGAGTTTTAAGTGACATCGAGACTTGTCTCATTTCATCGACAAGTAAAAATTCATCATAAATATCGAAATCATCATCAATCCATCACAACAACTTACCTCATCTCCTTGGCAAGTTAAAGAACATCGTGATGGTTATTTCTAACCATAGTTGCAAATTAAAACTTAACATCAATATTGCCTCATTTCATCGGCCATCACAAAATGCATCTAGATTGGTTCGTCGTCGAATGTACTCAAAGAGTAACTCTCAAACCAATAATCTTCGCCAAAATTTGGTAACTTCTAAATCAACTCAAAATAACACTTCAAATTGGTTTCGATCGTACAAGTCCGATATTAAGCGATAAAGCAAAAATACATGTCCCATACCACGTATTTTTACTAAATTGTCTAATTCTCATTCTTATACATCGAAATTCATAAACATAGGCTAAAATATATTTAAAATAAATTTTTTTTATAGAGAAAATAGAATTATTAAACAATCTAGTAACCATTTTAAAAGCTTTGTACAGAAAAATCCACTATTTGAAAGAGAACTTCTATTATAAAAACACTTTAAAATAATTAATAATTGATTAAAAATATCTTAAAAATGCTACAAAATACTTATTTCATAAACAATGATTTATTTTTATTTTTATTTAAGAAATTTTCAAGAATTTATTTGAAATTAAAATCATTTGAAACCATCAAAATACTCACATATCGGTATTAACCGTTATTTAGTTTAAATGGAATTTAAATAAAACTTAAATCTCAAACTTCTTCAAATATAAGATAATATATTCATGGACATCATTTCCATCTAATAACATCAAATTTTATAAAAAAAGCTACTGAAATCATCGAAATCGTCAGAATATCACCAAACACGGAAATTAAACACTACGTATATTTCGGTCCTGCTGTAAAGAATATATATTTTCACATAGCAAACTACAAAATCTGAGAATAATTATAATATATTAGTTTTAGCCTAAATCCTCAGATTTCCAGAACTTCAAAAATTTCAAAATTCCGATAGGTAACAAGAAAGTTATGATCAAATTACTTTCCAGGTGAATATATAAACACTCTATGTCAATGACAGGACAATCACAAAGATATAGATTTTTCCCCATATAAACATCAAAAATACTCAAAACTAAAAACGTTAAAGTTATTGCCTAAATCATAAGGTTTCCATAACTTCAAAAATTTCTAAATTCCGAATCGTAACAAGAAAGTTATGATCAAATTACTAAAAACATCAAACTCAGCCTGAACTTATGCATTTGCAGGACAGCAACAAACAATTGCAATTTTAGTATAGATAACTTCGAAATCAGCCAAAATGAATAAAACAAAAGTTTCTAAGCTTTCCGGAATGACCAAGATCATCAAATTCCGATCATTGGTTCAAATATTATGGCTGTTTTACTAACAATTTTAATCTCAGCCTGTAGTATTCTAAACACAGGACAGAGGTAAAAATATACGATTTTTAGTATCAACTCATCTCAGAATTTAACAAAAATTTGCAGAATCATACTACAGCACATTGACTATAACATATCCAAATTTGGCAGCATTTCGCTACAAATCGAGCAAGTTATGATTTTTCAAAGATTGGATAATTTCAGACAACATATATGAGCAAACAAAGACCAACATGCAACGTAATATTCAAAATCAAACCAAATTTTGGCAAAAATCATTTTAGCTTGCTGTAGCATGTTGCTTACCTTTGTTTTGGTAGCGATTTGGCAAAATTTTGCATACAAGTGGAAGCTTTGGAGCTGGAATAGATGCTAAAGATCTGAAAAGAAGAAAAATCAAATTCCATTTTCTGTAAAAGAATTGAGAGATAAGCTAGCTAGGGTTTGGAGGAGATTACCTTTCTTCTTTTATTAGATAGCAAAACAAGGGATTTGAAGGCCTTAAATTTTGATTTGGATGAGAAGCCATGAATTCTCAAATAACAGAAAGAAGAAGAAGAAAGGGGCTGAAGAAGAAAAAAAAAGAACGTACTGGAGAAAATGTTTTCTCCTCAACCAGACCAAGTAATAGAAAAGATATGGGTTAATTGGGTTTGGGCTCAAAACAAATAAGAATTAATCTATTACTTAAATAGGAAAGGAGAATCCAACCCTTTCTTTGCTCACCACGTGGAAATCAAAATTCGGAACCATCTTTTTCTACTTCTTCGACACAGTTACGTTTCTCTCTCTCAAACCATTAACCCAACTTCTTCATCTAAACAAAAAATTAAAATAATTTACTGCATAAATAAGTACATCGACGAGAAAATTAAATGCCGACGATGAGGAGGTGCATATTTTCCGTCAATGCTCATCAACCCTTTCATTGATAATCGGCAATACTACAAATCGCAGTCTTCAAACCACGGTAACTTTCTGAAGCATCGATTGTCATATTTTGTCAATTTTAATTTAGTTATATGATTTCAAGGTAATACGCTGAATCAAACAATTAAATCTCGATCATTATCCGCTATTATCTCAAATATGCTTATTCTATTACAGTTAGAACTAATAATAATAGCATATTTTTGTATTCATATTTGATTTATATTTATAGATTTAATATGGTAAATTTTTTCTACAATTGGCTGTCGTTTTTTGAACTGGAGTACATATTGATTTGTGCCTTGCTAATAACTGAAGTCCGTCCAGGTAATTGTACGTCTTTGAAATATTGAACAGTGTTACCACTACTTTACTACATTTTGTGCTTTTCAATGTCCATATTGACAATTTGGTTTGCGGTCGTGTATCCAAATTGGCATAAATCTTTTTGTCCTCAGTTTCTCTATTAGTCCGAAATTGACTGAGTTGGTTTAAAAATCGTTCCGCTATTCATTTGTAATACATATAAGTATATGTATACTGACAAAACTATGATAATAAGTATCAAAGAGTTTCATGTAAGCATAAAATGCCATGAAAACTTAAGGTTTCTGATCCAAGTGATTATTAACTTTATCTTAGTAAATGCAACACTATCAACTTATACTTTAATTTGTGGTGGATGGAGAATATAGAAAGTTGTTTGTGTAGGAATGTGAATACTAAGGAAATATAGAAAAATGAAAAAAAAATTATTAATAAACATGCAAATATTTTTGATTTATTCTTCGTTAGCTACACCACATAAAATATATTACTGCTTATGCTTTACGTTACTGTATGTGATAATACAAATGAGTGAGGTTTCACGTAGCTTGGTGAACAAAATTATTATTTTCAAAAATAATAAAGCATTATGCATGTTATATACTTTGACCGCTAAGTTCTTGGGTACCAATGTTATTTCCTCATAGCGCACAGTTTGCAGTTTATTTATGCATGTTATAAATTTATTTACTCACTTTTTATGCCTATTATCTTTTTTACTACGGAGTATAAATGATTTTTTCATGTGTTTGCACGTCTATGAACCCAAGAACACTTTTGTTCTACCTGAAATAAATTTGACATGCATGGAGTGACTATAAAATCAGCATAGAACTGGCCAGGAAAACTATTTAAATATGGGGAGAGTACATAGTTGTCGCATCAATTGGTTTTTTATGGTGCAAATGAAGGTAGATTTGATCCATATCCATGACGTCAAAAGAAACTAAGAAAGCATCAAGCCAATTATACAAGCAAACTAGAAGCTTTGACTTTTGAGACAAAAGAAGCTTGGTAATTTTGTGTTATTTGACAATTTTCTTCATAGAATACATTCATAACATATTTGAATTAATAGTGAAACAACACACGGTAGACCATTTTCACTTCTGAAAGAAAACAAAATAAGTGCACTTTTAAATTGCAAAATAAGATTATCCCAATGTTCAAGTGTATGAGGTACTACTAGCATCATTCATAAGTCTGCCATTAGTAGCATTGGTAATAGGAGATAGTAAGTGGTTACTCTATAGGTGAGTATATATTTTAGATTTTGTAACTACATAATGCAAAGTGATTTATAGTCCAACTTAGATAGTCAGAATTTTGAGATATTTATGTTGCCCACACTTTCGAAGAAGGTAATAGAGAAGCACTGCCAAACTACACATCAAAGCACTGCCAAATTTGGTCTCTTTAAATGCACTGTGTATTGCTCAGCGCTGTAACACAATTTTGCACTTGAGCTGATAACATGCATAAGAAGCCACCAATAGTGAAGTGGTAGAACATAATATTAGATATAATTACATTTTATGAAGGGGGAAAAATGGGAAACTACTAAAAGACGAATCAAATGAGTCAACATCAAAATGAGATGGAATGAGAGAGGGAAAGTTCTTTAGATGACACAAGGCATAACTGTAAAACTTATGTTTTTACTAATTTTGACATAGGGCCATCACCCCATGTGCACTATGCTTAGCTCTTCCCTTGCCAATGAGTTATATGTGTTTATCTAAACATAGTATGATTCATTTACTTACCCCAACTTCTTAATTTGGTCTTTCTATTTTATAAAATGATATATTTCATTATAAAATGTTGATTATTTAGAACATAGTAACTGTAGATTTTATTTGTGTTATATATGGCAAGCAACAAATTTCTTCGCTTATGTATTATTTGATACCTTTTAAAGCAAGATACCATTTGTTATCCCGCCTTTTGGCAAGGCCGAGATACCAAGGGACTGACTAAAAACCAAGAGTCACTCGTCATGGATATCGATGAATTTTGTCCGAGTCCGGATCAAGCCACGATTAGCAAGACATAACAAGCAAAGCCAGGGAAGCCAACGTTCCAAGTTTCAAGTCAATTCGAGTTCATATACTTAAGATATGATCGATGCAAAATGAAGGAGATCCCCTCTAATTCGAATCCATAGGTGAAACCTATGTTCGAATCCATCAAACGTCTGTTTGCTCCGAATCCATTGGCATTCCCTTGTTCGAATCCATCCAGCTCGGAGTTCTCTCGAATCCATCGAACCATCCCTCTTCGAACCCATCCAGCGACCTCATGTTCGTATCGATCGGCTGAAGGCCATCAAGATCGATACGAATGAAGCTGTGCACCGAATCCATAAACAACTATGTGCTTGTATCCACCAGAACGCCTCACTTTGAATCCATGGGAAACAGTATGCTCGAATCCATCTTGCTACAACAGCTTCATATCGATCAACCATAGCATGTCACGATCGATACGACGAAACTCCTATTCGAATCCATCTGGGAATTGTGCCTTCGAATCCATCGAGTCAAAGCGGCGAAATCTCCGGGATGACTCGATCAAATAGGCGAATAAAGCGGATCAAAGCTAACATTTCGCTCCACGTCATCACGAAGCCATGAGCCACCATCGATTCGAAGTGGTTGATTCGATCATATCGATTCGAACGTACCAGCCTGCCGAGAAACACCAATTCGAATCGATCATATCTCGAGATCTATAAGTCCAAATGCTATGAAATTTTCACAGAAGCTTGAGCACATGTTGAAGAATGTCCATACCAAATTTCAACTAGATTGGATGTTTTCTTGATCGATTCGAATGGACTTCGAATCGATCCCAAAGTGGGCCCGGATTTCCTGAAAGCGGGCATGTGGGCGCCCTCACGCGCCAGAAGTGGTCTCCCGAAATTTAGGCAAAATATCAGCCTCCAACACCTATAAATAGAGCCCCTGGTCATTCAGAAAAAGGGTCGGACAATTTTAAGAGCTAAAAAGCGCCCAGACTCTGCCAGATTTACTCCAAATCACCACCGCTGCCTTATATTCAGACTTACCTAATAAAATCAGTTGTACTACATTATAAGAAATTGTAATCTTCAAGTATCGAGCAATAAAATCATCAAACTTCATAGTGGACGTAGGCAAAACGCCGAACCACTCTAAATCGCTTGTCTTTGCATTTTACATTTCTATTATTTGGAGTTATTGTCAGATAATCCTCGGTTTTAATTTTCTTTCTTCACTTTTATCTCTTCAAAAAACTTCCGAAGAGTGTTATGCCCATTTTTGGTACAAACACTTTGGTGCTTTCACTGAGAAAACCAGCTTTTTTCTCCTGCTCCTTGGATCTACCATCGATACCGGATTGCATAAATCCAAAAGGAAGATCCAGATCTCTGATCCAGAATCCTTCCATTCTATTCAGACTTGCATAAAGTCTAGGAAAGGAATGCACCACTAAAGATGGTTAGTACAAGAACTGCTTCTACAGCTGTTGATCAGGAAGGTCGGGATAGACAGAATCCTACACAGTAGCCATCCAATCAAGACAACACTGCTCATTCAGATCCGTCTGGTCCAGTCACCAGACAAGAGTTCCAAGTGTTGCTCCAAGAACTGACTCAAAGTCGGCAACAATTAACTGAACAGCTTTGCGCTAACGCTGAATTGACCAATCAATTAAACCGCCGAAGGCGCAGGAGGACCAGGAGAGATGATGTTTCCCACTCGTCCACTGAAATTTCTGCTTCATCTGACTATCACGGTAGATCTACACATCCTCGATTAGACGTAAGTCACACACAAGCTACCAAATATCAACCTGCCTTGACCGTAGGACAATTGAGGGTTGGACCGTCAACTAGCCTCCAGACCGGGCCCTCATCATGAAGAGGTACTGTTCTGCAGTATACCATGGATAATCGCACTACAACTGCCGCGGTAGGAACAAGGGTTGATACCCGAAATCTATCAGATCCGAATAATCAGCAACGTGGGCGTACTCCTAAACCATACGTCCCGGAAGATGTCGAGCCAAGGAGGCGAGATTTGGACCATCGACAGCGTCCGGTTCAAACTCGCAATGTGGAACCCGACCACACCTTAGCTCAGCATGCACAGAATACGACAATGCCCGATATTTCCACCATGATACGCCAGATGATTCGCGAAAGCCAAGGGCTTACCAATGACGACTGGGGAATTTCCCGCAATCACACTCCTTTCACAGACGAAATATTATACGCTGAACCTCCTCGGTGATTCAGAATGCCAACTCTCCCTATGTACGAAGGAAATTCCGACCCCAATCAACATATTTTGAAATATGAGTGGTCAATGAGCGCCGCAAGGGCTGATGATGTAGTAAAATGCTGAAGTTTCCCCATCTCTTTGGGAGGAATCGCAACAATGTGGTTCACAAGGTTGCCGCCTAGATCTATCTCTTCGTTCGATCAACTGGCTAAGAAATTTGTCGAACAGTTCCGTATGCATGTCGCTAGACCTAAAGACGTTAACACCCTATCTAGCGTCACCCAAGCTAAGGGAGAGACACTCAGACGTTATTTAGAAAGATTCCACGTGGCATGTGTAGAAATTAGTAATCCTAACAATAACTCAATCTTGATGGCATTAACCAAAGGAATCGATCCCGATTCTGAGTTTGGAAATTGGTTAGCTGGGAAACCACCCGCATCGTTGGACCGTTTCTACGCCAAAGCCGCTCAATTCTTACGGCAAGAGGACGCGAAACAGTCTAGGAAGCAGGACGATAGGTGCCCAGAACTAAAGGAATACAAAGTAATGTAGCAGTTAAGCAGTCCGGAGAGTTCCGGAAACGTTCAGTTGAATATACAGAACAAACAGACCCAGCCGCGAGGCAAAAATGGTCAGGATAAAAAGAGAGATCAGAACCGAGGCCCACGACGTAGGGCTCCAATGTTTGATAATTACACGCCATTGAATACATCATTGGAGAATGTATATCTACAAACTTGCAACACTGTGCAATATAAGAAGCCTGCTCCGAAGCAATCGTCGGAGAGGCAGATTCAAACAGGGAAGTTCTGTAGATTCCACGATAGTTATGGCCACAATACCAATGAGTGTCGACATTTGCAGGACCTCATTGAGAAGTTGATCTGGGAGAGAAAGTTAGATCAGTTTGTGCGGGCGCCGCAGTCTGGTGGTGCGGGCCCGTCGAATCAGAATCGTGCACAAAATTAGGAAAGACAAGAGGAACCCGCTCGTACGGGCGGAAGGCTAGTTATAAATACAATAAGTGGTGGTCCCCATCCAGCAGACAGAAGCTGGAGGGAAATGGAGTCATATGCCAGCTCTATCAGGCATGCGGACTTTGAATGCTACAGTAATTGTGAAGATGGAACTTCGGCTGAACAACAGAAAACAATGTCTGATGATATCATATTTAGAAGCAGAGACGCTGATAAGATCGAAGCCCCAACAATCGACCCACTGGTCATATCTGCCCAGGTAGGTCCTGGTTGGATGAAGAGGATCCTGGTTGACAGTGGGAGCTCCGTAAACATCTTGCTTAAACGAGCCTATGATTTAATGAAAATGGAAGCAAAGGACTTAAAACCTTGCCAATCTCGAATTCACGGCTTTAATGGAAGTGCTACAATACCTAGTGGAGTGGTGGAACTACCAGTGGAGTTGGGAGTTGGAGAACGTCGGAGAGTCCGGATGTTGCAGTTTGTCGTTTTAGTTATTGATTCACCTTATAATGCGTCTTTGGGCCGACCGGCCCTTGTTGAGTTCAGGGCAGCCATAGCCCCATGGTGTTTAACTCTGAAATTCCCCACTGATAACAGAATTGGAGTCATTCAAGGAGATCAGGCAGCAGGAAGAGCCTGTTATGTTGCTAAACTGCGTGAGGCGCAAAGAAAGGAGAAAGGAAAGGGCGTAGAGGAATCTCTCTGCGTCCATTTTGCCGATGATTGACAATTAGTGCCTGGGCCCCGGCCCAGGCACCACGACCAATTCCTTAAAGACCTTGACCTTAGAGACAACGAAGATAAAGACGAATCTAAAGAGAATCAAGCTTCTCTGGCCGAACTGACTGTGGACGTCCCAATCAGTGAGGATGATGATTCGAAAGTACTAAAAGTTGGATCTCAACTGGGAAGACAGACACATCAGGAATTGGTTGAATTTATCCGTGCGAATCTCGACGTTTTCGCCTGGACACACTCTGATATGTGCGGGATCTCGCCGGACATCGCAAGTCACTCCCTGAATATTGATCCGCGGTATGTCCCGGTCAAACAGAAAAGGCGCGGTATGGATCCAGAGAGATCTGTCGCCCTTAAAGAGGAGGTTGATAATTTACAATCAAATGGGTTCATCCGAGATGCTTTATATCCAGAATGGGTGTCAAATCCAGTATTGGTTCGAAAACCGAACGGGAAATGGAGAACTTGCATCGACTATTCTGACTTAAACAAGGCTTGTCCGAAGGATAGTTTTCCACTTCCCCGAATTGACCAGCTCGTAGATTCAACGGCTGGGCACAAATTATTATCTTTCATGGATGCTTATTCTGGCTACAATCAAATACCTATGCATTTGCCTGATCAAGAACATACTAGTTTTGTGACCGATCTGGGACTCTACTGCTACAGAGTCATGCCTTTTGGTTTGAAAAATGCCGGAGCAACATATCAACGCTTGGTCAACCGAATGTTCGCCAACCAGATTGGGAAGACCATGGAGGTCTATGTGGATGACATGCTAGTAAAGTCTCGATTCTCTACAGATCACGTCAGAGATTTTGATTCAATGTTCTGCATCCTTCGAGAATATGGAATGAAGCTCAATCCATTAAAGTGTCATTTCGGTGTCGCGTTTGGAAAGTTCCTCGGGTTCATCGTTAACGCTCGAGGGATAGAAGCAAATCCCAAAAAGATCTGGGCGATAAGGAACTTACAAACTCCAAGAACCGTAAAACAAGTCCAGAGTCTCAATGGGAAGGTAGCAGCACTAAGCAGGTTCATTTCAAAATCCACTGATAAATACATTCCTTTCTTTGATCTGATCCAGAAAGGAAAGCGAAACTTTGAATGGACCATGGAGTGCGAAGGTGCATTCCGATCGCTGGTTCAACATCTTTCCACACCACTGATCTTGTCAAAGCCGGTCGATCACGAACAATTGTACCTTTATCTGGCAGTATCAGAGCATGCAATCAGCGCTGCTTTGGTTCGGGAAGAAGACCGAGTGCAGAAACCGGTCTACTATGTTAGTAAACGGTTAACGGGAGCTGAAAGAAATTACCCAAGGTTGGAGAAATTGGCCTATTGCCTGGTCATTGCCTCAAGAAAGCTTCGCCCTTATTTCCAAGCTCATCCTCTTATTGTGTATACCGATCAGCCGTTACGACAGGTCCTCACGCGGCCTGAGACGTCTGGTAGGTTACTCAAGTGGAACATCGAACTGAGCCAGTTTGATATTACTTACTCTCCAAGACGAGCCATTCAAGGACAAGTCCTAGCCGATTTCATAGCTGAATTTACCGTTCCAGAAGGCTTGCCCGAAACCAGTGAATCCCCCGAATATATCTGGAAGTTGTATATTGATGGTGCATCAAACGACCGGTGTTCGGGCGCTGGTGTTGTACTTGAAACTCCCGAAGGCCGATCTATATGTTATGCTTTGAGGTTCGATTTTCACGCAACCAATAATGAAGCTGAATATGAAGCCCTCTTAACTGGGCTGAAATTGGCCAGAGATTTGAGAATTATTGCTGTGGAAGTTTATTGTGATTCACAATTAGTTGTGTGCCAAGTACGGGGAGAGTATCAAGCGAGAGATCGAAGGCTGGCTGCTTACTTGGCTCGAGTTCAGGAAGTACTGAATCAGTTTGATTATTATGCCATTTATTATATACCTCGAGAACCCAATCAAAAAGCCGATTCATTGGCAAAGTTAGCGAGTACAAGTGAAGCACGGCAAATGGGACTTGTCCCCGTCAAAACTTTGTCATCCCTAAGCATCGATCAAATAGAGACGAATTTTGTGTTTGAAACCGCTCCCAGTAAAGAATCATGGATGACTCCGTATCGAAATTACATTGAGAATGGGACATTGCCTGAGCATAGAAATGAGAAAAGGCAAATTCTACGAAAAGCTTCACGGTTCGTCATTCAGGATGGAGTCATGTATAGAAGAGGTTATTCTGTTCCTCTCCTCCAGTGTATCGCGCATGATAAAATCAAACGAGTGTTACATGACGTACACGAAGGAGAATGTGGCGATCACACCGGTGGATAAGCTCTTGCTAAGAAAATACTCCGATACGGATACTACTGGCCGACAGTGAACCGAGATGCAGCAAACTATGCCAGAAAGTGCGATAGGTGCCAGAAACACGCCCGAATTCCAAGAGTCCCACCTACCGAGATAACTCAAATGGTCAGTCCCTGGCCATTCGCTATGTGGGGCATCGATATCATCGGCGCTTTACCTCTGGCAAAAGGTGGTGCGAAGTACGCCATCGTCGCCGTTGACTACTTTACAAAGCGGGTTGAAGCCGAAGCTCTCACAACGATTACGACGAAGAAAGAAATAAATTTCGTAGTTCGCAACATCATTTGTCGATTTGGACTCTCGCATACCATCATCACCGATAATGAAGCCCAATTCGAAAGTGCAGAATTCAAGAATTTCTGTCAACGGTTTCATATCCATAAAAAATTCTCGGCGGTTGCACATCCTCGGGCAAACGGTCAGGTCGAAGCTGTCAATAAAGTTATAAAATCCATCCTAAAGAAACGACTGGAAAAGGCCGGGGGAAAATGGGTTGATGAAATCCCTATGGCATTATGGGCTTATCGAACGACTCACAAGACCACAACCGAACACACCCCGTTTTCCTTATCTTATGGCACAGAAGCCGTTATTCCAATCGAGATGGAAGTGTTTTCCCATCGCGTGACTTATTATGATCCGAAAACAAACGCTATATTGCTTGCTGAATCTTTGGATCTACTGGATGAGAAGCGGGAAGAGGCTGATTTAAGAGCTACTGCATATCGGAGTCGAGTCGCCCGATTGTACAATGCTAAAGTTCGACCTCGAACTTTTGAACTTGGCGATCTCGTTCTCAAGATAATCTATCCGGTTCCTTCACACATGAAACCAAATTGGGAAGGACCCTACCTGATTACACAAAGACTCGGAGATGGCACATTCAAACTATCGACCGTTGACGGTCTTGATTTGCCAAGAGCCTGGAACAACGAGAGTCTCCGTCGCTACTACACATGACAGGCTTTATTTATTTTATTATATTTTTCCATTTAGCAATTTACTTTTGCATTTCGAAATTAGAATTTGTAATAAGGCAACTGACTTTGCCATATTTTCTTATTTCAGCGATAAAATGCCATCTCTTCGAGCCAGAGCTGTGATTCATTGAATACAATGTACAACATCACGATGCACGGAGAGCTAAATTCCATCACGCAGTGGAATTTATTCAAGTAGGGAGTGGCTATGAGACGATCGGCCACTCGCTAAATGAAACCCGAGCTCGGGGGCAAGCCATCACGTCGGGCTAAAAATGGGTTGATACACGACAATCCTTCACTCAACTCCGTACTCCCAGAATGCGAGATGGAGTATAAACATTACTTAACTCTGTACTCCCAGAGTGCTAGGCGGAGTATAAACATTTACTTAACTCCGTACTCCCAGAGTGCGAGACGGAGTATAAACATTACTTGACTACGTACTCCCAGAGTGCGAGACGGAGTGTAAACATAACTTAACTCCGTACTCATAGAGTGCGAGACGGAGTATAAACATTACTTGACTCCGTACTCCCAGAGTGCGAGACGGAGTGTAAACATAAATTAACTCTGTACTCCCAGAATGCGAGACGGAGTATAAACATTCACTTAACTCCGTACTCCCAAAGTGCGAGACGGAGTGTAAACATTACTTCACTCCGTACTCCCAGAGTGCGAGACGGAGTATAAACATTACTTAACTCCGTACTCCCAGAGTGCGAGACGGAGTGTAAACATAACTTAACTCCGTACTCCCAGAGTGCGAGACAGAGTCTAAATAATAAGTTAACTCCATAATCCCAGAATACTCCGAGAGCGCGAGCCGGGTATAAGCGTTAACACTCAATTGCAGATAATTTCGCACAACACTTATTACGGCTTATCCCCAAGATTGGGGGCAGAACCAAAGCAATTATTAAATTAAAGACAAAAGAGAATATATTTTCATTTCCATTATCAACAAAAAGAATCTGATTACAAGCTGGTTCAAAAAATTCCTACTAGTGGGAGCCGAGTCCACATCTATACACGGCTATAGAAAAACCAAAAAGACAAGTCAAAACACTACCCCCGAACGTGACAACAAACTAAAGGAAGAGTTCAATCTTTCTTCTTCCTCAGTTTCTTCTTTGGGGTAGTCCCACTGGATCCGCTACCCGACTTCCTCCTCACTCTCTTACTCTTCTCCGGTTTGTCCTCCGATGGTGACATAATGTCAACAGCCTCCTCGGAGCTTGAGGCGACGGAGATTCTCTTGGAGGATGGAACTGGAGGCATAGGAGCTGTAACAGGAAGTGGGGCGGGAGCGCTTGCAATAACCACCGTGCCGCCCGGCGATATCATCATTATTGGGGCAGGGCCAGATGGATTCATTCCCGGTGTCACTACTGCCATCTCAGCATTCATCTCGGCCAAAATTTCATCCTCACAAGATGCTTGTGCCGCGCTGGACGTACTAGTGGCTGGCATAAAGGAGCTAGCGGCTGGAGCAACCCCACTCATGGCAAAAGATGGATCGGTGAAGGGTTCGTTGGGTTGACTAAGGAGTTCCTCAATCATCTGAGCATCGAAAGATATCATGCTCACTTCTCCCTCTTCGCCGACCACAGAAGATGTCATAATAGCCTCGGTGACAATGGCCCCTTGCGCCTGATAGGGAACTTGAGACGCAGGAGGTGCAGAGATAATAGCTTCGGTCACTGAATGAGAAAAAGCAAAAAGTTTTTAGCTAAATAAATTGCTTCAAATTCACCACACTAAGTGTTTACGGGAGATGGTAAGATACCTTCCTTAGCCTGACCCGAAGTATGGGCAGGTACAGAGGCAGGAGCATCAGCGGAAGACAATTGCGGCTGG
The DNA here is from genome assembly GCA_030737815.1 of Allium fistulosum. Classification (NCBI taxonomy): domain Eukaryota; kingdom Viridiplantae; phylum Streptophyta; class Magnoliopsida; order Asparagales; family Amaryllidaceae; genus Allium; species Allium fistulosum. Next base: position 15,591,476 of record JASFAW010000014.1, read on the forward strand.
TCAGGATTATAAGCGGGGACGGACTGGGGATCGACCGCACCAATGGTTTCGGGTAATGTCGGAATTACAGCTCCAACACTTGCTTCGTGATGCTCGATCCCTGAGCCCTCACCTGTCTCTATCTGTTGAGCACCAAGCCTCTCTCTCGCCACGGAAATCACCACCTCGTGGAGAACTTTCCTCTCTTCCTCAGTAAACAAGCGCATCTCAAGCTCGAAATCATCTAGTGCTTCATCCGGATGCGCTGCTTTCTTCTCCTCCACAAGCCTAGTCCAGGCGTTGTACAGAATCATAGAGTCATCTCCAAGCCAAGCTAAATTTCTGTGCTCCAGCACATTGGCATTGTATGTAACCAGGAGATCATCAAAATCAGCTTCCATCCTGGACTGCTCAGCCATGACTTTTTCTTCGGTTTCTGCCTCCACAGACTTGGTCTTGGCCACCGCCGCAGCAAGTTCAGATCGAAGTGATACGGCTTGGTCGCATGCCTCCTGAGCGGTGGTGTTTGCATCATCTTTTTCTTTCACCACCTCAGCGAATATGGCTTTAAGCTCATTCAGCTCTTTAACGGCTGTGTCTCGCTCAGCTACGACAGTGGTGTAACGGTGGCCCATCCCTTCTACTAAGGCACAGTGTGCCTACTGCATCCTCGCCATCTCCGCCACAGCATCATCATGCTTTTTAAGTGCTTAGAGTTCTGATTTCGAGACGACTCCATCTCAGATTGGAGAACTTGGATGATGCGGTCTTTCTTGGCGATGTCAGCATCACGCTTCTCAATAACCTTAGCCCGGTCAAAAGCTACCTTAGAAGCTTTCACGGCTGCTTTGTACCACTCCTTGTATTGAGCATAAAAGTCACGGATATAATCGTGATCGATGTTCTCAGCATCCGGAGGAATCCTTTTGAGATGAGGAGGGAAGACATATGTATCCAGGCAAATTCCCGGGAAGTCCTTTTTCATCTGAGCAAGTTTAATAGCTCCTTCACCCGTTAGTTCTGCCGGAGCTTGCTTAACGATGGCAGTTGTCGGTGGTTCAACTCTTGGCCGCTGAGTCTCAGGCCTTGAAGATTGAGAAGGCTATTGCTGCTGCGAAGATTCAGGAAGATCTACGGGGGCCCTAGGAGGCGGGGGAGAACGAGATCGCGATCGGTACTGATGGCCTCTATCTCTATCAGTACGCTCGTGACCAGAACGGCCACGCCAATAATCTCGATCCCTGTCGTAACGCTCCTGGCTGGTATAGCCTTGCCCGTGGTCCCTATCTAATTCCCTCCAGCAGGACTCGTAATATGAGGAAGATCGGCGTACATTGCGAAGCCTATCCAGAGTGGATCCGCGACCTGACATCTCACTTGCGATAAGAAATAACCACAGTTTAGAATCCTGCAAAAGTGATGTTCAATATGCGGAAATCATGTAGTGCTGTGGAAGTGTGTGTAAATGTGTAAACCCCCAGACCAACCGGAAGTGTTGACCGCACTCAGAGGAAAGGGCTCGCTCATATTTAAAACATCTTGAAATTCCTCCAACCCGGGATTGTAAGGAATCGATATATAATCCGGGATGGGAATATCATCAAGCCCTTTGAAAGTATCTCTTAAATGAGAAGGGGCGGCCTCGGAAATTACATCTCCGGAAGTGGGAGGAGACACAACTATAGACTTCCACCCTTTAGATTTGAGTTTTTTGGAAACGACGGCCTTGCTTTTCCGTCTCTTTCCCAATTCTTCGAAATTGCCCAAAAGGTCAGCCATCGGCTCGACGTCTGTGTGAGTTCTTTCTTCATCGCTCACTTCGGTTATCACAACCCCGAGCGTTTTCTTCGCCATTTTCTTCTTCTTCTTGTTCTTCTTCTTCTTTGAAACGGGCTTTAGCATCCCTTCGGTAACTATGCTATGATTCATTTCAATCAAGCCGAGAGCTCTTAAGTTATAGTCAGTCAACACCGAGTCGATGTGTCTCAAGTCGCTCGGGATCCCTTGAAGGCTCCGAACTATGCCCTTGTAATACCCGCCGTCAGGTCTGGAGATAATGGTTATAAGAAAAACAGGATGTTAATACCGATACCAAAAAGCTATTAGTCAAGAAAAACGTCGACAGGTTACGACACTTACGTCTAGACAACCATCGCCTAGCAAAACCTGGAGGACACCAGACATAAAACCATTCATTCTTAAAGTAACTAAGTCTGGTCCAGGATCCGGTAATAACTTGACAGTTTCTAACTGCCTCCAAAAATGTGAAAGATGGACTATCGCCTCTGCTCTTGAAGTTAAATAGATATCTAATTTCCGTTGGCCTTGGTGGACGGAAGAGATGTTCCATATATTCAATGAACGCACTGTTTAGTAGCGCATGCCCGTTGGGATGTAATTGAGAGGGAGCGATTCCAATAAATGATAGCATCTCCCTAATGTATTGATTAAATGGAGGGAGTGTTCCGGCCGCACAAGCATGTCGATAAAAGGTGGTACACCCTTCGGGCGGACAGTGAGGTTTGTCACTAGGTCCCGGCAATAGTGCATCATCCAAAGAGATATTATGTCTCGTGCATATCCTGCCCAGTAAGTTTTCAGAAATATTGGACTGAACGGAGTCTACAGGGTCCTCAATAAATATAGCCTCTTGTAGTTCGTCAGGGGCTGGATCTACTATCTCCGCTGGGATATCTGGAATTACAAGGACCGATGGGGGAGAACTCTGAATCTCCTGCTGTTGAGAGCTCGAAGATTCCATAACTGACTACTTATCAGAATATCAGTGTTAAACAAACAATAAACCCGTGCATCCCGTAGTGTAAAGTGTGTGAAGTGCAGTGCAGCTAATACTTAGTAAATTCAACAAAACCGAAGACAAGATGAAAACTTTGGAAATTATGAAGTTGGTTAGAGTGACCGTCATTGCTGACCGTCTTAAACCGTGTCGTCCAGAATTCATAGTGATTAGTTTGTGTTAATTTGTCAAAGTACACTTCCATCGACGAGCTTCGAAGGATAGTTAAGTATGCAGTATAAAAGTTCAAGTCAAATGTGTAGGGATGAAGCTCGTCGGAATCATGCTATCGATCGTGTAAAAGTTTGTATCCATAAGCCTTTATTCGTATCGATCAAAGCCGGGATTTTAACTTCGAATCGATCAGAGAAGCATTGTCCTCGAATCGATCTCGGGAGAATCGATACGCTTCGCATCGATCATAACGGAGTTCCGAATCGATAAGGAACCCAGGGTTTCGTATCCATCACCAGTCTGGACTAACAATGGCTTCGAATCGATCTTAGAAATGGAACTTCGCTTTGTTAAAGATACACAGGCTTCGTATCGATCGTTGGAGCAGAAGTCTCGTATCGATCACAAGGGGCAGCTCCACGATCGATCTCAATGGATCGACACGGCATCTCGCCTTCTGTAATCGACCCGACCTCCAATCCTCCACTTCGTGCTCCCAGATCGATGCGAACGCCATGAAAAAACTCCGCCGCCCAAATCGATTTCAACTCCATCTAGATCGATACGAACGCAAACGGAATCAGAAAGGGTTTCAGATCTTATAACTCCAAATACATAGTCGAATTACCTACCTAAAAGTAAAATTAGATTAAAAAAGGCTTGGATGTTGGTTCGATTCGAAGTGCACAAGAAAGCGATTCGTTCTTGAAATCTTGGATTGATTCGATCGCGTGAGAATGCTACAGTGAAAAGTAAAAAGTAAAAAATGACGAGGTAACCGGTATTTATATGAAACCCAGAAGGCAACCGGGTCGATTCGCCTCCTGGTCTACGTGACCGCTCGCAACCAGTCAAAACCATATCGATTCGAAGTGTCCTGTTCGAATCCATCGGCCTCTTGCCTCCATCGAATCGAAGGAAACATCGGCAACCACCAGTTCGAGACCACTCTTCGTATCCATCGATTCGAACCCATCCAGTATGCACTGAGTTCATCGATACGAAGTACAAAATAAAGATGTCCCTAAAAACATTCTACTCCATTGATTCGAAACCATCGGCTCGAATCCATTAGCACTGGACCCACAGCAACAAAGACTCATCGATACGAATCGAGATTTCGTATCCATCAAAGATTTTCGTGTCTATCAAAGCAAAGCACGCTGGTTGAACATTTGTTTAAAAGAAGATTACAACAAAACAACTGAAAAACGACTGTCAAGTAACCAATTGATCAGAAATATTCAGCGTGAAAGACTTCAACTTTTCAAAGCACGCCATGTTTACACAAGACGTACTTTGAGGGGAAAATGTTATCCCGCCTTTTGGCAAGGCCGAGATACCAAGGGACTGACTAAAAACCAGGAGTCACTCGTCATGGATATCGATGAATTTTGTCCGAGTCCGGGTCAAGCCACGATTAGCAAGACATAACAAGCAAAGCTAAGGAAGCCAACGTTCCAAGTTTCAAGTCAATTTGGGTTCGTATACTCAAGATATGATCGATGAAAAATGAAGGAGATCCCCTCTAATTCGAATCCATAGGTGAAACCTATGTTCGAATCCATCAAACGTCTGTTTGCTCCGAATCCATCGGCATTCCCTTGTTCGAATCCATCCAGCTCGAAGTTCTCTCGAATCCATCGAACCATCCCTCTTCAAACCCATCCAGCGACCTCCTGTTCGTATCGATTGGCTGAAGGCCATCAAGATCGATACGAATGAAGCTGTGCACCGAATCCAGAAACAACTATGTGCTCGTATCCACCAGAACACCTCACTTCGAATCCATGGGAAACAGTATGCTCGAATCCATCTTGCTACAACAGCTTCGTATCGATCAACCATAGCATGTCACGATCGATACGACGAAACTCCTGTTCGAATCCATCTGGGAATTGTGCCTTCGAATCCATCGAGTCAAAGCGGCGAAGTCTCCGGGACGACTCGATCAAATAGGCGAATAAAGCGGATCAAAGCTAACGTTTCGTTCCACGTCATCACGAAGCCACGAGCCACCATCGATTCGAAGTGGTCGATTTGATCATATCGATTCGAACGTACCAGCCTGCCGAGAAACACCAATTCGAATCGATCATATCTCAAGATTTATAAGTCCAAATGCTATGAAATTTTCACAAAAGCTTGAGCACGTGTTGAAGAATGTCCACACCAAATTTCAGCTCGATTGGATGTTTTCTTGATCGATTCGAATGGACTTCGAATCGATCCCAAAGTGGGCCCGGATTTCCTAAAAGCGGGCATGTGGGCCCCCTTAGGCGCCAGAAGTGGTCTCCCAAAATTTAGGCAAAATATCAGCCTCCAACACCTATAAATAGAGCCCCTGGTCATTCAGAAAAAGGGTCGGACAATTTTAAGAGCTAAAAAGCGCCCAGACTATGCTAGATTTACTCCAAATCACCGCTGCTGCCTTATATTCAGACTTAGCTAATAAAATCAGTTGTACTACATTATAAGAAATTGTAATCTTCAAGTATCGAGCAATAAAATCATCAAACTTCATAGTGGACGTAGGCAAAATGCCGAACCACTCTAAATCGCTTGTCTTTGCATTTTACATTTCTGTTATTTGGAGTTTTTGTCAGATAATCCTCAGTTTTAATTTTCTTTCTTCACTTTTATCTCTTTAAAAAACTTCCGAAGAGTGTTGTGCCCATTTTTGGTACAAACACCTTTATCACTGATTTTTGTTTCCACATAGGTTTTTCCTATTCACAGTAATTTCAAGTGGACTTAATGAACTGGCTAACACAAAGTGAATAAAGAAAATTAGTTACAAATCTGTTGCTGGAGAGATCATTGACAATGAATCCGTCGCTGGTGGGTTTGAAAAGAGTGCATCTTGGTAGCCATCTATTGCTTTGGTTTAAATTATATAGAAAATTGATTTGAAGAAAAAGCAGTACATTACATCAATGCTATGGTTTTTTTCAGATCATTACTACGCTTTTTTTAGAACATTGCTACACTTGCATAAAAGGTGTTTACATACTCTTACAAAGATATACCTTGATATTAGCAATGGGAATAAGTATAAGAAGATAGAGAAACCACATCATCTTTGTAACAATTTAAAACGATTATATTTGCAAGTCTATCATATTTAAGTTTATTATTTACTAGGAATAGATGTACCTAGATAGCATTGAAATTTCAAGTGATTAAAATACCATTTTTATGCTTATTCAGGTTAATACCATGATTTATGCATTATTCCTTCATACGGTTTAAACTGTTTTATTACCTCAGATTAAAAGTAGTTACCTAAATTGGTTTCCATTTATGAATATATCAGTAGAAATAGGTTATAAATTCTATATATCATGAATATTATGTAGAAAGGATTGATTCCAATTGTCATTAAACCTTGAATGAGCTCGTTGAAAAATATGAACATTTTCAAGTGTTAAACTCACTTATTTTACATTCAAAATGAAAAGTAAGGACGCAACATGCCATTCCCTTATCAACCATATTTTAGCATCCTTTTATAAAAGCATCCAAATGAAACTACGATACAAAAAGAGTAAACACAATCACAATCCATATACACTATCAACATAAGAAAAAATAATGACAAATGGAAAGTCATATGATATGACATACACAAATGAATTCCATAACTTTTTCACAACTTCCCGTGTGCGTATACCTAATGGTTTTTCACTCTTTACCGTTCGCTCTTCCCTGTATTGAAACAAGGGTTATGGTAGGTTTAAATCCTTTGAGTTTTCAACTATGATAATTCTGAATTTACGTATTTTATTTATTCTGTAATTTTTGTTAGCTTAAATTAAATTTGTCAGAATTTGTTCTCAGTTTATCTTTGAAGTAGAACCACCTTAACTTATTGTAATTAAGTGAGTAGGGAGGCCATGGTATTTTCCACCCAATGCTGTAATATTTTCAGTTTGAAGTAAATTTGTTGGAATTTGTTCTCACTTTATCTGTGTAGTCGAACCACCTTGACTTACTACAAGCAAGTAGGGAGGCAGTGGTATTTTTCAGCAAAACAACATGACAAACACTTTTTCTTGGATACAAAACAGATCCAGTATTCCTAGGGTTATTCAAAATTGTAGCAGTATAAGAAAAAAAATTTGGACACAACAAATGGTCACTATTCTTAGGACTGTTCAATATTGTCTTATTTTCATACATTATGTACTTCAATATACTTTATATGATATTTCTTATGATGTGGCCGGATTTCAATTTATGCTTATGAGTTTTGAGATAGAAGATAAATGCACCTATATTTATTTTCTATACAGTACTCATGTCTACAGGTTTCTGTATGAATAGGATTTTAAACCCCAAATATGATCCAAAATATTTAACTACCACTGATACATTAGTTCAACTTCTGTTTATTTTACTCTGGCATTGTTCTACCTTTCATAATTGGTTAACTGCAGTGTGAGTTGCAAACGAGTGGGGTTCTTTATGTCAACCTTTTTGTATCAATATAAATGTGCCATATAAGGAAATATGAGATACCATGTGTATAGTGGGCAACTTTTTTATTTCCATCTTATGTTAGGTGGTTACATGAAACATATAGTGGTGAACCAGGATCATGGAAGATGATTTTATGCTTCTTCAATAAAAAAAATTTCTCTCTTGAACATAAAAATAGTTTACAAAGGTTATGTATTTCTGTTATGATTGTTAATCAACCAGTTGCATGATGATTTTATTTCTCTTAACAAACAAATGCACCTATCCTCCACAACATTTGTGCTTCCATGTTGTACTGACAACAAACATCTCCTACAGTTATTTAGGAGTGAATGGCAAACGGCTGCTGATGTATTTAAATAATAGTAGGCATTCACCATTGTTATTTACAGTTGGTTTAGCTAAACTAAAGCTCCCCTCATGCCTTTATACTAAAATAATGTTTCGGAGATTTAATTCCTTATGGATCAGAAGAAATGCATGCTCCAATCATTTGTCCTCCTCTCAAAGTTGTGTTTACTATTATGTTTATATTTTCAGCTTTTAAAGTCTTATGTTCATGTTTCTTTTCCTAAATATAAGTAAATCTGGGCCATGTATTTTTGAATATTCTCATCCATTGGAGAATAATATTATTTTGCATGAAGTTCCCACAGTTTTAGACTGTGTCCTGGTAATAGTTTTTTTAATTTCTTTTATCCTACCATTGTATTTTATTCCTTTTTAGTTACTACGATCTCACTTCTAAATACATTGGTTATGAAGGTTTCATCATTTTGGCTATGTTGCCCACTGATTAAGGAAGGCAACAAGTGGAAATTATTTCTACCGAGTTCAATATATTATAACCGGAGGTACAACCCTTCGGATACTCCACTAATAAATTGTATCTAACCTATATAATTAAGTATGCACTACTTCTGGATTTTCTCTAAAAAGGTTTTAAGAAAGCATGGTTACATGTAAAATCTAATGCATTGATCTATTCACAGTGGAAATTATGGCATCAACCCAATTGGAAGGAACCACTTTATATAATTTTAGGAGATGAAACGGGTTCATTCCGCTTGAATTGGTATCCTTTAATTAATTATACTTTGCATAGTGTAAAGGCTAAATGAAGATTGCATATTTTCATCATTGTTTCGTCTGTTTATTTGCTGAAATTTGATTTGTAATTTTTGGTTTTCTAATCGGCAACCCCCTTTTGGGTACACTTTATTCAGATACACTTCCAACTGCCTGTAATGGAAATGACATCATAAAGTTTAGAGGACTGTTTTATTCTATTAGAATTGTAATATTTATTCATGCATGATAAGGAAGAATCATAAAGTTAGACTAATTTACTCTATGTGTTTCTGGAATTATTATGTTGATAGCCTTTCAATAGAAGTACAATCACATGTTAGCTCAGTAAAGTTATATTTATTCTGTTACAAGGACCGAATATCATCCAATGGCCATTGAATTATTCTGTTGATACTCACAGAATTCTTGAATTTTTCTGTTAACATTGTACTGTGATTTTTAGGCAAATCATAGTACTGTGATTTTTCTGTTATTTTTAGACAAATCACAGTACTGTGATTTTAAATAGTGAAATGCTTAACAGTAAAATTATTACAATGATCATAAGTTAATCACAGTACAATGGCCACTAAAAATCATAGTAAAAGTATCGAGTAATATTTATATTCATCCGAATAACATGTGATTGTACTCACAGAATTCTTGAATTCTTCACAGTACAAGGACAAAATATCTCAGTAAAGTTACAAGGAGTGAATATCATCCAATGGCTGCTTTTCACTGCGCACTTTGAAATCCACGTTGCCCCGTGAATTCCGCCCTATTTTCGCACTTCCCTGGCCAACTGGTTTCCGGCCCTATAGTTTAACTAACTCTAAATATCTGCATAATATCTTTAATAACTGTATCTAACCTCCTTCGTTGAGTGATGCCAATGTGATTGTTGCAGACAAAAACAGTATGCAAAGGGAAGTCACAATTAACCAAGAGAGTAGAATGTCGCTTGGTCTTCAACCTTGGTAATGGGAGGTGCAGCGATCCATATATCCACAACTCTGTTATTGTATTAGTTTATTCTTCTCTGCCATTTAATCAAATTGGTGTGTAATTTTAGCGATTTCCAAGGGTACTAATTTTCCAAAAGGATTTTAATATTTACATTAACATTGTACAATTCTGTGAGTCGGTAGACCATCTTTGGCATTAAGGTGGCAAAGCGTAAATCGATATGGAAATGTAAGGTGACAAACAATCTTTGTATGGATAGTTTTGAGGATGATATTTCAATGTAATAAGGTTAAGCCATCAAAACTAAATATTACACAATGTAAGCCATTAAACATTTCACACATTTGTAAGTGTAAGACAAATTGTCTTTTGAGCATCAAAATATTCTCTGTTATTAATATCAAATTGTAGTTGATGGTCATGATAAATTTGAATCATCTTTAACAAAATATTCTCTATTGATTGCCAATCATGTCAAGTGGTGCATTTAGAGTCTCAACTACAAAATATGTGATGAACTGACCAAACTAGCATGCTACATTTAATTCGTCAGGGAAACGTTTCACAACTAGCAGCCAAACTGGCTGTGAAATGTGGCAATGAAGTTCAATGACACTGAATTTGCAGTCTGAATGATATGTATGCTCTTACTTCCTGTGAAACATAAATATTGTACATGTTACCAGGTAGCATTGCTAATTTTCTAATATCCGACCTTCATAATATAATGCTTGCTCTCTATGGGAGTTCAACCAAACCAACATCATGATATATCATTTCTATGCCTTAAGGCAATTTATTTATCCTTTTAATTTTAAACTTACAACATACTAGCATGAGATGTTTTATAACGTTTCATTAGTCTTGGCTCATGATATGTCAATTATATTAGTAACAGATGAGCTGTTCGAACATGCAAGGAGGTGAGGGTAGACTATCAAATCTCATATTGTCTCCTTCTGAAATTTGCATTTTCATATATCATCATGAATCTATACATAGTAAGATTTCAATGTAAAACTAGAATAAAATTTAGAATTTATTGTTTATGGATTGTAAAATACATTTAGACTAAATAGGTATATTGAAAAGGGGGTATCTCATTATTCGTATACATTCTAATCTATCTTCCTACTCAGTATACCAACAGAAATGATAATATTGTTTTTTGTTTTATTGTTTAACAAAGTGGTTAGTTATTTGAACTCGATCAATTTTAGCTAATGATATGATATTCAAGACACAAGGACATTCAAAGACGTATTTTGTTGCATCATATATAGTAATTTTCTTTCTTATCTTTCTTCCATTTCATGTCATATTTATAATCAACTGATGTGTCATAATTTTAACCAGATCCATGTTAAAAAGTATATAGATCTCTATGGGGATAACATTTTGCTAAAAGCAATGTGCAAGAAATTTATACACGAAAAGAATGCAAAATTGTACCATGTAAACCGATATAAATGAAGGCTGTATAAAATTTAGTATGCCATGCTTAGATCATAAGTTTTCTTACTGTTATTTTCAAACAAATCACAGTACAATACTTGATAATTTTACTTTTGAACCACTTGCTACATACTTTTTTAAGCCTTCACGATTACTCTATAAAATACGATATGCATGCACATCAATATATACAACTTATATAGTCACACACAAAAATGTATAGGTGATTATATAAAAATTTCACACATACACTACATTACGAACATTATACTTTATGACCATGTCCATGGTAGGTCACTAACATCCAACATAAATTTGAAAAATATAATTACTAATCCTCATATCCAGGACATTTGAGCACATCTATTAAAAAGGAAAATTTAGTACAATATATATATATATATATTATTCCACTCTATACATATAATTACGAGAAATAACAATATAATCATACAATAATCCCCCACAATTATCAACTTCATAACTTCCCGTGTGCTTAGCACGGACCGCACATATGATGAATACTGGTAGGAAATGAACTGTACATATTATGTTTGCTCCCCTACAATTTTAGCTGTCCAAGTTTATCATAAGTTCAGATTATTTTCTTCTACCTAAAAATTTATATTTCTGTACAGTCTATGATTCAATATCAGCTTCTACTCTTAATTTCCTCTTTTGTAGTTCATTCGAGTGGTCTTTATGTGGAAAACTGTAACTGAGGCTGAACGAATGCTCTCGGTATCTTTAATTAGATCTGGAGTGAAATATTTTGTCCATTACCGATTGCATTGTTTGCCCTAATACATGAAGTAATTTGATTTAACATTTCTCTTCTCAACTTGCATGTTCTATGTCCTGTCATTCTATTTATATTTTATACAAATACAATATTAATATTTTTGTTGAAGGCCATCAGTTCATGTATGTGTGTTGTAGATGTAAACTGGATAAGTATTTATTTTTAGTACCATTGTATTTATTCGTTTGTGGTCACTACTAAACTGCACGAATATACTGTAACCATGACATGGGTGAATATTAAGAATTTTTTTCCCTCACTGTTGTTCTCCACATTACATGATAATTTTTTTTCAAATTCAAAAAAATAAACACTGATCAGTTTTATTGCTTTTTAATCCACCAGGACTCATATCTCCTACCAGTATTCATCATTACGTATGGCATAGCTCATATAACTAATGGATCTATTTACCTTTATTTTCCAAAATACGCTTTTCAAACTGTTGTATTTAAGATTGACATTCGCATCACTTCCAAATAGGGGAAAGCATTTGAATAAACTATGTTCAATGACATAATGGAAAACATTTGCATAAACTTTGTTCACTACCATATTCTCCTGACTTACAACAATTTACGGAGCACGTTTGTATAACCAATTGCTTAATTACTACGGTATGATCTATAAAATATGATGATAACCTGGCGTTCTTTTTTTAATTGCATCATGTCATTGAACAATTCTCATTTTTCCGCTGCCAGAGTCATCTTTAATCACTTGTTGTCTATGTTATTTAGATCTATTAACCTAATTCACTATCACGGTCTTCATGTCACTTAATTTAGGCATTTTAATTATGTTATAATTTTCCCCCCTTTTGAAATAAATTTGTCAACATTTGTTCTCACTTTATCTACGCCATCAAACCACCGTCCCCTATTCAGTAAGGAGGGTACCGTAATTTTCTTTCATTGTTCTGCCTTTTTCCTGTTTAAAATAAAGTTGTAAGAATTCGTTCTCCCTTCATTTGAGCACTCCAACTATCTTTACTTCCTGCATCAAATAACTGAGAGGGGAGGAACCGGTATTTTTCACCCACGCGATATAACAACCACATTCATATCTTAGTCTGATTTTGGAACAAATTCTGTAGCATTGCCTGTGTTATTATTAGGACCGAGTTTAAATAAATAAGGTACTTCGAACATGAAAATGATCGCTTATCTTTTCGATTTACAGCTGTACGTTATATTCTCATAATTCAATTTTTATCATTTATTATATGAGCTATAAACTAAAAAGGTTTACTTGCTAATACGTATTTTACTGATAGAATGGACAAATAGACATTTGACCAAAATTCTTCAATACTGTTCTAATTTTGAACCATTTAGTATGTCCTGCAATACATATGATGTCATATTTCTTTTGCAGTGGTTTGTTTTAGAAATGCGCTTTACAGTTTGAAATATAAAATAAGTGCACGTCAATTTGTTTGTACAATATGACTATCTACAGTTTTCTGTGCGACTATGAATTTAAATCCCTTAAATACTCCTACATCTTTGAATACCACGCATACAGTAATTTAACTTCAGTTTGTTTTACTCTTCGATTGTTTTACCGTTCTGTATTGGTACAGTATGTTATGATTTGCAAACAAGTCCAGAGCTGTATGTCCACCTTTTCCTGTCCATATCCTGTTAATATTGTTCACGATATCTTCGCCGCCTTATATTATGTGATAACAGGGAACATAGAGTAATGCAATGCTATTATTTTATGATGGAAAACATTCAACAAGTAAACCATTATTTTGGTTAAAACATGAAATCAAGGATGTTTGCGGCTGTTTATGTCTGGTAACACACTCAGTTAGGTGTTTATATTCCTTATTTATGCCTAAGAATTCATATGAGAGAATGCAAGTTATATTTGTGTTGTGCTATGTTAACCTATCAGTTGCATGTTGATTTTATTTCTCTAAATAAACAAATCCAACTTTCCTACACAACATTTGTGTTTGTCAGTATTTGCTGGCAACAAGTATGAAACAGATAGAGTGACAAAATAGGCATGTAAATCACCCTGTAAGCTTTTATGCTTGCTTTTCTTCTATTGTTTTACATGCCTATTTTGTCACTCTATATGTTTCATACGGTAGAAGGCATCCCACTAACTGTTCCAGTGGATGCAAGATCACCAATTAAATTATATAGGATCTACTACACGAACATTCAACTAATCCAGGTTTTGTTGCTGTCAAATCTGGTGCTTGGTTCAACTGTAACAACAACGTGACAAGTGAAAGATAATGCATTTATCCAACTTCTTTGGAGCAGTTTGTTTTCTGTGACAGTGGTGAAAATGGGTTACACTGAGTTACTCACTTCCACTGATGGAGAGATCAGGAAAACCTTCACAAATGTTAATTGATTGATTAGTGCGTTCAATTTATGTACTCAGTTGTTATTGTGAAATGATATTGCCATTTCATATATATAGTGTTTTGCCTTAATATTCTTCGTTTGTAATTTCTTTTTTGATAAGCTCGATTTGTTTCTGACATTGGACAATTTACCAGTGTGCTATCATAGTTTGATGCATGTACTTTCCACAGTAGTCAACAGTGGATGCAACTCATTCGACAGATTGCATCATTCTCTTTCACTAACCTATGTATGATAAAAGGAGAACAGTGCCATCCTCTATTATTTGGTGCAATTTGTGTGGACCTACCTTTTTCATCTTCATTATTTCAGACATCTACATTTTTGTCGTATGTAAGTGATGGTCTACAAATATGCATATAACTGATTCATGTAGTTCAGTCCATTTCCAAGTGAAGTGCCTGCAAATAAAAAGATTAAAATTGGAACTTGGTGTACCCTTGATTTGACATTATTTGATTATATTTTTCAACAAGGCAATCAAATTTGATTTTTTTGAACATCATAAATATTGATCAAAATTTATGGTTTCCGTATTTTCAATCTATACAATTCTACATGCATATTACAATATTTTAAACTGTGGTTTTGAAGTAAAAATTGAAGATGTCAATTTACATAAAAAATCCACTATATTAAAAAACAAACCTATGTGTACACACACACATGTATATATGAAAAACGTTCGAATGCACTCCAAACAGTGCATCACCTCTAAAGCTCTCAGGTTCTCACCACATGTCTTCGTTTCTCTTTTTTCCCATTGACTCTTTCTCCACTCTTTCATTTATTTAAACAAAAACTTATGGTTGAAATCGAGGTGCAATTTGGATGCTCCCAGACAGGGGTGTCATGGAGCGCTCATACACACACATATACACACACACATATATACATACATATATATACATATACATACATACATATATACACATGTACATATATGTATATACACACACGTACATACATACACACACGTACATACACACACACACGTACATACATATATACATATAGACACACACATATAGATATACATACATACATACATACATACATATACATACATACATACATATACATACATACATATATATATAAGAGGTAAGCGAGGTAATAGAAGTCTCCCTTCGCTTAATGTTGCTTAAGCTCCGCTTACGCATCACCTAAGCGCTGCTTAATTTCTTTACATAAATTATTCGTATCACTATATTTATGTAAAAAGATTATATTACGTGCATCGTCTGTGTCTTCACAAATTGATCACAAAAAAGTAAAGTCTAACTTACAAATTCATAGATTGCAAAAGCAAGATTTGACTTTCATTTTTCGGTATAGTACGTATACTCGAGTTAAGTACAAACCATTCACAGTTGGCAAATAATATAGTCATAGCTTAACACCAAAACCCACTCACCATCCATCGGCCCATATGATAGAAAATGAGCAAATTTTGTTAGGAAATATGGCTATATTGCTATAAACCAATTTCTTTCTATTTTAAAATAATATCTTTTTGCCTAATAGTACTTAATCATTGCTTAAATTTAAGCCAGGCACAGATAAACACCAATTAAGCATGCTTAAGCGCTCATCATTTCATTCTACTGCTCTTTCACAAAATTAAGCTTTGTACAAGCCTTCAGCGCTTAAGCGCATATATATATATATATATCTGCATATTACATTTACACATATACATCAAAATATACTAGAAATCTACATTCCTCTCCTATATAAAATCCCTTTACGTTAATACATTATATTCTTAAATAACTTTTAATATCAATTTGATTACCAACAACGCCCGTGTGCGTAGCACGGGCCACACACTAGTTAGGCTAAATAGAAAGAATAAATTAATTCATGCAATTCTATATATATACACAAATACAAAAATCGTTAACTTCCAAATTACACAAGATAAAATCACCAATTTTTCTACACTTGTATATTAAAACATTTTCAACCCAAATAAAAAGGTAAATCTCTATTTTAAACACTTTTACAATAAAGCCCCTCTTTTATTATAAATTGCACACTTTTAATTAAATAAAGAAAATAGCCCATATTTTAACTTCTAAAACTCCACAAAATATCTTTCTCACATAGAAAAATACACAAGACCATATAGAGCCATAATTTATGTTTAATACAAACCTCAAACCCAAATTCATGTTTTTATTTAATAAACACTTAATAAAATTTGATTACTTGTATTGAAACCAATCACTAAAAGCAATTGGCATTAATTATCCAATTATTTCATTTTTATCTAAATAAAAACATTTCCATTCATTTCCACTTACATAACATGAAATAAAATCCTCAAACTCTATTTTCACAACAAATCCTCAATTCTCACAATAATTAGATTTTTAACTCCAATTTTATTCTCAAGATCAATATTAAATTATAACCTTCGATATAATTTTAACATAAAAAGATGACCCCAAACCCAGGGTTGTTACACAGATGCTCTTAGCAGAAAACATCAGAATGTGGTGTTAGCAATGTTGGCAGTGTAGAAGGGTTTAGAAGCTTTAGTCAATTGTGATGTGCAGTTAAGATCGACTGCTGGTTCTAGTTAGGGTTACGCTATAATATCTTGTTTAGAAGTTCGACCAGTATTGGTTGAGAAAATTGCTTCTAAGCAGAAGGAGGATCCAGTATTAGCTGAAAAGATCAAAAGATTTGAGGATGGAACAGAGATCGATGATTTAAAGGAGTTTAACCTTGATCAGAGAGGATGGTTGAGAAAGAAGGGACGGTTGTGGGTTCCGAATGTAGAGGACTTGAGGAAGGAAGTTCTTGGAGAATGTCACCGATCCAAGTTTATAAATCGTCTTGGAGGAACCAAGATGTATCAGGATACGAAGAGGAGATTCTATTAGGAAAGCATAAAGAGGGATGTTGGCTTGTGGGTTAGGCAGTGTACAAACTGTCAACAAGTGAAAGCTGAACATCAAAAATTGAGGGGGTTGCTTCAGCCTTTAGATATTATAGTTTGGAAATGGGATTCGATATCTATGGATTTTATACACGGGTTGTCAGGGTCAAATAGAGGTAATGAAAGTATATGGATTATAGTGGATAGATTGATCAAGTGTGCCCATTTCATTCCCATTAAGTCAACAATGATGGCACCTATTTTAGCTAAGTTGTTCCTGAAGAACATAGTTTGACTGCATGGGGTTCCTAATAGTATAGTCAGTGACAAAGATGCTTTGTTTACTAGTGAATTATGGAGGAGTATATAGGAAGTGATGGGTACCAAGCTTAATATGAGTACTGTATCTCACCCTCAGATAGATGGGAAGATAGAGAGAGTCAATAAGGTACTCGAGGATCTATTGAGAGCTTGTGTACTGGCCTTTTGTGGATCTTGGGAGGATCACCTATATTTGGTCGAGTTTTCTTATAATAATATTTATCAGACTAGTATAGGAATTGCGTCATTTGAAGCTTTGTATGGAAGACTATGCAAATCACCAACATGTTGGTTGGAGACTAGAAACAGATTAGTCTTAGGTCCAGATTTGGTTAGAGGGGCGTGATAGAAGATTGAGTTAATCCAAGGAAGGATGAAGGAAGCTCAATCCAAGCAGAAGAGTTACGCAAATAAGAGGCGTAAAGACCTAGAGTTCTCCGTGGGAGATAGGGTTTTCATTAAGGTATCACCAAGGAAGGGCGTGGTACGATTTTGAAAGTCGAGAAAGTGAGCCCCGAAATACGTTGGTCCATTCCAGATTTTAGAGAGGATTAGAAAGCTCGTATACAGAGTAGAGTTACCGAGCAGTATGGCAGGTGTTCATAATGTATTTCATGTGTCTCATCTTCGTAAGTATGTATGATCCAGAGACTACTATTCCTCTGACAGGATTGGATGACTTAGTGGTAGAGCCTAATTTGACTATTGTTAGACAACCAGTTTGGGTTATAGCTAGAGATGAGAAAAGATTAAGGAACAAGACAGTTAGGTTGGTAAAAGTCAGTGGAGCAATTCGGACTATTCCATCATTTTTTGGTTACTATAATCCTATGATTTCAGATTTAAGTGACTATTTCATTTCTATGATATTTTGGATGATGATATGCTGAAGTTATATATTGTTTGACTTAAAAATTTATATATGTGAAAAATTCGTACGGTTTTAGGGTCAAAACCGTGGGTTATTGATTTTAAAATGCCATGGAAAATTTTTATGTTTAGTAAAACATGATTTTGGAGATGGATTTTAATTTTATGAATTTTTCAAGCTATGAAAATTTTATTATGTATTTTTAATGAACAACATGATATAATTGAGTTTAAAATTTATTTTAGGAAGAAATTGGGTCTATATATTTAATATGTTTGATTACATAATGAAATCGAATTTCTGTGATTTTTGGAAATTTTTCCCAATTGATTTACTAAGGGAAATAAGTAATTTTAAAAGAAGGACTTTTCTGAAACAATTGGTTTTGGTATATGGAAGGCTTAAATGTTACAATTTTTATGGTTTAGATCTGATATAAGTGCGGCAATTTTAAATGTAAAGTATTTGAAAGTTTTTATGGCCGCCAATCAATGTTTTACAAATAGGCAAGTTGTTATAAAGTAATTACTAAAAGTTGCAACAATTCATCCTTTAACTCAGAAAAACATGCTTTGCCTCAGATGGTAAGTACCTTTCAATTCCATAGACTCCGCCTCATCCCAGTCGAAACCAACATAGATGAAACCAATACACAAGGTATCATAATCTAGAGGGTAAGTAGTGGATTGGAAGGAAGGCGGAAGCCTTGGTGTCAAAAGGTAAGCTTCCGATGGGGTCGAAACCCTG
The DNA here is from genome assembly GCA_030737815.1 of Allium fistulosum. NCBI lineage: Eukaryota > Viridiplantae > Streptophyta > Magnoliopsida > Asparagales > Amaryllidaceae > Allium > Allium fistulosum. The sequence continues at coordinate 15,610,427 of JASFAW010000014.1, forward strand.
CTTTGTTTTCAAAAGTTAAAGTCTTATCTTATTTTACTTTAAGCTTTCGACACAGTCGAAACATACGCTTTCGAAAGGGTTTTATAAATAGCTTTCGAAGAAGGTTGTCATGAATTATCTTTCGAAGGGGTGCCATTTTCCTTTAAATAAAAGCTTTCGAAGGGGTTGGTTCCGAACTAGTCAAAACCTAGCCGCCATTTTCCTTCTGAAGTATTGAAGTCATCGATGCCTTCGAAAGGTTATCTTTGCTTTTACCGAAGTTAAGCCGCTTCCTAATTGCTTTCTAAAGGGATGTGAGTTTTGAAGGTAGTGGAATGAAAGGGGGTTTCGATTCTGCCCTTCGAAGTTTTAATTTTTAAAAGGCCTTTGCTTTCGACTAAATGGTTTCGACACCATCAACTTTTCCCCAATTTGAATTTTTGTTGGTTTCAAAAGAGATACTTTCGTATACAACTTTTTTGACCCAAATGTTGTTTTTAAATAGTAAACCCAATGCTTTCGAAATGTGTGCTTTTATTTGTTTCGAAGCTCTATATTTTAAAAGATAATTTGATATCATCGAAAGGTATGTATGCTATGTTTTGAAAAGAAGTCTTTGCTTTTGAAGGAGGCTATCCAGAGGTTTCGAAAGAGATGTTTTTATGATTTCAAAACATAAACCCAATCTCAATTTAGAGTAATAGCCATGGCATAAATAAATAAACAAAGTGTTTTGAAATGAGGAAGTTTTCCTTGATTTAAAAGGTTAAAGGGTTAACCAAGATATATATATATATATAAATAAAGAGGATTTCAAGGATAATAAACCACAGGTGTTGGTATTATTTTGTTATTATGTTTACTTCTTTATATATTTATTCACATTGTTATTAACCCTTAATGATATTTTGGGGAATGGGGCAGAATAACCAGTTAGGTTGACCCAGTAGTGAATATAACTTAACCGGTGTTAAAATTTTAATTAAAGATATTAGCAGGGGCCAATAGGTTTACAGTAATCCCATGAAAAGTGTACTATATTGGCAGGGGCCAATAGGTTCATAGTCAGCCCATGAAAACTATGATTAGATACTGGCAGGGGCCAGTAGGTTTGTAGTTTGCCCATGAAAACTATATTCGTATCAAGATATTAACAGATAGTCAATAGGTACCTAGTTAGCCCATGAAAACTAGGATATGTAAAATGATATTAGAGTTACCAATAGGTTCTTAGTGATCCCATGAAAATTATAAAATGGGACAGATAGTCCATAAACATTTAAAAGTTAATAGTAACCCTTAAAACTATAATTGAGACAGATAGTCAGAATAAACGGGGATGGAAAATCTGGATTTAATTTATTTTGCATATCATCATAACATTTTTAAATATTATTTTTTTAACCATTGTGGATGAAGGAGCACAGTATATGGTTTTATAAATGTTTTAGGTTACTAGTGAGGGGAAAACACGTTCTGCTAAGCTGCGTGGTCTCACTAGATATCCAAATGCTTTGAGATGATAGATTATTATTCATACCAAGCTGTATGTCTGACTCGAAGTTTTTATTTTCCCCTTAAACTCTCGGGTACTCAATTGATTTTGAATAGGTTGAGATTTAAGGTTTTCAGGTGTTCTTTCAGATGAATAAAACTTCTGAAAACGTGCAGGAGGCAAGCTTGTTATTAGAGTTCTTTTATTTCCGCTGTGTTTGATTGTAAAGGCAAATTTTTTAGTGCCTTATTATATACTCTAATCGACGAAGGGGGCATCTTCATATGTCACTCTTTGTGTATTTTGTAATTACTATATGTTATATGAACGTGGTTTGCGAACTGGGATTATGTAATCAATTTGAAATATTTTGAAATGGACTGTGGAATTTGTTTGCTGTTTAAATTTTTTTCCTTATTCTTGTGTTTCTGTGTATCAATGTATCTAACATCGCCGTATTTGGTCACCGAAGATTAATAACTATGGATGGCGGTAGCATCCGTAGCTGTTAGTGTTGGTCCTCCAAGTAGGGGGATGTTACATAATAACTCTTTTAAATTCATTTTTATCTAATGAGAAATATAAAATATTCACAACCTTAGAGATTTTTTCGGCTAAACTAACTTATTAAGCTGTCCATGTACTAAAATCTATACTGGGTGCCACGTACTTAGTTTGAGTCATGTTCTAGATAGCATAACTTTTAGCTTGCATATGTATTGTCATCCTAGTAGATCAAAGTGCATAGTTAGTGCTAGTAAAATGCAAGGGTCGTGTGGTACCTTCTTAAAAAATAGTAAAACTAATGGCCATATAATTTCTAGAAAAAAAATTTATGACTGTTGAGATCACTTGCTCTGATACTAGATGAAAGTTGCTAAGTGTTCTAGTTAGTGGATTATAAATGCGGAAGGGTCTATAATAAGACAAGATATATATTTAAGTTGGCTAAGAAATAAGTAGAATAATAAATGCAGTAAAGTTAATTATAGTGGCTTATACTGATTCCGACCTCGTAATACTCTAGTCCCAGAACTCTGGTGAACAGACGAATTTTCTATCCGAGTAGAAAATCGCTGCTAAAATTTTAATTAAAAATAACCGCAAGCACATGGCGTATAATTTTAGTACGTGGCGAGTACGGTTCGATCCGTAGGGAATTGAATTGATTTTAAACTCTACTCAATCAAATTAAACCAAGAATTTGAGATGAGTTAAATACAAATTTCTAAAAACTAACAAAAATTAAAATTGGATAAAAATATGAGAGCAGAAGGCAATTTAGAGGTAATTTCCTTCGCATGATCACATAAATCAACATAACGAAATTATGATCTCTCTTTTTTTGGTCATTGGTGAATTTAGTTGATGTGTTTATCATAAGTATGGCCTATTTATGCTATTAATTAGCCCAACATAAACCATCAAACTATAACACACCCACTAAACCACTTCTTAATCTCATGAAAATGACAATGAAATTAAACATAAAATCTACATAAAATCTATTCTAAGCATGATCTATTTACTATTGATTAGTAATATAGACCATCAAATTTTGATTCTAAAATTCACTTTACTACCATAATCATATGTAGATGAAGAGGTAATTTGTGTTGTGTTTGTTCAAGCATAGCCTATTTGGTGTCAACAATATAGGGTACCAAATTCAAAGCTAAAACAACAAAAATTTTACCCATTCAAACATTTCCATTAAGCACAAAAAGAGATCAAAAATTAGCAAAATGTTGAATCTACATGATTAAGAGAGCTTCATTACCCCTAAATTGAAGGGATTTATCTTCTCATATTTGTTTCATTTCAACAAAGGTAGAGTTCAACATGAAACAAAAACAAGAGGAAAAATGCAAGCTAATTAAAATTGAAAGGGTATTAAACTACTTGTATAAATTAAATCTAAGCTGCTAACATAAAAGAAAAGGACAAGAATTAAAATAGCATGAATTAAATTGCCTTAAGAAAATTACATAAGAAGAATGGCTAAGAAGCCATAAAAGAGAGAAAGAGAGTACAATTTGTGCCTACAATTAAACTAACTAAAGTGGAGGCTAAGAGCTTCATTACATGAAACATAAGGGGTATTTATACATGTTTTGAAACTCTAATCATATTTTTGGGGACTACCCAAATTGCCCTTGAGGAAGTGTGGCCACTAATTTATCATTAGCAAGTAATTAATCCACCATTGTATGTGCATGTGCTTTTGATCTCCACAACATGTACATTAGCTCCTAATTGAAGATCATGGTAAGTGGGTAGGTGGGGTCCTCCATATTGCATGAAATGATTTATTCCCATCTTCAGTTGTTTTCTAACTCTTGTGCATGAATATGTCCATGAAGACCTCTTTCATTTGAATCCAAATTCCTATAAAATAACATAAAAATATCCAAGTAAATTTTCACAAATTAATATATGCATAAAAATGACCATTTTGCTCCTATATGAAGTTGAATAAATGATGGTTTGAAAATAATTGAAATTTGGTTTAAACAAGTTAAAATACCCTATATGATCATTTATTTAATTTAATTAGATTAAATATGGAAGTAAAAATATACACATTGACGTGCACATCAAATACCCCCACACTTATCTTTTTATTCGTCCTCGAATAAACTAAAACTAAGATAAATCTATTTTCGTAGGAAACACGATTACATTGAGCGTATGCAACAAGCCGTTAAACCTCTAGGTATCCCTAGTAGGATGAGTGTTGTCTCGTGAGGGTTTTCAGCGGATACTACCTACAAAATCCGAATGCAATATGAAAAATTCCTAAATGTAAGATTTATTTACAAAGAAATGGATGCAAGATTTTGAAAATATTTACAAATGAAGAATTTACTTTCAAATTGACACGAGTAAGTTAAATATAAGTTCTGGTCATTATCAAGAAATTTAAGTCCTTTTACTTGTCAAATTTTTAACAAAAATTAAGTTATCATCAAAAATAAACTCTAGTTTGGCTAGTTGTCTCGATTGATAACATAGTGCAATTATGAAATAGATCCTTAGTTGATTATCCAAGTTTTTCAAAGTGGTATTTTTATTTCTTTTAAATAAAAGTCAAATCACATAAGTGAAAATAGTGCTTGGATTTCAATTGCTTACTCTCTCTTATTTGAAAATTTTATTGATATTAACAATATTGACATATGCCTAACTCAGAAAAATAAGGCCAGATATATCACTCATGTACTGCCTTTCGGACTTACGTGAGAGGATGGCGAGCATACACACAAGTATGTACACCTATCGACTGTAGGCCTTATTAATGAAAGAATTTTTATATACATACACCTAACTCGGATAAACTGAGGCCGGATATACTGATCATGTACTGTCTTTCGGGCTTACGTGAGAAGGGTACAAAGCACGGCGAGTGTACACACTTGCGTGTGAACAAATGACTCTAAGTGTGAATGTATATATATACATATATATAATTATTTTTATTATTATTTATTTATTTTTCTTTTTTTGAAGATAGAGTTTTACAATATCATCTTAGCACCACTTAATTTAGAAGATTAAAAATGTTATATCCTTTACTTTAAATCCACCACTTTTTTAAATAAAGATTTTCAATTAAGATATACTTCATAATTTTCACCCATGAATCTTCCTATATACTAGTTAAACCATCATTACTTGTAATCAAACTTTATTTTTGTTATTGTTGAGAGAAATAAATTTTCAAAAATTTCAATTTAATAATCAAAACCATACATTTATCCTATGGTGTTTTTTTCAAAAATAAATTAAAATGCTAAAAAGAAAATTTGTGTTGGGATTTTTTTTTTGAATTTTTGAGTTTTGGAATGAAAATGCAAAAAATAAACCATGAAAAATTAAAAATGAAGATGAAACTCCCCCCACACTTAATTTTGACCGTGTCCCCACAGTTGTAACGACCCGTCTTTTTGGACGGTTTAAATTGATAATAAACCACACATGTCAGACTCAAACCATTCAAAAGGAAGAATTGTTATGGGGTAAATAAGAAAATAAGGGTAAAGAAAGAAAAACAAAACACAGAATCTCACAGCGGAATGACAAAATATAATAGTCAAATAACAGTTCATGAAGCTGTTTTGCAAATAGCATTTGATTAAACTTTACAGTACAATCAGAGTTATACATACAACAAGAATAAATAAATAATGCAGCAGAACAACATGATGCAGTGGAATAAATATAATAAATAGTAATGGTATACAAATCTCCGTCTTTATCCTCCAGAAATAAAGTCTTCAACACTGAAATGCTCAGAAAGACCCGAGCATAATGGAAAGACAAAACACTCGAGTCAAAACTAAAAGATCTTAAGTAAATTAAATCAAAATAAAATAATTATGAGTGTAACAACGTCAGAGATGTTTATGGGATTTTACATCTCATTTCCAATGTATAACATGCGTGCAATAACTTAAAAGATGTTGGAGATTACCATCTCCTAAGGATCCATTAAACTATTTACTATGTAGTAATATACGCTAAATATATAGTGTCTATCAGTAAAGTAAAGTATTAAAATAGCGTTAAGGCGCTACCCATATCCCCCCTAAACACATTTTTATAAATGTGATAGTCTACACAGTACCGTAATTCCTCCATAAAATGGAGGGCTATCAGAGGGCACTCCATAGTGTACGACACAAACCAAACTCGTAATGGGCTCGATAAGGCATATAACAAGGCACGCGAGGCAATGCCAGGGTAGGATTCTACCGTTTGCAGAACCGGGCTGGTGGTAACACATAACAGCTACTACCGCCCACCTCGGAACGCACTCCCATAATCAAATCGAGGGTGGCCACCAAATCAATCACAAAGTTACAAATATGGTATCAAAGAAGCATGTCCGATCAGAGGTGAGACCTCACTTGGCCCAGGTATAGCTCCTGTTTTAATCATATCAAGCTGTCCAAATCAATCACACCGGTTGGTTATTTTACATTTCCAAAATCAATTCATATTGATATCAAAATATCATATTCAATTCAAAATCATATCACTTTCGAAATCATTATTTACTTCAGAATCATATTCACTTCCAAATCATAATCATTTCAAAATCATATTCACTTTCGAAATCGTTATTCACTTTGACAATTGTTATTCACTTTCGAAATCATAACCACAAAATAGGTTAAACCATTATATCAAAATATTTGCATTTAAATCAATTAAATCTAAATCATAACAGTTCCAACTTTAAACAGTTTGAATATTGAAAGTAGTTTATATATTGGAATAGTTATACATTTAAAAATAGTATATATTAAAAGTTGTTTATAAATTTAAATAATATATTAAAATAGGTTATATATTAAAAATAGGTTATAAATTAAAGTAGTTTATATATTATATATTAAAAATAGTTTATAGATTGAAATGGTTTATATATTAAAAGAGGTTATATATTAAAAATAGTTTATAGATTTAAATAGTTTATATATTAGTAATAGTTTATATTAAAATAGTTTATATATTAAAAATAGTTAATGTATTCAAAATTATTGATACATTAAAATGGTTTGTAAGAGAAAAATAGTTTATATGTTAAAAGACTTTATATATTAAAAGTGTTTAATATCGAAATTACTTTCAAATTAGAATTGTTTTTCCCAGTTTCACAAATCAATTCAAATCAACTTTAGTTCCAAAAATTCAATTTAAATCAATCTCAGTTCAACAATTTCACTTCAAAAGGCTAAAGGTTTCAATCCAAATCCTCACTAAAACCATTTCAATCTGTATCGATTTCAAATCCATGTTTGAACTACAAATTTAAACCACTTCCAATTCAAAAGGTTTCAAAGTTTAAATATTCAAACATTTATAATAACTCGGTTTCAATAAATTTCATTCATATTTCAAAATTCAACCTTAAGATTCCAATTTAAATTCCTTAAACAATTCATTTAAACCAATTTCAATTTTAACATTTTAAAGCTTGGATTTTGAAAATAATTCAGTTCATATAAATCTAATTTTATTTCGTAATATAATTTAACTGGATTCAAAAATTAAGGATTTAAAATCATTTAATTGTAACGACCCCGGATTTTATATAAATTTAAATTGATAATTAAATTAATTTTTGAATAAAAATTGTGGAATTAACTGATAAACTAATTTGAGTTTCCCCAAATTTCAATAGAATATATGTTAAATCATTTAAATTTAAATATTGTATATATATATATGTATATATGTGAATATATATGTATATGGGCATATATGAGTAAATTTGAATTTATATATATATATATATATACATTGAAATTGAATTTAAATCTTAAATAAATGGGTTAGAAATAAATATAAAAATATAGACTTTGGACACAAGGAAATAAATAAATGATTTAAACTTAGAATTGATGGTTAATAATGATTTGAATTTATAAAATAAATATAAGACAATAAATATTTAAACTAGAAATAGAAATAAATATAAAATAAATTTTAATAAAAATAGAAAGTAGAACATTTGCTAAAAATTTTAACAACAAAATAAAATATAGAAATTCATCTATATTTCAAAATAAATTATATAGTAAATATGTAAATTTTAATCTCATAAATCCATACAAAACAATGTAATACAAATAGACTACTAAAAAATAAAAGAAAAAAAATATATAAAGTAACACATAGATAAATTCTAACAACATATTAAATATAGAAATTCATTTATATTACAAAATTATAAATTATAAAATAAAATAAATACATAAATAAATTATAACAACATATTAAATATGGAAATACATTCAAAAAAAAATAGAAGCCACCAGATTCTTGCTTATGCAATGTACAAGATAAAGATAAAGCAAATAAAATTAGGTAATATGGTACAAGGTAATAAATGCAGCCTCCAATTGAAGAAAATATCCCTGGTTTTGTTTTGTACAACAAATTATATCAACCTGTACACTTCATTTCAACTGAGAAAACAATACTTATCATTTTCAACAATATCACTTCTCGTTCCAGTTTTCGTTCACCATTATAAACTGAGTAAAAGAAGAAAACTGAAGTGAATATCATCTTACAATCAAACCAAGTATCAACTTAAACTTCAGACTAGAACACCAAAACCTGAGAATTAAGAAAGCCTGGGATCTTCAGCTACCAAGTTCAAAACCAGATTTCAACTTCAACTTAAAAGACTACAACTTCAAATTTCAACTTGAAGACTTCTGGAATCTAAAAATGTTTAAGGTGAGTATCAACTAGCAACTTAAATTTGAGTATATATTTGAAAGTGCTATGTGTGTATATATATATATATATATGTATGTATCAGTGTTTCCTTCTTCTCTGTTTGTTTTACAGAGTATCAAACAACAAGAAAATTCCATTTCTAGTTTTATAATCCATATTAGGCCTTAGTTTCAAAACAAAATAGTTGTGTTGAAGTATGGGTTATAATCTAAAAATGGTTTCGTGAAGTATAAAGGTATATAGAATGAAAGATCAAAATTTTACAGTAAAAACTTTAAATTCTGGAAATTTCGAACTTCACGAATCATTGATTCAAGGATATAACTTGAATCCTTAATGGAAGACATGATTTTTAAATCTTTTTGATGATTTTTAAGAAACTGGTTTAAGAGCAGTTTGTTTTTGCTCGAAAATTGAATTTTGATCAATTTCCAGTGATCAGTCGATTCGTAGATGTCGGGGTTGTTCGTGGAGATGGAGGAGCCTACGGGGTTGCCAGGAAAAATGGTCGGAGGTGGCGAAGATGATGGTGGCGACAGCGGCATAGGATTTTAGTTTGTAAACCTAGTTTTTGAGTGGAGAGGAAACTCGTGTCTCACGTCTTCGTTCGAGCATCGAGTTGCTCGAGATTTTGGGTAATGATGGCTATGGGATTGACGAGTTGATGACCGGAGTTGCATGAATTCTGGTGGTCGGGTTGTGGCGAACGAGGCATTGCCAGGTTTGAGAGGATGTTGCTTATGAGTTTCCAGGTTTTGCTTGGTGAACTCGATTTTGATTTCGAGTTAATCCTGAAGTTTTGGTGGTCGTGAATGGATCTGGAGTTGATTGTTGATATGCTCGACGTCGTGGTGACGATTGGAGATGGCCAGCGACGATGTGCACGTGCACGAGCACTTTGTGCCTGGGTGTTTTGTTTTGCCTGGGAAGAACTAATGTTTTCTCGCGTCGTACTCGAGTAATTCGAGTTGTTTACTCGAAGTAAAAAGAAGAGGGCTCGGGTCGGAAATTTTTGTTCCAGGTTTTGAACCAGAAACCTGTTTTCTAAATTTTAAAACTAAATTTAAATTTTAATCAATTTTTTAAAACTGAGTTTAAAGCAGTAATGTAAATAAAAAGTTCTAGTTTGAATGGAAATTTAGTTTGAAGATAAATAAAGTTTTAAATTCAATTTGTTTTATTAATATAAAAGCAATTAATGTATGGGAGAATTTAAATTTAAAATGGATGTGAAATTGTAAATGAAAATTTAAACAAGTTGAAATTTAAAAGTTAAACCTGGGATTAATTCTAAAATCTGATTTTAAGATTTTGAAATTAATTAAGTTTTATAACTTTAGTGTTTAAAATAAGTTAAATAAATTGAAAAGAAAAAGAAATTAATTTTAAACTCTTTAAGATTTCCTTTATGACCAATTGTTATTTTAACATGTAAATTTAAAGTGTTAAGAAATTTGCTTTAAACTTTATAAAAGTAAATAAGGATTTATTTCAAACTTTAAATTTAAATTGGAATTTAAAAGGAAATTTGAAACAATGGTTTTTAACCTATGATAAATAACAATTAAATCATGAATAAGAATGATGAAGATTAATGAGTTTTTAATGGTAAATCAATTTATAATCAACAATGATTAATATAAGTAAATTTCTTTAGAAAAGTAATTAAAGAAATTTAGTAGTTGATAAAGGTCATTAACCAAGATTTTTTAATAATTAATGTGATAAATTTTAATAATAAATTAGATCGATTAATTTAATAATAATCAATTGTGGAACTATTTAAGTATAATTACTTAATGACAGTAATTATGGAATGAATTATTCAGTGTAATTAATTGAGTTAATCGAATTTGTTCAAGTTAACTACTTAAGTTTGATTTTATTCAGAATAATCATTTGACAATTTGGAAAATATAATCACTTAGAAAAGTAATTAATAGATAATTACTAGATGTAATTAATTGAATAATAATCAGTAATTTGAGTAAATTATTTGTTATTAACCAAGAGGTAGATTAAATTTGTTAACTAAGGATTAGTTAAGAATGGTGATTTATTAAGATTTATTTAATAATTAAAGGTTAATTGAAGATTAACTAATCAATGACGAAAGGGAAATTTATTTCGGATAATTGGTGATTAACTTATGATAATTAACCCGGATCTGATAATTTGTTCATAAGTAATACATCTGATTTAAATTAATCAGTCGATTAATAAAAATTCACTTGTGAATGTTTGGACCTGACTGAATGATTGAATTGTTGATATTCCCTGATCTGTGATGCTATGTGATATATTCTGATTTGTGTGTGATCTGTACTGTAGTTTATTTATCTGGGATGAATGTAATATATTATTTGTAATTTGTATATCTGTGATCTATGAATAAAAGATAAGCGTTATAGTTATACCGCTTATCAACTATATTTCTGTATTTTGATCTGTGATGATTTAATAATGTTGCACTACTGTGTGAAACCCCTTGACCACACCATACACACACAAATATGGATTTCACGAGAAAATCGGTTTAGTCACAGATTTTTGACAATTGTAAAGATTGAATTCAAATTTGAAAATAATTTTAAATTTAGAAATAATTGAATTCAATGATTTGGAAATTATGGTCTAAAAAAGACCATACCAGTTATAAATGTGTTTTATATGGATCTTTAACCATTTAAAATTATGGTTTTGGAAATTTAAGAAATTTAATCCAAGTTTTATACTTGAATAGTTTTAACTTATGTAAATTGTAATTAGTTTTCCAGAATGGAAACTAATTGTTTCAAAGGATAAAAGCTTTCATATAAGAAATGAATTTCCAATTTGAATTAAAGGAATTTCAAGTTTGAATTGAAATTGGTTTTCCAAGTTACGCATAAATCTTTGGAAATGATTTTGAAGGCTATAAGTTAAATCTTTAATATAAAGGTTTAATGAGTTAATCCAAATTGAAATGAAATTGTAAATAGTTTTGAGAACTATGAAGAATCTTTGTGAAACTAGGTGAACTTTGTGAATTAAATCGAAATAGTTTTGAGAACTATGAAGAATCTTTGTGAAACTGGGTGAACTTTGTGAGATGAATCTTTTTGTGTAAAGATTAAAATGGTAATGTGTTTAAACCATTTGAAGAAAGGTTTTGGGTAATAAATTGTGACTTAACTAAAATCCTAATATCCATATGTTTTTAAATATTACACTCACTATTCGGTTTAGCCGGGAGAGGACCTTTGTGTCATATAACCCATTCCAAATAAGTGATACGTCGTATATGGATAGCAATTGAAGACCGGTGGTGAAGACCGGGTATTTGTGAGAACGATGGGATAACCTATCGATTGTCTCTACACCGAGTAGCGCCCGGTATAGAGATTCCCTAAGTGATGGGAAGTTCGATCGGGATTGTGAATACTCGGATTGCAAGGGCTTCTTTGGAAGTGCCTTCGGTATCGTTCGAACCTGGAACAGACTTGTATGGTTGTATGTCTGACACTACACTTTGAGATATAAAGCTGATTTCTTTCAAATACATTTCTGTTTGCTGGCGGAGATTTATTCTCTTAGCTTAACACCCTTCTCTGAGACATATGAGCTCAGAGGCTATGTAGTTGAAGGTTATCAGTGATATACTCCCAATTTGGTAGTTTGGCATGCTAAGTGTTGATGTGTGTTGTTGATCATTTGTTGATCTTTTGTTGATCAAAGCATGGCTTTGTGAAAAAGCGTAGCTTTGTGGACGAGACCTCATCGGACCTCACAAACCGGAAATGTGACGACCCGACTTTTTCTCCATTGAAAGTCGCATCATCTTGAAGAAAGAAAGGGATAGAAAAGAGGAAAGATAGAGAAGAAAGAAAGAACCACATCAGAATCTCAACAGCGGAACGAATAAATTATATTAATAACATAAGTATTACATAGTATCATATACATCAGAGATACACAGCTTATAAAACACATACTAGACAGTTATAAACACCTGTCTAGTTATTACAACTCAAAATACATCTCAAACAAAAGACTCAGAGATCAACACAGCGGAACCACTTAAATATCTACAAACGCTGAAGCCTCCTGCTCCATTGCTCCTTCAGAATTCGTCAAAGCAAACCTGAATCCCTTGGCTACTCATAAAAATTTGAGTACCCAAGAGTTTATAAACAGAAAATAAACACTTGGGTCAGACATGGGTCTGGTGTGAGTAAACGGTTAAAGTTGCTTAACTTTAAAACCTTTTGAAAACAAAGGTATCACGTAAGACTCCCCACACATAAACATGGAAAAGTTTTTACCTTACGCTAACCAAAACTTTGATAAGAAATCCGGTTATATTATAATAGGGTCTAGGATTTCCAAATAAATATTCACATAGCCGAAATTGTTACATTCATTAAATTCCAACATACATAGGTATACAATCAAGTTCGATGGCACTTATTGGAAGTTGGATTTCCATACAATGGCAGGGCTACTGGGGTACCACCCGTCACAGTACGTGGCCTAGATCAACGTACCGAGGATCACTCCCGACCACCTGCAACACAAGGCCGGAACCATCCCTTACTGGATAATTCCCGCATAAGAAACCCCAGCGGTTGTAGCTATTCAACCGCCCACTCAGCCGAATAAAAAGGGACTCTAGACAGGGGAAATCTTATCCTACTTGGGCGCTACCCACTAACCTTGCTGCACCTCCCCTGTTTTAGCCATTCCCGGTTGATGAGGCTTGAGGCTACGATTACCTTATCAGAACACATCACTTAGAATGCTCATCGTCCACCTGACGATGTGCTGAAAGCATTCAATCCCTACAAGTTCGTTCCGGGTTCGAACGAAACCGAAGGCATTATCTCGTTACACTCATTTTGGATTCACCCTCAGAGTTAACGACAATAACCCTTGCACTCTGAATCTTCATCTTCACTTGAGATTCACGACCTATCGTTAATTTGGATCGATGTGGTATTCGGATATCCAAATCTGGAAACCCGATCCCGGTCTCATCGAAATCCAAATCGTATCTTAAAGGCCAAGTTGTTTAAAGGTTTAAACAATTCAATTCAATACTTGAATTCTCACAACATTTAACACAGATAAATATCACATATTTATCACAGATATATCCAATATCATAGCATATCATCCAATAGATATCATCCAATTCAGATATTCTACACAACAATCATCCATAAGCAATAATTATTAACCCTATGTTATAATTAATTTAATTAACTTAAATTAAATTAATTACTTAAGAATTAATTATCTAACCTTGCTTAATTAATTATTAATTAATTACAAACCTTTAATTAATTAATTACTCATTAAATATTAATCATCCTTGATTAATTATTCCTTAATTACATAAAGTAATTATCCTTTAATAAATTTCACAAATTAATTATTCTTAACCATTAACAGTAATTAACCATTTATTACTTCATTAATTAATTAACTATAATGAATTACATTAATCCTTAGTTAATTATATTAATTAATTAAACTTTAATTAATTACCTCCATTAATTAACCTTAATAAATTATAAACAGTAATTATCATCCTGTAATTACTTACCTTAATTAATTAACTTCTTATATTAATCCTTTAATTAATTACACCAAGTAATAAATCCTTAATTACTTCTCCTAAGTAATTATCCTTTAATTACTTCCCATTAAGTAATTTCTTTTAATTAATTACATCTTGTAATTATACACTAATTACTTACAGTAATTACACTTATAAATTTTATTAATTATTTATACTTAATCAGCATCAAGATTATCTTTAATTAATTTACAAATTAATTAACTTAAATTAATCACATCCATTTATTATTTACAGTTGAGTAATTCATTCCTTAATTACTCTTTAAACCAATTAATTAATCTTTAATTACAGATAAATTATTCTTTTAATTATTAATTAATAAACCTAAATTATCAATTAATAAAACTTTAATAATAAATTAATTAATCCTTAATTATTAGTTATCAATTCTTAATAACAGTTAATTAACCTTTAATTAATCTTTATAGATGAATTATTTCTTATTTATTAATTAATAAAACCTAATTATTAATTAATAACTTAATTAAGTACCTCTTAATTACCAATTAATTTACCTCTAATTACAATTTAATTAATCTTTAATTACTACATTAATTAATCTCTAATCATAAAAATCAATCCCTAATTACTTAATTAATTATCCTTAATTATTAGTTAATTAAATTAATTAATTTCTCTTAATTAATTCATTAATTTAATTAATCATTAATTATCAAAACCTTAATTAACTTTAAGATAAATCTTTATCTTTACTAATTACCTAATCATGATTAACACATATATTTAAAACATTTAATTCTTTTAAATTAACACTTAAATATATTTCTAAATTAATAAGCTTGCTTTTATAAAATCTTTAAAATTTCATTTCTACTTAAATTTTAAAATAACTCTAAACTTTATTTAGCAAAATTTTAAATTAAACAAAGTTCCAAAACTTCTTAAACAATGCTAAAGAAACAACTATTATATCTGTAATTTATATAATAAAGTTTAAACTACTCTCATTTTAAAATTTCAAAAACCAAGTTTGAAAACATTTTTTTTAAAAAAACTTGCCTAATACTTGCTTCGGGACAAACCCGAAGATCTCTCGCGTAACTCTTCTCACCTAAACGACTTCGAGTCAAACACGGTAAAAACTCGAAAATCCTCGGGCCAAACTCTTCTTCCCAAAAACATCAAACTCCCAGATGCACGAAAGATCACCGTGCACATGCACATCGATTCCGATCATCGATGATCACCACCACAACCATCGACATGACGACCCCGACCCTCTTGATCCTCTCGACCACCCTGATTGGCGAATTTCCTATTGCAACGTAATCGAGCCTCACAGCGCTCATCAGGATTAAACTCGAACGACCCAATTCGCCTATCGACGACGATCACGTCGACTGGAAACCCCGGCCTTCCTCCCAGAGCAGCACAACACTTCAACTTCGTGATCCCTCACCTCGCGTTCGATCTCGATGCGCCATGGTCGTCGAGATCATCTTGACACCATCCCAGACAAAACATAACAACAAAACCCTACTTTATTCAAATTCCGATGCCACGGCAAATGATAGATGCTTCCACTATTTTTCCCATGTTCTACAATCTCCAAGCTACCCTTGATGTCAACCACGATGAACCCAGACCTGCCAATCGTCGGCAATCGACGAAAAACTCAAAAATGTTCAACTCGAGATATCTCATTATTCCTGATATTAAAAATCATGATTTCTTTCTCTAAATTCATCATTTGTAAGCACTAATCAGATTATATAATCAAAACAAAGAATTTAAACATTCGGCTTTTGAATTTAAATTTGATCATTCCTGTCATTTTCTATTTTCGAATTAAATATTAAATATTTTTACCTGAATTTTTTTTTAAAAACAATGTTACATCCTTATACACCTTTCATCTTCAAAGATCCTAGCCTATTATTGATTGTATAATGAGAATTTGAATTTTCTTTAAGAAAATTGGAGCCTGTCATAACAGAGATGTTTTTAAACATGTACAGATATTCATACTTCAAACATGTTTATATACACATAAACAAACATATCCACATCCATGCAAACATTTTTTCATTACTTCACCTCAATTATAAATCACAGATATCAAGACCAAGTGTTTTAAGGTAGAGGTTTACTCATTGGAAAACTAGAACAGAGGCATTTAAATCAACAGATAAACATACATCATATATATACAGAGGCTTAATTATATATGTACATATAGAATAGTTATGATCACAGATTTCACATGCAATCAGATAATTATCTACTTAACTTTTAATTAAAGTGTTTACTCACCTTTGAAAATGCAGAGAATTTTGAAATTGGATGAAAACTTGCAAACTGGATTGAAACTTTGAAAATTTGAAAACTGCATCTTGATATTTGATTTTTGAAACTTGAATGGCTTGAAAAACTGGAAACTTGAAAACTTTGAATTGCAGAGATGATTTAAGACTTTGATTTCAGGTTGTACTTTGAAGATGAATCTTTGTTTCGGGCTTTTGACAATGGTTTACAGGTTTGAGTTTCCTTTGTTTAAAAATGAATTACAGGTTTGCAATTTTGTTTGAGAAATGAATTTCAGGCTTTGGTAATTTGATTACAGGTTTTTAGAAAAAATGGTTTACAGATTGTTGTTGAGGATTTTCTGTTTTGAAGAGTTGAACAGGTTTGGCTATTGTTTTGGAAAGGAAATGTTTATAGGAATGAGTTGAGAAAAGAATTTAAGCAAGAAGGTGATTGTTTATATAGGTTTAAATTGTAATTTATCAAAATAAAAAGAAAATAAAGAAAAGAAATGACACTTGTCTTCAACCTTATTTAATATGCTAACACATGTTATTTAAAGAGGTTTATAACTTAACACTTGTCCTAATTCATTTTTATATTATTTTTAAATGATTTTAAAGGCTTTTAAATTAAATTTCCTAAATAGATAAATACATATCTTATTTAATAAATGCTTTTCTCAATTTATAAAAATAAAACCTTTAAAAGAAAATAAAATAAAAACCAATCATATCTTAAATAAAATTATATATAGAATTTAGTCCATTTTTAAATGATAATATAAAACTTTTGTATTTATTACTATTTAATAATTACTTTCCCAAATTTCTATAAACAAATTTCTTTAAAGAGGATAATATAAAACAAATCTTATTTTTAAATAAAAACTTTTATTCATATATTTTAAATCCAAACTATATTATTATTTTTATTTTAAGATATATATATATATATATATTTCTTTAAATTCAATTCTTAAATTCAATTTCAAAGTCAATTTAAAATCTAAATTTTAAAATCAATTCAAATAAATATAGATATCAATTTTAAGCAAACACATTATTAATTGTAAATAATTATCCTATTTAAAATCAATTTAAATACACATATATATACATTTGAATAACACTTATTAAATTTGAAATAATAAGTCTATTTAAAATCTATTTATATTTATATTTAAAAACAACTCATTATTTAATTGTTTGAAAATAACAAACTTTACTAATTTTAAATAATTAATAAAGAGATTATCACATTTTAAACTTCTTGAAATTCCAGGATATCACAGGAAATAGTCGAAACAGGAAAGATGCGGCAAGGTTATGAGGGTCGCTCCCTTTAGGGTATGTCATTTCCTTCTGGAAAAAGGTGATATTATGGTATGGAGCCCAGATATTTACCTGTGTGGTTGCTCCAATCTCATTTACTGTGTGATCGAGGCCTCGGATAAAGGTCCCAAAGGACCGGGGGGTGGCATACTGGAGTAGTAGTTACCTAGTTACAGAGGTAACCCGGTTTTGTGTTGGCAGAGAGCCGGGTAGGTTCTCGGGACGTCCCTCTAGAGGCGTACCCATGTGGCAGTAGGAAGTTCCTTAGCCTGACCAATCGTTGGAAATTCAAAAGAGACAATACGAGCCCTGTACGGTTTTGGTTGTATTACCTGCCATGGAATGTGCTGGTAACCTTCTATTAAACATGGTAGCTATAGTATGCATAAGTGCGAAATGCCTATGCTGGCTAAGATTAATATTATATTTTCGAAATGTTTTCTGCACTACGCACTAATAATAATATCAAATGATTTTGCGTAGTAAGCATGTTTGACTATCATAAGGAGAAATCTCCTCCAATTCTGCGTTTGCAGTGTGTGTGTAGCGGGAGGCCTTATGGTAGTTTCATTTTCCAAAAAGTATTGCGGATTTCAATGTTTAAAATTCCTTTGTTGTTTGTTTAAAGATAAAATGTTTTTGTTACTCACACCAGTCCCATGACTGACTCAGAGTTTATTGTTCCCTTCCTAAACTCTGGGTGCCCATAATTTTCCACACGGGCAGTCTAGAGTTGGGTTTTTCAGATAGTCAGGTTCAATAGATTAGTTGGAGCTAGTTCAGTTTTTTGGAGATGATGACCGCACTTGCTTCTCTTTGTGAAACGTGATGGGGGTTCGAGCTTGATATTGGAGTTGGTGGACTCATTATCTTTTTCAGATCATTTGGAGTTATCAGTTCTGTTGTTTCCGCTGTAACATTATTATTTGTCTCTGATATGGTTGTATCATATAGATATTATTGTTGTATATCATATTCTGGATATTGTATCATTAGAGCTGTATATGATATCATCTATTTCTTTCTTCCGCTATGTTGTTATACTTAATGGTGTTATAAGCTTCGGTGAGCCAGATTCGGCGTTTGAATTTGCGGCATTTTGAGTACAAATGAAGTACGGGTGCCAATTTTCAAAGGCCGAGTTCAGGATCATTACAAGTGGTATCGGAGCTAAGGTTAAACTTTAGCTATGGATTATAACATAGTAAGTAGCTCATTAGAGATAGGGTGAAGTATACCCTAGAATGAGTATCTCTAAGAAATCTGTCTGTATGCCTCAGTAAATTCTCTTACTATCCACTGATAGTAAGTATGAGTGCAAAAAGTGAATGAGATATGGGACAGGGGAATACGACTATAAATGGTTAATACCCTGTAACAACAAGGAAACAATCTTTTCTCTATCAATCTCTTTTTTTCGTCATCTTCCCAATTCTTTTATGGTTCCTGGTAGATCCAGGAAGAAGATTTGATATATTTGCATGGGACATAAACTCCAAATAGGTCAGAATTGTTTGTTTGAATGAATTGGTTGCTTTGGTTACTATGGTTGATAGGTATACTTTAGTTCTAAACTGAAAGTTTTGAAATTGTATCCATATATCTGTCTATATTTGGGTCCCAATAGATTCTACGAATGGTTAGTTATCCCTTCGAACTAACCAATACCCCTGCATATTTCGTAGATCTGGATAACCCGAGTATCTTGTGAAAAATTAAAAAGATTCGTTCTTGTAACTATTATTGATATTCTGATTTGGTAAGCCAAATGCAGAATAGATATTCAGTTGATTTGATGAAACATTTTTCATCCATCTTTGTGTCTCCCTGGCAAATTTCGAGGATGAAATTTCTTAAGGTGGGAAGGTTGTAACGACCCCGGATTTTATATAAATTTAAATTGATAATTAAATTAATTTTTGAATAAAAATTGTGGAATTAACTGATAAACTGATTTTAGTTTCCCCAAATTCCAATAGAATATATGTTAAATCGTTTAAATTTAAATATTGTATATATATGTATATATGTGAAGGGGATTTTAGGCTCAAGGAAAAAGTTGTAGAAAAATTTAGTTTTAAGGACAAGAAGTTTGCATTTTAGGCTGAAGGACACTTTTTAGTGTAAATCACAGAATGATAGTTGTAACTATCATTTTCTGTTTACACTAAAAAGTGTCCTTCATGCTAAAAAGCAAACTTGCTGTCCCTGAGACTAAATTTTTTCGCAACTTCTTCCATGTGCCTATTTTCCTGTATATGTGAATATATATGTATATGGGCATATATGAGTAAATTTGAATTTATATATATATATATATATATATATATATACATTGAAATTGAATTTAAATCTAAATAAATGGGTTAGAAATAAATATAAAAATATAGAATTTTGGACACAAGGAAATAAATAAATGATTTAAACTTAGAATTGATGATTAATAATGATTTGAATTTATAAAATAAATATAAGACAATAAATATTTAAACTAGAAATAGAAATAAATATAAGATAAATTTAATAAAAATAGAAAGTAGAACATTTGCTAAAAAAATTAATAACAAAATAAAATATAGCAATTCATCTATATTTCAAAATAAATTATATAGTAAATATGTAAATTTTAATCTCATAAATTCATACAAAACAATGTAATACAAATAGACTACTAAAAAATATATAAAGTAACACATAGATAAATTCTAACAACATATTAAATATAGAAATTCATTTATATTACAAAATTATAAATTATAAAATAAAATAAATACATAAATAAATTATAACAACATATTAAATATGGAAATACATTCAAAAAAATAAAAGAAAAAGAAAATAAAATAGAAGCCACTAGATTCTTGCTTATGCAATGTACAAGATAAAGATAAAGCAAATAAAATAAGGTAATATGGTACAAGGTAATAAATACAGCCTCCAATTGAAGAAAATATCCCTGGTTTTGTTTTGTACAACAAATTATATCACCATGTACACTTCATTTCAGCTGAGAAAACAATACTTATCATTTTCAACAATATCACTTCTCGTTCCAATTTTCGTTCACCATTATAAACTGAGTAAAAGAAGAAAACTGAAGTGAATATCATCTTACAATCAAACCAAGTATCAACTTAAACTTCAGATTAGAACATCAAAACCTGAGAATTTAGAAAGCCTGGGATCTTCAGCTATCAAGTTCAAAACCAGATTTCAACTTCAACTTAAAAGACTACAACTTCAACTTTCAACTTGAAGACTTCTGGAATCTAAAAATGTTTAAGGTGAGTATCAACTAGCAACTTAAATTTGAATATATATTTGAAAGTGCTGTGTGTGTGTGTGTGTGTGTGTGTGTATATATGTATGTATGTATCAGTGTTTTCCTTCTTCTCTGTTTGTTGTACAAAGTATCAAACAACAAGAAAATTCCATTGTTTGTTTTATAATCCATATTAGGCCTTAGTTTCAAAACAAAATAGTTGTGTTTAAGTATGGGTTATAATCTAAAAATGGTTTCGTGAAGTATAAAGGTATATAGAATGAAAGATCAATATTTTACAGTAAAAACTTTAAATTCTGGAAATTTCGAACTTCACGAATCATTGATTCAAGGATATAACTTGAATCCTTAATGGAAGACATGATTTTTAAATCTTGTTTGATGATTTTTAAGCAACTGGTTTAAGAGCAGTTTGTTTTTGCTCGAAAATTGAATTTTGATCAATTTCCGATGATTAGTCGATTCGTGGATGTCGGGGTTGTTCGTGGAGATGGAGGAGCCTACGGGGTTGCCAGGAAAAATGGTCGGAGGTGGCGAAGATGATGGTGGCAACAGCGGCGTAGGATTTTAGTTTGTAAATCTAGTTTTTGAGTGGAGAGGAAACTCGTGTCTCACGTCTTCGTTCGAGCATCGAGTTGCTCGAGATTTTGGGTAATGATGGCTATGGGATTGACGAGTCGATAACCGGAGTTGCATGAATTCTAGTGGTCGGGTTGTGGCGAACGAGGCGTTGCTAGGTTTGAGGGGATGTTGCTTTCGAGTTTCCAGGTTTTGCTTGGTGAACTCGATTTTGATTTTGAGTTGATCCTGAAGTTTTGGTGGTCGCGAATGGATCTGGAGTTGATTGTTGATATGCTCGACGTCGTGGTGTCGATCGGAGATGGCCAACGACGATGTGCACGTGCACGAGCACTTTGTGCCTGGGTGTTTTGTTTTGCCTGGGAAGAACTAATGTTTTCTCGTGTCGTACTCGAGTAATTCGAGTTGTTTACTCGAAGTAAAAAGAGGAGGGCTCGGGTTGGAAATTTTTGTTCCAGGTTTTGAACCAGAAACCTATTTTCTGAATTTTAAAACTAAATTTAAATTTTAATCAAGTTTTTAAAACTGAGTTTAAAGCAATAATGTAAATAAAAATTCTAGTTTGAATGGAAATTTAGTTTGAAGATAAATAAAGTTTTAAATTCAATTTGTTTTATTAATATAAAAGCAATTAAATGTATGGGAGAATTTAAATTAAAAATGGATGTGAAATTGTAAATGAAAATTTAAACAAGTTGAAATTTAAAAGTTAAACCTGGGATTAATTCTAAAATCTGATTTCAAGATTTTGAAATTAATTAAGTTTTATAACTTTAGTGTTTAAAATAAGTTAAATAAATTGAAAAGAAAAAGAAATTAATTTTAAACTCTTTAAGATTTCCTTTATAACCAATTGTTATTTTGACATGTAAATTTAAAGTGTTAAGAAATTTGCTTTAAACTTTATTAAAAGTAAATCAGGATTTATTTCAAACTTTAAATTTAAATTGGAATTTAAAAGGAAATTTGAAACAGTGTTTTTTAACCTATGATAAATAACAATTAAATCATGAATAAGAATGATGAAGATTAATGAGTTTTTAATAGTAAATCAATTTATAATCAACAATGATTAATATAAGTAAATTTCTTTAGAAAAGTAATTAAAGAAATTTAATAGTTGATAAAGGTCATTAACCAAGATTTTTGAATAATTAATGTGATAAATTTTAACAATAAATTAGATTGATTAATTTAATAATAATCAATTGTGGAACTATTTAATTATAATTACTTAATGATAATAATTATGGAATTAATTATTCAGTGTAATTAATTGAGTTAATCGAATTTGTTCAAGTTAACTACTTAAGTTTGATTTTATTCAGAATAATCATTTGACAATTCGGAAAATATAATCACTTAGAAAAGTAATTAATAGATAATTACTAGATGTAATTAATTGAATAATAATCAGTAATTTGAGTAAATTATTTGTTATTAACCAAGGGGTAGATTAAATTTGTTAACTAAGGATTAATTAAGAATGGTGAATTATTAAGATTTATTTAAATAATTAAAGGTTAATTAAAGATTAACTAATCAATGACGAAAGGGAAATTTATTTCGGATAATTGGTGATTAACTTATGATAATTAACCCGGATCTGATAATTTGTTCATAAGTAATACATCTGATTTAAATTAATCAGTCGATTAATAAAAATTCACTTGTGAATGTTTGGACCTAACTGAATGATTGAATTGTTGATATTCTCTGGTATGTGATGCTGTGTGATATATTCTGATTTGTGTGTGATCTGTACTGTAGTTTATTATCTGGGATGAATGTAATATATTATCTGTAATTTGTATATCTATGATCTATGAATAAAAGATAAGCGTTATAGTTATACTGCTTATCAACTATATTTCTGTATTTTGATATGTGATGATTTAATAATGTTGCACTACTGTGTGAAACCCCTTGACCACACCATACACACACAAATATGGATTTCACGAGGAAATCGGTTAAGTCACAGATTTTTGACAATTGTAAAGATTGAATTCTTGAATCCAAAATAGTTTTGGAATTGGAATTGAAAGCTTTTGAAAATGAGTTCAAATATTGAATTCAAATTTGAAAATAATTTTAAATTTAGAAATAATTGAATTCAATGATTTGGAAATTATGGTCTAAAAAAGACCATACTAGTTATAAATGTGTTTTATATGGATCTTTAACAATTTAAAAGTATGGTTTTGGAAATTTAAGAAATTTAATCCAAGTTTTATACTTGAATAGTTTTAACTTATGTAAATTGTAATTAGTTTTCCAGAATGGAAACTAATTGTTTCAAAGGATAAAAGCTTTCATATAAGAAATGAATTTCCAATTTGAATTAAAGGAATTTCAAGTTTGAATTGAAATTGGTTTTCCAAGTTACGCATAAATCTTTGGAAATGATTTTGAAGGCTATAAGTTAAATCTTCAATATAAAGGTTTAATGAGTTAATCCAAATTGAAATGAAATTGTAAATAGTTTTGAGAACTATGAAGAATCTTTGTGAAACTAGGTGAACTTTGTGAATTAAATCGAAATAGTTTTGAGAACTATGAAGAATCTTTGTGAAATTGGGTGAACTTTGTGAGATGAAACTTTTTGTGTAAAGATTAAAATGGTAATGTGTTTAAACCATTTGAAGAAAGGTTTTGGGTAATAAATTGTGACTTAACTGAAATCCTAATATCAATATGTTTTTAAATATTACGCTCACTATTTGGTTTAGTCGAGAGAGGACCTTTGTGTCATATAACCCATTCCGAATAAGTGATACGTCGTATATGGATAGCAATTGAAGACCGGTGGTGAAGACCGGGTATTTGTGAGAACGACAGGATAACCTATCGATTGTCTCTGCACCGAGTAGCGCCCTGTATAGAGGATCCCTAAGTGATGTGAAGTTCGATCGGGATTGTGAATACCTGGATTGCAAGGGCTTCTTTGGAAGTGCCTTCGCTTCTGTTCGAACCCGGAACAGACTTGTATGGTTGTATGTCTGACACTACACTTTGAGATATAAAGCTGATTTCTTTCAAATACATTTCTGTTTGGTGGCGAAGATTTATTCTCTTAGCTTAACACCCTTCTCTGAGACGTACGAGCTCAGAGGTTATGTAGTTGAAGGTTATCAGTGATATACTCCCAATTTGGTAGTGTGGCATGCTAAGTGTTGCTGTGTGTTGGTGATCATTTGTTGATCAAAGCATGGCTTTGTGAAAAAGCGTAGCTTTGTGGACGAGACCTCATCGGACCTCATAAACCGGAAATGGTAGAAACAGGAAAGATGCGGCAAGGTTACGAGGGTCGCTCCCTTTAGGGTATGTCATTTCCTTCTAGAAAAATGTGATATTATGGTATAGAGCCCAGATATGTACCTATGTGGTTGCTCCAATCTCATTTACTGTGTGATTGTTGTTGTGTGATCGAGGCCTCGGATAAAGGTCCCAAAGGACCAGGGGGTGGCATACTCGAGTAGTAGTTACCTAGTTACAGAGGTAAACCGGCCTTGTGTTGGCAGAGAGCCGGGTAGGTTCTCGGGACGTCCCTTTAGAGGCGTACCCATGTGGCAGTAGGAAGTTCCTTAGCCTGACCATTTGTTGGAAAATACAAAGAAACAATACGAGCCATGTACGGTTTTGGTTGTATTACCTGCCATGGAATGTGGTGGTAACCTGCTATTGAACATGGTAGCTATAGTAGGCATAAGTGCGAAATGCCTATGCTGGCTAAGATTAATATTATATTTTCGAAATGTTTTCTGCACTACGCACTAATAATAATATCAAATGATTTTGCGTAGTAAGCATGTTTGACTATCATAAGGAGAAATCTCCTCCAATTCTACATTTGCATTGTGTGTGTGGCGGGAGGCCTTATGGTAGTTTCATTTTCCAAAAAGCATTGCGGATTTCAATGTTTAAAATTCCTTTGTTGTTTGTTTAAAGATAAACTGTTTTTGTTACTCACACCAGTCCCATGACTGACTCGGAGTTTATTGTTCCCTTCCTAAACTCTGGGTGCCCATAATTTTCCACACGGGCAGTCTAAAGTTGGGTTTTTCAGATAGTCAGGTTTAGTAGATTAGTTGGAGATAGTTTAGTTTTTTGGAGATGATGACCGCACTTGGTTCTCTTTGTGAAACGTGATGGGGGTTCGAGCTTGATATTGGAGTTGGTGGACTCATTCTCTTTTTCAGATCACTTGGAGTTATTAGTTCTGTTGTTTCCGCTGTAACATTATTATTTGTCTCTGATATTGTTGTATCATATAGATATTATTGTTGTATATCATATTCTGGATATTGTATCATTGGAGCTGTATATGATATCATCTATTTCTTTCTTCCGCTGTGTTTTTATACTTAATGGTGTTATAAGCTCCGGTGAGCCAGATTCGGCGTTTGAATTTGTGGCATTTTGAGTACAAGTGAAGTATGGGTGCCGATTTTCGAAGGCCGAGTTTAGGATCATTACAGTAATTTAACCAATCCGGTGTCCGTATATAATTTTCTACCCTATGGTCAAGTGATACTAATATATATCATTTCAATCCGCGATAATTTAAATTTACGGGTATATATCATTTTAACCCGCAATCCCGAGAAATTCAAAATCCATAAATCACTCGGGTTTACCATTTCAACCAATAACGATTTTTCCCGAATCTATAAGATCGTTCGGGTATGTATCATTTCAACCCATGGTGATTTTCCTAACAATAACTAAGGGAACTTGCAGTGTGATAACAACATATAAAATAAATATAATATCCAATCATCCAAATATCAATAATTAAACATCCATCACAATCATCATTCAAATCAACCAATAAATCACAACAAATAAACTGGTTATCATTATCAGGTATTTAACTGGTAATTAAATTCAATATTAATTCGAATGACAATTAAATTCAATATAAATTCAAATTAAATTTGAATGACAATTTAAATATACCAAACAGTAATCAATAAATTTCTAATCACATACTAAATTTAATTTAACCAACATAAGATAGTTTAGTATTTGTGAGTAAGTTAAATCACTCACCTTTGGTTTGTCGTCAATTTAAAATCCAATTTTGGCCTAAAAATCTAACAGTCTCAGAATGCAGCCAAACCAGTTCCATAATGTTCGGAATTCCGATACGCTCGCAATGGAGAAAACCGTGCATCAAATAGAACTAGTATCAAAAAGATACGATCTAATTAGCTTCAACGAATAATTAAAAGTTTATAGACATATTAATAATATGATTAAATAAAAAAAAAGAACACGTACTCTCGTTTCACCCTAACAGCCGCCTACGACTTCTCTCGTAGGCGATAACCCAAACAGCCGCCATTACCTAGCTTCGAACGCACGCGTCTACGACCACTTACACACCGATCAGACAAGTCCAAAGCCTCCGCCTCGCCGAACCTCACCCACGACCAAAAGGCCGCCACCTCCGGCGCCTCCCAAAGACCCCACCGCTGCACGAAACTTTTGCCATAAAACATCCATTTCTGGCGATTCCGACAACTTGTGACCCGAACGAGCACTACCCCTGAGACCTACTTCGCGACCTCTACACGCCTGCACCTCCTGACCATCGTATAATCGACGACCCACCATTGGATCGAAAACCCTAGAAATGAACGGTTGAGAAAGATCGCCAATTTCTGGCCAAACCGAGATTCGATTGCAAAAACGAATTGCAGATCTTGGTTACGCTCGTCGAGAGCTTCAAAACGATATATTATATGGCATAGCTAGAGGAGTCTGAATTTTGAAATTGATTTGAAATCTTAAAATTAGGGTTTTGGAATTAGGAATTAGGTTTCTGCCATTGAGAAAGAGGGAAGGAACAGACAGATAGAACTATACGTACAGGAATAAGAAAAAAAGGGTTGCTAGGGTTAAGAAAACTATTTATACGGACAGAGATAGGTAAGAATGAATGGACATAACGAATTGAGTCAAAACGATAACAACGACCCGAAAAGTCCGTTTCGTTTTCGAAACGAAAGTGGGTCATCTAATATATCGAAATATAGGTTTTCGATATTTTTAAATTCAATGGAATTAGTTTCTAGCCCAAATTCCATTGCATGCAAAAGTTAGCTTCTAAAATCAAATTATTTTAATTGAATTCATTATATTGATTTCTACGCGTTTCAAGCCCACACGATCAAATGATAAATCCAATCGCTACAAAAATTGAAATCCTACAATAATTCACTGTTTCAGATCCAATAAAACTGGTTTCGTTGAAATCCAAGACAGCGGCCAAAATGGCTATTTTCACGTTAAATAAATAATTATTAAATTAATTTAATCACTTTCAAATTTTAAATTTAAAAGTTAACAATTTAACATTCTTGATTACATATAGATTTAATAACCTATTGAAATAAAATTCCATGTTAAATCCACTATTTAAATATTACATTAATTTCAGAGTTCAATTGCAATTGTAATAAAATTCAAGTTAATTATATTTTAAATTCGATCAATTTCTTTTATTTCGAATAGCACTCTTATTATTGCATCAACTTTTACCTTATGAATATAATTGACATTAGTTTACATTTTATTACATTCATATTCTTCAGTTATCATCTTATTGCAAACTAACTATAATATTTAATTATATTAATTCACATTGATTTCGAAATTAATTTCAACGGATTAAATAATGAAGTGATAATTAAATAATAATTACACATTAATAATTCAAACACATTTCTATGTTTATTGTTTACAAACAAAGCTAATAAATTCACATACTAATTAATTGATTTCATATTCCTTAATAAACCTATTCTAATTTATAACATATAATTTCAATATTAAATCCAACATTTAATTTATTCCTTATTTACAATTATAACCAAATTAACTTTACAATAATTTCAATTGATTGAAATTACATTAAAATAGTTATCAATTAAATTAAATCAACATCATTAAATTACATTCTAGTTATTTTTCTCATTAATAAATCATAAATTTTTAATTTCTCACAATATTAAATTACAAAATATTAATTAATTTAATATTTTTAATTATCAAAAATTACGGGTCATTATAATAGTTAACAAGTGAAAGAAGAAAAATAAAATTAAAATAAAATTATGACCTATATTTACATGAAACGATTATTATTTACACGACATCAGAAAATATATCGTCAAAAAGTAAATGAACTGTTCTTCCAAAGACCAATTCATTCGGCTCATCAATTATGAGAGACAAAGTTTAAGCACAGAAAACCAAACAATAAAAGATTTCAAAGTTGGATGTTGATTTGAAAAATGAATGTCGTTTTATTTAAAATCGTATAAGTTGTTTTATTTTCAATGATTTTTGGGATAGATAGAACAATTGGTTAAAGTTCAAGTTTATCATTGAAAACTTCTTTAGAAATATTGACTTCAAACTCAAAATAGTGATTTAAATCTACCCCTTTCGGAATAACAGCTCATCTTCGAAAAGTCCAAAAAATTTGTGTTCACTAAATTCGTCTTCCTTTGTTGGATTATCAATAACTTCATTATATGTATCAATTTCAAAATTTAAGTTGTTGTATTCAATTTTTCAAAATTAGAAAAAGAAAGATTGATTTTTAAATTTAGTTCCACATTCTCAAAAGAATTGAAATCTAACTCAATTACCGCATTTTCAACAACTTCATTAAGGTTGTCATTTTCAATTTCAAAAGCTATTATTTGAAAATCGTCAATTTTGGTAAAATGTGGATTATTATTTGACTCGTCAATCGTTGGGTTTTGATTTTGTTCCTCACGTTATTTCATATATGTTTCAAGCAACAAACCCGTGTGATCTTTTTGAATTTCTTCCATTTGCTCAACAAAATCAAATTTATAATTATTAATTTGAGAATTTTCAGTTTGAAATTTTTGAGAACAAAAATTGTCCATTGCACCATAATTGAAATTATTCTCATTGCCAAAATCATTTAAACAATTGTTTCCATTTTGATTTTGAATTTCATTTTGGAGTTCGAAATTGTATTGGCATGAGTTAAACTCGAAATCATTTGAATTTTGAAGAGAATTCAAATATTGATTATTTCGAAATCCTTGACTTGAATTATTGCAGAAATATGAATTACACAAATCATTTATCATTTGATTTTTTGTGTGTAGAGAGTTCAAGTAAAGACGAAATCGTTTCAATACTATTTTCAAGAGTTGAGGGTAGGTCATCATTTTGAAAACTTTGTTGTTCAAAATTCGAATTGTTTGTACAATAGTTTTCATTAAAATATCCATAAGAGTTTGATGTGAAACTATATTGATTATATTGATTTTCACAATTATTGTAAAATTCTTGCGAGTAGGTAAATTCAAACATTTCAGGAATGTGTTTTTTTTTTCCTTTTTTGGTTTTTTTTATAAAGGAAAACTAATTACCAAAAGGAATTTATTTTTCAAAAGGGAAACTTGATTTTTTTTTCTTTTTTTAATATGTATTTTTTTGAAAAGATTTTATATTTTTTTAGATTTTTGTTTTTTTCTAAAAAAACTAAAATAATTTTGGATTTTTAGTTTTTATTGACAATAATTTCAAAGGAAAAGATTTAAAAAACTAAGTTAAGGAGAATTTACAATTTTTATTTTGGTTTTGGATTTTGGAATTTTTTTTAAAAATATGCATGAACTAATGCAACTAAATGAATGCAAGGACTTAATTACAATTTTCTGTCCTTAATAGCTCCTAACCCAAAATTGTATAATGACACTTTGTCTTAAATCAATAGGATATTTCTTAGCCAGGTAATGGACAGGAGTTATCGTTGCACCACGAATCACGATTGTAATGCAGCCTAAGGTTTAGGTACCTTTAGAGAAATAATCGGTATAATATTTACGAATCATCATAATATTTATCATCGATTATTGCTCTACTGTAGCTTAGACACCAAGAATATAAATTGTTTAAAGAAGACAACTTGTTAAGATACAATTAAGCCCTAGGTGAGCTCGTGACACCCTTAAGTATGAGTCCAATCGTTATTATTAGTCAAAATTCTAGAATGAAATGCAATTTGTGGGCCAAGGAAGGGGTGATGAAATCCCTCACCTTATATGAATTGGGGTACTGCCCTTAGAAAATAAAAATAAGATGAGATGAATGCAAAGTAGAAACTAAGCGTGATCTTAACGATGCAACTATGAATAAAATTTGTTTTTTTTTTGAATTTTTTTAATATGCAAGCAACCAACAATGCAAAGCAAACTAAAACAAGGGATGAAAGCACGATACCAAAGCATGTAGAATTATTTGCAATTTATTTTAAAGCAGCACATTTTTTTAAACAAGCAAGCGGAGTAGTTTAATTGAGCAATTCTTCCTTTTGAACTTCTACTTTTTTCTGCTTCTGCAACTTGAAAACTTGAACAAGGTATATATAGAGTGTATTTATTTATTTTTTTTCTTTTTTTTTTGTTTGTTTGCTTGTTTTTGGAAAGGAAAGATAACCTCTTTATTTTTATAAAAACTATGAGAGTAACGCAAAACCTTTCAAAAAATTACAAGTTAACTTAAACAAGTAAGTTCTCTTTTCCTATATATAAAAAAGAAGAAAATAGCACAAAGAAGATATACCTTTTTTGGCAAACCCAAACACAAAGGAAAAACTTAAAACGACCTCTGAATACAAGACCCGGCCCAAAATTCCTTAATTTAACTTAACAATTTATTTTGGCAAACCCAAAATCATTCTCACATTCCATTTTATTAAACCGAACTTATTCAAAATAAAAAACAAATTGATTTGGATTGTGGAGGTAGCGGTTTGGGTTCGGTCGACGACGATTATTAGGGTTGTCATGGTTTATTGTTTTGGGTTTCAGTTCAATGTTGTGGATGATGTTAGGTATGAAGTGGCGTAATTTGGTTTCTGATGTGGGGAAATGGTAGCCTCGGTTTGGAAGGTTGGTTGATTGGCAGAAGCTTCAATTTCGTGACGGCGACTGCAGGTTGGAGGAGGAAGGGGATGTGGTAGTTTCGTATTATAGTGGGGTGCGGGTTGGTTGGCAGTATGATTTGAGTAGGTGGCAGGCAGAAGAGGATGGAACAGTGATTGGTAGTGGGATGTTTGATGGAGGCGATTGAAGTTTGGAAGTTGGTTTGGATTGTTTGCAGCAAGGAGCAGTGGAAGGATGTGGTCTGAAGGGGCTGGTGGTTGTGGATGTATGATGGGCTGTTCTGGTGAGTTTTGGTGATATGGTTGTAGTACAGGGTATGTTTCAGGTATGTATTTTAACCGATGTAGGGATGTTAACTAATGTATGTGGAGATAGTATTGCTGGTGGGCTGTTGTTGGCTTGCTGCAGAAGTGATGTGATGGATGAAGTGTGGACAGAGGGGATATGGCCAGAGGGGGTTGAGAAGGTGAAGTTTGAATTGGTACTGTGGTGATGTATGGTGTAGGAGATAGTGATATAGTGTTGTGAGTTTCCGCAGTGGATGTGTATGGAGAAAGGCAGTTAAGAGTTGATGATAGAGTAGAATAGGAGGCATTTTGAGGTGTGCTGCTATTTGAAGGCAGGAAGTTGGAAGTGTAGTGGTTGAAAGTTGAGGAAGTGCAACTGTTAAGCAATGGTGACTAAGGATAAGGATGCTGTAACAGTGGCAGTGGAGTGGCAAGGTAGTTGAGCAGATAGTTATGGCTGTAATAAGTGTTTGTACGGTGAGTATTGGAAGTTGGATATGCTGTTGACAGAAGCAGTTTGAAGGGGGAGTGTGGACAGTGTGAAGGGGTAGTTTAACGGCAATGGCAGAAGCAGTAGTTGATGGTGTAGTAGTATGGCAGTGCAGTGTATATGCAATACCGAGGCATAGTTTTGTGATGTGCAGTAGGAGGAGTAGTTGATGATGTACTAGATGGGTGTGCTGCAGTTTGGTGATGACTGGAATGATGGTTGGTCTGGGAGGATGGTGAGGCAGTTATGATGTTACGGAGGTGGCTGTTGTGTCAGGGGTAGTGAGGATTTGAGTAAGACAATTGACAGTTTCTGGAGGAGGAAGTGCAGGGTGGTAGTATTTGGTTGTTATGGTGCTTTTGTATGTGGCTAGTGGGTATCATAATTGGTAGTTGTATGATGTAGGAAGTGGGTTTGCTGGTTGTGGAGTTGTAGCAGGTGGTTTGTTGAAGAATGTTGTTTGACAAGGGTTGTTTGAGCACTGTTTTGGTAATGAAGAATGTTGGAGGAATAGTGGCTTATACCGATGGTGGTTTGTTTGATGAAGGGAGTGACAAAGGTTGTTCAGGGGAGCAGTTAGTTTAGAGATGATGACAGTTTTGGTTAGTGGAAGTGGTAAGTTGCGGAGAGGTTGAAGGAGATGTTGTATAGTGGTGTAGTTTGTAGGATCGATTTCACTCTAGAGGGGGGTGAATAGGGTGATACTATTAATTATAAAAATTTATTGTGGAAGTATATAAAATACTTTCAGCACAGATAATAGTCGAATAACAGCAGCACAGATAATAGCAGAATAATAAAAGCAGACAATAGAACACACAGATTTACCCAGCTTCGGCAAAACCCTGCCTACGTGCTGCCCCCAAGGTTTCTACTAGAAATTAAGTAGTCAGACGCTTACACACGTAAACTCGCGACACCCGCTATCGACTAACCTAACTCTACGCTCAAAACTCTGCCACAACTCAGCCACTGAGTTGCGAATTCTCGAACTACACCATCGTAGTTCGTCCCCTAGTCACACGACTAGTAAATTACAAAATTTTAAAGGAAAAATACAAATTTAAAAACAATTATAATCAAAACCCTAATTTAAAAATTAAAGCCCAAAACACTTAAGACGGGTCAAATAAAATTATCACTAAAAAAATTGTCGGCCCCTTCTCCTTTTCTTTTATTATTGGTCGTATCCTTTGCTTGAAAAATAATGGCTGCCTCATCTCCTCTTCGATCTAAAATTAGGGTTCCGTGATATTGAAGTCGCCGACTGATGTTTCGATTCCTTTCTTCGGTCAATTAGTTGATTCACGGCTTGCTTCAATTTAGTCGAGTTTGATTGTTGAAAGAATTGTACGTTTGTTCCTTTTTGATTTATACAGTACTCGACTTTGATTCGAGTTTTATGATTTATTCTTCTCTGTTGTACTTGAACTCGAATGATCTTGGCCTATGATGTTACCGGGTTTAAATAGGGTTCGAACCCCTATAATTTCGTTTGTATATTTTATACGAATTCGTCTGATAATTATATGCTTGGTCGTTTGATATTGCTTGGATGTATATGATTTGTTTAGACTTATTCAATTCGTATCGTTTTCTGTTACTTGATTCCCATGGCTTCGATTTCTAACTTGGTTCGTTCTTTTTGCCTTGGTGGTCACAGCTTTGATTTTGCTAGTGACTTTGGTTATCACGGCTCTGACTTGATTTTGGAATTTGATTCTGTTGACTTGTTCGACATGTACCCTGCTGTTCCATGACTTCGACTTTTAACTTGACTTGGTTGAACTTGCTACTGCTTTGATTTTTATAAATGCAAATTGACTTCGTTCATCTTGATACTGTGATAAAAATTGACTTCGGCATTTGACATGTTCAATCACGGTTTCATGAAAACTCTATGACTGGTTTGCTTTGTGTTAATTGCTTCGAACTAGTTCATGTTGTACTTTTGGTGTTGAGTCTGATCTCTGTGTTTCACTTGAATTTGTACTTGGTTTTGTTTACATGTGCACTAGTTGGTCTTGTAGTCTTCATTGGACTGTCCACTGATATTTGAGTCTTTCACTCGATAATTTAGTTGAGTTATCATGCCAGGTCTGGTTGTAGCTTTGCACGTGAAGTCTGTAGCTGTAGTACATTTCCATATGTATACATCCATACATTTATATATGTATATATCTGGTTTCATTTGTTTTGTACGTGCACTTGATATCTTCACTTATGCATGTCACTTTACCTTATTGTCACTGCCTGGTTAGACTATGTTCATATGCACTTGACATGTTAAACTGTTTGTGGTGCTTTATCGATATATATATGTACATGCCTGAAGTCTTGATAGCATTTGTTTATGTGGTCTTGTTCTCGAGTCATGTGTCATGTGTGTTCATGTGTACTTAGTTATGCCTTCATTTGTCTACACTGCTTCGATATATGTTGAAATAGATTCTGCACTTTGATTTCATGTGTTTGTGTTGCTCCTTTGTTATGCACTTGACCATTTGCTTTGTACTTGTTTTCCCTGTCCACTGCTTGACTTGAAGTCTGGTCTTCATGTAGCTTGTCTGCACTTGGTTTCATTGTACATGCCGAGCCACTGATTTTGATCTGGTTTTGAAGCTTGTTGTATATATGATATGCTGGCTCGAGTTGCTTCACCATTGACTGTTGCATTGTGTTCATGTACAGTGATGTTGGTCTGCACTGCGTATTTGTATGTTGTATTACTCCATGTATTCATATAGTCTGGTGGCTTCATGTATATGATGCATGTTGATTGTGTAGTCTGTTATGCTTGGAGATTCATGTATGGTTGTAGTTTTGGTTTGTGTGACTTTGTGGCCTTGGTTTTACTCGAGAATTATTTGCTTTTTGAATTGCACTTGTGTTGAATCCAGCTTATAGCTCGGGTTTGACTTTGTGCTCGTGTCGTGACTTTATTTGTATTGCACTTGAGTTGAACCCGGCTTTTAATTAGGTTTGACCTTGTGCTCACCTGTCCCTGTAACTTTATCAAGTTTATATTGATGTGCACGGCCTTGTGGCATGTACAGTGATACACTGTGCATGTCACAAGCTGTTCGTGTATGTTGAATTCAAATTTTAATGATGACGAACAACCCAAATAACCGAGGCAAATAATATTTTCAAAATTACATTTTATTTTACACTGCAAAAATATTTTATTTTCAAATTTTACTATGTCAGTGTATGTTTTTGCAGATAACTCAGATGCTGGATTCAATCTGGAATGGAGTTGAAGATAAAAATGAGTGAACGAGTGCAATGTAGTGAGGTGCTAATGTAAATGATAAATTATGATGTAATCGAATTTGTATTGTAATTTAAATTTGTATATATATAGTGAGAGTTCAAATTTGTACTATTCAAAAATTGTAATAAAATATTTGTTTGAATAAAATATTTGTTTGAATTTAAAATCTGTGTTATTTATTTTATTCAGCAAATATTTATTTAATTATGTGAAAAATAAAATAGTAAATTATCAAATACATTTAAATGAATATATATATGTTTATTATCATCAAACAAAAATCATATACTTGCATATTCAACATAGTTGTAAGAAGATGGCAGGCAATAGTGGATTGTTTGGTCATATGGCAGTGTTGGTGATGATGTATATGAATGGAGATGTAGGCAAAGGGGTGGTGGTTATGGTTGATATGGTGATACATAGCAGAAATTGATGTGCACTGATGTGGATGGCTGAAGTGCACAAAAAGGGAAATGTTGTAAGTTTGGATATACTTGGTTGAATGGTTTTTAATGTGGTATGGCAGTGAGACAGTAATTGAAATTGTTGATGATGTAAGTTGATAATGTTTGTGTGATTTGAGTTAGTATGTGGCAGTGTGTGTAGAGAGGTGAATTGTTGAGTTGTGGTCAGTGTTGTAATAAGGCTGAGGAGAGTGTTATGAAATGTGGTTTGAGTGAAATGGTGGAGAGGAAATGGTTGATGTTTGTTCATTGTATGTGCACAGTGGACAGTGCATAGAAATATGCAATGTAACAGTAAATGAAATTGTAAAATGAAATTGCAAAATGAAAGTGGTAAATGCAAAATGAAGTGGAAATTTTTGTTACAAATGAAATTGTGTGTGTTTTCCTTTTTTTTGAAATAGAAATGCAAATGCAAAATAGAAAAGCAACAAGCACATAAACAAAATAACAACAAAAATCACACACAAATACACAACAAAATTATTTTTATTTTTTGTTTTAACTCAACACAACACACAAAATTAACACATAAGAAATCAAACAAAAATATTTCAAAGACTAAAAATTCAAATCAAATTAATTCCCCGGCAACGACGCCAAAAACTTGGTGAATCAATGGATTTTTTATTGGATTAGAAAATCGCCGCTAAATTTTTAAATAAAAATAACCGCAAGCGCATGGCGTACAATTTTAGTACGTGACGAGACAGGTCGATTCGTAGGGAATTAAATTGATTTTAAACTCCACTCAATCAAATTAAACCAAGAATTTGAGATGTGTTAACTATAAATTTCTAAAAACTAACAAATACTAAAAGTGGATAAAAATATGAGAGTAGAAGGCAATTTAGAGGTAATTTCCTTTTCATGATCACATAAATCAACATAATGAAATTATGATCTCTTTTTTTTGTCATTAGTGAATTTAGTTGATGTGTTTATCATAAATATAGCCTATTTGTGCTATAATTACCCCAACAAAACCATCAAACTATAACACACCCACTAAACCACTTCTTAACTCTCATGAAAATAACAACGAAATTAAACATAAAATTTATTCTAAGCATGATCTATTTACTATTGATTAGTAATATAGACCATCAAATTTTTATTCTAAAATTTACTTCATTACCATAATCATATGTAGATGAAAAGGTAATTTATGTATGTTTGTTTAATCATAGCTTATTTGGTGTCAACAACATAGGCTATCAAATTCAAAGCTAAAACAACAAAAAATTTACTCATTCAAACATTTCCATTAAGCACAAAAGGAGATCAAAAATTAGCAAAATGTTGAATCTACATGATTAAGAGAGCTTCATTACCCTAAATTTAAGGGGTTTAGCTTCTCATATTTGTTATCATTTCAACAAATGTAGAGTTCAACATGAAACAAAAACAAAAGGAAAAATGAAAGCTAATTAAAATTGAAAGGGTACTAAACTACTTGCATAAATTAAATCTAAGCTACTAATATAAAAGAAAAGGAAAAGAATTAAAATAGCATGAATTAAATTGCATAAAGAAAATTACATAAGAAGAAAATGGCTAAGAAGCCATGAAAAGAGAAAGAGAGTTTATATTTACATATTGTGCCTACAACTAAACTAATTAAAGTGAAGGCTAAGAGATTCATTACATAAACCATAAGGAGTATTTATACATGTTTTGAAACTCTAATCATATTTTTGGGGACTACCTAAATTGCCCTTGAGGAAGTGTGGCCGCCAAGTTATCATTAGCAAGTAATTAATCCAACATTATATGTGCATGTGCTTTTAATCTTCACTAACATGTGCACTAGCTCCCAATTAAAGATCATGGTAAGTGGATAGGTGGGTTCCTCCATGTTGCATGAAATGATTTATTTCCACCTTTATATATTTTCTAACTCTTGTGCATGTATATTTCCATGAAGGCCTCTTCCATTTGAATCCAAATTCATATAAAATAACATAAAAATGTCCAAGTAAATTTTCTCAAATTAATATATGCACAAAAATGACCATTTTGCGCCTATATGAAGACGAATAAATGATAATTTGAAAATAATTGAAATTTTGGTTTAAACATGTTAAAATATCGTATATGATCATTTATTTAATTTACTTAGATTAAATATGGAAGTAAAAATATACACATTTACTTGCACATCAAACTCCCTTTGAATTTTTACAAATGCAACCCTCTCTTAACCTAGAGGAATAGGTATACAGAGCATGCCTGAACTTCTGAAATGGGGATCAACTAACTGCATATCTAACATATAAGACTTCTCCTTTTCAAGTAATGCAAATTTATTCTACAACTTTGTGTCTATAACATTGATTTTACTTTTCCACTTATTACAACAATCCTATAGCCACCAAATAATATTGAATTATTTAGGCAGTGGTTCAGGATTATATTTATAGCGATGAATGTGGAATTGAATGTATAATTGGTTAGAGGGTTTAAGAGCTTGGAGGAATAAATTAAAATTCACAAATTAGATAATTCAGAGTGTAGAAAGGCGACTTGCTCGAGTAGAGAGGCTTGGTTCATGTAGGGGATGAAAGGATTCAATTAGAAGATGTTTTCCTTAAGTATCAAGCCATTAATGAAGGGTTAGCACCATTGAAAGTGAAGAGACACGACTGAAAAAATTTAGACAGGAAACAATAGTTTCCTGCTGTAGGTTTACTAAGCCTTAACCTGTTGAATTGGTTAACCTCTTTTAGGTGTTGTGAACTGATGGTAAAAACTATAGTGTTTGGTCATTTTTTCGTCCGCTCCGAGCCTCCAAAAAATCATAAAGAATGATAGCACATGTGAAGGAGGTTATTGCCAAGTTTAGAGTTGCCAGGAAATCGTTTGAGTGATTTAAGTAATAGTTTACTCCTAGGACTCGATGCATGACCAAACATAACAAAAGTGACATATAATTTGTGTATTATCTTCAATGCTCATCTTCTTTTGTCATTTCATATCAGTGTACTTTGTTAACACCGCATTGATTATCTAAAGCTCATCTCCATACTCCAAAAGCTCCATAGGATATTTTCCTTCAAATGTGTGTATGTGTGTCTTTTCTTCCAATATTAACATCATGAAGCCACAATACATCTCTTTGTCAAATGCACTTGAAATGACTTGATCAAGTTCATCGGTACCATTGTTATACAGTTGTTATCATCAAAACACGAGATAAGTGTTTTTAACAAGAAGGAACCGAGTTAGAAAATTTTGGTAATGTTAAATTCTCACGATTGTTAATAATAAATTAGTGGGAATCAACTCGAGTAAAGCAATAATAAACTGACAAATCATGATAATCCAAATAAAGGCATAAGTGAAATTCAGGAAGATCAATATAAGAATAACTGGATGACACCTATAGTTGAATATTTGAACAGAGTGTTATAACCATAGGATAGGTATAACTTGAAGAAGGTAGGATATCAAGCACAATAATTTACTATGATGGACAAGTTTTTATATAAGAAAATATCTTCGATGAATAACAGGGGAAAAGGAGTAACTATGTTAATCAAGACACATGAAGAATTCTGTAGAGATTATTCCAAAGAGATGAAATTATCCAAGAAAGTAATATGACAAGAGTTTTACTGGCCTATGAAATTTTCAAGGATTCCTCGATTTCCCTAGGTGAATTAACACCTATAATACTGTGACATCCCCTATCTAGAGGCCCGAAGCTAAGTGATACAGATGCCGCAGTCATCCATAGTATTAACTTCCGGTGACCGAATACGGTAATGTTAATGGTATCCATAATATCAGAAGCACATAAATATGAAACAAAATCTCAGATTTTACAAAAACAACTTTATGATTACATTTCACAAAACATGTTTCATATTCCATTACATAATCCCATCGCTTTCCCAAGTTCAGATAAAATATAATTATTACATAAATACACCAAGAGAGGCATATGATGATGCCCTCTTAGTTGACCTGAGTACTATGTAGTCATAACTGACATAATACAACACAGCGGAATCAAACAAAATA
Source organism: Allium fistulosum (assembly GCA_030737815.1). NCBI lineage: Eukaryota > Viridiplantae > Streptophyta > Magnoliopsida > Asparagales > Amaryllidaceae > Allium > Allium fistulosum. The sequence goes on from JASFAW010000014.1 coordinate 15,650,733, forward strand.
AAGCAGCAACTCCTAAATAGCTATTCGTCAGCCACATGCTCATCTCCGGAAGCTTTATTCTCCAACCTACTAAAACCTGAAAATCCTCAACCCTCGGTCTATTCAAATCAATTTTGAGCACCCGATAGTTTAAGGGGAAAACATAAACTTTGAGTCAGACATAAAGCTTGGTGTGGATAATACTATACATCTCGGTTATTTGATATTAAGTGAGACCACGCCACTTAGCGGAACGGGTTTCTCCTCACTAATATCCTTTTAAAACATATCTTTTGCAAATCATAACCCTACAACCAAAACTGGTTAAAAACTATAAAGCATTATCTTGTAAACATACATATCAAGTAACAAATGGACTATCTGTCTAAACACTATAGTTTTGTTTGGCTGACTACTAACCTTTGGCTAACTCGGGCCTACCAGACAATATAAATAAAATAATCTAACACCTGTTAGATACTCCTCTTCTGGATGGTCAGTGTTAGCACCAAAATTGGTCACTAACACCCTTGAATAGAGTTGTGTAGAGAGATGAATGAAGAAAGTAAATTAAAACAGAGAAATAATGCAATTGAACGCAAAATGAACAATAGAAAAGGAAACACCAGATTTATAGTGGTTCGGCGTAATTGCCTACGTCCACTTTGAATATGATCTTTATTACTTTTCCAATTACTTGAGTATAGATACAATCTGTAAACAAACAAGTTGAATGCAAGTTTGAACAGAAGAGAAGTGAGTACAAAAAATGGCAGAGTATCCCTAGAGTTCCCGAAAAAAGGTCCCCTCAACTGTACCCCTGCCCCTCTATTTATAGATGAAGATAGGCTAGTTCCCCTACACAGGCTCATAACCAAGATACTTCGGCCCACAGTAGGCACTCCTGTACACCGAATTGAGCAAATCGAGCCTCCAATACCGAACGGTGGTCGCCAACCCTCTTTGGCAGATCTCGTGGTTGTCTGGTTGCTGACTCGAAGCAGACCGTCAAAGGACTCGAATCAAGCGGTAATGTGACTCGAAGCATAGAAATACTGGTCGCATCACTCTGTTGTAAACCAAATAAGTTGTCAACCTCTTCAAGGTTCACTGGTCTAGGTATGCCGACCCACGCGTGCCGAACCACATCTGACCGAACGACAAATGCCGAACCGAAGTGTCTTAACAAATGACTCGAAGCAACTTCTCAAGGGACTCGAAGCAAATAGTGGTGTGACTCAAAGTGAAGACATGCCGATCGCTTCGCTTTGGGGTAGAACTGCAAACCTACCAACTACCCTGGTATGCATCGAACCAGGTATGCCGAACTATTATGACCGAACCACGAGCGTCGAAACTGGACTGAACAAAACACCTTAGCCGATCCATGCATGGCCTTTCTTCCCTTTAAGGCCGAACGACATCTGCTGAAACACCTGGACCTAACGACACATGCCAATCCATCTAGATCGAACGATACATGGCATTCCTTCCCTTTGCGGCCGAACCACATGTGCCGAACTTCGTTTAAAGGCCGAACCACCCACACAGACCGAGCCACTTAATCATGCCGAACCACACATGTAGGCCGCACCACTCATAAAGGCCGAACTGATCGTGTTACTCCGCACCTTTACACCTCCATACCTCCTTTGTTCCGAATCCCATCTGGGCTCAGTCATAGCCTCTTGAACTATCAATTCGTAGTCGGGCCAAGTAGCCGGGTAACATTTGCCCCCCAAAGTGCGTCGTGTGAATCAACATGACGTGCTTAGATTAGCAAGTAATTCCTGCTTTCAGATGCTAGGCCATCTAGAATGGTACCTGACTATTGCTTTTCATTGGTCTTCGATGAATCTTCACGTCACCTGAACATACTTGCTCAATCTAAAAAAGGACCCTCAACATCCTGTTTTTAACTTTTTAGAAGCCAGATATATATGACCTTTCAAAGGTTCAACCATGTTAGAATTCCTAAACCAACATTTCTCCCACGACTCGATGGCATTCGTTCCTTCGTATAGCTTCATCTTTCATTTCCATGATGTGTGTATATGTTCATGTACACACACTTTCTATATTTTTATTATTATATTTTATTATTATTATTATTTATTTATTTTTAACAAAACTGGGTCAGCACACGGAGGCCGACCCACTTGGTCGGCTCCTTTGACAAAAAGGCGGGTCGGCATACTAATGTCGAACCAAATAGTCGGTACTTGATTCACCGAACAAGTAAACACGTATTGCCCGATTCTATCGGGTATAGCATGGTCTACTGTCGATGGGTCGTGTGCGGAGGCTGGGGCAGTCTGCCTAGCCGGAGTAACAGATTTCTTATGAGGCTCACAGGATTGCTTTATGCTCGATGAGCCAGAATGTTGGTCGCGGGGAGCTTCGAATTGGGATCCCTTCTGAGAATATTTCTCCCTACTGTGCTCTGACTGAGGGGGAGGATCATTTGGATATGAGGAATGGTTGTAAGTTCTTCTTCTGGAAGACGACGACTCTCTGGGATGATAATCTCTATCGCCGCTGTCATCCCTATCCCGTTTTCTACCTGATCCTGAATCCCGACTGGAATGGTAGAAGATAGAGGATCCGCAAAGGCGGTCAATGTCGTGTGTATGCCCCATGTCTCCTGCACAAAAAACCAACTGAGGACGAGTTAATGGGAATCATATGATGACTAAAATTCAAGTGTAAGGTGAAGTGTAAGTGTTTGTGTGTGCCCTAGTGCTTCCCTCCGACGGACTAGTGTTTTTCGCTTTAATTGTTGGAGTTTTCTCTCCTTGATGACAAGCCTGAGCACCTTCATCGCTTCTCACGGGAGAATTAAGTCGCATAGCCTCAGGGTCATTGAAGCCATAATTTAATAAGTCGTCAGGGATGGTCAGGTCAGATAGACCCTTTAGTGAACCCTCTAAATTTTGGGGAGATGACCTTTTCTCGACTGGAGTTATTGTAACCTTTGAGGTTCCGCCCACTGTTTTCTTTTTTAACATGTAAGCTAGGCTCGTTTTCCTCTTTGAAGGGGGAGGCGATTCGTCGATGCCGGGTGCATCAACTACTGGTGCTAAGTCGGAACCTATATTCTTGTTAGTCGCTTCTGGCACCTCGGTTTCTTTGATTTCACCTTCCTCAGTTGTATCGGGGGCCTCTCCAGTAGGGGGCACCGAGGGTCCGGCCTGCTCCTTGACTTTTTCCACAGCTGATCCGGTTGTAGTGGCGCCAATTGGAAGGCTAGTTCGACGACCCTCATCCAGTAATCCAAACCTCGAAAGCAGTTCATTGGAAATAACATATTTGATATCCCGATCTCTCACGGGAGTAGCTTGAATGGCCTTCACGACCTAAGAATACCCAGTTCCTTCAGGTCGTGGGCGGATACCTATGAGAGTCAAAGGAAATTCAGAAAGGATGCACTTCGAGCCTTAGAAAAATATTAGTCTAAAAATGAAACTTACTCCCTTCCAGCCATCTTCTCGAAGAACCAGGGGGGCAACATACGTAAAACCACTCTTACTTATACTGAGAAAATTTACTCCACGCGCCCGTCAGGATTTGACATTTGGAATGTGGCTCGAGAAATATGTAGGATGGAATGTCAGAACGTCTCTTAAAGCGATAGATATAACAGATATCCTCGGGAGTAGGGAGTCTGAATAAGGTGCTCATAAAGAGGACACAAGTGCCATGGATAAACGCATGACTATTAGGGTGTTAGTGACCAATTTTGGTGCTAACGGTCAGTCCCTAACTTATATGTTAGATACACCTCTTTTAGACGGTCTGTCCCTAACTTATCTTCTCCCTGGGTCACCTGACCCTAATGGTTTTGTGGGCTCACCAATAACCTACCTTTGTACAAACGTATATATTCCCTTCTGTGTGTAATCATAATTTCATTATTACCTGTGACAAAGCCCTACACATTGGAATTTTGGACTAAATTAGCTGGGGCTGATAGCTAATGTATAGGGCGCGACTCTATACCAGTCACATATAGTATATTAATTTCTGAATCATTTTACTTAGGGTAATCTTCTCTTAAAATTTCCTTGAAAACCTTTTCTTCTTAATTGATTTACAACCTTTAAATCAAACATAAAAAGGGAAAACTTATACTCTATGCTTTACTCAAAATCACCTTGCCATGTTATACATATACTTTTCTTAAATCTTTGTTGATGAAAACATCTAAACCTTTGAAAGTACCCCTTTCGAATCCATCAAAAGTACCCCTTTCGAAACCAAGTAAACCCCTTTTTTCACCTAGGCTGAAAGGATAAAACATTCCTTTCGAAACCGTTCATATAAACCTTTCAAAACCATTGAAAAAACCTTTCCTTCGAAAGTTTTAAATGCCTTAGACATCCTTCTTTAAAACCTTTAAACATTGCCTTTCGAAACAGTTGGAAAACCTTTCCTTTCGGACCATTTGAAACCATTGGGGAACCACCTCTTAGAAACCTTTCTTTAAAACCTTTCAAAAGCATCAAAACCTTTGTAAAAAACAAGCCTTTCGAAAGCATTTGGGTTCAATTTAAAACATGTGGAAACACCTTTCGAAACCATTTAAAATTAAGTCCTTTGAAACCTTTGAGTTCTACCTTCAACAGACCAAAAGGTCACAAAACATTTAAGTCCAAAGCACTCTTTCGAAAGCTATTCCTAAATAAAGAAGTGTTGGTGTCGAAGCTAACCTTCCGAAAGCATTGAAGAAGCTGCCAAGTTTTGAAACAAAGTACACCTTCTAAAACCATTGACTTCGAGAGGTAGAAAAGTGGCGGCTAGGGGTTTCGACCCCGATGATTAAAACAAAAGGCGCAACCCCTTTGAAACCTTTCCTTTAAGATATTTTGAACTAGTCAAAAGCCAACCAGGTCGAAAGCACTTCCTTTGAAAGCAAATCAGGCGCACTTTCAATTTAAAACTAAGTCATGCTTCGACCCTATCGGAACCTATGGTCTCGACCCAGTTCCTTCTGCCATTGTCCAATTCACTATGTACCAAATTATTGATACTATGTGCATTAGTTTTGATGGAAATGGAGGCGGAAGCACTCAATCAAAACCCCTGCGCCAAAAGAGGCAAAACATGCTAAAAGCATGTAAAAACTGATTTTTAATTTAAAAAGAATTTCTTTTCAGCTAACCTGCCTTGTTTGTCAAAATATTATTGGTTGCTGATTTTCTTTTCTAAAAGTGCTGCCAATATTTCAGAAATAAACAGTCTAAATAATTTACAGAATACCCCTTCTCCTTTTATAAATTTATAAAACATTTAAGTCTCATACCTTAAATAATTTAGTATATCTATTAAAACACTTACGAAAATTCTACAAAAATTCTAGAAAATCAAATTTAATATCAAGCCTTGAATTATTTTATACCCAAATAAACATTTTCTTCACTAGAAAATTAATATAAATGCACATTAATTTAGAAAATTATGAAAATTGAAACTCACCTCTAAAATATCATTTTTTATCTAAAACTAAAATCGCAAGGCATTTGGATGTCATTAAATAGGGTTTTCACATTAAAACATATCATAAAACCCATATGAATAAGCATAATTCATCAATAAGCATATATAAACATTTAATCATTCAAAACATGGCATAATCTTGCAAAATACTTCGGATTCATCTTAAAACCGAAATCAATTAGAAAAATGAGATGTAGTCATTATTCACCTTGGCTTTGAGATTATGGAGTTTGAGATTTGAATGGATTAAGTTGATTAATCTTCTCCTTTAGCTCTTTCTTCCTCTTGTTCTTGCTAAAGGTGGCCGACCTCTATTTGTTTTTAATTTTGCAAATGAACGTGTAGAACATACAAGGCTCAGGATTTATGGTACTAAAATGATCTCTTTCCTATTTTACCCTTCATTTATTTCATTTTAACTCTTCTTTAGTTCATTGGTTACATGGCACGGCTACCCCTTATTAAAATCAAATCTCAGTCCCCTAATCAACACATTATTTTATTTTATTTAGCTAATTATATGCCTTGAATAATGTTACTAAAAATATAAGGTGTTACAATCTCCCCTCCTTAAAGAATTTCGTCCTCGAAATTGTGATAAGGTACACAACACATCAATCAAAAAGGTAAAACATACCATCAAACAATTCATGATAAGCGTTTCTAATCTTGCTCTTAGTCTCTCAAGTACAGTCTCTACCATCGCCACTCCACTAGACTTTCACTAATCTGACTATCCGGTCGCTAAGCCTCTTCTCATCTCTTTCAACTATTCGGACTGGCTTTCTAACTATAGTCAAGTCTGGTTCTACTACTAAGTCATCTAACACAGTCGGTGCTATAGTAGACTCCGGATCTCTAACACACTCCTTAGATGAGAAACATGAAACACATCGTGGACTCCTACCAAACTGCTCGGTAACTCTACCATATATGTGAGTTTCATGATCCTCTCTACAATAGGAAATGGTCCTACGAATCTCGGTGCCAATTTCCCTAATTTTCCAAATCTAATCACACCCTTCATCGGTGGTACCTTAATCAAAACATGATCTCCAACTGAGAACTCCAAGTCTTTTTATCTTCTATCTGCATAACTCTTCTGCCTAGACTGAGCTTCCTTCATTCTAGCTCGAATCAACTCAATCTTCTCTGCTGCTTCTCTAACTAAATCTAGACCAAGAACCACCATATCCTTGGTCTCTAACCAACAAACTAGTGATTTGCATGGCCTTCCATACAAAGCTTCAAATAGTGCCATCCATACACTAGCCGGATAACTGTTGTTATACGAAAACTCGACTAAGTGTAGATGGTCTTCCCATGATCCTCCAAAATCTAACACACAAGCTCTTAACAAATCCTCCAAGACTTTGTTAACTCTTTCCGTTTGCCCATCGGTCTACGGATGGTAAGCGGTCCTCTTCTTGAGCTTGGTTCCTAAAATATCCTGTAGACTCTTCTAGAATTCACTAGTGAATAAGGGATCTCTATCACTTACTATACTACTAGGAATTCCATGAAGTCTAACTATATTATTCATAAATAACTTAGCCAAAACAGGTGTCATCCTAACTGACTTAACTGGAATGAAATGGGAACACTTGGTTAATCTGTCCATTATGACCCATATACTTTCATTTCCTCTATTATATCTTGGCAACCCGTCAATAAAATCCATAGAAATAAAATCCCACTTCCATACCAAAATATATAATGGCTGAAGCAACCTACTTGGCTTCTGATGTTTGGCTTTTACCTGTTGACAATTCCGACACTGCTTCACCCATAAGCCAGCATCCCTCTTCATACCTTACCAAAAGAAACTCCGCTTCATGTCCTTATACATCTTAGTTCCTTCCGGATGAATATCGAACTTTCTTTCAAAACTTTCTCCCTAATGTCCCCCATATTCGGAACACATAACCTTCCTTTCTTTCTCAACCACCCATTTTGGTCAAGACTAAATTCCTTCAAGTCATCGCTCTCCGTTCCTTCCTTTAACTTTTTGATCTGTTCAACCAATACTAGATCATCCTCCTGTTTAGAAGCAATCTTTTCGATCATCACTAGTCGAACTTCTAAACAAGACAACATAACAGTTCCTTCGCTAGACCTAACTTCAGATCTCCACTGCAGTTTGCAAGTCAACAACATTTCCATATCTTTCCACTCTGCTATCATTGCCAACACTTCATTCTGATGCTTTCTGCTAAGCGCATCAGCAACCTTATTACCTTTCCCTAGTGTGTATTCAATTCCAAAATCATAAGTAACTATAAACTCTAACTATCTCTGCTGTCTCATGTTCAGCTCCTTTTGAGAGAACAAAAACATCAACGACTTATGATTTGTATATAAATCAAACCGCTCTCCCAAAAGGTAACGTCTCCATACCTTCAATGCAAAAATCATTGCATCTAACTCCAAATCATGTGTTGGATATCTAACCTCATGCAGTCTAAGTTGTCGAGAAGCATAGGCAATCACATTACCTCCCTGCATCAACACAGCTCCTAATCCAGTTCCACACATATCTGTATATATAACCAAATCCTGATTCCCCTCCGGAAAAACTAATATAGGTGCATGAGTCAATAAGTGTTTCAAGCTCTGGAATGCTTCCTCACACTTATCGGTCCAAACAAGTTTCACATCCTTTCACATTAGCTTAGTCATCGGTGCTGTTATCCGTAAAAAATCCTTCACAAACCTCCGATAATATCCAGCCAATCCAAGAAAACTCTTTATCTCAGTCATTGTCTCGGGTCTCTTCCAATTATTCACTGCTTCAATCTTAGTCGGATATACAGACAACCCTTTCTCTAAGACTACATGACCAAGAAACTTCACTTCCTTTTTCCAGAAATGACACTTCGAATACTTCACCTTCAGCTAATGCTGCCTCAGCATCTCAAGCACAACTCTAAGATAAACCTCATGCTCCTTCTCATCCTTAGAGTATATCAAGATATCATCTATGAAAACCAAGAAACTGTCCAAGTGCTCTTGGAAAATTCGGTTTAACAAATCCACAAAGAATGCAGGTGCATTAGTTAGTCCAAATGGCGTAACTAACCATTCATACGATCCATATCTGGTTCTAAATGCCATCAAAGGTATACTATCATCTGCTAATCTAAGCTGATGGAAACCTATTGCTAAATCTAACTGAGAAATTACCTAGGTTCCACTCAACTGGTCAAATAAATCGTCGATTCTAGACAATGGATATCGATTCTTTATCATCTTCCGATTCAACTTACGATAATCGATACATAACCTCAATGACCCATCTGGCTTCTTAGCAAACACTACTGCTGCTGCCCAAGGCGAACTACTAAGTCTAATAAAATTCTAGCCTCCAAAATCCATCAAATGCACCTTCAACTCTCTCATCTCTGTAGGTGTAAACCTACTTGGTAGCCTACTTACTGGTTCTGTTCCAGGCACCAAATCAATCCAAAAATCAATGGCTCGTTTCAGTGGTAATTCTACTACAGATTCAAAAACATCTATGAATTCTCTAACCATGAGAATGTGATTCAACTCATCTTCCAACTCCATAACACCCAACAAAGCATTCACCTCACAACTAGGGCTTTCTACGGCTTTTACAATCCAATCACTACAGTCAGGGTGTCTAAGTGATATTTTCCTATCATGGCAAAATATCCTAGTATCATGCTTACTTAACCAATCCATCCCCAAAATAACTCTGAATCCTACAAAGTCAAACACATGCAAACTGCAAACAAAGGTATGACTTAACAAATCAAACTCTAGGTGGTCACACTTCATCCCAAGTGTCGAATACCATTCCTATTGGATTTGCAACCCTTAAGGAAATAACTAGGTATGTAGGTTCTAGGTTAAGCTTATCTACCAAACAATGAGATATAAAAGAATGTGATGCACCGGTATCAAACATAATGCTAACAGACATACTATGAATCTAAAGCGTACCTCCCAACACTGCCTTCCCTTTCTCCTGCACTGTTGGCCCTGATGTAGCAGGTTCCAATGCAAATACTTTTTCCCTTCCATTCTTAGCAGGCTCTTTGTACTGATTCTTATAATGACCAATCTGATCGTAGTTGAAGCATCTAATATTCTTCTTCCCAAGCACTTCCTTCGCATTTCCAGTACGACATTCATTAGCAAAATGCCCCTTCTTCTCGCACTTATAGCAAACAAGCTCCGACTTTCCTTTCTTTGCGGCTCGACCTTTCTGAGCACCCTTCTTATGAAAGAATTTCCTTTTCTGACTCTGCCCTCTATGGACCTCCTTTGTCTTACTCTTCTCCAGAGAAGCAAGCATCTCTTCATGCCTTAAAGCCATCTCCACCATAACATCACAAGGATCCCTAATATGAGGTAATGTAGCCCTTGCCAACTCAGGCTTCAACCCCTTTCTGAACTTCTCATTCCTCTTTATCATACTATCCACAGTGGCATGTCCATACCTTGACAAATCCTCGAACCTCTAGAATATTCCAACACAAACATCTCCCCCTGCTCCAACTCAGCAAACTTTCTAAGCAAAGCAGACTGCACCATCACAGACATGAACCTCTCATGGATCCTTCTCCTAAACTCAGCTCATGTCATCGTCTCTTCATTCACGCCAGCCATTACACTATTCCACCAGAATAAAGCTGCTCCTCGAAGCTATCTTAAAGCAAGCCTCCTCTTCTGCTCATCATTGAGCCCCAAGTCTGCAAAGATTCTTTACAATGCAACAACCAGTTATCCACCTCAATAGCATCTTCAGTTATGATAAATGGCTTCCCTCCAAGCCTAACATAATCTCTGCTCAAGATTACATAATTGTTAACCACCAAAGCTTCTTGAACTCCTACTCCATCATTTCCTCCAACCACTCCAACAGCAATTCCAACTTGCATCATTTTCATGAAAAACTATTACATAGCTCCCATGCCTACTTGTGGAACTCCAGCACCAACATTCCTCGCTTGTGCCTGACCTTGGTTCCCTCTCGTATTCGGTCTGGCATTACCATTTGTGGTGGTGCTTCCTCCAAGATTCACTCTTCCACTTCTAGCATCCATATCTGTATTCAAGCCTCATGAGATACAGAAGAATAGCCTAAGAGAGATAGGAGAATAGAGATATAGCGTATACTTATATATAGCAAATATAAATACGTTACTATAGCTTTATCCCATACCCCGATCTCATCTTTAATTCCTTGGGATTATGTTTTCAAAAATCATTTTTAGTTTAAAGTTTTTCATAAACCTATGCTCTGGTCAAGTTGTGACATCTAGAGGCCCAAAGCTAAGCACTGCAGATGTTGCAGTCATCTATTGTATTAACTTCCGATGACCAAACATGCTAATATTAATGATATCCATAATATCAAAAGCACATGAATATGAAACAAAATCACAAATTTCACGAATATAACGTTTTTGATTACATTTCACAAAACTTGTTTCATATTCCATTACATAATCCCATCGTTTTCCCAGGTTCAGATAAAATATAATTACTACATAAATACGCCAAGAGCGACATATAATGATGCCCCCTTGGTTGACCAAAGTACTATATAGTCATAACTGACTTAATACAACACAGCGGAATCAAACAAAATAAAGCAGCAACTCCTAAATAACTATCTGTCAGCCACATGATCGTCTCTAGAAGCTTTATTCGCCAACCTACTAGAACCTGAAAATCCTTAACCCTCAGTCTACTCAAATCAATTTTGAGCACCCGAGAGTTTAAGGGGAAAATATAAACTTTGAGCCAGACATAAAGTTTGGTGTGAATAATAATATACATCTCGGTTATTTGATATTAAGTGAGACCACGCTGCTTAGCAGAACGGGTTTCATCTCACTAATATCCTTTTAAAACATATCTTTTGCAAATCATAATCCTACAACCAAAACTGGTTAAAAACTGTAAAGCATTATCATGTAAACATACATATCAGTTAACAAATGGACTATTTGTCTGAAAGCTCTGACGCCCCCACCCCGAGACCTACATTAACAAAGAGTATTACTAGGTAATGTTGTCCGCTAATGCAGAGAATAGGGCTGGTTAGGAGCGACCATCCATAACTTTGTCTTAAACATCTACCGAATACGTCGATTTAGTGCACTAATAATTTTTGTCTTTCGTTCTTGTCTCAGATTAAATTTCCATATTTTTATCAACCTAAAATTAATTAAGGTTAATAATTAACTCAAACTTGTTTCAAAAGAATTTTACAATTTCAAACCCACAAGTTTTAATACCATTAAAGTTTAAAACAAAAACTTGCTCACAAATTCATACTAAAAGTTTAAAATTTAGCATTCCTATATTTTCCTTAAGATAGAATTTTAAATCTTACCATCCTTTGTTTTCAAACAACCAATTATCAAGACAAATTTCACACTCATCATGCATAACTTTGTACTAAAATATCCAATTGACAATTTTTTTTCTAACCAATGTATTATTTTATCTTGAACACATCATTTTATTGATCAAAGCATCATATGATTTCCAATTAAGACATATCCTTAATTAGAATTAATTTACTTTATTTACTCATATCATCATAAGATATCATTATTTAAATTCGAATAGGTTGTACTTATACAACCAATTTAAAACATAATCATATTCAATTTCATAAATTTACAATAATTTAATGGCATTGCCTCGCCATTGGTTTATAGTGAAAAAACCCCATCGATTGGCTGCAGAGTTGACCACCGATCAAAATTTTGATGTGATGTACATATTGTTGTTTAACAACAAATCTTTGAACTTCTCTTATTATAGAGAATATATAATTTTTGTAGCTTTAAAATAATTTAAAAATAGTATAAAATATTTATTTCAAAATGATTTCGAAAAATTATTTTAAGAAATAAGTTAATTTGGTGATTTATTGAAATAAATAAAAGATAAAAATTGAGTTGCAATGAATAAAAGTTTGAGTTAATTATCAACTTTAATTAATTTTAAGTTGATAAAAATATGGAAATTTAATTTGAGGCAAGTGAAAATATGAATTTAAATGGTTTAATTATTATAAAATGCTCTATTAAGAAATGTAAGGTACAATAAATGGATTAGTCATGAGATATAGATATTTTAAATTTTGAGAACAATTGAAAAATTAATATGTGAATCCAAAATTTATTTTGAATAGATAATTATCACTTGATAATGAAAGAAATTTGTAATCCCTTTCAAAATGAGTTTTCAATAATTAATTGTTGGGAAGCATGTTTGTGTAAAGTGATGTACATATTGTTGTTGTATTTTGTTCTGATAGATCTGTTAGCCACTGTAGTTTTGTATTAAGCATTTATCGAATATGTCGATCCACTTGAGATAGAAAAAATAGAGCACCAAATCGACGTATTTAATAGATGTTTAAGACAAAGCTACGGATGGTCGCTCCTAACCAGCCCTATTCTCCGCATTAGCAGACAGCATTACCCAGTAATACTCTTTGTCAATGTGGGTCTCGGGGTGGGGCAACAGCTTTAAAACGTTTAATTCTTTTCTTCATAGCTCGAAGAGTGCAAAAACGTGTATTTTTTATCTAAAATAATTTGTTTGGGAAAACTAGTTCTTAAAAAAAAATTTCAAAATCATTTTGGACACTATAGTTTTGTTTGGCAAACTACTAACCTTTGGCTGACTTGGGACTATCAGACAATATAAATAAAATAATCTAACACCTGTTAGATACTCCTATTCTGGATGGTCTGTCCCTAACTTATCTATTAAATACTCCCCTTCTGGACGGTCTGTCGATAACTTATCTTCTCCTAGGGTCAACCGATCCTAATGGTTTTGCAGGCTCACCAATAACCGACATTTGTACAAACATATATGTTCCATTTTGTGTGTAATCATAATTTTAGTCTTACCTATGACAAAGCCCTACACACTAGAATTTTGGACTAAATTAGCCGGGGCTGATAGCTAATGTATAGGGCGCAACCCTATACCAGTCCCAGTTGGTAAACTAATATCTAAGTCATTTTACTAAGGGTAATCTTCCCTTAAATTTTCCTTGAAAATCTTTTCTTCTCAAATTGATTTAAAACCTTTAAATCAAACTTAAACAAGGAAAACTTATAGTCTATGCTTTACTCAAAATCACCTTGCCATGTTATATATATACTTTTCTCAAATCTTTGTTGATGAAAACATTTAAACCTTTGAAAGTACCCCTTTTGAAACCAAGTAAACCCCTTATTTCACCTAGACCGAAAGGCCAAAACATTTCTTTCGAAACTGTTCATATAAACCTATCAATACCATTGAAAAACCTTTCCTTCGAAAGCTTTAAAACCCTTAGACGTCCAACTTTAAAATTTTTAAACATTGCCTTTCGAAACGGTTAGAAAACCTTTCCTTTCAGACCTTTCGAAACCATTGGGGAATCACCCTTTAGAAGCCTGTCTTTAAAACCATTCAAAAGCATCAAAATCTTTGTAAACAATAAACCTTTCAAAAGCATTTGGGTTCAATTTAAAACATGTGGAAACATTTTTGAAATCATTTAAAATTAACTCCTTCGAAACCTTTGGGTTTTACCTTCAACAGAGCAAAAGGGTCATAAAAATTTAAGTCGAAAGCACTCTTTTGAAAACTATTCCTAAGTGAAGAAGTGTTTGTGTCAAAGCCAACCTTCTAAAAGCATTGGAGAAGCATCCAAGTTTTGAAACAAAGTACACCTTCTGAAACCATTGACTTCGGAAGGTAGACAAGAGGTAGCTAGGGGTTTCAACCCCGACGATTAAAACAAAAGGCGAAACCCTTTCAAAAGCTTTCCTTTAAGATATTTTAGCCCAGTCGAAAGCCAACCAGGTCAAAAGCACTTCCTTCAAAGGCAAAGCAGGTGCACTTTCAATTTAAAATCAAGTCATGCTTCTACCCCATCGGAACCTATGGTCTCGACCTAGTTTCTTCCAACATTATTCAATTCACTATGTACCAAGTTATTGATACTATATGCACTAGTTTCGATTGCAATGGGGGCGGAAGCTCTCAATCGAAACCCTATGCCGAAAGAGGCAAAACATGCTAAAAGCATGTAAAAACTAATTTTTGCTTTAAAAAGAATTTCTTTCCAACTAACCTACCTTATTTGTCAAAATATTATTGGTTGCTGATTTTCTTTTCTAAAAGTGCTGCCAATATTTCAAAAATAAACAATCTAAATAATTTACAAAATACCCTTTCTCCTTTTATAAATATATAAAACATTTAAGTCTCATACCTTAAATAATTTTATATATCTATTAAAACACTTAGGAAAATTCTACAACAATTTCGGAAAAACAAATTTAATATGTTTTCTAACATATATTAATTTCAGACCCAAAATACAAATAATTTAGCCTTAAATTATTTTATATCCAAATAAACATTTTCTTTACTAAAAATTCAATATTAAGTCACATTAATTTAGAAAATTATGAAAATTGAAATCCATCTCTAAAATGTCATTTCTGATCTAAAACTGAAATCGCAAGGCATTTTGTTCTCATTAAACAGGATTTTCACATAAAACATATCATAAAACCTATGTGAATAAGCATAATTCATCAACAAGAATATATAAACATTTAATCATTCAAAACCTGGCATAATCTTGCAAAATACTTTGGATTCATCTTAAAACAAAAAAAATTAGAAAAATGAGATGTAGTCATTATTCACCTTAGCTTTGATATTATGGAGTTTGAGATTTGAATGGATTAAGTTGATTAATCTTCTTCCTTTAGCTCTTTCTTCCTCTTGTTCTTGCTAATGGTGGTCGTCCTCTATTTGTTTTTAATTTTGCAAATTAACATGTAGAACATACGTGACTATGGGTTTAGCATATTAGAATGATTCTTTCCTATTTTACCCCTCCTCCATTTCATTTTAACTCTTCTTTAGTTCATTGGTTACATGGCATGGCTACTCCATATTAAAATCAAATCTCAATCCCCTAATCATCACATTATTTTATTCAATTTAGCCAATTAAATGTCTTAAATAATGTTACTAAAAATATGGGGTGTTACAAGTATGTTCATAGCCTTTTAATATATGTGGAACTGATTTAATTGAGTCCTTAAAAAGTAGTGCTTAATATGTAGTTATCACTATCAATTACTTTATTAAAAAGGTAAAGCTAAACTAGTACTAATGTAACAATAAATATATTTTTGAAGTTCGTCATTAAAATGATTGACATGTTTTAATTTACCAAACAAAATTATTTTAGACAATGGTATCCAATTCGAAAGTGATCAGTTCACCCGCTTTTATGAAAGGAAAGGGATAATAAAAGCTTTTCATCAATAGCCCATTTGAAGGCCAATGATTCTATAGAAGTGTGGACTTCAGAAATATATGATTCTCTTTGACGTACATATTTGAAGCTATGTTGCCAGAAGTTAAGGTTCCTTTAAATCAAAGGATCGGTTATGCATATGGACTGAATATGGAGTTGAAAATGGAATCTCTAGAATTAATCAATGAGTTAAAAGACGAAGCTGCGTTGCAAATAGCTAAATACCAATTCCGCATATTATAACTTAAGAGTAAAGGGAAGGGCATTCTAAAATGCAGGTCAATTTCTTAGAATAGTAATGGTAACCACCAAAAACTCAATGGATGTTCCCTTAGAGCCAAATAGAGAAGGCCCTTGGTCATCCATGAAGTTATTCCTCTTTGGGTGAGTGATATAGTAGTCTGAATGGCAATATCATACCTAGAACAAGAATGATGAGCATTTGAAACAATACTTTACATCATGGTATGAGTAATTAGTGGAAAATATTATTATGGCATAAATAGCATTGAAATGCAAAACTATTCTTAACAATATGAAGTATATTTAAATAGAGGGGTAGGAATAAAAGTGGCCACTATATTCCTTCCAAAGCTTTTGCTAATAGTAAGTAAAATTCCAAACTCAACTGCAAAAGGAGAATTTTGGAACATAGAAACCATCTTCAATCTAAGAAAGGTTCTTTAAAAAAGCAATTTTCAGCAAATCATGTTTAAAAAATCAATTTCCAAAAACCTTCATGAATTTATTAGATGAAAACCATGTTGAAGAAGGATATCTGGAAAATCAATCTTCATGAAAGGATCTTTGGAAAATTAATTTACAAAATCCTTCCTCTGGTTATAGCTAAAAACCATGTTGAAGAAAGATCTCTTTAAAATCAATTTTCAATAAAGAATATATGAAAAATTCAACTTCCAAACCATCCCTCCTTATCAATTGAGAACTATGCTGAAAAGGGATTTTTGAAAGATCAATTTCCAAAAACTTTTCTTATTCTTCTGGCAGAAAGCCATGTTGAGAAAGGATATCTAAAAAAGTCAACTTATTCCCTCGGCAAGTCTAAATAACAAGGCGATTCGTGGTTCAAGATGCACTGAGATTAATGAGTCTCTTGGTCTAACTTGATTGGTGTGATTCTTTAGGAAAAGGTAGCCCTTGCACTCAGCGATGTAAATCTCTCAAACTTGTTCCAAGGCACACTAGAAGGGAGTTTGGAAGCACTTTTGGCATCAATTCTAAGAAAAACCATTCAAATGTCCAATGAAGGATACTAAGAATGGTCCAAGCAAGCTTTTAGCCTTATTGCTTGCACCTTATCAAAGCAACTATCTAGAAGAAAGAGGATTAGTGGTGATAGTTCTAGGAAATTAATCAACATGCAAAATTCCACTAATTAGAGGCTATTGAAGGTGCCATTTGTAGAAAATGGTCTACCAAGCAATCATGAGAGGGTAACCAATGTTTGCTAATAAGGCTTGTGAGATAAGTCAAAAATCTAAGAGTATATCAATAGTTAAGTAGCCACTTCATGAAAAAGGTCTAAAGTTAGTCTTTAATAACCAAGGTCAAAATGAATAAGATCCACAACTGATGAATTTACAGGATTGAAAGAGGCCAATTAAAAAGTGAACAACATATAAATAAGTTGTCAACTACAATCAACCGGTAAAAGCCATGAAGAAATCATGCTTGGTGTGAACAATAAAAAATGATAAACAAGAGTTTTCTTAAGCTAAAGCATAAGAAAATTCTTCGGGAGCAAACCATATGCCAAATTCTCATGAAGAAAGAAAATGTGGTTATATTGTAAAAGCTACCAATGGTAATTATGGCATAAGAGCGTGATGATGAAGCTATCGAGTCAATAACGATTATAGAAGTGCTATAGAATTTACATAGCTATAATGTTGATAGAATAACCATTAGGTTAACAAAATCTATCGTGTCAAGTTATCGGGTCAATAAGGTTATCATTGTAACAACCTTGATTTGAAAATTTCTTTAATTAAATTTAAAATGATTAAAATAGGGATTTTTCAAGCATTGAAATATGGAGAATTATAATTTTATTTTTATAAAAGAAAGTAAATTCTTTTGGAATGTGAATTCTAAATTTTTATAATATTGGAAATTTTAAGGTATGAATTTATTACCTTAAGCTTGTAAATAATTTTATTTATAAGGAAGATAGAGATTTTATCTTGTTAAATCTATTATTAAGTAATCATTTTAAATTATTATTTGAGGTTTATTTCAAAATAATGTATACAAATTTGATTTAGTATTTAAAAGTATATGATGAATAAAATTGTAAATTTATTGGTTGATTGATGTCAAGAATATTTTATAGTTGATTGGAAAATGTATAGAAAATGGATTTTAAAGAATAAAATAAACAGAAATAAACTTTCTTTCCGTATTAGGTTTTTTTTCAAAACAAAGGCCTATGTAAAATTTTAAACAAGATAGAAGTTTTCTTCTTATCTCAATATTCTTGTACGTACAAAAAAATAGAGAAAGAAAACTAAGTATTCTTATAACAACCCTAGTTTGGAGATTACCTATATATATTAAATTATAACGGAAGTTATAATTTAATAGTGTAAATTAAAATATAATTAGAAATTTTAAACTGTTTATTTGGAATAAACAATGAATTTTGTAAACAAAATGGGAAAAATAAAGTTTGAAACTTTATTTTGTTTATTTGGGAATAAATATGAGATTAAATATCGATTGGATAAGTAATTGGTTTAAATAAATTGAAATATTGGGTATCTATTACTTTGGAGCTAATAAATTAATTAGGTGATGTATTTCAATATTAAATTGTTGAAATAAATCTACAGTAATGAAAATAAAGTTTTAAAAACTTTATTTTGAGAATTTGAGTAGAAAATAATCAAATTGCAATTTTATTTGGGTAAATACAACAATATTGGAAAACATTGTCGATAGTAATCTTTTATTGAATTTAAAATGAGAAATATGAAGATAATATGTGTTTTATTAAAATAAAAGATGAAATATTGTTTGAAAACAATATTTTGATGATTAAAAAGAGTTAAAATGAGTTATCGTAATTTATTTGACAAGAAAACAATTTTTGTATAAATTGTTGGATTGAAAATAGTGTTTTTGTAATAAAATAGTGTAAATTGTAAAATATTGTTGAAAATAATTTTTTATTTGTAAAAATAACTTTTATTGTTGAAATAAATTTTATTTTGTTACAATAACAATTATATTCCATACGAATAAGATGTATGCATTGTGTATGACTTTAAAATGAAGAAATAAGTGTATATAGTGTTAAATAGGAGAAAATGTGCTTATAGTTTTATATTTTCTCTAGGTATTTTTGGCTTTGGGATTAATAGGGTTTGGGATGGGATCCAAAGCCCATCCTCTAGAGGCTTCTGGTATGAGAGAAACTAATAGTACGTTAGTTTCATCTCCTCCTTCTCAAAGTAATTCACAGTAAAAGAAAATATAGTAAATTAGTGGTTGCCTCAAAATAAATCAAATTTCCCCCTAATTTGTTGAATGATTTAAGAAGATAATCACTAAAATAAGAATAAAGCAAGGTAATCTTCATCCAATACAAAAAAGATTTCATCAAAAGCTTTGAATCGAGATATAGTTGTCTGTAACAATTTTCTGTTGCTATGCATGTTCCTTTTTCAGCTTATACAGGTTCTTAGAGCTCCTTATCTCCACCAAAGATCATTGCTTCAACTCAAAACTATGCTAAATCACCAAGGTGAGTGTAAAAGCTCACAATTTCTACCTAAAAATCCTTTGCCTGTAAAAATTGGTTGCTGGAAACAAGTTCTGTATATATATTGTTATCTGTTGTTGTTCTTTGAATTTCTTATTTCTGGTTGCTACTTTGAGCACCAATATCTCTTTGATTTTTACTTGAATTGCTATCGGATCTTTTCCAGGGTGTTGTTTCTTTGTTAAACTTGTTGCATGTCAAATTTCAATCCTTATTTCATCTGTTTGCTATGCAAAATGTTCTTTGGAAGTTCAATACGAAGCAAAAATCACCCAGGAAATAAACTCCGTAGCCTGGGTCGACAGGCAGGTCGACCCAGCAGTGTCCAGGTTGACCTAGAGGTCGACCTGTCCACTGGCCTGGGTCGACCCCTGTTGGCACAGGTACGTGAATGTTAGGCCTTTTGGTCCGATCACTTTTTGCCTTATATGCTTATCTTATTTTATGTTTTCGTGGCTCATTTCTAATGTAAATTTTGAGATGATTTGATGATGACTATGGGCTATGATATCCATCAATGGATTAGCCGAGATTTGGAGGAATTTGGAATTTAAAATTTGGAATTTAAATTCGATTTAAATTTGAATATCGATTGGGTGTATTTTCAGCGTTTTTCTCGATTTTCAAGCACTATTCCTTTCAAATAAATTTTGAGAAGATTTCTAAATAATTTGGCTTTTGAAATAATTGTTATAAAATATTTTCAAATTATTTTTAAATTATTATCAAATTATTTTAAAGTATTTTAAATATATTATTTCTTATAATAAGGAGAATTTTCGATAAATTGCTTTCAAAATGGTTTTGGAAAATTGTTTTAAAATCCCGTTTTCTCAAGAAAAGTATTTTATAAATAATATACTTTATTTTTATAATTTTAGGACGTATGAGAAATAGAATTAAATGATTTAGTAAAACACATGGTATAGGACACGTGAGTTTACTTTATCGGTTAATTCCGGACATGTACGATCGAAACCATTCGGGGTTATTAATTTTTGAGTTATTTAGCCAGTTTATGGAAAGTTTTTGAGAATATAATTCCTATCTTTAGGAATTATCTGGGAAGCCAATATTTGGCGGGTTGTGGTTCGAGATCTCCTATTCTAGGAGTATGATCTATGAGAACCTGATATAGTGTTTTACTTGCCGATGAGATGAGGCAAGTATGAGTTTTCCGAGTTTTGAGATTTTTTATGATTTCTATTTTCTAATGTGGCATTGACAGTGGTTAGTAAACCGTTAAGCGCGAACGTGTGGTATGGGGCGCGCGTTAACACTTTTTGGGTTTCCATCTAGGAATTTGTGACACATTTTGGGATTACCAGTACTATAGACCTTCGGGTCATCTAGGATTTACGACTTCGGTTGTTTGGAATTTATGACTTCGGTCATCTGGGATAGGTACCTAAATCATATATATATATATATATACTGGTCTGAGTTTGGCAGGTGCAACATCGCTTCGGCATGCATCTGGGATTTGGCCAATCTGGGGATTTTTATGAGATTTTGATTTTGATTTCACCAATTTAAGATGATGATTTTATTTATAGCCTTGAGTAGAGAAAGGCTCATATATATGTTTATGGTGATTTCAATATTGGGATTATGATATCTTATTTCAGTTTCATGAGATTTGATTTTGGAGATTTCGATAATTTCACTTATGACTTGTGTGATTGCTTATGTTCACTCATATTGTCGAACCCTTGAGTGTGAAACATTTAGGCTATGTTAAACCCATTCCTAAGTTAATTATGGACCTTTGAGACACTTCCACCCTTGGAAGTATAAGTTAAACTTTACTCACATCATTCCTTTATATTCAAAGGAATGCTTCACTTATATGCTTATATTTCTTCATCTCTTGCTAATATCAAGTTCTAGTTAGCCTGACCCGTGTATTTATTACTCGGGTCAAACCGAGTTGCAGGTTAGACTTTTGGACCTTTGCTAGCTATATGTTTTGGATTTCTCCTTCGACTTTGGATAGATGGCATAGTTTTTGTGTAGTAGTCATTCTGTTAGGAACTTTGTGTTGTATCGATTCTTTTGTGGGGATGTATGTATATATAGTGGTTGAATACCACTTGTGGCATGTTGTATTACATTTGATGTATGTGTATATTTATATTATTGTGTTGTTGTTCTGTGACTTGAGATTGTTATTGTTATTATATTTTGTTTCTGAATTGATCATGTAGCCACCATAGTAGTGTATTGGATAGGAATTAAGTATGTCGAACTCTTGAGGTAAAATGAAAAAAAATGAATACCAAATCAACATACTTAGCTCTTATCTAATACACGACTATGATGGTCGCCCTTAACCAACCCTATTCTCTGCATTAGCAGATAGAATTACCCAGTAATTCTCTTTGTTAATGTGGGTCTCGGGGTGGGGTGTCACAGCTTGGTATCAGAGCTAGATTCAGAACAAAATGTAATAAACGCAGAACAGTATACACGATTATCATACATCAAGTATAATACAAGTGTAAACATTATCCCCAAAATCATAGTGAACCCAGCCTTATCCTTAACCTTTTGAGTTCTTTGGGGATAGATAGAAAGGGATATGTCTAGGAATGTTAATTTTAACTTTCGTAGTATTCCTTATTCAATGAATTCCAATTGCTAATATCTACCCTTGTGAATAATCCTAGTTTAGCTTAGCTTAACTTTCAGCAAATGGCTAGAAGAGGTAGAGGCCGCACTTTGGAGGCGGGACCGTCCAGCGGTTCTCGTCCCGAAGGAGTTTATATGTTGACCGATCAGATTATTGAGCTCCTTAGGAGCACTCAGCCTCCCGCTCCTACTCATTCCTCTCCTCCGTGCAAATCCGCATTTGCGCGTATGTGTAGCGACTTCATCCATCTCGTAGGCAAGCCATTCAAAGGCTCCGAGATAGTTTTAAAGGTTCAGGCTTAGCTTCGAACATGCGAGCACATATTCACTCGCATGGAGATTTCCGATCGTCGCGTGTTGTGGCATCGAGTATGCTGCAAGAACGAGCACTAGACTGCTACGAGCTTCTTATAGCTGAGATAGATGAGTCTACTCTTACATGGCAGCATTTCCGAGATCGTTTTGAGCTTAAGTTCGTGCCAGAATCCGAGAAGGCTTTCCTTGCCCGTCGCTTCCTAGAGTTGAAGCAGGGCAAATCCTCTATGTCAGATTATGTATCCTTCTTCGAGTCTCTATCCAAGTATGGGATCGAGTTCATTAGTACCCCATACAAGAAGAATCTTAAGTTCGTATCTAGACTTAAGAAGTATTTGAAGAAGTCGCTCATGCTTCAGCTTAAGCTCTCGTTTGAGGAGCTTGTGGATTCGACGCTTCACCTCGAAGCCGTCGAAAAAGAAAGGGATAGTAGTGACGAGGTCAAGGTTCGAATGAACCCGAATAAGAAGAAATTTCCCTTTCAAAGATTCCAATCATTTCCTCCTAAGAAGAAGATGAAGCAAGGCAATTCTGGTTCTCATTCCGGTGCAGCACCTCTTTTAGCTAGAGTGTTGGCTTGCTTCAATTGTGGTTCTAGAGACCATCTAGCTAGAGAATGTCCTCAAACCCCCAAGTGCCATTATTGCAAGAAGGAAGGACATATAGTTTCAGCATGTCCTAAGAAGAGGAAGAGTTCAGGTTTAGGGAATCTGAATGTGGCTCAGGCTTCTGGTAGTGCATCTCAGTCGCGAGGTATATCTCCTACTATCTTGGAAGGTTCTATTCTTTTTCATGACCGTTTTATTCGAATCCTCTTCGATACGGGTGCTTGGCATCTATACGTACCGGAAAAATTTGTTAATGCTATTAGTTGTTCTGGTCTTGTTGCTTACTTGAGGATTGCGAATCCTTTTGAGGGGATCCGCAATACTTGACGTGAGAATTTTGGGATTTGTTCCTTGTAGCTTATCTTTGAGTGCGTATTAGCATGCTATTTCTATCTTGAGTTTGGAGTAATTTGAGAGGGAGTGGCTTGCAGTTTATCAAGCCACATTCTGTGATTTGAAGTCTCTTATAGTTAGGTATCCTAATTCAGTTGGTTGGTTAATTCTTGTCTTCCAAATATTGATTATGATTCTGAAGTCTCTGTATTCACTCTTGAGTATCGAGATGTTGTTGATATATCTCGAATTCTCGTCATTGTGACTATGTTGATTTTTGTAAGTCCGTTCAGGTATGACACCCAATCGGGAAATCAAATATTGTACTGACCTCATTCCCGATTCTTAGCCTTTCGGTCATCCTTCCACAAGGATGCCCACTAAGGAAATTAGGTCATCCTTGGAATTTAATTGATATTGCCATTCTTACCTCTTTTGAGATAACCTTTTTGGATACTCATTTATAGGCATTAGTAATATTGCTTCACCCGAAGTAATGATTTGCCGTTTGTGTTCTTCTTCTCATTTGATAAGATATTTTACCTTTACCCTTAAATTTCGCTGATTTCTTATTCGATCTATTAGTGGTGCTAGGGTCTTTCTTCATCTTGACCCTACACCGATTCTCATTAACTACGAGTTGCGGAGGATAGTGTTCTTTTACCGCATTTCGCACTCGTTATGAGTTTTTGAGTAGTTCGTTATACTTTTAGGAATAACAAACACTCCAATCTATTCCCTCAATCTTGTGAATCGAGTATATTCAGGGAACATCTCGATGAGTCTCTTTTTGTGTTTTTGATTTTGGGTATATGTAAAGAATTGTGTTTTCAAATTTTTTAAAAATTGAAGATATATTTCTAAGAGAAATTGGATTTGGTTTTTGGGATAAATAAGGAACATTTTGCGAACTAAATATGAGTTACTTCTTTTATAGAAGATGATTTTTGTGTTGGGTTGTCCATCATGTGCTTTATGAATTTTGGTCGATACGTCTGATCAACGTTATCGATAGGAATTTCCTAAACGTTGTGATGAGACAATCAGACACGATAAATTGAGTTTTAATGAGACTAAATTTGGAAATAAATTAAAAAGATTTGAGAACTAAATTTTATTTTGATGACATATGTAGCCATTGAACCATAGTGGGATTGGATGAGTGGCGAGGTGGTTTTGATCATTTGGTCAAAGCTGCAGCCAATCGATAGGGTTATTTATTATAAATCAATGGCGAGGCAATGCCATTAGGTAATTGAAATGTATGAGTTTGAATATAGTTATGTTTTATTGTTGAAATGATAAGATAATACTTTGTTTAAAGAATAAATGTTTATTGAATGTTTTAAAAAACGTTATACATGTTAAAGATGGAGTTTGTTATGAAAATTTGGGTATTTGAAAATAAAGAGTAGTAAATTTTAAAATTTTATCTTAAGAATTGTTGAAATGAAATTATAAAAATTCTTTCAAAATTTTAATTTTGGAATAGAAAAGGGGAATATGAGTTTGAAATTATTTGTTATTTTATAAGAACTATAGGAAGGAGTTTCGAAAATTTCCAAGTGTTGAAAATTAAGATTTTGAATTTAAAGGTAATGAGTTTTGGAACTTTAAGAAGTTTGATTGTAAACAAAAATTTAGATTATGGTTTTGAAGATAATGAATTTCGAACTGTAACAAATTTTGATTGTAAATTAAAATTTATATCTATTGTGTTCCTCGTGATTGTCTTGCCTTAGTGCAATAGTCTAACGACTAGAATTTTGCGGTCGTTTGAGTAGGGTGATCTTTAAAGTAACTATCTCTCATTGGGTTTTCTTACCTCAATTATTGTTATCTTAGTATCAGAATGACACCTTCCGTAGTGACATATGGAAAATCATCAGTTTGTTGTCGGAGTTCGGAAAAAGCGATGCTAAATCCCAACTCTATTCGAGAAACTTCTGTGAAATCAATCTCCTTCGATAGATTTTTGAGTAGCACCCCATTGTGTTTTTGTTTCGAAAGTGAGATGCTTTCGAAATTATGATTTATTTCTCAAGAAATTCAATGGTCCGCAAATCCTAGTATTTATACTTAGGAAAATCATTGAATTTATCGAGCAATTTTACCTTGGTCTTCTTTCATCTTGAGTAGAGAGTGAGGAATTTTGATCTCGTGCTTGTCTATCCTCCCTTTGATTGATGAAATTAATATGTTGAATACAAACTCTTCTCTAGAAATTGCGAGGATGCAATTTTGTTAGGGGGGAGTTTATAACAACCCTGGTTTGGAGATTACCTATATATATTAAATTATAACGGAAGTTATAATTTATTAGTGTAAATTAAAATATAATTGGAAATGTTAAACTGTTTATTTGGAATAAACAATGAATTTTGTAAATAAAATGGGAAAAATAAAGTTTGGAACTTTATTTTGTTTATTTGGGAATAAATATGGGATTAAATATTTATTGGATAAGTATTTGGTTTAAATAAATTGAAATATTGGGTATTTGTTAGTTTGAAGCTAATAAATTAATTAGGTGATGTATTTCAATGTTAAATTGTTGAAATAAATCTAAAGTAATGAAAATAAAGTTTTAAAAACTTTATTTTGAGAATTTGAGTAGAAAATAATCAAATTGCAATTTTATGTGGGTAAATACAACAATATTGGAAAACATTGTCAATATTAATCTTTTATTGAATTTAAAATGAGAAATATGAAGATAATATGTGTTTTATTAAAATAAAAGATGAAATATTGTTTGAAAATAATATTTTGATGATTAAAAAGAGTTAAAATGATTTATGGTAATTTATTTGATAAGAAAACAATTTTTGTACAAATTATTGGATAGAAAATAATGTAAATTGTAAAATATTGTTGAATAAGGTTTTATTTGTAAAAATAACTTTTTATTGTTGAAATAAATTTTATTTTGTTACAATAACAATTTTATTCCATACAAATAAGATGTATGCATTTTGTATGACTTTAAAATGAAGAAATAAGTGTATATAGTGTTAAATAGGAGAAAATGTGCTTATAGTTTTATATTTTCTCTAGGTATTTTTGGCTTTGGGCTTAATAGGGTTTGGGATGGGATCCAAAGCCCATCCTCTAGAGGCTTCTGGTATGAGAGAAACTAACAGTACGTTAATTTCATCTCCTTATTCTCAAAGTAATTCACAGTAAAAGAAAATATAGTAAATTAGTGGCTGCCTCAAAATAAATCCAATTTCCACCCAATTTGCTGCAAGCTTTAAGAAAATAATCACTAAAACAAGAATTGTGAAAGGTAATCTCCATCCAATACCAAAAAGATTTCATCAAAATCTTTGAATCGAGATATAGTTGTTTGTAATAATTTTCTTTTTCTATGCATGTACCTTTTTCAGCTTATACAGGTTCTTAAAGCTCCTTATCTCCACCAAAGATCGTTGCATGCACTCAAAACTTTGCTAAATTTCCAAGGTGAGTTTAAAAGCTCACAATTGCTAGCTAAAAATCACTTTGCCTGTAAAAATTGGTTGAGTTCTGTATATATATTATTATACGTTGTTGTTCTTTGAATTTCTTATTTCTGGTTGCTACTTTGAGCACCAATATCTCTTTGATTTTCACTTGAATTGCTGCCCAATCTTTTCCGTAGTGTTGTTTGGTTGTTAAACTTGTTGCATGCCAAATTTCAGTCCTTAATTAATCTGTTTGCTATGCGAAATGATCTTTGGAAGTTCAATACGAAGCAAAAATCACCCAGAGAATAAATTATGTAGCCTTGGTCGACAGGCAGGTCGACCCAACAGTGTCCAGGTCAACCTGGAGGTTGACCTGGCCATTAGCCTGGGTCGACCCCTGTTGGCCCAGGTACGTGAGTGTTAGGCCTCTTGGTCCGAGCTCTTTTTGCCTTATATGCTTATCTTATTCTATGTTTTCGTGGCCCATTTCTAATGCGAACTTTGAGATGATTTGATGATGACTATGGGCTATGATATCCATCAATGGATTAGCTAAGATTTCGAGGAATTTGGAATGTAAAAATGTGAATTTAAATTCGATTTAAATTTGAATATCGATTGGGTGTATTTTCAGTGTTTTTCTCAATTTTCAAGCACTATTCCTTTCAAATAAATTTTGAGAAAATTTCTAAATAATTTGGCTTTTGAAATCATTATTATAAAATATTTTCAAATTATTATCAAATTATTTAAAAGTATCTTAAATATATTGTTTCTATAATAAGAAGAATTTTCGATAAATTGCTTTCAAAATGGTTTCGGAAAATTGTTTTTAAATCCTGTTTTCTCAAGAAAAGTATTTTATAAATAATATACTTTATTTTTATACTTTTTGGACGTATGAGAAAGAGAATTAAATGATTTAGTAAAACACGTGGTATGGGACACATGAGTTTACTTTATCGGTTAATTCCGGACTTGTACGATCGAAACCATTCGGGGTTATTAATTTCTGAGTTATTTAGCCAGTTTATGGCAAGTTTTTGAGATTATAATTCCTATCTTTAGGAATTATCTAGGAAGGTTAATATTTGGCGAGTTGTGGTTCGAGATCTCCTATTCTAGGAGTATGATCTATAAGAACCCGATATAGTGTTTTACTTGCCGATGAGATGAGGCAAGTCTGAGTTTTCTGAGTTTTGAGATTTTATGATGATTTCTATTTTCTAATGTGGCATTGGCTAGCGGTTAGTAAACCGTTAAGTGCGAACGTGTGGTATGGGATGCACGTTAACACTTTTCGGGTTCCTATCTGGGAGTTTGTGACACATTCTGGGATTACCAGTACTATAAGCCTTCAGGTCATCTGGGATTTACGACTTCGGTCGTCTGGGATTACGACTTCGGTCATCTAGGATTTACGACTTCAGTCGTCTGGGATAGGTACCTATATCATATATATAGTACTAGTCTGAGTTTGGCACGTGCAGCATTGCTTCGGCATGCATCTGGGATTTGGCCAATCCGGGAATTTTTATGAGATTTTGATTTTGATTTCACCAATTTGAGATGATGATTTTATTTATAGCCTTGAGTAGAGAAAGGCTTATATATATGTTTATGGTGATTTCAATATTGGGATTATGAGCTCTTATTTGAGTTTCATGAGATTCTATTTTGGAGATTTCGATAATTTCACTTATGGCTTGTGTGATTGCTTATGTTCACTCATATTGTCGAACCCTTGAGTGTGAAACATCTAGGCTATGTTAAACCCATTCCTAAGTTAATTATTGACCTTTGAGACACTTCCACCCCTGGAAGTATAAGTTAAACTTTACTCATATCATCTTTTTATATTCAAAGGAATGCTTCACTTATATGCTTATATTTCTTCATCTCTTGCTAATATCAAGTTCTAGTTAGCATGACCCGTGTATTTATTACTCGAGTCAAACTGAGTTGCAGGTTAGACTTTTGGACCTTTGCTAGCTATAACTTTTGGACTTCTCCTTCGACTTTGGATATATGACATAGTTTTTGTGTATTAGTCATTTTGTCGGGAACTTTGTGTTGTATCTATTCTTTTGTGGGATGTATGTATATATTGTGGTTGATTACCACTTGTGGCATATTGTATTACATTCGATGTATGTGTACATTTATATTATCTGTGTTTCTTTTCTGTGACTTGAGATTGTTATTGTTATTATATTTTGTTTCTGAATTGACCCTGTAGCCACCATAGTAGTGTATTAGATAGGAATTAAGTATGTCAAACTCTTGAGATAAAATGAATACCAAATCGACATACTTAGCTCTTATCTAATGCAAGACTATGATGGTCGCCCTTAACCAGCCCTATTCTCCACATTAGCAAGACAGAATTTCCCAGTAATTCTCTTTGTTAATGTGGGTCTCGGGGTAGGGCGTCACAATTCTCCTCTTCTAACCCATATCAAAATCCATCATTTTAATTCAAGTAAAATTTCAAGAAATTTTAAGAAATCAAAGGTAATGTTATCATACTCTATTACCTCTTATGGACTTGTTGATTTTAGTTTTATAGTGTTTTGATTCATGGTTGGTTTTTCTTTTTGGATTAGTTTTTCTAGAGTTTTACTGAAATAGTAAAATTAAGGTCAAATTTAGTGTTTGGCAAACTTATTTATGGAATTAAGGTGAGAATCCCTCACCACTATCTTTATTCTTGCCGCATGCTAATTTTTTGATTGGTAATCACGTTTCCAATAATTGGTTGCATATTAAACTGGATGCTCATATATTTCATTATTTGCTAAAACATTGATAGTGCTAATATTGCACGTAGTTATTCTATCTTTTGATCATTTGATGTTGTATATAATTTCTTTGGGGGTTTGTTGGTATTGTTTTCAGATCCAAAAATGAAGCTCATGTGTTAGTAGATGGAATTCAACCACCAAAGTAGATCTCCTAGAGCTGACAGGGCATAGGAAAACATAGGTATCGGTGCATCGGTGGACTGATGAGCGAAATTCCTAGAGCATTTCAGCTCTAGGACTGAGCCCGTTTAATTGCACTTTGTTGATTTCTATTTCTCGTTTTTGATATATGATTTCCTAAGTTTGTTCTTCATCTTTCGATTAATTATTTCACATTTAAAAATTATTCTTAAGTATGCTATTTAAATATAACTGATTTTTATCTAAAATTAGATTTATCTTATTTTATCAAAAATGATTTAAGAGCACTTCCATGGAATTTATGCGACTATATCTAAATATATATATATACAGTTGAGTAATATAAGGTTTATGGATTTAAAAGGAGTAGTTTAAAAGTATAATATCAAAAATTATATAAATATGTTCATAATTAAGTTTTCTAAAGTGATTTTAAGTACTAAACTAACTTGTGAAATAATGGATTTATAAATTTTAAAGCCAAGTTTATATCTTAAAATATTTATTCATTTTCAAGAGTTTTTAGTTGAATTAGCCATCGTGCTAATCATTCTTTCTATAATACGAGAAATATAATTAAACAGTTTCTAGTATATAGTAATATGGGACATTTGATATCACTTTATTGTTTAAGCATACAACTTATTATGTAGATTATTTTGAGTGAGTGGAATTTCTAACTTATAGTAAATACTCTAACAACACCGAGTGGTTAGGGATACACGGGAGTTACTTTAGTAATTACTATTTAAAGAGTATATAACACTTTTTGATTAATAGCATCTTTGGGTAATTTAACTATTTATATAGCTTGTATATAGGAAGTGGAGTTTAAAATTTGACCTTGTAGGCTAGTCCTTCGTCCTAGCTACTTGACTACAGTTGTCGCTCTTTGAGTCATGGTATCATTATTATATCTTTCTTTGTGCTTAACTTCGAGTTTCTATGATACCACAAAGCCAACAGAGAGTTGCTATGGGCGATAGATATCATATGATTGCATAGTTATTAGATGTGGCACTTCAGTGCATTTGTGGTAGGTAAGGCAATGTTATGATGATTAGTAACAATATGACTGTAGGAGTATTGAGGTCCATATATTTTGTAAAACTCATGGAGATTACTGTGTGTTTGTCAGTCTCCACTTGGGATAGCAATTTCACTTTCATTACCTAAAAGGATATATATAGAATCAGTTATTTACCCGAACTTGTTGTGTGCTCATCTTTATTATTGTTTTGCAATACGCTTATCTTGGATATCTATTCACGAAGTGCAGACTTGCGAAATGCATGTCTTAGATATCTATTCATGAAGGGCAGACTTGCAAGTGCTTAATTTGGACTCACCTTGTACGGTCCTTCTATTTTTAGTGATTTACTGGTTTCTATGCTAGTTTTATTTTTCGAATTATAATCTTGGCTTGCTTCATGCTTGTTTTTAGTGGCTGACTTGATGTGTGCTTGTCATTGACTCACTTCCATGCAGTCTTCATTCCTTATGGTTTGACTCGCTTATATGCAGTCTTGTATTTTCTAGAGTTTTGACTCGCTTTCATGCGGTCTTATATTTTTTTGTGGGTCCATATTTTGCGATCATTGCCGATGATGGGCATGATATGATTTTATGACAGGATGATTTTATGTTGACAATTTTTAGTTATGATGTGGACATATTATATAGTTATTACTATATCTTGGTATTAGACATGTTTAATATGTGATCTCACCTAGTAATATTTAGAGATAGTCTGATCCATTTATTATTTATAATACATCGGGTCGGACTAAGACTTGGCAGGTATAGGGACACAGTGACTTTGAATATGGGCTAGCTTAAGGAGTTATATGTTATATTATATATATTATATGTCATGTGTGTCATTTTGATGTTAAACCTATATGTTTGATGTGAATTTTTATGAGATGTTGATCATATGTCATACATATTTTTGAGACCTATCATAGTCTATATGTATGTATATATTTAAATGGGTCCAGTATTCTCTTTTGTAGACTCACTCCATGTATTATATTCAGTCTGTACTATATTTTTCCAAAGTGATCTCTGATTCTGTGTACTTTATGTTGTATTATTTATTATTATGTTCTTATATAGCCAATGTGTTTATTGCTCTGTGCTAATATCATACATGTCATTTATGGTTTTATGACGTAAAGTAAAACATGTCGGTGTTAGTCCAAGGGAATATTTACATGTGGTCACTCCTATCCAACCTTATTCTCCATATTAGCAGACAATATTACTATGTAATATTATTTGTTAATATGGGTAGAGGTGGGGCCTTACAATCGTGTTAATAAAAAAAAGCTATTAGGTCAGCAACGCTATCAAGTTTATAGAAAAGCTATTGGGTCAACAAGGCTATTGCACTGAAAGAAAAGCTATCAGATCAACGAGGCTACCATGTTTTTCTAAAAAAAAATATCGGGTCAACAAAGCTATTGTGTTGATTGAAAAGCAATCTATTCGATAAAGCTATTAAATTGATGAAATTATATCGTGTCTATAAAGTTATCTAATTAATGAATTGCTATCTGGCTTAAAAGATAATGGAGTTTTTGAATAAATAAAGAGCCATCGGGTCTACAAAGTTATCATATGGATCAAGTTATTGACTATACAAAGACACCGTATGGATCAAACTATTATGTATACAAAGCTATCACATGGATAAAGCTACCATTCCTATAATGGTATTGAGAATCTGAAACTATTAAGGTTGCAAAGTACTACCAAAGTTATAAAGTTAAGACTCTACCGAAATTATAAATTTGTACATGTGTCAATGCTCCATTAGATAGTTTATGCCAAGTCAGCAAAAAATAAGAAGAGTTACAATAGCACATGAGGCCCTGTGTAGTTAAACTACTTAATATTTTTATGATGGTGAAAAGGCAACAGGTTATAAGTCAGATAAAGCGGGGATATATCGTAAAATAACAAAGAGGCAAAAATCATTAACTGAGATAAAATAAAATCTCCAAAGTTGATTTATTTTCATTCCCAAATCGGTTGTATAGAAAAAGAAACAATGTTCACTTTATATAATAAAACCAATGAATATCATCATCTATGGAGTTTAGACTTGGTGAATATAATAGGTTTCTAGTTCATGTTGAGCATTTAGGACTTGAACTTCAATCTGTACACTAAATTTATTGAATTGTTTTATAGGAGAACTAATCAAATTAACATTTTGATATTAAAGTTGTTAAAGTGGGTTCTAAAAACCTCTGATTTAGCGGGTGTAGTAGAAAATAACGGGCTTTAAACGAATCTACTATTTAATAGCACTAAATTGAAAAGGTGTAGCAATCGAAATGTGTTAAGTGCTTTAGCGAGGAGCTAGCGAGGCTTTAGCGACAAGCTAGCGAGGCTTTAGTGGGTCTTAAACTGCTTAGATAAGGTCATTTGAAGAATGCTATGTGTCACATCATAATTTGCCATGTCATCAGCCAGCTAAAGAATCATTACCACCTAAAGATTATTATACAACACATGTCAAGCATCCAAGGTGAAATTTTAATATAAATAGGCATGTCCTTCACATAAGAAGGGGCACTTTTTGAATCTTTCTCTTCTTCGATTTCATTAGTAACTTAAGATTTTGTAAAAAGCTTTGTTTCGAATTCCTTGGCCAATTAGGTCAAGTTAAAATCAACCAATTGTGATTAATCACTTTTCAAACTCCTATTTTCCCATTAGTCATCAGATTTCCCTCATGTACAAGTGCCACCTAGCTTCTTTTCTCATTCTTTAAAGTCATACCCAATTTTCTTCTTAACAATCACAAAAAACAAACATAACTAACTATGTATAAAACAGTATTAAAGTAGAAATTTCTTGAATCCTCTATTATCATAGTATGTTAATGTCACTAATATGTATAATTCTTAATCAACTTACTAAATTTGTGTTAACATTCCCTTTTACTTTTCTATATCAAGCTTAAGTTTCTTTAGATTCAATCATAAAATATGATTATATAACACACACACACACATCGCTCTTTTATATTTCTACTTTTCAATAATTTATCTCTTTGTAAATTAATATAAATGAAAACAAAACATATACACGTCATGTTTTATGATAAATGCTTTGTTTAATTTTTGTGCTATATTGGAATGAACTGATAGAATCGATGATATAATATTTTGGGTTAAAGAAGAATGCGTTATGATCACATGGATGAAGATGACACATTGTTTGGTGAACCAGAGAAGGAGCGAAGAAGAGGCAAAGGAGGGGAATTGTGCTAAAAGTTTGTAGCTAAAGCAACAAGCTTCCAATAGACAGGTGGCGCCCACCCGACTAGAACACTTTTCCAATCGACGGTTAAAGCCACCAATCGATTAGGTTTTGGGTGACTTCTCACCCGAATAGAGCTCCATGTTCATAGATAATGGGAAATCCTTTCCAATCGACAGGATCAGTAAATTGGTGGGAATTTCAAATCGACTGGATCGGTGAATTATGGAACAATTTAATTTTGAGGGTCCTGAGGTGTTTATCATTTTTTAGTGTTTTGGAGTTTTCATCATGGATTTCTTCAATGATTCAGATCCAACAACAAAGTATATATTAGGGCATTATAAATATACATATTTAGGGTTTGTTGATGTATGAAGAAAGAATGAAAAGTGTATTCAAACATAATAAAAGAGGATTTTACTTGTATCTTCTTCTCTAATTAGATTTAGCCACGATTATCATCTTGTAATTCTTTTCTTTCAAAAAGTAATAATACCTCCTTTCCATAAATTGGATGTACACTATCCCATGATAGCAAAACTACTATAAATATGGTGTCTTTACTCATCTAATTTTTTTGAATCTGTGATCTATTATTGATTTGGAGTATTATTTTCTGTTTGGCCTACCTCACCAACAACACAATCCTGTTTATAGTTTTTGTTGCGTTAGAGGTGTAAATTTAATTTACCCCCAATGGTTTGGTCAAAGCAGTTTAGCTATTGATGCAAGGTGTTAGGCAGTATGGATGGATAAAAAGGTACATCAGTTATAGTAACACCCTATGTTAAAGGATCATATGTAGCGTCAGGATCTCAATTGCCAATAGAAAAGTGGAATGGGGATAATGATTTCAAAAAGTGGCAATGGAAGATGAAAGTCATTCTAAGATGGATAGGGTTCATCATGTAGCATTTGATATTGTGAAATTGCCTGCTAATATTTCAGCCATGGACAATGAGAAGAAGGAAGAATATGCTTTTACTAAGCTACAACATCCAATGGGAGAGAATTTTATCTTGGAAATTAGCACTAGCACCATAGCTAAAGGAATTTAGGTCAAGCTTGAGAATCTCTACTTAAAGAAGCAGCTCACAAATCGTTTGATTTTGCTAAAGACATTTTTCACTATGAAGATGAGAGAGGGTACTTCAGTTTAGGCACATCTTAGTCTCTTTGATGATATTTCAATGAAGATGAAGACTTGGATTACAAGGTAGATGAAGAACGGAAGGCAATGATGCTTTTGTTGTAACGACCCATATTTTACGTATCGGAGGATCGTAAAATATTTTTATTTTATACGTATGAGGTCGTATGAATATATAATTCTAGGATATGACTCTTAAGGACATTTTACAGACCAACGACTTTTTCTGAATTTCTACACGACCATTTTGACCCTAAAAACCTTGTTTAGCCTATAACTTTTGATAGGGGTTTAATTAGGGTCTCAAATCAATTCCATTGCTTCAAGATAATGGTTTCTCATTCCTTAGAGTGGTTATAATAAAAAATAGACTTACGTTTAGAAAGTTATTCCTGTTTTAAGTTTTTAAAGCTACTGGCCAAGATTAGTATGCAATTGATAAGCTCATTAGTGAGCCCATTAGTCTAATTAGAGAATATTATAAACAAAGGGCTGAAAAGTCCAGTTAGATATTTTTCCTCTCATTCTAAATCAGATCTAAACTCTAATTAGCACTAGGTCCATCCTAATTTCATCCAAAATCACCCAAATTGCTCTCTAAATTAAATTAAATTGCGAAATAGAGTTGGATCCTCAATTAGAAGACATAGATCATTGATTTGCTTGATTTAGAGAGCTTTTCTTTGCTCTATACACAAATTGGTTGATTTTGGTAATTGGTGAGTGGTTTATGCCTTCTCAATATCCTGTACATGTTTACATGGTAGAATTGCATGATTTAACATGATTTTGATAGTAAAACCTTTTCTAAAACCCTAATTACATGTTAACTATGCATATGACCTAAATTGAGTTAGAATTCATCTTATTCATGTTCATATATTCATGGCTATATATAGATCTACGATAGAGATTAACTTGTTTGTATTATTTCTATGAATTGCATGTTTGAATGGATGAAATTGCTTGTTAGGCTATGATTGGATGTTATGCTTTGGTATTGTTTGCTAATATTGTGGATGCATAGGAAGATAGGTTGGTGATTTGGGTAAATCGGAGGAAAAATTGGTTGGAATTGAGCAAAACTTATAGGGGAAGCTCTGAAGTATGGGAGGAGCTTAGGGTTCAAGTCGTAGGTCCAGATTCACTAAGTATAGAAGTCGGTACCTACATGAGAGATCGTTATCGAGTTCTGTGGGTTGGTCCAACAAGTCGGTGGTTCTTGGGAGAGAAAGGGTGTTGCTAGTAGAGGCTGCCTAAGGTGATGGATAGGTGATTAGAGAAGTGTTGGAGACTATGACAACTTGTTTCTAGAATATGATGTAGTGTTCTTTAAAGAGAGGACTTGTTCGATGATGACCTAATTTGTGTAGAGAAGTCCGGGTCAAAGCATTTGGATATGGAGTATTAGAAGCAAGGAAGGAGTGGAAAAAACTTAGCCATGGGTTGGCTAAGTAGAGAGATCGACATCGAGTAGGAGGTCGGTATCGACTTCTTGTGTTACGTCCAAATAGGATAGAGCTTCTAGGAGGTAAAGTACATGTAACAACCCGGAGTTTCACGACCTGTATTTATTGTCAAAATGACGATTAAATCGGTCGTTAATTTCTATTGCAGTTTGGAATTGATTGAAATTCCTTTGGAAAAGAAAAAAAGAAAAGAATTTAAATAAAGGTAGTTGGGCTTTGAAAATTTATTTTACCCATGTTTCTATTAGATGCCGTCCCCTTTTTATTTTCGGTTCGACCCGCCCCCTTCATTTTATTTTCGATGGCAACCCTAAATCAAAACGAAGATAAATGGCAGCTTCGATCCCTCCCCTTGTTCGCCCCTTTTTCCAAATTAGGGTTTTCGAAAATCTGTAGATCGCGGCTGTTAGTGCACGATTCAACCCGATTGCTTGATCGCCTCGAGATACTTCGTGCCGCTTTGGAGGTTAGGGCTTCGATTTTTCTCAACTTCGTCTGCAAATCCTAGACCGATCCAAGGTGAGTGAAACCTTTCACTCACATCTAATCTATTCTCGTTAAAAATTGGGACTTTGTTGCTTGAGTAACTGGTTTCGTTTAGCTCGGCATTCGACTTTGTTTCGAAGTTGGTTTTGTTGGGTTTTGGGTATATATATATATATATCTATGGATTTCGAACCCTTGAACTTGTTCGTATTCATTTACTTCACTTCGTCACTCTCCTTACTCGGCTGTCTGATAATATATCGGTGGTTGTGATTTTATGACTTCGGTCTTGATTCTTTTTAGCTTGAATTTTGAGACAATTGATTACCACCAGTTTTTTTGTAATTGCCTTGGCCACACACACTGTTTATTTGGTTTCGGTATTGTTTGAGATTTTATCGAACTGTGGCATTAACTTGATAATGTCTTCAAGTTCATGTTTTGACGCACTGGAGATTTGTGTTCTGTAAATCTTTGTTGAGCATATTTTTACTGTTGAGTCTTTGGTGGTTTTTCCACTTTGAATTTGCTAGCAGACTGTCTTGACCACTTGAGATATTTGGATTTGTAAAACTTGAACTATTTTTGATCTTCGGTACTGTTTCTATTGAGATAAGTATGTATGTGTATGTATGTATATATATATATATACGTGCATACATGTATAATTATATCTGTTTTGACTTGTACAATTTTGTTCATCCTCGAGTTGGACCTTCTGTTTGGTGATGATCACCTGCCTTTGGCTTCTCTGTGAGCTGTAGTCTGCATTCATGTGTATAATTCTCTGACTTTGTAGTATCTTTGGCCTTGAATTCGATATCACTGACTTTGGGCATTTAATGATTTGGAATTGCAGTTGTCTTAGGCCTTGACGATGTTTTGTCTTGGTTTATTGGTTTGCCCTGTTACTTAACCACTGTCCAGTTTTACAAGTACACTGCATATACATGTTTCTTCTCTTTGCTTACCTCTGCACATTCCTGGCATACTTGTTGTCACTTTAGTAGCACCTATTTGCATGTGCAATCGCGCAAGAGCCCTCGTTGTCTGGTCATCTGGTAGTATGCATTGTTCATATTATTTCTCTGATGCAGTTTATTTTGCATCTCCAATTGTACTCGAATTATTTTATTGCATTGAGAAATGAGTTGCATTCATTTGCTTGACCCTTACATTTGCGCCTCTCCACTGTTGCATCTTGTGTACTGGTTGGTCATGTATCTCCATATATTTGTGATTTACTTCATGTTGCCTGGACTCTGCATAAACTCTCTGAGTTGCTCCGGCCATGTTGCATACGTGTTGTCTGATATGTTGGTTCTGTCTCGTATTCTGTTATTTACTGGGCCTTGCTCTGTTATCTTTAGTGCACTGTCCAGATCATGTTGTTGGCATGGGGTTGTGTCATTTAATTCACTTCCACTTGAAGTTGTAGCCTTTATGCTCGAGTCGGATACTTGCATGATCCAATTTCACAGTTGTATAATACATGTCGCCATTCCGGCTGTTGCAGTTCCATTTTGCAGTGTGGTTCCAATTAGTCATGATTCCTGTAAGGTCGTAGTTGGATTGAGTGTTTGGATCCAGTTTGGTCGACCTTGCATTCACTTGCTTAGGTTGGTTCATATATTTCATTTTTCATACCTATATTGTTGTGTGTTGCCATTCAGTTCTGTTGTTCCATGTTGCTTTTGCACAGGCCGTGCCTTATATTGGTGTATATCTGATTTTGGCGAGGCAGCGCACGCGTGCGTGCGCTGCAGCCAAACAGAATTGAGGTTTAAATCGGTGATTTCAATTGTCGTAATAGTTTCGTGTTGCAAAGTTCAATATATTTTGAAGTTTTATTTTGATTAGAATTATTCAGATGATTATGTTGACATCTAATTATCTTGTAGATAAGTTAGACTTTGTGTTTTCTAATTATCATATTGATAAGTAGATATGTGCTGTTTATGCTCTTTTGATGGTTTGGGTTTCACGTTGACCTCTGCAGTTTGATCGCTGTCAGTATTCTCTGTTGAGCTGATTTCACAAACTGTGTGGCGAGGCAGTGCACGCATGCGTGTACTGCAGCCACACAGAAATTTGATCGTTGTATTCATCTTGATGATGTTTTGGGATTACTGATTTGTCGTTTAACACTGTTTAGTGTTATATCTGCCGTTATCCAATTCTCGTATCGAGAGTTGGATATACGAGATTCTGTGATTGTCGTCTAATTGATATTTGATTATTATTGCTTCTGTGCACTAATAACTGAGTTTGAATTAGACTGACCCGGGTATTATTTTCTTTTGAATTTAATACTCGGGTCAGACTCGAGTATTTCAGGTTGTAGATTTCTTTCTTTGAGTTGCTGTTCGGGATTGAAGACTTTTCACATCTTCTGAAGTTGTCAGAGTCATTTTGTAGTAGTCATGTCATTGTATAGAACGATATGTATTCATGTATATTAGTCGATAATGTACTTGTATATATAACTTCTAGAGTCGACAGTTGTAGTTGTACCATATGTATTGTGTCAACTATGTATTAACTGACATCAGTTATATATATATGAGACTTTTGTTTTTATCTGTGTTCCGCATTTATATTATCTGTGTTATTGTTATATCTAATGTCCTAAACTATTATGAACCATCGTAGTTCGTTTTATACTAGTATTGGGAGTGTCGATGGGATTAAATAAATAATAGATGAAAAATAAAAAGTATATACCACTCCTATCAAGATAACCAATATTAGTGTAAGGCCAATTACGGATGGTCGCTCCTATCCAGCCTTATTCTTCGTAATAATAGACAGTATTTCTTTTTAATACTCTTTGTTATTATGAGCATAGAGGTGGGGCGTCACAGTACAGGTTATGTAGATCGTGTTGGAGGTGTTGGCTCGTTTGCATCACAGTTGGATGGCAATGTTACAACATGATGAAAAGCTAGAGTCTTAGGATGTTGGTTCGTGTTGGGAGTAGGTTCCAAATACAACGGCTTGTAAAGGAGTGAGTTGTAGGATAGGGGAATGTAGAAGGGTTAATCTTCAATAATGAAAACCGGATTGAGCAAGAAAGGCTCGGTATCCAAATGGAGTAAAAGAGGGCTCGGAAGTATGTGCTAAGGAATCGTTGATGCTCGGAGTGTCTTCTGTTGTACACGAAGTAGCGGTATTATAAGTGGAGACGCCAATGGATTGGTAGTGAGGATTCGTATACCCTGGACCTGTCACTTTGGGTCTAGTATCCAGCTTTGGCCTGTGAGACACATATCTAGCTTTGGGCTGCGAGATACGAGAGTACAACGGAGAACTAGGATTTCCATTAGTAGGCCATACGAGCTATCATATATTCAGAGCATATGGAGTGATAGTTAGGATTGTAAATGGATGCTACGGATGCTTTGGTTGTTTTCTTTTGTAGGATATCACTCATAGGCATGAGGGAAAGTAGGTATTGGAGATAGGAATACTTGGAAGACCGATGTCCTTTATTTGGTTTGTGGTATATCTTTATGATATTGTAGAGGTATCATATTATGATGTTATATGCTAAATATTTAGTTGTAAGGATAGGTCAAGTATGGCTTGTGTACCCTTGTTCCTTACATATTTACCTGTATACTATTTTGAGACTCATTCGCCGCTCATAGCAAATGGTTGTCTAATCCAAGATTTTATGTTTTTCTTCTTATTATATTAGGTACTCTTAAATGAGCAGACTAGATAACTGGTCGAGGTATGCAGTAGCTGTTCGGAGGACGAGCTGGATGGAGCTATCTCGTATTATATGCATATATGGATTTCTACACTTCTTCACTAAGCAATACTGCGGAGCTCGTGACAGTGCTTTTTCTATTTGTTGAGATAGTCTATTTGAGTTTACTTTTGTTGTATAAACTCTACTGCATTTGATGTATAACTCTGTGGATCTATTACTTTATTGATGGTTTTATTCACATAGTTATTACTATATCTTCTGTTATATCTATGATGTAAGATATGTTAGGTTATATGCTATTGGTTCATTTCAACTCTGATGATTGCCCTATATCAGCTGAGGACGAACAGTGCACTATTTATATACCATTTGTTACCATTAAATTTCCTTTCGACCATGTCCAACCTTATTGAATAGAAGGAAAAGAAGAACAATAGAGAAAAGCACCAATAAAACCTTTCGAAAGATTCGAAGGGATGCAATAGCCAAAGACTAGAAGTATAGAGATCATTCGAAGGGGTCAAAGGGATTGAAAGCATACTTCTGCATCAATGAACACGTTTCAAAGCAGGTGCTTCCGCAGGAATGCAGACCTTTAGAAGGAGTTAAAGAAGCAACTTTCGAAGACAATGCATAACAACCCTACAAATATGCGCCAAAACTTTCGAAACCAAAGGTTTCGCCTTCACTCAAGTCACTCAGAAGCACACCATGATTGGAATAGCCTTTTTGAAAGCCAAACCAAGCCTTCGAACCTATCGAATCTATTTATATCCAGGAAAGGTTCCGCATCAAGTTGCAAGCAAAGGATTGGAATCCATTAACGGTGTCGAGACCATCACCAGGTCAACACCTTCGAGACCCCTGGAACAACCCTTAAATAGAGTCGAAAGCTCTTATAAAGCAACATAAAGAAGAGAAGGTGCAACCGCCCCTTTAGATGAAGTCGGAAGCATTCAAACCCATTCGAAAGCATTGCAAAGGGGAGCGCAAGTGTCGAAAGAGTCGGAAGGCATCTAAAGCTACCTTTTGATCAGGTCGAAAGCACTGAGTCGAAAGGTGCCAACCCACATTTATAAATAAGACCCAAGGGGTTTGGTTTTGGGGATCCGAACTCAGTCAATTTACTCTTGTATTTTCTTAATTCAACAAAATTGAAAACCCTAATTTGAAAATTGAATTGGGGAGAGTTCATCACTAAAAGCTTTGTTGAGTTACGAAAGGGGATTTTTCAATATTCTTGATTACTTTGTTGATTTGAAAGTTTTATCAGATTTAATTGTGTTTTATAGGTGTTGACCGCATCAAAAAGCCACTCTCGACTTAGTCGAAACCTTTGCATTACAAGTAATTTTAGTTAATGACTTCGGGCTACCTTCCGATGAACTTCTACTTTCGAATGGATCGAAACCTTAGCCCAAACTAGTTTTACCTTCAATTCCCAATCCAAACCTAAGACACTTAAGAATTTAGCTTTCGACAGGGTCAAAACCATCCAAAATTGACCATAACCTTGAATCTAAGAGCCACCCATTAGGCTTTCGCAATTACTTCGAAAGGTCTGTTTCGAACGGGTAAACAAGCTACTTTATCCAGTATAAAAGATCAACAATAAGGGAACTTACGCCTTTCGACTGAGTCGAAAGGTCAATAAAAAGGAGAGCTATCATAACAAGAACCTATTCGAAAGGGTGGACTAAAAGGATTAACTACATCTATCCTTATTCCTCTCGACCAAGAGAAATCAAAAGGGACTATCCTTGTCTTAAAATCAACTTTGAGGTATTGACAATTTTTCTTATTAACATTTTGCGCTAGAAGGTGGGCTTGAACCTTCGACTCTGTTGAACATCCAACACCACTTATTCCTAACCAAATTCTATTTCAAGCTTATCTACTTTTGACCTAACTTCATCATGGCTGGCAAAGATAAAATATCTGAGTAGGGATCTTCTGAACCACACTTAATTGGATTCTCCTTAGAGGCAGCTAATGATAAGAATCTCCAAGAAGAGCAATTGTTAAGGATGAAGGCTTTAAGAATCATAAGAAAAAAGAAAGTTGAAGCCTTTGATCCATTTAAATGGAGTTTAAACCCTTTTCATGTTGGTCCCACCCCAATCTTTGCATTAGTGGAAAACGAAAAGGTAAGTGACAATTTATTTAACCAAATGAGAAAAACAATTTAACACTATACCAAAGGCACAATCTTTGAAGAAGGAATAATGGCATATTACAATGCCTTTGCACATAATTAGGGTTAAGTCACAAGCAGGAAAATACCTGCACCGGAACC
Source organism: Allium fistulosum (assembly GCA_030737815.1). Classification (NCBI taxonomy): domain Eukaryota; kingdom Viridiplantae; phylum Streptophyta; class Magnoliopsida; order Asparagales; family Amaryllidaceae; genus Allium; species Allium fistulosum. Next base: position 15,694,003 of record JASFAW010000014.1, read on the forward strand.
CCAAAATGTTTTAAAGGGAAAACCAGTTATAAAAGAGGAAACTCCAGAGCCAAGTAACAAAACATTTAGAAGCCATCCTCGAGAAACAAGTTTTAAGTCAATACTTCCTAAAAAGTGCAATCTAACAACATCCATAGAGAATTTCTACTTGCTAACAAAGGATGAGCTCAACTATTGGCCATCACAAAAGAAGAAACCAAAATATGAAAGAAATATGGGAGGGTCCTATTGCCATTACCACATGATGAATGGTCATAAAACTAATCACTGTAGAGCCTTGGAAGGGATGATAGTCAACTTTTATCGTTAAGGCAAAATCAATGAGTTTGTAAAGAAATACTGAACGAGATCCATAAAGAGCTACTTTTCTAAAGAGAATCTACATGGTTTGGAGGGAAATGCTCCTTTTATTCGGACATTACCTTAAATGGTCAAAGCCTTTGTCCGAGCCGAGTTGGCCAGGGCAGAGCACCTCCTAGAGGGAGGAGTATAAGCCTTTAACCGCGCTAAGCTATAGTTAGGTTAAAGCATCGACAAGCCCTTGGCCATGCCTCTGGTCAGGACAAGGCACCTCCTAGAGGGATGAGTGTAAGCCTTTAGCTGCTCCATGCTATGACCAAGTTAAAGCATCGACAACCCCCTGTCCGCGGCACGCTGTGGCCAGGGAAGGGCACCTTTTGGAGGGAGGAGTGTAAGCCTTTATCCGTGCCACGCTATGGCCAGGTTAAAGCATCGACAAGCCCTTGGTTGTGCCTCTGGTCAAGTCAAGGCGCCTCCCAGAGGGAGGTTGGGTAAGTCCTTGGTTCTATCCTCTAAGAATAAGCTAACCAAGAGCACCAGACAATAATGGACTAAGATGTCCAAACCCGAGAAGCGGCATATCAATAATGGACTAAGATGTCCAAGCCCTAGAAGCTGCATATTAATAAAGGACTAAGATGTCCAAACCCAAGAAGCGGCATATCTACAAGGGACTAAGATATCCAAGCCCGAGAAGAAGAAATACTGCAGCGGACTAAGACGTCCAAGCTCGAGAAGAGGCTCATCGAATATTAGACTAAGATGTCTAAGCCCGAAAAGTGGCATATCAAGCAATGAACTAAGACGTCCTAACTCGAGAAGTAACCAATAAATCTACAACAACATACAAGGCCTAAAGGGTTCATATATGTCAAAGAAGAAAGAATCTAAGGAGTAGAAGAACTCCGCTTATTAATACCTGAATCTGGGTTTCGGGTCACTCATTTCTGAACTTCATCTATCAATACCCAAATCTGGGTTAGTTACAGGTCTCTCAATTCCTCATACCCGAATCTGGGTTTCGAGACTATTATTTGATTACACTTATTAATGCCCTAATTTGGGCTTGAGATTTCTATTACAAATTTCTAATTATCCACTATTAATACCGAATCTGGGTCAAAGACTTCTATCAACTTCTATCAAGAAGATCATTATTATAAATTTTGGTTATCATCCATAGAATACTCGAATCTGGGTTTCAAGTTTCTTAACTTCTAATGTCATCCACTAATACCCGAATCTGGGTTTCGGGCTTTTAAATTTTCAAATTTCGTTAGTACCTGAATATGGGTCACTGGATTTCTACTACAAATTTTGAGATGATGATTTCTGGACTTCTGTTTATTTAAACATTATTATTCCTCTATTGGTAATCTTCAAAGGATGATTTTCTAACATAATTATACCCCTGGTTGAGGATAAAATTTTCTATCAACAGACTTCAGATGTTCCAACAATATAGGTAGTGTTAAATTCTTATTACTCATCATGATCAAGATGGTTTTCAAGACATTCAGTCAAATACAATTATTGTTCATTATGATTGACATAATAATTTGTTAATCTACTTGAATGATATAGATAGACTTTATGTCAATTTCAGGCTAACAATTGGAAATGTTGTTTGCTTTGTACTTTTTAGGGAAATAAGTACAATACAGAAAAATGAAGGATTCAGTAGATACAGATATTGCGGTATAAACAAATGTTTCAGAGATAACATTACAGGAGAGAACCATAAATTAGGTGATATTTAGAAAATTTACATGATTTACACAACTAATGAAATTATTTACAAGTGCAAAGAATAAATACATACATTTCTCCAAGTATGAATTCTTCATAAACCTTAAACAGGCTTGTTCAGGTTCTCAGCAATCAAAGGATCTATGATGTCACGATAGCGATATAGAGAACTTCTTTAAGTTTCTTCTCTTTTGTCCTTATCATGTCCACATCATCAACCGCATCGATGTTAGTCTTCAAAGCATGATTGAAAGCTCGTTTTACAGCTCTAAGGGTCTTATTTTCCTTTTCAATTCAGCAATGCGTTTCAAAAGGAGATAATTGTCGCATTCGAGTTTCTGAATTTTAGCAGCATATTCGTTTATGCGCTTCGAATATTTAACTTTCTGTTGTTCGTCAAAATATTTCCTCATTTCAAACTTAACTTTCCTACACCACTCGCCCACTACTTTCTCATCTAAGCCTGGAGGAGGATTTGTTATAGTAGGAAATTTCTAAGCAGCAAAGGAAGTGGACATTGTAAACTTAGCAATAGATGGAGTAGCATAAGGAACGGGTAAATCAATACTCAAAGTATTATCTCCCATAATAAATTCTAATGACTCGCACTGAGCCTGACTATCCTTCAATTTCATCTCTAAGTCACTTATCTGTTGGAGAAGCTCGGACATTTTGTGATCGAAGTCAATTGAAGGATTCGACTTAACTTGATGCTTTAAAGTGGAAATCGTTTTATTTTTTCTATTGCCATCAGCTTCTAAACTGGCAATTTGATCCTTTAGATTTCTGACAATAGTTTTCTGAAGTAAGAATCTTTTGTGCCACCTTAAAGCTTCAGCATTGCTGTGAAAATGAGCAAGTAAAGTATCTTTAAGAAGTTTACACTTTTCAAGTTCCGTTAATAGCTTATCCTTAAGATTAATAAAGCGAGACACTGAATCTAATGAAAGAGGTGTCACGGATAGCAGTAACTCCTATTAAAATAAAAAAGAAAAAGAATGAAGTCAGAACCAGAATGAACAACTTCTTTATTACTGGAATAAATGATTACAACTTAGATAACAATGAAACTGAAAGAGTATAATTGAATATTTACTTTACTTCTAAAGTTAAGAAACTGCATTTCTAGCTTTATTTAATGAATTAGCCGAAAGGATAACCATCGAGTCAAAAGGAATATTAACTCCTTCTGAAGTAATAACCGGTGGATATTTATAGTAATCCCACTCTCCGGTAGGAGTATATCGCGTCAACATATTAGTTTGGTGTGGAATGTCCGAATCTCTTTGAGTATTTTCTCCTTTTCTTCTCTAAGAAAGTCAAAGTGAAGACGAGGGTGTTCCATGTATTCTGTAAATCTCTAAGAAAACAACATCTTGCTAATTTTAAAGATTTTAAAATCGATGTCTTCTCAGTATAATCTCTTCTTAATCTAACATATTGACTTAGATAATCTCTAGAAAAAAGTTGCCAGAGGGACATTTACTCTATAACAAAGCAATAAAATACAGCTAAGTATAGAGGAAAAATTAAAATGAACATTCATAAATCATTATTATTACATAATTAAAATTATTCGTTTGGTTCATACAAAATTGATTTTGTAAAGAATTATGGAATAAACTTGTCCTTATAAAACTTGAGTTTTTTGGGAGGAAGGTCTTGGGGAATTGATCTGACTGGAATCAAGTTCCAACATGCTCCAGGATGCGGGTCAGATCCGAATTCATCCATGTACCTTTAGTGTAAACGCCTAAGTAAACCCCCACTAAAATCACCTAAATATGAGAAATCAATGGTCGGGTGTCTACAATAGGCCTTTTATAAGAAATTAACTAAAATGTCTCTCTGCTCGGTCAACATCCAAAAGAGGGTGATTAATTCTCAATTTTTTTAAGAAGACCATCATAACGGAGGTGTGCTCTCTTTAGCTATGGGGTAGCTTCTTAATGTTCAAAAATTCCAATACTGCCGCACTTTTAGTGAGTCTATAATATTTATCAGAAAGTATATTATGCTCCCTTAATTGCTTGTCTAACTCCCTATATAAATTGTTTATCTCTGCTTGTTTCCTTTCAAGCTTGGTTTTATAGAGGTGGATAGATTTCTTCCCTATCTAAATAAATGATTTACACTATTATTATCTTCGAAGCAAACGATGTGTAAGCAGAGAATCCCATACCTAAGATACTGGGATCGGTGCTTGAGAAGCTTGCTCCTTTTCTTTTGGCACTTCAACATCAATAGAAGCAGGCTCCTCTTGAGGGCCGAAAGGTGCAGAAGATTTAGGCAAAATTGCTTCATGAGGAGACGAATCTTCCTCAGCGGACTTTGTATTATCATCCTTGTCTTTCTCAGATGCTTCGGTATGGCCATCCCTGTTGCCACCTGATCCTTGTCCGCCGTTGAGGTTATCATCCCCATCATCATCGTCGTCATTATCATTATTATCATCATTATCTTCCCCCTCCTCTGCGATAGCCTCATTTTTGTCATCTTCTTCTTCGAAGTCGGATTCGGCTTCGAAGGAAGGAACTTCAAAAGAAATTTTTTTGGAAGTGCCAATTTCGTCCCTCTTGGCAACTTCAATCCCCTACTCCATCTTTTTTATTCTATCCAACACCCTATCAACAAGAGCAGAGTCGAGAAAATGGAAGCTCAAATCTAGGCATTTATCAACATTATCAGCATAGGCGAGAATCAAGGCGGCTTCAAAGAAGTTCATAATGATGTCTCTAAGAGACGAGCCAAGGAACTGCGACACTCGCTGCTTCGCATCATAAATGGTGCCAATAGCCAGTTTGAGGGAGGCCTTGTTCTTTTCATCTTTTCCTTTAGCAAGGATTGTCTAGCTACCATCTGTCCTTTTTCCTCTTCAGACTCTTTCAGAGTCATTGACAAAGCTAATTTCTCGTCGGCTAGAAGTTGGCGAGCCTTCCTCTCTTCCAAGATGGTAGATTCTAACCGAGAGAGAAGCTCTCAATCGCTCCAACTCAGTTGTAGTCTCGCTCTTCTCCGTAGATAAGGAGGAAATTTGGTTATTCAAGGCAGCAACATCTTATCGAAGTTTAGATGTTTGGTAGAGGATTTGGATACGTTTTTGTGCAGGGAAAACCAGCTTTTAGAAATCTGAAAGAAAAGGTATAACATAAGTTAAAAGCTTAGAGAAAAATAGAGACAATAATGTGAAGTAATGTAACACATACCAGGAGTTGTTGTTCAAGAAGGGATAGATAGTGTTCTTCAAAATCAGAATCAGAGGATCGCAGTTGAATTGAAGTAGGGGTCGAAGTCCTCAATTCCTCTTGCATCTACTCAATTATGCTCGGAGAGCTGGAGACAACGATGCAAGAAAGAGGATCGACTTTGGTAGGAGTTTGCTTAGGCAAAACATTAGGAGCTTCGACGGACGGACTCTTTAGAAACTCCCCAACATTAATAAACTCTCCTTCGACCAACAGTTGAGAATTAGGGACCTCAACTACTTTGGCTTTCTTTAGAGGAGGTTCCACTATAGTCATTTTAATTAATTTCTTTTTAGCAGCCATCTTAGATCTGGCAATTGCTTGAGAAAATGATGGTGCATGAGAAGTCAAAGAAGGAGGAGCAGGACCACTGGTGGGTTTTTCCAGTTGAAAAGCAACTAAAGAGAATTCAAACAGATTATAAGTCAGCGGAATATTTGAAAAACAACACAGCAATAAATAACAAGTGCAGCGTTTATAACTAACCAGAGTGATCATCACAGATGAGTGACATTGGAGAGAAGTTTGATGGGTCTTCCAAGGAAAGGAAGTGTTTGCTTCAGGAGGTGTATTGGACCAAAGGAGGTTGGCCAAGGATCCTTTGGCCCTCCGGTAGAAGGGAGTGCGCTTTCACAAATTTGTTGGATTTGGCAGTGTTAATCTACTCCCAATCTCGCTTGAAGCTGCGATTAGAGACTCTACTATTCTCTTATCCTCCTCATTAAGCTCTTTAACTGGGGCACCTGACAAAAGCAAAGATCAGCGAAGAAAAGTAACTAGATAGAATGAAAATAATAAAATCTGAGCTTACAGGGAGTAGAGAAAGTCATGCTAACGTTTGGGAAGCATTTAACAAAGAAGAAATGACTTTCCTAGTCTCTAAACCTGTTTACTGCCTCAAAGATCAACTTCTTAGGAGGGTTGACGTGGAAGATTTGATTGTTTAGGTTGATGAGTTTAACCATCCGGACAAGGTGATTAAGAAATTTAGCGTTCAAGGAGGTAAGGCCAGACTCCAATGCCATCAACTCCAGAGACAAAAGATAAGTATATACGTTTGGCGACAGCTGAATTGGAGCAATTCCAAGACGAACTAAGAACTTCGTCAAGAACTTAGGGAAAGGAATGAATCCACCGTGCTAGACATGGATTGCAGTATAAGCAAAGAACCCCTCAGGTGGGTTGTTGATGGTGTCATTTTCTACAGGGGGATTTCTTCCACTCCTGTAATCCCAAAGTCATTAAGAATGGCATCCATTTCATCCTGCGTGGATATCAGGGAGCACTTGGAAGTAGCTTCAGCTTTCTTTGGAGAACTCATAATTCTTCCAAGTGAAAACGTTCTGGTTAGAAATTACAGTTTGTTATGAAATTAACATTCTTTCAAGGATTACTAGAAAACCATCACAATCATTTGAGCATCAAACAAAGCATGAAACTACATATTCTTGAAAGAATGTTAAGAATTAAAAATGAGGTTTACTGAGCTTTTGATACAGTCGAGAGCAAAATAAAAGTTAACACTTAACAAACACCTCTCAACAAAGTCAAAAACCCAGATATAAGCATCTACTGAGCTTTCGACAGGGTCAAAAGGGAGAGTTGAAGTATATGTCCAACCAGCACTCTTTGACAATGTCAAAAGCTCAATAGGAACTTAGTTATTAGAAAGGAATAATTAAAACCAACATAAAATTTGAACAAAGTGTACTCTTCCAATATTTAGTAAACAAAAGGGAAGACCCTTCGACACAGTCGAAACCCATTACCTTAGTTTTCTAAAAGAATGTGAATGTTGTCGAAACCTTATATGCCGACTAAGTCGAAAAGTTTTGAGTTTGAATTAAGGGACATTTCGATGACATAGGAAAAGAGAAAGATTAAACCCCAGTCGGTTATAAAAGGTTTCGACAGAAATGAGAAGTGGTGAGCAGCTTCGAAGGCAAAGCAACAATAAATTTAAATTAATGTAGTAGGTTTCGACGGAGTTAAGTACAGAAGGTTTCTTTTAGTCGAAATGTTTGATGTGTAACTTATACAAAGCACCTTTTCTTTAATCTTCTTTACAAAAATATTTATTTTAACTTAAAATTAATAAGGAGTAAGTACGTTCTAAAGATGTCGAAACCTATGCAACAAGACTTATGCTTTCGAAAGAGAGAATTGGAATAGTTAACTACTTTGAAAGGTGACTGGAAATACTAACACACAAAGTTGCTTTCGAAAAGGTTAATTGCATGCTACCTGAGTCAAAAGAAGTGCCACGCTACCTTTCGACCCTATCGAAATAGGCTAAGAAAGAAAAATGAAAGTTGCTGCCTTAATCCCTTTCGAAGGGTAGAAAGGTAAATTTATGGCGCTAATTTTGAACTCGTACAATTCAAAACTTCTAGGCAAAGAAAGCAGGGATCTCCTTCTTCCCCAAACACAATTTCAATCCAGAAATTTAAAAAACATTGAACGAACAGATTTAAACACTAATCAATTATTTAAATTGAAAAATCTTTGAGATAAACATTTGAACTCTCTAAAAAACAGGATAACATTAAAATCTGTATCGGATGGGTTTAAAATGAGAATTAATGAGAAAATTCAATCAAACCAAACTGTATAATTGAATCTAATGATGCTTTTAAGCAAATAAGAACTCAAGCAATTTCTAGCAAATCAAAATAGAAATTAAGAATCCAAATTATGAAAGTTGGTGAAATTGGGATTTGCTGCAAAATAATAAAGGGAAAGATTCGTGAAATAAGAAAACAAAAACTTACTTTAAATCTAGGTTTTTGATTGTGAAAAGCAAAGATTATCGGAAAATTTGGGAACTTTGATTTTTCTTGAAGTTTCTTTTGTTTTAAGGTAAATGAAGGAAGAAGAGAGAAGAATGTAGTTTATAAGAAAAGTCAGCAACGATGGTGAGCCGTCCGATTAGATTCAAATGAATGGTCCAGATTCATGTGGGAATGCGAAAAGGCGGGAGATATTGAAGGTTTCAAGATGATTGACTTGAAAAGTCAAAGGCATCCCTTCGCGGGGGGAAATATTACCACCAAATTTCCTTTCGACCATGTCGAAACCTTATTGAACAGAAGGCAAAAAAGAATAAGAGAGAAAAGCAGCAGGAAAACCTTTCGAAAGAGTCGAAGGGATGCAACAGCCAAAGACTGGAAGTACAGAGACCTTTCGAAGGGACCAAAGGGGTCGAAAGCATACTTCCACATCAATGAACATCTTTCGAAGCAAGTGCTTTCGCAGGCATGAAGACCTTTCGAAGGAGTTAAAGAAGCAGCTTTCGAAGACAATGCACAACAACCATACAAAGGCGCGCCAAACCTTTTGAAACCAAAGGTTTCGCCTTCACTCAAGTCACTCAGAAGCACACCACGATTAGAACAGTCTTTTTGAAAGTCAAACCAAGCCATTCAAACCGGTCGAAGCCATTTATATCCAAGAAAGGTTTCGCATCAAGTCGCAAGCAAAGGATTGGAAGCTACCAACGGTGTCGAGACCATCACCAGATCAACACCTTCGAGACCCTTGGAAACAACCCATCGGCAAAGTGGAAAGCTCTTATAAAGCAACATAAAGAATAGAGGGTGCAACCTCCCCTTTCGATGAAGACGGAAGCATTCAAGCCCATTCGAAAGCATTGCAAAGGGGAGCACAAGTGCCAAAAGAGTCAGAAGGCATCTAGAGCCACATTTCGACTAGGTCGAAAGCACTGAGTCGAAAGGTGCCGACCCGCATCTATAAATAAGACCCAAGGGGTCTGGTTTGGGGATCCAAACTCAGTCAGTCTACTCTTGTATTTTCTTAATTCTACAAAATTGAAAACCCTAATTTGTTGAATTAGGGAGAGTTAATCAATAAAAGCTTTGTTGAGTTATGAAAGGGGAGTTTTCAATATTCTTGATTACTTTGTTGATTTAAAAGTTTTTATCTGATTTAATTGTGTTTTGCATGTGTTGACCACATTGAAAAGCCACTCCCAACTTGGTCGAAACCTTTGCATTTACAAGTAATTTTAGTTAATGACTTCAAGCTACCTTCTGATGAACTTCTACTTTCGAATGGATCGAAACCTTAGCCCAAACTAGTTTTACCTTCAATTCCCAATCCAAACCTAAGATACTTAAGACTTCAGCTTTCAATAGGGTCGAAACCATCCAAAATTGGTCATAACCTTGAATCTAAGAGCCACCTGTTAGGCTTCCGCAATTACTTCGAAAGGACTGTTTCAAAGGGGTAAACAAGCTAATTTATCTAGTTGGAAAGACCAATAACAAGGGAACTTATGCCTTTCGACTAAGTCGAAAGGTCGTCGAGAGGTCAATAAAAAGGAGAACTATCATAACAAGAACCTATTCGAAAGGGTGAACTAAAAGGATTATTTATATTTATCTTTCTTCCTCTCAACTAAGAGAAATAAAAAAGGACTAACCTTGTCTTAAAAACAACCTTGGGTGTTGACAATTTTTCTTGTTAACACTATTGGTGCTGGTGGTATAGAGCGGCTGTCACATTTGGTATCAGAGCTTTGGTTACACGATTAACTGGAGTTGGTACCGTGATCTAGTAGAAAAAAGGGAAGATGTTATCGCCTTAAACTAGATCGAGATTATATATATACGAGAGAGTGCGTACTTGTTATAGGTTTGGTTTTCAAAACTATAAAGTAATATATTATATAGTATAAGTCACATACATATGAGCTATAGACACAGTTTTCTATATGAGAGACTGATCATTCTTGTTATAGATAAGAATGAGCTGGCATACAAGGAAACACCGTGAAGATTTCATATTCAAGATTAGAGGAAGGAGTGGGATCAAGAGCTGTTATGCCTGATGTCTAAGACATGTCAAATGCTATGATGGCTGCTATAATGAGTAATGCTCCTGGAGTGCTAATGGGTGGAGGTACTCCAATGCAAGCACCAAGGGCTGATTTCGCCAAGCTGAGCAAAGATTATTCTACTCTTGAAGTAAAGCCCTATCATGGGACGGAATCAATCGTAGAAGTGGAAGATTGGTTAGATACTTGTGAGGGCATCTTCGATGATATGGAGATGGAAGATGCTATGAAGAGGAAGTTAGCTTCAAGACAACTTCAGGGTCGAGCTATGAATTGGTGGAATGTTATTACTATTGCTACTCCAGAAGACCAGTTTTCATAGGATCAATTTAAGATGAGGCTTGAGGAGAAGTATATTCCAGCAGCCCAAAAATCAATTTTGTTCAGAAAATTTATTGACCTTAAGCAAAGGGAGATGACAGTTTCTAAATATGTGGCGGAATTTGATGCTTTGTCTAAATAAGGGATGTCATTTATCGACACTCCCTTAAGAAAGAATGAGAAGTTCATCGTAGGATTGGATGACTATCTCGGAGAGATGTTAGTGGATCATATTGATGAGCCTTTTGAAAAGCTAGTGGAGAAGGCGCTTCGCCATGAGAGTTTTTACCTTAAGGCTAAGACCGTTGTTGTTGTTTCCGTTGAGAAAGAGGAGCCAAAGCCACTGCAAGGCAGTGAAGGCAAGAAGAAGTAGAATGGAAAGAGAAAGCAGTCCCGAGGAAAGGGTAGTTAGAAAAAGGGTAAATGGGAACCTGTTTGCTTCAGATGCAATGAGAAGTGTCATCTAATTAGAGACTGCAAGAGAGTGAGAAGAAGAAATTCTATAATTGAGAGAAGCCCAGGAATTTGAAGAAGAATTGCCCATAACGATAAAGGATAATCATATGGTGAAGGCATATGCTTTGGACGCAGTCCTAACTTCATCGAGTGCTCACTCAGCGAAGGAGAAAGGGAAGGGAGTCGTTATTCAATGTATGATCTCTATTGTTAATGTTCCTATTCAAGTTTTGTTTGATACCGGTATTTCTCATTCATTCATCTGTAGTGACCTGGTAGATAGACTGGAATTGGAACCTGAGATAGTAGACCGTGGTGAACCCTGTTGGAGACTCTACTAGTCTTTGCATGGTTTGTCGTGGCTTAGTTTTTTCAAGTCCTGGATGTTCTTTGGTTTGTGATTGTTTTGTTTTGAACTTTGTTGGGTTTGGGATTATCTTGGGTATGTACTGGCATAAGAAGTATGTGGCCATAGTGGATTATGAGAAGATGTTGGTGACAATCGAAGATGTGGATGGGAAAACGATGTTGATTGGCTGGCTACCAAAGGATGGGATGATGATTAGATTTCTATATCCGCTTTAGGTTATACATGAGGGATTGTGATTTGTGTCTATTGCTAGAGAGTATTCGGATGTCTTCGAAGAAGTAACTGGAATGCCACTGCATAGAGAGGTTGAGTTTTGGATTGACCTCGTAAAGAAGCCAAACCAATAGTTATGCCTTTAAGGATATGGCACCTACATAGCAAAAGGAATTGGATTTGCAAGTGAATGATCTATTGAGGAAAAGGTTCATTCGAAGGAGGATATCTAAGTGCAGTGCACCTATGTATTCGCAACGAAGGCAAATGGCTCTTTGAGGTTGTGTATGGATTATCGTGAGCTAAATAAAGTGACGAAGAAGAACAAGCATCCACTCCACACATTGACGACTTGTTTGATCAACTGCATGGTGCGAAGGTGTTCTCTTAAATGGATTTGGCGATGAGATTTCACCAGTTGAGAGTAGCAAAGGAGAGTGTTCTTATTACCAAGTTTTGTACGCCATCTGACTTCTATAAGTGGTTGGTGATTCCATTTGGATTGACCAACATTCTGGCATACTTTGTGGATCTCATGAATTGGGTTTTCAAAGACCAGTTGAATAAGTTAGTGCTTGTGTTCGTGGAAGATATTCTGGTCTATTTTAGAACTGAAGAGGTGCATAGGACGCACTTGAGGATAGTCCTAGAGATATTAAGGAAGCGCAAGTTGAAAGCGAAGTTCTCTAAGTGTCCCTTCTAGGGAGAGGAAGTGAGATTCTTGGGTGACATCGTTTCAGGACAGGGTATAGCAGTGGATCCTGCAAAGGTGGCAGGGGTCCAAGACTGGAATCAGCCCAAGAATGCTATGGGTGTGAGAAGTTTCCTATGATTGGCAAGATATTATAGACGCTTCATAAAAGACTTCTCGAAGGTAGCGGCACCGTTGACCAATTTAATAAAGAAGAATCGGACCTTTGTATGGATTGCAAAGTTTGATCATGCATTTGTGAGTCTGAAAGAGAGGTTGACAAGTGCACCAATATTGACCATTCCAAGTGGAAATGAAGAGTTGAAATTATACACCGGTGCTTGTGGTACCGGAATGGTTGCGATGTTAATGCAGAAGGGAAGGTTGGTCGCTTTTGCAAGTCGACAGCTAAAGCCGCACGAAAGGAATTACCCAACTCGTGATTTGAAATTGGCGGCAATTGTTTTTGCTTTGAAGATGTGGAGGAACTATTTGTTGGGAAAAAGGTTCGAGCTGTTTACGGACCACAAATCCTTAAATTACCTTTTCTCTTAGAAGGAGCTCAACCTTTGACAGCAACTTCGGTTGGAGTTCTTGGCCTCTTATGATTTTGGTATTTTCTATACTCTAGGAAAAGGGAATGCAGTCGCTGATGCATTGAGTAGAAGACATACTGGGTTATGAGCAATGTTCTTTGAATGGAAGCAGATGAAATATATTACTAGATTTGATTTTAGGCCTCATTGCGAGCTAGAACCTAAAATGTTGGCAAGCTTATTGATTAGACCTAATCTAATTGGAAGGATTGGTGCTAGTCAGAAGGGAGATGCTAGGATTGCAGAGATCATAGCAAAGATAGAAGAAGGAGTAGAATCTAAAGATAAGAAACAATACAAACTAGATTGAGAAGGTTGGCTTTGTAAGGATGGAATATTGTTTGTTCCTAATGTTGATGGACTGCGAGATGACGCGCTAAGAGAGTGTCATCATTCCAGATTAACTATTTGTCCTAGTGGTAACAAGATGTATAGAGATATGAAGTGAACTTACTACTCTGAAGAAAAAGGATGTTGGGGCATTCATCTCCAAGTTTGTATGAACTGCCAATTTGTAAAGGCAGAGCAGAAGAAACCTAGTGCATTATTGCAACCATTAAAGATTCCTAAATGGAAATGGGAACAAGTATCGATAGATTTTATTAATGGACTGCCAAGGACTTGAGCCGGTTACGACAACATTTAGGTCATAATAGATCGGTTGACCATGAGTGTGAGGTTTATACCCGCCAAGTCAAGTAGAACAGCATCCAAGCTGGCGGAGTTGTATGTAAAGTGGATAATATGATTTCATGGTGTGTCGAAGAGCATTGTGAGCAACCAAGACCCATTGTTCATTGAAACGTTTTGGAAGAGCTCACAAGAGGCATTAGGGGCGGAGTTGCATCTTAGTAAAATTTATCGCCCGCAAACGAATGGGCAGAGCGAAAGAGTAAATCGTATATTAGAAGATCTCTTACGAGCTTGCATTGTAGACTTTGGTGGGTCAGGAGATGATCATTTGCATTTGGTGGAGTTTGCATACAACAACAGTTATCAGTCGAGTATTAGTATGGCTCCATATGAAGCATTGTATTCATTTTGGTGGGAAGCAGGCGAGAAACTGATATTTGGGTCAGATATGATTGGAGAGATTTTGGAGAAGATTGAAGTCATTCGGTAACGAATGAAAGCGGCTCATGATTGACAGAAAAGCTACGTGGATAAGAGACGAAGAGAGTTAGAGTATCTGTTGAAGATATGGTGTTTGTAAAGGTTTCTCCTCTAAAGTATGGAGTTTGATTCACTAGAAAAGGGAAGTTGGCATTGAGATTTGTATGTCCTTTTTCGATAGTCGATAGAAAGAGTAAATCCCACAAGCCAAGTATAAGTTCACTATACTATTGGTTGCATGGCTGCTTGTTTGATATGTGTGATGGTTGCTTATACTTGGCTTGTGGGATTTCAAGGGTGAAATTCCAAAAGGGGGAAGAATGTAACGACCCGTATTTTACGTATTGGAGAATCGTAAAATATTTTTATTTTATTCGTATGAGGTCGTAAGAACTATAATTTTGTGATATGACCAAGGTTTCTTATACTTTGGCTTTTTTGGTGAGTGCTTTTCTTCGCTGTACAGATTAGATCTACACACAAATTGATTGAATTTGGTAATTAGTGAGTGGTTTATGTCTTCTCACTATCCTATGCATGTTTATATGGTAGAATTGGTAAAACATTTTCTAAAACCCTAATTACATGCTAACTATGCATATGACCTAATTTGAGTTAAAATTCATCTTATTCATATTCATAATTTTATGATTATATGTAAATCTATGATAGAGATTAACTTGTTTGTCTTATTTATATGAATTGCATGTGTTGGGCGTGCTCTCACCCAGAAGACCTCAAGACTAAGAAGTTTGATCCATTCGGCATACCCCATTCGGCATACCCCATCCGGCAGACCTCATTCGAGCTCATTCGGCAGACAAACCTTTCCTATCTCCATAACCGGATCAACCTTCCTAACTCCCACCGAACCACCTCCTGCCGAACCAACCGGACCAACCCTCCTGCCAAACCAACCGGACCAGCCCATGCCGAACCATCTCCACACCGGATCAACCTCACCATCCCACCACCGGTCCAAGCAACTACCGGTCCATTCTACACTTCAACCACCTCCGAACCAAGCAATGACGAACCAAGACGTACCAGGCCAGATCACATCAGCCCAGGCCCATCAGCAACTATACACATCCTAGACCCCTACCCCCAGCCTCACTCTATAAATAGAGGGGCAGGGGTACAACAATGGAAGAGGTTTTTGAGAGCTCAAGCACGGATAGAACTTTCAAACAACTTTCTTTTACTGGTATCAAAGCTTTGTACTTGTAATCAGAATAAGAGAAGAGAAATAACATATAAAGTGGACGTAGGCACATTCTGGCTGAACCACTATAAATCTGCGTGTCTTTTTACAGTTTAGCCCCTGTTTTTTATATATTTGCATAAATCGCTCAAATCACTAAGAATAACATAAGATCTACTAAATCATACAACTTCGAGGTGTTTGTCCATTTTTTGAACAAACATTTTTGGTGCTTTCACTGAGAAATAGAAGCTCGAAGCTTCAGCTTCATCCACTTAACAGTTTTCCTAACAGCATCGTCCGCCACTTGGAAAACATGCCTCCCAAACAGAGAAAAGATGTTAGCAAAGGAAAAAACATCGCCTCCAGCAGTCTTCCAGATCCAACTGTCGCGAATCAAGAAAATCGTCCTCCTCCAGCAACAGTAACGAATGAAGAACAGGCTAACCCAACTACTCCTGCCATAGAACAGCCTGCAGCAATTACTAGAGCAGATCTGGACAGAGTTGTGGTTGAAGTAACTAACCGCTTCACGTCCCAGCAGGAAGCCTTGGTGGACCATCTCATGTCACGCTTAAGGGATGCTGAAGAATCCAACCGCAACACTGAATCATGGGGAGAATCCCAGTCTGGAGGATCTCAGAGACAACAAAGATCTTCCTTCTTCGAAGGAGCTAACGGCAGAAGTAGCCGTGGTAGGAGCCGAGACCGAGCACAGCCCGAAGTTAGGCCTGAGGAAGCGTTTGGTATCGAACCCAACGGGGAAGGTACCGGGCGAAGGTCAACTGTAGCTGAGCCTGTCATGCTGCCTAACCACAGAAACGCCAGTGAACGGGGCCGAGCTAGAGTCCAGCCCGAAGTTGGACCCGAGGAAGTGCTTAGATCAGAACCCAACAGGGGGAGATCAAGGCAAGGGCCAACTGTAGCTGACCCAAGCATGCTCCCAGAAGATCAAAGGCAGCCACTGGAAAATATGAGGAATGATAGACGATACCATCCCTACAGGTCATCTAGACGGAATCAATCCCACAGAACAGAACCAAACTCATTTCTATCTGCTCCAAGTTCTGATGAAAGGATGGCACGCTTATTCAGAGAGTGTGTCCAACGGGAGCAAAGATATCGAGGGATAGGCGCTAGGGTAACCAGCCCTTTCGCCCGCAATATCGAAATTGCTATCACCCCCCGAGAATGGAAGATGCCAACAATGGAACCCTACAAAGGAACCTCCGATCCCGTTGTACACTTACAAAGGTACACGCAGCATATGCTCATGAGTGGAGCAACAGAGGGAGTACTATGCAAATGCTTCCCGCTCTTCTTGGCTGATCTTGCTACCTCCTGGTTCTGTCATCTACCCCAAGGATCCATCAGCTCGTGGGAAATGTTGAAAGAAAAATTTATCAGTCAATTCCGCATTCATGTGGAGCAACCTAAGGACGCTTATTCCTTATCCAGCGTCAAACAGAAACCTGGAGAAAAGCTGCAGCAATACCTAACCAGATTCAACGCCGCAGCAGCCGTAGTTCAAGATGCCGATAAGAAGCTTATCCTAATGGCCCTCTGTAGTGGTGTGCATCCGGACACTAAATTTGCTAGAAGATTGACAAAAGAAAAACCAGCTACTTTACCTGATTTCTTCCATGAAGCCGGAAAATACATGAGGCTTGAGGATGCTGCCGTTGAGGGGCAGTCCGGACAGCAAAATAAGACGACCCATGGCAATGCCCCTGCTGTGGCAAGGGACGTTCGAAGAAATGATTCCAGAGACAATGCTGGGGGCAAGAAGGTAGAAAAGCGCCTATATCGACTAGGACCAAGATTCGACACTTACACCCCTTTGAACGAGACCGTCGAAAATATCTTCCTTGCCACCCAAGGCGAAGTTAGATACAAACGCCCACCATACAAGAAAGAATCAGATAACGCACAGAAGTCTGGAAAATTCTGCCGCTTCCACGAATCTCACGGACATGATACCAACGAATGCCATCATCTCCGAGATCTGATTGAGGAACACATCAGAAGGAAGAAACTGGAACGTTATGTAAAAAGTCAAGACAGGACTCCAGCTCCTGCCAATGAAAACCCAAGGCTACCCTCACCAGGGACCGACAGAGGAAACCGCAACGCTAGCAGCTCTAGTCAAGAGAAGATAGTGGTCCATACCATCTCAGGAGGTCCGCACATCGCAGACAGAAGTTGGAGAGAGATGGAAAGATATGGGAAGTCGCTTAGAGACAATAAAGACTGTGTCAATACGGTTATAGAAGAGCGCCACCAGAAGCGGAAAGAAAGTGATGACATCACATTCAGTAAGCGTGACCTAGAAGGAAGACAGTACCCTCACATGGATCCCATGGTTATCTCTGCCCGACTCGGTCCCGCCGAAGTTTACCGAATCCTGGTAGACACTGGAAGCTCTGTAAATATCCTGTTCAAACACGCATTCGACAAAATGAAGCTATCAATGAAGGATGTATCTCCCTGCGATAAACCACTACACGGTTTCACTGGAGATGCGAAGATGCCCCTCGGGCAGCTGGACCTCTTTGTTGAGATTGGAAGCCATCCCCGCTCCGTTGTAAGGAAACAGACGTTTGTGCTGATAGAAAACCATTCGGCCTACAACGCCTTCTTAGGAAGACCAGCCTTGTCTGACTTCCAGATTGTCCTAGCCCCATGGTGCCTGAAAATGAAATTTCCAACAGACAATGGGGTAGGGGAAGTGGAAGGAGACCAGGATATTGCACGAGACTGCTATGTAACCGAACTTCGCAACAACCACAGGAAAGATAAAGGGAAAGGTGTAGAGATTGCCCTCTGCACAAAAAGCCTTGAAGCATAGCAACTAAAGAAAGCCCCTCCTCTTCGATACACCAGCGACCCTTTCAATGAATTAGACCCTAGGGACAAAGAGGAAGAGGCCACCGCCGAGCCTGCAGAGGCTATGGAGTTTATATCTGTAGACAAGCACGACTCAAGTAGGCTACTGAAAATTGGGTCCCGGCTGAAAGCTGAATTGAAGGAACAACTCATTGATTTTCTCCGCCACAACTTGGATGTATTCGCTTGGTCACACGCTGACATGACCGGAATCTCCCCCGACATAGCATGCCACGTATTAAACATTGATCCTACCAAGGCGCCTGTAAAACAAAAAAAGAGAAGTATGGGGGCAGAGCGATCAGCAGCCCTCGATGAAGAAGTAAAGAATCTACTCGCCAATGACTTCATACGAGAAGCTGTTTACCCAGAATGGATCGCCAACCCGGTACTAGTAAAGAAGGCTAATGGGAAGTGGCGGACCTGCATTGACTTCTCCAACCTAAACGACGCCTGCCCAAAGGATTGCTTCCCGCTTCCCAGAATCGACCAACTTGTAGACAGCACAGCCGGGCACGAACTCCTATCTTTTATGGATGCATAATCAGGATATAACCAAATTCCTATGCATGCTCCCGACCAAGACCACACTAGTTTCATCACTGACCGGGGTTTATACTGCTACAAAGTGATGCCTTTCGGACTTAAAAATGCAGGAGCCACCTACCAACGCCTCGTCAACAAGATGTTTGCAGGGCTAATAGGACAAACTATGGAAGTATATGTGGACGACATGCTGGTGAAATCATGGAAAGCCAAAGATCACGTAAGCCACCTAGGCGAAATGTTCCAGGTACTTCGACAGTATGGAATGAAGTTGAATCCACTAAAGTGCTCCTTCGGAGTGTCATCGGGAAAATTCTTAGGGTTCATCGTCCATGCCCGAGGGATTGAAGCAAACCCTGAACAAGTCCGAGCATTAAGGGACATCAAGATACCTTCCACCCGAAAGGAAATGCAAAGCCTAAATGGAAAAGTGGCCGCCCTAAGCCGATTCATCTCCAAGGCAACGGACAAGTGCGTCCCCTTTTTCGAAGCTCTAAAGAAAGATAAAGGAAAGTTCGAATGGACGGACGAATGCTTAACCGCTTTCCTTAACCTAATCGAACACCTCCAGAAACCACCGGTACTCTCGACCCCAAGCGAAGGCGAAGAATTATACCTATACCTTGCTGTGTCATCTCACGCTTTAAGCGCTGCCTTGGTAAGGGAAGACAACCGCACGCAACGACCAGTTTACTTCGTCAGTAAAAGGTTTACTGGGGCAGAAGTCAGATATCCTAAACTTGAAAAGTTAGCATACTGTTTACTAATCACTTCACGAAAACTACGTCACTACTTCCAATCCCATTCCATCAAAGTTCTGACCGATCAACCACTGAGGCAGGTACTCCATCGTCCCGACACTTCCGGGTGACTACTTAAATGGTGTATTGAGCTGAGTCAATATGATATCACCTATCACCCTCGCACCGCCATCAAGGGACAAGCCATGGCTGATTTCATTGCAGAGTTCACTACCAACGAGGATAAGGAGCAACTGGAAATAACAGAAGATATCAAGTGGAATCTCTTTGTGGATGGTGCATCTAACGAACAAGGCTCGGGGGCAGGTGTGGTAATAATCACTCCCAGGGGAAATAAACTGCACTATGCTATAAGGTTGGAGTTCGCTGCCACCAACAACGATGCAGAATATGAAGCAGTGATAGCTGGACTAGAAATTGCCATAGAAATCGGAGCCGATTCTTTGTGTCTTCACAGCGATTCTCAACTTATTGTTAATCAAATACTAGGAGAATTCCAAGCTCGAGAGGAACGACTCATAGCATATCTAAAGAAGACCAAGTTGCTTCTCAGCCGATTGGATCAGTACTTAGTCAAACACATCCCTCGGGAAGAGAACCAAGAGGCCGACGAATTGGCAAAGCAAGCGAGTATGAGAGACATCGCCATCTTCGGGGCAGTAACCATCTCAAAGCAAACGGTCCCAAGTTTTGAGCAAGTGAATCTGATAGCTGCAGCCGAAGAAGCAACTTGGATGACTCCCATCCGAAACTACCTACAAAGTGGCACACTACCCGACGGGCGTAATGAAGTCAAGAAAATCTTGAGGAAAGCGTCCCGCTATACAATACAAGAAGACATCCTCTATCGGCGCGGTTTCTCTAACCCATTATTAAGGTGTGTCGCCGGAAGGGAAGCCAAGGAAATCTTATCCAACATCCATCAGGGGAGCTGTGGAGATCACACCGGGGGGAAAACATTAGCAAAAAAGATACTCCGATACGGATATTTCTGGCCCACCTTAAGCAAGGACGCCTTAGATTTCATCAAGAGATGTGACAGATGCCAAAAATTTGCTAAGATTCCACGGCTACCAACAACTGAGATTACTCAAATGACCAGCCCTTGGCCCTTCGCAATATGGGGAATTGACTTAATCGGCGAGCTACCGATGGGCCGAGGCGGGGCCAAATATGCTACAGTGGCAGTTGATTATTTCACCAAATGGGTGGAAGCAGAACCTCTGAATAAAGTATCTTCAGCAAAAGTTATTAACTTCTTGATCAAAAATGTTCTGTGCAGGTATGGAGTCCCACTCAAAATCATATCAGACAATGGACTTCAGTTTGACAGCGAGGAATTTGCCAACTGGTGCCGAGAACACGGAATTCATAAAAGCTTCTCATCCGTAGCGTATCCCCAGGCAAACGGACAAGTCGAAGCAGTCAACAAAATTCTGAAAACTCTGATCAAAAAGAAGCTCGAAAAGTCAAAAGGCGCTTGGGTGGACGAACTCCCTACGGCACTGTGGGCTTACCGCACATCTTTCAGAACATCAACGGGGCACACTCCTTTCTCTTTGGCTTACGGATCGGAGGCTATGCTCCCGGTTGAAACCCTTGTGCCTTCCCACCGTAGGATCCACTATAACCCAGAAGAGAATGAAGAGCTCCTCAACATGTCTTTGGATCTAGTCGAGGAAAGAAGAAATGATGCAGTCCTTAAAACAGCAGCCCACAAACAAAAAGTGGCGGCACACTACAACTCCAAAGTCAAGCATCGTACCTTACAGGAAGGGGATCTTGTCCTCAAGCGAATCTTCCCTCGCCCCGGAGCACTAGACCCAATCTGGGATGGACCATATGTAATTCATAAAGATCTCCACAACGGAGCCTATATTTTGTCAACAGTGGACGGAGAGGTGTTCCAGAGGGCATGGAACATCCAACACCTCCGTCGATACTTTTCTTAACTTGTATTGCCAATATGAAGTGAATTAACAAAGAGAATCAGTGGACGTAGGCATTTTCGTGCCGAACCACTTTAAAAACCTTGTCTCTTTTTTAACTTGTACCTTTGTATCTTGGCTGCTTGTTAACTTTATCCTTTTCTGTTGAACAAAATCCTGAGTATATAGCATTTCTATTTAAAGCACTCCACAACGCAACTTCACCTGGACAAGACCCAACAGGTACTATGCGAATCTATGCCCTCGCCAATGAGACACTTTTGCTCCAGCATCCCTCTGCTGC
The DNA here is from genome assembly GCA_030737815.1 of Allium fistulosum. Lineage (NCBI taxonomy): Eukaryota > Viridiplantae > Streptophyta > Magnoliopsida > Asparagales > Amaryllidaceae > Allium > Allium fistulosum. Next base: position 15,715,541 of record JASFAW010000014.1, read on the forward strand.
GGGTTAACTCATTGCTCGCGACGGCCCTTAAAGCCAACTGTAATGAGCCGATTATAAGCCACCGAGAAGGCCGACTATAGCCGAGGCAGCTCATTACGGCGTTAGGCTCGCCGGCAACTGTGAACCGACTATAAGCCCCAACATAAGGTGTGGCCAGCCAGGGGCAGTTCACAGTTGACGATCGGCACCCACGCTAGCCGGCCACAGTAAATCGAATAATACCCACGATTACGGGCCATAATGGCCCGGGTAGTTACTGTGCGCGATCTCGGCTCCGATGTGTCTTAAGTGCGGCTGTGGTAAAAAAGAATTAACTCCCCGCGGAGGCGTAAGATGGGTGACGAATGTCTCCAAGACCCACAGCTAGGGAAAGTGACTACAAAACCCGTTTGCCACGAACTTAAGCACATCGAAGGCCTTCCGTGATTGGAAGTTTTACCTTTTCACGTATTTCAATTTTACTTAAAAAGCTTTTTCCATATCCCCTATAACAATCCCTAAAGTACATGATACAGAGTAGGAGATACTCGCCAATGGGTGTAAGGACTCACAGTGGCAGGACATTCGACTACATTCCATGCTCGGTCATACAAGATATTCAAGACTGCCATCTACGATTAAAACATGAAAGGCGGTATTTTCTTCTTTTATGTACAAATACATGACTATAATCTGTTCACACCACACACTAATATTACAAGTCATGAAATTATGTTTTGAAACCAAAACCTGACATCAAACACAATTCAATTACAAGAATATGCATAGCTATATTTCTCATACGACATGTCGAAAAAGCAACAAACATTCAAGAAAATCAGCCCAAGTTAAAGAATTACACGTCAAAAATAAGACTATTTATTACAAGTGGCAAAATATTACAACCTAAAGGCTACGTTACTATCTTTTCGACTAACATATACAACACTGTAGAATCCACAAAAAGAGTTTTTCCAGGTATAATCAAGGAGCCGGCTGCAGTGGAGCTTTATCCTTGCCCTGTTGACCCCCTGTCCAGTCAAAAAAAAAAGGAGGACTCATTAGCAATAAGCAACCAAGTTGATGGAGAAACTAAAAAGGGAGACTTACCAGCGCCTGCTTCCTGACTATCCTGATCGTCATCCTCTACCTGCACGCCTACCTCCTCGGCGGCAAGCAACCGCATACCTTCCTTCACCGCCACCTTCTCCTCCTTGGCAAACTGGGCAGTGACCGCATCCATGCTGAAGGCCACACCACCATCTTTATCCGCATCGGCCTTGGCCTCCTCCAGAGCCCGAAGATAGATCTTAGCCATGATCCTGGGATAATCATCCATCCAGGATAGGTTGCCCTGCCTCCAGGTTCGGAAGTACATGTCCTGGAGCATTTCGTCCATCATCCCCTCATTCTCCTCAAACTCCCTCATCCGGGCCTCAAAAGCCAACAACCTCCCAACGGCAGCATCTCTCTCCGATCGGTATCTCGAGCTGTCGGCTAGAAGGGATCCCCGCATTGCCTCCATCTCCTCCCTCAACTTAGCTTGAGCAAGCTCTGCAGCCTCAAGTTTCCCGGACAATTCCTCCACCTGCTCGAGATCCGCTTTCCGAACCTCGTCCACCGTGGCAATAGCCATGTCAATCCGCTCTTTGCAAGTAGCTTCCATTTTCCGCAATTCGGCCCGACTGGCCTCTTCCATGTTTTTCCTTAATCGTCCAGTAGCAGCCTCATGCTGAGAAATCTGAATAGCCTGATCCGCAAGCTGTTTGGCCTGATCCGAAACCACCAATCGAAGTCGGATATTGGCGCTCCCAATCTCCTCTCCGGCCTTAACCAGCCGGGCATGATGCCCCATCAGCTTCTTGGTCTCCTCCGCCACCCGATCAATATTAGCCTTGGCCTCGTCTCCCATAGTGATTATACGAGTAGTGAGTAAATCGAGATCTAAGGACTTAGCTTCATCAAGTACCCGTACCATGGGGTTGCGGGGGAGAAGGTGTTCACCAGTGGCTTCGTCGAAGGTAATATCATGAGAGCTCGGATCCAGATCAGGATGACCCGCAAATGGATTACGAGCCAAGTCAGGACGGTCGATATGAGTAACAGAAGGGTTTCCGGATGGGTGCGGAGAAGGTGCAAACTCGCTATCCTCCTCCGTGATATCATGAAGAGGCTGAGCCGGGAACTGAGGACCAGGCGAAGGTTCGGATAAAGGACGACTCCTCTTTCTCTGCTGAATACCCTCTTCAATAACCCCGAGAAGAGGACGGTAGCCGACTACATCCCCGGAGCGGTGGGTCGAAGGCTTCGGCTTGACAGAAGTTTTGGAAAGCTTGTACTGTTCAAGCCTGTGCCGAAAATCTGAGGCTTTGACCGTTTTACCTGCTCCTGATATGAAGAAAAAGTGTCACAAGCATATATTGTTCTATGCTTCGAGAAAACATAGCAAATTAAAAGGAGAGAAACACATCTGTGGTTGTACAAACCCTGAGGAGGAGTAGGATACTGCAATAGGTCCTGGATTTCATTCCAGGACGGGAGCGGGTCATAAAATATTCCTAAGTCCCTATCATTAGTGAAGCATGCAGGAGTCAAGAGTTCACCTTGAGTCGTCGGAGCCACCCTGGCTGGAATGGTCTGGGAAGACTCGCTTGCACCGGTCCCGGCTTTGTCCGCTTTCCCGGTTTTCTCTACCAAAGCCGGATCTTTGTCCAGCCCCTCGAAAGCCTGGTGGAACGCATCGTCCGTCCACTCCTGAATCTCGCCCGCTTGCCCAGGAAGCAAGGCCCCGATGCCATCGCCACCTTCATCACCTTCCCGATCGTCTCCACCCTCGCCTCTTTCCTCCTCTATGTCTTCCTCCTCCCGGGTAAGTGGACAATTGCTGGGGGAGGGACTGTCCGACTTCTTGAGTTTCTTACCTCCGACGGCTGGAGGTTTTGTGAAAGGTTTCCTCTTGCTACTCTCTACCGTAACACCTTCCTTGGTCTGAGCAGCCGCCCTCTCCTCCGCCGTCTCCCTCAGCTTAACTACCGACTGCTGTGGAAGGATTAAGTTATACTCCAAAAGAATCGCATTTCTGATCAAGAAGGCAGATGATCTATATTTCCCGAGCATAGCTTCTATCTCAGCCGCCGTCTGAACTAGGCGGTCAGTCTCCACAACCGCAAAGCCACCTGTCGCTAGCAAAAATGAGGAAGTATGAGAAGAAGCATCGCAATCGAAATGGAAATTATAAGTAAAAGCACCAACTTACATCCAGAAGTAAAGCGCCGAATTGATACAGAGTCGTCCCTAACAAAGAACCATTCCTTCTTGAACATGCTGAATTTGGAATACAGATCCAAGACCGGCTTGAAGGTCACAGCTGACTCCAAGCTAATGTATGGGGACCCCTTCTTATAGCCCCTCAGGTTGTATAGATACCGGATCTCTCGGTTGGAAGGAGCACGACCATACTTCCTCCGGAAAATGACGAAGAGGCTCACCAGTATAGCATAGGAGTTGGGTTGAAGCTGGAACGGGGCCACCATAAGATATGTAAGGAAGCTGGCTATCCAAGCGTTCAGAGGAGGGATGGCACCACACATGCAGTGGTATCTGCTGTAGGCGAAGTACCCTTCAGGAGGATCATACGGCATAACGTCTCTCCCAGGCAATAGCAAGCGCGCCCTATCAATTCCAAAGGATCGGGAAATGACATCGAGCTGCTCCTCCTTGAGGGAACTAGGAAAGCAATCGGGCGGGGAGTTCAGAAGCTCCTGAGGGTCGTACCCGTCCACTAGTGATCTCGGGGCAGATCCGTGACGTTCTGGATTCGACTGAGCTGGGGGCACGGCAGAGGAACCTCCTTCACCCCCGGATTTCTTTTTGTCTGATCGAGTTTCCACTTTACGAGACATTATCTACAACACCGAAAAAACGTGTTGTTAGAACAAAGGAGGTAAAAAAGTAAGTATATAATATGGAATTTCACTCATAAAATCAGAATGTTCAAACTCCCGTTGTCATTCGGTAAAGTAAATGCAAAATTCTCAAGGCCGTTCGGTAGTTCTTATATCCATTCGGCATTCCCAACTCCATCCGTTTATACAGATATACAACTACCTTCGATAAACCATTTGTCTGACATAGAAAGGATCTCACCTGATTCAGTGAATATAGAGAAATTGATTCGGGCACCACGTTGATTCGGCTATCACTTTGATTCGGCTATCACTTTGATTCGGCTATCACTTTGATTCGGCTATCACTTTGATTCGGCTATCACTTTGATTCGGCTATCACTTTGATTCGGCTACCAGGTTGGTTCGGTTACCAGGTTGATTCGGCTACCACGTTCGACTTAGCTACGAAGTTTGATTCGGCAAGAGCAAATGTTTAGTTCGGCAGGTAGGAAATAGCAAAGGCGTACGGTCCCTACTTATAGACAAAAGGACACGACCGGACCATCTGGTTCGGCATCCAAGGACCAATTGCAAATGTCAAACAAAGCACGCCATATTCAAGAATATGCCCCACTTTGGGGGGCAAATGTTGGGCGTGTTCTCACCCAGAAGACCTCGAGACTAAGAAGCTTGATCCATTCGGCATACCCCATTCGGCATACCCCATCCGGCAGACCTCATTCGAGCTCATTTGGCAGACAAACCTTTCCTATCTCCATAACCGGATCAACCTTCCTAACTCCCACCGAACCACCTCCTGCCGAACCAACCGGACCAACCCTCCTGCCAAACCAACCGGACCAGCCCATGCCGAACCATCTCCACACCGGATCAACCTCACCATCCCACCACTGGTCCAAGCAACTACCGGTCCATTCTACACTTCAACCACCTCCGAACCAAGCAATGACGAACCAAGACATACCAGGCCAGATCACATCAGCCCAGGCCCATCAGCAACTATACACATCCTAGACCCCTACCCCCAGCCTCACTCTATAAATAGAGGGGCAGGGGTACAACAATGGAAGAGGTTTTTGAGAGCTCAAGCACGGATAGAACTTTCAAACAACTTTCTTTTACTGGTATCAAAGCTTTGTACTTGTAATCAGAATAAGAAAAGAGAAATAACATATAAAGTGGACGTAGGCACATTCTGGCTGAACCACTATAAATCTGTGTGTCTTTTTACAGTTTAGCCCCTATTTTTTTATATATTTGCATAAATCGCTCAAATCACTAAGAATAACATAAGATCTACTAAATCATACAACTTCGAGGTGTTTGTCCATTTTTTGAACAAACAGCATGTTTGAATGGATGAAATTTCTTGTTATGCTATGATTGAATGTTATTCTTTGGTATTGTCTTTTAGTGTTGTGGATGAATAAGAAGATAGGTTGGTGATTTTGGCAAATCGGAAGCAAAAGTGGTCGAAATTGGACGAAACTTGGAGGGTAAGCTCTAGAGTATAGGAGGAGCTTGGGGTTCAAGTTGTAGGTCCAGATTCACTAAGCATAAAATTCGATACCTACATGAGAGGTCGGTACCGAGTTCTGTGGGTTCTTCCAACAAGTTGTCGGTTTGGGGGAGAGCAGGAGTGTTGCTAGTAGAGGTTGCCTAAGGTGATGGATATGTGATTGGCTAAGTGTTGGAGGCTATGATGACTTGATTCTAGAATATGGAGTACGGTGCTTTAAAAAGAGGACTTGTTCGATGAGGACTTAATTTGTGTAGATTAGTCGGGATCAAAGCATTTGGGCATGGAGTACTAGAAGAAAGAAAGGAGTGGAAGAAAACTTAGCCATAATTTGGCTAAGTAGAGAGATGGGCATCGGTTGGGTGGTCGGTACCAACTTCTTGTGTTAAATCCAAACAGGATGGAACTTCCAAAAGGTGAAGTAGAGGTCATGTAGATCATGATGGAGGTGTTGGCTCATTTGCATCACATTTGGAAGGCGATGTTACAGCATGATGAAAAGCTAGAGTCTTTGGATGTTGGCTCATGTTGGAAGTAGGTTCCAAAGATGGTGGCTCGTAGAGGAGTGAGCTGTAGGATCGGGGAATGTAGAAGGGATCCTAGTGAATAATGGAAACTGGATTGAGCAAGAAGGGCTCGTTATCCAAATGGAGCAAAGGAGGGCTCAGGTGTATGTGCTAAGGAATCATTGATGCTCGGAGTGTTTTCTGTTGTACTCGAAGCAGGGGTATTATAAGTGGGGATGCCCATATATTAATAGCAATGATTCGTATACCTTGGACCTATGGCTTTGGGTCTAGTGTCCAGCTTTAGGCTACGAGACACGTATCCAGCTTTGGGCAATGAGATACGAGAGTACAACAGAGAACCCGGATTTCCGTTAGTCCCTGGCTATGCAAGCTATCATATGTTCAGAGCATATAGAGTGATAGTTATGTTTGTATGTGGACGATATGGATGCTTTGGTTGTTTTCTTTAGTAAGCCGCTCATAGGTATCAGAGGAATTTGGTATTGGGGATAGGAATACCTGGAAGACTAATATTCTTTATTTAGTTTGTGATATATCTTTATGATATTGTAGAGTAGCATATTATAGTATTATATGCTAAGTCTTTGGTTGTAGGGACAGGTCGGTTATGGTTCATGTACCATTTTTCCTTACCATATTTACATGTATGGTATTTTGAGACTCATTCACCGCTCACACCAGACTGTTGTCTGACCTAAGGTTTTATGCTCTGCTTCTTATTATCTTTGGTACTCTTAAATGAGCAAACTAGATAACTAGTCTAGGTGATGCAGTAGTTGTTCGGAGGACGAGCTGGATGGAGCTATCCCGTATTATACACATATATGGATTTCTATGCTTCTCCACTAAGAAACACTACGAAGACCGTGATAGTGCTTGCTTATTTCTATTTGTTAAGATAGTCTATTTTGAAAGTTACTATGTTATAGGATCGTGTAATATGGATAAACTACTTACGCGGAATATAAGCTAAGTAAAACAATAATTAAGGCAGTAAAGTAAATGATACCATAAATTTTTATACTGGTCCGAACTCTCGTTCTACGTCCAGTCCCAGACTCCTTTTGGAATTAAAATAGCAACCCTCACTTAACTCGGAGGAATAGGTTTACACCACCTGAGCAACCGAACTGGACTTCTACCGCCTAAGCAACCGAATAGGACTTCTACTGCCTGAGCAACCGAACTGGACTTCTTTAAAAACTAGACAAAAAGTATCAGACTGTAGTGCGCTCTTTAAAAAGCACTGATAAGTCAATTAAGTACAATCTTCCTATAATCTTCTCCTTTGTGATATATAGTGTAATGTGCTTGAGAAATGTGGAAGATAGAGTGATCAATCGATCAGAGAATGTATGCAGTTTGAGTGCAAATTGAAAATAGAGAATAAGAGATAAGAATTCAAGAATACTAAAATCAGTTAGGTGAATTGTTTGTTGAATTCTAAACTCTATTTATATAGATTTAAAAGTTGCAATCTTTCTTGAAAGAGAATGATGAAAAGAAACAGATGCAACTGTTAGATTTGAAGATGTTTCTCTTCGTTAAAGAGAAGCATCCCTTCAGAAAACTAGCCATTATAAATAATCAGCCGTTTGAAATTTTAATTTTGCCTTTTGATTTAAATTAAATTCGAAACAGCGAGCAAACAGGCTATTTTAGCCCTTATTCAGCCGTCTGAATGTAACCATTCAGCCGGTTGAAAATGCATGAAATATGTTTTATATTTCAGAAAACAGATGGCTGAATGGGGTTATTCAGCCGGTTGTTTTCAACCTGCTTTGTGCATATTTGTGCATGTGTGTGCATGTTAATATGTATATATACCATATCAGAGAGATTTTAACATATTTCTAATAGTATACAGACTCTAAACAAAAGACTAACAGCTTCATAACTTTCTGAATCTGAATCTGCAATGAATCTCCTACATAAATGATTACTACACAATAATATTGACGTATATCACAGTCAAAACGATATGAATCGAGATTCTAACATTCTCTCCCTTTTTAATAATTACAACTATATAAGTATAAATATATATTATTATGAAACTTATATGAATACTCCCTCTATCAATATGCACAATAATTTAAACAAATTTATACCAAATTTCTCCCGCTTTGTCATCGACAAAAAGGAAAGATATATGGAATACTTAAGATAACATCATGTAGGAGTTCGAGTCATGGAAACTCAATTTTTGGAAATAAAAAATTATTTTTGAAAAATAAAAAATCATAAATCTTTTAACGATAAAATTCCTAGTTCTCTTCTTAGTTTTATAAAAGTATTTTCATTTAAAGGCTTTATAAATATATCAACCAGCTGGTTTTCAGAGGATACAAATTCTAATCTGACTATATCCTTTTCAATATTATCACGAAGGACATGATGACGAATGTCAATATGTTTAGTTTATGAATGATTGACAGGATTTTTAGATAAGTTTATAGCACTTGTGTTATCATAAAAAATAGTTGATTTAGATAAATTTATACCAAAATCTTGAAGTGTTTATTGCATGTAAATGACTTGAGCACATGCTAAAGTAGCAGAAATGTATTCCGCTTCACACGTCGATAGTGAAACATAATTTTTTTCTTGCTAAACCAGGAGACTAAGGATTGTCCAATGAAGTGACAAGTCCCGCTCATACTTTTTCGATCCATTCGATATTCTCGAAAGTCAGCGTCACTGTATGATACTAACTCGAAAGGACATTCTTTTGGATAGAAAAGTCCAAAATCTTTGGTTTTGCTTAGATAACGTAATATTCATTTCACTGCTTACATATGTGATTCTATAGGATTTGCTTGAAATCGAGCACATAAACAAACACTCATCATTATGTCAGGTCTACTAGCAGTTAGATAAAGTAATGATCCAATATACTTTGATATAATTTTTGGTCAACACCCTTGCTATATTCATCTCTATCGAGATATATTGTTGTACTCATTGGTGTTGGTTTGGCAGAAGTATTTTCCATACCAAAAGGTTTAATTAGATTATTACAATATTTTCTTGATTAATGAAAATTCCATTATCTAATTGTTTAATTTGTAAGCCAAGAAAATAAAATAATTCTCCCATATGTGCCATTTCAAATTCCTTGGTCATTATATTAGAAAATTCTTGACATAATTGATCATCTATAGAACCAAAAATGATATCATCAACATAAATTTGAATAATTAAAATATCCTTTTTAGTTCGTTTAATAAAAAAAGTTTGATCAACCTTCCCAATTTCAAAACCAGAATCTTTAAGATAGCTTTTAAGACGTTCATACCAAGCACGGGGTGCTTGTTTTAGACCGTATAAAGCTTTCTTAAGTTTATAAACATGGTCTGGAAATTTTTTATGTGAGAATAGAGGAGGTTGTTCAACATAAACATTTTCTTTTATATATCCATTTAAAAATGCACTTTTAACATCCATTTGATAAAGTTTAAAATTATGAAAACATGCAAAAGCCAGTAAGATACGTATTGCTTCTAGTCGTGCAACTGGAGAAAACGTTTCTTCAAAGTCAATTCCTTCTTCTTGATTATATCCTTGTGCAACTAATCTAGATTTATTCCTAGTTATATTTCCTTGTTCATCTGCTTTATTTTTGAAGACCCATTTAGTACCAATGACTGTCTAATCACTCGGTCTATGAACTAATTACCAAACTTCGTTTCGTTCGGATTGGTTTAGCTCTTCTTGCATAGCTATAATCCAATAGTCATCAGTAGAGGCTTCTTTGGCATTTTTAGGTTCAATATTAGAAAGGAATGCTACATGGCCCATTTGATTAAGTTGATTTCTAGTTCTGACATATGAATCAATTTCTCCTATGACATTTTCTACTGGGTGATCTCGTAAAATCCTAGGAGGAGATCTTGATTCATTATCATTATGAACAATGTTTTCATCTTCTTCAAAATTATAAACAATGTTTTCATCTTCTTCAAAATTATTTTGAGTAACCGTATTTGTGATCGTCTTAGTGATTATCTCATCATCCTTAAAAAAAGTTTAAAACTAAAATTTTCATCGAAGGAAACATGACTTGTTTCTTCGACTGTTTTAGTTCTTTTATTAAAAATTATATAAGCCTTGCTTCGTTCCGAATATCCTTTGAAAATTCCTTCATCGAATTTTGGATCGAATTTTCCAAGCTGATCTTTTGTGTTTAAAATAAAACATTTTGAGCCAAAAACTTTAAAATATGAAATGTTTGGTTTTCTTTGATGAAATAGTTCATATGGAGTGTGCTTAGTTAGTGGTCGGATGGAAACACGATTCAGAACATAGCAAGCAATTGCTACAGCTTCTACCCAAAAATGTTTTGGTAAAGTGCTTCCGTTTAACAAAGTTCTTGCACATTCTTGTAAAGTTCTATTTTTCCTTTCTACAACTCCATTTTGTTGTGGTGTTCTAGGAAAAGAAAATTTATGATAAATTCCCTTTTTACTACAAAAATGTTCAAAAGCTTCATTTTCGAACTCACCTCCACGATCACTTCTAATATTTTTAATCTTAAATTTTTTGAGATTTTGAATTCTTTTAGCAAAAATTTTGAAATTTCCAGAAGTATCACTTTTATTTTTCAGAAAAATAGTCCAAGTATATCTTGAAAAATCGTCTACTATAACAAACACACATTTGCTATGGTTTATAGATTAAACTTGAGTTGGACCAAAGTGATCCAAATGCAATAGTTCAAGTGGTCGTATAGTAGAAATATTTTTCTTTGATTTAAAGGATGATTTTGACAATTTACCCAATTGACAAGTATCACAAATATTGTTTACTTTAAAATTCATTTTTGGTTGGACTTTTACTAATTCATTTTTAGATAATTTGTTTATAGCTTTGAAATTAATATGACAAAATCTCTTATGCTATAGCCAAGAATCATTTTCTTTGGTTATTAAACACATGTTAGTATTGTGATTTATATTCATATTCAAAACATATATATTTTTATTTCTAAAACCTTCAAAAATAAGATTTTTATTTTGATCAAGGATGCTACACTTTTTTCAGAAAAAGATATATTGAATCCTTTGTCACACAGTTGACTGATACTAAGTAAATTATGTTTTAAAATTTTAACTAATAAAACATTTGTATAAGAAGTAAATTAGATATACCGTTACAGCTTACATCACCTTTGTCGATGATATATCCTTTGGAATTGTCTCCAAAAGTGACAGATCCTCCATCTGAGTAAGTAATGTTTGTTAGCATCTCTTTGTTTCCTGTCATGTATTTTGAGAAACCACTGTCCAATATCCATTTTCCTCTTTTTTTAGGTGGTACCTGCAAAATATAGAATTAACATTGGTACCCACCATTTTATTTGGGTCCTAAGAGTTAGGTCTTAGAAAGCAAAACCCAAGAGGGTTCAGAATTCCTTTTAAAAATAAAGTATTTACTTTTGTGAATAGTTTCTATAAAAGATTTTATATATTTATTTCTTATCAAAGAATTATTTGTTTTAGGAACCCAAATCTTAATTGATTTAGAATAATTTGTAACTTTTGAAATTGGTTTTTCAATAGTATTATTATTCTTTTTGAAATTGTTATGTAAAGAATTCTTTTTCTTTGGAATAGCTTTAAAAGCTTGCTTATATTCTAGTCCTTTTTTATTTGAAACTATCTGAGAATTTTCTATAATTTTAGAAAGATTTTCTCTACCTTTGTTAAAATTAGAGACATTCTTAGTAATATCATCTAACTTTGCTTTAAGACTAGAATTATCTAATTCCAATATTTTAATATTAGATTTAAGATCATGATTTTCAACTAAAACAGCATCATTCTTTTCTTTATGACTTTCTATCTCTTGACTTAACATAGAGAGTTGAGATGTCGTGTTAGAATAAGATTCTTGAGTAGTTTCAAGTTCTTATTCTAAAATTTGTTTCTCATCTCTTAACATATCTACCTCAATCTATGTCCTATTTAATTTTTCAAGAGTTTCTTTATATTTTCTTTTGATGTTTCTTAGTTTGTCAAGTAATTCAAGGTTTATTTTCAATAAGTCATCAAAAGTTAGATCACTTACCTCATCATTTGTGGCCATAAAACATACATTGGCTTGTTTCATATCACTATCTGAGTCACTATCTGATGATGAAGATGATTCTGAATCGTCCCAAGTGATAGAGAAAGCTTTCTTTTTGAATCTGTCTTTCTTGTGCTTATATTTGTCTTTCTTTCGATCAGGACAGTCTTTCTTGATGTGGCCTTTCTTGTGACATTCGTAACATTCTAGAGTAGAAGATGATGGTTTGTTATTGTTATTGTTCCTAGAGCTGTTCTTGTTGTTTCTTAATTTGTTACTCTTTTTGAATTTCAAAAACATTTTTGAAATTTTTAGCAATGAACGCCATATCTTCCTCATCTGAATCTGATTCACCTTTTCTGCTTGGAATGCCATATTCTTCTTATCTTGAGCCTGTACTCATTTAGCCTGGAGATTAACTTCATAAGACATTAGATTTCCTATCAACTCCTCTGGTTTAATGGTTGAAATGTCGTTAGCTTCATTGATCGCTAAGACTTTTCGTTCCCACTCATCCGTTAGAGAGTTGAGGATTTTTGAAACAATATCAAAGTTTGTATAGGTTTCTCCTAATGCTAAATGAGAATGATATATATCTTGGAATCTAGAGTACATTTCATTTATTGCTTCATTTTGAAATTCTGGAACTGATTTTTGAGCATAGAAATTTTACTCTGCTTTACTTTGTTAGTACCTTCATGTGTAACTTTAAGTGTACACCAAATTTCGTAAGCCGTTTTACACATGCTTACTCTATTAAACTCATTCTTGTCTAATGCACAATATAACATACTCATGGCTTTAGCATTTGCAGTAGCATCCAATTTTTGTGTGTTGGACCATTGTGAATATTCTGCAGTAGGTATGGTATATTCGGTTTGAGTAATATTACAAGTTTCAAAACTATTAGCTTGTATATAAATTCTTATCCTAATAGCCCAATTGTTATAGTTCATTCCATTAAATAGAGGTGGTCGTGCAGTAGATTGACCTTCAAAAAAGCTAGTGTTAGTTACGGTGTTAGTGTTGTTTTCTATATTAAAATATCAGATAACTATGTTACGATTATAAGATAACCTTGCTCTGATACCAAATGAAAGTTACTATGCTATAGGATCGTGTAATATGAATAAACTACTTGTGCGGAATATAAACTAAGTAAGAAAATAATTAAGGCGGTAAGGTAAATGACACCATAAAATTTTATACCGGTTCAAACTCCCATTCTACGTCCAATCCCAGACTCCTTTTGGAATTAAAATAGCAACCCTCACTTAACCCAGAGAAATGGGTTTACACCACCTGAGCAACCGAACAGGACTTCTACCACCTAAGCAACCGAATAAGACTTCTACCGCCTGAGCAACCAAACAATACTTCTTTAAAAACTAGAAAAAAGTATCTAATTGTAGTGTGCTCTTTAAAAAGCACTGATAAGTCAATTAAGTACAATCTTCCTATAATCTTCTCCTTTATGATATATAGTGTAATATGCTTGAGAAATGTGGAAGATAGAGTGATCAATCGATCAGAGAATGTATGCAGTTTGAGTGCAAACTGAAAATAGAGAATAAGAGATAAGAATTCAAGAATACAAAAATCAGTTAGGTGAATTCTAAACTCTATTTATATAGATTTAAAAGTTACAATCTTTCTTGAAAGAGAACGATGAAAAGAAACAGATGCAACTGTTAGATTGGAAGATGTTTCTCTTCGTTGAAGAGAAGCATCCCTTCAAAAAACTAGCCGTTATAAATAATCAGTCATCTAAAATTTTAATTCAGCCTTCTGATTTAAATTAAATTCGAAACAGCGAGCAAACAGGCTATTTTAGCCCTTATTCAGCCGTCTGAATGTAACCATTCAGCCGGCTGAAAATGCATGAAATATTTTTTATATTTCAGCAAATAGACGGCTAAATGGGGTCATTTAGCCAGCTGTTTTCAGCCTGCTCTGTGCATGTGTGTGCATGTGTGTGCATGTTAATATATATATACACACACACACACCATATTGGAGAGATTTTAACATATTTCTAATAATATACAAACTCTAAACAAAAGACTAACAGCTTCATAACTTTCTGAATCTGAATCTACAAAGAATCTCCTACATAAATGATTAGTACATAATAATATTGACTTATATAGTTGTCACAGTCAAAAAGATGAGAATCGAGATTCTAACATATTTAAGTTTACTTTTGTTGTATACAATTTACTACATTTTATGTATAACTTTGTGAATCTGTTACTTTAATGATGATTTATTCACATAGTTATTACTATCTCTTCTGTTATATTTGTGTTATTATATTTTGTCCATACGCTGTGAGATATGACAGGTTATGTGCTATTGGTTTATTTCAACTCCGATGATCGTCCTATATCAGTCGGGCATGGACAGTGCACTATTTATATACTATCGGCATTGGCGGTATAAGGCGGTCATCATATTTGTGATCCCTTTCAAAGCAATATAGATGTTCCATGAATAGTCTGATATATGGGAGAGAAACTTTGATAGCAGAAGATGTGAAGTTAGGCCTACTATTTGAAGACTTTAGGATCAAATGAAGGAGATGGGTAAAGGTAGAGGAATACATAATAGTCATGATCTACTTATTGGGAAAGGATGGGCATTCTAAATATTGGTAACCTGAAAATGGTTGGAGAGGAAATTCTAGAGATGGAAACTACCACCATTATAAGAAACCCGATCATTGGAAAAAAATTATAGACTTGAATTGGAAGACTAAAGGAGATGGATCTTCATCGGTTGCGATGGATAATACTGTATTTGATGATGTGTTCTTTGCAGCAGTATCAAATGTATCTGAAGATTAGATGCTTGATTCAGGGGCATTGTTTCACATGATACTAAATAAGGATTATTTCCTTCCTTTTGTTAGGAAGGAGGGAAATCCAATCCTTATGGGGAATGATGCTAGTTTTAGAGCCAAGGTAGAGGTACGGTGCAAATTTGCATGTTTGATGGAGTGATTTGTAGATTGATAAGTGTCCGCTATGTTCTAAGTCTTTTTTAGTCATTGATTTCATAGGTCAGTTGGTATCCATGATATGCAAGGTGACTATTGAGATGGATAGTTTGAAGGTTTTTCGAGGTGCGATAGTTCAAATGAAGGGTAATATGTTCAGAAATTTATATTTGCTGAAAGGAATCACCGTATTTGGGGAATCTTATGTTAAAATTGATAGTTCTTGTGATTTGGATGCCACCGGGCTTTGCCATCTCAGATTAGGTCATATTTTGGAGAAGAGTTTATAGCTGCTTCAAAGATGGAAGATGATCAAAGGAGAAAGCTTCAAAAAGTTAGATTTCTACCAATAGTGTGTGTTAAGTAAGCAGACATGGATATCATTTGGTTCTAGACATCATAGTATATTTTTGGCTTCTACTAAGTATCGGTAATAGGTTTGAAAAAGTACCTACAAAGGAGAAATTTAGATATTTGCATCCTTCCAAAGTATGAGTATTTGATTATGTGCACATAAATATCTAAGGACCAGTAGTTACCTCTTACATTGAGGGAATGAAATACTTTATTGTAGAAAAGTGCAATTGATGATTTATGTTTGATAAGAATAAACATTTGTCTTATTTAATATTTTTATCTAGTGTTGTTTATTTATAGGTTTGTTATAAAATCTTGGTTATGAAAAAGTTTCCTTTTAGTAAAATAAAAGGATGCATATACAAAGAAAAGGAAACAAGTTAAAAATCTGAAGCAGGGAACGTATCAATGCGCAACCAGAAGCAGTATATATGAAGAAACCGAAATAAATAGGGATTGGAAGCAAAGAATTGTATACACAATCAGATGATATATTTTGGAAGGTGCAACATAGTTTATTTTCCACTATACACAAATTTCATTTTATATACAAGAAAAAAAACTATCTCACAAATTAAATCCATCTTCATATATCGTCACACATATTTGTTTCCGTAGATATACGTCCCCTCCATGAGCCTATATAAATACACACTACAGCAAAAGAAAAGATCATCGGATTCTCATCAACAATTCAATTCAATATCGGATCCTGAATTTCACATCACTCCAACCAAAACGATTTCATTACCTTTCCAGTAATCTATCAGCCAATCATCATCTCCAAACCCAACCGTCTCTTATCACGGTAACCAGAATCTAAACTTCGACCACAGCTAACTATCATCAAATTCTAAACTTCAAGCAACCACAACCTATCGGATCATCAACACATAAACTTCATCAAAATTCAGAATTGGATTTGCCTTGTAGTCTTCGTTAACAGTCCCACAACCAATAGATCACCACCAGAAAGCGTGAGTTCATCAATGAGCAAACCAAAGTGCATTTCCAGATCCACAACTTCATGCAAGCAGCAGCAAATTTCAGGGATTGGGATCATTAAAACCAGGTCGACAACAACAAACCCATATGGCAAATGGTGTCCTTTTTTGTTTCCAAGTGATGGTGCCGACGAGCTTTCAAGCTACAGCGGCAACGTAACTTCCAGGCGGTGATTGGTAGTGGCTCATTCTTATTTTGGCTAGCAAATTAATTCTTATGGAAGTTGATTTGTGTGCTTTGTTGGTTTTAAAAAGGAAAAAAGGGCTGAGGTGAAAACAATAGATTGGCGGTCACGTAAGGGAATGGGGAGTTGTTTTTTTTTTTGGTATACAATATTTTTTATTTGACTTATATTATGTCTTTGTTTTATTTTTCTTTTGAACTCTAGATTTTAATTTTGGACCTACATGTTGTAGTTCTAGGATTATGATCTCAGGGGTTTGAGTTTAGGAAGGTTTATTAGGAATACAGTTAGAATATTTATTAGCAGTGTCTATGAGTTTACTATCGGTAAGCGTTTGAATATTTAACTATAGTAATAGCTTTGGGAGCAGCGGTAGGTATTACGTCGAAGCTGGGTATATCTTATGTTTTTTGTTTACGCATTTAAATTTCTATGCTCTATTTTATCTGCAAAATAATTTAAATACCTTATTCACCCCCCCGGTGGTATATGACTCGATCCTACAAGTGGTATCAAAGCCTTGGTGCTAGGTTTACTCTAGAGCCATGTCTATTTCAAATAATGCTTTTTCTAAGGATCGGTCAATAGCTAGGCCATCTGTGTTCAATGGTATTGATTATGCTTACAGGAAAGCTAGGACGAAAATATATCTTATTTCTGTTGACTACAATGTTTGGGATATAGTAGAAACATGGTGTATACCATCTACGATGATAGTAAATAATGTAGAATTCCCTAAACCCAAAGAAAAATGGGATGTAGATGATAAGAAATTGCTTTTACTAAATGCTAAAGCTATGATGCTATTATTTGTGCTCTTGATAAAACTAAATTTTATCGAATCTCTCATTATTTGACCAAGTAGGAAATTTGGCATACTTTGGAGGTTACACATGAAGGTACATCTCAAGTCAAGGAATCACATCTCGCTCTACTCAACAATGAATATGAAAATTTTGTGATGCTAAAAAATGAAAGCATAAAAGAGATGTAAAGGCGCTTTTCAATGTTGGTATATAATTCCAGAGCTTTGGGCAAGGTGTACGGTGAAGTTGAGTTGGTTAAAATAATGAGAATTCTTCTAAATAATTTTGAGGCAAATGTGACATCTATATAAGAATCCAAAAATCTAAACAAATAAAGCATGGAGGAGTGATTAGAAACCTTATGACCTATACAATGGAACTCAAAGCTATGGAATACTGAGAAAATTCAGACTTCAAAAAGAGATCAATTGCACTCAGTAGCACTCTTGACAGCAATGATGAAAATAATCTTATCACTGAGCTAGCAATTTTGATGAATGGTTTTAATAAATGGTCCAAAAGAAACTTCAAACCTTTAACCAAAAAGAAAGGATCTAAGTCAAGGTCATTTAAGAAGTCGGATAATTCGGACGAAGAATCATATGCTATAGACGTAGAAAGACTGGTCATTTCCAAACCAATTGTCCATTGATTCAAAAGGAGAAAGGAAAGAAAAACAAAAGAAAGGCATTTGCTGCAACTTAGGATGATAAAGAAGGAGAAGAGAGCACGGATAGAGATGAAGCAAAAGCAAATTTATATCCGATGAGACACTCAACTCATGATGATAGTGATGATGACTTCGGCGAGGTATCAATCATACTTATTTAGATTTACTTTTAACGTATCATGAATTTACAGAAACAATTGATAGTCTAATCTTAAAAGCAAAAAGTTGAAATCTGAAAATGCTAAGCTATTTCGCATAAATGATAAGCTAGAAACTAAACTTGAAAAAAAATTAAAGGAGTTCAAAACCTTGACTGTGAAAATTGTCGGTCTTTAAAAGGGTAACTGGATGAATGCAAGATAAATCTTGAAACTCTAAAAAGTGAGATTTTGGCTTTAAAGAAAAATGACAATGTAAAGAGAGAAATTTTATTAATAGATGTATCATGCTTGTGGAAGAAAACATATCACTTAAATCCAAAATTCAAACTCTTGAATCAACTGTTACTGATTTCGTAGAGGTGAACAACCATTGAATATGCTTTTGGGAAATCAACTATTTGCAAACAATAGGAAAGGACTTGGTTTCGGTAAATCACAACACAGTATAGAAAATAGGATTGACAATGCCCATGGTAGAAGTGTATTTCCAAAATGTATAGGTTGTGGTAAAATTGGAGGTAGCTTTGATAGATGTTAGTATGAACAAATGTAAACATGCTAGACAAATTTGGGTTCCTAAAGGCTCTCTTGGTACATTTGGATTACCAAACTCTTTTATTTCAAACGCTGATAGAACTATGAAGTTTTCTAGGTTATCTTTTTCTCCCTACGTGTAGCTATGTTGATGGGCTAAGGAACAACAAGAGTGGTACTTGGACTTAAGTTGTTCCAGACATATGACGGGTGATAAATCAAAATTCCTTAGCCTAGAAGATTATAGAGGTATGAGTGTTACTATGGGTGACAATGGCAAATGTAAGATTGTTGGAAAAGGTCAAATAGGTAACAACACTTTTTTTTTACTAATGTCCTTTATGTTGAAAATTTATATCATAATCTCAATTCTAACAGCCAGCTCTATGATAAAAGTATGAACGTAACTTTTGATATTGATATATGTAAGATCATTAACAAGTCTTTGGATGAGGTTGTGTTTACAAGTCAGGGAATATCTACACTTTGTCATTTGATGATCTAACCCTATTTAGGTGTCTGTGGCTAAAGATGAGGAAGCTACCTTGTGGCATAGAAGATTGGGATATGCTAGCATCATACTATTGTAGAAGCTTGAGAAAAAGGAGTTAGTCAGAGGGTCGTTGTATCAAAAATTCAAGAACAATAAAGTGTGCACAAATTGTACGAAGGGTAAAGTAATTAGATCATCCTTTCATGCCAAAAACATTGTCATCAACAAGGGAAGTTTGAGTCCAAAACAGATGAATTAATTTTTATGGGATATTCGAGCAAAGCTTATAGAATCTATACCAAGCGCTTGAAAACAATTGTGGAATCAATAAATGTGAAGTTTAATGAGTCAGATGTCAATGCAACTACAGAAAATGACAAAAGTGATGACGGAGACATTGGTGCAAATGAGAATAGTGCTGAAGATAATAACAAAGGCGATTTGTGCACTACCGATACTTCAAAATCAAGGTTGGAAATTAATAGTTTGAAGTTCAAAGAAAGTCATCCATTAGAATTGGTTATAGGTAATCCAATGTTAGGTATACAAGCACGTTCTTCGTTCGATAGAAATCTATGTGCTTTGTGTATTCATGGTGGGTTTATTTCTGAAATCGAACACAAAATATTAATGTTTCACTTAGTGATGAATGTTGGATAATTACCATGTAAGATGAAATTAACTAGTTTGTGAGAAATAATGTTTGGAAATTAGTTCCTAGACCAAATTACTATCCAATTGTAGGAACTAAATGGGTGTTCAAAAATAAATTTGATGAATCCAGAAGTGTAATTAGAAACAAAGCTAAACTGTTGCAAAGGGATATAATAAAATAAAAGGCATTGATTTTGATAATACATTTGCCACAGTTTCTAGGTTAGAGGCCATTAGAATTTTGCTAGCTTTTGCAAGTTTTAAAGGTTTTAAACTTAAGCAAATGGATGTAAAAAGTGCCTTTTAAATGGTTATTTGAAAGAAAATGTCTATGTAGAACAACTCCTTGGTTTTGAAAGCCATGATTTTCCTAATCATGTGTTCAAACTTGAAAAGGCATTACATGGTCTCAAACAAGCTCCTAGGGCTTGGTATGAGTGTCTTAGTGGACATCTTTTGGAAAACAGATTTAAGAAAGGAAGTGCCGAAACTATTTTGTTTTTATTACATGGGCATGATGACATTTTTACTGTACAAATTTATGTCGATGACATCATTTATGGTGCTAATAATGAAAATTTGTGTGAAAAGTTTGAAAAGTCATGCAGGATAAATTTGAAATGAGCTTCATAGGCGAGTTGAAGTATTTTTTAGGATTTCAAGTCAAGCAAAGCAGAAGGGAATTTTTATCTCTCAAACCAAATACATGAAAGAGCTATTGAAAAGATTTGGTGTTGAGAACACAGTGTCGCTTAGAGCTCTCATGAGTCCTTTAACCAAGCTTGACAAAAACCAAAATGGTGTTGTAGTTGATTAAAAGAAACATCGAAGTATAGTTGGTTCTCTTCTCTATTTTACTACTTCTAGACCTGATATCAGGTTTTATGTCTACCTTTGTGCACGTTTTCAAGCAAATCCAAAAGAATCTCATTTAAAAGCTACAAAATGAATTTTGAGATATCTCTTCCATACACAAAGTTTTGATTATGGTATCCTTCTTGTGATAATTTTGAATTAATTGGTTATTCTAATGTTGATTATATGGGTTGTCTTGTGGATAGACAAATCATTAGTAGAACATGTTTCATGTCAGGTTATTCATTAGTTTCATGATCAAGTTGAAAAAAAAAATATGTTACATTGCCTACTACTAAAGCAGATATATTGCCTTAGGCAGTTGTTGTGTTTAGATTCTATGCATAAAGCGAACTTTATTAGACTTTAGCTTAATAATTCAACGTGTTCCCTTAAAATGTGATAGTAAAAGTACAATAGACTTGTCAAACAATTATCTTCACCACTCTTGTAATAAATATATAGACGTAAGGCATCATTTCATTCGAGATCATATTTCAAAAGAGGACGCGTGCATTGAATTCATTTATACTGATTTACAACTTGCTGATATCTTTACAAAACCTCTTTCAAAAGATAGATTTTCACGATCACGTTTAGATTTGGGGATTATGGATATGGATTTGTACGATGTCTGTTTGACTATTTGTTTAGTTTTTTATTTCTGCGTGTTTTCAGTTTGTTTTCCTCTCATCTTCTTTTTTTTGTGTTTTTTAAGGATTTTCTTTTCATTCAAAAAAAAACAAAAAGAAAATAGGATTTTTTTTAACTTTCTAACCTTTTCTTTTTTTCAAAGATGAGGGAAAAATACTCTTAGCTTGCCTCATTTTTTTGGCTTCGAAAAATATGGCTATGACTAAGTTGAACCTATTTATGCTTATCAAATCTTTGAGAAATGATTATATAGTTGTTAGGAAATGAACTGTCATGCTCTTTGGAAGAATAGTACAATTATATATCACAGTCTAAGTTAAGCATGAGTTACTAGCATTCTACTTTATGTTATTACATATCCCACAACATTTTCTTATCTATCAAATTCTGTTGATCCATGTTTTCTTATTTTATGTATATGTGGGTAAGATTAACATTAACCATCATTTGGTAAAATTTGATTGGAAAAATAGTGAGCATCGAGGACAAGTTATTTACACGCTCCATCTAAAAAGTAAATCACATATCAAATATTATTTATAAATAAAAATATCTGAAATTTCACGGTTAAAGGCTTACGCATAAAAAATGGATGCGGTATGGACGTAGCGTTACATTACCTAAGGTTATCCGACCTGTGTTGAAATTTTTTTAGCGTCGATGTATATTAACCCATCAAGCAATGCTTATATTCCCTCATCTAAGAGACCTCATGGTAATGTATGGGTATAAGTATCTTGATCTTATTTATAATGAGTTAGGGACGAAACTATCCTTAAACAAATACTTCACTAGCAAAAAAAAATTTGCCATAAATTGTATTGATTGTTGAATGAACCACATGTCATATAATTAACAAATTTTCAAAGTTACCATCCATTTTCTATATCGAGGTATGTTCTTGATCAATAATGAGTGCTATAATTCATGTTTGATGTCAAGGTGGAAATACATGATCTGGTTTTTTTTACTCTTGGGTTATAACTATTTGTTCCTCTTTGACTTTGTTTACTGTTCACTCATACTTTAATGAAAATAAAAAGGGGAGAGATTTAAGATTTGGTGGTGGCAATTTATTTGACAATATCTAAGTACGTTCACTCCTTCTCTCTTTGGTGTAACTAACTTTTCATCATTTTTTTAATTTTATTTTCCTCTTTTTGATTTAACCGCTTATCATTTCACATGTCTAAGCATGCTAGAAAAGGAAATTTTGTGTAGGAAAACATCTAAATAGGGGGGAGTATGTGAGCGGGGCATCTGTATAGGGGGAGCTTCAGTAGAATTCCTCTAATTTCACACACCATTTTAACACACGACAAACAGATCTATATTTTATCTATAAATCATAACATATGTTTATTGTTGTCAAAAAGGGGAGATTGTAGAAAAGTGCAATTGACGATTTCTATTTGATGATAATTAACATTTTTTATGTAATGTTTTTGTAGTGTTATTTATTTACAGGTTTGTTATAGAGACTTGGTTGTGAAAAAGTTTCATTTTAGTAAAATAAAAGGGTGCATGTACAAAGAAAAGGAAACAGGTTAAAAATATGAAGCAGGGAACATATCAGTGTTCAACCAATGGAAAAACATAAGAAGAAAGGAAAATAAATACAGATTGGAAGCGACGAATTGTATACACAATCAGAAGATATATTTTTAAAAATACAACAGAGTTTATTTCCCACTATACACATATTTCATTTTTATATTCAAGGAAACAAACTATCTCACAAATCAAATCCTTCTCCATGTATCATCATACATATTTGCTTCAATAAATACACACCCTTCCATGAGCCTATATAAACACATACTACAGCAAAAGAAAAGATCATCAGATTCTCATCAACAATTAAATTCAATATCCAATCATGGATTTCACCATCACTCCAACCAAAACAATTTCATTATCTTCCCAGCAACCTATCACCCAATCATCATCTCCAAACACAATCATCTCATATCAAGGCAACATAATTTGAACTTCGACCATAACTAACTATCATCAAATTCTCAACTTTGAGCAACCACAGCCTATCAGATCATCAATTACAGCAACTTCATCGAAATTCAGATTTGGCCTTACCCTTTAGTCTTCTTTAATAGTGCCACAACTAATGAATCACCACAAAAAAGCACTAGTTCATCAGTGAGAAAACCAGAGTGCATTTTCTGATCCACAGGTTCATGCAAGCAGCAGAAAGTTTCAGGGATTGAGATCATCAAAACCAGGTCGGCAGCAACAAACCCATATGGAAAATGGTAGCGTTTTGTGTTTCCAAGCGATGATGTTGACGAGCTCTCAGGCTACAGCGGCAACATAACTTTCGGGCGGAGATTGGTAGTGGCTCGTTCTTATTTTGGCTAATGAATTAATTCTTATGGAAGTTGATTTGTGTGCTTTGCTATCTTTAAAAAGAAAAAAAGGGCTCTAGAATAGACTTGGCGGTCACGTGAGGAAATGGGGAGATATTTTTCCTTTAGCGTTTAATATTTTTTGTTCTTATATTGTGTCTTTGTTTTTATATTTTGAACTCTAGAATTTAATTTTGGAGCTATGCATTGTAGTTTTGGGATTTTGATCTCAGGGATTTGAGTTCAAGTAGGGTTATTAGGCACAAAGTTAAAATATTTGTTAGCAGTGTTTGTGAGTTTAAATGTAACAGCCCACACTCACCTAACGCAGATATTGTCCCCAACTTAGTCATCTCCGCCTCATGGGCCAAGCCAATGTGTGGGATTTTGTTCCTCAAAAGGCCTCGACGTTGTTATGAGGTGAAGGCTTTGGTATATAAGCACCCACTTCATAGTGTTTTTCCACGATGTGGGATTATTATTCCCATTTTGAAGGGGTGTTACAATCTCCCTCCCTTTAGAGCCCAACGTCCTCGTTGGCTCATGAACACAACACCACCGAGGATCGTGGCTGTAACACGTACAAACCACAATTCCGACTGGGTATGGCTCTGATACCAATGTGGGACTATTATTTCCATTTTGAATTGAATTTGAAAAGCTGTGACGCCCCACCCCGAGACCTACATTAACAAAGAGTATTACTAGGTAATACTGTCTGCTAATGCAGAGAACATGGCTGGATAGGAGCGTCCATCTATAGCCTTGTCTTAAATATCTATTGAATACGTTGACAAATGCCATATTATTTTTTCTATCTCAAGTGAATCGACATATCCAATAAATACTTAATACAAAGCCATAGGTAGCTATAGGATCTTTCAGAACAAAATACAACAACTTGAATGCAAAAAACATCACAGAATAATAGATCATCACATATATATATATACACAAATACATCACAGAGTATACAAAATGATACATGTCAAGTGGTATAGCAACCACAAAATACAAGTGAGTCAAATGAATATACATATCAGAGTAGCAAACCAAAAAGGACTACACAAAAATCTATAACAAAACGAGCTAGCAGAATAGAGTCCATGCGGAAGCAGAATAGGCTAAGTCCAAATGTACCTAACCTGAAACACCTCGGTCTGACCCGAGTATAAAATACACGGGTCGGTCTAGCTAAACAAATCAGTTAACAGAGATAAGCGATAATATGAGCATAAGGATAATGTGATAATATTCTAGAGTGAGAAGGGACAACTAAAGTGTATGATTACATCAAGTGATAATATGGTATCACTACACAAACATATAATCTCAAAAGAGATAAAATAACCCATGAAACGCTAAAAGTAGCGAGCCTCATATCATCGGCATTCATAAAACATCAAATAGGGTTTAGGTAAAGCTATGACGCCCCACCCCGAGACCCACATTAACAAAGAGTATTACTGGGTAATTACCGTCTACTAATGCAGAGAATAGGGCTAGATAGAAGCGACCATCTATAGCCTTGTCTTAAAAGCGACCATCTATAGCCTTGTCTTAAATATCTATTGAATATGTCGACAATGCCATTTTTTTTTGTCAAGTGGATCGACATATCCAATAAATACTTAATACAAAGCCATAGGTGGCTATAGGATCTATCAGAACAAAATACAACAACTTGAATGCAAAACACATGTTGTAAGCGTTTAAATATATAACTCTACCAATAGCTTTTGGGATAGCAGTAGGCATTAGGCCGAAGATGGGTATATCTTGTGTTATTTATTTCCTGCATTTATCTTTTTGCACTTTATTTTATCCGCTTATCTACAAAATAATTTAAATACCCCATTCGCCCCTCTCCGTCTAGGTTATATTACTCGATCCTACACTTATTTCCTTTACTAATAAGTCTTCTTGGAAATTTTGGGTGTATGTGATAGGCAAAATCAGAAAGATTTGAGATGTTTAAAGCTTGAAAGACACTAGTTGAAAATAAATCTAGTTGTAAGTTGAAGGTTCACATATCTAATAATGGCGATGAATTTATCTAGGAAGTTCCTCGATTTCTATAAGCAACATGGTATACAAAGGCATTTCACTAAACCTGGTGATCCCAATCCAATAGGGTTGCTGAAAGGATGAGTCAAACTCTACTTGAGAAGGATAGTTGCTTGAGATTAACTATGGGTTTCTCTAGAGATTCTTGGAATGAGGCTTTATCGTCTATGGTGCACACCATAAACCGAATTATATGCTCGGCTATAGATGGGAAGATTCCAAATGAGAAGTGGAGAGGTAAATCGGTGTATCTTGGTTATTATTGTGTTTTAATTGCCTTGTGTATATTCACCATACAGATGATGATAAGTTAGAGGCTAAAGCATATAAGGAATATTAATTGGGTATATGGATGGAGTAAAAGGGTATTACATTTGGAACCTAGCAGACAGAAAGATTATACATGCAAGACATGTTACATTTGATATGCCTGCAATATTCAAGCACAAGGAAGGTTTACCCACCGCATCTGGTTTAGATTTTGATAGGCTTGAGGAAATGGATGAATTTCCCACATTTTATCCTAGAAGTAGAGTAATAGCTGCAGATCAGATAGTGAAAAATGCAACTGATGAAACATCACAAAGTAGTCCATAGGTGTCTTCTAGTACTGTTGGTGATGTAGATGGAGTTGGAGGAAATTCAGGTCAAGGAGGAGCTATGATAAGTTTAGGCAATGTTGTATCTAATCGAGCAAGTCATGGGACTATTAGGCTCCATGATATGTATGGAGATTGGTAGTATGCAAAGCTAAGCCTAGACGATCAGTTTAATTATGACTTTCATGTGGTTCATGATGTGCCATTTGATCTTGAAGAAGGCATGAAGTCGATTGATTGCTCGAAGTGGATTTGCACTATGGAAAGGGAGTAAGAGTCTTTGAAGAAGAATAAGACTTGGGATATGGTACCGCCACCTCATGGAAACTAAACGATAGTTGCAAATGGATGCTCAAGGCAAAGGATGATGGGAGATACAAGGCCAAAGTAGTTGCTAAATGGTTTTCACAAAGGAAGGGAATGGAGTATGATGAGATTTTTTTCTCAAGTTTTCAAATATACCTCCATCCGTATTTTACTTAACACGGTTTCTACTCATGACTTGAAGTTGAAGCAACCTGATGTGAAAACCGCTTTCTTGCATGATGACTTGGAGTAGACCATTTACATTAAGTAGCCATAAGGATCCATTGTAAGTAAGAAAGAAGATTGGTTTTTCAAGTTGAAGAAGTCTCTTTATTAAATTAAGCAGTCGCCTAAATAGTGGTACAAGATGCTTGATTCTTGTATGCTTTCACAATGTTTTGATTCTAGTATCAAAGATGTAGATTTTTATTTCAAGCATTTAAAGAATGGTAATTAGGTGTATTTTCTCTTATATGTGGATGATATGTTAATATCTTCCAATGATAAAGCTGAAATTGATAAGTTATAGTTAAAATTAAAAGCACTGTTCGAAATTAAAGGCCTTGGTGAGGCAAGGTGTAACAACCCAGTTTTTAAGTAATAATCAACTTAAGTCAACAATAGTAATTTAATTATTTAATTGGGAATTTGGAGATTTATTTGGAAAATTGGTTTTTCGAATTACTTAGTTCAAAGGATCTAAATCATGAAAGTATAATATTTAAATTTTAAAATAAGTTGTAATGTTGAAAATGAATTTTATAAAAGTGCTATAATTGAAGTAAAAGAATTAATTTTGAAAAGAAGTGATTTTTATAAAAATTGGTATTTATTTAAATTAAATAGGATCTAGATTATAAATAAAAGATAATAAAAACAATATTTTTACTTTCTTTAATTGTAAGGCCCAAGATCAAGTACTCAAACCTAAATAACCCAAATCCATTATCATTATTCTAATTATTCCATATCTCGATTGTTCTAAAATCCTGATTCTTCACTCTCGTTTATAAAAGTAACTGTTAGTCCTTGAAATGATGGTTTTGATGACAACAACCTTAGGACTTGTTATAAAATATAAATACTAACGTTATGGTTTAGATATATATGTATATGCAGAATATAAACATGCAGGTACCAAGAATGAAGACTGTACAATATAGAGATACGAGACTGATGAATTTAAAGATCGAAGATATCAAGATTGAAGACTCATGAGTATCAAGAAATCAAGTTATCAAGAGTTCAAGATTTCAAACAGTACAAGATAACATAGTCAGTCTAGAATTATGTTAAAACCTCTTAAAAGCATTTACATCTTTATTCGAAATTTATTCGTGGAATGGAATCCACTTCGAGCCTGTTAAAGGGATGGAACCCTAGTGGGATGGAACCCACGACAATATCTAGTGGAACATATAGTGGTCCTATTTTGATATCCACTAATTTTATAAAAATGTTTTCCAAAAATATATCTCTTGTTTTTTAAAATGTTTTCAAAACGTTCTTTTCAAAAAAACATCTCTCTTGTTTGAAATATTTTAGCCTCAAAACTATTTTTATCATTTTTAATATTTTGATTTCAAAATTGTCCTTGTTTTTAAACCATCTCTTGTTTTAAATATTTAGCTTTAAAATATTTATATACTCAGATTTTAAATCACTTTATAGATTAAGATTATATATATTAAAAATTATTATCTAAACTCTTTTATATGTTTAAATTATATTCAAATATATATACAAAGTTTAGAAAATGTTTTGACAAATTATAGAAACCAATTTTAATAAGAAAATCAAAACATCAATTTTGCCTTGAGCATGTCGACATACCTCAACCCCCCATGTCGACATGGTGTCCGTTATTTTCAAATTTTCAAAAGAAGTGTCTATTTGTCGTATCCTTTCACGAATAGATATGGCTGTTGCTCTACTATAAATACCAGTAAGTTATAAACGAATATTTACCAGATTTTTATTTATTTTCTCTCCTCTTCATCTTCCACATTTATTCTAAAAGAATCCTAAACTATACTCTACCAAAATACCAAGTGAATCAAACTCTATTATCTCTTGTTTGATTCTCTGCCACTCTCTCCATAAGATCTCAGTGCTATTCAGAGTTATAGAATCTTTTGTAAATCAAACTGTTAGTAAAAGGTGCGGTTGAGCCTTGAAATCAATTGGGTGTGATTGTAGCCCCGGGAATCAATTAGGTGACCTTGTAACCTGGTTAAATCAAGAGATTTGCCCTGAACTCGAATACAGGAGGGTGTACCTTGTAGCTTTGAAACCGAGGGTGTAATCTGGGAGATTATTTTGAAAAGAAATCTGTACGATTATACGGGACTGGATGTAGGGTAACTCCGGACTAATATAAAATCTTGGTGTGTTCTTTCCTTTACTGCTTTTATTTAGTATTTGTATATGTGTCTGATTCTGTGATTATATCTGTGTTTGTGAATTGCATTTGTTAGTGTTTAAATTGAACAAAATTCAAAAAGATTTAAAAATACATAAAACACTATTCACCTCCTCTCTAGTGTTATTCCAGCCTTAAGATTCGTAATCCGCATTTCTAACATTTGGTATCGGAGCATTGGTTTTCAAAGTTTTCATAATCTGAATTTTGAAAAGTTTTTAAAATGGCTACCAACACTGGTTCTGTTAACACTATCACTAGTTCATTTGTAGAGGGTGAGTCTACTACCAGACCACCACTTTTTAATGGCAGTAACTATGCATATTAGGCATGTAGAATGAAAATATATTTACAGTCAATAGGATTAGACACTTGGAATATCACACAAACTGAATATTTTGAACCCACAACTAGTTTTGCACAGTGGACTGTTGAGCAAAAGAATATTGCACAAAATAATTCAAAAGCCATGAATATTTTATTTTGTTCACTTGATAGGAATGAATTCAATAGAGTATCTGATTGTAAGTCTGCATATGATATCTGGAAAACTTTGTGAGTTACTCATGAAGGAACAAGCAAAGTCAAACAGACCAAAATATCCATACTCACAAATCAGTTTCAATTATTTAAAATGAATTCTAATGAGTCCATTTCAGATATGTATAGTAGATTTCAGGAGATTGTGCATCTCTAATATCATTGGGAAAAAGTTTTTCTGAAGAAGATCAAGTCGGAAAAATTCTAAATTCTCTTACTCCAGAATGGGATCAGAAAACTCTTGCAATCGAAGAAGCAAATGAAATCAGTACGTTAAAGATTGAAGAATTGATTGGAAATCTAATGTCGTTTGAAGTACAAATGCAAGGGAGAAGAGATAGCAAGACATTCGAAAAGAAGTCAATTGCGTTCAATACATTAACAGATGGATCAGACTCGGGAAGTGATGATGATGAAGAAATAGCTCTCATGACAAAGAATTTTCGAAAGTTTCTGAAATACAAAAGGATGAACAACTTCAAAAAGAATGATCACAGGAATTCTGGAAATCATAATGAAATACCAAATCATGTCAAATGTTTCAACTGTGATGAACCAAGCCATCTCAAAAGAGATTGTCCGCATCCTGATAAGAAAAAGTTTCCAACAAGCAATGATTATACAAAGAAAAGGAAAAGAGCGTATACAGCTACACTAGACGATTCAGACTCAGACTCATCCTCAAGCGATGATGATCAGAAGACGGAAGATTCAAATATGTGTTTTACGGCTATTCATGATTCCGATGAACTCAGAGACACAAATCTAGAAAAAGGTACACGTTTACATTATATTGGTTGAAATTGTTTGCTTAAAATTGTTTGATTGTTTTTGAAATTATGTGTTGTTTGAATTTTAAATTTTTTATTTCTATTTTTAATATTATAATATTTTTTATTAAAAAAGTATTATTATATTTAATATTACTCCAGAAAATATATAGACATTAAAAATAATATATGTATATAGATATTAAAGTATATAGGAAAATATAAGTCACATGAATTCTCTGACCCATGTCGACATAGCCCTACCTATAATGTCGACATCCCTGTCAGAAATTTGAAATTCAAATTTGAATTCAAATCTTTGAATTTCCCTTCACCTTTTCACCAAACCCAATGTTCTGGAAAGGTACCTCTTGACCAGAGAACATGTATATTGAATATCTATTTATTTCCATTATCTTATCATACCTTTTCACTTTCATTTTAAACTTCAAACTCTCTTTCACTCTTTCAAACTTTCTACTCTCTTCAAAAATGGCTTCTTCAAGCACTCCATCCACAATGAGACTGTCTAAAACCATTAAAGAGTATCTCTATAATGATCTGGAAGCAATCAAGGCTTATATAAGCTATGCTAATTTCGGAAAAGTTCATACGGGAAAGTTTGCTATCTTTAGCGATTTCTCTACATATGAAATCAATACTCTTCTTGAAGAGAATCATATTCTTAGTCCTTTTGACAATTCTCAAAATGATTTTGTTTGTTACCCAAATCTTGTTAAAATGTTTTATACGAATTTGAATCCCGGTTTTTATGAAGGAAATGAAGATGAAATTTGGAGTAGTGTTAAAGGCACTAAAATTGTTTTAAATTGTGAAATTTTTGGCAACATTCTCAATTGCAAGAATTCGGGAATAGATCTTTCTACTTTTAATATTGATGAACATGATCGTGAGACATTTCATCACATTTTCGAAGGAGATGACAACTTTGAATTTAAAAATCGTAACTTTCATCCGAAAGCACGTATTTTCAATCTTCTTTTGCAACATACTATCACTCCTAGATCAGGAAATTTCAATAACCCAACTTTAAAAGTTTGTAAAGCTCTTTTTGCTATCTTTTGTCATTATGACATTAATTGGGCGCAAGTGATTATGGTTGAACTTCGTCTTGAGAATTCGGAAATGGGTGAGAATACCTTGTATCATGGAATCTATCTCACTCGGATTTTTAATTATTTTGGCGTTGATTACAAAAGGAAAGAATTTGTTTTAAGAAAAGTGTTTAATCAAGCCAACATTTCTCTTATGAAAATTCTTTTCATATTTCAACAATATGAATCTCTTGCCGAAAAGGATGAAAGATCGACACATGAAGATATGGAGGAAGAAGATGATGATGCAGAAGAAGGGGAGGAAATGGAAATTGAAGAAGATAATGAAGAAACCTCCTTGGAAAGTATTGAATATCCTACCAATACTAACAATCCTTCCAACAAAACTCTCCTCAAAAATCAAAAGATTATAGTGGAAAATCAACGGATTCTCAAAGATCCCTTAGTAAGAAATTGGATAAAATGTCCACTAATATGAACAAATTCTTTGCTAAAGTTGGTCGAAAACTTGGCTTATCATCATCCTCCTCATCCTCTAGCACATTCTAAGAACTAGGTTGTGATGTATTAGTTTGTTTTGTGTAAGCTTGTATTGTTTTATTATGTAGTATCTTATGTATCATCTCATCTACTTATAAAAATCATCTATCTTATGTTTTCCTATTCTTATCATGTCTCTGCAATAAATGTTAGTATAGTATATAAGTTTATATATATACATACTTATTCACAAAATAAATAAGACACATAAACCAACAGACCCATGTCGACATGCCTCTACTCCCCTATGTCGACATATAACTGTCAGACTTGGTTTTTTTTTAATTTTGAAATTAAAATAACTAACTCGTGTCTATTCATTTTAAATGAATTTATGCCTATTTAAACACATGTTTCTTCCAAAAATTTGTAATCTTTTCATTTCTACTTATCTCTATTTTGCATCTCTTCACTACTTATCAAAAATGGCTTCCTCTTCTCAAACTCTAAGTGATAATCTTGAAGAAACTCTCAATTCATTCAAGAATATACTTACTTTTATTCTCCACAATCAAAGGCACTTAGAACTAAGTCAAATGCAGATGATAAAAGAACAAGAGAAGCATTTCGATGCCCTCCGTTGGATGATTTCTGCCCTCAACAAAGATGATCTCGATGCAAATCCTGTAGGAACTTTGATTCAAGAAAATGAAGATTGGGAAGTTATTAAAAAGGATCCTATCTTTGGAGAAGAAGGATGGGTTGAAGTTCCTAGAAATATTTGATCTCCTTATGGTTTGAATTGCAGTTTTTTGAATTGTGTGATTTGATTTGCTTTGATTTGATTAGAATTGATTTGGTTTGAATGGATTGTATAACATTGTATTAAACATAGTATATATTTATTGTGTTTAAACTTTCATATTTGTCATTAACTCATGTTATTTTATATATATATATATACTCCATCATAATTTGTCACAGGTACTCCAGTATAAGACTAAGGGGGAGTTATATAAATTTAGAATTAGTTTTTGTTGATGACAAAGTGGGAGAAGTATAAAATAGAGTAGTTAGGCTTAGATTAAGGGGGAGTTATAGTGAAGGTGAAGTATACTTATAAACATAGGTTGTCATCATCAAAAAGGAGGAGATTGTTAGTCCTCGAAATGATGGTTTTAATGACAACAATCTTAGGACTTGTTATAAAATATAAATACTAACGTTATGGTTTAGATATATATTATATGCAGAATATAAACATGCAGGTACCAAGAATTAAGATTGTACAGTATAGAGATACAAGACTGATGAATTTAAAGATCGAAGATATCAAGATTGAAGACTCATGAGTATCAAGAAATCAAGTTATCAAGAGTTCAAGATTTCAAACAGTACAAGATAATGTAGTCAGTCTAGAATTATGTTAAAACTTCTTGAAAGCACTTACATCTTTATTCGAAATTTATTCGTGGAATGGAATCCACTTCGAGCCTATTAAAGGGATGGAACCCACGATAATATCTAGTGGAACATATAGTGGTCCTATTTTGATATCCACTAATTTTATAAAAATGTTTTTCAAAAATATATCTCTTGTTTTTTAAAATGTTTTCAAAACTTTCTTTTCAAAAAGACATCTCTCTTGTTTGAAATATTTTAGCCTCCAAAACTATTTTTATCATTTTTAATATTTTGATTTCAAAATTGTCCTTGTTTTTAAACCATCTCTTGTTTTAAATATTTAGCATTAAAATATTATATACTCGGATTTTAAATCACTTTATAGATTAAGATTATATATATTAAAAATTATTTTCTAAACTCTTTTATATGTTTAAACTATATTCAAATTTATTTACAAAGTTTAGAAATTGTTTTGATAAATTATAGAAACCAATTTTAATAAGAAAATCAAAACATCAATTTTGCCTTGAGCATGTCGACATACCTCAACCCCCCATGTCGACATGGTGTCCGTTATTTTCAAATTTCAATTTTCAAAAGAAGTGTCTATTCGTCGTATCCTTTCATGAATAGATATGGTTGTTGCTCTATTATAAATACCAGTAAGTTCTAAACGAATTTTTACCAGATTTTCATTTATTTTCTCTCCTCTTCATCTTCCATATTTATTCTAAAAGAATCCTAAACTATACTCTGCCAAAATACCAAGTGAATCAAACTCGATTATCTCTGGTTTGATTCTCTGCCACTCTCTCCATAAGATCTCAGTGCTATTCAGAGTTATAGAATCTTTTGTAAATCAAATTGTTGAGTAAAAGGTGCGGTTGAGCCTTGAAATCAATTGGGTGTGATTGTAGCCTTGGAAATCAATTAGGTGATCTTGTAGCCTGGTTAAATCAAGAGACTTGCCCTGAACTCGAATACGGGAGGATGTACCTCGTAGCCTTGAAATCGAGGGTGTAATCTGGGAGATTATTTTGAAAAGAAATCCGTACGATTGTACGGGACTGGATGTAGGGTAACTCCGAACCAATATAAAATCCTAGTGTGTTCTTTCCTTTACTGATTTTATTTAGTATTTATATCTGTGTCTGATTTTGTGATTATATCTGTGTTTGTGAATTGCATTTGTTAGTGTTTAAATTGAACAAAATTCAAAAAGATTTAAAATACATAAAACACTATTCACCCCCCTCTAGTGTTATTCCAGCCTTAAGATCTGTAATCTGCATTTCTAACAGTAACCATATTTACACACTAATATGACCTGATGCTATTTTCTCTTCCTCCTCTTCTAACTTATCAAATAAATCTAATTAATTACCATAATTCCTAGCTTATAAATATACATTTCTCAATGACAATCTATACATAATGTAACAAAAAAATAAACGGTTCAATTGACTTTCGAAATGTTGGGGCGTGTATTCGTAAGAGAGGATGAAGCAGTAAATAGATGAGTGTTCCACTCACACTGTCTATGTTTAATCATATAACTATATACATACTTTTATGCATGAATTAGTGTGTTTCTTGGCTGTAAAACAATATGGAGCTAATGCGAAATCGATTGAAGTAAGGTAAGAGAGTTGCTTGGAATATGCGAATAACTAGTAGCTATTGTCGTCGATCGATTGACCGGTGGTCGTGACCGATCGAATGTGACTGAGTGCCATCACCAGTGCATTTTCATGCTTTTGTGTGTGTCAATGGGTGTCTGTGTGGGTGTTTGGGTTTATATTTGTGAGCTGTGTACGTTTATACAAGTGGTATCATACTATTGTCTTGAGCTTTCTTCTTTTGCTGATGAGAATGAAGTCATCTTCCTTCTTGAATTTCATTTGTTTGCTAATCTTTGTTACACTACATATTTTCATTAATACAGTCTCTATATATAAATGTGTTGTGTACTTATGTAGAAGAATGGGTGGAAGTATACATCTAGATACTACTATGTTTGTAAGTATAAGTCTAGGAATACAAAAGAGATGAAACTTAGCGCGTGAGTGAAAATAATAGTATCCATATTTATATAAATATAAAAAAATTATTAAACTAAGTGAACATATGTATACATTTATTTATTAGAAATAACCGAATTGTAATATATGTATGTTTATAAATTAATATGATTTTTAGTTTATTCCAGGCTATACACGTTGCTTTCGAGGAGAATGTGCATGGTGTGTGTATTGGGTAGCCTGCGTGTGTATGTGTATGCATCAGTGTGTGTGCATGATCTGGTTATATTCATTTTCAGTCATGTTGTTCTTTGCAATGCCGGTATTTCCATTATTGCTTGTTCATTTATATTTATTTGTTAGTGTGGGGTACTGGGTTATATATGTTTCTTCATACCTGTATGTCTTGATTTTACATCCCTTGCTGCTGCCACATAATTTCTTACGTGTATAGATGTATATAGATGATGAATTTATCTATGTACTACCATTTTAGTTTCACCAGTGTTTCTTCTCTACTAAACTAACTTTGGTTACAAACACAGTTCAAAGTCTATTAAGTTAATAAAGTAAGTTCAATTTTATTAATTAAATAGTGTTTGATTGTTACTTTATAAAAGTATGAAATTTTAATATATATATATATAATATTTGGTTTTATAAATTATTTATGATCAAAAATGAGTTATTTAATATATTTAATAAATATTTAACCACTACTTATTAAAGATTGAGAAATTGATTATTATTTGTAAATAATAAGTTTACCATTGGGTTTATTTCTTGTTAATATATGTATACCTGTTCATTGTTCATTTATGATTATTTATATTTTTATGTGATAAATATCATGTTCATGATTTTAATAAGAATTGATTTAGTTATTTATAATTATATTAAATTTGGATAATCTATTTAATAGTTTTAGTGATTATTATTAATGTACATTAATTTTATATATATGAAATAATTTATATATGAAGTGCTTAGCTCTATAAATTATTGTGGAGTATAAAGATATTGACCATCTCTTTGTATTTACTTTTTTATACAAAAATATATGTTGTGAATGTTTCGTTATTAAGTATTTATTCATTTATTCATACTTATTTCGATAATCAATTTAATATTAGTTTTCGCTTTATGATTTCATATCTGCTTTATATTGATTCTGATCATATGAGTGATTCACCATTGATGTTAATTTGGTTGAGCATTTAATATGATATGGTGAGGACATCCTTTGTTATGATTTAGTGTTTATTCTATGTGACGAGAAATCTGAATAAACAAAGTTATAATACCATTTGGGATAGGGCATTCGGTAATATTTCTCTGGTTATTCTTTAGACTCGTTATATAGAATATTGAGGGGCGAGTGTGACATGTGAGCATTGAATAAACGGACTAGTAACAAGCGGTGGTATGGGACGTCGTTGTGTTATTTCTTCAGTTATTCTTTGCTCATGGATGACACTCAATACGGGGTATGTTGCATGCAATACTCGTTGTATTGAGTATACTTAAAGTCATGTAACGATCATTGTATGTATTCTATGTGTTTGTCTACCTTTGTTTAGCTCCCTTTATGGCTCAGGAGTAAACCAGATTGGCTAGTTTCCACCTTGGCAGTATGATCGTGGGGTCACACCCCAGATCCATGATACCATTATTGTATATAATATCGGATGCGCATCATGGTAGATAGATAGGTGCTCATAGCCTTTTTGTGTCGCTTAGGTCAGCAGTCTGTTGCGTATAAGGGCAAAGCAGGGTCGTAAGTGAGGCTAAGCATTAACGGGCCATTGGTGGATATGTGTCACGATTTCCATCGAGGTAACTAAAGTTTATGAATAGATCTGGCTACATATCATATGGCATAGTAGAACCTGGTTTCCTAGAGTGGGCATACGACCATCAATCTCCCATCTGGTTTCGGTCCATATGAACCAGTGTTGTAGGAATAGATTCGTCTACATAGCATATGGCATAGTAGACCTTAGGTTACTAGAGCGGGCATACGGCCATCAATCTCCCATCTGGGTTTAGTTCAAGTGTGGTAAATAGGCATATATGAGATGAGATTATGCATAAGACAGTGTCTAGAGTATAGTCAACCTCATATCCTTCTTTGGCGGACAGCTTACTTGTTATTTATTATATTCGGGCATTGTTATGAGCTGGCTCGGATCTTTCTTATTGATTTTAGAGATTTGATGTTTATATTTTATAATATGAGATTGAGAGTGTATTTCTTCTTGCTAGCCTGATATACTTAGTGATATCTCACTTATTGATGTTTTACGGATTTCGACGATGATTTCAGGATATATATGATTCATCCATTTGTGTTGACTTCATGATTTTCGATGTGATGTGTTTCTATATGGGTGATGACATCTTTTGATATTAGATCTAATCATTTTATATGGTTTAAGATATTTAGGAGATATGATGCCTTGAGGATTATTCTATATTTATATATATTTTGACATGTTGTCTGATGACTTAAGTATCTTTGGTAGTGATACCATATCATTCTTCCTTCTTATATTCTATCATCATACTTATGATTCTCGATTAGACATAGTCTGATCTGTGTGTTATTTTATAATACTCGAGTCAGTCCGAGAAATTTCAAGTACAAGGACAACATGTCCAGCATTTATTTTATTTGGCTTAGTGGAGATGTATATTAGGATTATTGTATGATACATATATGACATTATGTTACTGTATATATCAAACATTGAATTGTATATTGATTATTCATCATATAATATTGAGATGGATTACAGTTGTGATGTTTGTACCATTACATTATTATTGTATAATATATTATATTATGTTATGTTATCGTTGTGATTGACTCTGTGTTCTGTGTTATTCACTGTATATTATGTATTGTTCTATCCTAGAGGCACACTTGCCTATTGCTTTGTATTGATACTATGTACATATAGGATAGTTATATATGTGATGTTTTAATGAATACCACTGTTAGTCCAAGGAAATATTCACGTGTGTACCCCATACAGCCTCATTCTCCTTATTGTCCGATAGTATTACTCAGTAATACTCTTGGATAGTATGGGTATGGAGGTGGGGTGTTATATAAAGAAAACTTTAGGAATGGAAAATAAGAGATATAGAAAGCTTAGACTTGTGAGGCTCACTCAAAAGGAATACATTCAAAAGGTGCTTAATCAGTTTAGCATAGAGGGAGCAAAGGCAATTAGAACATCCATGCATTATACATACAACCTTCTAGTAAAGGCTTTCCAATCTCAAAGAAGGACAAGGCCTACATGGAGAAGCTGTCTTCTGCAAGTGTAATTGGTAGCTTGAAGTACATTATGGTGTGCACTAGGCTTGATATTACTTAGGTAGTTGGATTGGTTACTATTTATATATGGAAAATCCAAGAAAATCGCACAGGTGAGCAGTAAAATGCATATTCAAATATCTCAGGCCGAGGAACACTATATATGGGCTTCCTTTTAGGGCTAAGATAGAGATTCAAGCTTGGTTGGATTTTGTAAATCTAATTATGCTAGGGATAGAGATCGAAGGAAATCAACCTAAGGTTACGCATTTACTCTCATAGGAATATATATTAGTTAGAAAGAAAGGTTGCGGAAGATAGTTTCTTTATCTACTATAGAGGCAAAGTTGATAGTTGCTATTGAAGCAGCTAAGGAAGCACTCTACTTGAAGAGGTTGATGTGTGATTTGGGCTTCATATATGATGGGATATTAAAGAGTTGTGACAGTCAAAGTAAAAGTCATGTAGCTGAAAAACTAGCTTTAAGCTCAACGATAAAGCATATGGAGGGTGATAGAATATTTTCTTTTTTTGATGAATGAAGAGAAGTTAATTCATCTTCAGAATGTTCATACAGAGGAGAATGCAGCAGTTTTTTTTTACCAAAACCATGCTTGTTGCAAAGTTCGAGCATTTCTTAAAGTCGATTCGCCTATTGATATGTTATGTGCCACATGGTGGCACATCGGAAGAGTGGGTTGGTTGATGGTGACATTTGTTATCATTTTGACATTGGAGACTGACAGGTCCTACTTACATGGTGAGGGTACTTTCAACTCCAATATTGGCAAGCGCTTCCCTTGTTAGAGTTTATTGATAAAGTGCAATGGGTGATCGCCATGCTTAAGCTCATTGAGGAAGTATACGTAGTGTCATATCCGAGATTTCTTAGAGTATGAGGTTGTAGGTAGAGTTGGACAGCTTGTATGGAATATAGTATCAAGGTGGAGATTGTTAGAATAAGTGATGCAATATTTCCGGATTGAAGAAGAAGGTGCTATGATCACATGGGTGAAGACGACACATTATATGGAGAAGCAAAGAGGAGTAAAGAAGATACAATGGAGGGGGAAGCGTGCTAGAAGCCTATACCTGAAGCTATAGGCTTCCAATCGACTGGTGGCAGCCATCAATCGATTGGAATCCCTTTCTAGTTAACTGGCAGAGCCACCAATCGATTAAATTTTGCATGATTTTTTACCCAAGCAGAGCTCTGTGTTCATAGTCGATTGGAAATTCCTTCCAGATGACTATACCAAAAATTTGATGAGAATTTCTAATTAATTGGATCAATGAATCCTAGAGCAACTAGTTTCAAGGTTCCATGGGTCTTTTCGTCTTTTTCGAGTGTTTTAGAGTTTTCGTAGTGGATTTCTTTAGAGATTGTGATCCAATGGCAAAGGATATTCATGACATTACAAATAGATCTATCTAGGGTTTATTGATGTAAGAAGAAAAAGAAAGAAAAGAATATGTGATCATAACTAAAGATGATTTTGTTTGTTCTTCTCCAATTTGGTTTAGCATCCATAAGCAATCTTGTCATTATTTTCTCTCAAAAAGTAATAAAATCTCCTCTTTTCAAAGCGAATGTCACTTTCTTGTGATAATGGAACCACTATAAATATGATGCCTTTATTTTTCTATTTTTTGCATCCATGATATGTGATTGATTTTGGATATTATTTTCTGTTATTTCTACTTCATCAACATGATCCTGATTATAGTTTCCACCGCATTTAAGGCGTTGAATTGAATTTATCCCTAATACGAACAATTATTGAAACATGAAATAATGGAAAAAAAATGTAAAATAACATCATGTGTCAAATTCATAACTTATATGTATAATATGATATATATATATAAGAAATTTTCTAAAAATGGCAGAAATAGTTACCCCTCGGGAAGAAGGTGTTTCTGGCCAAAAATTGCCTGACATTGGAGCAAATTTAGACCGACATAGCAGATTAGAGAAAAATAAACATTGAACTTGGTCTAAAATTGTCCAAGAAGAATCGTTACACATAGAAGAACGAGTGGAATTACAATACTAGATTCCAAAACCAAAAGAAACAAAGCAAAGAGCAGTTATAACACATAGAAGAGAAATGGAGAAGAAGTATTATATCATTGACTTTTGGTTAGTGTCCATATTATTTATAGTTTCAAATTTACATTACCGAGTATGGTAACCTCAATCTTAATAAAAGATAATTCAAAAACCAAATGGTATTTATGTTGCATAGTTTTAAGCAATTAAAGATTTTGACTGAATATTAAATTCAGAGTCTTACACTTATAACTCCAAAATTATCATCATCAAAAAGTGGACCCTCGGTATGGTATTCGATAAAGAATATTTTTGATTGTTCCCCATCTGAATTGAACTGCATGACTTGAATTTGGAACTCTGGGATCAAGAAGCAATATATCGAATTGCTAGTGTAATTGGAATCCCCATCAAATTGGACAGATACATTGAAAATGTGGACAAATTGAATTATGATAAAATATTAGTAGAAGTTGACTTCAAACCAAAGTTTGATACAACAGTAGAAGTGGAATTTTATAATGGTACACTTAAAATAATGCATGTTGTATATGATTGTATACCACCTAGTTGCAACTACTATGAAGTATTTGGACAGTGGGTTCCAAAAGAGAAAAAATGGGTTTCAGGGAGTAAAAGTACTATAAGCCAGGATGATATAGCACATCAACAAAAAACTTTTGAACAATGTAATTTAGACAAGGTGTCTACTAAGGGAATGCAGGAAGTTTAGGAATGTAGAAGTCATAATGGAACATTACCTGATAGGAACCCAACCACCACTCAAGGACGTATCAAGCTCACCAACAAGTTGAACCTCTTTAGCAACATCAACATCAGAAAGATAAAGCATGTACAAGTGGAGTCAGAACTAAAGAGGAACAACACGATCCTAAGATAGAAAACAACAATGAACATGATGCATGCAACAAATCATAAAATATGGACGATGAAAGTGATGACATGTTTGAACCAATAATTGATGATTTTTAGGAGATAGTTATAATAGAAAACTTGGCAACAAACATTGAAGAAGATGCAAAAGAACCTACTGAATAACAAGTGGAACAAACATTGAAGAATACATACAGGAGTTAACGTTCCAAAGTCAAACCACTAAGAAAGAATCATTCCAACCAAATACTTCTCCTAAAGGAAAATTAGGAGCAAGGTAGAAATAAAATGACTTTGATCACTTGGAATGTGAGAGTAATGAATGAGGAAGCAAAAATGGCAACCATCATTTAACTCCTTCAGAAATTCAAACTAACTATATTGGGCTTGCTAGAAACAATGTTATCCATGAGTAGATTACATGTCTTTTCTGATAAATTACAAGCTAACTGGCAATGCATACACAACAATGATCATCATACAAATTGTAGAATTCTCGTTGGATAAAATAAATAAGTTTGGAATTTATTAGAAAAGTCCAAAACTGAACAACATATTACTACTATTGCTACTAATTCTGGTAGTTTTTAAATGTATATAATAGTAGGGTATGCAAGTAATTTATATGCAGAAAGAGAGAAGCTGTGGGAACATATGATAGCAACCTCTCAACTAGTAGATAAGGTATGGATTCTTTTAGGAGACTTCAATAATATACTAAATTATAAAGATAAAAAAGGAGGCAACCAAGTAGCATTCTCACACATAAGAGGTTTCTCTAACTACTTAATGCACCATGGATTAGTAGAAAACGTCATTATAAGGCTTCCAAGTCACATGGAGAAGAAGAGGAATTGCAACCCACTTTGGAAAAATGCTCATTAATGATAAATTATTGAATGCTTTCAACAATTTAAAAACAATGGCATTATCATTTCCCCTGAGCGACCATACTCCTTTTTCAACACAGTTTTAAAATAATTAGGTCAACAAAGGTAGACCATTTAGATAAGTAAATACAAGGCATAATATAGAAGCAAACAGTATACGAAGATGGAAAAAATAAAATGTCTCTATATTACTATTTCAGTTGATGTACATAAGTATTTATATATAAAAATTCCTACTGTTACAAGAAGTCCAATTCCTATACCGGTGAATCGTTCCATACTATATGGATCTCAAGCTAAAGACTTGGTAAACTTCTACACTCCCCCTCAAGTTGGAGAGCATATGTTGAGGACTCCCAACTTGCCGAGCATCTCCAAGCATTGCAATTTAGCTACTGGTTTGATAAACACATCAGCAAGTTGATGGTGAGATTTGACATAAGCTGGCTGAACTACTTTTGACAAAATCTTCTCACTAATAAAATGGCAGTCAATTTCTATATGTTTCATTCTTTCATGAAACACGGGATTTGAGGAGATATGAATTGCCGCTTGGTTATCACAATAAAGTGCAGTTGGTTTATGAGAAACAATTACAAAATCATTCAGTAAATCCCTTAACTAAACAATTTTTGAAGCACCAATAGCCATAGCTCTATGTTCGGCCTCCGCTGAAGATCTAGAGATTGTGCTTTGTTTCTTGCTATGCCATGACACTGGTGCATGTCCAATGAAACAACAATATCATGTTGTAGAATGCCATGTGTCTGAACAGCTCGCCCAATCCGAATCACAATACATCTTTAGTTCTAAAGAATTGTTTGATGGCAATAAAATACCTTGACCTAGTGCTCACTTTATGTATCTAAGAATTTGAATTACTGCATCATAATGGGGCTGTCTGGGTTGACTAACAAGTTGACTAAGTCGATTTACTGAGAAAGTTATATTAGGCCTAGTAATTTGTAAAGAAAGAAGTCTACCAATTAGCCTTCTGTAAATAATGGATCGGAAAACAAAGGACCTTCATATTTGGAAAGTTTAATATTATGATCCATAGGAATATCAGCTAGTTTTGTATTTAACATGCCAACATCTTCTAAAATTTCTAACACATATTTTCTTTGTGAAAGAAAAATTCCAGTATTTAAAGTACCAACTTCGATGCCAAGAACAAACTTTGGTGCTCCCAAATCTTTGATATGAAATTTGCTATTGAGAAAGAATTTCGGTTTCGAAATTACCAAAGGGTTATTTCCTGTTATAATCATATCATCCACATAAAGTAATACAACTGTGATTGAATTCGAAGATATTTGAGTGAATAATGAGTAGTCACATTTAGATTGAGAGAAACCATCATCAATTAAAGCTAAAGAAAATTTTGCAAACCATTGTCTTGAAGCTTGTTTGAGCCCATAAAGGGACTTGCGAAGATGGCATACTAAATTCTCCCTCTGTCGAGCAAGACCAAGAGGAAGTTTCATATAGACTTTCTCCTTGAGATCGCCATGGAGAAAGCATTATTAACATCAAGTTGACGAAGAGACCATTTTCAAACAGCTGCAATAGATAGAAGAACAGTAGTCAATTCTGCAACTGGTGCAAAGGTGTCTTGATAATCAATACCCTCTAATTGGTTGTATCCCTTTGCTACCAGTCATGCTTTTAAACGTTCTATAGAACCATCAGCTTTATGTTTGACTTTATAAACCCATTTGCACCCAATTGCATTTTTGTGAGGAGGCAAAGGAATAATGGACCATGTATTATTATCGAGCATTTATTTCTGTATCCATCGTAGCTCTCCAAGCAGGATTTTTTACTGCCTTGGAAAATGAGAAGGCTCAACAATAAATGAAATAAGAGGAACAAATTTATGGTAATTATGAGAAAGTTTAGAATAACATAAAACTTGTTC
Source organism: Allium fistulosum (assembly GCA_030737815.1). Classification (NCBI taxonomy): domain Eukaryota; kingdom Viridiplantae; phylum Streptophyta; class Magnoliopsida; order Asparagales; family Amaryllidaceae; genus Allium; species Allium fistulosum. Next base: position 15,760,051 of record JASFAW010000014.1, read on the forward strand.
AATGGGGTGAGATATACCTATCTTTGAAGAGGGTGGATTGGAGATAGCAAGCGAAGTAGCAAGAGGCAATGGTGATCTTTCAAATAATGAGTACGTTTTGTGTCACGTTTGGAAGGAAGGACTTGGCAATCATTTGGAAGAGGTGGAATACTAGAGTGTTGATGATGAACAAGTGGAGGCAAAGGTGGTAATGGTGGATCAATAGATAATGTTGTAAAGGAAGGCGATGGTGGGTTGATGGTATTAGGCTCATTATTATCAGATGTGAATTGAGTGTATGGTGATAAGAAAGGAGAAGTTGAATCTAAAATAGAAATTGAGGGGTTTGGAACTTCAGCTGGTGATGATGATGGATTAAAGGGTGGTGCTACAATATCAAAAGGGGAATCGTCATCATTGTTGATGGGTAGCATGTGAATATGTTTAGGAGGACCAGGGGTTATACGAGAAGAAGATGATTTGTCAAACGGAAATGAATTCTCAAAAAATAGGACATCCTGTGAAACCAATAAACGATTAGATTCCAAGTAATAAACCTTATAGCCTTTTTGAGTATATGAGTATCCAAGAAATACACAACGTTGTGCACGGGCTGAAAATTTATCACGGTTATGAGTAGAAGTAGCAACAAAACATAAACATCAAAATACTCGAAGATGGCCATATTTTGGTGGTTTTCCAATAAGCCGTTCAGACGGCGTTTTGTGTAACAAAACTGATGAGGGAAGACGATTAATCAAATAGGTTGCAGTCAAAATACATTCGCCCCAAAATTTGATTGGAAAATTTGCTTGAAATCGTAATGCTCTAGAAATGTTAAGCAAATCACGATGTTTTCATTCAACAACTCTGTTTTGCTGAGGAGTGTTTACATAGCTAGTTCTATGATGAATACCATGACTAGAAAAAAAATTGATGCAAACTCATAAATTATGTACCACTATCAACTTTGAACGCCTTTGATTTTTCGGGAAAATTGAGTTTCAACAAATTTGAAGAAATTTGGCAGCACAATCATGATATCAGATTTGAAATGTAAGAATATACCCATATATAAATACTATAATCATCAAATATTGTTAGAAAATATTGTGCACTGGACAAAGGTTTTGTTTTATAGCCACCCTATATATCACAATGAATCATATCGAAAATATTATTTGAAATTGACAAACTAATAGCAAAAGGAATTCGAGTTTGTTTTGCCAAAGGAAAATTTTCACAAGACTGAGACAAATTATTGGAAGACAACTTAATATTGTTATTCAAACGACTTATTCATTTGGGAGAAGCATGACCCAAACATTTATGTAGTAAATCAAAGGAGATCACTGTGGAAATAGCGTGATAAGGTTGTTGTTGTTGTTCCAACAGGTAAAGACCATAAATTGCCTACCCGCTCTAATCCTCCTCTTCGTGGATAGATCCTGAAAATAACAAAGTTCTAAAGAAGAAAAAATGAGCTGAGCAATATAAGGAAACAAGCAACTTGCTGACTGAGATAAGATTAAAGCCATAAGAAGGTATGTACAAAACATCCCTTAAAATGAAATCTGAAGAAATTTTTGTTGTCCCAATATGTGAAATAGAGGCATGTTGACCAATTGGTAACTTAACAGTGATAGGATTACGAATGGGTTTGGAAGAGTAAAGAAGTGCTAAATCAGACACCATGTGATCTATTGCGCCAGAATCAATAACCCAAAAAATAGTGGAGTTTTTATCGGGATAAAATAAGTTTTGTTATCTGCTATATTAACAGTGGACCGTGAATTACCAATTTTGAGCAACAATTGTTGAATTTGCTCAGGAGTCAGATAAGGCATATTTGGATGACAACTGAAGATGGAGATCTCTTATGAGGCATATGGTTAGGCGGATAACCATGAAGTTTATAACATCGATCAATAATATGACATGTTTCCTTGCAATTTTCACAATATGGACGACCTCGAAGTGGTTTTGAAACATCAGAAGATATATTAGTAAGAGTTTCAGTGGAACCATTAGAGGAGGATTTTGGAAGTTTGACGCGAGATGCCGCCATTGCTACAGATTCGGTAGAAATTGTTGGAGCATTTAATATTGCACATTGTTGCTCTTCTTGGATCAAAAGTGCATATGCATGATTGATGTTTGGTAAAGGATACATCAAAAGAATGTTGCAACGAGAAGAGTTGTAAGCATCAGGCAATCCCATTAAAAATTGAGTAAGTTGTTCTTGTGCAAAGTAGAAATGAAATTGTTTTAGAGAACCACATGTGCAAGTGGGCAATTCAAGCAAGAATTTTTTTTATCCCAAGGAGTTTTTAGTTTAGTAAAGTAAGTAGCAATGGTAAGTGAATCTTGAGTGCAAAGAGCAATATCGCGGCGTAACTAATAAATTTTGGGAGCATTAGACTAAGCAAAAGGTCTCGAAGTTGAGTCCAAACCGCAGCAACATCAGTGACATAGATAGCACTGTCACAAATCTCCGGAGAGAGAGAACAGAATAACCAATATTTGAACAGGGCATTACAATGATCCCATATAGCAAAATCAGGAGAAGAGGAATCGGGTTTTTTAATGGATCCATCGACAAAGCCAATCTTATTCTTTGCACTGAGGGCACTACGAACACCTCTACTCCAAGTAGCATAGTTAGTACCTACAAGGGGTTGAGATACTAATGACATACTTGGTTGATCATAATTATGCAGATGGAGAGGATTGGATGAACTGAGATCATCAGAAGACATTTTGAAACTGTTAATGAGAGATAATTAAACCACCATTGCTCTGATACCATATAGAAGCAAACAGTATATAAAGATGGAAAAAATAAAATGTCTCTATATTACTATTTCACTTGATGTACACAGGTATTTATATATAGAAAATTCCTACTGTTATAAGAAGTCCAATTCCTATACTGGTGGACCATTCCATATTATATGGATCTCAAGCTAAAGACTTGGTAAACTTCTACACAAAACTAAGGGGGATATCACCAAGCAGTGCAGTGACCGGAGTCATGAATAAGACAACTTTGAGGAGATTACATACACAACCTTATATTCATGTTAAAAGCAACAAAAATGGAGCTAAAGAAATGGAATAAGCAAAGAGAAAGGCAAGACAATACCATGACTAAACTTGAAGAGGAATATAATGAGCTTTACAATAAGTCGATGGTGATCCTTCTGATGTACAAGTGTGTGGTAGTATGCTTGATAAAAGTATGCAATTACAAAATATGATGCAGACCCATTATGCTAACTGCAGATAGCAATCAAAAGTGGTCTGGCTAACACATGGGGACAGAAATTCAAGGTTTTTCAATGCAAAAATGTGAATGAGAAGATAGAGAAATAGCATACAAGCACTACTAAATCATATTGGAGAACTATTATACAGCGAGGACACAATGGAGATAGGCTATTCAACAGTATACTGAATTATACAATGCAACAAGTCCTACCAACTACTTACCTTAAACTATCAATGATAAGGAGATTAAAACAGCACCATTTTAAGTTCCTGATGATGAGTCTCCTAGACCAGATAGGTACACTGCAAAAGTTTACAAATTACATTAGTAAGAATACAAGGAATTATTTACTATAGTAGTGAAGGAAGTGTTCAATACAAATAAACTACATTTGGGACTAAATTACACTTTCATTATGTTGGTGCCAGAAAAAGATAAGCCTGCTCCTATTATTGACTATTGGCCTATAACTTGCTGCAATGTGTTTTACAAAATGATATACAAAAATTATACGTTTTAGAATTAAATGGTTTCTAAATATATAATATCAGGTGCTAAGTCTGCTTTTATTCCCACCAGATCTATTGCTAAGAGTATTTTATTATCCCATGTATTGACTTGGTAGAAAAGAAAGGTGCAAGATATTTCCACCAACTCTCTTTATAAAAGTAATACTAAGCCACCATCTTTTTGCTTATTCTTTTTGCTCCTCTTCTCTTTGGTGTTTGCCGACCTACTCCACCCCCGAACCCTATAGCCAACCATCTATTTAACCATGTTAAATACATACACTTTGAAACAACCTACCATCTAGGACGTCCTGATCCACGTCTAAAAGTGGCATTGGCATCGCGGATGCTGTTAACGGTGGATCGTTTTGCGGTAAAATAGAAAAAATCATATCACAGAGTATCTACAATATTCTCACTTTCTAAAGCTCGTGGTAGAAGGAATAAAATATACAAATCAATAATATAATCCCAGAAAAATAAAAGCAATGTAGTACCAAATAAACTCCAACTACAATATTTCTCTATACTGGTAACGAAAAACAGTCTAATGTCTAGGAATAGTTGAATAAAATAGTAGATAGCTAACAGATAAACAAATGAACATGTCCATCGCATAATCATGTCTCCAAGCCACCATCGGTCATCTCTATCGACCTATCAGATTGCTAAATAAAAGAAAATTATAGAAGCAATGAGACACACATCTGGTGAGTGAAATGCATCATATAATTATATAACACTAATAAGCTAGTAAAACAATATTTATGCTCGAACATCATACTTACCTGTGTCACTTGCACCCAACAAGTCAACTAACCATGATATGATGCCATAGTAACATCATATCCTAAGGACTCAATGGAATTTATACTGGGTCTAATCATATGCATACGTTTAAGCTCAAGTGTCTAAAATTGTATGCCTAAACAACTAAGGCACAATTGGATCCAAAGTCCTAACTCATCTTCACCTAAACTTATGCGCACTATTGAGATCAAGTCCTAACTCGTGTGCCCAATAGTTGCGATGCTATTAAGCTCAAAGTCCCAACTCATCATTGCCTAACTTATGTACACTATTGAGCTTATAGTCCCAACTAATGTACCGGAAACTATGACACTATTGGGCTTAAAGTTCCAAATCTCTATCATTGTACCCACCGAAGTGCACTTGTGTAACGACCTAGAATTTTGGACCATTCGCGTCCATTATAAGTGTATAGGTAGACACTCATGCCGGAGTTGAATTGCTCAAAATACCGCGTTGTTAATTTAAATTTGGCAAAACTGAACATATACAGTAAATAAATAATCACAGATCACAGACACAGAGTAATAAGTGCAGCGGAATTAAAAGAGATAGTAGTTCATGAAGCTACTATATGAATATATAAAATACATCAGAGTTTAACTAGATACAACGGAAGAGTAACAGATACAAATCAGAATACATCACTGGAATCATCGAATATCTGAAAGCTGGATAGATAGCTGGATCTCCAAGCGAAGCTCCAACTCCAAAGGTGAGTCTCGAAAGCTGAACTACTCAGTCTGACCCGAGCGTAAAGCAAAAACACAAGACACTCGAGTCAGGATTAACATTCTTATATTAATAAATCCAACTCAAGTGAAATAGCAATTGAAATACAAGTAACTCAAAGGATGTTTGGAATAACCATCCTTTAAGGATCCGTTAAACTATCTACTAGGTAGTAATGTACGCTAAGTAGATAATGTCTATCAGTAATATAAAGATATCAAAGTAGGGTTAAGCAGGGCCCATACACCTCTTAACCTGTTTATTCCCAAAAGCATATACAAGACCGTAGTTTCCCCAAAACCGGAAGTCACCAGAGGGCAATCCATATACTAAAGGTACAAATCAAAATCGTAGTGGTCGCGAATAGGATAATCAGTATGACAAGGTACATGAGGCGATACCAACTAGGATACTAGTAGTTGCGTGATCCGGACTGATGTTGGGCATAGCAGCTACTACCCCAACACCGCGAAACAACACTCCCATAATCGAGGGGTGCACCCAAATCGAATCACAAAAGTAATAGATATGGTAACGAAGAAGTGTGTCCGCTAGAGGTGGCGAACCTCAATGGCCCGGCGCGGCTCCTGTTTTAGTCATGTCAGGGGTCATCCAAAATCGTTCTCTTTCTTCAGTCAATGCGTTCGCCAAACCATCCACTTCATTCTGGATCAACACTCCGCGTATATTAGTTATTAAAGTGGTTTTCGGTATCGACAGAGAGTATGTCCATATCCGATCCTGGTCTCTTTAATAACTACGTATTATTACACCGATTGGTCGTTTAATATATCTCAGAAACCAAATCAATTCAATTTCAAATAGAAGTCGTAAATCAACATTTCATTTGTCTTTCAAAACCAATTTCCAATACTTACGTTTTAAAACTTCCAAATTCACAATTTCAAAATCTTATAATTCAATTTCAAATCCTTTTTAAAACAATTCAAATATTGATTCAAGTTCGTATATGAGTTTCATTCCGAAATCATTTAAATAAATTCTATTTAACATCCAAATCAATTTAAACTCATATATCGATTTCATTCAATATTCGTTAAGTTACTTTATCATTCAAAACAATTTCTATTAAATTTCCAATTCATTTAATCAATTCTTAAGTTCAACTTCATTAAAACAAAACTTACAATTTGAATTAAATTAAATTCATCAAATCAAATTCTTTAAATTTCAAGTCTTGCATTAATTTCAATAAATCGCATTTTATTTCTTTATAAAGAAATTCAATTTCATTTATTTACTTACTTAAATAATTTTCCAAAACTTAATTTTATTCATTTACGAGGTTCAAATTTACTTATTCAAAGTTCAATTTCTCTTATCAAAGAATTCAAATTTTTATTTAATTATCAAATAATTCAAGCTTATTTAATTATTAATTAATTCAAAAATTAATTATTAAATAATTTCAAAGTTTAATAATTTCAAACTTAATTATAATTTCAAACTTGATTATTAAATCATTTCAAAATAATAATATTTATTCAAATAAAATCCTTATCTTATTTTTATTTTTTTTTAAATCAAATTTTTGACCAATCGGTTTTATTTAATTTTCTATCTTAGTTCAAAGTTCAACTTTTGGGTATTTATCATTTCAACCCGATTCCAATTCAATTAAAAAAATCAAAGCATAACAGAGGGAACTTGCAGTGTGATAACTGGGATGGTGTCAAAGTAAATAAACAAGCAATAACAACAATCAATATCAATTCAATAATCAATTCAAATAATCCCGAAATAACCATATTAATTCGCATTGTTATTTGTACGAATTAATATAATTATTTCTAGAATCCACACTATCATTTCATGTAGATTAAAGATTATTACATTACGGTTTTCACTTTTCATCTATTTACCATTTCATACATCATCAGTTTAAGCAACATACAATTGATGGTTCAAGGTGTAGTTAACAATCCTACGTGTCAATAAATTTAACAGTTAAAGGGGTCATATTATACAAATGTCAGGTAATCAAATTTAACATTTTAATTATCCTATATCAAGTTCAATTTCATATTATTTATCAATTTACATTAACAGTTTAACGTCCAATATAAACATCAACAATCAATCAATTATCAGCCAAACAGTATTATCATTGCATAAATAATTAACAGATAATGGTGTTAGATGTCATAGGTGAACTGATACAGGTAATAGCATATATAACAGTGTAATTAACTAACAGCAGAATATTTCAATTGTCGTTTCAATTGAAATCAAATTTAATAAATAAAAGAACGTTAATCGTGAGTGAGTGCTCACCTTTCGAGGCTAGAGAATACAGAAGATGACACGGATACGCATACTGAAATTGAATTGCGAATCCAACCAACGAATTTGAAAGCAAAGCAAGATTGGAACGAGTAAGATGGACAAAGCTGATAAATTGGGAAACAATAACCAAAATTAGTTTGATAAAATAGCAATTATATATATTATTATTATTTCCATAAAATCAATATTTAATTTAAACAAATAAAAAACGTATATGTATAAAATAAAATAAAATAATAAAAAAAAATCATTGTTTTAATTAAGTACACGTATATATATAAACTCATCCAAAATTCTGAAATACAATTATACAACTTTTATAAAATGTATAACACGTATATATACTAGTATGCTATCAGCTAACCATATTTACTGACAGACTGAGGACTAATAAAATTTAACATGGTAAAGGATGCAACTTATACCAATATATGTATATAAATATGCAGACTCAAAACCAAAAGCGAAAATCCACCGTATAAATAGTACATGTTTCCCACATACATACGCGACCAACAAAAGTAACCGTACAACTTACAATATATATATTTAAATCACCATTATGACAAATCTTTATAAATATACCTATGGGTCCTATTAACAGAGAAAAGTTGCTAAGGTCTAAAATAGGGATATGCGAACCTTACCCTTTTATATATCTACAATATAAAGTGTACTAGCAAACCTCTACATGAACCGTTATATATATATATATTAGCAAAAAAAAACTGATATGAAGGAGTTAATACAACCGTTTATGTTTTAAACCGAAAGTAAGCAATACCATAGACACATTATTTATATAACGTATAACTAATATAGACAAATACAATAACCCAACATAAAATAAACTATGATAAATATTTACATTAACTATAACAGACTCATATATGTCTCATATATATATACTTTAAACCACAACAAATCGTTATATACTTTGGGCTCAATAATATATCAATCAATATAAAAGCTGGTAAATATATAACTTAGATAACTTCATACTTTTAAAATATATAATAGCCAGTATATAATATAACATATAACTAGATCTAGCTAGATACATGTATATACCTTAAATCACTGTCAACATAGCTTCACTAAGAAAGAAGGAAGGCAAAAGGAAGGTTGGCAACTTGCTTCGGCAGACCATGACGTTGGCTACAGTCATGGATTAGCGGAGTCGCTGCTTGGCCGAGGAAAAAGGAGGGGTTCGGCTGGATGCTGCTGTGCACTGCCTGGGAAGTGGTGATGGCCGGTCAGGCGCGCCAGGCGGAGGCCGGTGGGTCGGGGCGTGGTGGTGGGATGTGGAGCTCGGTGTGGGCTGAGGGCTTGAGGTGGTGGCGGACGTTGGTGCAGGCGGAGGTGAGGGGGCGTGAGGCTATTTCTGGTGGGGAGCGTTTGGTCTCGGGTAGGTGATGGTTTCTGGCTATGGAGCGGAAGCATGCAGGGAGGGAATGGATTCGGCCACCTTGGTTGGAGAGTAGGAAATAAACAGGTAAGGGATGAGAGAAAGAATGTGAAGAGGAGAAGGAAGAAGCTACAGAAACACAAAAGAATGCAAAGATATGAAGTGAGGCTTGGATTATGCAAACGTAAAGAAAGATTATAGTGTATAAATGTTTCTCTGGAATGAAAGGCCACAATGAAATTGATAACATGGGAAACTAAAAAAAAAATTATTAAATTTTCTAGGAATATTAAAAGATTGTACAATTCTCGATAGATAAACCAATGGTCACAAGCAAACCAAAAGGCATGGAACCGGTATCGATACGGTAGGCGTTACGCATAGTGCAACGTACACCGGAACACCGAATTTGACAATCGAATATACCATAGAGATCGGCACGACGAGACGATCAAAACGGTATATAGAAATCAGTGGTACGACCATCCGATAAAAATCGATATCGGTACCAAAATGCTGCATTTTGCAGAAAATAAGAACGACGGAGCAATAGGTGTCCGAATTTGGAAAAATGACGAACTGACATCTTGCTCAGAAGATGGTTTAGAATTTTTCTATGTAAAAATATTTTGGTTTTGAAAACGTTTTATTTACAACGTTTTTTAACTGATTAAATTGAAGTGAATTTACGCGCGAAATAAACTTTCGTATTTTCGGACGAAAATTTACCAGCTGCTATGTTAAACTAGACATATTCCAAATATTAAATTTTCATTTCAAAATTTTATCGTTTAAAATTTCACAAAATTTCAACTAATTACGTTATAAAAATAGTTGAAATTTACGGGTCGTTACACTCTCCCCCACTCAAAACTTTTCGTCCCCGAAAAGGAACGAGGTAGGAGAATAGAAACAACTAGAAAGAAAAACAGATTTGAAATACGAAATAACAATTTATTTAAACCATATGAATTCAAATTTAAATTAATTGATATTCAATAATTTATTTAATCCATTTGATTTCACATAAGTGAAATCAATCTTAACTATTTCTAAATCTAATATCTTATTATCTTATTTTCTTAAATTTACAATTTCTAAAACCATAAATTTGAATAGTCTTTTATTATAATCATATTTTCTTCAACAATTTTAAATTCTTCTTGATTCCAAATTCTTATTAAGTTTATCTTACTTAATATATCTTATTACATATATTTAACCATATAAATTAATTTAAACCATAAAAGTTTCGATTTAAATTAATTTATATTCACTAACTGCCTTTAAATTCAAGGTATTTCATAGGTTGACCAAATTTCAATTTATTAATTCTTTCAAAACAAATTTATTAATTCTTCCAAAATAATTTATTTCATTATTAACTGAGTTTTATTTATTATCTATCTAACTCAATTAACATCTTTATAATCAAATTTAGTGTACAACATTTATTATAAACACTCAAATTTTATTTATAAATTCAATTTATCTTATATATTATCCTATCACATATTCAACTTCTGGATGATTTAGGTAAGTTGTATTAGAATGCAGTTAAACAATATACAAATAAAATTTTTCCCAATTCAATTATTCAAGTTTAAATATTCATTCCAAATTTTTGGTTTTATTTATAGTTAAGATCATCCTTTAACAAAATTTAAGAATTAGATTTCCGATTAACTTTAAACAATTTAGGGATATATACAATATATTTATATCAATCAAATTAAATTTTAAAATAAGATACCTATATATATGTAAATCAAAATATACTGAAGAAATTCAAATCAAATATTTTTCAAACAAAACCGTAGCAAAGCTATAGAGTAGTATCTCCACTTCGAAACTCGAAAATGAACGTCGATGATGCGGCCGCCATCACCGAAATTATTTTCCAGCGACAAAGAGAAGAGCACTGATTTCAACATTTTAAAATTCTTTGAAAACGATTTCTATTCGAAAATACTTCCAATACTATATATTTTAAAATTCAAAAAACAAAGTCCGAAATCACCGGAAACTAAATTCTCAAATTTCTGAATTTAATTCATTTCAAATTCCAAATCAATTTATAAACCATAATTATAAATTCATTTAGAACAATAAATGATAATCAAATATTATCATTTCAAACAAACAATTTAATTAACCTATTAAATTCCAGGAAATTTTACTTATATTTTCACAATATAATCAAACAAATTTATTTCATTTTCCAAATTTGAAAATAATATTGTGTCAGTTTGCTCTGTTCAAGTGTTTTGGAAATCCTATCGATTGCGTTGATCAGACGTATCGATCGGAAACCCAAATCAACATCAACAACTCAAACAACACAATATATAAAACATTTTTATATAAATTTACAAATACACTTCTTCGCTTGATGATACAAGAATGGATTTCAAAGCAAGGGTATAGATTCAAATTTGATGACTCAAATCAAAGAGAATTTTGATTCGAAGATAGGTTCGAAACAAGGATAAGATGATTAAATAACGAAATAGGAAGATGGATAAGTTTATTTAATTCACGGGCAACCTTAACCAGGTTGTCCGTAACTTCAAGAGTAAGATCGATTGCTGAATTCCGAGGTAAATCAACACTCGATCTCAAGAGATGGAATTCAGGTATAGCAGGGAAAAGATAGCATCGTAAACCGAGGATACAGAAATCTCCGGTAGATCGATGTCCATTATAAAGGAGTTTTGCTCCTTTACGAATCATTTGAAGATTGGCGAGACCGCCGATCTATTATAGATATCATTCAAAATGGAGTTATGTGGTGCTCCAGAATTGACAGAAGACGAATAGTGAAGGACACGAATGAATTTCGGAACCGAGGGGAACGTTCCAAAAATTCAAAGGAATTGAGTCAAAGGAAGAGATTGAAACTCGAATGAGAGCGATTCAGTAAATACATTTACCCTATATGTTAAGTTTTGCCTAGAGCTACCAAAGCTCTGATACCAACTGTAACGACCCAGAATTTTGGACCATTCGCGTCCATTATAAGTGTATAGGTAGACACTCATGCCGGAGTTGAATTGCTCAAAATACCGCGTTGTTAATTTAAATTTGGCAAAACTGAACATATACAGTAAATAAATAATCACAGATCACAGACACGGAGTAATAAGTGCAGCGGAATTAAAAGAGATAGTAGTTCATGAAGCTACTATATGAATATATAAAATACATCAGAGTTTAACTAGATACAACGGAAGAGTAACAGATACAAATCAGAATACATCACTGGAATCATCGAATATCTGAAAGCTGGATAGATAGCTGGATCTCCAAGCGAAGCTCCAACTCCAAAGGTGAGTCTCGAAAGCTGAACTACTCAGTCTGACCCGAGCGTAAAGCAAAAACACAAGACACTCGAGTCAGGATTAACATTCTTATATTAATAAATCCAACTCAAGTGAAATAGCAATTGAAATACAAGTAACTCAAAGGATGTTTGGAATAACCATCCTTTAAGGATCCGTTAAACTATCTACTAGGTAGTAATGTACGCTAAGTAGATAATGTCTATCAGTAATATAAAGATATCAAAGTAGGGTTAAGCAGGGCCCATACACCTCTTAACCTGTTTATTCCCAAAAGCATATACAAGACCGTAGTTTCCCCAAAATCGGAAGTCACCAGAGGGCAATCCATATACTAAAGGTACAAATCAAAATCGTAGTGGTCGCGAATAGGATAATCAGTATGACAAGGTACATGAGGCGATACCAACTAGGATACTAGTAGTTGCGTGATCCGGACTGATGTTGGGCATAGCAGCTACTACCCCAACACCGCGAAACAACACTCCCATAATCGAGGGGTGCACCCAAATCGAATCACAAAAGTAATAGATATGGTAACGAAGAAGTGTGTCCGCTAGAGGTGGCGAACCTCAATGGCCCGGCGCGGCTCCTGTTTTAGTCATGTCAGGGGTCATCCAAAATCGTTCTCTTTCTTCAGTCAATGCGTTCGCCAAACCATCCACTTCATTCTGGATCAACACTCCGCGTATATTAGTTATTAAAGTGGTTTTCGGTATCGACAGAGAGTATGTCCATATCCGATCCTGGTCTCTTTAATAACTACGTATTATTACACCGATTGGTCGTTTAATATATCTCAGAAACCAAATCAATTCAATTTCAAATAGAAGTCGTAAATCAACATTTCATTTGTCTTTCAAAACCAATTTCCAATACTTACGTTTTAAAACTTCCAAATTCACAATTTCAAAATCTTATAATTCAATTTCAAATCCTTTTTAAAACAATTCAAATATTGATTCAAGTTCGTATATGAGTTTCATTCCGAAATCATTTAAATAAATTCTATTTAACATCCAAATCAATTTAAACTCATATATCGATTTCATTCAATATTCGTTAAGTTACTTTATCATTCAAAACAATTTCTATTAAATTTCCAATTCATTTAATCAATTCTTAAGTTCAACTTCATTAAAACAAAACTTACAATTTGAATTAAATTAAATTCATCAAATCAAATTCTTTAAATTTCAAGTCTTGCATTAATTTCAATAAATCGCATTTTATTTCTTTATAAAGAAATTCAATTTCATTTATTTACTTACTTAAATAATTTTCCAAAACTTAATTTTATTCATTTACGAGGTTCAAATTTACTTATTCAAAGTTCAATTTCTCTTATCAAAGAATTCAAATTTTTATTTAATTATCAAATAATTCAAGCTTATTTAATTATTAATTAATTCAAAAATTAATTATTAAATAATTTCAAAGTTTAATAATTTCAAACTTAATTATAATTTCAAACTTGATTATTAAATCATTTCAAAATAATAATATTTATTCAAATAAAATCCTTATCTTATTTTTATTTTTTTTTAAATCAAATTTTTGACCAATCGGTTTTATTTAATTTTCTATCTTAGTTCAAAGTTCAACTTTTGGGTATTTATCATTTCAACCCGATTCCAATTCAATTAAAAAAATCAAAGCATAACAGAGGGAACTTGCAGTGTGATAACTGGGATGGTGTCAAAGTAAATAAACAAGCAATAACAACAATCAATATCAATTCAATAATCAATTCAAATAATCCCGAAATAACCATATTAATTCGCATTGTTATTTGTACGAATTAATATAATTATTTCTAGAATCCACACTATCATTTCATGTAGATTAAAGATTATTACATTACGGTTTTCACTTTTCATCTATTTACCATTTCATACATCATCAGTTTAAGCAACATACAATTGATGGTTCAAGGTGTAGTTAACAATCCTACGTGTCAATAAATTTAACAGTTAAAGGGGTCATATTATACAAATGTCAGGTAATCAAATTTAACATTTTAATTATCCTATATCAAGTTCAATTTCATATTATTTATCAATTTACATTAACAGTTTAACGTCCAATATAAACATCAACAATCAATCAATTATCAGCCAAACAGTATTATCATTGCATAAATAATTAACAGATAATGGTGTTAGATGTCATAGGTGAACTGATACAGGTAATAGCATATATAACAGTGTAATTAACTAACAGCAGAATATTTCAATTGTCGTTTCAATTGAAATCAAATTTAATAAATAAAAGAACGTTAATCGTGAGTGAGTGCTCACCTTTCGAGGCTAGAGAATACAGAAGATGACACGGATACGCATACTGAAATTGAATTGCGAATCCAACCAACGAATTTGAAAGCAAAGCAAGATTGGAACGAGTAAGATGGACAAAGCTGATAAATTGGGAAACAATAACCAAAATTAGTTTGATAAAATAGCAATTATATATATTATTATTATTTCCATAAAATCAATATTTAATTTAAACAAATAAAAAACGTATATGTATAAAATAAAATAAAATAATAAAAAAAAATCATTGTTTTAATTAAGTACACGTATATATATAAACTCATCCAAAATTCTGAAATACAATTATACAACTTTTATAAAATGTATAACACGTATATATACTAGTATGCTATCAGCTAACCATATTTACTGACAGACTGAGGACTAATAAAATTTAACATGGTAAAGGATGCAACTTATACCAATATATGTATATAAATATGCAGACTCAAAACCAAAAGCGAAAATCCACCGTATAAATAGTACATGTTTCCCACATACATACGCGACCAACAAAAGTAACCGTACAACTTACAATATATATATTTAAATCACCATTATGACAAATCTTTATAAATATACCTATGGGTCCTATTAACAGAGAAAAGTTGCTAAGGTCTAAAATAGGGATATGCGAACCTTACCCTTTTATATATCTACAATATAAAGTGTACTAGCAAACCTCTACATGAACCGTTATATATATATATATTAGCAAAACAAAACTGATATGAAGGAGTTAATACAACCGTTTATGTTTTAAACCGAAAGTAAGCAATACCATAGACACATTATTTATATAACGTATAACTAATATAGACAAATACAATAACCCAACATAAAATAAACTATGATAAATATTTACATTAACTATAACAGACTCATATATGTCTCATATATATATACTTTAAACCACAACAAATCGTTATATACTTTGGGCTCAATAATATATCAATCAATATAAAAGCTGGTAAATATATAACTTAGATAACTTCATACTTTTAAAATATATAATAGCCAGTATATAATATAACATATAACTAGATCTAGCTAGATACATGTATATACCTTAAATCACTGTCAACATAGCTTCACTAAGAAAGAAGGAAGGCAAAAGGAAGGTTGGCAACTTGCTTCGGCAGACC
This sequence comes from Allium fistulosum, assembly GCA_030737815.1. NCBI lineage: Eukaryota > Viridiplantae > Streptophyta > Magnoliopsida > Asparagales > Amaryllidaceae > Allium > Allium fistulosum. The sequence goes on from JASFAW010000014.1 coordinate 15,775,868, forward strand.
ATGACGTTGGCTACAGTCATGGATTAGCGGAGTCGCTGCTTGGCCGAGGAAAAAGGAGGGGTTCGGCTGGATGCTGCTGTGCACTGCCTGGGAAGTGGTGATGGCCGGTCAGGCGCGCCAGGCGGAGGCCGGTGGGTCGGGGCGTGGTGGTGGGATGTGGAGCTCGGTGTGGGCTGAGGGCTTGAGGTGGTGGCGGACGTTGGTGCAGGCGGAGGTGAGGGGGCGTGAGGCTATTTCTGGTGGGGAGCGTTTGGTCTCGGGTAGGTGATGGTTTCTGGCTATGGAGCGGAAGCATGCAGGGAGGGAATGGATTCGGCCACCTTGGTTGGAGAGTAGGAAATAAACAGGTAAGGGATGAGAGAAAGAATGTGAAGAGGAGAAGGAAGAAGCTACAGAAACACAAAAGAATGCAAAGATATGAAGTGAGGCTTGGATTATGCAAACGTAAAGAAAGATTATAGTGTATAAATGTTTCTCTGGAATGAAAGGCCACAATGAAATTGATAACATGGGAAACTAAAAAAAAAATTATTAAATTTTCTAGGAATATTAAAAGACTGTACAATTCCCGATAGATAAACCAATGGTCACAAGCAAACCAAAAGGCATGGAACCGGTATCGATACGGTAGGCGTTACGCATAGTGCAACGTACACCGGAACACCGAATTTGACAATCGAATATACCGTAGAGATCGGCACGACGAGACGATCAAAACGGTATAAAGAAATCAGTGGTACGACCATCCGATAAAAATCGATATCGGTACCAAAATGCTGCATTTTGCAGAAAATAAGAACGACGGAGCAATAGGTGTCCGAATTTGGAAAAATGACGAACTGACATCTTGCTCAGAAGATGGTTTAGAATTTTTCTATGTAAAAATATTTTGGTTTTGAAAACGTTTTATTTACAACGTTTTTTAACTGATTAAATTGAAGTGAATTTACGCGCGAAATAAACTTTCGTATTTTCGGACGAAAATTTACCAGCTGCTATGTTAAACTAGACATATTCCAAATATTAAATTTTCATTTCAAAATTTTATCGTTTAAAATTTCACAAAATTTCAACTAATTACGTTATAAAAATAGTTGAAATTTACGGGTCGTTACAACTTGATTCCTACCATATACCATACTATTGAGCTCAAAGTCCCAACTCAATTGGCCCATACTTGACACTATTGAGCTTTAATTCTCGACTTGTTATTGTGAAAAGCGTATGTGATTGTTGAGGTCAAGTCCATGTTAGTCATTCGCCTAATGGTCTATGAGACTATCAGAATCAAGCCTGAACCTCATCATTATCCCACCATTTATGAAGCTATTAGATCAAGCCCAATTAATTGTTGCTAAAGTGTTCCTCATCTCTACATAATGGATCAAAACACCCTTATAGGACCCTCCCATATAACGAAACTATTGAAATAAGACATTTTTTAAGTAATTCAAAACACAACAAACAACAAACCAAAGCATTCCCTATCTCGCCATGAACATGATGCCATGAACCACGCATGAAACCAAATTCATATGTGAGAGTTATAAGCACTTAAAGATAAGAATATTATCGTAATTTAGTTAATAAACTAATTAATTAAATAATATTATATCGTTGTCGCTACAATTCTTCCAAACATGATGAACCCATAGTTGCGCCCGTCATCACGCTGTCGTGATCACCACCAACCAGACTGCCGAGTTCCCCTTAGTATCGCTAGCCTGCTACCACCTTCCCTTTCACCTTTAGCAACCCCAACCACGACATAGCTGCCGTCGGCTTTTTGGCAGATTGCGGTGAACTTTGACCACCTGAAGTTGTCAAACCCCAGCATCTGCTCCTCTTGATCTCCTCTTCACATCCATGCCTTTCTATCGCCCTATTGTGGTCGTTTCACCGTTAAATCAAAACAGATGGTTTACGTCATCGAATCTTTTGACGCATATGTTAACCCAATCGATGAACGAACACTACCAGTGGAATCGTGTTATCAAGAACTATAATTTTGGTATAGAATATGCCAAATTTGAGACATTTTAATATTTCACACTTTTTGAATAGAAAGAGATTAACTTCGACTAATTATAATTGATAAAAATTTTCTTATTTAATCATTTGTCCATGGCATAATACATCCTAATCATGTATAAAAAAAATCTCCTTTTTAATTTCCAATTACATCATTTTTAATTTGGTTTATGATCATAAGAGTTGAATTACTACGTCTTATCAATATATACCCAAATATAAAGTGTCTCACTCACCGATTAGTCTGTCTCATCTCTGATCTAATGTAATTCCTTCCCATCCTTTATTGTCTAGAATTTCCTCACCTTAAAAGATGTAAATTCCTCGATAGTTATGATTCCTTTGCGTAGCTCCCTTCGCAGTAACTGATTTCATATATTAATTTATTTTGTATGGATTTGATTCAGAGAGTTTGTAATTGATTCAAGGATTAGAGTTTTAAAAGTGAAGGTAAGATTATTGGAGCAAATGAAATAGAGTTAGAGATCTATTTATAGGCCAAAAACACTAATATATGGCTGAAATTTCATAATTAACATATTACGAAAATGCCAAATTGTTTAACACATTTTAAATTTCGGTCTATTTTATTAAATTCAACAAGCTATAAATGTTTTCTAACCGTGATTGATTATGGACATAATGGGATAGCTCCTGCGATTAGTTCCGGCTTCTGTAAAACTTTACTGTTTTTCCCTTTATGTAAAATTATGAATTTATCCTTTTAAATAAATTCTTTAATTAAAGAAATTTACAGGGTGTTCATACTCAAGTTCGGTAGTGATACGTTAAAGCTAACAATTTTAGGTATAGATCTTAAAGATCTAGGAGTCTATTTAGATCAATATGTGTTTATTAGGCTTCTCTCCATAAAGGTAAAAAATATATTTACATATATTGTTATTCTATCACCCACTATTACTGTAATTTATAATTAGTTTTTAAAAAAATTTATAATTAGTCAAATGTTATATTTCAATTTAATATAATATAATAAATTAAATTTTTTTTATGTGTGTGTATCTTGATTTCGACACAAATAATTTTTATATATATAAAATGTTTTCTTAAATTAAAAAAAATATTTGCATTTTCAAATAATAATTTATTAACTTTAATCAATTCTAAACCATATAATACAATATCAAATTTTAATATATATATATATATATATTAAATTTATTACCTCATTTTAGGTAAGGCAAAAAATTTGCCAAAAGATATAAAATGTTTGTGTATTATCAAATATGAATTTTTAAATATAATTTTTTGATATATATATACATATGTATTAATAAAATATATTCTTGGATTTTGGTTTAAAAATATTGGTAGCCGAAAGTATGTTATATATATATAAATTATAATATTATATATGTAGATTGATTTAAATTCAATATATATTTATATCTATTAAAATTAATTTAAAATGTTATTCGGCTATATTACTTAATTTAATATATAAATATATATTTTATAATATAATACTTTGTCAATTAAAGATACTTTAAATTAATTAAGTTAGATCTAAATTTGAATTTAAATATATATCTTACCAAGTCAAATTTAGATATTTTAATTTTGAATTTGAAATCTTTTGACTTAGTCAAACTATATTTGCTATTTTTTAAAATTAAATTTATTATTTTATTAAAATATATATATATAGTCGAGACACTTTATATATATATATATTACATTAAATAATTTAAGTTAGTCAATTAATATATATATATATTAATATATACGCTAAGTATATACAAGATAGATATAAATCCCAATATACGCATGTATATTTTTTTGAAAAAAATGAGTGATCCTTCTTTTCGAGGAGAGCACTCGTGTAATTTTATTCTAAACTTTAAAAGGAGCTACCAATAAGCCTCGTAGGTGGCTCTTCCCCATGAACCCATTGAATAAAAAGAGAAAAAAACGAGCCCTAAATAAAATCAACGAAAAACTAGAAAGCATGAAAGGAAAATAAAAAAAGACAAAACAAATCAGTAGGCACCAAAGACAAAGGTAATGGCGGAGAAGGGGCCTTAACGAGAGTAAGATCTTTTCTAGTCCCCAAAGAGGAAGTGAACCGTATGAATAACTATCGAGAATGTCCAAGTTTTACTCCAAAAATCACCTTTCGACTTAGTCGAAACCGACCCAAGCAAAGAACAAAAGAAAACAAGAAAGAAAAAAACACCGGCTAGACCTTTCGAAAGAGTCGAAGGGATGCTACTGTTGAAGTATGGAAGCTTGAGGACCTTTCGAAGGTGACGGAATGTAACGACCCTAGATTTTATTTAATTTAAATTGATAATTAAATGAATTTTTGAATGAAAAATTGTAAAATTGATTATAAATGGAAGCGAGTTTCCCCGATTCAACTCGAAAAATATATAAAGTCATTAGGATTTGAAATTTGTATATATATGGATATATATGTGTAAAGATACATATGAGTAAATCTGGAATTATAAATATAAGTATATATTGTTTTAAAATAAATTCTTAAATAAATGATTTTGACAAAAATAAAATAATATATATATATACTTTTGACACAAGTATAAAAGTAAGTAAACAAATAATTTAAATTTGAACTTGATGGTTTATATTAAGAAATAGAAATAAAAATAAAAGTTAGGTTACCAAAATATAAAGTAATATATTTGCTAAAAATTTAACAACAAAGTAAAATAACAAACAAAACATCTTCACCCATGCTATTGTATAAAACAAGACAGTAAACATACATTTAACAAACAAAAAAATCTATGTACATACATAATTAAACAAATAAATAAACTGGACATACATATCAAATAGTAAGTATGCAAACCATCCCTATATCTATCAGCCAAAAGCAAAAGAGAATAAAGGACTTGAGTAATTAATGCAAGAACACATTTTATCATCTCTAGTACACCACAATATCTCATCGGCCACCAAAGAAATCAGCCATCAAAAGAAACAAGGAAAAATCTTTGTTAAGTTGTACAAATAAAATATTACCTGATGTACAAAGGAATGATGTATTTCCCTGTACCAAATGCATACCTGTCTACTTCATTTCTTATATACATTATCTTAGCCCATTTCTTCAAGTGAGATGTTATTCAAACTGAAACAAAAGTAAACCTCAGTTCAAATTTAAACAAAACTTAAACAAACAACAACATAAATCAGATCAAAGTCCAGAGAACAATTCCAGTTTTTTAATTCAAAAAGAAAAAGCTATTCCAGGCTCCACTATGCTCTGTTCTCCATCTTTACAGGTGAGCAACCTTTTGTTTTAACCTTGAATTTTTATATGACTTGATGTTGTGATTGGTATTTTAGTAAGGTGAGCAACCCTTTAGAAACTTAGATCTATAAATTGATGATTGCTTGATGATATTATGCAAATGGTTTACTGCTTATTTGTTTGCATGACTGGATGTATGTATATACATACATGTGATTGTTCTGTTGAAGTTCAAACTTTTGCCAGGAGAGTAAAACACATTTTAACCTGAATTTATCCCTTGATGCATGCAGAAAGATTGTGAGTAAACAATTTAATTTAAAAACAATTTTTAAAAACTGTGTTCATGCTTCAGTGTGGTAATATCCCAGTAATGCTCTGTGTTCCCTGTAAACATTTATACAGGGATTATAATTGTTTTCAAAACTAAAGTCTATTTGCTTTAATCACTGACAAGCTTGGGTTTTTCAAATAAATCAAGTTGTTTTAATCCTCAAACAAGATTTTGTAAAGTTAATTAAATATACAGTAAGTTGTCATCACTGTAAACTTCAAATTTACTGTAAAAAGAAATTTTTATGAGAAACACGAATACTTTAATTTGTTGAATAGGTTGTATAACTTGAATGAACATAAAGGAATAAGATTTTTGAAATAAAAATAGTGATTTTTAGTTGAGTATTCACAGAGTATTTGGTTTTTGAACAATAATAACACTTTTTCGAATTACCACTGATTGAGTTAATGATAAATGTTGAAATTTGAATTGAAGCTAGTTTGAACCTCGATAATGATGAGAAAAATACTAAATGATTTTTCAAATGGATGAAATTGCCGTTCGAACCCAAAGTAGGGTTTAAGATGGAGTTTTGCAGTGGGTCGAAAGAAAGGTGATTGCATCACCTAGGAGTGATCGAGTTTTATGAAACTCGAGGGGATGGAAGATGTGGACATTATCGTGGTATGGTCGGAGTCGCGTGGGTTCCGGCGAACTGTGGCGGCGAGTCGAGGGGATTTTGACGAACTACTTTGTTCTAGTTTTTAAAACGAGTTACTCGATTTCGATCGGCGACGAGTTTGAGTGATCTGGGTGTCTAGGTTGGTCAAGGGGGATATCGTCGACTTGGTGGTGGGTGGCGATTCGATCGAAGTTCGCCAGCGTTCGTGTGCACGTACACGTGCAAGTCGCGTATCTGGTGGAGAGTTTGGGGAAGATGAAGTAGAAGCTAGGGGAAGAAGCGATTTTTCTCGAATTAGCTTTCTATCTGCTTGCGTGATTTCTAAGCTGGCTCGAGTGTGTGAGTGGGTTACCTGGTCAAAAATGTTTTAACTGTTGTAATTAAAGTTTGGAACTTAAGAAAAAAAGAGGGAGAAGAGGAAGCTGCGTACAGGAGGACTCAGGGATTTAGTTGATTTACTCGAAGCAAGATGATAAGGGGCTCGGGTATGTCTGGGTAGCTGGTTTTAATAACCTGATTTGTTTCTAAACTTTAAAAACTGAATTTAAATTTGTTAAGCAAAATTAAAACAAGTTTAAATCTAAGTTTGGATCTGAATTCAAGATAGTTGGAATCTGAGTTTAAAATAAAATAAGTTTTAAATTTAAAATTTGTTTAACAACCTAAAATATGTAAGTGGGTTGAATTTTAAGAATGCAAATTTAAATTTGAAATGTAAGTTTAAATCAAAGTTTCAAAGCCAAGTTTAATCAAGTGCTTTGATATGAATTAAAATAAATGATTAATTAATAAATGATTAAAGAAAAATTAATCAAAATAATTTGTAAATTATTGAAGTTAATTAACCAGGATTAGTAATAAATTCATAAGAAATTAATCTGATTTGAATTAATCAGAAAATTAACTGACCTTACTTATGAATGTTTGGATTCTATTGGATGATTTGATTGTTTGATATCCCTGATATATGATGCTTAGTGATACATCCTGATTTATGTTGTGATCTGAAATTTACTTATTTGTGATACATATCTGTGACCTGTGAATGAACGATGAGCGTTATAGTTTATATCGCTTATCAACTATATTTCTGTATTTTGATCTGTAATGATTGATTGATGTTGCACTATTGTGTGTGAAACCCCTGGACTACACCTTTACACACACAAATATGGATTTCACGAGGAAATCGGTTAAGTCACAGATAATTTAAATTTGATGTTTTTGAAAATTGAAGTTTTAATTTCAATTGATTTTGAAATTTGAAATTTGGGTTTAAAGTGAAAAAAACTTTTGAAAACGGAAGGATTACCATCGAGTTACTCTGCATCGGCTGATCCCCGATATAGAGGTTTTATCACCCTTAGTGACGGGAAGTCCGGACGTGATTGGAAATTGTCCGGATTTGCAAGGGCTTCGTAAGAAGTGCCTTCGGTTCTGTTCGAACCCAGAACAGACTTGTATGGATTGTATGTCTGACATTACAATTTGAGATATAAAGCCGATTTCTTTCAAATACATTTCTGTTTGGTGGCGGAGAATTTATTCTCTTAGCTTAACACCCTTCTCTGAGACGCACGAGCTCAGAGGTTATGTAGTTGAAGTTATCAGCGATATATTCCCAATTTGGTAATGTGGCATGCTAAGTGTTGCTGTGTGATGATCAGTATTTGATCATTTGTGATATGATCATTTGTTTGATCATTTATCTTTGTAATCATAGGTTGATCATCTGTTGACCCAAAGCATGGCTTTGTGACAAAGCGTAGCTTTGTGGACGAGACTTCGTCAGGGCCTCACAACTCGGAAATGGTCGAAACAGGAATGTTGCGGCAAGGTTATGAGGGTCGCGCCCTTTAGGGTATGTCATTTCCTTCTGGAAAGGGGTGGTATCATGGTATGGAGCCCAGATACTTACTCATGTGGACACACTTTATTTATTATGTGTGATGTTGGTTACCGAGCGCTCGGATAAAGGTCCCAAAGGACCGGGGGATGGCATATTCGTGAGTTACCTATTACAGGGGTAACCCAGCCTTGTTGGCAGAGAGCAGTTTGTCTCTCGGAGCGTCCAGCCAGAGGCATTTCCTACGTGGCATAGGAAGTTCCTTAGCCTGACCATTTGTTGGAAAATCCAAAGAAACAATACGAACCTTTACGATTGCAATTGTATAACCTGCTATGGAATGTGGCGGTAACCTGCTATTGAACATAGTAGCTATAGTAGGCATAACGCGGAATGCCTATGCTGGCTAAGATTAATATTATACTTTTGAAATGTTTTCTACACTATGCACTAATAATAATACCCAATGATTTGATTTTTGCGTAGTAATCATCTTTGACTATCATAAGAAGAAATCTCCTCCAATTCTGCGTTTGCATTGTGTGTGTGGCGGGAGGTCTTATGGTAGTTTCATTTTCTAAAAGCATTGCGAATTGACTTTAAAATTCTCTGCTATTTGTTTTTAAAGATAAATTGTTTTTGTTGCTCACACCAGTCCCATGACTGACTCGGAGTTTATTGTTCCCTTCCTAAACTCTGGGTGCCCACCATTTTCCACACGGGCAGTCTAGAGTTGGGGTTTTCAGATATTTAGTTTGAGTAGATTATCTGGAGCTAGTCAGTCCTTGGACGACTGACCTTGCTTTCTGCTAGCTATGGATTGGAGCATTCTATTGGAGACATTCTATCCGCTGCTGGTGTTATCTATTTTCTTTCCGCTGCTATTTGTTGTATCATATCTCTGATGTATATAGATATTCATTGTATCATCATTGTATTTGGATATTGTATCAGATGTTGTATATCTATATTCTTTTTCTTTTCCGCTGTGTTATTTACTTAATGTTGTTATAAGCTCCGGCGACTCGGATTTGAACGGTCGAATCTACGGCATTCGAGTACGATGTAAAGTATGGATGCCGATTTTCGAGCGGGCAAAATCCGCTTCGTTACACGGAAGGTTTCTCCAATCAAGATCCAGTGGGTTCATGCCTTTCGAAGGAGATGAAGGAGTCAAAAGCATCCTTCTGCCTTCATTAATAACCTTTCTACTAGATGACCTTTCCAATTAAGTCAAAGTTATACCTTCCGAAGACATTGAAGAATAGCTCTTTGAACATATGCCAGACCATTCGAAACCAATGGTTTTGCCTTCATTCAAACTGCTAAAAAGCAAGTCTTATCTTGAGCTACCCATTCGAAAGCTATAGTAAGCCTTTCAAATCGGTCAAAACCAATATGGTCCAGGAAGGGTTCTGCATCAGATCAGAAACAAGAGTCGAAACCAACGAGCAAAGGCTATCGACAAAGTCGGAAGCACTTACAATACAACTCAAAGAAGAGGAGCGCCACCATACCTTTCGACAAAGGTGGCAACATGCTTAAGTCTTTCGGCAGCTGCCTTCTGACCCAGTCGAAAGCATCAGGGTCGAAAGGTGCTAACCTGCATCTATAATACGACCCAAGGGGTTGCGTTTTAGGGATTCGATTCCTCTCATTCTCATCTTGTATACTCTTAAGTAAAGGGTTGTAACCCTATTTTGTAAATCGATTTGGGAATTTAAAGAAATAAAGTTTTCTTAGCTAGATAAAGGGAAGTCTCAAGCGCTTTAATCTACTTTATTGTTTCCATAAAGCTTTTGTTGGATTCACTTTTACGTTTCAGGTTTCATCTCCATTGAAAGGTCACTATCGACACAGTCAAAACCCCTTCAAATTCTAATAATTTCGGTAACTGATCCCAAGCTATCTTTCCTTGAGCCGTAGCCTTCGACAAGGTCGAAACCAAGTCATTACACACTTAAATCCTCAACTAATTCAAGAAGCCTAAGGACTCGATTTTCGACAAGGACGAAACCCTCACTTTTAACCCTTTAATTAAGTCCAAACTATTCAATAGCCTAAATCTCTTGACAAAGTCAGAACCCAGACCCAGTTTCCTGGTTCAAGCTTTATTAATGAGATCGCATCGCTTCCGACAGGGTCGGAACCTATGAATCACCCCACCTGAGTTACAGAACTCTCTCTTAATCTATGCATGTATATTTTATATATTTCTTCCCCTTTGTCATAAATAAAAATATAACATAAAACTCCCCCTAAATAAGGTACTATATGATATATAAAAGTAATAAGAATGATATTGTTAACCCAAAAAATGAATCAACACCCTGGATTGAGTGTAAAAGCACCAGCCTCGTTTATCAAGGTAAATAAAATAGAGACGAGGAATAATAGCATGCAGATAAAGTAAAAAAGACAAGAGATTTTTATAGTGATTCGGTTGTTAACGAAGCATACGTCCACTTTATAACTTTTGTTATTGACTGACTAAAATTACAAGTTGAATCATATTACAATTTGATTGGATCATGTAAGTTAGATCAAGTCACCAAAGTTAGAGTCCACTGGAGAATCACAATGAACCCTTTTAATGACTGTTGTATGGAAGAAAAAGAGTGAAAAATAGTTTCTATAGAGTTTCAGCAGTCGTCCACCAGATCCCTTTTATGTCAAAGGTTTGATTGTATTTATAGGGGATGGAGAGCACTTGGGCCAAAGCCACTTTGTTAGAGACTTGCATTTGAAGGTAAGAAGGCGCTTAAGAAATTTCAGAGCGGGTCAACCCAATATGATGGTCGATGGTGATCCATAGGGCATGGATCGCTAGCGATCCATGGAGTTAATGTATTTTTGGCTCATTTCAGTTGGGTCATGTTTCATGCCTTGTGTAGATGCTCTCCATGTAATTCCATGACCAGATACTTTGTTTTGATGATGGATTATGTTCTAATTGCATTGAACTATTGCTGGAATAAGATGAATGCTCACTTCTCAATCTAACTAGCTTGGAATATCACTAAACTTAGCAGACATCCCTAGAAAACTTAGTAGATCATGGTGAAAGAGGATAGGAGGATCCACGAGCGACTCTTATGGATCGCTAGTGATCCATAGGTGATGGATCGCTAACGATCCATCATCTTGGCTGATTTCTGGTTTCTTTCTCTTGAGCCTTTCTTTGTTCCTTCTTCTAGTCCTTTTGGTTGATTTTTGAGTTGTTCTTCCTTGATGTAGAAATTTTTATTTCCTTTGAATTCCATTGGGTCAAAATCTCGAATAACAGATATATAAGAGTGATATGTAAATAAGAAGCGATAACACAAACCAATTCTATTATTTTAATCCAATACATTCAAATCAATCTAAGCCACTAGAAATACAAACCATACCAAAGTCAAACCAAATCACTTGTAATCCTAAATAAGTCTATACACACCAATCCATACGTCTTATTGTAATATATTAATATACAAATTTAAATCAAATCTTATATATTATGACAAACCAATCAACTTAAACTTCCCTAAGAATTTCTACCCGACCATCGCAACTGAAAATTGGATAGCTTTAATGGCATCCCAATCTTCATTGTCTTTGTTGATGGCACAATCTGGACTGCTGGTTGGTTCATCTTTGATAAGGGAAGAAATCATCCATCGAATAGCATCAAAATGTTTTTCTTATTCTTTTATCATCTACATTTGACTCAATTCTATATGTTTTTGATTTCTAAAGAAATAATTAAGAATATTCTTGAACGACTTAAGGGTTTGTTCAAGATTTTCACATAATTTTTGGTGTGTAGAAGCAATTTTTGAAAAGATAAGTTTATAAATGGAAAGGGAGAAGAAAGAGAGTGTAAATGGTACTTTTCTTGAGTGAATAGGTTTATATAGGGATAAGAAATTATTTGAAATAAATAGGTGGTTGTAGTTTATTTTATTTCGAAATTTAAAAAAATTTCATTTCTGCCCGCTATATGTCGACATATAGGTTATACATATGTTGACATATGTACCATTTTTTGCAAAAACAACAATCTTGCTATATTATTGTAATTGGCCTAAATAATTTTATTTCCAGAGATTAATAACAATACATAATAGCAGAGAACATGATTTTATTGATGATCATAGATTAGTACATGGAATTTCAAAGATAACATAAAGATACATGGATTAAAAGTAGAATTATCCAAACTAAAACTAGAAAATCAAAGGAAATACAATCTAGGAAGAAGTGGATGAAGATCAGGACTTTGCATTAAGCTTGCAATAGATCTTTCCACAACACTTGTCTACTTTGTTATAAAGAGAAGTGAATTTCTTAGAAAATGATCGCTAAAGCTTCTTTTGGTTATTAATACCTTTCTCTTGATTTTTAAGAATTTCTTTGTTGGATGGGTGACTTGGCATTTCGACACTTTCCAAAGAGGTATCTTCCTCCTTCTTGTTCTTCCTCCTCCTCCACTTCCATTTCTTCTCCTTCCTCTTCCTCTTCTTCTCTTATTTCATGCTTCTCTTCCTAAGCCAATCTTTATTCCTTTTCCACAAGTGTTTCATAAGGCTCAAATATGGGTGGAATTTGAATGAAAGAGATGTTGGCCTTGTCAAAAAATTTTAAGGAATGGATTCTTTTCCTCTTAGGTCAACACCAAAAATGTGCCTATTCTAGTAAGATATACACCATGAAAGAGTGTGTTCTCCTGCCTAGAGATATTCTTAGGAACGAATTCATCCAAAATAACTTGTGACCAGTTTATGTCATCATGACCATAAATTACAAAAGTGTTATGTAAACTTTTTAACTCGGGTTATTATAATTTCCCGTCCTTCGAGTTATACTTTATTGCAAAAGAAGACTCAAATTTCTTGCTCTAGGATGCAAATTTTTGTTTATGAACTCAAATTCATCATCACTTTCAAAAATATCATGAAGAACTTCGAGATTTTGAATATCAATTTTAAAAGTTGAAATGTCCATTCCACTAGAATTGCATCATAGAATGTTAACTTAAATTTCACAATCTAAAACAATTTGAGTGTCCTTGACACTACTCCAAATTTCACCTTCATTCCCTTCATAAATCTTTCCTTTTAAATTTGCATAAGACATTTTTACTAAATTTGGCAAACATACAAAATCATTTTGGAAAGCATCAATCAAAGCAATTCCATTTTGAACACAAGGATCATAAAGATTGTAAGTAGAAAAATCATCAAATCTGGTGAATCTTCCGGAGAGACTTTTCCGAAAGAAACTTATTCCATATAGGCATCCATGCCATCTTTATCATAGAAAAGATAACTCTTAATTTTTTTGGAAACCATATAGATTTAGGAATATTAATTGAGGATGCCATTGATGAATTGTATGAAGAGATAAGAGAGATAATGAATTTTTAAATTTTGAAAATGAGAGTGAAATGAATGGATGGAGAAAGACTAATTAAATAGAGAATTAATAGACATTATCTCTGGTCAAGAGACACCTTTTCAGGACATTGGAGTTGGTGAAAGGTGGAGAGAATTTCAAATTTTGAACTATGTTCATGTACATATGTCAACATATGTCTAGGGATATGTCGACATATTACCCATGATTTTCAAAATTAAGAGTTAAATATATTGTTTCTATTTGTTTGTATAGGCATATATAGAATGATCCTTTAATTATTACTAATCTATATATTTAGTAACTAACTTTAAAATTAAAAAAATTATATTATTTTTTATTTATAATATATTATAAAAATAAATTTTATAAAATATTTAAAATCCATATGTGTGTGTGCGCGCGCTAGATTCATCCAATATTATTATTAAACTGTAGATCATTCCTAACAAATAAAAGCAACCAAAAACTCCACTCAAAAATTCAAAATTTAAATTTTAAATGCATACATATTTTTTCTCTATTTCTTTGAACTTTTTCAAATTGATTATTGCTATGAAGCACATATTGGCATTTTTGTATCAGGTTCATTATCACTTGAGGAAGTATCTGAATTATCTACTGTTGCGGCATAAGCCCTTCTCCATTTTCTGGATGAATCGGTTTTTGGTGAGTTTTTTGGTTTTTTTGGCTGTGGACAGTCTCTCCGCATATGGCCAAATTCATTGCAGTTAAACTTATAACATTTCCACTTCCACTTCTTAAATTATTGTTATAATTTCTACTGATATTATTCATCTTTCTGTATTTCAGAAATTTTCTGAAATTTCTGGTCATGAAAGCAACTTCCTCATTATTGTCGTTGTCTGAATCCAGAACATCTGTTGTTGCATTGGAAGCATGGATTTCTTTTCTATTGCCTTATTTTCTCTTCCGCCCTATCTTTGTGCTTCAAATGACATTAAATTACCAATTTGCTCTTCAATTTTTAGAGTACTAATATCATTAGCCTCTTCAATTGCAAGAGTCTTTTGGCCCAACTCAGAAGTAAGTGAATTGAGGATTTTTCTAACTTGGTCCTCTTGAGAATAACTTTTATCGACTTAATTAGTGAATATACTGTATCTTAAAATCTACTGTACATATCAGAAATGGACTCATTTGGACACATTTTAAATAATTGAAACTAATTTGTTAACATAGAAATTTTGTCTGTTTGACTTTACTGGTGCCTACATGTGTAACTTGCAGTGTTCTCCATATTTCATATGCTGACTTACAAATAATCACTTTATTGAGTTCATTCTTATCTGATGAACAAAAATATATATTCATGACCTTATAGTTACTTTGTGCAAGTGCCTTTTGGTCAGCAGTCCATTGTGAAAAGTTTGTTTGGGGCTCAGTGTACTCATTCTGTGTGACATTCCAAATATCTAAAATAGTTGACTATAAATAGATTTTCATTCTACGTGACCGATATGTGTAATTGCTACCATTAAAAAATAGAAGTCTAGCAGTAGATTGTCCTTCGATAAAGGTGTTACTAACAAGTGAACTAACAGTGTCACTAACAGTGTTGTTAGCCATTTAAACTTCTCAAAAATCAAAATTATGAATACTTTGAAAACCAATGCTCTGATACCAAATATTAGTTTGTGGAAGATGAATCTTAAGGCTAATGTAATACTAAAGGGGGGCGAATAGTGTTTACTGATTTTTGTAAATCTTCATAAAATTATAATTAAAACAATGTAGAATTAACAATCATAGATGCAAACACAGACAGATATAAATGCAGTAAAAGTAAAAAGTAAAGAGTTGGGGAGATCACACAAGGAATTTTTATACTGGTTTTGAGTTACCCTACATCCAGTCCCGTACAATTTCTTGTGCAGATTTCTTTTCAAATATCAAACTCAATACAATCTCAATTTCAAGGCTACGAGAAACAGCATCCGGATTTTTCGAGCTCCAGGTGCACTCATTGGATTTGGAGGGGACACCAGCACATCCACTTGGATTCAAACGGGACACCAAGCACACCTACTTGATTTAGATGGGACACAAACATACCCACTTTGATTCCAAGGACACCAAGCACACCTAAGAGTATAAGAGTAATATTTGATAGAGTTTACAGACTCAATTTCTTGATCTTAAATATAAATGTTCCTATAACCTCTTGAAAAACAGTTTGATTTTAATTTGAGCAAGAGAGATGAGAGAGATCAGAGAGGAAATAGTAGCAAATCAAACCAATAGAGTTTGAATTTGATTCTAGTTGAATTTGAGAAGATTTTAGGTAGATTTTCCTTTAGAAATCAAGAGGGTGAAAGAGGAGAGAAAATATGAGAAAGTGGTTCACAAAAATTCATTTGGAAGAACCCTATTTATAGAGGAACAACGGTCATATCCATTCGTGAAGAGGTATGATGAAAATATACTTCCATTCAAAATTGAATTTTGAAATTCCCAGCCTATATATCGACATACATGATAGGAATATGTTGACATATCCTTTGTTATTTTGGAAAACAACTAAATAAAAATTGTTTTGAAAATGTTGAGTTTTGCAAAATATTTCGATACTTTGCAAAATCATTTAAGCATAGTTTATACACATTTTAATCATAACTAAACTTAAGAAAACTTTATAAAATTATTTTGAAATATTTTAATATATATAATATTTAAATATTAAATTCTTTTGAAAATAATATATAAAGTATAAGTTAATATATATTTAAAATCAAAGTATTAATAAATGTCAAAACATACTTTTAAATACTATAAACAGCATAAAACTAAAACTATATCAAAGTATAATAGATTAAAAGTGTATTTAAAGTATAAAATACTTTAAAACTTAATTACTCAAAATATAATAATCTTGTAATTAAATAATCAAAAAGTTAGGAGTCATTTGACGACCATTTTGAAAAATCATTTTGAAATTGAAAATTATTTTTTTAAATCCTTTTTGAAATTGAAAGTCATTTAAATTCATAAAATAAATTTAAAACCTTTTTGAAAAATGAAGAGAGATCAAAGAATTGCTTCTAGGGTTTAGAAAATAATCTATGACTATATAACTTATTTGGATATCTTGAATCTCCAAACTTGCGAGTCTTCAATCTCTAACTCTTGAATCTCTATATCAGCCCCTTGAATCTGCTTTTGATATTGTACAGTCTTCTAAATCAACAACTGTCTAATATCATGCACTATATCCTATATAACTTGATAAAAACATTAGTACCTATACTTCATATAATGTTTGTAACTTCCCCTATTTGGAGGCCCGAAGCTAAGCGCTACAGATGTTGCAGTCGTTCATAGTATTAACTTCCAGTGACTAAATATGGTAATGCTAATGGTATCCATATTATTAGAAGCACGTGAATATGAAACAAATCACAGATTTCAAAACAACATTTTTCACTACATTTCAAAACACATATTCCATATTTAGATTACACAATCCCATAATGTTTCCCAGGTAAAGATCAAATATAATTATTACATAAATACGCCAAGATTGACATATGATGATGCCCCCTTGGTTGACCAGAGTACTATATAGTCATAATTGACTTATTACACACAGTAGAATCAAACAAACAAAACAACAACTCCTAAATAGCTATCTATTAGCCACATGCTCGTCTCCAGAAGCTTTATTCGCTAACCTGCTAATAACCTGTAAACGTCAACCCCTGACCTACTCAAATTGATTTTGAGCACCCGAGAATTTAAGGGGAAAACATAAACTTCGAGTCAGACATAAATCCTGGTGTGAATAATACTATACATCTTGGTTATTTGATATTAAGTGAGACCATACCACTTAGCGGAACGGGTTTCCCCTCACTAATATCAGCCTATGCACGGGCAATATAACAGGCTTAGTATTGGGAATCAAATCAATACGAAACTCGATTTCGCGATGAAGAGGTAAACCAGAGACCTCCTTGAAGACATCAGAAAATTATCGAACCATGGGAATCAACTCCAAAACTTCATCTGCCACCTTAATGGAATAAAGAAAGCTTCTCATACGAAAACCAGGCTCTTCACAAGATACGATAAGATCTCCTATTCCCTTCTTCATTACCACAGTTTGCATCTCACAATCCAAGATAGCATGATTATGAGACAACCAATCCATCCCCAAAAGAATATCAAAACCAAAAAAACCAACAACGAACATATCTCATGGAAGGAGTTGATCGAAATAAGAAATCGGAACTCCTTACCATATAGAAATTTAGCGAGCCCCCTACTGTGTTCGATACATAAATAGAATCATTAACCACAATCGGCTCCAGACCAAGTCTATCAACTAGGTTATGAGAGATAAAGCAATGAGAAGAACCATTATCAAATAAGACACGAATAGGAATGTCAAAATAGATTGAATACCTTCTAAAACCTGGTTCCCCTTAGCTGCTGCTAAAGTGGAAGGTGCAGAAGTAATTGCAAAGACCCTAGGCTGCTCCCCTTTTCTGAGCATAGGACAATCTTTAACAAAGTGTCATAATGGTTGGCAAGCATAACAACCCTTCAGTGTGAACTGAGGTGTCTTCCCTATCGGTTCCATAACCATCTGCCCTCCTCTACCAGACCTACACATTCTTTCCAAATGACCCTTCTTCCCATACTTATGGCAAACAATGTGTGCCAAATTACTCGATCGCAATAACTTGCGCTTCTTTTCCCCAGTTGAAGCAAAAACAATAGGTTTTGGTGCCAAGCTCTCAAACCTCAAGTCTATATTCGCCAAATCAACAAATGACCCCATGAGATGATTAGTCATATCCCACTTAAACTTGAGACGCATATCAGCAATGAACATCTTATTCTTTTTTAAAGATAAAAGTAAGAATATTCTTGAATGATTGAAGGGTTTGTTCAAGATTTTCACATAATTTTTGGTGTGGAGAAGCAATTTTTCAAAAAATAAGTTTATAAATGAAAAGGGAGAAGAAAGAAAGTGTAAATGGTACTTTTCTTGAGTGAATAGGTTTATATAGGAATAAGAAGTTATTTGAAATAAATAGGTGGTTGTAGTTTATTTTATTTCGAAATTTAAAAAAATTTCATTTCTGCCCCCTATATGTCGACATATAGGTTATACATATGTCGACATATGTACCATTTTTTGCAAAAACAACAATCTTGCTATATTATTGTAATTAGCCGAAATTATTGTATTTCCAGAGATTAATAACAATACATAATAGCAGAGAACCTGATTTTATCGATGATCATAGATTAGTACATGGAATTTCAAAGATAACATAAAGATACATGGATTAAAAGTAGAATTATCCAAACTAAAACTAGAAAATCAAAGGAAATACAATCTAGGAAGAAGTGGATGAAGATCAGGACTTTGCATTAAGCTTGCAATAGATCTTTCCACAACACTTGTCTACTTTGTTATAAAGAGAAGTGAATTTCTTAGAAAATGATCGCTAAAGCTTCTTTTGGTTATTAATACTTTTCTCTTGATTTTTAAGAAGTTCTTTGTTGGATGGATGAGTTGGCATTTCGATACTTTCCAAAGAGGTATCTTCCTCCTTCTTGTTCTTCCTCCTCCTCCACTTCCATTTCTTCTCCTTCCTCTTCTTCTCTTATTTCACGCTTCTCTTCCCAAGCCAATCTTAATTCCTTTTCCACAAGTGTTTCATAAGGCTCAAATATGGGTGGAATTTGAATGAGAGAGATGTTGGCCTTGTCAAAAAGTTTTGAGGAATGGATTCTTCTCCTCTTAGGTCAACACCAAAAATGTGCCTATTCTAGTAAGATATACACCATGAAAGAGTGTGTTCTCCTGTCTAGAGATATTCTTAGGAAAGAATTCATCTAAAATTACTTGTGACCTGTTTATGTCATAATGACCATAAATTACAAAAGTGTTTTGAAAACTTTTTAATTCGGGTTATTATAATTTCCCGTCCTTCGAGTTATACTTTATTGCAAAAGAAGACTCAAATTTCTTGCTCTAGGATGCAAATTTTTGTTTTTGAACTCAAAATCATCATCACTTTCAAAAATATCATGAAGAACTTCAAGATTTTGAATATCAATTTTAAAAGTCGAAATGTCCATTCCACTAGAATTGCATCAAAGAATGTTGTAACGACCCCGGATTTTATATAAATTTAAAATGATAATTAATTAATTTTGAATAAAAATTTGTAAAATAAATTGATAAAGTGATGCGAGTTTCCCCAATCTCAAATATATTTTGTATAAATCATTTAAAAATTAAAATACTGAATGTATGTGTATATGGATATAAATTAAGTAATAAACCAATACAAATAACTATAGCAACTTTGTATTATATACATAGAGTATAAAAGCATGACCAGGCAAAAGAATCTTATATATGAAGTTTAGATATGCTGGAAAGAAAAAAAAGAAACATCTATGTACAAAGCAAATAGAAGAAACAAAGAAAACAAAAAAATATCTACAAACCAAAACTGTACATACATAATTCAAACAGCATAAGTTGTAAACAAGAAAGGACTCTTGCATTTAATGCTAGCACAAACAAGGTCATTCGAATGTTATAAAAAAAATCTTCTCATCCGAAGTCAACAAGCAAAGATATATTCAAGTAGAAATAAATAGGATATGTATGAACACTTGAACAAAAAGGACATAAGCATTTAATACAAGCATCTTCAGCCATGTCCTTAGTACAAACAAGATTTTCAGCCACCATAAAGAAAGAAAGAAAATCTCTACCCTGTTGTACAAACCAAACATAAATTATATCACTTGTACAAATAATAACATCAACCTGTAAACTCCATTTTATACACATTAACTTCTCATTCCAATTCGTTCCTTCAAGCTGAGCAAACAACATCTTAAGAACCATAAACAAATTTATCTTCAACAACAATACAAACCGATACAAGCCAAAGAATCAAGTGATGGTTTCAACTTGCAAATTTCTCAAGCCTGTTTCAAAGTAGTGTCTCTGTTTCAAATATATTCCAGGTGAGCAACTCCTATTTTTAGAAGCTTAACCTGTTTTGATTTCTTGATGTTTGTGAGTAAACTTCTTTGATCTGATTTATAAAATGGATGTAGTGATTTATGTTGAAGTGAAGGTGTGAGATATGGTTGCATTTATACAAAAAAATGAGTATATACCTGTGCATGTCTGTTGAACAGGCATATTGCCTCTGTTTTTACATTACAGGATACAAAACCTGTTAAGAAATTCAAAATCTCTCCCTCTAATCCTCTTTAGGCTTTAAGTTTAAAACAAAACATGTTAGTACAATCATGAACTAAGTTTTAAAAGTTTATTCAAGCCAAAACCATTTAGCAATATCCCTGGAAATCAAAGAAACTGAACCAAACTTTAAAACTAGTCAAAATTCAAACTTTTTAAATTATGGATTCAGGTGTGTAATCTGAATTCGTATGCTTTAACAAGATTTTTAAAGCTAAATTTATAATTTTTAGATCAAAAATAAAAGAGCAGTTCGGGTTCGACTTTATTATGCATTTGGGGTTGCCATGGGTGATCTCGTCGACTGGAGGAGTCGAGTTTCCTCCTGGAGGTGGAGGAGTGATCAGAGAGTCTGGGAAAAATGTAGTGGAGGTGGTCAGATGGTCGTGGAAGTGGCGGTGGTGAATTCCAGTTCGTTAACCTAGTTTTGTTGGGGTCGAGAGTTTCGATTGGCTCGTCGTCGTCAGGCGATCGAGTGCGACGAGTTTTGGGGTGATGGTAGGGGAAACGTGGACGAGTAGATGGTCGGAGTTTGAGGCTCTCTAGTGGTCTGGATTTCGAGAACGACGGCGTTCCCAGGTTTAGATGGCGTTTCCTGTTCGTGTTCCAGGTTTTGAATACTTGCTCGAATTTAGTATATGAGGTTACGACGATATTCAGATGATCGGAGTCTGGTATTGAGACGAATGTCGACTTGCTCGACGAAGTGAGGTCGACCGGAGATGCTCGTCGGAGCTGTGAACGTGCACGAGCACGGTTGCTCTAATGGTCTGGAATTTTGAGTTTGGGCAGAAATTTTACTCGAGTAAATTGTTTGGTTTACTCGAAGTTGAGAAGGGTTTGACTCGGAGTAGAAAAGTTTGTGCTCGAGTCAATATTATTTGTTACAGGTTTTGTTATAAAACCTGTCTGTTTAATTTTTAAACAGGAATTGAAATTTAAATACATATTTTAAACAAAGTTTAAATCTAGTATGAAGTATAGATTCAAAATGACTTTGAATCTTATAGTTTTAAATTATTTAAAAGTGGGGTTTTCAGGTTTTTAAAACCTAACAGTTTTCAGATTTTAAATTTAATTTAAGATCTGAAACAGAATTTAAACTGGGTTTAAATTCAAAGTTAGGTTCAGTTTTCAAATAAACTTTTAAATCTTGAAGTTTTAAAAAAATGAATTTGGATTTTAAATCAAGAATTTAAAATCAAGGTTTTAAAACAAGTTTTAAAATAAGTTTTCAAAGACTTGGTTTTAAAGTTAAAAAAAATTATGTTAGAATTGTTTTGGGCTGGAATAATTATATTGAAATGATTATTTAAAAATATTCTTAAGTGTTTCAAATGGAATTTGATGATGTGAAGGAAATAAGTGATAAAGATAAATGGTTCATCTTAAGTTTATTAAGACCTTGAGTAATTAAAGATTAATTTAATATGTGATTAATTAAAGGTTAATTAAAGATTGATTAAGGTTAAGTTAATTACATGATTAAGGTTAATTGATAAATTAAGGTAATTAATTCAAGGACAATTAATTAATAATTATTTATGTGATTTATTAAAGGTTGATTAATTAAGTAAGATTAATTAATATAGGTAATTAAAGGTAATTAATTACGTGAAGATAATTACTTAATTAAAAGTAATTAAATAAATAAAATTGATTAATTAAATGATTAAAGGATAATTAATCAGAATGATCTGTAATTAATTAATATAAATTAACCAGAGTTAGTAATTCATTCATAAGTAATTATTCTGGTTTGAGTAAATTAAAATCAGATAGTTAATTAATTTTACTTATGGATGTTTGGATTCTATGGAATGTTGAATTGTTTGATATCCCCAATATGTGATGCTTTGTGATATGAATTATTCTGATTTAAGCTGTGAACTGTGATGTAACTTATTCATCTGTGATGTAACTTATTTATCTACGATGAATTTATATTATTTATCTGTGAATCTATAAATGAAGATAAGCGTTATAGATTATACCGCTTATCGATATTACTGTGCTTAAATCTGTAATGATTGATGATGTTGCACTATGGTGTAAAACCCCTGGACCACACTTTTACACACACAAATATGGATTTCACGTGGAAATCGGTTAAGTCACAGATGATTTAAATTTAATATTTTTAAAATTGAAATTTTAGTTTCAGTTGATTTTGGAAATGGATCTGGATTAAATGTTAACGCTTTTGTAAATGAGTTTCAAAGATAAAAGTTATTTTGAATAACTTAATCGAGTTTTGAAAATTTAAATAATTTGATTTAAATTTGAATTCAAGTTTGAAATTGAATTCTATGATTTGAAACTAGGGATTAAAGATGTTGTACAAGTTATAACCATTTTAAAGATATTGATTTGGGAATTTGAATTTAAATTCAAGGGTTTTAACTCGCGTAAATATAACTGGATTTTTCTGAAACGAAACTATTTGTTTTCAAATAGTAAAAGCTTTCACATAAGTAATGAACTTCCAATTTATGTGAAAAGAATTTCAAGTTTGAAATGGAGTTGAAATGTTTTGAAAACTATGAAATGAGTCTTTAATTCAAAGACCGGACGAGTAAATCCAACTTGAAATGGAATTGCTTTGAAAGGCTATGAATGAATCTTTGGAAACGAATTTTGAAAGCTATAAGTTAAATCTTGACTTAAAGATTTAACGAGTTAATTCAATTGAAATGGAAATTGTTTTGAAATCCATGAATGGATCTTTGTGAATGGGGTGAACTTTGTGAATTGAATCTTCTTGTTTAAAAGATTGGAAATGATAATTTGGTTTAACCATTCGAATGAAAAGTTTTGGGCTTTAAGTTGTGATTTAACTGAGACCCCAGTATCCATATGATTTTTAATTGCGCTCGTTATTCGGTTTAGCCGGGAGAGGACCTTTGTGTCGTATAACCCATTCCGAATAATGATACGTCGTATATGGATGGCATTTGAAGACCGGTGGTGAAGACCGGGTATTTGCGAGAACGATAGGATGATTTATCGATTGTCTCTGCACTGAGTCGCGCCGGTATAGAGATTTCCTAAGTGATGGGAAATCCGATCGGGATTGCGAATACCCGGATTGCAAGGGCTTCTTTGGAAGTGCCTTCGGTTCTGTTCGAACCCGGAACAGACTTGTATGGTTACATGTCTGACATTACATTTTGAGATATAAAGCTGATTTCTTTCAAATACATTTCTGTTGGCGGCCGAGAATTCATTCTCTTAGCTTAACACCCTTCTCTGAGACGTACGAGCTCAGAGGTTATGTAGTTGAAGGTTATCAGCGATATACTCCCAATTTGGTAATGTGGCATGCTGAGTGTTGCTGTATGATGATCATTTATTGATCATTTGTGATCAAAGCGTGGCTTTGTGAAAAAGCGTAGCTTTGTGGACGAGACTTCGTCAGACCTCACAACCCGAAAATGGTCGAAACAGAAAAGATGCGGCAAGGTTTCAGGGGTAGCTTCCCTAGGGTATGACCATTCCTTCTGGAAAAGGGTATTATTATAGTATGGAGCCCTGATACTTACTCATGTGGACACACTATATTTATTACTGTGTGATGTGTTGGTTACCGAGGCCTCGGATAAAGGTCCCAAAGGACCGGGGGTGGCATATCTCCGGTTTACTACCCGGGAAGGGGATAACCGGCCTTGTGTTGGCAGAGAGCAGTTGTCTCTCGGGACGTCCAGCCAGAGGCGTACCCATGTGGCAGTAGGAAGTTCCTTAGCCTGACCATTTGTTGGAAAATCTAAAGAAACAATATGAACCTTTACGATTGCAATTGTATAACTTGTCTCCTCAGGCGGCAGCTATAGCAGGCATAATATAATGGTACCTATGCTGGCTACGATTAATATTGTATTTTCGAAATGTTTTCTGCACTATGCACTATTAATAATATCAAAAGAGTTTTCTTTTGCATAGTAAGCATATTTGACTATCATAAGAAGCAATCTCCTCCAAGTCTGCGATTGCATTGTGTGTGTGGTGGGAGGTCTTATGGTAGTTTCATCTTCCAAAAGCATTGCGGATTTCAATGTTTGAAATTTTTTTGTTGTTGTTTTAAAGATAAACTGTTTTTGTTACTCACACTAGTCCCACGACTGACTCAGAGTTTATTGTTCCTTTCCTAAACTCTGGGTGCTCACAACTTTCCACACGAGCAGTCTAGAGTTAGGTTTCTTTTTCAGATAATCAGGTTTAGTTGACATTGGAGCTAGTTCAGTTTTGGAGATCATGACTGACATTGCTTATCTTGGTGGTTCGAGCTGATGTTGGAGTTATTGGACTCAGCCTCTTTGACTGATCATTGGAGTTATCATTTCTGTTATTTCCGTTGTATCATTATTTATCTCTGATATTGTTGTATCATATTGATATCATTGTTGTATATCATACTGGATATTGTATTCATTTGAGTTGTATATGATATCATCTATTTTTATTCCGCTGGGTTGTTATACTTAATGGTGTTATAAGTTCCGGTGAGTCAGATTCGGCATTTGAATCTACGGCATTTTGAGTACAAGTGAAGTACGGGTGCCGATTTTCGAAGGGAGTTTTTGGATCATCACATTTGGTATCAGAGCTGAGGGTAAAACTTTAGCTCAGGAGTATAACACATTAAGTAGCTCATTAGAGATAGGGTGAAGTATACCCTAGAATGAGTAATCTCTAAGATATCCGTCTGTATGCCTAAGTAAATTCCCTTGCTATCCACGGATAGTGAGTATGAGTGCGAGAAGAGGATGAGATAGGGGACAGGGAAATACCACTATAAATGGTCAATACCCTGTAACAACAAGGAAACAATCTTTTCTCTATCAGTCTCTTTTGTTCGTCATCTTTTCTCAAATTCTTCAATAATTCCTGATAGATTCAGGAAGAGGGAATTCGATATATTAATATGGGACATAAACTCCGGATGGACCAAAATTGTTTGTTTGGATGAATTGGTTGGATTGGTTGCTATGGTTGATAGGTATACTTTAGTCCTAAACTAAAAGTTTTGGAATAGTATCCATATATATGTCTATTCTTTGGGATTCCGATTTATTCTATGGATGGTTAGTTTTCCTTTCGAACTAACTGATGCCCCTGCATATTTCGTAGATTTGGATAACCCGAGTACCTTGTGAAGTGTTAAACAGATTTGTTCTTGATATTCTGATTTGGTAAGCCAAATGCAGAATAGATATTCGTTTTGATTCGATGAAACATTCTTCATCTATTTTTGTGTCTCCTTGGCAATTTCGAGGACGAAATTCTTTTAAGGGGGGAAGTCTGTAATGACCCCGGATTTTATATAAATTTAAAATGATAATTAATTAATTTTTGAATAAATATTTGTAAAATAAATTGATAAAGTGATGCGAGTTTCCCCAATCTCAAATATATTCTGTATAAATCATTTAACAATTAAAATATTGAATGTATGTGTATATGGATATAAATTAAGTAATAAACCAATACAAATAACTATAGCAGCTTTGTATTATATACATAGAGTATAAAAGCATGACCAGGCAAAAGAATCTTATATATGAAGTTTAGATATGCTGGAAAGAAAAAAAAGAAACATCTATGTACAAAGCAAATAGAAGAAACAAAGAAAACAAAAAAATATCTACAAACCAAAACTGTACATACATAATTCAAACAGCATAAGTTGTAAACAAGAAAGGACTCTTGCATTTAATGTTAGCACAAACAAGGTCATTCGAATGTTATAAAACAAAATCTTCTCAGCCGAAGTCAACAAGCAAAGATATATTCAAGTAGAAATAAATAGGATATGTATGAACACTTGAACAAAAAGGACATAAGCATTTAATACAAGCATCGTCAGCCATGTCCTTAGTACAAACAAGATTTTCAGCCACCATAAAGAAAGAAAGAAAATCTCTACCCTGTTGTACAAACCAAACATAAATTATATCACTTGTACAAATAATAACATCAACCTGTAAACTCCATTTTATACACATTAACTTCTCATTCCAATTCGTTCCTTCAAGCTGAGCAAACAACATCTTAAGAACCATAAACAAATTTATCTTCAACAACAATACAAACTGATACAAGCCAGAGAATCAAGTGATGGTTTCAACTTGCAAATTTCTCAAGCCTGTTTCAAAGTAGTGTCTCTGTTTCAAATATATTCCAAGTGAGCAACTCCAATTTTTAGAAGCTTAACCTGTTTTGATTTCTTGATGTTTGTGAGAAAACTTCTTTGATCTGATCTATAAAATGGATGTAGTGATTTATGTTGAAGTGAATCTGTGAGATATGGTTGCATTTATACAAAAAAATGAGTATATACCTGTGCATGTCTGTTGAACAGGCATATTGCCTCTGTTTTTACATTACAGGTTACAAAACCTGTTAAGAAATTCAAAATCTCTCCCTCTAATCCTCTTTAGGCTTTAAGTTTAAAACAAAACATGTTAGTACAATCATGAACTAAGTTTTAAAAGTTTATTCAAGCCAAAACCATTTAGCAATATCCCTGGAAATCAAAGAAACTGAACCAAACTTTAAAACTAGTCAAAATTCAAACTTTTTAAATTATGGATTCAGGTGTGTATTCTGAATTCGTATGCTTTAACAAGATTTTTAAAGCTAAATTTATAATTTTTAGATCAAAAATAAAAGAGCAGTTCGGGTTCGACTTTATTGTGCATTTGGGGTTGCCATGGGTGATCTCGTCGATTGGAGGAGTCGAGTATCCTCCTAGAGGTGGAGGGGTGATCGGAGAGTCTGGGAAAAATGTAGTGGAGGTGGTCAGATGGTCGTGGAAGTGACGGTGGTGAATTCCAGTTCGTTAACCTAGTTTTGTTGGGGTCGAGAGTTTCGATTGGCTCGTCGTCGTCAGGCGATCGAGTGCGACGAGTTTTGGGGTGATGGTAGGGGAAACGTGGACGAGTAGATGGTCGGAGTTTGAGGCTCTCTAGTGGTCTGGATTTCGAGAACGGCGGCGTTCCCAGGTTTAGATGGCGTTTCCTGTTCGTGTTCCAGGTTTTGAATACTTGCTCGAATTTAGTATACGAGGTTACGACGAGATTCAGATGATCGGAATCTGGTATTGAGATGAATGTCGACTTGCTCGACGAAGTGAGGTCGACCGAAGATGCTCATCGGAGCTGTGCACGTGCACGAGCACGGTTGCTCTGATGGTCTGGAATTTTGAGTTTGGGCAGAAATTTTACTCGAGTAAATTGTTTGGTTTACTCGAAGTTGAGAAGGGTTTGACTCGGAGTAGAAAAGTTTGTACTCGAGTTAATTTTATTTGTTACAGGTTTTGTTATAAAACCTATCTGTTTAATTTTTAAAACAGAAATTGAAATTTAAATACATATTTTAAACAAAGTTTAAATCTAGTATGAAGTATAGATTCAAAATGACTTTGAATCTTATAGTTTTAAATTATTTAAAAGTGGGGTTTTCAGGTTTTTAAAACCTGACAGTTTTCAGATTTTAAATTTAATTTAAGATCTGAAACAGAATTTAAATTGGGTTTAAATTCAAAGTTAGGTTCAGTTTTCAAATAAACTTTTAAATCTAGAAGTATTAAAAAAATGAATTTGGATTTTAAATCAACAATTTAAAATCAAGGTTTTAAAACAAGTTTTAAAATAAGGTTTCAAAGACTTGGTTTTAAAGTTAAAAAAAATTATGTTAGAATTTTTTTGGGTTGGAATAATTATATTGAAATGATTATTTAAAAATATTCTTAAGTGTTTCAAATGGAATTTGATGATGTGATGGAAATAAATGATAAAGATAAATGGTTCATCTTAAGTTTATTAAGACCTTGAGTAATTAAAGATTAATTTATTATGTGATTAATTAAAGGTTAATTAAAGATTGATTAAGGTTAAGTTAATTACATGATTAAGGTTAATTGATAAATTTAGGTAATTAATTCAAGGACAATTAATTAAGAATTAATTAATTTATGTGATTTATTAAAGGTTGATTAATTAATTAAGATTAATTTATATAGGTAATTAAAGGTAATTAAGTACGTGAAGATAATTACTTAATTATAAGTAATTAAATGATTAAAATTGATTAATTAAATGATTAAAGGATAATTAATCAGAATGATTTGTAATTAATTAATATAAATTAACCAGAGTTAGTAATTCATTCATAAGTAATTATTCTGGTTTGAGTAAATTAAAATCAGATAGTTAATTAATTTTACTTATGGATGTTTGGATTCTATGGAATGTTGAATTGTTTGATATCCTTGATATGTGATGCTTTGTGATATGAATTATTCTGATTTAAGCTGTGAACCGTGATGTAATTTATTCATCTGTGATGTAACTTATTTATCTGCGATGAATTTATATTGTTTATCTGTGAATCTGTAAATGAAGATAAGCGTTATAGATTATACCGCTTATCGATATTACTGTGCTTAAATCTGTAATGATTGATGATGTTGCACTATGGTGTAAAACCCCTGGACCACACTTTTACACACACAAATATGGATTTCACGTGGAAATCGGTTAAGTCACAGATGATTTAAATTTAATATTTTTGAAATTGAAATTTTAATTTCAATTGATTTTGGAAATGGATCTGGGTAAATGTTAACGCTTTTGTAAATGAGTTTCAAAGATAAAAGTTATTTTGAATAACTTAATCGAGTTTTGAAAATTTAAATAATTTGATTTAAATTTGAATTCAAGTTTGAAATTGAATTCTATGATTTGAAACTAGGGATTAAAGATGCTATACAAGTTATATATGGGTTAAACCATTTTAAAGATATTGATTAAGGAATTTGAATTTAAATTCAAGGGTTTTAACTCGTGTAAATATAACTGGATTTTTCTGAAACGAAACTATTTGTTTTCAAATAGTAAAAGCATTCACATAAGTAATGAACTTCCAATTTGTGTTAAAAGAATTTCAAGTTTGAAATGGAGTTGAAATGTTTTGAAAACTATGAAATGAGTCTTTAATTCAAAGACCGGACGAGTTAATCCAACTTGAAATGGAATTGTTTTGAAAGGTTATGAATGAATCTTTGGAAACGAGTTTTGAAAGCTATAAGCTAAATGTTGACTTAAAGATTTAACGAGATAATTCAATTGAAATGGAAAATGTTTTGAAATCCATGAATGGATCTTTGTGAATGGGGTGATCTTTGTAAATTTAATCTTCTTGTTTAAAAGATTGGAAATGATAATTTGGTTTAACCATTCGAATGAAAAGTTTTGGGCTTTAAGCTGTGATTTAACTGAGACCCCAGTATCCATATGATTTTTAATTGCGCTCGTTATTCGGTTTAGCCGGGAGAGGACCTTTGTGTCGTATAACCCATTCCGAATAATGATACGTCGTATATGGATAGCATTTGAAGACCGGTGGTGAAGACCGGGTATTTGCGAGAACGATAGGATGACTTAACGATTGTCTCTGCACTGAGTCGCGCTGGTATAGAGATTTCCTAAGTGATGGGAAATCCGATTGGGATTGCGAATACCCGGATTGCAAGGGCTTCTTTGGAAGTGCCTTCGGTTCTGTTCGAACCCGGAACAGACTTGTATGGTTACATGTCTGACATTACATTTTGAGATATAAAGCTGATTTCTTTCAAATACATTTCTGTTGGCGGCGGAGAATTTATTCTCTTAGCTTAACACCCTTCTCTGAGATGTACGAGCTCAGAGGTTATGTAGTTGAAGGTTATCAGCGATATACTCCCAATTTGGTAATGTGGCATGCTGAGTTTGGCTGTATGATGATCATTTATTGACCATTTGTGATCAAAGCGTGGCTTTGTGAAAAAGCGTAGCTTTGTTGACGAGACTTTGTCAGACCTCACAACCTGGAAATGGTCGAAACAGGAAAGATGCGACAAGGTTTCAGGGGTAGCTTCCCTAGGGTATGACCATTCCTTCTGGAAAAGGGTAGTATTATGGTATGGAGCCCTGATACTTACTCATGTGGACACACTATATTTATTATTGTGTGATATGTGGTGTTACCGAGGCCTCGGATAAAGGTCCCAAAGGACCGGGGGTGGCATATCTCAGGTTTACTACCCGGGAAGGGAGTAACCGGCCTTGTGTTGGCAGAGAGCAGTTGTCTCTCGGGACGTCCAGCCAGAGGCGTACCCATGTGGCCGTAGGAAGTTCCTTAGCCTGACCATTTGTTGGAAAATCCAAAGAAACAATACGAACCGTTACGATTGCAATTGTATAACTTGTCTCCTCAGGCGGCAGCTATAGCAGGCATAATATAATGGTATCAATGCTGGCTAAGATTAACATTGTATTTTTGAAATGTTTTCTGCACTATGAACTATTAATAATATCAAAAGAGTTTTCTTTTGCGTAGTATGCATATTTGACTATCATAAGAAGCAATCTCCTCCAAGTCTGCGATTGAATTGTGTGTGTGGTGTGAGGTCTTATGGAAGTTTCATCTTCCAAAAGCATTGTGGATTTCAATGTTTGAAATTCTTTTGTTGTTGTTTTAAAGATAAACTGTTTTTGTTACTCACAACAGTCCCACGACTGACTCGGAGTTTATTGTTCCTTTCCTAAACTCTGGGTGCTCACAATTTTCCACACGAGCAGTCTAGAGTTGGGTTTCTTTTTCAGATAATCAGGTTTAGTTGACATTGGAGCTAGTTCAGTTTTAGAGATCATGACTGACATTGCTTATCTTGGTGGTTCGAGCTGGTGTTGGAGTTATTGGACTCAGCCTCTCTGACTGATCATTGGAGTTATCATTTCTGTTATTTCCGCTGTATCATTATTTATCTCTGATATTGTTGTATCATATTGATATCATTGTTGTATATCATACTGGATATTGTATTCATTTGAGTTGTATATGATATCATCTATTTTTATTCCGCTGTGTTGTTATACTTAATGGTGTTATAAGTTCCGGTGAGTCAGATTCGGCGTCTGAATCTATGGCATTTTGAGTACAAGTGAAGTATGGGTGCTGATTTTCGAAGGCCGAGTTTTTGGATCATCACATTTGGTATCAGAGCTGAGGGTAAAACTTCAGCTCAGGAGTATAACACATTAACTAGCTCATTAGAGATAGGGTGAAGTATACCCTAGAATGAGTAATCTCTAAGATATCCGTCTGTATGCCTCAGTAAATTCCCTTGCTATCCACGGATACTGAGTATGAGTGCGAGAAGAGGATGAGATAGGGGACAGGGAAATACCACTATAAATGGTCAATACCCTGTAACAACAAGGAAACAATCTTTTCTCTATCAGTCTCTTTTGTTCGTCATCTTTTCTCAAATTCTTCAATAATTCCTTATAGATTCAGGAAGAGGGAATTCGATATATTAATATGGGACATAAACTTCGGATGGACCAAAATTGTTTGTTTGGATGAATTGGTTGCATTGGTTGCTATGGTTGATAGGTATACTTTAGTCCTAAACTAAAAGTTTTGGAATAGTATTCATATATCTGTCTATTCTTTGGGATTCCGATTTATTCTATGGATGGTTAGTTTTCCTTTCGAACTAACTGATGCCCCTGCATATTTCGTAGATTTGGATAACCCGAGTACCTTGTGAAGTGTTAAACAGATTCGTTCTTGATATTCTGATTTGGTAAGCCAAATGCAGAATAGATATTCGTTTTGATTCGATGAAACATTCTTCATCTATCTTTGTGTCTCCTTGGCAATTTCGAGGAAGAAATTCTTTTAAGGGGGAAGTCTGTAACGACCCCGGATTATAAATTTAAAATGATAATTAATTAATTTTTGAATAAAAATTTGTAAAATAAATTGATAAAGTGATGCGAGTTTCCCCAATCTCAAATATATTCTGTATAAATCATTTAAAAATTAAAATATTGAATGTATGTGTATATGGATATAAATTAAGTAATAAACCAATACAAATAACTATAGCAGCTTTGTATTATATACATAGAGTATAAAAGCATGACCAGGCAAAAGAATCTTATATATGAAGTTTAGATATGCTGGAAAGAAAAAAAAGAAACATCTATGTACAAAGCAAATAGAAGAAACAAAGAAAACAAAAAAATATCTACAAACCAAAACTGTACATACATAATTCAAACAGCATAAGTTTTAAACAAGAAAGGACTCTTGCATTTAATGTTAGCACAAACAAGGTCATTCGAATGTTATAAAACAAAATCTTCTCAGCCGAAGTCAACAAGCAAAGATATATTCAAGTAGAAATAAATAGGATATGTATGAACACTTGAACAAAAAGGACATAAGCATTTAATACAAGCATCGTCAGCCATGTCCTTAGTACAAACAAGATTTTCAGCCACCATAAAGAAAGAAAGAAAATCTCTACCCTGTTGTACAAACCAAACATAAATTATATCACTTGTACAAATAATAACATCAACCTGTAAACTCCATTTTATACACATTAACTTCTCATTCTAATTCGTTCCTTCAAGCTGAGCAAACAACATCTTAAGAACCATAAACAAATTTATCTTCAACAACAATACAAACTGATACAAGCCAGAGAATCAAGTGATGGTTTCAACTTGCAAATTTCTCAAGCCTGTTTCAAAGTAGTGTCTCTGTTTCAAATATATTCCAGGTGAGCAACTCCAATTTTTAGAAGCTTAACCTGTTTTGATTTCTTGATGTTTGTGAGAAAACTTCTTTGATCTGATCTATAAAATGGATGTAGTGATTTATGTTGAAGTGAATCTGTGAGATATGGTTGCATTTATACAAAAAAATGAGTATATACCTGTGCATGTCTGTTGAACAGGCATATTGCCTCTGTTTTTACATTACAGGTTACAAAACCTGTTAAGAAATTCAAAATCTCTCCCTCTAATCCTCTTTAGGCTTTAAGTTTAAAAAAAAACATGTTAGTACAATCATGAACTAAGTTTTAAAAGTTTATTCAAGCCAAAACCATTTAGCAATATCCCTGGAAATCAAAGAAACTGAACCAAACTTTAAAACTAGTCAAAATTCAAACTTTTTAAATTATGGATTCAGGTGTGTATTCTGAATTCGTATGCTTTAACAAGATTTTTAAAGCTAAATTTATAATTTTTAGATCAAAAATAAAAGAGCAGTTCGGGTTCGACTTTATTGTGCATTTGGGGTTGCCATGGGTGATCTCGTCGATTGGAGGAGTCGAGTATCCTCCTAGAGGTGGAGGGGTGATCGGATAGTCTGGGAAAAATGTAGTGGAGGTGGTCAGATGGTCATGGAAGCGGCGGTGGTGAATTCCAGTTCGTTAACCTAGTTTTGTTGGGGTCGAGAGTTTCGATTGGCTCGTCGTCGTCAGGCGATCGAGTGCGACGAGTTTTGGGGTGATGGTAGGGGAAACGTGTACGAGTAGATGGTCGGAGTTTGAGGCTCTCTAGTGGTCTGGATTTCGATAATGGCGGCGTTCCCAGGTTTAGATGGCGTTTCCTGTTCGTATTCCAGGTTTTGAATACTTGCTCAAATTTAGTATATGAGGTTACGACGAGATTCAGATGATCGGAGTCTAGTATTGAGACGAATGTCGACTTGCTTGACGAAGTGAGGTCGACCGGAGATGCTCGTCGGAGATGTGCACGTGCACGAGCACGGTTGCTCTGATGGTCTGGAATTTTGAGTTTGGGCAGAAATTTTACTCGAGTAAATTGTTTGGTTTACTCGAAGTTGAGAAGGGTTTGACTCGGAGTAGAAAAGTTTGTACTCGAGTCAATTTTATTTGTTACAGGTTTTGTTATAAAACCTGTCTGTTAATTTTTAAAACAGAAATTGAAATTTAAATACATATTTTAAACAAAGTTTAAATCTAGTATGAAGTATAGATTCAAAATGACTTTGAATCTTATAGTTTTAAATTATTTAAAAGTGGGTTTTTCAAGTTTTTAAAACCTGACCGTTTTCAGATTTTAAATTTAATTTAAGATCTGAAACAGAATTTAAACTGGGTTTAAATTCAAAGTTAGGTTCAGTTTTCAAATAAACTTTTAAATCTTGAAGTTTTAAAAAAATGAATTTGGATTTTAAATTAAGAATTTAAAATCAAGGTTTTAAAACAAGTTTTAAAATAAGTTTTCAAATACTTGGTTTTAAAGTTAAAAAAATTATGTTAGAATTGTTTTGGGTTGGAATAATTATATTGAAATGATTATTTGAAAATATTCTTAAGTGTTTCAAATGGAATTTGATGATGTGATGGAAATAAGTGATAAAGATAAATGGTTCATCTTAAGTTTATTAAGACCTTGAGTAATTAAAGATTAATTTATTATGTGATTAATTAAAGGTTAATTAAAGATTGATTAAGGTTAAGTTAATTACATGATTAAGGTTAATTGATAAATTAAGGTAATTAATTCAAGGACAATTAATTAAGAATTAATTAATTTATGTGATTTATTAAAGGTTGATTAATTAATTATGATTAATTAATATATGTAATTAAAGGTAATTAATTACGTGAAGATAATTACTTAATTAAAAGTAATTAAATGATTAAAATTGATTAATTAAATGATTAAAGGATAATTAATCAGAATGATTTGTAATTAATTAATATAAATTAACTAGAGTTAGTAATTCATTCATAAGTAATTATTCTGGTTTGAGTAAATTAAAATCAGATAGTTAATTAATTTTACTTATGGATGTTTGGATTCTATGGAATGTTGAATTGTTTGATATCCCTGATATGTGATGCTTTGTGATATGAATTATTCTTATTTAAGCTGTGAACTGTGATGTAACTTATTTATCTGTGATGTAACTTATTTATCTGCGATGAATTTATATTGTTTATTTGTGAATCTGTAAATGAAGATAAGCGTTATAGATTATACCGCTTATCGATATTACTATGCTTAAATCTGTAATGATTGATGATGTTGCACTATGGTGTAAAACCCCCGGACCACACTTATACACACACAAATATGGATTTCACGTGGAAATCGGTTAAGTCACAGATGATTTAAATTTAATATTTTTGAAATTGAAATTTTAATTTCAATTGATTTTGGAAATGGATCTGGGTTAAATGTTAACGCTTTTGTAAATGAGTTTCAAAGATAAAAGTTATTTTGAATAACTTAATCGAGTTTTGAAAATTTAAATAATTTGATTTAAATTTGAATTCAAGTTTGAAATTGAATTCTATGATTTGAAACTAGGTATTAAAGATGATGTACAAGTTATATATGGGTTAAACCATTTTAAAGATATTGATTTGGGAATTTGAATTTAAATTCAAGGGTTTTAACTCGTGTAAATATAACTGGATTTTTCTGAAACGAAACTATTTGTTTTCAAATAGTAAAAGCTTTCACATAAGTAATGAACTTCCAATTTTTGTTAAAAGAATTTCAAGTTTGAAATGGAGTTGAAATGTTTTGAAAACTATGAAATGAGTCTTTAATTCAAAGACCGGACGAGTTAATCCAACTTGAAATGGAATTGTTTAGAAAGGCTATGAATGAATCTTTGGAAACGAGTTTTGAAAGCTATAAGTTAAATCTTGACTTAAAGATTTAACGAGTTAATTCAATTGAAATGGAAATTGTTTCGAAATCCATGAATGGATCTTTGTGAATGGGGTGAACTTTGTGAACTGAATCTTCTTGTTTAAAAGATTGGAAATGATAATTTGGTTTAACCATTCGAATGAAAAGTTTTGGGCTTTAGGCTGTGATTTAACTGAGACCCCAGTATCCATATGATTTTTAATTGCGCTCGTTATTCGGTTTAGCCGGGAGAGGACCTTTGTGTCATATAACCCATTCCGAATAATGATACGTCATATATGGATGACATTTGAAGACCGGTGGTGAAGACCGGGTATTTGTGAGAACGATAGGATGACTTATCGATTGTCTCTCTACACTGAGTCACGCCAGTATAGAGATTTCCTAAGTGATGGGAAATCCGATCGGGATTGCGAATACCCGGATTGCAAGGGCTTCTTTGGAAGTGCCTTCGGTTCTGTTCGAACCAGGAACAGACTTGTATGGTTACATGTCTGAAATTACATTTTGAGATATAAAGCTGATTTCTTTCAAATACATTTCTGTTGGTGGCGGAGAATTTATTCTCTTAGCTTCACACCCTTCTCTGAGACGTACGAGCTCAGAGGTTATGTAGTTGAAGGTTATTAGCGATATACTCCCAATTTGGTAATGTGGCATGCTGAGTGTGGTTGTATGATGATCATTTATTGATCATATGTGATCAAAGCGTGGCTTTGTGAAAAAGCGTAGCTTTGTGGACGACACTTTATCAGACCTCACAACCTGGAAATGGTCGAAACAGGAAAGATGCGGCAAGGTTTCAGGGGTAGCTTCCCTAGGGTATGACCATTCCTTCTGGAAAAGGGTAGTATTATGGTATGGAGCCCTGATACTTACTCATGTGGACACACTATATTTATTACTGTGTGATGTGTTGGTTACCGAGGCCTCGGATAAAGGTCCCAAAGGACCGGGGGTGGCATATCTCAGGTTTACTACCCGGGAAGGGGGTAACCGGCCTTGTGTTGGCAGAGAGCAGTTGTCTCTCGGGACGTCCAGCCAGAGGCGTACCCATGTGGCAGTAGGAAGCTCCTTAGCCTGACCATTTGTTGGAAAATCCAAAGAAACAATACGAACCTTTACGATTGCAATTGTATAACCTGTCTCCTCAGGCGGCAGCTATAGCAGGCATAATATAATGGTACCTATGCTGGCTAAGATTAATATTGTATTTTCGAAATGTTTTCTGCACTATGCACTATTAATAATGTCAAAAGAGTTTTCTTTTGCATAGTAAGCATATTTGACTATCATAAGAAACAATCTCCTCCAAGTCTGCGATTGCATTGTGTGTGTGGTGGGAGGTCTTATGGTAGTTTCATCTTCCAAAAGCATTGTGGATTTCAATGTTTGAAATTCTTTTGTTATTGTTTTAAAGATAGCTGTTTTTGTTACTCACACCAGTCCCACGACTGACTCGGAGTTTATTGTTCCTTTCCTAAACTCTGGATGCTCACAATTTTCCACACGAGCAGTCTAGAGTTGGGTTTCTTTTTTAGATAATCAGGTTTAGTTGACATTGGAGCTAGTTCAGTTTTGGAGATCATGACTGACATTGCTTATCTTGGTGGTTCG
Organism: Allium fistulosum; assembly: GCA_030737815.1. Taxonomy (NCBI): domain Eukaryota; kingdom Viridiplantae; phylum Streptophyta; class Magnoliopsida; order Asparagales; family Amaryllidaceae; genus Allium; species Allium fistulosum. The sequence continues at coordinate 15,813,759 of JASFAW010000014.1, forward strand.
AGCTGTTGTTGGAGTTATTGGACTCGGCCTCTCTGACTGATCATTGGAGTTATCATTTCTGTTATTTTCGCTATATCACTATTTATCTCTGATATTGTTGTATCATATTGATATCATTGTTGTATATCATATTGGATATTGTATTCATTTGAGTTGTATATGATATCATCTATTTTTATTCCGCTGTATTGTTATACTTAATGGTGTTATAAGTTTCGGTGAGTCAGATTCGGCGTTTGAATCTACGGCATTTTGAGTACAAGTGAAGTACGGGTGCCGATTTTCGAAGGCCGAGTTTTTGGATCATCACAAATGTTAACTTAAATTTCACAATCTAAAACAATTTGAGTGTCTTTGACACTACTCCAAATTCCACCTTCATTCCCTTCATAAATATTTCCTTTTAAATTTGCATAAAACATTTTTACTAAATTTGGAAAACATACAAAATCATTTTGGAAAGCATCAATCAAAGCAATTCAATTTTGAACACAAGGATCATAAAGGTCGTAAGTAGAAAAATCATCAATCTGGCGAATCTTCCGAAAGAAACTTATTCCATATAGGCTTCCATTCCATCTTTATTATAGAAATGATAGCTCTTAGTTTTCTTGGAAACCTTACGAATTTAGGAATATTGCTTGAGGATGCCATTGATGAATTGTTTGAAGAGATAAGTGAGATAAAGAATTTTTAAATTTTGAAAATAAGAGTGAAATGAATGGATGGAGAAAGAATAATTAAATAGAGAATCAATAAACATATTCTCTGGTCAAGAGATGCCTTTTTAGGCCATTGGAGTTGGTGAAAGGTGGAGAGAATTTAAAATTTTGAAATGAAATTTCAAATTCTATGTGCATGTGATATATGTCTAAGGATATGTCAAAATATTGCCCATGATTTTCAAATTTAAGAGTTAAATAAATTGTTTCTGTTTGTTTGTATATGCATATATAGAATGATCCTTTAATTATTACTAATCTATATATTTATTAATTAATTTTAAAATTAATTAAAAAATTATATTATAAAAATAAATTTTATAAAATATTTAAATATATATGTGTGTGCGCGCTAGATTCATCCATTATTATTATTAAACTATAGATAATTCCTAACAAATAAAAGCAACCAAACACACCACTTAAAAATTCAAAATTTAAAATTTAAACGCGTACCTATTTTTACTCCATTTCTTTGAACGTTTTCGAATTGATTATTGCAATGAAGCACATAATAGCATTTTTTGTATCTGGTTCATCATCACTTGAGGAAGTATCTGAATTATCTAGTGTTGCAGCATAAGCCCTTCTCCATTTTCTGGATGAATCGGTTTTTGGTGAGTTTTTTGGTTTTTTGGCTGTGGACAGTCTCTCTGCATATGGCCAAATTCATTGCAGTTAAAACTTCTAAACATTTCCACTTCCACTTCCTAAATTTTTGTTATAATTTCTCCTAAGATTATTCATCTTTCTGTATTTAAAAAAAGCTTGAAATTTCTGGTCATGAGAGCAATTTCCTTATTATTATCGTTGTTTGAATCCAGATCGTCTGTTGTTGCATTGAAAGCATGGATTTCTTTTACATTTCCTTGCTTTCTATTCTGCCCTATCTTTGTGCTTCAAATGACATTAAATTGCCAATTTACTTTTCAATTTTTAGAGTACTAATGTAATTAGCCTCTTTAATTGCAAGAGTCTTTTAGGCCCACTCTGAAGTAAGTGAATTGAGGATTTTTCTAACTTGGTCCTCTTTAGAAAAACTTTTATCGACTACAATTAATGAATATAATATATCTTGAAATCTACTGTACATATAAGAAATAGGCTCGTTTGGACTCATTTTAAATAATTGAAACTGATTTGTTAACATAGAAATTTTGTCTGTTTGACTTTACTAGTGCCTACATGTGTAACTTGCAGTGTTCTCCATATTTCATATGCTGACTTACAAATAAGCACTTTATTGAGTTCATTCTTATCTAATGAATAAAACAAAATATTAATGACCTTATAGTTACTTTGTGCAAGTGCCTTTTGGTCAGTAATCCATTGTAACAAGTTTGTCTGGGGCTCAGTGTACTCATTCTGTGTTACATTCCAAAATATCTAGAATAGTTGACTATAAATAGATTTTCATTCTACATGACCAATATGTGTAATGCCATTAAAAAATAAAAGTCTAGCGGTAGATTGTCCTTCGATAAAGGTGTTACTGACAAGTGAACTAACAGTGTTGTTAGTCATTTAAACTTCTCAAAAATCAAAATTATGAATACTATGAAAACCAATGCTCTTATACCAAATATTAGTTTGCGGAAGATGAATCATAAGGCTAATGTAATACTAAAGGGGGGCAAATAGTGTTTACTGATTTTTGTGAATCTTCATAAAGTTATAATTAAACAATGTAGAATTAACAATCATAGATGCAAACACAGACAGATATAAATGCAGTAAAAGTAAAAAGTAAAGAGTTGGGGAGATCACACCAGGAATTTTTATACTGGTTCTGAGTTACCCTACATCTAGTCCCGTACAATTTCTTGTCCAGATTTCTTTTCAAATATCAAATTCAATACAATCTCGATTTCAAGGCTACGTGACACAGCCTCCGGATTTTCCGGGCTCCAGGTACACTCACTGGATTTGGAGGGGACACCATCACATCCACTTGGATTCAAACGGGACACCAAGCATACTCACTTGATTTAGATGGGACGCAAGCATGCCCACTTTGATTTCAAGGACACCAAGCACACCTAAGAGTGTAAGAGTATGATTTGATAGTGTTTACAAACTCAATTTCTTGATCTTAAATATAAATGTTCCTATAACCTCTTGAATAACACTTTGATTTTAATTTGAGCAAGAGAGATGAGAGAGATCAGAGAGGAAATAGTAGCAAATAAAACCAATAGAGTTTTAATTTGATTCTAGTTGAATTTGAGAAGATTTTAAGTAGATTTTCTTTTAGAAATCAAGAGGGTGAAAGAGGAGAGAAAATATGAGAAAGTAGTTCACAAAAATTCATTTGGAAAATCCCTATTTATAGAGGAACAATGGGGACATTCGTGAAGAGGTACGATGAAAAGACACTTCCATTCAAAATTGAATTTTGAAATTCCCAGCCTATATGTCAACATGCATGATAGGAATATGTTGACATATCCTTTGTTATTTTGGAAAACAACTAAATAAAAATTGTTTTGAAAATGTTGAGTTTTGCAAAATATTCTGATACTTTGCTAAATCATTTAGGCATAGTTTATACACATTTTAATCATAATAAAACTTAAGAAAACTTAATAAAATTATTTTGAAATATTTTAATATATAAAATATTTAGATATGAATTTCTTTTGAAAATAATATATAATGTATAAGTTAATATATATTGAAAATCAAAATATTAATAAATGTCAAAACATACTTTTAAATACTATAAACAACATAAAACTAAAACTACAACAAAGTATAACATATTAAAATTGTATTTATTTTACATCCTTGGATAATCTCTGGTGATTTCAATTGTCTGCATACAACTGCTGGTAGAATGGGTGGCAAGCATGTATCCTTGAAAGAGATCCTACCTCTAAATAATGCAACAACTAACTCCTCCCTCTTAAATATCCGTTACCATGGCTCATCCTTCTCATGGAATAACATGAGTAGAACTGGAAACAAAATTTACTCTAAGATTGATCATGCTTTTTGTAATTTTACTGCCTTATCTTCCTAGCCTTCTATTTCTTGTTACCTTCACCCACCCATGCTCTCTGATCATTCACCACAAATTAAAACCCTTGGGATGGAAACTATTCGAAAGAAGACTTCCTTTAAAAAATTTAATGCTTGGTTACTTGATCAAGAATTTTTTTGATATAGTTAAAAACTCATGGAAAACTAATTTTTTGGTAATCCAATGTTTATTTTTCAGCAGAAGATGAACCATCTTAAGACAAAGCTAACTGAATGGGTAGCAAAGGAAAATGGAACAGGTGACCACCTATCTAAGACACTGGAATGTAGGCTTGCCCAGGCTCAAATCCATTGCATCAACAATCCCAATGATGCACAAGCTGCAAACCATGAATATAATATTCAACAACAATACAAAAAGGCATTGGCTATAAAGGAGGATATGAAGAGGTAGAAATTAAGACAGAAGTGGGAAGCTATGGGAGGTAGAAACACCAAATTTTATCATGGTAGTTTGAAGATAAAGCATGCCAGGGCTCATGTGCACAGTGTCCATGATCAACATGGTAACCTAGTTACATCTCCTCTTCAAATTGAAAAAGTCATTATAACTTACTTTTCCAGTCTACTTGGCAAATGTGATAATTTTACCCCTGATTTATCCATTATAAATAGTCTCAACTTACCATTTTTATCTGTTGAACAAGTTGCCTTCCTCTCATCTGCTGTTACTCTTACTAAACTCAAACATAGTATTTTTAGTATGAATAAAGATTCTTATGGTAAGCCAGATGGTTATAATGCAAATTTCTTTGTTACATGCTAGGATATAATCAAAGATGACCTTTCTAAGACTGTTACAAATTTCTTTGGTAAGAGAAAATTGCCCTTTGGAATCAATGCTACTAACTTGGCTCTTATACCTAAGTGTATCAAACCCCCTACCCCATCTGATTATAGGGCAATTGCATGCTGTAACATAACTTACAAATGCATCTCCAAAATCATTGCTAACAGGATGAAACATGTATTACCTTCCTTGATATCAAACAATCAAGCTGCTTTCCTCCAAGATAGAAGCATTTTAGACAATGTAATGATCACTCATGAGCTTCTAAAAGATTACAACAGGAACATTTCCTCCCCTAGAGCAATGCTTCAATTAGACATCAGGAAAGCCTATGATACCTTGCAGTGGACTACAATCTCCAGAGTTTTGGCCTGTATGAAATTTCCTGCTCATTTTACCTCTCGGATTTATACTTGCCTATCAACTATTCACTTCTCCCTTATATAGAATGGCTCTGATGTGGGTTATTTCAAAGGAAAGCAAGGTATAGGCAAGGTGACCCCATGTCATATTATTTATTTATCTTGGTTATGGAGGTTTTGACTCAAATGCTTAAACTGACTGTTGCAAATAAGAGGATTGTTGTTCATCCTAAGTGCAAAGATCCTTCTATAATTAGTCTTATGTATGCCGATGATCTCCTCATATTTTCCAAGCCAACCACTGAATCAATTTCTGCCATTATGGATGTTTTGGCTAGATTACACATGTTTTCTGGCTTATCCATAAATCCTACAAAGTCTAGCATCATGATATCTTGAGTGCCACAGAACTATGCAGAAAAAAAAAGACAATTGTTGGGTTTCAGTAGCCCATTAATAATGCCACATATCTTGGTATACCTCTTGCCTCCTCAAAAATCACCACAACCCAGTGGCCTTTACAACAAAATAACCTCTTCTATGAGCTCTTGGTCCAACAGATATCACAGGCAGGTATGCTTGTCTTGATTAACTTTGTGATATCCTCGTATACCACCTATTGGTGTAGAACATTTTTATTCCCATAAAAACTTATAATGATGATAAGGAAAGCAATGTGCAATTTTCTATGAACTGGTTCCATTCTATCTAACAAACTCAAGCCAATAAGTTTCGGCAAGGTTGAGATGGCAAAAAAACATGGTAGGCTAAGTATCAAAAGTCTTTACTTCTGGAACCATGTTGCCTTCAGTAAGCATATTGATAATCTCTTGAATAGGAAACAAAGCATTTGGGTACAATGGACTATCAGATACAATCTCAAAGAAAGGAACTTCTGGGTCATGGACATCCCACAAGGTTCCAGCTGGATATGAAGGGCAATTTTAAATCTCAGGCCCTTGTTGTTGCCTCACATTAGAGTTTTTATAGCACATGGTGGCAAGGCAAAATTTTGGTACGACTCTTGGGCTAGGCAAGGGATGATTCTTGCTAACCTACTATCTCATAGCCAAGGTATGCAGACTGGAATCCCACTACAAGCTAAGGCAATAGATTATATTGTCAATGATGTCATCAATCTACCATTTTCTAGTAACCAAACCATTAGAAGTCTATGGTATGAAATTCAGTTGCAGCAATATCCTGTAGTTTAGGATGAAAGGTATTGTGGCATCTTGATCTCAAAGACCATACCATATCCACTATATACAAATGCCTCATTGAATATACTATAAATGATCCTTTTCCATGGAATAAGAGAGTTTGGAGTAAACACTTTAGACAGTATGAAAACTTCCTGCTATGGAAGGTCCTAAGGAATGCTCTAAGTACCTCTGACAGACTTGTAATGCTAGGTATGCAAGTTAATCATTTGTGTGTTTTTTGCAATGACGAGATGGAGACAAATATGCATTTATTCTTTTATTGTGCCTACATATGCAGGTTAATCATTTGTGTGTTTTTTGCAATGACGAGATGGAGACAAATATTCATTTATTCTTTTATTGTGCCAACATTCATCCAATATGGAAAGGTCTTATGACCATGGCAAGCAGAAATAACATAAGAAGACAAAGTAATAGTGAATGGTGCATTTTGTATAAAGCTATGAGATGGAAGAGTGAATCTGGTATGCTTCTCCAGCTCATTTTGAGAAAGTTTATTGCTATAATATGGAAGGAAATATGCGATAGAATTTTTAATGGAACCGTGACAAGTGAAATTGCAATAATGGAATCAAATATGGCAATTACAGCTTTTGTATGGACATTGTAGAGAAATGGGGATAAATTGTGGCTTCTCTGTCTTTTCTCTATTGTTTTGTTCATGTGCTGTATTTTACCTTATTTTCTTTTTCTTTATTTTTCCATTTCTTGTGTGCTCCATGCATGTATGGTTCACATTTTTATTGTGTTTTGCAATAAACTGGCAAAGGTCCAGTAAAACCCCGCTTAGCTTTGCTAGATTAAAAGTGTATTTAAAGTATAAAATACTTAAAAACTTAATTACTCAAAATATAATAATTTTGTAACTAAATAATCAAATAGTTAGGAATCATTTGACGGCCATTTTGAAAAATCATTTTGAAATTAAAAATTATTTTTTAAAAATCTTTTTTGAAATTGAAAAACATTTAAATTTAGACAATAAATTTTAAAACTTTTTGAAAAATGAAGAGAGATCAAAGAATTTCTCCTAGGGTTTATAAAATAATCTATGACTATATAACTTATCCGGATATCTTGAATCTCCAAACTCACGAGTCTTCAATCTCTAACCCTTGAATCTCTATATCAGCCTCTTGAATCTGCTATTGATATTGTACAATCTTCTAAATCAACACCTGTCTAATATCATGCACTATATCCTATATAACTTGATAAAAACATTAGTACCTATATTTCATGGTATCCATATTATCAGAAGCACATGAATATGAAACAAATCACAAATCTCAAAACAACATTTTTCATTATATTTCGAAACACACGTTCCATATTGTAATGACCCGTAATTTTACCACTTTGAAAATGAAATATTTAATGTATTTAAATATTCAAATATAGAATTTTCAAACTTAAATAATCATGTTTTATATAATAAATAAGAAAGATGAACTTATTTTTTAGAATTGAATAAAGATTTTGGACTTTTACCGTAACATTGACAAAATTGACAAAAGCCGGTTTTGGATAAAATTGGATATACGATCAAATAATTGTTTTAAAAGATGAATAACTCCTTTTAAAATCATTATATAAAGATAATGATAGGTTCATAAAAGTTTTATAATTATATATATACTTATGTTATAGTGATTGACAAATTTCGTCGCGCGTTAACAAAATCAATGTCATATTTTGCAAATGAATTTTGATATTGTTGTATATTATTTTATAAGCCAAATATACCTGTTTTAATTATTTAAAAATGACAAGAAATTTAATTTTAAGTTTGGTTTACATGAATAAATAGTTTAACAAAAACATCAAAATATGACCGTAAAACATTTTGTCAAAATTTAACGTTTTGTCAATTTAAATTTGTCGCAACGTCGTTGCACCTTTCTGTACATATTCTTATAAACATTATAACATATAGGAAGTAATTAAAAAATGGCTAATCAATATTACTTTTGCTAGTTAAGGTTAGGAAATTCTAGAAAATTATTAAGAAAAAGTAAACATAAAAGGACAAAATCATGTCAAATCAAATCAAATAAAATATTTACTTTATTTTCCTTATGAATTAAAAGTAAACATAAGGATATTTTGGTAATTTTGTAAAGGGCTAATTTTTTAATTTACCACTCCTTACTTTTTCTATAAATACCCATCCATTCTTCTCATTTTCTTCACACTTCTCACTCTTCTTCTTCTTCACTTTTGATCTTTCTTTTGCTCATTAATGGCTTCTCTTCTTTAATAGAGGTAGAAGGGTTAAAAATAGTGGAGTGCTTAAGCACCAATCCACTAATTACTCTCTGACCTCTTCTTAATTCACTTCTACTTCTTCTCTTCTTTAAATGGCCTTAGGCCATCAGTATTGAGATGGGGAAGCTATGACCATGAGCTATGGAGGTGGAAGGAAGGTTTGGGTCGAGAGCAAAGTGGAGGAGGAAGGATGGTCATGAGCATGGGCAAGGTGGTGGAGTTGTTTATGGATGTATTAGTGAAGTATAGGTTAGTTTAGTGAAGTGTGGTTGGATAAGAATGTTGGTAGGAAATTAATCAATTTAGTTAAAGGTGAGTACTTATTTTTGAATTAACTAATAATTCAAAGTTTAATAATATTAAAGTTATATATCTTAGATGATTACTGTGTTTGATAACTTGGATACAAAGTTGGTTGTTTACATGATTGTTAATATGGACGATTACTTGGTTTGATAAATGATAAGAGAAAAGGTTAGAAATTAACTGTAACGCCCCACCTCTATATCCACAATAGCAAAGAGTGTTATTAGATAATACCGTCTGCTAATACGGAGAATAAGGCTGGATAGGAGCGACCATCTATAGCCTTGCTTTAACTATCTATTGAATACATCGACAATTGCCCTACCTAGCAGGTCGACATATCCAATGAATACTTAAAACAAAACCATAGGTGGCTAGAGGATCTATCAGAACAGAATATAACAACTCAAATGCAATATACATCAAAGAACAATAGATCATCATATACACATATACTGATACATGATAGAGTATGCAAATAATACATGTCAAGTGGTAAAGCATACCACAATATACAGACAATCCAAAAGAATACATATCAGAGTTACAACAAAATTGGACTACGCAAAAAGCTATGACAAAAAGAAGCTAGCGGAGTAGTCCATGCGGAAGCAAAATAGGCTAAGTCCAAAAGCACCTAACCTGAAACATCTTGGTCTGACCCGAGTATAAAATACACGAGTCAGTCTAGCTAAACAAATCAGTTAGATAAGCTGAACAACAATAAACCTGCAAGGTTACAAAGTATAACAAATATCTCTAAAAGAGATAACACAATCATCAAATCAAAAGATGAACATAGCAAAACAAGCCTCATATCATCGGCATCTCAAATAAACAAATGATAAGAATATCCCAAAGCAAGCCAAAAGGCAAATAACAAATACCCATAAGGTATACAAGTTCCACAAGGTAACCGATATACATCATGCGGCTCAAAAAGACCAACACCGAAGGGCGATACCAAGGGAATATAATATCAATGAAACATAAGATTGCTCGAGCTCAGTACTGTATAAACAAGGATCCATAAGCCTGAAGGCTCCAAACCCAATATCACTCGTGCGGCTCAAAAATACCAACACCGAAGGCGATACTATAGGGCAACAATCCCGAAGGCACAAACCCGAAGGTACAAACCCGAAGGCAACATACCCGAAGGCAACAAACCGTAGTGGCGAAGGTCCGAAGGCCCAGTACTAGACACCATTAACTGGCGGAATGTGTCACAACTCTTGAAAAGGAATCCGAAAAGTGTTAACGTGAGTCCCATAACCACTCGTTCGCACTAAACGGTTTACTATCCATCAGTCACTTTCACACTCAAAGCAGTACAAAGTTTACCTCTTCTCATCGGTAAACCAGACCAAAGGTCAAAACTTTCAAACGAATAGATTGGGAATTAACTGAAAAGATGAACGCACGTGTTCATTGCACGCGTTTTATCTAATCATTTAATTCTTCTCCCACATCGCTCGGAGTGCGAAGATGTGTGTGTGTTTTAATTAGAATTTATAAATTGGAGAAGGGAGCTTTTAATATGATTCGAAAGATTATTTTATAAAAACCCGTGAATGAAGTCAAGAATAAGTTATCAAAGCCAAAGAGTCAATAACAGCCACTAAGAACCAACATGAATCGATAAAATTCGGAAAACCAATCAAAATGAGCATAAATAGGAAAAACAGGAAAACAGGAGCAGGTCAGTCGATTGAAATCCCTGTTCAGTCGACTGAACACTGTCCAGAAAATTTCGGGCTTCAGCTCAGTCGACTGAACAGAGGATTCAGTCGACTGAACCCAATTTCCTGCATTTCCTATCCTATAACAATTGAAGTGCAAACTCTCTCAATTTGCAACCGGACGAGCAACGGCGCTAAGGGTTTACGCCAATCGACTACCCTGCCATATAAGCTCTTCGATTTATCACCAAAAACATGATCCAACATCAAAGCTATGATTTTTAGAGTTTTAGACTTCCAAAACACCAAAAATTGCAATGCTCACAAAACCAATCCGAATCAAATGCAATTGCACATGGATAATTGTTAGGAATTCATACCTAACATCAATGATATCAAGAAGAGTAGATGTGAGTTCAAAACTCACCTTTAACCCATACAAAGAAGAAGGAGCTCAATTACTAGGAGAAGACCAACCAATCTCTACTTCAACTCAACAAGCTTCAATCTAAGATCAAAACAAGTATTTCCTAAGTTAGGTTAGGAAACTTTCTGAAATTGAAGAGGAGAAGAGTTGGAGAAGATGAAGAGGAGGCTTACCAATAGCTTCTCTTTGATTTTGGAGTAAGAATTCAAGTTTTCAAAGTAAACTAGGGCTTGCAATTTCTATTTCCTCTTCCCCTCCACCATTTTCAGTTTTTACTTGAGTTTTAGAAGTGAGAATGAGAGAATGGAGAGGAGAGGGCTGAGTTAGGTGGTTTAGTTAGCTAGTGGGCTGAACCCAAACCCAAAACCCAACTAGAAAAAGTAGCAAATTTCAACTTACCCCAAACATGTCAAAGTTTATACACAAAAAGATCGCAAACGCCATTTTGGACTCAATGGAAGTGGTTTCGAGCTCCAATTCAGCCGTTTGCAAAAAGTAACATTTCAGACCTAAATTCGACTAACGACGGTATATTTAATAAATCATTTAAATATATAATCGTTAAATATGCGGGTTGTTACAGATCTCCCCTCCTTACAAAATTGGGTCCTCGCAATTCCTAGAGACGATATTTGTAACAACTACAAACATACTACAATCAAAAGAAAAGGAAATAAGCTTGAGATGAAAAGACATTCTCACCGTTGCCAAGCAAGGATAGAAAACCCAGATAAGATCGCTCAAAAAACTCTCTGGTTTCCCAAGTACAGTCATTGGGATTAGCGGACCATTGAACTTTAACGAGCGGCACGTCCTTGTTTCGAAGGTGTTGCACCTCCGTGTCTAGTACGCGAATAGGTTGTTGTACAATAGATAAGTCCGATGAGACCTCAAGCTCTTGCAAATCAGGAGAATCGATAACAGAATCCGGCTCTCGAAGACACTTCCGAAGTTGCGAGACGTGAAACACGTCATGAATGCTAGATAAATGAGCAGGAAGTGAAACTCTATAAGCCACAGGGCCAATACGTTCAGTAATAGAAAATGGTCCTATATAACGAGGAGCCAATTTCCCAGTCATACTGAAGCGCATAACCCCTTTCAAAGGAGAAACACGAATAAAAACAAGATCACCAATCGAGAACTCGAGAGGCTTCCTACGGTTATCTGCGTAGGATTTCTGGCGACTCTGTGCCTCTTTCATTCTCAACCGGATAAGATCAATCTTCTCGGAAGAATCACGAACAAAATCTGGGCCAAGAACAAGCTTCTCCCCAGATTCCAACCAACAAGAAGGCGATCGACATGGCCTTCCGTACAAGGCCTCGAAAGGAGCCATACCGATACTAGACTGAAAACTATTGTTGTAGGAGAACTCTACAAGAGGTAGGTGATCTTCCCAACTACCACCAAAATCAAAAATACAAATACGGAGAAGATCTTTCAAGATACGATTCACCCGTTCAGTCTGTCCATCAGACTGCGGATGATAAGCTGTGCTAAGATTAAGCTTTGTTCCCAAAGCTTGCTGAAGACTCCGCCAAAAATGACTCATGAATAAGGGATCACGGTCACTCACAATAGAACTAGGAACACCGTGAAGTCTCATGATTTCCTTGACATATAACTTAGCCAAATGCGAAGCAGTCCTATTAGACTTAATAGGAATAAAATGAGCAGACTTGGTGAGGCAATCAACAACAACCCAGATGCTAGAATGGCCCGACCTCGAACGAGGTAGGCCGTCAATGAAATCCATAGAAATCTGATCCCATTTCCACAATGGAATCTCTAAAGTCTGAAGAAGACCAGAAGGACGCTGATGTTCGACCTTAATACGTTGACAAGTTATGCAATTACTCACATAACTCGCTACATCGCACTTCATGCCTTCCCAATAATAAAGGCGACTCATATCGGCATACATCTTGCTACTTCTGGGATGAATTGTATACTTAGAACGGTGACAATCATCAAGAATGTCATGCCTAAGTGCAAAATCAGAAGGCACAAAAAGACGGTTCTTCTTGCGAAGACACCCATGAGAATCAATGTTAAAATCCCGCAATGCCTCATCACAGGATTTAGACTCACAAAGCTAAATAAGATGCAACAAATCAGGATCACGCCGCTGAGCATCGGCAATACGATCCAATAAAATGGGTCGAGCTCCCAAACTAAATAATAGAATAGGAGAATCAGAAGATGAACCTCGATCAAGAATTTCGCACAAAGATAAAGTCTCAAGAACATCCCATTTGGCAAGCATCATAGAAACAACAACGGAATGTTTGCGGCTAAGCGCATCAGCAACACGATTACCCTTACCAGGGGTATACTGGATATCAAAGTCATAGGAGGCAAGAAACTCAAGCCAACGTTGTTGCCTCATATTGAGTTCCTTTTGAGTGAATAAATACTTCAAGGATTTATGATTGGTATAAAGAGTGTAGCGCTCGCCTAATAAATAGTGTCACCAAATCTTCAAGGCGAAGACAATGGCGGCTAACTCTAGATCATGCGTGGCATAGCGAACTTCATTCGGACGCAGTTTCCTAGAAGCATAAGCAACTACCCGATCCTTCTGCATAAGAACAGCACCAAGACCACTACCACAAGCATCGGTGTAGACAACAAGATCATGATTCCCTCCGGTAACCACAAGAATAAGAGCATTAGTGAGAAGTTCCTTTAATGTCAGAAAGTAAGCTTCACACTTGTCAGACCAAATATAACGAATGCCTTTCCGAGTAAGGCTGGTGAGAGGAAGCACAACACGGGAAAAGTCCTTGATGAACCGACGGTAATAACTCGCCAATCCAAGGAAACTACGGATCTCATGCACATTCTCAGGCCTCTTCCAATTCTGGATGGCTTCGATCTTCGAGGGATCGACTAAAATGCCGTCGGAAGATACAACATGGCCTAAGAACTTAACCTTGTTCTCCCAAAAGTGGCACTTGGAGAATTTGGCTCTAAGCTGATGGTGACGGAGAGTACTCAAGACAATTCTCAAGTGATTAGCATGCTCAACTTCAGACTTAGAGTAAATAAGGATATCATCAATGAATATTAGGACGAATTTGTCGAGATATTCCCGGAATACCTGATTCATTAGATCAACAAAGAAAGCAGGAGCGTTCGTCAAACCGAACGGCATAACGAGCCACTCGAAAGAACCATATCGAGTGCGGAAAGCTATAAGAGGTATGCTATCCTCCGCAACTCATAGCTGATGAAAACCCGTGGCAAGGTCAAGCTGAGAAAAGACCTTAGCACCACTCAATAGATCGAACATATCATCGATCCTAGGCAATGGATACCTGTTTTTGACGGTTAACTCGTTAAGCTTGCGATAGTCAATGCAAAGCCTAAGAGTTCCATCGTATTTCCTCACAAAGACGACTGTGGATCCCCATGGAGAAAAACTAGACTGAATCAACTGCTTGGACTCAAGCTCTAGAAGCTGTTTCTTGAGTTCCTCATTTTCCTTTGTAGACATCCTCATGGGAGAACGACTAACTGGCTGCGCGTCTGGAATGAGATCAATGCGGAACTCAATTGCCCGCTTAGGCGGCAAACCCGAGACAGGCTCAAAAACATCAGAAAAGTCACAAGCAATAGGAATACGAGATATATTATCATCATCCCGCGAGTCAAGTGAATATAAAGCGATTTCGAAATTATCCACATCCCGAAGAACAAGTGATAGCTGAGTTGGCGAATCCGGATGTCGAAGATATATAATTCTCTCCGTACAAATAATCCTGGCATCATATCTCACTAGCCAGTCCATACCCAAAATCATATCAAATCCCAGACAAGAGATAACGTGTAGATTCGCATGAAAAGAAAAGCCACATAAACAATCTCAACATTATCACAAAGCAAGCTAAGGGTCGCGGATCCCCCAATAGGATTCGCAATCCTCAATGATGTAACCATACAAGAGACATCCAAAGATAAATCATCGACGAGCTTCTTCGATACGAAAGAATGTGAAGCACCCGTATCGAAAAGAACTTGTATACTATGGTCATGAAACAAAATAGAACCTTCCAAAATAGATGGAGATATACCTTTGGGCTGATAGGGACCTTCAGAAGCCTTGACAGCATTAAGCTTGCCTGACTTAGCACCACCAGGAACAGTAGGATAGGTGGAAACATGATGACCTTCTTTCTTGCAGTAGCGACAGAAGAGAGGCTTAGGACAAGCTCGAATAATATGATCCGGAGAACCACAATTGAAACACTTCCGAAGGGAAGGTGTTCCAGCAGACTGGGACTGAGAATTGGCACTACCAGTCTTCTTCTTCTTAGAAGGAAAAGACTTTTTCTGAAATGGAAACTGCTTCTTGTTGGGGTTCTTAGAAACCTCAACATCCTCACTACTATCACACTCTTTCTCGATAGTTTCGAGATGAAGTGCTGAATCAACCAATTCTTCAAAAGAAAGCTTAAGCTGGAGCAATAAAGACTTCTTAAGATATTTCTTAAGACTAGAGACAAACTTCAAATTCTTCTTATAAGAAGTGCTAATGAATTCAAGACCATACTTAGATAAAGCCTCGAATGATGCAACATACTCAGAAACAGAAGACTTCCCTTGTTTCAACTCAAGGAAGCGACGGGTCAATAAAACTTTTTCAGATTCAGGAACGAACTTGAGTTCGAATCGCTCCCGAAATTGAGTCCAAGAAAGAGTAGACTCATCAATTTCGGCTATAAGAAGCTCATACCAATCAAGGGCACGCTCTTGCAATAAGCTAGAAGTTACAAGAACTCTATCATGGTCAGAAAGATCCATACGAGAGAATATACGCTCGCACGTGCGAAACCAAGCTTGGACTTCAAGAACGGACTCGGAGCCTTTAAACAGCTTTCCTCCAAGATGAGCGAAATCACTTCACTAACGTGCAAAGGCAGACTTGCGAGGTGGAGACACTCGAGCAGGAACTGGAGGCTGAGTGCTCCTAAATAACTCCAAAAACTGATCAGTAGACATATAAACGCCTTCCGGATGTGAGCCACTGGATTGCCCCGCATCCGAACGTCGTCCCCTGCCTCTTCCGGCCATACGCTGAAAGTTAAAATAAGAACAAGATTATTCACAAGGTAGATATCATTAATTCAAATGTGGAATACTACGGAACAAAATGCATTCCTAGACGTATTCCCAAATTCCATCTAACCTTTAGTGGTAGGAGGAATAAAGGCACGATGATTCAAAGATTTGTATCACTTATTACACTTTGATGTATCGTAATATGTGCTTCTATTCTGTGTTTACCATATTTTGTTCTGAACGCAGCTCCGATACCAAGCTGTAACGCCCCACCTCTATACCCACATTAGCAAAGAATATTATTAGATAATATCGTCTGCTAAGACGGAGAATAAGGCTGGATAGGAGCGACCATCTATAGCCTTGCTTTAACTATCTATTGAATACATCGACAATTGCCCTACCTAGCAGGTCGACATATCCAATGAATACTTAAAACAAAACCATAGGTGGCTAGAGGATCTATCAGAACAGAATATAACAACTCAAATGCAATATACATCACAGAACAGTAGATCATCATATACACATATACTGATACATGACAGAGTATGCAAATAATACATGTCAAGTGGTATAGCAAACCACAATATACAAACAATCCAAAAGAATACATATCAGAGTTACAACAAAATGGGACTACGCAAAAAGCTATGACAAAAAGAAGCTAGCGGAGTAGTCCATGCGGAAGAAAAATAGGCTAAGTCCAAAAGCACCTAACCTGAAACATCTCGGTCTGACCCGAGTATAAAATACACGGGTCAGTCTAGCTAAACAAATCAGTTAGATAAGTTGAACAACAATAAACCTGCAAGGTTACAAAGTATAACAAATATCTCTAAAAGAGATAACACAATAATCTAATCAAAAGATGAACATAGCAAAACAAGCCTCATATCATCGGCATCTCAAATAAACAAAGGATAAGAATATCCCAAAGCAAGCCAAAAGGCAAATAATAAATACCCATAAGGTATACAAGTTCCACAAGGTAACCGCTATACATCATGCGGCTCAAAAAGACCAACACCGAAGGGCGATACCAAGGGAATATAATATCAATGAAACATAAGATTGCTCGAGCTCAGTACTGTATAAACAAGGATCCATAAGCCCGAAGGCTCCAAACCCAATATCACTTGTGCGGCTCAAAAAGACCAACATCGAAGGCGATACTATAGGGCAACAAACCCGAAGGCACAAACCCGAAGGTACAAACCCGAAGGCAACATACCCGAAGGCAACAAACCGTAGTGGCGAAGGTCCGGAGGCCCAGTACTGGACACCACTAACTGGCGGAATGTGTCACAACTCTCGAAAAGGAATTCGAAAAGTGTTAACGTGAGTCCCATAACCACTCGTTCGCACTAAACGGTTTACTATCCGTCAGTCACTTTCACACTCAAAGCAGTACAAAGTTTACCTCTTCTCATCGGTAAACCAGACCAAAGGTCAAAACGTTCAAATGAATAGATTGGGAATTAACTGAAAAGATGAACGCACGTGTTCATTGCATGCGTTTTATCTAATCATTTAATTCTTCTCCCATACCGCTCGGAGTGCGAAGTTGTGTGTGTGTTTTAATTAGAATTTATAAATTGGAGAAGGGAGCTTTTAATATGATTCGAAAGATTATTTTATGAAAACCCGTGAATGAAGTCAAGAATAAGTTATCAAAGCCAAAGAGGCAATAAAAGCCACTAAGAACCAACATGAATCGATAAAATTCGGAAAACCAATCAAAATGAGCATAAATAGGCAAAACAGGAAAACAGGAGCAGGTCAGTCGACTGAAATCCCTGTTCAGTCGATTGAACACTGTCCAGAAAATTTCGGGCTTCAGCTCAGTCGACTGAACAGAGAATTCAGTCGACTAAACCCAATTTCCTGCATTTCCTATCCTATAACGATTGAAGTGCAAACTCTCTCAATTTGCAACCAGACGAGCAACGGCGCTAAGGGTTTATGCCAATCGACTACCCGACCATATAAGCTCTTCGATTTATCACCAAAAACATGATCCAACATCAAAGCTATGATTTTTAGAGTTTTAGACTTCCAAAACACCAAAAATTGCAATGCTCACAAAACCAATCCGAATCAAAACCAATTGCACATGGATAATTGTTAGGAATTCATACCCAACATCAATGATATAAAGAAGAGTAGATGTGAGTTCAAAACTCACCTTTAACCCAAAAACAAAGAAGAAGGAGCTCAATTACAAGGAGAAGACCAACCAATCTCTACTTCAACTCAACAAGCTTCAATCTAAGATCAAAACAAGTATTTCCTAAGTTAGGTTTAGGAAAATTTCTGAAATTGAAGAGGAAAAGAGTTGGAGAAGATGAAGAGGAGGCTTACCAATAGCTTCTCTTTGATTTTGGAGTAAGAATTCAAGTTTGCAAAGTAAACTAGGGCTTGCAATTTCTATTTCCTCTTCCCTTCCACCATTTTCAGCTTTTACTTGAGTTTTAGAAGTGAGAATGAGAGAATGGAGAGGAGAGGGCTGAGTTAGGGGGTTTAGTTAGCTAGTGGGCTGAACCCAAACCCAAAACCCAACTAGAAAAAGTAGCAAATTTCAACTTACCCCAAACATATCAAAGTTTATACTCAAAAAGATCGCAAACGCCATTTTGGACTCAATGGAAGTGATTTCGAGCTCCAATTCGGCCGTTTGCAAAAAGTAACATTTCGAGCCTAAATCCGACTAACGACGCTATATTTAATAAATCATTTAAATATATAATCGTTAAATATGCGGGTTGTTACATTAACCATAGTTGATTAAATGAGAATTTAAATCCATATAAATATGTGTATGGAAATTATTTAGCCTTTAATGGTTTTAAAATATCTAATAAGGTTGGAAATGATATTATAATAATATAATATTATAGTATGAAATGAAATGGAAAATGAGTTTGAAATATAAAAGTATTATTTAAAATGAGTTGAAAATGATATAGAAATGTTTTATAAACATTTAAAAGTGTTTCCATGAAGTTTGAAAAGAAATTGAAAAACAAGTCAAAAGTAGGTGCGTCGCGTAATGGTAGTTCGTGATTTCGCGCCATAAAAGTTAAATAAGTGTACAAAGTGGAATATAGCTCGGAATCCTTCAAGATAAGAATTTTCTGGACTATTATATCCATAGTTTTCCAACGAAGAAATAAAATCATGATTTCATAAAGTAGATTTTGAAATATGTCCAAAACAATTTCCTAAAAACATTGCGGTTTTGCAGTTCGGAATCCAAGAAGGAAATTCTTTATAAATGATATTTTTAAATGACTAAAAATATGAAATAAGTTTGATATTTATATTAAAATGGTTTGAAGGAGATTTGAATTGGAAAATAAGAATTTTCAAACATTAAAAAAAAATTAATCAAATAAGCTGTTTTAAGCACTTTTCTGCTGTAGTTTCTATAACTTTTGAAATAATGATTTAAACTTAACGATTCTTTCTAGAATCAATTATATATGGTTTTAAATGAATAATTAAGTTTTTTAAAGATAAATTGGAAGTTTTATAATTCTTTTAGAAAGAGTTTAGATAAATGGTCATTATAACACTTAAACAATATAATAGAAATCATTTCCTTGAATGTAATAATAAACTGAGTATGCGGAAACGACTAGTACATTGTCCCGCTTGTGAGATCTAAATGGTAAAACAACGTGTGTAACTAAGGTTAGGAATGGAGCAACCAGTGCCCTGAACTTACCTGGCCTTTGTTTTCTCTTTTAGACGAGGGGTGGAAGAGACCGAAGGGAAAGTCCAGATGCTCTAAAATAATATTTTCCAATATGAGATTTAAATAAATGATTTGGAATTATTTTAAATTCCTATAGTTAAAATTAATTATTTTGTGTTTGCAATAAAGTATGTCTTAAATAACATAGTTTTTGACCCATTTAAAAGTTATGATTTGAAATGGAAAATCTTTGTTAAGGAGTAAAGTAAATGATTTGAAAATATTTCCTAAGTAAAAGGTGAATTGATTTAGAATTATTCCAAAATTAAAAAGGTTTTAATTAACCAAATGATTTGATAAATGAGGCTTAATAATTCCATATACTCTAAAAAGGTAAAGAAATGATTTAATGAATATATCTCTAAGAGATATTTATGAATGATAAAAGATGAATTTAAATTGAATGATGATTGATAGTCACATATGAACTTAACATCTTTTAATTAATGATTGCTGCGAAGGAACCGAGGTTGGATTTGGGTAACTCCTATCCGAAAACCACTTCGAACCAATGTATACGTTCGAAAGTGAAGACATGTTGAAGATGATGATTATTGAAGACTGGAGATCTTCATAATGTAGGGATTACTGTTACGAGTTCGAAGGGTTTACCCACATTATATTTATATGGCAGTGATGACTGCATTCTGAAAATCTTCGTTGTATTAAAGACCGAAGATCTATATAGCAGAAGGACCGCTTGTTGACATTCTCTGGGTATCTCCCAATATAGAGACATTTATAGCGTGGTTCTATTGTGTTTTGAAATCTTTGGATTGCAAGGACTACTCGCTACTAATGGTAGTAGGAGGAGTGCCTTCGGTTTCGTTCAGTCCCAGAACGAACTTGTATGGATGAGTGTCTGACAGTGCATTTCTGATCACATAAATTGATTTCTATCAACTTATTATCTGCTTAGTGGTAGAGAAGGCAACTTCTCTTAACTTAACACTCTTTTCTGAGACGTACGAGCTCAGGAGTTATACGTTGGTAAAAATCAGTTGTGTGATTAAAGAATGGCAATGTGGCATTCAAAGTGGAACCTGTTATGATCAAAGCATGGTTTTGTATGAAAAGCGTGGCTTTGTCTAAGTTGAGCGTAACCTCACTCCCAAGCCTCACATCTCGAAAATGATACGGGAACTGTGTTACATATTTCAGGCTTAGTATGACGAGGGTGGCATATGATCCCTCAAGATGACTGGCGGTGTATGATCTAGGTCACCAAGGTGTCCAAACAAGACCCTTATTGTATGGTATAGTGGCGTGTGAGTCCTTTTATGAGAAGCCATCAGATATCAAGAAGTTTGGCAATATGAGGAATAGTGGTGTGTGAGTCCTTGCATGAAAAACCACCGGGTTCTAGTTGTATGCATGGTTATCGAGGTTCCCTATCATGTTGGAAAATCCAATTCCAATATGAGCTTTATGGTTTTGATTGTAGTCCCAAAATAGTTGTAATGATTTGCAGACATTTCAGCTACCCCTTTTGGTATCATATATTCCATCTGGTATATTCCGTTGACCCAGTCCGGATATGTCCCCTTAAACTTAGTCTAGGTATTAATACCTTATTTGAATAAGTTTATTTGAAAGATGTTTTCCAAAAGAATGTCATTAAAGATAATATCAAATTATTTTGGTAATAAAAGTGTTTTGGTTATCATAAGGTAAAAATCCGTTCCTATATATGTGTAGGCGTTGTCTTATGAGATACCCTTCTTTCCAAAGGTTTTGATAACATAGTCATGAGCTATACATTTAAAATTTCGAGTATCTCACACTGGTTTATCAAGCCTGATCCAGGTATTTTTAATACTCGGGTCAGATCCGGGTAGTTTTAGGATTAGCTGAAGACCCTTGGAGTTTGCAGAGGACAGCTGGACACCTTCATCATCGTATGGACGTATTCTATTATCCACTGCATTTGTTTTGTTTTTTGTCAGCATTTGTAAGGGCAGGTGGTATAACTGTCCAGGCTGAATCTAGGTTAGACTCTGATATTGTTTGTTAAATTTTTCCGCTGTAAAGATTATATATTAAAATAATATATGTTATTCCATTCATGTGAGATTCTGTTTTTCTGGTCCACTCTATCTTTATTTTTCTTTCTACCCTTAATGATCCTCTTGTTCGTGCAATTTGAGTTGGATATGTATGGTTTATTGTCGATTCAAAGGGTATGGAAAAACGGGTCGTTACACATATTCAGATTATAGAATCCCATAATGTTTCCCAGGTAAAGATCAAATATAATTATTACATAAATACGCCAAGAGCGACATATGATGATGCCCCCTTGGTTAACCAGAGTACTATATAATCATAATTGACTTATTACACATAGCGGAATCAAACAAACAAAACAATAGCTCCTAAATAGCTATCTATTAGCCACCTCCTCGTCTCTGAATCTTTATTCACCAACCAACTAATAACCTGTAAACCTCAACCCTCGGCCTACTCAAATTGACTTTGAGCACCCGAGAGTTTAAGGGGAAAACATAAACTTCGAGTCAGACATAGATCCTGGTGTGAATAATACTATACATCTCGGTTATTTGATATTAAGTGAGACAAAGCCGCTTGTTTCCCCTCACTAATATCTTGTTATAAACATATCTGTTTGCAAACCTTTTCCTGCAACCAAAAATGGTTTAAAATAGTAGAGCATTATCAGGTAAACATATATATCAGATAGTAAATGGACTATCTGTTTGAACACTATAGTTTTGTTTGGCTAACTACTAAGCTTTGGCTGACTCGGGCCCACCAGACAATATAAAAAACATAGTCTAACATCTGTTAGACACTTCTTTTATGGACGATCTGTCCTTAACTGTCTTTTAGACTCTTCTCTTCTGTATGGTCTGTCCCTAACTTAACATCACCCAGGGTCACCTAATCCTAATGGTTTTGCGGGCTTACCAATAACCTCTCTGTATAAAAATATATTCCTTTCTGTGTGTAATCATAATTTTAGTCTTACATGTGACAAAGCCCTACACAGTGGAATTTTGGACCAAATTAGCTGGTGCTAATAGCTAACGTATAGGGCGCGACCCTATACCAGTCCCATCGGGTATCCTAATATCTGAGTCATTTACTTAGGGGTATCTTTCCTTAAATTTCCCTTGAAAACCTTTTCAAAATTATTTGAAATCTTTAAATCAAACTTACACAAGGAAAATACATATACTATATGCTTTACTCAAAATCACCTTGCCATGTTATATATGTACACTTTACTCAAACTTTTGTTGGTGAAAAAAAATTAAACCTTTGAAAGTACCCCTTACGAATCCGTTGAAAGTGCCCCTTTAGAAACCAAGTAAAACCCTTTATTTAATCTAGGCCGAAAGGCTAAAATCTTCCTTTCAAAACCTTTTATAGAAACCTTTCGAAACCATTGAAAAACCTACCTTTCGAAAGCTTTAAAACCTTAGACATCTTCTCCTTAAAAACACTTTAAACTGCCTTTCGAAAACATTGGAAAAACTTTTCCTCTTAGACCTTTCGAAACAATTGGAAAACCTTCCTTCAAAACCATTCGAAATCACTGGGAACTACCCCTTAGAAACCTTCAGTTAAAACCCTTTCGAAACCAATAAAGTATTAAATCTTTCAAAAGCCTTCGGGTTCAATTTAAAACATGTAGAAACCTTTCGAAACCATTCAAAATTTACTTCTTCGAAACCTTTGAAAACCATTTCGGTCAAAACCATTTGCATTATTCCTTTAAGTAGAGTAAAAGGATCAGAAACTCAATAAAGTCGAAAGCATTCCTTTTGAAATCTATTCCTAAGTAAAGAAGTGATGGTGTCGAAACTACCCTTACGAAAGCTAACGAAGTCAAAAGCAAAGTAGGCGCAACTTTAATTAAAACAAAGGCATGCTTTGACCCTATTGGAACCATGCGTTTTGACTTTGTAACTTCCGCTTTTATCCAATTTGCTATGTACCAAGTATATTGATACCATGTGCATTGGTTTCGTAAGCAATGGTGGCGAAATGTCTAGGTCGGAACCCCTAGTGCTGGAAGTGGCGAAACATGCAAAAAACAAGTATATTTTGTCTTTAACTTAAAAGAGAAATACTTTTTGACTAACCTGCTATGTTTGTCAAATTTTCATTGGTTACAAAATTTATTTTTCAAAAGTGCTACCAAGAGTTTAGAAATAAACAATAATTTTATTTTATAAAATACTCCTTCTCCTTTTTATAAATATATAAAACATTTAAGTCTCATACCTCATTTATATATTCATTAAAATACTTAGGAAAATTCTACAAAAATTCTAGAAAATCATTTTCTATATGTTTTCTAACATATATAAATTTCAGACCCATATAAATAGTTATTTAGTCATAAATAATTTATAACCCAAATAATCATTTTCTCCACTAGAAAATTTATATAAAATCCACAATAATTCAAAAAATTATGAAAATTGAAATCCATCTCTAAAATATCATTTCTCATCTACACTTAAATTCTCAAGGCATTTGGATGTCATTTAATAGGGTTTTCATATTAAAACATATCATAAAAATCAATATGAGCATGCATAAATCATCAATAAACATATATGAACTTTTAATCATTCAAAAACATGGCATTATCATGCAAAATACTTTGGATTAATTCATAAAACCAAAAACCATAAGAAAATGAGTTGTGGTAATTATTCAACTTAGCTTGAGATTAAGGATTTGAGATTTGAATGGCTTTTGATTTGATTTATCTTCCTCCTTAGCTTTTTCTTTCTCTAGTTTTCTAAAATGGTAGCCGGCCTCTTATGTTTTCAATTTTCAAATGAGTGTGAATAAGATAATACATGGCTAGGGGTTTAAGGTTTAGGGTATAAGGATTTTCCGTGTTCCCATTTTGCCTATGCCTATTTCCTAACCCCTTTATCTACTTTATTTCGTGTTATCTCATTTTGAATTACTCATTAATCATGGCACGGCTACCCCTATTAATTACAAATTTCAATCCCTTAATCATCTTACATTATTTTATTTTATTTAACTAACTAAATATCCTAAATAATGTTACTAAAAATATGGGGTGTTACAGGCTCTCTCCTTAAAGAATTTCGTCCTCGAAATTACGATAAGGTACACATCTAAACAACTAAAGGTAAAACATACCATCCAACAAATCAGGATAAGCATCTCTCATCCCATTTTCAGCCTCCCTAGTACAGTCTCTCTCGTCGTCACTCCACTGGACTTTCACTAATCTAATTGTCTTGTTCCTTAACCTCTTCTCATCTCTCACAACTATACGAATCGGCTTTCTAACTATAGTCAAGTCCAACTCTACTACCAAATCTTCTAACGTAGTCGGTGCTATAGTAACCTCCAGGTCTCTAACACACTTTCTAAGATGAGAAACATGGAAAACATCGTGGATTCCTGCCAAACAGTTCGGTAACTCTACTTTATATGCGAGTTTCCTGATCATTTCTATAATCTGGAATGGACCAACATATCTCGGTGCTAGTTTCCACGACATCCTGAATCGTATTACTCCCTTCATCAATAACTTAACGAAAACTCTGCCTCCAACTGAGAACTCTAGGTCTTTACGTGTAACGACCCGTATTTTTAACTATTTTAAACTATTAAATTAATATAATTTTTGAATAAAAATGGTTAAAAATATAATTAAATGATTTATTAATGTAATTTATTGAATATGAATTTAGGTAAATTTTAAATAACGAAATTCAGTATAAGAAAAGATGATAACTTATATTAAAAATTAAATTGAATTATATTAAATTGTAAGTAATTGATAACCGAAATTGAAATGATCAATGTTAAGTAAAACAAGAGTCAAATGAACGTTCATTTAAAAGTAAAAGCATAATTGTATTTATATGAAATTCTATGTATGGAATTGAATAATAAATGTGACTTAGTTAGGTAAAATAAAATAATTGTTTGATAACTAAAATTCATCTGAAATTCTAATATTGGAATTCATTGTGATTGAATTATCCAAGGGCTTTGATTTATGAAGTGTAATCTTTGTTTCGGTGTAAGAACTTATGGTTGTTCTAGATTTGAACGAACATTTATTTTAAAAAGTGAATTTGTTTATGAATATAAATGTAGGAGCATTGGTTGTATAAATTTTGAACAAACATTTTAATTTACAAAATAGTTTAAGATAAAATTTGAATTTGGAATATTTAATTGATTTTGAATATTGAAAGGTTGGTTTCATAAGTTAAATAACTTATATTTTAAATATAATAATTTATTGGATATTAAATTAGTGGTCCAGTGGTAAAGACATAGTGGAGTTGCTACATTGTGTTGTAGTGGCACCGGTTCGATACCCAGCGGCCACAATAATGAGACATAGTGCACGGCCACTTATAAAACCGGCTTAACCAAAGGCTGTGGAATACAAAGTATCCATGGCCCCAAAGTTTTGTCAAGTTCTAGTGGTCCAGTGGTAAAGACATAGTGGAGTTGCTACATTGTGTTGTAGTGGCACCGGTTCGATACCCAGCGGCCACAATAATGAGACATAGTGCACGGCCACTTATAAAACCGGCTTAACCAAAGGCTATGGAATACAAAGTATCCATGGCCCCAAAGTTTTGTCAAGTTCTAGTGGTCCAGTGGTAAAGACATAGTGGAGTTGCTACATTGTGTTGTAGTGGCACCGGTTCGATACCCAGCGGCCACAATAATGAGACATAGTGCACGGCCACTTATAAAACCGGCTTAACCAAAGGCGATGGAATACAAATGTATCCATGGCCCCAAAGTTTAGTCAAGTTCTAGTGGTCCAGTGGTAAAGACATAGTGGAGTTGCTACATTGTGTTGTAGTGGCACCGGTTCGATACCCAGCGGCCACAATAATGAGACATAGTGCACGGCCACTTATAAAACCGGCTTAACCAAAGGCGATGGAATACAAATGTATCCATGGCCCCAAAGTTTTGTCAAGTTCTAGTGGTCCAGTGGTTAAGACATAGTGGAGTTGCTACATTGTGTTGTAGTGGCACCGGTTCGATACCCAGCGGCCACAATAATGAGACATAGTGCACGGCCACTTATAAAACCGGCTAACCGAAGGCGATGGAATACAAAGTATCCATGGCCCCAAAGTTTTATAATTGTCAAGTTCTAGTGGTCCAGTGGTAAAGACATAGTGGAGTTGCTACATTGTGTTGTAGTGGCACCGGTTCGATACCCAGCGGCCACAATAATGAGACATAGTGCACGGCCACTTATAAAACCGGCTTAACCAAAGGCTATGGAATACAAAGTATCCATGGCCCCAAAGTTTTGTCAAGTTCTAGTGGTCCAGTGGTAAAGACATAGTGGAGTTGCTACATTGTGTTGTAGTGGCACCGGTTCGATACCCAGCGGCCACAATAATGAGACATAGTGCACGGCCACTTATAAAACCGGCTTAACCAAAGGCGATGGAATACAAATGTATCCATGGCCCCAAAGTTTATGTCAAGTTCTAGTGGTCCAGTGGTAAAGACATAGTGGAGTTGCTACATTGTGTTGTAGTGGCACCGGTTCGATACCCAGCGGCCACAATAATGAGACATAGTGCACGGCCACTTATAAAACCGGCTTAACCAAAGGCGATGGAATACAAATGTATCCATGGCCCCAAAGTTTTGAATTTTTCTCAAATGTCTTCTCATGGTGTCCTTCCCCCATCCCCCCCTGTACCTTTTTCTGCCTCAACCATTCCTTCTGCCCCTGCCATTCCCTCTTGTCCATCACCTGTCCAATTGTCAGTTCCTTCTCCTCCGGTCCCTCCTCCTCCTCCATTGCCTGATGACCCTCCTCCTCCTCTTCCTTTTCCTCTAATCCCTGTTCTGCCTATTCCTCCTCCTCCATCATCTCCTCCACTTGATCACTTTCCCTCCCTTGGCTCAAATTCTTCTGCTTCTCCATCTGTGTCATGGTCCTCTCTTTTCAATTCGAAGCCAAGAAATGCTGGTTTGTATGTCCCTACTCACTTTGATATTGCTTACACTGGAACTCCCATTACTCCACCTCAAGAAGTGCTGTCTGAAGGAATTAAAGCTTGGTCGGAATGTCTGGTTGGATCCTTCTTAGCTGGTAATGTGAATTATATGGCTGTTAAATCTCATCTTCAAAAGGTTTGGAAGCTCAAAGGCTCCTATGAAATCTTCTTTGATAAACAAAATTACTTTTTTAAATTTGCCTCGGAGGAAGATAAAATCATGGTTCTTCGTAGAGATCCCATGTTTATTAGAGGTCAAATGTTCATTATTTCTAAATGGAATCCGTCCCTCTCCTCAGCTCAGGCTGCAGTTAAATCTGTGCCAATCTGGGTTCACCTCTATAGAATTCCAATAATGTTATGGTCCCTGCTAGGCATCAACTGGATTGCCTGTCATCTTGGAAGACTTGTTTGCTATGATGAGAATACTGAAAGAATGAAAAGATTTGAATATGCAAAATGTTTAATTGAAGTATCGCCTGACAAAGAACTTCCTGAATTTATAGCAGTTGGTGATGAATCTTGCCCTAATATTTTGATTGAATATTCATGGAAACCTCTAATCTGTGTTACATGTAAAGTTTTTGGTCATGCAACAGAACAGTGTGAGAAGAACAAGGATCTGCCTGATGGAGGAACACATGTGAATTCTGATAAAAGAAATGAATCTTCTGGTGAGATAATCAAGGATAAAGAGGAGATACAAGATGATAAAGATAAAAGGGTGTTTTATGTGAGAGGCAAAAAGAGAGTTAAAACAGGGCTAAAGGTCTGGAGAAAAGTAGACAGGGAGATGAGTAATAATATTCAGATGGAAAAAATTGTTGATGATAACCTTTCTGATGAGGCTCGTGCAAATTTAACGAATGACGAAGTTGCTGGTCAAATTGATATTGAACAAAATGAAATAATGGCTGTGACTTTGTTGGAAGGTAACATAACTGGAAATAATGATAATGAAAATGCTTCCACAAGTCAACAAATGATTATTCAAAATGATGGTATAAATCAACCTGCTCCTTCCCTGTTAGCTGATAAGTGTAATATTTTAAATAATTCTGGAGTTATTCAAATGGAAACAATTTGCTCTGATAAAAATGAGGTTCTGCATGGTAATATTGGTGATATGCAGTCTGAATTTGAATTGGTGCCTACCCATAATGCCTTCTCAGTGCTTCAGGAAATTTCTGAAGATGGTGAAGATGTGCATCTCAATGTTCACTCTTCTGACATGCACAATGATACACCAAGCCCTGACATGCACACCTTATTTCCAGATATTACCTGCACTTCTCCTATTGCTCGTTCTACTCAGCCTCTTACTTCTTCTATATCACAAGCATCTCCATACTCCTCCCTTTCTCTTCCTAGTCCAATTTTCAAAGACTTACTTAATTCAGTTTCCTCAGCTAATCCAAATATTCTCCATTCCTCAATTCCGGTCTCCTCATCTAAAAGAAAGAAAGGTAGACCAAAGAAATCCAATATTACTTCCTCGACTGACTTAGATAATGGGATGGAGTTTTCCATTGACCAAATTGGTTTGAATATGTTATCTCCACATTCCATGGCAATACCTTCTTCTGGGGTTAAAACCAGAGCATCTTCAACACTAATATCATAATGACTGGAAATATAGGCTTTTGGAACATTAGGGGTGCTAACTCCATTGTCAAGCAACTGGAAATATCTAATCTTATTTCTTCTCACAAAATCAATCTTATGGCTATTGCTGAAACAAAACTCAATCATAATTCTACTATCAATGCTGCCTCCATTATTAGACATGGCTGGAGCTTAATCCATAATCTTTCTCAAGCTCCTTTTGGTAGGCTATTAATCATATGGAATCCATCAATATTCAATCTTTCTCCAATCACCGTTCATAGGCAATTCATCCATTCTGAGATTTTTCACATCCCTTCCTCCACTTCCTTTCTTCTTACTACTGTTTATGCTGATAACAATGCTACTCTGAGACAATCTTTTCTTGATATCCTTCCTTCTCTTCAACAGTCTAATCTACCTTGGCTCTGTCTTGGTGACTGGAACTGTATGCAATTATCTTCTGAGAAAACTGGTGGTACTCCTTTATCCTATAATCAAACTCGTCCCCTCAACAAAGCCATCTATGATGCTAACCTTATTCCCTCCCCTACAAGAGGAGCTTTTTTCACTTGGAATAACTCGAGTAGAACTGGAAAAAGAACCTTCTGTAAACTTGATAGAGTTTATATGAACTACTCTGCTATACTTGAATGGCCTAATCTTTCCACCAATATTCCCCCTCCATCCTTATCTGATCATTCTCCTCTTATTATTGAATGGGGCAAGGATCCTGTGAGAAGGCGTTCCTCTTTTTCATTTTTTAATAACTGGTCTAAACACCCTGATTTTTTAAGTATTGTTAAAGATAACTGGAAGTCTCATTTTTTTGGAAACCCTATGTTTATTTTGCAGGCTAGGCTCAAGCATCTAAAGTTTATTTTAAAGACATGGGCTCAGCAGACTTTTGGCAATGGTAATAGTATGTCAGCTGCAATTCGTGAAAAGTTATTCCAAACTCAACTTCTTATCCAAAGAAATAATGATCAGCCTCATCTGACTGCTCTTGAGACTTCATTACTGAAAGACCTCTCTAAAGCTCTTGTTGAAGAAAATATCATGGCAAAGCAAAAATCTAAACATGATTGGCTTCTGAATGGTGATAAAAACACATCCTCATTTCACAAATCTTTAAAAATTCAGCAGTCTTCTGAAAACATCTCTTCCATCCTAGATATGCATGGCTTACCTTGTGATACTCATGAATCTGTTCATGGAGCCTTTTTGGATTACCTTCAGTTTAATCTTGGTAATCCTATAACTCCTTCCATTTCTCTGGATCAATTTTCTTCCCATCACTTTCCTTCCATCTCTGATGCCATGGGATCTGACTTAATCAAGGAAATCACTGAGGATGAAATTAAGCAGTCTATTTTTGGTATGAATTCTAATAGTTCTCCGGGTCCGGATGGTTTCAATGCTCATTTTTTTAAAGTTACTTGGGATATTATTGGTAATGATGTTTCTAAAGCAATAAGGAATTTTTTCAAGCATAGTAAATTATTATCTGGCATTAATGCTACCAAGTTAGCCCTGATTCCTAAAACTGGCCATCCTACATCAGTTAACCAATTTAGACCTATTGCTTGTTGTAATGTGATCTACAAATGCATATCTCGTATATTGACTGCTAGAATGAAAATCACTATGGATGTTTTAATCTCTGCTAATCAAAGTGCTTTTCTTCCTGGTCGTGACATCACTGACAATATCCTTCTTGCTTCTGAGCTTCTGAGGGGCTACAGCAGGAATCACATATCCCCTAGATGTGTTCTTAAATTAGACATTCAAAAGGCCTATGATTCTGTTCAGTGGAAATCTATTATTTACATTCTTCATAAGATGCACTTCCCAGTCCCCTTCCTGTCTTGGATATATACTTGCATCTCTACAGTAAACTACTCCCTTAGTATTAATGGCTTCACTTTTGGATACTTTGGAGCTACTCAAGGAATTAGACAAGGTGATCCAATCTCTCCCTACCTATTTATATGTGTCATGGAATTGCTCACTTCTCTGTGTACTTCTGCAGTGTGTAATAAGTTTTTTGATTATCATCCTTTGTGCAAGAAAAATGGTATTTCCACTCTGTTGTTTGCTGATGACCTTCTCCTTTTCACCAAGCCAACTTATAACTCTATTAGTGGGGTATTAAATGTTCTAGCTTCCTTCCAGGTTCTGACTGGTCTTACCATTAATAGAAGTAAATCTAGATTGTTCATTGCTGGCTTGCCTGATGAAGAAAAAGTAATATTGTATGCAATGACAGGTCTCTCCCCTTTTAGTGACAATGAATCATATCTTGGTATTCCCCTGTGTACTTCTAGAATAAGAACTTATCAATGCCTTCAACTGTTTGAAAAAGTTACTACTAAGTTATCTAGTTGGAAAAGTTCTAAGTTCTCTATGGCAGGTAGGCTTGTTATTGTTAAGTCTGTTGCAATATCCATGTGTGTTTATTATGCCAGAATATTCATCCTTCCAGCCAAACTTATTAGCATGATTAACTCTGCCTTGAATCAGTTTCTTTGGCATGCAAACCCTTTTGCTAAGAAATTGATTCCAATTGCCTTTCGACATATATGCTGTTCTTTTGATAAAGGTGGTCTTGGAATTATAAATATCAAGAAATGGAACTTTGCTACCCTATCTTCTAGAATTGACAAAATTCAGAGGTGTGATAATAATTTGTGGGCTGCTTGGTGTAGGAACTATCTCATTCGTGATAATAATTTCTGGACTATACCTACTCCATCTGACTGTAGTTGGGCTTGGAGGAATATCTTGAGAAGCAGAGAGTTTTTCCTTCCCATGGTCCAGAGGAAAATGAAAGACATTGCTAACATATCCTTTTGGTATGACCCATGGTCTACTAGAGGTATCATTCTGGCTACTGAAATTGAGTATGAATCTAAACTCCTCTCTGGCATTAATGATAATGCATCTGTTGAAAGATACTGGGCTGATGGGATTGTCTCTTTACCCTACTGCAGTTCTTCTGTGATTAGGAATGCTTGGAATATTATTCAGACTCAGCAATATAATTTTTGCAATCATCATGTTTCCTGGAATGACAAGGCTCATAATTTACATTCTGTGTATGCTGCTCTTACCTCCACTGATGAGCATCCTTCCTTTTTATGGTCTTCCAGAACTTGGGACTCTCTTTCTGTGCCAAAGGAAAACATTTTCATGTGGAAAGTGCTGAAGAATGGTATCCTTACTTTACATAAACTTAAATCCTATGGTATTATTCAAAGTGATATATGCTTATTCTGTGGTACTGGAGTTGAGACTGTGTCACATTTGTTTTTTGAATGTGATTTCTGTTTTCATATTTGGAGTAACCTGCTACTTCATTTTGGATTTCAAAGGCCTGTATGTATTTCCACCATGGAATGGTACAATATTTTCAAGGCTACAAGATGGAAGACTGAAAGAGGTTGCTTATTACTAAGAATCTTTAAGAAGGCTTTATACTTCATATGGATGGAGAGGAACACTAGGGTGTTTAAAGGGCAAGCTACCTCTAAACATGTATTGGTCCTCTCTATTATTAGTTCTTTATAACCTTTTCTGGTCCTTTGTATTGACCCTTTGTTTTTGGTGATTTCCTTGTTGTAATATCTTGTTATTATCCTTTTGTTAATAATAAGTATGGTAGGGGTCCATTTAACCCCGCTGGCTTTGCCAAAAAAAAAAAAATTGTCAAATTTAATATGACGATCCAAACTCAGCCTTCGAAAATCGGCACCCGTACTTCACTTGTACTCGAATGCCGCAGATTCAAATGCCGAATCTGGCTCGCCGAAGCTTATAACATAGTAAGTATAACAACACAGTGGAAGAAAGAAATGAATGATATCATATACAACTCTCATGAATACAATATCCAGAATGATATACAACAATGATATCAATATGATACAACAATATCAGAGACAAATAATAATGTTACAGCAGAAACAACAGAAGTGATAACTCCAAACGATCTTTAAAGAGAATAAGTCCAACAACTCCAACATCAAGCTCGAACCACCATCACGTTTCACCAAGATAAGCAAGGTCAGTCGTCAGTGAACTCCAAAACTGAACTAGCTCCAACTAATCTACTAAACCTGACTATTTGAAAACCCCAACTCTAGACTGCCCGTGTGGAAAATTTTGGGCACCCAGAGTTTAGGAAGGGAACAATAAACTCCAGGTCAGTCATGGGACTGGTGTGAGTAACAAAAATAGTTTATCTTTAAAACAAATAACAAAAGAAATTTTAAACATTGAAATCCGCAATGCTTTTTGGAAAATGAAACTACCATAAGGCCTCCCGGCGCACACACAATGCAATCGCACACATGGGGGAGATTTCTCCTTATGATAGTCAAACATGCTTACTATGCAAAAAAACTCTTTTGATATTATTACTAGTGCATAGTGTAGGAAACATTTCGAAAATATAATATTAATCTTAGCCAGCATATGTACCATTATACTATGCCTACTATAGCTACCATTTTAAATGGCAGGTTCTACAACTAAAACCGTACAAGGCTCGTATTGTTTCTTTGGATTTTCCAACAAATGGTCAGGCTAAGGAACTTCCTATGCCACATGGGAACGCCTTTGGAGGGACGCCCCGAGAACTACCTAGCTCTCTGCCAACACAAGGCCGGTTACCCCCTTCCCGGGTAGTAAACCTGAGATATGCCACCCCTGGTCGTTTGCGACCTTTATCCGAGGGGCCCTCGATCACAAAGCAACAATCACACAGTAAATGAGATTGGAGCAACCACACATGTAAAATATCTGGGCTCCATACCATGATACCACCTTTTTCCAGAAGGAATGGACATACCCTAGGGGAGCTACCCCTGAAACCTTGCAGCATCTTTCCTGTTTCAACCATTTCCGGGGTGTGAGGTCCGATGAGGTCTCGTCCACAAAGCTACGCTTTACACGAAAGCCATGCTTTGATCAACAAATGATCAGCAACACACAAAAACACTTAGCATGCCACACTACCAAATTGGGAGTATATCACTGATAACCTTCAACTACATAACCTCTGAGCTCGTACGTCTCAGAGAAGGGTGTTAAGCTAAGAGAATAAATTCTCCGCCACCAAACAGAAATGTATTTGAAAGAAATCACCTTTATATCTCAAAGTGTAGTGTCAGAAATACGGCCATACAAGTCTGTTCCGGGTTCGAACAGAACCGAAGGCACTTCCAAAGAAGCCCTTGCAATCCGGGTATTCACAATCCCGATCGGACTTCCCATCACTTAGGAAATCTCTATACCGTAGCTACTCAGTGTAGAGACAATCGATAGGTTATCCTATCGTTCTCGCAAAAACCCGGTCTTCAACACCAGTCTTCAAATGCTATCCATTTACGTCGTATCACTATTCGGAATGGGTTATATGACACAAAGGTCCTCTCCCGGCTAAACCGAATAGTTAGCGCAATATTTTAAACATATGGATACTGGGATTTAAGTTAAGTCACAACTTATTACCCAAACTTCTCTTTCAAATGGTTTAAACAAATTACCATTTTAATCTTTTACACAAAAAGATTCATCTCACAAAGTTCACAAAGTTCACCCAGTTTCACAAAGATTTATTCATAGATTTCCAAATCGATTTCCATTTCAATTGGATTAACTCATTAAATCTTTAAATCAAAGATTTAATTGATAGCTTTCAAAACAATTCCATTTCGACTTTTATACAAAAGGTACACCTTGCTAATTTCAAAACAAAGTTCAACAATTTTTCACAAAGATTTATTCATAACTCGGAAAACCATTTTCATTTCAAACTTGAAATTCTTTTAACACAAATTGGAAATTCATTCCTTATATGAAAACAAATAGGTTTCATTTTGGAAATCTAAATTGTTTATACGAGTTAAAGTCCTTGGGTTAAATACAAATTCTCAAAACCATACTTTTAAAATGGTTTAAATTCATATAAACACATTTATAACATCTTAACCATAATTTCCAAACATGGAATTCAATTCCAAATTTTGAACTCAAATTTAAATTGGAAACTTTACCAAGTTATTCAAAATAACTTTTATCTTAAAAACTCCTTTCCAAAAGCTTTAACATTTAACCCAAATCCATTTCCAAAATCAATTGAAATTAAAATTTCAATTTCAAAAACATTAAATTTAAATCATCTGCGACTTAACCGACCTCGTGAAATCCATATTTGTGTGTGTATGGTGTGTTCCAAGTGTTTAACACAATAGTGCAACATCATTCAATCATCACAGATTCAAATACAACAATATATCTGATAAGCGGTATAAACTATAACGCTCATCTTTCATTCACAGATCACAGATTACAGATATATATATTGCAGTTAATAAAATTACATTCATCCCAGATAAATAATCTACATTACAGATCACACATATAAATCAGATTATATCACAAAGTATCACAGATCAGGAATATCAATAATTCCATCATCCAATCAAATCCAAACATTCACAAGTAAAATTTATTAGTTAACTGATTAATTTAAATCAGATGTATTAATTATTAATCTGGGTTAATTATCATAAGTTAATTACAATTTATTTGGAATAAATTCCCCTTTCATCATTTATTGGTTAACTTTAATTATTGACTAATCAATCTTAGTTAATGAATCAATTAATTAATCTTAATAAATCACAATTATTAGTTAATTCTTTAATTATAACAAATAATTATACTAAAAAAATTTCTAATCATCATTCAATTACTTACATTCAGTAATTATCTATTAATTACTTTTCTAAGTAATTATATTTTTTCCAATTTGTCAAATGATTATTCTAGATTGATTAACTCAAGTAATTAACTTAAACTAATCCGATTAACTCACTTATTTACACTGAACAATTCATTCCTTAATTACTTATATTAAGTAATTATACTTAACAATTTCACAATGATTGTTATTAAATTAATTATTCTAATTTTATTGTTAAATTAATCACATTGATTATTTACTTAAATAATCTTAGTTAATGATCTTTATTAACTATTAAATTTCTGTAATCACTTTTCTAAAGAAATTTACTTATAAAATCATTATTGATTATAAATTGATTCACCATTAAGAACTTATTCATTAATGAATTATAAATCATTAATCTTCATTAATTAAAGTAAACTCATTCATATTTATGATTTGATTTTTATTTACAATATATTTGAAAACATTTTTTTCAAATTCCTTTTAAATTTCATTTCAAAATTAAGATTTGAGATAAATCCTTATCTACTTTTAATAAAGTTCAAAACAAATTTCCCTAACATTTTTAAATTTACATGTTGAAGAAACAATTGGTTATAAACGAAATTCTAAAGAGTTTTTAAAAAAAAATCAATTTTCTCTTTTGATTTAACACATTTAAACTTATTTTAAATACTTAAGTTCTAAAACTTAATTAAATTCAAAATCTTGAAATCAGATTCAAAATGAGATCCAGGTTTAAACTTTTTAATCTCAACTTGTTTAAATTTTTCACTTACAATTTAAATCTATCTTGAATTCAAATTTTTCCAATACACTGAATTATTTTTAAGTTATTTAAACAATTGGAATTCAAAGCTTTATTTATTTTCAAACTAAATTTCAATTCAAACTTGATTTATATTTACATTTTGATTTAAGATTCAGTTTAAAACCTTGCTTGAAAAAATTAAATTTAGTTTAAATTTTCCAAAACTGAAAAACAGGCTCAGGTTTGAAAACCCTGGAACAACATTTTCGACCCGAGGCTCTCCGTTCCTTGCTTCGGGTAAAAAACTCGATCTACTCGAGTACGGCACGCGAGAAAACCAATTCTTCCCAGGCAAACAAATACCCAGATCACAAAGTGCTCGTGCACGTGCATATCGTCGTTGGCCAGCTCCGGTCATCGCCACGACGTCGAGCATATCGACAATCACTCCTAGAACACACTCCGATCGTTCGAACCACTCCATCACCTCGAAATTGAAATTCGAGTTTGAGCTTAAAACCTGGAATCACCAAACCATCACAACCCATAACCTGTCAACGCCACGCGCTCCAAGCTCCGACCAATAGACGACTCGAGACTCCGGCCTCGACTTCGTCAACCCCACAGCCACCATTACCTAGAACCCCAAGCAACTCGACGCTCGAACGAGGACGTGAGGCACGAGTTTCCTCTCCACTTCAAAAACTAGGTTTGCAAACTTAAACCTCACGCCGTCGACGCCACAGTCATCATTGCCACCTCCGACCATTTTTCCAGGCATCCCCGTAGGCTCCACCATTTCCAGCCAAAGCCCCGACCAACACGACTCAACCGATCATCAGTATTTGGTCGAAATCCAATTTGCAAACAAAAACAACTGCTCTCAAACCACACAATTCAAAATCATCAAACCAGGTTTAAAAATCATGTCTTCCAGTAAGGATTCAAGTTATATTCTTGAATCAATAATTTGTGAAGTTCAAAATTTCCAGAATTTAAAGTTTTCACTGTAAAAATTTGATCTTTCATTGTATATGCATTTATACTTCACGAAACCATTTTTAGATTATAACTCATACTTAAATACAACTATTTTGTTTTGAAACCAAAGCCTGATATTGATTAGAAAACAAGAAATTGGATTTTCTTTGGTTGTTCTATGTCCTGGAACTAACAGAGAAGATGCACTGATCAATATATATATATATATACACAAAGCAATTCCAAGATATATATACTTAAGTTTAAATAGCTGGATTTTACTCACCTTCCACATTTTGATTCCAGAAGCCTTCAAGTTGAAGTTGATGTCTTTTTTTTTAAAATTTGCAAAGTTGAAAATCCTGTTTGAGTTTGCTAACTGGAACTTCCTTCTTGCTTCGGGCTTGCATTAGTGGTTTTGATATTTTAATCTGAAGTTTAAGTTGATGTTTGGTTTGAATGTAAAGTGATATTATCTCAGTTTTCCCACAGTTAAAAATGGTGAATGAAATTGGAATGAAGTTGATATATAGAAAGAAGTTTACAGGGTGATAAAATATTTGTTTAAGCTGGGATGAAATTTGTACAATTGTGTTGATATTTTGGTACAAAACTATCCGAGATTTTTTTTTCTTTTGTTGGCTGATAGGTTCATTTGTGTGCTAGCATTAAGTATGTTGTACAAATTTTTTTTTTTTCTTTCTTTCATTTCGGCTGTACAAATATGAAGATAGCTTGATGTCTTCCTTTACAAGCTTTCTGTACATGTATTTTTGTTTCATTTATTTTTCATTTGCAAGTGTACATGTTTTTGTTTTCTTTTGTCTTATATTTAAATGTGTATTTTCTTCTCTTCTTTTCTTTTGTTTGTTTTATTCTATTTGTATAATTTTGTATTATGATATTAAGATTTATATATATTTATTGTATATTGTATAAAACTATATATATTATTTGGTAATATAGATGAATTTCTAGTTTAAATATTTATTATTATTATTTTACTTTAATATTTATTGTCTTATATTTATTTTATAAATTCAAATCACTATTAACCATCAATTCTAAGTTTAAATCATTTATTTATTTCCTTATGTCCAAAGTCTAAATTTTTATATTTATTTCTAACCCATTTATTTAAGATTTAAATTCAAATTCAATGTGTATATATATATATATATGTAAATTCAAATTTACTCATATATGCCCATATACATATATATTCACATATATACATATATACAATATTTAAATTTTAAATGATTTAACATAGAATTTATTTGAACTCGGGGAAACTCGCATCAATTTATCGATTAATTTCACAATTTTTATTCAAAAATTAAATTAATTATCAATTTAAACTTAGTTAAAATCCGGGATCGTTACAGGTTCCACCTTAAGAAATTTCGTCCTCGAAATTTGCTTGGGAGACACGAGGATAGATGAAGAATATTTCATCAAATCAAATTGAGCATATATTCTGCATTTGGCTTACCAAATCAGAATATCAATTATTGATATGAGAACGAATCTTTTTAATTTTTTTCACAAGATACTCGGGTTATCCAGATCTACGAAATGTGCAGAGGCATTGGTCAGTTCGAAGGGATAACTAACCATTCGTAGAATATATTGGAACCCAAAAATAGATAGATATATGGATACAATTCCAAAACTTTTAGTTTAGAAACCAAAGTATACCTATCAATCATAGCAACCAAAGCAACCAATTCATCCAAACAAACAATTCTGACCTATTTGGAGTTTATGTCCCATGCAAATATATCAAATCTTCTTCCTGGATCTACCAAGAACCATCGAAGAATTGAGAAAAGATGATGAACAAAAGAGATTGATAGAGAAAAGATTATTTCCTTGTTGTTACAGGGTATTGACCATTTATAGTCGTATTCCCCTGTCCCCTATCTCATCCTCTTCTTACACTCATACTTACTATCAGTGGATAGTAAGAGAATTTACTGAGGTATACGGACATATATCTTAGGGATTACTCATTCTAAAGGTATACTTCACCCTATCTCTAATGAGCTACTTGATGTGTTATACTCCTGAGCTAAAGTTCAACCTTAGCTCTGATACCACTTATGAAACGGGCCGAGCCAGTGGCGACCGGTAGGCTTTTCAACCATCCCAAACCCACCGTGGCTTTCACTAATACCCTGCCCTTGCTTTTACGGCCAGCCTTTCGACTGTCACACCATACGGCTAACCAACCCCTCGATACTAAATCTCAGGGACATGTAGGGGTAAGAGTCTCCCGTTCGCCACCAAACCGCGAAGCGAGAACCCTCTATCACATCTCACTAAGAGAAGCAAGTGTAGTGACAATTGATAGGTTATCCTATCGTTCTCGCAAACACCCGGTCTTCAACACCGGTCTTCAAATGCTATCCATTTACGTCGTATCACTATTCGGAATGGGTTATATGACACAAAGGTCCTCTCCCGGCTAAACCGAATAGTTAGCGCAATATTTTAAACATATGGATACTGGGATTTCAGTTAATTCACAACTTATTACCAAACTTCTTTTTCAAATGGTTTAAACAAATTACCATTTTAATCTTTTACACAAAAAGATTCATCTCACAAAGTTCACCCAGTTTCACAAAGATCTATTCATAGATTTCCAAATCGATTTCCATTTCAATTGGATTAACTCATTAAATCTTTAAATCAAAGATTTAATTGATAACTTTCAAAACAATTCCATTTCGACCTTTTATACAAAAGGTACACCTTGCTAATTTCAAAACAAAGTTCAACAATTTTTCACAAAGATTTATTCATAACTCGGAAAACCATTTTCATTTCAAACTTGAAATTCTTTTAACACAAATTGGAAATTCATTCCTTATATGAAAACAAATAGGTTTCATTTTGGAAATCCTAATTTGTTTATACGAGTTAAAGTCCTTGGGTTAAATTCAAATTCTCAAAACCATACTTTTAAAATGGTTTAAATTCATATAAACACATTTATAACATCTTAACCATAATTTCCAAACATGGAATTCAATTCCAAATTTTGAACTCAAATTTAAATTGGAAACTTTACCAAGTTATTCAAAGTAACTTTTATCTTAAAAACTCCTTTCCAAAAGATTTAACATTTAACCCAAATCCATTTCCAAAATCAATTGAAATTAAAATTTCAATTTCAAAAACATTAAATTTAAATCATCTGCGACTTAACCGACCTCGTGAAATCCATATTTGTGTGTGTATGGTGTGTTCCAAGGGTTTAACACAATAGTGCAACATCATTTAATCATCACAGATTCAAATACAACAATATATCTGATAAGCGGTATAAACTATAACGCTCATCTTTCATTCACAGATCACAGATATATATATTGCAGTTAATAAAATTACATTCATCCCAGATAAATAATCTACATTACAAATCACACATATAAATCAGATTATATCATAAAGCATCACAGATCAGGAATATCAATAATTCCATCATCCAATCAAATCTAGACATTCACAAGTAAAATTTATTAGTTAACTGATTAATTTAAATCAGATGTATTAATTATTAATCTGGGTTAATTATCATAAGTTAATTACAATTTATTTGGAATAAATTCCCCTTTCATCATTTATTGGTTAACTTTTAATTATTGACTAATCAATCTTAATTAATGAATCAATTAATTAATCTTAATTAATCACAATTATTAGTTAATTCTTTAATTATAAACAAATAATTATACTAAAAAAATTTCTAATCATCATTCAATTACTTACATTCAGTAATTATCTATAAATTACTTTTCTAAGTAATTATATTTTTTCCAATTTGTCAAATGATTATTCTAGATTAATTAACTCAAGTAATTAACTTAAACTAATCTGATTAACTCACTTATTTACACTGAACAATTCATTCCTTAATTACTTATATTAAGTAATCATACTTAACAATTTCACAATGATTGCTATTAAATTAATTATTCTAATTTTATTGTTAAATTAATCACATTGACTATTTATTTAAATAATCTTAGTTAATGATCTTTATTAACTATTAAATTTCTGTAATCACTTTTCTAAAGAAATTTACTTATAAAATCATTATTGATTATAAGTTGATTCACCATTAAGAACTTATTCATTAATGAATTATAAATCATTAATCTTCATTAATTAAAGTAAACTCGTTCATATTTATGATTTGATTTTTATTTACAATATATTTGAAAACATTTATTTCAAATTCCTTTTGAATTTCATTTCAAATTTAAGATTTGAGATAAATCCTTATTTACTTTTAATAAAGTTCAAAACAAATTTCCCTAACATTTTTAAATTTACATGTTAAAGAAACAATTGGTTATAAAGGAAATTCTAAAGAGTTTTTTAAAAAAATCAATTTTCTCTTTAGATTTAACACATTTAAACTTATTTTAAACACTTAAGGTCTAAAACTTAATTAAAATCAAAATCTTGAAATCAGAATTAAAATGAGATCCAGGTTTAAACTTTTTAATCTCAACTTGTTTAAATTTTTCACTTACAATTTAAATCTATCTTGAATTCAAATTTTTCCAATACATTGAATTATTTTTAAGTTATTTAAACAATTTGAATTCAAAGCTTTATTTATTTTCAAACTAAATTTCAATTCAAACTTGATTTATATTTACATTTTGATTTAAGATTCAGTTTAAAACCTTGCTTGAAAATTTTAAATTTAGTTTAAATTTTCCAAAACTGAAAAACAGGCTCAGTTTTGAAAAGCCTGGAACAACATTTTCGACCCGAGGCTCTCCGTTCCTTGCTTCGAGTAAACAACTCGATCTACTCGAGTACGGCATGCGAGAAAACCAATTCTTCCCAGGCAAACAAATACCCAGATCACAAAGTGCTC
Organism: Allium fistulosum; assembly: GCA_030737815.1. Classification (NCBI taxonomy): domain Eukaryota; kingdom Viridiplantae; phylum Streptophyta; class Magnoliopsida; order Asparagales; family Amaryllidaceae; genus Allium; species Allium fistulosum. The sequence continues at coordinate 15,856,426 of JASFAW010000014.1, forward strand.
GTGCACGTGCACATCGTCGTTGGCCAGCTCCGGTCATCGCCACGACGTCGAGCATATCGACAATCACTCCCAGAACACACTCCGATCGTTCGAACCACTCCATCACCTAGAAATCGAAATTCGAGTTCGAGCTTAAAACCTGGAACCACCAAACCATCACAACCCCCAACCTGTTAACGCCACGCGCTCCAAGCTCCGACCACTAGACGACTCGAGACTCCGGCCTCGACTTCGTCAACCCCACAGCCACCATTACCTAAAACCCCAAGCAACTCGACGCTCGAACGAGGACGTGAGGCACGAGTTTCCTCTCCACTTCAAAAACTAGGTTTACAAACTTAAACCTCACGCCGTCGATGCCATAGTCATCATTGCCACCTCCGACCATTTTTCCAGGCATCCCTGTAGGCTCCTCCATCTCCAGCCAAAGCCCCGACCAACACGACTCAACCAATCATCAGTATTTGGTCGAAATCCAATTTGCAAACAAAAACGAACTGCTCTCAAACCACACAATTAAAAATCATCAAACCAGGTTTAAAAATCATGTCTTCCAGTAAGGATTCAAGTTATATTCTTGAATCAATAATTCGTGAAGTTCGAAATTTCCTGAATTTAAAGTTTTCACTGTAAAAATTTGATCTTTCATTTTATATGCATTTATACTTCACGAGACCATTTTTAGATTATAACTCATACTTAAATACAACTATTTTGTTTTGAAACCAAAGCCTGATATTGATTAGAAAACAAGAAATTGGATTTTTCTTTGGTTTTTCTATGTCCTGGAACTAACAGAGAAGATGCACTGATCAATATATATATATATACACAAAGCAATTCCAAGATATATATACTTAAGTTTAAATAGCTGGATTTTACTCACCTTCCACATTTTGATTCCAGAAGCCTTCAAGTTGAAGTTGATGTCTTTTTTTTTTAAATTTGCAAAGTTGAAAATCCTGTTTGAGTTTGCTAACTGGAACTTCCTTCTTGATTCGGGCTTGCATTATTGTTTTGATATTTTAATCTGAAGTTTAAGTTGATGTTTGGTTTGAATGTAAAGTGATATTATCTCAGTTTTCCCACAGTTAAAAATGGTAAACGAAATTGGAATGAAGTTGATATATAGAAAGAAGTTTACAGGCTGATAAAATATTTGTTTAAGCTGGGATGAAATTTGTACAACAGTGTTGATATTTTGGTACAAAACTATTAGAGATTTTTTTTTCTTTTGTTGGCTGATAGGTTCATTTGTGTGCTAGCATTAATTATGTTGTACAAATTTATATTTTTTTTCTTTCTTTCATTTCGGTTGTACAAATATGAAGATAGTTTGATCTCTTCCTTTACAAGTTTTCTATACATGTGTTATCCCGCCCTTTGGCAAGGCCAGGATACCAGGGAATCGATTGGAGGACGGACGTCGATCGTCGTGGATATCGATGGGTTTTGTCCCGGACCGGATCAGGCTACAATCGTTAGGACACAACCAGGGAAGTACTGCGAGCCCACACTCCAAGTTTCAGATCGATCCGAGTTCATATGCTCAAGTTATGATGGATGCAAGTCAAAGGGGAGAGCACTTTTTCATATCCATCGGGAAGCAGCAGTTCGTATCGATCGAAGTTAACCATGCTTCGAATCCATCGAATTCGTCTCGATGGACTTCGTATCAATCAGCCCGGCCCAGATTTCGTATCCATCGCTATGGGTGATTTCGCATCCATCAGATCAGCAGTGATTTCGTGTCCATCAGTGGATCTCGGTTCGTATCCAACCAGTCTGTGTCCATCACCCGCTTTGCATCCATCAGTTCCCTCAGATTTCGTATCGATCAGGTCGGCAATGCTCGTATCCATCGATTTCGTATCGATAGACTCCATACCCATTAACGGCTAAGACGACCCGTGTCGATTGGCCAAAATATCTGCTTCGTATCCATCATTCAGTGCTTGCTTCGTATCCATCTGAGAACCTTGCTTCGAATACGTGCCCAACAACTTGTTCGTATCCAGCGAGTCAACCAGCTTGGATAACGTGTCATCTCTCGAAGGAAACGAGGCGAGATACATGGAGTCGAAGCAGTCAACACGGAGCAAATACCGGATCGAGGCGAAGCGCGCGCACCACGTCGTCCCTCGATGCGAATGCGCCGAGATATATGGAGTCGACGCGGTCGACTCGGAGTAAAGACCGAATCGAGGCGAAGTGTGCGTTCCACGTCTTCACAGAGGCGCGTGACAGCATCGATTCGAAGCCCTTAGTTCAGAGAGATGGATTCGAACCAGACAGCCTAGCAAAGAACATCGCCTCGTATCGATGATATCTCTCAATCCACTGATCCAAATACCATGAAATTTTAACTGAAGGTTGCACACATACCGAGGAACGTCTCCACCAAATTTGAGCTCAATTGGAGGTAATCTTGATCGATACGAAATGACTTCGTATCGATCGCAGATCGAGGCAAAATTCTCTGGAAATGGTCGAATGGGTCCCCTCACGTGTCAGACCAAGTCTCCCGGAGTTTGAGCGAAATCTAAGCCTCCTACGCCTATAAATAGAGCCCCAGAATCAACAGAAAAAGGATCTTTTTTCTCTGAAGCGTCCAGACTCTGCCGGATTGAGATTTGCATCCTACTTTTGCTGTCAATTTCGAATTCTAATCTGTAATCCGCTGTTCATTGCTGTAACCGCTTGTAATCATTGAAAGAGAATCAATAAAATCATCAAAACTTCATAGTGGACGTAGGCTATACGCCGAACCACTCTAAATTGCTTGTCTGTGCACTTTACATTTCTGTTTGTTGGAGTTTTTGTTAGATAATCACTGTTTTACATTTACGTTCTTCACTTTATCTCTTCAAATAACTCTCGAAGAGTGTTGTGCCCATTTTTGGTACAAACACTTTGGTGCTTTCACTGAGAAAACCAGCTTTTTCTCCTGCTCATTGGATCTGCCGTCGATACCGGATTGCACAAATCCAAGAGGAAGATCCAGATATCCAGTCCGGAATCCTTCCATTCTATTCAGATTTGCTCAAAATCTAGGAGAGGACTCCACCACCGAGAATGGTCAGCACAAGAACTGGCGCTACCGCTGCAGAGCAAGAAGGCCGAGATAGGCAGAATCCCACACAGCCGCCTTCTTCCAATCAAGACAATACCACTCACTCGGACTCAACGGGGCTAGTCACCCGACATGAGTTTCAAGTATTGCTCCAGGAGCTGACCCAAAGCCATCAGCAGTTGGCGGAACAGTTGCGCGCCAATATCGAGCTGACCAACCAGCTAAACCGCCGGGGGCACAGAAGGTCCAGGAGGGATGATGCCTCCAGAGCGTCTACTGAAAGCTCAGCTTCATCTGACTATCACCACCGAACTACTCGTCCTCGGCTAGAGGGGAGTCGTGCTCAAGCTGCTGAATATCAGCCCACCTTAACTGTTGGGCAACTGAGGGTAGGACCATCGACCAGCTTCCAAACGGGTCCCTCAACACGAGGAGGTACTGCCCCACAGTACACCACGGATAACCGCGCCACAACCGCCGCAGCAGAGACAAGGGTCGATACCCAAAATCAATCAGAGCCGATCAATCAACAGCATGGACATACTCCTGAACCTTATGTCCCAGAAGACGTTGAGCCAAGGAGGCGAGATACGGATCGTCGACAGCGCCCGATCCCAACTCGCACCGTGGAACCCGACCACGCCTTAGCTCATCACGCTCAGAATCTGCCCGTGTCGGATATATCAACCATGATACGTCAGATGGTCCGCGAGAGTCAGGGGCTCACTAATGATGATTGGGGGATTTCCCGTAGTCATACCCCTTTCACAGACGAAGTGTTACATGCTGAACCCCCTAGGCGATTCAGAATGCCGACTCTCCCGATGTATGAAGGGAATAGTGACCCCAACCAGCATATTCTGAAATATGAATGGTCGATGAGCGCTGCAAGGGCCGACGATGCAGTGAAGTGTCGGAGTTTCCCCATCTCTCTGGGGGGAATCGCGACAATGTGGTTTACCCGCCTACCACCTAGATCGATTTCTTCGTTCGATCAATTGGCCAAGAGGTTTGTGGAGCAATTCTGTATGCATGTTGCTAGGTCAAAAGACATCAACACCCTGTCCAGCGTCACTCAAGCTCCTGGAGAAACGCTCAGGCGTTACCTGGAGAGGTTCCACGCAGCATGCGTCGAAATCACCAACCCTAACGATAATTCAATCTTGATGGCTCTAACCAAGGGGATCGATCCTGATTCTGAATTCGGAAACTGGCTAGCTAGAAAACCGCCCGCATCGTTGGACCGTTTTTACTCCAAGGCCGCTCAATTCCTGCGGCAGGAGGACGCAAAACAGTCTAGGAAGCAGGACGACGCGAGGCCCAGCATTGAGGGAATACAGAGCAATGTGGCAGTTAAACAGTCCGGCGAGAGTTTCGGGAAAGTTCAACTGAATATACAAAACAAGCAAACCCAGCAGAGGGGAAACAATGGCCAGAATAAGAAGAGAGACGAGAACCGAGGTCCACGACGTAGAGCTCAAATGTTTGACAGTTATACGCCGCTAAACACGTCATTGGAAAACGTATACTTACAGACTTGTAACACTGTACAGTATAAGAAGCCTGCTCCGAAGCCCTCGTCGGAGAGACAGGTTCAGACAGGGAAATTCTGTAGGTTCCATGAAAGCTATGGACACAATACCAATGAGTGTCGGCACTTACAGGACCTCATCGAGAAATTGATTAGAGAGAGGAAGCTAGATCAGTTTGTACGGGCGCCGCAGTCTGGAGGAGCGGGCCCCTCGAATCAAAATCGTTCACAAAATCAGGAAAGAGAGGAGGAACCCGCCCGTGCGGGCGGGAGATTAGTTATCAACACAATAAGTGGTGGTCCCCATCCGGCAGACAGGAGCTGGGGGGAAATGGAGTCGTATGCTAGTTCTATCAGGCATGCGGACTTCGAGTGTTATAGTAATTGCGAGGACGGAACCCCGGCGAAGCAACAAAAGATAATATCCGATGATATCGTGTTCAGGAGCCGAGACGCCGATAAAGTCGAAGCCCCTACAATCGACCCACTAGTCATATCTGCCCAGGTAGGTCCTGCTTGGATGAAGAGGATCTTGGTTGACAGTGGGAGCTCTGTGAACATCTTGCTTAAACGGGCTTACGATCTAATGAAGATGGAGACAAAGGATTTGAAACCCTGTTTATCCAAAATCCATGGTTTCAACGGAAGTGCCACGATACCCATCGGAAAAACTGAACTCCCAGTCGAGTTAGGCGTCGGAGAACGCCGGAGGGTCCGAATGTTACAATTTGTTGTGCTAGAAATCGATTCGCCATATAATGCGTTTCTGGGTCGACCAGCCCTAGCTGAGTTCAGGGCGGCGATCGCCCCATGGTGTCTGACTTTGAAATTTCCCACTGATCATGGGATTGGAGTTGTTCAAGGAGATCATGCCACAGGAAGGGCCTGTTATGTTGCTGAGCTGCGCGGGGCGCAACGTAAAGAGAAGGGAAAGGGCGTAGAGGAATCTCTCTACGTCCGTTCTATCGATAATTGACAATTGATGCCTGGGCCTCGGCCCGGGCACCACGACCAATTCCTGAAAGACCTGGACCCCAGGGACAACGAGGATAAAGACGAATCTACGGAGAGCCAAGCCTCTCCAGCCGAACTGACTGTGGACGTCCCAATCAGTGAGGATGATGATTCGAAGATGCTGAAAGTTGGGTCTCAACTAAACAAGCAGACACAGCAGGAATTGGTCGAATTTCTTCGGGCGAACCTCGATGTCTTCGCCTGGACACACTCTGACATGTGCGGAATCTCGCCGAGCATTGCGAGTCACTCCCTGAATATAGATCCGCGACATGTCCCAGTAAAGCAGAAAAGGCGCGGTATGGATCCAGAGAGATCTGCTGCCCTTAAGGAGGAGGTTGATAAACTACAATCCAACGGGTTCATTCGAGATGCCTTGTATCTAGAATGGGTGTCCAACCCTGTACTAGTTCGAAAACCAAACGGGAAGTGGAGAACCTGCGTTGATTACTCTGACCTAAACAAGGCCTGTCCAAAAGATAGCTTCCCACTTCCGCGAATCGATCAGCTCGTAGATTCAACGGTCGGACATGAACTACTATCCTTTATGGACGCTTATTCCGGCTACAACCAAATACCCATGCATTTACCTAATCAGGAACATACCAGCTGCATGACCGATCTGGAACTCTATTGTTACAAAGTCATGCCGTTTGGTCTAAAGAACGCTGGAGCAACGTACCAACGCTTAGTCAACCGAATGTTCGCTGATCAGATCGGGAAAACCATGGAGGTTTACGTGGATGACATGCTGGTGAAGTCCCGATTCTCCACAGATCACGTCAGAGATTTGAATTCGATGTTCAGCATCCTCCGGGAGTACGGAATGAAGCTCAACCCACTCAAGTGTCACTTTGGCGTTGCATCCGGAAAATTCCTTGGGTTCATCGTCAACGCTCGAGGAATAGAGGCGAACCCTGAGAAGATCTGGGCTATTAGAAATTTGCAAACCCCTAGAACTATAAAGCAAGTCCAGAGTCTTAACGGGAAGGTTGCAGCATTGAGCAGGTTTATTTCAAAGTCCACCGATAAATGCATTCCTTTCTTCGACCTGATCCGGAAGGGCAAACGAAACTTTGAATGGACCACGGAGTGTGAAGGCGCGTTCCGATCATTAGTTCAACATCTCTCCACACCTCCGATTTTATCAAAACCGGTTGACCACGAGCAACTATATCTCTACCTGGCAGTATCAGAACATGCGATCAGTGCTGCTCTGGTCCGGGAAGAAGACAAAGTGCAAAACCCGGTCTACTATGTTAGTAAGCGGCTAACAGGAGCTGAAAGAAATTATCCGAGACTGGAGAAACTGGCCTATTGCTTGGTCATTGCCTCAAGAAAGCTCCGTCCTTACTTCCAAGCTCATCCACTTACTGTGTACACCGACCAGCCGTTACGACAGGTCCTCACGCGGCCTGAGACGTCCGGTAGGTTACTCAAGTGGAACATTGAGCTAAGCCAATTTGATATCGCATACGCCCCGCGGAGGGCCATTCAAGGACAAGTCCTGGCTGATTTCATAGCTGAATTCACCGTTCCAGAAGACTTACCCGAGACCAGCGAATCCCCCGAATACATCTGGAAGCTGTATACTGATGGTGCGTCAAATGACCGGTGTTCGGGCGCTGGGGTTGTACTTGAGACTCCCGAGGGCCGATCCATATGTTATGCTCTTAAATTCGACTTTCGTGCAACTAATAATGAAGCCGAATATGAAGCCCTCCTAACTGGCTTAAGACTTGCCAGAGACTTGAGGATTATCGCTGTGGAAATTTATTGCGATTCACAATTAGTAGTATGTCAAGTACGAGGAGAATATCAGGCAAGAGACCGAAGACTGGCTGCTTACTTGGCTCGAGTTCAGGAAATACTAAACCAGATTAATTATTATGCCATCTATTATGTGCCTCGGGAGCACAATCAGAAAGCCGATTCACTGGCAAAGTTAGCTAGCACAGGTGAAGCGTAGCAAATGGGACTTGTCCCCGTTGAAACTTTGGCCTCCCCGAGCATCGATCGGATAGAAATGAACTCTGTGTTTGAAACCGCTCCCAGTAGAGAATCCTGGATGACTCCGTATCGGAATTACATTGAGAATGGGGCGCTGCTTGAACCTAGAAATGAGAAGAGACAAATTCAGCGAAAAGCTTCGCGGTTCGTCATCCAAAACGGAGTCATGTACAGGAGAGGTTATTCTGTTCCTCTCCTCAGGTGTATCGCCCACGAGGAAATCAAACGAGTGTTACATGACGTGCACGAAGGAGAGTGTGGCGATCATACCGGAGGGCAAGCTCTCGCTAAGAAGATACTCCGATATGGGTACTACTGGCCAACAGTGAACCGAGATGCGGCAAACTATTCCCGGAAGTGCGATAAATGCCAGATACATGCCCGAATTCCGAGAGCTCCGCTTACTGAAATAACCCAAATGGTCAGTCGCCATTCGCAATGTGGGGCATCGACATCATCGGCGCTTTACCTTTAGCAAAAGGCGGTGCGAAATACGCCATCGTCGCCGTTGACTATTTCACAAAGTGGGCTGAGGCCGAAGCCCTAGCAACCATTACGACAAAGAAAGTGATAAATTTCATGGTTCGCAACATCATCTGTCGATTTGGACTCCCGCATACTATCATCACTGATAACGGAGCCCAATTCGAGAGTGCGGAATTCAAGAATTTCTGTCAACGGTTTCATATCCGCAAAAAGTTCTCGGCTGTCGCACACCCCCAAGCGAATGGACAGGTTGAAGCTGTCAACAAAGTTATAAAATCGATCCTGAAGAAATGATTGGAGAAGGCTGAGGGCAAGTGGGTCGATGAACTTCCTATGGCGTTACTTATGGGCCTATCGAACGACCCACAAAACCGCGACCGGACACACTCCGTTTTCCCTATCTTATGGCTCGGAGGCCGTTATTCCGATCGAGACAGAAGTGCTCTCTCATCGCGTGACTTATTATGATCCGAAAACAAACGCTATACTCCTGGCCGAATCTTTGGATCTATTGGATGAAAAATGGGAAGAGGCTGATTTGAGAGCAGCCGCACATCGAAGCCGGGTCGCCCGACTGTACAACACCAAAGTTCGACCTCGAACCTTTGAACTCGGCGACCTCGTACTCAAGAGAATCTACCCAGTTCCTTCACACATGAAGCCGAACTGGGGAGGACCATATGTAATTACACGAAAGCTCGGAGATGGTACATTCAAGCTGTCGACTGTCGACGGTCTCGATTTACCAAGGGCTTGGAACAGCGAAAGTCTCCGCCGCTATTACATATGACAGGCTTTATTTATTTCATTCTATTTAACAATTTGTTTCTGCATTTCGAAATTTGAATTTTGTAATAAGGCTACTGACTTTGCCGCATTTTCTTATTTCAGCAATAAAATGCCACTTCTTCGAGCCAGAGATGTGATTCATTAAGTACGATATACAACATCACGATGCACGAAGAGCTAAATCCCATCATGCAATGGGACTTATTCAAATGGAGAGTGGCTGTGATACGACCGGCCACTCACTAGGTGAAACCCGAGCTCGGGGACAAGCCATGACACCGATATCGATAGGGTTGACACACGACAATCCTGCAATTAACTCCATATTCCCAGAGTGCGAAGTGGAGTATAAACATTTAACTCCATATTCCCAGAGTGCGAAGTGGAGTATAAACATTCAACTCCATATTCCCAGAGTGCGAAGTGGAGTATAAACATTCAACTCCGCATTCCCAGAGTGCGAAGCGGAGTATAAACATTCAACTCCGCATTCCCAGAGTGCGAAGCGGAGTATAAACATTCAACTCCATATTCCCAGAGTGCGAAGTGGAGTATAAACATTCAACTCCGCATTCCCAGAGTGCGAAGCGGAGTATAAACATTCAACTCCATATTCCCAGAGTGCGAAGTGGAGTATAAACTTTCGACTCTGCATTCCCAGAGTGCGAGACGGAGTATAAACATTCAACTCCATATTCCCAGAGTGCGAAGCGGAGTATAAACATTCAACTCCATATTCCCAGAGTGCGAGACGGAGTATAAACATCAATCGACTCCGCATTCCCAGAGTGCGAAGCGGAGTATAAACAACTAACTCTGTGTTCCCAGAATGCGAAGCGGAGTATAAACGACCAACTCCGTGCTCCCAGAGTGCGAGACGGAATACAAACATCAGTCAACTCCGTGTTCCCAGAGTGCGAACAACCGCTTACGAGATGACATATATCCCCAGAGTGTGGATGAAATGATTCATAAGAGAACAAGTGTAGTTCGGCCACTCGGTCCTCGCTTGATGCAATCATAAGCTGATCATCACAACTTAACCCTGGAACTGGGGGCAGAGGCAAATGTTAGTCATTACCCGAGACTATGCGATGCTCAGCTCCGATGTGATCCCCTATCACAACTCAAGTCCGAGATTTTCATACTTAACAAGTAAAATGAGCTATTCTTGAAACAATCAGATAATGCAAGTACACTGGACCAAAGTCCGAACACTGCAACATTTAAGCATAGAAAGGAACATGAGCTGAAACTAGAAAACAAAATTTTATTTCAACTAACTCAAAAACAATGGTTCATACATGAGTTTTTTCCAAAATATTCCTACTAACAGGGGCCGAACCCGCATCTAAACACGGCCTACAAAAGGGAAAAACAGAGAAAATAACAAAAATCCCTGACTGCCTATGAGAGAGTGTCTAATCTTTCTGCTTCCTCAACTTCTTCTTCCTCGAGGAGCTACTGGAGCCACCAGTACCCTTTCGCTTGGAGCCTTTCTCCTTAGGCAGGCTCCCTTCGGGTGAAGGCATAATGTCAACGTCCTCGTCTGAGCTGGACTCTATAGGGATGCTTCCCACGGGAGGAGTTGGAGGAACAGACTCCGCAGCCGGAGGAGGGACTGGCACATTAGTATCAGTAAGTGTGCCCCCAGGAGACACAATCATAAGAGGAGTAGGGCACCATGCTGCTGCTCCGCCATCTACATCGCCGCCGTGCGCCGCGGCCGCCATCTCGGCATTAATCTCGGCCAACATCGCCGCTTCCCGCTGTGCTCTGGCTTCTCTAGGAGCCGTAGTAGTCTGAGATGAGGTGTCAGAAGTAGCCGTGAATCCACCCAAGCCGAATGGCAAGTCCGCAAAAGGATCACTCTGACGGCCAAGGAGCTCGTTTATCATCTGTTCATCGAAAGAAAGTGAGCTCCCCTGCGTTACTCCAACTGGTGCCATTGCCGCGACGGAGGTTGCCTCAGAGATGATGGCTCCTGGCGCTTGGCCTGATTCTTGGGTGGTAAGAGGCGCGGCTGGTGCAACTTCTGTCACTGATCAAAGGAAAAGGACATATCATTAGCAACATTTCAACACAGACTCTTCAATCCAAATATACAAGAAGTTAGTTCAGAGTACCTTCCTCGGTTTGGCTCGAGGTCGCCTGAACAACTTCGGAAGGATGCTCCTTAACAGGAGATAGATGTGGTCGGTCTGGATCATATGCCGGGATATGCTGCGAGTCGATCATCGGAGTTGGCTCAGATTGAGATGACACGACTATCTCAGAACTCATAACATGGTGCTCTGCACCAGAACTTTCTCCGACTTCCTGAGTCTAGGCACCAAGCCTCTTCTTATCGTGGGAAATCATGGAGTCATGGAGAACCTTATTTTCGTCATCATTGAGGATGCGGTTCTCCAGCTCGAATTCATCGAGAGCTTCATCAGGTTGCCCAGACTTCTCCTCATCAACCAGCAAGTTCCAAGCGTTGTAGAGATGCGTGGGGTAATCATCGAGCCATGACAAATCTCGGTGCCTTAGCACATTGGCGTTATAAGTGACGAGTAGCTCTTCCACCTCGGCCTCAATCCTGGCCTTCGCCTGCCGTACCTTCTCGTCAACCCCAGCCTCAGCTTCACGAGCTTGTTGCATAGTCGCTTCCTTCTCCTTTCAGAGCGTCACTGCCTGATCACAGGCCTCCTGCGCAGAGACATTAGCTACGTCTTTTTCCTTCGCCATCTCAGAAAACTTTGATTTCAGCTCATTAAGCTCCTTGAGAGCTTCATCCCTCTCGGCGGTAATGGTAGTGTTCCTATGACCCATGTCCTCGATGGCGGTATAATGCTCTTGCTTCATCCTGGTCATGGCAGCGTTCACTTCATCAACCTTCTTTAGAGCCTCCATTTCAGATTTACGGGAAGACTCAGCCTCCGAGTTGAGTGCTTTTATGATTCGGTCGTTGTGACCCAACTCCTTCTCAAGCTTCTCAATAGTGACGCCCCGATCGAATGCCACTTTGGACGCCTTCCTCGCGGCCCGTCCCCATTCCCTGTACTGGAAAAAGATGTCCGCAACATAATCATGGATAGTGGTTTCAGCGGTTGGCGGAATTCTCTTCAAGTGCGGAGGGAAGACATAACCATCAAAACAGATGTCGGGAAATTCCTTCCTCATCTATGCCAATTTAAGCGCTCCTTCACTAGACGCTTCAGTCGGGACCGGTACAGTAGCCGAGGAAGTGGCTATTTCAGTCCTGCGCGGAGGATCGGACCTCGAAGCTTGAGAAGGTGGCCTAGGCCGTGAAGCTTCAGGAGGACGAACAACTGCTACCGTAGGAGGTGCAGAGGTCCTGGGAGGAGGAGAGCGAGATCGGGATCGGTGAACGTACCCCCTGTCTCTATCAGACCTCTCCTGACCAGAATGTCCGGAGTCGTAATCCCTCTCGCCCTCTCTCCTACGTGGCTCATGATAACGGCGCTTGTTGCGCAAACTACCAAGCACAGAACTTTGCCCAGACATCGTACCTGGAAAGCAAACCACGAAGAATCACTAACCGTTTGCAATATGTTGTTTATGGTCAGGAAAATGTGTTGTGCCGTGAAGAGTGTGTGAATGTGTAACCCCCCGGACCAACCAGAAGTGTCAATCGCACTGGCGGGAAGAGACTCGCTAACGTCGACGATATGTCGCGGTCCACCTGATTCAACGTCGTGTTGCTCAGGCTCGATGTCCGGGATTGGAGGGTCGGAAGGCCCTTCGAATCGATTTTCAGCTTGCAGGGAGGGTGCTTCCGTAATCCTAACTCCTGGCAAGGGACGGTGCAAAACCACAGACTTCCGCCTCCCGGACTTAGGCTGTTTCGAGGCCACTGCTTTGCCTTTCCTCTTGGCATCGGAATCCGGGGTTGCATCAGCGGGTCCGACCAACGGTTCCTCGTCGGTATGAGTCCTTTCAGAGTCGGGTTCTTCAATTATCACGACCCTGGGTTTCTTCTGCTTAACCTTTTCCCTGGAGACGGTCTTTAGTGCACCGTCGAGCCTTATGCTCTACTTCCGCCCGATCAACCCAAGAACTCTAAGGTTCTGGTCCGTCAGTAGCAACTCGATATTCCTTTCTTCGCTAGGGACTTCTTGAAGGACACGAACTATCTCTTTATAGTAGCCGCCTTCAGGTCGCTGGATTATCGCTGAAAGAAAGAGAATAGAAGATATGAGTTCAGTTTCATTCAAAAAATTGCCCCGTCAATTACTTGGGAAAAAGACAATGCTTACGTCTAAACAGCCATCTTCTGGCAAACCCCGGAGGACATCGGACATAGAACCACTCCGACTTGAAGTAGCTTAGCCTAGTCCACGACCCCGCGACAACTTGGCAATTCCTTACGGACTCCAAGAATGTATAAGATGGGCTGTCAGTCCGACTCTTGAAATTAAACAAGTATCTTATGTCGGTCATCCGGGGAGGACGATGGAGATACTCCATGAATACAATGAACAAGCTGTTGAGTGAAGCATATCCATTTGGATGCAATTGAGATGGGGCAATGTCCAGGTAGGCCAACACTTCTCTTATGTAATCATTGAACGGAGGAAGTGTGCCGGCTGCGCACGCATGTCGATTAAAAGCAGTATACCCCTCCGGGGGATTATGTGGTATGTCGTCCGGTCCAGGCAACAGTACGTCATCCAAAGATAAGCCATGCCTTAAACATATTCTCCCTAGCATGTCTTCAGAGATATTGGACGGGACAGAATCGGGTGGGCTATTGATGAAGGATGCGTCAGGTAACTCGTCCGGAGCTGGGCCGATGACTTCAGCCTCGATGTCTGGAATCTCAAGTCTGGGAGTTTCTTGCTGCTGTGAACTTGATGGTTCCATAACTAGCTAACTCACGAGAAATCATCGTTAGACGATAAAAAGCCCGTGCATTCCCCCGTGTAGAGTGTGTGTTGTGCAGTGCAAGTGTTGTGCATGACTTAAGCAAATCCTACGAAATAAGCCGAAAGGTGTAAACGGCGAAGCTTTGAAAGTCGTCATGGATATGACCGTCATCGCTGACCGTCATGACCCCATGACCACGTAATCCAGACGTTAGGTGGTTGATTCAAGTGTAAGTCCGTTATATGTTCGTTAGGTGACAGTTCCGTCGACGAGCTTCGAAAGTCAGTCAGATATGCAGTTCTGTGGCCAAGTTCAGGTACGCAAGGCAGAAGCTCGTCGGAATTAAGTGTTCAGATGCTCAGAAATTCTCCAAGTTAATCAAAATTTAAGTCGAGAATGTCGATCGCTGCACTTTGTTTTCGTATCGAGACAGGGGGATCACGTATTTCAGTATGGCCACGTTCGAATCGATACTTTCGTATCGATCGCCTTGGCGAAGGAGTGTTCCGTGTCGATCAGGCTACAGTGGGAACGCTTCGTATCGATCAAGTTCGACTCGATACGTTCGTATCAATCAGGCTGGAACGAGATCGCTTCGTATCGGTCGAGGGCGCTGATTTCGCATCGATCTAAAGATAGTGGCTTCGTGTCGACTGCCGCCCTCATCTCCATATCGATGTGAACGTATGCAATCTGAATCGAAACGAATACTCCCAGACCAGGACGATAAGAAGTGAGTTTGAAATGATCTCCTCCTTGTCTCCTCCTTCCCCAAAAGATCACAACTCCATGGCCACACTCTATTCCCCCTATCTCGTTTTCTCTCGTCCAGATCTCGAATTTATCAAACTCGGCCGTAGAAGCAAGGAGGATGATTGGAGTCTCGAGTTTTGTCATTATTAACATAATCTTATTTGCTAATCACCTGATTTTAGAAATTAAACTCGAAGGATCGAAGGTTTGGATCGATTCGAAAATGAACAGTTCTTCCTCTCGGTCTATCGATACGGAGATAAAAAAGGAACAGAGAACAGCAGTAAAAAATAGAAGGTAAAAAAGTGAAAAGTGACAAAGTCCAGGGTATTTATATGAAGCCTAGGGCAAAACCGAGTCGTTTTGCCTCCCAGTCCACGCGACCGGTCGCAACCGGTTAGCCCCATGAGCCGAGTCGAACGCCCCGTTTTCGTATCCGCGTGACCAGGAATCCCTATCGATTCGAAATGGACAACACACTATCGATACAAAGTACACAGAGAAGCCACCTGGGGGCGATAGACTCCATCGGTTCGAAGTATTCATTCTTGTGAGCCATCAACGCGCAACAGAGCAGATTTATCGATATGAGGTCAGTGTTCATATCTGTTGAAGCCCATCAATGCGAGTGATTGTCTCGTATCCATCGAAGGTCATCGATACGAATCGAAATTCACGACAAATTGTGACCATCGACGCAGATAGGCATTTCGTATCCATCAGATCAGCCCGTGTCGATATGAAACCAACCTTTCAACCTTCTATATCGATCCAGGAGAGGATCGACACAAAGGAGCAGCTCAAAAACAACCGTCAACCCGTGTTTCGATTCAAGTTTCGAATCAGTTCAAGATGGGATTAATTCGAAATTTAACGACGACTCAGAAATTGGAAGCTTTTCAAAGTACGTCATGTTTTCACAAGACGTACTTTGGGGGGCAAATGTTATCCCGCCCTTTGGAAAGGCCAGGATACCAGGGAATCGATTGGAGGACGGACGTCGATCGTCGCGGATATCGATGGGTTTTGTCCCGGATCGGATTAGGCTGCAATCGTTAGGACACAACCAGGGAAGTACTGCGAGCCCACACTCCAAGTTTCAGATCGATCCGAGTTCATATGCTCAATTTATGATGGATGCAAGTCAAAGGGGAGAGCACTTTTTCATATCCATCGGGAAGCAGCAGTTCGTATCGATCGAAGTTAACCATGCTTCGAATCCATCGAATTCGTCTCGATGGACTTCGTATCAATCAGCCCGGCCCAGATTTCGTATCCATCGCTATGGGTGATTTCGCATCCATCAGATCAGCAGTGATTTCGTGTCCATCAGTGGATCTCGGTTCGTATCCAACCAGTCTGTGTCCATCACCCGCTTCGCATCCATCAGTTCCCTCAGATTTCGTATCGATCAGGTCGGCAATGCTCGTATCCATCGATTTCGTATCGATAGACTCCATACCCATTAACGGCTAAGACGACCCGTGTCGATTGGCCAAAATATCTGCTTCGTATCCATCATTCAGTGCTTGCTTCGTATCCATTTGAGAACCTTGCTTCGAATACGTGCCCAACAACTTGTTCGTATCCAGCGAGTCAACCAGCTTGGATAACGTGTCATCTCTCGAAGGAAACGAGGCGAGATACATGGAGTCGAAGCAGTCAACACGGAGCAAATACCAGATCGAGGCGAAGCGCGCGCACCACGTCGTCCCTCGATGCGAATGCGCCGAGATATATGGAGTCGACGCGGTCGACTCGGAGTAAAGACCGGATCGAGGCGAAGTGTGCGTTCCACGTCTTCACAGAGGCGCGTGACACCATCGATTCGAAGCCCTCAGTTCAGAGAGATGGATTCGAACCAGACAGTCTAGCAAAGAACATCGCCTCGTATCGATGATATCTCTCAATCCACTGATCCAAATACCATGAAATTTTAACTGAAGGTTGCACACATACCGAGGAACGTCTCCACCAAATTTGAGCTCAATTGGAGGTAATCTTGATCGATACGAAATGACTTCGTATCGATCGCAGATCGAGGCAAAATTCTCTGGAAATGGTCGAATGGGTCCCCTCACATGTCAGACCAAGTCTCCCAGAGTTTGAGCGAAATCTAAGCCTCCTACGCCTATAAATAGAGCCCCAGAATCAACAGAAAAAGGATCTTTTTTCTCTGAAGCGTCCAGACTCTGCCGGATTGAGATTTGCATCCTACTTTTGCTGTCAATTTCGAATTCTAATCTGTAATCCGCTGTTCATTGCTGTAACCGCTTGTAATCATTGAAAGAGAATCAATAAAATCATCAAAACTTCATAGTGGACGTAGGCTATACGCCGAACCACTCTAAATTGCTTGTCTGTGCACTTTACATTTCTGTTTGTTGGAGTTTTTGTTAGATAATCACTGTTTTACATTTACGTTCTTCACTTTATCTCTTCAAATAACTCCCGAAGAGTGTTGTGCCCATTTTTGGTACAAACAACATGTATTTTTGTTTCATTTATTTTTCATTTGCAAGTGTACATGTTTTTGTTTTCTTTTGTCTTATATTTGAATGTGTATTTTCTTCTCTTCTTTTCTTATGTTTGTTTTATTCTATTTGTATTATTTTGTATTATGATATTAAGATATATATTTATTTATTTTATATTATATAAAACTATATATATTTTATTTGGTAATATAGATGAATTTCTAGTTTAAATATTTATTATTATTATTTTACTTTAATATTTATTGTCTTATATTTATTTTATAAATTCAAATCATTATTAACCATCAATTCTAAGTTTAAATCATTTATTTATTTCCTTTTGTACAAAGTCTATATTTTTATATTTATTTCTAACCCATTTATTTAAAGATTTAAATTTAAATTCAATGTATATATATATAAATTCAAATTTACTCATATATGCCCATATACATATATATTCACATATATACATATATATATAATATTTAAATTTTAAATGATTTAACATAGAATTTATTTGAACTCGGGGAAACTCGCATCAATTTATCGATTAATTTCACAATTTTTATTCAAAAATTAAATTAATTATCAATTTAAACTTAGTAAAAATCTGGGATCGTTACATTTAATTTCTAAAATTGTTTGAATAACTTAATTTTGAATTTAATATGAATTAAAATGGTTTCAAAAGTTGATTTAAATTTTATTCAAACAAGAATGAAAAATTTTAACTTTTAAATTTGAATTTAAAGGTGATTAAATTGTTTTGGGAATTTTTCGTTTTAATTAACGTGTAAATATAGTATTTTTGGGCACTGTCTCGGATTTTGATGAAACCAGTTTCATCAGATCCGCAATAAAGCATTATTATAGGATTTCAGGTTTCGTAGCGATCGGACATATCGTTTGACCGTACGAGTTAGAAACGCATAGAAATCAATTAAAGGAATTTTAATTAAAATAAATTGATTTTGGAATTCTATCTTCTGAATATGATGGAATTGGCTTTCGGTATATGTTCCATTGTGTTCGGGATAGGGGTATTTGGTTAGGAACGCAAGGCGGCATGCGTCGTTTGGAGTTCGAAAATTTCGCGGATGAATAGTGCCGCGAGTTTTCTATATAAAGCCTCATTTTGAAAACCCTATCCCATTTCCAACCCTCAGCCTCCATTTCTATTCGATGGCCGAAATTTTCTTGACTTCCCCCTTGATTTCTCTCAATCCACACACGATTTCAACTCGACTTGTAACGACCCAGAATTTGACCGCTTTCAAATATAACATTTAAAGTAATTTTAAATATAAAATATATAACATTTTATGACTTAAATAATATTAGATAGGATTTGCAAAGAGAAATATACAGAAAAGTAGGAATAATTGCTTATATCGACAAAAGTGACAAAATCATGATTTCAGAAAAGTAAGTTTCAATGGTTAAATAAATTATTTTAATTAATTTATGATTGTTTATATTTTTAAATAATATTATACAAATTTATTTTTAAATTTGGTTTACATAAATAAATAGTTTAACTAAAACGTCAAAATGTGACCATACAACATTTTGTCGAAAATCAACGTTTTGTCGATTTAAAGTTGTCGCAACGTTGTTGCACCTTTTTTCTTATATATAAACATATACTAAAATAGTATAAGTATTAATTAATTCACTAAACAAGTTTACTTTTACTAAACAAGATTAGAAAATTCTAGAAAACAATTAGCAAAAAGTAAGCACAAAAGGACAAAACATGTCACATCAAATCCAACCAAATCTTTACTTTTCTTTACTTAAACATTAAGTGATTAAGACATAAAGTGGTGATGTGATAAGGTGATGGTAAATGTTGAAAAAGTAAGGATATTTTGGTAATTTGGTAAGAGGTTAATTTGGTAATTTACCACCTCTTTATTTTTCTATAAATAGCAAGGCATACCTCTTCCATTCTCACACAAATTATTCTCTTCTTCTTCCTTTAAGGTATTTTAATGGCTTCTCTCCTTAAGAGTGGTAGGAGGATTAAAAATAGTGGAGTGATTAAGCACTAATCTGCTTGTTTAGCCTTTTCTTAAACAACTTCTTAATCCACTTCTTCCTCTTCTTGTAACGCCCCACTCTGAGACCCACTGTAACAAAGAGTATTACGGGAGTAATACTGTCTGTTAAAGCGGAGAATAGAGTATAGTGGAAGCGACCATTTGTAATCAAGCTATAACTATCTACTGAATACGTCGAAAGGTGGAATCTATTTAAATTTTTCTCAAACATGTGGTTCGACATATTCGGTAAATACTTATAACGAAATTACAAATGGCTAAAGATCTATCAGGACAAAGCATAATAACATAATGAAATAGCATCACAGAACAGAATCACATAACAGATCTAAACTCCCAGAACAATACATCGTCAATACAGATCCAAATATCATAAGTGGGTACAAAGCCACTGCTCACACATGTGAGTCAAAAATATGTACATATCAAAGTCTGAATAATAACATAAGCGGACACTATGATAAGCTATCTCAAAAGCATAGCAGATAAGTCCAAAGCGGAAGCAAAGAGCAGCTAAGTCCAGAGACCTAACCTGAAACAACTCGGTTTGACCTGAGCGAAAACACTCGGGTCAGGCTAGCTAAACAATTAGTAATAACTGAGATATATGATAATGCGGTACAAAAATAAAACTGTACTTATCCAAAGAGAAGTATATTATGAACCACATGAATATAATGACGATCCCTAATCATCAATAAACAATAAAAATCTCCAAAGAGAAATCAACACCAAAGTGTAGAATAAATAAAATCGCCTCATATCATCGGCGTAGCCAAAGCTATAAAAAGATGCCCATAGGCAATAATCCCAAGAGTGACCAGAGTCTGTAATCAATGCCCAAGCAAAGATCGATGCTCCAAAGAGCAATGGGGATATACTGAAAAGTCAATGAAATCAAACACTGAAAAGCAGTATCCAGAGACACTGTGAATCCACAAGGTAATCGCACTTAGATCGTATGGTTCCATAGAACCAACACCGAATGGCGGTACTCGAATGGATATAAAAATCATCAGATAATACAAATGTTGCACATGCACCGACCAAAGTCGTTGTTGCCAAGTACTGTAGAGTTGTGATCGATCACTCGCACAGATGCGGAACGCGCGAGACGGCGAGATCCTTCCCAGAAGGATAAAGGCCCAGAGGCGCACGCCGAAAAATAAACTGCTCCATAGAGCAGGTGTCCAGAGACGGTTGCCCAGAGGCGTGGTGACCCAGAGGTCCAGTACTGGCCGCCCAAAGGCTAATGTGTCACTAACTTCTTGGAGAGGAACCCGTAAAGTGTTAACAATGAGTCCCATACCCCACGTTTGCACTAAACGGTTTCCTAACCAATAGCAAGCTCACACTCCAAACAATAAAAAGTCCACCTCGTATCATCGGTAAACTAGACCCAGAGGTCAAAACGATCAATCGAATAGGTCGGGGATTAACCGGAAAGGAAATACACACGGTTCCATAGGCCGGAGATTTCCTAACCGTTTAAGCACCTTTCTACTTCGCTCGACGTGCTAAAAAGTGAGTGTGAGATTTTTATTATAAAAAATAATGGTGCGAAACGGATTTATAATTGATTTTGAAACCATTTTAAAATGGCTTTTGAAAACTCTCCTATTATGGAGTAATTAATTTAATAATTAAAAATAATATTATATAATAATTTCTAAAGCCATTTAGGAATGAAAAATCTTTTGAAAATGATTCATAAAACCCGTGTACGAAATCTAGAGACAAATCTCAAAGAAATCAATAAAACCAGAAAATCACTGAAAAATATTCTAAGTGTTTGTAAACATTCAAAAACAGCTGCGAACCCAAGTTCGGCAATTTATTTGGACCAGCAAACGGTGTCCAAATGTCATGAAAATTTGCAGGCGTGTAGTCTAACATCCCTACTTAAAGATGCAAAAAGAATTTCTGGATTCCGAGTTGAGACGAAGTGGCAGCGACGTCTCAAAGTTGGACCCAGAACAAGATTCACACTATTTACCAACAGCGACCAGAGTTCAACTTCGACACAAAATTCGAAGTACCAAACAAACTCCGATGTTGCCCAAATTTTCCAAATATGGAGTTCGAAACTCCACCTTTCCAACGAGACCAAAAACATCGAATTCCGACTTCGGATGCGATCGTGGCGGCATCGCGAAGTGGAGATAAAAATCTGGAAACAGGATGGAGAAATTTAACTTTTTTTTTCTTTTCTAACGGGCTTCGGCCTGCGTCAGCCTGCCCCAGTCCAGGCGGGCTGGGGAGGCAGTTCAGACCCCCAGCCCGCCTGGGTTGGGGTTGGGGCGCGGGCTTCGGCCCGCGTCCCCTCTCCCCCAGCCCAGGCGGGCTGGGGGTAATATCAAAATCCCCAGCCCGCATGGGCTGGGGTTGGGGCGCGGGCTTCGGCCCGCGTCCCCTCTCCCCCAGCCCAAGCGGGCTGGGGTAATATCAAAATCCCCAGCCCGCCTGGGCTGGGGTTGGGGCGCGGGCTTCGGCCCGCGTCCCCTCTCCCCAGCCCAGGCGGGCTGGGGGGGATATTTAAATACCCAGCCCGCCTGGGCTGGGGTTGGGGCGCGGGCTTCGGCCCGCATCCCCTCATCCCCAGCCCGCCCGGGCTGGGGAGGCAGTGTAAACCCCAAGCCCAGGCGGGCTGGTGGGTTTGAAGTGCGGCCAGCCCATCCAGGGCTGGCCTGCCTCTAGCTAGCCCAGCTGGGCTAGCCTACAGTGCCTGGGCAGCAGTCAGGGTGCAGCCCAGGCCTGCCTTAGTGCACACAGTGCACTGTTTCAGCCTGTTTCAGGCTGAAACATTCCAGCCAACAAATTTTTGTTGTTTTTGAGGTTTTGGGGTGTTTTTTTTCAGTTTTTGGCATCAAAATTTTCACCAAAATTAACTAGCAATAATCACTACTAGCAATAATCACTAATCAATAGTAATTACCTTAATGAAGCAATATCACAAACATCTTATGTGCAACCCCAAAATGAAAGCAAAGATGATCAAAGAGCTATGATTCACATGTTACATAAGAAAACATGTGTTACTAAATGATTATTAAAATCAAAAGATGATTAAACACATGCTAGAAGAGGTTTTTAGCAATATACCTCTCTTGAAAGCAACAAATACTATTATAGCATCAACCCAAATTAGCAAAAGGTGATTAGGAGGCTATAAGATCAAAAAAACACATAAAACATGTGTTACTAATCAAATTTCAGAAATTATGAAGATATAAAATATGGATTTGAGGTGGGTATTTGCATTACCTTTTCATAGAATGACTTGCATAAGCTAAAACTAGAAGGAGATGAAGATGGAGGCCATTTTTGTTATGAAAGCTTTAGGAAATGGTTAGGGTTTTGATTAGGGTTTTGATGAATGAGGTTAGGAGAGTTTGAGATAATTTATAGAGGAAGTTTAGGGTGGGTTATTGGGTAAGGTTTAATAACCCAATATGAAGAGAGTTATTTCCATGTTTTCAAAAAATTTCTAAGTGTTCATATATGTTTATAAAACTCACTTTTCTTATTCAAACCCATTTTAAATCCTCTCCTAAAATATTTAACTTTCCAAAAATAACATTTTATCCTCATTTTAAAATCCCATATTTCCCATTTAATTAAAATAGCCTTTTTCAAATAAATTTTGTTATTCCAAATCCTTTTATGCTTCATTAAAATAAATAAAATCCTAACTTTTATTTATTAATTGGTAATGCAAATCCCGGGTTGTTACAGACTCCCCCCCTTAAGAAAATTGCGTCCCCGCAATTCCTTAAGATAGATGTCGTCTATAACGTCAAATTCACAAAAGAAGTGATAGAGATCAAAGAGAGAATTCTCACCCGCAGAAGAAGATGGGAGAAAGCCAGGATAAGAGCGCTCGATAGATTCTCTGGTCTCCCAAGTGCAGTCCTTAGGATTCGGTGACTATTGAATCTTCACGAGTGGAACCTCTTTGTTGCGAAGGCGTCTAACCTCCGAATCAAGCGCACGAAGAGGTTGCTGCTCCAAAGATAAATCGGATGAGATCTCCAGATCGGGCACGATATGAGGCTCGATAATAGAATCAGGGTCGCGCACACACTTGCGAAGCTAAGAAACATGGAACACATCATGTATTCCAGAGAAATGAGCAGGTAGAGCCACACGATAAGCAACGGGGCCGATGCGTTCCGTAATAGGAAATGGTCCGACATAGCGAGGAGTCAACTTCCCTGTAGAGCTGAAATGCACAACCCCCTTCATGGGAGATATCCGAATAAAGACATGATCCCCAATGGAGAACTCAAGAGGCTTCCTACGGTTGTCCGCGTAGGATTTCTGGCGGTCCTGTGCCTCTTTCATTCTCTGACGGATAAGAATAATCTTCTCAGCAGATTCCCGAACTGAATCTGGACCAAGAAGGTGCTTCTCACCAGATTCTAACCAACAAGCAGGAGAGCGACATGGCCTTCCGTAAAGAGCCTCGAAAGGTGCCATGCCGATACTAGACTGAAAGCTGTTGTTGTGGGAGAACTTTACAAGCGGTAAGTGATCCTCCCAACTACCTCCGAAATCCAGAATACAACAGCGCAAAAGATCCTCTAAAACACGATTCACCCTCTCCGTCTGACCGTCGGTCTGAGGATGATAAGCAGTCGAGAAATTCAGCTTTGAGCCCAAAGCTGACTGTAGGCACTTCCAGAAGTGACTAGTAAAGATAGTGTCTCGATCACAGACGATAGAGCTAGGAATGCCATGAAGTCGAACGACTTCCTTCACATATAACTTGGCAAGCTAAGGAGCAGTCCGAGTGGACTTAATAGGAATGAAATGAGCTGATTTGGTCAAGCGATCGACGATGACCCAAATAGAAGTATGGCTTGACCTCGATCGAGGCAGACCGTTAATAAAATCCATGGATATTTGATCCCATTTCCACAATGGAATCTCTAGCGGCTGAAGAAGACCGGATGGACGCTGGTGCTCAGCTTTGATCTGTTGACAAGTCATGCAACGGCTTACATAACTTGCAACATCACTCTTCATGCCTTCCCAATAATATACCCGACACATATCGGCATACATCTTGCTCGAACCGGGATGGATGGTGTACTTAGTGCGATGACACTCATCTAGAATGTCACGCCTAAGTGATAAATCAGATGGTACCAAAATACGGTTCTTCCTGCGAAGACACCGATGAGAATCAATAGAATAATCCAACAATGTCTCATCACTGGATCTCGACTCAAGGAGATGAATGTATCGTAACAAGTCTGGATCGTGCCGCTGAGCATGGGCAATGCGATCCAATAGAATAGGTCGAGCTTCCAAGCTGAATAACAAGATCTGAGGATCAGAAGACGGAGCTCGATCTCGAATATCACACATAGAAAGAGTCTCAAGAATATCCCACTCGGCTATCATCATAGAGACTACTGCCGAGTGTTTGCGACTGAGTGCATCAGCCACACGATTACCCTTGCCAGGGGTATACTGAATATCTAAGTCATATGAGGCGAGAAACTCGAGCCATCGCTGCTGCCTCATATTGAGATCCTTCTGACTGAATGAATACTTCAGCGACTTGTGATCGGTGTAGAGAATGAAACGTTCGCCCAATAGTTAATGACGCCACGTCTTCAAGGCAAAGACGATAGCTGCTAACTCAAGATCATGAGTAGGATAGCGAACCTCATTCAAACGTAGCTGCCTAGAAGCGTAAGCAACTACCCGATCTTTCTGCATAAGCACAGCACCGAGGCCGCTACCACAAGCGTCGGTGTAAACAACAAGATCCTGGTTACTCTCAGGAACTACAAGGATAGGAGCATGAGTGAGAAGTTCCTTCAGTCGCTGAAAGGAAGCTTCACACTTATCAGACCAAATAAAACGAACCCCCTTACGAGTCAGAGTCGTGAGGGGAAGTTCAACTCGAGAGAAATCCTTGATAAACCGATGGTAATAACCCGCCAGCCCAAGGAAGCTGCGAATATCATAAACGTTCTCGGGCTGCCTCCAATTCTGAATAGCTTCGATCTTGGCAGGATCGACAGAAATACCCTCAAATGATACAATATGGCCCAAGAACTTGACCTTGCTCTCCCAAAAATGGCACTTGGAGAGCTTGGCCTTAAGCTGATGCTGACGAAGAGTTTCCAAGACGATCCGCAAATGATGAGCATGCTATGCCTTGTATCTAGAATAAATAATAATATCGTCGATGAAAACCAGAACGAATCTATCGATGTATTCCCGGAATACTCGATTCATTAGATCCACGAAGAAAGTCGGAGCGTTCGTCAAGCCGAACGGCATGACCAACCACTCAAAAGAACCATGACGAGTGCGAAATGCTGTAAGAGGAATGTTGTCTTCCATGACTCGTAGCTGATGGCATCCGGTGGCAAGGTCAAGCTGAGAGAAGACCTTCGCACCGCTCAATTGGTCAAACATGTCGTAACGGGAATTAGAGTTAGACATGATTCAATGATAGATAATTAATTAAGGAATACTACGGAAGATAACGGATTCCTATACATATTCCTAACTTATCTATCAATAAACATAAGAAAGGGATTTGATTTAATTCGGATCTAATTTAAAATGTATTGTACTAAGTGTATCTGTTCTGTGTTTATTATGCTTATTCCTGAAACCAAGCTCTGATACCAAGCTGTAACGCCCCACTCTGAGATCCACTGTAACAAAGAGTATTACGGGAGTAATACTGTCTGTTAAAGCGGAGAATAGAGTATAGTGGAAGCGACCATTTGTAATCAAGCTATAACTATCTACTGAATACGTCGAAAGGTGGAATCTATTTAAATTTTTCTCAAACATGTGGTTCGACATATTCGGTAAATACTTATAACAAAACTACAAATGGCTAAAGATCTATCAGGACAAAGCATAATAACATAATGAAATAGCATCACAGAACAGAATCACATAACAGATCTAAACTCCCACAACAATACATCGTCAATACAGATCCAAATATCATAAGTGGGTACAAAGCCACTGCTCACACATGTGAGTCAAAAATATGTACATATCAAAGTCTGAATAATAACATAAGCGGACACTATGATAAGCTATCTCAAAAGCATAGGAGATAAGTCCAAAGCGGAAGCACAGAGCAGCTAAGTCCAGAGACCTAACCTGAAACAACTCGGTCTGACCCGAGCGAAAACACTCGGGTCAGGCTAGCTAAACAATCAGTAATAACTGAGATATAAGATAATGCGGTACATAAATAAAACTGTACTTATCCAAAGAGAAGTATATTATGAACCACATGAATATAATGACGATCCCTAATCATCAATAAACAATAAAAATCTCCAAAGAGAAATCAACACCAAAGTGTAGAATAAATAAAATCGCCTCATATCATCGGCGTAGCCAAAGCTATAAAAAGATGCCCATAGGCAATAATCCCAAGAGTGACCAGAGTCTGTAATCAATGCCCAAGCAAAGATCGATGCTCCAAAGAGCAATGGGGATATACTGAAAAGTCAATGAAATCAAACACTGAAAAGCAGTGTCCAGAGACACTGTGAATCCACAAGGTAATCGCACTTACATCGTATGGTTCCATAGAACCAACACCGAATGGCGGTACTCGAATGGATATAAAAATCATCAGATAATACAAATGTTGCACGTGCACCGACCAGAGTCGTTGTTGCCAAGTACTGTAGAGTTGTGATCGATCACTCGCACAGATGCGGAACGCGCGAGACGGCGAGATCCTTCCCAGAAGGATAAAGGCCCAGAGGCGCACGCCGAAAAATAAACTGCTCCATAGAGCAGGTGTCCAGAGACGGTTGCCCAGAGGCATGGTGACCCAGAGGTCCAGTACTGGCCGCCCAAAGGCTAATGTGTCACTAACTTCTTGGAGAGGTACCCGTAAAGTGTTAACAATGAGTCCCATACCTCACGTTCGCACTAAACGGTTTCCCAACCAATAGCAAGCTCACACTCCAAACAATAAAAAGTCCACCTCGTATCATCGGTAAACTAGACCCAGAGGTCAAAACGATCAATCGAATAGGTCGGGGATTAACCGGAAAGGAAATACACACGGTTCCATAGGCCGGAGATTTCCTAACCGTTTAAGCACCTTTCCACTTCGCTCGACGTGCTAAAAAGTGAGTGTGAGATTTTTATTATAAAAAATAATGGTGTGAAACGGATTTATAATTGATTTTGAAACCATTTTAAAACGGCTTTTGAAAACTCTCCTATTATGGAGTAATTAATTTAATAATTAAAAATAATATTATATAATAATTTCTAAAGCCATTTAGGAGTGAAAAATCTTTTGAAATGATTCATAAAACCCGTGTACGAAATCTAGAGACAAATCTCAAAGAAATCAATAAAACCAAAAAATCACTGAAAAATATTCTAAGTGTTTGTAAACATTCAAAAACAGCTGCGAATCCAAGTTCGGCAATTTATTTGGACCAGCAAACGGTGTCCAAATGTCATGAAATATTGCAAGCATTCATTCTAACATCCCTACTTTAAGATGCAAAAAGAATTTATGGATTCCGAGTTGGGACGAAGTGGCAGCGACGTCTCAAAGTTGGACCCAGAACAAGATTCACACTATTTACCAACAGCGACCAGAGTTCAACTTCGACACAAAATTCGAAGTAACAAACGAACTCCGATGTTGCCCAAATTTTCAAAAGATGGAGTTCGAAACTCCACCTTTCCAACGAGACCAAAAACATCGAATTCCGACTTCGGATTCGATCGTGGCGGCATCGCGAAGTGGAGATAAAAATATGGAAACAGGATGGAGAAATTTAACTTTTTTTTTTTCTTTTCTCTCGGGCTTCGGCCTGCGTCAGCCTGCCCCAGCCCAGGCGGGCTGGGGAGGCAGTTCAGACCCCCAGCCCGCCTGGGCTGGGGTTGGGGCGCGGGCTTCGGCCCGCGTCCCCTCTCCCCCAGCCCAGGCGGGCTGGGGGTAATATCAAAATCCCCAGCCCGCCTGGGCTGGGGTTGGGGCGCAGGCTTCGGCCCGCGTCCCCTCTTCCCCAGCCCAGGCGGGCTGGGGGTAATATCAAAATCCCCAGCCCGCAGGGGCTGGGGTTGGGGCGCGGGCTTCGGCCCGCGTCCCCTCTCCCACAGCCCAAGCGGGCTGGGGTAATATCAAAATCCCCAGCCCGCCTGGGCTGGGGTTGGGGCGCGGGCTTCGGCCCACGTCCCCTCTCCCCAGCCCAGGCAGGCTGGGGGGGATATTTAAATCCCCAGCCCGACTGGGCTGGGGTTGGGGCGCGGGCTTCGGCCCGCGTCCCCTTATCCCCAGCCCGCCCGGGCTGGGGAGGCAGTGTAAACCCCAAGCCCAGGCGGGCTGGGGGGTTTGAAGTGCGGCCAGCCCATCCAGGGCTAGCCTGCCTCTAGCTAGCCCAGCTGGGCTAGCCTACAGTGCCTAGGCAGCAGTCAGGGTGCAGCCCAGGCCTGCCTTAGTGCACACAGTGCATTGTTTCAGCCTGTTTCAGGCTGAAACATTCCAGCCAACAAATTTTTGTTGTTTTTGAGGTTTTGGGGTGTTTTTTTCAGTTTTTGGCATCAAAATTTTCACCAAAATTAACTAGCAATAATCACTAATCAATAGTAATTACCTTAATGAAGCAATATCACAAACACCTTATGTGCAACCCCAAAATGAAAGCAAAGATGATCAAAGAGCTATGATTCACATGTTACATAAGAAAACATGTGTTACTAAATGATTATTAAAATCAAAAGATGATTAAACACATGCTAGAAGAGGTTTTTAGCAATATACCTCTCTTGAAAGCAACAAATACTATTATAGCATCAACCCAAATTAGCAAAAGGTGATTAGGAGGCTATAAGATCAAAAAAACACATAAAACATGTGTTACTAATCAAATTTCAGAAATTATGAAGATATAAAATATGGATTTGAGGTGGGTATTTGCATTACCTTTTCATAGAATGACTTGCATAAGCTAAAACTAGAAGGAGATGAAGATGGAGGCCATTTTTGTTATGAAAGCTTTAGGAAATGGTTAGGGTTTTGATTAGGGTTTTGATGAATGAGGTTAGGAGAGTTTGAGATAATTTATAGAGGAAGTTTAGGGTGGGTTATTGGGTAAGGTTTAATAACCCAATATGAAGAGAGTTATTTCCATGTTTTCAAAAAATTTCTAAGTGTTCATATATGTTTATAAAACTCACTTTTCTTATTCAAACCCATTTTAAATCCTCTCCTAAAATATTTAACTTTCCAAAAATAACATTTTATCCACATTTTAAAATCCCATATTTCCCATTTAATTAAAATAGCCTTTTTCAAATAAATTTTGTTATTCCAAATCCTTTTATGCTTCATTAAAATAAATAAAATCCTAACTTTTATTTATTAATTGGTAATGCAAATCCCGGGTTGTTACAGACTCCCCCCCTTAAGAAAATTGCGTCCCCGCAATTCCTTAAGATAGATGTCGTCTATAACGTCAAATCCACAAAAGAAGTGATAGAGATCAAAGAGAGAATTCTCACCCGTAGAAGAAGATGGGAGAAAGCCAGGATAAGAGCGCTCGATAGATTCTCTGGTCTCCCAAGAGCAGTACTTAGGATTCGGTGACTATTGAATCTTCACGAGTGGAACCTCTTTGTTGCGAAGGCGTCTAACCTCCGAATCAAGCACACGAAGAGGTTGCTGCTCCAAAGATAAATCGGGTGAGATCTCCAGATCGGGCACGATATGAGGCTCGATAATAGAATCAGGGTCGCGCACACACTTGCAAAGCTGAGAAACATGGAACACATCATGTATTCCAGAGAAATGAGCAGGTAGAGCCACACGATAAGCAACGGGGCCGATGCGTTCCGTAATAGGAAATGGTCCGACATAGCGAGGAGTCAACTTCCTTGTAGAGCTGAAACGCGCAACCCCCTTCATGGGAGATATCCGAATAAAGACATGATCCCCAATGGAGAACTCAAGAGGCTTCCTACGGTTGTCCGCGTAGGATTTCTGGCGGTCCTGTGCCTCTTTCATTCTCTGACGGATAAGAATAATCTTCTCAGAAGATTCCCGAACTGAATCTGGACCAAGAAGGTGCTTCTCACCAGATTCTAACCAACAAGCAGGAGAGCGACATGGCCTTCCGTAAAGAGCCTCGAAAGGTGCCATGCCGATACTAGACTGAAAGCTGCTGTTGTAGGAGAACTTTACAAGCGGTAAGTGATCCTCCCAACTACCTCCGAAATCCAGAATACAACAGCGCAAAAGATCCTCTAAAACACGATTCACCCTCTCCGTCTGACCGTCGGTCTGAGGATGATAAGCAGTCGAGAAATTCAGCTTTGAGCCCAAAGCTGACTGTAGGCACTTCCAGAAGTGACTAGTAAAGATAGTGTCTCGATCACATACGATAGAGCTAGGAATGCCATGAAGTCGAACGACTTCATTCACATATAACTTGGCAAGATAAGGAGCAGTCCGAGTGGACTTAATAGGAATGAAATGAGCTGATTTGGTCAAGCGATCGACGATGACCCAAATAGAAGTATGGCCTGACCTCGATCGAGGCAAACCGTCAATAAAATCCATGGATATTTGATCCCATTTCCACAATGGAATCTCTAGCGGCTGAAGAAGACCGGATGGACGTTGGTGCTCAGCTTTGATCTGTTGACAAGTCATGCAACGGCTTACATAACTTGCAACATCACTCTTCATGCCTTCCCAATAATATACCCGACACATATCGGCATACATCTTGCTCGAACCGGGATGGATGGTGTACTTAGTGCGATGACACTCATCTAGAATGTCACGCCTAAGTGATAAATCAGATGGTACCAAAATACGGTTCTTCCTGCGAAGACACCGATGAGAATCAATAGAATAATCCAACAATGTCTCATCACTGGATCTCGACTCAAGGAGATGAATGTATCGCAACAAGTCTGGATCGTGCCGCTGAGCATGGGTAATGCGATCCAATAGAATAGGTCGAGCTTCCAAGCTGAATAACAAGATCTGAGGATCAGAAGACAGAGCTCGATCTCGAATATCACACATAGAAAGAGTCTCAAGAATATCCCACTCGGCTATCATCATAGAGACTACTGCCGAGTGTTTGCGACTGAGTGCATCAGCCACACGATTACCCTTGCCAGGGGTATACTGAATATCTAAGTCATATGAGGCGAGAAACTCGAGCCATCGCTGCTGCCTCATATTGAGATCCTTCTGACTGAATGAATACTTCAGCGACTTGTGATCGGTGTAGAGAATGAAACGTTCGCCCAATAGTTAATGACGCCACGTCTTCAAGGCAAAGACGATAGCTGCTAACTCAAGATCATGAGTAGGATAGCGAACCTCATTCAGACGTAGCTGCCTAGAAGCGTAAGCAACTACCCGATCTTTCTGCATAAGCACAGCACCGAGGCCGCTACCACAAGCGTCGGTGTAAACAACAAGATCCTGGTTACTCTCAGGAACTACAAGGATAGGAGCATGAGTGAGAAGTTCCTTCAGTCGCTGAAAGGAAGCTTCACACTTATCAGACCAAATAAAATGAACCCCCTTACGAGTCAAAGTCGTGAGGGGAAGTTCAACTCGAGAGAAATCCTTGATAAACCGATGGTAATAACCCGCCAGCCCAAGGAAGCTGCGAATATCATAAACGTTCTCGGGCTGCCTCCAATTCTGAATAGCTTCGATCTTGGCAGGATCGACAGAAATACCCTCAAATGATACAATATGGCCCAAGAACTTGACCTTGCTCTCCCAAAAATGGCACTTGGAGAGCTTGGCCTTAAGCTGATGCTGATGAAGAGTTTCCAAGACGATCCGCAAATGATGAGCATGCTATGCCTTGGATCTAGAATAAATAAGAATATCGTCGATGAAAACCAAAACGAATCTATCGATGTATTCCCGGAATACTCGATTCATGAGATCGACGAAGAAAGTCGGAGCGTTCGTCAAGCCGAACGGCATGACCAATCACTCAAAAGAACCATGACGAGTGCGAAATGCTGTAAGAGGAATGTTGTCTTCCATGACTCGTAGCTGATGGCATCCGGTGGCAAGGTCAAGCTGAGAGAAGACCTTCGCAGCGCTCAATTGGTCAAACATGTCGTAACGGGAATTAAAGTTAGACATGATTCAATGATAGATAATTAATTAAGGAATACTACGGAATATAACGGATTCCTATACATATTCCTAACTTATCTATCAATAAACATAAGGAAGGGAATTGATTTAATTCGGATCTAATTTAAAATGTATTGTACTAAGTGTATCTATTCTGTGTTTATTATGCTTATTCCTGAAACCAAGCTCTGATACCAAGCTGTAACGCCCCACTCTGAGACCCACTGTAACAAAGAGTATTACGGGAGTAATACTGTTTGTTAAAGCGGAGAATAGAGTATAGTGGAAGCGACCATTTGTAATCAAGCTATAACTATCTACTGAATACGTCGAAAGGTGGAATCTATTTAAATTTTTCTCAAACATGTGGTTCGACATATTCGGTAAATACTTATAACGAAGTTACAAATGGCTAAAGATCTATCAGGACAAAGCATAATAACATAATGAAATAGCATCACAGAACAGAATCACATAACAGATCTAAACTCCCACAACAATACATCGTCAATACAGATCCAAATATCATAAGTGGGTACAAAGCCACTGCTCACACATGTGAGTCAAAAATATGTACATATCAAAGTCTGAATAATAACATAAGCGGACACGATGATAAGCTATCTCAAAAGCATAGCAGATAAGTCCAAAGCGGAAGCACAGAGCAGCTAAGTCCAGAGACCTAACCTGAAACAACTCGGTCTGACCCGAGCGAAAACACTCGGGTCAGGCTAGCCAAACAATCAGTAATAACTGAGATATATGATAATGCGGTACATAAATAAAACTGTACTTATCCAAAGAGAAGTATATTATGAACCACATGAATATAATGACGATCCCTAATCATCAATAAACAATAAAAATCTCCAAAGAGAAATCAACACCAAAGTGTAGAATAAATAAAATCGCCTCATATCATCGGCGTAGCCAAAGCTATAAAAAGATGCCCATAGGCAATAATCCCAAGAGTGACCAGAGTCTGTAATCAATGCCCAAGCAAAGATCGATGCTCCAAAGAGCAATGGGGATATACTGAAAAGTCAATGAAATCAAACACTGAAAAGCAGTGTCCAGAGACACTGTGAATCCACAAGGTAATCGCACTTACATCGTATGGTTCCATAGAACCAACACCGAATGGCGGTACTCGAATGGATATAAAAATCATCAGATAATACAAATGTTGCACGTGCACCGACCAGAGTCGTTGTTGCCAAGTACTGTAGAGTTGTGATCGATCACTCGCACAGATGTGGAACGCGCGAGACGGCGAGATCCTTCCCAGAAGAATAAAGGCCCAGAGGCGCACGCCGAAAAATAAACTGCTCCATAGAGCAGGTGTCCAGAGACGGTTGCCCAGAGGCGTGGTGACCCAGAGGTCAAGTACTGGTCGCCCAAAGGCTAATGTGTCACTAACTTCTTGGAGAGGAACCCGTAAAGTGTTAACAATGAGTCCCATACCCCACGTTCGCACTAAACAGTTTCCTAACCAATAGCAAGCTCACACTCCAAACAATAAAAAGTCCACCTCGTATCATCGGTAAACTAGACCCAGAGGTCAAAACGATCAATCGAATAGGTCGGGGATTAACCGGAAAGGAAATACACACGGTTCCATAGGCCGGAGATTTCCTAACCGTTTAAGCACCTTTCCACTTCTTTCGACGTGCTAAAAAGTGAGTGTGAGATTTTTATTATAGAAAATAATGGTGCGAAACGGATTTATAATTGATTTTGAAACCATTTTAAAACGGCTTTTGAAAACTCTCCTATTATGGAGTAATTAATTTAATAATTAAAAATAATATTATATAATAATTTCTAAAGTCATTTAGGAGTGAAAAATCTTTTGAAATGATTCATAAAACCCGTGTACGAAATCTAGAGACAAATCTCAAAGAAATCAATAAAACCAGAAAATCACTGAAAAATATTGTAAGTGTTTGTAAACATTCAAAAACAGCTGCAAACCCAAGTTCGGCAATTTATTTGGACCAGCAAACGGTGTCCAAATGTCATGAAAATTTGCAAGCATTCATTCTAACATCCCTACTTTAAGATGCAAAAAGAATTTCTGGATTCCGAGTTGGGACGAAGTGGCAGCGACGTCTCAAAGTTGGACCCAGAACAAGATTCACACTATTTACCAACAGCGACCAGAGTTCAACTTCGACACAAAATTCGAAGTACCAAACGAACTCCGATGTTGTCCAAATTTTCCAAAGATGGAGTTCGAAACTCCACCTTTCCAACGAGACCAAAAACGTCGAATTCCGACTTCGGATGCGATCGTGGCGGCATCGCAAAGTGAAGATAAAAATATGGAAACAGGATGGAGA
Organism: Allium fistulosum; assembly: GCA_030737815.1. NCBI lineage: Eukaryota > Viridiplantae > Streptophyta > Magnoliopsida > Asparagales > Amaryllidaceae > Allium > Allium fistulosum. The sequence continues at coordinate 15,890,986 of JASFAW010000014.1, forward strand.
AATTTAACTTTTTTTTTCTTTTCTCTCGGGCTTCGGCCTGCGTCAGCCTGCCCCAGCCCAGGCGGGCTGGGGAGGCAGTTCAGACCCCCAGCCCGCCTGGGCTGGGGTTGGGGCGTGGGCTTCGGCCCGCGTCCCCTCTCCCCCAGCCCAGGCGGGGTAGGGGTAATATCAAAATCCCCAGCCCGCTTGGGCTAGGGTTGGGGCGCGGGCTTCAGCCCGCGTCCCCTCTTCCCCAGCCCAGGCAGGCTGGGGGTAATATCAAAATCCCCAGCTCGCCTGGGCTGGGGTTGGGGCGCGGGCTTCGGCCCGCGTCCCCTCTCCCCCAGCCTAGGCGGGCTGGGGTAATATCAAAATCCCCAGCCCACCTGGGCTGGGGTTGGGGCGTGGGCTTCGGCCCGCTCCCCTCTCCCCAGCCCAGGCAGGCTAGGGGGGATATTTAAATCCCCAGCCCGCCTGGGCTGGGGTTGGGGCGTGGGCTTCGGCCCGCGTCCCCTCTTCCCCAGCCCGCCCGGGCTGGGGAGGCAGTGTAAACCCCCAGCCCAGGCGGGCTGGGCGGTTTGAAGTGCGGCCATCCCATCCAGGGCTGGCCTGCCTCTGGCTAGCCCAGCTGGGCTAGCCTACAGTGCCTGGGCAGCAGTCAGGGTGCAGCCCAGGCCTGCCTTAGTGCACATAGTGCACTGTTTCAGCCTGTTTCAGGCTGAAACATTCCAGCCAACAAATTTTTGTTGTTTTTGAGGTTTTGGGGTGTTTTTTTCAGTTTTTGGCATCAAAATTTTCACCAAAATTAACTAGCAATAATCACTAATCAATAGTAATTACCTTAATGAAGCAATATCACAAACACCTTATGTGCAACCCCAAAATGAAAGCAAAGATGATCAAAGAGCTATGATTCACATGTTACATAAGAAAACATGTGTTACTAAATGATTATTAAAATCAAAAGATGATTAAACACATGCTAGAAGAGGTTTTTAGCAATATACCTCTCTTGAAAGCAACAAATACTATTATAGCATCAACCCAAATTAGCAAAAGGTGATTAGGAGGCTATAAGATCAAAAAATCACATAAAACATGTGTTACTAATCAAATTTCAGAAATTATGAAGATATAAAATATGGATTTGAGGTGGGTATTTGCATTACCTTTTCATAGAATGACTTGCATAAGCTAAAACTAGAAGGAGATGAAGATGGAGGCCATTTTTGTTATGAAAGCTTTAGGAAATGGTTAGGGTTTTGATTAGGGTTTTGATGAATGAGGTTAGGAGAGTTTGAGATAATTTATAGAGGAAGTTTAGGGTGGGTTATTGGGTAAGGTTTAATAACCCAATATGAAGAGAGTTATTTCCATGTTTTCAAAAAATTTCTAAGTGTTCATATATGTTTATAAAACTCACTTTTCTTATTCAAACCCATTTTAAATCCTCTCCTAAAATATTTAACTTTCCAAAAATAACATTTTATCCTCATTTTAAAATCCCATATTTCCCATTTAATTAAAATAGCCTTTTTCAAATAAATTTTGTTATTCCAAATCCTTTTATGCTTCATTAAAATAAATAAAATCCTAACTTTTATTTATTAATTGGTAATGCAAATCCCGGGTTGTTACACTTCTCTTCTTAAAAATGGCCTTAGGCCGTGAGTTTGGATGTTGATAGGGGAGAGGCCGTGAGCAATATGGAAGGGGGAGGCTATGTCCAAGAGCAAGAAGGGATATGGGGTGGTGACCGAGCACTTGGAAAATGTGGAAGAGTGGTTTAGTGAAGTGTTGGTTGATATGAATATTGGTAGGAACTTAATCAATTTGGTTAAAGGTGAGTACTCAAATCTTAGTTTTATTTTAATAAAAGTTAAGTAGATAATGCACATGTTAAATTAGAAATTAATATGTTGAATATTAGTTGATATTGGATGATAACTTGGTTGATATTATGGTTGTGAAATGGTTGATATCTTGGTTTGATAAATAATAAGAGAAATGGTTAGTAATTAACCAAATTAAATTTAATGGAAATTAAATCCATAATAATATGCGTATGGAGTGATTTAGCCTTTAAATGATTTTAAAAAGGTCGAAAATGATATTATAATAATATATTATTACAATATGAAATGAAATGGAAAATGAGTTTGAAATATAGAAATATTGTTTAAAATGATTTAGAAATATTTTATAAACATTTGAAAGTGTTTCAATGAAGTTTGAAAAGAAAATGAAAAACAAGTCAAAATTAGGCGCATCGCGTAACGGTAGTTCGCGATTTCACGTCGAAAAAGTTAAATAAGTATACGAAGTGGAATATAGCTCGGAATCCTTCGAGATAAGAATTTTCCGGACTATTATATCCATAGTTTTCCAACAAAGAAATAAAATCAAGATTTCATTAATTAGATTTTTAAATATTTCCAAAACAATATTCTAAAAACATCGTGGTTTTGCAGTTCGAAATCCAAAAAGGGATTTCTTTAAAAATGATATTTTTCAAATGTTTAAAAATATGAAATAAATTCTAAAAATCTTTTAAAATGTTTTAAAAGCAATTTAAGTTGAAAAGGGTGGATTTTTAAATGATACAAAAGTTGTTTTGAAGAATATAGCTTTTTGCAACGCTTTTGCAACACTTTTTAATAACTTATGAATTATGGAGTTAAACTCAACAATCCTTTTTCAAATCTTTTATAGATATAAAAGAATAATTAAGTGTTTTAAATAATGATTTGGAAGTTTAATGAATTATTTCTAAAATGAAGATTAATAACTGAGTATGCGGAAACGACTATTACATTTGTCCCGCTTGTGAGATCTAAATGGTAAAACAAGGTGTGTAACTAAGGTTAGGAATAGAGCAACTAGTGCCCTGAACTTACCTGGCCTTTGTTTTCTCTTTTAGACGAAGGGTGGAATAAATCGTAAGGAAAAGCCCGGATGCTCTAAAAAGGTTTTCCCAAACTAAAAAGTGAAGAGTTTTCCAAGAGTTAAACGAGGATTTGAATAAATGGTTTTTGGGTTTGTTGTAACGATGTTTTACATAACATCATTTTTGACCCATTTAAAGTTAAGATTTTAAATGGAAAATCTTTGTTAAAGAGTTAAATAAATGATTTGAAAATATTTTCCTAAGTAAAAGGTGAATTGATTTAGAATTATTCCAAGATTAAAAAGGTTTTAAAATTAACCAAATGATTTGATTAATGAGGCTTGATGATTCCATATACTCTTGTAAAGAAAATGGAATAAATTGAAAACGATATATCTAAGAAAGATATTTTATTTAAATAAAAGAAGAAGTAATTGATTGATGATTGATAATCACATATGAATTTAACATTTTTTAATCGATGATTGGTGCGAAGGAACCGGGGTCGGATTTGGGTAACTCCTATCTGAAAACCACTTCGAACCAATGTATACGTTCAAAAGTGAAGACGTGTTGAGGATGATTATTATTGAAGACCGGAGATCTTCATTAGCGGAAGGAATGCTTGTTGGCATTCTTTAGGTAGCTCCCAATATAGAGACATTTATTATAGCAGTGGTCCTGTCATGTTTGAAATCTTCAAATTGCAAGGGCTTCTCGCCTAGTAATCGTCGAGGAAAGTGCATTCGGCTTCGTTCGGTCGCATAATGAACTTGTATGGACGAATGTTTGACATTGCATTGCTAAGATCACAAACATTGAGTTTTACCAACATACTTCTATGGTGGCGGAGAAGGCAACTTCTCTTAGCTTAACACCCTTCTCAGAGGCATATGAACTCAGAGGTTGTATGTTCGTAAAAGTCAAATGGTGATCAAAGGAATGGCAATGTGGCATTCTAAGTGGATTGTGCTTTGTGAAAAGTAAAGTGTGGTTTTGTATGCAAAGCGTGGCTTTGTCTAAGTTGAGCGTAACCTCACTCCCAAGCCTCATATCATGGAAATGATACAGGAACTATGTTACATATTTCAGGCTTAGTATGACGAGGGTGGCATATGATCCCTCAAGGTGACTGGCGGTGTATGATTTAGCTCACCAAGGTGTCCAAACGGGACCCTTATTGTATGGTATAGTGGCGTGTGAGTCCTTGCATGAGAAGCCATCGTATATCAAGAAGTGTGCAACATGAGTAATAGTGGTGTGTGAGTCCTTGCACGAGAAACCACCATGTTCTGGTTGCTATGCGTGGTTATCGAGGTTCCCTATCATGTTGGAAAATCCAATTCCAATACGAGCTTTACGGTTTTGATTGTATTCCCAAAATAGCTGTAATGCTTTGCAAACATTTCAGCTACCCCTTTTGTATCACATAATCCGTCCGGTGATATTCCGTTTAACCTAGTCCGGATATATTCCCTTAGACTTAGTCCGGGTATTGATACCTTATTTGAGTAAGTTTATGTGAAAGATGTTTTCCAAAAGAATGTCATTAAAGATAATATCAAATTATTTTGGTAATAAAAGTGTTTTGGTTATCATAAGGAAAAAACTCGTCTGTATTTATGTGTGGGCGTGGTCTTATGAGATACCCTTATTTTCAAAGGTTTTGATAACAATGTCATGAGCTATACATTTAAAATTTCGAGTATCTCATGCTGGTTTATCAAGCCTGATCCGGGTATTTTTAATACTCAGGTCAGATCCGAGTAGTTTCAGGTTTAGTTGAAGACGGTTGGAGTTTCCAGAGGAGAGCTGGAGATCTTCATCATCGTATGGACGTATTCTATTATCCGCTGCATCTATTGCATTTGTTTTGTTGTTTTCCAGCATTTGTAAGGACAGAGGTTTATAACTGTCCAGGCTGAATCTAGGTTAGACTCTGATATTGTATTTTAAATTTTTCCAATGTAAAGATTATTATTGAAATAATATATGTTATTCCATTCGTGTGAGATTCTGTTATGTCTTCATTTTATTTCTACCCTTAATGATCCGCTTGTTTGTGCAATTTGAGTTGGACATGTGTGGTTTATTGTCAATTCTAAGGGTACGGAAAAATGGGCCATTACATGACTCCAAAAGCAAAGTTATAGAGCTCGATGAGCTCTACATATCCTACGGTTGAATTGAGGCAAAACATCTCGAGATCGCCAGAATCGAGCCTAGAAGGCGCGATAGTTTTATGGGTTTCCACGCGCGTACGCACGTGCGAGGGTCGAGGTTGCTGGCATGAATATGTAGGCGGTGGCGGCGGCAGTGTCTGATGAGGTTCAGGTGGGGTCTAGTGGCGTGCGCACATAGAGGTTGAGATGCGTGATGGGTTCGGTCATGTTCTGGGCATGTCGCGTGAAAGTTAGTAGAAGGAGCTGTGTGTTTTGGTTAGTAGTTAATTAGGTTAATTAATATTTAATTATATAGTTAGTAATCGTTATATTAATTAAAGTGTAACTTTTTCATACGAGGTCTAATTCGAGCGAAACATGTCACGTTGGGTTCGTACAGACGAGAACTACGACATAGAGTTGAATTGAAGTTTATTTAACACTAAAAAAATTTCATTTTCAAATAAAGTGGGTGTTTTAAATGCTCATGAAGTACTAAATATTCTTATGATTAGCTAAATCGAAATCATGAAATGATTTATAATTATTGATTGAATTGGTTGAATTTGAATTGATTGACAGTTAAAACCGACGTTTAAATTTTATTGATAAATTTGATATTAAAATTGAAAGTGTAAATTGACAGTTAAAATTTATAGGAATTTGACTGTTAAATTGATAGTTGAGATTAATGATAAATATGACATCTAAATTTGATAGGAAAATTTTGACATTTTATACACTTAAAAGATCGGCATCTAAATTTGATATTTAAATCGATATTGGATTGCATATCATCTTTAGTTAAACACCCTGACACCGATTTTATTTATTGATTGTTGTGTGATATGATTGAATTGGTTGGTGGATGTTAACTCATATTGTGATGGATGATATTGATTTGCTGTATGTTGCTACTGGTTTTGATATTTCCGTGTTATCACGCCGTTATTACCACTATTGATATGATTGATCACCTGGACATTTAAAGTTGATATGGACGTTGAATATCCTATTTGATATGTGAAATTTGATGCATAGCTGACCGCTTTGGTAGAATTGTGATTTTGTGATTTTATCGCCGTTCGGCGAAAATCGAGTCTATTTTTTGAATTATTAAAAGGCTTTAAAATCTAATCATTAGAAATTTATATATTCCAAAGAATTTAATTTTGTGGATCGAATTGAATTTAGTTTCTGTAATTAACTTGAATTTTATTTATAAAAAATAAAATTCTAATTTTTATAATAATATATATATTTTTCCTAAAAGAGCAATAAAAGGGTTTGAAAATTTTCCTGTAACTTTAATAAATAAGAGGAAATGTTATAAGAAGGCCGATGTTTGGAATCCAATCATTAAATGATTTTGATACGTTTGAATTGGATTATTTTAAATTCGAGCTATGGAAATGTTGGAATGCAACATGTTAAAAGAATTTGTGTAAAGAGCTCAATTTGAATTTCGAAGTTATAATCGATATATGTTTTGAATTATGGAAATTGGATTATTTTAAAGATTTAAATCTTAAAATTCGGACATTAAAGTTAAATTGATTTAAGTGATTTAAATCAGTGTATTGAGTTTAGACTCGAATTGATATAAACTGAAATGGTTTTGAAATGAGATTTGAATTGAAACTCGATCCATTATATTAAATCGTTGGAATCGAAATTGAAATTGATTTAATTTGAGATTGAAATTGAATGAAATTGAATTTGAAAGGAATTGAATTGAAACATTGGAATTTAATTCATTTGTTTGGAATTTGGACCTAAGTCCAGATTTGTTGGAAATCGAAAGAAACAGTTCATTTTGAAACTATATTTCTTCTGATTTGATTTGACTTACATGAGAATTTTTAGTCCTGGCTCGAGTGTTTTGTTTTCATTACGCTCGGATCAGACCAAGTTTTTCAGTTATCGAAGACAGTTATTTCAGAGGAGAAGACGAAGATTTGGTATATCATATCTACTAGTATTTATTCCGCTGCACTATTTCATTCTGTATATCGAAAATTATAACTCTAATGATGTTATAAATTGAAATCTAATGTATATATTGTTAAACAGCTTCATGAACTGTTTATGTGATTATTGTATTTTATCGTTCCATTTGCTAGATTCTGTTGTTGTTTTCTTCTTTTCTTCTACTTCTTTAAAATAAACCCATTGTTAATCTATCTTTTAAATGGTTTGAGTTGGACAGGTGTGGTTTATTGTCGACTTAAACTGTTCAAAAAGGTGGGTCGTCACAATTGGAATCAGGGCTTTGGTTAGCGTATACCTAAACCTATAGGATAAGCTCATTGAGTGTATATACGTATATGAGAGAGCGTATTTGTTAGTGATATAAAAATATTTTGAAAGTGATAAATGAAATGATTTTAACTTGGATAATATGTGGAATATAAAAGTATTATAAACTGATAAAATCATTCATGACTGTTGATGATGGTTGGATGTTATATCTTCGTTGATTGGGTATTTGATTAATATGGATGTGCATATTATCACTTATTGATTGATGAGTCAAGCTTGGCCAATTTATGAGCATCGACTAATCGTTGTTGATTTGAGTATTTTACTATGGTTGGAAATTTTGTTTTGGAAATATATTTAACCAGTTTAAGAAACTGCATGTTTTAACATGGATTTTGAAGTGAATATATATCTGAATTTCCCCCTATAACATTTTAAAGAGTAATTGATATCATTTGAAAGTGATATATGAAATAAGGTTTATCTAGATATGATTTATAAACGAAAAGTTATTCAAACTGGAAATCTGAGAGTTTGAATTCTAGGAGTTTTGAAATTGGTTTTAAGATTTTGGAAATATATAATAGCATGATTTGAAAGTATGTTCCGAATAGAAATGTTTATAAGAAATTTCAAAATGTTTTCAAATGGTTTTCAAAATGATCTCAAAGGAATAAAAGTCCAGAACTCACTTATGTCGCTGGGAAATAATTTCGATGATGACAGCAGCATCATCGACCTTCATTTTCGAGTTTCAATGTAGGGGATGCCACTATGTTAGCTTGGCTACATGATTGGTTTGATGAAATTGTTTTGATTCAAATTCCTGAATTATGATTTGATATCTGAAAGAAATATGTATTGATTTATTTCAAACGATTTGAAATAAAACTCGGTGTTCGGTTCTTGAGTTTTCTATTGAATAATATTATGAACACATGTATCCTATGCATTAGGATTGATTGATTGATTGTGCATCTTGTTGAGATGATTGATTGCTGATTTCCAAATTTGAATTGGAATTTCATTTTTCTGACTATTCTGAATAGTCGAACACTTCCTAATTGAGAACTAATTTTCAAAGCTAAGTATTCTGGAAAGTATATAAAGTTTAGTTTTGAAAATTTTAAAATAAAGACAAATGTAAGTTGAAAAAAAAATTAAAAAGCTAAGTATTTTGATAAGTAAATTGTATAAGTTTACTTTGAATTATACAAGTATGAAATTTAGTTTTGAGATGTTCTTATATCAAAGGAGTTTTAAGAAATGTTTTGAACATGGTAAATATTTATAAAAAAACTTATTTTTGGAAAATTGATTTTTGTAAGAAGTTCTGACTTTGTTTAAATTTGAAAATAGTTTTGGAAGGTTTATAATGGAAATTGTTTTGAGAAACATTTTGAACCTAGTAAATGTTTTACGAATTTTTTTTTGACAAGTATTTGATTTGGAAAGAAATTTGATTTTATAAGAATTTGATATAAATATAAAACTGAAGTTGTGAAAAACTATTGATCTCAAATTTTGAAATTTTTTAATTTTGAATGATATTCGATTTGAAAGGAAAAATGATTGTTGAGATCGTATACGGATTTGAAACTGAACTAATATATTAAAATGGATTGATTTCAAAGACCTTTGGCTCTATAAAATATTTCATTTGAAAGTTTTCGATTCTTATATGAAAATGGTTTGTATAAGTATGAAGCTATTTCGAATACTATTGATTTTGAAAGGTATTCGATCTTAAAGTGATAATCTTATATATAACGGAATTTATATAAGAATGATATTATCTATTTGAGACTATTGATTTTGGAAGGTACTTGATTGGAAATGAAATCTTATATATAATGGAATTTATACAAGTGTGATATTTGAAGTTATGATTTGGAAAGGATACTACTATATATAGTATGATATATTTCGAACTAAAAGATATGGGAAGTACCCTCCGTGATTTTCGAGAATCCACTTGGTGGATTCATTCTATTATTTGATTTCGGTCATCTGGACATAAACTCATGAGTTCCTTCGAATTCCATAGCGTAACCTATGGTCTTATAATTCGATTAGCATAGCGTAATTCGAGGGGCGTGATGCCTACAGTCTACTTATGATTTCACTGTGATAGCAACGTAACCAATGTGTAGCTGCGATCTATAGTCGATGTACTTGCTGTAATTCGAGGTGGCAGAGATTGCCCATAGTTTACTATGTTTTTGCTGGGATAGCGACGTAACCATAGGGTGTAACCACTAATTATACTACGATCCACATGGCGTAATTCGAGGTGGCAATGATTGTCTATAGTCAACTATGTTTCTCTGGGATAGAGACGTAACCATTGGGCATAACCGCTAAGTAGACTACGATCCATGGACGATTTGATTTTGATTTTCATGGCATAATTCGTGGGGTAGAGATTACCCATAGTTACATGTGTTTCCACTGGGATAGGGGCGTAAGCATTGTATAGTTACGATCCATGATTGGTTTTTGAGGTGTGCTTTCCATATCGATTTTAAAAGTTTTTCAAGTATCTTCACTGGGTGTTCAAACGGGTCTACTAAGTACTTAGAGATTTCTAGTCTTGTGTCTGATCAACGTATTGCTAGATTCTATAAGAACAAGGATAAACTTGTTGAAACATCGAGTTATCAAAAGTATTTTTAATATAAAATTATTTCGATATAAAAGTATTTTGTTATAAAAGAAATTTTTTAACAAAGAAAATTTTCAAACATTTAAGATTGATATAAAAACCACTTGAATTATCTATTGGTGTAATTAAGAAACCAATGGAATAAGTACATAAGTTGTATATAGACCATTCTATTTGCATTTACAGTTTTGATTCAGATTTGAATACACGATTTTAAGGTAATTCACGCCTGTCTGATTTAGGATTGTTCGCTCGATTCTCAATGACGAACACTGATACTGATTTTTTATACGAATCTGAAGTTCTCTATCATAGTTTATTACTATGTAAGGAGGATGGAAGTTTCCAATCAAGAAGTCGGATCAGAGTCCGCATTAGAGTAGTCGGGTTACCAATACTAGTTTGGAAAATAAAATTGCGTATTCGAGTAAGATATCGAAATTGTTATACATACGAATGGCATATATATCGTATGGATTTTAATAAGATGATTGTATGCTATGATTTCTAGCTATGATTGTTTCTTGCTTAGGATTGCTATGCTGTTTGGTTACATGTAGTTTAACATCATCCTTATCGGTTGCATTACATTCATGTGTTGCACATAGTTGTTACAATAATTTCTAGTTGCATTTAGCTTTTACATCATTATAATTTCATATAGAATTGCATCATCCTTGTAGTTGTGTCATATTACCATGTTATATCTGATTGCTTTGTTTCAATGATGCTATGATTGTTATGTTGCTTGTGCTTACGATAGGAATAGCTAATGTATCGTGTTTTGTCATGTTTAACTCTCTTTTGGGTTATGTAAGTAAAATTCAGGTACACTGAAGAAAGACTAATTTGAGGATTTTGATTTTAATAAGTAAAATTTTGTGGCCTAACAGATAGGTACATATTTATATTGTTGGTTGGTTGATGATTTTATACCGCTGATGTGGGGAGCCACTTGGCTTTTATTTTCTTTTGATTGGTTTGGGCCTGCAGAGGCAGTTTGTAGTTTTTCCGACTCAGCCACGCAAAGAAGACACTACCGAAATTTTCTATAAATTCGGGTGTTAGAAAATTTTGAGATTTTAAAATTATATAACTTGTTTTACAAATAAGCTAATCAGAGTGGCGTAGTAGAAGCGTGGTAAAGATTTTGCAAAACAGATTTTATGTTTTATATGTTGATTATTTTAAGTAAAATATATCGTATGTAAATTCCTTACTTGGTTCCTTTTTGACGACGAAAAGTTTTGAGTGGGGGAGATTGTAACGACACGTATTTTTATCTATTTTAAACTATTAAATTTAATATAATTTTTGAACAAAAATGGTTAAAAATATAATTAAATGATTTAGTAATGTAATTTATTGAATATGAATTTAGGTAAATTTTAAATAACGAAATTCACTATAAGAAAAGATAATAACTTATATTAGAAATTAAATTGAATAATATTAAATTGTAAGTAGTTGACAACAGAAATTGAAATGATCAATGTTAAGTAAAATAAGAGTCGAATGAACGTTCATTTAAAAGTAAAAGCATAACTGTATTTATATGAAATTCTATGTACGGAATTGAATAATAAATGTGACTATTAGGTAAAAATAAAATAATTGTTTGATGACTAAAATTCATCTGAAATTCTAATATTGGAATTCATCGTAATTGAATTATCTAAGGGCTTTGATTTATGAAGTGTAATCTTTGTTTTTGGTGTAAGAACTTTTGGTTGTTCTAGATTTGAACGAACATTTATTTTAAAAAGTGAATTTGTTTATGAATATAAATGTAGGAGCATTGGTTGTATAAATTTTGAACAAACATTTTAATTTACAAAATAGTTTAAGATAAAATTTGAATTTGGAATATTTAATTGATTTTGAATATTGAAAGGTTAATTTCATAAGTTAAATAACTTATATTTTAAATATAATATTTTATTGGGTATTAAATTGTTAAATTTAATTTCTGAAATTGTTTAAATAACTTAATTTTGAATTTAATATGAATTAAAATGATTTCAAAAGTTGTTTTAAATTTTATTCGAACAAGAATGAAAATTTTTAACTTTTAAATTTGAATTTAAAGGTGATTAAATTGTTTTGGGAATTTTTCATTTTAATTAACGTGTAAAAACAGTCATTTTGGGCACAGTCTTGGATTTCAACGAAACTATATCGGATTCGTAATAGAGAATTATTATAAGATTTCAAGTTTCATAGAGATCATACTTATCGTTTGGCCGTGCGAGTTAGAAACGCGAAGAAACAAATTAAATTTCGCGTTAGAGTGCGAGTTAGAAACATGTCATTTGGAATTCGAAAATTTCGCGGATGAATAATGTCGCAATATTTTCTATATAAAGCCTCATTTTGCGAACCCTGGCCTATTTCTAACCCTCAACCGCCCTTTCTATTCAATGGCCGAAATTTGCTCGACTTCCCCCCTTGATTTCTCTCAATCCACAGACGATTTCGACTCGACTCCAAAAGCAAAGTTGTAGAGCTCGACGAGATCTACTTATCCTACGGTTGAATCAAGGCGAAACACCTGGAGATCGCTAAAACTGAGGCTAGAAGGCACGGCAGTTTTATGGATTTTCACGCACATACGTGCACGCGAGAGGGTTGAGGTTGCTGGAGTGGGTAGAGCTCTTGTAGGCGGCGGTAGGGGCGGTGTCTGATGGGGTTTCGGTGGGGTCTGGTGGCATGTGCACGTGGAGGTTGAGATGTGTGATGGGTTCGGTCGTGTTCTGGGCATGTCGCGTGAAATTTAGTAGAAGTAGATGTTAGTTTTGGTTAGTAATTAATTAGGTTAATTAATATTTTAATTATATAGTTAGTAATCGTTAATAATATTAATTAAAGCTAAACTTTTTCATACGAGGTCCAATTCAAGCGAAACAAGTCTTGTTGGGTTCGTATCAACGAGAACTACGACATGGAGTTGAATTGAAGTTTATTTGACATTGAAATTTTTTTTAGTTTCAAATAAAGGTGAGTATTTTAAACGCTCACGAAGTACTAAATATTCTTATGATTAGCCAAACCGAAATCATGAAATGGTTTATAATTATTGATTGAATTGATTGAATTTGAATTGATTGACAGTTAGAACCGACATTTAAATTTTATTGATAAATTTGATATTCAAATTGATAACGTAAATTGACAGTTAAAATTTATAGGAATTTGACAGTTAAATTGATAGTTGAGATTGATGATAAAATGTGACATTTAAATTTGATAGGAAAATTTTGACATTTTATACACTTATTAGATCGGCATCTAAATTTGATATTTAAATCAATATTGGATTGCATATCACCTTTAGTTAAACACCCTGACACTGATTTTATTTATTGATTGTGTGTGATATGATTGAATTGGTTGGTGGATGTTAACTCATATTGTGATGGATGATATTGTTGATTTGTTGTATGTTGCTACTAGTTTTGATATGTGAAATTTGATGCATTGCTGACCGCTTTGGCAGAATTATGATTTTGTGATTTTATCGCCGTTCGGCGAAAATCGAGTCTATTTATTGAATTATTAAAAGGCTTTAAAATCTAACCTTTAAAAATTTATATATTGCAAAGAATTTAATTTTGTGGATCGAATAAAATTTAGTTTCTGAAATTAACTTAAATTTTATTTATAAAAATCTAAATTCTAATTTTTATAATAATATATATATTTTTCCTAAAAGAGCAATTAAAGGGTTTGAAAATTTTCCTATAACTTTAATAAATGAGAGGAAATGTTATAAGAAGGCCATTGTTTGGAATCCAATCATTAAATGGTTTTGATACGTTTGAATTGGATTATTTTAAATTCGAGCTATGGAAATGTTGGAATGCAACTTGTTAAAAGAATTTATGTAAAGTGCTCAATTTTAATTTCGAAGTCATAATCGATATATGTTTTGAATTATGGAAATTGGATTATTTTAAAGATTTAAATCTTAAAATTTGGACGTTGAAGTTAAATTGATTTAAGTGATTTAAATCCTTGTATTGAGATTAGACTCGAATTTGTATGAACTGAAATGGTTTTGAAATGAGATTTGAATTGAAACTCATGCCACTAAATTAAATCATTGGAATCGAAATTGAAATTGATTTAATTTGAGATCGAAATTGAATGAAATTGAATTTAAAAGGAATTGAATTGAAACATTGGAATTCAATTCATTTGTTTGGAATTTAGACCTGAGTCCAGATTTGTTGGAAATCAAAAGAAACGGTTCATTTTGAAACTATATTTCTTCTGATTTGATTTGAACTACATGAGGATTTTTAGTCCTGACTCGAGTGTCTTGTTTTCATTACGCTCGGGTCAGACCGAGTTTTTCAGTTATCGAAGACAGTTATTCCGGAGGAGAAGACGAAGATTTGGTATATCATATCTACTGGTATTTATTCCTCTGGACTATTTCATTCTGTATATTGAAATGTATAACTCTAATAATACTGTATATAACTCTAATTATGTTATAAATTGAAATCTAATGTATATATTATTAAACAGCTTCATGAATTGTGTATGTGTTTATTGTATTTTATCGTTCCACTGCGAGATTCTGTTGTTGTTTTCTTCTTTTCTTCTATTTCTTTAAAATAAACCCATTGATAAACTGTCTTTTAAATGGTTTGAATTGGACAGGTGTGGTTTATTGTCGACTTAAACTATTCAAAAAGGTGGGTCGTCATTTTATGCCTCTTGTCTGCGTAACTTTTCTGTCCAGACTGAGCTTTCTTCATTCTTTCTCGAATCGAATCAATCTTTTATGACGCCTCCCTAACCAAATCTAGACCTAAGACCATTCTTTCTCTAGTCTCCAACCAACATTCTGGGGATTTGCATGGCCTTCCATACAAAGCTTCAAAAGGGGTCATTCCAATGCTAGCCTGATAATAATTATTATAGGAAAATTCAACCAGATGCAGATGATCCTCCCAAGATCCACCAAAGTCCAGCACACAAGCTCTAAATAAATCCTCGAGTACCTTATTGACTCTCTCTGTCTGCTCATCCTTCTGAGGGTGATATGCAGTACTCATCTTGAGCTTAGTGCTTAATACATCATTTACACTCTTTCAGAACTCGTTAGCGAACAAAGCATCTGTGTCATTGACTCTACTACTAAGGACTCCATGTAGTCTAACTATGTTCTTCAAAAACAACTTAGCTAAAACAAATGTCATCCTAGTTAACTTAACTGTAATAAAATGGGCACTCTTGGTCAATCTATCCACTACGACCCATATACTCTCATTTCCTCTACTAGATCTTGGCAACTCGTCTATGAAATCAATAGAAATTGAATCCCATTTCCAAAACGGAATATCCAATGGCTGAAGTAACCCACTTGGCTTCTAATGCTCGGCTTTAACTTGCTGACAATTCAAACACTGCTTCACCCATAAGTCGACATCGCACTTCATGCCTTCCCAGAAGAAACTTCTCTTCATGTTCTGACACATCTTTGTTCCTCCTGAATGAATAGTGAACTTTGAACGATGGAATTAATCCAAAACTTCCTTCCTTATGTCTCCCACATTCCGAATACACAACCTACCGTTCTTTCTTAACCACCCATTCTGGTCAAGGCTGAAATCCTTCAAGTCATCGCTCTCGGTTCCATCCCTTAATTTTCTGATCCATTCAACTAAAACTGGATCCTCCTCCTGTCTAGAAACAATCTTCTCAATCATTATCGATCAGACTTCTAAACAAGATAATACAATAGTCTCTCCACTAGAACCAGCCTTGGATCTCCTCTGAACTCTACAAGCTGTCAAGGCTATCAAATCCTTCCACTCAGCAATCATCGCCAACACTGCATTCTGATGCTTTCTGTTAAGTGTGTCTGCTACCTTATCTCCTTTCCCCGGTGTATCCTCGATCCCAAAACCATAAGCAGCAATAAACTCTAACCACCTCTGTTATCTCATGTTTAGCTCCTTCTGAGATAACAAGTACTTCAATGACTTATGATCCATATAAAGCTCGAACCTCTCTCCTAAAAGGTAATGCCTCCACACCTTCAAGGCAAAAATCACTACAGCTAACTCCAATTTATGTGTTGGATATCTAACCTCATATGGTCTAAGCTGCCTAGAAGCATAGGCAATCACTTTACCTTTCCGCATCAACACAGATCCTAATCCAGTTCTACACGCATCTGTATAAACTACCAAGTCCTGATTTTCCTCCGGAACTACTAACACAGGTGCATGGGTCAATAAGTGTTTCAAACTCTAGAATGCTTCCTCACACTTATCGGTCCACACAAACTTCACATCCTTCCTCGTTAACATGGCCATTGGTGCTGCTATCCTCGAGAAATCCTTAATAAATCTCCTGTAATATCCAGCCAATCCAAGAAAACTCTTTATTTCAGTCACTATCTTGGGTCTCTTCCAATTATTCACCACTTCAATCTTAGTCGGATCTACAGACAACCCCTTCTTTGAGACTACATGACCTAGAAACTTCACTTCCTTCTTCCAGAAATGGTACTTCGAAAACTTTGCCTTCGGCTGATGCTGCCTCAGCGTCTCAAGTACAACTCTAAGATGAACTTCATGCTCCTTCTCATCCTTAGAGTATATCAGAATATTATCTATGAAAACCAACATGAACCTATCCAAGTGCTCTTGGAAAATTCGGTTCATCAAATCCACAAAGAATGCCGGTGCATTAGTGAGTCTGAACGGCATAACTAACCATTCATATGATCCATATCTTGTCCTAAACACCGTCAAAGGTATACTATCTTCAGCTAAGCTAAGCTGATGAAAACCTATCGCCAAATCTAATTGGGAAAATAACTTAGCTCCGCTCAGCTGATCGAACAAATCGTCGATTCTAGGCAACGGGCATCGATTCTTTATCGTTCTTTCACTCAACTGAACCTCAACTCCCTCATTTTGTAGGTGCCATCTTGCTTGGCGGTCTACTCACCGGTTCTACGCTAGGCACCAAATCTATCCGAAACTCAATAGCTCATTTCGGTGGCAATCCAACTACCGGATCAAAAACATCAACGAATTCTCTGACCACGAAAACGCGATTAAACTCATCCTCTAACTCCACAACACCCAACAAAGCATTTACCTCACGGCTAGGGTTTTCCACGTATAAACTATCCAATCACTGCAGTTAGGATGTCTAACTGATATTTTCCTATCCTGGAAAAATATCATAGCATCATGTTCACTTAACTAATCCATACCCAATATAATTCTGAACCCTACAAAGTCAAACACATGCAAACAGCAAACAAAGGTATGGCCTAGCAAATCAAACTCTAGGTGGTCACACTTCATCATAAGTGTCGCATACCCTCCTATCAGATTTGCAACCCTTAAGGAAGTAACTAAATAAGAGGTTCTAGGTTAAGCTTATTTACCAAACATCGAGATATAAAAGAATGCTATGCAATAGTATTAAACAAAATGCTAATAGACATACCATGGATCTTAAGCTTACCTCCCAATACTACCTTTCCCTTCTCTTGGGTCATTGGCTTTGAAGTAGCAGGCTCTAATGCATACACCTTACCCTTTCCATCCCTAGCGGGCTCCTTGCATTGATTCTTATAGTGGCTTATCTGGTCGCAGTTAAAGCATTTCACATTCTTCTTTTCTGCAGGCTTCTTCCCTTTGCCTGTTCGGCACTCGTGAGCATAATGACCCTTCTTGTCACATTTATAACAAACCACCTAAGACTTTTATTTCTTCACCACCCCAACTTTTTGAGCACATTTCTTGTGGAAAAACTTCCTCTTTTGGTTCTGTCCCGCCTAGACCTCCTTAGCCTTATTCTTTTCCTAACAAGCAAGTATCTCTTCATGTCTCAAGGGCATCTCCACAACCACATTATAAGGTTCTCTAATATGAGGTAAGGTAGCCCTTGCCAACTCAGGCTTCAACCCTTTGATAAACTTCTCTTTTTTTTCATCGTCGTACCAACAGTTGCACAGCCATATCTAGCCAACTCATCGAACCTACTAGCATACTCCAGAACAGACATTTCTCCTTGCTCTAACTCAGCAAACTTTTTGATCAAAACAGATTGCGCCATAACCAACATAAATCTCTCCTAAAATCTCCTCTTAAACTCTGCCCATGTCATTGTCTCCTCATCTACCCCAGCTGTCACACTATTCCACCAAAACAAAGTGGCTCCTTGAAGCTACCTTGACGCAAGCCATCTCTTCTTCTCATCATTGAGCCCTAACTCTACAAAGATTCTCTCACGGTGTAACAACCAATTCACCACTTCTATAGCATTCTCAGTCCCGATAAAGGTCTTCTCTCCAAGCCTAGTATAGTCTTTACTCAAATTGGTAATGATTAACTACCAGAACTTCCTGAGCTCCTCCTCCAGCATTTCCTTCAACAACCCTAGCGACAATCCCTGCCTACATCATATTCAAAAAAAACTGATGCATAGCCCCCATATCTGCTTGTGGGACTCCAGCACCAATAGTTTCAGCTTGAGCCTGACCTAGGATCCTCCTTGTATTGGGTCGGCCATTTCCATTGGTGGTGGTGTTGTCCCTCCTAGGTTAACTCTGCCTCTTCTAGCATCCATATCTGTATTTAAGCCTCGTAAGATACAGAAGAATAGCCTAAGAGATATAGGAAACTAGAAATATAACGCATACTTATATATAGCAAATACAAGTACGTTACTATAGCATTATATCATACCCCGATCTTACTCTTATTCCTTAGGATTATGTTTTTAAAAATCCTTTTAGTTAAAGTATTTCGTAAAACTGGCTCTGATACCAAGTTGTAACATCCCCTATCTAGAGGCCCAAAGCTAAGCGCTATAGATGCTGTAGTCATCCAAAGTATTAACTTTCGGTGACCAAATACGGTAATGTTAATGGTATCCATATTATCAGAAGCACATGAATATGAAACAAATCACAGAATTCAAAACAACATTTTTCATTACATTTCAAAACATGTTCCATATTCATATTACACAATCCCATAACATTTCCTAGGTAAAGATCAAATATAATTATTACATAAATACGCTAAGAGCAACATATGATGATGCCCCCTTGGTTGACTAGAGTACTGTATAGTCATAATTGACTTATTACATGCAATGGAATCAAACAAACAAAACAGCAACTCCTAAATAGTTATCTGTTAGCCACCTGCTTGTCTCCGGAAGCTTTATTTGCTAACCTACTAATAACCTATAAACCTCAACCCTCAACCTACTCAAATTGATTTTGAGCACCCGAGAGTTTAAGAGGAAAACATAAACTTCGAGTCAGACATAAAGCCTGATGTGAATAATACTATACATCTCGGTTATTTGATATTAAGTGAGACCATGCCGCTTAGCGGAATGGGTTTCCCCTCACTAATATCCTTTTAAAAACATATCTTTTTGCAAACCTTTTCCTGCAAACAACATTGGTTTAAAACTGTAAAGCATTATCAGGTAAACATACATATAAGGTAATAAATGGACTATCTGTCCGAACACTATAGTTTTGTTTAGCTAACTACTAACCTTTGGCTGACTCGGGCCTACCAGATAATATAAACAAAATAATCTAAAATCTGTTAGACACTTCTTTTCTAGACAATCTGTCCTTAACTATCTATTGAACTCTTCTCTTTTGGAAGGTCTGTCCCTAACCTAATATCTCCCAGGGTCACCTGATCCTGATGATTTTGCGGGCTCACTAATAACCTATCTGTATGAAAATATATTCCTTTCTATGTGTAATCATAATTTTAGTCTTACCTATGACAAATCCCTACACACTAGAATTTTGGACTAAATAACTGGGGCTAATAGCTAATGTATAGGGCGTGACCCTACACCAGTCCCATTTGGTATTCTAATATCTGAGTCATTTTACTTAGGGATATCTTCCCTTAAATTTCCTTGAAAACCTTTCCAAAATGAATTAAAATCTTTAAATCAAACTTACACAAGGAAAATACATATACTCTATGCTTTGCTCAAAATCACCTAGCCATGTTATATATATATAGACACACACACTCTTTACTCAAACCATTGTTAATGAAAAACATTTAAACCTTTGAAAGTACCCCTTTCGAAACCAAGTAAAACCCTATATTCAATTTAGGCCGAAAGGCCAAAATATTCCTTTCGAAACCATTGAAAAACCTACCATTCGAAAGCTTTAAAACCTTAGACATCTTTTCCTTCAAAACACTTTAAACTGCCTTTCGAAAACATTGGAAAAATCTTTCCTCTTAGACCTTTCGAAACCATTGGAAAACCTTCCTTCAAAACTTTTCGAAATCACTAGAAACCACCCCTTCGAAACCTTCATTTAAAACCCTTTCGAAAGCAATAAAATATTAAACTTTTCGAAAGCCTTTGGGTTCAATTTAAAACATGTAGAAACCTTTTGAAACCATTCAAAATTTACTCCTTCGAAACCTTTGAAAACCGTTTCGGTCAAAACCATTTTGATTATGCTTTAAAGTAGAGCAAAAGGATCGGAATCTCGATAAAGTAGAAAGCATTCCTTTCCAAAACTATTCCTAAGTAAAGAAGTGATGGTGTCAAAACCACCCTTCCGAAAGCATTGGGGAAGTGGCCAAGTTTTAAAAACAAAGTATACCTTTCGAAACCATTGGGGTCGAAAGGTAGAAAAGTGGCAGCTAGGGGTTTCGACCCCTTCGAAAGCGTTATTAAAACAAAAGAATGCAACCCTTTCAAAACCATTTCTTTAAAACAAATTGACTTGGTCGAAAGCTAACCAAGTCGAAAGCAAAGCAGGTGCAACTTTAATTAAAACAAAGGCATGCTTTGACCTATTAGAACCATGCGTTTTGACTTTGTATCTTCCGCCTTTATCCAATTCGCTATGTACCAAGTATATTGATACCATGCGCATTGGTTTCGTAAGCAATGGTGGCGAAACGTCTAGGTCGGAACCCTTGGTGCCGAAAGTGGTGAAACAGGCTAAAAATAAGTAAATTTTGTCTTTAACTTAAAAGAGAAATACTTTTTGACTAACATGCTATGTTTGTCAAATTTTCATTGGTTACGAAATTTCTTGAAAATTGAGAATTTTAAATCTTGAAGATAATGGGTTGGAAAACTTTAAGAATATTTGATTAGTAAGAGAGAGTTTAAAAATCTATTCCTCGAGTCTTATCTTGCCTTTGTGCAATTATTTTACGACTTGCATTTATGCAGTCGTATGAGTTTGGTGGTATTGGGGCGTCAACGGATTGAACAATGTTACAGTAAACGAATAAGCTATTGGCACACCTGTTGAACAGATAGGGGACTTCTCGAGACATTTCAAAGATATGGCGACAGAGAAAGACCCATGATCCTTGTTACTAAAGAAAGACTAGAGAAGCGTAAGCGGAAGGAAGGGGATATATAACCTTAGCTTTAAAGTGCTGCCAAGATTTCACAAATAAACAATAATTTTATTTTATAAAATACCCATTCTCCTTTTTATAAATATATAAAACATTTAAATCTCACACCTCAAATAATTTTATATATTCATTAAAACACTTAGAAAAATTCTACCAAAATTTAAGAAAATCATTTTCTATATGCTTTCTAACATATATAAATTTCAGACTCAAATAAATAGTTATTTAGCCATAAATAATTTATAACCCAAATAATCATTTTCTCCACAAGAAATTTATATAAAATCCACAATAATTCAGAAAATTATGAAAATTGAAACACATCTCTAAAATATCATTTCTCGTCTACATTTAAATTCGCAAGGCATTTGGATGTCATTTAATAGGGTTTTCATAGTAAAATATATCATAAAAATCAATATGAACATGCATAAATTATCAATAAACATATAAAAACTTTTAATCACTCAAAATCATGGTATTATCATGCAAAATACTTCGGATTCATTCATAAAATCGAAAACCATAAGAAAATGAGATGTAGTAATTATTCACCTTAGCTTAAGATTAAGGATTTGCGATTTGAATGGCTTTTGATTTGATTTATCTTCCTTCTTGGCTTTTTATTCCTCTAGTTCTCTAAAATGGTGGCCGGCCTCTTATGTTTTCAATTTGCAAATGAGAGTGAATAAGAGAATACACGGCTACGGGTTTAAGGTTTAAGGAATAAGGATTTTCCTTGTTCCCATTTTGCCCCTGCCTATTTCCTAACCTCTTTATCTACTTTATTTTGTATTATCTCATTTTGAATTACTCATTAATCGTGGCACGACTACCCCTATTAATCACAAATCTCAATCCCTTAATCATCTTACATAATTATATTTTATTTAACTAATTAAATATCTTAAATAATGTTACTAAAAATATGGAGTGTTACAATGTCATATGGTTGTTGTCATCAAAGCCAATACCTAAGGTGCTAAAATTTACCGCTTACACCAAACTATTATTTGACCCAAGGTTCTGTACTTTGTTTCTTATTATCTTGGGTACTTTTAAATGAGTAGACTAGATAGCAGATCTAGGTGATGCAGTAACTATTTGAAGGACGAGCTAGATGGAGCTATCTTGTATTATATACTTGTATTGATTCTACGCTTATTCCGCTATGTAGCACTAAGGAGCCTTGGCAGTGACTGCTTATACTTGCATTTGTGTAACAACCCGCATATCTATCGATTTTATATTTAAATATTTTATTTAAATATTTTATCGTTAGTCGGATGTTAGTCCGAAAAGCTACTTTTTGCATACGGTCAAATTAGGACTCGAGACCACTTCCATTGAGTTCAAAATGACGTTTGCGATCTTTTTGAGTGTAAACTTCAATATGTTTGGAGATAGTGAAATTTCATCACTTTTTCCCGCCTTTGACTTTGGTTGGACTGCACCCTTCTAACTCAGCCCCAACACACCCCCTCTTCCTCACTTTATCAAATACTTCAAGCTTTATCAAAAAATGGTGGTGGGAAGTGGAAATTAAAACTCCAAACTCAAATTCTATAGCAAATCCGAGATTTATCTCCAAATCCAAGTAGAAGAACATAGATTCAAGCTTATTGTGATTCTTGCTTTGCTCTCAAGCCCCATCTTCATCAATTTCCATGCAAAGGTGAGATTTTTGATCTCACATCTTGCCTATAATTGTCATTGGACTGTTGGGAATGGTTCCCTATCATTTTAGCATGCACATTTGCATTTGGTTTGGATTGGATTGGCGAAAAACCCAAATTTTTAGTGTTTTGGGAGATTTCCTGAGCTTAGGTCGTTCTGCCTCCATAGGTCGCCCAGAACTGTAGCTCGTTCGCGTTGAAAAGTCACGCAGTGTTAGGTCGTTCGCGAGTTAAGCCTTAAGTCGTAGGTCGTTCGCGAGTTAAGCCTAAGTCATAGGTCGTTCGCGAGTTAAGCCTTAAGTCGTAGGTCGTTCGCGAGTTAAGCCTTAAGTCATAGGTCGTTCGCGAGTTAAGCCTTAAGTCGTAGGTCGTTCGCGAGTTAAGCCTTAAGTCATAGGTCGTTCGCGAGTTAAGCCTTAGGTCGCGAACCAGTTAGGTCGCGCACCCTCTTTAGGTCGCGTGCCCAGTTAGGTCGCGAGTCTATAGGTCGCGTACACTTTTAGGTCGCCACTTTTAGGTCGCGCACCCTCCTTAGGTCGCGCACCCTTCTTTAGGTCGCGAGTTTTAGGTCGCGAGTTCCTTAGGTCGCTCACCTCCCTTAAGTCGCTCACCATTAGGTCGTATGACCTATAAGTCGCTTGCTCCAGTTAGGTCGCTCGGCTATTTTGTTAGGTCGCTTGGCCATTGTGTTAGGTCGCGTGAACCCTTAGGTCGTATGACCTACTTTACCTTAGGTCGCTTGACCAGCTTGGTCGAACCCCGTACACCTCTACGTAGGCGATCTTATCTGAAAAGCATTCAATAGAACTTCCACTTTGATGCATTTTGAGCTGATTTCCTTGGATTTTGTTCACGTCTTCGAATGTGAATTTTTGTGATAGATTGTTTCAACAATCGTTTTATGACTTGTCACTTTAAAGATATATGAAGGTTTCAATACTAGTAGTAAATATCAAAACTCTTTCATCAAAGCGATTTCAACACTATTTTAAATATCAAAAGTTCGTTTTCTCAAACCGATTTCCAATTTACTAGTATATACAAGCCTTTACTTCACTCGAATGAGAAATCGACTTAAACGATTTAGTAAAACGAGTGGTATGAAACGCTTGCATTCACTTCGTCGGTTAGCTCTTGGACTTGTTCGATTGAACCCTTTTTATGACAATTTTCTAGTGAAGATCTACAGTTTGTTCGTAAATATTTAAGTTAAGCAAGTGGTTATGGGACATGAAGCTAAACTCATATATTTACTAGCTTGGTGTGATTGACACTTCCTGATGATCATGACGATCATTTTTGTGATTTAGACTACCGATTGAGCGATGTCTCTTTGTCTGCGAGGGAGACTATACCCCGTTTATGTGATGTTTCGCCATCACATATGTAGGGTAGCACCCTACGGTCTTCGGGCCATTCCTGTGTGAAAATTTAATGGATAGCTTCCATGAGATAGCTTCTCGTCATGTGTTTTACGCGTAGGTGAGTTTTCATGCTCCCATTCATGTGTTAGCCCTCCCCCTTTTTTTATGTGTTTTCTGGATTTCTTGTGATGATTTCTGGAAATTATGCTTCACCAATTTTCATGATTTTCATTGATATGATATCAGTTTTTGTGCATTGGTGAATTTATGTGTTATTGACTTGTTATGAATACAAGTTTAGGGCATGATACCCTACTTTATCTTTGAGAAGATTCTTGTGATATTGATTAATCTCTTGTTGATTATCATTTACATGCTTATAGTAGTATGCCATTATAGTTACTACATGTTCATGCCATGTCTATTACTTTATACCATATCATCTGATATTTATAGCTAGACTGATCCGTTTATTATTTTCTTATAAATAATACTCGGGTCAGACCGAGATGTTACAGGTGCTTCTGCTTGACTTCTCTTCAGGATTATTCTGACTTTTGGCTAACTACTTAGATTAGTAGTTTTTGATTGTACGCATTTGAGATATAGACTCTACGTTGTGTACTTATTCTTTTGTATCGCACGTGTTGCTATTCTTTTGAATTATCGTGGATCTTTCTGACCACTACTCTGATGTACACTTTCATGTGTTATATATATTTATTCATATCTTCTTCCGCCTTTGTGATATGGATGTTTGTGACTGATTTATGTTATGATTACTTCTATGTTTGTTTCCGAAGATTATACATAGCCACCGTGTGATAGCTTTGTGTTTGTATCGGTATGTCGGATTTCCTCCTTAAAAGATATGCATTCTATTCTACCTGACATATCGGTGCTCGCACAAAGAAGTTACATGGATGGTCGCTCCTCCACAGCCTTATTCTCCGTGCTAATTGACAGCACTACATCGTAGTGTTCTTGGTTAGCGTGGGTATAGAGGTGGGGCGTCACAATTTGAGACAGTTATTGAGTTTGTTTCCTTTGTATAAACTCTATGACATTTGATGTATAACTTTGTGAATCTATACTCTGATGATTTATTCACATGGTTATTATTGCCTCTTCTGTTATATCTGTGATATTATATTTTATCCATGCACTGTGAGATATGATAGGTTATATGCTGTGTTTGTTGGTATTCATCTTGATGATCATCCTATATCGGCTTGGCACAACTACAACGCACTATTTTGTTATTATACGTGTCGATGGTACAAGGTGGTCATCACATTCGGTATCAAAGCCTTGGTTACGTGATTAACCTGAGTTGATACCATGGTCTAGTGGAGATAAGGAAGGAGTTATCGCCTTAGACTGGATCTAGAGTGTGTGTATATATAAGAGAGTGCGTATTTGTTATAAGTTTGGTTTTCAAAACTATGTAGTAATATAATATATTATATAAGTCACATGCACATGAGTACCATAGTTATGAAAATAAGATGTATTTAGGTATTGAAATGTTTCCATATTGACCTAAAGTAGTGTACACGAGTTATATAAGATTGAAAACGTTTCAATACCAAAATACATCATATCTCATCTCGGTGCAAGGTAATGTGCACGAGTTATAGACTTGAATAATATAGTATTAGAGACACAAATAAAAATTTCATAACTAAAAGAATCGGAGTGAACAAAAACAATAAATGTTATATTATATCCAAAGGTTTAATACATCGCCTCATATATATACAACTTACAAAAAAAATATCACTCTATAATCACTCTATAAATACAATGGAAAACTTAATACCAAAAAAACAAGCACTCGCCATCATTATCGAGTCCATCTCCATATAGTAGCCCAAAAAGCACATACATTAATAATATTGACCTGTAAAACAAGCTTCGACTAACCCGAGGTTGTTAAACAAATTATAAACCCCGAGTCAGGCTAGAAATATAACTGTGAGTACAGTAGTGCTTAATAATAACATATAAGTGTAGTGTAGGCTACAAATACATGACAAACGCCATCACTCACAGTCTCACACCAAACAATATTCCACCCAACACAAGTGTCATGGCTCTAATCATCGTGACTCACAGCTCAAACTCTAATCAACTGAGATATCACAATCTATTTATATTGTATGAGTTACTTTAGATTTAAATTCAAGTGCACTACTTTCAGATTTTCGGAGTCCGATTTCTTTGTTTACTATAGTACGGTCTTTTTCACCTGCATATCTAAACAATTAATGGTTGTACATATTCGTTGTTTACCATAGTACAGTCTTTCTCAACCGCATATATAAACAATTTTCATATATTTTGTGAGTTTGATATATATAAAGGAGAGTCATATCTTAACTCATTCCTTGAGTAACCAGCATGAATACTTGTTGGTAAGCCCTTCTGCATTCACTCTTTACATCGACCAACTGCCTCGACAAACCCATGTATCTTTTTCACTTGTTGCTTACAACCAGTTGCGAGTGCACTTCACGCGATCCCTTAGTTGTACCGCCCTTCTGGCTTTTGAAGATGTATACATTTTATATGTTGTAGTTACCGGCCGAACACCCAACAAAGCATTTACCTCACGGCTATGGTTTTCCACGTATAAACTATCCAATCACTGCAGTTAGGATGTCTAACTGATATTTTCCTATCCTGGAAAAATATCCTAGCATCATATTCACTTAACTGATCCATACCCAATATAACTCTGAACCCTACAAAGTCAAACACATGCAAACAGCAAACAAAGGTATGGCCTAGAGAATCAAACTCTAGGTGGTCACACTTCATCATAAGTGTCGCATACCCTCCTATCAGATTTGCAACCCTTAAGGAAGTAACTAAATAAGAGGTTCTAGGTTAAGCTTATTTACCAAACATCGAGATATAAAAGAATGCTATGCAATAGTATTAAACAAAATGCTAATAGACATACCATGGATCTTAAGCGTACCTCCCAATACTACCTTTCCCTTCTCTTGGGTCATTGGCTTTGAAGTAGCAGGCTCTAATGCATACACCTTACCCTTTCCATCCCTAGCGGGCTCCTTGCATTGATTCTTATAGTGGCTTATCTGGTCGCAGTTAAAGCATTTCACATTCTTCTTTTCTGCAGGCTTCTTCCCTTTGCCTGTTCGGCACTCGTGAGCATAATGACCCTTCTTGTCACATTTATAACAAACCACCTAAGACTTTTATTTCTTCACCACCCCAACTTTTTGAGCACCTTTCTTGTGGAAAAACTTCCTCTTTTGGTTCTGTCCCGCCTAGACCTCCTTAGCCTTATTCTTTTCCTGACAAGCAAGTATCTCTTCATGTCTCAAGGCCATCTCCACAACCACATTATAAGGTTCTCTAATATGAGGTAAGGTAGCCCTTGCCAACTCAGGCTTCAACCCTTTGATAAACTTCTCTCTTTTTTCATCGTCGTACCAACAGTTGCACAGCCATATCTAGCCAACTCATCGAACCTACTAGCATACTCCAGAACAGACATTTCTCCTTGCTCTAACTCAGCAAACTTTTTGATCAAAACAGATTGCTCCATAACCAACATAAATCTCTCCTAAAATCTCCTCTTAAACTCTGCCCATGTCATTGTCTCCTCATCTACCCCAGCTGTCACACTATTCCACCAAAACAAAGTGACTCCTTGAAGCTACCTTGACGCAAGCCTTCTCTTCTTATCATCATTGAGCCCTAACTCTACAAAGATTCTCTCACGGTGTAACAACCAATTCACCACTTCTATAGCATTCTCAGTCCCGATAAAGGTCTTCTCTCCAAGCCTGGTATAGTCTTTACTCAAATTGGTAATGATTAACTACCAGAACTTCCTGAGCTCCTCCTCCAGCATTTCCTTCAACAACCCCAGCGACAATCCCTGCCTACATCATATTCAAAAAAAACTGATGCATAGCCCCCATATCTGCTTGTGGGACTCCAGCACCAATAGTTTCAGCTTGAGCCTGACCTAGGATCCTCCTTGTATTGGGTCGGCCATTTCCATTGGTGGTGGTGTTGTCCCTCCTAGGTTAACTCTGCCTCTTCTAGCATCCATATCTGTATTTAAGCCTCGTAAGATACAGAAGAATAGCCTAAGAGATATAGGAAACTAGAAATATAACGCATACTTATATATAGCAAATACAAGTACGTTACTATAGCATTATATCATACCCCGATCTTACTCTTATTCCTTAGGATTATGTTTTTAAAAATCTTTTTAGTTAAAGTATTTCGTAAAACTGGCTCTGATACCAAGTTGTAACATTCCCTATCTAGAGGCCCAAAGCTAAGCGCTATAGATGCTGTAGTCATCCAAAGTATTAACTTTCGGTGACCAAATACGGTAATGTTAATGGTATCCATATTATCAGAAGCACATGAATATGAAACAAATCACAGAATTCAAAACAACATTTTTCATTACATTTCAAAACATGTTCCATATTCATATTACACAATCCCATAACATTTCCTAGGTAAAGATCAAATATAATTATTACATAAATACGCTAAGAGCAACATATGATGATGCCCCCTTGGTTGACTAGAGTACTGTATAGTCATAATTGACTTATTACATGCAATGGAATCAAACAAACAAAACAGCAACTCCTAAATAGTTATCCGTTAGCCACCTGCTTGTCTCCGGAAGCTTTATTTGCTAACCTACTAATAACCTATAAACCTCAACCCTCAACCTACTCAAATTGATTTTGAGCACCCGAGAGTTTAAGAGGAAAACATAAACTTCGAGTCAGACATAAAGCCTGGTGTGAATAATACTATACATCTCGGTTATTTGATATTAAGTGAGACCATGCCGCTTAGCGGAATGGGTTTCCCCTCACTAATATCCTTTTAAAAACATATCTTTTTGCAAACCTTTTCCTGCAAACAACATTGGTTTAAAACTGTAAAGCATTATCAGGTAAACATACATATAAGGTAATAAATGGACTATCTGTCCGAACACTATAGTTTTGTTTAGCTAACTACTAACCTTTGGCTGACTCGGGCCTACCAGATAATATAAACAAAATAATCTAAAATCTGTTAGACACTTCTTTTCTGGACAATCTGTCCTTAACTATCTATTGAACTCTTCTCTTTTGGACGGTCTGTCCCTAACCTAATATCTCCCAGGGTCACCTGATCCTGATGGTTTTGCGGGCTCACTAATAACCTATCTGTATGAAAATATATTTCTTTCTATGTGTAATCATAATTTTAGTCTTACCTATGACAAATCCCTACACACTAGAATTTTGGACTAAATAACTGGGGCTAATAGCTAATGTATAGGGCGTGACCCTATACCAGTCCCATTTGGTATTCTAATATCTGAGTCATTTTACTTAGGGATATCTTCCCTTAAATTTCCTTGAAAACCTTTCCAAAATGAATTAAAATCTTTAAATCAAACTTACACAAGGAAAATACATATACTCTATGCTTTGCTCAAAATCACCTTGCCATGTTATATATATATAGACACACACACTCTTTACTCAAACCATTGTTAATGAAAAACATTTAAACCTTTGAAAGTACCCCTTTCGAAACCAAGTAAAACCCTATATTCAATTTAGGCCGAAAGGCCAAAATATTCCTTTCGAAACCATTGAAAAACCTACCATTCGAAAGCTTTAAAACCTTAGACATCTTTTCCTTCAAAACACTTTAAACTGCCTTTCGAAAACATTGGAAAAATCTTTCCTCTTAGACCTTTCGAAACCATTGGAAAACCTTCCTTCAAAACTTTTCAAAATCACTAGAAACCACCCCTTCGAAACCTTCATTTAAAACCCTTTCGAAAGCAATAAAATATTAAACTTTTCGAAAGCCTTTGGGTTCAATTTAAAACATGTAGAAACCTTTTGAAACCATTCAAAATTTACTCCTTCGAAACCTTTGAAAACCGTTTCGGTCAAAACCATTTTGATTATGCTTTAAAGTAGAGCAAAAGGATCGGAATCTCGATAAAGTAGAAAGCATTCCTTTCCAAAACTATTCCTAAGTAAAGAAGTGATGGTGTCAAAACCACCCTTCCGAAAGCATTGGGGAAGTGGCCAAGTTTTAAAAACAAAGTATACCTTTCGAAACCATTGGGGTCGAAAGGTAGAAAAGTGGCAGCTAGGGGTTTCGACCCCTTCGAAAGCGTTATTAAAACAAAAGAATGCAACCCTTTCAAAACCATTTCTTTAAAACAAATTGACTTAGTCGAAAGCTAACCAAGTCGAAAGCAAAGCAGGTGCAACTTTAATTAAAACAAAGGCATGCTTTGACCTATTAGAACCATGCGTTTTGACTTTGTATCTTCCGCCTTTATCCAATTCGCTATGTACCAAGTATATTGATACCATGCGCATTGGTTTCGTAAGCAATGGTGGCGAAACGTCTAGGTCGGAACCCTTGGTGCCGAAAGTGGCGAAACAGGCTAAAAATAAGTAAATTTTGTCTTTAACTTAAAAGAGAAATACTTTTTGACTAACCTGCTATGTTTGTCAAATTTTCATTGGTTACGAAATTTCTTGAAAATTGAGAATTTTAAATCTTGAAGATAATGGGTTGGAAAACTTTAAGAATATTTGATTAGTAAGAGAGAGTTTAAAAATCTATTCCTCGAGTCTTATCTTGCCTTTGTGCAATTATTTTACGACTTGCATTTATGCAGTCGTATGAGTTTGGTGGTATTGGGGCGTCAACGGATTGAACAATGTTACAATAAACGAATAAGCTATTGGCACACCTGTTGAACAGATAGGGGACTTCTCGAGACATTTCAAAGATATGGCGACAGAGAAAGACCCATGATCCTTGTTACTAAAGAAAGACTAGAGAAGCGTAAGCGGAAGGAAGGGGATATATAACCTTAGCTTTAAAGTGCTGCCAAGATTTCACAAATAAACAATAATTTTATTTTATAAAATACCCATTCTCCTTTTTATAAATATATAAAACATTTAAATCTCATACCTCAAATAATTTTATATATTCATTAAAACACTTAGAAAAATTCTACCAAAATTTAAGAAAATCATTTTCTATATGTTTTCTAACATATATAAATTTCAGACTCAAATAAATAGTTATTTAGCCATAAATAATTTATAACCCAAATAATCATTTTCTCCACAAGAAATTTATATAAAATCCACAATAATTCAGAAAATTATGAAAATTGATACACATCTCTAAAATATCATTTCTCGTCTACATTTAAATTCGCAAGGCATTTGGATGTCATTTAATAGGGTTTTCATAGTAAAATATATCATAAAAATCAATATGAACATGCATAAATTATCAATAAACATATAAAAACTTTTAATCACTCAAAATCATGGTATTATCATGCAAAATACTTCGGATTCATTCATAAAATCGAAAACCATAAGAAAATGAGATGTAGTAATTATTCACCTTAGCTTAAGATTAAGGATTTGCGATTTGAATGGCTTTTGATTTGATTTATCTTCCTTCTTGGCTTTTTATTCCTCTAGTTCTCTAAAATGGTGGCCGGCCTCTTATGTTTTCAATTTGCAAATGAGAGTGAATAAGAGAATACACGGCTACGGGTTTAAGGTTTAAGGAATAAGGATTTTCCTTGTTCCCATTTTGCCCCTGCCTATTTCCTAACCTCTTTATCTACTTTATTTTGTATTATCTCATTTTGAATTACTCATTAATCGTGGCACGACTACCCCTATTAATCACAAATCTCAATCCCTTAATCATCTTACATAATTATATTTTATTTAACTAATTAAATATCTTAAATAATGTTACTAAAAATATGGAGTGTTACAATGTCATATGGTTGTTGTCATCAAAGCCAATACCTAAGGTGCTAAAATTTACCGCTTACACCAAACTATTATTTGACCCAAGGTTCTGTACTTTGTTTCTTATTATCTTGGGTACTTTTAAATGAGTAGACTAGATAGCAGATCTAGGTGATGCAGTAACTATTTGAAGGACGAGCTAGATGGAGCTATCTTGTATTATATACTTGTATTGATTCTACGCTTATTCCGCTATGTAGCACTAAGGAGCCTTGGCAGTGACTGCTTATACTTGCATTTGTGTAACAACCCGCATATCTATCGATTTTATATTTAAATATTTTATTTAAATATTTTATCGTTAGTCGGATGTTAGTCCGAAAAGCTACTTTTTGCATACGGTCAAATTAGGACTCGAGACCACTTCCATTGAGTTCAAAATGACGTTTGCGATCTTTTTGAGTGTAAACTTCAATATGTTTGGAGATAGTGAAATTTCATCACTTTTTCCCGCCTTTGACTTTGGTTGGACTGCACCCTTCTAACTCAGCCCCAACACACCCCCTCTTCCTCACTTTATCAAATACTTCAAGCTTTATCAAAAAATGGTGGTGGGAAGTGGAAATTAAAACTCCAAACTCAAATTCTATAGCAAATCCGAGATTTATCTCCAAATCCAAGTAGAAGAACATAGATTCAAGCTTATTGTGATTCTTGCTTTGCTCTCAAGCCCCATCTTCATCAATTTCCGTGCAAAGGTGAGATTTTTGATCTCACATCTTGCCTATAATTGTCATTGGACTGTTGGGAATGGTTCCCTATCATTTTAGCATGCACATTTGCATTTGGTTTGGATTGGATTGGCGAAAAACCCAAATTTTTAGTGTTTTTGGAGATTTCCTGAGCTTAGGTCGTTCTGCCTCCATAGGTCGCCCAGAACTGTAGCTCGTTCGCGTTGAAAAGTCACGCAGTGTTAGGTCGTTCGCGAGTTAAGCCTTAAGTCGTAGGTCGTTCGCGAGTTAAGCCTAAGTCATAGGTCGTTCGCGAGTTAAGCCTTAAGTCGTAGGTCGTTCGCGAGTTAAGCCTTAAGTCATAGGTCGTTCGCGAGTTAAGCCTTAAGTCGTAGGTCGTTCGCGAGTTAAGACTTAAGTCATAGGTCGTTCGCGAGTTAAGCCTTAGGTCGCGAACCAGTTAGGTCGCGCACCCTCTTTAGGTCGCGTGCCCAGTTAGGTCGCGAGTCTATAGGTCGCGTACACTTTTAGGTCGCCACTTTTAGGTCGCGCACCCTCCTTAGGTCGCGCACCCTTCTTTAGGTCGCGAGTTTTAGGTCGCGAGTTCCTTAGGTCGCTCACCTCCCTTAAGTCGCTCACAATTAGGTCGTATGACCTATAAGTCGCTTGCTCCAGTTAGGTCGCTCGGCTATTTTGTTAGGTCGCTTGGCCATTGTGTTAGGTCGCGTGAACCCTTAGGTCGTATGACCTACTTTACCTTAGGTCGCTTGACCAGCTTGGTCGAACCCCGTACACCTCTACGTAGGCGATCTTATCTGAAATGCATTCAACAGAACTTCCACTTTGATGCATTTTGAGCTGATTTCCTTGGATTTTGTTCACGTCTTCGAATGTGAATTTTTGTGATAGATTGTTTCAACAATCGTTTTATGACTTGTCACTTTAAAGATATATGAAGGTTTCAATACTAGTAGTAAATATCAAAACTCTTTCATCAAAGCGATTTCAACACTATTTTAAATATCAAAAGTTCGTTTTCTCAAACCGATTTCCAATCTACTAGTATATACAAGCCTTTACTTCACTCGAATGAGAAATTGACTTAAACGATTTAGTAAAACGAGTGGTATGAAACGCTTGCATTCACTTCGTCGGTTAGCTCTTGGACTTGTTCGATTGAACCCTTTTTATGACAATTTTCTAGTGAAGATCTACAGTTTGTTCGTAAATATTTAAGTTAAGCAAGTGGTTATGGGACATGAAGCTAAACTCATATATTTACTAGCTTGGTGTGATTGACACTTCCTGATGATCATGACGATCATTTTTGTGATTTAGACTAGCGATTGAGCGATGTCTCTTTGTCTGCGAGGGAGACTATACCCCGTTTATGTGATGTTTCGCCATCACATATGTAGGGTAGCACCCTACGGTCTTCGGGCCATTCCTGTGTGAAAATTTAATGGATAGCTTCCATGAGATAGCTTCTCGTCATGTGTTTTACGCGTAGGTGAGTTTTCATGCTCCCATTCATGTGTTAGCCCTCCCCCTTTTTTTATGTGTTTTCTGGATTTCTTGTGATGATTTCTGGAAATTATGCTTCACCAATTTTCATGATTTTCATTGATATGATATCAGTTTTTGTGCATTGGTGAATTTATGTGTTATTGACTTGTTATGAATACAAGTTTAGGGCATGATACCCTACTTTATCTTTGAGAAGATTCTTGTGATATTGATTAATCTCTTGTTGATTATCATTTACATGCTTATAGTAGTATGCCATTATAGTTACTACATGTTCATGCCATGTCTATTACTTTATACCATATCATCTGATATTTATAGCTAGACTGATCCGTTTATTATTTTCTTATAAATAATACTCGGGTCAGACCGAGATGTTACAGGTGCTTCTGCTTGACTTCTCCTCAGGATTATTCTGACTTTTGGCTAACTACTTAGATTAGTAGTTTTTGATTGTACGCATTTGAGATATAGACTCTACGTTGTGTACTTATTCTTTTGTATCGCACATGTTGCTATTCTTTTGAATTATCGTGGATCTTTCTGACCACTACTCTGATGTACACTTTCATGTGTTATATATATTTATTCATATCTTCTTCCGCCTTTGTGATATGGATGTCTGTGACTGATTTATGTTATGATTACTTCTATGTTTGTTTCCGAAGATTATACATAGCCACCGTGTGATAGCTTTGTGTTTGTATCGGTATGTCGGATTTCCTCCTTAAAAGATATGCATTCTATTCTACCTGACATATCGGTGCTCGCACAAAGAAGTTACATGGATGGTCGCTCCTCCACAGCCTTATTCTCCGTGCTAATTGACAGCACTACATCGTAGTGTTCTTGGTTAGCGTGGGTATAGAGGTGGGGCGTCACAATTTGAGACAGTTATTGAGTTTGTTTCCTTTGTATAAACTCTATGACATTTGATGTATAACTTTGTGAATCTATACTCTGATGATTTATTCACATGGTTATTATTGCCTCTTCTGTTATATCTGTGATATTATATTTTATCCATGCACTGTGAGATATGATAGGTTATATGCTGTGTTTGTTGGTATTCATCTTAATGATCATCCTATATCGGCTTGGCACAACTACAACGCACTATTTTGTTATTATACGTGTCGATGGTACAAGGTGGTCATCACATTCGGTATCAAAGCCTTGGTTACGTGATTAACCTGAGTTGATACCATGGTCTAGTGGAGATAAGGAAGGAGTTATCGCCTTAGACTGGATCTAGAGTGTGTGTATATATAAGAGAGTGCGTATTTGTTATAAGTTTGGTTTTCAAAACTATGTAGTAATATAATATATTATATAAGTCACATGCACATGAGTACCATAGTTATGAAAATAAGATGTATTTAGGTATTGAAATGTTTCCATATTGACCTAAAGTAGTGTACACGAGTTATATAAGATTGAAAACGTTTCAATACCAAAATACATCATATCTCATCTCGGTGCAAGGTAATGTGCACGAGTTATAGACTTGAATAATATAGTATTAGAGACACAAATAAAAATTTCATAACTAAAAGAATCGGAGTGAACAAAAACAATAAATGTTATATTATATCCAAAGGTTTAATACATCGCCTCATATATATACAACTTACAAAAAAAATATCACTCTATAATCACTCTATAAATACAATGGAAAACTTAATACCAAAAAAACAAGCACTCGCCATCATTATCGAGTCCATCTCCATATAGTAGCCCGAAAAGCACATACATTAATAATATTGACCTGTAAAACAAGCTTCGACTAACCCGAGGTTGTTAAACAAATTATAAACCCCGAGTCAGGCTAGAAATATAACTGTGAGTACAGTAGTGCTTAATAATAACATATAAGTGTAGTGTAGGCTACAAATACATGACAAACGCCATCACTCACAGTCTCACACCAAACAATATTCCACCCAACACAAGTGTCATGGCTCTAATCATCGTGACTCACAGCTCAAACTCTAATCAACTGAGATATCACAATCTATTTATATTGTATGAGTTACTTTAGATTTAAATTCAAGTGCACTACTTTCAGATTTTCGGAGTCCGATTTCTTTGTTTACTATAGTACGGTCTTTTTCACCTGCATATCTAAACAATTAATGGTTGTACATATTCGTTGTTTACCATAGTACAGTCTTTCTCAACCGCATATATAAACAATTTTCATATATTTTGTGAGTTTGATATATATAAAGGAGAGTCATATCTTAACTCATTCCTTGAGTAACCAGCATGAATACTTGTTGGTAAGCCCTTCTGCATTCACTCTTTACATCGACCAACTGCCTCGACAAACCCATGTATCTTTTTCACTTGTTGCTTACAACCAGTTGCGAGTGCACTTCACGCGATCCCTTAGTTGTACCGCCCTTCTGGCTTTTGAAGATGTATACATTTTATATGTTGTAGTTACCGGCCGAATTCCATCTTAAGTTGCTAGCTCCTGTGGCACTACGTCTACAACATCTTACTTTTCATTATATTGCATGTGCAATAGATCGTTGGACTTTATGACGTGGGAAAAATTAGTCACAATTTAGGTTGTGATCCTTGAATCAGTCCCTTAGAATAGATTCTAGCAGTCTAGCAGTCAATACCTTGTATCGTTCTCATCAAATATTAAATTTTTATCTTTTAAAACATTTGGCTTTCCAAAATATCATTATTTGTGAAATTATGTTACATCCCAAATACATGTTATGTACATTCAATTCAGTTATCAAGCAATAGCGCATTCAAAGTACTTCAATTTAAACACGTATTCATCCATCCAAACCAATATTAATGGGATAAAATAACCTTGCTTATATCATGGGTGAAAATACATATCATACTCCTATAGTAGCGTTTCTAAATCAAACAAGTGTTTAAATCACCCAAATTCATTCAAACACCCAATTCATCAATTCAAGTCCAAATCAAACAAGTTTTCAATCATATTTTTTGCCATGAGTATTCTAGAATGGCATGGTGAAATATCAACATTTAATGTCAAAATCAAACAAATATTTTAATCATCTGATTTTGAAACTTGTATCTCATATTTTTTTTATAATAAATACTCATGCTTTCCAAAATAAATATAAAATATATATAAACACGCACGCACACTTAGTTTATCTTCTTTTAAAATCATGCTAGGTCCCTTTTAAAATTCAACCAAGTATTAGTTAATACTATTTGGTATTCAAACCAAAATAAAATACCTTTATTGGTATATAAATGAATTTTGAATTCATTTATAAAATATTTTCAATATCATCTCAAATTATTTTCAAATTCTTTTATAGAAAAGCTTACATAATTAAATCATTAATTATTTATGGTTTAAATTCAAATTCAAATTCAAATTACTTCGAAAATAAATTAACTACATTTCATCAAAAGCTTTTCTAGTTTCAAATCTCAAATAAAAAATTCATATTATATAGATAGGATTTTAAGTTCAAACTTAATTTAAATCCTAAATGTGAAAATAATTGAAATTCAAATTCCATTATCTCCTAAGTAGTTCAAAAATCCTTTTACACAAAATATTTCTAGTAATGGAATCTATCAAAATTCCTTTCAAAGAATTTAAATATAGAAACCTCCTTTCTCATTATTTAAATTCAAAATAAATAAACTTGAATAAAATTCAAGTTTACATTACTAGAATATTCTTTAAACTTATTTTAAAATTTTACATAAGTCCAAAGTAATCAAAATTATATTTCAAAGCTTTAAAAATAACAATACAAGTACAATGCTTTGTTTTTTCTGCTCCTAGAATCAATATTCTTCAAAACGAAATACAGGAGCTTCAAAACCCTTCCAAATTTATTTAAAAATACTAAACTACGGCCTTGGAAAATCTTTAAAAAAAATTATTGTAGAACATAGCTCAATCTCATCACACAAATTCAAAGCAAGTAGCAGGAGGAAGAAGAGCAAGTTATGGCTATGGTTTTGGAATCAACAATAAGTTTAAAAATCTTTAGGTTTACTGTAAATGAATTATGTTGCTCACACATAAACTAAGCTAATCAAACTTTGAACGGATTGAAATCAAAAGATAGTAGTTAACTCGCTATAAATTAGAAAATAGGATTATACTCACTCAAAAATCGATGTTCCCTTCTACCAACATTCAAACTTCGTCTCATACTCCTTGCAAATTCCAACTCTCCAATTTACAGTCATTTCATCCCTTTCACGCCAAGCATCAGTAGTCGCACTAGAACGATGCCCTAGCACCATCACGCCTTGACGCTTGTCCCAAAGGCATGCACCTCCATTTCTCCTAGTCACGTCTGGCCAAGCTTGTCACACACGCTTCTCAGCACCATCACATGCTCTACTGGTCCAGTTGTCTTCCCTTCGTTGCACACGAGAGTCTAGACTAGCTTTTCTTACTGTCCCGACGTTACCATGGTCACATCTCTTGTTTTTCTATATGCCCAATTTGATTTTAGGGCTGAAGGAAGGAAACAAGGAAGATAAATGGATAGGTTTGTTTACCTTAGGGTTAAAGTAAATCAATAAGTTAAAATATAATGATTGTTTGGATAAGGATAAAAGTTATGTTCAAATGAAAACTTTTTGATTTATTTTTTTTAAATCATTTTGTACTCTTAACCACTTTATTATCCAAGCGTTACTCGATACCCGATTAAAATTCCATTCGAGACATTTTAATCTAAATTTTATTTCATTCCTATAACAATTTTTTTATATTAAAATATCACTTTTCGATTTCAACAACTTTATAATAATTGTTTTATTTTCCAACACAATTTCAAAATTTAACAGACATGATTTATTTTAACAAAAAAAATTACAGACAATTTTCACAATTTTAAAACACAATTTCAAATTTCAAATTTGAATTTTATTTTAATGTTTTTTTTACAAGCAAAACAAAATATTATTATTTTGCATAAGCAATCAGATTATAGTGGTCATACCAATTTAAAACAATTATTATAGGTGTGAGGCAGAGATGCCTCGGCAACTATATCGAATTTATAGTGGTCGTACCACTACAAAGTTATTATAGGTGTGAGGTTATACCACCTCAACAATTATTAGCTCGAACACCACACAGGGTGCATACAACAAGAACTATGCTGCACAGGCAGTCACCAACACTATAATGCACCACGCAGGGTGCATATATATATATAAGCCGCATAAGGCAGATATCAAAAAAACCCCATTCCAAGAAAAATATGACAAACAACTATAACACTACCAACCGCTGTTATATGAAAAGCACCGTGGAAAATTAATGCATTATGACATTCAAGTCCTAGGCCTTCAAATACTTTTTTTCTCTTTTTTTTATTAAAAGGTTGCATGACTCGAAGGTGATACAAACATAATAGATAGATATATAAAATATATCAGCCAACAAGGCTTGACCGGTAGCCCGGGTTTTAAGGTGGACCACCAACTTAAGGAATAACACAAGTGTGAGGCAAAACGCCCCAGCAGCTGCAGAACACAGCTGCAAAAATAAAACTGCCAACATGTCTGGCCAGTATAGCAAATTAAATATACTGAAGTATGCACATTATCCAACTAGACTACATATCCAAAATAAAGAAATAAATATAAAAAAATGCCAAAAACTACGAAAGACCATCACGTCTAAATACAGGCACATCTATGGAACCAACTTGTAACGACCCGTATTTTTACGGATCGAAACATCGTATAACAGTTAACATTTGGTCGCATTGCTGATAAGTCGTTCAGAGTTTTAAGTCCTAGGTCGTATGGGAGTTTGGAGCGACCTAAGGAAGATGCGAGCTAAGGAGTAAACGACCTAGTGGAGTGAAGCGACTTAAGAGTTAGGTTGTATGATAGCTAAGGTCGTGAAGGAGGTTATGTCGTAGGCGACCTAAGGGTTGGGATAAGTCGTGTGGAAGTTAGGTCATGTGGTGGCTTAGGTCGAGTAGGCGACTTAAGGAAAGTTGGTGACTTAAGAGTTTTGGCGAGTTAACGACCTAAGGGGTAGGTCGGCGACGACCTAAGGAAGCTGGGGTAGCAGTGAGCGACCTAAGGAAGTTAAGTCGTAGAAGACTTAGGAGTTAGGTCGTGGGACATTAGGTCGCACAATGTCTTAGGTCGTGGCATTTTTAGGTCGCGGAAGCGCATCTGCTGTTAACTCGCTGGGTCGTTAAGGTGCGCATGTGATAGGTCGTAAGTCGCGCATAGTTAAGTCGCGAAGTGTTAAGTCGTATGGTTTGTGATAGGTCGCGTAGGGGTTGATCTGTTAGGTTGCACGCATATGCTATTTGTTAGATCGTTGGATCTATAGGTCGCGCGCTTGCGCTAGGTCGTAAGTCGTAGACTGGTAGGTCGTGAGTGCGCATAAGCTTAGGTCGTTAGGTCATAGATTGAGGGGTTCCGATAGGTCGTAGGTCGTGATGCTCTATAGGTCGTGGACGACCTAAAAGTGGACGACCTAAGGGTTTTTCAACCTATAAATAGGAAGGTTCTTCTTCATTTTTGAGATCCGGATTTCGAAGCGACGAAGTGCTGCCATTTTGAGAGCTCGACTTCTTCACTTCTTTCCTCCACTCTAATCTAGTGATTCCCTCCATCCAAATCGAAGATCCAAGAGCTTAGATTGAAGATCTACATCCATTGAAGAGAGATTTCATCGTTTGAAGCGGATTGGTGATAGATCAAGTTAGATCCTTCGCTATCCGGATCTGAAGTGGGTTTCTTTTGAGGTGTTTAGGTGATTTGGTGAGTGGTGATTATCTCTCACACGGATCCAAGGAGTATATCGGATCGTTGGCTTGATTTTGTGTTAAAGTAGTGATTTCCATGCATTTTCTTAATCCTAAGTATAGATCCATATAGATCCATTGTTCATGATGATTTGACAACCATTTTACTACATGTTAACCTATGCAAGTTCATTCATCAAGATTATAGAGGCATTGCTCATGATTTCATGCTTGTTAGGCTTTTGACTCTTTATTTACGAAATTGCCATTATTGTTATAATTGACTATTTAGATCATATTTGAATGCTTGATTACAAATGTTTGACTTGGTTGATTGCTATGAATTAGATGATTTA
Organism: Allium fistulosum; assembly: GCA_030737815.1. NCBI lineage: Eukaryota > Viridiplantae > Streptophyta > Magnoliopsida > Asparagales > Amaryllidaceae > Allium > Allium fistulosum. The sequence goes on from JASFAW010000014.1 coordinate 15,932,602, forward strand.
TGGTATGATTTAGACAAGATGGTCGAAGATGATTCAAAAGCTAAGGGAAAGGCTCTTGAATTGGAAAAGCTGCTCGTGACATATGTGGTGGATGATGAAGCTCATATGGATAGATTTGATGATGATGTTGAGATGAGGCTTTGCTATGATGATGATGAGGCGAAGCATAGTATGAGATAGTCTTGGTCTAATCCAGACGGGATCATTCCAAGCATGTTGATAACTCGGTGATATGGTTCGAGTTAAGGATAATGGTTGGCTCGAGAGGCGCTTGAGCTAGTATGGAAATAGTCGTCGAGGAGGATGACTAGAAGGCTGAGGTTTCATCGTTGTTGAAGGTTCTAGCATGCTCAAAGCAAGAGTACGTTGGGCAGATTCGATAGTCCCTGAAGACTACTGATTGGTAGTCGAGTACTCTGGGTAGATTCGACAGTCCTAGGCACGGGTCACGATGACGTGCGGAGTTATGTCTAGAACCGGGGTTTCCATTAGCCCTTGACGGACGGCTGAAAGAATGTGCCGGTCATTCAATTAATGGTGGTGTCGAAGCAATGATAACAGTGATAGCCAGAGTCATGGATGTTTGGTTGTATCATCACTCGGTCTCAAGAGCGGTATTTTCTGGGTGATTATCTGATCTTGGTTTAGGCCTTGGGGGTTTGTACTTGAAAAGCATCACCCTTGACTCGAGTGATAATTGCTTTACTTTAAATTGTATGCTCTGCTATGTCTGCTTCTACTTAGTGTGTGTCTGGGGGCTATCACTGTAGAAAGAGGTGGAGTGGGAGGGTTGTATTCCTATTCCTTTTCCTTTATGCTCTCTTGGCATGTTGTTAGTTAATTTACCGCTCACTAAGACTGTTGTTTGACTCAAGGCTTTATGTTTTAACTCTTATTGCCTTGGGCTATTCATCCATTTTGGGACGGGCAGACTAGGTAGCAGGTGACAGGTGCTGTTCTTGCTTTCCACGATGCTGATGTCGAAGACGAGCGGGAGACTTGCATATTATCTTCTTACTATATGTACTGGGTGTTCCGCTGTTTGTATATTCTCTGAGTGTTATGTAGTGAGGCTTGATGTATTGACTATTCTGATGTTTGTATTCAACTATTATGAAGTTTTATTGATGAGATTCTATTCTGTGAAGCTTCACTATGTATATATTCTATTGTATTTTGTCCATGCGCTGTGAGTAATACGATAGATTATGTTGTTTAAATTTACCCTGGCAATCGTCCATGGTCGCCTGGCACACTTTTACAGCGCACTATCTCTAGATTCGGTGCAGGGGTCATGGGCGGTCGTCACATTTGGTATCTGAGCAATGGTTAATTGATTTTACCCAACGCTCGCTGACGTAACTACGTATGAGAGACGTAATTGTATTTTGATGGATGATTACTATATATAATATAGTAGCTTAGTAGAGTTTGAGTCATTTATGTAGTTGTTTCTCAAGGTGTGCTAATCATTCCTTTTTATAGATATTAAGGATGAGTCGAAGAGGGAGACCAGCTGCTAGGGAAGGCCGTGCTACTGAAGGGGCTGCTGATTATGCTGCTATGTTCGAAGCTATGATGACTTCGATCATGAGAAGGATGCCAGCTCCGGGGCCATCGGTGGATGTTGGAGTTCAAGTTCAAACTCCAAAGCCGGTGGATTTTGCTAAGTTGTGTAAGGACTTTACTGCTCTTGGAGGGAAGGTTTTCTTGGGGACAGAATCAACCATTAAAGTCCAGAGGTGGATAGATGCTTGTAGAAGGATCTTTGGTGATTTGGGAATCGATGATGCAACTAAAAGGAAACTTGCATCAAGACAGCTTCAAGGGAGAGCTTCTGATTGGTGGAACTCTATCACCATTAATACTCCGGAGGAAGAGATTACTTGGGAGCAATTCCAAGTCAGATTTGAAGCTAAGTTCATTTCTACAGCTCAGAAGTATGTTCTGTTCAAGAAGTTTGTGGAGCTCAAGCAAGGTGGAAGACCAGTTCTTGAGTATGTTTCTGAGTTAGAAGCTTTTTCCAAGTATGCCCGATCGTATATTGAATCTGCATATCAGAAGAATGAGAAGTTTGTGACAGGCTTGGACAGTTATCTTGGGAGGCAGTTGGTGGATCATTTGGACGATCCATTTGAGAAGCTTGTGGAGAAAGCTCTCAGGCACGAGAATCTGTTTCCTAAAGAGGGATCTGTTGTTGCTGTGACCAAGGAAGAGTCTAGACCACAGCAGGGTGGAAACAAGAAGAGGAAGCAGCAGCAGCAGAAGGGTAAGGATGGCCAGAAGAAGCCGAAGGGCGAAGTGACCTGCTACAATTGTCAGCAGAAGGGCCATTTCTCTAGAGATTGCAAGAATCCGAAAGTACCGATGAAGTGTCACAACTGTGACAAGCCGGGGCATATCAGGAAGAATTGTCCAGAACCGTGGAAGGACAAGCAGATTGTGCAAGCATATGCTTTGGGAGCTGTTCCATCGTCTTCGAAAGCTCCTACCGCTGAAGAGAAAGGAAAGAGTGTGGTGGTTCAAGGTACTCTTCCATATGGGTGTTCTAGTTAGAGTTCTATTTGATACTGGGGCGTCGCATTCGTTTGTTTGTAACGAACTTGTAGGCCGGTTGGGTTTAGAACCGGATATTGTTGATAGGCCATTGGTTGTGACTAATCCAGTTGGGGGTTCGTCTTGTTTGTGTATGCTATGCTGTGGTCTGATTGTATCGAGTCATGATTGCTCTTTTGTTTGTGATTGCTTTGTTCTGAACTTTGCGGGGTTCGGAATTATTTTGGGTATGGACTGGCTTAGGAGATATGCGGCAAAGGTTGATCGTGATAGGTTGGAGGTGGCAGTCGAGAATGTGGAGGGGCGAAAGATTGTGATACGATGTAAGCATGAAGAAGGCATCTTCACGAGCTTCATGTATTCGCTGGTTGTTCCACGGGATGGACTGTCATCTGTGCCAATCGCTAATGGATTTGAGGATGTCTTTGACGAGGTCAAAGGGTTACCGCCGCATAGAGAGATCGAGTTTCGTATAGATCTTGTAGATGGAGCCAGACCTGTTGTGATGCCTCTTAGGCGGATGGTGCCTAGGGAACAGCAGGAGTTGAAGGTGCAGGTTGATAATCTTTTACTGAAAGGATTCATTCGGCGTAGTGTGTCCGAATGGGGTGCACCAGTTGTGTTTGCAACCAAAGCGGATGGATCGTTGAGGTTGTGTGTGGATTATCGTGAGCTGAATAAGGTGACTAAGAAGAACAAGTATCCATTGCCGAGAATAGATGACTTGTTTGATCAGCTTCACGAAGCTAAGGTGTTTTCTCAGATGGATTTGGCAACGGGATTTCACCAGTTAAGAGTGGCTAAGGATAGTGTGCCGAAGACTGCTTTTAGGACACCATCCGGTTTTTTGAGTGGCTGGTAATGCCGTTTGGATTGACTAATGCGCCAGCATATTTTGTGGATCTTATGAATAGAGTGTTCAGAGATCAGTTGAGTAAGTTCGTGCTAGTGTTTGTGGATGATATTCTGATTTATTCCAGAACTGAAGAAGAGCACAACACACACTTGCGTATTGTTTTGGAAATCTTACGGAAACATCAGCTGAAGGCTAAGTTTTCGAAGTGTCACTTCTGGAAGAGTGAAGTGAGGTTCTTAGGCCATGTTATCTCTGGAAATGGAATAGCGGTTGATCCCGCTAAGGTGGCAGCAATCCAGGATTGGGTTAGACCTAAGAATGCATTTGATGTGAGAAGTTTTCTTGGATTAGTAGGATATTATCGACGGTTTATCAAAGACTTCTCCAAGGTAGCTGCACCGTTAACAGGATTGACGAAAAAGAACCAAGTGTTCAGATGGGATGATAAGTGTGAGCAAGCTTTCAGAATCCTGAAAGAGAGATTGACAAGTGCTCCTGTTTTGACTATTCCAAGTGGGAATGATGAGATGGTGGTTTACACCGACGCATGTGGTACTGGACTTGGAGCAGTGTTGATGCAGAGGGATAAAGTTGTTGCGTATGCCAGTCGACAACTGAAGCCGCATGAAAGGAATTACCCGACTCATGATTTGGAGTTAGCAGCGATTGTATTTGCTCTGAAGATGTGGAGACATTATCTATTGGGAGTTCGATTCGAGTTGTTTACGGATCATAAGTCATTGAAATATCTTTTCTTCCAAAAGGATTTGAATCTTCGGCAGCAACGATGGCTAAAGATTTTGGCATCATATGATTTTGGTATAGCTTATACTCCGGGAAAGGGTAACGCAGTGGCAGATGCGTTAAGTCGAAGACATGCAGGATTGGGAGCCATGTTTTCAGAATGGAAGAATCTCGAGTATTTAGCTGGATTTGACTTCAGGCCTAGATGTGAATTAGAACCTGAGATGTTGGCAAACTTATCGATAAGACCGACTCTTGTGGAAAGGATTGGCGGGAGTCAAAAGCGAGATGATAAGCTTGTCAAGGTTATCCGTGATTTGGAATCTGGATTGGACCCAGAAAAGGATAAAGGATTCGAGGTCGATCGAGAGGGTTGGCTTCGGAAGCAAGGACGACTAGTTGTTCCCGATATCGATGAATTGAAGAAAGAAGTTCTGAGGGAAAGTCATCACTCGAAGTTGACAATTCATCCAGGTGGAAACAAGATGTATCGGTATATGAAGAGAACCTATTACTGGGAAGGTATGAAGAAGGATGTTGGAGATTTTATTTCCAAGTGTATGAACTGCCAGTTGGTAAAAGCCGAACAGAAAAAGCCAAGTGGATTGCTTCAGCCATTGGAAGTTCCTACATGGAAGTGGGAGCAAATATCGATGGATTTTATTGATGGTCTACCTAGAACAAGAACGGGAAATGAAGGGATTTGGGTCATCATAGATCGTCTGACTAAAAGTGCAAGATTCATTCCTGTTCGATCGACTAGGACTGCATCAAAGTTGGCTGAGTTATATGTTAAGTGGATAGTTCGATTCCATGGTATTCCGAAGAGTATAGTGAGTGATCGAGACCCATTGTTCACTAGTGGATTTTGGAAAAGTTTTCAGGAAGTTTTGGGAACCGAGTTATGTTTGAGTACAGCTTATCACCCTCAAACAGATGGTCAGACCGAGAGAGTCAACCGAGTTTTGGAAGATCTCCTCAGAGCTTGTGTTTTGGATTTCGGAGGATCATGGGAAGATCACCTTCATTTGGTGGAATTTTCGTATAATAACAGTTACCAGTCAAGCATTGGTATGGCACCGTATGAAGCATTGTATGGAAGACCGTGTAACTCTCCGACATGTTGGTTAGAGACAGGAGAAAAGCTGATACTTGGGCCAGAGATGATTCGACAGACCTCGGATTGTATAGAGATCATTCGGCAACGAATGAAGGCAGCCCAAGACCGTCAGAAAAGTTATGCCGATAAGCGTCGTAAGGATTTGGAATTCGACGTAGGTGATATGGTTTTTGTGAAGATTTCTCCACTGAAGAATGTTATTCGATTCGGGAAGAAAGGAAAACTGACTCCGAGATTTGTTGGACCATTCCCGATCATCGAGCGAATTGGAAAGCTCGCCTACAGATTGGAGTTACCAGAGAAGATGTCGGGTGTGCACAATGTTTTTCATGTATCATATCTACGGAAGTATGTGAACGACTCGAATACAGTGGTTTCTGCTGATAGCTGTGAATATTTCAAAGTTGATCCAGTCAATAAAAGACCTCGTAAGCCGCTTTACGTTGTGGAAACCGACACGAAACAGCTTAGGAGGAAGGTAGTTAAGTTGCTCAAGATACAATGGAGTGATGATGATAACGACTGTACATGGGAGGTGGAAGAGAGGATGAAAGCAGCTCATCCTGAACTCTTCAAGGTATGGCCCTAAGGTGTCGTGTCATCTAACGACATTGTAACTTGTTCTAAGTTTTAGAATTCTGCATGCTAAGCTAGAATTGGATGCATGGTTTGTTGATTGCTATGGAGGGTAGGCATGTAGAATAGTCTCTGATTGCTCTGTTTGTTTGGAATTTCGGGGGCGAAATTCCTAAAGGGGAGAGAATGTAACGACCCGTATTTTTACGGATCGAAACATCGTATAATAGTTAACATTTGGTCGCATTGCTGATAAGTCGTTCAGAGTTTTAAGTCCTAGGTCGTATGGGAGTTTGGAGCGACCTAAAGAAGATGCGAGCTAAGGAGTAAACGACCTAGTGGAGTGAAGCGACTTAAGAGTTAGGTCGTATGATAGCTTAGGTCGTGAAGGAGGTTATGTCGTAGGCGACCTAAGGGTTGGGATAAGTCGTGTGGAAGTTAGGTCGTGTGGTGGCTTAGGTCGAGTAGACGACTTAAGGAAAGTTGGTGACTTAAGAGTTTTGGCGAGTTAACGACCTAAGGGGTAGGTCGGCGACGACCTAAGGAAGCTAGGGTAGCAGTGAGCGACCTAAGGAAGTTAAGTCGTAGAAGACTTAGGAGTTAGGTCGTGGGACGTTAGGTCGCACAATGTCTTAGGTCGTGGCATTTTTAGGTCGTGGAAGCGCATCTGCTGTTAAGTCGCTGGGTCGTTAAGGTGCGCATGTGATAGGTCGTAAGTCGCGCATAGTTAAGTCGCGAAGTGTTAAGTCGTATGGTTTTTGATAGGTCGCGTAGGGGTTGATCTGTTAGGTCGCGCGCATATGCTATTTGTTAGATCGTTGGATCTATAGGTCGCGCGCTTGCGCTAGGTCGTAAGTCGTAGACTGGTAGGTCGTGAGTGCGCATAAGCTTAGGTCGTTAGGTTGTAGATTGAGGGGTTCCGATAGGTCGTAGGTCGTGATGCTCTATAGGTCGTGGACGACCTAAAAGTGGGCGACCTAAGGGTTTTTCAGCCTATAAATAGGAAGGTTCTTCTTCATTTTTGAGATTCGGATTTCGAAGCGACGAAGTGCTGCCATTTTGAGAGCTCGACTTCTACACTTCTTCACTTCTTTCCTCCACTCTAATCTAGTGATTCCCTCCATCCAAATCGAAGATCAAATCGAAGATCCAAGAGCTTAGATTAAAGATCTACATCCATTGAAGAGAGATTTCATCGTTTGAAGCGGATTGGTGATAGATCAAGTTAGATCCTTCGCTGTCCGGATCTGAAGTGGGTTTCTTTTGAGGTGTTTAGGTGATTTGGTGAGTGGTGATTATCTCTCACACGGATCCAAAGGAGTATATCGGATCGTTGGCTTGATTTTGTGTTAAAGTAGTGATTTCCATGCATTTTCTTAATCCTAAGTATAGATCCATATAGATCCATTGTTCATGATGATTTGACAACCATTTTACTACATGTTAACCTATGCAAGTTCATTCATCAAGATTATAGAGACATTACTCATGATTTCATGCTTGTTAGGCTTTTGACTCTTTATTTACGAAATTGCCATTATTGTTATAATTGACTATTTAGATCATATTTGAATGCTTGATTACAAATGTTTGACTTGGTTGATTGCTATGAATTAGATGATTTATGGTATGATTTAGACAAGATGGTCGAAGATGATTCAAAAGCTAAGGGAAAGGCTCTTGAATTGGAAAAGCTGCTCGTGACATATGTGGCGGATGATGAAGCTCATATGGATAGATTTGATGATGATGTTGAGATGAGGCTTTGCTATGATGATGATGAGGCGAAGCATAGTATGAGATAGTCTTGGTCTAATCTAGACGGGATCATTCCAAGCATGTTGATAACTCGGTGATATGGTTCGAGTTAAGGATAATGGTTGGCTCGAGAGGCGCTTGAGCTAGTATGGAAATAGTCGTCGAGGAGGATGACTAGAAGGCTGAGGTTTCATCGTTGTTGAAGGTTCTAGCATGCTCAAAGCAAGAGTACGTTGGGCAGATTCGATAGTCCCTGAAGACTACTGATTGGTAGTCGAGTACTCTGGGCAGATTCGACAGTCCTAGGCACGGGTCACGATGACGTGCGGAGTTATGTCTAGAACCGGGGTTTCCATTAGCCCTTGACGGACGGCTGAAAGAATGTGCCGGTCATTCAATTAATGGTGGTGTCGAAGCAATGATAACAGTGATAGCCAGAGTCATGGATGTTTGGTTGTATCATCACTCGGTCTCAAGAGCGGTATTTTCTGGGTGCTTATCTGATCTTGGTTTAGGCCTTGGGGGTTTGTACTTGAAAAGCATCGCCCTTGACTCGAGTGATAATTGCTTTACTTTAAATTGTATGCTCTGCTATGTCTGCTTCTATTTAGTGTGTGTCTAGGGGCTATCACTGTAGAAAGAGGTGGAGTGGGAGGGTTGTATTCCTATTCCTTTTCCTTTATGCTCTCTTGGTATGTTGTTAGTTAATTTACCGCTCACTAAGACTGTTGTCTGACTCAAGGCTTTATGTTTTAACTCTTATTGCCTTGGGCTGTTCGTCCATTTTGGGACAGGCAGACTAGGTAGCAGGTGACAGGTGCTGTTCTTGCTTTCCACGATGTTGATGTCGAAGACGAGCGGGAGGCTTGCATATTATCTTCTTACTATATGTACTGGGTGTTCCGCTGTTTGTATATTCTCTGAGTGTTATGTAGTGAGGCTTGATGTATTGACTATTCTGATGTTTGTATTCAACTATTATGAAGTTTTATTGATGAGATTCTATTCTGTGAAGCTTCACTATGTATATATTCTATTGTATTTTGTCCATGCGCTGTGAGTAATACGATAGATTCTGTTGTTTAAATTTACCCTGGCAATCGTCCATGGTCGCCTGGCACACTTTTACAGCGCACTATCTCTAGATTCGGTGCAGGGGTCATGGGCGGTCTTCACACAACTAATAATATCAGGGAAATATCCTAAAGTGCGAGGAGAGAAAATAAAATTTTGATCCTAATGTAGAGCAGCTAATATCGCTTCATTGTTTGCACCATATTCAGCATCATTGCAAAGAACCGGTTTGTCATCAATAAGCCAATAGTAAAGTTTCTGTTCATCTGCATCATCATCAGATACCCATTTAGAGAAGATATTCCAATGTTGGTGAGGCCAAGTTCCATATTTAGTACAGTCGACCAGCGACTGACGAACCCACGACATGCCTGTTAATGACCTTTTGAACAATGGGCTCAGCACTTGTAGGATTCGAATGGAGAGTCTTGATAAACTTCAATTGCAGACCAACGGTAGGAGACAAGGACGGATCACTGCCCAACAACATAGGGACAGAAGGTGGAGAGGCCGGCGAGGCGATGGCGCCACAGCCGGGGGGCCATAGGCGAGGGCGATGGAGAAATAAGAGCACCACAACGAGGGGGTGAGGATCGAAGGGAGGAGGGGGAGGGCTGGACGGGTCTTGTGGATTTGATCCGCCAGCGGTTATATCGGGGCTTGGATGGGGGTTCTTAGCAGGAAGCCAATCAAAAGCATCCACCGAATGGGGACAGCAAGCAAATGTATGGCCTAAAAAATGACAATGATCACAAATAGGCAGCTTTCATTGATATGAAGTGTCTACGAAGGCAACCCTATCATCAGCCAGGGGAATCGGGATACGGGCATACAACTGTCTAGAAGAGGTGATTTCGATAAGAGTCTTGGCGAAACGGAGCATCTGCCTATGCTCGGTTGAGATGTCAAAAGAAATTAACTGATCTGTATGGTTAGCAATCCAATTGACCCCCTCAAGCGATTGGAGAACCGAGCGGTTATTTGAAACATGAGCCTAGACGGGAATTGACAAAGCCTGCTCATGGGCTAGGTCGACAGAAAGATTCCATTGAGTAATTATAAACACTTTACTCTCAATAACAATAAAGTCCATTTCCAAAACACAGGATCTTTCTAGAGGGTTAGAAAATTTAAAAAAATAAATTGATTTGTCACACCTAACATTAACTTTGCTACGCAATTTCCATATACCAAGAACTTGTTGTTTCATAACGGAGTAGAGGGACGCCTCACCTATAAAGAAACCGACTAAACAGTCCTTTTAGAAAGCAATACCAGCATCAATAATCGCCTTTGGGGGCTGATGGGGGTGTTTGAAAATGCAACATCATATTGTAAGACCTTTTCTTAAACCAAGAAGACCTTTTCTTAAAATCCATCTAAAATATTTATTTTATATTAACTGCCTCTAAAGCATCACCTACACCTTGCTCTGCCGTTTTGCTAGTTCTTACCTTCTTATTCTTCAATCCCTCGTTGCCTTTTGCACTTCTCTCTCTTTCTTCTTTTCTCATATTTTGTGATTTGGTTTGCCTTTAAATTTGAGTTTTTCTTTTCAAAATCAAAAGAGTGAACCTGGGTTCTGTAGCCTCTACTGTTCTTGTTCCGTACCTGGATCCGAAATTCCAGCTTTTACTTTACACCATAAATTTCATTTCTCTTATAATCAATTAACGGTTTGAGTTCTGGTTTCCTATATTTGACTCGCTTCATTTTTGCTTCGGCCTGCTCCTGTTAAGGCTTGTGCTTGCTAATTTATATGTGTACTGATTACTCCAATTTAGTAATAACATGAGTGTAGTAATTGTACATTAACTACAGGAACATTATAGACTAAAATCACATACAAAACTAAATATAAGGATATAAGGGAAAATATATGTAACAAATCCAATCAAATACATAATATATACTACAACATTTCACAAAACATACCGCTATAGAAAACACTGAACGGACAACGTTTATCAGCAAGAACCAATACGAACAAGCAGTACAATTTAGTGACAGTAAAAGCCTATAAAGCTGTAAATGCTAATGCAATCACATTAGTAGTGTTTATTCTCAAAATGAAAATGATAATAGTTCACATCAACTTTATTATTATTTGTCAAAGATCACTAGCTCAAAAGTTAAAATAATTTTTATAAAAAAAACCAGGAATTTTTAACTAGGATATGCCGATATATCCTTCTGAGCATGTCGACATACCAGCCATTAGATGAAATTTTGTATCTTAAACTAATCGACACTTTCTTTCACCTTTCGCGAAAATTCAATTCTTTTGATTTTCTATACAAATGCTCTAGAAAATGAAATTTTAACCGAATTCTCCATAATTTCTCTCATTCTCTTCTTTCTCACATTTTGCATAAAAGTCCTATTACCTGTATATACTTATTCTTTGCAAATCCACTCTCTATTTCTTTACGGATTTGCAAACTACTAAAAAAAGTCATAGAGTTTACACTCAATTCTCTATCGTTTACTCCATTTCAAATCATATTCTTCAAAGAGACCAAAGATATATTACTATCAAAGGTCTATATGAAATTGCACCGAAAACTATTTGAATTGTAATCAAAAGATTCGATTTCTTTTATATATTACTCTACTATTTGTTTGTAAATGTATATCCTGCCACCCGTAGAAAATGAGAATTGTATAGTTGTATCCTGCCATCCGTGGAAAGTCGCGACAGGTGTTCTTGCCGCCTGGTTCAAAGTGAAGAAGGTGTATGTGTATCCCGTCATCCATGAAAAGTCAAGATAGGTGTTACTTACCGTCTTGTTCAAAGTCTAGTTGTAAAGTTAGTTTGTCATCCGGAAAAGTGCAAGTTGGTTATAGTGAAATTATGTACGGGGTACAAGACTGGATGTAGAATTAGAAAGCCAAACCAGTATAAAAATCTTTGTGTCTTCCCTTTATTTTATTACTTTTATTTGCTGCATTTACTATATTACTACCTGTTATTTCGATTTCGTATTTTTAAATTTGACAATCAAAAAATAAATTGGTAATAAGTTTAAAAACAATATTCACTCTCACCTTTGTTATTATTATTTATTTTTTTGAAGACAATGAAAACCAAGCTTTGTTTATAAACTTTAAGGAAGTATGTACTGAATACACAACACATACTTTAAGATAATTCACTGGAATATATAGTATTCACCCTCTGTTTAGTGTTACATTAGCCTTAAAACTCATTCCGCACACTATCAAAGTAGCGCATCATGCACCCACAAATATAAGATGTAACAAACATTCTTATACGCTTAATTTGACATGAGATGAGGAAAATTAATCAAGATAGGAGGAGATATTCTAATATTGAACGAAAGAAAAAGGTCGAAATTAGAAAACTTGAAAGAAAACTTAATTAGATAGACAATGCGTGTTTGCATGCATAAAAAATGATTCAAGAATGTTTTGATTGCTACTTAAAACTTAACTCTGTCTAATGTTAATAGGTTGGACAAAATGTTAAGACAAAAAGAAAGTCAATAGTGACAGAATATCTCAACAATGTTCAGTGCTTTTTTGACATTCGACAAAAGATAAAGCAACTCCTAGGTATCCATTCAAAAACAGATTAAGACCCACAATATAATGATTCTACAGGTCATGATTACATACACTGACTATAAGAATTTCATTTTATGAAAATAGCAATGAATAAGGTTATGATATTCACATGCACGTGTGCATAAATATAGTAAAAACTGAAATGCCACCTTGAGCTATTTATTTTTCGCAACGATGATCAAATATATTACCGATCTTACTTTGATGCATCATTTATCTCTCTTTTCTTTGACATATGATGATACTTGGTCCACTCTTCTAAATTTTTACGGTGATTCATATTCATTCTAATCAACGGTCGCTTTGCTCTTACCATGTTTTCAGCACTTTTCCAGTCTTCGGCGACACCTAAGGCTACCAAGAGCGCACACGTCATGCATACACTTCTCCCATGACCTGTTGAGAGTTGCAACAAATAATTAGTGTAAAGTTATGTCATGTCGCATGACATAACTTTATGTTACAACAAATACTCAATGTTATAATAAATAATGACCAAATGTTAAACGGGTTGGAATCAGATTATAAAAAGGTTGGATAAAAGTTGATTCAACTCATTGATGACCCGTTTCCATTTAGTATAAAATTCAATTTGATTTAACACACTTAATATATGGGTTGCATGGGTTGCCCATTAAATTCGTTTAGCGGATTAAATTAGCTTTAACTACTAAATATTTTTAGAAAATACACAAATAAATTCAAACTTTGTTTTTACTTTTTGAATTTTTAATTAAACGAAATTTCAAATTTGAAATTTTAGAAACAAATTATAATTTCATAGAATTCAAATTTCCATGCTTTCAATTTTAAATATTTAAAAATTCAAATTTAAAGTCAAAATGCAGAATTTCAAACTTAAGAGCTAGCTTCAAAACATGTTTTCTCGTTTTGCATTTTCGATATGTATTAAAGGTGTGAGAGAGGAAGGAAGATGTGGAAATCCAAATCACTGAGACACGTAGAAGGAGATTAGGAAGAAGATACATTTGGGTATATCCAAAAACGAAAAAAAAGAAAAGGTTGTTTTCCATCTTATATGGTAAAACCATTTTCCACGCATTTCCGTCTTCCGTGCATTTTTATATACATGGTTGAAAATGCAATACACAAAACTTGTTTTCAAACCAACAAATCCTAAATATTCAAATTCAAATTCAATATAAAATTCAAAATTTCTAATATGCAAACTTAGAATTCAAATGTGAACCTCAAATTTACGAAATTCAAATTTTCAAATTTTCAAAGTTCGTATTTTCAAAATTCACGAACTTCTTTTCTATATGGTCATTACGAAATACAACCTAAATCATTATAATTTCTTTAAAGTTTTGTAGTGATGTAAACCATATAATCCTGAGTTATATTGCAAGTCTGTGTATTTCCAGTATGTTACATATCTGAAGTTTTAAAATATACTGAAACAATTGGTAAGGATACAGAAATGGGGAAATTATGTTTATCATGATTATAATGTAGTAATTGTTATGACTTTAAGCATGATTTGTAGCATGGTTAAAAGAAAAGAAAAGAGTCCAACTCCAAAACAAAATTTCTTGATCATTATTCAATCCAATTGTAGACAAAAAAACAAAGAAACCAAGAAACTAAAACACAGATCTCATGTCCCTAAATTAGGTGTTCCCGCATGCTTGGTCAATCATATCCATTCAATTTGTTTGCATTTGATAATTTTTTATAATGATTGAATGGTGAAGATTTAGAAGAACAGATGAGTACACACAATTCAGAAATTGAGAAACCAACGCATCGTTGAAAATAATCGAGTTTAAAAATGGGAGTGTTATCCCACATTAACAAATAAATCAAAGTAGATGCAATACTAAAGATTTTTCTACTTTTTGGTTTTTTATTTTATAATAATATTCAATAATCTTATGCAAACGTTTTAAAGGCTTACGTGTGGAAGAAATCCAAACATGTCAGTACTAGGAGTTTTCTATTTAAAAAGAAAGATTGCACTGTCTACATAGACAAGAGTAATGCTTTTAACTAAGGCCGTTTCTAAAGTTTTGAAATGTGTGCGGGTGTTTGTGTGTGTTAGGATCAATAGCCCCCATTTAACATCATTTTATTTTGTAGCCCTTTGATACTAGTTACAAGTTTCTATTTAAATATTTGTTTTTTCCTCTCCTGTCACATGGACCAAATATTTAAATATAAACTTGTGGCTGATATTAGAGCGCTACAAATGGTGCTAAATAAAGGAGGTTATATATGTGTGTAGAGTAAAAGTTGAGTTTATGTATTATTTATAGTTATAATGATGTAAATGATGTGGTTTTTATTTTTTATTTTTTTCCAGTAGGGCAAGGGAGTAGAGTGGTCATTTACCATCTTTTACGAACAAATAAAAGGTTAATACAAAAGTAGAGTTAGACTCTTACTACTTTGAGTCGCATTAACAATGTAAGGTCCGAGCATACTGGCATAAGAAAACCCCCTTACTTAACAGTAAAAATGATAGCATTAAACCATCTAATAAAATACAGACAATAATCGTAATACTCTGTCCTAGACTTCATCTAAAAAACCATAGCATAGCATGCCAAACTGACTTGAACTCGGTGTCAGCTTATCACTGACCACGATGTAATATAACAATCTACAATCATCCTTCATGCAACCTACCTGTTGGAACACGTTACTTTTAAAAGAGAATCTCACATCACTGGCAATATGCTATCAATGTTATCAATCTTGGTAAAAGGATAACTTCAAACTTATTTATCTTAAATATACAGTGTATACAGTAAAAAAGGATAATATGCTCATTTCACTGTGTAGCCTTCGGTTCATATTTGCGCACATCCGCAAGGCTTCAGTTAACTTTAAAAATATAAAAGTAAAGTTCTTATATTATTTCTTTATGGGAAATATCTTCACGCTTGCAGTTTTCCCCAATATAGTCATCAAAAAATTATCATTCCGTAAAAATAAATATATCAAGAAAGAAGCTTTTACATTACTAGACCCGTTTTATTTACCAATTATATATTTAATATATATATTAGTGCATTTTAAATTGGTTGGATATGAAACTATTCATGCGGATTGTATGTCAATACTCATATGCAGTCATACTACCTTTATGATTGAATATGTAAAATAAAAAAGTAAATAAAAATGATATTGCTATCCACCCCATCATTTCCTCTGAAAATTAGCCATTCTTAATATTACATATAATCACTTGATATTACCTTTATTCAATACCCAAACTTACGAAAAAATACAAATCAAACCTTAAGATCCTCTCTTACACAACGGACACTAAAAATTTCAAATCAACTTAGGTCGCACCGTGTGGCAAGATGAAGGAATTATATGTACTTATTGTAGAAAAATAGATAACTAAAATAATTGAAATGGTATTTGACTACAAACATTCGATAAAAGGATTTAATCACTTATAGCGGTCAAGATATGCCATCAAAGATAAAAACAATGTAAAGAGTTTTCGAACGGCCATAAAAAGGCATGTACACCTGGTTAGGCAAATAGATAAATGATGTCGACTAAGATGCTTCCAAAACGGCTTTTTTTTTGCTGCGTAAAATCAAATTTCACATTCCACATGTTTTTCGATTGAAATTAATTTCCATAGTTATAAGCGATTTTAAAAGCCATCATCATCCAGAAATCATTTGACTAGAGCAAACTATTTGAATTTTAAGAATTGGGAGACTGAGAGAAAGTTTGATGGAATGATTGGGTAGTTTTAAGAAGGTTTATATTATTATTATTATTATTATTATTATTATTATTATTATTATTATTATTATTTCATTTGGGTAACTTTAAAAGGAAATGGTGAGATGAACAGCAATGCTTGCTTCAACAATCCACATGATGTATGCAAGCTGAAATAACCATCCAGAAGAAATGGATAAACTAACATGTGTGTACTCGTCTTTATAGTCTGTAGCATGTTTGACAAAAACCAATAGTTTATTAAAACAACTTCTAAGTTCTTATTAGGAGATTTTAGGCTCAAGAAAAAAGTTGTAGAAAAATTTAGTTTCAGGGACAAAGAAGTTTGTTTTTTAGGCTGAAAGACACTTTTTAGTACAAATCACAATGTAAATTTTTTCGCAACTTCTTCCCTTGTCCATTTTCCTGATCTTATTATTATTCAAATGATTGTCGACAACTTCTAAATTATTTAGAAAGTGATTAGTTATGAGCAACAAATACTTGGTAGTTAAATTAGCCTTTACAATCAAGTTTCAATTTATTTACAAACCAATCACTGTTGGAAACCACCGATAAATTGTCACAGAAAAAGTTGTTCAAAAATGGACTCTAAAACCTATCAGCATATATTCATCGACCTATTCATCTGATATTGCACTACAATAAAGAGAATAAAAACAAGAAGCTTACCAAAAGCACAATGAACAAAGATAGGCACTTTCTGCACCCTAAAAGGACGAACCCACTTAACAGCAAAATCAATCTGAAGAGGCGTAGGCGACCTCGTGTCCCAAACCGGAACACACAGATATCTCTCCTTATCAACCAAATCGCTTCTAGGCAGCTCACACGTACAATCGATAACAGCGACATCCCTCAAGGGCAAATGCTTCTCCTTCGTAGGCCATCCTCCTAAATACAAACCTTCCACTATTTCATTGTACGCCGCCTCCTTACCCCTCTTCATGTACCTTTTGTACACCACGTACGTTCTCACTATCACATGAAAAGGGGCGAATATTATTTTAGACCAAATCGGAAATTTCCCGGCTTCGTTCTTCCCTAATAGCAGAGGAAAGTTGATCGATGGGTGCGACGCGAGTGTGACGATGAAGACGATTATGGAGTTGTAGAGGAGGAGAGGAGATGATTTCAAGGTGGATTTCAACATGTAGTATGAGAGCAGGAAGAATGCTGCTACTGCGCCGATTGCTTTTGAGATCCCCATTACTGCAATTCAGAGTATGATTTGAGAATGGTGGGATTGAAGAAGAAGATGAAGAGGAGGAGGAGGAGGAGTGGAGGTCATGGATCTCTCGTTTTGCTCCTGGAATGGTGGGTGTTCGTTTTGCAAGGATGGGGACACGTAGAAATGCCATTAACTGATTTGGAATGGGCTTAAATTCTAACAGATAAGGCTTTGAGCCTGTCAGTTGAGGTAAACCCAGGACAATTTGGATTATGGACTTATGTGTTATGATTAGTTAACAATTATATGTTTAATTCAGTAGGGTTGCAAATTAGCAATATGATATGTAATGTATATGGACATGTTATTTCGTACAAGAATAGAATAAAGTCTCTTATTAACTGTGTTCGAACTAAAAATGGCACAAACACCCAGAAGTACATATAGAGAATTATATATAAAGAAATATAAATGAAAATGAGAAGAAAAAAAAGACGTGGTCGTTTATAGTGGTTCGACGAAGCAATGTCTACGTCCACTTTAAGATTGTATTGCTTATAACTGACTTGAAGACAGAAGTTTTTAGGGATCGGTACAACTTCGACATTTGGATTTTCATAATCACAAGAATATAGAGTCATGAAGAACTAGAGCCAAAAGATCCTGAAAAATGAGCACTACCCTCATATTTATTCTATTTATAATGTTAAGGAGCCTAAAATCTCGTACAAAATAGCACCAGGCCATTACTCAAGATTTAGATCAATTCTCCCATAAAAGTAGGCGCCACATCATTGGAAAGTAGAGGTTGGTACCGATCCAATTCTTCGGTGGAGGCTTCCTTTCCAACCATTCCATGAACTCCGTATCGGGATGAATCCCCATGATCAACGCTATCAGCACTATATCATCCTTGGGATTTGTAACTTATGTCACGGCTATGTGGAATTTATTCAAGAAATTCTTCAATGACTCTCCCTCAACTTGGAAGAGATTTGACAAAGACATCACATACTTCGAATGTGCGGTACGTAAACGTAATTATTCTAATAATTTCTTCGATAACTCAACGAAAGGCAATATGGACCTCAACGGAAGTCCAGTAAGCCACATCGTAGCTACCCCTTCTAAGAAAATCGGAAAATAGCAGAATTTCACGGCATCGGAAGTTATGGCTGAATCCATATGCCATTCATACCTCATCAAGTGCTTCCTAGGATCCGCCATTCCTCCGTTTGCGAACCTCCGGGGGTATCTTCCACGTAGAATGTTCTCTGTAAATGGATTCTGATGGGAGAAGTACCCCGGTCATCGTTGCTCCTAAAACAATTTTAGTTAACAAGTCTCCTAACCATATCCTCCACGTAGTCTAGGTCAACAGGTTCAACTAAACGGCGGTAATCAGGCTCCGCCCTGAGTGATCGGCCTGGCGAACACTCTTGGTTTGGCTTTCGATACCTAGATTTTTCAGTCTCCGGGAGATCCATTTGTCCAGCAGCCCCCCTTATTTGATTCACGTGAGCTATCATCAACAACATCATGGTTCTCCAGATTCTAACTACCACTAGCGCGTCCTAAAGCCAAGTCCATGCCACCTCCTAGTGGATGGGCTCTGGGCCCACCATTGAAGGGGTCGGTACCAACCCCTAAACTTGAGCTTGGGGCTCATCCTCTTCCTTGTAGGATGTTTCAACGACGTTCCAAGTTCTCTTTTACTTCATGTCCCTCTATCTCTGCTCGAATGATGAGGAGCTTCTAGATAAAGAACTGGAATCTCTTCTACTTCTTCTATGACTATTTTGAGTTAGCTCATTCAGAAATCTCAGGCTCTACTGCATATTTTGATTCATCTCATTCTGACTAGCTTGTAATCTATCTTCCATCTGCTTCATCATCCTATTCATCTCCATTCTGGTCACGATGTCGGTTGGAGTCTGGACTTTCGGTTGAGTTTGTTGGACAACTCCATCTCTGTGCCAAGGATTCTGATTCTCAGCTTCGGTACTAGTTGTGGAATTGGTAGAATGGTCTCTTCTTGATGGGGCCATGGCAGAAAGCTTCTATTAGATCTTTGCAAATATGAGTTGTAGAATTAAAAGGTAGAGAAATTGGATCTATCTCTTGGAAATGGAAAATCCAATAGTAGATGATGGATCCAAATAGCCTAAGAACCAAGGTTCTCAGTGAAAGCACCAACAAATTTGAAACAAAAATGGTGCAAACACCCGAAAGTATATGTAGGGAACTAAATATGAAGAAATGAAAATGAGAAATAAACAAGACATGATCATTTATAGTGATTCGGCAAAGTAAGGCATACGTCGACTTTAAGATTTTATTGCTTATATCTAACTTGGAGGCAGAAGTTCATAGGGGTTGGTATAACTCTATCACTTAGATTTTCGGACTTACAAGTATATAGAGTCGGGAAGAACTAGAGTCAAAAGATCCCAAAAAATGAGCCATACCCTCCTATTTATAGAGACAAGGAGTCTAAAATATCGTACAAAATATCTTCACTCCGTTACTCAAGATTTAGACCAATTATCCTATAAAAGTAGGTACTGCATCAGCAGGAAGTAGGGGTCGGTATCGATCCATAGGTAGGGGTCGGGACTGATCCCTAAGATGACCATATTGTTTGTCTTCAAGTCTTCATGTTGACTTGTCTATTGTTAGCTTCATGATTCCATAGTTGTTTGCACCAATATTAGCATATTTCCAAGTCCAAATGATGAAGCTTGGAAGAATAGAGTTGCAGCTTCAAATGGCTGTGGAGATTGATGGAAAACTGCATTGGATCAACAAAAGGACATTGGAAATAGGCTATTGGCATCGAGTATGACTGGTAGGCAGAAGACGAGCATGACTGGGAAGTAAAATAGGGGTTGGTACCGACCCATAGAGTGTGGTCGGTACCATCCATCACTTAGATGGTTTATGGGTCCTTTTGGCTTAGGTTATTGTGGCATTTGCCTTGCGACTTTGTTTATGCTAGGTTTCTGGACTCCTAGTATCTCTTTGGGCCTCCTACCTTGATATCTCCAAGTTTGACTTGTCCAAATTGTCCGAATACAATCTGGTTAAAAGATTGGATAACAATGTGATAAAAATGGATATTTTTAAATGCATTTCATTTTGGTTCCGACTTTATAGTTAAAATATAAATTAAATACCGTACTGTTATTGGCATTCTGAATCTTGATATCAAGGTTAAGGTTGGAGGGAAGGTGGTTTTGGGTTTTCTTTTTGAATTGCCCGTATATGACAAAATTATTGCAGGTTACCTATCTTTCACATGGTGTGCAAATATCTACGGTCGCTTAATTTACTGTTGCAATTTCTTTTGTTAGTCGAAAGACACGAATTTATATATATGGACTCTCGAATGTGTTCGAAAGTTTTATAGAGAAAACAAATCGAGTGTTATTATTACATATGTCGAAGTCGCCCTTACAAATGTCGTGGTGAACTTATTTCATACGGTACGTCATATTCTTTATGCATGACGTACATCGAAGAACATTCAAGCTAATTGCAAACCAAATTTTATTAAAAACAAATGACTGTTGATTGGTGATAAGGAGAACGTGGTGGAGGATGATGAAGGGAAACAAGAATATCAACTATTTTGTAACGTTTGGATAAGTGTGATTAACTCTTTCTCAGAAGAAGAACATCATCTAAATTTGAAAAAAATTGACTCGCACTAGAAAAAAACGGTAGCACATGTCCTAAAAAAATTGTTGAATGAATATAGAGAGATGTTTTTTTAATCTTGGCCAACAAAATAAAACCCTACAACGTGTCCAGCGTACGATGATAAATATAGCATATTTGAAAGAGCACGTCGCCGTTTGAAAATGCACTTGTATTCGGTGGCAAGTGGTTTTGTCTAGTGTATGACGAATGCACTTCTTTATGTGGAAAATGAACTGGTGACTTTTGAGTCTAGTACTTCAAGTACAATGCATCGATTCCGAGATAAAACTATGTTCAAAGAGCTTTTGAGATTTGTATCGCATAAAGCTTGGATTTGATATTAGTATAGCTGGGTAGATTTCGTGTATTGGTTCAAACATTAAGTCACGTGGACGTGTTTTATAGCAAGTATCACTTTAAGACTTTAGACTCCCATACGATTGGATTCATCTTAGTGTCATTGACTCATTATGGAAACAATTATCTTATACTTCTCCAACATTACATTGTTCAACTCTAGAGTTCCTTGAGTTGCCCAAAATTCAAGTCCTTAAAAAAGATGCGAAGAAGCTCAAAATAACTAGAGAGTTGTTATGCAAAGTGATCTGAACATGACAATGCTTCAAGTAATAACTAACATTTTAGAGACGCAGCACCACCCTCCCCAACCCAACACAAACATAGTATCAAAAGGAGAGACCTTCGAAAAAGATAAGTCAACTAAACGAGATCCTTCTTAGTTTGAAGATGTTGAATCATCATTGTCTTATGGTTTAAATCTCATTACAATTCGTTTATATAAAACTTGGGTATTAAATACAAAGTATACGAGAATAATCAAATTGATTTATATTATTTGATGCAGATGTATGAATTTACGAGGTTGTATATCACCGCTTTGGAGGATATGCCTCATGATGGTAATTGTGGTTATTAGGTTGTGGTTGGTCAACTGTGAACTACACGATTGAAGACCCGAAAATCCTTGTGAATTTTTATACAATTTGATGGTTGATAAGCTAATACTACATTCAGATATGTAAAAAGGGATGTGGGATGAATGTAGATATGAAGAATTTAAAAAGCAGATTAAAATGTGCAAATATTATTATGGATATTAAGTGCAAATGCTGAAATCGAGATTCATGATTGCATAAAAGATTGGTACAATTGTGGCGTTGGTAAGTATGCATATGAGTTGCTCATACGTTCCAACAATAGTTCCTGCGGAACCAAAACATGATGGTAGTTCATTAGTCATAGGTCATGGATTCAATCTCCAATTCCACCATTTTATTTATGAGTGCTCTGCTTTGCTTGAATACAATATCACTCTTATTAAATGTAATGGTAGTCATGGAGTTCGTAGATAGTTCACCAACTAAAATTGAACTCTCTGCCGCATTTTACTCCTTAATTCACATATTTTCATTGTTACGCAATATCAATGCAATGATTGGATCAACACCGCATAAACAAAGATTAACTAAGTACTTGGCTTTGGTGGATTCTCGTGAAAATAAAGGAACACTAGTTAAAGTAGAATAGTGTAATTGTAAAAAGGAAATCATTTTTCTTTTAAACCGTGGGTGTATGTAAACTTAGTTTATTTTGATTATATGAAAATGATGAATTCATGGTTTGCTGTCCACCTGTGCAGTTAAAGCGCTCGGTGGATTCAATGCGGTAGAGGTGCAAAAAGTCATAGCGGGGATGTAGCGAAGGTATAGCGGGATATATCGGATTACTCTAAAATAGCATATAAATCTCATACTTGTTGTTTTTACAAATATATAGATAGTAATTATGTGAAAAATTAACATTCAATTGAATTATAATTAATACAAAAATAATTTTAAATAAAAATATGTGCAAATGTATTGTAAATGAACGTAAAACTGTTATATAACTTAATTTAATTTAGTAGAATATTAGAGTATTATCATTTCTAAACATATATAAAAAATTCAATGAAATTAATTAATTTCATAATTTTTATAGCATATAAATATCATTTTTCAATCTAATTTTTTATAGAAGATATAGCGGAAATAGTGGAATATAGCGGAAATAATGAGATATAGTGGAAATAGCGGGGATTAAAGCGGAAAGACTATATGTTGGGGATATATGAAAAAATCGTAGCGGTAGGAATCCGCTATAAGATATATCGGAGTTATAGCGGGGCATTAACTGCACAGCTGTCCACTGCTCTAAAAAGTTTCCAAAGGGACCTATGGTCCCCGAATGGTTTGCCCCAATTCGACCGACCATTGCTGAAATAAATAAAATAGTATAAAACGAATGTCTGGGTAGGAGCAACCTGCCTTCCAACCATGAGTAAACAGTGGGCTTGGCCAACCCAAGTTGGGCCGGGCCTACAGACATACATGATCGATCCAACTTCCTAATCCAGGGTAATCCAGTGCATGGGATCCTTTTTAACGCAACAGAGACTTCCTTTTGTTTTGTTCCGTTGATAGGTGAATACATTTAAGAGCACTGCACATAAACGGTGCTTTCTATTTCACGACTACCATCAGTTAACAAGTCACATTTCATTGTTTATGGGCCACAATTATATCATGGGTTGCTTGCAAGCTACTATCAAGCTACTATAGCAAATTATCAATGTGATGATATACCATGCATATGGACATGTTAATTCATAGAAGAAGAATACATATATATGATGCAAAAATACGTACATCACCGAAAGAGAATGATGGCTCAGTTGACTGCAATAATTGCCACCTTTTTACAGCCAACAATTGCAGTACATCAATTTCGATAATAAAGTTTCTCATTGTGGAAAAGATATGACTATTTTATATCTTAAAAAACAAATTAAAGGTTGAAGGAAGTGGAAATTTGAAAAGGATTTTGAAAGAAGGGTCCAGTTATAGATTTGTTCATTTTCCTTTCGTTGTCAATATTACAAAATCTATATATTATGAAATCGAATCTTTAATTCTTTTTTTAAGTGTGCTTAATGATCAAACGATAGATTTCTCTTAAAGGAAAAAAGGAAAATGAAGTGCAAGTTGGAACATTGCTGAGGTCGCCATCTGTGCTCCATATTTAAATAGTTACGTGCTTAATACATCCTTATAATTAATATGAGCCACATAAAATAACGTATATTTTTATACACATGAAATGAACTATTGCGTCATGTTTGGATATGGGGTGCAAGGTTCTAATTAAGTGGAGATAATATTTTATCGACTTTACCCGTAAAAAAGCACATGAAGATAAGTTTTTCTTTTTCTGAAGTATTTGATGTTATCCAACATGCTGTTCTTTTGAATTTAATCTATTTATTTGAGTTTCTGTATATGTTCGTTGCAAAAGTGTAAGAGTTACCAAATTAAATGTTTTTTTTTTTTTGAAAACTCAAAGAACCCAACGGATCAGTAAATTTCTAAGAAGGGTATAGTAAAGTCGTCCGTTGATCGAAGCCCCGATACCCTCGGGTAAATTTATATAAGATAGGAAAACGCAGGTAGAAATCGAACACTAATTTAAAGGTTAGTGATGTACAAACAATGTTATTTATTATAGTTACGCTAGTTCAGTACAAGTGTATGCATACAAAGATAGATGGTAAAAGTTTGCTGGAGGATCGCTGTTCAAGTTTAACGTGTTAATTACAGCGTTTCAACAAACGCTGTTGAAAATACTCCAATATATGGAAAGAACGGGTCCCACACGTAATAGAGTTTGAGCTGGATATGACCACGCAAGATGGAAAGGCCTGTGTGAAAGTCACCGACTTTTTGGAGAGGACACGTGCCGTCTACTAGGAATGCATCACTTACATGAGACAAATCACGTGCATGCCTTAAATGCGTAAATTAATTTATATAGAAAATAGATCCACCTCTTGTTTTTATTCTTTTAAATGAAAAACCATTTTCAAAAAACATGTTTCAAATTACGTTTCTATTTTGATTTTGATAAATAATTTTTTTTCTTTTTGTTTACGAACTTGAATCTTGACATTAGCGCATTTTTCTACGATCAAAACAAATTTTCTATTTTTTTTAAGAAAATACAAATATTTGTAAGGACTCTATGAATACTTGCGGTTCATAAACTTTGAATATTTGCTAGATTCTTTACATATTTATAGAGTTTTAAGCAAATATCCTAAAACATAAAATTATTTGTTTTTTAAAATCGGCTTTTGAGAAAAGACAATTGTGTATTTTGAAACATAAGAAGGGTGTTTTACGGAACTTTCATAAATTTATTAGCTTATTTGTCCCTCTCTCATGCGAGCAAATAACATTTTTCATTGCAAAATAGTCTCAGTGGTAACAAGAAAACATTAATGCATCTCTTACTGAGCATCGGTTAATTTAATAAAATGTCAAAAATGACCACAAATGCTGTAACCATCCAAACATCTATTTTCTTAAGTTATTGATCAAAATATCTAAACAATGCGTCTAATAAACCACTCTCCAAACAATACGTCTAATAAACCACTCTCCAAACAATGCGACTAATAAACCACTATCTCAGAAGGATAACGCCTTGTCCACCATCACCTGTTCGTCTGCGTTATAGGTTGAAAATTCACTTCATCGAATTAATGCGGGTAACCGTTGAATTACAAAATTACATTTGGTTATTCAAACAACCCGAGGAAATTCACTCAAAATAAATTTATACTAAATATTTTTAAGCATCATCGGTGAGAGTAGTTGCACGGATTAGTCCAATCCAGGAATAGTCGGCCATGGTGAGATATTAGCAAATCATTAACAACGCCACAATAGGACAAAGTCAACTAGAGATCCATACACTCTTTGGGATTCATTACCATTTTCACAACTTACTTAAATTCACTCGAAATTAAGTCCATTAGAAGCCCGACTCGCTCCTTTAAATACTCGAAGAGCATCTCCAACAATAAGTTGAATCTTACAAAATTGAAGATATGCACTAATATTTGGTTGCAATAGAGGCTGCATAATATAACTGGTTACATTTGAGGACGAAATGGTTGTGAATATGTAATATCCTTGGCGTTTGTTGAACAGACATCCAAGCCTGGAATGTGTGTTCAACAAGCACCTCATATAATTGCTAATGAATTATGCGAAAATTTAAAGTTGTTCAAGCACTTGTTCAACAAACGTCTAAGCTTTAGGCGTTTGTTGAACAAACGCTTGAACCCATCTTCTGTTGGAACATTCAACCGCTTACAAAATTGAAGTGTGTATTTTGTAATATCTGCACCCACGACTGTTGGAGATGCTCGTGTTTATGAAAATAGATCTCTAGTAGAAAGTTAATCCACACTGAACCCAATACTCTGTCGTTTCCAAAGCTATATTTTTTAACTCCTTCTCCCTCCTCCATCAAATAACTTCGTATATTTCATTATATGTTTATAATTTACTTATAAACTTGTATGCGTTAAACATATAAAGTTCGCTTGACAATGGACATGAATTTTCAAATTTAATCGCTATAAAATTAGCTCGTCGATTATTTTCAACTTATATAGATATTATTAACCAAACGACTAAAATAACTAAACTACCAAACCTTAAGATTACATTCAGAGAATTTGAGGACTACTTAAAAACTACTCGCCCATGATTGTTAGCCCAATTTTGAAGTAAACAATTTGATACTTTTGTTTTGAGCCTCCACTTCTCATATCGTTTCAAATGTAAGACTAGAAGGTCAATGTGCTACCAAAATAATAGAATTATGGAAAATCACTCAAAAATTAACGACATCGTTATCGAGGCACTTGATCCTTTAATCTTGCTCTAGGAGTATCGAGAAAATTGTTCAAATAACAATCACTATGTAAAAAGATCTCATGGAGTTGCAAGGTAAGAAAGGCGATTTTATGAGAATATTGTTTGAAGAATTAGTCTTTCATAGTCCCCGCAACCAAATAGAAGGAAAGCTACAACCAAAGACACATTTTGTGAATTTTACATGAATTCCATAAACAAAGACGGTTTAAGCTTCAATGTGAAAGAAAAGTGATCCCACCTTCAAGTGATGTCCAATTCATGAGTGACCCAAAATGTCACTAGGATTTACAAAGCCCCATGGATACCCAAGTGAAAATTTATGAAGAAACTCAAGATATTCATTCGAGACTTAGAGTGACACATAGACAAGGTCATTTAGGCTTTCGAATGACACTTTATAAAGACCCCAATTTCGTAGTAGTTATACATATGTAGTTAAATGAGACTAATGTTAATAAATGCGATTTTAGAATATTTTACATATATCGGTAAAGAAGATTAAAGTCAATAATGTAACCGGAAAATATATTATTAATAACCAAATTTATATATGCTAAAAATTGTGAAGGATTATCAAACACATATTTGTGTTAAGCAAAGGAACCAAGCCAGTTTGTAGCAGGTGGAATTTATAGATTTCAAAAGTTTCTATATTTGGATCATAGTGGGCTTATGAAGTTTAATGGTTTTCACTAGATCTAATTAGTTATTAATAAAATCATATTCTATTTATCTTTATTTTACATTTGTTAAATAATCATAATAATTTATTCAGCTAAATATTTTAATTTTGAATGTATCATGTGTACATTCAGTAACAACGTAACATAACATAATATAAAAATAGTATGTATATATATATTGGAATTTATATCTATTTTATATACATATATTTTATACTTACGCAAACATATAATAAAGTCACATGTCTTTCGGGAATATGAATGTCTTAGTATATACATATGTTTGTATATACTACAATATATGTATTGTATACATATATTGATAGTACCATATACACGCACATATAATTTAGACATATATATACATGTACGGGATATTTTACTGCCACTTATATATTAATATATATACATACAATTTTGAAAACAAATCTTCATAAAATTAGGAATTTATAAATAAAAGAAAACTAGAAAGATGAAGATAGAAATGAAATTTGTGACGCCCCACCTTTATACCCACGCTAACCAAGAACACTACGGTGTAGTGCTGTCAATTAGCACGGAGAATAAGGCTGTTGAGGAGCGACCATCCATGTAACTTCTTTGTGCGAGCACCGATACGTCAGATAGAATAGAATGCATATCTTTTAAGGAGGAAATCCGACATACCGATACAAACACAAAGCTATCACACGGTGGCTATATATAATCTTCGGAAACAAACATAGAAATAAACGTAACATAAATCAGTCACAGACAATTCATATCACAGAGGCGGAAATAGATATGAATATAACACATGAAAGTGTACATCAGAGTAGTGGTCAAATAAGATCCACAATAACACAAAAGAATAGATACAAGTGCAAGACAACAGAATATGTATACATCAATGAGTCTCAATCTCAAATGTATACGACAAAAACTACTAAACTAGAGTAGTTAGCCAAAAGTCAGATGATGGCTCCAAATAGGAAGTCATGAGGAAGCACCTGTAAAATCTCAGTCTGACCCGAGTATTATTTAAGAAGAAAATAATAAACGGATCAGTCTAGCTATAATTATCGGATAAAATGAGATAGAATATGAGATATGATAATAGAACGTATGATAACAAAAAGGTGTCATACTATGATAAGTATACATTAGAAATCCCACAAAAGTCATACAATATCTCAATAATCTCAAAACAGAGAAAAGAACGTCATATTCTTAATTTAATTCACCAAGCCACAATAAAATGACATACTCATCAATGTCAATGGTAAAAGCTGGTGAAACATAAATTCCAGAAATCAATAATTAGAAATCCAGAAATCACTAGAAAAGGATGGCCAATCCCATAAACTGAACATCGACGCACCTAGAAAGGTTCGCCCCATGTAAAGTCTAGCATCGATACACCTAGAAAGACGTACCCCATGCAAAGTCGAACATCGACGCACCTAGAAAGATACGACCCATGCATAGACGAACATCATAAATAAACATCGACGCAACTAGAAAGATACGCCCCATGTAATGTCTAGCATCGATGCACCTAGAAAGATACACCCCATGCAAAGTCGAACATCGACGCACCTAGAAAGATACGACCCATGCATAGACGAACATCGACGCACCTAAATAGATACGCCCCATGCCCCGACTTATTGAGCCGATTGCTCCACGAAGTAAATAAACATCGACGCACCTAAATAGGTACGACCCATGCGAGAAATAAACATCGACGCACCTAAATAGATACGACCCATGCGAGAAGTGAGACGAAGCTCAATAAAACGAGGAACAGTCCTCCACGTGGACAAAGAGACATCGCACATTGCTAGTCTAAACCATAAAATGATCGTCATCGATCATAAAGAAGTGTCAATTACACTAAGCTAGTAAATATAAGAGTTTAGCTTCATGTCCCATAACCACTTGCTTAACTCAAATATTTACGAACAGATTGTAGATCTGCACTAGAAAATTGTCACAAGAGTTTCAATATGTGTGAATCGAAATCACACCAATGAGGTATAGACTAACCTTGAAGATAAAGAGATATGTGTGAATCGAAATCACACAAATGGTGTCTAGTCTAACCTCGCAAACAAAGAGACATCGCTCAATCGCTAGTCTAAATCACAAGAATGATCATCATGATCATAAGGAAGTGTCGATTACACTAAGCTAGTAAATATAAGAGTTTAGCTTCATGTCCCATAACCACTTGCTTAACTCAAATATTTACGAACAAACTGTAGATTTCCACTAGAAAATTATCATAAGAGAGTTTCAATCGAACAAGTCCAAAAATTAACCGACGAAGTGAACGCAAGCGTTTCATACCACTTGTTTTGCTAAGCCGTTTAATTATATTTTCTCATACGAATGAGGTAAAGGTTTGTATATACTAGTAGATTGGAAAACAGTTTTATAAACGAGTTTGATATTGAAAATAGAGTTGAAATCATTTTGATGAAAGAGTTTTGATATTTACTACTAGTATTGAAACCTTTATATTTTTAAAGTGACAAGTCATAGAAGTGATTGTAGAAACAATCAATTATAAAAGTTCACATTCGAAGACGTGAATAAAATCCAAAGAAATCAATTCCCAAAACCATCAAAGTAAGAAATTCTGATGAATGTTTTTCAGATAAGATTTTCCTACGCAGAGTTGTACGGGGTTCGACCTGCCCGGTCAGGTCATGGGGGTCCAGGGGGCAGGGCCCACGGCGGGGTGCGGGGCAGCGCCCCGTCAAAACGGTACGACCTAAGTGAAGGCAAGCGACCTCGTGAAGCCAAACGACCTAAGAGGAAGGCGGGTCGAGCGACATTCTCAAAAATCCCGAGAAGAAGTCATCAATGAAGAAAATAAATGATAACGACGAATCATATAACCTTGAATCGATAGAAATTGGAATCTCGAGATAAATAGGCAAAAGCAAGCAAAGTAGAGCCGCTCACAGGCACCAGACGTCTGAGGTAAATGCTCAGACGTCTGCAGGAAGTTTCGGGAACTTCCTGAAACAGACCCCAGACGTCTGAGCATACCTGCAGACGTCTGGTGTCAGGCTGAAACTGTTTTTCAGCCTAGTGGGAGAGCAAACTCCCCCACACTTTCACCCGATCGAGCAATGGACTTCGGGGCTTTTTGTCAATCGATAATACGGCTCTATAGGCTCCGATTCACAACCAAAAACATGTTCACAAATCAAAGAAAGGAGTTTCAAAGTTTTGACTTCAAAACATCAAATATTGAAACATTCGCCAAAGCAATTCAAATCAAAAGCAATTGAACATGAAATAGAGTTAGGAATTCATACCCAACATCAAGTATGGTTATAGTCATAGATGTGAGATAAAAATCTCACCTTTTAACCCAAACGAATGAAGAAGATGCTATGGAGCAATGGCAAGAGCAATTACTCTTCAATTCCAACTCAACAAGCTTGAATTCAAAGCTTAAAAAGAAGAACATTCCCAAAGTTAGGTTTAGGAATTTCTGAAATCAAAGAGAGAATGTGTTGGAGAAGAAGGAGATGAAGCTTACCAATGGGTTCTCTTTGAATTTGAAGCTAGAACAAGAATTTGCAAATGGAACTAGGGTTTTGTAATTTCTAATTCCTCTTCCTCTCCACCATTTTCAGTTTGCTTGAGGAAATGAAATGAAATGGGAGTGAATGGATGAAGAGTTAGAGAGCTAGGGGGGTTAAGTGCTGAACCCAAACCCAAGTCCAAAGTGAAAAGTGGCAAAAATTCCACTAACTCCAAACATATCGAAGCTTACACTCAAAAAGATCGCAAACGACATTTTGAACTCAATGGAGGTGGTCTCGAGTCCTAATTCGACTGTTTGCAAAAAGTAGCTTTTTGGACATCAATCCGATTAACGATGAAATATTTAAATAAAATATTTAAATATAAAATCGATAAATATGCGGGTTGTTACAAAATTTATGCTAGATTCAGATATAATCAAAACCGAGTTAAAGGATAATAGCATAAACATGTTAATCCCTTTTTTCAAACACTATTATGGTAAATACTGTATAAAATTTCATACTTAATCACAAAAAAAAACTCTTAAAATTGCAGATCTGAAAATACACACACTGACCATAAAGAAAAATTAAACTTTTGTCACAATTTAATGCATTGTTCCGATGACACAATTAATTCAACAACACACATGTATTTATATACATATGTATATGTGGAAAAAATGAGATTTAATTTTCAAAACATATACTTGAGAAAGTAATGCAATTGATTAGATTAATTTAAAACAAATTGATATAACAAAAGGTTCGACATGATATTAGTTTACAATTAATATGATTTGATAATTATATACATATATACATGATTCAGTTAATCAAAATATTAACACCTTGATAATTAAAAAATTAAATCGAAGCACGAATAATGAATTTTATTGTAGCAAATCAGATATACAACAACAAACAATCTTAGAACCAATGGACATGAAAATCAAACTTGGAACTCAAATGTGTCAATCATAAATATGTTTTAATTAGACAACTAATTAAGCAATTGCGATGATAAAAAAATTATAATAAAATAAATCTGTAACAACTAAAGATTTCATATCCACTCAAAATTATATCAACACTCAAAATAAGAAAACATACATAACGTGTATTTTGCATTTAATCACGATACACATAACAATTTTAAAATAAATTCAAAAGTGGCAATGAATACACATGGATGTGAACTAAATTAGATCTAAACATCTTGAATGAATTTAAGATGAAAATCAAACTTGAAATGCCTTTCCCTTTGTAACACCCTGATTTGAGATTTCTCCTCAGATCTCTAAGTAGATCAACATCCAGTTTTGCAAGTTAAGGATGAACCACTTTTTTTATTTTATGCTTTTCATTTGTTTCGGAGTTGTATTTTTCAGAGAATGGAGGAAGTAATTTCGGTCATGGCAAGTGGGAATAGAGCAAGAAAAAAAATTAAAGTAAGATGATTTATTTTAGTGAAAGAATAAAAATATTTTATATTCTCTCTTTAAAACTTCCACTTTTAATTCTCAATTAATTTTCAGTCATTTCATATCCCTTCCTCTCTCTAGCATGGCAGGCTACATCATTCCATCATATGGATAGTTATTTCCAAAAGCTTGTTAGACAATTAACTATATTTAAAATCCATTTAAATATATACGATATCGTACATTGATACGCGCATATATAACTTTTATATATACACAAAAATAATTAATGACAACACCAACTCATCAAATAAATTAATAATAATAAATATTTCTCAAATATTAATTAATTAATTTACAATATTTTTTAAATTAATTAAATCGTGTGGATTTTCAAAGAATTCACAAATATGGTTGCGAAACTCAAAGTGTGAAATCAACCAGCGATTAATTTTGAACAATTCAAATATTGACGTTCACATGCCACCTTAGCTAGTGGTGTGACGGTTTGGCCGAATTCATTGCTTACAGACTTTTTAAATAAAATCATATTTTATATTTTCTTAAGCGATACCTTTTAGCAATGAATATATACACATATTCTCTTCGTCAATAACGTTTCACTTCAGGATTTATGGAATTTGGTTTTGGTCAAAATTCCAACGTTATCCATATTCAACTTTATTAGTCCTTAAACAAAGTTCTTGGTCCAACAATAATATTTAATATTAACCATACTACTCTGGTAAGTAGGCTAACTATAGTTTACCGTGATACTACCTCATATAATTGCGAAAACGAATTCTTCACTGAATAGTGTTTCATCACCAATGCTTCAACTTTGACCCAACTATAGTCGTTTGATGGATGTCATGCCATAATTTAATTATAATCAAAGTGGAGTATTCACATTGAAGTTCAACAATATTATCAAGTCGAGAGAATTGTGTGATATCGTTACTTCGAGATTTTTCCGTTTAAACTTAGCGTTAACAAAAATGAAACTCTCAAATGAATCATTCAATAGTTATCCAATAACCATTAATATATAACCCCTTGATGTCTCCAACAACCATGAGTAATAAACTACCTAACATTTAGAGAGCATTACGTATTCTGGTTTCAGCGGATATATCGATAACCATTCTTGAAACATATCGACTGGGAATATTTAAAATAAAATGTATATTGTGATGAATTACTCTCGGTTGCAACTATTTTCCACTACAATCACATAGCATTTCATTTAAGTATTTTATTTATTTATATACTTAAAATTAATGAATTAATTAATTATATCATTATATAACAAAATATATAATAGAAATCAAGTACCTTTACTACAAACCAGGTCGGTCATAGAGTTACATATATGTAACAAATTACACGATTGCCCCTAGAGCATACCCATAACTCTATTAATCTTCCACTTGCACTTGGGGTCAATTATAAGACCTTATTCCCATTCCTTCGATTAGTTTTCTCAAAACTGATCAAGCTAGTCCCTTGGTGAGCAGATATGTTATACTGTCTTGACTATTTACTTTGTCAATTAAATCTCTCCGATGTTGATAAACTGCTTTTATCATGTGGAATTCTTTGGAGCATGTTTCTCGACTTCTAGTAAGCTCTATATTCTTTTGTGACCTGTATTGTAGGATTATTATTGTATAACAATGTTAAGTAATTCTCGATGTTTGGAATCACCCCCATCTCAGTTATAAATTTATGCATTATACAACGTTTGTCATAGTGCTATGTTATTTTAGGCGTGGTGTGCTTAGCCTTTTGGTCAGCCATAACTTTTCATTTGGAACAATTTCAACTTAAAGCTCTTTAACTAAGATTGATCATGAATTTGGAATTGACATACTATACTCGATATCACTTATGAACTTTGAGTCCGAATACTTCTTTATAAAGATTTCGTTGTTTCTATATCAAGTATTTAGTATTTCGTAAATATTCGAGAACACTCTAGATTATCATTTACTGATCTTAATTCAGATTTGATACTTGCTTTCATATCAAATACATAAAAAAAATGCGATATTGTAGACAACACGACATGTAAGATAATTCCTATTACCAGTGCATAATAAATCCATCTTACATACTCTGTGTTAAGCATTTTGATACGATGTCTATGTATTCATTTGAAACATTCCCAACATCATGTTACACTAATTATTGAAGATGTACTTTCAAATTCAATATTGGAATTAAACAACCGAACAATCATGAATTTAACATGGGTACATCATTAATAAACATAAATTTGTTGTTTACTTCTAGTTTTTAGAATTATTCTAATACCTTTATAGTTCTTACTTACAGACATATGCTTCCTATGATTTCTAACTGAAATTCAAACCGTTTATTTTTCTGTCAAAATATTTGTTCAACTCTGATGGTTGTTGAACAATATTTTTGTATTGGTTCTTGGATCCTATCCGAAAACCTACAAATTGAGTATCGCTCCCATCGACTTCGAGACATTTTGGTTATTATGTGCAACATATTATTCTAAATCATTATTTATAATTTCTATTTCAACATATATGTAATAAAATTCAAAATCATACCGAGCGATACTTTTTTGAGTAAAATCTAAATTAACTCAAGCACGCTGAAAATAAACATGTTACGTTAATGTGATGCCCCGCCCCGAGACCCACATTAACAAAGAGCATTACGGAGTAATACCGTATGTTAATGTGGAGAATAGGGCTGGTTAGGAGCGACCATCCGTAAGCTTTGTCTTAATCATGTATTGAATATGTCGATTGGGTGCTTTAATTTTTTTTTTCTTTTACCTTTCTCAAGTGGATCGACATACTCAATAAATGTTTAACACAAAACTACGGTGGCTAACGGATCTATCAGAACAAAATATAACAACAACAAATATAACAGATCGCAGAACAGCATTCACACATATATACAGATACATCATAGTACACTACATAGTGATACAACAGTGATGGTACATAAACCACAATATATACATCGAGTCAAAAAGAATAAGTACATATCAGAGTTCACAAAATACAACAAGACCACACAAAAGATGACCAGCATCAAAAGAAAGTAAGAAAATCCACAGCGGAAGCAGCATAGCGGTAGTCTACAGTAGGTGTCTAACTTGAAACAACTCGGTCTGACCCGAGTATATAAAATACATGGGTCAATCTAGCTTAAATAAATTGATTGATATATGATGGATGAAGTATAGGGATAAATGATAATATTTCTTCTCAAAAGAGAAGAAGCAACACTAAACATACATATCAACTACCAAAATATAATATGAGAGTTTCTCAAAAGAGGCAAGTTCAATTACAACATCAATTAGTCACAAATATTCGCCTCATACCATCGGCATTAACAACAAACAATATAATGGCGTCCATCAAACCATAACTTCTAAATAGGAAATCACAAATCTCAAATAAACGCCAAAGGATGGCAACCACAAATCCCAATATGTAGAACTCGGTTAAGAGTTCAAAACTCCAAAATGTAATCACCATATAATAAATCTTCAAACGGCTCAAAAGGCCCAATAATCTCGAAATGGCGAAAACATTTGGAAATCACAAATAAATCATAAAATATCACAAAAGATGCACGTGCTTATCAAAATGGCCAAAGCCCGCCAAGTACTATATCACAAATAGGGCGCCAAATACGACCCGAAGGCCAAACATCCCGAAGGACAAACAGCTAAAAAGCCCAAACGACTCGAAGGTCCAGTACTGGCAATCAACCCGAAGGTCCATAAAAATGTGTATAGCTTCAAACGAACAAGTCCAGAATTAACCGAAAAAGTAAACGCATTTGTCCCATACCACATGTTTTACTAAATCGTTTAAATCTCTTTCTTATACGCTCGAAGAGTTCAAAAACGTGTATTTTATATAGAAAATACATTGTTTCGAGAAAACTAGTTTTTAAAACAATTTTTGGAATCGTTTGGAAAACAAACCTTTGAAATTCTCTTTATTATAGAGAATATATATTTTTAATAGCTTTAAAAATAATTATAAATATTGTAAAATATTTATTTCGAAAGCTATTTTATCATAAAAATCATTTCAAAATCGTTTTTAAAAACACATGCTCGAAAACAACAAAAATCACCGAAAACGCCATAAAATCGGCATATGAAATCGTTTCGAAAACACGTCAATCTGGAGTACGGATCAACAATAATGTTGGCTTACCTATTGATAGGTTAAAGCCCTTCAAAACACCCTATAATATCACAAGAATTGGTTACAAGAGTCACTGGAACAAGTAAAGCAAGCAAAACAGTGCATAGGTAAGAAAAAAACAATTTGGACATAAACAAAAGCATGAGTCGACCCGAGAAAAGTCCATGGTCGACCTTGGGGAGGCATGGGTCGACATATACATGCCTTAGGTCGACCCTAGGGTCGACTCCCAATGCCTCTGGGTCGACCTATGGTCGCGAGAAGCTACAGGCAATTTTGCATGTCTCAAACCCAACTTTGTGCATCGATTTCTGGCACTTCCAAGATGATTTAGACTATGAAATTTGACATGCACAAACAACTACACATAGACAACAATCCGAAGAAATTCCGGCATGAATTCATGACAATAATAGAGATATATGAGCACAAAATGAAGGACTATAGAACATTTACTTACTGTAAACTTTCCAGCAACAGATTTTGTTTTACAGTAAGCAAAAATCAACAATTTCCAACATACAAACTTGTTTTAAGCTAGATTTATGAGTTGTAAACTCACCTTAGCACAATTTTTGAGCAAACTTGGGGAAGA
Source organism: Allium fistulosum (assembly GCA_030737815.1). Classification (NCBI taxonomy): domain Eukaryota; kingdom Viridiplantae; phylum Streptophyta; class Magnoliopsida; order Asparagales; family Amaryllidaceae; genus Allium; species Allium fistulosum. The sequence continues at coordinate 15,969,714 of JASFAW010000014.1, forward strand.
TGGAAGCTTTTTCCTTTGATTTAGCTTTAGGAACCTGAAAGAAAGTGAATACACAGACATGCAACAAAGAAAGAAATGTTACAGACAACCCATTTCTCAAAATCAAAAAATAGATAAGATAATTTATAATTTTGGTATTGATTACCTGCTACTCTCTTTAATTTGCTAATTTTTCCTTTGATTTCCCTTTTGATTTTGCTTAATTTTGAAGCTAGATTTGAAAATTAAAAGAAGGCAACCATTTTCTTTTTTTGGTTTGTTTTAGGAAGACAATAGAATGAGAAGAGGAAGTGTACGTACAGTACAACCCCTTCCTCCTTTGATTTTCTTAGAGAATGGGTTTTGGGCTAACCTATTACCCAAAAGCCTATATGTTATTACTTAATTAAAATTTAACCAAGTTAACTCATGTTAATACTTTATCTCACCATATTAAATTCTAATATTTCATTAAAATTAATAAAAATCAACATTTGGCAATAATTTCCAAAATTATTGCATTTTAACAAATTAAAACCATAAAATGCTCATTTTTATCCCCGAACTAACCTAATAAAGTTTTTAAAACTTTATTTTCAACATTTAATATTTATTTCAACAAATTAATGTTGAATTAAATTCTTTTATCTTTATTTAATTCAATCAATTAACTACCAAATCAACATAATTCCATTATTCACAATTTATTACCAACCAAACCATCTTAATTCTAATTTATTTTACCAAAACTCATTGTTTATCTAGAATAAACAATTTTAACAAATTTTCATCTCCAATTTATTCTATTCCTCCATTATTAAATTATAACCACCGTTATAATTTAATTTCACAGGTAATCACCAAAACTAGGGTTGTTATAGTTAATTTCAATAATTGAACTTTACGATGTTATTCTTATTAACACAGCTTGCTATATTCCAATTACATTGATCTTTTCCTTAAAAATACTTGTATGGCTAACCTACCATGACCTTTTGGGTACCATTACAAAAATCATATTTTGATATGTACTTATAGTCTATTTCGGATTTGTGCATTGCGCCATATAGCAGAGTTAACACTCTTAGTGGCTTATTTGACAATTGGAGAAATTATTTTTTGATAGTGGTATGAAACTCATAGTTTCTCTTCAACGCGCGAGTGTTCTTATTAGATATTCTAACGAGTCTTGCCTATTATTGCTTGGTTAATTTCATTTATTCCTTCGTAATCAATTTTACCTTTAGATCATATCCAAACTCATTTTACTACCAATAACCTTTGAAAGAAATTTCTTCGCTATGAAATTGACGATTCTTGAAACTATATTATTTTTTAGTATAATATAATAGTCATTCAGAAACATTTTATGAATTGCCTTTTTGTGTGTATATATATTTGATTTAGTTCCGAGTTAATGAAAATTTATGTTCATAACATGAGTTGTTCAATCAGTATTGGTCTACCCCAAATTTCTTTAGGGAGATCCATTCAAGATCCCTCATGAACAAATAATATGTGCAACCTCTCTACTTACATAATCTATCAACTCCTTGATCTATGATATGTGGGGTTTTTTTCATAAATTTTTATCTTGTATGATCTCGTAACTATGCTTTGGATGAAATTAATTTTAACATATGTACTTAATCTTAAGTACACATCCTAACAAAAAGAAGTTAACTCATCTTCACTCATTATCAATTGTTCTCTGTCTAACATAGTTCGATTATGATACCTCGTTATGTATTATGAGTAGGAGTGTCTTTTGAGATTGAATCTTATTTGTCTTTAGGTACTTTTTGTTAGGAAATCAATTCTATGGTTTCGATGATAACAACTATACAATGGAAATCGAATGTACATATATATCTATATTTATAGATAGTTGATAGAGTAACGTCACCAAAGAGATTAAAGCAACACTCAAGAGAAGAATCAAAAGACGTCAAATCAGTAGAGATTGAAGAGAAATAGGACATGCACAAGATAAAGCAACATGCACACTTTCAGACGTCTGAGAGCACTATCCAGACGTCTGAATGATTCCTCTGGTTCATAATTCAGAAGCAATCAGACGTCTGGTTACCAACGTCAGACGTCTGAAAAGTACACAGGCTTAAAACAGATATGAAGACCAGACGTCTGAGGTTACTTTCTAGACGTCTGATTCGAGACTCGACTGTGCATTTTCAAAGCTCAATTGCCACATTCGAAAAGACACATCCACTTCTCTTTGTCGCAACTCTTCATCACCATCAGAAGCGACTTTACGGAGATTACAACAGATGCAACTATACAAGAAAACTCCTCATCACTATAAATAGCATCAGGAATTCAAGAGAAGATATTAATCTAACTTACTTACACTCTTATCTCTTGTACTCTGATTTATTCCTGATCTATAAGCAATCAACTACCTGTAATTAACCCTTCCATATATACAGAACTCCTCATTCAGATATTCTCTAGATAGATATATATTGGAAGCACTTTTGTACTCAATAGTCAACATCCGTGTTACAGAACATATTCTTGACAAAGAAACTCTGCTATTGTAAACCTGTTCCTCCGGGTTAAGCGAGGGTTAGTTGAAAGGAAATTCCGAAGAGGAGCTTCGGGACTGGACGTAGGACGGGAGGTCCGAACCAGTATAAAATACCGGTGTGATTATTTTCATTTACTTTGCTACTATCAGTTATAGAGTTATATTATATAGTTAGCTGTTTATACTTGCATATAATCTATACGATCCACTCATATAGACTTTCACTTTTAGGATCCTTTCCAGCACACTCACCTATTCGATCAAATCAAATATTTATTTTCTTTGCATGTTATGTTTTTCTACTTTTGTTTTATTTTCAATGAACTTACCATAAATACACAACTCATGTATCAAATACACATGTTTATTTCTATGATATTTCATTCATGAATTTAATGAAGCAGGTGGAACCTTTTTGGTATCATTAGACTTTGAACTGCATACATCTATATGTGTAAATCTAACGAGTTCATTAACTCTTTTGTCGCTCCCAGTGAATAGGTGCTACGCCCTTAATCTTTTAAGATATGATTAATCAGTACATATGATCCATGATCGTATGATTATTAAATTATTTCTAAAAAACGTGGCTTAGTCCATAATTCTAACATAATTGTAAGGTTTGGTATTTTCTAATGCTTCACTTTTGTTATAAAGACTATTATTATAGATTTATTTATAACGAATATTCATGGTATTTGTATCAAAGTAAAGCTATATCTATTTTTTAATCAATACTGAAAACAACTATTATATCATAAATAATATTTGGTATATTTACGAAAACAACTTTCAAAACATAATCCGTCTATTAAGAAGTATATGGTATGCTCCCACTATTTCTGGCATTACTATACAGTGTACGAAATACGAAGATCCATTCAGTCACTTATTATGGGATTTAATTTCATGCACCATAACTAGTTTACAGTCGAGGGTTTCAGATTAAATATCTTGAACTTCAAGAAATAACTCTAATGGAAAATAATTTTCTATATGAAAATACATTTGGAATAAAAATCACATTTCTCATTCCATATTAAGTAGCCTAAGTATTTTATACAATTCTCATTTCCAATCCCTCTTCATGATACAGAGATGACCATTCACCCTCTTCATCCTAATTGTGTCTAAGTTATATTCACTCTCGTAAATTCTCTTTCCTTTCCAAATGTCGAATAATTCAAAAAAAGAAACTCTTACTATAAGATCATAATGAACTCTTTACGATCGTTCAACCTTAACATTTAAGGATATATAATAAGTTGCACTACATAAAATGATCAAACTGACATTTCAATTATCAAAGTCCTATGTACATCTTGTAGCTCTTGGTTTAATGCCACGTCTAACACAATAAGGTCATTATTGTAATCAATTGTATCAAAAATATACGATCTTGCACTATGGTTTACTTGCTTATTTTTAATGAACTAATTTTATCGAAATTTCATGCATTACGAATAGTGACTATTCACCATATAACATTCACTCATGCTGCATCTTCTCTTTCACTTGCTTCACTCTTCATATATCTTCTTTCCTTTATATCTTCATGTGACATGGATCTAAGAAGGCTCTTTGGAAGTCTCCACAGGAGCCTGAACAAACATCACTCTATCTCTTCACCCAGGGAATCCTTTCGATAGCATGAGAGAGAACGCTTAAGAGAAGACCCGGTGAGTCCTAAGAAGATTGAGATGGAGGGGGGATGGGAGGGTGACGCAGCGGATTAATCAAAACAAATGTAGATCGATGAATGTAGTATTTGGTGGATTGGAAGATACTGAAATGCCCAAATTCGTTGATCCGAAGATACCGAATTCTAGCTATCCCGAACTCGTTGATCGCGCATGATACCAGGTTCAAAGATCTTCAATTCTTCAAGCGTTGATCAAGCGCACTTGATTCCGTGAATCGGCTTCTGCAATCATTGAATCGAGCGCACTCGATTAACCGAAAGAGGAGATAGGAGATTACACTCAACTACCAATTGGAATGAAAGCACAAAGCTAACAAAAGAGAATTTTATTCAAAAATCAACAACCTATTACAAATGACTCCACTTGCCTATTTATAGGCTACAACACGCAAAGCAGAAAAAAATACAACTCCTAAGTCGGTTCCGACTCATCACTTATGCGACTTACGACTTAGCACTCCTTCCGACTTACGACTCAGCCAAAGCACACGACTTACAAGTTACAGACGACTTAAAAAAAAAGGCGACTCAACATACATGTATATTACAAATGACTCAAAGAACTACATACGACATACGACTCAAAAGATACGACATATGAAACAGACGTCATACGACTTAAGAAATACACACATTAGTACATAGCGACTTAACAATGCCACGAGTTAACAGATGACGACTTAACAAGCAACACAACAACATCTTTCCGCGACTTAAGAATCAACGGTTTAGATTAACTCAGCAGAGAAAACAACGGCAACAAGCTTCAGCGACTTAAAGACATGCGGCATCCCAGATCAACGACTTAAGGAAATCAATGGCAGAGATTAACTCGGCAGAGAATCAACGGTTTCCATCCTCAGCGACTTAACTCCTGACTCGTTAGGTCGTTCACGAGACTTAACTAAGTCGTAACTCGGTGATGACTTATCACCTGTTCCGTTAAGTCGTTCCCAGCACTTGCTCCTATAGCTTTTAGGTCGTAACCCAGCACTTCCCTTAGGTCGTAACCCGGTAAGTCTTCCTGGCGACTTAATATGTTTGATAATCTGCACCTCTCCACTAGTTAGGCCTTCCACTCTCTTAAGTCGGTCATGACTTAAGTCTCCCATCATGTTAAGTCGGTCGCTTATGTCTTCTGCTTCCTTGAGTCGGTCACGACCCATAACTCCTTCCATAAGTCGCGTACTATGCCTTCATTCCTGGCCTGAGCTACATCAGAGGAGATAAATACAACTATGATCAGTATAAGCGCTTAAGCTCGCCCCATGTTCCAAGCTCCTACCAACCAAGGTATCCATCTCCATCGCGTCATCCTGTTGACTCCTGTTCTGATAAGAGTCATTCTCCTTCAAAGCGTACTCCTCCACTCCATGAGTTCTCCCTCACGGTCGTTCTGCGATCTGCTTCCGTCCACTCTTGGTCTCTCATCTTCGTCCATAAAGGGAAATAATATTCCGGCACCTAAGCGCCTCTATGCTAATCAACAACTTCTCCGACACCTCTTACCACTTCCTCTACCGATCGTCCTCGGTGTCATGATAAGGGGACTGCTCTTCCCGTTACAATGTTCACCAATCCACTCTTCTCTGTATCTAATGCTTCAACTAGATCGCCTTGCTATCTCGAAATGGACCTCATTAGTATAAAATTCTTATACAATCTCAATGAGGTCCAGGTTGACATGGTTAAAATCGCTTATGAGGCCTTGAATATTCTAAAGTACCGATGTGACTCATATGAGAAAGTGGCAAAACACTTGAGCCACATCAACCTGGTCAACTGCACTCTACTAAATTAAAGGAAGGTCATTTAAAAAAGAACGAAGAATTAATAACTGCCTTAGATAAAGAGATAGTCGATTTAAAGAGGAACATAGAAGAGGATAACAAGGCTTAGGTCAATAAGAAAGAGACCTTAAGAATGTCCAACCGTGAGATCAGAATCAAAGTGATGGAAAAACAACTCGAGCAAGCATACTCACGCAACGATGAATTGGTTAAAGAAATGTTAAAACTCAAAGCCAACGTCAACAAATATGATGCCAAGCTTATTGTGATAAAGAAGGAAATGACTTAGATTAGAGCGAAACTTGAACCGTCCAAGTTAGAGCCAGAAAGGTATCCATGATTGATTTCGAGATTGAAAAGCTTAAATCCACCGTATCTGATCTTCAAATTGAGCTGGCTCAAACCCATGTCGATATGGAAGCCATTGTTAGAGATGTCAAGGCTAGTGGAATTGACTAGTTAAAGTGACTACATTCATTCTATTGGCTACATTTTTGAAAGTTTTCTCCATATATTCAATATCAGTGATTGGTGCAACTCCCCATTTTATTATTACACATCCTAATTCATGTAAGGAAGAAATTAAAAATTGACATAATGACAAATGTATAAAACTTACTAAAATTATAAATAAGCTTGTTCGACCTTGCCACACTCTTCATCAGCAAAAATAGTGTTTCGAGTGACATCCTAACTCGCTCCGGTTTCCACTTCGAGCTTTTTCCATCTTGCAATCTCTTTGCGCTTAGCGTTCAACTTATTCCTCATTTGGACCGACAACAACATTTGTCTGGTAGCCAGTTGGTGAAATTTTCCATGAGACGATCATAAATCTCGCGAATTTTCCATATGGATGCTTGAGTTTTCCTGCAGTAATCATTATAGATATAATGGATATTAGAGCAGTCAAAAAAATAAAGATGCTTTATGATGGATGAGATTTTTTAAATTTTAATATCGGATGTTTTTATGAAAAAAAGAAAAAAAAAAGTTGGAGAGATCGAAGACGATTGGATCAAAATTTGTCTTATTGGAAGAGAGGCGGGGGCAGTTATGGTAGGATTTCACGAAGAATATTTGAAGAATAAGGGGAGAAAGCTTAGAAAGAGCGGAAGAAAAATAAGAAAACCCTACGTTGACTAGGGTTTGTAAGAAGTAAAGCGGATATCGGTATTAAAACAGAAAGAGATGTAAGGCCCAAGTTATAATGGGCTTTTATTCTATTTATTTTTACGTATTCAAAAAGAAAATGTTTGTAACAATATTTGGGCCTTTTCGAAATACGTGCAAAACGCGTGTTTTACATCGCCTGTTACAGAAAGAAGAAAATACACGTTGGATATTTAAATCAATATAATTTATTCACCGCCTTATTTTTCAATCTGCTCTTCTACTACTATATAAATGTAAACGCAACCCCAGAATCAGCTGAAAAAGCTTAATTAAATTAATTCATTCTTTCATATTACAATTTGTGAATAATTAATGGCGGTTAAACTTCATCGGTTCCAAAGAATCATCTTATCCTTCTTCTTATTGCTAATCTCAAGTAAGAATTTTTCCCTTCGATTCCTATTTCTTTTGAATCTTTGCGCAGTCATTCCTAACTGGATCTGCATACATATTCAGTTTCCTATTCATAATTGTCTGCAGAAATGATTGGTATTTATCGATGTTTATGAATGTTCTTTAAAAAAAGTTTAGTCTGTGATTTTATTTTTGTTTTCCGAAATTGTCAATGTCGGACATGATTAAATCACAATAATAAGCTTACTTGTGAATTTGATTTGTGCTTAACATGAATGTTGATTCTTTATGGAGTTACAAATATTGTATTTTTTGGCTGCACTAGTTTACCTTTTCTTTTGTCTTGGTTCATATAGCTTTTACATGGTTCTTTTATACGCAAATAAGCTAGAAAATGCATCATCTTTTGTTATTGATTAGATCTCATCAATCATCGTGAACTGTGAAATGCTGTAGATCCCAAAATGCTTTTACCTTTGCAAGCTTCAAATCAGAAAATGGTAAATGTCGCACAAGATATATGTGCTATTTAACCTGTTAGAAATGTTATTTGCTGCTTCCTTAAAAATCACCTTACCATTTAGGAGGGAGTGTGAATAATCTATTGATAAAGTTAAATTTGATTAGAACACCATGTTTTCCACTAACTGAATAAACAGTAATCATATTTCATACACTTTCTTTTAAGGTGAATATAGATAGCATTCTACTTTAGCATACATAGAAATATAAATAATACAGCTCATATTTGAGCCTTACACGTATCCCTATTATTTCTCTGTCACCACATGTCAAATAGTTTATGTTATAATATAATTCTTGGATACTTATTTACGTTATTGATCTTTGTTTAATTATTTATAAGTGTGTTGTTATGATGAAATTAGTCGTTATGCTGAAGGCATGTTTCTTGCGTTTATAGTAGAGTAATGAACATTATTAATCAAGTTGTTACATGTTAGCTATGAAGGCACTAAATAAAAATTAGGGGTTGGTAAGAGTTAGAATCTGGTTCTGTTTGGTATGTAATTTTTCGTTATTTTCTAAAGAAGGAATTAGGTTCTGTATATTATATATGGTTAATTTCCATTTAGCTTGATGAGGTTGTTCAATATAGAGTACAAGCTGTTGACTACTCACGAAAGCAACCATTTATGTGGCTTTTAATTGTTGAAAAAAAATACGAGATTCTTGTTTGTAGATGTTGACAAATACAATCTGAGGTAATCAAGAAAGCAACCATTTACCTTATATTTTGATTGAACTTCTAACCACTATGAATTAACACTTGCTAGCATGTGCTTATGTATATCCTTAGATGAAATTCATTATCAAGCATTTGAACTCAATGTTTGAGTTTGTATCCATAATCTATATTTGATTTCCATTTAGCTTGGTTAGTTAGTTTGGTATCATGTACACTTTGTTGAGCTATACTCATTTTTAGAATTAGATTATGCATGTTTTGTTTGATAATGTTCCAGAAGGAGAGAAGTGTATTTACTCCATAAGCACAAATACAATCTGAAGTACCCAAGAAAGCAACCATGTACCTTATACTTTGATGAGCTTCTAAGCTCTATAAACTAGCTCTTACTAACATGTTTATGTACACCATTAGACGAAATCCATCATCAAGCATATGGACTAACAGTGGGAATCAACTATGGCCAAATCGCCAACAATCTTCCATCGCCTACAAGAGTTGCCCTACTCCTCCAATCTCTAAACATTCGCAAAGTAAAGCTTTATGATGCAGACCCCAATGTACTATCTGCTTTCAGAAACTCAAACATCGAGTTCATCATAGGTATAGGAAATGAATACGTTGCATCCATGATGAACCCATCTAACGCGCAAGCTTGGATTCAACAGCACGTTCAACCCTTCATTCCTAGCACACGTATAACATGCATAACGGTTGGAAATGAAGTCATAGGAGGAAATGATACAGTTCTTAAATCTAATCTTCTACCTGCAATGCAGTCTATATACCAAGCTCTAGTCTCATTGGGACTGGATAAGCAAGTGAACATAACCACCGCACATTCTCTTGATATTCTAGCAACTTCCTTCCCTCCGTCTTCTGGAAGTTTCCGTGAGGATTTCGGTCAATACATTCAACCTATTTTAAGTTTCCATGCAATGACCAGGACCCCTTTCTTGATAAATGCTTATCCTTTCTTTGCATATAAGGCCAACCCTAGCTCAGTCTCATTGGATTATGTGCTATTCCGCCCTAATCAAGGAGTTATTGATCCTGGTACTAGTTTGAATTATGATAACATGCTTTATGCACAGATAGATTCGGTTTATGCTGCTATAAGAGCTATGGGGCACAGTGATATAGATGTTCAGATATCGGAAACTGGGTGGCCTTCTAAAGGAGATTCTGATGAGGTTGGGGCGACCCCTGAATATGCCGCTGTATATCATAGTAATTTGTTGCAGAGGATAGCTATGAATCAAGGCACTCCTATGAAGCCTTCTACGCCTATTGATATCTATGTTTTTGCCTTGTTTAATGAAAATTTGAAGCCTGGGCCGACATCTGAAAGGAATTATGGCCTGTTTTATCCTGATGGAAGGCCTGTGTATAATATTGGGTTAAATGGATATATTCCTACTATGGTCATCTCATCGTCGTCGTCGGCGTCTTCTTCTTTGTTTGAGGTAAGAAATCTGATGCCTTTTTCACATAATCTTCACAGTTTCGTAACCAATATGAAGTACACTACATAAGTGGAGTGCAAAGAATTGAAGCTCATTATCATTTTCACAACCAAGGAAAAAACCAACCTTTTCTACCACTTGCCTTTCATGTTAAATAAGTATATACTATGTATATATATAAAAAACTATTCACTTGTGTCTTATCCATTTGTAAACCACTTATTTAACCACTTATTTAACTATATGAACTAGACTTTGACATCAATGAAATTACAATTTGAAGTGGTATATGATGCATGGATAAAGGTTTAAAGTGCACTTAATTAACCCGTTTCTCTTGGATAACACTTGTGATTTTTGGAATGTGACTTACTATCATTTCATATTTGAATATAATTAGATCTGCATTTGCTGTATGAATCACTGATTATCACAAAATCAATAAATTAAATAAATTAATGTGCAGTAAGAATTATATATACTTAAGTACTATGAACGTTATGCTTATCAGGTGAATGCTCTTACAATAAAAGTACACAGGTTGAGAATAATAATTTGGAATTTTAACTGTAAATATTTGCAGAAAAAACTGCGAATTTTCCCTAAAATAATTCTTATGTTTCTTGAAATCTATTTTTAAAAATAGAAGGGTGTTCATTCACTTATATCTTATCCATTTGTAAACCACTTATGTAGCTACATACTAGACATCGACATCACTGAAAATCAACTTGAAGTGCTATACGACGCACATAAAAAATTCATATGATTTCTAGATTGAGACATGCCTTCATTGCATATTTATACATGTATACAGTGATGGAAGTTAACAAATTATTTTCGAGTTAACTGTAGAGGACGTGTGCACATAAAAGTTAAATGAATATTTTTTCTCTTTTTGCAGGCAATATCTTGGTTACATTGGTCCGCTTTTGCTCTTCTCTTTTTTTGACAACTCAACATTGGTTCTGGAAGAAAACAATTACTAAAAGTGGTGGTGGGGGAACTAACAATAGAAGAATGAATTATTGAAGGCATCTTCATCCTACATATTTGACATATACACAAGTTCTATCTAGCCAATTTTGCACCAAGAAATGATAGGTAATTGACTTAAATTCTATAAATATGTTCTTTTCGGTGTTGATAGGTTTTGAATGTTGCTAAAAGACGCCCTTTCATGCATGAATTGATTCTTTTCGGCGTCATAATTGTTAAAAGGATAGCCGTTCATTTCTGGATTATTGGTTGAGAAGTTGGGTGGGAAATATGCTTATATTCTTCTTGCCAAACACAAAAATCTGCCTTCATGATTTATTGTCACCTTAGGTTGCATATTTCATGAATTATGATACAGATTTCTGCATCATAACATGTGTACTACATGGCCACACTTGAGATATATATTATTTTTTGCTAAATGGAATAGTTTGGTATGTGTACTACCTTCCTTTTCAAAGTATTTATTTATTTATTATTATTATTATTTTGTAATATTTGTGATATTTCCAAAAATGTCACCTTTTAGGTGCTGATATTTCCAATATAAATAAAGATATAGGACGATTTGGATGTTATGTCATAAATCAAATAACTTGTTATTAAAGGAAAGCAAAATAGAAAAAAACTGATATATTAGCTTTCATAACATGCTGTCTTATATGCTACCTATTGTGCAGGTTTATCATTATTTATTTCAGACTGCAATTAGCAATCAGGAAGGAGCTGAATAATACACAAAAGTAGGATAATTTTTGTATATATACATTACGGCCAGTTAGTGAGAAGTAACAAATTTTGATGTATGGATTAGTAATTAGGTTGATAATAAGGTCATTACACCGTGTACATTAAGTATAAAACTATTCAAATTCATTATTATGTATATACATAATAAAGCCTTTTATGTTATTTTCACCTTTTTTGTATTGTTTTTATAGTTTCAATTTTTATGGTAGCGTGATAAAAAATTGTACAATTTGGTTTATTAAATCATTTTTCCTTTCTTATATATTGGTTGCTGTTAGGAAGTTAGCAAATTTTCTTTTCATTTAAAAAGGTTTCAGAAGCCTCCAGTTCTGGCCTCATAAATTTCCTGAAATCATAAACCTTGCTTCCAAAGAAGGTTTGGACCAGAAAGAAGTCCACTAAGTTCCTGGACTGGATCAACTCTTTGGGCGAAATTAGAAGCAATGTTTACAATACATAGTAATCTTAAATTATAAGTTGTGTTCAACTCGTTATCCGAGTTGTGTTGGGTTAAACCTCACACTTTTTTGTGTGGTCCTCTATAGAAGTCTAACAAATCTAAATATTGCTTAAAGGATCTAACAGTTTTTTATTAATTAATAATATAAACAGAAATTCAAACTTATTAGAAAAAAAGCCTTTTTAACTTAATAGAGTGACATGAATAAATGCAAATTACTGTACAAGTGGACTTTGGCCTAAGAGCGAAAACAAATTATTCACTAGATGATGATTTTATAGAAACTTATAGCAAAATAGCAATCCAAAGAAACAAAAGCATCCTTGCATGTTGCCACCTAAGCGGTAAGCAGCATAAGAAGATTTTGAGTACTTTGTTAAGCAAAATGAGATGTAAATTAGGGACAAAGATTCGTAGCAACATAAAATTGTGTATATATATATATATGATACACAATTTTTATACACACATATACATACATACACCAATACGTATGGCACGTCCGTTGGACGTGTGCAAAAAAAACCGTATATTAACTTCTTTTTAGTGTAAGAATATATATTATCTAACTTATTTTTCAATTGGAAATTATAACAAAACATAAAAATAAAAATAATTTTACGTTTTGATGCATCAACCAAGAACTTCAAAAACTCATAATTATTTATTTGGCATAGAGATATAATTAACATACATACTAAAAAATGATAGGCTTCTTTTGAGAAAAAATATGATGTTTACTTGCTACAAAAAATAACCACATAAAAAATAGTATATGCTAAAATGTTATTAAATTTACTTTTGGTAAAACATAATAATAATAGCATTTGCAAGCAATAAAGAAAACTATTAATAGCATTTAAGTGATACAAAAACTTAAAACCCACTAAAATAATCAAACATCATGAAACAAACATAAAATTTGTAGTACAGAAAATAGCATTTTCTAGTATAGGAATGCAAACTAATTATCATTAGAAGGTAAAAGAATCCTTATTAGCACTTTTATATTACAATTTCTAGTCGAAAGTAGATTAAGTTGGTAATAAAGCAATTGATCATTTTGGCACTTTCACGTTGGTGCACTTGGTACATAAACAAATATAGACAATGAAAAAATTGAATCATTAAGACTAAAATATTAGAGGCTAGTATTATCTTTTTCACTGTTATTTCTACAATATAGAAGATCACTTCATTTCTACAATGTTGAAAATCACCTCGTTGAGAAAACAATAAATTCAAAATCATGTTGACAAAAAAATCTGAAATGCACTCAGTACTGATTGAAGAATTAGAAACTTCAATTAATAAATAATTCTCTCAGCTATATATTATAAGCGTATATAGAAATCAATAACAGAAGCGATTTGATCAAACAGCAGAAGTCAATATAAAAAAGTGTGATGTTATTGGTTTTTGGTAACCAACGTAACAATTAGACTAATGTGACAATATAATTTACAACAGAGGGAATTTGTATAAACACTTGTATTTACTTTGTATTTAAATTTTATACTAAAAGGAAGAAATGCTCCTTTGCTCTTGGTTTTGTGTGCATAACTAAGTAGTATAACTAAAATGGTATAATTGGAGATAAAAGGGTTCGTATATTAATCACTATTTCATAACTTTACTCTAGTGGCTGGCAGTAATTAAATGGGAATACACGTAATAAACATAATATTTCTTTGCGAGGAAAAATTAACACACAGGTGGTAGTAAATTAATTAAACTAAAAATAATTTAAGTGCCTAATTGCAATATGATTGTCTAGTTATTTAATTTATATTTTGCACTACACATGCATTGCATGTACATTTTCCACTAATTGTTCATTATCAACTAATTCATATATTGTTGTTTTATAAAACTTAAGGTAGTTTAATCATTGTAAAAACAACCACTGTCAAAACTGTCGCTTGTATAAATAATTCTGAATAAAGGTTTCTATAGCACCGATCATATTCCTCTTGCATTGTCCTCTGCCAAGTGTATACAAATTATATTCCTAGGCAAACATTCCTACTACAGTTAAAGAAAGTCAACTAAGCATGTTAGATTGAAGAGGCTTTTTTGTTGTTATTTCTTTTTTGGCTTACAGAATTAATGAATGGCCAAAAATCTAAACAAAGTAACAAAAGTTACAACATAAAAGGGTCACCTGGATAATACGTATGTGCATGATATTTTCATCCATTTTAAACAAAGATTTTTGCACATAACCCTCTAACATGACAATCCACCAAATCTCATAATAGTCAAATTAGGGAGCAATTATCACAATTGAAAGGGTTGCAATTTATTAAGTTGACCGTTTAGGTATACTTCGAAAAATAAATCTCATCAAACAAATCTATAATGCAAACTTAAACATCTAGTTCTAAAATTGACTTACTATTGAAGAAAATTTATTATTCGAAATAATGATAAATTGACCATTTCACCTTAGGTAAATTGGTAATATGCATAAAAAATTTAAGGTTATTATTGAGATTTTAGATAGAGAAAAAACATACACTATTTGAAAGCATCATGACACAACCCACTGATTTAGTTTATCATGTCATGACTTAGGTCCCTTAAGTTAAATACATATATAAAATAACAGCATAAAAACAACTAAGCAATGTACTTACTGCATATATAACATTGAAAGATCTACAATAACTTGAATGTATAATTATTTCTCTTTTACACATCAGCAAACTACTTACTTGTGAACTGCGATAAACTCCAAAGTAACATTGGCTTGTGCATTTCTTGATCTGTAGTATTAAGAATATTTTGAAATGATCGGGAATGAAAAATATTTAATTTAATTGAATGATTAGACAATTGAAGATGTAGCTGATCGTAAATAGATGTTTTAAAAGATGGATAAACTAAAAATATTTTGTTTTGAATAAATTAAATGTACGCATTTTCTACATTAATCAAGCATAATTTCAATGGAAATCACTATATTTTCGTGCAGTGAATTGCAAAAGTTAATACTGCTGAGTTTTTCCGTTCTGCTGTTAGCATAGCTTTTTCTTGTTCTTGTGATCTTTTTGTACTGTTTCTTTTTACGGTTTTCTGAGAGGCATATTTTTGTTTGCCTTGTTTTTTTTGTGAGCCTTTGGAGAAAGGCTATTTTCTCCTAGTAATAATACATGTGTTTTCTTTCTTTTTTTTTTAAAAAAAAACTAACTACCATATCCTTTAAATGAACTAAGCGCACCATTTCCTTCAAATGATCTAGGTGCATCGTTTTCTTAGATATTCCAAGATAAAGTATGTTAAGATTGTTGCAATTCGCATTTGGAAAAAGTTTGTTACCTTCATCTGAATACCTTTGATTTGGATGATCGGAGAGATTATGATGATTCCACATAAGATTCTGATCTTCTGGCATTGAAGAAGGATCTCAAAACAGAAAAGTGTAGTAGGATGATGCGACAAATAAATCACGGTTGAAAAGGAACGTGAGAAGCATGAATTACAAAAATACCTTCTTTGTTTTTCTTCTGAATAATACTTTTATTTTTAGTATCTTTTTTTGTTTTTGCCTAACACTTTCGGGATGCTTGTTTGCCTCTTTAAACTTAAACCATTTGCATTCTTCCCATTAAAAAGTGAAAAAAATGATTCAACACAAAATTTTAAGCATTGAAAACTCGCATGATTCCATGATGTACCATGTAGATGCTTTATTCAGAAGAAAATTGAGGAAAATGGTATGCTAAGGTAATGATTAAAGTAACGCAGAAAATTTAAACACAATTTTTCTGTCATTATAATCATAAAAAATATTCCTATTTTAGTTTAAACTTCACTAAGTTTGTTGGAAAAGTGGGTAATATAAAAAGTCATGCATGGTTGAAACAGTAAATAGGTGATGATAATTACAGTATAATAAGCGCTTTCTTTATTATGTTTGTCTCAATATAATTTCAATCCAGTATCCAAAAAATCTTTTAACCATTTCATATGTAGGGTGCATCTTCAATTTGAACACATATAATGCATCACAACATTGACCATACATAGTTACAAGGATATAAGATCTAATATAATATTACCCATAATCAATAACATATTCAATAAAAAAACACACATTCACATAACAAAACATAAACAATAATGGTAAATACGTAAATACATTGGTGAACCAATTTAGCATAAAAATGGAGATAAAAAAAACCTAATGTTGAACTTGCCACCAATCAAACCGCTCTAGGCTCTTCTGCTTCTTCCGACAATATAGGTGCTTTAGTTTTGCACTTTCTGCATCTTTACTGTCGCAGACAAAGGAAGCCAAATTAGGCAGACAGATGAGTTGGGTTAGTTGCATCCACTAAATTAGGTTATGTTTGAAAAAAGAGGGATCGATTTTTTTTCTTAGTTGGGTGGAGGGTGGAGGAAACGTGTATTGCTGCTGGAGTAAGCAGGTAACCACGTGAGCAATTAAAATGACAAAAATATACTTAGTCACAATAGAAGGCTAAGAGGGTGTTTTATACTATTCAAAAGCTTCATTTGAGGGTATTCCCATTATATACATACATACACACACACACACACACATATTAAAGGTTGAATGCATTTACTCAACTCATGTCCCAGAGAAGATCAAGTACTACATATTGCATAAGACATTTTGGTTCAACAAAAAACATTAAAAACGGAAGAAATTACATAAACCCAAACTATGTTTCAAACTTTCAGTTTTCAGTTCCGCTCCGGTAAACTGAAATTTTTGAAATTTTGATTCCTTTTAGGAAATATCGCTTCAGTTCCATTTTCGAATTTTCTACTTATTGAAACACTTTTTAAAATATAAATACACTAATAAATAATAGCATTTGTATATTTTCATTTATAATCAAATAAAAATATTTGATTTAGATCTAGAGTTAAGGATATATGTAAATTCCCAAGTCCAATTCAAAAAATTCAACCCTAACAGGGAAAGCCTAACAAACCCAATAATAAAAATCCCTAATTATATAGTAACAATTACATTTCCAAGATGCAGACCTACGGTATTCGTTCTCTTTTGTAACCCTTGCTCATCTCCAGTCACCTTTTTTTTGAGTGTTTGATGTTGCTCCCTCAATCATCGATGTTGCTGCCTCTGTCTCGATGTTGCTGCCTCAATCGTCATTGATGCAGCTGTCTTTTCTTTCATGATGTAGCGTTTCTTTTCTTTCTCTTCTTCACTCATTTTGCTCTCAATAGAATTTGTAAGTAAATATAAATCGATCTACTTTTGGGATTAGTACCTTGCACTGGGATTTTAGACGAATTTTGCTCCGGTCGACATCAAAACCAGACCAAATGGTCGAAATTTCGACGTGCCTGCCTAAATGTTGAATCATGACCCAAACTATAATAAATTAAATTCCGCGACTCCTCCAAAGCCTATTCTACTACAATATCATTTAATGTTACAAGTAAAGAAATTGAAGAGCCCGAGTCCTTTGCATATAAACCAATATTACTCTACTCTCAAGCTCCCATTTTATCTGCACATCAATCAATATACTCCTTGCCATCATCAGGTAAAATCGCAGCTAGTAAGAGTACTCAAACCTAAGCAAAATTCCCCTCCTCTTCAAATGCAACTTCGAACCCGACACCTCCCAGTACCCATGTGGGTCCTTGGGGCCTTGCACCATCTCCGTTCTATCTATAAATTACATCAACTTCGAGTCTTGCACTGGCATGGGTGGCCCACCTGGGTGCTAGCTAAATAGCCATACATATCTTATTGCATAAGATATTGCCAATAAGTTCAAAACTTCAAGTCCAAGTTTCTCAAACATAAACCATAGCCACCCAAAGTGAACTAAGTTGAGATTTATTTCATCATTAGCAAGCTGTAACGCCCCACCCCGAGACCCATATTAACAAAGAGTATTACTGGGTAATACCGTTTGCTAATGTGGAGAATAGGGCTGGTTAGGAGCGACCATCTATAGCCTTGTCTTAAATATCTATTGGATACATCGATAATACTCTGTAATTTTTTCCGACTCTTTAATATAGCATCTTATAGTAATAAATAAATTTAATCTCATATTCTTTTCTTGTGACAAGATTTAATTTCCAAAAGAGTTTTATAAATTCATATCAATAAATTCTCAAGATATAGTTTAAAATTTTACCACTCTTTATTTTCAACTACCCAAATTCTCATAACATACTCCATCTTTATCGTGTATAACTCATATTAAAATATTCAATATTAATATTTTAGTGATTTAAAAAGGAGAAATATGAAGAAATTATGTATTTTATTAAATTAAAAAGATTTGAGAATTAAATTTTATTCTGGATGACATATGCAGCCATTGAACCATAGTGGGATTGGATGAGTGGCGAGGTGGTTTTGATCATTTGGTCAAAGCTGCAGCCAATCGATAGGGTTATTCATTATAAACCAATGGCTAGGCAATCCATTATGATAATTTAAATTTAAGAAATGGTATATAGTTATGTTTTATTGTTGAAATAATGTACTTTAGATGAGATAATACTTTGCTAGCAAGATGTAACGTCCCACCCCGAGACTCACGTTAACAAAGAGTATTACTGGGTAATACCGTCTGCTAATGCGCAGAATAGGGCTGGTTAGGAGCGACCATCTATAGACTTGTCTTAAATATCTATTGAATACGTCGATAAATACTCTATATTTTTTTCCGACTCAAGTGGATCGACATATCCAATAAATACTTAATACAAAGCCATAGGTGGCTAGAGGATCTATCAGAACAAAATATAACAACTAAATGTAACTCACATCACAAAACAACAGATAAACATATATATATATACACACACACACATATACAGATACATCTCCAGAGTAATACAAAATGATACAACAAATGTGGTATGACGACAACAATATATATCGAGTCAATAATACATATATATCAGAGTCAACACAAAAAAAAGGCTACAACAAAAAGGATGATAACAGATATATCCAAGCAGGAGCATCAAAGCGAAGCTAAGTCCAAAAGCAGGTATCTAACCCGAAACAACTCGGTATGACCCGTGATAATTTACAAGCCAAAGTTCATGTTTTGTTTGTCTTGCTCACTTATCAAACAAATTGGATGGAGCTGATGGTGAACCAAGTGCAAACTCCAAACTGGAAAACTACATAAACTATAAAATTAGGCTTGTTAGGTAACTCTAAATAAATTCATTCCATGCATTTGAAAAAACAGTGGGTTAATAGAATGTGCTTCTTCATTTCTTGCAATGAACATGTCAAAAGTATACAACTGACAATAGGTTTAATATTGAGTAAAATTCTGCACAACTCTCAGTTAATTTTAAAATACATCACAGTAAAATCTAAGAGGACAAACACCATTGTCCCAGTGGTTAAGTGATTTGGCTTTGGTGCGAGAAGTCACAAGTTCGAAACTTGCGTAGCGTGATTCGAACGTTTATTGACATACGATATGTTATCACAGTGATTTGTTGTATATAAAAGTACCGTTTCAAAAAAATAAATCTAAGAGAGCATTTTAATGGTAGTTCCTAGAGACTTCCCGCTCGACTTTTCTCGTGATCCTTCCCTTTCGAGAGGAAGGTCCTCTGATCCTCACCCTTTAGATCTCCAATTAGTTGATGCCAAGGGGTTTCAAAGAACATCGTACAAGAAGAACATCTCAAGAAATAATAGAAAAAGAGTTGGAGTGGTACAAGATTATCATCCATGGTAGCATTCTCAATCCAAGAGAAGATGGACAGGTTCAAATTGCGGGTTTGTCAAGCAATAGTTCAAGTGTTAATCAGAGATATGTCAAGAAATCTAGTGTATATGGCAATTTTGAACCCCTTCATATGATATTCAGTCAAGCTGTATTCTGTGGGAATTCTAATAGAGGAAGAGGGAAGCTTGTTAATATATCAAATATTGATTTTGATGATAACAACCACATAAATATAGATATTAATATTTTTTCAAGTTGTATAGTATATACTCAGAATATTACATAGGTACACAATAATTAAACTCAAAGATTGATCAATATAAAGACCAAGAATAAAGATTTAGAGATGATGATCAAGACTCATGAATTTAGAGACAAAAGACTTGAATAGCTCAAGACTTTAGATATGAGTCATTAGAACAAATTGTTAAAATCCCTGATAGCAAATTCTAATCTTTATTAGAAATGTCTGATCTTTGATATTCTAATCAAAATAATGTTTAAAATTATGTTTAAAATTATTTTACGTGTTCGAAGTACATTTAAAAATTATGTTTAAAATTATTTTACGTGTTCGAAGTACATTTTCTATGTGTTTGAAGTACATTTAAAAATTATGTTTAAAATTATTTTACAAAAATATAGAAGTTTGAAAACAATTTAAAAGAAAAAACATTTTTCAAAATTAATAAGGGTATGTCGACATACTCCTCCTAGATATGTCGAGATAGTGACCATCGGTTTGTTGTTTAAATTTTAAAAAGAAGTATCTTTTGGACACATCTTTTCATGAATGAATATTTTTGTTCATTTACTATATAAAGAGGAGTGCAAACGAAGTTTTCAATTAATTTTTTTACTTTCTTCTTATTCCTTGCCCCTTACTCTCTTGTTCTATTTCTTGAAAACTACTTTCTATATTCTTCAAAATCTATATAGAATAAATCCATACTCTACTAGATTGATTCTCTACAAACCATCTACTATCTTGGAAGCATTTTCTCTACAAACTTAAAGATCAAACCGCTATGAAAAGGGCTAACTTGTATCCCAAGTACATCTGTTTCTATTTGAAAAGCAATGACTCTACTTTTATTTGTTTGGGTGTGCTTGTTTCCCATTCAAATCAAGTGGGTGTGATTAGTAGCCCATCTAAATCTAGTGGGTGATCTTGTTTCATGGTAAATCATGATAGCTTACCCCGGACTCATGAGATAGGAGAGTGTATCTCGTAGCCTTGAAATTAAGACTATATTATGGTTTGTTTGTTACATGGTTAAAGTTGGTGATTGAAAAGAAATATGTATAAGAAATTGCACAGGACTGGATGTAGGAGAAATCCGAACCAGTATATAACTCCTAGTGTCATCTCTCTAACTCATTACTTTACTTTTACTGCATTTATTTATATCTATGATTGCCTGCTAACACACACACACACACCATGATTAATTATATGTGTTTGATTCAAATCTTAAAATAAGTTAAAAAGTTCCATAAAAGTTATAATTCACCCCCTATAGTTTAAAGTAGCCTTAAGATCTATTTACACTAGTACTACACTGTTTTCCATCTTTGGTATCAGAGCATTAGGTTTTCAAAATCTCATAATTTGATTTTTGAAAAGTATAAATGGCTAGTAACACTAGTAGTTCACTTTTTAATATTTTTTTGAAGGACAACTAACTACTAGACCCCAATTATATAATGACAATAATTACACATATTGATCATGTGGGATAAAGTTTATATTTGGAATATTATACAGGACGAGTACTTCGAACTTCAAACTGAATACTCAACATGGACACTAGACTAAAATATACAAGCACTTAATAATTCTAAGGCCATGAATATTTTATTCTGTTCATTGGATAAAAATGAATTTAATCAAGTTTCTATTAGTAAGTCTGCATATAAATCCGGAGACAGCAGCAAGTTACACATGAGGGCACTAGTAAAATGAAACATACAAAAATTTCATGCTAATTAATCAATTTTAATTGTTTAATATAAAAAAAATGAGTCTATTTCTGATATGTATTCTAGATTCCAGGATATAGTTCATTCTTTAGTACAATTAGGTTAAAAAATTTCTAAAGAGGACCAAGTTAGGAAAGTCCTTGATTCACTCTCTCCAGAGTGGGATCAAAAGGAATTAGCAAGAGAAGAGGATAATGACATTAGTACTTTAAAAATTGAGGAACTAATTGGTAATCAAATGTCCTATAAAGCACAGTTGCAGGGTAGGAAGGAAAGCAAGACAACCGAAAAGAAATCAATTGCATTTAATACTACAACTGAAGATCATGATTCAGATGATGTCGATAATGATGAGGAGATTGCTCTATGACTAGAAATTTCAAAAAAAATCATGAAGTATAGAAATATGAATAACTTCCATTGACCTGATAACAAAAATTCTGGAAATGAGACTGTAATTAAATGTTACACCTGTGATGCACCTAGTCATTTACAAAGAGATTGTCTGTATTAGAAGAAATCAAAGATCATGCATGTCATTGATTTCCCCAAAAAGGGCTTACACTGCAAATTCAGATGAATCTAATACCGCATCAGGTGGTAACGAACCAGATGCAGAAAATGACAATATATGTTTAACAACAATAGAAAATTAACCATATCAGAACAACGGACAACAGCAAGAATGACACCTTTTACAATTTTTTATATATTTTTTGAAATTATTAAATTTAGGAATAAATATACATTAATAATAATAAAGTTTATCTAAGTATATATATAGGGATATATTGCCTTTATTTAAATTTAAAATTCTCGGCCTATATGTCGACCTATGTCATATGGGTATGTCGACATACATGGTAGAAAATTGGAGACATTTTTTAGAAACAAAATTTGAAATTCCCTCTCTTTTGCATTAATTTCAAAACTGGAAAGGCATATTTTCAAACTGAAAACACCAGTTTACTCTATTAAATTATCTCATTTCTATCTCTTCATTCACTCACATTTCATTTCAAAGTTCAAAATCATTCTTCGCTCTCCTACCTTCAAAACTACACCGTAATGTCTTCTTCAAGTCAACTGTAACGATACGACTTTTCGACGCTCGAAAGTCGACATTAATACGTCCACTGTATCAAATGCCGCACAATCGAATGCTGGAAAACCGAATTATTAGGGTTAAAAAGAAGAGGTAGAAGAAGACATAAGAAAAAGAGAACAGAAAAATAGAAACAGAAACAATATCAGAATCTCACATTCGCAACGGAACAATATATAATAGATAATCACTAGTCTTTTAAACAAAGAACTATATCAGTTTATACAATACAACAATGAGAGTCAATATACAACTCAATACAGCAATGGACAGTTATATAAACTTGTCGCCATACAGAATACACAGCGGAATAAATAAATAAGTACGAGTGTACGTCTCGCCATCCAGCTCGTCTCCAAAGCTCCAGAATATCCAGAATATCTTGATAACATAACTCTAGGCTGCCCGTGTGGAAAATTATGGGCACCCAGAGTTTAGAAAGGGAACAATAAACTCCGAGTCAGTCATGGTGACTGGTGTGAGATCGTAAAACAGTTATTCTCACAAAGAAAATAAAAGAGATTCGCAATGCTTTTGGAAAATGAAACTACCATAAGACCTCCCACCACACACACAATGCAATCGCAGACTTGGAGGAGATTACTTCTTATGATAGTCAAATATGCTTAATACGAGAAAACTCTTTTGATATTATTACTAGTGCATAGTGTGAAAGCATTTCGAAAATATAATATTAATCTTAGCCAGCATAGGTACCATCATATTATGCCTGCTATAGCTGCCACCTGAGGTGACAGGTTTTACAAATTGCAATCGTAAAGGGCTCGTATTGTTTCTTTGGATTTCCAACAAATGGTCAGGCTAAGGAACTTCCCACTGTCAATGGGTACGCCTCTGGATGGACGTCCCGAGAACTAACTAGCTCTCTGCCAACTCCAATATATATATATATATATTCCAATATATATATATATATATTGCTATATGCTACTATATATACTATCACAATCAGGCAATCAATCAATAACTGCAATTCAAATTTTAATTTGAGTGAGAAGATCTCACCTTTGCTTTAAATTTTGCAATCCATTTCCATTACGACTATTTCTTCATTGTATTAGACCTTGTAACAAACATTATGAGGTTTTATCAATATTCGAATAGATCGAACAAATTAATTGCCATTTTGATAGATTGAATTAACTAATTATTAAATTTCCTTTTAATAATTATTTTCAACAACAAAAACAATTAAATAAATTTTATTAACAAATCTATCTTTATCGTATATTATTTAAAAATAACTAGTAAATGAAATTAGGTATATATGTATATTTATTTCATTTCTTTTTCTTTTGAAATCCTCATAGATGTTTATAAAATATATAGAATCAAAAATCCACTTATATATTCCTGTTTATTCATAGATAACCTTACTGTAAAATAATTTCTGCTATATTATACATTTAAATTTATTTAAATTAAATTAACTTCTATACCTCATAGATGAAAATCCAAAACTCGAGATGCCCAATACGCAACGCAGCCCAAGCCACAACTCAAACGCGGCCGCCATGGCGATCCCAAGCCCTTGCTCGATCGAACTGTCGCCAAAAGAAATCGAAACTCGCGACTTCGCCGTGAAATTTTGGTCGCGACCCACTGCTTGCCTCGCGAATCACCTTGTAGTTCCCCCTCCAGCCGATCGCCAGACTTCCACGCGTACGTACGCGAGTCACCAGAAACTTCGACTTCGCCTCCTACATCGCGCGCGTGCTCGCGGCCTGACCTCGACTCTGGCCACTCGCGTTCCCAACGCTACTCGAAGCCGAGAAAAAATGAAACCCTAGCTGCTCGCGACCCTAGTCGCATCAAAATCCTCACTTGCTCGTGCTCGAGCCTTCCCCCCAGTTGTTAACTTGATCGAATTAGACCAGCAACGATTTCGCCTGGTCGCGATTTCCTCATTGCCACGCTCGCGCGATTTCTTTCTGCCATTTTTTTTTCTGATGTTGAATTGTTTTGAACGAGAAAGGGAAATGAAAGCTCGACCATAAATATTTTTCTTTTGGAATGAGATTTTTAGGGATTTTGCTATCCAGATGAGCGACAATGATTTGATTTCTGCGTTGAAAATATTAGCGTATAGGGTTGCTGGAGAAAAGAAAGAAAAGATGCATATGTGAATACAATTTCGGCTGATGTTGATTTTGACCAAAGTATATATTTTAATTAAATTTAAATTCAAATCATTTCGATTCAAATTTTAGCGCGTTTATATATCGTATGCTCACACAACAACTCCAAACGCTACGAAATTTGAAATCCGATAATAATACAATATTATGGATCCATTGGAACTGGTTTCGTCGAATTCCGAGACTATGCCTCGGAAGACTATTTTTAAATATCGATTTAAACGATAAAATTCAAAACTGAACAAAACAGTTTCAAATTCAATTCTGAAGCTTTCATTACCTTCAAAATTATCAATATATATTTTCTAAGTCTTGAAAATATTTTTAACAAGCTTGAAATTCCAATTTCAAAATTTTACCCAATTTCATACAATTAAATTCACTAATTAAATTGCCCAATTCATTCTGATATCTCGAATTTCAAATTAAACTATCATTCGAATATTTAAACTCAATTAAATATTCACATTTCAAATGCCAAAAATTCAGGGTCGTTACATGAACCCTCGTCATCCAAAGCCATTAGGCTTACCAAATGGTCAAAATTCAACTTCATAATGATCAAGAGTCCATGGAAACTTATATTGAATATGCTACTTATGAAAAGTATTTTCGAGAAGGTTTGCAAATTTCAATGAATTTTCTTCTTATGGTTTACAAGCTCTTGCTTTTGAAAATGGTATTTTCGGTTTAACCGATTTATATCAAAATGATTTTGATTGCTATCCCAATTTAGTTGAATAGAAAAAAAATTTAAGGAGAAGAAGATCAAATTTGGAGCAGTGTGAAAGATACTAATATTGTTTTAGATTGCAAAATTTTGGGACAAATTCTTAGTTGTAA
This sequence comes from Allium fistulosum, assembly GCA_030737815.1. Taxonomy (NCBI): domain Eukaryota; kingdom Viridiplantae; phylum Streptophyta; class Magnoliopsida; order Asparagales; family Amaryllidaceae; genus Allium; species Allium fistulosum. Next base: position 15,995,953 of record JASFAW010000014.1, read on the forward strand.
AAATAGTGGAAACGACCTCTCCACTTTTGATTAGGGTAATATAGTAGTTATGCACGATTTGTTTTCTAATGATGAAGAGTATGGTTTTAAGGGCAAGAATCTTAGACCTATAACAAGACTAATGAGTCTTATTTTATAACAAAGTATTACACCAAGGGTGGGGAATTACTAACCATATTCAAAAAGTTTTCAAAGCTCCTTTTGCTATTTCTAGAAAATATGATATAAATTAGACTCAAGTGATTTTTGATGACTTTGTTCAAAAGAAACTCTCTAAACATGAAAACACACTTTACCATAGTGTGTATCTTACTGGAATTTTCAATTATTTTGGTACCAATCTAAGAGATGAAAACATTTTGCCTCACAAAGTTTTTGACAAAACCAACCTCTTTTTATGCACATCTCTCTTGAATTCGAACTCTGTGAAACTCATGTTGAAAAGGAAGAAAGATTGATGTGGGAAGAAGAGCAAGAAATTCAACAAGAAGAAAAAGGCGACGATATGAAAATTGAAGAGGAGGAAGAACAAGAAGTGGAAGAGAAGGAAATGGACACTTCTCTAGAAAGCTTTGACAAACCAGCTCGCTATTCCAACAATTGAACCTATGTAAGATACTTTGAAAATAGCAAAAGGCTTAACTATGTAAGCTTGGACACTTCTCTAGAATTTGATTACATAGAGTTTCTTTTGAACCGATTTATATCAAAATGATTTTGATTGCTATCCCATACTATGTAAGCTTGGACACTTCTCTAGAAAGCTTTGACAAACCAGCTCGCTATTCCAACAATTGAACCTATGTCAATGCTATTTTCATCTGGGCACTCAATCCATCAAAAGGCTTCTCTGTATCCTCTTGCTACTCCTTCCTCACACACCCTGGCCGCCTATTCCCCTTCAGCAGGATTTGGAAATGCCATTCACACCCAAGACTCCTCTTCTTCCAATGGTGCCTCATTCACAACCGCATTAACACCAAGGATAGACTTATTCGCTTAAACATCCCCACAGATCCACTCTGCGTACTATGCTCCTCTCACGTCGAAACCATCACACACCTTTTCATTGATTGCGATTTCTCTTTTGCAATTTGGGCCCCTGCCAGCGCGCATCTCCTTGGTTACATACCGGAGTTCGCTTCATTTTTTGAGTACTGGCAGCAAGATCACGGAAATCACAAACTCGACATCTTTATCACCATCTATTGTTGGTGCATCTGGAAAGAAAGAAATGCCCACGTCTTCAACAAACCAAGATCTTCTTTTGCGGGCATTTGTAGTCGAATCTCACATCTTTTCAATTACTGGACAGGTACCAACTCTGCCCCGTTCAGATTTCGACTGAGGACCGCCCCTGCTAACTCTGCGGAATCCATGGCCAGCACCAGCGCCAACCCTCGGTAGCAGCTCCAAATCGAAATAGATTAGTCTCATTTTGTCAGTTGAAACATCGAATCTGGTGTTAGTGTTTTATCCTGTAATCCGTTCTCTTATGTACATTATTATGCTGTCTAGTTAAGCCTATTTTTTGGGCCACCGGTTGGGCTTGTCAACCGGACCTTATTACCTATTATTCTAATATTATTAATCGGCTGTGTAGTATATCACTACACATCCGTCTTTCTCAAAAAAAACCAAGAAAAGATTTTTAACAACTAAAAGAAGCTTAAAAGCTCCTTCGATAAAAGTTCACTTCTATCTTCAACAAAGTGGACAAATACTTTGGGAAGATCGTTAGGAAGTTTGGTGAAAACTCTTCTTCTTCATATCATCTTTTTTTAGATTTTTGTATTCCTTTGTATTCCTTTGTTACATGTTTTCCTAGTTTTATTCATGTCATTTTCATGTTTTTTCTTCGAATTCATTTATCTTTTTATTTTGATTAATGGAATTTACTTCTTGCTGTTCAATTATGTTATCATAGTCTCTGCCATCATTAAAATAAAATAGTATTAAGTAGAAACCAAAATTAGAACAAAAACATAAATGTGCAAATTAAGGCACATTTGTCGGCATACCCTGCATAGTCATGTCGACATATTAGCCGCTTTTGGAAATTTTAAATTTCAAAATTTTTGTAACTAATTTTAAAACAGTTATTTAATCCAACTTTTTATCTCTATTTAGATAATTTTTCTTTCAAATAAAAACTCATATATTGATTCATCTTTCATCTTCTTCCATTCTAAGCATTTCCTTTTATAATAACTTGTAGGGGTGATCGTTTGGTTGGATCGGTTTGTCCGATGATGAAAATTGTTAAACTGAACTACAACTGATAAAAGTGAAATCCACACCAAACCAACCGATTTAAGTTCGGTTGGTTCGGTTGGTTATTCGATTTAACTAAACAAATTGATTAAATTTTATGTTAGGATTATTAATTGTACTTCGAGATAAAACATAAATATATGATTAAAGTATTCTTATTTTGCATTCATATACTTTTTAATAGTAATTTTGATACATATATGGTAAATAAGATTTATTTAAACCATTAAACTAATATAAAAAAATCATTATAATATTAGTAATTTTGATGTTATAATAAAAGTTCGTTGAATTTGGTTAAACCAAAACCGAATTAATTTTTTTTATAGGCCAATTAGAAACTAATCTAGTTTTAAAACCAAACCAAATCAACCAAAATAAATTGGCTTGGTTGGTTTATTTGGTTTAACCAAATATTACTCATCCTCAAAACTAGTGTGAACTCATGCTATGCACACTGACTTGTAGAAAAATTGAAACATGATATATATATATATATATATCTTTATGTATATATATATATATGTATGTATATATATGTATGTATATATCTGTATATGTGTGTAGAGGAGAGCTCAATGACATCCATATATTACAGCACCTCTATGGCCCCATGATTTAATTCGAACTGTGTGGTGGATATTAGAGGGCTACATGGGTGTTACACTATTTGGAGTGTCATTTAACGCTCCTTATATACATACACACACATACATACATGTATGTATGTGTGTGTACACATGAACCGGCAATTGAGACACAAAAACACGAAAGAAAAACAAATCTTACCATAATGTACTAATACAGTTGGATGTCACATTGTTTGCATAAGTGGCTGGTATTAAGGAAAATCTAATTTTGAGATCTATAGTGTCACAAATAATTGTCATCGATATACTTTCATACACACACAACATTCATAATTTCCCCTTTTTTACCAAATGCCGAAAATATGGAATGCAAAAATTATGATTTTATTTATTATTACCACATAAATTCGGAACTTATTATTATCTTATTAAAATATGGCACAAAGTATAATCTAAACTTTAATTTTCCTCAAATAGTAAACTGTCATTTTTTGTTGGGATTTAGAACCATATGCATGCTTAGATTGAAATCATGCGTAAAAACAATTATATCTCTAGAGAAACCTTTGATGATTTCATAATAACCTAATCACTACATATAAAATTTCAAGTTTGTGTACTATTAACTGTTTGAAAAAGTAAGATAACGGATTGCATCGTTGTGTTTTTAAAATTGACAAAAATGATGTTTTAGGATTCTCATTAAACACGCATCTAACACAAAATATTTGGATGGAGTCACTCAAGCCGATACCTCTTTAAAAAGCATTTAAGTCGCACAAATCGTAACTGAAAATATGTTTCATGCGACCCTATAAAATATCAGTGCAACTTAATTCTGGGCAAACAAAGGAAATATTTAGGGCATGTAGTAAAATATATAAAATAATTTCATATGTACATAGTTAAACACGGTAGGAGAGATACATTTGCTATAAATTGACACTTTTTAAATACCATGTATAGCAATGTATAGACATTTTCCATCATAAACATGAAATAAATCATATTGGATTATTTATTGGTCCATGACTAACATTCATATCCTTGGTCCCTGAGCTTGTAACTTCCAAAAATAATACAATTAGCGTACATCCTTGATGACGGTGTTGATATGCCATATCTATCTTTTTTTTTTTTTTTTCCAGAATTATTATAAAAAGGAGAAATAAGCCTTTCTCCAACGGCTCACAAAACACGGCAAGACATACAAAATATGCCTCCCACAACCCGAAAAAAAAACAGTAGAAAAAACAAAGGGAAAGAAAAAGCTAAGCTAACAGCAGCACCATAAGACAAAGCTGAAAAAGAAGTAACAAACAACCGCTCAACCATCATTCCCGCTACACCAAAATAGGTGTAGGCCAGTCCATCAGATAGAAAACCACCCACCGACGGAGGGAGATAATACCAATAGAGATCCGCAAGCCAGAACACACTAATCCTAGAGACCCATAACATGCGGCCTCAAGCAAACCCAACCAGCCAAACAACAAGACCCGATGAGCTCCGAATTCCAACAGCCGAAAAGAAGATCGGAAAACTGAAGTGCAACCAATGGAAACAACCCCAGCCAAAGATAACGACCAAAACTCCCTACAAAACCTGAACCTGAAAAACTAGCAACCACATTAAAACCAACAGGGGGGGATGAGAGAGTTAAGAACGTCGGATGATGACCAACGCACCGACTGGACCGACTGGATCAATCACTCAACCAACGCCAGTTCTAGCGGAACTCAGCGCACAAGTAATAGACAGAAGACCCACTAGATGATGGATACCGGGGCTCATGCGTCCCCTGAAAGGCCGACCTCGGAAAGCAAGGAATACGTCATTCCTGACGCGCCGAATAATGGCCACGGGTTCCATAAGAGAACTGTCGAATATAGCCTTGTTCCGAGCACACCAAATGTGTCAGCAAAGAAGACAAGGAATCAAGCGATGAATGATCGAACGAAGAGATTTCTTGGAGTTCCAAAATGTGCCAGCAAATACACACAATTATATTTCTAGAAGCATAACCCACAATCCTTCATGCACACAATTAAAGTTGTACTGCTTTTGTACACAATCATTATAAGCTTCTTTAAGATAAACACAATGAAAATGTCAATTCCATATCATGAATTAGTAATGACAAAGCTACATAAAGGATGACTTTTTTGTACAACAAATAAGAGAATTAAGGTAACAAACCTTTAGGACATAGTTACATGAACTAAATGGCTTGAAGAGAAAGGAGCGCTTCAAATATATACAACATTTTGGGAGAAGAAAGATTGATGTCTAAGAGATATTTTAAGCCTAAGGCAGATAATATTAACATGAAGGATTTGTCACAAACTGATTTTAGCCAAGAACCATATAGCATAAATAATGCATTGACATGTACAGGTAAATTAACTACAAATGAATAGTGTGGTATGACAATCATCGTATGAACTAATTTGCAAATATTTTACCCTCTAACAAAATAATGAAGAGTGTATTTTTTTCCTTTTCACTTCTAGAATTTACACACATATATGTCTATATATAGGCTCATATAGTTCTGTATATGTATTTTATTAGTTATGTGTATATAATAGGGTCAGTGCCAGCCCAATAGCATATTTTGCCCGAGCCAAAGTTTAGAAAGTCAAAAGGAAAATGGTAAAATTTGCAATTCCAACAATTGAACCTATGTGCAAAGGGCATGGACCAGCAAGAAACCATTGTACTACACCTTAATTTCTTAGTTTCTTAGGTGGTGTTGCCCTAGACGAAAGTCTTGCTCGCCTCCTTTTTTTTGGGCTAGGTCTGGATAGGTGAAGATTGATGCTTTCCATACCTTGGTGAGTTGAAAATGACACTTCCGTCGGTATTAGCAGGACACTAGAATTGGCTAGAATGTCATATCTGTAAAGAAGGGGACCCCTCAAATCCAAAATGAAATTAAAAACTACTGAAATATATACATATACATACATACACGTACGCATATATATAATACATGCATGTATGTGTTTATATTCATTAAGATGCATTTTCTAGCCGAGATTAATTATTATCGGTACCTAATTACTAAGTATCTGTACATTGTAGTCCTTAACAATAACCGAATCATGCATTCTTCACATGTGTTTCATTGCTCATGAAATATCAGTTGTTGTCAATTTGAACGTGTCCTTAAATGTATGACACGTATGAAAAAAAAGCAAAGGTAAATAAAATATGCATGAAGAATTTTGTTTTGATAAAATTTTAATAGAAAACCAAACTCAGGTTAGACATCCTTAAGTGTAACTTAAAGCAGTTCGCTCAAAAATTTGGCGCTTAACCCTAGAGGAAAAATTGATTTTGTTATAAATAAAACCAATTGGAGGCAAAATTCCAAAAGTACATAGAGATTACTGTTTTATGTCCACTTATCGTATTACTGTTCTCCTATATATGAGGCATCATAAATGGCCTATATCATCTTTTAATTTGCACTTTGATCTCACTTAACCACTTCACCCTAAACTAGGTGACCCATAGCATAAAACTTCAGAGCAACAATATACATGTTTGTCATCTTATAATACCTTTATCAAAGTCTATATACAAAATTCTTATTATTTTTGTAATTGTCATTCACTTCTATATACTGCATTGGTTCTCCTCCATGGAGGTCTTGACGAGTTACATAAATAACATTTAAAATTCAAGAACCATACACTACAAGGGGAAACACGTTTTTCGACGGCCAGAAGCCGTCGGAAACCGTCGGCCGCCGTCGGAAATAGCCGCCGGAAATGGCTTTGTCGGGAAGCAGTATTTCCGACGGCTTCCGACGGACGCTGTCGTATCCATTTCCGACGGATCCAGACGGTTTCCGGCGGTTTCCGACGGTTACCGACGCCCGTCGGTAATCGTCGGAAACCGCCGGAAAGCGTCTGAAACAGGCCGCCGTTATTCGTCGTGAGCCGTCGGAAATTTTGACCAGTAAGCTGTCGGAAGCCGTCGGAAATCTGCTGTTTTTTTATATTTGCTGCAAATTTAGCATTCCAACCACATTTCTCTTCCAAACACTATAATATTAATACTGCAGAATCTAATATACAATAGTCCAACCAAATATTCAAACCCAAACCACAAATATTTAATAAACACACAAATAAATAAAATTACATCAAAATATAAATAACCATTCCAACATTAACATAATCCTAACAATAACTGTTCTACCATGTTGTTAATACACAAATTCATCAATATTCTCATACACGTTCTCATACTACCATAGAACCAAATGTGTCAAACATAATTATACATAAATCAACAATTACCTACGCCGTCTACCAAATCATTCTAAATTAAAACAAAACATACCTGAACGAACAAGAAAGCAAGTAATGAATCAATCTCCTGCAGATCCAGAGCCAGCCGAGGAAGGAAAGTGACCACCACCCTGCTGCTGCTGCTGCATGTACTCTAACAACTGTGCGGTGTGCATGGCCTGTTGGCGGTTCTGCTCCTCTAACTGGGCAACTCTAGTCCACAATTATTCTATATCTGCAAGATCGCTTTGATGTCTACTCCGCCGTCCCCTACTCTGACTACTGGACTGCAATAATTGAAAAATAAATAAAATCCAAGTTTATTGTTTTGAAAAGGCGAAAATATCATATTTTAAGTATTTTAAGAAAAAGTAAATTATTTACCGCTAAATTGCCAAATCCGTATCGTCGACCATGCTCTGCTGGATCCATAACGGACTCAAAAATAACGTCTTCCTCATTGGTCGTCAGCTGATCTCGACCCGTGTCAGCAAGGAGTTTCTACCGCTGCTCCATAAACTTCTCCTGCATTAACAAATTAATAATATCATATCTTATGTCATCATAGTTTAACAATTAAAACAATTACTAATACTGAATAAAATGAAATATGCTTACATGGCTTTTGCTGGATTTATCGTCCTGCCATGTGTACGAAACAGTCCCGTCTGGATTAACATGCTCGACAGCATGCGTACGGGTGAACACGTCCATATAGCTGACAGGACCATGTGACTCGGCTTCTTGAAGTTGATTGTTACATACAATTATTATACATTTAAAATCATATAGTATAAACTATTTACATTTATTATTCAGTAAATTTACCAACTCCTGCCGATACTACTGAAACGACTTCGATCCTCCGCGATGAGTGACGGGATTCTTATTTCTATTTGCAGAGTTTCTATCCGACTCTGCCTGTACATTCAAAATTTTATACATTATTTTTCGATCACGTCAAATTAATAATTCAAAAAAAAAAATAGTATACTTGCCTTCGCCTAGTCCGTCTCCCAGTATCTCAACCAAGCTTGCCACACGCTCTCTCCCATCCACCGTGGTTTCTTACCAGATTTCTTAATCTCAGATATCGTATCCCTGTAGTTCTTGCGCATCTTCTTCATCCAGTATGCTCGTGCCAGCATCATATCATCTGTCTGGATGTCTATCTCAGCCTGTGTTAAAAAAAAGATTACACTTTAAACGATATAAACAGTAAAAAAACGACAAAAACGAATTAAAAATGGAAAACAGAAAAATATGCATACTAGGACATCCTGCCATATGCACTCTATGATGTGAGGAGGGATGTTATCCCACTTCGGCCAGCAGACACTCATCCTACTACGATAAGAAGCTCTAGAGACGTCCAACACAACCTTAGAAGGAAGTAGATCGAACCCCCTGTTTTTAAGTACGATATAGATAAGTACGTACGTATATCATAGAAAAAATAAGATGCTGAATAAAATATAATTCTTACCCATCTACTCTAGGGACTAACGATACAACTGCACGTTGTGGCTCTTGCGATGGGCCAATGCCATCGCCTCCTGATGATCGGGAAGAGCTCCTACCTCTACATGACATATTGATAAACCTGTGACATATACACATCATTATATAAGAGAATAAAAACATGATAATTAATATATTTCATATGAAAATGACATCAACGGTATAAATTGCTTAATTAATAACTGAAATGGAAATAGAAATGAAAGTGTGTTATACCTGATTCATAATGGGTGTACTATTCCAACGATAAGCAGAGTTCATTGCATTTTCAATAAAAATTGCTAAATAAATGACAAATGGAAATAACATAAAACATGCAAACAATAGTAAACGGATTTGGTTTCATAGTTACATCAATTTCATAATACATCAACAATTCAACATAGTTACATCAATTTCATAATACATCAACAATTCAACATAGTTACATCAATTTCATAATACATCAACAATTCAACATAGTTACATCAATTGCAAAAAACAGATTCAGATTTATATCAGTTATCATCGTCTTCTGATTCAGATTCGGTCTCGTTTTCGACGATATTTTCCTCCGCACTGTCAAACGCTTCTACCAAAACATTTGATTCATCGATCAAAGGACCAAAATCTGTATGATCGTCTGTAATTATTATTTTGTTATTTTGCTCAAGATCTGCCTGATAAGCTTGTTCATCCGGAATATTCTTCCCATCAAATGTGAATCTGGCCTTTGTTTTAAAAACTGCAGACCAATCTGCTTTATCTCTTTTTAGAGACAGATAAGGAGCGTAATAAACTTGCAATGCTTGTTTGGCTAGTACAAAAGGATCATACTTGTGATAGTGCGATGTATGCTTTATTTCGATAAGATTATAATCCTTGTGCACATTAATTCCAGAACCTGGAACATTGCTAAACCAATTGCATCTAAATAGAAACACCTCCTCCGCGGATCATGAGAAATATCTCAGTTGCAAAATTTGTGTCAGAACGCCATAAAAATCATTTAAATGATTTTTTGGATCGTCACTACCTTTAACAAATACACCAGTATTATTTGTTAATTTTTCTGCACCGTATTCTTTGGTGTTAAATTTACATCCATTGACGAAATATATTGGATATGTCTTGACCACTCTTTTTGGTCCCATCGCTAGATGTTTCAACCCTTCGTCAACAACACAATTTCTCGGCTCATAAACGTAATTTGAAAACCAACCGGAAAATTCTTTACCGAGATCTCCATTCGGATGTTCACGTTCATAAACACTGTTTATATAAACAAATTATTACATTAGGTTATACACGCGCATGCATTATAGAAAAAAACAAAACATGCTTTGGGTTTTTTATTGTCATTTGGTTTCATATGAAGCTCAGGACGTTTGCATAATTCTTCTATATCACGTCTTGATTTCAAATCATCCTTCGTCTTCCTTTTCACATTCAAAATTGTGTTAAAAACATTATCAAATACATTTTTCTCATTGTGCATCACATCTATGTTATGGCGAAGCAGAAGATGTTTTCAATACGGCAACTCCCAAAAAATAGTTTGTTTGCACCAGTTATGAACAACTGATTTGCCTTGAATTTCTGTTTGCTCGCCCGTTTCATATATCTTTGGATAGTCCTTAACAAGTTCATATATGTCTTCGCTTGACTATATCGTCGGTGGTTGTCTGGTTTCTACTCTATTAGCTAAAAAGTTTTTCTTGTCTCCTCTGAAGGGATGATTTACATGGAGAAAATATCGATGACAGTCAAACCATGAAATTTTCTTACCATGAGGTAAAGAAAACGCTCGTATTTCATCCATGCAATATGGACATGCTAGACGACCGGCGGTACTCCATCCCGAAAGCATTGCATAGGTAGGAAAATCACTTATAGTCCACAACAAAGAAGCAAACATACGAAAATTTCGTTAACGACACTTTCAGACTCTACAGAAGTATTTGCTACAACTTCTCCATGCCGATCCCAAACATAATATTCGGGTGCGAAACCGTGTTTGCACAAATGAACTTTCACAATATCTGGTAACAAATACTTCAAATGTCTACACCTGCTACACGGACAACGAATTTCTGGATCGTTTCCGTTATAACTTAAAGCGAATTCAACAAACACGTTTATACCATTATAAAAATCTTCTTTTATTGAGCCCCTCAGTCCTTTTCTTTGGTACATCCATCTCCTCCGATCAACAAAATAATCAATCATTTTTCCTATTTGATAAAATGAGAAGTTCAAAATTTAATATTTATTTTGAATTGAAGAATACAAATTCGAAAAAGATTATTTTCATGGTCGTATAATATTTTGAATTTAAAGAACAACTTCACAAATTTAAAAATATTTTCAAATATGGCACAATTTATTTTTTAACGTAACGATTTAAAAATATATATAATTTTTTTTTTCATTGGTCAGGCATCCTACTTCCCATTACAAACATAGTAAGCATTTACATTTCGTATATTACTTCGTCTCAAACGATTCAACAAAATTTCGGCAGCATTTCCCTTTTGTTCCCTGCATTGTACACAAATGCGTGTACGCAGGAAACAAAAAAGAAAAGTTAGGCCGAAATTTTATGAACCGTTTGAGACGAAGTAGTATACAAAATGTAAATGCTTACTGTGTTCATAACTTGTCCAATACAGGGACAAATCCGACAAACATTGTACCAGATGAATATAAATGGTCGTTTTTCGAAAAGAACGACTATTTATACAACGATCATGTACAACACTCGTCAGACGGGACCAAAAACTCTCTAAGGGACATTTGTCAGTTACATGCGCGCATTTTACGAAAAAATACAGTTTTACTCAATGTTCACATTTACAAAAATATATATTAATTTAACACATTTATTCAACGTATTACATCAACTTAAGGCTGTTTTAACATTTTTGTCATTTTTCAATACACACAATATAATTTAGAGTAATGCATTTTTTTTGTTTCATAAGTAAATACGCGCACAATATAATACTCCTAGTTCATTCAATCAATTTATCTTATTCCAAATAACGTATACAATCGTCGAGTCAAGGCATACACAACAATTTACATATACATGAACAACCACAAATTATACGTATTTTTCACAATTTCACGATAAAAGATGAAATCGGTATACCATGTGATGCTATAAACTGTTATTACGCTATTGGAAACAATTGCAATCACTAATTCGTCCTAATTTATCAATTTATGCAAATATAGAATTAGGGTAAAAACTGAATTTTTCACAAAAATAAGAGATTATACCTGAGATTAAGAGTAACGGAGGTTGATTAGGGAGCCTTGGAAGATCCGGAAGCTAGAAATTAGGGATTGGAAGTTTGGAGGTTGAATTTGGGGGTTTTTTGGGGGAATTTTCGTATGAAGAGGAGGAGGAAGAAAGCTCTCGGCTTAGCCCTATAATCGCAGTTTTCCGACGGCTTCCGACGGCCCGTCGAAAGCCGTCGGAAATTAGCCGTCGGAAGCCGTCGGTCCTCGCTGTCGGAATTCAGGGCTTTTCTAGTAGTGATAAGATCTGGTTGATCAGTGCATAACATAAGACTGTAGATCAAGATTAAAGAGCATGTACATGTAAGGTGAATAAACAACTATCAATTTGTTAAAGTAGAAAAAGAAGACAAATAGTCAATAACATGCAAATTATCAAGGTAATAATAGTTACAACTACAACAAAGTTGCATTTTTACAGTTTGTTTTATCTTTTAACAAAATAGCAATAACTATTCATTTCATGTTATAATCTAAAAGAATTATAAGAAGCAACTTCATCCAAACATTCACCACTCCCTAAAACATCTAGTAAAATTTTAATCCACGCTTTATGCAAAATGGAACCTTAAAATTTTCCTTGCTAATGTTAAAAATAATAAGTATAGTTGCTCATAGTTTGGCACTTGCTTTCAAAGCTTAAACAATTTGGTGAGCTATTCATTATTTGGATGTTAAAATGCAGACTTGTTATTGGTTTTATTTAGACTTCAGATCATTCGTCCTAAATGATAGAAAAGCAATAGAGACAAATTTTAAATTTTTTGAAAAAAGTAACTCAATATTGTGAAAACATTTTAATTGCCAAACGGAAGGTTTGTAATTATTAGACCACAACGTTTTGTTTCATCCATTTTGATCTTATAATTAACTTATCGCTTGTCAAAATGGAAAAGACTAACAAATTTGAAACCTTAACTCATTTTGTTTCTACTATGGATATTCTAGTTTAAATATAATACTTCATAATTTATGACTAAGTTTTTGAGACTAAAATTAAACTACAGCTTATATATTTGAGACATAAAATACAGAAAATAGCGATTAGCTGATACAAAATGTGTTGTTGATATTCAAATGCCATGCATCCAAATGAAATAATAACTCAATACAGTTGAACAATTAATGCCATCGTGTAAAATACCTGAGTATAAATATACCCTAATTAATGCACTTGTAGGCCTTTGTAGTTTTTTCAATCATATCAATCTATAACCTCTAATAGTAAGCACTAATAGATAAATCGTTCTATTAACGATCTGCTAACGATCTGTTAACGATCTACCATCTACCTGGTGGACTGGGAACTCTAGGAAATCTCTTCGTTCGATCATTCATCGCTTGATTCCATATCTTATTTGCTGGCACATCTGGTGTGCTCGGAACAAGGCTATCTTCGACTGTTCTCCTATGGACCCCGTGGCCATTATTCGGCGCGTCAGGAATGACGTATTCCTTGCTTTCCGAGGTCGGCCATTCAGGGGACGCATGGGCTCCCGTATTCAGCAACTCGCGGGCCTTCTGTCTATTTCTTGTGCGCTGAGTTCCGCTAGAACTGGCGTTGGTTGAGTGATCCAGTCGGGACATTGGCCATCATCCGACGCTCTTGATTCTCTCATCCCCCCCTTTTTTGTTTTGATGTGTTTGCTAGTTTTTCAGGTTTAGGCTTTGTAGGGAGATTTGGTCGTTGTCTTTGGCTGGGGTTTTTTCCTTCGGTTCGCACTTCAGATTTTCGATCTTCTTTTCGGGTGTTGGAATTCGGAGCTCATCGGGTCTTGTCGTTTGGCCGGTAGGGTTTGCTTGAGGCCGCATGTTCTGGGTCTCTTAGATTAGCGTGCTTTGGCTTGCGGTTCACTATTGGTATTCTCTCCCTCTGGCGGTGGTTGGTTTTCTATCTGGTGGACTGGCCTACACCATTTTTGGTGTAGCGGGGATGATGGTTGAGCGGGTTTTTGTTCCTTCTTTTTCAGCCATGTCTTATGGTGCTGCTGTTAGCTTTACTTTTCTTTTCCCTTTGTTCTTTATTGTACTGTATCTATTTTCGGTTGTGTGGAAGGCATATTTTCGTATGCCTTGCCGTGTTTTGTGAGTCGTTGGAGAAAGGCTTTTTTCTCCTTTTTATAATAATATTGGTTGTTTTATAAAAAAAAGAAAAAGAAAAGATAAATCGTTCTATTTTTGTCACGAAAATTTTTAGGTGGGATAGTTACATATCCACAGCCAAACCCAAAATTATTTAGGGATATCACATATTCGCATCTCGTGATATGGACATGTATCAAATATTTATCTTATCCATTGATGAACTTAAATTAATAAAAATTAAAAAAATTTAGTTTAACTTAAGTTTTGTTCGATTTCATTTATTGTACAATCATGAAAAATAAATAAATATGATGATAATAAAAGTTTTGTATGCATTAAATGTGTAAAATAAGCAAATAGAGTTAGTTAAAATACTTAAAACCTTTTCCAAAAATTTGCTAAATTTATTCACATTAATTATCATCAATTACAGTTAATTCAGTTTTGAATTTCGTTTACGTTACTCGTTTAATAAAGAGTATATCGGATCCGACATACTTGTCTGTAATTTATATAGCACTTTATGTCCGATCCGACATACTTTTTATAAAGTATGTCGGATCCTATATACTTTGAACGTATTTATGAAGTTTTGAATTTCATTTACGTAGATGAAATTATTTAGTAGACTTTGTATAAATTTGTCAATTTAATCTTTTCCTAAATTTTGCTAAATTTATTCAAAAGGTTTGCAAATGTACTCGTTTAAGTTATAGGTTTTGAATTTCATTTACGTAGATGAAATTATTTAGTAGACTTTGTATAAATTTGTCAATTTAATCTTTTCCTAAATTTTGCTAAATTTATTCAAAAGGTTTGCAAATGTACTCGTTTAAGTTATAGGATCCGACATTTTATGCACGTATTTGTAAATCTAAATCATTCCAAAATTTTTCTAATTTATTCATATTAATTACCATCAATTACAGTTAATTAATTTTTGAATTTCATTTACTTCGATGGAAGGTTGTTCAAAAAAAGAAACAACATAAATAATGAAGGCGATAATCTATGAACTACCGAGAAATCAAAGGATGTAAATGGAGCATATGAATTATGAGTACAGATTGAGAAAAGCAATTAGATTTTAGTTTCAAAGAAAACATTATTCCTACAAAGACACATATCAATTATTTTAAGTATATAGGGTAACAAATGAAAAGTTAAATAAGTCCTATTTCTTTTACTCCATTTCCATTGCAGTAGCACTACCTGTAGAAGGTTTTAAACCAAATATAATTTGGAACAGAAATTGGAACGAGTATAATTGAATCGCTTACGCAACCTCATGTTAACCCTAGACAATTCTCAAACAAGCTTGCATACACGGCCGCCAGCCATCCAATAGCACACACTTGTTTGTCTACTGAAATATAAATTCTTCTCCTTCTGTAGTAGGTATTATTGAAGTAAGAAATCAGCTTGGTGCCTTCAACTGGCTGGCGGAGTAAACAAAGCTTACAAAATGCGATAAAATGCTGGGATCAATGGCATCATTTGGTGAAGCATTTTCAATGGCTGTTGAATGGACATGAAGGAGCGAGGCCGACAGTGATTCCGTTTTATCTGGAGGCACATCACTACTTGATAGATTGACTCAAAATATTTGGCGAGTAATTTATTTTCGTTTGATTGCTTTTAGAAGAAAACTGACTTAGATTAAATACCCGAATTAGTTTCAATTAAAATCAAATTTTAAATCAGAAATCTAGTGAAGGATATTCTTCCTTTCTAATAGATAACTATGTTTGCTAAAAAAAGCTTAAATTAGGAAAAAAGTAAGCTCATTATTCTTCTTATTTTCATATCTAGGTCACACTGAAAATAAGCAAATAGATGTAGTTGAAGTTTTATATAATAGACCTTGTCGGATCCAATATACTTATAAAAATAGTATATCGGATCCGACATAATTTGTGTGTTTTCAAAAATTAGCTAGATTTATTCACATTATTTGAAATTAATTAGAGTTAATTAAGTTTTGAATTTCATTGACGTTGATGAAATTATTTAGTGGACTATGTATAAATTTGTCGAACTAAATATTTTCCAAAAAGTTGCTAAATTTAATCAAAATTATAATACCAGTTCAGAGCTAATAAAATTTGCGTGTATTTGTATACATACTTTTTTATCAAGTATGTCGGATCCGATATACTTTGAACGTATTTATCAACCTAACTCTTCTCCAATAAAAATTTGCTAAATTTATTCACAACGAAAATAAGCAAATAGAGTTAGTTAAAGTACTTAAAACCTTTTCCAAAAATTTGCTAAATTTATTAACATTAATTATCATCAATTACAGTTAATTCAGTTTTGAATTTCAGTTACGTTACTAGTTTAATTAAGGGTATATCGGATCCGACATACTTGTCTGTAATTTATATAGCTTTATATAGCACTTTATGTCGGATCCGACATACTTTTTATAAAGTATGTCGGATCCTATATACTTTGAACGTATTTACGAAGTTTTGAATTTCATTTATGTAGATGAAATTATTTAGTAGACTTTGTATAAATTTGTCAATTTAATCTTTTCCTAAATTTTGCTAAATTTATTCAAAAGGTTTGCAAATGTACTCGTTTAAGTTATAGGATCCGACATTTTATGCACGTATTTGTAAATCTAAATCATTCCAAAATTTTTCTAATTTATTCATATTAATTACCATCAATTACAGTTAATTAATTTTTGAATTTCATTTACTTCCATGGAAGGTTGTTCAAAAAAAGAAACAACATAAATAATGAAGGCGATAATCTATGAACTACCGAGAAATCAAAGGATGTAAATGGAGCATATGAATTATGAGTACAGATTGAGAAAAGCAATTAGATTTTAGTTTCAAAGAAAACATTATTCCTACAAAGACACATATCAATTATTTTAAGTATATAGGGTAACAAATGAAAAGTTAAATAAGTCCTATTTCTTTTACTCCATTTCCATTGCAGTAGCACTACCTGTAGAAGGTTTTAAACCAAGTATAATTTGGAACAGAAAATGGAACGGGTATAATTGAATCGCTTACCCAACCTCATGTAAACCCTAGACAATTCTCAAACAAGCTTGCATACTCGGCCGCCAGCCATCCAATAGCACACACTTGTTTGTCTACTGAAATATAAATTCTTCTCCTTCTGTAGTAGGTATTATTGAAGTAAGAAATCAACTTGGTGCCTTCAACTGGCTGGCGGAGTAAACAAAGCTTACAAAATGCGATAAAATGCTGGGATCAATGGCATCATTTGGTGAAGCATTTTCAATGGCTGTTGAATGGACATGAAGGAGCGAGGCCGACAGTGATTCCGTTTTATCTGGAGGCACATCACTACTTGATAGATTGACTCAAAATATTTGGTTAGTAATTTATTTTCGTTTGATTGCTTTTAGAAGAAAACTGACTTAGATTAAATACCCGAATTAGTTTTAATTAAAATCAAATTTTAAATCAGAAATCTAGTGAAGGACATTCTTCCTTTCTAATAGACTAACTATGTTTGCTAAAAAAAGCTTAAATTAGGAAAAAAGTAAGCTCATTATTCTTCTTATTTTCATATCTAGGTCACACCGAAAATAAGCAAATAGATGTAGTTGAAGTTTTATATAATAGACCTTGTCGGATCCAATATACTTATAAAAATAGTATATCAGATCCGACATAATTTGTGTGTTTTCAAAAATTAGCTAGATTTATTCACATTATTTGAAATCAATTAGAGTTAATTAAGTTTTGAATTTCATTGACGTTGATGAAATTATTTAGTGGACTTTGTATAAATTTGTCGAACTAAATATTTTCCAAAAAGTTGCTAAATTTAATCAAAATTATAATACCAGTTTAGAGCTAATAAAATTTGCGTGTATTTGTATATATACTTTTTTATCAAGTATGTCGGATCCGATATACTTTGAACGTATTTATCAACCTAACTCTTCTCCAATAAAAATTTGCTAAATTTATTCACAATGAAAATAAGCAAATAGAGTTAGTTAAAGTACTTAAAACCTTTTTCAAAAATTTGCTAAATTTATTCACATTAATTATCATCAATTACAGTTAATTCAGTTTTGAATTTCATTTACGTTACTCGTTTAATTAAGAGTATATCGGATCCGACATACTTGTCTGTAATTTATATAGCACTTTATGTCCGATCCGACATACTTTTTATAAAGTATGTCGGATCCTATATACTTTGAACGTATTTATGAAGTTTTGAATTTCATTTACGTAGATGAAATTATTTAGTAGACTTTGTATAAATTTGTCAATTTAATCTTTTCCTAAATTTTGCTAAATTTATTCAAAGGTTTGCAAATGTACTCGTTTAAGTTATAGGATCCGACATTTTATGCACGTATTTGTAAATCTAAATCATTCCAAAATTTTTCTAATTTATTCATATTAATTACCATCAATTACAGTTAATTAATTTTTGAATTTCATTTACTTCGATGGAAGGTTGTTCAAAAAAAGAAACAATATAAATAATGAAGGCGATAATCTATGAACTACCGAGAAATCAAAGGATGTAAATGGAGCATATGAATTATGAGTACAGATTGAGAAAAGCAATTAGATTTTAGTTTCAAAGAAAACATTATTCCTACAAAGACACATATCAATTATTTTAAGTATATAGGGTAACAAATGAAAAGTTAAATAAGTCCTATTTCTTTTACTCCATTTCCATTGCAGTAGCACTACCTGTAGAAGGTTTTAAACCAAGTATAATTTGGAACAGAAAATGGAACGGGTATAATTGAATCGCTTACCCAACCTCATGTTAACCCTAGACAATTCTCAAACAAGCTTGCATACTCGGCCGCCAGCCATCCAATAGCACACACTTGTTTGTCTACTGAAATATAAATTCTTCTCCTTCTGTAGTAGGTATTATTGAAGTAAGAAATCAACTTGGTGCCTTCAACTGGCTGGCGGAGTAAACAAAGCTTACAAAATGCGATAAAATGCTGGGATCAATGGCATCATTTGGTGAAGCATTTTCAATGGCTGTTGAATGGACATGAAGGAGCGAGGCCGACAGTGATTCCGTTTTATCTGGAGGCACATCACTACTTGATAGATTGACTCAAAATATTTGGTGAGTAATTTATTTTCGTTTGATTGCTTTTAGAAGAAAACTGACTTAGATTAAATACCCGAATTAGTTTTAATTAAAATCAAATTTTAAATCAGAAATCTAGTGAAGGACATTCTTCCTTTCTAATAGACTAACTATGTTTGCTAAAAAAAGCTTAAATTAGGAAAAAAGTAAGCTTATTATTCTTCTTATTTTCATATCTAGGTCACACCGAAAATAAGCAAATAGATGTAGTATAAGTTTTATATAATAGACCTTGTCGGATCCAATATACTTATAAAAATAGTATATCGGATCCGACATAATTTGTGTGTTTTCAAAAATTAGCTAGATTTACACATTATTTGAAATCAATTAGAGTTAATTAAGTTTTGAATTTCATTGACGTTGATGAAATTATTTAGTGGACTTTGTACAAATTTTTCGAACTAAATATTTTCCAAAAAGTTGCTAAATTTAATCAAAATTATAATACCAGTTCAGAGCTAATAAAATTTGCGTGTATTTGTATATATACTTTTTTATCAAGTATGTCGGATCCGATATACTTTGAACGTATTTATCAACCTAACTCTTCTCCAATAAAAATTTGCTAAATTTATTCTCAATGAAAATAAGCAAATAGAGTTAGTTAAAGTACTTAAAACCTTTTTCAAAAATTTGCTAAATTTATTCACATTAATTATCATCAATTACAGTTAATTCAGTTTTGAATTTCATTTACGTTACTCGTTTAGTTAAGAGTATATCGGATCCGACATACTTGTCTGTAATTTATATAGCACTTTATGTCCGATCCGACATACTTTTTATAAAGTATGTCGGATCCTATATACTTTGAACGTATTTATGAAGTTTTGAATTTCATTTACGTAGATGAAATTATTTAGTAGACTTTGTATAAATTTGTCAATTTAATCTTTTCCTAAATTTTGCTAAATTTATTCAAAAGGTTTGCAAATGTACTCGTTTAAGTTATAGGATCCGACATTTTATGCACGTATTTGTAAATCTAAATCATTCCAAAAATTTTCTAATTTATTCATATTAATTACCATCAATTACAGTTAATTAATTTTTGAATTTCATTTACTTCGATGGAAGGTTGTTCAAAAAAAGAAACAACATAAATAATGAAGGCGATAATCTATGAACTACCGAGAAATCAAAGGATGTAAATGGAGCATATGAATTATGAGTACAGATTGAGAAAAGCAATTAGATTTTAGTTTCAAAGAAAACATTATTCCTGCAAAGACTCATATCAATTATTTTAAGTATATAGGGTAACAAATGAAAAGTTAAATAAGTCCTATTTCTTTTACTCCATTTCCATTGCAGTAGCACTACCTGTAGAAGGTTTTAAACCAAATATAATTTGGAACAGAAAATGGAACGGGTATAATTGAATCGCTTACCCAACCTCATGTTAACCCTAGACAATTCTCAAACAAGCTTGCATACACGGCCGCCAGCCATCCAATTGCACACACTTGTTTGTCTACTGAAATATAAACTCTTCTCCTTCTGTAGTAGGTATTATTGAAGTAAGAAATCAGCTTGGTGCCTTCAACTGGCTGGCGGAGTAAACAAAGCTTACAAAATGCGATAAAATGCTGGGATCAATGGCATCATTTGGTGAAGCATTTTCAATGGCGGTTGAATGGACATGAAGGAGCGAGGCCGACAGTGATTCCGTTTTATCTGGAGGCACATCACTACTTGATAGATTGACTCAAAATATTTGGGGAGTA
Organism: Allium fistulosum; assembly: GCA_030737815.1. NCBI lineage: Eukaryota > Viridiplantae > Streptophyta > Magnoliopsida > Asparagales > Amaryllidaceae > Allium > Allium fistulosum. Next base: position 16,016,881 of record JASFAW010000014.1, read on the forward strand.
ATTTATTTTCGTTTGATTGCTTTTAGAAGAAAACTGACTTAGATTAAATACCCGAATTAGTTTTAATTAAAATCAAATTTTAAATCAGAAATCTAGTGAAGGATATTCTTCCTTTCTAATAGACTAACTATGTTTGCTAAAAAAAGCTTAAATTGGGAAAAAAGTAAGCTTATTATTCTTCTTATTTTCATATCTAGGTCACACCGAAAATAAGCAAATAGATGTAGTATAAGTTTTATATAATAGACCTTGTCGGATCCAATATACTTATATAAATAGTATATCGGATCCGACATAATTTGTGTGTTTTCAAAAATTATCTAGATTTATTAACATTATATGAAATCAATAAGAGTTAATTAAGTTTTGAATTTCATTGACGTTGATGAAATTATTTAGTGGACTTTGTATAAATTTGTCGAACTAAATATTTTCCAAAAAGTTGCTAAATTTAATCAAAATTATAATACCAGTTCAGAGCTAATAAAATTTGCGTGTATTTGTATACATACTTTTTTATCAAGTATGTCGGATCCGATATACTTTGAACGTATTTATCAACCTAACTCTTCTCCAATAAAAATTTGCTAAATTTATTCACAACGAAAATAAGCAAATAGAGTTAGTTAAAGTACTTAAAACCTTTTCCAAAAATTTGCTAAATTTATTCACATTAATTATCATCAATTACAGTTAATTCAGTTTTGAATTTCATTTACGTTACTCGTTTAATTAAGGGTATATCGGATCCGACATACTTGTCTATAATTTATATAACACTTTATGTCGGATCCAACATACATTTTACAAAGTATGTCGAATCCTATATACTTTGAACGTATTTACGAAGTTTTGAATTTCATTTACGTAGATGAAATTATTTAGTAGACTTTGTATAAATTTGTCAATTTAATCTTTTCCTAAATTTTGCTAAATTTATTCAAAAGGTTTGCAAATGTACTCGTTTAAGTTATAGGATCCGACATTTTATGCACGTATTTGTAAATCTAAATCATTCCAAATTTTTTCTAATTTATTCATATTAATTACCATCAATTACAGTTAATTAATTTTTGAATTTCATTTACTTCGATGGAAGGTTGTTCAAAAAAAGAAACAACATAAATAATGAAGGCGATAATCTATGAACTACCGAGAAATCAAAGGATGTAAATGGAGCATATGAATTATGAGTACAGATTGAGAAAAGCAATTAGATTTTAGTTTCAAAGAAAACATTATTCCTACAAAGACACATATCAATTATTTTAAGTATATAGGGTAACAAATGAAAAGTTAAATAAGTCTTATTTCTTTTACTCCATTTCCATTGCAGTAGCACTACCTGTAGAAGGTTTTAAACCAAATATAATTTGGAACAGAAAATGGAACGAGTATAATTGAATCGCTTACCCAACCTCATGTTAACCCTAGACAATTCTCAAACAAGCTTGCATACACGGCCGCCGGCCATCCAATAGCACACACTTGTTTGTCTACTGAAATATAAATTCTTCTCCTTCTGTAGTATGTATTATTGAAGTAAGAAATCAGCTTGGTGCCTTCAACTGGCTGGCGGAGTAAACAAAGCTTACAAAATGCGATAAAATGCTGGGATCAATGGCATCATTTGGTGAAGCATTTTCAATGGCTGTTGAATGGACATGAAGGAGCGAGGCCGACAGTGATTCCGTTTTATCAGGAGGCACATCACTACTTGATAGATTGACTCAAAATATTTGGTGAGTAATTTATTTTCGTTTGATTGCTTTTAGAAGAAAACTGACTTAGATTAAATACCCGAATTAGTTTTAATTAAAATCAAATTTTAAATCAGAAATCTAGTGAAGGATATTCTTCCATTCTAATAGACTAATTATGTTTGCTAAAAAAAGCTTAAATTAGGAAAAAAGTAAGCTCATTATTCTTCTTATTTTCATATCTATGTCACACCGAAAATAAGCAAATAGATGTAGTTGAAGTTTTATATAATAGACCTTGTCGGATCCAATATACTTATATAAATAGTATATCGGATCCGACATAATTTGTGTGTTTTCAAAAATTAGCTAGATTTATTCATATTATTTGAAATCAATTAGAGTTAATTAAGTTTTGAATTTCATTGACGTTGATGAAATTCTTTAGTGGACTTTGTATAAATTTGTCGAACTAAATATTTTCCAAAAAGTTGCTAAATTAAATCAAAATTATAATACCAGTTCAGAGCTAATAAAATTTGCGTGTATTTGTATACATACTTTTTTTATCAAGTATGTCGGATCCGATCTACTTTGAACGTATTTATCAACCTAACTCTTCTCCAATAAAAATTTGCTAAATTTATTCACAATGAAAATAAGCAAATAGAGTTAGTTAAAGTACTTAAAACCTTTTCCAAAAATTTGCTAAATTTATTCACATTAATTATCATCAATTACAGTTAATTTAGTTTTGAATTTCATTTACGTTACTCGTTTAATTAAGAGTATATCGGATCCGACATACTTGTTTGTAATTTATATAGCACTTTATGTCCGATCCGACATACTTTTTATAAAGTATGTCGGATCCTATATACTTTGAACGTATTTATGAAGTTTTGAATTTCATTTACGTAGATGAAATTATTTAGTAGACTTTGTATAAATTTGTCAATTTAACCTTTTCCTAAATTTTGCTAAATTTATTCAAAAGGTTTGCAAATGTACTCGTTTAAGTTATAGGATCCGACATTTTATGCACGTATTTGTAAATCTAAATCATTCCAAAATTTTTCTAATTTATTCATATTAATTACCATCAATTACAGTTAATTAATTTTTGAATTTCATTTACTTCGATGGAAGGTTGTTCAAAAAAAGAAACAACATAAATAATGAAGGCGATAATCTATGAACTACCGAGAAATCAAAGGATATAAATGGAGCGTATGAATTATGAGTACAGATTGAGAAAAGCAATTAGATTTTAGTTTCAAAGAAAACATTATTCCTACAAAGACACATATCAATTATTTTAAGTATATAGGGTAACAAATGAAAAGTTAAATAAGTCCTATTTCTTTTACTCCATTTCCATTGCAGTAGCACTACCTGTAGAAGGTTTTAAACCAAATATAATTTGGAACAGAAAATGGAATGGGTATAATTGAATTGCTTACCCAACCTCATGTTAACCCTAGACAATTCTCAAACAAGCTTGCATACACGGCCGCCGGCCATCCAATAGCACACACTTGTTTGTCTACTGAAATATAAATTCTTCTCCTTATGTAGTAGGTATTATTGAAGTAAGAAATCAGCTTGGTGCCTTCAACTGGCTGGCGGAGTAAACAAAGCTTACAAAATGCGATAAAATGCTGGGATCAATGGGATCATTTGGTGAAGCATTTTCAATGGCTGTTGAATGGACATGAAGGAGCGAGGCCGACAGTGATTCCGTTTTATCTGGAGGCACATCACTACTTGATAGATTGACTCAAAATATTTGGTGAGTAATTTATTTTCGTTTGATTGCTTTTAGAAGAAAACTGACTTAGATTAAATACCCGAATTAGTTTTAATTAAAATCAAATTTTAAATCAGAAATCTAGTGAAGGATATTCTTCCTTTCTAATAGACTAACTATGTTTGCTAAAAAAGCTTAAATTAGGAAAAAAGTAAGCTCATTATTCTTCTTATAGACTAACTATAATATTCTTCCTTCCGAACGTAACCAAGATAAACACCAGTTCGCCTCACAGATGCAGCTGTAGCACGAAATTACAGCCGCTAGAAATAGCAACGGCAAAAGAGGCGATGTCGCCGTCGAGGCAGACGCGAGCAGCGGCAGGACAGCGATGATTAACTCTGGCTCTTCAAAAACGAATCTGAATGATCTAACCTAAATGAAATTAGAGTTAATAGTTAAAGGGAGTTGCGAAGGAATTAGAATATAGGATCGTGACACTTCATTTCGGGAATACACATGTCAAATGATGTGCACGTAATTGTGCATATATTTACATCCATATTTTATCTATTTTTATTTAAATAAATGTCATATTTTAGAATTTTAACATGTTTAAAACCAAAATTTAATTATTTTCAAATCATCATATATTCATCTTCATACAGGGGCAAAATAGTCATTTTTGTGCATGTGTTAATTTGGAACTTTTTACTTGGACATTTTTCATAATTTTTATAAAAATTTGGATGCATATGGAAGAGGGTTTTATGAAGATACATGCATGCACAAATGAATACAAAGGAAGGATGATAGAAATAATTCAAATACATGATCACGGAGGACCCCACCTACCTACTTACATAAATCTACAATTAGAAGCTAATGGACAAGTAAGTGGAGGTTAAAGTTTCATGCACATTTAATGATGGATTAATTAGTGGCTAATGGTTACTTGGTGGCCACACTTCCTAAATGACATTTTGGGAAGCACCGTAGAAATTGAATTAGGGTTATGCATGTATAAATAGCCCTCTTATGTACATGTAAATATTTTCTACTCTTTCAAATTAGTTAGGAAATTAAGAAAGCAAGTTGTAATGTCAAAGTTTCATGAAATAAAAGTGGCTTCCTAGCCTCTTTCTCTTTTCTTTTCTACATGCTTTTATTTACTTTTATGCTGATTTCTATTCTTATGCTCTCTTTTATTTCATGTTCATATCTTAGATTTACATTTATGCACTTAGTTTAGTTCATTTCCTTCTAGTAGTTAATCTTCTTTTTCTTTGTTTATTTTTACTTTATTTTATTTTCAATGTTGAAATTTCTATGTGTTGAAATGATAACACAAATGAGAGGCTAAATCCCTACAATTTAGGGGTAATAAAGCTTTCTTTTATCATGTAGATTCAACATAATTTTCTATGTATGATCTCTTTTGTGCTTCATGAGAAAATGGATGTTTATGTTTGTTTGTGTTTATGTTGAATTTGATAGTCTACTTTGTTCATAAAAAATAGGCTATGCTGATCTCATTAAACACAAATTGCCTATTCATCTAAATATGATCATGGCAATGAAGTGAAGTTTTAATCAAAATTTGATGATCTATGTTATTCATTAATAGTAAATAGATCATGCTTAAACTAGATTTTGGTTTCATTTTCTATGCCATGTTTCATGAAATTTGAAAAAGCAGGAATAGATTTATATTATAGTTTGATGGTTTGATTTGTGTTAATTAATAACTCAAATAGGCCATGCTTATGATAAATACATCATTAATCCTACATAGGTTAAAAAGAGATCATCATTTGATTTTATGTTGATTTATGTGAAAAATATAAGAAATTGAATTTGCCTCTAAATTGAATTTTAATCACATAGTTTTTAATCACAACATTTACTTAGTTTGCTAATTTTCAAAACAATCTCCACTTTTGGTTTAATTTGATTGATTAGAAAATTTTAAAATCTTAAAAACTCCCTACGGATCGACCTGTACTCGCCACGTACTAACTTTTGTATGTTGTGCGCTTGCGGTTAAATTAATTTGAAATTTATCGGCGATTTTCTATCCGGGATATCATCAGAACAAATCCAATCTTTAGATCCGAAGGATGGGCTGAAGTTCTAAGAAAATCTAGTATTTTTATTTGTAAGTATATATTTAAATTTGACTAGTTTATAAATAATATAGTTTGGTTTGGATGGTACAACTTTGTATATGATATTTGATTTGGTTTGATTTGGATTAGTTGATTGATTTGGATTGAATTTTTTGTTGGGGATTATTTGAACTGTGTAATAGTTTGAATTACGTTGTCTCTAATATTTAGTATTTTAAATATTGATTTTAACTCCATAATTCATAAGTATATCACATTTAGGGAGAGTATTGTTTTTCATCCTTCTTTTTTATGACAAAGGGGAGAAAAATATAAAATATATGACTTGCAAAGATCAATGGGGAGTTATTTAACTTAGGGGGAGTTATATTATATTTTATATATAGGAATATTTACATGGCTGTCATCATCAAAAGTGGAAGGTTGTTAATACCTTAGATATTAATTCTGATGATAACAACCATATAAATATAGATGCTAATGTTCTGTCAAGTTGTATAGTATATATTGTAGAATATTACACAGGTACAGAATAATTAAACTTGAAACTGATCGGTATAAAGGCCAAGAATAAAGATTTAGAGATAATGATCAAGACTTATGAGTTTAGAGAAAAAAGACTTAAAGAGCTCCAGACTCTACCGTTTAGTATGAGTCATTACACCAAATTGTTGAAGTCCATGATTGCAGATTCTATTCGTTGTTACAAATTTTTGATTTTTGATATTCCAATCTAAATAAAATTCAAAATATATTTTGCAAATATTTTACAAAATTTTTTATGTGTTCAACGCATTTAAAAATTATGATTAAAATTATTTTTCGAAAATATAGAAGTTTGAAAACAATTTAAAACTTAAATCAATTTTCAAAATTTACATGGGTATGTCGACATACCCCTCCTAGATATGTTGACATAGTAATAGTGTTTTGTTGCTTAAATTTTGAAAAAAAGTATCTTTTAGAAACACCTCTTCAGAATGGATACTTTTATTCATTCACTATATAAAGAGGAGTGCAAACAAAATTTTCAATGAATTTTCTTGCTTTCTTCTTACTCCTTACCCACTTGTTCTATTTCTTGAAAACTACTTTCTATATTCTTCAAAATCTATATAGAATCAATCCATACTCTACTAAATTGATTCTCTACAAACTATTTACTATTTTGAAAGCATTCTCTCTACTGTCTCAAAGATCAAACCGCTATCAAAAAGGCTATAGGATATCTTGCATCCTAAGTAACTGTTTGTATTTGGAAATCAATAACTCTACTCTTATTTGTTTGGGTGTACTTAGTAGCCCATTCAAACCTGGTGGGTGATTTTGTTGCTCGGTAAATCAAGAGAGTTACCCTTGACTCGTGAGACAGGAGGGCGTATCTTATAGCCTTGAAATCGAGACTGTATTCTGGTTTTCTTTCCACCTGTTTAAAGTAGGGGATTGAAAAGAATCTGTACAAGAAATTGTACGAGACTAGATATAGGAGAAATCTGAACCAGTATAAAACTCCTAGCGCCATTTATCTAATCCATTACTTTACTTTTACTACATTTATTTATATCTTTGATTGCCTATTAATTTTTATATCTGTGATTGATTAGCTGTGTTTGATTCAAATCTTGAAATAAGTTAAAAAGTTCATAAAAGTTATAAAACACTATTCATCCATCCTCTAGTGTTAAAGCAGCCTTAGGATCCATTCATAGTGGTACTACACTATTTTCCACAAAGCTAACATATAATGAAAGAGGACACACTAAGCCTTTTATAAGTATTTTTGGTAGCGCCAAAGTTTCTTTGCCAAAAGAGCCAAAGATCCAAAGAAAATGCAGTTCTTGGGCTGATATTGTTAAAGATAATGGCTTAGAGGAAGTTCTTCATGCTAATTTATCTTTATTCCTCCCTTAAAGGTCAATACCAAAAAATTGGTTGTTCTAAAAGAAGGGGTTTTAAAAAGAACTTCAAGAAATAGAGTAGAGCTATTCTTGTGTACGCGTTTGGAATTAAAACTTTTTACATGCACTTTAAAGATTATATTAATAGGGTCTAGACAGTCAATGATAATTTTGAGATTTGTTCGCGTGCTAATGAGTTTTTCCTAATTAAGTTCGATAATAAGAAAGATTGTGAGAAAGTCTTAAAGAATGGCCCTACTTGTTAGATGGTAGAATTATTATGATGAAGAAAAGGATGAAATATATTTAGCTCGATAGAGATCTCATAAACATTATTCCTGTTTGGATTGTCTTACCTAGATCAACTTAAAATATGTTGTAACAATCCATACCTCCAGATAGACTGATTCAAAGCCTACAACGGCTTTTGTACTTGCGTTGTGTGAAGAAGTATGAATCATTAGGTTTTGAATGATTTACGTGGTACAGTGCTAAACATAAAGTTTGAAACATTCTAAACTGTCAGATCTCATAACGGAAATAATAAAATATAAACATTGAAGATATTCCAAATTCATTACTGTTTTAAAATACAACAATAGTCTGATTGATAAATACAATAAGATACATAGGAAAATGGCTATAAATAAATACATCTTCAGAGCGCCATGTCACCTTCTCCATGCACCATATCCGATCAACTTATCTACTATCTTGTCCTCTTGTAACATGTATAAAGAGGGAGAAATGGATGGGATCAGACTAGATTCGGTGCATGAATTGTATCACCAATGGTATGTTGTTGAAAAATATTAAATTTCAATTATAAGCTAAACGACCTAGGGGTGTGTTGGAACTAGGCCAACCCACATTGGAAGATATGAATGAATTTCAAAAAGAATTCTCTTATTAGATATATATTAGGTCTTTGAAGTCTAATTTATTTAGAACAAGTCTAAATTTAATTTAAATAAAACTTCTTATTTCATATAAATTTACAAATTATAGATATAATTTTATTTAGTTTATATTCAGTTAAATACAATAGTACAGATGTGTATCATATATATATACATGTATGTGTGTGCATATGTAACATAATAATCCGTGCAGGGTATAATATACCCGTATATAAATATTGAGATTTACATTGCAACGGACATATTAGATCATCCTAAATGTTTATTTTCAAACAAAATAAAGTATTATTATTTTGTACCGGCAAGCTGGTTTTATAGTGGCTATACCACTTTACATCGTCATACAGGTGTGAGGCAGAATCCTCAGCAACTAATAGAAATTAGACTAGCTAGTGCCGATTGCCCATGCTACAAAATCAACACCACACAGGGCGCATTATATTACAAGCTGCACTAGGCAATCTATACACCACGCATGGTAAAATCATATAACAAACTGCCCGAAAGCATCTACATCACATGCAATGACAAATCAAGCCATCTAAGAAACCTAACTATGAAGACCATACTGTAACCAAACAAAAAGCATAGCATGATCTCAAAACAAGAACCATAAAAACAGCCCAGCACATAAAATAACGTCAAATGACCATACAAGGCAGAGCTCACCACATGTATCCGGACCTGTCGGATTTTGTACGATTGGTGGGAAGGAGCTTGGCCAGCAGAACAGTCAATGTCAAGGCCTGACTGGGTGGAAACTGCAGCTATCCATGACCTCCCTCCTACAGAATATGCCGCATACCAAAGAGAAAAGCCTTCCTGTAACAGAACACCCAAGAGCCAAATGCATCCGGCGACCACAAGACTATCACCAGATGACCAAAAAATAACACAAGACGATACACCCTAGCATTAACCATCCTAGGACAGGCACTAAGCACATTAGAAACCCAGTCAACACCAATCCAGTCGAGAACCAAGAGCATACTAGAAATATAAGCAATTTTAATAGCAGATGGAGGGCTTGGTAAGCGGAAAAGGTGAAGGGCCAAGGGGACGTGATACTGGGGAATGAACAGGCTGGAGAAAGCATAGGCGAGCTCAACGTGAGTGTTGGAGAACCGGCCAACAGTCAGAAGAATGCTGAGAAACAGTGGGGATCGGATGTTCAAGGAAGGAGTGAACAGAAAGTGGTGGCGGCAATAAAGGCACAGGGGAAAAAAACGAAATCCAGAGAAACAAAGGGTATAGAAAATAAAAAATAAAAGGCTAAAAGATAGAAGAGAGGAGCGAAGGCTGAAGGTTCGGGCGAAGGACAGATTTGGAGAGACGAAGCAAGGAGATCTGAGAAAAAAGAAGATGGCAGCAGAAACCTAGTTCCCCATTAATCTCATCCTACATATGAATATATGTATGTATGTAAACTTATTATTTATCTAAATATTAAAAACTATATATATATATATATATATATATATATATATATATATATATATATATATATATATTAAAAACTATGCAAATATATATATGTGCGCGCATTCGCGTGCATATGCATGTATAGATGTGTGTATATACATATCTTATATGTAAAAATATTAACGATTTATACACACACAAACAATATTTCATTAAATATTAAATAAATAAATAAATATGTAGATATACGTTTATGTACATAATAATAGAGATTTAAAAAAAATCATTTTACACATATAGATATATACGTATGAATTACATTAACAAAATTGTTATTATTCTATTTAAATAAACATATATGTATATTTATAATATTTAAATATGTATATGTATATTAAATATTATAAATATACTTATATATATACATAACCATTCCAGATCGCATGCACAACACAAAAGTCTTTTAAATATTTTTTTGGATTCATTTATTAATAACTAAAATGCAATACATGCATAAATGCAGTTACAACAAATACACATATACAATACACCTTGCAAACGGTACCCTTTCTTCCAAATCTGACTAGTCCAGCTCATTAAAACAAAAAAACCTAAAATCTTAACAGACGAAAAACCTAATACGCCGCCGCATTATCCTGGACAAATCCATTGGCACAATAAATGTATGTCTTCCCTCTCAGCTCAAAAGAAAGAAGCTTTGCTCGTTGTCTAGATTCCAAGGATTTCCAATCTAATAAATGGGATTTTCCATCCGGCCAAAAGTGGTATAACGTTATTACCGCTACCTTCAAAGCCAAGTCTTAACCTCATCTTTTAATGAGGAAAACTCGATGTAGATGCATCAGTTCATCCGGCAAGAGTAGATTAACCATTAGCTGCAACACAAGTCGCAGGTGAACGTTCTTCCAAAGATAGGTATTAAAACGGCAACTAAAACACAAATTTGAGTAATTTTCCTTGTTTTGCTCACATACAATCCAGTCTGAATCATCTATAGCAACCCACGATTCTAATCGATCTTGTAGGAAATGCGGATTACAGATCTTAAGGCAGAACTAACACTAGAGGAGGGTAGAGGAGGGATGAATAGTGTTTAATTAATTTTATGAATCCTTTTGAAATCTTTTCAAATTAAACCCAAATCAATGCAATTCACAAACACAGAGACAATCACAGAATCAGAAATAGTAAATAAAAGCAGTAAAGGAAAGAACACACCGAAATTTTATACTGGTTCGGAGTTACCCTCCATCCAGTCCCACACAATTTCTTATTCATATTTCTTTTCAAATATATTGTCGATATTACAACCTCAATTTTAAGGCCACGAGATACACCCTCCTGTCTCCGAGTCCAGGGCAAACTCTCTTGATTTAACCAGGCTACAAGATCACCTAATTGATTTACGAGCTACAATCGCACCCAATTGATTTACGGGCCACAATCACACCATTTCCAATCACACTTTGATAGAGAGAGACTCAATACACTTCGATCTTTTGATCTTTGATTACAAATGATCCTATAACTCTGAATAGCACTAAGATCTTTGGGAGAGAGTGGTAGAAAATCAAACTAGAGATGATCGAGTTTGATTCACTTAGGATTTCGATAGAGTTTTGTTAAGAATGTTTGAAAATAAAAATGGAAGAGAAAGAGGAGAGAAAACAAAGAAAACTTAAGTAAAAACTTATTGAAAAATACTGGTATATATAGGAGAATAACGGTCATGTCCATTCGTGAAAGATTATGACGAATATACACTTCTTTTGAAATTTTGAAATTTGAATTCTACGGCTACCATGTCGACATGGGTGGTAGGGGCATGTACCGGCACAGAATTTCGATCATTCGAAATTCGGATATTTAATTGATTTTAAATATTCACAAGTTAATTTTATAAGTTGAATAACTTATATTTCAAATATAATAATTTATTTGGATAATTAAATTGCTAATTTAATATCTGAAATTGCAGAAATAATTAGATTTTGAATTTAATGTGAATGAAAATGTATTATAAAGTTGAATTAAATTCTATTTGAATTAGAATGATGTTAGTAAACTTTTGAAATTGAATTAAAAGTGAATTTATTGAAATTGGATATTTTAATATTTAACTAACGCGTAAAAATAGTCATTTTTGACACGGTCTCGGATTTTGACGAAACCAGTTTCATAGGATCCGTAATGTTATATTATTATAGGATTTCAAATTTTGTGCCAATCAGATTTACAGTTTAGTCGTGGGAAACTGAAACGCGTAGAAATTTATTTAAGTAAATTTTAAATTAGAATAAGTCGATTCGAAAACCTATCTTTCAAATACGATCGAATTGGCTCTCGATATATATTCCATTGTGTTCAGAATAGGGATAAAACATTATAAATGCCAGGCGGTACGCTTCGTTTGGAGTTCGAAATTTTTTTGGATGAATAGTGCGCGAAAATTTTCTATACAAGGCCACACTTTTTTCACATTTGCAAAACCCTAGCCAAAATTAGGTCAGCCACCGCCATATTCGTTTGAACGGCCAGGAATTCGCCTCTATCCCCTTGATTATCTCCAAATCTGTTAACTTTCACGAAAAACTTTCTACTACAACATTGTAGAGCACGATGAGACGAACACATCCAATGATCACGGTCATCTAAAACGAAGCCAATCGATGACAATTTCAGTTCAAAGGCCACATGTTTGGATGACGATTCATGGAGGAGGAGGCGACCGAGCTCGTCGTGCCTTTGGGCGATGGTGCACGTGGGTGTGGGCGTTCGAGTGGTGGTCTTCGATCGTTCTCTAGGTTCACGTAATAGGTGCGACAATCAAACGTTTGATGGCGGCCAAATGGGTTCTCGCGTGTTCAAAACCTGGAGGGGAAGAAGAAGAGAGGCACGGCTAAGATCCTCTCATTCAAAATCAACCGCCATGATGAGATGAGGTTTAAAAATAAATAAAAATTGTAAATTTAATTATATAAATTTGTATAAACTTTAAAATAGCATATCTTCTTCATACGAGGTCGAAAATTGACGAAACAAATTGCGTTGGGTTCATATTCGCGAGCACTACGTGATGGAGCAGGATTAGTGTTGATTGGAGCTAGTGAAAATTTTGAGTAAAATTAAACATGCGTTTAATTTTATTCGGAATAAAACGCTGCAACGACTATTGGAACCAAAGTGAGTACAACTCACTCTTTCAGACTGCTTATATTTTTATATAAGTGAGAATAACTTTATTTTATGTTGATTGATGATTGTTTGGATGATATATGATATATTATATATATTGATTGGTTTGGATATATTCCTGCCTATTGGAGCAGATGAGACCCTATACGTTCCCGTGTATGAGCGGATAACCTTTTGTACGCGCGTCTGCCTCGAAGCGGACATTGTACATATTTTCTCATATGTATATTTGTTGCAGTGATAGGTTGGAAAGATCCAACTGGATTCCTTACCAGTGTTGATTTTTATTTATAGATATCGTTATATATGATGTTATCATATGTTATATGATTATTTGGATGCCATGATGGATATGATTGATGTGAATCACCTTATTTAGCATTTTTGTAACATTGGGCCATATTTTGGAATTTTAAAAATATTAAAATAATGATTTCAAATTAAAAGGCTGTTTAAGTGATTTTTGGAGTTATATGAGTTTTAATAATGATTTGTAAATTATTAAAAGAAGAAGTTTATTTAAATGGAATCAAAATATGATTTTTGAAACATGGAGTTAACTATTTTATAAAATAAGTTAATTGAGAATTTTGATTTATTATAAATAGGTTATATATATAAGATTTATAAAATTGGTATTTTTATAAATAAAAATAATGGAATTATAAACGAGCTTTGTAAGTGTTAAAATGAAGTAATAAATGAATCTTATAAGCGAATAAGATTTATAAATTTATGAAGTTATAAAAAAATGAATGTGTAAATAAGAGAATTATAAGTAAATAAACTTATAATCAAATTTTGGCATATAAATGAGATATAAATGGAATTTGTTAATAAAGGAATTTTATAAATTGAAGTTTTTTTATAAAATAGAAATGTGAATTATAAACATTGTTTTATAAAGATGAAATCAACTTATTTTGATAAGTTAAATATAAAAGCTTATTAAAGGAATTTCATTCACAATTTTGGACAGTGAATAATCCTTTAATAAATGTGTAGAAATAATGAATTTGGTTAGAGAATTTTATTCATGATTTTGGACAATGAATAATCCTTTAATTAAATGAATGTTTTGAAAAGTGATATTTTAAATGGAGTTAAATGGTTTGAAGATGTTTTAAAATGTGTTAAGTATCGAATGCATAGATTTCAACATTCATTGTTGAAATAGACGTTTTGAGAAGTAAGGAAAGCATGGACTATAACACCGTTGTTATAGTAAATGATTTTCGAAAGGAGATGTTTTGTATAGTATATGTGATTTGTATATCTATCTAATTATTGAATCCCTATACTAATGATTTTGGGTTGTCGTAACAATGTTTTACGCAACATTCATTTTGACCCAAATAAATACGTTTAAGAGAATCTTTTCCTTAAAGAATAAAATATATACTTAATCATGATTTAAGTATATGTAATATTTTCTAAGTGTTGAAAATAAATAGAATTGTGAATTACTTATTATTAAATAAGTATATGGAAATGTTTTCCAATAGTGAAATATTGAAATGGTTTTGGAATTATATCTTTTTAAAGATATTTGAAGGGAATATTTGGAAAGCGATTTAATTAATAAAAGATTAATTAAAAGGGCCTAGTGATTGCTTATGGTGCTAAATATTTGTTTGCTGCTTTGATGTTAAATAACCGACTATCAAATTTGGCCAATTTTAGTTCCTCGACACTATGTGGGAACTATTTAGTCGTACACTTAGTACGTAGTCATCTGTGTAGGCTTGATTATCGTTTGTGTTGAGGATGTTGATTATGTAGTGCGGAGTGATTACTCCAATCTATCGAGCTTCCTTCTTGGCCGAAGGATAACAAGTTGAAAGTTGGAGACGTGATAAGTCTATGAGACTTAGCTTCTGTGTGAGGTTGAGAAACGCTTTTGCATTGTTGCGAAGAGACCAAGATCAGATTTATGTGAAAACCAATTCGGACCAATGTATATGCGTTCGATTGTGCAGGTTATTGATGATATTGATGTTTAGGATTTTCATACTTAAGAACCGCTTGTTGATCATTTGGGGTTAAAATCCCAATATACATATAGTAGTAGTAGTCTCTTCGTTATGAAATATCCAATGCGACTATTCGCTACTAATCCTAGGGATTTCCTGACAGGATGTGGTAGGAGAGTACCTTCGGTTTGTCCTAATGTGACGACCCGGAATTTTTGAGTATTTAAGATTGAAATATTTAATTTATTTTTAAATATTTAAAAGTTAATTTGTAATTTAAATTTCGAATATCACCATTTATTTGGAGAATTTAATTATTGAATTAAACAATTAAAAATTGAATAAAATGTTGAATTGAGAGTTTTGAGCCAGTTAAAAAAATAATTTAAAGGCTTGTAAAATCTATATTGATAATACTGAAGGCAGTAGAACTTTTAAAATCAAATAAAAAGTGATTTGTTCAGTTTTCAAATTTTAACGTTTAAATTGAATTTAAAAATACCCTTCCGGGGCACAGTCTCGGAATTCGACGAAACCAGTTCCATTGGATCCGTAATATTGAATTATTATCGGATTTCAAATTTCGTATTGATCGGAGTTAGTGTGTGAGTGTACGATATATAAACGCGCTAAAAATTTAATTGATTATAATCGATTCGAAGTTGAATTTTAAATATAAGTGAACACTGTAGCAAGGCGTCTTCAACACGCTTCCTTTGCCTTCTCGAACACACCATCCCTCATCCTGTTTCCTTTTGAACACGAGACCCTTATTCTCTCAGTTCAAAATCGAGAATAAATCAATGGTCGAGAAGAATCAACAGAAAGAAATTTATTTTCGTTCAAAATTCAAAGGGAGACCGCCTTCTCTGTTTAAACAAACGAGATTAAAAATCGAGAAAAAAAATGGCGAACGTCTGTAGCCTTCTCAATTATTTTCGTTCGCTCCTTCAAATTGAATCGCCAGATTCATACTCGCGATTCCCTTCCCCTTTGTCGACTTTTACTCTATTCGATTTCGAACGAGGGTAGTGCTCACTCGAGCTAGGGCAGGCGACCGGAGTAGCGACGTGATGATGAGGTTGGCGGGTCTGCGAGATGTGCATCGCGACAGGGTTCCAGCCCAAGATGGGGGTCCGATTTTCGAAGCCAGGGTTTGGGAGTAGCTGCGGCGTTGGCGAAAGCGAGGTGAAGTCGATCGTGAGTAGGTATCAGATCTCGTTTTATTTTGTCCTAGTTTTACTTATACGTATAGCTGTATACATCCAGTAAAGGGAAAATTATATGTGTGTTTATATATTTATAAAAAAAAATATTGGTCTAACTGTAAAAGGAAAATAAGTTCAGGTAACAAATATATATACTTGTTCAAATTAAAATTAGTTAATAAAATTATTAATGATAATTTGTTTCTGGATTAGTTTAAATATTAATAAAATTATAAATTATTATTCAAGGTCAAACTCGAGAAAATAAGCTGGTTGGGGGGTGGATTGCAAACAAAATCTAAGGTGAGTAATCTCACTCAGTTGAATTTTTAATTTAAATTTAAATGGTTAAATTTAAATAATTGATTGGATGATTGCATTGATTGAGGTGCTATATATATAGTAGTATATTGGAGTTGTTGATATTCCCGCATTGTATAGCGGATGAGACCCTATGCGCCACATAATAGCGGATGATATTTTATAAAACCCATATACCGCGATATTCCACCTTGAAGTGGAATTGGTATTGTGCTAACATCCGTGGATGCAGGGAAACAGGTTGGAGGGATCCAACTGGATTCCTCAAAATATTTAATTTTGTTTAAATATTCTGTGATATGATTTTGATATCCTGTGATGAATTATATGGAAAATTGGATGTTATGGTTTGGTTGGACTGATTTGGATATGCTGAGTTATCAAAATCTATAGAATGGGATTTTTGAAAAGAAATAAAAGAGTAAAATTTAGTTAAGTAATTCTAGTGAATTCGAATAAATTAAATATGGAAAAGAGGAATTTTGAATAAATAAAATATTGAATTTAAAGAAAACTTATGTGATATTATTAAAGGGATAAAAAATTATTTTTAATTAAATGTTTAAATGTAATTAAAAAGAAAGAAGGAATTTGGTAAAATCTGGAACTTGTGTTTCAGTTTAAAGATTTTAAATCATAATGAGAAATAAAATCTGGAAGTTAATGAATTTGGAAATAAAAGGATTAAGTAAGGAAGTTTATTTCAAAGTAAAATAAATTGGGAAATCAATTATAAATTGATTTAAATACTTTGGGATTTGAAATTTAAAGAGAAATGAGATTTTGAAGAGATAAACTGGGTTTATAAAGTGAAATAAAATATCAGCGGATATTTGAAATATAAATTCAAGGTGAGAATTTATAAAGGAATATGAATTGGTTTAAAAATAAATGTTGATTTATTTTTAAAAGATGGAAATGAGAAGTGTATTTCTCTGGATAGCCAAGTACGTTTTCAAAGCAAATTTTTAATATAAGTTAAAAGTTCTAATTGTGTTTTTAAAAGCATGTTTTAGAAAATTGGTTATTTCTAAATGTTAATTTCCTAAGTAAGTACTTTCAAAATCTATTATCGTAGTAATTATATAAAGTGATTTTCTATTATGTTTTAAAAAGGAGAAATTTAGTTTATATTTATAAAGTGGTTTATTTTAAAGTATATATTTTTAATAAAGTATTAAAGTAGTTGATTTCAATGTTATAAAATATATTTAAAATAAAGTGTTCTTAAATTATTTTAAAATTAAAAGTATTTTGTACTTGGTGATTCAGTGGAAATAAACCTTTGGGAAATGTATTCCGTAAGCGGAAACTGTTTGAAATTGTTTTCTAATGAGCTTTGAAAATTTGGAAATATATCTTGGAAAGATATTTGGGCAAATAAATAATGTGGGAAATTATTTATTGTGTGATGGTTGCTTGTGGATGTTAATTGATAGTTAAATAACCGACTATCAATATTGGCCAATGCGCTGATCGTTTCGAAGAGACCGGGATCGAGTTTCCGTATACCGGGATTCTAGGTCTGGAAACTCGAATACCACTTCGATTCGGTTTGTACGTTTCGTGTAACGTGTTCGGAGTCGAAGATGGAGCTGTGAAGTGCAAGGGCTAGTCGCTACTAATCCTGAGGATATTTCCAAAATGGATGTAGTAGGAATAGTGCCTTCGGTTCCGTTCGAACCCGGGACGGACTTGTATGGACGAATGCTTTCGTGACATCGTCAGGTGGACGATGGGCATTCTAAGGGATATGTGCTATAAAGGTATCGTTTAGCCTCAAGCCTCATCAACCGGGAATGACTGAAAATCAGGGGTTATGCAGCAAGGCTTCGTGGGTAGCCCCCACTTGAGAGTAAGGTCATCCCTGTCTAGATGTCCCTTTATTTCGGCTTAGTGTTGCGGTTGCTGATCCCAACCGTGGGGTGATTTTATTTGGAATTATCCAGCAAGGGATGATTCCGGCCTTGTGTTGCAGGGGAGCGGGCGTACTCCTCGGTACTGTGATCTAGGCCACGTACTGTGACAGGTGGTACCCCAGTGCCTAGTCATTCGTTGGAAATCCATTCTCCCTACGTGCCTGTACGGTTTTGATTGTGCCCAACTATTGTTGAAATGTGAGATGCAAGCATTTCAGCTAGATTCTATTTTACTTTCTATAGACACTATTATAATATCAGAGGATTTTTATAAAAAGTGTTTTAGCTATCGTAAGGTAAAAACCCGACATGTTTATTTGTGGCGTGGTCTTACGAGATGCTTTTGTTTTCAAAAGATTTTGAAACTTTAATAATCAATTTGAGTGTGATTTTCTCACGCTGGTATTCCAGACTGACTCGGGTATTGTTTTATATGATGCTCGGGTCAGACCGAGATAAACAGGTTCAGGATATGATGCTGTGGAGCTCAGGAGACGAGCTGGATGACGATACGTACTTCCGTACTTGCTATTATTTTCCGCTGTGTACTCAGTTGTATGTTATGGATGTTGATGTACTCTGATAATATATTCTGATGATGTATTCTGTAAATATATTCTATAAACAGATATATTTTTTTCTGTTTTGAGTAAAGATCTGTTTTGTATATATTATATTTTATTCCGCTGCGATGTGAGATTCTGTTGTTGATTTTCTGTTTCTTCTTCTTCTACCTCTTCTTCTTTAACACAAATGGTTCGATTTTCCGGGACTGGAAAGTCGGGTCGTCACAGTTGGTATCAGAGCAAAGGTTGGCGATAAACTTGGCTCTGGTGGGAAATTTTGAGAGTATAAATAGATATGAGCGCGTACTTGTTAGTGAATATAAAATGGTTTTATATTGTGTTGGTTGATTTATTGAGTGGTATATGAACCTTCGTCGGCACAGTCTGCGCAACTGTATCGAAGGGGTTTCTAAACACTCGAATAGAACAATTCGACACAATATTATTTTGAAACGGGTAGATGAAATAATTTTACCCGAAAAAATGTATTTTGATATAAAAGAAATATTTCTTTAAATTATTATATATTTGGATGTTTGGATGAAAATATTCTGACAAATTAAAATTGGAAAAAATATGGTAAGATTGTAAAATCAGAATGATTTACTTAACCAATGGATATTTGTATAAATATGAATTGTACAAATGAATTATAACTAAAAATTTGATTTAATCAAATGGTAAATTTAAACCCTGGATATTTGGAAGTGTTTTCAAAGTGTTTTGAAGATAAACACAAGCATTATTATTTTGGAAAGTATTTCTGGAAGGGAAATTGTTTCAAATAAATTTTTGAAAGGGATATAGCAATAAATTCATTTCAGTTGCTGGATATAATTCGGAGGATGACGGCCGCATCTTCAGAATTTATTTTCGAACTCCTGAGTGACGAATTGCTGCCAAATTGATTTATTCAGAAAAGCTAGTTGTTTTTGAAATTTCCAAAGGAAATTTGTTGGAAGAAAAAAAAACCGGGATTGGTTTAAATATTTGAGAAATGTGATTTTGAAATAAGTGGAGATTTCAAAATAATTTGAAACTAAAAGCTGGGTGTTTAAAAAGGGAAATCCTGATAAAATGGGTTGTAAGCTTATATCTTGAAATGATTTTCAAACAGGAAGGAAATATAAGCTTTGGGTGTTAGAATTAACATGTAAAGCGGAAAGTTAAAAATGAAATTGATTTGGATTGGGAAATAAAAATTTGACTGGACTGAAAATATTAAAATAGGTTAAAAATAATATCCAGTCGTATTTGAATAAAATTGAATCAAATTAATCCAGTTGTATTCGAATTGAGTTGAAATCGAATTGAGTTAAATAAATCTGAGCTAAAATAAAATCTAATTAGAAATGACCGTTACTAATAAAATAAAATTCTAGTTGTATTTAAGTTGTGAAATAAGAATCAAAATTTAATTGTTAGTTATTTCGGATTGGCATAAAATCCAAAACACGAATTATAATAATAAATTAAACCCGAGAAAATTTACTAAAGTAAATATTTGTGGATAAAGATTAAATACTGAATTATAAAATGGGAGTATACTAATTTGGAATAGAATTAGTGAACTGGGTATGCTAATAGAACTTAAAATTTGGTAATAAAAGTTGAAGTATGAATGGATATTTGAATTGGATTGTAAGAAGAATGGTTGAGTTGTAAATAAATTCAAGTGGAAGTTGATTTGGAATAAGATTCAAATTGAGAAGAAGTGAAATTGTGAATAAACCAATGAAGCTACATTTGTGAATTAATGAATTGAAATTGAAAATTGAAATGGGATTTTAATCGAGTCAAGTTGAATTAGTTGGATGAAAGGTGAACTGGGTGTTAAATAAGATGGTAAATCTGTATATAAATTCAAGTAGTAAAAAAATAAATTTGAAATTTCCTTGTTAATAATTAAATAAATTCATGATAAGTTGAATATGGAAATTGAAAATTTAAAATGAATAAGTGAATATATAAATTGAATTAAATTAATAAATGGAATAGATTTGATTAAATGAAAAATCAAACCAAAGATTTGAATTATAAATTGTTTACAAGGAAACAGTAATTTGAGTTTGGAAGTGGAATAGCTTAAGTCAACATTTGAATAAATGCTCGACTTAAGAAAAGAAATTGTGAAATGATTTCAAATGAAATAAAAGGAACGCAAGTGTGAAATGCAAATTAAATTGAATTGAATCAATTGAAATGGATATGGATTCATTTCGCTTAAAAATGAATAGAATGGAGGAAAATGAATTGCAAACCATTGAATTGAATAGAAACGGTATGTGAATTGGTTGTAAGCGATTAAAATTGTATTAAAACCATATAAATTGCTTATGGAAATTATTTTAAGTGCATTGCCTATGAAAACTATTGATTTGCTATTGGAATTTAATGGGATGTTAATAGATTTTTCTTAAATTGTCACTTATCAGTTTAAATGGAGTTAGTACAGGTTCAGGGAAGCCGTTCGGCTGCATTGTGGATTGCGTTGAATGCTAAATAAATCATCGCTTGCTTTAAAAATGCTAAAATAAAGGTACGCCTACGCCAAAAATTCAAAATATGAAATATGAACTGTTTTGTTTCTTTTTCCGGCCTGAGGCCGATGTATATACATTTTTGTGCATCCTGCAATATCGTAGAAGTCCCTCCGTACAAGGGAGACTTTGCCAAAAAATTTCGTAAATTTTGGGAGTTAGAAAATTTTTGAGATTTTTGAAAATTTTCATTTAACGACAAATGATTTAAATTGGTTAGCAAATGAAATTGGAACTGGATATTGGAATCTAATTCAAATGTAAATGTAAGGATAAGTGAAATTGAGGGAACTAAAGAAGTGAAGTTTGCGAATAAACTGTTAATTGAAATTTAAATTAATTAGTAAGTGCAACTAATTAAATATTCGAGTGGAAGCCAAATTGAAATCAAATGGAATTGTAAAGACAAAAGTAAATAGAAATGGATATGAACTTCAATAATGAAGTGAAAATAAGTATAAGCAGTATGTAAAATATTTATTTTGAACTTAAGGAATATGGTGAGATTCTTAAGTAATTTGGTATTGAGGAAAGTTATTCTAGATGAATAATTGAATAACAATTAAAATTTGAAGTGGTGAAATGAGAAAATTGTGGATAAGTGAATGTAATCAAAATGAATGTAAATAAAAGAGAATTGATATAATTGGTAATCAATTGGAATTTATACGTAAGGTGTACGTATATTATTTGATCGCATAGCTATTTGATCCAGATTCGAACACATAATTTCGAGATAGTTTTATCGATCCGAATTAGGATTTTTCACTCGATTTTCGACGGCGAACCTGGATATGGATTGTTGGTTGATTTTGGTAATTCTCTATCGTAGTTATGACTATGCAAAGAGAATGACGGTTTCCGATCAAGAAACCAGATCTGAGTCCGCACTAGGAAGTCGGGTGGACGATACTAGTTCGGAAGTGAGATTGTGTGATCGAGTGAGCGATCGAACGTGATATTGCGTACGGATGATATATGTGCATCGTACGAGCTTAAGTAAAACCAATATTGAAAATGTGTACAGATATGTGTAAGATGGTTTTGAAACTGTAATTGAATACTATTGCTTAGTAGGATATACAGGTGTATAAAAGCAATGGATAATTGGGATTTTTTATTTTAGAAGATAAAATTTAATGGCCCGACAAAAGGGTATGTATTTGAATTTCCATATGAAATTTGATTGGGTTTTGAATCCAGCCACTTGGCTTTTTGTTTTCTTTTTGAGATTGGGAGGCCGTAGAGCCATTTTGTAGTAGTACCGAGCTAGCCGCGCAAAGGAGACGCTGGCGAATTTTTTTTGGAAATTTAGAGAGTTAGAAAAATTTTGGGAAAATTTTGATAATTCAAATTTTGAATTCAAATATAAAATTTAAATTGATAAGAAGTGATATTGTTTGGAACTTATGGATAGGCTTGGAATGAAATAAGTGGGATAGTGTGTCCTTAGTAAAAAGGATTTATTTGGGGCAAGTTGATAAAACGATTTGGGTTGAGGAAATAGTTAATGGGTTATAGATCATTCCTCTTAACTAGTAATTTCGGGGACGAAATTCTTTTAAGGGGGGAGGAATGTGACGACCCGGAATTTTTGAGTATTTAAGATTGAAATATTTAATTTATTTTTAAATATTTAAAAGTTAATTTGTAATTTAAATTTCGAATATCACCATTTATTTGGAGAATTTAATTATTGAATTAAATAATTAAAAATTGAATAAAATGTTGAATTGAGAGTTTTGAGCCAGTTAAAAAAATAATTTAAAGGCTTGTAAAATCTATATTGATAATACTGAAGGCAGTAGAACTTTTAAAATCAAATAAAAAGTGATTTGTTCAGTTTTCAAATTTTAACGTTTAAATTGAATTTAAAAATACCCTTCCGGGGCACAGTCTCGGAATTCGACGAAACCAGTTCCATTGGATCCGTAATATTGAATTATTATCGGATTTCAAATTTCGTATTGATCGGAGTTAGTGTGTGAGTGTACGATATATAAACGCGCTAAAAATTTAATTGATTATAATCGATTCGAAGTTGAATTTTAAATATAAGTGAACACTGTAGCAAGGCGTCTTCAACACGCTTCCTTTGCCTTCTCGAACACACCATCCCTCATCCTGTTTCCTTTTGAACACGAGACCCTTATTCTCTCAGTTCAAAATCGAGAATAAATCAATGGCCGAGAAGAATCAACAGAAAGAAATTTATTTTCGTTCAAAATTCAAAGGGAGACCGCCTTCTCTGTTTAAACAAACGAGATTAAAAATCGAGAAAAAAAAATGGCGAACGTCTGTAGCCTTCTCAATTATTTTCGTTCGCTCCTTCAAATTGAATCGCCAGATTCATACTCGCGATTCCCTTCCCCTTTGTCGACTTTTACTCTATTCGATTTCGAACGAGGGTAGTGCTCACTCGAGCTAGGGCAGGCGACCGGAGTAGCGACGTGATGATGAGGTTGGCGGGTCTGCGAGATGTGCATCGCGACAGGGTTCCAGCCCAAGATGGGGGTCCGATTTTCGAAGCCAGGGTTTGGGAGTAGCTGCGGCGTTGGCGAACGCGAGGTGAAGTCGATCGTGAGTAGGTATCAGATCTCGTTTTATTTTGTCCTAGTTTTACTTATACGTATAGCTGTATACATCCAGTAAAGGGAAAATTATATGTGTGTTTATATATTTATAAAAAAAATAAATATTGGTCTAACTGTAAAAGGAAAATAAGTTCAGGTAACAAATATATATACTTGTTCAAATTAAAATTAGTTAATAAAATTATTAATGATAATTTGTTTCTGGATTAGTTTAAATATTAATAAAATTATAAATTGTTATTCAAGGTCAAACTCGAGAAAATAAGCTGGTTGGGGGGTGGATTGCAAACAAAATCTAAGGTGAGTAATCTCACTCAGTTGAATTTTTAATTTAAATTTAAATGGTTAAATTTAAATAATTGATTGGATGATTGCATTGATTGAGGTGCTATATATATATAGTAGTATATTGGAGTTGTTGATATTCCCGCATTGTATAGCGGATGAGACCCTATGCGCCGCATAATAGCGGATGATATTTTATAAAACCCATATACCGCGATATTCCACCTTGAAGTGGAATTGGTATTGTGCTAACATCCGTGGATGCAGGGAAACAGGTTGGAGGGATCCAACTGGATTCCTCAAAATATTTAATTTTGTTTAAATATTCTGTGATATGATTTTGATATCCTGTGATGAATTATATGGAAAATTGGATGTTATGGTTTGGTTGGACTGATTTGGATATGCTGAGTTATCAAAATCTCTAGAATGGGATTTTTGAAAAGAAATAAAAGAGTAAAATTTAGTTAAGTAATTCTAGTGAATTCGAATAAATTAAATATGGAAAAGAGGAATTTTGAATAAATAAAATATTGAATTTAAAGAAAACTTATGTGATATTATTAAAGGGATAAAAAATTATTTTTAATTAAATGTTTAAATGTAATTAAAAAGAAAGAAGGAATTTGATAAAATCTGGAACTTGTGTTTCAGTTTAAAGATTTTAAATCATAATGAGAAATAAAATCTGGAAGTTAATGAATTTGGAAATAAATGGATTAAGTAAGGAAGTTTATTTCAAAGTAAAATAAATTGGGAAATCAATTATAAATTGATTTAAATACTTTGGGATTTGAAATTTAAAGAGAAATGAGATTTTGAAGAGATAAACTGGGTTTATAAAGTGAAATAAAATATCAGCGGATATTTGAAATATAAATTCAAGGTGGGAATTTATAAAGGAATATGAATTGGTTTAAAAATAAATGTTGATTTATTTTTAAAAGATGGAAATGAGAAGTGTATTTCTCTGGATAGCCAAGTACGTTTTCAAAGCAAATTTTTAATATAAGTTAAAAGTTCTAATTGTGTTTTTAAAAGCATGTTTTAGAAAATTGGTTATTTCTAAATGTTAATTTCCTAAGTAAGTACTTTCAAAATCTATTATCGTAGTAATTATATAAAGTGATTTGCTATTATGTTTTAAAAAGGAGAAATTTAGTTTATATTTATAAAGTGGTTTATTTTAAAGTATATATTTTTAATAAAGTATTTAAGTAGTTGATTTTAATGTTATAAAATATATTTAAAATAAAGTGTTCTTAAATTATTTTAAAATTAAAAGTATTTTGTACTTGGTGATTCAGTGGAAATAAACCTTTGGGAAATGTATTCCGTAAGCGGAAACTGTTTGAAATTGTTTTCTAATGAGCTTTGAAAATTTGGAAATATATCTTGGAAAGATATTTGGGCAAATAAATAATGTGGGAAATTATTTATTGTGTGATGGTTGCTTGTGGATGTTAATTGATAGTTAAATAACCGACTATCAATATTGGCCAATGCGCTGATCGTTTCGAAGAGACCGGGATCGAGTTTCCATATACCGGGATTCTAGGTCTGGAGACTCGAATACCACTTCGATCTGGTTTGTACGTTTCGTGTAACGTGTTCGGAGTCGAAGATGGAGCTGTGAAGTGCAAGGGCTAGTCGCTACTAATCCTGAGGATATTTCCAAAATGGATGTAGTAGGAATAGTGCCTTCGGTTCCGTTCGAACCCGGGACGGACTTGTATGGACGAATGCTTTCGTGACATCGTCAGGTGGACGATGGGCATTCTAAGGGATATGTGCTATAAAGGTATCGTTTAGCCTCAAGCCTCATCAACCGGGAATGACTGAAAATCAGGGGTTATGCAGCAAGGCTTCGTGGGTAGCCCCCACTTGAGAGTAAGGTCATCCCTGTCTAGATGTCCCTTTATTTCGGCTTAGTGTTGCGGTTGCTGATCCCAACCGTGGGGTGATTTTATTTGGAATTATCCAGCAAGGGATGATTCCGGCCTTGTGTTGCAGGGGAGCGGGCGTACTCCTCGGTACTGTGATCTAGGCCACGTACTGTGATAGGTGGTACCCCAGTGCCTAGTCATTCGTTGGAAATCCATTCTCCCTACGTGCCTGTACGGTTTTGATTGTGCCCAACTATTGTTGAAATGTGAGATGCAAGCATTTCAGCTAGATTCTATTTTACTTTCTATAGACACTATTATAATATCAGAGGATTTTTATAAAAAGTGTTTTAGCTATCGTAAGGTAAAAACCCGACATGTTTATTTGTGGCGTGGTCTTACGAGATGCTTTTGTTTTCAAAGGATTTTGAAACTTTAATAATCAATTTGAGTGTGATTTTCTCACGCTGGTATTCCAGACTGACTCGGGTATTGTTTTATATGATGCTCGGGTCAGACCGAGATAAACAGGTTCAGGATATGATGCTGTGGAGCTCAGGAGACGAGCTGGATGACGATACGTACTTCCGTACTTGCTATTATTTTCCGCTGTGTACTCAGTTGTATGTTATGGATGTTGATGTACTCTGATAATATATTCTGATGATGTATTCTGTAAATATATTCTATAAACAGATTTTTTTTTTCTGTTTTGAGTAAAGATCTGTTTTGTATATATTATATTTTATTCCGCTGCGATGTGAGATTCTGTTGTTGATTTTCTGTTTCTTCTTCTTCTACCTCTTCTTCTTTAACACAAATGGTTCGATTTTCCGGGACTGGAAAGTCGGGTCGTCACACCTATCCTGGACAACTTGTATGGATGAATGTCTGACATTGCATTTTCTGAGATTACGTACATTGATTTTTACAAACGTACATCTGTTTGGTGGCGGAGAAGGCAACTTCTCTTAGCTTAACACCCTTCCTTGAGACGTACGAGCTCAAGGGTTGTATTTTTGTGAAAGGCAATTAGTAGTCAACGAAAATGGTAAATGTGGCATTCAAAAGTGATGTGATATGTGATATGTGAAAGGTAATCGTTACCTCAGGCCTCATCAACCGAAAATGACCAAAACAGGATTAGATGCGGCAAGGCTAAGTGGGTCATTCCCAATTAGGATATGATCATCCCCTTCTAGATATATTTCTTTCCATTATGACATTCGGGATGTAAATTATTGTGGTTTGTATGCTATAAGGGCCTTCAGAAAGGTCGATAATGACCGGGGGATGATATATTCGGTACTACCTAGTTATAGAGGTAAGCCGGTCTTGTGTTGGTAGAAGTTCCTTTGTGATGTTCCTCGGTACATTCCTCTAGAGATGTACTGCCGGAAGGTAGTCCCTTCACCTGGTCATTTGTATGGAAATCCAAACTCCGCTACGTGCCATACATTTTGATTGTATTACCCATTTTGGGCTATATGCTGGAATTTAATATTAGTAACAATTTCAGCTATGATTAATATTATTTGTATACTAGACACTAGTATAATATAAGATGATTTGATATGAAAGGTTTTGGTTATCGTAAGGTAAAAACATGTCCGTGTTTATGTGTGGGCGTGTCTTACGAGATACTTTTGTTTTGAAAGGAAAAGTTTTGGTATTTTAACAAGTTCAGTTGAGTGTGTTTCTCATGCTGGTTTACCAGACTGATCCGGGCGTTCTTCCCTTTCAATGCTCGGGTCAGACCGAGTATATTTACAGGTTCAGATTTGGTGCTTTTGGAGCTTCAGCAGGAGAGCTGGAAGTCTTCATTTTCGTATTCACGTATCTGTTTATTTTCCGCTGCTTTGTTATTTATATTATCAGCAATCGTAAGGACATGTTATTATAACTTTCCAGGTTGATGATTAGTGATTCATTATTGAACTCTGATTGATGTATGTATATACAGTTTCTGTTTTGTAAAGATCGTTGATATGATATTATATGTTTTCCGCTATGATGTGAGATTCTGTATTGTTCTTCTTTTATCTTTCCTCTCTTCTCTTCTTCTCTCTTCTTTTCTTTCTTATGACTTTTTGTCAGTCGGTGCTTTTTGGGTCGGACATGTGTGGTTTATTGTCGATTCAAGGGTACGGATTTGTGGGTCGTCACAGGGCATGTCGACATCCCCTAGTAATTTTTGAAAATTGATTTTTGTTTTAAAAGAGATTTTCTTTCTAAAGTTTGTCGAAATAATCTTAGAACTTTGTAAACTATTTTGAATATACTTTATGATTATAAAACCTTTGGAAAGTGATCTTATATAAAAGTAATAAAAACTAAATATATAAATATTTTAAAATTAAAGCTAAAACATTAAAACCAGAAGATAGTTTAAAAACAAGAAATGATTTTGAAATTAATATGATTAAAAATAGTTTTTGAATTAAGGCTAAAATATTTGAGAGAGAGAGAAATGTCCTTTTAAAAAGATAGTTTTGAAAAAATATAAAAATAAGTCACTTTGAAAATTTCATGGATTCCATTCCACTAGAGAAGGTCGTGGGTTCCATCCCACTAAAGAGGTCGTGGGTACCATTCCAATATTAAAGCGAGAAGGTGGATTCCATTCCACAATTAAAATCCAAATAATGATTTTAGTGCTATTATGAAGTTTTAATATAAATCTAGACTCTATTACTTATCTTGATATCTTGAACTCTTGATAATCTTGATACTCATGAGTCTTCAGTCTTGATTTCTTCAATCTTGAATTCATCAGTCTTGGATCTCTATACTGTACACTCTTCATTCTGAGTACCTGCATATATATATATATCATGCATATACATATATCTAGACAAAGATATTAGTATTTATATTTTATAACAAGTCCTAAGGTTGTTGTCATCAAAACCATCATCTCAGGACTAACAATCTCCCCCTTTTTGATGACAACCTTTGTTTATAAAATATACTCCACCAAACTCTGATTCTACTCTAACTCCCCCTTATTCCAACAACTCCCCCTTAATCTACTAACTCCCCCTTAATCTAAGCCTAACTAACAGCCTAACAATCCTATTTTATAATTCTCCCCTTTGTCATCAACAAAAATTAAGCCTAAACTTCATAACTCCCCCTTAAACTAATACTATGGAACTAAATGCTAATAATGAAGTATAATAAGCGAAACATAAATCTAATTTTATTATATATGATGTTACATTATACATATATATGAAACATAGACACAAATATATACAAGTACACAAAATATAAAAACATTAATATAATAACAATCTAACAAGAGTCCTTAACAATTGGTGACTTGTGAATCGAACAATTAGGGTAATGGAGACAAAAGTTTCCATGTTGTTCGACCAAATTACCATTTTTTATCAAAACAGACTTCTCCAACTTTATCGTCCTCGTTCATTTGCGCTTCTTCCTCCTCCTCCTCCTCTTCTTCTTCTTCGTCCTCTAATGGATTATGAATACATATGTTAGAGGAATCATATTCAATCACAATAGGGTCTGATGATTATCCATTAGAAGTTTTTGCAAATTTATAAGAATCTTGCCTTGTTTCTATTGTTCTTTTGCCATCCTTATTTGCATGACTTGTAATTCAGTCAGCATTTGTAGAGAATCCTTCATAGTTTCCTCGATCTTCATTACTCGAGCCAATGTAGTATGTTGGAATGGACCAAATTAGGAGAAGCGATGGAAATGGTAGCATTTTGGTTTGATTTAGAAGAGGACACCATTACTTTGTATTTTCAGAAGTTTATTACAGAGAAAATGAAGTGAGAAGACAGATGAATTCGAAATATTGTGATTATATAACCACCAAACTAATTTTAGAGGGAAAATCAAAATTTCAAATTTTACCGTTGTATGTCGACATGAGGGGTAGGGGCATGTCGACATCCCATTGAAAATTTTGACAATTTTATTTTTCTCTATTTACTATATCTATATTCTATATCTCAGTTATAGAACAAATACCTAGTTCTCTTCTTAATTTAGTAAAGGTTGATTGATTCAAGGGTTTGGTCAGAATATCAGCTATTTGATTCTCAGTGTTGATAAATTCAAGAGAAATAATCTCTTTACTTATATTATCTCTGAGAAAATGATGTATGATGTCAATATGTTTAGTTCTGACATGATGAGTAGGATTTTTGGATAAATTTATTGCACTTGTATTGTCACAATAAATTAGTGATTTTGAAATATTTAATCCAAAATCCTTTAGGGTCTGTTGCATATAGATAACTTGAGAACAAGCCAAAGCAGCAAAGATATATTCTGCTTCCGTTGTTGATAGTGAGACAGTATTTTGCTTTTTACTAAACTAGAAAACCAGAGAATGTCCTAAAATGTGACAAGTTCCACTTGTACCTTTTCGGCCTGATTTACTACCAGCATAGTCAGCATCACAATATGAGATTAAATCAAATGAATCATTTTTAGGGTAAAATAGGCCATAGTCTAAAGTGTGTTTAACATATCTTAGGATACGTTTAACAGCTTTTAAATGGGTTTCTTTGGGTTGAGATTGGTATCTTGCACAGAGACTCACACTATGCATGATATCAGGCTTACTCGAGTTATATAGAGTAGCGATTCAATCATTCCCCTATATAGTTTTTGATCAACATCTTTTGACATGTCTTCTTTATTCAAGGCTTCATTGGTTTCCATAAGAGTGGGTTTTCCACTTGCAGTGGTCATACCAAACTTACTAACTAGATCCCTAGCGTACTTTTCTTGACTGATGAAAATACCACTATCTAATTGTTTTATTTGCAATCCTAAAAAGAAAGTAACTTCACCCATATGGCTCATCTCAAACTCTTTTGTCATTATTTCAGAAAACTCTTTGTTCATTTCATTGTTTGTTGATCCAAAAATGATATCATCTACATAATCTGTACTAATTGGATATCATTTTTGTTTCTTTTAATAAAAAGAGTATTATCTACTCTACCAATTTCAAAATTTGATTGTAATAGGTAAGATCTTAGTATGTCTTACCAGGCTCTAGGAGCTTGTTTCAGATCATATAAAGCTTTCTTTAATTTGTAAACATGATTTGAATACTTTTCTTCTTCAAAAAGTGGGGGTTGTTCAACATAAACATCCTCTTTAACAAAACCATTTTAAAAAGCACTTTTGACATCCATTTGAAATAATTTGAAATTGTTGTGGTTTGCGAAAGCAAGTAGAATTCTAATAGCTTCTAATCTTGCTACGGGTGCAAAGGTTTCATTAAAGTCTATTCCTTCTTATTGACAATAACCTTGCACGACTAACAGAGCTTTATTTCTAACGACCTCACCTTGTTCATTCATTTTATTTTTATAAACCCATTTAGTTCCTATTATTGTTTTGTCCTCAGGTCTAGGAACAAGTTCCCATACATCATTTCTGGTGAATTGATTCAGTTTTTCTTGCATAGCAAGAACCCATGAATCATCAGATGATGCTTCCTTCGGATTTTTGGGTTCAATAGTTGATATAAAAGCTACATTACTCATCTTGTTTAGTTGATTTCTAGTTCTAACAACAGATTCAATATTTCATAGTATATTTTCTATAGGATGATCTTTTAAAAGCCTAATCCTTTTATTAGAATGAACAGTTTCACAATTTGTTTCATTTGATTCATTATTTAAAGTAACAAAATCATCTTCATTATTTATTCGAACAAAATCTTTGAAATTTTCATCAAAAGATACATGCATTGTTTCTTCAATGGTGTTAGTTTTTAAATTGAAAACTCTGTATGCTTAACTTCTATTAGAATATCCGATAAAGATTTCTTTGTCGGATTTAGGATCAAATTTATCCAAATTGTCCTTTGTATTTCGAATAAAGCATTTACTTCCAAAAACTTTAAAATAAGATACCTTTGGTTTCTTACTGAAAATAAGTTCATATGATGTTTTATTGGTTAGAGGTCTAATTAAAATCCTATTCAAAATGTAACAAGCTGTAGCGACTGCTTTAGCCCAAAAATTTCTTGTAATTTACTATCTAAAAGCATAATTCTTGAAAACTCTTGAATCGTCCTATTTTTATGCTCTACCACTCCATTTTGTTGTGGAGTTCTTGAAAAAGAAAAATTATGAGTTATTCCTTTTTGTAGAAATTCTCAAAGTTTTCATTTTCAAATTCTCCACCGTGATCACTACGAATAGTTTTGATTTTTAAAGAAAGCTGATTTTGAATTCTTTTTGCAAAAGTTTTAAATAAATCAAAAGCATCACTTTTATGTTTCAGAAAAATTATCCATGTAAATCTAGAATAATCATCTACAATTACAAAAACATATTTACTATGATTTATTGACTGAATTTGAGATGGACCAAACAGATCTAAATGAAGTAACTCAAGAGGTTTTGAAGTTGAAATCATATCTTTCAATTTGAATGAACTCTTCCTAAGTTTTCTTAATTGACAAGCATCACATATACTATCTACTTTAAAATCCATTTTAGGAAGACCTCTTACTAGATCAAGTTTTGAAAGTCTAGATAAGAGTTTGAAATTCAAATGCCCAAATCTTTTGTGCTAAATCCAAGGGCCACTTGTATTATCCAAAAGACATAGGTTGTCATTTGAAATTTTCATACTGAGAATATAAATATTTTTCTTTCTAATTCCTTCAAAGATAATATTTGAATTATTATCTTCGATGTGACACCTATCCTTTTCAAATTTAATTTTGTAGCCTTTGTCACATAGTTGACTTATGCTAAGTAAGTTGTGTTTTAGATTCCTAACTAATAGAACATTTGAAATAGTAGAAGTTTTAGAGTTACCGACATTGCCGATGCCAATCACATATCCTTTTGAATTGTCTCCAAAGTTGACCAGTCCTCCATCTTCATAAATTATGTCATTCAGTATCTCCGGATTACCAGTCATGTGTCTTGAACATCCACTATCAAGTATCCATTTGTTTTTCTTGATTTGCAACATTTGTCCATTGAGTGTTGATTCTTCAAAAGCCATATAACATATCTGTTCCTGCACAACACACCAATTCGGTAGATAACTTGATTTTCTATAATAATAATATGCAAACTTATGAGACAATGATGATTTGGAAAGTTTTGAACTAGTGTTAACAGAATCTCCAAAAATTGCCATTTTAAACTTTTTCAAAATTCAAATTATGATAACTTTGAAAACCAATGCTCTGATACCAAATGTATGAAATGCAGATTACGGATCTTAAAGCAGAATTAACACTAGAGAAGGGGTGAATAGTGTTTAATTAATTTTATGAATTTTTTGAAATCTTTTCAAATTAAACCCAAGCAAATGCAATTCACAAACACAGAGACAATCACATAATCAGACACAAATGCGAATAGTAAATCAAAACAGTAAAGGAAAGAACACACTGGAATTTTATACTAGTTTAGAGTTATCCTACATCCAGTCCCACACAATTTCTTAAGCAGATTTCTTTTCAAATATAATGTTGATATTACAATCTCGATTTCAAGGCCACGAGATACACCCTCCTGTCTCCGAGTCCAGGGCAAACTCTCTTGATTTAACCAGGCTACAAGATCACCTAATTGATTTAAAGGCTACAATCACACCCAATTTACGAGCCACAATCACACCGTTTCCAATCACACTTTGATAAAGAGAGAGACTCGATACACTTCAATCTTTGATTACAAATGATCCTATAACTCTGAACAGCATTGAGATCTTTGAGAGAGAGTGGCAGAGAATCAAACTAGAGATGATCGAGTTTGATTCACTTAGGATTTCGATAGTGTTTTGTTAGGAATGTTTGAAAATAAGATTGGAAGAGAAAGAGGAGAGAAAACAAAGAAAACTTAAGTAAAAAATCGTTGAAAACTACTGGTATATATAGGAGAATAATAGTTATGTCCATTTGTGAAAGGTTATGACGAATAGACACTTCTTTTGAAAATTTGAAATTTGAATTCTACGGCTACCATGTCGACATGGGGGGTAGGGGCATGTCGACATCCCCTAGTAATTTTTGAAAATTGATTTATGTTTTAAAAGAGATTTTCGTTCTAAAGTTTGTCAAAACAATCTTAGAACTTTGTAAACTATTTTGAATATACTTTATGATTATAAAAACCTTTGGAAAGTGATCTTACAAAATATAAAAGTAATAAAAACTAAATATATAAATATTTTAAGATTAAAGCTAAAACATTAAAACCAGGAGATAGTTTAAAAACAAGAAATGATTTTGAAATTAATATGATTAAAAATAGTTTTTGAATTAAGGCTAAAATATTTTAGAGAGAGAGATGTCCTTTTAAAAAGATAGTTTTGAAAAAATCTAAAAATAAGTCATTTTGAAAATTTCGTGGATTCCATTCCACTAGAGAAGGTCGTAGGTTCCATCCCACTAAAGAGGCCGTGGGTTCCATCCCACTATTAAAGCGAGAAGGTGAATTACATTCCATAATTAAAATTCGAATAAAGATTTTAGTGCTATTATGAAGTTTTAACATAAATCTAGACTCTATTACTTATCTTGATATCTTGAACTCTTCAACTCTTGATAATCTTGATACTCATGAGTCTTCAGTCTTGATTTCTTTTTTCTTGAATTCGTCAGTCTTGAATCTCTACACTGTACAGTCTTCATTCTTAGTACCTGCATATATATATATATATCATGCATATACATATATCTAGACAAAGATATTAATATTTATATTTTATAACAAGTCCTAAGGTTGTTGTCATCAAAACCATCATCTTAGGAACTAACAATCTCCCCCTTTTAATAATGACAACCTATGTTTATAAAATATACTCCACCAAACTCTGATTCTACTCTGACTCCCCCTTATTCCAACAGCTCCCCCTTAATCTACTAACTCCCCCTTAATGTAAGCCTAACTAACAACCTAACTATCCTATTTTATAATTCT
Organism: Allium fistulosum; assembly: GCA_030737815.1. Taxonomy (NCBI): domain Eukaryota; kingdom Viridiplantae; phylum Streptophyta; class Magnoliopsida; order Asparagales; family Amaryllidaceae; genus Allium; species Allium fistulosum. The sequence goes on from JASFAW010000014.1 coordinate 16,052,156, forward strand.
CCCCCTTTGTCATCAACAAAAATTAAGCCTAAACTTCATAACTCCCCCTTAAACTAATACTATGGAACTAAATGTTAATAACGAAGTATAATAAGCGAAACATAAATCTAATTTTATTATATATGATGTTACATTATACATATATATGAAACATAGACACAAATATATACAAGTACACAAAATATAAAAACATTAATATAATAACAATCTAACGAGAGTCCTTGGCAATTGGTGACGTATGAATCGAACAATTAGGGTAATGGAGACAAAAGTTTCCATGTTGTTCGACCAAATTACCATTTTTATCAAAACAGACTTCTCCAACACAAATAACTTTATCGTCCTCGTCCATTTGCGCTTCTTCCTCTTCTTCTTCTTCTTCGTCGTCCTCTAATGGATTATGAATACATATGTTAGAGGAATCATCTTTAATCACAATAGGGTCTGCATGATTATCCATTAGAAATTTTTGCAAATTACTAAGAATCTTGCCTTGTTTCTCTTATTCTTTTGCCATCCTTATTTGCATGACTTGTAATTCAATCCATTTGCAGAGAACCTTCATAGTTTCCTCGATCTTCATTACTCGAGCTAATGTAGTACGTTGGAATGGACCATAATTAGGAGAAGGGAAGGAAATGGTTGCATTTTGGTTTGATTCAGAAGAGGCCATCACTTTGTATTTTTATAAGTTTATTACAGATGAATTCGAAATATTGTGATTACATAACCACCAAACTGATTTGAGAGGAAAAATCAAAATTTCAAATTTTACCGTTGTATGTCGACATGGGGGATAGGGGCATGTCGACATCCCTTTGAAAATTTTGATAATTTTATTTTTCTCTATTTATTTAAATATATATGTTACTATATCTATATTCTATATCTCAGTTTTTTTGAGGGAAACGGGTGTGTAGCATGAGACTACACAGCCGATTATATTAATATAGATAGATAAGTAGTAGTCGACCAACATGCCTGATCGATAGCCAAAAAATATGTTTCGCGGACCAGTCTGGTCCCAATTTTAGCGTACATAGAAAAAAATTTATACAAAAGACAACAGCATTTTTTAAAAGTACCAAACCAAAGTAAGAGCATTACTACTACCGGCTATTAAGGTGATGATCATACAAATGAGTCAGAAAGGGGCCAGCAAGAAGAGACTTCCCATGTACTTGCCATTAGTCAGCAGGAGCATTGTCACTGGGGGAGACGCAGCATGAATGGCAACCTACGCACTGATCATATCCAGATCGTGAAAACAGGTAAGAGATTCGGTTACAGATTCCTTCAATACTACATTTGGGCTTGTTGAAAACATATGCATTTCTTTCTTTCTAGATGTACCAACTGTAAATGGCAATGAAGGAGTCGAGTTTTCTATCCGGAGGGTTATACTTCCAGTAGTCAAAGAACGAGTGGAGGATAGGGTTGTACCCGATGAGGTTAGCACTGGTCGTGGCCTAAATGTAGTAGGAGAAATCACATGCAAAAAAGGGATGCGAAATGGATTCATCTTGCATAGAGCACAAGGCACAAAGAGGGTCTAGTGGGATATTCATACATCTAAGTCTATCTTTGGTGTTGATGCGAGCATAGATGAGGCACCATTGGAAAAAAGGATGCGGGGAGGGAGTCTGCATTTCCATACTCTTGCGAAAGAGAATAATCTGCCTGGGTGGTTAAGGAATGAGTAGCAAGAGGCAACTGAAAAGCCTTTCTCAGGAGATAAAGCCCAGGTATATTGGTCTGTTGTGTTAAAGAGCTAGAGTGAAAGGAGCAGGTTAGTGGCTGAAGTGAGATCATTCAAGGTGTCAAGGTCGAAGAGGGCTGGGGGACACAGGCAGTCAGGGCCAAGGGATGAGATCTCGCCAACTGTTGAGTTATGGTGGGAGGTATGAAAATAGGTTAAGGAATGAGTGGGCGAGGGGTGTTTGATCCTACCATATGTCTAGCCAGAAAAGACAGCTATAACCGTTGCCAATGGAGACATGGAATAGGGATTTGACATGGGGTATGGATTGCAAAACGCCAACCCAGAAGGGAGAAGGTTTAAGACGAGGGGTGGAGTGAAGGACCAGGTGAGAGTTGGAGTGATAATGAAGCTGAAGTATCCACTCTTTCCAGATGAAATTGCCCGGTGTGATGATACGCCAAAGCCATTTGGATAGGAGAGCAGTGTTGAAAGAGCCGAGGTTAATTATTCCTAGGCCACCATGATCTTGGTGTAAATAGATAGACTTCCAGTTGATCAAACATTTTTCTTTATTGCCATTCCAGAGAAAAGGTCGTCTAATAGCGTCAATTTTCTTTATAACCCAATTCGGCAGTTTGTGAAACGACATCCAGTACGAAGGAAGGGCTGATAGGACTGATTTGACAAGGACAAGCCAGCCTGCAGATGATAGAGATTTGGCCTTCCATGATGAAAGCCGAGATTCAATCTTGGAGATAAGCGGGAGCCAGTCTTGTCGGACTAGTTTAGAGGGGTGGAGGGGGCGCCAAGGTAGGTGATGGGGAAGTGGTCCAATTTACAGTTGAGAAGAGAGGCGAAAGAGGGGCCGAGGTGGTGGGAGTCGCCAAGCATGATGATGGAGCTCTTGTTAAAGTTGATGGATAAGCCAGAGATGAGTTTGAAGACATATAAAAGGACTTTAAGACAATGAATATGATCAGGTTCTAGGGACACCAACAGGATGGTGTCATCCGCAAATTGGAGGTTAGAGACTGATAGGTCCAAGTTGGGGAGTTTAATTCCAGCAAGGAGGTTGTTGGATATTGCAAGCTTGACCATGCGATTAAACACATCAGAAATAAGGACAAAAAGGAGTGGCAATAGGGGGTCGCCTTGTCTTAAACCTCGAGCTGATTTTATATGCCCACCTAGAGAGCCATTGATGGAAATTGATGAAAAACTTGTAGTGAGAATGCACTTGATCCAACTACACCATGTATCGGAAAAACCTCTATACTTCATGAGATCGAGCAAAAAGTTCCAGTTGACTGAATCAAAGGCTTTGGAGAAGTCAAGTTTGAGTAGGGCTCCTGGAGTGGTAGAATGGTGACAGAAGGAGATGGCTTCCTGTGTGGCCGCCATACAATTAAGGATGTTACGGCCCAGGATGAAGGCCGATTGTTCAACCCCTACCATAGATCCAACAACCCTTTGGAGATGATTGGCAAGGATTTTAGTGATGATTTTGAAGGTGGTGTTGAGTAGGCTAATGGGTCGAAAGGAAGGCAGGGTGATTGAACTGGGGGATTTGGGGATAAGGATGATGTTGGCGTAATTCAAACGTGCAACATACGAGGGGTTGGATTGGAATTCAGAGCACATCTCTATGATATCAGGTTTAACAGTGTCCCAGAAGTGTTTGAAAAATAGGGGACCAAAGCCGTCTGGACCTGGAGATTTGTCGTCAGCCATATCTTTCAGGGCCGACCAAATTTCATCTTCAGTGAAGGGATGGTCAATGGAAATCGGAGAGGGGTTGGGATAGAGGAGATTCCAGTTAATGGGCGGGAGCGAAGGAGAGGGTTTACCTAGCGGATTGCGATAAAAATCAGTGAATAGGCGAAGGATATCTGATTGGTCAGAGAAGGTGGTGTCATTATGATAGATTTCAGAGATGAAGGTTGATCTACGACGGCCATTGGCTAGGCGATGGAAGAAAGCAGTGTTCTTGTCTCCCTCGTCAATCCATTTAGCTTTGGAGCGTTGTTTCCAACCAATCTCTTCCTGCTTGATAAGTCTGTCCAATTCAAGTTCTAGCTTGCGCAGGCGATTAGATTCGGAGAGAGATAGGGGCGAGATTCCCACAGAATGTTGAGTTGCAGGATGTCATCTTGGGTCGCCGCAATATGGGAACGTATCGAGCACCAAATGGATTTGGCCCAAGGTCTGATGAGTTTTCTAAGTGATCAGAGTTTGAAGACAACTCGAGCAGCGACCGATTGAATCGGAGAGGGTTGGGACCATGCTAGTTTAACAAAATCATCGAACGATGGTTCTAGGAGCCAAAGGCGCTCAAATCTGAATGGATGCTTAGGGTTTGGTGTGGTGCCTGAATCAAGTAGCAGAGGACAGTGATCAGAGAGGGTGGTGGCTAGGCCATTAACTAGTGAGAGGGGATGAAGGTCGTCCCAGGCAGAGTTGAGAAGGAAACGGTCCAATTTTGCAAGAGCTGGCTCAGATCTACGGTTTGACTAGGTAAAGAGTCGGTTGCTGATAGGCGGGTGGATGAGGGCACAGGAATTGATAAAGTCATTAAAGGCGTCCGAATCTTGTGAGCTGCTTCCGGAGTTTCTTTAAGAAGGAGATCTGGTCGTGTTGAAATCCCCTCTAATAACCCAAGGACCATTAATATGCGAGGCAAATTCCAAGCAGTTCGACCAAAGGACAGATCTCTCATGGATGTTTTGAGGACCATAGAGATTGGAAAAGGAGTAGAGTATACCCAACTGAAGATGGTGAAGGATAACATGTAGTGCAGCAGGATGAGAAATGGTTTGACAAAGGGACCATGTCGATTCATTCCAAGCGGTAATTATACCACTCCTTGTACCAATAGCATCTATGTGGGCCCAACCAGATAGGTGGGGACCACCTAATAGTCTAAGATTAGATGGGGACGGGTCCTAAAGTTTAGATTCTTGGATTAAAAGGATGTCTATTTTTTGTGGGGCTAGAATAAGGTTGATAGCCATACATTTAGAGGGGTCCCCCGAACCCCGAACATTCTAGGAGACTATTTTCATTGGGAACGGGACAGACGCTCAGATTCTAGTATTTGCATGGCCATATAGTGTTCATCAGATAAGCTTATACCCATGCAACATGCTATTTTCTTATTAATTTTAGAATTAGCAGAGGAAAAAACAACAAGTTTAAAAAAACTACCCGAGCTTCCAGGAAGAGCGTCTGCATAGTTCAATCTGTTGCTACAGCGAAAAAGGGGTGGGGAGAGGGTTGCTAATTTTGAGAAGCTGGAGGCAGTTCTTGGGTTAATGATTGAGCTTCAGGCGGGGGACACTACAAGAAAATATGTTATTGGTAACGCAATCTAATAGCGCATTTATTCTAAGCGTTATTATTTAGCCTTTTGATTTGTTTTATACTTGTTTAATTTGTACTGTAGCTATGTAACGCTGGTCCCAAAATTTTCGACTGCCTCCAAAAACACTTAACCATTTCGTTTCCCTCGCTTAACACTTTTCGTCTCCCTCCCAAAACGAAGAAAGCCCTAATCCACGTTCTACTCTATTTCCATCTCCAAATTATTTTCGTGGCCGCTGCTTCTTCTAATAGTTTTTCTCTTTCCTCTTCGTGAATTTGTTTCCCCAAATCCTCACAAAAAATCTCCTCCCTTTTCACCTCCTCTGCCCTTAACTCCTCATATTCGTCGCTTGCTGCCGATCCCAGCTTGCCTCAAGCTTGTCAACGCCCTACTATTCTTCGCAGAGTTCCTCGCCTCCAAACCCAAGTATGAAAGACCCGATGCAATTTGGCAGCAATGATTGAAAGAGATGCGTGAATCCGTGAGATTATTTGGGAGGATTTTGCTTGGACTTAATGAAGCGAAAATACTAGGTATGTATTAATCGTTAAAAGAGATGGGTTATCTGTACATGCATTCATTTTTTATTCAAAATATGTCATCTTCGAGTAGCTACTTGAGCTTTTTTCTATGTTTATTTGTCATTTTTTGTAACGACCCTGAATTTTTGACATTTGAAATGTGAATATTTAATTGAGTTTAAATATTCGAATGATTGTTTAATTCGAAATTCAAATATCAGAATGGATTTAGCGATTAAATTATTGAATTTAATTGTTGCAATTGGGTAAAAATTTGAATCTTCAGTTTTGAGCTGATTAAAAATAATATGAAGTCTTGGAAAATTCATATTAATAATATTTAAGATAATGGAAGTTTCAGAATTGAATTTGAAACTATTTTGTTCAGTTTTGAAATTGTATCGTTTAAATTGAATTTTAAAAATAGCGTTCCTGGGCACAGTCTCGGAATTTGACGAAACCAGTTCCACTGGATCCGTAATATTGAATTATTATTGGATTTCAATTTTCGTAGTGATCAGAGTTATCGTGTGATCGTACGATAAGCAAACGTGCTGATATAATATAACGGGATATTTTTGAATATAAAAATATAAATTTTTAATCAACTTTTCAATGCCGACTTACTTTTTCTCTGCTTAATCACGTTCTCTTGTCTCCCCTTCTTTTCCTTTTATCACGCAAGCAGAAACAAAGAAAATTTTACTTCTCGTTCAAAAGAAAAAAAAGTAAACGAAAACTATTCTCGTTCAAAGCAGAAAATAAATGGCAGCGCAAATCATATTGAGGCCGAACTCTTCATTCGAATTGTCCCCATTCCCTTCTTTCATCTTCAACTCACGAAAAAGAAAAAGAAAAAGGGGCATGGGATCGTAATTGCAATTTCGTGAAGGCTGAGGAGGGCTCGTGATTGCTGGGTTCGCGATGCGAACTAGGCGATGGAAGGGGGGATTCACGGCGTGGGCTCGGCTTCACTGATTGGTCGAGGAAGCATCTTGATGGCGGTCGAGCTCGTAGGCGAAGCTCGAAACTCGACGGCGGCGAACGAAGAGGCGTGTGACGTTGATCTAGGGCAGGCTCGAGCGCGATCCTATCACGTGGTCTTGGGCGATGGCGTTCGCTGATGGAAGCTTAGAGCTAGGCGATTGAACTAGGGCAACTCAACAGTGGAGCTTGGAGGCTCGGAGTCACTGCAATTAAGGTTTGAAGTCGTTATCATTATTCGTGAGCTCGAGACAGTGAATGCAGTGAGGTATTCGAACTTATTTCTCAAAATTAATTTCGATCCAATAAACGCGTATATGTATTTGAAATCTACAGTTTATAAAAAGAAAAAAATTTACACTAAAGTTTATATAGGTCAGAAGAAGGAAAATATTTTAAACAGTGAAGTATATATTTATATATGCAGTTATGTATTTTAAATGTTAATGATAATAACAGGAAATTTTAAAGGATTGAAGTTATATGAAAATAGATTTTTCGATCTATATATATATATTATTTTACAGTGAAATAAATTACTGTTATATTCAAAGTGATATATATATATATATAGATAAACATTTAAAAGAAAGAAAATTATTTTAAAAAAGGGAAATTTATTAAAAACAAATCATTAGTTAGTTTGAACTATCAAATACAAATTTAATTATTCGATTGGGAAAAAAAAATTAATGAATTATATAATTGTTATACAAGGTCTAAAATGGAGAAACAAGTCGAAAAGGAAAAGGGATTGCAAGATAAAAATAGCGAAGGTGAGATCTTCTCACTCAAAAGGAAAAATTTGATTTTTGCAGTTATTTATTGATTGCTATTTGGATGTGATATTAGATATAGTAGGATATATCTATATATAGCAATATATATATATATTGGCATATGTATATATTGCAGTTGTGATTTCCCGCATTATATAGCGGATGAGACCCTATTGCGCCGCATAATAGCGGATGATATTTTTATAAATCCCATATACCGCGATATTCTACCTCGAAGTGGAATTGGTATTGTGCTAACATCTATGGATGCAGGGAAACAGGTTGGAGGGATCCAACTGGATTCCTCAAATTGTTTGAATATTATTTCATATGTGAATGATGTGATTTATTGATAATCTATGGATGATTTATTGATAATTGAAACTACTGAAGGCTAAAATTTAGCCGAATGTATTTTTGGTATCATTGGATACCAGAAATGAATATAAATTGGATTTTGAAATTAAAGTGGAAAACTTTAAATAAATTTATTTTTAATAATTGAATTTAATTGAAAGAAGGAATTTTAAAAGTATTAAAATGGATTGTCGAAATCTTATTGAATAAATTCCGAGATATGGGAAAAGATTTTTATAAATGAATTTTGAATAGTATTATTCGGAAGTTGGAAAATTTATTTGAAATGGAATATTAAATAGTTTGGAAGATATAAAGGAATTTATTTTAAAGGCGATAAATTTGTTGAAATCCAATTGATAATTGATTTTGTATTGAAGAAATAAATCTTTGGGAAATCGATATAAAAAATCTATTTGGTGTTTGAATGAAAATCGATTTTTCGTGTTGAGAATAAATTTGTAAATCAATTTGTAAAATGATTTGGTATTTGGGATTAAAATTAGAATCAATTTGAAATTTGATTCGGTGTTGAAGTAAATTTAGAAATCGATTTGGAATTTGATTTGGAGTTTGAAATAACATTGAGAAATCAATTTGAAAGTCGATTTGGTGTTGAAAGTGAATATTTGAGAATGTAAATTCCGAATAGAATTTATAAAGGAAAGGGAAATTTGTTTTAAAAATAAACGTTGGTTTATTTTTAAAAAGTGTGGAAAAATATGATTTGAAAATTGGTTTTCAAAGTGATGAAGTGTGGAAATAAATTTACTGATTGGGATGTAAATTTGAAATAAATCGATAAGGATTTATTTAAGTGGTTTAAATGAATGTGATTTGGAAATTATTTTCAAATGGTTGAAGTATAAACCATATATCGGGAAGATATTTGAAATTTAATAATTTGGGAAAATTATTTAAATCTGATGATTGTTGTGAATATTATTGATAGTCAAATCACCGACTATCAATATTGCCTTTGAAATGGCATTTGAATTTGTTTTCAAAACAAACGCTTATTATTCGGTTTAGCCGGGAAAGGACCTTTATGTCAAATAACCCATTCCGAATAATGATACGACGATATGGATCGTATTGAAGACCGGTGATGAAGACCGGGTATTTGTGAAAATGATAGGATGACCTATCGATTGTCTCTGCACCGTTAGCTACGGTATTGAGATTTCCTTTGTGGTGGGAAGGTTTATCGGGATTGTGAATATCCAGATTGCAAGGGCTTCTTTTGAAGTGCCTTCGGTTCTGTTCGAACCCGGAACAGACTTGTATGGTTACGTGTCTGACATTACATTTTGAGATATAAAGCTGATTTCTTTCAAATACATTTCTGTTGGTGGCGGAGAATTTATTCTCTTAGCTTAACACCCTTCTCTGAGACGTACGAGCTAAGAGGTTATGTAGTTGAAATTTATCAGCGATATATTCCCAATTTGGTAATGTGGCATGCTGAGTGTTGCTGTAATGATGATCATTTATTAATCATTTATGATCAAAGCGTGGCTTTGTGAAAAAGCGTAGCTTTGTGGACGAGACTTCGTCAGGGCCTCACAACCCGGAAATGGTCGAAACAGGAATGTTGCGGCAAGGTTATGAGGGTCGCGCCCTTTAGGGTATGTCATTTCCTTCTTGAAAGGGGTGGTATCATGGTATGGAGCCCAGATACTTACTCATGTGGACACACTTTATTTATTATGTGTGATGTTGGTTACCGAGCGCTCGGATAAAGGTCCCAAAGGACCGGGGGATGACATATTCGTGAGTTACCTAGTTACAGGGGTAACCCGACTTTGTTGGCAGAGAGCAGTTTGTCTCTCGGGACGTCTAGCCAGAGGCGATCCCATTCGGCAGTAGGAAAGGAAGTTCCTTAGCCTGACCATTTGTGGGAAAATCCAAAGAAACAATACGAACCCTTTATGATTGAAATTGTATAACCTGTCTCCTCAGGAGGCAGCTATAGCAGGCATAATATAATGGTACCTATGCTGGCTAAGATTAATATTATACTTTCGAAATGTTTTCCACAGTAGACATTAATAATAATAATCCAATGATTTGCGTAGTAAGCATCTTTGACTATCATAAGAAGAAATCTCCTCCAATTCTGCGTTTGCATTGTGTATGTGGCGGGAGGTCTTATGGTAGTTTCATTTTCCAAAAGCATTGCGAATTAATTATATTTTCTTTGTGAAAATAACTGTTTTACGATCTCACACCAGTCACCATGACTGACTCGGAGTTTATTGTTCCCTTCTAAACTCTGGGTGCCCATAATTTTCCACACGGGCAGCCTAGAGTTATTTTTATCAGGATATTCTGGATATTCTGAAGCTTTGGGGATAAGCTGGATGGCGAAGCGTACTATCGTACTTGTTTATTATTTCCGCTGTGTTTCTGTATGAGGACAAGTTTATATAACTGTCCTGTTTTGTATTGAGTTGTATATTGACTCTGATTGATGTATTGTATAAAACTGATATAGTTCTTTGTTTAAAAGATTATTGATTCATCTATTATATATTGTTCCGCTGCGATATGTGAGATTCTTATATTGTTTCTGTTTTTGATGTTGTTCTGTTGTTCTTCTTTCTTTTTCTTCTATCTTTTCTTCTACCTCTTCTTTTAAACCCTAAGAATTCGGTTTTTCGGCATTCGTTGGCTCGGCAGTTGATACAGTGGACGTATCGATGTCGACTTTCGGAAGTCGAAGAATTGGGTCCTTACAACATGGTATCAGAGCATCCGGTTAAGCGACAACCCTGCTCTATTGGGTGTTACTCATTAGAGATAGAGTCAGTAGTACTCTAGAATGAGTGTGAGTGTAATAATAGATATGAGCGCGTATTTGTTAGTGAATACAAAATTTGTTTTGTATTGTGTTGACTTATCGGTTGATTGTTTATAGATTCTGGTCGGTGCAGTTTGGCCAACTGTAATCAATAGGGGTTTCTAAACTCTTAAACAAGATAAACTGACACAGTATTGTTTAAAAATAGGGTAAATGAAATAATTTTACCCAAAACTATTTTTGTATAGAAAAGAAATGATTTTCTATGAATTATCATAATATATGGATGTTTGGTTGTTAGGAAGTGATAATATCAAATTATTATCATTGTTATATGAAAATTTAATTAAATAAATGTATAACCAAAGATTTAGAGATAAATTCATTTAACAAATGAAATTTATAAATATGGATTGAAAGATGAGGAATTGAATTCATATACAAATGAGATTTGTAAAATGTAAATTGTAAATGTAATTTATAATTGGAAATAGAATTCCAGAGAAAATATTTGAAAATAAAATTCACAAATGGAATGTAAAATAAGTTGATAACTTATAAAATATTTAAAGTTTGATTGTAATGAAATTCAAATTGAAAAGAAATGAATTTGTGAGTGAACCAATGAAGCTACATTTGTAAATGAATGAATCGGAATTGAATAATGAAATGGATTGAATTCAAGTAAATAAACTTAATAATTTATTAATTCATGCAATAATGAATTGGAAGTTGAATTGGTTAAATTAAAGCTTTGTTATAAGCTAAATTTGAAGATAAAATTTGAATTTGTATATAAATTCAAGCAGTAGAAATAAATTGAATTTCCTTGATAAAGATAAAATAAATTCGAGATGAATTGAATATGGAAATTGAAATTTAAAATGAATAAGTGAATGTACTAATTGAATTAAATTAGTGAATGGAATAAATTTGATAAATGAAAATCAAATCAAGAATTGAAATTGGAAATTGTTTATAAGGAAATGAACTTGAGTTTTGAAGTGAAATAGCTTAAGTAAATATTGAATAAATGCTCGACTTAAGAAAATTTTTGTGAAATGGTTTCAAATGAAATGAATGAGAATATGGAATGTAAATTTAATTGAATGGAATCAATTTAAATGATAGTTAGCTCAAGTAATCATTTAGTTGCATGAATATTAACAAATCTGAATAGAAAGAATTATCGTTTGACAAAAACGAGATTGTATAAATTCTATGAGTAAATAAAACAAATAGAAATTGATTTTTATATCAATTGGAATAGATATGAGTTAGATTCACTTAGAAATGAATTGAATGTAAGAAAGTGAGTTGTTAATCACTTGAATTGAATAGAAATTGAATGTGAATTAGATGGAAGCGATTTAAGTTGAATTGAAACCTTATGAATTGCTAATGAAATTTATTTTGAATGCATTGCTTATGAAATCTATATATTTGCTATTGAAATAAGTGAATTGTTAAATAGATTTCCTATATTGTCACTTACCTGTTTAAATTGAGTAAGTGCAGGTTTTTGAAGCCGTTTGGGTGCATTTTGGGTTGCGTAAATGCTAATAAAATAACTTCTTTGCTTAAAAATGCTAAAAAGGTACGGCTACGCAATAAATATAGGAAATATGAACTGTTTTTCTGCTTTTCCGACCGAGTGGGTCGATGTATATATATTTATACTTTTTGTCAAATTGCAAAAGCTCCTCCGTACAAAGGAGACTCCGCCAAAATTTTCTGAAAATTTTGAGAGTTAGAAAAATTTGGAATTTTTGAAAATTTTTCACTAACGACAAAAGATTTAAAATCGGGAATTGAAATAAAGGTGAATAAAACTCAATATTCGAAATTAGAAGATGAATCGAATTGAAGTAAAAATTCGAAATGAAAATCTGAATGAAAATTTGAAAGTAAGATGAATTCAAATAGAATTGAAATTGTAAATTGAATTCAAATGAAATTGAAAATGCAAAGTATAAGGAAATGAATATACAATTTTGTTCGTGAAGTGAAAACGAATATAAGAAATACTTATATTGCACTTAAGAAATGAATGAATGAAATTCTTAAGTAAATTGGTATTGGGAAATCCAATAAGTGAATAAATTTAACTAGAATGTTGTAATTGGACATTATTTGTTAAGTAAAATATACAGGGTATTTGGGATTGGATTTTGATTTCGAAGATAAATTTGAATTTGCTCGGCAAAGGTATGTGTTTGAATTTCAGTATGAAATTTGATGAGTTTCTGATTTTGCCACTTGGCATTTCATTTTCTATTGGGATTTGAGAGTCCGTAGGGACGTTTTGTAGTTGTACCGTATTAGCCGCGCAAAGGAGACACTGGCGAAATTTTTCGAAAATTTAGAGAGTTAGAAATTTTTTGAGAAATTTTGGATAATTTAAAATTTGAATTCAAATTTAAATTTGAATTGTGAAATAAATAAAGTTGTTTGGAAACTATGGTTAAGGTTTGGAAAGTTAGTTAAAGTGATAACGAATCTTTAATAAAAAGATTTGGGTTGATAAGTTGATAAAACTGTTTGGTTTTGGGAAAATAGTTAATGGGAATTGGAGCAATTTTCCTAACTTGTAATTTCGGGACGAAATTCTTTTAAGGAGGGAAGATTGTAACGACCCTGAATTTTTGACATTTGAAATGTGAATATTTAATTGAGTTTAAATATTCGAATGATTGTTTAATTCGAAATTCAAATATCAGAATGGATTTAGCGATTAAATTTATTGAATTTAATTGTTGCAATTGGGTAAAAATTTGAATCTTCAGTTTTGAGCTGATTAAAAATAATATGAAGTCTTGGAAAATTCATATTAATAATATTTAAGATAATGAAAGTTTCAGAATTGAATTTGAAACTGTTTTGTTCAGTTTTGAAATTGTATCGTTTAAATTGAATTTAAAAAATAGCGTTCCGAGGCACAGTCTCAGAATTTGACGAAACCAGTTCGATTGGATCCGTAATATTGAATTATTATTGGATTTCAATTTTCGTAGTGATCAGAGTTATCGTGTGATGCAGCGCGTACCTTCATCAGCGAAATCGAGCGACCCAACTCCGCCTTAATTCGCGAACCAGTTTCCCATCACCGCGACCTACGACCTAAGTGCTGCGACCTACGACCTAAGTGCTCCGACCTAATTCCAATTGTTCTCCGACCTAACAATTCCACGACCTACCCAACTTCATGACCTACCCAACTTCACGACCTAAATCTCCGACCTACCCAACTTCACGACATAAAACTTCCACAACTTAATCCACTTCCACGACCTAACGATCCAGACTTTAACCCAAACCCGCGACCCAAAATCTCACGACCTAGCAGAAAGCTTCGCCGCGACCTAACTTCATCGTCCCTGACCTAAATTTGTTCCCGACCTAATTGCCTTTCCCCGACTTAAACAGTGAGTCGCCCTTCTCTAACCACTAAGTCGCGAGAGACTTCTAAGTCGCGAGATGCCGTGGATAAGTCGCGAGATGATTTGGAAGTCGTGAAGTACTGTTGATAAGTCGTTAAACATTGGTGATAAGTACTGTTGATAAGTCGCTATAAGTACTATTGATAAGTCGTGATTGTTTTCTTATACATTGGTGTGTGTAGAGTGTTGTAATTTTCTTAAGTCGTTGTGCCGTGTTGTAAACCCTATAAATAGGGACGTAATGTCTTTGTAAAGAGGTTGTTGATTTTGAAATAAAATTTCCTTTGTTAGCTTTGTGCTTTCATCCAATTGGTAGTTGAGTGTATCTCCTATCTCCACCTTCGACATTCGAGTGTGCTCGAATCTTCGATCATTGAAGCCAATTCGCGGAATCAAGTGTGCTTGATCAACGCTCGAAGAATTGTAGATCTCTCTTCACGGTATCGTGCGCGATCAATGTGTCAAAGATAGCTAGAATTCGGCATCTTCAGATCAACGAATTTGGGCATTTCAGTATTTCTCAATCCACCGATTGCTACGTTCATCGTATCATCAATTTTTGTATTCCGCCGCTGCGTCATTTGGTATCAGAGCTAGAACGCAAGGAGTTTGCCTAGATTTTTGGAGTTATGCGAGATTTACATCATTTGGAGAAGTGGGTTATCGAGATTTTGAAGAGATTTGTTCGTTTGGAGATTTTTGAAGATTTCAACAAGTGGGTAGTTTTGATTTGAAGTTTTTAGATCGAAGTGAAGTTTTTGTTGGAATTTGTTGAAGAGTGATCATGCCTCCAAGAAGAGCTAACTGTTATCGCAACATTGATGCTTTATATGGGAGAGAAGAAGCCGATGAGATGGAGCAAAGAATTAACGAAAACTTTAATGAGAAGATTAATGAAGGGATTGGTCGATTAGAGAGAATGATGTTGGAGATGAATCAAAATCAGAGAAGGGTATCACCTGAATCGAGCCATGGGAGAAGTAGAGTTTCACCACATTCAAATCGAGAGAGAAGTGTTGATAGTGATCATAGAAGCGTGGATCGAGATTGTGATAGAAATGTTGATGATCGAAGTCGTGATAGAAATGTGACTGATCGAGATCAGAGGAATGTAGATCGTAGGAATGTTGGTGGAAGAAATGGTGGTGGTAGAGATGTTGGTGGTCAGGATCGACATCGATATACATCGGATTGTGAAGAAGAGTATGATGGTGGTAGTGTTCATGGACGAGGACGTGGACAAGGAAGAAATTACTCTGAGTATGATCACAAGTGGGAGTCGGGGATGAAGACTGAAATTCCTGAATTCAAAGGTGGTATGCAAGCGGAGGAGTTTCTAGATTGGGTGTCTAATGTGGAGGAGATTTTTGACTTCAAGGAAGTTCCAGAACATCGTAGAGTGAAGTTGGTTGCTACAAGGTTGAGGGGTAGAGCTTTGGCGTGGTGGCAGCAAACCAAACTTACACGTGAACGAATGGGGAAGTCAAAGGTTGAATCTTGGGAGAAGATGAAGAAATTGATGAAAGCAACGTTCTTACCTTATAATTATCAATCGCTTATGTATCAGAGGCTACAAAACTTGAGGCAAGGAACGAAATCTATAAATGACTATGCTGACGAATTTTATCAACTGATTGCAAGGAACGATATTATGGAGACAGAGGAACAATTAACAGCTAGATTTGTTGGAGGATTGCGTATGCAGATTCAAGACATGGTAAATATGTTTGATCCCAGATCTGTAGCGGAAGCACACCAGAAAGCGTTGGCTTGGGAGAAACAGGGACGACGAGGTGGTGGTGTGTTTACTAATTCCAACAATCAAGTGAAGGGCGTTAATGGAGGTTCTAATATTTCTAAACCTATCAGTAAACCAGTGGTGAAGGAGGTTGAGAAGGCAAAGGTTAACAATGGTTTCAAATGTTACAATTGTCAAGAGATGGGTCATAAAAGCAATGAGTGTCCAAAGCCAAAGAAGAGAACCATGATTGTAGAAGTTGAGGATGAGGATGTTGATGGAGATTATTCTAGTCCAGTTGAGGAGGAGGAACATGATATTGCGTCAGGAGATGAAGGTTGTAATCTAATGCTGAGGAGATCGTGTTTGACACCGAAGTAGGAAGAAGCTAGTTGGTTGAGGAGTAATATCTTTCAGTCGACATGCACTATACTGGGGAAGGTGTGTAAATTTGTGATTGACGCAGGAAGCTGTGACAATATCGTTTCAACCGAGGCTGTGAAAAAGTTGAAATTGAAGACAGAGAAACATCTGAATCCATATAAGCTAGCATGGTTGAGAAAAGGAGGAGAAGTGAAAGTGGATAGACGAGTTCGTGTTCCATTCTCTATTGGGAAGAAATACAAAGACGAGATCTGGTGTGATGTGGTAGAGATGGACGTTTGTCACTTACTTTTGGGAAGACCATAGCAGTATGATCGAGCAGTCCAGCATGATGGTCGGACCAATAGTTACAGTTTTATGTTTGAAGGTACGAAGATTATCTTAATTCCAAAGAAGAGACATCAAGGAGAGAGTAAGTCAGAAGAGATTGAAGAACTGAAAACTTTGTTATCTTTGAAATAGTTTGTTAAAGAAGTTGAAGAGGAGCCGGAATTATTCTTGTTAATTGGGCGTGAGAGCAGTGAAGAGGTTGAAATTCCAGAAGAAGTGAAACCAGTATTGAAAGAATTTGAGGATGTATTTCCAGAGGAGTTACCAAAGGAGTTACCGCCATTGAGAGACATTCAACATCAAATTGATCTTGTTCCGGGAGCAATGTTGCCACATAGACCACATTATCGAATGAGTCCGAAGGAACATGAAGAATTGAGGAGACAAGTGGAAGAGTTGCTTGAGCAGGGGCGTGTGCAGGAAAGCTTGAGTCCGTGTGCTGTGCCAGCTTTGTTAGTACCGAAGAAGGACGGGACGTGGAGAATGTGCACTGACAGTCGAGCATTGAATAAGATTACTGTGAGATATAGATTTCCAATGCCGAGGTTGGATGACTTGCTAGATCAAATAAGCGGAGCTACTATCTTTTCGAAGATTGATTTGAAGAGCGGATATCATCAAATTCGTATCAGGCCAGGTGATGAGTGGAAGACTGCTTTTAAAACCAGGGAGGGTCTATACGAATGGATGGTTATGCCATTTGGCTTATCAAATGCACCAAGTACTTTCATGAGGGTGATGAACCAGATTTTTAGACCATTCATTGGGAAGTTCGTGGTGGTGTATTTCGATGATATTTTGATATATAGTTGGAATCCAGAGGAACATTTGAATCATCTGAGAGAAGTGCTGATGGTACTACGACAAGAACAATTTTATGCTACAACGAAGAAATGCGTGTTCATGATGCATAGTGTTTATTTTTGGGGTATATTGTATCGGATGGAGGAATACAGGTTGACCAAAGTAAAGTCGAAGCGATTAGAGATTGGCCACAGCCCAAGACGATAACAGAAGTTTGAAGTTTCCACGGGTTGGCTTCATTCTATCGAAGATTTATTCCACACTTTAGTAGTGTGATGGCGCCTGTTACAGATTGTATGAAGGGTAAACAGTTTTCATGGACGGAGGAAGCAGGAGTTGCTTTTGAACGAATCAAGGAGTTGTTGACGACAACACCAATTCTAGCATTACCTGATTTTCAGTTGTTGTTTGAATTACATACTGACGCATCGAAGGTTGGAATTGGAGGGGTGTTGAGTCAGAGGGGACGTCCGATTGCATATTTCAGTGAGAAGTTATCAGGAGCGAAGATGAGATATAGTACATATGATTTGGAATTCTATGCTGTTGTGCAAGCCATTAAACACTGGAGACATTATCTATTTCAGAAAGAGTTTGTTCTTTACACTGACCATGAGGCGTTGAAACATTTACAAGGGCAAGACAAGATTACAGCGAGACATGCATCATGGATTGCATATCTGCAACAGTTTACGTTTGTTGTGAAACACAAATCGGGAGTGACGAATCGTGTTGCGGATGCATTGAGTAGAAGAAATCATGTGTTGACTACAATGAAGGTCGAAGTGACAGGGTTTGATGTGCTACCAGAATTATTTGTTGAAGATCCTTACTTTATGAAGTTTGTAGATAAAGTGAAGAAAGGAGAGACGGATGAGTTTGTGATGGTAGATGGTTTTTTGTTCAAGGGAAATCGATTATGTATACCGGATTACAGTTTACGGTTGAAGATTGTGAAGGAATTGCATGAGGAAGGTCATGTGGGTAGAGACCGTACATTACAGTTGATTTCTCAATCTTATTTTTGGCCATCGATGAGGAAAGAAGTGGAAAGGTTTGTGGAGCGATGTCATATATGTCAAGTTTCGAAAGGAACTGCGACTAATGCTGGATTATATATGCCGTTACCTGTACCAACTAAGCGTTGGGTTGATGTGAGTATGGATTTTGTTTTGGGTTTGCCTCGAACTCAAAGGGGAAACGATTCCATTTATGTGGTGGTTGATCGATTTTCGAAAATGGCACATTTTATTGCTTGTAAGAAGACGGCGGATGCTGTTCATGTTGCCCAGTTGTTTTTCAAAGAGATATATCGACTTCATGGATTGCCAGAATCGATTGTGTCGGACAGGGATACTCGTTTTCTGAGTCAAATCTGGCTAAGCTTGTGGAAGATGGTCGGAACGAAGCTGAATTTTAGTAGTGCATATCATCCTCAAACAGATGGGCAAACGGAAGTGGTAAATAGATCGTTGGGTAACTTGTTGCGATGTCTTGTACAAGACAATTTGAAGAGTTGGGACTTAAAGTTGTGTCAGGCAGAGTTTGCTCATAATCATGCTGTTAACCAAAGCACTGGTTACAGTCCATTTCAAGTTGTATATTCAAGCTTGCCAAAGGGGCCGTTGGATCTAACGGTAGTACCACAACCGAAAAGAGTGATTAAACGGGCATCAGATTTCGTTGATGAGTTGAAAGATTGTCATAGAATCGTTCAGGAACGTTTGGTGAAGACGAATGAGAAGTATAAACAAGCTGCAGATAAAAAGAGAATAAGTGTGGAGTTCAACGAGGGTGATTGGGTGTATGCTGTATTAACAAAGGATCGTTTTCCAGTAGGTGCTTATAACAAGTTGAAAGCACGAAAGATTGGTCCAGTAGAAATTATAAAACGGATCAATGAAAATGCTTATAAGTTGAAGCTACCGGAGGACGTGTATACTTCTGACGTGTTTAATGTTAAACATCTTATACCTTATTATGGAGATGAACAATCCAATGGGAAGGAACTTTTAAATTCGAAGACGAATTTTTCTCAACCTGGGGAGGATGATGCAGCGCGTACCTTCATTAGCGAAATCGAGCGACCCAACTCCACCTTAATTCGCGAACCAGTTTCCCATCACCGCGATCTACGACCTAAGTGCTGCGACCTACGACCTAAGTGCTCCGACCTAATTCCAATTATTCTCCGACCTAACAATTCCACGACCTACCCAACTTCACGACCTACCCAACTTCACGACCTAAATCTCCGACCTACCCAACTTCACGACATAAAACTTCCACGACTTAATCCACTTCCACGACCTAACGATCCAGACGTTAACCCAAACCCGCGACCCAAAATCTCACGACCTAGCAGAAAGCTTCGCCGCGACCTAACTTCATCGTCCCCGACCTAAATTTGTTCCCGACCTAATTGCCTTTCCCCGACTTAAACAGTGAGTCGCCCTTCTCTAACCACTAAGTCGCGGGAGACTTCTAAGTCGCGAGATGCCGTGGATAAGTCGCGAGATTCTTCTAAGTCGCGAGATGATTTGGAAGTCGTGAAGTACTGTTGATAAGTCGTTAAACATTGGTGATAAGTACTGTTGATAAGTCGCTATAAGTACTATTGATAAGTCGTGATTGTTTTCTTATACATTGGTGTGTGTAAAGTGTTGTAATTTTCTTAAGTCGTTGTGCCGTGTTGTAAACCCTATAAATAGGGACGTAATGTCTTTGTAAAGAGGTTGTTGATTTTGAAATAAAATTTCCTTTGTTAGCTTTGTGCTTTCATCCAATTGGTAGTTGAGTGTATCTCCTATCTCCACCTTCGACATTCGAGTGCGCTCGAATCTTCGATCATTGAAGCCAATTCGCGGAATCAAGTGCGCTTGATCAACGCTCGAAGAATTGTAGATCTCTCTTCACAGTATCGTGCGCGATCAACGTGTCAGAGATAGCTAGAATTCGGCATCTTCGGATCAACGAATTTGGGCATTTTAGTATTTCTCAATCCACCGATTGCTACGTTCATCGTATCATCAATTTTTGTATTCCGCCGCTGCGTCATCGTGTGATCGTACGATAAGCAAACGCGCTGATATAATATAACGGGATATTTTTGAATATAAAAATATAAATTTTTAATCAACTTTTCAATGCCGACTTACTTTTTCTCTGCTTAATCACGTTCTCTTGTCTCCCCTTCTTTTCCTTTTATCACGCAAGCAGAAACAAAGAAAATTTTACTTCTCGTTCAAAAGAAAAAAAAGTAAACGAAAACTATTCTCGTTCAAAGCAGAAAATAAATGGCAGCGCAAATCAAATTGAGGCCGAACTCTTCATTCGAATTGTCCCCATTCCCTTCTTTCATCTTCAACTCACGAAAAAGAAAAAGAAAAAGAAAAAGAAAAAGGGGCATTGGATCGTAATTGCAATTTCGTGAAGGCTGAGGAGGGCTCGTGATTGCTGGGTTCGCGATGCGAACTAGGCGATGGAAGGGGGGATTCACGGCGTGGGCTCGGCTTCACTGATTGGTCGAGGAAGCGTCTTGATGGCGGTCGAGCTCGTAGGCGAAGCCCGAAACTCGGCGGCGGCGAACGAAGAGGCGTGTGACATTGATCTAGGGCAGGCTCGAGCGCGATGCTATCACGTGGTCTTGGGCGATGGCGTTCGCTGATGGAAGCTTAGAGCTAGGCGATTGAACTAGGGCAACTCAACAGTGGAGCTTGGAGGCTCGGAGTCACTGCAATTAGGGTTTGAAGTCATTATCATTATTCGTGAGCTCGAGACAGTGAATGCAGTGAGGTATTCGATCTTATTTCTCAAAATTAATTTCGATCCAATAAACGCGTACATGTATTTGAAATCTACAGTTTATAAAAAGGAAAAAAATTACAGTAAAGTTTATATAGGTCAGAAGAAGGAAAATATTTTAAACAGTGAAGTATATATTTATATATGCAGTTATGTATTTTAAATGTTAATGATAATAACAGGAAATTTTGAAGGATTGAAGTTATATGAAAATAGATTTTTCGATCTATATATATATTATTTTACAGTGAAATAAATTACTGTTATATTCAAAGTGATATATATATATATATAAACATTTAAAAGAAAGAAAATTATTTTAAAAAAGGGAAATTTATTAAAAACAAATCATTAGTTAGTTTGAACTATCAAATACAAATTTAATTATTCGATTGGGAAAAAATATATATTAATGAATTGTATAATTATTATACAAGGTCTAAAATGGAGAAACAAGTCGAAAAGGAAAAGGGATTGCAAGATAAAAATAGCGAAGGTGAGATCTTCTCACTCAAAAGGAAAAATTTGATTTTTGCAGTTATTTATTGATTGCTATTTGGATGTGATATTAGATATAGTAGGATATATCTATATATAGCAATATATATATATTGGCATATGTATATATTGCAGTTGTGATTTCCCGCATTATATAGCGGATGAGACCCTATTGCGCCGCATAATAGCAGATGATATTTTTATAAATCCCATATACCGCGATATTCCACTTGATATTCCACCTCGAAGTGGAATTGGTATTGTGCTAACATCTGTGGATGCAGGGAAACAGGTTGGAGGGATCCAACTGGATTCCTCAAATTGTTTGAATATTATTTCATATGTGAATGATGTGATTTATTGATAATCTGTGGATGATTTATTGATAATTGAAACTGTTGAAGGCTAAAATTTAGCCGAATGTATTTTTGGTATCGTTGGATACCAGAAATGAATATAAATTGGATTTTGAAATTAAAGTGGAAAACTTTGAATAAATTTATTTTTAATAATTGAATTTAATTGAAAGAAGGAATTTTAAAAGTATTAAAATGGATTGTCGAAATCTTATTGAATAAATTCCAAGATATGGGAAAAGATTTTTATAAATGAATTTTGAATAGTATTATTCGGAAGTTGGAAAATTTATTTGAAATGGAATATTAAATGGTTTGCAAGATATAAAGGAATTTATTTTAAAGGCGATAAATTTGTTGAAATCTAATTGATAATTGATTTTGTATTGAAGAAATAAATCTTTGGGAAATCGATATAAAAAATCTATTTGGTGTTTGAATGAAAATCGATTTTTGGTGTTGAGAATAAATTTGTAAATCAATTTTTAAAATGATTTGGTATTTGGGATTAAAATTAGAATCAATTTGAAATTTGATTCGGTGTTGAAGTAAATTTAGAAATCGATTTGGAATTTGATTTGGAGTTTGAAATAACATTGAGAAATCAATTTGAAAGTCGATTTGGTGTTGAAAGTGAATATTTGAGAATGTAAATTCCGAATAGAATTTATAAAGGAAAGGGAAATTTGTTTTAAAAATAAACGTTGGTTTATTTTTAAAAAGTGTGGAAAAATATGATTTGAAAATTGGTTTTCAAAGTGATGAAGTGTGGAAATAAATTTACTGATTGGGATGTAAATTTGAAATAAATCGATAAGGATTTATTTAAGTGGTTTAAATGAATGTGATTTGGAAATTGTTTTCAAATGGTTGAAGTATAAACCATATATCGGGAAGATATTTGAAATTTAATAATTTGGGAAAATTATTTAAATCTGATGATTGTTGTGAATATTATTGATAGTCAAATCACCGACTATCAATATCGCCTTTGAAATGGCATTTGAATTTGTTTTTAAAACAAACGCTTATTATTCGGTTTAGCCGGGAAAGGACCTTTATGTCAGATAACCCATTCCGAATAATGATACGACGATATGGATCGTATTGAAGACCGGTGATGAAGACCGGGTATTTGTGAAAACGATAGGATGACCTATCGATTGTCTCTAAACCGTTAGCTACGGTATTGAGATTTCCTTTGTGATGGGAAGGTTTATCGGGATTATGAATATCCGGATTGCAAGGGCTTCTTTTGAAGTGCCTTCGGTTCTGTTCGAACCCGGAATAAACTTGTATGGTTACATGTCTGACATTACATTTTGAGATATAAAGCTGATTTCTTTCAAATACATTTCTGTTGGTGGCGGAGAATTTATTCTCTTAGCTTAACACCCTTCTCTGAGACGTACGAGCTCAGAGGTTATGTAGTTGAAATTTATCAGCGATATATTCCCAATTTGGTAATGTGGCATGCTGAGTGTTGCTGTAATGATGATCATTTATTGATCATTTGTGATCAAAGCATGGCTTTGTGAAAAAGCGTAGCTTTGTAGACGAGACTTCGTCAGGGCCTCACAACCCGGAAATGGTCGAAACAGGAATGTTGCGGCAAGGTTATGAGGGTCGCGCCTTTAGGGTATGTCATTTCCTTATGGAAAGGGGTGGTATCATGGTATGGAGCCCAGATACTTACTCATGTGGACACACTTTATTTATTATGTGTGATGTTGGTTACCGAGCGCTCGGATAAAGGTCCCAAAGGACCGGGGGATGACATATTCGTGAGTTACCTAGTTACAGGGGTAACCCGACTTTGTTGGCAGAGAGCAGTTTGTCTCTCGGGATGTCCAGGCAGAGGCGATCCCATTCGGCAGTAGGAAAGGAAGTTCCTTAGCCTGACCATTTGTGGGAAAATCCAAAGAAACAATACGAACCCTTTACGATTGAAATTGTATAACCTGTCTCCTCAGGAGGCAGCTATAGCAGGCATAATATAATGGTACCTATGCTGGCTAAGATTAATATTATACTTTCGAAATGCTTTCCACAGTAGACATTAATAATAAGAATCCAATGATTTGCGTAGTAAGCATCTTTGACTATCATAAGAAGAAATCTCCTCCAATTCTGCGTTTGCATTGTGTGTGTAGCGGGAGGTCTTATGGTAGTTTCATTTTCCAAAAGCATTGCGAATTAATTATATTTTCTTTGTGAAAACAACTGTTTTACGATCTCTTACCAGTCACCATGACTGACTCGGAGTTTATTGATCCCTTCTAAACTCTGGGTGCCCATAATTTTCCACACGGGCAACCTAGAGTTATTTTTATCAGGATATTCTGGAGCTTTGGGGATAAGCTGGATGGCGAAGCGTACTATCGTACTTGTTTATTATTTCCGCTGTGTATTCTGTATGAGGACAAGTTTACATAACTGTCCAGTTTTGTATTGAGTTGTATATTGACTCTGATTGATGTATTGTATAAAACTGATATAGTTCTTTGTTTAAAAGATTATTGATTCATCTATTATATATTGTTCCGCTGCGATATGTGAGATTCTTATATTGTTTCTGTTTTTGATGTTGTTCTGTTGTTCTTCTTTCTTTTCTTCTATCTTTTCTTCTACCTCTTCTTTTAAACCCTAAGAATTCGGTTTTTCGGCATTCGTTGGCTCGGCAGTTGATACAGTGGACGTATCGATGTCGACTTTCGGAAGTCGAAGAATCGGGTCCTTACATTTTTTGTGATTTTGATTAGAATGATTTGCCAAACACTACAATCAATATTTTTACTTCCTCGATATAACTCAATAATGTATAATCAAATATTGAATTGCATCTCTTATTTATTTATTATTTATTTGGATTTTATAACCTAGAGCTCTGATTTTATTGTACATAGAGATTCAGTGAATGGAGACTTTTGATAAGTTGAGCCATCTAGACGCTTATCCCAAAGTCAATGAAGATTTTTACAGTCGAACACTTTCTTGAGGATTAATCACAATCGTTTCTACAATTGCTATATTAGGTAATTTCTTTCAGGTATTGCATGTATTTATGCATCCCTCTTTGCTATATTCATAGAGTATTTTAGGTAATACACTAAGTGTGAATATATTAATGTGTTTCTATGCTGGTCACCTAATATGAATGAATAAGAAAGGCACGGCTACTTAATTTGTGATATTTCATATTGGGATTCTATGTTGTATACTACTGATAGCTTTTCTTATTCATCGGTTCTGAAAGAAAGATGCATCTAATCTTCACTCTTTATTTAAGGCAAATGAGTCGGGCTTTTAACGATTCCTCTAAATTTGTATCTACTAAGAAGTTCATTTATATATTCTTACATCGCCTTTGGCTTCTTTATATTTTAATAACTCATTTCAACTATGCATAACATATTTTTTCTCTAGTTGAACAAAGTATTATATACTAAGGTCCCTACATGTTTAGGCCAAACTTTGAATGTTTATTATATTAACTATTACTTAATTATGGTCTTTTTAAGTAGAATATCATATCAATTCTATGTGCGATCTGAGCAAAAGTAAATTTCTGAAGTAAGCATGGTGAATATAATGTAAATAAATGTGTTTGTTTTTCTTTTGTTTTGTTATATTAATCTCTTTCAATGTGAGCATAGACGATATTTTTGTGGCATCAAATTAATGAATCATTAGTTTCATTCATTTGCGAAATGAGTTTTGCTATAAATACGTGTTTTGCAATGAGCCAAGAAAAAATTGGTATTAATTGAATTATTCCAACTTCCATGGTATGGAGCAGACTGAAGCATGTGAGTGGGATGAAAGGCTTGCACAAGCTGAAAAGAATATAAATGTAAAGTCTAAACTAAAGTAGCGTGAAGAGCAACAAACTGAAGCATGGCATAGAGCAGCGAGTGGAAGCATATAACATGAAGTAGCTAGAAACCAATGTAGACAGAAATGACAAGCCATACGCTAAAAGGCTTGAACAGGAGCAGCGACTGAAATGATAGGTAGAAATGATAGGCTGCATATAGAGCGAAATGAAAGGCTTTAACAGGGTGAGTACTTGCGAGTACAAGTGCAAGAGGAAGCATTGTATGCAGGTGGTTTGATCAGGGAATCAGGCAACCACGATATGCTGAAGAACAAGGCCTGTTGCAAAGAGGAATAGGCTCGCATATGGACAGACTGCTACAACAGCAACATAGTGGACAACTTGCAAGATAAAAGAACAGCATATGGGCAGCCTAGCATTATTATGTAAAGTCGCAAGTTTATAAAGTGTTCGGCAGCCTGCATGATTGACATTGAGCTGAACTTTTTGAGTTATGTATATGAACATCAAGCAGCTGCATCTAACAGCCCAGGTTGAAAAAGCTGCATGGGTTTGCAGAGCAGAGCATGGCGGGAAGGTAGTAGTGTGATGCACATACTAGAGGTGAAATGCAGAGGCGGTAAGACAATAAAAAGCAGTGACTTGATAAGGTACATAACATCAATTTGATAGTATTTCGTTAGTATTATTCCTTTAGCACATTATCTTTTCTAAAATATTAGTTGAAGCATAATACACGCAATGATAAAAGGTAAAGATAGATAATAATGTTAAGTTACTAAGCCGGGTGTTCGTTAGATATCAAATTTTATTTATTTTACTAACATATGTTTGGGGACGAATGATAAACAATGAACAAGATTTACATATAGTTATATATAGTCTCTTCTTTTATTAAAGGAAAAAAAGCATAGTGGTCTGTACACATGTAAAAATTTACATGCTCAATATTAGATTGCAGAAAAGATGTTTACCTGGATTTTAAAACTATTCCCTTTATCTCCACTATTCCAATTCAAGGAGGCTTCCATAGACTTTGAGTTAGTAATCACACATTTGGTAATTTTTTCCTATTTTCAATGTATTGATTAAACATATATCCTTCACTATCCAATTTGTTCTGAGTTATTTACACTATTGCTATCCATAGTGTTCGTCGGCTCTGATAGTTTTATCACTTAAATCATCTACTTCCCTTTGTAAACTCTTTATGTAACTGCATGTCTCCTTTTGTAAATTTTTTACAAATGCCTAATATCATTTATACATACACAAGTATTATAACAAGTTAGTAGTAGACTTATAGTACTAATCAATATAAACACACATTTTATATTTGTTAATGTATAGTCTTCGATTGTTGCTTCTTCTTGACTCGAGTAAAACAGATCGAAGCTTTTGGATTATTTAAAATTAAGATAACCTCAATTTAAACAATATAAATTAAATTGCGCAATGGAAAAAAAAACCTGCAAGTCAATTTCCAGATTTGTGCTTTTTTTTAAATGCCTATTGTACTCAATATAGAGCTCAGACCTGTTTTGCCTCTTCTGTGTAATAATAGAGTCCCTGAAAAATGATTAACTAAACACTCTGTATCTAGCTATGTTCCTATTGGCTAATTCCATGTTGTCACTGTACTGATATATCACTTATTTCTTCTGAAGGCCACAAAATATGTTGCAATCTTCTGGGAAATTGACATGTCAATTGCTCTGTTGTCAACATATATTGCATGTGTATTTTAACTGAGTTTTAATTTGTAGTTTGTCAAATTAGTACTTTCTGTTTTTTTATGATTCTATCCATAAATATATACAAATTATTTAGAAGATTTCAATTTCAATAATATACTCAATTTTTGATACCATCAAAGATATTATCTGAAAACCGTTCAATTTTATGTTCATGGTGAATTATTATTTTTATGCGATGTGTTTAAACAATTTTTGTTTGCTAATTATATTACTGAAGCATTAGATTATGTTTGCTTCACCCTACCCTTTTCATCTTCTTTTCCTGTTGCTTGTATCCCGTTGATGTTGTGAACCTATATTTTATGTTACTCTGCTCCTTAGTTATAAAACTCTACATCAAAAATAAAAAATAAAATAATGAATGGTAGGTAATACCAATTAGCGGCATTAGTTTGCAGAAATATCTGTTTTACTTACTGCAACATACATGTAGAGCTTTACCAATAAATAATTAAAAAATACATGCTAAACTGTAACTGGTTGGATGTGTTTATCTTCATGGAGTGTAGACCTGTCTGTTATAACTTAATAAAGTGCACTGGTAATTTTTTATCTAGTTATAACTCAAACGTATTTAAAGTTAGAAGCCTGTTTTTTATTAACGGGCATTTTTGAAGGGACCCCAAAACCAGTGTTTCTTCCTCGATGTGTGGTGTGTTTTTAACAACTCCCTTATTAAATTAGGTATTTTATTTAAAATAATTTTGGAGGGCGAACTATTTTGCCTGATGCAACAAAAGCAATAGTTTAGAATGTATGCTTTTTTGGGTACAAGTGCCAATACCTAATACAATAATGTTCACTAGTCACCTGCATACCTAAATAATATACAACAACTATACCTATTCTAGCATACATCTGGGCGATAAGTGTTACCTGCATATTTATTTACGAATTTTGTTAACAGGCTGCCCTAAGGGCACATTTTAAGGTTTGATACATTACCATAACATACTTAAATTTACAATTAAATAGATGTTTAATGAAAAAACCTGAAGAGGTGTGCTAGGTAACTTTAAAGATTACCGTATGTAACTGTGCCCTTAGGTAACATACTATAAATTCTTCACATATCCGTACAATGATGTTGTGCTTGGTTTGAACCATGTGATTTCTGCAACGTTTACCTGAAGTTTTTGTGCTACCAATTAAATTTGATAAAACTGACTTTTGGTAGCTAGTTCTTTGCTTATGATCAGTGTTTGGCCAATCAATCTCATAGTGAGGAGTAATGTATTGCATTCTTAAGTCATAAAATTTATATTTGGGTAGTAATATAACATAATGGATTTTACTATATGTTCATGAAATATCTGTTCGAACTCTGATATAGCAGTTTGTTCTCAGCCTTGTTCTATGGGGTTTGCAACTGGTGGAAGGACTTTCTTTCTATGGGGAGGCTGCATGATGGTGAAATTGCATTTTATTATGCTATAATTTTAAAGGCTGATAACCACTTCATTTGTATGTGTCTTGATCATTAATTATGTTCTCCAGATGCATGCTGATGATTTCAGGAAAGATTCGTATGGCGTGGTCAGTGGACTTCGAAATGGTGGGTATTCAGATGATATGACTCTTGCTGCAATTGCTGGTGAGTTTTATATGTTTCTTATGTGTTCTGTATGTGATTTGGTTACAAGTCATTCAAGATTTTTGTTGTTTGTAGTTACAACGTTTATATCAGTATTCACAATCAATGTTGTGTGGTTGCTGACTTTATTTTCATATATAATTTGAATATCATGGCGTCTATGTTAAGTTTGAAATTGAATAGTTATGAGCTAAATGTCTATGTTGAGATTGGAATTCCATTTTTTTATTATCATATCATGAAGGAAATGACGAATCCGTGGTGGTGAAAATATAATTAGCAATAAGTTAATTACTCAACAGCTAAATATCCCATGCTTCTTCTCTAAACCACTTCATGACATTTTCTTAGCTTTTTTTTATAAATAAAAGTGTCTTCCTTTCTTACTTTAATACTACAAACCTGTGTTTTTCATGTGCAAGTAGGCACTATCATTCATCTTTACATTTTACTGAACAATTTTAAAAATTATTCTGGAGATCTATTTCTTTTAGAAAGAAAACTTTATGAATTACATATATAAGCTGAGTCTCCTCCTATTCCTAATCATGGTGACTGCTTAAATATAATCAATTTCTTTTAGAAAGGGAAGCCATTCTTGATTTTTCACATAGTAGAGAGGTTTATATGTTGGGTTTCGCCTTTTGTCAATCTAAGATTAATATAATAATATTACCATATTGTTATATCAACTTGATATACATCACCACCCCACCCAATGCTCTATATCTATCACACCTCACCTTTATATCCCATGTCACAAACCTATAACAGCAAGGCAAATTTATGACAAATCTGTGATAGCTGTTAAGTCGTCAAAATGCATGTTATCACAGTTTTACATAATTATTTTCACACTGTTCTGAATTTTCAGGAAGTACTGCCAATGACTTAAGACATGCATGAAGAAAGGCTTTGAGCAGTTCAAGTTCTTAGTGTTAACTTCGCAGGCTTATTTGGAAAGAAGCAAGGTCCTTAGTATGCAACTAGATCAGATCTTGCATGTTGGAACTCTGTAATGTTTGTACTCTGTAATATTTGGAAGGATTGCTTTAATGTTTGTACTCTGTAATGTTTGTACACTTATTAAATTAACATTATTTTCTGTTTCTCTGTGTTAACTTGGCTGCAGGCTTATGTTTTATTCAATGGTTATGCACTTGCTTTAATGTTTGTACACTGTAATGAAAAATATGTCACATTTCTTTCTGAGCTATTATAGCGGCTATAATGAGCTATTGAATAAATATTTTATAGCGGCAAAATGGTGTTATAAAGATTTCCAGTTCCGTTGAGATTTAGCTGTATTATAGCAGCTATAATGAGCTATTGAATAAATATTTTATAGCAGCAAAATGGTGTTATAAAGATTTCCAGTTCCGTTGAGATTTAGCTGTATTATAGCGGCTATAATGAGCTATTGAATTAACGTACCATAGCGGTGAATTTGCGTTATAAAACTAAGCTCAACCATAGCGGCATATTTTGTGTTATAAATATTCAATAGTTTTTTATAACATGTCGATATACAGCGCTTATCAAACCGCTATGGTTGTGATTAATAGCGGCTATATGCCGCTATAAAAGACACTTTTTGTTGTAGTGGGAGGTGGCGCATCTTGTAGGCGGGGGGTTTGGAGATGAAGTGGAACAGAGAGGTCGAGGTCTGCAAACGGGTCCCAATGGAGCTCATCAGGAGGCCCATCGACCCAGATGAGTGGGCCCACCACTTCCATAGAGTCATCTTGGATGATGTGCTGGAGGGCGGTAGGAAGGTTAGGCGGGGACATGGAGGCTTCAAAGTTCATTGCGTCAAAGCGATCATCTGAGTCTGACTGATCCGAGGGGATGATAAGGGGTTCATTAAAACATCTCCAATCACGCTCATAATCTATGCCTAGAATGAGTGTCTCTGGCCTTCTTCTTGGATGTTCGTGTTCCCAACGCTCGACAGTAAGCATGTGTTCCGCATTGTTAAGCCGGGATACAAAAGTACATGGAGAGACTATTCCGGCAAAGAACTGTATTCGTAGGTAAAGATATCGATGGTCAAAATGGGCCCAGTCGCAGTCATCTATACTCACCGGCCGACCAATGGGACTTAAGGCTACACGCACCGCCTTCTGATTGTCTCGCAGAAGTTTGGGAAAATCATGCACCCTAGCCTATGTTGGAGGTTCGAGGTTTGGTGCGATCGGTGGCACGGAATCCTCCTAGGGCTGGATAAGGATTATGCCGGAGTTGCCTGCTTTGGAAATCGATCTGAGACGCAGCGCCGTTTCTTGAACAAACGAGGAGGGGCAGTAAACGAGGAAGCATTTGTTAGAGAGGAACCACATTGGCTATTCATGTTGTTTTAGGTATGATGCCAGGGTGATGGAAAGGGTCTCAATGGTCCAGAAGCCGTCAATGATGGTGGCGGTAAAGTATTTTGAGGGATCTTCCATAGGGATATGTTGAGAAGAGAAAGGTTTTGGGAGAGAGGTTTGAGGAGATGGTTGAGTATGGAGATTGGTTTGCATTGTGTTGTTTTGTTCACTAGTAGATATTGGGGCTCGCTTAAACT
Organism: Allium fistulosum; assembly: GCA_030737815.1. NCBI lineage: Eukaryota > Viridiplantae > Streptophyta > Magnoliopsida > Asparagales > Amaryllidaceae > Allium > Allium fistulosum. The sequence continues at coordinate 16,083,772 of JASFAW010000014.1, forward strand.
GAACGAAATGATTTTTTTGGGGAGATGGCATTGCGCGCAAGGGTAGCGAAGCATTCTTAAGACTTTTTTTATTGGGACAATACGATTGTGAATGACCGTAGAATCCATAAAAATAGCAGACCTTTGCGTCCCTACAGTTTTTCGCCATGTGGTCGCTGCCCGCACACTGAAGACAATGACTCTTGGCCTTCAAAAAATCAAGAGTTGCGCGGGTAGATTTGAAAATGGGGAGGTAACGATGGCGCTTGATCACGGGGGGGGGGGGGGGGGGTTCGGAGCAGGGGAGGACATCACCTGAGCGTATGATTTAAACATAGTTGATGTGAGGATGGGCAGAGGACGAACATGACCAGAGGGGATTATTTACTGGCTTGCGAGGGGTGGCAACAGTAGGAGGGGTATGAATAGGTTTGTCAGTAGGCACAGCTCCACAGGGAGCCGCTGATTGTGGTGGGGTGGGCGTGGGAAGGGGACAGGTTCGGGGTTGAAAGTGGTGACAGAATGGGGAGGGAGGACGAGGAAGCCATTTTTGGATTGTGAAGAAAGTTACAAGGCAATAATTGATGTACCTAAATAGAAATTGATTTGAAATAGAACAAATACCTAGTTCTCTTCTTAATTTAGTAAAGGTTGATTGATTCAAGGGTTTGGTCAGAATATCAGCTATTTGATTCTCTGTGTTGATAAATTCAAGAGAAATAATCTCTTTACTTATATTATCTCTGAGAAAATGATGTCTGATGTCAATATGTTTGGTTCTGGCATGATGAGTAGGATTTTTGGATAAATTTATATTTTTTTGTCACAAAAAATAAAAAGTTTTATTTTTAGGTCTTGTGTCTTGTATTGTCACAATAAATTGGTGATTTTGAAATATTTATTCCAAAATTCTTTAGGGTCTGTTGCATATAGATAACTTGAGAACAAGCCAAAGCAGTAGAGATATATTCTGCTTCAGTTGTTGATAGTGAGACAGTATTTTGCTTTTTACTAAATCAGGAAACCAGAGAATGTCCTAAAAAGTAACAAGTTCCACTTGTACTTTTTCGGTCTGATTTACAACCAGCATAGTCAGCATCACAATATGAGATTAAATCAAATGAATCATTTTTAGGGTAAAATAGGCCATAGTCTAAAGTGTGTTTAACTTATCTTAGGATACGTTTAATTGCTATATTTTCTATTGTGTTTGAAGTTTCTTGAATTTTTTTGTCATATTCTATATTAACTGTTGATATTAGTTGCCAAGAAGGCCGCCTTAGCACAAAAATCTTCTAAAATAGAACTTTCAATATTGACATCTTCAATAGTCGCACAATCATGTTCTCCGACCTTTGAAATTTCATGTGCAAATACTGCTGGCCAATCCCAAACTGGATTTGAAATGCTTTCCAGGAGGTTGACATTGTAAGAGTTTCTTCATTCAGTAGGCAATCAAAAGGATTATGTAGTGGAATTTCAATAGTTCATTTTTTTGGGTTGATGCACCAGTTCCTTCCCTTTATTCTTAGATGCATTGGAGTACTGTAACAACCCGCCTTTTCCATCCTCGAAAGCTGACACTAATACATCCACAATATTCACATGCCGAACATCGAAATGCCGAAAAGACAGATCGTTAGGGTGAGAGAGAAAAAAGAAAGAATAGAATCTCATAATGTGACGAGTAATCTACAATATATTAATGAACTTTGCAAAAAGAAACATATATATACATACATCAATCGGAGTAATAGCCTAGGACAGTTCAACAACATTTCCTTACAATTTTCGATAAATATAGATAAGAACAAACAACGGAAGATAAAATACGTAAATACTTCTTGGAGGATCCATCTCATCTCCTGAAGCTCCCAAGTGTCCAACTAAATCTGGAAAACATGCTCGGACTGACCCAAGCATTATAAGAAAAATAAAGCATGGATCAGTCTGGTAATACTAGCATGAGAAACTCAAGTCATAAGGAATTGTTATATCTTATAAAACATTTCAAAATAAAGGTATCTCGTAAGACCATGCCGCATATAAACACATACGAGTTTTTACCTTATGATAACCAAAATATTACTATATAAAATCCAAGGGTATTATAATAATGTCTAAGGTTTTAAAACAAATTATGAATATAGCTGTAATGCTTGCATCTCATGTTCCAACATAGTTGGGCACAACTAAGTCCCTATGGGGCTGATTGGAATTCCATATAATTATAAGGCTACTGGGGTACCACCTGCCATAATGCACCTCTAGAAAATGTACCGAGGTTAAAAAACCATTCGACCCTTGTGAATCAGGACCAGCCTACCCCTTACTAGATAATACCGAATATGTCACCACCCTATTTGCTTTGCAACCTTTCCCGAGAGTTCTCAAGCATAACCAAATCCATAAATATATATGTGTGTCTACACACACACACATACATACAGACATATATATATATATAAGGGTGATGACATACCCTAATGGTAGCGAAGCACATAGCCCTAAAGCATATCCCCAGTTTTAGTCATTCTAGGTTGTGAGGCTTGAGGTTATGTTTTAACTTTTATGTAGCAATCCCACATGGAATGGTAACATTGCCCTCCAGAAGATAATGCAATGCCGGCATTCGTCCATATAAGTTGTTCAGGATATAAACAAATCGAACACACTACTTTTACTACATCCATTTTGGAATCACCCTCGGAATTAATAGCAAGTAGCCCATGCACTTCAAAGATCTTCATCTTTGATTCCATTATCTTCAAGATGTCTTCAATTCCATCGCTTAAGTTGGTTCGAAGTGGTTTTCGGATAGTTCATATTTATCCGATCCCGGTGCCTTCGAACCAACGTTTGATAGTTTCGGGTAAACTCAACTTTGGTTCTTTTAGAAATATACAAACAATACATAAGAGCAGCGATCGCCTCCTAACTGTTAAGTGGACGGATTTCCTTATCATTTATCCTATAAGAAAACACTAGTTTATATGCATAGTATAACATCACCGAAGGTAACGATACCATAAAATCTCTGTGTTTCTCCTAGATATCTTCAGAGTTAAAAATGGGTCCAGATTTGATAGTCGATTTTTTAACTATCAAACAAACAAACAATTCCAATCATAGTTTTAAATTCCCTATGGAATCCACTAAGCCTCCTTTAATTAATCTTCCATTAATTAAATCACTTTAATTATTTTCAAAGATACTCATATACTTATCTCATCGGTATAAGTATATTCTCAAACCATTTTACTTTCTATACTTAGAAAACTTTACCATACTTATATGATGGTATGAGAATATCCACAAAGCATTTGAGTAAGTTTTCATATACCTCAAAATTATACAAAAATGGATCGAAAACACTGTCATTTAAAACATTACCATAAACCCAAATCACTTATCCTTCGGTGTTAAGTATGAAAAATGTTTTCCATACCATCAAAATTAAAAAGGATTGTTTATTAAATTCATAAAGTTGATTTTTCATAAGTGATCCAATTCATATAAAATCAAGGGCTTTAAAAACTCGAAACTTCTTTTTCAAATTCCGAGATCTCTTTCCAATTTATAACTTTATCAAACCCATTTTGTTTAGAAATAATTCTCTTTATAAACAATTTATTACTTTAAACACTTTTTATCCAATAAATTGATTACCCTTAAAATCTCCCTAATAAATAATCTATTAATTTTAAATCATCATTAGTAAATAGTTAATTAACTTTAAGACACCGAAATTAATAATTAATAAACTTAATCACTATTAAATAAATAATAAATTATCTTAAACCACTATAATAATTAATTACTAAATTCCAAAACAACATCATTATTAAATAATTAACTTACTAAAAATAAAATAAATAATTATCTTTAAAATAACTTAAATAAATTAATTGATTAACTTTTAAAACAACTTTGAAAAAATAATTAAATAACTTTCAACTTTAAAACATCATTAAATAATTATCAGTTAATTTTAATATATTATAATTAAAATAATATTAACTTAACCTTTTAAATATAGAAAATACTTTACTTCAAATACTTTAAAGTTAAAGTAAAACTAAATCCATTTCTTTTCAAAAATTTGGAAAGAGGCGCAGCGATCACACTGGCACTTGGACAATCTAACACTTATTTCCAGTTCAACAATCCAGATCATATCGTTGATATTTACATAAGCAACAAATACGTAAATAAAATTCATAATTAACAATGACAGATAACATGTCATTTGTCCAAGTCATCTGACATATAAATAAAAATCTAAATTAGTAAAATAGCATAATGGGGATTTATTATGTTAAATAGATGTCCAATATAATTTATCAAATTTATAATATGCAGTAAAATAGTGTTTTATTCTGCTATCAGAATGTCAGTGATAAAATATAATTACCAATTGATGTAATTATTTCCTATGCCAATTAAATTATTAATACTTTACTCTTCAACAGATCTGACGAATACTTACTACGGTGTTCTATTTGATTATGCGAATGCAGTTTCGTGATCCGTGGGTTAAACGGGCTTCGAATGGCTGCATAATAATTTGTTAAAATTTTAAACCTTTGAAATTTAAGAACTTTAATTTACTAAATTACTTAAACTAATTTGGCCCAAAGCCCACCACCAAACCTTAATAAAAAAGACCTAAGCTTTCTTCATAAATCACTTGCCACCTAAAATCACAATTCCAATTGCTAAACTAAATTGGAGCCAAACCCAATTTCCAATGCACATTTGTACTCGTGAACAAACCTCAACTGACACCTTCAACCTATGAGCACCACCGTGAGACCATCCACAAACTCCATCGACCTCTCGCAACCCCCAGGACCCTCGTTGACATCTTCGGTGACCTCGATCGTCGTTCGACCCTCTTACCCAAATTCAAAAACTAGAAACACGCACACCACCGCAAAATCCATTCGCGTCTAAAAACTGAGCTTGCCTCGCTTCCTTTGCCAATGCCATGACTCGCCACAACCTCCAGTAGGACCACCGACCACCCACGCACCTCCGGAACAAACCGAGCCCACTCGGTGGTCCACCATGCCACCGCGTCCCCCAAAGACGCATGCCAAAATTTAGCAAACTATAACCCTAACTTGAGCACGACTGAACGCCTCCGACCATCATACGGCATGCGTCTGCCACCATATCTCTGTCATGTCCCCTGGTTGCTCCAGCCCAGGTCGTGCCGCCAAACCAGCACGATCATTGAAAATTGATTTTTGATCAAAATATGATCATCCATCCCAACCACACCTCTAAAATCACACGTCTAGGCTTAAAAATCTTGGTTCCATGATACGAACCCACTCGTACCTCCATTCGTTGTTTCGTGATCGCTAAAAACTCACCATTTTTCGATACTTGCCAGAATCAGACAAATTCAACCACCATAGTTGATGAAACAACCTGCAATAATTTTTAAAATTTAATTTAGACTATAACGAACAGCTGTACATTTGAGCGTTTTAGCCAAATCTAAACGGTTTGTGAGATATTGAATTTTGAGAACTTAGACGGGAATGGTTGCTTAATATTTGCAACCAACAGTAAGTGTAAAAGCAGATGAGTTGATTTCTTGTTGATTTGCAGTAAGCCTATTTTCCCATTTCAAACCAAATTTTGATTTTTAAACCATTATTTAGACATAAGAGATATTTAAAACAATTCAACAGAATTATAGATTCACAACACTTTATCACATATAAAATGAAAATAAATAAACAAGGAAATAGAGAGTCTCACCGTCCACATTTTAAATTTGAATCACTTTAAATTTTAGTCTTTGGTTGAAGTATAAATTTTTAGTTAAAAAGATGATTTTGCAAAAAATTAAAAAGTATGAAATGAAATATAGGATAAGGATATATAAAATAAAAGAAGGCTAATTTCAAATTTATCCCTAAATCAAAATTTCAAACTTGCCGTCAATTTCAAATCCATCAATGTACCAAATATTTGATAATATGTTGGATATTAGGGTGATCTTGTACTTAAATTCACTTTCACATTTAAGGAATCATCTCATTCACTTCCACCATTTCTTATTTGAAATTTTAAATATAATTTACATTTGTAAATCCTTATTATTCTTACTACTTATTTCAAAGTAAAACGTTTAAAACATATAAATGTTGTTTTATAATTTATACAAGAGCGTTACAACTTCTGATAACTTGCCGTTCGATAAAAAGCTGAAAATCCGAAAATCGCTTTTTGGTCACATTTTCAGTTTTTCGTTGAACTACCTATTCATATAAACAGATTTCAAAAATGAATTTTCTAGCATCAGTTATAAATTTAAAAGTAAAGTTATTACTTATTAAAACCGTTAATTGAATATATAAAATAAATTAAATATTCATAAATCAAAACGATAAATTTTGGGTTTTGCCGAGGAAGATTAATATTAGCCACACGTATATGCGGGTCTGCAAAGTTAAATTCTAGTGGAGAGACAAGCGGTGTAGTCACTTTGCTTTTACCTTTCTCAAATTTATTTTGACATTCATTCCTTGCTGTATTATATTGTTGTGTCTTTGTAAATTCATTTTATTCCTTCTATGTAGAAGTAGAATTGGGATCCATAGAAGTCTGTTGTGTATTATTTGTATATGCTTCTTGTTTATTTGCCTAATGTGAACTCGTAGTGTGCAGTTCTGGTTGCCAAGTTCTACGAGTAGAAACAGTACAATTTTGGGTTTATAGCCAAATACGTTGCAATATTCATATGGTATTTGTTTGTACTCATATGATACTTGAATTTCTAACTCCTTCCCCATTAAAGTTTATTCCATGTACTGTTTGAGGATATGTAAAGTTAACATCTATTTCAAGTAGGATTCTTGCATAATTTAGATGGGTCTCCTTTGCTGTGTTTGTATCCGTTCGAACAGGTTTGCCAAGCATAAATGAAATTCTACTTATTGCATCTTTATTCCACATTTCTAAGTTTACATCAAGTAGTTTAATCCAGATTGGAACCGATGAAAGTAATCTCTAGTAATCTTTATTCTAGGTTTCCACTATTTGATTATGAATATTTTAGAATTGAAAGTGTAAGGCACAACCTTAATTATGCGGCTAGTATCCTCTTCTTTTCAAAGTTGGTTACAATAAAGCCACTCGATTTGTAGTAGACATCAAACAAACTAGAGGGTTTCCGAAAATTTTCAACATAATCAATGAATTATTTATACAAAGGTCTACTACAAAGAACATAGACTACCAAAGAATTCTTGCATTTATCCATTACGATTTAATTATTGGTTTCTGGAATGAAGAACAAAGACCTACCATTCCTATAATGGTTGGACAAACTATAAATCCACATATTTTAATTTTTTCCTCTTGAGATGATGTCCGCTTAATCGTCTCTATCCAGGACTTCATCCAAGTCGTCGGTGGTGGTCTGCAATTACCAGAAGTGGGTTATGGATACAGTGGTTTGGGGGGTTTCTCATCGGAAGTAACCGTTCCCGCTTTTGACTCCCTATCCGCCATTATTTTTTAATATTTATGTGTCCTTATATATTTACATTTTATTACATTAAAAAATATATATGTATCAATTAACTATTCAGAATACAATAAAATAACAATGAAAAATATTTTCTTGTTATATTGTTCGAATTTTAAAATTTTTAATAAAATCAAGCATGGTATTTTAAATTTAAGAAAAAAATTCCAGAATTTTTTCAGTTAAAATAATATTTTAAATTAATTAATTCATGTTAGCAATTTATTAAATTAATTTTTTAAATAAAAAATGATTTTTAAATTTTGAAATTTTATCCGAGAGAATATATGATGATAACTAAATTTTGTAAAATTTAATTTTCAATATATATTTAATTTTACATAATTTATTTGATTAGTATAGTAATTTAAATAATATTAAATAATAGTAAATAATTATTAAAAATTAATTTTCAGTCACCAAAAAATATAATCGATGTAGATATGCATTAATAAAATATAAGTTCAACTATTAACATGATATGATGATATAACTAAATACAAGTCATATAATTAAAATTAGGTAATATACATATATATATATATATATATATTAAGAAAATGATAATAATTAAAATAAAATTTATTGGTTGTGCACTTCAGATCTATATATATAAAAAAATGATTTTTAATAAATTAAAATATACATATAACCAATCTCATATGTGGCAACATTGATGATACATATAAGAATCTCATCTAACTAGCAGTATAATATGATATATATATTTGAATACTATAATGTTATCCTGAAATTATAAATTATATAGTGCAGTAAATACATACCTACTACTAATGCTGTAGAGCATACGGTTTAATGATGAATTCTCCCTCCTTTGAAATTTTCTCGATTCGACAGGTTGCTAATCTTTGAACCATAGACCATTTGTTATCCAATAACTATAGCCTTTTGAATAGATTTGAGTTAAATTTGTTGGAGCTTCTTATTAATGAGATTGACTAGAAATGATGGGGAAATGGCAGCCAAAGTTTTTTTGCATTAGGGTTCAGGGTTCTTTTATCCTGGAAGAAATAGAGAGAAATATGGATCACATTCCTTACCATTTCTCATTAAATCTTAATCATCCATCTCCACACCCCTCTAGCCTTTTTAGCCACCTCTAATAAGCCCTATTATTGTTGAAATTACATCTTAACATCATGGTCTAATAGCTAAGCCCAAATAAATATTATTAGTTAAATTAAATTTAATTGTTTGTTAATATCACATATCGATCGATATATTTATAGCTATAAATATATACGATAATATTTATTCCTCAAATCATATTCAAAATTTTACAATTAATATTTCATGAATATTAGTTTCATTAATTTATAATAATTATACACTAATTAAATCATTTGGTCTAAAGAGAGTTCATCATTTCGGCTGTGTGACTTCTCAAGTGTAATGGTCAACGGTTAACATCGAACTATTCCTATGTTAATGTTCACGCGTCATATGGTAGGTAGTGTGATATTTTGGCCAAATTTATTGCTTACTTAATTTCGGTAAAATTTAATTTTACATTATTAAGTGTCACCCAGTTATGAAATTTAGTTTACACTAATCCTCTTCGTCAAAACTATATCACTTCGGACTTATGAAATTTGGTAATGGTGAAAATTCCAATATCATCCATATTTAACTTTGTAGTCATATGCAGTTGAAATGTTTGATGACTTTAACTTTCATGTAGTGTTAATGTGTCCTAATGCACACTGTGAACCATTCTCATGAAGTTTAGTAATAAGGATTATCTCCCTTGCAGTAGTCGGAGGCACATCTACAGTCAGACGGATAGGAGAACCTATATCACCAAGACTGATATTTCAAGGCCATAAGAAGGGATTTTATACAGTATGCTCCTGAGGGAGCCATAAGTGTCACTGGTTAGAGGATTTGGTGTATCCTCCTTGATCGGATATTGATGTGGTGGTGGAGATGGAAAGGGTGAAATGATCTTTAGCTTCGTTCGACGAGAAATAATTGGAATTTGAATGTCAACACCCATCTCTCCAAACAGACTCATGATCGAGGTTCACATTCTCACTATTACTTCCGTCTTGAACATCGTTATCATCATTGTCACTATCAACTCCTCCTATGATATTGTCATCTCCATCATCCTCCATATTATCTTCTCGGTTAATTGGAGGATCTTGAATAGGAGAGACCTCTTGGTTCTCTTTAGCTTAAGGCTCGGCCTCAACCTCTTGAGTGGGCTAAGCACCTGCATGAACATTAGACATGTGACCAAGACTATGGTTATTATCCAAAAGGTGAATCACTACATACTTTCCTTTGTGAGATGAAATTTCATCATTCGTTCATCGACGGGAATAACATGCAGGCCTTGAAGAGTATGTGCTAGAGATGCACTACCGAGCCTTCTTGGAATATCCACAAATTATGAAATAAAGGAGGTAGGAATTCAAATAAGGTTAACTTCATCGAAATGAAGTATGATAAAATTACTTATGCCTTGATGGCCATATTTGTGCAAATGCAGGTGGGAAGCATACAAAGAAGTACTCTCTTTGAAATAACTGAGTTTGTTCCAAAGACCGATGATGACATGACAACACTTAGATGGTTCCAAATAAGTGAGAGAAGTAATTTCTGCTTTCTGAAGCTGTATAGATAGCAAATTTCCTCTAACGTTGGCACCTTGCCCAAATAATGAATACAGACCACGTACATGCTGTTTAATGATACATAGCTATTTGCATGAAGGTGGATAGTTGCAAGCGTCATAAACTGGAGATGAGTAGAATGAAGTAATTGAAAGGAGGGACGTATTTGAAAAGACACATATATCGGTTGCAAGTAATGTAGCCCTCGAGTGGATTATAGACCCATTGAAAGGGCCCTAGAACTAAAACGTCTTTGAAAGGAATGCCATGCCTCTTGCAAATTCTTCTGTCACCTACTTCATCTAACTTGGATATGGAAGGGTCCGTAGGATTATCAGGAATTATAACACCTCCAATTTCAATATCGGAGGCGATCCTTATGAAAGCTTTATCCACCATCATGAAAGGATCTACCTCTAAAGATTGCCTCGTCAGATAACGAGGTGATTTAGGTCAGAAAGATGGTGTAGTAGATGGTATAGAAGATGTCGAAGTAGAGGATGACTTTGTTATGTGTGTAATAAAGTCTGATGTAGACTGAACTTGTAACACCCCTAATTTTTAATGATGACAATATTCAGAAGATTTAATTAGAATAAATTAAATAGAATAATGTTGATAAGGAGATTGAGGTTGATTAATAAACTTGTAGTGGCCATGCTTGTTTAAATCAAATGAACTTATAAATGGTTAAGTAATTAAACATAAGGGCGTTAGGTTAAATAGCCGCCCATGCTCTCACCCTTATACTATTCTCCTTAGTCATATACGTTCATTTTTCTCTCAAACAAAATTATAACCATAATAAGAGCTAGGAGTCGGCCATTAAGAAGATAACAAAGAAGAGAAAATCAATCTAAAGCTTAGTATTCAAGCTAGAAGAAATCAATCTCAATCAATCATAAACTTCCTTATCCAATTTAAGGTGAATATTAATCACTACATCTCTATTTTGGTTTTATTATTGTAACGACCCGATTTTTCGACCCCGAAAATTCGACATTAATACATTCACTGTAGAAATGCCGAGCAATCGAACGTCGGAAATTCCAGATTGTTAGGGTAAAGAAGAAGAAGATAGAAGAAGAAACAGAAAACAAAACACAGAATCTCACATTCGCAGCGGATCAAAATATAATATCAAATAATAGCATTTGTACAAAGAAAAGCTGTACTTGCCAATTCATATACAATACATCAGAGTTACAACCATTCACAAATAAACTGGACAGTTATAAATAACTTGTCCCAGTCTACAACAAAATATATCTCTAATACACAGCGGAATATACTCCATACGTTCCTGCCTTCCAGCTCACCACCTGAACTCCAGAACGTCCTCACCTGAAAATCTGTAATACTCGGTCTGACCCGAGCATTACAATAAAGTAACACTCGAGTCAGCCTAGAAACCAGCGTGAGTAAACCCATATAACTTGAAATACTAAGTTATAAAACTTATTTTGAAAACCAAGGTAACTCGTACCTCACTACGAGTTCTAATCATTCTGTAGCCAAACACTTATTTCACAAAATAATGTCTAAGTACCGTTACTTAGTTTCAATGGTCTAGTTTACTTAATTTATTCCATTCCAGCCTATTTGATTTACAATCATATCTATAAAGAATTATAGATTTCTAATCGGAGTGGTTCCGGATATCGCTGATAGATCCCGGTCTCTTCGAATTCAAATGTCATCCTTTTTAAGCCAAGTTGTTTTAAGTTTAAACAATTCAATTTATATTCGAGATATCATATTCACATGGCAATTCTATCACAGATAGATAACTTACATTATCACAATTCATCCAAAGCATCTCATATCACAGAGCATCACAATCACATATCATATATATCAAATAATCCAAGGAATTCAATATAATTTAATCATCCATAAGCAAGGTTAATTAGTTATACAATTCCTAATTAATTAAATTAAATTAATTACTTTTAATTCCTGCTTAATTAACATTAATTAATTACAAACCATTTATTATTACTTTAAATTAATTTATCATCCTGTAACCATTCACATTAATTAATTAACCCTTAATTCCTCACATTAATTAATGATCCTTAATTACATAAATTAATTATCTTTTAATTAATTTCATTAAGTAACTATCCTTAATTACATTAATTAATTATCCTATAATTAATCAAGTTAATTAACTAACCCTAATTACTTAAGTCCTTAATTAATCTAAGGTAAAATATATTTTGAAAAACTTGTTTAATAATTACTTTGAAAACTTTGTTAACATTTTCCTTTATAATTTAAAAACCTGGTAACTTGCAAAAACAAACCCGAGCCAAAAGATCAAAAACCTATCACTTACCCGAGCTACAAGCAAACTACAACACTTCGAGACAAACCAATAATCGACTCGAGTCCGACCCGAGGCAAATGCTTCTTCCTCTCGTGCCCAAACCACAGCACATCACCAGACACAAGTGCACACACGTGCACATGTACAAGCCACCAGATCGCCTCCGACCTTCGCTCCGGCCATCTCCAAGTCACCTATGGCCTCGCTGATGAACTCGATCCCTCAGCTTCGTCGAACTCGCCGCGTGACGAAATTGAACTATTCGAGCAAACCTGAAACCACAATATCGACGGAAAACTCCCAATCACCGACGAACCCGACCTCGAGAACCCACGCCGACCTCACTCGAACTCCATCTCGACTTCCAGCTTCGATCCCTCCCTATGCGATCAGTTCCGATGCACCAGTGACGATGCAATAGTCTCGACTATCTCCACGATCATAACCAAACTTCGAACCCTAGTTTTCCTTTGCCAAGCAACTCCGATCATCAGAAAAATCTCATACTATTTTTCCTGTGATCCTCCACCTACAAGCTTCCTTCGATAATGATCATGGCGACTAACCCCATGCCGATCGCCAAGAAATCAAGCGAAGTTCGATTTCCGATCAACTCGGAAATCCACAACAAACCCAAACTTAAAAATCTCGGTATTACCATCAAAATTCTTCATTTTCGAAAACGAACCTAATTATGTAATCAAAACAAGAAATTCAGACAATCGATTTTCTGACTTTAATTGATTTTCACTGTTCTTTCTTATTTTCTAAATAATTACTCAATATATTCACTTGAAAATATTTTTAAAATGATATTATATGCATACAAACATTTTCTCTTAAGACATCATAACCTATAATGTTTTAAATGAAGAGAAATTGAATTTTTTAGTGGTTCATTGAACAAACAGGGTCAAAACCTTTTTACACAGACATGCATCTATACATACACAGCCACTTCATACTTGTACACCCAGACAAATATTCATTTTATCCATGCAAATCAAATTCAAGTCATTACTATAATCCAATCTTGCATGCATGGTGATATAAAGAAGATTCAGTTTTAAAGGATGAAGTTTACTCACTGTATTTTGAAAACAGAGAGCAGAGCTTTTCTTTTGATGTAACGCCCCACCTCTATGCTCACGCTAGCCAAGGACACTACTGAGTAATGCCGTCGACTAGCACAAAGAATAAGGCTGTTGAGGAGCGACCATCTGTGTAATTGCTTTGTGCGAGCACCGATATGTCAGATAATATAACTTACATTTCAATTCAAGAGGAAATCCAGCATACCGATTCAAACTAAAAGCTACCACACAGTGGCTAAGTGGACCTCGAAAACGAATATAGAAATAAACATAACACAAATCAGTCACAGATATTCATATCACAAAGGCGGAATTAGATATGAATATAACACATAAAAGTGTACATCAAGGTAGTGGTCAAACAAGATCCACTACATCATAAAAGAATAGATACAAGTGCTAGACAAAAGAATATGTATACATCATGGAGTCTCTATCTCAAATGTATAACAACAAAACTACCAATCTAATGTAGTTATACAAAAGTCAGAAGATGATCCCAGATAAGGAGTCAAGCAGAAGCACCTGTAACACCTCGGTCTGGCCCGAGTATTATTTAATAAGAAAATAATAAACGGATCAGTCTAGCTATAAATATCAGATAAAATGAGATAGGATAAGAGATATGACCAAAAACGTATGATAACAAAAATGTCATACAGTGACAAGTATACTTTAAACATCAACAAAATCATGCAATATCTCAAGAATCTCAAAGCACCAAAAAGAATGTCGTATTCTTTATTTTATTCACCAAACCCTAAATATTGACAAACATATAATTGACAATCACAAAAGGAGGTGAAACACAAATTCCAGAAATCATCAACTAGAAATCCAGAAATCACAAAGGGGGAAGGCCTATCACAAACGGGAGCATGAAAACTCACCAACACGTGTATCACAAACGGAACGCTATTCCATGGTCGCTAACCATAAATTTTGAGCCGAAGCTCCACAAACGGCCCGAAGACCATGGGTCGCTACCCCACCAAATTGAACCGAAGTTCCACAAACGGGGTTTTTAGTCCCCACACAAACAAATAGACATCGCACATCGCTAGTCTAAATCACAAAATGATCATCATCGATCAATAAAAAGTGTCGATTACACTAAGCTAGTAAATAGATGAGTTTAGCTTCATGTCCCATAACCACTAGCTTAACTTAAATATTTACGAACAAATTGTAGATTCCCACTCGAAAATTGTCACAATATTTTCAATCGAACAAGTCCAAAAATTAACCGACGAAGTAAACACAAGCGTTTCATACCACTTGTTTTGCTAAGCCGTTTAATTAGATTTTCTCATACGAATGAGGTAAAGGTTTGTATATACTAATAGATTAGAAAACGGTTTTATAAACGAGCTTTGTATTAAAAATAGAGTTGAAATCATCTTTGTAAAAGAGTTTGAATATTTACTACTAGTATAGAAACCTTTGTAATTTAAAGTGACAAATCACAAAAATGATTGCAGAAACAATCAATCACCAAAGATTCACATCCGAAGACGTGAATCAAAACCATAGATATCGATATCAATTCCATCAAAATGGATATTCCCAAAAATCCAAATAGAGAAGTCATCAAAGTCGATAGTAAGTGATAACAACTATCCGGATCGACTAAAATCGATTAAAATTGGAAACCCACACAAATTAGGCAAATTGGGCTGAGACAAGCAGATTCAGACATCTGAATCGGATATTTCAGACGCCTGAACCTGAAGCTCCGATAGTATTTTTCCTAGGCCAATGATGGCCACTTCGAGTCGGAAGCGATCGGATGAGTGACGATTGCTAGGGGTTTACGCCAAACGACTACCCAACCTAAAAGACTCACCAATACTCTCCGACCAACATGTCCAAACATCCATATAAGGATTTTCATAGATTTTGATTTCAAACACCAAAAATTGGAATATTCATCAAACCAATTCAATTCAAAGGCAATGGAGAAGAAATGGATGTTAGGAATTCATACCCAACGACTATCAAAGATATAGACATAGATGTGAGTTCCAAAAACTCACCTTTTAAACCCAAACACAAATGATAAGCTGTAGAACAAGCAATAGGTTGATCTCTCTTCAATACCACCTCAAGAATCTTCAATCTAATATCAAAGGTGAAGTTTTTCCTAAGTTAGGTTATAGGAATTTCTGAAAATTAATGAGGGATTGAGATGGAGAATATGAAGAGGATGCTTACCTAAGCTTTTCTTTGATTTCTAGCTTGAAGATGATAATTCCTAAGAGAATTAGGGCTTAGGAATTTCTAATTTCTTTTCTCTTCCCCCATTTTTCTTTTAGCTTGAGTGTTAGGAAATATTAGAGTGAGTGAAGAGGAGTTGGATGAAGGGTTAGGTAATTCGAAGGTAGATGGGCTGAAACCCAAACCCAAAGCCCTAATTGAAAATCTCGAAATTTTTCCCAACTCAAAACATATCGATGTTTATACTCAAAAAAGTCGTAAACACCATTTTGAACTCAATGGAAGTGGTCCCGAGTCCAAATTGTTAAATCTAAATTTCAATATTCATTTAAACGTCTGAAATTTCCAATTCAGACGTTTGAATCAGGAAAAACAGATGTTGTCTAGTACAACATTCAGACGTCTGAATTGTTCATTTCAAACGTCTGAAAATGGCAATTTTAGCCTATTTCCTTTCTGGTTTGACTCGAGCAATTTCAGACGTCTGAACGATCCAATTCAGACGTCTTAATATCTATTTGCCTGTTTTTTAAAATAGGCACTTCCAAATTGCACGATTCACATTGTCTTTTCACTAATTCGACTGTTCTTCTACGAAGTAGTGACATTCTCGGACTTAAATCCGACAAACGATGCTTTATTCAAATAAAACATTTAAATATACAATCGTAAAATATGCGGGTTGTTACAGACTCCCCTCCTTAAAGAAATTGCGTCCTCGCAATCTTTAAGAAATAAATAAGAAGTAACAATAATAAAAGCATACCAACACAAAAGGAAGAAATTTGAAATGAGAAGTTCACCTTAAGGAGCACGAGAGAGCAAGTCCAGATGTGTTCGCTCGATGAATTCTCTGGATTCCCAAGAGCAATCCTTAGGATTTGAGGACCACTGAACTTTCACAAGAGGAACATCTTTATTTCGAAGGTGTTTAACCTCCAAAGCAATTATACGAATAGGATGTTGCTCATAAGTCAAATTAGGCGAAACTTCAATTTCTTCAATAACACCGGGCTACAGAAAAGAATCGGAATCTCGAAGGCATTTCCGTAGTTGAGAGACGTGAAACACGTCATGAATAACAGAAAATTGAGCCGGTAATAAAAGGCGATAAGCCACGGAACCAATGCGTTCGGTGATGGGAAATGGGCCAATATATCGAGGTGCTAATTTTCCCGATCGACTGAAATGTACAACACCCTTCATAGGTGAAACACGAATAAACAAAAAATCTCCCACAGAAAATTCTAATTTCCTTCTTCGATTATCGGTATAGGATTTTTGTCTACTTTGAGCTTCTTTCATCCTATGACGAATAAGGTCAATCTTTTCTGTGGTATCACGGATAAAATATGGACCTAAAACCAGCTTCTCACCGGCTTCAAGCCAACACGAAGGAGATCAACATGGCCTTCCATATAGTGCATCGAAAGGTGCCATACCAATACTAGATTGGAAGATATGATTATAGGAAAATTCAACAAGAGAAATATGAACTTCCCAACTTCCACCAAAATCTAGAACACATGCACGAAGAAGATCTTCAAGAGTTTGATTCACATGCTCGGTTTGTCCATCGGACCGAGGATGATAAGCGGTGCTAAAATTAAGCTTTGTTCCCAAAGCTTTTTGAAGACCTTTCCAAAACCCACTAGTAAACAATGGATCACGATCGCTAACAATAGAAGTAGGAACTCCATGCAATTTAACAATTTCCTTGACAAAGAGTTTAGCCAAAATAGGTATGGTCCGATTGGACCGAACGGGAAGAAAATGGGCGGATTTTGTAAGTCTATCAACTATCACCCAAAGGCTATCATGACCTGAACGAGAACAGGGAAGACCGTCAATAAAGTCCATGGAAATTTGATCCCACTTCCATATTGGAATTTCCAAAGGTTGCAATAACCCACCGGGCCTTCGATGCTCGGCCTTTACAAGTTGGCAAGTCATGCAACGCTTAACAAAGTTAGCAATATCGGATTTCATTCCATCCCAATAATAAAGTCGCTTCATATCCACGTATATTTTACTACTACCGGGATGAATGGTAAATTTAGAATGATGAGAATCTTCTAAAATATCGTTACGAAGGTCACAGATATTTGGCACGATAAGTCTACCAAATTTTCGAATACCGCCACGAGCATCAATATCAGTCTTTCAAACCTTCAATATCAATTTATCCCTACAACTTTGGCTAAGAAAAACCAATTCGGGATCATGCTTTTGAGCTTCAAGAATGCGGTCTAAAAGAGAAGGATGAGCCTCAAGGCTATATAAAACAAGAGATGAACATGAATTGGATTCACGATCTCGAATCTCACAAGTGGATAAAGTCTCAAGATCATTCCATTCAGATATCATCATGGAAACAACCGCTTGTTGCTTACGACTAAGGGCATCGGCAACACGATTTCCCTTTCCGGGAGTATAAAGAATATCAAGATCATAAGATGATAGGAACTCGAGCCAACGTTGTTGCCGCAAATTAAGTTCCTTTTGAGAAAATAAATACTTCAAAGATTTATGATCGGTGTAGAGAACAAATTTCTCTCCCAAAAGATAATGATGCCAAATTCTAAGGGCGAAAACAATAGCCGCGAGCTCTAAATCATGAGTGGCATATCTAGTTTCGGCAGGCTTTAATTGCCTAGAAGCATAAGCAATAACACGTTCCCTTTGCATGAGAACGACACCAAAACCAACACGACTCGCATCGGTGTAAACAATAAAATCTTGGTTCCCTTCGGGAATCACAAGAATAGGAGCCACGGAGAGGAGTTCTTTTAGTTTCTGAAAAGCAGCTTCACATTTGTCTGACCAAATGTACTTAACTCCCTTCTTTGTCAAATTAGTGAGAGGTACTGAAATCTTAGAAAAGTCTTTTATGAACCGACGGTAATAGCTCGCCAATCCGAGAAAGCTACGAATTTCCGTCACACTCTCCGGTCTCTTCCAATTTTGAATCGCTTCAATCTTTGAAGGATCCACGGAAATTCCGGATTCAGAAATGATATGTCCCAAAAATTTCACACAAGATTGCCAAAAGTGGCATTTAGAAAATTTTGCTTTCAATTGGTTGCTCCTAAGAGTTTCCAACACAATTCGAAGATGTTTTTCATGCTCTTCCTCGGTTTTAGAATAAACAAGATTATCATCGATAAAGATGAGAACAAATCGATCAAGGAAGTCTTTGAAAACTCGATTCATAAGGTCAATGAAATAAGCTGGAGCATTCGTCAAACCAAATGGCATAACAAGCCATTCATAAGATCCATAACGTGTACGAACGATGTCAAAGGAATGCTATCCTCTACAATACGGAGCTGGTGAAAACCGGTTGCTAAGTCTAACTGTGAAAAGACTTTAGCACCACTAAGTTGATCGAATAAATCATTAGTCCGAGGCAAGGGATATTTATTCTTGATGGTGAGATCGTTAAGCTTGCGGTAGTCAATGCAAAACCTAAGTGTACCATCGGATTTCTTCACAAAAATAGCCGAAGCTCCCCATGAAGAGGAACTAGAACGAATAAACTGTTTTCTTTATTGGACATACGATAAGGAGGATGAGTAATAGGTAGAGCTCCAGGGATTAGATTAATTCTGAACTCAATTGCTCGCTTAGGTGGTAATCCTAAAACGGGCTCAAATATGTTGGGAAATTCACGAACAATGTGAATGAGGGAAATGACATCTTCCTTATCATCGTTATCGTCATCATGAGGATTTAGTGAATACAAGGACGCTCCCGAATTGGAACCTGAATCTTTAAGAACAAGAGAAATCTGCTTAACAGATTGAGGATGCCGAAGATATATAGTCCGCTCAGGACATATGATATAGGCTCCATAACGGTTAAGCCAATCCATTCCCAAAATCATTCTGAAACCAAGGTAACGCATAACATGCAAATCGGCTCGGAAAGCATAATCACATAAAATAATTTTGACATCTTTACATAGTAAACTGAGTGTTGCGGATCCACCAACCGGATTCGCAATCCTTAATGAAGTCATCAAGCCAATAACATTCAAAGACAAAGCATCAACAAGTTCTTTTGATATAAAAGAGTGAGATGCACCCGTATAAAAAAGAACTCGAATAGGAAGATCGCGAAATATAATAATGCCATCAAGGATAGAATGAGAAATGCCTTGACCACGAGAAGTGTTAGTAAGGGCATGTAAAACATTTAGCTTGCCTTCCTTCTTGCTTTGAAGTTTGGGACACAAAGATATAGTATGACCCGAACCCTTGCAATAGCGACAAGAA
The DNA here is from genome assembly GCA_030737815.1 of Allium fistulosum. Taxonomy (NCBI): domain Eukaryota; kingdom Viridiplantae; phylum Streptophyta; class Magnoliopsida; order Asparagales; family Amaryllidaceae; genus Allium; species Allium fistulosum. The sequence continues at coordinate 16,103,859 of JASFAW010000014.1, forward strand.
AGAGGCTTCGGACACTTGTTTGCATAATGGTCCTTAGAACCACAATTGTAACATTCTCCACGACGAGAGTTAGGAGTATTTGCTACCGAAGTTGTTTGCTTCCCCTTTTTGTTGGGATTAGGCTTGAATTTAAAAGGTCTCTTCTTGTTGATGTTTTGTTTGACCTTAACATCACTTTCTTTATCGGCCTCTTCGAGTCGAAGAGCGATATCCACTAGCTGATCAAAAGAAACTTCCAATTTCATAAGTAATGGCTTTTTGAGGTTCTTGTTCAACCCATAAACAAATCTCTGATTTTTCTTCAATGGGGTATTAATATACTCGACCCCATATTTAGATAGAGATTCAAAAGAGGCGACGTAATCCGTCACAGAAGATTCACCTTGAACAAGGTCAATAAATCGTCGAGCTAAAGATACTTTCTCAACTTCCAGCATGAATTTCAACTCGAACCTTTCTCGAAATTGCTTCCAAGTAAGGTCCGCTTCAATAATTTCAAAGATCAAAAGCTCGTACTAGTCTAATGCTCTTTCTTAGAGCATACTAGAAGCCACTTGGACTCGATGAAGATCAATAAGATTCATGCGAGAAAAGATGTGGTCGCATGTTCGAAGCCAAGCTTGGGCTTCTATAACGCTCTCGGAACCTTTGAATGGCTTTCCACCCAAATTGGTGTAATCACTGCACAAGCGTGCAAACCCAGATTTAGGATGTGTAGGCTCTGGAATGGGTCCGATTGCTTGAGCATTTTTCACAAGATCTAGAAGTTGCTGAGCAGACATAATACTCCATCCTGGGGAGTAGCACTCGATTGACCAGCGCTGGGATGGCCTGGTCTAACCATTTCTATTCTTTAAGAAAGAAAGAAAAGATGAAAAAGGTTATTCATAGAATGAATATCAAACAAACTTGATTGATAAAACAAGGCATCATAAAAAGAAATAGGATAGAACGGTACGAAGACTCGAATTAAATCCTATGGCACGATTCCTAAGAAAGACTTAGGACAATGATCCTTGCTAGATTATTCTATATTGTTTCGAAGTTTGGCTCTAATACCAAGTTGTGACGCCCTACCTCTATGCTCATGCTAGCTAAGGACACTACTAAGTAATGCCGTCGACTAGCACGAAGAATAAGGCTGTTGAGGAGCGACCATTTGTGTAATTGCTTTGTGCGAGCACCGATATGTTAGATAATATAACTTACATTTCAATTCAAGAGGAAATCCGACATACCAATTCAAACTCAAAGCTACCACACAGTGGCTAAGTGGACCTCGGAAACGAATATAGAAATAAACATAACACAAATCAGTCACAGATATTCATATCACAAAGGCGGAATCAGATATGAATATAACACATAAAAATGTACATCAAGGTAGTGGTCAAACAAGATCCACTACATCACAAAAGACTAGATACAAGTGCTAGAAAAAAGAATATGTATACATCAAGGAGTCTCTATCTCAAATGTATAACAACAAAAACTACCAATCTAATGTAGTTAGACAAAAGTCAGAAGATGATCCCAGATAAGGAGTCAAGTAGAAGCACCTGTAACATCTCGGTCTGACCCGAGTATTATTTAATAAGAAAATAATAAACGGATCAGTCTAGCTATAAATATCAGATAAAATGAGATAGGATAAGAGATATGACCAAAAACGTATGATAACAAAAATGTTATACAGTGACAAGTATACTTTAAACATCAACAAAATCATGCAATATCTCAAGAATCTCAAAGCACCAAAAAGAATGTCATATTCTTTATTTTATTCACCAAACCCCAAATATTGACTAACATATAATTGCCAATCACAAAAAGAGGTGAAACACAAATTCCAGAAATCATCAACTAGAAATCCAGAAATCACAAAGGGGGAAGGCCTATCACAAACGGGAGCATGAAAACTCACCAACACGTGTATCACAAACGGAACGCTATTCCATGGTCGCTAACCATAAATTTTGAGCAGAAGCTCCACAAACGGCCCGAAGACCATGGGTCGCTACCCCACCAAATTGAATCGAAGTTCCACAAACGGGGTTTTTAGTCCCCACACAAACAAATAGACATCGCACATCACTAGTCTAAATCACAAAATGATCATCATCGATTAATAAAAAGTGTCGATTACACTAAGCTAGTAAATAGATGAGTTTAGCTTCATGTCCCATAACCACTAGCTTAACTTAAATATTTACGAACAAATTGTTGATTCCCACTCAAAAATTGTCACAAGATTTTCAATCGAACAAGTCCAAAAATTAACCGACAAAGTAAACGCAAGCGTTTCATACCACTTGTTTTGCTAAGCCGTTTAATTAGATTTTCTCATACGAATGAGGTAAAGGTTTGTATATACTAATAGATTAGAAAACGGTTTTATAAACGAGCTTTGTATTAAAAATAGAGTTGAAATCATCTTTGTAAAAGAGTTTGAATATTTACTACTAGTATAGAAACCTTTGTAATTTAAAGTGACAATCACAAAAATGATTATAGAAACAATCAATCACCAAAGATTCACATTCGAAGACATGAATCAAAACCATAGATATCGATATCAAATCCATCAAAATGGATATTCCAAAAAATCCAAATAGAGAAGTCATCAAAGTCGATAGTAAGTGATAACAACTATCCGGATCAACTAAAATCGATTAAAATTGGAAACCCACACAAATTAGGAAAATTGGGCCGAGACAAGCAGATTCAGACGTCTGAATTGGATATTTCAGACGTCTGAACTTGAAGCTCCGGCAGTATTTTGCCTAGGCCAATGATGGCCACTTCGAGTCGGAAGCGATCGGATGAGTGACGATTGCTAGGGGTTTACGCCAAACGACTACCCAACCTAAAAGACTCACCAATACTCTCCGACCAACATGTCCAACCATCCATATAAGGACTTTCATAGATTTTGATTTCAAACACCAAAAATTGGAATATTCATCAAACCAATTCAATTCAAAGGAAATGGAGAAGAAATGGATGTTAGGAATTTATACCCATCGACTATCAAAGATATAGACATAGATGTGAGTTCCAAAAACTCACCTTTTAAACCCAAACACAAATGATAAGCTCTAGAACAAGCAATAGGTTGATCTCTCTTCAATACCACCTCAAGAATCTAATCTAATATTAAAGGTGAAGTTTTTCCTAAGTTAGGTTATAGGAATTTCTGAAAATTAAAGAGGGATTGAGATGGAGAAGATGAAGAGGATGCTTACCTAAGCTTTTCTTTGATTTCTAGCTTGAAGATGATAATTCCTAAGACAATTAGGGCTTAGGAATTTCTAATTTCTTTTCTCTTCCCCCATTTTTCTTTTAGCTTGAGCGTTAGGAAATATTAGAGTGAGTGAAGAGGAGTTGGATGAAGGGTTAGGTTATTAGAAGGTAGATGGGCTGAAACCTAAACCCAAAGCCCCAATTGAAAATCTTGAAATTTTTCCCAACTCAAAACATATCGATGTTTATACTCAAAAAAGTCGCAAACACCATATTGAACTTAATGGAAGTGGTCTCGAGTCCAAATGGTTGAATCTCAATTTCAAGATTCATTCAGACGTCTGAAATTTCCAATTCAAACGTTTGAATCTGGAAAAACAGATGTTGTCTAGTACAATATTCAGACGTCTAAATCGTTCATTTCAGACGTCTAAAAATGGCAATTCTAGCCTATTTCCTTTCTGGTTTGACTTGAGCAATTTCAGACGTCTGAACGATCCAATTCAGACGTCTGAATATCTATTTGCCTGTTTTTTTAAAATAGGCACTTCCAAATTGCACGATTCACATTGTCTTTTCACTAATTCGACTATTCTTCTACGAAGTAATGACATTCTCGGACTTAAATCCGATAAACGATGCTATATTTAAATAAAACATTTAAATATACAATCGTAAAATATGCGGGTTGTTACATTTGATCTGGAACTGTACTTGATGTTGAAGCCGGTAGTTGATTTTTAACTTGAATCTTTGCTTGCTTTAGCTCAGTTGAAAATTGAAAGAGTTGAATTTGTAGTTGTTTGATTTCAGTTTGAAAGCTTTAAGTTTGATTTTCTTTTCTGGTTTTAGTTTTTGAAGATGAAAGAAAAGGATTGAGAAAAGAGTAATGAATATGCAGCCTGGTTTTCTCTAAACTCCTTATTGTATATATTTTCCAATTAAAAGAAAACAATGCCACTTGTTATTGCATGATATCCTTAGCTTACAAATGTCAAAATTAATATTTTATAATTTTCTTATGTTTTTATATTTATTTATATTATATATCTTTATTTTTACACTTTCTTTTTATATGTATATAATTCAAAGAAAACAATATAAACTTACTTACATATATTTTTAATTATCAGAATTTTATTTGTTCAACTAAATAAAATTAGTATCTCAATAGTTTAAAATCAGTTAATTATCCAATTATCCGATGCCCAAAAATCCGGGTTATCACAATAATCGTATGAGCTTGTATTTAAGGGTAAATCTATTTTATGATACATTGAATGATGATATGCTTGACCTATGATTTATTTGGTTTAAACATGATAGTTTAAGAGGAGAAAGGCACGGTTTTAGGGTAAAACCGAGGTTGAATGATTTTTAAATGCAATGAGAAAATTTTATGTTATGAAAAACATAATTTTGGAGTTGGGTTTCAATTTTTATAATTTTCCAAGCCGTGGAGAATTAGTTATGAATTTCGAAGGAAATTATGGTTATTTGGGTTTATAAATTTATTTTGGAAAATATAATAAAGAATTTGGATTTGAAATTCTGATATGTTAGATAAAATGATTAAAGTGAATTTATGGAATTTTTGGGGATTTTCACTAAGTAATTTAGTATGGAAATTAAATTGTTTTGAAAGGAAGACATAAATGATTTAATTGTTTTGATTATAGAAGGGCTTATTTGTTAAAAGTTACCTTGATTTTAGATCTGAGAAAATGCGGCAAATATTATCCAAATTATATAAAAGCTTATGAAAGCCAATCAAATATTTACAAGTAGGCAAGCTTTTAAGTTTACTTTATTAGGTAAAAACAGCTTTTTGCTCAGAAAAAGGGGTTCCGCCTTCTTTAGATGGTCCCTTCGACCAAGACCTTTCGCCTCTATCCTAGTCGAAACCTTCTCGGTCAAAACCAGTAACCCAATGCACATGATATCATTCAGGCAGTATGTAGTGGATTGGACCAAGGTGGAAGGTAAAGTGTCGAAAGGTTGCTTTCAAAGGAGTTGGTTCCTTAGTTTATTTTGGTTTGAAAAGAAAAGCACTTACCTGTTTTTAAGGGGGTTTCGAAATGGTTGAAACCTATGGTTTTGAAAGGGTATTTCAAAGAGGCTTTCGAAAGAGAGCCGCCGCCTTTGTTTCAAAGAAGTAGCTTCTGAAGGAGTTACTTAGAGTTTGTTTAAAGACTTTGGAAGGAGTAGTTTCGACCAGGTCGAAACCCTTCTGAGAATTTATGACCTTTTAATGGTATCAAAGACATCAATGTTGTTGAAAGGCTTAGTTGTTTTATAAATACAAGCCACTTCCTAATGCTTTCGAAAGGGGTTAGGGTTTCGACGACAATGGTTTCGAAAGGGGTTTCGAAGCTAACCTTCAATTGTTTTACCTGATATTTTAAGGCTTTTGAAAGGATGGTTTCGACACCATCAAACCTCCCCAATACTTTTTGAAATAAAGAATGGTTTCGAAAGAGATGCTTTCGCTTATGTTCATTTTGACCCCAAAATTAATTTTTTAGGTATAAACCCAATGCTTTCGAGAGGGTGGATTTTCATTGGTTTTGAAAGGGTACTTTCAAGTGGTTTCGAAGTTTTGCTTCTACTCTTTTATAATAACACTTTAGCATGGTCGAAAGGTTTCAAAAGAGGCGTTTTAAAGTATTAAAAAGGCAGGAGCATAATGTTTTAAAAGTAATTTTTTATGCTTTCGAAGGAGGTCATCCTATGAGATTGAAAGGAAATGTTTCGATGGTGTTGAAAGGTTTTAAAACCAAAATTTTAAAGGAAAAACCCATGGCTTAAATAAAGGAATTTTGTAATAACTTTAAGTATGTAAATTTGAAGAAGTATTGCCTTGTAAAATACAAGTTAAAGGACATTTCAAGGACCTTAAACCCATGAGAGTGGTATTGTTAATTGTTATGTTTACTTCTTCAAATATGAATATATTCACATGATAACCCATAACTATACTTTGGGGATTAAAGGGGCAGAAGAACCGGTCTAGTTAACCCAGTAGTGAATATAAATTTATTAAACTCCTGAAATGAGTAGAATTGCATTCAGAGAGCTAGGAAGACTAAAATATAGGATGCATAAACCTTGAAGTTGTCTGGGAGATAGGTTCATAGTAAACCCATGAAAAACATGACCAAATAGTTATTGGAGGAAATCAACAGGTTCATAGTAAACCCATGAAAACTATGTATTAAGGATAATTGGCAGGGGCGTATTGGTTTGTAGTGAACCCATGAAAATTATATCCGGATTAAGAACTGACATCAGTCAATAGGTTCCTAGTAAACCCATGAAATCTAGGATAAGAAAGTGGTTAATGGAAGCATCAGTAGGTTCTTAGTCAACCCATGAAAACTAGGATGGGAAGTGAGTTACTAGATAAATCCATAGGTTCTTAGTCAACCCATGAAAACTAGGATAAAGGGATTAGTTATTAGAATGACTAATAGGTTTAGGGGGAGCCATGAATTAATTAAGTTAACGGGTAGGGCCTATAGGTTCTTAGTGATCCTATGAAAACTATGAATTAGGACAGGGTGTCTATGTGTAATGAAAAAGGTTATTAGAAAACCCATGAAAACTAATAAGTTAATAGTGACCCTAGAAACTATAATTAATGACAGGGTGTCAAACTAAACTGGGAATGGGAAATCCAAAATGTTTATATGTATGCACATCATCAATATATTTTGAAATGTATGTTTTAACCATTGTGGATGCAGGAGCACAAAATATGGTTTTACGAATGTTTTAGGATACTAGTGAGGGGAAAACCCACTCCGCAAAGCGGCGTGGTTTCACTAGATATCTAAAAGGGATTGAGATGTTAGATTATTATTCGTACTAGGCTTTATGTCTGACTCGACGGTTTGTTTTCCCCTTAAACTCTCGGTGCTCAATTGATTTTGAGTAGTTTGAGGTTTAGGGTTTTCAGGTCCTCTTCTTTGGCGAATAAAGCTTCCGGAGGCATGCAGGAGGCAGTTAGTTATTTAGAGTTTTCTTTTATGATGTGTATTTGGATGTAAAGGCGGATCTATTAGCCTTATTATATACTCTGATCAATCAAGGGGGCATCTTCATATGTCGCTCTTGGCGTATGTGTAATAATTATACTTGGCTGAACGTGGTTAACGTTTTGGGGTTATGTAATGAACAACAAATGTTTTGATTTGAATGTGGAAATATGTTCTTGAATTGTTAAAATTTTTCCATATTTTTGTGATTTGTGTATCAATGTATCTAGCACCGCCGTATTTGGTCGTCGAAGATTAATAATTGTGGATGACTATAGCATCCGTAGCCGTTAGTTTTGAACCTCCAAGTAGGGGGATGTTACAAGTTGGTATTAGAGCATATGTTTATGAAACTTCAAAAGAAAAGTTAAACCTAAAAGCTTTTTGAAACATATTCCGATGAATTTGAAAATTTGATCGGGGTTTGGGTTAACGCTATAGTAACGTACTTGTATTTGATATATAGGTGTATATCTAAGTACGTATTCCCCACTCTCTTAGACCATTCTTCTGTATCTTACTAAGTCTCGTATGCAGATTTACGAGAAAGAGGATATGGAAGCATGAAATGGAAGAGGAAACCTAGATGGAGGAAGCACCACAACCAATGGAAATGCTCGACCTAACACTCGGAGAAACCAAGGTCGACAGGCTAATGCTAATCCAAATGCTGAGCCCAATGTAGGTGCTGGAATCTGCCAGTAGATGCGAGGATGGTGTATCAGTTGTTGGCTAATCTTTTGCAAGCAGGAGCTATTTGTAATGTTGGAGGGGCTAATCCTGTAGTCCCAGTTGGATATAACTATGCTAGGCCGAGCAGAGACTATACTAGTCTGGGTGGAAAGCCGTTTGTTGGAACGGAGGATGCTGTTGTGGTTGAGAACTGGCTGTTGAACTGTGAAAAAATATTTATTAATTTATGCTTGGATGATGGAGAAAAGAGAAGGTTAGCCTCTAGACAGTTGCAAGGGTTAGCGCTTCACTGGCGGAACAGTGTGACGGCCGGAGTTCTGGAGGAAGAGCTGACATGGAACTGACTTCAGGAGGAGGCTTGAGCAGAAGTTCTTGTTTGAGACGGCATTGATGAGGAAGTTCATGGATCTTGTCCAAGGAGATATGTTAGTGATCGAGTACACTGCTAAGTTTGATGAGCTGTCTCAATATGCTTATGCTTTGATTGACACCGATGTCAGAAGAAATGAGAGATTCATTTGAGGATTGAGGCCAGAGTTAGGCATAATGACTATGAATCATGTCAGAGAGCTTTGTAATATGGTGGTGGAAATGGCCGTTCGCCACGAGGAGATGCTTGTTGTGTCTATTAGGAAGAAGCCAATTGAATCCCAGGGCCCTCAGGGAAAGAAAAGGAAATTCTTCAAGAAGAAAGGAGCCCAGAAAGGGGATGCTGCCAAGAAGGCGAAGGCTGATTTAGTGTGTTATAAGTGTGATAAGAAGGGCCATTATGCCTACGAGTGCAGAACTGGTAAAGGAAAGAAGCCTGTAGAGAAGAAAAATGTGAAATGCTTTAACTATGACCAAGTTGGGCATTATAAGAACCAGTGTCCAGAGCCAGTCAGGGCGGACAGAGGGAAGGTGTTTGCTATTGGACCACCGTGTTCTTTTAGACCTACTGCAGTAGAGAAAGGGAAAACTGTGATGGAAGGTACACTTTTGATTCAGAGTATACTAGTTAGGGTACTTTTCGATACTGTTGCATCGCATTCATTTATATCGCAGTATTTGGGTGACGGTTATGCATAGAACCTACATACCTTATTACTTCCTTAAGGGTTACAAATCAAATATGAGGGTATGCAACTCTTGGGATGAGATGTGACGGTTAGAACTTGATTTGTTAAGTCATACGGTTGCATGCAGTTTGTATGTTTTTGATTTCCTAGATTTCAGGATCATTTTGGCTATGGATTGGTTGGGTAAGTATGAGGCTAGGATATTTTTCCAGGATAGGTAAATATCATTGAGGCACCCAGATAGTCATAACCGAAACATTTTCTCAGTGGAGGATTCCAGTAAGAGTCTTTGTGCTTAGCTGAGTGCCATGGAGGTTGGAGAAGACCTTGGTCAGATTCATGTGGCAAGGGAATTTGCATATGTCTTTGAACCAGCTATTGGATTACCACCGGAACGAGCTATAGAGTTTCGGATAGACCTTATACCAAGAGCTGAACCTGTTAGTAGACCACCTAGCAGGATGACACCCACAGAGATGAAAGAATTGAAGGTAGGCAGTCTGCCTTGGGAAGCGGCCTCAATTTTCATAAAGAAACCAGATGGGTCGTTAAGGTTGTGCATCGACTATCGTAAGTTAAACGAAAGGACGATCAAGAATAGATACCCTCTCCCGAGGATAGATGATCTATTTGATTAGTTGAGTGGAGCCAGAGTATTTTTCTAATTGGATTTGGCGATAGGGTTCCATTAGCCGAGAGTGGCGGGGGATAGCATTTCTTTGACTGCATTTCAGACTAGGTATGGTTCATATGAGTGATTGGTGATGCCATTTGGATTGATAAATTTACTTGCTTTCTTCGTTGATTTGATGAACTAGGTTTTCCGAGAGCATTTGGATAGGTTCGTGTTGGTATTCATTGATGATATTTTAGTATACTCAAAAGATGCAAGAGAACATGAGATTCATCTTAAAGTGGTGCTTGAAACGCTAAGGCAGAATCGGGTGAAGGTGAAGTTTTCCAAGTGTCATTTTTGGAAGAAAGAGGTTAAGTTTCTTGGTCATGTGGTTTCAGAGGTAGGATGTCAGTCGATCCATTTAAGATCGAGGCAGTCAATAACTGGAAGAGACCAAAGATGGTAACTGGGATCAGGAGTTTTCTTAGTCTTGCTGGCTTTATTAAGGATTTCTCGCGGATAGTAGCACCTTTGACTAATTTGACCAGGAAAGATGTAAAGTTTGTTTGGTCTAACAAATGTGAGGAAGGGTTCCTTAAGTTAAACCATTTGTTAACCAATGCGCCGGTGTTAGTAGTTCCAAATGGTAACCAGGGGTTGGTAGTATACATTAATGCATGTGGTACTGGATTGGGAGCAGTATTGATGCAGAGGGGCAAGGTCATTGCTTACGCATATAGGCAGCTTAGACCGCACGAAGTAAGATATCCTACTCATGACTTGGAGTTGGCGACGGTGATCTTTGCCTTGAAGATTTGGAGGCATTATCTCTTAGGAGAGAGATTTGAGTTGTTTACCGATCATAGGTCATTAAAGTATTTATTCTTTCAAAAGGAGTTGAATATGAGGCAGTAGAGATGGCAGGAGTTTTTGGCTGCTTATCATTTTGGTACAGAGTATACTCCTGGAAAAGGAAATAAAGTAGCAGATGCTCTTAGTAGAAAACATCAAAATGTAGTGTTAGCAATGTTGGAAGAATGGAAGGATCTAGAAGTCTTGGCCAGTTGTGTTGTGTGGTTGAGATCTACTGCTAGTTCTAGTCAGTGTACTGCCATGTTATCTTGTTTAGAAGTTCAACCAGTGCTGATCGAGAGCATAGCTTCTAAGCAGAGAGAAGATCCAGTTTTAGCCAAAAGGATTAGAAGGCTTGAGAAAGGATCTTAGGTTGATGACCTAAAGGATTTTAGTCTTGACCAAAGAGGATGGTTAAGAAGGAAGGGACGATTATGCATTCCGAATGTAGAGAATTAAGGAGAGAAGTACTAGAGGCATGTCATTGATCGAAATTTATGATTCATCCTAGAGGGACCAAGATGTATCAAGATATGAAGAAGATCTTCTATTGGGAAGGAATGAAGAGGGATGTTGGCTTGTGGGTTAGGCAATGTGTAAACTATCAATAAGTGAAGGTCGAACATCAGAAGCCAAGTGGGTTGTTTCAGCCTTTAGATATTCCAGTCTAGAAATGAGATTCGAAATCGATGGAATTTATAGACGGGTTGCCAAGGTCGAACCGGGGAAATGAGAGTATACGGGTTGTTGTGGACAGGTTGACCAAGGGTGCCAATTTCATTCCAGTCAAGTCAACCAGAACGACACTTGTTTTAGTTAAGTTGTTCATGAAGAACAGAGTTAGACTTCATGGAATTCCTAGTAGCACAGTCAGCGATAGAGATGCATTATGTACTAGCAAATTTTGGAGGAGTCTATAAGAGATATTAGGTACCAAGCTCAAGATGAGTACAACATACCACCCATAGACGGATGGATAGACAGAAAGAGTCAATAAGGTACTCGAGAATTTATTGAGAGCTTGTGTATTGGGCTTTGGTGGATCTTAGGAAGATCAGCTGCATCTGATTGAGTTTTCCTATAATAATGGTTATCATACCAGTATAGGAATGGTGCCTTTTGAAGCTTTGTATGGAAGGCCATGCAAGTTGCCAGCATGTTGGTTAGAGACAGAAGACAGATTGGTCTTAGGTCCAGATTTGGTTAGAGAGGCATCAGAAAAGATTGAGTTAATCCGAGGGCGGATGAAGGAAGCTCAATCCAGGCAGAAGAGTTATGCTGATAAGAGTCATAAAGACCTAGAGTTCTCAGTGGGAGACAGGGTTTTTCTTAAAGTATCACCGATGAAGGGTGTGGTACGGATTGGAAAGTTGGGAAAGTTGGCCCCGAGATATGTTGGTCCATTTCAGATTGTAGAAAGGATTGGAAAGCTTGTATACAAAGTAGAGTTGCCGAGCAGTTTGGAAGGTGTCCATAACGTATCCCATGTGTCCCATCCTCGCAAGTTTATGCATGATCCAGAGGCTACTATTCCTCATACAGATGGAGGATTTGGTAGTAGAGCCTGATTTGACTTTTGTTAGACAACCAGTTGGGGTTATAGCGAGAGATGTAAAAAGATTGAGGACCAAGACAGTCAAGTTGGTGAAAGTTCAGTGGAGCGACAATGAGAAAGACTGTATTTGGGACAGAGGACAGGATTCGAGAGGCTTATCCTGATCTGCTTTGATGGTATGTCTATATTAGATTTATATAGATTGTTGCTAGTCGGGTTGGCTAGCATGGTTGTTAGGAGATGTTACAGATGATTGCTATGTTTGTTAGTTAGTCCTTACTGAATTTGAGGATGAAATTATTTAAGGAGGGGAGCCTGTAACACCTTAATTTTTAATGATGACATTATTCAGGTGATTTAATTAGAATAATAAAATAAAATAATGTAGTTAATAAGATTGATGTTGATTAATAAACTTGTAGTGGTCGTACTTGTTTAAATCAAATGAACTTATAAATGGTTAAGTAATTAAACATAAGGGCATTAGGGTAAATAGCCGCCCATGTTCTCACCCTTATACCATTCTCCTTAGTCATACACGTTCATTTTTTTCTCAAACAAAATTATAACCATAAGAAGAGCTAGGAGCCGGCATTAAGAAGATAGCAAAGAATAGAAAATCAATCTAAATCTTAGGATTCAAGCTAGAAGAAATCAATCATCAATTTCCTTATCCAATCTAAGGTGAATAATAATAACTACATCTCTATTTTGGTTTTATAATCATATGAGTTCAGAATTAAGGGTAAATCCGTTTTTATGATATATTGAATGATGATATGTTTGACCTTTGATTTATTTGGTTTAAACATGATGGTTTAAGAAGAGAAAGGCACAGTTTTAGGGTAAAACCGAGGTTTAATGATTTTCAAATGCCATGGGAAAACTTTATGTTATGGAAAACATAATTTTGGAGTTGGGCTTCAATTTTTATAATTTTCCAAGCCATGGAGAATTAGTTATGAATTTTCAAAGGAAACTATGGTTATTTGGATTTATAAATTTATTTTGGAAACTATAAGAAGAATTTGGGTCTGAAATTTCGATATGTTAGATAATATGATTAAAATGAATTTATGGAATTTTTGGGGATTTTCACTAAGTGATTTAGTATGGAAACTAAATTATTTTGAAAGGAGGATCTAAATGATTTAATTGTTTTGATTATAGAAGGACTTATTTGTTAAAAGTTACCTTGAGTTTAGATCTGAGAAAATGCGCCAAATATTATCCAAATTATTTAAAAGCTTATGAAAGCCAATCAAATGTTTACAAGTAGGCAAGTTTGTTACAAAAAGTTTACTTTATTAGGTAAAAACAGCTTTTTGCTCAGAAAAAGGGGTTCCACCTTCTTTAGAAGGTCCCTTTGACCCAGACCTTTCGCCTCCATCCTAGTCAAAACCTTCTAGGTCGAAACCAGTAACCCAATGCACATTATATAGTTCAGGTGGTATGAAGTGAATTGGACCAAGGCAGAAGGTAGGGTATCGAAAGGTTGCTTTCAAAGGAGTTGGTTCCTTAGTTTATTTTCGTTTGAAAAGAAAAGCACTTACCTATTTTTAAGGGGGTTTCGACATAGTTGAAACCTATGGTTTTGAAAGGGTATTTCAAAGAGGTTTTCGAAAGAGAGTCGCCGCCTTTGTTTCAAAGAAGTAGCTTCCGAAGGAGTTACTTAGAGTTTGTTTAAAGCTTTCAGAAGGGGTAGTTTTGACCAGGTTGAAACCCTTTTGAGAATTTACGACCTTTTAATGGTATCGAAGACATCAATGTTGTTGAAAGGCTTAGTTGGTTTATAAATACAATCCATTTCCTAATGCTTTCGAAAGGGGTTAAGGGTTTCGAATGCAATGGTTTCGAAATGGGTTTCGAAGCTAAACTTCAATTGTTTTACCTTGATATTTTAAGGCTTTCGAAAGGATGGTTCGACACCATTAAACCTCCCCAATACTTTTTTGAAATAAAGAATGGTTTTGAAAGAGATGCTTTTGCTTATGTTCATTTTGAACCAAATTAATGTTTTAGGTATAAGCCCAATGCTTTCAAAAGGGTGGATTTTCATTGGTTTCGAAAGGGTTCTTTCAAGTGGTTTCAAAGCTATGCTTCTACTCTTTTATAATAACACTTAAGCATGGTCGAAAGGTTTCGAAAGAGGTGTTTTAAAGGATTAAAAAGGTAGGATTCTAATGTTTTAAAAGATATGTTTTATGCTTTCGAAGAAGGTCATCCTATGAGGTCGAAAGCAAAGGTTTCGAAGGTGTCGAAAGGTTTTAAAACCCAAGCTCAAATTTTTAAAGGAAAAACCAATGGCTTAAATAAAGGAGTTTTGTAATAACTTTAAGTATGTAAATTTGAAGAAGTATTGCCTTGATAAAATATAAGTTAAAGGAGTTAACTATGTTTTATATAAAATGGATTTCAAGGACCTTAAACTCACAGGAGTGGTATTGTCAATTACTATGTTTACTTCTTCAAATATGAATATATTCACATGATAACCCATAACTATACTTTGGGATTAAAGGGATAGAAGAACCAGCTAGGTTAATCCAGTAGTGGATATAAATTGATTAAACTCCTGAATGAGTAGAATTGCATCCAGACAGTCAGGGAGACCAAAATATAGGATGCCTAAACCTTGAAGTTGTCCGGAAGATAGGTTCATAGTAAACCCATGGAAACTATGATCAAGTAGTTATTGGAGGAAACCAACAAGTTCATAATAAACCCATGAAAACTATGTATTAAGGACAGTTAGCAGGGGCTAATTGGTTTGTAGTGAACCCATGAAATCTATATTCGGATTAAGAATTGACATCAATCAATAGGTTCCTAGTAAACCCATGAAAACTAGGATAATAAAGTGGTTAATGGAAGCACCGGTAGGTTCCTAGTCAACCCATGAAAACTAGGATGAGAAGTGAGTTACTGGATAAATCCATAGGTTCCTAGTTAACCCATGAAAACTAGGATAAGGGGATTAGTTTAGGAATGACTAATAGGTTCAGGGGGACCCATGAATTAATTAAGTTAACTGGTAGGGGCTTATAGGTTCTTAGTGATCCCACGAAAACTATGAATAGGGATAGGGTGTCCATGTGTAATGAAAAATGTTATTAGTAAACCTATGAAAACTAATAGGTTAATAGCGACCCTAGAGATTATAATTAATGATAGGGAGTCAACTTAAACTGGGAATGGGAAATCCAAAATGTTTATATGTATGCACATCATCAATATATTTTGTTATGTATGCATTAACCATTGTGGATGCAGAAACATAGAATATGGTATTATAAAGGTTTGAAGACACTAGTGAGGGGAAAACCCGTTTCGCTAAGAGGTGTGATCTCATAGAATATCTAAAAAGGATTGAGATGTTAGATTATTATTCATACCAGGCTTTATGTATGACTCGAAGTTTTTGTCTTCCCCTTAAACTCTTAGGTGCTCAATTGATTTTGAGTAGTTTGAGGTTTAGGGTTTTTGGGTCCTCTTCTTTGACAAATAAAGCTTTCGGAGGAGTGCATGAGGCAGTTATTTATTTAGAGTTTTCTTTTCCGCTGTATATTTGGATGTAAAGGCAGATCTATTAGCTTTATTATATACTCTGATCAACCAAGGGGGCATCTTCATATGTCACTCTTGGCTTATGTGTAATAGTTATATTTGGCTGAACGTGGTTAACGTTTTGGGGTTATATAATGAACACTAAATATTTTGATTTTAATGTGGAAATATGTTTTTGAATTGTTAAATTTTTTCCATATTCTTGTGATCTGTGTATCAATGTATCCAACACCGCCGTATTTGGTCGCCAAAGGTTAATAACTATGGATGACTGCAGCATCCGTAGCCGTTAGTTTTGGGCCTCCAAGTAGGGGGATTTTACAGAACTACATCCTCCTAAAGGGACACAAGGAGAGTCTGCTTTGTATAACTATTGTAAACTCCACAGCCGAGCAAGGTTTGGTAGAATTTAACTTCGATCTTCATGTTGAAATAAAATCTTATATGGCTGATGTCTAAGACCCAACGGATGTCAAGATTTGTTGATCAATCAGATCTTATACATTGATAGGGCAATGATTTACAATTCAATCTTTGCAGTATGCATCATGTGTCTAGGGAATACTAAATGCGAACACTTTGTGTAGATAGCTCACTCGTATTGATAAACGAGCATTGTCATAAGATAGAACCATGTGTTAGACTTTACCCATTATCTTATCATTTACGATAACAGAACTGTCATCTAGAGCGACACGAAACTCTTCCCTACATGGGCATTGGAGTGAAGTCTTTAGTTTAAAACTACGATGAAAAAGTCCAATGAATGTCAGAGTGCATTTGATGCGACCCTTATCTGAAACCATCCTATCATAACTAAACCACTAACCTACATTCGACCAAAATTCACTCAAGCTATACATTTCCCCTCTTGCACTTAGAATCTTTTTCCAAAACATTGAAAATCCTTGGTTACCTAATGATCTCGAAGAAAGACCTAAGAAACCTCTAAGTTGACCTAAAGCACTTGAAAACGCAAAGAAACCCGAGTCAGGCTTGGGGACTTTTGCGAAAACTTAGGTCAACCTCGAGTACTTCGGGCCCCTATGATTTCGGGTGCTTCACAGGCCATTTTCAATGCTTTGAAAACCATGGTCGAAGAAACAGAGGGAAGTGGAATCCAAGTCATGGCCGAGTGTGGTTGACAGTCATCATCAGACGTTGACAACCGCTAAGTGGCAGCACCACCTACTTATGATATGAAAATGTTGAAGGCGAAAGTGTCGAAGGAAAGGGAATCAAATCAAGGTTCAAATAAATTTTAAGGCAAGTTTTTTTTTCGGATCAAAACTGAGTTGGATGCGGCGTTAACAAATCAGTGATGTTGGCAAATCAACAATGCTGGTATGTTGGTGGTAATGGTAAGCGATTATGGGTCAAAGGTCAAGAAGGGCAAGTTCGACAGTGAAAGTCAATGAAGATAATGCAAATGAAAATGCAGAAGTCTAGAAAACTACTTAAGTAATTTCAAAAACTCGAAAATCGCCTCTAATATCAGTACCGGGTCATGCTTCACAACTCAATACCGAGTTGAAGGATTAAAAATAGAGAGAGAGAGAAAAAAGAAGTAGAAAGAAATGGAATTAAGGGCAAGCACAAAGAAAATAGAAGCACTCAAAGTAAAGTAATCCTACCTAACCGGTTAAAAGAAAGGACTTCCAAGGAATTTTCAAAATCCAAATAAATAACACACTTTAACCCTTACATCATCTAAAGGATATGAATATGTAATAGTTCAAAGTGACGTAATGATCTAAAGAAGACACGTTATTTTTGTGAAAATAGTTTAGAGGATGAGGACATATATTAAGATCAGATTTTGAAGTCTATTACTTATCTTAATCCAAAGCATACTTTCTTAACACAAGGCATACTGTGGGGGCAGTTGTTATCTTGTTTTTAAACCAAGCCATTTTTGGGCGAGTAAGAACCATTGGATGGTCATGAAGTGAATCGTAACTCTAGAAATAAGATTTCAAGTAAAGTCCAAAGGACTAGTGCAAAACCCTGCTTGGCACATGAAGACAGCTAATCATTTCTCAGATAAATCAAGCAGTGAAGGAAAATTAGAAAATACAAGTATAACTGTCAAGTTGGTACTAACTTGAATCCCTCAACTCGAGACTGAGTCATGATGCTAACCCTGCTACACACTTCAAGAAGTTGAAGTTCAAATGCAAACAATGTATGAAGCCAAAATAAACTAGTAGTCGACACTGATTTGTAAGCCTCGACTCGGTACCGAGTTGGGAAGCCATGTGTTGAGTTAGCCATAATCTCTTTCTAAAGCCTTCTATTGAACATGGAGATTGTTTGGAGAAGGTTTCTGAGCTTATTTCACTGATCTTCATCTATAAAAAAGGGGAAGAGAGGCACAAAAACATGATATTTTCTTGACTTTCCAAATTAATTGATTTTACCCCGAAACAATGTTGGATCCTTATTTGACTTGTAAATAACCAAGCTTTAAAATCAAAATTGTGAAGATTCTCAGAAATCACTAAAAACATTAAGTGGATGTTGGCTAAAGTAATTGTTGAACCCTATAAATTCTATTGTTTTATTTATCTTGCATTTCATTTATTTCTTTATCTCTTCTTATAATCTGATTAAGTGTTTGTCCAACTTTTATCGCGAACACACATCACTATTGTTATGAAGAAAAATACCATCAATGAAATACAAATAATATATTTATTCTAAAATGTTAATTCATAACCCCCAAAGGGTAGCCCAATAGATAAGGCATCTATTAGGAAACCGTTTAACAAGAGTTCGAGTTATGGAGGCATAGTCCTCTTTTAATTACTTGGAGTATGTTGTGGCGTTGGTGCATACTTCCTTAGGATGTTACAGATGGATCACCTAATATAGACATTTGGTTTGACCTAACTGTTCATGCGATACCCCGTTCGAATTTTGTATATAACTTAAATAATGAATAATAATAATAATAAATAATTTGAAATTTAGTTGGAGGGTATTTTGGTAAATTTCAGTAGGAGGGAAAAATGGTAACTTTTATGGTCAGTTGAATTCGATAACGGAAGTCACATCATTTCGTATCTCTCATTTTTCTTGTCAAGATGGATTGTTCACTTGTCCGATCGGATGTCATATGAGTGAGATATCAAAGTTTTACTGAAGTAGGTTGGGTTTTTGTGTGGGCAGCGGGACTGGTTGGGTAGAGATGGGCCAAACTCATAATTCGAATTCAAAATGAGATGATAGTTCCGATTTTCCTTTCTAAAGCCTTTTTAAAAGTACGTACCTTCATTGCTAACTTCTCATTTCTGAAATCGCTGAAACCATCATCTTTCTCTTTAACCAATTCAACACCAAATTCACAATTCTCAATGAAATTCAGTGAGACAAATTGCACCGGAGTCACTGCGAGGCCCTCTATCATATGGAGTAAAAATTAAAGCGATTA
This sequence comes from Allium fistulosum, assembly GCA_030737815.1. Taxonomy (NCBI): domain Eukaryota; kingdom Viridiplantae; phylum Streptophyta; class Magnoliopsida; order Asparagales; family Amaryllidaceae; genus Allium; species Allium fistulosum. The sequence goes on from JASFAW010000014.1 coordinate 16,122,913, forward strand.
TGGAGGTTTAAATTTCTAGAGATTAGAGATAACAAGTGAAATTGTGTTCTTCTAGATTAAAATTGGTGGGTGTGGCTTCTTCGATCCTTATATAATATATTAATAATGCTATATGGCATTTTAAGGCTAAATTAGGATTTAAACATGATATATAAAAATCTAAAAAGAATCCAGATGCTAAGAAACAAAAGAATGTAATTATTCTTATAAAAACTATGAAAACGTAGTTTGATGTTGGTTTGGACTAATACCTTATAGAAACCTAATTTGATGATGTATATGTATTGACAAACTTAGAAATTTAATTGTAGTCAATAAAGATAATATATAACCCTTAAAAACTAAGAACAAAGTAAATAATTGAAATCAAGAAGTAGAAGAAACAAAATTAACTTTGAAAACTCATATCTGGGTTGTACGTTGCACCGGTGTGCACCGATGGGTGCATCCCAGTCCATCGATGGACTACCCAGATTTGGATATTTTAGGCTTTTGAAAGGTCTAAGTCGACATGCGTAGTTTTGATTCCTCGTATGGTGTTCTGTAATGATTTTATGATGATGACTTAACCCAACCAGTGTGGCTGTTGTTTGGATGCGTAGTTTAATTATGGCGATGAAGTATACATGTTGGAATTGTTGTTGTAATGTTAGGCGAGTACACGAAGCAAATGCAGACGTGTAGTTCGATGACGATGATGTAGGAAGGAAATGTAAGTAATTCTAAATAAATATAGCACTACATAGGACTTAGCGACAATGAACGAATGTGAATGCAATATATATATGGCTTTGGATCATATAGTTTGGTTATATGTATGTATGTGTGTGTATGTAGTTTGGGCGATGAACGAATACTTGAATCTTATAACGCATGCGGTGGGCCTTGATTCATGGTATGAACGAGGCGTTCTCCTATAGAGCATCGGGGTAGGTCTAGGAAAGCTTTAATGTGGACAACAGTCAAACTATAACGCATGTGGAAGGACCAGGCGTGTGTCCAATACATAACTATCCTATATAGAGTGGCGAGACAAGTTAGTCATAGACATGTAATCATTTACCGCAAGGGGCAAGACCGGATTATGTTTATAGTAATTTAAATAGTATAATATCGTTCTACAGTGCGGTGCCGGTGGGTCCAGAAGGCATTATACATAGGCTTAATCCATGTTATATCATTGTCATTATAGTGTATAAGTTTTAAATTGGTTTCACTCACTCAAACCTATATCTTACCCACTCCTATATTCTTTTTATCGAAATTGTTCAGGTTGATAGACTTTGGAGACGTGATGGACCTATAGAAGAGATGTATATATTGTAAATATTATATAGAATTGTTGTATAATCTGTAACAAAAGGACAAGATGTGATAGTGTGCGGTATTATTGGGACTTGGATTTTTAAGACTTATGTTATGATATCAGATGTGTAAATTAAACATATTTATTTGTGTAATATGATATTTTTTTGACCTTTCGCTGTGAGCCTATGAAAGTTATCAATTAGTCTAGTTAACATAGTTTTATCTGATGCTCTCTCTCTATATATAATATCTATCTTCCAACGAGTCGTCGTTTCGGGACTTCGTTGTGTGGTTACGAGGTTTTGAAATGGCAAGTTGTTACATTCAAAAATAATTTAATGGATATTCGTAATATTCATATTAAATAAAACTTAATCTATTTTTAGTCAAAACTTAAAATAGTTATTATTTCATAAGTAATATATATTATACATGAAAGTAACATTCAAAACTTGATGCGTCCACTAGCAAACGTCATATGGTATGTTTCCACTTCATTCTTACAATAATAATATTTGAAATATGAAGCTCCATTTAATCGTTCACCATGGGCTATTCATTTATGACACTATAACTAGTTTACTGTCAAGAGTTTCTGATTAATTATCTCAAATTGAGGAAATAAATTTACAGGGAAAAATTTTCTATAAGAAAATAAATTAGAAATCATTTTTTTATTCCTTGTTAGGTAACTACAAATATTTGACACAATTTTGTCTCTAATGTCTCTTTGTGGAGCATGACCATTAACCATCTTTTCGTCCTAACCGTCCTATGTTACATTCACCCTTAAACTTCCACTTTCTTTTTTAATGGTCAAATGATTGAAAAGGATAACCTTTACTATAAGATTACATCAAACTCTTTACAAAAATGCATTTAATCATCCTTAACACATTATGGAGATAAGTAAGTTGCACTTAAATAAATAAATCAGAACTGACATTTTGATGGTCTAATTCCTAGGTTTGTCTATAGTCCTTCATATAGTGTTGTTCCGAACAAAACAAGATTCTCATTGTATTCAACTATATTGAACATAATATCTGACATCATGATTTACCGGATCATTTCGAATGAATAATTTTCAATGACATTCCATATACTATGAATGCAATTGTTCACCACACAACTTTTGTGTGTGATCGAAGAAGGATTGAATATCCATACTATTGTATTGATTTAGAGTTTAAAACTTATAGAAGACAATACATAATTTTCGGAAAATTCACAGGTAAGTGACCGTGAGTCAATTTTTTTTATAATTGTATTATTCCGCTCTTGCATGGGTCTCAAAGCAACAACATGCCAAAATATTTGTTAATAGGTAAAATTTAAAGTTCATCATCAATGTTTAGTATACGTTACTCAATAAACAATTTATCAATTATATTATGCATGCAATTTTATGAAAGTCGATTATTATAATATTATGTATGTTATTATACTTAAATGAATGGTTTATTATGTTATTCTAATAAGGCTCCAACTAGATTATATGTCTTACAACCCTAACTAAGATATAAAAATTTCAAAAATTCATCCAGTGAGTATTATGGTCCATTTATCATGTTAATACAACCATAAGGTGCTCAACAAACTGTATTTTAAATGGTAAATAACATTTTATTAGTTATATTGCGTATATAATTCCTATCATATATTCTTTGATCCTAACGAACGTTATGACCTGGAGGGTGCTCAACCAATCATAAAGAAAATTAGTTACTCATAACACATCATTTCATGATTGCTATAGGAAAATCTTGTAACCTTTGAGATTTACAAAATGTTCTTACTAATCCAGGGATAATATAAACATCACTATAAATATCTTATGGCTTAAGGTTGCTCAACTACCATAAGTATGTATGGTACTCTGTTTTTATTGTAGATGATAAAGAGAAACATTATTTTAGATTCGTAACCTCAAAGCAATAATAATGAGATACTGTTTATAAGGAATAATTAGTATTCACAACATTCAATGACATCTTTTGTCATTATAAACAAACATATAATTATATACGTACATATGATACATTAGTATGTTAGACACTGATAGCTAAGGGATGAACCAATAGTTTATCTCCTGGATCGATCTTATCTTGAAATTGTTCTAGCAAATGGGATAAAGGGCAACATATTCGATTCAAAAGGGGTCTTTGATAGAGTGAACCATTCTCACCCATGTTGTTCAGTTTAGAGACAAATGTTCATAATGAAATCATTAAACGTGCATTAAATAATAACATCTTACCTAGAGTTTGGATCGATATTACTTCTAATAGAGTATCTACTCTAAAGTATGCATATCATGCCCTATTATTTTCCCCTATCTACCTCATTATATTGTGTCAATTAACTAATTTTACATAACTTGAACTACTTTCGGACCTTAGAATTAACTTCTATAGAATCTCGGTGGTAATTGTGAATGACATTTCAAATGATATAAGTGAGGTGGCTAATACTTTAAAATGTAAAACCATGAACTATCTTATAAACTATTTAGGCATACCTGTTAGACAAATAAAATAAAAAAGGGATGACTAGACGTTGTCAATGACAAAGTGAGCAAAAGGTTGCCTCTTTAGAAGCCTAATTTTCTTTCATGATGGACAGGGTGATTCTTGTGGTAGGGAATGTATTTAGCCAATTTCAAAGACTTATCAGTATTATTGAACATATTGTTATAAAGGAATGACATGATCATTTGGAATGGTTTTGGGATAAAAAGGAAAGTTACACTTCAAAATCCATTTGTAGGTTCCCGGTATTTTCAAGAACCACACCACGATACTACAAACCTATTTAACGCATCTTCTAAACTTAAAATTCATATGTGGACCAAACTAAATAATTAATTTAACACTATTATGAGGCTAAATTTTAAAGTAATAAACAACTACAGCCCGAACTCATGTTATTTTTGCAACATAGCCCCTAAAAACCCCAAACAACTATTTTATGAATGTCACTTCACTCAAATATAGCCGATAATCTCCTAGATATTTTGACCTTGACAAAAGCACTATTGTTCCTTCACCATACAAATATTGGAAAAGCTTTATTTTTAACTACACTTACCCACTTAGGAAAATTTTGAACCCAATGTATTCTATTACATGACGAGGTCTTTGGAATGAAAGAAGTCAACGACTTTTCAACAATTCATATCAAAACTATTCTTTTCTATATTTTATTGCATAACATATTTCACTTTAGATAGGGACATGTAGAAGACACTCAAATTGTAGATCTTGTCTTAATCAAATCATGTGCAACATTCCACCATACGATATTTTTCTCATTCTTCTACTTGAGAACTAATTAGCAGATTAGGCAAAATCTACTTCAGCTCCCACCTATGCTTCATAATTTCTTCACTTGTTTAGTGATTCAGCTCTCAATTCTTCATGCCAGCCAGTCAAACCAGTGCTTGCTCTGATTCTTCGATTACTCCTTACAACATGTTGTACTCATTGCCATATATTTCAATTTTAACGCAAAATCACCATTTCGGTTGCAGTTCACTCAAGCACATGCATCAGGCTCAGTCTTGCATGAACACCCCTACATTGGCCCTTTTGTTTAAGTTTTCCATGTACCCACTACAACAAAGGCAGCGTATAGCGACGGCAAAAATGCGTCGGCGGCCGTCGCTAGCCGTTGCTAGCCGTTGCTAATTGCCGTCGCTATTTGCCGTCGCTAATTGACGTCTCGGTCTCGTACTCTATATCATTTTCTTCGTTACTAACAAATGCATCTATTAAAACATTCGCTTCATCATTCAACGATTCTACATCGATGTCATCGGCTATTATTATTTCAGAATTTGGCTCAAGATCTGCTTGATACGCTGCTTCATCTGGAATATTATTTCCATCAAATGTAAATCTTGCCTTTGTTTTAAAAACAGCCCACCAGTCTGCTTTATCTTTTTTTAAGGATGGATACAGAGCAAAATAAACTTGTAATGCTTGCTTAGCTAACACGAAAGGATCATATTTATAGTAATGTGACGTATGCTTTATTTCAATTAACTTATAATCCTTATGTACGTTAATTCCAGAACTGGGAACGTTGCTAAACCAGTTGCATTTGAATAAAAAAACTTTCTCTAGCGGTTGTGTATAATAAGTCAACTCTAAAATTTGTGTTAAGACTCCATAAAAATCTTTTATATGCTCTTCTGGATCATCGCTGCCTTTGACAAATACACCGCTGTTATACGTTGATTTTTCAGCTCCATAATCTTTGGTGTTAAATTTAAATCCGTTGACGAAGTATATAGGATAGGTCTTGACATTTCTTCTTGGTCCGATAGCAAGGTGTCGTATTCCTTCGTCAACAACACTGTTATTCGGATCGTGAACATAGCTTGCAAACCACCCAGCAAATTGTTTACTGAAATCACCAGATGGATGTTGTGATTCGTATATGCTGCAAATAAATGTATTATATTCCCCTAATTATTAATATATAAATACACGTATAATTGAAATGTACAATCATTCAGTATTACCTGATAAATGGTCCAACTTCAACACAATTTAAAAGAACATATGTGTGTGCCACATGGTAGTCTCTATCATCTAACCATATTTCCACACATTTTCCGGCAGGTCTTCCATGTTGTCTAAAAATAGATAACATTGTTTAAGAAGAATCATGCTCAACAGCTTCTTCATTACGGGGAACACTTACAAACGATAAGTTCACATCGTCACTAAAGTAGTGTGAGAAAAAAAAAGAAGCTTCCTCTTCAAGGTACGATTTGCAAATCGAACCTTCTACTCGTGCTTTTTGTCTAATCTTTTTCTTCAAATGATTCAAGTACCTATAACAAAAATAATTAATTTTGTATATTGGTACAAGAATATACATTTTCAACTAATCAACAAGAATATTGAGGAGTTTAAAATCACCTCTCAAATGGATACATCCATCCATATTGCACAGGACCTCGAAGGAGTGCTTCGGATGGCAGATGCACAGGCAAATGCTCCATTACATTAAAAAAACCGAGTGGAAATATTTTCTCGAGTTTGCAGAGCAATACAGGAATTTCTACTTCAAGTTTACGTAAATGATCTACCTTTAACGTGGTCGAACAAAGCTGTTTGTAAAACATACTTAATTCTGTTATAACACTCCATATTTTTGTTGGCAACAGTTCTTTGAATATCACAGGTAAGAAATATTCCATCATGATATGGCAATCATGACTTTTCATCCCACTCAATTTATTGTTTTTCAAGTCAACACATCTGCGAAGGTTAGAAGAAATCCCATCAGGACATCTTAGTCCTTCCACCCATTTGAGCACGAGTTTTGCTTGCTTGTTGTCTAGCTCATAACATGCTTTGGGTTTTTTGTTATCGTCGTACAACTGAAGTTCGGGCCGCTTACAGAAATGTAATATATCACGTCTCGAATTTGCATCGTCCTTGGTTTTCCCCTTTACATTCAAAACTGTATTAAAAACGTTATCAAACACATTTTTTTCATTGTGCATGACGTCAATATTATGTCGCAGTAAGAGATTTTTCCAATAAGGTAACTCCCAAAATATACTTTGCTTGCACCAGTTATGAATGTCCGATTTACCCGGAATGTCGACCTGTTTTCCAGTTTCATGAATCTTAGGATAGTCTTTCACGATTTCATATATCTCTTCACTTGTCCAAACTTTAGGTGGTAGCATATTCTCTACTCTGTTAGCTTTAAAGTTCTTTTTATCCATTCTGAATTTATGATTAATATGTAGAAAACACCGATGACAGTCAAACCAGGAAATTTTCTTGCCGTACTTTAATGAAAATGCTCGTGATTCTTCCATACAATATGGACAAGCTAGACGTCTAGCTGTGCTCCAACCTGAAAGCATGCCATATGCGGGAAAATCATTAATAGTCCATAATAAAGAAGCGAACATACGAAAATTTCTTTTTCTCGAAATGTCATATGTTTCAACTCCTTCACGCCATAGTGTTTTCAATTCTTCGATCAACGGTTGTAGATAAACATCAATTCCTTGAGTCGGATCATCAGGACCGGGAACGACAATCGTTAAAAACATATATGGAGTTTTCATACACATCCATGGAGGTAAGTTATAAGGAGTGACAATAATAGGCCATGATGAATATTTACTACCAAATTGAGAGAATGGCGAAAATCCATCTGTACATAAACCGAGCCTAACATTACGGCTCTCTCGAGCAAATTCAGGATACGTCCTATCGAAATGTTTCCATGCTTCTCCATCAGATGGATGTATCAATGTTCCTTCTACTGGTGTTCTCACGCTGTACCATCGCATATGACATGCTGTAGCAGAAGAAGCATATAGCCGTTGAAGTATGGGAGTGATGGGTAAATAATGCATTCTTTTATAAGGGACTTCTTTTCCTTTCTTTTTCCTTGGTTTGTATCTTTCCTCGTTACATATTCTGCATTTTTTAAGGTGAGCGTCGTCTTTCCAAAATAACATGCAACCTTTAACACATGTATCTATCTTCTGGTATGGCAATCCAAAAGCAGACATAAGTTTTTTAACTTTATAATGACTATTGCACATCAAATTATTGGGTGGCATGTGTCGTTTAGCAGTTTGTACAATTGCTGTAAACGATGCTTCTGTAAGATTGAATTTTGATTTCATCGTGATGTATTCAGCGGTTACCGATAATTCGGTTCCACTTTCACATCCATCCCACAATGGTGTCTTAGCGGAATCCAATAAATCATAAATTTTTTTAGCTTCCATAGTCGGTTCTTCACCATTTTCGTTTTCAATGTCGTCTTGATCAATGGATGGAAACATTGATCGGGCTGCATCTTGCACCATATTTTCTATTGGATTTGCCGCTGTAGTATCATCCTCTTCCACTACAGGATTAGGTGTATATTGAACAAACTCTCCGTGACGATCCCATAAATAATAATTCGGTACAAAATCAAATTTATACAAATGAACTTCTACTACATCTACCTTCCAATGCTTCAGATATTTGCACTTAGCACACGGACAACGAATGTCTACGTTATTTCCATTATTAGATTTAGCAAATCTAATAAACTCGCACCGTTAACAAAATGTTCCTTTATTGATCCTTTCATACCTTTTCGAGATTCATACATCCAACTACGATCGAGAAAATAATCGAACATATCTCCTGATTTGCAAAAATTATATTAGAAAATTCAAACAAACACTTCACTGAAATTTTATTAATTTGACAAATTAGACTGAACTTCAGTAAATTTAATAATTTGGTAAACTAGACTAACTTTATTAATTTGGTAAATTTTAAACTAACTTTAGTAAATTTTAAACAAACTTTAATAAATTAGACTGAACAAATTTATTAGTTTCAAACTAACTTTTAAATTTTATTACTTTAGTAAATTGCACTTAATAAATTATTTGATTGTTTTATAAAATACAGATCATATATATACAACACTTGTTAATACTTGTTTAACGGCCGGTCATCCTACTTCCCATTACAAACACAATAACGTAATCATATTTTATAAATCATTTCAGATTAAACGATTCAACAAAATTTTGGCAGCACTTCCCTTTATTCCCTGTATCGTACACAAATGCATGTACACAGGGAAAAAAAGGAAGTGCCATCGAAATTTCGTTAACCGTTTAAACTGAAATGATTTATAAACTGCGATTACGTTATTGTGTTTGTAACTTGTCCAATACTGGGACAAATCCAACAAATATTGTATCAGATGAATACAGATGTCCGTTCTGTGTAAAAACGAACATCCATATAACAATCATATACAACACTTGTTAGACGGGGCCAAAAATTGTCTAAGGGGTTCACACAAATAAAACAAATTTTCTAATTTATATTTTAACAACTATAAAATTTTTAATAATACGTTCAATAAATATTTGTCAAGTAAATTTCACATTTTAACACGTACTTTAAAATTTGGCTAACTAAGTCAAATTTTAAATAACGATTTTTTTTAAATCAAATTAGAAGTTAGCACTTATAATAAATTGAATTATTTTTATTTTAAACTATATACGTTTAATTGGAAATTCCACAATGAGACAAAAGTGAATCATTGTAATTCTTTTAGGCTATGAGTACTTTAGCATGGCCATTGCAAGTGAGCATAAATGATATATTTGAACAAAATACACAGTTGTAGTGTACTTACACTTATAACTAACGCATGCTAAATAATTAAATTTTCACCTAATCGACAACCGACATTGCATAAACTTATCAATAAGCATCTTAAACATGTTATCACCATCTTAATCCAAATCACATCACCAATCGTTAATTCTACAATAACCAACATCATAATAGTATGCTTTAATCATCGTTTTCAACGTCGAAATAAAATGATTTTATTCTCAAATCAACCTACAATACTACTATCACCATACGTATACCACGTAACTACCAATCTCAAACCCATAAACATGCCATTAACAACCAATTTTTAAACCCAATAAACATGCAAATAAACCCTAATTAAATCCTAATTGAATAGGAAATAGGGTTAGAACACATACCGGATCAATTTGGGAGGTAGGGAGCGAACGTTTGAGCACCGAATCGGCGGGGCGACGGGGGGGGTTCTTTTTTTTTTGAGTTTTGCAGAATGGGGAAGAAGAAGGCTCGGATTTGGCTGATATACAGGTCGAGCGACGGCTAGCAACGGCTAGCGACGGCCGCTTTTCTTAGCCGTCGCTAGCCGTCGCCCCTCTCTGACGCTATGCGAACCGATTTTTGTAGTGACCACTCCATTGTAGTTCAGTCAAGCAACATTCGCCAAATGCACATGTCATCCCTTACTCAGGCCCGACCCTTCCCCAAAGCGGGGGAAGCGGCCGCTTAGGGCACCCGTTCTGTTGGGGCACCAAAAATTTTTGACCAGTAAAGCATTCGCCCCAAAAAAAAGCAGATCTCAAATTCTCAATCACGATTCGTCCAAGGCTCCGCCTCCAAGCAATAGCATTCCCGTTCCATTCATCTCGTCTACGATTTCGAGTTGTCGTCGTCGATCTGACAAGGCGGCTCCAGGCTTCCAGCCTCCAGCGGCACGGCATGGCACGGCAACAGCACGAAGTCGACAACTCCAACGGCACGGCAGCGGCAGTGGGCGGCGGCTCCAGTCCAGTGGCAGTGACCAGTCTCTGAGCTCTGACTCTCGCGTTCAGGCTTCAGCCTTTCGCTGCCCAGTGCTCACACATTAGTACATTACAATTTTGAAGCTTCAAAAGAAAAAGGTACCATTTTGATTTTACAATTTTGAAGTTCACAGTATTCAATTTGATAATTCAATTCAATTCAATTTACTACTGGACTGAATTAAATTGCTGTCTACTGATTACTGTAAGTATGTACATATATAAATTCAATTACAATTAGTAATGTTAAATTGTTAATTAACTTAATTTGATAATTCAATTCAATTTACAATACCATAATTCAATTTGATAATTCAATTCAATTTGATAATTGTTTGATAATTTGATAATTCAGTTTAATAATTTACAGTACAAATTCAATTCAATTTACAGACTGTAAATTAAATTACAGTACCGTAATTCAATTTGATAATTTGTATTGTCGCGTTCAATTACAATTCAAAGCTAAAGTTGATAAAGTCTTATCTTCGCTCCACTATGTCACAAAAAAGATTAAACGGTTTGGCACTTTTGTCGATTGAACAAGATATGATCAATGAACTTGAATATGATAATATTATAAGTAATTTTGCAAGTCAGAAGGCTAGAAAAATGTTCATCGATAGTTGATATTAATTTTGGTGTACAACTTGAATTATTATCACGGATAAAGTTATTTTTTTTTCTCTACTCATTATTTATGAACAATATAAATTTTAATGATTTAATTAACGATCATAATATCAGTTTCTGTATAGGGGCCTTGTTTTCACTTTTGGCTTTAGGTACCAAAACTCATAGGACCGGCCCTGCCCTTACTGTATAGCCATAATTTCAACTGTCCAATCAAATTATATTCTATAAACATGTTTCGTTGTCTCTCCTAACGTGCATCCTTAGCTTTCACACAACCCCTCCTCACATGCTTCAAGGCCATACAGTTTATCCATGTTGTCATTCTTCAGTCATGCAACAATTGTGCCTCTTCACACATATTTCGACATTAAATCATCAATCTGAGCATGCTCCTTCACTTCAGCTTCAACTGTTTCATATCTATTTCTACGATTCTACATTTCAATACATACGTCATACTTTTTCATGTGTTAGAACAACATTACAGCATCCCAGTTCATAGCACTTAGTCCTACAAGAAATGATGCCAATCAATGCTCTATCTTTGTAGCATAGTGTAATATACTAGAATTTAATTTACATAAAAAATGCAAATACGTAATTTGATTATGTTTTATCTTTTTTGGTCAACAATGAGATGATCTAATATTTTGTATTACTTTTACCCAACCATGTAATGTTACCCATCAAACTTTCCGATAGTTTTTTACTATTATTTTAATAAAATAATGAGTCAGCTCCTTAAATATAAGATCAATCTTTCATCAGAAAACTATTATGGGATTTATTTTGATTTTAACTTCTACAATCATATTTTTAATTTATTTCATGCCCATAATATAGGGTTCTCTTCTTTAATTATAATAATTATAATATAATATTAAATCCTATATTTATGTACATAATCTATGTTTCTTAATTACCAAACATATTATACGTAATTATAATATAGGGTTAACAATGGAGGCTATAGGAAAAATTAAAGTTTCCAACCCTAGTTTTCCCTAACCAATAATTTTCCTCTAATCTTGATTACAGTTTCTAATATAAACTAAATACAACTCTCAATGTTAATACATTCTAAATATCAACACGTTGCCAATTTCTTAGTTGCAACATTCTTACAATTCTTCAATTTCTCAATACCAAAGTACTTTATCCGACAATACAAAGGGCAGATTTGGAGAGAAGTGGGCTTGCAGTGAAGAATTAGATACAGTGAATGGGCTATGGTGGGAAAGAAGGGAAAAGTAGTAAAACCTCCACAGATTGTGGGACCAAGTAAAACATAAAGCCATCAAACGAGTGATGATCATATTTCGAGGAAGAATTGACAATCAAAACCTGGGCAAGGTATAGTTAGGATCCTAACTCATATAAACCAAGTTCACAATAATTAAAATTTATTGAGAGAAAACTTGAATCATGGATGGAAGCGCTTAAAGGCAAATATGGAGATGGCAATATGGAACAATTTTATAAGACAGTTAAATATGATGAGGATGGATTTGCTTAACTAAATGTGGAAGCCATGAAGCAAATGATGTGAAGTGGAAGAGTTTAATATATGTATTTACAATGCCCCGTAAAATAAATAGCAATTAATTTAAAAGAATTAATAAATACTTATTACAGACCAAAAATGGAATTTGAGTAAATGTCGGAATTCGCCTATGAAACTTGCACTATTGCGTTTGTGGTGATCTTCTGATCAACTTTCATATGTAAAGCTTTGTGATCAGAGGTCAAACAAAGAACTTATCGACGTTAGAAGGTTTCAGATCGAAAATAATTGAAAAACAATTAAGGAAATAAATATCAATTAACAATAACATTAACAAATGCTAGACCGCCATTGGTCGATAGCCGCATTATGCCGGTCGACCAGTTTAGGTTGTCGTGGTTAGGGTTGAACCAGGGCCTAAATGGCCCAGATTTCATAAAATTAAATAAAATCTAATCATACGAACAAAATTTATTCTATGATATATAAATAAAGGCATAACCCCTCACTTGTCTTCTTATATTTTCCAATCAAAGTAGCGAAGCTCTTTACTTCTCTACTCCACATATTACTAAAAAGTATAAAAATAAAATATTTAGGGCGTATGTGTATTGGAGAAGGGTGAAAACAAAAGAGAAGCAAAGGAGGGGTAAATCAATTCTACGAAAGAGGTAAAATGTAACGACCCAGAATTTTATTGATTAAATTTGGGATTATTTAATTTATTTTAAATATTCAAGTAATGTATTTAATAACTAAATTGACTTTTAAATTCATAACTAATAATAAAAAATTATTTTTTAAAGTCTGTTTACGTAAATAAATAGTTCAATGGAAAACTGTAATTATAGCCAGAAATTGTTTTTCGGATTTCAACCTTTTATCGAACTACTAAATTGTAAAAGATTGTAATATCTTTAGATATCTATTTAAAACAACAATTTTGATTAAGATAAGAAAATTATATTTTGAAAAGATAGAAAGAATAAAATTAAAATATATTTAAAATTTAAATTATGAAGTGATGGGTTGATAATTTCAAAGATACCATAAGTAAACAAGTGTACAAAAAGGTACTAACCCATTCTATTAGCCTCCATGCTATTAAACAAAGTACAAAATCACCTTAATATCTACTAATTATCCTTTGGATAATATAATGACTCTGAAAGTGAGGTGATAGGCATCTTGAACAAAAAAATGGGTTAGCTTAGTGTGAGGACCCGTTTCTTCGACTCCTAGAAATCGACACTAATACATCTTCGGTATTCACGTGCCGTAAATCCAAGTGCCAGAGAAGCGGATTCTCAAGGGTAAGAAAGAAAAATAAAGACAGAACATAACCTCACATATGTTATTTCAACATAATTTTGACAGCGGAAATCAAAATACATTTACCAGAGTTAAACATGGACAGTTAAAATTCTTGTCCTTACAAATGCGGAATACAATACTACTCAAGAGCGTGGTTGAAATAGACAAAAATCTTCAAAAAATCTTCTAACTCCATGCTTCGAGCTCTATCTATATTTCGTCTAAACTAATCTGACTACTAGGCTGCCCGGGGAAAATTAGGGCACCCAGAGTTTAAGGAAAAATAACACCGGATCAGTCATGGGCTTGGTGTGAGAATTCAAAATACGCGCTTTGAAAATAAAAAGGTATCTCATAAAACCACGCCACACATAAACATGGAATGAGTTTTTACATTATGATAACCAAAACATTTTACGTCAAAATACTTGATATTATTTTTGATGACATATTTTTGAAAACATTCGCAAGTAAACTTATTAATCTTATTCAAAATTATTACGTTGATTAAATTCCAGCATACCACCATGTAATACAAGGATTTATACATCTAAAATCTTAGGGGCTCTTATTGTGGAATGAGTTTCCATACAAATGACCAGGTGAAGGGACTATCTTCCAGCAATACATCATTAAAGGAATGTACCGAGGTCAACAGAACATCTGCACCTCTACCAATACAAGACCGGCATACCTTTCCTTAGATGGTACCGAATATGTCATCATCCCGGTCGTTACCGACCTATCCGAGATGTCTCTTAGCATACGCCACAATAATTTAAAGCCGAACGTCATAGCGGGTAGAAATTTATCTAGAAGGGGATGATCATACCCTAATGGTTGCGAACCACATAACCTTGCTGCATCTACCATCTTTTGGTCATTTCCAAGTGTGGGGCTTGAGGTAACGATTACCTTTCACTTTACACATCATCTTTCTTAGAATGCTATACTGCCATTCCATTGATCTCTATTGACTTCTACAAACATACAATCTCCGAGCTCATACGTTTTAGAGAAGGGTGTTAAGCTAAGAGAAGTTGCCTTCTCTGCCACCAAATAGATGCATGTTAATAAAAGTCAACGATGAAATCTCAAGTATGCATTGTCAGACTTCCATCCATACAAGTTCGTTCTGGGACTGAACGAAACCGAAGGCACTCTCCTACCACATTCTGTTGGGAATTAACCCTAGGATTAGTAGCAAGAAGTCCTTACAACAAAGATCTTAAATGAAAAATTATTGCCACATAATATGATATGGGAAATTTCCCTTGAGGGTCACTGACAAGTTGCCCTACATTGCATCTTCCATAGATATCTTCATGTTTCACTTCGAATATGTAAATTGGTTCGAAGTGGTCTTCGGATAGGAATTATCCAAATCCGACCCCAGTTCCTCTGAACCAATCATCGATAAAAGAGGTCAAGTAAATAGGGAATCATTTTTTAATTGATTAAGTTCTTTTATCGAAATCTCTTTCGGAGATATATATTTTAAAAAATTCTTTCCGGTATATACGAAAATATTAAACCTCTCTTATAAAATCCTTTAATAACTTTTAAACCCTTTTTACTAAGAATAAACTCGAAATCATTTCATTTTTCATTTAGGAAGAAATTGATCCAAGTAAACCAAATTCACCATTCCCATCGTTGGGCCAGCCTAAATAGCCAGGGAGAACAGGAAACTGATTTTCCAAACTCAAGCCTAGACACTATCTCTCCGACACACGTAAGGTGATCAGGTTATTTGATCGACCCTAAATCTTTAATCATTCCAAAATTTCTTCAAATCATCTTTAAAATACTTTATAAACCATTTAAAAACAATTATAAAATATTAGAAAAGAATTTTTAAGTTTAAAACTATATTTCAAAAGTTATAGAAAAGTGCTGCGGAAAGTGCTTTTTAGCTATATTGATCAAAATGACTTTTAATTATTTTAAAATCCATTTTTATTACTCAAATCACTTTTAAAACATGTATATACGATTTATTAAAAAAATTAAACAATTTTAAAACAAATTTTTCAAAGAAATCAATATTGGATTCCAAACTGCAACATCGGGATTTTTCAAAATGCTTGTTTGACTTATATTTCAAAATCCACTTATCGAAATGTCAATTTTCTTACTTCATTAGAAAAATATGGATATAATAGTTCGGAAAATTCTTATCTCAAAGAATTCCGTGCTAAATTCCAACTTCTACACTTATTGACTTTTATAGCGCAAAATCGTGAACTACCGTTACGCGATGCGCTTATTTTTAACTAAATTTTCTATTTCTTTTCAAACTTCACCAAAACATTTTTAAATATTTACAAAACATTTCAATACATTTTAAACCATTTTTAAGATGTTTAACAATTCCATACACACCATTTCAATAATTCAAGGAAAGTGATTTCCTTTGTATTTATCGACGTGTATATCCGTGACATGCATATATATATATTCAACATTCATATGAAAGCAACCAAACTTGATGATCAAATCATATTAAACATCCATTTGCAAACATCATATCATCATTTAAAATATAATATGGTAGTTTAGGAGTTCTCACATTGATTTCCTATCGAAAAAAGGCTATAGCTTCACTAACTCACGATCCGAGCTCACGAACCCCAACATCTTACCCCCTAGTGTGCTCAGCCATTCCATGCCAAAAGTGGTGCTCGACCAAGCATGGGAAATGAGGTGTAGGAATTTGGATTATTATTGAATTTACCAAAAACTAGACCTAAAAATAAGTCCTATTCTCTCGGGTTTTTGGACACTCAACTCCCTAATTTGGAAATATGGTCAACATGAAAGTTGTATAAAATTCTTTTATCTATGGTTTCTAGAAAAGAATCATCTAATTTTGATTAGTTATAAGGAAGTTATGGCCAAGAGAATAAGAGGTATTCTCGGATTCGAAAAAAAGCCTAAAAATGCACTGTAAAAAAGTGGTATTTTGACATAGTTAGAATAAAACTAGTAGAAGTGCTAAACATGCTGCCACTGGAATTTTACATGGTTTTAAAAAAATTACTTCATTTAGATATGTTTTGGTGGAGTTATTCTCGAATGAAAATGAGGTATTTTCGCCCATTAAAACTGGGCTCGAAAATGTTTTGGAGAAAATGGAATTTTGAGCATAGCTAGCTTTAATATGAGAAGAAGTGGTAAACTAGAAAATTGTAGCCACTGAAATTTTGAATGGTTTCAAAAGTATAGTTTTCTCATTTCGATCGGATATGAGGAAGTTATGCTAGAGTGAAGAAAGTGAAAAAATATGATGAGAGGGTGGGCAATTTATAGCCAAAGGAAGAGCGTAAAGAAATCCATATACACATCGTCAATTCATGGCTTCTCTAATATGCCTTCCTCCTCCCTAGGCCAGCAAACCTTCCCCCATGTGCCCATCACTTCCATCCATTTCATGTATGCACAAGCTGACTTATGTAAGCTTAAGGAGGAAGCTTACTTAAAATATCTTTGATTTTTGTATTATGTATTTATAAGTGTATAAGTATATATGTATGTATACATATGTTAATACGCGTGTTAGTGGATGCATTTGTATGTTACATATATGTACATGACATATAAACAACGTTGCATTGATTCCGAACAACTTTCGTTCGATAAACCATTGCTAATCGGAGAACCATTTCCCAGTCACTTTTTCACTTATACTTTAACGTACATATATTTGTAAACAAAATTTAAAAATAAATTTCTTATCATTTTCAATGAATTAAAATGATCATATTTGATTTATAAAACTGTACAAATTAATATTAACAATTATTTACGAAAATTGCTATTATACCGATAAAGCAATATCGATTTTTCTTTATATTTTCAAATCAAATATACCTCTTTATAAAACTATTATAATAATTTATTATCACTTTATAACTATTCAAAATGAAGATAACCTTTTTAAAATCATTATTTGATTAATTATAATAATCATTTAATCACTAAATCTCAATTTAATTTATTAAACCAATTATCATATTTAAGGGCATTACTAACAATGTTTAAAAACACATTTTATTTTCAAAAATAAATAAATATATTTTATTTCATATTCTTGTTTAATTATAAAAATAAATATATGTATCCAGCTTCGTGCATGACGTTTTATGATTATAGAGCTGGTTATTTATAAAACAATTTTTAGCCATTTTATCGATTTAGATTTCGAGGAAATATTTTTGTAAATATTTATTCAAAATAAAATTACAATTACTTATTATCACTCAAAACAATATTATTTATAATATCAACCTTTTATTTGAGTAGATTTAAAAATAAATATAATTTATCAAAGTGATAAATTTATGGGTCGTTTCACTTAGGCTAGAAGGAATAAGAATTACCTTGTTATAAAATCAATTCGACATCCCTCATTTTGCTTTTATTTTTCCTTCTTCTCTTTTCCTTTTTCCTTCTTCTTTCTTTTTCCTCCATTCATGCCTTCATAGTAAAACAAAAAATCAGTAAACCTTTTCTGCTTTTCACCAAGCTATTCATAAAAAAAGGAAAAAAAATCTATAAACCCAAAAACAAAAGGGCAGTAACTTCAAAAATCAAGATACCTCTATCCATTGAAATTTAGCCAAAATGACCAATACAAAAGTAATTCAATATCGCATCTAGTATTTTATAAAAATAGGAATGTGCTGTTTCGTCAAGCTTGGTGGTTATGATGGCTCCAAAACGGCAAAGGGAAGAGGTTTTTGTTAAATTTTAAGTTCAAAATTAAAAATCAAATATTTTAGTGGAATTAAAATCAAGAAATCAATTTTTTCGAGTTTTTTTGGGTGAGTGTTTCGATATGGCATGATTTTGATGGGTATAGTGGTCATAAGGAAGAAGTGGCTAGTTATGCAAAGGATGGGTTAAGCTGGGGTTTGGATTTTGTTTTGATCGAGAAGGTATTTAGTGAATTTGAGTTTTAATTCAAGTTCGGGATGTCAATTGGCATTGGCAACGAGAATCTGTTGGAGCTCGACTTGTTTTTGTGGAATGCGACATTTTTTAGGTCAAAGTGGAGCTTTAGGTCGGGCTTCGAGTGAAGTGGCCATACTCGAAGTGATAGGGGAAACGTGGAGAGAAGGAGATGGAGGGTCATTTGGTGGAGCCGGTTCATCAAATCAAGTGTCGGTTGTGGTGTGCACATGCACCACCATGCAAAAATTCTGGCTTCAGGAATTTAAAAAATAATGAAGAAGGAGGGAAGGAGAAGAAGTAGGGGGAAGAGGCTGGGTAGGTTGGAGATTGTTGGGCCAGGCTTATTTTGGTTTATGGGTGAGAATCTCATTTTAAATATGTTTATTATTTTATAAAGGTATTGGTTAGACAAAAAAATTCATAGCTTGCTCGTATGACATCCATTTTGCATGTGGATTTTTGTGTTGTACTCATATTGATGAGTACAACGTCGTAAGGTAGCATATTGACAGTTTTAGCTAAGTATAAAATTATGACATATAAAACTGATTGGAATTTAATGGCGCTATTCTAAATAATAATGATGTTAAATTTACATACACTAAATCAGTTATATTTATTTGGCGAAATAAAACGCTGTTAAGTTAAACTAGATTGAATAGATTTGTTAACCCAAAAAATGGATCAACGCCCTGGATTGAGTGCGAAAGCACCAACGTTTTTCTTACAGAGCAATACTATAGAGAATAAATATCTAAAAAGCAGAAATAGAAAGGAGACAAGAAGATCTTTGTAGTGGTTCGGCTGTTAATTAAGCCTACGTCCACTTTATAGTTTTTATTATTGAGTGATTGCTGTTACAAAGTTAATTGGATCACGGAGTTCTTGAATATCCTTAGTTAGATTAAGTCCCTAATGCTGGAGTTCACTGGAGAATCACAGTGAACCCTTTGGATGGCTGTTGTGAGGGAGGTGAAGGGTGAAGAAAGCTTTCTACAACGTTTCAGCAACCAGTCTGGAGGATCCCCTTTATGTTGCATCTATGAGAGTATTTATAGAGGTTGAAGAGTTACCGGGCCAAGCCTATTTTCCAAATGCTTGTAGATAATCATGCGAAGGCACATTGGAAGTTTCGCTGCGATCCGAGCTAAAATGATGGATCGCTAGCGATCCATAGGCTATGGATCGCTAGCGACCCATAGATTAGGCTCGTCTTCAAGCCAATGCCTTAGTATTCTTCCTTTGCTTTGTCCCATGAATAAAGCAGCGACCTGGATGAAATGTATGGCAATCCATGGTATATCGCTAGTGATCCATATACTTAGCCTCTTTTTGGACTTTGCCTCCTGGATAGCCTTTATTGTCTTTTGTTGATGTTGTTCATGTGGTTTCGCAGCACGTTGCCTTGTTTTAATGACAGTTTGCTTACTAGTTGTATTTGGCTGCTAATTAGATGAGACGAATGCTTGTCTCTTGATTTAACTAGCTCGGAATCTCCCCAACTTAGCCTTTGTTCCTAGAATACACATTGGATCATGATGCAAGAAGATCGATGGACCCATGAGCACATGCTATGGATTGCTGGCGATCCATGTCCTTAGTGAATTTACTATCTTCTCTTCTGATTTCCTTTTGCTTGTTGTTCTAGTCCTTTGGTTGGCTTTTGAGCTATTCTGACTCGATCAAGTTGTTCCGACTTCTTTTGGACTCTGCTGGGTTAACTCGGATAACATTTTACCATCAGAGTACGTCTTCGTTGAAAACAAGGCATGCTCTGAAAGTAATCGCTTTTCAGTTTCTACTTGTCAAGTTCCAAGTAGTCCTGTTAAAGCCACACAAATTTGACTTTTGCTATTCCGTTGCTTGTTAGGTTTTGACCTGGACTGCCATTGCTTGTCATAACGACCAAAATTTTACTCTATAGCTTCACAACCTGCCTTAAAGTAGTATATGGACTTCGCTAGACAAGTTTGAGGTCGATCACTAGCAACTTGATGGATCGCTAGCGATCGTAGTCGATAGATCGCTAGTGATCCAATTACTTAACTTTTTTTTCATGCAACTCTTCTAATTTAATGCTTTGAGCCGACCCGTCTTAGTTCTTACTTGGTTCTCGCAACCCGATCTTCCAACTTCTTATGATTCGAGATACCTTCAGCGATTTGATCCAAGTTTGACCAAGTCCAAACTCCAATCGACCCATCAACACCGCCAATCAACTTCTTCTTCGTTGACTCCAGAACCTCGCCGCCGTCGCAATTTCTACCACGCTAAATCTTAGTTCCTTTGTTTGTTCCCTTGGATCGCCGTCGATCCATTGTATTTAGCTCGTTGATTCAAAAACTTTGACCGTCTTTATGTTTGGATCGTTGATTGAGAACTCCAACCATCTTTGTGTTTGGATCGCCAATTGAGAATTTCGACCATCTTCGTGTTTTGACCATTAATTATGACGCTCAACGGAGTTGTATTCGTGATGTTAGTCGTGGAAAATCCAAGTTGATTGCGATTTCCCGGAAGAAGATAGTAAACCAAGTCTTGAGTTCTATACGGAACCGCATTCAGGTTTTGTCCCAGCGCTTGACATACTTTGTTGTCTTCATCCCAAGAATCAAAATTGACTTGCACCAAGCTATGCTGATGACACTATGCGATGTACCGCGAATTGGCCCTAGTCCTTCTAGAGGATTTGGATTAGTTTTATTTTCTTTTGCACGCCCGGTGTACCTATACTGGGAAGAACTTTCCACATCGCTTCGGATAATGGATCCATCATCGATCATTGATCGATAACGGGTAAGTGTAGAAGAAGCAATTCTAAGAAGAAAATGATATGGGAAGTCCTTTTCTTTTTCCACCGTGAGCGAACTATCTACACATGGTAAAGCGTTCGTAGTGTTCAGGACACCAAGTTCAACCCCCCGTAGATAACACACCGCACTTGTCCCGGTACATACTTGAAATCTGACGTGTCAGCATGAATAAATATTTCTTCACAATTCAAGTGTTGTTAGGGAATTCTTAGTTTAGAGTATAATTACTTGACCATTTTGGACGTAAGACCTGTTGTTTAGAATGAAATACCCGTCTTCTTGTAGTAAGTCCAGCGGAGGAAGTCACTCTCTAAGGCTGAATTGTGGTCTACTGCTCCTTCTTCTTCCGCCTGGCAGGCTGAGTACGGCTAACAATTCCCCATCGGTCCAGTCTTGGATCGAACTCCTTCTAACATCAGAGTTCTTCTTAATCCGCCGGAGAGAGCTTCTTCCGTGATCTCTGCCAAATTTTTGCACAACATCTGCTTGTAGTATGGCATCTCAGAGGAAGACGTGCGCCTCCCAAAGAAGAATGAATTTGCTCATATGCCGCCTTCGGGATATACTGCTTGTCATCGGTATACGTGCCAAAACAGAGTAGTGCCCCCCTTCAACGATTTCTTGAGAGAACCCTCTCGAATTTGGGAATCATCCCATTCTAGATCCACCCCAATAGATACGCTATCTTAACTTGCCTGCACGTTCTTTTTATGTGAAAACTCAACCATGCTCCGAGCTTCGACGAACTGAGATATTTTCTCTCGTTGAAAAGAAGAGACAAGTGTCCATTTTTGGTTGTGATTGAGGCTCAGAGAAACCGTAAAATCGTGTTACAACTGCAGAGTAATTTTTCTCAATTCAAGATTCAATACTTCTTTGTTAGATGTCCTGAGGGGTTCAATCGTCTTTGGACAACGGGGGGGGGGGGGGGGGAGGGGGTTAAGTTTACTTCCATACTTATTGAGTTCCGAAATGTCGCTATGGAATTTCTAACAAGTCCACTACTTCCTATAGTTATCCTGAGGACGAACAAAGTCTTGTCTCTTGACAAAACTTTTCATACCCTGAAGGCTGTAGATGCTATGGAAAGATCAATCAAATTCTTGTTAACGAATGAAAGCTTGCTTCTGTACGGACTGTTGCTATCTAGGGAGACCTGAGTCCCAGTTGAAGTCCCATTCCCTACTCGTTCCAGGATACGCACACGATCTACTTCTTCATCTCATGGTTCCAAAGAAGGTGCTTTTGAAGAAAGGGAGGGCTTGTCCGGTGAGTTAGCCAAAGAGACTAGCGAGTGAAAAATATTGCGACTGAGGCCAGTTACTCGGCTAGAATGCCCCCGATTCTGGAAGAAGAGGATGAAGCTTTTAAATAGAGAGAAGGCAAGGACGCGATAGCAACTAAAATGGAGAAGGGTGAAATTGAGAGCAGTAGTGATGAATCCTCCTCCAGTGATGATTACATTTCCATACAGGTTCCGATGATGGAGATTCTGAATCATGCGGCGATAATCCGGGGATGAGTCCCATTGTCCCAAGCTCTCCTTTGCTAGAGAAGCAATAAAGATGATGCTCCAGAAGTCGGACGACGTTGGGATTCCCCGATTAATGATGCCGGCGTAGACATCGGAGATTTGAGCAATGCATACATCGATTTTGACGCACTCATGGGTGAAGATTTCAGATTTGAAGAAATGCCTCCTCATCCAAGCCATGTTGCGCCTGAAATCGGACCGATTCCCTCCATGATGGTTGCCCGATCTAGTTTGTGACGTCGTTTTAGGTCGTCCCTCAAACACATTGCACGTTTCACTAGGGTTACACTCACTCACACACATATTTTTCATGCCTATTCTCCATTACTTAGGCTCTTTATCTATTCTTCATGTCAGGTACCATGAGAAGATGTGGTCTCTACGACGATCTTGAGAAATTCACCGACTCTCAATGTTGGTCGAAACGATCCTCCAGTCGTCATCGACCTCGCGAAACAAAGGAGGAATGGAGAAGAAGAAAGGATTTAAAAGATGAAGCTCGTCACCGAGACGAGAGGAAACGGGGTCGAGTGTATAAAGGCAGTTATGAGAAATGAAAGACTTTCGATGAGCGAGAGAAGCCGCCTAAAAAGTCAAAAATCAATCGCAGTTCTCATTCTTCGGAACAATAGGTCTTCGCTCCGACACCAGCTTCAATCGGTCCTAAAATTCCGATTTATTCTGTCCATGTCCCATCTTCATATCAAGTTCCATCATCTTATATGGTGCTTACCCCCGGTTCTTCATGGCCCCACCGGAGATATGCTTATGTTCTTCCGTCTGGTCCTCCAAGGCTTGAAGCAATGCTCACCGGGTGGTTTTTAAGGGGGGTTAAATTTGATCACGATCTTCATCTAGTTCGCAAAGATACATACATGCCCCACCTTAAGGCAATCCAGAGTGATTTAGAGCAAGCCGAGGGGTGGGAAAATTTATGCAAACAGCTAGTGGACACGA
Source organism: Allium fistulosum (assembly GCA_030737815.1). Taxonomy (NCBI): domain Eukaryota; kingdom Viridiplantae; phylum Streptophyta; class Magnoliopsida; order Asparagales; family Amaryllidaceae; genus Allium; species Allium fistulosum. The sequence goes on from JASFAW010000014.1 coordinate 16,147,119, forward strand.
AGCTCAATAACTACCAAGAAATCCTCTCCTTTGAATGGTAGAATGATGACTTCGAAAAAGCGTTGGTGGAATGCAATGCCAGAGTCAAAGAGCTGGAAGAATAAAGTGGCGCGGCGCTTCGAGAAAGCAAGGACAATTCCGCTTGTTAAAAGAGCTAAAAGAGGTGCGTGCGAAGATCGAGATTGTCCTAAGAGATGAAACTAAGAATGCGCATGCCGAAGAAATTAAGTTGCGAGGAACTTGAAGCTCGCATTACGATCATCAAAGCCTAGAGGAAGATCATTTCCGACCACGACAAGATCGTAGAAGGGCATAATAAAACGATAGCGAAATATGAAGAAGTTGTGAAGTCATGTGATAAGACCATCTCCGATCTGGCCGAGACAAGCGCCATGCTCCAGGATCGAGTTTTTCAGTTTGGCGCTGATAAAATGCATGTCGAAGTTGAAAAGGCCGCCGTTACGGCAGATTTTTTGGAGCTTCAGAAAACCTTTGAGAGAAAGATAAAGAAGATGGATGAGACCATCTTAAACTTTTATGTCAACTCTCTCTTGCACCAGGGGAGTCTCATTTAGTTAGGCCCGAAATTCTCATGCGCTATGGTTTGGGAGGAAATTTTGACCCGTTTCTGTGATAGCGGGGATGTTTACACCAAGCGAGAGCTAGAGAACGCCTATCTTAATGAAGAATCAAAGAAAGCATTGCTAGACGGTGAGAAGATTTTTCGAATTGAAAGGGAAAAGGAAGATGTCGATGCTGCCACGGTACCAACTACCGAAGCGTCACAGGAGCCTTTCATTTCTAGTCCAGGCGAATCATCGAGGCAGCCCCGCGATCCTCGACATGTTCTAGGCTGAACATGCCCCGAAAATTTCTAAAATTTAATTTTTGGCCAAATTTATTCTTTACTTAATTTCGGTAAAATTTAATTTTACATTATTAAGTTTTACCCGATTGTGACATTTAGTTTACACTAATTTTCTTTTTCAAAACTATATCAGTTTGGACTGCACATGTTATTCTTCTTTGTAACCTTGTTCAACTCACGATAATCCACACATAACCTCAAAGAACTATCCACCTTAGTCACAAATACAACAGGTATGCCCCAAACGAATCCTTTCTTTAGTTGATCATTCACTTGCACCTCTAACTCATTCTGCTCTCTAGGTGCCATATGCCTCAATGGCACCACTATGGGCCTGGCTCCATCCACTAACTAGATCAGAAACTTAATCTCCCTATGCAGCGGCAATCCTGTCACTTCGTTGAAGACATCAGGGTACTCTCTTGTGATAGGCATAGATGATAATCCTTCCTATGGAATCTCAAGCGAATATAGAAAGCTAACTAATACCCCCATCCTCTAGTAAGTAGTGTATCATTACCATTCGCTCTTCCATATTCCTAATTGTCACCTCTAGCTTCTCATAATCCACAACAGCCGCATACCTCTTAAGCCAATCCATTCCCAAAATAATCCTAAACCCAGAATAATTAAGAATAAAGCAATCACAAGCAAAAGAACATCCGTGACTCGATAATACTAAGCCATGACAAATCATACAATAACTAGTAGATCCTAAGAAATCCGATCCTTTGGAGTAGCAATGGTAACAACATTCCAACAATTCATTGCTCGACCATATAGTTGTCTTAAATCAAGCTTCTTCTTCATGGCATCTTCCACATCCATATCCTTGAAAATGAATTCACAAATATCTATCCAATCTTATTCAATAGCTGATTCTGTTCCCAACAATGGCTTCCTTCCAAGAGTAGAATAATCCTTGCAAACCTTGGCGAAGTTTACATTAGGCACTTGCAAAGAAGCACCACCACCTAAAGCCATACCAAGAGTTGTTTGGGCTCTCCTCACCAGTGAAGCCACCATTGCATCGAACATGGCTTGAAAATCAGATGTAGCAGCTCTCGATCCTAATCCCTCTTCCACTTCTGAGTTATTCCTAGCAGCATTCCTTATGTTCTGATTCATTCTTATTTGTAATAAGAAAGATTAGCCTCATTCCAATAAAAGATGTAATGTAAACAAGTGCATACTATACTATGAAATATTACTATATAGCATAATATTTTTATTAACAAGTATGTGTTATCCCACCTTTTGGCAAAGCCGAGATACCCAAAAATTAACTGAAAATCAATGATTACTAGTCATGAATATCGATTGTGCATTGCAGGTTCACCATGGATATCAATGAATTTTGTCCGAGTCCGGATCGGGCTACAATTGACAAGACAGGACAAGCAAAGCCATAAAAGCCAGCGTTTCAAATTTCAGGTTAATTGGAGTTCGTATGGATGAGATATGATCGATACAAGGTAGAGAAATATGTTGTTCGTATCCATCAAAGAGTCGAGGGGATGGTCTATTCGAATCCATCAAGTCTTGCTTTGTTTGAATCCATCAGTAAAGCCCGTGTTCGAATCCATCCTGCTACATCAACTTCGCATCGATCAACTGGAGCTCATTCTGATCGATACGAAGAAGGCCTTCATTCGGATCCATGTGCGTTGATGTGTTCAAATCCATCGAGTCAGAAAGACCTGGGTCGACACGATAATCTTGGATGCGAACACGGCGAAATACTCGGGGCGACTCGATCAAACCGGAGTGAAAAGCGGATCGACATGGAGAACGCACACCACGTCAACCTGCTAGCACATGCCACCATCGATTCGAACAGATCGATTCGAATTGATCGATTCAAACAGGATGAACAAACGAAGAACGCGATTTCGAATCGATCATAACTTGAGATCTACAAGTCCAAATGCAATGAAATTTTCACAGGAGCTTACATACATGTTGATGAGTGTTCTCACCAAATTTCAACTCCATCGGATGAGTTCTTGATCGATTCGAATGGAGTACGAATCGATCCTGGAACGGGCCCCAATTTCCTGAGGCCGGGAATGTGGACCCCCTCACGTGCCAGAAGTAGTCTCCCTAAATTTAGGCGAAATATCAGCCTCCTACACCTATAAATAGAGCCCCAGGTCATTCAGGAAAGGGGATCTTGATTCTGAAGCGCCCAGACTCTACCGGATTCAATTCTACACTTCATCATTGCTGTTAAACTCGAATTTCTTCATTGTAATCGCTGTAATCAACTGTAATCAGCAAAGATAATCAATAAAAAGATAAATCTTTGAAGTGGACGTAGGCCGGAGATAGCCGAACCACTATAAATCTCGTGTTTCTGTTCATTATTTCTGAATTGTGATATTCTGTTGGCTTAGATCTGAGATTTGTGTTTGAATATTTGCTAATTTGTATTCATACACTGGTGCTTTCACAATATTTGGGGTTTGTGACCAATTTTGGCGCAAACACTTCGGTGCTTTCATTGAGAAGAACTAGCACCCGCTTCACCAGATTCAAAGTTTAGATTTGAAAGTTTGAAGGATTCAAATTGACTCGACAATGACTCGACAAACAAGACAAAGAGATGAGAGAAGCCAACAGGGAGGAAGTCAAGAGGCATCCTCTGGTGCTGGAGAAGGACAAGCTTCGATTTACATCACCAGAGATGAAATGGAAGCTATAGCAAATTCATTGCAAGAGAGGATGATGAAGACTCAGCAAGAGATGCTGCAGAATTTTTTCGAGCAGATGAGGGTAGCAAATGTGCAAAACGTTGGACCAACCACAGCAGCTGCAAGTGCGGGCAAGGAGTCAGGATTACGGAAACCAATGAAGGTCAGGTTCAAGGTCAGAATGCAGATCCAGAAGGAAATCAACAAGGACTTGGGGGCATACCCTCAGGATCTGATGCTGGAAGGCCTACAGATGGAGCTCAACAAGCTGGAGCCAACGTGATGCTAACGGGCCACACGAAGAGTACATACCAGAATACCCTTCAAGACCAAGAGGGCAACCCCAGGATGGAGATGAAAAGATGGCTGGATTAGTCCGACGACTGATGAGAGGAGGATTGTCCAATCGAGGACTAGAGGAAGTTAGTCGGAGTCCGTTCACCCCGAATATCATGAATGCAAGGAACCCTCCAAAGTTCAAACTGCCTATGTTGGATCCTTATGACGGGAAGTCAGATCCAATGATGCATATTACTCGATACATCAGGCACATGGAAGTGTTGGGGGCATCCGAGGAAGTGATGGCTCGATGCTTCCCTCTATACTTGTCAGATTTGGCTGCACTTTGGTTCAGGCAATTAGAAACCGGATCGATCAGAACATGGGGAGAGCTTGTAGATTGCTTCATGAGACAGTTTGACGTGACCCAAGAGTGTGATGACTTTGGCATCGATAAAGCAAAGAACTGGAGAGTCCATAAAAGACTTTCTGCTACGATTTAATGCAACGGTGGCTTCTGTAGATCGCCCGGATCCATCGATGATTTTGATGGCAGTAGTGGCAGGAGTTGGGGAAGGCACCGAATTCAAAGATTCTTTGGCGAGCGACCCACCGCAAGATCTTGGAGAGTTTTACCATGAAGCTGAAAGATTCATTCGATTAGAAGAATCACGAGCTGAGAGGCAGGAAATAAACGCTGTACAAGGCGAAGGAACCACCAGGGAACAACCCAGGGTGGACAAAGGAAAGAGAAAGCAGGATGACACACATGATGGTCCTGATAAACGGAAGAAATTCCGAGAGCCCAAATTCAGGCAATACACAGATTTGGCGGCAAGCCTGGAACGAATTTACACTGAAACTCGGGGGCAACTCCCCTATCGAAAACCACCCAGGAGAGATCCCACAGAGCGGGAGCGTAGAACCGGAAAATATTGCCTATTCCATGAGCTGGATGGACACACAACCGACGAATGCCGCCACCTAAAGGATGAGGTGGAAGAACATGCCGGGAGTGGTAGATTTCCATAATATGTCAGAGAACGGGCATCAGCGGTAAGGCCCGAACAACTACCGCCTCCACCTAACAGAAACGATCCTGGATCGGGATCACGACTCGTCATCAACTGGTTAAAATGGCAAGGGCCAAGTTCAAGATTTGGACTTCGGTCAAATAATTTCATTAGATTTGCTTTCAGAATAAACGGCTACTCCACTTACTCATGTACGGGAACCAGAGAGATCCCTAGGCATGCTCTGAGATGGAGATAGACCGATTTGCCCGGAGAGGCAATGTTTAGTTTTTTCCTGATGTTTGAGATTGAACATCTAGGACCTGAATTTAATAAATAAACTTGAATTTCTTAAAATAAACCTTTGATCTAAGAGTTAAAGGATGAGTATTAAATACCAATACAAAAATAATCGCTTTATGACCCTACCCAGAGAGACGGGGTCCGGAGTGCAAGAAGTGGGTTGCTTCGCCGGAGAGCGTCAGGATCGACACACTTAACGTCGTTTCCCATTCACCGAAGAGTGATCAGATCGGAATTCGATAAGAGCCCAGAGAGGCTATGATCGGCCCACGATTTAGGCCATGACATTGCTTAATGTTCAGATACACTGAACCGGAGTGCAAGAAGTGAGTCGCTTCGCCGGAGAGCGACAGGATTGACTCACTTAACGCTGTTTCCTCTTCACCGGAGAGTGACAGGATGGGATCCAGCAGGAGCCCGGAGAGGCTACGATCGGTCCAGAACGACCAAGACATCGCTTTACGCCCTAACTGGGGCCAGAGTGCAAGGAATAGAAAGCAACGCCGGAGTGCAATAGGATCTTTCTATTCGATCGCTAAGTCTGGAATGGGCTTGGCAAGGGTCCGGAGTGACCATCGATAGCACAGAGAGACTGTAGAATTTCATTCTTAACTTCCACTGGAAGAAATTGATAACGGTTCGACTTCGAACAGCCATGGACTTGATTGAAAATGCTATAAGCTCTGAATAAAACATGAACTCACTGCATTCAATTTGAGACTGATCAAAACACACATTTTACCAAAAGGCATGTTTTGGGGGGCAAAGTGTTATCCCACCTTTTGGCAAAGCCGAGATACCCAAAAATTAACTGAAAATCAATGATTACTAGTCATGAATATCGATTGTGCATTGCAGGTTCACCATGGATATCAATGAATTTTGTCCGAGTCCGGATCGGGCTACAATTGACAAGACAGGACTAGCAAAGCCATAAAAGCCAGCGTTTCAAATTTCAGGTTAATCGGAGTTCGTATGGATGAGATATGATCGATACAAGTTAGAGAAATATGTTGTTCGTATCCATCAAAGAGTCGAGGGGATGGTCTATTCGAATCCATCAAGTCTTGCTTTGTTTGAATCCATCAGTAAAGCCCATGTTCGAATCCATCCTGCTACGTCAACTTCGCATCGATCAACTGGAGCTCATTCTGGTCGATACGAAGAAGGCCTTCATTCGGATCCATGTGTGTTGATGTGTTCGAATCCATCGAGTCAGAAAGACCTGGGTCGACACGATAATCTTGGATGCGAACACGGCGAAATACTCGGGGCGACTCGATCAAACCGGAGTGAAAAGCGGATCGACATGGAGAACGCGCACCACGTCAACCTGCTAACACATGCCACCATCGATTCGAACAGATCGATTCGAATTGATCGATTCAAACAGGATGAACAAACGAAGAACGCGATTTCGAATCGATCATAACTTGAGATCTACAAGTCCAAATGCAATGAAATTTTCACAGGAGCTTACATACATGTTGATGAGTGTTCTCACCAAATTTCAGCTCCATCAGATGAGTTCTTGATCGATTCGAATGGAGTACGAATCGATCCCGGAACGGGCCCCAATTTCTTGAGGCCGGGCATGTGGGCCCCCTCACGTGCCAGAAGTAGTCTCCCTAAATTTAGGCGAAATATCAGCCTCCTACACCTATAAATAGAGCCCCAGGTCATTCAGGAAAGGGGATCTTGATTCTGAAGCACCCAGACTCTACCGGATTCAATTCTACACTTCATCATCGCTGTTAAACTCGAATTTCTTCATTGTAATCGCTGTAATCAACTGTAATCAGCAAAGATAATCAATAAAATGATAAACCTTTGAAGTGGACGTAGGCCGGAGATAGCCGAACCACTATAAATCTCGTGTTTCTGTTCATTATTTCTGAATTGTGATATTTTGTTGGCTTAGATCTGAGATTTGTGTTTGAATATTTGCTGATTTGTATTCATACACTGGTGCTTTCACGATATTCGAGGTTTGTGACCAATTTTGGCGCAAACAGTATGCTCCCTCCTTTAGCGTATACTCTCGACTTGCTTCGGTTAACTCGTAATCAAAGCTCTGATACCAAATGTGATGACCATCCCATACCACCTGCACATCAATGACCTAAAAGAGCATTGTAGCCATGTCGGGCTGATATTGAACGATCATCAAGATTGAATTTTAAAGCAGAAAACCTACTGCATATCTCACAGCGCACGATTAAATATAACATCGCATGGATAAAATATAATATAGAAAATATACAACAGATTATAATGAGCCATAACAAATGAAAATAATATCTTTACTAAATCATGAGTTATGGTAGACACGTCATAATATCTCAGTATAACATTTCCTCACTATACCCCTCAGAGTATATAGAAACAAACAACGGAAACTACAACTATAGAGTAATAAACCATAACTTCTCTAATCTCTTTCTTCGTATGGCAACTGTGGCTCCAAACATATTACCTAATCTACTAATTTAAGAGTACCCAAGATGATAAGAGGAAACATAAAACCTTGGGTCAGATAACAGTCTGATGTGAGCGGTAAATAACTATCGAAAGCTATATTAGAAAATATGGTACTAGATAGGTACAAAAAAACATACCTGACCTACCACTGCAACCAAAGAGTTAGCACATAATAATAAGATATAATATGCTACTCAAATAAATAATAATAGGATAATATAAAAGAACAGGATAAAAGAATCTAAGCAGCTTCCTCTATTGACACTATTCCCAATCCCTTCTCCAACATTCCTATAGATGACAGCCTACCAAGAAAAAATAGCAACCATAGCAAACATAGCATCCATGTAATGACTCATATTTTTAACTATTTTAAATTATTAAATTTAATACAATTATTGAACAAAAATGGTTAGAAATAAAAATTTAATGATTTATTAATGTAATTTATTTAATATGAACTTGAATAAAATTTTGAAATAACAATTTCGATAAGATTTAAGGAAATTGTTAACCAAATTTATGGTCAACACCCCAAAAGTTACTTCAGCAGGAGTAGAAAGGGTTGTTTGGATGAAGGACACGATATCCCTAAAAATTGCCTTTATATTTAGCTTTGCTTGTTGTTGATTTTTAGTTTTGACCTTTCGACGTATTCAAAAGGTTTGGTCCTTCAAGTCGATAACGTTTTATCTCAGTTGAGCTTGTAGGAGATCTCTTATGGAGTTTTCCCTTGTGGTTAGATTGATGGCCCCGAAATTTACCCTTTTAAAGCTAACTTTAATATTGTCGAAAGTTTTGGGCGACTATCCTCTTTAGCAATAGGTAGGATATCAAATTCCTTGATGATATGTAGAAGCTTTCAACCTTGTCGAAAGGTTAGGTTGCTTATATGAAGTAGGTTTCAACCTTGTCGAAAGGTATGTGAATGCCCACCTTTGGATTGAACCTTATGTTTCCAGATCTAGGTCTTGTTGAAAGGTTAGATCGCTCAATTTGTAATTGTGGAAGGTTCTGGTGTTAATAAAGTATAGAAAACTACCAACTTAATCGAATGGTTTAGACCATAAAGCTAATGATTTTGGAAGGTTACAGCTAATATTAATCCAAATAAGCTGTCGACCTCATCGAAAGGTTAGGGTTGTAGAGTTGATGATGTTTGAAGGTTGCCGTTATTGCTTGTACAGGTGAACTTCCGACCTTGTCGGCAAGAACCTTCCGATGGAGTTAATCCTGAATATGTGAGTTAATCCAACAAAGGTTTAAACAAAACAATAAGTAATTAATAGAACATGAGACTTCCCTCTTTCTTCGAGATCGGCTCTTTTATAAATCCCCAAATTAATTCCCAATTAGGGTTAAAATTCATTATGAAATTACAAGAATAGAATGGGAGAAAAAAAATTGGCCCCCAAAACTGGACCCCTTGGGTCCTATTTATTATTCCAAGCGGCCCTCCTTTTGGTCTCATGCTTTCGACTAGGTCAGGGGGTCACCTTTTATATCTGGTTGTAAACCTTTCAACCTTGTCGAAAGGTTTGTGGACCTTTGAACATGGTCGAAGGGTATGTTCTTCCCTATGCCTTCATGAACCTTTCGACCTTGTTGGTGTTAGTTCCTGAGAAGATGGTTTTGATGACAACAACCTTAGGACTTGTTATAAAATATAAATACTAATATTCTTGTCTAGATATACATGTATATGCATGTACTAAGTATGAAGACTGTACAATATAGAGATTCAAAACTGACGAATTCAAGATTGAAGAAACCAAGACTGAAGACTCATGAGTATCAAGAGTTCAAGATATCAAGAGTTCAAGATTTCAAGAGTTCAAGATATCAAGATAAGTAATAATGTCTAGATTTATGTTAAAACTTCATAATAGTACTAAAATCTTTATTCGGATTTTAATTGTGGAATGGAATCCACCTTCTCGCTTTAATAGTGGGATGGAACCCACGACCTCTTTAGTGGGATGGAACCCACGACCTTCTCTAGTGGAATGGAATCCACGAAATTTTCAAAATGATTTATTTTAAATATTTTTCCAATTTTTTTAAAAGTCATCTCTCTTAGTTTAAATATTTTATCCTTAAACTATTTTTATTATTTTGATTTCAAAATCATCTCTTGTTTTTAAACTATCTCCTGGTTTTAATATTATAAGCTTTAAATCTCAAAAATATATTCTATACTTAGTTTTTAATATTACTTTTATATTATAGATTAAATATTTCTAAGATTGCTTTTTAAATCTCTTTTATAAGTTTAAACTATATTCAAAATGGTTTATAAACTTCAGAAATTGTTTTGACAAGTTTTAGAAAGAAAATTTCTTTTAAAAACAATAATCAATTTCAAAATTTACTAGGGCATGTCGACATACCCCATCCCCCCATGTCGACATGGTGGCCGTAGAATTTAAATTTCAAATTTTCAAATGAAGTGTCTATTCGTCATAACCTTTCACGAATGGACATGACTGTTGTTCTTCTATAAATACCAGTTGTTTTCAACGAATTTTAAGTTAGTTTTTCTTTATTTCTTCACTCCTTCTTCTCCACTCAAGTATTCTCTTATATTTTAACAAAACCCTGCCAAAATCCTAAGTGAATCAAACTTGATCATCTCTAGTTTGATTCTCTACCAATCTCTCTCAAAGATCTCAGTGCTATTCAGGGTTATAGGATCATTTGTAATCAAAGAAGTGTATCGAGTCTCTCTTCTATCAAAGTGATATTGGAAACGGTGTGATTGTAGCCTGTAAATCAATTGGGTGTGATTGTAGACCGTAAATCAATTAGGTGATCTTGTAGCCTGGTTAAACCAAGAGAGTTTTCCTTGGACTCGAAGACAAGAGGGAGTATCTCGTGGTCTTGGAATCGAGGTTGTAATATCGACATTATATTTGAAAAGAAATATGCGAAAGAAATTGTGTGGGACTGGATGTAGGGTAACTCCTAACCAGTATAAAATTTCGGTGTGTTCTTTCCTTTACTGCTTTTATTCACTATTTGCATCTGTGTCTGATTCTGTGATTGTTTCTGTGTTTGTGAATTGCATCTGTTTGGATTTAATTTGAAAAGATTTCAAAAAGATTCATAAAATTAATTAAACACTATTTACCCCTCCCTCTAGTGTTAATTCTGCCTTAAGATCCGTAATCCGCATTTCCTACATTTGGTATCAGAGCATTGGTTTTCAAAGTTATCATAATCTGAATTTTGAAAAAAATTTAAAATGGCAATTCTTAGAGATTCTGTTAACACTAGTTCAAAACTGTCCAAATCATCATTGTCTCGTAAGTCTGCATATTGTTATTATAGAAAATCAAGTTATCTACCGAATTTGTGTGTTGTGCAGGAATAGATGTGTTATATGGTTTTTAATGAATCAACACTTAATGGAAAAATGGTGCAAATCAAGAAAAACAAATGGATACTTGATAGTGGATGTTCAAGGCACATGACTGACAATCCGAAGATACCGAATGACATAATTTATGAAGATGGAGGACTGGTCAACTTTGGAGACAACTCAAAAGGATATGTGATTGGCATTGGCAATGTCGGTAACTCAAAAACTCCTACTATTTCTGATGTTTTGTTAGTTAGGAATCTAAAACACAATTTACTTAGCATAAGTCAACTATGTGATAAGGGGTACAAAATTAAATTTGAAAAGGATAAGTGTTGCATCGAAGATAATAAATCAAATATTATCTTTGAAGGAATTAGGAAGAAAAATATTTATATTCTCAGTATGAAAATCTCAAATGATAACCTATGTCTTTTGGCTAATACAAGTGACTCTTGGATTTGACATAAAAGATTTGGGCATTTGAATTTTAAACTCTTATCTAGACTTTCAAAACTTGATCTACTAAGAGGTCTCCCTAAAATGGATTTTAAAATAAATAGTATATGTGATGCTTGTCAATTAGGAAAACTTAGAAAGAGTTCATTTGAATTGAAAGATATGATTTCAACTTCAAAACCTCTTTATTTACTTCATTTAGATATGTTTGGTCCATCTCAAATTCAGTCAATAAATCACCGTAAATATGTTTTTGTAATTGTAGATGATTATTTTAGATTTACATGGATAATTTTTCTGAAATTTAAAAGTGATGCTTTGATTTATTTAAATCTTTTGCAAAAAGTATTCAAAATCAACTTTCTTTAAAAATCAAAACTATTCGTAGTGATCACGGTGGAGAATTTGAAAATGAAAATTTTGAGAATTTCTGTAACCAAAAAGGAATAACTCATAATTTTTCCATTTCAAGAACTCCACAACAAAACGGAGTTGTAGAGCGTAAAAATAGGACGATTCAAGAGTGTGCAAGAACTATGCTTTCAGATGGTAAATTACCAAGAAATTTTTGGGCTAAAGCAATCGCTACAGCTTGTTATATTTTGAATAGGATTTTAGTTAGACCTCTAACCAATAAAACACCATATGAACTTCTTTTCAATAAGAAACCTAAGGTACCTTATTTTAAAGTTTTTGGAAGTAAATGTTTCATTCTAAATACAAAGGACAATTTGGATAAATTTGATACTAAATCCGACAAAGGAATCTTTATCGGATATTCTAACAGAAGTAAAGCATACAGATTTTTCAATTTAAAAACTAACACCATTGAAGAAATAATGCATGTATCTTTTGTTGAAAATTTCAAAGATTTTGTTCAAATAAACGATGAAGATGATTTTGTTACTTTAGATAATGAATCAAATGAAACAAATTGTGAAACTGTTCATCCTGATAAAAGGATCAGGCTTTTAAAAGATCATCCTGTAGAAAATATACTAGGAAATATTTAATCTGTTATTAGAACTTGAAATCAATTAAACAAGATGGGTAATGTAGCTTTTATATCAACTATTGAACCCAAAAATCCAAAGAAAGCATCATCTGATGATTCATGGATTCTTGCTATGCAAGAAGAACTGAATCAATTCACCTGAAATGATGTATGGGAACTTGTTCCTAGACCTAAGGACAAAACTATAATAGGAATTAAATGGGTTTATAAAAATAAAATGAAATAATAAGGTGAGTTCGTTAGAAATAAAGCTCGGTTACTCGTGCAAGGTTATTATCAAGAGGAAGGAATAGACTATGATGAAACCTTTGCTCCTGTAGCAAGATTAAAAGCCATTAGAATTCTACTTGCTTTCACAAACCACAACAATTTCAAATTATTTTAAATGGATGTCAAAAGTGCATTTTTAAATGGTTTTGTTAAAGAAGATGTTTATGTTGAACAACCCCCATTTTTTGAAGATGAAAAGTTTCCAAATCATGTTTACAAATTAAAGAAATCTTTATATGGTCTGAAACAAGCTCCTAGAGCCTGGTATGATAGACTAAGATCTTACCTATTACAATCAAATTTTGAAATTGGTAAAGTAGATAATACTCTTTTTATCAAAAGAAACAAAAATGATATCCAATTAGTACAGATTTATGTAGATGATATAATTTTTGGACCAATAAACAATGAAATGAACAAAGAGTATTCTGAAATAATGACAAAATAGTTTGAGATGAGTCATATGGGTGAACCTACTTTCTTTTTAGGATTGCAAATAAAACAATTACATAGTGGTATTTTCATTAGTTAAGAAAAGTATGCTAAGGATCTAATCAATAAGTTTGGTATGACCAATGCAAGTGGAAAACCCACTCCTATGGCAACCAATAAAGCCTTGAATAAAGAAGACATGTCAAAAGATGTCGACCAAAAACTATACATGGGAATGATTGGATCGCTACTCCATATAACTACAAGTAGGCTTGATATCATGCATAGTGTCTGTCTCTGTGCAAGGTACCAATCTCAACCCAAAGAGACCCATTTAAAAGCTGTTAAACGTATCCTAAGATATGTTAAACACACTTTAGAATATGGCCTAATTGACCCTAAAAATGATTCATTTGATTTAATCTCATATTGTGATGTTGACTATGCTGGTTGTAAATCAGACCGAAAAAGTACAAGTGGAACTTGTCACTTTTTAGGACATTCTTTGGTTTCCTAGTTTAGTAAAATGCAAAATACCTCACTATCAACAATTGAAGCAGAATATATCTCTGTTGCTTTGGCTTGTTCTCAAGTAATCTATATACAATAGATCCTAAAGGATTTTGGATTAAATATTTCAAAATCACCAATTTATTGTGACAATACAAGTGCAATAAATTTATCCAAAAATCGCACTCATCATTCCAGAACCAAACATATTGATATCAGACATCATTTTCTCAGAGATAATATAAGTAAAGAGATTATTTCTCTTAAATATATCAACACTGAGAATCAAATAGCCGATATTTTGACCAAACCCTCGAATCAATCAACCTTTACTAAATTTAGAAGAGAACTAGGTATTTGCTCTATAACTGAGATATAGAATATAGATATAGTATCATATATAGTTACATAAATAAATAAAAATAAAATTGTCAAAATTTCCATAAGGATGTCGACATCCCCATACCCCCCATGTCGACATACAACGACAAAATTTGAAATTTTGATTTTCCCTCTAAAATTAGTTTGGTGGTCATATATTCTCTATATTTCGAATTCTTCTATCTTCCACTTTATTTCTCTCTGTAATAAACTTCTGAGAATATAAAATAATGGCATCCTCTTCCAAATCACACCAGAATGCGACCCTTTCTTTCCCTTCTCCTAATGCCGGTCCATTTCAACGAACTACACTGGCCCGAGTCATGAAGATAGAGGAAACTTTAAAGGACTCTCTGCAAATGATGACTGATTTGCAAGTCATGCAAATAAAGATGACTAAGGAACAAGAGAAACAGGGCAAAATCCTTAGAAATTTACAAAAATTTCTAATGGATAATCATGCGGATCTGATCGTGTTTGAAGATAACTCCTCTACATTAATATTCATAATCCATTAGAGGAAGACGACGAAGAAGAAGAAGAAGCACAAATGAACGAAGACAATAAAGTTATTTGCATTGGAGAAGTCTGTTTTGATAAAGATGGTAATTTGGTCGAACAACGTGGAAACTTTTGTCTCCATTACCCAAATTGTTCAATTTAAAAGTCACCAATTATTGAAGACTCTCATTAGATTGTTTTTATGTTAATGTTTTTATATATTGTGTGTATTTGTATATATTTGTGTTTATATGTGTAATATAACAACATATATATATATATATAATAAAATTATATTTATGTTTCGCTTAATTATACTTCGTTATTAGTATTTAGTTCCATAGTATTAGTTCAAGGTGGAGTTACGTAGTTTAGGATTCGTTTTTGTTGATGACAAAGGGGGAGAATTATAAAATAGGTTAGATAGGCTTAGATTAAATGAGAGTTAGTAGATTAAA
The DNA here is from genome assembly GCA_030737815.1 of Allium fistulosum. NCBI lineage: Eukaryota > Viridiplantae > Streptophyta > Magnoliopsida > Asparagales > Amaryllidaceae > Allium > Allium fistulosum. The sequence goes on from JASFAW010000014.1 coordinate 16,162,143, forward strand.
GGGGAGTTTTTTGAATAAGGGGAGTCGGAGTAGAATCAGAGTTTGGTGGAGTAGATTTTATAAACAAAGTTTGTCATCATCAGAAAATGGGAGATTGTTAGTTCCTGAGATAATGGTTTTGATGACAACAACCTTAGGACTTGTTATAAAATAGTGTCTAGATTTATGAGTATCAAGAGTTCAAGATTTCAAGAGTTCAAGATATTATGATAAGTAATAGTGTCTAGATTTATGTTAAAACTTCATGATAGCATTAAAATCTTTATTCGGATTTTAATTGTGGAATGGAATCCACCTTCCCGCTTTAATAGTGGGATGGAACCCACGACCTCTTTAGTGGGATGGAACCCACGACCTTCTCTAGTGGAATGGAATTCAAGAAATTTTCAAAATGATTTATTTTAAATATTTTTCCAATTTTTTTTAAAAGTCATCTCTCTTAGTTTAAATATTTTATCCTTAAACTATTTTTATTATCTTTTATATTTTGATTTCAAAATCATCTCTTGTTTTTAAATTATCTCCTGGTTTTAATATTATAAGCTTTAAATCTCAAAAATATAATCTATACTTAGTTTTTAATATTACTTTTATATTATAGATTATATATTTTTAAGATTGCTTTTTAAATCTCTTCTATAAGTTTAAACTATATTCAAAATGGTTTATAAACTTCAGAAATTGTTTTGACAAGTTTTAGAAAGAAAATCTCTTTTAAAAACAATAATCAATTTTCAAAATTTACTAGGGCATGTCGACATACCCCATCCCCCATGTCGACATGGTGACCGTAGAATTTAAATTTCAAATTTTCAAATGAAGTGTCTATTCGTCATAACCTTTCATGAATGGACATGACTGTTGTTCTTCTATAAATACCAGTTGTTTTCAATGAATTTTAAGTTAGTTTTTCTTTATTTCTTCACTCCTTCTCCACTCAAGTATTCTCTTATATTTTAACAAAACTCTGCCAAAATCCTAAGTGAATCAAACTTGATCATCTCTAGTTTGATTCTCTACCAATCTCTCTCAAAGATCTCAGTGCTATTCAGGGTTATAGGATCATTTGTAATCAAAGAAGTGTATCGAGTCTCTCTTCTATCAAAGTGATATTGGAAACGGTGTGATTGTAGCCTGTAAATCAATTGGGTGTGATTGTAGCCCGTAAATCAATTATGTGATCTTGTAGCCTGGTTAAATCAAGAGAGTTTTCCTTGGACTCGAAGACAGGAGGGTGTATCTCGTGGCCTTGAAATCGAGGTTGTAGTATCGACATTATATTTGAAAAGAAATTTGCACAATAAATTTTGTGGGATTGGATGTAGGGTAACTCCGAATCATTATAAAATTCTGGTGTGTTCTTTCCTTTACTGCTTTTATTTATTATTTGCATCTGTGTCTGATTCTGTGATTGTTTCTGTGTTTGTGAATTGCATCTATTTGGATTTAATTTGAAAAGATTTCAAAAGGATTCATAAAATTAATTAAACACTATTCACCCCCCTCTAGTGTTAATTCTGCCTTAAGATCCGTAATTCGCATTTCCAGCAGTCGAAAGGTTGCCTCTTCACTCTTTGCTGACTCATGGATGTTTCCTTCTTCATAAACCTTTCGACATTGTCGAAAGGTATTTTGTATGCTTTCTAATCGGTTAGAAAGGCTTGATATGCTTTCGAAAAGGTCATTAAGTAGTTGCTTACACTTGCTTTGACTCCTTCTTCTCCTTTAAAAACCTTGGATTCTAGAGATAAAGCCTTTTGTAACGACCCGTAAATTTTAACGGTTTTTAATAACGTAATTAACTGAAATTTTGTGAAATTTTAAATAATTGAATTTGGAAATAAAAAATTGATACGGTATGCGTCTACTTAAACATAGCAAATGGTAAATTTTTATTTGAAAATATGAATGTTAGTTTTATTGTATGATTCAAAATTTCAATTTAAATCAGTTAATTTGATGAAAATAAAATGTTTTCGAAATTTGAATATTTTTATACAATAAATTTATTTACCATCTTCTGAGTGAGAGTCATACTTCGTTTCATCAAATTTGGACTTCTCTAGCTTCGTTTATCTTATTTTCAGCGAATTTGCAGCCGTTTGGCAGCGAATATCGACTTTTGATAGGATGGTCGTATCATTGTTATCTGTGTACCGTTTTGATAGTCTCGTCGTGCTGATCTCCGCAGTATATTCATTTGTGCATTTCAAAGTCCGGTACGCGGCGAAATCCGTGAAAACGGATGGCCATATCGTTATCCACTTTGGAGTTTTTAATACTCTGTGACCATTTAATTGTGAAACGGCTGAAACAAAAAGGTCACGCTTTTCAAATTTTCAAAATTAAATATTTCTAACTATAGCCGTTTCCTATTCAAATTTCTTTTGATCAGATTCGTTTGCTTACGTTATTTGAAATAATTAATATAGATCTACATGTATAATCATCTGTCCTTTTGCTTTTGCCTGAGACTTCTTCCTTCCCCTTCCATTTTTGCTCCGCCTACCCAGAACTCCTCACCGCCCCATCACCCGTGTAGCCCCGTCAACCACCCGACCACCCCAACAACAATCACGCAAACCCACCAGTTCGGCCTCTGCCTCGTCTGCCTGAAACTGCCGACCGCCTCCCCCTCTTCAACATTTCAACCCAAAACCCGTTTGCCAGCCTTCATCCCCACGTTGCATCACCGAAGACCCAAAGCCCTCCCATTCTTCCACTTTTCAGACCCAGCCGAAGCCATCATGGCCGCTACCTCCACCTTCCACCCGACCCAACCTGCTCCTTCTCTTCCCCTGCATGATCGGCCCTCATCCCTTCATGGCCTTTCCCCTCCTAACCCATGGCCGAGCCTTCCATCATCTCCGCCAAGCTTCCATCCTCCACCACTGCTTTGCCTTCCTCCATCGACCACAGTTCCCTTGCCGAGCAGCCTCTACCAGCGTTCATATATATGTATGTATTATATCATATTCTAGGATTAGAGGGATATATATATAATACATATATGTTATGGTTATAGTTTGTATATAAATACATATATTATATATTATAGATTTTGTTTAGATTTATATCAATATCTTAAAATAGATTTTCGTAACCACTAGTGTATATATATTGTTAAATAAATATGTTCTGAACTTGAAATATGGGTTTTAAAATATATGATGTTTATGTGTAAAAATTATATATGTTATAGTATAATTATAATTTGTTTAAGTGTTATATTATATAAGTCATATGTATATTAGTTTATATATTCTGTTGGGTTTAAGTTATGATAGTGTTATATATATACCATAATCTGTTTGTATGAGTTGTATATATTTTAAGATATGTGTTAAGGATGTATGTATATAAATGGTTAAAGTACATAAGTTTATATAAAATTTTATAATATGTTAGTTTATATAAATCTGTTGTATCTTGGATTCTGTTATTTATAATGTATTAGTGTTATATTAGTTTATATGAAGTGAAGTTGAGCCAGTGCAAATTTGCTGATGTTATGTATATATAGTAATAAAGTAAGTTTTTTATATATAAAAGTTGCACTGTAGCTTTGACTGATTTCTCATATGTAATAGTAAGGTGAAATTTTATAATAGTAATTTTATGCATGGAAAATTTTTCAAACTGATATGCCTTCCAATATACGTGTTTTATTTTATATTATATATATAGGTATTTGGATTTCGACATGCCTATAGACTTTATATTATATTATATATGTGTATTTGATTTTAATATATATATATAGATTTTGATTTTATATGTATGCAAAAAAAATTTTTATTGAATTTCATATATATATAGGTCTTATTTCTAAATACGTGTTTCGATTAAACATTGATTTTAAGAAATAAAGTAATAAAAATATAATATAATATACTCTTCGTTTCACTTATATCAAGCTGGGTTGATTTGTTCTCATCAATTCCTATTTATCTACTTTATCCGTCAAATCCATGTTCAGCTTACTTCACTTTGAGATTTGTTGGTTGAATTAGCCGATTGTTGAGTACGTGATTCAATTCGTGCTTGGATTCGCAACCCATTCCATTATCAAAATTCTCTAGCCTCGAAAGGTGAGCAATCACTCACGATTAACATTCTTATATTTATTAAATTTGATTTCACTTGAAACGACAATTGAAATATACTGCTAAATTGAACTGTTAATTTTATAATGGCTATATATGATATGCTATTATCTGTAATTGTTCACCTGTGAGATATGTCACCATATCCTGTTGTTTACATTTTATTTAATTTATCACTGAGGATATATGCCTGTTGTTGATATGTTATATTATTTCTCACTCTGCAAGTTCTCTGTTAGTATAGAATTCCCTATGGGTTGAAATGATACATACCCGAACGATCTTGTAGAATAGGAGAAAATCGTTATGGGTTGAAATGATAAACCCAAGCGATTTTCATTGATTTTGAATTTTTGGGATTGCGGGTTGAAATGATATATATCCGTAGATATTTAAATTGCGGATTGAAATGATAAATATCTGTATCACTTGACCATAGGATAGAAAATTATATACGGACACCGTTGGTCTATTTTGAAAAATGATCTTTGAATTTTGAAATGAAATATATGGATTTTAATAATGTAAAGATATTTTATTTTAACAAAATTTAAAATTTAAAATTTATATGTTTTGGAAATTTTAATTTATAAGTTAGTTTTGAAAAATTTAAATTTCAAGATTTACTTATATTTTATTTTAAAAATATATAAAATAGATTTAATATAAAATAAATTTAATAATAAGATTTGATTTAATAAAATTTAATCTAATTAGTATATAATATGTTTAAGTATTTATTTAAATTTATAATAATATTTTAAAAAAATAAATTTTTATAACTTTAATAATAAAGGTTGGGACGATAAATTAATGTTGACTTGGAGTTTAAATTGGTTAATAATTGAATTTAAGAAAGAAGTGATTTAAACTTATTGGTTTTGAGATTTTGAAAAGATATGATTATAACTTGGTTTATAACTTGATTTGATAAAAAGTGATTAAATGAATATTCTCAATTTTTAATAAAATTGAGATTGAATGTTTAATATTGATTTAGGTATATAAATTGGAATTTAAATAAATTGTTATAAAAATGGTTAAGGGAATAATTTCCAATTTGAATAAATTTAAAGTTAATGTTGAAATATAAATGAAGTTTATATTGTAAATGTTGAATATTTAAACTTGAATCCTTGAACTTTAAATTGAAATGGTTAAACTGGAATTGATTTAAATTGAATTTTTGGAATTTAAGATGATTTAAATCGATTTGCGGAATTGGAGGAAACTAATTTTATTATATAAAATAATTTATTATATATACAAACTATTTTAATTTATAAAGTATTTTAATATATGTACTATTTCCAACATCTAAACTGTTTAGGTGGAAAGTGTTATGATTTCAAAGTGTTATGATTTCAAAGTGTTATGATTTCAAAGTGTTATGATTTCAAAGTGTGATGATTTCGAAAGTGTTATGATTTCGAAAGTGTTATAATTTTGAAAGGGTTACGATTTTGGAAATGAATGTGATTTAAAGTGAATAAAGATATCGAATTGATATGGTTTTGAAATGAATATGATATTTTGATATGAAGTATGAACTATTGAAATAAAATGACCACGGTGTGAAATAAGCGTTTGGTTGTTAAAGAGACCGGGATCAGATATTGTCATACTCTCTACAAATACCGAAAACCACTTTAACAACTATGTACGTGGTGGAGATTCCAGAATGAAGTAGGATGGTTTGGTGACGATTCTATATAGTATTTACGTAGCCCTGACTCCCGTGAGTCAGCTTGATGCGGCTAAAACAGGAGCTATACCGGGCCAAGTGAGGTCATTCCTCCGATCGGGCACATTTCTTCGATACCACTCTATTGCTTTTGTGATTTGATTAGGTGCACCCTTTGATTTGGGAGTGTGTCACGAGGTGGGCGGTAGTAGCTGCTATGCGTTACCACCAGTCCGGGAGTGCAAATGGTATATCTACCCTGGCATTGCCTCGAGTGTCGTGTCGCATGCTTTATCGCGCCTTCTACGAGTTTGGTTTGTACCATACCTATGGAGTGCCCTCTAATAGCCCTCTAGTTTACAGGGGGAGTTACGGTACTGTATAGACTATGGGAATATATAAAATGTGTTAAGGGGGATATGGGTAACGCCTTAACGTTATTTTAATAGTTTACTTTACTATAGACATATTATAATAGCGTATATTACTACATAGTAGATAGTTCCACGGATCCTTAGAGGATGTAAATCCCAAGCATCCTTTAAGTTACTTGTATTTCAGTTGACATTTCACTTGAGTTGAATTTATTAACATAAGAATGTTAATCCCGACTCGAATGCTTTGTGTTTTGCTTTACGCTCGGGTCAGACCGAGTGCCACAACATTTGAGACTCACCTCTGGAGTTGGAGCTTCACTCGGAGATCCTCTATATCTATTCAGCTTTCAGCTATCCAGTGGTTTGTTTAGACTTGTCATCTGTTTGTATTCGAGACTACATTGTTTTGAAGATATTCTGTTGTATTTTGTTTCAAACTCTGATGTTTATATAGTAGCTTCAGGAACTACTATTTATCTTTTACGCTGCTTATTGTTATATTACTCTGTGTCTGTGATTTTTTTTATTTACTGTATATGCTGAGTTTTGCCAAATAATAAATTAAGAACCTGAAATTTTGAGCAATTCAAGTCTGACATGTGTGGATGCGAATGGTTCAAAATAACGGGTCATTACACCTTTCGACTCCTTCGAGTGGTTTTATGTCAGTAAATTTCAATGACTGCATCCCTTCGACTTCTTCGGAAGGTTTGAGCTGTGCTTTTCTTTCCTTTGCTTGTTGATAGACCCTTCGTCTTAGCCAAAAGGTTAATTTTTAGTGTAACATTTGCCCCCTCCCATTCGAAGGGGATGCTCTTGACTTTCCAAGTCATCTTTGCCGAAAGCTACAAAATTTTCTGCCTCTTGGTCTTCCCACGTCGATCTGGAATGTCCACCCAAATCTAATGATTCTAATCCAACGGTCAAGAATTTGGGTGACTTTTCTTATATAACATGCTCCTGCTCTTTCTTCCACTTTTACCTGAAAGTAAAATTATCACAAACAAGTAAAAGAATTCTCAAAACATTCTAGATCTCGACTCGCTGCAACAAGGTATTCCTTGAATTTTCTTCATAAATCGTAGTTTAATCTTCACCCTCATCAGTTTCTAACCAAATTTCTAGTTTCCCGAATCCGAAATCGAATTGGGTTTTAATGGAAAATCATTTTTTCTTAAATCATTTCTTGGATAAAATTCATCTATGGTTTTGGATCTTAGGTTGGCGACGTTTGCCGCGGGAAAATCCCCTTACAGGGTTTAATTTTATACCCAAAATATCTAAATTCAACTTATGGCTTTTCAATATTGAAATTTGATCTATTGACAATGTTATACTATTCTTCGGAATCGAACTAGACCGATTCCAGATGAGGGTAATTTTGCTAATAGGTTCATTTTGCTTGTTCTTCAAGAAAAATTTGAAACCGTATTTATTATTGGATTCGGGTTTTCTTAAACCTGATATGGTAACCTGTGCCCCACTAGCATACAATTAGGAAATGCAAAATGACTTTCCTACCCCTTTAAAAGAAGTCGAGGTGGCAAAAATTAGGTTTACCTCTTTTTGCACCTTTCGACGATGTCGGAAGGTATTTTGACGTCACCTTTTCATTGTGGTCAGGGGGTTAGCTACTACCATAGTAAAACCCTTCGACCAAGAGCTTCCGACAAGATCTAAGAGTTTGAACCTTTCGTCTACATGCCTTCGATAACGTTGAAATCCTTCAATCTTAAAGTCATATCTTAACACCTTTGACCAGACCTTTCAACAATATTAACAATATCCATGATTTCCTATTTGGGAAATTTTAGATTTCTAATATTGTTCATATCGAAAGGTCTTGCCATTTAACTCTAGGTTATATTTGCAATGGGCCTAGGTTTTCATAGAACCTTCGACATTGTCGAAAGGTAGTGACTAGGTAAATATTTTACTTTTTCCTTTCGACCTTATCGGCAGCTTTAAGAAAGTTACATTTTTGCTTACTTATAAATTTTGTTAGTGCATAATGGTCAAAATTGAGGTCATTACTCCTTCCGACATTGTCGAAAGCCCACTCTATTAGCCCTTCGACATCGTCGAAAGCTTTTGTTAAATTCCTTTTGACGTTGTCAAAGGCTCCAGTTGTAACCTTTCAACATTGTCGAAAACTTAAACTGCTGGGTTTTTTACTGGAAATTTACACCATTTTGGAGCTTTGTGCATATTTTCATGCTTAACCTATCCAAGCAAACTCATTTACTTTTATATTTTTGATTGCTATCTAAATCTATAATTGGTTAAAGGTTTTTAATTAGAACGTTTTCACCTGGTAGAATAATGAGTTCTCCAAAAATTGAAGCTATTGCCAAGCACACTTTCATTAAATCTCAGAGTGAAGTAGACGCCATTCTGAAAGAGTTTGGCATCACCAGAGTCAAAGCTATTCCTCCCAACTCCACTGATACTATTGACAACCCTCCAAAAGGGTACTTTGCATTCACCGCCATCCACATATAGCATGGTGATTTTCTTCAATTTCCTGCATTCCTGCGCTCTTTTTTGTCTTACATTGGAGTTGCTCCGATACAACTCTCTGCTAATGTGTATACCCATCTTCTATCTCTCGAGACGCTAGTGGTGGAATCTGGACTTTCCTCGCTTAGCTCTGAAATTTTAACCTTCTTGACCAAATTGGCAAGGTCAAGTAAGTCTAACAAGCAGATTTTCAGGGTGAATGTATATAAGAAATTGATATTGGATGGTATTAATAAGTTTAGAGATTGGGAGAACTAATTCTTTTTTGTCAAGTGCTTCACAGATGTCCATGGGGCCTTTTCCTTTCCTCGTAAGTTTATTTCAATGTCATCTTTGTTTTCCACTATGCTTCTTATTAACTAATCTCGAATCTTTTTCAGGTGAACCCTCCAAAACACTCAGTAATGTAGACCAAAAAATTATCAACTCATTAACTATAGCTCCAGAACACCTTAGGAGTAGGTTGACGCTCCTAAGCCTTTCAAATTCAAGAAAGCATTCTTTATTACCAGCTGGTCAAAGGATTCTTGGCACTCAGCCAACCATCATGCACAACTTCTGGGGAAACCGCTTCTATTCTCCAAGCGATGCTGACCATTTTACTTTATTGTCACATGTTAGTTCTGATAGGTATCCCGTTAACTTAGAGTTCTTTTTTTATAGAATTCTTGAATTGCTCTAACTGATTTTATATCCTCTAGAACTCGCTCTAGCTCTTCCCAAGGTCGTCGTGCCTTTAAGTGAAGTTGCTGCTCCTTCCTTATCTACGAAAGTCACACAAATTTTGGAGGCTTTTGCTAGCTCCAAGAAATCTTCAAATAGAAGACTTGCAGTGCCTCCTGAGGGGGCTCCTCCAACTAAAATAGAAAAGATCATCGATATTGAGGAGGGAGAAGAGCGCATATCTCCAGTGAAAGCTTCAGAAAATCCAGCTGTTGAAGCTTCAGAAAATATTGTGGAGCCAATTCCTCCTTCACCTGCTCCCCTTCCGCCTATTTCAATTTCTGTCTCTCCAGCTGCACTGGCACAAATGCATGTTGCTCTTTTTGAGACTCCTTCTAAGTCTCATACTCTTCCAAAATCGTCACTTCTTTGCCAACTAATTTCGATGATCTTGTCATGTTCTGTAACAACCAGAATTCCAGTGGGTCCGGATTTTTCGCAAAATTGCTAAAATCCAAGCTCACTGACTAAAATATAATAGTAAGTAAATACTCACCAAGGTAATAACACTTTCTAAACAAGTGTCACAAAGCTGGAAAATCTTAGCCATTTATCTAACCTGTGGGATGATATGAGGAGGGGGTTAGAACTAAAGTTCTGGTGAATGGACAAATTATACACTTCTAAGCATAATTCTACATGTACCGTTCTATTTCCATTTTCTATTATATTAGGTTTATTGGGTTCATAATACTCTCGCCTCTATGTGTGAATCGTACCCATCTACTCCCTAGTAGATCAAGACCTAATGACCAATATATATGTAGCTACATGCCCAAAGACCGCATCGGTCCTAGGTACCACCCTTAGTACCTTCCGTATCCTCCTCGAAAAGGGCTCCATCATCTCGCTACTAGAGCGTACGTACCGTAACTACATCTGTAAAGGACAGCTTCGTGAGGCCTACAATACAGATGTTCCGTCGTCTACTATGAAAACGTGAAACTACATCCGCACTAGCTTATACTAGTGCTTGGACATCCACAATGTACCATCCAGTGTGTACCTTGAGGACTACACGTAATCGTTCTGTCTACTCTCTGAGCTCCGCCAATAAGGTCTACCTTGTATGGAACTCAATCGGGGATTTTCTAACTCTATAAAGGTCCGCTTAGTTAGGCCTACAATACAGATATTCTACTTAGTCTGTCTCTTTTCACATCGTGGCTATAGCCCCACGCAGCCCCCTCTCAACTAATCGAAATACCTTTCAAGAGATAAGTGGTTTTTCCCTACTGCAAACAATCTAAAAATCCAATTGGCTGTGCCCCTCATCCAATGTCTCGATAGTGAAAGAATCATTGGCCTATTTGTTTAACTCTAGTCTTTCCCGAACTCGCTCTGACTGATGATGGCTAATATCCGCATGCAACTATCCTTATGGGTCTTGCCCACTATAACCTACTCGCAAACTAGAGTACGGTATCATATGAATATCCTACTCCATCATCAAACTTTTGACTGCCTATAAAGGTCCGCTTCGTTAGGCCTGCAATGCAAAAGCAGTCAAGGCATACTCTCTTAATGGAACACCTACAGACCTGCCTCTGGGGGTGCAGCTTCGTTAAGCCTACCCCAGAAGGCCATCTTAGAGTATCCTCACATCCCGTTAAAGTCTCGTACTTCCTTCTAGCCCAAAATAACTAAGTTGGACGTGCTCTTTTTGTACTAAAAATCTGCGATGAACTGCTTCGTTAGCCTTTTTATCCAGATTGTCTTTGGGCTACTCCAAACGCACCTTACCATTTATTAGACCCTACGTATAATCTTTTATTATGCATTTAGTTTACTTTTCTTATTCCGTTGGCTACTTATTTACCCTAATCAGCATGCCCAGCCCCACCCACGTGTGAGACCATCAGTCCTAGACCTGAAAGGGAATGCTGCCGGTATGGGCCACTGCTATTATTTTTGCTTATTAACTTAATCCAAGATCTAAGTTTGATAAAATAAGCCTCTTCTATTTCTTTCTTTTTAATTATAACCTACGTGTTACAATTATACTTGCAATTGTCACTTTTATATTCATTTCTTTCTTTTATAACCTACATGTTATAATTGTAATTGCAAGTGTTTCTTTTCTATTCTAGTCTGTCTTCTTTTATTATGATACTAAATTTCCTTTAGTTCTCTTGTATTGTATAACAGTCTTAACTTGGGAATAGGTCCAACTGTCATAAGTTACTTATCATAATAACCGCTTTACTTTTTACTCTACTTTCTCCGCAATAAATGCAGATCTAGTCACATTTTCTGTTTATTGTTTCTAGTCTTGTCAAATAATTAACTCGATTATTTCTTCTTCTTTAATTTCTTTAACGCTTCGCGTTATTCTCTTTTATTCTAAGAAGTGGCTCTATTCTATTTGGTTGGTTACAAAAACTGTGCTAAAAATCCATTTCCATATTTTAATACTAAATAATGCTATAAATAATAACTCGTAACCGCAAGATATTTCTTTTATTGTTTCTTTAATTGTTGGGTAATGCAAAATACAATGTCTCTATTTTGCACTAATTCCATTTTTCTTGCGTTTTGTTATCACGCCTTTTGGCAAGGCCGTGACACCAAGAAATTGATTGGAAACCGGGGACGGTTCTCTCGAAGATCAGTTATACACCGGTTCATTTTGGACGTCGATAAATTTTATCCGAGTCCGGATCAAACTGCAATTGATATGACAAAACAAGCAAAGCCATGAAAGCCAGCGTTACAAATTTAAAGTCAATCCAAGTTCGTATGCTCAAACTATGATTGATGCAATTCAAGCAACCAGAGAAAGTCCTACTTCGTATCGTTCTTGTTCGAATCCATCAGATGCACTCATCTTCGTATCGATCAGGGGAATTGCACTCTTCATATCCATCAACTGAAAGGCCTTGTTCACATCCATCAAGCTTTGGCAATTTGTATCCATTATGGTCGTATCGGTCCGAGAAACCTCGCTTCGTATCCATCATGTTCGTATCGATCCAAGATGGCCTTCTTCATAAGCATCCCAATCATATCGGTCCAAGTAACCATACTTCATATCCATCATCACCAACTAGTTCGTATCCATGGGAGATTGTCATTTCTTATCGATCGTTTCATTCACTTTGTATCGTTCAATCCATTCACATATTTCATATCGATCGGCCATTGATCGATACAAAGAATACATTATGGATCGACACGAAGTGTATCTTTTTTATCGATACGAAAAGGCTAGAGACTATCGATACGAAGCAAGAGTCCTTGGATCGATGCGAAACACGGAGCGCATCAGGTCGGTACGAACAAGGCGCAAATAAAGGAAAGGCTCGGTCATACGGCACCAAAAGTGGATCGATGCGAGAGGTTAGCACCACGTCAACTTGCAAGCACGTGCCCAAAGAGCGACACGAATAGATCGATACGAATAGCATCGATGCGAAGAGAACAGCAATCGAAAAACCCAAACTCGTATCGATCATAACTCACAATCTACAAGTCCAAATGCAACAAAATTTTCACAGGAGCTTAAGTACGACCTAAAGAATGTTCTTGCCCAATTTCGACTCGATTGGGCCAAATCTTGATCGATATGAAATTCATTCGTATCGATCACGAAACGAGTGCAAATAACATGGGATCGATCGCGTGGGCCCACTCACGTGCCAGAAGAGGTCTCTAGAAATCTGAGCGAGATATTTGCAGCCTACGCCTCTAAATAGCATCCTAGAGCCTATAGAAAAAGGACTTTTTGATTCTTCTGTGTCCAAACTATGCCAGAATCGCCATTGTACTCAAATATCACTGTTGTACTCGAAAATTGCCACTGTAACCAGCAAGCATAAGTTAATAAAGATCAATCATTTCATAGTAGACGTAGGCAATACACCGAACCACTCTAAATATCTGCGTTCTTTTGTTGTTTTTCTGATTATTGTTTGAAGTGTTTGTTAGATAATCCTCTTTTTACATTTATTTCTTAATTTTATCTCTTCAAACCCTTCCGAAGAGTGTTGTGCCCAATTTTGGTACAAACACTTTGGTGCTTTCACTGAGAAAGCACAGTTATTCTCCTGCTCGTTGGATCTACTATTGATATCCGATTGCACAAATCTAAGAAGAAGATCCAGATCTCAAAGACTAAAGTTCTTCCATCCTATTCAGCTTTGCATCAAGTCTAGGAAAAAGCTTCGCTATCCATCATGGTTAACACAAGGACTACTTCTACAGCTGTAGATCCTGAAGGACGGGACAAACAGAATCACGCACAACTGCCTCCAACTGATCAGAATGCTGTCGGACCATCAGATCCGCAAGGCCCTATCACCAGGGAAGAATTCCAAATGCTAATGCAAGAACTAACTCAGAGCCGCCAACAGCTCACTCAACAACTCTGTGCTAATGCGGAACTGACCAACCAGTTGAACTGTCAACGACGAAGGAGATCCAGGAGGGATCAAGCTTCCTATTCCTCCACCGAGAGTTGAGCCTCTTCGGATTACCATCATAGATCTATACACCCAAGGCTAGATGGGAGTAACACTTAAGCCACTGGACATCAGCATCACTGAACCTTGGGCAACCGAGAGCTGGCCAGTCAACCAGCCACCAGACTGGACCCTCCTCCCGAGGAGGTGCTACCCCGTACCATATCACTGACAATTGTACTACCACTGCTACTGATTTAGGAGTTGATGCCCGGAACCAAACAGATCTGACCCACCATCAATGTAACCATACTCCCAAGCCTTATGTCCCCGAAGACATAGAACCGAGGAGATGAGGCATGGACCGTCGACAGTGACCGGCCCCTCCTTGCATTATGGAACCCGACCACACCTTGGCCCAACATGCTCAAAATGTCCAGATGCCCAACATTCCGACGATGATCCGTCAAATGATCCATGAGAGTCAGGGTCTTAGTAATGACAACTGGGGAATCTCCCGGAGTCATACCCCTTTTACTGATGAGATACTTTATGATGAACCACCTCAGCGATTCAGGATGCTGACTTTACCCGTTTATGAAGGGAGCTCAGATCCCAATCAACACATCTTAAAGTATGAGTGGTTGATGAATGCTGCACGAGCCGATAATGCAATTAAGTGCTGAACCTTCCCGATCTCTCCGGAGGGCATAGCGACTATGTGGTTTACCCGACTGCCACCTCGATCTATCTCATGTTTTGACTAGTTGGCAATGAAGTTTATTGAGCAATTTCGCATGCATGTCGCAAGACCGAAGGATGTTAATACTTTATCTAGTGTCACTCAAGCTCCTGGAGAGACACTTAGGCGTTATTTAGAGAGATTTTATACTGCATGTGCTGAGATCAGCAACCCTAATGATAACTCCATTCTAATGGCATTTACTAAAGGGATTGATCCCGATTCTGAGTTCGGCAACTGGTAGGCCGGAAAACCTCCTACGTCATTGGACCGTTTCTATTCCAAGGCAGCCCAATTCTTGAGAAGGGAGGATGCGAAACAGTCTAGGAAGAAGGATGATGCGGGGCCTAGTATGGAAGGAATTCAGAGTAATATTGCTGTTAAACAATCCGGGGAGAGCTCTGGGAAAGTGCAATTGAACATTCAGAATAAACAAAATCAGCAGAAAAGCAATGGTAACCAAAATAGATAACGGGATCAGAATCGTGGTCCACGACGTAGGGCTCCTATGTTTGATAATTATACTCCTCTGAATATGTCGCTGGAGAATGTGTATTTACAAACCTGCAATACTATTCAGTATAAAAAACATGCTCCGAAATAGTCATCTGAGAAACAAATTCAGACAGGGAAGTTTTGCATATTTCACAAAAGCTACGGCCATAACACAAATGAGTGCCATCATTTGCAGGATCATATTGAAAAGTTGATACGTGAAAGGAAGTTGGAACAGTTTGTGCGGGCACCGTAGTCTGGAGGTGCGAGCCCATCGAATCAGAACCATACACTAAATCGGGCAAGACAGGAGGAACCCGCTCGTACTGGCGGGAGGTTGGTGATAAATACCATTAGTGGTGGTCCTCATCCAACAGACCGAAGCTAGAAGGAAATGGAGTCGTATGCCAGTTCTATTAGGCATGCGACCTTCGAGTGTTGTAGTAGTTTGGAAGATGGGGCTTCGGCCAAGCAACAAAAGATGATGACTGACGATATCATCTTCCGAGATAGAGATGCCGATAGGATCGAAGCCCCAACCATCGATCCACTTGTCATATCAGCTCAAGTAGGTCCTGCTTGGATGAAGAGGATCTTGGTAGACAGTGGAAGTTCTGTGAATATATTTTTCAGGTGAGCCTATGACCAGATGAAAATGGAGACTAAAGATTTGAAACCTTGTCAGTACCGTATCCATAGTTTCAATAGGAGTGCAACTATACCCACTGGAGTGGTGGAATTGCCAGTGAAGTTAGGGATTGGAGAACGCCGGAGAGTCCGGATATTACAGTTTGTTGTATTGGACATAGCCTCGCCATATAATGCTTTCTTGGGCCGACCGGCCCTAGCTGAGTTTAGGGCTGCTATTGCCCCATGGTGTTTGACTCTAAAGTTCCCCACCAATCGTGGAGTTGGAGTCGTTCAAGGAGATCAGGCTACTGGACGAGCCAGTTATGTTGCTGAACTGCGCGAGGCGCAGCGAAAAGAGAAAGGAAAGGGCGTAGAGGAATCTCTCTGCGTCCGTTTTGTTGATAATTTACAATTGACGCCTTGGCCTAAGCCTGGGCACCCCAACCAATACTAAAGAGATCTTGACCCGAGAGACACCGAAATTGAAAGTAAAGACAGTCAAGCTTCTCCGACCGAACTGACGATCGATGTCCCGATCGATGATTGTGATGATTCTAGAATGATAAAGATTGGATCCTAGTTAACCCAACAAATGCAAGAGGAATTGGTTGAATTTCTCCTGGCAAACCTTGACGTGTTTGCTTGGACGCGTTCTGACATGTGTGGGATCTCGCCGGACATCGCGAGCCACGCATTGAACATTGACCCGCGGTACGTCCCGGTCAAACAAAAAAGGCGTGGTATGGATCTAGAGAGATCTACCGCCCTTAAGGAAGAGGTAGATAAGCTGAAATCGAATGGGTTTATTCGTGATGCTTTGTACCTGGAGTGGGTGTCTAATCCTATACTTGTTCGAAAGCCAAACGGAAATGGAGAACGTGTGTTGACTACTCAAACTTGAATAAAGCTTGCCCAAAAGACAGTTTTCCACTTCCTCGAATCGATCAACTCGTGGATTCAACGGCTGGACACGAACTATTATCCTTCATGGATGCATACTTCGGTTACAACCGGATACCCATGCACTTACCCAACCAGGAGCATACCAGCTTCGTAACCAATATGGGAGTTTATTTCTACAAGGTTATGCCTTTTGGACTCAAGAATGCTGGCGCAACTTATCAACGATTAGTTAATCGAATGTTCGCCAATCAGATTTGGAAAACCATGGAGGTATACGTGGACGACATGCTAGTCAAGTCACAATTCTCCATTGATCATATCAGAGACCTGGAGTCAATGTTTAATATCCCCCGAGAATACAGAATGAAGCTCAACCCACTGAAATGTCACTTTGGGGTCGCATTAGGAAAATTCCTTGGGTTTATCGTCAACGCTCGAGGAATCGAAGCCAATCCCGAAAAGATCTGGGCGATTAGAAACCTTGAAACTCCGAGAACTATGAAGCAAGTCCAGAGCCTCAACGGGAAAGTAGCAGCACTGAGCACGTTCATTTCTAAACCTACTGACAAATGCATTCCCTTCTTCGACCTGATCCGAAAAGGGAAACGAAATTTTGAATGGACTACGGAATGTGAGGGCGCATTCCGAGCATTAATTCAACATCTCTCCACACCACCAATTTTGTCGAAGCCTATCGATCACAAGAAATTGTACATTTATTTGGCGATATCAGAAAACGCAATCAGTGCTGCCCTAATTCGGGAGGAAGACCGAATATAAAAGCCGGTCTATTATATTAGCAAACGACTAACCGGAGCTAAGGGAAATTATCCGAAGCTAGGGAAGTTGGCTTATTGTCTTGTTATTTCCTCGAGAAAGCTCCATTCGTATTTCCAGGCTCATCCTATCACCATTTACACCAGCCGTTACGACATGTCCTTATGCGGCCTGAGACATCTGGTAGGTTACTCAAATGGAATATTGAGTTAAGTCAGTTTGACATTACTTACACTCCAAGGCGAGCCATCCAAGGACAAGTCCTAGCAGATTTCATAGCTGAATTTACCATCCCAGAGGACTTGCCCTAAACAAGTGAATCTCCCAAGTATATCTAGAAGCTGCATACAGATGGTGCATCAAATGACCATTGCTCAGGTGCAGGGGTTGTGCTTGAAACTCCTGAAGGTCGATCTATATGCTATGCTTTAAAGTTTGATTTTCGCGCGACCAACAATGAAGCTAAGTATGAAGCCCTACTTGCCGGATTGAGGCTTGCTAGAGATTTGAAAATCATTGCTGTGGAGATTTATTGTGATTTGCAATTGGTCGCGTGTCAAGTTCGGGGGGAATACCAGGCCAAGGATCGAAGACTGGCTGCTTACCTTGCTCGGGTTCAGGAAATATTAAATCAGTTCGATTATTATGCCATCTACTGCACACCCCGAGAGCGCAATCAAAAGGAAGACTCATTAGCAAAGTTCGCCAGTACAGGCGAGGCACAACAAATGGGACTCGTTCCCGTGGAGACATTAGCTTCCTCGAGCATCGACCGAATGGAGAAAGATTGGATATTTGAGGTTGTTTGCGATAAGGAGTCATGGATGACTCCGTTCAGAAATTA
The DNA here is from genome assembly GCA_030737815.1 of Allium fistulosum. Classification (NCBI taxonomy): domain Eukaryota; kingdom Viridiplantae; phylum Streptophyta; class Magnoliopsida; order Asparagales; family Amaryllidaceae; genus Allium; species Allium fistulosum. The sequence goes on from JASFAW010000014.1 coordinate 16,180,344, forward strand.
TCTCGAGCATGGAACCCTGCTAGAGCGCAAGAGTGAAAAGAGACATTCTTCGAAAAGGTTCGTTGTTCACTATTCAGAACAGAGTTATGTATAGGAGAGGGTACTATGTTCCTTTACTCCGGTGTATCGCTCACGATGAAATCAAATGAGTATTGCATAATGTGCATGAAGGGGAATGTGGCGATCACACCGGGGGGCAAGCCCTTGCCAAGAAAGTGCTCAGATATGGATACTATTGTCCAACCATAAATCGCGATGCATCAGACTACACTAGAAAGTGTGTAAAATGCCAGAAGCACGCTCGGATTCCGAGGGCCCCACCTACCGAGATAACTCAAATGGTCAGTCCATGGCCATTTGCAGTATGGGGCATTGGCATTATTGGCTCTCTACCTCTAGCCAAAGGTGGTGCGAAGTATGCCATCGTAGCAGTTGATTACTTTACCAAGTGGGCAGAAGCTGAACCCCTTGCTACAATCACAATAAAGAAGGTGATCAACTTTGTAGTACGCAACATCATCTGCCGATTTGGTCTCCCACATTCTATCATCACTGATAACGGGACCCAATTCGATAGTATTGAGTTTAAAGATTTCTGTCGACGATTCCACATTCAAAGAAAATTCTACGCAGTTTCACACCCTCAAGCGAATGGACAAGTCGAAGCTGTTAATAAAGTTATAAAGTCTATTCTGAAGAAACGACTGGAAAAGGCCGGGGGCAAATTGGTCGATGAGCTTCCTATGGCCTTATGGGCTTACCGAACAACCCACAAGTCCGCGGCCGGCCACACTCTATTTTCTCTTTCTTATGGTTCATAAGTTGTTATTCCAGTCGAATTAGAAGTGCCTTCTCATCGTGTGACATACTATTATCTGAAGACAAATACTATATTACTTGTCGAATCTTTGGATTTATTAGATAAGAAGCGTGAAGAGGCTGATTTGAGGGCAGCCGCATATCGAAGTTGAGTCGCCCGATTATACAATGCCAAAGTCCGACCCCGAATCTTTGAACTCGGCGATCTCGTCCTTAAGAGAATTTATCCGGTCCCTTCGCATATGAAGCCAACTTGGGAAGGACCATATGTCATCGAACGAAAGCTCGGAGATGGTACATTCAAATTATCGGCCATTGATGGTCTCACTCTTCTGAGAGTCTGGAACAGCGAAAGTCTTCGTCGCTACTACACATGACAGGCTCTGTATATTTATTCAGTCTATTTTTCATTTGCAATTTGTTTCTGCATTTTGAAATTTGAACTTATAATAAGGCACCTGATTTTGCCATATTTTCTTATTTCAGCAATAAAATGCGATCTCTTTGAGCCAGAGCTATGATTTATTGAATGCGTCATAAAACTATCACTATGCACGGAGAGCTAAATTCCACCCTACGGTGGAATTTATTCAAATAGGGAGTGACTGTGATATGACCAGTTACTCACTAAATGATACCCGAGCTTGGGGGCAAATCATCACACTGAAGTCAAAAAAGGATTGAAACACGACAATCCTTAACCAACTCCAGATTCCCAGAGTGTGAACTGGAGTATAAACTTACAAATACGGTTTTGAAGAGAGTGGATCCGTCCACATAACGACTTCACCCATATCTTGACCAAGTTTGAGGAGGATGGATCCGTCCATCTAATGACCTCGCTTGTTTACTCAGGGTAGATGTTAACCGACCATCCACGATCCTGATAGATTCATCGTTCCCAAAGTGCAAACGAAATCCTAAAGCCTGAACAGATGTGACTGACCATCTTTCGGCTAACTCCAATTTCCCGGTGTGTGAACTGGAGTATAAACATTGACTAACTTCGAATTCCCAGAGCGCGAATCAGAGTATCAACCAACTCCACGTTCCCCAAGTGCGAAATGGAGTACAAACGTCAACTAACTCCGGATTCCCAAAGTGTGAACCGGAGTGTCAACATAAACACCAACTCCAGATTCCCAGAGTGCGAATTGGAGTATAAACGTAAACTCGAAATCCCTGGAGAGTGGGTTAGAGTTTGAACACAAACCAGATTGGGATCGACCGTCCGTAAAACAACTCTAAGTCCCCGGAGCGTGGTTTAAGTGTAAATGCAAATCGGGTGTGACTGACCACTCGCGAATCCATCTAAAGTCCCCAGAGTGTGGACACTGTTACAAACATTAAACGGGTGTGACTGACCACCCGTGAAAATGACTTAAGTCCCCGGAGCGTGGACGTATCCTTGAAACTCAAGTAGGTGTGCCCGACTGCCGACATACAGATTCAAATCCCCAGAGTGTGGATACAATCGTCAATAGATGAGCGAGTGTGATTCGACCACTCGAATTTCCTTGTTTCAGCATCAATTCAACGACGTTAAGCTCGATGTGTTGAAGGCGAAGAACAATTGCCACTTGATCTTTACAATTCGTCCCTGAAACTAGGGGCAGGACTTAAGCGTCAATCACCGATTAAGACAATGCGGCACCGGAGTCCAGTTTAACATTCAGTCATCACTCATAGTTGTGATTTCAGGACTTAACGAATAAACTCAGGTCCGATCCAAAGGTCGAAACTCAACAAGTGTACTGAACTGGAATTCAAATGCTGAAACACTTAAACAAATAGACGAAAATTGAGTTAAAGAAAAAATGGAATTTCATTTTAACTATTTGTGGAAGAAAACTAAGTACAAGTTTATCACAAAAATCCTACTAGTAGTGGCCGAACCTGCATCTATACACGGCCAACAAAAGCTAAAGAAATTCCTATCCACTCAAAAATGAACCGAAGAGATGTATCTATTCTTTCTTCTTTCTCGGTTTCTTCTTCGGTGTGGACCCGCTGGAGTTCTCACTCGGTTTTCTTTTTGAGCCTTTGTTTTTGGTGGCCGATCTCCAGTCGGGGGCATTATATCAACGTCCTCCTCCGAACTCAAATGTATTGGAATGCTTCCTACAGGCGGAGTCGGAGGGACATGATCAACAGAAGGAGGTGGGGCAGGTGCGCTCGTCTCAATGACCGTTCCTCCAAGAGATATCATCCGCAAAGGGGCTGGACCAGGTCCAGCCATTCCACCGCCAAAACCATTGCCCTGCCGGCTGCCTCCATTTCAACATTGATTTCAGCTATGATTTCCTCCTCATGAAGCATTTGTGCATCGTCAGGGACTCCTGCAATTGGAGCCGAAGAACTTGTCGTTGGTGCACTTCCACACATAACGAGCGGCAAGTCTACAAAAGGGTCACTGTGATGACTAAGGAGCTCCTTCATCATCTGCTCATCGAAAATAAGTGTGCTCCCCTGCGCTCCATCAGTCAGTGCCATGGTCGTTGTGGTGTTCGCTTCAGTTATAATGGCCTCCTGTATATGATGTGGTTCTTGAGTTGCAGGAGGCACAACCGGTGTAGCTTCAATCACTGGATAAAAGCAAAAGAAGAACTGTTAATAATTACTTCAAGTGACGCTTCTGATTTCGGATAAGCACGGAGAATGTTCAAAGTACCTTCCTCAGTTTGGCTCGCGGGTGGCGGAAGCCTCAGAGACTTGCTCGTGAGCTGGATATATCTGCGGTTGATCCGGATTATAAGCAGGAACTGGCTGAGGATCAACCGCAGGTGTGGATTCGGGCTGAGTCGGCAAGGGAGTTTTAGAACTTGTATCATGATGCTCGATACCAGAGCCTTATCCAACTTCCAAATGCTAAGCGCCAAGCTTCTCCTTTTCATATGAAACCATGGCATCATGGAGAACCTTCCATTCATCCTCGCTCAACACCCGGTTCTCAAGCTCGAACTCGTCAGTTGATTCAGCTTGGTGGGCAGCCTTCTCATCTCCTACTAATCGGCCCCAGGCGTTGTATAGATGTGTCGGATAATTTTTGAGCCAGGCTAGATTCCTATGATTCAAGACGTTAGCATTGTAAGTGATGAGGAGATCTTCGATATCAGCCTCTAGCCTGGACTTTGCCATTTGGACTTCCTCCTCGACCTTAGTCTCCACCTCCCGGACCTTAGCCGTTGCCGCATCTCATTCGCCCTGAAGCACCACCGCTTGCTCGCACGCCTCTAGAGCTGCTTTATTTGCATCATCTTTTTCCTTGATGATTTTAGAAAATTTGGCTTTTAGCTCGTTGAGTTCTTTCAGAGCAGCATCCCTTTCGGCGGTAACTATGGTGTTTCGATGGCCCATCTGCTCCACCAATGCGAAGTGTGTCTACCTCATCCTCTCCATAGCCAAGTTTGCCTCGTCGGCCTTTTTGGTGGCCTCTATCTCTGATTTCCGAGAGGACTCGGCTTCATCATTAAGCACTTGGACGATGCGGTCTTTCTGGGTGAGATCAGATTCTAACTTTTCAATTATTTTAGCCCGCTCGAAAGCCACCGTTGATGCCTTATCTGCAGCTTTCATCCACTCCTTATACTGTGTATAAATGTCATAAATATAGTCATGCATCGTGGTTTCTGCTTTCGATGGAATTTTCTTTAAGTGAGGGGAGAAGATGAAGCCGTCAAAACATATGTTTGGGAAATCTTTTCTTAACTGGGCAATTCTGATAGCCCCTTCACCGGTGGGCATAGTGATGGCTTGTTCAGCAACAGTTGGAGGTTCGGCCTCAGTCCTATGACACTGAGACTCAGACCTTGGAGCATGAGAAGATGGGTTTTAGCGTGGAGGCTCCGGGGGATGTGAGTTATGAATAGAAGGTTGAGTGGGGAGTCGGGGAGGTGGAGAACATGGTCGGGATCGATATCTTTGTTCTTTGTAATCTCTGTCTCTATCCCTCTTGTAACGTTCCTGACTAGAATAACCACGATCGCGGTTTCTATCATCCTCCCTCCGACGGGACTCATAATACGAACTCGATGATTGGCATGCTGAACGGAGACTGCCAAGCATAGAATCTCGCATGTTCATCGTATCTGTAAAGTAAAGAAAAACATGATTAGTGATCTCCCAAAATAGGCAACTTGGGACTGGAAATTGTGTAGTGTCGTGAAGTGTGTATGTATGTGCAACCCCCCGACCAACCGGTGATGTCGGCCACGCTTGTGGGAAGATACTCGCTTAAGTCTAAAGAACTTTGGAGCTCCTCCAATCCGGTGTCATATTGGAGTGACACAAAATCTGGAATTGAGATATCGACAAGCCCTTCGAAAGGACTCTCTACTTGAGGTGGAGGGATCTCCGTGATTCTAACACCGGAGGATGGCAGGGACACGATTACAGATTTCCATCTCGAAGATTTATGATGCTTGTGCGCAACTAACTTGCCTTTTTTCCTTCCTTCTGAACCGTGAAAACTGCCAGAAGGCCCAGCCACGGGTTCGTCGTTTGTAAGCGTGTGTTCTTCATCGACTTCCTCAGCAATTACAACTCCTAGCGCTTTACGTTTAACCCGCCTCGCCGGGGCCGCCCTCAGCGTTCCTTCAAGCCTTATGCTTTGGTTTCGCTCGATAAGCCCAACGGTTCTCAAGTTTCGGTCTGTTAGCACCGAGTCTATGTCTCTCATTTCGCTTGGCACTTCTTGAAGGGCCCGCACAATTTCTTTAAAATACACGCCCTCAGGTCGTGGAATTACAACTGTAAGGGAAAGAAGATATTAGTTTTGGTATCAACTATGATTATCTCGTTAACTACTGAAAAAGATTTCAGCACTTACGTCTGACTAACCATCGGCTAGCAAATCCTGGAGGGCATCGGACATAGAACCACTCCATTTTAAAATAACTCAGTCTGGTCCAAGAGCTGGTCACAACTTGACAATTCCTAACTACCTCTAGAAATGTGAACGAGGGACTATCTCCCCGACTCTTAACGTTGAATAAGTATCTAATTTCGATCGGGATCAGAGGTCGAAAAAGATGCTCCATAAATACAATGAACAGACTGTTGAGCAGAGCATATCTGTTCGGGTGTAATTGTGACGCGGCGATCCCAAAGAAAGACAGCACTTCTCTAATATACTGGTTAAACAGAGGAAGTGTTTCCGCTGTACATGCATGGCGATTAAAGGCAGTAAACCCCTCTAGGGGAATATGCGGTCTATCGTTCGGCCCTGGTAATAAGACATCGCCCAACGAAAAACCATGTCTGAGGCATATCCGTCCCAACATATCTTCGGAGACGTTGGTCGGAACAGAATCTTGCGGGTTACCGATGAACTTGGCACCAGGCAGCTCGTCCGGAGCTGGATCGATGACCTCGGCCGCGATGGCCGCCAACTCTATAATTGGAAGAGATAAACTTCGGGTTTCTTGCTGTTGAGAACTTATGGATTCCATAGCTAAGCAACTTATCAAAAACCACCATTAGACGATAATAAGCCCGTGTGTTCCCCAGTGTGAAGTGTGTGAATGTGTTGTGTAGTGATGTGCACGTAAATGTGCATATTTTTACCATCATATTTAATCTATTTAAATTAAATAAATGATCATATCGGGTATTTTAACCTGTTTTAACCAAAATCCATATTAATTCCAAATTGTCACATATCCATCTTCATATAGGGGCAAAACGGTCATTTGTGTGCATATATTTCTTTGAGAAAAATTATTTGAAAATTTATATATATTTGTGTAGGAATTTGATCTCAAATAGGAGTGGTTTCATGATGTCACATGCATGCACAAAATGAACACAAAGGAATGAAGATGGAAATAATTCAAAGTGAAGGTCATGGAGGACCCCACCTACACACATACCTTAATGCACAAATTAGAGGCTAATGCACATGCTTATGGAATTAATGGCTTCATGTACAGTTAAATGATGATTAGTAGAAGCTAATGATTACTTGGCCTCCACACTTTCTCAAGGGTAGTTTAGGCATTCCCCAAATTATGGATTAGGGTTTCATGCTTGTATAAATAACCCATTATGTTCATGTAACCTCTTCTACCTTCTACCCTCTTTAAGCCCTCTTATGGAGGCTATCTCTTCTCATAATTTAGCTTAGTTCTATTTTATTTCTTCTAATGGCTACTTGGCCATTCATTGTTATTTTCATGTAATTTTCTTTTTATTGCAATTTAATACATGCTCTTTCCTTTTCATGCTTATTTACTTTAATGTTTGTAGTGTAGATTAACTTTCATGCAAGTAGAATAGTTCTAATTCTTGTTAATTAGCTCTCTTTTTCATTAAGCTTTCATTTTCCTTTCATTTTGCTTTCATGTTGTTAGCTACATTTGTTAATCAAATGACAAATATGAGAGGCTAAACCCCTTCAATTTATGGGTAATGAAGCTCTCTAATTATGTAGCTTCAACTATTTGTTAATTCATGCTCTCTTTTTATGCTTAATGATGATGATAGAAATGGTTTACTAGTTGTTTTTGCTTTGAATTTGATAGTCTATATTGTTCACACCAAATAGGCTATGCTTAAACAATCACTAACACTAATTGCCTCTTCATCAAAATATGATTATGGCAAAAGGAAGTGATTTGAAATTAAAATTTGATGGTCTATATTTCTAATCAATAGTTAATATGCCATACTTAAAATAGATTTCATTTTCATTTTCATTGTCAAGTTTTATGAAAGTTAGTAAGTGGTTTAAGGGGTGTGTTATAGTTTGATGGCTTATGTTGGCTAATCAATAGCACAAATATGTCATACTTATGATAAGCACATCAATTAAAGCACTAATGACCATAAAAGAGAGATCATGATTTCATACGTATTGAACTACATGATCTAGAGAGTGGATTTATTCTCTAAATTGTCACTTAAGTCTTGTATTTGCTTCTCTTTTCTTTTAGTTAGTTAGTTAATTCTCTAATTCTCTAGCTTAACTTTCACTTGAAATTGGTATAATTTGATTGAATTGAATTTTTAAAATAAACAATTCCCTGTGGATCGACCCATATTCGCCACGTACTACAAGTGTACGTCGTGTGCTTGCGGTATATTTTTAATTTAAATTCGTTCGACGGTTTTCTAAAACGATAGAATTTCCATCGTTAAACAAGTTTTTGGCGCCGTTTCTGGGGAATTTCTTTGATTTTATTTTTCTATTCTTCGAATTATTTTTGTTTAATTTTTGTGTGTTTTTATTTTGTGTGTTTGTTAAGAATTGTGTTGTGTGTGATTTTTGTTTTCATTTCATTTGTGCTTGTTGTTTTTTCCTTTGCATTTTCATATTTCTATATTAAAAAAAACAACATACACAAAAAAAAATTAAAAAAAATTCTTTTTATTTCATTTTCATCTTGATTTTACAATCTCAACTTTGTTTTTACAAAATCTCATCCTCATTTTACATTTCTGTGCAACTTTCTGTGCACTTCTGTGCACATTGCCTTCACTTCCACCTCACTACATTCCACTGTCTAATTGCCATAACCAACATCACTTGCCATCCCTTACAAACCATCGAAAACAACAACACACCCGAACACAACTTGCCATCTAATCGCCAGTTCATCCATCACATAGCATCGACCAATCAAACCAAGTTTCATTACCACCCTGCCCACTCCTCTGTGCACAGCAGTTCAACCTCAAACAACTTCACAAACCCATACAAACCCACTGTTTAACTGCTGTCAGTTCTGCAACGCTGCTTTCCAGTTGCAACATTCAGAACCGCCTTCCAGTTGCATCTCCTCCAGTAAATCCTGTTGAAAATTCCTCAAAAGCAGTTACGTACCACCAGAGCACATCTTCCTAATCAACCACACCTATCAAACTATCATACTACCTAACCCATTGAACTACAGCCATACCGAAACTACCATCCATCCCCTCTGGTCCCAGTCACGACTGTGCCATCAACAAACTGCTGCTCCCCCTGACCATAGCTGCCTCACAATCTTCTACCTTCCTTCTTCAAAATCCCACTGCGACCAAACCAATTACATCTTCCCACTGCTACATTCTTCATTTGCCTCATTTTCTTACCCATCAGCATCTACATTGCTTCATACAATCCATCAACATCTTTATCGCTGCTTCATTCCCATACACAACATATCATTTCCTTCATACCATAACATCAAAAACTGTCACAACTTAAAGACCACAAACCACTTCCTACAAACTGACAGCCTTTACTTCAATCATGAAATTTCACTCTGCCATTTCAAGAAGCATCACACTCTTACATACCAATCTGAACATCTACAGCCACTGACCAAAACCAACTCTAACCACATTCACCATCCACCCAGCAACATTACCCAGCAACACCGCCTATTCTTCACAATACACCGTCAGCAGCTACATCACCTAGCAACACACTTCAAACACCAAACAATTGCTCACCAATCGTCCTCACTTCATCCACCGATATAGTCGCATTCATCATCACCGCCCGAGTACACTGCTGAGCCAACCAAGAACAACCTTCAACTTCAATTCACCAAAGCACAACAGTCACCTCAAACCCGGACATCCACTTCAGTACTGCCCATCACAAATTCCAACATCACAATTTACCATATCACCTTGTTCTGCATAACTGCTACCATCAACCATTTCATTATCCTCATCACCTGCTACTACAGCCACATACAAATCACCTTTCAACCATTCTCTGCCTTACAAACTTGAAAATCACAACAGTCCCATTCGATATCCACTTCAATAACAGCCAACACTCCACATTCATACCACTATCACACTACATTTCTACAACACCTTAAACAACTACAACTGACCAAACTTCTTCTATCAGCAGCTACCCACCCTAACTCTCGAAAAAAAGCTGTGGCTTACATCGTTAACTTCCCCCAATAACAATCGCTACCACCCTCATCGGTTCAACAGTCCACTGCCCTAACACCCTTCACCGAAACTACCTCCACCTTCGAACTGCCCAATCCCAATCGACTCAAACTCGAGCACTAGCCACCAATTTCGCCTTGAAAAACTCATGACCCTATCACTGCAGTTCATCCTCGAACATCACGAACCATCAAAAACTCTAAACGAACCTCCACAAGCAGTCAGCGCCTCCATCCCACAAACAATAGAACTCCTCTGAAAGTTGAACCACCCACTACCATCTCCTGAAATTGCCTCACCGTCGAGCACGCAACCTCTACCGCAAATAAAAGCGGATTTGAATAACCTGAAGTCGATTTGATTATATTTTGTCTGGGAAGAGGTGAATTTGAATTTCAGTTCGTAAAGGGAACTGTGAGTTTGGTCACGAATTTTTATTTTCTTTCTGATGTTTTGAAGGAAGTCGCGATTTTTAATTGGGTTTGGGTTGTGGGTTCTCTTCTTGTTGGGCCGGGTGGGAGTTTAGAGTTTTGTTTTGTTTACGTTTCTTTGCAAAAAGATTTTTGTTTTGTTTACATATTGTTTTTCCATCATTTAAGTAAAAAAATAAAAAAACTTTTGTTTGGGGTGAGTTGTTTTTTTTTAGTTTCTTGCTTCAAAAACAATCAAAAAACAAATATATATATATATATATATATATATATATATATATATATATAATAAAAAAGCAAATAAGTTTTAGTTTCATTCGGTTTGTTTTTCCATTTGTTCAGTTTCTTCTTTGACATATATAAAAAAATCTGTATATATATCTTGTTTTATTTTCAGGTTGCAGAAGGAGATAAGGAAGAATCATTCGCATGCTTTGCTTGCCAAAAATAAATTGCTAGCCTGCTTATATAAAACAATTTGCTTTTTTTAAACCCTATCTCTAGTTTTATTTGAATTGCATTGTTGGTTGTTTGCATTTGCATTTTAAAAAAAATTCAAAAATTCAAAAGAAAAAACAAAAATCCATTCGTAGTTGCATGGTTAATACACGTTTAATTACAGTTTTGCATTTCATCTTAGATTTTGATTAATAATAACGGTTAGAAACCGATAACACTTAATTGTATATTGACAAGTTGTCTTCTTTGAACAATTTATTTTCTTGGTGTCTAGGCTACGACAGAGCAATAATCAATTATAAATATTATGGTGATTCATAAATATTATACTGAATTGTTTCTCTGAAGGTACTTAAACCTTCGGCTGCATTGCTACAGTGATTCGTGGTGCACCGATAACTCCTGTCCGTTACCTGGCTGAGAACTATCTTGTTGATTTAAGACAATGTGTGATTATACAATTTTGGGTTAACTTAGGATAAATCATTTGTAATTAACCACTTCATTCATTTAGTTGCATTAGTTCATGCATATTTTTTAAAAAAAAAGTCAAAATCCAAAACTAAAAAAATTGTAAATATTTCTTCACTTAGTTTTTTTCCTTTTCCTTTGAAAATTTTCAAATCAAAATTCCAAAAATTCAAAAAAAAAATTGCTTAGTTTTTATTTAGAAAATTAAAAATTCAAAAAAAAATATAAAATCTTTTCAAAAAAAAATTTGAAAAATCAAAAACAAAACAAAAATCAATTTTCCATTTTGAAAAATAAAATCTATCTGTAAATATTTTTCCTTTATACAAAAAAATACATTCTCGAAAATGTCCGAGTTTCCCCACTCACTTGAATTTTACAATAGTTGTGAAAATCAATATAATTCATATGATTTCACTCCAAATTCGTATGGATATTTTAACAACAACTATTGTTCAAACGATTCGGGTTTTGAACCATAAAATTTTCAAAATGACGAACAACCCTCAAATCTCGAAAGTAGCATTTCATCTCTACTTGAAATCTCTACACAACAAATCAAATGATAAATGATTTGTGTAATTCTTATTTGTGTGATAACTCAAGTCAAGATTTTCAAAATAATCAAAATTTGAATTCACTTCAAAATTCAAACGATTTCGATGATAACCGATGCCAATTCAGTTTCGAACTCCAAGATGAATCTCAAACTCAAAATGAAAATGGAAACAACTTTTCAAACGAATTTGGCAACGGGAATAATCTTAACCACGTTACGATTGAAAATCTTTGTTCTCAACAATTTCAAAGTGAAAATCCTCATATTAATAACTATAAATTGAATTTTGTTGAGCAAATGAACGAAATTTATGACGATCACACGAATTCGTTGTTTGAAACATACATGAAACAACGTGAAAAACAAAATCAAATTCCAATGTGCGATGAGTCAGACAATAATCCATCTTTTACCCAAACCGACGATTTTCAAATAACAACTTTTGAAATTGAAAATAACAATCTTAGTGAAGTTGTTGAAAACACGGTAATTGAGTTGGATTTCAATTCTTTTGAGGGTATGGAACCAAATTTGAAATTCAATCTTCCTTCTCTCGATTTCGAAAATTTGAACACAACAACTTTAGATTTTGAACTTGAGATACGCAATGAAGTTGTTGATAATCTAATAACGGAAGACGAATTTAACGAACATGATTTCTTTGGACTTTTCGAAAACGAGTTGTCAAATTTTGAAGGGGAAGATTAAAATCACCATTTTGATTTTGAAATCAACAATTTTGAAGAAGTTTTCAATGATAAATTTGAATTCCAATGTGATGAAAAAGAACTTGAATTTCAATAAATTGTTTTATCGACCCCAAAAATCATTGAAAATAAAACAACTCGTACGATTTTCAATAAAACGGCATTTGTTTTTCCAAATCCAAATTCAACTTCGAAATCTTGTATGGTTTGGTTTTCCGAGCTTAAGCTGTGTCTCGCATACTTGACGAGACAAATGAATCGGTCTTTGGAAGACTGTTTCATTTACTTTTTAACGATATACTTTCTGATCTCGTGTAAATACCGTTCATTTTCATATAAATAAAGGTCATGTTTTTATTTTTATTTTTATTTTTATTTTTCTTCTTTCACTTGGGTTGACTATGGGGACATAGTCAAAATCAAGTGTGGGGGGAGACTCATCATCATTTTCGATTTTTCATGGTTCATTTTTAAGTTTTCTTTCCAAAATTTTAAAAAAATCTCAAAAACAAAAGAAAAAAAAATAAAAAATAAAAAAATTTAAGCATTCTGATTTATTTTTAAAGAAATACTATAAAGATAAATATATGGTTTTGGTTTGTTAAATTGAAATTTTTGAAAATTTATTCGTCTTAACAAAAATAAAAATGAAGTTTGATTATAAATAGCAATGGTTTAACTAGCATATAGGAAGATTCATACGTGTTAATTATGAAATACATCCTAATTGAAAATCTTTGTTTTAAAAAGTGGTGAATTTAAAGTAAAGGATATAACATTTTTTTGTCTTCTAAGTTAAATGGTGCTAAGATAATTTTCAAAACTCTCTCTTCGAAACAAAACAAAAAGAAAAAAATACAAAAGACAAAAAAAAATTCTTGTATATATGTATTTTTTTAATAAACACCTAAAGTCATGTGTTCACACTCGTGTGTTCACTCGCCATGCTCTGTACCCTTCTCACGTAGGCCTGAAAGGCAGTGCACGATCGGTATATCTGGCCTCAGTTTTTCTGAGTTAGGTGTGTGTATATAAAAATTCTTTTACTAATAACGCTTACAGTCAATAAGTGTTCACACTTGTGTGTTCACTTGCCACACTCTGTATTCCCCTTGTTTGTACCAAAAATAGGCACAACACTCTTCGGAAGTTTTTGAAGAGATAAAAGTGAAGAAAGAAAATTAAAACCGAGGATTATCTAACAAAAACTCCAAATAACAGAAAGTAAATTGCACAGAAGACAGCGATTTAGAGTGGTTCGGCGCTTTGCCTACGTCCACTATGAAAGTTGATGATTTTATTGCTCGATACTTGAAGATTACAATTTCTTATAATGTAGTACAACTGATTTTCTAAGCTAAGTCTGAAAATAAAGCAGCGGTGGTGATTTGGAGTAAATCTGGTAGAGTCTGGGCGCCCTTTAGCTCTTAAAATTGTCCGACTCCTTTTCTGAATGACCAGGGGCTCTATTTATAGGTGTAGGAGGCGGATATTTCACCTAAAATTCGGGGAGACCGCTTCTGGCACGTGAGGGGGCCCACACGGCCGAATTCTGGAAATTCGGGCCCACTTTGGGATCGATTCGAACTCGGGTTCGAATCGATCAAGAAAGCATCCAATCGAGGTGAAATTTGGTGTGGACATTCTTCAGCGTGTACGTAAGCTCCTGTGAAAATTTCATAGTATTTGGACTTGTAGATCTCAAGTTATGATCGATTCAAGATTGCATTTCCGGTTGACATGCTTGATTCGAATCGATCCCCTTCGAATCGATAGGGTCGAATCGATGGTTTGCGCGTGTGAATGGTGACGTGTCGCGCGCGCTTCTCGGGTAGATCCAACTTTTTCTCCGAGTTTACTGGGTCGAATCCATGGTTTTAGACGCCTTTAATTAGTGGATTCGAGGGAATGGATTCGAGGAGATGTTCATTCAAATCGATCGAGGTATCCCATAGTTGATCGATTCGAAGCTGCCTCAACAGGGTGGATTCGAAGTAAGTTATGGGATGGAGTCGAAGTATATCGATTGCATGGATTCGAAGTAGAGGAAAACCTGATGGATTCGAACCAAGGCTTGGTTTTATGGATTCGAACATAGAGCTTGTTCTGATGGATTCGAACATAGGGCTATCTACTCCACTTTCCATTGGTGATAACTTGAGCATACGAACTCAGATTATCTTGAAATTCGGAACGTTGGTTTTCACGGCTTTGCTTGATGTGTCTTATCAATTGCAGCCCGATCCGGACTCGAATAGAATTCATCAATATTCGTGGCTATCCGGTAGCTGCCCGATGCTGCGGACGTATGACCCTTATTTTCCAGTCAGTTTCTTGGTATCTCGGCCTTGCCAAAAGGCGGGATAACATTTGCCCCCCAAAGTACGTCTTGTGTAAACATGACGTGCTTTGAAAAGCTGTAGTCTCACGTTGGACAACTATGACATGCTTTGCTGACAGTTGTATTCTATATTGCTGTAATTGATCGTTGTATGATTGTAATTGGCTGTTTGTCGTCGAAATCATGACGAGATGAGCATTTGATCCCTGTGAATGTCAAAGATCAAATATTAGTCAGACATATGTGCATACATGTGTTACCTTGACTTTAGCTAACGTTGCGTGTTTCAAGTCGTTGCCAGTTCAATTTGTTTTCGAATTCTATATCGATCCTCTCCTGAATCGATTTGTAATTCGAGTTAAAACATTGTTTTGATGATTGTCTATGATTATCCTCTTGTATCGACCCTCTCCTGAATCGATGTAAAAGGTAGACAAGTGTATGTTCGACCCACTAATAGCCGAATACAATGCCCGTGTCCTCATGCACCGGGACTTGACCTTTTTAGGCGAGGGCTACCTTCAATCTTTGGCCGAGGCTTGGGAGACTTTAATACAGATTAGGAAGGTGGAGTTAGGCACCGAGGAGGTCGACGAGGATGCTTTAGTGAAAGAGTTCCTCAGGGGAAACGAGCCATCGGACTTGTCTACAGCTAAGGCTTTTTTCAGCAAAGGTTCTCCTCCATCTAAGGAGAAAAGTGACATAGCTGGCCCGTTTGGAACTAGGCCTTCAGCTCCTCCTTCTACTCAATCGGCCGATCGGCCAACACTTGACCCATTCGAGCAGCACATCGGCTATGATCCGGAAGACACTAGTCTCGGCGTTCACGTGCTATCTCCTATTCTAGAAGGTGAGACTCTGCGCACAGCTGAAAGCCAACAAGAAATCGGTATAAAACTCTTCTTCTAGAAGTGCAAAGATCTGTCGCTTTTTTGCGATCGGTTATCGGTTCTAATGTTCGTTCTTTATGTTTTTATACAGACCGCTCTGATCCCGCACCGACTCCGAGGAGCGATGATGCCAAGGAGGAGACGGGGAAAACAAGCGATGCTACTTACGCGGGAGTAACTCCCGGTCCTGATGCTCAAGTGATCGGGGCGCTAGATGATGATAAGTCTAACACTTCATCTCCCGTTGAAGGGAGTTATGCAATTGAAATCACGGGCGCCTCTGAACACACTTCGAAGGTGAGTATGAAGGAGCGACTCGCGAAAGAGAAGAAGAAGAAGGTCGAGATCAAGGTCGAGTCTCAAGTACTAGAACTCACCGACCCGCTGAATAGGGCTCTAAAAGTCATCCTTCTCGGCAAATCCAAACCACTGGATGTTCCTCCTCCCACTCCTGACTCCGCTTCTTTGGCAAGCAAAAACTCCAAGAGGAAGTGTGAGGGAGAGGAGTCATCTGAGAAAACAAAGGAGGACAAGAAAAAGAAGCCGAAGAAATAGCCACTATACTCGTTCAACGAGATTTTGCTTAGGTCCTGTAACTACTTTTGCTTTTTCGTTTTCGTAGTTTATGTAGATAGATTTTTGACTCCAAGTTTTGGAGGAGTGGTTGTATAACCCCATTTTGGATTATTGAATAAAGTTTAGTCTCTTTGTCATTTGAATGATTTTTTGCATTTTAGCTTTCTGTATAACTGTGGTCGAAACTCAAGTTCTTATTAGTTGCATAAATTCCCAATCCATTTTTACATTGTTCGGACATTCTTTGGAATTGTACATTTCTCGTTTCACATTTTTGGTACTTAGAATATTTTTTAATCCGCGCTCCGGGACTTAGAGTAATTCGGTCCGCATTCAGGGGACTCGGAGATTCGAATCGTTTATACTCTAGTCCGTGCTCCGGGGACTTAGAGTACTCCGGTCCGCATTCAGGGGACTCGGAGATTGAAGTCGTTTATACTCTAGTCCGCGCTCCGGGGACTTAGAGTACTCCGGTCCGCATTCAGGGGACTCGGAGATTGAAGTCGTTTATACTCTAGTCCGCGCTCCGGGGACTTAGAGTACTCCGGTCCGCACTCAGGGGACTCGAAGATTGAAGTCGTTTATACTCTAGCCTGCGCTCTGGGGACTTAGAGTGCTCTGGTCCGCACTTAGGGGACTCGGAGATTGAAGTCGTTTATACTCTAGTCCGCGCTCTGGGGACTTAGAGTATTCCGATCCGCACTCAGGGAACTCGAAGATTCAAGTCGTTTATACTCTAGTCCGCGCTCTGGGGACTTAGAGTATTCCGGTCCGCACTCAGGGAACTCGGAGATTCAAATCGTTTATACTCTAGTCCGTGCTCCGGGGACTTAGAGTACTCCGGTCCGCACTCAGGGGACTTGGAGATTGAAGTTGTTTATGCGAGTTCGTACATCATATGGAATAATGTAACTCCAGCAGTTCATCACCAGATTATAAGGTACAGAAACATCAATAATTCATGGAAAAGACGGCTTCAAGCCTTTATTAATGAAACAAACTAAATTATCCGATTACATGCTAAAAAGGAAACTTAGAATCAATGGAATAAAAACATACAGCAAACAATTGTACCTAAAACAGGAAAGAAACAGGCTAAATGTAATAACGTCGTAAATGTTCACTGTTCCACGCTCGGGGGAGTGTCACGCCATCAACGGTCGCTTGCTTGAAAGTTCCCTCTCCAAGCTTCCGTTCAATGACATATGGACCTTCCCAGTTGGGATTCATACGTGATGGTACCGGGAAAACTCGTTTCAAAACGAGATCACCCACATCAAAGATCCTTGGGCGGACTTTCTCGACATAATATCGCTTGACTCGATGCCTATATGCTGCCGCCCTTAGTTCAGCTTCTTCACGTTTTTCATCAATGCAATCCAGTGACTCCAACAAGAGATCCTGATTCGTCTTAGGATCATAATGTGACACCTGATGTGATGGAACTTCAAGCTCCATGGGTATAATAGCTTCCGAGCCGTATGCCAATGCGAATGGAGTGTGGCCAGCCGCGGACTTGTGGGTAGTTCTATAAGCCCATAGCGCAGTTGGGAGTTCATCTACCCACTTGCCTCCAGCCTTTTCCAAATGCTTCTTCAATATGGACTTGATTACTTTGTTCACGGCTTCAACTTGTCCATTAGCCTTTGGATGAGCAACGGCGGCGAACTTTTTCTCAATGCCGTACTTTGAACAGAAATCTTTGAATTCTTTACTTTCAAATTGAGTTCTGTTGTCCGTAATGACGGTTCGCGGGAGGCCAAAGTGGCATATAATGTTTCGTACAACGAAATTAATGACCTTCTTGGAGGTGATTGTGGCTAAAGGCTCTGCCTCGGCCCATTTTGTGAAGTAGTCGACTGCAACCATCGCGTATTTTGCACCACCTTTGGATATAGGCAAAGAACCGATTATGTCGATTCCCCAGATTACAAACGGCCAGGGACTAACCATTTGTGTGAGTTCTGTTGGTGGAGCTCTCGGGATTTTCGCATATCTTTGACACTTGTCACATTTTCTTGCGTAATCTGCAGCATCCCGATTCACAGTTGGCCAATAGTATCCATAGCGGAGGATCTTTTTTGCTAGTGTCTGTCCCCCAGTATGGTCACCACATTCTCCTTCGTGAACCTCCTCCAAGACCCGCTTTGCCTCATCACGGGCAATGCACCGTAGTAAAGGGACCGAGAACCCTCTCCAATACATTACTCCTCACTACATCACATATCGCGCGGATTTGCGAATGACCTGCCGTCTTTCGCTTCTTCTTTCGGGCAAAATTCCGTTTAGCAGGTATTGTTTGAATGGGGTCATCCACGACTCCTCCTCGATTTCCGTTTCCAATGCAAAATCGACTTCCATCACATCTATGCTTGTAGTGTGTAAGGTTTCGACGGGAACCAATCCCATTTGTTGCGCATCGCCTGTGCTTGCGAATTTGGCCAACGAGTCGGCTTCCTTGTTCTGTTCACGCAGGACATGCGAAATGTCATAATGTTCGAAGTTTGCCAACAGTTCCTGAACCAGAGCAAGGTATGGAGCAAGCTTTTATCCCCTTGCTTGGTAGTCTCCTCGCACTTGGTACACCACCAGCTGCGAGTCACAAAAGATTTCAACTGATTTAACCCCGAGTTCTCCAACGAGCTTTAAGCTAGCAATCAGTGCTTCATATTCTGCTTCATTATTCGTAGCTGGGAAATTGAGCTTCAAAGAGTAACAAATCGATCGATTTTCTGGAGTTACGAGAACTACACCAGCTCCGGAGCAATGGTCGTTTGATGCCCCATCGGTGTAAAATTTCCATCGAGTGGGGGGAATGACATTGTGACTATCTAGCTCGTCGGATACAATAAACTCAGCGATGTCTGCTGATGCTTGCCCTTGTATGGCTCTTCGTGGCAGGTAGGTAATATCGAACTGACTCAACTCGATATTCCAATTTAACATCCTTCCAGAAGTTTCTGGTCGTTGGAGTACCTACCGTAAGGGCTGATCGGTATAGACACAGACTGAGTGTGCTTGAAAGTATGGACGCAGCTTACGTGATGCAATCACCAAGCAATAGGCCAATTTCTCAATTTTAGGGTAATTTCTTTCTGCCCCCGTTAAATGTTTGCTAACGTAATACACTGGCTTTTGGACTCGGTCCTCCTCGCGGGCCAAAGCCGCACTTATAGCATGCGGGGATACAGCCAAGTATACGTACAGCATCTCGTGGTCTACTGGTTTCGACAGTACTGGAGGACTTTCCAAATGCCTCACCAGATCTCGGAACGCTTCCTCACAGTTGGATGTCCATTCGAAATTCCTCTTCCCTTTCTTTATTATATCGAAGAAGGGAATGCACTTGTCCGTGGCTCTAGATATAAATCGACTCAGCGCAGCCACCTTTCCATTCAAGCTTTGCACCTGTTTTATAGTTCTGGGCACTTGCACATCTCGAATAGCTTGAATCTTTTCCGGGTTAGCTTCAATTCCCCTAGCATTAACAATGAATCCCAAAAACTTCCCCGACGCAACGCCGAAGGAACACTTCAGAGGGTTGATCTTCATCCCATAATATCTGAGTATATCGAACATCTCTGCTAAGTCTCGAATGTGGTCGTTTGACTATCGTGACTTCACGAGCATGTCATCCCCATAGACTTCCATCGTTCTACCAATCTGGTCTTTGAACATTCGATTCACCAACCGCTGATAGGTCGCTCCCGCGTTTTTCAATCCGAAAGGCATTACTACATAGCAATATAGCCCAACGTCTATGACGAAACTGGTGTGTTCCTGGTCTGGAATATGCATCGGGAT
Source organism: Allium fistulosum (assembly GCA_030737815.1). Lineage (NCBI taxonomy): Eukaryota > Viridiplantae > Streptophyta > Magnoliopsida > Asparagales > Amaryllidaceae > Allium > Allium fistulosum. Next base: position 16,200,299 of record JASFAW010000014.1, read on the forward strand.
CTGATTGTATCCCGAATACGCATCCATGAATGACAACTCGTGTCCTGCAGTGGAGTCGACCAACTGATCAATCCTAGGCAATGGGAAACTGTCCTTGGGGGCATGCTTTGTTCAAATCGGAATAATCTACACAAGTTCTCCATTTCCCGTTTGCCTTTTTCACCAGCACGGGGTTTGATACCCATTCAGGGTAGAGGGCATCGCGGACGAACCCATTGGCTTTGAGTTTGTCCACCTCCTCTCTGAGAACAGCGGACCTCTCCGGGTCCATTCCTCTCCTCTTTTGTTTAACTGGGACGTACTTCGGGTCTATGTTCAACATATGACTCGTAATAGCGGGAGAAATCCCACACATGTCAGAATGTGTCCAAGCGAAAACATCAAGATTCGCTCGAAGGAAATCACTAAGGTCTTCAGTCATTGCGGGGCTGAGTTGTGATCCGATCTTCAGTACTCGCGATGGATCGTCTCGACTGACTGAAATGTCAATCGTCAGTTCAGCCGGTGCTGCTTTTTCTTCCTTGGGTTCCTCATCGTCGTCTCTCGGATCTATGTCTCTGTAGATCCGAGAATTTTGCCCGAGCCAGGGCTCGGGCATTATTTGTCAATTGTCAGTATGCTGGATGCGGACGGGATTGTCCGCAACCTTTCCTTTCTCCCTCCAATGGGCCTCTCAGAGCTCAGCCACATAACATGCACGACCGGTCGCCTGGTCGCCATGAACAACACCTACTCCTTTGTCATTCGGAAATTTTAAAGTCAAACACCACGGGGCCAATGCTGCCCTAAACTCAGCCAGGGCCGGTCGACCCAAAAACACATTGTACGGAGAATCCACATCCAAAACTACGAAAGGTAGGATCCGCACCCTCCTACGCTCACCTTGTCCCAATTCAACTGGCAACTCAACATATCCCACTACATCGGTCGCTGCGCCATTAAAGCCATGTATACGAGCTTTAGATGGCTTTAAATCCTTCGTCTCCATCTTCATTTGATCATAAGCCTTCTTGAAGATGATATTGATAGAACTTCCACAATCAATCAAAATTCTTTTCACAAAAGCTGGTCCGATTGTCGCAGATATGACCATCGGGTCAATGGTAGGAGCCTCCACCTGGCCAGCGTCTCTGCTCCTGAATACTATATCGTCTGTCATCGTGCGTAGCTATTTAGCGGGGGTCCCATCCTCTACGTTGGAACAACACTCAAAGTCCGCGTGTCTCAGGGAATTAGCATACCGTTCCATCTCTTGCCAGTTCTTATCTGCAGGGTGAGGTCCGCTGATGATTGTGTTGATGACTAGTCTACCCACGGTCCGAGCAGGCTCCTCGGGATGACGTGGAGCTGGTGCATGACCGGGATTGGACGTTCCCTGTCCTCCTTGCGGATTCTTCACAAACTCCTGTATTTTTTTTTGTCTAATCAACTTTTCTATAGCATCATGTAGGTGTCTGCTAAAGATATATTTTCATTATATATGTATGATTTGATGGACTTAATCATTTTGAAAAGGTTTTCAAGGAATATTTAAAGGCTATTTAACTATAACACCCTAGATTTTTGATAACATTATTTAGGAGATTTAGTTAGATAAACTAAATAAAATAATGTGTTGATTAGGAGATTGGGATTTGATTTAATTAAGGTAGTCGTGCCATTTTAACTAATAAATTAAATGAGGGGTTTAAAATGAATTAGAGGAGGGGTATTATAGGGAAAGAGGCCATTCCTATATATCTTCTTTAGGTCGAGTATCTCTATACACATACATTTCATTTCAAAATTTTCTTAAGTGAGGCCAGCCACCATTAACAAGGAAAGAAGAAGAGGAAACAAAAGAAAGCTTAAGGAAAGCAAAGTCAAATCAAATTCATTCAAATCTCAAGCTCCTTAATCATTAAAGAAAAGGTGCATAATGTTTACATCTCAAAATTTTATGGTTTCGGTTTTAAGGTTAATTCCGAATGATTTTGCAAAGGTTTTCCATGTTTTTGAATGATAAAATGACACACGCACACACACATGTTGATCATTTATGTATGTTCAAATAATTTTATGACATGTTTTAAGATGAAAACCCTATTAAATGACATCCGTTAGCCTTGCGAATTTTTATGATAATCTAAAAAGTTATTTTAGAGATGAGTTTCAATTTTCGAATTTTTTGAATTTTTGTGGAATTGTTATGAATTTTCTAAGGAAGAAAATGGTATTTTGGATTATTAAATTATTTACGGGAAAAATAATTATTGTTTGGATCCGAAAATTTTATATGTTGAAGATAACATATTAATTGATTTTTTGGAATTTTCCAAATTTTTCTAAGGTGATTTAATAGTTATATAAAATTATTTAAGGTATGAGCTGTGACGCCCCACCTCTATGCTCACGCTAGCCAAGGACACTACGAAGTAATGCCGTCGACTAGCACGAAGAATAAGGCTGTTGAGGAGCGACCATCTGTGTAATTGCTTTGTGCGAGTACCGATATGTCAGAAAATATAACTTACACTTCATTTCAAGTGGAAATCCAACATGTCAAATACAAACTCAAAGCTACCACACAATGGCTAAGTGGACCTCAGAAACAAATATAGAAATAAACATAACACAAATCAGTCACAAATATTCATATCACAAAGGCGGAAACATATATGAATATAACACAAAGAAGTGTACATCAAAGTAGTGGTAAAACAAGATCCACTGCATCACAAGAGAATAGATAAAGTGCTAGACAAAAGAATAATTATACATCAAGGAGTCTATATCTCAAATGTATAATAACAAAAACTACTAATCTAAAGTAGTTAGCCAAAAGAATCAGATGATAATCCCTGATAAGAAGTCAAGCAGTAGCACCTGAAATACCTCGGTCTGACCCGAGTATTATTCAAGAAGAAAATAATAATCGGATCAGTCTAGCTATAAATATCAGATAAAATGATATAGGATAAGAGATATGACCAAAAACGTATGATAACATAAATGTCATACTGTGTCAAGTATACATCAAATAACAACAAAAGTCATACAATATCTCAAATCAACTCGAAGCACCAAAAAGAATCACATTCTTTAAATAATTCACCAAAACACAAATATTGACAAAACATATCAATGCCAATCCACGAAAATTGGTGAAACACAAATTCTAGAAATCACAACCAGAAATCCAGAAATCTCAAAAGGGGGAAGGTCTATCACAAACCGGAGCATGAAAACTCACCAACACGTGTATCACAAACGGAACGCTATTCCATGGTCGCTAACCATAAACTGAACATCGACGCAACTAGAAAGATACGCCCCATGCACAGTCGAACATCGACGCACCTGAAAAGATACGCCCCATGTATAAACTAACATCGATGCACCTAAAAACATACACCCCATGCCTAGTCGAACAACGATGCACCTAAAAAGATACACCCCATGCACCGACTTAATGAGCCGATTACTCCACGAACGGTCCAAAGACCATGGGTCGCTAGCCCATAAAAATGAGACGAAGCTCAACAGAACGGGGTATAGTCCCCCACGTGGACAAAGAGACATCGCACAATGCTAGTCTAAATCACAAAATGATCATCATCGATCATCAAGAAGTGTCGATTACACTAAACTAGTAAATATAAGAGTTTAGCTTCATGTCCCATAACCACTTGCTTAACTCAAATATTTACGAACAGATTGTAGATTTCCACTCGAAAATTTATCACAAGAGTTTCAATCGAACAAGTCCAAAAATTAACCGACGAAGTAAACACAAATTTTTCATACCACTTGTTTTACTAAGCCGTTTGATTAGATTTCTCATACGGATGAAGTAAAGGTTTGTATATACTAATAGATTGGAAAACGGTTTTATAAACAAGTTTTGTATTAGAAATAGTGTTGAAATCATCTTTGTGAAAGAGTTTGAATATTTACTACTAGTATAGAAACCTTTGTATTTTAAAGTGACAAGTCATAGAAATGATTGTAGAAACAATCAATCATAAAAATCCACATTCGAACACGTGAATCAAATCCAAAGAAATCGATACCGAATCCATCAAAATGGATATTCTCAAAAGTCCCGAAAAAGAAGTCATCAAAGTCAATAATAAATGATAACAATAAATCGGATAATCACGAATCGATAAAAATTGGAACCTCAAGCAAAATAGGCAAAATAGGCTAAAACAAGCAGGTTAGTCGACTGACTGCAGAGGCCAGTCGACTGATCTAGAAACCCGAAAGTTTCAGTTCCTGCAGTCAGTCGACTGACTAGCACTGGAACTTTTTTTCCGGCCAAGTCAATAAAGGGCAAACTCTCAACACTTGCAACCGGACGAGCAACAGGCGCTAGGGGTTTATGCCAATCGACAACCCAGCCCTATAAGCTCTTCGATACACCACCAAAAGCATGTTCATAAATCAAAGCTAGGATTTTCAAAGTTTTGACTTAAAAACACCAATTGAAATGTTCACCAAATCAATTCAAATCAAAAGCAAATGAACATGAATAGATGTTAGGAATTCATACCTAACAACAATGATAGAAATAGACAAAGATGTGAGTTCAATAACTCACCTTTAAACCCAAAAACACAAGAGAGGAGCTATATAGCAAGGCAAGAACAATCACTCTTCAATGTTAACCCAAGGAGCTTCAATCTAAGCTCCAAAGTAAAACATTTCCTAAGTTAGGGTTTAGGAAATTTCTGAAATTGAAGAGGAAATGAGTTGGAGAAGATGAAGAGGATGCTTACCTAAGCTTCTCTTTGATGTTGGAGCTAGAACTTGAATTTGCAAATGAATCTAGGGCTTAGGAATTTCTAATTCCTCTTCTCTTCCCCCATTTTTCTAAAGCTTGAGTGTTAGGAAAATAATAGAATGAGTGAAAAGGAATTGGATGAAGGGTTAGGTAATTAGGAGGTTGATGGGATGAAACCCAATCCCAACCACAAAGTGAAAAAGTCATAATTTTTACTCAACTCCACACATATCGATGATTATACTCAAAAAAGTTGTAAACGCCATTTTGGACTCAATGGAGGTGGTCTAGAGTCCCAATTCGACTGTTTACAAAAAATAGCTTTTCGGACTTTAATCTGATTAACGATTCTATATTTAAATAAAACATTTAAATATTCAATCGTAAAATATGCGGGTTGTTACAGACTCCCCTCCTTAAAGAAATTGCGTCCTCGCAATCTTTAAGAAATAAATAAGAAGTAACAACAATAAAAGCATATCAACACAAAAGGAAGAAATTTGAAATAAGAAGTTCACCTTAAGGAGCACGAGAGAGCAAGTCCGGATGTGTTCGCTCGATGAATTCTCTGGATTCCCAAGAGCAATCCTTAGGATTTGAGGACCACTGAACTTTCACAAGAGGAACATCTTTATTTCGAAGGCGTTTAACCTCCGAAACAATGATATGAATAGGATGTTGCTCATAAGTCAAATTAGGCGAAACTTCAATTTCTTCAATAACACCGGGCTCAAGAATAGAATCGGAATCTCAAGGGCATTTCCGTAATTGAGAGACGTGAAACACGTCATGAATAGCAAAAAATTGAGCCGGTAATAAAAGGCGAAAAGCCACGGAACCAATGCGTTCGGTGATGGGAAATGGGCCAATATATCGAGGTGCTAATTTTCCCGATCTACTGAAACGCACAACACCCTTCATAGGTGAAACATGAATAAACACAAAATCTCCCACAGAAAATTCTAATTTCCTTCTTCGATTATCGGCATAGGATTTTTGTCTACTTTGAGCTTCTTTCATCCTATGACGAATAAGGTCAATCTTTTCTGTGGCATCACGGATAAAATTTGGACCTAAAACCAGCTTCTCACTGGCTTCAAGCCAACATGAAGGAGATCGGCATGGCCTTCCGTATAGTGCCTCGAAAGGTGCCATACCAATACTATATTGGAAGCTATTATTATAGGAAAATTCAACAAGAGAAATATGATCTTCCCAACTTCCACCAAAATCTAGAACACATGCACGAAGAAGATCTTCAAGAGTTTGATTCACACGCTCGGTTTGTCCATCGGACTGAGGATGATAAGTGGTGCTAAAATTAAGCTTCGTTCCCAAAGCTTTTTGAAGACCTTTCCAAAATCCACTAGGAAACAATGGATCATGATTGCTAACAATAGAAGTAGGAACTCCATGTAATTTAGTTTGACATAGAGTTTAGCCAAAAGAGGTATGGTCAAAAAGAGAAGGACGAGCGTCGAGACTACACAAAACAAGAGATGAACATGAATTGGATTCACGATCTCGAATCTCACAAGTGGATAAAGTCTCGAGATCATTCCATTCGGATATCATCATTGAAACAACTGCTTGTTGCTTACAACTAAGGGCATCGACAACTCGATTACCCTTTTCCGGAGTACAAAGAATATCAAGATCATAAGATGCAAGGAACTCGATCCAACGTTGTTGACGCAAATTAAGTTCCTTTCGAGAAAATAAATACTTCAAAAACATATGATCGGGGTAGAGAATAATTTCTCTCCCAAAATATAATGACACCAAATTCCAAGTGCGAAAACAATAGCCGCGAGCTCTAGATCATGAATGGCATATCTAGTCTCGACAAGCTTCAATTGTCAAGAAGCATATGTAATAACACATTCCCATAGCAAGAGAATGGCACCCAAACCAATACGACTAGTATCGGTAAAAACAATAAAGTCTTGAATCCCTTCGGGAATCGCAAGAATAAAAACATCGGAAAAGAGTTCTTTTAAATGATCCTCTTTCCCGAAAAGCTAATACTTTCAAAATTATAATTAACTTTATGCAATCATCTTTTTAGAAAAATTTGCTTTTTTTTTCAAGTCAATTTATTGTGTCTGACTATCTCATCATAGCGTTTAGGAAATCTCTATCGATAACGTTGATCAAGCGCATCGACCAGAATTCTTAAAGCACTCAATGGGCAAAACAACACAAAATCGGCTTCTTTATGATAAAAACATCTCTTAAAAACTTTACGAATATTCTTTGCTCGTTTTAAGAACAAAAATCCAATTATACTCATAAATAAATCTTATGAAAAAGATTTGCAAAATTTTAAGTTGTTGTTTTCATCCAAAATCAATGAATACAAGGATGGTCTCATCGAAATATTCGCCGAATACTCGATTAATAAGATGGATGAAATAAGGTAGAAGGTTCGTCAAACCGAATGACGTAACGAACCACTCACAAGAATCATAACGAGTGCGGAATGTGGTAAGTGAAATGCTACCCTCCACAACTCGTAGCTGATGAAAACCGGTGGTAAGGTCGAGCTGAAAAGATCTTAGCACCACACAATAGATTGCTTAGGTGGTAATCCTAAGAAAAACTCAAAAATACCGAAAAATTCACAAACTACTTGAATGAGAGAAATAACACTTTCCTCATCAAGTGGGTTTAAAGTATAAAATGATGTCACCGAGTTGGAAATCGAAATCTTTAAAAACAATAGAAATCTGCTTAACAGATTGAGAATGTCGAAGATAAATAGTCCGCTCAGGACATAGGATATGGGCTTCACAATGATCAAACCAATCCTTTCTCAAAAAATCAATTTTGAAGCCTAAGTAACGCATAACATGCAAATCGGCTCGAAAAGAATAATCACATAAAATAATCTCGACATTTTCACAAAGTAAATTGAGTGTTGCGGATCCATCAATTGAATTCGCAATTGTCAATGAAGTCATCAAGTCCATAATATTAAAAGAGAAAGAATCAACAAGTTCTTTTGATATAAAATAATGAGATAAACCCAAATCAAAAAGAACACGAATAAGATAATCACAAAACAAATATCATCAAGGATAGAATGAGAAATAAATACCTTGACCAAGAGAAGTGCTAGTAGAGGCTTGCACAACATTTAGCTTTCCCTACTTCTTGCTTGAAGTATGGGACACACAGATATATGATGACTCAAACTTTTGCAATAGCGACAATAAAGGGGTTTCGGACACTCATTTGCATAGTGGTCCATAGAATCACAATTGTAGCATCGTCCACGACTAGTGGTAGGAGTCTTTGCTACAGAATTTTCTTACTTCCCTTTCTTGTTGGAATTGGGGCCTTTGAACTTAATAGGCATCTTCATGTTATTGTTGAAGTTCTGTTTGGCATGCACAACTTCAACATCACTTTCTCTATCGGACTCTTCAAGCCGAAGAGCGATATCAACAAGCTGATCGAAAGAAACTTCCAGTTTCAGAAGTAAAGGCTTTTTGAGGTTCTTATTCAACCCATAAACAAATCTCTGATTTTTCTTCAACGGGGTATTAATATATTCGACCTCATATTTAGAGAGAGATTCAAAAGATGCGACGTAATCCGTCACAGTGGATTCACCTTGAACAAGGTCAATAAAGCATCGGGCTAAAGTTACTTTTTCAGCCTCCGGCACAAACTTCAATTCGAATCTTTCCCGGAATTGCTCCCAAGCAAGATTCACTTCGATAATTTCAGAAATCAAAAGCTCATACCAACCTAATGCTCTTTCTTGGAGCATACTAGAAGCCACTTGGACTCGAAGTGAATCAATAAGATCCATGCGGGAAAAGATGCGATCGCATGATCTAAGCCAAGCTTGAATATCTATAACATTTTCGGATCCCTTGAACGGCCTTCCACCCAAAGCGGTATAGTCTCTGCACAAGCGTGCAAAACCGGATTTAGGGTGAGTTGGCGCTGGAACGGGTCCGGTAGCTCGGGCATTGTTCACAAGATCTAAAAGTTGTTGAGCTGACATAAATACTCCATCCTGAGGAGTAGCACTAGATTGACCTGCGCTGGGACGGCCAGGTCTAACCATTTCTCTTCTCTAAGAAAGAAAGAAAGAAGAGGAAAAAGGTTATTCTCAAAATGAATATCAAACAACCTTGATTGATAAAACAAGGCATCACAAAAAAAATAGGATAGAACGGTGCGAAGACTCGAATTAAATCCGATGGCACGATTCCTAAGGAAGACTTAGGACAATGATCCTTGCTAGATTATTCTACATTGTTCCGAAGTTTGCCTCTGATACCAAGCTGTGACGCCCCACCTCTATGCTCATGCTAGCCAAGGACACTACAAAGTAATGTCGTCGACTAGCACGAAGAATAAGGCTGTTGAGAAGCGACCATCTGTGTAATTGCTTTGTGCGAGTACCGATATGTCAGAAAATATAACTTACACTTCATTTCAAGAGGAAATCCGACATGTCAAATATAAACTCAAAGCTACCACACAGTGGCTAAGTGGACCTCGGAAACAAATATAGAAATAAACATAACACAAATCAGTCATAGACATTCATATCACAAAGGCGGAAACATATATGAATATAACACAAAGAAGTGAAATCAAAGTAGTGGTAAAACAAGATCCACTACATCACGAGAGAATAGATAAAGTGCTAGACAAAAGAATAATTATACATCAAGGAGTCTATATCTCAAATGTATAATAACAAAAACTACTAATCTAAAGTAGTTAGCCAAAAGAATCAGATGATAATCCCTGATAAGAAGTCAAGCAGGAGCACCTGAAATACCTCGGTCTGACCCGAGTATTATTTAAGAAGAAAATAATAATCGGATCAGTCTAGCTATAAGTATCAGATAAAATGATATAGGATAAGAGATATGACCAAAAACGTATGATAACATAAATGTCATACTGTGTCAAGTATACATCAAATAACAACAAAAATCATGAAATATCTCAAATCAACTCGAAGCACCAAAAAGAATCACATACTTTAAATAATTCACCAAAACACCAATATTGACAAAATATATCAATGGCAATCCACGAAAATTGGTGAATCACAAATTCTAGAAATCACAACCAGAAATCCAGAAATCTCAAAAAGGGGAAGGCCTATCACAAACGGGAGCATGAAAACTCACCAACACGTGTATCACAAACGGAACGCTATTCCATGGTCGCTAACCATAAACCGAACATCGACGCACCTAGAAAGATACGCCCCATGCACAGTCGAACATCGACACACCTGAAAAGATACGCCCCATGTATAAACTAACATCGATGCACCTAAAAAGATACACCCCATGCCTAGTCGAACATCGATGCACCTAAAAAGATATACCCCATGCACCGACTTAATGAGCCAATTGCCCCACGAACGGTCCAAAGACCATGGGTCGCTAGCCCATAAAAATGAGACGAAGCTCAATAGAACGGGGTATAGTCCCCCACGTGGACAAAGAGACATCGCACAATGCTAGTCTAAATCATAAAATGATCATCATCGATCATCAAGAAGTGTCGATTACACTAAGCTAGTAAATATAAGAGTTTAGCTTCATGTCCCATAACCACTTGCTTAACTCAAATATTTATGAACGGATTGTAGATTTCCACTCGAAAATTTGTCAAAAGAGTTTCAATCGAACAAGTCCAAAAATTAACCGACGAAGTAAACGCAAGCGTTTCATACCACTTGTTTTACTAAGTCGTTTAATTAGATTTCTCATACGAATGAGGTAAAGGTTTGTATATACTAATAGATTGGAAAACGGTTTTATAAACAAGTTTTGTATTAGAAATAGTGTTGAAATCATCTTTGTGAAAGAGTTTGAATATTTACTACTAGTATAGAAACCTTTGTATTTTAAAGTGACAAGTCATAGAAATGATTGTAGAAACAATCAATCATAAAAATCCACATTCGAACACGTGAATCAAATCCAAAGAAATCGATACCGAATCCATCAAAATGGATATTCTCAAAAGTCCCGAAAAAGAAGTCATCAAAGTCAATAATAAATGATAACAATAAATCGGATAATCATGAATCGATAAAAATTGGAACCTCAAGCAAAATAGGCTAAAACAAGCAGGTTAGTCGACTGACTGCAGAGGCCAGTCGACTGATCTAGAAACCCGAAAGTTTCAGTTCCTGCAGTCAGTCGACTGACTAGCACTGGAACTTTTTTTCCGGCCAAGTCAATAAAGGGCAAACTCTCAACACTTGCAACCGGACGAGCAACAGGCGCTAGGGGTTTATGCCAATCGACAACCCAGCCCTATAAGCTCTTCGATACACCACCAAAAGCATGTTCATAAATCAAAGCTAGGATTTTCAAAGTTTTGACTTCAAAACACCAAAAATTGAAATGTTCACCAAATCAATTCAAATAAAAAGCAAATGAACATGAATAGATGTTAGGAATTCATACCTAACAACAATGATAGAAATAGACAAAGATGTGAGTTCAAAAACTCACCTTTAAACCCAAAAACACAAGAGAGAAGCTATAGAGCAAGGAAAGAACAATCACTCTTCAATGTTAACCCAAGGATCTTCAATCTAAGTTCAAAAGTAAAACATTTCCTAAGTTAGGGTTTAGGAAATTTCTGAAATTGAAGAGGAAATGAGTTGGAGAAGATGAAGAGGATGCTTACCTAAGCTTCTCTTTGATGTTGGAGCTAGAACTTGAGTTTGCAAATGAATCTAGGGCTTAGGAATTTCTAATTCCTCTTCTCTTCCCCCATTTTTCTAAAGCTTGAATGTTAGGAAAATAATAGAATGAGTGAAAAGGAATTGGATGAAGGGTTAGGTTATTAGGAGGTTGATGGGTTGAAACCCAAACCCAAACCCAAAGTGAAAAAGTCATAATTTTTACTCAACTCCAAACATATTGATGTTTATACTCCAAAAAGTTGTAAACGCCACTTTGGACTCAATGGAGGTGGTCTCGAGTCCCAATTCGACTGTTTTCAAAAAATGGCTTTTCGGACTTTAATCCGATTAACGGTTATATATTTAAATAAAACATTTAAATATTCAATCGTAAAATATGCAGGTTGTTACATGAGACTTAAATGTTTTATATAATTATAAAGGAGAAAGCGCCTGTTCAAAATTATTTAACTTTCCAAATAAGGAAAGTCGGCAGCATTTTTGAATATAAAATTTGGACAACCAATCAAATTTAGACAAACAAGGCAGGTTGGGTAAAAAGATCTGTTTTAAAGTACAAATAAATAGATTTTCTTCTATTTTAACCCTTTCGGCAAGAGCTTCCGCCTTCATTCCAATCCTTCCAACAAGGTCGAAAGGTATCAAACCTTTCGATTAGGTCAAATACCAATGCACATGGTATCAGGCAACTGGTACGTAGTGAATTGGATGAATTCGAAAGGTTAGAGCTTTCGAAGGAGATGAAGTTGCGTTTTGGTTTTAAAGAAAATACGCCTGCTAGCTTTCGACAAATAGCTTTCGACATTGTCAAATGGTTTAAAAGAAAAAGGTTTCGATTGGTTTGCTTTCTTGTTTTAATTGAAACTTTTCGACAAAGTCGAAAGGTATAGATTTCAACAAGGTTGAAAGTATAGTTGCCACTTCCTAACCTTTCGACACAGATGGAGTCAAAGGTTACCTTTTTTTCTAAAACTTACCACCTCTCTCCATTGATTTTGAAGGGTTGGTTCCAACACCAACACTTCATTATTTTCAAATGATTTTGAAAGGTTTTATAAAGGTTTCGAAGAAATTGCTTTCGACTCCAATGTTTTATGATCCTTTTGCGTAATCCAAATGTTTTAAGCCGAAACGTTTTAAAGGTTTCAAAGTAGTTAACTTTGAATAGTTTCGAAAGGTTTCCACTTGTTTTAAATTGAATCCAATATCTTCAAAAGGTTTTGAGTTTCATTGCTTTCAAAAGGTTTATAAATGTTATTATAAGGGGAGGTACCCTAGGCTTTCGACTAGGTCGAAAAGAAACCTTCCAACAAGATTGAAAGGTTGGGCCTTTCGACAAGGTCGAAAGGTATGGTTTTAATGTTTTTGAAAGACTAAGGTTTAAAAGATTTAAAGGCGGATGTCATATGTTTTAAAGCTTGTAAAAGGAAGGCTTTTAAAAGGTTTTGATGGAGTTACCTTCAATGATTTTGAAAGGTTATTTAAAGGATATGAAGGAGTTACCTTCAATACTTTCGAAGGGTTTTATAAATGGTTTTGAAGGAGTTACCTTCAATGTTTTCAAAAGGTTGTTTAAAGGTTTTAAACAAAGGTTTCGAATATAAGGACTAGGCAGATAGCCTAAGTGCATCAAGTTAAAAAGGACTTTGACTTATTTAAAAGGATAGATAACCCTTATGGAACATCATCAACATTATTTTGAGTAAAGTATATATAACATGGCAAAATAGCTTAGAATAAAGCTAAAGATATGTTTTCCTTATATATATGAGTATATACGCACGCCCAATTGGGCCTGCATCTAATCACAATATGCATGCATTAATTCAACAACACGCTTTTAATCAAAATTATTTAAGGTATGAGACTTAAATGTTTTATGTAATTATAAAGGAGAAGGGGCTTTTTCTAAATTGTTTAAATTTCCAAAAATGGAAAGATGGCAGCACTTTTGAATATAAAAATTTAACAACCAATAAGATTTAGACAAACAACGCAAGTTAGGTACAAAAGGACGTTTTAAAATACAAAAGGACGGGCTTCTTAAGATTTCGACTCCTTCGGCAACTAAGTTCTGCCTCTGTCCCTCACCTTTCGACAAGGTCGAAACCAATGCACAGGGTATCAGGCAACTGGTACGTAGTGAATTGGAAGAGGCGAAAGGTATAGGGTCAAAACCAAAGGTTTTCGAAAGAGATGAAGCTTTGCTTTGGTTTTAAGGAAAATACACCTGCTAGCTTTCGACTAAGTGCTTTCGACAAGGTTACTTTCGACAAAGTCAAATGGTTTAAAACAAAAGGTTTCGATTGGGTTGCTTACCTGTTTTAATTGAGTGTTTTCGACAAGGTCGAAATCATAGCGGCCATATCCTAACTTTCGACCCAGATGCTTTCGATGGGAACCTTTTTTTCTAAAATTTGGCGCCTCTCCAATTCTTTCGAAGTGGTGGTTTCGACTTCATCACTTCATTGTTTATGAAATGGTTTTGAAAGAGTTACTTTCAATGGGTTTCAAAGTAGAAGCTTTTGACTCCAATATTTTTCTGATCCTTTTACTCTACTTAAAGGCATAATCCAAATGTTTTAAATTGAAACGTTTTAAAAGGCTTCGAAGTAGTCAACTTCGAATGGTTTCGAGAGATTTCCACTTGTTTTAAATTGAACCCAAAGTACTTTCGAAAGAGTTTGGTTTCAATGCTTTCAAAAGGTCTTATCAATGGTTTCAAAAGCGGTGGTTCCCCAGGGTTTCGACAAGGTCGAAAGGAAGGCTTCCGACAAGGTCGAAAGGTAAAGTTTTTCGATGTTTTCGAAAGGTAAGATTTAAATGGTTTTAAAGGCGGATGTCATATATTTTCAGACTTTTAAGGAAAGGCTTTTATTGGTTTCGAAGGGGTTACCTTCAATGTTTTCAAAAGGTCTTTCAATGGTTTCGAAGGGGTTACCTTCAATGATTTCGAAAGAGTTGTTTAAAGGTTTTAAACAAAGATTTCGAATATAATGTCTAGGTAGATGGCCTAAGTGTATTAAGTTATAAAGGACTTCAACTTATTTTAAAAGGATAGAAAATCCTTACTGAACATCATCAACATTATTTTGAGTAAAGTATATATAACATGGCAAAATAGCTTAGAGCAAAGCTAAAGATATATTTTCCTTGTATATGCATGATTTGATGGACTAAATCATTTTGAAAAGGTTTTCAAGGAACATTTAAAGGGTAGTTAACCCTAAGAAAATTTGGGCAGCTAGCTCATTTAAATTCAGATCGACGGTCCATTTTGAGGGCAGTCAGCCCAGAGGACGGTTGTCCAGTTAAGGGCAGTTAGCCTAGATATGAACAGTTAGTTCATTTGTTAGCATAATGTACCTTGCTACTTCTTAAGGATAGTTAGTCCACCCTTTTTACCTGTTTTATGGATAGATAGTCCTTTATTTATGATAAAGGATATTGTTATTTTGGTATGATCGGATTTAGGACAGTTAGTCCAGTAAGGAGCAGTTAACTTAGATTTCAGACAGTTAGTCCATTTATTTCCTGTTTTAGCATAATGGCTCTTGCTATATTATTATTATAATCAGTTGATTAACCAGTTTGGTTGTAGGAAAGGATTTGCAAAATATATGTTTTGAAAAAGGATATTAGTGAGGGGAAACCTATTCCGCTATGCGGCGTGGTCTCATATAATATCAGTAAACAGAGATGTAACAGAAATTATTCATACCAGGCTTTATGTTTGACTCGGAGTTTTATTTCCCCTTAAACTCTCGGGTGCTCAAAATTGATTTGAGTAGGCTAAGGATTTAGGTTTTAGTAGATTTTGGCGAATAAGCTTCCAAAGACGAGCGGGTGGCTGGCGGATAGCTAAATTAGGAATTCTGTTTTTATTTGTTTCCACTATGTATTAAGACAACTATGTCTATATTGCTTTGATCTCCAAGGAGGCATCCTCATATGTCGCTCTTGGCGTATTATTGTAGATTATATTGATCATTGCCTAGGAATTGGGGATTTTTGTAACTTGAATATGGTTTTATTTGAAATGTAAACACTGTAATTATTGTTTTTGGAAATCTGTGATTTTGTTCATATTCAAGTGTTGCTGATATGATGGATACCATTAACATTACCGTATTTCATCACCAGAAGTTAATAATGTGGATGACTGCAGCATCCATAGCACTTAACTTTTGCCCTCCAGATATGGGATGTTACAAACTCTAATTGATTCCACTCATATATATCATTAAGAGTAGCATGCCTCCGATTGAGGGTGTCAGTAACAACATTCCATTTGTCGGAGGTATGTAGAATCTCAAAGTCATATGATGTTATAAACTTCATCCACCTCTGCTGCCTAAGATTCAAATATTTTAGGAAAAGTGGTACTTAAGAGATTTGGGGTCGGTGAACAACTCAAACTTCTCTCCCAAAAGATAATGCATCCACATCTTCAAAGCAAAAACAACCATGCAAATTCCAAATCATGAGTAGGACAACTTTACTCATGATCCTCTAATTGCCTACTAATATTGCCTACCACCTTCCCTTCTTGCATAAGGATAGCCTCAAATCACATACCACATGCATCGATGTATACGGTGTAAGGTTTCGATCCATCAGGATTCGTTACCACTGAAGCATAAGTCAACAACCTCTTCAGAGTGTGCAAAAACAAGGTTCTTATCAGTTAGATGAGTTAAGGGTACGGCTATATTTGTGAAGTCCTTGATAAATATTTGATAATATCTGGCCAAACCAAGGAAACTCCTAACTTTCATAGCATTCTTTGGTCCCTTCCAGCCTTGGACAGCTTTTACCTTAGTCGGATCAACAAATAATCCTTCCTCGAAAACAATATGACCTAAAACTTCACCCCTCTTTGCTAGAAATGACACTTAGAGAATTTTGCTTTTAGTTGGTGACTTCTCAAGGTCTCTAATATTCCCTTGGGTGCTTTTTATGCTCGCTCTCCATCTTAGAGTATATGAGAATATCATCCACAAATACCTTAACAAACTTATTCAGATGTCCCTTAAAACCTCTGCTCATTAAACCCACTAAGTATGCGGAGGCATTAGTCAGACCAAAAGGCATCACCTCCTATTCAAATAGTCCATCCGGAGTGCAAAAAGCTGTCTTCGCTTTACTACCTTCGGCTACCCTTAACTGATGAAATCTAGTGGTTAAGTCCAATTAGGAAAAGACTTTGGTACCAATGAGCAAATCGAACAAGTCAACTATCCTAGGTAAAGGATACCCATTCTTTTTAGTCAACTTGTTCAGTGCTCGATAATCGACGCATAGCCTTAATGAGCCATCTGCCTTGATGGCAAAGACAACTAATGCTCCCCATTCAGAAATTCTATGGCATATGAATCCTTTCTTCAATAGTTTCGAAATCTGCTTGGCCAATTCTCGCCTATCCTTGGGAGCTATATGCCTTAGTTGTAGTGCAACAAGCCTAGCATTCTTCTCCAATCAATTTTGAACTCGATCTCCCTACGGGGTATGAGGCCGGAGACTTATTCAAATACATCAGAAAAGTCTTGGACTTTGGGTACAGATGAGGGTTCATTTCATGATAAGCCAAGAGAATATAGGTAGCACAACTCAACCGAGTTTTAGGGTGAACAACGAACATTGGTATCTCTCCTCGAATAACTCCTTAGCCACACTATCCTCCTCTCACAATCTAAGACAGCCCCGTGATAAGACAATCAGTCCATCCCTAAGCTAAATCCATACCCCTCAAAGCCAAGAACGTACGTGTCGCACGTAAACTCGACATTACATAAATGCACAACTAGGTCTTTACAACTTAAGGAAAGAGATGTTGACCTTTCAATAGGATTAGATACCACTATTGGGTTGCTGACAACTTGGGTTTTGAAATACACGAATCTAGCTATTCTCTCGACTATGAATGAGTGACACTCCAGAATCAAACAAGGTACGAATAGCATTTTCGGAAGTAATAAGTGTATAATCCAAAGCAGCCCACTCTTTGTCCTTTGAAGGTGGTCTATTTAAAATAGGAACCGCCTCTATAGCAGATGCCTGCACACTCTGACCTCCTTTAGAAAGTTTTGGACACTTATTCTAAAAGTGCCCCTCCTCAAAGCAATTGAAGCACTTTCCCTTAAGTTCCTCCCTCATTAACCTAACCTTGCAATCCTTAGCAATGTGTCCCTTTTTCTGGCACCTTCGACAAACTATCCCATCTTTCTTCAGCTTTTCATTAGCCTTCTTGTTTGCCTAAAATCCTTTTTTAGCTCCTCCTTGCTTTGATGCCAACTCAGCCTTCTCCCTTTCCTTCCCTTTCTCCCCGCCACTAGTTGTTTGTAATAAGGACATCTCAACAATGACTTTATAGGTAGCGCCTATTGGAATCTAGGCTAAAAGCAACTCTCTCAACGATGAATTCAAACCGATGATAAATTTCATAGATTTCTTTATTGGTGTGTCTAACAAACCCATCCCAAACTTTGCCAACTCAGTGAATTTGTTGGCGTACTCTTTAATCGTAGAACTCCCTTGCTTCAAATGAATGAATTTCTCTAACTACAAACTAAATCCTGCATCAGACATAAACCTTGTCTCAAAGCGAGTCCTAAAGCCATCCCAAGTAATCTCCTCCTTGTCTATTTCTCCCACAACAATAGTCCACCAATCCAAGGCTTCCTTCTTTATATGCCAAGCAGCAATTCTTCCCTTGATTCTATCTTCCGACCTAAGCTCCCTAAATATGTGGTCACGGTCAACTACCCATGCCTTAGTTTCTAGAAAATCCTTAGTTCTTGTGTATGTACGTTTGCCCATAGTTTTGAAGTCCTTGCATAATTTGGGGAAATATAAAGCTCTAGGTGATGCATCTACGATTGGTGCTGCAGGGCAGCTTGCTGGGGAAGTGGAACCTCTCCTATGTGCCTCAAATATTGTTTGAACCACTTGGGCATGCCAGGTTGGGCATCACTTGAGAAGAAGTGTTCCTAGCTTCTGTATTCTCAGCCATATCAACCGTCTGTAGGTTTATAAACTGGTTTAGTGACAGTTTCCCAAGATAGTACTAATTGTTGAAAAGAAAATTTTGCCTAATGTGGTTGCATACATTCTTCAAAGGACATATACATACATACATATATATACAGGGATTTATGGAAAAACATTTGAAAAATATTTTCAAATATAACAAGTATGCTCTCAATTGGATATTTATTTCCCTTTTGATCGGGCAACCTTGCTTCGATACTAAATGCAACAACCCACACCGAAATAGACCTAAATCCCGACCTAATAAAGGTCTATCGGAACATAAAACCATTTCAAGACTGGATGTTGGTTGGTGAAAAAATTAAAACGTTACACAGTACATAGAGCTATCTATTAACTTTCTGAATCTCACAGTGGAATGGATAAAATATAACAGTAAAACATGTGCCCATAAACAAAAGCCATTTCAAAAAACACGGAAACATTGTCATAAAATCTCAAAATATCCCAACATGATCATTTCAATACATAAGTCTCAAACTGACAATAGAAATCGCAACAGCATAGTTTCAAAGTTTGGGTACATGAAAGAAAATGACATAAACAAGTTATAGTAGATTAACATTGCCACAACGATCGGCCTTCCCACCTTTTGCTTCTTCAGCATTACCCTATGCCTCTAACCTGTTTGTTGAAATAAGAAGGAAGTCAGAACAATAAATTATGTTGAAAGAAATTCCAAGTTTCACCTTAATAGTAATCTGGGCAGTATTATTCGGAAATGTAATATGTCTCACGAATTAAAATTATCATATACGTATGAAGCTGTAGGCCCAAAGGCCCTTCCAGCCCAACTACACAAAAGTCAAATGTAAACCCGAAGGCTCTTCCAGTCTGACTATACCAAAATCAACTATAAGCCCAAAGGTTCTTCCAGCCTGACTATGCACACCCTTTGTAACTAGAGCATAGATGTACGAGGAAGTACCCAAACCACTTACTACCTTTTTAATGGGGTTTACACAGACTTTGATTACTTAAGACCTATAAAATAGGCAGATCCCTGTCATTTAAAACCTAACCCTAAGGCGGGTCTCTACATCGTTCTTCCTTGCCGACACCATAAGAAATCCTATTAGGTCACTTAATACTTCACCTAAGAAAGAGGCTGACCCTACCATAGCCACTTAATACCTCAAACCCGAAGCAAACCCCACCGAAGGATTCCATCTATCATATCCAAAACGCAATTTATGACCCATAACCCACTTGTGACGTCTCATATTAGTCCGACTATTCATAGAAACCGGTAGCCAGATTAACTTGGCAGGTTTACCCTATAGAATTAGGACTTACCTCACATCCAGTAGAGTTATTCTTTATAGGTGATGTCCCACATTATTCCAGAAAGCCACACCGCTGGTAGCCAAATTTAACTAGGTAGACTCCTATGTAGCTTTGGACTAATGTCACATCTATATAACTTAGTCGTAACTTATATGTATGTCCACTACATACATATATCATCCTACGGGAAAATTAATTAAGGCGATACAAGGTATCCCCTTATTTCGCCCCTAATTAGGGATTAACTCCCCAACTTACTCTAACTATCTTTCTAAGATTAATATTACCTAACTATCCTAATAATACTAAGTATTACGCTCAATACGCTATAATCAAGAGGTTATCGTTTTTACATGTGAAATTTAGGGTCTAATCATTATGTTTCAATAATTCGTTAATAATTTTCTTAAGGTAATTTTAATTATCAATCATACAAATCTACAATTCCCACATTAATAACTACTACCATAAACAAAATAGATTTGTACAAACACGGAATATCAACATTTGTTCCATATAAATACACTAGAATCCCTTTTTCTGTTTTAAATAACATACAATTACAAATTAGATCACCTATATTCAATTCAACCTTCGTACATAATATTTTGAAGTGAGAAAGGAATTCCTTATTTATTTAAGTGGTAGAAATATGTGGTGCAAATTACAAACAATTCGATTCATAATTTACACACCATTTTTAATTTATGTTCTTTTTAAACCCTTTAACACTTCAATTTAAAAGAGGGAAAATGGGTTAAATTGACCATAAATTCTCTAAATCTTACCATTAATTAGATTCTAATATACCAATACTAAAAACATTTAAACTTCCGACATATACAAAATCTAATATTTACTTAGGGAAATTCTAGGGTTTTATGGTTTTTCGTTTGTAGAATTTCCCAAGACATATATCAGATCCAAATTGGTATAATATAGATACTAGAATGGGAAGAAGTGAAAT
Organism: Allium fistulosum; assembly: GCA_030737815.1. Lineage (NCBI taxonomy): Eukaryota > Viridiplantae > Streptophyta > Magnoliopsida > Asparagales > Amaryllidaceae > Allium > Allium fistulosum. The sequence continues at coordinate 16,221,074 of JASFAW010000014.1, forward strand.
TCAACTCACATAAGATTCCTTTGGTTTAGGCTTAGATTTGAATTATACCGCTCTTAAACATCTAATAGATCTCCCCCTTTTTAATATACAAAAATAGATTGTATACAGATAGATTAGGTTTCATAAATCAAAAGATGGAGAGAAGAAGGATTGGAGATTGAACTTGAAATAGAGATTAAAATTTAGAATTACTTACATAAAGTTTATTATTTACTTAAACCCTAGGAGAAATGATTTTGAAAGAGTCTCGGCGTAATTATAGAATTTTGTGTAGGAAAGGGGAGAGTCTCTAGGTCTATTTATAGAGGTAGGATGAAATGAGGACCGTACGATTGAATTAAAATAAATCTGGGCCATTTGGATAGGGCAAATATGCCTTGAGAAACCCCGATCGATAGACGACTATCATAGGGGCCATCGATCGGCCCTGTTTCAGCCAACGACTTTTGATTGTTTCCCATTTCATTTGATTTATTACTCCTTTTTAATTCCAATTAACTCACCATTAATTTTAATCCCTCTCTAACCTTACTTCCAGCTTAAGTAAACATTCCAATTCAAGTTTCAAACTTTTGAAATTCTCCCAAATTCAAATTTTAAATTCATTTTAAATTCATTTTAAAATTATTTTAAATTCAAAAACTTTAAAGTCCGTAACTTCTTCATATGGACTCCGTTTCAAGCATATTATATATGAAAATTCATCATAAAATCGCCATGAACGCAATGGTGCAAATTCCACGACCAAATTATGATATTTACAGAAATTCCATTTTTAGTCTTATTTTAATTATAATTTCTTATCAAATTTTACGGGGTGTTACATCATGGCTTGGTAAGATTTAATTTATCACATTTGGCATCATATTTGGTACCTTAGTTGATTGTTAATATTATATGCATGATAGGATTTAATATAGATTTTATGATATGCTTTGATTATATGCATGTTTGTTTGAGTGTTTTCTTTGGTTATATTTTGTTCGACACTGAATTTTCGGGGCTGAAATTCTTAAGGGAGGATGTAAAGATTTATATTTATACACACACACACACGCATGTATATGTTAAATATGCGAGTATATGATTTTTGTTTGATGATAATAAACATATATATATTCATAAATGTATTTGTTAATGTACTAATTTATTTTCACAAATTAAATAAATATTTATTGAATAAAATAAATAACACAGAATTTAAATTCAAACGGATATTTTATTCAAACAAATATTTATTACAATTTTGAATAGTACAAATTCAAGCTCCCACTATATATATATACAATTTGCAATTACAATACATTTCAATTTACTTAACTGTCCTCACTACATATCTCTCATTCACTCGTATTTTATCTTCAACTCTATTCCAGATTGAATCCAGCATCTGAGCTATCTGCAAAAATATACACTGACGCAGTAAAATTGAAAATGAAATATTTTTGCAGTGTAAAATGAAATGTATATTGAAAATAATATTTGCCTCAGTTATTTGAGTTGTTCATCATCATTCAAATTTGAATTCATTTTACACGAACAACTTATGACATGCACAGTGTATCACTGTACATGCCACAAGGTCGTGCACACCAATATACACTTGATAAAATTACAAGGACAGGTGAGCACTAGGTCAAACCCAAATTAAAAGTCGGGTTCAACTCAAGTGAAATAAATATTAAGTCAGGATATTAGCACAAGGTCAAACCCGAGCTATTAGCTGGATTCAACACAAGTGCAGACCAAATTCAAATGCCAACAGACCACCACTGACCACATACAAGTCAAAGAAACAAAACTACATCAGTGAAAGAGACCAGCTCAACATCAATGTAACATATTCAATGAGCTGGCTAGAAAATCAAAATGTTCAACCCAGACTGGTCAAAGAAACCACAGTGTAAAGTGGTGAATGCAAATACAGGTACACAAGGGTCTGGCAAATGAAGTAATATGCAAGTGAGGTTACAAACCAATACAGCTCAAGTGAAGCCTCAACACTCATGGAACAACATAGCATGATCAGGAGTACAACAGTGCAGATCGCACAGTCAAGTTCAACAAGCATTCATGTACAAAAGCAAAAGGTTCAAAGTGAAGTCAAAATGAAACTCAAGGCAAATACAACATGAATGTACAGATTCAGATGAAACTGGACTTCAACAAGACTACATGCAACCCTACGACTTCAAGCATGCGAATACAGGAAAAACAAAGCAATGCAAAACAACCACCAGAGCTCAATGCAAACTCGATGCAACAGACTAAATCAACAACAAGTGTACAGATGTGACTTCATATAGAATCAGAACAATGTGCACAGCAACTAGCACATATATATACAGTGCGAACTCAAAGACATATGTACAACTACAAAGTAATCAACATGTACCAGCTTAATATGCTAGGCACAAGTAACCAAAGAAAACAGAGGCAATACTCAAGTGCTACCAGAAGTCAAGGCCGAAGTCAAAAAGGAATGGCAAGTAAAAAACAAACAAGTCAAGTATGCTACAGGGATGAACATACATACCAAAGTCACTAGCAAAATCAAAGCCGTCATGACCAAATCAAAGAATACGAAAACAAATTCGAAAGCAAATCAAAACCGTGGGTGTCAAGAAATCGATCAATTCAAAATCAAAGCCGTGTCAATCAAGTAACAAAATACACAAATTTGAACAATTCAAAAATCATCGTCAACATTCAATCAAAATCATACGGCCAAGGAATTATCAGAACGAACGATAATCAAGGGGTTCAAACCTTATTTAAACCCGATAACATCATAGGCCAATATTCATTCGAGTTCAAGCTACAACAGATAAGAATAATCATTCAACTCGAATCAAAGTCGAGTATAGTATAAATCGAAAAAGGATCGAACGTACCAATTCACGCAACATTCGAACTCGACTTGGTTGAAGCTGCCGTGAACATATAATCGATCGAAGAAAGGAATCGAAGCATCAGCAATCAAATTCGACAAAGCGGCGACTTCATCCAGAAGCCCTAGTTTCGCACAAAGGAATGAACGACTAAAGGAAAAGGAAACAAGGACGGGCCGAAGAAATAAATGAAAAAGGGAATTCATATTTAACTTTTATTTGGGCCGGCCTTGTTTTGGGTTTATAATTATATAAGGCATAAGTTTACAAATTAGGGTTTCTTAGTTTTTTTTAAATTGTTTTTATTGTATTTTCTCCTTTAAACATTTGTAATTACTAGTCGCGTGACTAGGGGACAAACTACGTGGCATAGTTTGAGAATTTGCAACTCAGTGGTTGAGTTGTGGCAGGATTTTGAGCGTAGAGTTAGGTTAGTCGATAGCGGGTGTCGCGAGTTTACGTTTGTAAGCGTCTGACTACTTAATTTCTAGTAGAAACCTTGGGGGCAGCACGTAGGCAGGGTTTCGCCGAAGCTGGGTAAATCTGTGTGTTCTATTTTCTGCATTTACTATTCTGCTATTATCTATGCTGCTATTATTCTGCTGTGATCTATGTTAAAATTATTTTATATACTTCCGAAATAAATTTTTATAATTAATAGTATCACCCTATTCACCCCCCCCTCTAGGGTGAAATCGATCCTACAGTATATGTGTGTGTGTGTATAAATTTTTTTTTTGAAACTGGGTAATTTATTAAATAACCACATATCTATACAATACACTCCTACTGCAACACCTTTCAAACAACAAAGCCTTCATCCTCTAAAATCTACCAAACTGGACCTTTAACTGTAAAAGGAAAACTAGTAGTATAAACAACCTAATATCCAGAAGGTCGCCATAGAATCTAGTTTCGGAAACATTCCTAGGCCACAGCAAACTCTAAGTAGTTCAAGTATAGGAGCTTATCACTAATTCCTCCTCTGCCTATTCTAAGCCAAACTGTAGCACCATCATCATAGTGTACATCCTTACAGAGTAAAACCATGCACACACGGAACACTATGTCACTACTTCGTTGTATACGAAGTAATAAACCTGCACTCATCCTATTTACCATGCTTATATCTGCTCTAACAGATCAATTTGTAATCAAAGTAGATACCTAATTCTAATAAGTTTAAACTTAGCACTGTGCCATCAAACTTAAAGAAAAGTCCAAGGGGACTTGAGGAGTGTGAATGCATACATGCACTCATACCCCTTAGAGCATCAACCATAAATTCCAGGTGATGTTTGTAGAGCCCCTAATTCGTCTTCTAGGTGGAGTTGTGGTTAATTTAGGATGGTTTTATGTCATTTCTTAAGATATGTCGGATTGTCACTTATCGTAGAGGATAACTCCATGCTTGCCGTTGCCTTTGGAGCTTCTTCTATATGTGCGGCTACATTTTCTATAAACTGTTGATAGGATTCACCAAAATATTCATCTGCTTCCCATACCTCTTTGAAGCTAGAACTCCCTTTTACATCTTCAATAGTCACCCTATCCTGCAGAGCCTTCATGTGTAGGTCTTTCTCTAAAAGTTTGATGCTATGTTTTCCCGTTGTAGGCCGATTCGTGTATCTAGGTGACATTGATGCTTGTTGTGAATTACTTGTAGTTTGCTTCGTTTTACCTTCTAAAACCCCCCTCGGTACCCCTGTTTGTTGTGTATCCAAAGGATGTGCACAACTTGTATATGTATGCAATGGTTGGCTCTCATGAACACCCATGGTGGTGCAGTGGAACTTGAAGCATAATGTTCCTCCTTTAGACATTCAAAAGGATTATGTAGTGGAATTTCCATTCCTATTGTTCTAACTGGTTTTCGTTGAGGAGCTAGTTTGGTAGCCACATACTCCATGTTATCATATTGAGCATCTCCTTGTCTATTGGATACATTTTAAAAATCTACCCCTATCCCTTTCCTTGTGCCTGATCAAAAGTTGTTGTAATTTATTCAATGCACGTATCCGAGGATTTTCCATCTTGATGGGATGAAAAGAACTTCTCCCTTTGGTTATCTATATCCGATTTATCCCTATTTGAATCATTCTTATGTGCAAAAAGATTAATGTAATCCCCTCTAGCTTCATCTTATACTGGAGCCTTATATGATGCAGGTTGACTCTAATTTCCGCCCCTGAGTTGCCATGATGGTTGAGCATTATTTACATAGTTTCTAACGGAATGTCCAAATAAATTACAATTTTGGCAAGGTTTAGCCTTATATTCATATCCTACTCTATGTATTGTATGAGGATAATCTAAGTAGAGTCCACTTCAATCAATGTGCGGGCATAGTTAAGCCTGGTTTCCTTTGCGGTATTATTATCCATACGTATGGGCTTGCATAAAATGTTTGCTATTCAACTTAGTGCATTCTTGCTCCAAAATTCCAAATTAAGATCAAGTATTTTAACCAAAATAAGTATTGTTGTAAAGTAATCCCTAGTCAATTGTATTGGTCTCTATGTTTTGATTATGGTAATTTTTGATTTAAAAGTTAATGAACCTAATTTGATAATCATGTTGAAGCCATCTCCTCTTGCAAATCTCATAATAATGAAGTCGTGTTACTTGTAATAAATATCAACAGAATTAAATCTACAAATTTGCAAAAATGATCATAAGTGGGTCGGCTTACAATTACATAGGTAACTATGGAATTTCTCTATTTATTTACGGTGATTTCCTTATTGGTTTGTGGTACTTTTAAGATGCGTTTCCCATTACCGATATACGGCTGTATGAACTGAAGATAGAATCCCGTAGACTCCTTTTCCTGCCCTTCAAAACCTTTTACTGTTTCATCCTAACTTCTACTCCATGGTGTGGACTGTTGGCATTCTGTATCTGGTGGTTGGGATTGAGGACCTGGTTGCGATTGAGGACCCTGCGGAATTGGAGGAATTTCTTCTTCCGTAACTGTTACTGTTTTTGATGCCTTATCCACCATTTTTACACATATTGAGATTATTCACATACATACATACATATGGGGAAGGATCGGCTACACCTCATTTTTACTACACCTCAAATCACCCTTGATTTCAACCACGTGTTCCGATTAAAATAATCATACTTTCTCTCTCCTAGCACATGTATGATTACTTAAATCGGAACATACGGTGAAATCAAAGAGGATTTGACCTATAGCAAAAATAATGTGTAGCCGATCCTTCTCCATATATATGGGTGTGTGCGTGTGGGGGAGGGGGGTTAAAAAGTAAATGGACCTGATTTGATAATCCTGTTGAAGTCATCTTCTCTTGCAAATCTCATAATAATGAAGTTGCGTTGCTTGAAATAAATATCAATAGAATTTAAGTCTACAAATTTGCAAAAATGATCATAAGTGGGTCGGCTCCCAATTACATAGGTAACTATGGAATTTCTCTATTTATTTGCGGCGATTTCCTTATTGGTTTCTGGTATTTTGAAGGTGTGTTTCCCATTATCGATATGCGGTTGTACGAACTAAAGATAGAATCCCGTAGACTTATTTTCCTACCCTTCGAAACCTTTTACTATGTCAGTCCAACTTCTACTCCAAAGTGTGACTATTGGCATTCTGTATCTAGTAGTTGCGATTAAGGATCCGATGGCTTTAGAGGAATTTCTTCTTCCGTATCTGTTCCTGTTTCTGATGCCTTGTCCGCTGTTTGTACCAAAAATGGGCACAACACTCTTCGGGAGTTGTTTGAAGAGATAAAATGAAGATTATAAATGTAAAACAGAGATTATCTAACAAAAACTCCAACAAACAGAAATGTAAAATGCACAGACAAGCAATTTAGAGTGGTTCGGCGTATTGCCTACGTCCACTATGAAGTTTTGATGATTTTATTGATTCTCTTTGAATGATTACAAGCGGTTACAACAATGAACAGCGGATTACAGATTAGAATTCGAAATTGTCAGCAAAAGTATGATGCAAATCTCAATCCGGCAGAGTCTGGACGCTTCAGAGAAAAAAGATCCTTTTTCTGTTGATTCTGGGGCTCTATTTATAGGCGTAGGAGGCTTAGATTTCGCTCAAACTCCGGGAGACTTGGCCTGACACGTGAGGGGACCCATTCGACCATTTCCAGAGAGTTTCAAGTCGATCTGTGATCGATACGAAATCATTTCGTATCGATCAAGATTACCTCCAATCGAGCTCAAATTTGGTGGAGATGTTCCTCGGTATGTGTGCAACCTTCAGTTAAAATTTCATGGTATTTGGATCAGTGGATTGAGAGATATCATTGATACGAGGCGATGTTCTTCGCTAGGCTGTCTGGTTCGAATCCATCTCTCCAAGCTGTGGGCTTCGAATCGATGGTGTCACGCGCCCCTGTGAAGACGTGGAACGCACACTTCGCCTCGACCCGGTCTTTACTCCGAGTCGACCGTGTCGACTCCATATATCTCGGCGCATTCGTATCGAGGGATGACGTGGTGCGCGCGCTTCGCCTCGATCCGGTCTCAGCGCCGTATTGACTATTTCGACTCCAGGTATTTCGTCTCGTTTTCTTCGAGAGATGACACGTTATCCAAGCTGGTTGACCTGATGGATACGAGTAGGACTTCACCCATGGATACGAAGCAAACACTGGCTGATGGATGCGAAGTAGACATCAAGTGATCGTTACAAACCAGGTGACTTAACGATGGATACGAACAAGTCTTTACGGCTGAAGGTTCTATCGATACGAAGCTTATAACTGTGTGGACTTAATCTTTCTGATGGATGCGAAACGAGGACCACCGATGGATACGAAACCCATCGATACGAACTCGATGGATTTGAAGCATGGTTAACTTCGATCAATACGAACTGCTGCTTCCCGATGGATACGAAAAAGTGCTCTTCCCTTTGACTTGCATCCATCATAACTTGAGCATATGAACTCGGATCGATCTGAAACTTGGAGAGTTGGTTTGCTTTATCTTTCCGATCATGTCTCATCGATTGGGGCTTGATCCGGACTTGGTCAAAATTCAACGATATCCATGACAAACGACATTTGGAATCCAACTCCTTGGTGTCCTGGCCTTGCCAAAAGGCGGGATAACATTTGCCCCCCAAAGTACGTCTTGTGAAAACATGACGTGCTTTGAAAAGCTGTAAGTCTTCTTTGAACAATTTTGAAAGTCGTACCCTTTGGCCATTCTCTTGTATCGGTCCTCTCATGAATCGATGCTAAAAGTTGGAAAGCCTTTCTTCGTATCGATGTGGGTTGACTTGATGGATACGTAAATGGTCATCCGTATCGATGGTCACAAATCGTGGTGGATTTTGATTTGAATTGGCGATATCTGGTGGATACGAAATGGATGTTCGTATCGATTGGTTCTGATGGATACGAAAGTGACGCTCGTATTAATAGGTCTGCTCTGTTTTGAATCGATGGCTCATAATTTGGATGTTTCGAAACGATGGTGTCTGGTGAACATTTCGCCTCGATGAATGCACAGCTTGTTGGATTCGAAGAGAGCGTTTGCACTGATCCATCGTACTCAAGTGGCCTCCTTGTGCGCTTCGAACCGATAAAGTCTGGTGGATTCGAATCGAGCCTTCGTTTCGTTGCGCCGTCTGACTGGTTGCGACCGGTCAGGTTGACTGGGAGTCGAATCGACTCGGTTCCATCCTAGGCTTCATATAAATACCTGGGACTTCGTCACTTCTCACTTTTTTACCTTCTATTTTTTACTGCTGTTCTCTGTTCCTCTTTTATCTCCGTATCGATAGACCGAGAGGAAGTATTGTTCACTTTCGAATCGACCTAAACCTTCGATCCTTCGAGATTTAACTTCTAAAATCAGGTGATTAGCGGATAAGATTATGTTAATTATGATAAAACTCAAGACTCCAATCATCCTCCTTGCTTCTATGGCCGAGTTCGATAAATTCGAGATCTGGACGAGAGAAAACGAGATCTGGGGATGGAGCGTGGCCATGGAGTTAAAACCCTTTGGGGAAGAAGGAGACAAGGAGGAAAACATTTCAAATCCACTTCGTATCGTCCTGGACTGGGAGTATTCGTATTGATCCAGACTGTATATGCTCGCATCGATATGGAGACGAGGGCGGCGGTCAATATGATGCCACTGCCTTCAGATCGATGCGAAATCGGTGTTCTCGATCGACACGATATGTGTCGAGTCGAACCTGATCGACACGAAGCATTCCCACTTCAGCCTGATCGATACGAAGCATTCCCACTTCAGCCTGATCGATACGAAGCATTCCCACTTCAGCCTGATCGATACGAAGCACTCCTTCGCCATGGCGATCGATACGAAAGTATCGATTCGAACATTGCCATGTCGAAATACGTGATCCCCCTGCCTCGATATGGGAGTGAGGTGCGGTGATCGATTCGAAATTAAATCTTTGACAAACATATGGAGTTTCTGAAAACTCGACCACTTGACTCCGACGAGCTTCTGCCTTGCATAATTGAACTTGATCATAGCATTGCATACTTGACTGCCTCTTGAAGCTCGTTGATGGAACTGCTATTTAACAAAAACAAGAGTATAAGCAAACTTTAACTTGAATCGATCGCCGTCATCTGGATGGCGCGGTCGTGACGGTCAGCGATGACGGTCATGCCTGTCTGATTTCCAGAATCTCGTCGCTTGCATGTTTTCTTTAACTCTGTAAAATTTGCTCAAGTTACGCATAACATTTGCACTACACAACACATTCATGCACTTTACACTGGGGAATGCACGGGCTTTTTATCATCTAATGATGGTTTCTCGTGAGTTAGCTAGTGATGGAACCGTCAAGTTCGCAGCAGCAAGAAACTCAGAACCCTATCCCTCCCAGACTTGAGATTCCGGTCATCGAGACCGAAGCTATTGGTCCAGCTCCGGATGAGTTGCCCGATGCGTCCTTCATTAATAGTCCACCTGATTCTGTCCCGTCCAATATCTCTGAAGACATGCTAGGGAGAATATGCTTAAGGCATGGCTTATCTTTGGATGAAGTACTGTTGCCTGGACCGGATGACAGGCCACATAATCCACCGGAGGGGTATACTGCTTTTAATCGACATGCGTGCGCAGCCGGCACACTTCCTCCGTTCAATGATTACATAAGAGAGGTGTTGGCTTATCTGGACATCGCTCCGTCTCAATTGCATCCAAACGGATATGCCTCACTCAACAGCTTGTTCATTGTATTCATGGAGTACCTCCATCGTCCTCCCCGTATGACCGACATAAGATACTTGTTTAATTTCAAGAGTCGGACTGACAGCCCATCTTATACGTTCTTGGAGTCTGTAAGGAACTGCCAAGTTGTCGCGGGGTCGTGGACTAGGCTAAGCTACTTTAAGTCGGAGTGGTTCTATGTCCGATGTCCTTCGGGGTTTGCCAGAAGATGGCTGTTCAGACGTGAGCATTGTCTTTTTTCCCAAGCAATTGACAGGGCAATTTTCGGAGTGAAATTAAACTTAGTCTTCTTCTCTTTTTCTTTCAGCTATCATCCAGCGGCCTGAGGGTGGCTACTATAAAGAGATAGTTTGGGTCCTCCAAGAGATTCCTAGCGAAGAAAGGAATATTGAACTGTTACTGACAGATCGGAATCTCAGGGTTCTTGGGTTGATCGGCCGGAGGCAGAGCATAAGGCTTGATGGTGCATTAAAGACCGTCTCCAGAAAGAAGGTCAAGCAGATGAAACCCAGGGTTGTGATAATTGAGGAACCCGATTCCGAGAAAACTCATACCGACGAGGAACCGTTGGTCGGACCCGCTAATGCAACCCCGGAGTCCGATGCAAAGAGGAAAGGCAAGGTAGTGGCCTCGAAACAGCCTAAGTCTGGGAGGCGGAAGTCTGTGGTTTTGCACCGTCCTTTGCCAGGAGTTAAGATTACGGAAGCATCCTCCCTGCAAGCTGAAGATCAATTCGAAGGGCCTGCTAACCCTCCAATCCCGGACATCGACCCGGAGCAACACGATGTTGGATCGGGTGGACCGCGACATATCGTCGATGTTAGCGAGTCTGATCCTGCCAGTGCGATTGACACTTCTGGTTGGTCCGGGGGGTTACACATTCACACACTCTTCATGGCACAACACACTTTTCTAACCGTAAACAACACATCGCAAACGGTTACTGATTCTTCGTGGTTTTCTTTTCAGGTACGATGTCTGGGAAAGGTTCTGTGCTTGGTAGTTTGCGCATTAAGCGCCGTTATCATGAGCCACGCAGGAGAGAGGGCGAGAGGGATTACGACTCAGGACATTCTGGTCAGGAGAAGTCTGACAGAGATAGGGGATACGTTCGCCGATCCCGATCTCGCTCTCCTCCCCCCAGGACCTCTGCACCTCCTACGGCCGTAGTTACTCGTCCTCCCGAAACTTCACGGCCTAGGCCGCCTTCTCAAGCTTTGAGGTCCGATCCTCCGCGCAGGACTGAAATAGCCACCTCCTCGGCTACTGTACCGGTCCCGACCGAGGCGTCTAGTGAAGGAGCGCTTAAACTGGCACAGATGAGGAAGGAATTTCCCGACATCTGTTTTGATGGTTACGTCTTCCCTCCGCACTTGAAGAGAATTCCGCCAACCGCTGAAACCACCATCCATGATTATGTTGCGGACATCTTTTTCCAGTACAGGGAATGGGGACGGGCCGCGAGGAAGGCGTCTAAAGTGGCATTTGATTGGGGCGTCACCATTGAGAAGCTCGAGAAGGAATTGGGTCACAACGACCAAATCATAAAAGCGCTCAACTCGGAGGCTGAGTCTTCCCGTAAATCTGAAATGGAGGCTCTAAAGAAGGTTGATGAAGTGAACGCTGTCATGACCAGGATGAAGCAAGAGCATTATACCGCCATCGAGGACATGGGTCACAGGAACACTTCTATTACCGCCGAGAGGGATGCCGTTCTTAAGGAGCTTAATGAGCTGAAATCAAAGTTTTCAGAGATGGCGAAGGAAAAAGACGCAGCTAATGTCTCTGCGCAGGAGGCCTGTGATCAGGCAGTGATGCTCCGAAAGGAGAAGGAAGCGGCTATACAACAAGCCCATGAAGCTGAGGCTGGGGTTGACGAGAAGGTACGGCAGGCGGAGGCCAGGATTGAGGCCGAGGTGGAAGAGCTACTCGTCACTTATAACGCCAACGTGCTAAGGCACCGAGATTTGACATGGCTTGACGATTACCCTACACATCTCTATAACGCTTGGAACCTACTGGTTGATGAGGAGAAATCCGGGCACCCTGATGAAGCCCTTGATGAATTCGAGCTGGAGAACCGCATCCTCAATGATGACGAAAAGAAGGTTCTCCATGACTCCATGATTTCCCACGACAAGGTGAGGCTTGGTGCCCAGATCCAGGAGGTCGGAGAGAGCTCTGGTGCAGAACACCATGTTATGAGTTCTGAGATAATCGTGTCATCTCAGTTTGAGTCAACTCCGATGATCTATCCCCAGCCTATTCCGGCATATGATCCAGATCAACCGCATTTATCTCCTATTAAGGAACATCCTTCTGAAGTAGTTCAGACGACCTCGAGCCAAACCGAGGAAGGTACTCTGAACTAACTTCTTGTATATTTGGATTGAAGAATCTGTGTTGAAATGTTGCTAATGACATGTCTTTTTCCTTTGATCAGTGGCAGGAGTTGCACCAGCCGCGCCTCTTACCATCCAAGAATCAGGCCAAGCGCCAGGAGCCATCATCTCTGAGGCGACCTCCGTCGCGACAATGGCACCAGTTGGAGTGACGCAGGGGAGCTCACTTTCTTTCGATGAGCAGATGATAAACGAGCTCCTTGGCCGTCAAAGTGATCCTTTTGCGGACTTGCCATTCGGCTTGGGTGGATTCATGGCTACTTCTGACACCTCGTCTCAGACTACTATGGCTCCTAGCGAAGCCAGGGCACGGCGGGAAGCGGCGATGTTGGCCGAGATTAATGCCGAGATGGCGGCCGCGGCGCACGGCGGTGAAGTAGATGGCGGAGCAGCAGCACAGTGTCCTACTCCTCTTATGACTGTGTCTCCTGGGGGCACACTTACTGATACTAATGTGCCAGCCCCTCCTCCGGCTGCGGAGTCTGTTCCTCCCACTCCTCCCGCGGGAAGCATCTCTATAGAGTCCAGCTCAGACGAGGACGTTGACATTATGCCTTCACCCGAAGGGAGCCTGCCTAAGGAGAAAAGCTCCAAGCGAAAGGGTACTGGTGGTTCCAGTAGCTCCTCGAGGAAGAAGAAGTTGAGGAAGCATAAGGATTAGACATTCTTTTCATAGGCAGTTAGGGACTTTTGTTATTTTCTCTGCTTTTCCCTTTTGTAGGCCGTGTTTAGATGCGGGTTCGGCCCCTGCTAGTAGGAGCATTTTGGAAGAAACTCATGTATGAACCATTGTTTTTGAGTTAGTTGAAATAAAATTTTGTTTTCAAGTTTCAGCTCATGTTCCTTTCTATGCTTGAATGTTGCAGTGTTCGGACTTCGGTCCAGTGTACTTGCATCATCTGATTATTTCAAGAATAGCTCATTTTACTTGTTAAGTATGGAAATCTCGGACTTAAGTTGCGATAGGGGATCGTATCGGAGCTGAGCATCGCATAGTCTCGAGTAACGACTAACATTTGCCTTTGCCCCCAGTTCCAGGGTTAAGTTGTGATGATCATCTTGTGATTGCAGCAAGCGAGGACCGAGTGGCCGAACTACACTTGTTTTCTTATGCCTCGTTCCATCCACACTCCGGGGATATATGTCATCTCGTAAGTGGTTGTTCGCACTCTGGGAACATGGAGTTGATTGATGTTTGCACTCCGTCTCGCACTCTGGGAGCATGGAGTTGGTCGTTTATACTCCGCATCGCACTCTGGGAATGCGGAGTTGAATGTTTATACTCCACTTCGCACTCTGGGAATATGGAGTTAAATGTTTATACTCCGCTTCGCACTCTGGGAATACGGAGTTGGTTGTTTATACTCCGCTTCGCACTCTGGGAATGCAGAGTTGATTGTTTATACTCCGCTTCGCACTCTGGGAACACGGAGTTGAATGTTTATACCCCGTCTCACGCTCTGGGAGGACGGAGTCAAATGTTTATACTCCACTTCGCACTCTGGGAATATGGAGTTAAATGTTTATACTCCGTCTCGTGCTCTGGGAGGACGGAGTCGAATGTTTATACTCCACTTCGCACTCTGGGAACATGGAGTTAAATGTTTATACTCCGTCTTGCGCTCTGGGAGGACGGAGTCGAATGTTTATACTCCACTTCGCACTCTGGGAATATGGAGTTAAATGTTTATACTCCGTCTCGTGCTCTGGGAGGACGGAGTCGAATGTTTATACTCCACTTCGCACTCTGGGAATATGGAGTTAAATGCTTATACTCCGTCTCGCACTCTGGGAGGACGGAGTCGAATGTTTATACTCCACTTCGCACTCTGGGAATATGGAGTTAATTGTAGGATTGTCGTGTGTCAACCCTATTAATATCGGTGTCATGGCTTGTCCCCAAGCTCGGGTTTCACCTAGTGAGTGGCCGGTCGTATCACAGCCACTCTCCATTTGAATAAGTCCCATTGCATGTTGGGATTTAGCTCTTCGTGCATCGTGATGTTGTATATCGTACTTAATGAATCACAGCTCTGGCTCGAAGAAGTGGCATTTTATTGCTGAAATAAGAAAATGCGGCAAAGTCAGTTGCCTTATTACAAAATTCAAATTTCGAAATGCTGAAACAAATTGCTAAATAGAATGAAATAAATAAAGCCTGTCATATGTAATAGCGGCGGAGACTTTCGCTGTTCCAAGCCCTTGGTAAATCGAGACCGTCAACAGTCGACAACTTGAATGTACCATCTCCGAGCTTTCGTGTAATTACATATGGTCCTCCCCAGTTCGGCTTCATGTGTGAAGGAACCGGGTAGATTCTCTTGAGTACGAGGTCGCCGAGTTCAAAGGTTCGAGGTCGAACTCTGGTGTTGTACAGTCGGGCGACCCGGCTTCGATGTGCGGCTGCTCTCAAATCATCCTCTTCCCGTTTTTCATCCAATAGATCCAAAGACTCGGCCAGGAGTATAGCGTTTGTTTTTGGATCATAATAAGTCACGCGATGAGAGAGCACTTCTGTCTCGATCGGAATAACGGCCTCTGAGCCGTAAGATAGGGAAAACGAAGTGTGTCCGGTCGCGGTTTTGTGGGTCGTTCGATAGGCCCATAACGCTATAGGAAGTTCATCGACCCACTTGCCCCCAGCCTTCTCCAATCGTTTCTTCAGGATCGATTTTATAACTTTGTTGACAGCCTCAACTTGTCCATTCGCTTGTGGGTGTGCGACAGCCGAGAACTTTTTGCGGATATGAAACCGTTGACAGAAATTCTTGAATTCCGCACTCTCGAATTGGGCTCCGTTATCAGTGATGATAGTATGCGGGAGTCCAAATCGACAGATGATGTTGCGAACCACGAAATTTATCACTTTCTTTGTCGTAATGGTTGCAAGGGCTTCGGCCTCAGCCCACTTTGTGAAGTAGTCAACGGCGACGATGGCGTATTTCGCACCGCCTTTTGCTAAAGGTAAAGCGCCGATGATGTCAATGCCCCACATTGCGAATGGCCAGGGACTGACCATTTGGGTTATTTCAGTTGGCGGAGCTCTCGGAATTCGGGCATGTATTTGGCATTTATCGCACTTTCGGGCATAGTTTGCCGCATCCCGGTTCACTGTCGGCCAGTAGTACCCATATCGGAGTATCTTCTTAGCGAGAGCTTGCCCTCCGGTATGATCGCCGCACTCTCCTTCGTGCACGTCATGTAACACTCGTTTGATTTCCTCGTGGGCGATACACCTGAGGAGAGGAACGGAATAACCTCTCCTGTACATGACTCCGTTTTGGATGACGAACCGTGAAGCTTTTCGCTGAATTTGTCTCTTCTCATTTCTAGGTTCAGGCAGCACCCCATTCTCAATGTAATTCTGATACGGAGTCATCCAAGATTCTCTACTGGGAGCGGTTTCAAATACAGAGTTCATTTCTATCCGATCGATGCTCGGAGTGGCCAAAGTTTCAACGGGGACAAGTCCCATTTGTTGCGCTTCACCTGTGCTAGCTAACTTTGCCAGTGAATCGGCTTTCTGATTGTGCTCCCGAGGCACATAATAGATGGCATAATAATCAAACTGGTTTAGTATTTCCTGAACTCGTGCCAAGTAAGCGGCCAGTCTTCGGTCTCTTGCCTGGTATTCTCCTCGTACTTGGCATACCACTAACTGTGAATCGCAATAAATTTCTACAGCGATAATTCTCAAATCTCTGGCAAGCTTTTAGGCCGGTTAGGAGGGCTTCATATTCGGCTTCATTATTAGTTGCATGAAAGTCGAATTTAAGAGCATAACATATGGATCGGCCCTCGGGAGTCTCAAGTACAACCCCAGCGCCCGAACACCGGTCATTTGACGCACCATCAGTATACAGCTTCCAGATGTATTCGGGGGATTCGCTGGTCTCGGGTAAGTCTTCTGGAACGGTGAATTCAGCTATGAAATCAGCCAGGACTTGTCCTTGAATGGCCCTCCGCGGGGCGTATGCGATATCAAATTGGCTTAGCTCAATGTTCCACTTGAGTAACCTACCAGACGTCTCAGGCCGCGTGAGGACCTGTCGTAACGGCTGGTCGGTGTACACAGTAAGTGGATGAGCTTGGAAGTAAGGACGGAGCTTTCTTGAGGCAATGACCAAGCAATAGGCCAGTTTCTCCAGTCTCGGATAATTTCTTTCAGCTCCTGTTAGTCGCTTACTAACATAGTAGACCGGGTTTTTCACTTTGTCTTCTTCCCGGACTAGAGCAGCACTGATCGCATGTTCTGATACTGCTAGGTAGAGATATAGTTGCTCGTGGTCAACCGGTTTTGATAAGATCGGAGGTGTGGAGAGATGTTGAACTAATGATCGGAACGCGCCCTCACACTCCGTGGTCCATTTAAAGTTTCGTTTGCCCTTCCGGATCAGGTCGAAGAAAGGAATGCATTTATCGGTGGACTTTGAAATGAACCTGCTCAATGCTGCGACCTTCCCGTTAAGACTCTGGACTTGCTTTATAGTTCTAGGGGTTTGCAAATTTCTAATAGCCCAGATCTTCTCAGGATTCGCCTCTATTCTTCGAGCGTTGACGATGAACCCAAGGAATTTTCCGGATGCAACGCCAAAGTGACATTTGAGTGGGTTGAGCTTCATTCCGTACTCTCGGAGGATGTTGGACATTGAATTCAAATCTCTGACGTGATCGGTGGAGAATCGGGACTTCACCAGCATGTCATCCACATAAACCTCCATGGTCTTCCCAATCTGATCAGCGAACATTCGGTTGACTAAGCGTTGGTATGTTACTCCAGCGTTCTTTAGACCAAATGGCATGACTTTGTAACAATAGAGTCCCAGGTCGGTCACGAAGCTGGTATGTTCCTGATCAGGTAAATGCATGGGTATCTGATTGTAGCCGGAATAAGCGTCCATAAAGGATAGTAGTTCATGTTCGGCCGTCGAATCTACGAGCTGATCGATTCGTGGAAGTGGGAAGCTATCTTTTGGACAGGCCTTGTTTAGGTCAGAGTAATCAACACAGGTTCTCCACTTCCCGTTTGGTTTCCGAACTAGTACAGGGTTGGACACCCATTCTGGATACAAGGCATCTCGAATGAACCCATTCGATTGTAGTTTATCAACTTCCTCCTTAAGGGCGGCAGATCTCTCTGGATCCATACCGCACCTTTTCTGCTTTACTGGGACATGTCGCGGATCTATATTCAGGGAGTGACTTGCAATGCTCGGCGAGATCCCGCACATGTCAGAGTGTGTCCAGGCGAAGACGTCGAGATTCGCCCGAAGAAATTCGACCAATTCCTGCTGTGTCTGTTTGTTGAGTTGAGACCCAACTTTCAACATCTTTGAATCATCATCCTCACTGATTGGGACGTCCACAGTCAGTTCGGCTGGAGAAGCTTGACTCTCCGTTGATTCGTCTTTATCCTCATTGTCCCTGGGGTCCAGGTCTTTCAGGAATTGGTCGTGGTGCCCGGGCCGAGGCCCAGGCATCAATTGTCAATTATCGACAGAACGGACGCAGAGAGATTCCTCTACGCCCTTTCCCTTCTCTTTACGTTGCGCCCCGCGCAGCTCAGCAACATAACAGGCCCTTCCTGAGGCCTGATCTCCTTGAACAACTCCAATCCCATGATCAGTGGGAAATTTCAGAGTCAGACACCATGGGGCGATCGCCGCCCTGAACTCAGCTAAGGTTGGTCGACCCAGAAACGCATTATATGGCGAGTCGATTTCTAGCACAACAAATTGTAACATTCGGACCCTCCGGCGTTCTCCAACGCCTAACTCGACTGGGAGTTCAGTTATTCCGATGGGTATCGTGGCACTTCCGTTGAAACCATGGATCCTGGATAAACAGGGTTTCAAATCCTTTGTCTCCATCTTCATTAGATCGTAAGCCCGTTTAAGCAGAATGTTCACAGAGCTCCCACTGTCAACCAGGATCCTCTTCATCCAAGCAGGACCTACCTGGGCAGATATGACTAGTGGGTCGATTGTAGGGGCTTCGACTTTATCGGCGTCTCGGCTCCTGAACACAATATCATCGGACATTATCTTTTGTTGCTTCGCCGGGGTTCCATCCTCGCAATTACTATAACACTCGAAGTCCGCATGCCTGATAGAACTGGCATACGACTCCATTTCCCCCCAGCTTCTGTCTGCCGGATGGGGACCACCACTTATTGTGTTGATAACTAATCTCCCGCCCGCGTGGGCGGGTTCCTCCTCTCTTTCCTGATTTTGTGAACGATTTTGATTCGAGGGGCCCGCTCCGCCAGGCTGCGGCGCCCGTACAAACTGATCTAGCTTCCTCTCTCTAATCAGCTTCTCGATGAGGTCCTGTAAGTGCCGACAATCATTGGTATTGTGTCCATAGCTTTCATGGAACCTACAGAATTTTCCTGTCTGAATCTGTCTCTCCGACGAGGGCTTCAGAGCAGGCTTCTTATACTGTACAGTGTTACAAGTCTGTAAGTATACGTTTTCCAATGACGTGTTTAGCGGCGTATAACTGTCAAACATCTGAGCTCTATGTCGTGGACCTCGGTTCTCGTCTCTCTTCTTATTCTGGCCATTGTTTCCTCTCTGCTGGGTTTGCTTGTTTTGTATATTCAGTTGAACTTTCCCGGAACTCTCGCCGGACTGTTTAACTGCCACATTGCTCTGTATTCCCTCAATGCTGGGCCTCGCATCGTCCTGCTTCCTAGACTGTTTTGCGTCCTCCTGCCGTAGGAATTGAGCGGCCTTGGAGTAAAAACGGTCCAATGATGCGGGCGGTTTTCCAGCTAGCCAGTTTTCGAATTCAGAATCAGGATCAATTCCCTTGGTCAGAGCCATCAAGATTGAATTATCGTTGGGATTGGTGATCTCGACGCATGCTGCGTGGAACCTCTCCAGGTAATGCCTGAGCGTTTCTCCAGGAGCTTGAGTGACGCTGGACAAGGTGTTGACGTCTTTTGGCCTAGCAACATGCATCCGGAATTGCTCCATAAACCTCTTGGCCAATTGATCGAACGAAGAAATTGATCTAGGTGGTAGGCGAGTAAACCACATTGTCGCGATTCCCCCCAGAGAGATGGGGAAACTCCGACACTTCACTGCATCGTCGGCCCTTGCAGCGCTCATCGACCATTCATATTTCAGAATATGCTGGTTGGGGTCACTATTCCCTTCATACATCGGGAGAGTCGGCATTCTGAATCGCCTAGGGGGTTCGGCATGTAACACTTCGTCTGTGAAAGGGGTATGACTACGGGAAATCCCCCAGTCATCATTGGTGAGCCCCTGACTCTCGCGGATCATCTGACGTATCATGGTTGATATATCTGAAACGGGCAGATTCTGAGCGTGATGAGCTAAGGCGTGGTCGGGTTCCACGGTGCGAGTTGGGATCGGGCGCTGTCGACGATCCGTATCTCGCCTCCTTGGCTCAACGTCTTCTGGGACATAAGGTTCAGGAGTATGTCCTCGCTGTTGATTGATCGGCTCTGATTGATTTCGGGTATCGACCCTTGTCTCTGTTGCGGCGGTTATGGCGCGGTTATCCGTGGTGTACTGTGGGGCAGTACCTCCTCGTGTTGAGGGACCCGTTTGGAAGCTGGTCGACGGTCCTACCCTCAGTTGCCCAACAGTTAAGGCGGGCTGATATTCAGCAGCTTGAGCGCGACTCCCCTCTAGTCGAGGACGGGTAGTTCGGTGGTGATAATCAGATGAAGCTGAGCTTTCGGTAGACGCTCTGGAGACATCATCTCTCCTGGACCTTCTGTGCCCCCGGCGGTTTAGCTGGTTGGTCAGCTCGATGTTGGCGCGCAACTGTTTCGCCAACTGCTGACGGCTTTGGGTCAGCTCCTGGAGCAATACCTGAAACTCCTGTCGGGTGACTAGCCCCGTTGAGTCGGAGTGAGTGGTATTGTCTTGATTGGAAGAAGGCGGCTGTGTGGGATTCTGCCTATCTCTGCCTTCTTGCTCTGCAGCGGTAGCGCCAGTTCTTGTGCTGACCATTCTCGGTGGTGGACTCCTTTCCTAGATTTTGAGCAAATCTGAATAGAATGGAAGGATCCCGGACTGGATATCTGGATCTTCCTCTTGGATTTGTGCAATCCGGTATCGACGGCAGATCCAATGAGCAGGAGAAAAAGCTGGTTTTCTCGGTGAAAGCACCAAAGTGTTTGTACCAAAAATGGGCACAACACTCTCCGGGAGTTGTTTGAAGAGATAAAATGAAGATTATAAATGTAAAACAGAGATTATCTAACAAAAACTCCAACAAACAGAAATGTAAAATGCACAGACAAGCAATTTAGAGTGGTTCGGCGTATTGCCTACGTCCACTATGAAGTTTTGATGATTTTATTGATTCTCTTTGAATGATTACAAGCGGTTACAGCAATGAACAGCGGATTACAGATTAGAATTCGAAATTGTCAGCAAAAGTATGATGCAAATCTCAATCCGGCAGAGTCTGGACGCTTCAGAGAAAAAAGATCCTTTTTCTGTTGATTCTGGGGCTCTATTTATAGGCGTAGGAGGCTTAGATTTCGCTCAAACTCTGGGAGACTTGGCTTGACACGTGAGGGGACCCATTCGACCATTTCCAAAGAGTTTTAAGTCGATCTGTGATCGATACGAAATCATTTCGTATCGATCAAGATTACCTCCAATCGAGCTCAAATTTGGTGGAGATGTTCCTCGGTATGTGTGCAACCTTCAGTTAAAATTTCATGGTATTTGGATCAGTGGATTGAGAGATATCATCGATATGAGGCGATGTTCTTCGCTAGGCTGTCTGGTTCGAATCCATCTCTCCAAGCTGTGGGCTTCGAATCGATGGTGTCACGCGCCCCTATGAAGACGTGTAACGCACACTTCGCCTCGACCCGGTCTTTACTCCGAGTCGACCATGTCGACTCCATATATCTCGGCGCATTCATATCGAGGGATGACGTGGTGCGCGCGCTTCGCCTCGATCCGGTCTCAGCGCCGTATTGACTGTTTCGACTCCAGGTATTTCGTCTCGTTTTCTTCGAGAGATGACACGTTATCCAAGCTGGTTGACCTGATGGATACGAGTAGGACTTCACCCATGGATACGAAGCAAACACTGGCTGATGGATGCGAAGTAGACATCAAGTGATCGTTACAAACCAGGTGACTTAACGATGGATACGAACAAGTCTTTACGGCTGAAGGTTCTATCGATACGAAGCTTATAACTGTGTGGACTTAATCTTTCTGATGGACACGAGATCGATGGATGCGAAACGAGGACCACCGATGGATACGAAACCCATCGATACGAACTCGATGGATTCGAAGCATGGTTAACTTCGATCGATACGAACTGCTGCTTCCCGATGGATACGAAAAAGTGCTCTTCCCTTTGACTTGCATCCATCATAACTTGAGCATATGAACTCGGATCGATCTGAAACTTGGAGCGTTGGTTTGCTTTATCTTTCCGATCATGTCTCATCGATTGGGGCTTGATCCGGACTTGGTCAAAATTCAACGATATCCATGACAAACGACATTTGGAATCCAACTCCTTGGTGTCCTGGCCTTGCCAAAAGGCGGGATAACATCCGCCATTTACACATATTGAGATTATTCACATACATACATACATATATGGGGAAGGATCGGCTACACCTCATTTTTTCTATACCTCAAATCCCCCTTTATTTCAACCACATTTTCCAATTAAAATAATCTTACTTTCTCTCTCCTGGCACATTGTAACGACCCCAGATTTTTAATTTATTTAAATCGATAATTAAATTAATTTTTGAATAAAAATTTGCAAAATTAAGTATAAAATGGATTAATTGATTTCGAGTTTCCCCGATATCCAAATAAATTTGATATAAATCATTTAATTTTAAATATATTGTAAATATTGTATATATGTGAATATATATGTATTTGAGCATATATGAAGAAATTTGAGATTTATAAATAATAAAAATAATTGGTATTAAATTTAAATAATAAGTATTGAAGTAAAAATAAACTAGTATAAAAATAGAACAAATAGAATAAATGAAACAAAAATAGTAAATTATGTAAATTATTAAGTAAACATACAGATGAACATCTATGTGATAAAATAAGTAAACAAAAATAAATAAAAGTACAAACAAAACATCTCTAAAGTACATGCATCATCTTCAGCCGAAATAAGTGTGAAACAAAATAAAATATATTCAATTAATTATAAAGACAAGTATGCGACCTAAGTTAAACTAATACAAATAACTAAAACAACATTATTATATGCATAAGTAAGAACAAAGTAAGAATATAAACAAATAAATAATAGGCTAGAAATAAACATATACATTTAGTATGAACAAATGAAACCAAACCATAATGTCTTCAGCCGAGACAAGCAAGTATGGTGTAACATCTCGAAAATTTTCGACTTTCGAAAATTCAACATCGATACTCACTTTATCGACTGCTGAGCCATCGAATGCCGGAAACCCGAAAAGTTATGGTTTTAAGAAAGAAGAAAAAGGTAGAAGAAGAAGATAGAAGAAAAAGAAAAGAAAGAAAGAAGAACAACAGAACAGCAACAGAAAACAGAACAATATCAGAATCTCACATATCGCAGCGGAACAATATACAATAGATAAACACTAGTCTTTTAAAACAAAGAACTATATCAGTTTTATACATACATCAATCAGAGTCAATATACAACTCAATACAATACATCACATCAATGGACAGTTATATAAACTTGTCCTCATACAGAATACACAGCAGAATAAATACTATCAGATACAAATACTACGTCTCGCCATCCAGCTTACTTCCAAAGCTCCAGAATATCCAGAATATCCTGATAATATAACTCTAGGCTGCCCGTGTGGAAAATGGTGGGCACCCAGAGTTTAGAAGGGAACAATAAACTCCGAGTCAGTCATGGTGACTGGTGTGAGATCGTAAAACAGTTATTCTTTATAACAACAAAATAATTTTTAAGTAAATTCGAAATTCTTTTGGAAAATGAAACTACCATAAGACCTCCCACCACACACACAATGCAAACGCAGAATTGGAGGAGATTTCTTCTTATGATAGTCAAAGATGCTTACTACGCAAAATCAAATCATTTTTGATATTATTATTAGTGCATAGTGTAGAAAACATTTCGAAAGTATAATATTAATCTTAGCCAACATACGACCAGTATCGTATGCCTACTATAGCTACCATCCAAACAGTGGGGCGCCACCATAAGTGAATGGCAGGTTCTACAACTAAATCCGTACAAGGCTCGTATTGTTTCTTTGGATTTCCAACAAATGGTCAGGCTAAGGAACTTCCTATCCACGATGGGTACGTCCCTGGAATAGACGACCCGAGAACCTAACCGGATCTCTGCCAACACAAGGCCGGGTTACCTCTGCAAAAATAGGTAACTACTGACACGCGTATGCCATCCCCCGATCGTCACCGATCTTCCCGAGGATCCCCGATTCGCAACAAACCACATAGATAATAATAATGCAGTAACCACAGAGGTTAAGTATCTGGGCTCCATACCATGATACCACCTTTATCCAGAAGGAATGACATACACTAAGGGGCGCTACTCCCTAGAACCTTGCTGCATCCTTCCTGTTTCGACCATTTCCGGGGTGTGAGGCTCGACGAAGTCTCGTCCACAAAGCTACGCTTTCTCAAAAAGCCCTGCTTCGGGTCAAACAAAATGATCAACCTATGATCACAAAGATATAAGATCAAACAAATGATCATATCACAAATGATCAAACACTGATCATTTCACAGCAACACTCAGTATGCCACGTTACCAAATTGGGATATATCGCTGATAAATTTCAACTACATAACCTCTGAGCTCGTACGTCTCAGAGAAGGGTGTTAAGCTAAGAGAATAAATTCTCCGCCACCAACAGAAATGTATTTGAAAGAAATCAGCTTTATATCTCAAATTGTAACGTCAGACACACAATCCGTATAAGTCTGTTCCGGGATCGAACAGAACCGAAGGCACTTCTCACGAAGCCCTTGCCATTCCGGATAATTTCTAATCACGTCCGGACTTCCCGTCACTAAGGGTGATAAAACCTCTAAATCGGAGATCAGCCGATGTAGAGTAACTCGACGGTAATCCTTCCGTTTTCAAAAATATCCGGTCTTCAACACCGGTCTTCAAATGCGATTCATAACAACGTATCACATATTCGGAATGGGTTATACGACCCCATGGTCCTTTCCCGGCTAACCCGAATAGTGAGCGTATATTTAAAAACAAGTGTGGCATTCAAATTCATCCAATTCACAACAAATACCTATCTAAAGGTAATTATTGATAGTCGGTTATTTAACTATCAATAAAGATGCGCAACATCATCAGATTCCAAATAATTTTCCAAATTATTTCATCTTCCAAAATATCTTTACTAGATATAAAATTTCCACACTTAACCATTTGAAAACAAATTTTCAAATATTCACTTTTCAATTTATCTTTAAAAGATAAAATCTCTAAACAGTTCACTTCATATTGGAAAAGCATTTCCATACTTATTTAAAAATAAGTAATTCACAAATCATTTATTTTCAACACTTAGAAAATATTCGATATACTTAAATCAAATTAAGTATATATTCATTCTTTAAGGAAATCATAAATTTCAACATCTATTTGAGTCAAAACGAATGTTGCGTAAAACATCGTTACGACGACTCGAAGTCACTAGTATAGGGATTCGGATTTAGATAGATATATAAATCCCAATACTACATCAAAACATTTCCTTTCGGAAATCATTTACTATAACAACAGTGTTATAGTCCACCATTTCCTTAAATTTCTCGAAAACGTCTATTTCAACAAGAACTGCGGAAATCTCTGCTTTCGATTTATAATACATTTTAAAACATCTTTAAAATGTTTAACTTCATTTTTAATATCCCTTTTCCAAAACTATCCATTTTACTTAACGATATATTCACTATCCAAAATCGTGAATATACTTCAATAATTACATTTCAATCTTTTCTACACGTTTTATTCCAAGAATTATCCACTATCCAAAATCGTGGATAAAATTCCCTTAATAACCTTCTATATTCAATTCATCAAATTTGATTGATTTCGAATTCATAAAACAACGTTTATAAATTCACCTTTATATTTTCTAACAACTTCGATTTATAAAATTCTCCTTTTATTAACTTCTAAAATTACTTATCAAAATAAGTGATTTCAGATTTATAAACAACGTTTATAAATCACATTTATACTTCATAACAATTTCAACTTATGAAATCATTTCATTTAGCAATTTCTATTTATATCCCAATTAAGTGCAAAAAATCTAATTTATAAGTAAATTACTTATAAATCGTTTATTCTACAACATCTATTTACTTTATAACTTCACGTTATAAATCTATTAATTTCATTCACTTATGAAATCCATTTATACTTCTTTCTAACACTTATAAAAATTCGTTTTATAAGTCCAATATTTTGATTTACAACATATCAATTTTACAAATCTTTTTATATAAATCGTTTATAGTTATTCAAAATCCCAACTTAAACCATTTTATAAATAAATCGACTTTTATTTCAGAAACGACACTTCGGTTATATTTCACTAAAAATTATAACTTTTATAACTTTAAAATTTCACGTTTATAAATAGATTCAAAAATTCCATAAAACGTATATTTTCAAAATCACTTTAAAAACCTTTTTAAAGTAAAAGTCGTTATCTTTACATTTCAAAACTGAATCCGATGATGCAACAGCATCAATTAGTCCATCACAACAGTCAATATCATATATCAATATGATAACAGAATAAATCAAAATATCTGTAAATAATCAATACGGTGAGGAATCCAGTTGGATCCCTCCAACCTGTTTCCCTGCATCCAAAGACGTTAGCACAATACCAATTCCGCTCCAGTACGGAATTATCGCGGTATATAGGTTTTTATAAATCCGCTTACTAACGGCGCAATAGGGTCTCATCCGCTATACGAGGCGGGAAATCAATCAATCCAATATATACATATGCCAATATGTATATATTGCTATATATAGATATATATCCTACTATATCTAATATCACATCCAATATAGCAATCATATCAATCAATAATAACTGCAAAAATTCCACATTCGATTTGAGTGAGAAGATCTCACCTTGATTTTATTTCTGATTCCAGCGTTTTATTTCGAATAAAATTAAACAGACGTTTAATTTCACCCGAATTATTCACTGACTCCAATCGCTTCCAAATCAGTTGCATCGCGTAGTGCTCGATAAAACGAAGCCAACGCTTTTCGTTTCGTATTTTTCTGATAATGTATGAACAAGATATACATTTTTAAAGGTTGTACAAATTATAAAAATTAAATTTTCAAATCTATATATTATTTTTTTATACCCAGACAAATCTGGACCGCTCGTTCCTAGCCTTAGCAGATCGAGACCATCCCCCCCGTTTTCTTCCATCAGGCGAACGTTTCCAGGAACGCACGTATACAACATGAACTCATCCCTCACGTTGAAACCCTAATAGCCGCCCCCTGATCCAACGATCTTCACGTCGATCAATCACTTCCACCACGCGCGCCCACTCCAGCACCACCCACGGCCACGACTAGACCCAGCTCGGTCGAGCATTTTACTTGAATTTTGTGTTTGAACGCGAGGCATTCACGGCCAAAACGCAGCCAACCCGATGACCAAACGATGATCATTACCGTATAGATCTGTAGATCTCACGATCCTCTTCTACTTTGCAGTTGATCGTTCCTTGAATTGATAAACGGATTAGAAGAAATTAAGGGAGGAAGGAGAGAGTTTTCTGGCCGTTCGAATATAGAGTGGCGGCTGGCCATTGAATTTAGGGTTTCATTTTACTTCTTTTCATTTATTTTGTGATAAATGGTGGTATTTATAGAGTTTTGAACGACACTATTTATCCGACTTTTCCGAACTCCGATTTACGTGCCGAAACTGGCGTTCCTGGGGTTTACCCCGCGTTCCGAACGCAATGGAACAGGTTTCGGAAGCTAATTCGATCGTCTGTGTGAGATATGACAGTAAACGATCAATTTAAATTAAACCGATTTAAATCGATTTCGAGGCGTTTTAATTTGTACCGGAAAAATGGTAAATCCAAAAATTACGAAATTTGAAATCTTACAATAATATCACATTACGGATCCGATGAAACTGGTTTCGTCGAAATCCGAGACTTTTTGAAAAATGACTATTTTAACTCGACGATTTAAATTTAAAACGATATCGATGCGTTTCGAGCTGCCACGGTCAAACGACAACTCCGATGGATACGAAAATTGAAATCCGATAATAACTAACTATTACGGATCTATTGGAACTGGTCTCGTTCAATTCTGAGACTGTTCCAAAAATGGCTAATTTCACTAGTCGAATAAATATTAAAATATTCAATTTTCACAATTCAACTTTTAATTCAATTTTAAAAGTTCCATAACGTTTCTATAACTCCAATATGATTTAATATAACTTCATAAATCATTTTTAATCCAATTAAATCCAGAATTCAATTATTTCTGGAATTTCACTATTACATTATCGATTTAATTATTCAATTAAATCCAAATATTCGAATTTAAAATTATTCGACTTATTAATCTCACTTATTAATATTTAAAATTAATTAAATATTCGAATTTTAATTATCAGAAAATCTGGGTCGTTACATATGGCTGCAATAAACAAAGACATAAACAAAGTAAAAGAAGGCAAAGCATTTAATGCAACATATCTCTAGCCCATAACTCCAAACATCTCCAGCCATACCTATTGTATAAACAAACATCACTTTGTACAAAATAATAGCATACCTATCATCTTCTTTTCTTTATACATATCAGTTCGTTCATTCAACTGGGTAATCTTTGAAGTAATACCATCCAAAACTAAAACAAAACTCCAAGTTTAAACACAAACAATACAAACCAGAGATTAAAGAATCTAGTGAAGGCTTCAGCAAGAAAATTTCTCAGCCTGTTTCAAAATCAAAGCTCTGTTCTCCTCCCTGTAGAGGTGAGTAACTTCAATTTAAAATGCATAGGTATGTTTACATTGATTGATTTATGCTTGGACTAAATATGAAAATGTGTTTATACACTGTTAAATGTTTGTGTGTTATGTAATGATGCCTGTATGTTTATAACCTATAATACACTGTAATACACCTTTGTATTTAAGTTTTCAAGTTCATGTTTTATTTCAAAAATCATTACTGGTTGATCTATGGGTTGTTAGGACTTAGGATCCAAACAAATATTGCTTGTTTGATTTTGAACTAAGATTTAAAAATTTATTTAGCTTAAATTAAAACTGGAATTGCTCTGGAAATAAAATTTAAACAGGAAACTCAAGTCTCTATAAAAATTCAAACATGTAAATTTTGCAATTCAGGTATGTGAACTAAATCCTTAAACTAGGACATGATTTTTAAAGCTAGAAGTAAAAATTTTAGATTAGAGATGAAAGTGCATTTTTGGGTTGCACTGTTTTTGGTTTCTTGGGGTTTGCTGGTGATCTATGCGACTGGAGGTGGTCAGGTTTCTCTGAGGTGATGGAGGGGTGATAAGAGGGTTTGAGAAAAATAGTGGGTGGTGGTGCAGATGGCCGTGGTGGTGGCGGCGTTCGTTTGAAGCTTGTAAACCTAATTTTATCGTAGCTCGGAGATTTGGTTCGTTCGTCTTCCCCAGATGATCGAGTGCAACGAAACTCGAGGGGATGGACGCAGGGAGGTAGGCGAAGGCTTGACCGGAATTTTAGCAACTCTGGTGGTCGGAGTATTGAAAACGAGATGTTTTCAGGTTGCGTTGGTTGTTCTAGTTTTGGGTTAGCCGGCTCGATTTTGATTTCGAGCGTGAATCGATGGGAACGGGGTTTGGATGGTCTGAGGTGGTGATCGTCGACTTGCTCGACATTGCGGCGTCGACTGGAGGTGATGGTCGACGATGTACACGTGCACGGTGGAGTTGCTCTGGTGTTTGTTTCGTCTGGGTGTTTGCAAAGGTATACGCGAGTTTATCTCGAGATTCTCTCGAGTGTTTGCTCGAAGTTTTCCAGTATCGGCTCGAAGCGAAATAGGAGAGGCTCGGGTATAAGCTTTGCCAGGTTTAAAAACAGAAACCTGTTTTGTTTGGAATTTAGAAATTTAAATTTTTAAATTTATAAAGCCAAGTTTAAATTAAGTTTTAAAACAAAGGTTAATCACAAATTCCAGTTTAGTTTGAAGCTTAGTTTGGAAATAAGTTTTTTTTATTTGTTTAATAACTTAAAAAGGTTTAAGAAATTAGTGGATTTAAAAGAATTTGAAGTTAAAAAGGAAATTGATTTGAAACACTTTTAAACTTCTTTATAACAAAAGTGATACTTTAACATGTGAATTTGAAGTTCAAAAACAATGGTTTTAAACTTTATTAAAGTTAAATTGGCATCTATTTTAAACTAGAAATTAAAATGAAATTTCAAAGTTAAAATTGAAATAATGTTTGTAATCATATTGTGAGTGATAATTAAATCATTTCTAAGAATGAATGTTTCTTTAAAGTTAATGAAGATATAATGATAATTTGTAATTCGTTAATTATTAAGTTAATTAAAATGGATAATTTATTTATTTAATTTTTTAATGATTTGGATTAATTAATTTAGTAATTAAGAGTTAATTTGTAACGACCCTGAAATTCCGACCCAATTTTAAAATTTTAGAACCGTTATTTTAATATAAAATGTGAAACTTACATACGATTTCAATCAACGTCCAAACTTTG
Source organism: Allium fistulosum (assembly GCA_030737815.1). NCBI lineage: Eukaryota > Viridiplantae > Streptophyta > Magnoliopsida > Asparagales > Amaryllidaceae > Allium > Allium fistulosum. The sequence goes on from JASFAW010000014.1 coordinate 16,251,408, forward strand.
TTTCTAAATTGCGCCTTGATGATTGTAGATATGGGTAAAGTTTCGTCGGAAAATACCGCAGTAAATTTCGTGCGCGTTTTACTGCACATCAGTTCATTTTAAAACGTGAAAAATTTCATCTTCCGAACCTAAATATTTTTACATAGAAAAATTCTAAATCATTTTCTGACAAAGGCGTCATTTTTAGTTTTTCAAAATTCGGATATCTTTAGCTCCGTCGATCTTATTATTCGGTGTTTTGCTGCATTCCCCGTAGTAGGAAATTCAAATATTCACAAACGATTTCCGTTACCGTTCAAACTTCACATTTGGAATGCGCCTAGATAGACACAGGCGTACGCCCAATTTCGTCGAAAAATATTGTAGTAAATTTCGCTCGTCAAATTTACATATTAGTTTAAATTTTATGTGTAAATTTTCTATCGTCCGAACTCAAATATTTTTCACAATGTTGCATAAGAAAAATATTCTGATCATGACGGTGCATTTCGTTTCGTCAAAATTTCGCTTTTAATTGCTAGTTAAAATGTTCACTCGTGCAAATGGTTCAATAAGATTTACCACTTCGCAAACAATGTCAAACCATCAATATCTTCATACCGTTGTGTCCGCCTCGTCGCGCTGATCAAAACGGTATATTTGTTTGTGTCAATCGGAGTTCGGCGTCCCAAGTTATAAACTGGTTAACGGGGTACAAACTGGTCCGTTACGCCACACAAACCGGTACCCTACTCTTTCCCGCTCAGAATTCAAATGGCCCTTGTCCATTCAGAAACCCAATAGCCACTGTGACAAATCATCATTTCATTTGCATGGGGACTCTAAGTTCTCTGTATATATCTACCCTCTGCCTTCACACAATCTTATGCCTTCATTTATTGCTCACTGCTCCAACTAGGTACGTGCTTTTCTTTTTCCTATCTCTGCACTCCCTTTCTCCCTCTTCTTCATAAACCACTTATTATTTGTCTTCCTCGAACAAAAAAAATGATGAAACCCATCTTCGCACTGCCAGCCTCCGCCTCCACCCCATGCAACCACCACTACCCACGCATCGCCCCAGCCCACAGCCACTGCTCCACTTCCCGCAGCCCACACCAGCGCCACCGGAACGCCCAGCTCCGCCCCAGCCTCTCCTCCCCCTCCGCCCCTGCCTGCCCGCTCCGCCGCACCCTCCCGTCCGCTCCGCTTCACCCGCCATCAGCCCACCCTGCTACCACCTCCCCCACGCGCCCACGTCCCCTGCCCCGCCCATGCCAGTCGCCCGCGCCACCCAGTCCAGCTGCAACAGCCCGTCACCACCCAGCACCCGCCCGCTCCCTCCGCCCCTTCCCCAGCTCGCCCCGCTCCTGCTTGCCATACCGCCTACACGCCCACCGCCCCACTACCGGCCACCCATGCAGCCACGTCCACCCCTACCGGCGCCGGCCCGTACCCAGCAGCCTGCTCCACTCCAGCCTCCGCCACTGCCACGTCACCACCGCTCCAGCCCCAGTCCACCTCCGCGTCCAGCACCTCCCCACTGCCCGCCTCCACCCCGCTCTGCTCCACGCTCGCCCCGCCTCCAGCCGCTTCGCCAGCCATTCGCCGACCACCGCCTACTGTCCGCCGCTACCAACCCCTGCATCACGTCCCGACCACCCTGCTCTGTGCATCAGTTCTATATATATCAATAGATATATATATATAACTGTTATATTATATAACAGTATATACTTTGAAATGTTGGGTTGCTCACATACAGTCTGTTGCTATGTTGTTTCAGCTCCTGCTATTGATCCGGAAGTATAAGTATTTCCATCCCGCTTGTCGAATCTATCTTGCTTCGTCGTTGGTATGATTTTATATATATATTCAATCGATATATATACTGCAATAAACAAATTATTAATTAATTGTTGTTGATTGCAGTTGTGTTCATTTTGCGTCGTGCTTGTTAGGGCCTATTTTATCTATTCGTCTTCGTGCCGCGCCATCTTCTCTAACCACGCAAGGTGAATATTTTATTCACGACTCAATCTATTATGCTATGAAAATCAAGTGATAATTGTTGTTAATATTAAATTTGGATATTAAATTGTTGGTTGTTAAAAATTTGGTTGAAATAAACTGTTAAGTTCTAAAAATGTGACGCCGTGTATTGTTTAAGTTGATTAAACATGTTGAACTGTAATATGATGTTAATTAGGGTAAATAATAGTGACATTAAAATTGATGTGTACGATTGATGTAGAAATTTGATAACGGACACCAAGTAAAAATCATCATGTGATAATCTTTAATCCGTAGGATTCTAGGAATAATTATATTAATTTGCATAAATAACTAATGTAAGTTAATATGATTATTTCAGGATTATTTGAATAAATTGTTAAATTGTTATGTATGTTTGTTATTGCTTGTTTATTTACTTTGACACCATCCCAGTTATCACACTGCAAGTTCCCTTTGCTATGCTTTGTTTTATATTGAATGATATCGGGTTGAAATGATAAATACCCACTTAAAACAACTTGGCCTAGGATAGGCAATTAAAAATAAGAAACCCGATTGGTCAACAAAAATTATTTTGAAATTGAAATCTATTTGAAATTAAGAAATGAACTTAACGATTTGTTTGGAAATTTAGTAACGAACTTAATGGATTTGATTTATGGATTAAATCGAAATAAATTAATAGAAATAAATTAACGGAGTTTAATTGAAACGAATTAATAAACCTATTTAATTGAATAAAATGAATTGGCAAATTTATTTGAAATGAGATTTAAAAACAAGGAAGTTAGAATTTAATAATTTGAAAATTTATTAGGTTGTTAAATTTAAATTTAAAATCGGTTTTAATTAAATAGATTTGAAACTTGACATAAATTAAGTTTGAGATTTAGAAAATTTGACTTAAGTGAAATACGAAACTAACTAAAGTTTTATGGATTTAATTTAGTGATAGTTTAAATTGAAAACGATTTTAAATTTAATAAAATTGATTTAGTCAAATTTATGATTATGGTAAATGTATCGATGAATGTAAATACGAATTGAAATGAAAAAAATTTGGTTTAAACGATGTAAACTAAAATTTACCATAAAACCGAATTAATTGGAGTATTAACTAAATTTAATAAGTGAGATTTATTAAATAAAATCTGAATACTTAATTATATTGATAACTCCAATGATGAACTAAAAGATTGCATTTGGAAATACGATTTTAAATTTAATAAAATTGATTTAGTCAAATTTATGATTATGGTAAATGTATCAATGAATGTAAATACGAATTGAAATGAAAAAAATTTGGTTTAAACGATGTAAACTAAAATTTACCATAAAACTGAATTAATTGGAGTATTAACTAAATTTAATAAGTGAGATTTATTAAATAAAATCTGAATACTTAATTATATTGATAACTCAAATGATGAACTAAAAGATTGCATTTGGAAATATGATTTTAAATATCTGAAATAAAATTGAATCGTGGAATGTCAAACTTGGGAAGTCAAATTTGCACCTTGACTTTCGGACTTTGATTTGTTTAAACTTTAAATTAATTCACCATCGGGTAATAAATACGTAGTTATTAAAGAGACCGGGATCGGATATGGACATACTCTCTGTCGATACCGAAAACCACTTTAATAACTATTACACGCGAAGTGTAGATCCAGAATGAAGTGGATGGTTTGGTGAACGCGTTGACTGAAGAAAGAGAACGATATTGGACGACCCCTGACATGACTAAAACAGGAGCCGCGCCGGGCCATTGAGGTTCGCCACCTCTAGCGGACACACTTCTTCGATACCATATCTATTACTTTTGTGATTCGATTTGGGTGCACCCCTTGATTTGGGAGTGTTGTTTCGCGGTGTTGAGATAGTAGCTGCTATGCTCAACATCAGTCCGGATCACGCAACTACTAGTAACCTAGTTGGTATTGCCTCATGTACCTTGTCATACTGATTATCCTATTCGCGACCACTACGTTTTGATTTGTACCTTAGTATATGGATTGCCCTCTAGTGACTTCCGGTTTTGGGGAAACTACGGTCTTGTATATGCTTTTGGGAATAAAATGTGTTAAGGGGATTATGGTAACGCCTTAACACTATTTTAATATCGTACTTTACTGATTAGACATTATCTATCTATCGTATTCTATTGTATATATAGATAGTTTATCGGATCCCTAGAGATGTTATTTTATCCATCTTTAAGTTATGGACTATTCCCTTGCACTTGATTTAATTGCGTAAGATTTTGAGTCCTGACTTGAGTGTTTCTTTTGCATATGCTCGGGTCAGTCTGAAGCTATCCAGTTGCTGATCAAGGTTGGTTGAAGATGCTGAAGGCTTAGCATTTATCTTTATCAGTATATTTCTATTCCTGTATTGATGTCCTAGTCTGTTGGACATTTTTGGTATTAGTCACTTGATGTTAAGACATTGTTGTATATTATATAGTGGCTTCATGAACTGCTATTATGACGATGTATTTTCCGCTGCATTATTCTGTGACTGTTCTGTGTCTGTGATGTTGTATTGATTCTCATTTACATTTATGTATTTATAATCCCATAATGATTCGTGTTTTGTATTATTTAAGTTGACATGTGTGGATTATTGTCAATTTAAATGGTACAAATATACGGGTCGTTACAGTTGGTATCAGAGCTTCGGTTTCCCTAAAAACCTTAGTTTGGGATTATATATAAACTCATTAGAGATAGGGTAGCAATACCCTAGAATGAGGAGAATCGATTCAATATCCAAATCCTTTCATTTCAAACTTCTTTGATTCGTTGATTAGACTTTCCTTAAAAATTCTATGATTTTCTATCCTTGGTTTTAACAATCTCTTTGGTATTTCAGGATGGGTACCAGAGGAAACAATAGGGGAGGAAGGGGCCAAGGTCCTGCTCAGGCTGCACCTGTCGCTCCAGCTCCTGTCAAATTCACCATTCTTAGTAAGGAGTATACACAGCTGGGAGGTATTAAGTTTTCTGGATCCGAGAACATTATTGAGGCTCAGCAATGGCTTAAAGGCTTAGAGAAGATATTTTCTGGTCTAGAGATCACTGATGCTCAGAAGCGTCAGCTTGCTGCCTGGCAACTTCAGGATGCCGCGCAAGATTGGTGGGAATCAGTTACTTCTCGTATCAAGGAGAACACCATCACTTGGGCCCAGTTTAGGTATAAAATTATTTGGATTTCGTAGTCTAAATTCTTCTTTTAATCGTGGGAATGTTATTTATCTTGTCTATCTTTTTATTAGGGATACTTTCTCGGCACAATGGATGCCAGCTGCTGGGAAAACCCAACTTTATAGAGCTTTCATGGATCTTAAGCAAGGCAGTATGACCTTTTCGGAGTACAAGAGGAAATTCAACGAACTCTTCAAGTTCGGCCCGGGATTGATTGATACACCGCTGCTAAAGAACGAGAAGTTCATTTTGGGAGCTAGACCAGAGTATTATGACTTGCTTACTGGCCACACTCACTGCACCTTCACCGAGCTTGTTGACTATGCTCTTAGATATGAGGCAAAGCCTAGGGGACCTACTGCCAAGGCCACTCCTACTCAGCCCTCCTCTAGCCAGCCCGGGAAGAGGAAGATGAACTTTGATCAACAAAAGAAAGCTTGGCAGAAGACTACAGGATTGGGATATGCTCAGAAAAGCCCAATCGACCTTGCTAATATCACTTGCTTCAAATGCGATAAGAAGGGCCATTATGCTAATAGTTGTCCATCTACCGGAGCTGCTGTCCCACCACCTTCTACGACTAGGAAAGATTTATGCTATGTCTGCCTCCAGCCGGGTCATTTCAAGAAAGACTGTCCACTGTATAAGCGTGGCACACCATCTGGAGTATTTACTATCACCACACCTGCACCCCCTGCACCACCCACCCAGGATGACCAAGGTACCTTACGAAGTACTTTTTCATTACATGATTTACCTATTAGGGTATTATTCGATACTGGTGCTTCTCATAGCTTCATATCTATTGATCTTTGCAATAAGCTCAACTTAGAACCTACTCTTGCTACTACTTCCTTATGCGTCTCCAACCCTATTGGAGGACTTGCCAACCTCAGTAGAATTTGTAAATAGGTCGCGCTCTTGTATGGGAGATATCGATTCACTTGGGATTTTTATGTACTTGGCTTCGCAGCATTTGACATCTTGTTAGGTGCTGATTGGTTAAGGAAATTCGATGTTGTTATTTCATGCAAGGCTCGTTCTGTTTCTCTAGCCAATGACAAGGGCCTACCGCTTGTCATTGAATGCAAATCACCGCAGAAATATGCCGGAAGCTTCATATTCTCTCTTGATGCTCACCCGGATGATCTTAGCACTACCCCTATTGTTCAGAAATTTCCCGATGTATTTGGAGAGGTCAACTCCCTACCACCTAAACGTGAAATCGATTTCCGCATTGACCTTATTCCTGGAGCTACTCCCGTAGTTCTCCCTCACAGAAGGATGGCGCATAAAGAAAAAGCTGAACTTAAAACTCAAATTGATGATCTATTTGCTAGAGTTTTGATTAGGAGAAGTTGTTATGAATGGGGCGCCGTAGTTGTATTTGTCACCAAGTCGGATGGGTCTTTTCGCATGTGTGTTGATTACAGGGAGCTGAACAAACGCACTCTCAAGAACCGCTATCCGATGCCTCGCATCAATGATTTATTCGATCAGCTCCATGGAGCTAAAGTTTTCTCCCAACTTGATCTTGCCACTGGGTTCCACCAACTCAGAGTAGCAGAGGATAGTATTCATAAGACAGCCTTCCGTACCGAGAACGGATTCTATGAATGGTTGGTTATGCCGTTCGGTTTGACCAACGCACCTGCTTATTTCGTCGACTTGATGAATCGAGTCTTCCGCGATGTTCTTAACAAGTTTGTTCTTGTTTTCATTGATGATATTCTCGTCTTCTCCAAAGACAAGAAGGACCATGAGACACACCTTGCTTATGTTCTGGAAACTCTCCGAAATCATCAACTTAAGGCAAAATTCTCTAAATGCCACTTCTGGCGAGACAAAGTAAGATTCTTGGGCCACATAGTTTCTGAAAATGGGATTTCGGTCGATCCAGCTAAGATCGCCGTAATCAATGTAAGTTCTACCCTATTCATTATTTCTATTCAATTCCTCTTATCCCTTTCTAATTTGAAATTTATCTACAGGATTGGGAGACTCCCAAAACTCCTACTGATATCCGTAGCTTCTTGGGTTTGGCCGGCTATTATCGTAGATTTATTGAGCACTTTGCCCGGATTTCTGCCCCACTCACTGCTTTAACCCGAAAGGATGTCAAGTTTATTTGGAGTGAGAAGTACGAGTCAGCTTTTAATAAGTTGAAGTGTAAGTTAACTTCAGCCCCAGTTCTTGCGGTAATCGACGGAAGTGAGGAATTAACTATCTATACAGATGCCTGCCGAGAAGGTTTAGGCGCTGTTCTTATGCAAAACGGAAAGGTTATTGCTTATGTTGGCCGCCAGTTGAAGATCCATGAAGTAAACTATGCAACCCATGATCTAGAGCTTCTTGCAGTTGTATTTGCTTTGAAACTGTTGAGGCATCATCTTTTGGGAATTAAATTTGAATTATTCACTGATCATAAGTCCTTGAGATATATCTTTTCTCAGAAGGATTTGAACCAGAGACAAGTTCGATGGCTCGAATTCCTAGCTGCATATGATCTCGACATCAATTATACTCCTGGGAAAGCAAATGTTGTAGCTGATGCTTTGAGCCGTAGCAAAGCATTGTCATGTTGTAATATTGTAGAAGGCATGCTATTTCAGCTTGTTATCTCCCCATCTCTTGTGGATCGCATCAAAGACAAGCAAAATAAGGACACCTTGCTCTATCGCATGAAGGAGTTAGTTCTTGGTAGAGTTGGAAATGCCGACAGTAAAGTGGGAGCACAGATAGATAGTAATGGAGTTCTGAGGATTGACAATCGTATTTGCGTTCCTAATGTCGATGGATTGAGACAAGAAGTGCTTAAAGAAAACCATCGGCCATCACTTTCATTTCATCCTGGTGTTACTAAGATGTACCGAAATATGAAGCGTTTATATTGGTGGAGTGGGATGAAGAGAGATATTTCTGTATATGTCAGTAGATGCACCACTTGCCAGCAAGTCAAGGCCGACCACCGGAAGACGGCAGGATTACTTCAACCCCTAGAGATTCCATGTTGCAAATGGGATCAGATTTCTACGGAATTCATTGATGGATTACCGAGGACCAGAAAAGGGAACGAGAGTATTTGGGTGATTGTTGATAGGTTGACCAAATCTGCTCATTTTATTCCTGTTAAGACCACTCGTACTGCTTTGAGTTTGGCCGAGATGTATATGAGAGAGATTGTTAGACTTCATGGGGTTCCATCTAGTATTGTGTGCGATAGAGACCCTTTATTCACTAGTAAATTCTGGAAGGCATTTCAGGACGTCTTGGGCACTAAACTGAATCTGAGCACAGCTTATCATCCTCAAACAAATGGCCAAACTGAAAGGGTGAATCAGATTTTGGAAGATCTGCTCCGAGCCTGCATTATTGATTTCGGTGGATCTTGGGAAGACCATCTCCATTTGGTTGAATTCACTTATCATAATAGTTATCAAGTAAATCAAAATTTCAATTTGAATAAGTAAATTTGAATTGAAATTTAACCACCTTTATATTCAGGCAAGTATCGATATGGCACCGTTCGAAGCTTTATATGGACGGCCATGCAAATCGCCAGCTTGTTGGATTGAGCCTGGTGATCGATTAATTCTTGGCCCAGATATGATTATAGAAGCATCCGAGAAGGTTAATGAAATCAGAAGAAAGATGAAGACCGCACAGGATAGACAGAAGAGCTATGCTGATAGGCGTAGAAGAGATTTAGAATTCCTGATTGGGGATAAGGTATTCCTTAAGGTATCACCCTTAAAGAATGTTATTCGATTTGGTCGTAGAGGGAAGCTCGCTCCTAGATTTGTTGGACCATTCACTATCACTGAGAGAATTGGTACACTAGCTTACAGAGTCGCACTACCGGAGAAGTTTGAGGGCGTGCACAACGTCTTCCATGTTTCACATCTTCGGAAAGTTGTACATGATCCATCCTTGACCATCCCTATTGCTCAGTTAGATAAGGTTGATATTGAGCCGGATTTGACTATAGAGAGGAGACCATTTCGCATTGTTGATAGGGATACAAAGCAACTTAGAAGGAAGTCGGTTAGCCTAGTCAAAGACCAATGGAGTCCCGATGATCGTGATTGTACTTGGGAAACCGAGGAGAGTATCCGAGACTCTAATCAAGAATTGTTTGTCGAAGGTAAATTCCATTCTATACTCTTTACTATATTCAATAATCTATTCTGAATCCATTATATCTCTATTATATGTTCTTCCACTCTTTACTTTGTTCCTTTTCGAGGACGAAAAGTCTTGAGTAGGGGAGAATGTAACGACCCTGAAATTCCGACCCAATTTTAAAATTTTAGAACCGTTATTTTAATATAAAATGTGAAACTTACATACGATTTCAATCAACGTCCAAACTTTGTTTCTAAATTGCGCCTTGATGATTGTAGATATGGGTAAAGTTTCATCGGAAAATACCGCAGTAAATTTCGTGCGCGTTTTACTGCACATCGGTTCATTTTAAAACGTGAAAAATTTCATCTTCCGAACCTAAATATTTTTACATAGAAAAATTCTAAATCATTTTCTGACAAAGGCGTCATTTTTCAATTTTCAAAATTCGGATATCTTTAGCTCCGTCGATCTTATTATTCGGTGTTTTGCTGCATTCCCCGTAGTAGGAAATTCAAATATTCACAAACGATTTCCTTTACCGTTCAAACTTCACATTTGGAATGCGCCTAGATACACATAGGCGTACGCCCAATTTCATCAAAAAATATTGTAGTAAATTTCGCTCGTCAAATTTACATATTAGTTTAAATTTTATGTGTAAATTTTCTATCGTCTGAACTCAAATATTTTTCACAATGTTGCATAAGAAAAATATTCTGATCATGACGGCGCATTTCGTTTCGTCAAAATTTCGCTTTTAATTGCTAGTTAAAATGTTCACTCGTGCAAATGGTTCAATAAGATTTACCACTTCGCAAATAATGTCAAACCATCAATATCTTCATACCGTTGTGTCCGCCTCGTCGCGCTGATCAAAACGGTATATTTGTTTGTGTCAATCGGAGTTCGGCATCGCAAGTTATAAACTGGTTAACGGGGTACAAACTGGTCCGTTACGCCACACAAACCGGTACCCTACTCTTTCCCGCTCAGAATTCAAATGGCCCTTGTCCATTCAGAAACCCAATAGCCACTGTACAAATCATCATTTCATTTGCATGGGGACTCTAAGTTCACTGTATATATCTACCCTCTGCCTTCACAAAATCTTCTGCCTTCATTTATTGCTCACTGCTCCAACTAGGTACGTGCTTTTCTTTTTCCTATCTCTGCACTCCCTTTCTCCCTTTTCTTCATAAACCACTTATTATTTGTCTTCCTCAAACAAAAAAAAAATGATGAAATCCATCTTCGCACTGCCAGCCTCCGCCTCCACCCCATGCAACCACCACTACCCACGCATCGCCCCAGCCCACAGCCACTGCTCCACTTCCCGCAGCCCACACCAGCGCCACCGGAACGCCCAGCTCCGCCCCAGCCTCTCCTCCCCCTCCGCCCCAGCCTCTCCTCCCCCTCCGCCCCTGCCTGCCCGCTCCGCCGCACCCTCCCGTCCGCTCTGCTTCACCCGCCATCATCCCACCCCGCTACCACCTCCCCTGTGCGCCCACGTCCCCTGCCCCGCCCATGCCAGTCGCCCGCGCCACCCAGTCCAGCTGCAACAGCCCGTCACCACCCAGCACCCGCCCGCTCCCTCCGCCCCTTCCCCAGCTCGCCCCGCCCTGCTCCACACCGCCTACACGCCCACCGCCCCACTACCGGCCACCCATGCAGCCACGTCCACCCCTACCTGCCCCAGCCCGTACCCAGCAGCCTGCTCCACCCCAGCCTCCACCACTGCCATGTCACCACCGCTCCAGCCCCAGTCCACCTCCGCGTCCAGCACCTCCCCACTGCCCGCCTCCACCCCGCTCTGCTCCACGCCCGCTCCACCTCCAGCCGCTTCGCCAGCCATTCGCCGACCACCGCCTACTGTCCGCCGCTACCAACCCCTGCATCACGTCCCGACCACCCTGCTCTGTGCATCAGTTCTATATATATCAGTAGATATATATATATAACTGTTATATTATATAACAGTATATACTTTGAAATGTTGGGTTGCTCACATACAGTCTGTTGCTATGTTGTTTCAGCTCCTGCTATTGATCCGGAAGTATAAGTATTTCCATCCCGCTTGTCGAATCTATCTTGCTTCGTCGTTGGTATGATTTTATATATATATTCAATCGATATATATACTGCAATAAACAAATTATTAATTAATTGTTGTTGATTGCAGTTGTGTTCATTTTGCGTCGTGCTTGTTAGGGCCTATTTTATCTATTCGTCTTCGTGCCGCGCCATCTTCTCTAACCACGCAAGGTGAATATTTTATTCACGACTCAATCTATTATGCTATGAAAATCAAGTGATAATTGTTGTTAATATTAAATTTGGATATTAAATTGTTGGTTGTTAAAAATTTGGTTGAAATAAACTGTTAAGTTCTAAAAATGTGACGCCGTGTATTGTTTAAGTTGATTAAACATGTTGAACTGTAATATGATGTTAATTAGGGTAAATAATAGTGACATTAAAATTGATGTGTACGATTGATGTAGAAATTTGATAACGGACACCAAGTAAAAATCATCATGTGATAATCTTTAATCCGTAGGATTCTAGGAATAATTATATTAATTTGCATAAATAACTAATGTAAGTTAATATGATTATTTCGGGATTATTTGAATAAATTGTTAAATTGTTATGTATGTTTGTTATTGCTTGTTTATTTACTTTGACACCATCCCAGTTATCACACTACAAGTTCCCTTTGCTATGCTTTGTTTTATATTGAATGATATCGGGTTGAAATGATAAATACCCACTTAAAACAACTTGGCCTAGGATAGGCAATTAAAAATAAGAAACCCGATTGGTCAACAAAAATTATTTTGAAATTGAAATCTATTTGAAATTAAGGAATGAACTTAACGATTTGTTTGGAAATTTAGTAACGAACTTAATGGATTTGATTTATGGATTAAATCGAAATAAATTAATAGAAATAAATTAACGGAGTTTAATTGAAACGAATTAATAAACCTATTTAATTGAATAAAATGAATTGGAAAATTTATTTGAAATGAGATTTAAAAACAAGGAAGTTAGAATTTAATAATTTGAAAATTTATTAGGTTGTTAGATTTAGATTTAAAATCGGTTTTAATTAAATAGATTTGAAACTTGACATAAATTAAGTTTGAGATTTAGAAAATTTGACATAAGTGAAATATGAAACTAACTAAAGTTTTATGGATTTAATTTAGTGATAGTTTAAATTGAAAACGATTTTAAATTTAATAAAATTGATTTAGTCAAATTTATGATTATGGTAAATGTATCGATGAATGTAAATACGAATTGAAATGAAAAAAATTTGGTTTAAACGACGTAAACTAAAATTTACCATAAAACCGAATTAATTGGAGTATTAACTAAATTTAATAAGTGAGATTTATTAAATAAAATCTGAATACTTAATTATATTGATAACTCCAATGATGAACTAAAAGATTGCATTTGGAAATACGATTTTAAATTTAATAAAATTGATTTAGTCAAATTTATGATTATGGTAAATGTATCGATGAATGTAAATACGAATTGAAATGAAAAAAATTTGGTTTAAACGATGTAAACTAAAATTTACCATAAAACCGAATTAATTGGAGTATTAACTAAATTTAATAAGTGAGATTTATTAAATAAAATCTGAATACTTAATTATATTGATAACTCAAATGATGAACTAAAAGATTACATTTGGAAATATGATTTTAAATATCTGAAATAAAATTGAATCGTGGAATGTCAAACTTGGGAAGTCAAATTTGCACCTTGACTTTTGGACTTTGATTTGTTTAAACTTTAAATTAATTGACCATCGGGTAATAAATACGTAGTTATTAAAGAGACCGGGATCGGATATGGACATACTCTCTGTCGATACCGAAAACCACTTTAATAACTATTACACGCGAAGTGTAGATCCAGAATGAAGTGGATGGTTTGGTGAACGCGTTGACTGAAGAAAGAGAACGATATTGGACGACCCCTGACATGACTAAAACAGGAGCCGCGTCGGGCCATTGAGGTTCGCCACCTCTAGCGGACACACTTCTTCGATACCATATCTATTACTTTTGTGATTCGATTTGGGTGCACCCCTTGATTTGGGAGTGTTGTTTCGCGGTGTTGAGGTAGTAGCTGCTATGCTCAACATCAGTCCGGATCACGCAACTACTAGTATCCTAGTTGGTATCGCCTCATGTACCTTTTCATACTGATTATCCTATTCGCAACCACTACGTTTTGATTTGTACCTTAGTATATGGATTGCCCTCTGGTGACTTCCAGTTTTGGGGAAACTACGGTCTTGTATATGCTTTTGGGAATAAAATGTGTTAAGGGGATTATGGTAATGCCTTAACACTATTTTAATATCGTACTTTACTGATTAGACATTATCTATCTATCGTATTCTATTGTATATATAGATAGTTTATCGGATCCCTAGAGATGTTATTTTATCCATCTTTAAGTTATGAACTATTCCCTTGCACTTGATTTAATTGCATAAGATTTTGAGTCCTGACTCGAGTGTTTCTTTTGCATATGCTCGGGTCAGTCTGAAGCTATCCAGTTGCTGATCAAGGTTGGTTGAAGATGCTGAAGTCTTAGCATTTATCTTTATCAGTCTATTTCTATTCTTGTATTGATGTCCTAGTCTGTTGGACATTTTTGGTATTAGTCACTTGATGTTAAGACATTGTTGTATATTATATAGTGGCTTCATGAACTGCTATTATGACGATGTATTTTCCACTGCATTATTCTGTGACTGTTCTGTGTCTGTGATGTTGTATTGATTCTCATTTACATTTATGTATTTATAATCCCATAATGATTCGTGTTTTGTATTATTTAAGTTGACATGTGTGGATTATTGTCAATTTAAATGGTAAAAATATACGGGTCGTTACATAATTAATTAACCATTAAGGGTTAATTTATTAAGATAATTAATTAAGGTAAATTAATTAATGAAAGTGATTAAGAAATACTTATTATTTAAGGAGTAATTAATTAGTTGTTGTAATTAATTGAGAATTAATTTTTAATTAGAGGTTAATTAATGATTAATCAAAGAATAATTTATTAAATGTTTTGTAATCAATTGATTATTAATTTACCATGACTAGCAAATTTATTCATAGAAAATTAATCTGATTTGAATCAGTCAGATAATTAAAGTGATCTTATCTATGGATGTTTAGATTGTATTGGATGATTTAATTATTTGATATCCCTGATATATGATGCTTTGTGATACATCCTGATTTATGTTGTGATCTGTGATAAATTATCTGTGATGTAATTTATTATCTGTGATATTTATATATCTATGGTCTGTGCATGAACGATAAGCGTTATAATTTATATCGCTTATAAACTATATCCTGTATTTTGATCTGTGATGATTCATTGTGTTGCACTATTGTGTTAAACCCCTGGACTACACCATACACACACAAATATGGATTTCACGTGGAAATCGGTTAAGTCACAGATAATTTAAATTTGATGTTTTTGAAATTGAAATTTTAATTTCAATTGATTTTGAAATTGGAAATTTGGGTTTAAAGTGAAAAGCTTTTGAAATGGGATTTCAAAGATAAAAGTTATTTTAAATAACTTAATCGAGTTTTGAAATTTTAAATAATTTGATTTAAATTTGAATTCAAGTTTGAAATTGTATCCTATGATTTGAAACTAGGGATTAAAGATGATATAAATGTGTTTGTATGAATTTAAACCATTTTAAAAGTAAAATTTTGGGAATTTGGATTTAACCCAAGGATTTCAACTCGTATGAATGAATCAGATTTCCAAAATGAAACTGTTTGTTTTCAAATGATAAAAGCTTTCAGATAAGAAATGAAATTCCAGTTTAATTAAAGGAATTTCAAGTTTGAATTGAAAAATGGTTTTCCAAGTTATGAATGAATCTATTTGAAAGCTATGAATTGAATCTATTTTTTTTAACAGATTTAAAATGATGATTTGTTTAAACCATTTGAAATGGAATTGTTTTGAAAGATATAAGTTAAATCTTTGTTTTAAAGATTTTACGAGTTAATCAAATTGAAATGGGAATTGATTTGGAAAAATCTGTAAATGAATCTTTTTGTTTAAAAGATTTGAAATGGTAATTGGTTTAAACCATTTGAAAGAAAGTTTGGAATTATTAAGTCGTGACTTAATTGAAAACCCCAGATCCATATGTTTTAAATATTGCGCTCATTATTCGGGTTAGCCGGGAAAAGACCTTTGTGTCATATAACCCATTCCAAATTAATGATACGTCGTATATGGATCGCATTTGAAGACCGGTGTTGAAGACCGGGTATTTGCGAGAACGATAGGATAACCTATCGATTGTCTCTGCACCGAGTGGCCCCGGTATAGAGATCCCCTAAGTGATGGGAAATCCGATCGGGATTGTGAATACCCGGATTGCAAGGGCTTCTTTGGAAGTGCCTTCGGTTCTGTTCGAACCCGGAACAGACTTGTATGGTTACATGTTTGACATTACACTTTGAGATATAAAGCCGATTTCTTTCAAATACATTTCTGTTTGGTGGCGGAGAATTTATTCTCTTAGCTTAACACCCTTCTCTGAGACGTACGAGCTCAGAGGTTATGTAGTTGAAATTTATCAGCGATATATTCCCAATTTGGTAATGTGACATGCTGAGTGTTGCTGTGTGATGATCAGTGTTTGATCATTTGTGATATGATCATTTGTTTGATCATTTATCTTTGTGATCATTGCTTTGATCATCTGTTGACCCAAAGCATGGCTTTGTGACAAAGCGTAGCTTTGTGGATGAGACTTCGTCGAACCTCACAACCCGGTAATGGTCGAAACAGGAATTGTGCGGCAAGGTTTCAGGGGTAGCTCCCCTAGGGTATGACCATTCCTTCTGGAAAAGGGTAGTATCATGGTATGGAGCCCAGATACTTACTCATGTGGACACACTTTATTGATTATGTGTGATGTTGGTTACCGAGCGCTCGGATAAAGGTCCCAAAGGACCGGGGGTGGCATATCTCAGGTTTTGTATATTCCCCGGGAAGGGGGGTAGCCGGCCTTGTTTGGCAGAGAACGGTTTGGTTCTCGGAGTGTCCCGCCAGAGGCGTTCTTTCGTGGAATAGGAAGTTCCTTAGCCTGACCATTTATTGGAAATCCAAACAAAACAATACGAGCCCCGTACGGTTTTAGTTGTATTACCTGCCATGGAATGTGGCGGTAACCTGCTATTGAACATGGTAGCTATAGTCGGCATAAGTGCGAAATGTCTATGCTGGCTAAGATTTATATTCTACTTTCGAAATGTTTTCCACTATGCACTAATAATAATATAAAAAATGATTTGATTTTGCATAGTAAGCATCTTTGACTATCATAAGGAGAAATCTCCTCCAATTCTGCGTTTGCATTGTGTGTGTGGTGGGAGGCCTTATGGTAGTTTCATTTTCTAAAAGCATTGCGAATTGACTTTAAAATTCTCTGCTATTTGTTTTTAAATATAAACTGTTTTTGTTGCTCACACCAGTCCCATGACTGATCCGGAGTTTATTGTTCCTTTCCTAAACACTGGATGCTCAAAATTTTTCTACACGAGCAGTCTAGAGTTGGGTTTTTCAGATAGTCAGGATTAGTAGATTTTCTGGAGCTAGTTCAATCTTTGGATATGGACTGCACTTGCTTATCTTTGTTCCTCGTTATTGGGAGTTCGAGCTATTTCTGGATTGGTGCTTTGAAGATGGAGATTATCCGCTGCTGATGTTATCGTTTTCTTTTCCGCTGCTATTTCTTGTATCATATCTCTGATGTATATTGATATTCATTGTATCACTCTGTTGTATCAGATATTGTATATCAATGTATTATTCTTTTTCTTCCGCTGTGTTGTTTACTTAATTGTGTTATAAGCTCCGGCGACTCGGATTTGAACGGTCGAATCTACGGCATTCGAGTACGATGTAAAGTATGGATGTCGATTTTCGAACGCGAAAATCCAAGACGTACATTTGGTATCAGAGCTAAGGTTGAACTTTAGCTCAGGAGTATAACACATTAAGTAGCTCATTAGAGATAGGGTGAAGTATACCCTAGAATGAGTAATTCCCCAGATATCTGTTTAAACGTCTCAGTAAATTCTCTTACTATCCACTGATAGTGAGTATGAGTGCAAGAAGAAGACGAGATAGGGGACAAGGGAATATGACTATAAATGGTCAATACCCTACAACAGTGGAAACAATTTTTCTCTATCAATTTCCTTTGATTCGTTTCCAAATTCTTTAGATCGCTTCGTGATAGCTCTAGAAAGAAGTTTCGGTACGGTGATGGCCCTACGAATCGTTGTAGAAGATCTTACTTCGTATCTTCATCGACTTCTTATCAGCTTTTTGATTTAAACCTTAATGAATATGAATTGGAAATTTGGAGTTGGAAATTTTAAATAAATTGGAAATTTTAAATTGAGGTAAATTGGTTAATAGAATATGAGGATAAAATTTGAATTGAATCGATAAAACGAATTCGTTTAAAACCAAATTTGAAATTTTATTGAAATTTCTTGTGAATACCAAAGTCCGAAGAGGGATAAATTGGTATGTATTCTGAGATATTCCGACTTGAGTGGAATTCATATCGTAAGTTTGAGGAATTATAGGAGATCGAATCTGTCTATCTCTGTGTTATTTTCGTGCCTGCGAATTTCGAGGACGAAATTCTTTTAAGGGGGGAAGTTTGTAACGACCCCAGATTTTTAATTTATTTAAATCGATAATTAAATTAATTTTTGAATAAAAATTTGTAAAATTAAGTATAAAATGGATTAATTGATTTCGAGTTTCCCCGATATCCAAATAAATTTGATATAAATCATTTAATTTTAAATATATTGTAAATATTGTATATATGTGAATATATATGTATTTGAGCATATATGAAGAAATTTGAGATTTATAAATAATAAAAATAATTAGTATTAAATTTAAATAATAAGTATTGAAGTAAAAATAAACTAGTATAAAAATAGAACAAATAGAATAAATGAAACAAAAATAGTAAATTATGTAAATTATTAAGTAAACATACAGATGAACATCTATGGATAAAATAAGTAAACAAAAATAAATAAAAGTACAAACAAAACATCTCTAAAGTACATGCATCATCTTCAGCCGAAATAAGTGTGAAACAAAATAAAATATATTCAATTAATTATAAAGACAAGTATGCGACCTAAGTTAAACTAATACAAATAACTAAAACAACATTATTATATGCATAAGTAAGAACAAAGTAAGAATATAAACAAATAAATAATAGGCTAGAAATAAACATATACATTTAGTATGAACAAATGAAACCAAACCATAATGTCTTCAGCCGAGACAAGCAAGTATGGCTGCAATAAACAAAGACATAAACAAAGTAAAAGAAGGCAAAGCATTTAATGCAACATATCTCTAGCCCATAACTCCAAACATCTCCAGCCATACCTATTGTATAAACAAACATCACTTTGTACAAAATAATAGCATACCTATCATCTTCTTTTCTTTATACATATCAGTCCGTTCATTCAACTGGGTAATCTTTGAAGTAATACCATCCAAAACTAAAACAAAACTCCAAGTTTAAACACAAACAATACAAACCAGAGATTAAAGAATCAAGTGAAGGCTTCAGCAAGAAAATTTCTCAGCCTGTTTCAAAATCAAAGCTCTGTTCTCCTCCCTGTAGAGGTGAGTAACTTCAATTTAAAATGCTTAGGTATGTTTACATTGATTGATTTATGCCTGGACTAAATATGAAAATGTGTTTATACACTGTTGAATGTTTGTGTGTTATGTAATGATGCATGTATGTTTATAACCTATAATACACTGTAATACACCTCTGTATTTAAGTTTTCAAGTTCATGTTTTATTTCAAAAATCATTACTGGTTGATCTATGGGTTGTTAGGACTTAGGATCCAAACAAATATTGCTTGTTTGATTTTGGACTAAGATTTAAAAATTTATTTAGCTTAAATTAAAACTGGAATTGCTCTGGAAATAAAATTTAAACAGGAAACTCAAGTCTCTATAAAAATTCAAACATGTAAATTTTGCAATTCAGGTATGTGAACTAAATCCTTAAACTAGGACATGATTTTTAAAGCTAGAAGTAAAAAAATTAGATTAGAGATGAAAGTGCATTTTTGGGCTGCACTATTTTTGGTTTCTTGTGGTTTGCTGGTGATCTATGCGACTGGAGGTGGTCAGGTTTCTCTGAGGTGATGGAGGGGTGATCAGAGGGTTTGGGAAAAATAGTGGGTGGTGGTGCAGATGGCCGTGGTGGCGGTGGCGTTCGTTTGAAGCTTGTAAACCTAATTTTATCGTAACTCAGAGATTTGGTTCGTTCGTCTTCCCCAGATAATCGAGTGCAACGAAACTCGAGGGGATGGACGCATGGAGGTAGGCGAAGGCTTGACCGGAATTTTAGCAACTCTGGTGGTCGGAGTATTGAAAACGAGATGTTTTCAGGTTGCGTTGGTTGTTCCAGTTTTGGGTTAGCCGGCTCGATTTTGATTTCGAACGTGAATCGATGGGAACGGGGTTTGGATGGTCTGAGGTGGTGATCGTCGACTTGCTCGACATTGCGGCGTCGACTGGAGGTGATGGTCGACGATGTACACGTGCATGGTGGAGTTGCTCTGGTGTTTGTTTCGTCTGGGTGTTTGCAAAGGTATACGCGAGTTTATCTCGAGATTCTCTCGAGTGTTTGCTCGAAGTTTTCCAGTATCGGCTCGAAGCGAAATAGGAGAGGCTCGGGTATAAGCTTTCCCAGGTTTAAAAACAGAAACCTGTTTTGTTTGGAATTTAGAAATTTAAATTTTTAAATTTATAAAGCCAAGTTTAAATTAAGTTTTAAAACAAAGGTTAATCACAAATTCCAGTTTAGTTTGAAGCTTAGTTTGGAAATAAGTTTTTTTATCTGTTTAATAACTTAAAAAGGTTTAAGAAATTAGTGGATTTAAAAGAATTTGAAGTTAAAAAGGAAATTGATTTGAAACACTTTTAAACTTCTTTGTAACAAAAGTGATACTTTAACATGTGAATTTGAAGTTCAAAAACAATGGTTTTAAACTTTATTAAAGTTAAATTGGCATCCATTTTAAACTAGAAATTAAAATGAAATTTCAAAGTTAAAATTGAAATAATGTTTGTAATCATATTGTGAGTGATAATTAAATCATTTCTAAGAATGAATGTTTCTTTAAAGTTAATGAAGATATAATGATAATTTGTAATTCATTAATTATTAAGTTAATTAAAATGGATAATTTATTTATTTAATTTATTAATGATTTGGATTAATTAATTTAGTAATTAAGAGTTAATTAATTAACCATTAAGGGTTAATTTATTATGATAATTAATTACGGTAAATTAATTAATGAAAGTGATTAAGAAATACTTATTATTTAAGGAGTAATTAATTAGTTGTTGTAATTAATTGAGAATTAATTTTTAATTAGAGGTTAATTAATGATTAATCAAAGAATAATTTATTAAATGTTTTGTAATCAATTGATTATTAATTTACCATGACTAGCAAATTTATTCATAGAAAATTAATCTGATTTGAATCAATCAGATAATTAAAGTGATCTTATCTATGGATGTTTAGATTGTATTGGATGATTTAATTAATTGATATCCCTGATATATGATGCTTTGTGATACATCCTGATTTATGTTGTGATCTGTGATAAATTATCTGTGATGTAATTTATTATCTGTGATATTTATATATCTATGGTCTGTGCATGAACGATAAGCGTTATAATTTATATCGCTTATAAACTATATCCTGTATTTTGATCTGTGATGATTCATTGTGTTGCACTATTGTGTTAAACCCCTGGACTACACCATACACACACAAATATGGATTTCACGTGGAAATCGGTTAAGTCACAGATAATTTAAATTTGATGTTTTTGAAATTGAAATTTTAATTTCAATTGATTTTGAAATTGGAAATTTGGGTTTAAAGTGAAAAGCTTTTGAATTGGGATTTCAAAGATAAAAGTTATTTTGAATAACTTAATCGAGTTTTGAAATTTTAAATAATTTGATTTAAATTTGAATTCAAGTTTGAAATTGTATCCTATGATTTGAAACTAGGGATTAAAGATGATATAAATGTGTTTGTATGAATTTAAACCATTTTAAAAGTAAAATTTTGGGAATTTGGATTTAACCCAAGGATTTCAACTCGTATGAATGAATCAGATTTCCAAAATGAAACTGTTTGTTTTCAAATGATAAAAGCTTTCAGATAAGAAATGAAATTCCAGTTTAATTAAAGGAATTTCAAGTTTGAATTGAAAAATGGTTTTCCAAGTTATGAATGAATCTATTTGAAAGCTATGAATTGAATCTGTTTTTTTTAACAGATTTAAAATGATGATTTGTTTAAACCATTTGAAATGGGATTGTTTTGAAAGATATAAGTTAAATCTTTGTTTTAAAGATTTAACGAGTTAATCAAATTGAAATGGGAATTGATTTGGAAAAATCTGTAAATGAATCTTTTTGTTTAAAAGATTTGAAATGGTAATTGGTTTAAACCATTTGAAAGAAAGTTTGAAATTATTAAGTCGTGACTTAATTGAAAACCCCAGATCCATATGTTTTAAATATTGCGCTCATTATTCGGGTTAGTCGGGAAAAGACCTTTGTGTCATATAACCCATTCCGAATTAATGATACGTCGTATATGGATCGCATTTGAAGACCGGTGTTGAAGACCGGGTATTTGCGAGAACGATAGGATAACCTATCAATTGTCTCTGCACCGAGTGGCCCCGGTATAGAGATCCCCTAAGTGATGGGAAATCCGATTGGGATTGTGAATACCCGGATTGCAAGGGCTTCTTTGGAAGTGCCTTCGGTTCTGTTCGAACCCGGAACAGACTTGTATGGTTACATGTTTGACATTACACTTTGAGATATAAAGCCGATTTCTTTCAAATACATTTCTGTTTGGTGGCGGAGAATTTATTCTCTTAGCTTAACACCCTTCTCTGAGACGTACGAGCTCAGAGGTTATGTAGTTGAAATTTATCAGCGATATATTCCCAATTTGGTAATGTGACATGCTGAGTGTTGCTGTGTGATGATCAGTGTTTGATCATTTGTGATATGATCATTTGTTTGATCATTTATCTTTGTGATCATTGCTTTGATCATCTGTTGACCCAAAGCATGGCTTTGTGACAAAGCGTAGCTTTGTGGACAAGACTTCGTCGAACCTCACAACCCGGTAATGGTCGAAACAGGAATTGTGCGGCAAGGTTTCAGGGGTAGCTCCCCTAGGGTATGACCATTCCTTCTGGAAAAGGGTAGTATCATGGTATGGAGCCCAAATACTTACTCATGTGGACACACTTTATTGATTATGTGTGATGTTGGTTACCGAGCGCTCGGATAAAGGTCCCAAAGGACCGGGGGTGGCATATCTCAGGTTTTGTATATTCCCCGGGAAGGGGGGTAGCCGGCCTTGTTTGGCAGAGAACGGTTTGGTTCTCGGAGCGTCCCTCCAGAGACGTTCTTTCGTGGAATAGGAAGTTCCTTAGCCTAACCATTTGTTGGAAATCCAAACAAAACAATACGAGCCCTGTACGGTTTTAGTTGTATTACCTGCCATGGAATGTGGTGGTAACCTGCTATTGAACATGGTAGCTATAGTAGGCATAAGTGTGAAATGTAACGATTGCGATTTTTTGTCGCTCGAAAATCGACATTAATACATTCACTGTATCAACTGCCGAGCAATCGAATGCCGGAAAACCGAATTGTTATGGAGAAAAAGAAGAGGTAGAAGAAAACAGAAGAATACAGAAGAAAAAGAAAGAAGAAATAACATAAGAACACAGAACAATATCAGAATCTCACATTCGCAGCGGAACAACATATAATAGATAAATGAATAATCTTTAAATCAAAGAACTATATCATTTTATACATTACATCATCATCAGAGTTTACAGCAACAATATACAACACAACTGGACAGTTATATGAACTTGTCCATATACATAATACACAGCGGAATAATACTATCATATACAAGTGGTACGTCTCCCCATCTAGCTCGCCACTGAGCTCCACAGGATCTCCTGAATCCAGAATAACCTGATGACCTAACTCTAGACTGCCCGTGTGGAAAATGATGGGCACCCAGAGTTTAGGAAGGAAATAATAAACTCCAGGTCAGTCATGGTGATTGGTGTGAGAACTAAAACAGTTTATCTTTAGAAACAAACAACAATAGAATTTTAACATTGAAACCCGCAATGCTTTTGGAAAATGAAACTACCATAAGACCTCCCGCCACACACACAATGCAAACGCAGAATTGGAGGAGATTTCTTCTTATGATAGTCAAATATGATTACTACGCAAATCATTGGATTATTATTATTAGTGCATAGTGCAAAAAACATTTCGAAAGTATAATATTAATCTTAGCCAGCATAGGCATTTCACGTTATGCCTACTATAGCTACTATGTTCAATAGCAGGTTACCGCCACATTCCATAGCAGGTAATACAAATAAAACCGTACAAGGTTCGTATTGTTTCTTTGGATTTTCCAACAAATGGTCAGGCTAAGGAACTTCCTTTCCTACTGCCGAATGGGATCGCCTCTGGCTGGACGTCCCGAGAGACAAACTGCTCTCTGCCAAAAAAGCCGGGTTACCCCTGTAACAGGTAACTCACGAATATGCCATCCCCCGGTCCTTTGGGACCTTTATCCGAGCGCTCGGTAACCAACATCACACATAATAAATAAGGTGTGTCCACATGAGTAAGTATCTGGGCTCCATACCATGATACCACCCCTTTCCAGAAGGAAATGACATACCCTAAAGGGCGCGACCCTCATAACCTTGCCGCAACATTCCTATTTCGACCATTTCCGGGTTGTTGAGGCCCTGACGAAGTCTCGTCCACAAAGCTGCGCTTTTTCACAAAGCCACGCTTTGATCACAAATGATCAAATAAATGATCATCATCACAGCAACACTCAGCATGCCACATTACCAAATTGGGAATATATCGCTGATAAATTTCAACTACATAACCTCTGAGCTCGTACGTCTCAGAGAAGGGTGTTAAGCTAAGAGAATAAATTCTCCACCACCAACAGAAATGTATTGGAAAGAAATCAGCTTTACATCTCAAAATGTAATGTCAGACATGTAACCATACAAGTCTGTTCCGGGTTCGAACAGAACCGAAGGCACTTCCAAAGAAGCCCTTGCAATCCGGGTATTCACAATCCCGATAAAACTTCCCATCACAAAGGAAATCTCTATACCGTAGCTAACGGTGCAGAGATAATCGATAGGTCATCCTATCGTTTTCACAAATACCCGGTCTTCATCACCGATCTTCAATACGATCCATATCGTCGTATCACAAATTCGGAATGGGTTATATGACACAAAGGTCCTTTCCCGGCTAACTCGAATAGTGAGCGCTTATTCAAAACATATGGATATAGGATTTCAATTAAGTCACAACTTATTACCCAAATCTTTTCTTTCAAATGGTTTAACAAATTACCATTTTAAATCTTTAAACAAAAAGATTTACTTCACAAAGTTTCATTTACAGATTTCCAAATCAATTTACATTTCAATTTGAATTAACCCATTAAATCTTTAAAGTTAAGATTTAATTTACAGCTTTTAGAACTATTCACAATTCAAGTCTTTTATAATATAAAAGATACACCTTTTGAAATACACTTTTATTTCAAAATAAAGTTTTATCATCTTCACAAGGGTTAATTCATAGTTTTCCAAACTATTTACAATTTCATTTCAACTTGAGATGTTTCGATACAAATTGGAATTTCACTTTAGAAAAGCTATTATTATTTGGAAACAGATAGTTTTCATTTTGGGAAAAACTGGTTACATTTACACAGGTTAAAGCCATTCAAGTATAAAACTTGAATATACATTTAAATTTCCAACACCATATTTTAAATGGTTAAAAACCCATATAAACATCCTTGATAATTTATACAATCTTTTAAACCAAAATTTCCAATTCATTGAACTCAATTCTATTAAGTTATTTAAAATAACTTTTATATCTTTTGAAACTCATTTCAAAAACCTTCAATTCCAATTCCAAAACTATTTTGGATTAAAAAATCAATTTTCCAAAATTGATAAAAATCTGTGACTTAACCGATTTCCACGTGAAATCCACTTTTGTGTGTGTATTGAGTAGTCCAAGTGTTTAACACAATAGTGCAACAGCATTCAATCATGATAGATCAAACATAACAATATAATTGATAAGCGGTATAACTATAACGCTTACCTTCATTCACAGATCACAGATAAATAGATCACAAATCACCCACAAATCAAAATATATCACAAGGTATCACACATCAAAGATGTCAACAATTTAACATCCAATATAATCCAAACATCCATAGATAGGATTAATTCGATTATCTGATTAATTTAAATCAAATAAATTTCTAAACATTTCCAGAATTATTTCCTTTTAAAATAATTTCCTTTAGCTCTTCAAATCTATTTAAAAATACAAAATCCATTTATTAAGCTCTTTTTCCCAAAATTTGAAATTAAATTCAATACGGCTCAAAAATAAGACTTTTATCCTTTAAAACTCCTTTTAAATTAATCCAATTATCAAAATAAACTTTTCGCAATAAATTTCCAACTTATATTTTCAAAAATTCAATTTCTAAATATTTCCGGTATCCATCGATATCAAAAATATATACGGCTAAATTACAGCCTTTTACAATCCTAGTTTCACAATTATAATCATACGGTGATTATAAATAAACAACACACAACATATGAAATAAATTCAAATGTTTGAGGAATCCAGTTGGATCCCTCCAACCTGTTTCCCTGCATCCACAGATGTTAGCATAATACCAATTTCACGTCAATGTGAAATTATCACGGTATATGGGATTTATAAATATTATCCGCTATTATGCGGCGCAATAGGGTCTCATCCGCTATACAATGCGGGAAATCAACTCCAATATATACATATTCCAATATATATATATATTGCTATATACATATATAATACCAATTTCACTTCAATGTGAAATATTCGCGGTATATGTTTTTAATAAATAACCTCCGCTTAATAACGGCGTATAATGTCTATTTATCACAATAAATAGCAATCATCATTCAATTATCACAATCAATCACTATCAACAATTTAAATCTAACTATTTAAAATTTAAATCGAAACACAACATTCGATTGAGTGAGGAGTTCTCACCTTGGTTTCAATTCCTTTCCAGCGTTTTATTTCGAATAAAATTAAACGCGCGTTTAATTTTACCTGAAATTTTCACTGAGCCCAATTGCTTCCAATCCAGCTCCATTGCGTAGTGCTCGACAAAACGAAGCCAACGCAAAAAGTTTCGTCCGAAACGGACCTAGTATGACAAAGTTATGGCTTTTCAAAGTTTGTACACATTTTAATAAAATCAATTTACAACTTTTTTTTTATACCCAGAACATCATGGCCTTTCATCTTTGCTTCAGGAAATCTGGGCCACTCACGCAAGCTTCATCCCTTCACGTTCTCTTCCAGACAATGAAACCCATAAGCCGACCATTTAGGGTTTGACATCGCCACTACCACGAGCCTCCTGGAGATGATCGGCGACCACCGTTGCGAAGCCCCGCTCGAGAGCCACCATCGGCTGGAATAGCTTGCAACTCAGCCTCCCCTTCTTGCTTGATTTCCCGTTGATTCGTTGCTCCGTTTTCGATCATCTCTGTATGGATGGAAAGCTCTCGACCTCCTCTACAAGTTTGTAGTTGACAACTTTTGCTAATTCCTTACGGATTGAGAGAGATTAAGAGGCGAAAATCGTGAATTTCTGGCCTTTGAAATGAAGGTGGCGGCTGGAGCAAATGAATTAGGGTTTTGGCCTGAAACGCGCGTATATATATACGTATAATCTATTATTTTAATATTAAATTCAATTTTTAACGAGCATTTACAAACGAACTCCAAATCTGACGTGCCGCCTAGTGTTCGTAAGGTTTACCCCGCGTTCCGAAGACAATGGAATGTGTTTCGGAAGCTAATTCGATCATATGTGAGAGTTACGGAATTAAACAATCGATTTTAAATTAAACCGATTTAAACCGATTTCGATACGTTTTGGCTTGCCCCGGACAAACGGTACATCCGATTGACATGAATTTGAAACCATATAATAATTCAACATTACGGATCCGATGAAACTGGTTTCGTCGAAATCCAAGACTTTTTGAAAAATGACTATTTTAACTCGCCAAATTAATATTAAAACAATTTCGATGCGTTTCGAGCTGCCACAGTCAAACGACAACTCTGATTGCTACGAAAATTGAAATCCGATAATAACAAACTATTACGGATCCAATGGAACTAGTTTCGTCCAATTCTGAGACTATCCCAAAAATGGCTAATTTCACTAGTCGATTAAATATTAAAATATTCAATTTTCACAAATTTACTTTAAATTCAATTTTAAAAGTTCCATAACATCACTATAACTTCAATATGATTTAATATAACTTTATAAATCATTTTCAATTACATTACATTCAGATTTCAATTATTTACCCAATTTCAGGTATTAAATTATCGATTTAATTATCCAATTAAATCTAGATATTCGAATTTTAAATTATTCGACTTATTAATTCCACTTATTAATATTCAAAATCAATTAAATATTCCAATTTCAAATGTCAAAAATTCTGGGTCATTACACGAAATGTCTATGCTGGCTAGGATTTACATTCTACTTTCGAAATGTTTTCCACTATGCACTAATAATAATATCAAAAATGATTTGATTTTGCGTAGTAAGCGTCTTTGACTATCATAAGGAGAAATCTCCTCCAATTCTGCGTTTGCATTGTGTGTGTGGCGGGAGGCCTTATGGTAGTTTCATTTTCCAAAAGCATTGCGAATTGACTTTAAAATTCTCTGCTATTTGTTTTTAAAGATAAACTGTTTTTGTTGCTCACACCAGTCCCATGACTGATCCGGAGTTTATTATTCCTTTCCTAAACTCTGGATGCTCAAAATTTTTCTACACGAGCAGTCTAGAGTTGGGTTTTTCAGATAGTCAGGATTAGTAGATTTTCTGGAGCTAGTTCAGTCTTTGGATATGGACTGCACTTGCTTATCTTTGTGCCTCGTTATTGGGAGTTCGAGCTATTTCTGGATTGGTGCTTTGAAGATGGAGATTATCCGCTGCTGATGTTATCGTTTTCTTTTCCGCTGCTATTTCTTGTATCATATCTCTGATGTATATTGATATTCATTGTATCACTCTGTTGTATCAGTTATTGTATATCAATGTATTATTCTTTTTCTTCCGCTGTGTTGTTTACTTAATTGTGTTATAAGCTTCGGTGACTCGGATTTGAACGGTCGAATCTACGGCATTCGAGTACGATGTAAAGTATGGATGTTGATTTTCGAACGCGAAAATCCAAGACGTTACACACATGCATGATTATGTAAATCGGAACATGTTGTTGAAATCAAGGGGGATTTGAGGTGTAGTTGATCCTTCCCATATACATACATACGTACGTACGTATGTACGTACGTACGTACGTACGTATGTATGTATGTATGTATGTGTGCGTACGTATATATATGTGTGTGTATGTGTATATATGTATATGTGTGTGTATCGATGGATAGTTAAAATACTATTTACATTATGCTAATTTAAAATGATCTAAATTTTTGTGTAATGTAGTAATTTGAAATTTTTGGACTTTAAATTATGAACATTTCAGGCCGAGGAAACTTGTAATGGCCATAACTATTAATAGGAGAAGAATCTTGACTTGAAACCTATTCCAAATGAAAGATATGATTGTTTCTCATTTTATAGAGTAATGTTATTGGCTAAGCCGTTTGAGGGATATTGCAGTTTTAAGTTATATAGTATTTAGGCGGATTTGGGTAACTAGGCCCATTAACACATTTCGGGCCTGGTTAAGAGATTTCGAGAAAAATGTTATTCCCATGATTAATTCAGCTCCCCAAATCACTTTCTCTTCCTCCTAAATAAGATCTAAACCTCTAATAATGCTATCTCGGGAAAATTTATAATTAAATCATAATATATCTCTTTAAAGCTTAATATTAAGACAAATCAAGCTTAGGTATTAACTTGAGACTATAAAATCAACGTTTTTTGGAGTTAAATTCAAGATTTTTGTTATCTCAATTCAAATTTAGTTGGATGTTTCTTTGTTTCATCAATTTTACATCGAATGATGAATGATCAATGATCCCTTACTTATTATATTTGCAAATATATGTTTAATAATGTTATGGATCCATTTTTCATGATAAATGTATGATTTTTGGATCTTACCCGATTTTAAAAATAGAACAAACATGTGCTTTGATGGTTTAAGAGTAATAAATCATTTATCTATATGATATGGATATTCAAATGTATTTTAGGGCTTGTTAGTATTTTTTATGTTTGTATGACTTAATATGGGTCTTCTTGTTTGATATTATGCTTGCATATAATGGTTGAATGGTTGAAAGGCTCATGCAGAGTGAAGATTCAATAGGCTAGGATCTTCTAGTGTAGATGGATGTTATTCGACAAAGTCTTGATTTGGTTACATGATGTTGGAAGATCCATATTTGTACAGTATGCTTCAATGGATCATCTTTAGAGTGTTTGAAGTTGGATTGTTGTAGTGAGAGGTGCACACAGATCGATGAAGCCAGAAAGACTTGGATCGATGCAAAAGTGACGAAGTAAAAAGAATTAGCCGAGATTGGCTAAGTGTATAGTTCAATGTTGATCCGCGCCAAAGTTTTACTTAATAAAATTTTGGGCTTTGGAGCACAGGGAGATTAATCACAAGAAAAATTAAATAATTTTGGCTAAGTGAATGGATGGACCAGCACCGATCCATCAAGATTATATATTTGGGTGTGTTTTGGCTTAGAGAGCAAATAAAAGAGGATTTTGGCTAAGGACATGGACTTGTATCGATCCATAATGGATCGGTATCGATCCATGCTAAAGGCACCAAATTTAGTAAACTTCTAAGGGAAGCAAGCAGGAGTATTCGGGACTCATCCAAGCAGAAAAGTTATATGATATGATGATTTGTTGAGTGGAACATTGGGGTTCTACTCTATGTATGTGTGCTAAGGAATCGTTGGTAAATAATGATTTCGATGTACGCTAATAAAGGAGTAGGTGAGGATGCTTACCTTGGATATTCTGAGTGTATCTGTATTTTTCGACTGTTTGAGTAAGTTAGTTCCTAACCGGGTGGGAAAAGTTTCAAGCATTGAGGTAACCACAATATTTAGTGGTTGCTGACTAGTATGATTTATTTGAGTTATCATATATTCAATTTGACAAGTCAACCGAATGAACTTTTATTCAGTCAACCGAATTTCTAAAGAATTATATTTTCATATAGTTAGACGTATGGCCTACATGACTTAACTTTCGATGGTCTAAATAGATGTTTGAACTATATGATCATATGTTTGAATGTCTATTTCAAGACAAGGTTAAAACTGGATCTTGAAGGGCATGCATAATTGATTTGAAGCGCTTCATGTGGGTCTTGTAGTGATGTTAGGACTTGAAATAATGTTTATAGTGTAATATGATGTGATACTCATTGACGATGAGTCTTGTAATGTTTTATGCTATGAGGAGTAAGATAGATGCTTCTGCAAGCTTCTTGTTTGTTACTATAAATGTCAAGATCTACATGCACTTAGAATGGTGATCGAAGAGAGATGGAGACATCCATCCAAATGTTTGACCGTTGACTAGTTGTTTAATGCCTAAGTTGGTCGGCCAGTAGGCTAGAAAGCTTATAAGGTACACTAATCTTAAAATTTCCCTATTTGTGAATCAAATGTTCTAGATAGGACACAATATTAGGTTCTAAATGTGTTTTACCATTAAGATGTTGTTAATTTACGTTATCTCGGTGCTTCGTGTAATAACTTGGGAGATCGTGGCTTCAGGTCGAATCGAGATGGGTCATGTTTATGTAGTATCATGCAACCTATATAGATGGAATAGGTTAAGTTATGTGATTTCAGATTATTTAATAGGAATGTACTATATTATGATGGGCTAACTTGGTAGATACACCTGACATGGATATTATAAGTTTAGTATTTGTTAATAACGATGTTTTATCTGCATCTTCATATTATATAATAGTAACTTCCCACTAATGCATGCATATATATAACCACTTCTATGAGAAATTATGGGGCAGTTGTAACGACCCACTATTTTGGACCATTCAAATCGACAATAAATCCGCACATGTCGGACTTGAATAATTCAAAACAATAGATTGTTAATTTAAATTTGGCAAAACTCAGCATATACAGTAAATAAATCAATCACAGAATCACAGACACAGAGTAATACCATAATACGCAGCGGAATAAATAAATAGTAGTTCATGAAGCTACTATATAAACACCAGAGTTAGAAATAAAATACAACAGAATATCTCAAATGCAGTGAAGTCTTCAGTACAACAGATGACCTCCCTGAACAAATCAACTGGAAAGCTGAAAGCTGAATCGATGGTTGGATCTCCAAACGAAGCTCCAAACTCCAAAGGTGAGTCTCAAATGCTGTATCACTCGGTCTGACCCGAGCGTAAAGCAAAAACAAAACACTCGAGTCAGGATTAACATTCTTATATCAATAAATCCAACTCAAGTGAAATATCAATTGAAATACAAGAAACTCAAAGGATGTTTAGGATAACCATCCTATAAGGACCCGTGGAACTATCTACAATGTAGAAATATACACTATAACACCGTGGTCATTTCAATTTAATTTATACTTCAAACCCAAATATCATTTCATTTCAAAAATATCTATTTTCCAAAATAGTATATATAGGTTAAATAATTTATAAAGTAAAGTATTTATAATTTCCTCAAGTCTCACAAATCGATTCAAATCAACTCAAATTCCAAATTCAAATTTATTCAAAGCTCAATTCATCAATTCAATTCAGTTCTAAATAGACCATTTAAATTTTCAATATATTTCAAAGCTTTAATATTCAACATTTCAAAGTTAAATTTAACAGTTTCATATAGCTCTTGATTTAACTTCATTATTATTTAATCAGGGAATATTCACTTAATAAATTCAATATCATTTAACTAGCCTTAAATTACATTTTTACTAAATATTTCCTTAAATTTATTTAAACAAGAAATATTCATTAAATTACTTAAATCAAACCCAAGTTATAAATCATATCTTAAATCGCAATTTCAATAAGTTTCAAATCGGTTTAATTAAATAAAATTATCTTTTGAATACAATTTTCACTAAATTCAAATTATCTTCCCAACCTTAACTAATTCAAATTATTACCAAAATCTATTTTGAAATATAAATTTTATACTAAAAAATATTATATGTATTAAATCCATCTTAATTAAATTAAATATCATTATTAAATCTACATATATCACTACCATTTATATATAATAATTTAAGAATCAACTTTTATTAAAACCATATATTTCTTTCCAAAACCATAGAATTTATTTTCAAAATATTTATATATGGACCAACGGTGTCTGTATATAATTTCCTATTTATGGTCAAGTGATACGGATATTTATCATTTCAATCCGTAAATTTAAATACATACGGGTAGATATCATTTCGACCCGTAATCCCAAATTCAAATCAATTGAAAATCGCTTGGGTTTATCATTTCAACCCATAACGATTTTCTCCAATTCTAAAGTCCGTTCGGGTATGTATCATTTCAA
The DNA here is from genome assembly GCA_030737815.1 of Allium fistulosum. Taxonomy (NCBI): domain Eukaryota; kingdom Viridiplantae; phylum Streptophyta; class Magnoliopsida; order Asparagales; family Amaryllidaceae; genus Allium; species Allium fistulosum. The sequence goes on from JASFAW010000014.1 coordinate 16,284,694, forward strand.
CCCATAGTGAATTATATGCTAACAGGGAACTTGCAGAGTGATAACAGATAATATAAAATATAACAACATACATATATCATCAGTAACAATATGATATAAACAACAGGATATGGTGTCATATCCCACAGGTGAACAATTACAAATAATAGCATATATAACAATTTAAACAACTAACAGCAGCATATTTCAATTGTCGTTTCAATTGAAATCAAATTTAATAAATATAAGAATATTAATCGTGAGTGATTGCTCACCTTCCGAGGCTAAAGAGATGGACGAGAATGGAAGCGAATTGTGAATCCAAACACGAATTTCAAGGCGAAACAAGACGTATACGGATTTGACGGACAAACTGATAGATAAAGAATCGATGAGACAATTAGAATCAGTTTGATAGGAACAGCAATGTTATATATTATTATTAATTCCATGAAATCAATATTTAATTTAAAATAAATATTAAAATAACATATATATAATTAAAAATCATTGTTTTAAATCTTAACACATATATCAAAATCTACCATATATACATAAAAATTTAAAATAAATATTTATGTAGCTACACAAACATATCACTTTATATATATATTTTAAAATATACAACATAAAACAACAATATCTATAAACCTTTAATTTAAATCAAATAGTTAACAAATAACTATACTATGCAGACTAATACTGTAACAAAACAAAATAGATGGACAGATTAACCAAATGTACTCAGACCAAATGCGTAGATTATATATATATATATATATATATATCCAAAATATCTATGCAATTGTACTATACCAAAGTTACACTTTGTAAACAACTATAACCTTATGAAATAAAATAAAAAAAATCTTATATACAATTAGATTATATATAATACTGTTAATATTTATACAAACCGATTTTTTTTTAAACAAAATACTATTGGAAACTTATACACCCAGATCCATATATATACACGAACTAACTGTTGAATTATATAAACATACATTGCACTGTAGACACGCAACCCAGTTTAAACACATATATTCTTAAATCAAAAATATATATACTTATATATACTATATCTTAAAGCCAATACTATGACCCAATATGTGAATATAAGGACTAATATTACTGGAAACAATAAAACTGCAAAATATAAACACCGCCATGCGAAAACATATGCTAGCAAAATAATGTTTATAAACAACATATATATAACTGTGAACATATATACTTTAACATATATTAATATATACTTACATACGCCTCTATATTATATATAATAAACTAACATATACAATCAACATGTCTTAGCAACAACATATAATAATATATAGACCAACATATAAATATATATAATGACTTAGAGAATAAAACAAACATATGTAACTCTCAGATCAAAGTTATATACCAATGTATACATATACAGTAAACTTTTTATAAAATATATAACATACTTTTTTATGAAAAATATGAAAGGAGAGTGCAAAGAGGAAGGGACAGGACATGCTCGGGTGGTTCTAGGGGGAAGAGGGGTTGCGCACAAGGGAAGAGGCTGGAGAGAAGGGGTCGGAGGCGGTCAGGCCGAAGCAAGGTGGAAGAGATGGCGAGTTGATTGGTTTGGGCGAAGGACAGGGAAGCCGTAGTGGGAGGCAGACGTGGCAGCTAGGTGGATGGCGTGGGTCCTCGATTTCAGGGAGGAGGTGGATGGTTGCACTGGCGGGTAGGGGTTGAGGCTTGGTGGAGCAGTGGCAAAGTTAACTAGCGGAGGCGAGAAGCTGGAAATAGTTGCCGAAGAGGTTGGAGGGGAGTGGGGTCTCAGGTGGAACAAGAGAGAGGGGGAAGAGAGGATGGTCACACGTGAAGGACTGGGTAGGGGAAAAGAAAATGGGGAAGACACATGGAAAACGAAATGACAGAAGAGAAAATGGAAAAGGGAAAGGAATGTTAAAGGAATGTTACGCGTGATTTCAGAGAATTAAATAAAAGTAACGGCTATTGGTATAAAAGCAAAAGTACAAACGATTGGTTATAATAAAAGAAAAGGAAACAATGAACTGAAGGAAAGGAAAGGTCAAGAAATAATGATTGTGACCCTTAAATTCCAGAAAGCAACGACTATGATTTAGCTGAAAATAATTTATGCCTTGATTGGACATCACGTTTGAATTATAAAACAGAAGGAACAGATAAAGTCACAAATTATGGTACCGTTACGACGAAGAGTTTATAGTTTCCGGTGCGTACCGGACCTCAAAATACAGGAATAAATATACTGTGGAGATCAGCACGACGAGACGATCAAAACGGTATACAGATATAAGCGATACGATTGAATTATAAAAATTCGAATTTCTGCTAGCGGAAAAATACAGCTAAAACGCAGAAAATAAGATTGACGGAGCTATAGAAGTCCGAATTTGATGAAACGAAATTTGACGTCTCACTCAGAAGATGATTTACAAATTTTCTGTATAAAAATATTCAGGTTTGAAAATTATTTTATTACCATCAATTTTTTAACTGATTTAAATTGAAATAGAATTTCACAATAAAATAAACATCAATATTATCAGATGAAAATTTACCAGTTGCTATGTTTAAATAGACGTATCTCAAATAATAAATTTTTTTATTTTCAAATTTTATTGTTTAAAATTTCACAAAATTTCCGGTTAAATATATTATAAAACCATTAAAATTTACGGGTCGTTACACTCTCCCCCCCTCAAAACTTTTCGTCCCCGAAAAGGAAGGAGGTAGGGGAATAGAAACAACCAGAAAAGAAGATAGATTGAAAGGCAAGGATAACCAATTTATTTAAAACTACATAAATTTACTTGAAATATTCATTTGAAACTTCATTGTAGTTCATTATCTTTAATACTTTAAAACTTTTCAAAAACCCATTTGTAAAATTTCTTGCTTCCTTTATAAATACCATTTATATGTTTAAATAACACTTTTATAAAGATATGAAAACTATTTGAAAACAATTATTTACATCATTACTTATATTTACAAAGAGGTTATTGAAAACATTAAATCTATAATTCATAAATTTATTAATTCTCAAGATACTTTCAAATATCATCAATAATCATTTACTTTAAATATGTTTTATTTAATTAAAATCCTAAAATATTTATAACACTAAAATTTTCTATTAAACCATGTAGTATATAAATAAACAATATTTAAAAAGGATATAGTCAACAAGGAAAAGAAGGTGGATTCGGAAAAACAGAATATAGGTGAATAAATAAAGCTGAGCAGATAAGGTAGATTCAAGGAATAGTATCGGGTACGAATAATTAATTCAAACCATAAGAATTTTAATTTCAAATATTAATACAAAATTTCTTTGCTGGAAATACTTTTAAAATAAAATACCTTTATATCGAAACAAATTTCCTTTCGAAAATACTTTTATAACTAGATGTCTCAACAAGTTTATCCTCGTTCCTGTAGACTCTGGCAGTGCGTTGATCAGGCGCAAAGCTAGAATTCTCCAGGTACTTAGTAGACCTATTTCAACATCCAGTGAAAATACTTGAAAAACTTACAAAAATGATATGGAAAGTACAATACAAACGAATCAAACGAATCAAATCATGGATCGCAGATACACAATGGTTACGCCTGGATCCCCCAGGAAACATCCGTACCTTTTAAGCATTCACTGCCTTGCGAATTTCGCCATGATAACAAAATTGTAGACCGTGGATACACAATGGTTACGCCTGGATCCCCCAGGAAACATCTATACCCTTTAAGCAATCTCTGCTTTGCGGATTACGCTACTAAAACGACCATAGATCGCAGATACACAATGGTTACGCCTGGGTCCCCCAGGAAACATCCGTACCTTTTAAGCAATCACTGCCTTGCGAATTACGCTATGCAGTTGAGTTCGTAAGACCATGGGTTACGCCATGGAATTCGATGGACACTCGAGTATCATATCCGGAAAACCAAAAACCAGAGAAATATCGATAGAATAAATCCACAATGTGGCCACAAAGCGGATATCAAGCAGAAGGCACTTTCCATATCTTTACATCGAAAATATGTATCATATAGTACCTTTCCAAATCACTTTCAAATATCGTACTTATATAAAGTCCATTATATATAAGATTTTATTTTCAAATCAAATACCTTTCCAAATCAATAGTATATCAAATCACACTTATATAGACTTCAATTATATAAGATTTCACTTTTCAAATTGAGTCTCATTTCAAATCCATAGTTTTCGAATCAAAATCATACTTATACAAACCGATTTTTATATAAGTTCGATAGCTCCCAAATCAGGTATTTAGTAAAAAATAAGGATCTCAAATTTCAATTTTGTTTCAATATCAGTTCAGTTTCAAAATCATATACAATCCCCCCAAATTATTTCTTCTCAATTTAAATATCTTTAGTTTTAAAGTTTCCAACATAATAAATTTAGAAAATAATCCAAATTTCCAAATCAATATAATTTAAGTCAACCAGTTCATTTCCAAAATCAAATGTTTTCAAAATCATCTTATACTTATATAAGGTCCATCTTATATAAGGATCAAATTTTTCAAAAATATATTTCGCTGCATAGAGAGCCATATGGGATTGAACATCTTTGCTTTATAAAAGGTTTTGAATTTAGAATAGTTTTGTAAATAAAATAGTTTTGAAAAATAGATTTGTATATAAAATAATTTTGTAAAATTGTTTTGTATGTAAAATAGAATAAAACAATTTGTTTAAGAAAATAAAAGAAAAATAGTTTTGAAAAAAAATGGTTTTAAATTGATAGTAGTTTTTCATAAAAGAAAATTCCAATTAAATTACAAAGATATCCCACCCAACAACTTCCAATTTCAGCGTCAAGTATATCAATGATATTAGAATATAAGATGTACATACGTCATCATTTCGCAAAATCACATTCGATCTCTTTCTCGATCACACAAGTTTGATGTCGAACTAGTATTGTCCATTCGACTTCCCTAATGCGGATTTCGATATGGTTTCTCGACTAGAAACCATCAGTCTCCATGCATAGCCATATACTATGATAGAGAATTCTAGAATCGAGCCCAAAATCCATATCAAATATTCGCCATCAAGAATCAAAAATATTCGCCATCAAGAATCAAATGAAAATCCTAACACGAAATGGTGTAATTCACCTCGAACTTGTGTACTCAAACCTGGATCAAATTAATTATGCGAATAAAACAGCATACGTACAACTTATGTATTTATTCCAACTTGTTATTTATATAGTTTCATAAAGATGTTACTAAGTTAAAACGTTTAAACTAAATTTTATTCAAAATATTTTGAAGACCAAATTCTTTTCAAAACATTTCAAATCTAAATTTCATATTAAAAAAATTTAAAATAGCCTTATTCATTTACTTAACAAAACAGTTTCAACTAATTTAAATCATATTACTACATACTTTAAACATATATACCAAACTTATATACTTTATACTTTTCAAAATTTCTTGGCTATGAAAAGTTAACCTTGATTTGGAAGTGCTCGAACCTTCAAAATAGTCGAAGAAATCATATTTCAATCCAAGAGTTGGAAATCACCAACAAATCCGTAAATCAATTCCAAAAGATAGGGTTATATCAAATCAGATCCAAAACTCAAGGACTAAACACCGGCTTACTTCAAATCATTTCAAGTATATATATACATATATCTTTCGAATATCAAATCTTACTTTGGAATTTGAAATCAAAATGGTTTCACAAAATCACTCGCATAGCAAAGCTACTGAAGTGGCCTATCCCTCACTCTGAAACTCTAAAATCAATGTCGATGATGCGTGCACTCATCACCGAAATTATTTTCCAGCGACATAAGTGAGTTCTGGACTTCTATTTTCTCAAACTTCTTTTGAAATTTTTTCGAAATCATTCGAAACTCATTAAAATCATTTGAAACATTTCTTATTCGGAAAAATACTTTTAAATCATATTATTATTATATATTTCAAAATCTTAAAACCAATTTCAAAACACCGGGGTTCAATTCTCGAATTTCAAATTTAAAATCCTTCAGTTATAAATCATTTTTAGATAAATCAAATTTCTTATATAATTTTTCAAAATTACAAATCCTTTCGAAACCTCAAATTCTTGTTTTTAAAGGTATATAATCCTTATCGAAAACATTTTCACTTTTATATATAGAATAAAATCATAGTTATCAAAATAATAATTTTGGTATATAAAACAATTTCAAAAATACAAACAAAACCCGATTTTCAAAGGATTTCAAAACAAAGATAGAGATTCCAATTAGAGGGACTCTAATCGGATAGAATTCTGACTTGAAGATAGGCTCGAACGAATATGGGATAACTAAATTACAAAATACCAGATAGATATATTTTTTATAAATCGCGGATGACCCTAGGGTCAACCATGACTTCAAAATAAGATTGGTGCAGAATTTTGAGGCAAATCGACATTCGATTGCCAGAGATAGAATTCGGCATAACAAGAGATAGCAGCATCTAAACCGAGGGATATATAAATCTCCGGTGAGTCAATGCCAATTGTAAAGGAGTTTCACCCTTTTACAAATCATCCAAAGATTGGCGGGATCGCCTATTCTTACAGAAATCATTCGAAGTGGAGTTATGGGATGCTCCAAAATCAAGAAACACGAATAGGGAGAGAAGATAATGGATTTTGGAACCGCAGGGAACGTTCCAAAGTCCAAAGTAAAACCAAATCAAGGAGGAAGAATTTCAAGCTCGAATGGAAGTGATTCCAAATATAAATTTACTATATATGCTAAGTTTGCCTAGAGCCTAAGCTCTGATACCAACTGTAATGACCCACTATTTTGGACCATTCAAATCGACAATAAATCCGCACATGGCGGACTTGAATAATTCAAAACAATAGATTGTTAATTTAAATTTGGCAAAACTCAGCATATACAGTAAATAAATCAATCACAGAATCACAGACACAGAGTAATACCATAATACGCAGCGGAATAAATAAATAGTAGTTCATGAAGCTACTATATAAACATCAGAGTTAGAAATAAAATACAACAGAATATCTCAAATGCAGTGAAGTCTTCAGTACAACAGATGACCTCCCTGAACAAATCAACTGGAAAGCTGAAAGCTGAATCGATGGTTGGATCTCCAAACGAAGCTCCAAACTCCAAAGGTGAGTCTCAAATGCTGTATCACTCGGTCTGACCCGAGCGTAAAGCAAAAACAAAACACTCGAGTCAGGATTAACATTCTTATATCAATAAATCCAACTCAAGTGAAATATCAATTGAAATACAAGAAACTCAAAGGATGTTTAGGATAACCATCCTCTAAGGACCCGTGGAACTATCTACAATGTAGAAATATACACTATAACACCGTGGTCATTTCAATTTAATTTATACTTCAAACCCAAATATCATTTCATTTCAAAAATATCTATTTTCCAAAATAGTATATATAGGTTAAATAATTTATAAAGTAAAGTATTTATAATTTCATCAAGTCTCACAAATCGATTCAAATCAACTCAAATTCCAAATTCAAATTTATTCAAAGCTCAATTCATCAATTCAATTCAGTTCTAAATAGACCATTTAAATTTTCAATATATTTCAAAGCTTTAATATTCAACATTTCAAAGTTAAATTTAACAGTTTCATATAGCTCTTGATTTAACTTCATTATTATTTAATCAGGGAATATTCACTTAATAAATTCAATATCATTTAACTAGCCTTAAATTACATTTTTACTAAATATTTCCTTAAATTTATTTAAACAAGAAATATTCATTAAATTACTTAAATCAAACCCAAGTTATAAATCATATCTTAAATCGCAATTTCAATAAGTTTCAAATCGGTTTAATTAAATAAAATTATCTTTTGAATACAATTTTAACTAAATTCAAATTATCTTCCCAACCTTAACTAATTCAAATTATTACCAAAATCTATTTTGAAATATAAATTTTATACTAAAAACTATTATATGTATTAAATCCATCTTAATTAAATTAAATATCATTATTAAATCTACATATATCATTACCATTTATATATAATAATTTAAGAATCAACTTTTATTAAAACCATATACTTCTTTCCCAAACCATAGAATTTTTTTTCAAAATATTTATATATAGACCAACGGTGTCTGTATATAATTTCCTATTTATGGTCAAGTGATACAGATATTTATCATTTCAATCCGTAAATTTAAATACATACGGGTAGATATCATTTCGACCCATAATCCCAAATTCAAATCAATTGAAAATCGCTTGGGTTTATCATTTCAACCCATAACGATTTTCTCCTATTCTAAAGTCCGTTCGGGTATGTATCATTTCATCCCATAGTGAATTATATGCTAATAGGGAACTTGTAGAGTGATAACAGATAATATAAAATATAACAACATACATATATCATCAGTAACAATATGATATAATCAACAGGATATGGTGTCATATCCCACAGGTGAACAATTACAGATAATAGCATATATAACAATTTAAACAACTAACATCAGCATATTTCAATTGTCGTTTCAATTGAAATCAAATTTAATAAATATAAGAATATTAATCATGAGTGATTGCTCACCTTCCGAGGCTAAAGAGATGGACGAGAATGGAAGCGAATTGTGAATCCAAACACGAATTTCAAAGCGAAACAAGACGTATACGGATTTGACGGACAAACTGATAGATAAAGAATCGATGAGACAATTAGAATCGGTTTGATAGGAACAACAATGATATGTATTATTATTAATTCCACGAAATCAATATTTAATTTAAAATAAATATTAAAATAACATATATATAATTAAAACTCATTGTTTTAAATCTAAACACATATATCAAAATCTACCATATATACATAAAAATTTAAAATAAATATTTATGTAGCTACACAAACATATCCCTTTGTATCCAAAATATCTATGCAATTGTACTATACCAAAGTTACACTTTGTAAACAACTATAACCTTATGAAAAAAATAACAAAAATCTTATATACAATTAGATTATATATAATACTATTAAAATTTATACAAACCGATTTTTTTTAAAACAAAATACTATTGGAAACTTATACACCCAGATCCATATATATACACGAACTAACTGTTGAATTATATAAACATACATTGCACTATAGACACGCAACCCAGTTTAAACATATATATTCTTAAATCAAAAATATATATTCTTATATATACTATATCTTAAAGCCAATATGTGACCCAATATGTGAATATAAGGACTAATATTACTGGAAACAATAAAACTGCAAAATATAAACACCGCCATGCGAAAACATATGCTAGCAAAATAATGTTTATAAACAACATATATATAACTGTGAACATATATACTTTAACATATATTAATATATACTTACATACGCCTCTATATTATATACAATAAACTAACATATACAATCAACACGTCTTAGCAACAGCATATAATAATATATAGACCAACATATAAATATATATAATGACTTAGAGAATAAAATAAACATATATAACTCTCAGATCAAAGTTATATACCAATGTATACATATACAGTAAACTTTTTATAAAATATATAACATACCTTTTTATGAAAAATATGAAAGGAGAGTGCAAAGAGGAGGGGACAGGACATGCTCGGGTGGTTCTAGGGGGAAGAGGGGTTGCGCGCAACGGAAGAGGCTAGAGAGAAGGGGTTGGAGGCGGTCAGGCCGAAGCAAGGTGGAAGAGGTGGCGAGTTGATTGGTTTGGGCGAAGGACAGTGAAGCCGTAGTGGGAGGCAGACGTGGTAGCTAGGTGGATGGCGTGGGTCCTCGGTTTCAGGGAGGAGGTGGATGGTTGCACTGGCGGGTAGGGGTTGAGGCTCGGCGGAGCAGTGGCGAAGTTAACTAGCGGAGTCGAGAAGCTGGAAATAGTTGCCGAAGAGGTTGGAGGGGAGTGCGGTCTCAGGTGGAACAAGAGAGAGGGGGAAGAGAGGATGGTCACACATGAAGGACTGGGTAGGGGAAAAGAAAATGGGGAAGACACATGGAAAACGAAATGATAGAAGAGAAAATGGGGAAAGGGAAAGGAATGTTACGCATGATTTCAGAGAATTAAATAAAAGTAACGACTATTGGTATAAAAGCAAAAGTGCAAACGATTGGTTATAATAAAAGAAAAGGAAACAGTGAACTGAAGGAAAGGAAAGGTCAAGAAATAATAATTGTGACCCTTAAATTCCAGAAAGCAACGACTATGATTTAGCTGAAAATAATTTATGCCTTGATTGGACATCACGTTTGAATTATAAAACGGAAGGAACAGATAAAGTCACAAATTATGGTACCGTTACGACGAAGAGTTTATAGTTTTGGGTGCGTACCGGACCTCAAAATACAGGAATAAATATACTGTGGAGATCAGCACGACGAGACGATCAAAACGGTATACAGATATAAGCGATACGATTGAATTATAAAAATTCAAATTTCTGCTAGCGGAAAAATGCAGCTAAAACGCAGAAAATAAGATCGACGGGCTATAGAAGTCCGAATTTGATGAAACGAAATTTGACGTCTCACTCAGAAGATGATTTACAAATTTTCTGTATAAAAATATTCAGGTTTGGAAATTATTTTATTACCATCAATTTTTTAACTGATTTAAATTGAAATAGAATTTCATAATAAAATAAACATCAATATTATCAGATGAAAATTTACCAGTTGCTATGTTTAAATAGACGTATCTCAAATAATAAATTTTTTTATTTTCAAATTTTATTGTTTAAAATTTCACAAAATTTCCGGTTAAATATATTATAAAACCATTAAAATTTACGGGTCGTTACAGCCGTGTTGGACTATGATAGGAGAGTAATTTAGATGAGGAGTAGTGGAGTGCACGACTTAGAACTATATTGTAAGGTTGATTAGATGATGTTGAGTTACTCATACACCACATGACGAGTTATCTTCTACCCCTACTATAACGATCCCGGATTTTATAAATATTTAAATTGATAATTAATTTCAATTTTGAATAAAAATTTGTGAAATGGTTTGGCAATTGATATAAAATATCAGTTAAATTATGAATTAATTGAGAATTAATTTGGATATTTGAAGATAAATAATAAATAAGTAAATAAAATGTTAGGTAGTTAAACTTTAAAAAGAAAATAAAATTTGTGTTGGTATTAAACAAATATTTCAAATAAATCTATAGTTATATAAAATATGAAATGAACATATAACTATTCTAGAAATAAATATTCAAGTTAAAATAGAAGTAAACATTATAAAGTAAAATAAAATACAAACAAATTGTACTTACAAAGAAAACAACTTACATTCAAATATGTAAAAAAGATAAGTATAAAATAAGGCAACAAAAAAGATAAGGAGGTACACTTGGAAATAAATAAGAAACCAGACAACATATATTTTTCAAACATGATAAGTATGAAGACAAAACAAAGACAACATTATATATTGACAAGTATGAAACCAGACTTGAAAACAAAAGAAAAAGAAAAAAAAATATGCATTTAAATATGAAACAAGTAAACAAAATATATAGAGTAGCTTGCCGAAGAAGACACCCAAGATTATACTCATACATGTACAACCGAAATAAATGAAAAAGAATATATATTTGTACAAGATAATAAATGCATGAAACCTTAGTACACTACAGCAAATCATCTCAGCCACCCAAAGAAAAAAAATCTCTGCCTATGTTTGTACAACAAATTATATCACCCTGTACAAATTTATCACTAGTAAACTCATCTTTCTATATATCAATCTTCATTTCAGTTTCGTTCTTTGAAGCTGAGAAAACTTGAAGTAATTATCATTTAAACCTTAAACAAAAATTTCAGATTAAAAACATCAAAGCAATCAAAGAAAAATCTAAGAACAAGGAAGAAGTTTCAGCTAACAGTTCAACCCAGTTTTCAACTTTACAAATTCAAAAAGGTTTCAACCTTCAACTTGAAACTTCTGGAAATCAGAATGTTTAAGGTGAGTAACAACTCATTATTTAAACTTAAGTTATATGTTGAAATGGTTCTGTGTACATGCATGTATCAGTGAATGCTCTTCCTCTGTTTAGTCTCAAAGTACAACCCAACAAGAAAATTTCAATTTCTTGTTTTCTAATCCATATCAGACCTTAGTTTCAAATCAAAATAGTTGAATTTAAGTATGAGTTACAATCTAAAAAAATAGTTTCATGACATAAAATGTATATAGATGGAAAAATCAAATTTTTACAGTGGTAACTTCATTTTCTGTAAATTTCGAACCTCACAAAACATTGATTCAAGAATATAACTTGAATCCTTATTGAAAGTTATGATTTTTAAGCGTGGTTTGATGATTTTTAGAGATAGGAGTTAGGAGCAGTTCGATGTTGAACGAAAAATGGGTTTTGGGCAAGTTCAGGCGATCGGAGGAGAGATGATGGTCGGGCTTTTGCGTGAAGGTGAAGGAGCCTATGATGGTGATGGGAAAAATAGTGGGACGGTGGTCAGGTGAACGTGGTGGCGGCGGCGAGGCTCTGAAAATTGTAAACCTAGTTTTAACGTGGTTTCGTTTTTGGTCTCGTTCGTCATCTAGGGATGATCGAGTGCAACCAGATTTTGAGAGATGGAAGCGGGGGTGATGGCGAGGTCGTGGCCGGAGGCTCCGGTGGTCTCGATGTCGGAGCCACGTAGACGAAGCGATTGACGGGTTTGGTTGTGAAACTGGGTCTGTGTTCCAAGCTTGAGTTTTCGAACTCGTTTTCGTTTTGGGTTGTGTGCTCTGGAATCGATTTTTGAATCGATTTATGACTTGCAGGAGGCGATGACGTTCGCTAGAGCGATGGCGAACGGCCGTGCACGTGCACGGCGACGAATCTGTGTCAGGTTGATGGTTTCGTGAGTGACTCGGGGGTGTTCTCGAGCGGGAGGACGATTGGCTCGGGGTAGAGCACGAGTTCGTGTGAAGTGCAACGGTGGTTGTTTAAACTTAGCTAAGTTTTAAAAATATAGAGGAAGAAGAAGATGACTCGAAGCCAGTGTCGAGTTATAATCGGGTTTAACCCGAAGCAGGAAGAAATCAAGTTTTTAAACCTGATTTAATAAAGTTTCTTTTGAAAATTTAAAAATGAAATTGTTTTAATCATTTCTTATAAAATTCTTTTCCTTTTAAATGTCTCTTAAACCTTAATTAAGAATTCATAGGGTTGTTAACTTAAGTTTGTTAAGTTAAAACTTTAAGATATTTTAAACTTAAATTTTTATAAATATCATTAGAGGTTAATGTTTTAATGATGTAATTAAGATTTTTAAATAAAGTAATTAAAGTGTAATTAATTATTTTAATTATTGATTAAGTAAATAATTAATTAATAGTTAAAGATTATAAATTAATTAATTAGAGGTTTATTAATTTGTAATTAAGAATTATTAATTGGATAATTAATGTTTTTTTTTGGCAATGCCGACGAGGTTAAATGGACCCCGACCATTTATTGCTACACCAGACAGAACAAGACACATACAACAAGGGGAGGATAGAAAACAGGGGGCACTTGGCGTAGCAAGCACAGGGGGAACAGAAAATAAAAAAAAGATACAACCAAAACAACACAAAAGAAGAAACACACATTAGTTAAGAAGAAAAGAAGAACGTATTCCTGGATCAATTGCGAACGATAGCTTGCCCATGGATTCCCTAATCTCACTCATAATCCACTTTTTGAGATTATCATCAGTTTTTGCTTTCGTAGCTTCGAACAGCCTGGTGTTTCTCTCTCTCCAAACCGAGCTAATAAAGCTCTTCAATACCACAGTGAAAGTCCTTTCATTTTCTCTTTTGAAGCCAGTGTATGCGAATATCCGGCCCCATTCGACTTGATTATCATGGGAGACATTACTTCGTTGCATTTTTGCCATCACATCGATCCAGATCCGCTTAATGAAAGTGCACTCGAAAAACAAGTGTTCGACAGTTTCAGGCATTTCTCTGCAGAACTTACATGTTATGTTTATGCTCATTCCCATGCACGCAAGCTTAACACTAGTTAATAGCGCACGATTAAGAACCTTCCACAGTATGATGTCGTGTCTCATACTACTATCTCTTCCCCACGTTCTCTTCCACCATCTCCATTTAGGGCGAGATTTGTTGTTCATCATAAGTTCATAAGTAACTCCAATTTTGAAAGATTCCTTTTTGTCCCCCCAAACTAAACACTTGGCAGCAGTGGATAGTGGAGTAAAACTAATAATTTTGTTCCAGACTTGTTGTATCCGAGGATTGGATGTAGATGTACGCGAAGTTTGAATTGTATACAAAATATCTCTGACTTTGGTTGCCGAGTGTATTCCAGTCTGATGAATCTCTCCATGCGTTAGTTTACGACTAATAATGTACCCATTGTCCAACCAAGGATCATCCCAAAAATTCACACTGTGCATAGGATTCGTATTCATTTGCATGAGAGGAAGGTACTTCTCCTTTAACTTAAATAAACATTGCCACGTCCAACTTAAATTTTGAGGCTTGATCATGCTCCATAAACTCCTTCCTTTGATCACGTTCATTTCAGACCATGTAGCCCAAAGGCTTTCAGTACTGTTATAAAATGTGTCAATATGCTTGGCAAAGGCAGCGTAATTCCATTGCATTATATTGTGTATACCCAGCCCCCCCTTATCCATAGGCCTTTCGATATAATCAAACTTAATCGGGGCGATATATCTGCCTGTCACTTTGCCCTTCCATAAGTATCTCATGAATGCACTTTTGATCATACCAATCAATTTAATGGGGAGAATAAAGGTTCTAGCCCAGTAAACTTGCATAGAGAATATCACAGATTTGATAAGAGTTAACCTTCCAGCCTGACTAAGCAACTTGGCTGTCCAGCAACTAAGCCTGGCAGTAATCTTCTGGAAAAGAGGGAGACATTGGATTGCAGTGATTTTCGATGTTGTTAGCGGAAGACCCAAGTAAGAAATAGTGTCATGAGTTAGAGTCAACCCAGTGATTTGAGTGATGAGATTACACTGATCAGTACTAACGCCAGCAGTGATGATTTCAGACTTAAGTAGATTCACTTTTAACCCCGTCATAGCATAGAATTCATCAAGAGAGTGCATTATATTACTCAGAGTAGAGATTTCAGGAGTACAAAACACAACAAGGTCATCTGCAAACATAAGAGCCGAGATGCGTGGATTAGAGCAGGCAGGATGGAGCTTAAATTTACCTTGAGATACTAGCCTATCAAGCATTCTCGTTAGGAGCTCCATGACAAGAATGAAAATGTACGCAGAAAGGGGGTCCCCCTGCCTAATCCCTTGTTTACTGACAAAAAATCCCTCATTCTTGCCATTAATATTTACTGAAAAAGTAGGGGAAGAGATACATTCATATATCCAAGCTATGAAGTGAGGGGGGAAGTTCATGTACCCCATGATCCTCACAACACTGTTCCATTGCAGCATGTCGAAAGCTTTCATAATGTCAATCTTCATCATAGCTCTTGGAGTTACACTCTTACGTTTATATCCCTTAATGAGCTCGTGGGATAGAAGAACATGATCCAGGATGTTCCTTCCAGGTAAGTAAGCAGCCTGGTTATTGGAGACTAAGGATGGAAGAACATTCTTAAGTCTAGTTGCTATGACTTTGGAGATGCACTTGTAGATGGTATTACAACAGGAGATAGGTCTGTAATCGTTAACACAGTGAGCATTCTTGGTCTTGGGGATAAGAGCTATGTTGGTATAGTTAAAAGATCTGAAGATTTTACTCTTTTTGAAGAAAAGGAGAATGGCATTGGTCACATCATCAGAGACAATAGGCCAACATGTGGTGTAGAATAGAGCATTTAGCCCATCCGGTCCTCCACACGATTCAGTGTTTAAAGAGAACATTGCATGCTTTATTTCCTCGGGGGAGACCTCATTGCATAAATATGCATAGTTTGCAGGGTTTAGTCTAGGAAGAATGTCACTGGGAATAAGATCTATGTTCGGCATAAAGTTGGTCACATTGCTATACATATCAGAGAAATGATTCACGAAAGCCCCTTTGACTTCATTAGGGGAAGAGTGAAGATTACCATACTTATCATAGATGGTGATTAAGTTTTCGCTCGCATGCTTTTTCTTAAGGCTTGCATGGAAGAAAGCACTATTTCTATCACCTTTGTCTCGCCAGATGATTCTCGACTTCTGTCTAATCATATCATTTTCTTTGCTTAAAGCTTGATAGTATTGCAGAGTCAGATTACTCTCAGATATAGATAGGTTAGCATTGTTAACAGAAGCCACCATAGCTGTCTGAACTTCAATTAGCTTTCCTTTAATCAGAGTGGACATCTTGTTACCTTGGCCATATTTATTGAACGCCCATTGTTTCAAGACTTTCTTCATCTCCTTGATTTTTTCCTGCAAAACAAACATGTGATTACCATTTTTAGTTATATTCCATGCAGCTAACACCGTACTTTTAAAGTCTGGTTCAGAAACCCAAGTGTTAAAAAATTTAAAATTTGATTTTCCTCTCAAGTCCGCTTCACGAAGGTGGATGATTTGGGGAGAGTGATCTGAAAGGAGAGGAGGAGGAATGTGGTTGTAGAGGAGAGGCCATTTAGTTAAAGCACATTGATTCGAGAAAGAGTGATCAATAGTAGAGAAGGTCCTGCATCCAAGTCTCCTTTTATTGTTCCACGTGTATTGCATACCCACAGTTCTAACCTTAACCAGATCAGCATCTGATATAGAGTCAGCTAGGGGTTTGATTTCATTGAGAGAGAGGGGATTACCACCAATTTTATCAGTGAGACTGCAATAGCAGTTGAAGTCACCAAGAATTATCCATGGGTGCGTGGACTGTCTAAGGGGAGGAATGACCGAAAGTAAAGATGTTCTTGATAAAGCCGAGTTGAAAGCGTACACAAAGGAGACATAGAAAGATGTTTTGTCAGAGAGGTCAGTGGCGTGACAATGAATCAGTTGGGGGGTAGTTAGGATTGGAGTAAGTTGAATGCGTAAGGGATCGAAAAGAATCAAAATTCTACCATACGGCGCTTCAATCAGATTATGAATATATTTCCACCTTGGATTAATGTGCTCTGCTGCCCTGATAGTCAAGGCAAGATTAAGCTTGGTTTCAAGAATTGCTACGACTGATAATTGATGAGTTGAAATAAGTAGTTTGCATTGGTCCTGCTTGATTACATGGTGTGCTCCGCGTATATTCCAAGCTCCTAAGCATAACATCATTGGACAACACGAGCGTTAAGTAATTCTATCTTCATTCTCCTAGTCACTGCCTGCTTCGAGTTCAGGTAATTAGGAATGGTTGCTGAAAGAGGTGTTACCTCAAGATTAGAAGTCTCCTCAATTAATTGGGTGTTGGTTCGAGCAGGAGATTGAGTAGCGGTTAGAATAGAGGGCATTTCATCATTAGAAGGGGCCTTGAATGCTTGGGGAGGTTTGATCTTGGAATAAATGTGACTTGGAGAAAAGATTGGGGATGTGGCGTTGCCTTGAGGAGAAGTTTCATTGGTTTGCATTGTCCGATACGCTGAACATGTCTCGTGCACATCTTCTTTTTCATAATTATTAGTACTGATTTCAGAGTGTTTGTTTTCATTGATACTATTCTTCCTACCCCCCGTGTTTATATCAGCACCTTTTCCACCTTCACCACTCTGACGTCCATTTTTATCTACCTCATCTACTGTTTGCTTACTTTGTGTCTTGTTCAATGTTTGCATATCATATTTACTCCGATTTTTCGTCCTGATACAGCTTCCTTGTTTTGGTGATATTTGGTTCTTATTTTCCTTTTGCACATCAGCCTCCTTAAGTTGAGCATCTTTACCTTTAGCACTAATTTCCAGACTTTCTTCTACCATGACATTCACATTTTCCTCATCTTCCAAATTAAGCAAAATTGCAAATTTATTGAAGGTTAGGGGTTCGCTTCCTATATCACTGTCATTTATTCCTACTTCATTTTCCTGGCCTCCAACATTACTCACTGAATCTATCTGAAATAAGGTATTGGATGTTTCTTCTTCGTTTGTGTCTTGTTGAATTACTTCTTTGTTCCCACCGAGTCCTTCGTCATTGTTCTTCCCTAATATATCTTCACTATTCTCCTTTTCTTTAATTGTTCCTCCTTTTTGCTCCTCCATTTTGCCTTTGTTTATTGTTTCCACTTTCTTTCTACTTACTCGCTGCCAAACTCTTATGTTTCGTTTCTGCATTGGCTTCACAATTCTATTCACCTGGGTTGAGACAGCCTTAACCACCATTTTGTCTTTCTTGGCATTGTTAACTGATACTTTTTTGTCCTCATTCTGATTATTATTTATACTATCACAACAATTGGTTTTATGACCAAATCTATTACACAGCACACAAACATCAGGCTTCCACATGTAACGCACATAGATTTTTTGATACCCTCCTTCAGCCAACTTCACTGTGAATTCATTAGGAAGTTCCTTGTTTGGTTTAATTTCCACTAAGCATTTCGCATAGCTCAATCTTTCTTGTTTTTCTGTCATTTCATCCATACATAACATCTTCCCCATATGGCTGCAGAGCCAATTAATTCCCAGAGGAGACTAGGCAAAAATCGGTAAGTTATACAATTGCACCCAAACTGGAACCGCTGTAATCGATCCAGTGACGTTACTGATAGCAGAATCGTAAGGTTTTACAATGAACAACTTATTGTTCATGATAATAGGATCACACTGATAATAGGATAATTAATGTTAATTAATTAATAAGTAGTAGTAAATTAATTAAGGGTTAATTGCTTTAAAAAATAATTAATTAATGTGGTTAATTAATTAGGGTGATTAATTTAATAATAATTAATTAAAGGTTAATGAGATAAAGTTATTATAAAATATTAAATAAAAGGGTAATTAATGATCAATTAAAGAATAATTAATTAAGTGTTTGTAATTAATTGATTATTAATTAACCCTAACTAGGAATTATCCATAGGCAAATAATCCGGTTTAGATTAATCAGATATCTTAATTGGTTTCATTTATGGATGACTGTATGCTATTGAATGCTGTGAATTGTTTGATATTCTCTACTGTGTGATGCTTTGTGATGTAAATTTGTTTTAATTCAAGCTGTGATGAATGTAATTTAATTTATCTGTGATCTATCTGTGATTCTGTGTATATAGATAAGCGTTATAGGATTATATCGCTTATCAATATTGTTGTGATTGTATCTGTAATGATTGATGATGTTGCACTATTGTGTTGAAACCCCAGGACCACACTTTTACACACACAAATATGGATTTCACGAGGAAATCGGTTAAGTCACAAATGATTTAAATTTAATGTTTTTGAAATTGAAATTTTAATTTCAATTGATTTTGGAAATGGATTTGGGTTAAATGTTAAAGCTTTTGAAAAGGAGTTTTTAAGATAAAGTTAATTTAAATAATTTAATTTGAATTTGAATTCAAAATTTGGAATTGAATTCCATGGTTGAAAACTATGGTTTAAAAATGTGATACAAGTTATAAATGTGTTATGTGAATTTAAACCATTTTTAAAGTATGGTTTTGAGAATTTGAATTTAACCCAAGGACTTTAACTCGTATAAATGAATCAGATTTTCCGAAATGAAAACTATTTGTTTTCAAATAATAGAAGCTTTCATATAAGGAATGAATTTCCAATTTGTGTTAATAGAATTTCAAGTTTGAAATGAAAATAGTTTTTCGAATTATGAAAAAATCTTTGTGAAAGATTGTTAAATTTTGTTTTGAAATTGGAAAGGTGTACCTTTCGTATAAAAGGTCGAAATGGAATTGTTTTGAAAGCTATAAGTTAAATCTTTGATTTAAAGATTGGATGAGTTAATCCAAATTGAAATGGAAATCGATTTGAAAATCTATGAATGGATCTTTGTGAAACTGGGTGAACTTTGTGAGATGAATCTTTTTGTGTAAAAGATTAAAATGGTAATGTGTTTAAACCATTTGAAGAAAAGTTTTGGATAATAAGTTGTGACTTAATTGAAATCCCAATATCCATATGTTTTAAATATTGCGCTCATTATTCGGTTTAGCCGGGAGAGGACTTTGTGTCATATAACCCATTCTGAATAATGAGACGTTATGGATAGCATTTGAAGACCGGTGGTGAAGATCGGATATTTTCGAAAACGAAAGGACAACTCGTCGAATGTCTCTGCATCGACTGGTCCCCAGTATAGAGACTCCATATGTGGTGGGAAGTCCGGACGTGATTAGGGAATATCCGGATTGCAAGGGCTTCTTTGGAAGTGCCTTCGGTTTTGTTCGAACCCGAAACAGACTTGTATGGTTGTATGTCTAACACTACACTTTGAGATATAAAGCTGATTTCTTTCAAATACATTTCTGTTTGGTGGCGGAGATTTATTCTCTTAGCTTAACACCCTTCTCTGAGATGTACGAGCTCAGATGTTATGTAGTTGAAGGTTATCAGTGATATACTCCCAATTTGGTAGTGTGGCATGCTGAGTGCTGCTGTGTGTTGTTGATCATTTGTGATCAAAGCATGGCTTTCGTGTAAAGCGTAGCTTTGTGGACGAGACCTCATCGAGCCTCACACCCCGGAAATGGTCGAAATAGGAAAGATGAGGCAAGGTTTCAGGGGTAGCTCCCCTAGGGTATGTCCATTCCTTCTGGAAAAAGGTGGTATCATGGTATGGAGCACAGATATTTAACTGTGTGGTTGCTCCAATCTAATTTACTATGTGATTGTTGCTGTGTGATCGAGGCGCCTCGGATAAAGGTCGCAAACGACCGAGGGTGGCATATCTCAGGTTTACTACCCGGGAAGGGGGTAAACGGCCTTGTGTTGGCAGAGATCCGGGTAGGTTCTCGGGGAGTCCCTCCAGAGGCGTTCCCATGTGGCATAGGAAGTTCCTTAGCCTGACCATTTGTTGGAAAATCCAAAGAAACAATACGCGTCCTGTACGGTTTTAGTTGTATAACCTGCTATGGAATGTGGCGGTAACCTGCTATTGAACATAGTATCTATAGTAGGCATAAGTGCGAAATGTCTATGCTGGCTAAGATTAATATTATACTTTCAAAATGTTTTCCACTATGCACTAATAATAATAATCCAATAATTTTGCGTAGTAAGCATGTTTGACTATCATAAGAAGAAATCTCCTCCAAGTCTGCGATTGCATTGTGTGTGTGGCGGGAGGTTTTATGGTAGTTTCATTTCCCAAAAAAAAAGCATTGCGGATTTCAATGTTTAAAATTCTTTTGTTGTTTGTTTTAAAGATAAACTATTTTTGTTGCTCACACCAGTCCCACGACTGACCTGGAGTTTATTGTTCCCTTCCTAAACTTTGGGTGCCCATAATTTTCCACACGGGCAGTCTAGAGTTGGGTTTTTCAGATAGTCAGGTTTAGTAGATTATCTGGAGCAAGTTCATTTCTTGGAGTTCACGGATGACCGACCTTGCTTCTCTTTGTGGTTCGAGCTGATGTTGGAGTTTGTTGGACTCATTCTCTTTTGAGGATCATTTGGAGTTATCACTTCTGTTTTCCGCTGTATCATTATTTATCTCTGATATTGTTGTATCATATTGATATCATTGTTGTATATCATTCTGGATATTGTATTCATTGGAGTTGTTTATGATATCATTTATTTCTTTATTCCGCTGTGTTGTTATACTTACTGTGTTATAAGCTCCGAAGAGCCAGATTTGGCATTTGAATCTGCGGAATTTTGAGTACAAGTGAAGTACGGGTGCCGATTTTCGAAGGCCGAGTTCAAGATCTTTACACCTACTGTTTTGGAATTTCCATACGGTTTGCAGAGGGTACTGATCTTCCTCATCTATGAGAAATTTAATTCAAAACTGATCCCGAGAAAGATGTTAAGCGTGTTATTATGTCACTTAAACACATGGCTCTGAAGGAGCGGAGAGAGCTAGATAAGCAACTTTCGAAGATTTTGCAAAGGGTTTTATATGTAAAAGTATCTCGAAGTGGGAAGTACCGGTAGTTTTTTCCATGAAGGCGGAGATTCTTTACGGCTCTATGTTGATTATCAAGAGTTGACTAAGCTGATGGAATCATTATTCATTTCTTTGCATAGATAACTTATTCGATTAGCTTATGGCAATAAAAATATCAAAACTTTACTTGGCCACTAGTTTTCATCTGTTGGGAGTGGTAATGGGCAATGTTGAAATACTTCCTTATGGACACTATATGGACTATTAATGTGCTTGGTTATGCCTTTCGTTTTGACCAATGCTTCAACTTATTTAATCGACCTGATGAGTCGAGTATCTGGAGGGTGATTGTATAAATTTTTTGTAGTCTTTGTAGATGATATTTTATTTATTGAAGAAAAGAAAAGAAGCATAGACAACAATTGAGAGTACTACTTGATGTATTAAGGTGACAATAGTCAAAGTTGATGTGTAACACCCCACACCCCTTAGTATACCCAAAAGGACACACTAGAAGGCGTGGTGCGTTGTAGGTATAAACTAAAACTAGCAGAGACTAAGATTCACAAGACAGAAATAGATAAAAACAGCGGAAACAATTTAAATAAAAACTTATTTAGAACAGCACTTCATAATTGCTTTAAAAACCAGATAAGTCACCAAATACTAAATACATCACGTGTCAAAATACCATACATATATGTCTTATGAAATCAAAGAAAACCGTAGTCTTAAAAATTAGAGTACAACTATTCCCCAACATGTGCCGGTACAAATAAAGAACAAAAAGCTGAAATAAAAGAAGTGGAAGTACATAGTGGAATCTCCTTCAAAGAAACCTCCAAGCAACTGCAACCTACTGTCCTCTTCCTTGATTGCCTATGGGGGGAAAAGAGGAAAATGGAGGAGTGGGTCAGACTAAAAGTCTGGTGAATGATTGTATTTACTAGAATCTTTAAGCAAAGTAAAAGTAATAGACTTTACAACAGTTCTAGTATATAAAAGAAAACAAAGGAAATAGGAGAAGGAATAAGCTGGAAATAAATACGAATTAATTATTAAATATGATTGGTTGACTTTGATTGTTTGCACTTGTCTTTGGTAGCTGCTTTGATTAGGCTGAATTCCTAATCCTATAATTAGGCTGAAATCCTAATTCTACCCTTTGATCGGCCTGCTACTCCATAGACCTTACTGCGGACTAGACGCTATATAACTCCCTACACAGAAATGGTTTCTACGAATGACATGCAAAGTATCTACTATGGAGTAGACATTATATAGCTCCCTATATAGAAGGCAATGGTGCCTACGAAAGGCACACATACTAAGCGCTTGGAACTCATAACGATTACTGAGCAACCGAATGGAAGTCGCACGTGTAACCGCCACCATGCTCATGTTACCTGTTGTTCCACCTATTGGGTCTTCTTATTACCTCAAGCTCCAGCATATGCATGCCCCTCATCCCACTTCAGGCTAATGTGAGATCACCGTGTCCATAGAAAATAGGGGAAATGCTGTTGGTACTGGCCCGTCATCCAAACAATATCTAGTTGCGCCACTTGCCCAAATCCTCATGATTTGGACTTCTATTTGACCAATTACTACCATTATTAGCATAAGCGTGCCCTCATCTCACTTCAGGTTTATGTGAGATCACCATTTTGTCTAATAGGGAATGCTTTTTGGTACAGGTCCTACTTTCATCTTTGCTTATTAACTTAGATAAATTATTTAAATAAGCCTTTATTATTATCTCACTATCTTTGCTTATTAATTTATCCTAAGTCTTAAAATAAGCCTCATTCCATTCTTTTTCTTATTATAACCTACGTTATAGTCATGCTTATTACTTAACCCAAGGTCTAAGTGTGAAAATAAGCCTGTTTTATCTTATACTCTTTTTAGTTATAATTCTAAGTTATAACTAGGCCAATTATCTTTAATTAGTCAAATTCTAACATTAATATCATAATTAGGCTCAATTTCAGTCTTAATTCCATTTTTATTACAGTCTTTACAATAACATCTTATCTTCCGTTATTTCAGTATTCTTATAATTTTAATCCATATTCGCGTTTAGTCTATTCTAATCCATACGCAAAGAAGATCGAGAAATAAAAGAAAACTGAAAATAGAAGAAAATCCAAAGCGTAGGAAAAAGATGTAAATAACGCATAAATAATAGTAAATAAATTAAAATACTGTAAATAAACTGTAAATAAATGGAGAAGTTATAATTAACAGAATTAAACTAAAATTAACTGAAAAAAATAGCTAAAAGAAATAGACTGAAAATAAAAACTGTAAATAAATTACTAAAAAGGTCATTCTAAAAATCGTAGTAAAACTACAACTATTGGAAACCCTATTATTTTAAATTACTTAAAATCTAAATAATTACAACCACTCACCTGCGGTCCTAAGCTCTTCCCTTTTGGTCTTCCCGGATCCACTTGAGGGTATTAAAATATTTTTATTAAAAAGATTCTCTCCTTGGAAAATTATTCCTTTTAGGGTCCTTTCTGAAAAGGTGAACCCAAGCGGAGAAAATCTAGAATGAGAAAAAGTGTTAGGCCTAAGGTTCTATTTATAGGGGTAGAAGTGGATCTCAAACCGTTGAATTTGGATATTGAATAGGATGCAACCACGTCGTAGGCTGAATAGGAGCCGTCGGATGGAAGCACGAAGGGACCATATGGGGTTAAAGAATGAAAATACGTGTTCGAAAACCTCTGGAATGAAGAAAATTTTCTTCGTTCCATCCCCGTAGGCGACGACCGGGCGGTCGACCGCCCCTCCTCCTCGGTCGACCCAATGCGTGGTTAGGTCGACTTGTTGGTCGACCTAGCCCAATATATATATATATATATATAAAGATATATATATGTCTTTTCTTGTTTCTTTTGTTCTAGCTCATATTAGCTCAGATTCTGACATTCTATATATGGAAATTGACCAAAAAATTACCACGAA
Organism: Allium fistulosum; assembly: GCA_030737815.1. Classification (NCBI taxonomy): domain Eukaryota; kingdom Viridiplantae; phylum Streptophyta; class Magnoliopsida; order Asparagales; family Amaryllidaceae; genus Allium; species Allium fistulosum. The sequence continues at coordinate 16,309,721 of JASFAW010000014.1, forward strand.
CACAATCGTGCAACCCCCATGGCTTGAGCAGATAATTTCACAAAGTTATTTTATTATTTCATTAATTAACGAATTAATTATTATAGGTTAAATTTCGGGTTATTACATGATGTGCTTCAAATATAGTTTCTAGAGAGAAAAAGTTTTCTTTCTTGGTTATTTTATTTTTGAGAAAGGGTTATCAATTGACCGGAGCAAGGCGGCTATGGTACAATATTGGCATGTAACATAATGTGCTACAAAGGTTAGAAGATTTCTTAGTTTGGCCACTATTACAGGAAGTTCATTAAGGATTTCGTTAAGGTTTCTGCACCTTTGAATTAGCTTACCTATGAGAACTTGGATTTCTCATAGAGAGAAGAGTGCGAGCATGAATTTGTTAGACTAAAAGAGTTGCTGACTAGTGCACCAGTATTGATGGTTTCAATGGTACAAAGTCTTTTACCTTTTGTATTGATGCTTACAGTGCTAGACTTAGAGTTGTATTGATATAGGAGGTTACAGTAGTGGTATATGCTGGTAGGCAGATGGAGACCGAGGAGAATAATTATTCGACTCATGATCTTAAGTCAGTTGCTATAGCATTTACGCTTAAGTCTTGGAGGCATTATCTGTTAGGAGAGAAATTAAGTTATATACTAGTCACATATCTCTTAAATATCTTTTTTTAGAAGGATTTGAATATGAGACAAGAGTAGTAAATGTAGTTCTTAGCCTCATATAATTGCGTACAATCCAACCAAAGGGAATGTAATAGGCAATGCTTTGAGTAGGGACATGGAACACTTGGTTTTATGTTTGTGGAGTAGAGACATTTAAAGTTTATTGCCAGTTTGATTTCCGACCATCGTCAGAGTTAATACCTTGTTTGTTGGCAGCTTTGGATATTAGGCTTGCACATATGGACCATATTTGTTCGAGGTAAAGAAGTGATGTGACATTAACAGTTATCCTAGAGCACTTTGATATGGGTGAAAGGTTTTCTCATTTTAACTAGTATTATGTTAATTCAGGTGTATTTTTATGGCATGATGGAACATTATGTGTATTTGAAGTTAAGGAGTTGATTGATGAGGTTTTAGCTGAGTCTTACCACTTTATGACGACCTGGTAGTGACAAAATGTACAAATCCATAAAGAGGGTTTTGTTGGTTAATTATAAAGCAATAGGTTGTAGAGTATGTTACTAGGTGTTTGACATGTCGATAAGTCAAGGACAAGGAGAGGAAGTCGAATGGACTGTTACTTCAACTAGATGTTCCACAATGGAAATAGAAGCACATATCGATGGATCATGTGGATGGGTTTCTATGGATCCTAAGAGGGAATGAGATCATTTGTGTCATATTTGAACGTTTGACAAAGTACACTCAATTCATTCTAGTGTATAATATGAGGACGACAACATCGTTAACTACTTTATATGTGAAAGAGGTGATTCAGTTGCATGGATCCTAATAAGAATCGTTGGTCATCAGGACCTGCTTATTATGAGTGTTTTTTTGGAGGAGCCTTTGGAATGGAGTAGGCATTAAGTTGGAACTCAACATTGCTTGTTGCCAGAAGATGGACGGACAAAAAAAAGGGTAAATAGAGTGTTGGAAGACTTGTCGAGGGAAAGTATTTTGGATTTCAGGGGAGCTTGGGGAGATCATACTGCTAATTGAGTTTACCTATAATAATAGCTATTAAGCCAACATAAGAATTGTACCATTTGAGGCCTTGTATGGACGGCCATGTAAATTCACATCTTGTTGGTAGAAGAAGACAGATTGTACAAAATTGGATCAAATATGGTTTTTGTCACTTCTGAAAAGGTGGAGTTGATTAGGAAGTGTACAAAAGCTTTACATGGTAAACATAAATCATATGCTGGCAGGGCGTGTACAAAGCTGGAGTGCGAGATAGGTGATATGGTTTTCATGAAAGTCTCATCATTGAATCATGTTATGTATTTTCGAACCTCGATAAAGTCGGCATCATGTTTCATTGGGCATTTCCTAATATTGGAGAGAGTAGGGAAGTTGGCTTATAGAGGGAGCTTTCTTGAAAAGCTGGTTAGAGTTTATAATGTGTTTCATCTATCACATCAACGAAAACATGTCCATGACTCAGCTACCATTGTCAAGTGGAATCACCTAGAGGGCGTGGAAGTTAGATCAGAGTTAGTATAACCTATGCACCTTTTCATGTCATAGGACATGGTGTGATGTGGTGTCGTAATAAGAAAGTGATGTTGGTCTGATTAATGCGGGTAAGTAACCCAATGAAGAGTACTTGGGAACCCAATGAGAAGATTCATGATTCTCATCCTGGATTCTTTACTAGTACATTTTCTATGTACTTAATTTAGATCATTTGGTTTAAGATTGATATTTGTTTGTGTGATTGTTTGGATTGTGTGGTTTGCTTCTTGTATTTGTCAGTATTTTTAGGCTATGCTTATATTATTTATGAAACTATATGTTGTACTGAGTCTATAATGTGGTATGTTGCTTGCAATCATGTGAAGTTTTCATGATAATGCTAGATTGATTACATGCGTACCTATATCCTTTACATTTACACATATTAGGAGGCCGGTAGATGTGTTTTTGCATTTTAATAACATTTCACATGCCTCATTCATTATCCATTGCTAATGTGTGTGTGTGTTGTGTGGTTTATCTATGTTATCTTGACTTATGCATTCTTGGTTGGTTTTTAACGATTATATGTATGTTGTGCACATGGTACACATGTTGTGTGCATGTTGATGTGATACATGTTTGTATTAGAGAGAGCAAGCTTCATTGTCCATCCTTCAGAATTTCGATGATGAAATTATTTTAAGGAAGGGAGAAAGTAACATCCCGTTAATTATATTAATGTAATTAATGATTTAATAAAGGGTAACTTGGTAATTTTACAAAAAAAGGTAAATTGTGATTTTAACAGGGGAATGAATTAGATGACAAAACTTATGACATTATGAAGATCATATTTTCTATTCACATTTCATTGAAGGAACAATTTAATCGAATTAAGAATTATGGACAAACTATTATTCAGGTTTAAATTACATTGAACTGGTACCCTAAGGCCCATTAGTACCAAAAATAATAGAAATGGTCGTTTTGATTCTGAAAACCACGTGTCTTTATAACTCCTCATGCTTTTGGTTAAATGAAACCGACGAACCCATTTCTAAATCTGAATCTCCAATTTCAAGGGAAATGCTTCATTAAATTGAATACTTTTTAGGGCTAAAGAGATCAAAGCGACGAGAGCTACAAGGAGATATTAATTTCAACTCGATCAATGGAGTTCGGAACCTAGGGAATTTGTGGACAGCGTAGAAAAACGAGGTTAAATTTGTTGAAACTATGCTAGCCCGCAGTAAAAGTTATGGGTGAATTTCAAAAAAAAAACCTATTGGATTTTTATTGGTCCTATGAAGTCTAATTTATTTAGAACATTTCTAAGTTTAATTTAAATAAAATTCTTTATTTTATTTAAATTTATAAATAATGGATGAAATTTTATTTAATTTATGTTTAATTAAATATACTTATACAATGTATGTGTATGCATGTGTAACATAACAATCTGTGAAAGTTATAACATATCCGTATATAAATGTTGGGATCTGCATCACAATGGACATGTTAGTTCATCTTATATATATATATATTGTATGTTGTTTAAATATATGTATGTGTATGCATAAACTTTTTTTGGCAAAGCCAGCGGGGTTGAATGGTCCCCTACCATTTTATTGAAAAAAGAAAAAGAAAAGGATACAAAGCATTACAACAAACACAGCCACAAAACAAAAGACTAATAGCACACAAAGAAAGCTAGCAAACCATAGGTCTAATTATAGAAAGGACCATTACATGTTTAGTGGTAGATTGCCCTCTAAACACTCTAATGTTCCTCTCCAACCAAATGAGATATATAGTCTTCTTAAGAATTCTTAACATCAATTTTCCTCTATCATTCTTCCATCTAGTAGCTTTGAATATGTTGAACCATTCCACAGTAGTCAATCTTCTAGGATTGTGCAAGTCATAGTGATTTAAAACTCTATTCCAAATGTTGAAAGAAAACTCACATTCAAAATACAAATGTGACACTGTTTCTACTCCAATTTCACACAAAATACAAGTATCACTATGAATCAGTCCACAAGCTTTAAGTTTTTGAAGAGTAAGAATACCATTCTTCAAAACTTTCCACATGAATAAATTTTCCTTAGGGACAGATTAAGAGTTCCACATTCTAGAAAACCAAGGAAATAAGGGATAATCAATAGTAGAATCAAGAACCTTGTATACTGATTTTATTGAACGTGGCTTTTCATTCCATATGACCTGAACATTGCAAGAGTTGTAAGTCTTACTTTCAAATAAATTCCATGTAGATCTAACAACAGAGGAACTGCAATAAGGCATGGAGACAGCTCCATCACACCAATATCTATCAACAGAAGCTTTCTCATGAATACCAGTTATTACTCTAAACTCATAATCTATAATATCAGCAAGAATTACACCTTTAGCAGACCAAGGATCGTACCAAAAAGAGATTTTGTCAATGTTTTTCATGCCAAACTGAATCATAGGCAGGAAAACAACTCTACTTCTCATGATGTTCCTCCAAGACCAACTGCAGTCTGAAGGAGTGGGAATAGACCAGAAGTTTCCATCCTTAATGAGAGAAGACCTACACCAAGAAGCCCATAAGTTTGAGTCATTTCTCAATAATTTGTCAACTCTAGAAGAAAGAGCAGCACCGTTCCATCTTTTAATATTCATAATTCCAAGCCCACCCTTATCATAAGAGCAGCATATATGTCTAAAAGCAATAGGGATCATTTTCTTAGAAAAAGGGTTTCCATGCCATAAAAAATGATTCAAAGCAGAGTTGATCATGTCAATAAGCTTGCTAGGAAGGATGAAGATTCTGGCATAATATAAGCACATGGAGACAGCAACAGATTTAACAATCACTAACCTTCCGGCCATAGAAAATTTTGAACTAGGACAGTTTGAAATAGTAGATGTTATTTTTTCAAATAATTGCAAACACTGGTATGTCCTTATTTTAGAAGTACACAAAGGAGCTCCTAGATAAATTTCATTGTCATTGAATGGAGATAGACTAGACATGGCATACAAGATCCCCTTCTCATGATCTGACAGGCCAGCAATTTTAATTCTGGACTTGCTTCTATTAATTGTTAGACCAGTCATAACCTGAAAACGAGATAGAACTTCCAGAACCCCATTAATAGATTTAGTATTAGGCTTAGTGAAGAGAGGCAGGCCATCAGCAAAAAGCAGAGAAGAAATGCTATTTTTCTTACATAATGGGTGATAATCCATTAGTTTATTAGTCATTGTTGCAGAATTGATTGAAGTGAATAATTCCATGACACACACAAAAGTATAGGGTGACACAGGGTCACCTGTCTAATACCCCATGTAGCACTAAAGTAGCCAAAAATGGAACCATTTATACTGAGAGAATAATTGACAATAGATATGCAAGTGTAAATCCAACAAAGGAAAGGGATTGGAAAATTCATTTATGAAGAATGTATATGACAGATTTCCATTGAACAGAGTCATAAGCTTTTTGTATGTCTAATTTAATAACACATCTTGGCGTGATATTATTCCTACTGTATCCCCTCATAAGCTCAGAGACAAGTAAGATATTATCAGTAATAAGAGATTAGGAGAAATCAATTCAGCAAGAGATATCTTCATTCTAGCAGCCAATATTCTAGAAATGCACTTGTATATCACATTACAACATGCTATGGGTCTATATTGATTAACAGAAGATGGCTGATCAATTTTAGGAATCAGTGCAAGCCTGGTTGCATTTATTCCAGTGACTAACTTACTATGCTTGAAAAAGTTCTTAATAGCTTTGGTCACATCACCACCTATAATAGCCCATGTTACTTTAAAGAAGTGAGCATTAAATCCATCCGAACCCGATGAGCTACTAGATTTCATTCCAAATATTGCTAGTTTAATTTCATCATCAGATACTTCCTTGATTAAATCATACCTCATGTCATTAGAAATGGTTGGGAGTTGAATTTGAGAGAACTGTTCCAGAGAAATAGTTGGAGTTTGAGGATTACCCAAAATCATATGAAAGTATTCCAGGAATGCAGCATGAATATAATCTTGAGATGAACAAGGCAAGCCATGTATATCAAGGATGTTAGATATATTTGCAATAGAATGCTCAATCTTCAAAGTGTTGTGAAAAATGGTGGTATTTTTATCACCATTCACATGCCATTCATGTTTTATCTTTTGCTTTGCCATGATATTTTCTTCCACTAGAGCTTTAGAGAGGTCTTTAGAAAGTAAAGTTTCATGTTCAGCAAGATTAGATAGAAGGTTACTATCATGGTAGTTTTGAATATCTATTTGAACCTGAAGTAATTTTTCTCTAATTGATGAAGACAAGCTGCTCCCATTCCTAAAAGTATGCTAAGCCCACTTCCTCAAATTCGCCTTAAGATGTTTGAGTTTAGCATGCAAAATAAACATAAGGTTTCCAAAAGTTTGCAATTTCCAACTTTCGGATACAATAATTAAGAAATTAGGGTGTTTAGTCCAGTTATTAAAAAATGAAAAGGAAGAAAGCCTTCTCACAGTGTCCTTGACCCAGTCCATAATGAGAGGGGAGTGGTCAGATAAAGATAGTGGTGGGATTATGGTGTTGAGGTTAGGCCATTTGATTACAGAGGAAAATTTTTGATAAGCTCTATCAAGTTTACAGTATGTCCTTTCACCAGTTTTGCTAGAATTGTTCCATGTGTAAAAAATACCACTAACAAAAGTGGGAAGAAGGTTAGAAGCATAAATAGCATTGTTAAGAGGTCTAGTCTGACTGTATGTCAGTGGAACTCCACCACTTTTCTCAGAAGACAACTGCATACAATTCCAATCACCAATGCATAGCCATGGTGAATTGGACTATTGAAGTGTAGGAAGAATGTCAAGGAGTGATTGCCTATAAGCAGCATTATTATCAGCATAGATAAAAGTTAGAAAGAAAGAAGTAGAAGTGGGAATGTGAATGATCTCCGAGTGAATGAATTGCCTAGGAACAGTTAAAGGGGAAAGGGAAAAAACAGCAGGGTTCCATAAGATTAAAAGTCTACCAAAAGGGGCTTGAGAGAGATTGTGAATATAGCTCCAGCTGTGTTTAATATTTGAGGCAGCTCTGATTGTTGTATTATGATTGAGTTTTGTTTCTGCAATTTCCATAAGTTTAATTTTATGAGAAGTAATAAGATTAGTGATTTCTAATTGCTTGGCCATGGAGTTAGCACCCTTAACATTCCAATAACCTATTTTTTCAATCATCATGTTAGCGGTATAGAAAAGGCTCTAGTTTTAACCCCAAAAGAAGAATGAGCAAGATTATTAGGAGGAGGCATGGTCAAACCAGTTTAATCAATAGAGAAATTGATCCCTTTGTCCAAGTCAAAAGTAGAGCTAGTAGTGAGTTTCTTAGGTCTACTTTTTTTCCTTTTAGAAGAGGAATCTGGAAAGGAAACAGAAGGCGACGGATGCAAAGGTGAAGGGATTAAAGAAGAGGTATTAACCAAATCATTGAATATTTGGTCAGGGAGAGTTAAGGAGGAGAATGGAGAAGATTGCAAGGAATTTGAGGATGATTGATATTGATTAAGAGGTGGAATAAGAGAGGGAAGATTCTCAGCAGTAGAGATGTTGTGCATGTCAGAGTTTAGAGTATCATTGTGCATGTCAGTAGAGTTACTGAATTTGGATATTGATAAATCAATAACAGTTTCATACAGAGGGGGATATAGGCTTCATCACATTCATGTTGAAAATCGGCATCATCTTCATTAATCTGCTGAAGTACAGAAAAAGCATTATGTGTTGTAACTACTTCAAAATCAAACCGCATTGTGATCACACTTCCTGACAAATATTGCATTTTATCAGGACTCGAAGTATCCCCCAGAGCATCACCAGGCTGACTCAAAGGGTTACTCACAGCTGATAAAAAACATCTGCTTTTGGACTCAGAGCAGACTCATGTAAAGCACCACGTTGACTTGAAGTTATACTACTAGTAGTCATATTTCCATTTCCATCTGGACCCAAACCAGACTCAGTCACAACTCCAATCTGACTCGAATCATTTTTCTCAGTAACAACTTCACACTATTTCCCTAATTGAACCTCATCAGATTGTTTATCCTTCTGTAAATCAGTGACCTTATTTTTATTACTTTCCTCCTTATTAATTTTCCTCCACACTTTTTGACCAGTTTTAATTCTCTTCTTGTCTCTAACATGAAAACCCTTTTTTTCTTTAACAACCTGAATATCTTTATCTACTTTGGAACCATCATCAAATGCAACATTTTTTTCACCAGAATTCTTAGCTTCTCCTTCAACCTGGGTCTCCTTATTCCTCTCACATTGACTAGTGGCATGACCAAAGACTTTACAAGTAACACAAATAAGAGGTTTCCAAGAATATTCAATCAAAATATTGGGACAAGTACCATCCCCAACTGCTAGAAAATCAGGCAATTCTTTGTCAGGAGACACTTCTATCAAACACTTAGCATATACAAATCTTTTCATTGTTTCTGTATTTTCATCATAGCACACAAGCCTTCCAAGGTGACATGCTATCCAATTAATGCCAAGCAGAGACCATAGCATTATTGGAATTCTATAAAAGTGGATCCAAATTGGAACTGACCTAACAGCTGCCTGAGCTGATGAAAGGGACGGATTCCATTTAGAGATAATAAACATTTGTCCCCTAATAAACATGGGATCTCTACTTAGAATAAGGTTTTTGTCTTCCTCATTAGCAAATTTAAAATAATAATTTTGTTTGTCAAAAAATATTTCATAGGATCCCTTAAGTTTCCATGATTTTTCTAAATGAGTTTTAACAGCCATGAAATTTACATTACCAGCCAAGAAGGATCCAACCAAGCAATCGGACCATGCTTTAATACCTTCATTCAAAACTTATTGAGGAGAATCAATGGGTGAGCCAGAATAAGAAACATCCAAATGAATAGGAACGTATGCACCAGCATTCCTAGGCTTAGAATTGAAAAGAGAAGACCAGGAAGAGGGAGGAACAGAAGGAGAGGAAGACCCAAGGGGAGGAAAGTGAACAGGACAAGAAGAGGAAGATAAGGGAGGACCAGTCAAAGGAGAAGGAAAAGGATCAGGAATAGAAATGTCAGGCAGTGGAGGAGGAGGTAACGGAGGCGGAGGAAGCAACGGAATGTCAACGATAGGACAGGCAGGGTTGGTAGGGTCAGGAGAGGGGATGGGGAAGGAATGGTAGGACTGGAAGGAAGGACACCATGAGAGGACATGAGCTAAAGTGTATACATAAACTTGTTATTTAAATAATCGCTAAAACAATATAAATATTTACTTATATATATAATATATGTTTTGCATAAATGTAAAATATTAATATATATTAAATTAGATATTAATTAGATAAATAACTATGTAATATGTATATATACTTATATAGAAAACTTAAATATACATATAATGTATACATACATAATATATAAAGTTTCTTTAAATATAATATACACGTATATTATACAGTACGAAAATAATATATATATATGAGTGTATAATTATATTTGTAAAAGTATTTATAAATGCATGTATTTAAATATACATATACATATTTGTATAATATATCATATATGAAAATTTAACAAAATTAAGTATATATATTTTTATAGCATTGTAGATCCAATACAAAGCATATAAAACATTTTATAACAATTTTATATTATTAAATTATTTACATGTGTATATATTAGCCAAAATGCATTAAAAATAATTTTGTAACATATTTTTTAAGTTTTATGATTCTGATATGATATTATAAGGTGACGAAAAAAATTCCATAATTTTCTGAGCCAAAATTATATATTTTTTTATTTATCTAATTTTGGTCGCATTTATAAATGATTTTAAAAAAAAAATCTGGTTTTTAAATTCTGATATTTTTGCCGAGAGATAATATGATGGTGAAGAAATTTTAAAATATAATTTTAGAACTATACATTATTTTATATGAATTATTTAACTTATATTTCTATTTAAATAATATTAAACATAATAAATAATTATTAAAAAAATATTTTTCTTCTACCTAAAATTATATTTAGTATAAAATATAAGGCCGATTTTTAACATGATATACTGGCATAGTTAATTATAAGGCATTTAAATTTTGTAATATGATATATTAATATAAATAAAATTACTTAACAAATTTGGAAAAAATTAAAATAAATTAATTTGGTTGTGTGTAAATTAGATCTATATAAAAAAATGTTTTTTTAATTATACGGACATATATATAACCATTCAATTTGTGGCAACATTCATACATATAGAAATCTCACCTAACTAACAATATAATTATAATATACATAAACAAGCAATAGAATATTATACATAAATTATAATTCATATTAAATAACAAACATATGCCTTGAAGTACACCTTGCTATAATGAATATACCTTCTTAGAACTCTTCTCAAATCTTTGAATTGTAGACCGTTGACAATCCAATAGTTTTTAAATTGAAATTGATGAGATGAACTTTGATGGTGCTTTTGTGTAGGTGAGATCGACCAGGAAAGAGATGAATTGGCAGCAAAAAAATCTCCATATGCATTAGGTTTAGTAGTCCTTTTATAATGGAAGGAATAGAGAGAAACGTGGATCATATCCCTTACCCATTCTCCATAAATCTGAGCCATCCATCTAAAATACCTCTAGCAACTTTTAGCCGCCCTCGCATCCTTTTGGTCGAAATTTCCAGCCCCTTTCATTGGCTTTAAAACCATTTTAAGCCCAAACAAATATAATTAATTAAATCAAATTTAATTGCTTATCGATATTACATATCGATCGATATATTTATAACTATTATGAATACATACATTAATATTTATTCCTCAAATCACATTAAAAGTTTTATAATCAATGTTCCATAAATATTAAATAACTTGATTAATTTATAACAATTAAAAATTAATTAAATCGTTTGGTCTAAAGTGAATCCATTATATTTGTTGTGTGACTCGTCAGGTGTAAATTTGGTCAGCGGTTAACATCGAATTATTTGAACGTTAACATTTACATATTACTTAGCAGATGGTGTGATATTTTGGCCAAATTCCTCGCTTACTTGGTTTCGGTAAAATATAATTTTTGTTAATTAAGTGTTATTCGATTGTGAAATTTATTTACACCAGTTCTCTTCATCAAAACTATATCACTTTGAATTTATGGAATTTGGTAATGGTCAAAATTCCAACATCATCCATATTCAGCTCTATAGTCCAAATACAAAGTCCTTGGTTCAATAATAACAATTATTATTAATCGAAATACTCTAGCCAGAGACTTTGACTTTGAGTTGACTTGAGTTGACCGTGATACTAACCCCATATAACTGAGAAGATGAATCCTCTATTGAATAGTGCTTCACTTCCAATACTTCCACTCGACCCAACTATAGTCTCTTGATGGATGTCATGCCATGATTTGACTGTAATCAAAGTGAAGCTTTCATACTGTAGATCCAAAATATTCTCAAATTGAGAGAACTATGTAAATTAATCACATAGATATTTTCTGTTTGACCTTAGTTATATTAACCAACAGAAAACTATCAAGTGTCATTCCATATTTATCCAATAACTATCAGTACGTAACCTCTAGGTGCACCCAGCAGCCATGACTAATACACTGCCTAATGTTTGGAGAGTGTTGCGTACTCTAGTCTCAATGGATACATCGATATCATGTAACATCCCATATCTAGAGGCCAAAAGCTAAGCGCTACAGATGTTGCAGTCATCTATAGCATTAACTTCTAGTGATAAAATACAATAATGCTAATGGTATCCGTAATATCAGAAGCACTTGAATATGAACAAAATCACAGATTCCAAAAAACAACATTTTGTTGATTACATTTCAAAACAATATCATATCCAAGTTACATAATCCCTTAACCGTTTCCTAGGTACTGATCAAGTATAATTTACAATAATACGCCAAGAGCGACATATGACGATGTCCTCTTGGTTGATCAAAGAAATATAGTCATATCTGACTTAATATACACAGCGGAACAAAATAAATAAAACTGAAACTCCTAAATAGCTATCTGATAGCCACCTGCTCTTCTCCGGAAGCTTTATTCGCCAAAACACAAAAACCTGAAAACCTCAACCCTCCGCCCACTCAAATCAATTTTGAGCACCCGAGAGTTTAAGGGGAAACAAAAACTTCGGGTCAAACATAAAGCCTAGTGTGAATAATACCGTTCATCTTTGTTATTTATGTTAAGTGAGACCATGCCACTTAGCGGAACGGGTTTCCCCTCACTAACATTCCTTTAAAACATATCATTTGCAAATCTTTTTCCTACAACCAAACTAGTTAAAATATCTATAAAGCATCATTATGTAAAGATACATAAATATATCAGGTAATAAATGAACTATCTATTCAAACACATTAGTTTTGTTTGGCTAATTATTAACCTTAGATTGACTTGGGCCTACAAGACAATATCAAAATTCATCTAACATCTGTTAGACACTCCTCTTCTTTTGGACGATCTGTCCTTAACTATCTGTTAAATACTTTTCTTCTAGATGGTCTGCCCTTAACTTATCATCTTCGAGGGTCACCTGATCCTAATAGTTTTGCAGGCTCACCAATAACCTATCTGTATACTAACATATATTCATTTCTCTGTGTATCCATAATTTTAGTCTTACCTGTGACAAAGCCCTACACACTAGAATTTTGGACTAAATTAGCTGGGGCTAGTAGCTAATGTATAGGGCACGACCCTATACCAGTCCTATTTGGTATCTAATATATGAGTCATTTTACTTAGGGATACCTTCCCAAAATTTTCCTTGAAAACCTTTTCAAAATGATTTAAAACCTTTAAATCAACTCAACCAAGGAAAATATAATCTCTTATGCTTTACTCAAAATCACCTTGCGATCTTATATATACTTTACTCAAATCATAGTTGATGAAAACACTTAACTTTTGAAGTCCCCCTTCCAAAACCATTGAAAGTACCCATGTCGAAACCATTGAAAGTGCCTCTTTCGAAACCATTGAAAGTACCCTTTTCGAAACCAAGTAAAACCCTTTCTTTTATCTAGACCAAAAGGCCAAAAACCTTCCTTCCGAAACCATTCTCAAAACCCTTTTGAAACCTTTGGAAATCTTCCTTTCGAATGCTTTAAAAACCTTAGACATCTTTCTTTAAAAATCTTTAAACATTGCCTTTCAAAACCCTTGGAAAACCTTTCCTTTCGAAACTATTCGAAACCATTAGAAAAACTATACCTTTCAACTCCTTCAAAACCTTCAAGGAAGCACCCCTTAGAAACCTCTTTTAAAACCTTTCAAAAGCATCAAATCTGAATCTTTTGAAAGCACTTGGGTTCAATTTAAAACATGTGGAAAAACAACTTTCGAAACCATTCAAAACCGACTCTTTTGCAACCAAATTGGGTTATACTTCAATTTTAAAAAAAGGTTCATTAAACCATTTAAGTCAAAAGCCATTTTTTGAAAGAATTTCCTAAGTAAAGAAGTGATGGTGTCGAAACCATCCCTTCGAAAGCACTGGAGAACTGGGCAGATTTTAAAACAAAGCAATCCCTTCGAAACCCACTGGGTCGGAAGGTAAAAAGGCGGCAGCTAGGTGTTTCGACTTAGTTGAAAGCATTCATTTTAAAAACAAAGGCGCAACCCAATCTAAATCATTTTCTTTAAAACCATTTGACCTGGTCGAAACCCAACCAAGTCGAAAGCATCTTAGTCGAAAGCAAGCATGCGTATTTTCCTTTAAAACAATACCAAGCCTCAACCCCTTCGAAACCCCTGGTTTCAACCCTATACCCTCCGCCCATATATAATTCATTACGTACCAGTTGCCTGATACATATGCATTGGTTTTGACTATGTCGGAGGCGATAGTTTGGAGGCGGAACCTAGTGCTGAAGGTATCAAAACAGTGAAAACCCTATTTATTTGTACCTTTAAACTATTTCGTTTGTACCTAACCTACCTTGTTTGTCTAAATTTGATTGGTTTCCATATTACTTTTTCAAAAGTGCTGCCATTTTCCAGAAATACAATTTCAAATTATTTACGAAAGGCCCCTTTCTCCTTTTAAAATATAAAAAACGTATAAGTCGCATACCTTAAATAATTTTGTACCCATCAAAGCACATATGAAAAATCCAGAAAAATTATATAAAATCTCTTTTAATATGTTTTCTAACATAAAAAATTTTAGACCCAAACCATTTATTATTTACCCGTAAATAATTAATAACCTAAATTAACATTTTCTACAATAGAAAACTCATATTAAATCCACATAAATTCCAAAAATTTTGAAAATTGAAACCTATCTCTAAAAATTATTTCTAATCTTCACAAAAATTCTCAAGGCATAAAAATATCATTTAATAGTGTTTTTACCTTAAAACATATCATAAAAATCAATATAAACATGTATAAATCATCAACAAGTATATATAAACATTCCATCATTCAAAAATATGGCAAAACATTGCAAATCAATTTGAAATCATCATAAAACCGAAAACAATTCAAAATAGAGATGTAAACATTTTTCACCTTAGCTTTTCTGATTAAAGAGATTGAGATGTGAATGGATTTGATTTGCTTAAGATTCCTCCTAACTTTCTTCTATCTTTTCCCCTTTTCCTTGTTAATGGTGGCCGGCCTTATTTTTAAAAATTTGAAAATGAAGTGAACGTGTAATCTAATACACGGCTAAGGGATAAAAGATATAAGAATGTGACGCAGCGGATTATCAAAAACAATGTAGATCGATGAATGTAGTAATCGGTGGATTGGAAGATACTGAATTGCCCAAATTCGTTGATCCGAAGATGCCGAATTCTAGCTATCTCTGACACGTTGATCGCGCACGATTCCGTGAGGAGAGATCTTCAATTCTTCGAGCGTTGATAAAGCGCACTTGATTCCGCGAATCGGCTTCTGCAATCGTTGAATCGAGCGCACTCGATTATCCGAAAGAGGAGATAGGAGATTACACTCAACTACCAATTTTAATGAAAGCACAAAGCTAACAAAAGAGAATTTTATTCAAAAATCAACAACCTTACAAAATGTCACCACTTGCCTATTTATAGGCTACAACTCACGCATTACAAAATATTCACAACTCCTAAGTCGGTAACGACTTATAACCTCACGACTCAAAACAACCAACCTACCATAAGTCGTTTACGACTTAACAGTTTACAACACAACCTGCCTCAGCCGACTTAGCAAACACGACTCACGACTTATGTACAGAACGACTTACTTAAAAAAGATGACGACCTATGATTTAACAATCTGGAGAATACAATAGAACATTATTCACTTAAGTCATTGCCGACTTAACATCTTCTCACGACTCATCAATAGCAGTGACTTAAGAATCAACGGTCCAGATTAACTCGGCGTAAGGATCAACGGTCTTCAGGCTTCGGCGACATAAGATGATACGACTTAACTGAGTCGTAACTCGGTGCCGACTTATCATCTGCCTTAAGTCGTATCTGACTTAACACTTGTGCATTCTTCATTCGAGCTACTCCTGTATCCTTCTTGTTGAGTCGTTGAAGACTTATCTCCTCGCCTTCGTTAAGTCGTAGACGACTCATGCGACTCATGTATGTTTCCTTAAGTCGGTCACGACTTAGGCCTTCTCCCCAGTTGAGTCGGTCCCGACTCATGCCTGTTTCTATAAGTCGGTTACGACTTATATTTCCCTCGTTAGCTTTAACTCGTGGACGACTCACAACATTGCCCTTAAGTCGTAGACGACTTATATCTTCCGTGTTAGCTTTAGCTCGTGGACGACTTAGGACTTCATCTCTGGGCTTAGCTGCATCATCCTCCCCAGGTTGAGAAAAATTCGTCCTCGAATTTGTAAATTCTTCCTCATCAGACTGTTCATTCTCATAATATGGCACTAGATGTTTAACATTGAATACGTCAGAAGTGTATACATCTTCCGGCAGCTTCAACTTATAAGCGTTTTCATTGATTCTCTTTAAAATTTCCACTGGACCAATCTTTCGTGCTTTCAATTTATTGTACGTTCCCACCGGAAAACGATCTTTTGTTAACACTGCATAAACCAAATCACCCTCATGAAATTCAACACTCCTTCGTTTCAAATCTGCAGATCGTTTATACTTCTCATTTGCTTTCTCCAATCGTTCCTGAACGATTTTATGACATTCCGCCAATCCATCAACAAAATCAGCAGCTTTCTTAACTGTCTTCTTTGACTGTGGTACTACCGTTAAATCCAACGGTCCCTTCGGTAAGCTTGAGTATACTATCTGAAATGGACTGAACCCTGTGCTACGATTTACCGCGTGATTATGAGCAAACTTTGCCTGGCATAACTTCACGTCCCAACTTTTCAGATTATCTTTCACAAGGCACCTTAACAGGTTTCCCAACGATCTGTTCACCACCTCTGTCTGTCCATCCGTTTGCGGGTGATAAGCACTACTGAATTTCAATTTCGTTCCCACCATTTTCCACAAACTTAGCCAAAAATGACTAAGAAATCTAGTATCTCTATCAGAAACAATGGATTCTGGCAAACCATGTAAACGATATATCTCTTTGAAGAATAACTCAGCAACCCGGACGGCATCAACTGTCTTTTTACAAGCGATGAAGTGTGCCATCTTGGAAAATCGGTCCACCACAACGAATATAGAATCATTCCCCCTTTGAGTTCTAGGCAAACCCAAAACAAAATCCATACTCACATCAACCCATGGTTTAGTTGGTACTGGTAACGGCATATATAACCCAGCATTAGTTGCAGTTCCCTTCGAAACCTGACAGATATGACATCGCTCCACAAACCTCTCCACTTCTTTCCTCATTGATGGCCAAAAGTAAGATTGTGTAATCAACTGCAATGTACGGTCTCTCCCGACATGTCCTTCTTCATGTAGCTCTTTCACAATTTTCATTCTCAAACTACAATCAGGTACGCACAATCGATTTCCTTTGAACAGAAAACCATCCACCATTACGAACTCATCCGTCTTTCCCTCCTTGACTTTATCAACAAACTTCGCAAAGTAAGGATCATCGACAAATAATTCTGGTAGTTCTTCAAACCCCGTCACTTCAACCTTCAGTGTAGTCAGCACATGACTCCTCCTACTCAAAGCATCAGCCACACGATTCGTCACTCCCGATTTGTGTTTAACAACAGAAGTAAACTGTTGCAGATATGCAATCCACGATGCATGTCTCGTTGAAATCTTGTCTTGCCCTTGTAAATGCTTTAACGCCTCATGATCAATGTAAAGAACAAATTCCTTACCATCACCTATCAAAAAAAATTCAAAGATATCCATGGCTCCCTCCGACCTCCAAGCAGTACCCTCGATCTCCTTCGTCCCCAGCAAATACAACTCCATCCTGTCCAACCCATCCCCCACTCCCTCCTCCTCGGCCGCCCCTGACCAGCATGCGACCACACCCCGAGCCCCACCACCCCCATCCGGACCCAACCAGCCCCTCTGTATCGAGATTCCCGCCCCCATGACCTATGCCCAGGTAGTGGGTTCTGCACCTCGTTCTCCCTCCTGCCCAATCCTCCGGCCAAGCGGCGCCACCCCCTGCCTCTTTTCAGAAATGTTCGCCAAACGGTGGAATTTCTAAAGAAGGAAAACCGTTGCCTTCGTTGTGCTGGCCTTAGACACGTGGCACAAGTTTGTAGGGATGCAAAGATATGCTATAAGTGCGGATTTTTTGGGCATCCTCAATCGCACTGTCCCGATAAAACCCCTAATCAGTCTCAGGCTCGTAAAACGAGTAAAGTCCCCTCCTCTTCCACTAAAGACAAACTCCCCTCTGCCCGATGGGTCCCAACGTCGCATCCCCACCCAGCTCATACGAAACCTTTCATCTCCCCAATGCAAGTCATATCCCCTGTTGATCCACATAATCCATTCCAATCCCCAAAGCATCATCATAACACACCCCTGATCCCTAAAATTTTCTCAATGGCGGACTCATCACTGCTTCTCATCGCAAACATTATCTCCGGCACATGGTCTATTGACTCTCTACACCACGCCCTATCCTCCACATTCCAACACAGAGAATGGCCACTTTGGCTTCAGTTTGAAAACAGCTTCATCTTTTACTGCCCCACTTTCTTAATCAGAGACCAAATTCTCCAGAGATCGACCATCACTACGGTCGGAGGAACCGTACAATTCCAACCCTGGTCTGAGCTCGACCGCCCGACGCCATCTCTAGACCCACCTTCATGGGCGCGAATCTCAGGCTTCCCAGAGCTCCTTCGCTTCGACACTGAAGCCATCACCGAAGCAGTTAAGCCAGTGGGTAGGTTCCTGGCCTTGGACGACTGCGAATGGGCTGAACTAGACCACCGTTTTTTATACATTCAAATTCAGTTCTACAGTGGCATCACTTCCCCATCATCCTTTGTATCCGTCCTCAACAACACATAATACCTCCTGCGCATAGAAAGATGGGAGCACGAGCACCCTAACAGGCGCCCGGAGAATCATCTACTGGGATTTGACTACGAAAGACACTTCCCCCTCTTTGAGCAACACATCATGATCGAAAATTTAGAATCAGAAGACAGATTTGACGTCATGAACTACTCCCCTATCTACTCAGGCTCCCCACCGGCACCTAGCCAACCTTATGATCAATCATTCGAAGTGGTGGGTCCAAGGGGCTGGGACCCATGGCCAGCCCAAGAACACAGGTGGGACCCTTTCTCTGACCTAGACCTCTCATGCCCGCTCTTCCAGCAGATCCCACCCCCCCCAGCTTCCGCTGCCCCTCCCAATCCTCACCCTATTCCTATCCCTCAAACTGATACCCAATCTCTCCCGGTGCTGATCCATAATTCCATCCCCCAAGCTGACCCTTCCTCTCCCGCTCATCAATTCCCCGTCCCTAGCCTAGAAGAATTCAGCCAACCGGCCCTCCCGAGGACTGGTCAAGAGCCTCATCCAACCACTCCAGCGGCTACTCAGTGGTCCCAGCCAATCACCCCAACAGCTGTGCGCCGTAGCTCCAGACTGGACAGAGCAGCATCTCATCCTGGTAGTTTTTTTAAACATGTTGTCTTTTATTCTCATAATAAAAGCTTAAATAATAAAATGGCACGTTGCATGGGAGTAAACTTGCATGGAGAGCATTACTCTTCCATGCAGGCACTAGAATCAGAGCGCTTATCATTCTCCCAATGAAGCTAATATCCTGGAACACACGGGGGTTGGGGGACCCCAGCAAAAGACATTCTGTTAGCCTTGTCATATCCCCACATAAAGTAGACATCCTTTTCTTGCAAGAAACCAAGCTGTCAGACCCAAACCCCAACATGCTTAGACAAATCGGTGGGCCATTCCTAACGGGGTGGGCCCACATAAATGCTGTCGGTTCGAGCGGCGGTATAATGACAGCCTGGAATGAATCTGTGTGGTCCCACTGCCAAACCTTCTATCACACTTCAGCCTTACATGTAGCCCTTCGCCACTTACAAACTGGAACAATCTTCTTCTTCTCCAATATCTATGGCCCACAAAACCCTCGAGATCGAAACGAACTCTGGACGAACTGTCTCACCTTCTCCGCTCATATCAATGGCCCTTGGATTGTCGGAGGAGATTTCAATACCACCAAATCCCCAACAGAAAGAAACTCTGGCAATCTATCCCAAGACTCTGAAGCCTTCAACCAGTTTATCAATCTTTGCTCCCTAATTGACCCATCCATCAGCAACCGCCTTTACACCTAGTCCAATCGCAGATCAGATCCCTCACTAGCTAAATTAGACCGCTACCTCTTCAACCCGACCTGGGAGGATTTGCACCCCCTCTCCATTGTCTCGGGTCTAGCCACAGTTATCTCCGACCACTGCCCGCTCCTCCTAGACACGGGATCCCTCACTTGTCACAGCAGACCCTTCCGGTTCAAACGCCTCTGGCTCCTCGAGCCATCATTTGATAATTTCATCAAAGAAATCTGGTCTCAGCCTTCCCCCATCCAATCAGCCACTCTCAGGGTCGTCTCCAAGCTCCGTTCCCTTCGAAAAATCATCAAACCTTGGGCCAAATCAGTTTGGGGCTCCATTCGCTTGCGCATCTCCGCCATCCAAGATGAGATTCTAGGCCTAAATATCCTGGAAGAATCCTATCCTCTCTCCGAATTAGACAGATCTCGTCTGAGAGAACTGGAAGCTGACCTAGACAGATTGTCACTTCAAGAAGAAATAGGTTGGAAACAACGCTCCAAAGCGAAATGGATTGAAGATGGCGATAAGAACACTACTTACTTCCACCGTCTCGCCAATGGCAGACGTAGATCAACTTTTATTCCCGAAATCACCCAAGACAACAACACCACCTCTGATCAGTCAGTCATCCTTAAACTCTTCACTGACTATTACCGATCTATTCTAGGCACCCATCACCCCCCTCTTCCCCCAATTGATTGGAATCTGCTCTACCCGGAGAATCACCCCATCCCCATTAACCATCCCTTCACTGAAACAGAAATTTGGGCAGCGCTTAAAAGCATGTCCGATGACAAGGCTCCTGCCCAGATGGCTTCGGGCCCCTATTCTTCAAACACTACTGGGATACAGTAAAATTCGACATCATCGAAATGTGCTCCGAATTTCATGCCGACCCATCATCCGTGGCCCGCATCAACTTCGCAAATATCATCCTACTCCCAAAATCCCCCGGCGCCTCCTCCCTCCAGTCCTTTCGTCCCATTAGTCTCCTTAACACAACCTTTAAGATCATAACCAAGGTCCTGGCCAACCGCCTTCAAACCTTCATAGCCCCTCTTATTGGAATTGAGCAATCCGCATTCATCTTGGGCTGTAACATCATGGACTGCGTAGCAATGACCCAGGAGGTCATATCCTTCTGCCACTCTACTTCAACACCAGGAATGCTTCTCAAACTAGTCTACTCAAAAGCTTTTGACTCAGTTAACTGGCAATTCATCTTGGAGCTAATGGAACACAGAGGCTTCCCCACAAAATGGTGCAACTGGATATACTCTATTCTCAACTCAAGCATGTCCTCGATAGTCATTAATGGGGTCTCGGGGGGTCTAATCAAATCAGCCCGTGGTCTGCGACAAGGAGACCCACTTTCTCCCTTGCTTTTCGTTCCGGTAGCCGATGTGTTCAACCGCATGATCAAGTTAGCAATTTCGAATAACATCTTTCAGGGCATCAATCTCCCCAATTCTAACCTAGTCATTTCCAACCTTCAATTCGCTGACGACACCATTCTATTCGCATCACCCATGCTCAACCACATTCATTGCCTCAAAGTAGCTCTATATTCATTCGAACTCATATCCGGCCTGTCCATCAACTTCAGCAAAAGCTCCATCATCATGCTCGGAGGCGCTGACCATCTCGGGCAAATCTGTTCCAGCCTGCTCAACTGCAAGATCGCTCACTTCCCCATCTCCTACCTCGAAGTCCCAATCCGTCCAACCAAACTACATAGATCAGATTGGTTCTCCCTCATCGCCAAAATCGAAAACAGACTCCTTTCATGGAAAGCTCACTCCTTGTCCTCAACAGGGCGCCTTGTCCTTGTTAAATCCGTTCTATCAGCGATTCCCACATATTGGATGTCACTGTACAAACTCCCATCCTGGGTAATCAAAAAAATTGACGCGATCAGAAGCTCCTTTCTTTGGAATGGTAGTAATATAAAGAGACTCGTAAACTGGCAGACCGCCTGCCTCCCCCCGAAAAATGGCGGCCTTGGAATCGTTAATCTTCACGACTTCAACATCGCGCTCCTCGCCAAATGGCTCCGGCGGTTCCTTACCCCTGGCTCCTTCCTTTGGAAATCTTGGATTACCTCTCTCCACTATCACTCAAACCCTCACCTTGTCCTCCATGCCTCCACCGGAATCAAACCATCCCCTTTTTGGTCTGGGGTCGTATCAACCCTACCACGTGTCAAACGGCTCTTCCACGTCAACCTGGGCAATGGGGCTAATTGCCTCTTCTGGTTAGATACATGGCATAAACAGCTTCCCCTCTCCTCCTCCCTCCCCAACCTCTTCGCTCATACAACCAACCTCTTCGCCTCCACCCTTGACATTTCTATTTCGGGCCCCGATCAGCTACTTCCTACCTCCTACTTTGACCTCACCACCCTCTCCGAGCTTCACCTTGTCACCTCTATTCTCCGTAACATCCATCTTAACCCCCGGCCAGACTCCTTCACCTGGGCCCCCAACCCATCAACCGGCTTCTCCGTTGCCTCCTGCTATGCTCACCTAAACAACCCCGGACGTCTCTTCACCTTCCCCGGACTTTGGAAGTGCAGGATCCAGCCCCGCTTCGCTTTCCTGCAATGGTGCCTTATTCACGAGCGAATCAACACAAGAGACAGGCTCCTTCGCCATAACATCGTCGTCGACCCCAGCTGTGCCTTATGCTCTACCACACCAGAAAGTTTACAACATCTATTCTTTGAATGCGATTTTGTTGTCAGGGTCTGGGCGGCTTCGACGGTTCACATTCTTGGACATATCCCCACGTTCAACTCCTTTTTCGACCACTGGCAGAACAACCCCCCCAACTATCACTTTGATCTAATTGTAGCTATTTTCAGTTGGTGCATCTGGGCCGAGCGTAATGCACGTGTATTCTGCAAGCCCACATCCAACTTCGAAGGAACTTGTAGACGTATTATTCACTATTTCTCATCTATTTCAGGTCGAAGCTTCTCCGCACCATTCAGACTGAGATTACCATACCCCAGCTCTCCACCAGCCGAATCCTCGGGCAGCACTTCAGCAATTCCTCCTGGCAGGCATTGAGGGCACCACCAACTGCTATATAGCTCTAGTCTTTTTTCTATTCTGTTGTTCACAATATGTATTTTGTATATAAAATTCTGTCTCTCATCGACTAGCTTGCGGTTTCTTACTACATTTTGGCCAGCGATCAGGCTTGTTGATCGCACTACTTACCTATTTATATGATATTTAATCGGCTGTGTAGTTCCATGCTACACAACCGTGTTGCTCAAAAAAAGAACAAATTCCTTCTGAAATAGATAATGTCTCCAGTGTTTAATAGATTGCACAACAGCATAAAATTCCACATCATATGTGCTGTATCTCATCTTCGCTCCTGATAACTTCTCGCTAAAGTATGCAATTGGACGTCCCCTCTGACTCAATACTCCTCCAATCCCAACCTTGGATGCATCAGTGTGTAGCTCAAACAACAACTGAAAATCTGGTAATGCAAGAATTGGTGCAGACGTCAGCAACTCCTTGATCTTCCCAAAAGGATCCCCTGCTTCCTCCGACCATGAAAACTGTTTACCCTTCATACAATCTGTAACCGGCGCCATCACACTACTAAAGTGTGGAATAAACCTCCGATAAAATGAAGCCAACCCGTGAAAACTACAAACTTCCGTTATCGTCTTGGGTTGCGGCCAATCTCTGATAGCTTCGACTTTACTTTGGTCAACCTGTATTCCTTCTTCCGACACAACATACCCCAGAAATAAAACACTATGCGTCATGAACACGCATTTCTTCATTGCAGCATAAAATTGTTCTTGTCGCAGTACCATTAACACTTCTCTCAGATGATTCAAATGTTCCTCTGGACTCCCACTGTAAATCAGAATATCATCGAAATACACCACCACAAACTTCCCAGTGAATGGTCTAAAAATCTGATTCATCACCCTCATGAAAGTACTTGGTGCATTTGATAAGCCAAATGGCATAACCAACCATTCGTATAGACCCTCCCTGGTTTTAAAAGCAGTCTTCCACTCATCACCTGGTCTGATACGAATTTGATGATATCCGCTCTTCAAATCAATCTTCGAAAAGATAGTAGCTCCGCTTATTTGGTCAAGCAAGTCATCCAACCTCGGCATTGGGAATCTATATCTCACAGTAATCTTATTCAATGCTCGACTGTCAGTGCACATCCTCCACGTTCCATCCTTTTTGGGTACCAATAAAGCTGGTACAGCACAAGGACTTAAACTCTCTTGCACACGCCCCTGTTCAAGCAATTCTTCTACCTGCCTCTGCAACTCTTCATGTTCCTTCGGACTCATTCGATAATGTGGTCTGTGTGGCAACACAGCACCTGGAACAAGATCTATCTGATGTTGTATATCCCTCAACGGTGGCAACTCCGTTGGTAACTCCTCACGAAATACATCGTCAAACTCTTTCAATACCGGTTTAACTTCTTCTGGTATTTCAACCTCTTCACTGCTTTCTCGCCCAATCAACAAAAACACTTCAAGCTGCTCCTCTACTTCCTTCACAAACTCCTTCAGAGATAATAAAGTTTTCAACTCTTCAATCTCTTCTGACTTACTTTCTCCCTGTTGTCTCTTCTTTGGAACTAAGATAATCTTCGTGCCTTCAAACATAAAACTATAGCTATTGGTCCGACCGTCATGTTGTACTGCTCGATCATACTGCCATGGTCTTCCCAAAAGTAAATGACAAACATCCATCTCTACTACATCACACCAGTCTCGTCTTTGTATTTCTTCCCAATAGATAATGGAACACGAACTCGTCTATCCACTTTCACTTCTCCTCCTTTTCTCAACCATGCTAACTTGTATGGATTCGGATGTTTCTCTATCTTCAACTTCAATTTTGTCACAGCCTCGGTTGAAATGATATTGTCACAGCTTCCCGCGTCAATCACAAATTTACACACCTTCCCCAGTATAGTACATGTCGACTGAAAGATATTACTCCTCAACCAACTAGCTTCCTCCTGCTTCGGTGTTAAACACGATCTCCTCAGCATTAGATTACAACCTTCATCTCCTGACGCAATATCCTGTTCATCCTCAACTGGACTAGAATATTCTCCATCACCATCCTCATTTTCAAGTTCAGCAATCATAGTTCGTTTCTTCGGATTTGGACATTCGCTACTTTTGTGGCCCATTTCTTGGCAATTATAACACTTGAAACCATTACCGACTTTCATCTTTCCAACCTCATTCACAACTGGTTTTGCAACAGCTTTTGAAACATTAGAACTTCCACTAACACCCTTCACTTGATTATTGGAACTTGTAAACACACCACCTCCTCGTCTACCCTGCTTCTCCCAAGCCAACGCTTTCTGATGTGCTTCCGCTACAGATCTGGGATCAAACATGTTAACCATATCCTGAATCTGCATTCTCAATCCCCCAACAAATCTGGCTGTCAATTGTTCTTCTGTCTCCATAATATCATTCCTGGCAATCAGTTGATAAAATTCGTCAGCATAGTCATTCACAGATTTCGTCCCTTGTCTCAAGTTCTGCAAACATTGATACATCAAAGATTGATAATTGTAAGGTAAGAATGTTGCTTTCATCAATTTCTTCATCTTCTCCCAAGATTCAACTTTTGACTTTCCCATTCGTTCACGTGTAAGTTTGGTTTGCTGCCACCATGCTAAAGCTTTACCCCTCAACCTTGTAGCAACCAACTTCACTTTACAATGTTCTGGAACTTCCTTGAAGTCAAAAATCTCTTCAACATTAGCCACCCAATCTAGAAACTCCTCTGCTTGCATACCACCTTTGAATTCAGGAATTTTAGTCTTCATCCCCGACTCCCACTTGTGATTATACTCAGAGTAATTTCTTCCTTGTCCTCGTCCTCGTCCTTGTCCTCGAACACTACCACCATCATACTCCTCTTCAAAATCAGATGTATATCGTTGTCTATCTCGTCCACCCACATCTCTACTACCTTCACGCCTACCACCATCATCCCTTCTATCTACATTCCTCCGTTCACGATCATCCACGTTCCTCCTACGCCTTTGATCATCGTCAACACTTCTATCTCGATTGGAATGTGGCGAGACTCTACTTCCCCCATGGTTAGATTCAGGTGAAACCCTTCTCCGATTTTGATTCATTTCTAACATCATCTTCTCTAATCGTCCAATTCCTTCGTTAAGCTTTTCACTAAAGTTTTCATTGATTCTTTGCTCCATCTCATCAGCTTCTTCTCTTCGATACAAAGCTTCAACATTTTGATGTCGATTAGCTCTCCTTGGCGGCATACTTGAAACTTTACAAACTCTTCAAATTCAAACACAATTCGAACTTTGATCCAAAATGAAATGGATCGAAAACTCCCACTTTGTTGCTACTTCGCGATGAACACGATGAACACAACTTCTCCAAATGAGGCAAATTTGATCTCCCACTCTTCTACTTAGCTCGGCTTCTCACTTCAAGCTCGGTTATCACTTGATCTCTTCAAAACTCCAAATGATTAGGCTCCAAGTCTCGATCTAGCTATGATTGGCTAGAACAAGCTCTGATACCAAACTGACGCAGCGGATTATCAAAAACAATGTAGATCGATGAATGTAGTAATCGGTGGATTGGAAGATACTGAATTGCCCAAATTCGTTGATCCGAAGATGCCGAATTCTAGCTATCTCTGACACGTTGATCGCGCACGATACCGTGAGGAGAGATCTTCAATTCTTCGAGCGTTGATCAAGCACACTTGATTCCGCGAATCGGCTTCTGCAATCGTTGAATCGAGCGCACTCGATTATCCGAAAGAGGAGATAGGAGATTACACTCAACTACCAATTTGAATGAAAGCACAAAGCTAACAAAAGAGAATTTTATTCAAAAATCAACAACCTTACAAAATGTCACCACTTGCCTATTTATAGGCTACAACTCACGCATTACAAAATATTCACAACTCCTAAGTCGGTAACGACTTATAACCTCACGACTCAAAACAACCGACCTACCATAAGTCGTTTACGACTTAACAGTTTACAACACAACCTACCTCAGCCGACTTAGCAAACACGACTCACGACTTATGTACAGAACGACTTACGACTTAAAAAAGATGACGACCTATGATTTAACAATCTGGAGAATACAACAGAACATTATTCACTTAAGTCGTTGCCGACTTAACATCTTCTCACGACTCATCAATAGCAGTGACTTAAGAATCAACGGTCCAGATTAACTCGACGTAAGGATCAACGGTCTTCAGCTTCGGCGACATAAGATGATACGACTTAACTGAGTCGTAACTCGGTGCCGACTTATCATCTGCCTTAAGTCGTATCTGACTTAACACTTGTGCATTCTTCATTCGAGCTGCTCCTCTTGTATCCTTCTTGTTGAGTCGTTGAAGACTTATCTCCTCGCCTTCGTTAAGTCATAGACGACTCATGCGACTCATGTCTGTTTCCTTAAGTCGGTCACGACTTAGGCCTTCTCCCCAGTTGAGTCGGTCCCGACTCATGCCTGTTTCTATAAGACGGTTATGACTTATATTTCCCTCGTTAGCTTTAACTCGTGGACGACTCACAACATTGCCCTTAAGTCGTAGACGACTTATATCTTCCGTGTTAGCTTTAGCTCGTGGACGACTTAGGACTTCATCTTTGGGCTTAGCTGCATCAGAATGGCCTCTTTCCCATTTTACCCCTTCTCTAATTCATTTTAAACCCTTTTTTAGTTCATTGTTAAATGGCATGGCTACCTCTTTACCAAAATCAAATCTCAATCCTCATCAACACATTATTTTATTTAATGTATCTAATTAAATATCCTAAATAATGTTATCAAAAATATAGGGTGTTACATATCCAGTCTCAATACGTCTTGTCTAGGAACATTTTAAATGGTATATTTGTTTTCATTATGATGAATTACTCATGAAAACAACACTTTGTAACTACTATAAAAAAACATACCATTTATGGATTTTCTATTACATATACTTTCAATTAAATTAGTTAATTAGTATAACACATTATATCAAATATATAATAAAAAAGCACCTTTTATTTCAAAAAAAAATTGTTATCAAGTTAGATATATGTAACAAATTACATAATAGTCCCTATGGCATACCCCTAACTCCATCAATTCCCACTTGCACTTGGGGTCAATTATGGAATCTTATTTCAACTTTTCCAATCGATCTTCTGAAAAGTTATTTGGTCAGTCTCTCGGTGAATGTGTATGCTATTATGTTTATATTTTCTACTATGTCAATCAACTCTCTTTGATGTTGATAAACTACCTTTATCATGTGGAATAATTTGGAGTATGTCTCTCGACTTCCAGTGAGATCTAAGTTCTTTTATGAACTATATAGTGACATTGTTATCATATAACAATGTTGCGGGATTCTCAACATTTGGAATCACCCTCGGCTCAGTTATAAATTTTTGCATTTATATTCGTATACATTTCTTTATTGCTACGCTATTCAAGGTGATATACTTAGCTTTTTCCATTGAATCAGTTACAGTCTTTCTATTAGAGCATTTCCAACTTAAAGATTCTAACTTGAATTTATTATTTACATACTATACTCAATATCACTTATGAAGTTTGAGTCCGAACACTCATTTATAAGGAGTTTGTTGTTTTGTAAACAATTCCTTAGTATTCTATAAATACACGTGAACGCTCCAAACTACCATTTAGTGATATCAATTTGGATTTGATATTTGCTTCATGTATCAAATACATGAATAAATCATGATATCGTAAACAACATAACATGTATGATAATTCCTATTACCAATGCATAAGGAATTCATCTCACATGTTCCATAAATAATTTAATTAGGTGTCTTTGCATATCGATTTGGGACATTCCCAATATCTTTTATACTCACTATAAAAGACATCGTTTACAAATCCAGCCTCGAGTATTAAGACAACTAAGGCTGATTACGATACAAGTACACCGTTAAAATCAGCAATGTGCTATTTACTTATAGTTTAGAAATATCAATGTTCCTTTTAACGTTCTTTCTTATGAACTCATGGTTCCTCTGCATTTCGATTGATAATCAATCTATTTGATATTTCTATCAAAATATTCATTCGATTCCAAAGCTTATAAATGGTACTTTCTATCATTTCTTGGATCATATCCAAGGGCCCACAAAATATCGCTCTCACCGACATTGAGTCATTTTGGTTATTATGTGTAAACAGCTTATTTTATATTATTATTTAGAATTTTCTGTTTCAGTATACATATACCAAAACATAAAGTCATACCAAGCAATAATTTTATGCGTAAATCTGTATTAACTTGAGCACGTCAAATATTGAATCTATTACACTAGTTTCAACAATTGAAATTTGTGATGTTATTCTTATCAATATTGATCATGATATTCCATGCATTAGTCTTGCTCTTAAAGACATGTTCACGGTCAATGGATCAATCCATTTCGGGTACATCCACCAAAATCATATTTTGCTAATGTGCATGGAATCTATTTCTAATCTACGCATCAAACCGTATCATAGAGTCAACATTCTTAATAGTTTAATTAAACAATCGAGGATTATATATTTTCAACATTGATAAGAAACTCATAGTTTCTCTTCAGTATGCGAGAATACTCATCAGACACTCTTATGTAATATGTTTATTTAGGTAAGTTAATTACATTTCATATCATGTACTCAGTTTTATCTTTGGACCATATGCAATTCCATTTTACTACCAATAATTTCTTAAAGAAATTCCTTCACTATGAAGTTTGTACTTCTTGAAACAACAGTTATTTCTCAGTTTAACATAATAGGTATTCATAAACATTTTACGAATTTCCTAATTTATAAAACTAATGGTTTTAGTTTACAAAACTTGTGCTTAAAACATAAATATGTCATCCAATGACGATCTTCCCCAAACTCCTTTCGAGGAGATTCATACAAGATCCCTCACAAAAAATTATTATATGCGGAC
The DNA here is from genome assembly GCA_030737815.1 of Allium fistulosum. NCBI lineage: Eukaryota > Viridiplantae > Streptophyta > Magnoliopsida > Asparagales > Amaryllidaceae > Allium > Allium fistulosum. The sequence continues at coordinate 16,339,722 of JASFAW010000014.1, forward strand.
TTTTGACTTGCACAACCTGCCAACTCCTTGGCCTAGGATATGTTGGGGTTTCTTATAAACCCTTACCTTGTACGATTTTGTAAACTATTATTTAAATGAAATAATATTAACCTTGTGTACTACTCTTAAGTACATGACCTTATAGAAGGAAATTAACCCAATTTCACCCACAATTAATCGTACTTTGTTCAACAAAGTTCGATTATTTCTTATCGATACATAATTATATATTACATAGAGGAATGACTTTCGAGATTGAATCTTTACTCATTTTTAGGTACGTTCAGAACTCCCTCCAATATACTCACACATTCGATCAAATCAAATCATTTCCATTGCATGTTATATTATTTACTTTTGTTTTATATTCTATGAGCTTATCATAGACGTATACATGCATATCAAATATACATGTCCATGTCTGTGGCAACTCATTGGTGAATATGATGAAATACATGGAACTGTTTTGGTATTAGTAAACTTATGATTGCATACATCAATATGTATCAATCTGAGAGTTTATTAACTCCTATGATGCTCCCATTAAATGGGAATGTCGCCCTTGATTGTTTGAGATACAATTAACCAATACCATATGATTCATAATCATATAATAAAGTTATTTATTAAAATTATAGCTTAGTCTTTAATTCCAAAATAATTATAAATAACTTTGGATATTTTGGTATTTTCCGATGCAATCACTTTTGTTATGAAAAAAAATACCATATTGTAGTTTTATTTCATTACGAATATTCTTAATATTCACATTAAAATATAACTAAGTTATATCTATTTTTCAGTCAGCGCCGATAAATAGTCATTATTTCATAAATAATGTTCGGTGTGTTTTATGAGAACACTTAGTAATTTGATGCAATGAATCAGTGTTATATGGCACACTCCAATTATTTTCGCTATTACTATAATAGCGTACTAAATTTGGAGGTCCATTATTTATTTTTATTTTTTGGAGTTTTAGCGGGGTTGATTGGTCCCCTACCACTTTATTGAACGGAAAGAAAATGTAAAAAAACAAATGCACATCAAAGAAAAGAAAAGAAAACACACAACATAACCCAAAGGAAGGCAACTAGTTTACAGCGTAGAGTTCTTTGATCACATATCTTGAACTCAAAGAAATAAATCTAATAGAAAATAATTTTCTACATGAAAATATATTTTTGAATAGAAATCTTATTTCTTATTCTAATGTTAAGTATCATTTATTATTATTACACTTCTCATTTTTTATGTTTCTTTATGAATCAGAAGTAATCATTCACTCTCTTCATCCCAACTATACCTTAAACCATATCTACTCTTGTACATTAGTTTTTCATTCTATATGGTCGAACCATTCAAAAGAAAACCCTTACTACAACATCACAATAAACTCTTTACAAAAATGTGTCTGATCATCCTTAACATTTAAGGACATCGAATATGATGCACCTTACGTAAACTGATAAAACTAACATTTCAATGATTGAATTCTTAGATCTATATTGTAGTTTTGGTCTTTTGTTACTTTTAGCACAACGTGATCTTTATCATAATCAATCAAATTGAATATCCAATCTCAAACTATGGTTTATTAGCTTACTTCAGATGAATTAATTTCATCGGAGTATCGTACATTACGAACTGTGACCGTTCCCTATATAACACTTAAATGTAATGGTATATGGATCAAATATCTATAATCTTGTATTGCTTTTAGAGTTCAAAATTCATAGAAAGCAATACATGGTTTCGACCAAATAAATGAGCAAGTGACCAAATTATGAATGTATTTAGTAGTTGTAAAATCAGATGTTTGCATGGGTATCGAAACATAAACATGCAAGAAGCATTTATTAGTAAGTATATGTTATATTTCTACTTATCAATCTTCATCTCAGTTCATTTGTATATCTTAATTAATAAACGTTTTATCAATCATATTAAATGCACAAATTTATCAATGTAGATTACGATAACATTATATAAATTATGTTCTTACAATATTAGAAAGGTTAAATGTTATCATTTCATTTTTTTCTAATAAGGCTTCCACTAGTCTTTTATGTTTCACCAAACCTTAAGCGACACATAGAAGTCTTTCGACTTCACTAGTGAGTGTTAGGACTCGTATACCTTGGGATTCTGACCTTGAGGAAATCTCAACAAATCACAGGCTTGCATACGATGGATAACTCCTTGTTGGTTGTATCACACAATTCCTAACCCATGGTTCCTTGTCCTAATCTCACCTTTACCTCGAGGAAAGCTCAACAAGTAAAGTGGGACTCGCTTGGTTCTATCATTTTATGACAGTCAAAATATAATGCACATACCTTGAGAAATGCTCAACAAATATGTGCAGTTATCTTACCTCGTCTATTCAAATATATTAATAGTACCACACATATCATCCCTAGCTATAGGAAAGCTCAACAACTACAAAGCATCCAAGTAATCTATTAATATTTAAATGATAGAGGATGACTTTATATTAAAGATTCATATTCTTCAATATAGTATATCGAGTGATATCATCTTATGGAACAATGTATTTCTTATGAAATACCCTCGTCATTCAAGTGTCGGACACATCAGAAATCATGGCATACATAAAATATGTATGTATTTATCCGTTAAGTCTATTTAGGTTTCTTTGATGTTCCACCTTTAGTTTATACATTCATATTATATAAGTTTTATTATTATATAACTTTTGTATTTTATATTACTTATATAATAATCATATGTATTAAATTAATTAAATTTTATTTAATTAATTTTAATTAATTAACATTTTAATTAATTTTATATTATCTTAATATAACATTTATATTAAATATATTTATTATATACTATAACCTTTATAGCATGACACATATATCATATTTGTGTATATATTATTTTATTAATTAACCTTTAATTACTTTTTTTAATTAAGCAATTTTAACTAAATTATATTAATTTCAAAAACCATAGTATATACATACAAGTATACTTATGATACTAAAACATTTTAAAATATCATAAATGTATATATCAAAATATATAATATATGTTTATGTTTTTATTATTTAACTTATTTAATTAATTTGTAAATTTTATTAATCTTATTAATAAATTCAAATTTTCAAAATTAACTTATTTTATTTTTCAAATATTTTGAAAATTTTATTATATTATAGCTTTTATAATATATGTATATCTTATTTTAAATTTAACTTTTAAAATCTTTTATTTTAATTTTCAAACAATTTTGAAAATTAGTCCAAAGTCAAATTTAAATTGGGCCTCTTCTATTAGGGGCAACCTTTTGGCTCACATACTTGTTCGGGACATATCGGTGGTTAGGTAAGGCGGGGTACTTGATTACCCAAACTCAATCCTTCGACACTACTTTTTTCAAACACCCAAGTTGTTGAGTTGTAAGCTTAATTGATTGTCCTTGACATGACTAATTTGTCTGCATATGCTATTAGGCTCCAATGCCATTGTTGGAACTGGGTCATTCGCAGCGGAAGTTATGAGTGAATTTCACAAAAAATACCTATTGGATCTTTATTGGGCCTATGAAGTCTAATTTATTTAGAATATTTCTAAATTTAATTTAGATAGAATCCTTTATTTCATTTAATTTTATAAATAGTGGATGAAATTTTATTTAATTTATGTTTAATAATATAACTGTAAACATATGTATCATATATATACATATATGTGTGTATGTGTAACATAACAATCTATACAAGGTATAACATGCTCATATATAAATGTTGGGATTGGCATCGCAACTGACATGTTAGCGCATCTTATATGTATTCTATGTTGTCCAAATATATGTGTGTGTATATATAAACTTATATAAGTATTAAAATAATATAAATATTCGCTTACATATATATCAAGTATATTTTTTGCATAAATGTAAAATATTAATAATGTATATATGTGTATATATTAAATTAGATATTAATTGGATAAATGACTATATATATGTATTCATATTTATATAAAAAACTGAAATATACATTTAAAAAAAACCCTACTCCATAGAGTAGAGCGAGGAAATTCGACAGGCCCACCCCTACCAACCCCCCATTTAAGTCGGGCTCTTGCAAAAGCACTTTTTAATCCCGATGCTTTCACTCACTTAAGGGATTATTACATGCCTCCACAAATAACAAGCTACTAAAGTGTAGCCATCAAGGCTCGAACCCTATTCCGTTGCTAGGTCAGATATACCTATATAAGTACGTATACAAAATATATAAAGTTATTTAAATATAATGTATATATTATTTTTTTAGCAAAGCTAGCCGGCTTTATAGTGGGCCATGTCATTGTATATAAAATGGGAAAACAGGTGTTCTGCAAATGCACAGAACAGCTAAAGGGAGGAGCCCAAAACAACAAAGAAAATAAAGTATAGGAGATAGGCATAAAGGCTTATGCTACTAATCTAAAACTACTACGATCCCTCCAAGGTAGAACTGGCAGTGACCACATCAGACAATGGGCCAATAACATTCACGAACCTGGAGAAAAGAATAGCAAGATTTGGATCTTAACCTTCAAACGAAGGAGAATATATAAATTTCTTATCCCAAGTTACATCATAAAACTTACTCTTATTTACCTCACCAATCTCACCAAGTCTAGTAAGGGAGAGACCCTCACCGTCTATATGGTACATAAGAGAATGACTCTCACCCACAACATCACTGATAAAGGAATAGTAAGTGTCAGACTTCGGCAAGTACCGCATTTTTGAAGGATCATGAATCCATGCTCTCTCCTCCGAATTCCAATAGATAGAATCAGACAAACTCTCACAAACAGGCTGGGCTGGAATAACAGGAGCAACCAGAGAAGGAGCAACTAAAGATGTATCCAATTCCGACTGTTTCAGATAGGAAGGAGCAAGAACAGACAGGGCAATGTCAGGCTAGGTAGGAAAATTAGGAGCAACACCAGCAGTAGCAATATCGGGAGGGGTATCAGAAGGAGGAGGAGCAACCTTCGAGACCCACTTCCTGATAAGGGGTCAAGGAAGAGGAACCCGAGCAGATAAAGGCACGGCTGTGGCGGAACAAGGACAAGCATCAAAAAGGTGCCCAAAGGACTGACATGACGTGCAGATCTCTGGTTTCCAACTGTAACGAACTCAGACCTCAGCAATATGGCCCTCAGCAAGTCTGACTGAAAGAACATAAGGTAACAGTTTGGTAGGTGTTATTTCGATCAGGGCTTTTGCATAAACTAGCCTCTTCCTGGCCACAGTATTAGCATCATAACATATAACTTTTCCTACAAGGCCTACTAGCCAATCAATCCCGATCAGAGGTTGGAGAATAGATGGAATATGGGAAAAGTGGGCCCAGACAGGAATAGATAACACCTGATCCTTAGCCCGATCAACAAACGGACTCCAAGTAGTTATAATAAAGGGTTTGCCATCAATGAGAATAGGGTCAGACTCAAGAATTCGCTGTCTTTCGTCACTAGGAGAGAATTTAAAGTAGAACATAGCATGATCAAAATGAACACTTAATCCACCTCTAGGTTTCCATACAGGTTGTAGCGCGCCTTAACAATATGATAGGCAGGATTGGAATCGAGGAAAAAACCGACCAAATAATCCTTCCAAAAATCGACACCGGCCGCTAACACTTCCTACGACGGAAACAAAATACCCTCTTTCACTACCGTGTCAAAACAGCGGGGTATGCAGACACCTGCATTACTAGGCAGCTTAGTGAACAGAGACGACTATTTAGGGGCAGCCGAAGGTGGAGAGACAGCTTGAGGATTAAAACTGCAATTGTTTAAACTGGTAGCAGGGTCATTGATCTGAGCATCAGCTCGAACATATGGTGAGCTGTTATGATTATTACCAATATCAAAAAAGGCTAATCCATCAACTACCACAACAGTCTTGCAAATATCACGAGACATACATCATCACCCAGAACTGCCATACCAGGCTTTGTACCACAAGAGAAATCTGAAAACTCAGATTCCAGACGCTTTTCAAATGATTCAGGCAACTCAACTGCAGTATTCGACCATGAATTTAAAGTTGCCGAGGCTAAGAATGGCGACAAGGGAGTCTCACCAGGGATTGTAGGATTGTCCTTCAACGAAGAGGAGTTCCGCTGCGAATCAAGGATAGACAGGAGCCCAGAGATTGGATTGTTCACGACCGCAGAAGCATCGCCAATAGGAACTGCACCATCTGTAGGGAGCGCTGAAGTTCTAGAATCACAAATTGCAGGCAGCACCGAAGATCCAGAAGCAAGATAAGAAGGTGGCACCACCACACAGGAAGACGGAGGAGATTTGTAATGTATTACAGATCAAGTTTGCGAACGATCCAGATCTGGCATCAAACGTTTGCTCTTGGCCATAGGAGCCGAAAGCAAGAATGAGAAATGTTGGAAAAAGGGAAGATAAAATCGCCAGGAAGATGCCATTTTTTATTGTGCATACTTGTAAATGTATATATATTTATTTAAATTATATTTAAAACATCTAAAGTATTTATAAGTATATGTATTTAAATATATATATATATATATATTTGTACAATTATATTAAATATGAAAATAAAATAAAATAGATATACTTTTATAGCATTCCAGATCCAATACTATAACAATCTGTACCTTAATGAGCCTAAATTTTTTTTAAAAATTGAAACAAGTCCATCAAAGCACAGGTCATTGAATTTGGTACCTGCAAATAAGCATGAGCATTATCAGAGCTTAATAGAAATCTAAACTCTCGGCGTAAATAATAATATGATAACAATACTGATTATGACTACCACTTTGGAATTAATGGTATTTCTAGGATATCAGATTGTTACATCAGCATCGAGCATAAGAGAAAAGAATACTTCTTCAACAACTAAACACATCCAGCTCCAGTGACCTATTCCTCTAAATCTATCATGTTGATTGTAATGAGGAGAGTCAGAACAACGTTCTGGTGACTGGAAAATCTATAAACTATTCATAATATAAATTTATACCAATTAGTTTCCATTTAATTGTTATGTCTATTAAGGTTAGCAAATCTAGTCGAACCTTGCATTGCACACACGATTACTTACATAATTATTCACAAGGTACAAAATACCGATGAAGCCTTATCAACCACCCAATACTTCCATACCCATTTACTAATTAATACTTCTAAATATGAAGCGGACTTATACTATCATGACATAATACTTTTAAATGAGAAATGGGCAGACTTTTGTCATTTAAGACCTCAATCAAGGTAGACTTCGTCAATTAAGACCTATTCCCAAGGTAGACTTCTAACGTCATCATTATTGGTCTATTGGTCCTAACTATAGAGGCCTTTGACCACTATATCTAGCCATATATTTATAATAGCCATACCACTAGCGCATCTATCGTTATTAAAGTCTTAACAATATGAGAACTATCCCAAAGCCACTTAATACCTAATTAATAAGGACTTAACACCTATTTATAGGTAGGCCTTTGCCATTTAATACCTAACTCCAAGGCGGACTCCTCGCAGATGCTATCTAGCTGACATTGCTTGGAAATCTCATTGGGCCACTTAATACTTCTTTTATAGGAAAGAGACGGACCTTACAGCCGCTTAATACTTCAAACCTGAAGCGAATCTCTCTGGAGATAACCAATATCACTCTTGTAAATATGGAATCTCATTAGATTACTTCTTTCGATAGGGAGGCAGGCCCTAAGATAGCCACTTAATACCTCAACACTACAGTAAACCTTTTTAAAGATATCTGTCACCGCTCATAATTTCAAATTTGGACCATTTAATACTTTTCAATTAAGAAAGTAGATCCAATCTCTCATGCCATCATAGGTCCTAAGATTAGTGATATCTCAGATCAGCAGTAAGTGCTCCCTACTATTGGTAGCCTTAAAGTGAATGGCATTCTTCCGTCGAGTGACTCTACCAACCTCGCATCACTAACCTACTAATTCCAATTAACCATTCAAAGTATTTACTTATACCATCTTAGGTTGACATTGGACTTAGCTTACTAATTCCCTTCTTATTTAAGGCAATAAGAGTTACCTTAAATATTTATTTACCCAAAATCCCCTTTTATTGCTTATAAATGTCAACTTCTGCATAAAATCCTACGGACCTTTCCTAAGACATTTATGTATAATTACTAATTTCAAATTAGTTACTTTTTTATATTTATTCCATTTTTATCAGTCCAATTAATCCATTTGTCTTTATTAATTGTAACCCTTAATTTAAAACTATCCATTATTTGTCATTATTTATCCATTAATTTAGGTTGCAATAATTCATTTCCTATTAATTAATCAATAGGAATTCCTAGTTTATTTCCCATTAATATGAATTACAATCTTTTATAATTCTAACTATTCATTTCCCTAAATATAATAATAACTAACGAATGTTACGCATAAATAACACATGAATAAACTTGTTCTTCTTTATTAACGCGATAAATACAAATAAACTGCCTAATAAAACAACCTATTTGTGACCAAATATATTATACTCATAAATATGTAACTAGAATATGCTTTTCATGTTTAATTTGCTGAAATTTAATTCCTTAGAAAGATTTTCCACTATGATTTCCATAAATTGGTTTAACACAAAAAGGAAAGATTGATTCCGTTTGAAATTACAAGGAATGGTTAATTTTTTATTCCTTATTAAATCAAGAGTCGCCCTTTTGAATGAAAAGTGGAAAAAGTAAACAAATTTATAAAAATCAAACGGATGTTCTTCCCACAAATTAAACTATGGAAGATCTACAACATAGCACAAATTGGGAAATATTCCAAAAATCCTATTTCACACCCAAGTAACAGATCTGGAATAAAAATATACAACATTCAAATTGTAAAATCTTTGGGACTGATTTTCTGATCTAGGTATAAACATATTTCAAGCTAGATCTAAAACAAGAATACATAGACAATAGTTTTGTACACTAATTTAAGCCTACAATTCACAAATAAAATTGATTTAGGCATAAAAGTAAAGCATGTGCCAATGGAATAGATTTAGAATCATAAACAATATATAAAATTTCCCACTCACCCTTTAAAAGCGATCTAAATCTCCAGATCTAAAGTAGAACCTTAAATTCATCTCTAAATCCTTTTTAATCCAAAAAAATATATATAAAGGGCATATACATATATTAGATCTGAGAATAGATTTGGAATTAGGAGAGAAAATAAATACAAATATATAAATTACCTCAAATATGCATATAGTCGATTCTCTTCTCTTCTCCTTTTTATTAGATTTATATTCTTCTCCAATTTGTATGAATAAGATATTTTATATCTTATTTTTATAATTTAGAAAGCAAGTGAAGAAGAAGAAATGGCAAAGCTTCATTTCTCTATTTATAAAAATATAAGAAGAGAATGGAGGGTTAGGCCTGAATTTATAGGCGCTAGAATCATCTAGAACTGTTAGATCAAAATATAATACATCCGAGCTATTAAGCCAGGGAAAACCCTAGCTGTCGTCTTAAGAGCGATCGGCTGCCCCCCCCCCCCATGGAGGTCGACTGCCCTAGGGTGACCGCTACACTAAGCGTTCGACCTGTAGACCCCATTCAGTTAATTAAAAACGTTAATTTCTTAAACGAATTATTTCCATTCCGGATTCGTTTTTCATCCGTAACTTCTTCGTTTGGGCTCTAATCCCAAAACTCGAAATATGGTAGTTGCTAAGAATTTTATCACAAATGCAATGGTGCAACTTTCATAGTTAAATTCCATCGTTTGCACGAATTCTATTTTTAAAGCCTAATTAATTAACTAATCAACTAATTAAATAACTAAGGCCAAATTGTGGGGTTTTACATTCTTTCCCCTTAAAAAGAATTTCATCTCCGAAATTTTTCCAATGACTAAGTCATGGTTTTGGATCATAATTATCCTAAACTACACAACGATGAGTGTACAATCAATTTTGCAACCAAACGTGCACAAGTGCAAGTGTATTACCGCATCACCACACAGAAAATATGTATGTAGAATAATTCTAATTGGATCCTTCTATATGATGCATTTCTTTGAAAACATTTTTTGAAAAATATGATACAAACAACCTCTATGCATACTAGTAATTCTATATGTATGCAGCTTGAAAAATCTTTTCAACTAAAATCCCCATACTCCTACCAATAGAAGTATGAAGCAACCAACTTTGCATCCATTTTCTACAATCTAAAAATCTAACGCGTCGAAAAATCGCTTCCTAAATTAGTTCTTCGATACCAAAAGGAATTTAGGTGGAGAATTTAACATTCTTACCACTTTATAATCTTCCTATTCTCGTAATACAGTGGAAATTTCCTCCCTGCCCCGGATTTACTTCTTTCCATACACAAAATGCATAAGGAGGCTTATTTTCAGGCTTTGAAATAGAATTGAATCTAAATATAGACTCGTATGCGTCGTCAATAAGGTATGAAAATAGAAACTCCAACGCTAAAACAGTTTTTCCCTTGTTATCGCTTGCATGTATTGCACCGTCGATCCTAATGCACTGCTATATCCATAAATTCTAACTCTATTTGCTTTCTCTACGCCTAACATGTGACCTTCAAAATCAAATATTTCATAAAAAAATTTCTTGCTTTTAAAATTTGTGCGTAATTTGAAAAATAAAATCCTAAAATATTTAAACGCATATTTTCCCTTGATATCAAATTTTTGGACAAAAAATCTAAAATAATTTAATAGCCAAAAATAACAAAACCTAAAAACTTCTTTTTTTCAAAAGAGAAGCTTTTCAATATATTTCCTCACAATTTCAGCGTAGTCAGAAGTCGGTTATGCGCTAAATGCATAACCATATTCTAAAATTCTATTACTAACCTTTACCCATAAAAACTTGACATTTTATTTAAAAATGTCATCATGCCTAATTACCTTAAATTTTTAGCTTTTAAGGAACATGAGTAATGACCCATAATAACAAAATAATTTTATCGTATCCTTCACTAAAATTTTCCAACTATTCTAAACTTCCAATCTTATATTGCTTTTACTATTAGTTAAGTGTCTTTTATGAGTACTGCTTCTTCACTATGCATATATAAGAGCATTTTGCATATCCAGAATAATAACACTAGTAAAAAAATATAAATTCATAATATCATGTGTGCCTTTTACAAGAGACAAGTAACATTTACAATCCAAACAACCTAAAACAAAAGAAAAAATGCTGGAAGGGAAAAGATAACAACATCATAAATCCATAAATAATGCCTATATTCTACGTGATGCCTTGCTCCATGGCTGTAGCTCGATCCACTGTTGTGACCCTTGAATGGTTGTTGGCAGTTATACACCCAATCTCGTGCCGTTGGCGCCGCTGGTGTTGCTGATGGCTTCAAAGTTGCCATCTTTCTAAGAAATATCTAATGATGGCTAAAGAAACTTTCTACCAAACAGCCTCTCCATGGAGGTTCACCCATATTACCTAAAGACGAGAGTGGATATGTGAAAATACAGAAATTGATTATGTGGAGTGTGAATCATTAATCAATAGATTGCATCATAAGGGTGCGGGTCCAATTGATGGCGATGCAGCCAATACTAGCATAGGTAGTCTTCTACACCATGGAATAAATCCGGTCGTAACTTCCCATCTTATGGATGACGTTATATTGAATGATCCACATAACCTGACGGACAATCAAACGTAGATTATCCATCTTCCAAACACCGACATCTTGGAAAAAGATCTGCTGCAAAATCTTTGAGTCGGTCATGTCAAAATAATCCAAGTCTGCGTCCTTCATGGAGACCTCCAAAATCTCAGTGAGATCATTATAAGTCAACTCAATCAAGACACCCTTCACGTTCAGACGAATCAAAATATTGCCTCCATTGAAATTCGATGCCAACATGACATCGAAAAGGCACATGCAGCATGGGTAACATTCCCACTCAAAGGTCTCGATGTAGAGAATCGGTGCAAATACTACCGCGGTAAATATCTCTTCCAGCCCAATTGCAGCAAAACCTTCTGCTCATTTCGGTCCAGCAAAGTGGACTCTTGAGGGTTGAGACCATAATTGTGCAAGGAAAAACCGACAGTGCAAAAAGGTGTCTTGGGCTAAGAAATGGCCGGAGGAAGGAAATAGGGTTTAGATCGTGGTGGGGTGAGATCTAACATGCAAAACCAGCACGAGGGGGAGGCAAGGCTACTGCTCCTAGGGAAAATGGCATCACCTAGGGAAGGAATGAAAGAGAGAGACTGATACTTGGAGGAGGAGGAGGAGGATAAAGATTGGGTTCGGCTTGTTGAGGAAGGAGGAACGAAAGAAGTCAACTGGGAGAATTCAGACGTGACTTTTATAGGCCTGTTCTAGGTTCAAGTTGTGCCAAAACTCATTAACTGGTAGCCACTCTAGGTTTACCCTAGGTGGTCAACTGCTAGATGGGCTTTGGGCATTAATTGAACCTATACCCAATTAGGGTCGGATTAAATAATAATAATCGTTTCACGCCATCTCCTTCGATTCGACATGATGTGAAAAATTCCCATCCTCAACAGACGATGTCAAAGCCTATCGCTAGTCTCCAACCATGCTCCAGCAATTCACAGTAGTTTCAAAAAACTGCTGCGAACAACAATAATTCCAAAAACTCGAAAATATTCTAGCTACTATTTTGTAACAACCCGCTATTTTGGACTATTCGCATCCGCACATGTCGGACTTGAATAATTCAAAATACCGAATTGTTAATTTAAATTTGGCAAAACTGAACATATACAGTAAATAAAATAATCACAGATTACAGACACAGAGTAATAATTTGCAGCGGAAACAAAAGATAGTAGTTCATGAAGCTACTATATACATATCAGAGTAAAATAAGGTACAACAGATGTCTCGAATAAAATAATCAAATACAATATCAGAATACATCACTGGAATCAACTGAATATCTGAAAGCTGGATAGATAGCTGGATCTCAGGCGAAACTCCATCTCCAAAGGTGAGTCTCGAATACTGGTACACTTAGTCTGACCCGAGCGTAAAGCAAAACACAAAACACTCGAGTCAGGATTAACATTCTTATATCAATAAATCCAACTCAAGTGAAATAGCAACCGAAATACAAGTAACTCAAAGGATGTTTGGAATAACCATCCTTTAAGGATCCGTTAAACTATCTACTATGTAGTAGTGTACGATAAGTAGATAATGCGTATCAGTAATATAAGATATCAAAATAGTGTTAAGGCGTTACCATTATCCCCCTTAACACATTTTATATAAGCGTCATAGTCTATACAGCACTGTAAACTCCACCGTAAACTAGTGGGATATCAGAGAGTACTCCATAGGTATAACACAAAACAAATCGTAGTGGTCGCGTATATAGGGATACAAGTATGACAAGGCACATGAGGCAATACCCAAGGTAGTGAAACTACCGTTTGCCTGATCCGAACTGGTGAGAACGCATCGCCGCTGCGATCTCAACACCACGAAACAACACTCCCAAAATCAAGGGTGCACCAATAGACAACAAGTAATGAGTAGTTTTCGAAGAAGTGTGTTCGCTCGAGGTAGCTAACCCCCATTTGGCCCGGCACGGCTCCTGTTTTAGTCATTTCCAATTTGACATAAGTGTCAAGGCTATCCATTATCGTTCTCTTTCTTCAGTCATCACGTACATCATTCCAACCACTTCATTCTGGATCACACTTCGCGCATAGTTATTAAAGTGGTTTTCGGTTTAGACAGAGAGTATGTCCCTAACCGATTCCGGTCTCTTTAATAACTTTCGTAATTATTACACCGATTGGTCGTTTATTTATTTCAAAACCAAATCAATTTCAATCTCAATTAGGATTTGTAAACCAACATTTCATTTGTCTTTCTAAATCAATTTCCATAATTTACGTTTCAAAACTTCCACATTCATAATTTCAAAATCTTATAATTCAATTTCTATTTCTATTTAAAACAATTCAAATATTGATTCAAGTTCGTATATAAGTTTCATTCCGAAATCATTTAAATTAATTTAATTAATCGTTCAAATCAATTTAAATCCATTGATCAATTTTATTCAATGTTCATTAAGTAAATTTGTCATTCAAAACAATTTCTATTTAATTTCCAATTCATTAAATCAATTACTTAAGTTCAACTTCATTAAATCAAAACTTACAATTTTGAATTAAATTAAATTCATCAAATCAAATTCTTTACATTTCAAGTCTTACATTAATTTCAATAAAACACATTTTATTTTTTGTTAAAGAAATTCAATTTCACTTATTTATTTACTTAGTTACAATTTCAAAACTCAATTAATAAAGAAACTTAATTTCAATTATTCAAGAAGTTCAATTTCACTTAATAAAGAATTCAATTGTATTTGACTATTAAATAATTCAATCTTATTTAATTATTAAATAATTTCAAAACTTAATTATTAATAATTCCAAATTTAATTATTAAATAATTAATTTTAAAACAACATTCTTTCAACAACTACCATGTTAATATTTTGTTTCGGATTATTACATATTAACATTTTCCTTTCATAAAAATTCGAATTCCAACTTCATTTTAAACCCTTATTATTTATTCAAATAAAATCTTTATTTTATTTTTAAATCAAAATTATTGACCAATCGGGTTTTATCTAATTCTCTATCCTAGGTCAAAGTTTAATTTGGGTATTTATCATTTCAACTCGATTCCAATTCAATTAAAAATCAAAACATAGCAAAGGGAACTTGCAGTGTGATAACTGGGATGGTGTCAAAGTAAATAAACAAGCAATAACAACAATCAATAACAATCCAATAGTTAATTCAAATAATCTCGAAATAATCGTATTAATCCACATTGTTGTTTGTGCAAATTAATATAATTTTTTCTAGAATCTACACTATCATTTCATGTAGATTAAAGATTATTACACTGATATTAATACGGTTCTTCATTTGATATCTATTATCCAATTTCATACTACAACAATTTTAAGCAACAAACATTTAAATGGTTCAAGGTGTATTTTACCAATTCTACGTCAATTAATTCAACATTTTAAAGGGTCATATTATGCAAATGTCATCTAATCAAATTTTACATATATCCAATCTAACTATCCTACGTCAATTTCAATTTCAAATTATTGATCATTTACTACATTAACAATTTAACATCCAATATCAACATCAAACAATCAATCATTTATCAACCAAACTGGATTATCATTGTATAAATAACAGATAAGGGTGTCAGTTGCCACAGGTGAACCGATACAGGTAATAACATATATAACAGTGTAAATAACTAGCAGCAGCATATTTCAATTGTCGTTTCAATTGAAATCAAATTTAATAAATAAAAGAA
Source organism: Allium fistulosum (assembly GCA_030737815.1). Taxonomy (NCBI): domain Eukaryota; kingdom Viridiplantae; phylum Streptophyta; class Magnoliopsida; order Asparagales; family Amaryllidaceae; genus Allium; species Allium fistulosum. The sequence continues at coordinate 16,355,143 of JASFAW010000014.1, forward strand.
CATTAATCATGAGTGATTACTCACCTTTTGAGGCTAGGGAGTGAGAATAGACAACGAAGTTGAGTTACGAATTGCAAGCACGACTTCCGGAATAAACTAGATTGGCACGAATGGACGAGCAAAGCTGTTAAATAGGAATTGCCGAAATCAAATCAAAACATTCAACATAGCAACAATTACAAAACATGTCCTGCGTCAAAGTTTAACAATATAATTCTATGTGCTACCAATATCGAAATGGTCTGAAATTTGGTATGAATAAAGATCAAACTTGTATTTCAAACTGCAAAAGAATCACTTGATTTGGACAAGAGACGAGAAAAGTTACGATGTCACGAACATAGACTCAGGCCATGTTGCGACTGTCAAATGTTCAGGTCTGAAAATCCCTCTGGGTCTGACTTTCAGGTAAGAATCAGAGGACTGAACCACCTCGTATGAAGCTAAAATTTTATATACAGAAAGTAGAAAACTTTATCTTTTAAACAAAAAGAGAATCACTGTATTCCGACGTAAGACAGAAGAGATACGATGCGTCAAACATGAACTCAGGTCGTGTTTGCAGTAGTGTAAAATAATTTCAAGTGCAAAAGAACAGCTGCCTGGGTCAAACTTCCAGATCCTCGACCACTAATCAAACGATGTCGGATTTTGCTGAAATTTGACATGCATAAATTAGGTAACTTCGACTCTTTTATAAAAATAGATTCAACCCATTCCGATAAAACATGAGTGAGATATGATATCGTGAACATGAAGTCTAATTGCTGTTCAGAAGAAAAAAACATGCAAACAAGTGCAAAATTAGTTTGGTTGCAACTTTCAGGTATAAAACAGAGGACATTAGTTTATAGTATAAAATACCCATATCTACCAATTTGTAAACCTCACATAAATAAGATATTATCATAATGCCAATATAGTATAGCTTACATACATAGATAAAACATAACCTGAGGATATAATCAATTATATACATAATATAAGAATATAAAACTATACAGATATAGTTACAAAAATCGATTAATAATATATGCATATATATATAAACAACGTATTGCTATCACACAACTATATATATACACATACATACAGCAGAAAAAAAGAAAGGAAAAAAAAGAGAAAAAAAGTAAATATATAGAGTGACATGCATTCTGTAACTAAAATATTATGAAATCGATATAGCTATCAATATATAAAACTCTATATAGACATATTACTCTATAATGTAAACTGTAAACCCAGACACAAATAACTTTGAAAACATATATTGTTTAAACTAATTAAAATACTTATATAACACAGTAACCTTATATATATATACTTACGTTTTTTTAGATACTAACATATATAACTAACAAATACATATATACAAACATATCAAAGATATGAATATACTCACTGACCCCATTTTCTAGATCACATAATATATAAAATCAATCATATACAGCCTTGATATCTAAAACAGCAAATACAACCTTTAAACTTACTCATATATAAAATAGATATCTCACATTTCCAATACACAGATCTATATATGTACTACAAATAATATATTACCTTTAGAGTTTTAATATATATGCACGCATACATCTATATGTAATAGCCGCAAGTTGGTCATGCTAACGGAAGAGTTGGAGGGGTCCGATGAGATTGGAGATGATGGTGGGTCGGGTTCTGGAAGTGGGCTCGGCTGGTGGTTTGCGAAGGGATGAGGGAAAGTCGGGTTGAGGCGGTCGGGTAGGAAGATGGTGATGGCCTCGGTGGTGAGGTGGCGGCAAAGGGAAGTGAAAGGTGGCTGCTGATACTTTAGTGCGAGGCGAGGTCCGGGTCGGTGGTTGTTGCGGTGCTCGCATGGTGGTTGCTGACGTTAGGGAGGGAGCTGGCGGCTACTGGTGACGGGAAGGAGTGTGTGTGGAGGTGGAAGGGTTTTAGAGGAGAAGGAGGCCCGGCTTTGGAGAAGATGAAGAGTAGGGAGGATGAGGCCGAGTCATGTAGCGGCGGAGGCGGGGTTATGGCACTTGCGTGGTGCTTTGATGGAGGCTACAGGAAATAGAGGGAGAGAGAGATAAGAGGAGGTGAGACATGCGAAATATATTATTTTTTGTTCTTTTTTTTTTAAGTCTGAAGCTTCTTTGGGTTAAATGCTGAAGGGGTGTGTTAAAGGAGGCTCGTTAAAAGTAAATGAATGAACATGCAATGATATATTGGGAATCGGTGGAATATTGAAAGTCCCGCACGCGAATTCAGGTAGAAATAAGCAAATGACTGTTGGATTTGTATGGTTGAAAATAACAAGTCACAAAGACACCAACAAGTTAGAATTTGGTACCGTTACGATTAATTGTTTTATCGATTTCATCGAGTACCGAACAGCAAAACACACAAACGAATATACTGCAGAGATCAATACGACGAGATGATCAAAACGGTATAAAGATATCAGTGGTACGATCGAATTATAAAAATTCGAATTTTCTACTAGCGGAAAATGCAACAAAAACGCAGAAAAATAAGATCGACGGAGCTAAAGAAGTCCGAATTTGGCAAAACGAAAAATGAAGTTTGCTCAGAAAATGGTTTAGAATTTTTCTATGTAAAAATATTTTGGTTCCGTAAACATTTTATTTTCATCGCTTTTTAATTGATTAAATTGAAGTAAATTTACGCGCGAAATAAACTTTCATATTTTCGGACGAAAATTTACCAGTTGCTATGTTTAACTAGACGCATTCCAAATATCAAATTTATATTTCAAAATTTTATCGTTTAAAATTTCACAAAATTTCAACTAATTACGATATTAAAACAGTTAAAATTTACGGGTCGTTACACTCTCCCCCACTCAAAACTTTTCGTCCCCGAAAAGGAAGGAGGTAGGAGAATAGAAACAACCAGAAAGAAAATAGATTAAAAGACAAGATAAAACAATTAAACCATATAATTTCAAATTAAACTAATTAATATTTAACAATTTGGTTTAATCCACTTGGTTTCACTTAAGTTAAATCAATCTATCTATTTTTAAATTCATTATCTTACTATCTAGTCAACCTCAATTAACAATTTCTAAATCATCAATTTGTATAATCATTTATTGTACTCATATTTTATTCAACAGATTTAATTATTTTATTCCGAATTATTATTAAGTTTATTCTACTTAATATATCTTATTATATATATTTAAACCATATAAATTTCAATTTATATTAATTTATATTTAATAATTGGTTTAAATTTAGGGTATTTCCATAAGTTGATCTAATTCCAATTTGTTAACTCTTTCAGAACAAAATTTATTATATTCATCTCATTCAATTTACTTATTATTCTATCATCTTTATTAGCATTTCTTTTATAATTAAGATCTAAGTGTATAACATTTATTATAAAAACTCAAAATTTATTTATCAAATCATTTTATATTGTATATTATCCAATTACATTTTAACTTCTGAATAATTTAGGTAAGTTATATTGAAATGCAATTTAGTACTATACAAATAAAATTTTCAAATTCAATTATTTCAAGTTTAAATATTTATCCAAAATTTAGCTTTATTTATAATTGAAAACATCCTTTAACATAATTTTAAGAATTAACTTTCCATTTAATTTCAAACCCTTTAGAGATAATTATGTATATACTATATATATTAAATCAAATTAAATTTTAAAATAATATTCCCATATATATATATATATAAATCAAGTCATACTTAAGAAATTCAAATTAAAATATTTCCCAAACAAAACCGTAGCAAAGCTACAGAATGGTTTCTCCACTTCGAAACTCGAAAATAAATGTCGATGATGCGGCCGCCATCACCGAAATTATTTTCTAGCGACAAAGAGAAGAGCACTGATTTAAACATCTAAAATTTCTTTGAAATGATTTCTATTCAAAAATACTTTTAATAATATACCTTTAAAACTTTAAAACCAAAGTTTGAAATTTTCAAAAATTAAATTCTCAAATTCTTACTTTAAATTCATTTAAATTTCCAAATCAAATTATAAACCTAGTTTATAATTCCATTTATTCATAAGTTGGTAAATCAATGGTTTACAAAACACCAAATGAAAATCAAGTAATATCATTTCTGACAACAAATTCATTAACAATTTAATTTCAGAAAAATTTACTTATATAATATAATCAGTCAAAATTATCTTATTTATCAAATTTGAAAACAATATTGTGTCAGTTTGCTCTGCTCAAGTGTTTTGGAAATTCTATCGATAGCGTTGATCAGACGAATCGATCGAAAACCCAAATCAACATCAACAACTCAAACAACACAATGTATAAAACATTTTTAATATTTATTTACAAATACACTTCCTCGCTCGACGATACAAGAATGGATTCTAAAGCAAGGATATAGATTCAAATTTGATGGACTCAAATCAAAGAGAATTTTGATTCGAAGATAGGTTCGAAACAAGGATAAGATGATTAAATAACGAAATAGGAAGATGGATAGTTTATATAAATCGCGGGCAACCTTAACCGGGTCAACCGTGACTTCAAGAATAAGATCAATGCAGAATTCCGAGGAAAATCGACATTTGATCTCAAGAAATAGAATTCAGGTATAGCGGGAAATAGATAGCATCGTAAACCGAGGATACAGAAATCTCCGGTAAATCAATGCCTATTGTAAAGGAGTTTCACCACTTTACAAATCATTCGAAGATTGGCGAGACCGCCGACTCATTATAAGGATCATTCGAAGTGGAGTTATGGGATACTCCAGAATTAAAAGAAGACGAATAGTGAGGGACAAGAATGAATTTCGAAACCGAGGGAACGTTCCAAAATTCAAAGGAATCAAGTCAAAAGGAAGAGATTGAATCTCGAATGAGAGTGATTCTGTAAATATATTTACCCTATATGCTGAGTTTTGCATAGAGCTACCAAAGCTCTGATACCAACTGTAACGACCCGCTATTTTGGACTATTCGCATCCGCACATGTCAGACTTGAATAATTCAAAATACCGAATTGTTAATTTAAATTTGGCAAAACTGAACATATACAGTAAATAAAATAATCACAGACATAGAGTAATAATTTGCAGTAGAAACAAAAGATAGTAGTTCATGAAGCTACTATATACATATCAGAGTAAAATAAGGTACAACAGATGTCTCGAATACAATAATCAAATACAATATCAGAATACATCACTGGAATCAACTGAATATCTGAAAGCTGGATAGATAGCTGGATCTCAAGCGAAACTCCATCTCCAAAGGTGAGTCTCGAATACTGGTACACTCAGTCTGACCCGATCGTAAAGGAAAACACAAAACACTCGAGTCAGGATTAACATTCTTATATCAATAAATCCAACTCAAGTGAAATAGCAACCGAAATACAAGTAACTCAAAGGATGTCTGGAATAACCATCCTTTAAGGATCCGTTAAACTATCTACTATGTAGTAGTGTACGATAAGTAGATAATGCCTATCAGTAATATAAGATATCAAAATAGTGTTAAGGCGTTACCATTATCCCCCTTAACACATTTTATATAAGCGTCATAGTCTATACAGCACTGTAACTCCACCGTAAACTAGTGGGATATCAGGGAGTACTCCATAGGTATAACACAAAACAAATCGTAGTGGTCGCGTATATAGGGATACAAGTATGACAAGGCACATGAGGCAATACCCAAGGTAGTGAAACTACCGTTTTCCTGATCCGGACTAGTGAGAACGCATCGCCGCAGCGATCGCAACACCGCAAAACAACACTCCCAAAATCAAGGATGCACCAATCGACAACAAGTAATGAGTAGTTTTCGAAGAAGTGTGTTCGCTCGAGGTAGCTAACCCCCATTTGGCCCGGCACGGCTCCTGTTTTAGTCATTTCCAATTTGACATAAGTGTCAAGGCTATCCATTATCGTTCTCTTTCTTCAGTCATCACGTACATCATTCCAACCACTTCATTCTGGATCACACTCCGCGCATAGTTATTAAAGTGGTTTTCGGTTTAGACAGAGAGTATGTCCCTAACCGATTCCGGTCTCTTTAATAACTTTCGTAATTATTACACCGATTGGTCGTTTATTTATTTCAAAACCAAATCAATTTCAATCTCAATTAGGATTTGTAAACCAACATTTCATTTGTCTTTCTAAATCAATTTCCATAATTTACGTTTCAAAACTTCCACATTCATAATTTCAAAATCTTATAATTCAATTTCAGATTCTATTTAAAACAATTCAAATATTGATTCAAGTTCGTATATAAGTTTCATTCCGAAATCATTTAAATTAATTTAATTAATCATTCAAATCAATTTAAATCCATTGATCAATTTTATTCAATGTTCATTAAGTAAATTTGTTATTCAAAACAATTTCTATTTAATTTCCAATTCATTAAATCAATTACTTAAGTTCAACTTCATTAAATCAAAACTTACAATTTTGAATTAAATTAAATTCATCAAATCAAATTCTTTACATTTCAAGTCTTACATTAATTTCAATAAAACACATTTTATTTTTTGTTAAAGAAATTCAATTTCACTTATTTATTTACTTAGTTACAATTTCAAAACTCAATTAATAAAGAAACTTAATTTCACTTATTCAAGAAGTTTAATTTCACTTAATAAAGAATTCAATTGTATTTGACTATTAAATAATTCAATCTTATTTAATTATTAAATAATTTCAAAACTTAATTATTAATAATTCCAAATTTAATTATTAAATAATTAATTTTAAAACAACATTCTTTCAACAACTACTATGTTAATATTTTGTTTCGGATTATTACATATTAACATTTTCCTTTCATAAAAATTCGAATTCCAACTTCATTTTAAACCCTTATTATTTATTCAAATAAAATCTTTATTTTATTTTTAAATCAAAATTATTGACCAATCGGGTTTTATCTAATTCTCTATCCTAGGTCAAAGTTTAATTTGGGTATTTATCATTTCAACCCGATTCCAATTCAATTAAAAATCAAAACATAGCAAAGGGAACTTGCAGTGTGATAACTGGGATGGTGTCAAAGTAAATAAACAAGCAATAACAACAATCAATAACAATCCAATAGTTAATTCAAATAATCCCGAAATAATCGTATTAATCCACATTGTTGTTTGTGCAAATTAATATAATTATTTCTAGAATCTACACTATCATTTTATGTAGATTAAAGATTATTACACTAATATTAATATGGTTCTTCATTTGATATCTATTATCCAATTTCATACTACAACAATTTTAAGCAACAAACATTTAATTGGTTCAAGGTGTATTTTACCAATTCTACGTCAATTAATTCAACATTTTAAAGGGTCATATTATGCAAATGTCATCTAATCAAATTTTACATATATCCAATCTAACTATCCTACGTCAATTTCAATTTCAAATTATTGATCATTTACTACATTAACAATTTAACGTCCAATATCAACATCAAACAATCAATCATTTATAAACCAAACTGGATTATCATTGTATAAATAACAGATAAGGGTGTTAGTTGCCATAGGTGAACTGATACAGGTAATAGCATATATAACAGTGTAAATAACTAACAGCAGCATATTTCAATTGTCGTTTCAATTGAAATCAAATTTAATAAATAAAAGAACATTAATCGTGAGTGATTACTCACCTTTTGAGGCTAGGGAGTGAGAATAGACAATGAAGTTGAGTTACGAATTGCAAGCACGAATTCCGGAATAAACTAGATTGGCACGAATGGACGAGCAAAGCTGTTAAATAGGAATTGCCGAAATCAAATCAAAACATTCAACATAGCAACAATTACAAAACATGTCCTGCGTCAAAGTTTAACAATATAATTCTATGTGCTACCGAGATCGAAATGGTCTGAAATTTGGTATGAATAAAGATCAAAACTTGTATTTCAAACTGCAAAAGAATCACTTGATTTGGACAAGAGACGAGAAAGGTTACGATGTCACGAACATAGACTCAGGCCATGTTGTGACTGTCAAATGTTCAGGTCTGAAAACCCCTCTGGGTCTGACTTTCAGGTAAGAAACAGACTGAACCACCTCGTATGAAGCTAAAATTTTATATACAGAAAGTAGAAAACTTTATCTTTTAAAAAAAAAGAGAATCACTGTATTCCAACGTAAGACAGAAGAGATACGATGCGTCAAACATGAACTCGGGTCGTGTTTGCAGCAGTGTAAAATAATTTCAAGTACAAAAGAACAGCTGCCTGGGTCAAACTTCCAGATCCTCGACCACTAATCAAACGATGTCGGATTTTGCTGAAATTTGACATGCATAAACTAGGTAACTTCGACTCTTTTATAAAAATAGAATCAACACATTCCGATAAAACACGAGTGAGATATGATATCGTGAACATGAAGTCTAACTGCTGTTCAGAAAAAAAAAACATGCAAACAAGTGCAAAATCAGTTTGGTTGCAATTTTCAGGTATAAAACAGAGGACATTAGTTTATAGTATAAAATACCCATATCTACCAATTTATAAACCTCACATAAATAAGATATTATCATAATGCCAATATAGTATAGCTTACATACATAAATAAAATATAACCTGAGGATATAATCAATTATATACATAATATAAGAATATAAAACTATATAGATATAGTTACAAAAATCGATTAACAGTGTATGCATATATATATATATATAAACAACATATTGCTATTACACAACTATATATATATACATACATACAGCAGAAAAAAAGAAAGAGAAAAAAAGTAAATATATAGACTGACATGCATTCTGTAACTAAAATATTAAGAAATTTATATAGCTATCAATATATAAAACTCTATATAGACATATTACTCTATAATGTAAACTGTAAACCCAGACACAAATAACTTTGAAAACATATATTGTTGAAACTAATTAAAATACTTATATAACACAGTAACCTTATATATATATATATATATAGACTTACATTTTTTTTATATATATACTAACATATATAACTAACAAATACATATATACAAACATATCAAAGATATGAATATACTCACTGACCCCATTTTTCTGATCACATAATATATAAAATCAATCATATACAGCCTTGATATCTAAAACAGCAAATACAACCTTTAAACTTACTCATATATAAAATAGATATCTCAGATCTATATATGTACTACAAATAATATATTACCTTTAGAGTTTTAATATATATGCACGCATACATCTATATGTAATAGCCACAAGTTGGTCATGCTCACGGAAGAGTTGGAGGGGTCCGATGAGGTTGGAGATGATGGTGGGTCGGGTTCTAGAAGTGGGCTCGGCTGGTGGTTTGCGAAGGGATAAGGGAAAGTCGGGTTGAGGCGGTGGTCGGGTAGGAAGATGGTGATGGCCTCGGTGGTGAGGTGGCGGCAAAGGGAAGTGAAAGGTGGCTGTTGATACTTTAGTGCGAGGCGAGGTCCGGGTCGGTGGTTGTTGCGGTGCTCGCGTGGTGGTTGCTGACGTCAGGGGGGAGCTGGCGGCTACTGGTGACGGGAAGGAGTGTGTGTGGAGGTGGAAGGGTTTTAGAGGAGAAGGAGGCACGGCTTTGGAGAAGATGAAGAGTAGGGAGGATGAGGCCGAGTCAGGTAGCGGCGGAGGCGGGGTTATGGCACTTGCGTGGTGCTTTGATGGAGGCTATAGGAAATAGAGGGAGAGAGAGATAAGAGGAGGTGAGACATGCGAAATATTTTATTTTTTGTTCTCTTTTTTTTAAGTCTGAAGCTTCTTTAGGTTAAATGCTGAAGGGGTGTGTTAAAGGAGGCTCGTTAAAAGTAAATGAATGAACAGGCAATGCTATATTGGGAACCGGTGGAATATTGAAAGTCCCACACGCGAATTCAGGTAGAAATAAGCAAATGACTATTGGATTTGTATGGTTGAAAATAACAAGTCACAGAGACACCAACAAGTTAGAATTTGGTACCGTTACGATTAATCGTTTTATCGATTTCATCGAGTACCGAACAGCAAAACACACAAACGAATATACTGCGGAGATCAATACGACGAGATGATCAAAACGGTATAAAGATATCAGTGGTACGATCGAATTATAAAAATTCGAATTTTCTACTAGCGGAAAATGCAACAAAAACGCAGAAAAATAAGATCGACGGAGCTAAAGAAGTCCGAATTTGGAAAAACGAAAAATGACGTTTGCTCAGAAAATGGCTTAGAATTTTTCTATGTAAAAATATTTAGGTTCCGAAAACATTTTATTTTCATCACTTTTTAACTGATTAAATTGAAGTAAATTTACGCGCGAAATAAACTTTCATATTTTCGGACGAAAATTTACCAGTTGCTATGTTTAACTAGACGCATTCCAAATATCAAATTTATATTTCAAAATTTTATCATTTAAAATTTCACAAAATTTCAACTAATTACGATATTAAAACAGTTAAAATTTACGGGTCGTTACATATTTCCCGCATACTTCGCATGGAAATATTTCTTCCAATAGCCGGTGGTACAACAACACTTCAAACTACATACCCTAATAAAATCGAATGTCATTCCTATTTTATATATATCTTAAAGAGAGAAGATTTTAAAAACCTCGATTTTATAAACCAAAAAAATTACTGAGCTAAATATACGCTCCTTTATACTTGTTTTTAAATAATAGAAACTACTTTATACCAAAACTTCCCTTAAAAATCAAACTTATATATATAAATATTTCAGGATTTCCAAAAATCTTTTTCTTTAAAACGCAAATTTCCCCAATTGGAAGCTATTTCCTTGCCAAAACTCAAAATCAAGCCTTTACTAATATATACATATAAATATTTAAGGATTTAAAAAATTAATCTTTTATAAGCTAAAAATTTCTTAACATGACCAACGTAGTAATATACGTGTTTCTTTGAAAATTAAAATTTCAAAACTTTCCCAAAAGAAAATTTCCAAAATAAATCCTTTGAAAAACCTTTTTTCTAAAATCTAAGGCGTTTTCAAAATGTACTTTATGGAGACTCTCTCATAGGTTTAAAACTAAGGAATTAACATTAATTCTCTAAAAAATCTGGTTTGCTATCAAAGAGGTGATCAATGAATGCATCTTAGCAAAAACTGGCCTCCGAACAATTGTAACATACAGACTTTAATTTCCCACCCATTTGGGATAAATGTGTGTCTCCGATTGGAACTCATCATAAAAATCAAAAATCATAAGGCTAGAATCTTAACCATTGAGTTGAACACTTCCAGTCTCCGGGATTCTGCCATATGTCGTACTCATGGTCTTTATCAACGGCACCTTACGCATCACCAGCACTCTGTGAGGTACTTTGGAGTCGACATGAATCTTAACCCTAAGATATTTTCAACCCATAGTTTCTTTGCCCATTCCTTCGGAGTGGAACTACAACTACTTCGATAGTCGGATTCTTAGGATCTAATGTAAAAATATAATAATACTAGACAGGAAAGTATGAATGCGTTCACTTAATTTATCCTAATTCTTCTAATCTACTAACCTAGGTTTTGATACCAAATGTAACAATGAATACCTTATTGAGCCTAAATTTCGAAAAAAATTGAAACCCGAGTCCATCAAAGCACAGCTCGTTGAATTTGGTGCTTACAAATAAGCATGAGCATTATCAGAGATTAATATAAATCTAAACTTATAGGGGAAATAATAATAGGATAAGAATACTGATTATGACTACTACCTTAGAATAATGGTATTCCTTGGATAGCAAATTGTCACATTAGCATCGAACATGAGAGAAAAGAAGACTTCTCCTACGACTAAACACATCCAGCTCCAGTGACCTATTCCTCTAAATCTATCATGTGGGTTGTAATCAGAAGGGGGTTAGAACAACATTCTGGTGACTGGAAAATCTGTAAACTGTCAATAACATAAACTTATGTCGATTGGTTTCCATTCAAATTTTATGTCTATTAAGGTTAGCAATTCTAGTCTAATCTTGTATTGCATACATGATTACTTAACTACCCATTCCCAAGATTCAAAATACTGATAAAGCCTTATCAACCGGCCAATACTTCCATGCCCATTTGCCACTTAATACTTCTAAATATGAAGCGGGCTTCTACTATCACCGCGTAATACTTTTAAAAGAGAAATAGCCAAACTTTACCATTTAAGATCTCAATCAAGATAGACTACGTCAATTAAGACCTATTCCAAGGTGGAATTCTAGCATCATTATTATTGGTCTATTGGGCCGAACTACAAAGACCTTTGACCACTATATCTGGCCTTATAATTAATAGCCTCACCATTAGCGCCTCTATCATTATTAAAGTCTTTGAAATGCGAGAAACTGTACCCAAGCAATTTAATACCTCATTAATAAGGACTAGGCAAGCCTCTGACCATTTAACACATATTTATAAGTAGGCCTTTGCCATTTAATATGTAACTCCAAGGCGGACTCCATAATGGTACTATCTAACTGATATTGCATGGAAATCTCATTGGGTTACTTAATGCTTCTTTTATAGGAAAGGGGAGGACCTTACAGCAGCTTAATACCTCAAACCTGAAGCGAACCTCTCCTGAGATATACAATATCACTCTTATAAATATGAAATATCATTAGATTACTTCTTTCACTAGGGAGCCCTAAGATAGCCACTTAATACCTCAACACTGAAGTAAATCTTTTTTATAGATATCCCTTACCACTCCTAATTCTAGATTTGGACAATTAATACTTTTCAATTAAGAAAGTAGGTCTAATCTCTCATGTCGTATCAAATCCTAGGATTAGTGATATCTCACATTAGTAGTAAGTGCACCCGATTCCTGGTGGCCTCAAAGTGAAGGGAAGTCTTCCATCGAGTGACTTCACTAACCTCACATCATTAACCTACTAAGTTGAATTAACCATCCTAAGTCTTTACTTATACTATCTTAGGTTGACATTGGACTTAGCTTACTAATTCCCTTCTTATTTAAGGCAATAAGATTTACCTTAAATATTTATCTACCCATAAATCCCTCTTTAATGCTCATAAATGTCAATTTCTCCATAAAATCCTAACGGACATTTCCAAAGACATTAATGTATAATTACTAATTTCAAGTTAGTAACATTTTTATATCTATTCCATTTTATCAGTCATATTAATCCATTTGTTTCTGTTAATTATAACCTTAATTTAATACTATCCATTATTTCTCATTAGTTGCCCATTAATTAGATTACAATCTTTCATTTCCTATTAATTAATTAATAGGAATTACTAATTTATATTCTATTAGTATGAATTTCTACCTTTTCTAATTCTAACTATTTGCTTCCCAAAATATAATAATAACTGACGAACGTTACATATAAATAACACACGAGTAAATGTTGTTCTTCGTTATTAAAGCAATAAATACGCACAAACTTCCTAATAAAACTAATAATCGTAACCAAATATATTTTAGTCATAAATATATAACTTGAATATGTTTTCCATATTTAATTTGCTGGAATTAAATTCCTTAGGAAGATTTTCAGCTATGATTTCCATAAATTGGTTTAACACAAAAAGGAAAGATCGACTCTATTTGAAATTACAAGGCATGGATAATTTCGTATGCCTTGTCAAATCAGAAGTTGCCCTTTTGAATGAAAGTGGAAAGGTAAACAAATTTATAAAAATCAAATGGATGTTCTTCCTATAAATAAACTATGGAAATTCTATAACATAGCACAAATTGGGCAATAATCCAAAAATCATGTTTTACATCCAAGTATAGATTTGGAATAAAAATAAACAACATTCAAATTCTAAAATCTTTAGGACTGATTCCCAAATCTACACGTAAATATATTTCAAATTAGCTCTAAAACAAGATTGTGTACGCAATAGTTTTCTACACTAATTTAAGCCTAAAATTCAAAAATGAAACTGATTTAGGCATAAAAATCAAACGTGCTCCAATAGGATATATTTAAAATCATAAATAATATATAAACTTTCTCACTCGCCTTTTAAAAGCGATCCAAATTTGCAAAGCTGAAGTAGAACCTTAAATTCATCTCGAAATCCTTTTTAATACAAGAAATATGTATAAAACGGGTATATACATATATTATATCTACAAAGAGATTTGGGATTGGAAGAGAAAATAGATACAAATATACAAATATATAATTATGGAAAATAGGCACAAGGACAAACTCTGAAAAAAATTAGGCTGAAGGACAACAAGTTTCATTTCCTGGCTGAAGGACAAACTTTGAAAAAAAATTAGGCCAAAGGGCAATGCTGGTTATAACTAGCATTTTGTATAGCATAAAAACGAATATAATGCTAGTTATAACTATCATTTTGTATGGTGTAAAAAATGAGTATAATGCTAGTTAACTAGCATTGTCCTTCACCCTGATTTTTTTTCAAAGTTTGTCCTTCAGCCTAAAAATGAAACTTGGTGTCTTTCAACCTAATTTTTTTCCGAAGTTTGTCCTTCTCCCTAATTCCTTCTATATAAATTATCTCAAATATGAATATAGTTGATTCTCTTATCTTCTCCATTTTATTAGATGTCTATTATTATCCAGTTTGTTTAAATATAGATATAAATATCTTATTTTTATAATTTAGAAAGAAAATGAAGAAGAAAAAATGGCAGAACTTCATTGCTCTATTCAGAAAAATATAAGAAGAGAAGGGAGGGTTGGGCCTGAAATTATAGGCGCTAGAATCAACCAGTTCTGTTAGATCAAAATATAATAGATCCGGGCCATTGAACTAGGGAAACCCTAGCCGCCGCCTTAAGAGCGATCGACCGCCTCCTAATGGTGGTCGACCGCCCCAGGTCGGCTGGTATACTAAGCAGGTCAACCCGTGGGCCCTATTTAATTAAATAAAAACATTATTTTCTTAAACTAATTGTCTTCGTTTCGAATTCGTTTTTCATCAGTAACTTCTTCGTTTGTACTCCGATTGCAAAACTCCAAATATGAAAGTTGCTCATAATTTTGCCATGAACGCAATGATATAAGTTTCATGGTCAAATTCCATTATACACACAAATTCTATTTTTAGAGCCTAATTAATTAGTTAACTAACTAATTAAATAACTAAAGCCAAATTACGGGATGCTACAGATACAAAGAATATAAAATATTTTATTATAATTTTATATTATTAAATTAACTACATTCATAGATATACATACATACATACATACATATATATATATTAGCCAAAAATCATTAAAATAATATTAAAAATAATTTTGTAACATATTATTCAAAATTAAAATTTTATGAACCTTAAATATGATATTATAATTTTGTGAGTCAAAATTATATTTAATAATTTTGGGTCATGAAAAAATTCCTTAATTTTATGAGTGAAAATTATATTTAATAAATTAATTTTTCCCACATTTTTAAATAATTTTTTTAAAAATAATAATTTTATTTTTAAATTCTATAATTTTGGCCTAGAGATAATATGACGATGAAGAAATTTTATAAAAATTAAAATATAATTTTTTGAAACATACATTATTTCAAATAAATTATTTAACTTATATTTCGATTTATATAATATTAAAAATAGTAAATAATTATTAAAAAATATTTTTCTATTACCCAAAAGTATATTTAGTATAAATTTTCATATATAAAATATAAGAGTAATTTTTAACATGATATGATGACATGATTAGTTATAGGACATTTAATTTATGTAATATGATATATATTAGTATAAATATAGTTAATTATAAATTTATAAAAAAATTAAAAGTACATTAATTTGGCTGTGTATGCATAAAACCTATATAATTTTTTTCAAATTATACATACATAAATATAACCATTCAATATGTGACAACATTCATATATATTGGAATCTCACCTAACTAACAATATAATTGTAATATATATAAACAAGCAATATAATATTACACATAAATTATAAGTTGTTTAAAATAATAAAACATACGGAAACCTATGTCTTGAAGTGCACCTTGCTATGATGAATGTTCCTTCTTAGAACTCTTCTCATTTTGGTAGACTGCTAATTTTGAATTGCAAACTATTGACTATCCAATAGTTATTGATTTGAGATTGATTTGAGATGAACTTTGATGGAGCTATTGTGTAGGTGAGATCGGCCAACAAAGAGATGAATTGGCAGCTAAAAAAGATTTATATGCATTATGGTTAGGAGTTCTTTTATAGTGAAAGAAATAGAGAGAAAGGTGGATCACATCTCTTACCAGTCTTCATAGATCTAAGCCATCCATCTAAAAGACTTCTAGCCCATTTTTTAGCCTTCCCCTACGTCCTTTTGGTCAAAATTTCCAGCCCCTTTCATAGGCTTTAAAACCATTTTAAGCCTAAATAAATATTATTAATCAAATCTAATTTAGTTGCTTATCGGATATCCCATATCGATCGAAATGAATTATAAGTTTTATAAACAAGTCTTGTAAATCGATTAGAATTTTATTAATAAATTGGAATTTGTTATTGATGTTTATTTTAAAAGTGCTTTGATATTTTAAATAGTTATTTAACCATATTTTGAAAATTATTATTATATAAATAAATATATATATATATAATTTAAAAGCAAGTAATTGGAATTTATTTATAAATACTCTCAAGATTGTGAACCGGATTTTATTAAATGGATGTGGTTGTATAAGTGAAATGTTATAATAGGAATTCTGGGAAACTTAAGAAAATTTCCAAAATGCTAGATACGGGAACTTTGAAAGTAGACCTGAATTCATAAAAAGAAGTTAAAAATTTATAGTTTGATTATAATTAAGTATAATCAAGTTTGTTGGAAATTGTAGAAAGGAATTAATTAAGTTTCAAAGATTTATGAAATAGGATATGAAATATTTCCTAAGTTTGGAGATAAAAGAAATCTTTGAGAATATGTTATAAGTATTTTTCCTAAATATTGAAAAGGGGTTTTCGGAAATACTTTAAATGTGGAATGAATAGTATTGAAATATTTTTCTAGGAGTTATAAATTGAATTTGGAGATATCTCTAAGTGTCGATATGGGTTGGGATATCCTGTTATGGATTTAAGGAATTGAAATGATTTCCAAATATTGAATTATTGAAAGAGTTTGAATATATATATATATATATATTTGTAAAGATATTTTAAAATGAATATTTTGGAAAATTTATAATATGGGCCTAGTGACTGCTTATGTGTGTTATTTGATAGTTAAATAACCGACTATCAAAATCTGGCCAAATTCGTTGATCGTTTCGAAGAGACCGAGATCGGATTATCCGAAAACCACTTCGATCCGGTTTGTGCATTGTGAATTGTGTTATCTCAAAGATAATGGATATGGTGATCTTGGAGGAGATTCGATTTATCCAGACCTAGGACAACTTGTATGGATGAATGCTATCGTTGCATCATTGCTTGGAAGGCAGTGTTAGCATTCCAAGTATGAATGCTATTCTAAAGGTAAAACGTAGCCTCAAGCCTCATCTACCGGGAATGACTAAAACAGGGGAGATGCAGCAGGGCTAAGTGGGTCACACCCAAGTAGGGTATGTTATCATCTTTCTAGATACCCTCGGATATATTATTATTACGGATATGGTTGTGCTTGGAAAAGAGAGCGCTCGATTAGGTGGGAACACACTGGATGATAACATATTCGATACTATCTAGTTTAGGGGTAGGCCGGTCTTGTGTTGGCCGGGGATCCCGACGAGGTCCTCGATACATCTTTCTAGAGGTGTACTGTGATGGGCGGTACCCCAGTAGCCCAGTCATTGTATGGAATCCAATATCCACTATGAGCCTTTACGGTTTTGATTGTAGAGCCTAGTATGCTGGAATTTAATTAATGTAACAATTTCGGCTATTTTAATAAGTATTTGTACTTAGACGCTATTATAATATGACTTGATTTTCTATAAAAATATTTTGGTTATCGTAAGGTAAAAACCCTCGTGTTTATGAGTGACGTGGTCTTACGAGATACCTTTGTTTTCAAAGGATTTTGACAAAGTAATAATTCAAATTGAGTGTGATTTCTCATGTTGGTTTTCCAGACTGACTCGAGTGTTATTTTATTATAATGCTCGGATCATACCGAGTATTACAGATTCAGGTTAGGATGCTATGGAGCTCAAGAGACGAGCTGGAGGATTTCAGATGTATTTCACGTACTTGGTTATATTCTGCTGTGTGTGTGTCAGACTGTATAGTCAGCACTAGTGAGGGAAAGTTATAATAACTGTCTATATTGATTGGTTAGTTGTTGTACTCTGATATTTGTATGTATGTATACAAATTACAGTTTCTTTTAATATAAAGTTCTGTTATTATATATTATATTTTGTTCTGCTGCGACTGTGAGATTCTATGTTATTGTTTCTATTTTCTATCTCTTCTTCTTCACCCTAACAATCCGCCTTTTTGTTCAATTTGAGTTGACATGTGCGGTTTATTGTCAACTTAGACTGTACAGA
Organism: Allium fistulosum; assembly: GCA_030737815.1. Classification (NCBI taxonomy): domain Eukaryota; kingdom Viridiplantae; phylum Streptophyta; class Magnoliopsida; order Asparagales; family Amaryllidaceae; genus Allium; species Allium fistulosum. The sequence continues at coordinate 16,373,644 of JASFAW010000014.1, forward strand.
AAAGTGGGTCATTACAATTATTACCAGAAATCCTCTGGTCTGAAACTTTGACTTTGAGTTGACTTAAGTTGAACATGATATTAACCTTATATAATTGAGGAGACGAATCCTCTCTTGAATAGTGCTTCACTTCCAATACTTCTACTTAACCCAACTATAGTCACTAGATGGACGACATGCCATGGTTTGATAATAATCAAAGCGAGGCTTTCATATATTCAAGATCTACAGTATTCTCAAGTCGAGAGCACAATATAAATAGTCATATCGATATTTTCTATTTGACCTTAGTTATATTAACCAACAGAAAAACATCGAGTGAGTGGTTCCATAGCTATCTAATAACTATTAGTACGTAACCTCTAAGTTCCCCTAACAACCATGAGTAATACCTGCCAAAATTTTGGAGAGTGTTACATACTCTAGTCTCAACGGATACATCGAATCTAGTCTCAGTGTATCTCAAATAGGAATATTTAAAATGATATATCTATTTTCATTGAGATAAATTACTCACCAGTTACAACACTTTGTAACTACTATCATAGAACATACCATTTATGGATTTTCTATTAAATATATTTTTAATTAAATTAATTAATTAATATAACACATTATATCAAGGGTATATTAGAAAGAAAACACCTTTTATTTCGAACAAGATTGGTTATCAAGGTTGATATATGTAATGAATTACATAATTGCCACTAGGTTATAACCCTAACTCTATCAAAATTAAATTTGAAGGATTTCTTTGGTAATTGGTGAGTGGTAAATTATTAACTAAGATAAATAATGCTATATATGCTCTTAATTTATTAATAATTGCCTAAGTTAGGTCAATATGACATAGATGATATAATACACCTAAGTGGGGAGATTTGCACTTATGTTGGTATTGCAAAAGGTGAAATTGGCCATTAGAGATGGTTTCTATCTTTGAAATATGTAAAAGAAGAAGATGATTAAGTTACGATTAAAATAATGAATTATAGGCTGATTAATCCTATGTTAATATGGTAATAATGATGAACGAACATGAATGTGTCATGGTTAGTCTTAGTTAATATGATAATAAGTAGTAATTATGTGTTAATAACCATTGGAATAGTATCAAAAAGATAAATGAAGTAAAAATATAACTACAAGAAGATAAGACTGCAACGATTTGTTAGGATGATTGAACATGAGTATAATATGATAAAAATGACAATATGATCATAAAGGGGGTTAAATTATGCCTATACAATATAAATGAAGTATAAATATAATTTAAACGAAATTTCGTATAGATATGTGGTGAAAAACTAGATGTACAGTAAAAAAATTGATACACATAAATAACCGATCATCTGGTTGAAATCCACCTATCACTAAATAATACTGTAGAAACCTACAAGTTTATATTACAAACAAAGGGAGATCAATCATCCTAAATCGTACTCAATCTTCTGAATTTGAGTGTTCAAATGACAGAATTTTTGTCGAGTCGACTAAATTGTTATAGAAGTTTCTCTTTAGCTAGTCAAACGTCTGACCTACTAGACTAGATGTCTGACTTACTAGACTAGACGTGTAACACCCCCACTTCTATACCCATACTACTCAAGAGTGTTATTAAGTAATACTGTCAAGTAATATAGAGAATGAAGCGATATGGAGAGCACACATGAAAATTCCCTTGGACTAACACCGGTACGTAACTCAAATAACAATATTACTTACCATATTCGTACTTGGTCTCGATACAAAGCAATAACACACGTGCCTTCAAGATGAACAATACACATTCACATATAATAAATATCAATCAGAAAACACAGAGTCAGAACGTAGCAGAGAAAATATATATAATATATATTAAATAATTCAATACACAAGTCCATGGGCCGTAAAATGAAAGCTCTAGCCTAATAAATCACATATCATCAACTACAACATAATAAATATAATATTAGGCTACACAAACATATAGAGAATATATCATCCTTTAACTCCTACTAGCCTCCCATAATCCACTCTCAGCTCCATAAGTCTTGAGTACCTACAATAGAAGTTTCTTGGACTGACTCGAGTATTACAGAGAACACATGGGTCAGACTATGTCTACTTGCAATATAATGGCAGGAGAACATCGATAATAAAATGAGAATATCATATAAGTAGGATATAATGTGAGATAGCCCCTTTCAAATCGTCCAAACAAAATCCAACGTCACATAAACCATAAAAATAAATAATCACAATCCAAATCACAATCAATTACAGAGGATGTCTCTGCAAATACCAAAACATCAATAGTATGGATATATTGGGGACTGACTACACTTGAGACACATGGTCTCTATAGCCAACTTATTGGATAGTGAATAATATATGCCAACCCACCATACACATACCGGAACCAGACGAAAGACTGACAAACGCACTTGCTCCTGGAGACTACACGCATAACTGGCAAACACGACACACGGGCTCATCCAGCATGGCTCCTGCATTCGTCTGTTACCATTACCTCTCTCTGCAATATTGTGACAATGATCCACCAAAGACACGATGATGTGTAGCCTCTACAGGCACAATTACCGACACATGCCCCTATAGTAACTGAATTGCTGGTCTTTGTGACACAAGAGGCAACACATATCCGACGCATAGTATTAGGTCGACACACCACCTTAAATAGAAAAATGTGTCACGAATTCAGGGCATGACCACTGTGATCATGCCATTAGGGTGGATTTTGGCCAATATGGTTCACTTCCGAAGTATAAAGGGAGCTGGGCAATGTGGACAGCATATAATATTCATATCTGATAAATTACATAGCTCTAGACGTAGACCGATACACGATTATATATATATATATATATTTATATATATATATGTGTGTGTGTGTGTGTGTCGATACACGACTATGAAGTACTAGAACTCCAATCCAATGCCGACATATGGCTCCAACTATTAGTCAATACATAACTGTATAATGATCACCGCAGCGAGTAACATCTCTCTCTCTCTCTCACACACACACATATACATACATACATATATATATGAGTATATCTTCGTTCGAGTGACATTTACTTATATAGAATAATCAAACAAATAACATAACGGCATTCCATACCACCGCTTTTTACTCGAATAATTATTCAAAGCTCATAAACTACACTCGATCCATACAGGATACCTCTAAATGACAAGTCCGAGGAATAACCTAGAAAGTGTTACCGTAAGTCCCATACCAGACGGTATCACTAAACCGTTTATTCAAATTTCTTGTCACATAGAAATAAAAATGCACAAACAATATCATACTAAATAATAACGTATATATTAACGAAATGAAATAATTTTCTATATATACATATATATATACCTTGTTTCGAAACAAGACTATACCCAATTACATACCCATTCACTTTATAATTTCCATTAAAAAAATTTATTTTGAGTATATAACCCTCACAAATATTATAAAATACATTTGGTAAATTGTTTGTTTTATCATATTTGAAGCAGATGCTGGTTGCATAGCATTTTTATCAAATATTATTAATAACTTCTCTTTAATTATACATTAAACTATAATCTATACTTGTATTCATATATATACATACATACATATACATATATATATAACTGGGATTTTAACTTTGATATATATAACAGCAGGTTGTCCTATATCCAAACTTAGATCTCATTTACACTTTCTTGGACCTGTGCACATATGCGCATTAGCTCACCGTAACATCCCCCTACTTGGACGCCCAAAGTTAATGGTTATGGATGCTGAAGTCATCCATAGTTTTTAATCCTCGGCGACCAAATACGGTGGTGCTAGATACATCGATACACGGATCACGAGGATATCGAAAAACTTTAACAAATCAAAACACATTTCCACATTCCATTCAAAACATTTCTTGTTCATTACATAATCCCACAAACGTTAACCATGTTCAGAAAAATATAATTATTACACATATGCCAAGAGAGACATATGAAGATGCCCTCTTGGTTGATCAGAGTATATAATAAGGCTAAGTCTGCCTTTACATCCAAAAGACACACAAAATACACAACGGAAAAAAAGATTACTCTGAATAACTAACTGCCTCCTGCATGCCTTCGGAAGCTTTATTCGCCTAAGAAGAGAACCTGGAAACCCTAAACCTCAAACTTCTCAAAGTTAATTGAGTCCGAGAGTTTAAGGTGAAAACAAAAACTTTGAGTCAGACATAAAGCCTGGTATGAATAATAATCTAACATTTCAAACCATTTAGATATCCAATGAGACCACGCCGCTAAGTGAAACGGGTTTTCCCCTCACTAGTATCCTAAAACCTTTATAAGACCATAACTGTGCTCCTGCAACCACAATGGTTAAAACATAGCAATTCAAAATATTATGATGATATGCATACAAATAAACACCTTGGGATTTCCCATCTCCAGTTTAATTGACTCCCTGTCACATTATAGTTTCTAGGGTCACTATTAACCTATTAGTTTTCATGGGCTTACTGATAACCTTTTCACATTTCATGGACACCCTGTCCTATTACAAAGTTTTCATGGGATCACTAAGAACCTATAGGCCCTTGCCAATCAACTTCATTAATTCATGGGTTCCCCTGAACCTATTGGTCATTCCAATAACTCCTCTTTTATCGTAGTTTTCATGGGTTGATTAGGAACCTATTGATGCCTCCAATAACTTCTTTATTATCCTAGTTTTCATGGGCTGACTAGGAACCTATTGATGCCTCCAATAACTTCTTTCTTATCCTAGTTTTCATGGGTTGACTATGAACCTATCGACTGATGTCAATACTTAAACCGGATATAGTTTTCATATGTTCACTACAAACCAATTAGCCCATGTCAATAACTCTTAAAATCATAGTTTTCATGGGATCACTATGAACCTATCGATTACTCTATAACTTCCAAATCATAGTTTTCATGGGTTTACTATGAACCTGTCTCCCGGATAACTTCAAGGTTTAGGCATCCTATATTCTAGTCTTCCTGACTTCCAGGATGCAATCCTACTCATTCATGAGTTTAATTAATTTATATTTACTACTGGGTTACCTAGCTGGTTCTCCTACCCCTTTATCCTCAAAATGCAGCTATGGGTCTTTTATCAAGTGAACATATTTATACTTGAAGAAGAAAACATAATAACAAAACAAAACCACTCATGTGGGTTTAATGTCCTTGAAATACTTTTCATATAAAACATGTTTAAGCCCTTTAACCTGTACTTTTATCAAGGAAACACTTCTTTAAATTTACATACTTAAAATCTATTCAAAACTCCTTTATTTAGCCACAGGATTTTCCTTTAAAAATGAGTTTGGGTTACAAAACCTATCGACACCTTCAAAACCCTACTTTCGCCCTCATTGGATATCCTCCATCGAAAGCATAAAAATCAATCTTCAAAACATTAAGCTCATGCCTTTCGAATACTTTGAAACCTTTCTTTCGAAACCTTTCAACTGTATTAAAGTATTACCATTTAACTAGTGAAGCATAGCTTCGAAACCATTTGAAAGTACTAGGGCTGTTATGGTAATGGTTACCGTTGCCATTTCGTAAATACCGTTACTGTGCATTTTTACTGGTAAACTAAAATTGTTTACCATTACCGTTACCGATTGACTGGTATACCGATGACTGGTATACTGATAAACTGGTAACCGTTACACTGGTAATGGTAAATTACCATTTGTCTAGAAAAATAACAAGTTGATATATTTTTACACCAAATGATGATTCATTATATATCTCATTGGGTCATTTAATAAAGGACATAGAAAAGAAGTGTATTTATCCTCATTTGAGTTTAATTACTGAAATAAATTGAACTGTTTTCTTGCTTGTAAATGCTCATAATACAATATATTATATGAATATCAATGTATTATGAATGGACTGGTAAATTACCGTTACCGCTGGTTTTGAAAAAATATTACCGATGTTTCACCGTAAAAAATGGTAAATTTACCGTTACCGTACCGATTATGCTGATATACCGACTTTACTTTAAAATGGTAACCGATTGACTGGTAATGGTATGGTAATGGTAAATTTACCGTTACCATAACAGCCCTAGAAAGTACCCCCTTTCGAAAACATTGAAAGACCCTCTTTCGAAACCACTGGAAGTATATCTTCCGAAACCATTGGAAGTATACCTTCCAAAACCATTGGTTTATATTAAAATATCATTTTGGGTCAAAGTGAACATAAGCGAAATCATTTCTTTCGAAACCATTCTTTATCTCACAAAAGTATTAGGGAAAACTTGATGGTGTCGAAACCATCCTTTCGAAAGCTTAAAACATCTAGGTAAAATAATTGAAGGTTGGCTTCGAAACCCCTTTCGAAACTATTGCCTTCGAAACCCCTAACCCCCTTTGAAAGCTACAGGAAATGGCTTATAAAAAAAATAGTACCTTTCGACAACATTGATACCTTCAATACAATCGAAAGGATCAAAGTTACAGAAGGGTTTCGACTTGGTCGAAACTACCCCTTCTGAAAGCACCACTTTGAAAATTTAGTAACTCTATCGAAAGCTACTTATTTTTAAAAAGGCGGTAGCTCTCCTTCGAAACCTTCTTCTGAAATACCCTTTCGCAAGCATTGGTTTTGACTACTTCGAAACACTTTGTAAACAGGCAAGCCTTATTCCTATAAAATAAAATAAAGGCATCGACACCTTTGGAAGCTTTCTTCCAACACCCTTCCTTCCACCTTTCTCCAATCCACTACGTACCAACTAAGCGATACCATGTGTATTGGTTTCATGGTTTCGACTAAGAAGGTTTCGACTAGGTTAAAGGCAGAAGCTCTGGATCAAAAGCTCCTTCCAAAGGATGCGGAACCAACTTTTCTGAGCAGAAAGCTGTTTTTACTAAATAAAGCAAATTTTTTGTAACTAACTTGTCCACATGTAAACACTTGATTGGTTAAGTTAAACTTTCAAATTATTTTGCTAATATTTGCTGCATTTTCTGAGATCTAAAAAACTGAACAACATTTAACAAATAAGCTCTTCCCATTTAACATCAATTAAACCATTTAGGTCCTCCTTTCAAAATAATTTAATTTCCATAATAAATCTCTTAGTATAAATCCCCAAAAATTCCAAAAATTCACTTTAATCATGTTACCTAACATATCAAAATTTCAGACCCAAATTCTCAATATAATTTCCGAAATAAATTTATAAACCCAATTACCCATATTTCACTACAACAAAAGGACCCTTTAATAGCATTTAAAAAGCGTTATAAAAGGCTTTTACAGCGTTTTTATAAACGCTGTAAATCAACATGTTGTAATAAATCAGTGACTTATTATTGCAACAGAAGAAATGCTATAAAAACATGTTTTTATAGCGTTTTGACATGCTATAAAAAGTCTTATTAATGATATGCTATAAAAGGCTTTTACAGCGTTTTTATAAACGATGTAAATCAACATGTTGTAATAAATCAGTGACCTATTATTGCAACAGAAGAAACGCTATAAAAACATATCTTTTATAGCATTATGAACATGCTATAAAATGTCTTATTAATGGCATTCTTAAAAACGTTTTAAAAATCATTTTTGCAGTACGTACATATCCATTATCACATTATAATCGACAAATTTACATAAACACAATGTATCATTTCATACAATCATATAGATCACATTAAACGAAAAATAACTAATCATTCAACATTCACATAGAATAATGCATAACATATCGTAATATTTAATGAACATTACATTAGAAGTGTAAATAATACAAGTGATAAAAAGATCGTACTACACATGACGATTAAATGTGCAAACCAAAAAAGTTGCTACTTCAAAAGAACTTCAAATCGCTAATATACAACAGCATGTCACCATTTGTACTTTTGACAGACCATAAGTGCCGCACAGAAGTTACCGGTCACAAATTTATAATTTTTCTAGAAAGCACAACGATTTCACCGACAAATCTATAATTTTGCATAATTGTCAACTTGCCTTGGTGTCGTCCGTCACTGTTGCCTTAATAAAATCAATACCATCATCGAATAAGTTCCTAAGATTACAAATAGCAAGCATAGAATAAGGTTAGGTTACATATGAAAATCAATGGCAGGTTATTTTGATTGCTAAAATATGATAAATGATATACATGGTGTCTGATGATGACTGACACTGCTTAAGGGTGCAGACTATTGGATGAAGAGGCAATAATTAATATGTTTAAAGTGTACTAATACATGTACAATGTCATTAAACAAAGTTTCATGGCATTGAGTTAAGAAAGGAAGCTTTTACTTACTGAAAATCATCAGCTTCTTGCTTTTTATTCTTTGAACCAAACTTCATAGTGGCCTTTCCTACATTCAGAATAAAATCAAACAAAATTGCCATGATATTTTAGCACTGTAATTGTAGGAAAAATATATGATGTTAAAAGCGGTAATATTGTACCGATTTGATGTTCTACCCATGCTTCTTGTTCGGCAAATGGGTTTATCTTCTCTCCAGCAGTAGAGTCACTAGATGAATTTAACCAAAAATATATTAAAAAAAGTGCAATTAACATATCATAGTACCTAGAAAAGAAAAGAAAAAAATCAGTTGGACCACCACAAAAAATTGCAAGCCAAAAATGTTTTACTTGTGACGTTGTGCAGCAACAGAAAGTCTTTCCACTTGATTTACACCTCCATCTTGATCATAAGCCACAGGCATTCTATACTATCAAAAATGAAAACTAATGGCTGTAAGTAATCATGGGTTAACAAAAGCGGCTTACAAAGTAAATTAAGGTTAAAAGAATATTAGTAGGACAAGATAACAAGTGTAACCATAAGCCATAGAAATTGATGGTCCTTGTGGAACTGTACTTCGGATAATTAGGCTTTAGGATATCCAAGCATACAAATAATGCCTCTTATTACAATCCAAAAGAATTTGTACTAGATCGTATTACTTTAACAAGATATCTCTCATTCTATCATGGTAATAAATAAAGACTATAATAGCAAACATAAAACTTGAGAAAAGCTTTTTTGGGAAATTGGCTCAAAGCTTGCCATAACTGAGGGTAAAAAAAGTAAGATGGCAGTAAATCAAAACTGGGAATAATTGAACTCCCCTATCAATATCAACATATAAGATGGTCATTATTAACCAAAATGTGGCAAAAATCATTTAAGTATTTCAGTTAGTACGTACTAGCAGCTGAGGTGCAAATTGTATTGCATAGTACAAGGAAATATTTCCACATCAAAGGCTAAAATATATTACCTCGATGTCTTCAATTTTCTCACAATGCTTATTTGCAAGTTCGTAGATCTCTTTTTTCAACCTACAAAAGGAAATCATTAGGTTTATTAATTTAATGTATGTATGTATATGTAAATAACTATACATAATGCCAGTTAGTCTAAAACATTTAGAATTGCATGCAACAATGGCTCTGTTATTACATAGGAGGTCCAATGGCTCTGTTATTACCTCATTTTTTTAGAATAGATATGTGCGTTTTTTCTATGATATTATTTGTATATTTCTTTAAGTTACTTTAACACATGAGCAGGTTTAACACTACCATAAGACAAACCAATCTATAACCACATTATATATTTGAATCTCTAGCATGGTGTATTGGAGTGTTTATTCAAGGATTCTTAAAGTGTTCTCAGAAATTCATAAATTAGTTCTGGATGAAAGAATTGTATTGCCTTTTAATTAAATACACACATCATATTAAGGTAGAACTTTTGGCATGACTTCATGTGTTTTCAACATTCAGACCAATTATTTCTAAGAAGAAGTGTTCGAAATTTGAAAACAAGTTTTTTTAGAAAAGGGTTCAGCTTCCTTTATTGATAATGTAAAATATATACAAGTATATACATGTTCATAGCTTGGTGCAAGCTAGCGGGCTCAGTTAAAAGCAACATAGGCCAATACAAAATGAATTCAAAATAAAATGCCAGCATAAAAAACTAGTGATGCCCCGCAAGCTATCGGGATAATACCCATATTCGATTTTGGAAACCTCAAAAACCCTAATATCGCCGCTTCATTCATTCATCTACTACCGGACTCACGTTTCTTTTTCTGTTTTTCTATAATGGGGGCTAGTATCTCATGCTACAATTAGCAATTATAACTATACATACATATATATATGTGTGTGTGAAACTTAATTATATAAATTTAATTAACCTATTATTATTATAAGTAAATGGCGTTCTTAATATTATAGTTAATTTATATAATCATATGGAAACGATATAAATAACATATGGAATTTCTTGAAATAAATGTAAATTTTGTTTAAAAACATTTATTCAACAATTGCATGTATATTGTTATAAACTTATTAATTTTTACAAAATTTAATTTAATTTTATAAACTTATTTAATTTAAAAAAACAATTGGCTTATTTAATTATTATAAAACTTAATTAACTTATTTACTTATATTAAACTTGGTTAATTTGTTGTTGTTGCTGTTGTTGTTGTTGTTACCATTATTATAATATTATTATTAATATAGTTATATTATTAATATTATTATATTATTTTACTATTATTATTATATTATGTTATTATTATTCTTCTAAATTTATTTAATTTTATAAACTTAAGTAAATTTATAAAACTTAGTTAAGTTAGTTAATTTTTATAAAAATTAGATGATTTTTATAAAAATTAGATAAATTTTATAATAATTTAACAAATATTTTAAAATAGAAAACATGATTTTTATAAAACTAATTTTTTAAAACTTAATTAAAGTTTATAAACTTACTTAATTTTAAAAAAATAGTTAGCTTATTTAATTATTATAAAACTTAATTAACTTAGTTACTTATTTTAAACTTAGTTAATTTATTATTATTTTATTACTACTACTATTATTATAATATTATATTATTCTTCTTCTTTTATTGCCTTCTAATTAAATACACACATCATATTAAGGTAGAACTTTTGGCATGACTTCATGTGTTTTCAACATTCAAACCAATTATTTCGAAGAAGAAGTGTTCGAAATTTGAAAAAAGTTTTTTTAGAAAAGGGTCCAGCTTCCTTTATTGATAATGTAAAATATGTACAAGTATATACATGTTCAAAGCTTGATGCAAGCTAGCGGGCTCAGTTAAAAGCAACATAGGCCAATACAAAATGAATTCAAAATAAAATGCCAACATAAAAGCAACTTCCTCCTTTCTGCAAGCTTAAACTCTACTCTTGTTAGCTCTATTGTCAACTGCAATATGTACTTCTCTTTCATAGCAACTACTGTAATAAAATATATTGGCTATAATTTGACTTCTCGTTTATTTTGCAGCATATGTAAAGAGATATTGGACATTTGATGGTACGGCTACACTTTATACTATGGTGTTATCATTCTGTAGAATATGCATGGAGAGTGTTCTCTTATGTTTTAGTATATTACATTTTTTATCTATGTACCACATTTTATCTATGGATCCTAGCTTCTCAATTTAAGGCGTTTTCAAAACACAATATGACAAGGAAAATTTGCTTCGTTGTATCACTTAGATAGTTCTAGATTTTGTATTCATTTTTTTTATAATACATGTGCATGAAAATTTCGTTTGAGACTTTCTTAAGTGACAAAAACTCAGCTTCAAGCACATTAGTGAGAGTCCTTTGTCCAAAGCATTAGACGAGCAAAAGGGCAGAACTCAGGACCTTAACATGTCCCAAACAAATAAAGTATAGGTCGCCACATATTAGACTAAATATCTAAATTAGCAACAACTTAAGGTCCGATCTTAGGATATCAGAGAAGCCTAGCAGTGGTACTAAAAAGTAAGGAGCTAATATGCTCGAACCCTTATGATGTGGATAGTGGAGTTGCATTTAAAACTAATGTAATACTCATTCGGATACAACAGGTCACATTACTTCTCAGTTTTTGTTTTTATTCCATTCTCCATACATATGTCATTTTTCTTAATATTGGATCATAGCCTGTAGGGTAAAAAGACATCAGATGTGTATGGATATAGGAATTTCTTTTGCCGACAAAAAAATGCCACTTGTATAAATACTGCTTAAGCAATAATGTAGTTAAATGTACTGATATTCCCATATTTTAACGTGACGTGATGATTCAGTCAAATGGACCAAAATGCTAAGAAAATGCTTTCTATTTGTTTAAGAGTATATAAAAAGTTAGAAACTCAAAAAGAGGAAAAAAGAAAGTACAATACTTTTGACAATTCCTAGTTTTGCATCATTTACTCCTCTCATGCCATTCTGATGAAAAAAGTCAAAAAAAGGTCAAGAAATATTATAAACAGATAATGGGAGGATGGTATTATAGTTTTTTTTATTTAAGTCGGGTATTGAATAAACGGGATATGATATCAAAAAATAAATCCATAAGAAATATGTAGAAATGTCTTATCATAGTAATGTGGTATATTGATCTCGTTAACATAAAGAACTATAGGTAAAATCATGGACTCGGCCTTGCATCAATATGATACATGGAAAATGTTAGACAATGTTTTAATTGAAAAGCAACAAGGTCACATGAAGAATAAATTTCATATGACAAAAATGTAAATTAAGGCATAATTATCAAAAAGAATAACAAACTATAGAGTATAAGTGGAAACTCAATAACAGTAACATAAACTATTTGAAATGTATGATCATCCACTATTTATCAGTCATCGAGGCTTATATTTATTCAGAAGTTTGGCTGTAGGTTCTAACTTTTAGCTTGGAAGATAACTTAGTGCAGATAAACTGGTTTTTCCAATTTAGTTGAATCTATACTTTGCAAATCCCTTACACCGATTTCATAACTAAAAAGAGGAAATAATGAGAACTAGACCGTTTAAGGTGTCAATTATAGTGCCTTCAAAATTTTGAAATCATAATCTTCAAAAAGGCCAAGATTTCAAAGTTCTACTGGGCCTCAACTTCACTTCTGACAATTGTTTGTAGTCAAAATCATGTAATTCATATGGCTAAGGAGATAAACCACTAGAATCAGCCTAGGGTTTTCAAAGTTCTACTGGGACCTCAACTTCACCTCTAACAATCGATTGGAGTGGTAAATAAACTAAACCAACCAGTCAACCAAAGATAAAATAATGCAAAACTTATTGAATTGACTAAATCATGCACAATGAAAAAATAACATACCTGAGCTAAGGTTTTTAGAGTAAAGCTGAAAAGGAGAGGGGAGATAGAGTTTCCAAGTTGAGTTTGGTTGTGATGATTTAGAGTTCGAATCGGGGAAGAAATGAGGAAATATGGTTTCCTGAGAGAAGTCGATAAGAAAGGGGCTTTGGTGAATAAAGAAAACGAAAGGGAACAAAATGTTTTACCGCTCAAGTTTTTTATTTTAATACGGGCATAATAATATAGCGTGCAGCTAGTGTATTTTTGCGGAACCAATAATAGAAAGACAACAATATGGCTTCCCATGCTATCCTATGTTGCCATCAAAAGTATATTTTCTTGTAGTGTTTTCCTTTGAAAATTCATAATTAATTCTCCACGGCTTGGAAAACTATAAAAACTGAAACCCAACCCCAAAATCATGTTTCTCATAACATAAGATTTTTCCACAGCATTTAAAAATCGTTAATCTCAGTTTTGCCCTAAAACCGTGTATATTCTTTTTTTTAAACAATCTTGTTTAAACTAATTAAATTATAAATCAAGCATATCATCATCCAATATATCATAAAAATGAATTTACCCTTAAATTCGAAAATCAATGATAATAAAATAGAGATGCTGTTATTATTATTCACTATAGATTGGATAAGGAAATTGGAGATTGATTGAGATTGATTTCTTCTAGCTTGATCCTAAGCTTTAAATTTGAACTTCTTCTTTTCTTCTTCCTCCTAATAGCCGGCTTGGTTTTAGCTTACTTTTGTTTGTTTTTCTTATGGTAAAAATGAACGTGAATGGTCTCAGGGATAATAGTATAAGGGCGGAAAATGTGGGCGGCAATGACCCTGATGCCCTTATCATAAATTAGTTAACATTTATTCCATATATAAGCCCATTTATTTTTTATAAGCCCGACCACTAAATTTATTAACTAACCTCAATCTCCTTATCACTCTACATTATTCTATTTAGTTCATTCTAATTAATCTCCTGAATAATGTTACAAAAAAGTAAGGGTGTTACGGCTCCCCTCCTTAATGAATTTCGTCCTCGAAATTTCATAAGGATAAATATCAAACATATCAATTATCTGTAACAACTCCTAACATCCATACTAGCTTATCTGACTAGCAAGTAATATATATAAATCTAATATAGACATACCATCAATGCACATCAGGATAAGCATCTCATATCCCGTCTTCAGCCTCCCAAGTACAGTCCTTCTTGTTGTTGCTCCATCGAACTTGTACCAACTTGACTATCTTGATCCTCAATCTTTTCTCATCTCTTGCTACAACCTGAACTGGTTGTCTAATAAAAGTCAAATCGGGCCCTACTACCAAGTCTTCCAACTCTATCTAAGGAATAGTAGCCTCTTGAGCATGCACAAACTTGCGAAGACGAGGCACATGGTATACATTATGGAGACCTGCCAAATTTCTCGGCTGCTCTACTCTGTATGCGAGCTTTCCAATGCTTTCTAAAATCTGGAATGGACCAACATATCTCGGGGCCAACTTTCCCAATTTTCCGAACCGTACCACACCATTCATTGGTGATACCTTAATGAAAACTCTGTCTCCCACTTAGAACTCTAGGTCTTTATGCCTCTTATCTGCTTAACTTTTCTGTTTGGATTGAGCTTGCTTCATCCGTCCTCGAATTAACTCAATCTTTTTTGACGCCTCTCTAACTAGATCCGGACCTAAGACTAATCTGTCTCCAGTCTCCAACCAACACGTTGGCGATTTGCATGGCCTTCCATACAAAGCTTCAAAAGGCGCCATTCCTATATTAGTCTGATAACTGTTATTATAGGAAAACTCAATCAAATGCAGGTGATCCTCCTAAGAGCCACCAAAATCCAATACACAAGCTCTCAATAAATCCTCAAGTACCTTAGTGGCTCTCTTTGTCTGCCCATCCGTTCGTAGTTGATATGCTATACTCATCTTGATCTTGGCACCTAATACCTCTTGTAGACTCTTCCAAAATTCGCTAGTGAATAATGCACCTTTGTCACTGACTATGCTACTAGGAATCCCATGAAGTTTAACTATGTTCTTCGTAAACAACTTCGCCAAAACAGGTGTCGTCTAGGTTGACTTGACCGGAATGAAATGGGCACTCTTGATCAACCTGTCTACTATGACCCATATACTTTCATTTCCCTATTCGACCTTGGCAATCCGTCTATAAAATACATGGATGTCGAATCCCATTTTCACACTAGAATCTCTAAAGGCTGAAGCAATCCACTCGGCCTTCACTAGTTGACAGTTCACACACTGCCAAACCCACAAGCCAACATCCCTCTTCATGCCTTCCCAATAGAAGCTCCTCTTCATATCTTGATACATATTGGTCCCTCCAGGATGAATCGTAAACTTGGATTGATGACATTCTTCTAGAACTTCTCTCCTTAAGTTCTCTACATTCGGAACACATAATCGTCCCTTCTTTCTCAACCATTCTCTTTAGTCAAGACAAAAGTCCTTTAAATCATCAATCTCAGATCCCACCTCAAGCCTTCTAACCCTCTTGACTAAAACTGGATCCTCTTTCTGTTTAGAAGCTATCCTTTCGATCAGGACTGGTCTAACTTCTAAACAAGAAACATAGCGGAACCCTGACTAGAACTAGAAGTAGCTCTTAACTGCACATCACAACTGGCCAAGGCTTCTAGATCCTTCCATTATGCCAACATAGCTAACACCACATTCTGATGTTTTCTGCTAAGAGCATCTGCTGTCTTATTTTCTTTTCTAGAAGTATACTCTATACCGAAATCATAAGCAGCCAAAAACTCAGGTCACCTCTGCTGCCTCATATTCAAATCCTTTTAAGAGAATAAATATCTTAAGGACTTATGATCGGTATACAACTCAAATCTCTCCCCGAAGAGATAATGCCTCAAAATTCAAAGATCACCACAACCAACTCTAAGTCATGAGTAGGATATCGCACTTCGTGCGGTCTAAGATGTCTGGATGCGTAGGCAATAACTTTACCCCTCTACATCAATACTACTCCCAATCCAGTTCCACATGCATCAGTGTATACTACCAACCCTTGGTTTCCATCTGGAACTACTAACACTGGTGCGTTGGTCAACAAATGCTTTAACTTAAGGAACCCGTCTTCACATTTTTCGGACCAACCAAACTTCACGTCTTTTTTGGTCAATTTAGTCAAAGGTGCCGCTATCCACGAGAAATCCTTAACGAATCTTCGGTAATAGCCAGCAAGTCGAAGAAAACTCCTGATCTCGGTTACCATCTTTGGTCTCTTCCAATTATTGATAGTTTCGATCTTAACTGGATCAACTGAGAAGCCCTCCTCTGAAACTACATGACTAAGAAACTTAACCTCTTTCTTCCAAAAACGACACTTGGTAAACTTTGCCTTTAGGTGATTCTACCTAAGCGTTTCAAGCACCACTCTAAGATGAATCTCATGCTCTCTTTCATCTTTCGAGTACACTAAAATTTCATCTATGAATACCAATAGGAACCTATCCATGTGGTCTCGAAAAACTCGGTTCATCAAATCTACGAAGAAAGCAGGTGCATTCGTCAATCCAAATGGCATTACCAACCACTCATACGAACCATACCTAGTCTGAAATGTTGTCAAAGGAATGTTGTCCTCTGCCACCCTTAACTGATGGAACCTTGTCGCCAAATCCAATTGGGAAAACACTCTGGCTCCACTCAAATGATCAAACAAATCATCTATCCTGGGCAGAGGGTACCTATTCTTGATCGTCCATTTGTTTAACTTATGATAGTCGATGCACATTCTTAACGACCCATCTAGTTTCTTCACGAACACCGCGGCCGATCCCTAAGGCGAACTGCTTAGTCTAATAAAATTCCTTCCATCAAGATCCACTAGCTGCACCTTTAATTCCTTCATCTCAGTCGGTGTCATCCTACTAAGTGGTCTACTGACAGTTTTAGCTCTTGGCACAAGATTTGTCCGAAACTCAACAGCTCGTTTCGGTGGTAATCCTGTAACCGGCTCAAAAACATCTGCAAATTCCCTTGCTACCCGAACCTGACTTAACTCTTCTCCTACCTCCAAGGCACTTAACAAAGCACAAACACTCTTGCTGGAATTCTCCGCTAAGAAGATGATTTGGTTATGACTATCTCGGTGTCTCAATGATATTTCCCTATCCTGGCAAAAGTATCCTAGCCTCATACTTACCCAACAAATCCATACCCAAAATGATCCCGAAATCTACGAAATTAAAAACATACAAATTGCATGAAAACTTATGACCTAACAAATCAAGTTCTAACTGGTCACATCTCATCCCTAGAGTTGCATACCCACCTATTGGATGCAACCCTTAAGGAAGTAACAAGGTACGTGGGTTCAATGCATAACCTATCAACCAAATACTGTGATATAAATGAATGTGATGCACGGGTATCAAATAGTACCCTAACTGGCATACTCTAAATCAAAAGCGTAACTTCTATCATAGTTTTACCTTTCTCTGCTGTAGTAGATCTAGAAGAAAATGGTGGTCTAATAGCAAAAACCTTCCCTCTGTCTCCCCGACTGGCTCTGGACATTGGTTCTTATAATGCCCAACTTGGTCGCAGTTGAAGCATTTCACATTCTTCTTCTCTACAGGCTTCTTCCTCTTTCCTGTCCGGCACTCGTGAGCATAATGACCTTTCTTATCACACTTGATGCACACCAAATCAGCCTTTGCCTTTTCCTTCTTGCTAGCATCCCCTTTCTGGGCTCCCTTCTTCTTGAAGAATTTCCTCTTGTTTCCCTGAGGACCCTGGGATTCAACTGGCTTCTCTCTAGCCGAAACAGCAAGCATCTCTTCATGGCGAATGGTCATCTCCACCACAACATTACAAGGTACTCGAATATGTGTCATGGTCATTCTAGCAAGCTCAGGTCTCAATCCTCGAATGAGGTCTCAATCCTCGAATGAACCTCTCATTCCTTCTGATGTCAGTGTTTTATATAGTGGCATATCCATATCGAGACAGCTTATCAAACTTAGCAGAATACTCGATTACTGATATATCTCCCTGGACTAAATCCATGAAGTTCCTCATTAGCACCAACTTAGAAACCTCAGATAAAAACCTCTGCTCAAATCTCCTTCTGAAATCAGCCCATGTCAGCTCTTCCTCCGGAACTTCGGTTGTCACACTATTCCACCAGTGAAGCGTTGCTCCTTGCAACTGCCTAGAGGCCAGCCTCATCTTTTGCTCATTATCTAAACCTAGATCAGTGAAGATTCTCTCATAGTGCAACACCCAATTCTCAACCTCAATAGCATCCTCCATTCCAACAAACGGCTTTCCACCCAGACTGGTGTAGTCCCTGCTCAGCCTAGCATAATTATATCCAACTGGAACTACAAGATTAGCCCCTCCAATATTACTAGCAACTCCAGCTTGCAAAAGATTGGCCAACAACTGATACACTATCCTCGCATCTACTGGCAGATTTCCAGCACCCACATTGGCTTCAGCATTTGGGTTAGCATTAGCCTGTCGACCTTGGTTCCTCCTGGTATTAGGTTGAGCATTTCCATTGGTTGTGGTGCTTCCTCCACCTAGATTTCCTCTTCCGTTTCCTGCTTTCATATCCTCTTTCTCGTAAATATGCATAAGAGCCTTAGTAAGATACAGAAGAATGGTCTAAGAGAGAAGGGAACACGTACCTATATATACACCAAATAAAAGTACATTACTATAGAGTTAACCCAAACCCCGATCATATTTCTAATTAATTGGATTATGTTTCAAAAAGCTTTTAGGTTGAACTTTTCTTTTAAAGTTTCAAAAACTTATGCTCTGATACCAACTTGTAACATCCCTCTACTTGGAGGTCCAAAGCTAACGGCTATGGATGTTGCAATCATCCATAGTTATTAATCATCGGCGACTTTTCATGGCTACTTAGCCATTTTTCTATCGGTTAGTGATGTTTCAAAAAAAGGGTTTTGCTTTCTTTTAGTTTGTGATGTTTGGTTAAGTGGTTATAGATTAATTTTTTTTAGTTTTTTTTCTTCTCTCTAAAAAAAAAAACAAAAACAAGTTTCAGTTTGTTTTATTTCAATTTATTTTGTTTTCATTTGTTTGGTTTTGTTTTTTTTTGTTTTGTTCTGATATAATTTCTTCGTTTGATATTAAAAAAACTGTATATATATCTTGTTATTATTTTCAGGTTGCCAAAGCAGATTGGAAGAGTTGCTTGCTTCGCTTAGCTTGCCAAAAAAACTGCTTGCTTGCTTATAAAATTTTTTGCTGCTTTTAACTCTTATCATTAGTTTTTATTTACTTTGCATTGTTGGGTGCTTGCATTAAAAAAAATTCAAATTCAAAAACAAAACCAAAATCCATTCGTAGTTGCATTGTTAATACACGTTTAATTTTTGCTTTGCATTTCATTTTAGATTTTGATTAATAATAACAGTTAGACATCGATAACGCTTAATTGTATATTGACAAGTTGTCCTCTTTCGACAATTTAATTTCTTGGTGTCTAGGCTACGGCAGAGCAATAATCAGTTATAAATATTACGATGATTCGTAAAAATTATACTTATTGTTTCTCTGAAGGTACTTAAACCTTCGACTGCATTACTACGATGGTTCGTGGTGTACTGATAAATCATGTCCGTTACCTGGCTGAGAACTATCTTGTTGATTTAAGACAAAGTATGATTATACAATTTTGGGTTAGGAACTATTTAGGATAGATAATTTGTAATTAAACCCTTGCATTCATTTAGTTGCATTAGGTCATGCATATTTAAAAAAAAATCAAAATCAAAAACTAAAAAAATTGTAAATATTTCTTCGCTTAGTTTGTTTTAAATCCTTTGAAGTTTTTTTCAATCAAAAAACAAAAATCCAAAAAAAATTATGAGTTAGTTTTTTCTAGACAAGCAAAAATCCAAAAAAACCTTTTCAAAAAAATTGAAAATCCAAAAACAAAATAAAAATTAAATTTCTCTTTTGAAAAATAAATTCCTTGTAGTAAATTGTTTTCTTTTATAAAAAAATTCAAAAAAAAACCAAAAGCATTCATGAAAATGTCCGAGTTTCCCTATTTACATGAATTTTACGATAGTTGTGAAAATCAATATAATCCATATAGTTTCAAACCAAATTCTTATGGATATTTTAATAACAACTATTGTACAAACAATTCGGATTTTGCACTACAAAATTTTCAAAATAATGATCAATTATCAACTTTTGAAACGAGAATGGAATCTTTACTTGAACTCGCTACACAACAAAATCAAAGGACGAATGATTTGTGCAATAAATCGAGCCAAGGAATTCAAAATAATCAAGATTTTAGTTCACTTCAAAATTCTAATGATTTTGATTATAACCCATGGCAAAACAATTTCGAACTCCAAAATGAATTTCAAAATCAAAATGAAAATGTGAACCACTTTTTAAATAATTTTGATAATGGGAATAGTTTCAATAATGGTGCGATTGACAATTTTTGTTCTTAACAAATTCAAATTGAAAATTCTCAAATTAATAATCATGAATTTGATTTAGTTGAGCAAATGGAAAAAGATTATGGGGATTTGTTACTTGAAACCTAAAAAAAATTTCATGAGAAACAAAATTAAATCCCAATGTGTGAAGAATCAAATGATAATCCACCGTTTATCGAAATTGACAATATTTGTTCTCAACAAGTTCAAATTCAAAATTCCCACATTAATAATTATAAATTTGATTTTGTTGAGCGAATAGATGAAATTTATAACAATCACACGAATTTGTTGCGTGAAACCTACAAATGATTTCGTGAGCAACAAAAGCAAATCTCAACTTATGACGAGTCAAATAATAATCTCCTTTTACCAAAATTGACGATTTTCAAATAACAACTTTGGAAATTGAAAATGAAAATCTTAACAAAGTTGTTGAGAATGTGGTAATTGAGTTGTATTATAATTCTTTTGAGAATGTGGAACCAAAATTAAAATTCGATCTTCCTTTCTCCAATTTTGAAGAATTAAATGAGACAACTTTGGGCTTTGAAAATGATACATGCAATGAAGTTGTTGATAATCCAACAAAGGAAGACGAATTTAATGAACACGATTTCTTAGGAATTTTCGAAAATGAGTTGTTAAATTCTGAAGGGGAAGATTTAAATCACCATTTTGATTTTGAACTCAATAATTCTGAAGAAGTTTTCAATGATAAGTATGAATTTAAATTTGGTGAAAATAAATTTGAATTTCAACCAATTGTTTTATCAACCCCTAAAATCATTGAAAATAGAACAACTCATATGATTTTTAATAAAACAACATTCGTTTTTTCCAAAACATTCACCTTTAAAATATTTTATGGTTTGGTTTTCTGTGCTTAAGCTGTGTCTCCCACACTTGACGAGACAAATGAATTGGTCTTTGGAAGACCATTTCATTTACTCCTTAACGGCATATATTCTGATATCTTGTAAATAATAATCGTTTTATTTTCATGTAAATAAAGGTCATATTTTTATTTTTGTTTTAATTTTCTCATTTCACTTAGGTTGACTGTGGGGACATAGTCAAAATCAAGTATGGGGGAAGTCTCATCTTCATTTTATAATTTTCATGGCATTTTTTTTAATTTTCATTTTCTTTCCAAAACTCAAAATTTCTACAAAAAAATCTCAAATTTTCTAAATCTCAAAAATATTTTCTTTTTAGCATTTTGATTTATCTTTAAAGAAACACCATATGATAAGTACCAGTTTTGGTTATTAAAATTAAATCTTTGAAAATTTATTTGTCTTAACAAAAATAAAAATAAAGTTTGATTACAAGTAACGAAGGTTTAACTAGTATATAGGAAGGTTCATGGGTGATAATTATGAAGTATATCCTAATTGAAAATCTTTGTTTAAAGGAGTGGTTGATTTAAAGTAAAGGTGATAATATTTTAAATCTTTTAAGTTAAGCGGTACTAAGATGATATTGTAAAACTCACTCTTTCCAAAAAAAATTGCAAAAAAAAGACAAAAAAAATCTTGTTGTATATATGTATATATTTTATTAACACCTACAGTCGATAGGTGTACACACTTGTGTATACACTCGCATGCTCTGTACCCTTCTCATGTAAGTCGAAAGGCAGTGCATGATTGGTATATCTGGCCTCAGTTTATCTGAGTTAGGTGTATGTATATAAAAATTCTTTTATTAATAATGCCTACAGTCGATAGGTGTTCACACTCGTGTGTTCACTCGCCACGCTCTGTATTCCCCTCACATAAGCCCGCAAGGCAATGCATAGGTGGTATATCTTGCCTCGGTTTACCTGAGCTAGGCAATGTAAATATTTTTAATATCAAAAAAAAATTCAAAAATAAAAGAGAGTAAGAAATCGAAATCCAAGCACTATTTTTACTTATTTGATTTGACTTTTTATTGAAAAGAAATAAAATTACCACTTTGAAAAACTTTGATAATCAACTAAGGATCCATTTCATAGTTGCACTATGTTATCAACCGAAACAACTAGCCAAACTAGAGTCTATTTGTTGTGATAACTTGATTTTTGTTGGAAATTTTGACAAGTAAAAGGACTTAAATTTCTTGATAATAACCAAAACTTATATTTAACTTATTTATGTCAATTTAAAATTAAATCCTTCACTTGTAAATATTTTCAAAAGCTTGCATTCATATCTTTGTAAATAAATCTTGCATTTAGAAATTTTTCACTTTGCATTTTGATTTTTTGGGTAGTATCCACTTAAAACCCTCACGAGACAACACTCGTCCTACTAGGGACACCTAGAAGTTTAATGGCTTGTCGCATACGCTCAATGCAATCATGCTCCCAATGAAAACGGATTTATCTTAGTTTTAGTTTATTCGAAGATGAATAAAAAGATAAGTATGAGGGTATTTGATGTGTACATAAATGTGCATATTTTTACTATCATATTTATTCTAATTAAATTAAATAAATGATCATATTGGGTATTTTAACATGTTTAAACCAAAATTCAAATTATTTTCAAATCGTCGTATATTTATCTTTATATAGGAGCAAAATGGTCATTTTTGTGCATGTATTAATTTGAGAAAATTTAATTGGAAATTTCTATATTATTTTTGTAGGAATTTGAACTCAAATACAAATGGATTCATGAAGAAATATGCATGCACAATAGAATATAAGCAAATGAAGATGGAAATAATTCATGTCATGAATCATAGAGGACCCCACCTATCCACCTACCTTGATGTACAAATTAGAAGTTAATGCACATGCTAATGGCCATTAAAGCTTCATGCACATTTAAATGAGGATTAACACATACTAGTGATTACTTGGCCACCACATTTCCTAGAGGGGTAGTTTGGGTATTCCCCAAAAATATGGATTAGGGTATCAAACTTGTATAAATACCTCTTATGCTTCATGTAGTCTCTCTTCCTCTTAGCCTCTTTAGTTTAGTTTTGGCTCAAAAATAAAATGCAAGTTCTCTATCTTTTTTTCATGGCTACTTAGCCATTTCTTTCATGTAATTCTTTTTATGCAATTTTAATACGTGCTCCTTTTCTTTATTGTTTATTTCCTTTCATGCTAGTAGTATAGACCTCTTTTATTTTATGCAAGTAGTTTAGTTTTTATTTCATTTAGCTCTCATTTTCTTTCTGTTGTTGTTTCATGTTGCAATCTACATTTGTTGATATGATAACAAATATGAAAGGCTAAACCCCTTCAATTTAGGGGTAATGAAGCTCTCTAATTATGTAGATTCAGCATAATTTGATAAGTTATGATCTCTTTTTGTGCTTAATGGAAAAATGGATGTTTATGTGATTTAGTGTTTCATGTTGAATTTGATAGTCTATGTTGTTCATAACAAATAGGCTATGCTTAAACACATTATTCACAAATTGTCTCTTCATCTAAATATGATTATGGCAATGAAGTGAAACAAATCAAAATTTGATGGTCTGTATTTCTAATCAATAGTTAATAGGCCATGCTTAAAATAGATTTTATTTTCAACTTGTTATCATTTTTCATGAGAGTTAGTAAGTGAATTAAGGGGTGTGTTATAGTTTGATGGCTTATGTTGAGCTAATTAATAACACAAATAGGCCATACTTATGATAAATACATCAATTAATTTCACTAATGACCAAAAAAAGAGAGATCATAATTTCATGTTGTGTTGAACTATGTGATCTAGAGAGTGGATTTATCTCTAAATTGCCTTTAAACACTCATATTTTTATTAATTTTCGTTTGCTAGTTTTTCTACATTTTTAGCTTAACACACTCTCAAATTTGGTTAATTTGATTGAATAAAATTTTAAAATCTAACAATTCCCTGTGGATCGACCCATGCTCGTCATGTACTAGAATTGTACGTCGTGCACTTGTGGTTATTTTTATTATAAATTTTTCATCGATTTTCTAAACCGATAGGAAAATCATCGTTAAACAAGTTTCTATTAATCATGGCTACTTTGCCATTTTTCTTTCATGTATTTTTCCTTTTTTATGCAATGTTAATTAGTGTTCTTTTCTGTTTTAAAAAAAAAAACTAAAACCACTTAACCAAACATCACAAACTAAAAGAAGCAAAACTCTTTTTTTAGAAGAAGAAACTAAGCAAATTAAAACAAAAGGGAAGGAAACTAAAAAAAATATTGTTTTAAAATAACAAGCCCGACCCAAAAAGAAGGACTAATCCAACTCTTTTTCATTCCCAAATCAAAGCCGATAAAAAGGAAAATTTAATCACTGAAGAAAAATGAATTCCTACAACAACGACGATGTTTCTTTTTTATTCAAAAAAGTGAAATTCCCCAAAACTCCGGCGATCGCAAGTCGCAATTCAGAACTTCACAAAAAGCAATCGAATTCATGAAAATCTGGCGTTGTATCACTAGAAGTTGTCGATGTCGCGAGAGGCGATTTGAGCTTGAGCAAAGGGGGATGAGTTCGATTGGGTTTGTAGCGATTTGGGTTGCTGAATTGGGTGTCGACGTCGAGTGTGAAGCTGCGTTTTGGAGTGTAGACTGTTGAGGTGGCTACAGTATGGGTGTTCGGTTGATTTTGGTGGTTCGAGAAGTAGATGGAAGGTGATAGTTTCGGCTATAGATGGTTGCGAGGAGTTCGAAGTTTGAGGATAAGGAGACGAATTTGAGGTTTTTGGTGAATTTGGAGTTGAAGGTGTTGGTTATGGGAGATGTTTGATGATAAAGACTGTAAGCGTTAAGTGGGGCGGTTGCAGACAAAAGGGTTATGATGTGTGGGAATGAAGGGTTGCTGAATGGAGTAGTAGAAAGGAATGTGCTGTGTGGAAGGAGTGAAAATATGAGGTGAGTGTATGGTAGAGCAGTGGATAAGGAAGTGGATTGTGTACTAGAACAGAGGGGTTTATGGCAAAGGGGATTATTACAAGGAAATCGGGTTTGGCGGTGATGTCGTAGCGTTCGATGTTTGCAGTTTGATGGGTGGTGTAGGGATTCGATTGGTTTCGATTTGAAAGGGTTGTGACTTCGGGTTTGGGTGTGTTTGTGGTAGGATTGATGGCAGTTCGAATAGGTGGAGTGTTTTTAGACTATGAAGGTTGTGATATAGGTAAGGGTATGTTTGGGTATGTTTGAAGGTGGAAATATGCAGTGCACTATTGATGTTTGTAAGTGGGAAGTGGCTGCAATGGTCCGTGGAGATGTAGTTGAAGGATGAATGATGAATGTTGAAGTGTATTGCTGTTTTTATGAAGTGTATGGTTGCAAGTGCAGTTGAGTGGATGTTGGAGGAGAGGATGGTGGCAGTTAGAAGAGAGGTTTGCAGTGATGTTTTTGGGTGGTTATTGCTGTGGTTGTTGGGTCTGTTGCGAGGGAAGATGGCAGCAGTTAGGTGTTGACGGTATAGTCAATCGATTGCATAGTGATGGTATAGTCAGTTAGGTGGTGAATTTGAAATAAAAAAGGCAAGTGATAGTTGATGAAGTGGGTCTGTAAATGATTTTGCACAGTGATAATGATGAAGTGAACTTGTTTAACTAATGAAGTGAATGTAACGATACTGAAATTTTCGGTTCTGTTGGAAGTTTTCGATTAAATTAATTTTATTTAAGTTGAGAAATTAAAATTTGAATTTAAATTTACGTAGCGTACGATTAGTTAAAATGAATAAAAGGGGAATTAAATTATAAAACGAAAACTTTGAACGATTTGAAATTTAACGTAAAATCAGTCGTTAATAAAACAGTGAAATTTTGGTTTCAAAAATTTAAATATTTTACATGTAATTATTATAGGAAAAATTTAATAAAAACGTCGATGTTCGTTTCGTCGAATTCCGATTTCACTAGCTTCGTTTAAATCGATTTATACAATCGATTTATGGTAGCAACAACCGGTATTGTATAGATATCAAATTTCACTCGAGCGTTAAATAACCAATTTTCTATGTGCTAACGTGTTCGTATCGACACGCTAAGTACAACCGTGGTTTGTTCCGCGTGTTCGGATGTTCGGTCTGTTCGGTGCAGTATTTTGGTCGTGTTAGCGTTGGTTACTATTTTATTTAAGGTATAGTGCTGCTGAATTTGAACATAAATTTTATTTAAACAACCGTTTAGAAAAGAACACATAAAAGAACATGTATGATATTAATTTGAACAGGTAAATATAACACTTTAATGTGAATTAGTAATAGCAGCTTCACGTGCGGTCAGATAAATGGGTACACGTTAAAATTGTGAATTGGTATAATATTGAATTAGAATCGAGCCAGAAAAAATGCTCAAACAGGCACGTGGCCGCACATCCTCCCCTTCCTGTTATTATCTTCTACTATGTATTCGTATGAATAAAAAAAATTATATAACCCGAGCACTGTAGCATAAAAAAAACAAGCTCTATCTAATTTCGAAACCCTCTCCCATCAGCCGAAGCCACCGTCACCAAGCCTCCTTACCCTACCGCCGCCACACTCCTCCAATAGCCCACCGCCGCCGTGCCGTGCCTAGCCTTCCGGTCACCTTCCCAGCTACGCCGCCTCAAAAAAGAAAGATAAATGACAACAGCACCCGAGCCTCCCCTCCACCACCGCGCCTCCCTACCACCGCCTGCCTCACCTCCAATAGCCATCGCACCACTCACCACCGACCAGAACTCCTCCTCCTTACCTGCTAACAATCGCCGCCACTTTATTAAAAAAATTTCATCAACAGCCGAGCTGCTTCCCCACTTTCTCCACCACCTGCTACACTCGCCTGCTTCTTCCCTTCCACCGCCGCACCCTTTCAGCTCACCGTCGCCGTGCCTAGCTCCTCCGACCATCTCTCTAGCAGCCTCCACCGCCTTATAATAATAAAAAAAAGAACAACAACTTAGCAGTTCTGCCGACCTCCTCCTCCTTGTCGCCTACGCCACCAGCTGCTCCATCGACCTTCAGTCAGTCACCAGAAGGCGCCGCACTAGTCTAGCTTTACTGAGCCAGCTTGCTTTCTCTGTTTGGTGTTAGCTGTGCATGTTATTTTATATAAAAAAAGAATTGTGTTAAAAAGAAGAAGAGGTGTTGCTGTCTAGATTTTGATATCGCGTGTACAAAGCTTTGGTCATGCGCTGTTAATTCGGGTCGTGCTGCGCCATAAGACGTATCGTGATTTATCTCGTGGTTATCATCGTTGAGGTGAGTGGTTTACATTCACACTTAACTAATATCATGATGCAAGTTAATGAATTTGAAATTATCACCATTATGTGTTTGTGGTTGAATTGGAATGATATATAGTTGGTGGATGAATTATTGGATGATATGTGCATATGTTGACACGATATACACATCATATGTTTGTACACCAGTGTAGAAATTTAATTTGGACATGTCACATTTCACCTGTTATTATTATCCACGATGTTTTGATTCGTTGAAATTTCCCGGTCGATATTTGAATATGACTATATGTTGAAATTATGAAATTAGAAAGGGTTGAAATTATATATACCCATAATTTAAATTTAATTATCCCACTTAGCCTAGGTAAAAAATTAAATTAAACACTGTTGGTCTAATAAAATATATTTTTTTAAAACGGTGATTGCTTGGAAATTTATATATATAAATGATTTAAAATTTTAAATTATGTTTTAAATTGATGTTTTTATTTAAATAAAATTTAGGTGAAATAAGTAATTTTATTAGTAGGTGGTAATTTAGAGATAAATGTTTGAAATGATTTATTTAAGGAAATTTGATTTTTGGATTTAATTTCATAAAAATTTGAGTTAAATTGTAATTGTATAATTTTGGAATTAAAGGTATTAAAGTTAAGAATTTAAGTTAAACTTTGGGATTGATTTTAACTTAAATCGGTAACTTGTTTCGTATATTGAAATTTGTGTAAATTAAATCTATTTAGAGTTAAATTTATGTATTAACCAAAAAGGGAGTTTTAAATTATTTAATAAAATTTCGAGAATTTATTAGAAATTTATTTGATAAAATTATAATGGAGTTTTAAATCGTTTAATAAATTTTGGGATTTATTGGAAAATTTGGTTGGTTAAATTGAAATAATATTTAGGATTCAACTTAAATAAATTTTGATTTAAATGATTCAAGTGATGGGTTAAAAAGGGAATTGAGTTTGAAATCAGAATATTTTACAATGGAATTTAGAAACGGGAATGAAATTGAGGAATTTGAAAAGTAGAATAATAAAATTCCGCTCATTTTATATGAATCGCTTTTAAAACTATAATTGACCAAATGGTGTGTAAAATATACGTTGGGTTGTCAACAGACCGGGGCCGGATATTGGCATACTCTCTGTCAATCCCGAAACCACTTTGATAACCGTGTACGCGGTGGATGATATCCAGAATGTAGTGGTTGAATTGGCGACGTTTACTGGAATGAAGTAAGAGAACGATGATGGATAGCTTTGACATTCGTGTCATAATTAAAATGACTAAAACAGGAGCCTATGTCTGGCCAATGAGGTTAACTACCTCTAGCGACATTGATCTTTCGTATTTTACTGTCGTGATTTAAACTCGATGGGTGCACCCTTCTGTGTGGATTGATAGTCGGCCACGGATGGGTTACGACCAGCCAGAAAGGGTAAACTGGTAGAATCCTACCTTGGGCATTGCCTCACGTGCCTTGTCATATTTATCCATATACGAGCCCATTACGTTTTGGTTTAAAACTGTATAAATGTGTTAAGGTGGATCAATGTAAAGCCTTAATGCTATTGTGGTATTTATTTACCGATGGACATTACCTATTATAGCGTACACTATTATATGTAGGTAGTTTGACGGATCCTTAAGAGATGAGAAAAAAAACTCCCGTAACATCTCTTAAGTTACTTTGCATTGATTTATTGACTTAGATGAGGATATTAGTTCTGATTTGAGTATTGTGTTTTTCCATTATGCTCGGGTCAGCCTGAGTATTTCCAGTTGGAGAGCTTGTTGTGGAGACGAAGGCATTGCTGAACATTCTTTTCTATCTTTGTTATTTCATCAGTTAGTTCATTATGTCAGTTAGACTCATTTCATTTCCAGTTATTTCTTTCCAGATATTTAGTATGAAAATAATGTAACTTATTTGGAGTTTTCATAACTTATTTATGCACTTATTTATTTTCCGCTGCGAGATTCTGAGTTGTATTTATTTCTGTGTCTGTGTTCTGTGATTGATTCTATTTTACCCTAAATAACTATCTATCATTTAAGAAAATGTTCCTTGTTTAAATGGTGGGTCGTTACAGTTGGTATCAGAGCTTATGGTTGAGTGAAAACCTAAGCCTGTGGGGTAAACTCATGATAGATAGGGTAACTAATTACCCTAGAATGAGTAGAATCTTTTTTGAGAGAGCGTGTTTTAAAATTTAAGAAAGAAAATTGATTTAAAACTTAAGTAAGCAAAAATCTTAAGGTGTCCTACCTTAGTAAATTCTTTTGACTAGGTTCACAGCTTCTAATAAAATTTTCTTGCCCATCCCTTCTTTACAGGATGAGTAATCGTAGTACCCGAGGCAGAGGTAGGGGAAATATCCCCAATGAAGCTATTGCACCTATCGTTGTCCCAGAAGTGAGGTTTACCACTCTCGGTAAAGAGTATACACAGCTTGGAGGAAAGAAGTTCACCGGTGCTGAGGGCATTGTTGGAGCACAGCAATGGCTTAAGAATGCCGAAAGGATTTTTGTTGGACTTGGCATCACTGACGCTCAGAGGCGTCAATTAGCAGCTTGGGAGCTTTAGGAAGCCGCTCTTGATTGGTGGGATGCTTTTACGGCCCATACCCCAAAGGAAGATATTTCTTGGGCCCGGTTTAGGTCAGATCTATCTAAATGAGAATTTTATATTCTTATGGTTATCTCATGGGAGTTTAGCTTGGCCTTGTATTCTCCAAATTTGCAGGGAAGCTTTATTACCCAGTGGATGCCAGAAGCTGGAAGGACGGATTTGTATAATCAGTTTATGGAGCTTAAGCAAGGTGAGATGACTGTAGCAGAGTATGAAAGGAAATTCAATGAGCTATCGAAGTTTGGCCCTCATCTGATTGAGATCCCTCTTAAGAAGAATGAGAAATTCATTGCTGGCATGTGTGGGGAGTATAGAGAACAGCTGACTGATAATATCCATAAGCCATTTTCTGATATCATTGATTTGGTGATCCATTTTGAGAATTTGAAGCTAAATAGGATTTCAGAAGTTTCAAACACCCCAGCCCAGTCTAGCTCCAGTACCCTTGGCAAGAGAAAGTCAAATTTTAGTAGCCAAAAGAAGAAGTGGCAAAGCCGTCAAGGAGTTGGATTTTCTTAGAAGAAGACTAAGGACTTGTTGCACATCACTTGCTTCAAATGTGATAAAAAGGGACATTATGCCAGAGATTGTCCACCAGCATCCTTAGCAGCCGTTCCTCCAGTCCAGATGACTACGCGTGACTTATGCCATATCTGCTTACAGTCGGGCCATTTCAAGAAGGATTGTCCTACTCAGAAGAAAGGCAAACCATCCAGTATCTTTGCTGTCACTACTTCCACCCCTCTGGTTAAGGAGACTGATCTTGTACTTCAAGGTATGCTTTCCTTTCATGATATACCTATTCGTGTCCTATTCGATACTGGAGCATCTCATAGTTTTATATCTATTGATTTATGTGAGAAATCTGAGCATGATTTGAAACCGAACCTGCTTCTAAATCATTGTGTGTCTCTAATCCCATTAGTAGCCCCGCAAACTTAGGAATGATTTGTAAGGGCATTTGTCTTTTTAAAGACGAACACCGTTTCACCAGAGACTTTTATGTTCTGGTCTTTAGTGGGTTCGATTTATTGTTAGGCATGGATTGGCTATCCAAGTTCGAAGCTGTTATTTTTAGTAGTGCTCGGACCATTTCCTTGGTTGACGATAAAGGTTCCCAACTGGTTATCCAATGCAAAATGCCTTGTGATCTTATTAAGAGTTTTGTTTTCTCCCTTGATTCGCATTCTAGTGACCTAGACACTATTCCAGTTGCTCGACTTTGATATCTTTGGTGAGGTTACTTGTTTATCACCTCATCGAGAAATCAAATTTCGAATTGATCTTATTCCCGGAGCCAGACCTGTCGTACTTCCCCCTTGAAGGATGTCGCCTAAGGAAAGAGTGGAGTTGAAAAACCAAGTCAATGATTTATTGGTTAGAGGTTTGATTAGAAGAAGTTTTTCTGAATGGGGTGCAGCCGTAGTTTTTGTCACTAAGTCTGACGGGTCCTTGAGGATGTGTGTGGACTATAGAGAGTTGAATAAGCTCACACACAAGAACCGATATCCTATGCCTCATATTAATGATATGTTCGATCGGCTTTATAGAGCACAGTTGTTTTCTCAGCTTGACCTAGCTTCAGGTTTCCATCAGTTGAGGATTTCCGAGGATAGCATTCATAAGACTGCTTTCCATACCGAAGATGGGTTCTATGAATGGCTCGTTATGCCTTTCGGGTTATTGAACGCACCGGCTTACTTTGTAGATCTCATGAACAAAGTATTCAGGGATGTTCTTAACAAATTTGTGCTTGTTTTTATCGATGATATTTGGTTCTCTCTAAAACCAAAGAAGAGCATGAGCAGCATTTGAAGTTTGTGCTTGAAACTTTGAGAAGCCATCAGTTGAAGGCAAAATTTTCCAAATGTTATTTTTGGTAGGAGGAAGTTCGATTTCTTGGCCATGTGGTTTCGAAAAATGGAGTTTCGGTGGATCCCGCTAAGATCGCCGTAATAAATGTAAGTTCCTATCTTTACTTTCGATTTAATTATCGAAATTCTCAATTTTTGATTCGTGCCTTATATCTAATTCCAAGATTGGGAAATTCCTAAGACACCCACGGATGTTAGGAGTTTCTTAGGCCTTGCTGGTTACTATAGGAGGTTCATTGAGCATTTCTCTCATATTGCTTCTCCTCTTACAGCTTTAACTCGAAAGAACGTCAAGTTCAATTGGGATGAAAAGTGTTAGAAAGCGTTTGATGAACTATAACAGAAGTTGACCTCTGCTCCTGTTCTTACTGTTCCGAATGGTAACGAAGGCCTTACAGTTTATACCGATGCTTGTAGAAGTGGGCTTGGTGTTGTATTAATGCAGCATGGCAAAGTTATTGTGTATGCTAGTAGATAGTTGCGACCTCATGAAGTTGTTGGCTGTGGTTTTCGCTTTGAAGTTGTGGCGGCATCATCTCTTGGGTTCCAAATTCGAGCTTTATACTGATCACAAATCCCTAAAATATATTTTCTCTCGGAAGGATTTAAATCTAAGGCAAGCGAGATGGCTAGAATTTTTGGTTGCATATGACCTTGACATCAATTATACCCCGGGTAAAGCAAATGTAGTGGCCGATGCCTTGAGTAGGAAAAAGGCTATGCTTTGTCAGTTTGTTGCTTCATCCTCTCTTATGGATCGTATAGTTGCTAAGCAAAGTTTTGAAGAGAGAGGCAGACTCGAGGAGATGGTATGATGTAGTAGTTGATGAGAATGGTATCCTGAAAATAAATGGTAGGGTTTGTGTTCCAAATGTAGATGGATTAAGGGAGGAAGTACTTAGAGAGAATCACAAATCCAAATTTTCTATTCATCTTGGAGTGACAAAGATGTTTCAGAATATGAAAAGACTTTATTGGTGGGAAGGAATGAAGAGGGACATTTCAATGTATGTGAGTAGATGTAGTACTTGTCAGCAAATTAAGGCCGATCATCAAAAATTAGAAGGTCTTTTACAGCCACTTGAGATTTCAAAATGGAAGTGGGATCAAAATTCAATGGATTTTATGGACGGTTTGCCGAGGACGAGAAGGGGAAATGAGAGCATTTGGGTGATTGTTGACCTTTGACGAAGACTGCTCATTTTATTCCTATGAAGTCAACTCGAACCGCCTCGAGTTTATCTGAGATCTATTTGAAGGAGATTGTCCGACTCCACAGAATTCCTTCTAGTATTGTTTGTGATCGTGACCCTATTTTCACAAGTAACTTTTAGAGAGCCCTTCAGGATTCGTTAGGTACACAGTTGAATCTGAGTACGGCCTATCACCCACAGATGGATGACCAAACCGAACGGATTAATCAAGTTTTGGAAGACCTTCTTCATGCTTGTATTATGGATTTCGGTGGTTCTTGGGAAGACCATCTTCATCTTGTCGAATTCACCAATAATAAGCTATTAGGTAGAAGTTAGAACTTCGTTAAATAAATTTGAATTAAATATATATGTAAATAAACCTTTCCGTAATTCAAATCTTTAATTCAGGCTAGTATCAACATGGCACCGTTCGAAGCTCTTTACATACGTCCATGTAAATCTTCGTCTTATTGGATTGAAACTGGAGACAGACTTGTTCTTGGGCCTGAGATTATTTTGGAGGCTTCTGAGAAGGTTGAAGGGATTAAGCGAAAGATGAAAACTGCGCAGGATAGGCAGAAGAAGTATGCCGATAGAAGACGAAAGGAGTTGGAATTCGCAGTTGGAGATCTTGTGTATCTAAAGATTTCACCATTGAGAAATGTAATTCGGTTTGGGAAGAAAGGGAAGTTGGCCCAAGGTTTATTGGTCCTTTCCGTATATCTAAAAGGATACTCTAGCTTATAGAGTTGAGTTGCCTGAAAAACTATCTGGTGCTCATGATGTATTCCACGTCTCCAACCTTCGTAAGTATATTCATGATGAAAGTCTATGTGGATCGTATATGTATATAGTATATGACAAGTACGTATATGATAATATGAATTGCACAGAGTAATAATGCAGGTAAAATAAAAAGATCACACTAGAACTTTTATACTGGTTTGGACCTCCCGTCCTACATCCAGTCCCGAAGCTCCTCTTCGGAATTTCACTAATCAATAATCCTCACTTCGCCCGGAGGAATAGGCTTGTTACAATAGAGATCTTTCATCAAGAATGTGCTCTGAATAACATTTATATTGACAATATGTACAAGTCTTCCTATAATCTCCACTGGATATGTATAGATATAAATTTATGTGTGTTTTGAAAATATGGAAGAAAATTGAACCAAAGTTAATGATCTTTGGTTAAAATATTGATAGTAAAAATGAGTAATCTTGAATTTGAATGCAAAGTCAATATAGAGAATAGAAATCAGAAAGTTAGTGATTTGATTGTAAAATCTGTGATGTATTTATAGTTGTGAAAAAGGTTAGTTTGAAGTGTTGCTACCATTTCTCTTCGTTTCTGGAGATGCTTCTGTTTGAATAGAACTGAATTGAAGACGAGATGCGCAAAGTACCCTTTCAGATTTTGACAGTTGCATTTTAAAAAAAAATCCCGGAGCCAAATCCAGATGTATGGATTATGATGACCAGATGTCTGGTCATGCGTTGTATGGAAAAAAATTCTAGAGGCTCCAACCAGACGTCTGGAGTAATAAACCAGATGTTTGGAATATGTTGAATTCTGTTCTATTTGAAAGTATGTATATTTTTCTATATACAAAATCCAGGGAGATTTTTACATTCTATTTCTAGGATTTGTATACAATGTTTAACTTTCCACTACTATGATCTATGTTCCATACTTTGATTTGTATCCTTGAGAATCTGCAAAAAACTAAGATACGAGATATATGAATAATTATTATGATGTGGTTTGTCATCATCAAAACTTATAGATATGAGTTTCTAACATTCTCCCCCTTTTTGATGATGACAAACTATGTATATATTTACTCCCCTTGTATACATCTATATTATATGTTATCCTCCCCCTATGTGTGTGCATATTTTCTCCCCCTTTTGGCATTATCAAAAAGAAAATAGAGAAATCAGAAAATGAAATGTAAATCATAGAACTTGGAGTACATAATATCTGAATTAAGAGTACATAAAGTGAGAAAATGCAGAAATAAACATATAGTGGGAAAAAAAGGTGGAAACTACTGGTAATAGTTAGTAGAATCAAAGAAACTGCCGTAGGTATTATTATAGGATTCCCATAAAGCTGAAGGATCGGAAGTATTCTCTGACCAATGACGTTCATCATTATACTCTTCATCCTCGTGAATATATAATCCTTGAAAAGCCAAGTACCCCTGCTGATGATGGGAAGGATCTTGCATATTAAATTCCTCACTTTCATCTTCATCTGTGTCTTATAATGGTTTGTCTTCCATGGGTTCTTTTCCTCATAATTGTGTTGAAGACCCTGGAATTGAAGAGACATATGGAGTAGGTGAAGGAGCTGATGGTGACGATGAAGAAGACCAGGAAGATGATCGACCATGAACTTTCCTCATTATTTTCCCAAGAGTGGATACAACCTTATCTAGTGTTTTCTCGACTTTACCCATTCGAGAAGATATGCTTGAGACAGATCTATCAAGACAAACAACTTTCTTTCCTAAAATTTGTTGATTACGAGATAAAAGTTGTTGATTTCGAATGGATAAGTCACGATATGATTCTGTTGAAGTAGGTTCTCCTCGGGCTTCTAAAATCTCTATGGCCGAGTGATATTCAGAAGGATGTTGTTGGAAAACATATGGACCTGGTTGTTGTGGAGGGGGTTGTTGCTGCTCTTGTGGAGGTTGCTGCTGATATTGTTATTGTTGCTGCAGTGTCCATTGAGGAAATGATATTATCGGTGGCGGTTCGTCCGGTAGATGCATAAGTTTAAAGTATTTGGACCCACTTTCTTTAATTTGTAGTTCTTCAAAATATGATAGATAAGAAGGAATACCTTGTGATTGAAGAATCCGCATTATATAAGGTGCATAAACAATTGTTTGACGCTTTTGAATCCAGAAATTTTTAATTTCGTCAAAAAGAAATTGAGCCCAATTAACTTTAATACCTCCAAATATAGCATACATAGCTTTGTGATCAGTTTCATATATTTTCTCGTGACTATTATAGTGTTAATAATCATACGATTTAATAATCTTGCCCTAGGTCGAAGGTTCTTTGTATTCCATTGTTCCATATAATCTTCCCAAAGGAGGTGAGTGACCTCATCATGGGGTAAAAATCTTTTGTCCGATATGTCTTTTAATTCAATACCTGTGTAAGAGCAATGGAGAATTCGTCCTAACATACCAGGAGTAAGTTTGATGATTTTACCATATACACTAGTCTAAAGCCAATTTTCGTCATTTTTAGGATTCCAAATGGAAGAATTACATAGATTTGAGTAAAAGAGAAAAATAGCTAGCTGATCTATGGTTACCTCATTTGGTCCTTGTTCAATCAGATAGTTAACCTCGGCATCTTCACATAATGAATGCATTTCATAGAGAGGAAATCGTAGTAGTTGGTAGAAGGGACCTATATGAAACTTCATAATTTTCAAATCTTCAAACCTTTTGATGGAACTAGGGCTTTGATCAAGCCAAGATTTGATGTGAGAATCGGTGATAATAGATGATTGAGTTGTAGATCCTTGATCTTTCTTTTGTTTCTTTATAGGTTTTGATTTCGGAGGCATTGTTTTTGAAACTTGAAAGTAAATATTTAAATCTGGGTTTTGATGAGCTTTTTGTAGAGAATGAAAAATTGAGGCAAAAAAATGAAGAGTTGTTGTAATATAGTAGAAAGGCAGCGGATTGTCAGAGGCAGAAACATACTCTAGATGTCTGGATTGATAAGACAGACGTCTGGGCCTTTAAAAAAAATTATATCACAGTAGGCAGAAAGCAAGGCCAGACGTCTGGGAACATGTAGTTAGACGTCTAGATGTTGCAGAGATTGTGAGAGAGGTTTCCGATCGTGTAAGTAGACGACTGGCTCGATATTCCAGACGTCTGTTTTGACAGATTTTTGTTATTTTGATTGTCTGAGATTGTTCAGATTTGTTATTATAGTTATAGCGAGATATACAGTATATGCTTGAATG
Organism: Allium fistulosum; assembly: GCA_030737815.1. NCBI lineage: Eukaryota > Viridiplantae > Streptophyta > Magnoliopsida > Asparagales > Amaryllidaceae > Allium > Allium fistulosum. The sequence goes on from JASFAW010000014.1 coordinate 16,411,252, forward strand.
AATTGAGTCTTATTACAACTTTGAATATATTATATACGTATATTATATATATATATGAAATATGATTTTTAGACGAACAAAGTTATATTTTCCCCATGAATTTGGTTGTGCCTTTGTATTTTCTTTTGGTGCTCATATTGGAGACCAAGAAGGAGGTACTTGACTGAATTGGTCTTCAGATGTTCCTTCTTCCTATAGTTTACATGGAGTTATTTGACGAGCATGCGGAGGAGTTTCGGTTAGACGAGGAGATCGTACACGAACACAATCCTTAGTAGGAGAATGTCCACATATGGCAAGAATGCATTTTTCCAGAAAATTTAAATGAGCTCCCTGGTGTTTTTGTTCATAACACATTTCTCTTTGTACATCCATCATTTCTTTTTGGTAATGATGGATTTCGTCGGCTTTGTCCGAATGAGAGAATGTTTGAAGATTAATACCACGTTTGGTTTTCTTTCCTTTTGGAGAGTAGCCAATATGATATGTAGGCGATGGAACAATGTAAAGGGATGGAGATGATTTTGGAGTTGTTTTTGCGGGAGATGTGTATGTACTACCCGGTGATGGAGATGAAAAGTCAATGGTAGAGTAAGTGGAGTTGTGATCGGATGACATGTTGGAAAACTTTGATATTGATTAACAAAGATATATTTTAAAAGAAGTTTTTGTACTGTGATTTGGTTTGGAAAAAAAATTTGATATATATATATATATAAGAGTAGGATTTTCTATTTTAATCATTCGTTTTGTTTTATTTGTTAAACTATTTATGGTTTTTAGAGAATTTGGGCAGAAAAGATTATATGACCTATGAGCCATAAATATTGAGAGGTAGGAAAAACAATTCAAATTTTATTCTTGTTTATTACAGTTCAGATAAGGAGCATATTCCTAGTTCTCTTCTAAGTTTTATAAATGATTTTTCACATAAATGTTTTGTAAAGATGTCTGCTATCTGGTTTTCAGTGTTGATGAATTCTAAAGATATTACTCCTTTTTCTACGTTATCTCTAAGAAAATGGTGTCGTATGTCTATATGTTTAGTTCGAGAATGGTTAACTGGATTTTTAGATAAATTGATAGCACTAGTATTGTCGCAGTATATTAGAGATTTTTCAATTATTTTATCGAAATCTCTAAGTGTTTGTTGCATATAAATGACTTGAGCACAAGCTAAGGCAGCAAAGATATATTCTGCTTCACATGTCGAGAGGGAAATGCAATTTTTCTTTTTGCTAAACCATGAAACTAAAGATTGACCGATAAAATGACATGTACCACTTGTGATTTTTCTGTCTGTTTTACATCCTCCGAAGTCTGCATCGCTATATGATATGAGTTAGAAGGCCGTATCTTTAGGATAAAATAAGCCATAATCTGTGGTGTTAGTTAAGTACTGTAAAATTCGTTTGACTGCTCGATGATGTGATTCCTTAGGTTGAGCTTGAAATCGAACGCACAGGTAGACACTCATCATTATATTAGGTCTACTAGTTGTTAAATATAATAGAGAGCCGATCATACTACAATAAGATTTTTGATCATAGCCTTTTCCTTTTTCATCTTTATCTAGATATAAAGTTGTGCTCATAGGAGTTGGTTTACTAGTGGTGTTCTCCATTCCGAAACGTTTAAGTAAATCTTTACAATATTTTTCTTGATTTATAAAAATACCATCATCCAATTGTTTTATTTGTAATCCTAGGAAAAAATTTAATTCGCCCATGTGTGACATTTCAAACTCGTTTTTCATTATTTCAGAAAATTCATTACATAAACTTTCATTAGTTGATCCAATGTCATCAACATATATTTGTACAACTAATATATCATTATTTTTATGTTTTATAAATAGTGTAGTATCTATTTTGCCTATCTGAAATTCAGAATTTTGTAGATGAGTTTTTAGTCGATCGTACCAAGCACGTGGTGCTTGTTTTAAGCCGTATAGAGCCATTTTGAGTTTAAAAACATGATCTGGATATTTTTCATGAATAAATAACTGTGGTTGTTCTACAAAAACTTTTTCTTTAATAAAACCATTTAAGAAGGCACTCTTAACATCCATCTAAAATAATTTAAAGTTGTGATGACATGCAAAAGCAAGTAGAGTACGAATTGCTTCGAGACGAGCTACGGGAGCAAATGTCTCTTCATAATCAATTCCCTCTTCTTGGTTGTAGCCTTGAGCCACTAATCTTGCTTTGTTACGAATAATATTTCCATTTTCATCTGTTTTGTTTTTGAAAACCCATTTTGTTCCTATTACAAATTGATCTGATGGTCTAGGAACGAGTTCCCATACATTATTATGTTCAAATTGATTTAATTCTTCTTGCATTGCTAAGATCCAAGCATCATCTTTAGATGCTTCTTTATAATTTTTAGGTTCTGTATTTGAGATAAAAGCAATGTGACTCATTTGATTTAAGTTATTTCTAGTGACTCGAGAATTTAAGTCTCCAATTATATTATCCAAAGGATGATTTTTTAATATTCGTGTGGGTGATCTTAAAACATTTTCATTATTATTAGAGGATGAATTATTCATATTATTTGTATTTTCAGTTTGATTTTGAGTTAAAATTTCATCTTCTTCTTCTATAATAGTTTGTTGGAAAATTTCAGCAAAAGACACATGTAAGCTTTCTTCTATAATATTTGTTCGTTTATTATAAATCCTATAAGCTTTACTACGTTCTGAATACCCAATGAAAATTCCTTCGTCAGCTTTGGGATCAAATTTTCCAAGATTATCTTTAGTATTTAGAATAAAACATTTTGACCAAAAAGTTCTAAAATACGAAACTTTTGGTTTCTTTCCATAAAATATTTCATAACATGTATTTTTAGTCATAGGTCGAAGCATGACACGATTTAATACATAACAAGCAGTGGCAATGGCTTCAGCCCAGAAATGTTTGGGTGGATTACTACTATTTAGTAGAGTTCGTGCACATTCCTGTAAAGTTCGGTTTTTCCTTTCAACTGCACCATTTTGGTTGTGGTGTTCGTGGAAACGAAAAATTATGACTAATTCTCTTTTTGTTACAAAAATTAGTAAAAAAATTATTTTTGAATTCTCCTCCATGATCACTGCTTATATTTTTTATTTTTAAATCTATTAAGTTAGTAATCTGTTTTGCAAAGATTTTAAACATTCCAAAAGTGTCACTTTTATGTTTTAAAAATAATGTCCAAGTATATCTTGAAAAATCATCTACAATTACGAACACATATTTGTTATGATTTATATTACGTACTTGTGTTGGTCCAAATAAATCTAAATGAAGTAATTCTAATGGTTGCTTAGTAGATATTTTATTTTTAGATTTGAAAGAACTTTTCTTTAACTTGTCCTTTTGACAAGCGTCACATAAATTTTTTATTTTATAATTAATTTTAGGTAGACCTCTAACTAGATCATGTTTTGCTAGTTTGTTGATATATTTAAAATTTATATGACAAAAATGTTTGTGTCAAATCCAAGGATCATCATGATTTGCGGATAGACATAAATCTGAATTATTTTTAATGTTCATGTTTAGGATATATATATTACGATTTCTAAATCCTTCAAAGAGTAAATTTTTGCTTTGATCGAAAATTTTACATTTATCTTTTTCAAATTTTATTTCAAACCCTTTATCACACAACTGCCTTATACTAAGAAGATTATGTTTTAGGTTTTCTACTAATAAAACATTTGTAATAATAGGAGAGTTAGAGATACCGATATTAATGACTTCTCCAATGCCAATGACGAACCCTTTTGAATTATCGCCAAAAGTTATAGTGCCACCATCAATGTATTTTATGTTTAACAGCATATGAGCATTTCCTGTCATGTGCTTGGAGCATCCGCTATCTAATATCCATTTCTCTTTATTTTTGTATTTGGATACCTACAAAAAATAAAAATATTTAAATTGGTACCCATTTTATTTTGGGTCCTAAGTGTTAGTTTGTGAGGGTAACCATACCCAAGATGGTTTGATTCCTTTAGAAATGTAATTATTATTATGAATTACTTCTTTCATATAATTACCTATGTATTTTTTCTTAATTAGGTTGTTATTTGTTTTAGGAACCCATATTTTAATTATTTTTGAATTTGTGATTAATTTCTTATTTTTGGAAGAAGGTTTTATCTTAGTATAAATCTTACTATACTTTGTAATTTTTGTTTTATTCTAAAATCCTATTCCATTTCGATTTTTGAATGGCTTGGAAATTTTAATTAAATTCTCCAAGTCTTGTTTACCTTTGTTAAATTTCGTAACATCATTTGTAATTTTATCCAACTTGTTTTTAAGATCAATATTTTCAGATTTTGAATGATTATCTTTTAAGACAATGTGCTTATTATTAATTTTATTGTTTTCTAGTTTAACTTTTTCTAATTCACAAGATAAAGCATTAATTTCAATAGAAAGATCCTTACATTTTTCTTGAGCATTTTCTAATTCTTCTTCTAAAATAGATTTTTCATCTTTTAGTAACCCTATTTCAAGTTCTAATCGATTTATTTTAGCAACATATTCCTTATTTAATTTTTTAGTTTCTCTGTATTTGTCATCGAGTTCCATACTTATTTCTAAAATTTCATCATAAGTAAGATTGGAACATACCTCATTAGCGTGTGCCATGAAACATACATTTGCTTACTCTGTATCACTTTCATTGTCACTATCGGATGAAGAGGAAGATTCAGAGTCATCCCATGTGACTTGGAATGCCTTTCTCTTTTTCTTAAATTTCTCAAAATTATTCTTCTTCTTTTCAATGTTGAGTTTTGGACAATCCTTCTTCATATGTCCGAATTGATCACATCCAAAGCACTTAATCGAAGTTTGATTTGATGAGTTTGATCTTCCGTTATTTTGGAATCTAGTCATTTTCTTGAATTTCTTAAATTTGTTGTATTTCTTGGCAATAAACACAATCTCATCTTCATCCAATTCAGAATCTTCATTACTTGCTTGAAATGCTATGTTCTTCTTTTCATGATTTTGCTCCTTTCTGGCCTGCAAATTTGCTTCATATGACATTAAATTTCCAATCAATTCTTCAACTTTGAGTATAGAGAGATCATTAGCTTCTTCGATAGCCAGTACTTTTCTTTCCCACTCAATTGTTAAAGAGTAGAGAATTCGAGATACTAAATCAAAATCAGTAAATTTAACTCCTAGTGCCATAAGATCGTGTTGTATGGTTTGAAATCTTGAATACATATCGACAATTGACTCATTTTGTTTCATTTCGAAAGATGTAAATTGATTTTGTAAAATAGATATTTTTGTTTGTTTGACCTTAGTTGTACCTTCGTGTGTAACTTATAAAGTACGCCATATATATCATATGCAGTAGTACATAACATAACACGTGAGAATTCATTTTTATCAAGAGAACAAAATAGTACATTCATAGCTTTAGCATTATTAGAAGCAACGATTTTGTGCATCTGTCCATGTGCTAATATTTGTTTCAGGTGCTATATACTTATTTTGAGTTGCTGACTATATTTCTAAACCATTTGCTTCCATAAAAATTCTCATTCGAGTTGACCAATATGCATAATTAGATCTAGTGAATAGTGCAGGACGTGCAGTTGACAAACCTTCTTGAAAGATACTTGCCATATTAATAATTTTTCAAACACGTGTTACTGTGATTTGAACTAACCTTGCTCTGATACCAATTGAAAGTCTAAGTGGACCGTATATGTATATAGTATATGACAAGTACGTATATGATAGTATGAATTGCACAGAGTAATAATGTAGGTAAAATAAAAAGATCACACTAGAACTTTTATACTGGTTCGGACCTCCCGTCCTACGTCCAGTCCCGAAGCTCCTCTTTGAAATTTCACTAATCAATAATCCTTACTTCGCCCAGAGGAATAGGCTTGTTACAATAGAGATCTTTCGTCAAGAATGCGCTCTGAATAACACTGATATTGACAATATGTACAAGTCTTCCTATAATCTCCACTACATATGTATAAATATATATTTATGTGTGTTTTGAAAATATGGAAGAAAATTGAACCAAAGTTAATGATCTTTGGTTAAAATATTGATAGTAAAAATGAGTAATCTTGAATTTGAATGCAAAGTTAATATAGAGAATAGAAATCAGAAAGTTAGTAATTTGATTTGTAAAATCTGTGATGTATTTATAGTTGTGAAAAAGGTTGGTTTGAAGTGTTGCTACCATTTCTCTTCATTTCTGGAGATGCTTCTGTTTGAATAGAACTGAATTGAAGAAGAGATGCACAAAGTAGCCTTTTAGATTTTGATAGTTGCATTTTAAAAAAAATCCTGGAGCCAAATCCAGACGTTTGGATTATGATGACCAAACGTCTGGTCATGCGTTGTATGGAAAAAAATTCCAGAGGCTCCAACCAGACGTCTAGAGTAATAAACCAGACACCTGGTATGTTGAATTCTGTTCTATTTGAAAGTTTGTATATTTTTCTTTATACAAAATCCAGGGAGAATTTTACATTCTATTTCTAGGATTTATATACAATGTTTAACTTTCTGCTGCTGTGATTTATGTTCCATACTTTGATTTGTATCCTTGAGAATCTGCAAAAAACTAAGATACGAGATATATGAATAATTATTATGATGTGGTTTGTCGTCATCAAAACTTGTAGATAGGAGTTCCTAACACATGACCCGTCGACGATAGTTCAGTCCACGCAGCTTGAGGAATTGGAGATTCAACCCGATCTTACTATTGAGAGGAAGCCCATTCGGATTTTGGATAAGAGCATGAGGAAGTTGGGGAGTAAATTGGTCAATCTCGTTAAAGTTCAATGGAGTGATGATGATCGAGATTGCACTTGGGAAACCGAGGAGAGTATCCGTGCTTCCAATCCTGAATTATTTTGATTCGGGTATGTTTTCTAATCTTAATCTATTATTTGATTCTTGTTGTATCATTTCGTTCCACCTTTTCGAGGATGAAAAGTTTTGAGTGGGGGCGAATGTAACGATTCCGAAATTTTCGGTTCTGTTGAAAGTTTTCGATTAAATTAATTTCTATTAAAGTTGAGAAATTAAAATTTGAATTTGAATTTACGTTGCGTACGGTTAGTTAAAATGAATAAAAGGGGAATTAAACTATAAAACGAAAATTTTGAACGATTTGAAATTTAACGTAAAATCAGTCATTAATAAAACAATGAAATTTTGGTTTCAAAAAATTAAATATTTTACATGAAATTATTGTAGGAAAATTTTAATAAAAACGCCGATGTTCGTTTCGTCGAATTCCAAGTTCCCTAGCTTCGTTTAAATCGATTTATACGATCAATTTACTATAGCGACAACCGGTAGTGTGTAAATATCAAATTTCACTCGAGCATTAAATAACTAGTTTTCTATGTGCTAACGTGTTCGTATCGACACGCTGAGTACAACGGTGGTTTGTTCCGCATGTTCGGACGTTCGGTCTGTTCGGTGCAGTATTTTAGTCGTGTTAGCGTTGGTTGCTATTTTATATAAGGTATACTGCTGCTGAATTTGAACATAAATTTTAGTTAAACAACCGTTTAGAAAAGAACACATAAAAGAACACGTACAATATTAATTTGAACGGGTAAATATAACACTTTAATGTGAATTAGTAATAGCAGCTTCACGTGCGGTTAGATAAATGGGTACACGTTAAAATTTTGAATTGGTATGATATTGAATTAGAATCGAGCCAGAAGAAATGCTCAAACAGGCACGTGGCCGCACGTCCTCCCCTTCCTTTTATTATCTTCTACTGTGTATTCGTATGAAGAAAAAAATTATATAAGTCGAGCACTGTAGCATCAAAAGAAACGAGCTCTGTCTAATTTCGAAACCCTCTCCCATCAGCCGAAGCCACCATCACCAAGCCTCCTTACCCTACCGCCGCCGCACTCCTCCAACAGCCCACCGCCGCTGCACCGTGTCTAGCCTTCCAGTCACCTTCCCAGCCGCGCCGCCTCATAGAAAAAAAAAGAGAAACGACAGCAGCAGCCTCCCCTCCCCTCCACCACTGCGCCTCCCTACCACCGCCTGCTTCACCTCCAGTAGCTGCCGCACCACTCACCTCCGACCTGAACTCCTCCTCCTCACCTGCTAACAGTCGCCGCCACTTTATAAAAAATAAATTCATCAACAACCGAGCCGCCTCCTCTCTTTCTCCACCACCTGCTACACTCGCCTGCTTCTTCCCTTCCACCGCCGCACCCTTTCAGCACGGTCGCCGTGCCTAGCTCCTCCGCCATCTCCCTAGTAGCCTCCACCGCCTTATAAAAAAAGAACAACAACTTAGCAGTGCTGCCCACCTCCTCCTCCCTGTAGCCTATGCCACTAGCTGCTCCATCAACCTCCAGTTAGTCACTAAAAGGCGACACACTAGTCTAGCATTACCGGGCCAGCTTACTTTCTCTGTTTGGTGTTAGTCGTGCATGTTATTTTATATATATAAAAAAAGAATTATGTTAAAAAGAAGAAGAGGTGTTGCTGTCTAGATTTTGATATCGCATGTACAAAGCTTTGGTCGTGCGCTGTTAATTCTGGTCGTGCTGCGCCGTAAGCCGTATCGTGATTTATCTCGTGGTTATCGTCGTTGAGGTGAGTGTTTTACATTCACACTTAACTAATATCATGATGCAAGTTAATGAATTTGAAATTATCATCATTATGTGTTTGTGGTTGAATTGGATTGATATATAGTTATTGGATGAATTATTGGATGATATGTGCATATGCTGACACGATATACACGTCATATGTTTATACACCAGTGTAGAAATTTAATTTGGACGTGTCACATTTCACCTATTATTATTATTCACGATGTTATGATTCGTTGAAATTTCCCCGTCGATATTTGAATATGACTATATGTTGAAACTATGAAATTGGAAAGGGTTGAAATGATATATATACCCATAATTTAAATTTAATTATCCCACTTGGCCTAGGTAGAAAATTAAATTAAACACCGCTGGTCTAATAATTTATTTTTTTAAACGGTGATTGTTTGGAAATTTATATACATAAATGATTTAAAATTTAAAATTATGTTTTAAATTGATATTTTTATTTAAATAAAATTTAGGTGAAATAAGTAATTTTATTAGGAGGTGGTAATTTAGAGATAAATGTTGGAAATGTTTTATTTAAAGAAATTTGATTTTTGGGTTTAATTTCATAAAAATTTGAGTTAAATTATAATTGTATAATTTTGGATTGAAGGTATTAAAGTTAAGAATTTAAGTTAAACTTTGGGATTGATTTAAACTTAAATCAATAACTTGTTTCGTATATTGAAATTTGTGTAAATTAAATCTATTTAGAGTTAAATTTATGTATTAACCAAAAAGGGAGTTTTAAATTGTTTAATAAATTTTCGAGAATTTGCTAGAAATTTGTTTGATAAAATTATAATGGAGTTTTAAATCGTTTAATAAATTTTGGGATTTATTGGAAAATTTGGTTGGTTAAATTGAAATAAAATTTAGAATTCAACTTAAATAAATTTTGATTTAAGTGATTCAAGTTATGGGTTAAAAAGGGAATTGGGTTTGAAATCGGAATATTTTACAATGGAATTTAGAAACGGGAAATGAATTTTTGGAATTTGAAAAGTAGAATAATAAAATTCTGATCATTTTATATGAATCGCTTTTAAATCTATAAATGACCAAATGGTGTGTAAAATATACGTTGGGTTGTCAAATAGACCGGGGCCAGATATTGGCATACTCTCTGTCAATCCCGGAACCACTTTGATAATCGTGTACGCAGTGGATGATATCTAGAATTTAGTGGTTGAATTGGCGACGTTTACTGGAATGAAGTAAGAGAACAATGATGGATAGCTTTGACATTCGTGTCATAATTAAAATGACTAAAACAGGAGCCTATGTCTGGCCAATGTGGTTAGCTACCTCTAGCGACATTGATCTTTCGTATTTTACTGTCGTGATTTGAACTCGATGGGTGCACCCTTCTGTGTGGATTGATAGTCGTGGTCGGCTACGGATGGGTTACGACCAGCCAGAAAGGATAAACTGGTAGAATCCTACCTTGGGCATTGCCTCACATGCCTTGTCATATTTATCCCTATACGAGCCCATTACGATTTTGGTTTAAAACTGTATAAATGTGTTAAGGTGGATCAATGTAAAGCCTTAACGCTATTTTAATATTTATTTTACCGATAGACATTACCTATTATAGCGTACACTATTATATGTAGATAGTTTGATGGATCCTTAGGAGATGAAAAAAAAAACCCCGTAACATCTCTTAAGTTACTTTGCATTGATTTATTGACTTACATGAGGATATTAGTTCTGACTCGAGTATTGTGTTTTTCCATTATGCTCGGGTCAGCCTGAGTATTTCCAGTTGGAGAGGTTGTTGTGGAGACGAAGGCATTGCTAAAGATTCTTTTCTATCTTTTTTATTTCATCAATTAGTTCATTATGTCAGTTAGACTCATTTCATTTCCAGTTATTTAGTGTGAAAATAATGTAACTTATTTGGAGTTTTCATGACTTATTTATGTACTTATTTATTTTCCACTGCGAGATTCTGAGTTGTATTTATTTCTGTGTCTGTGTTCTGTGATTGATTCTATTTTACCCTAAATAACTTTCTATCATTTAAGCTAATGTTCCTTGTTTAAATGGTGGGTCGTTACAGTGAACTTGTAAATGATAAGAGAGTGGATGTATGTATGGAGAAGTGACAGCGGTGTGCAATTGTATGTGTATGGAAAGAAGTACAGAGTTGATAACTGACTATGATATTGGAGGGCAGTAAGGAGTGTGGTTGAGAAGAGGGCATGATGAAGTGGTAAGTGCGGGACTATTGAATGTGATGAATTGTCGGGTAGCAGTATGAAGCCGGAGTTTGTGTGAAGTTGGAGGGTGATGGCTTTGTAATGAAGTGTGTCGTGATGGGTTGTGAATTTGAGATGGTTGTTCAGTGATCAGCAGATAGAGTCCTTGATGACAACAGTGGTAGAGGTGATGAAAATGTGTAGTAATGGACTGTGATGTGGTTTGTATGGTTTGTGAATGTCTGTAAAATCAAAATATGAAAGAAACAAATGTAAATGCAAATTTACAATGCAGATGCAAATGTAATGAAATGGAATAATTTTTTGAAAAAAAAATTGTGTATGTTATTTTCAAAAATAGAGATGCAAAAGCAACTAGCAAGGAAAACAATAAACACACTACAAAGTGAAAACAAATATCACACAAACAAACGAATATTTTTTTTAATTCAAGCTAACACACAAAACAAACACACAATAAAAAAATCAAATGAAAATAATTTGAAGAATAGAAAATAAAATCAAAGCTATTCCCCGGCAACGGCGCCAAAAACTTGTTTAACAACGGTTTTTCTATCGGTTAGAAAATCGCCGAAAAATTTATAACAAAAATAACCGCAAGCGCACGGCGTACAATTCTAGTACGTGGCAAGTACGGGTCTATCCATAGGGAATTGTTAGATTTTAAAATTCTATTCAATCAAATTAACTGAAGTTGAGAGTGTGTTAAGCTAAAAATGTAGAAAAACTAGCAAAAGAAAATTGTTAAAAATATAAGAGTTTAAAGGCAATTTAGAGATAAATCCACTTTCTAGATCACATAGTTCAACACAACATGGCATTTAAAATTAGTTTCATTTTGATTTTGCCCTAAAACCATGTATATTCCTTTTAAAAAAATCTTGTTTAAACTAATCAAATTGTAAATCAAACATATCATCATCCAATATATCATAAAAAAGAATTTACCCTTAAATCTGAAAATCAATGATAATAAAATAGAGATGTTGTGATTATTACTCACCTTAGATTGGATAAGGAAATTAGAGGTTGATTGAAATTGATTTCTTCTAGCTTGATCCTAAGCTTTAAATTTGAACTTCTTCTTCTCTTCTCCCTCCTAATGGCGATTTGGTTTTAGCTTACTTTCCTTTGTTTTTCTTATGGTAAAAGTGAAAGTGAATGGTCTTAGGGATAATAGTATAAGGATGGAAAATGTGGGCGGCAATGACCCTAATGTCGTTATCATAAATTAGTTAACATTTATTCTATATATAAGCCCATTCATTTTTATAAGCACGGCCACTAAATTTATGAACCAACCTCAATCTCCTTATCACTCTACATTATTCTAAATCTCCTGAATAATGTTATCAAACATTAGGGGTGTTATACTCACTACTCACACTAGGCATGTACCTTTAAATTCCTGCACGCTGCCTTGATCTCCCATGCACCCAGATGGAAGAAACACACCTCCAATGCACCAGAATAGCTCACATAGACAGGAAGATAGGATGGCACTACTCTCTTCCCTCCACCGGTGCATCAGTCCAACATGAACAATCGATCGGTCGGAGGTAGGTGACGCGATTTTATGGATTTGGCTATTGCATATAGATCACTATATCTACCTATTTCTCCTTCATTCAATACTTTATGCGTTGATATCAAGATCCTAATTTGTTCGAGTGTATGAATAGAGAGAGATGTTGTTTCTCTGAGTGAATGTTTGGGTACGAATAGAAGGTAGAGACAGTTCATCGCTTTGGCAGGGAAACAAGAACTTTCCAAACATAGTTTGTGAGTTTGGGTTACTCACCTGAATGGAGAGTTTCATTATCACCCTCAATGCTCTTTCATCCTTACTTCTGCTCTTCACTGCTTTACTTTTTTCTCTTTACCATAACACCTTTTTCTTTGTTTTGATTATTCAACACTTGATTACTTGATTTCTAATGGGTGTATAGATGTTGAGAAGCTGGGATTGAATGTTATTTTAATTTATAACATTTACTTTGATTTTTATTTGAATTTTAAAGATGTAGGGTTTGGGTATTGAGTGGTTTACTAAAGTTAGTAAATGTAAATGCCTAGGGTTTATTTATACATGCGGTGGAAGAACTGGGAAAATAGAGTTCTCAGATAATGAACCTTCAGGATATAGGAACATGGGTTTGGGTTTTGTGGGCAATTTGGATTTGAGCTTTGATCTTTTTATTTCTTTTCTTCTCTTGTTTATATTTTAAAGATAAGCCCACTTAGGATTTAATTATTTTATTAAACCACTTTCCAATTAAATTACGAATTTATTTATGCTATAAGAATAATTCTTTCCCTAATTTTATGTTAATCATTTCATTTAACTCATTTACTAGTTAACTCAAAATTTTATTCTTTTCAATTTGATATTTCTTTTTAGTTCTTAAATTACCACTATGAACTTAGTATTAAATTCAAATATCAAATAAATTCATTATATAACGTTATTTGATTATTTACCAAGTCATTTCCTTTAAAAAATCACTTTTTAAATATATTACAAATTATATTATTAGATTTTTCCAGGATTTATTAAATTTTAATATTCAAAAGGTACATATATTAAAATCCAATATTAAGTAATTTCCAAATTACTAATTTAACAATTCTTAAAACAAATAATTATTCTCAACCTTTTGATTTCATTACTAACTACATTGTAATAAATTCCAATATTCAAAAATATTTTCAAACTATTTATTTTAAACTTCCAACCTCATCCTTTAATTAATTAATTAATTAATTATTATCATTCGTCTAAAAATCGGGTTGTTATAGACTCTCTTCTTAACAAAGTTGCGTTCTCACAATTTCTTATTGGGAAAATCCATAACAAGTTAAAATAATTTACTTTACTACATCTTCTTAGTTTAAATCTTTATAATGATCAGAACAATACAAACTCATACACCATTTGAAGCAAAATATTAGACTTTGCGTCCAAAAAACCTAAAAACATAAAATATAATACTATTTTAAAAGTTCAAATTTACAAACAAGGATTTTGTAACTTTATTTTTGTATTGAATCTTTTCAAACAAACTGATAACTTACAAAATATTAAAATTTAAGCTTACAAAAGTTCTATTCCAAACTAATATTCTCCTATCAAAAAATTTAATATCGCTTCTTAAAGCTTTACTTAAAATTTTCCAAACCATAATTCAAATACTTTCTTAAATCATATCTTTCTTCTAAAATTTACAAAGTATAATTATACTTTTCTAAAATATTTTACTATTTTCCCAAAAATCATCATTTAAGAATTTTGAAAACATATCAATACTTTTCAAACCTCTATGTCCATACGCCTCATCGTAATGTTTAAGAATCCCTACCGATAACGTTGATCAGACGCATCAACCAAAATTCTTAAAGTACTCAATGGAAAAATTAACACAATTCAAAAAAAATTAATTCTCCAAAATATTATATATATATATATATATATTTTTCCATTTGTTAAAAACATTTTCCAATATAATACTTAACTTTTAACATTTCATGATAACATAATTATTTTCAAACTTTATCTTGCAAAATCTTTTCACATATTTATACAATTAATTGATACCCTTAAATTGGTATTCAAATTTTACACTTTAAAACTAAGCATATGCACTTATCAAAATAATTACTAATAGAATAATTTATTTCATTTGAAAATCAATTATACGCTCCATAATACATTAATCTTCCATGAATTATTTATATCTTTCTAAATCATCGTATTCAAATGTCTTGTTCAGGTGTTCAAAGAATTTTTATCGAATATGTGTGCACCCGTATCGACCAAAATCCTTATCACACTCAGTAGACAATTTAACACATATTGTCCATTCCTAAAAATATCCATAAGTATTACTTACACAAATTATCCAAAAAAAATTCCAAATCTCCATTAATACTTTGCTTATAGTATATACTTTGATAATTATATACACTATTCCAAAAATCAAATTCAATTCTGTAACTTCAAATTATCAATAAATAGAAAATACTAAATAAGGTACACAGTGGAAACTAATAATTCCTTTGCACACTCCGATTTAACAAATCAAAACTCAAATATTACCTCAAACTAAACACCGCAATGTTATGTTAAACCATCCAAAACCATACGATACAAATAATATCGGTTGGACTAACTCCTTTTGTAACGACCCGAATTCACGTGGGTCGGGAATTTTTGCAAAAATGCTAAAACCCAAGCCCACTGAAGCCCGAGTTGGGTATCTGGTATCCTGCAAATAGGCAAAGACAAATATATCAAAGCTCAAATAAATATCTCACAACGGAACTGACTAAAATATAATAATAAGTAAATACTCACCAAGATAATAATACTTTCAAATAAGTGTCTCAAAGTTGGGAAGTCTCTGCCATCTACCTAACCTGTGGGATGTTATGAGGATGAGGTCAGAAATAAAGTTATGGTGAATGGACAAATTATACACTTCTAAGCTTAATTCTACATATACCGTTTTATTTCCATTTTCTATTATATTAGGTTTACTGGGTTTATAATACTCTAGCCTATATGCGTGAATCGTACCCATCTACTCCATAGTAGATTAAAACCTAATAGCTGATATATATGTAGCTATATGCCCAATGACCGCATCGGTCCTAGGTACTGCCCTTAGTACCTTCTATATCTTCCTCGAAAAGGACTCCATCGTCTCGCTGCTAGAGCGTACTGTAACTACATATGTAAATGACAGCTTCATGAGGCCTACAATACAGATGTTCTGTCGTCTACTATGAAAACATAAAACTGCGTCCGCACTAGCCTATATTAATGCACGGACATCCACAATGTACCACCCAGTGCATACCTTGAGTACTATACGTAATCGTTCTGTCTACTTCCTGAATCCCACCAACAAGGTCTACCTTGTACGGAACTCAGTCGGGGATTTTCTATATCTATAAAGGACAGCTTCGTTAGGCCTACAATACATATATTCTACTTGGTCTGCCTCTTTTCTCATCGTGGCTATGGGTCCATGCAGCCACCCCTCAACTAATCGAAAGACCTCTTAAGAGCTAAGTGGATGTGCCCTACTGCAAACAATCTACACATCTAATTAGCTGCGCCCCTCATCCAATGTCTCGATAGTGAAAGAATCATTGGCCTATTGGTTTAACTCTAGCCTTTCCCGATCTCGCTCTTGATTGATGATGGCTTGATCTCAACATGTGACTATCCTTTTGGGTCCTGCCCACTAAAACCTACTCGCAAGTTAGATTACGGTGTCATACGAATATCATACTCCATTCATCAACCTTTTGACTGCCTACAAAGGTCCGTTTCGTTAGGCCTGCAATGCAAAAGTAGTCAAGGCATACTCTCTTGATGGAACACCTTCAGACCTGCCTCCGGGGGTGCAGCTTCGTTAGGCCTACACCAGAGTGCCATCCTAGAGTACCCTCACGTCCCGTTGAAGTCTCGTACTTCCTTCTAGCCTAAACTAACTAAGTTGGACGTGCTCTTTCTGTGCTGAAAAATCTGTGATGAACTGCTTCGTTAGGCTCTTTATCCTTTGGGCTGCTCCAAATGCATCTTACTATTTTATTAGACCCTAAGTCTAATCTTTTATTATGCATTTAGTTTACTTTTCTTATTCTGTTGGCTACTTATTTATCCTAATCAGCAAGCCCAACCCCACCTATGTGTGAGACCATCAGTCCTAGACCTGAAAGGGAATGCTGCCGGTACGGGCCACTTCTATTATTTTGCTTATTAACTTAATCCATGATCTAAGTTGAAAAAATAAGCCACTTCTATTTCTTTCTTTTTAATTATAACCTATGTGTTATAATTATACTTGTAATTGTTACTTTTACATTCTTTTATAATCTACATGTTATAAATATAATTGCAAGTGTCTCTTTTATATTCTAGTCTGTCTTCTTTTGTTATGATATTGAATTCTCTTTAATTCTCTTATATTATATGACAATCTTGGCTTGGGACTACGTCTGACTGTCACAAACTTACTTATCATAATAATTGCTTTACTTTTATTCTACTATCTACGCAGTAAATGCAGATCTAGGCATGTTTCTGTTTATTGTTTCTAGTCTTGTCAAATAATTAACTTGATTTCTTCTTCTTCTTTAATTTCTTTAACTCTTCACTTTATTCTCTTTTATTCTAGGAAGTAGTTCTATTCTATATGGTTGGTTACAAAAACTATGCTAAAAATCTATTTCCATATTTTAATACTAAATAATGCTATAAACAATAATTCATAATTGCAAGATATTTCTTTTATTGTTTCTTTAATTATTGGGTAATGCAAAATACAGAAATGTCTCTATTTTACACTAATTCCCTTTCTCTTTCTTTTATGCTTGCAATTACGTTTATCGTTATTCTTGCAATATTAAACTATGGAAATGTATTCTCTTTTCTAGACCAACCAACTAATCTATCACTAACTTTCAAATCAAGTTATTAGATTTTCCCCTTTTCTCCCGTATTATCATAATTTACTGTAAATTTCTTGCTTTTAGGCTTATGCCTTCCTCTATAATTGTTAAGCCTAATATTATTCATATTTAATTGGATTTCTTTCTTTCTTTTCCATATAAATAACAATTAAACATAAGTTCACATATAAAATTTACAGTTTCAACATAACTAATTAGTAGAACTAATTACTGAAATAAATGCTGAATTAAAATATTTAACGGAAATCTAACGATAATATATCATAAACGTAAAAGATATATAATTTAAATCCACTCATCTGTCGTCCTTAGCTTTGCTCCATGGCCTTCCTGGATCCCCTTCTAAGGCTTCGAATGTTTTTATTAAGAAGATCTTCTCCCTAGAAATATTTTCTATTTAGGGTCCAGCCTCAGACAATGAACCAAATTGGGAGAAAAACTGATTATGAGAAAATAGTTAGGCCTAGGGTCCTATTTATAGGGGAGTTTGGGGATCTCGGACCGGGAATTGAATCTGGTGCAACCACATCACAGGCTTGCTGCGAATCGTTGGATTTTGAAAACAACGGTTGAGATTGCACAAAAAATCAAATCAATTTGCTTTGGCATGTCCCTGGATGATTTAACGTCCAGGGACAAACGCGAGTCGACCCATAGGTCGACCTGTGTTTATTAGGGGTCGACCTTAGGGTCGACCCTTATGATTTGTGGGTCAACCTATGGGTCGACCCATAGCCCATATATATATATATTCGTTCTTCTTATTTTTGTTTCTCTCATAACTTCTTCGTATTAACTCGAATTTCGACAAGTTATATATGGAAATTGATCAGAAAATTGCCACGAACACAATGGTATATGTTTCAAGGCTATATTCTGACAATTCTAAAAATACTTATTTTCACTATTCATCGTTATTTGATAATTTAATTATCTAAAAATGCAGGGTGTTACATTCTCCCACCCTTTAGGAAATTTCGTCCCCGAAATTTGACAACGGTAAAATTATGTAATTCCTCGCATTAATCACATCCATTTTGTGTTCATCCAATTTTGCGACCATCCGTGTTCTTGTACAAAGTGTCATTCAATACAAAATATATGCATGTACATGAATTTCTAAGCGGTACCTCCTATATGAATGTTTTTCTTCTTTAAAAATTTATTTTAAAACATGATACACACGTCCTAAATATACTTGCAATTTCTATATGAATGCAATCTTTTGAAAATTCAAAACGTTTTTCATCCAATTTTTCCTACACTCCTACTGAATAGGGGTGTAGTTCGATGAATTTTACATCCAAATCCTGCAACACAACTTTTAGTATTCAAATTTTAGAAAATCTAATTTTCCGAACTCGATTTCTTATGTCAGAAAGAAGGTAGAAAACGGAAAAACCTCACATTTCTCCGTTTTACTCTTGTGCACCTTTTTCTCCGTACTTGGAACTTATGCTGCTATTCTATAAAAATCTCTGTTTTCTCTCCCAAGCACGGTTTACATAAGAAAAACTTTTCTTTTCAAATTTTTTTTTCCAAGCTTAATTTATGGGAAAATTGTATTTTTCTTTTGCAATTCTCATTTATTTCTATTGACGTTTCTGTCACTTTCTTTAGATCTTACTATTTTCTTTTAGTTACTTTTATCTGCTTTTACTTTTTCTTTAAATATAGCAGCTAACCACAGTTATTATCTAGGGCTAGGAGGCCTAGGTCCATGTTCACTCTGACACATAAAGGTCCTACTCTAGGAATCCAAGTAACTCATATGCTCCTCCGGCCGCCTATTACTCGTTACTAACTTATGCTGCATTACTCCCGATGAATAAAATCTATTTATCTCTTCCATTCCATACTCAAAATGGAACAACCAAGTCTCATTTACTGCAACGAATAAGGATTTCAATCTATGCAGTCTCTATCTAAACAGGCAACTAAGCTTAGGGAAATTTTCTCTTTACCTTTTTTTCCCCAACTAAGGTCTACCTATTCCAACCACATGTGCCATGCTATCTTACTAATATCACTTCACTATTCTTCTATAGTCTACACACATGAAGCAACATTCCTAGGTTCTTACTAGTATCCTATACACTTTACGAGAACCTTTATTATTATTACTAAAAGTAATCACTACTATCTCCTACATAGCCTTACACTTTTTCCGTCACACCTAGGAAATGATTCCTATCTACTCCATATTTAAAAGTTTGGTTTGGTATTTATCATTTTATTTTGAAAATTAAAGCTTCTAAATCTTTGAAACATTAAATTCCAAAATTCTTGCCTTTAAAAGTGTTATTTTGAAGTTTCTATTAAATTCAAAGGCACTTGGTTACCTAACATTTTATCTTTCTAAACTTGCATCTTCACATCTTTTTGGATTTAAATTATTTCCCAAATCTAGAGGAGAAAACTTACAAATTTTAAGTTCAAAACTTATTCCTCTTTTCCTTTTAAAGACCTTTACATTTTTCCTTAAAAAAATTGGATTTTTAAATTTAACTACTTACTATGTTTTTCTCTTCCAAAAACTTATTCACTTTTTCACCAAACCATTTTTCTTTAGAACGTACCTTGCTTGTTCTTAAAACATTTTTCCTTTTTCTTGACTTCCAAAAACGTCCTCACATATTTTCAAAACATCTTCTTTTCATAGATTTTCAAATTTACTAAAACTGTAGTAGATAAGAACAATTATTTTATCAAAATCCCTTAACCTTCCTACTCTTCCAATTATCTACACTTGGAGGAGTTTCTAACTTACTACAAATGGGGACTTTCTACAAAGGCAAACAACCAATGCGCATAATCAATGGAAAAATATGAAATTTTCATTGCTTAGCTTTCCTACTAAGGTTCTCTATAATATCCCTTCTAACTAACACTGTCTCTAATTATTACACTTCTTATTACACCTAATGGTTTTATACCTTAATGTATTGGAACTACTTTCTCTTATGAGAAACCATTAACGCTAAAACCTTCTATGAATCTTTTTAAAAGAGTATTTTATGTTTATGTGAAATTACAAGGAACTTATTTTATATTTTATCGAAATAGGCTATACAAAATATGGTGCTTTCCATACCTTGTACATCTCTTTCACGTATTCCTTATAACTTGCACAAAACATCTTTATTTGTGTTTTGGTTTCATAGAAAATCATATCATTATTCATTTCATTCCAATAGATTAAAGTATGTTTAATCTATATTCACTTATAATAGATATTTCCTACGAAATTTATTAATTTCCTAATATTTGACTTACATCTTTTTCAAAAGAATTCATTTTCAAAACTGTTTTAATATTTTCATAACCAGAAATCATTTCCATATACTTATTTAAATAATAAGTGTACTTACAAACCACTTTATTTCTATACTTAGAAATTATCTTCAAAACACATTTTTATTTGGGTCAAAACAGATGT
The DNA here is from genome assembly GCA_030737815.1 of Allium fistulosum. Classification (NCBI taxonomy): domain Eukaryota; kingdom Viridiplantae; phylum Streptophyta; class Magnoliopsida; order Asparagales; family Amaryllidaceae; genus Allium; species Allium fistulosum. The sequence goes on from JASFAW010000014.1 coordinate 16,432,040, forward strand.
TGCGTAAAACACCGTTACTACAACCCAAAAATACTAGTATATGGATTCATTAAAATAATTATTAATAAATCTCATATGCTATGTAAAAACATTTCCTTTGGGAGTCACCTACTATAACAATAGTGTCATAGTCTATGCTTCCTTTATTTTTCACAAAAACATCCATTACAACAATAAATGTTGTAACTACGTTTTCGATACTTGACACACTTTAGGTTTTTATTTTTAAAATCTTTGTTTACCTACAAAGAAACTAGCGAGCTATACATGCTCTATAATTCTTCAAAAAGAATTTCACTTTTAACAAAATTTACATCATATAAAAACCAATTTAAATTTCATACCACTTATTTTTTTCAAAAACCCAATATTTACTTCCTCAGACATATTAACGATTATAGTTTTCAACTTTTCAAAAAGTTTCATTTTATTGGGCTAGACATAAAGTGGATTTTCTTCTTACTACCCTAGGAATACCCTTCCTAAACCTTGTAAATATCATTTCCTTACTAAAATATCTTATTCCTTCAAAAAAATACTCTCTCTACTATCCCTAGGGAACTTTCCCACTTCCTATAACATATGGACACTAATCTTCTCTCAAAACATAGTTTATTGTACACTATAAATTGGTAATAACTTAGGGCTCAACACTCTTGGGTCATCCCAAACCCAACTAGCAAACTATGCACAAATATACTTCTAAAAACTTTCCATATGTTAAAATCTATAATTGGAGACTATTTGGATTTTAGTACATAATATATTTATATTTTATTCAAAAATACAAACACGTTCACTCATTATCTACCTAGGAACCCTAAACCTAGGCTCTGATACCAAATGTAACGGTCCGAATTCCAGTGGGTCCGGATTTTTAGTAAAAATGCTAAAACCCAAGCCCACTGAAGCCCGAGTTGGGTATCTGGTATCCTGCAAATAGGCAAAGACAAATATATCAGAGCTCAAATTAATATCTCATGGTGGAACTGACTAAAATATAACAATAAGTAAATACTCACCAAGATAATAATGCTTTCTAAACAAGTGTCTCAAAGCTGGGAAGTCTCTGCCATCTACCTAACCTATGGGATGTTATGAGGAGAGGGTCATAACTAAAGTTCTAGTGAATGGAAAAATTATACACTTCTAAGCTTAATTCTACATATACCGTTTTATTTCCATTTTCTATTATATTAGGTTTACTGGGTTTATAATACTCTGGCCTCTATGCGTGAATCGTACCCATCTACTCCCTAGTAGATTAAAACCTAATAACTGATATATATGTAGCTACGAGCTCAATGACCGAATCGGTCCTAGTTACTACCCTTAGTACCTTCTGTATCCTCCTCGAAAAGGACTCCATCGTCTCGTTGCTAGAGCGTACTGTAACTACATCTGTAAAGGACAGCTTCGTGAGGCCTACAATGCAGATGTTTCGTCGTCTACTATGAAAACGTAAAACCGCGTCCGCACTAGCCAATACTAATGCTCGGACATCCACAATGTACCACCCAGTGCGTACCTTGAGGACTATATGTAATCGTTCTGCCTACTCCCTGAATCCCGCCAACAAGGTCTACCTTGTATGAAACTCAGTCGGAGATTTTCTATATCTGTAAAAGACAGCTTCATTAGGCATACAGTATATATATTCTAATTGGTTTGTCTCTTTTCACATCGTGGCTATGGCCCCACGCAGCCACCCCTCAACTAATCGAAAGACCTCTAAAGTGCTAAGTGGTTGTGCCCTACTACAAACAATCTAAGCAATCAATTGGCCACGCTCTTCATCCAATGTCTCGATAGTGAAAGAATTATTGGCCTGTTGTTTTAACTCTAGTCTTTCCCAATCTCGCTCTTGATTAATGATAGCTTGATCTGCGCATGCGACTATCCTTTTAGGTCCTGCCCACTAAAACCTACTCTCAAGTCAGAGTACGGTGTCATACTAATATCCTACTCCATTCATCAACCTTTTGACTGCCTACAAAGATCCGCTTCGTTAGGCCTGCAATGCAAAAGCAGTCAAGGCATACTCTCTTGATGGAACACCTATAGACATGCCTCCAGGGGTGCAGCTTCATTGGGCCTACCCCAGAGGGCCATCTTAGAGTACCCTCACGTCCCGTTGAAGTCTCATACTTCCTTCTAGCCCAAACTAACTAAGTTGGACGTGCTCTTTCTGTGATGAACTGCTTCGTTAGGCTCTTCATCCGTTGGGCCGCATCAAACACATCTTACTATTTTATTACACCCTAACTCTAATATTTTATTATGCATTTAGTTTACTTTTCTTATTCTGTTGGCTACTTATTTACCCTATTCAGCAAGCCCAGCCCCACCTATGTGTGAGACTATCAGTCCTAGACCTGAAAGGGAATGCTGTCGGTACGGGTCACTTCTATTATTTTGCTTATTAACTTAATCCAAGATCTAAGTTGATAAAATAAGCCTCTTCTATTTCTTTCTTTTTAATTATAACCTATGTGTTACAATTATACTTGCAATTGTTACTTTTACATTCTTTTATAATCTACATGTTATAAATATAATTGCAAGTGTCTCTTTTCTATTCTAGTCTGTCTTCTTTTGTTATGAAATTGAATTCTCTTTAATTCTCTTATATTCTATGACAATCTTGGCTTGAGACTACGTCCGACTGTCACAAACTTACTTATCATAATAACTGCTTTACTTTTATTTTACTATCTACGCAGTAAATGTAGATTTAGGCACATTTCTGTTTATTGTTTCTAGTCTTGTCAAATAATTAACTTGATTTCTTCTTTTTCTTTAATTTCTTTAACTCTTCACTTTATTCTCTTTTATTCCAGAAAGTAATTCTATTCTATTTGGTTGGTTACAAAAATTGTGCTAAAAATATATTTCCATATTTTAATACTAAATAATGCTATAAACAATAATTAGTAATTGCAAGATATTTCTTTTACCGTTTCTTTAATTATTGGGTAATGCAAAATATAGAAATGTCTCTATTTTACACTAATTCCCTTTTTCTTTCTTTTATTCTTGCAATTACGTTCATCGTTATTCTTACAATATTAAACTATGGAAATGTATTCTCTTTTCTAAACCAACCAACTAATCTATCACTAACTTCCAAATCAAGTTATTAGATTTCCCCCTTTTTTTATTTATTTCTCCCGTATTAGCATAATTTACTGTAAATTTCTTGCTTTTAGGCTTATGCCTTTCTCTATAACTGTTAAGCCTAATATTATTATATTTAATTGGATTTCTTTCTTTCTTTTCCATATAAATAACAATTAAACATAAGTTCACATATAAAATTTACATTTTCAACATAACTAATTAGTAGAACTAATTACTGAAATAAATGCTGAATTAAAATATTTAACGGGAATCTAACGATAATATATTATAAACGTAAAAGATATATAATTTAAATCCACTCACTTGTCGTCCTTAGCTTTGCTCCATGGCCTTCCTGGATCCCCTTCTAAGGCATCTAATATTTTTATTAAGAAGATCTTTTCCTTAGAAATATTTTCTATTTAGGGTCTAGTCTTAGGCAATGAACCCAATTAGGAGAAAATCTAATTGTGAGAAAATAGCTAGGCCTAGGGTCCTATTTATAGGGGAGTTTGGGGATCTCAGACCGTCGGATTTTAGGATTGAATATGGTGCAACCACGTCACAGAATTGCTATGAACGTTGGATTTAGAAAACAACGGTTGAGATTGCACAAAAATCAAATCAATTTGGTTCGGCACGTCCTTGGACGATTTAACGTCCAGGGACAAATGCGGGTCGACCCATAGGTCGACCTGTGTTTATTAGGGGTCGACCTTAGGGTCGACCCTTATGATTTGTGGGTCGACCTATGGGTCGACCCATAGCGTGTGTGTGTATATATATATATATATATATATTCCATTCTTTTGATGTTTGTTTCTCTCGTAACTTCTTCGTATTAACTCGGATTTCGACAAGTTATATATGGAAATTGATCAGAAAATCGCCACGAACACAATGGTATAAGTTTCGAGGCTATATTGTGATAATTACAAAAATACTTATTTTCACTGTTCATCGTTATTCGATTATTTAATTATCTAAAAATGCGGGGTGTTACACATTTTGTCCTTGTCACTCCAACCATTTCATTATAAACTCAAAATAATTAAGTGAAAGGTAATTATATAATTCAAAATATCAAATATGTCCCTTAATGATTACTCCCTAGTAATCATCATATATACATACGTAGTAGTTAATTTATCTACCCATTACCTCAAGGGACAAGGTCTCCTAAGTCCATCTAGGGCAATGATCGTGTCTCTTTGTGATTTGTATTGTTCAAACCTGCTCTGGTACCATTATGTAACGCCCTCACTTCTATATCCTATACTACTCAAGAGTATTACTAAGTACCACTGTCAAGTAATATAGAGAATAAAGTGATACGGATCACACACGTGAAAATTTCCTAGGACCAACACCGGTACGTAACTCGAATATCAATATTACTTACCATATTCATACTCGGTCTTAGTACAAATCAACAACACGTGTGCCTCCAGGACGAACAATACATAATCACAGATAATAAATACCAATCAGAAAACAAAGAGTCAGAATGTAAGAAAGAATACATTCTCACATACACACACTACATAATTCAATACACAATTCCATGGGCCACAAAATGAAAGTCTCTAGCCCAGTGCATCACATATCATCAACTACTATATAAAAATATAATAATGAGGCTAAAAAAATGTATACGAAATATATATCATCCTATACTCCTACTAGCCTCCCATAACCCATTCTCACCTCCATAAATCCTGAGTATTGCAATAGAAGTCTCTCGTACTGACCCGAGTATTATAAAGAACACGCGGGTCAGATAATATCTATTTGCAATATAATGGCAGGAGAATGTCCACAATAAAATGAAATATCATATAAGCATGATATAATGTAAGATAGCCCCTTTCAAACTGTTCAAACAAAACCCAACATCATAAGAATCATAAAAATAAATAACCATAATCCAAACCACAACCAATAACGGCGATACCCCTGCAAATACCAAAACATCGAAGGTATGGATATAATAAGGACCGGCTACACTTAAGACATACAGTCTCTAAGAAAGCCAACTCATTGGATAGTGAATAATATATGTCAACCTACCAAACACACACATATCGAAACTAGACGGGAGACTGACAAACGCACTTTCTCTAAGAGACTACACACGTAACAGGCGAACATGACACACGCGCTCATCCAGCACGGCTTCTACAGTCTTGGGTTTCCATTACCTATCTCTCTAATATGGTGACAATGATCCACCAAAGACTCGACGATGCATAGCTACTACAGTCACAATTACCAACATATGCCCTTATAGCAACTGACTACCGGCCTTTGTGACACAAAGGGCAACACATATACTGACACACGGTATTAGGCCAAAACACCACCTTAAATAGAAAAACATGTCATGAATCTAGGGCACTACCACCGCGACCAGGCCATTAGGGTAGATTTTGGCCAATCTGATTCACTCCCGAAGAAGAAAGGGAGCTGGGCAATGTGGACGGCATATAATATTCATATTTGATAAACTACATAGCTCTAGATGTAGATCGACACACAATTATATATATATATATATATATTTATTTATTTAAGTCGACAAATGATATGAAATACTAGAACTCTAATCCAATGCCGATACATGACTCCAACCGTTAGTCAATACATGACTGTACAATGCTCGCCGCAACAAGTATCATCTCTCTCTCTCACACACACACATATGAGTATATCCCCGTTCATGTGATATTTACTTATAGAGAATAATCAAATAAATAACATAACGGGGTTTCATACCACCTCATGTTACTCGAATAATTATTCAAAGCTCATAAACTACACTTGATCCATACTAGATACCTCTATATGACAAGTTCAATAAATAACCGGAAAAGTGTTACAGTAGGTCTCATACCTAACGGTCACTCAACCATATATTCAAATTCCTTGTCACACAGAAATAAAAACATATGGACAATATCATAATAAATAATTATGTATATATTAATGAAACAAAGTAATTTTCTATATATATATATATATAAACCTTATTTCGAGACAAGGCTATACCCAATTAAATACCCATTCACTTTATAATTTCCTTTTAAAAAAATTATTAGGAGTATATAACCCTCGCTAATATTATAAAATACATTTAGAAAATTATTTGTTTTATTCTATTTGAAGCAGGGATTGGTTGCGTAACACTTTTATTAAATATTATTAATAAATTCTCTTTAATTATCTATTAAACTATAATTTATACTAGTATTCATACATAATATATATAAGTGGGTTTTTAACTTTGATATATATAGCAGCAGGTTGTCCTATATCCAAACTTGGATCTCATTTACACTTCTTGGACCTGTGGACATATGCGCATTAGCTCACCACATGCTCACACTAGCAGCCATCGCCAGACGGAGGTATGAAGCATGTATAGGCATGCACCTATAAATTCCCGTACGCTGCCTTGATCTCCCACGCACCCAGATGGAAGAAAATGCACCTCCAATGCACTAGAATCGCTCGCACAGACAAGGAGATAAGGTGACACTACTCCCTTCCCTCCACCGGTGCATCGGTACAACATGAATGGTCGACTGGTCGGAGGTAGGTGACATGATTTTATGGCTTTGGCTGTTGCGTATCGATCGTTATATCTATCTATTTCTCCTTCATTCAATACTCTATGTGTTGTTATCCAGATCCTAATTTGTTCGAGTATATGAATAGAGAGAGATATTGTTTGTCTCAGCGAATGTTTAGGTTTGAATATAATGCAGAGGCAGTTCATCGCTTTGGCAAGGAAATAATAACTTTTCAAACATAGTTAGTGAGTTTGGGTTACTCACCTGAATGGAGAGTTTCATTATCACCTTCAATGCCCTTTCATCCTTAATTATGCTCTTCACCACTTTACTTTTTTTCTATTTACTTGTAAAAACCTTTGTATTTACAACATTATTTGCAAACGTTACAGCAATACCCTTTTAACAACTTTTATCACAAAAACCTTGTAAAAACTTTGTTTTTTACAATTTTTCCCTAGAAGTTGTAAAGATTATTTTACTACAGTAAAAACTGTTCTAATCATAGGTAGTAAAAATCTTTGAGGAAACGTTCACCATGGGAAAATGCCGAATTAGCGTTAATTTTTCTGATTATATTTAATTTTGCTTTAAATATTATAATAATCAATAATCATTAATCTACAGTTAATAACAAATAATACACACTTAATAATTTGTAAGTGGCAATTTATAATTGGTAATTATAAATGGCCACTTATATAGGTCATTATTTATAATATATTATAATTAATTATTATTAATAAATAATTTATAATTACTAATTATTATCTTTAATCAATGGTTAGTTTTTATATTTAATAATTCATTATTGTTAATTATTAACAATTAGTAAATTATAGATATTATTTATTATTTTTATGTAATAATTAAAAATATATACATAATAATTAGCATTTAATAATTAGTATGCAATTATAATTAACAAGTAAATTGTTGAATTAGTCTTAATTTTTAATTATATTCGCAATTTATTGAAATATTAGAATAATCAATAATTTTAAATTATTACTGTTAATTTATTTTATTTTAATTACTCTTAAATATTATAATCGAATTAATTTATATTATTTATATATTATGAATAATTTTATATTATTACACAACGTCATAAAAGGGTTGGCTAACAACAGTTAATATGCATACTTTGTAGGTTTTGTAATAATTAAAAATTAATAATTGATAATTAAGAATTCATAATTTATAAATGGTAACTTATTATAATTAATGATTACAAATAAATAACTTATAAACAATAAGTTATAATTACTAATTATTATCTATTATAATTAATAATTTATCATAATTAATTATTAATAAGTAATAAACTAGGATTAATAACTTTTAATAATAATATATATAAATATAATTTAATAATTTATTTTTTTATTTTTATATTACACAACGCAGCTTGTTAGGACTCGAACCAGCAACCTCAAAGAACTTTGTTCCATGATCGTTAGACAACGCTGACTAACTGAGCTATGTATGTCGACCAATTCAATACTAGAACACTTAACAATTAGTAATTTTATCATTAATAATTACAAATTCAAACTATTTAGATTAAATTATAAATTAATATGTCGGATGGTTCATTATTAATTATTAATTTCAAAACATTAGTTAATAAATATGAACCATCCTACCTGCTTTTTACAACCTATATGAACCATCCAATGTACTCTTAAGAGAAAAAAAAATTAAGGCGCCATTCTAAAATTTTAAAGGCCGCTCTAATTTTCATTCGCTGCCCACCCCTTTTATTTTCCATAGAACCCTAAATCCCAAATTGATCACCTAAATCCCTAATATCTCATTCACCTTCATCAGCTTCTCTACCTTCATCGATCCCAAATCCCTAAATCCCAAATCAACATGTGCCACTTCTCCACCTTCATCGCGACTTGCTTCTCGACAGCGGCTCAGCGTATGTGCAACTTCTCCAACTTCATCAACATCGGAACCTGATGGCTCAGCACTCTTCTTCTCAACGGTCTTCCCGATAACGGCTCAACATCAGGGCCAATTTAGTAAGGTATTCTCGTGAGTCGTGACTTTCATCACATCAAGTTTCCTCCTCATTTCAGTGCGGACCATTGCCTTGTCCTGCAGAACATCCTCTCCGCCACTACTGATGCCATGGGTAAGCTCATCTTGATTTTTGAATTTATATTTAGTGGCACCCTTTCTTTGACTGTTGATTCTTATGTTTCCGACTTGTGTTTGTTGATTTGTTCGTTAATATCCACAGACTGCGGATTCATGGAGGTGTCGAAAGTATAGATATTGAATAAAACATAGCACATGTTTTATTAGAAACTAGTGTGGAAATAGATAGTAGGAAACTAAGAATCATAAAGGTGGTGAAAGTGTTGATTGTTGTGATGTTGTTTCCTACTGAATGATATGTATCTTGTGCACCAATTTACATGATACATATCGCTAATTGTAGTGGTATGTTATGGAAAATGACCCATGTATAACCTGATATGCTCCATGTTAAATTGGAACTCTAGTGTAAACTTGATCTTTTTTCCTTTTCCTGCAGGCCTTAGTTAGGGAGCTTTACATCGTGGTTTGCAAACTTCTTCTTAACTTGGATTTGGAGAAAGTGTGTAGTTAACCTTGGCCATTAATGTTTATTTGAACAACTATATTACATTTACTTAGACTTAAGCTATTTTCCTTTATGTATGTATGTAAGGTTGAGATCTGGGATAACTTTGATAAACAGAAGCCTGTTGTGCTTAAATTTTTTGGATGAAACCTTATAGGAAGCTCAATTGGAGATGGATCAGGAGGTTAGCACTTAATAATACTCTTGCTTTACAGGCCATTTTGCTCGCAATTTTTTTGGAAATCAAATAGTATTAACGTCTATGCTGCAGAAATACATAAAACATTTGTAAATCTAAATAGCTTGATATATTTAGTCATTTATATACGAACTTTGTTTTGTTTCACACCGTGCCATCTTATTTAAATGTCTTGCCTTGCACAATAATATCATACACCTATTCCTTTATATTTCTTGTGTCTAATACAATAAAATTTCTTTCTAAGGTCCATAGTCATGCATGTCTTCTGAAAATGAACTGTACTTCTACTTAGATATTTCTCTACTAGTATCACATTTATTTCAAATTATTTGCATGCACATACTTTTGAAGATAAAAAATAACATATTACTTCCATCTAATTTAGACGAGTATTCAACAGGAATTCAATTGGCTTTGCTTCCAATGGAACCTTTTAGATCACTAGTTACTATTGCTAGTGGGCCCACATCCACAAATGGTTCAGCTGGACCTGTTATCTTTCTTCTAGAAGGAACTAGCTATAGTTCATCAATGAGAGATCCAGAAGAATATGCGACTTTTGAGTAATGTGACTAAAATAGATGGGAGAGGACTCACAGGATTGAGTAACTTAGGGAACACCTACTTCATGGATACCGATCTTCAATGTTAATGCGTACCCCCAACATTGTTCAATTTTTCTAGAAGATCATACACAAGAAATAAACGAGCTTAATCCACGTAAAATGAAAGCAAGATCTCTACTCTTAGGCAATGCATGCATAATTTTGATTTGTTCATGAAAAGAAAAAAGTTCACTGTTTTGCAAGGTGAACTTGCGATTGCATTTGGTGATCTTTTAAGGGAATTATGGTCATTTGAACGGTCATCAGTTGCACTACAAATATTCAAATCAACACTCGCCCACTTTGCTTCTCACTTCATTGGGTATAATCAACATGATTCTCAAGTGAGCATATTCCAGTTATCTATTTGTTTATCTTTTGTTTCTTACCTGTCTTTCCGAATTGATAGTAGGATACTAGAAATAGACTGTAGGATACTAGAAATAGATAGTACCGAAGTGTTTATTATTTTGATTATAAGAAGTAAACATACTTGCATTTGGACTTGATTTGATTTGAACCTATTGTTAACTAGATTTTAAATCGAGTTCAGCTATGCTAATTTTTTTTTTCTTCTCTTGCATGTTATCATGATGTGATATTTTGATAAATATCAAACGGTTTTATTCTTGGTTGTAGCATTAATATTTCCTAGATTGTTAAATATAGATTTTTTTAAAAACTATTTAAAATTATGCATTCGTTTGATAACATGTATTTTAGATGAATCAGATAGATTCATGTTCTATGATTTATTTATGAACTATTTCTAAGCAGAGGCCATGATTGAGTTACTGATAGTGGAGTAGTTTTCTCTATAAGGAAGAGACATAACAACAAATAAGGCAACCCTTGATGTAAATTACAAAACACTTACATATTAGGAAACAACTTCATACGGGCAGCAAGTGGCCTGGTCCAAAGTTGCAAAACAAGTTTGAGCACCATAGCGTCCACATGAGCAACCATCACTATGTTTGCTGAATGACCTGTTGAAGGCAAATAGCTCAATTACAACAACACAATGTAAGATTTTGAATTTTCTCTAGACAAAAATTTTAGTTATGTTTTACGTTCCTTTAGGTTCTAAGGTCAATGTATAATTGTGAAGTGTTATTTCAATACATAGAAGGTACAAATTATTTCTTTTCATTTTCAGTTAATATGTTCAGTATGTAAGGTTGTTTTGTTAGCAGTCGACGTGATTAGTGTGAGCGTTGTGGCGACATATTGAATATTATATGTAAAATGAATTTTATATTGTATGTAAAGTGTTATTGTTTGAATCAATGAATTCTATGCATTTCAGCCGACAATTTTATGTATTTCAATTTCTGATATTTTAATTTTATATTAGTATTTAGGATAAAGCTGCAGGTAACACAGTTGAAATGTCTATGTATTTTTTAAAAAGTTGTTTATATTTTTGCAACATTTAAGAAAAAGTTGTAAAAAATATTCTACAACATTTAAAATAGTTGTAAAACACATTTCGTAACATCTAAAAATAGTTGTCGTACTTATTACAATCTTCTTTTACAACATCTAAAAAATGTGGTAAAAGACGCCAACTCTTTTACAACTTGACCTAATACTACGTTTGCAAAGCGTTGCAAAACCTATATTATAACATTTTTCTGATGTTGTAAAATGGTATATTTATTGTAGTGTACAAGGGGAATGTTTGGTGCGTAGTGGTGGAGGTAGCGACTCGATGGAGTTATTTTATTTGCTATCTGGTATCTTAATATTATATATTTCTAGTGAACAACTTGTGTATGAACTTGTTTTCTTAGTTTGATTTAATGCCCGTGACTATCATATAGTATTATTCATATATTTTTGTTATATATGTTGTATCATATATTATTCTTTCTGCCGTGATTTTTTGAAAATTATAGCTAAAGTAGATGGCTTTGTATGTTGTTTACTTAGTTCACCCTAATGATCCATCGTTTACGACTTTTGAAATCAGAGATTGATTAGAAAGTAGAATCAGAAGACTCTGAATAGTCGGGTTCTTACAATACTCTTACATTCTAAGCTCGGACAAAGACTTGTTTTAACAATTATAATCTAAACAAATTCATTATACATCAAATAGCAATTCATGAGTTATCGAAATAAAAAATTTCTTAAAACAAAAGTTAATACGTTTTAAATCATTGCACGAAAACCGATTGATAAATGTCAAGTTATTAATGTAACAAACATTAAATTTTAGAATAATGAAAATTATAAATATGTCTCAAGCATTGCTCTTATACTATACATTCTACACAATTCGTAGTTGCACATTAATATATTTCGAAGACGATCACCATCTAAATCCTTGTATTCATTCGCTTATCAGGTTACTCGAAAAAGAAAGGTTTTACAGTTAAAAAAGTGATCGTAAGTTTTATTTACAATATAGCATTTCATGCATGAAATTCAACTATATATTATTAAAGTAAGTATTATTGCTTCTTTTATTTGTTAATATTTGACAATAATTTTCAAATAAGGTAATTTTTTTTAGATAATCAATAAAATATCGCTTCAAATCTAAAATTGCACGACACGCAATTGAAACCGGTGTAGTTCCATGACAGCTATCACTTTGACTCTTGCGTAGATATACTTCCCTATCTAGCTACGGATTTTAAAGATTGACAATCTTGTTTCCGGTTTTTAGTATTACCCAAGTGATTAAACGTTGGGAATATATATCACTATAATATAATAGTTTTAAGGATAATTACAAAATGAGAAAAAGGAGATTCAAGGTGGTTTAGTTTGATCCATGACCTAAGATGACTAGAATTCTATTGTGGTAAGTTCTACACATGAATAATCACCTAACTTACATCATTAAACTATGTAAAAAATCTACTACTAAATCGACCTTTTTTAAATTGTGTATTTAGTCTTTTTCTTTCTATCAAATTAAAACCAAAAAGCTAGTGAAATTTAATCATATCATTAAAGATTTGTGGAGAAGTTGATGAAATTTTTTACCATGAAAACAAGAATATTATTTAAGGCAACTATAAGTGCTAGATGCTTTAATTTCAAAGCGTTTACTTTTCCTTTGCTAAATTAAACAAATAATAAGAACTAGAGTTGGTTTTATTAAGTTTGATTTCAAAGAATTTACGGTACTGTTGAGGTGGTAATGGATAATAATCCAAATAAGTTGAATAAAGTCGGGTTTTTCCTGCGTTTACACCACCTCAGTTGAGGTGGTGCAAACATTATAATTTTTTTTTCTTGCGTGCAAGATAACCACTGTGCATTACTCTCTCTTTAAATGCAAAGAATACATTGCACATTGTTTGTACATAGATTAGGCTTAAGCAAAATTATATACACAACCCAATCCATATATATATTTGAAAAGAAGAAGCAAACCTTTTGTTTGTACTGGCAAGTCACCCTACTTTATATACACAGGCCACCTTCTCCTTCCCCACTCACTTCCTATACACACAAAAAGAAAGAAATGGGAATCGTTGTCAGCAAACTGTGGCAATGCATTAAAAGAGGGAATTTCAATGACCAAGCTTTGTACACTAGTGAAATCAAATCGTACTTAGCTGCATGTGAAATGGATCTGGAATTGAAGGCATTTGATATTAAAATGCAAAGGAGGATGACCAAAACTATGTCGAGCTTAACGGAAGGAGTGGACATCCATTTCATATCTTTTGACTCTCTGAAGGAGGTGACCGGATGCCTTTGCATGATGAACCAGGAGGTCGTTAAGGTCATTTTGAATTGCAGGCAGGATATCTGGAACACTCCGGATTTGTTCGACCTCGTCGAGGATTACTTCAAGAACTCCCTTCAGACTTTGGAATTCTTTGCTGTTTTGAAGAAGTGCTTGGTGAAGGCTAAGGATTCTCACTTGATTTTGCAGGTTGCCTTGCAGTGCTTCCGTAATGATGACCGAGACCACGATTCTACTGTAATTTTCTTTATCCTTATTTTATGATTATTTTTACATGCTATAAGTATTAATTGGTAGGTTATTGGATGATTATAAATATCCGAGATTACTGTTTTCACTATGTAGAAAGCATGATCGGTTATTTTATGCCACTATGCAAAAATTTGTAGCTGATATAGGGTTTATTTTCCTTTTTAATCCACAAGTTACCTTGTTTTCTCTCGTATATAATGATGTTTTGTTATGCTAGCCCCATTAATTAATAGGCACATAAAGGTTTTGCATGTGTAGTTTAATGCTTTTACTAAATAGAAACAAGATCGCACCAATTCCATTTGAATGTGCATAAAATTATGGCTGCATCTCAAGAATTCGAACCCAAAACTTTGAAATTATGGCTGCATGTGTAGTTAGATACCAAAATCACACTAATTCCATTTGAATGCGCAAAAAGTAATCGACGCTATCTACAGAATTTAAAACCAAAACTTTAAACTATACATACTATAAAAGTAGTACCACTATGTTTTTATTTCTTGATGCAAGTAACTTATTTTCCTTTTAACTTGGCTATTATGCAAACATTTCTAGATGTTGAATTTGAAACTTTCAGCTATACGAGCAATTCATGGCTACCACTATTATTATTGGTAATTGGTATAATTATTTAATTTGGTGTCAATATATAATGTGTTATATGATCATTCAAATTCAATTCTACTAAATCCACATTTTCAATAAAAAATAACAATATTCTATGCGACTGTCAAATTTATTTTGTTTCTTACGTAGATATCAGAAAAAGATAATAATAATAAAATTAATAATAAAAAATAAAAAATAAAAAATAAAATAAAAAATCAAATCCGACAAGTGCTATTTTTTATATAAAGAAAAAGCATAGCTGATGCACAAAGAATTCAAATTCAATACTACTAAATCCAAATTTGAAACTTTAAGCTATACGAACAATTAATGACCACCATCGTAATTGGTCAATCAGCATAAATTGCTAATTTGATATAATTGATATATATAAGATCAGTTAATCAAATATGTAAAATCGATAAAACACTTAAAAATTTCAATATCTTCTTGCTTTAATCCTTTACCAAACAGGTTGTTTTCTTTCAAATTTAAAAAGAAGAAGTACATTCTCTGTCACTGCATCATTTTTTTTAAACTCGGTTTTTATATGTATCAAGAGATCAAACTCAAAATCCTTAACCATAAATATCAAAGGATGCTCTAATTTTTCCTTCTTTATTTCTTTAGATTGATATAGTTGATGCACAAATACCTCAAATTCCACACTACTAATTACATCCACATTTTTATGCGTAGAACATAACATGTATACATATATTTACATTGAACAGAACAAGTATGAAAGAACACTGGAAGAGCTAAAGCGATTCAAAGAGACATACAACCCATTCAACAACGAGTTCTTCCAAACGTTCAACTCAGTCTATGGCCAGCAGCAGCTGATGATCGAGAAGCTCATGCTCCGGAAGCTCAGGCTCAACAAACGTCTGAAAACTATCAAAGCATTCAGAAGGATCTCCAGCATCATATTCGCATCTGCCTACACAGCACTCGTCATATGCTCGGTGGTGGCAGCAGCCGTGGCACCTCCTGCAGTCACAGCTGTCCTCTCTGCAGCCACTTCTGAACCCTTCGGGTCCATGGGCAAGTGGTTTGACTCCTTATGGGAAAGGTATGAAAATACCCTGAAAAGTCAGAGGGATGCGGTGGCAACCATGCAGGCTGGGGACCTTTGTTGTGATAAAGGACCTGGAAAGCGTGAGGGTGCTGATTGAGAGGTTGGAGGTGAGGATAGGGGCTTTGTTGCAAAGTGCGGAGTTTGCGGTTGAGGAGGAGGAAGGGGTTGGGATTGCGGTGTGTGAAATGAGCAAAATGTTGGAGGGGTTTGTGGAAAATGTGGAGGAGACTGGTGAGCTAGCTGCTAAGTGCTGCAGGGATATTAGGAGGGCTAGGACTGTTGTTCTGCAGAGGATTATGGGCTAGGAGCCTAGGAATTGTTCTGCAGATGATTATTAGGCTTACTTGTTTAGTTTCTATACTTTCAGGTTTTGTGGTTTTGTATGTTGTCATTGCTACCTTTGTTATATCATTTGCATTTTAGTTTATTTTACCTTGTTATACATGTATGTATGTGTGTGTCTATATATATATATGTATATATGCATATATATGTTTATATGTATTAAATAATTAACTTAAGACCTCTATAATGTAGTAAGTATCTTGAGTGCAATCAGGCGGTTTTGGATCCAGATCCTTTTAAACGAAGGTTACCAGATCCTTTTAAACGAAGGTTACCATTATGTATAACACCGATTGATCGCTCGCACCTATTACGTCGATAGGTGGGCATGAGGTTTGACCTTCAAGCAATCCAAGCGCTAACTGTCCACCGATGCGGATGGGTTATTGGACTTCATTCTAGTGTGCGGTGATGATCACATACCTTTATATCCAACGGTTGGGTTAAATGAAGTTTATATATTTCACCTAGCCTCATTCTTTTTCATTGCAAGAGTTTTCACTAAAATATCTTGAGAGCAATTTACGAATTTTGTCCAACTCATTTTCAGATTTGTTTTCTTTTTGAGGCAATTAGTCACCGTTCAAGTATGATGTATCAAACAATTAGTTTACCGATCCACGAGTGTTCCATATCACTCAATGTCCACACCTAATATGATATTATTCAAAGTATATGATCGATAAGCTACTAACAATTGAACGTATCTTACCATTTGGTACTAGCATCCTACCTTTCCTTTACACATATCTTGGTTAACACCAGAACAATCTATTACTTCCCGTGCAACACCTATCCCAACTATGAAGTACTTGATTAACCCAAACACAAAATCTATCCCTTCATCTTGCTTAATATCAACAGCTCTCCTAAGGCTTGGTCCTAACCTGAACATCCGCGTCGATTATTTCTTATAAGAATACAGTTATCCCATCCAATTTCGGTAGCTCTTCTTCAGACTCGATCGTCACTTAACCTCATTTCCCAAACTTCTTCTACAAGATTGTGTTGCATCAATTACTTATGGCGGTGACAACATCTAATCTTCAATGCTGCTCCAATCGGATTGATCTTCCATCAATGGACCAGAAGTTCATTGATCGCTCAACTAGTGATATTGGGACTATTTGCGAAAATTAAATTGTCAGAAACCCATCCATTATTCCGCTTGTAACATAGAAATGCATCTTCAACAGTTAAATGTTGCAGTGATTGGATTGGCCTGACAACAAGATATTATTAGTTTTCGCAAGATCATATTTTGCGTTTATATGAATAATGAATTTATACTAAATCACATTTAGCATTGTTTAATAAAACAGTTTGGGGGTATATTTTAATTTTAATTAAATTTGTATATTAAATTTTATGTTTGTTTATGATTTAATAGTTACATTTTACTGTTAATTTGATTTTATATTTTATAATATGTGTGTGCGTGTTCACAATACCAAAATCATGATTGTGGTAAATATAGTAATCTAACCTAGGGGTAATATAGTAAGCACGTGTCATGTGTGTAATAATTAGCCATTGTGACTTATGGTCAATAAATTAGTTTAAAGCGATAAGTTTATGATAATGTAATAAGCATACACACGTACATAAATAATTAAATTAACATCTACACTAATATAAGCTTACACACACATGTATATACATATTTATGAATCATGTCGGTACCGAAAGGTGTTGCCTTGTGCAAACCATCACTTTTTCCTTCACTTCATCTTGCATCTTTAAGTCCTCGAGCAATTTTTTGGCTATGGAGAACATTTCAGCATCGAAAGATTTAGCTCTATCCAGTACTTGTTCTTTTATGCACAACTTTGGAGTTGTTCACCTACTCCTTCTGATATGGGCCCCGAGACGATCATTTTATAGTCCTATCACTTGATCAAAGAAATCCAGTCCAAAAAATAACATGGGAGACCTCTCGGTATCGAGTGCTTTTCCCAACCTCTTGGCAACAATAGTTTTCCACTATCACTTTGGGACTTTAAACTTCCGAAATTCCGTTCTAAGGCCATCTTGAGCTTGACACCTAGTTCTTGAAATGACGTTTAGATTCACTTAAAGGTTGCTTCATTTAAATGTTGGATAATACTTGCCCCCTAAGAACGCTTTTGTTGAAAACAAAGCATGCTTTGGATCAAGACAAGAGGTATATAATCATCCACTCAAGTCCATTGGCTATCCAGGAATCACTTTGAAGAGTTGTATATATTCACCCGTTCAATCACTTTATATAGTTGATGAACCCCTTTCTGCACCAAGGTCTAGATCTACATCATCCTAAAGATTGCTCCATGCCTTGTTAAGGCAAGACTTTCTTCTTCTCTTTTTTCTTTACCTCTTTTTTTTTCTTAAAAAAAACCATTAAAACATGTCGGCACCGACCTCTTCATGTTTGTACTACATAAGCTGTTGATTCAATTCAACATTATAAGTAACCTGGATTTATAGAATTTTACCTCACTGTCATTTCCTCTTTTCTATTCATACCTGAATACTCTCCTTGGAAATTTCAAACTTCCACAACCACTGCCGTCAACCTCGACCACATTAGGCCGCCATCGCAAGCACTTCAACTCAATAGCCATCGCCACTACCACTTCAGGCCATGTCCATCGTAATCCCCAAAGAATTCGGCCCTGACTTCTTGGCTTCATCAACTTTTAGATCTCATTTAAGGTAGTTTTCTTAAGGCACGACTTTGACATGGGCGCTATAGGGTATCACCGTCGCTACCCTCTCTATGCTCATCGCTATTCGCCGCGGCCAAGAGGGTGATTGTTGCTTGGACTCACGGTCGATCACTGTTCACACCTTCCTTAGTTAGATTTCCATGCCTTCTCGCATGAAACCCAGGGTTGAACTCGAAGCTAGCACCGATACAACCACTGGTTTGCCTTGATTCAATCATTCCTTGGTGTTAACTTCGGTTTGCTGTCACCCATGCCTTGGATTTTCCCCGACCTATCATTACAAGGGCATTGAATCCTAACATACACTAAATAGGCAAAAAACCCGTTGAGTCCTGGTCGGTCATGAGTCAAGAAGTAAGTTTCGATGGGATGGTTTTGCTGAACGGTCCTGTCAAACGCACTTCAAAATCTAGATAGCCTTACCGTGCAACATTCTAAATCAATGCACAATCCTGTGTTCCTGAAAAGAAAGCTCTATGTTGCTCTGGGAAGTGGTTTCGTTATCATTTACTTTGCAATAATGGATAAGATCCGACACACAGTTCCATCGTGTGATGGAGCCTGTTTGCCAGCTGAATAGGCTATCTACATAGAGTGTTCCGTGCACCATGCTCTGGACATAGCACATTGTACAAATTGACACTTCACACTACCCTGGTCGACGTTAAAAATCCAATTGGTTGAAACATGTCGACATCTGTTGGATTCTGCATGCCAGCCACACAAACTTTTATTATAGTAAAATTCCATAATAAAACATAACTGAGCTTGTTCACCGTCAAGCTTTCCGGTTCAAAATGACTCGTCAATCTTCATGTTTTGAAGTTACTTCCAAACCTTCAACCCCTCTTGAAGCCAACTCCTCTACTGCTTAGGCCTCTACGTCTACCCCATTCGGAGCTGGGCATTCGATTACAACTGAACTCCAAGGGCACCTTGTTCCTATAGTACTTCTCCAGAACCGGCCTCCCACATTAAATGAACAATCTAGACTAAGAGTACTAGATGACCCTCTAGATTAAACACCATCTTTAATAACCATAGAGCAACTTTGGATGATCTATTACAGTCATGGAATTTTGGAAAATGATATGCTTCTTCCAACGATCGATCAATGGGCCACAATCCTCCTTAAGGGTACACTTCTTGTAATAAGTACATGTGCTTGGGTGGAACCATCCTCCTTTCAATAAATTTCTCAAATTCATCTTACAAGAGATTGGAATGGCTCTGACTCAAGTGCACCCCAATGGACACGCCCTCCTTAATTCCTTGTACGTCTTATTTATGATGCAGCTTCGACGACCACCAAATTTTGTAGAGTTGACACACCTTCTAAACTTCAAGAAGAGAGATGACTCACATTGTTATTAATCATCGAAGCCTAGTTCCATTGCAAGGTCATCAACGCACTCTGCAATAAATGCTTGTATTTTAAGAGTGAGTACTTCCTTTTCCGTTGTCCCTTCGGCTTCAACCAACTCTAATTGTCTGGGCGTAAGGCTTCTTCCTTACTGTTATTTCCCACACTTTGATTCTCTCGATCCAATCATTTAATTTATTCTCCGTTCGCTTCCATAGATCTTCTAAGCAGGACGCCAACAATGTGCACTCTCAGACCTTAGGAACTTTGAAAAGTGTCAATATATGACATCATACTGCTACCATCTCCGCATAAACGAGAGACTTCATCAACATGGCCTCTACATCCTCAGCACTTCACCGTTACTCTTGAGATTCTACCAAAAGGATCAGGCTTCCACTTCAACCTTTGCCTCCACTTGTGACTTTGGAGGCATCAATCAAGAGGGCGATAAAGACCTTATGGGCGAAGCGAACATCGGTGAAGGCCAAAATAGGACGATAGAGTGAACATCATCGAGGAAGAAAAAGAAGAGAGGGGGATTGTGAAAAGGACTAGAATGAGTGGAAGAAGAGGATGTAGGAGAGGAAGGAGATGGCGAGGGCAAGGAGGAAAATGAAGATGACGACGACAAAGATTTTGATCAAAATGAAGGCGAGTCATATGAGGAGACCTCCCATAAAGGCAAATAAATTCCTACTTCATCTTGCCTAAGGAAATAGTGGTTAAATCCTCCCAGCCACCTTCTGGTTTGAGTTTAACACTAGCTGCCGCGGCTACCCGTGTTAAATCTTCCGAAAATATTTTCGGCTTTGGAGGCGATTTAGACAGCACGATCAACGATGTTCTCAAAGAATATCATTTGGGTTTCAGTTTCAAATGCGAGGAATTCCTAGTCGAGAGAGACAGGACCTCGTCTTTAGAACCCTCCGAACAGGTCTGTGGAGCACTTAGAGCAATATCAACACTTTACACACTTCTAGGATCATGAATACCCATACCTTGCATTCACCTTTACTTCAATGTTTGATATGGATACAACCGTTTTTCTTTCATTTCAGGTACAATGGCAAGAGATCGCTTCCACTATTTACACTCGGCTGTCAGTGAGCATTGGGGAACCATCCTAGAACCTTACCCTCACTGCTCAACTACTTATCGAGAAATCGAGTAAGAAAGGTTAAGAAAGAAGGAGAGGGATTACCTTCAGGACAAAGATAGAAAGAAGCGCCAGGCTGAGGAAATGGGATATTATTATCAAGGAAAGAAGTCTCATGATTCGCATGATCGTCATTAGCCTACTTCTGGCTCTTCCCAACCATGCTCTCAACCTCAACCTCAGCAGCTTTTGATGACACATATTCCAGTCACCACTATATAACCTCACAAAATTCCAAGGAGTTTTCTACTCGTTCTACTCCACCACCACCATCCCTTTTGGGCTTATCCATAGCCATGATAACCAAAGTGTAGGCAGCCTTTCCTGGCCTTTGCATGATAGTAGTGAAGTTCGACCAAAACATTAAAGACATCCCTCGAGAAGAGGCCAATCATAGGGTTGGGAGAGTTATTGAGCTTGTTGATTAGCTCTTAGATAGCTTCTTCCCTCTTCGATGTCAATAAAGTATTTAGATAGAAATCCGGTCATTTAAACTGGAGAGGAAGAACCATGATAGAACAATAGATGACTACAAAACCGAGTTAGTCAAACTCAAAAAACAAAGAGATGAGGCTTATAAATCGACCAAGGACTCCAAGGGATTAGTCAAGGAGTTTTCCAAGGTACACACTTAGGCCCTTAATGTAATAAATGACTAATCAGAAAGGCTCATCGTGAGAATGATGAACTTATTATTCAAGTCAACAACAAGGAAAAGGCGCTTCAAGCCGAGGAGTTGGCATTACAAGCCAAGGAATTGGCACTTCAGGCCAAAGACGTAGAGCGTCAAACATTCCAAGCCGAAGTTGAGAGACTCAGGGCCAGTTAGTAGGCCTAGATAGTAGAGGTAATAGAAGCTCGAGTTGACCTTGCCAGGGCAGTAAGAAAACTTAATGAACTTAAAGACTGGATGGAAAAAGAGAAGCAAGATGTGAACTCCACCCTTTAGAAATTAATTGCAGACGTCATTGAAAATAAGAAATTAAAGTGGTTGGGAAATAGTTATCATATTACTTTGGTAGACACTTTGAAGGAAGTCATGGGCTAAGCGGTTGCGTCTGGCAAAGGCCTTACCGAAGTTTGATTAAAAGCCAATTTTTTTGATGCAGACGACATCGTAGCCCAACAGAAAGTTAAGGCGATCCCGATATAACAAGATGCGACTATAGGCAAGTCGCCCGTTGTGTTTTCTGCTGATCCTACCACATCTAATGAAGGAACCATCGACTCTCAGTCCAATGAGCCTACAGTTGAAACTCCAATTTTTGCGAGGGCCAGCACTGAGCCTACCCTTATTATGACTCTTGCTTCCATCGCTGCAACCTCATTCGGGCCTTACATTCCACTTTTCGTCACTTAGTCAATGCGCACAACAATAAAAGATGGCAAAGAAACTAAAACCCACACCATAGAACTCCAACTAGTCAAGGTACTTCCCTTTTCTCTCTAGTATTAGAGAAGCTTCACTTCTCTCCCAAGGACCTCACTAACCTTTAGTTCACCATTTTTGAACTTATAGGTCACAAGACGCTTCCTTCTTTATCACCGGCAACTCAAGATTTAGGCCCAAGCATCATTTATTGAGTCTATCTCTATCACCATGGAACTTATCGATCCGCTTCCTCCCTCCAATTTCGGCCCTAGTCCTAATTCATAGAAGATAAGGGTACTAGAAGGATTAGAGGACATCCCTCAGTCCTTGGAGGCAGATGTTACAATTACAAGTTCTACGGATGTAACAATCTGCACTTTAATGGGCTTGGACTTTGACTAAAGAAAAACCCAAGTCCATTGAAGGTACAAATCATTGGTTTTGATATCCTGTAATAAACATAAGTATATCAGTGAACTATCTATATAAACTTATAGCAGAATAGAAAAATATAATAAAACATATATACTGACTAAGGCCACTAACTTGGAATCAATATTATTCCTTGGATATCTAGTCACTTTGTCAGTGCCGAGCATGAAAGAGAAGACTTCACCAATTGTAGATTCCGTCTTGCACCAGTAACTTGCCCCTTAAAATTTATCTTGTGGGTTGTAATGAGGAGGGGATCAGAACAACGTTCTAGTGATTGGAAAATTACATATTTTATCCATAACACTAATTTACGCTAATTGATTCCTATTTTAGTGTTATGTCTATTCTTTACGGTTAATCTCCTATGTGCATGTATGATATGCCTAACTTCCTCTAAGGTATAACTACATATATATGCTTATACACATATATGTCTAAACGTTATACTACCAAAAAACTCGGCCACTTAATACTTCTAGAATAGGGAGGAGGCATTACCAATGGTCATTTAATACTCTAACCCCGATGCGAGCCCTCCACAACATAAATGCTAGTCAATCGTTCCTAGCTATATAGACCGATGATGCCTATATACGGTTTTATAATTTATAATTTATAATTTAATTGCCGTACTACTAACGCATCTCAAAGACTCAATTTAAGGGTTAAGTAGCCCACCTTCGACAAACAAACAACTAACTAACTAAACTTTGAGGTCCGTGAGTATCTTATGGATTCTACACTAGTAGGAAGCGAAATCGGTCAGGGCATAACCCTAGTCTTTGCTACCGATCGCTCGGGACCACTAGTGCTCATAGCCTATATGCGAACTCTACTACTAAATACCATTCCAACAACAATACTGATATAGCCCACCGACCTTAAATAGATGAAATCCCGTTTAGATTAACCTAATGTAAGTCAAAGAAAATGCCCCTTTTAGTTATTTAAAACCTCTTATTAGAAATAACGCAGACCCCATTTCCTTAAAACTACTGGGCTACTTAATACTTCAAATATAAGCCAAACCCTTGGTATATTTTCCTCTACCTATGTGCAACTGCATATCCCTTCCTCACAGGTCTTATGGTTGGAGATGTTCCACATTAGTAGTAAGTATGCATAACTAGCGGTAGCCTTTAGGTGAAGGGCAGACTTCTGATGCGTAACTCTACTGACCTCGCATTACAACCCACTAAACCAAACCAACCATTCTAAGCTTAAATGTTAGGCTAGGGCCACTAATTCACGCTCTTTCTAAACGTATAATTAAACTTGTATAATTTCCTGCTATGAAAATTATACTGCCTTCTAGCATTTAATTCCTTCTCATATGCTCATTTCTATATTCCATAAATGTCAATTATTCATAGTAAATGATCATTATATTATAATCGGACAATATCTAATAACATTTAGTTTTTGTTTTAATTCAACCTATTATGTCTATTTTCATTCTCTACAAATGCCATATTAAATCCTTTAACCAGTCCCGTTAAACGCATTTATGTCCTTATTTAATTCCTGCAACTCCTTATTAACTGCACATTTATTGCCCTATTAATCTTGTAGTTACTATCCATTTTTCATCCACACCTCCTAATCTTATAATTTACTACGCAATTTAAAACTAAACATCCTAATTATAACTAGTGCGAATATCGATGTATACCACGTTATATTTTTTTAATCGGTAAGCGGGTTATACGTGTGTATATATTCCTATTTCTAACTACTAATTCCTAAAATAGAACATTCCTTTTCACGTTTTAATTTATTAGAGTCGTCCTTCCTAAAAGAATTACCATTATAACTTTTCATAAATTACTCAAAAATGAGAATTTTGCTCCGTTTGCAATTACAAGGTATTATCTCTTTTCTTTTATTGAAATAGACAATGCAAACTACGGAGAAAAATATCCATACTATACACATCTCTTTCCTTTTTGCTATATTCCTTATTAATTCAAACGACGCACTTTTTGTACATATTTTTGGAATTAGATAATTTATGGAAATACCATGAAAATATATACGATTAAATTATACCCCGCTTCCAATAAATTAAAACATAGAAATTCATATTTCAAGTTAAATAAGAGTAATCTAAACTAACACTAACATTTTATAATCCAAGTATAAATCTGGAATAAACATTACTACTTCATCAACATTCAACTTTAAAAAATTTAGGGACCGATTTCCAAATTTTTAGATTAGGGTGTAAATAACATTCATATTCCAATGCCTATCTTAAAGAATATATAGGTGGTATTCCTATATGTTCGTTTAAGCTTACAACTCATCAGATCTTATATAGGCATAGTAATTAAATAAAATTCGATGATATAAGTTTCAATGTTATAAATAAATTATATAATTCCCCACTCACCTTTCAAGCTTTCCATATCTCCCAAATCTGAATCCATTCTTTTACTTACTCCTTTTCCTTTCCAATCCAAAAGAATACATATAACAAGGTATATACATACTATTAGAATTACAGATCTAAGAAGAGATTTAGGATAACGAGGAATATAGATTTATAATTATAGAAATTACTTTTTTTTGCAGTACCGATTCGCTCCTTCTCTTCTTCTCTTTTATTTTCTGCCCTTCTCCAACTATATATAATATAATAGTTTATAATTAATAGAAATAGTGAAGAAGAAAAAATGGCAGAGCTTCGCTCCTTTGATAAGAAAATATGAGAAAAGAAATGATGGGTTATGGCTGTATTTATAGGCTCTCAAATCAATCGTATCCGTTAAATTAAAATAATTAAATCCAGGCCGTTTGGCCAAGGTTCAAACCTAGCCGCCGCCGCCCTCCCAACTAGTCGATTGCCCACTCTGAGTGGTTGACCGACCTAAATAAGGGGTCGACTGGTAGGGTCCCACATTTATTATGATTTATTCCCTTTTTCTTGTTTTTAATTATTTTCATTTTGGATACTTCAAACGCTAATAATTTATTCGTTTGAGCTCCAATCACAAAACATTAAATATGAAAGTTGTTCGGAAAATCGCTATAAACACAATGGTACAAATATCGTGGCCAAATTCTGATGTTTTCTCAAAATCTATTTTTGAAGTCTTACTAATTATTTATTAATTATTGCTAATTTTAGGGGTTATTACAATGGACCCAACCGATTCAATTTATATGGTGGAGAGGCTAAAAATTGACCTCGGCATGGGTATGATAAAAAAGAGCTACGAGCTGAAATAATTACCGGCTAAGAGAAAACAAGGCTTACTATAAAAATTCCACCAGTTAAAATCAACCGTCTAAAAGGTAGCGACATTGGTGGATCCTCCAAGTCTTCTGATGCTCCCATTGACAAACCTAAAGATCCCATCATCATTACAACAAAGGGTGAGACTACTCATTTAGAAGGCAACACTTCAGAGAAGGGAAAGTCCAATGCCAAGAAGGGTCTATAGAGACTACATGATGGATTTGGTTCCAAAGTTGGGAAGCACTTTAAAAAGTGAAAGCAGATGCCTGACATATTTTGATGTATTTTGAAGACAATTTTTTTGTCTTCTTTTATTGTATTTTGCTCCTTTTTGCATATAGGTTGATTTTGTATGGGACCGGCCATGCCACATTTGTATAACAAGTGACTTTAAATAAAGATTGGTATTTCTGTACCACATTTGTTCGTATTTACATTCTTGCACTTTTATTTTACTTCCCTATATACTACAGCCTGAATATATAATATAACTACCTGCAAACATGATTTACTTATATTATACATGTCTATTCTGTACAATGCCATTACTTATTGTAGCTCTGTACATTTACTTCTGTGATTGCTCAGTTATACTCAATTGCACAGTAGTGTTCATAATTTCCAAAGTATTTCTATTTTGGATAAATAGAACTTGGTATTCATTTGGCTATCTTTGTGGCCAACACTATTTATTGTCGGCTGAGTTCCATCCGATCGCAAATAAAGTTATAGTCAAAGGAGTGTTTGACTTCTTGCCATTTCCTGTCTTTAGGAAACAACATTCCGAGTGTTAGAGACACCATATTTTGATCTCGCCTATCCCCAGACATAGATCAAATTTATTCATTAATCTTCATCACCCATCATTGGTTAGCCATGTCTCATCGGACCGTAAGTGATAGATAGTCTGATCACTCATCGACCCTAATCTCCCATGATCGATTGTTCAGATGCTTAAGTATTGATGTTCGACCTCACCTACCTATGGGTGTTGATTGAAGTAGCTCCCAGACCATCATCATTTTTCCTTGACCGGGTATAACCAGTGAAACCTCGAATGCTGTCGCGAAGGCCTCAATTATACACTGATTCCTATCTCTGGGAAATAGTTTCAGGTGCCTACCTCTAGCCACCCTTTCTCGGTCTCACCTATGTAACGACCCGTAATTTTCGATAATTAATATTATTAAATTTAATTAGATTTTAGAATTTAATATCGAAAGAAATTAAAATTTGTGATTTATTAATGAGAAAAATAATTAGAATGTAATTTAATAATGTTGATTTAATTTAATTAATAACTATTTTAATGTAATTTAAATCGATTGAAATAATTGTAAAGTTAACTTAGTGATAATTGTAAAGAGGGAAATAAATTAAATGTTGTATTAAATGGTGAGATTGTATGTAATCAATTGAAATTGAATATGAAATCAGTGATGTGTAAGTACTAAGTAGTTATAACATTTGTTTGTAAATAATAAATTTATAAATATGATTAAAGTACTTAAAAGTAACAATTGTTTATTTGTCATCTCATTTTTATATGTTGAAATAATCAGGAAATCAAATAAAATTTAATGTAAATCAAATATTGCAGTTAATATGAATTAAGATGATAACTGTAAAATATGAATGTAATAAAATGTAAACCAATGTTAATTATATCCATAAGGTGATAGCTGATTTAATAATAAGAGTAGAAATCAAAATAAAAGAATTTATTTGGATTTAAAATATAATTAACTGGGATTTTATTACAGTGTAATTGAACGTTGCATTTAGTGAAATATTTTAATAGTGAATTTAACATAGAAAATTTATTTTGATAGATTATTAATTTCTATGTAATCTAGAATGATGAAATTGTTAACTATTAAATTTGAATTTAAAAGTGATTTAGCCAATTTAATAATAATTTATTTAATTAATGTGAAAATTAGCCATTTTGGCCACTGTCTTGGATTTCGACGAAACCAGTTTCATCGGATCTGTAACAGTAAATTATTGTAAGATTTCATGTTTCATAGCGATTAGACTTATCGTTTGATCGTGCGAGCTCGAAACGCGTAGAAATCAATTAAAGGATTTAAATGAATATAATTTGATTTTGAAAGCTAACTTCTATATATAATGGAATTAGGGTTTGAAACTAGTTCCATTGAGTTTAAAAATAAAGAAAACCTAAATTTTGATATATTGGATGACCCATTTTCGTTTCGAAAACGAAATCGGCTTTTCGGGTTCGCTAAATTGTTTCGACCAATGCGATCTGTCCATTTATTCTTATCCACCTCTGTCTATATAAATAGTTTTTCCTAACCCTAGTAGCCTTTTTATTCCTTATTCCTGCACGTACAATTCTATCTGTCTGTTCCTTCCCTCTTTCTCAATTGCAGAACATCAAAACCCTAAAATTTAATTTCAAAATTAATTTCAAAATTCAAACTCTCCAAACCCTAGCAAATTTTATATCATTGGAAAGCTTTCGACGAGCGCAATCTATTGCTGCTGTTCATTTTTCGATTCGACTCATGATTTGGCCAGAAATTGTCGATCATTCTCGGCCGTCCATAGTAGGGTTTGTCGTTTAACGGTGGATCTTCAGCTTTGGATCGATCGGAGGGTACCATGGCGTAGGGCTTGGCGAATGGAGTCGAACCATGTTGTTAGGTTGGTCTGGATTTGCCTCGAGTTGGCCAGAGAATTGCCCAAAGGCTGGCGGCGGCGGATCTAGGGGAGAGGGCCGGAGGTGGCTGTAACGGCGGCGGAGGTGCGGCGTGTCATGGCAATCACGGTGGCGTAGGCTGATCTGGTCGAAGCTTGATGTGCTCGTAAATGTGCATATTTTTACCACCATATTTAATCTATTTAAATTAAATAAATGATCATATCGGGTATTTTGACTTGTTTAACCAAAATTCAAATTATTTTCAAATTGTCACATATTCATCTTCATATAGGGGTAAAATAGTCATTTTTATGCATTTATTAAATTATGAAAATTTACTTGGAATTTTCTATGTTGTTTTGTAGGAAATTTGGTGAATTTTACAAGTGACTTCATGATAATATATGCATGCACAAGAGTGAAGAGAACAAATGAAGATGGAAATAATTCAAAGTGATGATCATGGAGGACCCCACCCACTTACCTTGATTTTCAATTAGAAGCTAAGCACATGATAAAAGGACATTAAAGCTTCATGTACATTTAAGTGGGGGATTAGTGGATGTTAATGATTACTTGGCCACCACACTACCTCAAGGGCAATTTGGGCATTCCCTAAAAATATGAATTAGGGTTTAACACATGTATAAATACCCCTTATATTTCATGTAACCCTCTCTTGTTTAGTCTCTCTTTAGTTTAGTTTAGGCTCACAAATAAACAAGCTCTTCTCTTTCTCTTTTTATGGCTACTTAGCCATTTTTATTTTCATGTAATTTTCTTTTCTTTTTTTTTATGCAATTTAATATATGATCTTTTCCCGTTCTTGTTTATTTCCTTTCATGTTGTAGTGTAGATTTAATTTCATGCAAGTAGAATAGTTCTAATTCTTGTTAATTAGCTCTCTTTTTCATTAAGCTTTCATTTTCCTTTCATTTTGCTTTCATGTTGTTAGCTACATTTGTTAATCAAATGACAAATATAAGAGGCTAAACCCCTTCAATTTAGGGGCAATGAAGCTCTCTAATTATGTAGCTTCAACTATTTGTTAATTCATGCTCTCTTTTTGTGCTTAATGATGATGATAGAAATGGATTACTAGTTGTTTTGCTTTGAATTTGATACCCTATATTGTTGACACCAAATAGGCCATGCTTAAATAATCACTAACATTAATTGTCTCTTCATCAAAATATGATTATGGCAAAAGAAAGTGATTTGAAATTAAAATTTGATAGTCTATATTTCTAACCAATAGTTAATAGGTCATACTTAAAATAGATTTCATTTTCATTTTCATTGTCAAATTTCATGAAAGTTAGTAAGTGATTTAAGGGGTGTGTTATAGTTTGATGGCTTATGTTGGCTTAGCACAAATATGCCATAATTATGATAAGCACATCAATTAAATCACTAATGACCATAAAAGAGAGATCATGATTTCATACGTGTTGAACTACATGATCTAGAGAATGGATTTATTCTCTAAATTGTCATTTAACTCTTATATTTGCTTCTCTTTTCTTTTAGTTAGTTAGCTAATTTTCTAATTCTCTAGCTTAACTTTCGCTCGACTTTGGTTTAATTTGATTGAATAGAATTTTAAAATCATCAATTCCTTGCAGATCGACCGTATTTGCCACGTACTACAAGTGTACGCTGTGCGCTTGCGGTAAATTTTATTTTGAAAATTTTCGATGGTTTTCCAACTCGATAGAAATTCCGTCGTCGAACAATTTTTTGGCGCCGTTGCCGGCGAGTTGTTTTGATTTTAATTTATATCCTTCGAATTATTTATTTTTGTTTGATTTTAGTGTGTTTATATTTCGTGTGTGTGTGCATTTAAAAAAAAATATTGTGTGTTTGTGTGATTTTTTACATTTTCTTTGTGTGCTTGTTTTCTTTTCAATTTGCATTTGCATTGCGTTTTCTATTAATAAAAACACACAATTTTAAAAACCAAAAAAAAAATATTTGGTTGCATTGGCATTTTCATTCTTTTTTTAGTTTCATATTTTCATTTACAATACTTCATTTACAAAAAAAACAACAACTGTTACATTGCATTTTTCTTCACTGTTCACATTTACTTGTCAACTTCACTTCTCTGCACAGACCATACTCCATCACTTGAAACAACACTACACCTCTTTTCATCACCACCACAAACTAGCAACAAACAACCACTATACCGTCCACCACTTCTCACTGCTTCTTTCCACCCATTACAAAACAACCACTTCACCAGTCAACCCATATACAAACTGCAACTCACCATCACAACAACAACAACAACAACCAGTGTTCTGCCTTCATACAACCAGACAACTTCAATTCTTCATATAACAGTGCACTACACAATCACATTTCCTTGCAAACATAAAATTTCCATATCACAAACCATTTCCTTTCTCGAATTCCATACACCCAAACTACTGCATTCACAAATTGCTCTAACACAAACTGTGCACTTTGCAGTTCCCTTGCTTCTCGACATCACCAACTACTTTGTCCCACACTGCAGTGCCTATACAAACCAGTGTATTAGGTAACCAATAGTCCAACTTCTGCCTCCAAGCACATTTGCCAGTGTGCACACCAGACCTGAAACAAGCACCCCATCACCATCATAGTGTTTTTCCATCACCAAGCCGTAGAGTTCCACCCATCTCCCACCATCTTCAACATCAACTCCATATCAATTGCCTTACAATCGACCAAACTCCTGCTACCTAAGTCCCTTACCAAACCCCTCAACCCGACTATCTGAACATTACCTCATATATCACCGCACCACTTCATCCATTGCCTTACTTCTTCCATATACACTGCTATTCACAACAACCACTGACATTTTTGTCACTTGCCTACCAAACATCTAATATCATCATACCCCTGCAACATTGCAGCAGCCCCTTTCTACGAACTGTAGGAGAAAAAAAATGTCATCGTGAAACCAAACTACAAGCCTACAACTACTCCACCGCATCGCCTCTACTTCGAAACCCACCAACCTCGACTTTGACACCACATCCATTTGCTCCTCCTCAAACTGAATTCCATCAGTGTCTTCCACCAAACCATCGAACCACCCTACTCTCCTCTCTACATACCAAGCTCAACTGCCCTGTTAAAACTCTCCCCACTACATACCATTTCACCACTGCAATCCATCTCCTTCAACGTTCAACATCACCTTCGAAGCTGCTGCCTTCTACCAACACTTCACTGTGCACGTTTCAGAGCATCGGCTACCAGTCACATCAACCTTTGCAAGCTTCTCTCCCTTGCACAAAGCCCCCCTTCAACACACCCCAAACTGCAACTACGTCAACAACCACACCACACATACTTCACAACTGCTACCCTTCTCCTCCTCCCCCACTAATCTACACTGCCTCACGACCACTCTTGAACACTGCAATCACCCTAAATCGCCGCAACATCTAGCATCGCCTCATTCCAACCCCATGAAACCAAATCGCTTTCACCGAATCGACGCCTCGCTACCCTTAATTCCCTGAAAATGATCTTCTGAAACTTGAAGCGAATTTAAATTTTCGATTCTAATTTGAGATTTTAAGAAGTTTTGTGTTGAAATGAAGTACAAAGTTCGGTGGAATTTTTTTTAAGAGAAGTAGAGTTTGCTTGTTTTGGTGGGCCGGGTTTGGCTGGTAGGCTCAGTACAATTTTTTCTTTTTTTTGTTTATTTTGTTTTATTTTGTTTAGTTTTTTTTTTCTTTTCTTAAGTCCATCCTGATTAAAAAAAATGTTTGCTCAATTTTTTTTAATTTGTTTTTAGTTTTTTTCTTATTCTTTAAAAGAAAAAAAAATAGATTTTGAGTGTTAAAGCTCTTCTTTCTTTTGTTCAATATTAAAAAAAAACTTTTGGATTGAGTTAGATTGCCTTAATTTTCTTTTTGCCCTTAAAAAAATAAACAAACAAACAAATGAGTTGTTTTAAAAAAAAGAAAATTGTATATATCTTGTTTGAAATTTCAGGTTGCCGAAGCAGAAAATCACAAGGAAAAGAAGTGCTTCCTAGAATAAAATTATTTGCTTTGCTGTGCTTGCCAAAAAAAAAACTGCTTTCTTATTTATAATTTTCTTTTTATCTGCCTTGTATTATATATATCTCTTGTTTTTGTTTGTCTTGCATTGTTGTTTACTTGCATTTGAAAAAAAAAATTCAGAAAACCAAAAACAACAACAAAATCCATTCGTAGTTGCATCGTTAATACACGTTTAATTTCTGCTTTGCATTTCATCCTAGATTTTGATTAATAATAACGATTAGACATCGATAACTTTTAATTGTATATTGACAATTTGTCTTCTTTGAACAATTTAATTTCTTGGTGTCTAGGCTACGGCAGAGTAATAACCATTTATAAATATTACGGTGATTCGTAAATATTATAGTGGCTGTTCCTTTGAAGGTACTTAAACCTTCGGCTGCATTGCTACGGTGATTCGTGGTGCACCGATAACTCCTGCCCGTTACTTGGCTGAGAACTATCTTGTTGATTTAAGACAATTTGTAATTATACAATTTTGGGTTAACTTAGAATAAATCATTTGTAATTAACCCTTGCATTAGTTCATGCATATTTTTTAAAAAAATTTCAAAATCCAAAACTAAAAAAATCGTATATATTCCTTTTTCTTTGAAATTTCAAAAATCCAAAAAAAAAAAATTAGAAAAACAAAAAATTCAAAAAAATAAATTATAAAACCTTTTCAAAAACAAAAAAAATGAAAAAAAAAAACAAAAATCAATTTCTCTTTTGAAAAATAAATTTCGTTTGTAAATATTTTTCCCTAAAAAAACAAAAACATTCTTGAAAATGTCTGAGTTTCCCCACTCACTTGAATTTTACAATAGTTGTGAAAATCAATATAATCCATACGGTTTCACTCCAAATTCGTATGGATATTTTAATGACAACTATTCTTTAAACAATTCAAATTTTGAACAACAAAGTTTTCAAAATGATGACCAACCCTCGAATCTTGAAAATAGCATTTCATCTCTACTTGAAATCTCTACACAACAAAATCAAATGATAAATGATTTGTGTAATTCATATTTGTGTAACAATTCGAGTCAAGGATTTCAAAATTTGAATTCAATTCAAAATTCAAACAATTTCGATTATAACCCATGCCAATTCAATTTCGAACTCCAAAATGAATTTCAAACTCAAAATGAAATTGGAAACAACTTTTCAAACGAATTTGGCAATGGGAATAATCTTAACCACGTTACGATTGAAAATCTTTGTTCTCAACAATTTCAAAGTGAAAATCCTCATGTTAATAATTATAAATTGGATTTTGTTGAGCAAATGAACGAAATTTACGATGATCACACAGATTCGTTGTTTGAAACGTATATGAAACAACGTAAAAAACAAAATCAAATTCCAATGTGTGACGAGTCAAACAATAATCCACCTTTTACCCAAATCGACGATTTTCAAATAACAACTTTTGAAATTGAAAACGAAAATCTTAACGAAGTTGTTGAAAACACGGTAATTGAGTTAGATTTCAATTCTTTTAAGGATGAGGAACCAAATTTGAAATTCGATCTTCCTTTTCTCGATTTCAAAATTTTGAATACGACAACTTTGGATTTTGAACTTAATATATGCGATGAAGTTGTTGATAATCAAACAAAGAAAGACGAATTTAATGAACACGAATTTTTTGGACTTTTCGAAAATGAGTTGTTGAATTCCAAAGGGGAAGATTTAAATCACCACTTTGATTTTGAAATCAATAATTTTGAAGAATTATTCAATGACAAATTTGAATTTCAAAATGGTGAAAATAAACTTGAATTTCTACCAATTGTTTTATCAACCCCGAAAATCATCGAAAATAAAACAACTCGTACGATTTTTAATAAAACGATATTCGTTTTTCCAAATCCACATTCGATTCCAAAATCATTTATGGTTTGGTTTTTCGAGCTTATGCTATGTCTCGTATATGTGACGAGACAAATGAATTGGTCGTTGTAAGACCGTTTCATTTACTTTTTGACGATATACTTTCTGATCTCGTGTAAATACCGTTAATTTTCATTTAAATAAAGGTCATGTTTTTATTTTTATTTTTCTCCTTCCATTTGGGTTGACTGTGAGGACATAGTCAAAATCAAGTGTGGGGGGAGACTCGAATCATGTTCGAACCAAAGCAATCAACAGAGGAATTAAAACCGCAAAAATCACATTCCAATTTCAAAGGTTCGAACTCGATAATTGAAGCAACTGCACATACGAACGAAGCTAGAAGTCGATTGACAAAGCAACGCAACGCAAATCCCTCAATTCAATCGATTGATTATAGAGCAGTGGCTTCAAATTCGCAAAGCCCTAATTTCTCACAGAGGAATGAATGAAGGAACAAACGAAAGAAAAAGGATTCGACAGACAAAATTAAAAGATAAAAGGGGGACAACTTATTATATTTCCTTTGGGCTGAACTCTTTCTCTTTTGGGTCGATCTATTTGAGCTTTAGTGATTATATAAGGTTTTTTATTTTAAATTTGTTTTTATTTTGTAATTTCTTTTTAACTTGTGAAATTGTCTAGTTGTGTGACTAGGGGACGAACTACGACGATGTAGTTCGAGAATTCGCAACTCAGTGGCTGAGTTGTGGAAGGGTTTTGAGCATAGAGTTAGGTTAGTTGATAGCGGGTGTCGCGAGTTTACGTGTGTAAGCGTCTGACTGCTTAATTTCTAGTAGAAACCTTGGGGGCAACACGTAGGTAGGGTTTTGCCGAAGTTGGGTAAATCTGTGTTGTTCTATATCTGCTTTTATTATTCTGCTATTATCTGTGCTGCAATTAATTTATATATTTCTGCATTAAATTTTTATTATTATTAGTATCACTCTATTCACCCCCCCTCTAGGGCGAAATCGATCCTACAAGTGGTTGGTGAATATGCTTACTGGAAAAATAGAGTGAATTTTTTTCTGAAAACCATTGATGCTTGGAATATTGTTCAGACAAGATATAGGACACCAACTATAGTGGTAGATAATCAGGAAATTGAAAAACCGATGGATTAATTGACAGATCTAGAAAATAAACTACAGAATGCTAAAGCTATGAATTCTATTATTTGTTCATTAGATTAAATTGAATTTAATCATGTCTCACATTGTCTAACTGCACAGGAAATCGGGCACACACTTGAAGTGACTCACGAAGGAACGTCTCAAGTCAAAGAATCTCGCCTTGCCATGCTTAGTGGCGAATACGAGAACTTCACGATGGCCAAGGATGAAAATGTCAAAGAGATGTATGGATGACTTTCCAATCTTGTATATAAATCAAAAGCTCTCGGAAAATCATACACAGAATTGGAAATAGTCTGAAAAATCCTCAGAGTCCTTCCACGAAATTTTGAAGAAAAGTTACTGCCTTCAAGAATCAAAGGATTTGAACCAAATCAAAGTTGAAGGATTCATCGGAAATCTCACCACTTATGAGCTAGAAATGACATTCAAGAAAGAACGAGAAGGAGGTGATACTTGAAAGAAATCAATAACTCTAAAAGGAACAACGAAAAGTGATGATGATGGAGCAGCTGAGCTGGAGCTACTAATAAAAAGATTCAAAAAGTGGAACCACAAGTATGGAAATCCAACTCTAAATCAACAATTGAAAAGCAAAATAGTCAAACTACTAGACAACTCAAAAGAGCACAGGATCATTTGTCACAAGTGCAATAAACCTGGTCACATCAAGCCCAATTATCCTCAGAATCGACTCGGCCAAGGAAAGAAATTACAAAGGAGAAGTTTTGTAGCCACGTGGAATAAAAATGATGACGATAATAAAAGTACTAGCAGTGAGAGTGAAAATGGAGATCTGTGTCTTCAAGGTGATATTACTGATAGCGATGATGACGAGCCAAACGAGGTATCAAAACTTACTCACTTAGAATTACTTATATATTTTCATGAAGTAAATGGCTGTTTTGAAAGACTTAGGGAGAAGTATGCTAAAATAGAATCACAAAGAGATAGTTTGATAGAATTAAATAAACAGCTTGATCAATTGGTTAAAAACTATCGAAACAAGAGCCCTAAGTGTGATAAGTGTCCATCATTCGAAGAAGAAATTAAAAAATCAGAAAATAAAATTAAATCACTTGAAAATGAAATTCCGATTTTGAAAGAAAGTGAAGACACTAGGAGAGAAAATTCTATTAAGAATTGCTCTCAATTATTGAATGAAAATGAATCTCTCAAAACACTAGTCCAACAATTGTCTACAACTTTAGGAAAATTTTCCAAAGGAGAAAGAGCGTTAAATATGCTATTAGGGAAACAAACTGTTAATACTGTTAGGCAAGGACTTGGGAATAATCAATCTGAACATGTTAGAAGCAAAAATAATCAAGTCAATTCTAACTGCACGATTTGTGGAAAAATTGGACACAATCATAATGTTTTCTGGTATAGACCCATATACGTGAAAACCATTCCAATTTGGGTTCCCAAACACACGAATGTAAAATTCCTTAAAGTCAAACAAATCTGGGTGCCAAAAGGAACAAATATAAATAGTCTTGGGTCTACATAAACATATTTTTCAAAATCTTTTGCCACTAACAACCATGTACCTATAAAAACAAATAGGTCACAAAAATCTTTTCTAGTGTAGGTGTGGTGGCAGGCTAAGGAACAACAACAGTGTTATTTGGATTCTGGCTGTTCCAGGCACACGATGGGCAACAAATCAAAGTTCCTTAGCCTAGTACAAAGGTGGCAGAATCACAATGGGTAACAACGAAAAATTATCGGAAAAGGTAAAATAGGTAATGGTACATTTATCTTGAACGATATAATAAATGTGAAAATCTGCATCATAATCTGATTTAATTCAGCCAGTTATGTGATATGGAAATAAATGTTGATTTTGATTTTGAATTATGCAAAATTGTTGGTCAATTATCCTTTTATGTCAAGAGCGATGTAAATATCTCTAGAGTCTTTGAACTAGTTTGGACTAATGATGTTGCTTTATTGGTTGATGATTATTCTGGATACACGTGGATATATTTGACCTGACATTATATTTTGTGTTTGTTTGTATACACTGTTTCAATTCAAATCCAAAAGAATTTCATTTAAAAGCTGTAAAATGATTATAAGGTATTTGTTGCACATCTCACGATTTGGTCTTTGATATCCATCTATCTGATAACTTTAAGTTAAAGCGGTATTCATATGAAGATTATACTAGTAGTCTAGTTGATAGAAAAATTACTAGTAGAATGTGTTTTATGTAGAGACATCACATTTTCAAAGAAAATATCTACATATTTTTCATTTCAACCGATTTCCAATTAGCAGACATTTTTTTAAAAACCCCTTCCAGAAAATAGTTTTTGTTGATCTTGTTTCAGATTAGTCATTTTAGAAAATTTGACTTTATAATTATTTTTGGATATGATCTTAAATGACTACATTAACTAATCCGACTCCCTACTGATTATCAAAAAGATAAATAGTGATTGAAAAAGTGATGAGTGTTGATATTAATCATATATTATGACTTGAGACAGTATATGTAGTAAATTTCCTTAAAAATTTAAACAAGATTTATAATAACTTTTGATGGGTAAAAATTCCATGAACATCTCTATTTCTATCATATCTCTAAACGACCACCACTCATTAAAATCCAATATAGTATGTCAAAATGTGGTATTTTAAACAGGAAATTATTCGATTTTATTTTATTTTTATTTTTTAAAAACACCCAAAGTATTCACTCTCATTTAATAGTCCTCACGCTTATGCATGGGTGAATTACTTGGAATATTTGTTTATGTGCTTTCATGCTCATTTAAAAGTCCTCACGGTTATGCATATATGGAACACATATCAAAATTGGTTATTAAATAAACGAGTTGATTCTAATCCATTTAAAAGTCCTTACGGTTATGCATGGTTAGAAGATACTTGAAATTTGTTTTTTTTGTTTTTAAAAAATATGGGAATACTACTAATCTCATTTAAAAGTCCAGACGGTTATGCATGGTTAGTAAGTATTCAAATTCCTGAAATAAATATACCACAAATAGACACAACTATATGGTTTTATATACCGACATCACCCCTATCATTCTAAAGTGGAATATGCGCCTAACAGAGTATTTATGATTTTTGTTTGATTTTTTTTTTGAAATTTAATATTTATACTCGATTGGGTATTAATGTTGTATTAATGTCTATCACTATATCTCTATTTTTCTAACACTATTACTCTTTTGCTGATAACAAAAGGGGGAGAGGAAAGTTAAGATTTTAGCGAATAAAGGTCAAATATTTTATATTATATTTGCATTCTGGGTTCATTTGCATATTTTTATTTATTTTCATGCATATATGAAGTGGAGTTTTGCTGTAGAGAGGGAGCATTCAAATAGGGCAAGCAAATAGAGTTCATCATTGACCAAATACATTTAATAAATTCAAAATCTTAAATATATGTTTGTTATCATCAAAAGGGGGAGATTGTTGAATATGCTAGTATATGATTTTTGTTTGATGATAATAAACATATATATATATATATATATATTCATTTAAATGTATTTGTTATTGTACTATTTTATTTTCACATAATTAAATAAATATTTGGTGAATAAAATAAATAACACAGAATTTAAATTCAAACAAATATTTTATTCAAACAAATATTTTATTATAATTTTGAATAGTACAAATATGAGCTCTCACTATATATACACAATTTCAATTACAATACGATTCCGATTACATCACAATTTTCAATTTACAATGTTCACCTCACTACATATCACTCATTCACTCGTATTTATCTTCAACTCTATTCCAGATTGAATCCAGCATTTGAGCTATTTGCAAAATAAACACCGACGTAGCAAAATTGACAAAGAAATATTTGTGCAGTGTAAAATAAAATGTGTATTTTGAAAATGTTATTTGCCTCAGTTATTTGGGATGTTTGTCATCATTTATTTTAAATTCATCTTACACGAACAGCTTATGACATGCATAGTGTATCACTGTACATGCCATAGGTCATGCACACCGATATACACTTGATAAAACTGCAGGGACGGGTGAGCACAAGGTCAAACCCGAGCCGAGGCTGGATTCAACACAGGTACAATTCAAAATGCAAACAAAATTTAGTTCAGAAAGATTCAAGGCAGTTCTCTAACCAATGTACACATCAAGCCTCGACCAAAAATTCAATGGTTCACATGACAACATACATGAAGTATTAACCAGAACAAGATCACACATGAACCAAAACTCAAATAAACACTTCAAATATACATATGTGACAACCAGACCATCGAAATCACCAGTGCAGACCTGGCAACATGGAAGCAAATGCAAACTAGCTCGAAGCAACAACTCAGTATAAACACAAAGACGCACTTGAATATCAATATACATATATACATGAATACACATGTATACATATATAAAATCAAGTGACTATGATCAAGCAACAAACGAACAACTACAATCAGTCAAAGATCCAAAATGAAATAGAAAACTACATACACTTGAAACCAGAATTGATGCCAATCTCACACACGTATATACATACATATATGTATATGTATGGAGACCATCAACCAAAGTGCAGACATATTCCAAGCAAACAGTAATGTACACATGAAACACAAAGCCATATGAAGACCAGCATTCAAAGTACAACATGAACTCATTGACAACATACAAGTGGAACACAAAGACCACATAAACATATATACATATATGCACATACATACACACACACATATATGAGTTCAAAAGCACCATCATGAATAATCAGAAGCTAAAAGTGCTCAAATGTACACACCAGTACAACGAGGTATATATGCAAAGACAACAAAGTGGTAAACCAGACAAAAAGTGGTGGACAAGACACAATGCTACAGAGGTGACATCAATATACATGAAGACCAAAAGCAGCTAAACAATCATGTAACATGTTCAATAAAATGGACAGAGCACTAATATACATATATACAGACCAGAGAATAACAACGTCGAAATGAAGTACGACCAGATCAATTCAATGCAAAGACCATGTCAACATACTTCAATGAACAAAGTCAATGTCGCACGGATTTCAAAATGGACATGTTAAATTCATTCAAGGCTATTAAGTCTGGAGCATCATCAACACGACAAGTATGAATAAAAAATGGTCAGAAGCCGTGGGTCATCAAGGTACAGTTTGAACAAGAATCAAGATAACAGTTTCAAACCAAGTCAAGATTAAATGCCAAAGAATCAAAGCCGTGGTGACCAAGTTATGGGTGAAAAGAAGAAATCGACTAAAGCAAGTCAATAATGTACAAGTCAGAGTAATCACCAGCAATCAAGCGAAATTCAGTGGCCAAGCATAGCAAGTGAAGTATTCAAACAAAATAAATACGAACGATAATTAAGGGAATCGATCCCTATAAAAACCCAAGTCATCATTGGCATTTAAAGTATTCGAGTTTAAGAAAAATTACAGAGCCAAGCTTCAATTTAAAAATCCAAATCAACAACTCGAATCAAGTACGAACCAAAGAAATCAACAGAGGAATTAAAACAACAAAAATACATACCAATTTCAAAGGTTCGAACTCGATAATTGAAGCAACTGCACATACGAACGAAGCCATAAGTCGATTGAAAAAGAAACGCAACGCAAATCCCTCAATTCAATCGATTGATTATAGAGCAGTGGCTTCAAATTCGCAAAGCCCTAATTTCTCACAGAGGAACGGACGAAGGAGCGAAAGCAAAAGGAATTGGCAGACAAAATTAAAAGATAAAAGGGGGACAACTTATTATATTTCTTTTGGGCTGAACTCTTTCTCTTTTGGGCTGATCTATTTGAGCTTTAGTAATTATATAGGGTTTTGTATTTTAAATTTGTTTTTATTTTGTAATTTCTTTTTAACTTGTGAAATTATCTAGTCGTGTGACTAGGGGACGAACTACGGTGGTGTAGTTAGAGAATTTGCAACTCAGATGCTGAGTTGTGGCAGGGTTTTGAGCATAGAGTTAGGTTAGTCGATAGTCGGTGTTGCGAGTTTATGTGTGTAAGCGTCTGACTGCTTAATTTCTAGTAGAAGCATTGGGGGCAGCACGTAGGTAGGGTTTTGCCGAAGCTGGGTAAATCTGTGTTGTTCTATATCTGCTTTTATTATTCTGCTATTATCCGTGCTGCAATTATTTTATATATTTCCACATTAAATTTTATTATTATTAGTATCACCCTATTCATCCCCCCTCTAGGGTGAAATCGATCCTATAAATATTGGAATATAAATTGTTTGTTAAATACCCGATTGATAACCGGGTAATTGTTTTGATTGATTGGTTGATTGAATGATGATTGTGATGGATGCTTAATTGTCCACATTTTGGATGATTTGATGTTATGTTTATTTATATGCTGTTATCACACTGCAAGTTCCCTTAGTTGTTGTTAAGAAAATCACTATGGGTTGAAATGATACATGCTCGAACGATCTTATAGATTAGGGAAAATCGTTATGGGTTGAAATGATAAACTCGAGCGATTTTATGGATTTTGAATTTTTCTCAGGGTTTCGGGTTGAAATGATATATACCTGTAAATTTAAATTTATTGCGCGTTGAAATGATATATATCCGTATCACTTGATCATAGGGTAGAAAATTATATACGGACACCGGATTGGTTAAATTAAATGATTTTAAATCCTTAATTTTTTAATCTAGTTAAATGATATTGTGAAATAAAATTAGATTTATATGAACTGAATTATTTTAAAAATCCAAGCTTTAAATGTTAAAATTGAAATTGGTTTAAATGAATTGTTTAAAGAATTTAAAATTGAAATCTTAAAGTTGGATTTTGAAATATAAATGAAATTTATCAAAATTGAGTTATAGTAAATGTTTGAATATTTAAACTTTGAAACCTATTGAATTTGAAGTGGTTTAAATTTGTAGTTCAAATATGGATTTGAAATCGATATAAATTGAAATGGTTTTAATGAGAATTTGAATTGAAACCTTTAGCCTTTTGAAGTGAAATCGTTGAACTGAGATTGATTTAAATTGAATTTTTGGAACTAAAGTTGATTTGAATTGATTTGTGAAATTGGGAGAAACAATTCTAATTTGAAACTATTTTCGATATAAATTCTTTTAGTATACAAACTCTTTTATCATATAAACTTATTTTATCATATAAACCATTTTAATATATATTAATAATTTTTAGTACATTAACTATTTTTAATATATAACCTATTTTAATATATAAACTATTTTTAATATATAAACTATTTTAATCTATAACCCATTTTTAAAATATAAACAACTTATATATATATTATTCTAAAATTTATAAACAACTTTTAATATATATATATATATATATTAACATCTAAACTATTTTAATATATAAACTATTTCTAATATATAAACTATTTTAACCTATAACCTTTTTTAAAAATATAAACTATTTTTAATGTATAACTATTCCAATATATAAACTACTTTCAATATTCAAACCGTTTAAAGTTAGAACTGTTATGATTTGGATTTAATTGATTTAAATGCAAATATTTTGATATGATGGTTTAACCTATTTTGTAGTTATGATTTTGAAAATAAATATGATATAAAGGAATAATGATTTCGAAAGTGAATATGATTTCGAAGGTGATATGATTTTTAAGTGAATATGATATTTTGATATCAATTATGAATCGGTTTTGGAAATGCAAAAGAACCAACCGGTGTGAAATAAGTGTTTGGTTGTTAAAGAGACCAGGATCAGATATTGTCATACTCTCTGCCAATACTGGAAACCACTTTAACAACTGTGCACGTGGTGGAGAATCCAGAACGAAGTAGGATTGTTTGGCGAACGCTACTGTATGAGGTATGAATGCAGCCCTGACCCCCTCGGGTCAACTTGATATGACTAAAACAGGAGCTATACTTAGGCCAAGCGAGGTCGCACCTCCGATTGGACATGCTTCTTCAATACCATATCTGTTACTTTGTGATTGATTGGTGGCTACTCTTAGATTTGATTATGGGAGTGTGTTCTGAGGTGGGCAGTAGTAGCTGTTATGCGTTACCACCAGCCCGGTTCTGCAAACGGTAGAATCCTACCCTGGCATTGCCTTGCGTGCCTTGTCATATATCTTATCGAGCTCATTACGAGTTAGTTGTATCGTACCTATGGAGTGCTCAC
This sequence comes from Allium fistulosum, assembly GCA_030737815.1. Taxonomy (NCBI): domain Eukaryota; kingdom Viridiplantae; phylum Streptophyta; class Magnoliopsida; order Asparagales; family Amaryllidaceae; genus Allium; species Allium fistulosum. Next base: position 16,476,397 of record JASFAW010000014.1, read on the forward strand.
CGAGTATCCCATCGGTTTGGTAGAGCTTACAGTATCTGTATAGACTACGGTATTTATATAAAAATGTGTTAAGGGGGATATGGGTAACGCCTTAACGCTATTTTAATACTTTACTTTACTGTAGACATATTATAATAGCGTATTGTCTTACATATGTAGATAGTTTAACGGATCCTTAGGAGATGGAATACCGAACATCTCTTAAGTTATTGCACGCACGTTAGACACTGGATCAGAGATGTAAAATCCCGTAAACATCTCTGAAGCCGTTAGACTCTTATTTATTTATGTTGATTTAACTTACATAAGATCTTTTAGTTCTGATTGGAGTGTTTTGTCTTTTCATTACGCTCGGGTCAACCTGAGCATTTCAGTGTTGAAGACTATCTTTATGGAGGATGAAGACGAAGATTTAGTGTATTATTACTATTTATTATATTTATTCCACTCCATCATGTTGTTCCGCTGCATTATTTATTTATTCCTGCTGTATGTATAACTTTGATCTGTATTGTAAAAGTGTAATCAAATGTTATTTGTAAAACAGCTTCATGAACTATTTATTTGATTATTATATTTTTTCATTCCGCTGTGATATTCTGTGTTTTGTTTTTCTTTCTTTCTCTTCTTTTCTTATTTACCTCATAACAATCCTCGCTTTTGAATGGTTTGAGTCGACATGTGCGGTTTATTGTCAATTTAAACCGTCCAAAATGGTGGGTCGTTACAACCTGTATCTGGTCTTGACTAAGAGTATCCATTGACCATTATCACTTATCCTCGACCGAGCATGTCCTCTCAGGCCATAAGCATGGTTGCTAAAGTTTTGATTGCATACCAGTTCTTAAATCTAGGAACTTGTACTTTAGTTGCCTGACTTTGGACATGCTCTATTGATTTTGCCTATCTCTAGGCATCGGTCGAGATCAGAGAGATATGGGAAAACCGTCCGCTCGACCCTAATGATTATACTCCTTTGACCCGATCATGGATTAAAGGAGTTAGTCGGTACTTATCTCCGAGTATCTGACTGCACTTCTAATCATGCAACACAAGATTTAGCTTACAAGAACATAGTTTTATTGGTTCTAGAAGCCAACTTCTTTTATGAACAAAAGAGATAGAAGGTCCCGCCTTATTACATTGCCCCCATTTCACCTGGGTGGCTAATTTGCAGAAAATAAAGTAAATAAATCTACGTGAAATAGCATCTCAAGTGTTCTCTCTTCCACACTCATGGAATCTGTATCCATTAACGGTGGCTAGCTTGAAAGTTCCATCTCCAAGATTTTGTTCAATTGCATAGGGAGTTTCCCACTTCGGACCAAGCTCCCCGTACCTGGGTAAACTCATTTCAAAATGTGATCCCTAACTTCAAAGGTATGGTTTTTGAACTTAGCATTGAAGTGTCATGCTTCTTTTTTATGGTGAGCAACTATCCTCAATTAAGTCTCTTCTCATTTTTCATCAACCAAGTTGAGGGACTCAAGTAAGAGTTCCTCATTCACCTTGGGTAGTAGTGCTTTTTTCTATGAGAAGGGACTTCTAGTACTATTGGAATCATGAGCAAATAGATTATGCCCGGTTGTGGACTTGCAGGTCGTCCTATAAGCCCATAGTGCTAGTGGAAGCTCATCGATCCAATTGCCCTTGATTTTAGTTAACTATTTCTTTAAGATAGACTTGATGATTTTATGCAATGCCTCTACATGTCAATTTGCCTACGGGTATGCTACTACTAAAAAGCTTTTTTCAATTTTGTACTGGTTGCAGAAATCCTTGAATTCAACACTCTCGATTTGAGTTCCATTACTAGTTATAAATTTCTATGAAACTATGAATATATAGATAATATTATTTGTTACAAAGCTGATCACTTTTTTCGTTACAGCTGTGGAAAACAGTTTCGCTTTAGCCCACTTTGTGAACTAATCCATCGTAACGATAGCGTACGTAGTTTATCCTTTCGACATCAGTAGCATTCTAATTATATTAATTCCCTAAACTACAAATGGCCACGGGCTAACCATTTGCGTAAGCTCTATGGTTGAGACACTAGGAATTTTCACAAAACTCCGGCACTTCTCGCTCCATCTGGTGTAATCAACAGCATCAGAGTTTATCGTTGGCTAGAAGTATCCATATCGAATGTTCTCCTTCGCTAAAGTCTACACTGGGTCCCATATGTATTTCCATAAGGATTTTCCTAGCTACATCCTTGGTTACGCAACACTACAAGGGGTTAATAAACCTCTCTTATATAGCACTCTTTCCAGCATTATGAATCGTAGCACTTTACAAAAGAGTTCCCGCCATTTGTTTCTTCCTTTCAAGAGAGTTCCCTTTAGAAAATAGTCCTTAATAAGAGTCATCCATGACTCCTTTTACCCCTCAACCTCTAAGATTTAGTTAACATCCATTTGGTCGATGCTTGGAACCAATCCCATCAACCCCGCATCCTTAAAAGTTGGTCAATTTTGCCAGTGAATCGGCCTTCGTATTCTCCTTCCTAAGGATGTGCATAATCGTGTAATTCTCTATACCATTCAATAGTTCCAGTGTTTTGGTCTGGTAAGAGGCAAGTCTCGCACACTTAGCTTAAAAATTCTTTTTAGCCTAGCAAACCAACAACTTGGAGTCATTGAATACACATAGCGTCCTTACCCCCAATTCTTTTGATATCTTGAGTCCTTCCATCAACGATTCATACTCTGCCTAATTGTTCATCATCGGGAACTCTAGCTTCAATACGTAGAAAATTGTCCGTCCTTCTGGGGTTATGAGTACCACTTCTACCCTAGTGTCACGTTCATTGGAAGCTCCATCTATGATCAAATTACATTGGGAAAGTAGGACCATATCCTCTTCCTTTTCTCTATCCCAGATGGTAAACTCAACGAAGAAGTCCGCTACAGTTTTTCCTCTTATCGCCCTTCTTGGATGGTAAGTGATATCACTGGCTCAGCTCGATGTTCCATTTCAATAACCTTCCCGTAGTCTTGGGTTGATGCAGTACTTGCTTTAAGGGCTGATCCGTCAGCTCCTTTATCAGGTGAGCTTGGAAATATGGTCACAACTTCCTCGAAGCAATCAACAAGCGATAAGTGAGCTTTTCCAGCTTTTGGTAATTCTTTGCTGCTTTGGTAAACCACTTACTGATATAGTATACCAAGCTTTGGATCCTTTCCTTTTTATGTACCAATGCTGCACTTAGTGCATGAGAAAATACCGGCAAATAGATAAACAAATCTTCTCCATCCAAAGGGTTGGATAGGATTGGTGGTCTTTCCATGTGCTTCAACAACTCCTAGAAATTATCCTAGCATTCGTTTATCTAAGCAAACTTTTCTTTCTCTTTTTAAGGGCATCGAAGAATGGTATGCATTTATTAGTTGCCTTTAAGATGAACATTAGCGCGGCAACCTTCCTGGTCATGCTCCACATTTCCCTCCTTGTCCTTGAAGCAGTAACATACTTAAAGATGTTAATCTACTCTGACTAGCCTCAATGCCCTTTGAACTCATAATAAATCCCAAGAATTTTCACGATGCAACTCCAAAGGAACACTTCAATGGATTTAATTTCATCCTGAACCTCCTCAGCATATCGAACATCCCGAAAGGATCTTCCATACGGTTCGTGCATAACCATGACTTCATAAGCATTTCATTCACATAAAATTCCATTGTCCATCTGATCTAGGCCTTAAACATGAAATTCACCAATCTCTGGTAGGTAGCTCCGGCATTTTTCAGACCGAACGGCATCACTCAATAGCAATACAGTTCCAAATCCATTATAAAACCTGCGTACTCTTGGTCTAGAATGTGCATTGCTATCTAGTTATAATCAAAGTAAGCATCCATGAAAGAAAGCAGGTTATGTTCGGTGGCCCATCTACCAACTGGTTGATTTTGGGCAACGAGAAGCTGTCCTTCGGGAAGGCCTTATTCAAGTCCAAGTGATCAATGCATGTCTGCCGCTTCCAATTCTGCTTTTTGACTAGCATAGGGTTCAATACCCATTCAGGTACAATGCGTCACCGATAAAGCCATTTGCCTTTAGCTTATCCACTTCCTCTTTCAATGCAATAGATCGCTCCAGAACCAAGATGCAATTTTTTACAGGAGGGTATTTTGGGTTCAAATTCAACGTGTGGCACACTATCTCCACTGATATCCCACAAATATCTAAATGCGTCCAAGCAAACACATCTAGGTTTGCTCAGGGAAAACAATCCAACTCCTTTATTTTAATGTCGAGTTGTGATCCGATCTTAAGGAAACATGTAGGATCATCCATATCCATCGGGATGTTGATACTTAGCTCAACTGGTGTTGCCTGCACTTCCTTTGACTGATTCCTACGATCTATAGACTTAAAGAACTTGCTATGGCACCTGAGCCAGTGCTTGTGCAGTGGTTGTTATGCATCCACCTTCTTGATGCTGAGAGCTTTCTCCGCATCCTTTCCTTTCTCCTATTGCCTTGCCTCTCTAAGATCAACAACTTAACATTCTTGACTAGTGCTTTGGTCGCCTTGAATAGCTCCAAGCCCATTCTTCGTAGGGAACTTCATCATTAAGCACCAAAGAGCCAATGCTACTTTAAAGTTAGCTAGGGCCGATCGACCTAAAAAGGCATTATACGTCAAGAATTCATCAATAATTGCAAACTTTTAAACCCACACGATCTAGTGGTTTCCTTCTCTCAACTCCAGGGACAAGTCAATGGTCCCGATGGGCTTCTTCACCTCTATAGAAATCCTCGAATCCTGGATTTACAAGGATTAATATCCTTGGGACTGATTTTCATCTTAAAAGTATTTTTGAACATAATATTCACTAAGCTTCCATAATCCACTAAGACTCGATGCATAGTAGCTGGTCCCACAATTGCCATTATCACCGTAGGATAAAAGGTTGGTGCTTTAATCCCGTCAGAATCCCTATTACGAAAGATTTTATTGTCGATCATCAATCTCTTTGCTTAGCCGGTGCTCCATCCTCAATGGAGAAGTAGCTTTCCTACAATACATGCTTCAAAGAATTTGCATAACGCTCCATCTCATTCTAGCTTGTCTCCATTGGTGATCCTCAAGTTATTATATTTACCACGATCCTTCCATCACGTCACCTGGGCCACTCTCCACTGGGTCCAGGCTGACTCCTATGAGCATTCAGCCCTTGAATTTTAACATTCTATTTTCCATCCTATGGATCTCAAACAAACTGCTGCAATTTTTTCTTTCCGATTAACTCATCGGTTATATCCTTTAAATGACGACACTTGTTAGTATTGTGCCCATATATTTCATGGAAGTGACAATACTTCCCTAAGTGCCTCTCGGCCTCCATCACCTCCCTCCGAGGTGGCTTCCAATATTTCTCCATCCCTTGCATGGCAAAGTATATATTTTCGATCGTATCGTTTAGAGGCGTGCATTCCTCTAGCCTCATATATCTTGGACACTTTTTGGCATTATTCCTCTAGGCCCCAGCACCCTGATTTCTTTTCCTCTTGTTATTGGTATTACCCATCTTCATAGCAGCATTACCGATTCTCTCACTAGTTTACTTTATAGCAACATTACTTGAAACTACTTATCTTGGTTGTCCACCACCGGCCTTCCCAAAAACCAAGTCTCCCTTTTCCAAGCATAAGAATTGGTTAGCCTTCTGGTGGAACTCCTTCATGATAGTCGGCTGCTTCATCCTCCACCATTTTCCAGAATCCATATCCGGGTGTTTCCCCTAGATCAATGCCATTGATGCTAAATCCTCCTTTGAATTAATCACCTTGTTGACCGTAGTATTAAACTGTTTAAAAAGCCTTTCAGCGACCCTTCAAGTCATAACGAGTATAACCGTTGCTAGTAATTTCAGTAACACTTATACGTGTTGCTATTGGAGTGTGTAAATTTATTTGTAACACTTATATCCATTGCTAAATGCTATCTACCAACAGTTATAAGCGTTGGGAAACATTTTTCCCAACGGCTATAAGCGTTAGCAATTTCATATTAATATTCCAATGGAAATAAGTGTTATTAATATCCATTTTGTAACGCGTATAACAATAGCAAAATTCATTCTACCAACAGATATAAGTGTGAGCAATAACAAGATGGTAACATAAATAGATGTTGGTAATTTTTTTCCAACATTAATAACTGTTGCAATAATTAATACGATATGCATGCTAATTAATACGATATGTCATAATTAACACAGTAATTACCTTAAGTTAGCAAACCATGACCAAATTAATATCAAGAAACAACATCCATAATCATTGTAATATAATAGAGCATTAACTAACAAAAGACAAGTTGATGCAGCCCAGAATGGTGAAAGCGGTGAAGTGTTAGGTCGTGAACGACCTAACCAATCCTTGAGTCGTTTACAACTTAACGAAGATGGTTTGCGAGATAACAAACAACGTGTTTTACGTGTTTTAGGTCGGACACGACCTAGTGGGGATTCACGACCTAGTGAAAATCGCTCACGAGTTAACGGGCTAAGCATGAAGACCCTCACACGAGTTAACGCGATAAGTCGCTCAAGCGAGCTACGACCTAAGGGAGAAGTTTTAGGTCGTCCACGACCTAACGAGGTACTGGAACAAGGCGGTGAAGCGAGTTATGCCAAAGAAGGAATCCAACGACCTATGATAGGTCGCGTACGATCTAACGAAGGATGCGCACAAAGTTGTTCAGAAGGAGTTTTAGGTCGCTCACGACCTAAGTTAAGTCGTTCAACGACCAACGACCTAGTTAGGTCGCGTGAAGAGGTTTCAGAGGCTGATGTTCTTAAGTCGCGTGAAGATGTTGTGTCCTTAGGTTGCGAGGCCTTAGGTCGGTCAAGCTTGGGTCGCAAGTGTTAAGTCGTTGACGACCTAAGTTAGGTCGTAAGTCGTATGTCAGAGATATTATGTTGTAATATGTTTGAATTTACTGTTGTTAGGTCGCGTACGACCTAAGTTGAGTCGTGTGGTGTTGTTAGGTCAGCAACGACCTAAGTGTTGTACAAAGTTCTGTTGTGTGTGTTGTAACTTCTATAAATAGGCCGGTGGTGCCATTTGTAATAGTTAAGTTGATTTGAATAAAACTTTTTTTTTGTTAGCTTTGTGCTTTCACCAAATTGGTAGTTGAGTGTAATCTCCTATCTCCACTTTCGGTTAATCGAGTGCGCTCGATTCAACGATTGCTGAAGCCGATTCATGGTATCTAGTGCGCTAGATCAACTTACGAAGAATCGCAGATCTTTAAACACGGTATAGTGCGCTATCAACGTGTTTGGGATAGCTAGAATTCAGTATCTTCGGATCAACGAATTTGGGCCATTCGGTATTCTTCACTCCATCGATCGCTACTTTCATAGAATCGTCGTTTAGTCATTCCGCTGCTGCATCATTTGGTATTAGAGCTTGTTTTAGCCAATCATAGCTAAATCGAGTCTTGGAGCCGAGAATTTGAAGTTTGAAGTGTTGATTTGTACGATCTTGAGCTAGGCTGAGAGCAAGTTGAAGTGTTCATCTTTGTTTTGAAGTATTGGAGATCGAATTTGCATTTTGAGGAGTTGATTGTTCATCGTGTTCATCACAAATTGCAACAAGAGTGAAGATTTTGATCCATATCATTTTGGATCGAAAGAAGAAAGGTGTTTGAATTTGGCCGTGAAAGTTTGCGTGCGAAAATTCGAGATTGGGCGTGAGAGCAGTGAAGTGGTTGAGATACCTGAAGAAGTAAAACCAGTACTGGAAGAATTTGACGATGTATTTCCTGAAGAGCTACCAGCGGAGTTACCACCGTTGAGGGATATACAACACCAGATAGATCTTGTTCCAAGTGCTGTGTTGCCACATAAACCACACTATAGAATGAGTCCGAAAGAACATGAAGAGTTGCGTAGGCATGTAGAGGAATTGCTTGAATAGGGACGAATACAGGAGAGTTTAAGTCCGTGTGCTGTACGAGCATTACTCGTACCGAAAAAGGATGGTTCATGGAGAATGTGTACGGATAACAGGGCACTGAATAAGATAACTGTTAGATACAGATTTCTGATGCCGAGGCTTGATGATCTGTTAGATCAAATCAGTGGGTCTGTGATCTTTTCGAAGATTGATCTTAAAAGTGGTTATCATCAAATTCGAATTAGACCAGGAGACGAGTGGAAGACAGCGTTCAAGATGAGGGAAGGATTGTATGAATGGCTGGTCATGCCATTTGGTCTATCGAATGCACCAAGCACATTTATGAGGGCGATGAACCAAATTTTCAGGCCGTACATTGGGAAATTTGTGGTGGTTTACTTTGATGATATTTTGATTTACAGTGCTAGTACAGAGGAGCATGTTCAGCATTTGAGGAAAGTGTTAATTATTCTTCGTGAAGAACAATTCTATGCTGCTACAAAGAAATGTGTGTTTATGGCACGAAGTGTTTTATTTCTGGGATATGTCATATCAGAAGGAGGAATACAGGTGGACCAGAGTAAAGTCGAAGCAATTAGAGATTGGCCACAACCCAAGACGATAACGGAAGTTCGAAGTTTTCACGGGTTGGCTTCATTTTATCGAAGGTTTATTCCACACTTTAGTAGTGTGATGGCGCCTGTGACTGATTGTATGAAAGGTAAACAATTTGCATGGACGGAGGAAGCAGGGGTTGCTTTTGAGCGAATTAAAGAACTCTTGACGTCAGCACTAATTCTAGTATTACCAGATTTTCAGTTAGTATTTGAACTACATACTGATGCATCCAAGGTTGGGATTGGAGGAGTGTTGAGTCAGAGGAGACGTCCTATTGCATATTTCAGTGAGAAGTTATCAGGAGCGAAGATGAGATATAGTACGTATGATGTGGAATTTTATGCTGTAGTGCAGGTCATTAAACATTGGAGACATTACTTATTTCACAAGGAATATGTTTTATATACTGATCATGAGGCATTGAAGCATATGCAGGGACAGGACAAGATTGCTGCTAGGCATGCTTCGTGGATTGCATACTTACAACAATTTACATTTGTGGTGAAGCATAAATCCGGAATTACAAATCGAGTGGCAGATGCATTAAGAAGAAGGAATCATGTGTTGACTACAATGAAGGTTGAAGTGACGAGGTTTGAAATACTTCCAGAATTATTTGTTGAAGATTCATACTTTATGAAGTTTGTAGATGAAGTGAAGAAAGGAGAGACGGATGAGTTTATGATGGTAGATGGTTTTCTGTTCAAAGGAAATCGATTGTGCATACCTGATTGTAGTTTGAGAATGAAGATTGTAAAGGAGCTACATGAAGAAGGCCACGTGGGTAGAGATCGTACTATGCAGTTAATTTCTCAATCTTATTATTGGTCATCGATGAGGCCAGAAGTTGAAAGGTTTGTTCGAAGATGTCATGTTTGTCAGGTTTCAAAAGGAACAGCTACAAACGCAGGATTATATATGCCTTTACCTGTTCCGTCAAAACCATGGGTAGATGTGAGCATGGATTTCGTGTTGGGTTTGCCGAGGACACAACGAGGAAATGATTCTATTTATGTTGTGGTGGATCACTTTTCAAAGATGGTACATTTTATTGCTTGTAAGAGAACGGCAGATGCAGTTCATGTGGCGCAGTTATACTTCAGAGAGGTTTATCGTCTTCATGGATTACCAGAGTCTATAGTTTCAGACAGGGATACCAGATTTTTGAGTCATTTTTGGCTAAGTTTGTGGAAGATGGTGGGAACGAAGTTGAACTTTAGTAGCGCTTATCATCCGCAGACAGATGGACAGACCGAGGTTGTGAACAGATCATTGGGGAATTTGTTGAGATGTCTTGTGCAAGACAATCTGAAGAATTGGGATATGAAGTTATGTCAAGCAGAGTTTGCACACAATCATGCAGTGAACCGGAGTACTGGATTCAGCCCATTTCAGATTGTATATTCTAGTTTGCCCAAGGGACCATTGGATTTAACAATAATACCACAGCCAAAAGGGACAGTCAAGCGAGCTGTTGATTTTGTTGACGGATTGGCAGAATGTCATAAAAGCATTCAGGAACGATTGGAAAAAGCGAATGAAAAGTACAAACGATCTGCGATTTGAAAAGAAGAAGCGTTGAATTTAATGAAGGGGATTTAGTATATGCGGTGCTAACGAAAGATCGTTTTCCAGTAGGAGCATACAATAAGCTTAAAGCTCGGAAAATTGGTCCTGTAACAGTTGTGAAACGGATCAATGAAAACGCTTATAAGTTGAAGCTGCCGGAGGATGTTTACACTTCTGACGTGTTTAATGTTAAACATCTTATACCGTATCATGGAGATGAGATTGTTGTGGAAAAGGAGGGCGCAAATTCGAGGACGAATTTTTCCCAACCAAGGGAGGATGATGCAGCCTAGAATGGTGAAAACGGTGAAGTGTTAGGTCGCGAACGACCTAACCAATCCTTGAGTCGTTTACGACTTAACGAAGATGGTTTGCGAGATAACAAACAACGTGTTTTACGTGTTTTAGGTCGGACACGACCTAGTGGGGATTCACGACCTAGTGAAAATCGCTCACGAGTTAACGGGCTAAGCATGAAGACCCTCACACGAGTTAACGCGATAAGTCGCTCAAGCGAGCTACGACCTAAGGGAGAAGTTTTAGGTCGGCCACGACCTAACGAGGTACTGGAACAAGTCGGTGAAGCGAGTTATGCCAAAGAAGGAATCCAACGACCTATGATAGGTCGCGTACGATCTAACGAAGGATGCGCGCAAAGTTGTTCAGAAGGAGTTTTAGGTCCCTCACGACCTAAGTTAAGTCGTTCAACGACCAACGACCTAGTTAGGTCGCGTGAAGAGGTTTCAGAGGCTGATGTTCTTAAGTCGCGTGAAGATGTTGTGTCCTTAGGTCGCGAGGCCTTAGGTCGGTCAAGCTTGGGTCGCAAGTGTTAAGTCGTTGACGACCTAAGTTAGGTCGTAAGTCGTATGTCGGAGATATTATGTTGTAATATGTTTGAATTTACTGTTGTTAGGTCGCGTACGACCTAAGTTGAGTCGTGTGGTGTTGTTAGGACGGCAATGACCTAGGTGTTGTACAAAGTTCTGTTGTGTGTGTTGTAACTTCTATAAATAGGCCGGTGGTGCCATTTGTAATAGTTAAGTTGATTTGAATAAAACTTTTGTTTTGTTAGCTTTGTGCTTTCACCAAATTGGTAGTTGAGTGTAATCTCCTATCTCCACTTTCGGTTAATCGAGTGCGCTCGATTCAACGATTGCTGAAGCCGATTCACGGTATCTAGTGCGTTAGATCAACGTACGAAGAATCGCAGATCTTTAAACACGGTATAGTGCGCTATCAACGTGTTTGGGATAGCTAGAATTTGGTATCTTCGGATCAACGAATTTGGGCCATTCGGTATTCTTCACTCCATCGATCGCTACTTTCATAGAATCATCGTTTTGTCATTCCGCTGCTGCATCATTTGGTATCAGAGCTTGTTTTAGCCAATCATAGCTAAATCGAGTCTTGGAGCCGAGAATTTGAAGTTTGAAGTGTTGATTTGTACGATCTTGAGCTAGGACGAGAGCAAGTTGAAGTGTTCATCTTTGTTTTGAAGTATTGGAGATCGGATTTGCATTTTGAGGAGTTGATTGTTCATCGTGTTCATCACAAATTGCAACAAGAGTGAAGATTTTGATCCATATCATTTTGGATCGAAAGAAGAAAGGTGTTTGAATTTGGCCGTGAAAGTTTGCGTGCCAAAATCCGAGATTTGGAGTTAGAGCCGAGAGTTTGAAGTGAAGGCCGTACATCATCTTGTTCATACCGAAAGTTGAAGTTTGTTTCATTCAACAATGCCGCCGAGGAGAGCTAATCGACATCAAAATATTGAAGCTTTGTATAGAAGAGAAGAAGCTGATGAAATGGAGCAAAGAATAAACGAAAATTTTAGTGAGAAGCTTATTGAAGGGATTGGTCGATTAGAGAAGATGATGTTAGAGATGAATCAAAATCGGAGAAGGGTTTCACCTGAATCCAACCATGGGGGAAGTAGAGTCTCACCACATTCCAATCGAGAAAGAAGTGTTGATAATGATCATAAAAGTGTCAGTCGAGATAGTTATAGAAATGATGATGATCGAAGACGTGAGAGGAATGTGAATGATCGAGAACGGAGGAATGTAGAAAGAAGAGATGTTGGTGGTCAGGATCGACATCGATATACATCAGATTTCGAGGAGGAGTTTGATGGTGGTAGTGTTCATGGACGAGGACGAGGTCAAGGAAGAAATCATTCGGAATACGATCATAGATGGGAATCTGGAATGAAAACTAAAATACCAGAATTCAAGGGAAGTATGCAAGCTAAAGAATTTTTGGACTGGTTGTCTAATGTTGAAGAGATTTTTGACTTCAAGGAAGTTCCAGAACATCGTAGGGTGAAGTTGGTTGCTACAAGGTTGAGGGGTAGAGCTTTGGCGTGGTGGCAACAAACCAAACTTACACGTGAACGGATGGGGAAGTCGAAAATTGAATCTTGGGAGAAGATGAAGAAATTGATGAAAGCCACATTCTTACTTTATAATTATCAATCGCTTATGTATTAGAGGTTGCAGAACTTGAGGCAAGGAACAAAGACTGTGAATGACTATGCTGATGAATTTTATCAACTGATTGCCAGGAATGACATCATGGAGACAGAGGAACAATTGACAGCTAGATTTGTTGGAGGGTTGCGAATGCAGATTCGAGATATGGTTAACATGTTTGATCCTAGATCAGTTGCTGAAGCACACCAAAAGGCGTTGGTTTGGGAGAAGCAAGGAAGACGAGGAGGTGGTGTGTTTACAAATTCCAACAATCAAGTGAAGGGGGTTAGTGGAAGTTCCAATGTTCCAAAGGCAGTTGCAAAACCAGTTGTGCATGAGGTTGGGAAGACGAAAGTCAATAATGGTTTCAAATGTTACAATTGCCAAGAAATGAGTCACAAAAGTAATGAATGTCCAAAGCCGAAGAAGAGAGCTATGATAGCGGAGGTTGAGGATGAGGATGAAGAAGCTGAATGTTCCAATTCACCACCTGATGAGGAGGAAGAAGAAGTGTTGGGAGACGAAGGTTGTAATCTGATGATGAGGAGGTCTTGTTTGACACCAAAGCAAGAGGAGGATTGTAGTTGGTTGAGGAGCAATATTTTTCAGTCGACATGTACTATTCTGGGGAAAGTTTGCAAATTTGTTATTGATGCTGGAAGCTGTGATAATATAATTTCTTCAGAAGCTGTGAGGAAGTTGTCATTGAAGACTGAGAAACACCCGAAACCGTACAAGTTGGCTTGGTTGAGGAAAGGAGGAGAGGTGAAAGTTGGACGTCGAGCTTGTGTTAATTTTTCAATTGGAAAGAAATATAAAGATGAAATTTGGTGCGATGTGGTAGATATGGATGTCTGTCATTTGTTGCTGGGAAGACCGTGGTAGTATGATAGGGCGGTGCAACATGATGGGCGTACCAACAGTTACAGTTTCATGTTTGAAGGCACGAAGATTACTCTAGTTCCAAAGAAGCGACAACAAGAAGAAAACAAACTGGAGGAGATTGAAGAGCTGAAAACTTAATTATCCTTGAAGGAGTTTGTTAAGGAGGTTGAAGAGGAGCCTGAAGTGTTTTTGTTAATTGGGCGTGAGAGCAGTGAAGTGGTTGAGATACCTGAAGAAGTAAAACCAGTACTGGAAGAATTTGACGATGTATTTCCTGAAGAGCTACCAGCGGAGTTACCACCGTTGAGGGATATACAACACCAGATAGATCTTGTTCCAGGTGCTGTGTTGCCACATAAACCACACTATAGAATGAGTCCGAAAGAACATGAAGAGTTGCATAGGCAGGTAGAGGAATTGCTTGAACAGGGACGAATACAAGAGAGTTTAAGTCCGTGTGCTGTACCAGCATTACTTGTACCGAAAAAGGATGGTTCATGGAGAATGTGTACGGATAGCAGGGCACTGAATAAGATAACTGTCAGATACAGATTTCCGATGCCGAGGCTTGATGATCTGTTAGATCAAATCAGTGGGTCTGTGATCTTTTCAAAGATTGATCTTAAAAGTGGTTATCATCAAATTCGAATTAGACCAGGAGACGAGTGGAAGACAACGTTCAAGACGAGGGAAGGATTGTATGAATGGCTGGTCATGCCGTTTGGTCTATCGAATGCACCAAGCACATTTATGAGGGTGATGAACCAAATTTTTAGGCCGTACATTGGGAAATTTGTGGTGGTTTACTTTGATGATATTTTGATTTACAGTGCTAGTACAGAGGAGCATGTTCAGCATTTGAGGAAAGTGTTAATTATTCTTCGTGAAGAACAATTCTATGCTGCTACAAAGAAATGTGTGTTTATGGCACGAAGTGTTTTATTTCTGGGATATGTCGTATCAGAAGGAGGAATACAGGTGGACCAGAGTAAAGTCGAAGCAATTAGAGATTGTCCACAACCCAATACGATAACGAAAGTTCGAAGTTTTCACGGGTTGGCTTCATTTTATCGAAGGTTTATTCCACACTTTAGTAGTGTGATGGCGCCTGTGACTGATTGTATGAAAGGTAAACAATTTGCATGGACGGAGGAAGCAGGGGTTGCTTTTGAGCGAATTAAAGAACGCTTGACGTCAGCACCAATTCTAGTATTACTAGATTTTCAGTTAGTATTTGAACTACATACTGATGCATCCAAGGTTGGGATTGGAGGAGTGTTGAGTCAGAGGAGACGTCCTATTGCATATTTCAGTGAGAAGTTATCAGGAGCGAAGATGAGATATAGTACGTATGATGTGGAATTTTATGCTGTAGTGCAGGTCATTAAACATTGGAGACATTACTTATTTCACAAGGAATATGTTTTATATACTGATCATGAGGCATTGAAGCATATGCAGGTACAGGACAAGATTGCTGCTAGGCATGCTTCGTGGATTGCATACTTACAACAATTTACATTTGTGGTGAAGCATAAATCCGGAATTACAAATCGAGTGGCAGATGCATTGAGCAAAAGGAATCATGTGTTGACTACAATGAAGGTTGAAGTGACGGGGTTTGAAATACTTCCAGAATTATTTGTTGAAGATTCATACTTTATGAAGTTTGTAGATGAAGTGAAGAAGGGAGAGACGGATGAGTTTATGATGGTAGATGGTTTTCTATTCAAAGGAAATCGATTGTGCATACCTGATTGTAGTTTGAGAATGAAGATTGTAAAGGAGCTACATGAAGAAGGCCACGTGGGTAGAGATCGTACTATGCAGTTAATTTCTCAATCTTATTATTGGTCATCGATGAGGCGAGAAGTTGAAAGGTTTGTTCGAAGATGTCATGTTTGTCAGGTTTCAAAAGGAACAGCTACAAACGCAGGATTATATATGCCTTTACCTGTTCCGTCAAAACCATGGGTAGATTTGAGCATGGATTTCGTGTTGGGTTTGCCGAGGACACAACGAGGAAATGATTCTATTTATGTTGTGGTGGATCGCTTTTCAAAGATGGTACATTTTATTGCTTGTAAGAGAACGGCAGATGCAGTTCATGTGGCGCAGTTATACTTCAGAGAGGTTTATCGTCTTCATGGATTACCAGAGTCTATAGTTTCAGACAGGGATACCAGATTTTTGAGTCATTTTTGGCTAAGTTTGTGGAAGATGGTGGGAACGAAGTTGAACTTTAGTAGCGTTTATCATCCGCAGACAGATGGACAGACCGAGGTTGTGAACAGATCATTGGGGAATTTGTTGAGATGTCTTGTGCAAGACAATCTGAAGAATTGGGATATGAAGTTATGTCAAGCAGAGTTTGCACACAATCATGCAGTGAACCGGAGTACTGGATTCAGCCCATTTCAGATTGTATATTCTAGTTTGCCCAAGGGACCATTGGATTTAACAATAATACCACAACCAAAGGGGACAGTCAAGCGAGCTGTTGATTTTGTTGACGGATTGGCAGAATGTCATAAAAGCGTTCAGGAACGATTGGAAAAAGCGAATGAAAAGTACAAACGATCTGCGGATTTGAAAAGAAGAAGCGTTGAATTTAATGAAGGGGATTTAGTATATGCGGTGCTAACGAAAGATCGTTTTCCAGTAGGAGCATACAATAAGCTTAAAGCTCGGAAAATTGGTCCTGTAACAGTTGTGAAACGGATCAATGAAAACGCTTATAAGTTGAAGCTGCCGGAGGATGTTTACACTTCTGACGTGTTTAATGTTAAACATCTTATACCGTATCATGGAGATGAGATTGTTGTGGAAAAGGAGGGCGCAAATTCGAGGACGAATTTTTCCCAACCAAGGGAGGATGATGCAGCCCAGAATGGTGAAAACGGTGAAGTGTTAGGTCGCGAACGACCTAACCAATCCTTGAGTCGTTTACGACTTAACGAAGATGGTTTGCGAGATAACAAACAACGTGTTTTACGTGTTTTAGGTCGGACACGACCTAGTGGGGATTCACGACCTAGTGAAAATCGCTCACGAGTTAACGGGCTAAGCATGAAGACCCTCACACGAGTTAACGCGATAAGTCGCTCAAGCGAGCTACGACCTAAGGGAGAAGTTTTAGGTCGGCCACGACCTAACGAGGTACTGGAACAAGTCGGTGAAGCGAGTTATGCCAAAGAAGGAATCCAACGACCTATGATAGGTCGCGTACGATCTAACGAAGGATGCGCGCAAAGTTGTTCAGAAGGAGTTTTAGGTCCCTCACGACCTAAGTTAAGTCGTTCAACGACCAACGACCTAGTTAGGTCGCGTGAAGAGGTTTCAGAGGCTGATGTTCTTAAGTCGCGTGAAGATGTTGTGTCCTTAGGTCGCGAGGCCTTAGGTCGGTCAAGCTTGGGTCGCAAGTGTTAAGTCGTTGACGACCTAAGTTAGGTCGTAAGTCGTATGTCGGAGATATTATGTTGTAATATGTTTGAATTTACTGTTGTTAGGTCGCGTATGACCTAAGTTGAGTCGTGTGGTGTTGTTAGGTCGGCAACGACCTAAGTGTTGTACAAAGTTCTATTGTGTGTGTTGTAACTTCTATAAATAGGCCGGTGGTGCCATTTGTAATAGTTAAGTTGATTTGAATAAAACTTTTGTTTTGTTAGCTTTGTGCTTTCACCAAATTGGTAGTTGAGTGTAATCTCCTATCTCCACTTTCGGTTAATCGAGTGCGCTCGATTCAACGATTGCTGAAACCGATTCACGGTATCTAGTGCGCTAGATCAACGTACGAAGAATCGCAGATCTTTAAACACGGTATAGTGCACTATCAATGTGTTTGGGATAGCTAGAATTCGATATCTTCGGATCAACGAATTTGGGCCATTCGGTATTCTTCACTCCATCGATCGCTACTTTCATAGAATCATCGTTTTGTTATTCCGCTGCTGCATCACAAGTTCAATACATAAGCTACCAAGTTCAACACATAAGATACCAAGTTCATACTAATATCAATTTGAAATAACAAAAGGCAGGACAGGGTTAATAGTTAAAGTCTACGAATATCGAATACTAAACTTCAGCTATATAACGAAGCCTCCATTCCAAAAATTCACATAGCTCGTATATTCCATTTTTGGGGACCATATTCATAGGTTTTCCGTATCACCATCACCGCTTTCAATGTTTTCTTTTCTTTCTCCACAAGCGCTACATTTAACATGTAACAAACAAATTCAAAAAGTTAATAATGATTCAAAAACTAGTTTTACTAATAAAAAAAAGAAAGGAAAAATAAACCGAAACCTTGTGTTAATTTATTTGCAAAGAATTGCATACTCAAAGCAGAGTTTAAGAACTGACTTTATAACATAGTGTGGAGCACTACATTTATAAACTTAGTGCAGTGCGTAGAGCGACAATGAGTTATAAACTTTGTGAACTCAGTGCACTGTAATGAGTTTCTATACTTTATGCCAACGAGTTTATAAACTCGATGAACTCGATGCATTTGCATTGAGTCAATTAACTCAGCGCATTTGCACTGAGTTTATTAACTCATCGCAAATGCATTGAGTTTATTAACTTAGTTATACTCAGTGCAAATGCATAGTAAAAGTGCATTTGCACTAAGTTATAATTAGTGCAATGCATTGAGTTAACAAACTCAGTGCAACACAACGAGTTTGTTGATTTGGTGAATCTATTAAAACTATATACAACAATCTATACGCAGAATCTATATAATATCAGTAATAGTGTTTTTTAACTATAAACAATAATATATAATTACTATAACATTAGTTACTATGAACACTATGCCAACATCATTCAACTATATACAAAATTTATTAAAGTAAATTTGCTAAATTTGAAATTATAAACTATAAACAAATGGTACACATTGTACAATTATAAATAACTTGATATGTAACTAAACATTTATAAGCATTGATCAAACTAACTTGATAGGTAACTCAATTATAACTTGATATGTAACTCATCCTTGATTAATCATATAACACCGGTCCATAGAAATCGATATAATACACCGCTCCAATTTCCTATTCTATCCTCGTTCCTTTTCACATTTTCTATTAATAAATACCTTTCTCATGCCCGATCTAAATTTTTGAATACAAGTTTTGGGTGTCAATATTTGAATATAGTTAATACTCAGATAATTTCATTGAATGGTTCATGTATACTAGATGTACTCCAACCATCTTATATTATTTAGAATAAAACATTACACACATTCTCCTTTTGTTTATAAAATCAAGTCTTTATTAGGATTCGCTGTTATAAAAAATTATATATATTTCGTCCAAAAATCTAAATCATCCATGGCTATTCTACCACCTGATGCCGAAGTAACGTATGCTTGAATTCTTTATTTAAGCAAACTAATTCTTAGTATTAGAACAAAGTGGTGGACACACCAATACCATTAAAATGATAATATGATTTGCTCTTTTATAATTTGTACTAAATCCGCTCTATAAAGACATGTCTTAGCAGAAAATATGCATGGATTCAATTTCATTCCATTATTATCATTATTTGTCTTAATTTTTTAAATAAGAAAATTTGTGAACTAAAGGCTGAAACGATATATTTATGAATACTTGAAAAGAAAAGGTTTGTATTGTTCAACTGTAATCTTTAAAGAAGAGGCAGGAGATCTCCCATGCAAATCGGTGAATATTTTTTGCTAATAAGGGAAACGTTACTAGAAGTTGTGTGCTTGATTAACCGTATGCCCACTACCAATATTTTAAACCCGACAAAGTCCATGACTTTTTTTAATTTAATTTATAACATGCAGTAGTTCTATAGACTACTTCAACACTATATGTAGAGCAACTTTACTTGCATTAGCACATGTGTATAGTAGCTTTACTTTTGCCCCTGACACATTGAATTTATCAATTTAAAATTTTGAAATTTAACATAGGTATATAAATATACCTACTTTATCCCTCTTACTCCAATATCACTGTCTCTAGAATAAGTAATAAGATTTATTACTTTTTATTGTTGAAAACACAATTTTAGTGTTTTGATGATAACAACTATATGACAATGGTACTAATGTGTCCGATAAGTGATCTCAAGTTATATTATGTGTGGAGGAAAGTACAATATTAGTTCGTGGAGGAAAAACAAATTTAATACGTGAAAAATAGAACAAGGTTAGGATTGATCCACGCCCAACATCAAGTGATAGAGCATGTTTACCAACTATGCCATCCAGCACTTTGAACTGGACATTGCCAACTATTTTATATTACCACTACCAACGAATATTGAAGTACAAAATATGAGCATAACGGGATTCGAACCTTGGTAGCATGGGAGAAGAGTGCATGTCACAACCAACAAACCACACCTACTTCCACATTAGAACCTGCTACCAACTTTACCTAACAAAGTAAAGGAAATAAACTAAGTTGGTGAAAAAATGGTACTAATAAGAATCGAACCCAAGCCACATATAAGGGAACATGAACTCAAACCACCAAACCACAATCACTTTTGGGAAATGTGAAGATAGTTTTAATATTTCATCCACATAACACAAAAATGAAATTGCTCAAAAATGGAACGAGGTGAGACTCAAACCAGCACACATAGAAGGAACATGCTTACCAACATGCCGCACCTTAGTTTGAATTGAAGACCAACAACTACATGAGATTAACTTTTCCAAATGAATATTCAAGTGCCTATTCAACCAATTGCATATTTTCAATGGATGTATCTTTTCTAATACAAATTTATAAAGGATTGCGACTTTTGGCTTCCAATCACTCTTATATAAGCCTCTTACTATTTCAAAAACAATTACCAATCATATACTCTCTAATCACCAGCAATTTCTCCAGATCTTCCAGACCCTTAAGGGGCCATTAGTTAAACAATCATTTATGCAAATCGACAATAAGAAGCTCTAGATCCAACTTTTGGATGCTCTAATCAAACATAAAAGAAAGATATGCTCTTAAGAAGCTATACTCTCAGTGAAAACACAAAAAATGTTGGGCCAAAAAGTGGCACAATGACTCAATCAAATAGAAGAGAGTAGATCAAAGTAGTAGTAACAACAAAAATAGTAAAGACACATGGATTTTTATAGTGGTTCGACAAATTCTACGGCTTACGTCCACTTTAATCTTATTATGGATTGTTTTGCCACAAGTATGAAGGCTTTACAATTTGTTTTCAGTCTAGAAAAGTTAGAGTATGCCTCTAGGCGACAAAGTCGGAGTAGAGATAGAAGATGTAGAATAGAATGGCCAAAAGTCCCTCCATAGTTGCTCCAAGCTCGGTATATATAAGAGAATTGCCCATCAGAGTCTCCATATTGTTGAGCACTAGGTAAGGATCCAGATCCATAAGAAAGGGAGGAAAATGAAGTCTTCCTGTAGCACAAAACCAATCGGTACGGACATAAATCATGTCAGTACCCAAAGGTTTTGCCTTGTGCAAACCATAACTTTTTCCTTCACTTTGTCTTGCATCATCATGTCTTATAGTTTCGAGCACTTTTTGACTAAGGAGAATTTTATTGTCAAAAGGTTTAGCTTTGTCTAGTACTTCTCCTTTCTACAAAGAGTTGGAGTTATTCACCTACTCCTTTAGATATGGGCATTGAGATGACCTCTTTAGAGTTCTATCGCTTAACCACGGAAAAACCGTTCAAAACAGTATAGTGCAGACCTCAGGTACATAGTGCTTTTCTCAACCTCTCAGTATCGATAGCTTCCACTATCACTTTAGGATTTAAACTTTCGGAGTTCCTTTCTAAGACCATCTTTAGCTTGACCTAGATTTCTTGAACCATCCAACTTCGTTTCAACATCCAGATTCACTTGAAGGCTGCTTGGTTTAAACACCGGATAACATGTGTGTGTGTGTATCTATGTGCGTGCGCACGTGCAATATGAATTTAAAATATAGTTTGTTATTATTTATATATATTAAACTTCACATTCTTTCTAAAAGCAAATTTAGACCAGTATTATTTCACTCCACAACATTCAAGTCTGGTCATCATCCACTTCCTAACCTCTGCAGACTCATTCTACATCATTTTTGAAGGTTAAGAAACTGTACTTACTGTGATTACTCAATGTATTAAAGACACAATATATAGCCAAGTTATTTCTTTGTAAAAGAAAAGATTGAAGTCCTGTTGCGGTGTCGTCAGGTAGTTAGCATTGAAGTCACGTTCAGTTGTTCAGGCAGAGTTTGTAAACCTGTTCCTTCGGATAAATTAAGGGTGTTGATAGTGAAATTTCTAAGAGGTGCTTAGAGGTTGGATGTAGAAGTGCTCCAAACCAATATAAAATCGACTGTATGATCTACTATATTATTTTTGCTGCATTTTCATTACTTATTGATTGGCCATCTTCGATCCTGTGCATAGGACTAACAAGTGGTATTAGAGCATTGAATTTTATTGATCATCACAATATCATAGAGAAATGGTTAGAAAAAGATCAGGTCGAAATACAAGCAAAAGGTCCGGCACTATCAAAGCTACGACAAATGAGGACTATAAAAAGGTACTTCCTGATTTACAAATTTTAGTGAAAGATAATGATGAATTAGTTCATATAAATGATAATATATCAAAGCTTAATATTGTTATTGTAGGAAAGATTAAATCCGTCGAACTTGAAAATGAGAAATTGAAAAATGAGAAGTTATATTTAGAAAATCAATATAGTATTTTGAAAAATAATTTCATGACTCTTAAATATTTTGAAGATGATCAAACTAATATTTTTGAAAAGAAAAAGAAATTTTTTCAAAAGAAATTTTGGATTTGAAAAGACAAAATGATTTATTACAAACATCTTTCGATAACTTGGAATCTTGAATTTTTCTTCTCGAAAATGATAACTGTACGTTAAAAAAGGAGAATTTTGAATTAAACAAAGAAATTGATGTTTTAAAAAATACTAATATTTCTTTTGAAAATAATAATTGTGACTTTAGAACTAAATTTGAAAAACGTAAAAATGAATTCGTGAAATTTATTAAACGTCAAAATGATTTAAACATAATATTATCTAGTTCTAGACCTTTACACGACAAAAGTGATTTAATATATAATAAAACCAATTGTAAAGTTAGCACTAGATACACTTTCATGTATGGTAAAAATATTAGTGCTAGCAGTAGATTCTGAGTAAAACCGAAATCCAATTTTTATAGAAATTTAAGTACTTACATGATCAATAATGTTTATAAT
Organism: Allium fistulosum; assembly: GCA_030737815.1. Lineage (NCBI taxonomy): Eukaryota > Viridiplantae > Streptophyta > Magnoliopsida > Asparagales > Amaryllidaceae > Allium > Allium fistulosum. The sequence goes on from JASFAW010000014.1 coordinate 16,499,124, forward strand.
ATCTCTATAAGTACAAAATCATCGACATAAAATATGAATAAAAATTATCTAAATATTTGGGTTCCCGTTAATTGGAATAACAGAGGAAAATACATTGATGATTATTTTGATACAGTAGTCGATAATGAAAATTTTATTTTTAAAAGTTCCACAAAATACTCTTGGGTAAGGTTACCTTCGATCTAACCCTTGGATCATAATATAGGAAGTGGGTACCAAAATATAATTTTTTTATCTTATACTTACTCAGGAAAGACAAAAGGATGAGATAAATTTCACATAGCAAATGTTTCGTACATACGATTGAGAACGAGAATTTACGGGTGACGGAACTACAACAATTTCGGTATATCTAATTCATTTTTCCTTTTATAAATAGTTTGGGGTTGGCATTGTTAATTTTAAAGTATCACAAAGTAATATTTTTTGAAAACAAATATATTATAGATACTCTTTGATATAAGACGTTGGTTTCAAAAGTGCTAAAAATATTTTCCATATTTTCCATTATGCTAAATGAGTGAAAAATTATTTCAAGGAAAATAAAAATGTGTAAATCATTTTTTCCTAATATTAGCCAATATTATGTCAATTTTGTTAAAATATTTTCAAAATTGGTTAATTATTAAAGATATTTTATTGAAAAGCTTAAAAGGTAGAATTTAAACTTGAAAAAAATATTATGGCTAAATCCACTAAGTTATTATTCGATCCAAATCCACCGATAATTTTCAACCTTTTTATTGATGACAAAGGGGGAGAAAATTAGGCATGTTGATAGGAGGAGTATATAAATTTAGAGGGAGAAAATATTAAGGGGGAGTAATATATTAATTTTAGAAAGTCATGTAGTTGTCATCATAAAAAAAGGGAAGAATGTTAAAAACACAATTTTAGTGTTTTGTTGATAATAGCTATATGACAATGGTACTAATGTGTTTGTTAAGTGATTTCAGGTTATATCATTTGTGGAGGAAAGTAAAAATTAATACCGTGGAGGAAAAGTAAATCTAATACGTGAAAATTAGAACAAGGGTGGGATTGAACCATGCCCAACATTAAGTGATAGAGCATGTTTACCAACTATGCCATCCAACACTTTGAACTGAACATTGCCAACTATATTTTATTACCATTACCAACGAATATTGAAGTATAAAAAAAGAGCACATCGGGATTTGAACCTTGGTAGCATTGAAGAAAATAGCTCAAATATTTTCTTGCTTCTGGGAATTGCAAAGATAGTATTAATATTTCATCCAAAACCGAAAATGAAATAGCTCAAAAAATGGAACGAGATGGAACTCAAACCCAACACATGAGGGATGGCACATGCTTACCAACGTGCTGCACATCAGTTTGAATTGAAGACTGTTTGCACCAAAAATGGTCACAAACCCCAAGTGTTGTGAAAGCACCAGTGTAGGAATACAAATCAGCAATATTCAAACACAAATATCAGATCTAAGCAAGCAGCGAACAACAATCCAGAAATAATGAACAGTGACACGCAATTTATAGTGGTTCGGCTATCTCCGGCCTACGTCCACTTCAAGGATTTTTATCTTTTATTGATGTTCTTCACTGATTACAGATGATTACAGCAAATACAATGAATGAATCTGAATATAACAGCAATGGAAAGGAGTAGAGTTGAATCCGGCAGAGTCTGGACGTTGAATCGCTGAAAAGATCCCTTTTCTGTAGGCTTCAGGGGGCTATTTATAGGCGTAGGAGGCCCAGATCTCGCCCAAACTTCAGGAGACTTTTTCTGGCACGTGAGGGGGCCCACGCGACCGGTCCCACCAAGTTTCAACTCAATCTGTGATCGGTTCGAATCAATTTCGTATCGATCAGGAAATGCTCCAATCGAGCTGAAACTTGGCAGGATTGCTCTTTACCTTGCATGGAAGCTACTCTGAAAATTTCGTTGCATTTGGATCTGTGGTTTAGGAGTTATGATCGATTCAAGGCTATGTTTTCCGTGGTCTGCTGAGTTCGAATCCATGTTTCGTATCCCCTTCTTCGACTCGATCAAAGCACGTGCGCGTGCAATGACGTGGAGTGATATGGAGCGGGTTTTTCTGGTCAATCCGGTTTTAGTGGCGTATTGACCGATTTGCATCCATGGATTTCGCCTTGCTTGCATCGGGCACTGTTATCTAATTTGAATCAATCAACTTCGCATGCTTTGTGTCAACTTTCAACGTATAGTTTGAATCGAGATTAGCAGCTTAGCTCGCATCGAGGAAGACCCATTCAATGGATACTGTTTGTGATGGATACGAGCTAAAGCTTCCTGATGGATTCGAACGAATGCCTCGTTCATCGATCCGAACTAATCATCAGTCAATCGATACGAAGTTCATGGATACGAAGGCCTGGACCATTCTGATCGATACGAAGCCTATGGGTATGAACCAAGGTGTGGTGAGGGATACGAACAGATGGATTCGAACTCCATGACCGCGGTCTGACCCGTACCTGATCGATTCGAAGATGATCGATTCGAAGTTGCCAAGTTCCAATGGATTCGAACTTGACGATGCCTCTCTGATGGATACGAATCTCGATCGATTCGAACAGGTCGTCACCTTGGTTTTCTGATGGATTCGAACACCACCTTGTACCTAACTTGAATCGATCATATCTCATTCATACGAACTCCGATTATCCTGAAATCTGAAACGCTGGCTCTCACGGCTTGGCAAGTCATGTCTTGTCAATTACGGCCCAATCCGAGCTCGGACAAAATTCATCGATATCCATGATCATCCTGCAATGCATATCTAATATTCATGGTTGGTTAATATTGATTTCAGTTAATTTTTGGGTATCTCAGCTTTGCCAAAAAGTGGGATAACACTTTGCCCCCCAAAACATGCCTTTTGGTAAAAGGTGTGTTTTGATTAGTCTCAATTCGAATGTAGTAAGCTCGGGTCTCATTCGAATCTTATGATATTTTCAATCGAGTTCATGGCTGTTCGAAGCCGAAGCATTATCAATTTCTGCCAGTGGAAGTTAAGAATGAAATTCTACAGTCTCCCCAGACTGTTGTCGATCGCTCCGGACCCTTGCGAAGCCCATTCCAGACTTAGCGGTCGAATAGAAAGATCCTATTGCACTCCGGCGTTGCTTTCTATCCCTTGCACTCTGGCCCCAGTTAGGACGTGAAGCGATGTCGTGGCCGTTCTGGGCCGATCATAGCCTCTCCGGGCTCCTGCTGGATCCCATCCTGTCACTTTCCGGTGAAGGGGAAACAACGTTAAGTGGATCGATCCTGTCGCTCTCCGGCGAAGCGATCCACTTCTTGCACTCCGGTTCAGTGTATCTGAACATTAAGCGATATCTTGGCCTAAATCGTCGGCCGATTATAGCCTCTCCGGGCCCTTGCTGGATCCCATCCTGTCACACTTCGGTGAAGGGGAAACAGCGCTTAAATGAGTCGATCCTGTCGCTCTCTGGCGAAGCAACTCACTTCTTGCACTCCGGACCCTGTCTCTTCGGGTAGGGTCATAAAGCGATCATAATTTTGTATTAATACGTAATATTCGTCCTTTAACTCTCCGATCAAAGGCTTATTCAGGAAATTCAAGTTTATTTATTAAATTCAGACCCTAGATGTTCAATCTCAAACATCAGGGAAAAAGTAAACAACGCCTCTCCGGGCTGAACGGTCTATACCATCTCAGAGCATGCCTAGGGGTCTCTCTGGTTCCCGTACATGAGTGAGTGGAATAGCCGTTTTATTTCGAAAGCAAATCTAATGAAATTATTTGGCCGAAGTCCAGATATCGAACTCGGCCCTTGCCATCTTAATCAGTTGATGATGAGTCGTGATCCCGATCCAGGATCGTTTCTGTTAGTTGGAGGCGGTAGTTGTTCAGGCCCTACCGCTGCTGCCCGTTCTCTGACATATTGTGGCAGTTTACCACTCCTGGCATGTTCTTCCACCTCATCCCTTAGGTGGCGGCATTCATCGGTAGTGTGTCCATCCAGCTCATGGAATAGGCAGTATTTTCCAGTCCTGCGTTCCCGCTCCGTGGGATCTCTCCTGGGTGGTTTTCGATAGGGGAGTTGCCCCCGAGTTTCAGTGTAAATCCTTTCCAGGCTTGCCGTCAAATCTGTGAATTGCCTGAATCTGGGTTCCCGGAATTTCTTCCGTTTATCAGGACCGTCACGTGCTTCGTCCTGCTTTCTCTTGCCTTTGTCTACTCCAGATTGTCCTCCTGCGGTTCCTTCGCTTCGTGTAGTGTTTATTTCCTGCCTCTCGGCTCGTGATTCCTCTAGTCGAATGAATTTTTCAGCTTCATGATAGAACTCTCCTAGATCTTGCGGTGGATCTCTGGTCAGAGAATCTTTGAATTCGGTGCCTTCTGCAATTCCTGCTACTGCCGCCATCAAAATCATTGATGGATCCGGGCAATCTACAGAAGCCACCGTTGCATTGAATCGCAATAGAAAATCTTTTATGGACTCTCCGGTCCTTTGCTTTATCGAGGCTAAAGTCATCACACTCTTGGGTCGCGTCACATGGACCCTAAACTGTCTCATGAAGCATTCCACTAGCTCACCCCATGTCCTGATTGATCCAGTCTCTAGTTGTCTGAACCAAAGCGCAGCCAAATCTGATAGAAATAAAGGGAAGCATCGTGCCATCACTTCCTCGGATGCCCCCAGCACTTCCATATGCCTGATGTATCTGGTAACGTGCATGGTCGGGTCTGACTTTCCGTCATACGGGTTCAGCGTCGGCAATTTGAACTTTGGAGGGTTCCTTGCATTCCTGATATTTGGAGTGAACGGACTCCGACTGACTTCCTCCAATCCTCCGATAGACAGTCCTCCTCTCATGAGTCGTCGCACTAATCCAGCCATCTTTTCATCTCCATCCTGGGGTTGCCCTCTTGGTCTTGAAGGGTATTCTGGTATGTACTCTTCGTGTGGCCCATTAGCGTCAGCATTGGCCCTAGCTTGTTGAGCTCCGTCTGTCGGCCTTCCAGTATCGGATCCCGTGGGTCTGCCCCCGAGTCCTCGTCGATTGTCCACTGGATCTGCATTCTGTCCCTCATCAAGTTCCGCAGTCCTAGCTCCCTGTTCCACATTCATAGCCGCTGTAGCTGGTCCTAGGCTCTGCGTCCCTGCAGCTCTCATCTGTTCAAAGAAATTTTGCAGCATCTCTTGTTGACTTTTCATCATTCTTTCGTGCATCAGATTGGTCATGGTCTCCATTTCGTCTCTAGTGATGTAGATCGAAGCCGGCTCTTCTCCAGCACCAGAGGATGCCTCTTGACTTCCTTCTTGATGGCTTCTCTCAGCTCTTTGTCTTCTACTTGTTTGTCGAGTCATTGTCTTCAAATCTTCGAGTTTTCAAATCTGAACTTCGAATCTGGTGTAGCGGGTGCTAGTTCTTCTCAGTGAAAGCACCAAAGTGTTTGCACCAAAAATGGTCACAAACCCCAAGTGTTGTGAAAGCACCAGTGTAGGAATACAAATCAGCAATATTCAAACACAAATATCAGATCTAAGCAAGCAGCGAACAACAATCCAGAAATAATGAACAATGACACGCAATTTATAGTGGTTCGGCTATCTCCGGCCTACGTCCACTTCAAGGATTTTTATCTTTTATTGATGTTCTTCACTGATTACAGATGATTACAGCAAATACAATGAATGAATCTGAATATAACAGCAATGGAAAGGAGTAGAGTTGAATCCGGCAGAGTCTGGACGTTGAATCGCTGAAAAGATCCCTTTTCTGTAGGCTTCAGGGGGCTATTTATAGGCGTAGGAGGCCCAGATCTCGCCCAAACTTCAGGAGACTTTTTCTGGCACGTGAGGGGGCCCACGCGACCGGTCCCACCAAGTTTCAACTCAATCTGTGATCGGTTCGAATCAATTTCGTATCGATCAGGAAATGCTCCAATCGAGCTGAAACTTGGCAGGATTGCTCTTTACCTTGCATGGAAGCTACTCTGAAAATTTCGTTGCATTTGGATCTGTGGTTTAGGAGTTATGATCGATTCAAGGCTATGTTTTCCGTGGTCTGCTGAGTTCGAATCCATGTTTCGTATCCCCTTCTTCGACTCGATCAAAGCACGTGCGCGTGCAATGACGTGGAGTGATATGGAGCGGGTTTTTCTGGTCAATCCGGTTTTAGTGGCGTATTGACCGATTTGCATCCATGGATTTCGCCTTGCTTGCATCGAGCACTGTTATCTAATTTGAATCAATCAACTTCGCATGCTTTGTGTCAACTTTCAACGTATAGTTTGAATCGAGATTAGCAGCTTAGCTCGCATCGAGGAAGACCCATTCAATGGATACTGTTTGTGATGGATACGAGCTAAAGCTTCCTGATGGATTCGAACGAATGCCTCGTTCATCGATCCGAACTAATCATCAGTCAATCGATACGAAGTTCATGGATACGAAGGCCTGGACCATTCTGATCGATACGAAGCCTATGGGTATGAACCAAGGTGTGGTGAGGGATACGAACAGATGGATTCGAACTCCATGACCGCGGTCTGACCCGTACCTGATCGATTCGAAGATGATCGATTCGAAGTTGCCAAGTTCCAATGGATTCGAACTTGACGATGCCTCTCTGATGGATACGAATCTCGATCGATTCGAATAGGTCGTCACCTTGGTTTTCTGATGGATTCGAACACCACCTTGTACCTAACTTGAATCGATCATATCTCATTCATACGAACTCCGATTATCCTGAAATCTGAAACGCTGGCTCTCACGGCTTGGCAAGTCATGTCTTGTCAATTACGGCCCAATCCGAGCTCGGACAAAATTCATCGATATCCATGATCATCCTGCAATGCATATCTAATATTCATGGTTGGTTAATATTGATTTCAGTTAATTTTTGGGTATCTCAGCTTTGCCAAAAAGTGGGATAACAAAGACCAACAGCTACATGAGATTAACTTTGCAAAACGAATATTCAATTGCCTATTCTACTAATTACACACTTTAAATGGATGCATCTTTTCTAATTCAAATTTATGAAGGATTGCGACCTTTTATTGGCTTCCCATCGGTCCTATATAATCCTCCTACCATTTCAAATAAATTACCAACCATATACTCTCTAATTACCTTTTCTTATTGCTTCCATAATCCCTAAACTTCACATCCTTTCTAAAAGCAAATTTAAACCATTACTATTTCACTCCACAACATTCAAGTCTGGTCATCATCCAATTCCTAACCTCTCCACACTCATTTTGCATAATCTTGAAGGTTAAGAAGTCATACTCTACTGCGACTACTCAGTGTATTAAAGACACAATATATAGTCAAGTTATTCCTTTGTAAAAGAAAAGATTGAAATCCTTAGGTGGTGTCCTCAAGCAGTCAGCGTTGAAGTCCTATTCGGTTGTTTAGGTGGGTCTGTAAACCTATTCCTTCGGGTAAAGTAAAGATGTTGACAGTGAAATTCCTAAGTGGTTCTTAGGGGCTGGATGTAGGAGAGGTGCTCCAAAATAGTATAAAATCGATTGTGTGATCTACTATATTATTTCCGCTGCATTTATATTATTTATTATTAATTGGCCATTTTCGATCCTATGTAGAGCGACTACTATTTATTTCTATGCAAAACAAGTCCCATCTCTGCACATACAAATATTACATTGTCTTATGATAGGTACAGAAATGGTCTCCCAATCTCGGTTATCCATTAGTCCTAATGGGGGTATGAGTTCACAATTTACCGATGTTTCATAGAAAAATATACAAAATGCGATCCATACAATTAAAAATCTTGCTTCCAGGTTCTCCCTATATTGCTTTTGATGCATATTTCTTATATACCATATAGTGTATATGATTGTTATAAATACTCAAAGTTACGCATCATTATCTACTCAAAAATTCATTATGAACTAAGTAAAGCAACTTTGATACTTCAGTGAGATGCATTGTACTGTTAAGAAAAATAATTCAATATATGATAAAAGTGTATCATACTTGTAAAAAAAGAGTGTAAGTGATAACATATATCTGTGGACACTAGGTTTCTGCATTTTTTTATATTTATAGGATGATATACTCATATTGAATTGTCTGCTTATTATCTTTGTTTCCAGTAATGTAGTTGTATATTATACTCGACTGCAAATAATAGGTGACGGATTAAATCTGTTTGGTAATATTACTAGGACTGATGAGTTAAATCTACTAATTTGTGTTGTGGGGCTAAAAATATTGGCTCCGTCTATTAACCCCCCGCCATTTTCTCTTCACACCCCGATTAAAATTTTAAATTTTTTATTCCAATTATACCCTTTAACAGTTATCTCGACGTACAATGTGTCCACCCTCTCCCCCTCCACTGCACTTCGTCCTGCCCATCCCACTCGTCCGCCTGCCCCACTCCACCCCGCCCATGCATCTGCCTCCAGCCTCCCTCCGCCCCACCACCAACCCGCCTGCCTCCAACGCCCAGACCACCCACCGCACCTCCGGCCTCCGCCTCCCCACCCGCTCCGCCACAACAGCTCGCCAGCAGCACCAGCCCACCAACCCCGGCCCACTCCCCTCCACTCTGCACCCACCACCGCCAGCCCCTCCGCTCCAGCACCCGCTGACCCCAGCTCCGTCCGCCGCCCACTCCGCCCCTTCTCCAACTCGCACCTCCCCCACACGCCCACGTCCCCAGCCTGCCCTGTGCCAATCGCCAGCCCTCCGCCATGCCACAGCACCTCCGCCTGCTTCGCCCGCCACCCTACCCCACCTCCAACCTCACGCCAGCCTCACCGCCATGCAACTGCCGTCCCCGTACCCTCCGCCCCACTGCCAGCCCCACCACGCCGAATTGACACACCACGTTCCATACGAACGAGGTTGTTGAGTCAACCTCGTCCGCCGCGAACGTGGTTGTTGTCACAATCTCGTTCGCGGCGGACGAGGTTGGTTCAACAACCTCGTTCGCGGCGGACGAGGTTGACTCAACAACCTCGTTCGCGGGAACAACCACGAACATTTACTTTTTTCATTCGAGCACGGGAAATTTTTTTTTTTTTACAAAAAGCGAAGGGTAGTTTAGGAATTAGACGGGGTAAGAAGAGCAAAAAATGGGGTGGATTTTTTTTTCTCAAAACGTCGGGGTGGGAAGAGCAAAACACGGGGTGAGAATAGACGGACCCAAAAATATTTCTAAACTTTAAATTTTGATTTGAAACTTTAAAAAATTAAACTTTAAAACATCGAGTTTAAACTTAACATTCAGTTAAAATTAAGACTTAAAATTTAAATTCAGTTTAAAATTAAAGCTTAAAACTATAAACTCTAAACTTAAAATTCAATTCAAAAGTAAAACATAGAATTTTGAATAGGTCCATCTGAAATGTAGATTGTGAAGTATTTGAGCTTAACAATACTCATAGTGAGCTAAAAAAGGATGAACCATGGAGAGCCAAAACCACTACATATAACACAAGAAAAAATGGTGCAAAGGTACGGTAGACACAAACGTGGTTAGTAATATTGAAAATGCTACATAACGCAAAATAGATAGTAGTCAAAGTATAGGCAAAATAACATAAAATGTTACACAAGAGGGAGTGCATCAGTAGAATAAGTTCACAGTTCTTGAATTAGAGGATAATATATATGGAAATGTGCAACCAGAATTTGAACTACATGAAAATGATTCACTTGAACAAGTGGAAGATTCAGACAAGCATCCATTTAAATGAAAGCCACAAAATGAGCATAGGAAGTCAGCTCTTGAAACTAAACCTGTAAATTTCTTAACAGAACAAACCTGGAAAGTTCGAATTTGGATTGTTAATCCAAACCCAAGCTTAGATCTGTACTGAAGCACACTATGGCTACCTCAAGGTGAAAACCGCATGACACCAATAAATTGCAGAAGTTCTAACTAGACGCGAGGGTGCACATAAGCAGGTGATATATATCTGAAACAAATGAGGGTTGTTACGCAAACAGGCGATACAGATCTTAAACAGACGAGGTTAAAACTAACATAATCAAAAGAACTAAACCTGGAACAGTATTTTGCTTGAAATAGAAACGCTCGAAGTTGAAACTGCTTGAGGTAGACATCAGTTAAGGTTTTGGAAAATCAGTCATCGTAGAATGAACGATTTTCGTTTTTTCTTCTTATGGCGACTAAATGAGGAAGCGATGGAAATGTGAGGAGTAGGGCTAGGGTGGGTGACTTCGAATACTGATTTACTATATTGTCCGTGTACATTTCAATTAATTTCAATTCAACCAAGATTTCCAACGGAAAGAATGTGTTGCCATAATAGAAACTGTAAATGTGTATTTTCACTAACGCGTTTTTTGTATAGGAACGTTCTTCTATCGTGGTTAACCTCTAATGCAAATAAGTGTTGGCAACTGAGAAAAATAAATGTTGCAAAATGACTATTATGGTGTAGTGCATGAGAAATTCCCGTAAGGACATTACATCCTTGGGCCGAGCGGTATGAAGCTTGAACTGCTACAAAAACATCTTAACCAATCGTCAAAAGAAAAAATGGAATTTGACGGGATCCAAGTAAACCACATCAACGTAACTCCATCCAAAAAGATGAGGAAATACCTATTGAACCGCATCTGTTTCCCTGGCACTATCCATATGTCATTTGTACTTGAATAGATGTTGTCTCGGATCGTTCATCCAACTGTATGATGGCATCGATGACATTATAAACTTCCTAAGATATTCCTCCTGTAAGATATTTTATGTTAATGGAGTTCCACTAGGTGTGGTACCCCACTCTTCATTCTTCCTCCCTTGGTTTTCTTCTATCAAATGCTTTATCATATCGGCAATATGTTCCCCACTGGCATAGTGATCCCAAAAGCGACAATCAGGAGCAACACTAAGTGTTTGACTCCGCAAATGTCTCATTTTGCTCGATGACATCTAGGCTCTCCTATCTATAGGATAGCCACTTCTCCAAATCTTCTATGATGCTTAGCTAGTTCTGCAGTGGTCATTTGAGCACTAGCATCCTACGCTCCAGCATTCAGTCCAGTGTCATTGTCAGTGTGCTACAAATCTTCCTCGCTATCTTCTAAATTGATCGCATCAAGTTGTTGCAGCCCAGGGTCAACCACATTTCTCTCGTTATCGACCTGATTTTTGTTAGTACAAAGTGGTCCTACTCTAGCCAAAACTTAGCTGCTTCCCCAGATGCTCTCCTTGATGTTCCAACAGTCAACTTCTTCATTTTTCCCTTTCGTCTCTCATGTTCTTATCAAAGGAAGAGGAACATTCTTCTTTAGAACTTGCCGATAATGAATCATTGTGGGTTTTCCTTTTCCTCTAAGACTGATAAGTCAATATGGCGATGCTAGCAGCTATCTTCTCAATAAGCTCCTTTTGTTTTGTCAGCCATTCTCTAATCCAGCTTCGGCATCATCCTATCAAACTCGATTCTCGACGCCATCTCTAGCGGGGCTAAGTGTCCTTGCACTGGATTCAAGGCATTCAACAGTTTGCTAGTTTCTTCATTACTGTGGGAGGCATCAATTTACACACACACACACACACACACACACATATATATATATAATTAAAGTTCCAAAAATTTAAGGGAATTATTTATGTGGCTCCGTGTCCAATTCCATATGTGGTTCCTTATGCATAAGAAGATCAATACTAAGGATAGACTAATTCACAAAGGCATGAACATCGATCCTTCCCGTGTTCTATGTTTCTTTGCCCTTGAGAATATTAACCACACTTTCTTTGACTGTGACTTGTCCTATTATGTCTGGTCCACTTCAACCATCCACCTCCTCAATTTCTTCCCCTCCACCCTATCATTCTTTGACCATTGGGAATTCAACCCCCCTTCTCCAAATACCGACAATTTCCTCTCGGCGTTCAACTGGGTGATTTGGCGCGAAAGAAACTCTAGATGTTTTAACATTGCTACTTGCACCCCGCTGCAATTATGCTATAAATTTCTTATTATTTCTCTATTTGGACAGGAGGAGGTCCTTCCCCACCTCTTCGACTGATGATTGGCTCTACTGCTCCTGACAATGAATCTATGGATAGCTCAGATGCTCCTTCTCCATAGATGGCTTGTAGTTCGCTTTGATCTTATGTTAGTGATAACTACCCTCATCATGCCTCCTGATGCTTCGCACGCACCTATTGTTATTGTTTTGTGGTTGCTGATGCTATTCAATCTGTGTGTACGGTAGTTGTGCTTTTTAATGTTTCTGTGTTGTTAGAACGTTACTCAAATTAGTACTCTATTTTCTCGTATAGCTACCAATTAAGCCTGTTGGTCGAAAAACTCTATTTTATTATATATTTATCATATGCTGGTTGTGTAGTCTCGCACTACACAATCATTTTCCTCAGAAAAATTAATCTTTAATATCTTAAACCTAACGTTGAATCCTTCCTAAGTCAAAACTAGATTTCAAATGTTAATTTCAAAACTCATAAAACTTGTCATAAATAATTTTAATATGTATAGAGGTTTAAGTGTTCAAATTTTGATTTGAAATGGCATTAAATGAACGAGTAAAGGAAGGAGAAAAGTCCTTCACCTTTCCCTCTTCATAAATGCCTAATTAAACTCATTAATTTTCATACTATAAATATAAGTAAAATATTGTTAATTAGTTTAAAAATTATTTTATAACATATTACGTATAAGTATAAGTAAACTATGTGTATATGCATATTATTATTTTATATGTTTTCAAAATAAATTTATAGGAAACAAATGCATATATAAAGGGAGAAAGTGTCCATTGCATTATAAATCCCAATACCTACAGACGTACACATTAACTATATACATTGTTTATATGTTGTAATTGCACTATACACATATGAGTATATTTGATACACTCATTATAACATACATTCAATTTAAATTAAATTAAAACTCCTTTTTAAAAAATTAAATCAAATTTGATTTTATTTATACAATATTAGAGTGGATCTAATAAACTCTCAAGACTTCATAAGCTCAATAGATCAAAATAAGATTTTTTTTTGAAATCTATGTATTTCACCCACTTCCACTATTTTGATTCCTTCAATTGTATCACAGCTCTAATTTTCTATGCAGTCTAATTTTCAATATTATGGCTAACTTATTAAAGCCTCCTCATTTAGTAGGGTATCTAGAAAGGTAGTGTCTAAGGTTGAGTTTGTGTAATCAAGTACTTTGCTTTACATGACTATCAGACCGGCTTAAAGGATAATGTAAGTCCAAAGGTTATCCCTAATAGTAATGGCCCAAATTGATTTTGACTTTGGCCTAATTTGCAAATTTAGATTTGATAACTTAAAAGATATTATAAATTTAAATTTTAAATTTAATATATAAAAGTAAAATTTTATAAAAGTTATAAAACACATTCAAATTATTCAAAATTATTTTAGGAAACTAAATAATTAATTTTGAAATTTTAAAATTTAATTAATACAATTAATAAAATAAAATTAAATAATTAAGTTAATTGATTAAAACATATATATTGATATATCTGTACAACTATAATTATTCTAGTTATTTATTTATCTTAAAGTCTTTTATGATAAATTAAATTAAAATTTAAAATTAATTAAAATGTTTAATTAAACAAAATTTGCTAAATAAAATTAATTAATTGAAATGTATACATATATTGTTTTGTACACATAAACAAACTAAAATTTTTATAATTGCATAAATATCTTAAATAGTCTACGATGATTAATATTAAACTTTAGAAATTTTATATAAATATATTAAAAATAATTTAATTAATAAGAACTATAATCAATTAAATATGATTTAATTAATAATATAGATAAGAATATTATATAAGGTAATTATAGTTTAAAATATTATATAAGGTAATTAATTTATAAATTGTTGTAAATGAATTAAACTTATATAATATGAATATATAATCTTAAGTGGAACTGTAAGAAACCTAACTGAGATTTAAGGAACAAATACACGCACATTGTATGCATATTTTGATTTCAGATGTGTCATTTGAATCATGAGGGTGTTTCATAAGAAATACATTGCTCTTTAAATCAGTATCACTCATTGTATATATATTATAGATTATGAACCCTTAATACATAGTTTATCCTCTACCATTTATATATTAATAAATTACTTGCATAACTTTTAGTTATTGATCTTCCTCAAGCTAGGGATGATATGTGTAGTACCACTAATATATTGACTAGACGAGGTAAGATACATGCACTTATTTGTTAACCTTTTTCAAGGTAAGTGCACTATACTTAGGCCATCACAAAATGGTGGGTATAAGTGTATAATCTCTCTCAATTTGTTCATCTTCCTTAAGATCGAGATGAGATTAGGACAAAGACTATTGGGTGGGAGTTGTATATGATATATATAATAGAGTGTTATCCATCACTTGTAGAACTATGATTTGTTGATCATCCTCAAGGTCAGAATCCTAAGGCAAGCGATAACCTAACACCCACTAGAGAAATCAAAAGGTTTCTATATTTTCTCTTAGGAATTTGAGAAATATAAAAGTCCAATCAGAGCCTTATGAGCAAAATGAATGATAACATTTAACATTTCTAATATTATAAGAACATTTGCTACATACAAGTTAAAATAATATACTTCGATAAACTTTTGTAACTAAAATAATTGATATAATGTTTATCGGTTAAAATACACAAATGAAATGAATCAACATTGACAAAAAAATATAAATATATATATATTTACCAACAAACCATTTGGCATGCTGTCACTTTAAGACCTATGTAAGAACCAATTTACACAAGTACTAATATATTCGTACCTCTGTCACTTAGGTGTTTATTTACCGAAACTATGTGTTTTATTGTAAGAGTTCTGATCTCTAAAGCAATACAAGATTATGGATATTTGATCCAAATTCGATTACATATAAATGTTTTACGGTTAACAACAACGATTCGTAATGATGGAAGTTCGATGAAATTAGTTCATTCGGAATAGGCAAGTAAACCATAATGCAAGATTGGCTATCCAATATGATTGATAACAATAAGGACCTTTTGTGTTAAATGTAGCACACACCAGGAGCTGCAAAATGGATCTAGGAATTTGATTATTGGAATGTCATTTTGATCAATTTACGTAAAGTGTAACTTGTTTTATATCAAATGATGAGGATAACTAGATGCACTTTTGTAAAGAGTTCATTATGGTCTTATATTAAGGGTTTCTTTTTTGATGGTTCAACAATTTTGAAAGGAAAGTAATGTATGAGAGTGGATGTAACTTAAGGCATAATTGGGATGAAGAGAGTAAATGGTTACTTCTACTTCATGAATAAATATAGGAAACAAGAATTGTACCGAATACTAAAAACCATCTAATAAAGATTGAGAAATGTGATTTCTATTTCAAATGTATTTTCATACAGAAAATTGTTTGCTATAAAAGTCATTTTTTCGAGTTTAAGAAATTTGACCTGAAACTCTCGACTATAAACTAACTAGATCATATGAAATAAAATTCTGTAATAAGAGGTTGAATGGAGCCTCATATTTTGTAATTTATTATTATAGTAATAGTGGAAATAATGGGACCATACCATATACAACTTCTTAGTGGATACATCAGGAAAAGAAAAATTGTTTTTCGTAAACATACCAAATTATCATTAATGAATTAATAAATGTTTCCAGTATTGACTGAAAATAGATATAGTTTTATTTCAATATGAATATTATGAATATTCATTATAAATAAAACTAAAAAATAGTTATTTTTCATAACAAAATGATGCATTAGAAAATATAGAAGCATCTGAAATTTTATAATTATTTTAGGATTTTGGATTAAGCCACGGTTTTGACAAATAATTCTTTAGTTATATGATTATTAATCATATTAAACCTATGTTATGAAAAGCGCGCTTAAATGTCGCTTAAGCACCGCTTAAGTGCTAAATGCATGTACAATGCTAAATATTTTTTGAAAAAAATAAGACCATTAAGTGATGAGTGCTTAAATGCGCTTAATTGGTGTTCATATGCGCTTTGCTTAAATTTAAGCAATAATTAAGCAATACTTTGCAAAAAATATTATTTTTAAAATAAAATAAATTGGGATTATAGAAAAAAACCACATTAATAAAATTTTCTCATTTTTTGATAGTGTGTAGTAAAATACAATTATTTTATTTAACAAATGTGCACAGTTTGTACTTATCCCAAGTTTTCTAACTTTAATGAATAGCGAAAATCAAATCCACCTTTTGAAACCTATGAATTTATAAGTTAACTCCAAAGTTATACTTTAGTTCTGTTTGATGAATGTGTGCATGCACATATATTACACTTTTACACATACAATACACTTAATATAATCTTTTTATAATACACTTATATGGGTAGGGATAAAGTATGCTAAAAAATTAAGCAGTGCTTAAGCGACATTAAGTGAAGCGAGACTTCTATCGCCTCGCTCACCTAGAGCTTATTATAACATAATATGAAACTGGTGAATTGTATAGTAAAAGATTAAGTGCAAAGCTCTCATTCAGTAGGAGCCACATAAGAGTTAGTGAACTCTAAGGATTGATTTTGATGTATGCATTGTAGGTCTAATGATACCAAACCGTCCCATGTACTTCATTAATTTTAGTAATGGATTATCGCAAACATAAACTTGTGTATTTGATAGACATATAGTGTATTTATGATGAGTTCATAAAATATAAAATGGAAGTAATAACATTATGTGCAAAAGAAAATAAAATGAGTTGATTTGATCGAATATTTTAGTGTATCGGAAAGGAGTTCTAAATGTACCTAAAATGAATAAGATTTAGTCTCAAAATTCACTCCTTCCTATGATACATAAATATGTATCGATAAGGAGCAAACAAACTTTGTTGGACAAAGAACGATTGATGACAAGTGAAGTTCAATTAACTTCTTTCTGCAAGGACATGTAGTTAAGAGTAAGTACATAAAGCTAAATTTGATTAAAAAGTGTAGAAAATCACAGAAGATAAGAGTTGATGAAACAACTCTTATCATAGTCAACGAGTTGACAGATTGTGTGAGTTGAGAGACTGCAGTAATACTTATTCATGAGGGATCTTATATGCACCACCCTAAATGAGTTTGGGATCTATCAATAATTGACAAACTTATTTATGAACATATGTTTTGTAAACTTAAAAACCAAATCAATTTTATACTTATATATAGACAACTCAAAAAATATTTATAAATACCTATTCCATTGCGCCGAGAAACAATTGATCTTTAAAGAAACATCAACTTCATGACGAAATGAAATTATTGCTAGTAAAATGAATTTGGATACGATCCAAATATAAAATTAATTACAAAGGATGAAATGAAATTGACTAAGCCTAAACGGACATAACTAATCAGAATGTCTAATAAGAACTCTTGCACATTATAGAAAAACTAAGTTTTTCTTATCGATGTTGCCAAAAGACTTTCCTTAGCCGTCAATAAGCCATTAAGAGTATTGAATCTTCTAAATGGCATGATGTGCAAATTTGAAATGGGTTTTAACTACATTATCAAATATGCTTTTGATAGTTTTACCCAAGGGGACATGGTCCATTGGCAGAAAAAGTGTCTTCAAGAAGAAGGCCAATGTTTTTGGTATATGATAAGCTATGTTGAGAGAATAACACCATAAAATTTCAATTGTTGAAATTAATGTAACAGATTCACCATTCAATGTACTTAGGTTAATTAAGCTTTTTCTTGCAAAAAATTATCGCTCGATATGATTTTGAGTTCTGGTATACATATATCGAAATAGAAATTCAAAACAATAATTTAGAATATGCCATTTGCACTTAATAAGCAAAGTATCTCGTAGCCAAATGGAGCGATACTAAGTTCATGGGTTAATAGATATTATCCAAGAAGTGATACGAAAGTACCATTCAATAATCATCGCAGTTAATCAAGTATTTTTATGTAGAAATCGAATAGTTTGCATTTCAGTCAAAACGTAGAGGAAGCATGTTTATATAAGAAAACACTATAAATGCACTAAAATATTTCATAAGTATAAGTAAACAACAAACTTATGATTGTTAACTGTGACTCATTTTGAAATCATTCTAGTTTTGTTGTTTAATTCTCGATATATGAAACTATCATCTTTTATAATAGTGCAAATGGTTATTGGGATTGTCCCAAAATGATATCCGCATACACCGTATTAAAATGTTTAATATGGAGCATGTAAGTTGGATTTCTTATGCATTGGCAATAGGAATTATTGTACATTGTATTTTCAATAATGTCATATTTTGTCTATGTATTTAATGCATAGGCAAAGTATCAAATCCAAATTAAAATAACTAAATGACATTTTAGAGTATTCTCGAGTATTTTGAAATACTAAAGAGTTGTTTATATAAACAACGAAATCTATGAAGGGGTGCATAGACTTGAACTTCAGAATGACATCGAGTATAGTATGTCAATCCTAAATTCTTGTTCAATCGTAAGCTAAGAACTTTAAGTTGGAAATGTTCCAAATAATAAGCAATGGCTGATTTAACCAAAGGCTAAGTACATCGCTGTGAATAGTGTTGTGATAAAAGAAGTATAAAAAATACACAAATTTATAATGGAGTAAGGCGTAATTCCCAACGTTAAGAATCCCATAACATTGCTATATGGCAAAAAAGCTATTGTAAAAAAAAATCTAAAGCTCACTAGAAGTTGAAGGACATACTCCAAAGGGTTCTACATAATAAAAGTTGGTTATCAACATCGGAGAGGGATAATGGGCAAAGTAGATAATTAAAACAAGATAGCATACCCATTTATTAAGGTATTCACCTAATTGGTTTTGATAAAACCGATTGAAGGATTTGGAATAAGATTCCATAATTGACCTTAAGTGCAAGTGAGAGATTGATAGAGTTAGGATATGTCCCAGGAGAAATTATGTAATTTGTTACATATATCTAACTCGATAACCAATCTTGAATAAAGATATTTGATTTCTATAATATACTTTGTTATATAATGGTATACCTAACTAAGTTACTAATTCAAAGTATATAAAATAACATATTATTATAAATATTTTCAGTTAAGCTATTTCGAGAAGGAGATCGATTTATTCGTTGAGACTAGAGTACATGCTGCTCTTCAAACATTGGGTAGTGTATTAGTCATGGCTGCTGGGGGCACTAAGATGTTACGTAGTGATAATTATTGGATAAATATGGAATGACTCACTTAAGAGTTTCCGTTTGGTAAATTATAACAAAGGTCAAATAGGAGATCTCAAAGTGACAATTAACACAATTCCCTCGACTCAAGAATATTTTGGAACTTCAATATGGATACTCGACTTTGATTATAATTAAATCATGGCATGGCAATCCACCGAGCAACTATAGTTGGGTCTCAATTGAAGAATTGTAAGCAAAACACTATTCAATAGAGAATTCGTCTCCTCGGTTGTAGAAGGTTAGCATCATAGTCAACTATAGACAACTAAAAGTCAAAGTCTCGCAGTATAGTTAATAATAAATGTTATTATTGAAACAAAGATTTTGTGTAAATAGTCATTACTATCCGGTACCACCTATAATATTAAAATTGTATTTCACTGATAAGACGTGTAAGCGATGAATTCTGCAAAAGCATCACACCACTGGCTAAGATGACACATGAACGTTAATATTCAAGTTCTTCGATATTAATCACAAACTGAATTTACACCTTTGAGTCGCACAATTGTAATGATGAATTCTTCGTAAAATCACACGATTAAATTAATTAATAAAATGTTGTAAATTAATGAATTAATGAATACTTGTTCAATATTAACTATTATTTAATTTATTAGGTGTTTGGGAGTTATTTGTAATTATTTAATTACATATATAAAAAGTATATTTGCATGAATCGATATACAATACCTTTTTAATGGTTTTGAATAGAAAAAATTGCTTGAAGGCATTTATGAAAATTTTATGCCATTTGATGGCAAGTAATTTTGGTCATACCACATGAAGATAGAGGAATGGGGGGGGGGGGGGGGAGAAAATTAAGGGAATTGATTAGGTAAGTTTAAACTAAAAGAATGGGAAAAGTTTTATTCTTTCAATTAAAAAAAATACACACACTCAATTTCTATAGACATTCATTTTTTCTCTTCCCTTCTCCTAACCTTCAATGGCTAAAAATAAGATGAAGATTTCCAATATTTTATCAACTTCAAATCAAATGCTAACATCAAAAAATAAAACATAAGCGGTTCATCCATCTTTGCAAGGATTAGGGGTGGATCTTGGAGACCTAAGGAGAAATCTTCATTCAAGGTGAGAATTTTAGGTAACATCATAAGGTAATATTCCAATCTCATTTGATTATATGTTACTGTTAATACCACAAATATTTATTTTGATGACAACAACCATATAAATATAAGCACTAATGTTTTGTCAAGTTGTATAGAGTATTTTGTAGAATATTATACAGATAATCAATTTTTGAAGACTAATCAGTAAAAAGACTAGAGATCAAGATTCATAGATGATCAAGATATTTGAAGACTCATGAGTTTAAAGATGAAGACATGAAGAGTTCAAACTATAGATCATAGGAAATAAATAGTAGAATAATTTGTCAAAGTCCTTGGATAACAATCATCTGTTCTTTGAATACTCTCTTATCAAATTATTTACTTATATATATTATATTAAAAGTATAATTGTACAAATATTTATAAAGAGTTTTATATATTAAAAGTATTTAAAAACTACATTTAAAAGCTTCATAAATTAATAGAATTTTATAAACACTTTAAAAAAATTATTATTTTTCAAAATTAACATGGATATGTCGACATAGGCTACCTATATATGTCGACATATAGACTGTTGAAGTGGTGTCTTTTAGATTTTGAATAGTTGTGACTATTAACTGCATCTCTTCATGAATAAACACATCCCTATAAAGGAGACTGGAAAATGAATTTTAACAACTACTTTCTCTACTTTCTTCTTACTCCAAATTCTCATCATATATTTCACAAAATCCACTTTCTATATTCTTCGAATTTATTCAAATTCAATTTCTACCATACTATATTCATTCTCTATAATCTACTTATTGATGTGAAAGTATTCTCTCATCAATTTAAAGATCAAAGTACTATCAAAAGGGCTATAGGATATTCTGAATCCAAAGTACAACTGTTTCTATTTGTAACGAACAACTCCCTACTATTATTTGTTTCACTACAACAAAACAGGCTTTTTACAACGGGCAATGCCCATTGTAATATGTGTTCCACAACGGGCAGCCGACCGTTGTAATAGGCGATGTTGTAATAGGTTGACCATATTTTACAACGGGCATTGCCCGTTGTAATAAATCTTTTTACAACGGGCAATGCCCGTTGTAATACACCTTTTTACAACGGGCAATGCCCGTTGTAATACATGATATTGCAATGGTTTCTGACCGTTGCAAAATAAATGCAAATTTTAAAAAAAAATTGCAGCAGCATACATCCATACCAATAATGAATAATTCCAAAAAGGAATTTTAAAACCAAAAAAGGAATTCCATTTCATTTTGCATTTACAATTTTCTTCTTTACAATTTCTTTTTCTATTTACAATTTTGCATTCTCTGTTTCATTCTTCTTTGTTTCATACCATCTCATCATTCTCTGTGCATGCTGTCATCTACACTACAGCCTAACTTCACTTCTGCAATACCAAACATCAACACACCTTTACTTCACAACTGCTATCAACCTGACAAGCAAATCAAACCATCCACACAACACTTCTTTCTCCGACCATCTGCTTCTGCAATACCCACATACTTATGCAATTCCCCCTCCCATACTTCCATACTTCACAATCATCAAACAAAACCATCACCAAAACCTTCTGCATCTCCTTCAAACTGCAACCATCACTCTTTATTAGCAACTTCAACTGACTACAACCATATACACTATGACACCATATCCACTGACCAATCTATGACAGCAAACTCTGAACAACTCCAACCAATGCATTCACAAACCATCACAGCAACAGTGCACACCACCAACACTCTCTACGAGCATCAGCCACATATCACCATCATACATACATCCAATTCCAACCTCACTTCAGTCAACTTCAATCACCAGTGCAAACTCATCCTCGACCAACCACTTCATACTGCAACCTTCACACTTCTTTCTATTGATGTATTCAACATGATAAGTGTTGAATGTTTGTATTCAACATGAAATAATTTGTTGAGTGCAAAACAAACTTGTTATTGATGTAAAATTTCCTATTTAAAATTACATAATCCTACCTTAAATATAGAATTACCAAATTGCACTTGTTTCACCATTTTCGTAGTTACTACATTAGATTATGCATGCAACATACATTTCAGTATCTTGATGGGTTAAATTTTAAAACTTACTCTATTAGGAAAATTTTATAGTTTAGCAATAAAAGAACCTTATAGTTACCTGCATTCCGTCAACTTCGCTTATGCCAATACCTATATCTGCTTCTAGAAGCATACCACATCATTTGCTCCATCCCTAATTGCCAGTGTCACTTTAACTGTTCCTTCCTTGACTAATCTTGTGACCTAATAATTATAAAACAAAGAAATGAGAACACATACAGAAAAAGGAAATGAGAATTAACACGAAAATTTGTGTGATAAATTCAGTTATATGGTTACTTTTTGGTAGGAACATTTATATAATTTCAGCTCTTTACCATAACACAAAAAATTAAGAACTAAGTCCCACCACAACACGATTCCTTCCCTTTAAAGTTAATATGCTTCTGAGATCTAAAATCTGAAAGCAACTTCCACAACTCTACGTGATCAAAACTAGACAAACACTTCTGTTAATAAATATTAATTAAACGACTTTTGTCATTAAGCATATACCGTGGGCCTTACTAATTAGACAACGTTTTGCATGATTATAAGCATCGAATACATTGTCGATTAAGCAACATTGAAATCTTTTTCTCCATTCATAAATAATGACAAACAATGAAATACATCCTTAACTAACAGCTAAATCTATGTTTCTTTCTTCCCCTAACCTCGTCGTTGTCCTAAAATTCATATTCAACAATTCATAAAAAATTAATTTTGTACCTGTAAAACAAGACAGATGGTGGATACTGATAGTAAATTCCAAACGTAAAGCCTGCCTCATCCAGTGATTCAAATATAGTCTTCTGTGGCAACCCTTCAATCACTTCTTACTATCGTTGCTTGTAAGTCCATGTGAAGTCCCAGAATGCACAAAAAGTCTATTTGGTTGAGTTGAAGACGGCATCGATGCAAACCATCTGTCACACACTGCAAAGTTCTCCACTAAGTTCTTGTAAACGGGCACGCTATCGGGTGTGAACCCATTCATAACCGCTTGTGCTGTCCCTGATCATGAGATAATGCAAAGAAAATACTGAAGATTTAGTCCTACGTATCTTTTTATTGTGAAGTAACACCTATGTTATTATGCAAATAAACCACTTGATTGAAATATGTAATTTTTAACTAATAATAACTAGTAAACGTTTAAGCATTTTTGTATTCCTTGTTATGTTTTTTGAGTTGTTTGTAATTATAAGTAACAACTCTAAATAAGCAGAATTTTTAGGTTGAAAACAAACACAAATATATCCAAAAATCAAACTTTGTGTTCAAAACAAAAAGGAAAATAAGCGCTTGATGTGATCAATAGAAATGATGAATTCCGATGAATGATGAGGCGATAGCAGACAAAACATCATCTTTTATAGAAGTAGACATGAACATTTGTACCTTGTGCTTCTTTTTCAGCTTGCTGGACAATCCCGTTCATGGTAGGAGCGTTATCGGGTGTGATGGGCGTGGATCCGGCAACGAACGGGACACCATACACCTGTTCATATATTGCTTGGATGGAGTGACCCGGATCAGGATCCACGTACTATGCACCGGATCCAAAATGAATGAGGGTGGAGTTGGGGTCGGTGGTGGACGTTGGATTAGTTTCGGATCCATCCACACCATTTATTTCAGGGTTCAAGGATTTCATCCAGCCAAGCATGTGATCGAAGGATCGGTTTTCCTGGACAAGCTATGGGAAGAGCAAAGGGATCAGTAACTCCCTTAACAATCCCACTCACTGGCAAGATTTACCAACAGAGGCTACTACAGTTTAACAAAAAATGAAGAGTAAAAAAGAAGGCTCACTATGCCCATGCTTGTATAACGAACAAGACTCTCATTAAAGTTAATGGCTGACCTACATGGCTCATTACCATTTACCTATTGCACAAAATAAAATAAATCTTCAGTGAATAGCAGTCTTTCGTATTTAGATCTTGTTATTAATGCCTTTAGTTTACCCTTAATGGAATCATCCCAAGATTAACGTTGAGTGTCGGATTTTCCTGCACGAAACAGAAAAATAAAAAGTAAAAAACGGGCCACTCGACATTTTGCAAGAAATAAGTAAAGCTTGTGACACTCAAAATGCACCTTCGAATTTCTTGTCTAGTAGAAAAGAATTGATCTACAGTCAGCTTAGAAATAAATATAATGGGAAAGACACCTTTTAGGAACAGATAAGCCAAAACAAATGGACATTTGCCTTGTTATTTCATGAAGAAACAACTAATTCCATTGATATTGACATTAATCTCGTAGACAAATCAAAAAAGTTTCCCTAAGAGCATCTCCAGCGGTGCTTTATTCATGCTGAACATTAAGCACTTGGAGAAATTATTTCTCCAACAAAAGTGATCTAATGTAATACTAAGGGTAATATTCAGAAACATATTCAAATTGATCCAGGTGTCTATTTAATAGACGCTAATGTCAGGCGCTTATTAAATGTGCGCCTAACATTTGCGCATTCATTTAATAAGTGTGGGATCTTGAATTTCTGAAAACATACAAATATCGGACACATATTTAATAAACGTCTGAAACAAGAAGCTTATTAAATAAACGCCCGACTTTGGGCTGTTCTCTGAATATTCAAGAATTAATATTCATGGTCTGAATATTAACCCCTTGAACGGTTGGACGTGCTCAAATAAAAGGAAGAATTCATTTAAAAAAAAAATCCAGTTGAAAGCTTCAAGAGTAATACTATAATCTGTTTTCCCTTAAAAAACAGGGTAGCTTCGCAAAATTCAGTGCTATGTTAAATTCGTTGCTAACAGTCCTTAGATCTTCTTATATACGTATGCGCACACATACATACATATGTATGTATGTGTGTGTGTATGTATATATATCTATGTATGTATATAGTATGAAGTCAATTTATTTTTCACAGTAGAACTATCTACAAAGGTTACCACAAATTTGTAGCTAGCAACGATCAGACAAAACTTCAGACAGCATTCTTTTGATTTAAGAGCAACAGCTCTAAGAAGCTTTGGATTAGAAAATTCATTCAACCTTTACAACCAACAATGAATAGGCCCAAAATGTGACATTGATACAGATTCATTTTCCAACCCGAATTCATTAGGATTAACTCTTAAGAAAAAAAGATGCAGATTTCAAAAGAATTGTGTATTAATGCCTAATCACTAACATATTACCGTTGCTTACTGAGCCTAATTTAAGAACGTGCAATTAGTTGTTCTTACGGAACCAATCCTAATATAGATATTACGACTGGTGCTTTTACAAAAAGTAGCAAACTGGAGTGAGCAAATAGCAAAGAAACTCACTGATCCTAGGATGAGTAAAGCAGAATCATTTCAATTTTTGGGACTACAAAAGCCTGATTGGAAAATCAACATTAGAAACTCCATCAATTGAAAGCAAAAGCTGCTCTACAGTAGAAAAATATAATGAAAGTTCTAAATGATTTGAAGGAGCTGGACAATTACTCTGCTGCTGTTATTATAGAGGAGGAGGAAATCTGACAAAGTACCTGGTGAGATAATGAGTACGATGGAGAAAATCTGACAAACTCACCATATACTTCGCTTCGGCCACTTAAACAACCGCTGCCATCAACAGCAAGTCGCAACCATTTCACGACCTCAGCCCATTCACCAACCCAAATCGCCTCATCTCCTACAACCGCCGATCCAACCGCGACATCAACGCCTGAAACTTGCTTCAATCGCGACCCCAAGCACGGCCGCACCACTCGACTCACCTCAAATCGCGCAATTTCGAGCATCGATCAATAAAGGAAGCACGTAAATCCCAAAGCCCTAATTTGGAGCAAGAACGAGCAACGTAAAGGAATGAAATAAAAGGCCGGCCTTGTTTTTTTTAATAAAGCTTTTTGTCCGTTGTAATTTGTGACTAGGGGACCGTTGTAATTCGACACCTTTTACAACGGGCAATTTGTGACCGTTGTAAAGTTGGCATCTATTACAACGGGCCTGAATGGACCGTTGTAATAGCCTTCTATTACAACGGGCAATCAATGCCCGTTGTAAAAAGGTCTTTGTATATGACATCTTTTACAACGGGCCTGAATGGACCGTTGTAATAGCCTTCTATTACAACGGGCAACCAATGCCCGTTGTAAAAAGGGCGTTGTAATAGGGTATTTTTGTTGTAGTGTTTGGGTGTGCTTGTTGCCCGTTCAAATCAAGTGGGTGTGATTTTTGCCCATTCAAATCAAGTAGGTGTGCTTGTAGTCCAGTCAAATCTAGTGGGTGATCTTGCTGCTCGATTAAATCAAGAGAGTCTACCTTGAACTCATAAATCAAGAAGGTGTATCTCGTTGCCTTAAAATGGAGAATGTTTTCTGGTTTGCTTGCCACCTGTTTAAAGTAAGCATTGGAAAAGAAATCTGTACATACACTATACAGGACCGCACATAGGATTGATTACTTCGAACCAATATAAAAACTCCTGGTGTCATCTCTCTTACTTTTATTACATTTATATATCTATGATTATCTATTAATATCTAAGTAGATAATATCGATATCGGGTACGCATCGGTCAAGTATCGATAAGAGATATTTTAAAATATCATGGTAATATCGGATAATATTGGTAAAATATCAGACATAGTTACATTAAGTTATAAACAATATTGTACTATGCTACAATGTTATATTGATGTTAAGTATTCAAATATTTGGATAAATAATTCCAAATTACTATTAAAGACCAATTGCATATAGTTTATAGATTATAATCCATTTATTGAGATATTTTATTTATTAAATCATAATATAGGCTCAAAAAAACCGAGAAATTCATAAAATGTATATCTTTATTATTTTCTTCATTTTTATACTATATTCATTGTTTCTTTAATCGTCTAATCATCTATATTACTTTCCCAAATTTTCCATATTTATAATTTCATCATTTTCATTTTCACTTAATTTATCAAATAAGCAATGTTTATTTCACACCAATTACTGCTTTAGCTCGTACCTTATTCATATGTCAAATATATAACTTATCGCTCTTTAAATTTTAGCTCTGAGTGCATGATAATAACAAATAAAATCAATTTTCATAAGGCGACTTACTAATTAGAAACGATGAACGAAAATTAACTAAAAGAGAAATAGCTCTTTCGTGATCTTGTCTTTAGTGGTAAAGCCTTTAAGGAAAAATAAAACATATAAAATAATGGAATAAGTAGAGTTTCTTTATTGAAAGACTAATGAAGAAGCCTAAAACTGTATGGTTAAAAATAAAAATTAGTACATTAGGATTTCTAATATGGTTTACAAATTGTCATTCACCATATACAAAAAACAAATATTGAGAATGTGAAGAGATTTATTTGTAAAGATATTCTCTAAAACATATAATAATGAATGATATTCTTAAAAATCTTGGGTATTTTACACTAAATATCGGAGTAATATATCAAAAAATATTGGACGATGTATCGGTAACGATATTTGAAGCGATGTTTTGAAAAAATATCGGGTTAGGAGCGATATAAGATATATCGATGATATATCAGTGATATTATCGATATTTACTACATAAGTTTATATATATATATGTGTGTGTGATCCATTATCTTTGTTTGAATTTAAAATTTGAAATAAGTTAGAAAAATTCCATATATGTTATAAAATACTATTCACCCCCTCTAGTACTAAAGTAGCCTTAAGATCCATTCACAATAGCACTACACCATTTCCACAGTTACATCATGGTTAGTATATTTTAGATCCTATATCTTGTACATCCCATTTGACTGTATGTTATATCTGTTTGTATAGTTCAGATTCCAAATATTATACAAAGAATTTATGTAGGCTTATGTTGTCCAAGATATTGTTTACTATTGGTTTGAAGTTTAATTAAAAAAAATCAGATTTAAAACAAATTTTAATTAATTAAAATATTTTGTAACATATCACATATACAAATATAAGTGAACTGTTATCCCGCCTTTTGGCAAGGCCAGGATATCAACGGAATGATTGAAAACCAAGTATCGCTCATCATGGATATCGATGAATTTTGTCCGAGCCCGGATCAGGCTACAACTGATAGGACACTGCCAGTAGAGCCATGGGAACCAGCGTTCCAAATTTCAAGTCTATCCGAGTCCGCATGCTCAAGTTATGATCAATGCAAATTGAAGGAAACATCCCCGTTTTCGTACCCATCAGTGCGCCATACTTCGAATCCATCATTTTTCATAACCATCGTCGCGTCACGGTTCGCATCGATCTATTTCGTATCCATCCACAAGCTTTTTGTTCATATCAATTAGTTTCGTATCCATCAACAGGTAGTACGCTTCGTATCGATCATTCAATGCCAAATTCGTATCCATCGACGAGGCACTTGGTCGAATCCACCAGAGAACCTTGGTTCATATCCATCGGTTGTCCTTACTTCATATCCATCGTGGAAACCTCTCTTCGAATCCATCTGGACAGGGCAATTCGTATCCAACAGGTTATCTTACTTCGTATCCATCTAAGGCTCCAGTTCGCATCCATTGGCTTCGTATCCATTGAGAAGCCACGTGGTTCGAACCCATCCAGTCAAAAAACCTGGATAACGTGTCATACCTTGAAGCGAACAAGGCAAGATCTATGGAGTCGATACGGTCAACATGGAGTAAAGACCGGATCGAGGCGAAGTGCACGCGCCACATCATTACAGAAACACATGCAATTATCGATACGAGGGGATCGATTCGAAGTCATGGAGTCGAACCAAACAACCATCGAAAAATTCCACTTCGTATCGACTATATCTCGGAATCTACCAATCCAAATTCTATGAAATTTTCACCAGAGCTTGCATACACACTAAGGAATGTCTCCGCTAAATTTCAGCTCGATTGGGCATCATCTTGATCGATACGAAATGGATTCGTATCGATCGCAGATCGAGGCGAAACTTTCTAGAAACGGTCGCGTGGGCTCCTCACGTGCCAGACCGAGTCTCCCGAAGTTTGAACGAAATCTCAGCCTCCTACGCCTATAAGTAGCACCCCAGAGCCTACAGAAGAGGGGTCTTTTGATTCTGAAGCGTCCAGACTCTACCGGATCGAGATTTTCATCTTATTCTTACTGTTAAATTCGAATTCCAAGCTGTAATTCACTGTTGTTCGCTGTAATCGCTTGTAATCATTGAAAGAGAATCAATAAAATCATCAAAACTTCATAGTGGACGTAGGCAACACGCCGAACCACTCTAAATTGCTTGTCTGCGTATTTACATTTCTGTTTATTGGAGTATTTGTTAGATAATCTTCATTTTCAATTTATCTTCTTCACTTTTATCTCTTTAAAAACTTCCGAAGAGTGTTGTGCCCATTTTTGGTACAAACATGAACTACATATATTAGTTACTTGAAATTGTTTTATGAAAATGTAACTTTCCTGTATGTATGTTATTTTCAAGATATAAAATACATTTGGTTATTATTAACATAATTATTTAACTCAGAATTTATAACTAGACTTTCTTATAAAATTATAAGTGTGATTTTGGATTCTTCCTAAGCAAAACTAGATTTCAAATAGTTAATTTTAAATTTTAGAACATATAAAGTTATATATATATATATGTTTATTTGTGTGTGTTTGTTGTTTTAAATTCAGTATTTAGTTTGTTATTATATATATATATATATATGTGTGTGTGTGTGTGTGTGTGTGTATCTTATTTCAATTCAAAAATTCTAAAGGACTTATTGTTTAAAATCATAAATCTAATGTTGAATCCTTCCTAAGTCAAAAATAGATTTCAAATGTTAATTTTAAATTTCAAAAACCATAAAATTTGTCATAATTAATGTTATTAAGTTTTAAGTGTTCAAATGTTGATTTGAAATGACATTGAATGAATGAGTAAAGGAAGGATATTAGCCTCCACCTTTTCCTCTCCTTAAAGGCCAACTTAAACTCATTAATTTTCATATTGTACATATAAGTAAACTATTGTCAGTTAGTTAAAAAGTATTTTATAACATATTAAGTATAAGTATAAGTAAATTATATATATATATATAAATATTGTTATTATTTTATATGTTTTCAAAATAAAATGAAGGACAATAAATGCGTATATAAAGGGCAAATGTGTCCATTGTAGCGTAAATCCTAGCACCTATAACCAAACACATTGACCATATACACTGTTTATATGTTACACTTGCACTATGCACATATGAGTGTATTTGATATGCTCATTATAATATGCATTTAATTTAAGTTAAATTAAAAATGCATTATAAAACAAATTAAATAAAATAAGATTTTATTTTAAACTATATTATATTTGATATAACAGACCATTTAGACTTCTTAGACCCAATCGTCCTAAAATTGGAAAAAAGAATTTGAAATCTACCTATTTTACCCGCTTTTGACTAGCATGGTTCCTTCAAGTAGGGGAGACTCAAGCCCATATGGCTAAATACACCTATAACAACCCGTGTAATGACCCAACTTTTTGAACCTCGAACGTCGACACAAAATACGTCCACTGTATTCGTGTATCGTACATCCTCATGCCAAAAAGGTAGATAGTTAGGGTAAAATAAAAAAAATAGAATAGAACAAGAAAGAAGGAACACAACATCAAAATCACATAGCGGAATGATAATATATAATATCAAAAGAATAGTACAGAGGGTTATTCTGAATACAGAAATTTCAAAGTTACAAAACCTAAGTACTATCATCAACCTGGACATTATAATTGTCTGTCCTTACAATGCTTACATAATACAGTGTAATGGAAATAGAAATAGATAGATAGTGGAAGCGTCTAGCTTGTCTCCTGAACTCTAAAGCTTCCAAAGTAAAACCTTCTTTACTCAGGCCTACTCGAAAGAGTACATGCAGAATTTAGGGAAAACAAAAATCATGTGTTAAACATAAGTCTAGCATGAGAAAACTCAAGGTACATGTAACTGCAATAGTAATTATCGAGACCGTATGGATTCCCGTAACGGTTTTCACCTCAAAAGGAAACAATCATTCATTAAGTTTAATTTAGTGATATGATAGATAATGCCTAGGGTATATGATATAAATCATATCAAATAGCTATGATGCTTACATTGATAACTCCACAATATATTAAAGGTATATTCAAAACCGCTAAGGTATGTTTGCATAATGGATTTTCCACGAAGTTCTCTTCGGTCTAGCCGAATCGAACTCCATGCACAAGGATCAGAAACTACTTTCCGAGCATCGTATATATCTAAATAAAATACATCATAAAATAAACACAGCTGGCCCATGTATGAAATATTAAACCACGTGGAACTATGTATCGTCAACTCCCGGTACCAACATCGATAAGCATATTCTAGATTTGGAGTTGATATACCTTGTTGTGGATTACAAAAGCCCAAAGTTGTGCAGCCTACTTTATCTTAAGCCATTTCCGATGTTGAGGTCACATTTGGCATCTCTCACACGAGTATTCAAGTGACAACCCCTTAAGTATATCACTTTAAAAAAATGTTCATTTCGCTTTATCGATATAACAACAATTTTGTAAATAATTATTAATATTAATTTATATGATTTTATAAATGAATTATGATCATTTTTATTAGTTAAGAATGATAAGAAAATTTATTTTCAAAATTTGTTTACAAATATATGCATATTAACTAAAAAGAGAAAATATGACCGAAAATCGGAACTGGGATTTGTGACGATACAATGTGTGGAAATTGTGCAATGTTGTGGAGATATGTAATATACACATATACATGTACATGTGCATACATGAGAACATGCACATAAACATACATATACCAATATAATTAAACAAAATTATAATATAAAATATATAAGATATTTTAGTTTTCTTACTTCTTAAGCATACAAAAGTCAACATATGTATACCCTAAAGTGATGGGCACATGGGTGATGGGGCTTTTGCCGTGCTTAAGGGGGGAGGGTGTGATGATGAAGGTGACACAAAAGATGATGTATGTGTAGACATTTTTTACTCTCTTCTTTACCTATAAATACCCTACACTCTTCTCTTCATTTTCATTCATTTCCTTCTTCATTTTTTCTAAGCTTTGTCCTCCTCTTTAACGGCTTCTACCCAAAGAGAAATTATGGCAAAATTTATTTCAAAAAGAACTTAAATTTATAATATATAGTTAATATATTGAAACACCTTAAAATAATCCTAAAACTCCACCTTTTCTCCTTGCTTTTCACGACCTCCACCCCATTTCATTGAAGGCTGAGCCACTTCCTTGCTCCACCCTAGGCCGTGAGCTCCCTAAGCCACCCCAAGCTTTTGTCAAGGTACCTAGGAGCTTAAGTCCGAAGAATCGTGAGCTTTGGAAACCAAATAGCGGAGCTATAGCGAATTTTTAGTTAATCGTTTTATACTCAAGCTGAGAACTCCTAAAACTATAGTAATATATGCCATTGGATGTTATATATGTTTGATTATGATTGTTGATGGTGGTTGTTTAATATGAATGTTGAATATATATGCAAGTCATGGAAATACACGTCGATAAGCACAAAGGAAATCACTTTCCTCTATTTTAATGAGTTGGTGTATATGGAAGGTTAAACCTCTCTAAAAAGGTTTAAAAATGAGTTTGAAATGTTTTATAAATATAAGAAAGTTTTTTGGTGAAGTTTGAAAGGTAATTGAAAATTTAGTCAAAAATAGGCACGTCGTGTAACGGCAGTTCGCGATTTCGCGCCATAAAAGTCAAACGAGTATATAGAATGGAATATAGCTCGGAATTCTTCGAGGTAAGAATTTTCTAAACTACTATATTCGTAGTTTCCAAACAAAGAAAGAAAATTGAGATTTCAATAAGTAGATTTTGAAATATGATTAAAACAAGTTTTAAAAAAAAATCGCGATTTTGCAATTTGGAACCCATAACAGGATTTCTTTGAAAATGATGTTTTAAAATTGTTCAAAAATATGAAATAAATTCTAAAAATCTTTTAAAAGTGATTTGAGTTATCAAAATGAATTTCCAAATGATAAAAAGTCGTTTTGATCAGTATAGCTTTTAAAAGGACTTTTTGCAGCACTTTCCGTAGCACTTTTCTGTAACCTTTGAAGTTTAGTTTTAAACTTAACAATTCCTTTCCAAATCTTTATAAATGTTTTCAAATGGATAATTAAGTGTTTTAATGATGACTTGTAAGTTTTATAGTTTATTTAAAAATAATTTAAATAAATGATTTAAAGAAAAGCTATCACAAATTAAGAATTTAATCTTGGTTATAAAAGCCGACGAGTAGACTAGATTTTTCTATTCGTGAGATCCAGATGTGAGGTGCTTAAACTAAGGAGATGTTCAGGAGCAACCAGTGCCCTGGCTCACCTAGCCTCTTCTCTAGACGAAGGATATATATGGTTGAAATGTCGGAAACGAGTTAAGTATGAAAAGGTTTTAAGAAATCAAAGGATTTGATAAGAGAGGTTTAATGATTCTGTATATACCAGAAAGAAGTGTTTTAAAGTTATATATCTCTAAAAGATATTTTTGATAAAAGAAACAAAATAATCAAATATTATTCACCTATTTATTTGACCTCTTTTATCGATGATTGGTTCGAAGGAATCAGGGTCGGATTTGGATGATTCCTATCCGAAGACCACTGCGAACCAATTTACATATTCAAAGTGAAGACATGGATATGATATTTGGGATTTTCGTAATAAAAGACTGCTTGTTGATCATTTGGGGATAAACTTCCAATATACATATTGTAGCAGTAGTCTCTTTATTATGAAATATCCAATGCAAGGACTAATCGCTACTAATCCTAGGGGTACTCCCGATAGGATGTGGTAGGAGAGTGCCTTCGGTTTGTCCTGTACCTGAACAACTTGTATGGATGAAAGTCTAACATTGCATTTCGAGTTACATAAGTGATCTCTATGAACGTATTATCTGCTTTGTGGCGGAGAAGGAAACTTCTCTTAGTTAACACCCTTTCCTGAGACATACGAGCTCAAAAATTATATGTTTATGGAGATTAGTTGTGTGATTATGGAATGGTGATGTTTCATTAAAAGTGAAAAGATGATATGCTATATGAAAGGTAATCGTTACCTCAAGCCTCACATCCAGAAATGGCCAAAACATGGTAGATGCAGCAAGGTTATGTGGTTCGCAACCATTAGAGTATGATCATCCCCTTCTAGATAAATTTCTACCTGCTATAACGTTCGGGTTTAAATTATTGTGGTGTGTGCTAAGAGACGTCTCAGATAGGCCGGTAACAACAGGGGTGATGACATATTCGATACTATCTAGTGAGAAAGATAGGCCGGTCTTGTATTGGTAGAGGTGCAGAAGTTCTGTTGACCTCGATAAATTCCTTTAGAGATGTACTGCCGAAAGGTAGTCACTTCACCTAGTCATTTGTATGGAAATCCATTCTCCAATAAGCGCCTGCCATTTTGTTTGTAGAGCCTAGTATGCTGGAACTTAATAATGGTAACAATTTTGACTAAGATTAATATGTTTACTTGCAAATGTTTTAAAAGAAATGTTATTACAAATAATATCCCTTATTTTTACGTAAAAAATGGTTCTGGTTATCATAAGGTAAAAACCCATATGTGTTTATGTGTGGCGTGGTCTTATGGGATACCTTTTTGTTTTTCAAACACCGTATTTTGAGTTCTCACACCAATCCCATGACTGACCTGGAGTTTATTTTGTTTTCCCTTTAAACTCTGGGTGCCTTATTTTTCCAAGCAGCCAAGTAGTCAGGATCCCTTTAGGAGTATTTTGGGAAAGCATTCTAGAAGATTTTTTGGAGCATGAAGCTAAAGATGGAGAACCCGATGTGGATATCTGTCTTTATTTTTTTCCTTTGTGCCTAATTTAGTTTATACCAGCAAGTGTGGGAGCAGGCAGTTATAACTGTTCCTGGCTAGGTTAGTTCATACCAAAACTCTGATGTACCCTCGTGAGAGTGGTTGTATGCACTATCTATCTATTAATTTAAACGTAATGTGAGGATTTGTGTTTCTATCTTTTATCTTTAGTTTACTTTACCCCTTAAAATCTGTCTCCCCGATACTTGGATTTATGCACGTGAATACCGTGGATGTATTAGTGTCGATTTTCGAGAGTCGAGGAGATGGGTCTTCACAATTGGTACCAGAGCTAAAGGTTAAGGGAGAACCTTGGCTTTGGTGGGTATAACTCAATAGAGATTGGGTTAGAAATACCCTAGAATGAGTTTAATCTTTGAGAGTGTGCATTTAAAACCTTTATCTAAAAAAAAGAAGTCAAGCTGTGCTATGCTTAATTCCCAAGATAATTTCATTTTTCTATTCTACAGTTATCTTACTAAATTCAGTTAGTAAGACATAAGTACTCATAGAGGATGAAAACGGGGAAATAACAGCACCTCAACAACCAACGGTCGAGCTCCAACTGCTGCTGTAGAAGAAATAGCTCCCGTACAACCCCAGGTTAATTTTTCCATCCTGTGCCAAAAATTATACCAACTTAGGGGGAAAACCATTCATTGGTACATAAGCTATCATTGAAGTACAGGCTTGGATTAAATCATGAGAAAGAATCTTTAAGGCGTTGAATATCAGTAATGATCAAAAGAGGTTTTTGGCCTCGTTGCAACTACAGGAAGGGGCTCTGACTTGGTAGGAGTCTATTACCCTAAATGCTTCGGAAGACAATTTCTCTTGGGAAGGGATTAAAGAGGAGTAGTACATGCTAGTGTCCGGGAAATCTTGTCTTTACAGAAGCTTTATGGATCTGAAGCATGACAAATGACTATTGAGGATTATGCAAATAAGTTCAACGAATTATCTTGTTTTGGGCCAGGTCTAATTGGCACGCCTTTAAAGACAAACGAGAAATTTATTTCCGGGATGAATGAGAAGTACCAGAGCAGGATGACTGCCCTTGTCAAAGGATCATTTATAGACTTGCTGGATATGGGATTCCATTATGAAACATTAGACAAGAAGAATCTGGTGGTAGCTCAGACCAACAACAACAACACCAACAATTGGAAAAAGAGGAAGTTCAATCACAGTGGGAAAAAGCCGTGGCCAGGGAAACCCTGGGAAGGATCTCAAGGAAATTGCTTTAAGGAATACACTTGTAACAATTATAAGATAAATGGCCATATTGCGAAGGATTGTAGAAGTCTAAAGGTCCAGGATTCCATCTCCCTTATGGTTCAGAATAGCTTCTGCTATAATTGTCATCAACCGGGGCATATAATAAAGGATTGTCCGATTATGAGAAAGGGAGAGCAAGCTAAAGTCTACGCAATAAAGGATGAACCTTCAATCTATCAGGATGTGAAGGGCAAGGGAGTTTTGGAAGGTAATATCAAAGATGTTTTAGTTAGAGTATTGTTTGACATAGGAGCTTCTCATAGTTTTGTTGCTAAAGAAACCGTAGAAGAATTAAAACTTGAACCTAAATTAGTTGATAACCCCATTTGCATGACAAATCCTATAGGTGGTACCACTAACCTTTGTATGAATTGTGAAAAAGTCTCAATTTCCCATTCTTCCCATCAATTCCCTTTTGACCTATTTGTTTTAGATTTTATTGGATTTGAAATTTACTCGGTATGGATTGGTTGACCAAGCACGAAGCTATTCTAGATTGTGTAAAAAGGACGGTTCTAGTAAAAATAAAGTTAGGGAAGTTTATGGAAATATCTTGTGAAGA
Organism: Allium fistulosum; assembly: GCA_030737815.1. NCBI lineage: Eukaryota > Viridiplantae > Streptophyta > Magnoliopsida > Asparagales > Amaryllidaceae > Allium > Allium fistulosum. The sequence continues at coordinate 16,536,305 of JASFAW010000014.1, forward strand.
TCCTAGTCCAAGGAGAGATAGGGATAGTTTTCTATATGCATTAGATCAGCCCATCAATTTCCTTTTGACCTATTTGTTTTAGATTTTATTTGATTTGAAATTTTACTTGGTATGGATTGGTTGACTAAGTACGAAGCTATTCTAGATTGTGTAAAAAGGACGGGTGTAGTAAAAACAAAATTAGGGAAGTTTATAGAAATATCTTGTGAAGATCCTAGTCCAAGGAGGGATAAGGATTGTTTTCTATATGCATTAGATCAGCCCAGAAAGGATTAGAAACAATACCTGTTGTTAAAGAATTCCCAGACGTTTCTAAAGAAGTAAAGAGTTTACCCCCACATCGGGAAATCGAGTTTCGTATTGACTTGATTTCTCGTGCAAGACCGGTTAAATAACATGATCGAAGATGGCTCCAAAGGAGAGGGAGGAGTTAAATAACCAAACCCAGGAGCTAATAAAGAAAGGGTTGATAAGACATAGTCGTTCAAGTTGGGGACCGATAGTAGTTTTTGTTGCCAAGTCTGATGGATCTTTAAGGTTGTGTGTATATTACCGAGATTTGAATAAACAAACGATTAAGAACAAGTATCCTCTACCTTGAATAGATGACTTGTTTGATTAGTTACATGGTGCTCGAGTATTCTCAAAAATGGATCTAACCACAGGATTCCATCAACTAAGGATCGTAGAAGAATGCATCCATCTAACTACATTTAAAGGTCCAAAAACTTTCTTCGAGTGGTTGGTTATGCCTTTTGGGCTGACCAATACGCCTGCTTATTTTTTAGACCTTATGAATAGAGTATTTAGAGATGTACTCAATAAATTCGTGTTAGTCTTTATCGATGATGTTCTTATCTATTCTAAGATAGAAGAAGAACACGAAAGACACCTAGAAATCGTGTTAGGATATTGAGAAATAATGTACTTAAAGCCAAAATTTTGAAATGCCATTTTTGGGAAAAGAAGGTAAAATTCCTTAGACATATAGTGTCAAGGGACGGGATTTTAGTAGATCCTATAAAGGTTGCAGCTGTTTTAAATTGGAAGTAGCCACAAACTCCTAAATAGATTCGTAGCTTCTTAGGTGGTATTACAGAAGATTCATTCTAGACTTCTCAAAGATTGCCTACAACCTAACAAAGTTGACAACGAAGGATGCTAAATTTATCTGGACTCCCAAATGTGAAGAAGCATTCCAGAAACTTAAGAAAAGGTTGACAACCGCTCCAGTTCTAGCAATTATAAATGGAAATAGTGGATTAACCGTTTATACAGTTGCTTGTGGAGAAGGAGTTGGTGCAGTTCTGATGCAGGAAGGAAAGGTGATTGCTTATGCAAGTAGAGCGCTAAGGGTTCATGAGAAAAATTATGCAACACACCACTTAGAATTATTGGTCATGATGTTCATTGAAAATATGGAGGCACTATTTGTTGGGTAATAATTTTTCATTGTTTATTTGAATAAAACTTTGAATTGACCTTAGTAAATAAAATTTCCTCTTTTAATTAGGTGAAAAGTTTGAGCTCTTTATGGAACATAAATCATTTAAGTATCTTTTCACTTAGAAAGATTTAAACATGAGGCAACAACGTTGGTTGGAATTTCTCACATCTTATGATCTAGATATTTTATACACACCCGGGAAAGCCAACGTTGTAGCAGATGCGTTAAGTAGAAAGTATGCTATTATTTCTTGTTTGGTAGTAACTCCAACTCTCCTGGAAAGAATAGCCAGTAAACAAAGAGAAGATAGATAGTTTGTAAAGTTCATCAAGGCATCCGAAGAGGAAAGAAATTCAAGCTTTGAAGTAGATAAAAGTGGAGTATTACGGTTGAATGGGCGAATTTGTGTTCCAGATGTGGAAAATCTTAGGCATGAGGTGTTAGCTGAATGCCACAAATACAAACTCAACATTCATCCAGGAGTTAACAATATGTATAGAGATATGAAGCGCACATTTTGGTGAAGAAGTATGAAAAGGGACATATCCATTTATGTTAGCCGATGCGTGAATTGTCAATAAGTCAAAGGCGACCAATATAAAATTGCAGGGTTACTTCAACCTCTAGAAATTCCAGTTTGGAAGTAGAATCTAATATCAATGGATTTCATTAATGGCTTACCCTGAATGAGGAAAGGAAACGAACTCATTTGGGTTATCATAAACCGATTAACTAAAAGTGCATACTTCATTCCAGTAAAGCTAACAAGGACAGCTGCAAGCCTTGCCGAGATATATATGAAGGAGATTGTCCGATTACATGGAGTTCCAAACAATATAGGAAGCGATTGAGATCCAATCTTTATTAGTCAGTTTTGGAAAGCATTATAGACAGCTTTTGGGAACAAGGCTGAATATAAGCACTGCCTATCACCTCCAAACTAATGGACAAACGGAGAGGGTCAACCGCATTTTAGAAGATCTTCCCAGAGCATGTATTCTGGACTTTGGAGGCTCCTGGGAAAATCATTTGCATTTAGTAGAATTCTTCTATAACAATAGTTATCAAGCTAGTATCGGCATGGCACCGGATGAAGCTCTATATGGTCGTCCATGTAGGTCACCAGCATGTTGGATCGATACTGGAGATCGGTTAATCCTTGGTCCTGATATGACACAAGAAGCCTCAGAGAAGGTCGATATGATTAGAAAGAAGCTAAAGGAAGCCTAGAGCAGATAGAAAAGTTATGCAGACCAAAGGCGTACAAATATGGAATTCTCAGTTGGAGATTCAGTCTTTTTGAAAGTCTCTCCGATGAGAGGAGTGGTGAGATTTGGAAGAGCTGGAAAGTTAGCACCTCGATATATTGGACCATTTACCATTCTTAAACGAATCATCCCACTAGCTTATCGAGTGCAATTACCAAAAAGGTTGGTTGGAGTGCACAATGTCTTTTTTGTATCTCATTTAAGGAAAAATGTGCATGACCCAGATCAAATCATAGAAACAGCCGCTTAGGAAGACTTGGAGGTGGAACCGAATTTTTCAGTTATTAGATGGCCTGATCAAATCGTTAATCATGATGAGAAATGATTGATAAGGAAGGTAGTATGGTTAGTTAAAGTTCAATGGAGTGGAGATGTTGAGGATTGGACTTGGGAATCAGAGGATAGAATGAAAAAGGCATATCCCAAGTTTAGGATTGAAGAATAAACTGTATAAATCATATCGTTATAGTGTACTCACCGCCTATGGTGTAGTCACTTATCCATACTTTTGTATAATCCCATCATATCGAATATATTTCCTTTTGAGCTATTTTCTTCTTATCTTAATTTCGATGATGAAATTCTTTTAAGTAAGGGAGTCTGTAACAACCCATAAGTATATAACTTTAAATAAATGTTCGTTTCGCTTTATCGATATAACAAAATTTTTGTAAATAATTATTAATATTAATTTATATGGTTTTATAAATAAAATATGATTATTTAAATTAGTCAAGAATGATAAGAAAATTTATTTTCAAATTTTATTTACAAATATATGCATATTAACTAAAAAGAGAAATATGACTAAAAATAGGAACCGAGATTTGTGACAATACAATGTGTGGAAGCTGTGCAACGTTGTGGAGATATGTAACATACACATATACATGTACATGTGCATACATGAGAACATGCACATAAACATACATTAACCAATATAATTAAGTATAAAAGAATAATATAAAATATATAAGATATTTTGGTTTCCTTGCTTCTTAAGCATACAAAAGTCAACATATGTATACCCTAAAGTGATGGGCACATGGGTGATGGGGCTTTTGCCATGCATGGGGGGGAGGGTGCGATGATGAAGGTGATGCAAAAGATGATGTATGTCTGGATATTGTTTACTCTCTTCTTTGCCTATAAATACCCTACACACTTCTCTTCATTTTCATTCATCTCCTTCTTCATTTTTTCTAAGCTTTGTCCTCCTCTTTAATGGCTTCCGTCCTAAGAGAAATTATGGCTAAATTTATTTCAAAAAGAATTTAAATTTATAATATATAGTTATATATACTATAACACCTCAAAACAATCCCCAAACTCCACCTTTTCTCCTTGCTTTTCATGGCCTCCACCCCATTTCATTGAAGGCTGAGCCACTTCCTTGCTCCACCCTAGGCCGTGAGCTCCCTAAGCCACCCCAAGCTTTGGTCAAGGCACCTAGGAGCTTAAGTCCGAAGAATCTTGAGCTTTGGAAACCAAATAGCGGAGCTATAGCGAATTTTTAGTTAATCGTTTTATACTCAAGGTGAGAACTCCTAAAACTATAGTATTATATGCCATTGAATGTTATATATGTTTGATTATGATTGTTGATGGTGGTTGTTTAATATGAATGTTGAATATATATGCAAGTCATGGAAATACACGTCGATAAGCACAAAGGAAATCACTTTCCTCTATTTTAATGAGTTGGTGTATATGGAAGGTTAAACCTCTCTAAAAAGGTTTAAAAAAGAGTTTGAAATGTTTTATAAACATATGAAAGTGTTTTGTTGAAGTTTGAAAGGTACATGAAAATTTATTAAAAAATAGGTGCGTCGTGTAACGGTAGTTCGTGCCATAAAAGTCAAACGAGTATACAGAATGAAATATAGCTCGGAATTCTTCGAGCTAAGAATTTCTCGAACTATTATATCTATGGTTTTCAAACAAAGACAGAAAATCAGGATTTCGATGAGTAGATTTTGAAATATGAGTAACACAATTTTTTGGGAAAATCATGATTTTACGGTCGGAACCCATAACAGGATATCTTTGAAAATGATGTTTTAAAATTGTTTAAAATTGTTAAATAAATTCTAAAAATCTTTTAAAATGTTTTAAAAGTGATTTGAGTTATAAAAATGAACTTCCAGATGATAAAAAGTCGTTTTGATCAATATAGCTTTTAAAAGCACTTTTTGTAGCACTTTCCGCAGTACGTTTCTATAACCTTTGAAATTTAGTTTTAAACTTAACAATCCCTTTCCAAATCTTTTATAAATGTTTTCAAATGGATAATGAAGTTTTTTATGGTGATTTGGAAGTTTTGTAGTTTATTTAAAAAGAATTTAAATAAATGATTTATAGAAAAGCTATCACAAATTGAGTAATTTAATCTTGGCTCTAAAAGCCGACGAGTAGAATGGATTTTTCTATTCGTGAGATCCAGATGTGAGGTGCTTAAAATAAGGAGATGTTCAGGAGCAACCAGTGCCTTGGCTCACCTAGCCTCTTCCCTGGGCGAGGGATAGATATGGTCGAAATGTCGGAAACGAGTTAAGTATAAAAAGGTTTTAAGAAATCAAAGGATTTGATAAGATAGGTTTAATGATTCTGTATATACCAGAAAGAAGTGTTTTAAAGTTATACATCTTTAAAAGATATTTTTGATAAAAGAAATAAAATAATCAAATATTACTCACATATTTACTTGACCTCTTTTATCGATGATTAGTTCGAAGGAACTGGGGTCGGATTCAGATGATTCCTATCCGAAGACCACTTCGAAGCAATTTACATATTCGAAGTAAAGACATGGATATGATATTTGGGATTTTCGTAATGAAGGACTTCTTGTTGATCATTTAGGGATAAACTCCCAATATACATATTGTAGCAGTAGTCTCTTCGTAACGAAATATCCAATGCAAGGACTAATCGCTACTAATCCTAGGGGTACTCGTGACAGGATGTGGTAGGAGAGTGCCTTCGGTTTGTCCTGTACTTGGACAACTTGTATGGATGAATGTCTGACGTTGCATTTCGAGTTACATAAGTGATCTTTATGAATGTATTATCTGCTTGGTGGCGGAGAAGGCAACTTCTCTTAGCTTAACATCCTTTCCTCAGACATACGAGCTAAGGAGTTATACGTTTGTGGAGATCAGTTGTGTGATTATGGAATGGCAATATGGCATTCAAAGTGAAAAGATGATATGCTATGTGAAAGGTAATCATTACCTCAAGCCTCACATCCGGAAATGGCCAAAACAGGGTAGATGCAGCAAGGCTATATGTTTCACAACCATTAGGGTATGATCATCCCCTTCTAGATAAATTTCTACCCACTATAACGTTCGGGTTTAAATTATTGTGGTGTGTGCTAAGAGACGTCTCAGATAGGTCGGTAATGACCGAGGTGATGACATATTTGGTACTATCTAGTGAGAAAGGTAGGCTTGTCTTGTGTTGGTAGAGGTGCAGGTGTTCAGTTGACCTTGGTACATCCTCTAGAGATGTACTGCCGGAAAGTAGTCCCTTCACCTGGTCATTTTTATAGGAATCCATTCTCCAACAAGCGCCCGCCATTTTGTTTGTAGAGCCTAGTATGCTGGAATTTAATAATGGTAACAATTTCGGCTAAGATTAATAAGTTTACTTGCAAATGTTTTAAAAGAAATGTCATTAAAAATAATATCCTTTATTTTTATGTAAAAAATGGTTTTGGTTATCATAAAGTAAAAACCCGTCCGTGTTTATGTGCGGCATGGTCTTATGAGATACCTTTTTGTTTTTCAAACACCGTATTTTGAGTTCTCACACCAATCCAATGATTGACCCGGAGTTTATTTTTTTCCCCTTTAAACTATGAGTGCCCTATTTTTTCGAGCAGCCAAGTAGTCACGATACCTTTAGGAGTATTTTGGGAAAGCATTCTGGAAGAGTTTTTGGAGCATGAAGCTAAAGCTGGAGCACCTAATGTGGACATCCATCTATCTTTTTTTGCTGCTGTGCCTAAGTTAGTTTATACCAGCAAGTGTGGGAGCAGGCAGTTATAACTGTTCCTAGCTGGGTTAGTTCATACTAAAACTCTGATGCTCCATAGTGAGAGTGGTTGTATGTACTATCTATCTATAAATTTAAACATAATGTGAGAATTTGTGTTTCTACCTTTTATCTTTACTTTACTTTACCCCTGAAACTGCCTCCTCGGCACTTGGATTTACGGCACATGAATACCTTGGATGTATTAGTGTCGATTTTCGAGAGTCGAGGAGACGGGTCTTCACACTTGATCACTCCATCAGAATATGAACCCCTAAATGGTTGTAGCATCTTGAATAGATCATGAATCTACATATCGATTCCAGCATAAATCGTCCGACAAATGCTAATACCGACCTCTTCCTTGGATGTAACCGTAGGATAGATAGTTCAACTTTATAGCATTCCACTTCACAACCACTTCAAAAACATAGAACTCGTATACTTGCTTTAAAGTGGTATTCAATAAATAAAACAATTATCAATCCTGGTCTCTTTAAGACTAATTTGATGAATTTTTGGTAAACTCAATTCCTGTTCTTTTAGAAGTAAATGAACTATATAAAGAGGATTCCTCCCTAGGGGAACTTGTATGTATAACTTTTTAAAGCTAGAAATGTTTCGTACCAATGCTCCTCCCTGGGGTTTCTCTAAGGGTATGAAACCATGAAGCATTTAGATACTTCTTAAGTTATATTTGGTTAAGTTTGATAGTCGAGTAATCGAATATCTAGTCAAAAACAATCGCTTATACAAATTAATATTCATATACTTAACACATTTCCAACATTCTAACCTCGGTCAAGGTGAAGCTAGGTAAGTTAGAGCACTGGTTGCATATTAAAGCCTTGCCTAGACGCATTATTCTTGATACTCACTGATAGATAAGTCTACCTCGTCAACTTTTAGTGTTAAGCATAGTATTAATGACTTCCATAAATGAGTAAGTAATCAACACGTTTAGCATGTTTTCATCATTTTAACTTAATCCTCGACCAACAGGGAAGGCAGTAAGTTAAAGGACTATTGATTTTATACCTACTCGACATTAATCTTAACTCTCACAAATAGAGAAGTCTACCTCGCTTGGCTTTTAGTGTTAAGCATAATTAATTACTTTTCAAACAAGTAAACAAAACATGATTTAGCCACTAAGCAACTCCGAACCCTTTTTGAAATCATTTACTTATACTTTTTAAAATGATTTTAAAATACTTATAATAGGTTTAAAAACATTTTGTCAAAATATTACTTTAAGAAACAAGTTTATAAAACACTTTGAAACTTTGGAAAAACCATATTTTCTATATATTTAATATTAAACCCTCTTCTTTATAAATTTATAACTAATTCTTAAAAATTCATAAAATTATCAAACCACATTTAGTATACTCTAATAAGATTTAGAAAACACTTGTAAAAAGAATGAAACAAGAAACTTAAATTTAAATATCGTTTCAAACCTTTAAAGTCCAAAACAAAGGCTAAAACTGGGCACTTTTGCACAGGTGTAAGTTTGGCCACTTTTCAATATGTTACTTAACCTTTTAACATTAAATTTTTTTATAGAGAAAGCATACATATAAAACGTCACGAATATGGTGAAAACCCAAAAGGATCTCTGTATAAAGTTCCATATAAATAGCCGAACACAAGGCGATTCCAAAGTGCATATATAGTAACTATCACTATAAAAGTACTTTTAAATCTAAGTCCAGCCTAGCCAAACTTAAACTACAACCTATGTGCTTTGTTCCAAGGCTACGCTATACGACCATTCAAGTCTATGCATATGGATTACATATGCCATTTACTTTCAAAGCAAGGATCGAAAGAATACTACAAACAAATATCAATATTACAACATATATCAATGTCTATTCAATCACAAAGAAATATTCAATCACAATCAAATATACACAATATATTTAATTCAAGGTTATGAATTAGCTCTCCCTTAAGAAATCAAACAAGCAAGTCCAAGCAAACCAAGTCCAACCTATACCTTGCAACACCTAACTTCCTACCTCCTTTCACCTTTTCACTTGATTTTCAAGGCTATTTTAGCCCTTATTGTTCACGACAATGCTTTGAGGGTGCGGTTTTGCTTGGTTTCTTCCAAATCCAAGTAGCTAGGAGTTTTTTGATGTTTTCCTAAGATCTATTCCAAGTTTGAGTTGAATTGGATGTGTTTTGAAATTATTTTGTTTAGAAATTTTAGTAGAGAAAGAGATGAAGATAGTTTTATTTTGTTTTGTAAGTTAGCAAAATGATTTTAAGAGGTATGCCTCCTCTTATATAGGCTTCAAAGGGTATTGCCTAAGCTTGCTCTCACCTACCATCATTCCATGGAAGGCTCACCCCTCCACATGCCCATTACTTCTCCTTTACACTCTTACCTTTAGCAAATGACCACTGTACCCTTTTCATTGAAATATCTCTTATTCATTGGAAACTTCTCGAACATTCCAATTATCCCATGAAGAAAAGCATGTTAATTTGCTCTTAATGTTCTTATATGTTCATTAGCTAAGTGCAAAAGAGTTCGAACAACTTATATCGATTAAAAAGATATTTATCAATAAACCAATTTTCGGTCATATTATCGATTTTTCTTCAAAGAATATATTTTTGTAAACAAATTTGAAAATAAAGTTAAATATCATTTTTCATTAATGAAAAGATTTTTAACAAGGTTATAAAATCATATTTATAACACTTAACTATATTTTAAAACGTTATGATATTCGAAGACGAAGTGTTTGAATTTTCGGGTCGCTACAATCTGCCTTTTTCGACCCTCGGGTTTAACCCCTGAATCGACATTAACACCTCAAAAACCAGAAAAGACAATTCACTGGATAGATAACAAGAGACAAACATAGTTCTAACTAATTATTTTCCAAGTCTCACTATGGAATGGAACAAAGTATAATATATCAATAACCATAATCCTTACATCACACCATAGTGTTTACACAACGTCGGATACTTGTGTCTTTAGAATACTAGTGAAACCCAATCCATATGCACAATTGAATCCAAGTTATAATTTACATTTACATATTTTAAAATATGTAAACAAGTTCCTCATCTTCCATACTACCTCATCTCCAAGCTACATTATCTAGAGATATAAACAAAGGGGAAAAATATGAGTAGCTTGAACATAAGCATGGTGAGTGAGCCATAACAACTCCACATATACTAAAAAGATAATACTTGTTAACCCAAAAATTAGGTCAACACCCTGGTTTGAGCGTGAAAGCACCAGCCCTGTTCTCACAAAGCAATAATGTAGATAATATATATATATATATATATATAAAAGCAGTAAGAGAAAGAAGACAAGAAGATTTTTATAGTGGTTCGGCTGTTAACGAAGCCTACGTCCACTTTATAGTATTTATTATAGACTGATTGCTGTTACAAGATGTATTTGATTACAAATCTCTTGATTATCCTTCCCCAGTGGATCTTCAAGGTTAGAATCCACTGGAGAATCACGGTGAATTCCTTTGAAGACCATTGTGAGGGAGGTGAGGAGTAAAGAAAGCTTCCAGCAGAGTTTCAGCCACCAGTCCGGAGAAGATCCCTTTTATGTTGCAGATAGGATGGTATTTATATAGATCATAGAGCTATTGGGCCAAGCCTATTCGTCAGCTGTTTGCAGATAGTCACAAGTAGATGCAGTGGAGCTTAGCTCGTGACCCGAGCCAAAATCATGGATCGCTAGCGATCCATTTTCTATGAATCGCTAGTGATCCATAGCATTGGCTCGAATGCGAGCTAATTACTTAGCCTTTTCCTCTGCTTCACTTTGTTTGGGTCGCACTTATTCTATTATCAAGTATGGATCGCTGGCGATCCATAGTGTGTGGATCACTAGCGATCCATACACTTAGCATATTTTTGGACTTTGGTTTCTGAACCGTCTTTGTTGTCTTGTGTCAACGTTGTTCGTGTAGTCTCGTTGCACATCGCCTTGTTTTGATGATGATTTACTTGCTAGTTGTTTTTAGCTGCTGATTGGACTGGATAGATGCTTATCTCCCGATTTAACTAACTCAGGATCTCATCAAACTCAGCCATTGCCTCTAGAATATGTGTTGGATTATAATGCCATAGAGTTGGTTGATAACTGAGCTAAACCCATGAATCGCTAGCGATCCATAGGCCATGGATCGCTAGCGATCCATGTCCTTAGTGGATTTTCTTATTTCTTTTCTTAGCTCTCCTTGGCTTGTTGCTTTAGTCCTTTTGGTTGAATTCTGAACTATTCTGACTCCACCAAGTTCTTCCGTCTTCTCTTGGATTCTGCTGGGTTAAAAACCTGGATAACAATACTATAACATGATAAGAGTTTATCGTCTCGGCCACCTCACACCCTACTTGTCACACCATACTTAATATATCATATACATTCAATTACACCACCTATATTATAGGATTGTATCAGACCAAATTCATGAGGACTCACTTCCCTGGATTGCCTTGTGCACTATAGATAAGTACGTTATTTGCCACCATGTCAATCTCATGTAGGACTCACTTCCACGGACTCGCGATGTGCACCATGGGGTTGCCTGTTGTCCATACCTCGTATACAAACTAGAATCACGTCCTGGACTTAACTCTTGCACTGTAGGATCGCTTAACATCTACCCCTCCACATTGGACCATTGAAGCACTGTAGGGGAGCAATACAATACTCAAATCACCTTCTTTTGTCATAGGCTAGTACCTTGGATCACTGACTTGCGTGACAGGCTCATACACATTCACGTCAATGGTGAAAAAGTTATGTATATTGAATAATATACAAATCCAACTCCAATTAACTATCAACATCCACACAATTTCCCTTAGACCAGTAGTAGTGACAACCATCTCTTAAATATCCTCCAAACATCTTATAAAAACAAAAGAAACAAGACTTGAATTGATAAACGCTCGTATATATTGGCTGTTCGGCTCCACTTTCTACCTAAACCTAGGAACAACCATTGGTTCACCTATCATATAGACTGTTCAACCGGTCTCGGTCAAAATTTTATATCCCGATTGCAATTTTGGCCGTTCCTCTATGTCTTTTCACCTCCAGTTGCCCTTGCTCCACCTCTGGCCATCTGATAATGTCCTAACATCTTATGTTATGTTTCTATAGTCATTTTACGCATAAAATTCATAAATTTTCATAGTATTTTCATTTGATTCAAAGAAAAGGGGGAAGTTTCATTTAAGGTTAACTGTTTTATCAATTCTATCCCAAACCCATGTGAAATCAAAAATTAAGTGATTGTAAACTGTTATTTAATCTATCTTAGACCTCAAATCATATTTATAGCATTATAATTGCATTATATCAAGAGAAAAACAAGAATCACTTAATGAAATGCTCTCCAATACTTCTACCCTTTGATTTTCGGTTTACTATGCCATTGGGCCTCTGAGTTTCTCCTTTAATTTAGTATGATCATGTAATATTCTTCGTATTCTTCAGATGCCGCTGGTTTATTGCAAATTTGTCAAAAATTGAATGAGATATGGTGATTTGAAATAGAAAGAAATAGGAAAAGTGAATAGAAATGAAGTAGTGTCAAATTCTAAAACTGATTTGAAGTTACGTATTCTAGTATTAATAAATGAAGGGAAGGTAGTGATCAATTTGAATTCAAATTTAAATTTTAGAGCTCACTTAGCTTGACATGAAATCACCCATAACTCCTTCATATAGACTTCAAATGAGGCAAATAAACATACCATGCAAATCAGAAAAACAAGATAGTCGCAAAGATGTAGATTTCGTCATCAAATTCCAATGTTCAAAAATGATTATTTTGCACCTTCCTATTTTATACAAATTTTTATTTACAAACTAAATCCAATTATTTAATATTATTAGATTATTTATAATTTAATTATAATATATACCAATTTTTGAGGTATTACATTCTCCCAATTTAAAAGAATTTCATCCTCAAAATCCTTAAGGAATGAAGAATGTATCATATTCTCTCGCATCACGTATCATAATATGTATCACACACGAATACATAAGCATACAAAATCAATCATCCAACCATTCATCCAAACAATCATCCACATAACAAAGTAGCAAATCAAACCAAGCATCTATATGCAGCATTTAAAGTCTGAAATCAAATTCATCAAACAGGTGTACATACTATATTAGCATATATAAATACATACAGTGCTGCTTGTTTACATTATGAAATGCAACAAATAACATACCATCAAAATAAGTATATAGATGGCACTATATATATGTGTATATATATATATCAAATACCTATCATTCGGGCCCCCTTATATTAATGAGATGATATGACATATAAAGCATGTATGCAACGAGGCTGATCATATATGTTCTATATGTATGCACAACCAATCACATCAGCATATCATATGGTGAATATATACATAAATGAATCATAAGAACCAAAGCATATAAAACATACCAGGAAAATTACAAAGTCTATCACATGAAATAAATATCATCCAAAGCAAATATCCAACTAATATTAATAACCCTAAGTAAAACAAAATGAATCCATAGCAATCATCCAACCAAACCTAGATACTAACTAAACTAACAATCAAGTAAAGGAAAATGTTCTAGAAAGGAGTCAAAATTGAAAAGATTGAATCCATTTCTCCACTTTTCAAATTCCCCTGACTAAATTGTTATCTCTAACTAAGTCTGACAAATTATACTAATGGATAAACTCATTACTAACTATCAACCACAAGTGTACGTGCACGTCCATAACTTCTAAAATCCATGCTACACCATAATGCATACCAACAGGTAGCCAGAGCACCAACATTCCAAACTAAAATTGCAGCCTCTCATACCATCCCTAGTTGCACATACTTAACACCTAAATCATCTAATAGTACTTTCCTCAATTCATCTTTTGGACTGCTAAGGTAAGACAAATCAAAGTGGGCAGTGTCTTACCCAAACAACTTAAATCATCGTGCTATTCCTTTTTCTAGCTAAGAACATCCAAAATTATCGATGTCTTAACCTAGTGAACATAACATGTTTCCTATCCAAATCTCTAGTCTAACTTAAGTGATACACTTATGACATCACTTCTTCAAGTATATAACAAGTTTGATACTCAAAGTATCACCTCCTTAATTTTCCAAACCTTCATCCCAAGTTCTACAACAAACAACCAAGCAAGCATCCAAACATCCAAACAAAAGCGATACTAGCCTATTCAACCATTTCAAACATAGCAACCAAAAACCTAAATCTAAGTGGAATTTCTACCTAAGGAAAATGCTAGGCTAATATGTAGATAGAGTAAAAAAGAATTGACTATATAATACTTTGTCTACATGCATATCATATGCAATGTAAACTCTGCACCTTTAATCGCTATACCAAAATAGTTTCTTTGAATAGACTGTCTCTCTTCAATCCAAGAGATGATTGAAAAGATTCTATCTACTCCTCACTCAAAGTCATATTTAAACCCTTTAAATTTCCATTTTCATAAAATTGCTTCCGCATCCCTTATGCCTACTAGCCATAATACTCTTTCTTTAATCCTTACAAATAAATTTTCTTTAATTATCAAGGAACACTCAAATTCACACCATTCAGTGGTACTTCCTTATTTTACATGGTATTCATTTAATACAGTACATCTTTTTTAATTCCCTAAATTAGGTTTATCTCAATAACTCAAAATTGAGATCCTTTATCTACACAAACTAGATATACTTCTCATAATACTATCACTACCAATCCAATTTGGAATGACCTTCACAGACAAAGGTCGCATCTCTAAACAATTCTTTATTCCTATCAAATCATACTTATACACAATTCCAAGTGATTATTTCCGTTCATCAATAATATTAACTCATATGAACTTAACATCCATCCGTATTTGAGTATTTCTACATCCTCATCCATCATACCACGGTAAGTATCCTATTGTAATCTTGGTACCAAACCTAATCCCGAATACCATTTAAAATCAAAAGTTCAAGCTCGATATCCTTCAAAACCAAAATCCATGCTCAAATCATTCTTAATAATAACCAGTGATTGGTCTCTTTCCTCACATATCATTTTACTAACTTACTTTTCTTCCATACAATTGACAAGACAACTCAACATGGATGGCATCTTGCCATATAAATCAAATTGACATAATACTAAGAAATTATGGTAAAATCATACCTAAAACATATTTAGGAACATCGGAATAAGGGATGATGCCCTAGCATAGAGAACATATCATCAACTGATGTCACCTTCAATCCAAATCTTATACTTGCAGCTTTAACCATCAGTTAAGTATCGACATACAACTATCATCGTCGAAAATAAATACAACAAGATGACAATCACTTGCTTAGAGAACAACATCCATCTAAGGCACCTAACATAATTGGTGAAACGTTCCTTGAAACATTAGGTCAACGACATCCATCTCCCAATAAATTCAAACCACCTACAAAACAACACATGCGGTGTAACGTTGCGTGCAATGTTGGACCGACGACACCCATCCACGGATCAATTCAAATAATCTATCTTTATTAAAATATCAAACTATACAACATTTTAAATATCATTTTTTCCTTCTTCGACTAGTACTATAATGACACATAACAAAAGAATCCGAATGTCAATTATTTCAATTTCAGCACTATAAACCGATCACAGAATCAAATCACATAGTGGCATCATTGGGTCGCTTGGACCCTATTCTAAAATAAACTCTATGCCCTTCAACAAAATTCTTCATCCACATGTAACAACTTTTTCATATAGTTTAAGAGGACAATCAACCACATATGACCCACTCAAATTGAATGGAAAGGCAGATAGTTAGGGAAAAAGAAGAAGGAAGAAAGAAGAAAACTAAACAACACAGAATCTCACAACAGAATTAATATTCTATAAAAAAACAGATCTTTAAAAATGGGAACAACTATAATATATATACACACACACATCAATCAAAGTATACTAACCTATTTCAGCCCGGATAATTATAACAGCCTGTCCTTACAACTGCTGATAAATACAACCAACAGATAACAAGCAGAACACAAAGAAATACGTAGATACGTCTTGGACGTCTAGCTCGTCTTTTGAGGTCCAATGCATCCAAAGCATCGGTCTGACCTAAGCATTGAAAGGAAAGAACGTCCGGATCAGTCTGGTAAACCAGCGTGAGAAAACACACCCAGTTGTATTTTTAAAGTTATCAAACTCTTTCCAAAATAAAAGTATCTCGTAAGACCACACCGCACATAAACAGGACGGGTTTTCACCTTACGATAACCAAAACATTTTCTATCGAAAATCTAGTGATATTATAATAATGTCTAGGGGTCAAAGTAAAATATGAATATAGCTGAAATGCTTGCATCTCACATTTCAACATAGTTGGGCACAACTATGTCCGTACGACGCTTATCGGAGAATTGATTCCACATAATGACTGGGCTTCTGCGGGACCGCTCGTCATGATGCATCTCTAGATAAAATAACACTGAGGACCCCACTAGAATCCCCTACCAACATAGGACCGACCTACCACTTGACTAGTAGTACCGAATATGGTCACCCCTTGGTTAATGGGCCTCGAAGTATACAATTTAGAGATAATATCGACACTAGATAGAGATGATCATACCCTAATTGGGAGTGACCCACTTAGCCCTGCTGCATCTCCCCTGTTTTAGTCATTCCCGGTTGATGAAGCTTGAGGCTACATTTTTTCTTTTATATAGCACTTCCCACTTGGAATGCTAACATTGCCCTCCAGGCAACATTGCAATGCCAGCATTCATCCATACAAGTCATTCAGGAGATGAACAAACCGAAGGCACTACTTCTACTACATCCATTTTGGAATCACCCTCAGGATTAGTTTTAAGTAGCACTTGCACTTCAAAGAGCTCCGTCTTCAATTCCATCATCTTCAAGATATCTTTACTTCGAAAGGCTTGAGTTGGATCGAAGTGGTTTTCAGATAACATATCCGAACCCGGTCTCTTCGAAACAACTTTCGATAGTTTCCGGTAAACTTAACTCCGATTCTTGAGGAAATAAACAGTCAAAGATAAGAGCGGAGATCACCTCCTAACCGTTAGTGGATGGATTTCCTTATCGTTTGTGCTAGGAGAATGAAACGAGATTTACACGCACAGTACAACATCATCGGAGATGACTGTGCCATATAACTCACATGTTTCTCCTAGATATTTCCAAATTTACGTTTGGGTCCCTATTTGATAGTCGGTTATTTAACTATCAACAACAAACATTCAATTAGAGGTATTCCATAGGGAATACCAACATTGGTTAAGCGCATAAACAACCACTAACCTCTTTAATTAATTATTTTATTAATTAAAATCACTTTGTAAATACTTGTATTAAAATATATTTTTTACAAAGATTCATTCACAAACCCTATACTATTTTCCAATACTTGGAAAAATATCCATAAACTTGTCTCGACGGTATAAGTATATCCACAGACACTGAGAAAGATTTTATTTTATACAACCCAAAATCATTTATAAACTCCTTTTAGAAATCTTTAAAACCTCTTTATAAATCTCTTTGATAAATCTCTAAAAATCATTTATAATCTCTTTTATAAATTTCAAAACATTTATAAAACTCTTTTGTGAATTTATAAACCATTTTAATAACTCTAAAACAAATTTATAAACCCCTTTACTAAATTTATTTATTTTATAAATCCATAAACTATTTATAAAACCCTTTTTTATAAACCTATGAACCCATTTCTAAAAGTCTTTTATAACTATCTAAAATCAATTGTAAGACTCTTTTTATAAATCTCGAAAACATTTATAAATAAATAGTAATCATTTACTTCGAAACACTATTATATAATTATAATTATTAATAATAAACACTATACATAAATAATAATAATTAACTTCAAAACATCTTAAGAATAATAATTAATATTTTAAAACATTATTAAATAAAAAATAATTAATTAATCTTTACCATTATTAAAAATAATAATAATTAATTTTCAAAACATTATTAATAAATCATTATTATTAATTTCAAACCATATTTATTATTTGAATAATTAACTTTCCAAAATACTAACATATTGATAAATAACCTTAGAACAATGTTAAATATAAATAAATAATCCTTTAAAACAATATTAAATTTAAATACTCTTAAAACAATATTAAATATAAATAAATAACTTAGAAAAGGCAGATAAAAAGGTTGTAGTAAAATAGAAGTTAAATCCTTTAAAATAAAATATTTTTGAAACTCAATTTCAGATTTAAAATCATTTCCTGTGTCAAAAACTAACTCCAACTCAAATGGCAATTTATAGTATTTTAAAAATACAAATTTGAGGTCAATAGTTACCCAACATTTAACTAATATCGATATTGATTTTCTATCACTGCAGGGTTTAAGTTTTGAACATATAATAATGTCATAATCAATAGAGCCACCAATCAGGTTTAATATCTAATAATTCATATGACAGGAATATTATTGAAATTAAAATCAATAATGGTGAGGAATCCTGTTGGATCACTCGACCTTGTCCCCTTTCAACACAAATAGTATATAATCATATAATATAGGTCATCTGCTACTAGGTGGGTATATATAAAAGGTCATCCGCTCTAGGGGTGGAAATAAAACCAAACCAACTAATAAAACAGTAAATCATCCAAACATCAAATCGACAATTTTTATCAACTATATAACATAATGGTTAACCAAAAAGGTGAGTTTAACTTACCGAAATTCCTCTTGTCGCCAAAGTGTTCTTGTTCCATCCGAATTTGAACGACATTCGAATGCAGCGTAAAATTCGACTAGCTCCAAACGTCACCAATCTAATTTCAAAACGTAGTATTTGTTGTTACGTTTGTAACACAAAAATCCGCATTCAAATCCTACCTAATATGGATTAGATATTGCATATAAGATTTCGAGTTAAATAATAAATTAAATTTACTAATCACCATCATTAAAAGAATTAATTAACCTCAATTAGCAAATCACTCTCTTATCACTCTCTCGTTCGAACCATATCAGGAGCCAGCTTTACCTCGTTGCCGCCACCACCTTGGTATCCAACCGCCGATGCGTCGCTCCCATTGGTAGCCCCACCCACCACGTCTCGAACGCCACCAGCCTCATCCAATAACTCGCCTTCGTCACCATGCAAGAACCCAAAACCCATTGTCGTTTATCTGCCTATTTCAGCCACCATCGTCCAAGTTACACATTCGCACCACTGCCAAATGGAAGCTCTCGCCTTCCTCGACCTTTCTTCTTCAGGGACCCTCACCCCTAGATCACCCATGCCGCCACAATCACCCAAAATTCATAATCGAACTGCCCACGAACGGAGCTCCTCCCTGACCAGCATGTGCCTCCATAGCTCAATCCCACCGCATATTAGCTTCATTTTATCATCACGAATGATTCTCTAGTTGTTGAGTTCGCCTGATAACGTCGATAATGGTTCCGATGATCGAGAGCCGTAGGACAATGGGAGATGAAATTAAAAAAAAGGGCAAACTCGCCTCAGGTTTGAACGCGATTTAATAGGGGAAAAAGTATGGTTAAAGACATGCAGGATATGGGTTTGAAAGGATAAAGTATGAAGGTATGGAATTAAAGTGGGGTATATATGTTTTATATTATAATATCTTGCCTAAACACACCGAAAAACCTCGAACTCCCAACGAGGCGTGCGGCCTGGCATTCTATACTAAATATCCCTACTCCAAACTCAATGGAACTATCATTGAGACCTGATTTGATCATATAAAGAAGTTAGATTTTCAAAATTGAATTATATTAATTTAAATACCTTTAATTAATTTCTACGCATTTTGAACTTGCATGACCAAATGATATGTCCAATCGTTACAAAATTCGACGGCATATAACATTTTTAATGTTACGGATCCAACGAAACTGGTTTTGTCGAAATCCGAAATCATGCCCTAGAAGGCTATTTTCACTATTAATTAAAACAATTATTATAAAATAAGTTTTATCGCTTTTAAATTCCAATTCAAAAGTTTACTATCTTTATTCTTAACCAAATAGAATTTTAAGTCAACTTCCGAAATCATTTTCGTTCACATAAAATTCAAGATTTAATTATTTAAACAAATTAAAATATTTAAATAACCATTATATTTGAAATTCAAGTTATTTAACTTCTAAAATTAGCCTTTTTAATATTTAAAATCAATTAAATATTAAAATTCAATGACCGAAATCCAGGGTCATTACACCACATCTCCAAAATATTTTAAATCAACTGGTTAACGGGGTCTAGTCGATTGAAATTCCAATACCACTTATGCCTCTTTCATTAACCAGCATTTTGAATGAAATTCTATTCCAACTAGATCTTCAAAAACTCTCTAATATCAATAAGTATAACTTAGGCCTAAATCTTCTTCATATGAATTTTAACCCATTTATCTGTCAGGCAAGCATTTCTTCTCTATTTTGCTTCAACACAATAATTTTGTTTACTTTTCTCTTTCTAACATAACTATAACCTTTCTTTCACTAACTCAGAAATTCTCTTATCCAAAAGCCAACTCTCATTGAGAGTTATGTGACTAAGTGGTATATCCTTGGATCTTTCAAATTTTATTTATTAGAGAGAAAGTTTTATATCCTCTTCGAAGGCATATGAGATTTCTTTCTCCGCCTTATTTATGCGACTACCGGGATCATGACATATGACAAAATCATACCCAGTCCGCTAATCCTTATTATTATATCTCCCATTTTAAGGCTAAAAAATAGATACTAATGATGCTTCATTCATCCTTAGCATTATTTTCCAATGATAGAATGAGATCCGTTACTGAATCAATAGTTACAAGAGCATTAGAATTTACAAAATTTTATCAAATAATTTTCATTCATTAATTTGCAAATTCATTACATTTCATTTCCACAATTCTCCGAATACATCGTCAGATAAAATATACCAATTACATATATATATATATATGTATATATATATATATCCAAAAGCGACATATAAAAATGCCTTCTGGATGATCGGAGTATAAACTACCTAGATGGTTACAGTACCTGTCATTACATACATTCATCCAAAATAAAAAGCAGTTAAAATACCAAACGATGAAATTATATAATCTTTTATATAGTAGCTCACCTCCTGCAGATCTCTGGAAGCTTATTCGTATAAACCTAAAAAATCCCTACTCTCGTCCTACTCAATTCCAAATTGAGCACTTGAGAGTTTAGGGGGAAATCAAAAACTTCGGGTTAGACGAAAAGTCTGACATGAATAATATTATACTATCTCAAACCAAAATGAATGCATAATGAGACCTCGCCGTTGAGTGGAACGGGTTTTCCCTTCACTACCATTAAAATCAAATCATATCTGCAACCAATATGATTAGCACATAATCGTAATATAATCATGCAATAATAGGTAAAATGAATAGTACGACAATCGTTAAGGTCAATAGGTTACACAATCCCATAATTACCTAATAAAAAACAGTCTATGGCATAGTTTTTCTAGGGTCACTATGAACCTATTTTAGTTTCTCAAGCCAACTAAAAACCTATCAGCTAGTTTGATTAGGATTTACCAAATAATTTAACGGTCTTCTAATACAATAAGAAGAAATTTCAATGGTCTCACTAGATCAGTAGGAGAATATAACAACAGTCTCTTAAAAATGGTAGGAGAAGGGATTAACTGTCTCCTAAAATGGTAGGAGAAAATACAAGAGAGCTACTAACTAGGAGAAGGTTTACCATATAATTCAACAATCTTCTAAAGAAATAATAGCTGTCTCCAAAATATTGAAGGAGAAAATAATAGATGTCTCCTAAATACTATAGAAGAAAGGTGAGCTACAAACTATGAGTTCCTTTGGTTGCGTAATCTTCAAAATTGAGCTCCTAAAGCAGCAAACCCCTACACATTTGAATCCACGGACTTGACCGATCGAGGGCTTATGTGACGACCGCCCATGACCCCTGCACTGAACCTAGAGATAGTGCGCTGTAAAGTGTGCCAGGCGACCATGGACGATTGTCAGGGTAAATTAAAACAACAGGATCTATCGTATTACTCACAGCGCATGGACAAAATACAATAGAACATATATATAGTGAAACTTCACGGAATAGAATCTCATCAATAAAACTTCATAATAGTTGAATACAGACATTAGAATAGTCAATACAACAAGCCTCACTACATAACACTCAGAGAAAATACAAACAGCGGAACACCCAGTACATATAATAAGAAGATAATATGCAACCCTCCAGCTCGTCTTCGATATCAACACCATGGAAAGCAAGAACAACACCTGTCACTTGCTACCTAGTCTGCCCGTCCCAAAAATGGACGAACAGCCCTAGGCAATAAGAGTTAAAACATAAAGCCTTGAGTCAGACAATAGTCTTAGTGAGCGGTAAATTAACTAACAACATACCAAAAGAGCATAAAGGAAAAAGGAATAGGAATACAACCCTCCCACTCCACCTCTTTCTACAGTGATAGCCCCCAAACACACACTAAGCAGAAGCAAACATAGCAGAGCATACAATTTAAAGTAAAGCAATTGTCACTCGAGTCATGGGCGATGTTTTCCAAGAACAAACCCCCAAGGCCTAAACCAAGATCAGATAAGCACCCAGAAAACACTGCTGTTTGCGCCAAAAATGGTCACAAACCCCAAGTATTGTGAAAGCACCAGTGTATGAATATAAATCAGCAATATTCAAACACAAATATCAAATCTAAGTAAACAACAAACAGCAATCCAGGAATAATGAACAGTGACACACGATTTATAGTGGTTCGGCTATCTCCGGCCTACGTCCACTCCAAGGTTTTTATGGTTTTATTGCTTGATGTTTGAAGATTACAATTTCCTACTGCGTAGTACAACAGACTTTATGATTATAATCTGAATCTAAGGCAGCAATGGTGATCTGGAGTAAATCTGGCAGAGTCTGGGCGCTCTTTAGTTCTCCAAATTATCCGACCCCTTATCTGAATGACCAGGGGCTCTATTTATAGGTGTAGGAGGCTGATATTTCGCCTAAATTGAAGGGAGACCAGTTCTGGTACGTGAGGGGGCCCACATGCCCGCTTTCTGGAAATCCGGGCCCACTTTGGGATCGATTCGAAGCAACGTTCGAATCGATCAAGAAATTGTCCAATCGAGTTGAAATTTGGTGTGAACATCCTTCAACATGTGCTCAAGCTACTGTGAAAATTTCATAGCATTTGGACTTGTAGATCTCGAGTTATGATCGATTCAAGGTCGCTTTTCTGGTTGTAGTGCTCCGTTCGAATCGATTACGTTCGAATCGATTGCTTCGAATCGATCCAAGCGTGCGCTCCTGTGATGACGTGGAGCGCCTCCTTCGTATCGATCCGACTTCTATGCCGAGTTGACTGGGTCGACTCCATGATTTTAGCCGCTTCCTCTTGGTTTCGAGGTAATGGATTCGAAGCCATGCTTCTTCGAATCGATCGAATGGATGTTCGTTCGAATCGATCAAAGAAAGTATTGATCGATTCGAAGTTGTTTCCACAGGGTCGATTCGAAGTACTACAGTCGGATGGATTCAAAGCAGGGTCGCTAGATGGATTTGAAGGACTTCCACCCGAGGGATACGAAGTGGAGTAGCTTCATGGATTCGAAGGAACTCAACTTGATGGATACAAACCAGATGTGTGTGAGGTCTCTGCCATTCTGATTGATGCGGAGGCGATGGATTCGAACATAGCTACTGCCGATGGATACGAAGACGTTGGTGCGAAGTCCATGGATTCGAACCAAGGCGTGATGATGGATACGAAGATAATGCCACTTCCTCCAATTTGCATCGATCATATCTTGATCACACGAACTCGGATTAACCTGAAATTTGAAATGTAGCCTTCTCTAGCATTGATCAACATCCCCAATCGATTCCGTCCCGATCGGAGCCCGGTCAGATTTTGACGTCATCCATTGCAGCCTTGTTTCCAATCGAACTCCAATCCTGATATCCATCATTTTTTGCCAACTTGTTGATATTCCGGCCTTGACCAAAAGGTGGGATAACATTTGCCCCCCAAAACAAGCCTTATGATAATAAGGCGTGTTTTGAATAATTCCGTATCCGATATCCAAAGTTCATAGCCAATTCCATCCCCAAACTCGAAGACTGGGTTATTAGTCCATCCTTATCCAACAACCGAATCCAAGACCTATCCGGGTCGATATCCAAATCCGTAACCTCTCTGGGCTCTTGCCAAGCGCAATCCACACCTGACGACCGTGGTCCAGTGTCCCTGGACGTTGAGCTAACCTCTTCGGGTTCTTGCCAAGCGCAATCCACACCTGACGACCGTGGTCCAGTGTCCCTGGACGTTGAGCTAACCTCTCTGGGTTCTTGCCAAGCGCAATCCACACCTGACGACCGTGGTCCAGTGTCCCTGGACGTTAGTAGTGCCGTGGCTTATGTCCTAAGCCGAATCCTGGTCGCTCCGGACCCTTGTTGAGCATAGTCCATACTCAGCGACCTGAAATAATAATTGATAATAGGGGGCCTAAGTCCTAGGCCGAATTCTGGTCACTCCGGACCCTTGCCGAGCATAGTCCATACTCGACGACCTGAATGAGCCAATCTACCACGTTCGGGCAAAAAGACTCACCCCTTGCCAGGCGTAATCCACACCCGGCGACCGTTTATCAAAAACCAAAAAGAATCCAATCAAGATCCAATCCAAAATCCAAATCAGATCGGAAAAACAGAAATCCATATCAAAAATCAAAACCATCATCCAAAACGGAGAACAATCATCCGAATGAATGCCAAAACCAGAGAAACGAGCAAAATCAGGAGTTCAATCCAAACTCCAAAAACCAAACCAGAAAAATAAGTGTCCAATCCAAAAACAAAAGAAAACAGATTTCGCAAACCATGGCTTCGCATTTTATCATCATTCAGAGCATGCCTAGGGGCTATCTCCGTCCCCATACATGTGTAAATGACTCGGTTGCTTGCCAACGGTTTGTTACTTATTCCATATTAACATGGTCAATGGATGACCAATCGACCATCATTCCTGGGCCTCGCACCATCATGGCTCGAGGTAGGCGGTGGTTGCTCCTGCTCCACCGCTGCATTCCGCACCCCAACATACTGCCTCAACTGTCCATTCCTCAC
This sequence comes from Allium fistulosum, assembly GCA_030737815.1. Taxonomy (NCBI): domain Eukaryota; kingdom Viridiplantae; phylum Streptophyta; class Magnoliopsida; order Asparagales; family Amaryllidaceae; genus Allium; species Allium fistulosum. The sequence continues at coordinate 16,561,341 of JASFAW010000014.1, forward strand.
ATGCTCCTCAATTATGTCCTTTAAGTGCCTGCAGCTGTTGGTATCATGCCCGTCCAGATCGTGGAAGACACAGTGCCTTCCTGATGCCCTTTCCCGTTCAGATGGCTCTCTTCTAGCCGGCCTTCGGTAAGGAAGGCGATTCCGAGTTTCCAAGTAAATCCGCTCCAGCGTCTCATTCAATTCTGTGTATGTGGAGAACTTTGGATCTTTCCATCGCTTCCTAGCTTTTTCAGAATTTTCGTCCAGCTTCCTTTTTCCTTTATCTTTATCCGAGCTTCCGTCGGATGGTCCTCCATCCCCGGTCACATTCACCTCTTTTAGCTTTAAGTCCATACATGCATCTTCTTGCCGAAGAAATCTTTCAGCTTCGTGAAAGAATTCCCCAAGATCCAGTGGTGGGTCTCGTACTAAAGATACCTTAAAATCTGAATCCTCTCTGACTCCCGACACTACCGCCATCAAAACCATCGTTGGATCCGGCCGATCCACCGAAGAAACCGCCGCATTAAATCGAGTTAAAAATGCTCTAAGCGATTCATCCGTTCTTTGCTTTACCGATGTTAACGTCATCACGTTCTTAGGTCTTTTGATATGAACCCGAAACTGTCCCAAAAACCTGTCCACCAATTCCCTCCAATTCCTGATAGATCCTTCCTCCAGCTGCCTAAACCACATTGCCGCTAGGTCTGTCAAGTATAAAGGGAAACATCTGGCCATCACTTCCTCCGATGCCCCCAGCACTTCCATGTGTCTAGTGTATCTCATCAAGTGATCAGTCGGGTCAGCCTTTCCATTATATACTTCCACGCTAGGTAACTTGAACTTAGGTGGATTCTGAGCCATCCTGATTTCCCGAGCGAACGGACTCCTGTTCACTCCTTCCAAGTCTCTATTGATCGAACCTCCACGCATAGTCTTCCTAATGATTTCCATTAATCCAGCATTGCCTGTTAGGTGTTGGCCCCCATGCTCCCGAGGGAACTCCGGCACATATTCTTCATGTGGCTCATTAGCCGCAACGTTGGCTCTAGCCTGCTGAACTCCTTCCAAAGGTCCTTCTGCGTTGGATCTTGTGGGCCTGCCCCCAAGCCCTTGTTGATTGCCTTCCGGTTCTGTATTCTGTCCTCCATTGGGTTCCGCAACCCTAGTTCCTTGTTCTACATTTTCAGTCGCTGTAGTTGGTCCAAGGTTCTGTGTTCCTGCAGCTCTCATCTGCTCGTAGAAAGTCTGCATCATATCCTGTTGACTCTTCAACAACCTCTCATGCAACGAATTTGCCATAGCTTCCATTTCGTCTTTGGTAATGTAAATCGAAGCTTGTCCTTCTCCAGCTCCGGAGGATGCCTCTTGACTTCCTCCCTGTTGGCTTCTCTCAGCTCTTTGCCTTATTTGTCGAGTCATTGTTGAGTCAATCTGAATCCTTCAAACTTTCAAATCTAAACTTTGAATCTGGTGTAGCGGGTGCTAGTTCTTCTCAGTGAAAGCACCAAAGTGTTTGCACCAAAAATGGTCACAAACCCCAAGTATTGTGAAAGCACCAGTGTATGAATATAAATCAGCAATATTCAAACACAAATATCAAATCTAAGTAAACAACAAACAGCAATCCAGGAATAATGAACAGTGACACACGATTTATAGTGGTTCGGCTATCTCCGGCCTACGTCCACTCCAAGGTTTTTATGGTTTTATTGCTTGATGTTTGAAGATTACAATTTCCTACTGCGTAGTACAACAGACTTTATGATTATAATCTGAATCTAAGGCAGCAATGGTGATCTGGAGTAAATCTGGCAGAGTCTGGGCGCTCTTTAGTTCTCCAAATTATCCGACCCCTTTTCTAAATGACCAGGGGCTCTATTTATAGGTGTAGGAGGCTGATATTTCGCCTAAATTGAAGGGAGACCAGTTTTGGAACGTGAGGGGGCCCACATGCCCGCTTTCTGGAAATCCGGGCCCACTTTGGGATCGATTCGAAGCAACGTTCGAATCGATCAAGAAATTGTCCAATCGAGTTGAAATTTGGTGTGAACATTCTTCAACATGTGCTCAAGCTACTGTGAAAATTTCATAGCATTTGGACTTGTAGATCTCGAGTTATGATCGATTCAAGGTCGCTTTTCTGGTTGTAGTGCTCCGTTCGAATCGATTACGTTCGAATCGATTGCTTCGAATCGATCCAAGCGTGCGCTCCTGTGATGACGTGGAGCGCCTCCTTCGTATCGATCCGACTTCTATGCTGAGTTGACTGGGTCGACTCCATGATTTTAGCCGCTTCCTCTTGGTTTCGAGGTAATGGATTCGAAGCCATGCTTCTTCGAATCGATCGAATGGATGTTCGTTCGAATCGATCAAAGAAAGTATTGATCGATTCGAAGTTGTTTCCATAGGGTCGATTCGAAGTACTACAGTCGGATGGATTCGAAGCAGGGTCGCTAGATGGATTCGAAGGACTTCCACCCGAGGGATACGAAGTGGAGTAGCTTCATGGATTCGAAGGAACTCAACTTGATGGATACGAACCAGATGTGTGTGAGGTCTCTGCCATTCTGATTGATGCGGAGGCGATGGATTCAAACATAGCTACTGCCGATGGATACGAAGATGTTGGTGCGAAGTCCATGGATTCGAACCGAGGCGTGATGATGGATACGAAGATAAGGCCACTTCCTCCAATTTGCATCGATCATATCTTGATCACACGAACTCGGATTAACCTGAAATTTGAAATGTAGCCTTCTCTAGCATTGATCAACATCCCCAATCGATTCCGTCCCGATCGGAGCCCGGTCAGATTTTGACGTCATCCATTGCAGCCTTGTTTCCAATCGAACTCCAATCCTGATATCCATCATTTCTTGCCAACTTGTTGATATTCCGGCCTTGACCAAAAGGTGGGATAACAACTGCTCTTGAGACCGAATGACGATACAACCAAACATCCATGACTCTGGCTATCACTGTTATCATTGCTTCGATATCATCGTTAATTGAATGACCGGCTCATTCTTTCATCCGTCCGTCTAGGGCTAATGGAAACCCCGGTTCTAGACATTACTCCCGCACGTCATCGTGACCCGTGCCTAGGACTATCGAATCTGCCCAGAGTACTTGACTACCAATCAGTAGCCTTCAGGGACTATCGAATCTGTCCAACGTACTCTTGCTTTGAGCATGCTAGAACCTTCAACAACGATGAGATCTCAGCCTCCTAGTCATCCTCCTCGACGACTATTTCCATACTAGCTCAAGCGCCTCTCGAGCAAACCATTATCCTCAACTCGAACCATTTCACCGAGTTATCAACATGCTTGGAATGATCCCGTCTGGATTAGACCAAGACTATCTCATATCTCATATCATGCTTCACCTCATCATCATCATAGCAAAGCCTCATCTCAACATCATCATCGAATCTATCCATATAAGCTTCCTCATCCGCTACATATGCCACGAGCAGCTTTTCCAATTCAAGAGCCTTTCCCTTAGCTTTTGAATCATCTTCGGTCTAAATCAAATCATCAATCATCTAATTCATAGCAATCAATCAAGTCAAACATTAATCCAAGCAATCAAGCATTCAAATATGATATAGATAGACAATATTAACAATAATGGCAATTTCATAAATAAAGAGTCTAAAGTCTAACAAGCATGAAAACATGAGAAATGTCTCTATAAACATGATGAATGAACTTGCATAGGTTATCATGTAGTAAAATGGATGTCAAATCATCATGAACAATGGATCTATATGAATCTATTCTTAGGTTTACAAAAATGCATGGAAATCACTACTTTAACACAAAATCAAGCCAACGATCCGATATACTCCTTTGGATCCGTGTGAGAGATAATCACCACTCACCAAATCACCTAAACACCTTAAAAGAAACCCACTTCAGATCTGGACAGCGAAGGATCTAACTTGATCTATCACCAATCCGCTTCAAACGATGAAATCTCTCTTCGAAGAATGTAGATCTTCAATCTAAGCTCTTCGATGTTTGATTTGATCTTTGATTTGGATGGAAGGAATCACTAGATTAGAGTGGAGAAAAGAAGTGAAGAAGTGTAGAAGTCGAGCTCTCAAAATGCCAGCACTTCGTCGCTTTAAAAATTCGCATCTCAAAAATGAAGATAACCCGTGTATTTATAGGCAGATTTTAGGTTGTCCGCCCCTTAAGTCATCGCCGACTTAATTCTCCCTCCGACCTACGACCTAGCAAAATTGCCGACCTAAAAACCCACGCGACTTAACAACTCACGACCTAACTTATATGCACGACTTAACAGGGTCTCCGACCTAACACATGCGCAGCTTAACACATGCCGGGTTAACACTTTCGACCTACGACTTATCACATGTGCGCGACTCACGACTTACGGCCTAACTGCATACGACTTAACTCATGCGCGCGACTTAACTATGGCCGACCTAACAAATCTACAATCTAACGTACGCGCGACTTAACATGATACGACCTAACGACTTTAGGTCATCTCCGACTTAACTAAACGCACTTAACGACCTAACTCCACACAGGGTCTCAACGACTTACGACTTAACTCCCTTAAGTCGCTCGAACGACTTAACTTTCTTAAGTCATTATCTCTCCCATTTTCATAGGTCGGTCACTTCCTTAGGTCATCAGTTTTCTTAAGTCGCCACTAAAGCTGCGACCTAACTTCTTAGGTCATTAACTACTTAGGTCGTCTACGACTTAAGACCTAACGAATCTGAATGAAAATTGCAAACGTACTCTAAGTCGCATACGACCTACGTCATACCCTAGGTCGTCCATGACTTACCGCTCTAAGTCGCTCACAACTTACCACACACCTTAGGTCGCTCACGACCTAAGACTTGTTCAAATTTCTGCCCGAACTTAATGAAGACTTTTCGACACTAAAAATCCCAGATTTTTATGAACTTTTCGATCCTTAAAAATACGGGTCGTTACATTCTCTCCCCCTTAGGAATTTTGCCCCCGAAATTCCAAACAAACAAGAGCAATCGAAGATTATTCTGCATGCCTATCATCCATAGCAATCAACAAACCATGCATCCAATTCTAGCCTAGCATGCAGAATTCTAAAATTAGAACAAGTTACAATGTTGTTAGATGACACGACACCTTAGGGCCATACCTTGAAGAGTTCAGGATGAGCTTCCTTCATCCTCTCTTCCTCCTCCCATGTACAGTCGTTATCATCATCACTCCATTGTATCTTGAGCAACTTAACTACCTTCCTCCTAAGCTATTTTGTGTCGGTCTCCACAACACGAAGCGGCTTACGAGGTCTCTTATCGACTGGATCAACTACCAAATCTTCACAGCTATCAGCAGAAACCACTGTATTCGAGTCGTGCACATACTTCCGTAGATACGATACATGAAAAACATTGTGCACACTCGACATCTTTTCTGGTAACTCCAATCTGTAAGCGAGCTTTCCAATTCGCTCGATGATCGGGAATGGTCCAACAAATCTCGGAGTCAATTTTCCTTTCTTCCCGAATCGAATAACATTCTTCAGTGGAGAAATCTTCACAAAAACCATATTACCTACGTCGAATTCCAAATCCTTATGACGCTTATCGGCATAACTCTTCTGATGGTCTTGGGCTGCCTTCATTCGCTGCCGAATGATCTTTATACAATCCGAAGTCTGTCGAATCATCTCTGGCCCAAGTATCAGCTTTTCTCCGGTCTCTAACCAACATGTCGGAGAGTTACACGGTCTTCCATACAATGCCTCATACGGTGCCATACCAATGCTCGACTGGTAACTGTTGTTATATGAAAATTCCACCAGATGAAGGTGATCTTCCCATGATCCTCCTAAATCCAAAACACAAGCTCTAAGGAGATCTTCCAAAACTCGGTTGACTCTCTCAGTCTGACCATATGTTTGGAGGTGATAAGCTGTACTCAAACACAACTCGGTTCCCAAAACTTCCTGGAAGCTCTTCCAAAATCCACTAGTGAACAATGGGTCTCGATCGCTCACTATACTCTTCGGAATACCATGGAATCGAACAATCCACTTAACATACAACTCAGCCAACTTTGATGCAGTCCTTGTCGGTCGAACAGGAATGAATCTTGCACTCTTAGTCAGACGATCTACGATGACCCAAATCCCTTCATTTCCCGCTCTTGTTCTAGGTAACCCATCAATAAAATCCATCGATATTTGCTCCCACTTCCATGTAGGAACTTCTAATGGCTGAAGCAATCCACTTGGCTTCTTCTGTTCGGCTTTTACCAACTGGAAGTTCATGCACTTGGAAATAAAATTTCCAACATCCTTCTTCATACCTTCCCAGTAATAGGTTCTCTTCATATCCCGATACATCTTATTTCCACCTGGATGAATGGTCAACTTCGAGTGATGACTTTCCTTCAGAACTTCACTCCTCAATTCATCTATATCGGGCACAACTAGTCGTCCTTGCTTCCGAAGCCAACCCTCTCGATCGACTTCGAATCCTTTATCCTTTTCTGGGTCCAATCCAGATTCCAATTCACGGATAATCTTGACAAGCTTATCGTCTCGCTTTTGGCTCTTGCCAATCCTTTCCACAAGAGTCGGTCTTATCGATAAGTTTGCCAACATCTCAGGTTCCAATTCGCATCTAGGACTGAAGTCAAATCCAGCTAAATACTCGAGATTCTTCCATTCTGAAAACATGGCTCCCAATCCCGCATGTCTTCGACTTAACGCATCTGCCACTGCGTTACCCTTTCCCGGAGTATAGGCTATACCAAAATCATATGATACCAAAAACTCTAACCATCGTTGCTGCCGAAGATTCAAATCCTTTTGGGAGAAAAGATACTTCAACGACTTATGATCTGTAAACAACTCGAATCGAACTCCCAATAGGTAATGTCTCCACATCTTCAGAGCAAAAACAATCGCCGCTAACTCCAAATCATGAGTCGGGTAATTCCTTTCATGCGGCTTCAGTTGTCGACTTGCATACGCAACAACTTTATCCTTCTGCATCAGCACTACTCCAAGTCCAGTACCACATGCGTCGGTGTAAACCACCATCTCATCATTCCCACTTGGAATAGTCAAAACAGGAGCGCTTGTCAATCGCTCTTTCAGGATTCTGAAAGCTTGCTCACACTTATCATCCCATCTGAACACTAGGTTCTTCTTCGTCAATCCTGTTAACGGTGCAGCTACCTTGGAGAAGTCTTTGATAAACCGTCGATAATATCCTGCTAATCCAAGAAAACTTCTCACATCAGATGCATTCTTAGGTCTACCCCAATCCTGGACTGCTACCACTTTAGCGGGATCAACCGCTATTCCATTTCCAGAGATAACATGGCCTAAGAACCTCACTTCACTCTTCCAGTAGTGACACTTCGAAAACTTAGCCTTCAGCTGATGTTTCCGCAAGATTTCCAAAACAATATGCAAGTGCGTCTTGTGCTCTTCTTCAGTTCTGGAATAAATCAGAATATCATCCACGAACACAAGCACGAACTTGTTCAACTGATCTCTGAACACTCTATTCATAAGATCCACAAAATATGCTGGCGCATTAGTCAATCCAAATGGCATTACCAGCCACTCAAAGAAACCGGATGGTGTTTGAAAAGCAGTCTTCGGCACACTATCCTTAGCCACTCTCAACTGGTGAAATCCCGTTGCCAAATCCATCTGAGAAAACACCTTAGCTTCGTGAAGCTGATCAAACAAGTCATCTATCCTTGGCAATGGATACTTGTTCTTCTTAGCCACTTTATTCAGCTCACGATAATCCACACACAATCTCAACAATCCATCTGCCTTGGTTGCAAACACAACTGGTGCACCCCATTCGGACACACTACGCCGAATGAATCCTTTCTGCAAAAGATCATCAACCTGCACCCTCAACTCCTTCTGTTCCCTAGGCGCCATCCGCCTAAGAGGCATCACAACAGGTCTGGCTCCTTCAACTAGATCTATACGAAACTCGATCTCTCTATGCGGCGGTAACCCTTTGACCTCGTCAAAGACATCCTCAAATCCATTAGCGATTGGCACAGATGACAGTCCATCCCGTGGAACAACCAGCGAATACATGAAGCTCATGAAGACGCCTTCTTCATGCTTACATCGTATCACAATCTTTCGCCCCTCCACATTCTCGACTGTCACCTCCAACCTTTCACAATCAACCTTTGTCGCATACTTCCTAAGCCAGTCCATACCCAAAATAATTCCGAACCCCGCAAAGTTCAGAACAAAACAATCACAAACAAAAGAGCAACCATGACTCGACACAATCAGACCACGGCATAACATACACAAACAAGACGAACCCCCAACTGGATTAGTCACAACCAATGGCCTATCAACAATATCCGGTTCCAAACCCAACCGGCCTACAAGTTCACTACAAACAAACGAATGCGATGCCCCAGTATCAAACAGAACTCTAACTGGAACACCACATATGGAAAGAGTACCTTGAACCACCACACTCTTTCTGTGACGCCCCACCTCTATACCCACGCTAACCAAGAACACTACGAGGTAGTGTTGTCAATTAGCACGGAGAATAAGGCTGTTGAGGAGCGACCATCCGTGTAACTTCTTTGTGCGAGCACCGATATGTCAGATAGAATAGAATGCATATCTTTTAAAGAGGAAATCCGACATACCGATACAAACACAAAGCTATCACACGGTGGCTATATATAATCTTCGGAAACAAATATAGAAATAAACATAACATAAATCAGTCACAGACATCCATATCACAAGGCGGAAGAAGATATGAATAAATATACAACACATGAAAGTGTACATCAGAGTAGTGGTCAGAAAGATCCACGATAATACAAAAGAATAGCATCACGTGCTATACAAAAGAATAAGTACACAACATAGAGTCTATATCTCAAATGTGTACATCCAAAAACTACAATCTATGTAGTTAGCCAAAAGTCAGAATAGTCCTGAAGAGAAGTCAAGCAGAAGCACCTGTAACATCTCGGTCTGACCCGAGTATTATTTATAAGAAAATAATAAACGGATCAGTCTAGCTATAAATATCAGATAAAGTGATATAGAATAAGAGATATGACAAAAACGTATCATAACCATAATACCGTACTGTGATAAGTACGTAATTGAAAATCAACTAGAGATTAATCAATATCACAAGAATCTTCTCAAAGATTAAAAGAATGTCATATTCTTAATTTAATTCACCAAACCACAGTAAATGACACACATATCAATGCCAACTGAAAAAGGTGGTGAAACATAAATCCCAGAAATCAACACACGAAATCTAGAAATCACAAAAAAGGGGGAAGTCCGAGCACACGGACGAGAAGCTATCTCATGGAAGCTATCCATTTAATTTTCCGAACACACGGATGGCCCGAAGGCAAGTCCGAACACACGGACGAGAAAGGCAAGTCCGAACACACGGACGAGAAAGGCAAGTCCGAACACACGGACGAGAAAGGCAAGTCCGAACACACGGACGAGAAAGGCAGGTCCGAACACACGGACGAGAAAGGCAGGTCCGAACACACAGACGAGAAAGGCAGGTCCGAACACACGGACGAGAAAGGAAGGTCCGAACACACGGACGAGAAAGGCAGGTCCGAACACACGGACGAGAAAGGCAGGTCCGAACACACGGACGAGAAAGGCAAGTCCGAACACACGGACGAGAGACATCGCACATTGCTAGTCTAAATCATAAAAATGATCGTCATCGATCATAAAGAAGTGTCGATTACACTAAGCTAGTAAATATAAGAGTTTAGCTTCATGTCCCATAACCACTTGCTTAACTCAAATATTTACGGACAGATTGTAGATCTGCACTAGGAAATTGTCACAAGAGTTTCAATATATGTGAATCGAAATCACACCAATGAGGTATAGACTAACCTTGAAGATAAAGAGATATGTGTGAATCGAAATCACACAAATGGTGTCTAGTCTAACCTCGCAAACAAAGAGACATCGCTCAATCGCTAGTCTAAATCACAAGAATGATCATCATGATCATAAGGAAGTGTCGATTACACTAAGCTAGTAAATATAAGAGTTTAGCTTCATGTCCCATAACCACTTGCTTAACTAAAATATTTACGAACAAATTGTAGATCTGCACTAGAAAATTGTCACAAGAGTTTCAATCGAACAAGTCCATAAATTAACCGACGAAGTAAACGCAAGCGTTTCATACCACTTGTTTTGCTAAGCCGTTTAATTAGATTTTCTCATACGAATGAGGTAAAGGTTTGTATATACTAATAGGTTGGAAAACGGTTTTAAGAAACGAGCTTTGATATTGAAAATAGAGTTGAAATCGTTTTAATGAAAGAGTTTTGATATTTAATACTAGTATAGAAAACCTTTATATTTTGAAGTGATAAATCATAGAAGTGATTGTAGAAACAATCAAGCATTAAAATTCACATTCGAAGACGTGAATAAAATCCAAGAAATCAATTCCCAAAACCATCAAAGTAAGAAGTTCTGTTGAATGTTTTTCGGATAAGATTGCCTACGCAGAGGTGTACAAATAGGAGACCACATGAATCGATTAAAGTTGGAAATTCAAACAAATAAGCAATATAGGAAAAACTGGCAAATAGGAGCAGGTCGGTCAACCGGACTCCCTGAGTCGGCTGACCGGACCAGAGACAGAAGTGCTCGGGTAGCAGGTCGGTCGACCGGACCCTGAGGTCGGTCGGCCGAAGCCTGTAACCTGCACTTCCAAACAGAGGCAGGGAGATGCTAGAGTAGCAGGTCGGTCGACCGGACACTGAGGTCGGTCGACCGGAGCCTGTTTCCAGCACTCCCATGCCAATCAAATGAATACCAATTCCTTCCGAAATGCAATCGGTCGAGCAACGGCGCTAAGGGTTTACGCCAATCGACTACCCGGCCATATACGCTCTTCGATTCATCACCAAAAACATGATCAAAACATCAAAGTTAGGATTTTCAAAGAATTGAACTCAAAACACTAAAAATTGGAATATTTACCAAATCAATCCAAACCAAAAGCAATTTCACAAGAATAAGTGTTAGGAATTCATACCTAACAATCGAAGATAAATATAGATTAAGATGTGAGATAAAAATCTCACCTTTTCACAACAGCAATGAAGAAGGAGCTTGAAAGCAAAGGGAGAATCAACCACTCTTCAACACAACCCAAAATGAGCTTGAATCTATGCTCAAAAGAGAAACATTTCCTAAATTAGATTTAGGGAATTTTCTGAAATTGAGAGGAGAACGGGTTGGAGGAGATGAAGGAGATGCTTACCAATGCTTCTTCTTGAATTTTGGAGGTAGAAGCTTGAATTTGCAATTGAAGCTAGGGCTTAGGAATTTCCATTTCCAATCTCTTCCCCCATTATTCTCTTGAGCTTGAGGGTGTTAAGAAATGAGGAATGAATGAAGAGAAGTGAAGTGGAGAGGGGTAATGATATAACCAGATTTGGGCAAGTGGGCTGAATCCAAACCCAAACCCAAAGTCCAATAGAAAATAGCAAAATTCGACTTTCTCCAAACATATCGAAGCTTATACTTAAAAAGATCGCAAACGACATTTTGAACTCAATGGAGGTGGTCTCGAGTCCTAATTCGAATGTTCGCAAAAAGTAGCTTTTCGGACCAAAATCCGACGAACGACGAAATATTTAAATATAAAATCGATAAATATGCGGGTTGTTACACTTTCCTTTCTCTTCAATGGTAGGAGTACTCGAAGAAGATGGAACAGCTCCCAAAGCATAAGCTTGCACAATCTGCTTGTCCCTTCGCGGTTCTGGACAATTCTTCCTGATATGCCTCGGCTTGTCACAGTTGTGGCACTTCACCGGCACCTTCGGATTCTTGCAATCCCTAGAGAAATGGCCCTTCTGCTGACAATTGAAGCAGGTCACTTCGCCCTTCGGCTTCTTCTGGCTATCCTTACCCTTTTGTTGCTGCTGCTTCCTCTTCTTGTTTCCACCCTGCTGGGGTTTAGACTCTTCCCTGGTCATAGTAACAACAGATCCTTCCTTAGGAAACAGGTTCTCGTGCCTCAGAGCTTTCTCTACAAGCTTCTCAAATGGATCGTCCAAATGATCCACCAACTGCCTCCCAAGATAACTGTCCAAGCCTGTCACAAACTTTTCATTCTTTTGATACGAAGATTCGATATACGACCGGGCATACTTGGACAAAGCTTCAAACTCAGAAACATAGTCAAGAACCGGTCTTCCTCCTTGCTTGAGCTCCACAAACTTCTTGAATAGAACAGACTTCTGAGCTGTAGAAATGAACTTAGCTTCAAATCTAACTTGGAATTGCTCCCAAGTAATCTCTTCCTCCGGAGTATCAATGGTGATAGAGTTCCACCAATCAGAAGCTCTCCCTTGAAGCTGTCTTGATGCCAACTTCCTCTTAGTTGCATCCTCAATTCCCAAATCACCAAAAATCCTTCTACAAGCATCTATCCATCTTTGGACCTCAATAGTTGATTCTGTTCCCAAGAAAACCTTTCCTCCAAGAGCAGTGTAGTCCTTACACAGCTTAGCAAAATCCACCGGTCTTGGAGTTTGAACTTGAACTCCAACATCCACTGATGGCCCCGGAGCTGGCATCCTTCTCATGATCGAAGTCATCATAGCTTCGAACATAGCAGCATAATCAGCAGCCCCCTCAGTAGCACGACCTTCCCTAGCCGCTGGTCTCCCTCTTCGACTCATTCTCGATATCTATAAAAAGGAATGGTCAGAACATCTTGAGAAACAACTGCTTAAAGGACTCAAACTCTTCTAATCTACTATATTATATATAGTAATCATCCATCAAAATACAATTACGTCTCTCATACGTAGTTACGTTAGCGAGCGTTGGGTAAAATCGATTAACCAAAGCTCTGATACCAAATGTGACGACCGCCCATGACCCCTGCACTGAACCTAGAGATAGTGCGCTGTAAAGTGTGCCAGGCGACCATGGACGATTGTCAGGGTAAATTAAAACAACATGATCTATCGTATTACTCACAGCGCATGGACAAAATACAATAGAACATATATATAGTGAAACTTCACAGAATAGAATCTCATCAATAAAACTTCATAATAGTTGAATACAGACATCAGAATAGTCAATACAACAAGCCTCACTACATAACACTCAGAGAAAATACAAACAGCGGAACACCCAGTACATATAATAAGAAGATAATATGCAACCCTCCAGCTAGTCTTCGATATCAACACCGTGGAAAGCAAGAACAGCACCTGTCACCTGCTACCTAGTCTGCCCGTCCCAAAAATGGACGAACAGCCCAAGGCAATAAGAGTTAAAACATAAAGCCTTGAGTCAGACAACAGTCTTAGTGAGCGGTAAATTAACTAACAACATACCAAAAGAGCATAAAGGAAAAAGGAATAGGAATACAACCCTCCCACTCCACCTCTTTCTACAGTGATAGCCCCCAGACACACACTAAGCAGAAGCAAACATAGCAGAGCATACAATTTAAAGTAAAGCAATTGTCACTCGAGTCAAGGGCGATGTTTTCCAAGCACAAACCCCCAAGGCCTAAACCAAGATCAGATAAGCACCTAGAAAACACTGCTCTTGAGACCGAATGACGATACAACCAAACATCCATGACTCTGGCTATCACTGTTATCATTGCTTCGATATCATCGTTAATTGAATGACCGGCTCATTCTTTCATCCGTCCGTCAAGGGCTAATGGAAACCCCGGTTCTAGACATTACTCCCGCACGTCATCGTGACCCGTGCCTAGGACTATCGAATCTGCCTAGAGTACTTGACTACCAATCAGTAGCCTTCAGGGACTATCGAATCTGCCCAACGTACTCTTGCTTTGAGCATGCTAGAACCTTCAACAACGATGAGATCTCAGCCTCCTAGTCATCCTCCTTGACGACTATTTCCATACTAGCTCAAGCGCCTCTCGAGCAAACCATTATCCTCAACTCGAACCATTTCACCGAATTATCAACATGCTTGGAATGATCCCGTCTGGATTAGACCAAGACTATCTCATATCTCATATCATGCTTCGCCTCATCATCATCATAGCAAAGCCTCATCTCAACATCATCATCGAATCTATCCATATGAGCTTCCTCATCCGCTACATATGCCATGAGCAGCTTTTCCAATTCAAGAGCCTTTCCCTTAGCTTTTGAATCATCTTCGGTCTAAATCAAATCATCAATCATCTAATTCATAGCAATCAATCAAGTCAAACATTAATCCAAGCAATCAAGCATTCAAATATGATCTAGATAGACAATATTAACAATAATGGCAATTTCGTAAATAAAGAGTCTAAAGTCTAACAAGCATGAAAACATGAGAAATGTCTCTATAAACATGATGAATGAACTTGCATAGGTTATCATGTAGTAAAATGGATGTCAAATCATCATGAACGATGGATCTATATGAATCTATTCTTAGGTTTACAAAAATGCATGGAAATCACTACTTTAACACAAAATCAAGCCAACGATCCGATATACTCCTTTGGATCCGTGTGAGAGATAATCACCACTCACCAAATCACCTAAACACCTTAAAAGAAACCCACTTCAGATCTGGACAGCGAAGGATCTAACTTGATCTATCACCAATCCGCTTCAAACGATGAAATCTCTCTTCGAAGAATGTAGATCTTCAATCTAAGCTCTTCGATCTTCGATTTGATCTTTGATTTGGATGGAAGGAATCACTAGATTAGAGTGGAGAAAAGAAGTGAAGAAGTGTAGAAGTCGAGCTCTCAAAATGCCAGCACATCGTCGCTTCAAAAATTCGCATCTCAAAAATGAAGATAACCCGTGTATTTATAAGCAGATTTTAGGTCGTCCGCCCCTTAAGTCGTCGCCGACTTAATTCTCCCTCCGACCTACGACCTAGCAAAATTGCCGACCTAAATACCCACACAACTTAACAAATCACGACCTAACTTATATGCGCGACTTAACAGGGTCTCCGACCTAACATGGTCTCCGACCTAACACATGCGCAGCTTAACACATGCCGGGTTAACACTTTCGACCTACGACTTATCACATGTGCGCGACTCACGACTTATGACCTAACTGCATACGACTTAACTCATGCGCGCGACTTAACTATGGCCGACCTAACAAATCTACAACCTAACGTATGCGCGACTTAACATGATACGACCTAACGACTTTAGGTCATCTCCGACTTAACTAAACGCGCTTAATGACCTAACTCCACACAGGGTCTCAACGACTTACGACTTAACTCCCTTAAGTTGCTCGAACGACTTAACTTTCTTAAGTCATTATCTCGCCCATTTTCATAGGTCGGTCACTTCCTTAGGTCATCAGTTTTCTTAAGTCGCCACTAAAGCTGCGACCTAACTTCTTAGGTCGTTAACTACTTAGGTCGTCTACGACCTAAGACCTAACGAATCTGAATGAAAATTGCAAACATACTCTAAGTCGCATACGACCTACGTCATACCCTAGGTCGTCCACGACTTACCGCTCTAAGTCGCTCACGACTTACCACACACCTTAGGTCGCTCACGACCTAAGACTTGTTCAAATTTCTGCCCAAACTTAATGAAGACTTTTCAACACTAAAAATCCCAGATTCTTATGAACTTTTCGATCCTTAAAAATACGGGTCGTTACAGCTTAACGGTTGAAGCATCGGGAGCAACCTACATCAGTCTCTACCCTCAAATCTTAAATCTGGTTTTAAAATGCCAATGAGTCACATCTTTTGATCAGTTCAGGCATCCCAACACAATTTTCTTGAGAAAAATAAGTAATTCTGTATTAGTAGAGGAGAGCACTCATGTAATTTATTCTACACTTGAAGAAGGAGCTGTTAACATGCCTGACATGTAGTGATACCCCCATACAAAATGAAATGAATAAAATAAAAAAATCCCAATCCTATGTAACTAAGGTCCATAATAGAAAAATACAACAAAACAAGATGCGATAAATGCTCACATCCTCAATATTAGTTGAATCCATCCAATCCAGCAACTAAACCTATAACTGCTAAGAAAACTATACTAAAAATGTAAGATCGATACATATATATGTAAAATAAAATGAAATATACTAATAGTAAAAGACAATGAACAAGCAACATTTAAATTAACACTAAGTAAGGACACAAGAAATAGTATAACTCAAACTTATTACATCATAAGAAACAGATTAACTAGAAATTTACCACTAGGCTAATATCCTAATAAAAACGAAGAATAAAAAGTTACCCTAGTAAGATTATCCAGGGAAACTACATTTAGTTTTTTTTACTATTTTCTTTATTATTTAGAATGATTTTATCATTAAAAAACTCAAGACGAGCATTTATTTTTTTAAAGAAACTTTTTAAAAATCGAATTTTTATTTAATATAATTAGGATTTAAAATCCAATTAAAACTAAATAGAGAAATTACATATAATAAAATTTTCAAATCAATACTAACGTTATTAAACATACGTTGGTTTCTTTCAAACCAAATATACCAACATGTTATTGTGTAAATAACATCAAGTAAAAATCTTTTATGACCTTTATAATAAAATAGAAGATTATTCCAATATAATCTACAATTAATTTGTTGACAATTAAAATAAAAAATATTGAGTATATTTAAAATAATAAATTTAGTTATATTACATTCAAAGTATAAGTGTATAATATTTTCCATTTTATCATTAAAAAAATAACATTTTTTGTCATTAGATATATTTTTCTTTTTTAAAAGTTCTATAGCATTCAATTTCTTATGTAAAATCAACCAGATATGCACTTTAGCTTTAGGTGGAACACTAGCTTTCCCAATATATTTAAATAATTTCAATATAACTCCTAAAAAATTTATAAAATTATAAAATGAATGAGGTGTATATTTCATACTTTTATCCCAACACCATATTTTAATGTCATTCTCATTATCGATATTGTAATGTTCCAGTTTAGCACATGATAATGAAAATTGTGTTAAAGTAATTTCCTCTAGTGTATGATTAAAACTAAATTCGCATAAAAAATTTAAATTTTTTTGGCCTATAAAATTTTGAAATTAACACATTTTTGAAATTGTATATTTCATTTAACTCTCGAAGTTTCACTTTAAGTGGAATAAATGAAATCCAACATTCATGCCAAAAACAAGTGTTGTTAACAGAATGAATAACAATATTGATACCTAGATTATAAATATCAAAATTTAATATTATCGATTTTAAGAATTATTATTAATATTATTAATAGTAGTGTGATGTAAATTAAAGCACCACCATACCATTGATTCGATATTAATTTTTTCCACAGCAAATTTTCATTATTATCATTAAATTTTCATAACCATTTTCCTAATAAAGATATATTTAAGTTATGTAAGTTTATAATTCCTAATCCCCACTCATTTTTAGACTTTCAAACCATTTCAAATTTAATAAGACACTTAGAACTACAAATTGGATTATCTACACTCCAAAAAAAGTTTCTCCAAATTTTACCAATTTGATTAATTACCCATATTAGAAAAAGATAAAAACCATATCCAATAAATAGGTAGTGAAGATAAAACTGAATTAACGAGAACTATCCCGCCTTCTCTTGATAAGTATTTACCATTCCATTTGGATAACCTTTTATTAATTTTATCTATTATAGTAATCTAGTCATCATGTTTAAGTTTTGGTGGTCTAATTAAAAAACCTAAATATTCCATAGGGAATTTCATCGTTTTTAATTCAATATATATGCAATTTGGTTTTCGAGACCGTTAATGTCATTTAAAACAAGTACGGAGCTCTTATCAAAATTAATCTTTAAACTGGATAGAAGTTTGAAACTATATAAAATAAATTTAAGCGCAATAATATGTTTAGGCAAATGGGATGTAAAACCATAGTATCATTTGCAAACTGTAGAAAGGAAAGACCACAACTCGATATCTCATTTCCTATAATGTCTAATATTCTATTATTAGTGGTGGTAATTCTAGAAAAAATGCCAGCTGCTAAATTAAACAGTAAAGGTGACAATGGATCACCTTGTCTAGATCCACGTTTCAGTTGAATTTTACTTCTTAGTATACCACTAACCATAATACTTGAATTACTTATTTTAAGTAAGGCAATAATCCATCCTACCCATCTACACTAAAACCCCTAGCCATTGGTAAATCCTTAAGAAAAATACAATCAATTAAATCAGAAGCTTTAGCAAAATCATGTTTTAAAAGCACACAAGTGATATTAATTTTACAACAGTAATTAATATATTCTTGAACTACTACTACCTCGTCTGTGATATTTCTACCTTTATAAATGCTGTTTGGGTATTATCTATTAACTCATTCATTTTAGTATTTAATCTATTAGCTAAAACCTTAGATATAAATTTAAAGGAACAATTTAATAACAAAATAGGTCTAAAATCTTTTAATTGTTTAGCACATATTTTCTTATGTAATAAGATAATTTAACCTACCTAACTGTAACGAACCATCATAAAATTCATTAAACATTTTTATTATATAATTGTTCAGAAAATTCCAAAAAGTTTCATAGAATAATATAAGAAATCCATCTGGAACCGGAGCTTTATTATTTGGTATATCCTTTATAGCCTTCCAAATTTCCTCTTTCGCAAATGGAACATCTAACCATATTAGATCAATCTAGTATCTTCGATGTAAAGCATATCCCAATTAGCTCTAATACTATGTCCTTTTGTGGTTCCAAGAATTTTTCTATAATAATTGGTAAACTCATTATTAAGTTCTGTTTGGTCAAAATCTCAATATTACACAATTTGATTTTCACGATCTTGTGGATGCAACTATACTCACTTAGGAGTTTAAGTTTGTCCATACTCACTATTAGAACAACCCTAACTGGCCATCTATTCCCTAAGGTCACAATGTTGGGTGATATCTTATATAATATATATAAGTAAGCATGTCAACAATTAAAAAAATGCAATAATAACCGATAAATATATAAAAATGAACATGCAACACATCATCAATCAATAAAATATGCGTTCAATATGTAGCAATTAATACACAAATTACTTTTCCAAACCAATAGCTTCCTTCTTAAAAAATCTTTCAAAAATGTGTTAACATAATTTTCTTTTATTTTGAAATCTCATAATTTTTTTAACAAAACCATTTTTTTTGTTTAAGTAAAATTAGCTCTAAAATGGAGTGAAAATCTTCAAAGTGTTATGAAATTGCTATCCCCCACTTGTTGAAACCATAGGCTAATGTGCTTTAAAAATTCATTTATTTTAACGTATTAAAAATAGGCCATCGTGCCTTAAAATTTTATTTACCTTCATGTGTTAGAATATTAGTTGTTGCTTATTCTATAGTCATTACGTTCAAAATAGGCCACAACCTTCGCTAGCGATAAGTCATCATAATGCATGAACCATCACTCCTATTTTAAATCTCCATGTGCTAATATTTTATAACAAGGCATTCATGTTTTAAATCAATCCAAGATGTCATGAATAATTTCATTTGCATGCATGCATTTTCTTGGAAATATCTATCATGATATATGTACATGCTACATATTCTTAAAGCCATCGCAAAACATATAATCTAATATATATATATATATATTGTTAACTAGCTTTTTGACCAAGTAAATTTCCACTGGAATAAAAACATTAAGGTGAAGACAAAATAATTCATGAACATGAAAATCATGCTCGGAGAGGTAAGAAGATGGGACTCAAGAACTTTTAAGGATATTTGAGCTAAGTGGACCTCTCGTTACCGCGAGGAACCTCTCGGCACCGAGAGAAAATTTCACTACTTGGAACACCCCAAACTCCTTATACTTCTAGTATTACTTCAAGCAATTATAATGAAGTACTTTTCTCAAAGAATAAATAAGCAACTCCAAGGATTTTCTAAAAGAAAGAAAAAAAGGCCGAAAAGACAAGCATATCAAAGAAGTTATCAGAAATAGCTCAGTCTTCAAAGAAAAGTGTTTGAAACGTTGTGGATCGGAGATAGGAAGCATAATGTAAGAAGAAGATGGAAACTTCCACCAGCACAAACCTCTCGGTACCAAGAGAAATCTCTCGGTACCGACAGGTTTCAATTGATGATTGGGTAGGCCCCTACTCTCTTACACCTTTGGGCTTGGATCAGGATCTTGCACTTCACGGGCCTCCGATTCTACTGGCTGGTTTCCTTATAAATATAGACCCTATGGCAAATAGGAATGGACTTTTGGCACTTCTCCTTCTTCATCCCGTATCTCTTTTTATAGTAGTCACCAATGCAGACATTGTCAACAGTTCTAGGCTTAAGAACTTATAAATTCCTTGTACTTGTGGTTTCAATATCTCTCAAATCTCTAATAAATGAAATATAAAGTGGACAAAGGCTGAAGATTGCTAAACCACTATAATTTTTTTGATGTTCTTAGTACTTTACATTTATTTTTTACTAGATCTCGATATTTCTACAGGTTTTTAGGTGTTGTGCCATTTTTGATTGGTTCTTTCATTGAGAGAAGAGCTTGGATCTGAAGTTTAGAGAAGATGAAGAGGCCTAACACTATATCTAGTAATGGAGGGAGTCAACTGGAGCATGGGGCAACCAGGAGGTGTCCTCAAATTCTAATCATTTTATCGTGACCGGAGAGGAGAAGTAGAGAACGATGAAAGAGATACAAGATGGAATTCTAGATCTACAACATGAAATGCTGGGGAAATTTCTCCAAATGATGGGACAACAAGGAATAACTGGAATTCAAAACCAAAGGCTGAAAGCCAATGTAAGAGCACCTAGAGTTGGAGCGAAACAAACTGGAACAATGCCATCACGATCAGAACTAGTCGGCATCGACCTCAATCTTTTCGTTATCGAGAGGAATCTACTTAGGGGCAAGGTTGGTTCGAGATTAGGGCGAGCTAGGATGCTGAGAATGGATAATGCTAGAGCTAGAAACGCAAGTCTACTCACAAATGCACAATGACCGGAGGAGTATATACCAGAGTTTCTGTAACAACCCATAAAAATTAATAAGAAATTAACTAATAAGAAAAGAATTTATTAATAAATTAATAATAAGGCTAAACAAAGAAATTTTGTAAAAATTAGAATTTGACCATGGAAGTTGTGCTGTTACGTTCATGGTGATTTTCTGATCAATTTCCATTTATAATTTTTTGAAAACATAGGTCAAACGAAAAAGTTATAAAGTTACGGACATTTGAAGTTTTCAGATTCAAAATAATTTCAATGGAATTCAAATTCAAATAAACAAATAATTCTTAAATTTGAAATTTAAAAAGTAATTGTAATTAGACTTAAAGGTTAAGTAAAGGTTAAAATAAACATTAAAGTTAAAATGTAATTAAGGAATTAAATAAATTTATCAATGGAAATAAAATAATTTTCCCAAAATAAACATTATCGGTCGACCGCCTTCCCTGAGTCGGTCAACCGCTAGCAGTCGACTGCTTAGGAAAGAGCGATTGACCGGTCGATATTAGTGGCAGCTAGGGTTTTGTGCATTTGAATGGTCTGGATTTTATTATTTTTCACCAACTTGAATTTGATGATTCTGGTGCATTCCAACCACTATAAACAAGAGTCTTTTGCCCTCGCTTTTATTCACAAATTAACAAAACAAAGCTCTGTCGGTCTCTCTCTTCAAAGGTTCATAAAATTCTAGGGTATCAGGTAAGATATTTTAGGTGTTTAGTATTCAATTTCTTATTCCATTCTCCACTAATCCCTAAATTTCTAGATCTGATTCATATACAATTCCCTTGTTGTATATTTCTAAAAGGAGAGATCTGTAATAGATTGAAGCGGGCTTAAACAAATCTAAAAAGGAAGAGCTAAGGACTTTTTATGAGTGGAAACCTTAGTCCTTTTTATTTTAGTAATTGTATAATATAACTTGGATTTGATATATGCCTTTGGGGAATTTTTTTTACGAGACATCAAACTAAAACCCCAAAATTCTTTTAAAGGGAAATGTCAATTCTTAAGTTAGAATCTCAATTATTCTATATTAAAATAATGGGATTGTGTAAATATTGCAATTTTAATATTTCACATTTTATTCGACTTCTTATCTTTTTCTTTGGATTTGATTAAGGATTTTGAAAAGAATAAATTAGGAAATGATGCGTAAGGTGTGGATTCTTTCATTCATAGTTTGCACTGCCTATTTCCACAATTTAAATAGAAATGCCCTTTTCTAATTTTATACAAAGAAGTTGAATAGAGCGTAAAAGTATTCGAATTGTAAGTTTCTATTACTGTTGATATAGTCATTTTATTTTAGTATAAAATAAGTTTGATATGGATTCTATTTTATACAAGTCTTTTGATCGTGGGTATTGGATATATGGTATATATTTTTTTATACGGAACGGGACTTGTATAAATTTGAAGTTTTGACATTAATACTTTAGCTCACGGCGCAATCTTCACACATCTAGAAATATTTTAGGCGTGTACATATATAGGCATAAATAACGTATAATTACAACGTATTAATTATGTAGTTAATAGGTTATTAATTATCATTAAAAACCCCTTAGCAAAAATGTTAAATTGTAAAGGCGAAATAAGAGTTTTCTTATAAGGCCTTGATATGGAATTTAGTGAGATGCGTGATAATATGTTAAAGACAGTGTTATAGATTATGACTAAGTCATAAGCAGTCG
Organism: Allium fistulosum; assembly: GCA_030737815.1. Taxonomy (NCBI): domain Eukaryota; kingdom Viridiplantae; phylum Streptophyta; class Magnoliopsida; order Asparagales; family Amaryllidaceae; genus Allium; species Allium fistulosum. The sequence continues at coordinate 16,584,094 of JASFAW010000014.1, forward strand.
AGGTTGGTCAAAAGCACATAGAAATTTGCCCTGCTAATCTGCCTACCAACAGTGTGACTTTATGGCTGATGTGAGACATTACCTATAATAAGTATCCATGGAGGACACAAGGTTAGCCCTAAATCCTACAGGGTAAACCCGTCTAGTTAGTTTGGCTACCAATACCTATTAATAGTCGGATTAATGTGAGATGTCATAGTTGAGTTATGGGTCATAATACGAAGGACCTGCTTCGGGGTTGAAGGTATTAAATGGCTGATTGACGGCCCGCATCTTCGTTATGTAGGAAGTAGTAAATGGTCAAGGTTAGCTTTTAGGCACGGTAAAGGATATCTTGGGAAGAGTCCGCTTCAGATTTGAAGTATTAAGTGGCCTGAAGAGGTTCCGTGCAATGTTAGGTAGATAGTACCGGAGTGGAGCCTGCCTTGGGATAGGTATTAAATGACGGGGACCTACTTTGAATGAGGTATTAAATGGTCAGAGTTTGCCTAGTTCCCATTAAAATGGTTTTAAGTGGCTTTGGTGTTATCTCGTACATTGTTAGTACATTATTGACGATAGAGATGGGTAATTGGGTTGAAAAAGTAGTGGTTATAGAATTGGACTAGGAAAGCCTTAGGACTTATAGTTGGTAGACTTGTAATATAGTTAAGTTTATCTAAGACATATTCTTATCCACATTATACTGCCCAAGTCTATTATAGAAAGGCTCGAGATTTTTATTCACCAAGCATTATTTTTTTGACTCCGTCCTCATTACAACACAGGTTAGAGACCATAATGTAGATTTTCGAAGATGGTGGCAGAGACGCGAACTTGTAGCAGTTATTTAGCTATATATGTTATTTTTATGTTTCTTATGTACCCATTGAATTTTTTTTGTAATTTGAAATACCGCACTACGAATACTTGAGGATCTTATATGGGATTATGTTGTACATTTCTAACATTTGAATTTTTTAAATGAATGGGTACTGTTTTGATATTATATTTTAACCTTCTACTATGAGATTCTGAATGTGTAAGTAGATAGCTTCATGTATGTTCTTTAAATTAAATTTACCAACCAAAAGCCAACTTTAGAATAAGTATAAGATTTGATGGGCCTTTTCTATATCGAAAATTAGGCCCATTTCAAGGTGGGTTGTCATAGTTTCCTCATTGAAATGGGAGCAGGATGAAGCCAGAGGTGCGGATCAGAATGCAAGAGTGCAATCAGATGAGTATGTGCCGAAGTTATCCCATAGGAGCAAGGGGCAGAATGCAGCTATTGTTTGTAGACCTCCATTGGATGGCACTGAATAGCTGAGTTCGTCAGAAGGATAGCGAGGGATGGACTGCCAAACCAAAGTTTGGAGGACGTAAACAGGAATCCATTTACCCCTAAAATCAAATATGCAAGGAATCCTCTCGATTTTAAGCTTCCGACGTTGGAAATTTATGATGAAAAGTTAGATCCAATTATGCATCTAATGAGATACATCCGACACAAGGAGGCGTTGAGTGCTTCTGAGGAGGTTATGGGGTAGTGCTTCCTATTATAGCTAATAGATTTAACAGCAATATGGTTCAAACAGCTAGAGAATGGGTCTATAAGAATGTGGACCATGTTAGTGAGCAGGTTTATGAGATAGTTTAGGGTTCACATTTCATGACTAAAAAATGTGATGACGCTATCAAGCATGAAGAAAAGGGCCCGAGAAACCCTAAGGAATTGTTTAACATGACAATCGGTGCTATTGACAAGCTGGATCCATCAATGATTCTAATGGCGGCAATTTCAGCAGTTGCGAATAAGATGGACTTTAAGATTGTTTTGGAAAGGGATCTACCAATGGTTCTTACGGAGTTCTATCACAAGGCAGAGAGGCACTTGCATCAGGAAGATTTGAAGCCGGGAACCCTAAAATAAATGCGGTGAATGATGGAGGCCGTGCGAAGCAGGATATGGTGGGGACCAAGGAAAGTGAAAAGCTAAAGATAACTTCGGAGAATTGAAGCGACCAAGGAGGGAATCAAAATTCTTTTCTTACACTAATCAAACCAAAACATCGGAGAGGATGTACCTAGATACCGGGGGGGTGGATCCCCTATCAAAGGCCAGCTAAGAGGGAACCTACGGATTGGGAGAAAAGGTCTAAGAAGTTTTTATTTTTCCATGAGTTAGATGGACATGAAATGAACAAGTGTAGACACCTTCATGATTTGATAAAAGAATTCCTTCAGAGTAACTAGCTACAATAGTACTTAAGGAACCAAACTGTGATGGAGCCGGAGCAGCCACCACCTACAGCGAATGCATTAAGATGCGACCATGGATTTGTGTCGAGACCAATAATCCCATATCGGGATGGATAGGAGTCAGGTTCATTTTCCATGCTTTTATTTCCATTTTGAATAGTTAAGACAATAATAATCTCAGACTGCTTACATGTATACGAGAGATTGATTAGTCTCTAAGCATGCTCTAAGTCAGATGTCTAAGATTAATATTTAAGACAATTTCTTGCTAGCTTTGATTTGAATATTTGATTTTTGAAAACCACTTGAACGTGATGACTGATATTGATCGTGGTAGTTCAGTCTGGAGAGACAGGACGACGTCCATAAGAAGTAAGTCCTCTTAACGGAGAGTAAGTGGATCAACCTAATTGGACGTTAGGCCCCCTTGCCAGAGAGCGAGTGAATTAGGCATAGCAAGGATCTAGAGAGATCAAATGTAAGTCCCCTCACTGGAGAGTGAGTATGTACTTGCTTGGACATTGAGTTCCCTTGTCAGAGATCAAGCGGACTAGACTCAGTAAGGATCCGAAGAGATCGAACTATAGATTGGATGATAGACGATCCAAAGAGATTAAATCCTAGATTGGATGACAAATGGTCCAGAGTATTAAACCCTTGATTGGATGACAAACGATTCAGAGAGATTGAACCCTAGACTGAATGACAAATGACTCGGAGAGATTGAACCCCAGATTGGAAGCTAAACGATCTAGAGAGATCAAAACATAGAATGGATGCTGGCTTGACCATAGGATTTGAATGCCTCGTAACTGAACTAAACTAGATAAATCCCGGGAGAACACGGGATTATTTTGACATACGATATGATAAATTTTGGGTGAAAATGATTGCGATGTATGACTAACACTTAAGCAAGGACTAGAGCCCTTAGCTATGATGGTCTAGAAGACCGTGGATTTGCATGAGAATCCGAAGGAACCAGATGCTTCACCATAACATGAATCGATGAATAGATGGAAAGCTTAACTACCGAAGATCGATTGTTGATGGAAATTGTTCCTAAGCAAAGCACACCTTACATTCATAAGGTGTACTTTAGGGAGCAAGTGTTAACTGGCTTTTTGACCAAGCGGATTTTCACTGGAATTAGAACATCAAGTTGAAGACAAAATGATTTAGGAGCATGGAAATCATGCTCAGAGAGGCAAGAAGATAGGACTCTAGTAGTTTTAAGGAGATTTGAGCTAAGTGGACTTCTCGGTACTGGGAGGAAATTTCTCCACTTAAGACCTCCCTGACTCCTTATATTTTGAATATTACTTCAAGCAATTGTCATGGAGTACTTTTCTTGAAGAATACATGAGTAACTCTAAGGATTTTTTGAAACAAAGCAAGAAAGCAAGAAAAGACAAGCAATATCAAAGTAGTTATCAAAATTAACTCAATATTCAAGGAAAAGTGTTTTGAACGTAGTGGATCGGAGATATGAAGCAGAATGGAAGAAGAAGATGGAAACTTCCACCAACACAAACCTCTCGGTACCAAGAGAAACCTGTTGGTACCAAGTGGTTTCAATTAATGATTAGGCCGGCCATTACTCTCCTACACCTTTGGCTTTGGATTTGGATCTTGCACTTCATGGGCCTCCAATTCTACTGGTGAATTGCCCTATAAATACAAACCCTATAGCAATTGGGAATGGACTTTTGGCACTTCTTCTTCTTCATCCCCTATCTCTCTTCACAATAGTCACCAAGACAGACACTGTTGGTAGTTCTAAGCTTAAGGAACTGTCAGTTCCTTGTACTTGTGATTTCAATCTCACTCAAATCTCTAATAAATAAAATACAAAGTGGACGTAGGCCAGAGATTGCCGAACCACTACGTAAATCATTGTTTTCTTTCTACTTTACGTTTATTTTCTGCTAGATCTCGATATTTCTATAGGTTTTTGAATATTGTGCCATTTTTGGTGTCAACACACACATATATATATATATATATATAATTATATATAACTCTTCATGAGCTAACGTGTTCGCTTACAATTTAGCTCTCACGTTTTAATAATTTATAAATACTTGTATGCGTTGCATATACATATATAAGGAGTATTAAATGGCACCCTTATTTTGCAGCACCCATGTAGCCCCTGGTTTCCACTACACAATCCTCTTTAAATAATAATACTTCCTCTCTCTTCCACATCATATTATTATTTAAATCGAAATGTATGGTGGACATCAGGGGGCTACAATAGATGCTGCAAAATAGGGGTGCCAAAGAATGCTCCTCTCTTTATATATATACACACCCTACGTACAGGGTTTGCATACGTGTGTGCGTGTGTATAGTTTGCATTGAATGATAGGTATTATCATTTAAGACCACCGTGATACATACATATTTGAAAATGGGTTCCTTTTATTACTATTAATACAATTACAAAGCATAATCACATAAACTGGCCAAGCAATAACAGGCCTACATAGTGTAAGAAATTAAAAGTACATATTTAACATCATAAATTCAGATGTTGAAATTTGCCACTGTTGAAAACTTTGTATATACCATTTCATGCCTTCGTTTGTGTATAATAATTCTATTAAGCTCGAAATATAAAGCGAGCTCAGATTTTGTAGCCCATTACTTAAATTTCCTTTTTCTAGTATAAGAGATCATCTCAACACATCATGTGGCAGTCAAAAGCTTCTCATGAGGGTATGTAGTTGCTAATGAATCATGGAATTTCTAATAAAATAACCATTCCAAGTCATGTGACCATAGTCAACCGTCGCTTTCAGTCACGCTTCGACCTACCAACGCTGTCCCATATCACCAGTGTGTGTGTATATATAGTACGCGTCTACTTTAATTTAATGCTAGGTCCATTTTCCCTTTAGTTTTCATCATTCCTATCTTTGCATGTGTTTCGTCATTCCTATCTGCATGCATGTGCCATTGCAATTCATCAGGCAGGGTCATCGTGAGTAAAAAATGTGAGCCATCGCTAGCAATTGGATTCCATCATTTTGTGGGCTAAGTGTGTGTGTGTATATACATATATTTATGTGCATGCTCTATTTTTTAAATAGCTATAATTACAAATAATATATATATAATTGTATGAGCTATCGCTAGGATTTATGTACAAGCCTTTGGCAACTATATGTGCCATCGCTAGGGATTCTTATACAAGCCATCTTGAACAATTGATAGGAGCCGTCGCCAGTTATTCTTATGGTCACCGCTAATAAAAATTGGTTTATATATTAAAAGGTTGGGTCCCCCTGTAGTGTCCACTACTCTTATTTTCGCTTTTAGGTATAGCTTCTCCCTACACAATATAAAGTTTAGCCTTGGATGATTAGTTTTACGTAGTCAAAAATGGTTCAATGTTAGTTTTGTAATTAATTAAAAACTAATTTAGTAGCTCTTTAAACCAATTCTTTTCTGCCAAACCCAATTTATTGGTAGCTTTTTATTGGCCAATTCTCTTATCATTTCATCAACATTCTAGAACCATATAATAAACCCGATTAATTAATTGATTAATTTTCCATAATTAATTAGTATTTTCCTTCACAAATTAATTCATATAAAATAGAAAATAAATAGAAAAAAATCCCAAAATTTCATTAAAAATATATTTTATCATTTTCTACCTCCTGTTAAAATTTCGAGCCAAAATATTTATTCTTCATATCTTTAATAATAAATTCTCAAAATTTAATCATTTTCTCACTTAGAAAATTCACAAAATATTCATATGAATTTCAAAATTGGTATAATATAAAACTCATCTCCAAAATGATAATTCAAACATTCTGTTAAAATGATCATTTGGAGATAAAAAACTTAGTTTTTCACACTAAAACCCTTTAGGAAAATTCATTAAAATTAGATAATTAATATCTAATCATCAAAAAGCACATATCCATGATTATTCAACCAAAATACAAGATATAAACATCCAAAAATATGAAATTTCAGAAAACCAAATTTAAAATATACAAAAACAAAGAGATTGGTACATATTATTCACCTTAATTCTAGTTGAAATGATGGAGTTTGCCTTAGCTTTCTTTTCTTCCTCTTTTCTTCTTGGATTTTCCCTCTTCTTAATGGTGGCCTTATCTTTTTTTTTCTTTATTTATTTTTGAGATTGAATTATAAATGAATGAGGGAGAGAGGAGTTTGATTTGTTATTTTCTTTCCTTCTTTACCCTTCCCTATTCATGTCTACTTATATTTCTTATTAACACATCCCCTTTAGTATATTTATAAAGGCCAACCTAATTTAATTCGTTAATTGATTTGTATGGAAAATTGAACATTTCCTAACTTCACGTTTAACTATCCCACAATTAAATATTTAAATTATATGCTATATAAAATTAGGGGTTTTACACTTATCCAAGCCACATTCCTATCTTCATCCAACATCACCCTACAACGAGTCATTCAACCTACTCCAATATCAATCCATTTCAAATCATAAAAGATGGATTCCTCCTCTAGATGGATTTGACACCACTATAAATTCATGCACTGCATGAGATTTATTTAAACTACTTACCATCACATTCATTACTCAAAATCATAACTCACTTCCAACTCACAATCTCATTTCCCTTCTTTGTAGCATATGGTGGCAAACATTCACTTTGGCCACTTCCAGTGCATAATCCATCTTTTCCTTATTTGCTTCCTAACCCATTAATAACCTTCTATTTAACAAATTTCAAAATCTTTCCATACTTTTAAACTAACAGTAAAAGATTTGCCGACCAGAACTTATCACAATATCAAAATTCAAAACATCCATTGCTTTTTAAAATGCATCATCTGCTTTTAAAATATTGTTTTATAAAAATATCTCATTTACATAGTGGCCATAAAATATAATCTTTTCATCACACATTTTATTTGTTTTTAGATTTGAACTTTAACACCAATTATTTTTTTAACTTCAACAACTTGATATAATCACTTTAAATACAATTAAATTATGGTTATTTCAAAAATACTCTAACTTCATTTTTGAAACATCATTTCATACAATTTAATGCCATTTTATAGTATTTTTAAGGACATGTAACAACCCAAAAATTTAAGCGGGAAATTTAATAAAGGAATTAAATTAAATAAAACAAAGAAAAAAGTAAAGTTTTCACAAACATCCATATTTGGCTACGAAATTTAAACCATTGTGTTTACAGTAATTTTTTGGACAATTTTCATATATAACACTTTGAAATCAGAGTTAGTATAGAAAAGTTACGAGCATTTTAAAATTTGAAAACAAAATAAATATAAAACTTTTCTAAATAAAACAACGGAAGCAGTCGACCCCTAGGGTCCACCGTCGACTGGTCCCTATAAGCGGTCAATCGGTTGACGTTGAAGGTCGTAGATTTGAGCAACGAATGGACGAGCATGATTGAATGAAAGAATTTATTGTGTGCAAAGTAAATGATGAGCATTTGAGATGGAAGCAAATATTCTATTAGGGATAATCAACGCTCCATATTAACCTAAAACCCCTATAAATATACACCTAACCTAAACCCTAGTTAATTCATTTGAAAATTGTCGGCATAAGGGATCTCTGTCAAAATCTCTTCTCCTCCACTTATTAAATTTCTTCAAAAACAAATTAAAAATGTAGTAAGAAGAATACAAGAAGATCAGATCGGATCAAGGAAAGTGAAAGCTATGGGTATTAAATTCTGAATGGAGGATAGAATTAGAGCTTGGATCCAAGATGATGGGAATAGTTTTAATAAGTTGATTAATTGCAGTTAATTTTAATCCACACTATTTGATCTAAGTTGTTAGAAATTAAACTTTAAACATTTTCAAATTAAATTGTTAGTATGTGAACATGATTCCTCTTCCCCAACCTGATCTGTAAACCTAATCTGTAACTTATAAAAATAACCTAAGATGTTAGTAATAACCCTATGTCAAACTAATCTATTATGAACTTGGGTAAACCTATGAATATAAACTGAACAGGAAGTAGGGTAAATTGCAAAGATTGTATTATTGTAAATTGATAGTTATGGCTCACTATAAACAACTTGATAATGAAGAATAATTAATATAATACACCACTAATGATAAATTAAACAACCCTAAAATTTACTCCATGACAGGTCGATTGTTCAACCTGAGCGGTCGACTACAAGTGGTTGAACGATTAGGTATAGCGATCGACCGGTAAACGACCCATATGCATAATTTGAACCTTGGCTAAGGCCCATGTTTTAAATATAAGTTAATTGTTTATATATCTTATATATAAATGAGAGTTAGAGATAGTAGGGAAGCTATTTCTCTATGAGACGATGCTAGGACGTTATAAGGTTGGGTAAATACTCTTTACCCAATAAGGGGTTGATTATTCGACTAGGGGCAAACCTATCGCAAATGGCACTCACTGGAGGTTCTATGGTGGAGGCGAAACACTAACTGATGCCCGATGAAGTGTGGGGCCTGACATAATAGGAGTTCCTTGGTATGCAACAGGTACTGATGCGGCGTGATACTATGCTGTTGATGGATCGGTATGTGTGCAATCAGAGGCAGAAACTACCATTGAGAGCTGGACACAGATGCAGATGATGAGACAAACCAACAAATCGATGTTTTGGGTTCCCCCTTAATGCGTAGTTCGGGTGCATGTAGTCATAGTTGTGAAAAATTTATTCCCATAAGGAATTAGGAAGGAAACATACGTGAGATAGTTAAGCGTAGTCGTAATAGAAGATGTAGTCCTACATGGTAAAGTTGTAGGATAACCTTATGTCGAGTTGCTCTAGTGGCAGTGGCTAATCATTAGTTATTGAGGTTCAATCCGTACTTTGATCCTGGTAAGAGTCTACACTAGTTGTTAGTGTAAGTGTATATTAAATGGAAACCCTTAAGTGAAGGACTCCGGTATATATTGACACTTGAAGAGCACCCTAGGTCACGTAGGGTAGGATTAAAGCCAACTGCACTTGATCACCATATATTAAACATGTACTCATTCACTAGACTTTTGTCTAACCCACACTTTTCCTTTCTTTTCCCTACCACAAGAGGATAGGGTAGCATATGATTGGTCCAATTTAAATATGTAGAGAGGTGAGCTCATCACAGGAGTTGCCTATCCTTTTATTTATTCTTCATGTAACTGTGTTTCTTATCAGTATTAGTATTTTATCAAACCATGGGTAGTATTTTCGTATACCTCTATATTTTACTACATACTATTTTTTGATACCATGTTTTGTGATATTTTCTAAGGTAGTTATTTTATATATTTATATTTTTTTCCTTCCACTACGAGTTCTGAAAGTGTATTTTATCTTATATCATATTTGTTTATTCTTAGTCCATGTAATGTTATAAAAACCTGATAGCTCGTACTTCTTGGCACCAACGTGGGTCCGAAAGTCACCATTGGCTTTGGATCAGTATGTCAAGGGTTGCGGGTTGTCACATTTGGTATCAAAGCCTATGTTCAAAATTCAATAGGGATATGGGCATATTGAGAGAACCAACCCGAATTTTTTTAAAAAAACTGGTTTTTCAAAATGTATTTTCGAAAAAATTTCAAAATGGGGTTTCAGTTATGTATATGTAAGTAAGTATGTATGTATAGATAAAAAATTTCAAAATGTTTTCCAAATTTTTTATATAAGCGTATACTCTCTCTTATCCTTACCCATGCTATCTGTGGAAAGTTGTTAATAAAATTTTTAAACTTCACAGATAGAAAATGAGCGATCCCGTAGGTTCAGGCTAAAGTGATGCAGCCAAGATACCGGGTGTGAACGTGATGAATTGGTTTTGTATGTCCCTTCAAGCGAGGGGACAAGCCAAGCTTAATCCCAGTAGAGGACAGACAAGGGAGAGCGACATGTGCAGTTCCTGCCTACCCACCCGCCGTTGGATTTTGCTAAGTTATGTAAGGATTTTACGAGCCTTAGAGGAAGACCGTATGTGGGGATTGAGTCATATGTTGATTCAAGGATGTGGATCTGTAATACCGAGAAGATTTTGGGTTGATGGCTCTTGCTAATGAGGTGAGGTGGCAGCTAGCTACTTGGCAGTTACAGGGGGAGGCCCTAAGTTGGTGGGAGGTAGTCGAGGTAGAGACTGATGGAGGAGAGATCGCTTGGGGGGTTTCGAAGACGTGTTGATATAAAGTTTCTTTCTAGTGCTAAAGAGGGAGTGCAAAGTTAATAACTTTCTTTAGTAACAATAATGTCTTTAGTAACAAAGTTAATTAAGTCCCGTTATCCGTGATGATTTTCTGTGGCACACTAAACCTACAATAATGTCTTTCATAACAAAGTTAACAACTTTCTTCGTGGTAATAGTGGCCAGCGGTTCCGCTTCGGTCCATTTGGTGAAATAGTCAATAGCAACGATAGCATATTTGGCTCCTCCTTTGGCCATTGGTAATACACCAATCATTCCCCAGATTGCAAATGGCCATGGGCTGACCATCTGTGTTAGCTCCGCTGAAGGACTGCTTTTGATCATGCTGAATCTTTGGCATTGGTTGCACCATCTGGTGTAATCTGTTGCATCGCGGTTTGTTGTTAGCCAAAATACCCATTCTGGAGAACTTTTTCTTTGCAAGGGTTTGCCCTCCGGTATGATCTCCGTAGTCACCTTCATGAACTTCTCTTAGGATCCTTCGAGCTTCATCGTTGGTCACACATCTGAGCAAGGGGGTAGAGATTCCCTTCAGTGGAGTATCCCATCATGTATTGCGAACCGTGTTTCCTTTCGAAGAAGCTTTTTCCGCTGAATCCAGTCTGCAAGGAGTGTTCCCGTGAGCAGGTGGTCCTTGATTGGCATCATCAATGTTTTTGGTTCTTTAGTTGTCTAAAAAATCTAGTCAATATCCATTTTGCTTTTGCTTGGAGTGGTCAGGTTTTCAACTAGGACTAGCCCCAATGACTGAGCTTCTCCGAACTGGCTAGTTTGGCAAGATAATCCACCTTCATGTCTTGTTCTCTCAAGATATGAGTTATGGTGTAATGCTCGATGTCGTTCGGTAGTTCTTGCACTTTAGATAGGTATGGGGCAAGGTTCTTCCCACGAGCCTGGTATTCGCCTTTCACCTGACAGACGACTAACCGAGAGTTGCTATTGATGTGTATGGATTTTATCTCAAGTTCCTTCACAATCTTTAGCCCAGCTATCAATGCTTCGTATACTGCTTCATTATTTGTTATAGGGAATTCCAAGCATAAGGCATAGCAAACGGATCGTCCTTTAGGAGTCTCAAGCACTACCCCAGCTCTCAAGCGGAAGTTGTTAGGTGCACCATCGACGAACAACTTCCAGCATGTTTCCACTTTCGAAGTAATTTCTTCTTCATTATCTCGTATAGTAAATTCGGCAATGATATCTGCCAATGCCTGCCCATTGATCGCCCTTCGAGGATGGTAAGTGATTTCATATTGAATCAATTCAATGTTCCATTTTAAGCTGCCCGGAGGTCTTAGGGTGGCACAACACTTGCTTCAAGGGTTGATATGTTAGTACTTTGATTGGGTGTCTCTGGAAATATGGTCGTAACTTTCTGGATGTGATCAAGAGGCAATATGCTAGCTTTTCCAATATCAGATAGTTCTTCTCGACTCTAGCGAACCATTTCTTAATGTAGTATATGGGTCACTAGATCCGAGCTTCTTTACGTACAAGCGCGACACTTAATGCGTGAGGTGAGACTGCTAAGTATGAGTAGTTCATGACTACCTATATGTCTTTTCCAATTTTTTTGGTCTTTCACACCAGGTAGATCAAGTTTCGAATTTACTTAGAAGAGAATGTTAGACCCTTTGCCTTATGTATTAGGCATATGGCTCCTAAAGAAAGACCCAAGCTAAATAAGCAGGTGAATGAGTTATTGGAGAAGAGCTTTATCCAGATAAGTATTTCGAAACAAGGAGCCCCTATTGTTTTTGCTGCTAAAGTAGATAGCTCCTTGAGGCTTTGCTTTGATTATCGTGAATTGAATAAATTGGAAAAGAAAAATCATATACACTGCCCTGGATAGATGATCTCTCTGATTAGTTAGTTGGAGCAAGAGTATTCTCCCAGCTTGACTTGACTATATGATTCCATTAGTTGCATGTGGCCAAGGATAGTATTTAGAAAACCGCTTTCTGTACACCCGATGAACTTTATGAGTGGTTAGTCATGCCATTTGGACTGACCAATGCCTAAGAATATTTTTTGATCTCATAGTTTGTAGTGGTATTCTTTGATGGCATACTTATCTATTATAAAAGCGAGGAAGGGCATGAGTTCCATTTAGAAAAAGTGCTCAACACTCTCCATAGGCATAAGCTAAAGGCGAAATTTTCTGAATGTCATTTTTGGGGAAAAGAGGTTTGCTTTCTAAAACATGTCATCTCCAAGCATGGACTAGTGGTCAATCCTAGAAAAGTTTTTATAGTATAGAATTGGCACGTACTAAAGAGTGCTACGGAGGTGAGAAGCTTTCTTAGTTTGGCTAGATACTATATGAAGTTCATTAAGGATTTTGCTTAAATTTCCGCACCATTGATACGCCTTACCAAGAAAAATATAGTTTTCTTATGGAACCGATAATGTGAAGATTCATTTATTAAGATGAAGGATTTATTGATCAATGCACCTATTTTAGTACTCCTTAATGGTTCGAAGGCGTTTTCTGTATATATTGATGCATGTGACACAGGACTATGCACTGTTGTAATGACCCATAGTCTACATATAGGAGGATCGTAGAATATTTATATTATTTTCGTATAAGGTCGTATGATTTTAAATTTTTTGGAAATGACTCTTTGGGACATTTCCCATATCCATGATTTTCGACGAATTTCTATATGACTATTTTAAACCTATAAATCTTATCTGGATTATAAATTTTGATAGGAGCCGAGTTAGGGTCTGAAACCACTTCCATTAAATCCGGATGATGGTTTCCCTTTTTGTAGAGTGGTCATATTAAGGAAATGGACTTACCGTTTGGGGACTACGGTTGTTCGAAGTTTTCTTTGATTTTGAGCAGCTTAAGTGGGTAATTAGGGTCATTAGTGCTAAGGCCCATGACCCATTCGGTTTTGGGGTAAGTGGACGCTGATGGGACCTCAACCCCATCATTTCACAACTCCCAAAAACAGTTAAAAACCTCCATTAACCCCTATTGACCAAAAAAGCAACCCTTAAACTACTTTAATTAGCCAAATTACATCATTAAGATGAGATTTGCATGATTAGCACTTGGGATTACAGATTTTCTATTGGAGGAGCCTTGGATTTCATGCCTTTTACTGTTCATTTGGGGATTTTGATCTTGCTTTAGGTTTAGGGGAGTGATTAGATCTCTCACTTACTAATTAGGTCATTATACACTCTAAATGATATTTTAAAAATTATTTAAAAATATAAAAAATGTTTTTAGACCATATTACACCATATATGTGAGTTTTAGACTATTTGGACTTAATTTATAAAAATGTGTTTTAATAGATCCCTAACCTTCACCTTAGATTTATATTTCTTTAAAACGGATATATTTGGATGTTTGGCTGTTGTTAATGCTTATATATGATTGTTTGATATTTGAATGGTTGAAAATGCCGATCGAATGGTGACTTAGTTAGGTAGGGATTATGGATCGGTGATGATCCCAATGGATTGGTAGGGATCCGTAAATTTTATTTCAAACTTGGTATGATTAATGTGGGGCAATAAGGAATGCCTCACAAGGTTACACACAAAGTTTCAAGTCATTAGGAGTTCATATGGTCAAGATATGGGCACTCAAAGCACAAGTTAGCATGGATCAGTGCGGATCCATGGTATGGGTTGATGGGGATCCCTAACATGGATCGGTGGAGTAGCTTGGGGGTATGGATCAGGGCATGGGAACATGGAGGTAAGAAAGTGGAGCCAACATCATGCGATTTTGGCTAAGCGTGGGTTCGAACTTATGGATCGGTACCGATCCATAGGGGTTAGCCCATTTAACTCACAATCGTTTTGGAGTATGAAGAAGGGTGCTAGAGCTAAAATATGAAGTGTGGGATCGGTCTCCATTGATCGGTACCGATCCGTGGGGGTTGACCCAATGAACGTGTGGTCGATGGTTGATCATTGGGAGGTGTGCTAGAGCTCATATGTGAAGTGTGGGATCGATGGTGATGGATCGGTGGCCATAGATCGGTGGGGATGGTTCGATGGTCATGGTTTGGTGGGGATCCATGAGTTTTATTCCAAACATGATGAGATCAATATCGATGACAAGGAAGAACCAATAAGGCCATGCTCCAAGTTTTAGATCATTTGGAGTTTGTATGCTCAAGTTATGGTCGCTGAGGATGGATTGATGGTAATTATCGACAGCGATGATGCGAAGTTCGATGATGATGATTCCGTGGTGGGAAGTGATGGCTTCAATGATGGGAGCAACACTTCAAGATGCATTATAGGCGATGATGAGTCAAATTGAGGGGATTGTTGGAGGCCGGTATGGGATGCATGATGACACTCTGTGACTTAAGACGGTTGTCTAGAGTAGTCCCCAACCGCAATGACTCCAGATGGGAGCTGTAGATATAGTTTCGAGATGAGCTCTGCTATAGATGACGTGTGCAAAGAGATCCTTGATATTCGTAGGTTTCAGAGTGTACTCGTGAAGCAGGGCTATGCGAGGATACTCACTTGGGCATATGGGGAACCCCGAATCACATGATGTTTCGATCCGTTTACCCTGGGCTGTCTATGGGGGTGCAGTCTAGTTCTTGGCCTACTAAATGGCATGGATTCGAGTACCAAGAAACCGGGACGTTGAGTAGTCCTTGACTCTATGGGGGTGGTCATACGAGTGTCATATATCCAACACATTGATTGTGGTGAATGTGAGGATGAATGATAGATGCTATGTTTGTTTGATTGTTTTATCACCTTAGGAATGTCACATCATGTAGATATTATTTGTGCAGATATCTGGACACCCTTGGTACCTTGATGTATAGTACACCCATGATAACTATCATAGAGTAGCACATACATTTTGTAAGTGCTAACTTTGTGGATGCAGGGACAACTTAGATATGATTTTCCTTACCATTGGTCATAGTATATTGACTTTTTAGTATTTGAGATTTCTACCGCTCACACCAGATTGTTGTCTGACCTGGGGTTTTATGTTTTGCTTCCTATTACTCCGGGTACTCTTAAATGAGTAGACTAGGGATATCAGATCCTGTGAGCACGTGGAGCTGGACAGGTGGCGAGTAGGAGGCTATTCTCTCATATTATTATATTTACTCATCTGCTATTCCACCGCACAACACTATGGAGCTTGCTAGTGCCTTACTATTTAGGGACAGTTTATGAGTTATTATTTTATGTATAACTCTATTACTTATGTTGTTCACTATATGGATATATACACTCCTGTGCAGTTAATGCCCCACTATTACCCCGCTATAACCCTGCTATATCTCATAGCGTATTTCTACCACTACGATTTTTCCATATAGCCTCAAATATAGCCTTTCCGTTTTAAGCCCCGCTATTTCCGCTATATCCCATTATTCCCTCTATATTCCGCTATATCTTCTTTAAAAGAAATGAATTGAAAAGTGAAATTTATAAATTATAAAAGTTATGAAATTAATTTATTTAATTGAATTTTTAATATATTTTCAGTAATGAAAATACTCTAATATTCTACTAAATTCAGTTATGTTATATAATATTTTTCATTTATTTACCGTATATTCGCACATGTTTTTATTTAAAATTATTTATGTATTAATTATAATTCAATTGAACGTTAATTTTTCATTTAATTACCATTTATATATTTGTAAAAACATTAAGTACGATTTTTATATGTTATTTTAGAGTCATCCGCTATATCTCGCTATATCCTCGCTGTATCCCCGCTCAGACTTTTTGCACTTCCGCCGCATTGAATCTGCCGAGCGCTTTAACTGCACAGATATACTCTGATGCTGTGATTCATTTAGTTATTACTGTCTTGCCTATTTTTATATCTAAGATGTTTACTATTATATTTTATTCGATGCACCGTGAGATATATGACAGGTTCTTTGTTGCTTATTTACTTTACTTTGTTGATGTCCGCCTCACATCGGCCGAGCATTTTACAACGCACTATAGGGTATATTGGGTGTCGATGGTGTAGGACGGTCATCATAGCTGTGTTGATGTAGGAGGGTAGAGTTGTTTGTTATGCCAGTCGACAAATGAAATTTCACGAGAGAAACTATCTAACCCATGATCTTGAGTTGGCAACCATTTTTTTTGCCCTCAAGTCATGGAGACATTATCTTTTGGAGGAGCGGTTTGAGCTGATCATGGATTATAAATCTCTAAAGTATTTATTCTCTCAAAAACATTTGAACCAATGGCAGCAGAGATGGATGGAGTTCTTGGCTTCGTATGAATTTAGCATCTCATATACTACGGGCAAAGGCAATGTTGTAGTTGATGCCTTGAGTAGAAAGCATGCAATGTCGAGTCTTATATTTTTGGAATGGAAGAACTTGGAGTTCATTTCTACATTTGATTTTTGATCGCTATCGAACATTACACAAGGATTATTGGTAGCTTTGGATGTTCAGCCTTCACTTGTAGACTATATTGGTTTAAGTCTGAGGCAAGGCAAGGAGTTTCTGGATATTTTTAAGAAGCTGAATAGGGTAGAACATTCAATTCATTTGGATTGCTATTCCATTGATTCGATATGGTAATTAAGGAGAGATGGTATATTTTGGGTTCCTCTTGCTATAGGGTTGATTGACATGGTACTAGTAGAGTCCCATCGTTTTGGATGACTTTTTATCCCGCTGGGTTACAAAATGTATTGTGATATGAAGAGAATCTTTTGTTGGCCTAATATGAAGAGGCATATGGTGGAGTATGTTTCCAATTGTGTGACTTGTCAAAGGGTAAAGGCGGTGCAGAAGAAGCCTAGAGGATTATTATAGCGATTGGACATTTAGTAGTGGAAGTAGGAGAGTATCTCTATGGCCTTTATCGATGGGTTACCAAGGAGTAGGAGGGGAAATGAGAGTATTTCGGTCATAGTCGACCGACTGACCCATTGCACTCATTTAGCTCTAGTTAGGAGTACTAGGACAGTTGCATTTTTAGCTACTTTATATGTGAGAGAGATTGTTTGATTGCATGGAGTTCCTTGTAGCATAGTCAGTGACCGAGACCCCCTTTTGACTAGTGAGTTTTGGAGGAGTCTTTAGGAAGCCTTGGGCATTGAATTAAATTTGAGTGCCACTTATCACCTATAAATAGATGGACGGACCCAGAAGGTGAATCAAGTAATGGAGGATTCGCTGAGGACGTGGATTTTGGAGGTTCTTGGTGGGATCGCTTGGCATCAGTAGAGTTTGCATATAACAATAACTATCAAACAAGTATTAGGATGGCATCGTTCGAGGCGTTGTATGGGAGGACATGTAAATCTCCATCTTGTTGGTGAGACACTCTTGATAGAATCATTCTTGGGACAAACATGACTAGGAAGACCTTTGATAAAGTAGGTTTAATCCGTAGAAGAATGAGGACTGCAAAAGGTAGGTAGAAATCTTATGCTGATAGGTGATGCACAGAATTTGTAATAACCCATACTTCAGTGGGCCTAGATTTTCACCAACTCGAAAACCTAAGTCCACTAAAATACGGATCATTGGTTTGGTATCTTGTAAAAGGGAAATATATCATAGCATTAATGGTAATAGTTCACAGCGAAAATAAGAAAATATAATAGCTCAAAATAATTACTGATCAAAAACGACATCTCAAATGTTAAGAGCCTCATCTAGAAAATTGCTCCAAATCAACACTAGTACCCGCCCTTCTAAATCTTATGGGTTATAATGAGGAGAGGGTGAGAACAATGTGCTGGTGATTGGTAAATTATACATCTTATGCATAACACTAGCTTGTGCCGATTGTTCACTATTTCATGTTATGTTAGATATTATTATTAGTCGCTACGACTCCATTGCTACGTATGAACCGTACCCATCAACACCATGTATATCTATGTCTATATAAGTAAATATATTTACCCTAGCTCCACTAATGGGCTTAGATACTATCCCTACTACTATCAATCATTCAACACTTCCTAAAGATCCATCGCCATCGTATCATCGAAGAAATCCTACCGTGTTCATCGATGATCTCCAGTCAAAGAGGTCCTAATACTTCGGGGATTTTTGACGTATGCCAGCCTTTTGCGTACCTTCGTCTGCTTCTTATCGTGGATTTTAGGCCCACGCACCACTATCCCATTCATGTTTTGAAGGAACCTTTGTATGAGTTAACTAGCCTTACCCTATCAAACAAACTAGCAAACAACTGTGACATTGCATAACCCAACTGAACCAATCCTGGTAGGCGGAAGAGATCAGTTAGGTATAACCCTGTCCTTCCCATTGATTGTAAGAGACCAATGATGAACTTGATAAATATGCAACTCCTGCCCTAGTTTAGGTACCCAAGTACGCCAACCTTTTGCGTACACTTACTGTAACTTGTTTTGGTACCTTGGCACACCAAACTTTCTGCCATGTTGCATAAGTCCATTCTCACTCACCGTCAATTTAGTTTGCCAAGTGCAATCAAGGAAATACCCCACTTAAAAACTTAAAAACTTTGAAGCAGCTTAATTTGATGTGCACCTTCTACCTTGACATAATTATAATAGATATTTATAATTATGACAGACAATTTATAATCAAGGAATAAGCACAGTCCAGACCTAGGGGTACCCCTCTAGTAAAAAATCGTACACTCACCACGGGTCCTATTTGTTGGATATGTTTTAAGCATCCCAACCCAGTCTAACGACCTTCAGACATTGGTCAACTGCAATTATATAAGATAATTTATAATTACTCACACCTGTCATAAATGCATATCCGAGGCTACTTATATACATATTTCAGACTTATGTACTTATTCTTCTTTTATTTTCTTTATTGCCTCAACATCTTTTATGTACGACATTAAGTCTTCAGTCTTACTGTGCGTTTATCTTTTATTTCATTAGTTTCATTTACCGCTTCTCAATTTCCGAAATCAATATCATTGCTATAACATTCATTAGTCCATCCTTAGATTTCTATTCCAATTCTTATTTCTTTTTCTTGCCCATAATCCATACTTCCTTTTCCATTAGTTTCCCATTTGTTCAACCTTTTTGTAACATTATTATTTCAATATTCTTCCTTTGGGATTTACTATATTTTAATAAATTGGAATTAAACTTCATCAATTAATTGTTATGCAGTACATTTCCATATTTTATCCAAAGAGGTGGTTTGCACGGTGTTTGTAATCACAAGGAATTCTCTTTTTATTTATTGAAATATACTGTACAAAATATGGTAATCATCTTTATTTTGTACATCTCTTTCTTTTATAAGCTTATATTTATTCCTTATCATTTCAAACATCGCACTTTTATAAATTTAGACTTGATAATATATGGAAATCCACTTGCAACGAGACAAATTCCAATAAACTAAAATATCACAAAAATCCCAGAAATAAAAATAATTGTATTCCAAACTTCATTCATCAACATCAAATAAAATAAAATCTCGATTCATTACTTTTTAGTTAACTAATATCTGATGTAGAAACTAATAATTCTAATCATTATGTAATTATAGAAATAAAACCAATCATTACGCAATTGCAGAAATAAAACTAATTATTACGTAATTATATAGGCAAGTTAATAGTCTTTAATATTTCATATGAATTTACTTACAAATTAAATTCAATTTACAGACATATAGGAATAGGTTTGCAACGATATAATCTAGTATTATATAAAAATACATAATATTCCCACTCACCTTTAATTAGCGATCCCAAATATATAGATTTAATCCAAATCAGATTCTATTATCTATATTCTCCACTTTTTGACTCCCTATTCGAATCTACAGACAATATTTATACAGTTCTCATTAGAAATTGGATTAAGGAATAGAGATTTAAATTTAGATTTATTAATTAGGACTAGATCTAAAAGTTTATCTTTGATGTAGCAACCTGATTTGAACCCTTCTTCAATCCTCTAACCTTGTCTATCATTCTCTAAAGTGTATACATGCAATCTATTCTATTTTTATGTATTTAGAATTTTTGAAGGAGGAAGGGAAATGGCAGAGCTTCCACTCCCATTAGAAAAATAATGAGTTGGAAGTGAAGTCGTAGGTCCTAATTTATGGAGGTTCGAATCAGCGTTGACCATTAGATGCAACTTGATTAGATTTGGGCCACACGACCCAATATTATAGCCGCCACCAAAAAAAGCCGGGTCGGCCACCTAACACTCACGGTCGACCTGGCTTGGTCACGGTCGACCTATATGGTCCAATTTGGTGAAATTTTCAACGTTATAATTTCTGATTGATTTGTTACTTTTATTTATTCAATTAGCATTTAATCACTGTTCTCCTTACCTGTATTAAATTGCTTAAATGTTACGCTACCGTTAACTTTAACGGTGTTACTCAATCATTAATTTATTTCCTTAATTACATATATAATTATTTTGAACTGCAAAAATTCAAACGCCAATAACTTTTTCGTTTAAACTCCGATTGGGAAAGTTTATATATGAGAATTGATCAGAAAATGGCGATGAATCCAATGGTATAAGTTTCGTGGTCAAATTCCAACATTTGTAAAAATTCCATTTTCACTATTTATTATTTATTAATATATTTCCATTTTAATTAGTTAACGTAAAAATGTACGGTGTTACGTTCTCCCCCCTTAAAAGAATTTCGTCCCCAAAATTCCACAAGGGTTCGATCATGCAAACCATCTCACATCCATTCCACATTGAAAATCACTTAGCGTACAACCAATTTTACAATAATCCGTGTACATGTGCACAATGCATCACAAGACATATGATATGCATGAACAAAAATTTATAATTAGCACCTCCTATATGAATGATTTGTTTTAAACCAATTTTCGAAAATATGATGCAACCATCCTAAATATCCTGGCAGTTCTACATGAACGCAACTTTTGGAAAATCAAAAACAGTTTTTCACCCAAATTTTCCCATGCTTCTATAAATAGAAGCATAGTTCATCCAATTTTCCATCCAATCCTTACCATCCAAATTTCTAGCACACCATTGCTAACATCCCAATTTAGAAAAAAAAAATCAGTTTTCTAAACCTAGCTTCTTATGCTGGGAAAGGGTCTAGATGGGATATTCTATACTTCCATCATTCTCTTATGCAACCGCTTTCCACTGTACCTTGGAATCCACTCCTTTGCCCCCAATCCTTTTCCTGCGTTCCTAAGCACAGTTTGCACAAGTAACTTTTTTTAATATATTTTTGAAGTTCAAAACATTGATGTTTCAAAAATCATCTATATAAATTTCCACTTATTGACAAGATTTCTAAGAAAACTTCCATAGACAAAACAACATCTTTCTCGCTCACCATATCCATTTTACTGCAACTACTATTACACAGTAATATCTGCACTAACCAACTCACCGACTATTTCCCAATGTCATAATGTAGTGTTTCAGAATTTCTAAAACTTAAAATTTTTAACTTTTAAAATCTTTCCAAAGTTATGTGTATATTTTTTTCAAAGTCATATTATTTATAATGAAAAGTTTTGACAAATAAATTTTAATAAAATTTTTCCTTTTCAAAATATATACATAATTACATTTTATAAATAATTTTTTGCAATTCT
The DNA here is from genome assembly GCA_030737815.1 of Allium fistulosum. Classification (NCBI taxonomy): domain Eukaryota; kingdom Viridiplantae; phylum Streptophyta; class Magnoliopsida; order Asparagales; family Amaryllidaceae; genus Allium; species Allium fistulosum. Next base: position 16,606,150 of record JASFAW010000014.1, read on the forward strand.
GACATCAGAGTTTAGCCAACCATCCATCGTCCATAACAGACTCCACTTAATTGCGCGGTAAATTTTCAAGTTCTCAAATACTTTTATTTCTTACTAATATCAACCAGCAAACATGCTGAATTTTAAATTTCAGTCTTCGAGGAACAGGAACCTTGACCCGTGGCTCATCTCTCCGTAATCCCGTCCTCGGTCTTCTGAAATTTATCATCCGAAATTTTTCTTTCTATTTTTGGAACTTACATTTTCACTTTACTTTTATTTGTAGTTAGTTAGTTAAATTTTTCTCAATTTATTACTTAACTTCCAGTTTCAACCATTTTCTTTTCACTTGCATTAGTTAAGTGATTTCTTTGAAATTTCCTTATTTTATTGTTTTCCTAAATCTTTGCGGTCTACCTTGAAAACACATAAAAAGGAACAATTCCCTAAATGTACGTAGCTTATAGCAACAACTAATGCTTACAACCCACGAAAAGAAAAACAATACTGAAAGAAAACACAACCCCACTAGCTACTACCAAATTTAGAATGGACATTCCTAATAGGCCATTCCTAAGAAAAAATCTTCAAATCTTATCCTTCCTTTATTACTTATGTTGAATAAGATCTATTCATCTCTTCCATTCCATGCCCAATTATGGAATAACCATGCCTTCTTTCACAGCAGTGGATAAGAAATATAATCTATGCAGCCTTCATACTAAATGGCGACTATGCTTGGGGAAATAGCCTTTCCAGTTCCTCCCTTGCTTCCCCAACTTGAGTCTACCAATATCGTCCATATGTGTTTACCATCTCATTACCATCTATTACTATCTTCTCTTAATCTCATTCTTTTGATAATATTCCCAATCTTTGGTATTTTCTTTATTCATAAGCCTCTTACAAGCATATTCCAAGACTTATAGAAGTGCACTTTAATATCACCTTTATGGTTTACACACATATCAACATAATATTTCTAGCCTTTTTCTAGTTTTCTCACACTCTACGGGGATTCCTTGTTACTTTTCAAAATGTAGTCATTGCTATCTCCTTCATAGCCTTATTCTTTTCTCCGTCTCACCTAGACACTAATTCTTTTCTACTCCATATTTAAAATACTAGTTTGGTCATTATCATTTTCTTCCAAATATGAAAACTTTAAATTTTTTGAAATATCTAATCCCAAAACTCTTGTCTTTAAAAGTGCTACTTAGAAACTTTTAGTAAATTCAAAAATACTTGGTGTTTTTAACTCATTTCAAAACCTACCTTTCTTTTAAGAAGATTTTTGAATTTGACTTATTCCCTAAGCATAAAAGGGAACGTTAATAATTCTAAGTTTAAAATCAAACCAGCGTTTTCTTTTTAAAGGCCCTTTTAATTTTTATTAAAAATTTAGTATTTTTAATTCAGTCATTTATTAAGTTTGTCTTTTGAAAACTTATTCATTTCACCAAACTATTTTTTTTAAAATAGAATTTACAACGTTTCTAAAACATCTTTCATAACTTTTGAAGTATAAAAACTGGAGTAGATAAAAACAACTATCCTCCTATTAATTCCTTTACATTTTCTACTCTCCCAATCATCCGATATTCGCAGAGTCTCAACTATCATAAAAGGGGACTTTTAAAAGATACCTAAATTAAATGCGCATAACAATGGAAAATGTGTATTTTCCTTTGTTTAGGTTCTTAAATTAGATCACTAGCATTGTTTAATATAAGTTACTAACACTACTTCTAATTATTACACTTTTTATTACACTTAAGGATCCTATATTTTAATGTATTAAAACTACTTCTCCCTTAGGGGAATTGTTAATGCTATAATTATGTATGAATCGTTTAAATAAGAATTTGTATTTTGTGTGAACTTACAAGGAATTATGTTTCATTTCCTTTATTGAAATAGACAGTACAAAATTCGGGCTTTCATATTTTGTACATCTCTTCCTTTGCATTTACATTCCATATTATTTCAAACAAAACACCATTATTTATAACTTGATTGACTCATAGAAACTTATTTTTTTATCCCTTTTCATTCCAAGGAATTAAAATATGTCAAATCCTAACCTAATTAAAAAAAAATTAAACCTCTCTTTTATTTATATTTCAAGATTTTCTATTATTCAACTCTTCAATCTAAACTGCACTAATTTCAACTATTTTTCTCTTAAATTTACCATCCTTTTACTTAAACTATTATAGTGCAGCCATTATCGGCTCAATGTATCTTCTTTTATAAACCATTTACTCTGTTCCAAATTCGTACTGCTTATATTGTCCACCTATACAAACATTTTTATACCTTAAAAATTTTCACTACATAGAAAGATTCACGGGCTATATTGCTCCATCATTTCTTTTCAAAAGAAAACAGCCCGAGGAAAAAATTTGCTTTACTGAAATCTAAATATATATACTTTCTTACAAAACCTTTAATATATATATATATATATTCTTAAAGTTTAATACTTATTTTTTTCATTAAAAGTTCTTTTAAAGTATACAATTTATACTTTTCCTCAATTTCAATTTTTTATTATTATTGGGTTGGACTCAAAGTGAACTTCTGACTATTCTCTTAAGAACATCTTTCTTTCCATTTGCTGACTTATCTCTGTCCAAATCCAAAGTCTAATCATAGATTAGGAATGACCATTTCACACCCTTTTAAGGGACTTCTCCATCTTTGACTTTCTGTAACATATGGATTCTTGTTTTCCCTTTATTTGGACTTATTATGCATCATCAGTCGGCAATCAAAATGGGGAAGATCAATCAATAGGATATCAAAGCCCGACTAGGTAGTCGAGTACCATCTAGTTTTAGGGATATTCCATATGCAACTACTTCATAGATGGGTTGTCATGGCTAATAATGATGTCGATTGTTAGCTCAACGGGTACAGCCTTAGTTTCTTTGGGCTCTTCTTCTTCATCTCTCGAATCTATATCTTTATAGAAATGACTGTGGTGCCTGAGCCAAGGATTGAACGCTGATTGCTAAGCTTCATTGGTTTTGATTCAAAGAGGCTTCCACATCCTTTCCTTTCTCCCTTCACTAAGTTTCGCTCAAATCAGCCACATAACAGGCAAGTCCAATCGCCTGCTCTGCATGGATAATTGCCACACCATTCTCTGTTGGGAACTTGAGCGTCAAACACCAAGGGGCGATAGCTGCCCTAAATTCATCAAGAGCTGTTCGGCCCAGAAAAGCATTGTACGGAGAGTTCACATCCATCACAACAAACGGTAGCACCCGCACTCTCCTTCGGTTATCATCTTCTAACTCCACTGGTAGCTCGATGTAGCCTACCGTTTAAGTTGCAATACAATTAAAGCCATAAATACAGGATTTTTACAGTTTCAGATCTTTGGCTTTTAGTAACATCTGATCATAGGCCTTCTTGAAAATGACATTCAAAGAACTTCCACAATCAATCAAAATCTTTCTCACCAAGGCGGGGCCGATCATGAACGAGATCACCATTGGGTCGATTATAAGGGCTTTCACCTTGTCTACATCTCTACACCGAAACACGGTATCATCTATCATAGTTCATTACTACTTTACTGGAGTACTGTCCTCCGTGTTCAAGCAACATTCAATGTCAACATGTCTGAAAGCGTTCACATACCGCTCCATTTCATTCCAGCTTTTGTCGGCCTTATGTGGTCCTCCAATAATGATATTAATAACTAATCTCCAAGCCGTCCGTTGAGGTTTCTCAACACTGGGTGGAGCTTGTCTTCGATTGGGGTCGGATGCCCCCTGCCAGCCATCCTACGAGGCTTTAACAAATTACTGCAGCTTTCTTTCTCGAATTAACTTTTCAATAATATCATGGAGTTGACGACACTCATCTGTGTTATGTCTATAACTTTCGTGAAATCTACAGCACATTCAGACTATCTTGCTTCTCCATCGGTTGGTGGTTTCATGTATATCATAGTGTTACAAGTCAATAGATAAATGTTCTCTAGTGACTTATTCAATGACATGTATGTATCAAACAATGGGATCCTTGACTTCCCTTTCTTCGGAATCCTGTCTTCAGTCGTGGTTTCTACCACCGCCATCCTTATGCTCATTCGATTTGTTATGAACATTGATTTGAGCTTTCCTAGAACTATCGCCCGACTGCTTCACTACCACATTGCTTCGTACTCCCTCAGTGCTTGGGCCTGCAATATCCCTCCTTTTGGTTCGCTTTACCTCCTCCTTCATCAAAAACTGAGCTACATTTGCAAAGAAATAGTCCAATGTAAAAGCTGGATTTCTTGCTAACCAATCGCCAAACTCGAAATCAGAGTCGACTGCCCTAGTTAGTGCCAAAAGTATTGCATCATCATTTGGATTGCTCACTTCTGTAACAGCGGTATTAAACATTTCTAGAAAATCTTTCAGTGGCTCCCCTGGTGCCTGGACCAAGTTGGAGAGCGACATTACATCCTTGGGGCGAGTCATATGCATGTGAAGTGCTCCATGACTTCTTTGCTAACTCATCAAATGAAGAGATTGACCATGGTGGTAGCTTGATGAACCACATGGTCACAACATCTTCCAGAAAAATGGGAAACCACTTGCATTTGACTACATCAGTGGCTCGGATGAAGTCCATGTGCCATTCATACTTCAAGGGATGGTGCCTGAGGTCGGTTTTTCCTGCATAGGCAGGCATTATAGGCATATAGAACCCCTATGGGTATTCTATATATAAAAAGTTGTCAGTGAATGAAGTATGGCTTCTAGATCGTTGGTGAAGCCTTGACTTTGTTTCACTAGCTGCCTCACCATAACTATTAAGTTTGGTGTTTAGAGAGTTGGTGCCTGATGGTAGTCGTGTTCCATCTCACGTGAGCGACCCAATCCATGCCAGCGCCACATTTCCTCGCCTCCTCATGCTCTTGATCCATTTCCTGAGCAGTAGTTTTATTGTTGTCTCTTAGTTGCGGTTCAACCACACACATTGGAGCTCCAGCACCTTAATCGATCAAGACACTTCCAAAGTAAGCTCCTCCACTTGCATGCCGATCACCCCCTTGATTAGAGGATTCAGTACTTATCCCTCTAGGTGGTTCGGTACCGATCGACCATAGCCGATTGCCTGATCCTATCCCGATGCTCCAGCTGCATATGCATCCGTTTTACGGCATCTGTTTCGGTGATAGTTGTCAGATGTGGAGGAATTTTCTGATCCTGAATATGGAGTAGGCTCCTTCCTTGTCTTTCCACACTGATCTTTTAACTGGTTCATTAGGTCGATGTTAGCCTGGATTTTTGGTTGAGCTGCTGATGGCTATCCATCAATTCCTTCATTAGGACTTCAAAATCAGCTCTGGTATGTATTCAGTTGGATTTTGGGCATCGACAACCGCCGGTTGTACATTTTGATTAGCTTGTTGAACACTAGCATCATCATTGCCTTCAATAGCACTGGATGTAGTAGACTTTCCTCTGTCCATGGGTAATAGCTTCCTTTTAGATCTTCTTTAAATCTGAGTAGAAATGGAAAATTATCGATAGAAACCTGAATCTATCTCGCGGATGTGGGAATCCACCAATTGATGATGAGATCTAATAAGGTTGTGAATTCGTTCTCAATGAAAGCACCAAAATGTTAACACTAAAAGTTGGCACAAACACCCAATAGATTATATGTAGAGAAATAAATGAAGAAACCAAAATTAAAACAGAGGAAACAAGCAGAAAACAAGTAAAAAACAGCGAAAAACAGATTCATAATGGTTCGACGTTGAATGCCAACGTCCACTTTTATGAAATAGCTTTATTAATCACTTGAATTTCTGAGTACAAGAGGGAATGGATCAGAATCCGTGATTACAATAACGTACAAGAAAAATAACAGCGTAAAGATCCATCAAATGAGCTATAAACCCTGTATTTATAGGGGTAGACGATCAAATATCTTCCTAAAAATACACCGATAGAATATCTAAATGTGGACGAGGTCACCCAGAAAATTTCGAGGTCCAATTCCCAACATGGAGCGATCGGGGTTGATCAGTCTTCCCTACCATGTGGCGCCATGCGATCGCCATGGTAGGTCCCCTTCCATGCTAGCTTCATGTCTTCATAGTTGTTTGCATAGTTGCCTTCATGTTTTTAGAGATATCGATCGATTTTTGTTGAGTTGAATTGCTAATTCATGCTATTCATAGTCATAGTGATCCGATCTAATCCTAACCTAGGGGAATCACTAATCTATACTTAAAATGTTCTGTAGATTCTATCTCTCGGTTTCGCTTGATTATTGCTTCACAATTTTGTCTACGCTTGATCTCTTGTCTCTTTGATCACCTCTCCGGGCTGCTTGCCTTATCTACATCGAGTCTAACTTTTCCAATCAATCCAAATATAGTCGGGTCAAAAGGCTGGATAACATAATACTATATGAATATCTCAGATGTCAACCATCTCAATATTATACAAAGTGTGATCAATATACAATACAACATCAGGCATATTCAATGTATCACTGTCACCTATATATCATGTAACCGTCCTAATATAAATCTTCTCTACACCTAAAAAATGTTGGTCATGTAGACCTTGTATATAAAATGTCTCGTAATGACCCGAGTATTATAATATAACATGCGGAATAGACTATATCCAATTAAGTATCATAATAGGGTAACACAATGTGAATATGAAATAATAATATGATATCGCTATTACAGATATTCAAATTACCGTTGTAAAAAATAATTTATGTATATATAAATATTGAAATGCATATCTATAATATCTATATATTACCATTAAAAATGCTTAAAGTATCACATCTCAGATGACATAAAATAATCAACCTCTGATATTAAAAGATGTCATCACCCATATGGAAACATATAAAATTAGAAATCGCATAATCAACACAAATGGATGTATCGTTCATATCATAAATTATCATCATAGAAAATGAAATCGTCAAGTGAAACAAGCTAGCATACAACAATGCCCTAATATAATATCATAAAATCATATAATCAATAAATAAAGTAAGATAGCTCATCAAATCATCTAAATGATATCCAATATTATGTAATCCACAAAGATAATCTATCACAATCAATAATCAAAGGCTACCTCTAAAAAATCAAAATCATAAGAGCGTGGATATACGGGGACTAACTATACTTTAGACACGGAGTCTCAAGTATAGTCAACTCATTATACGAATGTGACATATATGCCAATCCACTACACACCCATAACCCTGAACAAGAAAGGGAGACTGATAGCACACAACATGGTCCAGGAACCTAGAACTACTCGCCTCCCGTAGAGTACCATGTGTTCCTACAGTCTTCAGCTATCTCGAAGGACATCGTGACCCTATCCACCAGTGGCCCACCTATGTGTAGCCTAGGTCATGCCCTGCTTTGCCTTTATAGGTAATGGACTGCTGGCCTATGCAATACACGGGGCTGTACAGAACTTACCCTACCAACTACTAATCCTATGATGCGCATCGGGTATCATAACAACGATGTCACAGATCCAGGGTGCAACCCCATGATCAAGCTGCCAGGGTGGATACTGGCCAGTCTAGTTCACTTTTGAAACATAAAGGGAGATGGACACAAGTTGATGACATATAGTACTCATAACCTATATCCACTCATAGCTCAAGCCTTAAGTTGACACACGACTCCATATAAGTAAACTGAGGACTATGATATACTATAGCTCTAATCCCTCACCGACACACGGCTCTACCGATAAGCTAACACATGGCTACAATATACTTTCCACTATGAGTATAATCACATACACATGTGTAATCTGAAAGGGAGTGCGGATTAAGGATCCTAAGGCTAATTTAACACTAGAGGGGGGGGGGGGGTGAATAGTGTTTAATGGATTCTAAGACTTATATGGACTAATTTAAAAATTATGATATAAACAAATGCAGAACTTAATCACAGAATAATCACAGAATCAAACACTGATGCAGAAAGTAAATAAAAAGCAGTAAAAGGAAAGAACACACCGGATTTTATACTAGTTCGGAGTTATCCTACGTCCAGTATTGCACCAAGGCAAACACCTCGTACAGATTTTTATTATACCAATGTCGAGATTACAATCCTCAATTTCTAAAGGCCTTGAGGTACCATCCTGTCTTCGAGTCCGGGGCGAACTCTCTTGATTTTCGGGACACAAGATCACCCAATTGATTTCCAGGCACAACCACACCTTATAGAGAAACTCGATAAACTTTTGATTACAAATTGATCCTATAACTCTGAATAGTACTTTGATCTTCGAGAGAGGGCAGAGAATCAAACAAGAATGAGATTCTAATTTGATTCACTTGAAAATTCGGCAGAATTTCGGCACGATCTTAAAAATATGAAAATTTTAGAATATGGATTTGTGGAGAAGAAGGAGTGAAAAAAAAGAAAATAGCTAGTTAAAAAATTCGTTTGTGAAGGCTATTTATAGACCAGTAACGGTCATAACCATTCGTGAAGAGATTTAAACGAATAGACACTTCTTTTGAAAATTGAAACTTTTGAATTTAACGGCCACCATGTCGACATGGGGTATCCCATGATGTCGACATCCCTTAGTTAAAAACAATGTAAAATTTGTTTTGAAAATGGTATTGAAAGGAAAACAAGATGAAATGATTCTGGAGTAAAATAAACTAATTTTCCTATGATTTAAAATAAAGAAGAGTAGAAAAATATATTTTTAGAATGTATATATAAATTTGATTTTAAATCTCAAGTGTATATATATTATAAAAGAATTTTTAAAATCATAAGATAGTTTAAAAACAAACGAAGTTTAAAACCAGAGTTTATTTAAAAAACAAAAACAAAGAATATTTTAAGGATAAAACATCTTTTTGAAAATCACTTGAAAAGATAATTTTTAAAGCTAAAACAAAAAAAAACAGTTTTGAAAATCATTTAAAAAAACCATTTTGAAGTAGTTTTGCAAGCTTCTTCCTACAGAATATTTCATCACATCAGGACTCAAGAACTTGTACAAAACCAGGATGTTCATGGGTTTTTAAGCCACTTGTCGTAGGTTTGTAAGCTACTTGTCGTGGGTTTGTAAGCCACTAAGAAGGTAGAAATGAGTTCCATCCCAAATGAAATTTGGAATGAAGATTTCCATGCTATTATGAAGTTTTAACAAAACTAGACACGTATCTTGAAATCTTGATCTTGATACTCATGAGTCTTCAAACTTGATTTCTTCATTCTTGATCTTTATACTGTACAGTCTTCAATAATCAGTACCTACCTTATATATATTCTGCATAATAACATTCATATATATATCTAGACAATAGTGTTAGTATATAAGTTATAATAAAATAAGTTACAAAGGTTGTTGTTATCAAAACCACTATCTCCAGTTCCTAACAATCTTCCCCTTTTTCATGATGACAACCTTATAAAATATATTTACCACTTCGATCATACCATAACTCCCCCTTACACCAACAACTCCCCCTTACTCCAAGCCTACTATTTTATATAACTTCTCCCCCTTTGTCATCAACAAAAATAACCTATAAACCTTGAACTTAATAGAAAATGAGATAAACAAACATAAGACATAAGAATAATAACTATGTATGAGTGAAATATTACATCCTAAGTTAAATGGAATTCAAGATTTTATACACCAAAGATTGTTTTTAGAAGAACATTAATTAAGATAACACTTATATACAAATTAATAAACCAATATACAATCAAGAAAGAGAAAAACGAAAAACACTTAACGAGGACCCTTAACTATTAGTGATTTATGGACCGAACAATTTGGATAGTGGAGACAAAAGTTTCCACATTGTTCGACCAAGTTCCCATTAGCGTCAAAAAGGATCTCTCCAACGCAAATCACACTATCGTCTTCGTCCTTATGAACATCCGGATTCGGCAAAGGATGTTCTTCTTCTTGATCCTCTTGTGGTTCTTCTAGAGGCTCTTCTTCTTCAGAATTCATGGCTTGTGATGATTCTTCGATGACAATGGGATTGGCATGGTTATCCATAAGGAATTTTTGTAAATTCCTAAGGATTCTGCCTTGCCTATCTTGTTCTCTAGCCATTCGCAGTTGACTTACTTGAATTTCCATCATCATTTGAAGCAAATCTTTCTTCTTCTCTTGTAATTTGATGACTCGTACATGTGTGGAACGTTGAAAAGGGAAAAATGAGGAGAAGTGGGTGAAGAAGGTTCATTATTAGAAGAGGAAGCCATTAATTTACCGTTTTAGAAGTTTATTACAGAGAATAGAATATAGAAAAGGAATAAAAGTAGAAATATATAAATATATAACCAAATAACTAATTTTAAAGGGAAATTTAAATTTTAAAATCTCGGCCAATATGTCGACATAGGGGGATGGGTCATGTCGACATCCCCAGTTCAATTTTTGAGAAATTTTTATTTATATTAATTATTACTATAGTTGTATTATTTATAATTTATATTTCAGTTAATGAACATATACCTAATTCTCTTCTAAATTTAGTAAAGTTTTGTTCATTTAATGGTTTGGTTAATATATCAGCAATTTGTTTTTCAGTATTAATATATTCAAGAGTTATAACTTCTTTACTTATATTATCTCTAAGAAAATGATGTTCTAATATCAATATGTTTTCTTCTAGCATGATGAGTTGGATTTTTAGATAGGTTTATTACACTAGTATTATCACAATAAATTGGTGATTTAGTTACAGTTAATCCAAAATCTTTTAAAGTTTGTTGCATATATATAACTTGAGAACAAGCCAAAGCAGCAGATATATATCTGCTTAAGTTGTTGACAAGGACACACTGTTTTGTTTCTTACTAAACCAGGAAACCAGAGAATGTCCTAGAAAGTGACAAGTTCCACTTGTACTTTTTCGGTCTGATTTACAACCAGCGTAATCAGCATCACAATATGAAATTAAATCAAATACATCATTTTTATGGTAAAATAAACCATAATCTAAAGTATGTTTTACATATCTTAAAATTCTTTTAACAGCTTTTAAGTGAGTTTATTTAGGTTGACATTGGTATCTTGCACAGAGACAGACACTATGCATGATGTCAGGACGACTTGCTGTTATATAAAACAGTGAACCAATCATTCCCCTATATAATTTTTGATCAACATCTTTTGATTTATCTTCTTTACTTAAAGCTACATTAGTTGTCATTGGAGTTGGTTTCCCACTAGAAGTAGTCAATCCAAATTTATTAATTAAATCCTTATCATATTTTTCTTGACTAATGAAAATTCCTTTATCTAATTGTTTTATTTGAATCCTAAGATGAAACTTAGTTCTCCCATATGACTCATTTCAAATTCTTTAGTCATTATATCTGAAAATTCTTTATTCATTATGTTATTAGTTGATCCAAATATTATATCATCTACATATATTTGTACTAATTGAATATCATTTTTGTTTCTTTTAATAACAAGAGTTGTATCTATTTTCAAAACCAGATTGTAGCAAATAAGATCTTAGTCTTTCATACCAGGCTCTAGGAGCTTGTTACAGACCATATAAAGCTTTCTTTAATTTATATACATGATTTGGAAATTTATTATCTTCAAAAAGTAGAGGTTGTTCAACATAAACATCGTCTTTTACAAAATCATTTAGAAAAGCACTTTTAACATCCATTTGATATAACTTGAAATTATTGTAGTTTGTGAAAGCAAGTAGAATCCTGATAGCTTCTAGTCTTTCTACGGGTGCAAAGGTTTCGTCATAATCAATTCCTTCTTCTTGACAATAACCTTGCGCAACTAAACGAGCTTTATTTCTCACGACCTCACCAAGTTCATTCATTTTATTTTTATAAACCCATTTTGTTCCAATTATACTTTTATCCTCAGGTCTAGGAACAAGTTCCCAAACATCATTTTTGGTGAACTGATTCAATTCTTCTTGCATAGCAAGAATCCATGAATCATCAGATGATGCTTCCTTTGGATTTTTAGGTTCAATAGTTGATATAAAAGCTAAATTACTCATACTATTTAGTTGATTTCTTGTTTTAACTATAGATTCAATATTTCCTAGTATATTTTCTATAGGATGATCTTTTAATAGCCTAATTCTTTTATTAGGTTGAATGATTTCACAATTAGTTTCATTGGGTTCATTATTTAAAGTTACAAAATCTTCTTCATCTTCTATTTGTACAGTATCTTTAAAATTTTCATCAAAAGATACATGCATTGTTTCTTCAATAGTGTTAGTTCTTAAATTATAAACTCTAAATGCTTTACTTCTATTAGAATATCCGATAAAGATACCTTTGTCGGATTTAGGTTCAAATTTATCTAAATTATCTTTTGTATTAAGAATAAAACACTTACTACCAAAAACTTTAAAATAAGCTACTATGAGTTTCTTATTATAAAGTAATTCATATGGTGTTTTATTAGTTAATAGTCTAATTAAAATCCTATTTAATATATAACAAGCTGTAGCGACTGCTTCAGCCCAAAAGTTTTTAGGTAAGTTACTATCAGATAGCATTGTTCTAGCACACTCTTGAATCGTTCTATTCTTACATTCTACCACTCCATTTTGTTGTGGAATTCTTGGAAAAAAGAAATTATGAGTAATTCCTTTTTGATTACAGAAATTCTCAAAATTTTCATTTTCATATGCTCCACCGTGATCACTACGAATAGTTTTTATTTTTAAAGAAAGTTGATTTTGAATTCTTTTAGCAAAATTCTTAAATAATTCAAAAGCATCACTTTTAAGTTTAAGAAAAATTGTCCAAGTATATATAGAATAATCATCTACAATTACAAAAACATATTTATTATGATTAATTGATTGAACTTGAGATGGACCAAATAAATCTAAATGAAGTAATTCTAGAGGTTTAGAAGTAGAAATCATATCTTTTAATTTAAATGAACTTTTCTTAAGTTTTCCTAACTGGCAAGTATCACATACACTATCTACTTTAAAGTTTAACTTGGGAAGACCTCTATCTAAGTCAAGTTTTGATAACCTAGATACCAGTTTGAAATTTAAATGACCAAATCTTTTATGCCAAATCCAAGGGTCACTTGTATTAGCTAAAAGACATACGTTATCATTTGAAACTTTCATACTAAGGATGTAAATGTTTTTCTTCCTAATTCCTTCAAAGATAATATTTGACTTATTATCTTCGATGTGACACTTATCTTTTCCAAATTTAATTTTAAATCCTTTATCACATAGTTGACTTATACTAAGCAAATTATGTTTTAAATTCCTAACTAGCAAAACATCAGAAATAAGAGGAGTTTAGAATTACCGACATTGTTGAAGCCAATCACATATCCTTTTGAGTTATCTCCAAAGTTGACAAATCCACCATCTTGATATATAATGTCATTGAGTATCTCGGGATTTCCAGTCATATGCCTTGAACAACCACTATCAAGTATCCATTTATCTTTCTCAATTTGCATAGTTTGTCCATTGGTTGTTGATTCTTCAAAAGCTATGTAACTTGTCTATTCCTGCATAACAAACCAATTCGGTAGATAACTTAATTTTTCATAAAAACTATATGCAGACTTATGATGCTTTGATGAAATGCATAAATTCAAACTAGTATGAACAAAATTTTCTAAAAATGCCATTTTTAACTTTTAAGTTTCAGATTATGAAAACTATGAAAACCTATGCTCTGATACCAATTGAAAGGGAGCGCGAATTAAGGATCTTAAGGCTAATTTAACACTAGAGGGGGGGTGAATAGTGTTTAGTGGATTCTAAGACTTATATGGACTAATTTAAAAATTATGATATAAACAAATGCAGAACTTAATCACAGAACAATCACAGAATCAAACACAGATGCAGAAAGTAAATAAAACGCAGTAAAAGGAAAGAACACACCAGATTTTATACTGGTTCGGAGTTACCCTACGTCCAGTCTTTGCACTATGGCAAACACCTCGTACAGATTTTTATTATACCAATGTCGAGATTACAATCCTCAATTTCTAAAGGCCTTGAGGTACCATCCTATCTTCGAGTCCGGGGCGAACTCTCTTGATTTTCGGGACACAAGATCACCCAATTGATTTCCAGGCACAACCACACCTTATAGAGAGACTCGATAAACTTTTGATTACAAATTGATCCTATAACTCTAAATAGCACTTTGATCTTCAAGAGAGGGAAGAGAATCAAACAAGAATGAGATTCTAATTTGATTCACTTGAGAATTCGGCAGAATTTCGGCACGATCTTAAAAATATGAAAATTTTAGAATATGGATTTGTGGAGAAGGAGTGAAAAAAAAGAAAATAGCTAGTTAAAAAATTCGTTTGTGAAGGCTATTTAAAAACAAACGAAGTTTAAAACTAGAGTTTATTTAAAAAACAAAAACAAAGAATATTTTAAGGCTAAAACATCTTTTTGAAAATCATTTGAAAAGATAATTTTTAAAGCTAAAACATAAAAAAAACAGTTTTGAAAATCATTTAAAAAAACCATTTTGAAGTTGTTTTGCAAGCTTCTTCCTGCAGAATATTTCATCACATCAGGACTCGAGAACTTGTACAAAACCAAGATGTTCGTGGATTTGTAAGCCACTTGTCGTAGGTTTGTAAGCTACTTGTCGTAGGTTTGTAAGCCACTAAGAAGGTAGAAATGGGTTCCATCCCAAATGAAATTTGGAATGAAGATTTCCATGCTATTATGAAGTTTCAACAAAACTAGACACTTACTTGAAATCTTGATCTTGATACTCATGAGTCTTCAAACTTGATTTCTTCATTCTTGATCTTTATACTATACAGTCTTCAATAATCAGTACATGCCTTATATATATCTTGCATAATAACATTCATATATATCTAGACAATAGTTTTAGTATATAAGTTATAATAAAATAAGTTACAAAGGTTATTGTCATCAAAACCACTATCTCCAGTTCCTAACATAATCTCCATTTGAGTGACATTTACTTACAAAGAATAATCAAACAAATAGCACAACGATGTCCCATACCACCGAATGTTATTCAAATAATTATTCAATGTTTATAAACTACACTCAACCCACACTTGATATCTCTATATGACATGTCCGATGAATAACTGGAAAAGTGTTACCGAAAGCCCCATACCAGACGATCTCACTAAATAAATTTCTCATCACATAGATAATAGAAGTAATCATATAAAATACATATATTCATATATAATAAATCTCAATTTATGTCATATAAGACATAAAATACAAATGCAATATCCAGATATAAACATCAATAATCATCATAAACAACATATTCCAAATATGACAATTTCACAAATTCATATGAAGAATATCATCACCTTATCATAACAAAATCATCAACAAATTAATATCGACGGTGAATCACTCACTTTATTTTAATTGAAATAAAGAAGATAAGAGATCAGAAGTCAGAGACGAATATAAAAATAGATTATTCAAATAAGTATATACATAAATAATCCAATATTTAATAGTAAATCGTTCATAATATAAAATTTTATATACATAAATACTACGAGATGGACAACAATTCATATTCCAGAATAATTTAAATAATTATATAAACTCAATATAAATTAAAATTTTCAATAAACAACTAATTATTCATTCTTATATAGAATTAATCGATTATTAATTATTTGTCAATAACATTAGAAAACTCAATTTTGTTTCCCAGAATAGTTAACAATGCTGAATATTACATAAAAAGGTTATTTTCAAATTTTTTATAAATCAAATATTATTAGGTAATATTAATATTCATATCAAATATCAATTACAAATAATACCATATTTTCAAGTAAAATTAATTTCACAATCTTTTATAAATTAAGCAATAGTTAAAAATTTACTAATAACATTGATGACTCAATTTTTCCTTTTAGTAACTCAAAGATAGTTTTTAAAACAAAATATATAACTTTTGTTTAAAAATTATTATCTTCTAAATACTATTTTAAAATTATAAAACATCCCAAATGCAAGATTCACCTTGTCAACAAACGTAACATGTACTAGTACATGAGAACATACACAAACATTTTGCCATGCTATATTATTCCAAATTCAAACCAAGAATACCTATATAATATAATATATTTAATATGATAAACTATTTTCAAATTGCTTAACAAAAGAGTGGATTCAATATACTCAATCCCATAATGGTCAGACACACACACACATTGTTTAGGCAACACACCCGTCACGCACACTCACAAATATATAAACGCACACTCATAAATACATACACACGCACTTTCATAACAGAACACCCAAACCCAAGCAAACATCAATATTTGATTTATAGTAATGGTGAACAATAAAAAGAATACTCACCTGATATGCCCCTATTATCTTCTTCTTTTTCTCAAATGTTCTTTCTTCCACAACAAGTGCATTGCAATGAGTACCATTATCATTTACAATCGAATGGTGATACAGAGCTAGGAACCATGAAATTGACTCTTGTCTTCGCCATTATCTCACTCTTCAACAACCTGACTCGACTACACCAATGCCAACCTTCTCGGACTTCCCAATCAAAACGCGTCTTCACCATCTTAGCTATAAGCAACAGTAAATGTCGCGAACCCAATTGAAATCGCACCCTCCCAAACTTACTCCAACGAAGCTCCTCTCAACCATGAACCCAATGCCATAACTGCTTTGAACTATTATTGCCTAAACCATCGTCTATAGCAAACCGTAGTTCGACACTTTCGTTTTTGACCACGGTCGCACGACCTTAAGTTTTCCAAAAATTCTACATCATTTGATAAAGCTAACATTGTGGATGACATCAAAAATTATTTTCAGTTTGGGAGAATTTATTTATTAAAGGGAAAGTGCCATTTTTACCTAAAGAAAAGAAACAGCGCACAATCCTCCACCTTCCTCCTTCAATTCCCGTCTATTCTTCTACTTCTTGCTTGCAATATGTAATATAGCTTATGAGGAGCGTAGATTTCCATTTGGTGAATTATGGAATTTATTTAACATTTATTTGGATTTAATTTGCCAAGAAGACTTAGAGTTTAACTAAAATTTTCTTTATTTATCTTTTCTCTCTTCCACCCCTCTCTTGAAAACATCTATGTTATATTTATAGAAGGGACGAAGTATCAAGAAATGGAACTATCACGAGATTGGAAAAAATCAGTAGACTTTAGTTCTAAGGTTTAGGTTTAGGCTTTGTTTTAAAAATTAACCTGGTTTCTTTCTTTCTTTTGCATTTATGAAACATATCATATCATTTCAACACCATTTACATATCATGGCCTCTACACTAATTTTTTTTTACTAATGAATGATATTATTTTCTATTTAAAGATTATTTTCCGTAATTAGTTTATTTGAATTAATCTTTTATTTAAATTCTCTTACTAAATAAATTCTAATTCCATTAATAAAATAGTTTCTATTATCAAATAAATTTTAAACCTATAAAATTTAGTTTTGACATTTTATTTCAAATAATTAATTTACATCCCTATATTCAAAGTATCCTATTTAATTACCAAATTTTAAGTACTTTTCGAATCAATTCACTTCATAATACTTAACATAACATTTATTCTCAAACATATTTAACTTTATCACCTAATATTTTGTTACCAATATTCTAAAATAAATTCAAATTACTAATATTTGAATTCCAATAATCCATTTTTGATTAATTAAATATTAATTATTAATTACCACTAAAAGTCGGGTTGTTACTTGTGTGGAGAAGGTGACTTGGCGCGTTAGAGACTTATTTTACTTATAGTTACTCCTTTATGTACTTATACTATGTTATCAGTCAAATTATTATATGATGTTATGGGAGATTTTATCCGCATCAGATATCATATGTACCACAGTTATTATTGAACTGTATTACTTTGAGTTTTTTAGTATTTTTGTTTTATTTTCTTCTGTTCTGAGATCTAAAAGTATAGAATGATTTAAATTTTATATTAGTCTTCGTATGTGTAATTTTCTAAAACCCTAATGACTCATACTTCATGGCATGATGCGAGTTTGAAAGTCACTTTAGGCTTTGAATCGGTATGTCAGAGGGTGTGAGTTGTCACAGTAGGTCTTGTTTGTTAATGCGGAATTCTTCAGTTGTTATTAGAAGGTGATAGATTCTCCTACCGACTTCCAGATCGAAGGTTCATCTATCCCCCAACCTTACCTGCAGCTTAACCTTCTCGTCAGATGAAAAAGATTTTTGATGTAGAATCTTCTTAGTCGGAATCATACTCTCAGGATGCTTTGAGTTTCATTGTGTGTAGATGTCTAAATGTTTGTTAGTTTATAATAGGTGTATGCTTGTAACATTGTATGAATAGCTAAAGCATGTAAAAAAGTCTAATAAGGTTTATGTTCCACTGTTAGCTTTTGAGCTTTACAGAAATCTTTTATTTGAACTTCTTACTTTGTTTCATATAGTTTCTCTAGCATATGATGCTTCCTTTTTCATCAGTAGTTTGACTCTGGATGCCACAATTGTTATGCTCAGTTTAGTTCATTGTGTACTAATGTGTTTCTTGAACCTTGTTTCTAATACATTTTTTGACATGCATTGTAACGATCTGGAATTTTTAACATTTCGAATGAGAATATTAAATTTATTTAAATATTCAAATTTGATTCGAATATATTGGTAATAAGAAAATCAATTTTTAATAAAATGACTCGATTTATAATGACATATTTTTATTTTTATTTATAGGATTTTCCATAATTTTTAATTTGAAAAGTATTTAAGTTATAATTTAACGTATTTTTCGGCAAATGATGGTATTTTTGAAATTTAAAAAAAAGTAGTGTATTTTATTATTGTTTTGAGATCGCGTTGCATTTTTATGTACGATCGTATTTTTCTTTTGTCATTTGCGGTTCGTACATGAATGGAATGCCGTGTAGCGAGATGCTGAAAATCATGTTACAAACTAACCTAACACTTAGAAAATTCAATAACTCTTAATTTTCCCTCCTCTCTCTCATTTACCATTTATAGTAAAAAGTAAACAGCCTCTTCCATTTAAAAATTAAAAGCAAATAAAATACTTAACTAAAAATCACAGCTTCGGTTCCATTGGGTTTGTTATAAGGAGATCTTTTAATCAATATGGAGTTCAGAGGAAGCGGTTGTCATTGTAGTCGATCGATGTGATGAAGAGGAGATAATGGTTTGGATTTCAAGCGATTGGGGAGGAGTTGATTGAATCAGAGGTTGGAAATGGATTTCTTGTCATGTGGAGCAGTCATGGCCGAAGTTTGGTGAAGCTCGGTCATCTCTAGGGTGATGCAATAGTTTGGTTCATGGAGGAGCGTGCTTCAGGTTGAATGTTGAAGGGATCTATCGAGTTCAACGTAATCCGGTCGGGGGTGATGCTTGCATGGAGTGGAGTTCGTAGGCAGTGTCAGTGTGTGATTTCGTGGAGGAATGAGCGAGAGAGGGGAGGGAGAAGTCATGACTGTTGGGTACATTTGTGCATGGTTGTGCACATGTTCAAGAGGAAGAGTTTTAGGAAGAACGATTAAGGGTAGGGTAATTAGTTTAAGTGGAGATTCATTAACTTAATTAGAATATTTCATCTGTAATCTTATAAATTAAATGTCTATCTCATACGAGGTCTAATCAGGATGCAGTCTTTTGCATTACGCTCATAGGAGCGTTATCTACATTCTAGAACTGGTTTAGTTGAGTTTGGAACAAGTGGAATTTTTAGCTATATCGAATGCCATTCGATTTTAGATCAAATGGGAACGCCTAAACGTCTACTGGGATTTTAGCGAGTTATCTCACCTATGAATGAATGTTATAATTATATATAGTAGGTATAAATCATTGTTTTATGTTTGAATGATTTATTGGCTTGGTTTGGTTGAATTTCCGCTTTAAAAAGTGAATGATACTTAAAATGAAATACGGGGATTTTTTTTAGAGAAATCCTGATTTCTTACTGTTATGATTTTTAATTTCAGTTATTTATCTATTATATACATTGTTAAATTCTTAAGGTTTGGTAGTTGACTATATTGGATATGACATTGATGTATGTTAACAGGTGAACCTTTTTAGTGATAATGGTAGTAGCAGCATTGGTCAAGTGCTATAGTAGCTATTAGCCTCGTTATAGTATTTTGAAATACTATTATTTATTGTTTGGATTTGAAATTGGTTTTGATTCAAAGAATTATTTTAACTATGACTTTTGGAATTTTCCATGGCATTTTATTTAAAAATGGTTTTTGAACTTCTCTATTTTTCTTCAACCTTTTCAATCGTCTTTTCTAATATATATGGATATGTTTTCAAAGTATATTGGGAAGTATTTATTTTTCTAAAAAGTTAATATATAAAGAATGTTTATTTTAAAGGAAAATAAAGGAGTTTGTCTCTTATTATAAAGTGATTCTATTTGAAAAGAAGATAGAAATATTTTGGTGCAAATATTTATGAAACGTTTTGATATAAAATGTTGTATAAAAAAGGACAGATTTATAAATGGTATTTTATAAATAAAAGAATAGATTTTTATTGGTCTTTTTATAATAAGGAAAAATGATATCATTTTGATAAATTGGAAAATAGATCACATTTGTAAATTTATAGTAAAATATGGAATGACCATTTTATGGAAAGTATTTAGACCTATCTTGAAAATGAAGATTTGTATTAGTATATAAGATTTATAAAAATGAGTTTTGGACCTATAAAGGATTTCTATAAAGAGTTTTATAAATATATTTAGGGGTTTGTAAAAAGAGTTTTATAAATATATTTGGAGATTTATAAAAGAAGTTTTATAAATAGAAATGGGTTTTATAAAAATAATTTTTATAAAATGAATGAGAACCGATTTCCATAAATGATCATTTTAAATTATGGTGGTAGGGAAAGTATTTTTTCATACTTAACACCAAAAGAGAGAAAAGTGGTTTGAGTTTTATTGTTACTTATGTTTTAAATGACTTTTGTTTTTAACCCAATTAAATACAGTTTTGGAAATGAAATCTTCATAAAATTTGTGAATATACTTATACTATTAAGGTCAGTATATGAGTACATTTTCTAAGTATTGGAAATGTAGTGTTTTGTGAACATACTTATACTGTTGATATAAGTTTACAAAAAGGTTTCTAAGTAAGAAATGTGTAGTGTTTTGTGAATATACTTATACTGTTAATATAAGTATATGGAAAAGTTTTCTAAGTATTGAAAGTAAATTTTTTTGTAAGTATACTTATACAACTTAGATAAGTATATCAATATTTTTCAAGTATTAAAAAGAGTGGAGAATGTTTGCGAATATATTTTAGTAAAAGTATTTTGATACAAGTATTTACAAAGTGAGTTCAATTAATGAAATGATTAATTAAAGAGGGTCAATGGTTGCTTATATGCTTAACCAGGCTTAGTTTCCATGTGAAATTAAATATCTAATTTGATTATTTTTTTATATTTGATAGTTAAATAAACGAGCATCAAATCTTAGCCAGTTTTAAAATTATCATTGTCGATTCGAAGAAACCGGGATCGAATAAGCACGAGTTATCCAAAAACCACTTTGAACTAGCTTAAGCATTCAAGTAGAAGACATATAGAAGATGATCGAAGAAAAAGTTCTTTGAAGTGCAAGGGCTACTTTCTACTAATCCTAAGGGTGATTCCAAAAAGGATATAGTAGAACTAGTGCCTTTGATTTGTTCATATCTTGAGCAACTTGTATAGATGAATGCTGACATCGTATTGTTGCCTGGGCAATGTTAGTATTCTAAGTTTTATTTGCTAAAAAGGTAAAACATAGCCTCAAGCCTCACAATCGAGAATAACTAAAACAGGGGATATGCTGTAAGGCTATATGGTTTGCGACCATTAGGGTATGGTCTTCACCCGATCTCGATTGATATTGACCCAATTATGTATGCTTGTGGCTCGGTATGGTTGTTGGCCGAAAATTGGGGTGATGACATATTTGGTACTTTCGAGGAAGGGATATGTTGGTCTTGCAATGCGGGGGGACCATGCGAGGCCCTCTATACATTTTATCTAGAAGTGTATTGTGACAGACGGTACCTCAGTAGCCTTGTCATTGTATGAAATCCATTCTCTAATATGTGGTTTTACGGACTTAGTTGTATACCTATTATGCTGGAATGTAATTAATATAACCAATTCAGCTATGAACAATTATTTATTTTAAACCTAGATATTATTATAATGTCATAAGATTTCCTATAAAATGGTTTGGTTATGTAAGGTAAAAATCCATCCATGTTTATGTGTGGCCTGGTCTTACGAGATACATTTATTTTTGAAAGGTTTTACAACATTAAAATATGTTTGGTTTGTGTTTCTCACGTTGGTTTACCAGACCGATCCAAGCATTATTTTCTTATAATGCTCGGGTCATCCCGAGCATATTTCCAGATCTAGTTTAGATGCTTTGGAGCTTAAGGAGAGGAGCTGGATACCTCCAAGATGTATTCCCGCATATTTTACTTCTGCTGCATTTTTCACTTTGTTTTTACCAACATTTGTGAGGATGGGTTGTTATAACCGTCGAGCCCGATGAACGGTTAGTTTACTCTGATTGATGCATGTCTATAAAAAAATTTCTTTTGCAAAGATCTGTTGTATATTATATATTTCTCGTCACGATGTGAGATTCTATTCGGTCTTTTCTTTTTTTTCACTCCAACAATCTATCTTTCCAGCACTCGAATGTTCGACATATGAAATACCATAGATGTATTAGTGTCAACTTTTAAGGGTTAAAATGGCTAGTCATTACATTCGCTTGGCATGGTCTTCTCTGTTTATGGTGTTGATTATTTTGTTCATATTTGATTGAGAAGTTAGGTTTTGTATTTACAACTCTTTTTATTCATGTGCATGGTTTTTTATACTATTTCATGCCATCCAATATCGCTATATCCAATATAGTTTTGGCTAAAAAGCTGAGTTATATATTTTAGAACCCTAGTTTGTCGTTTATAAAAAATGTTGGCACATAGATTTTTATTCTGGTTCAAGCCATCTAATATCCCTATATCCATTTCATCATTTTTTTTATTTCTTGATAATTACATCTTTATACATAACATTCTTTTGCACAAAATTGGTTGTATAAAGTAATTCCTGAAATGCTCTAAATTCTATGCCTTGAGAACAATGTTTCCATGGTATGCGTTGTTAGCCTGTGTTTCTTCGATGACTTGAGGTCCTTCCCAATCGAGTCCCAATGCACCATCAGTTAGGCCATTTGTGTTGGCCATTATTTTCCTTATGTCTAGATACCCTTTGTGGAATTTTCTTTATTTAAGTCTAGAATTGTAACTCTTAGCCACCCATTACCGGTATACTGTTGCTCTAACTATCGCTTCATTTCTTCTTTCATGTATGAAGTCTAATGCAATTTCCTTAAGTTTAGGTTCTTCCATGTTACATATGATAATGGCCGATGTGAAAGCACTTCTACCTTAACTGGTAGCACGACTTTATTCTGTTGTCCAACTGATTGCGTGCATTCCACAATGAACTAAGCTAAGTTTTCTCCCTTAGTAACATTCCATAGGCAATATAATATGTCATATAGGCTCAGTTTGATGGCCATTTTAGTTGATAGATTGATGGTTATACATTTTGCAGTATTTTTTTAACACCCCATTTGGTCAGTACTTTATTGGAAGTGAATACAATAAGCGATTCTACTTCCTTTACATGAGCAGCAGGTTGTCGGCCATTTTCTCAATAAAGGTATAATTCAGCTCTTTACCTGATAAGCATTAGCTAGAGGAGTATAACAACCTTTCACCCCTTCATTTTCTCTAACTATGGTTGCACTGATAGCTTGATCGATTAAAACTAAGTATACAAATAAATCCTCACCTGGGACTGGTTTTGAAATTATAGGTAGGGGCTAAATGGTCTTTTAGTGCTTGGAACATTATTTTGCACTCCTCTATCCATTCAACATTCCTAATCTCTTTGACTTGATCAAGGAGTGGGATACACTTTTCTATGTCCTTCGATTCAAACCTACACAAGGCATCTATATTTCCATTTAGACTCATCATGTCCTTAGGCTTTTCTTGGTTTTCCATCTTTCTGATTTCATCATCTTTTCTGGATTTGCTTCTATCCCTCTTGTATTTACTATATAACCAAGGACCATTCCCGACTGAACACTGAAGGTGCATTTAAGGGTGTTTAGTTTCATGTTGAACTACCTAAGCATGGAAAGATTTCTACCAAATCCTACATATGGCTGGGAGCTTTCTTTGACCTTACAAGCATGTCTTCCACATAAACTTCAACAATTTTCCTAATTTGATCCAAGAACATCATATTCACAAGCCTTTGGTATGTCATGCTAGCATTCTTTGGTCTAAATGACACGACTTCATAAAAATTCAAGCCTTTATCCATGATGAAGCCGGTGCATCCCTAATCTAGTTCAAACATGGAAATCTGATTGTAACCCAAATAAGCATCCATAAAAGTGACTAGCTCATGTCCATTGGTTGCATCCACTAAATGATCTATTTTTGACAGAGAAAATCTATCCTTGGGGCAGGCCTTGCGGAGATTTGTGAAGTTTATGCATGCCCTCCATTTCCTATTTAGCTTCATTACTAGGACTGGGCTGGCTATCCACTTAGGGGAGTAATTTTTTCCAATAGAGCCATTTGCTTTTAGCTTTTTTACTTCTTCATGTAGCACATTATATCTTTTCTAATCTAGAGAGTGCCTCTTTTTTCTTATGGAATGCACGTTTGGATTGATATTTAGAGCATGGAAAATGATGGTTAGGCCTATTCAAAACATATTTGTGTGCATTCCGATAAAGACATCTACAGACCTTTTTAAGAAACTTATCACTCTGTGCATAGTTCAACACTTATGTTTTTCCCTTATCTTAACAACTTCTGATGGGTCTGTAGAAGTTAGCTCTATATCTTATATATCATCTTCTTATTTCACATCTTTCTCACATCCCAAACCTGGGATCTACCTCATCTTCTACTTCATGCATTTTTGATAAAGTTGCGTTTTCTGCGTTTTGAGCAGAATCACAGAAATACAACATATAAAAAAGTTGTATTCATCTATTCCAATCATGTGCAGATAATCCCTTTTCTTCTTTAGTACTAATAATGTGGTCATAGGTTACTTGTTTAAGTGTCAGTCTTCGTGTATGGCACCTACAAGACCCCATAGAAAAATGGTAATTAAGGATTAAAAATGGAATTTGAGAAAACGTCAAAATTTAACCACAAAAATTTCATTATTGTGTTTGTGGTGATTTTCTGAGCAACTTTCATATATGAAGTTTTGCGATCGGATTTCAAATGAAGAAGGTATCAACATTTGAAGTTTTCAAATCGAAAATAATTCAAATGGATGTAAAAAGGAAATAAACAAAATAACCGCATGAACCCTACCGGTTGACCCCACCTTGAGCCTATCAAATGCTAGCAGTCGTCACCTTAGGAGGGAGTGGTTGATCGGTTGGACCAGTGGTGGCGAAGGTTGAACCTCGGCTAACGGTTCAGATTTAATTAAATTAAATTTAAGGGATACGATTGATTCGAATGCCTATCAATACAGGCTTAGCCCCTCACTTTTCTTCCCACATTTTCTGATCAGAGTAGTAGAGCTCTGTTATATTCCCTTCTCCTCTATTTCTAGATACTGTAAAAATATTATACATATACATATGCATATATAAATATATAAATTGGAGAATGATAGAAAATAAAATAAATGAAGAGGAGGGCATCAATTTTGTGAAAAAGAATTTTTTTTTTATGATTATAAATCTATATTCAACTTATTTCAAATCTCCTCTAGATCTATAACTCCGATGGAGGTGTGTGTGCGTGTGTATATATCTTGTTATACATATTTTTGAATTGGAAAGGAAAAGGAGTCAATTAAAGTGATGAATTCAGATTTAGGATATTTTGAAAGCTAAAATGGTGAGTGAGAAATTATATGATTTATATATAACAGTGAATTTATATCATTGAATTTTATTTAGTTATTATGTTAGTGTAAAATCTTTTGAGTCGTAGGCTTAAAATGAACATATTCCATTGAAATCTCGCCTATATATTCTTCGATAAGTTTGGTAATTGGAATAGAATGGTATGTACACCCTAATATGGACATTTGGAAATTAGTCCCAAAATTTATTAAAGTAGAATATCGATAAGATTGCAAAGTTTATTCCAGATTTATGATAATTGGATTGTAAAATTGTAAGTATTTTGGATTGCTCTAATTTAGCTTAGAATGTGAATTTCCATGTTTTAATTTATTGAGAGCATCATGGGTACAATTTAACTGTACCTTTTTTCTTGTAAATTTCCATAAATGATCTAATTCCACAACCATGTATAAAAAGTGCATCATTTGAAATAATAAGGAATACACCCTAAAAATGAAAAAATGTGCAAAGTACAGATGATCTTCTCCATAGTTCGCACTATCAATTTTAATAAAAGAATAGAGATAATTCATTGTAATTTTAAATGGAACAAAAGTCTCACTTTTGGGTAATTTATAGAAAGCTATAACGGTAATCCATTTTGAGAAGGGTAGCTCTAACATATTAAAATGCGAAAAAAGTTTTCTTTAAGGAATGTACATATAAGTGTGTGTTCTGGAATTCCTTTGCATGGGAATTAATGAGTTAAAGATAGGAATAGATACACACACATACTATGCAGTTAAAGCGCTCGGTGGATTCAATGCGGTAGAGGTGCAAAAGGTCATAGCGGGGATGTAGCGAAGATATAGCGGGATATATCGGATTACTCTAAAATAGCATATAAATCCCATACTTGTTGTGTTTACAAATATATAGATAGTAATTATGTGAAAAATTAACATTCAATTGAATTATAATTAATACAAAAAAAATTTTAAATAAAAATATGTGCAAATGTATTGTAAATGAACGTAAAACTGTTATATAACTTAATTTAATTTAGTAGAATATTAGAGTATTATCATTTCTAAACATATATCAAAAATTCAATGAAATTAATTAATTTCATAATTTTTATAGCGTATAAATATCATTTTTCAATCCAATTTTTTATAGAAGATATAGCGGAAATAGCGAAATATAGCGGAAATAAAGGAATATAGCGGAAATAGCGGGGATTAAAGCGGAAAGGCTATATGTTGGGGATATATGGAAAAATCGTAGCGGTAGGAATCCGCTATAAGATATATCGGAGTTGTAGCGGGGATATAGCGGGGCATTAACTGCACAGCACACATATAACCGTGCCTAGCTATTAAAATATATAAATATACACAGGGTAATAGATTAACCGTAATAAATAATTATACGTCGGTACTCGTATTAGTTATAATTAGGGCGATTAGTTATTAATAGATTAGTAAATCATAGGACTAGAACGTTGAAATGGAAAATAGATAGTAACTTCAAAATTTATGAAAAATGGTTGTAGAATTAATGTGCAATAAATATATAGTTAATAGGGAGTTACATGAATTAAATGGGGACATAAATGCTTTTAATGGGATCGATTAGAGAATTAAATATGGCATATATAGAAAAACAAAATAAGCATAATAAGTTAACTTTGAAAATAAATTCCAACATTTATGACAAATACCTGTTATATTTCAAATTCAACAAAAAGAAAATGGCGTCTTCTCAAGAATCTCGTTTCAAAAATTCACTGCCTCCTGGAAATTCTTCAATTCAACGGCAATTTAATCTGTTCAATCATTTTTCTACTCCCTATTCGTATGCTCAAGCGGTCAAGAATTACTTTCCTCCTCAAACTCAAGGGCAGTTTTCTTGCAAACCTAAAGCGAAGTGGATTGACTCTAGAAAGGGATTAAACTTTTGTTTCAGATGTGGAGATCCTAATCACGTCGCAAAACTATGTCGAGACCCAATCAGATGTTTTGATTGCGGCGTCTTCGGGCATAAGAGGAAGGATTGTTCTTCGGCTTCTTCAGATTCTTCTTCTAATTCGATCAATCATGGTTTTCTGTTTGCTCTGAAATTCTTGATATTGAAGGGTTTATTTCTTGATTTTCACTGGAATATGAGAGACGTAGGAATCAAATATCTCGAAGAGCTATTGTATCACTTTGATATTATTAACGAACCAAACATAGGTAAAGGATACGAAGAAAAATTTGGTAATCCAAAAGCTTATTTTGGCAAAACAGAAGTTGGTTTGGTTAAAGAACAAATCTCTATCCCAAGTATGGTTAATCATGGATTTCAATTCACTTTGAAATTCTTGACTCTAAGGGGAATATTGATTGATCATCTCTGGTATAAGAAAGTCGAAGGAATCAACCTTCTTGATGATCCGTTCCACCACTTTGACATCATAAATGCGCCAAATATTGGCAGGGGTTATTTGGAAAAATTTGGTAATTCTAAGGAGTCTGATGGCAATACTGTTGATTCGATAAACATTGACTTCATCGAGGATCCTGTTCCTAAATTCTCGAAGTTTTTTGCTGCAAATGAAAAACTGGGCTTTGACCCCATTCTATTAGATCCTGATGTTTCCTCATGCTTCGATTCGTCTTCTTTTATCTCTGTATTGAATGTTTATGATATTGTTGAAGAACGGTTTGAATCTGTTGAATAGAGTGATGACTTTATTCTTCCTCGTAGTAAATATCACAAAACAAAATTCTGTGATCAAGTCAGTTTTGAGATATCCACATATAACAAATTCGATTGTCTCTCCTCGAAGACAAATAGTGATGGGCTAGATGAAGAAGGGGGACATATGATCAACTCTTTTCATCTTGCTGATGATCCATTGCTTGATTCGAGTGTTAGTCTTTCTCAATCTGAAACCTGGGTCAATGCTTATTCATTTGTCAATAGTGTTTTGTATATGGGTAAGTCTGATTCTTCTGATGATCTTATACATTTGGATATCGATCTTAAGAAGCAGGATTCCTTGGTGCTAGGCAGTCACATTTCTGGTGATCCTATGATTTTTGATATTTTGAGTTTTATAGCCTATCCGAGGTATGATGTGAGCAGTTGTTTTGAAATAGTGTTGGAATCAATAAGTTTGTGTGAGATCCAATCTTCAAGCCTGATATACGAATCAGAGTCAATTTACGGGGATTTATATTTTGTTAATTCCTCAGATTTGGACATTGTTAGTTGCAACAGCTTATTGAGTGATTCAAATATAGTAAATATATTGGATTGGACTAACCTATCTGAAGATGTGGAAGATTTATGTGAGGAAGAGATCCATGATAATTGCGACAATCATGTTTCATGGCACTGTATCGAACTCGATGCAGTCGTTTACGATGTAGATGCTTTCCCAAGTAATGGTAATCTATTGGAGATAGATTCTTTTTGTTACTGGAATGCATTCTATGATCAACAATGTGAGGTTGTTCTAGCCGACGATCTAGAGTTTCGAATTGCTGGAGGGTTTTCTTTTTCTTCCCTTGATTCTTTTGTTGATGTGCACGCCATAGCAGTTGTGCATGGTGCACAGTGTTCTTCTGTTATTGATGGTGTTTTTACGATCAGATAGTCACTCAAAATGGTGTTATTCCTTCTTTATCAGTTGAAGATAGTTCTGACTTCAATGCTTGCTCTGATTATGAAGTAGTTATTGATGTGTTGTCATTGGTGGGGATGGGTTGTTTGGAAGAAGAGGTTTCTATTAAAGAGGAGAAAATGATTTCTTTACATATTTCAAATGTAGAAGAGGCTGTATCTGTTGCACCTGAATCAGTTAGTGGAAGTTTTAGTGATGTTGATAATGTGTTATTATGTGACTCTATAGTTGTGAGGTATCCAGATCATGAGGCTTCACTTGATGGGCTAGTAGATACTGCTTCAGGCTTTGTTATAGGAGATAGTTTTGCTTCTTTGAATTTTGGTGTGGGGAATGAATCAGTAAATTTTTAGAATCAGATAGGTTGGAGTGTGGTAACAACTCGGTTCCTATTTCCACATCGTCGAAGAGAGGAAAGCGTAAGAAATCTGTAGCATCTAGTGGATCAATTCGGCGTAGTGCTAGAATTCGTATCTGTCAGACTCCTTCTATAGGTGAGTTACCTAGATCGAGTGCCATGAGTGGTGCTACGATTCCAGGCTCAGGTATGAGTTCTTTTTTGGGTAGCATATACTCTTCTTATGCACTAGGCAGTTTATCATCTGCTGAGTTTAGTAAGTTAGCTAGTGATACATCTTTTGTCTTTTCTGATGTCGAGTTAGATCGGGAATATATTAGAGGTAAGGAATTAGAGAGGGCTAGTACTGTTAGTTCATGAGGATCATTAGTTGGAACATCAGAGGTTTAAATGACTTGAATAAATGTGATAAGGTTAGAATTTTTTTTAAAGACTTTTCTATTGATATAGCTTTACTTCAGGAAACTAAAATTAATTGTCCATATAATCGTTTCTTTAGAAGATTAGGTGGTTACCATTTTAGAAAATGGGTTTTTCTACCTTCTAATGGTACTTCAGGGGGTTTGATGATAGGGTGGCTTGATAATTACTTTAAGTTGCTTAAATGTATTAATATGTAGCATTCTCTTCACATTATTATTATTAATCTATCTGATAATTCTTTTTTAAATATTTCCAATATCTATGGGCCTAATTCAAAAATTAATCGAAGATTTTTATGGAAAGAATGCCTAGAATTTAGATCCTTGGCTCCGGGTTCTTGGATTTTGGGGGGCGACTTTAATGTTACGCGTTTCATAGAAGAGCGTTTTCCTAGGATAGGAGATTACTCTGCTATGGAGGAATTCGACCAATTCATTATTAATTCCAATTTGATCGAGGTTCCTCTTTCAAATAGAAAATTTACTTGGAGCAATGCAAGGGAGTCTCCTTCTATGGCTCTTCTTGATAGATTTTTCGTTAGTGATGAGATTGAAGATAAGTTTCCAATCTGTAGAGTATCTGGTTTACCATTCTCATACTCTAATCATTGTCATATTATCCTCAACTACGATTATCATAGAGTTATCATTAATAATTTTAAATTTGAAAAAATGTGGCTTTTGGAATCTAACTTTATGAATTTAATTAATGGTAAATGGCTTTCTTTGAGCTTCCATAATATTAGAAATAAGGAAAATTCTGCAAAATCTTTTGTTTCAAAACTTAGGGATCTTAGGATTTTTCTTAAAAATTGTAACAAAAATGTTTTTGGTAATATAAAAATAAAAAAAGATAATATTCTCAATGAAATGCTCAAAATTAATAAGATAGAAGAATCTAGACAATTAAATTTAAGTGAACGCAATGTACTTGCCAATTTAAAAGATGAATTAAATTCTATTTTAGAAAAAGAGGAGGTTATGTGGAAGCAAAGATCCAGAATCCAATGGATTAATGAAGGAGATAATAATACTAAATTTTTTCATAACATAGCTAATGGTAGAAAATGTAGTAATTCAATTAACTCAATTTTTGTTAATAATGAAGAGTTAGTTGACCAAAATAAGGCTTTTACAGACTATTATAAGGATATTTTTGGTACTAAAATCAAACGTAGAATCAATGTTAGATGGAAAGATCTATATCCTTCCGATTCTATTGTTGATTTATTTGAGCTAGATAATCCTTTTATGGTTGAGGAAATCAAAAAAGCTATTAATGATTTGCCTAGTGATAAATCCCTGGGTCCTGACGGGTTTCCAATTTTATTTTATAAAACGTTTTGGGACGTTTTAAAATTGGATTTAGTCAATATGTTTAATGACTTTTATAATTGTAAGTTGCAATTAGGGAGATTTAATTATGCTAATGTTATTTTGCTACATAAAAAAGTAGGAGCTAAAAACTTAAAAGATTTCAGACCAATATCCTTGATTAACTGTTCAGTCAAAATCATTTCCAAAGTTCTTGCGAATAGGCTTAGTTTAGAATAAATGACCTTATTGACTGTTCACAATCGGCCTTTATTAGAGGGAGAAATATCACAGATGGAGTGGCCGTTGTCCAAGAATATATCAATCACTATTGTAAGAATAACATAACTTGTGCGATTTTAAAATTGGATTTTGCAAAAGCTTTTGATTCGGTAGATTGGGATTTTCTAGTAGGCATATTTCTTGCTAGAGGTTTTGGTCCTAAATGGATCAGTTGGATTAAGAATTTGCTTAAAACAGGTAACTCTAGTATTATGGTTAACGGTATATTAGGCAATAAAATTCAATCTAAGAGAGGTTTAAGGCAAGGGGATCCTTTATCTCCTTTATTATTCAACTTGGCTGCTGATGTTTTTGCTAGGATTATTAAAAGAGCTGTGGGTAATGGGGCTCTAGGACAAGTAGGCAATGATATTTCGCATAATGGTATATCGATACTCCAATTTGCTGATGATACTCTGCTTTTCTCTTCCCATTTACCTAGACACATTATCACTCTTAAGTTTATCTTATATAGTTTCGAACTTCTATCAGGTTTAAAAATTAATTTCGACAAAAGTTCTGTTTTAGTTTTAAATGATTTTGGAAAAGTTGAAAATTTAGTTGCTAATACTTTAAATTGCAAAACTATGGACTTTTCTTTTGATTATTTAGGTTTTGTAATTAGACCTACCAAACTCAAACATGATGATTAGCTCATAATTATTGATAAAATTAAAAACAAGATCTCTAACTGGAATGGTAGATTTTTATCTAGAGCAGGTAGACTTATCTTAATAAATTTAGTTTTATCAGCCCTTCCGATTTATTGGATGTCAATGCATCTATTCCCACATTGGGTTATTGACAAAATTGATAAAAGTAGAAGAGATTTTTTATGGAGTGGGGAAAATCATAATAATAGTATAAAATGTTTAGTTAATTGGGAAACTATTTGTAAAGCTAAAAAGGAAGGTGGCCTAGGAGTTATTAATTTGCGTAATATGAATTTATCCTTATTAGGTAAATGGTTATGGAAATTTAAGGATAAAAATGATAACACTATTTGGAAAGATCATTTCTAAATATTACTATAATGGTAATAGTAATTTATATCAAATTGTTTCTCCTGTTACTCAAAATATTTCTAGTTTTTGGAAAAACATTTTGAAATGTAATGAGATTTTTAACTTAGGTATTAATACGTTAGTACACTCTGGTAATTGTACTTCTTTCTGGCATGACCGCTGGATTTCGGTCTTACCTCTTAAGTTGGAATTTAAAGAGCTTTACGATATCTGTAATTTTAAGTTTGCTCTAATAAATGAAGTTTACTCATCTGACATTGATCCTCCTTGGAATTTTAGTTTTAATAGTATTTTAGAAGGATCAACCCTTAGGCAACTTTCCTTGCTTTATGCTAGATTAAATCTTTATAATATAGATAATGATAATGATATCATTAGTTGGGAATGGGATAAGTGTAAAAATATACTTCTAATTCTTTTTTACAGATTTATTAATTTTTCGGGTACAATTAATAACTCTTTTAAATTTATTTGGAAATCTAATGCTTCTCCTAAATCTAAAATACATATGTGGCTTATTTGGCATGGAAAACTTAATACAATAGAATTTTTAAAGAGAAAAAACATTCAAAATGATAACAAATGTTATTTTTGTAATTTGCATCTTGAAGACATTAAACACATTTACTATGATTGTATGTATTCTTATTATATTCTTAATAATACTCTTAAATTTTTTAACTTTAATATAACTTCCAAAATTTCGGATTGTGACTTTTATTGGAATAATTTTAGATTTCGGTTCAATAAGAATATTAGATTCTTACTTGACACTTTATTCATTATTATTTGTTGGTATATTTGGTTTGAAAGAAATCAAAGATTTTTTAATAATAATAGTAATAATGTTAATAAATTGATTTTTATAACGTCTTCATTTTGTTTTAATTGGATTTCTAATCCCAAATATAAATTAGCTAATAACAATCTTTTTAAAGAGTATCTTAACAAGGTTAGTTATAATATAAATTCTTTCAAACAAAAAAATAATATATTTAATACCCACATTATTAGTACCAATATTATTTCAAACTTATATGATGATTTCACTGTTAATCATAACTTACTTATGACTAAAGGTTTGTATGAATTTTTTGTAGCTTAGCTATACCTATTATATTTGTCATTTGTTGGATGAATTTTCATAACCGAACCGGTACCACCGGATCAACCACCAAACGAAGCCACGCCGATCTACTCGTCTCCCACTACCGGACCAACTCCACCAAAGCTCCACTACCGAACCAGCTCCACAACCGGATCAACTCCACCAAAGCTCCACTACCGAACCAGCTCCACAACTGGACCAGCTCCACCAACTCCACAACCGAACCAGCTCCACAACCGGACCAGCTCCACAACCGGACCAGCTCCACCAGCTCCACAACCGGACCAGCTCCACTGCCGAACCAAGACCTCATCTCCACCCATCTACTACCGAACCAAGACGATGCCGAACCAAATTTGCCAGGCCAGATTGTATCAGCCCGGGCCTATCAACAGCTGTATACATCCAAGACCCCTACCCCCAGCCTCACTCTATAAATAGAGGGGCAGGGGTACAACAATGAGGGACAAGTTTGAGAGCTCAAGCACGGAAAGGACTTTCAAACAACTTTCTTTTACTTGTATCAAAGCTTTGTACTTGTAATCAAAAGAAGAGAAGAGAAATAACATATAAAGTGGACGTAGGCACATTCTGGCTGAACCACTATGAATTTGCATGTCTTTTTACAGTTTAGTCCCTGCTTTTCATATATTTGCATAAACCAACCAAATCACTAAGAACAACATAAGATCTATTAAATCATATAACTTTGAGGTGTTTGTCCATTTTTTGTGCAAATATTTTTGGTGCTTTCACTGAGAGCTAGAAGCTCGAAGCTTCAGCTACATCCACTTAACAAGTTTTCCTAACAGCATCGTCCGCCACTTGGAAAACATGCCTCCCAAACAGAGAAAAGATGTTAACAAAGGAAAAAACATCGCATCCAGTAGTCTTCCAGATCCAGCTGTCACGAATCAAGTAAATCGTCCTCCTCCAGCAATAGTAACAAATGAAGGACAGGCTAACCCAACCACTCCTGCCACAGAACAGCCTATAGCAATTACTAGGGCAGATTTGGACAGAGTTGTGGTTGAAGTAACTAACCGCTTCACGTTCCAACAGGAAGCCTTGGTGGACCATCTCATGTCACGCTTAAGGGACACTGAAGAATCCAACCGCAACACTGAATCATGGGGCGAGTCCCAGTCTGGAGGATCTCAGAGACAACAAAGATCTTCCTTCTTCGAAGGAGCTAACGACAGAAGTAGCCATGGTAGGAGCCGAGACCGAGCACAGCCCGAAGTTAGGCCTGAGGAAACGTTTGGTACCGAACCCAATGGGGGAGGTACCGGACAGAGGTCAACTGTAGCTGAGCTTGTCATACTGCCTAACCACGGAAACGCCAGTGAACGGGGCCGAGCTAGAGTCCAGCCCGAAGTTGGACCCGAGGAAGTGCTTAGATCAGAACCCGACAGGGGAAGATCAAGGCAAGGGCCAATTGTAGCTGACCCTAGCATGCTCCCAGAAGATCAAAGGCAACC
This sequence comes from Allium fistulosum, assembly GCA_030737815.1. Taxonomy (NCBI): domain Eukaryota; kingdom Viridiplantae; phylum Streptophyta; class Magnoliopsida; order Asparagales; family Amaryllidaceae; genus Allium; species Allium fistulosum. The sequence continues at coordinate 16,641,783 of JASFAW010000014.1, forward strand.
ACTGGAAAATATGAGGAATGATAGACAATACCATCCCTACAGGTTATCTGGACGGAATCAATCCCACAGAACAGAACCAAACTCATTTCTATCTGCTCCAAATTCTGATGAAAGGATGGCACGCTTATTCAGAGAGTGTGTCCAACGGGAGCAAAGAGATCGAGGGATAGGCGCTAGTGTAACCAGCCCTTTCGCCCGCAATATCGAAATTGCTATCACCCCCCGAGAATGGAAGATGCCAACAATGCAACCCTACAAAGGAACCTCCGACCCCGTTGTACACTTACAGAGGTACACGCAACATATGCTCATGAGTGGGGCGACAGAGGGAGTACTGTGCAAATGTTTTCCGCTCTTCTTAGCAGATCTTGCTACCTCCTGGTTCTGTCATCTACCCCAGGGATCCATCAGCTCGTGGGAAATGTTGAAAGAAAAATTTATCAGTCAGTTCCGCATTCATGTGGAGCAACCTAAGGACGCTTATTCCTTATCCAGCGTCAAACAGAAACCTGGAGAGAAGTTGCAGCAATACCTAACCAGATTCAACGCCGCAGCAGCCACAGTCCAAGATGCCGATGAGAAGCTTATCCTAATGGCCCTCTGTAGTGGTGTGCATCCAGACACTAAATTTGCTAGAAGGTTGACAAAAGAAAAACCAGCTACTTTACCCGATTTCTTCCATGAAGCCGGGAAATACATGAGGCTTGAGGATGCTGCCGTTGAGGGGCAGTCAGGACAGCAAAATAAGACAATCCATAGCAACGCCCCCGCTGTGGCAAGGGACGTTCGAAGAAATGATTCCAGAGATAATGCTGGGGGCAAGAAGGGAGAAAAGCGCCTATATCGGCCTGGACCGAGATTCGACACTTACGCTCCTTTGAACGAGACCGTCGAAAATATCTTCCTTGCCACCCAAGGCAAAGTTAGATACAAACGCCCACCATACAAGAAGGAATCAGATAACGCATAGAAATCTGGAAAGTTCTGCCGCTTCCACGAATCTCACGGGCATGATACCAATGAATGCCATCATCTCCGGGATCTGATTGAGGAACACATCAGAAGGAAGAAACTGAAACGTTATGTAAAAAGTCAGGACAGGACTCCAGCTCCTGCCAATGAAAACCCAAGGCTACCCTCACCGGACACCGGCAGAGGAAACCGCAACGCTAGCAGCTCTAGTCAAGAGAAAATAGTAGTCCATACCATCTCGGGAGGACCGCACATCGCGGACAGAAGCTGGAAAGAGATGGAAAGGTATGGAAAATCGCTTAGAGACAATAAAGACTGTGTCAATTCGGTTATAGAAGAGTGCCACCCGAAGCGGAAAGAAAGTAATGACATCACATTCGGTAAGCGTGACCTAGAAGGAAGGCAGTACCCTCACATGGATCCCATGGTCATCTCTGCCCGACTCGGTCCCGCCGAAGTTTACCGAATCCTGGTAGACACTGGAAGCTCACTAAATATCTTGTTCAAACATGCATTCGACAAAATGAAGCTATCAATGAAGGATGTATCTCCCTGCGATAAACCACTACACGGTTTCACTGGGGATGCTAAGATGCCCCTCGGGCAACTGGACCTCTTTGTTGAGATTGGAAGCCATCCCCGCTCCATTGTACGAAAGCAGACGTTCGTGCTAATAGAAAACCATTCTGCCTACAATGCCTTCTTAGGAAGACCAACCTTGTCTGACTTCCAAATTATCCTAGCCCCATGGTGCCTAAAGATGAAATTTCCAACAGACAATGGAGTAGGGGAAGTGGAAGGAGACCAGGACGTTGCTCGAGACTGCTATGTGACTGAACTTCGCAACAACCACAGGAAGGATAAAGGGAAAGGTGTAGAGATTTCCCTCTGCACAAAAAGTCTAGAAGCATAGCAACTAAAGAAAGCCCCTCCTCTTCGATATACCAGCGACCCTTTCAATGAATTAGACCCTAGGGACAAAGAGGAGGAGGCCACCGTCGAGCCTGCAGAGGCTATGGAGTTTATATCTGTAGACAAGCATGACTCAAGTAGACTATTGAAAATTGGGTCCCAACTAAAAGCCGAATTGAAGGAACAACTCATTGATTTCTCCGCCACAACTTGGATGTATTCGCATGGTCACACGCTGACATGACCGGAATCTCCCCCGACATAGCTTGCCACGTATTAAAAATTGATCCTACCAAGGCGCCTGTAAAACAAAGAAAGAGAAGTATGGGGGCCGAGCGATCAGCAGCCCTCGATGAAGAAGTAAAGAATCTACTCGCCAATGACTTCATACGAGAAGCTATCTACCCGGAATGGATCGCCAACCCGGTGCTGGTAAAGAAGGCTAATGGGAAGTGGCAAACCTGCATTGACTTTTCCAACCTAAACGACGCCTGCCCAAAGGTTTGCTTCCCACTTCCCAGAATCGACCAACTTGTAGACAGCACAGCCGGGCACGAGCTCCTATCTTTTATGGATGCATACTCAGGATATAACCAAATTCCTATGCATGCTCCCGACCAAGACCACACTAGTTTCATCACTGACCGGGGTTTATACTCCTATAAGGTAATGCCTTTCGGACCTAAAAATGCAGGAGCCACCTACCAGCGCCTCGTCAACAAGATGTTTGCAGGGCTAATAGGACAGACTATGGAAGTATATGTGGATGACATGCTGGTGAAGTCAAGGAAAGCCAAAGATCACGTAAACCACCTAGGCAAAATGTTTCAAGTACTCCGCCAGTATGGAATGAAGTTGAATCCTCTAAAATGCTCCTTCGGAGTGTCATCAGGGAAGTTCTTAGGATTCATTGTTCATGCCAGGGGGATTGAAGCGAACCCTGAGCAAGTCCGAGCGCTAAGGGATATCAAGATACCTTCCACCCGAAAGGAAATGCAAAGCCTAAATGGAAAAGTGGCCGCCCTAAGCCGATTCATCTCCAAGGCAACGGACAAGTGCGTCCCCTTTTTCTAAGCTCTAAAGAAAGACAAAGGAAAATTCGAATGGACTGACGAATGCTTAACCTCTTTCCTTAACCTAATCGAACACCTCCAGAAACCACCGGTACTCTCGACTCCAAGCGAAGGCGAAGAATTATACCTATACCTTGCTGTGTCATCTCACGCCCTAAGCGCTGCCTTGGTAAGGGAAGACAACCGCACGCAATGGCCAGTTTACTTCGTCAGCAAAAGGTTTACTAGGGCAGAAGTCAGATATCCTAAACTTGAGAAGCTAGCATACTGTTTACTAATCACATCACGGAAACTGCGTCACTACTTCCAGTCCCATTCCATCAAAGTTCTGACCGATCAACCACTGAGGCAGGTACTCCATCGTCCCGACACTTCTGGGCGACTACTTAAATGGTGCATTGAACTAAGTCAGTATGATATCACCTATCACCCTCGCACCACCATCAAGGGACAAGCCATGACTGATTTCATTTCAGAATTCACTACCAACGAAGATAAGGAGCAATTGGAAATAGCAGAAGATATCAAGTGGAATCTCTTTGTGGATGGTGCATCGAACGAACAAGGCTCGGGGGCAGGTGTGGTAATAATCACTCCCAGGGGAAACAAACTGCACTATGCTATAAGGTTAGAGTTCGCTGCCACCAACAATGATGCAGAGTATGAAGCAGTGATAGCCGGACTAGAAATTGCCACAGAAATCGGAGCCAATTCTTTGTGTCTTCACAGCGATTCTCAACTTATTGTTAATCAAATACTAGGAGAATTCCAAGCTCGAGAAGAACGACTCATAGCATATTTAAAGAATACCAAGTTACTTCTCAGCCGATTGGACCACTACTTAGTCAAACACATCCCTCGGGAAGAGAACCAAGAGGCCGACGAATTGGCGAAGCAAGCAAGTGTGAGAGACATCACCATCCTCGGGGCAGTAACCATCTCAAAGCAACTGGCCCCAAGTTTTGAGCAAGTGAATCTGATAGCTGCAACCAAGGAAGCAACTTGGATGACTCCCATCCGAGACTACCTACAAAGTGGCACACTACCCAACGGGCGTAACGAAGTCAAGAAAATCTTGAGGAAAGCATCCCGCTACACAATACAAGAAGACATCCTCTATCGGCGCGGATTCTCTAACTCGTTATTAAGGTGTGTCGCTGGGAGGGAAGCCAAGGAAATCTTATCCAACATCCATCAGGGAAGCTGCGGAGGTCACACCGGAGGGCAAACATTAGCAAAAAAGATACTCCGATATGGATATTTCTGGCCCACCTTAAGCAAGGACGCCTTAGATTTCGTCAAAAAGTGTGACAGATGCCAGAAGTTTGCTAAGATTCCGCGGCTACCAACCACTGAGATTACTCAAATGACCAGCCCTTGGCCCTTCGCAATATGGGGAATTGACTTAATCGGCGAGCTACCAATGGGCCGAGGCGGGGCCAAATATGCTATAGTGGCAGTCGACTATTTCACCAAATGGGTGGAAGCAGAACCTCTGAATAAAGTATCTTCAGCAAAAGTTATTAACTTCTTGATCAAAAATGTTCTGTGCAGGTACGGAGTCCCACTCAAAATCATATCAGACAATGGACTTCAGTTTGACAGTGAGGAATTCGCCAACTGGTGCCAAGAGCACGGAATTCACAAGAGCTTCTCATCCGTAGCGTACCCCCAAGCAAACGGACAAGTCGAAGCCGTCAACAAAATTCTGAAAACTCTAATAAAAAAGAAGCTCGAAAAGTCAAAGGGCGCTTGGGTGGATGAACTCCCTACGGAACTATGGGCCTATCGCACATCTTTCAGAACATCAACGGGGCACACTCCTTTCTCTTTGGCATACGGATCGGAGGCTATGCTCCCAGTTGAAACCATTGTGCCTTCCCACCGTAGAATCCACTATAACCCAGAAGAGAACGAAGAACTCCTTCACATGTCTTTGGATCTAATTGAGGAGAGAAGAAATGATGCCGTCCTTAAAACAGCAGCCCACAAACAAAAGGTGGCGGCACAATACAACTCCAAAGTCAAGCATCGTACCTTACAAGAAGGGGATCTTGTCCTCAAGCGAATCTTCCCTCGTCCCGGAGCACTAGACCCAATCTGGGATGGACCATATGTAATTCATAAAGATCTCCACAACGGAGCCTATATTTTGTCAACAGTGGACGGAGAGGTGTTCCAGAGGGCATGGAACATCCAACACCTCCGTTGATACTTTTCTTAACTTGTATTGCCCATATGAAGTGAATTAACAAAGAGAATCAGTGGACGTAGGCATTTTCGTGCCGAACCACTTTAAAAAACCTTGTCTCTTTTTTAACTTGTTCCTTTGTATCTTGGCTGCTTGTTAACTTTATCCTTTTCTGTTGAACAAAATCCTGAGCATATAGCATTTCTATTCAAAGCACTTCACAACGCAACTTTACCTGGACAAGACCTAACAGGTACTATGCGAATCTATGCCCTCGCCAATGAGACACTTTCGCTCCGGCATCCCTCTGCTGCGGGTTAACTCATTGCTCACGACGGCCCTTAAAGCCAACTGTAATGAGCCGATTATAAGCCACCAAGAAGGCCGACTATAGCCGAGGCAGCTCATTACGGCGTTCGGCTCGCCGGCAACTGTGAACCGACTATAAGCCCCAACATAAGGTGTGGCCAGCCAGGGGCAGTTCATAGTTGACGATCGGCACCCACGCTAGCCGGCCATAGTAAATCGAATAATACCCACGATTACGGGCCATAATGGCCCGGGTAGTTACTGTGCGCGATCTCGGCTCCGATGTGTCTTAAGTGCGGCTGTGGTAAAAAAGAATTAACTCCCCGCGGAGGCGTAAGATGGGTGACAAATGTCTCCAAGACCCACAGCTAGGGAAAGTGACTACAAAACCCGTTTGCCACGAACTTAAGCACATCGAAGGCCTTCTGTGATTGGAAGTTTTACTTTTTCACATATTTCCGTTTTACTTAAGAAGCTTTTTCTCCTATCCTTTGTAACAATTCTTGAAGTACAGGACACAGGACAGGGGACGCTCACTAATAGAAGTGAATACCCACAGCAAGATACTGGACTGCATCCCTTACTCGGTCACGCAGGATGTTCAAAGCTGCCATCTACAAGCAAAATATAAAGGGCAGTACTTCCTTCTTTCATATATAAACACATGACTGTAATTTATTCACACCTCACGCTAACATTGCAAGTCATGAAATTATGTTTTAAACAAGAACCTGACATCAAACACCATTTAATTACAAGAATATGCATAGCTATATTTCTTATACAACATGTCAAAACAGCAAAAACATTCAAAAGACGACAAAATCAGCTTAAGTTAAAGAATTACACATCAAGAATAGAGCTATTTATTACAAGTAGTAGGAATTACAACCTAAAAGTTACTCTACTGTTTTAAGACTAACATATACAACCCTGTCAAGTCCACAAAAAGAGTTTTTCCAGGTCTGATCAAGGGGCCGGCTGCATTGGAGTTTTATCCTTGTCCTGTTGACCACCTGTCCAGTTAGAGAAAGGATTCATTAGTGATAAGCAACCAAGTTAATGGAGAGACTAAAAAGGAAGACTTACCAGCACCTGCTTCTTGACTATCCTGGTCGTCATCCTCTACTTGCACACCTGCCTCCTCAGCAGCAAGCAACCGCATACCCTCCTTCACCGCCACCTTCTCCTCCTTGGTAAACTGGGCAGTGACCACATCCATGCTGAAGGCCACACCACCCTCTTTATCCGCATCCGCCTTAGCTTCCTCCAGAGCCCGAAGATAAATATTAGCCATGACCCTAGGATAATCATCCATCCAGGATAGGTTGCCCTGCTTCCAAGTTCGGAAGTACATGTCCTGAAGCATTTCATCCATCATCCCCTCATTCTCCTCAAACTCCCTCATCCGGGCCTCGGAAGCCGACAACCTTCCAACGGCAGTTTCTCTCTCCAATCGGTATCTCAAGCAGTCAGCCTGAAGGGATTTCTGCATCGCCTCCATCTCCTCCTTCAGCCTAACCTGAGCAAGCTCTGCGGCTTCAAGCTTCCCCGACAGCTCCTCTACCCGCTCAAGATCCGCCCTCCGAACCTCATCCACTGTCGAGATGGCCATATTTATCTGCTCCTTGCAGGCAGCCTCCATCTTCCGCAGTTCCGCCTAACTAGCCTCCTACATAGCCTTCCTCAACCGCTCGGAGGCAGCCTCATGCTGATAATCTGAATGGCCTGATCAGCGAGCTATTTGGCCTGGTCCGAAACCATCAATCGTAGTCGGATGTTGGCACTCCCAATCTCCTCTCCAGCCTTAACCAGCCGGGCATGATGCCCCATCAGCTTCCTAGTGTCCTCCGCCACCCGATCTATATTAGCCTTGACCTCGTCTCCCATGGTAACTATCCGAGCAGTAAGTAGATCGAGATCTAAGGACTTAGCCTCATCAAGCACCCGTACCATGGGATTGCGGGGAAGAAGGTGCTCACCAGTAACCTCGTCAAAGGTAATATCATGGGAACTTGGATCCAGATCAGGATGACCCGCAAATGGATTACAAGCCAAGTCAGGACGATCAATCTGAATAATGGTAGGGTTTTCGGATGGGTGCGGAGAGAGTGCAAACTCGCTATCCTCCTCCGTGATATCATGAAGAGGCTGAACTGGGGGCTGAGGACCAAGTGAAGGTTCGGATGAGGGATGACTCCTCTTTCCCTTTTGAATACCCTCTTCAATAACCCCGAGAAGAGGACGGTAGCCGACTACATCCCCGGAACGGTGGGTCGAAGGCTTCGGCTTGGCGGAAGCTTTGGAGAGCTTGTACTGTTCAAGCCTGTGCCGAAGATCTGAGGCCTTGGCCGTTTTACCTGCTCCTGATATGAAGAACAAGTGTCACAAGCTTACATTGATCCATAATTCGAGAAAACACGGTAAATTAAAAGTTAAAAGAAGAAAGAAAACACATCTATGGTTGTACAAACCCTGGGGAGGAGTAGGATACTGCAATGAGTCTTGGATTTCATTCCAGGACGGGAGCGGATCATAAAATATTCCTAGGTCCCTATCATAAATGGAGTCCGCAGGAGTCAAAAGTTCACCTTGAGTCGTCGGAGCCACCTTGGCTGGAATAATCTGAGGAGGCTCGCTTGCACCAGTCCCAGCCTTGTCAGCTTTCCCAGATTTCTCTATCAAAGCCGGTTCCCCGTCCAGCCCCTCGAAAGCTTGGTGGAATGCATCATCCGTCCACTCCTGAATCTCGCCTGCTTGCCCAGGAAGCAAGGCCCCGATGCCATCACCACCGTCGCCACCTTCCCGGTCATCTCCACCCTCACCTCTCTCCTCCTCCACATCTTCCTCCCCCTGGGTAAGTGGACAATTGCTGGGGGAAGGACCGTCCGACTTCTTAAGTTTCTTACCTCCGACGGCTGGAGGTTTTGTGAAAGGTTTTCTCTTGCCACTCTCTATCGTGACACCTCCCTTAGCCTGAGCAGCCGCCCTCTCCTCCGCCGTTTCCCTTAGCTTGACTACTGACTGCTGTGGAAGGATCAAGTTACACTCCAGAAGGGTCGCGTTTCTGATCAGGTAGGCAGCTGATCTATCTCTCCCGGGGATAGCTTCTATCTCAGCCGCCGTCTGAACCAGGCGATCAGTCTCCACAACCGCAAAGCCACCTGTCGCTAGCAAAAATGAAAACGTATGAGAAGAAGGATCACAATCAGAATGGAGATTATAAATAAAGCATCGACTTACATCCAGAAGTAAAACGCTGAATAGAAACAGCTGACAAAGAACCACTCCTTCTTGAACATGCTGAACTTAGAATACAGGTCCAAGACCGGCTTGAAGGTTACAGCTAACTCCAAGCTGATATATGGGGACCCCTTCTTATAGCCCCTCAGATTATATAAGTACCGGATCTCCCGGTTGGAAGGAGCACGCCCATGCTTCCTCTGGAAGATGACGAAGAGGCTCACCAGTATAGCATAGGAGTTGGGTTGAAGCTGGAATGGGGCCACCTTTAGATATGTAAGGAAGCTAGCTACCCAAGCATTAAGAGGCGGAATGGCACCACACATGCAGTGGTATCTGCTGTAAGCAAAGTACCCTTCGGGAGGGTCATACGGCATAACTTCTCTCCCTGGCAATAGCATGCGCGTTCTATCGATTCCAAAAGAACGGGAGATGACATCAAGATGCTCTTCCTTAAGGGAGCTGGGAAAGCAATCGGGCGGGGAGTTCAGAAGCTCCTGAGGGCCGTCCCCGTCCACTAGTGATCTCGGGGTAGGTCCGTGACGTTCTGGTCCTGACTGAGCAAGGGGCACTGCGGAAGATTCTCCTTCGCCCTGGGATTTCTTTTTATCTGATCGAGTTTCTGCTTTTCGAGACATTTATCTGCAAACACAAAGAAGTGCGTCGTTAGAATAAAAGAAGTAAACAAGCGAGTGTGTGCAGTCTGGAATTTCGCTCATAGTTCAAGTCTACAAGGTCATTCGGCACCCAGAGTACAAGGTCATTCGGCATTCCCAATACTACAAGGTCATTCGGCAGTCCCGATACGACAAGGTCATTCGGTATTCCCAATACTACAAGGTCATTCGGCATTCCCGATATGAAAAGGTCATTCAGCATTCCCAATACTACAAGGTCATTCGGCGTTCCCAATACTACGAGTTCATTCGACACTCCCAGTATCAGAACTCATTCCACACTCAAGTACTTAAGGTGCAGATTCATTCGGTAATTGAAAACATGAGTACCATTCGGTAACTACCTGATTCGGTAGTCGAGGAAGATTCGGCAATAACTTTGATTCGGCAGACAAGAAGTTCGATTTGGCAAACGGTAATGGATGGTAGTGACACAAGTCCCATACTTATAGGGGGAGGTTGTTTGACCGGACCAGACGATTCGGTTCTCAGGCCGAATGAGTTCGACAAGCTAAAACAAAGCACAGCATATGTTAAACATATGCCCTGCTTTGGGGGGCAAATGTTGGATGAATTTTCATAACCGAACCGGTACCACCGGATCAACCACCAAACGAAGCCACGCCGATCTACTCGTCTCCCACTACCGGACCAACTCCACCAAAGCTCCACTACCGAACCAGCTCCACAACCGGACCAACCCCACCAAAGCTCCACTATCGAACCAGCTCCACAACCGGACCAGCTCCACCAACTCCACAACCAAACCAGCTCCACAACCGGACCAGCTCCACCAACTCCACAACCGGACCAGCTCCACAACCGGACCAGCTCCACCAAAACTCCACAACCGGACCAGCTCCACTGCCGAACCAAGACCTCATCTCCACCCATCTACTACCGAACCAAGACGATGCCGAACCAAATTTGCCAGGCCAGATTGTATCAGCCCGGGCCCATCAACAGCTGTATACATCCAAGACCCCTACCCCCAGCCTCACTCTATAAATAGAGGGGCAGGGGTACAACAATGGGGGACAAGTTTGAGAGCTCAAGCACGGAAAGGACTTTCAAACAAATTTCTTTTACTTGTATCAAAGATTTGTACTTGTAATCAAAAGAAGAGAAGAGAAATAACATATAAAGTGAACGTAGGCATATTCTGGCTGAACCACTATAAATTTGCGTGTCTTTTTACAGTTTAGTCCCTGCTTTTCATATATTTGCATAAACCAACCAAATCACTAAGAACAACATAAGATCTATTAAATCATATAACTTTGAGGTGTTTGTCCATTTTTTGTGCAAACATCATTATTTGTCATTATTGGTTCTAGTATACATGTAATTCAATCCTTTAATATTGGTATAATTATCTTATAATACATATATATGTATATAATTTATTTAAATATACATATATATGTATTATTCTAATTTTTTCTTAGTAACATTTCAGATATAGGTATGGGTTATAGGGTGTCAGATTCATCTTGCAGGTTCTCATGTCTTCAGATTGCTGGTTTTTGGATTATTGCGAGGTCATTAGAGCTGAGTCTTCCTCTCAGAGTCTCTTGCGGTTTTCTTCTCAGAAATCCAGTTGCATGGATTTTTCTTTTCTAGTTTTGTGACACATTCAGCATCTTTGGGATTATCTTTAGTTTTTGGTACTTCTAACATCTTAATATCGGGTGGTGGCCATGCCGGAACTCGATATTGGGGTGAGATGGGTGGTGGTCATGCCGGAACTCATCTTAGGGGTACTTGTTTTTTCTTTGATACTCGTAAATTGTTTTTGCTACCTGCTAGGCATGTTGGCAGCGCCTTTTTCATTGTGTTATATATAGTTACATGTGTGCTCTCCTCTATTTATAGAGGTTCACACATTTCTCTCAAAAAGTTAACTTTGAAAAGAATAAATAATTGTCATTAGTGATTGTCAAATTTGAATAATAATGACCGTTTATTACAGAAAATTTACATTTATGAGGCATAAGGAGGAAGTGAAGAATATAGGAAATAAGCTTATAAAGTAGGAAAATGTTCATAGCGAATAATTGAATTTAATACTAGTAAATAAATTTGAAGGTTGTATAATTTCCAAATTAGGAAATTATGTAGCCTCAATAAAACATTTATGGCGAGTGCGAATTAGTGGGCCTAGCCTAATATTTACGCCTAGGATAATTGGTTTGGTTTAGTATGGGTTGGGATGCGTGGTTAGTAGAATTCCACAACGGAAGTCTTCCCTTTACCTAAAGGCTACTAGTAGTTGTGTATACTTACTATTGATGTGGGACATCTCCAACTATAGGATCATTGGGAAAAGGATATACGATCACATATAGGTATGGAAAAATATACCAAGGGTTTGCCTTGGATTTGAAGTATTAAATGGCCCAGTAACTTTAGGGATGTTAATGGGTTTGCTTTCTCCCTATATAAGAAGCCTTAAATAACCTAGGACGGTACCTTATAAGGAAATGGGGTTCACTTCATTTCTAAGAAGAGGTACTAAGTAATCAGAATTTGAATTTTCCTTGACTTATATTAGGTAAGTCTAGACGAGATTTCGGTTATGGGATGTCGGCAGACTATGTCAGTAGGGTTGGTAGACTAGTTTTTAGGAGTAGGGCTGGCATATAAACTTTGACTCCAGCGGTCTAGAGCAGTAGTTAGCAAGACTTGGGTTATGCTTTGATGGATTTTGCTTCCTACTAGTGTAGAATCCATATGGAATATGCAAAGACCTCAAAGTGTTATTATTTCTTTATTTGTCGGAGGTGGGCTAGTTAGCCTTTAGATAAGTCCTTGAGATGTTTTAGTAATATGGAAAAATAAATTATAAAGCTGGATCTATGAGTCATCGGCTATTGTAACTAAGGTTGATTGACTAACCATTATATTGCAGGGGAACCTGCTTCAAAATTGAGGTATTAAATGGCCGTTGGGTCTACCTCCTCCCTATTTAAGAAGCATTAAGTGGCCAAGATTTCTTTTTGTGTAGTTAATGTAAGTGTTCGGTTTTCCTTTTTGGGCAGCGAATACTTACATATATAATTATATATTGCCTTGGAGAAGGTTGGATATATCATATACGTAGGTGGAATTAAATGGATAAGTCGCAAAATAGTTGACATAATACTTAAATAGAAATCAATCGGCATAAATTAGTGTTGTGGATAAAGTACGAAATTTTCCAGTCACTAGAACATTGTTCTGACCCCCTCATCTTTGCAAACCACATGACAGATTTAGACGGATGGCTACTGGAGTAAGATGGGAACAGTAAATAGAGAAGTCTGCTCATTTATGCTTGGCACTATCAAGGCAACTAGATATCCAAGGAATAAAATTGATTGCAAGATAGTAGCCTTATTTGGTATATATGTTCTATTATATTTTTATATTCCTCTACGAGTTTTCCAACTAATATACTTATGTTTATTACATGTTACCAGCACCAATGATCCGTACCTTAATGGACTTCGGTTTGATTTAGTCGAAATTCGTGTCCACTAAGATGCAGATTATTACAATTGATATCAGAGTTTAGGTTAGTTGATAATAGGATTAGGATACGTTGAGAGAATGTATTTGTATTTTTACTTATAATTATATATATTATACAACAAACTCAATGAAACTTCACTATAGAAGTGGTTGCGACAATATTCTGAAAAGATGGATGAGGCAACTATGAGTTAGAACAATAAATAGAGTTAAATTAATGCGCCTACCTCGATTACCCCATAGGGTGGAGGTCGTACCGTAAGGAGTGAACCGAGAAGAGCACGAGCATGGCATATAAAAGGATTCCAGAGGTTGGATGGTACTTGACTCTGTTTGCGCCAAAAATGGTCACAAACCCCAAGTGTAGTGAAAGCACCAGCGTATGAATACAAATCAACAGTATTCACACACAAATCATAGATCTAAGCAAATAATAAGCAACAATCCAGAAATAATGAACAGTGACACGCAATTTATAGTGGTTCGGCTATCTCCGGCCTACGTCCACTTCAAAGTTTTTATCTTTTTTTTGCTCGATGCTTGAAGATTACAATTTCTTATCGCGTAATACAACAGATTTTCTGAGTTAAGTCTGAATCCAAGGAAGCGGTGGTGATCTGGAGTAAATCTGGCAGAATCTGGGCGCTCTCTGGCTCTCAAAATTGTCCGACCCCTTTTTTGAATGATCAGGGGCTCTATTTATAGGTGTAGGAGGCTGATATTTCGCCTAAATTGTAGGGAGACCAGTTCTGGCATGTAAGGGAGCCCACATGGCCGAGATCTAGAGATCTGGGCCCACTTTGGGATCGATTCGACCCTTGGTTCGAATCGATCAAGAAATTGTCCAATCAAGCTGAAATTTGGTGTGGACATTCTTCAACATGTGCTCAAGCTTCTGTGAAAATTTCATGGCGTTTGGACTTGTAGAACTTGAGTTATGATTGATTCAATATGGTGTTTTTCGCTTCCTGGAGTCGTTCGAATCGATACCTTCGAATCCATAGGGTCGACTCCATCTCCTAGCATGTGAAGGCAATGACGTGGTGCGCGTGCTTCGGGTCAACCCCCCTTTTTCTCCGAGTTTTACTAAGTCGAACCCGGGGTTTCAGCTAGGCGGACTTGGCAGATTCAAGGCAATCGATTCGAAGGCATGTTTCTTCGAATCGATGGAATTGGTGCTTGGTCGAATCGATCCAGATATGCCACTGTGGATCGATTCGAAGTTATCTCAATGTGGGGGTTCGAAGATGCTGGAGTCGAAGTTCCTATCACTGCATGGATTCGGAGGTAATGGAGTCGAAGTAAAGGTGCCCTCCATCGATTCGAAGCAACGTAGGCCTGATGGATTCGAACTTGACGGAGGCGAAGCTTTGCTCCTTCTGATAGATACGGAGGTCGTGCTCTGTTGATTCGAAGGTCTTCATGGTGATGGATTCGAATCTTGGTCGATTCGAATACAATGAACAACATATTTCCTTAATCTTGCAACGTTCGTATTTTGAGCATACGTACTCGGATCGACTCAAAATTTGGAACGTTGGTTTCTACGGCTTCGCTTGACGCGTCTTATCAATTGCAGCCCGATACGGACTCGGACAAAATTCATCGATATCCATGGTGAACCTGCGATGCACAATCGATGTTCATGACTAATAATCATTGATTTTCAATTAATCTTTGGGTATCTCGGCTTTGCCAAAAGTCGGGATAACATTTTGCCCCCCAAAACATGCCTTTTGGTAAAAGGCGTGTTTTGATCAGTCTCAAATTAAATGCAGTGAGTTCATGTGTATCTCATAGCTTATAGCCTTTTCAATCAAGTCCATGGCTGTTCGAAGCCGAATTGTTATCAATTTCTTCCGGTGGAAGTTAAGAATGAAGTTCTACAGTCTCTCCATACTATCGGTGGTCACTCCGGACCCTTGCCAAGCCCATTCCAGACTTAGCGATCGAATAGAAAGATCCTATTGCACTCCGGCGTTGCTTTCTATCCCTTGCACTCTGGCCCCAACTAGGGCGTATAGCGATGTCTTGGTCATTCTGGACCGATCGTAGCCTCTCTGGGCTCTTACTGGATCCCATCCTGTCACTCTCCGGTGAAGGGGAAACAACGATGAGTGAGCCGATCCTGTCGCTCTCCGGTGAAGCGGCTACACCCCCTGCACTCTGGTTCAGTGTTTTTGAACATTAAGCGATGTCATGACCTAAATCTTTAGGCCGATCATAGCCTCTCCGGGCTCTTGCTGGATCCCATCCTGTCACTCTTTGGTGAAGAGGAAACAACGTTAAGTGAGTCAATTCTGTCGCTCTCTGGTGAAGCGACTCACTTCTTGCACTCCGGTTCAGTGTATCTGAACGTTAAGCGATGTCATGGCCCAAATCGTGGGCCGATCATAGCCTCTCCGGGCTCTTATCGAATCCCGATCCAATCACTCTCCGGTGAATGGGAAACGATGCTTAAGTGAGTCGATCATGTCGCTCTCCGGCGAAGCAACTCACTTCTTGCACTCCGGACCCCGCCTCTCCGGGTGAGGTCATAAAGCGATCATGTTTATATTGATATTTAATGTTCATCCTTTAACTCTCCGGTTAAAAGGTTTATTTTAATAAGTGTTTCTTTATTAAATTCAAATCCTAGATGTTCAATCTCAAACACCAGGAAAAACAAGACAATGCCTCTCCGGGCGGAGCGGTCTATTTCCATCTTAGAGCATGCCTAGGGATCTCTCCGGTTCCCGTACATGAGTAAGTGGGATAGCCGTTTTATTTTGGAAATCAAATCTAAGAAAACTAATCGACCAGAGTCCAAATCTTGAACTTGGCCCTTACCGTCACAATCAGTTGATGACGAGTCGTGATCCCGATCCAGGATCATTCCTGTTAGGTTGGGGCGGTAGTTGTTCGGGCCTAACCGCCGTTGTACGTTCTCTGACATACTGTGGCAATCTACCACTCCTGGCATGTTCTTCAACCTCATCCTTCAGGTGGCGGCATTCATCGGTAGTGTGCCCATCCAGCTCATGGAATAGGCAGTATTTTCCGGTTCTACGTTCCCGCTCCGTGGGATCTCTCCTCGGTGGTTTTCGATAGGGGAGTTGCCCCCGAGTTTCGGTGTAAATTCGTTCCAGTCCTGCCACCAAGTCTGTGTATTGCCTGAATCTGGGCTCTCGGAATTTCTTCCATTTATTAGGACCATCATGTGCGTCATCCTGCTTTCTCTTTCCTTTGTCCGCCCTGGACTGTTCCCTGGCGGTTCCTTCGCCTTGTGCAACATTTATTTCCTGTCTCTCGGCCCGTGATTCTTCTAACCGAATGAATTTTTCAGCTTCATGGAAAAACTCTCCAAGATCCCGCGGTGGATCTTTAATCAAAGAGTCTTTGAATTCGGTGCCTTCCCCAACTCCTGCCACTACTGCCATCAGAATCATTGATGGATCCGGGTGATCTACAGAAGCCATCGTTGCATTGAATCGTAGTAGAAAATCTTTTATGGACTCTCCGGTCCTTTGCTTTATTGAAGCTAGAGTCATCACACTTTTGGGCCGTGTTACGTGGACCCTGAACTGTCTCATGAAGCAATCCACAAGCTCGCCCCATGTCCTGATTGATCCAGTCTCTAATTGTCTGAACCAAAGTGCAGCCAAATCTGATAAAAATAAAGGGAAACATCGTGCCATCACTTCCTCGGATGCTCCATGTACTTCCATGTGTCTAATGTATTTGGTAATATGCATGGTTGGATCCGACTTCCCGTCATACGAATCCAGCATTGGTAGTTTGAACTTTGGAGGGTTCCGCGCATTCCTGATATTCGGAGCGAACGGACTCCGACTAACTTCTTCCAATCCTCCTCCTGACAACCCTCCTCTCATGAGTCGCCTCACTAGGCCAATCATTCTTTCATCTCCATCTAGGGGTTGCCCCCTTGTCATGTTTCTGTCTTGCCCTCCAAGTCTTGTAGGGAATTCTGGTACGTACTCTTCGGGCGGCTCGTTAGCATTTGTGTTGGCCCTAGCCGGTTGAGCTCCTTCCAAAGGTCCTTCTGCGTTGGGTCCTGCAGGCCTGCCCCCAAGCCCTTGTTGATTGCCTTCTGGTTCTGTATTCTGTCCTACGTTGGGTTCCATAGCCCTAGCTCCTTGATCCACATTCACAGCCGCTGTAGCTGGTCCTGGGTTTTGTGTTCCTGCAGCTCTCATTTGTTCAAAGAAATTCTGTAGCATCTCTTGTTGGCTTTTCATCATTCTTTCCTGCATTTGGTTATTCATAGCCTCCATCTCTTCTCTAGTAATGTAGATCGAAGCTTGTCCTTCTCCAGCGCCAGAGGATGCTTCTTGACTTCCTCCTTGTTGGCTCCTCTCAGCTCTTTGTTTTTTACTTGTTTGTCGAGTCATTGTAGAGTCAAATCTGAATCCTTAAAATCTTAAATCTAAACTTTGAATCTGGTGTAGCGGGTGCTAGTTCCTCTCAGTGAAAGCACCAAAGTGTTTGCGCCAAAAATGGTCACAAACCCCAAGTGTAGTGAAAGCACCAGCGTATGAATACAAATCAACAGTATTCACACACAAATCACAGATCTAAGCAAATAATAAGCAACAATCCAGAAATAATGAACAATGACACGCAATTTATAGTGGTTCGGCTATCTTCGGCCTACGTCCACTTCAAAGTTTTTATCTTTTTATTGCTTGATGCCTGAAGATTACAATTTCTTATCGCGTAATACAACAGATTTTCTGAGTTAAGTCTGAATCCAAGGAAGCTGTGGTGATCTGGAGTAAATCTGGCAGAATCTGGGCGCTCTCTGGCTCTCAAAATTGTCTGACCCCTTTTCTGAATGATCAGGGGCTCTATTTATAGGTGTAGGAGGCTGATATTTCACCTAAATTGAGGGGAGACCAGTTCTGGCACGTGAGGGAGCCCACATGGCCGAGATCTAGAGATCCGGGCCCACTTTGGGATCGATTCGACCCTTGGTTCGAATCGATCAAGAAATTGTCCAATCAAGCTGAAATTTGGTGTGGACATTCTTCAACATGTGCTCAAGCTTCTGTGAAAATTTCATGGCGTTTGGACTTGTAGAACTTGAGTTATGATTGATTCAATATGGTGTTTTTCGCTTCCTGGAGTCGTTCGAATCGATACCTTCGAATCCATAGGGTCGACTCCATCTCCTAGCACGTGAAGGCAATGACGTGGTGCGCGTGCTTCGGGTCAACCCCCCTTTTTCTCCGAGTTTTACTGAGTCGAACCCGGGGTTTCAGCTAGGCGGACTTGGCAGATTCAAGGCAATCGATTCGAAGGCATGTTTCTTCGAATCGATGGAATTGGTGCTTGGTCGAATCGATCCAGATATGCCACTGTGGATCGATTCGAAGTTATCTCAATGTGGGGGTTCGAAGATGCTGGAGTCGAAGTTCCTATCACTGCATGGATTCGGAGGTAATGGAGTCGAAGTAAAGGTGCCCTCCATCGATTCGAAGCAACGTAGGCCTGATGGATTCGAACTTGACGGAGGCGAAGCTTTGCTCCTTCTGATAGATACGGAGGTCGTGCTCTGTTGATTCGAAGGTCTTCATGGTGATGGATTCGAATCTTGGTCGATTCGAATACAATGAACAACATATTTCCTTAATCTTGCAACGTTCGTGTTTTGAGCATACGTACTCGGATCGACTCAAAATTTGGAATGTTGGTTTCTACGGCTTCGCTTGACGCGTCTTATCAATTGCAGCCCGATCCGGACTCAGACCAAATTCATCGATATCCATGGTGAACCTGCGATGCACAATCGATGTTCATGACTAATAATCATTGATTTTCAGTTAATCTTTGGGTATCTCGGCTTTGCCAAAAGTCGGGATAATAGACTCCATTGCTAGGCCTAGGCTACCTTATGCTTATGGATTTCGATGGATTGCCTATTGAAGATGTACATTTCATCCGGGAAAATGAGAAGTAAGAACCTATATGTTACGCCTTCCTACATGGAACCTTCCTAGTATTTAGACCTTTCTATTTCGTCCGCCAACTCCTGAGGGCATAAGATTCATCTACAACTTTAAACGGCGGTCAGGAAGTCCTTCCTACATTTTTCTCGAACCTTCGCCTAACTGCCAAGTCTTAACATGCGCTTGGAATAGACTCTCTTTGTTCAAGCAGAAGTGGTTTTATGTTCGATGTCCACTTGGCTTCACAAGGTGATGGTCGGAAGGACATAAGTGTTACCTTCATTTCATTCTTAAGTCCTTTAATCCAAGTCATACTTTTGAAACTATTAACATTCGAAATTCCTACAGGTGTCTGCCCACGTCCTGAAGGCATTAGTTTTTCAAGAGAGGTCGCCGGTATTCAGGCTACCCTTGTCGAAGACAAGGGTATTAAACTTCTTGTTAGCAATGAGTTACTATCTTTATTTGGGTTGCTAGAAGTGGGTCATAGCACTGGGCTCCTTGGAAGTGCAACATTGATGAGAAACATTATAGAGCAAGAAAAGGATGCCATCAATCCTATCGTGCCACCTGCTGAAGGGACTCGGGATGACATTGAAGAAGGTGAGATTAGGGATTTCTAGGCAAAAAAAACCAACTACGCTGATTCAGGCCCAGGTAAGGCGCTTATGGTCGAACCATCACAAGGCGCGCAATCTCAAACACCCACCAAGAGAAAGAAGAAGCTGGCATACACAATTTGTAGAAGAAAAACTACCGCAGATCTAGAATTCATCATTACTTCTATTGAAGAAGAATCATATTCCCAACACTTGGAAAATTCAATGAAGGGATTTTCAAATCTCCAAATTCCCGATGATATCATGACGTACGATTTTCCAAATATTAATATCGAAGGGCTCAATTCTCCTACTAGGATTGGTAAAGGCATTCATCCTACTGATAAAGGAGAGAGAACACCTATAAGCAAAGCTATAGCCATCGATCTGTCGGGAGGGAACACTAGGACACTCATGACCACGTGCATTTCAGTACATGCTCTTCATTATTTCTTTGCACGATAGCTACTCATGTCCTCATTTGGTCCTTATAGATGCACTGACTCAGTTCCCAGCCTTCGATCGCTTAAGAGGTTCTTTAACGTATTATCGATCTACTCACGACTCAAAGACTGGCAGGTGCAGGGAGAAAGACAACCAACGAGAAAGAAGCTATCATTCAAGGGAATCCTCCTCTTCCAAGTGCAAATCTAATCTCAAACATCTCGCCAGGGAGATCAGCCTAATTTTCCTGCTTATAGCGGAGACCATGCTCCCTGCCGCAGCCTTCAAATCACCACATCACATAAGCAACACTTTGGTTCTTTGAGTTCAAAGCAATCTCGTGCCCGTAGATCATGCAAGCATGCAATTGCTGCTTCCGATCCACCCTTGCTAGCTGCAGCTTCAATCACTTCTAAAGTGGAGAAATTGGCCGAGCTTAAGGCCATTTTCTGAAAATCTGGTTCGATGGGATTAAATTCCTTTCCACAATACATATGATCCCAGGGTACGCCAAGGCTCGTTCTCTTGCATGTGTAAATGACGTGTTCGTGTAACATGAATCATTTCAACACTTGGTCGAAAATAATCTTTGAAGTGTCGATCGAGTGACAATATGAAATAGATCGTCTCAAGCTAGAGACGATACGTGATAAAGACATAATCAAACACCAAGACCTGTCGGAATTGATAACAAAACTTGCCAAGGCGGAGAAAAGTGCCAAAGAAATATCGAAGGAAGTGAGCCGCTTAGAAGCTTCCCATAAAAAAGAATTTGATGCTTCCCTTAGTCGCAGCAGGGCACTCGCTCTAGAGGAGATTCCTTGCAAAAGGAAAAAGATGTCTTGACCCGCCGCGTCGAGGAACTTGAGGATCTTCTTAAGAAAGAAAAGGAAGAGAAAATTTAGGCCTAGGAAGAATCGCAAAGGTACTACGAAGAAGCTGTTGAAGTTAGGAACCTGAAAATTTAACTCGATGAGTAGTTTACCAAGATAGGAGCTCTTAAAGAGGAGGCTCGAGAGGAAGACCACAAGGAGATGATGGGAGAAATTGAAACCCGAGTAGAAGATGCTAAAGAGTCCGGTCAGAATGAAATCACGGACTTGTTTGATCCATTGATCATCGAATACAACGCTAAAGTCCTCACCACTATGACTTGAGTTCTCTTGGCAAAGGTTATCTCGAATCACTTGCGAAAGCCTAGGAGTATATCATTGAAATGAAAAAGAGAGAATTGGGCGGAGCTGAGCTTGATGAAGAAAAATTAGTATGGGAGATCCTTAGCGGAAACGAACCCCTAGAACTTGCCGCCGCGAGTCTCCAATTCTTTGACGTTTCGGTGCCTTCTAACAATGGAGAACATATCGTCGGATCCTCGAAGGCCGATCCTAAGGGCCCCTCTTCTTCCTATGCGTCTGGAGCATCGGTTTCCTTTGGCCAGGAGCAGGACTTAGGCTATGATCCAGATAAGCCCGGCTATCAATCCAAAATGTTGTCCCCTATTTTGGAAGGAGGCACTCTAGCTACCACCGAGAACCAGCAAGATACGGGTATTCCACTTTATCTTCCAATTTATGAAAGGATTTTATTCTTTGCGCCCAATGATTTTAGGCTTATCTCTTGTTTTAACAAATTTTGCAGGTCTTCCGAATACCGACAAACTCCTAAAAGCGAAGCGGCTGTGGAGCAACAAGAGAAACTAGTAGAAATTCTAACGAAAATTGATGCACCGGTGCCCGATGGTCAAGTCATCGGAGCTCTTGAAAATGATAGGGTCAAAGATCCACTACCAGTGGATGAATCCGACGATGTTGTGATTACCGATGCCTCCGAACGCAATGATGAGATTAGCTTGAAAGAGCGTATTGAAAAGTTGGAGTTGCTGAAGAAAAAAGCTAAAGCTGAGCCCGTTGAGGTGGACATCGACGATCCACACCTTGTGCCGCTACATGTTATTCCACCAGGCGGGTCAATTCCCATTGAACTCCATCCTACCTCTGTAAGCTCTCCTGCAAAAGGTGACAAAGGATCCAAGAAGAGAAGCATCGGGGGCTCAAGTGGCACCATTCTCGAAAAATCCAAAATGGAGAGGAGATCAAAGAAATAGTCGTCACTTCGGCTTAGCATGTACATAGTTTGCACTACTATTTGTTTGTCGTTTCCTTTATTAGTTGTGGTTGTACGGGAAGGATTCCCGGTTTTTTGAATAACTTGTACCACGATCTCAAAAACTATCATGTGAATAAAAGTTCTTGTTTTCTGTTGAGCTTTTGCGTGAATTGCTATTTAAGTAGTTGAGCTATTACTTTCCATTCAATGTACTTATAATTCATTGTTAATTAATTATGATAAAAATCCACTAGCTCTATCCCAAGGCCTCCATGTGGTCGTGGCCTCGAGTATCAAAAGCTAGGCTGGAGCTTTAATGTTACGCCGTCGAATTTAGTTGTTTTTGAGTAATTATACTTCTACCCTCAGTCTTGGATCAGCGGGGTTAGGCGTTGGATGGTCGAACTCCATCTTTAGTGAGTTTATACTCCTCATGTCGGTTTCAGGCCGGAGTTCATGGAATAGTGAATGGTCGAACCTCATTTTGCTATTATTTACATTCATGTCCACACTCTGGGATAAGAGTTAGTTGATGGGTGGTCGAATCGCACCCAATCTATGTTTATACTCTAGTCCGCACTTTGGGGACTTAGAATTATTTCGTGGGTGGTCGATTCATGTCCAAATTACGTTTATACTCCAATCCGCACTCTAGGGACTTATAGTTATTTTGCGGGTGGTCGATTTACACCCGAATTATGTTTATACTCTAGTCCGCACTTTGGGGACTTAGAGTTATTTCGTGGGTGGACGATTCACACCTGACTTACGTTTATACTCCGGTCTGCACTCTGTGGACTTAGAGTTATTTCAGAGAGCAGTCGGATTGTAGTCTCCTTAATTGATTGATTTCTCCCCCAGGGTCTACGGTTTCATTTAGTGAGTGACCAATCGTGTCACGGTCACTCTCATTCTATCTTGATTCCATAGTTTTGCAGGAGTTTTTTGATCATCAGATGGTCAAGCCACATTCATTCCTCATTGTGTATTCCATCCGTTGGATTATAAATGGGAGTTATCAAATGAACAAGCGAACCAAGCTCATCTTGTTTAGTCCCATTGGGAACTGGCGTGATCGATTAATTTCAAACTCTAGGAGCATGTTCATACATATTAACATCAATCAGTTTCGTTATGTAACTAATACAGAATGCTATAGAAAACATAAATATGAATGAAATCCAAAAACTTTATTCGTTAAATGGAAGGAATAACATAAACTATCGTATTACACTTCTGGAATATCAAATTCTAAAGAAAATTTCGAAAGCAAATACAACTGAAATGAAAAAGAAATAAACTAAGTGAAATAGCATCGTAGATATTCGCTATTCCACGCCCTTGGAAGTGTGATGCCATCAATAGTTGTTAGCTTGAAAGTTCCATCTCCAAGCCTATGTCCTATGACCTATAGCCTTTCCCAGATAGGATTCATGTGCGTTGGGGTAGGAAAACCCGTTTTAGGACGAGATCGCCAATTTCAAAGGTTCTAGGTCGGACTCTAATGTTGTAATACCGGGCAACTCGATGTTGATGCGCAGCTGCCCTCATATCGGCTTCCTCGCGCTTTTCATCTATAAAGTCAAGATATTCTAAGAGGAGATCTTTATTCATTTCGGGATCATAGTAAGTAACTCGATGAGAAGGAACTTCTAGGAATGACGGCTTCAGAACCGTAAGCAAGGGCAAATGGAGTGTGGCCAGTCGCAGACTTGTGGGTGGTCCTGTAAGCCCACAGTGCTGTAGGAAGTTCCTCCACCCACTTGCCCTTAGCCTTCTCCATACACTTTTTTAGAATGGAATTTATGATTTTGTTTACAACTTCAACCTGTCCATTTGCCTGAGGGTAGGCGACCGCTGCAAATCCCTTTTTAATACCTTCGACAGAAGTCTTTGAATTCAATATTGTCGACTTGAGTCCAATTATCTATCATAATAGTTTGTGGAAGACCGAAACAACATATGACGTTTTAAACGGTAAAGTTAATTACTTTTATGGTTGTGATCATGGCTAAATGTTCTGCTTCAGTCCATTTGGTGAAGTAATCAACTACGACGATAGCGTATTTTGCACGACCTTTAGAGATCGGTAAAGAACCGATAATGTCTATACCCCGCGTAGCGAATGGCCATTTGCATGATTCCGTCGGTAGGGCTCTTGGAACTTTTGCATATATCTAGCACTTATCGCATCGTTTTACATAGTCAGTGGCGTCTCGATTGACAGCTGGCCAATAATACCCGTAACGGAGTATTTTCTTTGCTAAAGTTTGCCCCTCAGTGTGGTCGTCACATTCCCCTTCATGAACTTCTTTTTGGATGCATTTTATCTCGTCGTGAGCGACACACCGAAGTAGGGGAATTGAAAAACCTTTTCTGTAAATAATCCCTTCTTGCATAACATACCGTGAAGATTTATGGAGGACTTGTCGCTTTTCATTTCTTTTATCCGGTAGGACTCCGTGTAGCAAATAGTCTTTGATTAGAGTCATCCACCATTCCCTCTAAGGCTCCGCTTCCAGTGTCCGGTCGACTTCTATCATTTTTATACTTGGGGCATTTAATACTTCGACCGGAACTAAGTCCATCTACTGCGCGTCACCGGTGCTGGCTTACTTCACCAATGAATCAGCCTCTCTGCTTCGATCCCATGGAATATGTGAACTGTCATAGTACTCAAATTCTACCAATAACTCTTGGACTTGGGTAAGATATGGGGCAAGCCGCTATCCCTTATCTTGATAATCCCCCTGACTTGGTAAACAACTAACTGCGAATCGCAAAAGATTTCAAGAGATTTATTTCGAGTCCTCTAGCTAGTTTAAGTCCAGCAATCAGAGCTTCATACTCAGCTTCATTGTTTGTCGCTAGGAAATCAAGCTTTAAAGCATAATAGATTGACCGATCTTTAGAAGTTACAAGCACAATTATAGCTCCAGAAAATGGTCATTATAAGATGCTCTGTCAGTATATAATTTCTATTGTATGGTTGGGATTTCGCTGCATTTCGGAGAATCATCCAGTGTAGTAAACTCTGCTATAAAATCTGCCAGTACTTTACCCTGGATAGCCCTCCGAGGGAGATAAGTAATATCGAATTGACTGAGCTCGATATTCCACTTGAGTACCAGATATCTCAGGTCGCTGTAGGATCTGTCATAACGGCTTGTCGGTGTAAACATTAATCGGGTATGCCTGGAAGTATGGACAAAGACTTCATGATGCAATCAGTAAGCAGTATGCCAGTTTCTCTATTTTCAGATAGTTCCTTTTAGCTCCCGTCAATCGTTTACTGATGTAATACATTGGCCTCTAAATTTGATCCTCCTCGTGAAGCAATGCGGCACTTATAGCGTGTGTTGATACAGCCAAGTAAATGTATAAATCTTCATGGTCCACGGCCTTTGACAAGATGAGGGGTCTCTCTAAATGATCCACCAAAGCTTGAAATGTGTCTTTACAATCCTTCGTTCATTCGAAGTTTCTTTTCCCTTTCCTAATAAAATCAAAGAAAGGAATGAATTTGTCGGTAGCTCTGGAGATAAATCGGCTTAAGGCGGCAACTTTTCCATTCAGACTCCACACTTGTTTAATAGTCCTTGGTGCTTGGATATCACGGATAGCCTGAATCTTCTCGGGATTACCTTCAATTCCACTGGCATTAACAATAAATCCCAATAATTTTCCCAATGCAACAACAAAAGTACACTTTAAAGGATTAATTTTCATCTTGTAATATCGTAGGTTGTCGAACATTTTTGCATGTCCATAATGTGGTCGTTTGATCATCGTGACTTCACGAGCATATCATCCACATAAACTTCCATCATTTTTTCGATTTGATCTTTAAACATCCTGTTGACTAAGCATTGATAAGTTGCTCCTGCATTCTTTAATCCAAACGGCATTACTACATAGCAGTACAATCCAACATCGGTAATGAAATTGGTGTGCTACTGATCGGGAAAATGCATTGGGATTTGGTTATATCCCGAGTACGCATCCATGAAAGATAACAGTTCGTGTCCTGCGACTGAATCCACCTGCTGGTCGATCCTCGGAAGGGGAAAATGTCTTTTGGACACGCCTTGTTCAAGTCCGAATAATCAATGCTTGTTCTCCACTTTCTATTCACTTTTCTCACAAGTACATGATTAGATACCCATTTAGGGTAGAGGGCATGGCGGATAAACCCGTTGTCTTTTAGTCTATCCACTTCCTCTTTGAGAGAAGTAGATCTTTCTGGATCCGTGCCGCATCTTTTTTGCTTCACCGGGACATGCCTCGGGTTAATATTCAATGCATGGCTTGCAATGGCAGGCGAGATCCCACACATGTCAAAGTGAGTCCAAGCAAACACGTCAAGATTCACTAGGAGAAAACCAGCAAGTTCTTTAATCATCGGGGTATTGAGCTATGATCCAATCTTTAGGACTCATGATGGGTCGTCGTGGCTGACCATGATATCAACTGTCAACTCAGTCGGTGCAGCCTCGGTCTCTTTGGGCTCCTCTTCATCATCTCCCAGATCTATATCTCTGTAGAACCGACTGTGGCGCCCGAGCCAAGGATCAGATGCTAGTTGTTAATCTTCGGTAGCTTGGATGTAGATAGTCTTGTCCATACCCTTGCCTTTTTCTTTATGCTGAGCATCCCTCAACTCAGCTACATTACAGGCACGTCTAGTCGCCTGATCTTCATGAACAACTCCAATACCATTATCTGTTGGAAACTTCAAAGTCTAATACCATGGGGCAAGAGCTGGCCAAAATTCAGCTAGGGCCAGTCGATCCAGAAAAACTTTGTATAGAGAGTCGACATATAAAACAACAAACGCAAGATCCGCACTCTCCTTCGTTCACCTTCTCCCAACTCTATAGGTAACTCAACATAACCAACAATGTAAGTTGCAATGCCGTTAAAACCGTGTATACAAGATTTAGACAGTTTTAAGTCTTTGGCTTCTAGCCTCATTTGATCATAAGCTATTTTGAAGATTATATTTACTGAACTTTCAAAATCAATCAATATCCTTCTCACTAAAGCGGGACCAATGGCCGAAATGACCATTGGATTGATTGTCAGAGGCTCGACCTTATCTGCATCTCTGTTCATAAACACAATGTAACGACCCGTATTTTTAACACTTTAAAAATACGAATTAAAATAAAAAATTTGGATAAAATCCGAAGGAAATAAATTTTCGTGTTGTTAAATGTGAATTACAAGTTAAAATACAAAACTGAATTCCGAACTAACTTATTTGTAAATTAAATATGGACGTTAACTTGTATTGAACGTAAATAATGAATTGAATTTGATTGTAAACCAAATTGGTTATGATTGTAAACAAAGAATAAATAAAATGGTAGATTTAATAGTGGAAGTTTATGTTATTGAAACTAATATAAATAAACGTAACTTAATATTACAGTTGGTTGAAATCAGATAATAACTGAAACTGTAATTTGATAAGGATGTTAACTTGTAATTGAACGTAAGTAAAGATTTAAATTTGAGTGTAACAAGTAATTGAACAAACTGAATTTGATTATAAACAACGAAATAAATAAAATGTTACATTTAATATTGAAGTTATAATATTGAAATCAACGTAAATGAATGTAATTTAATATTACTGTGAATTTAAATAAGATGATAGCTGAAGAAAATGAAAGTAAATGAATTATAAACTATTGATAATAATATATAAGTAAATGGTTGATTCAATAATGAAAGTGTAAATTGAAATAAAAGAATTCAATTGGAATTAAATAACTTGAATTTGAATTACAATATAATTGAACGCTGAACCTAACGTAATCTTTTATACTGGATTTATAATAGAAAACTGCATTGTAAAAGATTGTTAATTACTGTGAAATTAAAAATGAAATTTGTGAACACTTGAAATTTGATTTAAAAGTTAATAATTTAAAATTGGGAATTTTATATTGAAATTAAACTGTAGAAATAGCCATTTTTACAACTGTCTCGGATTTCGATAAAACCAGTTTCATCGGATCCGTAACGGTGAATTATTGTAGGATTTCAAGTTTCGTATCGATCGGACTTGTCGTTTGATCGTACGGACTCGAAACGCCTTGAAATTTATGCAATTGAAATCAATTGAAATCAATTTGGAAATTATTGTTCTTAGCATAACTTCTTTATACGATGCAATTTGAACCCGAAACCTTTTCCATTGCATTTAAAATATTTTAAAACATCTATTTTGATATATGGGTTGACGCAATTTCGTTCCGGGGTCAGAACGGGTTTTGGGGCCAATTTGGCGTTAGAGCGTATATCCAACCTTATCCATCCATTCTAATTTCTGACCTACCTATATAAAACCCGTTATAAACCCTAGCCTTCACCTATTCTCATTTGTCTACACGTAAAATTTCATCAGCTCCTCCTTTCCAATGGCTGCAAACCCTAGATCCAATTACAAATTCAAAAATCAAATGAAAATTTAAACTCCTCAGAAAAATTCGAAATAAATATATGTTGAATCTCTCAAAATGCGTAATCTGCTGGTGCAATTCGTTTTTCAATTAGAGTTATCGTTTGCTCAGGAATTGAAGGTTTATCCACGGCCGTTCATCATCGCCGCAATCAAACTTGTCGGATCGACAAACCCTTTCTGGGTTTTGGAGAGGAAGCCGTGGGGATCGCATCTAGGTGATTGGTTTGACGAATCGATGGTTGGATTGGCGGCAAATTTCGACCTAGGGTTATGTGTAGGCGGAGCCTGCTGGGGGTTTTGGGGCGCGATCGTCGTCGGGGATGCTTAGCGTGGATGATTTTCTGGAGGTCGGTGTCTCGTATGGCGCGGCACGGCAAGAGGAAGGAACGTCGTTCATCTTTGTGGCGGTGTTCCCTGCGTGCGAGCAACGAACAAATGCGTTGCCTGTAGCTTGCGTTAGTGCTGTGCTGGGAAGAAAGAATGTGGAGATGACGTGGCAGTGGGTGAGATAAAAGTGTTCTTCTTTTGTTTATTTTTAATATTGAAATTCAAGCACATTTATCAATATATCTTTTGCATACGATATCCGATTCACGCGCGGTTTCTTTTGTTAGGATCGTATTGACATTCTAGACATCTTGACTCTAGTTTGGTTACATTCTGAGACTGTTCAAATTTGGGCCTTTATTTGGATTTTAAATCGTTGATAAATCAAAGGTGAGTGTTTATACGCTCACAATTGACTAAAATAACTTTTGTTAGTTAAATTTATATTCTGAAGTGATATGAAATTTATTGGCTGTTGTTTGGTAGGTTTAATTATCATCTGTATTGATATATGAATTAATTTATAGAATTTAATTGACCGTTAAAATAAATTTAAATTTAAATTGGCAGTATATTACTCGATATTGATAATTATAAAATTATTGTGAATGTTATTGGCTTTATGGTTGATTGGTTGTGATGGATGCTATTGGTCGATATTGGTTGTTTATTTATTTTGATATATCATGCTATCATCATGTATATTGTTTATTGCATATAAAACTGTAAACTGAATCATTTCGAATAAATTAAGGAATAGGTTGAAATGATATACCTATGACATCTATTTGGATTGAAATGATATATATCCATCCTTGAAATTAAAATTGAAATAATTATCCACTTGGCCATAGGTTAGAAAATTATATACGGACATCGGGTTGGTTAAATTAAATGATTTTAAAAGTTGTTTTGAAATTATTTAAATGAATTGATTTTAAGAATAAAATCCAATTTATGGAAATTGAATTATTTTGAATTGAAGCTCGAGACGTTGGAATTTAAACTTGGTAAATAAAATTGTTTAATTATTTGAAGTTTAGATTTTAAGTAAAAATTTTGAAATACGGCGTAAATTTTCGAAAGTTGATTTGTTTTAAAAGATTGGATTTTTAATCGAACTCTGAATATTTCTAAGAAAATTTATATGAAATGATATTTCAAGTTTGAGTTTGGAATTGAAAATTAATTTGGAATTTAATTGAAATTCAAAGAAATTTGTGAATTGGACTACATTGAAACTATTGAATTAAATTTGAAGATAAAATTGATTTGAATCGGATTTGAACTGAAATTGATTTGGAATATAATACTTAAATGAATTCTTGAAATCCGAATATTAATCTAAGTTTATTGAATTGGAATTGTTCCAGAATTAAGTAAGCTACTTAATATGGATGTTTAATTTGAAGAATACTCTAATTTGAATACGAAATGGTTTTAAAGCGAATCTTATATTCTTATATAAATATATGAACTGTTTTGAAATGTGAAATATTTAAAGTTTTGAAATATATTGGAAGTGAAATTGTTTATTTTGTTGTTCAAATATGTATTTGAAATTGATAATTTGAAATGGTTTATTGAGAAGCTGAATCGAGTTGAAATTGATGATTTGAGATTTGATTAAATTTTAAATTTTGGAATTCGAGTTTATGTGAATCGTTTTGTGGAATTGAGGTGAAAAATGATTTTGAAATCGAAATGAGATATTGAGGCGAAAAATGATTTTGAAATCGAAATGAGATATTTAGGCGGAAAAATGAATTTTTGAATCGGAATCTTACATTTTGAATAGATATGATGATATTTGAAATGGATTTGATTTTTTGAAGCGAATACGATATTTTTGATAATCAATTATGAATTGATTTCGAAAATGTAAAAGAGCCACCGGTGTAATAATACGTAGTTATTAAAGAGACCGGGATCGGATATGGACATACTCTCTGTCGATACCGAAATACTTTAATAACTAATATAAGCAGAGTGTTGATTCAGAATGAAGTGGATGGTTTGATGAACACGTTGACTGAAGAAACAGAACGATTTTGGATCACCGCTGACATGACTAAAACAGGAGCCCTGCCGGGCCATTGAGGTTCGCCACCTCTAGCGGACACACTTCTTCGTTACCATATCTATTACTTTTATGATTCGATTGGGGTGCACCCCTCGATTATGGGAGTGTTGTTTCGCGGTGTTGGGGTAGTAGCTGCTATGGCCAACATCAGTCCGGATGACGCAACTACTAGTATCCTAGTTGGTATCGCCTCATGTACCTTGTTATACTGATTATCCTATTTGCGACCACTACGTTTTGGTTTGTACCTTTAGTATATGGATTGCCCTCTGGTGACTTCCGGTTTTGGGGAAAGTACGGTCTTGTATATGCTCTTGGGAATAAAAATGTATTAAGGGTGGAATGGGCCATGGCTTAACGCTAGTTTGATATTTTACTTTATGATAGACATTATTGTATATAGCGTATTCTATTATATAGTAGATAGTTTAACGGATCCTTAGGAGATGGAAATCCTGAACATCTCTTAAGTTAATGCACGCACGTTAAACACTGGATAGGAGGTGTCTAAAACCCGTAAACATCTCCGACGCCGTCACACTCATATTTACTTATTCGATTTAACTTACATGAGATATTTTAGTCCTGACTCGAGTGTTTTGTCTTTTCATTACGCTCGAGTCAGCCTGAGTATTTCAGATAAGGTCGAAGATCTATTCTGGAGGACGAAGACGGAGTTTGGTATTAAATCATTTGTATTCTACTACTGTATTATTTTTTCCGCTGCATTGTTGTATTATCTCTGATATGTATGTAACTCTGATTTATGAAGTATAATAATAATCAAATTTATTTATTTAACAGCTTCATGAACTGTTATTTTATTATTATATCTTGTTCCTTCCGCTGCGAGATTCTGTGTTTATTTCTGTTCTTTCCTTTCTTTTCTTATTTAACCCCAATAACTATCTGTATTTTGGATTGTTTGAGTCGGCATGTGTGTCTGTTTTGTCGACTTGAACGGTCGAAAATGCGGGTCGTTACACACAATATCATCCACCATCATGCATTGCTATTTTTCCGGAGCTCCATCTTCCATATTCGTACAGCATTCAAAATCCACATGCCTAATCGTGCTAGCATAGCGCTCCATCTCTTGCCAACTCTTATCTGCTGGATGCGGTCCTCCGACTATCGTATTTATCACCAGTCTCCCACCAGTCCGCAAAGGCTTCTCAGCCCTACGTTGCGTTTGCCCTCGGTTGGGGTTAGATGTCCCCTGCCCACCATCCTTTAGGGCTTTCACAAACTGTTGCAATTTTATTTCTCGAATCAAGTTTTATATAACATCCTGGAGATACCTGCATCATTTGTATTGTGCCTATAGCACTCATGAAACCAAAAATATTTCTCGGTCTATTTCTGCTTCTCTATTGATTGCTTTGAAGGCAGCTTCCTATACTGCATGGTATTCCAAGTAGACAGATAGATATTCTCCAAGGACGTATTCAACGGTGTGTAAACATTACATCGGAGTCCTAAGCTTCCCTCGTCCAGAATCCCTCTTTCATTCACGGTTCCTATCTCTACCTCCCTTTTGCTGGTTTGGTTTATTCTGGACATTCACTTGGACTTTTCCAGAACTGTCATCAGATTGTTTTATTGCAATGTTATTCTGTACTCTCTAACCACTTGGTCTTGCAACATTCTTCTTCCTAGAGGACCTGGCTTTCTCCTTTTTCAAATACTGAGCCGCCTTTGCATAAAAGCATTCCAATGTTGCAGGCGGCTGACTGGCTAACCAATCACCAAACTTAGACTCTGGATCAATTCCTCTCGTCATGACCATGAGTATCATATGGTCATTTGGATTACTGACCTCCATTATAGCTGTATGGAATCTCATCAAATAATCTTTCAAAGACTCTCCTGGAGATTGAATCACACTAGAAAGGGACCTCACATCTTTGGATGAGTCGCGTGCATCTGGAACTGCTCCACAAACTTGATTGCCAAATCATCGAATCTAGAAATTGATCGTGGGGGTAGTCTCGTGAACCACATCGTCGCTATTCCAGAAAGAGTTATAGGAAAGAATCTATATTTGGTTGCATCATCTGCTTGCATGGAATCCATCAGCCATTCATATCTCATGATGTGCTACCTGGGGTCGGTTTGTCCCTCGTAGGCAGGCATCGATGACATGCTGAACTTCCTTGGATACCGTGCATGTAATACACTATCAGAGAACGAGGTATGACTCCTTGAGATTCCCCAGTCATCATTGGTTAAGCCTTGGCTCTCCCTCACTAATTGTCTGACCATTGTCGATAAGTCCAACGATTAGATGGTTGGTGCCAAGCGGTGGTCGCTCTCCACGTCATGTGAATGGTCCGGTCGATGTCTATGGGCCGTTTCATGCCTTCTTGGTTCACCATCTCCTCGATGAGTATCTTGTAAATTTGCTTCATCATCATTCTGAGGAAGAGATGGGTCAAGATTTAATTGAACTCCAATATCTAAACAACCCGTAGTAGCTCCAGCTTGATTGCCATAAGGCATGGAAGAATTTCCCCTTCTGTTGAAGGGATCAGTACCAGTCCCTATGGAGGGGTCGGCACCGATCGATCCTGACTGACCATGATGGTTTGCCAGTTGACGCACCGAAGTTTCTGCGCGATATTCATCTGTTCTACGATGCCTATGCCTGGGATACTCGTTTGATGAGCTAGAACTCTCCGATACTGAGTAAGGAGTGGGGTCCCTCCTAGCTTTCCCTCGCTGCTGTTGATTAATTTGGTTCATCAAGTTGATATTGGTCTGAATTTGTTGGTTTAGTCATCGATGGCTCTCCATTAACTCTCTCATTAAATTATGAAATTCAGCTCTTGTAATAGAATCAGTGGGATTCTGAACTTCAACCGGATCAGCATCCACATATTGGTTGATTGCTTGGGTCTCCATGCTGAATGCTAGCAGTCTCAATTCCTTCCACGTTCTGAGAATTAGATCTAGTATGTCTCACCATTATTCATTGTATTTCTTAGATATCTACAAATCTAAGTAGTATTAGCAACTTCTTGAGGATAACTACAGATCTCCTTTAGGGGATAAATCTAATCCGATAGTAAAAAAAGGGATCCTAGTAAGCTGAGAATCAAGCCTTCTCAGTGAAAGCACCAAAAATATTTGCAATCAAATTGATCACAAACACCTAAGAATATATTTTTGTAGAGAAGTAAATGAATAAAATAAGCTTAAACTGAGGAAATAATTAAACTAATAACAAATAAAGAAGCAATAATCAGAAACACGGGGATTTATAGTGGTTCGACATTGTGTGCCTACATCAACTTTGAAGATTATCTTTATCGATCACTTATAAATCTGATTACAGTAGTAGGGAATAGAGAACACTTGATTTCACTTGATTACAATAGAGTCTAGAGTAACAAGCAGCGTAAATATCCTCAGAATGACCAATTAGGCCAGTATTTATAGGTGAAGACGACCACTAACCTCTCTGGAACTTCGGCTGAAGGACCCTCTAATCCACTTGGACCCACCAGAGGGATCGCAAAGGCCCAATTCTCAATGAAGAGGGGTCAGTACCGGTCCCTTCATTGGTTGAATTTTGAGCAGTGATCCCTATGATGGCTTCTTTGTGCCAAAATATGTTTGTCCTCCAATTTTCATCTCATTTGAACCATTGAAACTCGAGTTTGCTAGATCTTTTGTTTAATATAACTTGCACACTGTCCTCTACCGATCCCTTTCAAGGGATACTTGCCAATACCTCTCATTCTATCCTATTGATATGCGATCCCTAGTGTAGGCTCCCTTAGGTCCATGTACCTTGCTCTCCAAATTTCATATGCTTTAGATTTATAAATCTTGAGATATCGATTGTTGTATGCAAGAACACATTTGAACCTCGATGGATGTCGACCCCTCTTCAACAGAGCCTGCCGATCCCTCTTCATCCAGCATGCCAATCCCTTCCAATATGCCATGTTATGCCAAACCCTTCCATTCTTTGAGTCGTACTCCATTCTTTGAGCATCATATAACGTACATCCATCAAATCCATTCAATTCTGACTTCGTATAATCATCTATACTCGACTTCCGAGCACCACAATTATCATTCTGGAATCATCAGCCATGATGGCAATTGAATCTAACTTGTGCAGCCAATTCAATATAGCTGGGCTAGAATGCAGGGTAACAGAGCTATTTAATGATTCCTATTGAAGTTTAAAATTGGTTGGGTCAAAGGTTTTCAATTTAAAGATTTTTGGTAGGGGGTTTTTCATTTTTTAAAACAGTGAAAAGTAACTTATGTTTGGCTCGATTATTTTTCGTATATTTTTAAATTTAGAAATTCCTTTCTAAAATTCTTTCTATGGGGTGGATAGATGGAAATGGTACTTGGTTGAAATGGGGTAAAGGGGATAGAAGGGTAAGAATGCTCGATAATAAAGATAGGGATAATATTCCCATGTATTGAAAACACAGAAGAAAAAAAACAACTGAAATGTTTTTTTTTGTGTTACTAAAGAAAATTCCAATGACTAAAGCAGCATGCGAACACACTACAATGAGTAAATGGGGAAAACAATAAAAGAGGAAAAGAGTTATGTATGGAGAAGCCACTTGAAGGCAATTTAGGTAGGATAAATTTTAATAGTAGCAATATTAGGAAATTTAAATAGGAATGCCATTAGGAATTTATATATCAAAATATAGTAATTTATTTTGGAATGATGTAGGAAATTAGGGACAAAGCATAGGAAAATGGATTGTTTCCATAATTATGTGCAGCAATTGCGCATATCTTCTAGAAATCTCTCTCACCAGCTATTAGAATCTCCTCAAAGATAGAAGCAGTAATAGCATGATTAGTTAGAAATAATAGAATGAAAGTTATACTAGTCTACTCCAGTTTTCATTGTTTAAAGTTACGAAGGATGTTTTTAAAAATGGTTTGGTACGACAATTGAGTTTTTGAACGCAAATAAATGTTTTGATTTAAAAATCGTACTTTTAAAGAGGTAAATCTCTATTTCAGAAAGTCTTTGAAAAGGGAAAGTTGGTTAGAAGGGGAATTTTTCATGGCTCCTTTTGGAAACCAAGCAGGTTTTGAATTTAATAAAAATGTTTCTGATTTTATATTTTCAAAGATAAAAGTTTTGGATGAAGTACTTCATTACTGTGAAGTTTTAATTTTATAAAGAGCGGTGAAAACCAAATCAGTTTTTAATGTGGTGTAGATGTGGATGACTGTCTACGTAAGACGAGCGAATGGTCAAGGCGATAAATAAAATAGCTACAAATGCTCATAGAGTAGTGACAATGAATCCTCGTTGAATATAAGGAATATTGCTATTAACCTAAGAATGTTGGATTAGACATATGTGAAAGCCATAAGAAGAACCCTCAAAGGAATGAGGAATGATATCAAAGTACACTCCTGCGAGTTCTTGAGTAACTCGAATAAAATATCGAAGATAAAGAAAATAAATACCAAAATTCGGGAATACTATCAAGAGATTTTGATTAAAAAAGATCGTAATATAATTGGATAAGACGGTAATGATATGGCAAAAACACATAGAAGTTGTTGGTTGGAATAATTAAAGTTATGTATGGACCTTATTTGTTAAAGATCGAAAAGGTAAGTTAAGATATGTGGGTTATAATAGAATGGCTACTAAAAATGCCCATTTTGTTCAAGTAAGAAGTGATAAGGCCACAAAATCATTAATACTAGTTAATGTTGAAGGGATACTTCCAGCAATTGTTTCTTTCAGGTTATTTGGGTTATAATCGCTAGTTGTCTCTTTTTGAGTATTGAAAAAAGCATACGATATGATATGAAATATGTTCCTATTTTATTACTTGTTGATTTTCTACATGAGCTTTGATCGCTATATATACATATACATATACATATACATATACATATACATATACATATACATACATACACACATATATATATATATATTGGGAAATAGTATAAATAAGGAAATCTCATACAGACACTTAACTAACGAATAATGTAAAGTAAGATTGGAAGTTGATAAAATAAATTTTAGTGAGTGAAGGATAGGTAAAGGTAGTTGCAAAACCATGAGTCATTATCCCTGTACCTTAAAAGCTAAATTTATAAATATACTTGTGTGTTATTGTCGTTTTAAAATAAAAGGAAAGATTTTCAAAATCTAAGATTAACTGCGCAATGCTAGGGTCAATAATATACATTAACTCATTAGTTGAATCCTGATTACGTTAATATATGGCCTGATTTGTTTTAAAAGGGGAAAAGGCAAATGCTTTTGAAAAGTTGGGTTCAAATGCTTTTGGAAAATTTTGTTCAAGTGCTTTTGAAAGAAAATGATGTTTAAATGATTTTGGGGATTTGAATTTTTTTTAAACTATTTTACAAGTTTGATTAAAAAGGGGAAAATGTTTTTGTGGGAAATGAGGAAATTTCTGACTTTCAAGTGTCACATGCTTAATGTAGGGAGGGCCGATGTGTTAGTGGATATGAATTTTTCTGTGAAATATGGATGGCAGTATGCAAGGTGTGGATAATAACAAGGGAAACACTATTTTAGCCTTCGAATTCTATTTATATACCTCGTTGATAGTGAACAAAACTCGCTCGTTATATAATTCCATTTTAGAATAAAAAAATAATTCTCCTTTTGCGAATTATGCTTGGAAAAGATAGAAAAGATTTGGAGGCAAAAGAGAAAATTCCAAGATACAACGAAATTTGTTAACATAAAAAATGGATCAACACGCAATAATTAAGTTGTAGGGAACCTGTATGACCTAGATTTAGAAGATAGTAATGAAAATAAAAGGAAAATAAGGCAAATAAGAAAGAGAGACACAAGATTTTATAATGGTTCAACAATCTTTGGCCTATGTCTACTTTATAGCTTTGTTGCATGGATTTGATGTTGTTTACTTTGCAAGTGATTTGGAAGGGAATAAGTCATAAGTATAAGGATTAGACAAATTCTAAGTCCTAGTATTGCCAAGAGTAACTACCTTATTGACTATTGCATAGAGGAAAGAGTTGAAGAAGAGGCAAACCTTCAGCGTAGTGATGGCAGAAACCAGGTCCCCTTTCGGTTTCTTTATGGCTTGTATTTATAGGGGTAGCAAGCATGTTGGGTTAGAAGCCCGCTTCCAGAAAGGTCCAGACATCAGCGTAGAGTAGTGCGAAAAATTAGAGGGGCCCACAAAATATGAGCATAACTCGGTACCAAGTTATCATTTTAACATGTCACCGAGTTATCATTATACGTTGGTACAAAGTTATCCCCTTAAGGGTAAACTCATACTTTCCTCTTGGAGCATTCTTCTTACTTCATTTTGGGTTGCTCCTTATGTTTTCATAGACCGATGACTTGTTTTGATGATCGTTCCTCCAAAAATTTGTTTGTTCTGCGGTTTACAGGAGCTAATTCTTAAATTCTTGAGATAGGTGGTCCAAAATGTTATGAAATCACTCAAGAATGCATATAAGAGCTAGGGAATAACTCCTATAAGTTTAAGAGGCTGGTTATGTAGCACAATAACTTGGTATTGACCTATATCCATAACTCGATACTGACTTATGCACTTAGCATATTTCTGGTCCAAATTTTCCAGAGCTATTTTCTTTTTCTATTTAAGCGTGCCTTCCAAATTTCAAGTCGTTTAGTATTCATTTCGATGTTCTAATTTCCACCAACTTTTGCTTGGTTTAAAACCCAGTTAAAATTTTCCTCTAGATTATGCTTTCGTTGGAATGAAAGTGTGCTCTGGATCGAGGTAAGTCTTGGATTGCTACCCTACAAATTCCTATTGGTCACTCAGATGTCTTCTCGAGATGTTGTTTTTACTTAGTTGATTGTCCATTCACCATTCGTACCGATTTTGATTATAATTCCAATTATTTGCGTTGGCAATGTAATATACACTCCTAAGACTACGTAGTGCTTCATTTTAACAAGGATGGCCTCTGCAATGATTTGGAGCAAATTTGCGCGAACAAGGATAATTCAGTACTGAGTTATAGTGATAACTTGGTACCGAGTTATGGACTTAAGAAAAAAATTCAGATTTCTTATTTAACAAAGTTTTCCTAAAGCTTCCTTCTCACTTTTCTCCTAGTGTCGGGCCTTTTTATTTTCATCCGAGTCTTCTTTTCATTCCGCCCAAGTCTTTGCTTCGCCGACCTAGCCCCAAACGCCTCCAACCAAACTATGTTCATCCTTGGTCGCCACTATCATCGCTGCTCATCTCTACCATCTCCAGATTCAGTTGCCATTCACCAAATCGAAGCCCTAAAGAATCTGTCCCGACCTAGCTGAAACCCAAGTTCTTGCCTTGGATTTTGAACCAATTTAAAGGTTGGATGAGGTGGGTTTTGAGATGGCGATTGAGGTGATGACGATTGGGATTTGGTTAACTTTAATTCGAAAGTAGATGGATGATTTTGGGTGCATTTAATTGGTGGTGAAGCTAGAGTTTGCCCCAGTTAGACGTGTAGGACTACGAAGTCGAGTTGTGGTCTCCGGCTTCAACCGTTTGCTTCCATGAAATTGACCAAATCTTAATCGCCAAATGAACTTCGATACAATTATTTGATTTGAACTTGGTCATATTGGATGACTCCATTGCACTGCCTTTTCATTTTCACGTTTTTAGCAATCCTAAAAAGAAAAGCTTTCCGTGTTACTCTGGACAATGGATTGGTTATCGATTTTCAAACGATAACGGGTAAATACCAACAAATAATCTCAAAATACGATACAGATCATTTTTCTAATGCAAGCGAGATATCTACACAGGATGGTCCATTCACATGTACAGGACACTGGACTCACTTTGAATTGATAACACACCGCATTTGTCATGGTTAATGGAATCTGATCAGTCAACATACGTTGACTTCCTTTGGAAGCCAAGCATTAATCACACGAGAATTCTAGTTGAACATCGAGTTTCCCTGTTCAGAATGACTCATCGGTCTCCCCATTTTAAGCATGTTGACGGAACTTTTTCCCCTCTTGAAGCTACACCGTCTACCACTTTGGCTTCACCTTCCATTCTAGTTGGATCAAGCCAGCTCATGACTTCTAAGCCTAAAGGCTATTTGATTCCAACTGATCCAGTAATACATCGAACTCCTTTGGGATTAGGAATCATAAGTGACCCGTCGAAGCAAGTGCCTTCGAGCTTATTGGCCAAATCGCTTAGAAACATTTGCATTCAGCATAGCATCCCTGAAGATGACATTTATTTGCTAACAAGAGACGAACGTACTCACAGTCCCCTTTAAGGCTTTACGGCTTGTAACTGCTATATGTGTCTTGGCAGTGTGGTCCTACTGTTTGACTCATTATTTCTTGTAAGAGATTGGACTTGCTCCATTCTAAGTCCATCTGAATGGACATTTATTACTGAGCTCACTGTATGTTTTCTTCATGGATAGGTTCGAACGGCCTCTGACATTCAGCGAACTGACATACCTTCTGACGTTCAAAAGAAGGTAGGACCGCCCCTCCCATGTGATTATAAAGGCCTATAAAGGTTATACAGTCATTGATAGATTGCACAATAAACGTTCGTATTTCAAGAACGAATATTTCTTTGTGCATTTCTCAGAGGGATTCAATCTCTTGTGGCTTAGTGGAAGTAAGATCCTTTTCTTCTATCCCATGCCAGAGCTTCTAAGTTGCTAACTTAACGTGTGTCTCTTTGCAGTCCTATCGAGATGTGACAACAAAATGGAGCAAAAGAAAATGCTTGATGATTTGAAGGTCGTGGAAGAGAGCCAACGAACCGTTGAATTCCTTCTAACAAATGATAACTTGCATGAATATGGGCTAATTCACTTAGGGAGATCTGTTGATACTAAGTCTTCAGCTCCAAGCAGCTCTAGAAAAACACTCATTCCACTGCACCCACTTGTAGCTCCAATGAGAATGCTCAGGGGATGTAACCGGTCCTTCGGGTGAAGTATAACCTGGAGAAGCTCACGAAGTTGTGGTCAATTTGCATACCAAAGAAGATATTCGAAGGGATATGAATGAAACAAGTACGATGTCCCCGATCCAGAGGAAGACGAGCCAATCCATAGGAGAGTTGGAAAACAACCAGTGATAGTTGTAGTGGAGGAAGAGGCTTCGATCATGATGACGATAGGGATTTTCACGCCACCAAGGAAGGGGATGAGTCCTGTGGTGGATCATTGGAGATGAGCCCTGATCTTCCTAACTTATTTTCTCTGGAACCACTAACTACTGAAGCATCGAGTCCTGAAATTCCCAATTCTCCTCCTCCAGAATAGCTAACTACTGAGACTTCTCAGTCGACTAGAGGCCTAATTACAACTCTTATAGATTGGTCTTCAGATCCAGCTTAACGTCCTTATCGTGAAACTAATGAGGAGAGGGGAAAGAGAAAAGACAAAGAAG
The DNA here is from genome assembly GCA_030737815.1 of Allium fistulosum. NCBI lineage: Eukaryota > Viridiplantae > Streptophyta > Magnoliopsida > Asparagales > Amaryllidaceae > Allium > Allium fistulosum. The sequence goes on from JASFAW010000014.1 coordinate 16,683,075, forward strand.
TTAAGGACGAAGCCCGCCACCCAGAGAGAGACCGAGAGATGTGGATAAGAGAAGATAGGATAGTGAAGGTGATTCCTTGGTGATACTCACAAGCTCCATAAGGACTCTTATGATCTCCATGGAACTAGATCATCCATCCCTTCTCCTTGCACCGATGCTCTGACTAGTGCGATGCAAGAAATCCTGTCCTCCCGGGCCATAACCACTATCACTGCTACTACTTCTTCTAGATGTGGAAAATACATACTTCCGCCAGGTCTATATCAACTTCAGGTTGCTTAACTACATCTGTTCTTACGTGCGATTAAGTTTGATCAAACCATAAAACTCACTATTAAAGCTGCCTCTCTTCAAAATCTTGAGACAGTCCGTGAGGATTCGGAATCTGGGTTGTTTGCAACGTCTTGTCTGAGCTCTTTCTGATGTAAATCGGTTTAACTACCAATAGATTCTCTCTTTTGTAGCAGAAAGGGAAGATTAGGATAGAATGATCAAGGATTGTGGCAATGAGATAGCTCAACTAAAGCTTGATAGAGACGTTGTCCTGAAGGGAAAGGCTGCGAGTTATAAATTGCTAATGGAAGCAAACCAAGCTCATGAAAGAGCGCTCCTTGCAATTAAGAATCAATTTAAAGATGCTCATGTAAAGTCGTTCAAACCGAAGGAGCAATGTACTAATAGAAAGAATGCTATCAAGGCTCGAAATCAAACTATCGTCGAATAGGCCGTAGAACTCGCTTGACTCTACGAGAAGATTTCAAAATTGAGGGAACTGTTAGTCTATAGGATAATGGTTTTGATGACAACAACTATAGAAGTGTTATAAAATATATATGTGCAGGAAATCTATATGCAGGTATCAACAAAAGAAGACTGTACAGTAAAGAAGACAAAGATCAAGAGTTCAAGATTGAAGACTCATGAGATTCAAGATATTCAAGAGTTCAAGACAAATAATATAGTTAGGTTAGATATTTGTTAAAACTCCTTGAAAGCACTATCATTCTTTTTTATCCAATTTACTCGTGGAATGGAATCCACTTCGTTCTTGTTAAAGGGATGGAACCCTAGTGAGATGGAACTCACGAAATATCTAGTGGAACGGATAGTAGCCCTATTTTGTTATCCACTAATTTTGATTCAAAATGATTTTCAAAATTATCTCTTGTTTTATAAAATAATTTTCAAATATTCCTTTTCAAAAGAAAAACCTTCGTTCACATTTCCAAAAATGTTTTAGCCTCAAAATCATATTTATCATTTTGTTATATTTTGATTTCAAAATTGTCCTTGATATTTTAGCCTCAAAATCTATTTTAATATTATATTTACTTTAGTTTATTTACTTTGATTTTAAATATATTTTAGTATATATACATATATACATTCATAAGTATTTCTACTTCTAAATAGCTTCTACAAATACATAGAGTCCATTTGAATAAAGTTGCATATGTTTTAAATCATCATTTTCAAAGAAAAGCAAATCATCATTTTTACTAGACCATGTCGACATCATAGTTACTCGTCATGTCGACATGCTTCCCGTTATAGCAAAGGTTGTTTTCAAAAGAAGTGTCTATTCGTTTAAATCTCTTTGAATGGACACATCCATTCATTCTCTATAAATAGAGACTGTTATGGACGTTTTCCAGTAACTACTTTCTTTATTTTCTCTCCTCTTTACTCTCTTATCTTATTTTCTAATCATCCTATCCATATTCTGCCGAAATCTTAAGTGAATCAAACCAGAATATCTCTAGTTTGATTCTCTGCCACTCTCTTCAAAGAATCTCAGTGCTTATCAGAGTTATAGATACATTTGTACTCAAAGAAACTTGTTTAGGGTTATAAAGGTGTGATCGTGTCCTTGGAAATCGATCGGGTGAACTTGTGTCCTGTGAATCAAGTGGTTCTACCCAGAGACCTGAGAATCTGGAGGGTGTACCTCGTTGCCTTGGAATCGAGGGATTGTAATCTAGATTATTATTGAATAGAAAGCCGTACGAGTTGTGCGGGACTGGATGTAGGGTAACACCGAACCAGTATAAAATTCCTGGTGTGTTCTTTCCTTTACTTGCTTTTTATTTATATTTGCATCTGTTTGTGATTCTGTGATTTGATCTGTGATTGTGTATTTGCATTAAGTTAGTTAAATCAATTTAAATCAAAGAAGTTTTAAAGAAATTCTTAAAACACTATTCACCCCCCCTCTAGTGTTAAATAGCCTTAAGATCATCTTCCGCGTCCTTGTCATTTGGTATCAGAGCAAGTTTTTCAAAGTATTCATAACCTGATTTTTGAAAAGTAACAATGGCTACCAACACTGGTATTTCTAGTTCATTTGTAGAGGGTCAGTCCACTGCCAGACCACCACTTTTCAATGGCAGTAACTATGCATATTGGGCATGTAGAATGAAGATATATTTACAATCCATTAGTTTAGAAACATGGAATATGACACAAACCGAATACACTGAGCCCACAACTGATTTTGCTCAATGGACGACCGTTCAAAGAGAAGTGGCTCAAAACAATTCAAAAGCCATGAATATTTTATTTTGTTCACTAGATAGAAATGAATTTAATAGGGTATCTGTTTGTAAAACTGCATATGAAATCTGGAAAACTCTGCAAGTTACTCATGAAGGAACAAGCAAAGTTAAACAGACCAAAATTTCTATTCTTACTAATCAATTTCAATTATTTAAGATGTTGCCTAGTGAATCTATTCCAGATATGTATAGTCGTTTTCAGGATATTGTTCATTCACTAGTATCTCTGGGAAAAGCAATCTCCGAAGAAGATCAAGTCAGGAAAATTCTGAATTCACTCACTCCAGAATGGGATCTGAAGACACTGGCGATTGAAGAAGCAAATAACATCAGTACCTTAAAGATTGATGAATTAATTGGAAATCTGATGTCATATGAAGTTCAAATTCAGGAAAGAAGGGAGAATAAGTCATCAGACAAAAAGTCCATTGCCTTTAATGCACTAACTGGTGAATCAGACTCTAGTGATGATGATGAAGAAATAGCCTTCATGACAAGAAACTAAAATTCTTGAAGTATAGAAAAATGAATAATCACAAGAGAAAAAGTTTTGGAAATAACACTGAATCACTCAACAACATCAAATGCTTCAATTGCAATGAGTTTGGTCATTATCAAAGAGACTGTCCACATCAAGAAAAGCAAACTCCTCAATCAAACAAAGAATATTCAAAGAAAAGAAAGAAAGCATTTGCAGCAACACTGGATGATTCAGATACGTCCTCAAGTGATGATGAACAGAAAACAGAATTGGCAAATATGTGTTTTATGACAACTCAGAATTCAGATAATCAGGATGATATGGAACTCAAACAAGGTACACGTTTACTATTTTAATTGGTTGAAAATTGGTTGCTTAGAATAGTTTATTAATTAAGTATATAATTGATTTTATTAACTTAAAATTTTTCAAATATCTTTTAAAAATTTATAAAATATTATTTTTATATATTTTCTGTATAATATATTTTCAAAATATATTCAGACAATAGTCATAATATATATAAGTATATATATATATATATAAATCTTGTACATGCTTGAAATCATTTTTGCAAAATCTGATGTGCATGTCGACATGGCACTTATTGGTAATGTCGACATACCTGTAGCAAATCAGATTTCTAAATTTGAATTCAAAATTCAAATTTCCCTCCACCTTTTCACTAACTCCTATGTTCTGAATAGTTATGACTCTTTGACCAGAGAATCCACCTATTCAACCTCTTTATATCTGTCTTCTATCAACACTTATCTCCATCTTCAATTCAAATTCAAAACAACTTTTATCTTCAAACACTCTTATCTCTTCAAAAATGGCATCCACTAGCAACGTAGCCGGAATGAGGCTGTCAAAAGCCACCAAAGATCATCTCTACAATAATAAAGATGCCATACTTGCATACATTAATTATGCAACTTATGGAAAAGTTCATTCGGGTAGTTTTGCTATTTTTAATGACTTCGCTTCTTATGAAATTGATGCTCTCTTTCAAAACAATGGTATTCTAAGCTTGGTTGACAATAACCAAAATGATTTTGTTTGCTATCCAAACCTTGTCAAAATGTTTTATGCAAATTTAAATCGTGGTTTTTATAATGGAAGGGATGATGAAGTGTGGAGTAGTGTCAAGGGGACACAAATTGTTTTGGATACCGATGTTTTAGGAACCATACTTGAGTGTAAAAGTACCGGTTCCAATCTTTCTTCTTTTTGAAATCGAGGAAACCGATCGTGAAACTTTTCACAATATTTTTGAGGAAGAAATGGATTTCAAAAACAATTTTTTTCGACCAAAAGCTCGTATTGTTAATCTTCTCCTTCAACGCACTATTACTCCGAGATCGGGAAATTACAATAACCCGACTCAAAAAGTGTGTAAGGCTCTTTTTGCAATTTTTGGAAATTATAATATTAATTGGGCACAAGTTATCTTGGATGAATTTCGTCACAAAAACTTGGATTCGGGAGAGAATGCATTATATCATGGAATATACCTCACTAGAATTTTTAATTACTTTGGAGTGGATATGAGAGGTGAAGAATTCTTTCCAAGAAAGGTTTTTAATCATTCCAATATTTCACTTATGAAAATTCCGCACGTGTTTCAACCATACGAAACACTAACGGAAAAAGAAGCACGATTGGGGTATGAGGAAATGCAAGAAGATGAGGAGGAAGAAGAAGAAGAGGAAGAGGAGGAAGAAGAAGGTGAAGAAGAAGAAGGTGAGGAAGAAGAAGAGGAAGAAAGTGAAGAAACTTCCTTAGAGAGTATTGATTTTCCCACACGACCATCAAACAAAATTCTCCTTCACAATCAACGAGTAATTGTAAAAAATCAAAAAGCTCTCAAACACTCCGTAAACAAAAAAAATTGGACAAAATGTCCAATACTATGAACAAGTTCTTCTCCAAAGTCAACAAGAAGCTTAATATCTCATCATCTTCATCCTCATCTACTAGTTTCTAGAGTTTACTTTTTGTATATCAATGAAATTTGGTATATTGAAAGTTGTATCTTTATGTTTTCTCTATGAGATTCATGTACTTCTCTGTTCTAGTATGAAATGAAGCTTATTCTCTGTTTATCTTACTGTCACTCTTATTTATATCAAGTAATATATATATATATATATATATATAAATCATATGTATATACACTGAAAATTCAAAAATAAGATGTGCAAAATCTGCTATGTATGTCGACATACTGTATAGAGGTCATGTCGACATATACTGGTAATATTCTGAATGGACATTTCAATTTGAAGTTCAAAATAACTCCTTATGTCTATTCATTTCAAACGACTTTCCTGTCTATTTAAGTCCTATTTTCTTCCAGAAAACTTCTCATAACTTCTCTCTACTCTTATCTACTTATTTCCTTCTTACTTATCGTCAAAATGGCGTCATCCTCTTCAAATCTAAGTGATAATCTTGAAGAGACTCTCAAATCCTTCAAAGACATTCTTACTTTTATTCTACGAAATCAGAGGCACTTAGAACTGAGTCAAATGCAGATGATAAAGGAACAAGAAAAGCATTTCGATGCACTACGATGGATGATCTCCGCTCTCAACAAAGAGGATCTCCAAGTAAATCCACCGAAGACATTGCTCCAGGACGATGAAGATTGGGAAGTAATCAAAGCGGATCCCATCTTTGGAAAAGAGGGATGGGTTGAAGTTCCACGTAACATTTAACTTGTTTGATTTGGTTTAAAATTGATTTGATTTGAAATACTTGATTTGGTTTTAAACATGGTTGATTTATGATAACTTACTATATTGATTATGTAATAAGACATAAATAGGTGTGCTTATGTTTGATTGATTTGTCTACTTATTGTATGCATTTTCTTTTCATTTAACAGTTATGTATATAGTGATATGAATAAAATAATTTGTGGTTACACTTATTATTCTCATTCTTATATTACTCATATATCATTCTGAGTATACAATATTTAGCATTGTTATATCTAGTTTCAGTATCATTAATGATAACACTATCATTAATATCATAGATTTAGGGGGAGTTAGTGTCATTTTTTTTTGTTGATGACAAAGGGGGAGAAGTATAAAATAGGTTAGTTAGGCATAGATTAAGGGGGAGTTATTAGATTTAGGGGGAGTTATAAGGAGAATATAAATATTTTATAAACAAAGGTTGTCATCATCAAAAAGGGGGAGAATGTTAGTCTATAGGATAATGGTTTTGATGACAACAACTATAGAAGTGTTATAAAATATATATGTGCAGGAAATCTATATGCAGGTATCAACAAAAGAAGACTGTACAGTAAAGAAGACAAAGATCAAGAGTTCAAGATTGAAGACTCATGAGATTCAAGATATTCAAGAGTTCAAGACAAATAATATAGTTAGGTTAGATATTTGTTAAAACTCCTTGAAAGCACTATCATTCTTTTTTATCCAATTTACTCGTGGAATGGAATCCACTTCGTTCTTGTTAAAGGGATGGAACCCTAGTGAGATGGAACTCACGAAATATCTAGTGGAACAGATAGTAGCCCTATTTTGTTATCCACTAATTTTGATTCAAAATGATTTTCAAAATTATCTCTTGTTTTATAAAATAATTTTCAAATATTCCTTTTCAAAAGAAAAACCTTCGTTCACATTTCCAAAAATGTTTTAGCCTCAAAATCATATTTATCATTTTGTTATATTTTGATTTCAAAATTGTCCTTGATATTTTAGCCTCAAAATCTATTTTAATATTATATTTACTTTAGTTTATTTACTTTGATTTTAAATATATTTTAGTATATATACATATATACATTCATAAGTATTTCTACTTCTAAATAGCTTCTACAAATACATAGAGTCCATTTGAATAAAGTTACATATGTTTTAAATCATCATTTTCAAAGAAAAGCAAATCATCATTTTTACTAGACCATGTCGACATCATAGTTACTCGTCATGTCGACATGCTTCCCGTTATAGCAAAGGTTGTTTTCAAAAGAAGTGTCTATTCGTTTAAATCTCTTTGAATGGACACATCCATTCATTCTCTATAAATAGAGACTGTTATGGACGTTTTCCAGTAACTACTTTCTTTATTTTCTCTCCTCTTTACTCTCTTATCTTATTTTCTAATCATCCTATCCATATTCTACCGAAATCTTAAGTGAATCAAACCAGAATATCTCTAGTTTGATTCTCTGCCACTCTCTTCAAAGAATCTCAGTGCTTATCAGAGTTATAGATACATTTGTACTCAAAGAAACTTGTTTAGGGTTATAAAGGTGTGATCGTGTCCTTGGAAATCGATCGGGTGAACTTGTGTCCTGTGAATCAAGTGGTTCTACCCAGAGACCTGAGAATCTGGAGGGTGTACCTCGTTGCCTTGGAATCGAGGGATTGTAATCTAGATTATTATTGAATAGAAAGCCGTACGAGTTGTGCGGGACTGGATGTAGGGTAACACCGAACCAGTATAAAATTCCTGGTGTGTTCTTTCCTTTACTTGCTTTTTATTTATATTTGCATCTGTTTGTGATTCTGTGATTTGATCTGTGATTGTGTATTTGCATTAAGTTAGTTAAATCAATTTAAATCAAAGAAGTTTTAAAGAAATTCTTAAAACACTATTCACCCCCCCTCTAGTGTTAAATAGCCTTAAGATCATCTTCCGCGTCCTTGTCATTTGGTATCAGAGCAAGTTTTTCAAAGTATTCATAACCTGATTTTTGAAAAGTAACAATGGCTACCAACACTGGTATTTCTAGTTCATTTGTAGAGGGTCAGTCCACTGCCAGACCACCACTTTTCAATGGCAGTAACTATGCATATTGGGCATGTAGAATGAAGATATATTTACAATCCATTAGTTTAGAAACATGGAATATGACACAAACTGAATACACTGAGCCCACAACTGATTTTGCTCAATGGACGACCGTTCAAAGAGAAGTGGCTCAAAACAATTCAAAAGCCATGAATATTTTATTTTGTTCACTAGATAGAAATGAATTTAATAGGGTATCTGTTTGTAAAACTACATATGAAATCTGGAAAACTCTGCAAGTTACTCATGAAGGAACAAGCAAAGTTAAACAGACCAAAATTTCTATTCTTACTAATCAATTTCAATTATTTAAGATGTTGCCTAGTGAATCTATTCCAGATATGTATAGTCGTTTTCAGGATATTGTTCATTCACTAGTATCTCTGGGAAAAGCAATCTCCGAAGAAGATCAAGTCAGGAAAATTCTGAATTCACTCACTCCAGAATGGGATCTGAAGACACTGGCGATTGAAGAAGCAAATAACATCAGTACCTTAAAGATTGATGAATTAATTGGAAATCTGATGTCATATGAAGTTCAAATTCAGGAAAGAAGGGAGAATAAGTCATCAGAAAAAAAGTCCATTGCCTTTAATGCACTAACTGGTGAATCAGACTCTAGTGATGATGATGAAGAAATAGCCTTCATGACAAGAAACTAAAATTCTTGAAGTATAGAAAAATGAATAATCACAAGAGAAAAAGTTTTGGAAATAACACTGAATCACTCAACAACATCAAATGCTTCAATTGCAATGAGTTTGGTCATTATCAAAGAGACTGTCCACATCAAGAAAAGCAAACTCCTCAATCAAACAAAGAATATTCAAAGAAAAGAAAGAAAGCATTTGCAGCAACACTGGATGATTCAGATACGTCCTCAAGTGATGATGAACAGAAAACAGAATTGGCAAATATGTGTTTTATGACAACTCAGAATTCAGATAATCAGGATGATATGGAACTCAAACAAGGTACACGTTTACTATTTTAATTGGTTGAAAATTGGTTGCTTAGAATAGTTTATTAATTAAGTGTATAATTGATTTTATTAACTTAAAATTTTTCAAATATCTTTTAAAAATTTATAAAATATTATTTTTATATATTTTCTGTATAATATATTTTCAAAATATATTCAGACAATAGTCATAATATATATAAGTATATATATATATATATAAATCTTGTACATGCTTGAAATCATTTTTGCAAAATCTGATGTGCATGTCGACATGGCACTTATTGGTAATGTCGACATACCTGTAGCAAATCAGATTTCTAAATTTGAATTCAAAATTCAAATTTCCCTCCACCTTTTCACTAACTCCTATGTTCTGAATAGTTATGACTCTTTGACCAGAGAATCCACCTATTCAACCTCTTTATATCTATCTTCTATCAACACTTATCTCCATCTTCAATTCAAATTCAAAACAACTTTTATCTTCAAACACTCTTATCTCTTCAAAAATGGCATCCACTAGCAACGTAGCCGGAATGAGGCTGTCAAAAGCCACCAAAGATCATCTCTACAATAATAAAGATGCCATACTTGCATACATTAATTATGCAACTTATGGAAAAGTTCATTCGGGTAGTTTTGCTATTTTTAATGACTTCGCTTCTTATGAAATTGATGCTCTCTTTCAAAACAATGGTATTCTAAGCTTGGTTGACAATAACCAAAATGATTGATCACTTGGTCAGTCGATTGAGACTTTCGGACCTTCAAAGAGATCAAGATTACATGATGACTCGGATGGATGCTACCGTACTTCACTTCTATACTTGCACCGTTGGAACAAGGGAAGTTTGAAGTGGTTAAGAGACAACTATCCTGGACTCTTGCCATTGTTTGGGATGAAGTATTGGTTAGATCAAAGCAATCCAAGGACATGCACTTCAAAGAAGAACTCATGGCCATCTATCTTAGTTCAGAAGATATTGAATTCCTTGCTTTCGACAAAGAAATTCTAAAAGAAGAAAAGGAGAAGGCTGCTGTTGAGGCTGCTACTAAGGCTCTTGCTCGCATAAGTTTTTTGGTTCAGGGCGAGACATCCGCTCCCAAGAGCCAACAACGACCATTGTTGCATCTACAAGGGTCATTTCTACAACCACCGCACTCTTCCTGCTTCTAAAGCTCTGCATAGGCCGTACTTTCCCTCAGTTATAAAGTGACCCACTAAAATAGGAACTGGCGAAGGGACACTTTGAAGTAGAAGTTGATGATCAAACTCCGAGCTTAGGTATTTCTCTCGTTTCTTCAGTACTCCAAAGCTTCAGTTCACTCTGGAGTCCTTTACTAGACTAAACAACTATGTTTCCCAACTTGTTTCCCAACTTGTAGGTCAACCGTCTCTCCCGTCTCTGCCCCTAGCTATCCAAAGCTCGGGAGCCACTGCCATCTTCACTGCCTCCACCATGGTCTCCGCAGCGATTTTAGGTTCGATACCCGTTTCAGGCTTCGGTCTTGGACCCAATTCAGAGCAGATAGCGGCATTGCAGAACCTGGATGATGTCTTTATGTCTCAAGAAGAAGAAAGAGATGATCACAGGCGCATCGGGCTTGATGGACAAGGAGAAGATGATAGAGGAGCTGCAAAAAGAGAAAGAGGAGAAGATAAAGCTAAAGACTGAGCCAGGCGTTGCCAAGCCCAAACTTCTCCTATTCACAATCAAGACTGGAAAGCCGAAACCCGAGGACGTGTCCATCGGTGGATTTGAAGAACTTGATTCTAGTGCCGAAGGAGGGCATACTCATCTTGGGAAGAAGAAGGGTGACAATAGAAGAATATCACTCCCCATCGGGGCAGTAAGAAGTGATGATGTGATCAAGTGCGGTGGAGTGGGGCACTTGTGGTTTTTGAGTCTTTACTTTTTTTGGATTGTTTTCGTGTCAATGGAGTTTGTATTCTGCTCTTTTAAGATCTAAAACATGTCGAAATTGTGTGCGTCCGGCCCTTGCTGTTTGTACATGTACATAAAATGATATTGGTAATGAAAGTTTAGCAATTCTGTTGTAATCTCTCTTGTGTACTTTCCTGCATTCTATGTACTGTGCTTGTTTGTTGATGTGCACATAAATGTGCATATTTTTACTTCCATATTTAATCTAGTTAAATTAAATAAATGATCATATTGGGTGTTTTAACATGTTTAAACCATAATTCATATTATTTTCAAATCATCGTTTATTCATCTTCATATAGAGGCAAAATGGTCATTTGTGTGCATATATTAATTTGAGAAAAATTACTTGGATATTTTAATATTATTTTGTATGAATTTCGATTCAAATGGAAGAGGGTTTCATGAAGAAATATGCATGCACAAGAGAAAACAAGCAAATGAAGATGGAAATAATTCAAACTCATGAACATGAAGGACTCCACCTACCCACTTACTATGATGTACCATTAGAAGTTAATGCACATGCTAAAAGGCCATCAAAGTTACATGCACACTTAATAGAGGATTAATTCATGCTAATGATAACTTGATGGCCACACTTCCTAGAGGGTAGTTTAGGTAGTTCCCAAAAATATGGATTAGGATTTCAAACTTGTATAAATACCCCTTATGTTCATGCAATTAGTCCTCTCTCTTCTCTTAGCCTTTGAGCCTCCATTTAGTTTAGTTGGAGGTTCACAAATAAACAAAAGCTCTTTTTTTTTCATGGCTACTTAGCCATTTTCTCCTTTTATGTAATTTTCTCTTTTATGCAATTTAATTTCATGCTCTTTTATTATTTTTTTCTTATTTTATGCAATTAGTATAGTTTTATTTCTTGCAAGTAGAGTGGATTTATTTCATGCAAAACTAGTAAGCTCTCATTTTCTTCTTGTTTTTTGTTCTATGTTGCAATCTAAATTTGTTGACATGATAACAAATATGACAAGCTAAACCCCTTCAATTTAGGGGTAATAATCTCTCTTAATCATTTAGATTCAACATTTTGATATTTTTGATCTCTTTTTGTGCTTAATTGAAATGTTTGATGTGGTTAAACTTTATTGTTTTAGCTTTGACTTTGATAGCCTATGTTGTTGACACCAAACAGGCTATGCATAGACAAACAAAAAACAAATTACCTCTTCATCTACATATGATGTTGGTAAGTGATTTTAAATTAAAAATTTGATGATCTATATTTCTAATCAATAGTTAATAGATCATGCTTAGAATATATTTTATTTTCAAATTCATTGTCAATTTTCATGGGAGTTAGCAAGTGGTTTAGTGGGTATGTTAAAGTTTGGTGGTTTATATTGGACTAATTAATAGCATAAATATTACATACTTATTGATAAACATATCAACTAATTTCACTAATGACCAAAAGAGAGATCATAATTTTATATATGTTGATTTATGTGATCTAGAGAAGAACACTGCCTTTAAATTGCCTTCAAACTCTCATATTTTTATCCATTTTCTTTTGCTAATTTTTCATTTTTAGCTTAACAACACTTCAATTCTTGGTTTAATTTGATTAAATAGAGTTTTAAAATCTAAATAATTCTCTGCGGATCGACCCGTACTCACCACGTACTAGAATTGTACGTCGTGCGCTTGCGGTTGTTTTTAATTAAAATTCGAACGGCTATTTTCTAACTCAATAGATATTTAGCCGGTACGAATAAGTTTTTGACGCCGTTCCTGTGGAATTGCTTTGATTTTTATTTTCTATTCTTCGAATTATTTTGTTTGATTTTTGTGTGTTTATATTATGTGTTAATTTGCAATTTAAAAAAAATTGTGTTATTGTTGTGTGATTTTTTTTGTCATTTTTGTTTGTGTGATTGTTGTGTTCTATTTGTTTTGCATTTGCATTGTTATTATAAAAAAAAATATACATACAATTTCAAAACAAAAACAAAAGTATTTAATTTCCTTTTTCTTTACAATTGCATTTACATTTACAATTTAATTTTCCTTTTTATAGTTTCATTTACACATTTACAATTTTCTGAAAATGAAAAAAAGGGGACAGTTTGCACTGTTGCATTGCCCGGTGCTCCTATGTCTACAAACTGTGCACATACCCTACATCCATTCCACTTCCCTCTGCAAACAAACTAATTTACCATACAAACACTGCATACGTACATTGCCTCTGCTACTTTTTCGAGCATCAACTTACTTGCCATTTCACACTTCTGCTCATACATATCAACCAAAACCACCTCATCACTTATCTATGCATATCTGTGCACATTTGAGCTACTGCACATACAACACATAATATCAACAGCAACTAACACTGCACTGCCTGCACCTGAAACTTCAACTGTCACTCAAAACTTCACTGTAACTCCACCATCATATAACTCACTGCATATCACAAAACTCCATACACTTCATTCCACCACCCACCAAACCAACAAAACTTCCCACGTACAAACTGCAACTACAAACACACAACTCCTCACCACAACTACTCACCATTGTTCAACTACAACCCCTCATCTACAACAACTCCTACCACAATCAACAGTGCATTTCCATCACCCTTCAGCAAACTCTCCTGTACCACCATAGTCAACTGTCCACTTACAAACCTCACTGCCATTTCAAACCATTCATTCCATTTCATACACTACATCACCACACATACAACTATTTCCATACTTTCTACTTCCTCTGTAACATCCTCCCCTTCATTCAAATATCAGTGCACTTTCAAACATCAACAACAATAATCATAAACAACTGCTGCTTCATTTCACCCTTCACAACCCCCTACTTGCTACAAAGCCACTACACCTCCCTATTGCCTTCATTTCAGTGCCATTTCATCTACATCAGTTCACTTCTGCTCAAAACATCTTCACATACACTTCACCCTCCTGCTTCTGCATTTCCACACTGTTACCCTTCCGCACTTCAACTGTGCACCAAAGCACATGACCAAATACCCCATATCATACCATCATCCACAACCACTGCAACAAACTATTATCAATATAAAACTTCCATCAATATAAAACAATGCCACAATATCTTACATAACTTCAACAGCCACTGTGCACCTCCCTGACAACCTCCATCAACATACGCGAACACTTTACATCCCTCTGTCAAGTCATCTTCACAGCCCAGTCATCAATACGATCACCACCCCACTTCTTTAACCATCCAGCCCCTGCCTATCACTGACCAAAACTCAACAGCCACCACAAATGAATCATTTCATCACAAAACTGTGCACATACATTTCTGTGCACATACATTTCAAACCACCCACTGTGCACTCCACCAGTGTCATGCAAACATCTGCTTGATCAACTTCCACCACAACTGCACAATATTCTCTATCGGATCCCCATCCCACATCAACAACTGTTTACTGTCATACCATTCCTAAAACATTTGCCTCTGTGCTTCTATCAACCGCATACAGTCACCACCAGACATCAACATCTGCTGCAACACGTCCACAGAACACTGCACTTCACCATAACTTCTACAAACACATAACTGATATCCACCTTCATATCACTTACCACCTATACTACAAACACACATAACCTTGCCGCTGCTGTTGCTGCCTTATACTCACAAATAACAACCAATCATTCCTGCCACTACAAAGCCAACCATCAATATCACTGTCATTACCCCATTACTGCCTGATACAAGCACTTCTCATCATCTTACCATACTTCCACATACCACCCCGCCAAGCAAATAAAGTGCTTCACCACCATTCTTAGCTGCTTCTATAACATACCACCTCTATTGACACAATCTCATTCATCCATAACCACTGTTACATTCCTCCACCATTCCTATAATTACAACCACTTCCTCCAACTCCTATCCAGCACTTCTGATCATCCTCTGTCTACATCATTTACCTCAACTAGCTTGCTTCTGCATATTCAGTACAAACTGCAAACCACACTGTCACCCTTCTTACGAACCACTGTCAACATATACTTCTTCACCTCTGATCAACTGTGCTTACAACCACTTACATCTCTGCCACAGAAACATCTACATCCAACATTCATCACCGCCTAAGCATCTCACTGTCCCACTGCTCACTGCACATCATCCACAGCAACCACGAACTCGATATCACCTTAACTTCGACGCCTACAACCTCTAGACCCAATCACAAAACCCAAGACAATAATTGACTGCCAATCGCTTTGAACCCCTCCTTCGAATCAAAGAAACAAAATCACAAACTCGAACTCAAACAGCTCCGAAATCACGCAATACAACCTGCCACCAATTTGACTTCCACCCCTACTTTCGATCCATAACAAAAATACGCGACCACGACATCACCAAAATTCGACTTTCTCTCCTCAATTTCCAAGTCATCTACCTCCCAAATCGCCCCCACGATATCTCCGCAACCCAAATCCCCAAATCGCTTCAGCAATCCTATTGCCCATTCTTTTAATTGAGTTTGTGTTTCTGAGAAGTCGTGAATTCCCTTTTTTTAAGTTTGCATTTGATTTAATTGAGTTTTGAAATTGAATTTTAAAGTTGTTTCCTGTTTCGATTTTGGTAAGTATCTAAACAGATAAGAAAAAATTTGCGGTTTGGGCTTTTTGACTTGTGGGCTGTTGCGTTTTAAAACTTTTTTTTATTTATTTTTCCTTTTTCCTCGTTTTATTATTTATTTAATTTGTTTAATTTTTAAGTTTTTTCTCTTCTCTTAAAAAAAAGAGAAAGTTTCAAATTGTTTTGTTTTCATTTATTTTGTTTTCACTTGTTTTTTTTTTGTTTTAATTTCTTTTTTTGATATATATATATATATAAACTGTATATATTTTGTTTATAACTTTTTTTCAGGTTGTCAAAGCAGATAAAATAAGTGCTTGCTAAAAACCGAATTGCTAAATTGCTTGCTAAAATAATTACCGCTAAAAAATTAATAACTTGCCAATAATTATGCATGCTCTAGTATCGTGCCCTTTATCACTTATTTTTATTTTGATTGCATTGTTGGTTGCTTGCATTTTATAAACAAAAAATTCAAAATCTAAAAACAAAAAGAAAAATCCATTCGTAGTTGCATTGTTAATACACGTTTAATTTCTGCTTTGCATTTCATCCTAGAATTTTGATTAATAATAATGGTTAGACATCGATAACACTTAATTGTATATTGACAAGTTGTCTTCTTTGAACAATTTAAATTCTTGGTGTCTAGGCTACGGCAGAGCAATAACCATTTATAAATATTACGTTGATTTGTAAATATTATAGTGGTTGTTTCTCAAAAGGTACTTAAACCTTCGACTGCATTACTATGGTGATTCATGGTGCATTGATAACTCCTACCCGTTGCCTGGCTGAGAAATATCTTGTTGAATTAAGATAAAGTGTGATTACACAATTTTGGGTTAGGAGCTACTTAGGATAGAGAATTTGTAGTTAAACCCTTGTATTCATTTAGTGCATTAGTTCATGCATATTTCAAAAAAAAATTCAAAATCAAAAACTAAAAAAAATTTGTACATATTCCTTAACTTAGTTTTTAAATCATTTCTTTTGAAATTTCTAAATCAAAATCAAAAATAAAAAAAAGTTTTAAGTTAGTTTTTTTTAGAAAAATATAAAACCTTCTCGAAAACAAAAAAAATTGAAAAAAAAAACCCAAAAAAACAAAACAAAAATCAAATTTCCCTTTAGAAAAATAAATTTCTTTTGGTAAATAGTTTTCACTTTAAAAAAATGCAAAAAAAAAGAAAAAGAAAAACATTTTGAAAATGTCGAAATTCCCCTATTCTCAAGAATTTTACAATAGTTGTGAAAAATCAATATAATCCATATAATTTCACATCAAATTCTTATGGATATTTTAATGATAACTATTGTATAAAAAATTCAAATTTTGAACAATAAAGTTTTCAAAATGATGAACAACCCTCAAATCTTGAAAATAACATTGAAATGATTTCGACTTTACTTGAACTCTCTACACAACAAAATCAAAGGATAAACGATTTGTGTAATTCATATTTATGCAATAACTCAAGTCAAAGTTTTCAAAATTTGAGTTCTCTTCAAAATTCAAATGATTTCGAGTATAACCTATGCCAATTCAACTTCGAACTCCCAATCAAAATGAAAATCAAAATGAAATCAATTGTTTAAATAATTTTGGAAGTGGGAACAATCTCGACTACAATGCGAGTGATAATTTTTGTTCTCAACAATTTCAAATCGAAGATTCTCAAGTTAATAATTACATATTTGATTTTGTTGAGAAAATGAACGAAATTTACAATGATCACACGGATTTGTTATTTGAAACATACATGAAACAACATGAGCAACAAAATCAAATCCTAACATGTAACGAGTCAAGTAATAATCCACCTTTTACCCAAATTGATGATTTTCAAATAACAACTTTTGAAATTGTAAATGACAACCTAAATGAAGTTGTTGAAAATACGGTAATTGAGTTGGATTTCAATTCTTTTGAAGGTGAGAAACTCGATTTAAATTTCGATCTTCCTTTTATCGATTTCAAAAATTTATATACAACAGCTTTGGATTTTGAAATTGATACATACAATGAAGTTGTTGATAATCTAACAGAGAAAGACGAATTTAATGAACATGAATTCTTTGGCTTTTCGAAAATGAGTTGTTAAATTCTGAAGGGGAAGATGTAAATCACCATTTCGATTTTGAAATCAATAATTTTGAAGAATTTGTCAATGATGAATTTGAATTTCAATTTGGTGAAAATAAACTTGAAGTTCAACCAATTGTTTTATCAACCCTGAATATCATCGAAAATAGAAAAACTCAAACAATTTTTACTAAAACGACATTCGTTTTTTCAAATCAACTTTCAACTTTGAAATTTTGTATGGTTCTGTTTTCCGTGCTTAAGCTGTGTCTCTCATACTTGATGAGACAAATGAATTGGTCTTTGGAAGACCGTTTCATTTATTCTTTAACAACATATTTTCTGATGTTTTGTAAATAATAATCATTTTCATGTAAATAGAGGTCATATTTTTATTTTTATTTTATTTTTCTCCTTTCACTTGGTTTGATAGTGGGGACACAGTACAAATCAAGTGTCAGTCAAACCAAGTGTGGGGGGAGTCTTATCTTCATTTTTCGATTTTTCATAGTTTATTTTTTGCATTTTCTTTCCAAAACCTCAAAAAAATCAAAAATAAAAACAAAAAATTATCCCAAAAACAAATTTTCTTTTTAATTATTTTTAAAGAAACACTATAGGATAAATATATTGTTTTGGTTATTAAATTGAAATTTTTGAAAATTTATTTATCTCAACAAAAATAAAAATTAAGTTTCGTTACAAGTAACTATAGTTTAACTAGTATATAGGAAGATTTATCGTGATAATTATGAAGTGTAGCCTAATCGGAAATCTTTGTCTAAAAAAGTGGTGGATTTAAAAGAAATGGATATAACATTTTTTATCTTCTAAGTTAAATGGTGCTAAGATGATTTTGCAAAACTCTCTCTTCAAAAAAAAAACAAAAAAAAACAAAAAAAAACAAAAGAATTTTTTTGTACATATGTATGTATTTTTTATTAACACCTAGATTCATGTGTTCACACGCAAGTGTGTACACTCGCCATGCTCTGTACCCTTCTCACGCAAGCTCGTAAGGCAGTGCATGATCAGAATATCTGGCCTCCGTTTATCTGAGTTAGGTGTATGTATATAAAAATTCTTTTCAATAACGCCTACAGTTGATAGGTGTACACACTTATGTGTTCACTCGCCATGCTCTGTATTCCCCTTACGTAAGCCCGAAAGGCAAAGCATGGGTAATATATCTGGCCTCAATTTTTTGAGTTAGGCATATGTAGATATTGTTAATATCGATAAAATTTTCAAAAATTGAGAGAGTAAGCAATTGAAATCCAAGCACTATTTTCGCTTAATTGATTTGACTTGTTATTCAAAAGAAATGAAAATACCACTTTGATAAACTTTGAAAATCAACTAAGGATCTATTTCATACTTACACTATGTATCAACTGAAACAACTAGTCAAACTTGAGTTTAATTGTGGTGATAACTTAATTTTTATTGGAAATTTTGACAAGTAAAAGGACTTAAATTTCTTGATAATGACCAAAACTTATATTTAACTTATTCGTGTCAATTTGAAAGTAAATCCTTCATTTGTAAATATTTTTAAAAACATGCATTCATATCATTGTAAATAAATCTTACATTTAGGAATTTTTTATTTTGTAAATATTTTCACTTTACATTTAGATTTTCTGGGTAGTATCCGCTGAAAACCCTCATGAGACAACACTCGTCCTACTTGGGACACTTAGAGATTTAACGGCTTGTTGCATACGCTCAATGCAATCGTGATCCCTGCGAAAGCGGATTTATCTTAGTTTAGTTTATTCGAGGACAAATAAAAAGATAAGTGTGGGGGTATTTGTTGTGTACGTAAATGTGCATATTTTTACATCCATATTTAATCTAATTAAATTAAATAAATGATTATATTGGGTGTTTTAACATGTTTAAACCAAAATTCATATTATTTTCAAATTGTCATTTATTCGTCTTCATATAGGGGCAAAATGGTCATTTGTGTGCATATATTAATTTGAGAAAAATTACTTGGATATTTTAATATTATTTTGTAGGAATTTGGATTCAAATGGAAGAGGGTTTCATGAAGAAATATGCATGCACAAGAGAAGACAAGCAAACGAAGATGGAAATAATTCAAACTCATGAACATGGAAGACTCCACCTACCCACTTACCATGATGTACCATTAGAAGCTAATGCACATACTAAAAGACCATTAAATTTACATGCACACTTAATTGAGAATTAATTAATGCTAATGATAACTTGGCGGCCACACTTCCTAGAGGGGTAGTTTGGGTAGTTCCCAAAAATATGGATTAGGATTTCAAACTTTTATAAATACCCCTTATGTTCATGTAATTAGTCCTCTCTCTTCTCTTAGCCTTTAAGCCTCCATTTAGTTTAGTTGGAGGTTCACAAATAAACAAAAGCC
Organism: Allium fistulosum; assembly: GCA_030737815.1. Classification (NCBI taxonomy): domain Eukaryota; kingdom Viridiplantae; phylum Streptophyta; class Magnoliopsida; order Asparagales; family Amaryllidaceae; genus Allium; species Allium fistulosum. Next base: position 16,702,970 of record JASFAW010000014.1, read on the forward strand.
CTTTCTTTCTTTTCATGGCTACTTAGCCATTTTCTTCTTTTGTGTAATTTTCTCTTTTATGCAATTTAATTTCATGCCCTTTTAATTCTTGTTCTTATTTTATGCAATTAGTATAGTTTTATTTCTTGCAAGTAGAGTAGATTTATTTCATGCAAAATTAGTTAGCTCTCATTTCTTCTTGTTTTTTTGTTCTATGTTGCAATCTACATTTGTTGATATGATAACAAATATGAGAAGCTAAACCCCTTCAATTTAGGGGTAATGAAGCTCTCTTAAACATGTAGATTCAACATTTTGATATTTTTGATCTCTTTTTCTGCTTAATTTAAATATTTGATGTGGTTAAATTTTGTTGTTTTAGCTTTGAATTTGATAGCCTATGTTTGACACCAAGTAGGCTATGCTTAGACAAACAAAACACAAATCACCTCTTCATATACATGTGATATTGGTAATGAAGTGATTTTAAAATCAAAATTTGATGATCTATATTTCTATCAATAGTTAATAGATCATGCTTAGAATAGATTTTATTTTCAAACTCATTATCAATTTTCATGAGAGTTAGCAAGTGGTTTAGTGGGTATGTTAAAGTTTGATGGTTTAAATTGGGCTAATTAATAGCATAAATATTCCATACTTATTGATAAACATATCATCTAAATTCACTAATGACCAAAAGAGAGATCATAATTTCATATACATTGATTTATGTGAGCTAGAGAAGGACATTACCTCTAAATTGCCTTCAAACTCATATTTTTATCCATTTTCTTTTGCTAATTTTCATTTTTAGCTTAACAACACTTCAATTCTTGGTTTAATTTGATTTAATAGAATTTTAAAATCTAAACAATTTCTTGTAGATCGACCTGTACTCGCCACGTACTAGAATTGTAAACTATGCACTTGCGATTATTTTTAATTAAAATTCGATCGGCTATTTTCTAACTCGATAGATATTTAGCCGGTACGAACATTTGTGTACCACTACGTGCATACACACACACATACACACACACAGATATATATATATATATAACTGTGTGTGTGTAATATGATTGCTTGTATTATAATTTCCATATTATATACTACTGCTCAGCATGATATTTTTATTTACCGCAACTCTATGCGTGTAAATAGCGTAACCTATTTATGTACCATAGCTCTGTACTCGTAAATCATATCTCTGTAGTTATTATATTACATAATTCTATTGTGATTGCCAAAATACTCTGTTCGGTATAATAGAACTGTGGTGTATCTCGATTTAGCTAACTCCATGGCTATTTTCAATTCAAGCTTAGTGGAGCTCATCTCGACTAAGTGCTAATGTGTGCCCCCACTCCACAGGGATGGTTACTCCGAATGCTAGATTGAGCACTCGGTAAGAGACCATGTAATTTAGACAATTGTTCTGCTTTACCCAGTCTATATTGCATGATAGCTCCCATCTCCGGGAATTTGTAATTCTGTCGCTCGGTTCCGAGCATTTAATTCATTGACCGTGATCAACTTTTTCCAAAAGTCTAGCGTTGAAATCCTGTATTGTCAGTTTCTATCTCCAAAAACTTACGCATGAACAGCTCAATTTCTTGGATTTTTTTTGATGTCACTTATATCTAGGCTCCAGTTTATTCCTTTTGTCATCACCTAACTTCAGGCGATATCAAACTTTGACAATTATTAGTTGATTTTTCAATGAGTTTTAGTGATTCGTCATTTTCTAGCGTTGACGGGGCAACACATGTATCATGAAGATAGGGACCGATTTCCATCGTCAATTTGGCAGTTTGAGTCGATTTTAACCGTTGATAACACGGTTTTGAATTTTCTAGACATTGCTAGTGAAACGCTCCCTTAGAAAATGGAGAAGATTTTCCATTAAACCTGCAGTTTGAAAACTTTCCCGGTGTTGCCGGGGCAACAATGGTACTTAGAAAATTAACAATCTCTCGATGTTACCGAGTTAATATTGATAAAATAGAAACTAGAAAGGTTTCCCAGAGTTGCCAAGGCAACACTATACTTATGGATTTGGGATCGATTTCTCCATCGATCCAGTGGTTTGAGTCGATTTTCCCCATCAACTCGGCGGTTTGAGTCGATTTTCCCATCGACTCAATGGTTTTGGTAGTCAATACTTATCCGAAGATTGAGAAGTTTTTTCTTAGTCATGTGGCTTATTTGGTGGCACATAAGGAATTTTCTTACAAGAACATAGTTCCATCGGTTCAAGAAGCGTCATGCGACTTATTGGGAGGTGCACAGGGATGTGGGCCTTCCCAATGTTCTGAGAGCAATGCTGATTCTTAGAAAGCATGGATCGATTTTCCCTTTCGATCCGGGGGTTTCGAACCTTCCTGAGTTTGTCAAAACAATACCGATTATCAAAAGGTTCAACTCAAATTTCCCCACCGATCCGATGGTTTGAGTTGATTTTCCCCATCGACTCGGCGGTTTGAGTCGAGTTTCCCCATCGACTCAGCGATTTTCTTTCAAGAATGTATTTCCATCAGTTCAAGAAGCTGATTTTATTATTTAATGAAAAGAAAGGCAAGTACTACCTATTTACAATGCCTCTAGTGTCCTTGGATGGCTTATTTGCAAAAATATCAAATATATAGATAAGTATTAAATGTAGTAGTGCCACAGCAAGTCGCTGTTCCAAGCATGAGGAATCGGAATTCCATCGATCGTTGTCGGCTTGAACGTTCCATCTCCAAGTTCCTGGTCGATCAAGTAAAGTCCTTCACAATTCAGGCCAAGCGCTCCCGTACCTAGGAAGATCCCTTTTAGGATGAGATAACCCACTTCAAAGTTGTGGTTGTGAACCTTGGTGTTGAATTGTCGTGCCAATTGGTTCTGTTGAGCAGCAGTCCTCAGTTCTGCATCCTTCTGCTTCTTATTAATCTGGTCGAGTGACCTAAGTAGTAGTTGCTCGTTCTCTCTTTGATTGAAGTGTCTTCTACGATGAGAGTGGACTTCTAGTTCCCCTAGGGTTATAGCTTTCGAACCATATGCCAAAGTGAATGGTTTATGTCTAATCACAGGCTTGTGTGTCATTTTGTAAGCCTATAGTGCAATTAGAAGCTCATCAACCCAATTTCCTTTAGCTTTTGTCAGTTTCTCTTTATGGTGGATTTGATGATTTTGTTCCCTCCCTCATCTTTTCTATTTTCCTATGGGTGTGCTACCGCAGAAAAGCTCTTCTCAATCCAGTAATGTTTACAGAAGTCTTTGAATTTTGGACTTAGTGGCACTCTCGAACTGAGTCCCATTGTTAGTGATCATTTTCTGTGGTACTCCAAACCTGCAAATAATATTTTTTGTAACAAAGTTAATCACTTTCCTAGTAGTAATCATGAAAAGAAGTTCTGATTCAGTCCATTTTGTAAAGTAATCAATTGTGACAACATCGTATTTTGCTCCCCCTTTCGCTATTGGTAGTACATTGTTTAGATCGACCCTTAGATCATGAATGACCAAGGACTGATCATTTCTATAAGTTCTGTGGATGATGTGTATGGAATATTTGGGAATCTTTAGCATCGATCGCACCGTCAGGGGTAGTCCACTACACCTCAGTTTATTGTTGGACAAAAATATCCATAGCGGAGAGCCTTTTTCGCAAGTGTTTGCCCCTCAGTGTGGTCACCACAGTTTCCTTTGTGGATCTCCATGAGGCTCTTCCTAGCTTCATCTTCGGTTACACACCTGAGCAATGAGGAGGGGAATCCTCTCCTGTATATTACTCCGTCCTACATTACGAATCATTGTGCCTTCCGAAGGAGCTTCTTTCATTCATTTCGGTCTCTGAGGAGTATTCCTCTAAGTAGGTAGTCCATGATCGACGTCATCCATGATTCTTTCTCTTCGACGGTCTCTAGAACCCGATCGACGTCCATCTAATTTATGCTTGGAGCTGTTAATACTTCTATCGGAACCAGTCCCATTGATTGTGCATCTCTGAAACTGGCCAGATTGGTTAAGTAATCAACCTTCATGTTCTGTTCCCTAGGAATATGATTTATCGTGTAGTGTTCAATGTCATTGAGCACATTCTTTTGATAGGTAAGAGGCGAGATTTGCTCCCTTAGCTTGGTATTCTCTCTTCACCCAACAAACGACTAGTTGAGAGTCACTATAGATATGAAGAGCTCTTATTCCTAGTTCCTTCACAATCTTCAATCCTACTACTAATGCTTCATACTCCGCCTCGTTGTTAGTAGTAGGAAATTCTAGTCTCAATGCATAGCAGATTGATCGCCTTTTGGGAGTCTCGAGCACAACTCCCGCTCCGGAGTAGAATTCATTTGATGCACTATCAACGAACAACTTCCAATGTGAGACCATGACCGTAGTATCTTCTTCCTCATCATCCTGAATTGTGAACTCGACAATGAAGTCAATAAGCGCTTGTCCGTTAATTACTCTCCAAGGATGATAAGTAACATCGTATTGACTCAACTCAATGTTCCATTTCAAAAGTCGTCCCGAAGTCTCGGGATTGTAGAATAACCACTTCAAGGGTTAATCCATCAACATCTTGATTGGGTGAGCTTGGAAATATGGTCGCAATTTACTTGACAATATTAACATGCAGTACGCTAATTTTTTCAACCTTGGGTAATTTTGTTCAGCTCGGTTGAATCATTTGTTGATGTAGTAAATTTTTCATTGAATCCTAGCTTCCTCATGCACGAGTGTCGCACTTAGTGCATAAGCAAACACTACTAAGTAAATGAATAGGTCTTTTCCATCCTCTAGTTTGGACAAAACCGGTGGTCTCTCCATATGTCGTAGTAATTCCTCAGAAGTAGTCTAGTAGTCTTGATTCCATTTGAAGTTCTTCTTAACCTTATTTAGTGCATCAAATAATGGTATACACTTATTCGTCGCTTTGAAGATGAATCAGCTCAATGCAGTGATCTTTCCATTTAAGCGTTGCACCTCCTTCTTCGTTGTGAGGTCTGTGATATTGCATAAGACCGCGATCTACTCCAGATTAACCTCGATGCCCCTTGCATTCATGATAAAACTAAGAAATTTTCCAGAAGCAACATCTAAAGAACACTTCAGCAGATTTAACCTCATTCCACACTTCTGGAGGATCTCAAACACCTCCAAGAGATCATCTAGGTGATTTCCAGATACTTGAGACTTTATAAGCATGTCATCCACATATACTTTCATTGTTCATCCGATCTGATTCTAAAACATCATGTTCATCAATCTTTGGTAGGTAGCTCCAGTGTTCTTCAGACCGAACGACATTACTCGATAATAGTACAACCCTAAATCTATGGTGAAGCTAGTATTCTCCTGCTCAGGCTTATGCATCATAATTTGATTGTACCCTGAGTAGGCATCCATAAATGAGAGTAGTTTGTGCCTTGTGGTTCCATCAACTAGCTGGGTCAATTCTTGGTAATGGAAAGCTATACTTCGGACATGCTTTGTTCAAGTCTGAGCAGTTGACACAAGTTCGCCACTTGCCATTTGATTTTCAGACCCAGCACAAGGTTTGACACCCACTCAGGATATGTTGTGTTGAGGATAAAATCGTTGGCCAACAGCTTATCCACTTCCTTCTTCAATGTAGTGGATCGCTCCAAATTCAAACTGCATCTCTTCTGCCTTACTCGTGTGAACTTAGGATGGATGTTAAGTGCGTGACATGCTATCTATGGTAATATCCTGCACACATCGGAATGCGTCTAAGTGAACTGAACAAGATTGGCATGAATAAATTTTATCAATTCATTCTGCATCTTGATTCCAAGCTGGGATCCTATTTTCAAGACCCGAGTTGGGTCATCCATGTCGATAGGGACAGCTACCATAAACTCTGCTGGCTTTACCCGTACCTCCCCTGAACTCTTCTTCCTAGGATCCATAGCCTTGTCGAAATGAAAATGGTCCTCGAGCCAGTGGCAGTTATGTAATTTCTATGCTTGTGTTTCACGAATATGGAGATACCTTCCCACATTCTTCCTCTTCTCACATTATTTCGCTTCGTGCAATTCGGAAACATATCATCTCTTGTAGCACTTTAGTCTCCTCTCATTACTCTAACCCCTTGTTTTGTAGGGAGTTTCATTGTGAGGCACCATGTGTTGGATCTTAAGTTTCGATTGATGATAAGTATTTCAAGCGACACAATGATTCATGAATCTGCGACTACTACAACAACCGGACTCAACGACTCGAAGTATGATTCGTATAGCCTATATATTTTAACTAGAGTCATGAAATATGTATATAGAGTCTAGTCTAGTTGCTTTGTTAAGGTATTTCCTCAAGAATCATCACTCTCATTCACATACTCACAAACACTTGCACTCGATTTAAAACAATCACTTTCCAAATTCAAATGCACACAGATTTCACAGAACTACACAGTTCAGTCGAATGACTTGATGCCCTCAGTCGACTGAACCAGTGTATATAATTTTTTATAAAATACACGGACGAGTCGACTGACGGAATCTTTTCAGTCGACTAAGTCTGTGCATGCTATCATACTTGTGCATGTTTTTGAATTTAGTCGACTGAATGATCAAGGTCAGTCGACTGAATCCTATAACTATCATTTTTTATTGAAAAGACACTTCTTTTCGCAATGGTTGTCTTCCTTCCCAAGTGTTGCAACCATTACCTTTCGCGGAGAACTTTTTGCTAGAGGTTGCAACCTTTGATTTACTATAAATTTACTCAAGTTTCATTGATCAACTAACTTAATTCTCTTATCTCTCTTGATATAACATGCATAACATTCTCGAATCTATTGCTTACATAAGTTCATACATTCATTGCTTATAATCTCACTTCCATGTCTTGTAAGCAATTCTAATCTTCCTATTCTTCATACACGCACAATCATACACATTACTCTTGAGGAAAAGATTATAGGGAGGGTGTACATTATCGACTTATCTATGCTATTCAAGAGCATACTTAGTCAGAAACAACTTTACTACTTGTATTGGAAGTCCTGTTTGGTTGCTCGGGCGGTAGAAGTCCTATTCGGTTGTCTAGGCAGTAAAAGTCATGTTCGATTGTTCAGGCGGTGTAATACTTGTTCCTTCGGGTTAAGTGAGGGCTGCTAATTTTAATTCCAGAAGGAGTCTGGGCTTGACGTAGAACGGGAAGTTCGAACCAGTATAAAAATCTCTGGTGTCATCTTTACTTTACTGCTTTTTAGTATTATATTTTATTTCGCACATATATATATTATTAGCTAATATTCCATATTGCACGATCCTATAGCTTAGTCACTTTCACCATAGAGCCAAAGCGATTCTGAAGTCAGCGAGGACTGGTCGGTCCATGAAATCATTATAAGCATAGAATTTATCAACTATCACAAAGGTTTGGATGAGTACCACCCTTCGTTCTTATTCCCCAAGCTCCATGGGTAGGTCAATTGTTCCAATGGGTTATTTTGGTTCACCGGTAAACCCCTGAATCTTCGTCCTGTAGGCAATCACATCCTTCATGCTAATCTTCATTTGATCGAACATTTGTCGATATAGGATATTAATCGAACTTCAACTATCAACCAACACTCGATGCACAACAGCAGGCCCGATTCCAACAGTTATCACCATTTGGTAGAGAGTTGGCGCCTCTGTACCTTCAATGTCCTGATTCTGGAACACAATGTCATCGATTATCATTTTTTGTTATTTGGATGGAGCTCCGTCTTCGATTGCGAAACAACTTTCCTTAGGAGAATGATTAAATGAACTAGCATATTGCTTCATCTAGCCTAAACTCTACATTGCTAGGTGAGGTCGTTCGATGGTGGTGCTTATAACTAGTCACTGATTCGTTTGTCTGGACCCTTCTCCACTAGAGATTGAATTCCTTGAGTATTTAGAACTTGGAGTCCAGCAGGTTGGTCAAAATTTTGTGATTTCTTCATGTACTCTTGGAGCCTATTGTTCATTATCGATTCCTTAATTAAGTCCTTCAAATGTCGGCACTCATTCGTTTTGTGCCCATGAGTTTCATGGAAGCGGCCGAAACTTCCCAGATCTCTTTTGCTGCTCGGATGCTTCCCTTTTGGGTGGTTTATCGTATCTCTCAATTCTTTAAGTAGCAAAGTAGATGTTGTCCAAGCCGTTGTTCAAAGGCGTGTATTCTTCGGGTCTTAGATTTCTTATTCACTTTCCATTCCCATCACGCCTACCAAAGTTCTGGTTTCTCTTCTTTCGATTCATCATTTTTTTGCATTTCCCGTAGTACCTCCAGAATTGTCCTCATCCTGCTTGACCGCAGTTCAGAGCTATGGAATAACTCGTGTGAAGTTTGAGAGGATGGTTGTGCAGCACGATATGTACTGACCTATATCCATAATTCGATACTGACTTATGCACTTAACATATTTCTGGTCCAAATTTTCTGAAGCCATTTCCTTCTTCTATTTGAGCATGCCTTCCAGATTTCAAGTTGTTTCATCTTCATTTCGATGTTTTAATTTCTATTGACTTCTACTTGGTTAAAAACTCAGTTAATAGAATTGGTACCCAAAAGAAAGGTGAAAATGTAAAATTCTCCATATAAATTTCTTTTTCGGCATAGGAATATAGGTTTAGAAACTAAAAATTTGGTATGTTAGACATTGGATGGTAGGATTAGATGCAAAGTCGGTTGAACTATACTCTTATTCGTAGGAGTGTGGAAACTATTTTATGAAAACAAGGATTTTTAGGCTATGTTTGGTTTATCGTTTTTAGTTTTGAGTTTTCGTCCATACAAAAATATGCACGACACATGTATATTATGAAAAATGATCATTTTAGAAAACGAATTTAACACACAAAATAGAAAACAACTTTTATTCATTTTTCGTGTTTTGAGAAAAAACGGAAGCACGAACAACAATTCATCCTTCCGTCGTTCCTCCATCCACTTCGTGGTCCCCTCCAATCTTCCGTTCATCCCTTCCTACCCCCTTCATTCTTCTCATATTTTGTAATTAATGTTGAAAACTCAAAACATAAAATACAAAATAAACCAAACGACCCCTTAGTTTTTGGAAACTTGCATATAAATATAACTGCCAGTCTATATAAGTTGATTGCTTCATATTTTCAATTTTTTTAAAAGAATGCATTCGTGCAGGAGCCCAAACTTATATTTATTCAGCATACATATCATTTATGTTATGATATTCCATGCACTTGTCCATGATTGGCTGCAAAATTGGTTGTACATTAATTGGTTGGATAGTTTAGAATGGTTGTGATCTCTGTTACATGATTCAATCCTTGAGAAATTTCGGTGACGAAATTCTTTTAAGGAAGGTGAATGTAACACCCCATTGAACAAATGGCAATTAATAAATAATTATTAAAGCTCAAAATTGGAATTTGAGAAAAAATCAGAACTTGGCCATAAAACTTACAACATTGTGTTCGTGGCGGTTTCCTAAGAAACTTTCATATATAAAGTTTTGCGATCAGATTTCTAATGAAGAAGTTATAAGCTTTTGAAGTTTACAAATCGAAAAGTTAAAAACGATTTTAAAAGGAAATAAATAATAATAATTCCACTGGTCGACCCACTCCTTGGGTCGATTGTCCATAAGTGGTTGACCCTCTAGGAGGGAGTAGTCGACCGATTGGACTAGTGGCAGCTAGGGATGAACCTCGGCCTAACAATCCGGATTTAACTAAACTAAATCTAACAGATATGATTGATTCGAGCATCTATAAATACATGTATAACCCCTTACTTTTCTTCTCATATTTTTTTAACAGAGTAGCAGAGCTTCACCATTTTCCTTTCTCCAACATTTTTAGAAATTATATATATATATATATATATATATATATATGGGAGAAGGGCAGAAAATAAAAGAGAAGAAGAGAAGGAGGCATCGATTCCATGAAAAGGTAAAACATTATAACTATAAATCTATATTTCACTTATTTCAAATCTCGTCTCAGATCTGCATTTCTAATAAGTATGTATATATCTTGTTATACATATTTTTGGATTGGAAAGGAAAAGGAGTCTGTAACACCCCAGATTTTTGGTAACATTATTTAGAATATTTAATTAGCTAAATAAAATAATGTGTTGATTGTGGGATTGAGATTTGATAATTAATTAAGGTGTAGCCATGTCATTTAACAAGGAATTAAAAGAGGAGTTTAACATGAAATATGGGAGGGATAAAATGGGAAAGAGGCCATTCCTGTATCTATTCCCGTAGGCCGTGCATCCATACACGTTCACTTTCATTTGAAAATTTTTATAACTCAAGGCCGGCCACCATTAACAAGATTAAGAGGAAGAAAGCTAAGGAAGAAGCTAATTCAAATCAAATCCATTCATATCTCAATCTCTATAATCTCTAAAGCTAAGGTGAATAATGTTTACATCTCATTTTTGATTGTGTTTTCGGTTTTAAGATGAATTTCAAATATTTTGCAATAATTTGCATGTTTTGAATGATGGAATGATTATATATACTTGTTGATGAATTATGGTTATTCATATTAAATTTATGATATGTTTTAAGGTCAAAACCTAATAAAGTGACATCTAAATGCCTTGCGAATTTTTATGAAGATCATAAATATTATTTTGGAGATGGGTTTCAATTTTTAGAATTTTCTGAAATTATGTGGAATTTAAATGAATTTTCTAGTGCGTTATTAATTATTTTTGGTTAAATAATAAAAGAATTGGGTCTGAAATTTTTTATATGTTGGAAAACATATTAAAAGAGATTTTCTAGAATTTTTGTAGAATTATCCTAAGTGTTTTATTAGTTATATAAAATTATTCAAGGTATGAGACTTAAATGTTTTATATAATTAAGAGCGGAGAAGGGGCTTTTTGTAAAATTAATTTAAATTGTTAAATCTGGAAAGTCGACAGCACTTTTGAAAATTGCAGTATTTTTTATTGGTAAAGAAAGAGGCAATCAATCAAAATTAGACACGTAAAGCAGGTTAGGTGAAAAGAACTATTTGTTATATGTTTTTCCCTCTTTTGATGCTTTCGGCACCAGGTTCCGCCTCCTCATCTTCGCTTCCGACACAGTCGAAATCAATGCACATGGTACCAGCGAACCGGTACGTAGTGAATTGGATGTAGGCGGAAGGCAGGGAGTCGAAACCAGGGGTTCCGAACGGGTTGGGACTTTGCTTTGATTTTTAAAGGAAAATGCGCCTGCTTGCTTTCGACTAAGATGCTTTTGACTTGGTTAGCTTTCGACTGGGTCAAATGGTTTTAAAGGAATGGTTTTGATTGGGTTGTGCTTTTGTTTTAAATGATTGCTTTCGACTAAGTCAAAGCTTGTTTACTACGGCTTCCAACCTTTCGATCCATATGATTTCGAAAGGGTTGTTTTGTTTTCTAAAAACCTATCCACCTCTCCAATGCTTTCGAAAGGGATGGTTTCGACACCATCACTTCTTTACTTAGGAAATGATTTCAAAACAGATGCTTTCAACTTAGATGTTTTTAAGACCCTTTTTCTAGTAAAGTAAACCCCAAATAGTTTTGAAAGAGATAGTTTTAAATGGTTTCGGAACAGATGCTTTCGACTTTATTGGATTTTTGATCCTTTTGCTCTACTTGTAGGCAAAATCCAAATGGTTTTGACTGAGACGTTTTTCAAAGGTTTCGAAGGGGTAAATTTTTGAATGGTTTCAAAAGGTTTCCACATCTTTTAAATTGAATCCGAAGTGCTTTCAAAAAGATTGAGTTTTAACTTTCTTGAAAGGTTTTTATGAATGGTTTCGAAAGGGGTGGTTCCCTAAGGTTTCGACAGGGTCAAGAGGGAAGGTTTTTCCTATGTTTTCGAAAGGCAATATTTAAAAGGTTTTAAGGAGGATGTTTGATATTTTGAAGCTTTTGGAGAAAAGAAAGGAAAGGTTTTTCCAATGTGTTCGAAAGGCTTTTAATGGTTTCAAAAGGGTCACTTTCAATGGTTTCGAATGGGTTACCTTCTAGGGTTTCGAAAGGGTTGTTCAAAGATTTTAAACAAAGGTTTCGAATGTATTAAATAGGAAATATAGCCTAAGTATTTTCAAGTTAAAAAAAGGGTTTTAACTTGTTTTGGAAGGATAGCTAATCCTTATTAAAATTCATCAACATTATTTTGAGTAAAGTATATATATCATGGCAAAATAGCTTAGAGTAAAGCTAAGAGTATATTTTCCTTATATAAGTGTGATTTAAAAGGTTAAATCATTTTGAAAAGGTTTTCAAGGAAAAAGATAAAGGGTTGTTAACCCTAAGAAAATGATTTGAACAGTTAGTCCATTTTGATTCAGATAGTTAGTCCTATTTGCGGGCAATCAGTCCAGTTTATGGACAAATTGTCCATTTGTTAGCATAACGGACCTTACTATTATGTTATGGATAGATAGTCTACTTATTACTTGTTTTTTGGACATATAGTCCATTTATTAGCAATAAGGATATTGCTATTTTGATATAATCGGTTTGATTAACCAGTTTGGTTGCAGGAAAGGATTTGCAAAATATATGTTTTGAAAAGGATATTAGTGAGGGGAAACCCGTTTCGCTAAGCATCATGGTATCACTTAATATCAGTAAACTGAGATGTAAATAAATTATTCACACCAGGCTTTATGTCCAACTTAAAGTTTTTATTTCCCCTTAAACTCTCGGGTGCTCAAAATTGATTTAAGTAGGCTGAGGGTTAAGGTTTTTAGGTTTGATTCATTTTGGCGAATAAAGTTCGGAGACGAGAAAGTGGTTGATGGATTGCTAATTAGGAATAGCAGATTGTTTTGTTTATTTCCGCTACGTATTAAGTCAGATATGGCTATATTGCTTTGATCAACCAAGTGGGCATTGCCATATGTCGCTCTTGGCGTCATTTTGTAATGATTATAATTAATCTTTACCTGGGAAACAATATGGGATTATGTAACTTGGATATGAATTTGTTTGGAAATGTAATCAGTAAAATGTTGTTTTTTTGAAATCGGTGATTTTGTTCATATTCAAGTGCTTTTGATATTATGGATACCATTATCATTGCCGTATTTTGTCACCAAAAGTTAATACCATGGATGACTGCAGCATCTGTAGCGCTTAGTTTTTGGCCTCCAGATACAAGATGTTACAACTTGGTATCGGAGCATGGTTTATGAACACCTTTAAACAAAAATGGTTTTTAAAACATAATCCTAAGGGATTATAGTAAGATTGGGGTATGGGATAACGCTATAGTAATGTACTTGTATTTGCTATATATAAGTATATGCTTTATCTCTAGTCTCCTATCCTTGTTAGGTTATTTTTTTGTATCTCATATGGTTTGAATACAGATATGGAAGGTAGAAGAGGATGAGTTAACCCAGGAGAGAAAGGCACCGATGGGAATGCCAGGCCTAATGTGAGAAGAGATCAAGGCTCAAGCAGAGAATGTGGGTGATGGAGTCCCGCAAGTTGGAATGGAAGCTATGTATCAGTTTTTCAGGAATATGGTGCAGGCGGGAGTTACAGCCGGAGTGTTAGGAGGAAATGTTGTAGAAGCAGGGGTCCCGGAAGTTCCAGTAGTTAACCATTATGCTAAGCTGAGTGGAGATTACACCAAGCTTGAAGGGAAGCCATTTGTTAGAACGAAAAATGCCATTGAGGTAAAGAATTGGTTGCTGCATTGTGAGAGGATCTTTGCAGATCTGGGGCTCAATGATGAGCAGAAGAGGAGGTTGGCATCTAGACAGCTTCAAGGAGTAGATTTGTTCCGGTGGAATAGTGCGACTGTGGCAGTGGATGAGGAGACTATGACTTGGGAAGATTTCAAGGGGAGGTTCCAGGAGAGGTTCATGTCAACAATGGCATAGTCAGCTCTGATCAGAAAGTTTTTTGAATTAGAGCAGGGAGAGATGTCTGTCCTGGAGTATGCTAGGAAGTTTGAGGAGTAGGCCAGATATGGTTATGCTTCAGTGGATACTGTAATGAAGTGGAATGGGAAGTTTATCAAGGGGTTGAAGCCTAAGTTAACTAGGGCCACTTTACCTCATATTAGAGATCCTTCTGATTTTGTAGTGGAGATGGCCTTAAGGCACGAGAAGTTGCTTGATTCTCTAGAGAAGAGTAAGGCTAAAGAAGTCCAGGTCGGGCAGGGTCAGAAGAGGAAGTTCTTTCCAAAGAAAGGTGCTCAGAAGGGTAGAGCAGCTAAGAAAGGGAAGTCTGAGATTGTTTTCTTCAAGTGCGAAAAGAAGGGGCACTTTGCTAATGAGAGTTATGTTGGAAAGGCAAAGGAAGTGGCTAGGAGGAAGAATATCAGGTGCTTCAACTGCGAGAAGATAGGCCAGTGTAAGAGCCAGTGCAAGGAGCCCACTAAGGAAGGAAAGGGCAAAGTGTATGCATTGGGGCATGCTACTTTAAAGCCAACAACTCAAGAGAAGGGAAAGGCGGTTTTGGGAGGTACGCTTCAGATTCATGGTATGTCTGTTAGCTTTCTATTTGATACTGGTGCATCGCATTCTTTTATATCTAGATGTTTGATAGATAAGCTTAACCTAGAACCCATATATTTAGTTACTTCCTTACGGATTACGAATCCAATAGGAGGGTATGCAACTCTAGGGTTAAGATGTGACCAATTAAAGTTTGACCTGTTAGGTCGTACTTTTGTTTGTAGTTTGCATGTGTTTGATTTTGTGGGGTTCGGGATCATTCTTGGTTTGGATTGGTTAAGCGAGTACAATGCTAGCATATTTTGGCAGGATAGATAAATATCACTTAGACACCCAGATTGTAGCAACATGATTGTTTATAACGTAGAAGGTTCTTGCGGTGAGAGGTATGCCTTGTTGGGTACTATGGAATCGAAAGATGAGTTGAGTCGAGTTTTCGTGGTTAGAGAATTCGCAGATGTTGTTGAGCCTATAGTTGGATTGCCACCGAAACAAACCATTGAGTTTCAGATAGATTTGGTTCCGGGAGCAGAGCCAGTGAGTAGACCGCCGAGCAGGATGACTCCTACAGAGATGAGGGAGTTAAAGGTGTAGTTGGTGTATTTAGAAAGCAAGAGTTTTATTAGGCCAAGTAGTTCGCCATGGGGAGCAGCCGCAGTGTTTGCTAAGATGCCGGACGAATCATTAATGCTATGTATCAATTATCGTAAGTTGAATGAGAGGACGATAAAGAATCGATATCCATTGCCGAGGATTGACGATTTGTTCGACCAGTTGAGTGGAGCTAAGGTATTCTCGTAGTTGGATTTGGCGACAGGTTTCCATCAGCTCAGAGTAGCAGAGGATAGTATATCTTTGACGGCGTTTAGGACCAAATATGGGTCGTATGAATGGTTAGTTATGCCGTTCGGACTGACTAAAGCCCCAACTTTCTTTGTGGATTTATGAATCGAGTTTTTCGAGAGCACTTGGATAGGTTCGTATTGGTTTTCATAGATGATATCTTGATATACTCTAAGTATGAAAGTGAGCATGAAGTTCATCTTAGAGTGGTGCTTGAGGCGCTGAGTCAACATCGGCTGAAGGTGAAGTTTTCAAAGTGTCATTTCTCAAAGAAGGAAGTGAAATTTCCTGGTCACGTAGTCTCAAAGGAAGGGTTGTCAGTAGATCGGACTAAGATTGAAGCAGTAAACTGTTGGAAGAGACCCAAGATAGTGACGGAGATAAAGAGTTTCCTTGGGTTGGCTGGTTATTATCAAAGATTCATTAAGGATTTTTTGCAGGTAGCAGCACCGATGACCAAGCTAACAAGGTAGGATGTGAAGTTTGTGTGGACTAATAAGTGTAAGGAAGCATTCCAGAGTTTGAAATACTTATTGACCCATGCCCCTGTATTGGTTGTTCCGGAAGGGAATCATGATTTGGTGGTATATACCGATGTATATGGAACATGATTAGGAGTAGTATTGATGTAGAGAGGTAAAGTGATTGCCTACGCTTCTAGACAGCTTAGACCGCATGAGGTCATATATTCGATGCATGATTTGGAATTGTCTGCAGTTATTTTTGCTTTGAAGGTATGGAGACATTACCTTTTGGGAGAGAGGTTTGAGTTATACACAGATCATAAGTCGCCGAAGTATTTGTTCTCTCAGAAGGAGCGGAACATGAGAAAGCAGAGGTGGTCAATGATTATTGCCGTTGATTTTGGGATTGGGTACGCATGGGGGAAGGCAATAAAGTTGCAGATGCACTTAGCAGGAAACATCAAAATGCAGTATTGGCAATGATTGCTGAGTGGAGAGGTTTAGAAGCATTAGCAGATTGCAGAGTGCAGTGGAGATCTGAGGCTAGGTCTAGTGGAGATATAGTTGTATTATCTTGTTTGGAACTCCGACTAGTGATGATCGAAAGGATTGCTTCTAAATAGATAAAGGATCCAGTGTTAGCTGAACGGATCAGAAAGTTAAAGGATGAAATAGAGAGCGATGACTTGAAAGATTTCAATCTTGACCAGAATGGGTAGTTGAGAAAGAAAGGAAGGTTATGTGTTCCGAGTGTGGGGAACATAAGGAAAGAAGTCTTAAAGGAATGCCATCGTTCGAAATTCTCTATTCATCCGGGAGGTACTAAGATGTATCGGGATATGAAGAGGAGTTTCTTCTAGGAAGGAATGAAGCGGGATATTGGTTTGTGTGTAAAGCGGTGCTTGATTTGCCAACAGGCAAAGGCTGAACACTAGAAACCAAGTTGGTTGCTTCAGCCATTAGATATTCCGGTATGGCAGTGGTATTCTATTTCCATGGATTTTATTGACGGTTTGCCAAGTTCAAACAGAGGAAATGATAGTATATAGGTCATAGTGGACAGATTGACCAAGAGTAACTATTTCATTCTAGTTAATTCAACCAGAACGGCACATGTATTAGCGAAGTTGTTTATGAATGGTATACTTCACAAGCAGTGATCCTCTTATGTTTCTTGCTTAAGGAGTATACTGCTTTTGTTAATTCCATGATATATGGTTTCAGTAAGATTAGCCCATCTGATGTAAAGGCTGGACTTCATAATGAAGTGTTCAGATGTAGATTGGGGAGCACTAGTTTGGATAGTGATATAGAGGCTTATATGTTTTAGAGAGGTAGAAGACAAAGCAAGTCAAAGAATAGTGGAGGTCGAAGTAATTCAAGATCTCAGTCTAGGGGGCCTATACAATTGACTTGCCATTATTGTAAATCGAGACACTTTATAGCTCAATGTCCCAAGCTTGAAGGAAGAAGAAAAGACCAAAGCAAGCTTCAGCATCTACTACAAATTCACAACACCAGAATTACCATTTCCCAATGGTTATAATCATTACAAATCAAATTTGCAACGGTTATAACCGTTAGTAATAGGTACATGGCAAAATCTATAATATATTTCCCAACGATTATAACCGTTGGCAATAGAGGAATTCGCAATGGTTATAACCATTGGAAAATACCTTATTCCCAACGGTTATAGCCGTTGGGAAATATGTTACTACAACAAGAAATTGCCAACAGTTTGTAAATACATCATTTACTAATTGTTATAGCCGTTAGTAACCATTTTAATGGTAACACTTTTAAGTGTTGCAAATCTGGTGAACCTAAACCATCTCATTCAACATCTTATGTTGTCACATGTTATTTCATTCAATAATACAAATTTAAATTATAGTAACAACAAACATGTAACCAAACTTCAAAACCAACATGTCATCAAATTTTAAAACGAACATAATATATACTTCATACCAAATTCTACAAAGTTCATTGGATGATAACTTCAAATTCTACTACTAAAAAACCTCTAGAAGCTTACAAAGCTCATTGAGTGAGTTTTAGTTGTTTTACATTAAATATGGAACTAATAGCACGACAATGGCTTCTTTTTTGTAATTTTCAAAAACTTCAGCAACAACATCTCGCTTCATTACCATTAACACTCGCTTCTAATTTTTGCTTTTTTCTACAGCTTCAATTAAAGCCTGCATATTCAAAAACAATGCTTAGTTTATAAAAAAATTGGGAAAAAAACACAAGGAAAAAACGACCCAAATTAGTTTTTCTTTAAACTAAGCGTTGCTCAGTTTTTTAAAAACTGATCAAACTGCTCAATTAAGAACTAAGCCAAAGCTCGGTTAAGAAATGAGTGCTTTGCTCCATTAAAAACTAAGTGGTAAGCCCAGTAAACTGAGTGCTTTGCTCAATAATAAATTGAGTAGTAAGCTTATTTATAAATCGACCAGTAAGCTTAGTTAAAAATCGAGCTTAGCCCAGTTTATAAACTCAGTAAAGCTCATTTAAAAACTAAGCTACGCTCAGTTAAAAACATCGAACACCATTTGTCGTTACCACTTCGCACCATAAGATGCAATATTCTCCCTAAGGGCAGTTCTCATCCAATGAAACTCATCCATTCATGTAACAACCAATGAAAGTCCATAGTTATAAATTAATTTTGGTATTGAGAATTGAAAATAGAAATGAGACAAATTAGTGGGAACTCAATTTTTTTTGCTGTCAGTACTGTGGAGAATCTCCTTTATAAGTAGTAACAATGACATAAACCGAATTCATTTCTTTATAAGTAAGCATGGAACCGAGATAAAATAGTACTATTGAGAATTTCCTTTATGGTTAGTAACAATGACATAAACGAAATTATTTTCTTGAAATCAAAGTAGCATTACATTTTCACATATTCTAACAGTAAATTTATTTATAAACAATCAGAATTCCTTGTTAAACTTAGAGAAGAGATACATAAAAATTTTACCATGTTGGGCAATTTGTTTTGTTTTATGTTTTTATATTTAAAGTAGATATGAAACACATAATTCTAACTTACTAATATGTGTGTGGCGAGGTAAGAATGAAGTCATCGAAGCATTTTACTACAATGTTGAACTATGTGGGTTCGCAGAAGGTTGCATATATTTTCTCAAGTCAAAATATATTTACTTTGGCTAAATTCTTAGTATAATCATTAATATAAATCTTACTAAGTTTTTGTAGTTCTAAAGCTACCAAAAATAAATAATATAACTTATGAAACTCCTCCTGATAAATAAATCAAGTATAAAAATTGAATATTTATAGGTATACTAGTAGGCTTATTTAGCTTGGTTCATAATGTAATAAACAGTAGAATCAAGCATGCCATTCTCCACAAACATCAGTAATTTTTCGAATATAGTTTCTACTTGTAAGTGCATATTTATTATAAATTACCCACTCAGGCTTATGATTAAGGCAATTTGAAGGGTGTAGATGAACCACCTGCATGTCAATAATAGAAATTAGATCCTACAAAGCTAATCATTACAAGTAAACAATCAAGACTCAATTATTTTAATTCTTATATAGTTTATGCAGCATCATACACCACAAAATTTCTAGAAGACAAAGGATAAATAACTAAGGAATATCTACCTGGTTATCTTTAACTGTTAAATAATGTCCAGTTCGTTCAAGATGAGCAACTAGCATTAAATATCCAGAGAGCACAGCCTTTCTGATATTCACATAATAATCACGGCTGTTAAAATATGTGCTGCATAGCTTGAGTTTGTATCTTGTCATAATGCGCACAAGTTGTTGCCTAACATTATCAGCTTGTTTCATCTCCATGGTTGATGAAGTTCTCATAGCACCATTGAGAGTCTTCATCTTTTTTTTTTCAAAAACCATAATATTATAATAGAATGGGGGAACAAGCCTTTCTCCAACGGCTCACAAAATACAGCAAGACTTACAGATTATGCGACCCACAAACCCGATAAACAAAGTATCAGAAAAAAGAAGAAAAAGCTAAGCTAACAGGAGCAACATAATACAAAGCTAAAAGGACTGAATAAGCAGCCGCTCAACCAACAATCCCGCTACACCCAAAGGTGTAGGCCAGTCCACCTCAAAGAAAACCACCCACCGACAAGGAGTGCAAGAACCATATAGAACCGCAAGCCAACACTCGCAAACCATAGAGAACCATAAAAGCTGGCCTCAAACAAACCCAACCAGCGAAACAGCAATACCAGATGAGCTCTGGGTACCAACATCCGACTAGAATAACAGAAAGCTGAAGTGCAACCAATGGAATCAATCCTAGGAGAAAATAAAACTCCCACCAAAACCTAAACCTGAAAAACTAGCGACCACATCAAATCAAACAATAAGGGGGGGGAGGGAGAGTCAGGAACGTTGGATGTAGACCAACGCCCTGACAGGAACACTCAACCGATTCCCGTTCTAGCGGACCTCATCGCACAAGTAATAGAAAGAAGACCCACTAGAGGAAGGATACCGGGACTAAATCCTCCCCTGAACGGCCGACCTCGAAAAGCTAGGAATACATCATTCCTGACTCGCCTAATAATGGTCACGGGCTCCATAGGAGTACTATCGAAGATAGCCTTGTTCCTAGCACACCAAATGTGCCAGCAAAGAAGACAAGGAATTAATCAATGAATGATCGCACGAAGAGATTTACTGGAGTTCCCAGACCACCATGTTGAAGGAAGATCATTAACAGATCTGGTAATTCCACGGACACCTACCAAATTTCCGAAGAAGTTCCAGCAAGATCTGGCTGTAGAACCAGTGAAGAATAAATGGTTCAAGGATTCTGAATCCCTGTTGTCGCAACAACTGCAACGGGAAACTAATGGGATGCCTATCCGCTGAATGTTCTCGTCTAAAGGAAGGCCATCATGGAGGATACGCCACATGAGGGTCGAAACTTTTGGTGGAGATCGAGAATCCCAGATGAAAGAAAACAAAGGGCGAATGGGGGAAGGAATACGAATCGAAGACCAAGCTCTGGGGATGGAAAACGGAGCGCCGTCCCATCCTAAAAGACCGCCGTGGGAGTCAGATAAGGATTTCACTGACTGCATGTGCTTCCACGTCTCGCTAGCATAGGACGGAGAACCCGTATAATTTGTGCCCGCAAGCCTTCGGTACTTAGCGTGAAGGAAAGAGGACCATAAAGAATTGTTAGCACCGAATCTGTACCACAGTTTGCAAGCGAAGGCGGAGCAAATATCCTTGGGGTTGCGCAACCCCAATCCGCCCTCGTTCTTGGGGCGACAAACCGAGTCCCACGAGATCCAATGATGGCGGCGATCGCCTTCCTTGTTGCCCCAGAAAAAGGAAGAGGCCAAAGAGCGATACGACCTAAAGAAGGAGGCGGTAGGGGTCATAGTCGCAAAGACATGAGTTCCCATTGAATCTAACACGGACTTTATGAGAACCAGTCTGCCAGCCTGAGAGAGAAGAGCCGCATTCCAACGAATGACCTTACCCCGTACCTTGTCAGCTAAAGGATCAAAATAAGCATTAAGCTTCCTACCGCGGTACAGAACTATACCCAGGTAGGGAAGAGGAAGCGTGGTCTCGATGAAACCAGAAATTGTCTCAATCCAGGAAGCTCTAGAAGGGGAGCAATCCTTCGCCCAGACGAAACAACTTTTCGAAGAGTTAACGAGCTGACCGGATGATCTCTCGTAAAGATGAATGAAACTAAGGAGCTTCCGAATAGATGAGCGACTACCGTTCGAGAAGATAACAATGTCATCTGCAAAAGACAGAGACGATATGAGAGGACAACCCCTCGGAATCCCGAAACGCTGGATCTGACCGTATATCGTCAAGCAATGTAGACCGCGAATGAAAGCCTCAGCCGCGATCACAAAAAGAGAAGGCGATAGCGGGTCTCCTTGGCGAAGACCTCTCCCAGCCCTGAAATACCCATTAGCCGAACCGTTAATGAGCACAGAGAACCAGCAGTTGGAGATAAGCCTCCAAACAAGGTCAATGAAAGTTTCCGGGAAACCGAAAGTTCTCAAGACCTTTATGATGAAAAACCACGACATACGATCGTAAGCCTTAGCCATGTCGAGTTTGAAAACAACATTAGAGCCCCGCACTTTCCTGTCTAACTGGGAAATAAGTTCCTGAGCCAACAACACATTGTCAAAAATTAAGCGCCCTTTAACAAAGCCCGCTTGGGATGAAGAGATAATACGCTCAAGGAAAGGGGCCAACCGGGTAGCTAAAATCTTGGAGATAACCTTGTTAGAAAAGTTACAAAGGCTGATGGGCCGAAAGTCACCACAGGAGCGCGGCAGGTCGCACTTCGGGATGAGAAAAAGGTTGGTGGATGTCCAGCTAGAGGGGAGGAAACTACCAACGAAAAAGGACTGAACAGCACGACAGAAGTCATCCTGAATAATAGGCCAGCAGCAACGGTAGAAGGTACCGTTGAAACCGTCTGGACCGCTAGCACTATCCTTACTTAGAGCAAAAGCACTAGCATGGATTTCCTCCGCCGACGGGAAATCTGAGAGGATATCACTTTCAGGCGAGAGGACCAACCTGGGAATGAAAGCTAAAAGAGAAGGATCGGTTTCGGAAACCGAAGGCGAGCCTAGGAAGGATTGGAAGTGAGTCACAATTGTATCTATGACTTCCACAGGCGACGATGCTAAAGATAGATCAGGGCGCATGATCTCACGAATGGTAAGAAGGTTGTTTTTCTTCCGAATGAAAGAGTGGAAGAATTTGGAGTTCGCGTCGCCGTCGACTACCCACTTGACTCTCGCCTTTTGGCGAAGGAAGTCATTCTCAAGATGAAGTTCCGAGGCAAAAAAGGATTGAGCAGAAGCCCACGCCTCCTTGTTGGATAATGACGGAGACTCATCAACCAAAGCTTCCGCAACAATTAGAGCTTCTTCGGTAGTGCGAACACGATCGAATATGTTCTTGAATACGTTCGTGTTCCACACTTTAAGACAGCCCTTGAGGCGTTTCAGCTTGCGACAGAAAACAGAACAGGGAGGACCGATGATGGGAACTGACCATGAATCAGCTACCACTTGATGAAAAGTATGGTGAGATCTCCACATACTTTGGAAGCGAAAAGACGAGGGCCCAGACAGCGAGAAAGGAGAGCAACGAACTATTAGCGGGGAATGGTCAGAGAAGGTCCGATGAAGATGGACAACCGAGAAAGAGAAAGGTAACCGAAACCAATCCTCCGAACCAAAGACCCGGTCTAGCCTGGATAGGATACGACTAGGGCCAACCTGGTTATTAGACCAGGTGAACGCCGATCCCACGAACGGGAGCTCAGAGAGACCAGATCCGACAATGAAAGAGTTTAAATCCGCCATTGCAAGATGGTTGATGGCAGCTCCACCCCGTTTCTCTGCCTGGCATGCGATGATATTGAAATCGCCGCCAATCACCGAGGAAGAAAAACCCAAAGAACCGAGACCTAAAATATCGGACCAAAGAGTTAGCCTCTCTGACCGAACACATTTGGCATACACTGCCGAAAACAGAAAAGGAGAACCAAAGAAAGAAGAAGTGCAGGCTACCGATAAGAGCTGAGAGGAGTCGAAAATAGGGTGGACCGAATAGGATTTGGACCATAAAATCCAAATCTTACCCGATACATTGGCAGACCCTCCGCTAAAACCTAAGGATAAGACCGTACTGGTTATTCCCATCTTCATCTACTACCAATAAAAAAGTTAATATCATCTAATGATTGAGGCCGACAATAAATCAGAATTCATACCAATGATATTAATTAATACGCCACTTCCCATTTAGTATAGTAAAACCGAAAGTTCAAGTCACTGTCTACATAAACAAAGCAACGGGTCGGAATTAATAGCCCAGTCGGAATTACTGGTCCACCAAATTATGGTTATATAAATATCATACGTGCATTGTGTATAAAATTTAATGGGTTCAATAAAAATGTATACATAACCATGTATTAATTCAACCACAACACAAGTTGAAATATATATGTGCAGCTTTGTCTAGAATGGAAATAGGTAAACACAAATTATAATAATTAAAGAGGAATTAGAGAATAACAAAGTAATATCAAAATGGAACTCCACAATACAAATTTCAAATCATCACTAATCGATCTCCAACCATCAATCATGATCAGAACATGCTAGCAGTCCTAAGCAAGAAGACGGCTTTTTAAAACTTTTTTTACTATTGGCATGACCTTCTAACTAAATTCAACATTAATCCGAGACATGGACTTCAAGGATTTTTTTTCATTTTGTTTGGACCTTTGGCTTTTTCCTTTTCAACCAGATTTTAATTGAATACAAATCTCATTTTCCATCACATTATTTTCAATTTCAAACTCATTGTTTTCAATATTTTACTTATTGTTTTCAACCAGATTATCTATTTACAAATTCAAAGAAAAAAGTTTGTTGTCAGTATTTGATACAGAGATTGATTTAAGCCAATCAAATTTCTCATCAACAAAATTAATTCAAACTAATCAATATATTTTCATATAAGAAAATTCATCTTATTTAATAATTCAACGTATTTACAACAATGATACAATTACATACAAATAATCTAATGCAAACTTTTGAATTATAAAACTAAAAGTTAGTTTTCTGTCACTTTCAGCAGAATTTGACAAAATGAATTTTGGGTAGGATAACATTTTTGATTAAAAAAATAAAAGTTTAGAGAATAAGAAGCAGAACAAAATGGTAGAAAAGCATACACTTTGAAATTCAAAGAATTAGAATAAAGTTGCATTTTGGACCTGCAAATGAAACCTTAAAGCTAACGCATGAAAGCACTTCTATATTTTACATTGCTACAGAAAATTGGAAAATAAATCATCTCAACAAAAGACAATTTAAAGTTTATAGCATGGTCATTATTCAGAGTAAATGTTTCAGTTTTAAATTGTTACGGAAGGTGGGAAATTAATTATTTCAACTACGGGCAACTTAAAGTTTATACCATGGTCATCATTCGGAGTAAATATTTCAGTTGCATAAAACCATGATGTATTAGTTAGAACCTAAGCATTTAAACGTCATCAATTTTATTAAAGATGCATATATATTATATTATATTATATTTTCAGATTTGGAATATGAAGTTATTATACTTGATGAAAGTTATTGAATAACACCAAAAATCTCCAATTTTAGACCTACATATTTATATTTGTTCAAGAGTAATTTGATAATGTTTATCCCATTTATTTGCACTTATGTAAGGATTTGCAATCAATACTAATATTTCTGTTGATATATGTGAAATGCAAGTTGGCAGTATTTTTTTTTAAAGAAAGAAATATATAAATAACAAAAGGAGGAGAAGGCCTTCCTCCAGAGGCTCACAGCAGTAGGCGAAGTTTGTGGAACACGAAACTTCCCTTGAAAAACCAGAAAAAAGAAAGTAGTAGAATAAAAAAACGACTCAAAGCCACCGGGCAGCCAAGAAGCTAAGACGAAGTCCATAGGGTAGATAAAGTGCCGAAACCCGCTCACCCACTCTCCCGCCTCACCCAGAAGATGAAGTCCAGTCCACCCAACAAACCACCACCATCCAACAAGCCCAATGTGATGCCAGGCGGAAACCGCAAAACAAAGAAAGACAAATCCTAGACATCCGCCCTCCTGTCCACACCATCGAGCTCCGGCAAGGCCACCGCCCGAAGGTGTAGACAGAAAAAAGTGATAGGAGATCACCGAAGTCGCAATAGCCGACGAAGGAGAGCCAAGCGCACTAGCCAGAAGAAACCAGAACTCAGAAGCGAATCCGTCCTAAGAAAAAACGCAACTGGGAGACAGCAGAAGCACCTGAAACTAAAAACAAGCAGCCGAATTAAACTTAAAAGGGGGGGGGGATGGGATGGGAGCGGAGAGGGGATGGCACCTCCCCAAGACAGAGGCCTAACCAACGCCTAGTCTAGTGGCAGTAGGAGAGCAAGAAATCGACAGAATTCCAACTAGCCGCCTAGAACGATGGCTTATAGGGCCCCTGAAAGGTCTACCCCGGAAGGCCAGGAAAACGTCATTCCTCACCCGAAGGATAATAGACTGAGGATCCATCGAAATGCTATCGAAAGTAGCCTTATTCCGCGCACACCAGACGTGCCAGCAGATGAGACTAGGAATTAACCGGAAAACGATAGACCGAAGGGATTTCCCAGTGTTCCCATTCCACCACGAATAGAGGATTTGAAGAGGAGAAATGGCTGGACAGCGAACACCGACAAGGTTGCCAAAATAATTCCAGCAAGCTCTGGCAGTAAAACCGGCAAAAAACAAGTGGGTCAAAGATTCCGAATCCCCGTTTCCGCAGCATCTACAGCGGGAAACAGAAGGGATGCCGATCTTCTGCAGATTCTCGTCCAATGGTAACCCATCATGTAGCAAGCGCCACATAAATAGGGAAACCTTGGGAGGAATGCGAGAATCCCAAATGAAGGAGAATTCATTGAGAATGGGAAAAGGAGTTCTGATGGAGGACCAGGCTTTCTGAATGGAAAACGAAGCGCCATCCCATCCTGACAACCCACCATGAGAATCAGCTAAAAGCTTCACAGACTGCATGTGCTTCCAGGTCTCGCTAGCATAAGAGGGAGTGCCCGAAAAATTCGAGCTCGCTAGTCTGTGGTACTTAGCATGGAGGAAAGACGCCCATAAGGAGTTGTTGGCGCCGAACCTGTTCCACAACTTACAAGCAAAAGCCGCACAAAGGTCTCTGGGATTGCGAAGACCCAAGCCGCCTTCAGTTTTGGGCCGACAAATCGAATCCCAAGAAACCCAGTGGTGACGACGGCCATTGTCCTTGTTTCCCCAGAAAAAAGACGAGGCCAAAGACCGATAAGATCTGAAAAAAGAAGAGGTAGGGGTCATAGTCGCGAAAACATGAGTTCCCATCGAATCTAATACGGATTTGATAAGAACAAGTCTGCCGGCTTGGGAAAGAATAGACGAGTTCCATCTTAAAATCTTCCCCCGAATTTTGTCTGTCAAGGGGTCGAAAACTGCGTTAAGTTTCCTTCCCCGGAACAGGATAATCCCAAGATAGGGAAGAGGAAGGGAAGTTCTCTTGAACCCGGAAGTAGTCTCGATCCAGCAGGCACGAGAATGAGACATGTCCTTCGAGTGGACAAAGCAGCACTTGGAGGGATTAACGAGTTGGCCCGAAGACCTCTCGTATTGATGGAGGAACCTGAGAAGCCTCCTAACAGAGGAACGGCTGCCATTGGAGAAAATGACTATGTCGTCTGCAAATGATAAAGAGGAAATGAGGGGACAAGCCCTAGGGATCCCGAATCGTTGGATTTGACCGTAAACGGTTAAGGATTGGAGACCGCGAATAAAGGACTCGGCTGCAATAACAAAAAGAGAAGGCGAAAGAGGGTCGCCCTGACGTAAGCCCCTCCCAGCCTTGAAATACCCATGGGCCGAGCCGTTAATGAGGACAGAGAACCAGCAGTTGGAGATGAGCCTCCATACCAGATCAATAAGTGTCTCTGGAAAACCGAAAGTTCTCAACACCTTGATAACGAAGAACCAGGACATGCGATCGTAGGCCTTAGCCATGTCCAGTTTGAAGACAACATTAGAGCCCCAAACTTTCCGATCAATTTGGGAGATTAGTTCCTGGGCGAGAAGGACATTGTCAGAGATAAGACGCCCTTTAACAAACCCAGCTTGAGAAGGAGAAATGATGCGTTCAAGGAAAGGAGCCAAGCGAGATGCCAGGATTTTAGAAATAACCTTATCAGAGAAGTTGCACAGACTAATAGGCCGAAAATCTGCACAAGTCTTCGGACTATCACACTTCGGAATAAGAATAAGGTTAGTGGAAGTCCCTCCAGCAGGAAGATTTCCCCCGGCGAAGAAGGATTGGATGGCAAGACAAAAATCAGCCTGGATAATAGGCCAAGAACACCTATAAAAGACACCGTTGAAGCCGTCAGGGCCACTGGCACTATCCTTGCTAAGAGCGAAGACACTAGTGCGGATCTCCTCCGTGGATGGGATATCCGCAATCATGGTACCTTCCGAAGGGAGGACCACAGGTGGGATGAAAGCTAAAAGGGCCGGATCGGACACCGAGACCGAGGGAGTGCCTAGAAAAGATTGGAAATGAGAGAGAATAATGTCTTTGACTTCCTCAGGCGATGAAGCCGAAGTGCGATCGGGCCTCAAAATCTCGCGAATAGCTAGAAGATTATTCTTCTTTCGAATAGAAGAGTGGAAGAATTTGGAGTTCGCATCTCCGACAACTACCCATTTGACCCTCGCCTTTTGACGGAGGTAGTCATTCTCAACACGCAATTCCGAAGAGAAGGCAGTCTGGGCAAGAACCCACGCCTCCTTTTTGTCAGCCGAAGGATGCTCGTCAAGCAAGGATTCGGCGACGATAAGCGCCTCCTCTGCCCTACGAACGCGATCGAAGATGTTCTTGAAAACTTCAACATTCCAAACCTTAAGGCAAGCCTTAAGACGCAAGAGCTTTCTCCCGAAAACAGCACATGGGGATGCAGAAATAGGGACACTCCAAGAGTCAGCTACCACCTGAAGGAAGGAGTGGTGGGATTTCCACATGCTCTGAAATCGAAAGGAGGAGGGCCCAGACAACGACAGAGGAGAGCAGCGAACAATCAAGGTGGCATGGTCCGAAAAGGAACGATGGAGATGGGCGATAGAGAAGGAAAAGGGAAGACGAAACTAATCCTCCGAACCGAAAACGCGGTCAAGTCTAGAGAGGATACGATTCGGTCCCGCTTGGTTGTTAGACCAGGTGAAGGCAGAGCCGACAAAAGGGAGCTCAGCGAGGCTAGAGGAGGCAATGAATGAGGTGAAATCGGCCATTGCCCCTCTGTTGATGGCCGCTCCGCCCCGTTTTTCTGCATGGCTAGCGACGATATTAAAATCACCACCAACCACAGAAGGAGAGAGTCCCAGAGACTCGAGAGCAAGAATGTCAGACCAAAGAACAGCTCTCTCCGAGCGATCGCACTTGGCGTAAACTGCGGAGAAGAGAAACGGAACAGCAATGGACGTGGACGTGCACAGTAAAATTCAAATCTTGTGCATATAGAAAAAACAAATAGTAAATGAAGTTCCACAACAAGATCTTTTCATAATGATATTTAAATAGTGTATTTTTTTCTTCAGAAAGAACACATGTGAATTCTAAAAGCACCATTCTTCAGAAGTCATTCCTTGTAAAAGCAATGAATCTCCCAATGTTCTGTAATGTAAGAACTCTTTTTTTCAATGTCCACTTTTAGCGACCTTTATTAAATTGACAATCCACATTAAATAGCTGCAATAATGGTGCTTTTAGAAAAAGTGTAACTGACAGATTTATTTTTTATGTTATACTTGCATACATCAAAAAATTCAATAAACATGATCATGAGTACTATGTATTAGAAGCCTGGCCATGTAAGAAAAAACAAAAATGTAACATGTTCAGAAGCCTGAATCCTAGGTGCATTAAAGGAGAGCTAAAGTTTGTCGTTAAGTAATTGAGTTCAAATATCCTAAAATTGATAATCCATTAAAAAATAGGATCTAATTTTCACAACTTTTTTGGAAGGGACTTTTCTTCCATCATCTATCAATTCTAGGGAGTTGGCAGTCATTCCTTGATAAAATAATATCATGTGAACTAAAAATGAAGAGCAACACATATGATGTGCATTAAATTAGCATAATTGATTAAATATGAGTCACATAAACTATGTCTTCAAATTATCTTTCTATTAACACAAAGCTACATCAAGTTATAATCAAAAGTCTATAAAAAATCAAGTATTACCAACAAAGTAAAAGCAGACTTTTTCTAACATTGCAAGCACCACTCCCTTTTTGTCTTGAATGGTTGTTGAGACCAAATAAATCAAACTCATTAGGAAATTATAACCAAATACGTCCACAGCTATTACCGAATTTTTTAAATGCCACGTGCGCAGTAACAAATGAAAATATTAGAATGTTAAAAAGGGTACAACAACATTTGGATTGTAATTACTTTTTGTGCGAACAAAATCGTACAAAATATAAGCATATAATTTGAGAAAATAGAACTTTATAAAGTGGATGAAACTATATATAAAAACTTACCAAGGACACCCAAAAATGCTAAGAGTGCAAAATAGTTTAGGCGCCAAAGTTTTTCTACCAGTACTATAGTGGGAGATTAAAAATTTCATCTGGAAATCACAAAGAAAAAAAACCGATAAGGCCTAAACAATAACTCTATAAATGAATATTGCAGGATTTTAACATTCTTACACTAATTTTCACCTCAAAATTTAAAGATGTGGTCCAAATGTCAAATTTATATTATAAAATATTCTAAACATAAATTCAAAGAATAAATATAACTTAAAACATCGAAAAAAGAGAACAAACGGTTGACAAATGGCCATAGTCCACGATAAAATCCAATGTTCGGAACCATTGCAAAAAAATCAAACATAGAGCACAAAAGGAAGTATAGAATTACAGTAACAAATAATGAACAAAATTTTATAAGATTTGAATTTGGTGGTTCAACCTTACGAGTGTTTTCTTGTTTAGGAAATTGTTAAATGTTTGGTCAAGGGTCTTAAATTGATTTCCTTGTTTAGCGGGTGCTAGTTGGGAAAAAAATCAAAGCCTAAACACACAATAAATGAAGAGAAACAAAAAAATAATTATTAGATGCAAATTACGCATTGAATTTTGAAGTTTAAGTTATCTTCTTTTATATGATTATTTCTATAATATTGAAAAGTGCCTTGCTGATATGTAACAAATTAATAAATTGCATGCCATGTACAAAAAAATAAAACATGCCCTATGAATAAAAATTTGTAATCATTGCCTTATCATCGTTTTATGAAATAAAAATCCATGGAAATGTATATCTTATCACGTAATTTAGATTTCATGTTGAGTTCGTTTGTAAAACGTTACAACATGTGGTGACCATTTAGTGATGATGTAGTAGAACCAATTTTTTACTTGACATGAACAAGTAGATTATTCCTCCAAGGATTTCTCAAGCTTCGATTACGATGATCATGGTCTTTTCATTATTGTAAGTATATTAACAATTTGAAGCTTTTTATAGGTTTATAAATAATTTGCATGTTCATGAAAACATATAAATTCTATAGGACAATACCATGAATGTACTTACATGATTTGACGATGAGGGTTATAGTGAAAAAGTCTGAAGCCTCATATCTATTTGAAGATTTTATACCTAATATGCTATCTTATCCCGGAGTAGCTTGATAAAATAATTTAAATAAGGAAGCAAATTATTTTAAGTGATATTATATTTGAATATGTTAATAGTGCAACCTAAATATGCATAATTTTATCATTAATAGATCCAAGTTTTTCAGCCATAGTCTAAACAATCTTGAAGATATCTTTGAAAGATGGGAAATTTTACCTCTGCGTGCTGACAACCATACCTCGACCTCGAACCCTAATTTCCCAATCCCAGTATCATCCTCGAGATACATGATTGATGGAGAAGAAGATGAAGCTGAGAGCTCTAGATTGTCCAGACGCACTATGATGCAGGCCAAGCTATAATTTTCCAAGGCTTAAGTCGTGACCGACTTAATATAGTTCAAGGTATAAGTCGTGACCGACTTATTAAAATTAAAGGCATAAGTCGTCCACAACTCAAAGGAGCGCCACGAGATAACAAAGGCAATGCGCGAGTTAATGTAGCGGCATTGAGTCGTCTTCGATCTAACGGCTCTGATGAAAAAGAGCTACGACTCAACTGGGGAGAAGCCCTAACTCGTAACCGACCTAATGAAATGATAAGTCGTGACCGACTTAGTATAACTCGGCAACGACTTAGCGAAGACTGGCGAGTTAACGAGTTTCTTAAGTCGCCTGAACGACCGACTGAGTTACACAGTGAAAAGGCGGAACAAATTGGTGAAGTGAAAGGTCGTGTGCGACCTAATGAGCCAAGTGATAAGTCGGAGACGAGTTACGCCCTAAAGAAGACCTACCATAAGTCGCTGAAGTTTAACTCGTGAAATCCTTAAGTCGTAAGTCGCGGGAAGATGGAAACCATTGATTCTTCTGCCGAGTTAATCCCTACCATTGAGTTTTTTAAACCACTGATCTGAGACGCGCATGTTTTTAAGTCGCGGAAGACTTGTTGCCGTTGATTTCTATTGCCGAGTTAATCTCTACCACTGATGGAAGCTGGAGCTGATGATAAGTCGTTACCGACCTATATTAAGTCATAGGTCGCAACTTTTATAGGTCGTATGTCGTCCGCTTGTATTTTTGTCGGTGTTTGTTAAGTCGCTGAAGGCTTGTAAAGAGTTGTAACTATTGAGTCGGAGTCTTTGTTAAGTCGTACGTCTTGTTCTGGTAAGTCGTAGGTCGGAAGCTATAACTCGGAACCGACTTAGGACTTGATGTATTTTGTTGTTTTTTGTGTGAGTTGTAAAACGCCTATAAATAGGCTGGGTCTATCATTTGTAAATGGTTGTTGAATATTGAATAAAATTCTCTTTTGTTAGCTTTGTGCTTTCAATTTCAATTGGTAGTCGAGTGTATCTCCTATCTCCACTTACGTCATTCGAGTGCGCTCGAATCATCGTTTGTTGAAGCCGATTCACGGTATCTTGTGCGCAAGATCAACGTCGAAGAATCGTAGATCTCTTTCCCGGTATCTTCGGATCAACGAGTCAGAGATAGCTAGAATTCGGTATCTTCAGATCAACGAATTCAGGCATCGCAGTATTCATCAATCCACCGATTGCTACATTCATCGTATTATCTTGTTTTTGTAATATCCGCTGCGTCAGTTTGGTATCAGAGCTTGTTCGAGCCAATCATAGCTGGATCGAGACTTGGAGCCTAATCATTTTGAAGTTGAAGTTGTTTGGCCGAGAGGAAGAAGTGTTCATCATTATTCGAAGTTGTTTGATCGGATTTGAATTGGAGGCCGAAACTTTGTCCATCGTGTTCATCGCGATTTGCTACAAAGTGGAAGTTTTTGATCCGTTTCATTTTGGATCAAAGTCCGAAAAGTGTTTGAATTTTGAATTGTTGAAGTGTTATGAAGATTTCAAGTATGCCGCCAAGAAGAGCTAATCGCCACCAAAACGTAGAAGCTTTGTATCGAAGAGAAGAAGCTGATGAGATGGAGCAAAGAATCAATGAGAACTTTAGTGAAAAGCTTAACGAAGGAATTGGTCGGTTAGAGAAGCTTATGACGGAGATGAATCAAAATCGGAGAAGGGTTTCACCTGAATCTAACCATGGGGGTAGTAGAGTCTCGCCACATTCCAATCGAGACAGAAGTGTTGAAAATGATCAAGGGCGTGGGAGGAACGTGAATAATCGTGAACGGAGGAATGTAGATAGAAGGGATGATGGTGGAAGACGTAATGGTAGTAGAGATGTGGGTGGACGAGATAGACAATGATATACATCTGATTTTGAAGAGGAATATTATGGTGGTAGTGTTCGAGGACAAGGACGAGGACAAGGAAGAAATTACTCTGAGTATGATCACAAGTGGGGGTCGGGGATGAAGACTGAAATTCCTGAATTCAAAGGTGGTATGCAAGCGGAGGAGTTTCTAGATTGGGTGGCTAATGTTGAGGAGATTTTTGACTTCAAAGAAGTTCCAGAACATCGTAGAGTGAAGTTGGTTGCTACGAGGCTGAGGGGTAGAGCTTTGGCATGGTGGCAGTAGACCAAACTTACACGTGATCGGATGGGAAAGTCAAAAGTTGAATCTTGGGAGAAGATGAAGAAACTGATGAAAGCAACGTTCTTACCTTACAATTATCAGTCTTTGATGTATCAACGTTTGCAGAACTTGAGACAAGGGACGAAATCTGTGAATGACTATGCTGATGAATTCTATCAACTTATTGCAAGGAATGATATTGTGGAAACGGAAGAGCAGCTGACATCTAGATTCATTGGGGGATTGAGAATGCAGATTCAGGATATGGTTAACATGTTCGATCCTAGATCTGTAGCGGAAGCACATCAGAAAGCGTTGGCTTGGGAGAAACAGGGATGACGAGGAAGTGGTGTGTTTACTAATTCTAACAATCAAGTGAAGGGTGTTGGTGGAAGTTCTAATGTTACTAAACCTATCAGTAGACCAGTAGTGAAGGAGGCTGAGAAGACAAAGGTTAACAACGGTTTCAAATGTTACAATTGTCAGGAATTGGGTCATAAAAGCAGTGAGTGTCCAAAGCCAAAGAAGAGAACCATGATTGCAGAAGTTGAGGATGAGGATGAAGAAGCTGAATGTTCCAGTTCACCACCTGATGAAGAGGAGGAAGAAGTGACGGGAGACGAAGGTTACAATCTAATGATGAAAAGGTCCTGTTTAACACCAAAGCAAGAGGAGGATTGTAGTTGGTTGAGGAGCAATATTTTTCAGTCAACATGTACCATTCTGGGGAAAGTTTGCAAATTTGTTATTGATGCTGGAAGCTGTGATAATATAATTTCGTCAGAAGCTGTGAGGAAGTTGGCATTGAAGACTGAGAAACATCCGAAACCGTACAAGCTAGCTTGGTTGAGGAAAGGCGGAGAGGTGAAGGTTGGACGAAGGGCTCGTGTGAAGTTTTCCATTGGGAAGAAATATAAAGACGAAATCTGGTGCGATGTTGTGGACATGGACGTTTGTCATTTGTTGCTGGGGAGACCGTGGCAGTATGATAGGGTGGTGCAACATGATGGGCGTACCAACAGTTACAGTTTCATGTTTGAAGGCACAAAGATTACTCTAGTTCCAAAGAAGCGACAACAGGAGGAAAACAAGTTGGAGGAGATTGAAGAGCTCAAAACTTTGTTATCGTTGAAGGAGTTTGTGAAGGAAGTAGAGGAGGAACCTGAAGTGTTTTTGTTAATTGGGCGAGAGAGCAGTGAAGAGGTTGAGATTCCAGAAAAAGTTAAACCAGTTTTGAAAGAGTTTGACGATGTATTTCCAGAGGAGTTACCAACGGAGTTGCCACCGTTGAGGGATATACAACATCAGATAGATCTTGTTCCAGGTGTTGTGTTGCCACACATACCACATTATCGAATGAGTCCGAAAGAGCATGAAGAGTTGCGGAGACAGGTAGAAGAATTGCTTGAACAGGGGCGTGTGCAGGAGAGTTTAAGTCCTTGTGTTGTACCAGCTTTATTGGTACCCAAAAAGGATGGAACGTGGAGGATGTGCACTGACAGTCGAGCATTGAATAAGATTACTGTGAGATATAGATTTCCAATGCCGAGGTTGGATGACTTGTTATATCAAATAAGCGGAGCTACTATCTTTTCGAAGATTGATTTGAAGAGCGGATATCATCAAATTCGTATCAGACCAGGGGATGAGTGGAAAACTGCTTTTAAAACCAGGGAGGGTCTATACGAATGGTTGGTCATGCCATTTGGTTTATCCAATGCACCAAGTACTTTTATGAGGGTGATGAATCAGATTTTTCGACCATTCATTGGGAAATTTGTGGTGGTTTATTTTGATGATATTCTGATTTACAGTGGGAGTCCAGAGGAACATTTGAATCATCTTAGAGAAGTGCTGATGGTATTGCGACAAGAACAATTCTATGCTGCAACGAAAAAATGCATGTTCATGACGCATAGTGTTTTATTTCTGGGATATGTTGTATCGGAAGAAGGAATACAGGTTGACCAAAGTAAAGTCGAAGCAATTAGAGATTGGCCGCAGCCCAAGACGATAACGGAAGTTCGTAGT
Organism: Allium fistulosum; assembly: GCA_030737815.1. NCBI lineage: Eukaryota > Viridiplantae > Streptophyta > Magnoliopsida > Asparagales > Amaryllidaceae > Allium > Allium fistulosum. Next base: position 16,738,506 of record JASFAW010000014.1, read on the forward strand.
TTTCACGGGTTGGCTTCATTCTATCGAAGGTTTATACCACACTTTAGTAGTGTGATGGCACCTGTTACTGATTGCATGAAGGGTAAACAGTTTGCATGGACGGAGGAAGCCGGGGTTGCTTTTGAGCGAATCAAAGAACTTTTGACGTCTGCACCAATTCTAATATTACCAGATTTTCAGTTAGTGTTTGAACTACATACTGATGCATCCAAGGTTGGAATTGGAGGAGTGTTGAGTCAGAAGGGACGTCCAATTGCATATTTCAGTGAGAAGTTGTCTGGAGCGAAGATGAGGTATAGTACGTATGATGTGGAATTCTATGCTGTTGTACAATCTATTAAACACTGGAGACACTATCTATTTCAAAAGGAGTTTGTTATGTATACTGATCATGAAGCATTGAAGCATTTGCAAGGGCAAGACAAGATTTCAGCGAGACATGCATCGTGGATCGCATATCTGCAACAATTTACATTTGTTGTGAAACACAAGTCGGGAGTGACGAATCTCATGTTGCGGATGCGTTGAGTAGAAGAAATCACTTGTTAACTACATTGAAGGTTGAAGTGACGGGGTTTGAAATATTGCCAGAATTATTTACCGATGATCCTTACTTTGCAAAGTTTGTTGATAAAGTCAAGGAGGGAGAGACGGATGAGTTCGTGATGGTAGAAGGTTTTCTTTTTAAAGGAAATCGATTGTGCATACCGGAGGGTAGTCTGAGAATGAAGATTATCAAGGAGTTACACGAAGAGGGACATGTTGGGAGAGACCGTACATTACAGTTGATTTCACAATCCTACTTTTGGCCATCAATGAGGAAAGAGGTATAGAAGTTTGTGGAGCGATGTCATATATGTCAAGTTTCGAAAGGAACTGCGACTAATGCTGGTTTATATATGTCGTTACCGGTACCAACTAAACCATGGGTTGATGTGAGTATGGACTTTGTTTTGGGTTTACCTCGAACTCAACGGGGAAACGATTCCATTTATGTGGTGGTTGATCGATTTTCGAAAATGGCACATTTTATTGCTTGTAAGAAGACGGCGGATGCTGTTCATGTTGCTCAATTGTTTTTCAAGGAGATCTATCGACTTCATGGATTGCCAGAATCTATTGTGTCGGATAGAGATACTCGATTTCTAAGTCACTTTTGGTTAAGTTTGTGGAAAATGGTAGGAACGAAGCTGAAATTTAGTAGTGCTTATCATCCGCAGACGGATGGACAGACCGAGGTTGTGAACAGATCATTGGGAAATTTGCTGAGGTGTCTTGTTCAAGATAATTTGAAGAGTTGGGATGTGAAGTTATGCCAGGCAGAATTTGCTCATAATCATGCTGTGAATCGAAGTACTGGGTTCAGTCCATTTCAGATAGTATATTCAAGTTTACCAAAGGGACCATTGGATTTAACGGTAGTGACACAATCAAAGAAGACAGTTAAGAAAGCTGCTGATTTTGTTGAAGGGTTGACGGAATGTCATAAAATCGTTCAGGAACGATTGGAGAAAGAAAATGAGAAGTATAAACAATCTGTAGATTTGAAACGACGAAATGTTGAGTTTAATGAAGGAGATATGGTTTATGCAGTGTTAACAAAAGATCGTTTTCCAGTAGGCGCTTATAACAAGTTGAAAGCCAGGAAAATTGGTCCGGTGGAAGTTGTGAAACGAATCAATGAAAATGCTTATAAATTGAAGCTGCCAGATGATGTGTATACGTCTGACGTATTCAATGTTAAGCATCTCATACCATATCATGGGGATGAGTTTGTCGGAGATGAAGAGAGCACAAATTCGAGGTCGAATTTTTCTCAACCTGGGGAGGATGATGCAGGCCAAGCTATAATTTTCCAAGGCTTAAGTCATGACCGACTTAATATAGTTCAAGGTATAAGTCGTGACCGACTTATTAAAATTAAAGGCATAAGTCGTCCACAACTCAAAGGAGCGCCACGAGATAACAAAGGCAATGCGCGAGTTAATGTAGCGGCATTGAGTCGTCTTCGATCTAACGGCTCTGATGAAAAAGAGCTACGACTCAACTGGGGAGAAGCCCTAACTCGTAACCGACCTAATGAAATGATAAGTCGTGACCGACTTAGTATAACTCGGCAACGACTTAGCGAAGACTGGCGAGTTAACGAGTTTCTTAAGTCGCCTGAACGACCTACTAAGTTACACAGTGAAAAGGCGGAACAAATTGGTGAAGTGAAAGGTCGTGTGCGACCTAACGAGCCAAGTGATAAGTCGGAGATGAGTTACACCCTAAAGAAGACCTACCATAAGTCGCTGAAGTTTAACTCGTGAAATCCTTAAGTCGTAAGTCGCGGGAAGATGGAAACCATTGATTCTTCTGCCGAGTTAATCCCTACCATTGAGTTTTTTAAACCACTGATCTGAGACGCGCATGTTTTTAAGTCGCGGAAGACTTGTTGCCGTTGATTTCTATTGCCGAGTTAATCTCTGCCACTGATGGAAGCTGGAGCTGATGATAAGTCGTTACCGACCTATATTAAGTCGTAGGTCGCAACTTTTATAGGTTGTATGTCGTCCGCTTGTATTTTTGTCGGTGTCTGTTAAGTCGCTGAAGGCCTGTAAAGAGTTGTAACTGTTGAGTCGGAGTCTTTGTTAAGTCGTACGTCTTGTTCTGGTAAGTCGTAGGTCGGAAGCTATAACTCGGAACCGACTTAGGACTTGATGTATTTTGTTGTTTTTTTGTGTGAGTTGTAAAACGCCTATAAATAGGCCGGGTCTATCATTTGTAAATGGTTGTTGAATATTGAATAAAATTCTCTTTTGTTAGCTTTGTGCTTTCAATTTCAATTGGTAGTCGAGTGTATCTCCTATCTCCACTTACGTCATTCGAGTGCGCTCGAATCATTGTTTGTTGAAGCCGATTCACGGTATCTTGTGCGCAAGATCAACGTCGAAGAATCGTAGATCTCTTTCCCGGTATCTTCGGATCAACGAGTCAGAGATAGCTAGAATTCGGTATCTTCGGATCAACGAATTCAGGCATCGCAGTATTCATCAATCCACTGATTGCTACATTCATCGTATTATCTTGTTTTTGTAATATCCGCTGCGTCACACTGATAGCTTTATCACTAATGTTGAAAGAGAGGAAGACTTGCCTGGAAGAGAAAATGAGCCGCCATGAAAAGATAAGTTTGCAAGGTTTTCGCCGTGTGTTTAGGGCATTGTTTGTGGGTATGCACATTTCTGTTTGTAGGTCGTTGTTGGGCTGTTACTTATGTAAATAGAGTTTGTAATGATTTTATCATTAGCAATAAAATGTTTGACCATTCTTCAAAAAAAATATGCATAATTTTTAAAAAAGGGCATTCACGTTCAAAATAGGAAAAGTAATTAATATCAAACCGAGGCAGTGTAAACCTATTACATTAATTTATAAAAAACATAGTTCTCGGTAACCTAATTTCAAATAAGCAGTAGTTAATACTAAATAGGGGTAATTTCAAACTCATTTGATTCAGATGTTTTGAAATATTCCTGTAATTTCAATTTCAAACTCATTACATCAATGTATAGAAAATGATAATAAATACAATTAATAAAGGCCTGCATTTACTTTGCAAAAACTTCAAGTTCTTCCATGAACTGACATGTTGGATTATTGTTCTATGATCATCTCATTTCCTAAACGTACACTACCGTGTGCGTAGCACAGATTCAAACTTTTTGCTAGCCTGAAAGGGAAAATCTAGCTTGTTATCATTGTCCAAAGAACATTGAGCTACAAAGTAATAAGCCATGATGGGTACATGTTTTAAAGTATACAAATTGCATCATTAACCATTGCAACTACAATCAGACATCAACTAGTATTGTAAATCAATGCATTATCGCTTATTGGTTGATGAAAAATTTAGTTTCTCTTTATTTATTCATAATATATGAATAAATGAAGAAATGTAGGTAGTAGCAATGTACCTATCAAGGAAATTGTCCATGCACCAAAATGTTAAGAACATTTAGTTTAGTTGTTTGCAAAAAATACGTATACAAAATCTTAATTTTCACACCCAGACAAAATAACCAATAATAATGTATATCAAATTTATTTTTATATCACATAATAAATAAATTACATTAAGAATATTTTTCAATCTTTTAGAATTTAGCATGCGCAGCATTATCTTAGCTGAGCTTGTTCAGTTACCAGCTAGCGATTGGCTACATTGATTTAAAAATAAAATCAAAATCCAGTTCACTTGGATAAATCACAAAAAAATTGCTCAAGTTTGCTATTACAATTAGAATAATGGATTCAAAAATCATAATCAATATTTAAAATTTTAAAATGTATTGCTCGCATAAAAATAATTATTTTTTGAGAAAAGATTACATAAATAACAAAATGGATCTATTAATGGGTTCATAAATTAGACTAAATGGCAAGATGATAGTATCAAACAATACGTTAAGAAATTACAGATTCATAAAAAACAAAATTGGACCTAAAATACATACGAGAACAATAATAAGTTCATCCTAAAAACACACACAAACATACATACATACACCAACACATACAAAAGAGATTGAAATAAAATACTTTTTAATAAACAATTACTAAATGGTATTAGAATAGAATTACCACCTCTACAAATCTCAACAATGCATCAACCTTTATAATGTTTAATCTTTTATCCTATTTTATGCATATTTGCATTTGTGTAAAGTTCTTATTGATTTAAATAATATGAATCTATAAGAGTCATGATGACCTATAGAAAATTACCTTTCTCCAAGAAAAATTCGTGAGAAAAATAAATCAGACTTCAACCTTTTATAAGAACCAAAATAACATTATGATTTAAATGTGCCAGATTACTTTCATCTGGTGCACAAATGCATTATCGAAACAAAAATTTATGAATGAACTTGGTATAACTGAAACTATTTAGTTGAGCTTTGTAGAACACAGAAATTCAATATTAAGTATGTAAGTAGAAAAGTTCAAACTTCAACTTTTTATAACAACCAAAACAACATTATGTTTGAGGAAATTATTAACCATTAATCATTGTTTTTTACTTCATTTCTTCATAGGGTGCAAGTATAAGCTAATTTATAGTATAATTACATTTTTAGCATAGTACAAATTATAGCCATTTTTTAATGTAAGTTCATTGATAATCATCTATACCTGAACGGAGAGCAATTTGACAGCTGGTGACGCGTCCAGTTTGAGAGCTTTAGGTTGATTACTTGAACGAAATAAAAAAACACTTGAATTTAAATTCAAACGAAAATCAAAAATCCAGTTGCAATTTGAGATTAAAATAAATGTACCTTGCGGAGGTGTTGCTGGAACAAGGCGGTGGCGGAGGGGGCGATAACCCTAGAACGAATAACAAGATAGAAAGGGATTACCCTAGAACGATAACAAGGCAGAGGGGCGCTAGAGGTGGTGGGGGAGATTATGGAGGGGATGAAAACCCTAGAAAGAAATTTTGATTTACAGATCACAATGAATGTAGAAAAGATAGAAGCATGAGAAATGGGATGAGTAAAAATAATAGGTAAAATGACAATCCTATCCATACCACTTTTACCTATTTATGAGATTACCATATTTGATAACAGAAATAACCATTGCAAAGGCTTGTAATGGAAATATCCATTAGATATTTGTAACGGTTACAACTGTTACAAATTGAAACGAAAAAAGTGTTACAAAAGTGCATGTTTGGTGTAGTGAAAGAAATCAGAAACAAAGAGTGATATCGATGTGTTTACAGCTTCTGGCTCTTTTAGAAAGAGCAACTTATGACTTTGATTCTACCGCATCCTATCATGTGCACCTGAAAAGAACTATTTCTTTACATACCATGAGATTGATGTAGGAGAAATTCTAATGGTTAATGATACATCTTGTCGTATGGTTGGCATTGGTAGTGTAAAGGTCAGAATGTTTGACGGTGTTATTCGTACTACCACTGATGTTAGACATGTACCTGATTTGAGAAGGACCTAGATTTTTATTGGGGCTTTGAGTAGGCTTGGATTGAAGATTGCAGTTGAAGGAGAGAAAATGAATATATCAAAGGGTTCCATGATTATTACGAAAGGAATAAGGGTAGGAAATCTTTATTTATTGAAAGGCACTACTATAGTTGGTGAATTAGCTTCTATTACTTCAATTGATTCATATTTTTCAAGATTGTGGCATCTACGTACGGGACATATTGGAGAACATAGTTTGGATGAATTGAGAAAGCGAGGTTTGATTGATGATGTTCAGCATTCAAAGATTGGATTTTGTGAAGAATGTGTTCTTGGTAAGAAGACAAAGATTTCTTTTGGCACTGGTGAGCATAAAGAAAAAGCTATTATAAAGTATGTTTGTATTCATCTTAGGGGACCTTCACCTTGCCATTCCTTGGATGGAGCCAGATACTTCATTTCATTTATAGACTATTTCGCTCATAAAGTATGAGTATACTTTCTACAATCTAAAAGTGAAACCTTTGCTAGGTTTCGACAGTGGAAATCTATGGTTGAGAAGAAGTAAGGGAAGAAGTTGAAAGTTCTCTGTTCAGATAATGATGGTGAATTTGTATCATGGAAATTCATCGTCTTTCGTGAGTTTGAAGACAATAAGAGGCATCACACCATACCTTGTGACCCTCAGTTTAATTGAGTTGCTGAAGAAATGAATCAGACATTATTGGAGAGAACTCATTGCCTCAGATTGGTTGCTAAGTTGAAGAAGAGATTCTGGGCAGAAGCTTTATCTATGGCGACTTTCCTCATCAATCACACACCTTCTAATATCACAGATATAAAGATCCCTGAAGAAGTATGGAAATGAGAGCCTGTTAGCTATTCATTTCTCATAGTGTACTTTCTAGGTTATAGAAGAGGAGTGATGGGATATAGGGTGTGGTGTCCTATCAGCAAGAAGATTATTATCCACAGGCATGTGACTTTTAATGTGAAATCTATATTGAAGGTGGAGCCTTCCTTATTCGATGATAGTGTGAGGACAAATTTAGAATACCAAACACAAAGCAAGTCATCTTTAGATTCTTTCCCTAGAGGTTCAGATGGTGTTTCCGATGGCACCATGGTTGATGAGGATAGTACAGATGTTGGCACGGATGATTTGACTCAAGGTGGAGTTGATTTAGAGACTTATCCTATTAAATAGAGAAGAAATCCTAAGTGGCTTGAGGATTTTGTTGGATTGGGTATCGAAGACATCGACTTCGATGACATGGAAACATATGCATTGAATGTTGTCCAAGATGAGCATGATGATTATAGAGAAGCTATTGCATCAGTTGACAGTTCCAGTTGGTTAGTTGCTATGGAGGAGGTGATTGAATCTTTGTAGAAAAATCATACTTGGGATTTGGTGCCTCTTCCCACCAACAAGAGAGAAATTAGATCTAAACAGATCTATAGAGTGAAGGACAACGATAATGGTGATCTCAGATACAAAGCAAGGTTGGTAGCAAATGGGTATGTTTAGAAGAAAGGGGTAGAGTATCATGATATCTTTGCCCCAGTTGGAAGGCAGACATCCATTCATATTATTTTGGCATTAGTTTCTCATTATGATATGGAACTTAAGCAACTAGATGTCAAATCTACATTCTTGCATGATGATCTGGATGAGGAGATTTATTTGCATCAGTTGGAGGGGTTCATTGATAGTTGCAGGCCAGATTATGTTTGTAAAATTAACAAGTCTCTATATGGACTGAAGCAGTCTCCTAGACTATGATATAAGAGGTTTGATAAGTTTATGCCTTCATAGGGTTGCTCTGGAAGCTTCGAAGACTAGTGTGTTTATTTCAAGAGGTGTGATGGGGAGATAATATATTTTTTGTTATATGTTGATGACATGTTGATTGCATTTCGAATTATGGTCAGAATTACAAAATTGAAAGTGGAGCTCAGTAAAGAGTTTGATATGGATGATTTGGGAAAAGCAAAAAGAATTTTTGGAATGGAGATATTCAGAGATAGGAAAAGAAGAGAGTTAAGACTCACTTAGGTGCAGTACATTGAGAAAGTCCTCGCTTGATTTGGTATAGAGAAAGCTAAACCAGTTGGCGCTCCATTAAGCTCTCACTTTAAGTTATCAAAAGACTTATCTCCTTCATCGGATGAAGACAAGAGGTATATGGCTGATATATCTTATCATAGTGCTATTGGTAGTCATGTATGTTATGGTGTGCACGAGACTAGATTTGGCTCATGCAGTGAGTATTGTGAGTCGATAAATGTCTAACCCAAGCAAAGAGCATTGGCAAGTAGTGAAATGGATACTTAGATATCTTCGTGGCATTCCTTTAGTTGGATTATTATATGGTGGAGTAGGAGGCGATATCTCTCTTAGAGACTGCTATGATTCAGATTATGTTAGGGATAGAGACGCATAGAAGTCGATGTCGGACTATGTTATTACACTTGGCATAGGCTTGATTTCGTGGAGATCAAAATTGCAGTCTATAATAGCTTTGTCGACTACCGAGGCCGAGTTGATATCGATTGTGGAAGGGACTAATGGGGGATAGTATTTACTTCAGCTACTGGATGACCTTTCTATGGTGCAATGGATAGTACAGCTATTTTCAAACAGTCAAAGCATGATTCATCTTGTAGTGAATAAAGCTTCTAGTTCTCGTATGAAGCACGTTGATTTTAGAGGTATCTTTCTTATGCTTGAAGAAGAATAAAGTAAGATCAAGTTGGTGAAGGTGAGTGCTATGGATAATCCTTCAGATATGCTGACAAAGTCACTTCGTAAGGCCAAGTTTGTGCATTGCTCAAACTTGATCAGTTTGATTTCAATTGCTTGAGCGCCATGGGGCGCTGACCCAACAAGCAGTTTTTATTGATTTATGAATATATTTAAATCGAGATGGAGTGTTAAATTTGGATGATTTAAACCTATTCCTAATTTAAAGAGGAGAAGATATTAACTGATTCCCTCAATTAATTAAATATGGAAAACAAATAGGAAAAATAATCAATTAATATCAAAAGATATATTAATTGATTTGAGAAATCAATTAAATAAGGATATGTATGGAAACAAACACCAATATGCTAAATTTTTGTTCAAATCAAATCAAGTAAATCTAAAAATATTTCATCCTTATTTCCATCCAGTCTTCATCCTTGCACCTATATAAATGAAGATATTTGTTCATTTTTTAATCACAAAACAAACAAGAGTGTTCTCCACAAAAATATCCTCAATAAAATCCCTATTTCTGTATCTTTTTTTAGAGTGAATGAAATTTATTGAGTGATTAATACTTTCTCATGTTGTACTCTCTCTCGAAGTGAAGAATAATAAAGGATTGTTGGGTCTCCATGAACGTAGGATACAAATCCAAACCATGTTAAATCTTCTTTGTCTCTCTTCTACCCTTTGTTTGGTTTGTGTGATATCATATTTTATTTTGAGTTTTATTGGTATTCAAATAGGAAAAAATAGATCCTAATTAAACCGCTTCCGCTCATCATTTTTTCACTAAATATTTCGAAGGTAAAATGAAAACATATCTAATTTGACCATGATGTTTGAGGTTGAAATAGATTACACTTTACCCATTATAGAAACAAATAATCTAGATTTCCTAAACCTAAGGATAATTGAAACGCAACTAATATAAAACTTTTATCGATAATGTGAAAGCTATGATACTCTTACATATGCTCTTGACAAAATTGAATTGATCCAAATTTCTCATTGTTTATTTGAGTATGAAATATGATATACGCTTGAAGTGAGTTGTAAATAAACATCTCAGGTCAAAGAAACATGCCTTGCTTTATTGAGTAATGAGTATGAATTTTTCATGATGCTAAAGGAAGAAAGCATCAAAGAGATGTGTGGTTTCCTTTTGGTTTTGGTGTATAATTCTAAAGCTTTCAAAAATGTTATACTATGAAGTTGAATTGGTTAGAAAAAACAATGAGAATGCTTTCGAAAATTTTCGAGGTGAATTTGATGGCAACCAAAGAATCAAAAGATTTTAACAAGTAAATCATGGAGGAGTTGATTGGAAATCTCATTATATGTGAAATGGAACTTAAAGCTAGGGAATATTATTATAGTTTAGATTCGAAAGTCTATTTCTTCAAAAAAAAATCCTTGATAGTGATTGTGAAGTCGATCCCATAACCGAATTTGCAATGGTGATGAAAGGTCCTAAGAAATGGTCCAACATGAACTTCAAATCTGCAATCAAGAAATAAATTATGTTAGATATTCAAAGAATTATGACAAAGAAGTCATTTGCTATAAATGCAAAACGATAGGTCACATTCAACCCAATTGTCATCGACTCAAAAAGAAAATGAAACAATATGATAAAAAGCTTTTTCAGCAACATAGAATGGCGATGAAGGAGAAGAATGCAATGAGAGTTATGAATAAACAAATTTTTTGTAACAACCCTATTTTCAACGTCGTGATAATAAATAATTTAATTAAAATAAACGTTTGAATTTGATTTTAGTAATAATTTTCTGTGAAAATAAATTTTTACGTAAATAAATCCTATTTAATAAGAGATGTTGTTTTAATAAATTGAATTAAATTGATAAATCCTTTTCTGATAATATATTGGAATCAAATAAAATGTTTAGTTAATTATAGATATTTTAAATTGTAAATAATTTTTATATGACTGAAATAGTGGGGAAATAAATTTATTTTGTGACAATACAATGAATAATTAAATAAAAATAAACAAGGATTGAATTGAATAATATATCCCAATTATCAGAATATATTTGGCAGAATGAGGTATAAATCAAATTAACTTGGATTGGAATTGGCTTACAAATAAATTATAAGAATTATTTAAAAGGAAAAAGAAAGAAAAATTAATTTTTATAAAGAAAGCCCAATACAATTAAGCCCATTTAAAACTCTTCCTTTGTTTTTCTAGAAGCCCATCTCTTCTACTTTTAATACAAACCCGTATCCCCCTTTTCATCCTAAGCCCTAAATTAATTTGTGTTTTAAAAAAGGAAAAAAACCGCGATCAATCCTTCCAATTAACTCGAAGGTAACACGAATGGGTGAGACCGCGACTACGATGGCAGCGACCGACGTTATGATATCGCAACAAGACACCCAAACCTAGCGATGTCGTCGTCACAAGGAGGGGGATGATTCGTGCATGCACGTGCGTTCAAGCGATGGAGGCGGCGACCAGTTCTGGGAGCGTGACTTTGATGGTCGTTGGCGTGTGATCTTGATTGGCTATTTGAAAAGTGATTGGGTTTAGCTATTGTTGGATGGTTGTTGCAATAATTGGTAGCGTCTTTGTAACGACCCGTACTTTTAACACTTTTAAAATACGAATTAAAATGAAAATTTTGGATAAAAATCCGAAGGAAATAAAATTTTGTGTTGTTAAATGCGAATTACAAGTTAAAATACAAAACTGAATTCTGAAGTAACTTATTTGTAAAATAAATATGGATGTTAACTTGTAGTGAATGTAAATAATGAATTGAATTTGATTGTAAACCAAATTGGTTATGATTGTAAACAGAGAATAAATAAAATGGTAGATTTAATAATGGAAGTTTATGTTATTGAAACTAATATAAATAAATGTAACTTAATATTACAGTTGATTGAAAGCAGATAATAACTGAAACTGTAATTCGATAAAGATGTCAACTTGTAATTGAACGTAAGTAAAGATTTGAATTTAAATGTAACAAGTAATGGAATTGAATCGAATTTGATTGTAAACAACGAAATAAATAAAATGTTACATTTAATATTGAAGTTATAATATGGAAATCAACGTAAATGAATGTAATTTAATATTACTGTGAATTTAAATAAGATGATAGCTGAAGAAAATGAAAGTAAATGAATTATAAACTATTGATAATAATGTATAAGTAAATGGTTGATTCAATAATGAAAGTGTAAATCGAAATAAAAGAATTCATTTGGAATTAAATAACTTGAATTTGAATTACAATATAATTGAACGTGGAATCTAATATAATCTTTTATATTGGATTTATAATGGAAAAATTGCATTATAAAAGATTGTTAATTACTGTGAAATTAAAAATGTAATTTGTGAACAATGGAAATTTGATTTAAAAGTTAATAATTTAAAATTGGGAATTTTATATTGAAATTAAACAGTCGAATAATTTATTTTTTGAATATTGGATTTAATTAGACAATTAAATCGATAATTTAATAAGTTAAATTTCAGAAATAATTGAAAATCGAGTGGAATATGATTGAAAATAATTTGTAAAATTTTATCTTATCATATTGGAGTTATAGTAATGTTATAGAACTTTTAAAATTAAATTTAAAGTTAATTTGTGAAAATTGAATATTTTAATATTTAATTATCGACTGAAAAATAGCCATTTTTCGAACAGTCTCAGAATTGAACGAAACTAGTTCCATTGGATCCGTAATAGTTTGTTATTGTCGGATTTCAATTTTCATAGCAATCGGAGTTATCGTTTGATCGTGGCAGCTCGAAACGCATCGAATTGTTTTTAATATTAATTCGGCGAGAGAAAATAGTCATTTTTCAAAAAGTCTCGGATTTCGACGAAACCAGTTTCATCGGATCCGTAATGTCATATTATTGTAAGGTTTCAAATTTCATGTCAATCAGATTTACCGTTTGTCCGGGGCGAGCCCAAACGCACAGAAATTTGATTAACCGATCCAATTTTAGATCGACCGTTTATTTCCGTAACTCGCACAGATGATCGAATTAGCTTCCGAAACCTATTCCATTGTGTTCGGAACGCGGGGTAAACCTTAGAAACGTCAGCCGGCACGCTTTGTTTGGAGTTCGGAAAATCTGGGATGAATAGTGTCGCGTATTTTTCTATAAAAGCCCCTCACTTTCTCTATTTTCCAAAAACCCTAGGGTTTCAGCCCTTAGCCGCCACTTTTAATTCAATGGCCAAAAAATTTCGAAACTTCTTCCTCATTTTCCTCTCAATCCATCAACAATTAGCAAAAGTCGTCAACTACAAAGTTGTAGAGGACGACGAGAGCTTCAAATCCATAGGGAGATGATCGAAAACGGAGCAACAGATCAACGGGAATTTGCATTTAAAGTTTTGCGTTTTTCCTCGATTTGCGTGCAGTAGAGATGGCCGAGCTCCACCCTACTCTGGCCGATGGTAGCTTCCTTGAAGGCCTTCGACGTGGTATTCCCTGATCATTCTGGAAGTCGTCGTGGAGGTCGTGAAAATTGATGGAAGAAACGACGGCCTATGGGTTTCATTTTCTGGGAGTTACGTGAGGGAGAAGAGAAGGGGGAGGGGGGACGGCCTGATCTGGTGGAAGAAAAAATGGACGGCCCAGATCTGATGAGGTTTAAAATTATAAAAGAAAATTGTAAATATTTATAATATAAATTCGTGTTAACTTCAAAAATGTATAACTTTTTCATACGAGGTCCGATTGGAACGAAACTTTTTGCGTTGCGATCGTAATGACGAGAGCTTCGAAATGAAACTGGTTTGGATGGATTTGGAGACGGTGGAAATTTGGGCTAAAGTTGGGCGTCGTCCAGTTTTAGTTCCAAACCGGAACGTCTCGGTGACAACAGAAAATCAATGTGAGTGTTTTATAACGCTCACAACGTACTGAATATCTTTATGGTAGTTAAATTTGACATTATGAAGTGATATGAATTTATTTGTCGTTGTTTGATAAAAATTTAATTGTCATATAGATTGTCGTGTGAATTCACCGTTGAAAATTTAAATTGACTGTAAATTGAAATTAGGATTTAATTGAAATCAAATTTCCCGATATTGATAACTATGAAATTGCCGTGAATTGTATTGACTATTGGATGATTTATTTCGATGGATGCTATTGGTTGATATTTAAATGTTGGATGTTTATTTGCTTATATATATCCTGTTATACATGCACATGACACTGTGATTGGTTTAAGTAATATATATTCATTCCTGACATTTAATTGAAATAACTAACCACTTGGTCATAGGTTAGAGAATTATATACGGACACCGGGTTGGTTAAATTAAATGATTTTAAAAGTTGTTTTGAAATTATTTAAATGAATTGATTTAAGAATAAAAATCCAATTTATGGAAATTGAATTATTTTGAATTGAAGCTCGAGATGTTGGAATTTGAACTTGGTAAATGAAATGGTTTAATTATTCGAAGTTTAGATTTTTAAGAAAATTTGAAATATGGCGTAAAGTTTCGAAAGTCAATTTGTTTTAAAAGATTGGACTTTTAATCGAACTCTGAATATTTCTAAGAAAATTTATATGAAATGATATTTCAAGTTTGAGTTTGGAAGTGAAAATTTATTTGAAATTGAGATTTAATTAATTTGGAATTAAATTGAAATTTAAATAAATTTGTGAATTGAACTAAATTGAAACTATTGAATTAAATTTGAAGATAAAATTGATTTGAATAGGATTTAAACTGAAATTGATTTGGAATGTAATACTTAAATGAATTCTTGAAATCCGAATATTAATCTAAGTTTATTAAATGGGAATTGTTCCAGAAATTAAGTAAACTACTTAATACGGATGTTTAATTTGAAGTATATTCTAATTTGAATACGAAATGGTTTTAAAGCGAATCTTATATTCTTATATAAATATATGAGCTGTTTTGAAATGTGAAATATTTAAAGTTTCGAAATATATTGAAAGTGAAATTGTTTATTTTGTGGTTCAAATATGTATTTGAAATTGATAATTTGAAATGGTTTATTGAGAAGCTAAATCGAGTTGAAATTAATGATTTTGAAATCGAAATGAGATATTGAGGCGAAAATGATTTTGAAATCGAAATGAGATATTGAGATGAAAGATGATTTTGAAACAGAATCTTACATCTTGAATAAATATGATGATATTTGAATGGATTTGATTTTGAAGCGAATATGATATTTTGATATCAATTATGAATCGATTTGAAATGTAAAAGAGCCACCGGGGTAATAATACGTAGTTATTAAAGAGACCGGGATCGGATATGGACATACTCTCTGTCGATACCGAAAACCACTTTAATAACTAGTATACACGGAGTGTTGATCTAGAACGAAGTGGATGGTTTTGGTGAACGTGTTGATTTGAAGAAAGAGAACGATTTTGGATGACCCCTGACATGACTAAAACAGGAGCCGCGCCGGGCCATTGAGGTTCGCCACCTCTAGCGGACACACTTCTTCGTTACCATGTCTATTACTTTTGTGATTCGATTTGGGTGCACCCCTCGATTTTGGGAGTGTTGTTTCGCGGTGTTGGGGTAGTAGCTGCTATGCCCAACATCAGTCCGGATCACGCAACTACTAGTATCCTAGTTGGTATTGCCTCATGTACCTTGTCATACTGATTATCCTATTCGCGACCACTACGATTTTGATTTGTACCTTTAGTATATGGATTGCCCTCTGGTGACTTCCGGTTTTGGGGAAACTACGGTCTTGTATATGCTCTTGGGAATATAAACTGTGTTAAGGGTGGAATGGGCCATGGCTTAACGCTATTTTAATACTTTTACTTTAATGTAGACATATTATAATAGCGTATTGTACTACATAGTAGATAGTTTAACGGATCCTTGAGAGATGGAAAATCCCATAACATCTCTTAAGTTATTGCACTCACGTTGACACTGGATAGGAGATGTCAAACTCCGTAAACATCTCTGACGCCGTCACACTCATATTTTCTTATTCGATTTGACTTACATGAGATATTTTAGTCCTGACTCGAGTGTTTTGTCTTTTCATTACGCTCGGGTCAGCCTGAGCATTTCAGATAAGGTTGAAGATCTATTTTGGAGGACGAAGACGGAGTTTGGTATTACATCATTTGTATTCTACTACCATATTATTTTTCCGCTGCATTACTATATTATCTCTTATATGTATGTAACTCTGATTTATGATGTATAATAATAATCAAATTTATTTATTTAACAGCTTCATGAACTGTTATTTTATTATTATATCTTGTTCCTTCCGCTGCAAGATTCTGAGTTTGCTTCTGTTCTTTCTTTCCTTTTCTTATTTAACCCCAATAACCATCTGCCTTTTTGAACGGTTTGAGTCGAACATGTGTGGATTATTGTCGACTTGAACGGTCAAAAATGGCGGGTCGTTACAGTCTTGTAGTGCATCTGAAAGATAGGAGCGATGATATTTAGCAACTAGCAGCGGTTGAAGGTGGAACAACGATAGTATGGCTTTATAGGGCTACGTTTTGAAAATTTAGCAAGTTTAGCGAGTTTCTAAACTCACATCTATATCTATAATATATTGTCATCTATATAATTATACCGAATAATGGTTAAATTGCACAGTTGAATTGTTTGTTGGTATACCGACTTGAATTGGATGAATTTGTGATAGTGATTGATTATATTTATTGGAACTGTCAATTTACACTCGAAACTCTATCCGTTTGCGAATTGAAATAAATACTTGTTTGTATGTCAATATGTGAATTTTATGGATGACCGGAGTTCGATAGAACTCAACTCGGGTTATGCAAGTTATATTTTATAGTGATGTTTGTTGATATATTTATAGAGTAATTTTAATCCATAATTTTATATATAGATATTTAGTTATTTTCTTATTTTTAAAAGATGTTTGAAAAGTTTTGAAAAAATTATTTAAGGGTTTTGGAAATTTATTTAAAGTTTTTTTATAAATAATTTACTAACTTTTATTCAATTAGCTATCTGTTTAATTACAAACATAATTTGAATATATTGTTATTTTATAATATATATTATAACTTATGAATTGTTTTAAAGGAAAAATACAATATATTGCTATTTCATAAAATTATATTATTAAAATATATTATTTTAAGTGATTTTTATTATAAAGGTTATTGAAATATTATTGAAAGAGTTTTCAAACCTTGAAAAAATATAGGATACTTTTTATGAAATAATAATTACAAAGTTCAAAAATGTTTTGAATAAATAAAAATCTCTATTTAGTAATATAAGAATTTAAAAAATGGTACAATTTAAAAAATGTTCTGTTTCGAATTAGTTTTGAGTATAAAGTGAAAATATTGAATTATATTATATAGTTTGAAATAAATATGATTTATTTTAAAGTATTTATATAATTATTTAAAATTAGAAACTAGTAATAGAAATTATGGAAAGACTTCTATATAGGATATTCGGTTTGTAAAGCATTCTTGAATGTTTTAAAACATATAATTAGAGTTTGGAAATGAATTTTTGGTATCTAAATCTTTATTTTGGAATTATATAAATAAAGTTAAAGTACTTTTAATATATAAAATACTTGAAAGATTTTTATTGATTTTAGAATATAAAATTGATTTAAGAAGTTTTATCTAAATTTATTAGAAAGAAAATTTCATGTTTGGTTTTAACTAATTATTTAAAAGATTACGAAATTATGAAAAATATGAAATATTTTAGGTGTTTTAAAGTGTATTTCACTAATAATATGATTACTTATGAATTATTAATGTGTGCTATATATATAAACACACACACAGATATATATATATACACACATAAATATATTTGAATATTTGTTTTCAATGTGTAAAGAAAGATTTTGTTGGACTTTATTATTAATTCATTTCTGAATTAAATTAGGATTTCTATGTACGATTTCAATATTTGCTACTTTCTCATTTTCCTATATTGATTTTGGTATCATAAAAGGTTCTCCACTGAATATTAGTGTGATTAATTGCTTTTTATGTGATTTCATAGGGTGATGACATCCTTCTATATGATTTTGTGATATTTAATTTTGCGTATCGAGGAATTAAAATAAACGGAGTTATAATATCGTATAGTATTGGAATTTTGGTGGTATTTCTCTGATTATTCTTTGGACTCGTTATATAGAATACTGAAGGAGCGAGTGTGATATGTGAGCAACAAATAAGCGGACTAGTAGCACGCAGTGGCATGGAACACCGTTGTGTTATTTGTTCGATTATTCGTTGCTCATGAATTACACTCATACGAAGATTTGTTATGTATGATAGGTCTTGCTGCGATGAGTCACGTACTTAGCCATGTGTCGACAATTATATCGAGCAGTATGTCGGGAATGTACAGAGACTTTGTGGGCATATGTATTTAACTGTGTGTTATCTGATGTACAGAGCCATGCGTCGACATGTGTATATAGACGTGTATCAGCTATTATAAATATATTTATAGTATGTGTCTACCATTGTCCGACTCCCTTTATGGTGCGGGAGTGAACCAAATTGGATAGTATCCAGCAGCTTGACTACGGTGGTCACGCCTTGGTTCTATGACACGTTTTTCTAATTTAGCTGAGACTGTGTATCAGCCTATTACCATGTGTCGGTATATGAGTTAGCCCCTTTGTGTTGCCTAGGCCAGCAGCTATTACCATTTTAGGGCGTATGTAGGGTCGTGACCAAGTCCTCGTGTAGTCAAGCACACTGATGGACATGTGTTACGATGTCTGTCGAGGTAACCAAGTCTGTAAGAGCTGTGTTGGATGAACACATGTATCGTGTTCGCCAACTACCTATGTAGTCTCCTAGAACAAGTGCGTCTATCAAATTCTCGTCTGGTTCGGGTGTTTGTGATTTATAGACATATACTTATACTTCTGCAAGAGATAAGCTATGATATACCTGATACTGTGTCCAATGTATGATCAATCACTGTATCCTTCTCAAGCATGTGTCATCGAATATATATTTCTTTGGCGTGTGTTGAATATTATCTTTCCTTGGTGTGTATCGCAAATTAACACTCATTGGTATATGTTGCCAACTATATCTCTTAGGTGTGTGTTGCCAACTATACTTTAAAGGCTTGTGTCGCCCTCTATTCATTACAGGAGTGTGTCGCTAATTATATATTTGGATATATGTTTACTTTCTTGTATATTTCAATGATTTTGACAGACCCAGGAATGTCTAATTATATCTGTTTTATACATTGTTGTGTTTGCCTTATTTTACTTGATTATTTCTTGTATACTAAGGATGATTTTATTTATGAATTATTCACACATTTGATATTATTTCCTCGATTTATTGTTTGACTTGATTTATATGGGAGATTGCATTTTTCCTACGCATGGTTTGAGGTTGATGTTATACTTGAGATTTTCGATGTGGTTTGAGATATTACAATTTTATCATTTATCTTTTACATATAATCTGACGCTTGTGTTATTGATATAATACTTGGGTTAGTCGGAGAATTTTTAGGTTAAAGGACAGAGAAACCGGCTTGTGTTTTGGGCATAAAGGAGACTAGTATTCAGTATAATATTTATCATCTTGTATTGAATTATCTCTTATATGTATATTCATGTGATGTATATTAGACCTACTTTGTATATTTAATATTATAGATCATCGCTGTGACTTTGATTATATGTTCTTTGTTATTTACTGTATATATTATATATTGTTCTATCCTAGAGGCACACATGTTTATTGCTTTGTACCAATACTGTGTACGTTTTTTGGTGAATTATTTTCAATTTTTTAAGTATGTATCAGTGTTAACCTAAAGGAATATTCATTTTATGTACCCCCCTATTGCCTCATTCTCCATATTAGTTGACAGTATTACTTAGTAAAACTCTTGGAAGGTATGAGTATAGAGGTGGGGTGTTTACATTTGTGGTTGATGGGACATTATAACGACCCTGGATTTTAATTAAATTTAAATTGATAATTAATTGAATTTTTTAATAAAAATTGTTAAATTAATTGTAAATTAATGCGAGTTTCCCCGAGTTCAAATAAATTCTGTATAAATCATTTAAATTTAAAATATTGTATATATATGTATATATGTGTATATATGTATATGGGCATATATGAGTAAATTTGAATTTATATATATATATACATACATTGAAATTGAATTTAAATCTTAAATAAATAGTTTAAATATTAAATATAAAAAATTTAGACTTTGACACAAGAAAGAAAATAAATAAATGATTTAAATTTAGAATTAATGGTTAATATATAAAATAAATACAAGACAATAAATAAAAGAAAAGAAACAAAACAAATACATATTCATGAACCACTTGCCAAATGAAGAAACAAACATATACATTCAAAAAGAAAAACAAATATATATAGATAGGCACAAGCTTGCAAGGGAAGCCACCAAATATCTTCATACATGTATCAGCCGAAATGAAGAAAAATTATATAAAAATGGTACAAGGCAATTAATGCAAGCCACCAAACGAATATCTATCAGCCTCCAACTTGAAATAAAAATCTCTAGCCAAAGTATAAACAAAATATTTCCAGTACATAACAAATTATATCAACCTGTGAACTTACTTTCATATATATCATCTTCATCTTAGTTCGTTCCATTCCAAGCTATGAAAACTGAAAGTAAAAATATCATTTAAACTTAAACAAAAGCTCAACTCAAAACAACAATTTAATTTAAGATAAATCAGAGAATCAAAGGAAAAGGAAGCTTAAGCTAAAAGTTCAAACCTGTTTCAACATAAAGAAGAAGTGCTCTGTTCATCTTCACAAAAAACACTGTGAGTAACATCACTTTAAAACAATTTAAAAGTATAATCCTGTTGCACTTATGTATGTGAATAAGTATGTTTATGTCTATATACATATATGAATGCTCTGTGAATGATGAAGAGCATTTGTGTGTAGGCTGTAAATTACCTATGTTCTCTGTTTTGAGTTCTCAACACAAGATTTTGATTTAAAAAACCATCTCTGCTTGATCTACTCACTGACAGAACATGGAATATAAACAAAAGATGTTTGTTTGATTATAAACTAAGTTTTAAAAATCAATTTAAGTTAAAATAACTTGTTAAAGCCTTTAGAAATTAAAGAACTTAGCAAAGACTTTATATAAGTAAAAATTTAAATTTCTTAGTTTACAATTTCAGGCATATAAACTGAATTCATATACTTTAATATGATTTTTAAAGTAAAAATCATAACTTTTAGAGCTAGGATTTGAGAGCAGTTCGAGATTTTTCGAACTTCATCGTTTTGGCGAATTTCGATGATCTCGATGATGAAGGAGGTCGGGGTTCTCTGAGATGGTAGTGGAGTGTACGGGGGTTGCAGGAAAAATGAAGCGGTGGTGTGTAGTTGATCGTGGAGGCGGCGGAAAGCTCTCGAAGTCTGGTAACCTAGTTTCGGTGAGGTCGAAATTTTCGATTCGTTCGTAGTCTATATTTGATCGAGTGTGACGAGGATTTGGGAAATGGAAGCTTGGATGGAGACGAAGGTTTGGCCAGAGTTTTAGACTCTCTGGTGGTCGAGGTTGCGGGGACGAGGAGTTTTTCGATGATGGTGATTTGGTTCCAGTTTTTGGGTTTTGATTGTTCGATTTTGACTTCGAGACGATGGTGAAGTTCTGATAGTCAGATGAGGGTGCTTGGATGATCGTTGACTTGCTCGAAGATTTGGTGATGACCGGAGGTGGTCAGGGCCACCGTGCATGTGCACGGTGCACTTGTCTGGTGGTCTGGGTATTTGGTTTGTTTGCTTGGGAATGGAGGCAGGGTAGTACACAAGATTATCTTGTGTAACTCGAATATTTGCTCGAAGCATGTGGGTGTCAGACTCGAAGCAAGAATGGAAGTGCTCGGGTATAATCTTGTCTCAGGTTTTAAAACCTGTTTTAATTTCTGGTATTTAAACTAAATTTTAAATTTTTAAATCAAGGGTTAAAATGAATTTTAAATCCAGGTGCAAATATGGATTCAAGTTTGATTTGGAACTTAGTTTGAAAACAAATAAAGTTTTAAATTTAAATTTGTTTAATAACTTAAAAATGTCAAGTATTGAAAGAATTTGAAAATTTAAAATAAAGTTTAAATTGTAAAGGAAAGATTTAAACAGGTTAAATCAAAAATTTAAACCTGGATCTTAAATTAGATCTTGAATTCCAGATTTTGAGATAAATAAGTTTATAAATTTAAATCTTTAAAGATGAATTTATATGTTAAAGTGTATTTTTAATATGTGAATTTAAAAAGAATTTGATCTTAACTCTTAAAATTTCTTTTATAATAAGAATATTACTTTAACATGAGAATCTAAAGGTTTTAAAATTTGGTTTTAAACTTTATTAAAAATCAATTGGTATTTATTTTAAATTTTGAATTCAAAATGAATTTAAGTTAAAGGTTAATTAACTAATGAAAATAATTAAGATTAATCATTTAGTTAAAAGAAATTAATTAATGATTAGAGTTAATTAAGTAGTAGGGGTAATTACTTATGATGATTAATTAAGGATAATTAATCAAATGGAGATTAATTTAATTAATATGATTAATTAAGAATAATTTAATTAATTAAGGTGATTGATTAATTAATTTATATCAAATGATTTGTATTTAATAATTAATCAGGATTAGATAACTAATTCATAAGTAATTAATTTAATTGGAAATAAATTGAATTAATTAGGATTAAACAATTAATTAATCCTGCTTATAAATGATTATTGAATGTTTGACCTTACTTGTGAATTGTTTGATATCCCTGTGATGTGATGCTATGTAATATGAAATGCTATGTGTTGAGCTGTTATATTTGTGATGTAATTTATTATCCGTGATATATATCTATCTGTGATCTGTGTATGAATAATAAGCGTTATAGTTTATACCGCTTATCAAATATATTGTTGTATTTTATCTGTGATGATTGAATGTTGTTGTACTATTGTGTTAAAACCCTGGACTACACCATACACACACAAATATGGATTTCACGAGGAAATCGATTAAGTCACAAATAATTTAAATTTAATATTTTTGAAATTGAAATTTTAATTTCAATTGATTTTGGAAATGGATTTGGGTTAAATGTTAAAGCTTTCGAAAAGGAGTTTTAAGATAAAAGTTATTTTGAATAACTTGGTAAAGCTTCCAATTTAAATAATTCAATCTAAATTTGAATTCAAAATAAGGAACTGAATTCTATATTGAAAATTTTGGTTTAAAAATGTGATACAAGTTATAAATGTGTTTATATGAATTTGAACCATTTTAAAAGTATGGTTTTGAGAATTTGAATTTAACCCAAGGACTTTAACTCGTATAAATGAATCAGATTTTCCGAAATGAAAACTGTTTGTTTTCAAATGATAAAAGCTTTCATATAAGGAATGAATTTCCAAATTTAAGTTAAAGGAATTTCAAGTTTGAATTGAAAAATGGTTTTCCAAGTTATGAGTGAATTCTTTTTGAAAGCTATAAGTTAAATCTTGATTTAAAGATTTAATGAGTTAATCCAATTGAAATGGAAATCGATTTGGAAATCTATAAATAGATCTTTGTGAAACTGGGTGAACTTTGTGAATTAAATCGAAATAGTTTTGAGAACTATGAAGAATCTTTGTGAAACTGGGTGAACTTTGTGAAATAAATCTTTTTGTGTAAAAGATTAAAATGGTAATTTGTTTAAACCATTTGAAGAAAAGTTTTGGGTAAAAAGTTGTGACTTAATTGAAATCCCAATATCCATATGTTTTAAAATATTGCGCTCATTATTCGGTTTAGCCGGGAGAGGACCATTGTGTCATATAACCCATTCCAAATAGTGATATGACGTATATGGATTGCATTTGAAGACCGATGGTGAAGACCGGGTATTTGTGAAAACGATAGGATGACCTATCGATTGTCTCTACACCGAGTGGCCCCGGTATAGAGATTCCCTAAGTGATGGGAAGTTCGATCGGGATTATGAATACCCAGATTGCAAGGGCTTCTTTGGAAGTGCCTTCGGTTCTGTTCGAACCCGGAACAGACTTGTATGGTTGTATGTTTGACACTACACTTTGAGATATAAAGCTGATTTCTTTCAAATACATTTCTGTTTGATGGCGGAGGATTTATTTTCTTAGCTAAACACCCTTCTCTGAGACGTACGAGCTCAGAGGTTATGTAGTTGAAGGTTATCAGTGATATACTCCCAATTTGGTAGTGTGGCATGCTGAGTGTTGCTGTGTGTTGATGATCATTTGTTGATCAAAGCATGGCTTTTGTGAAAAAGCGTAGCTTTGTGGACGAGACTGCATCGAGCCTCACAAACCGGAAATGGTCGAAACATGAAAGATGCGGCAAGGTTATGAGGGTCGCTCCCTTTAGGGTATGTCATTTCCTTCTGGAAAAAGGTGATAACGGTATGGAGCCCAGATATTTACCTATGTGGTTGCTCCAATCTCATTTACTATGTGATTGTTGCTGTGTGATCGAGGCCTCGGATAAAGGTCCCAAAGGACCGGGGGGTGGCATTCTCGAATAGTAGTTACCTAGTGACAGTGGTAACCCGACCTTGTGTTGGCAGAGATCCGGGTAGGTTCTCGGGACGTCCCTCCAGAGGCGTACCCATTGCCAGTAGGAAGTTCCTTAGCCTGACCATTTGTTGGAAATCCAAAGACACAATACGAGCCCTGTACGGTTTTAGTTGTATAACCTGCTATGGAATGTGGCGGTAACCTGCTATTGAACATAGTAGCTATAGTAGGCATAGTTCGGAATGTCTATGCTGGCTAAGATTAATATTATACTTTCGAAAGGTTTTCCTACACTATGCACTAGTAATAATATCAAAAGAGTTTTGTTTGCGTAGTAAGCATGTTTGACTATCATAAGAAGAAATCTCCTCCAATTCTGCGTTTGCATTGTGTGTGTGGCGAGATGTCTTATGGTAGTTTCATTTTCCAAAAGCATTGCGGATTTCAATGTTTAAAATTCTTATGTTGTTTGTTTTAAAGATAAACTGTTTTTGTTACTCACACCAGTCCCATGACTGACTCGAAGTTTATTGTTCCCTTCCTAAACTTTGGGTGCCCACAATTTTCCACACGGGCAGTCTAGAGTTGGGTTTCTTTTCAGATAGTCGGGTTTAGTAGATTATCTGGAGCTAGTTCAGTTTTTGGAGTTCACACACGACCGATGTTGCTTATCTTGGTGCAACGTGATAGTGGTTGGAGCTTGGCATTGAAGTTGTTGGATTCATACTCTTTTTCAGATCATTTGGAGTTATCAGTTCTGTTGTTTCCGCTGTAACATTATTATTGATCTCTGATATTGTTGTATCATATTGATATCATTGTTATATATCATTCTAGATATTGTATTCATTGGAGTTGTATATGATATCATTTATTTATTTCTTCCGCTGTGTTGTTATACTTACTGTGTTATAAGCTCCGGCGAGCCAGATTCGGCGTTTGAATCTGCGGCATTCAAGTACAAGTGAAGTACGGGTGTCGATTTTCGAAGGCCGAGTCAGGATCGTTATAAGTGGTATCAGAGCTGAAGGTTGAACTTTAGCTAAGGAGTATAACACATTAAGTAGCTCATTAGAGATAGGGTGAAGTATACCCTATAATGAGTATCTCTAAGATATCTGTCTGTATACCTCAGTAAATTCTCTTACTATCCACTGATAGGAAGTATGAGTGCAAGAAGAGGATGAGATAGGGGATAGGGAAATACGACTATAAATGGTCAATGCTCTGTAACAACAAGGAAACAATCTTTTCTCTATCAATCTCTTTTGTTCGTCATCTTTTCTCAATTCATTGATAGTTCCTGGTAGATCCAGGAAGAAGATTTGATATATTTGTATGGGACATAAACTCCAAATAGGTCAGAATTGTTTGTTTGGATGAATTGGTTGCTTTGGTTGCTATGGTTGGTAGGTATAATTTGGTTTCTAAACTAAAAGTTTTGAAATTGTATCCATATATCTGTCTATTTTTGGATCCGGATATGTTCTACGAATGGTTAGTTATCCTTCGAACTAACCGATGCCTCTGTATATTTCATAGATCTGGATAACCCGAGTATCTTGTGAAGTGTTAAAACAGATTTGTTCTTGTATCTATTGTTGATATTCTGATTTGGTAAGCAAAATGCAGAATAGATATTCAGTTGATTTGATGAAATATTCTTCATCTATCTTTATGTCTCCTTGGCAAATTTCGAGGACGAAATTCTTTTAAGGGGAAGGTTGTAACGACCCTGGATTTTAATTAAATTTAAATTGATAATTAATTGAATTTTTGAATAAAAATTGTTAAATTAATTGTAAATGGATGCGAGTTTCCCCGAGTTCAAATAAATTCTGTATAAATCATTTAAATTTAAAATATTGTATATATATGTATATATGTGAATATATATGTATATGGGTATATATGAGTAAATTTGAATTTATATATATATATATACATACATACATTGAAATTGAATTTAAATCTTAAATAAATAGTTTAAATATTAAATATAAAAATTTTAGACTTTGACACAAGAAAGAAAATAAATAAATGATTTAAATTTAGAATTGATGGTTAATATATAAAATAAATACAAGACAATAAATAAAAGAAAAGAAACAAAACAAATACATATTCATGAACCACTTGCCAAATGAAGAAACAAACATATACATTCAAAAAGAAAAACAAATATATATAGATAGGCACAAGCTTGCAAGGGAAGCCACCAAATATCTTCATACATGTATCAGCCAAAATGAAGAAAAATTATATGAAAATGGTACAAGGCAATTAATGCAAGCCACCAAACGAATATCTATCAGCCTCCAACTTGAAATAAAAATCTCTGGCCAAAGTATAAACAAATATTTCCAGTACATAACAAATTATATCAACATGTGAACTTACTTTCATATATATCATCTTCATCTTAGTTCGTTCCTTCCAACCTATGAAAACTGAAAGTAAAAATATCATTTAAACTTAAACAAAAGCTCAACTCAAACAACAATTTAATTCAAGATAAATCAGAGAATCAAAGGAAAAGGAAGCTTCAGCTAAAAGTTCAAATCTGTTTCAACATAAAGAAGAAGTGCTCTGTTCATCTTCACAAAAAACACTGTGAGTAACATCACTTTAAAACAATTTAAAAGTATAATCCTGTTGCACTTATGTATGTGAATAAGTATGTTTATGTCTATATACATATATGAATGCTCTGTGAATGATGAAGAGCATTTGTGTGTAGGCTGTTAATTACCTATGTTCTCTGTTTTTTGTTCTCAACACGAGATTTTTATTTTAAAAAAACCATCTCCGCTTGATCTACTCACTGACAGAACATAGAATATAAACAAAAGATGTTTGTTTGATTATAAAATAAGTTTTAAAAATCAATTTAAGTTAAAATAACTTGTTAAAGCCTCTAGAAATCAAAGAACTTAGCAAAGACTTTATATAAGTAAAAATTTAAATTTCTTAGTTTACAATTTCAGGCATATAAACTGAATTCGTATACTTTAATATGATTTTTAAAGTAAAAATCATAACTTTTAGAGCTAGGATTTGAGAGCAGTTCGAGTTTGTTCGAACTTCATCGTTTTGGCGAATTCTGATGATCTCGATGATGAAGGAGGTCGGGTTTCTCTGAGATGGTAGTGGAGTGTACGGGGGTTGCAGGAAAATGAAGCGGTGGTGTGTAGTTGATCGTGGCGGCGGCGGGAAGCTCTCGAAGTCTGGTAACCTAGTTTCGGCGAGGTCGAAATTTTTGATTCGTTCGTCGTCTATAGTTGATCGAGTGTGACGAGGATTTGGGAAATGGAAGCTTGGATGGAGACGAAGGTTTGGCCGGAGTTTTAGACTCTCTGGTGGTCGAGGTTGCGGGGACGAGGAGTTTTTCGATGATGGTGATTTGGTTCCAGTTTTTGGGTTTTGATTGTTTGATTTTGACTTCGAGACGATGGTGAAGTTCTGATGGTCAGATGAGGGTGCTTGGATGATCGTTGACTTGCTCGATGATTTGGTGATGACCGGAGGTGGTCAGGGCCACCGTGCATGTGCACGGTGCACTTGTCTGGTGGTCTGGGTATTTGGTTTGTTTGCCTGGGAATGGAGGCAGGGTAGTACACGAGATTGTCTTGTGTAACTCGAATATTTGCTCGAAGCATGTGGGTGTCGGACTCGAAGCAAGAATGGAAGTGCTCGGGTATAATCTTGTCTCAGGTTTTAAAACCTGTTTTAATTTCTGGTATTTAAACTAAATTTTAAAATTTTAAATCAAGGGTTAAAATGAATTTTAAATCCAAGTGAAAATATGGATTCAAGTTTGATTTGGAACTTAGTTTGAAAACAAATAAAGTTTTAAATTTAAATTTGTTTAATAACTTAAAAATGTCAAGTATTGAAAGAATTCGAAAATTTAAAATAAAGTTTAAATTGTAAAGGAAAGATTTAAACAAGTTAAATCAAAAATTTAAACCTGGATCTTAAATCTGATCTTGAATTCCAGATTTTGAGATAAATAAGTTTATAAATTTAAATGTTTAAAGATGAATTTAAATGTTAAAGTGTATTTTTAATATGTGAATTTAAAAAGAATTTAATCTTAACTCTTAAAATTTCTTTTATAATAAGAATATTACTTTAACATGAGAATCTAAAGGTTTTAAAATTTGGTTTTAAACTTTATTAAAAATCAATTGGTATTTATTTTAAATTTTGAATTCAAAATGAATTTAAGTTAAAGGTTAATAAACTAATGAAAATAATTAAGATTAATCATTTAGTTAAAAGAAATTAATTAATGATTAGAGTTAATTAAGTAGTTAGGGTAATTACTTATTATGATTAATTAAGGATAATTAATCAAATGGAGATTAATTTAATTAATATGATTAATTAAGAATAATTTAATTAATTAAGGTGATTAATTAATTAATTTATATCAAATGATTTGTAATTAATTAATTAATCAGGATTAGATAACTAATTCATAAGTAATTAATTTAATTGGAAATAAATTGAATTAATTAGGATTAAACAATTAATTAATCCTGCTTATAAATGATTATTGAATGTTTGACCTTACTTGTGATTGTTTGATATCCCTGTGATGTGATGCTATGTAATATGAAATGCTTTGTGCTGAGCTGTTATATCTGTTATGTAATTTATTATCTGTGATATATATCTATTTGTGATCTCTGTATGAAAGATAAGCGTTATAGTTTATACCGCTTATCAAATATATTGTTGTATTTGATCTGTGATGATTGAATGTTGTTGCACTACTGTGTTAAAACCCTAGACTACACCATACACACACAAATATGGATTTCACAAGGAAATCAGTTAAGTCACAGATAATTTAAATTTAATATTTTTGAAATTGAAATTTTAATTTCAATTGATTTTTGAAATGGATTTGGGTTAAATGTTAAAGCTTTCGAAAAGGAGTTTTAAGATAAAAGTTATTTTGAATAACTTGGTAAAGCTTCCAATTTAAATAATTCAATCTGAATTTGAATTCAAAATAAGGAATTGAATTCTATATTGAAAATTTTGGTTTAAAAATGTGATACAAGTTATAAATATGTTTATATGAATTTGAACCATTTTAAAAGTATGGTTTTGAGAATTTGAATTTAACCCAAGGACTTTAACTCGTATAAATGAATCAGATTTTCCGAAATGTAAACTATTTGCTCAAATGATAGAAGCTTTCATATAACGAATGAATTTCCAAATTTAAGTTAAAGGAATTTCAAGTTTGAATTGAAAACTGGTTTTCCAAGTTATGAGTGAATTCTTTTTGAAAGCTATAAGTTAAATCTTGATTTAAAGATTTAATGAGTTAATCCAATTGAAATGGAAATCGATTTGGAAATCTATAAATAAATCTTTGTGAAACTAGGTGAACTTTGTGAATTAAATTGAAATAGTTTTGAGAATTATGAAGAATCTTTGTGAAACTAGGTGAACTTTATGAAATAAATCTTTTTGTGTAAAAGATTAAAATGGTAATTTGTTTAAACCATTTGAAGAATAGTTTTGGGTAATAAGTTGTGACTTAATTGAAATCTCAATATCCATATGTTTTAAAATATTGCGCTCATTATTCGGTTTAGCCGGGAGAGGACCTTTGTGTCATATAACCCATTCCGAATAGTGATACGACGTATATGGATTGCATTTGAAGACCGGTGGTGAAGCCCGGGTATTTGTGAAAACGATAGGATGACCTATCAATTGTCTCTGCACCGAGTGGCCCCGGTATAGAGATTCCCTAAGTGATGGGAAGTTCGATAAGGATTGTGAATACCCGGATTATAAGGGCTTCTTTGGAAGTGCCTTCGGTTATGTTCGAACCCGGAACAGACTTGTATGGTTGTATATTTGACATTATACTTTGAGATATAAAGCTGATTTCTTTCAAATACATTTCTGTTTGGTGGTGGAGGATTTATTCTCTTAGCTAAACACCCTTCTCTGAGACGTACGAGCTCAGAGGTTATGTAGTTGAAGGTTATCAGTGATATACTCCCAATTTGGTAGTGTGGAATGCTGAGTATTGCAGTGTGTTGATGATCATTTGTTGATCAAAGCATGGCTTTTGTGAAAAAGCATAGCTTTGTGGACGAGACTACATCGAGCCTCACAAACCGGAAATGGTCGAAACGGGAAAGATGCGGCAAGGTTATGAGGGTCGCTCCCTTTAGGGTATGTCATTTCCTTTTGGAAAAAGGTGATATTATGGTATGGAGCCCAGATATTTACCTGTGTGGTTGCTCCAATCTCATTTACTGTGTGATTGTTGCTGTGTGATCGAGGCCTCGGATAAAGGTCCCAAAGGACCGGGGGTGGCATACTCGAGTAGTAGTTACCTAGTGACAGAGGTAACCCGGCTTTGTATTGGCAGAGATCCGGGTAGGTTCTCGGGACGTCCCTCCAGAGGCGTACCCATTGGCAGTAGGAAGTTCCTTAGCCTGACCATTTGTTGGAAATCCAAAGAAACAATACGAGCCCTGTACGGTTTTAGTTGTATAACCTGCTATGGAATGTGGCGGTAACCTGCTATTGAACATAGTAGTTATAGTAGGCATAGTTCGGAATGTCTATGCTGGCTAAGATTAATATTATACTTTCGAAAGGTTTTCCTACACTATGCACTAGTAATAATATCAAAAGAGTTTTGTTTGCGTAGTAAGCATGTTTGACTATCATAAGAAGAACTCTCCTCCAATTCTGCGTTTGCATTGTGTGTGTGGCGGGAGGTCTTATGGTAGTTTCATTTTCCAAAAGCATTGTGGATTTCAATGTTTAAAATTCTTATGTTGTTTGTTTTAAAGATAAACTGTTTTTGTTACTCACACCAGTCCCATGACTGACTTGGAGTTTATTGTTCCCTTCCTAAACTCTGGGTGCCCACAATTTTCCACACAGGCAGTCTAGAGTTGGGTTTCTTTTCAGATAGTCAGGTTTAGTAGATTATCTGGAGCTAGTTCAGTTTTTGGAGTTCACGCACGACCGACGTTGCTTACCTTGGTGCAATGTGATGGTGGTTCGAGCTTGGCGTTGGAGTTGTTGGATTCATACTCGTTTTCAGATCATTTGGAGTTATCAGTTCTGTTGTTTCCGCTGTAACATTATTATTGGTCTCTGATATTGTTGTATCATATTGATATCATTGTTGTATATCATTCTGGATATTGTATTCATTGGAGTTGTATATGATATCATTTATTTCTTTCTTCCGCTGTGTTGTTATACTTACTGTGTTATAAGCTCCGGCGAGCCAGATTCGACGTTTGAATCTGCAGCATTCGAATACAATTGAAGTACGGGTGTCGATTTTCGAAGGCCGAGTCAGGATCGTTATAGACATTCAATCTAGGATGACAATCATAACGACTCAACTTAGGTATCATATTTTTAGTTTAGAGTATTTATTTTTATTGTTTATGAATTAACCGGAATAAATGATAGTATTAAGCTAAAAGGTAATAAAAAAAATTCACTTGCAAAAAATCTAAGTTAATTCACAAATGATAGGTTATAAAAATTTCTTGAAAGCATTAGTAAATTTGATAACCTTGATTGTACAAATTGTGAGATTCCTGAAAAGCTTTGAATGGCTTTAAAACTAGGCTTGAAACACTTACGTATGAGAACATGAATTTAATATTTTAGAAATTTGACGTCATTCACATAAGTCATTTTGGATAAAGAAATTCAAAAACTTTGGGTTTTAAATGACCAAATATGATAAATTTCAAATATCCAACAACGAAATGAAAATTGAGGAACTCAATACCGAGAACAATCTTAAAGAACGATGAAATCCAAAAGGCAGAAAATTCCATCAACCATTATTCAGTATTAATCTATTAATACGACTTTTTAAAATTGAAATTCAATGACCTAGAGTTGAATATCCAAAATAATTCAATAGGTGAAAAATTATTTAACATGTTGTTAGGTAATCTTTTTACAAATACTCATAAAAGAATAATTTGAAATAAAAATTGATTCAAAAACCTAGTGAAAGGTTTTTAATAGATTAGGCTATGGGGAGAAGCGTGTTTTCTAGATGCATAAAATGTGACAAAATTAGATATCACGTTCAAAAATTTTAAACTAATATTGATAAATTTTATATATTTCAAAGTTTCCACAGTCTTCGAATAGACTCGAATGATTAACCTGGACTAAAGAAAGATATAGAGATGGATGTAAACACTTAGAAGAACATCACAAGGGGATAGAATGAAGAAGAGTAAGAAAGATAGTCGAAAAGTGAACATCACTTCATGACTCGCTAGACCGGGATCGGGCAACCTAGGGAAATTGTTTAAAAACTTAGAGCTCAAGAAGTAGAAATGGATGCAAACAGTTAAAGACATCATAAAACCATAAAGTATGAAGATAGAAAGGAGACAGCAAAATTGGGTCAAAAACTTCAACTCAACATTCCTAACTTGGTGCTTTAGGTCGGGCCTGAGTTATACCTAAGCAGAACCTGGGGAAATTCTAAAAATACCCAAGTCAAGAAATAAAAAGGCAAGGTGTAACACTCACCTCTATACCCATACTTCCAAAGAGTATTACTAGGTATGTACGATATTACGAAAAATGAGGTGCTATTGGGCAGTCACACGTGAATATGCCCTTGGACTAATACCGGTACGTATTCAAAAATCAAATAAACAACTCATCTATGCATACTCAGTATCGGCATAAAGCAATAAACATCTGCGTTTTTAGGATAGAATTATACATAGTACAAAACAAATAATATAGAGAATATCGAGTCAACGCAGCGATAATATATTATACACACACACACAAAAAAAGTCCCATGGGGTTCAGAATGAGTCAAGTTCCCACTACTACAAAATGGATACAAGATCCAATATATAGTTTAATGTCATACATACATAAGGTAACATATACACAATGATTTACAATAATATCATATCCTCAACTAAGCTTGGCACCCTAAAATTGGTCATCTTGTCCCTGAACCTGAAATGTCTTGGACTGGCTCCAGTATTATATGAATAACACATGGATCAGACCATGTCTAAAATGTAGGTGTCAAAATATCATAGTTACTAGCATGTATAACAAAGATATCATAAAATAGTATATGGATACCTCAATAGAGCAACATATCATAAAATCGTGCATACATATCATCACCCAAATTAAAGTCATGTTAAACTATATATCATGTATACAATATCGAGTGGGTGAAGCTCCCATAGATCACACAGTCATCAAGCAAGAGAGATCATCAACATCACACAGTATGCACTCGGCGATGCCTTCACGATTATCTCAAACTCACATCTACGTCTAAATTTCACTGCCGCTATATGTTTATCCCGATTATTGAATGAATATCTTGGTTGAGCTAATTTTTTGGATATTAGATATGGTGTTGTGTTGATGATTGGAATTTATGTATGTTGGAAAATCAAAATGCAAAGGAGACATTCTCCGAATGCATTTGGATTCATGTAGTTTAGTTGTATGATGTGTGTGTATTGTGTGGATGGCTGGAATTTGATGTAATTCGACTCAAGTCATATGATATATTTATATAGATGATTGGTTTATATTCTTGGAGGATTTTTCTCATAATTTATATTTTGGCTTTTCTATTTATTTTTCTTGTTTTGAAAGACTTTAAAAAGCTTTGGAAAATTATTTATGGGGTTTTAAATTCGATTGTAAGTATATTTATAAATAAAAAAAAGTGGTGGGGAAATAAAATGATTTATTGGAAATTATTTTGAAAATAAAAGTTCTTTTGGAAATGAAAATACATGATTTCCAAAATTATTGAAATATATGGAATTTCTATTAGCATAAATAAATGGTAATATATTTTCGAAGAGGAAGTTCTTTTATTGACTGTATATATTTCAATAAAAAGGATTTGAAGGAAATTCCAAAATGGGGACTTTTGATAAACCAAATTTATATTTTTAGAGTTTTGAAACATATGGCCCTCTACATATATACATATAGTTTGGTTCAAAATTAGTTTGGAGTTACTAAATTTGTTTAAAAATCATATTTGATTGTAGAAAATTTGAAAATGGTTTTAGGAGTAATAATTAGTTTAATAAGATATCTATAAGATTTTAAAATATAGAAATGAATTTTTGAAAGGTATTTGTGGTCTTAAAATCCTTATTTTGATTTATAAATAATTCGAAAATGAGTATTTTAACTATCTAAAATTCAAAAAGGTTTTATTAATTATGATACATTTTTATAAATTAATATATATTTCTTTCTAAACAAATATGTATGTCATGGTTGTTTCTTTTTCTGTGTAATAAGAAATATGAAAAAATAGAGTTATAGTACCATTTGGTATGGGACTTCTAATGATGTTTCTCTGCTTATTCTTTGGACCTATTATATAGAATAATATTGTGTGAAATTCAATATTGCGAGGAATTTGAGTGAACGAATTAGTAATACCTTTTGGTATGGGATATTCTGTAATATTATTCCAATTACTCTTTTAACTCATGGTATAGAATATTATGTAAGTGTAATTTACAAGCATTGATTAAACAAGCAAATATCACTAGGTGGTATGCGACGCCTGAGCTGATATTTGGTCGATTACTTTCTATAAGTAGATGTCACTGAAATAGGGTCGAGTATAAGGGGTATTATATTTATGGTGATGCGAACTGAGAGTGAGCGTACCGAGAGCTATTGGTGCGTCTATTTGTTGCATATATACTCCTATTATTTGGCATGTAGTAAACCAGATTAGGCTAGTATCCATCCTAGTGGGCTGATTATGGGGTCACTTCCCAAATTTGTGACACATTTTTTATATGTGTGCAGCTAAAAGCCAAGGATGAGGGCCACTGCCCCTGTGTCACATAGCCCAACAAGCTGTTACTATTGGAGAGTTTGCAAGGCCGTGACCATCGCATAGTATAGTCTTTCATGATGGATATTGGGTCATGATGGTTATCGAGGTAACTAAAACTATATGAGTAATGTTGAGAGCTTGTGACGAAGGCTCCTAGAGCAGGTTGAGAGCTGTCACTCTCCCGTCTGGTTATTATTGTTGAGATGCTATAAACAAATACTTATTCACCTATATGAGATTATTATATATACGGTTGAGAGCTGATTAGATCATTTGCTGCGACCAATGTCAAAATAGTTATTTATGATGTTGAGAGAACATAGGACTGAGATTCCAAATAACTATCGATGATACTAGGAGTTGAGTGAATTATTAGGGGTTTGAGAGACCATATGATTATTTCATTGGCCGAGAGCCAAGTCGATTACTATGGGGTTGAAAGTCTAGATGATTATTACATGGTTATCGATCTCTTGGATTATTCATGAGACTATGAGTATATAAGTTGCGTAACCCCATATACATCAATTATAATGCTATCGAGGATAACTCGAGGTGCTTAGAGCATGAAGTTGGACCATGTAATTATCTTTTATATGATTAATTGAGATGACCCTGGCTACCAAGGGTATGCTACATTTATATTTCATGTATGTTTGATTTGGGTGATTGTTATGTGTTTTTATATATGTTGAGTAAGAAGGACCTAGGTATGTCTATTATATGATCATTTGAGAGATAATCTTGCGCATTACTGTGTGCTTGCCCTTATGGTACTTGATGATTTTGTGTATTGGTGATAGTAGGATGTGCTTGATTTTTCATCCATTTTGAAATTATACTTCTTAATGTGTTATTTGATTATTTATTGATTAGGTGATTATGAGTGCATGGTCTATGGTATGCTGTCATACATATACTTAGTTGTATGCATGCCACATTGGGATATATAAATGTTGTTATCTTTTAACACCTGCATTCTAGATATAGTCTAACCTGTGTGTTATTTATATAATATTCGGGGTCAGTCCAAGACATTATAGGTTTAGGGATGAGGTGACAAGCTTTTAAGTGTTGGGTATAAAGGAGGATAGATATACATTATAGAGTTGGGTATCATTTTGTATATTTGTAGCTACATACGCACATATGTTATTGAGATGTATATATTTGGACATACTATATATATTTTTGATGATAGCGGCATTTAACTATTTTCGTAGACCCACTTGACTTGAGTAATTTTTGTATTATACGTTACCATTATGTTGATGACTCTATATTCACTGTGATTTATTTTATATTGTGTGTTGTTCTATCCTAAAAATGCACATGTTTATTGCTTTGTGTCGATGTTGAGTACATATAAGCTAGTTGTTTATTTAAATTTTGAATACGTACCAGTTTTTTTGGAACAGGGCTAGCCCGAAACGGAAGTAATGAGTGAATATCAATTTTTTTTACCATTTTGGATCTTTATTGGACCTATGAAGTCTAACTTATTTAGAACATTTCTAAATTTCATTTTAAATAAAATCATTATTTTATTTATATTTATAAAATGATCTTATATTCTTTAATTAATGTTATATTGTATATATACGTGTGTGTATCACACACACACACACACATGTATATATATATATATATCTGTGTCTGTGCATGTGTAACATATCGGTCCGTGCAAAGTATAACATGCTCATGGATAAGTACTGGGATTTACACTGCAACGGACACGTTAGCTCATCTAATATACAAATATATATTTATATAATTTAATTTATATAACCAAATGTTGCGATATATATATGAATATATATATATATGAATATATATATATATATGAATATATATATATATGAATATATATATATATATGAATATATATATATATATGAATATATATATATATATAAACTATATTTTATTTTGAATAATTTTGTAAATAAAAAAATATATATGCAAATAAATATATACATGGAATTTGAACATTAAACGTTTGTGTATATATATAAAAATCATTACTTAAATATGTTTAAAACATTTAGTTTTTTGCAAAGCCTAATGCAATATATGTGTGTGTACCTATTAACGCGCGTGGTAAAATGTTAATTTTTTCATTTTAAAATGTATTTTAATTAATATTCATATGGATATTGTTTTTAAAATTAATAAAGATTTGTAAAAATATCATTTTCAAACAAAATTTGAATTTTAAAATTGCAGTAAAAATTTAAGTGATAGTTTATTATTTTGAACATTTTAAAATATAATTTTATAATTTTTAAGATAATTTTAAATCTTTTTTGGTTAGCATTAAAATTTAAATTTAAATATAAAAAATGTTTTTTAATTTCTACCAAAAGTATTTTATGTACAAATCTAATTATATAAAATACAAAACATATTTTATAATATATATTTTTATAATTAATTTAACTAATTAATTAATTTAAATAATAATAAATATGTACAAAAATTATTTTTTATTTCTACTGAATTAATATTGATATGTAACTATTTATATAAAATTTTGAAACTATACTAAATAGATTAAGATGTAGAATTTAAATTACAAAGCTTATATATAATTAGATGTTGCACATCAATTAATTAAAAATAAAAAAAAACGTTTTTTGTTTGAGCCGTGTGCAACAAAAAAATATACATGACATAAATTTTTGTTAAATATATAAGAGTATATAAATATATAATCAATCTAATTGTGACAATGTATTTATGTAGTAGAATTGTCACTTAACTAACAATATAATGTACATGAAATAAACAATATAAATACATTGATATTCGTAAATACATCAAAAATTTACTTTATATCCAATGCCTTTAAGCGCGTCTTGAAATGATGAGATTTACTCCTTAGGTTAGTTTCCAATCTGAGTGATATGCACAAGGATATTAATATCTTTAGAATATACAAATATGTGTGTGTGTACACTCATTATTGGGCATGGCAAAATGTTATATTTGCTTTAATTTTAAAAGTTATTTTAATTAATATCCATAAAGATATTGTTTTTTAACTTATAAAAATTGTAAAAATATTATTTTCGATCATAATTTGAATTTTAAAACTTTAGTGAAAATCCGAGTGATATTTTATTACTTTGAACATTCAAAATATAATTTTACGTTTTAAAAAAAATTGTAAATCTATTTTTTCGGCTAGCAATTAAAATTTTAAATTAAGTACAAAAAATGTTTTTTATTTATACAAAAAGCATATTAAGTACAAATATAATTTTATAAAATATAAAGCATATTTTATAATATATATTATTATAATTAATTTACCTGATTAGTTAATTTAAATAATTTTTAAATAATAATAAATATGCTTAAATATTATTTTTTATTTCTGCCGAAATTAATTTAGACATGAAACTATTTATATAAAATTTTAAAACTATATTTAGATAAATTAAGATACATAATTTATATCGCAAAGCTTATATATAATTAAATGTTGCACCTTAAATTAATTAAAAGTCAAAAAAATTATTTATTTGAACCGTGTGCAACATATGTGTGTGTGTATACACACACACATATGACATAATTGTTCACACATATGACATAATTGTTTTTAAATATGTAAGAGTGCATTAATGTACAACCAATCTAACTGTGATAATATATATTTATATAGTAGAGTCACCTAACTAACAATATATTATATAGGAAATAAACAATATAAACATATTCATATTCGTAAATACATCAAAAGTTTACCGTTTATCCACTGCCTTTAAGCACACCTTGAAATAGTTTACAATCCAGTAAAGTGCTAGTCCCTGAACCGATAACACCAGCTATCGAATAGAATTGATTTACTTTGATTGGACTTTGGAAATAGAGAGTCGGGGAGGTGGAGAATTCGCCCAGAAGTAGGTATAGATGGAGGTTCCAAAAGTATGAAATGAGAGTGGGATGAGATGTTATATAGAGAAGGAATGAAGAGAGAAGTTAAGATCAAAATCCATATTTTTCTTTAACTCCTTTCCCTTTAGTCTACTCAACCCTAACCAGTTTTTGCCAAACATATGGCCCCCCCTTATGCCCTATTAGAGCTAAACCAACTGGGCTTCATAAGGGGTTTAAACCTACATAAATCCTAAACAAAATAATTTTCATTTAAATCTAGTTTAAATGCATACCGATATCGTATATCGATTAATATATTTATTACTACTATAAATATATTTAATAATATTTGTTCATCATATCAAAATATATTTATAATTAATATTTCATAAATATTAATTAATTTATAACAATAACAAATTAATTAAATCGTTTGGTCAAAGGATTATTCACATTTTCCGTTATGTGACCCGTTAGGTTTAAATCTGGTCAGTGATTAATATCGAACTACTTGAATATTAACATTCACACATCATGTAGCAGGTGGTGTAATATTTTGGCCAAATTTATCGCTTACTTGGTTTCGGTAAAATCCCATTATACTTTTGCAAGTGTTGCCCAGTTATGATTATTATTTACACCAATTCTCTTTGTTAAAGCTATCATTTTGTACTTATGGAATTTGGTAATGGTCAAAATTCAAATAATGTCCATATTCAAGTCTATATTTTATCATTAATCGAACTACATTGGCCAGAATTTTGACTTTAGGTTGACTTATGTTGACCGTGATACTAACCTCATATAACCGAGAAGACGAATCCTCTCTTGAATAGTATTTCACTTCCAATACTTCCACTCGACCCAACTATAGTCACTCGATGGACGTCATGCCATCATTTGACTATTATCAAAGTAAAGCTTCCATATTGAAGATCGATAGTATTCTTAAGTCGAGAGAACTGGGTAAATTAGTCACATCGATATTTTCTATTTGACCTTAAGTTATATTGATCAACAGAAAATTATCAATTGAGTCATTCATAGTTATACAATAACAATTAGTATGAGCCCTCTTAGTGCCT
The DNA here is from genome assembly GCA_030737815.1 of Allium fistulosum. Lineage (NCBI taxonomy): Eukaryota > Viridiplantae > Streptophyta > Magnoliopsida > Asparagales > Amaryllidaceae > Allium > Allium fistulosum. The sequence continues at coordinate 16,778,726 of JASFAW010000014.1, forward strand.
CAAGCATTCATGAGTAATGCACTACTACCCAAAATTTGGAGAGCATTATGTGCTTTAGTTTCAATGGATACATCAATATCTGGTTTCGATGCATCTAGTCTAGGAATATTTAAAATAATGTCTTTATAAATTATGATACAATACTCATGATTACAACTATTTGTAATTACTACCACAAACATACAATTTATGGACTTTTCTGTTAAATATATTTTAATTAAATATTTAATTATTTATAACACATTATAATAAATATATAACAGAAAGAAAAACACCTTTATCATGAACGAGAATTGGTTACAGAGTTAATTAATTTATAATAAATTATAAAATTAGCCTTAGGGCATACCCCTAACTTTGTCAATCTCCCACTTACACTTGAGGCCAATTTTGGAACTCAATACTATCCCTTTAATCAGTTTCTTGAGAGCCGAATGAGCTAGACCCTTAGTGAATGGATCTGCTTGTTATCCTTTGTATCTATCCTTTATATTATGACCTCTTTATTCTTAACGAACTCTCCAATGAGGTGGAACTTTTGAATAATTTTCCATGACTTCCTACTTACTCCGGATTCCTTTGCGATTAGAATTGCCGCATTGTTATCACAAAACAATGCCATAGGATTCTCTATATCGAGAATCACTCCAAGCTCACTCAAAAACTTGTGCATCCAAACTACCAATTTAGCTACTTTATTGAGGGCGAAGTACTTTTCCTCTGTCTTTTAATACCTTAGCTATTGATTTTGATGACTACAACATATACAACCATATAAATACAAATGCTAATGTTTTGCCAAGTTATGTAGTATATAGTGCAGAATATTACATAGGGGTTGAACTGAAAGATGTATAGTATAACGACTCAAGATAGAGATATGAAGACTCATGAGTTCAAAGATAAAGAAATAAAGATCTCAATATTATAATTTAGTGTATAGAGTCATTAGTAAATATTGTTAAAGTCCTCGATAGTAATTTCTGAACTCTCCCTCCAATTTCCGATCTTTAGACATTTTCAAACCAAAAGAAATTATTTTAGTTTCAAAAATATTTTATAAAGGTTTTTAAGTCCAAAAATATTTAAAAACCATGCTCAAATTATTTTACGAAGTACAGGTCTTTCAAATCATTTTAAAAAAACAATTGTCATTTTAAACTAGCATATGTCGAGTACATATATATGATATATCGTCATGCATGCCTCTAAATGGTTCTTCAAATTTTGAATGAAAGTGTATATTTGACACAACTCTTTACAAATGGACACATCTGTTAATTTACTATATAAAGGGGAGTGCAAACGAATTTTTTGATGACTAATTACTTACTTTCTTCCCTCATCTTACTCTCTTGAAAAATCTGTTGAAAAATCTACAATATTCTCTTCAAAATCTTATACAATCAGTCCATACTTCATTATATTTATCCAGTATTGCTTTCTTACAGTTTTGAAAACAATTCTCTCTCATTTCAAAGAACCAAATGTTATCCAAGAGGCTATATGATCCATTGTATCCAAAATACAATATTTTTCTTTGGAAGAACTATCAACTCTATTTGTGTTTGCTTGGATGTGCTTGTAACATGTTCAAATCAAGTGAGTGTGCTTGTGATTCGGTTATATCAAGTGGGTTTACCCCCGACTTGGAATATAGGAGGGTGTGCCTCGTAGCCTCTAAATTGAGATTGTATCGGGGTTTGTCTTTTCCTAGTTAAATATTGGCATTTAAAAAAATCTGTACAAGCAATTGTACGGGACTAGACGTAGAAGAAATCCGAACCAATATAAAATCACTAGTGTCATCTCTCTATCTCTTTACTTTACTGCTTTTATGTTTATTTGTGATTGCATTTGTGATTGATTGTTACTATAATTTTGTGTTGTTAATCTGTGATTTAATATCAACCTAGAAAGAAAATTAAAAAGATTAACATAAGTTAGAAAGCACTATTCAACCCCTTCTCATGTTAAATTAGCTTTAAGATCCGTAATTCCAGAATCCACATTTGGGATCAAAGCCCTAGGTTTTCAAAAACTCATAATTTTATTTTTGAAAAGTTTAAATTGCTAGCACCAATGTAATATACTTGTTAACACTTTATCGAAGGACAATATACTACTAGACCCCGACTTTTTAATGGCAGTAATTACACTTATTGGTCATGTAGGATGAAAATTTATTTATAGTCTAATGGTTTAGATATTTGGAATATTACTAGAATGAGTACAAAGAACCTCAGACTATTCATAATGGACAACTGATCAAAAGACACTTGCACTTAATAATTCTAAGGCCATAAATATTTTATTTTGCTTATTAGATAAAAATGAATTTAATCGAGTCTCTATTTATAAGTCTGCATATGATATTTGGAGAACATTGCAAGTGACTCATGAGGGCACTAGTAAAGTCAAGCAGACTAAAATTTCCATGCTAACTAATCGGTTTCAATTATTTAAAATGAATCAGGATGAGTGTATTTTTAACATGTATTGTAGATTTCAAGATATAGTACATTCTTTAGTATCATTGGGTAAAACTTTTCTAATGAGGACCAAGTTAGAAAAATCCTCAATTTATTCTCCTTAGAGTGGGATAAAAAAACATTAGCAATTGAAGAGGCTAATGATATTAGCAGTCTAAAAATTGAAAAGTTAATAGATAAGTTAATGTCCTATGAAGTACAATTGTAGGGCAGAAGAGAAAGCAAGGCAACAAAAAAAATCTATTACATTCGATGCAATAACTGATGATCGGGATTCAAACAATGATAATGATGAGGAGATTGCTTTCATGATTAGAAATTTCAAAAAGTTGCTGAAGTATAGAAAGATGAACAACTTTCGAAGACCAAAAAACAAGACTTTTGGAATTGGAATTGCGGTTAGATGTTTCAACTGTGATGAACCTGGTCATACGCAAAGAGACTACCCACATCAGAATAAATCAGGGCTCTCGCCAATTGCTGATCAATCCAGAAAAAAAAGAGGGCTTACATAGCAACATTTGATAATTCAGATATTAGTTTAAGTGACGATGAATGAGATATTGAGGATGCAAACATGTGTTCAACGACAATAGTAGATTAATCAAAACAGATCAAAGAAATAAAGCAATAGTGGTACTTTTTACATTCAATTTTTATTTCATTTTTTAGAAATAAAATATAGATTAATCGTAATATTGGATGCATATATATATGACTATTTTACATTAGTTTTAATTTTGGATTTTACGACCCATACGTCAACATACCTAGAGCCTATATGTTGACATATCTTTTAGAATTTTGAAATTTCCTCTCTTGTGCATTAACTCCAATAACTAAAAATTCATCTTTTCAAAACTGAAATGTTAATTTTCTTTCTATTAATTCATCATGTCTCTATCTATTCATTCACTTACTTTATTTCAAAATTCAAAATATCTCTTCATTCTCTTATCTCTTTAAAAACTCAAAAATGGCCTTCTCAAGCCAACCACCAAAAACCATAAGGCCCTAAAAAGGACTAAAGGCTTTCTTTTCAATGAAAAAAAACCATAGATACTTATGTTGAATATGCTACTTTCGGAAAAGTTTTTCCCAAAAGAGTTGCTAAGTTTGGTGATTTTTCTTCTTATGGTCTTGAAGATGTTTGTTTTCAAAATGGTATTTTATTTTAATTGATTCTTCACAAATGATTTTATGTGTTATTCGGATTTAATTAAAATGTTTATGCAAATTTGAATGGAAAGATTTTTCAAGAAGAAGTGGGGCAATTTGAAGTAGTGTAAAGGGCACTACTATTGTTTTAGATTGTGAAGTATTGGGTCAAATACTGATTTGCAAATTTAGTGGAATTGACCTCTTCAGTTTTAAAATTAATGAACAAAATCATTACGTTTTTCATGATATTTAGGAAATCGATGAAGAATTTGATTTCAAACACAAACATATTAGACTAAAATCAAGACTTATGAGTCTTATTTTACAACAAAACATTACCCCGAGGACGGGAAATTACACTAACCTGACTCAAAATGTTTTTAAATCTCTTTTTTCCATCTATGGAAACTACAACATCAATTGGGTATAAGTCATTTTTGATGATTTTGTGTAAAAGAATATTCCTAGACATGAGAACACACTTTATCATGGTGCGTGTATCTAACTACAATGTTCGAATATTTTGGTGTTGACTTACGAGGAGAACCCACTTTCCCTCGAAAAGTTTTCGACAAGGCCAACATCTCTCTTATGTGTATTCCTCCTTATTTCAAACCCTATGAAATTCTTGATGAGACGATGAATGTTTGGCATGGGAAGAGGAGAAAGAAATTCAATAAGAAGAAAAGGAAGAAGGCGATGAAATGGAAATTGAAGAAGAGGCTAATCAAGAAAATGGAGAGGAGGAAATGGATACTTCTTTAGAAAGCTCCGACAAACCTTCTCAACCATCCAACAAAGAGATTATAAAGAGCCAAGAGAAGCTTCTTAAAAACAAAAAGAAGCTTAAACGTTGCTTTAGTAAAATGTTCACCTCTCCCTCCAATAAAGTGCGCAATTACTTTGGAAAAAATATTAGGAAGCTTGGTGGAAACTCTTCATCTTCATCATCATCCTTTTAGATCTAGTTATTCTAGCTTTGTACCCTTTTTGTGTGTTTATCTAGTTTTATTTCAAGTCATTTTCATGTTTTTCTTTTGTTTTTCTTTGAAATCCATATATTTATCTATTCTAAGTAACGAAATTTTGTTTCTTACCATTCTATATAGTTCTATTACTCTCAGAAAATTATAAAAACAAAAACTACATCAAAAAATTAAATATTGCAAGTTGAAGCATATATGTCGACATACATATATGACAAATGTCGATATATCCTAGCCGTTTGGCAAAATTTTGAAAGTTAAGAAATGTTATAACTACCATCCATTCAAACATTCCAAATGACTTTCACTCCTACTTAAGACTATTTCTTACATAAAAGTTCACTCGTCATTTCATTCCCAAACATTTTTAATAAAAATGTCTTCTCCAAACCAAAAACTTTGTGAAAACCTTGAAGAAACTCTCCAATCGTTCAAGGATATTCTCTCTTTTATTCTACAGAACCAAAGGGATTTGGAACTAAGTCAAATGCAAATGCTAAATGAGAAAGAGAAGTACTTTGATGCTCTTCAATGGTTAATCTCTTGCCTAATCAAAGATGATCAAATCAACAACCCAGAATGCTCAGAAACCAAGGATAATGAAGATTGGGATGCCATCAAAGCAGATCCAATCTTTGGATTTGAAGGTTAGGTTGAAGTCCCTAGGAATGTTTTGACCTTTACTTGTTTTTAATTCGTAATGTGTATATTAAACTTGTTTATTTTTTAGTTATATGTAAATAATTTGTTTTTATTTAGTGTAGTATAAAATAATTAAGTATGGTTTTGATTTGATTTGTTTATTTAGAATTGTATGTTTGGATTGTAATTTGTGTATATTTTAATTTAAATAAATAAAGATTGCTTTATTTAATTTCCATAAATTATCTTATCTACTTAAAAGTCACCATATTTTAATCATCATTTATATTCATATTCTTATGTATGTCTCAATTATTTTTATCTAAATTTATTGATTTTGACTATATAGTTTATAAGTATTTCATTCAGGGGGAGTTTTATTTTCACCCACATTTGTTGACGATAAAGGGGAAGAAACATATAAAATATGTACATGCATATATTCGATGGGAGTTATGTAACTCAAGGCGAGTTATATCATATTTTATATCCAGGAATAAATAATGGTTGTCATCATCAAAATATGGGAGATTGTTAATACCTTGGTTATTGATTTTGATGACATAAACCATATATAACCATATAAATATAGATACTAATGTTTTTGCCAAGTTATATAGTATATATAGTGCAGAATATTATGTAAGTGCTGAATTGAAGACTGTACAGTATAAAGACTCAAGATAGAAATATGAAGACTCATGAGTTCAAAAACAAAGAAATGAAGATCTCAAGGTTATAATTTAGTGTATAAAGTCATTAACAAATACAATTAAAGTCCTTGATAGCAAAATCTGATATCTATCTCCAACTTCTAATCTTTAAATATTTTTAAACCAAAAGAAATTATTTTAATTTCAAAAATTTTTTATAGATTTTTTAAAGTCCAAAAATATTTAAAATCTATGTTCAAATTATTTTATAAAGTATAGGATTTCCAAAATATTTTAAAGAAATCAATTTTCATTTTGAACTAGCATATGTCGACACACATATATAGGATGTGTCAACATACATGCCGCTAAATGGTTTTTCAAATTTTGAATGGAAGTAGCTATTCAAAATAAATCTTCACGAATCAACACATCTGTTAATTTACTATACAAAGGGGAGTGCAAACGAATTTTTTAATAACTACTTACTTTCTTCCTTCCTCTTGCTCTCTTAAAAAATCTGTTGAAAAATATATTCTATTCTCTTCAAAATCATATAGAATCAATTTATACTTTATTGTATTGATTCAATATTGCCTTTTCACTGGTTTTGAAATATCTCTCTCTCATTTCAAGGATCAAAGTGCTATCCAAGAGGCTATAGGATCCATTGTATCCAAAGTACAAGAATTTATCTTTAGAAAAACTATCAACTCCATTTGTGTTTGCTTGAGTGTGCTTGTAGCCCATTCAAATCAAGTGGGTGTGCTTGTGGCCATTCAAATCAAGGGGTGTGTTGTAGCTTGGTTAAATCAAGTGAGTTTACCCCATACTCGGAATACAGAAGGGTGTGTCTCATAGCCTCAAAATCGAGATTGTATTTGGGTTTGCCTTCTGCCTAGTTAAAGATTGGAAATTGTAAAGAAATCCGTACAAGAAATTGAACAGGACTAGATATAGGAGAAATGTGAACCAGTATGAAATCCCTAGTGTCATCTCTCTAACTCTTTACTTTAATTTACTGCTTTTATTTTTATCTGTTATTCCATCTATAATTGATCGTTAGTATAATTCTATGTTGTTAATTTATGATTTAATATCAATCTTGAAAAAAAATTAAAAAGATTTATATTAGTTAGAAAACATTATTCGTCCCTCCTCTAGTGTTAAATCAGTCTTAAGATCCATAATTCCGTAACCCACACCATCGTCGAATTCTACTGTCTCTTTCTTAGTACTTTTCCAACTGGGGGCTTCGCCATTAAGTGAAAGGACATAAACAGATACTGACTTACTATCATCTATATAACTTTGAAAACTAAAGTCTGTATACCCCTTCGTAAAGGGTTCTTCATTCACGTAATTGAGGAATTAAGTCCTTAGTATTTCTCTAATAATTTAGTATATATTTTATAGTCGTCCATTATTTTTCTCCAGGATTAGACTGGTATCGACTTATGCATCCTGATGTGCATACATTATTGATCCTATGGCTAAAACGTAGGGAATCCTTTTCATACACTCTTTCTACTCATCGATATGTGAAGCATCCTTCTTAGAAAGGACAGTTCTAAACTACATTGGAACATTTCCACTCTTGGAATTCTCCATACCGAACCTTTTCAGTATGATACTATGTACAGGGACTGGGACAATCCAAAGAGTCTCTTAGATCTACCTCTATATATATTTTTATACATAGTATATAGGCTGCTGCTCCCAAATCCTCCATAGAGAAGTTCTTGGGAAGCAAAGCTTTCATTGTTTGTAAGAGCAAAGTGTCATTGCCAATCAATAATAGATGATCAACATAAAGCACTAAGAGTACGATAGTGTTGCCATGTTCCTTTCTTATAAACACTCTTCCTCTATGTTCTGATAACAACCAATCTATTTGATTACCTTATCAAAACACTTATTTTCACCTAAAAGCTTGTTTAAGCCTACAAATGGATATTAAAAACCTACAAGCCTTGCCCTCACTCTTACTAATCATAAAATCCTCGGGCTGTGACACATAAATGCTTTCTTCTAAATCACCATTTAGAAATTCCGTCTTTACATCCATTTCCCATATTTCATAGCCACAGAATGCAGCAATGGCTACTATAATCTGAACGGATTTATTCATTGCTATAGGCAGAAAGGTGTCGTTATAACCAACACCCTAAATTTGATTAAATCCTTTCATAACTAACCTTGCCTTGTAAGTCTCTACTTCTCCCTTTGCATTTAGCTTTTTTTTAAAATTCACTTGCAGCCAATGGGTTTTGTCTAGTTGGGTATGTCTGATAATGTCCACACTTTGTTTTCGTACATGGAATCTATTTTGATTTCATCGCTTCAAGCAAGAGTGAGTCTTTTCTCTATAGTGCTTGTTGGAAAGATATAGGAGTGTCGTCATCTAAAACATAGTCCTCCTTCTCGCCATCTATGAGAAAGTGCGTGAGATTTCCTATTAGATCTTCTAATAAGTTGCGTGTTTTTTTATATAGGTGAACTTGGTTCTCCCACCGTTTTGGCCTTAGTGTTAACTTCTTAGATCTCATCCAAATTCTACAACTTCATTGTTAATTTCCTTTAACAAAAATTCCCTTTTTAGAAGGCAGCATGTCGAGAAACACTAATATTTTGTTCCTCGGTATTGTGAAAGTATATCCCATCGAGTTTTTGGGATATCCTATAAGTTTACATAGTAATAATCTTGCCTCTAGTTTGTTAGGACTAATATTCTTAACGTACGCCGGAAAAACCCACCTTCGAATACTTGAGTCGTGGTTTCTTACCATGCCACCTCTCATATGGCGTTTTAGGCATAGATTTAGTGGGAAACAAGTTCAACATATGCGCTATGATTTCTATCATATATCTCCAATAGAACAGAGGTAACACAACCTTATCATCATGGAATGAACCATATCTAATAGGGTTTGGTTCCTTCGCTCTGACACACCGTTGTGTTGTGGAGTATAAGGTGGTGTAATATGAGAGATAATCCCATTATCTTTTAAGTACTGTTGGACTTCTCGTCTAACATACTCACCTCCTCGATACGATCAAAGAATTTTAATCTTATGGCCTATTTGGTTTTCAACTACATTTTTATATTCGATAAATTTCTCATAGACATCGAATTTGTTCTTTATAAGATACACATATCATAGTCTTGAGAAATCATCAGTGAAAGTAACAAAGAACTATTCTCTTTGGTTAGTGTAGGCGTTATGCCACATACATCACTATGTACTAATCCTAAGGGTTCGGTAACTCTTTCATTGCTCCCACTAAAGGGGTACTTGGTCATTTTACCTTTGAGACACGACTCAAATATGTCAAATGATTCAGAATCAAGTGACGGTAGAAAATCTTCGGTTTTTAGTTTGTGTATTCGTTTCTTACTAATATGACCTAGCCTACAGTGCCAAAGATAACTATCATTTATATTGTTAGATGTATTATTCACAAAACTTACATAAATAGAATTGATTGCATAAATGCCATTTACAAGAATACCATCACAGACTTTATTTCCATTTATACTAAGGTTCATAACATTATTTGCAAAATTAAATATATACCAGTCTCGGAAAATCAGAAATATAAATTATCCCACGAATAAAATCTTTTAAAAAATTGCACTTATTTAATATCAAAACTAATCCACCAAGCAAACATAAATGATAGTCTCCAACTACTATTGCATCTACGATAGATCCATCAGCAACTTGGATCCTCATCTCTTCTTTTGCCATTGGATGCCACTGCCTAAGCCCTTGATGGAGCCATAGAACCATTATGCTCCCTTTCTCTAACAATCTTTAAATAGCGAGGACAATTCCTTTTCTAGTGACCTTTCTTGTGGCATTGGTGACATTCACCCTTGTCACCGATTTTCTTACTTTTATTGTTTTTCTTACCTTCACTTTTTCGCTTCTTCGAAATCTTTGAAGATGATGGATTACCTTTGTTAGCCTAAATAATGGATCAACACCATAGATACGATGTGAAAGCACCAACCCTGTTATAATAGAGCAAATATAATAGAAAATAACAGAAAAGTAAATGAGACACAGAGATTTTACAGTGGTAACGAAGCCTACGTCCACTTTATAGCTTTCATTATTAGTTTGAATAAGCTAACAAAGATATTGAAAGAGAATTTGTCATAAGTATAGGGGCTAGACAAGTTCTAAATCCTAGAAATGTCTATGGTTTTAGCCTTGGTGACTATGATGTAGAGGAAAGAGTTGAAGAATAGATGGAGATCCACATAGTGAAAGCAAAATCTAGATCCTTTCGGGTTGCTCTATAGTTTGTATTTATAGTGCTAGCGGTTGCATTGGGTCAAACGGAGAGTTGGAGCATGGCCTAAAAGTCGGCCCAGAAGAGTGTGTAAAATCGCGGACCCATCTTGGTTAACACCAAAAGTCGGTATCGATCTCTCAAGTTGGTACTGAGTTATGTGGTTCAACCCAGATGGGTTAAATTCACTTGCATCCTTCATGTTACTTAATTTAGTGATGCGCTATGTAATTGATTTGGCAATTTAGTTATATGTTGATAATGGTTCCATCATCGCTTGGTTTATTCTGCCGTTCTAGCTGATATCTCTTCAACCTTGATGCTTGGTTGTTCAAAATCCTTTGATATTGTTTGGGAAGACATAAAATAGTTAAAGAAGAGCCTTTGCAAAGTTTAAAGGAGAGATAATGAAGCATGTGAAGTCGTCACTGACATGGTGAAGTCGGTACCGACTTCTCGTCTTTGCTTTATTCATGCTGAAATTCCTCTGAGTTGTTTCTTTAGCCTATTAAGGTGTGTGTAGTAGATTTCAAGTTGTTTCGTCTTCATCTCGTCATTCTAGCTTATATTATTTCTGCTTGGTTAAAAATCTAGTTAACATTTTCACTCCCGAGTACATTTTCGGTCAAAATAAAGTGTGATTTGGATTAAAACAGGTCTCGGATTGCTATCCCACAAATTTCTGTTAGCTATTTGAGCATCATCTTGAGAAATTACTTTCATTTGGCTTCAGTTAATTGATTCATGTTCGCCGTTTGCTATCACTTGGGCTAGAACAATTATTCTTATGGCTGGATATATAATTTGCATATTGGAATTTGTATACGGCTTCATGTTGCCAAACAGGACTAGTGTGGAAAGTTTGACAAGTACTGAACAAAATATGACATGTCGGTACCGACATGCATACTTAGAGAACTTTATGAATTCTCTTTTATAAGCCTACATAGACCTGACCCCTTATTTACTTGCTCACATTTTCATATTGCTACCAATCGAGCTCCCAAGTTTCTCTACCCAACTTTGCTTCTTACCGAATTAATTTGCCTCTACATTTTCCCTAACCGCCGACTGCTTCCAATATCACCTTCGACCATCGTTACCTCATACAACTACTCACCGTTGCCCAAAACTATCATCGCTTCCATAATCGCCGCCTGAAACTCTCGGTATTGAACTGCCTCAAACCCCAGATGTCGAATTGATCTGCTGATTTGATGTTGATTGCAAGGTAGGTGATGGTGTCCCTTAAGGTAATGATGGAGGAGGAGGTGGCCGAGGTCTTGACCAGTTTAAATTTTAGGGAGGATGGTCAAGTCGAGGAGTGTGCGTTTTTGGACAAGCCTAGTGTTTGCTTGTTTTGAATGCACACTTTTCTGAGGAAATAGTTCAACTCTTTAATTTGATCATCCACCAGTGATGTTGGTCAAGTCATGGTCATAGGATCAGCTCTGTTATGTTGCTTTCCTCACTCTCATTCCTCCAGTATTCCTAAAAAGAGAGACTCTCCGCGTTGCTCCAAACAACGGATCGATAACGGGTAAGTGTAGAAAATATAATTTCAAAGGACGATAAAGATTGTTTCTCAAATGCGAGCAAGGTATCTACATTGGATGATTCATTCGCAGTCTATGGGGCCCTAGACTCATCTTACGTAGATAACACACTGCACGTGCCCCGGTTAACGCTTAGAATTCGACTGGTCAACACACGTTGGCGTCCTTTGAATTCCAAGTGTTAGTCATACAGGCATTTATATTTCAAGTTAAGTTTCAACTGACCATGTTGAATGCCTAGGTCTCCTTTCTTGAATGACTCATTAGAGTCATCACAAATTTGACAACCATCAATCCCTTCAGAGGGACCATCCACTATCGCTCCAGTTTCACCTTCCGTTCCTATTGGACCAAACCAAACGCCTTAGGGGTTTGAGGGCCAGATGGTATTAATAGATCCCACTATTCTGCCTTAGTTGCCTCCAAGGTTGATCATAACCAATCCCCTAAAATAGGCACCCACCATTATGACTGGAAAGATGCTACGCAGTTTCTGCTTGTAGCATGGAATCCCTATGGAAGATGTTCATTTACCGGCAAGGAATGAGCTTGCACATCGTCCCCCGTCGGGTTATGACGTGTAGCCAGTATATGTGTCTCAACGACGTTGTTCCACCTTTCAACTCTTTCTTGAGAAATTTCCTAGGAGAGATTGGACTTGCTCCATTTCAGATTCACCCAAACAGGTTTGCTCTATTATGTTCACTTTATGTCTTGTTTATAGAATGATTTGAGCAGCTTCCATATTTCAAAGAGCTTACTTACCTGCTTAAATTCAAGAGGAGAAAGGATTGTCCTTCTTTCATAATTATCGAGTCCTAGACTAGGTTCAAGGTCATTGGGAACCTCCACAACAAGCATTCTATATTTAAAACTGAGTATTTCTTCACCCGCTGTCCAGAAGGGTTCAATCGCTTATGGTTAAAACGAAGTGAGTTTCAATTCAGCAATTCTATTTACTGTGAAATTTCTTCATTTCAAATTTAATGTATATCTCCTACAGATATCCCAACGAGAGATAGGAGGTCGGAACATAAGAAAATGCTTCAACACCTGAAAGCCATTAGAGCAAGCAAATTTTCCATCAAATTCCTTTCGACAAATGAAATCTTGTTGGTGTATGGCTTGATTGCTCCGGCGAGGATGGCTGGTACCGAAGTCCCTTCACAAAGCAGTTCTAGGTTACGACTCTGGTCCACTGCATCTACTCGTGGCTTCGATGAGGTTCCCCAAGGGGAAAGGGAAGAAAGTGAATCAGGTGATGATCACGAGGAGGAGGCTGTATATATGGAGACTGGTGAGCCTTTGGGAGATAACAAAGAAGAAGAGGATGTTGGAACAGGGGCTGATGAGTTCGTGAAAGGTGATGCGTCTGGTCATAAGGGTGATAGTGGCAGGATCCCCACCATCCTGGAGGAGGATGAGTCGGTTGAACGGACAAAAGGAAAACAACTAATGGTTGCGGAGGAAGGAGAGATCTCCAACGATGAGAATGACAACGACTTTCAGGCCATTGAGGAAGGGGATAAATAATCCTGGGATAAAACAATGGAATTGGGCCCCGGCCTTCTCGACTTTCCTTCTTTGAATCTTTTAGCCAACGAGACATTAAGCATAGATCTTTCCATTTCTCCTCCTCCAAAACAATCAGTTGTCGAGACCCCATAGTCCATTGGAGGCCAAGCAACCGGGATCTCCATTGGAGATACATCCACTTCTGATTTTACAAGGGATGTTGCCATCCATGTGGACGAACATGGAGATATCTCAATTAGTGAGATGTTACAAGAGATTGACTCATAGATCGACATATCTTCTAGGGCATTTATAAGTGAGGGTGGCCCCATAGTGGGTGCTCATAAAATGAAGGGAGAGAAAAAAACAAAAAAGATAATAAATAGAGGAATAAAATTAAAAAAAGAAAAGAAATAAGAGGAAGAGGGAGTCTGGAGGAGACTCTTCTCGTGAGGTCCACAAACAACCCTGGAAAGACTCATCTGAGCGCCATGATCCCTTTATTTCTATAGTCCCTCCATGTTCATAAACTCAACCTGCCATCGTTCAGGATATCTCTTCATCTTAGCTATCATGTCGTTTGTTGCTCCTGTCCCTTCTTAGAGCGCTTGTACACTTGTGCTTCCACTTAGTTTGACCAACATGCTGGCTTCTTATCCACACTTGTTCCTTTGTGGACTGAAATTCGATTACAATATCAAGATCGTCACAAGGGAAAGTGCTACAAAGAACTTGGAGGCGGTCCAAAGTGATTTTAACTCTATATTCGGATGGCAACACTTGTGTAGGGCCCTTTCGGATGTACACACACCTTGAGTTGCCTGAGAAGAAGAGTATAGAGAATGAAAATGCGATCAAGGAGCATGATGCTGACTTGATTAAGGCTGCTAGAGACAGGGATCTGACCATTAAGCAGAAAGCAAGCACACACAGTTTGATGGAAGAGATAAGGCTGCCTATACTAACGCAGATGTAGTGATGAGATACGAGATGAAAAAGGCTATCACAGAAAGCACAGAGTTCAAAATGCAGGCTGAAGAGAAAACTAAGGCTTTAAAGTAGAAAGACTAAGCCTTTCCAAACAGGCGTCCGAACTTGAGCGCCTGCGTAAAGAAGTGCAAAAACTCCATGGAGAGAACCAGGGGCTGGTCAGAAAGATGGAGACTCTATCGATTGATAAGTTGGCAAAAGATATAGACCTTGCTGTGTACTGAAGCGAGCTCAATGATATCGAAAAGGCCTAAGCTGCTGAGAACGACAAGAGAGACAAAGAGAGGGAACAACTCAACCAGGATCTCCAACACTTCTACGTAAGTGTTATTATGCGTAGGAATTTGACGTGGTTAGGGAACAATTATCCCGCTACTCTTATTGACGCTTGGGAAGAAGTATTATGCCAAGCTGAAGGATACCGCTCCAAAATCAAATAAATGGTGCAGTATTTGAGTGCCGAGGATATAGAGATGCTCGCTGTAGGAAAGGCAATTCTTGAGGAGGAGGAAGCCAGGGTCGCCGCTGCAGCTCTTGCTGGTCCGAGTTCCATGGGTCAGCATGAGGCAACTGTTTAAGAATCCAGGGAGCCGGTGACAATTATTCCTTCCTCGGTGGTTACTTTAATTAGCGAGCCTTACATTCTGATCCCCGCAATTGGTGAGTTTGCTGCTGAAGCGTTGGAAAATATCCCTGGTTCAGGTTTTTCTTTTGCTTCTCCAGTGCTCTACGATTTGAACCTAATCCCAAATCCTTTATTGAACTGTAAAAAACCCTTTGTGAATCCGTATATCCGCCAGATGTTGTCTTTGCCTCTTACTCCTCAGGGTTCAAGTACCGAAGAAAACTTTACCGCCTAAAGTGTTGTTTCCACAAACCTGATTGATACACTCTAATTTTCCATCTCCGAGCCCGGATTTGGTGCTCAATAAATCATGGCCTTAGAAGGGTTGGAAGACATTGTTATATCGTAGGAGGAGGACATTCAAGTTTTCAATGCTCATGATCCCACCGGCAACAAGACAATGGTGGAGTGGGTGCAAGAAGAGGAGGAAGAGAAGGCCAAGCTCAAGACTAAAGTGGATGCTACTAAGGCCAGGATTCTCCCATTTACTATCAAGACTAGCAAGCTGAAGCCTGGAGGAGAACCTGCCAGTGGATCCGAAAAGCCCAACTTGAGCAAGGTGGTCAAGAAAGGGAAGAAGATCCATATCCGACCGAGCAATGATGGTTAGGGTAGTCATGGGAATAAGAAGCGATAGTGTGCTGTGTGGTGGAGCATAGATGGTTCTTTGGTCTATTTTTGTGTTGTCAGGGTATGTACAAGTACAGAGTCTATACTTTGAGTCATTTTCTTTGTTATAGTATTAGTAGCATTTGTGCTTTTGCTTTTGTTGTGTCCAAACTGGCCGATATTATGCGAGTACAGCCACCGCTGTTTGATATTGTACATAAAATGATATTGGTAATGGAAGATTGACATCTCTACTATAGTCTCTCTTATGTACCTTTTTTTATACTCTATGTACTGTGCCTGTTTATATACCACTGTGTGTACATACTACGATCGCTTGTCTCACAATTTCCATGTTATATACTACTATAACATGTGATGTGATATGTTCATTTACAATAATTCCATGATGTAAATATTATAAATAGTGTAACTTGTAGTTATATAGTTTACCACTAGCATAACAGAACCATGGAGTGATTTTATTCTGACTAAGTGTTAGTATGTTGTGTGTCCCCTGATCCATGGGGCTGGTCACTCCGAAAGCTTGATCTGAGACCGGGTGCTCTAGGCGACTCTCTGGTTGCCCCAGTCAAAGTTGTATTGCAGCTCCTATCTCTAGGAACTTGTAGTCTGAATGCTTGGTTCCGAACACCCTTTACTTTGGTTGCAGTTGATTTTCTCCAAGTTCGAAACTGACGTTCTATTCACATTTCAGTTTACGTTTCTAGAGACCTGCAAAAAGCTTAATCCCTTGGATTTTCCATCAACGTTGCTAATACCTAGGTGATGTTGGGTTTCGGGAAGTGGGGGTTGATTTCTACCAATCCTGCAACTAATGAATTTCCCGATCTTGTCGGAGCAACGCCGGTACTTGGGAGATTTTTTATACACCGTCGATATTACTGGGGTAATATCGATGATCCAGAGTGCACTAGAACATTGTTCCATTGGTTCAAGCAGCAAAGGGATAGGTTCTTGCTTTGGGCGTTGTTGCATTGGTCTAAGGAGCAAGAGAGTGAGGCACACTTGAATGTAGTTCCATCGGTTCAAGTGGTAATAGAATAGATGCTTGCTTGGATGTGGTTCCATCGGTCTAAGAAGTGAAGGAAAGGAGCACACTTGAGCATAGTTCCATCAGTTTGAGTGGCTAAAGAGTTGAGGCTTACTTGGACATGGTCCCCTCGGTCCAAGAAGCGAAGGAATGGAGTGCACTTCAACATAGTTCCATTGGTTAAGTGGAAAAAGAGTGGATGCTTACTTGGACATGGTTCCATCGGCCCAAGAAGCGAAGGAATGGAGTGCACTTGAACACAGTTCCATCAGTTTAAGTGGAAAAAGAGTGGATGCTTACTTGGATGTGGTTCCATCGATCCAAGAAGCGAAGGGATAGAGCGCACTTGAACATGGTTCCATTGATTCAAGTGGCAATAGAGTAGATGCTTACTTGGACGCGGTTCCATCGGTCCAAGAAGCGAAGGAATGGAGTGCACTTGAACGAAGTTCCATTGGTTCAAGTGGCAAAAGAATGGATGCTTGCTTGGATGCAATTCCATTGGTCCAAGAAGCGAAGGAATGGAGCGCACTTGAACTTAGTTCCATTGGTTTAAGTGGCAAAAAATGGATGCTTGCTTGGATGCAGTACCATCTGTCCAAGAAGTGAAGGAATGGAGCGCACTTGAATGCAGTTCCATTAGTTCAAGTGGCAAAAGAATGGATGGTGGCTTGGATTCGGTTTCATCGGTCCAAGAAGCGAGGCGTGGTTTATAGATGCACTCGAGGGTTTGGGCTTTTCCATGTTGCCGAAGGAACACTTGTTTTTAGAAGACAGGGATCTATTTTCCTCATCGATCCGGTGGTTTGATTCAATTATATTGTCAACTCATTGGTTTTCTTACAGGAACGTGGTTTCGTTCGTTCAAGAAGTAAAATAATTTTATTGATAAAATAAAGCGAATGGCAAATCCTTCCTATTTACAATGCCCCTAGTGTCCCTGGGTAGCTTATTTGAGAAAATAGGAAATACATAGATATGTACTAAATAAAATTGTGTCGTGTCGAGTCGTTGTTCCAAGTATGAGTAATCTGCATTTCGTCGACCATTGTCGGCTTGAAAGTTCCATCTCCAAGTTTTTGGCTGATCACATAGGGTCCTTCCCAGTTCGGTCCAAGTGCTCTCGTAGCAAGATAGATCCATTTCAAAATAAGATCCCCCACTTCGAAGGTACGGTTTAGAACTTTGGTGTAGAAGTGTCGTGCTACCCTTTTCTGGTGAGCAGCAGTCCTTAGCTCAGCTTCCTCCCTCTTCTCAACGATTTGGTCCAGTCACTCAAGCAGGAGCAGACTGTTCTCACTTTGGTTGAAATGTCGCCTCCTATGAGAGGGGACTTATAGTTCCACTAGGATCATCGCTTTTGAACCATATGCCTAGGAAAATAGCGAGTGTCCGATCGTAGTTTTGTGAGTTGTTCCGTAAGCCCGTAGTGCAAGCAGAAGCTCATCAACCCAATTTCCTTTGGCTTTCGTAAGCCGTTTCTTGATGGTGGACTTGATGATTTTATTCACTACCTCTACTTGCCTATTTGTCTATGGGTGCGCTACCATGGAAAAGCTCTTCTCGATCCGGCAACGCTTGTAGAAATCCTTGAATTCAACACTTTCGAACTGAGTTCGATCACCTATGATAATATTCTACGACACTCCAAACCTGCAAATAATATTTTTACTAATGAAGATAATTACTTTCTTAGTATTAATGGTGATAAGCGGTTCAGCTACGGCCCATTTGGTAAAGAAATCGATTGCAATTATAGTTATTTGATTTCTCTTTTGGCAAGTGGAAGTACGCCGATTAGATCGATTCCCTAGATTGCAAATGGCCAAGGGCTCACCATTTGCATAAGCGCCAAGGCTGGGATTCTCGAGATCTTTGCAAATCTCTGGCACCGATCACAATTCCCGGCATAGTCCGCTGCACCCCGGTTGATTGTAGGCCAGAAATACCCATAACGGAGAACCTTTTTGGCCAATGTCTGCCCGCCGTGGTCACCACAGCTGCCTTCATGAATTTCTTGGAGGATCCTTTTGGCTTCATCACCGGTTATACACCCGAGTAAGGGGGAGGAGAATCCTCTCTTGTAGAACATTCCATCTTGAACTACAAACCTCGGGGCCCTTCAGAGAAGTTTCTTGCACTCAATCCAGTTTTGAGGGAGTGTCCCTCTAAGGAGATAGTCATTGATTGGAGTCATCCACGATTCCTCTTCGTCTGTGGTCTCTGTAATCCAATCAATGTCCATCTGTTCTATGCAAGGAGCTGTTAGTACTTTGACTGGAACCAATCCCATCGATTGCACTCCTCCAAAAATGGCTAGTTTGGCTAAGTGATTAGCCTTCACATTCTGCTCTCAAGGAATATGTGTTATGGTATAGTGTTCAATGTCGCTTAGCAATTCCCATGCTTTTGATAGGTAAAGTTAATCTCTTTGTACTTGACAAATGACTAGCTAAGAGTCACTGTATATATGCACAACCTTTATTCCTAATTCATTTATGATTTCAAACTTTCTACTAAAGCCTCGTACTTTGCCTCATTATTAGTAGTAGGGAATTCCAAACTTAGAGCATAGCAAAAAATCATCCTTCGGGAGTCTCAAGAACAACTCCCGCTCCTGAGCAGAAATTATTTGACGCATTGTCGACAAATAGCTTCCATTATGACACCACTTTCAGTATCTTCTTCTTTGCCATCCCGTATCATGAATTCAGCAATGATATTTGCCAATGCCTGTTCATTGATTGCCCTTTGGGGATGGCAAGTGATGTAATACTGACTCAATTCATATTCCATTTTAGAAGTCGTCCGGACGTCTTTGGACGGTACAGTACCTGTGTTTAGGGTTGATCTTCGAACACTTTGATTGGGTGAGCTTGGAAATATGATCGTAATTTCCTTGATGCGATGAATAGGCAATATCCTAGATTTTCCAACTTTTGATAGTTTCTCTTGGCTCCAATGAATCGCTTACTGATGTAGTAAATGAGCTGCTGGATCCTAGCTTCTTCGCATACCAGTGCCATGCTTAGAGCATGAGTTGGCACTGCAAGGTAAATAAATAGATCTTCCCCATCCACCGGTTTAGATGGAACTGGTGGGGTCTCCATATATCACAATATTTCCTCCAAAGCAGTTTGGCAGGCTTGATTCCAGTCAAAATTCTTCTTACCCTTCTTCAATGCATCAAAGAATAGTATACACTTATCAGTTGCTTTGGAAATAAATCAGCTCAATGCTACGATGTTTCCATTCAGACTTTACAGTTTCTTCTTTATCGTAGGGGTTGTGACATTTCGCAAGGCAATAATTTTCTCCTGATTGGCTTCAATGCCCTTGTCATTCACAATGAAACCTAAAAATTTCCCAGAAGCCACATTGAAAGAGCATTTCGGTGGGTTAAGCTTCATTCCATACTTTCGAAGAATTTTGAACATTTCTGAAACGTTATCCAAGTGGTTTCCAGACACATGATTTAACAAGCATGTCATCAACGTAGATTTCCATTGTTTGCCCAATCTGGTCCTTGAACATTGTGTTCACTAACCGTTGATAAGTTGCCCTAGCGTTCTTCAGGCCGAATGGCATTACTCAGTAACAATACAATCCGAGGTCAGTGATAAAGCTGGTGTTCTCCCCCTCAAGTTCGTACATCATAATCTGGTTATATCCAGAGTAGGCGTCCATGAAAGAGAGCAGTTTGTGGCATGTAGTCCCGTTTACGAGCTGGTCAATCCTTGGTAGTGGGAAGCTGTTCTTCGGGCTAGATTTGTTCAGCTCTAAGTAGTCGACACTGGTTTGCCACTTCCCATTTGATTCCTTGACTAGAACTAGATTTGATACCCATTCAGGATAAGTTGCATTGCGGATGAAGCCGTTAGATCCAATAGTTATCCACTTCCTCCTTTAGCATAGTGGATCACTCCAGACCCAGACCATGTCTCTTCTGTCTTACCGAATTTAACTTGGAATCGATATTAAGTGCATGACACACTATCTCTAGAGATATCCCGCACATATCGAAATGCGTCCAAGTGAACACTTCCAGATTGGCACGAAGAAATTTTATCAATTCTTGTTACATTTTGATTCCAAGTTGTGACCCCTTTTTCAAGACTTGAGTTGGGTCATCCATATCAATAGGGAATAACACCCTAATCTCTTCGGTGCTACCCGTTCCTCTCTAAACTCTTCTTCCTAGGGTCCAAAGCCTTATCAAAACAGCTATGGTCCTCGAGCTAGGAGCGGTTCTGTAATTGATATGCGGACGATTCACAATGCAGAGAGTCTTCCCCATATTCTTCCCCTTTTCTTTCCATTTTGATTTTCATAATTCAGCGACATAACGTTCTCTGGTGGCGCTTTGGTCTCCCTTTAAACTATGTCCCATTTAACATTAGGAATTTCATGGTAAGGCACCACTGAGCCAAAGCAATTCTAAAATCTACAAGGGTCGATCGACCTAAAAAACATCATAGGCTGACATTTCATTAACTATTATGAAGGTTTGGATAAGGACTGTAACGACCTCGAATTTTAATTACATTTAAATTGATAATTAAATTTATTTTTTGAACAAAAATTGTAAAATTCATCAATAAAGTGGTGCGAGTTTCCCCAAATTAAAATAAATTCTGTATAAATCAATTAAACTTTAAATATTGTATATATGTGTATATGTGTGAATATATATGAATATATATGTATACGAGCATAAATGAGTAAAAATTGAATATATATATGATTTGAATTTAAATCTTAAATAAATGGTTTAATAATAAATGATAATAATAAATGTTTAAATCTTCAGCCACCAAAAATATGAGATCTGCAGCCACCAAAAACATAATCATATCAGCCAAAGTCAAGTATTGCAAATGAAGATGATATCTATTCAGATTTGAACAAATATATTTAAGTACAAAGATAAGTATGAAAGCTTGCAAAAATAGAAGCAACCAGACCTTTCTCTCATGCAATGTACAAAAATAAAATAAGCAAGACAAATGAGATAAGTATGAGACATAAAGTGCTCATCCATTTAATGCTAGCACAAAAAAGTCGATTCGAATTTTATTATAAAAAAAATCATTTCAGGGTCTTTACATTTGGTATCAGAGCTGAGGGTTAAACTTTAACTCAGGAGTATAACACATTAAGTAGCTCATTAGAGATAGGGTGAAGCATACCCTAGAATGAGTAATCTCTAAGATATCTGTTCGAATGCCTCAGTAAATTTTCTTACTATCCACTAATAGTAGGTATGAGTGCAAGAAGAGGATGAGATAGGGGATAGGGAAATACGACTACGAATGGTTAATACCCTTCAATAGTGGAAACAAATTTTCTCTATCAATCTCTTTTGTTCAACATCTTTTCTCTATTCATCGATAATTTCTGGTAGATCCAGGAAGAAAATTCGATATATTAAAATGGGACATAAACTCCAAATAAGCCAAAAAATTTGTTTGTTTGGATGAATTGTTTGCTTTGGTTGCTATGGTTGATAGTTGTAATTTGGTTCCTAAACTAAAAGCTTTGAAATTGTATCCATATATCTATCTATTCTTTGGGTTCGGATATATTCTACGAATGGTTAGTTATCTCTTCAAACTAACCGATGACACTGCATATTTCGTAGATCTGGATAACCCGAGTATCTTGTGAAGTGTTAAACAGATTCGTTCTTGTATCTGTTATTGATATTCTGATTTGGTAAGCCAAATGCAGAATAGATATTCAGTTCGATTTGATGAAACATTCTTCATCTATCTTTTTGTCTCCTTGGCAATTTCGAGGACGAAATTCTTTAAGGGGGGAAGTCTGTAACGACCCCGAATTTTAATTACATTTAAATTGATAATTAAATTTATTTTTTGAACAAAAATTGTAAAATTCATCAATAAAGTGATGCGAGTTTCCCCGAATTAAAATAAATTATGTATAAATCAATTAAACTTTAAATATTGTATATATGTGTATATGTGTGAATATATATGTATACAAGCATATATGAGTAAAAATTGAATATATATAGATATATATTTGATTTGAATTTAAATCTTAAATAAATGGTCTAATAATAAATGATAATAATAAATGTTTAAATCTTCAGCCACCAAAAATATGAGATCTGCAGCCACCAAAAACATAATCATATCAGCCGAAGTCAAGTATTGCAAATGAAGATGATATCTATTCAGATTTGAACAAATATATTTAAGTACAAAGATAAGTATGAAAGCTTGCAAAAATAGAAGCCACCAGACCTTTCTCTCACGCAATGTACAAAAATAAAATAAGCAAGACAAATGAGATAAGTATGAGACATAAAGTGCTCATCCATTTAATGCTAGCACAAACAAGTCGATTCGAATTGTATTATAAAAAAAATAATCATTTCAGGGTCTTTACAAGGACCACCCTTCGTTTTCTTTTTTCGAGTTCCATAGATAAGTCAATCATCCCGAGTGGCTGTCTTGGTTCGCTTGTAAATCCTTAGATCTTTGGTCAGCAAGTAGACATATCCTTCGTGCTGATTTTCATCTGATCGAACGTGTATCGAAACAAGATGTTAACAGAACTTCCACTATCCACCAAGACTCAATGTACAACTATTGGTCTGATCTCAACAGTTACTAGCATTGGGTCAAGAGTTGGACCTTCTACTCCTTCAATGTCTTGGTTTCGAAACATTATGTCATCATTGAGTGTTCTTTGTTGTTTGGCCAGAGTGCCATCCTCATTTGCAAAACAAGCTTCTTTCGGTACATGCTTTAGTGAACTCACGTATCACTTTATCTCCCTCCAGCTCTTCTATGCTTGGGATGGTCCTCCAGAAATGGTATTGATAACAAGTCTCTGCTCTATCTGTTTGGATCCTTCTCCACTAGGTCTAGTTTGGTTTCCTTGAGTACTTACAGCTTCGTGGAAGCGGTAGAACTTCCATGATTGTTTTTGACGTTTAGATTCTTCTTACCTTTATTTTCTTCCATCAAGAGTTTGACAATGTCTATAATGTATGCCTCACTAGTCCGCTAGTCTATAGGTCGGCTGTTAGGGGATATGTCAAGCATTTGACTATGCAAACGGCCTTGGTTTGCCAACTGAAGCCTATGTCCTCCATTCTCTGGGAGAACCACTCTTGTAGAACCCCGTTGGTGCTCGGGTGGCCTTACATCGATAGTTTGAACTTCATTTTTGGCAGTTTGCCTACCTATGTCAATATTCAACTCCAATCCCTTATTGTCAAGTTGCATGTCATCTTCAGAGTAAGAGAGAAACATTGGAACATTTCATGGTGGAGAATTCACTCCAAGATTTGCGTTTATAGCGGGTTATGCTCCGGTAGGTGGAGTCTTTCATTTCCTTCAATACCAATTCCAATGGCTCCACCAACATTCTCCTTTTTCTTTTGCTTACCATACCCCTATGTAAGCCTAAGATGGAGGAATTCTCCTGTACTATAGTATCGGCGGTCTTCGGCCTAGTTTTTGGACCAGTTAGTGGTTGCAGTGCAAGTAAAGCGTCTATCTTATCCATAAGAGCTTTTTGGCTATCGACTATCTTCTGGTTGAGCTCATTGACCATCTGGTTAAGTTCACCTTTGGTCACCACATCTTGTTGGTTAAAGGATCCTGGAGCTACATTACTAGTATTGTTTTCTTCAACCTATTGGGGGTTAGCATCATTTTCGCCAACCGTTGCTCCCATTGATCTTCAACAAGCACTTTTCTTTTTAGCTGCCATTGATCTTCAATAGCAAGTCTTCAATCTCTTTTTAAAGTAGAATTCATGGAACTGAGTTCTTGACCTATCTAATCTAAAGTTGAGAACTAGATTTAACCCTGGATTTACTGGTTCTTAGAGAAAGCACCAAAATATTAACCCAAAAAATGGATCAACATCCTGGATATGATGTGAAAGCACTAGCCTTGTTAGAACAAAACAAATATAATAAAAAATAACAGAAAAGTAAATGAGACACATATATTTTATAGTGGTTCGGCTGTTAACTAAGCGTACATCCACTTTATAGCTTTTATTATTGGTTTGAGCAAGATTACAAAGAGACTGAAAGAGAACTTGTCACAAGTACATGGGCTAGACAAGTTCTAAGTCCTAGAAATGTCTATAGTTACTGCCTTGGTGACTATGATGTAGAAAGAGTTAAAGAATAGATGGAGATAACACGTAGTGATAGTGGAATCCAGATCCTTTCTTGATTGCTTTATGAATTGTATTTATTGTGGTTGCAGTTGCATTGGGCCAAACAGAGAGTTGGAGCAGAGTCTAGAAGTCGGCTCAAAAGAGAGTGTAAAATCGCGAACCCATCTAGGTTAACAACAAAAGTCAATACCGGCCTGTCAAATCGGTACCGAGTTCTGTGGTTCAACCCAGATGGGTTGAATCCACTTGCATGCTTCATGTTACTTAATTTAGTGATGTCTTATGTTATTGATTTGGCAATATGGTTGATGTTGACAATGGTTCCATCATCGCTTGGTTTATTCTGCTGTTCTGACTGCTATCTCTTCAATCTTGATGCTTGGTTGTTCAGAATCCTTTGATATTGTTTGGGTAGATATAAACAGGTATACAAGAGCCTCTGTAAAGTTTGAGGGAGAGATGATGAAGCATGTGAAGCCGCCGTCGACATGATGAAGCCAATAACGACTTCTTGCCTTTGCTCCATTCATGCTGAAATTCCTATGAGTTATTTCTTTAGCTTATTTAGGTATGTCTAGTAGATTTCAAGTTTTTCCATCTTCGTCTCATCGTTCTAGCTTCTATTGATTTCTGCTTGGTTAGAAACCCAGTTAAAAACCCTTAACTGTAAGTACAGCCCCTTGATACTTAGATGTAGACTCGACCGACCTCAACAAATTGAGGAGCTCTATGAGATTCACGTTTAATTAGTCCATATTATAGTTCAGTATGAACGTTTCATACTTTGGAGTAAGAGAACCAAGGATCAAATCAACTTGCAATTCACTGATTATCTTTACGTCCAATTGTAGAAGCCTATCAATGTAGCTTTTCATCATTAGTACGTAATCATCCACTCTCTATTCTTTAGTCACTTCATAAGCACGTACCTTTGCTGAACTTAACTATTCACCAAACAGGGCCTTAAGACTATCACATATCTCATCGACGGATTTATTTTTATGCTACCTCTGCAACGGCTTGTCTAACGTAGACAGCATGAAAACTTGGAAGATCTCTAGGTCGGATACCCACTTTTCATAAGCAAGTCTTAGTTCAGGGTCTGCATCATCAGCGGGTTGTTTTTGGGTTTGCACATAATAGCTGACCATAGGCGCTCGTAAGTTAATG
Organism: Allium fistulosum; assembly: GCA_030737815.1. Classification (NCBI taxonomy): domain Eukaryota; kingdom Viridiplantae; phylum Streptophyta; class Magnoliopsida; order Asparagales; family Amaryllidaceae; genus Allium; species Allium fistulosum. Next base: position 16,804,650 of record JASFAW010000014.1, read on the forward strand.
CTATTTTAATTGCACTTAGCCAGTCGATATGGTTTGGTCCAGTAAGCTTGTCATTTTCAGAAAATAGTTTTGGAGTTGTCATTTTCTACAAGTTCTAAGTGGTAGATTATTAGGACAAATCATAGTAGATGTTCTTATAATATTAGTAAGGTTAAACTTTATGTTTCATTCTATTAATAAGCTCCCATCAGTCTTTTATTTTTCACCAAACCCTAAGTCGAAACATATAAGTCTTTCGACTTCACTAGTAGGTGTTAGGACTCGTCTGTCTTGGAACTCTGACTTTGAGTTTGCTCAACAAGTCATAGCTCCACGGACGATGGATAACTCCTTATCAGTTGTATCATAAATAACTCCTAACCTTTAGTACCTTGTCCTACTTCGGCCTTGAGTTTGCTCAAAAAAGAAAAACAAACTATTCACTTGCAACTACCATATCCCGATAACCTAAGTATAGTATATGTACCTTGAGTTTGCTCAATAAATACATATAGTTATCTTACCTCGTCTATTCAGTATTTTAACAATACCACATATAACATCCCTAGCTTGAATTTGCTCAACAACTAAAGTGTATGCAAGTAATATATATACACATACACATACACATGTGTGCATGTATATATAATTGGGAGAATCTCAAGAAGAAAATTTACCAGCTTAATGGTACAAGAAGCACAAGCACTGGAGAGGATGAGCTGGATGACAGCGAGCGGAGAAGATCAACCAAAGAATTTGGAACAGCTATGGCTGATTCTCTGAACCCTAAAGAAGGAATGTTTGAGTTAAAGTATTACTTCAACTTAAAGTCTATTTTTGTATTTATCTAGTTTGTACTTTCGGATGTACTTGCTTTGGGCCGCACTGCCCATTTAAGGTTGTAATAATATTATTAACCAAGTTTCAAATATATATATGTATATGGTAGAGGACAACATTATATTAAAGATTCATAATCTTCAATATATTACATTTAGTAACATCGACTTATGGAATATTGTAATTCTTATGAATTACTCTCGTGATTCAAGTGTCGGACACATCGAAAATCATGGTATACCTACATTTCCATATGTATTTATTTCTTAAGTCTAGTTAGAGTTTCTTAATTTTCAACCTTTAATTTATAAGTCATATTATATAAGTTTTATTATTATATAACTTTATATTTCATATTACTTGTATAATAGTCTATGTATAATATTATATTAATTAAATCTTATTTTAATTAATTAACATTTTAATTAATTTTATATTATCTTAATATAAAATTATATTGAATATCTATTATATACTATAACCTTTATAGTATAACACATATATCATATACATGTGTGCATTATTTAATTAAACAATTTAATTTAAATTATATTAATTTCAACATTCATTTCATATACGTACATGTATACTTATGTTATTTTTAAACATTGAAACAGTATAACATATACCATAATTATAATGCATGTATACATTTATTAATTAATTTATTTTATTACTCTTATTTATAAATTTTAATATTTAGAAATTAATTTATATTATTTTTCAAACATTTTGAAATTTTATATTATATTATACTTTTATAATATATGTATATTTTATTTTAAATTTAACTTTTAAATTTAGGATCTTATATTTTAATATTCAAATAATTTGTAAAATTAGCCCAAGGCCAAATTCAAATTAGGCCTTTTCACTTAGAGATGACCTTTGGGCTCACATATCTATTCGGGTCAGGCTGGTAGCTAGGTACGATAAAGTACTTTATTTTCCAGACCAATCCAAAACATTACCTTTCTAAACATCCAACTATCTGGGCTGCGAGCTTAATAGTTAATCCTAACACGACTAATTTAGACTGCATAGGCTATAGAGCTCTGATAACTAATGGTTGAACTAAGTTAGCCCACAACGGAAGTAATGGGTGAATTTCATTTATTTACCATTTTAGATCTTTATTGGGCCTATAAAGTCTAATTTTTTAGAACATTTTTAAATTTCATTTTAAATAAAATCATTACCTTATTTAAATGTGTAAAACAATCTTATATTATTTAATTAATGCTATATTGTATATATACGTGTATCATACACACACACGAATACACACACACACACACACACACACATATATATATATATATATATATATGCATGTGCGCACGTACTGGTGCATGTGTAACATACCAATCCGTGCAAGGCATATCATGCCCGTATATAAGTATTGGGATTTACACTACAACAGACACGTTAGCATATCTAATATACAAATATATTAGCCAAATGTATATTTATATACTCTAATTTATGTAAATAAATGTTACAATATATATGGAAATATAAACTATATTTTATTTTAAATTGTTTTATAAATATATATATATATATATATATATTGAATTTCAATATTAATTGTATATATATATATAACTAATTATATAAATATGCTTAAAATGATTTTTTTCCATAGCAGAAAGCAATACAACATTACATACATACATATTTATACACATATAATTTTTTTAAGTTAAATACATATATTCAAATATATATATATATAATATGATAATAAATATATATATATTAATTTCTTTAAAATATACAAATATATATATATATATATGTGTGTGTGTGTGTGTGCTTATTATTGCACATGGAAAATTGTTATATTTTTTTTAAATAATATTTGTACGGATATTGCTTTTAAAATTATAAAAATTTGTAAAAAAATTATTTTCGAACATAATTTGAATTTTAAAATTTTACTAAGAATTTAAGTGATATTTTATTATTTTGAACATTTAAAATATAATTTTGTAATACAATTGTAAATCGATTTTTTCGAATAGTATTTAAATTTTAAATTAAATAAAAAATTGCTTTTTTATTTCTACGGAAAATATATTAAGTACATATCTAATTTTATAAAATGTAAAACATATTTTATAATATATATGTATATGTATATATTGTTCTAATTAATTTACCAAATTAATTAATTTAAATAATAATAAATATGTACAAAAATTATTTTTTATTTCTTCCGAAATTAGTTTAGACTTGAGACTATTTATATAACTTTTAAAACTATATTTAGATAAATTAAGGTATAGAATTTAAATTACAAAGCTTATATGTAGTTAAATGTTGCACATTAAATTAATTAAAAATCAAAAAAATTGTTTTTATTTATTTGAGTCGTGTGCAACAATGGTATATATATATATGACATAATTGTTTTAAATATATAAGAGTATATAAATATACAACCAATATAATTTTGATAATAAATTTATATAGTAGAATCGTCACCTAACTAACAATACAATATACATGAAATAAATAATATACATGCATTAATATTCATAAATACATCAGAAATTTATTGTATATCAAGTGCCTTTAAGCACACCTTGAAATGATGAAAAATTACTCCTTAAAACAATTTCCAATCCAGTAGAGTGCTAGTCCCTGAACCGATGATTACCAGCTATCGAATATAATTGATTTATTTGATTTGACTTTTGAAATGGAGAGATGAGGAGGTAGATAATTCAACTCGAAGTAGGTATAGATGGAGCTCCAAAAGAATGAAAAGAGAGTGGGTTGAGATATTTATATAGAGAAGGAATGAAGAGAGAAGTTATGATCAAAATCCATGTTTTTCTCTTGCTCCTTCTTTCCCTCTTATCCACTCAACCCTAGCCCATTTTAACTAATCATATGGCACTCCCTATGCCATACTAAAACCGAACCTACCAGAACCCATATTTTCTTAAACCTACTTAATGCCCAAACAAAATATTTTGCATTTAAATCCAATTTAAATGCATATCGATATGTATATCGATTAATATATCTATAACTATTACGAATATATTTAATAATATTTGTTCATCAAATCAAATTAAATTTTATAATTAATATTTCATAAATATTAATTAATTTAGTTAGTTTATAACAGTTACAAATTAATTAAATCTTCTGGTCAAAGGAGTATTCATTGTTTCGGTTGTGTAACCCATTAGGTGTAAATTTGGTTAGCGATCAATATCGAACTATTCAAATATTAATGTTCATACGTCACTTAGCACGTGGTGTGACATTTTGGCCAAATTTGTCGCTTACTTGGTTTTGATAAAAACCAATTTTACTTTGTTAAGCATTACTCGATTGCGACTACTATTTACACTAATTTTCTTCGTTAAAACTATATCACTTTGGACTTATGGATTTGATAATGGTCAAAATTCTAATACCATCCATATTCAAATCCATAGTCCAAACACAAACTCCTTAGTTCAATAATAACAGTTATCATTAACCGAACTACTCAGGCCAGAGATTTTGACTTTGGATTGACATGAGTTGACCGTGATACTAGCCTTATATAACCAAGGAGACAAATCCTTTCTTGAATAGGTTTCACTTCCAATACTTTCAATTGACCCAACTATAACTACTCAATGGACGTCGTGCTCTGATTTAACTATAATCAAAATGGAGCTTTCATACTGAAGATAAAAAATATTCTCAAGTCGAGAGAACTATGTAAATTAGTCACATCGATATTTCTATTTGACCTTAGTTATATTAACCAATAGAAAAATGTGGAGTGAATCATTCTATAATTATCCAATAACTATTAGTACGTAACCCCTAAGTGCTCCCAGTATTCACAAGTAATAAAATGTCAAACATTTGGAGAGCATTACGTACTATAGTCTCAACGAATACATCGAAATCTAGTGTCGATACATCATAACTAGGAATATTTAAAATGATGTATTTATTATATTATGATATGATACTTATGATTACAATTATTTGTAATTACTATCACAAACACACCATTTATGGATTTTCTATTAAATATATTTTAATTAAATATTTAATTATTTATAACACGTTAAAAAATATATAACAGAAAGAAAATCACCTTTATTATGATTGAGAATTGATTAAAAGCTAATTAATCTACAATAAATTATTGAATTGTCCCTAGGGCATACCTCTAACTTTATCAGTATTAGCCCAAGGGAATATTAATATGTGATAACTCGATATTACCTCATTCTCTATATTATCAGACAGTATTACCTAGTAATACTCTTTGATAGTATAAGTGTAGAGATGGGGTGTTACACAAGGAAATGTGACTTGGAGTCGGACTAGAGTAAAACCTGAGTCAGACCTGGGTCAGACACGAGTCTACTCGGTACCGAATTTTAAGTCGTAACTCATGTATCGAATTGTCAATCTTAGGTCTGTTTGGCCACGATCTTCTTTGGGATAACGTGCGTCACATGAGGGAATGTACTGGAGCTAATTTCGGAGCCTATCTCGAAGATTTTTTCAAAATAGCTGTGGAGAGCACATGGAAAAGGACTTTTCATTTTTTTTTTCATTTTGAAATTCTGACAGCGACGAGTTGTAAAACTATAACTTTGAAAAATACTCTACTTGATTCTCACCAATTTGAGACTACCGAGTTGTAAGAACAACTTTGTAAAATCAGAGGATAATCAATTGAAATCGACTAAGTGGGTGTAGGCCCGAGTATTTTTCGAACCATTATAAAAATAGTGTATTCTTTTCTCGTTTTATCTTCTTTTCTTTTCTAATTTTCATATTCGATAAGAAATTAGGTGCTAGTGCTATTTTAGGTCTAAACATGTTTGTACTTTCATTGAGAAAACTCAAATTTAATAGCTTGAAACTTCAATTTTAAGAAGATGAAGGGGCCTAACACCCGATCAATGATTGAAGAAGTCGATAAGAACAAGGGGGCTGCTACGAGGTGTCCTCAGGATCAAACCCCCATCCATCTATGTAAATAGAGATAAGATAGAGAGAATGATAAGAAAGATACAAGATATGATGATAGCTTGCTAATAGGAAATGCTAAACAGATTCTTCAAATGAATGAAACAGCTGGGAAGAGCTAGAGTTTCCAGAAACTCGAATCAGGGGCCAAAAGGAAAAACAATTGCACTTGGAAACGAAATGGGAAGAGTTGGAGTCAACCCCTAGGGGACTCCATAATTTAGTATCGATCCAAGGGGTCAACTAAGTACTTAGTCATGGATCCCAAGGGGAATGGTGGATTCTAGAGTTAGACAAGACGGAACACGTCTAAGGAATGACACTGAGCCGCAGATTGAGAATCAAAATGTGAATGTACGATAACAAGAGTTAGAGCCAAACGTTCCACGTAGGAACGGAGGGCAAGATGAAACCTAGGTAAGATGAAATCATGGAACAGAAAGTTCCATTGGATGATAATGAAAGAATTGCTGAAATGATCAGATGGGTGCTAAGAGGTGGACTACCAGATCAAAGTTTGGAGGGTGTGAAAATAAATTCATTCAGCCCTAACATCCGTACGTAAGAAATCTACTTGATTTCAAGCTACCGACATTTGAAATGTACAATGGAAAAACAAATCCAACCGTTCATCTAATGGGATACATCCAACATATGAAGGTGTTGGGTGCTTCTGTGGATGTAATAGGATAGAATTTCCAGTTATATTTGACAAATTGAATAGCAATGTGGTTTTTTACAATTGGAGAATTGGTTCATTGGCACGTGGACCGAGTTGGTGGATAAGTTTATGAAATAGTTCAATTTATATAACATGACCAAAAAATGCGATGATGATTTTAAATGTGAAAAAAAGGGCTTGGAATACCTTGCGAAATTATTTGATTAGGTTTAATGCTAACTGAATCTATCGATAGTTCTGATGGCGGTAGTTTCTGGAGTCACGAGCAAGTTTGATTTCAAGATTGCCTTGGAAAAGGATCCACCAATAAATCTGGCAGATTTCTATTATCAAGCTGAGAGATTCCTATATCAGGAAAACGCTGAAGCAAATGAAGATGCTAAAGTAAATGTTGTATATGATGGAGGACCATACAATACATGATATGGAAATAATAAGGGAAAGCGAAAGGCCGATGATGGCTTTGAAGGACCGAAGCGGACGAAAATGGAGCACAGATTTTCCTCCTACACTAAATTGACCGAGACCACACAAAAGATTTACTTGGATACTAAGGGGAAAATTTCCTATCGAAAACCAATATAGAGAGCCACGGATTGGGAGAATAAATCTAGAAGGTTTTGCCTATTCCATGAGCTGGACAGGCATGAGACAAATAAGTGCAGACACCTTCATGATTTTATAGAGGAGGAGGAGGTTCAGAGCAACCGGCTGCAACAATACATGAGGAACCAAACTCAGTGGTGTAGCAGAAGCAGCCATCGTCTGCAATGAATGTATCTCGAAACGGCCTTAGATCTAATGCGAGAATAGTTATCCCATTATCGGGACGGAAGGGTGTCTGGTTCGATCCTCGCACTTTTCTTTTTAAACAAGTGATGCACTGTTACTCTCAGGCTGTTTAGACGTGTATGGGACCTCGATTGTTCTCTATGCATGCTCTGTTTGGAAGTAATTTCTAATAGGATGGATGTTTTGGAATGTTTGTTTGTTACCTTGATTTTGGTTTTATGAATGAATGTTTGAATTTTAAAATCATCTGAACATGATGACTGATGTTGATTATGAAACACCAACAAGGATTGGTCAACCCCCAAAACTAGTATATGAATAGGCATGACACGGTTCTCCCAACCGAAAGAGATGGGGTGATGCACCGTAAGATGCAAGTCCTCTTGTCGAAGAATGAGTGGATGCACTTGTACATGATAGTAGGTCCTCTCACCGAAGAGTGAGCAGACGAATTCACTCTAACATTAGGTCCCCCCATCGGAGAGTGGGCGGATTGAGCTCAGTATGGATATATGATCCCAAGAAATCAGAAATTGGATTGGATATGATCCGAAAGGATCAAAAACTAGACTTTGGATTTGAAAGCTACCTAACCTTAAATTGATTTGATAACGATTACTTGATTACGTCATTGCTTTGATTTGGACTCACTTAGGTATGATGAGCGATTCCAGACGATTTGTATATTATGCTCCAATCGATGGCAGTGCACTACCATGATTGATGACTAATTATAACCGAATGATCGATGAAAGCCTTTGCTTCAATTTGATTGGACGTTCTTATAATGAGACTAGGTGATACTCTATGAATTATAAGTAACACTTTAATCGGTTCGACCTTTGAAACCATCAACCGTAGACTACCACGGTTTTGATCTTCAAAACTATGCCCTTAATCTCATATCATTTTACTTTCCTTTTATAAAAGGACAAAATTTTAAATTAGGCCCTAAAAAAACTTTATTTCAACATTAGGCCTCATTTCAAACTTATTACAAAAATAGTCCTCGTTTTATTTTCCTCAGCGTTTTATACTTGCGCAATCCAAATATGCGCAAGTGTAAAAAAAATTCAAATATTATACTTGCACATTCTATAAGTGCTCAAGCACAAATTTTTTATTTTTAAAAAAATAACACTTGCGCAATCCAAATTTGCGCAAAATACACTTGCGCAATCCATATTTGCGCAAAATGAGGCATATATTTATAATAAGTTTTGATTCAGGTCTAAAATTGAAATATGCTTTTTGTTCGGGCTTGATTTGGAAAATTGTCCTTTATAAAATTAGTGTTAATTTTGTCAAAATTAGAAAACTAAACAAATAAATAAAGAATTTACAATAGTATCGATAGAGTTAGACTTCTTTTTGTTAACCAAACCGACCGTTAGGGAGGTTTTCTTACTGTCATTGGCTAAAATCAATTTCTCTGAAGCCAAAAAAACACGCTTTCTATTTCACGCAACTTTTACATCCACGTCCATCTGCAAAAATTCATCTGTGCTTTTCTCCTCTCAGACTAATCCTATCTCTCTCCCCTCAAATAGCTCATTAAAATCAAAACTCATACACAGATCTAGCACTCATCACAAACCCTATGTCCTTAAATCAAATCCCAAACCTAACCAATCATCGCCTTCATCTTAACCTGAGGCGACAACCAACCTCCATAGTTCCTCATGCCGCCAGCGACGTCACATAAATCACAGCCACCTCCTCACTTCCTCATGCCTACGACCCATCGCCAACAACTCGTTTACCTAGCTAACCCTAATTCTAATTTCTTGGTTGGCTCGAATATGCAAAAAGACGATAGAAGAAAAAGAGCTAATTTCTCCTAATCTTCGATAATCAAACTTTGTTCCATATTTTTGTTTCACTTGATTCGACTAATTATGCTATTTTAGGTGAACTTCGTAACCCTGCTAATAGTTTCATTCTTTTATTAAACGATAATATTATTTTAGTTGGATCGACTGGTTATGATTATGCTATTATTTGATTGCAGGTTTGAGTATTTGCAGACAACATTCTAAGCAATAGAAGTAGAGTATAGTTAACCTGGTATTGCAAGTTTCAGATTTCAGTTGAAGCCATCGTGTAGCTTAGCAACTGGTAATTATCAAACATTTCTTTTTATTCCTCTTTTACCTCACTCATGTATTTTTTAGATGTAATTGGTAAAATTCCCAAAATTTACTTGTTTTTATTCACTGCCTAGCTTTATACTGATAGTTTAACTGCAGATTGGCATGTATCATTGGAAGAGATTAATATCTTCATATTAACTAATGTCTTACATGATCAAAATATAAGCATTTATAATGGTTTTATCTTTTATATATATTCATTTTAAAAATTATTTGCAAATGCTACTTTAAGTTTGAGCTACCATTGAATTTGGGTGAGCAGTGCAATGCGTCAATATTACTGTACTTTAGGCTAACACTTAACACCAATTACTAATCAATACCGTCTATTGTACTGAGCATAACCTATAGAAAAAGAGTTGCCCACTGTTTGGAAGATGAGTGTCAAAGTTTATATATGTTTTTGAGTGTTATTTGGTCAGCAAGTATTCACATTTTGTGTCATATTTTTCATCAGGGATTATAAGTTCTTTTATGCATTTGCATATGTTCCTTGGCATCATTGATGCATGGTCTGCTTGCAAAGTCAAGACAAGTTCAAGATTGTTTTCTTGGTGATGTGTATAAATAATTTAGTAGTTTCAAGTTTTATTATCTTTTGCCCAGTAAGGTTTATAGTTGGAAATTTTAGATTTTTAAATTATTTATGTTGTGAAATGCATTGGTTTATGTTTATATGATGAATGCTTTTGTAGAAACATTCTTTAATATTTCTATACAACTGTTCAACTAATGTTATTTAATAGATGTCATATTGCAAATGCTTACATTTCATATTGCAGTAAACCCTTATGGAAATATAACAGTAAATAAAGTACCAAAAGTTTAAATGTAGATTATTTCTTACATGAACTTTTAGTGTCTTAATATGAGCACCCACGTTTTGCTAGCGGCGACCATATGATTTTTTTTACACTACGGTTGGCGAACAACCGCTGAAGCCAGCAAGGTTCGCACGGTGGTTGGTCACCGAGCGTGGTGGCGGCAAGTAGAAACTTGGGTGTCGATAGCAGTACACTTCTTTTATTGAACTTTCATAAATTACAATGTACTCCATGGTTTAACAGAATTGCAAATTGTAATATTTTGTATAATATTATTAAACTTGTAATTAAGTGACCTGAATTGGGTCATGTTGTGTTACAGTAGAGCTACTACGGGAGCACAAGTAGAAAATCAGGATCATGGAGGCCATGGTGCATCTGCCACTATAGCTTCTATTTCTGATATCTTTCTTGGGACGTTTGTGAGGTTTTTACAATCATTTGCTATGACAAACTGCAACAAGGAAAGAAATAGAAGGTTCCTTAGGTTCTGTATGTACTTCTATTTTATTATATATTGTTATAACTGTTATATGTTTATGATTGATGTGATACGAAGATTTTTGTAGTTTGTGTCTTAACTTATAAAATGCGACCTTAACTTATAAGCATTTAAGTAATTAATGTGCATTCTTATATTTTTTGAATGTATGGATATATTGAGAGTTTACGTTAACATGTATGTAAACCATTTAACTTACCATAGCATCTGAAATTTAACCATTTGGAATATTATTGTTACATATTCATTTTAATGACCTCCTCCATTCAAAATTTTGATTTGTATAATTGATGTTATAACAATACTAAGTTATTCACATCATTTATCCTATTTGACCAAAGTGCAATTTTATTTCTTTTCTGTAGTCTGCTTGCAAGTTAGCAGCGAATCGCTGTAAAGAGAAGGGGAAGAAAATTTCAAAACCTGCTCTTCAGTATGCTTAACAAACAAAGAAGTTTTTACTGTCCTGTTGGCATGAATTCTGTAAACAAGGTAATTTCTATTATACTACTAGCTGCTGTTATTGTTGCAACATTTTACTTTATATACCTTTCAGAGAGTGTTTCCAATGTAAATTACTTTGAAACCTTCCCATCTTACAGTGCATATTAACTAATGTGGTATGTAAATATGTTTGTGTGCCTATGTATGTTGATAGGTCAGTTATATCTCACTTCTAAATTCTAATATACCTCACTAAGCTCCTTTAATTTTTTAGCATCACAATTTCAGAATTCATACACTCAGGTTATATTGATAGATAAACAAATAGATATTTTAGTTCACTCCCTAAACACAATTGGGAGATAAACAAATAAATATAATATAATATGCTAATTGAGGAGGGTAATTGATGGGTAGAGGGAAATGCTGCTACAGCTGTGGAATTAGCAAGCACAGGGATTGACAAGCAGACCTTGAATGAAGTTGAAAATATACTAGAGCCTGTCCAGAACCAAACTTGGCCAAGTGGCATTCAAAAAAGCTTGCTCCTGAATTTGCAATATGAATTTTGTACCAACTAATTCTTGCTTTCCTTTTATGGTTTTTATGTTCAGTCTTTTGCTGCCTTGAAGAACCTGCCATGTCATCTTTCTTTGCATTTGGTGTAAGCATGATATATAATGTTTATATACATGCGAAAATATCAAATCATCTATACATCATAATAAATTCTCCTTATTATGATCATGAGTATGTTTCCTTGCAAATGTGAGTGGCAAAAATGCATTTACTCACATTTAGGTATATGAATCATAATAGTTTGTATTTTTGTTTACTCAGGATGTAGATGACTTTCCTTTGAATTACACAGAGTACAAGTGCTTCTCCACCCGTACTTATTCTGATACCGATGTTAAACACGTGTAATAATGACTTGTACCATCCTCAGCCTACACTACGCCATAGATTGCATACTGCAACACCAAAGAAGTGATGCAGGAAGTGCCAAAAAATGTTGTTGTAGGCTAAAAAGGGCAAAGGCAACACTTTCTTGGTGATGCATTTTGCCGCGTTGCCGCCGACCTCAAAGGCAACATTTTGACTATCTAAGGCAACATAAGAAATATTGTTGCAATAGAACCCTATTTGGGTCTATAGCAACATCCATAGGTGTCTGTAGCAACATTCCAAAATGTTGCTATAGATATTAACTTTCTGAATTTGTGGGGCCCACAATGTAGAGCATATTTGATTTTTTAATAGAAATAAATATTTATTTAATAAAATGCTATTGCACAGAATTTGATATTCAAACAGTAATTTATTTAAATAAATATTTTATTTCAACATTTGAAATAGTACAAATTCCTGACTCCACTATTTTACAATTCAATGATATATAACACTGATATTCACATATACAGATATTCCTCACTACATCACTCAGTTCACTCATTACATATGCATTTTCAATTTATACAGACACCGACACTGACAAATATATGACGAGCCGAGTGCCGAGCCGAAGGCGAGCCGAGTAGCGGGTCCGGGCACAGCACCGGCGGGGGTCTGGGGCCCCGCAGTCCCGGCGGGGATCGACCTACCCGGTTAGGTCGAACAAGTGGGCACCGCCCGATTCATCCGATTTCGGAAGATCGAGCCTTCTTTGAAACCTGTCTTCAAGCTCATGCACTCATACACTCATGCACATTTGATTTGACTCTGTCTTCAAGCTTGTATCCAGCTGTCCAGTCTTCAATACCTGTCACATATAATTCAAAAGTAGTAATCTGGAAAATAATATTTAACTCGAACAGAAAATGAAAATATTTTTGTTATATTATTTGCCTCAGGTATTTGGGTTGTTATAATTCAAAAGCCAAACATGAATGCAACACATGGATACAAGACAGTATGGAAGACAGCAAGCAACAGTTCAGGCAAAAATGCACAAAGGATAAGCCAAGTGCACAAAGTAGTACTCAACACAGCAAGCAACATAACATGACCAAGAAATGCATGTACATGGATGAACATACATGCATCATAAGGCTTGGTACAAGAAACTACTCAAGTGCAACTACTCAAGTGCAAGTTCATACTCAAGTGCAGCCAGATATGTAGACAAGCCAAAAAAATGGACACGGCACAAGGTCAAACCCGAGTCATCGACTGGATTCAACTCAGAGCCAAGTAACCAACAAAACAAACAAGAACCAGGTTCAGCAAAATGTAGACAAGCCAGTGCAAGAAACACAGCAGTACACATAGGCAACCCATCAAGCAAAAACAGTGAATGCATCAGGCATGTACAAGAGAAACATAGGCAGTAATATGATATACAGAGGACTTGGAGCATCAGTTCATGTTAAAGAACAAGGTTAGCATGGTACCAGTTCAGTCCAGACCAAGCAAAACCAACAAAGCTCAACATACATATGTTTGTATATATCGTGGAAATCAAAAATCAATGTTCAGATTAGTCAACAGTTTTAGAAAACCAAAGATCACTTTCAAAGTTCTGATTTTCAAAAATGCAGAAGTTTTCAAGTGAAGCAGTTTTCAAGAGGACAGCAGAATACAAATACTTCAAGTTCTGGTTTAACAAATGCAGCAAGGTACAAAGGTATGTGAACAAGTTTAACAAAGGTTCAAGTTCTGGTTTAACAAATGCAGCAGAAAGGAGCTAACAAGCTCAGATCATAAATCAAAAACAAGCCAGTGAACCAAAATCCAACATACCAAATAATATCACATCGCAATTCATCATCGGCAAAGCAAAATCAAGCCAGTGAACCAAAATCCAACATACCAATACATCATCGCAATCCAACATACCAGATTTCTCAAAGTCCAACAGAAAGATTAAACTCGAAATTATAAGAAATAAAGCCTATAAATAAATCCCAATTCATCATCGGCAAAAGCGTGCGAGTGTAACCAAAATCGAGAATAATCAAGTAAACCAGAAGGCAGAAAACATACCAAATAATATCACATCGCACCCGACGACGAAGTCAAAGCAATTCGAGCAATCAATCAAGGAGAACGAAGGAGCAAGCTACCAGGAACGTTTCTCACACTAGATTCGATCAATCAGAGCATCAAAGCAACTGGAATCGCGTGCCCTAGTTTTCACAGAGAGGAACGAGAAAGAAAAATCCCGTGCCCTAATTTTCACACAGAGAGGAACGAGAAAGAAAAGTAAAGCGGGAAATGGAAATTGCTAAGGTGTGGATTGATGGTTGAGATTTTGTTTTAAATGATGGTGTGGATCGCTAAGGTGTAAAATTTTATTAATTTTATTAATTTAAATATATTTATAGCTACTGCAACATTTTGCTGATATCTATGCTAACACATTGAAGTGAATGTTGCAATAGACAAAAATCAGCATAGCTATCGTTACATTGTAGCTAGCAACAACTTGTAATTTCGTTGCAATAGGTCATCTATGGCGTAGTGCTACTTGAACTATTGGAGTTTAGGTTTTCACCTAGATTGTATATGTAACAATAGTTACTGTGTGAAAGTTGCAGTTAGCAGAGCTTCATTATTATATGGTAATGTGTGAATATAGATATTTGTTATTTCCAACAATTATTGTTAATTGTTCTATATTGTATATCTTCTTAATATTTTTGTTTTTTGTTAAATTTATTTGTCGAACATATGTTTATTTGTCGAACATATGCAATAAATGTTTTTTTAAATCATATTATTAAACAGTCAGTTTTCCACCGTTGTGCGGTTATACTCCAACAAAATTGTAGAAAATTTGTATGTATTTATCATGGTTTGAGGTTTTGGCCGGAATAGCGAAATTCCGGCCACCTCGATTCGGTTTCAATCAACTTCGGGACGAAACCCTAGCAATAATCTAGTTTCGGTTGAGAAGAGAGAGAAAGTTTGAAATTTTCGAAAATTACAAGCATTTAGTTGAAGATATACCTTGTCGTCGACTTCAATCTCTGCATTGATTTCAAGCAAATTTAGTCGGAGGGGTTCAAATCTCATTGTCGACCTCGATTGTTGTGATATTTCGTTCATTTTCATTTTTTTGTCTGCAGTAGTGTGGATCGATGTTTTTTGGAGGCTAGTCTATAGTACAGTTGATCGATGTTTTATGCAGGCTAAGGTTTTGAATTAGGGTACAGTGAGATTGGGCTGGGCATAGAGTAATTACTTTATGTGTAAGTTGGGCTGAGTTAACAATTAGTTTCCTAATTTAATTAAGTAATGGTTAATTAGAACTGTAAAGTAGCTAGGGTTTAGTTTATTTGTTTATAGATTGTATGTTGTATTCTATTTTTTATAAACTATATTTTATATTTTATTTACAAAGGATTACTATTACATTTTCATTAACACATTATTAGAAATCAAAACTGGAACCGAAACTGAAATCAAAACTGAAACTTCCAAAGTTTCTGAAATCTTCCGAAACTAAGAAAATTTCAATTGACCGAAACCGAAACCGAGTTTTCGAACCTTGGTATTTATTTTGCAAAATAATAAATAATTTCATCGTGATTACGTAATATTCTTATTTTTTGTTTTTAATAATACGTTAATTTTCTTGTTCGATATATTGGCAACAAGTGTTACGGCACGCGCTTCGCACGTGACAATACTACACCATTCGCGGATAAATTGATTTTTTTTACAGACTATATAAGCTTAACATATTCAAAAAAAATGATTTCATTAATATTTTGCTATGATTTTACGTTGGAATCATGTGTAGTCAGTTTGAATTTTTATTTCTAAGTTGCATCGTTTAATTTTTTCCGTTAGTTTGAATTTTTTTTTCCGTTATCAATTAATAAGAAGCAAAAATGTATAGAAAGTTTATTTGATAGACCATATTTTTAAACGATATTAAGTCTAGTAATATATGTAAAAGAGCGTTATGAATTTGCAAAAAAGTATATTTGCTAGATCCTATTTTTAAGTGATATTAACATTTGTTAATATCTATAGAGAGACGTTTTTGTAAGTTGACGTTAATACCGGACAAATATCATGCTTTCACTTAACTCAAGAAAAAAAATTATAATAATAGTTTAGTTACTCCCTATTTCAACTTGTTTTGAATGCAACGTATAATAAAAAGTTGAGCTTCTTAACACTACTTACCATAGTATGCAGTTGACAATAATATTACACGTAATAAAAGTGCGATGCTATATGCATGAGTTTAGGATCGGGTGTGTATATGCTATTTTTTAAGAACAATTAATAGATGTACTTAGGGCTGTCAATGAATATCCGAAAAATCCGAAATCCGTCCGCATTCGCATCAGAAAAGCGGATAAATATCTGATATTCGAAAAAACGAATGCGGATGCGGATACGAAGGCATCCGCATGCGAAAATTATCCGTCCGGTTTATGTCAAGATTATAGTTCAAATTATGTGTATTTTAATACAAAAAATGATATTCGTTTATTATTTTATTAAGTTAGTAGTTTATATTATATGCACTTAATGCTTGTTAACTGTTCGAAACTATTTATTATCATCATATTTGTTAATTTTTCACACTTCTATAATCAATGAGATTGAAAAATATTCATGTTAAACTAAAATGTTCTTGTTGTAATTCTTGATTTATCGGTCTTTAGCGGATATGATAATTATCCGATATCCGTTTGTATCCGCGGATGCGGATATTCGATATCCGAAAATGATTTCGGATGCGGATGCGGATATGACACTATCTGCATCCGAAAGCATCCGTTGACAGGAGATGTACAGAGTTTAGCAACAAATATGCAAATGCTATTTTTAGGATTAATTAGTGGAGAATTTTTTTAAAGAATTGTATATAAAGGGCAATTTTGGAACTTTGCGGTCGGACCAAAAGATTGCGCTTTCAAGCCAACTATTAATAAAAATATGTGTTTATATTGTATGTTAGTAAAATTAAAAATACATATATCTAATTTATATGAAACTAAATGGTCGTTTTTTTCACCGTTGTACGATTGTACTAGTATACATATTGTTATTTTAAAATAACAAATGACCACCACGCATTATCCTGCCATAATCTTGGATAACGACACATTTTATCAAATATCAAACATAATCGTTGTCCCAATCGATTGCTACTACATGTGTCAACGCATGAATACATAACAACCTGGTCAAAAACAAGTAATTTTAAGAAGTTAAACATCATTTTCCTTGACCAACCAACCCATGCAAACATACAATACACTGACCATGCAAATATGAACATAAAAAAACGACCAATATTCAAATTCTTGCACTTCCTCCACTTGTCAAGTTAATGACTTTCTACGCACCACAAACGACCACCTGTCACTAAATTCAAATGGTGCAATGCAATGATTAGAGATTAGTCATTAGCTTGGCTTATACCTCTTCTTTTAGTCACCGTCATTCCTTTCATTTTGCCCACTTTCATATCTTCCAATCTACAAAATTTTACCTGTAAAGACATGTCAAATTATTGATAGAAAAATCTAAAATTTATACCATTAATTACCATACACAGCTTAAAAATTACCTAGATTTTTACCTTTTAAAACATGTATGTTTTTAATTAGTTTTTACATACCGGTACATGTAAATAGAAGGCAGTTAGGTGGCAATGGATAAATAATCCAAGCAAGTTCAATAAAGTTAGCTTTTTCCTGCGTTTACTCTTGTCCAGCTCACCACCTCAGTTGCGGCGGTGCAAACCTCTTTTTTTTTTATCTTGCGTGCAAGATAACCACTACATATTACTCCCTCTCTCTATATACAAAGAATACACTGCACATTGTATGTACATGCATTAAGCTTAAGCTTGATTATATACACAACCCAATCCAGATATTAAAAAAGTAGAAGCAAACCTGTGATTTCTAGTTTTAGCCTTCCATTTCTTGACTGGCAAGTCACCCTTCCTTATATACATAACTCACCTTCTCCTTCCCCTTTCACTTCCTTACACACAAAGAAAAAAAAAATGGGGATCAATGTCAGTAAAGTATGGCAAAACAAAAAAGAGAAGAAGATCGAAGATGTCGATAACAAAGCTTTGTACAGTGCTGAAATCAACTCGTACTTAAAAGCGTGCAGGATGGATCCTGAAATGAAGACATTCGATACTACACTGCAAATGAGGATGAGTAGAGCCATGTCCAGCTTAACGGTGGGAGTGGAGGTCCATTCCATGTCTTTCAATTCCCTGAAAGAGGTGACCTCATGCCTTTGCGAGATGAACCAGGAGGTCGTTAAGGTCATTTTGCATTCCAAGCAGGATATCTGGAACACTCCGGATTTGTTCGAGCTTGTCGAGGATTACTTTGAGAACTCCCTTCAGACTTTGGATTTCTTTGCTGCTTTGGAGAAATGCTTGGTGAAGGCTAGGGACACTCAGTTGATTTTGCAGGTCGCCTTGCAGCGCTTCCATGATGATGACCAAGGCCATGCTTCTCCGGTAATTTTTCCTTATCCATTAGCCTTTTTATTTTTATTTATTTTATTTTCCATACTTTAATATGATTTTAACATGCTACAATGGCACGTTTCTAATGATTTCAAATATATGAAGCCAACTCTTTTCGCTGGTTAGAAAGCAATATCGGTAATTCTATGTCACTATGCAACAATTAATATGTCGCTTTAATCCATATATTGTCTTGTTTTCTCTGCATATATATGATAATGTGTCTTATACTAGCAATATTAATTCGTAGGCGGCACATAATCTTTTTGAAAGTGCAGTTAATTGCTATTAATAATTAGAAACGAGAATCACACTATTTTCGTTTGAATGTGCAGAAAATTATAACTGATATCAGGAGAATTCAAAACCAGAATTTTTATTTATTCCATAAAAATCTTGCCATTATGTTTGTATTTCTTTATATAAGTAACTTATTTCCCTTTTTGACTTGGATATTATATAGGTTTAGAGATATTTAGTTATACAAGCAATATTTATTTGAAATCAATATATCATGTGATATAAGATAATTCAAATTCAATTCCAATACTAAATTCAACTTTTCAGTTAAAAAAACAGTAATAATTCTCTGTGTGGCTATACCAAATTTATTTGTTTTGTTCGTTCAGTTATTACATATTTATCAAAATATCAAATCCGACAAGTGTTTATTTGATTTGATTTTGATTTTATTTTTAGAATTCAAATTGACATAAATTACTAATTTGATATCATGCGATACCTAAGATCACTAAATCAAATGTAATTAGATCAATAAAATAGTTGAAAATTTTGTTATCCTTTTGCTTTATTCCTTACCTAAGTGGTTATTATCTTTTAAATTTATCTCTGTCGTATATCACCTTTTTAAAGCTCGATTTTGATAATGTATCGTCAAGAAATCAAACTCAAAACACCTAACTATATACAATCAAAGGATGTATTTTCTTTTCTATTTTTTAGTGCATGAAATGTAACAAGCTTAACATGATATGTATACACACATTTACACTGAACAGAACAAGTATGAAAGAACGCTGGAAGAGCTAAAGCAATTCAAAGAGACATGCAACCCATTCGACAAAGGGTTCTTTGAAACATTCAACTCAGTCTACGGCCAGCAGCAGCTGATGATTGAGAAGCTCAATCTCCGGAAGCTCAAGCTCGACAAACGTCTGAGGAAGCTCAAAGCATGGAGAAGGATCTCGAGCATCATATTTGCATCGGCCTTCGCAGTGGCTGTAATATGCTCAGTGGTGGCAGCAGCAGTGGCAGCTCCTGCAGTCACAGCCGCTTTCTCAGCAGCCACTTCTGTACCTCTCGGGTCTATGGGTAAGTGGTTCGACAATCTATGGAAAAAGTATGAAAACACCCTGAAAAGTCAGAGGGAGGCGGTGACGTCCATGCAGGCTGGAACGTTTATTGCGATAAAGGACCTGGAAAGTGTGAGGGTGCTGATTGAGAGGTTGGAGGTGAGGATAGGGGCTTTATTGCAAACTGCGGAGTTTGCAATAGAGGAGGACGAGGAGGAAGGGGTTGGGATTGCTGTGGATGAAATGAGTAAAATGTTAGAGGGGTTTATGGCAAATGTGGAGGAGATTGGTGAGCAGGCTGATAGGTGCTGTAGGGACATTAGGAGGGCTAGGACTGTTGTCTTGCAG
The DNA here is from genome assembly GCA_030737815.1 of Allium fistulosum. Classification (NCBI taxonomy): domain Eukaryota; kingdom Viridiplantae; phylum Streptophyta; class Magnoliopsida; order Asparagales; family Amaryllidaceae; genus Allium; species Allium fistulosum. The sequence continues at coordinate 16,824,996 of JASFAW010000014.1, forward strand.
AGGATTATTAGGAGTCCTTATTAGTTTGGTTTAAGTTTAGTTTTTATGTTTTAGTATGTTGTAATAATAACTATAGTTTCCTTTGTTATATCATTTGCATTTTAGTTTGGTTTAGTTTAGTTTGCCTCTATTAGTAATGTTAGAGCTTGACATCATCTTTTCCAGTTCAATATCCGAATCAAGAAGTTAAAGTTGGTTGTGAGATATTTGTTTGATTTGTGCATTTTGTTTGTTATAAATCATATCGAAACTACACCTAATCGAATTATTGAAGTGCAACTTGCATGCAACTCGTTTTGTGGTTGGAATCGTTGGTTAACTAGCTAGAAGACGTAACGATGGATATTTTACTGCATGCAGTTTGACTAGTTGTCGTAGTTTTGAAAACCAGACATGAGTTGAACCGTGTTAGTCACTACAAGAAAACGTGATTTTAGACGGCTGAAAACCGTCGGCGGCCGTTGAAAAGCGACGCAAAAAACCCATCGCAATTTGTCTCGTCGCCGCACAGTTTTTTCGATGGCTTCCAGTAACCTCCGTCATAAACTTTTCAACGGCTGCCAACATAAAACCCGACGGTTCTAGACGGCCGTCGAAGACACATGACTGATCAAGTGGAAGCAACAAAACTGTTACTCGCCGTCGTAAGCCGTCGAAAAATGTTGATATGTATGCCGTCGCCAGCCGTCAGAATCCGTTGAAATACCTGGAGCATTTTGTCGGTTTTCTGCTACATGCTAGCATCATATACATAATTCAAAAATATAATACAGTCACGTACAAGCACATATCGAATTCAGATATTCAATATAATCTCAAATAATACAAATATACTCAAATTACATAAAAAATTAAGTCAACCATAGTTCACATAACATCGAACCAACCAACAGTTTGTTAACATAATATAAATACATGTCATCATACAATATATACACCGTGAAATACCAACAAATCACACACCATCAACAACTCAAATGTCATCATCAACAACTCACCACCATCAACTCACAAATGTCAAACTGAACATCACCAAATGTACCATCATATAATATACAAAATATCTCACAGTATCCAACCCCACTATTTTAATGTATCATCAAACAATACTAAATAATGTCGCATAACAAAAAAAACACACATATTCACTACAAAACAGGCTTCATATAGTGACTGGTAATAGTGACGGCTAGCGACGGCTAAAAAAAGAAGGCCGACGCTGACCGTCGCTAGCCGTCACTATACGCGTATATACATGTTCACCCACGAATAGAAAAACATTTCTCACTTTCCCCAATTCACTTCAGCAAACCTCTCCCCTCCTCCACCGCCGACGCCCCAGCCGCCGCACACCGACGCGAGCTGCCGATCTCCCCATCGCGAAAGCCACAACGCTCCAAAGCTCGAAGGTATGCTATTGCTCTCCAATTTCTGCTTAATCTAGGTTTAATCAAAACCCTAATTTTGAAAATTGGTTGATTATATGTGATAGAAATTGATGATTATGCGGTAATAGTTGTTGATAGTAGCATATTGATTGATTTGGGGATATGTTGAGAACCCTAATTTGGCAAATTAGTTAATTATGGGTTTGTTATTGTGTATTAGTTAATGATAATATTGTATTTGTTGAGTTGGTGATATTAATTAGTGGTTTGATTATTTAATTTGTAATTAAAAATTAGGGTTTATTTAGAATCCAAAAATTAGTGTAAATTACTTATTAATATGCTAATGGATATATAATTAAGTTTACGCGAATATTTGTTATAGTTAATTAGAATAATGTTTATTATAGTTTGCGCAAACATTAGTGTACAATTGTTGATTAATATGCTACTAGATTGGTATGGTTAAACAGAAGTAATATTTTTTATTTAATTAGCGTGTGTACATTATAAGTATTAGTTGTTAGTATAAAATAAAATTAATATAGTTTATTAAAGTGCTAACATCTAATTTTCATTTACAAAATTGATAAAAAAATTTAAATTGTTAACTGAATTTTAAAATACGTTTTGAAATTTCAAATTTATTAAACAAAATATTTAAATGGTTGAATGAAATATAATTTGAAAATGAGCATAACAACAACAAATATTATACTGAAATCAGTTTTTGCAGAAAATTAAGAAATGAATATAACAACAATAAATATTCTACTAAAATCGAGTTTGTAAAAAATTAAGAAATGAATATAACAACAATAAATATTCTACTAAAATCGAGTTTGTAAAAAATGAAGAAATGAATATAATAACATTAAATATTTTGCTAAAATCGATTTTTTAATAAAAATTAGGAAATGAATATAACAACAACTAATATTGTACTAAAATCGATTTTGTAAAAAAATTAAGAAACAAATATAACAACAACAAATATTTTGCTAAAATTGATTTTGTAAAAAAAATGAAGAAATGAATTTAAGAACATTAAATATTCTGCTAAAATCGATTTTTTGAAAAAAAAAAAGGAAATGAATATAACAACAACAAATATTCTGCTAAAATCGATTTTTGTAAAGAAATTAATAAATGAATATAAGAACAAATATTACTGCAGAAAGCCGTAATGTCAGACTCGGTTTATGTACGGATGGATTTTCACCATTCTCCCAGTTTGGTAGTAAATATTCATCCTGGCCAATTATCGTTACTCCGTATAATTTACCTCCATGGATATGTATGAAAACACCATATATGTTTCTCACTTGGAAATATGATGAATTTCGAATAGACAAAATGTTAATTAATTAAAAATTTGCGAAATGTTTTACTGATTTTCAATGCTCCACTTTATCACAAGCTTCTTGTGACCACACCCTTATCAAAATTCTCTTTTCTCAAAAAAGTAATCTTAACAAAAATATGCCATTTAGATTTGTGAATGGTTTGATGACGCAGCGGTAATAACACTTAACGACAAAATGAAGATTTCGTGTCAAACTAATCGATGAAACGATTAGATGAAGCAATATGAATCGATGGATTGATGATACCAAAACGCCTAAATCCGTTGATCTCGCGAGATGCCAGACTTTAGCTATCTTCGTCACGTTGATCGCGCACGATGCCGTGAAGAAGATCTACAATTCTTCGACGTTGATCAAGCGCACTTGATTCCGTGAATTGGCTTCAACAATCGTTGATTCGAGCGCACTCGAATGCCGAAGGTGGAGATAGAAGATAACACTCAACTACCAATTTTAATGGTGGCACAAAAGCACACAAAATAAATTTTATTCAAATTCAACAACCTTTACAAATGACCCCCACATCCATATTTATAGGGTTACAACTCACACTAGAACCAGTCGACCTAACATACTCACGAACGACCTAGTGTATACAACACCATACAGCACATAGGTCGTACGCGACCTAAAAAAAACATCACGACCTAAAATTACAAACGATTTAAAGAAAGAAAGAAAACAAACGACTTATCATCTAATTCGAACAAAAACATCTCGCGACCTAAGAATCACGATTTACTGGACATTGTTTGCGACTTAGGCGGAGCTCGCGACCTAACTTCATTCGCTCGACTGATGAGGCGCGACTTAGCAGCTACGGGTTGGGAGTGGAATGACCTAGGGTTAGATCGGAGCAGGCGGCGTGAATCCAGCGACATAGGACTTAGGTCGGAGAGCCTTAGGTCGTCGCATGAGGTGATTTAGGTCATTGGGTGGTGATTTAGGTCGTTGGGCTGTAGCATGAGGTAATTTAAGTCGTTGGCTTGCTTTGGTTAGGTCGTAGACTGGTGGAGATAGGTCGGAGAGCGAGAGCGACTTAGCGTAGGTCGTGGGGTTCGGTAGGTCGTTGTATGGTGAAGATAGGTCGGGAAATGACTTAGTGTAGGTCGCGGAGCGACCTAGGGAGTTTGTCTTCGAATCCAGGTACGCTGCTGCATCATCCTCCCCTTGTTGAAAAAAATTCGACCTCGAATTTGCACCTCTCTCTTCCTCAACAAGCTCATCCCCATGGTACGGAATCAAATGCTTAACGTTGAAAATGTCAGCAGTGTGAATATGCTCTGGCAACTTCAACCGATATGCATTATCATTGATCTTCTTCAAAATTTCTACCGGACCAATCTTTCGAGCTTTCAACTTGTTGTACGTTCCAACTGGAAAACGATCTTTCGTCAACACCGCGTACACAAAATCACCCTCTTCGAAGTCCACACTTCTTCGCTTCTTATCTGCAGATCGTTTATACTTCTCATTCGTCTTCTCCAATCGTTCCTGAACGATTCTATGGCATTCTGTCAACTCATCAACAAAATCGGCAACCCGCTTAACTGTTCCCTTCGGTTGTGGTACTATCGTTAAATCCAACGGCCCCTTTGGCAAGCTTGAATATACAATCTGAAATGGACTGAATCCAGTACTTCGATTGACAGCATGATTATGTGCAAATTCCGCCTGACACAACTTTATATCCCAACTCTTCAAATTATCCTACACAAGACATCGCAACAAATTTCCCAACGATCTATTCACCACTTCCGTTTGCCCATCTGTTTGTGGATGATAAGCACTACTGAATTTCAGCTTCGTTCCCACCATCTTCCACAAACTCAGCCAAAAATGACTTAGAAATCTGGTATTCCTGTCTGAAACTATAGATTCCGGTAAACCATGTAAACGATATATGGACTGCATCAGTGGTCTTTTTACAGGCTATAAAATGTGTCATTTTTGAAAACCTGTCCACTACAACATATACTGAATCATTCCCTCGCTGAGTTCTTGGTAATCCCAAAACAAAATCCATACTGATATTAACCCATGGTCTAGTAGGCACGGGTAATGGCATATACAATCCCGCATTCGTCGCTGTCCCTTTGGAAACTTGACAAATATGACATCTCTCCACAAATCTTTCAACTTCTTTTCTCATAGAAGGCCAAAAATATGATTGCGAAATCAACTGCAATGTACGATCTCTGCCCACGTGACCCTCTTCATGCAATTCTTTGACAATCTTCAACCTCAAGCTACAATCTGGAATACACAATTGGTTTCCTTTGAACAAGAATCCCTCTTTCATCACAAAATCATCAGAACTCCCTTCCTGCACCTGATCCACCACTTTCGCAAAATAAGAATCTGAAATAAGCAACTCTGGCAACAAATCAAATCCCACTACTTCCACTCGCATAGTTGTCAACAAATGATTTCTACGGCTCAATGCATCGGCAACTCGGTTAGTAACTCCTGATTTGTGTTTCACCACGAAAGTAAACTGTTGTAAATAAGCAACCCACGGAGCATGCCTTGCTGAGATTTTATCTTGCCCCTGCAAATGTTTCAAAGCTTCATGGTCAGTGTATAGCACAAATTCTTTATGAAATAGATAGTGTCTCCAATATGGCTTGGACTATAGCATAGAATTCCAAGTCATAAGTACTGTATCTCGTTTTAGCTCCTGTCAGTTTCTCACTAAAGTAGGCAATATGATGTCCCCTTTGACTCAACGTTCCCCCAATTCCAACCTTGGATGCATCAGTATGTAGCTCAAAGAGTAACTGAAAATCTGGATATCTAAGAATGGGCGTTGTGGTCAAGAGGATTTTGATTCTCTGAAAAGCAGAATCAGCCTCTTCGGTCCAAACAAACTTCTTCCCTTTCATACATTCCGTAACTGGTGCCATCACGCTATTGAAGAGTGGAATGAATCTTCGGTAGAATGATGCTAAACCATGAAAACTCCTCACTTTTGTTATTGTCTTAGGCTGTGGCCAATTTCGAATAGCTTCAACTTTACTCTGATCAACTTGAATACCATCCTTCGACACAATATAGCCCAAGAATAGAATACTTGTAGTCATGAAGGTACACTTCTTCGTTGTAGCATAAAATTCTTCACGTCGTAAAACCAATAACACTTCCTGCAAATGTTGTAGGTGTTCTTCAGTGCTTCCATTGTAGATCAAGATGTCATCAAAATATACCACTAGAAATTTCCCGATAAATGGTCGAAAAATCTGGTTCATGACTCTCATGAATGTACTCGGAGCATTTGACAAGCCAAACGGCATCACCAACCATTCGTACAGACCCTCCCGAGTTTTAAAAGCAGTCTTCCACTCATCACCCGGTCTAATACGGATCTGATGGTATCCACTTTTCAAGTCAATCTTCGAAAATACAACAGCACCGCTCAACTGATCCAACAGATCATCTAGTCTCGGCATAGGAAATTGATATCTCACCGTAATCTTATTCAACGCTCTACTATCTGTGCACATTCTCCACGTTCCATCCTTCTTCGGCACCAACAAAGCTGGCACTGCACAAGGACTCAAACTCTCCTGAACACGCCCTTGTTCCAGTAATTCCTCCACCTGTCTTCTCAACTCTTCGTGTTCTTTTGGACTCATCCGATAGTGCGGTCTATGAGGCAATGCAGCACCTGGAACCAAATCAATCTGATGCTGTATATCTCTAAGCGGTGGTAACTCCTTCGGTAACTCCTCTGGAAACACGTCTTTGAATTCCTCTAAAACTGGTTTCACTTCCTCTGGAACTTCAGTAACTTCACTGCTTTCATGTCCAATCAACATAAAAACTTCAGGACTCTCATCTACCTCTTCCACGAATTCCTTCAAGGACAACAAAGTCTTCAATTCCTCAATCTCCTCCAACTTGTTCTCATTCTACTATCGCTTCTTCGGAACTAAAGTGATTTTCGTGCCCTCGAACAAGAAACTGTAGCTATTTGTTCGACCATTATGTTGTACCTCCCGATCGTACTGCCACAGCCTTCCCAACAGCAAATGGAAAACATCCATGTCAACCACGTCACACCAAATCTCATCTTTGTATTTCTTTCCAATAGAAAATGGAACTTGAGCTCGCCTCTCTACCTTCACTTCTCCTCCTTTCCTCAACCAAGCAAGTTTATAAGGACTAGGATGTTTCTCCGTTTTCAACTTCAACCTCCTCACAGCTTCCGTTGAAATGATATTATCACAACTCCCAGCGTCAATGACAAATTTACAGACCTTCCCCAAAATAGTGCACGTTGATTGAAAAATGTTACTCCTCAATCAACTCGACTCCTCTTCCTTCTTCGGGGTTAAACAAGATCTCCGTAGCATCAGATTACATCCCTCGTCTCCCGACACCTCTTCTTCCTCCTCATCACGGTGTGAATTGATATCTTCTTCTACATCCTCATCCTCTACTTCAGCAATCATAGTTCTCTTCTTCGGTTTCGGACATTCGTTGCTCTTGTGACCCACTTCTTGGCAATTATAGCATTTGAAATTGGTATTGATTTTTGGTTTAGCCACTTCATGAACAACCGGCTTACTCGATGCTTTAGGAACATTAGAACTACTACCCGCTCCTTTGTTCTGCCCTGTAAAACTTGGAAACACACCTCCCTCAAGTCTACCTTGTTTCTCCCAAGCCAACGCCTTTTGATGTGCTTCTGCCACAGATCTAGGGTCGAACATGTTCACCATATCTTGGATCTGTGTTCTAAGTCCCCCAATAAATCTAGCGGTCAATTGTTCTTCTGTCTCCATAATGTCATTTCGAGCAATCAACTGGTAGAACTCATCAGCATAATCAGCAACAGTCTTCGTCCCTTGCCTCAGGTTCTGTAATCTCTGATACATCAGTGATTGGTAATTGTAGGGTAGGAAAGTAGCCTTCATCAATTTCTTCATCTTCTCCCAAACAACAATTTTTGACTTCCCCATCCGCTCTCTAGTAAGTTTGGTTTGCTGCCACCACGCCATAGCTCTCCCCCTCAGCCTAGTAGCAACCAACTTCACTTTACGATCTCTCGGAACCTCCTTGAAGTCAAAAATTTTCTCAACATAAGCTAGCCAATCAAGAAATTCCTCGGCCTACATACCTCCCTTGAATTCCGGTATTTCAGTTTTCATCCCGGACTCCCATTTGTGATCATATTCCGAATGATTTCTTCCTTAACCTCGTCCTCGTCCATGAACACTACCACCATCAAACTCCTCTTCAAAATCTGATGTATATCGATGTCGATCCTGACCACCAACATATCTACTACCATCATTTCTTCCACCAACATTCCTTCGATCTACATTCCTCCGATCACGATCATTCACATTTCTATCACGACTTCGATCATCAACATTTCTATCACAATCTCGATCCACGCTTCTATGATCACTATCAACACTTCTCTCTCGATTTGAATGTGGTGAAACTCTACTTCTCCCATGGCTCGATTCAGGTGAAACCCTTCTCTGATTTTGATTCATCTCCAACATCATTCTCTCTAATCGTCCAATCCCTTCATTAAGCTTCTCATTAAAATTTTCGTTAATTCTTTGCTCCATCTCATCGGTCTCTTCTCTCCCATACAAAGCATCAATGTTGCGATAACGGTTAGCTCTTCTAAGAGGCATGATCACTCTTCAACAAATTCCAACAAAAACTTCAATTCGATCTAAAAATCTTCAAATTAAAACTACCCACTTATTGAAAACTTCAAAAATTTCCAAACGAACAAATCTCTTCAAAATCTCGATAACCCACTTCTCCAAATGATGTAAATCTCGCACAACTCCAAAAATCTATGCAAACTCCTTGCGCTCTAGCTCTGATACCAAATGACGCAGCGGTAATAACACTTGACGATGAAATGAAGATTTCGTGTCAAACTAATCGATGAAACGATTAGATGAAGCAATATGAATCGATGGATTGATGATACCAAAACGCCTAAATCCGTTGATCTCGCGAGATGCCGGACTTTAGCTATCTTCGTCACGTTGATCGCGCACGATGCTGTGAAGAAGATCTACAATTCTTCGACGTTGATCAAGCGCACTTGATTCCGTGAATTGGCTTCAACAATCGTTGATTCGAGCGCACTCGAATGCCGAAGGTGGAGATAGGAGATAACACTCAACTGCCAATTTTAATGGTGGCACAAAAGCACACAAAAGAAATTTTATTCAAATTCAACAACCTTTACAAATGATCCCCACATCCCTATTTATAGGGTTACAACTCACACTAGAACCAGCCAACCTAACATACTCACGAACGACCTAGTGTATACAACACCATACAGCACATAGGTCGTACGCGACCTAAAAAAAACATCACAACCTAAAATTACAAACGATTTAAAGAAAGAAAGAAAACAAATGACTTATCATCGAATTCGAACAAAAACATCTCGCGACCTAAGAATCACGATTTACTGGACATTGTTTGCAACTTAGGCGGAGCTCGCGACCTAACTTCATTCGCTCGACTGATGAGGCGCGACTTAGCAGCTACGGGTTGGGAGTGGAACGACCTAGGGTTAGATCGGAGCAGGCGGCGTGAATCCAACGACTTAGGACTTAGGTCGGAGAGCCTTAGGTCGTCGCATGAGGTGATTTTAGGTCGTTGGGTGGTGATTTAGGTCGTTGGGCTGTAGCATGAGGTAATTTAAGTCGTTGGCTTGCTTTGGTTAGGTCGTAGACTGGTGGAGATAGGTCGGAGAGCGAGAGCGACTTAGCGTAGGTCGTGGGGTTCGGTAGGTCGTTGTATGGTGAAGATAGGTCGGGAAATGACTTAGTGTAGGTCGCGGAGCGACCTAGGGAGTTTGTCTTCGAATCCAGGTACGCTGCTGCATCATTTGACAATAGAAAGCAATTGTGAAGAATTATAAGAAACAGTATAGCGGTACCAATTAATGGTACAACCCAATATAAGTTTTGTAAAATTCTTAAACATACAAGGGAAAAACTTGAAAATCTAGAATAAAAATAAAAACACTACGCCATAAATGGCCTTCTGCAACATTTTTGCAAGGTGTTGCCAGGTAAAATGTTGCGATAGCTATACAATTTTGGTCCTACTGCAACGTTGAATTTTTGATGTTGCCTTAGCCATAAAAATGTGTTGCTCTAGCTAAATAAGTGTAATTGATGCAACATTTTTTTATAGTGTTGCTATAGCAGACCTTTGCATATCTTTCGCACCGATCCGCGCCAATCTACCAAGGCAAATCCTACGTTGGAGAACGTGACACCTCAGCAATCCGAACACCACTCCTTGATCTTTTAGAGCCGCGAAGAAAAAAAGTCCCTGCAAATAACTTATTATTTTCATTCTTCTCTGTCTTCTTACAAAGTTTCAAGCGATTTCGGTTCGATTAGGGCTTCGATTTGGGGGTTCAAGCTTTGTTCAGTGATTTCGCTTCGATTTGGGGGTTCAAGCATTGTTCACATCACTTTAGGGCTTCAATTTTGATTTTGAGGTATAACACTCTCTCCCATCACTTTAGGGTTTCGATTTAAACTACTTATAAATTCTTAATTCGGCCGGAATTAACAATTCGACTTGTCTAGGTTTCCTCTTGTTGGACACACACACAAATTTTATCTTTTTATGTTAAAATACTCATATTCATAATTGTAGTGATGGACAGCGAAAACATTTGGATAGAACTTCCAAAGTTTAGTGAAGGATATATTAGCGGGATAAGAGCCTTTATACAAAACGGTTTTTCTAAATTCGCCGTAGGCGATGAAATGACGTGCCCATGCAAGAATTGTAAAAATAGCAAGTGGCGTCATCCAGATATAATTTATGATCATCTCATCTGCAATGGTCCATCTCCATTGTATGTGAAATGGATTTGTGAGGTTTCTCACCCAAATTTTGGAAGCAGTGATAAAGATATAGACTGTGATGCTGGTGATTTTGGAGATAATCTAGGTGAAATGTTGCACCGTACTCGTGGAAATATGCAGAACTGTGAAGATGAGAATTCTGATGCACCAAATGCCGATGCTAAAAGATTTTATCGCCTTGTCGAAGATGGAAAGCAGCCATTATATCCTGGCTGTTCAAAATTTTCGAGATTAAGTTTTATCATCAGGCTTTATTCTTTAAAATGTGTACATGGAATTACAGAGTCTGCAGTTGGGGATATACTAGAGTTGATGAGAGAGGCTTTTCCACAGGCCCACATACCTTTATCTTTTAGAGCCGCGAAGAAAATCATTAAAGATTTAGGTCTTGATTACAAAAAAATACACGCATGTCCAAACGATTGCATGCTCTATTGGGCAGAAAATGAAGATAAAGATGTCTGTAACTCTTGTGGTATTTCGAGGTGGGAAGAGGAAAAGAAAGGCACCCGTGACAATGATCCAGAGAAGTTGATTCACAAAGTCCCGGCAAAAGTGATGCGTTACTTTCCGCTAAAACCAAGGCTGCAAAGGCTGTTTATATGCAAGGAGTATTCACAACTTATGAGATGGCATTCTGTGGGCCGAAAAAAAGACGGAAAACTTAGACATCCAGCTGATAGCGAGACTTGGAAGGCGATGGATGCTATGTATCCTGATTTTTCATCAGAAAATAGAAATATCAGATTGGGTGTAGCCTCTGATGGATTCAATCCTTTTCGTACAATGAGTACAACTTACAGTACATGGCCAATTGTATTAGTTAACTACAACCTTCCACCTTGGTTGTGCATGAAGCCCGAAAATCTAATTCTTTCAACACTCATCTCCGGTCCAGAGTCTCCAAAGAATAAAATTGATGTATATATGCAGCCTCTAATTGAAGAGTTGAAAGAATTATGGGATCTAGGCATAGAAACTTATGATGCTTTTACTGATCAAAAATTCATGTTACGTGCAAGTGTGTTGTGGACCATTAGCGATTTTCTGGGGTATGCAATGTTATCCGGTTGGAGCACAAAGGGTAAATTGGGTTGTCCTGTATGCCATTATGAGACTTCTTCAATGTACTTGAAACATAGTAAAAAAATGTGCTACATGAATCATAGAAAATTTCTGGATCCGAAACACAAGTGGAGGTTTGATAAGAGGAGGTTCAATGGTGAAGTTGAAATAGGACAGATTCCGGGAAATTTATCAGGAACAGACATTGAAGAACTGTTGCGTGACTTTGAAAATAATTTTGGGAAGAAAAAGGATTCCCCTTTCAAAAAGAAGTCAATATTTTTCAATTTACCGTATTGGAGCCACAATTTATTGCGACATAACCTTGATGTTATGCATATAGAGAAAAACATATGCGACAACATACTCGGTACTTTGCTAAATATTAGTGGCAAGTCAAAAGACCATTTGAATGCTCGTTTTGATTTACAGGAAATGGGCATCAGGAAGGTCCTGCATCCCGTTTTATCAAATGACGGCAAACACTTTGAAATTAGGGCTTCCATATTTGACATGACGAATAAAGAAAAAGAAATATTTTGCTCAGTACTGGAGAATGTTAAATTGCCATACGGTTGTGCAGCCAATATCAGTCGGTATGTTCACACGAAGGAAAGGAAAATCTCAGGGTACAAGACGCATGATGCTCATTTTCTACTTCACTACTTGTTGCAATTTGCTGTGAAAAAAACACTGAAGCCTGAGGTTGCATTGCCTCTGATAAGATTTGGTGCATTCTTAAGAGGTCTTTGGAGCAAAGTAATTGATTTGGAAGATGTGAAGAGGCAACAACAAGAAATTGTCGAAATTCTTTGCCAATTTGAAATGATATTTCCACCGGCTTTCTTTGACATAATGGTTCACTTGACGGTTCACTTGTGCAAGGAAGTTGAATACGGTGGACCTGTGCACGTTCGATGTATGTTTCCGATTGAGCGTTATCTAGCTAAACTCAAATCTTATGTGCGCAACAGATCTAAACCGGAGGGTTCCATCGCCGAAGGTTACTTGGCAGAAGAATGCTTGACATTCTGCTCAAGATTCTTAAGCGGTGGTGATGCAGTACCTAAATTTGAAAGTTGTCCACAAAATATGGAATATGCTATTGGTACAAGAGGAAATAAAGACGGAAAAGCTATTCATCTAAAAGAATCTGAGTGGATGGCATGTCATCGGTACATTCTATTCAATTGTGGTAACGAGGAAATAGATAATTTAAAAGAGTAAGTTTTTATGTTCTAATTTATTCTAGCAAGTACTAAAGAATTAGAATATTTCTTTATTGATATTAATACCATCATAATTATTATAGGGAACATCGAGCTTTAATTGATGGTCATGCAATATCGAGAAGATATAAAAGAGAGAGAGCACATACTGAAGAATTCTGGAAATGGCTGAAGGATGAGGTTGGGAAGAAAGAGGACATTTCGAAAGAGCTAGAAGTGCTTGCAATGGGCCCTAATCGGACAGCTAGGAAATTTAGTGGATATGTTATTAATGGATACAGATTCCATACAAAATATAGAGATGCTAAGTGTAAAACACAGAATAGTGGTGTATTCTTGACTGCCTTGACCACTAGCTTTGCAAGTTCAAAAGATCAAAATCCATTGGTTGGTAATGTTAGTTACTACGGAGCAATTGAAGAAATACTAGAAATTGATTATTGGGGAGAAATTTCAGTGGTTTTATTTAAGTGTTGCTGGTACCAAGAAGAGAAAGATTTGTATGGGATGACTCGAGTTAATTTTAATAGATTGTGCCAGAAATCTGATCCGTATGTTATGGCTTCACAAGTACAACAAGTATTTTATATACAAGATCCAACTGATACGGCACTTTATAACGTTGTCAAGAAATTGCCGAGGGACTGGTGTGATGTCGAAAATGAAAATGGAAATGAAGATGATCCAGTTTTACATGATATTCAATGTGGTAATGGAATAGGAAATCAAGTTAGTGATGTTAGGTGGTATAGAGATGACGTCCCGGCAACACAAATCCTCATTCCGCCTAGCATAGAGGAAACTTCCTCTTGATTTCTATGTAGCAATATCAAGTGACTTCTATTTATGTATTAGTTCTTAATTAAGGGACGACTTCTGTATCTATTGATTTTCATAATTAATTTACTGCTTTTTAATTACTTGACTGCTTGTAAGTTATTCTGATTTTATGTGTTCCCTTGTTGTTTCTAGTGCTTTATATACCTGCATACACATATGTACTTAATATACCTACCCATTTTATTATTTCATATCTTGCTTCCAATGTAAACTCACCATTCTGTATCCATTTTGTATAGGATGGGGGAACTCATGCAGCTCACATTTCATCACAAGGGTGCATTTCAGAAGGCACAATATGTTGGTGGAACCGATACTGTGGTAAAGAGGGTTGATCCTGACTACTTCTCGTACACAGTGCTCATGGAGTTTGTGAAGGATGAACTTCAATACACCGAAATAGGAGGAATTTATATGAGAAATGGTGAGAAGGGTGGGTGGAAGTTAGTGACGAATGATGCGGACCTCTACGAATTAGTCAAAGGAGTTAACACTGGTGGCAACTTGGATTTTTATATCGACAACGTTGTCGATACTGCAATTGAGCCATTGAAGCAAATGCAGCCGCATGTAATCATGCGGCCAAGGCAGAATCTGGTTACAGGTATATATAAATGGATAGTTAATATCATTTACAGATTGTGATATTTTGATATAGCAAAAAAAAAATTTATTGTGATATTTTGATTATAACATTTAAAGATTATGATTATAATATCATTGTATTGTTGCAGCTACAAAACCAGTGAAACGACAGTACGTGACGGCTCATCAACTAAAACAGAACCAAAAAAACAAGAAGTTAGCTGAAGTCAATAGTCCTCGGAAGTCAGCACGGCTGAATAGTAATGCAACTGTGAATCTAAAGTTAGGTGAGGTGAACAGTCCTCGGCAGTCGACACGGCTGATTAATCCAGAACCCAACGATGCAACCGTGAATCTAAAGTTAGCTGAGGTGAAAAGTCATCGGAAGTCGGCACGGCTGAATAATCCAGAACCCAGCAATGCAACCGAGAATCTAAAGTTAGCTGATCAGGTAAATCCTCAGAAGATGACACAGAAAAAAAAACCAAAAATCAGCGATTCAACAGTGAATCTGAACTCATCAAGTGTTAAGAGGAAGTTGGAATCACGTTTACCAACATCGGAAGAAGAAGATATGGATGAAAATGGCATGCAGGTTTGAAGAATTCTTATTATGATGATCTTATTGTAATTTGAATATTTTGTACCACTCTTGCAGCATACTTACTATGATGTTCCTGTTTATTATATACTTGCAGGATGTTCATCTACCACCTCCACCACCTCCAAATGAGTATTCTACACCTCCACTATCTCTACAAGATTATGAAGTACAGAGAGCTGCTAAGTTGATGGTGAACCTAAAAGATTATGAAATACATAGAGCTGTTAATGTGATGAGGAACAACGAAGTTCTTGCTTCTCTAGGTGTGCCTGCAATTTCAGCTGAACTGAGAAATGTAAACCAAAAAAAAGTTAAAGGAAAAGAAAAGATGCAAGAGGATGTGGATAGTGATCAGGAATATAATCCGGACCATGAGGAGCATAGTGAAAATGATACTTTACAAAGTCCAAGAAAGGTGTGTGATAGCTACATATCTTATTTTTTCTGCTTATGAAGATAATAACTATAAAATCCAATCTTATTTCCTACTTATATATACAATTTAGAGAACTAAAAAAGTTGAGAAGCCCAAGCCTGTTAGTGGACCACAAACTCGTTCAGCTAGTGGTATCGCAAAGGAAAAGGAAAAGTTGAGAAGCGCAAGCCCAAGCCCAAGCCTGGTAGTAAGTTCAACTGAGAAGGATGCTGAAGGAAAAGGAACAATGGCTGATTATTTGGCTCTGCGGGAACGACAAAAGAAAAATGCTGCAAAAGCTAGTGCAAGTGGTATGGCAAATAAGTATGTTGCGGAGAATGTCTTGCCAGACATTGAAAATGAAGAAGTTGAAGCAGGTACTGAATTGATGTGATAATAATATTTAATATTACAGTAGGATTAATATTTAAGTACCGAATTTACATTATGATTTATGTTATTATTTGACGGGACTTTTCATTTTAATTAAAGGTAAAGTTCCTAAAAGACTCAGAGGTCACACAAAGATGTTTAATGTTCATACAAGGGCGAATGACAAAAGAGTTGTAATTATGATGAACCAGTGGTTCCAACCTATTTCAGATGATGACAAAGTAATATCTGAACTGAGCAACTTTTTAGGAACATTGAAAAGGTCCGTGCCACTTACGTATAAATCTTGGTCGGATGTTCCTGAAAAGTTGAAGAAATCTCTATGGGATTATGTTAAGGTAATCTATTATTAACTATAATGTTGCTGAATTTTACTTTAATAAGTAATATTGATCTATTAACTATAATGTAGCTGAATTTTGATTTATTTATTCTTTTTTATATTTGATTTATATTTAAGCAACGGTATATTATTCCGGATGAATGTGAAAACTGGGTGTTGAAGTCTATTCGTGACTGTTGGAGGGGGTACAAGAGTCGCATAAAAACTGCTCATTATAAACCTTATAAGACTGATGAGGAGAGGCTAGAAAACAAGCCAGACAACATCCCAGTGGAGGATTTTAAAGTGCTCTTGAGGTATTGGGCAGATGATGAGATTCAGGTATACGTACATATTATTTATTTCGCAAGATAAACGAGTACTTTTTTTTGTGAGATAAACAAGTACTTTGTTTTTTGTGTATTTTTTAGCAAAAAGCACTGAAAAATTCTGATAGTCGTAAGTCGTATCAAGACACACACACCGCTGGTCCAAAGTCGTTCGCCCAGCTTCGTCATAAGATGGTATGTGATACTTTACATTTTTGACTGAAGAGAGTGTATGCTAAACTATCTATTGAACTTGTATCAGGAGACACCATCCGATGCAGCACTTTTTCTTAAAAGTCGTAAGAGAACAGATGGGCGTGAGTACGTGTCTAATCCTCAAGTAATGAAGTACAAACTTGTAAGTAATAATTCTGTTTTGTAATAATTTTGTTCTGTTTTGCACATGCTGCACATTGTTTATGTCTTGCTCATGTGCATGTATGCTCATGTCCTTGAAACTGTCCTTGAAACACTTGTTGAACCAGAGTTTCGCAAACGTACTAATGGCATAGATGTTTGCTTTGGAAATTGTAATTGAGTATATTGTGAGATTAAGAATTTTGAACCCTCAGCCATTTTTTCCCTTTTCTAGTCGAATGAAGAGGACTTGCTTTTGCGTTTGGCTAGAAATGACACAAAAACTGGAAACGAAGAAATGAATTTGGTTAAAGGGATTACTAACTTGGTTTATATAAAAATATATGTCTATAGTAATACACATATGTGCATAAATAAAATGAATGGCCGTTTGAAGCCTCAGAATCCAGATGACGAAGCCATAGCTGGCTGTCGACGGAATTGTTTTCCAGTTTTTACTAGTATATATGTTACAAATTGTTTTCTAATTACATGCACATAAACAAATTGTTTTCCAAAATGTGGCTTTCTCTGCATTTGCTGTACACAATCCATATATAAGCATTTGCTGCATTCTCTGCATTTACTGTAGGGTAATTTTGATGTGGTTTTATTTTGTAGGACTTAGTTCAAAAGGCAATGGCCGGTGGAGAAGGAGGAAATACTGTCGAAGCAGTAATTTCGAATGGAAAATCACAGGGTCGTCCTTTGCTTATAGGGAGGCGTGCAAAGTGTGCAAAACAATCAACCGAGGCTCTAACAAATGCTTACGTACATGACTTAAGGCAAAGGCTTGTCGAAGAAATTGAAGCACAGCTAGAATCCAAGGTAAATCAGAAGGTACAAGAGAATTTGGCTAGGGTGCTTAAGAAATTAGGTGATGCCAACCCAGAGATGAACATCAATGTAGAGGATCTAACTTCCGCAATCATGTCCAGTGAGACTGATAATCTGACTGGAGGCACCAGCTCTTAAGTCTCATTTATGAATTGTTATGTGTACTGGATATTTTGGGGTAGCTTTGTAGTATTTTGGGGTAGCTTTGTAGTATTTTGGGGTAACTGACATGAATTGTGATGTGTACTGCTGTATGAATTGTTATCTGTACTGTGTATTATGCTGTGTATTATGCAAGTGTTTTATGTGATATTGTACTGTGTATTATGCAAGTGTTCTATGTGATATTGTACTGTTCTATGAGCTCTTAGTGTCTCTTCAGTATAGTGTTGCAGTAGCTTCAGTATAGTGTTGCAGTAGCTTCAGAATAGTGTTGTAGTAGGCTTCTGAATAGTGTTGCAGTAGCTTCATAATAGTGTTGCAGTAGCTTCATAATAGTGTTGCCACAGGGTTATAAATGTTGCTTAAAATAATGTTGCAATAGTCATTCAAGGTGTTGCCATAGGGATGGACCCAGTTGGGTCGTGGGACCCACATTGTGGGCCCCACAATATGCGGGCCCCACAACTTCAGAAATTTAATACCCTATAGCAACATTTTTGGAATGTTGCTACAGATACCTATGGGTGTTGCCATAGACCCAAATAGGGTTCTATTGCAACAATATTACTTATGTTGCCTTAGATAGTCAAAATGTTGCCTTTGAGGTCTAAGGCAACGGCAAAAATTGCATCACCCTAAAAGTGTTGCCATAGACCTATGGCAACATTTTTCGGTCCTGAGCCAACATTTTTTTTATGTTGCAGAAGGCCATTTATGGCGTAGTGAAATAAAAATAATATTTAAGAAATTAGAAATGAATATGAGATTATCCAAAATGAAATTGATTTTGATAGCTCAGATAAATCTCATGTGAATAAATTTTTCCAAATGCAAGACAATTTAAATAAAGTGTTTTTTTTAAAATGGTACTTTATATACAACACGTCACTAGGACAGCATATCACATGTCAATAAACATTCAAATCACGCTACGCAAGTTTCGAACTTGTGACCTCTCGCACCAAAGCCGAATCACTAAACCACTGGGACAATGGTGCTTGTCAATTTAAGTAAAGTTTTACATGTGCAAGCTATCAACATGAGGCAAAAAGCTAAAGTTGATTGGCCTACAAGTGGGGATGAGTTTAGCAAGTTCTTCTATGCCAAAATGACTAATAGGAAATACATATGACATAGAAAAACTGTTAGATGATAAAGTTGCTATAATTAATGATGTCTCACAAATAGAGAAAAATGCCATTAGTTACTTTACTGATCTATATAATACTGATTCATACAAGAGAAAATTCCCAAATTTTATTGAAAATTCTTGCTTAATGAAAATAGTGAAGAAATACTTCTTGCTCCTATATGTTTGAAGGAAACCAAAAGTATAATTTTTATTGCTAACACTGATAAAAGATAAAAGTTTAGGGCCAGATGGATCTGGGGTAAAGTTTCATAAAACACATTGGCAAGATATTAAAAAAAATTATTAGATCCAATAAATGATTTTTTCATGGCTGGAAAGCTTTTGAAATGTCCAAATCATACAATAATTACTCTTATTCTAGAAGTTGAAATCCCCAATGGTTTAGGGAATTGTAGACCCATAACATGTTGCAATTTTATCTATAAAATCATAACTACTATTTTGAGTAATAATATAATAATCTTCTTAAAGTATTTGATTTTTGAAAGTTAAAGTGCTTTTATACCAAGTAGATATATTGTGAAAAACACCTTATCAGCTCATGAAATTGTTAGAAATTTCAATAAAGGTTGCAAAAATAAAGTATGCATCAAAATATAATTGCATAAAGCATTTGATAAAATAAATAGACACTTCATAATTCATACGATGTCACAATCGGGCTTTCTTGAAATATTCTGTAAGTTAATTGAAGAATGCTGATGTGTACTTAAATGTGCATATTTTTACTTCCATATTTTTATTCTAATTAAATTAAATAAATGATCATATTGTGTATTTTAACATATTTAAACCAAAATTCAAATTATTTTCAAATCGTCACATATTCATCTTCATATAGGGGCAAAATGGTCATTTTTGTGCATATATTAATTTGAGAAAAATTACTTGGACATTTTTATGATTTTTTTGTAGGAACTTGGATCCAAATGCAAGTGGTTTCATGAAGATATATGCATGCACAAGAGTGAAGCGAAACAAATGAAGATGGAAATAATTCATATCATGAATCATGGAGGACCCCACCTACCCACTTACCTTGTTGTACAATTAGAAGCTAATGCACATGCTAATGACCATTAAAGCTTCATGCACATTAAAACGAGGATTAACACATGCTATTGATTACTTGGCCACCACACTTCCTAAGGGGTAGTTTGAGTAGTTCCCAAAATTGGATTAGGGTTTTTAAAACATGTATAAATATTGCATATGTTCATGTAACTCTTCCTCTTAGCCTTTTTAGTTTAGTTTAGCCTTAAAAATAAAATGCAAGCTCTCTTTATTTTCATGGCTTCTTAGCCATTTCTTTCATATAATTTGTTTTATGAAATTTCAATACATGCTCTTCTCTTTTCTTGTTTTTTCCTTTTCATGTTAGTAGTGTAGATTTTATTATATGCAATTAGATTAGTTCTCTTTTTCATTAGCTTGCATTTTCTTATTGTTCTTGTTTCATGTTGCAATCTATATTTGTTGATATGATAACAAATATGAGAGGCTAAACCCCTTCAATTTAGGGGTAATGAAGCTATCTAATTATATAGATTCAACATAATTTGTTCATTTTGATCTTTTTTGTGCTTAATGGAAATGATAGAATGTAGTAAATATTTTGTTTAGCTTTGAATTTGATAGCCTATATTGTTGACAGTAAATAGGTTATGCTTAAACAAACATAACACAATTACCTCTTCATCTACATATGATTATGGTAACGAAGTGAATGTTAAATTCAAAATTTGATGGTCTATATTTCTAATTAATAGTTAATAAGCCTTGTTTAAAATAGATTTTATTTTCAACTTTATTGTCATTTTCAAGAGAGTTAGCAAGTGGTTTAAGGGGTATGTTATAATTTAATGGCTTATGTTGAGCTAATTAATAGCACAAATAGGCCATACTTATGATAAACACATCAATTAAACTCACTAGTGAACAAAAAAGAGAGATCACAATTTCATATTTTGTTGAACTATGTGATCTAGAGAGTGGATTTATCTTCGAATTGCTTTCTACTCTCATATTTTAACTATTTTCTTTTGCTACTTAATTTACATTTTTAGCTTCACAAATCTCAAATTCTTGGTTTAATTTGATTGAATCGAATTTTAAAATCTAACAATTCTCAGCGGATCGATCTGCACTCGCCACGTATTAGAATTGTACGTCATGCACTTGCGGTTATTTTTATTATAAAATTTTCGGTGATTTTCTAAACCGATAGAAAATTTGTCGTTAAACAAGTTTTTGGCGCCGTTGCCAGGGAATTGCTTTGATTTTTTTCCTATTTTTCAAATTATTTTCGTTTGATTTTTGCTTGTTTTTGTTTTGTGTGCGTATCGTATTTAAAAAAAAATTGTGTGTGTTTGTTGTTTTATTTGTGTTTTCAATTTGTTCTGTGCTTGTTGTTCTAGTTTCAATTGCATTTGCATATTTCTATTAAAAAAACAACACACACATACTTCTTTTTTTTTTAATTTCATTTCACTTCCTTTTACCGTCTTTTACAAACAACTTGAATTCAAAACACAAACTCATTTCATTCTCTTTGCAATACAAACCACTTGATTTCATTTCACTGCAATTGCTCTGCAATTCCCTGTTTCTCTTGCACACCATAACCTTGCTAACAACAATTCACTTGTCACTACTTGCCATTACTATCACTCACCCACCCCTGCCTCTTCAACCTTCCTCATCACCATCATCTGCTACTTCCCCTTACTGCCCATCCACCATCATGGAACTGGCCTCTTCGTTCAACCACATACAACCTAAACCATTCAACTCTCTGCCACAGTGCATTCAACCCCATCAATTCACTGCCCTCACAGCTACAACTCTACAACACAAACCCCTCTCTGCCAATAGTTCAACTTGGCGCAATCTCCCCTGCCATACTTGCCTCCACTGATCAACCACCCACAATTACTACTGCACATTCCCCCATCTACTCTGCCACTTACCACTGTCAACTTGCAGACTTGCATACCTCACTAGCAACTCACCACTGTTACCATCCCTCTGCCGACAACTTCAAACAGCAGCAAGCCAAGATCGAACCATCAACTCCAACCACAGTGCACAACTCCTATAACCCCTCTGCATCATAGTTCATTCACTCCACATAGCTGCAGTTTATTCATAGTTCATTCACTGCACAGTTCATCTCCACAAACAACACTACATCAACAGCGAACCTACCCCTGCACTTCCACCACCGGCAGTCTCTCCATCCACTTCAACGTCTTAAAACAATTACCACATACCTTGCCTACCAACCATTCTGCCACCACATAGAAATCCTTCCAACTACAACAAAACGAAACCTTCCAACCACGACAATCCTTTCCACTGACTTGCTTGCTGCTTCACAGTTCACCCACAACCTGTTTACGACCTATAGTAATCTGCCATTGCAATCTCATTTTACTTCCTTATTGACTTCCAACAATCACCTCGACAAACACTTCAACACCACTGCACATACGATATTACCGAGCCTTCCACAGTGTCATCTTTCGACCCTCCTAAAAAAAATTCATGACCAACTGAAGTACAACCACGATCCACCTTCACTTCAATTCGCAACCCAAAATCAACGAACCTACAACCTCTGGAATTGCCAACCGCGACCACCCTCAACCCACAATCGAACCATCTCCACTACTCCACTGACCTACCATGATCCATGAATTTGCTCAAACCCAAATCCACCACCCTCTCCTTATTGCCTTCATCCAGAAACACCATCGTGAAATAAGCGGAAACCCCCAAATCGACCGCGAGCATCGAATCTGATCTAAATTCGAACAATTTTTTTTTTGGAAATTGTTTTTCTCGATTTTGGAATTATTTAGGGAAGAATTTTATTTTTCATGGTTGAATTTGAAAGAGCAAGTAAGACCTTCCTTAATCAAAAGTTTATTTTTGTGGGCTTTGACACGGGCCGGTAGGGTGTTCCATTTTTTTTGTTCTATTATTCATTTGTTAAGTTTCTATTTTTCTTTTCTTTTTTTTTAAGTCCATTTTTCCTTTTTGCTCTTAATAAAAAAACAAAAAAAAACAAGAATTTGTTTTATTCCCACTTAAAACAAATCGCTTTTGTTTCTTGGGGTAGTCAATAAAAAATTTTCTTTAGTTTTTAATTTTCCTTCTTATAAAGAAAACAAGAAAAAAAAGAAAAAAGAAAAAACAAACAAACAAACAATAAGTTGTTTTAGTTTAATTTGTTTTAAGTTCATTCTCTTTTTATTTACAAAAAAACTATATATATATATATATATATATATATATATCTTGTTTTTATTTTCAAGTTGCCAAAGCAGATTAGAAAAGTTGCTTGCTTCGCTTAGCTTGCCAAAAAAAAAGATGCTTGCTTGTTTATTAAATTTTTTTTGCTGCTTTTGACCCTTAACTATTGTTCTTATTTGCTTTGCATTGTTGGTTACTTGCATTCTAAAAAAAAATTCAAAAACCGAAAACAAAATCAAATTTCATTCGTAGTTGCAATGTTAATATATGTTTTATTTCTGCTTTGCATTTCATCTTAGAATTTTGATTGATAATAACAGTTATACATCGATAACCCTTAATTGTATATTGACAAATTATCTTCTTTAAACGATTTAATTTCTTGGTGTCCAAGCTACGACAGAGCAATAACCATTTATAAATATTACGGTGATTCGTAAATATTATAGTGGTTGTTTCTATGAAGGTACTTAAACCTTCGGCTGCATTACTACGATGATTCATGGTGCACCGATAAATCCTGCCCGTTACCTGGCTAAGAACTATCTTGTTGATTTAAGACAAAGTGTGATTATACAATTTTGGGTTAGGAGCTATTTAAGTTAGAAAATTTATAATTAAATCCTTGCATTCATTTAGTTGCGTTAGTTCATGCATATTTAAAAAAAAATTCAAGAACAAAACTGTAAATATTCCTTAACTTAGTTTTTAAATCCTTTTCATTTGAAATTTTAAAATCAAAACTAAAAAAAAATTTAAGTTAGTTTTTTTAAGAAACAAAAAAAATATAAAAACCTTTTCAAAAACGAAAAAAAAATCGTAAAATCCAAAGAAAAAAGAAAAATCAAATTTCCTTTTTTGAAAAATAAATTCTTTTTGAATACTTTTCCTTTATAAAAAAAATCCAAAAAAACATTTTTGAAAATGTCTCGATTTTCATACTCGTTGAAAATTTACGATAGTTGTGAAAATCAATATAATCAATATAATTTCACACCAAATTCTTATGGATATTTTAATAACAACTATTGTACAAACAATTCAGATTTTGCACCACAAAATTTTCAAAATAATGGTCAACCCTCAACTCTTGAAAAGTATATTGAAACTATTGAATCTTTACTTGAACAACAAAATCAAATGAGTGATTTGTGTAATTCATATCTGTGCAATAACTCAAGTCAAGGGTTTCAAGATAATCAAAATTTTAATTCACTTCAAAACTCCAATGATTTTGGTTATAACCCATGCCAATTCAATTTTGAACTCCAAAATGAATTTCAAACTCAAAATGGAAATGTAAACCACATTTAAATGATTTTGGTAATGGGAATAGTTTCAATTTTGGTGCAATTGACAATTTTTGTTCCCAACAAATTCAAACTGAAAATTCTCAAATTAATAATCATGAATTGGTTTAGTTGAGCAAATGGAAAAAGATTAAGGGGATTTGTTACTTAAAACCTACAAAAAATTTCGTGAGAAACAAAATCAAATCCCAACATGTGAAGAATCAAATGATAATCCACAGTTTATCAAAATTAAAAATATTTGTTATCAACAAGTTCAAATTAAAAATTCTCACATTAATAATTATAAATATGATTTTGTTGAGCAAATGGATGAAATTTATAACAATCACACGGATTTGTTGCGTGAAACCTACAAAAAAATTCGTGAGCAACAAAAGCAAATCTCAACTTGTAACGAGTCAAATAATAATCCACCTTTTACCAAAATTGACGATTTTCAAATAACAAATTTAGAAATTGAAATGAAAATCTTAATGAAGTTGTTGAGAATGTGGTAATTGAGATGGATTACAATTCTTTTGAGAGTGTGAAACCAAACTTAAATTTCGATCTTCCTTTCTCCGATTTTGAAAAATTGAATGAGACAACTTTAGACTTTGAAAATGATACATGCAATGAAGTTGTTGATAATCCAACAAAGGAAGGCGAATTTAATGAACATGATTTCTTGGGGATTTTTGAAAATGAGTTGTTAAATTATGATGGGAAAGATCTAAACCACCATTTGGATTTTGAAATCAATAATTCTGAAGAAGTTTTCAATGATAAGTTTGAATTTCAATTTGGTGAAAATAAACTTGAACTTCAATCAATTGTTTTATCGAATCCGAAAATCAATGAAAATAAAACAACTCGTACGATTTTTAATAAAACGACATTCGTTTTTTGAAATCAACATTTAACTCCGAAATCTTTTATGATTTGGTTTTCTGTGCTTAAGCTGTGTCTCTCATACTTGATGAGACAAATGAATCGGTCTTTGGAAGACCGTTTCATTTACTCTTTAATAGCATATTTTCTGATGTCTTGTAAATAATAATCTTTTCATGTAAATGTAGGTCATGATTTTATTTTGTTTTTCTCCTTTCACTTGGTTTGACTATGGGGACACAGTCAAAATAAGCGTGGGGGTGAGTCTCATCTTCATTTTTTAATTTTCATAGCATTATTTTTGAATTTTCATTTTCTTTCCAAAACTCAAAATTTCTATAAAGAAAATCTCAAAATTTCTAAATCTCAAAAATATTTTCTTTTTAGCATTTTGATTTATCTTTAAAGAAACACAATAGGATAGGTACAAGTTTTGGTTATTAAATTGAAATCTTTGAAAATTTA
The DNA here is from genome assembly GCA_030737815.1 of Allium fistulosum. Lineage (NCBI taxonomy): Eukaryota > Viridiplantae > Streptophyta > Magnoliopsida > Asparagales > Amaryllidaceae > Allium > Allium fistulosum. The sequence goes on from JASFAW010000014.1 coordinate 16,850,827, forward strand.
TTTGTCTTGACAAAAATAAAAATAAGGTTGATTACAAGTAACGAAGGTTTAACTAGTATATAGGAAGGTTCATGGGTGATAATTATGAAGTATATTCTAATTGAAATCTTTGTTTAATAAGTGGTTGATTTAAAGTAGGTCGATAGCATTTTAAATCTTTTATGTTAAGTAATGCCAAGATGATATTGTAAAACTCTCTCTTCAAAAAACAAGAAAATAAAGGAAAGAAAGAAAAATATCGTTGTATATATGTATATAATTTATTAACACCTACAGTCGATAGGTGTACACTCGTGTGTACACTCACCATGCTTTGTACCCTTCTCACGTAAGCCCGAATGGCAGTGCATGATCGGTATATCTGGCCACAGTTTACCTGAGTTTGGTGTATGTATATAATTTTTTTTAATAATGCATACAGTCGATAGGTGTTCACACTCGTGTGTTCACTCTCCACGCTCTGTATTCCCCTTACGTAAACCTGCAAGGCTGTGTATGGGTGGTATATCTGGCCTCGGTTTACCTGAGTTAGTCATATGTAAATATTGTTGATATCAATAAAATTTTCAAAAATAAGAGAGAGTAAGCAATTGAAATCCAAGCACTATTTTTACTTATTTGATTTGACTTGTTATTCAAAAGGAATGAAAATACCACTTTGATAGACTTTGAAAATCTACTAAGGGTCTATTTCATAGTTACACTATGTTACCAACTGAAACAACCAGTCAAACTAGAGTTTAATTGTGATGATAACTCAATTTTTATTGGAAATATTGACAAGTAAATGGACTTAAATTTTCTGATAATGACCAAAACCTATATTTAACTTACTCGTGCTAATTTAAAAGTAAATCCTTTATTTGTAAATATTTTCAAAAACTTGCTTTCATCTCTTTGTAAACCTTGCATTTAGGAATTTTTCACTTGGATTTTGTGGGTAGTATCCAATGGAAACCCTCACGAGACAACACTCATCCTACTAGGAACACCAAGAGGTTTAACGGCTTGTTGCATACGCTCAATGCAATCGTGCTCCCTACGAAAATGGACTTATCATCTTAGTTTTAGTTTATTCGAGGACGAATAAAAAGATAAGTGTGGGGGTATTTGACTTGCACGTAAATGTGCATATTTTTACTTTCATATTTTGTTCTAATTAAATTAAATAAATGATCATATTGTGTATTTTAACATGTTCAAACCAAAGTTCAAATTATTTTCAAATCGTCACATATTCATCTTCATATATGGGCTAAATGGTCATTTTAGTGCATATATTAATATAAGAAAAATTATTTGGACATTTTTATGATTTTTTTGTAGGAACTTGGATCCAAATGCAAGTGGTTTCATGAAGATATATGCATGCACAAGAGTGAAGAGAAACAAAAGAAGATGGAAATAATTCATGTCATGAGTCATGGAGGACCCTACCTACCCACCTACCTTGATGTACAATTAGAAGCTAACGCACATGCTAATGGCCATTAAAGCTTCATGCACATTTAAATGAGGATTAACACATGCTAATGATTACTTGGCCACTACACTTCCTAAGGGGTAGTTTGGTTAGTTCCGAAAATTGGATTAGGGTTTTTAAAACATATATAAATACCCCATATGTTCATGTCACTCTTCCTCTTCCTCTTAGCCTCTTTAGTTTAGTTTAGACTCAAAAATAAAATGCAAGCTCTCTTTCTTTTCATGGCTACTTAGCCATTTCTTTTATGTAATTTTTTTATGCAATTTCAACACATGCTCTTCTCTTTTCTTATTTATTTTCTTTTCATGCTAGTAGTGTAGATTTTATTTTTTGCAATTAGATTAGTTCTCTTTTTCATTAGCTTGCATTTTCTTATTGTTCTTGTTTCATGTTGCAATCTATATTTGTTGATATGATAACAAATACGAGAGGCTAACCCCCTTTAATTTAGGGGTAATGAAGCTCTCTAATTATATAGATTCAACATAATTTTTCATTTTGATCTCTTTTATGCTTAATGGAAATGATAATGTGTTAAATATTTTGTTGTTTAGCTTTGAATTTAATAGCCTATATTGTTGACACCAAATAGGATATTCTTAAACAAACAAAACACAAATTACCTCTTTATCTACATATGATTATGGTAATGAAGTGAATGTTGAATCAAAGTTTGATGGTCTATGTTATTCCGCCTTTTTAGCAAGGCCGAGATACCAAAAGATCGGCCGAGAAACCAAAGATAGTCCGTCTCGAAGAATGGTCAACTCAACATCTCAACAGAGCAAGTCCTGCTGATTGTTTGTTCAAATAAGATCCCCTACGGAGGGGGGGTCCAGGGGGGTGGCAACCCCCCAAGGTGGGGGTGCGGGGGCAACACCCCCGCTACGGGGTGATTTTCTTTTGATGATTGACCACTTTACTTTCGTATTTTACTTCAGATGACTGATTACATTGCTTTCATGTTTTGCTACCAATGTTTGTAACTTTACATTGCTTTCATGCTTTGCTTCTAGTGTTTTGAGTTTGATCCTACTTTGCTTTCATGATATGATTTTCTTTTGATGTTTGGATTTGACTTTTTCAGACATTTCTACTTGACAACTTTTCAGTTGAATATTTGATTTTGATGATCTTGCAATGATTAAGCCCTACAAATAGGCACCCGACTTCGAACAGTCAAAAACTTGCCTCAAATGGCTCGATCCCGAACGATCGTCATTTGGAACGGCAAAAAACTAGCCTCAAATGGCTCGATCCCGAACGATCGTCATTTGGAACGGAAAAAAACTCGCCTCAAATGGCTCGATCCCGAACGATCGTCATTTGGAACGGCAAAAAACTCGCCTCGAACGGCAAAAACTTGCCTCAGATAACTCGATCCCGAATGGTCGTTTATTTGGAGTCCACCCCTGACCGGGCACGGTCGCGTTTTCCCACAAATGGCTTGATCCTGAACGATCGTCATTTGAAGTAAGGCGCTTGACCATGAACGGTCGCGTTACAACTCACATGACTCATTCCCAAATAGTTATCACATGCAGATAAGCGCTTGACCGCGCACGGTCGCACTTCACTTCAAATGACTCGACCCCGAATGGTCGTCATTTGAAGTTAGGCGCTTGACCGAGAACGGTCGCACTTCACCTCAAGCGACTAGATCCCAAACGGTCGTCACTTGAGACCCGCCACTTGACCTTGCACGGTCGCACTTTACCGCAAATGGCTCGACCCTGAATGGTCGTCATTTGAAGTAAAGCGCTTGACCCCGAACGGTCGTCATCTGAGCTCCGCCACTTGACCGCACACGGTCGCACTTTACCACGAATGACTCGATCCCAAATGATCGTCATTTGAAGTAAAGCGCTTGACCGTGAGCGGCACCTGACCGCGCATGGTCGCACTTCTCCTTAAATGGCTCGATCCCGAACGATCGCCATTTGAAGACAGGCGCTTGACCGTGAACGGTCGCAATCCATCCCAAATAGCTCGATCCCGAATGGTCGTTATTTGGGGCCACATAAAACTGTCAGTTCCTTTGCAGGTCATCAACAGGATATGAACATCCAGATTATGGCATTACAAAACACACCTTCCTAACGCAAGGCATGTTTTGGGGGGCAAATGTTATCCCGCCTTTTTAGCAAGGCCGAGATACCAAAAGATCGGCCGAGAAACCAAAGATAGTCTGTCTCGAAGAATGGTCAACTCAACATCTCAACAGAGCAAGTCCTGCTGATTGTTTGTTCAAATAAGATACCCTACGGAGGGGGGGTCCAGGGGGGGTGGCAACCCCCCAAGGTGGGGGTGCGGGGGCAACACCCCCGCTACGGGGTTCGACCTAACTTCCTCCGACCTAACTTCCTAAAAACATGTAGTAACCCAGCGACCTAAAAACTTCCTCCGACCTAACTTCCTCCGACCTAAAAACTTCCTCCGACCTAACTTCCTCCGACCTAACTTCCTCCGATCTAACGACCTCCGATCTAACTTCCTCCGACCGAACTTCCTCCGACATAACTTCTCCACCGACCTAACGACCTAAAGCTTAACGACCTAAAAGCTTAGCGGCCTAATGACCTAACAGCTATTCACGACCTAACGACTTAAGGGATGGAGCAACTTAGCTCCTTAAAGCTATCAACGACTTACGACCTATCTTAGGTCGTCCATGACCTAAAACTTACTACCCAGTGTGTGCAAGCCGAGATAACTCCTCATGCCGCTTTTCTTTAGGTCGCCACTTCCTTAGGTCATCATTCCCTTAGGTCGCCACTTCCTTAGGTCGTCATTCCCTTAGGTCGCCACTTCGACCTATCCCTTAGGTCGTCAACGACCTACCACACCCTGCACCGTAACTCCTTAGGTCGCCGCTCTCTCTCCTGCTACCCCTTAGGTCGCTCACGACCTACGACCTATCCCTTAGGTCGCTCACGACCTACGACCTACGACTTAAGCCCAGTTTCTTCCCTATAAATACCTCGCCAACTCCACATTGAAAGGGGGATGATTCCGGATTTCAAGAGGCTGATACTCTGCCATTTTTTGAACTCCTCCAACACTTCAAGCATCGAAGATTCCTCGTCAACAGTTCTACTTCATCCAACATGGATCCAAAGAGCAATCCATCATCAAAGTTCTAATCTCTTGCTTTGATTGTGTTGTAATCGTTGAAAAGTGTTGTAAAGGTGTTGTAACCGGGAAATCGTGTTGTAAAAGTGTTGTAATCTTGTAAAAGTGTGCTCAAAGAACATAATGAAGGATGTAAAGTGGACGTAGGCTAAACTTTAGGCCGGACCACTATAAAAATTGCTGTCTCTTTTACTGTTTTTTCCCTTTTTCTGTTTACTTTTAGTTCCCGTATAGACGGGTGGTGCTTTCACTAGATTACTCCAGACTCCAGGGTGTTAGCGTTATACTTTTTAGCATTAACAGTCTATATTTCTAATCAATAATTAATAGGTCGTGCTTAAAATAGATTTTATTTTCAACTTTATTGTCATTTTCAAGAGAGTTGGCAAGTGGTTTAAGGGGTGTGTTATAGTTTGATGGCTTTTGTTGAGCTAATTAATAACAAAAATATGCCATACTTATGATACACACATCAATTAAACTCACTAATGACCAAAAAAGAGAGATTAAAATTTCATATTTTGTTGAACTATATGATCTAGAGAGTGGATTTATCTCTAAATTGCCTTCTACTCTCATATTTTTATCTATTTTCTTTTGCTAGTTAATTTACATTTTTAGCTTTACAAATCTCAAATTCTTGGTTTAATTTGATTGAATAGAATTTTAAAATCTAACAATTCCCTTCGGATCAACCCGTACTCGCCACGTACTAGAATTGTACGTCGTGTGCTTGCGGTTATTTTTATTATAAATTTTTGGGTCTTTTTCTAAACCGATAGGAAATTTTTCGTTAAACAAATGCATCAATACAACTACATTTTCAATATTAATAAATGGATCTCTTTGTAGTTTTATACATAGTAATGGGGGAATAAGACAAGAGATCCATTATCTCCTTGTTTATTCTCCATTATTATGGAATGCTTTTATGTAAAAATGGAAATTGTGCAGTTAAATTGTAACGACTCATATTTTATGTATCGAAGGGTCATATGACTCTATAATTTTGGGAAATGCTTATTAGAGACATTTCATATATTAAAAAAAATTCAAACGATTTTACCCATGGAAAATTATATCGGCGGTAACTTTTGATAGGAGCATCTGAGACCACTTTCATTGGAAAGCTATGATAGTTTCTCTTTCCATAGAATGGTCATAATAGCAATTTGGAAGTTCTTACTAGGAGATATGGTTGTTTGAAGATTGACAGTTTTGGAGCAACTTAGTGAGTAATTAGTGAGTTAGGTGCAGGCCCACTAACCCATTTCAGGTTAGGAGACCTTATATAGCTGAAACATCATCCCTAAATCACTTTGACACCTTCTTCCATAGATCTAAACCTTCATTAACCCATTCTCCATCCAAAACCTTCTCTTTTCTTCTCTAAATCAAGTCTAAATCATAGATTAATGATAGATTAGCAAGGAAATTCATTGGAGATCTTCAAATCTACATTTGTAAAGAAAAATTACATCTTTGCCATTCATCTTTGGGTCTACCTCCATTTGCATGCAAAACTTGAATTTTAGGGGGTTTTTGGTGAGTGATTTATCCTCTCTCACCTTAATATATATAGGCCTATATGTTTCAACATGTTTTAGTTTCATTTTTAAAGTCAAAGTTAAGTTTTAAGGCTGTTTTAAAACCCAACCTACCATAAAAACGTGAATAAATTGATTTTTTGGCATTTTAAACATGTTATTTAGATGTGGGATTGCCTGGATAGATGCCAGACTATATTCTATACACCTTGTGTGATGATTGCTATGATTGATTGCATGATTTACATGGTTTAATGGTGTTTGGTGCATGCGTGGTGTTTTTTATATGATGTATGGTTGAAAATGCTCATCGGAGTGAAGTAGAGGTAGGAACCGCAGAGACAGACTTCGATAGATCACCTCTAGAGCGTTTGGAGTCATATCAATGCATTGGCAATGCATGATGGTCGAAGCATTAAGTGTAGTGTTGTAATTGGCGCGACTTGAAAGGCTGAAAGCATTACTGGGTTTTGAGTAAGCGGTCGAGTGGTGAAACACGGTCGGTGGCCAATTGGTGAAATGAGGTTGGTGGCCAAGTGCTGAAACGTAGTTGGTGGCCAAGTAGAGGAACGTTGTTGATGGCCAGGTGGTGAAGCATGATCGGTGATTGGGCTCAAAGGTTAGTTTGGTGATGGTCTTGTTCGAGGGGCCGAGCACAAATATCACTTCGGTAGGGTAGATTTGGTTCGGGCCTAGCTTGGCTCGGTTATTAGTTTGATTGATAAGTGCAGGCAAGGATTTTAACTATGGACTTTGGGGCAAGATTCGGGTTGCTTAGTAGTTTGGGGACTTGCCTTGAGGTAAGGGTGGATGACCCCGGGATGGTGTAGATGACTTTGGGACGGCAATCAACGAAGCACGACGGCTAAGACGAATCGACATGATGAGTGATTATGCCATCTGGTGGTGGACTGAAAGGACTAGTTCTGTGTGACATCTCATAGAGTAGAACATGAGATTGTAATGCTTTTGAGTAGGACAAGGTAGTCCGCGTGTAGCTTTGGACGTCTGCGTATGTCCAGTCCTTAGCTGTCCGCGGGGCAAATGTTGAGCATCTATGGAGTGGTTTTACTATCTACATGTGCTAAGGGATTGATGGATATGGTTGTGATGCTCATTAATGGGACATGGTAGTCTATTCATACCCAAAGTAGTCTATATGTACTCATAATTTGGACGTCTATGTGTGTCAAGTACTTTACAATCTGTGTAGGTAATGAGTTGAGCATCTAAAAGAGTTGTCGTACATCTAAAGCACCTGAGTGAGAGATGCAAGGTCGTGTGACAGATGCTATGTTTACTATGTACTTGGTGATGTGTGATACCCCTATAACCTATGTTTTCCTCTTATGATAGTATTTTAGAATATAATGTGTTCATGTGCTAACTCTTTGGATGTAGGGACATGTCAGGTATGGTCGTTCATACCCTATACCGTATTTATTTTGTATGAGTTTTGTAGTGTTTTGAGATGACATATCACTCATACCAGACTGTTGTCTGACCCGAGTTTTTATGCTTTGCTTCTTACTATCTCGGGTACTCTTAAATGTGTAGATTAGGAATAACAGGTCTGAATAGCGCATGGAGCTGTACGAAATACGAGCAGTATGATATGCTTTCATATATGTAACGACCCAAAAATTTTAAACATTTGAAATAGAATATTTAATTGAATTTAAATATTTAAATGTTGATTTAACTTGAATTTCAAATGTAAATATGAAATTGGCAATTTAATTTGTAAATTTAATTGTTGTAATTGGGTAAAAATTTGAATCTTCAGTTTTAAGCTGATTTAAAAATATTTTCAAGGCTTGGAAAATCTATATTGATAATTCTGAAGGTACTAGAACTTTCAGAATTGAATTTGAAACTGTTTTGTTCAGTTTTGAAATTTATCGTTTAAATCGATATTTGAAAATAGCGTTCCAGGGCGCAGTCTCGGAATTCGATGAAACCAGTTCCATTGGATCCGTAATATTGTATTATTATCGGGTTTCAATTTTCGTAACGTTTGGCCGTACGATAAGCAAACGTGCTGAAACTAAATCGAAAATTTAATATTATAACTGGTCCAAAAAGCTATCTTCTCCATACGATCGAATTTGGAGTCGAAACCTTTTCCATTGTGTCCGGAATAGGCGTATAACGTTACAAACGCCTAGCGGCACGCCTTGATAGGAAGTTGAAATTTTTGACTTCGTTTTCGAGTCGATTCGAATTTGAATTTAAATTGAACGATTACACTAGTCAACTTCAGTTAAATTTATTTCACATCAACTTATCTTTTCACCAGTTCAAAATATCTGCAGCCAGATTCTTCACACTTCCTTTGCTTTCTTGAACACACTTCCTCGTTCATTCTTATCTACGAAAGAAAAAAAATATCGATCTCGTTTGAAATCATTTCCCCTCTCTTCAATTAAAAACGAAAACTCCATTCCACGTTCAAAAAAAAATTCAATTATCCTCTCCTGTTTTAAAACAAAAATCCAAGCTTTGAAAATTGAAGCCGCGTTCCATCCCCTCGTTCCCTTTTTTCGATCTCGTGGAGACCAAATCGATGTCTGGCGATTCTCGAAGTCACGCAACACATTGATTCGAAGTCGATTTTGGCGACGAGCTTCGCAAGTTCGAGGGTTTCGATGAAGTCGGCAGGCTCATGAAGGGGATGGCGGCAGCTCGTGTAGGGTTTCGCGAGGCCGTAGTCGCGTCATAGCAGCCATGTGGGGTCTCGAGGGGAGGCGTTCGATCGCGAGTTGGTTGATGGAGCTGTCACTCGCGTGGGGACTGCATCGAATTTCGTGAAGGTAGTGGTGGTCGACTGGGTTCGTTCTAGTGAGGTAGTTTCTTCTTTTTATTTAAATTTGATAAAAACAATTTTTTTTAGAAAAAAATGCTGCTTCCAGAAATAGTGTATGCAGAAATTTTTTTTATAGATAGATAAGCTTTAATCTATAGTAAAGAGTTTATATAGATTTATATATATACAGAGGGAATGAATTCAAATATATATATAAATATATATATATATATATATTTACAGTAAAGGAGTTCACTGTTAATTATAGTAAATACATATATATGTGTGGAAAATTGGAAAGATAATATAAAGATTGGATTTTTATAAAGAATAGTTTTTATATATATGAAGTTTAAAAATAAATATACATATGCGAAAGAAAAATTTTAAACAGTAAAGTAAATTTGTTTTTACTGTTTGCAGAAAGTAAATTTTATAGTAAAGGAGAATATATGTGCATATATTTTTAAAGTAAAGATGGTTTACTGTCTAGTTCAAATTGTAGAATTTTAATATGTACAGAGAAAATTTTTATTCAGTAAAATAAATTTGGTTATTTTAGAAGGAAATTGATTTGAAATCAAATTTTTGGATAAAATAAAATTTATCAAATGGGAAATTTATTATTCGATTTATTCGAATATTAATAATTGTATAAATGTTATAGAAGGTTTAAAAATCCTGAAATCAAGCTGGAAAGGAAAATGGATTGCAAAATTTAAAGCAAAGGTGAGATCTTCTCACTCAAAAGGAAAATTTGATTTTTGTAGTTATTGATTGATTCCTGTTTGGATATGATATTAGATATAGTAGGATATATCTATATATATAGCAATATATATATATATTGGCATATGTATATATTGGTGATTGATTTTCCCGCATTATATAGCGGATGAGACCCTATTGCGCCGCATAATAGCGGATGATATTTTTTTTATCCCATATACCGCGATATTCCACCTCGAAGTGGAATTGGTATTGTGCTAACATCTGTGGATGCAGGGAAACAGGTTGGAGGGATCCAATTGGATTCCTAAAATTGTTGAATATTATTTCATATGTGAATGATGTGATTTATTGATAATCTATGAATGATTTATTGATAACTGAAACTGTTGAAGGCTAAAAATTTAGCCGAATGTATTTTTGGTATCGTTGGATACCAGAAATAAAGGAAAATGGATTTTTTGAAATTAAAGTTGAAAATTTTAAGTAAATTCTTTTGAAAGAATTTAGTGAATTTAAAAGAAGGAATCTAGAAATTATAAAGTTGATTTTGGTAATTTGATCGAATCATTTCCAAAATATGGTGAAAAGATTTTATAAATGGATTTTGAATAGCATTATTCGAGAGTTGGAAAATTTATTTAAAATGGAATTTTAAATGGTTTGGAAGAGAACAAAGGAATTTATTTTAAAAGGTGATAAATTTGTTTGAAATCAATTTGATAATTGATGTGGTATTTAAAATAAATCCTGAGAAATCCATTTTTTATCGATTTGGTGTTTGGAATAAATGTTTGGAAAAATCAATTTGGGAATTTGAAATAAACTTAGAAATCAATTTGTAAAATGATTTTTGTGTTGAAATGAATTTAGAAATCAATTTGGAATTTGATTTGGGGTTTGAAATAAAATCGAGAAATTAATTTGAAAGTTGATTTAGTGTTGAAAGTGAATATTTGAGAATGTAAATTAAGAATAGAATTCATAAAGGAAAGGGAAATTTGTTTAAAAAAAATAAACATTGATTTATTTTTAAAGTGTGGAAAATGTGATTTGAAACTTGTTTTCAAAATGATGAATTGTGGAAATGAATTTAACGATTTGGGATGTAAATTGAAATAAATCGATAAGGATTTATTTAATGGGTTTGAATGAAAGTGATTTGAAATTTGTTTTCAAATGGTTGAAGTGTTAAACCGTATCTCGCGAAGAGGTTTGAAATTTAATAATTTGGGAAAAATTATTTAAATTGGTTGATTGTTGTGAATGTTGTTAATAGTTAAATCACCGACTATCAATATTTGCCTTTGAAATGGCACTTGAACTGTTTTTAAAACAAACGCTTATTATTCGGTTTAGCCGGGAAGGACCTTTGTGTCAGGTAACCCATTCCGAATAATGATACGACGATATGAGTCGTATCGAAGACCGGTGATAAAGACCGGGTATTTGTGAAAACGATAGGATGACCTATCGATTGTCTCTGCACCGTTAGCTACGGTATAGAGATTTCCTTTGTGATAGGAAGTTTTATCGGGATTGTGAATACCCGGATTGCACGGGCTTCTTCGGAAGTGCCTTCGGTTCTGTTCGAACCCAGAACAGACTTGTATGGTTACGTGTCTGACATTACATTTTGAGATATAAAGCTGATTTCTTTCAAATACATTTCTGTTGGTGGCGGAGAATTTATTCTCTTAGCTTAACACTCTTCTCTGAGACGTACGAGCTCAGAGGTTATGTAGTTGAAATTTATCAGCGATATATTCCCAATTTGGTAATGTGGCATGTTGAGTGTTGCTGTGTGATGATCATTTATTTGATCATATGCGATCAAAGCGTGGCTTTGTGAAAAAGCGTAGCTTTGTGGACGAGACTTCGTCAGGGCCTCACAACCCGGAAATGGTCGAAACAGGAATGTTGCGGCAAGGTTATGAGGGTCGCTCCCTTTAGGGTATGTCATTTCCTTCTGGAAAGGGGTGGTATCATGGTATGGAGCCCAAATACTTACTCATGTGGACACACTTTATTTATTATGTGTGATGTTGTTACCGAGCGCTCGGATAAAGGTCCCAAAGGACCGGGGGATGGCATATTCGTGAGTTACCTAGTTACAGGGGTAACCCGGCTTTGTTGGCAGAGAGCAGTTTGTCTCTTGGGACGTCCAACCAGAGGTGATCCCATTCGGCAGTAGGAAAGGAAGTTCCTTAGCCTGACCATTTGTTGGAAAATCCAAAGAAACAATACGAACCTTGTACGGATTTAGTTATATAACCTGCTATGGAATGTGGTGGTAACCTGCTATTGAACATAGTAGCTATAGTAGGCATACGATACTGGTCGTATGTTGGCTAAGATTAATATTATACTTTTGAAATGTTTTCCACACTAGACATTAATAATAATAATCCAATGATTTGCATAGTAAGCATATTTGACTATCATAAGAAGAAATCTCCTCCAATTCTGCGTTTGCATTGTGTGTGTGGCAGGAGGTCTTATGGTAGTTTCATTTTCCAAAAGCATTACGAACTAATTTTATTTTCTTTGTGAAAATAACTGTTTTACGATCTCACACCAGTCACCATGACTGACTCGGAGTTTATTGTTCCCTTCTAAACTCTGGGTGCCCATAATTTTCCACACGGGCAGCCTAGAGTTATGTTATCAGGATATTCTGGAGCTTTGGAAACAAGCTGGACGACGAGACGTACTCTCGTACTTGTTTATTTATTCCGCTGTGTATTCTGTATGAGGACAAGTTTATATAACTGTCCATTGTTGTATTGAGTTGTATATTGACTCTGATTGATGTATTGTATAAAACCGATATAGTTCTTTGTTTAAAAGATTATTGATTATCTATTATATATTGTTCCGCTGCGAATGTGAGATTCTGATATTGTTTCTGTTTCTATTTTTTTTTCTGTTTTTTTTTCTGTTCTCCTTTTCTTCTGTCTTCTTCTACCTCTTCTTTTTAACCCTAATGGTTCGGTTTTCCGGCATTCGATTGCGCGACATTTGATACAGTGGACGTATTAATGTCGACTTTCGAGCATCGAAAAATCGTACCGTTACAAGTGGTATCAGAGCATCCAGTTAAGCGATAACCTTGGTTCTGTTGGGTGTTACTCATTAGAGATAGAGTCAGTAGTACTCTAGAACGAGTTGAGTGTAATAATAGATATGAGCGCGTATTTGTTAGTGAATATAATTTGTTTTGTATTGTGTTGACTTATCGGTTGATTGTTTATAGATTTTGGTCGGTGCAGTCTGGCCAACTATAATCGATAGGGGTTTCTAAACTCTTAAACAAGATAAACTGATACAGTATTGTTTTTAAATAGGGTAAATGAAATAATTTTGCCCAAACTATTTTTGTATAGAAAAGAAATGATTTTCTATGAATTATTATAGTATATGGATGCTTGGTTGTTAGGAAGTGATAACATTGAAATATTATCATTGTTATATGAAAAATGAATAAGAAATAAAATGATATAACCAAAGATTTGAAGATAAATTCATTTAACAAATGAAATTTATAAATATGAATTGAAAGATGAGGAAATGAATTCATATACGAATGAATTTGTAAATGTAATTGTAAATGAGATTTATAATTGAAATAGAATTCTAAGAAAATATTTGAAAATAAAATTCACAAAAGGAATGTAAAATAAGTTGATAACTTATAAAATATTTAAAGTTTGATTGTAATGAAATTCAAATTGAAAAGAAATGAATTTGTGAGTGAACCAATGGAGCTACATTTGTAAATGAATGAATCGGAATTGAATAATGAAATGGATTGAATTCAAGTAAATAAACTTGATAAATTATTAATTCACACAATAATGAATTGGAAGTTGAATTAGTTAAATTAAAGCTTTGTTGTAAGCTAAATTTGAAGATAAAATTTGAATTTGTATATATATTCAAGTAGTATAAATAAATTGAATTTCCTTGATAAAGATAAAATAAATTCGAGATGAATTGAATATGGAAATTGAAATTTAAAATGAATAAGTGAATGAACTAATTGAATTAAATTAGTGAATGGAATAAACTTGATAAATGAAAATCAATCAAGAATTGAAATTGGAAATTGTTTACAAGAAAATGAACTTGAGCTTTGAAGTGAAATAACTTAAGTAAATATTGAATAAATACTCGACTTAAGAAATTTTTTGTGAAATGGTTTCAAATGAAATGAGTGAGAATATGGGATGTAAGTTAAATTGAATGGAATCAATTTAAATGATTGTTAGCTCAAGTAATCATTTAGTTGCATGAATATTAACAAATCTGAATAGACAGAATTATCGTTTGACAGAAACGAGATTGTATAAATTCTATGAGTTAATAAAAGCAAATAGAAATTGATTTTTGTATCAATTGAAATAGATATGAGTTAGATTCACTTAGAAATGAATTGAATGTAAGAAAGTGAGTTGTTAATCACTTGAATTGAATAGAAATTGAATGTGAATTAGATGGAAGCGATTTAAGTTAAATTGAAACCTTATGAATAACTAATGGAATTTATTTTGAATGAATTGCTAATGAAATCTATATATTTGTTATTGAAGATGAATGAAATGTTAATAGATTTCCTATATTTGCCACTGACGTGTTTAAACTGAGTAAGTGCAGGGTTTTGGAAGCCGTTTAGCTGCATTTTGGTTGCATTAATAAGCTAATAAATAACTGCTTTGCTTAAAATGCTAATAAGGTACGCATACGCAATAAAAATAAGAAATATGAACTGTTTTTCTGCTTTTCCGACCGAGTGGGTCGATGTATATATATTCATATCTTTTGTCAAATTGCAAAAGCTCCTCCGTACAAAGGAGACTCCGTCAAAATTTTCTGAAAATTTTGAGGGTTAAAAAAAATTTGGAATTTTTGAAATTTTTTCATTTAACGACAAGTGATTTCAAATTGAATTTGAGATAAAGGTAAATGAAACTCAATATTCAGAATTAGAAGATGAATCGAATTCAAGTAAAATTCGAAATGAAAATCTGAATGAAAATTTGAAAGTAAGATGAATTCAAGTAGAATTGAAATTGTTAATTTAATTCAAATGAAATTGAAAAGCAAAGTTGAATGGAAATGAGTATATAACTTTGTTTGTGAAGTGAAAATGAATATAAGAAGTATGTAAACACTTATATTGAACTTAAGAAATGAATTGAGGAAAATTCTTAAGTAAATTGGTATTGGGAAATCCAATAAGTGAATTTGGAAATTATTGTTCAGTAAAATTTACAGGGATTGTAAAGGATAAAGAAAATGGAATTGGATTTTGATTTCGAAGGTAAATTTGAAATTGCTCGACAATAAGGTATGTGTTTGAATTTCAGTATAAAATTTGATGAGTTTCTGATTTTGCCACTTGGCATTTTGTTTTCTATTGGGATTTGAGAGTCCGTAGGGACGTTTTGTAGTCGTACTGAGTTAGCCGCGCAAAGGAGACGCTGGCGAAATTTTTCGGAAATTTAAAGAGTCAGAATTTTTTGAGAAAATTTTGAAATGAAATTTGAATTTTTAAGAAAACCATATTATTTGGGACTTATGGTTGATTTTGGAAAATGAGTTAAAGTAATAACGAATCTTTAATAAAAAGATTTGTTTTGAAATTTGATAAAACTATTTGGAATTGAGAAAATAGTTAATGGGTATTAGAGCATTCTTCTTAACTTGTAATTTCGGGACGAAATTCTTTTAAGGGGGGGGGAGATTGTAACGACCCAGAAATTTTGAACATTTGAAATAGAATATTTAATTGAATTTAAATATTTAAATGTTGATTTAACTTGAATTTCAAATGTAAATATGAAATTGGCAATTTAATTTGTAAATTTAATTATTGCAATTGGGTAAAAATTTGAATCTTCAGTTTTAAGCTGATTTAAAATTATTTTCAAGGCTTGGAAAATCTATATTGATAATTCTGAAGGTACTGGAACTTTCAGAATTGAATTTGAAACTGTTTTTTTCAGTTTTGAAATTTATTGTTTAAATCGATATTTGAAAATAGCATTCCAGGGCGCAGTCTCGGAATTCGACGAAACTAGTTCCATTGGATCCGTAATATTGTATTATTATCGAGTTTCAATTTTCGTAACGTTTGGAGTGATCGTTTGGCCGTACGATAAGCAAACGCGCTGAAATTAAATCGAAAATTTAATATTATAACTGGTCCAAAAAGCTATTGTAACGACCCGGAAATTTCGAACCCGAAATTTCCAAATAGTTAGAAGAAAAAGAAAGAGATAGAAGAAGAAGAAAATAGAAACAAGACACAGAAACCTCACATTCGCAACGGATAAAATATAATATCACATAATAATATCAGTTATACAAAGAAAACTGTATCAATACACTTATATTTATACATCAGAGTTACACCCATTACAATACACTGGACAGTTTAAAACAACATGTCCAAGCCAACTATACTATACACAGCGGTAAATACTCCATACGTTTCAGCCATCCAGCTCGCCACCTGAGCTTCAGAACGTCTTAACCTGAAAATCTGTAATACTCGGTCTGACCCGAGCATTACATCAAAGTAACACCCGAGTCAGGCTGGAAACCAGCGTGAGTAAACCCATATAATTTGAAATACTAAGGTATAAAACTTATTTGAAACCAAGGTAACTCGTATCTTCTACGAGTTCTTACTTATTATATTCAAACAATTATTTCACAAAGTAATATCTAAGTACCGTTACTTAGTTCCAATGGTCCGGATTACTCAATTTATTTCATTCCAGCCTATTTGATTTACAAATCAAATCTATAAAGAATTATAGATTACTAATCGAAGTGGTTTCGGGTATTTACTAATACCCGACCCCGGTCTCTTCGAATTCAATGTCATCTTTTAAAGCAAGTTGTTTAAGTTTTAAACAATTCAATTTATATTCGGAATATCATATTCACATGGTACTTTTATCATAGATAGATAACTTACATTATCACAATTCATCCAAAGCATTTCATATCACAGCATCACAATCACATATCAGATATATCAAATAATCCAAGGAATTCAATATAATTTAATCATCCATAAGCAAGGTTAATTAGTTATACAATTCCTAATTAAATTAATTAAATTAATTACTTTTAATTCCTGCTTAATTAACATTAATTAATTACAAACCATTAGTTATTAATTAATGAAATTAATTAATCATCCTTAATTATTCATCTTAAGTAATTATTCTCAATTACTTATATTAATTGATTATCCCTTAATTAACCACATAAATTAATTAAACTTTAATTAATTACATTAATTAATTAACCCTTAATTAACTATCCTTAATTAATCTAAGATAAACAATTATCTTAATCAATTTCTTAATTATTATTTAAATCTTTATTAAATTAAATGCTTGAAATCAATTTATATAAATCTCCTGAGACTTTTTTTTATAAGCTTAAAACATTTATTTTCTTTAACCAACTACTTTGGAATTAATTAAATAAATTAACTTAATATGTAATTATTCAAATCAACTCAACTTAAATTCAAATCCCATTTGAATTTATAATTAAATTTTGAACTTGTTTGAAACTTGACAAATATTTTACATAGAAAACTTGTTTAGTATTTGCTTTGAGAACTTAGTTCATAATAATAAAAACTTGTTAAATCGTTTCTAAAATACCCGGGCCAAAACCCAAAAATTCCCGAGCCACTCTCGAGCCACTTCCCCTTCTTCTTTTCTTCGAGTCAACACGCGTACATCCCGATGTTTCCTCGGGTCCACCTTGATCTCCTCCCCTTAAATCTACAGCAAAACAAAACGTACCCAAAGATATGCGTGCACGTGCACACCCTATCGTCGTCGCTCCGATCATCGATGCCACCTCAGATAAGTCGACGACAACACCCACCTCCGATATCAACCTCCAGAAACACGTAACGATCATCAGATCAAAATCGAGCCAAGTCGAGAACATAAGACCCAAACCCAACCCGTAAATTCGCCAACCACCAACGCCTCCGTCCATCTGAATCCTCGCCATCGAGCCTAGACGATCGCCAGAGTACCTCGCTCCATCCTCCCATACTCCGATCATGTTCGATCCCTCGACGCTGACGAACCAGCCACGAATTCAACAGCAACCCAAACTGGACCTTAAACCCTACATTTCAATCGAGCTGCTTCCACGATGATATAGAAATTCCAGCGATAATTTTCTCGTGATCCCTATACCCTACTCCTCCTCCACGACAAGTGCCAGGCCTTCAAATCAACCCAGCCACCTGAATTTGTCGACTTGCCCAAATCCGTTCAACCCGAGAATTTGCATTAATACCAACTTTAAAAATCAAGATTTTTACATTAAAAATCACCATTCTTCAACACGAATCAGTTTATAAAATCAAATCAAGAATTCCCAACAATTTATTTTCTGCCTTGAGTTAAATTTTACTGTAAATTCTAGTTTTTGGAATAATTACTAAATATAAACACCTAAAATTTTTCTTAGAAATTACTTTACAATGTTTTCAATTATTTTCCATGTAATGATTATTACTTAAAACAGATTGTATTAAGAGGTTTGAATTTTTTCTTGATTGTTTTTGAACCTGTATAATAACAGAGATGTATATGTATACATCTCTCAGGCATGCATCAGTTTGTTCTATGTTTATACACATGCATCACATAAATTCATTCATTATTTTTCACCACAGCCACTTCACAAGCATCAAAAGATATCACGAATTCAAATTAAAACAGGTCAGTTTGCTCATAGATTTAAAAGCAGAGACAGAGATAGATGTATTCCTGAACAGACATTCGTATATATATCTATACAGGCATGCATGCATAAACATATATATCTACAATCATACTTAACAATCATGAAAAACATTTCATATCATTCCATCCAAAATTTTCAGGTGACTTAGCTTTTATAAATAGTTTACTCACCTTTATAATGTTTGAATCAGAGAAGCCTGCACTTGTTTTTGAAAACTTTGATCTGACCTCTGAACTTGATTTAGTTTGAATTTGCTTGATGATTCAGGTAGTTGATTGCTTTTGAATTTTCCTATTACTTGTTGTTGAATTTAAATTTGGCTGTTGATCTTCATTATCATTTGCATGACCTCAGGTTGTGGAAGATTCTGAAACTGCTATTGAATTCGCCTTTGAGTTTTCTTTTGATTTGCATTTCCAAATTTTTATTCCTTTGATCTATTTAGTTTTACTTGCAATGAAGAAAAGATAGATTTAGAGCTGAAAGGTATAAACAGCTCTTTCTTCTTTCATATTTTTAAAATTTTTAAATTTAATTATCAAAGAGAAATATTGCCATTTGTCCTCTTATGTGTTAATTTGCTTACACATATGCATTTATTTTTACAAATGTCTTTAAACCACTTTAATATACTTACAAGTGTTAACTTGTCTTTTTATTAATTTATTTAAGCTATATATATATATTTATGTAATATTTACATATATATAATGTATTTATCTTACATAAATAAGCTTTTAGATTTAATAAATATAGAAAAGTGAATTCAAGTAAACATTTATTTATAATAACTTAGGCTTTAAATCAAATTAAATGCATCCTATATTTATATGCTTGGGAAATTTATTTTAACTCTATATATAGATTTCCACAAATCAATTTATCTTATGTTTGAAAAAAAATGAAAGAATATTAAAACAAATGAACTTCTTAATTTAAATCTTATTTAAACTTAAGCTTAAAATATATCCTTTAAATAAATAAGAAATTATCCTTGTTGTTAATAATTTAATCAAATGAAATAAGTACCTCAATATTTTAAAATCGGTTAATTATCAAATTAACCGATAGTTCAAAAATCCGGGTTATCACATTCCTCCCCCCTTTAAAACTTTTCGTCCTCGAAAAGGAACGAAGTCAAAATTTATTCAATACTTAAAATTAGATAAATTATTCTTTGATCATTTTTAAAACACTTTTAAAATCTATATAATATTATAAAATAGTTTTTATAAAAATAATTTTTATAACTCGATGTTTCAACAAATCCATCCTTGTTCTCATAGAAATTCGGTCATACGTTGATCAGGCGTACGACTGAAAATCTATAAGTACTCGGTAAACCCGTTTTCAACACCCGGTAAAAATATTTGAAAAATAATTTTATTGAAAATATCGAAAACGTTTTTGAAAATAGAGGAAATATCTTTGGTGAAAATGCTCTGGAAATCATCACCCCCATCCATGGTCACAGTTACATCACGGGTTACGTTGCCATCGCAGCAAAAGTCCATGTAACTGATGACAGCATGGAACCCACAACAGATCGCAGTTACATTCCAGGGTTACGTTGCCGTCGCAGCAAAAGTCCATGTAACTGTTGGCTCTCAGCGGCACACACGATTTCGCTGTCAAAATGAAACTTCTCCCACATAGGTCGCAGTCTACCGATATAAAATCAAACGCAGACTGTTGGCTCTCAGCGGCACACATGACTTTCGCTATGGTCTGCAGTAGATCGCAGTGACATTGAGTTAAATTGTTGTCACAGCATAACTCAAATGCCTCTGTGGGCACCAGCCCCTCGACTTTCGCTACACAAATAATCCTCAGGAACTAGTTTTGTCCGGACTCCTCACAGGATCAACTTTAGAAACCCCCCTTGGGGCTCAAGGCAGTACCACCCAGTGGTACTCCTGAGAAGTTCATTTCAAGGAAGCGCCTTTTTCCTCAGAGCTATTCTCAAAACACTTTATACTATATACTTATAGTATCTTCAAATCACACCCTTTATGATTTATCAAAATCTCCTTTACACAAAATCGATTACCAAAATCGATAATTCTCAAACTAGGCTTTTCAAAATCCAAAATTGATTTTCCCAAAAATCAAAAGCCTTTCCCAAATTCATAGGTTCCCAAAACCTTTTCCAAAATCATTCTCATAAGATCCTTTATATATATATATAGATATAGATATATATAACTTTTAAAATCTTTGGATCATTTCAACTTTGTATAAAACCTCTTTTATACTTCAAATATTTCAAAACCCTTTTCTTTTAGCAATAGATTCAACAAGGGAAGATTTACCTTATACAACAAGGATATATAACTTTATTTTATTCCAAATCAAATATTCACATTTGATAAATCTTTTATAAAGTTATTAACCATATTTCTTTTCAAAAACCATTTTACAGTTCTTATCCACAAATCTTCAATATCAATTTCATTCAAATCCGTACGATGTACACATATCATCCGTACACAATATCAATCTGATCGCTCAATCGATCACACAATTTCACTTCCGAACTAGTATCGTCCACCCGACTTCCTAGTGCGGACTCAGATCTGGTTTGTTGATTAGAAACCGTCATTCTCCTTGCATAGTCACAACTATGATAGAGAATATCCAGAACCAATCAAAAATCCATATCCAGGTTCGCCGTCGAAAATCGAGCGAAAAATCCCAACTCGGATCGATAATACTATCTCGAAATTCTGTGTTCGAATCTGGATCAAATCACTATGCGAATAGAATAATATACGTATATCCTACGTATTTTTCTTTGTTGGTTATTATCCAAATCAATTCTCTTTTCTATTCACATTTCCTTTAATTCCATTCACTTATTCTCAATTGCTTCCATTTCCAATTGAGTTATTACTTCAATTACAAACAGTTTGAACTCTGACCAATTTAAATTTAAACAAATATCTTGAAAAAGTTTAAAATAGATAAGTAGTTGAAAAATAGTTATTAGTTTGTAAAATAGTTGTAAAATAGTTTAGTAGGTATAAAAATAGTTAGATAATTGCAAAATAGTTTTTAAAATAGTGATTACATATAAGTAGCTGAAAAATAGTAATTAGTTTATAAGACAGTTTTCAAAATAGTTAAATAGTTTTAAAATAATTGTAAAATAAGTATAAGATAATTTAGGGTTTAAGAAGAAAGATTGTATAGTAAATAGTTTGGAAACATATACTTGTATTAAAACAATTTGAAAATAATCCAGAGCCAAACTGTTTAATTTCCCAATCTCCATTTCCAATTAATTTCCCATTAATTCAATTTAAATTTCCACTTCCATTTAAATTGACTCAATACTTCAATTTCCATTGAATTTTATTCAATCCCAATTCAAGTTGAATTAATCTTAATTCCTTTCCAAATTTCAAATCAAATTCCATTTGATTTTAAACATATTCATTTTAATTACAATTTCAAATTATTCAAACTAATTTCATATTGAATCCACTTAAATTTCAAATCATTTCAATTTCTATATGAATTAATCCCAATTCCCATTTGAATTTTTGAACTCATTCAATCTTCAATTTTTATTTTAAATAAATTCAATTCAAATTTTCCATTTGAATTTTAAACTTATTCATCTTAAATCACAATTCCCATTTATTCAAATCAAATTCAGTTTGAACTAATTCAATTTAAATCTCAATTTTAAACTATCTCGAATTATATAAATTCGAGTTAAAATTTTTAAATATTGATTTAATTCCTTAAATTCCTTCACTTTTAAATTAATTCAACCTTTATTTTTTTTATTTTAACAAATTAAATCTTTAAACCTTTTAATTCTGAATTCAAATTTCAAAATTCCATTTTAAAATTATCTTTACTTAACTTATTACAAAGTTCAAATAAGAATTCAAAAACAATTTAATCTTCAGATTCTAATTTATTATCCATTTTCAATTTTCAGATCTCAAACCCATTTTGAGATCACTCATAACTTCCATTTAAATTAACCATTTAACTACCCAAGTTAAATTTAAATTTCATCTTGAAATTTCCAATTCAAGTTATTTATTCAAACTTATTTAACTTCCTCCAAGTTAAATTTACTTAATCCAGTCAACTTTTCACAATTTGAATTCCCATTCAAATTTTAAACTTCAGATTAATAGTCTTTCCCCTTTTAAGTTTAAAAACTTACTTTACTTTGGGTTTTACATCACATTCCAATTTAAAACTCAACACTAAGTGTTTATTTCAAATCATCATTGGTATTATATATATTCCTCATATATACATTTTCTTTACACACCAAGTTATACTTTAAATTTTTAAACCACCTTTGGTTTTAATTCAAAACAACTTCTTTAAAACAATTTCAAGTTTTCTAGATTTAGATTTAAAATTTCACAATTTTAAATTCTCTTCAATTCCAATTTATAAGTTATACTCACTTAAATGTTTACTTCCCTAAACATTTCATTTTGCTAAATCATTAACACCATTCATTATTAAACACAATTACCATTTATGATAATAACCAAGATTATCATATCTAGAAACCAATTCATTATTACCTTTATTCTTGATAACATTTCTACAAATTCAAGATTTTAATTTTAGTTTGAATTCATTTCAAACTTATCTTCATTCAATTTTAATTTGGCTTTATTTCTATTACCACTTAATTTAATTCCAATATTTTAACAACCAATTACCTTAATATTTAATAG
Source organism: Allium fistulosum (assembly GCA_030737815.1). Taxonomy (NCBI): domain Eukaryota; kingdom Viridiplantae; phylum Streptophyta; class Magnoliopsida; order Asparagales; family Amaryllidaceae; genus Allium; species Allium fistulosum. The sequence goes on from JASFAW010000014.1 coordinate 16,874,044, forward strand.
AAAGAAATATCATTTTATATATCAAAATATATTCTTATATAAAATCATTTAAAATCCTTATATAAGAAAATAACAATTACGCTCTCATATATATATATATACACACTCAACTCGTTCTAGGGTACCATTGACCCTATCCTTAACGAGTAATCCCAACAGAGCCAAGGTTCTTGCTTAACCTTCGCTCTGATACCACTGTAACGACCCGGAAATTTCGAACCCGAAATTTCCAAATAGTTAGAAGAAAAAGAAAGAGATAGAAGAAGAAGAAAATAGAAACAAGACACAGAAACCTCACATTCGCAACGGATAAAATATAATATCACATAATAATATCAGTTATACAAAGAAAACTGTATCAATACACTTATATTTATACATCAGAGTTACACCCATTACAATACACTGGACAGTTTAAAACAACATGTCCAAGCCAACTATACTATACACAGCGGTAAATACTCCATACGTTTCAGCCATCCAGCTCGCCACCTGAGCTTCAGAACGTCTTAACCTGAAAATCTGTAATACTCGGTCTGACCCGAGCATTACATCAAAGTAACACCCGAGTCAGGCTGGAAACCAGCGTGAGTAAACCCATATAATTTGAAATACTAAGGTATAAAACTTATTTGAAACCAAGGTAACTCGTATCTTCTACGAGTTCTTACTTATTATATTCAAACAATTATTTCACAAAGTAATATCTAAGTACCGTTACTTAGTTCCAATGGTCCGGATTACTCAATTTATTTCATTCCAGCCTATTTGATTTACAAATCAAATCTATAAAGAATTATAGATTACTAATCGAAGTGGTTTCGGGTATTTACTAATACCCGACCCCGGTCTCTTCGAATTCAATGTCATCTTTTAAAGCAAGTTGTTTAAGTTTTAAACAATTCAATTTATATTCGGAATATCATATTCACATGGTACTTTTATCATAGATAGATAACTTACATTATCACAATTCATCCAAAGCATTTCATATCACAGCATCACAATCACATATCAGATATATCAAATAATCCAAGGAATTCAATATAATTTAATCATCCATAAGCAAGGTTAATTAGTTATACAATTCCTAATTAAATTAATTAAATTAATTACTTTTAATTCCTGCTTAATTAACATTAATTAATTACAAACCATTAGTTATTAATTAATGAAATTAATTAATCATCCTTAATTATTCATCTTAAGTAATTATTCTCAATTACTTATATTAATTGATTATCCCTTAATTAACCACATAAATTAATTAAACTTTAATTAATTACATTAATTAATTAACCCTTAATTAACTATCCTTAATTAATCTAAGATAAACAATTATCTTAATCAATTTCTTAATTATTATTTAAATCTTTATTAAATTAAATGCTTGAAATTAATTTATATAAATCTCCTGAGACTTTTTTTTATAAGCTTAAAACATTTATTTTCTTTAACCAACTACTTTGGAATTAATTAAATAAATTAACTTAATATGTAATTATTCAAATCAACTCAACTTAAATTCAAATCCCATTTGAATTTATAATTAAATTTTGAACTTGTTTGAAACTTGACAAATATTTTACTTAGAAAACTTGTTTAGTATTTGCTTTGAGAACTTAGTTCATAATAATAAAAACTTGTTAAATCGTTTCTAAAATACCCGGGCCAAAACCCAAAAATTCCCGAGCCACTCTCGAGCCACTTCCCTTTCTTCTTTTCTTCGAGTCAACACGCGTACATCCCGATGTTTCCTCGGGTCCACCTTGATCTCCTCCCCTTAAATCTACAGCAAAACAAAACATACCCAAAGATATGCGTGCACGTGCACACCCTATCGTCGTCGCTCCGATCATCGATGCCACCTCAGATAAGTCGACGACAACACCCACCTCCGATATCAACCTCCAGAAACACGTAACGATCATCAGATCAAAATCGAGCCAAGTCGAGAACATAAGACCCAAACCCAACCCGTAAATTCGCCAACCACCAACGCCTCCGTCCATCTGAATCCTCGCCATCGAGCCTAGACGATCGCCAGAGTACCTCGCTCCATCCTCCCATACTCCGATCATGTTCGATCCCTCGACGCTGACGAACCAGCCACGAATTCAACAGCAACCCAAACTGGACCTTAAACCCTACATTTCAATCGAGCTGCTTCCACGATGATATAGAAATTCCAGCGACAATTTTCTCGTGATCCCTATACCCTACTCCTCCTCCACGACAAGTGCCAGGCCTTCAAATCAACCCAGCCACCTGAATTTGTCGACTTGCCCAAATCCGTTCAACCCGAGAATTTGCATTAATACCAACTTTAAAAATCAAGATTTTTACATTAAAAATCACCATTCTTCAACACGAATCAGTTTATAAAATCAAATCAAGAATTCCCAACAATTTATTTTCTGCCTTGAGTTAAATTTTACTGTAAATTCTAGTTTTTGGAATAATTACTAAATATAAACACCTAAAATTTTTCTTAGAAATTACTTTACAATGTTTTCAATTCTTTTCCATGTAATGATTATTACTTAAAACAGATTGTATTAAGAGGTTTGAATTTTTTCTTGATTGTTTTTGAACCTGTATAATAACAGAGATGTATATGTATACATCTCTCAGGCATGCATCAGTTTGTTCTATGTTTATACACATGCATCACATAAATTCATTCATTATTTTTCACCACAGCCACTTCACAAGCATCAAAAGATATCACGAATTCAAATTAAAATAGGTCAGTTTGCTCATAGATTTAAAAGCAGAGACAGAGATAGATGTATTCCTGAACAGACATTCGTATATATATCTATACAGGCATGCATGCATAAACATATATATCTACAATCATACTTAACAATCATGAAAAACATTTCATATCATTCCATCCAAAATTTTCAGGTGACTTAGCTTTTATAAATAGTTTACTCACCTTTATAATGTTTGAATCAGAGAAGCCTGCACTTGTTTTTGAAAACTTTGATCTGACCTCTGAACTTGATTTAGTTTGAATTTGCTTGATGATTCAGGTAGTTGATTGCTTTTGAATTTTCCTATTACTTGTTGTTGAATTTAAATTTGGCTGTTGATCTTCATTATCATTTGCATGACCTCAGGTTGTGGAAGATTCTGAAACTGCTATTGAATTCGCCTTTGAGTTTTCTTTTGATTTGCATTTCCAAATTTTTATTCCTTTGATCTATTTAGTTTTACTTGCAATGAAGAAAAGATAGATTTAGAGCTGAAAGGTATAAACAGCTCTTTCTTCTTTCATATTTTTAAAATTTTTAAATTTAATTATCAAAGAGAAATATTGCCATTTGTCCTCTTATGTGTTAATTTGCTTACACATATGCATTTATTTTTACAAATGTCTTTAAACCACTTTAATATACTTACAAGTGTTAACTTGTCTTTTTATTAATTTATTTAAGCTATATATATATATTTATGTAATATTTACATATATATAATGTATTTATCTTACATAAATAAGCTTTTAGATTTAATAAATATAGAAAAGTGAATTCAAGTAAACATTTATTTATAATAACTTAGGCTTTAAATCAAATTAAATGCATCCTATATTTATATGCTTGGGAAATTTATTTTAACTCTATATATAGATTTCCACAAATCAATTTATCTTATGTTTGAAAAAAAATGAAAGAATATTAAAACAAATGAACTTTTTAATTTAAATCTTATTTAAACTTAAGCTTAAAATATATCCTTTAAATAAATAAGAAATTATCCTTGTTGTTAATAATTTAATCAAATGAAATAAGTACCTCAATATTTTAAAATCAGTTAATTATCAAATTAACCGATAGTTCAAAAATCCGGGTTATCACAGCTATCTTCTCCATACGATCGAATTTGGAGTCGAAACCTTTTCCATTGTGTCCGGAATAGGCGTATAACATTACGAATGCCTAGCGGCACGCCTTGATAGGAAGTCGAAATTTTGACTTCGTTTTCGAGTCGATTCGAATTTGAATTTAAATTGAACGATTACACTAGTCAACTGCAGTTAAATTTATTTCACATCAACTTATCTTTTCACCAGTTCAAAATATCTACAGCCATATTCTTCACGCTTCCTTTGCCTTCTTGAACACACTTCCTCGTTCATTCTTATCTACGAAAGAAAAAAAAAATATCGATCTCGTTTGAAATCATTTCCCCTCTCTTCAATTAAAAACGAAAACTCCATTCCCCATTCAAAAAAAAATTCAATTATCCTCTCCTGTTTTAAAACAAAAATCCAAGCTTTGAAAATTGAAGCCGCGTTCCATCCCCTCGTTCCCTTTTTTCGATCTCGTGGAGGCCAAATCGACGTTTGGCGATTCTCGAAATCACGCAACACATTGATTCGAAGTCGATTTTGGCGACGAGCTTCGCAAGTTCGAGGGTTTCGATGAAGTCGGCAGGCTCGTGAAGGGGATGGCGGCAGCTCGTGTAGGGTTTCGCGAGGCCGTAGTCGCGTCATAGCAGCCATGTAGGGTCTCGAGGGGAGGCGTTCAATCGCGAGTTGGTTGATGGAGCTGGCGCTCGCGTGGGGACTGCATCGAATTTCGTGAAGGTAGTGGTGGTCGACTGGGTTCGTTCCAGTGAGGTAGTTTCTTCTTTTTATTTAAATTTGATAAAAACAATTTTTTTTTAGAAAAAAATGCTGCTTCCAGAAATAGTGTATGTAGAATTTTTTTTTATAGATAGATAAGCTTTAATCTATAGTAAAGAGTTTATATATATAAAGCGGGAATGAATTCAAATATATATATATATATATATATATATATATATTTACAGTAAAGGAGTTCACTGTTAATTATAGTAAATACATATATATGTGTAGAAAATTGGAAAGATTATATAAAGATTGGATTTTTATAAAGAATAGTTTTTATATATATGAAGTTTAAAAATAAATATACATATGCGAAAGAAAAATTTTAAACAGTAAAGTAAATCTTGTTTTTACTGTTTACAGAAAGTAAATTTTATAGTAAAGGAGAATATATGTGCATATATTTTTAAAGTAAAGATGGTTTACTGTCTAGTTCAAATTGTAGAGTTTTAATATGTACAGAGAAAAAAATTTATTCAGTAAAATAAATTTGGTTATTTTAGAAGGAAATTGATTTGAAATCAAATTTTTAGATAAAATAAAATTTATCAAATGGGAAATTTATTGTTCGATTTATTCGAATATTAATAATTGTATAAATGTTATACAAGGTTTAAAAATCCTGAAATCAAGCTGGAAAGGAAAATGGATTGCAAAATTTAAAGCAAAGGTGAGATCTTCTCACTCTTAAGGAAAATTTGATTTTTGCAGTTATTGATTGATTGCTGTTTGGATGTGATATTAGATATAGTAGGATATATCTATATATATAGCAATATATATATTGGCATATGTATATATTGGTGATTGATTTTCCCGCATTATATAGCGGATGAGACCCTATTGCGCCGCATAATAGCGGATGATATTTTTTTTATCCCATATACCGTGATATTCCACCTCGAAGTGGAATTGGTATTGTGCAAACATCTGTGGATGCAGGGAAACAGGTTAGAGGGATCCAACTGGATTCCTCAAATTGTTGAATATTATTTCATATGTGAATGATGTGATTTATTGATAATCCGTGAATGATTTATTGATAATTGAAACTGTTGAAGGCTAAAAATTTAGCCGAATGTACTTTTGGTATCGTTGGATACCAGAAATAAAGGAAAATGGATTTTTTTGAAATTAAAGTTGAAAATTTTAAGTAAATTCTTTTGAAAGAATTTGGTGAATTTAAAAGAAGGAATCTAGAAATTATAAAGTTGATTTTGGTAATTTTATCGAATCATTTCCAAAATATGGTGAAAAGATTTTATAAATGGATTTTGAATAGCATTATTCGAGAGTTGGAAAATTTATTTAAAATGGAATTTTAAATGGTTTGGAAGAGAATAAGGGAATTTATTTTAAAAGGTGATAAATTTGTTTGAAATCAATTTGATAATTGATGTGGTATTTAAAATAAATCCTGAGAAATCCATTTTCTATCGATTTGGTGTTTGGAATAAATGTTTGGAAAAATCAATTTGGGAATTTGAAATAAACTTAGAAATCGATTTGTAAAATGATTTTTGTGTTGAAATGAATTTAGAAATCAATTTGGAATTTGATTTGGGGTTTGAAATAAAATCGAGAAATTAATTTGAAAGTTGATTTAGTGTTGAAAGTGAATATTTGAGAATGTAAATTTAGAATAGAATTCATAAAGGAAAGGGAAATTTGTTTTAAAAAAATAAACATTGATTTATTTTTAAAGTGTGGAAAATGTGATTTGAAACTTGTTTTCAAAATGATGAATTGTGGAAATGAATTTAACGATTTGGGATGTAAATTGAAATAAATCGATAAGGATTTATTTAATGGGTTTAAATGAAAGTGATTTGAAATTTGTTTTCAAATGGTTGAAGTGTTAAACCGTATCTCGCGAAGAGGTTTGAAATTTAATAATTTGGGAAAAATTATTTAAATTGGTTGATTGTTGTGTATGTTGTTGATAGTTAAATCACCGACTATCAATATTTGCCTTTGAAATGGCACTTGAACTGTTTTTAAAACAAACGCTTATTATTCGGTTTAGCCGGGAAGGACCTTTGTGTCAGGTAACCCATTCCGAATAATGATACGACGATATGGGTCGTATCGAAGACCGGTGATAAAGACCGGGTATTTGTGAAAACGATAGGATGACCTATCGATTGTCTCTGCACCGTTAGCTACGGTATAGAGATTTCCTTTGTGATAGGAAGTTTGATCGGGATTGTGAATACCCGGATTGCACGGGCTTCTTCGGAAGTGCCTTCGGTTCTGTTCGAACCCGGAACAGACTTGTATGGTTACGTGTCTGACATTACATTTTGAGATATAAAGCTGATTTCTTTCAAATACATTTCTGTTGGTGGCGGAGAATTTATTCTCTTAGCTTAACACTCTTCTCTGAGACGTACGAGCTCAGAGGTTATGTAGTTGAAATTTATCAGCGATATATTCCCAATTTGGTAATGTGGCATGTTGAGTGTTGCTGTGTGATGATCATTTATTTGATCATATGCGATCAAAGCGTGGCTTTGTGAAAAAGCGTAGCTTTGTGGACGAGACTTCGTCAGGGCCTCACAACCCGGAAATGGTCGAAACAGGAATGTTGCGACAAGGTTATGAGGGTCGCTCCCTTTAGGGTATGTCATTTCCTTCTGGAAAGGGGTGGTATCATGGTATGGAGCCCAGATACTTACTCATGTGGACACACTTTATTTATTATGTGTGATGTTGTTACCGAGCGCTCGGATAAAGGTCCCAAAGGACCAGGGGATGGCATATTCGTGAGTTACCTAGTTACAGGGGTAACCCGACTTTGTTGGCAAAGAGCAGTTTGTCTCTCGGGACGTCCAGCCAGATCCGATCCCATTCGGTAGTAGGAAAGGAGGTTCCTTAGCCTGACCATTTGTTGGAAAATCCAAAGAAACAATACGAACCTTGTACGGATTTAGTTGTATAACCTGCTATGGAATGTGGCGGTAACCTGCTATTGAACACAGTAGCTATAGTAGGCATACGATACTGGTCGTATGTTGGCTAAGATTAATATTATACTTTTGAAATGTTTTCCACACTAGACATTAATAATAATAATCGAATGATTTGCGTAGTAAGCATCTTTGACTATCATAAGAAGAAATCTCCTCCAATTCTGCGTTTGCATTGTGTGTGTGGCGGGAGGTCTTATGGTAGTTTCATTTTCCAAAAGCATTGCGAACTAATTTTATTTTCTTTGTGAAAATAACTGTTTTACGATCTCACACCAGTCACCATGACTGACTCGGAGTTTATTGTTCCCTTCTAAACTCTAGGTGCCTATAATTTTCCACACGGGCAGCCTAGAGTTATGTTATCAGGATATTCTGGATATTCTGGAGCTTTGGAAACAAGCTGGACGACGAGACGTACTCCCGTACTTGTTTATTTATTCCGCTGTGTATTCTGTATGAGGACAAGTTTATATAACTGTCCATTGTTGTATTGAGTTGTATATTGACTCTGATTGATGTATTGTATAAAACCGATATAGTTCTTTGTTTAAAAGATTATTGATTATCTATTATATATTGTTCCGTTGCGAATGTGAGATTCTGATATTGTTTCTGTTTTTTTTTCTGTTCTCTTTTTCTTCTGTCTTCTTCTAACTCTTCTTTTTAACCCTATTGGTTCGGTTTTCCGGCATTCGATTGCGCGGCATTTGATACAGTGGACGTATTAATGTCGACTTTCGAGCGTCGAAAAATCGTACCGTTACAATATATCTCTACTTGGAGCTTACTATTGCTTATAGTCCTCTATATAGTACTATGAAGCTATATCAGTACTTGATTATTTGAGACAATTATAGAGTTTATTATGGAGATTTTGGGATGTATAAACTTTTTATTTCAATTTTTGTATAGTCTGTGAACCTGTGCACTATGATGTTCTTATTTATCGTTCATTAATTATATTATTGTCTCGCCTGTTTTACATCTATATTGTTATATTATATTTTATCTATGCACTGTGAGATATTTTACAGGTTCCGTCCCTGGATGTTTCTCCATTTTGTATTCCTGCCCACCGTCTTGCATCGCCGGATACCTCCACAGCGCATCACTTAGGTATATTGGGTACTAGAGGTGTAGGGCGTTCGTCACATTTGATACCGGAACTTATGTTGCGTGGATGACCTAAGTTGATACTTGGATCCATTAGAGATAAGGAAAGAGCTATCATCTTAGAATGGATCTAGCGATATATGGGAGTGCGTACTTGTAATATTTTTGTTTTCAAATTTAAATAGTATAATATATAGTATATAAGTTGCATTGCATTCATGCACACTAATTATTCCTTTTAGAGCGACTAATCATTCTTGTTACAACTTATAAGAATGAGTCGGCTAGCAAGGAACGCTGCTAGGAACTCTATCTCTGGAGTTAAGGAGGGGGTGGGATTGGGCTGCTATCCCTGATTTGTAGAACATGTTCGCAGAAATGGTGCGAAACATGGTTCAAAATGCCCAAGTTGGTACTGTTGCAGTTATAGGTGGTGGTGGTCAAGTACAAGCGTCGAGGGCTGACTTCGCTAAATTGAGCAAGGATTTCACTACTTTGGGTGGAAAACCATTTCTTGGAATGGAATCGGCCATCGAAGTGAAGGATTGGACGAACACATCTTTGAGGATATAGAGTTAGAAGATGCGATGAGAGGAAGCTTGCCTCTAGATAGCTTCAAGGAAGGGCCATGCGGTGGTGGAATTCTATCAAGATTACTGCTCCCACGGACCAGATTACTTGGGAGCAGTTCAAGGCGAGGTTTGAAGAGATGTATATATGGGCCACTTAAAAGTCGATACTCTTTTGGGAATTTGTTGACTTGAGACAAGGGGATAAGTCAGTAATGGAGTATGTGGCTGAGTTCAGCATGCTATCAAAATATGATCTATCTTTTATCGATACTCCACTCAAGAAGAACAAGAATTTTATCGTGGGCTTGGATTATTACCTTGGAGACAAGCTTATAGGGCATATTGATGAGCTGTTTAAGAGGCTGAAGGACAATGCTCTTCGATATGAGAGTCTGTACCCTAAGCTGATTGTTTCCCCTAAGGATGAGTCGAAGCCGTAGCTAGTGGGGGATGCTAAAGGAAGTGGGACAACAATAAAAGGAAGAAGCATTTTCAGAAGGATGGCCAGAAGAAGGGCTAGTGGGAGCTTACATTTTATAACTGTGGATAGAGGGGCCATCTTAGCAAAGGTTGCTAGAACGATAAGAAAGGATGTTTTAACTGCAACAAGCTGGGGCATATCAAGAACGATTGCCTAGAACTGCCAAGAAATAAATAGGTTGTGTCTGCTTCTGCTTTGAATGTTGTTCCCGCTTCGTCGAGTGCTCCATTAACGAAGCAGAAGGGGAAGAGGTCATTATATAGAGTATGCTATCTATTTCTAATATATATATATACATTTTTTATTTGATACTGGGAATTCACATTCCTTTATATCTAGTGATTTTGTAGACAGATTGGGATCGAAACACGAAATTGTTAACCAACCCTTGATGTGACGAATCTAGTTGGAGGCTTTATTAGCATTTTCATGGTTTGTAGAGACATAGCTTTATCAAGCCATGAATGTTTTTTTTTGCTTGTGATCACTTTGTTTTGGATTTGGTAGGATTTGGTATTATACCGAGAACGGACTGGCTGAGGAAGTATGTGGTAGTGGTTGATTTTGAGGGGGTGTTGGTTACGATTAGGGCTATTGAAGGGCGGACGGTAGTCATTAGTCGCCTACCAGAGGAATGAATTATGGTTACTTTCTGTATTCACTTGAGACTCCAAAGGATGAGTTGTCATCTATGCCTATAGAGAGAGAGAGAGAGTATCTCGACATATTGAGGAGGTAACCGAATTACCATGATACGAATAGATTGAGTTTCGAATAGACTTAGTGAAGGATGCCAGACAGATAAATATGCCTTTAAGGCATATGGCACCTAGAGAGCAAAAGGAGTTGGAGGTGCAAGTGAATGACTTGTTGAGACGAGGGTTCGTTAGTTGGAGTTTATCTAAGTGGGGCACACCAATAATATTCGCCACTAAGGCGGATGGCTCTCTGAGGTTGTGTGTAGATTACCGTGAGCTGAATAAGGTAATGAAGAAGAACAAGTATCCTCTCTCACGTATTGATGACTTGTTTGATCTACTCCATGGTGCTAGGGTGTTCTCTCAGTTGGACCTTGCGATAGAGTTTCATCAACTGAGAGTGACAAAGAAGGGTGTGTTGACTACATCGTTTCGTATGCCATTTAGATTCTATAAGTGGTTGGTTATGCCGTTCAGGTTAACTAATTCACCGTTATACTTTGTTGATCTTATGAACTGTGTTTTCAGGTATTGACTAAATAAGTTTGTACTTGTGTTCATGGACGATATCCGTCTTTATTCAAGGATGGAGGAGGAGCACAAGAAGCACTTGAGGATTGTGCTCGAGGTATTGAGGAAGCATCGATTAAAGGCAAAGTTTTCTAAGTGTCATTTCTTGAGGAGGGAAGTGCGATTCTTAGGCCATGTTGTTTCTGAGTAGGGTATTGCTGTAGACCCTATGAAGATGGTAGCAGTATAGGATTGGGATCAGCCCAAGACCACTACAAACGTAAGAAACTTCCTTGGACTGGTGTGATCTATAGACATTTTTTCTAGGACTTCTCTAAGGTAGAAGCGCCGTTATCCAAATTGATGAAGAAGAATCAGATTTTAATTTAGAAATTAGGGTGTGAGCATGTGTTCATGAGTCTTAAGGAGAGTTTACGAGCACATCAGTGTTGGTCTTTCCGAGTGGAAATGAGGAGCTGATAGTATATACAAACACCCATTGTATTGGACTTGGTGCAGTGTTGATGTAGAGGGGAAAGGTTGTCGCCTATGCTAGTCGACAGCTGAAACTGCACAAGAGGAAGTATCCAACTCATGATTTGGAGTTGGCAATGATAGTATTTTCTTTGAAGATATAGAGGCATTATTTTCTTGAGGTAAGGTTCGAGTTGTATATGGCCACAAGTCATTGAAGTATTTATTCTTCCAGAATGATCTTAACTTTCAATAGTAGTGATGGTTAGAGTTCTCGATCTCGTACGACTGTGACATTTCCTACATGCCTAGTAAGGGAAATGTGGTCGTTGATGCTTTGAGTAGGAGACATGCTAGCTTGGGAGCGATGTTCCTAGAGTATAAGCAGTTGGAGTTTATCGCTGGCTATTATTTTAGTCCTCGATGTGAGATGGAGCGGGAAATGTTGAATAGCTTGATGGTCAGACCTACCTTGATTGAATGGATTAGTGCTAGTTAGAAGCGAGATGCTAGACTATCGATGATCATAGCGAGGATAGAGGAAGGGGTAGAGTCTGAGGAGATGAAGCAGTACGGGATCGACTATAATGGTTGACTCCGTAAGGATGAGAGATTATTTGTTCCTGATGCTGATGGATGAGGGATGAGGTGCTGTGTGAGTGCCATCATTCGATCTTAACTATACATGCCGGCAGAAATATAATGTACCGCAACATGAGATGTGCATTTTATTGGGAAAGGATGAAGAAGGATGTTGGTACATTCATCTCGAAGTGCATGAACTGTCACTTGGTAAAGGAAGAGCAGAAGAAGCTGAGTGGTTTACTGCAACTACTCGAGGTTCCCGAGTGGAAATGGGACAAGTTAAGATGGAATTTATCAATGGATTGCGAAGGCCTGATGGGGGTGTGATAGCATTTGGGTCATAGTTGATAGATTGACGAAGAGTGCTCTATTTATACCCACTAAGTCAAGTAGAACATCATCAAAATTGGCCGAGTTGTATATGAAATGCGTTGTGTGATTCCATGGTGTACCGAGGAGCATTATAAGCAATTGAGAACCTTTGTTCACTAGCAAGTTTTGGAAGAGCTTACAAGAGGTAGTCGGGATGGAGCTAGATTTTATTATGGCTTATCACCAATAAACTGATGATCAAACCGAAAGGGCGAGCGATATCTCTAGAGGATCTCTTGCGAGCTTGCGTTCTCGATTTTGGTGGCTCATGGGAAGATCATCTACACTTGGGAGAGTTTGAATACAAAAAAATTATTAGTCCAGCATCGGTATGGCACCGTTTGAGGCATATATGACCGATTGTGCAATGCTCCTTCAAGTTGGTGAAAAGGGGGCAAGAAACTGATACTTGGGTCAGATTTGGTTAGAGAGATTTTGGAGAATATCGAGATCATTCTACAAGGAATGAAAGCTTCTTAGGATCGATAGAAGAGCTTGGCCATAGGAGAAGACGTGATTTGGAGTTCTCCATTGGCGATATGGTGTTTATCAAGATCTCTCCTTTGAAGAATGTTGTCCGATTCGGTACTAAGGGAAAGTTGGCACCGAGATTCGTCGGTCCTTTTCGATACTTGAAAGGATCAGGAATTTAGCATATAGAGTTGACTTATGCTAGAAGATGGTGGATTTCCATCACTCACATTAGCTTAAGCATTTTGGTTTCTAGCATTAGCCGGTCTACCCGGGTTTCTCCTGGTAGTGGGTCGAGCATTTACATTATTTTTTTAAGGATAATATATATATATACTGGAGGAGAAAAAACGCCTTTCTCCGGGGGCTAACACAAAAGTCGGAGCATATGAAGGACATATACTCCCCATACCAAAAAAGAGAAAAAAAAAAGCAGAAAGACCTCAACCAAAGCCATAGCAAAAAGCAACAAGACTGCTAGGCCGGAACAAAAAACAAAACAAAACAAAAAAAAGAAACAGCCCACCGACAAACACCGACCCGCCTTAACCTGAAGGTAAAGACCAGACCTCCAATCTCAGCCAAAAAGAGAACTATTCGATCTGCAGTAGAAACATAAAGCAGATCCCTGAGCAAAGAGCTAGGACAGACACGGTAGCGAAACCCGCTCCAAAGAGCCAAGAATAGTCCCATTGAAAACCAAGAGCACCACGAATAAAACTCCGTCACAGATCAACAACAAGAAGATAACCCTATAAACCCGATTAATGGACGACGAAGGAGACTAACGCCACATATCAACCAAAGAGACCGAGAAACCAATCTAGGACAGGACAAGAAGATGCAAACAAGAACCTCCACCGAAACCAAAAAAGCAATCACCAGATACAGCCAACCTATGCACACTCCCGAATAGGAAGCGAACAGAAAAACCTGAAAAAAAAACACTAGCGAACGCATTAAAACCAAAAAACCGAGGGGGGGGGGGGAGAACGAGCGATGGGTGAGGGCCAACGCTTGAGAGAAGGACTTCAACCAACTCCCTGTCTAGCAGAAGACAGAGCACATGAAATAGACAGAAGACCTACCAGCCGACCAGATCGGGGGCTTATGGTTCCCCTGAACGGTCTACCACGGAAAGCCAGGAAGACGTCATTCCTCACACGCCGAATAATGGACGGAGGATCCATAGGAGTGTTATCGAAGATTGCCTTATTCCGCGCGCACCACAGATGCCAGCATATAAGACAAGGAATCAAGCGGAACACGATAGAACGAAGAGATTTTCCAGTAATTCTAGCCCACCAGGAAGCCTGGAGATCAAGAGGAGATCTGGCAAAGCGTCGAACACCAACTAGGTTGCCGAATTAATTCCAGCACGATCTGGCCGAAATACCACCAAAGAACAAGTGGTTTAAAGATTCCACTTCCCCGTTGCCGCAGCAGCGACAACGGGAAACAAAGGGGATGCCGATCTTTTGAAGATTCTCATCCAGTGGCAACCCATCGTGAAGGATTCGCCACATCAAAATAGAAGCCTTGGGAGGAATACGAGTATCCCATATGAACGAGAACACAGGGCGAGTGAGACCGGAAGTTCTAATCGAATTCCAAGCTTTCAGGATGGAAAATGAAGCGCCGTCCCAGCCAATAGACCCACCATGAGCGTCAGATAATGGCTTCACCGTCTGCATATGCTTCCAGGTCTCGCTAGCATAGGACGGTGAACCTGAGAAATTAGAATTCGCAAGCCTACGGTATTTAGCATGGAGGAAAGAAGCTTATAAAGAGTCGTTAGTTCCAAACCGGTACCACAACTTACAGGCAAAAGCAGCACAAAGGTCCTTGGGATTACGAAGACCCAAACCACCTTCGATTTTGGGACGGCAAATTGCTTCCCACGACACCCAGTGGTGACGGCGGGCGTTGTCCTTATTTCCCCGGTAAAAAGAAGAAGCCAAAGCCCGATACGACCGAAAAAACGAAGAGGTAGGGGTCATAGCCGCGAAAACATGAGTTCCCATCGAGTCTAAAACCGACTTGATAAGGACCAGTCTACCAGCTTGGGAAAGCAGAGCTGCATTCCAGCGTAATATCTTGCCCCTCACTTTGTCTACCAATGTGTCGAAAAAAGCATTGAGCTTTCTACCTCTGTAAAGAACAATATCCAGATAAGGAAGAGGGAGAGTAGCTTCTTTGAACCCCGAGACAGCCTCTATCCAGGAAGTGCGAGGGGCAGACAAGTCCTTCGCATGGACGAAGCTACTCTTGGAAGGGTTAACGAGTTGGCCCGAGGACCTCTCGTATTGATGGAGAAAGCTCAGAAGTCTCCGTATAGAGGAGCGACTCCCATTAGAAAAAATGACAATGTCATCAGCAAAGGAAAGGGAGGAAATAAGGGGGCAACCCCTCGGAATCCCGAAACGTTGGACCTGGCCGTAAATAGTTAGAGTATGGATACCGCGGATGAGAGCCTCCGCCGCTATCACAAAGAGAGTTGGCGATAGTGGGTCTCCTTGACGCAGACCCCTCCCCGCCCTGAAATAACCATTAGCCGAGCCATTAATGAGCACAGAGAACCAACAGTTGGAGATGAGCCTCCAAACCAAGTCAATTAGGGATTCCGGGAACCCGAAGGCCCGTAAAACCTTGATGACGAAAAACCAGGACATGCGATCGTAGGCCTTAGCTATGTCTAATTTGAAGACAACATTAGACCCCCTAACTTTCCGATCAATCTGGGAGATCAGCTCTTGAGCGAGAAGGACATTATCAGAAATCAAACGGCCTTTAACAAAACCCGCTTGAGAAGGGGAAATAATACGTTCAAGAAAAGGGGCCAGGCGAAAGGCAAGGATCTTAGAGATAACTTTATTCGAAAAGTTACACAGGCTGATCGGCCAAAAATGCACACATGATCTTGGATTCTCACACTTGGGGATGAGAATAAGGTTGGTGGACGTCTAACCCGAGGGGAGAGTTTCTCCGGAGAAAAAGGACTGAATAGCAAGACAAAAATCAGCTTGAATAATAGTCCAGGAGGACCTGTTAAAAACACCGTTGAAGCCGTCCGGGCCGCTGGCACTATCCTTGCTTAAGGCAAAAACACACGAGCGGATCTCCTCAGCAGTTGGGATGTCCGCTAGATGGACACTCTCCTGAACAGAAACCACACGAGGAATAAAGGCTAACAGAGCCGGATCAGATACTGATACAGACTGTGAACCTAGAAAGGATTGAAAATGGTGCAGAATGGTTTCTTTAACTTCCTCAGGCGAGGAAGCCATAGATAGATCGGGTCGCAAAATCTCGTGAATCATTAGCAAGTTATTTTTCTTGCGAATAGAGGAATGGAAAAATTTGGAGTTAAAGTCACCGTCGATCACCCACTTGATCCTGGCCTTTTGACGAAGGAAGTCATTCTCGATACGCAGCTCCGATGAAAAAATGGTCTGAGCGAGATCCCAAGCCTCCTTGTTTGCCGAGGTCGGAACCTCGTCTAGCAAGGATTCAGCTAAGATAAGAGACTCTTCAGCCAATCGAACGCGATCAAAAATGTTCTTGAAAACCTGACGATTCCAGACCTTAAGGCATTCCTTGAGTCGCTTGAGCTTACGACCGAAAATAGCACAGGGAGAGGCACCAATAGGGACGTTCCAGGAGTTAGAAACCTCTTGAAGAAAAGAATGATGAGATATCCACATGCTCTGGAACCGAAAAGAAGAAGGACCCGAGTGAGAGAAGGGAGAGCAACGAACAATCAAAGGAGCATGGTCAGAGAAGGTGCGGTGTAGATGAGATAACGAGAAAGTAAAGGGGAGGCGAAACCAATCCTCCGACCCGAAAACATGGTCAAGTATAGAAAGGATTCGGTTCGGTTCGAGCATTTACATTAGTTATGGTGCTTCCTCTATCGAGATTTCCTCTTTCGTTTCCCGCTTCCATATCTCCTTTCTCATAAATCTGCATACGAGCCTGAGTAAGATACAAAATAACATTCTAAGAGAGCGAGGTATACGTACTTATATATATATATAACTATATATATCAATTATAAGAACTTTATTATAGCGTTAACCCAAACCCCAATCTTATTATCCAATTCATTGGATTATATTTGAAAAATCTTTTATCTTTAAATTTCTTTTAAAGTTTCATAAACCTTGCTCTGATACCAACTTGTAGCATCCCCCTACTTGGAGGCCCAAAATTAACGGCTATGGATGCTGTAGTCATCCATAGTTATTAATCCTCGGCGACCAGATACGGCGATATTAGATACATTGATACACAAAAACACAAGAATATGGAAAAAAATTAAATAGAAAATAAAATCCACATTCTATTCCAAAATATTTCGAATTGATTACATAATCCCAGCTCGCTGACCACGTTCAGATAACATATAATAACAAAATACGCCAAGAGCGACATATGAAGATGCCCCTCTTGGTTGAGCAGAGTACATAATAAGGCATTAAAACATTTTGCCTTTACAACTAAACACACATCAAAAATAAAATAACTTTAAATAACTATCTACCTCCAGCACGCCTCCGAAAGCTTTATTCGTCAAAAGATAAAACTTGAAATCCCTAACTCTCAACCTATTCAAAATCAATTGAGTACTCGAGTGTTTAAGTGGAAACAAAAACTTCGAGTCAGACATAAAGCCAGGTATGAATAATAATTTACCATCTCAAACCATTTAGACATCTAGTGAGACAACGCCACTTTTCCCCTCATTAGTATCCTATAACATTTATAAAACCATATACTGTGCTTCCTTCATCCATAATGGTTAAAAACATAGTATTTCAAAATATTATGATGATATGCAAAACAAGCAAATCAAATCTGGATTACCCATCCTTGTTTACTCTGACTATCTGTCTCAATTATAGTTTCTAGGGTTATTATTTACCTATTATTGTTAAGGACTATTTGTCAAATTACTTATTTTTCATGGGATCACTAAGAACCTATTGGTAACTCTAGTATCTTATTTCATATACTAGTTTTCATAGGCTAACTAGGAACCTATTGGCTAACTGCCAATATCTTGATCCGAATATAGTTTTCATGGGCTAACTAAAAACCTACTGGCCCCTACCAGTATCAAATCATAGTTTTCATGGGCTGACTATGTACCTATTGGCCCCTGCCAATATCATACAAATTTCATGGGCTTACTGTAAACCTAGTGGCCCCTGCCATTATCTTTAAATTAAGAATTTAACATCTGTTAAGTTATATTCACTACTAGGTCAACCTAACTGGTTATTTTGTCCTTTCCCCAAAATGCAGTTATGGGTTAGTTACAATGTGAATAGTATTTCAAAAATCTTTACTTATGCCATGGTTTTTCCTTAAAAATGAGAATTGGTTATTTGTTTTAAAACCATAAACATCACTTTCGAAACCCCTGGATGACCTCCTTCAAAAGCATAGAAAACCTCTTCCCAAAACTCTAAGTATATACCTTTCGAAACCAGTTAAACCTTTCGATGGTATCAAGAAAAACATTATTTAAAACCTAGGTTTCGGAACAAATAAAATAACCTTTCAAAAGCATTGGGTTTACTTTTAAAAACATCATTTGGGTCAAAATGGTTATGTATGAAAGTATCTCTTTCGAAACCAACTAAAATAAATATGGGGAAATGTTGATGGTGTCAGAACCATCTAGTCGAAAGCAAAAGACTTTAAAAATTAAACTTCGAGGGATAGAGTCGAAACCCCCTTTTGACTCCACCTCCTTTGAAACCCCAACCACTTTCGAAAGCAATTTGGAAAAAGGTTCGGTTTAAGGTAAAAACAAGGGTAACGCTTCGAAAGCATTACTAGACAATATGATCGAAAGGTAGGTAGCAGATAGGTTCCACCTAGGTCAAAACCAACCCCTTTCAAAAGCTTTTACTTAAAGGAAAAGGAACCCATTCGAAATCTAGCACTTTAGTATAACATGGAAACCTTCTTCGAAAGCTAAATATACACCTTTTGAAAAAATAAGTTTTGACTAAGTCGAAAGCTTTAATTAAAACAAGGTAAGGATTTTACTTATAAAAAACAAAGCACGGGTGTAATACCCCAAAATTTTGGGAAAAATTATTTTAATGAAATAATTTAGTTTTGAAATATTAAGATTTAATTATGGAGGAATTTCTGGGATTGAATAATGTGCAAGGATATGTGTGCACGTGCACACTAGAAATGGCACAAGGAAGGATCCAAAATTCTTGAAAATAAAAAAAAAATAGGAAAAGAAAGCATTTCAAATATGATTTTGAAATGTGAATTATTAACCCAGGTGTAGATATTTTGTTTCTGGGTCATATGAATTATTTGGAAATGAAAAGCAGAAATAATTTTATTTGAGTAAGAAAGTAAATTCTTACTTAAAGCACTGGATCTTTAACCCAGACCTAACCAAGTTATAAATATGAAATATATGTATATATATTTTTCTGTGAAGCAAGGAAAATTAAATAAATAAATAAATAAATATATATATATCTATATACATGTATACTTTTCCTTGAGTAGAAATATGTTAAAGCTAAGCAAGAAAAATAACATCAAAATGACATGAGACACAATACAAGTAAGCATGTATGTGTAGGTAAAAAATAGAAAAGAGGATTTCTAGAAATGAATAAATGTATAAAATATAGCTAAGTCACACTTTTAGCATGACTTGAGTAAGTGGAAAGGTATTCAAAAATAGCCATTTTCTGAAAAGCAAAAAAGAGGAAGCACTGACCATAACCAACTAATGTAGCCCGGGGTATTAAGGATGGGAAATGTGAAAATACAAAATGCAAAATGCCTGATGTTAGCCAGGACAAAAATGGAATTTTATCTTGATAAAACCCTAGTGAAAAACATTCATATAAATAAGAAGTTATGGCCAGAAAATCATTTACCCGAGATACTTAAAAATAAGAAAGGAAGAAAATATTTAAAAGGAAGGAAAAGCATTCAAGGGTTTTCTGGATCAAATAGAAGGAAGTACTTAAGTGAGTAATCTCACTAAATCCATGGCATTAAGTCCTGATATGAGGCAGCCAAACTTTTATGTTGTTATTTGCATATTTTTGGTTTTGCTGAACATAGTCTTATTAGATATCTTATGGATGTTCTTTGGATGGTTTTGATCTGATATGATGTTTATTATGGATGTGCATCCCACTGTTTTATTATACTTAGAAAAGCTAAGGCACAAAACCTTGAAATTATGGGAAGAGTACTTACAACTGATATAGAACTATGGCATGAAAATTTCAATAGAGAAAATAATATGAGCTGCATTATACTTTGTATAAGTGCTGAGGCTTAAGAAAAAGGAATTAGGGGTGCAATAGAGATCTTTATTTGCTGAGTCCCTAATCAAATAGGAAACCCACAAGTCAAAAATTATGATTAAGCTAGATCTTGAATCTGGTTCAACCATAGTTACTTACAAATCATAATAACCTAACATGCCATGTCTCTATTCTCAGTTGTAAATATTCTTATATATTTGATTTAAAGCCAAGACATCTGATGGCAATGTCCTTGAAAATGATTATCTGCTTGCTTTTGAAAAATATGTTTGCAAGATGTATGGGATGTTTCATGTACACAGTGACTTGTTCACCTAGCTATTTGATGATAGGATTAAACATAAATACAATTAGTAAATAAACTAGGGATGGTGAGCCAAGAAGGCTGCTGGAATGCTTGTCATATTTGAAGTATGCAAGTTGGCACATGGTTTGTTCAAGCCCTGAGATCTTTGTGCAATGATGTGAATTAGTTCATTGCAATGTATCCCTGTGATTCCTTGATAGCAGATGAGGTTAGGATTTAAATTGATAAATACAACCCATAAATGATGAAATAGGAACTTGAGTATTTCCTAGATTGGTTGGAATGGAACCATGGTTGTTCCAGTGCATCTATATGCTACTGATTAATGTGCATGTTTGCATAATTATGTATGTGTACATGGTTGATTGTTGAAGTTATCATACATGCACAAAATTATCTGAAACATGGTAAAATAGTTGATTAAAGAAATCGCATGAGCAACAAGCTAGTACTCATGTATCACCTATTTGCTTAATGTTATGGATATGTTGTTGTTGCTCACACCAGATCATAGATCTGACCCTTGTTTGCTCATGTCATATGGGGGTGGCCCATTTTAAAATGAGGCTGCCACTAATGCTCTTTCAGGGAATGCAAGACCTTAGTAGGAAGGAAAGTTATGGCTAATGAGAAAGAATGAATGAGCATGGTAGCTAGTTTTTAATAAGAGCATAGGATGATTTATCTGCATGTATTCATGAAAATTTGTGTTTTTAAATTTCCTGCTATGCAATGAACTTGTTATGTTTGATTAAACTAGTTGTTTCTGTTGAATTTTGTTATGTATTAAGGTTTGAGAACTGAAGGATTATCTGAGTTGTGAACAAGAAAATAAGCTTAAAGTATTATCTATGAAAATCTGAAAAAGAAATATATATTTGAGCAATTGTCTTACATAACCTATATTATGTATTAGTCAATCTTGAATCATTCAAAAGCATTAAGTTTTGGGTAAAATTTGATTTTAACTTGGAGTATTCTTTTAAGTATTCAGTTGCTTTTCATTGAAATATTTTGTAAAAGAGTTCAAGTCCATTTGTGAGTTGTTTTGAGAAGTGTATATATCTTAAAAAGGTTTCAAGTACTTTGCAAATGAATGGCATTTCAATTGACATGGTTGGAGTGTCTGGTTGACACAGTCACACGGGTTAACTAGCTTCAAAAGAATGGAGTCTTGGTTGATCATGTTGGTCAGTATTTTGATAGTAAAATGCATTTCATAACCCTTTGTTCTTTTAGCAAGTGTTTCACCAAAACTCTCTTTCAAATACCATAGACAAATATGCACTTTGACTGGTTTGTATTATCAAACCAGGGAGCACTCTGCATTCAAGCCCTGGTTCACCATAATCCAGGGATTGCACCACTTTTTAAACACTTTCAAGTCTAGTACCCTAGTCACAGAAAACTTAGAAATTGGTATGCAAGTGATTAACACATTGAGGTCTGGTTTGCACAAATAAAACACAGAAAACACTTTGCCTAAGACACCAAATTCTGGACTTTCAAGTCCAGGAAATCAATCTTGTATTGATCTTCTGGTTAAGATAACTTTAAGATTACTGAGTAGAAGTGACTTAGGGATATATACATATATGTATATTAACACATAGTGTGTCTTATTGATTAAGTCAAAGAACAGATGAGTTTCAAAGAAAACCATAAGTTGAAAATGATAAATATAGATATCATTTTCTGGCCTTAATCAAATATCAAGCATTTGAACTATACTATGAAAAGGCCATGTATTCTGAGATTGTCTTGCCAAGATAAATTATTAATAAATCATAGTTAGGATGATCAAAATCATTAAGAATAAATATGAGCAGGATCTACTCATATATTACAAATATAAAAAAGAATATGGAAATTAACTATGTGTAGATTGATTCAAATTCAAATCAAACAGAATATGCTCTTGTTTACCATAACTCTGATTTAAACAAGAGGGACACATGCATCCTCATATGTATGTGCATATCTTTATGAATACACTGATATATTTATATTAGTAGAAATTTGGATCCTGGATAATTGGTTGAAAAGAAAAATGACTCTGAGAATTTAAATTAAGTTTAAATGTGTATATATATATATTCAAGAAAAAAACCTTGAAAAATTAAGGTAAAAGATTGAGGGTCATTTCATTTGGTATCAGAGCGAGGTTTGCATTGATTGTTGAGTGCTATAAAAATATATTATGTCTGTTTGTTTTGGATGAAATAATTTAGATAGGAAAATACTAATTATAGAGAATACTCACAATATACTAATCCCATCTACCCATAACCTATTTATCAAACCATGGTAGGAAGGGGATCTCATCACAATGCAGGAACAAGTGCACCACAAATGCTTGATATGCAGGAGTTTGTGAGGGTTTTAAGGGATGGAATTGGGCATAGTCCTGAGAATCCATATGAGGAACTTTCAAAACTATTAAAGACTTATACAAACTTGGGAGGCAAGAGTTTTGAAGGGACTGAGAATGTGATGGAAATTCAAGCATGGTTGAGAACACTGGATAGGATTTTCAATGACATGTAGCTTGATGATCAAAGGAAGAGGCAAGTGGCTTCAAGATAGCTGAAAGGAGTAGCTTTAGGCTGGTGGGAGGTGATCATAGCTAGGAGGATTGAAAATGAAATCACTTGGAATCAATTCAAGGAGATGTTGGAGGCAAGGTTTGTACCGGCATCAGTTAAAACCACATTACTTGAAGAGTTTATTAGACTCAGACAAGGAACTTTGAATGTCACTGAGTATACTCAAAAATTTGAGGGATTATCCAAATATGGAGCAATGCTAGTGGCTGATGAAGCATCCAAAAATGATAGGTATATTAAAGGTTTGAACCCAGGACTTAGTAGGGCCATGTTACCATATGATGATAAGATTTTTGATCAAGTAATAGATCTGGCTTCGAAATTCGAGCAGCATGACAAGGAAAGAGAGAAGTATAGAAATTTTAAGAACAACAATAACAAGAAGAATAAGGGAAGATACCACCCTTATGACAAGAAGAAAGAGGAAACAGATAACAAAAAGGCCAGTGACACTAAGGCCAATATGCTAAGAAGAAACTGGTTTGCCATCATTGTGGAAAGGAGGGACACATCAAACCAAGGTGCCTAGAATTAAAAGGAGGAGCCTTCAAGTGCTACCTATGTGGGAAAGAGGGGCATATGAAGAGAAATTGTCCTGAGTACAAACAGCAAGGAAAATTGGCAAATCTGGAAGTCAAAAGCAAATCCACAGTGGAGACTAGTGCTGAAAATCATGGTCAAGTGGAAGGTACACTACTTATCTATACCATACCCATAGCAGTAGTATATGATACTGGGGCAACTCATTCTCTAATTTCTTATGAAATAGTTAAAATGCTAAAACTGAACTACATATTGGTTGAAACACCATTGCTTGTACAAAGTCCACTGGGGAGTTCTAGTGTTTTAAATATGATTTGTGTGGATGTGGAATTAAACATAGGAGGAAATATTTTTATTTCCGATTTATATGTTTTAAACTACCCAAATATAGGTGTTATATTGGGGGTAGACTGGTTAAGGCAATTTAAAGCCATACTTAATTTAGATTCATCCACCATATCATTGCAAAACCTTAGAGGCCAGAGAATCACAATTTTATGTGAAGTAGCTAAAGAAATAAAATTATATCATTTAATTGACTTGGAAAAGGATTTCAGTGAACCTTCCATTGAAGAAATTCCCATAGCCAATGAATATTTGGATGTGTTTGGGGAGGTAAAGGGTGTTCCACACGATAGACCAGTGGAGCTTCAAATCAACCTCATTCCAGGAGCAAGCCCAATAATTAAGAAACCCACCAGAATGGGGCCAAGTGAACTGAAGGAGTTGAAAAACCAGTTAGAGGAAGTAGAAGGTAAAGGGTTTATAAGGCCAAGCAACTCATGCTGGGGTGCTCCAGTAGTGTTTGTAAGGAAGCATGATGGTACTTTGAGGATGTGCATAGATTACAGGGAGTTAAATAAGGTTACCATCAAGAATAAATACCCATTGCCTAGGATTGATGATCTTTTTGATCAACTCAGTGGAGCTAAAATATTCTCTAGATTAGACTTAGCATCTGGGTTCCATCAGATGAAAGTTGAAGACTCAAGTGTTAAGTACACCGCATTTAACACTAGGTATGGTTTATATGAGTTTATGGTTATGCCATTTAGGTTGACAAATGCCCCCTCATATTTTGTAGATTTAATGAATAGGATATTCAGGGATTATCTGGACAAGTTTGTGCTAATTTTTATTGATGATATTTTAATTTATTCCAAAACAGTAGAAGAGCATGAAAATCATTTGCATCTGGTTTTGTCTAGATTGAGGGAAAAAGATTTAAAGACAAAATTTTCAAAATGTGCATTTTGGAAAGAGGAGGAACATTTTCTTGGTCATGTCATTTCTGCTAAAGGAATTTCTGTGAACCCCAACAAAGTTGTAGCTATCCAAGTATGGAAGAGACCTAGCACAGTGAGTGAAGTTAGATCATTCATGGGGATTGCAGGATATTAAAGGAGATTCATAAAAGATTTTTCCAAAATGTCATCACCACTTACTAATTTAACCAGAAAGAATCAAGCATTTGTATGGACTGAAAATGTGAACAAGCTTTTATCAAGATAAAAGAAGCTTTAGTTAATGCACCAGTATTAAGGGTACCTAAAGGAAATGAGGATTTAATTGTGTACACTGATGCAAGTGGTTCTGGGCTAGGAGCTGTGTTGATGCAGCAAGATCAAGTAATAGCCTATGCATCCAGACAATTAAAACCACATGAAACAAGATATGCAACCCATAATCTTGAGTTAGCAGTAGTGGTGTATGCATTGAAGCTTTGGAGACACTACTTATTAGGTACCAAATTTAATTTGTACACAGATCATAAGGCACTGAAATATCTTTTCTCATAATAAGATTTGAACATGAGGCAACATAGATGGGTGGAGTTTCTAGCTGCCTATGACCTAGACATACTTTATACACCAGGTAAAGCAAACAAGGTTGCAGATGCCTTGAGTAGACAACATGCTAAGGTAGCCATGTTGATGATGGAAGAATTTAAGGATTTATCTATACTTGCTGACTTAGAAATTGAAGCAAGTAGTGAGATACACATGGTGATAGATGAAGGAGATGAGAGTAAAGGGAGACTGAGTTTAATAACCTTACAATCAGATTTAATTTTGAAGATAGGAAAAATGCAAGAACAAGACCCAGACCTATTAGAGAAGAAAATTCTCATATCAAAAGGGGAAGAAGTGATAAATTACCATATTGATAAAAATGGTTATATAAGGAACAAAAATAGAATATGTGTTCCAGAAAACATGGAGTTGAAGGAGGAAATATTAAATGAATACCATAGGAATAAGTACTCCATACACCCAGGCAGTACAAAGATGTATAAAAATCTAAAAAGGAATTATTGGTGGAAGGGAATGAAGTCAGATGTAGCTAAACATGTTGCAAAATGTATGACTTGCCAACAAGTCAAGGCAGAGACACAAAGACCATCAGGATTGTTACAACCCCGTAGCATACCACAATGGAAATGGGAGGATATATCTATGGATTTCATAGATGGCCTGCCTAGATCCAAAAGAGGAAACACAAGTATATGGGTAATAGTAGACAGGTTAACTAAAGTGGCACACTTTATCCCAGTGAAATCAGAGAGGAATGCACCAAAGTTGGCTCAAGTGTTCATGAAGGAAGTGGTAAGATTGCATGGCATTCCCAAAACTATTGTGAGTGATAGGGATACCATTTTCACATCAAGATTTTGGAAAAGTTTTCAAGAGGCCATGGGAAGTGAATTATGCTTAAGCACTACATATCATCCACAATCAGATGGAGGTGGTGAACAAAGTTTTAGAAGACTTATTGAGGGCATGTGCACTGGATTTTGGAGGCAACTGGGAGGACCATCTCCATTTAGCTGAGTTTACATATAATAATAGTTATCAAAGCACTATAGGGATGGCACCATTTGAAGCCTTATATGGCAAGCCATGCTTATCACCTATATGTTGGGTAGAGATAGGAGAGAGAGCTGTCTTAGGGCCTGAGTATATAAAAGAGACTACAGAGAAAATTGAGCTAGTAAGGAAGAGGATGGCAGCAGCTCAAGACAGGCATAAGAAATTTGCAAATATGAAAAGAAAACAGGTGGAATATGAAGTGGGTGACTTTGTTTTCATCAAGGTTTCACCTATGAAAAAGGTTTTGAGATTTGGCAAGCAAGGAAAGCTCACACCAAGGTATGTTGGGCCCTATAAAATTCTGGAAAGAGTAGGCCCATTAGCATACAAATTGGACCTGCCAGAAGAAATGAAAGCAATGCACAATGTATTCCATGTGTCACAACTTAGAAGATGGGTACATGATAAGGAAGAAATTCTGGAAAAACCTACCCAAGTCCAGATAAATCCTAATTTGGTTTATGAGAAAGAACCAGTAGGGATCTTAGCTAAAGAAGAAAAGAAATTGAGAAGCAAAACTTTGAAACTGGTAAAGGTCCAGTGGAGTCTTGATCCTAATGATTGTACATGGGAGTTACAGGACAAGATTAGGATGGATTATCCTAAGCTTTTTGCAAATTAAAGGTAATTTTAAAATTTCTGGAAAATTTAATATGTATAGTTGCTATGATTGAATTTGTTTGCTTATGCATGTGTTTTATAAATTTTCTAGAATCAGTAGATACTTGTTATAAGTATTAGAAAATTGTGTGGACACAATTCCTAAAAGGAGGGGTGAATGTAATACCCCAAAATTTTGTGAAAAATTATTTTAATGAAATAATTTAGTTTTGAAATATTTAGATTTAATTATGGAGGAATTTCTAGGATTGAATAATGTGCAAGGATATGTGTGCACGTGCACACTGGAAATGGCACAAGGAAGGATCCAAAATTCCTGAAAATAAAAAAAAAAGGAAAAGAAAGCATTTCAAATATGATTTTGAAATGTGAATTATTAACCCAGGTGTAGATATTTTGTTTCTGGGTCATATGAATTATTTGGAAATGAAAAGCAGAAAATGTTTTATTTGAGTAAGAAAGTAAATTCTTACTTAAAGCACTGGATTTTTAACCCAGACCTAACCAAGTTATAAATATGAAATATATGTATATATATTTTTCTGTGAAGCAAGCAATATATATATATATATATATATACATGTATACTTTTCTTTGAGTAGAAATATGTTAAAGCTAAGCAAGAAAAATAACATCAAAATGACATGAGACACAATACAAGTAAGCATGTATGTGTAGGTAAAAAATAGAAAAGAGGATTTCCAGAAATGAATAAATGTATAAAATATAGCTAAGTCACACTTTTAGCATGACTTGAGTAAGTGGAAAGGTATTCAAAAATAGCCATTTTCTGAAAAGTAAAAAAGAGGAAGCACTGACCATAACCAACTAATGTAGCCCGGGGTATTAAGGATGGGAAATTTGAAAATACAAAATGCAAAATGCCTAATGTTAGCCAGGACAAAAATGGAATTTTATCTTGATAAAACCCTAGTGAAAAACATTCATATAAATAAGAAGTTATGGCCAGAAAATCATTTACCCGAGATACTAAAAAATAAGAAAGGAAGAAAATATTTAAAAGGAAGGAAAAGCATTCAAGGGTTTTCTGGATCAAATAGAAGGAAGTACTTAGGTGAGTAATCTCACTAAATCCATGGCTTTAAGTCCTGATATGAGGCAGCCAAACTTTTATGTTGTTATTTGCATATTTCTGGTTTTGCTGAACATAGTCTTATTAGATATCTTATGGATGTTCTTTAGATGGTTTTGATCTGATATGATGTTTATTATGGATGTGCATCCCACTGTTTTATTATACTTAGAAAAGCTAAGGCACAAAACCTTGAAATTATGGGAAGAGTACTTACAACTGATATAGAACTATGGCATGAAAATTTCAATAGAGAAAATAATATGAGCTGCATTATACTTTGTATAAGTGCCGAGGCTTAAGAAAAAGGAATTAGGGGTGCAATAGAGATCTTTATGTGCTGAGTCCCTAATCAAATAGCAAACCCACAAGTCAAAAATTATGATTAAGCTAGATCTTGAATCTGGTTCAACCATAGTTACTTGCAAATCATAATAAGCTAACATGCCATGTCTCTATTCTCATTTGTAAATATTCTTATATATTTGATTTAAAGTCAAGACATCTGATGGCAATGTCCTTGAAAATGATTATCTACTTGCTTTTGAAAAATATGTTTGCAAGATGTGTGGGATGTTTCATGTACACAATGACTTGTTCACCTAGCTATCTGATGATAGGATTAAACATAAATACAATTAGTAAATAAACTAGGGATGGTGAGCCCAGAAGGCTGTTGGAATGCTTTTCATATGTGAAGTATGCAAGTTGGCACATGGTTTGTTCAAGCCCTTAGATCTTTGTGAAATGATGTGAATTAGTTCATTGCAATGTGTCCCTGTGATTCCTTGATAGCAGATGAGGCTAGGATTTAAATTGATAAATACAACCCATAAATGATGAAATAGGAACTTGAGTATTTCCTAGATTGGTTGGAATGGAACCATGGTTGTTCCAGTGAATCTATATGCTACTGATTAATGTGCATCTTTGCATAATTATGTATGTGTACATGGTTGATTGTTGAAGTTATCATACATGCACAAAATTATCTGAAACATGGTAAAATAGTTGATTAAAGAAATCGCATGAGCAACAAGCTAGTACTCATGTATCACCTATTTGCTTAATGTTATGGATATGTTGTTGTTGCTCACACCAGATCATAGATCTGACCCTTGTTTGCTCATGTCATATGGGGGTGGCTCATTTTAAAATGAGGCAGCCACTAATGCTCTTTCAGGGAATGCAGGACCTAAGTAGGGAGGCAAGTTATGGCTAATGAGAAAGAATTAATGAGCATGCTAGCTAGTTTTTAATAAGAGCATAGGATGATTTATCTGCATGTATTCATGAAAATTTGTGTTTTTAAATTTCCTGTTATGTAGTGAACTTGTTATGTTTGATTATACTAGATGTTTATGTTGAATTTTGTTATGTATTAAGGTTTGAGAACTGAAGGATTATCTGAGTTGTGAACAAGAAAATAAGCTTAAAGTATTATCTATGAAAATCTGAAAAAGAAATATATATATTTGAGCAATTGTCTTACATAACCTATATTATGTATTAGCCAATCTTGAATCATTCAAAAGCATTAAGTTTTGGGTAAAATTTGATTTTAACTTGGAGTATTCTTTTAATTATTCAGTTGCTTTTCATTGAAATATTTTGTAAAAGAGTTCAAGTCCATTTGTGAGTTGTTTTGAGAAGTGTATATATCTTAAAAAGGTTTCAAGTACTTTGCAAATGAATGGCATTTCAATTGACATGGTTAGAGTGTTTGGTTGACACAATTACAAGGGTTAAATAGCTTCAAAAGAATGGAGTCTTGGTTGATCATGTTGGTCAGTATTTTGATAGTAAAATGCATTTCATAACCCTTTGTTCTTTTAGCAAGTGTTTCACCAAAACTCTCTTTCAAATACCATAGACAAATATGCACTTTGACTGGTTTGTATTATCAAACCAGGGAGCACTCTGCATTCAAGCCCTGGTTCACCATAATCCAGGGATTGCACCACTTTTTAAACACTTTCTAGTCCAGTACCCTAGTCACAGAAAACTTAGAAACTGGTATGCAAGTGATTAACACATTGAGGTCTGGTTTGCACAAATAAAACACAGAAAACACTTTGCCTAAGACACCAAATTCTGGACTTTCAAGTCCAGGAAATCAATCTTGTATTGATCTTCTGGTTAAGATAACTTTAAGATTACTGAGTAGAAGTGACTTAGGGATATATATATATATATATATATGTATATTAACACATAGTGTGTCTTATTGATTGAGTCAAAGAACATATGAGTTTCAAAGAAAACTATAAGTTGAAAATGATAAATATAGATATCATTTTCTGGCCTTAATCAAATATCAAGCATTTGAACTATACTATGAAAAGGCCATGTATTCTGAGATTGTCTTGCCAAGATAAATTATTAGTAAATCATAGTTAGGATGATCAAAATCATTAAGAATAAATATGAGCAGGATCTACTCATATATTACAAATATAAAAAAGAATATGGAAATTAACTATGTGTAGATTGATTCAAATTCAAATCAAACAGAATATGCTCTTGTTTACCATAACTCTGATTTAAACAAGAGGGACACATGCATCCTCATATGTATG
Source organism: Allium fistulosum (assembly GCA_030737815.1). NCBI lineage: Eukaryota > Viridiplantae > Streptophyta > Magnoliopsida > Asparagales > Amaryllidaceae > Allium > Allium fistulosum. The sequence goes on from JASFAW010000014.1 coordinate 16,904,878, forward strand.
TGCATATCTTTATGAATACACTGATATATTTATATTAGTAGAAATTTGGATCTTGGATAATTGATTGAAAATAAAAATGACTCTGAGAATTTAAATTAAGTTTAAATGTATGTATATATATATTCAAAAAAAATCCTTGAAAAATTAAGGTAAAAGATTGAGGGTCATTTCAAGGGGTTCGATCCCATGGGAAGCCTACCCTTCGACACCAAAGCATCCGCCTATCTTCCAATCTACTACGTACCTTCTAGGAGATACCATGTGTATTGGTTTCAATTTTGAAGGTTTCGACTATGATGGTCTCGACTATAGTGGGGCGGAATCAAGGGAGTCGAAAGGTATTTTCTAATAAAGGCGAAACACCTTTTTCTGATTTAAAGGTAGAATTATAACAACTTTAGTAATTACTTTCTAACAACTTGCCTATTTGTAAACCATTGATTGGCTGCCATAAAAACTTTTCAAATACTTTATATTCAAAACTTTAATTTTATTCAGATCTAAATCAAAGGATTTTTAACGTTAAAGTCTTTCTATATAATAAAACTGCCACTTGCAGAAAAGCCCTTCTTTCAAAATAATTTATTTCCCCTAGTAAATAAATTGGGAAAAATCCCAAAAAATAATAGAAATTTGAATTAATCATGTAATTAAACATATTAAAATTTAGACCTAATTTCTTTCTGAAATTCACGAAATAAATTTTAAACCCAATCATATCATATTTTCCATCAAAAATTCATATAAAATTTCCGCAGCTTGGAAAATTATGAAAATTAAACCCATCTCCAAAATTATGTTTTACTTAACATAAATATTCTCCATGAAAATCTGAAATCATATATTCTCGGTTTTATATCAAAACCGTGCATATTCATGTATGTATGAATTAAAATAAATCAACATAATATATCTCAAGCATATCATCACCCATTTCATCACAAAAACGAATTTAAATCATAATTCCAAAACTATAAAATCATAGAATAAAAATAGAGATTATAAGAGATTATTATTCACCTTAGATTTGATAAGGAACTTAAGATTTGTTGTTGCTTAATCCTTCCTAGCTTGATCCTAGCTTTAGATTAAAATTTACTCCTTTTCCTCTTTCTTAATGACCTGCCGTTTTGTTTTCGATTTGAGTTTGTGAATTGGAGAAATGAAACGTGAATGGATAATGGTTTGGAGTGATAACCGCATATGATAATTTAGCAAATATACATATATGCCCATGTGTAAGTTAATTAACCTTTAAGCAAATTTATAGCCCATTTATCTTGTTAATAAGCACGACCCTATTATACAATTTATTCAAGTCTCAATCTCCTTATTATTCTATTTAATTTATCTAATTAAATCTTCTGAATAATGTTGTCAAAAATTAGGGATGTTACAAGATACAGGTTTAGGCCAGAAATAGTGCTAGATTAGTAGTTGCAGGTTTTCAGGGTTGTTGTTGCTAGGATTGAGGGCGGTGCTCATTCTAGATCTTCCGTGTTGGCAGTTAGGCATTCTTTCCGGTTCTTTTGCGTTTGAAGTGAGGCGTTCTTTCTATGGTGGAGCTGCTAGTTGATTTCATTTGTGCACTTGGTTGCATCATGGATCATTTGCTTTTGTAGTGAGGTTTTCATTCTGGATTATCCACATTTGGAGTGAGGCGTTCATTCTGGATCTCCCGCGTTTGTAGTGAGGCGTTCTTTCTCTACTGGAGCTGTTTATCAATCCCATTTGCACTAGGTTACACCATGGATATTTTGGGTACTTCTAACACCTCATTATCGGGAAGTGGCCTTGCCGGAGCTCGATATTGAGGTGTAATGGGCGGTGGCTTTCACGGAGCTCTTTCTAGAAGTACCTGAGTCAGTTTTTTCTGATTTTTGTATTATGACTTGTTACCTGCCAGGCATGTTGGCAGCTCCCTTGTTTTCAGTAACACACACACACACATGTGTGTGTGATCTCCTCTACTTTTAAGGGTCACACATTTCTCTTAAAAAAATTAAATAAATTATTGAATAATTAAAACTTAAACGTTTGTCTTACATAATTTTTTTGAAATGCGTTTTCAAAAACAATCCAAAGAAAATACTATAAAACTTGAAACCATGAAATTTCTCGGTCTACATCCATAGCGATTATCGCTACAAGCGTAGTTTGCTTGAATTGATTTCTAGGTGTGAACTTCACTTTATCTCTAGCTATAACATATTTGAAACTTAGAAATAAAAGTGATTTTAGAATCCAAAACTAGAAAAAGAGCTTTTCGTTTTCAAATCGGATGTAAAGTCCTTTGCGAATTTTCATGGTGCTAACTTCATCGCATTTACATTACACACACTTGGTTTTGTTTCATAAACATACTACCATCATATGATAACCAACCAATCACATATCCGTATCAAAACATATTATTCAACCACCAAACCGCAAATCCAAGCTCAAACACAATCATATAACCATATGCTATCAAGACAACATGACAATTCAACACAACAACCACTATATTTCCAAAACATATAGTTCATCAAAATCCAGTTAATTTCTTTTCCAAAAATAGAAGTTTTACTCACCGAAACTTTTTTAAATCACGAACTTTTGCCAAAACTTAAAAACACTTTTGAAACTTGAAAAATTGAACTTTTGGTTGCTTGAGCACTTGATTGGGGCTCGACCAAGTGAACTTTGGGCTTAGCCTAAAGGGGTTTTAGGCTCGGCCTAGGCCTTGTAGGGCACGACCATGCTGGGTTTTAGTGATTTGTGGGTTAATTAAAACATGGAAGAAGAGTGTTATAGAAGATGTGGAAATGGTTTAGCAAGAATTGGAAGTGTCTTAAGTGGAAAAAAGTGATTTTTTTTCTTATTTTAGAATTTAAGAAAGGAAGCCATGGAAGTTTTTGCCTAAGCTCTTAGGATTTTAAAATGAAGGAGGAGGTTGGAACAATGAGAACATGAAGATAAATGGGTATATATAGGCTTAGGGAAATTATATAAAAACGTGTAAGTGTTTATATTATAATATATGTATGCATGCACTACCATACCCCACCCTCCTAAATCCGTCCTCTCTAGTACCCTCCCCCCTCTCTTGCACTATTCAAGCCATATCATACGTACTTATGTTGAAAATGAGCATATATATATTATAATATATTTTCTTTTACCCTTATATATACACTTAAAAGAGAGCAAATACATGCACATGTACACATGTATTCATCATGTATAAATAATTTATATTGTGTGCATGTGTGTTTAAATAATGTTATGACATTTCGAATAACTAATAACCAATGAAAAATAGATATTTCAGAAAATAATTTCTAGTCACATTTTCTATTTCTCTGTAATTATATATATTGGTAAACAAATTTAAAAATGATTTTATCATCATTAGTAATTATTTAAAATAGTTTTATTTGTTAATAAAAGTCCAATTATGAATTATTTAAAAATATAATTAAATATAGATTAAATTCTAGGTCGTTACACTGATAGTTGGATGTTTGATATTTCACCCATTTTGATATTGTATTTCTTGATGTGTTATTCGATTATTTAATGATTGAGTGACATGATATGTGGTATGGCATCATACACATATTGAGTTATTTACATACCATATTCGGGTACATAGTTGTTGCTATTTTTGACATCTACATTTTGGATATAGTCTGACCCGTGTCGTATTTATATTATACTCGGGTCAGTTCGTGACATTACATGATTTTGGATGAGATGACCTTCTTTTGATTGTCGAGCATACAGAAGAATAGTTATATATTATAGGGTTAAGTATCATTTTGTATATTTGTGGCCATATGTTTACATGTGTTGTTGAGATTTATATATTGAACTTGCTATGTATATTTTGATGACAGTAGGCATTCGGATATTTTCATAGACCAAGTTGACTTATGTATATTTTATATTATATGTTATCATTGTGTTGATGACTCTGTGTTCTTTGTGATTTATTTTATATTGTATATTGTTATATCCTATAAATGCACGTGTTTATTGCTTTATGCCGACACTAAGTATGTATATGTGAGTTGTTTATTCGATGTTTGAATACATACTAGTATTACCCTAAGGGAATATTCACGTGTGTCGGCTCAGTATCACTTCGTTCTCCATATTATCAGATAGTATTACCTAATTATACTCTTTGGTATAGAGGTAGGTTGCTACAATTGGGACCAGAGAAAGTTTAGAACAATACGGAGTATAAGAGACACGAGTTTTGGCCTTAGATAGTCTTTATCCCCATGGGTGAGTGGTAGATTACTGTTTTTACTTAAGTATTAGTAGGAGTATACGTTTATTACTGGGGTAATCATCAGGGGATGTATTTTTATTTTTCTTATTGTATAATATATTTCTTCTAACTTTTTCTGAGTGTAAGTCTCTATATGAGATGGAGAGAAATTGGTGGAGGTTGAAGAGATAGGAGTAAATTGTTCGACTAGTAGTGTCGACATAGATGATGAATGTTAAACCTTTATGTGGCTATGAAGTAAGAATGTAGTTGTTCGGTTAGGAAAGCTGTAAGAGACCATAATTTGATTTTTGTATTGAATAATTCACAATTACAAATTGTGATAAGGCATGATGAGTAAAAGGATCCTGTCGTGATTAGAGTTGCATAGCGGAAACTGATTGATAGCTTTCCGCGAAAGGAAACTAAATGATAGCTTTTTGTTGAAGTTGTCTATTTTCTTATTTGGAATTGTGCGTATTGTTGCATTAGTTTGTTTGGTATTATAGATGTATGGTGTGTGATAAATTACATTTTTGCTAATGGTTGATGAATTGAATATATATGCAAATTTCTAAAACAAATATTTTTATACAAGCAAGCTTATGATTAATGAAATATGAATTAGATTTTTTAAAGTGATTGAAAATTATAATTTTAGTGATGTTTATGAATTTGGACAAGTTAATAGTTTAAGTAAGCTGAATATTAATTTGGAAGAAATTGAAATTTAGGAAGAGAAATATTAGCAACGATTTTGAAAATAGATGGTTTATAAATGGAATAATATATTAAAGCAACCATATTTTGTGAATAGAACCTTTCCAATTAAAGGTACATTTTTTTATAAGATCCTAGAAAATGTTTTAGTTTTTACAAATAATTATTCTCATATGAAAAGCATATGAGAGCATTTAAATATATTTATTTAAAGAAATTTTAAAATCTGATATAGTGTTAATCTATCCGTCGAGTGCTTTATGAACTCTAGTCAATGCGCTTAATAAAGTTTATCGATATGGATTCCTAAACAATAGGACAAGACATATAGACACAAAGTTTAGAAACATGATATAATATTTTGAAAATATTTTAAGATATATAGAAATTAATGTTTTGAAATAGTATCTCTAAGAAAGTCATATTCAGTATTCTGAAGAGATCGTAGTGATTTGAAGAGTATTTTGGAACAAGCAAAATGCTTAAAAAATGAAGAATTATTGTTTTGAAAAAAGTATAATTTGAGGAAAAGTATGAGTAAAATTTTTAAGAAAGGTGTTTTGGAATGAAAATCATATTTTAAAAAGCATTTGAGCTATGTGTTAAAAGTAATATAGATGAAATTTAGGAGATGACATAAAATATTTTGGTACGAGAAATATTATTTGAAAATGGTGATTTGGTAAAGTATGTGATATGAAGATATGTATAATGTTTTGAAGTTTCAGAAATTGTTTTGATTTAAAAATATTGAATATATATGAGTGTAAGTACCATTATGGTAAAGTAATGAATTGTTTTGTAAATAATATTATTTTCACATGTTTAGTTTGATATGATGATTGTACCCATTAAATATTATAGTGAAGTTGAGATTAGTGGCCAGGTACTACTGATATATTATCTTAGGCAGTCAACATTGCAGCAAACTGGCGAAATGAATCGTTGAAATTTATGGCACGACAACATTGTATATTTTTATATAAATTATATGTGGAAAATTTATAATTACCTAAGTTTGAATTAAAAGAAATTTCTACCAATATAGGAGAATGTTATTTAGTTTAAAACGTGTCTTGGAAAAAGAGAGAAGAAACAGTTGTTCTTTTGGGTATGCAATATTTGTAATTAATGCTAAACGGAATTTTAATTTTAAAGTTCTAATACTTAAACGTGAAATGGTAATTGTAAAATGCATTTTTAATAGATGGATGATTTTAAACAATATATAGAAATTCACTAAGCCTAAGCAATGAATTGCTTTAATCATCGTTCTTAAACTATTATTTTGTTTTCGATGATTTTTGAATTCGCTAGAAAGCTGTTATTTGAGAGAAATATTTGTTTGAAATGAAATTTAAATCCTGAGCTTAACTATGGTTAAAGCATAAATAAAAATGGATATATATACCTGTCTTGAAAATGCAAACTCCACATAACTGCATTGTATCCATTTGGTCATAAATTTTGATTTTAATGTTTGAATTTGATGGATCTTCTATCATTTGAAATATATGTTACCAAGGAAAAACTTTCATGTTCGTTGTTTATGAAAATTTTGAAATCTATTAGTGTTAAAGTCATGTTAAATTTGAATAAAAAATCTGGCCATAGAATTTAATTTCAAAATTTTAGTGCATAAGTGTTTTTGCAATACATTTTGAACAGTTTATCATATTTCAACAATCTTGCACATTCTGGAAAGATAAGAAAATAAGCAACAACTTTCATGTTAAAACTATTGTAAAATATAGATATTTTCTATGCTAAAACGCCATTTTCTAAGGTAGGCCTGCTTTTTTCATTTAACTCCGGAATTGAATACCTTTACAGAATATGTTATAACTCATATTGTGCTCTACATTTTGATGATCTGAAAGTTGGTTTATAAAGCATATACATTATGTAACGAATCTGCTTTTGACACCCTTGTCTAACTTTGTGATTTATATCTGTGTTTGTCTTTGTATATACATACATACATATATATATATACATATATATATATATATATAAATACATACATATATATATATATAGGTACACACACACACACAATATATATATATATATATATATATTAAACTTATGCATGTTCATCATATTTTACTATATGCAACTAATTTCTGAAGTTTAGTTAATTATAAGTGTTGGGATAGGCCTAGGGGGACTTGTTGTGGATTTATCTTGTTTTGCTTGCAAAGTAGTTCAGTAACGTGCTTTGAAATGCTAAATAAAGTAACGTATTTACACTATATTAATAAATATATGAGGTGATATTATATTATTTCCCCATGTTTTGGGATGCCCCAAGGTTGGAATGTATATTTATTATGATTATATTATGTTTTGATTTTTCGGAATGCTCTCTGTACAAATAAGACTCTGTCGAAATTTTTTCAAAAATCCAACATCGAGAAATTTTTTCGTAAAAAGTTTATCATATGTGAGAAATAGAAAGTCAACGAAGAGTCTATTTAAATTAGGGCATATGATAAGTTAAGGAGAAGATAAAGCGACATATAGGATTGAGTAGTTTAAGCTTGATAGAAGATGCTAAGATACGAAAAAAGTTCAGGGTATGAATTATGTATGACATCTCCCTATAAGAAATTGCTTGGACGCAATTTTCATACGGGGGAAGTCTATAACAATCCGATTTTCTACTCTATAATGATATGTAAATATAATAAAAATAAAAATAATTGAATTCGATTTTGATAATTACTATTTCAAAAAATAAATTTTTATTTAATTAAAGCATATTTAATAAAATATTTCATTTTAATAAATTAAATCTAATTAATAAATTCTTTTCGAATAACATATTGAAATCGAATAAAATATTTTAATTAAATATAAATATTTCAAAGGGTAAATAATTTTTATATGATTGAAATAGTTGAAAAATAAATTTAATTTTGATATAGTATAATGAATGATTAAATAAAAATATACAACCACTGAATTGAATAAAAAATTATGTAGTTATCGAAATATATTTTGGAATTGAAGTGTGGATCAATTTAAATTAAATTGAAATTTATTTACAAATAAATATAATAATTATTTAAAATAAAAGAAAAGAGAAATGTATTGAAATTGAAGTATTGGTGGGAGATCCGTTAAGTAGGCTAGTCGACGGCGGTTGTGGTGATTCGGTTCAACGATGTGGTTGCGATGGTGAAAACTTGGGCTGAAAGATTGGTTGGGCAGCGGGCAAAGGTAGATAATCCCAGAGATATGCGATTATGTGCAAGAATTGGCTGCTGGTTACAAAGTGGAGCATTGTAGTGAAGAAGTGTTGCCAATGCAAGCAAGGTGGTGTGGCCTCGGACCTAGCGACAAGGTGCTGGAAGAAGTAATGGTAGGCACGCGATGAAAGAGCTGGCGATTTGGTGGCTACGGGCAGTCAGAACAACGACGACTTATGGCGTAGGCGATGCTAGCTGTGGCGAAGGATGAGTAGTCACTGATTTTAGATGAGTAGTCGCTGATTTTGACCTTGACATCATTTTGGTGAGTTTATAAACTCATATCTATTTATTATTAATTGATAAATATTTAACTTGCTTATTGATTAAATGTTATGGTTGAAATGTTTGACTGGATATTAGATTGATTGTCGTGATATTGGATAAGATTTTGTGTTGATGGTGAAATTTGATGTATGCTGGATTATCAAATGCAAATGAGATGCTGTCCAAATGCATTTTGATTTGTGCAGTTTATTTATTTGTGTGTGTGCATTGTATGGATGACTGGAGTTCGATGGAATTCGACTCAAGCCATGCGATTGTATAGACAATTGGTTGATACTTGTGGAGAATTTTGATCCACGAGTTTTATTTTCGGATGTACTATTTACTTTATTGATTTTAAAATATTTTTAAAAAGTTTTGAAAAATTTATTTTAAGGTTTTGAAAATCACTAATGCATCTTCAATTTTAAATTTGATAATATTTTAAGGAAAATTTATATTACTATTTTATAAAACATATTAAAGAAGTAATAATTTCATTTCAATTTTTATTTATAAAAACAATGGAAAAGGATCTTTTTTTGAAAATAAAGTTTTGTCCGACAACTATTTAACAGAATTATTATTTTATAAAAGTGATGGAAAATAAAATGGTTTATCGAAATTGTTTTGAATATAAAAGTTCTTTTAAAAATGAAAATATAGAATTTTCAAGAATACCGAAATGTGTGAGAGTTTTACAAGTACAAATGAGGGTTTAATAATATTTCTGATAAGGAATTTCTTTTATAAAGTGTATATTTAATATAAAGGATTTAAGAATATTTTCGAAAGGGGACTTTGATATATAAGCTTATTTCAAAGATAATTCAATTGTGAAACATTTTGGAATGGTTTTAAAAGTATTAAAATATAAATCCCTTTTTTTACACACACACACACACACACACACACACATATATATATATCTGTGTGTGTGTATTGTTGATTTGAAATTGGTTTATATTGATGTTTATACGAAATTCCATATGGTAACAATTTTGAGTAAATGGTTAAGTAGTACTAAGTGGTATGGGATGTTCGGTAATATTTCTTCAATCACCCTTTTGGCTCATTATATAGAAAATAATGTGTGATGAGGAGTGTAATAAATGAGCAAGAATCGTTAGGTGTATGGAATGTCTGTGCTGATATTTACTCGATTACTTTCTATTAGTAGATGTCACTCGTACAGTATCTAGTATTTAAGGTATTATATTTAGTGTGATGCGAACCAAGAGTGAGCTAGATGAGAGCCATAAGCATGTCTATCAGTCATGTGTATACTTCTATTATATGGCATGGAGTAAACTAGAATGGCTAGTATCTATCCTAGTGGCCTAATTGCAGGGTAGCTCCTCAAATCTATGACACACTGTTTTGACGTGTATGGTTGAGAGCCACTGCCCTTGTGTCACATAGGCTAGCAATCTGTTACCATTAGGGGAAATTGTAGGTTCATGACCATCGCAAATCCTAGCCATGCACTAGATTAGTATTGAGTCACGATTGTTTTCGAGGTAACTAAGACCATATGAGTAGAATTAAGAACTTGTAGGGAAGGGTCCTAGAGCAGGCTGAGAGCTGTCAGTCTCTCATTTGGTTATTATTGATGAGATGTTATAAACGCATACTTATTCACTTATATAAGATCATTATTTTTGTAGCTGAGAGCTGATTAAATCAGTTATTGAGGCTGATGCCAAAATGGATATTTATATTGATGAGAGTACATAGGACTGAAAGTCCAAGTGATTGTCCGTGATATTAAGAGTTAAGTGGATTATTAGAGGTTAGAGAGACCGCATGTGGATCAAAGCCAAGTTGATTACTATGAAGTTGAAAGTCTAGATATTACTATGAAGTTGAAAGTCTAGAGATTACTATGTGATTATCAATTTCTTGGATTATTCATGACACCGTGAGTCTATGAAGTTGTGTAACCCTATACACATAGATTATGCCGCTATGGAGGGTAGCTAGAGGTGATGAGAGTATAAAGTTGTACCATATACCTATCTTTTATATGGTTATTTGAGAGACGACCTTAGCTACTGAGGTAATGCCATATTTATATTTCGTGAATGTTTGATTAAGGTGATTGTTATGTGTTTTTATATATATTGAGTAAGGAAGACCCTAGGTATGTCTAATTTATGATTATCTGAACGATAATCATATGCATAGCAGTATGGTTGCCCATATGGTACTTGATTATTATGTGTATTGATGATAGTTGGATGTGTTTGATATTTCACCAAATTTGATATTGTACTTCTTGATTTGTTATTCGATTGTTTAACAATTGAGTGATGAGATGTGCATGGTATTTGGTAGTATGGTGTCATAAATATATTGAGTTTTCTGCATGCCACATTGGGATATAAAGTTGTGGCTATCTTTTGACCCCTAAATTCCAGATATAGTCTTACCGATTTAGTAGTTGTAAAATCAGGTGCTTGCATGAGTGTTGTAACTTCAACATGTAACAAAAATTTAATAGTAAGTGTGTGTAATATCTATTTTTCAATCTTCAATTCATTTGAATTTTTATATTTTATTTGATAAACGTTTTATTAATCATATTAAATGCACAAATTTATCAATATAGATTATTATAACATTGTATAATATATGCTCTTGTAATATTTGATAGGTTAAATGTTATCATCGCATTTTTATAGTAAGGCTCCCATTAATTTTTTATGTTTTTCCAAATCCTAATTCAAAATATAAAAGCCTTTCGACTCTGCTAGTCTTGGAATTATGACCTTGTTAGCTCAACAAGTCATGGCTCCACGAATGATGGATAACTCCTTATCGGTTGTATTGTATATGACTCCTAACCTTTGCACTATGTCCTAATTTCACTTCGACCTTGAGTTTTCCCAAAAAATTGAATCAAAATTATTCATTGTAGCTACCATATTGAGATAGCCCAAGTATAGTATATGTACTTTGAGTTTACTCTACAAATACATATAACAATCTTACCTTTTCTATTTAATATATTAAAAATACTACACATAACATCCCTAGCTTGACTTTTCTCAACAACTAAGGAGTATGCAACTAATTTATTAATATATATATGGTAGAGGATAACATTATATTAAATATTCGTAATCTTCAATATATTATATTGAGTGACATCGACATATGGAATAATGCATTTCTTAGGAATTACCCTCATGATTCTAATGTCGGACAAATTGGAAATCATAGTATCCTTACATTTACATATGCATTTATTCCTTAAGTCTATTTAGGGTTTCTTAATGTTCCACCTTTGATTTATATGTTCATATTATATAAGTTTTATTATACATAACATTTATATTTCATATTACTTATATAATAGTTTTATGTATAGTATCATATTAATTAAATCTTATTTAATAAATTTTAATTAATTTGGTATTATCTTAATATTACACTTATATTAAATATTTATTATGTACTATAACCTTTTATAGTATAGCACAAATATCATATACGTGTACATTATTTAGTTAATTTGCCTTTGAATTAATTTATTTAATTAAACAATTTTAGTTAAATATACACTAATTTTCAAAATTCATTTATATACATACTGTAACGACAGCCCTACACCTCCAATGTAGGATGGTTGTCAAAAGAAGGAAAAGAAGTAGAGAAGATAAATAGAAAAGAAGAACAGAGAAAGAAAACATAATAGAATCATATAACCTGTTGTATATCTCACGATGTATCGAACAAAATATAATAATCATCACAAATATAAAACAGGTGAGACTGTAAAAACTACAAGAACCATAAAATCACAATACATAGGCTCATATAGTTATACGAAACAGCAATATAGTTTATACAAATGTTAAATAAACTCAACTGATAAACCATCTCTATTAATAGTAGGTCAAACACTGTCAAGGCACCATAGTGTCATACAATGTAATATGCAATAATAAACTCAAATATAAGTATGAGAAAACATCACCTCATGCTAATCCATCTGCAGAATTCCGTATGCCGTCCACACCTGCTCTCCAGTCTACTAATTTAAGAGTACCTAACATAATAAGAAGCAAAGTATAAAATCTCAAGTCAAACAATAGTCTAGTGTAAGCGATAAACAATCTCAAAATATTATTTCGATATAGTATATGGAACAGAGGATATACGAATCATACCTGACCTGTCCCTGCAACCAAATAATCAGCATATAACATCACTAATATGCTACTCTACAACATCATAAATGGGTACTCCATACTAAGTAAAATGTCAAGGTGCCTAGGTATCCCTATCCATAATACCTACATCATGTGACATCCCTAGAGTGACAGGTGGCAAGTGCAGCAACCATAACAAATATACCATCCATCAAACAATAGCAACGATCACTCATTGTACTCTACATATATGATAACTCGTACAGCCCCTATGCTAGGGACTAATGGAAAATCCCAGTTTTCAGTTATACTCTTGTATCACGTTGCCCAAAGCTAGATACATGTCTTGTAGCCCAAAGCTAGACACTAGACCCAAAGCCACTGGTCCGAGGTATACAGATGCCTACATGATCCATGGGAGTCCCCCCCTTACAATACCACTTCTTCATGTACAACAGAAAACACTTTGAGTTATCAACGATCCCTTAACACATGCACATCCATAATAGCCCTCCTTTTTGCTCAATTCTTATCTGAGCCCTTTTTGGTCAATCCAACTTCCATTAAATAGGAACCCTCCACATTCCTATTCACGGCAATATCAAGCCACTATTGTCGGTACCTATTCCCACCATGAGTCATAAACCAAAGATGCAAAGCTTTTATCATGCTGTTACATCACCATCCACCCCTGATGCGAATGAGCCAACACCTCAAGCACAATATACAAAGTCCTGAAACTATCAACCTCAAAACCAAACTCCATACACCATTGAGTCACTATCTGAAGTACTAAAACTATCATATCTAAGAATCACATCATCGCCTCATCATCGAAATCGCTCGCCATAGAACAATAACATCAAGACCCTAAGTCGGTCACATGAACAAACCATCACATCACGCATCCTAAAGTCTTCTCACCATCCGTGCCAAAGACAGGCCAAATTGGCAATCGTCAATAGTGATGGGCAAAGACCACTCTATAGTGGTCAACGCCAACCACTTGGTCATGTACTTAACTAAAATTGGATAAGTACAAACCAAATGGAAACGTCCATCATCCATCTCGTAGTTCAAAGCTTGTCCAAATCCATTGCCTTCCACCTTACATTCAACATGTATCATAACACTCTTCTTCGACTTATCTCATTCGTTGGGTTTACGATTAACGTGTACGAAACCACAATAGATGAGATATTTCCCTAACACTCAGTCGCCAATAAATTGGCATTTTCAACCAAAAACAAGCAAACATGCAATCAACAGGCATCATTACATCCAATATAGTACACATATAACATGTATAATGTATTCATATCAACCAATGAGGGAATTCGTATACAAAAAATATCCCAAATCTTGTAATTTCCTAACAATAGTAAATAAATTGAAAAGTTTGATTTTTGATATAAAACTATTATAAAATACTTTTATTTTCTTTTCATAAAAATCAAGTATGCATTTAAGAGTATTAAAATCATATTTTAAAGTTAGGAACCATTTCAAAAACGTCGGTTTAATACTTCACTAACAATCATAGTATGGTATGAGACAATATCACTCATCTTAACAAAAGCTATCCAAAACAATGCCAAGACGTAGAGCTCTCCATTACAAGCGCATGCAAGAAATCACATCCAAAACGTACCTTGTATGCAAAAATATGCATAGTATAAGGATCGGGATTAACTTTGACAATTAATTAATTAGCTACCAATTTAATTACTAATTACCTTCCAAAATCCTTCTTTCCCAATTTGCCTAATCTCTCCCCTGTACATGTACAAAGATGCACAACCCATCAGCCTGCTCCTTCTTCCATTCATCTCTCCCTCTACGCTTAATGAAATCACATGTCGTCTTCGCAACACGTCGTCCTTCGCAAGAACTTCTCATGGACACAAAATGATGTAATTCGGCTCCCTCTATGAATCGCAATAGTAGTAGCTGATTGTGTTCCTCCCATGTATGCAATTTGCAACTCTTGATTTGATCCGACGAAACTTTGTGGATGGTGTATTTTGAGAAAAGAAATCCAACAGTGATCTCCGTTTTGCCTATCGCTGCCTTTAGCTCCGCTTAATCGAAACCTTAGATCGACAATGGAGGAGGTCGATGTTGCTAATTGCGATCGCACTCAATTCCATCACGGTCGATGCAAAGCCCTCCTCCATACGAACTTAATGGACCTGATTTTGTAATTTACCGTTATGCAGATCTTACAGTTTTATTTATTAATGTGGATTTGAGTAGAGGGTCCATTTTTCTACTTCAGGGAATGGAAAACTGAATGGATAAATGCAAATTATGGGTGGGAGGGAAAGATGAGGTGGATTTATAAGATTATTATATTAATATAATATTTAATTTATTTGAATTTTTCAAATAAATCATCATACGTTTCGAGCTCGTACGATCACATGACACGTCTAATCGCAAAAAAACTCATGTGCGTACATCAACTCATTTTTTCGATTTTAACAGTATAAATTTCATTACCATTTGAGACTGGGCCTCAGGATGCTAATTTCGTGCATTTCAACATCGTTTTGGCCATTGGATCATCCTATCTTGAAAATAGCGATGCTTACACTAAATTTAATTCGCAACGGAAGTGGCCTCTAGCCGTGATTCGATCGTATGCGAATAATTATATTTTGGGCCTTAAAATAATTAATGATTCAATATTTAAATTAATTATATAAATATCTTGTCATTAAAAACATGGGTTGTTACATATAAATTTATACTTATGTTAATTTAACATTTTAAAACAACATAACATATATCATAATATATAATTCATGTATATAAAATCTTTATTACATTATAACATTTATAATATGAATACATTTTATTTTAAATTTAACTATTAAATTTAAAATCTTTTTTAATTTTTAAACAAATATGGAAATTAGCCTCAGACCCAATTCAAATTGGGTCTTTTATATTAGGGGCAACCTTTGGGCTGGCATATCAATTCAGGCCAGGCCGGTAGCCAAATAAGGTAGAGTACTTGATTACCCAGATGGAATCCTTAGACACTATCTTTATATAGCCACCCAACTATTTGGGCTATGAACTTACATAGTTTACACTAACATGACTAAATTAGACTGCATAGGCTATTGGGCATTAATACCATTGTTGGGATTGCGCCAACCGACAATGGAAGTCATAAGTGGTTTTCAAATTTCTTTTACCATTTTAGATCTTTATTGGGCCTATGAAAACTTGTTTATTTAGAAAATTTCTAAATTTCCTTTTGAATAAAATCATTATTTTATTTATATTTTTAATATGGTTTTATATTATGTAATTAATGTTATAATATATATATATAAAAACATGTATTATATACACATATATTATTGGAACTGGGGCGGCCTGTTGTAGAAGTTATGGTTGGATTTCAAAAAAAAAAATTCCCTTATAGGATCTGCATTGGGCCTATGAATTTTAATTCAATTTGAACATTTCTATATTTTATTTAAATAAAATCTCTTATTTTGTTTAAATTTATAAATCATATAGTTCTATTTAATTAATATATGTGTGTGTGTCATATACATATATGTATGTGTGTATATGTAACGTGTCAGCCCGTGCAAGGTATAACATGCCAATGTATAGATGTTGAGGTTTACATTGTAGCGGAGATGTTAGCCCATTCGATATGTAATGTATGTTGTCCAAATATATATAAGTATATAAATTTATTACTTGTATATAAATATTATATGTATATGTAATTGTATATGTTAAGTTTGTTTAAATAATTATATGTAAATGAAAGATATTTATATGGAAATATATATATATATAGGAATTGATAAGATTCATAAATAAAATATTAATAATATATATGCATATTATTATAATATATATCTAATATAAATAAGTTATTTAAATATTAAAATAATTTACATATGCATATTTTATTTAAAACGTGAATAATATATATACCAATTTACATATAATGATAATATAATATTTTATTAAAAATAATATATAGACGCATATATAGGCATGTATAGCGTGTGCGTATAATATAAATTAATAAAAAAATTAAACGCTGTATCATACTTACAATACCAAAATATTGAATTTTTAATGTTTATTATTTTAAGATATATTTTAATTGAACATTTATTTGAAATTAAATAAAATGTTAATAAAAAATTATTTTCGAAATAGGTTTCCAAATTTTAAATATCCAGTAAATCATATATGATTTTTTGAAGTTTGAAAAAAATATCCGTCGTTTCTTTCCGACCAAATTTTATTTTTATTAATTTTCGACCGATTTTAGTAATAATTTTAAAATATATTAAAATGATTTTTAAATTTTTATTTTCTGGCTGAGACCTTATCATATGATAAAATAATTTTATAAAATTTACAAAATAAGTTGAATAACATAGTTGATTTTATATGATTTATTTTAATGTACTGATTTATACAATATTAAATATTAGTGAATAATTATAAAAACTAATTTCTTACTATTCAAAATTTCTATTGCTATAAAGTTATATATACAAAATTATATGATATGTTTTAACGATAGTAAGATATTGTAATTAAATATAAACTATATATATAATTAAATGATATATATATATATATATATAAAATTTAACAACATATTAAGTAATATATATATATATATAAATTAGGTGGCTTTACAGATCTTATTTGTATATAAAAAATTAATTTTTGTAATTTATAAGTATATACATACATATAACCAAACTTACTTGTAACAACATTAATATATATCAGAATCGTCACTTGACTAATAATATAATACTAATATATATAGTAAAAATATTACTTAGAAAATTATACTATTATTTGATAAAAACATACCTAGTACGAAAGGATTAAAGCACAATTTGGAAGGATGAACTCTCCCTTTTGAAAACTTTTCGAATCTGTAGATTGCTAGTCATTAAACCGTTGACCTTTGATTATCGAATAATGATCAACCTTGAGTTACTTTGTGCTTGATATACTGCAGCACCTTTGGTTTATTTTTTGTCTAACAGTGGCAGGATGAAGAGGCAGTAAAAGATAATTTGCAGTTAGGGTTAGGGCTGTTTAAATAATGGATAGAAGGAAGAAATCTAATCGAATACCAATTCTTCCTCAGTTCGAGCCATCCAAATTCTAGCATTTCTACAATATTTTGGGCCGCATAATATGTTTATATTGCAGCCAAAAATCTTAACCCTCATAACGGGCCAAAATCCCATTTAAGCCTAAATAAAATATTATTTCATTAAATCCAATTCAATCACTTATCGATGTCATATATCGATCGATATATTTATAAATATTATATATATTTTTTATAATATTTATTCATAAAATCATAATCAAATATTTCATAGACATTAATTAGTTTATAACTATTATAAACTAATTAAATCATTTGGTCAAAGGAGAATTCATCATTTCGGTTGTGTGACTCGTCAGACGGAAATTTTGTCAGCGATTAATATCAAACTATTTGAGTATTAACATGTACACATCACTTTGTAAGTGTGACATTTTGGCCAAATTTATCGCTTACTTGAATTTGATAATATCAAATTTCACTTTGTTAAGCATTACTCGGTTGTGACTTTAATTTACACTAATTATGTTCGTCAAAACTATATCGCTTTGGACTTATGGAATATGGTAATGCTCAAAATTTCAATATCATCCATAATTAACTGTATAGTATAGAGAAAAGGGTCCTTGGTTCAATAATAACAATTAATATAATCATACTACTTTGGCTAGAGATTTTGACTTTGATTTGACTTGAATTGACCATGATACTAACCCTGTATAACTAAGGAGATTAATTCTTTTTTGAATAGTGCTTTACTTCCAATACTTCCACTTGACCCAACTATAGTCACTCGATGGACGTCGTGCTATGATTTGACTATATTCAAAGCATAGCTTTCATATTGAAGATCGACAATATTCCCAAGTTGACAGAATTATGTAAATCAGTTACATCGATATTTTCCATTTGACTAGTTATATTAACAATAGAAAACTATCGAGTGAGTTAACTATCAATACGTAACCCCTAGGTGCCTCGAGAAGTCATGTGTAATCCACTGCCCAACATTTGGAGGTCATTACGTATTCTAGTGTCAGCATATACATCAATATCCAGTCTTGATGCATCTTAACTAGGAACATTTAAAATGATGTGTTTTATAGTGTTGTGATATAACACTCATAATTACAACTATTTATAATTACTATAACAAACAAACCATTTTTTGATTTTCTGTTAAATATACTTTAATTATGCTTTTAATTATTTATAACATATTATAATAAATATGTAACGGAAAGAAAAAATACCTTTATCGTGAACAAGAATTGACTACAAAGTTAAGTATTTAAATCAATTACAAAATTGCACTTAGCACATATCCCTAACTCTATTAATCTCCCACTTACACTTAGGGCTGATTATGGAATATAATTCTCATTACTTCAATCAGCCTCTTAAGAACTGACTAACACTTAGTGAATGGATCTGCTATGTTGTCCTCGGTATCTACGCTTTGAATCACGACTTCTTTCTTCTCAACGAATTCTCTAATCAGGTGGAACTTCCAAAGAATGTTCCATGACCTCTTGAGTCCTTCGGGATCCTTTGTGTAGTGTATCGCCACATTATTATTATAGAACAATGCTATAGGATTCTCGATATCGGGAATCACTCTTTGCTCACTCAAAAATTTATGAATCCAGACTGCCTCTTCAGCTACTTCATTAAGGGAGATGTACTCGGCCTCCAATGTGGAATCAATAGTTGTTATCCACATATTGTATGACTATTAAGCAAGTAGAGTTATCAAGGAAAAAGAAGCAAATAAGTAAATAGGAGGATATGGAAACATTGAAAAATAAGTATCGAGCATATAAATGCGCGATAATATAACGAACCAATCAATTTATAGTGATATATTGCGCTTCTAATTCAATGATGTATCGAACCTCTAACAGTACTCTATTGACAAGGGCATCAAGCATCTAAAGAAAATATTTTGAGCTTGGAAATTATGAGAGTTGCCGAAGGTAGTAGAGTTATCAAGCATTTAACCAGTAGAAAGTGATAGTGAGCCCCTAGAAACAACAAAAGGATATCAAGCGTCTAACACCAGAGGATTGTCGAGCCTCTACATCCATAGGATATCGAACATTTAAGAAGTTAGCAAACCTCTACAAAAAATGAAGAGGTGTCGAGTCTCTAATGGATAGCAAGCCTCTACAATAGTAAGTGTTGTCGTGCATCTACAACTAGATGGTAATGTCGATCATTTATCAATAAAGAGAATATATCGAGCCTGTAAGTTGATGGAGGTGTCAAACTGGTAAATGCTTGGAGATATCAAGCTATCAAAAAATTAAGGGAACAAGAGATATCAACCTCCTACAACACAAAAATTATTGAGCCTAAAGATAGTAGGGCCATCAAAGGTGTAAAAGGGTCGTCGAGTCACTACAACATGGGTTTTGTCGAGCATGTAACAAAGAAAGGATGTCACACCACTAGAAAATGTCAAGCATCTAACTACAAGGGAAGGTTTTTCAATTGCTGCAAGGAAAACTGCATTGTCGAGCTTCTACAAATAAGTGATGTAGAGTCCCTACAAAGGAAGTACTATCGAAATTTCACTAAGATGGAACCAGCAAAGCCTTTAGATTCCAAGCCAGGAAACGTGTCAATCATCTCGCGTGATTGACACTGCTATAAATAGGACCCCCTCCACCACTTAGAGGGGGCGGATCATTCATCTTTGTAACGACCCGATATTTTCAACCATTCGCATCCATTATAAGTGTATAGGTAGACACTCATGCCGGAGTTGAATTGCTCAAAATACCGCGTTGTAAATAAAATTTGGCAAACCTCAGAATATACAGTAAATAAATATAATCACAGATCACAGACACAGAGTAAAATAATGCAGCAGAAGTAAAAGAAATAGTAGTTCATGAAGCTACTATATAAATATATCAGAGTTACATAAGATACAACAGAAGAAATAGGGTACAACAAAAGTCTCAATAAAATAACCAAGTACAAGCTGAGTAGAACAACGGAACTGAAATAGATAGGACATGACAAGCAGATAATCTCCAGCGATTCAAATCTCCAAGAGAGTGGAAATCCAAATCTGTGAATAACTCAGGCTGACCCGAGCGTAAAGCAAAACACAAAACACTCGAGTCAGGACAATATATACTTATATAATGTAAACCAACTCAAGTGAACTGTAATAAAGGTACAAGTAACTTAGAAGATGCTTGGGACCGCCCATCCTCTAAGGATCCGTTAAACTATCTACTATGTAGTAATATTCGATATTATAATAGTGTCTAAATAAGTAAAGTATAATCATATAGAAAATAGCGTTAAGGGGATGGAGAACCTTAACGCGGTCGGATCTTAAAATCATAATCGTAGTAAAGCTCGATATGGTAGGTGACACGGCACAACTAGGCAATGCCAGGGTAGATATACCAATTACGCACACGGACTGATGGATACGCATAGCAGCCACTACCGTTCCACCTCGAACAACACTCCCAAATCGGAGGATGGCCATCTAATCAATCACAAGTAAGAGTATAATATCGAAGAAATGTGTCCGAGAAGAGGTGCTACCTCACTGGTCCGAGATCGCTCCTGTTTTAGCCACCTTATGCCAACTCACGGGAGTTGGGTCTACGTAACATACCTTAAGAACGTCGCCACCATCCTACTTCATTCTGGAATCTCCACCGCGTACACAGTTGCCAAAGTGGTTTTCGGTAAGACAGAGAGTATGTCCATATCCAATCCCGGTCTCTTTAACAACCCAACGTTATTATAACCCGTGGTTATAACTTTTAAAAACAATACTTGACTTCAAAATAAAATATCATTTCAAACCATATCTTTATCAAAATAAAGATTAAATCAATTCCAAACCATTTCCATATATTTAAATTTTCATATAATTTCAAAACTTCATTTCAAATCATTTTAATATAATAAAATATCATATCCTTACAAAACTTCATTTCAAATCATTTTAATAAAATAAAATATCCTATCAGTTCAAATCCAAATATTCAACTTTAAATACCTTTTAAATTCAAAGATATCGTTCATTTACTATCATTTCAAATCACCTTTAAATAGTTTATATTCCAATCAAAATAATTCATTTAAACCTTTTAAAAGTGTAATTATTATATTTTCAAATCAAGTATTCAATTTCCAAAGTTTCAAACCATTCTGAGTTCGTTTACTAAGTCAAAAACCCTAATTAATAAAATTTCAGCATTTCACAGCATTTAAAAACAACTGCTATAAGTTATATTTGAAAACATTTTTAATTCAGCAAAGACAGCACTTAAAACTGCTGTTAAAACTCAGTTTTAGTTGAATTATAGTTCAAAACAGAAAAGACAGCATTTCAGAAGTGCTGCGGTAGTTCAGATTTCAAAACAAGGGGTAAATTTGATTTCAGCAAAGACTGCAGACCATTATAGCATTTCCAGAGAATGCTATAATAGGCCTGAGTTCTATATTAGCCTATAAGTTCCACTACAGCAACTACAGCATTTCAGAAATGCTGTAATAGCTCTTTATACATATTTTTAGTTCAAAACAGAATCTATAGCATTTCTGAATGCTATTAAAAGTAGATTTCAGGTGTTAGTGTATTTCCAGCAATTAAATAACTTCAATTTAAAACACATAAACATTTTAAAAATCATATTTTAACGTTTAAAATGTTCATTTACATATCATTTAACATATATCTTTTTCATAATAAATTTCTTATAATAAAATCCAATTTTCAACAATTTACTTAATAAGTTTAAGTGTAAAAGTTACAATTCTTCACATTTCAACAAATAGACTTAACACTTCAAATTTAAATTACCATTTCACAATTTAACAAAATTTCCATTTTTATTTAATTAACTTAAACCTTTAATTAAAACCAAATTTCACATTTCCTAGTCAAGTTATATTTTAAAAGATCACTTTTAAACATTCATTTATTTAACCACTTAAATTCATAGAAAAATCAATAATACTTTAATAAATCACTTAAATTCAAATTTAATCAAATTATCATATTTACCATTTCCAAATAAAATTTAATATCCATTTTATTTATATAACTTAAATATCATTTTTAACCAAAATTCCAAATTTCCAACTTAAGTTATATTTCCAAAAATCCAGTTAAACCATTCATTAATTACATTTTTAACACATAGAAAAAAAATCATAATTTCTTTATTTTAAAACATTTCAAAATCTATTTAAATCAAATTTCATAAATTTATAATTTTTAAAATACTTAAAAATATCCAAAACACTTTATAAAATAACCACGGGCCTGTATATAATTTTCTAACCTAGGTCAAGTGATACGGATATGTATCATTTCGATCCGCAGTTTAAAAAGAAAAATCCGGGTTCTATCATTTCAAACCCGCAATCCCAAGTTAAAATAAATTAAATAAAAACCATTCAGGCCTATCATTTCAGCCCATAACGATTTTTTCCTATTCTAAAGTCCGTTCGGGTATGTATCATTTCAACCCATAGTGATTCTAATCTACAGGGAACTTGCAATGGTGATAACCGATATAAATAACAGAATAACATTAAATAACAGTAACATATGATATAACAGGTGTAATAATAGGTGTGAACATCATATGATAATAATATAAGCATATATAACATGATAATATATTTCTACAGATTCGCAGGGTGTCAATTTACTAGTTATATAGGTACATATTGTCTGGTGAGAATAACTCACTGTTTTGTGCTGGAGAAACGACGACGACTGCACGAATGGGATCCAAACAAGCACGATAACACGAATATGATTTGATATGGGAGAGCCAAAGATAAATTCCCTTGTCACATTCAAACAAAACAAATACAGACAACATGAGTTTTTAACTCAAAATTCAATAAAACAATGTTAGAAATGAATGCATGAACCAAAGCCAAAGTGATTGCACATGCTTTCTACCATCTATGCTTCAGCTCCAGATCTGAAATGCATGGCTAAGGGGTGGGTTTGGATCTGGTTTTGGGTTCCATAGGGTTGGCCAAACATGTATGGTGATGGTGCAAAGATATGTGAGCATGAACTACAACACAAAGGCAAACTACATGGTTTCTAAGCCACATAAGGTCACGGCTAAGGCAATACAAGTCATGGTCAGGTCTGTAGTGGGTTAGGTACAGGTGTGGCAGTGGTGTCAGGGTCCACTATGGCAGGTGGTGGTGATGTAGGTGGCGGCCAAGGAGGAGTTGGAGGTGGTGGTGATGTATGGTGCTCGACTAGGAAGATATAGGTGAAGTTTGCTCATTTTTGTGTGGATCAACATCATGGGAGGCCACGGCTTGGGCTTGGGGTTGGGCTGGAGGAGGTAGTGATAGGTTCAGGTGGTGGTGGAGGAAGCCAAGGTGCTGGAGTTGAGAGGAGCCGAGCCTAAAAGGAGAAGAGAGCAAGTGCAAAATCAACAAAACAAGTAGAAAACAATGGAAAAGAAAGGGAATTTTACCAAATCTTTGAACAAGGGAGAGGCCGACATTTTGTTTTCAAGTTAGAGGTGAGAATTCACGTGAAAAATGAGGAAGATGTTGCTGGAAAAGAAAAGAAAAGCACGGCAAAAAAAATCATTAAGGTGGAGGTTGAGAAAATGAAAGGTCGGAAGATTAAAGGACCTTAAGCAACTAAAGAGACATAAACTTTTCAAATTTCCATTATATATTTATGTATATTTATAAATATGAAAATATCTGAAATTAAAGATAAATAAACTCAGAAATAAAGTAAATAAGAAAAATAAATAAATAAATTTTATATTAATTAAATTAAATGAAGAAAAATAACACTATATACAAACTAGGTTAAATAAACTGAAACAAATTCAAATAATCTTTGGAAAAATCTATTCTAATCTAAATACATGTAAAGTGAATATTAATAAAGTAAAACAAAGAAAATAAAGTGAATGTATAAAATAAATAAATAAATTTTAATTATATATAGTTAAATTAAGAAAATAGCAAAGAAAATAGAAATTAGGCTTTAAAATTACAAAATAAATTCAACAAGCTTTGGAAAATTTTTATAATCACTTTAAAATTATTAAAAGACAAAATTATACATAAAATAAAATATTAACATATATTAGAACAAAATATGACAAATAAAATAAAATTTATTAAATTTAAAATAACAAAATTGCAAAATAAACAATTTATACTCAAAATTGAAATGTACATATCTTTTACATTTTAACTCCGTTTTCAACGAAACGAAAAGCAATATTCATGTTATTAAATCTATTGTCATAATAAAAGATAAAAATTATAATTTCAAACTATTTAAAATTTAAATTTAAAAGTCAAAGTTTGACTATTTGACCAAAATTCACATTTTCTAGAAATATTAAATTTAGTCATATTTGGAATTCAAATCCACATCAAAATCAAAGTTTATACTTAAAATAACAAAATTTATTCTTTTTCATAAATAAAGCTTTTAAATCTGGAAATCAATTTAAAAATAATTGTAAAATACAGGGTTGTTACACTCTCCCCCACTCAAAACTTTTCGTCCCCGAAAAGGAACGAGGTACGGGAAAGCACAGAAAAGATAGAATGAAATAGAATTAAGACAAGATGATAAGAAGATTGGAATTACACCTGATAACTATTGTTATAGGTAAGTTTAACAAGATGGAGGTGATCAAATCAAGAATATAAGCACGAAAAGATCCTCTAGAGTCTGAATCTCCCTTTTCACTTGACTGACGGTCTATGAATGGAAAACAGTGTTCAGATCCAGATGAGTAACAAAGATTTCAAAGATTATAAAAAGATTTCTAAACAGACTGGTATAAGCAATAGCCTTCCCATTCTGTAACAAGATAAGAGAAATAAGTACAACCAAAAGATAGTTTGAAAAAAAAAAAATAAGATAATAAATTTGAAACAATAATGCTTTGAAATCATAACAATTTAGGGATGTTTATCATTTGGAAATCATACTACTAAAAATCATAACACTTTGGAAATGTTATTCTTAAAAAGAACATAATACTTAGAAAATCATAACACCTTTTAAAAATAATCTTCATTTAAACCATTTTAATCCAAGATCAAACAATATTCACTTTAAAGTTGTAACATTTCTAAGTTCATTCAATTTTAAAAATTTCCAAAACACTGTATTTTCAAAACAGCATCACTTATAAAATGCTACAGTAGGTATATTAGTACTTCAAATCAGTTTAATTCCAGAAATATTCATTTGGATATCATTTAACTTATGACTTATTAAAACAAACTTTTATGAATGGAATATCCAAATAAACTATACTACATTTATTAAGTCAAAAGTTCATTATTTTACTTAGCTCTTAATTTAACACATAACCTATCACTTTATTTAAAATACCCATTTCATAAATAGATATTCCTTTAATAAGTTACACTTAAAATTCCATTTGAAAACCAAATTCTCAATTATCAATTTTTAGTGATGTAAAAATACATTTTAACTATTTGAATCATAATTATTCATTTTTCAAGACATATCTATTTCAATAATAAAATATTTATATAGCAAATATAACAATCAAATTTCTTTACACGTTTATTCATTTAGACATCAATTAAACTATGAATTCAAGTTAAATAAGCTTTATTACAAAATGTCTAATTCCAATGTAATTTATTTTATCTATTCAAAGATACATTATTTATTATACAACATATTCATTTCAGGAAATAACCATTATTAAAATTCCTAGGTTAGACTTAAGGTTCCATATTAAATCAATTTGATTATTAAGTTATTTAAATAAAATCTCTTTAAATTCCTTTTTCACTATTTACCTCTGTTAATCTTTTATAACTAAAATTTAAGTGTATAAAATCCTTTTTATATTGTATATTATCCAATTACATTGTTAACTTCTAAAAAAATTTAAGGTAAGTTATATTTGAATGCAATTGTAATATACAAATAAAACTATCCAATTCAATTATCTCAAGTTTGAATCATTTATCCAAAATTTTGATTTTTCTTTTTATAATTGAAATTATTCTTTAAGAAAAAAAATGTAAGAATTAAATTTCCGATTTCCTTCAAACCATTTAGAGATAAATAAATATATGTACATAATATGTCAAATAAATTTAAATCATTTATCTATATATATTATAAATCAAATCATATTTAGAAATTCAAATAAATTAAATCTTTCAAAACAAAGCTGTAGTAAGACTACAGAACGGTCTCTTCAGTTCAAAACTCGAAAATGAATGTCGATGATGCTGCAGTCATCACCGAAATTATTTTCCAGCGACAAAGAGAAGAGCACTAAATTTTTAAACTTTAAAATCTTTTAGAGACAAATTTTTATTCAAAAATACTTTAAATAACATCCTTTTAAAAATTTTAAACACAAAGTTTGAAATCCATCGGAAATTAAATTCTTTAAATTTCTTATTTTAAATTCATTTCAGTTCCCAAATAAATTTATAAACAACTATTTATAAATTCATTTGTAGAACAATAAATGATAAATCAAGTATTATCATTTCAAATTATCAATTTAAATCAATTTATTAAGTTCCATAAAATTATATATCCAAATTTATTTCATAAACCAAATTTTAAAATAATATTGTGTCAGTTTGTTCTGTCAAAGTGTTTTAGAAATCCTATCGATAGCGTTGATCAGACGAAACGATCGGAAACCCAAATCAACATCAACAACTCAAACAACACAATATAAAACAAAACATTAATTTACAAGTACAGTTCAAAATGTTTGGAAGATAGATTGGAACAAAAGACAAGATGATTAAACAGAGTAGAGAGATGGGTAAGCTTAGATAAATCGCGGACAACTTTAACCGGGTCAACCGTGACTTAATGGATAAGATCAAATGTGGATTTTCTGGGGTAAATCTACCTTCGATCTCAAGAGATAGAGTTTGGAATAACAAAAGATATTAGAATCTAAACCAAGGATAAATATAAATCTCTGGTTAATCGATGCTGATTGTAAAGGATTTTCACCCCTTTACAAGAAAATTAGAATATTGGCAAGACCGCCAATTTACTATAAAGATCATTCGAAGTGGAGTTATGTGATACTCCAAAATAAAAAGAAGATGAATAGTGAGGGACAAGAATGAATTTTGGAACCGTAGGGAACATTCCAAAAATTCAAAGGAAATTCGAATCAAGAGGAAATGATTCAAACTCGAACGAAAGTGATTCTGTAAATAAATCTACTCCATATGCTGAGTTTTGCCTCAAAGCCAAAGCTCTGATACCAACTGTAACGACCCGATATTTTCAACCATTCGCATCCATTATAAGTGTATAGGTAGACACTCATGCCGGAGTTGAATTGCTCAAAATACCGCGTTGTAAATAAAATTTGGCAAACCTCAGAATATACAGTAAATAAATATAATCACAGATCACAGACACAGAGTAAAATAATGCAGCGGAAGTAAAAGAAATAGTAGTTCATGAAGCTACTATATAAATATATCAGAGTTACATAAGATACAACAGAAGAAATAGGGTACAACAAAAGTCTCAATAAAATAACCAAGTACAAGCTGAGTAGAACAACGGAACTGAAATAGATAGGACATGACAAGCAGATAATCTCCAGCGATTCAAATCTCCAAGAGAGTGGAAATCCAAATCTGTGAATAACTCAGGCTGACCCGAGCGTAAAGCAAAACACAAAACACTCGAGTCAGGACAATATATACTTATATAATGTAAACCAACTCAAGTGAACTGTAATAAAGGTACAAGTAACTTAGAAGATGCTTGGGACCGCCCATCCTCTAAGGATCCGTTAAACTATCTACTATGTAGTAATATTCGATATTATAATAGTGTCTAAATAAGTAAAGTATAATCATATAGAAAATAGCGTTAAGGGGATGGAGAACCTTAACGCGGTCGGATCTTAAAATCATAATCGTAGTAAAGCTCGATATGGTAGGTGACACGGCACAACTAGGCAATGCCAGGGTAGATATACCAATTACGCACACGGACTGATGGATACTCATAGCAGCCACTACCGTTCCACCTCGAACAACACTCCCAAATCGGAGGATGGCCATCTAATCAATCACAAGTAAGAGTATAATATCGAAGAAATGTGTCCGAGAAGAGGTGCTACCTCACTGGTCCGAGATCGCTCCTGTTTTAGCCATCTTATGCCAACTCACGGGAGTTGGGTCTACGTAACATACCTTAAGAACGTCGCCACCATCCTACTTCATTCTGGAATCTCCACCGCGTACACAGTTGCCAAAGTGGTTTTCGGTAAGACAGAGAGTATGTCCATATCCGATCCCGGTCTCTTTAACAACCCAACGTTATTATAACCCGTGGTTATAACTTTTAAAAACAATACTTTACTTCAAAATAAAATATCATTTCAAACCATATCTTTATCAAAATAAAGATTAAATCAATTCCAAACCATTTCCATATATTTAAATTTTCATATAATTTCAAAACTTCATTTCAAATCATTTTAATATAATAAAATATCATATCCTTACAAAACTTCATTTCAAATCATTTTAATAAAATAAAATATCCTATCAGTTCAAATCCAAATATTCAACTTTAAATACCTTTTAAATTCAAAGATATCGTTCATTTACTATCATTTCAAATCACCTTTAAATAGTTTATATTCCAATCAAAATAATTCATTTAAACCTTTTAAAAGTGTAATTATTATATTTTCAAATCAAGTATTCAATTTCCAAAGTTTCAAACCATTCTGAGTTCGTTTACTAAGTCAAAAACCCTAATTATTAAAATTTCAGCATTTCACAGCATTTAAAAACAACTGCTATAAGTTATATTTGAAAACATTTTTAATTCAGCAAAGACAGCACTTAAAACTGCTGTTAAAACTCAGTTTTAGTTGAATTATAGTTCAAAACAGAAAAGACAGCATTTCAGAAGTGCTGCGGTAGTTCAGATTTCAAAACAAGGGTTAAATTTGATTTCAGCAAAGACTGCAGACCATTATAGCATTTCCAGAGCATGCTATAATAGGCCTGAGTTCTATATTAGCCTATAAGTTCCACTACAGCAACTACAGCATTTCAGAAATGCTGTAATAGCTCTTTATACATATTTTTAGTTCAAAACAGAATCTATAGCATTTCTGAATGCTATTAAAAGTAGATTTCAGGTGTTAGTGTATTTCCAGCAATTAAATAACTTCAATTTAAAACACATAAACATTTTAAAAATCATATTTTAACGTTTAAAATGTTCATTTACATATCATTTAACATATATCTTTTTCATAATAAATTTCTTATAATAAAATCCAATTTTCAACAATTTACTTAATAAGTTTAAGTGT
This sequence comes from Allium fistulosum, assembly GCA_030737815.1. Taxonomy (NCBI): domain Eukaryota; kingdom Viridiplantae; phylum Streptophyta; class Magnoliopsida; order Asparagales; family Amaryllidaceae; genus Allium; species Allium fistulosum. The sequence continues at coordinate 16,935,039 of JASFAW010000014.1, forward strand.
AAAAGTTACAATTCTTCACATTTCAACAAATAGACTTAACACTTCAAATTTAAATTACCATTTCACAATTTAACAAAATTTCCATTTTTATTTAATTAACTTAAACCTTTAATTAAAACCAAATTTCAGATTTCCTAGTCAAGTTATATTTTAAAAGATCACTTTTAAACATTCATTTATTTAACCACTTAAATTCATAGAAAAATCAATAATACTTTAATAAATCACTTAAATTCAAATTTAATCAAATTATCATATTTACCATTTCCAAATAAAATTTAATATCCATTTTATTTATATAACTTAAATATCATTTTTAACCAAAATTCCAAATTTCCAACTTAAGTTATATTTCCAAAAATCCAGTTAAACCATTCATTAATTACATTTTTAACACATAGAAAAAAAATCATAATTTCTTTATTTTAAAACATTTCAAAATCTATTTAAATCAAATTTCATAAATTTATAATTTTTAAAATACTTAAAAATATCCAAAACACTTTATAAAATAACCACGGGCCTGTATATAATTTTCTAACCTAGGTCAAGTGATACGGATATGTATCATTTCGATCCGCAGTTTAAAAAGAAAAATCCGGGTTCTATCATTTCAAACCCGCAATCCCAAGTTAAAATAAATTAAATAAAAACCATTCAGGCCTATCATTTCAGCCCATAACGATTTTTCCCTATTCTAAAGTCCGTTCGGGTATGTATCATTTCAACCCATAGTGATTCTAATCTACATGGAACTTGCAATGGTGATAACTGATATAAATAACAGAATAACATTAAATAACAGTAACATATGATATAACAGGTGTAATAATAGGTGTGAACATCATATGATAATAATATAAGCATATATAACATGATAATATATTTCTACAGATTCGCAGGGTGTCAATTTACTAGTTATATAGGTACATATTGTCTGGTGAGAATAACTCACTGTTTTGTGCTGGAGAAACGACGACGACTGCACGAATGGGATCCAAACAAGCACGATAACACGAATATGATTTGATATGGGAGAGCCAAAGATAAATTCCCTTGTCACATTCAAACAAAACAAATACAGACAACATGAGTTTTTAACTCAAAATTCAATAAAACAATGTTAGAAATGAATGCATGAACCAAAGCCAAAGTGATTGCACATGCTTTCTACCATCTATGCTTCAGCTCCAGATCTGAAATGCATGGCTAAGGGGTGGGTTTGGATCTGGTTTTGGGTTCCATAGGGTTGGCCAAACATGTATGGTGATGGTGCAAAGATATGTGAGCATGAACTACAACACAAAGGCAAACTACATGGTTTCTAAGCCACATAAGGTCACGGCTAAGGCAATACAAGTCATGGTCAGGTCTGTAGTGGGTTAGGTACAGGTGTGGCAGTGGTGTCAGGGTCCACTATGGCAGGTGGTGGTGATGTAGGTGGCGGCCAAGGAGGAGTTGGAGGTGGTGGTGATGTATGGTGCTCGACTAGGAAGATATAGGTGAAGTTTGCTCATTTTTGTGTGGATCAACATCATGGGAGGCCACGGCTTGGGCTTGGGGTTGGGCTGGAGGAGGTAGTGATAGGTTCAGGTGGTGGTGGAGGAAGCCAAGGTGCTGGAGTTGAGAGGAGCCGAGCCTAAAAGGAGAAGAGAGCAAGTGCAAAATCAACAAAACAAGTAGAAAACAATGGAAAAGAAAGGGAATTTTACCAAATCTTTGAACAAGGGAGAGGCCGACATTTTTTTTTTCAAGTTAGAGGTGAGAATTCACGTGAAAAATGAGGAAGATGTTGCTGGAAAAGAAAAGAAAAGCACGGCAAAAAAAATCATTAAGGTGGAGGTTGAGAAAATGAAAGGTCGGAAGATTAAAGGACCTTAAGCAACTAAAGAGACATAAACTTTTCAAATTTCCATTATATATTTATGTATATTTATAAATATGAAAATAGCTGAAATTAAAGATAAATAAACTCAGAAATAAAGTAAATAAGAAAAATAAATAAATAAATTTTATATTAATTAAATTAAATGAAGAAAAATAACACTATATACAAACTAGGTTAAATAAACTGAAACAAATTCAAATAATCTTTGGAAAAATCTATTCTAATCTAAATACATGTAAAGTGAATATTAATAAAGTAAAACAAAGAAAATAAAGTGAATGTATAAAATAAATAAATAAATTTTAATTATATATAGTTAAATTAAGAAAATAGCAAAGAAAATAGAAATTAGGCTTTAAAATTACAAAATAAATTCAACAAGCTTTGGAAAATTTTTATAATCACTTTAAAATTATTAAAAGACAAAATTATACATAAAATAAAATATTAACATATATTAGAACAAAATATGACAAATAAAATAAAATTTATTAAATTTAAAATAACAAAATTGCAAAATAAACAATTTATACTCAAAATTGAAATGTACATATCTTTTACATTTTAACTCCGTTTTCAACGAAACGAAAAGCAGTATTCATGTTATTAAATCTATTGTCATAATAAAAGATAAAAATTATAATTTCAAACTATTTAAAATTTAAATTTAAAAGTCAAAGTTTGACTATTTGACCAAAATTCACATTTTCTAGAAATATTAAATTTAGTCATATTTGGAATTCAAATCCACATCAAAATCAAAGTTTATACTTAAAATAACAAAATTTATTCTTTTTCATAAATAAAGCTTTTAAATCTGGAAATCAATTTAAAAATAATTGTAAAATACAGGGTTGTTACAATCTTTCTCCACTTCTGTAACATCCCATATTTAGAAGCCAAAAGCTAAGCGCTACAAATGCTACAGTCATCTTTAGTATTAACTTCTGGCGACTAAATATGGCTACGTTAATGATATCTATAATATCAAAAGCACTTGAATATAAAACAAATCACAGAATTCAAAACAACATTTTCCATTACATTTCAAAACATGTTCCATATTCATATTACATAATCCCAAAATCATTCCTTAGGCAATGATAAAATATACTTATTGCAAAATACGCCAAGAGCAACATATGAACATGCCCCCTTGGATGATCCGAGTCATAACTAACTTAATACACAGTGGAACTAAATAACAAAACAAAATCTGCAGCTCCTAAATTGCTATCCGTTAGCCTCCTGGTCGCCTCCGGTAGCTTTATCCATCATCCTACTAAAACCTCAAAGAACCTCAACCCTCAGCCTACTCAAAACAATTTTGAGCACCCGAGAGTTTAAGAGGAAAACATAAACTTCGTGTTAGACATAAAGCCTAGAGTGAATAATACTATACATCCCAGTTATTAATGTTAAGTGAGACCACACCGCATAGCGGAATGGGTTTCCCCTCATTAACATCCATTTAAAACATATCTTTTGCAAATATTTTCTTGCAAGAAAAACTGGTTAAATACTGTAAAGCATCATTATGTAAACATACATATCAGGTAATAAAAACTATTTGTTCAAATACTTTAGTTCTATTTGGCTGACTATTATCCTTTGGCTGACTCGGGCCTACCAGACAGTATAAACAAAATAATCTAACATCTGTTAGACATTCCACATCTGGATGGTCTGTTCTTAACTATATGTTAAATACTTCTCTTCTGGATGGTCAGTCCCTAACTTAATCTTCTCTCAGGGTTACTTGATCCTAATAGTTTTGCGGGCTCACCAATAACCTATCTGTGTACAAATATATATTACTTCTGTGTGTAATCATAATTTCAGTCTTACCTATGACAAAACCCTACATACTAGAATTTTGTACAAATATTAGCTAGGCCAATAGAAAATATATAGCATGACCCTATACCAGTCTCATATGGTATTCTAATATTTGAGTCAGTTTCACTTGGTGATCCCTTCCTATAATTTTCCTTGAAAACCCTTTCAAAATGATTTAAAATATTTAAATCAAACTCACATAAGGAAAATACATATACTCTATGCTTTACTCAAAATCACCTTGCTATATTATATATATATGATGTACTCAAATCTTAGTTGATGAAAACATTTAAACACTTGGAAGTCCCCCTTTCGATTCTACTGAAAGTACCCCTTTCTAAACCAATGAAAGCATCTCTTTCGAAACTAAGAAAAACCCTTTATTTATCTAGGCTGAAAAGCCAAAACCTTCCTTTCGAATCCATTCTCAAAACCCTTTCGAAACCTTTGAAAACCTTCCTTTCAAAAGCTTTAAAATCTTAGACATCATATCTTAAAACACTTCAAAACACTGCCTTTAGAAACCCTTGGAAAAACCTTCCCTTTCAACCCTTTCGAAACCATCTGAAAACATACCTTTCGACTCCTTTGTAACCCATAGGGAACCACCCATTCGAAACTATATTTAAAACATTTCAAAAGCATCAAACCTTTAGAGACTCAAAACTTTCGAAAGCACTTGGGTTCAATTTAAAACATGTTGAAAAACACCTTTCGAAACCATTTAAACCTTCTCTTTTGAAACCATTGGGTTATACTTCAACATAACAAAAGGGTCTATAAAACCATTTAAGTCGAAAGCATACCTTTCGAAAAGATTCCTAAGTAAAGAAGTGATGATGTCAAAACCACCCTTCCGAAAGCATTGGAGAAGTGGCTAATTTTAAAAAGTAACGTATACCTTCCGAAACCATTACTTCGAAAGGTAGAAAGGCGGCAGCAAGGTATTTTGACCCCTTCGAAATCATTACTTAAAATAAAAGAGCGCAATCCATTTGAAACCTTTCCTTTAAAAATATTTGACCCATTTGATGGCCAACTGAGTCGAAAGCTAACCTTTCAAAAGAAAAGCAGGCGTTACTTCAATTTTAAAACAAAGCATACACCAAACCCTTCGGAACCCAGTGTTTCGACTGCCTACCTTCTGCCTCTATCCAATACGCTACGTACCAAGTAACTTGATACCATGCACATTGGTTTCGAAAGCATGGTGGCGTAACGTCCTATTCGGAACCCCTGTGCCAAAAGTAGCAGAACATGCTAAAAACATGTTATTTTTGTTTTTAACTTAAAAGAGAACTTTTCAACTAACCTGCTATTGTTTATCAAATTTTCATTGGTTACTAAATATCTTTTCCAAAAGTGCTGCCAATATTTTCAGAAATAAATGATGATTTTATTTTACAAATTACCATTTCTCCTTAATTAAATATATAAAATATTTAAGTCCCATACCTTAAATAATTTTATATATTCATCAAAGCACTTAGAAAATTCTATAAAAATTCCAGAAAATCAATTTTAATATGTTTTCTTACATATATAAATTTTAGACCCAAATAATTATTTATCTTGCCGTAAACAATTTAACACCCAAATACATTTTCTTCACTAAAAGATTAATATAAAATCCACATTAATTCAGAAAATTATGAAAATTGAAACCTATTTCTAAAATATCATTTCTAATGTACATTTAAATTTGCAAGGCATTTGGATGTCATTTTATAGTGCTTTCATATCAAAACATATCATAAAATCAATATGAATATTCGTAATTCATCAACAAGCATATATAAACATTTAGTCATCCGAAACATGGCATTATCATGCAAAAATACTTCAGATTATCCTCAAAACTGAAAACCATAAGAAAAGTGAGATGCAGCGATTATTCACCTTAGCTTGAGATGAAGGATTTGAGATTTTTTCTTGATTAAGTTGATTTAATTCTTCTCTTGAATCTTTGCTTTTATCTTCTTCCTCTTGTTTATGGTGGTCGGCCTTAGAATGTTTTTTTGTAACGACCCGATATTTTCAACCATTCGCATCCATTATAAGTGTATAGGTAGACACTCATGCCGGAGTTGAATTGCTCAAAATACCGCGTTGTAATTAAAATTTGGCAAATCTCAGAATATATAGTAAATAAATATATATATAATCACAGATCACAGACACAGAGTAAAATAATGCAGCGGAAGTAAAAGAAATAGTAGTTCATGAAGCTACTATCTAAATATGTCAGAGTTACATAAGATACAACAGAAGAAATAGAGTACAACAAAAGTCTCAATAAAATAACCAAGTACAAGCTGAGTAGGACAACGGAACTGAAATAGATAGGACATGACAAGCAGATAATCTCCAGCGATTCAAATCTCCAAGCGAGTGGAAATCCAAATCTGTGAATAACTCAGGCTGACCCGAGCGTAAAGCAAAACACAAAAACACTCGAGTCAGGACAATATATACTTATATAATGTAAACCAACTCAAGCGAACTGTAATAAGGGTACAAGTAACTTAGAAGATGCTTGGGACCGCCCATCCTCTAAGGATCCGTTAAAATATCTACTATGTAGTAATATTCGCTATTATAATAGTGTCTAAATAAGTAAAGTATAATCATATAGAAAATAGCGTTAAGGGGATGGAGAACCTTAACGCGGTCGGATCTTAAAATCATAATCGTAGTAAAGCTCGATATGGTAGGTGACACGGCACAACTAGGCAATGCCAGGGTAGATATACCAATTACGCACACGGACTGATGGATACGCATAGCAGCCACTACCGTTCCACCTCGAACAACAATCCCAAATCGGAGGATGGCCATCTAATCAATCACAAGTAAGAGTATAATATCGAAGAAATGTGTCCGAGAAGAGGTGCTACCTCACTGGTCCGAGATCGCTCCTGTTTTAGCCACCTTATGCCAACTCACGGGAGTTGGGTCCACGTAACATACCTTAAGAACGTCGCCACCATCCTACTTCATTCTGGAATCTCCACCGCGTACACGGTTGTCAAAGTGGTTTTCGGTATCGACAGAGAGTATGTCCATATCAGATCCCGGTCTCTTTGCCAACCAATCGTTATTATAACCCGTGGTTATAACTTTTAAAAATAGTTTATGTTTCAAATCAAAATACATCCTTTAAACCATTTCAAAATCATATCATTTATTTCAAACTAATACATACTTTCAAACCCAAAACATATCTATTCAAAACCAATTCAAAAATATATCATTTCCATTTCAAAACCAATTCAATAATATATCATTTCAATAAAACCCAAATTTCAAAATCACTGAATATTTCCTTTAATTTATTAAACTTGAAATCTTCCTTTAAATTATCATAGCATTTTGGTATTGTAACCTTAAGGAATCATTGCATTTTTGGAATGTAAAACTTCCCAATTTAACATTTTATATAATCAAAGTATTTATATACTTACAAATTTTTAACATGGTCATTTTATCATAGCCTTATAGTTAAATAAACTTTGTTACTGTAATATCCAATTTAATGCTAAAATTCTTATGTTAAGTTAAGAGTACCTTATTAACTTACATTATCATTACAATAAAGAAACTTTATCATTTTAGTCATTAAAATATGTCATTTACATTAATTAAAACTTACATATTAAATGTACTTTTTAACTTACATTCCTATTACAGTAAAGAGCATTTATCATTTAATCAATATTACACTAATTAAACTTACATTATCGAATGTACGTTTTAATTTACGTTTTATTACAAAAGGGGCATTTATTATTTTAAATCAATATTACACAAATTAAGACTTACATGTTTCTTTCATTAATTAAGACTTTACATGTTTCTTTCAGTAGGTAAAACTTTACATATTTCTTTCATTAATTAGAACTTTACACATTTCTTTCATAAATTAAACTTTACACATTTCTTTCATTAATTAGAATTTTACACGTTTCTTTCACAATAAATTTCTTATAATTAAATACAATTTTCAACAATTTACTTAATAAGTTTAAGTGTAAAAGTTCCAATTCTTCACATTTCAACAAATAGACTTAACACTTCAAATTTAAATTACCATTTCACAATTTAACAAAATTTCCAATTTTATTTAATTAACTTAAACCTTTAATTAAAACCAAATTTCACATTTCTAGTCAAGTTATATTTTAAAAGATCACTTTTAAACATTCATTTATTTAACCACTTAAATTCATAGAAAAATCAATAATACTTAATAATCACTTAAATTCAAATTTAATCAAATTATCATATTTACCATTTCCAAATAAAATTTAATATCCATTTTATTTATATAACTTAAATATCATTTTTAACCAAAATTCCAAATTTCCAACTTAAGTTATATTTCAAAAATCCAGTTAAACCATTCATTAATTACATTTTTAACACATAGAAAAATCATAATTTCTTTAATTCAAAATATTTCAAAATCTGTTTAAATCAAATTTCATAAATTTATATTTTTAAAATACTTAAAAATATTCAAAACACTTTATAAAATAACCACGGGCCTGTATATAATTTTCTAACCTAGGTCAAGTGATACGGATATGTATCATTTCAATCCGCAGTTAAAAAAGAAAAATCCGGGTTCTATCATTTCAAACCCGCAATCCCAAGTTAAAATAATTTAAATAAAAATCATTCAGGCCTATCATTTCAGCCCATAACGATTTTTCCCTATTCTAAAGTCCGTTCGGGTATGTATCATTTCAACCCATAGTGATTCTAATCTATAGGGAACTTGCAATGGTGATAACAGATATAAATAACAGAATAACATTAAATAATAGTAACATATGATATAAAAAGTGTAATAACAGGTGTGAACATCATATGATAATAATATAAACATATATAACATGATGATATACATTACAGATTCAAATGGTGTCGGTTTATCAGTTATAGAGGTACATATTGTCTGGTGATAATAACTCACCTGTTTGTGCTGGAGATATCAAAACCAATGACACAATGGAACAAAAGCACGATGACAAGACTACGGACTTGAGTGGAGAGCAAGATCCAAAGCTACAACTCTTGTATTACAACCCAAAACATACATAAAAACAAACACAATTTCAACGCACTTGAAATGGAATAACTTTTAAACGAAAATAGATTTGAATGTCAAATCTTTTGCCTTGCTTTCTCTATCCTTTTGCATGGCCTAGGGAATGTTTTGGTTCAGGTTTGGACATGGTTTAGGTCTGGTTTGGACCAAGGGATGCACGACTACAAGCTAGAGATGATGGGGAAGTTACAACATAGGCATGTGAAGAGTTTTATGCAATATGGTGGAGTTTTGGTTCATCTTTGGCTCGGTCTACAAGGTCCTAGGCTTGGCCATGACTTGCTACAGGTCTGGACAGAGGAGATGGTGATGTGTAGTGGTGGTAGCAAGGTGGTGGTGGTGGGTAGAGGTGGTGTCCAAGGTGGTGGGCGAAGGTATGTTGCAACTAGTGGTGGCTATGCATTGTTTTAAGGGATTTGTGCAAGGTTTTGTGTGGTTTTTAGTCAAAAGGAGTGCATGGCCTGTCATGGTCAGAGGAGGAGGGGGTTTGGTCGTGGATGGTGTGGGGAAGGAAGTGGTGGTGGTCAGTGGAGGAGATGGTGGAGGTGTTAGGCCAAGCAAAGCAAGAGAAACATGGCAAAAATCATTGAAAATGAAGAGAAAAGAAGAAAAAGAAGGAGAGGCCATTACCTATTTTTGGATGAAGCCATGAGAAATGAGGAGCTGATTTGTTTTCACGTGAAAGGATGAGAAACAAAAAGTGGCGGCTACACTAGGGTTTTAGATGGCTAGGGCAAAATTTGAGTAGTTAAAGAAAATGAAGGGTTTGGACAAAAAAGGGCTTAAGTTTCAAAGTGTTTTACAACCTTTCATATTTCTTTTCTTTTTAATCTTTATATAAACAAAAATATTCAGAAAACTAATTTACAAACCGAAATCAATTATAAATATGAGAAAACAAATAATAAATTTTGGAAAAATATAAAAAGAATGAAGAAAATTACTTAAAAATACCAAACAATGTTCAAAAATTATAAATAAATCACTGTCAGTCTTGAAAAACTATACACTTCATTATAAAAATATTATGAAGTGAAAATTTGAATTAAAATAATTTATTTATCATTTTCAAAATAAAATAGATAATTAAATTGGAGAAAATAGAAAAGGATTAAAGAAAAATGTTTAAAATTTACAAACAGGGCATGGAAATTTGCAAGAAAAATACTACTAACTCTGGAAAATTTCCTACCTTACTTTAAAAATATTTAAAAGCCAAAATATATTTTATATAACATAAATGTACAAATTAGAATAAAATATATCAAATAAAAATGTCATTTATATAAAATTTTAAAATAAAGAATGTTGCTGAATAACCCAATATACACACAATATTGAAAATAGTATAACTTTTGCACTTTAAATCCGTTTGCAACGAAACGAAAAGCAGTATTCAAGTTATTAAATCTATTTTTATAATAAAAGATAAAATTCATAAATTTCAAACTTTTAAATTTTCAAGTTAAAAGTCGAAGTTTGACTATTTGACCAAATTCACATTTTCTGGAAATATTAAATTTAGTCATATTTGGAATTCAAATCCACATACAAAATCAAAGTTTTTTATATTTACAATAACAACATTTATTCTTTTCATAAATAAAGCTCTTAAATTTGGAAAAATCAAATTAAAATTAATTGTAAAATACAGGGTTGTTACACTCTCCCCCACTCAAAACTTTTCGTCCCCGAAAAGGAACGAGGTACGGGAAAGCACCTAAAAAGATAGAATGAATAGAATTAAGACAAGATGATAAGAATATTGGAATTACACCTGATAACTATTGTTATAGGCAAGTTTAACAAGTTGGAGGTGATCAAATCAAGAACACAAACACGAAAAAGATCCTCTAGAGTCTGAATCACCCCTTTCACTTGACCGACGGTCTATGAATGGAAAAACAGTGTTCAGATCCAGATGAGTAACAAAGATTTCAAAGATTATAAAATGATGTCTAAACAGACTGGTATAAGCAATAGCCTTCCCATTCTGTAACAAGATAAGAGAAATAAGGACAACCAAAAGATAGTTTGAAAAAAAACAAAATAAGATAATAAATGTGAAACAATAACGCTTTGAAATCATAACAAATTAGAGATGTTTATCATTTGGAAATCATACTACTAAAATCATAACACTTTGGAAATGTAATTCTAAAAAAAAACATAATACTTAGAAAATCATAACACCTTTTAAAATAATCTTTATTTAAACCATTTTAATTCAAGGTCAAATAATATTCATTTTAAAGTTGTAACATTTCTAAGTTCATTCAATTATAAAACTTCCAAAACATTGTATTTTCAAAACAGCAGCACTTATAAAATGCTACAGTATATATATTAATATTTAAAATCAGTTTTATTCTAGAATATTCATTTGGATATCATTTAACTTATGACTTATTAAAACAAACTTTTATGAATGGAATATCCAAATTAAACTATACTTCGTTTATTAAGTCTAAAGCTCACTATTTTACTTAGCTCTTCATTTAACAAATAACCTAACACTTTATTTAAAATGCCCATTTCATAAATAGATATTCCTTCAATAAGTTACACTTAAAATTTCCATTTGAAAACCAAATTCTCAATTATCAAATTTAGTGATGTTAAAATACATTATAACTATCATAATTATCCATTTTTCAAGACATATCAATTTCATAAATAAAATATTTATCATAGAAAATATAACAATCAAATTTCTTTACACATTTATTCATTTAGACATCAATTAAACTATGAATTCAAGTTAAATAAACTTTATTACAAAATGTCCAATTCCAATGTATTTTATTTTATCTATTCAAAGATACATTATTTATTATACAACATATTCATTTCAGGAAATAACCATTATTAAAATTCCTAGGTTAGACTTAAGGTTCCATATTAAATCAAATTTGATTATCAAGTTATTTAAATAAAATCTCTTTAAATTCCTTTTTCACTATTTACCTCTGTAAATCTTTTATAACTAAAATTTATTATAACCACTCAAATTTTATTTAAAAAATCCTTTTTATATTGTATATTATCCAATTACATTGTTAACTTCTAAAATTTTTTTAAGGTAAGTTATATTTGAATGCAATTGTATTATACAAATAAAACTTTCCAATTCAATTATCTCAAGTTTGAATCATTTATTCAAAAATTTTAATTTTTCTTTTTATAACTGAAATTATTCTTTAAGATGAAATTTAAGAATTAATTTTCCGGTTTCCTTCAAACCAGTTAGAGATAAATAAATATATGTACATAATATGTCAAATCAATTTAAATCATATATCTATATATATTATAAATCAAATCATATTTAGAAATTCAAATAAATTAAATCTTTCAAAACAAAGCTGTAGTAAGACTACAGAACGGTCTCTTCAGTTCAAAACTCGAAAATGAACGTCGATGATGCTGCAGTCATCACCGAAATTATTTTCCAGCGACAAAGAGAAGAGCACTTAATTTTTAAACTTTAAAATCCTTTAGAGACAAATTTTTTTTATTCAAAAATACTTTAAATTATATCCTTTTAAAAAATTTAAACACAAGGTTTGAAATCCATCGGAAACTTGAATTCTCAAATTCTTGATTCAAATTCATTTCAGTTCCCAAATCAATTTATAAACAACTATTTATAAATTCATTTGTAGAACAATAAATGATAAATCAAGTATTATCATTTCAAATTATCAATTTAAATCAATTTATTAAGTTCCATAAATTTACTTATATAACAAAATTTTATTTCATTAACCAAATTTAAAATAATATCGTGTCAGTTTGTTCTGTTAAAGTGTTTTAGAAATCCTATCGATAGCGTTGATCAGACGAATCGATCGGAAATCCAAATCAACATCAACAACTCAAACAACACCATATATAAAACAAAACATAGATTTACAAGTACAATTCAAAATGTTTGGAGATAGTTTAGAAACAAAAGACAAGATGGTTAAACAGAGTCGAGAGATGGGTAAGCTTAGGTAAATCGTGGACAACCTTAACCGGGTCAACCGTGACTTAAAGAATAAGATCGATGTGGATTTTTCTGGGATAAATCTACGTTCGATCTCAAGAGATAGAGTTTGGAATATTAAAAGATATTAGCATCTAAACCAAGGATAGTTAAAATCTCTGGTGAATCGATGCTGACTATAAAGGATTTTCACCCCTTTACAAGAAAATTAGAATATTGGCGAGATCGCCAATTCACTATAAAGATCATTCGAAGTGGAGTTATGGGATACTCCAAAATCAAAAGAAGATGAATAGTGAGGGACAAGAATGAATTTTGGAACCGCAGGAAACGTTCCAAAATTCAAAGGAAATCGAATCAAAAGGAAGAGATTCAAACTCGAACGAAAGTGATTCTGTAAATAAATTTACCATACATTCTAAGTTTTGCCTCAAAGCCAAAGCTCTGATACCAACTGTAACAACCCGATATTTTCAACCATTCGCATCCATTATAAGTGTATAGGTAGACACTCATGCCGGAGTTGAATTGCTCAAAATACCGCGTTGTAATTAAAATTTGGCAAATCTCAGAATATATAGTAAATAAATATATATATAATCACAGATCACAGACACAGAGTAAAATAATGCAGCGGAAGTAAAAGAAATAGTAGTTCATGAAGCTACTATCTAAATATGTCAGAGTTACATAAGATACAACAGAAGAAATAGAGTACAACAAAAGTCTCAATAAAATAACCAAGTACAAGCTGAGTAGGACAACGGAACTGAAATAGATAGGACATGACAAGCAGATAATCTCCAGCGATTCAAATCTCCAAGCGAGTGGAAATCCAAATCTGTGAATAACTCAGGCTGACCCGAGCGTAAAGCAAAACACAAAAACACTCGAGTCAGGACAATATATACTTATATAATGTAAACCAACTCAAGCGAACTGTAATAAGGGTACAAGTAACTTAGAAGATGCTTGGGACCGCCCATCCTCTAAGGATCCGTTAAAATATCTACTATGTAGTAATATTCGCTATTATAATAGTGTCTAAATAAGTAAAGTATAATCATATAGAAAATAGCGTTAAGGGGATGGAGAACCTTAACGCGGTCGGATCTTAAAATCATAATCGTAGTAAAGCTCGATATGGTAGGTGACACGGCACAACTAGGCAATGCCAGGGTAGATATACCAATTACGCACACGGACTGATGGATACGCATAGCAGCCACTACCGTTCCACCTCGAACAACAATCCCAAATCGGAGGATGGCCATCTAATCAATCACAAGTAAGAGTATAATATCGAAGAAATGTGTCCGAGAAGAGGTGCTACCTCACTGGTCCGAGATCGCTCCTGTTTTAGCCACCTTATGCCAACTCACGGGAGTTGGGTCCACGTAACATACCTTAAGAACGTCGCCACCATCCTACTTCATTCTGGAATCTCCACCGCGTACACGGTTGTCAAAGTGGTTTTCGGTATCGACAGAGAGTATGTCCATATCCGATCCCGGTCTCTTTGCCAACCAATCGTTATTATAACCCGTGGTTATAACTTTTAAAAATAGTTTATGTTTCAAATCAAAATACATCCTTTAAACCATTTCAAAATCATATCATTTATTTCAAACTAATACATACTTTCAAACCCAAAACATATCTATTCAAAACCAATTCAAAAATATATCATTTCCATTTCAAAACCAATTCAATAATATATCATTTCAATAAAACCCAAATTTCAAAATCACTGAATATTTCCTTTAATTTATTAAACTTGAAATCTTCCTTTAAATTATCATAGCATTTTGGTATTGTAACCTTAAGGAATCATAGCATTTTTGGAATGTAATACTTCCCAATTTAACATTTTATATAATCAAAGTATTTATATACTTACAAATATTTAACATGGTCATTTTATCATAGCCTTATAGTTAAATAAACTTTGTTACTGTAATATCCAATTTAATGCTAAAATTCTTATGTTAAGTTAAGAGTACCTTATTAACTTACATTATCATTACAATAAAGAAACTTTATCATTTTAGTCATTAAAATATGTCATTTACATTAATTAAAACTTACATATTAAATGTACTTTTTAACTTACATTCCTATTATAGTAAAGAGCATTTATCATTTAATCAATATTACACTAATTAAACTTACATTATCGAATGTACGTTTTAATTTACGTTTTATTACAAAAGGGGCATTTATTATTTTAAATCAATATTTCACAAATTAAGACTTACATGTTTCTTTCATTAATTAAGACTTTACATGTTTCTTTCAGTAGGTAAAACTTTACATATTTCTTTCATTAATTAGAACTTTACACGTTTCTTTCATAAATTAAACTTTACATATTTCTTTCATTAATTAGAACTTTACACGTTTCTTTCACAATAAATTTCTTATAATTAAATCCAACTTTCAACAATTTACTTAATAAGTTTAAGTGTAAAAGTTCCAATTCTTCACATTTCAACAAATAGACTTAACACTTCAAATTTAAATTACCATTTCACAATTTAACAAAATTTCCAATTTTATTTAATTAACTTAAACCTTTAATTAAAACCAAATTTCACATTTCCTAGTCAAGTTATATTTTAAAAGATCACTTTTAAACATTCATTTATTTAACCACTTAAATTCATAGAAAAATCAATAATACTTAATAATCACTTAAATTCAAATTTAATCAAATTATCATATTTACCATTTCCAAATAAAATTTAATATCCATTTTATTTATATAACTTAAATATCATTTTTAACCAAAATTCCAAATTTCCAACTTAAGTTATATTTCAAAAATCCAGTTAAACCATTCATTAATTACATTTTTAACACATAGAAAAATCATAATTTCTTTAATTCAAAATATTTCAAAATCTGTTTAAATCAAATTTCATAAATTTATATTTTTAAAATACTTAAAAATATTCAAAACACTTTATAAAATAACCACGGGCCTGTATATAATTTTCTAACCTAGGTCAAGTGATACGGATATGTATCATTTCAATCCGCAGTTAAAAAAGAAAAATCCGGGTTCTATCATTTCAAACCCGCAATCCCAAGTTAAAATAATTTAAATAAAAATCATTCAGGCCTATCATTTCAGCCCATAACGATTTTTCCCTATTCTAAAGTCCGTTCGGGTATGTATCATTTCAACCCATAGTGATTCTAATCTACAGGGAACTTGCAATGGTGATAACAGATATAAATAACAGAATAACATTAAATAATAGTAACATATGATATAATAAGTGTAATAACAGGTGTGAACATCATATGATAATAATATAAACATATATAACATGATGATATACATTACAGATTCAAATGGTGTCGGTTTATCAGTTATAGAGGTACATATTGTCTGGTGAGAATAACTCACCTGTTTGTGCTGGAGATATCAAAACCAATGACACAATGGAACAAAAGCACGATGACAAGACTACGGACTTGAGTGGAGAGCAAGATCCAAAGCTACAACTCTTGTATTACAACCCAAAACATACATCAAAACAAACACAATTTCAACGCACTTGAAATGGAATAACTTTTAAACGAAAAGAGATTTGAATGTCAAATCTTTTGCCTTGCTTTCTCTATCCTTTTGCATGGCCTAGGGAATGTTTTGGTTCAGGTTTGGACATGGTTTGGGTCTGGTTTGGACCAAGGGATGCACGGCTACAAGCTAGAGATGATGGGGAAGTTACAACATAGGCATGTGAAGAGTTTTATGCAATATGGTGGAGTTTTGGTTCATCTTTGGCTCGGTCTACAAGGTCCTAGGCTTGGACATGACTTGCTACAGATCTGGACAGAGGAGATGGTGATGTGTAGTGGTGGTTGCAAGGTGGTGGTGGCGGGTAGAGGTGGTGTCCAAGGTGGTGGGCGAAGGTATGTTGCAACTAGTGGTGGCTATGCATTGTTTTAAGGGATTTGTGCAAGGTTTTGTGTGGTTTTTAGTCAAAAGGAGTGCATGGCCTGTCATGGTCAGAGGAGGAGGGGGTTTGGTCGTGGATGGTGTGGGGAAGGAAGTGGTGGTGGTCAGTGGAGGAGATGGTGGAGGTGTTAGGCCAAGCAAAGCAAGAGAAACATGGCAAAAATCATTGAAAATGAAGAGAAAAGAAGAAAAAGAAGGAGAGCCCATTACCTATTTTTGGATGAAGCCATGAGAAATGAGAAGCTGATTTGTTTTCACGGGAAAAGATGAGAAACAAAAAGTGGCGGCTACACTAGGGTTTTAGATGGCTAGGGCAAAATTTGAGGAGTTAAAGAAAATGAAGGGTTTGGACAAAAAAGGGCTTAAGTTTCAAAGTGTTTTACAACCTTTCATATTTCTTTTCTTTTTAATCTTTATATAAACAAAAATATTCAGAAAACTAATTTACAAACCGAAATCAATTATAAATATGAGAAAACAAATAATAAATTTTGGAAAAATATAAAAAGAATGAAGAAAATTACTTAAAAATACCAAACAGTGTTCAAAAATTATAAATAAATCACTGTCAGTCTTGAAAAACTATACACTTCATTATAAAAATATTATGAAGTGAAAATTTGAATTAAAATAATTTATTTATCATTTTCAAAATAAAATAGATAATTAAATTGGAGAAAATAGAAAAGGATTAAAGAAAAATGTTTAAAATTTACAAACAGGGCATGGAAATTTGCAAGAAAAATACTACTAACTCTGGAAAAATTCCTACCTTACTTTAAAAATATTTAAAAGCCAAAATATATTTTATATAAAATAAATGTACAAATTAGAATAAAATATATCAAATAAAAATGTCATTTATATAAAATTTTAAAATAAAGAATATTGCTGAATAACCCAATATACACACAATATTGAAAATAGTATAACTTTTGCACTTTAAATCCGTTTGCAACGAAACGAAAAGCAGTATTCAAGTTATTAAATCTATTTTTATAATAAAAGATAAAATTCATAAATTTCAAACTTTTAAATTTTCAAGTTAAAAGTCGAAGTTTGACTATTTGACCAAAATTCACATTTTCTGGAAATATTAAATTTAGTCATATTTGGAATTCAAATCCACATACAAAATCAAAGTTTTTTATATTTACAATAACAACATTTATTCTTTTCATAAATAAAGCTCTTAAATTTGGAAAAATCAAATTAAAATTAATTGTAAAATACAGGGTTGTTACATTTTTCTTGGGAAAATATGAAATGAACGTGTGTTTTGGTGTCCTAAGGGTTTAGTGTATAAGTTTATTATATTTCCCATTTCTCCCTCCCTTATTTCCTAACACGTATTTCCCTCTTAGTTCCTTAGTTCATTGTACATATAGGCACGAATACCCCTTATTAATCACAAATCTTAATCCACTAATCACCTTACATTATTTTATTTTATTTAGCTAATTAGATACCCTTAATAATGTTACTAAAAATATGGGGTGTTCCAAAATCCCCTTTTTAAAGAATTTCATCCTCGAAATTAAGATAAGGTACACAAGAAATCAATCAACAAGGTAAAACATACCATCAAAACAAATCAGGATAAGCATCTCTAATCCCGCTCTCAGTCTCCCTAGTACAGTCTCCTGGTCTCTAACACACTTTCTAAGATGAGAAACATGAAAAACATCGTGGACTCCTGCCAAACTGCTCGATAACTCTATTCTATGTGCGAATTTCCCGATTCTCTTAATAATACGAAAAGGTACAACGAATCTTGGTGCTAACTTTCCCGACTTTCCGAATCTAATCACACCATTCATCAATGAAACCTTAATAAACACATAATCTCTAATAGAGTACTCTAAGTCTTTCCTTTCTTCTATCCGCATACCTTTTCTGCCTAGACTGAGCCTCTTTCATTCTAGCTCGAACCAACTCAATCTTCTCTGTGGCTTCTCTTACTAAACCTGGACCAAGAACTAATCTCTCCCCGGTCTCTAACCAACAAACTAGAGATTTGTATGGCCTTCCATACGAAGCTTCAAATGGTTCCATCCCAATGCTAGTCTGATAAATATTGTTATACGAAAAATCGACTAAATGCAGACGGTCTTCCCATGATCCCTAAAATCCAATACACAAGCTCTTAACAAATCCTCCAAGATCTTGTTAACTCTTTCCGTTTGCCCTTCAGTTTGTGGATGGTAAGCGGTACTCATCTTGAGCTTGGTTCCCTAGGCTTTCTGTAGACTCTTCCAGAATTCACTAGTGAACAAAGAATCTCTATCACTAACAATAGGACTAGGAATTCCATGTAGTCTAACCACATTCTTCATGAACAACTTCGCTAAAATAGGTGTCGTCCTAGCTAACTGGAATGAAATCGGCACTTTTGGACAGTCTATCCGCTATGACCCATATACTTTCATTTCCCCTACTAGATCTTGGCAACTCATCTATAAAGTCCATAGAAATAGAATTCCATTTCCATACCAGAACATCCAATGGCTGAAGAAATCCACTTGGCTTCTGTTGTTCAGCCTTTGCCTGTTGGCAATTCAAGCACTGTTTTATACATAAACCGATATCCCATCTCATACCTTCCTAGAACTCATTTTCATATCCTGATACATCTTAGTTCCTCCTGGATGAATAGTAAACTTCGAACGATGGCATTCCTCCAAAACTACTTTCTTCCCACATTTGGAACACACAACCTTCCTTTCTTTCTCAACCATCCATTCTCGTCAAGACTGAAATCCTTCAAGTCATCGCTATCTGTTCCTTCCCTTAACTTCCTGATCCGTTCAGCTAACATTGGATCCTCCTCCTACTTAGAAGCAATCTTCTCAATCATCACAAGTCGGACTTCTAAACAAGACAACATAACACTTTCTCCACTGGACCCAGCCTTGGACCTCCACTGAACTCTACAAGCTGACAATGCCTCTAAATCCTTCCACTCAGCAATCATCGCCAATACTACATTCTTATGCTTCCTGCTAAATTCATCTACCACCTTATTTCCTTTTCCTGGTGTATAGTCAATCCCAAAATCATAAGCAGCAATAAACTCTAACCATCTTTGCTGTCTCATGTTCAACTCCTTTGGAGAGAATAACTACTTCAACGACTTATGATTCGTATATAGCTCAAATATCTCACCCAAAAGGTAATGCCTCCACACCTTCAAGGCAAATATCACTACAGCTAACTCCAAGTCATGCGTTGGATATCTAACCTCATGTAGTCTAAGCTGTCTAGAAGCATAGGTAATTACTTTACCTCTCTACATCAAAATAGCTCCTAATCCAGTTCCAAATGCATTAGTATAAACAACTAAATCCTGATTCCCCTCCAGAACAACTAATATAAGTGCATGGGTCAATAAGTGTTTAAAGCCTTGGAATACTTCCTCACACTTATTGGTCCACAAAAAATTCACATCCTTTCATGTTAGCTTAGTCATCGGTGCTACTATCCGCGAAAAATCCTTTATAAACCTCCGATAATATGCAACCAATCCAAGGAAACTCTTTATCTTAGTCACTATCTTGGGTCTCTTCCAATTATTCACCGCTTCAATCTTAGTCGGATCTACAATCAACCCTTTCTCTGAGACTACATGACCAAGGAACTTCACTTCCTTTTTCCAAAAATGGCACTTAAAACACTTTGCTTCATCTAATGCATCTTCAGCGTCTCAGACACAACTCTAAGATGAATTTCATGCTCCTTCTCATTATTAGAGTGTATCAGAATATCATCTATGATAACCAACACAAATCTATCCAAGTTCTCTCGGAAAATTCGGTTCATCAAATCCACAGGGAATGCTGGTGCATTATTTAGTCTGAACGGTATAACTACCCATTCGTACGATCCATATCGAGTCATAAACGCCGTCAAACGAATACTGTCCTCCGCTACTCTAAGTTGATGGAATCTCGTTGCCAAATCTAACTGAGAGAATAACTTCGCTCCACTCAACTGATCAAACAAATCGTCAATTCTCGACCATGGATATCGATTCTTTATCGGCCTCCCATTTAAGTTACGTTAATTGATACATAGCCTTAACGATCTGTTCGGCTTCTTAGCAAACACTTTGGTTGCTCCCCAAAGTGAACTACTTGGTTTAATAATACTCTTGCCTTCCTAATCCACCAATTGCATTTTCAGTTCCTTCATCTCTGTAGGTGTCATCCTGCTTGGCGGTCTACACAACGGTTCTGCTCCAGGCACCTAATCAATTTGAAACTCAATGGCTCGTTTCGACGGCAATCCAACTACAGGTTCAAACACAACCATGAATTCTCTAACTATGAAAACTCGATTCAACTCGTCTTCCAACTCCACAACACCCAGCAAAGCATTCACCTCACAACTAGGATTTTCTACATTGTAAACTATCCGATCACTACAGTCAGGGTATCTAAGTGATATTTTCCTATCATGGCAAAATATTCTGGCATCATACTTAACCAATCCATACCCAGTATAATCCCTGACCCAACAAAGTCAAACACATGCAAACAACAAACAAAGGTATGACCTAATAAGTCAAACTCTAAATGGTCACACTTCAGCCCAAGTGTCGCATACCCTCATATCGGATTTACAATCCTTAAGGAAGCAACTAAATATGAGGGTTCTAGGTTAAGATTATCTACCAAACATCGAGATATAAAAGAAAGTGATGACTAGTATCAAACAGAACACTAACAGACATACCGTGAATATGTAGTATGCCTCCTAGAACTACCTTTCTCTTCTCCTGCACTAACGGCCTCGAAGCAGCGGGCTCTAATGCATACACTTGGCCCTTTCCATCATTTGCGGACTCCTGGCATTGATTCTTATAGTGGCCGATTTGATCACATTTAAAGCACCTGATGTTCTTCTTTCCAATCACCTTCTTTCCCTTTCCTTTTCTAGTACGACACTCATGAGCATAATGTCCTTTTTTTCACACTTATAGCAAACCACCTCAAACTTCCCTTTCTTCGCTGCTCCTCCTTTTTGAGCATTCTTCTTGTGGAAAAACATTCTCTTTTGGCCCAGTCCAACCTAGACCTCCTTTTCCTTCTTCTTCTCCAACAAGCTAACATTTCTTCATGTCTTAACTCCATCTCCACTACCACATCATAGGGATCTCTAATGTGCGGTAACATAGCCCTCGCCAACTCTGACTTCGAACCCCTTATAAACTTTTCATTCCTTTTCATCACTATGTCAACAATGGCATACCCATACCGGGCTAACTCCTCGAACCTTCCAGCATAGTCCAGAACAGACATCTCCTCTTGTTCTAGTTCAGCAAACTTTCTAACCAACACAGACTGCAACATTACTAACATGAACCTTTCTTGAAACCTCCTCTTAAACTCTAACCATGTCATAGTCTCTTCATCCACACGAGCAGTTACCGTATTCCACCAAAACAAGGTAGCTCCTTGAAGCTGACTGGAAGCAAGTCTCCTTTTTTGCTCGTCATTAAGCGATAAGTTAGCAAAATTCCTTTAACAGTGTAGCAGTTATTTTTCCACTTCGATAGCATCCTCAGTCCCAATAAAAGGTTTCCCTAAAGCCTACCATAATCTATACTCAAGTTAGCATAATGGTTGACTATCAGAGCTTCCTGAACTCCTCCTCCAGTAGCATTCCCTCCAACAACTCCATCTGCGATTCCAACTTGCATCATGTTCATGAAAAACTGATACATGCCCCTCATATCCACTTGTGGGACCCCATCACCAACATTCTCACCTTGAGCCTAACCTTGACCTCTTCTAGCATTCGGTCGGGCATTTCCATTTATGGTGGTGTTATCTCCTCCTAGATTAACTCTGCCTCTTCTTCCGTCCATATCTGTATTCAAACCTCATGAGATACAGAAGAATAGCCTAAGAGAGATAGGATAATAGAGATATAGTGTATACTTATATATAGCAAATATAAGCACGTTACTATAGCTTTATACCATACCCCGATCTTAACTCTAATTCCTAAGGATTATGTTTTCAGAAATCATTTTAGTTAAAGTATTTCATAAACTTTTTCTCTGATACCAAGTTGTAACATCCCTTATCTAGAGGCATAAAGCTAAGCGCTACAAATGTTGTAGTCATCTATAGTATTAACTTGTGGTGACTAAATACAACTATGTTAGTGGTATTTATAATATTAGAAGCACTTGAATATGAAACAAATCACGGAATTCAGAACAACATTTTCCATTACATTTCAAAACACATGTTCCATATTCATATTACATAATCCCAAAATCATTTCTCAGGCAATGATAAAATATACTTATTACAAAATACGCCATGAGCGACATATTAAGATACCCCCTTGGATGATCAGAGTCATAACTAACTTAATACGCAGCAGAAATAATTAACAAAATAAGATCCACAACTCCTAAATAGTTATCCGTTAGCTTCCTGCTTGCCTCCAGCCATCATCCTACTAAAATCAGAATAAACCTCAACCCTCAGCCTACTCAAATCAATTTTAAGCACCCAAGAATTTAAGAGGGAAAACATAAACTTTGAGTCAGACATAAAGCTTGGTGTGAATAATATTATACATCCCAGTTATTAATGTTAAGTGAGACCACGCCGCTTAGCGGGACAGGTTTCCCCTTAGTAACACCTTTTAACACATATTTTTGCAAATCTTTTCCTACAACCAAAACTGGTTAAATACTGTAAAGCATCATTATGTAAATATACATATCAAGTAATATAAGAACTATCCGTTCAAACACTTTAGTTTTTTTGGCTGACTATTAACCATTAGTTGACTCGGGACTACTAGACAATATAAACAAAATAATCTAACAACTGTTAGACACTCCTCTTTTGGACGGTTTGTCCTTATCTATCTGTTTAATACTTCTCTTCTGGGCGGTCTATCCCTAACTTAATCTTCTCCCAGGGTCACATGATCCTAATGGTTTTCCTGGCTCATAAATAACCTATATGTATACAAATATATATTCCCTTCTGTGTGTAATCAGAATTATAGTCTTACTTTTGACAAAGGCCTACACACTGGAATTTTGGAAAAAAAATAACTAGGGCCAATAGCTAATTTAAAGGGCGCGACCCTATACCAATCCCATCTGGTATTCTAATATCTGAGTCATTTTCACTTAGGGATTCCTTCCCAAAATTTTCCCTGAAAACCTTTTCAAATTGATTTAAAACCTTTAAATCAAACTCACATAAGGAAAATACATATACTCTATGGTTTACTCAAAATCACCTTGCCATGTTATATACACACACACACACACACAAATATATATATATATATATGATTTACTCAACCCTTGGTTGATGAAAACATTTAAACACTTGAAAGTCCCCCTTTCGATTCCATTGAAAGTACCCCTTTCACAACCATTGAAAGCATCTCTTTCGAAACTAAGTAAAAACCTTCATTTATCTAGGTCGAAAGGCCAAAATCTTCCTTTCGAAACCATTATAAAACCATTTTGAAACCTTTGAAAACCTTCCTTTCAAAAGCTTTAAAATCATAGACATCATATCTTAAAACACTTCAAACATTGCCTTTAGAATCCCTTGGAATAACTTTCCCATTCAACCCTTTCGAACCATTATAAAATATTACCTTTCGACTCCTTCGAAACCTTTGGGGAACCACCCCTTCGAAACTATATTTAAAACTTTCTAAAGTATCAAACCTTTAGAAACTCAAACCTTTTGAAAGCACTTGAGTTCAATTTAAAACATGTGGAAAAACACCTTTCGAAACCATTTAAACCTTCTCGTTCGAAACCATTAGGTTATACTTCAACATAACCAAAGGGTCTATAAAACCATTATTGACGAAAGCCTACCTTTCGAAAGCATTCCTAAGTAAAGAAGTGATGGTGTCAAAACCACCCTTCTGAAAGCATTGGAGAAGTGGCTAATTTTAAAATGTTAAGTATACCTTCGAAACCATTGACTTTGAAAGGTAGAAAGAGCGCAACCCTTTCGAAACCTTTCCTTTAAAAATATTTGACCTAGTCGAAGGCCAACTAAGTTGAAAGCTAACCTTTCGACTGTAAAGCAGGCGCTACTTCCATTTTAAAACAAAGCATACTCCAACCCCTTCAGAACCCAACGTTTCGACTACATATCTTCCGCCTCTATCCAATATGCAACATACCAAGTAACTTGATACGATGCGCATTGGTTTTGAAAGCATGGTGGCCAAATGTCCAAGTCGGAACCCCTGTGTCGAAAGTAGCGGAACATGCTAAAAACATGTTATTTTTATTTTTAACTTAAAAGAGAAAACTTTCCAACTAACCTGCTATTGTTTGTCAAATTTTATTGGTTGCTAAATATCTTTTCTAAAAGTGTTGCCAATATTTTCAGAAATAAACAATGATTTTATTTTACAAAATATCCTTTCTCCTTAATTAAATATATAAAACATTTAAGTCCCATACCTTAAATAATTTTTATATATTCATCAAAACACTTAGGAAAGTTCTATAAAAATTCTAGAAAATCTATTTTAATATGTTTTCAACATATAAAATTTCAAACCCAAATAATTATTTATCTTGCCATAAATAATTTAATACCCAAATAATCATTTTCTTCACTAGAAAATTAATATAAAATCCACATTAATTCCGAAAATTATGAAAATTGAAACCCATCTCTCAAATATCATTTCTGATCTACTTTTAAATTCGCAAGGCTTTTTGATATCATTTAATAGGGTTTTTATACCAAAACATATAATAAAATCAATATCAATATTCTTAAATCATAAACAAGCATATATAAACATTTAATCATCCAAAAAATGGCATTATCATGAAAAAATACTTAGGATTATCCTTAAAACCGAATAAGAAAAATGAGATGTAGTAATTATTCACCTTAGCTTGAGATTAAGGATTTGAGATTTGATCTTGATTAAGTTGATTTAATTCTTCTCTTGAGTCCCAGCTTTTCTCTTCTGCCTCTTGTTTATAGTGGTCGACCTTGGAATGTTTTTGCTTGAGAAAATATGAAATGAATGTGTATGTTGGTTTCCTAAGGGTTTAGGGTATAAGTTTATTATATTTCTATTTTTCCCTCCCTTATTTCCCAACGCTTATTTCCCTCTTAGTTCTTTAGTTGATTATACATATAGGCACGCCTACCCCTTATTAATCACAAATCTCAATCCACTAATCACCTTACATTATTTTATTTTATTTAGCCAATTAAATACCATAAATAATGTTACTAAAAATGTGTGGTGGTACAACTTCTTAAATACAAATTGTAAACCCTAAATCAAATTGGGAATTTCGAGAGCCAATTGTAACTCTTGGACTTTTTACCCATAAGGACTTGGACATTTAACCACGCATAGCATATTTCTTTTGTACTTACCTAATTAGCTATTTGCATCAATATACATACATATGTGTTTATTTTTGGACATAGACTTGAACTTGAACTTGCATATTATTAATTTGAGCAAGGCCACTTAAGCCCTTTTTCAAATTAAGAATTACCTTGCATGTTGACTATTATGCACATAGACATATGAATAAGAGACTATCATATATTTATGTTACTTGTCTATCTTACCTTTGCAAATATGATTTGAACTTATGAAAACCTCTGTGAATAATTATAACATGTGAGTACCATTAGATCATTTTTAGATGGTACCACCTTATATAACATCTTAGGTGTTGAGCTAAGTTTCGATTCAACACTTTGCCGCTAGATGGAGGGCCTGAACCTCCGTCTCATCATTTCCATACGTTGAAACTAACTAAGTTGAGCTTTGTCTTAGGAAAATATCGAGGACCAAGAAAGTTAATGTTTTTAATAAAGAAGTTGTACAACAGACAGCCTTGGACGATAATGGCACTCAAAACTTCAATTTAGAGAATATAGGGATTGGAGAAACTTCTATCGCTGCAAAACCCATAGCCAATTGTTTGCACCAAAAACTGGCACAAACACCCAAGAGATTTGTAGGAGAGTAAGAAATGAAGAATATTTGATGTAAATAGAGATAATATAGCAATAAAGCAATAACGAATAAGAAAATAACAGAGACACAGTAGTCTATAGTGGTTTGGCATTGTTTGCCTACGTCCACATTGAAGAGAACTTTATTAATCGCTTTGTAAACTGAGTACAAAAGGGATCGAATGAAAATCCTTCATTACAAAAGAATACAAAGCAGTAAGTGGCGTAAAGCCTTGAAAATGAATAACCAAGTCTATATTTACAGAGGAAGAAGGTGAAATATCGCCTTGAAAATTAGGCAAAAGGCTTTCCAGATCCATAGGGGGCCATAGGAGGGATCACATAGCCTAAATCCCAAGAAATAAGGATCAGGTCCGATCCCTATGATTAGTGATTTGGGGTGCAAACCCTATGGGATCTTCTCCATATTGTATTATGCTTAGCATCTAAGTTTTATGCTAATTTGATTAGTAGAACTTGAGTTATTGATCAATCTTTGTTACAACATGCGATGGTGTTTGATTTTGGCCGATCCCTCTAGAGGGAAGAGGACCGATCCCTCTTATTTGTGCTTTTCGAGGTGCGATCCTTAAGGTGGATTCCCTAGGGTCCCCTCTTCTTGTTTCCATAGTTTAATGTCTATCCGACTTCTGGATTTTTAAATATCGATCGTTTTCTCTTAAGTTGCACTGTTTAACTGAAGTAACCTGATCCCTTTGGTAGAGAGGATCATACCTAATCCTTATTCTACATTAGACTATATTCCATGCTTAGAACCT
This sequence comes from Allium fistulosum, assembly GCA_030737815.1. Taxonomy (NCBI): domain Eukaryota; kingdom Viridiplantae; phylum Streptophyta; class Magnoliopsida; order Asparagales; family Amaryllidaceae; genus Allium; species Allium fistulosum. The sequence continues at coordinate 16,962,632 of JASFAW010000014.1, forward strand.
TCTGTATAGAAAATCTCTTGATTTCTTTCGATTGCGGCTTCATATTATTATCTACACTTGATTTCTGGACCATACAGTCATCGCTCTGGGCTACTGGCCCTGATAAAAGTCGAGTCTAACTTGTCCAGTCAGTTGGGATATAGTCAGGTCAAAATACTGGATTACACTTGCCCCCAAAAGTATGTCTTGTGTTGAACATGATGTGCTTTGAATCGAAGCACGTTAGAGTCGTTCGGAGAAAAATCCATCCAGTTTCTGAATATTCTCCATCCTTCTATTGAATCATTTTCCCAAAGTGTCGTATCTTTCTTTGTTCGTCGTGACGTTTGGTCGATTCTGAACAATATAAATTCCGGATTGTTTATCTCTGCACTACATCACACTAGTTTACACTTAGCATAGGAGTACATGTTGATTTCTCTAATCTTTATTATCTATTGAGTTTAGTTGATATGAGCTCTAGACGTTTAGGGCATTTAGTTGCAATGTCTTCCTGTCAACCATCACAGTATCACAATCCAAGTGTCAAACCAAGCTCCGTGACTGTATGTTGTAGACTTCTTCCAAACACCAAGCTGAGCAACCAAAGAGTCACAGTCTGTTAGTTAACCTTTTCTTTGACATTTCCATCCTTCTTGTGGAAGAGGTGGATCCAACCCTTAATACTTTAGAAGGTGCTGTATTTCTAAATGACCCGGATGACTCCTAAGCCTCTAGAATTGGTAAGGCCGCTCTCCGTAGGCTATGCTTTAAACATGGGATCCCATTTGGAGATGTTCTAGTCCTTTAAGGAATGACATGGCACACTTATTCCCAGAAGGGTATATGGCTTGTAATAAATTTATGTGTTAGGCCAGATGTGTACCACCCTTTAACTCATTTATACGAGTGATGCTACATTATCTCGGTATGCCTCCTACTTAACTGCATCTGAACAGCTATGCTATCCTTCACGGTACCTTCTTGTTATTTATGGATGTTCTGTTCCATCTCATGTCTCCTAAAGACATCTGGTTCATCTAATATTTTAAGTGGCGGACGGGAATTCTTTCTTACACTTTCCTCGAGCCCATGCCCAAATATCAAGTTCTTACTGGTGCTTGGAACAAGCTCAGTGTCTTTAAGCATGAATGGTTCTACGTTTGTTGTTTGCCCGACTTTGCAAGGCGAAGGTTAGAAGGACGTAAGTGTTGCCTTCACTTTATTTTCAAATTCTTAAGCCTAAGTCATATCCTAAACTAACAAATACTTTGAAAATTTATAGGTGTCCATTCATAAGACGAAGGTGATAATTATTCAAGGGTGGTCTCTGTGATCCGCGCTACCCCAGTCAAAGATAGGGACATTAGATCACTCATAACTGATGAGTGGTTATCTCTTTTTGGGTTGCCGAAAGAGGGTCGTAGCATCGGACTTCCAGAAATCATTGCACCATGAAGGAATGTTGTAGAAGAAGAAGTTAGCACTAATAAACCTATCGTGCCTCCAATCGAGGAGGCTCAACGATGCCCAAGAAGGCAAAATCAGAGGTGATGATGCCAATGAGCCTGGCAATAATGATGTAGGTTCGGGAAATGAGTCCTTGGTTGAATTATCACAAGGCACGTAATCTTATGCATTGATAAAGGAAGGAAAATGGCTTGCCTACAAACTCCGTAGGAGAAAAACTACTAGAAAGCCCAAGTTCATTATCACCTCAGTTGAAAAATTGTCTTCCACCCAGCCTTTAAAGAGTTCGATGGAAGGATTTTCAAGTTTCCCGATCCCTGACGACATCATGACCTTTGACTTTCCCAATTTAAGTGTTGCGGGGCTTAATTTTCTTGCTAGGACCAGTAATGATGTTTCTCCCACTAGCAAAGGGGGATATCACTCCTATGAGCAAGACCATAGTAACTGGTCTGTCGGGGGAACACTAGGGCACTCACAATCACGTGCACTTTACTGCACGCTTTTTTCTATCATTAATACGCTTTTGTTTGGTTGCAGGTTCTTTGTCTCATTCTCGTGTCTTTGATCGCTTAAGGGGATACTTAACACATTATGGATCAAGTCGTGGTCTAGACTCGGGCAGGCATTGAGAAAGGAGTGATAGTCGGGAAAGAAGCAATCATTAATGGGAATCTTTATCCTCCAAGCACAAATCAAAATCTCAATCATCTTATCGCCAAGTAGTTCGGCCCAATCCTTCTGTATATAGTGATGACCAGACCTCCTCTCATATTCCCCAACTGATGTGCCACCCAAGCATCATTCAGGTTCATCAGGATCCCGAGAGCTTCACTACTACTAGTCGAACAAATGTCCTATTGTTACATCCAAGCCTTCTTTAACTAATGCAGCTCCTGAGGCCTCTACAACTAAGTGGTTGGTTGAACATAAGGTCAAATTTCAAAATTCTGCTTTGATGGACTAAAGTTTCTTCCTATGATCCATACAATCCTTGGAAATATTAAAGTGCGTTCGCTTGCATGCATCAACGATGTTTTTATGGAGCATCAAACACTCTAACACTTTGCTGAGAAAATTTCTGAGGTGTTTGTTGAAAGGCAACACAAAATTGACCGCCTTAAGCTGGAAGCAATCCATGATAAAGATAAGATCAAACAAAAAGACGATGAAATTATAGAGTTCACCATGATGTTAACCGCAGTGCAGAAAAGTGCTAAAGAAAAGTCTGACACGGTTAATCGTCTAGAAATGGCTCAAATGAAGGAACTAGACACTACTATTCAACACAGTGGTGCACTTGCCTTAGAGAAAGACGCTCTTTGAAAATAGAAGGATACTTTGGCCCTTTTCGTTAAAGAGCTCAAAGAACTGCTTTAAAAAGAGAAGGACGATAAATACGCCGCTAAGTGGAATCCTAAATATACTGCGAAGAGTTCGTAGAGGCACATGAGCTAAAAATTTAACTTGACAAAGATCTTTCTTAGATTGTGGACTTACAGAAGAGCCATGGGAAGCTAGTAATGAGGACATCAGAGGTCAAATTAAGGCCCAGTTGGAGGAAGTAAGAGAGGAAGGCAGGAATGAGATCAAGGTCATATTTAATCCTTTGATCATTGCGTACAATGCCAAGGTCCTTGTCCACCATTTCTTAAGCTTTATAGGAGAGGGTTACCTCGAATTGCTTGGCGAGGCTTAGGACTACATCATCAATATGAAGAACAAGACTCTTGGCAAAGCCAATGTTGACCGGTGTGGGAAATTCTACGTGGATCCAAACATTTAGATCTCACCACTGCAAGGCTGGGACACTTTGATATTTTGGCACCTTCTGACAAAAGAAAAGACATCAATGAAGCTTCAAGGTCTGATCCTAAAAATTCTTCTTTAATTCAATCACCCGACGCATCTGTTTCTCTTGACCCAGGACAAGACCCAAGCTATGATCCAAATAGATCTAGTTATAAATCAAAGGCGTTGACTCCTGTTTAAGAAAGGAGCACTCCGGCAACAACCAAAAGTCAACCGGATGCAGGTATCTCGCTCTATTCTCCATTACTCGAGAGATTTCATTCATTATGCCCAATAATTCTAGGCTTTTTCACTTATTCCCACAAATCTGTAGGTCTCCCGACTCCCAGTCAAACTCCTGGAAGTTGTGCCGTTGTGGAACAACAATTGACACTTATTGACATTCTAGTGGCTATTGACATTCCGGGGCCCGATGCTTAAGTTATGCAGCACTTGCTAACAAAAGGGCCGATGATCAGTCGCTGCACTATGAATCTGGTGATGTTATGATTACAGGCGCCTTCGAACATACTGATAAGCTCAGCTTGATGGAGTGCATCGAGAAGGAGGAATTATTGAAAAAGAATGCCAATGCCGAGCCTGTTGATGTGTACGTCGATGATCCAACCTCATCCCGCTTCAAGTCATTCCCTCTAGTGAGTCCATTCCTGTAGGTAACATTCCTCCCTTTTCCGAAGGTGACACTGATCCGACTCTTGCATCCAAGAATGTTTCTCCGAAGGGAGGTAAGAGCTATAAGGGATCAAAGAGAGGGGAAGGCTAGTCATCATGTCGGCTTAGTTTGTACATAGCTTATGTAGCTGTTTTTCTTTTTGTTGGCCATGTTTCGTGTGAGTATGACCCCCGCTTTTGGATAAATACTTGCACTATGATTTCCAAGTTTTATGTAAATAAAAGTTCTTTAGTTTTTTTTAAAACACTTATGTGAATTTGTCTAAGTAGTCTAGCTATTGCTTTTCATTCAATGTGCTTATAATTCATTTCTCGTTGATTCAGATAATCATCCGTTAATTTTACTCAAGGCCTCCGTGTGGTCATGGCCTCAAGTTGTACCAAACATTGGGTTCGAGCCCCAGTGCTACGTTATCGAATTCAACGACTTAAGTGATTATAATCCTACCCCAGTCTCAATTTAGAGGAGTTAGATAGTGGATGATCGAATTCAATCCTTAGCGAATTTATACTACTCATGTCAATTTCAGGTCGAAGTTTATGGAATATTCTGTGATTGAACCGTACTCATCTATTTGTTTATTCTCATATCCACACTCTGGGGATAAGAGTTTGTTTGTAAGTGGTCGAATTGCACCCAATTTGTGTTTAGACTCTAGTCCGCACTTTGGGGACATAGATTTATTTTGAATAATAGTCGAATTGTACTTTCCTTGATTGATTGATTTTCCCCCAAGCTCGGGGTTTAACTCAAAGAGCGATCGGTTTTGTTACAATTGCTTTTTGATTCATGTCTGTCCCATCACTCGGTGGGATTAATTTGATTATCTGATGGTCAAATCACATCCATTTCTCGTTAGGTACTCTATCCATTGGGCTATGAGTGAGAATCATCGAATGAATGGTCTGACCACATTCATTTTGTTTAGTCCAATCATGAACTTGTGTAATCAGCTGGCTCCTAATTGTAGGAACCTGCTAGAACATATCAATATTAGTTAGTCGGGCATCATCACTAATATGTAATGCTATAGCAATTACATATATGAAGGAAATTTCAAATTTTATCTGACAAATGGAAAGAAATGACAACATTTGTCATATTACATATCTGGAAAATAAAATGCTAAAGAAAATTCAAAAATTAAATACAACTGAATGAAAATGAATAAACTAAGTGAAATACCTCTATAAATGCTCGCTATTCCACGCCTTTGGGAGTGTGATGCCATCAACAGTCGCTAACTTGAAAGTTACTTCTCCAAGCCTCTGTTCAATGATGTACGACCCTTCCTAAACAGAATTCATGTGTGGCGGGATAGGAAAAACCCGTTTCAAGATGAGATCGCCAATTTCAAAAGTCCTAGTTCGGACTTTAGTGTTATAGTATTAGACGACTCGGTGTCGATGTGTATCTGCCTTAAATCAGCTTCTTCGCGCTTCTCATCTACCAAGTCTAGAGATTCTAAGACGAATCTCTATTCGTTCTAGGGTCGTTGTCGGTCAATCGATGAGAAGGGACTTTGAGTTCAATAGAAATGACGGTTTCGGAGCCATAAGCAAGGGCGAATAGAGTATGGCCATTCACATACTTGTGAGTTGTTTTGTAAGCCCATAATGCAGTTGGGAGTTAATCCACCTGCTTTCCTCTAGCCTTCTACAAACGTTTCTTCAGAATAGACTTTATGGTTTTTTTCATGGCTTCAACTTGTCCATTTGATTGAGGGTGAGCAACTGACACAAATCTCTTTTCAATATGATGTTGACGATGAAGTCTTTGAATTCAATGCAATCAAGTTGGTTTCCATTATCAGTTATAATGGTTAGTGGAAGGCCAAAATGATAGATGATGTTCGAACAATCAAGTTGTTTGCTTTCTTCATCGTGGTCGTGGTTAAAGGTTCTGCTTCGGCCCATTTAGTGAACTAATCAATTGCTAGGATGCCATACTTCGCATCATCTTTAGAGATTGGTATGGTATTGATAATATCTATACCCCATGTGGCTATTGGCTATGGACTGAAATTTGTGTAGTTTTCATTGGCGGAGCTCTCAGAACTTTTGCACACATCTAGCACTTACCGCATTGCTTAGCGTAATTAGTAGCATCTTGGTTAACATTGGCAAGTAATATCCATAATGGAATATTTTCTTTGCTAGGGTTTTCACCCTATGTGATCGCCACATTCCAGTTCATGAACTTTCCTTACGACTTATTTTATTTTATCATGAGCGATACACTAGAGTAGGGGAATGGAAAAACCCTTTCTATACATGACTCATTTCTGAATGATATACTATGATGCTTTGTGGAGCATTTATCATCTTTCTTTCCTCTGTTCGATAAGGACTCTCCTTAGCAAATAATCTTTAAGCAGAGTCATCCACGACTCTTTTTTAGGCTCCGTCTCTAGTGCCCGGTCGATTTCCATCTAATTTATGCTCGGAGCGTCTAGTACTTCGACTTGAACCAAGCCCATTTGTTGTGAATCCCCAATGATAGCAAACTTTTCCAATGTGTCGGCTTCTTTGTTTTGATCTAGGCAAATGTGCATAATGTCATAGTACTTGAAGTCAGTCAATAGCTCTTGGACTCGGATAAGTTATGGAGTGAATCGTTGTCCTTTAGCCTGGTAATCTCCCTTGACTTTATATACCACCAATTGGGAATCAAAAAAGGTTTCAAGAGATTTTATTCCCAGTACTCTGACAAGATAGAGTCCAGCAACCAGAGCTTTATATTCGGCTTCGCTATTTATTACAGAGAAGTCAAACTTCAAAGCATATCAAATTGATCAATCCTCCGGAGTTACTAGTACGACTCTAGTTCCAGAATAACGATCGTTAGAGGCTTCATCCGTATACATTTTCCATCGGATGGTAGGGACTTCACTACTCCTTAGGAGATCCTCCCATGCAATGAACTCAGCTATAATGTCCGCCAGTGCATGTCCCTGGATGGCTCTATGAAGGAGATAGTAATGTCAAATTGGCTCAGCTCAATGTTCCACTTAAGTAACCTTCTAGACATCTTAGGTTGCTATAGGACCTGTAATATCCCCTACTTTGAGCCTCGAAGCTAAGAGCCACAGATGCTGCAGTCATCTATAGTATTAGCGGTAATGTTAGTGGTATTCATAAAATAAAAGAAAATGAATATGACATAAAATTTACATAGATTTCGAAATCAATTTTTTTGATTACATTTCAAAATAATATTTCATATTCAGTTACATAATCCCAAAACGATTCCTAGGTTTTGATCAAATATAATTATTAGAAACTACGCCAAGAGTGACATATGAACATGCCCCCTTGGATGAACAAAGTACTGAATAAACACATCAATCATAAATACATCACAACATATATAATACCAAATAGCTCCTACATAGCCAGCTTGCCTCCTGCACGTCTTCAGAAGCTTATTCGTCCAGCCTACTAAACCTGAAAAAACTTAACTCTCAATCTACTCAAATTAAATTTTGACATCCGAGAGTTTGATGGGAAAACATGAACTTCGAGTCAGACATAAAGCCAGGTGTAGATAATACTATCACGTCTCAATTTTGTTGATATTAAGTGAGACAATGCTGCTTAGCGAAATGGGTTTCCCCTCACTAATATCCCTTTTTAAAACATTTCCTTTGCAAATCAAAATCTTGCAATCAAACTAATTATAATAGCAAGAGTTATAAAATATATGCATATAAATTAGGAAATCAATGGACTATCTATCCAACATTATATTTTCATCTGGATAACTATTAACCATTGGCAGACTTGGGCCTTCCAACCATAATAAATATTCTAACTTTTGTTAGACACAAACTATATGTCCTTAATTACTTCTAATAGGGTCAACTGATCCTAATGGTTTTGCGGCCCACCAATTGTTATCCCACCTTTTGGCAAAGCCGTGACATCATCGATTCGACCAGGAAAGAATGGTCAACAGCTTGAAGAGTCAATTACGTGCATTACCATAGACGATAGTTGGACAGATTTGAACCGGGACTAAATTAAAGTGCAGCTAGCATGAAGTCACTAGCCTGGCCCCGTAAATTTATATCTCAAGTTTGGAATTGATTGAAGTTCATATAAACAAGCTACGGATGAAACAATAATTTGTTCGGATCGACCAGAGAACGATCAAGTAAATAGTTCAAGTCATCGGAGAGCATTGAATATCTTGACATCCATGAAGCCAACTTATGTGAGACTTTCAGAGCATCGAATATATGGAAAAGGGAGCATACTATAATGATCGCGCATCACAAAGTGATAGGGGAAGGAAGGATGATCGATGTTCACCGATCGTTATTGGATGATTCAACATAACGATCGGTGAACTTCAGTGTACATTCTAGCTTCGACCAGGATCGATCCATATTTCACAATCTACAACTCAGAACAATCCCATATTTTAGAACGGTATCAGGAAGCACGTAGAACCTTCCGACATCAATCGCACAGTGATTGGAGCTAATGAAAATGATCGACCATATGTATACCGATCGTTCTTGATCATAGAATCAACGTGGCCGATCGATATGGTTGGCCCTTATGGACCTTGAGAGCTTTCTTGGAAAGTTTCAACCCGAACCATGAGCCTCTTCTGTTGTAAATACAACAAGCATAGCTTTAGAAGTGGTGGGGGGGTGGGAGCTGCTTCTTCTCCTACTCTGGAGGCTCTGCTATTTTTATTCTTGAATCTTGTATTAATGGATCCTAGCAGATCCAAATATTCTTGTAATTGTAATCCAGTGAAAGATTAATAAAAGTGAGAAGTGGATGTAGGCAAGATTGCCGAACCACTATAAAAATCTATGTGTTCCTTTACTTCTTCTACTTTATTTTTAATTCCATTTATTGTTTAATCTCTACTAGATTCTACGGTTGTTGATGCCCATTTTGGCGTCAACATTTTAGTGCTTTCACTGAGAATGAATTCTTGGTTCGATTGGATCTCATCTTCTATTGGTGGATTTTCATGTTCGCGAGATAGATCCAGCCTTTGATTGATAAGTTTCCTATTCTACTCATATTTGAAAGCGATCTAGATAGAAACTACTTCCCCTGATCAGCAAGGTCAAGTCTACATCCCTTTCGGAAGAAGGAGACCATGAGCTTGGTAGCCAACTAATCGGATGTTTGAGGGAAGTGCAAACATGCTCGAAATTTGAAGGATGTGTGAACGATCGCTATCATCAACGATCCATAAACACGGGGTGAATGGTCGTTCGCCATGAGTTCATGCGCTCCACCCTATCGGATTGTTCTTTACAATGGCCTACATCTGTCGTCCCACCAACATAACTGTTGCTACTCACATTTCTGCATGATCGTTTATCTCCAATCATCCCTACATGATCGTTCTTCATCCGATCGTTCTGGCTTCATCTTTGGAACCGATTGTTCTGATTCATATATAACCGATCGTACTATATTAACAATTCTGCCTAGTGAATACAACTAGCGATCCTTATACGATCGTTTTTGCATGATCGTTCCAATTAGTCCCCCCACTATTTGATTATATATGATCGTTTCTTATACAAGCGTTCCAGTGGCCAACCTAGTATGATCGTTCTACTTTCATCCTTATAACCGATCGTTTTCTTTTAACCTATCCACCAATTAATGATTGAGTTATTGCCACTTCTCTACGATCGATCTAGTATGATCGTTACAAGATCACTGAGTTCAAACGACCATTTCTGTTAACACATCCACAACAAAAGCTGAATCATCCACTTTTGCTTTGGCTCGAAATCAAGAAATGATTAGGATGGAGGTTCCTCGAAGCTAATGTCGTATATTCCTATGGAGAAGTGTGAAAAAATGAGATAAGAAATTCATTGAAGTTGGTGTTGCACATGAATTTTGACAAGTACAAAACTGGGCATGATTTTAGAACCCCAGCATTGACCCAAAGCGAGACTCGGGTAAGACAAAAATTTTCCCCAAGCAGACATCGGAGCAACTCCAAGCGTCGATCGCCAGGACTTTGAATTTTTTTACTCCAAGCACTCCGTTGAGTGACTCCAAGAGATCTAATGAGTGACTCCAAATGATTATCAAATTTTCTCGAGTCCGACTCCAAGTGACTTACCACTAAGCCATCAACACCAGTCCATCTTGCTTTGCTCATATCTCAGGCGAGCGTGCATCATTCACGAGTAGGACACGTAGCTGTAGCTTAAAAATATATCGGATTAACGACGATAAAAACATCTGACTCTGATCAATAGTGAAATCTGACTGTTAATGGAACCACCTACGGTCGACTCCATGTTGAGAATGACTTTGATAGAGTGAAATAGCGAGCAGATGATATCGCTTCACTTATAAATAAGATTTATATGGATTTTTTTTGAAGTATTCCTATTTCAATATAAATTGTGTTGTGAATTGCGACCAGCATGAACTAAACTACTCCCCAAAACGATGCAGGTGACCAAGTACTCAAAGTTGGCCGCCAGCCAACCTTCGCATGCCATGATAGAACCTGCGAAGTTTTTGTTAAGACGAACGTGAATCAACCGTTCATCAGCTACCATATGCCCTTGAATTGGGACATCGAAACACGGAATGGAAAAACTCGACAAGGTCAGAATCCAATAGAACGTTGATGTGACTGACTGTTCATTCAGCAACCTTCATGTTAGAATTAAAGTAGCCATGATTGACTGCCTACTTATCAACCACAGATTTCAACAAATGGATACGATTGCAGCCTGAAACAGATGCAATTTAACTATCCGCTCAATAACTCATTACCTCCGTTTGCTAGAAAAATTATGAAGCAAATTGTGCAAGACTTGATTATCCATCCCCAGCATGGATGTGATCCAACCATCCATCACTTACCTCCTTCGACTTGAATGGAAGAGCTACAATCACCAAGTAGACGAGAATCAACCGTCCATTTTCCAAGTTTTGTCTTGAATGCTGGTGGCAAATTTTTACTCCACGGATGAACCTGGTTCGACCGTTCTTTCGATAACTTTTACCTTAATGCGGTAAATGAAGTACAAATTAAACACGTGTGATTGACCATCTATCGAGAAAAACTATAAGTCCCTGGAATGTGGACTAGAGTGTAAAACATTCGGTGGAACGACTTTCACGGGTGGAAATACGACCGCCCACGAGAAAACTCTAAGTCTGCAGGGTGCGGACTGGAGTATAAACAATCCGGTGTAAAAATGACTACCACGGGCTAAAACACGACTACCCACGAGAAAAAACCGAGTCCCTAATTTACGGAATGGAGTATAAAACATTCGGCAGAAAAACGACTACCATGGTCGGAAACACGACTGCCCAAGAGAAAACTCTAAGTCCCAAGAGCATGGACTAGTGTATAAAACATTCGGCAGAAAAACGACTACCATGGTCGGAAACACGACTGCCCAAGAGAAAACTCTAAGTCCCCAGAGTGCGGACTAGAGTATAACAAGAGAAAACTCTAAGTCCCCAGAGTGCGGACTAGAGTATAAAACATTCGGTAGAAAAACAACTGCCATGGGCGGAAACATGACTGCCCATGAGAAAACTCTAAGTCCCCAGAGTGCGGATTGGAGTATAAAACATTCGGTGGAAACACGACTGCCCACGAGAAAACTTTAAGTCCCCAGAGATTGAACAAAAATATGAACACAAATTGAGTGTGATTCGGACGCTCACGGAATGACTCCAATTTCCTAGTGCGGACTAGAATGCAAACTCCATGGATAAATGAGTGGATTTAGCCATTCTCAATTCTAGTATTCCAACCTGAAATCGATAGGAGGAATACAGACTGCTAAAGACCAGAATACATGCGACATGGTTTTCTATCCACTAGCCCGATCCCACGATTCGATGGGAAAGAGTATAAAGTTGAAGCAAACATAACCTGTCTTCTTACTTATCAATGTACGCCCCAGACTTGGGGGCGTGAAAGAGAAACATGATGAATGTGAATCGACCATTCATTGACCGACTTTAAGTCTTTTGGAGATTTTGTAGGAGTATGAACTCGACTGGGACGGACTCGACCATCCATGCAGTACATTTATTGACCTGAATACTAAGGATAGAAGTGTGATTGTCCAAAATGACCATGATAGCTTAACATTGCGACTCATATCCAGTGTTTACAACGACTCGAGGCCACGACCATAGGGAGGCCTTGAAATAGATTACTGTGATCGGTGTTTGATTCAACAAGCAACAAATCACAAGTGAATAAAGTGAAAAATGTTACAGCTTGGACATTTGAATAAGTAAATGTAGAAATATTACATAAGAACAAAATAATTTTTATTCACATGAAACCGGTTGTACAAAATACAATACAAAATTGAAGGGCCATGCCAAAACGAATATAATTAACAAAAAGAGAAATGATTATTTGAATTATTGCATGTCCGAAGGTCATTCTTTGGACTTTTTATCCCTCTTTCGCTTCTTCGGAGTGGTTCCCTCAAGACTACTACTCGCCTCCCTCTTCGTACCTTTGCTGCCTTGGCTTTTCTTCGAAGGAGTTTCCTTAGCTGCGTGGATTGAGGTGGTATCATCTTTGTAAGTAGGAGGCATGGGGGCATCTTCAGCACCAGAAGTATGAGGAACGTTATCCAAAGGAATCCTCTCACCAAGAGGGATCGTTTGAAGTGGGGAAGGAATCAATTCATCTTAGATCGACTCAACAGGCTCGCCCTTCACCTTCCTTTTTTAAGCTCCTCTTGTTCAATCCTCCCTTTCATACTGAGTCCACCAGTGGGATCAGAGTAACTTATGATCAATACTTCTGCATTGGAAGGGATTTCATGGTGCAGGCCACCTCCCTCCTTGAATAATGCCTCCATTAATTGATCATAAAAAATGAAGGCTTCTTCACGAGCGCTCTGAGTGGCGGTGGAAGTTGTAGTTGTAACAAACTCTATCGCGGCTGCTTGCGACTCTAGCTGAGGCTCTTGAGAAGGGAGAGAAGCAATACTTGATGGGTCCAAAGCTGAGAAAGAAAAAGGCAAAGGGATCAGAAATATTGATTGATAACATCCCAACTTAATGAGAGAAGGGAAAAATCGATGGAATACCTTCTTCGGTGTGGATTCTAGTTTTGGCCAGATCTTCAGAACTATGCTCGAGGATTAGAGATATGCACGGTTTGTCCGGATCGTACTCGGGGATGGTCGATGAGCTTGTCGTAGAACTAGTCATGACTTCAGACACCGGGGCGAATTCAGTTGCGATATCAGAATGTGCCGATCCAGATCCTTCACCCACCTCATGTGAAGGATCAATCACAAACTCTTTCCGAAGAGAAATCTGAATGTCATGTAATATTTTGGGTTCATCGCCCAATAGCACTTCGCTTTTGAGTTTGGTTATATCGACTTTCTCTGAGCTTTGAAGTCTTTTCTCTTCCACGAATAAGGAATTCCCAAGCACGATGACGCTGTTAGGGGTAGTTTTCTCTAAGCCATGCCAAATTTCTGTGTTTGAGAACGTTGACGTTGTAGAGAATGAGAAGTAGGTCGAGCTCATTCATCACATCTTCTCTCACTTTTTCTTTGGTCATTTCTGTCTCGCGTTGAATGAGCGTGTCGACATCTTTAACTTCTTCAATAGCCGCATCTCTCTCAAGCCTGACACAAACCAACTCTTTACTGGATTCTTGGGAGATCTTTTGAGCATCATCTTTTTCTTTAATCGCATCTTCAAGCTTGGCCCCAAGCTCGGCTAATTCCTTCAAGGTTGCAGACTCGCTGTTTCGAGCCGCCTCTCGCTCGAGTGCTATTTCCTGGTTCCAATGATGTAGTACTTGAACCATATTGAGATTGCTAGTTTTCATCTCCTCCATAGATTTCAAGGCGGCATCAGCTTTTCCTTTGGCTTCGGTTAACACGGTTCCAAATGCCTCTAGTTCACTCGTCAGAGTGTTGATGATTTTTTATCCTAGGCCTCTTGTCGTTTTAGTTTCTCGATTTCTGCTATGCGTTTAAAGGAAACTTTTGACATTTTTTCTGTAGCTTTCATCCATTCTCGATATTGCACGTGGATGTTGGTGACACAATCAATGGTCATTTTCTGAATACCATATGGAACCTTCTTCAAATTAGTGGGAAAGTAGAATCCGTCAAGGAATAAGTTTAGAAATTCCTCTTGGAGTTGCGCCATACGAACATTTGGATCAATTGAGATATCTTCAAAAATAGCTTCAACCCCGATACCTTCCTTGCCAGGCTTGTGAACTGCAGTATATTCACTACGGTGGCGGCGACCGCTCGGCTAATGAGACTGAGATGGAACCAGGGGTTTTGGAGGCATTGGAGCGATAAGAGGCCCGTGGGAGGGATCAATGGGCAGGTCTCGATGGTCGGCTAGTCTTTCGGGACCTTTTTATGGAGGATATCTCGATATCGATCTATGAATATCCTGAGCAGGCCGGTCCCTGTCATCTCTCCCTTGATAACCTCGATTATGGTTGGGGAGATATCTATAGTCATGATATTCACGGCTACCATGGTAGGTGCTGGATTGCGATTCAGATGATTGATGTTGTACATCCCATAAGGAATCAAACATTCTCCTCTTCCTTACCATCATTTCTGCAAAGAAAAGTGGATATCAATCAACTTTGAATATTAGGAAGTACAAGTTAAGTACAGTGCAGTGTTGAACCTGCTAGTGTGTGTAAGTGTCCTAGTGCAACCCCCGGATAGAGGTGCGAGAGCTTTTCTCATCGGTGTAACTTCCGCTTTGAATGTAGGGATCTCCGAGCAAATTCTGATGGGAGACTCTGATCCTCCAATGCTTACAACAGTGAAATGATCAAGATCATGTGGAATTGGTAGATCGGACAGAGGATTTAGTGGTAGATTCGTCGACGACTTAGTTGGGTGGGAAAGACAACTTCTTAGAGGCTTGTGTGCGAATGTTTTATTTTTTCTTTTAATCACGGTCGGGGATTGAGAAACTTGGGAGGCTTCAACACCAACCCCGGGATTAGGTTTATCATCATGGCGACCAGATGCATCTTAACTTTGTCTTCCAGCGCCGATATTGGCAGACTCTTGGGTGCTCATGACTGGGGGCACCATAGAGCCGGATTGACTATCTCTTTGACCGGTTGTTGCCCATGATCTGATCCAAACTGTCTGGGTAATTTTGGTGAGCCTCACATTGAGGCCCTCCTCTATCAAGCCAAAGGTAATGAGACATTCGTCCCTGGGCAAAAATTCAATATTTGTATCCTCTGATGGAGCATTCCTCAATATTGAAATGCCTCTTCGTAAATATTGCTGCTAGGCCGACTAACAACACCTTAAAATGATTAATATCGTTAGAATGAAACTTGGATGTTATTGTCCTATCTTATTATGAAATTAATAGGTAAACTTATGCCGCACTAGCCATTGTCGAGCGAAGACGGGTGAGCAGTGAATGAAGAACCATTCGCTCTTGAAAGCACTTAATTTGTTCCAAGCGCCGACCAAAATTTGGCATCTTTTCGCCCACTCAAGAAATATGAATGATAGACTCCTTGTCCGTCGTTTAAAAGTAAAAATAAATTGGATATCTTTGATAGTAAGGGTATGTGCAGAAACTCCATGAATATCATATAAGTATAGTTAAGTAGCGCATAGTTGTTTGGATGGAGTTGTGCAGGAGCAATCCTTAGATAGTGTAAGTTCCTCTGGATATATGAATTCAAAAGCGGGATGCATCCCATCCAGCATGTAAATTTGTTACATGATGTGTACACTTCGGGAGGTCTATGAGCCCTGTCATCTCATGACGGAACCAATACATCACCAAAAGGAATCCCGTGTCTTGTGCAAATCCTCTGGAGAGCGTCTTCTTTAATATTTGAAGCTACTGAATCAGGAAGAATTTCGAGGATGATTGCATCCTTTAAAGTATCAGGTGCCGGTTCAACAAATTTCGTGGAAAAATGGGAAAAATCTCGGAAAGATCAAGCTGGGAACCCGAGCCTTCTAGTTGTTCCGAATTATGACTAAGCGACAGGCTGCCAAACTCAGTCGCTAAACTAGACTCTACATCAGAATTAGTCCTACGCGAAGATGATCCAGCGACATGATAACGGAGTGCCCGAATCGTCTAGATTCTCTTGCTATCAAACTTAGTAATAATCATAATTAGAAGAAATAACCTGTAACCCCCACTGTATAGTGAGTGTAAGTGAAGTATGATAAAATACGGTTCAGTTTAGCAATGAATTATGAAAATCTAAAGACAAAAGAAGCAATAAGGCTTACGGATTTGTTCAAAAAGACATAGCTTGAGTTTCATAGACAATTGTTGGCCAACAGAAATTTGATTGTTGTCTAAGTTACGGATGTGTTTTAACATGACAGACAATGTTTTCGTTCTTTACATTTATTCTAAGGCAATTCGCTATCAGTCAGGAGGTTCATATCATATGCAAGTCATTTACAAGCCCAAATGTTTGTTCAAATACAAGAAAGTGGAGCTCGTTGCTTAGTTCAAGTTAGTCCATTTCTATTCCATTTTGTGAGAATAGATAAGGATAGTTTATATGTGGGGTGGAAGCACCCAAAATTAAGTGTAACTGATTGTTATGGTATCATGTAGTTCGATCGTTCTAAGTATCCTACAGGCCGAGCGTAATGGAATTATGGTATATGCCAATTGTTTCTATAAAGCGACCTTAGCCGATCGTCCTACCCACCGATCGTTCATGCCTAAGTTATCATATCGATCGTTTTCAGGCAATTCTCGAACTCCAACGGTCTAAAGTTTCACTGATCATCCACGAACGACCATGTATGGTCGATCGTACAAAACCCTCATCTCCACCACTTCATCTCCTTCAACGTATGATCGGCTATGATCGTAGTTCACTCACCTCTCTTCTAGGTGAGCCTCCTCATCTCCATTCTACACCATCCTAAGTAAAGAAGGAAAAAAGGTCCATTTCCCTTGTCATAGATTCGAGATTGTTCTAAAAGATTATGCAACGAATTCAGAAGATGTTTTACCTAAGTTCGAGATCTACAAGGACAGGATTCGAAGTCAACTCGAAGGCCAAGTATGGAGGAAAATGTGATTGCTGTGAGGATTGGCGGGAGAAAGAGGGAAGTGGTTCGTCCTGCAGCTTCGTTTTAAGAGGAAGGTAAAGAGTTAGGTGAAGAAAAAATTTCTAAGTGTCAGGCCTTATATAGAAAACATGCTTGGCCGATCGTTTAACACCTAAGGACTATGCCGATCCATCTCTGGGCAGTATTTTCACCGATCCATTTATTAACCATCTGCTAACCATTCCATTATGTGCCGATCCATCCCTGCCTTTATGTCGATCGATCCCTTTTGTCACTTATTTATGCCTTAGAACGACCGTTTCACTACCCAACCTATGATAATCAATTCTATGATCACAAATGGTTCAATCTAGATAAAATAAGGTAAGGGAAAAGAGAGAAATGAATGAAAAGAAGGACGATGAATGATCGTGAGAATCCGATCGGAAACGCGAACATACAAAATATAACAAAATAGGCAACGACCTGTGGACATTTGAATACGTCCGGGGCCAATAATATAAACGTGTATATGAATATGCATGGAAACGGTTTAAAAGTTCAATCGTTTGAAATCAATTGAAATTGCAATCAAACCTGGAACTTCCAAGTTCAAGATTGGATCAGATAAAAGAGAGCTTGTAGGTCCCGCATGACCAAATTCGTACATGTAAGCAGAACATGACATCAGATTTATATTATCGATAGATGATAAAGGAATAGTAATCAATAAGGATGCTTAATGGACTTCTTTAGGGTAGTTCAGACTCTTTTCGATTCAAAGCATGTCATGTTACTCACAAGACGTATTTTGGGGGGCAAATGTAATCTCGCCTTTTGACAATACTGTAATATCATCGATTCAACCTGGAAAGAATGGTCGACAGCTTGAAGAGTTAGTTGCATACAATACCATAGACGATAGTCGGACAGATTCGAACCAGGACCAAATTGAAGTGTAGCTAGCATTAAGTCAATAGCCTGGCCCCGAGAAGTTATATCTCAAGCTTGGAATTGATTGAAGTTCATATACAAAAGCTACGGATGAAATAATGATTTGTTTGGTTCAACCAGAGAACGATCAAGAAAATTATTCAAGTCATCGGAGAGCATTCAAGATGTTGAGATCCATGAAGCCAATTCATGTGAGACTTTCAGAGCATCGACAACATGGCAAGGGGCGCATACCATAACGATCATGCATCCAAAAGTGGTATGGGAAGGAAGGCTGATCGATATTAACCGATCATTGTTGGAAAATTCAACAAATGATTGGTGAAATTCAGTCTGCATTCTAGCTTCGACCAAGATCGATTCATATTTTACAATTTACAACTGAGAATGATTCCATATTTTAGGAACGACATCAAGAAGCACATAGGACACTCCAACATCGATAGCACAGTGATTGGAGCTAAGGAAAAGGATCGGCCATATGTATACGATGGTTCTTGATCATTGAATTAACGTGGCCGATCGATATAATGGGTCCTTCTGGACGTGGAGTTCTTTCTTCCGAAGTTTCAACCCAATCCATGCGTGTCTTCTACAATAAATACAGAAAGCATAGCTTCAGAAGCCAGGGGGCTGCTTTTTCTTCCTGCTCCGTAAGCTCTGCCATTTTGATTCTTGAATCTTGTATTAATGGATCCTAGACGATCCAAATATTCTTGTAATTGCAATCTAGTGAAAGATTAATAAAAGTGCGAAGTGGAAGTAGGCCAAGATTGTTGAACCACTATAAAAATCTCTGTGTTCCTTTACTTCTTCTATTTTGTTTTTAATTCCATTCATTATTTATTCTCTAATAGATTCTACGAGTGTTGATGCCCTTTTTTGGCGTCAAAACTAATAACCTATCTTTTCTTTGTATATTCATTTCTGTGTGTAATCATCATTTTAGTGTTCCTCTGACCAAGCCTTAAATACTGGAATTTTAGACTTATTTTATGTAGGGGCTAATAGCTAAATTACAAGGCGTAATCCCACACCAACCCCATTTGGTCTTCTAATATCCGAGTCATAAACGTAGGGTTAACTACCCCATTCACTTTTCCTTGAAAAAAATTCTTTCAAATTGATTTAACCCATTTAAATCATACTTAAACAAGGAATGTATACCCTTTGCTTTACTCAAAATACCTTTGCCATAATATATGCTTTACAGAAAAATAATGCTGATGAAAACCTAAATCAATAGGTTTAGCTATCCCATTAAAACAAGTTAAAGCTCTTTTTAACTTAGGAAACATTAGGATTTAAAGCCAAGACATCACCTTTGAAACCCTTTTATAAAACCTTAAACAATACCTTTCGCAATCTTTGAAAACAACCCTTTCGAAAGTATAACCTAAAACCATAGACATCCTTTCTTTCTAAACCATTTAAACATATCTTTCAAAAGCATAAAAACTTTCCTTTCGAAACACTTAAAACATATCATTCAAAAGACTTTTAATAAACCTTTCGAAAGCATCGGGTTCAAGTAAAGGTTTGTGGAAACATTACTCTAAAACTATTTAAAATTACCCCTTTCGAGACCATTTAAAACTATCCCTTTCAAAACCTTTAGGTTTAACATTTAATATAACTAAGGGCCATAAAAGAAACAGAAGCGAAAGCATTACATTCAAAAGAATTGATCCTAAGTAAAAGAAAGAGGATAGTTTCGAAACCCAACCTTTAGAGACCATTGCATCCGAAACCATTTTGAAAACAAGTATAGGACCTTTTCGAAAGCATTAAGAAGGCGGTCTCAAAGTAAAAAAGGCGAAAGCACCCTTTCGAACGCATTGATTCAATTGGTATGAATGCGGCATCATGAGTTTCAAATAGATTCAAAGCGGCTACCCTTTTGAAAGCTTCTTTTAAAACAAAAGGCATCAACTCTTTCTAAAGCTCTTTTCTAAAACAAAGGCAAGTAGATTGATTTGAAAGCTAATAAAGTTGGCATCAACCCCTTCGAAAGCATCATTTATAAACAAAAATAATTCAAAGTTAATAAGAATAGCTTCTGTCCCTTCCAAAGTAAGGTTTCGACATTATCCCTTCCGCCTTTCTCCAATGCACCACGTATCAATTGCTTGATACCATGTGCATTGATTTCGAATGGGTTCTTTAGTGGAGGATGGTGTCGAAAGCTAATAGATGGAAGTGGCGAAGTAGTAAATCCAAGAAAAACTTATTTTTAGCCTTTAAAAGAAATTTCCTTTCACCTAACTTGCCTTATTTGTCCTATATAATTGGTTGCCATTTCTTTATCAAAATCCTTCTCTAAAAGTGCTGAAAAATTCAGAACTATTAATTAAAACGCTTTAACAAATAAGCCATTCTCCTTGATAAAACATATAAAACATTTAAGTCCCTTAATTTAAAAGATTTTATAACTATGATAAAGTACTTAGGAAAATTCCCCGATCACCATAATTCACTTTTAACATGTTTTCTGACATATTCAAATTTCAAACCAAAAATAAATATATTACTTTCGTAAGTAATATAAACCCAATATTAGCTATTTTCGCTCATAGAAAATACATAATAAATCCACAATAACTTATAAAATTATGAAACTTGAAACCCACTTATAAGATAATATTTTTGACCATATATCAAAAATGCAAGTCATTTGTATATCATTTAATGGGTTTTTCAATCTAAACTTATCATAAAATCCATATGAAAGAATATAAATCATCAACAAGCATATATATATATATATATATATATATATATATAAACAAACATAACATGACATATTATTTGCAAAATAGTTTGGACCAGACCTTATAACTAAAATCATTATCCAAAGTGAGATGTAAATCGAATTATTCACCTTATCTTGGTGTTAAGAAGGTTGAGATTTGTCTTTTGATTGATTTGCTTAAGCTTTCTACTTGAATCCCCTTAATGATGGCCGATGGAACTTCATTTTGGTTCTTTTAGTTTTGTTTGTGAATGTTAAATGAACAAGGAATAGAGAATAGAAGGGTTTAGGATATAAGAATGAAGAATGTTCCTATTTTACCCTTGTTGTATTCCTCTTACTTACTTTTTTTTCAATTTCCTTTTGTTTATGCATCGATTAAGGCACGACCCCTTACTAATTAACAAGTCTCAATCCTTCAACTATCTACATTATTATATTTAAAATTCCTAACCAAATATTCTGAATAATGTTAGTCAAAATTTAGGTCATTACGGACTCCCCTCCTTAAAGAATTTCATCCTCAAAATTATAAGAAGGTACTCATAACAATCAAACATAAAGGTAAAAAATACCATCAAACAAGTCAAAATATGTATCCCTAATCCTACTCTCAGTTTCCCAAGTATAGTCTCTCTCATCATTACTCTACTGGACTTTGATTGATCTAACTGTCTTGTTCCTTAGTCTCTTCTCATCTCTCAAGACTATACGAACTGTTTTTCTAACTATAGTCATACCCGGTTCCACTACAAGATCATCTAACACAGTCGGTGCAATAGTAGTTTCTGGGTCTCGAATACGCTTCCCTAGATGAGAAATATGAAAAACACTGTTGATTCCTGCCAAACTATTTGGTAACTCTACTCAATACGTGAGTTTCTCGATTCTTTCTATAATACGAAACGGTTCAACGAATCTCGTTGCCAATTTTCCTGATTTTCCAAATCGGATTAAGCCTTTTATCGGTGATAACTTGACGAAAACACGATCTTCGACTGAGAACTCTATGTCTTTTCGCCTTTTACCAGCATAACTCTTCTGCCTAGAATGAGCTTCCTTCATTCTATCTCGGATTAACTCTATTTTCTGAAGCTTCTCTAACCAAATCTGGACCAAGAGCTAATCGATCCCCGATCTCTAACCAACAAACGAGAGATTTGCATGGTCTTCCATACAAAGTTTCAAACGGTGCCAACCTTATACTAGTTGATAACTGTTGTTATATGAAAACTCAAATAAATGTAGATGGTCTTCCATAATCCTCTAAAATCTAGCACACAAGCTCTTAACAAATCCTCTAAAACATTGTTAACTCTTTCTGGTTGCCCATCCATCTGCGGATGGTAAGCTGTACTCATCTGGAGCTTGGTACCTAAAGCCTCCTTTAGACTCTTCCAGAACTCGCTAGTGAATAAGGAATCTCTATCACTTACTATTCTACTAGGAATTCCACATGGACTAATTATGTTCTCCATAAACAATTTAGCTAAAACAGGTGCCGTTCTAGTTGACTTAACTAGGATGAAATAGGCACTCTTGGTTAATCTATCCACTATGACCCATATACTTTCATTTCCTCTATTCGACCTTGGTAGCCCATCTATGACATCCATTGAGATAGAGTCCCATTTCCAGACTAGAACATCCAAGATTGAACAACCGGGATCAATTTACTTACGATACTTAGTTGACATTCAGATTATCTAATGAATTATGAGTTCGATAAATTTTGTTTAGCAGAAAGACGGATATTCCTTGCTCATTATTAGACAATCACTTATTCACAAACCTCGTGTGGCGCTAATCTCATTTCCCATCTCATGGAAAACCCTTTTCGCTCCGCTTAGCCCTATCCCCTTCTAAGGGTATTTTAGTGATAGGTTCTATAGGAACTGGACGATTCTGTTTAGTCAAAAACCTAGCGGCAAACTCCTATGTTCCTTTCATTACGGCAAAAGTAACCCACTTGGCTTCTGATGTTCAGCTTTTACATGTTGACGGTTCAAATACTGCCTCACCTGTAAACCTACATCTCTCTTCATACCTTCCCAGAAGAAACTCCTTTTCATGTCCTAATACACCTTAGTTCCTCCCGGATGAATGGTGACCTTTAGACGATGGCATTATCTAAGAACTTCTTTCCTAGTGTTTCCTACATTCAGGACACACAGTCTTCCTTTCTTCCTTAACCACCCATTCTGGTCAAGAATGAAATCTTTCAAGTCATCGATCTCTGTTTCATTCCTTAACTTTATGATCTATTCAGCTAATAATGGATACTCCCTTTACTTAGAAGCAATCCTTTTGATCATCACTGGTCGAACATCCAAACGTTACAACATAGTAATTTCTTTACTAGCTCTAGCTTCAGACCTCCACTGTATTCAACATGTAGTCAATGCTTCTAAATCTTTCCACTCAGTTATCATTGCCAATATTGCATTTTGATGTTTCATGCTAAGTGCATCTGCAACTTTATTGCTTTTCTCTAGTGTATACTCTATACCAAAGTCATAAGCGGCTAAAAACTCTAACCTAGAAGCATAGGCAATAACTTTACCTCTCGGCATCAACACAGCCCCTAATGTCGTTCCACATACATCCGTGTATACAACTAAGTCCTGATTCCCTTCTAGAACAACTAACACATGTGCATTGTTCAATACATACTTAATTTTCAAGAATGCCTCCTCACACTTATCAGTCAAGACAAACATCACATCTTTTCGAGTAAGCTTAGTCATCGGTGCTGAAAAACCTATAATGAATCTCCGATAATAACCAACTAATCCAAGAGAACTCTTTATCTCAATCATTGTCTCAGGTCTCTTCCAATTATTCACTGCCTCGATCTTAGCTGGTTCTATGGACAACCCTTTCTTTGAGACTATATGACAAAGAAACTTCCTTCCTTCATCCAAAAATTACACTTCAAAAATTTTTCTTGTAGTCAATGCTGCCTCAACATCTCAAGCACCACTCTAAGATGAACTTCATGCTCTCTTTTATCCTTAGAGTATACAAAAATGTCATCTATGAATACTAATATAAATCTATCCAGATATTCTCGGAAGACTGTGTTCGCCAAGTCCACAAAAAATGCTGGCGCATTAGTTAGTCTGAATGACATCATTAACCATTCGTTCAATCCATATCTTATCCTAAATGTCGTCAAAGGAATTATATCCTTTGCCACTCTAAGCTGATGGAGTCCTGTTTCCCTATTGCCAAATCCAACTGGGAAAATACTTTAGCTCCACTCAACTGGTATAACAAATCATAAATTCTTGGTAACGAATATCGATTCTTTATCATCTTCTCATTTAATTTACGACAATCGATACACAACCTTAAAGATCTATCTGGTTTTCTCGTAAACACTGTAGCTACTCCCTAAGGCAAACTGCTTGGTCTGATAAAGTTCTTACCTTCCAAATCCACTAACTGCACCTTTAGCTCCGTCATCTCAATAGGTGTCATTCTACTTGGCAGTCTACTAACCGGTTCGACCCCTTGTACTAAATTTATTTGAAACTCAATAGCTCGTTTTGGTGGAGTCATATAACGGGCTCAAATACATCGGCGAATTCTCTAACAACGAAGGCTCATTTCAACTTGTCTTCTGCCTTCATAACACCAACCAATGCATTTACTTCAAAAATAGGATTTTCTATAGAGTATATAATCCAATCACCATGACTAGGGTGTCTAAAGTGATATTTTCCTATCATGGCAAAATATCCTAACATCGTATTTGCTTAACAAATCCATACTCAAAGTAATTCCAAAACCTACGAAATCAAATACAAGCAAACTACAAGCAAATATATGACCTAAAATTTCAAATTCTAAATGTTCACATCTCATCCCAAGAGTCGCATACCCTCCTATCGAATTTCCAACCCTTAAGGAAGTACTAGGTATGAGGGTTCTATGTTAAGCTTATCTACCGAACAATAAGATATAAAAGAATGTGATGCACCAGTATCAAATAGAACTTTAACTGACCATGAATCAGAAGCGTATCTCCCGACACAGCTTTTCCTTTCTCCTCAGCGGTTGGTCTTGAGGTAAATGGTTTAATGCAAACATTTTTCCTTTTTCATCCCTGGTTGGTTCCTTGCTTTGGTTCCTATAATGCCCAATCTGATCACAGTTGTAATATTCTTCTTCCCGATTACCTTCTTCCCATCTCCTGAGCGACATTCATATGCGAATTCTCTTTCTTGTCACACTTGTAGCAAATAACTTCCGTCTTTCCTTTCTTGGCCGCCCCACTGTTCTGATCTCCTTTCTTATGGAAAAACATTCTCTTTTGGTTCTACCCACCTTGAGTTTCCCTATGCTTTGTTACCATTTAGGAAAGCAAGAATCTCCTCGTGTATCAAAGTCATCTCAATAAATACATCACATAGATCCTTAATATTGGCAAAGTGTCTCTAGTAAAATCGGGTTTCAGTTAGCGGATGAACTTCTCATTCCTTTTGATAACAGTATCAACCATAGCATATTTGTACCTCGATAGCTCCTCAAATATAGATGCATATTCAAGCACTGTCATGTCTTCCTACTTTAACTCAACAAACTTCTTGAGTAGAGTTGACTTGGAGATCTCCGGCATGAACTTTTCCCCAAACTTCCTACAAAATTCAGCACAACTCATGGTCCCCTAGTTTACTCCTACAACGACATTGTTCCACTAATACAACGCTGCTCTTTGCAATTGTCTAGAAGCAAGTCTCCACTTCTGCTCATCATTAAGCCCCAAATCTGCAAAGATCCTTTCGCGATGAAGTAACCAATTCTTCACTTCAAATGCGTCCTCAGTCCCAATAAACGATTTTCCTCTAAGCATAGCATAATTCTTCTCCATATTGCGTAGTTATTGACCGCTAGAGCTCCTCAAATTCCTCCTTCAACATTTCCTCCGACTAAACCTGCAACAACTCCAGCCTGCATCATGTTAACGAAGAACTGATACATAGCTTCCATATCGGCTTGCGATGCTCCAGTACCCATATTAACAGCTTATGCCCGACCTGAATTCCTTCTAGTGTTTGGTCTGGCATTCCCATTGGTTGTGATGACTCCTCCACCAATGTTAACCCTTCCACTCCTAGCATCCATACCTTATGTCCTTAAAATCTAAATTCGATTTTTTGTAATATACAAAAGAATAGCCTATGAAAGATGGGAGAATAGATATAAAGCGTATACTTATATATGGCAAATATAAGTACGTTACTATAGCATT
The DNA here is from genome assembly GCA_030737815.1 of Allium fistulosum. Taxonomy (NCBI): domain Eukaryota; kingdom Viridiplantae; phylum Streptophyta; class Magnoliopsida; order Asparagales; family Amaryllidaceae; genus Allium; species Allium fistulosum. Next base: position 16,988,583 of record JASFAW010000014.1, read on the forward strand.
ATCACATACCCAGATCTTTTCTTTAATTCCTTAGGGTTATGTTTTCACAATCATTTTAAGTTAAAAATTTCTCTTAAATTTTCATAAACCTATGCTCTAATACTAAGCTGTAACATCCCCTACTTTGAGGTCCGATGCTAAGTGCTATAGATGTTGTAGTCACCTATAGTATTAACTTCCGGTAACAAAATACGGTAATGTTAGTGGTATCCATAATATCTAAGCACATGTATATGAAATAAAATTAACGCAGATTTTAAAATCAACTATTTTGATTACATTTCGAATCAATATTTCACATTCAGTTAGGTTTTGATCAAATAGAATTATTACAAATTATGCCAAGAGCGACATATGAAGATGCCTCCTCGAATGATCAGAGTACTAGATAGACATATAAGTCACAAATACATAACATAGAAATAATACTAAATAGCTCCTACATAGCTAGCCTTGCCTCCTGCACGTCTTCAGAAGCTTATTCGTCTATACTACTTAACTTGAAAAACCTTAACTCTTGATTTACTGATATTAAGTGAGACCACGCCGCTTAGCGGAATGGGTTTTCCATCACTAACATTCCTTTTTAAAACATTCCTTTGCAAATAAAAATCTTGTAATCAAAATGATAATAATAGCTAGAGCAATAACATATATGTATATAAATCAGGAAATCAGTGGACTATCAGTCCAACATTATAGTTTTATCTGGCTAACTGTTAACCATTGGCTGATTTAGGACTACCAAACATAATAAATAATCTAACTTATGTTAGACACAATACTAGATGGTCTGTCTTTAACTTACTTCTCCTAGGGTCAACTGATCCTAATGGTTTTGCGGGCTCACCAGTAACCTATCTTTTCTTTGTATATTCCTTTCTGCATGTAATCATCATTTTAGTCTTCCTATGACCAAACTCTACACACTGGAATTTTGGACTTATTTTAGCTAGGGGCTAATAGCTACAGTATAGGGCGCGACTCAATACTAGACCCATCCGGGCTTTTAATATCTGAGTCATAAACTTATGGTTAAGTACCCCATCCACTTTTCCTTGAAAACATTTCTTTCAAATTGATTTAACCCTTTTAAATCATACTTAAACAAGGAAAATTACCCTTTTCTTTACGTGAATACCTTTTCCATGATGTATGCTTTACACAAAACAATGTTGATGAATACCTAAATCAATAGGGTTATTATCCCTTTAAAACAAGTTAAAGCCCTTTTTAACTTAGAAAACATTTGGCTTTAAAGCCAAGACATCTACCTTCTAAACCCTTGTTAAATCTTAAACAATACGTTTTGAAATTTTTGAAAACAACCTTTTCGAAAGCATGACATAAAACCTTAGACATCGTTTCTTTCTAAACCATTTAAACTTATCTTTTGAAATCATAAGAACTTCCCTTTTTGAAACACTTAAAACATATCGTTTGAAACAGTTTTAATATACCATTCGAAAGCATTTGATTCAAGTAAAGGTTTATGGAAACATTGCTTCAAAACCATTTAAAATTATCCCTTTCGAAACTATTTAAAACTTTCCCTTTCGAAACTATTGGGTTTAACATTTAATATAACTAAGGGTCAAAAAAGAACAGAGACGAAAGCATTGATCCTAAGTAAAAGAAAGAGGATAGTTTCGAAACCCACCCTTTTGAAACCATTGCCTCCAAAACCATTTTGAAAATAGCTATAGGACTCTTTTGAAAGCATTGAGAAGGCGGCCTCAAATTAAAAGGCAAAAGCACCCATTCGAGTGCATTGATTCGAAAGGTATGAATGCAACAACATTGGTTTTGAATAGATTCAAGGCGGCTACCCTTTCGAAAGCTTCTTTTAAAATGAAAGGCGACAACTCTTTCGAAAGCTTTTTCTAAAACAAAGGAAAGTGGATTGATTCAAAAGATAGTATTGCTGGCTTCAACCCCTTTGAAAGCATCATTTATAAATAGAAGTAATTCAAAGTTGATAAGAATAGCTTCTACACCTTCGAAAGCAAGGTTTCGACACTGTCCCTTCTACCTTTATCAAGTGCACTATGTTTCAATTTCTTGACACCATGCGCATTGGTTTCGAATGGGTTCTTTAGTGGAGGTATGTGTTAAAAGATAACAGATGATGTGGCGAAGTAGTAAATCCAAGCAAAACTAACTTTTAGCCTTCAAAAGAAATTTCCTTTCACCTGACTTGCCTTATTTGTCAAAATGTAATTGTCGTCATTTCTTTATCAAAATCCTTTTCTAAAAGTGATGCTGAATTCATAACTATCAGTTAAAATTTTTAACAGATAAGCCCTTCTCCTTGATAAAACATATAAAACATTTAAGTCCCTTAACTTAAATAATCTTATAACTATAATAAAATACTTTGGAAAATTCCCCAAAAATCACTATAAATCACTTTTAATATCTTTTTTAGCATATTTAAATTGCAGACCCAAAATCAATATATAACTGCCGTAAATAATTTAAACCCAATATTAGCTATTTTTTCTAATTCATAATAAATCTAAAATAAATTAGAAATTATGAAACTTGAAACCTACTTCTAATATAATATTTTTGACCATATATCAAAAACACAAGTAATTAGGATGTCCTTTAATGGGTTTTCCAATATAAACTTCTCACAAAATCCATATGAAACAATATAAATCATCAACAAGCATATATATATATATAAACATACATACATACGTACGTACATACATACATACATATATATAAACATGATTTGGCATTTTTTTGCAAAAAAGTTCGGACCAAACCTTATAACCGAAATCATTATCAAAAGTGAGACGTAAGTCAAACTATTCACCTTATCTTGGTCTTAAGAAGGTTGAGATTTGTCCTTTGATTGATTTGCTTAAGCTTTCTACTTTAATCCCCGTAATGGTGGCCAGCCGAGCTTCACTAGGTTCTTTTAGTTTTGTTTATTAATGTTAAATGAACAAGGAATGGAGAATGGAAGGGTTTAGGGTATTAGAATGAAGGATGTTCCTATTTTACCCTTGTCATATTCCTCTTACTTAATTTTTTTCAATTTCCTTTTATTTTTATATTATTTAAGGCACGACTTCTTACTAATTAACAAGTCTCAATCCCTTAACTAACTACATTACTCTATCTAATTAATGCAACTAAATATTCTAAATAATGTTAGTCAAAATTTGGGTCATTACAGGACCTGTCGTAACGGCTGGTCGGTGTAGACGTTGATGGGATGAGCCTTAAAATTGGGTCAGAACCTTCATGGCGCAATCAAATAGCACTATGCCAATTTCTCTATCTTCGAATAGTTCCTTTCAGCTCATGTTAATCACTTGCTAACATAGTAGACTAGTCTCTTGTTTTGATTCTCATCATGAAGTAGTGCGACGCTTATAGCTTGTACCGACACAGCCTAATAGATATACAAGTCTTGATCCACCGACTTCGACAAGATGGGAGGTCTCTCTAAATGGTTCACCAGAGCTTAGAATGCATCTTCACACTTCTATGTCCATTCAAAGTTCCTCTTCTGTTTTATTACCAGGTCGACGAAAGGAATACATTTATTAATGGATCTGGAAATAAACTGGCTTAAGACAGCAACCTTCCCGTTTAGGCTCTGTACTTGTTTGATAGTCTTTGACACTTGGATGTTGCAAATTTCTCGAATCTTCTCAGGATTAGCTTCGATTTCATGAGCATTGACAATGATACCCAGGAATTTTCTTGAGTAACGCCAGAGGAACATTTTAGAGGATTGATGTTCATTTTGCAATATCAAAGGATATGGAACATTTCTGCTAAGTCTCTAATGTAGTCACTTGATCGTCGTGACTTCACAGGCATATCATCCATATATACCTCCCTTGTCTTTCTAATCTGATCTTTAAACATTCGATTTACCATGCATTGAAAGGTTGCTCTAACATTCTTTCACACAAATGGAATTACTACATAGTAGTACAATCCAAAGTCAGTAATAAAACTTGTGTGCCCCTGGTTATGTATATGCATCGGGATTTGATTATATCCGGAGTACACATCCATGAAAGGTAGCAACTCATGTCCTGTGGTTGAGTTCACAAGTTGGTAGATCCTCAGAAGGGGAAAGCTGTCTTTAGGGCATGCCTTATTTAGGTCCGAATTGTCAACGCATGTCCACTATTATCCATTTTTGTTTTTTATAAGAACAGGACTAGATACCCATTTCAAGTAGAGGGCATCGTGAATAAACCCATTACTTTTTAGTCTGGATCTCCCCGGATCCATGTCGCGCCTTTTCTGTTTCCTTGGGATATGCCTTGAGTCGATATTTAATGTATGCATCTCAATGGAAGGCGAGATCACACACATGTTAGAATGGGTTTAAGCGAACACATCAAGAATTACTCGGAGAAAACCAGCAAGTTCCTTCATCATCATGGGGCTGAGCTGTGATCCGATCTTTAGGACCCATGACTTGTCATCATCGCTAACCATGATTTCAATCATTAGCTCAACCGATGAAGGATTGGTTTCTTTGTGATCCTCCTCATCATTCCTTGGATCTATATCTTTATAGAACCAACCGTGGCACCCGAGCCAAGGACCAGGTGCTGATGGTTAATCTTCGGTGACTTGGAGGTGGAGAGACTTGTCTACACCCTTACCTTTCTCTTTCTACTGAGCATTCCTTAACTCAACCACATAGCAGGCACGTTCGGTCACCTGATCACCATGTACAACTCCAACGCCGTTATCAGCTAGGAAATTCGAAGTCAAACACCATGGGGTAAGGGATACCTGGAATTGAGCTAAGGTCAGTCGGCCCAAAAAGGCATTGTATGGACAGTCAACATCCAAGATGACAAATGGCAACATCAGCACTCTCCTATGGTCACCTTCTCCTAAATCCATAGGTAATTCAACTTAACCGACAACTTCAGTTGTAGCATTGTTAAGGCCATGAATGCGGGCTGTAGACAGTTTCAAGTCCTTGGCTTCCATCCTCATCTGATCTTAAGCCTTTTCGAAAATTATATTCATGGAACTAACATAGTCAATCATGATCTTCCTCGGTAAGGAGGGGTAGATCATGGTTGAAATGACCATTGGATCGATCGCCAATGCCTCCACCATATCTGCATCTTTGTTTATGAATACATTATCATCTGCCATTGTGGCCGGAGACCCATCTTTTATATTTTAATGGAGTCAAAATTCATATGCTTGATTGTGCTAGCATATAGCTCCATCTCATGCCAGCTCTTATCAGCTGGATGTGGTCCTAGACCTATTTATACTGATTACTAATCTTTCACCAGTCCACGCATACTCCTTGGCACTATGTGGTTATTGTCCTTGGTTGGGTTGGATGTTCCCTGCCAACCATCCTATGGGGTTTTAACAAACCGCTATAGTTTTTTTTGTAACACCCCTAATTTAAAATAACATTTTTCAGGAAAGTTAATTAGACAAATTAAATAGAATGATGTAAAGACTAGAGTGACCAGGGGATTATGATTTGAAACCTAAATAAGGGCCGTGCTTAACTAAATGAAATCATAAGAATGAATTTATAAAATGGTTTTATAAGTTAACTACTCAAGAGAATAAGGCAAAGGTATTATGGGAAATAGCTGTATACCATAATCCCATAACCCCTAAACCCTTATACCAATTTTCATTTCGTAAGTTCATAAATCAAAAACAAAAGTTAAGGAGAACTAAGTCTGGCCACAACCCTAGGAGAAAAGGGGATCAAAATCAACTAAAATCTAAGGATTCAAGCAAGGAAGAGTTAAGCAAGATCAAATCTTAAGTTTATTTTATCCAAAACAAGGTGAGTAATAATCAAAACAATCTCATTTATGTTTTAATGAACATTTATTTTTGGGATTAAAATTTAAAACCGTTTGGACGATTTGAATGATGATATGCTTTGATTATATGCCATGTTTGACTTAAACAAGTGTGTTTGAAAAGATTTGATTTGATTTTAAGGATAAAATCATGTAAAATTGGTTTCGAATGCTATGAGGATTTGATATGTTATGTGAAACATTATTTTGCAGATGGGTTTAAATTTTTCATAATTATCCAAGCTATGGATAATTTATTTTTAATTTTGAATGGAAGAAATTGATAATTTGGGTTTAAAATTTATTTTGAAAATTAGATGAAGTATTTTGGGTCCGAAATTTATATATGTTAGAAAACATATTAAAACTAATTAAGATTATTTTTGGGGATTTTTCCTAGGTGATTTACTAAGGAAATTAAATAAATTTAGTTTGAGGACTTAAATATCTTAATTGTTTGTTAAGAGGAAGGGCTTTTTTGTTAAAAAAATTTCTAATTATCAGTGGAGGAATTCGGAATCCTTTTTAGAAAAGATTTTGGTGAAGGATTTGGTAACAATTCCCCTTTTGACAAATAAGGCAAATTAGGTATAAAGTTGTTTCTTTTAAAGGAATAAAATCAGTTTTTCTTAAAATTACAAGCTTGCCACTTCCAACTGCTTGCTTACAAAATCTTCCCAGATTGCCTTTCGAACTCATTCGAAACCAACACACATGATATCAAATAGTCGGTATGTAACAAGTTAGAGAAAGGCGAATGAGGATGGTGTCGAAAGCTTACTATCAAAGGGTTTGGTGCCATTTTTAATTGCTTTCAAGTCAACCCACTTGCTTTTGTTTTGCTTTCGAAAGAGATGTCGCTTACATTGTTTTCCAAGAAACTTTCAGAAGTGGTGAAGTTACTGGTAAATATCTTTCGAACGGATTGCCACATACCTTAGTTTAAAAGTAACTTTCGATTGAGTTGTCGCATGTTAAAATTTAAAAAGGAGTTTCGAAAGGGTAGTTGCTTTTGAACCTAGTCGAAACCATGATGTTGTCTTCATACTTTTCGAATGAGTTAAAGGCCGCGTTTCTTTATAGCCTTTTTAACAATGAGTTCGAAAGGAAAGCTTCAGTTTTATTGATATAGAAGCCTTATGCCAATGCTTTCGAAATTATCCCTGTAGTCACTTATATTAAAGGTTTCGAAGGTAGTGGTTTTGAAAGGTCGTTTCAAAGCTATCCTTCTCCATACTATTTTACTTAAAGATTATTTCTTTCAAAAGAGTAGTTTCAAAGCCATCTATTTCTCCAAAGTATTTTATATGGAGACTAATGTTTTCGAAAGGGTTACTTTTGCCTATGTTCACTTTGACCCAGAAAGTATATTTAAGATTAAAGCCAATGATTTTGAAAGAAACGCTTTCAAATGGTTTCAAAGCTATGCTTCTATAATCCTACTTGGACTAAGAAGTTTTGAAGGATAACTTTAATACTTTCAAAAGGAATGTTTTAATGGTTTCTAAAGGAAGGTTTTGATGCTTTGGAAAGAGATGTTTTGAGAATTTCGAAAGGAATATATTTAAGTGTTTTGAAAAGGTGATTTGAATCGAAGGGTATAATTTAATGGTTTCGAAAAGGAGTGTCTAAGGTTTGGAAAGCTTTAGTTTTCAAAACAAGGAACCCAATCTCATTTTTAAAGAAAAACCCATGGTAATAAAAAGGGTTTTGAAATGGCATTTAACTTTGGAGTTTTTGAAGAAGCTTTCCTTGCTAAAAATTAAAGGTTAAAGGTATTAACCATGTTTCATTTGAAAATGATTACAAGGATATTAAACCATGAATGGTCGTGTCATCATGTTATGATTTTTATCATGTGTGCTTCTTTTATAAACATATTCACTTTATAGTTAATCCATAACTGCATTTGGGGTGTTAAGGGCAGAATAACCAGCTTAGCTGATCCAGTATTGAATATAAAATTTAGTTAACTCCTATGTGAGTAGAATTGCATCCAGGAGGTTTGGGAGACCAGAATATAAGATATCCAAAGACTAATCAAAGAGTTGTTAGTTTAAGAATGTTCATAGTAAACCCATGAAAACTATGTATGGAAATGTTTATTGACATGGGCTAATAGGTGTTTTGTGATCCCATGAAAACTATATCCAAATTAAGTTATTGATAGAGATCAATAGTTTCATAGTCAACCCGTGAAAACTATAATAAGAGAAAAGTTAATGGAGAATCCAATAGGTTTATAGTGAGCCCATGAAAACGATGATTGGATGAAGTCATTGGTAGATACCAATAGGTTGTTAGTGATCCCATTAAAACTATGAAATTGGACATATAGTCTATAAGCTTAGAACATGTTATTAGTCAGCCCATGTAAACTATTAGGTTAATAGTGACCCTAGAAAATATACTCGGACAGATAGTCAAATGAATGGGGATGGGAAATCCAGAATATGCTACATGTTTGCATATCATCATGATATATTTTATTACGTTATGTTTTAACCATTATGGATGTAGTTGCACAGTATATACTTATTATAAATTTTGGTTAAGATATTAGTGAGGGGAAAACCTGTTCCGCTAAATGGCATGGTCTCATTAGATATCTATATTGTTCTAGATGGTAGGTTATTATTCACGCCGGGTTTTATGTCCGACTCGAAGTTTATGTTTTTCCCCTTAAACTCTCGGGTGCTCAATTAATTTTGAATAGTTTGAGAGTTAAGGGTTTCAGGTTCTCCTTTAGATGAATAAGCTTCTAGGACGTGCTGGCGGTAAGCTAGCTATTAGGAGTTCTTATTGTTTGATTTCGCTATGTTTTGATGTAATGGCAAAGTTGTTAAATTGCCTATACTTAGACTCTGATCATCCATGGGGGCATCTTCATATGTCGCATTTGGCATATTTTGTAATAATTATAATTCCCAGAACATGGTTTATGATTTGGGATTATGTAATGAAATTGAAATATGATTAGAAGTAAAATGAGGAAATTTTTTTAAGTTGAGTTTAAAATTTTTCATATCCATGTGTTTCTGTTATATCAATGTATCTAACACTACGACATTTGGTCACTGAGAATTAATAACTATGGATGACTGCAACATTCGTAGGCCTTAGTTTTAGGCCTCCAAATGGGGGATGTTATAAGTTGGAATCAGAGCATAAGTTTATGCATAGTTAAAAAGAAATTTAGACCTAAAATATTTTTCCAAACATATTCTAATGAATTAGAAAATAAGATCGGGGTCTGGGTTAGCGCTATAGTAACGTACTTGTATTTGCTACACACACACACACACACATATATATATAAGTATGTACTTCCCTCTCTCTTAGACTGTTCTTCTGTATCATACTAAGGCGCGCATGTAGATTTGCGAGAAGGGAAGATATGGAGGCAGGAGACGGAAGATGAAATCTAGGTGGAGGAAGCACCACAAGTAACAAAAACGCTCGACCCAATAGGAGAAACCAAGGTCGATAGGCAAATGCTAATCAAAATGCAAATGCCAGCGTAGGTGCTAGAGATCTGCCAATAGATATAGGGATTATGTATCAGTTCTTCATTAATCTGATGCAAGTGGGAGCAGTTGCTGGAGTACCTGGGAATGTTGGAGGAGCTAATCCCGCGACCCCAGTTGGCAACACCATGTTAAGCTGAGCAGGGATTATACCGATCTTGGTGGGAAGCCATTTGTGGGAATAAAGGATGCTATAGAAGTAGAGATATGGCTTTGGCATTATGAAAGGATCTTTGCTGGGATTTAATGATGAGGAGAAGAGGAGACTTGCCTCTAGATAGTTGCAGGGAGCATCGCTTCATTGGTGGAATAGTTTTACCATGGAAGTTCCCGAGGAGGAGTTGACTTGGGCAGAATATTGAAGAAGATAGGTTTTTGTTCAAAATTGCCAAGTCAGTATTGCTAAGAAAGTTCATGGACTTAGTGCAAGGTGAAATGTCGGTGATTATGTATGCTACAAAGTTTCATGAACTGACGGATATTCTACCATTTCCACCGTCATTAAAAGGAATGAGAAGTTTATTCGAGGTTTAATACTTGAGATTGCTAGGGCGATAAAGCCACATCTCCATGATCCAAGTACTATTTTTGTGGAGATGGCAATCCGAAATGAAGAGATGCTTGCTATTTATAGGACGGAGAAGCAGGTAGAAAGTTGAGGTTTTCAGGGTAAGAAGGGGAAATTATTTAAGAAGAAAGGAGCCCAGAAGGGAGAAGCTGCCAAGAAGGCAAAAACTAATCTAGTTTTTTTTAAGTGTGACAAGAAGGGACATTATGCTCATGAATGTCGAATTGGAAAAGGGAAGAAGGCTACATACAAGAAAGGAGTAAAGTGCTTTAACTACGACCAAATTGGCATTATAAGAATCAGAGTCTAGAACCAGTTAAGGTGGATAAAGGAAAGGTCTTTGCCATTGGACCATCATCTACTAGGCCAACTGCTGCTGAGAAAGGAAAGACTGTAACCGAAGGTATGCTTTTGATTCAAAGCATACCAGTTAGGTTACTGTTTTATACTGGTGCATCGCATTCATTTATATGTCAGTGTTTGGTTGATAGGTTATGTTTAGAACCCTCATACAATGTTACTTCCTTAAGGGTTGCGAATCCAATAGAAGGATATGCATCTCTGGGGATGGGATGTGACCAGTTAGAACTTGATTTGTTATGTCATAAATTTTCATGCAGTTTGTATGTTTTTGATTTCGTAGACTTGATAATCATTTTTGGTATGAATTGGTTGGATAAATATGATGCTAGGATATTTTGCCAAGATATGAAAATATCACTAAGACATCCTAGTAGTCATAACTGAATTATATTCTCAGTGGAGAATTCAAATTGGAGAGCTTGTGCTTTGTTGAGTACTGTGGAAGTAGAAGAAGAGTTAAGTTAGGTTCGAATAGTAAGAGAGTTTGCAAATATTTTTGAGCCATCCATAGGACTGCCACTGAAACGAGCCATTGAGTTTTAGATAGATCTTGTGTTAGGAGCGGAACCTGTAAGTAGACTACCTAACTGGTTGACGCATACCGAGATGAAGGAATTGAAGGTGCATCTAGTGGATTTAGAAGGGAAGAATTTTATTAAACTAAGCAGTTCGCTTTGGGGAGTGGCAATTGTGCTTTTAAAGAAACTGGATGGGTCGTTAAGGATGTGTATCGACTATTGTAAGTTGAATGAGAAGACGATCAAGAATAAGTATCCTTTGCCGAGAATCGATGATTAGTTTGATCAATTGTGTGGGCGTAGAGTATTTTCCTAATTAGATTTGGTAACAGGTTTCCATCAGCTAAGAGTGGCAGAGGACAGTAACCTGTTCATAGCATTTCAGACTAGGATGGTTCGTACGAATGGTTAGTAATGCCATTTGGGTCAACGAATGCATCCGCTTTCTTCGTGAGTTTGATGAAACGAATTTTTCGAGAGCACTTGCATAGGTATGTACTGGTATTTGTAGATGACATTTTAGTATACTCTAATGACGAAAGAGAGCATGAAGCTTATCTTAGAGTAGTGCTTAAGACACTAAGGCAGCGTCAGCTGAAAGCAAAATTTTCCAAGTGTCATTTCTTGAAGAAAGAGGTTAAGTTTTTTGGTCACTTGGTTCCGGAGAAGGGTTTGTCAGTTGATCCGAATAAGATCGATGCGGTTAACAACTTGAAGGGACCAAAGATGGTGACTGTGATTAGAAGTTTTCTTAGACTCGCAGGCGTTACCAGGGATTCATTAAGGATTTCTTGCGAATAGCAGCGCCTTTGAATAAGCTAACCAAGAAGGGCATGAAGCTTATTTGGTATGATAAATATGAGGAAGCATTCCTTAAGTTAAAGCATTTGTTGACCAATGCGCCCATGTTAGTGGTTCCAGACGAAAATGAAGGATTAGTAGTGTATACCGATGCATGTGGAACCAGATTAGTGTCTATGTTGATGCAGAAAAGTAAAGTTATTGCCTACGCTTCACGATAGATTAGACCGCATGAAGTGAAATATCCTACTCATGATTTAGAGTTGGCAGCAGTGATATTCGCCTTGAAAATATGGAGACATTATCTCCTAGGAGAGAAAATTGAGCAATACACATATCATAAGTCCTTAAAGTATTTACACTCTCTGAAGGAGTAGAATATGAGGCAGTAGAGATGGCTAAAGTTTTTAGCGGCTTTTGATTTTGGCATAGAGTATACACATAGAAAAGGAAATAATGTAGCGGATGCTCTTAGCAAAAAAATTTAGAATGTGGTGTTATCTATGATAAAGGAATGGAGGGATTTAAAGATTTTGACTATCTGTAGTGTGTAGTTAAGATCGACTGCTAGTTCTAATCGAAGCGCTGCAGTGGTGACTAGCTTGGAAGTTCGACCCAGACTGACCAAAAAGATTGCTTCTAAGTAGAAAGAGGATCCATTATTAGCCGAGGAGATTAAAATGATTGAGGTTGGATCATAGATTGACGATCTAAAGGATTTTGAACATGATAAGAGAGGATGGTTGAGAAAGAAGGGACGGTTGCATGTTCTGAATGTTGGAGACTTAAGGAAAGAAGTCCATAGGGAATGTCATCGATCCAAATTTACGATTCATCCTGAGGGAACCAATATGTATCAAGATAGGAAGATAAGTTTTTACTGGGAAGGTATGAAGAAGGATGTTGGCTTATGGGTAAGGCATTGTGTGAACTGTCAACAAGTGAAGGCCAAGCATCAGAAGTCGAGTGGATTGCTTCAACATTTAGAGATACAAGTTTAGAAATGGGATTAGATATCTATGAATTCTATAAATGAGTTGCCATGGTCGAATCAAGGAAATGAAAGTATAAAGGTTGACTAAAAGCTCCTATTTCATTCCAGTTAAGTCAACCAAGACGACACCTATTGTAGCTAAATTGTTTATGAAGAACATAGTTAGATTTCATGTAATTCCTGGTAGTATAGTGAGTGATAGAGATACTTTGTTTACTAGTGAATTCTGGAAGAGTCTACGGGATGTGTTAGGTACCAAGTTCAAGATGAGTATTACGTATCACCCTCAGATGGATGGGCAGACAGAAAGAGTCAATAAGGTGCTCGAATGCTGAGAGCTTGTGTGCTAGACTTTGGTGGATCTTGGGAAGATCAACTACACTTAGTTAAGTATTTCTATAATAATAGTTATCAGACTACTATAGGAATGGAGCCTTTCGAAGCTTTGTGTGGAAGGCCATGCAAGTCACCAGCATGTTGGTTGGAAACTGGAGAAAGATTAGTCTTTGGTCCAGATGTGGTAAGAGAGGCAACAGAGAAAACTGAGTTGATCCGAGGTATAATGAAGGAAGCTCAATCTTGATAGAAGAGCTACGCAGGTAAGAGTCGTAAGGATCTAGAGTTCTTAGTTGGAGATAAGGTTCTCATTAAAGTATCATCGATGAAGGATGTGATCACCGATAAAAGGTGTGCTACGATTCAGAAAGTAAGGGAAACTGGCACCGAGATATGTTGGACCGTTCCCAATTACAGAGAGGATCAGAAATCCCGCATTCAAATAGAGTTGCTGAGTAGTTTGGTAGGTGTCCATAATGTGTTTCGTGTGTCTCATCTTCGTAAGTATGTGCATGGTCCAGAGACAACTATTCCTTCGACTGTATTAGAAGATTTAATAGTTGAACCGAATTTGACTTTTGTTAGACAACTAGTTCGGGTTGTAGCGAGAGATGAGAAGAGGCTGAAACAAGACAGTCAAGTTGGTGAATGCTCAGTGGAGCGACAACGAGAAGGACTGTACTTGGGAGCCAAAAGACGGGATTAGAGATAATTATCCTAATCTTCCATGGGGGTATGTTCTATATTTTCTTCATATAGACTATTTGCTAGTCAGACAGGCCAATATGGTAGTTAGGAGATGTTACAGATGATTGCAGTATTTGGTGCTTACTGAATTTTGAGGATGAAATTCTTTAAGGAGGGGATCCTGTAACATCCCTAATTTTAAATAGCATTATTCAAGGGACTTAATTAGATAAATTAAATAGAATGATGGAAAGACTAGAGTGAAATGGGGGTTGAGACTTCAAAACTAAATAGAGGTCATGCTTACTAAATGAAGACATAAGAATAGATTTATATAATGGTTTTATAAGTTAAATACTCAAGAGAATAAGGCAAGGGTATTATAGGAAATGGCCATATACTATAATCCTATAACCCCTAAACCCTTATTCCGTTTTTCATTTTGTATGTTTATAAATCAAAAATAAAAGATAAGGAGAACTAAGGTCGGCCCTAACCCTAGGAGAAAAGGGGATCAAAATTAACTAAAAGGTAAGGATTCAAGCAAGGAAGAATGAAGCAAGATCAAATTTCAATTTCCTTATTCAAAAAAAGGTGAATAATAATCAAAACCATCTTATTTATGTTTTAATGAACATTGGTTTTCAGATTTAAAGTTTAAAACCATTTAGATGATTTGAATGATGATATGCTTTGATTATACGCCATGTTTAATTTAAACAAGTGTGTTTGAAAAGATTTGATTCCATTTTAAGGATAAAATCATGTAAAATGGGTTTCGAATGCCATGAGGATTTAATATGTTATATTAAACATTATTTTGGAGATGGTTTTAAATTTTTTATAATTATCCAAGCTATGGATAATATATTGTGAATTTTGAATGGAAGAAATTGATAGTTTGGGTTTAAAATTTATTTCAGCAATTATATGAAGTATTTTGGGTCCAAATATATATGTTAGAAAACATATTAAAAGTGAATTAAGATGATTGTTAAGGATTATTCCTAGGTGATTTACTAAGAATATTAAATTTATTTAGTTTGAGGACTTAAATGTCGTAATTGTTTGTTAAAAGGAAGGGCTTCTTTGTTAAAAATATTTTTAATTATCAATGGACAAATTCGCCAGCCTTTTTAGAAAAGATTTTGATAAAGGATTTAGCAACCAATTACCTTTTGACAAATAAGGAAAGTTAGGTATAAAGTAGTTTCTGTTAAAGGAATAAAATCAGTTTTGCTTTGAATTACAAGCTTGCCACTTCCATTTGCTTGCTTCTGAAATCATCAGTGTAACAACCCTTAAATTTTTATTTATTTTTAATAATATATTTAACTGAAATTTTGTGAAATTTTAAATAATTGAATTTTGAAATAAAAATTTGATATTTGGAATACGTCTGTTTAAACATAGCAGATGGTAAATTTTCATCAAATAATATTGAAGTTATTTTCTTGTGTAATTTTATTTCAATTTATATTAGTTAATATTTGGTGATAATAAAATATTTTCCAAACCTGAATATTTTTTCTATAGAAAATTTGTAAATCATCTTCTAAGTGAGAATTCATATTTCGTTTCATCAAAATTGGTCTGCTATTGCTCCATTTATTTTATTTTCGGCAAATTAGCAGCATTTTGGTACTGATTATCGACTTTTAATAGGATGGTCATACCACTGATATCTATGTACCGTTTTGACCATCTCGTCATGCTGATCTCAGCGGTATATTCTCTTCTGGTTTTCGAACCCCGGTATGCCACGGAATCAGTAAAATGATTTCTATATTGGGTTTGTATTTGAGTTATTTGGGCTTTCTATGTCTATACGATCATCCAACAAGTAATGCTAACAGCCATTAACTATTAGTATTCCAAATATCAACCGTCCAGACTTTTGGTTTTTATTGATTTCAAACGTTGGACCGTTATTTTTTTTAGCCGATGGAGAAAAAAAATGTAAATTACATTGCACGTTATATTTTGGCATGTACTCTTGCGTCTTCTCCTCTCCCATAATTTTCCTACTGTAAAGATTTGATCTCCTTCACCTTCGTTTGCCACAACATGTAACGACCTGTAAATTTTAACTGTTTTAATAACGTAATTAGTTGAAATTTTATGAAATTTTAAATAATAAAATTTTGAAATAAATATTTCATATTTGGAATGCGTCTAATTAAACATAGCAACCGGTAAATTTTCGTCCGAAAATATGAAAGTTTATTTCGTGCGTAAATTTACTTCAATTTAATCAGCTAAAAAGCGATGAAAATAAAATATTTTCGAAACTTGAATATTTTTATATAGAAAAATTGTAAACCATCTTTTGAGCAAGGCGTCATTTTTCGTTTTTCCAAATTCGGACTTCTTTAACTCCGTCGATCTTATTTTTCTACATTTTTGCTGCATTTTCCGCTAGTAGAAAATTCGAATTTTTATAATTCAATCGTACCACTGATATATGTATACCATTGTGATCGTCTCGTTGTGCTGACCTTCGCAGCATATTCGTATCTGTTTTTCGGTGTCCGGTTCGCGGCGAGAACTGCGAAGCGACTAACCGTGTCGGTATCCGGTTTGGAACTGTTGTTGTTCTGTATCTTCTCATTTTCCAACGTGAGAAATTGTATGGTCACTCTGTTTAGTATTCCCATAATTAATTGTGACTTTTGGTTATTTTCCATTCGTTACATTTATCCCCTCCCCTGTGCATTCTCTTTCCTTTCCCTTTTTGCCTGTTCATTTTTCTTTTTTTGAAATAATTTTTTTTCCAAAGTTTGTGCATGACTTTACTTCTCCCAAAACTTGCCATCCCCACTCATTCTTCCTTCTCTAACCTTCCCTCTCCTGCATACAACTCACGCAACCACCTTGTGACGACCCGGAATTTTTGAGCATTTGAAATTGGAATATTTAATTAATTTTAAATATTCAGAGGTTAATTATAAACTTAAATTTCAAATATCACTGTTTATTGGGTGATTTAATTATTAAATTAAATTATCGAAATTGGATAAAATATTGAATCTGAATTTTTAAGCCTGTTAAAAATAATTTGAAGACTTATAAAATTTATATAGATAATACTGGAAATAATAGACAAATTAAAATTGAATTTAACGGTCGTCTGTTCAATTTAAAATTTGCATCGTTTAAATTGTCGTTTAAATAGCCTTCCGAGGCGCAGTCTCGGGATTCGACGAAACCAGTGCCGTTGGATCCGTAATATTGAATTATTGCCGGATTTCAAATTTCGTAATTTTCGGAGCTACCGTGTGATCGTTCGAGATAGGAATGTCTAGACGAAAATTTAACGTTTAATTTAAAATATCTTCAACAGAACTTTCTCGTCTCCTTACTGTAGCCAGATGAGGATTCTTCCGCAAGCCACCTTTCTTTTTAAAACATCAGCCGAACATTTTTTTTTCAATTCATTTTCCTTCGTTTGAAATTTCAATGGCAGAAGGAGATAACCAGAAAGAAATCGCCTTCGTTTCTTTTTCCCTCAATGCCAAATTATTTCGTGAAATCCTTTTCCCCCAAATTCTCAATCGAACCCCGCCTTTCTTTCTTCTATTTTCAATTTCGAAAATCCCAAATCGTTCGAAATTTATGGCCGCTACCTCCAGGTATTCAAACCAAACCCATTCGTTCGACACCAAAAAAAAATGGAAGAGGTGCGCACTCGCGAAAAGGGGTGGGGAGACGTGCGTTCGGCCGTAAGCAACTGGAAGGGGAACTCTCGATCGTCGAGTCGCGAGTCAAGTCAAAAGGGAATTTCGCAAGGGAATCGTGAACGAGCGCGCCTTGAAGCCTAAAGCTCGCGATAGGATCTTGGACGTATGGGGGGCTGTAGGCGTTCACGATTTCGCTGCAAGGCATCGGTGCTGGGAAGGGGGCAATCGTCGAACGAGCTTAACTCGCAATCAGGAATGCGATGCTGCTGGGATTCACGAAAATCGTGGGTGCGAGGCTAGGGTTCCATTTCAAAGACAGTGAGGTATATGCTGTCTCGATCTTGAGTTTTCGATTTGTTATTTTTATTCAAATGTTTAGTTAGGTAGTTATATACTGTTATATATATATATATATATGTAAATGGATATACACAGAGAAGTATATATGTGTAGATTTTTTTTAGACTGGAAAAGTTTTTTTATATATAAAAGATATTTACAGTAAAGTATAAAACGTTCCTGGTTTTAATTTAAATATTTATATTGGGATTATAATGTTTAATCTAAAAATCTGTTTACAGCAAGAAAAGATTTTTGAAAGAAATTTATTGTTTTAAAATTGATAAGATGATTAAAAATGAAATTGTAGAGGGAATTTGGGTTTAAATCAAATTTCTAGTTAAATAAAATTATTAAAAGAAAGCCGTTTAATACAAAATCATCAATTGAATAAAATTTATAAAATGGCAATTGATTGATCAATTTTATTTCGAATATTAATAAATTATCGAATTTTTATTCAAGGTTAAAATCAAGGAAACAAGTCAGGTTGGAACAGATTGCATATTTAAAGGGGGCAAAAGGTGAGTTAATCTCACTCAGTTAAATTTAAATGGTTAAATTTAAATAATTGATTGGATGATTGCATTGATTGATGTGCTATATTATATATAGTAATATATAGCAATATATACATATTGGCATATGTATATATTGGAGTTGTTGATATTTCCGCATTATATAGCGGATGAGACCCTATGCGCCGCATAATAGCGGATGATTTTATATAAATCCCATATACTGTGATATTCCACCTTGAAGTGGAATTGGTATTGTGCTAACATCTGTGGATGCAGGGAAACAGGTTGGAGGGATCCAACTGGATTCCTCAAAATATTTAATTTTTGTTAAATATTCTGTGATATGATTTTTGGATATCCTGTAATGAATTATATGGATAATTGGATGTTATGGTTTGGTTGGACTGATTTGGATGAGCTGAATTATCAAAATCTCTAGAATGGAATTTTTGAAAAGAAATAAAAGAGTAAATTCTTAAGTAAAATAATTATAAAGAGTTTGAAATAAATTTGAGAATAAATCTGATTAAGAATAAAAGTGATTTCCAAAATTCAAATAAATATGGAAAAGAGGAATTTTGAATAAATAGAGAAATATTGAATTTAAAGAAAACTTATGTGATATTATTTAAAGGAATAAATAATTTATTTTAATTCAATGTTTAAATGTAATTAAAAAGGAAGAAGGAATTTGGGAAAATCTGAAACTTGTGTTCAGTTTAAAGATTTTAAATCATAATGAGAAATAAAATCTGGAAGTTAATGAATTGGGAAATAAATGGATTAAGTAAGGAAATTTATTTCAAAGTAAAATAAATTGGAAAATCAATTGTAAATTGATTTAAATATTTGGGAATTTGAAATTTAAAGAGAAGTGAGATTTTGGAAACTGGGTTATAAAGTAAAATAAAATATCAGTGGATATTTGAGAATATAAATTCAAGATGGGAATTTATAAAAGGATATGGTTTGGTTTAAAAATAAATGTTGATTTATTTTTAAAAGATGGAAATGAGAAGAGTATTTCTCTGGATAGCCAAGTACGTTTTCAAGGTAGTTTTAAATATAAGTTAAAAGTTTTAAAATGTTTTAAAAAGCATATTTTAGAAAATTGATTTATTTCTAAATGTTAAGGCCTAAGGTAGTATATTTCAAAAACTATTATTGTAGTAATTATATAAAAGTGATTTGGTATTATGTTTTAAAAGAGAAATTTAGTTTATATTTGAAAAGTGGTTTTGTTTTTAAATATCCTTAAAGTATATATTTTGGATAAAGTATTAAAGTGATTTTAAATTTCAAAGTTATAAAGTATATTTATAATAAGTGTTTTTAAATTATTTAAAATTAAAAGTATTTTGTACTTGGTGGTTCAGTGGAAATAATTATTTGGGAAATGTATTCCGTAAGCGGAAACTGTTTTGAAATTGTTTTCAAATGAGCTTTGAAAATTGGAAATATATCTTGGAAAGATATTTGGGCAAATAAATAATGTGGGAAATTATTTATTGTGTGATGGTTGCTTGTGGATGTTAATTGATAGTTAAATAACCGACTATCAATATTGGCCAAATGCGCTGATCGTTTCGAAGAGACCGGGATCGGGTTTCCGTATACCGGGATTCTAGGTCTGGAGACTCGAATACCACTTCGATCCGGTTTGTACGTTTCGTGTAACGTGTTCAGAGTCGAAGATGGAGCAGTGAAGTGCAAGGGCTAGTCGCTACTAATCCTGAGGATATTTCCAAAATGGATGTAGTAGGAATAGTGCCTTCGGTTCCGTTCGGACCCGGGACGGACTTGTATGGACGAATGCTTACGTGACATCGTCAGGTGGGCGATGGGAATTCTAAGGGATATGTGCTGTAAAGGTATCGTTTAGCCTCGAGCCTCATCAACCGGGAATGACTGAAAATCAGGGGTTATGCAGCAAGGCTTCGTGGGTAGCCCCCACTTGAGAGTAAGGTCATCCCTGTCTAGATGTCCCTTTATTTCGGCTTAGTGGTGCGGTTGCTGATCCCAACCGTGGGTGATTTTATTTGGAATTATCCAGTAAGGGATGATTCCGGCCTTGTGTTGCAGGGGAGCGGGCGTACTCCTCGGTACTGTGATCTAGGCCACGTACTGTGACAGGTGGTACCCCAGTGCCTAGTCATTCGTTGGAAATCCATTCTCCCTACGTGCCTTGTACGAGTTTTGTTTGTATTACCCACGTTGTGGCTAGTATGCTGGAATTTAATCATGTAACAATTTCGGCTATTTTAATAAGTATTTGTGAATAGACGCTATTATAATATCAGAGGATTTTTATAAAAAGTGTTTTAGCTATCGTAAGGTAAAAACCCGACATGTTTATTTGTGGCGTGGTCTTACGAGATGCTTTTATTTTCAAAAGGATTTTTGAAACTTTAATAATCAATTGAGTGTGATTTTCTCACGCTGGTATTCCAGACTGACTCGGGTATTGTTTTATATGATGCTCGGGTCAGACCGAGTATTATAGGTTACAGGATATGATGCTGTGGAGCTCAGGAGATGAGCTGGATGGCGAGACGTATCTCCCGTACTTGTTTATATATATTTTCCGCTGTGTTGATTGTTGTACTCTGTTGTATTGAGGACATGATATGGTTATTGTCCAGTTGTATGTTATGTGTTCCCTGGTGTATACTCTGATGCTATATTATATAAAACTGATATAGTTTTGATTTGTGTAAAGATCTGTTAATATATATTATATTTTATTCCGCTGCGATGGTTAGATTTTGATTTTGTTTTCTATTTTTCTTCTTCTACCTCTTCTTCTTAACTAAAATGGTTCGATTTTCCGGGTCTGGAAAGTCGGGTCGTTACAGTGGTATCAGAGCTTAGGCTAGCGATAACCTTGGCTCTGGTGGGAATTTTGAGAGTATTAATAGATATGAGCGCGTATTTGTTAGTGAATATAAAATGGTTTTATATTGTGTTGGTTGGTTTATTGAGTGGCATATGAACCTTCGTCGGCACAGTCTGGACAACTCTATCGAAGGGGTTTCTAAACACTTGAATAGAACAGTTCGACACAGTATTGTTTTAAATAGGGTGAATGAAATAATTTTGCCCAAATTATTTTGTATATAAAAGAAATAATTATTTGAAATTTATTATAGTTATATATTTGGATGCTTGGTTGTTAGAAAATGACAATAATGAGTTAGTCTCATTATTGAGTAGAAATTGAAAATTTATAACCTAAGTTGAAGAATAAATTTATATAACAAAATGGAATTTGAAATATAGACTATAAATGCAATTTATAAATTGAGATAAACTTTATATACAAATGTGAATTATGAATGTGATTTATAATCAAATGAGATAAATTCATAAACAAATGAAATTTGTAAATGTGACTTATAACTTGAAATAAAATGTGATAGAATTCCAGAGTAATGTTGGATATAAAATTGAATGGATTTTGAATTTGAAGTTTTGGGAAAGGTTTAAATTCCTTTGGATTTAAGAATAGTTCAAAGGTTTTGGGGAAATAATGGTGATATTATTTCATGAATATTTTTGAAATTGAATTGAAATCTGGTGGGATTTGGGATTTCAAAGTGTTTGAAAAGTTTTAAAGTGATAAAAGCATTAAATTCTCTTACGGTCGCTGGAAAATAATTTCGGTGATGACTGCAGCATCATCGATGTCTATTTTCGAGTTTCCAAAGAGAAATTGCTACCAAACTGTTTTAAATTGGAAATGATTATGAACTGGGTTGGTTTTGAAATTCAAAGAGAAAATTGTTTGGTAAAAGCAGATTGTTTTGGAAATTGGGATTTGAGGTGATATACCAGATATGTATGAGTTATTTATGGATTCAAAATGGTTTTTGAAATAAAACCGGGCAATTGGATTCTGGGAATTCTATTTAAAATATAAATGTGGAAATTTAAATGAATCAACAATATAAAGTATAGAATGAAGTTGATTGAAATAAAAAGGGAATGAAAGTTTAATTCTTGGATTATAATTATGAGATGAAATTAACTAAATGAGTAATATAAGTTGGTAGATAAAAGAGTTAGAGAACTTGATGGTGAATGAATTGTAAACTCGTATAAATGTGTATCCTGGAATTAAAATTTAATTCGAGTATATGAAGGTGAATAAAATATATTTGAATTTAACTTAAGATAAGTTAAATAAAATTGAGAATTGGAATTGAATTAAATATAAGTAAGTTGAAGTCGAATTGAATTGGATATAAAGGTAATGTAAAATGCTTATAATTGTGTAAAGAAATTCATATTCTTAAGTTCTTAAGTGTAATAATTTGAAATTGATTATAAAGATGGAAATGGACTTAAATGAATAGTCCTAGATCTTAAGTAAGTGAGTTAAAACTTAGGAATAGAAATGAAATTGTAAGTCATAAATGGGAATCCATTACTTTGAACCATTAAGTGTTATAATTTGAAATTGTAATTATCCAATGGAAACGACTAAGATGGGCAATCTTAATTTTTAAATAAATCCAAACTTGAATTATAGAATAAATTGAACTTAAGAAAATTAAGTGAAGTGATATTTGAAATTAAAAAGCAAGTATTTAATTTTAACCAGCGGAGGAACTAATTAGATAATAAATTAGTTAATGAAATTGAATTGTGAGTTAATGAAATTGGATTAAAATAGCGATGGTTTGAATTGCGAATGAAATCCTAATAAGTGAAAATAAATTGGAAATGGCCTGGTTATTACTAAAATAATTCCAGATGAATTGAGTATGGAAAATAAAATTCATAATGATTGAGTGAATAAACCAATTATATTAAATAAATAAATGGATGGAATTTGATTAAATAAGAATCAAATGAAAGATGGAAATAAAACTTTAAAAGGTTGGTTAAATGGAAAATAAACTTAAGTTATTGACTTAAGTAAATGTTGAATGGAAACTGAACTCAAACGGAAGAGTGATTTAAATAAGTTGAGAAATAGTTATTGAATGAATTAACTTGGATTGTTTTCGAGATAAATAAAATTCAATATTCAGAAGTTGGAGATGAATTGAATTTAAGAAAATTATTAGAAATGAAAATCTGAATGAAAATGTGGAATAAGTATTTATATTTGAAATGAAGTGGTAAATTAAAGTAAATTGAAATTCATATGGAATTGGAATTCGATTTGAATATATACACTTCAGTGGTGAAGTAGTAAATAAATATAAGAAAAATTATATTGAACTTAAGAATTGAAGAATGATATTCTTAAGGAAATTGGTATTGGGAATATACTTAGTAATTTTGGAATGGAAAAAAAAAATATACTAAGTGAATAGTTGAATGAAGACTAAAACTGAAGTTGTGAAATGGGATAGTTGTGAATAAGTGGATAACAATAAAAAAGGAATGCGAAATAAAAGAGAATTGATATAACTGATAATCAATTGGGCTAATTACGTAAGATGTATGTATATTATTTTATTCGCATAGCTATTTGATCCAGATGTCGAACACAGAATTTTGAGATAGTTTTATCGATCCGAATCAGGATTTTCCACTCGATTTTCGACGGCGAACCTGGATATGGATTGTTGATTGATTCTGGATATTCTCTATCATAGTTTGTGACTATGCAAGGAGAATGACGGTTTCTGATCGAGAAACCAGATCTGAGTCCGCACTAGGAAGTCGGGTGGACAATACTAGTTCGGAAGTGAAATTGTGTGATCGAGTGAGCGATCAAATGTGATATTGCGTACGGATGATATATGTGCATCGTACGGGCTTAAGTAAAACAAATATTGTAAATTTGTAAAGGAAAGTATAAAATGACTTTGGAATTGTGAATTGAATATTATTGCTTAGTAGGATATACAGGTGTATAAAAGCAATGGATAAATTGGGATTTTGTTTTTTTGAAGATAAATTTAATGGCCCGACAAAAAGGTATGTATTTGAATTTCTATATGAAATTTGATTGGGTTTTTGATCCAGCCACTTGGCTATTTGTTTCTTTTTGAGATTGGGAGGCCGTAGAGCCATTTTGTAGTTGTACCGAGCTAGCCGCGCAAAGGAGACGCTGGCAAAAATTTTCGGAAATTTAGGGAGTTAGAAAAATTTTGAGAAAATTTTGATAATTCAAAATTTTAATTCAAATTTAAATTTGAATGGATAAGTAGGTGGTATGGGTTGAACTTATGAATAAGTTTGGAAACTTAAAAGATGATTAGTGTATCATTAATAAAGGATTGTTTGGGTATTGTTAAAACTGTTTGAATTTGGAAAATAGTTAACGGGGATTGAATCATTCTTCCTAACTAGTAATTTCGGGGACCAAATTCTTTTAAGGGGGGAGGAATGTGACGACCCGGAATTTTTGAGCATTTGAAATTGGAATATTTAATTAATTTTAAATATTCAGAGGTTAATTATAAACTTAAATTTCAAATATCACTGTTTATTGGGTGATTTAATTATTAAATTAAATTATCGAAATTGGATAAAATATTGAATCTGAATTTTTAAGCCTGTTAAAAATAATTTGAAGACTTATAAAATTTATATAGATAATATTGGAAATAATAGACGAATTAAAATTGAATTTAACGGTCGTCTGTTCAATTTAAAATTTGCATCGTTTAAATTGTCGTTTAAATAGCCTTCCGAGGCGCAGTCTCGGGATTCGATGAAACCAGTGCCGTTGGATCCGTAATATTGAATTATTGCCGGATTTCAAATTTCGTAATTTTTGGAGCTACCGTGTGATCGTTCGAGATAGGAATGTCTAGACGAAAATTTAACGTTTAATTTAAAATATCTTCACCAGAACTTTCTCGTCTCCTTACTGTAGCCAGATGAGGATTCTTCCGCAAGCCACCTTTCTTTTTAAAACATCAGCCGAACATTTTTTTTTCAATTCATTTTCCTTCGTTTGAAATTTCAATGGCAGAAGGAGATAACCAGAAAGAAATCGCCTTCGTTTCTTTTTCCCTCAATGCCAAATTATTTCGTGAAATCCTTTCCCCCAAATTCTCAATCGAACCCCGCCTTTCTTTCTTCTATTTTCAATTTCGAAAATCCCAAATCGTTCGAAATTTATGGCCGCTACCTCCAGGTATTCAAACCAAACCCATTCGTTCGACACCAAAAAAAAATGGAAGAGGTGCGCACTCGCGAAAAGGGGTGGGGAGACGTGCGTTCGGCCGTAAGCAACTGGAAGGGGAACTCTCGATCGTCGAGTCGCGAGTCAAGTCAAATGGGAATTTCACAAGGGAATCGTGAACGAGCGCGCCTTGAAGCCTAAAGCTCGCGATAGGATCTTGGACGTATGGGGGGCTGTAGGCGTTCACGATTTCGCTGCAAGGCATCGGTGCTGGGAAGGAGGCAATCGTCGAACGAGCTTAACTCGCAATCAGGAACGCGATGCTGCTGGGATTCACGAAAATCGTGGGTGCGAGGCTAGGGTTCCATTTCAAAGACAGTGAGGTATATGCTGTCTCGATCTTGAGTTTTCGATTTGTTATTTTTATTCAAATGTTTAGTTAGGTAGTTATATACTGTTATATATATATATATGTAAATGGATATACACAGAGAAGTATATATGTGTAGATTTTTTTTAGACTGGAAAAGTTTTTTTATATATAAAAGATATTTACAGTAAAGTATAAAACGTTCATGCTTTTAATTTAAATATTTATATTGGGATTATAATGTTTAATCTAAAAATCTGTTTACAGCAAGAAAAGATTTTTGAAAGAAATTTATTGTTTTAAAATTGAAAAGATGATTAAAAATGAAATTGTAGAGGGAATTTGGGTTTAAATCAAATTTCTAGTTAAATAAAATTATTAAAAGAAAGCCGTTTAATACAAAATCATCAATTGAATAAAATTTATAAAATGGCAATTGATTGATCAATTTTATTTCGAATATTAATAAATTATCGAATTTTTATTCAAGGTTAAAATCAAGGAAACAAGTCAGGTTGGAACAGATTGCAAATTTAAAGGGGGCAAAAGGTGAGTTAATCTCACTCAGTTAAATTTAAATGGTTAAATTTAAATAATTGATTGGATGATTGCATTGATTGATGTGCTATATTATATATAGTAATATATAGCAATATATACATATTGGCATATGTATATATTGGAGTTGTTGATATTTCCGCATTATATAGCGGATGAGACCCTATGCGCCGCATAATAGCGGATGATTTTATATAAATCCCATATACTGTGATATTCCACCTTGAAGTGGAATTGGTATTGTGCTAACATCTGTGGATGCAGGGAAACAGGTTGGAGGGATCCAACTGGATTCCTCAAAATATTTAATTTTTGTTAAATATTCTGTGATATGATTTTTGGATATCCTGTAATGAATTATATGGATAATTGGATGTTATGGTTTGGTTGGACTGATTTGGATGAGCTGAATTATCAAAATCTCTAGAATGGAATTTTTGAAAAGAAATAAAAGAGTAAATTCTTAAGTAAAATAATTATAAAGAGTTTGAAATAAATTTGAGAATAAATCTGATTAAGAATAAAAGTGATTTCCAAAATTCAAATAAATATGGAAAAGAGGAATTTTGAATAAATAGAGAAATATTGAATTTAAAGAAAACTTATGTGATATTATTTAAAGGAATAAATAATTTATTTTAATTCAATGTTTAAATGTAATTAAAAAGGAAGAAGGAATTTGGGAAAATCTGAAACTTGTGTTCAGTTTAAAGATTTTAAATCATAATGAGAAATAAAATCTGGAAGTTAATGAATTGGGAAATAAATGGATTAAGTAAGGAAATTTATTTCAAAGTAAAATAAATTGGAAAATCAATTGTAAATTGATTTAAATATTTGGGAATTTGAAATTTAAAGAGAAGTGAGATTTTGGAAACTGGGTTATAAAGTAAAATAAAATATCAGTGGATATTTGAGAATATAAATTCAAGATGGGAATTTATAAAAGGATATGGTTTGGTTTAAAAATAAATGTTGATTTATTTTTAAAAGATGGAAATGAGAAGAGTATTTCTCTGGATAGCCAAGTACGTTTTCAAGGTAGTTTTAAATATAAGTTAAAAGTTTTAATATGTTTTAAAAAGCATATTTTAGAAAATTGATTTATTTCTAAATGTTAAGGCCTAAGGTAGTATATTTCAAAAATCTATTATTGTAGTAATTATATAAAAGTGATTTGGTATTATGTTTTAAAAGAGAAATTTAGTTTATATTTGAAAAGTGGTTTTGTTTTTAAATATCCTTAAAGTATATATTTTGGATAAAGTATTAAAGTGATTTTAAATTTCAAAGTTATAAAGTATATTTATAATAAGTGTTTTTAAATTATTTAAAATTAAAAGTATTTTGTACTTGGTGATTCAGTGGAAATAATTATTTGGGAAATGTATTCCGTAAGCGGAAACTGTTTTGAAATTGTTTTCAAATGAGCTTTGAAAATTGGAAATATATCTTGGAAAGATATTTGGGCAAATAAATAATGTGGGAAATTATTTATTGTGTGATGGTTGCTTGTGGATGTTAATTGATAGTTAAATAACCGACTATCAATATTGGCCAAATGCGCTGATCGTTTCGAAGAGACCGGGATCGGGTTTCCGTATACCGGGATTCTAGGTCTGGAGACTCGAATACCACTTCGATCCGGTTTGTACGTTTCGTGTAACGTGTTCAGAGTCGAAGATGGAGCAGTGAAGTGCAAGGGCTAGTCGCTACTAATCCTGAGGATATTTCCAAAATGGATGTAGTAGGAATAGTGCCTTCGGTTCCGTTCGGACCCGGGACGGACTTGTATGGACGAATGCTTACGTGACATCGTCAGGTGGGCGATGGGCATTCTAAGGGATATGTGCTGTAAAGGTATCGTTTAGCCTCGAGCCTCATCAACCGGGAATGACTGAAAATCAGGGGTTATGCAGCAAGGCTTCGTGGGTAGCCCCCACTTGAGAGTAAGGTCATCCCTGTCTAGATGTCCCTTTATTTCGGCTTAGTGGTGCGGTTGCTGATCCCAACCGTGGGGTTATTTTATTTGGAATTATCCAGTAAGGGATGATTCCGGCCTTGTGTTGCAGGGGAGCGGGCGTACTCCTCGGTACTGTGATCTAGGCCACGTACTGTGACAGGTGGTACCCCAGTGCCTAGTCATTCGTTGGAAATCCATTCTCCCTACGTGCCTTGTACGAGTTTTGTTTGTATTACCCACGTTGTGGCTAGTATGCTGGAATTTAATCATGTAACAATTTCGGCTATTTTAATAAGTATTTGTGAATAGACACTATTATAATATCAGAGGATTTTTATAAAAAGTGTTTTAGCTATCGTAAGGTAAAAACCCGACATGTTTATTTGTGGCGTGGTCTTACGAGATGCTTTTATTTTCAAAAGGATTTTTGAAACTTTAATAATCAATTGAGTGTGATTTTCTCACGCTGGTATTCCAGACTGACTCGGGTATTGTTTTATATGATGCTCGGGTCAGACCGAGTATTATAGGTTACAGGATATGATGCTGTGGAGCTCAGGAGATGAGCTGGATGGCGAGACGTATCTCCCGTACTTGTTTATATATATTTTCCGCTGTGTTGATTGTTGTACTCTGTTGTATTGAGGACATGATATGGTTATTGTCCAGTTGTATGTTATGTGTTCCCTGGTGTATACTCTGATGCTATATTATATAAAACTGATATAGTGTTGATTTGTGTAAAGATCTGTTAATATATATTATATTTTATTCCGCTGCGATGGTTAGATTCTGATTTTGTTTTCAATTTTTCTTCTTCTACCTCTTCTTCTTAACTAAAATGGTTCGATTTTCCGGGTCTGGAAAGTCGGGTCGTTACACACCTCCACTCCTCAGCCCACGTTCTCCACCTACACCCTCTCCAAGTTCCCATCCGCCTATCTCTTGCTCCACCCATGCCCACTAGTGCCACCACGTGGCCGAACTTACTCATCTGGCTGATCACTTTACCTGGCTCGGCCTAGCCTTGTTCCTCTCGTTTATATAAAGAGTATGTATATATATATATATATATATTTGTTTTTTTGTTTACTATATAGGTTAGTTATAAGTTAGTCTATTCACTGTTTATATCTGTATCATTTTCTTTTGTTGCTGTGTATGTCAAACTTTACATATATTATCATTTCGTATCTGTATGTGTTTAAGATTGTTTTTTATTTTTATATATATTACAAGATTTTTTTGTGGTTCGTTTTAATAATTGTAGTTATAAAAGTTATAGGGTGCTGTGAAAATGAAATATATTATTTCGGCTATGGTTATATATATGTTATAGTATGAAACTTATATTAGTATATGGATTACCTTATACAGTTTATATAAAGGTTATTTATATAGGTAAATTCATGTATGGGACTATATAGGAGTCTGTATATTTTATTGTATGATAGGTTAAACTATGCTTTCCTAAAATTTTAACATAACATTTATATATTTATATATAGCTAAACTTAAGTAAAGTATATGTTTGATTTAAGTTAACGGTAATATGTATTTAGGTTGGGTCTTTGCAAGTTATATTAATTTTATATTTACATATGTTAGTGATATATTTTTGTATATATATGTTAGTAGATAAAGCTATCTGTTTGTATAGTATGTTATAGATGAAAGCTGTATAAGACGTTTAGATGTATATATAAAGTTTAAAAGAAAGATAAATATATATATATACCAGTCGTTAAGTATATATATATAACTATTTCGTATATTGATGTATTTAGTTATAATATTTGAAGGGAAAATTCCAGTCCATATATATTATATATATGGTAACTTATAAGCCATTGTATGTTTATATCGGTTATAAGGTTTGTTTATAGTTATAGATACGTAAAATGGTATGTATATGTTTCCATATAAAGTTTATATATATATTAATTGAATAGCCAGCATATATTGGCTTGGATGTGTATGCACTCGGGTTTCACAAGCTTTGAATATATACATGGCGTTGGATATGTTATGTTAAGAGTAATTTTTCACACTTATTTGTATTTAAGGCACAGCCGAGCTTTAGTAGTATTATATGCATGCCATATTATATAGTATCTTATATTATATTACACTTCACTGTTCTATTTGCTGAGTTTTTATATGTAGTAGTGTACAATCTATATGTTGAAGTCTATATATATATATTTATTTATTATAGTATCGCATAATTCTAGTTTGATTTAAATAAATATAAGAGCCGGGTTGCAATATTATAGTACTTTATATGTAAACAAGTTTAAGTGTTGTTGTTTACAATATGCAAAATTTTATATACTTATAGTTTATACTTTTTATTTGTTAGAGTATTAAGGGATTGGTATTTAAAGGGGTAATTTTATCAATTAGCTTATGCATATAAAAACTAATATATGTAGTATATCATATGAGTATTTTAATTTAAAAACTATGATTTTGAAAACGTATGTATATATAATTTTAATGAGTTTCAAATTTATATTGGTTAAGAAAATAATATATTAGAATAATATTTATTTTGTTTCGGTCTACATTAAGCAGTTTCTGATCTATTTTCATCGATCTCTATTTATTAGCTCTGTTCGTCCAATTCGTGCCCATCCCACTTTGCTTTGGAATTCGTAGCTCATTTCTTTGACGAATCTCTCTAGCCTCGAAAGGTGAGTAATCACTCACGATTAATGTTCTTTTATTTATTAAATTTGATTTCAATTGAAACGACAATTGAAATATGCTGCTGTTAGTTATCTACACTGTTATATATATGTTTTACCTGTATCAGTTCACCAGTAACATCTGACACCATTATCTATTATTTATACGATGATAATCTAGTTTGGTTAATAAATGATTGATTGTTTGAAGTTGACATTGGACGTTAAATTGCTAGTGTAGTAAGTGATAAATAATTTGAATTTGAAATTGACGTAGGATAGTTAGATTTGATATATGTTGAATTTGATTAGATGACATAAGCACAATATGACCCTTTAAATGTTGAATTAATTGACACGTAAGATTTGGTTAATTACACCTTGAACCGTTGAATGCAGATTGTTTAAATTGATGATGGATGAAATTGTAATAGATGACAAGTGAAAAACCGTAATGTAATAATCTTTAATCTACATGAAATGATAGTGTAGATTCTAGAAATAATTATATTAATTTGCACAAACAACAATGTGAATTAATACGATTATTTCGGGATTATTTGAATTGATTATTGGATTGAAATTGGCTGTTGTTATTGCTTGTTTATTTACTTTGACACCATCCCAATTATCACACTGCAAGTTCCCTTTGCTATGCTTTGATTTTTGAATTGAATTGGAATCGGGTTGAAATGATAAATACCCAAATTGAACTTTGACCTAGGATAAAGAATTAAATAAAAACCGATTGGTCAATATTTTGATTAAAAAAATAAAATGAAGATTTTATTTGAATAAATAAAAATGGTTTTGAAACGAAGTTGGAATTTGAATTTTAATGAAAGAAAATGTTAATATTTAATAATCCGAATCAAAATATTAACATAGTAGATGATGAATGAAGGTTGTTTTAAAATTAATTATTTAATAGTTAAATTTGGAATTATTAATAATTAAGTTTTGAAATTAGTTAATAATTAAGTTTTGAGATTATTTAAAAATTAAATAAGATTGAATTATTTAATAATTAAATAAAAATTGAATTCTTTGTTAAGTGAAATTGAACTTCTTGAATAAGTGAAATTAAGTTTCTTTATTTATTGAGTTGTGAAATTGTAACTAAGTAAATTAATAAGTGAAATTGAATTTCTCTAATAAGAAATAAAATGTGTTTTATAGAAATTAATGTAAGATTTGAAATGTAAAGAATTTGATTTGATGAATTTAATTTAATGAAATTGTAAGTTTTGATATAATGGAGTCGAACTTAAATAATTGATTTAATGAATTGGAAATTAAATAGAAATTGTTTTGATTGATAATTAACTTAATGAATATTGAATAAAATCGATCAATGAAGTTAAACTGATTTGAATGTTAAATTAAATTAATTTAAATGATTTCGGAATGAAACTTATACACGAACTTGAATCAATATTTGAATTGTTTTAAATAGAAATTGAAATTGAATTATAAGATTTTGAAATGGTAATTTGGAAGTTTGAAACGTAAATGATTGAAATTGATTTAGAATGACAAATGAAATGTTGGTTTACAAATTCTAATTGAACTTGAATTTGATTTGGTTTTTGAAAATTTATTAAACGACCAATCGGTGTAATAATTTCGAAGGTTATTAAAGAGACCAGAATCGGTTAGGGACATACTCACTGTCTAAACCGAAAACCACTTTAATAACTATACGCGGAGTGTGATCCAGAATGAAGTGGTTGGAATGATGTACGTGATGACTGAAGAAAGAGAACGATAATGGATAGCCTTGACACTTGTGTCAAATTGGAAATGACTAAAACAGGAGCCGTGCCGGGCCAAATGGGGGCTAGCTACCTCGAGCGAACACACTTCTTCGAAAACTACTCATTTCTTGTTGTCGATTGGTGCACCCTTGATTTGGGAGTGTTGTTTCGCGGTGTTGCGATCGCTGCGGCGATGCGTTCTCACCAGTCCGGATCAGGCAAACGGTAGTTTCACTACCTTGGGTATTGCCTCATGTGCCTTGTCATACTTGTATCCCTATATACGCGACCACTACGATTTGTTTTGTGTTATACCTATGGAGTACTCCCTAATAGCCCACTAGTTTACGGTGGAGTTTACAGTGCTGTATAGACTATGACGCTTATATAAAATGTGTTAAGGGGTATAATGGTAATGCCTTAACACTATTTTGATATCTTATATTACTGATAGGCCTTATCTACTTATCCTACACTACTACATAGTAGATAGTTTAACGGATCCTTAAAGGATGGTTATTCCAAACATCCTTTGAGTTAGTTGTATTTCAATTGCTATTTCACTTGAGTTGGATTTATTGATATAAGAATGTTAATCCTGACTCGAGTGTTTTGTGTTTTGCTTTACGCTCGGGTCAGACTGAGTGTACCAGTATTCGAGACTCACCTTTGGAGTTGGAGCTTCGCTTGGAGATCCAGCTATCGACCCAGCTTTCAGATATCTAGTTGATTCTAGTGATGTATTCTGATATTGTATTTGATTATGTATTCGAGACATTTGTTGTACCTTATTTAACTCTGATATGTATATAGTAGCTTCATGAACTACTATCTTTTGCTTCCGCTGCATTTATTACTCTGTGTCTGTGATCTGTTATTATTTATTTACTGTATATGTTCAGTTTTGCCAAGTTTAAATTAACAATTCAGTATTTTGAATTATTCAAGTTCGACGTGTGCGGATGCGAATAGTCCAAAATAGCGGGTCGTTACAGTTAGTATCAGAGCTTTGGTAGCTCTAGGCAAAACTTAGTATATAGGGTAAATGTATTTACAGAATCACTCTCATTCGAGTTTCAATCTCTTCCTTTTGACTCAATTCCTTTGAATTTTGTAATGTTCCCTGCGGTTTCAAAATTCATTTGTGTCCCTCACTATTCGTCTTCTTTTAAATTCGGAGTGTCCCATAACTCCACTTCGAATGATTCTTGTAATGAATCGGCGGTCTCGCCAAACTTCGAATGATTTGAAAAGGGGTAAAGATCCATTACAATAGGCATCGATTTACCGGAGATTTCTGTATCCTCGGTTTACGATGCTATCTATCTCCTGCTATGTCTGAAATTCTATTTCTCGAGATCGAATGTCAATTTGCCTCGAAATTCTACATCGATCTTATTCTTTAAGTCACGGTCGACCCGATTAAGGTTGTCCGTGAATTAAATAAGCTTATCCATCTCCCGATTCTGTTAATTGAATCATCTTATCTTTTCTTTCGAACCTGTATTCGAATCAGAATTCTCTTTAATTTGAGTCTATCAAATTTAAATCTCTATCCTTGCTTTGAAATCCATTTATGTATCGTCGAACAAGGAGGTGTATTTATAAATTAATATATATAAAAAAAATGTTTTAATACATATTGTGTTGTTTGAGTTGTTGATGTTGATTTGGGTTTCCGATCGATTCGTCTGATCAACGCTATCGATAAGATTTCCAAAACACTCAAACAGAACAAACCGACACAATATTGATTTCAAATTTGGTAAACAAAATAGTTTTGTATGATTATATTATATAAATATAAGTTTTCTGAAATTAGATTGTTAAAGAATTTATTGTCAGAAATGATAATATTTTATTTTCATTTATTGTTTGGTAAACCATTGACTATTGCATAATATGAATAAATGAATTTATAAAACTTAGTTATAATTTGATTTGGAATTTGAAATGAATGTAAATCAGGAATTTGAGAATTTGATTTCCGGTGATTTCAAACTTTGATTTGAAAGTTTTAAAGTGTATAGTATCTAAAGTATTTTCGAATAGAAATCATTTCAAAGAAATTTTAAATGTTTAAATCAGTGCTCTTCTCTTTGTCGCTGGAAAATAATTTCGGTGATGAAGGCCGCATCATCGACATTCATTTTCGAGTTTCGAAGTGAAGAGACCATTCTGTAGCTTTGCTATGGTTTTGTTTTGGAAAAATATTTTGATTTGAATTTCTTAAGTATGACTTGATTTATATATATATATATATGGGTATATTATTTTAAATTTAATCTGATTTAATATATTTAATATATACGTAATTATTTCTAAAGGGTTTGAAATTAAACGAAAATTAAATTCTTAAAAATCATGTTAAAAGATGTTTTCAATTATAAATAAAACTAAATTTTGGATAAATATCTAAACTTGAAATAATCGAATTTGAAAATTTTATTTGTATAGTACCAAATTGCATTTCAATATAACTTACCTAAATTATTCAGAAGTTAAAATGTAATTGGATAATATACAATATAAAATAATTTTATAAATAAAATTGGAGTGTTTATAATAAATGTTATGCACTTAGATTTTAATTATAATAAAAAATGCTAATAAAGATGATAGAATAATAAGTTAATTAACGAGATAAATAAAGTAAATTTTGTTCTGAATGAATTAACAAACTGAATTGAATCAGCTTAATGAAATGCCTTGAATTAAGATCAATTATTGAATATTAATTGATTTAAAATGAAATTTATATGATTAGAAATAACAGTTGAACTAACAAATTTAAATCGAATGACTATTCTAATTTATGATTTTAGAAATTTGTTAATTAAACATAATTGGATAATAAGATAATAAATTTAGAAATAATTAAGATTGATTTCACTTAAGTGAAATCAAATGGATTAAATAAAATTATTGAATATTAATTAGTTTAAGTTGAAATTTATATGGATTTAAATTAGTTGTTTATTTTGTTTTCAAAGCCATTTTTCTTTCTGGTTGGTTCTATTCTCCTACCTCCTTCCTTTTCAGGGACGAAAAGATTTGAGTGTGGGAGAGTGTAACGACCCGTAAATTTTAACTGTTTTAATAACGTAATTAGTTGAAATTTTGTGAAATTCTAAATAATAAAAATTTGAAATAAAAATTTCATATTTGGAATGCGTCTAATTAAACATAGCAACTGGTAAATTTTCGTCCGAAAATATGAAAGTTTATTTCGTGCGTAAATTTAATTTAATTTAATCAGTTAAAAAGCAATGAAAATAAAATATTTTCGAAACCTGAATATTTTTATATAAAAAAATTGTAAACCATCTTTTGAGGAAGACGTCATTTTTCGTTTTTCCAAATTCGGACTTCTTTAACTCCGTCGATCTTATTTTTCTGCGTTTTTGCTGCATTTTCCGCTAGTAGAAAATTCGAATTTTTATAATTCAATCGTACCACTGATATATGTATACCATTGTGATCGTCTCGTTGTGCTGACCTTCGCAGCATATTCGTATCTGTTTTTCAGTGTCCGGTTCGCGGCGAGAACTGCGAAGCGACTAACCGTGTCGGTATCCGGTTTGGAGCTGTTGTTGTTCTGTATCTTCTCATTTTCCAACGTGAGAAATTGTATGGTCACTCTGTTTAGTATTCCCATAATTAATTGTGACTTTTGGTTATTTTCCATTGGTTACATTTATCCCCTCCCCTGTGCATTCTCTTTCCTTTCCCTTTTTTCCTGTTCATTTTTTCTTTGAAACAATTTTTTTCCAAAGTTTGTGCGTGACTTTACTTCTCCCAAACCTTGCCATCCCCACTCATTCTTCCTTCTCTGACCTTCCCTCTCTAGCATACAACTCACGCAACCACCTCCACTCCTCAGCGCACGTTCTCCACCTACACCCTCTCCAAGTTCCCCTCCGCCTATCTCTTGCTCCACCCATGCCCACTAGTGCCACCACGTGGTCCAACTCACTCACCTGGCCGATCACTTTACCTGGCTCGGCCTAGCCTTGTTCCTCTCGTTTATATAAAGGGTATGTATATATATATATTTGTTTTTTTGCATACTATATAGGTTAGTTATAAGTTAGTCTATTCACTGTTTATATCTGTATCATTTTCTTTTGTTGCTGTGTATGTCAAACTTTATATATATTATCATTTCGTATCTGTATGTGTTTAAGATTGTTTTTG
The DNA here is from genome assembly GCA_030737815.1 of Allium fistulosum. Classification (NCBI taxonomy): domain Eukaryota; kingdom Viridiplantae; phylum Streptophyta; class Magnoliopsida; order Asparagales; family Amaryllidaceae; genus Allium; species Allium fistulosum. The sequence continues at coordinate 17,025,382 of JASFAW010000014.1, forward strand.
ATTTTTATATATATTACAAGATTTTTCTGTGGTTCGTTTTAATAATTGTAGTTATAAAAGTTATAGGGTTCTGTGAAAATGAAATATATTATTTCGGCTATGGTTATATATATGTTATAGTATGAAACTTATATTAGTATATGGATTACCTTATACAGTTTATATAAAGGTTATTTATATAGGTAAATTCATGTATGGGACTATATAGGAGTCTGTATATTTTATTGTATGATAGGTTAAACTATGCTTTCCTAAAATTTTAACATAACATTTATATATATATATAGCTAAACTTAAGTAAAGTATATGTTTGATTTAAGTTAACGGTAATATGCATTTAGGTTGGGTCTTTGCAAGTTATATTAATTTTATATTTACATATGTTAGTGATATATTTTTGTATATATATGTTAGTAGATAAAGCTATATGTTTGTATAGTATGTTATAGATGAAAGCTGTATAAGAAGTTTAGATGTATATATAAAGTTTAAAAGAAAGATAAATATATATATATACACCAGTCGTTAAGTATATATATATATAAATGTTTCATATATTGATGTATTTAGTTATAATATTTGAAGGGAAAATTCCAGTCCATATATATTATATATATGGTAACTTATAAGCCACTGTATGTTTATATAGGTTATAAGGTTTGTTTATAGTTATAGATACGTAAAATGGTATGTATATGTTTCCATATAAAGTTTATATATATATTAATTGAATAGCCATCATATATTGGCTTGGATGTGTATGCACTCGGGTTTCACAAGCTTTGAATATATACATGGCGTTGGATATGTTATGTTAAGAGTAATTTTTCACACTTATTTGTATTTAAGGCACAACCGAGCTTTAGTAGTATTATATGCATGCCATATTATATAGTATCTTATATTATATTACACTTCACTGTGCTATTTGCTGAGTTTTTATATGTAGTAGTGTACAATCTATATGTTGAAGTCTATATATATATATATATTTATTATAGTATCGCATAATTCTAGTTTGATTTAAATAAATATAAGAGCTGGGTTGCAATATTATAGTACTGTATATGTAAACAAGTTTAAGTGTTGTTGTTTACAATATGCAAAATTTTATATACGTATAGTTTATACTTTTTATTTGTTAGAGTATTAAGGGATTGGTATTTAAAGGGGTAATTTTATCAATTAGCTTATGCATATAAAAACTAATATATGTAGTATATCATATGAGTATTTTAATTTAAAAACTATGATTTTGAAAACGTATGTATATATAATTTTAATGAGTTTCAAAATTTATATTGGTTAAGAAAATAATATATTAGAATAATATTTATTTTGTTTCGGTCTACATTAAGCAGTTTCTGATCTATTTTCATCGATCTCTATTTATCAGCTCTGTTCGTCCAATTCGTGCCCATCCCACTTTGCTTTGGAATTCGTAGCTCATTTCTTTGACGAATCTCTCTAGCCTCGAAAGGTGAGTAATCACTCACGATTAATGTTCTTTTATTTATTAAATTTGATTTCAATTGAAACGGCAATTGAAATATGCTGCTGTTAGTTATCTACACTGTTATATATATGTTTTACCTGTATTAGTTCACCAGTGACATCTGACACCATTATCTGTTATTTATACGATGATAATCCAGTTTGGTTGATAAATGATTGATTGTTTGATGTTGACATTGGATGTTAAATTGCTAATGTAGTAAGTGATAAATAATTTTAAATTGAAATTGACGTAGGATAGTTAGATTTGATATATGTTGAATTTGATTAGATGACATTAGCACAATATGACCCTTTAAATGTTGAATTAATTGACACGTAGGATTTGGTTAATTACCCCTTGAACCGTTGAATGTAGATTGTTTAAATTGATGATGGATGAAATTGTAATAGATGACAAGTGAAAAACCGTAATGTAATAATCTTTAATCTACATGAAATGATAGTGTAGATTCTAAAAATAATTATATTAATTTGCACAAACAACAATGTGAATTAATACGATTATTTCGGGATTATTTGAATTGATTATTGGATTTGATATTGGCTGTTGTTATTGCTTGTTTATTTACTTTGACACCATCCCAGTTATCACACTGCAAGTTCCCTTTGCTATACTTTGATTTTTGAATTGAATTGGAATCGGGTTGAAATGATAAATACCCAAATTGAACTTTGACCTAGGATAGAGAATTAAATAAAAACCGATTGGTCAATACTTTGATTAAAAAAATAAAATGACGATTTTATTTGAATAAATAAAAATGGTTTTGAAACGAAGTTGGAATTTGAATTTTAATGAAAGGAAATGTTAATATTTAATAATCCGAATCAAAATATTAACATAGTAGATGATGAATGAAGGTTGTTTTAAAATTAATTATTTAATAATTAAATTTGGAATTATTAATAATTAAGTTTTGAAATTAGTTAATAATTAAGTTTTGAAATTATTTAAAAATTAAATAAGATTGAATTATTTAATAATTAAATAAAAATTGAATTCTTTGTTAAGTGAAATTGAACTTCTTGAATAAGTGAAATTAAGTTTCTTTATTTATTGAGTTGTGAAATTGTAACTAAGTAAATTAATAAGTGAAATTGAACTTCTCTAATAAGAAATAAACTGTGTTTTATTGAAATTAATGTAAGATTTGAAATATAAAGAATTTGATTTGATGAATTTAATTTAATGAAATTGTAAGTTTTGATATAATGGAGTCGAACTTAAATAATTGATTTAATGAATTGGAAATTAAATAGAAATTGTTTTGATTGATAATTAACTTAATGAATATTGAATAAAATCGATCAATGAAGTTAAACTGATTTGAATGTTAAATTAAATTAATTTAAATGATTTCGGAATGAAACTTATACACGAACTTGAATCAATATTTGAATTGTTTTAAATAGAAATTGAAATTGAATTATAAGATTTTGAAATGGTAATTTGGAAGTTTGAAACGTAAATGATTGAAATTGATTTAGGAAGACAAATGAAATGTTGGTTTACAAATTCTAATTGAACTTGAATTTGATTTGGTTTTTGAAAATTTATTAAACGACCAATCGGTGTAATAATTTCGAAGGTTATTAAAGAGACCGGAATCGGTTAGGGACATACTCACTATCTAAACCGAAAACCACTTTAATAACTATACGCGGAGTGTGATCCAGAATGAAGTGGTTGGAATGATGTACGTGATGACTGAAGAAAGAGAACGATAATGGATAGCCTTGACACTTGTGTCAAATTGGAAATGACCAAAACAGGAGCCGTGCCGGGCCAAATGGGGGCTAGCTACCTCGAGCGAACACACTTCTTCAAAAACTACTCATTTCTTGTTGTCGATTGGTGCACCCTTGATTTGGGAGTGTTGTTTCGCGGTGTTGCGATCGCTGCGGCGATGCGTTCTCACCAGTCCGGATCAGGCAAACGGTAGTTTCACTACCTTGGGTATTGCCTCATGTGCCTTGTCATACTTGTATCCCTATATACGCGACCACTACGATTTGTTTTGTGTTATACCTATGGAGTACTCCCTGATAGCCCACTAGTTTACGGTGGAGTTTAAAGTGCTGTATAGACTATGACGCTTATATAAAATGTGTTAAGGGGGATAATGGTAATGCCTTAACACTATTTTGATATCTTATATTACTGATAGGCATTATCTACTTATCGTACACTACTACATAGTAGATAGTTTAACAGATCCTTAAAGGATGATTATTCCAAACATCCTTTGAGTTACTTGTATTTCAATTGCTATTTCACTTGAGTTGGATTTATTGATATAAGAATGTTAATCCTGACTCGAGTGTTTTGTGTTTTGCTTTACGATCGGGTCAGACTGAGTGTACCAGTATTTGAGACTCACCTTTGGAGTTGGACCTTCGCTTGGAGATCCAGCTATCGACCCAGCTTTCAGATATCCAGTTGATTCTAGTGATGTATTCTGATACTGTAACGACCCACATTTTTGACCGTTCAAGTCGACAAAACATACACACATGCCGACTCGAACAATCCAAAATACAGATAGTTATTGGGGTTAAATAAGAAAAGAAAGGAAAGAACAGAAACAAACTCAGAATCTCGCAGCGGAAGGAACAAGATATAATAATAAAATAACAGTTCATGAAGCTGTTAAATAAATAAATTTGATTATTATTATACATCATAAATCAGAGTTACATACATATCAGAGATAATACAACAATGCAGCAGAAAAATAATACAGTAGTAGAATACAAATGATGTAATACCAAACTCCGTCTTTGTCCTCCAGAATAGATCTTCAACCTTATCTGAAATGCTCAGGCTAACCCGAGCGTAATGAAAAGACAAAACACTCGAGTCAGGACTAAAATATCTCATGTAAGTTAAATCGAATAAGTAAAATGAGTGTGACGGCGTCGAAGATGTTTACGGGTTTTAGACACCTCCTATCGAGTGTTTAACGTGCGTGCATTAACTTAAGAGATGTTCTGGATTTCCATCTCCTAAGGATCCGTCAAACTATCTACTATATAATAGAATACGCTATATACAATAATGTCTATCATAAAGTAAAATATCAAACTAGCGTTAAGCCATGGCCCATTCCACCCTTAACACGTTTTTATTCCCAAGAGCATATACAAGACCATAGTTTCCCCAAAATCGAAAGTCACCAGAGGGCAACTGACGCAGCGGATATTACAAAAACAATGTAGATCGTTGAATGTAGTAATCGGTGGATTGGAAGATACTGAAATGCCCAAATTCGTTGATCCGAAGATACCGAATTCTAGCTATCCCGAACTCGTTGATCGCGCACGATACCGGGTTCAAAGATCTTCAATTCTTCGAGCGTTGATCTAGCGCACTAGATTCCGCGAATCGGCTTCTACAATTGTTGAATCGAGCGCACTCGATTATCCGAAAGAGGAGATAGGAGATTACACTCAACTACCAATTTAGATGAAAGCACACAGCAATCAAAAGAGAATTTTATTCAAAAATCAACAACCTTTACAAATGAGACTCACGGCCTATTTATAGGCGTTACAATTTTTCAACAGAAATTTCAAAAAAAATTACAAGTACTTAGGTCGGAAACGACCTATAGAAGACGACTTACAAAACAGGTACGACCTAAAAAGATACAAACGACTCAAAGATAAAACGGCTCATCATCAATGGTTCAGATTGACGCGGCATCAGGATCCTCGGCTACAAGCTTTCGCGACTTAACACCCAACGACTTAAGATATCAGCGGTAGAGATTAACTCGCAGAAGAATCAATGGCAATAAGCTTCAGCGACCTAAAATGAGACTTTGCGACTTAAGAAGCATAACTCCGCGACCTAAGTCTGTACGACTTAAAACTTCGCGACTTAAGAACATAGCATCTTCACGTGACTTAAGAACCCTCTTTATGCGACCTAAGTTCTTGCGACCTAACTTAGGTCGAGACATTTTCCTGCGACTTAGTATAAGTCGTTTCATTTTAACCCGTAGCACTTCTAACTCGGTAAGTCGTTCGAGCGACCTGTCTTCCAATTCGTTAGGTCGTACACGAGTTAACTCGTTAAGTCCTTCCTGCGACCTATCTTCCAACTCGTTAGGTCGTACATGAGTTAAAAATATGTTAAGTCGTATCTCCTTTCTCTTCAGATTGTTAGGTCGTAGCCCTGCCCTAAAAGATACGTTAGGTCGCTCGCGACCTAACACTTCAGCTCCCCGCCAATCCTCACACACTACTAACTCGCTAGCCTCCTTGTTAGCTCGTAGTTCTTCAGTAGATCGTTGGTGATCTTTACTAGGTCGTTGGTGCGACCTAAAGGTCTTGTTAGGTCGTTCGCGACCTAACACTTTACCAATTTTTGCTTCATCAACCAGTAACGACTTAAAAGCTTCATTAGGTCGTACGCGACCTAACCCTTCATCATTCTGGGCATCCTTCTGGGCTACATCATCCTCCCCAGTTGAGAAAAATTCGACCTCGAATTTGTACTCTCTTTCTCCACAACAAATTCATCCTCGTGATATGGTATGAGATGTTTGATATTGAATACGTCAGACGTATACACATCATCTGGCAGTTTCAATTTGTAAGCATTTTCATTAATTCGCTTCACAACTTCCACCGAACCGATTTTTCTAGCTTTCAACTTGTTATAAGCGCCCACTGGAAAACGATCTTTTGTTAACACTGCATAAACCAAGTCACCTTCTTGAAATTCAACATTCTTTCGCTTCAAATCTGCAGATCGTTTATACTTCTCATTTGCTTTTCCCAATCGTTCCTGAACGATTTTATGACATTCCGTCAATCCCTCAACAAAATCAGCAGCCTTTTTAATTGTCCCTTTTGAGTGTGGTATTACCGTTAAATCCAACGGACCCTTTGGTAAGCTTGAATACACTACCTGAAATGGACTGAACCCAGTGCTTCGATTTACAGCATGATTATAAGCAAATTCTACCTGGCATAACTTCACATCCCAACTCTTCAGGTTGTCTTGTACAAGACACCTCAGCAAATTCCCCAATGATCTCTTGACAACTTCGGTCTGTCCATCCGTTTGCGGATGATAAGCACTACTAAATTTCAGCTTCGTTCCCACCATTTTCCACAGACTCAACCAAAAATGACTCAGAAATCGAGTATCTCTATCCGACACAATAGATTTTGGCAATCCATGAAGTCGATAGATCTCCTTGAAAAACAATTGAGCAACATGAACAGCATCCGCCGTCTTCTTACAAGCAATAAAATGTGCCATTTTCGAAAATCTGTCCACCACAACGAATATAGAATCATTTCCCCTTTGAGTTCTAGGCAAACCCAAAACAAAATCCATACTGATATCCACCCATGGTTTTGCAGGCACGGGTAACAGCATATATAAACCAGCATTAGTCGTAGTTCCTTTCGAAACCTGACAAATATGACAGCGCTCCACAAACCTCTCTACCTCTTTCCTCATTGATGGCCAAAAGTAAGATTGTGAAATCAACTATAATGTACGGTCTCTCCCAACATGTCCTTCGTCATGTAGCTCCTTCACAATTTTCATTCTCAAACTGCAATCAGGTATGCACAATCGATTTCCCTTGAACAGAAAACCATCTACCATCACGAACTCATTCGTCTCCCCATTCTTGACTTTATCAACAAACTTTATAAAGTAAGGATCTTCCACAAATAGTTCCGGTAAAATGTCAAACCCCGTCACCTCAACCTTCATTGTTGTCAACAAATGATTCCTCCTACTCAAAGCATCAGCCACACGATTCGTCACTCCCGATTTGTGCTTCACAACAAAAGTAAATTGTTGCAGATATGCAATCCATGATGCATGTCTTGCTGAAATCTTGTCTTGCCCTTGTAAATGCTTCAACGCCTCATGATCAGTGTAAAGAACAAACTCCTTCTGAAATAGATAGTGTCTCCAGTGTTTAATAGATTGCACAACAGCATAAAATTCCACATCATATGTACTGTAACTCATCTTCGCTCCTGATAACTTCTCGCTGAAATATGCAATCGGACGTCCCCTCTGACTCAATACTCCTCCAATTCCAACCTTGGATGCATCAGTATGTAGTTCAAACACTAACTGAAAATCTGGTAATATTAGAATTGGTGCAGACGTCAAAAGTTCTTTGATTCGCTCAAAAGCAACCCCGGCTTCCTCTGTCCATGCAAACTGTTTACCCTTCATGCAATCAGTAACAGGTGCCATCACACTACTAAAGTGTGGTATAAACCTTTGATAGAATGAAGCCAACCTGTGAAAACTACGAACTTCCGTTATCGTCTTGGGCTGCGGCCAATCTCTGATCGCCTCAACTTTACTCTGGTCCACCTGTATACCTTCCTTCAAGACAACATACCCCAGAAATAAAACGCTATGCGTCATGAACATGCATTTCTTCGTTGCTGCATAGAATTGTTCTTGTCGCAATACCATCAGTACTTCTCTCAGATGATTCAAATGTTCCTCCGGACTTCCACTATATATCAGAATATCATCGAAGTACACCACCACAAAATTCCCAATGAATGGTCGAAAAATTTGATTCATCACCCTCATGAATGTACTTGGTGCATTCGATAGACCAAACGGCATTACCAGCCATTCATACAAGCCTTCCCTCGTCTTGAATGCTGTCTTCCATTCATCCCCTGGTCTAATGCAAATCTGATGATAACCGCTCTTCAAGTCAATCTTAGAAAAGATTACGGATCCACTGATCTGATCCAATAAATCATCAAGCCTCGGCATCGGAAATCTATATCTCACAGTAATCTTATTCAATGCTCGACTGTCAGTGCACATCCTCCACGTTCCATCCTTTTTGGGTATCAATAAAGCTGGTACAACACAAGGACTTAAACTCTCCTGCACACGCCCCTGTTCAAGCAATTCCTCTCCCTGCCTCCGCAACTCTTCATGTTCCTTCGGACTCATTCGATAATGTGGTCTGTGTGGCAACACAGCACCTGGAACAAGATCTATCTGATGTTGTATATCCCTCAACGGTGGCAACTCCGTTGGTAACTCCTCGGGAAATATATCGTCAAATTCTTTCAAAACTGGTTTAACTTCTTTTGGAATTTTAACTTCTTCACTGCTCTCACGTCCGATCAACAAAAACACTTCAGGCTCCTCCTCTACTTCCTTCACAAACTCCTTTAAAGATAACAAAGTTTTAAGCTCTTCAATCTCTTCTGACTTACTTTCTCCCGGTTGTCTCTTCTTTGGAACTAAGATAATCTTCGTGCCTTTAAACATAAAACTGTAGCTATTGGTCCGACCGTCATGTTGTACTGCTCGATCATATTGCCATGGTCTTCCCAAAAGCAAGTGGCAAACATCCATCTCTACTACATCACACCATATTTCATCTTTGTATTTCTTCCCAATAGAGAATGGAACACGAACTCGTCTATCCACTTTCACTTCTCCTCCTTTTCTCAACCATGCTAACTTGTACGGATTCAGATGCTTCTCTGTCTTCAACTTCAACTTTGTTACAGCCTCGGTTGAAATGATATTGTCATAGCTTCCTGCGTCAATCACAAATTTACACACCTTCCCCAGTATAGTGCATGTTGACTGAAAGATATTACTCCTCAACCAACTAGCTTCTTCCTGCTTCGGTGTCAAACACGATCTCCTCAGCATTAGATTACAACCTTCATCTCCTGACGCAATATCCTGCTCATCATCCTCAACTGGACTAGAACAATCCCCATCACCATCCTCATCCTCAACTTCTGCAATCATGGTTCTCTTCTTTGGCTTTGGACACTCACTGCTTTTATGACCCAATTCCTGATAATTGTAACATTTGAAACCATTGTTAACCCTTGCCTTCTCAACCTCCTTCACCACTGGTCTACTGATAGGTTTAGAAACATTAGAACTCCCACTAACACCCTTCGCTTGATTGTTAGAATTAGTAAACACACCTCCTCCTCGTCTACCCTGCTTCTCCCAAGCCAACGCTTTCTGATGTGCTTCCGCTACAGATCTGGGATCAAACATGTTAACCATATCCTGAATTTGTATTCGCAATCCCTCAATGAATCTAGATGTCAATTTTTCTTCTGTCTCCATAATATCATTCCTTGCTATCAGTTGATAAAATTCGTCAGCATAGTCGTTCACAGATTTCGTCCCTTGCCTCAAGTTTTGCAAACGTTGATACATCAAAGATTGATAGTTGTAAGGTAAGAACGTTGCTTTCATCAATTTCTTCATCTTCTCCCAAGATTCAACCTTTGACTTTCCCATTCGTTCACGTGTAAGTTTGGTTTGCTGCCACCACGCCAAAGCTCTACCCCTCAACCTCGTAGCAACCAACTTCACTCTACGATGTTCTGGAACTTCTTTAAAGTAAAAAATCTCTTCAACATTAGCTACCCAATCTAGAAACTCCTCCGCTTGCATACCACCTTTGAATTCAGGAATTTCAATCTTCATCCCCGTCTCCCACTTGTGATCATACTCAGAGTAATTTCTTCCTTGTCCTCGTCCTTGTCCTCGAACACTACCACCATCATACTCCTCTTCAAAATCAGATGTATATCGTTGTCTATCTCGTCCACCCACATCTCTACTACCATCACGCCTACCACCATCATCCCTTCTATCTACATTCCTCCGTTCACGATCATTCACGTTCCTCCCACGTCTTTGATAATTTTCAACACTTCTGTCTCGATTGGAATGTGGCGAGACTCTACTACCCCCATGGTTAGATTCAGGTGAAACCCTTCTCCGATTTTGATTCATCTCCGTCATTAGCTTCTCTAACCGGCCAATTCCTTCGTTAAGCTTTTCACTAAAGTTTTCATTGATTCCTTGCTCCATCTCATCAGCTTCTTCTCTTCGATACAAAGCTTCAACGTTTTGATGTCGATTGGCTCTCCTTGGCGGCATGATTGAATACTTCGCAAATTCTCAAATTCAAACACTTTTCGAACTTTGATCCAAAATGAAACGGATCGAAAACTTCCACTTTGTTGCAAATCGCGATGAACACGATGGACAAAGTTTCGGCCTCCCACTCAAATCCGATCAATCAACTTCAATACAAAGTCGAACACTTCAACTTAATCACGGTTCAACACCTCAAGCTCTCGGCTATCACTTCAAACTTCAAACTCTCGGCTCCAAGACTCGATCTAACTATGATTGGTTAGAACAAGCTCTGATACCAAACTGACGCAGCGGATATTACAAAAACAATGTAGATCGTTGAATGTAGTAATCGGTGGATTGGAAGATACTGAAATGCCCAAATTCGTTGATCCGAAGATACCGAATTCTAGCTATCCCGAACTCGTTGATCGCGCACGATACCGGGTTCAAAGATCTTCAATTCTTCGAGCGTTGATCTAGCGCACTAGATTCCGCGAATCGGCTTCTACAATCATTGAATCGAGCGCACTCGATTATCCGAAAGAGGAGATAGGAGATTACACTCAACTACCAATTTAGATGAAAGCACACAGCAATCAAAAGAGAATTTTATTCAAAAATCAACAACCTTTACAAATGAGACTCACGGCCTATTTATAGGCGTTACAATTTTTCAACAGAAATTTCAAAAAAAATTACAAGTACTTAGGTCGGAAATGACCTATAGAAGATGACTTACAAAACATGTACGACCTAAAAAGATACAAACGACTCAAAGATAAAACGGCTCATCATCAATGGTTCAGATTGACGCGGCATCAGGATCCTCGGCTACAAGCTTTCGCGACTTAACACCCAACGACTTAAGATATCAGCGGTAGAGATTAACTCGCAGAAGAATCAATGGCAATAAGCTTCAGCGACCTAAAATGAGACTTTGCGACTTAAGAAGCATAACTCCGCGACCTAAGTCTGTACGACTTAAAACTTCGCGACTTAAGAACATAGCATCTTCACGTGACTTAAGAACCCTCTTTATGCGACCTAAGTTCTTGCGACCTAACTTAGGTCGAGACATTTTCCTGCGACTTAGTATAAGTCGTTTCATTTTAACCCGTAGCACTTCTAACTCGGTAAGTCGTTCGAGCGACCTGTCTTCCAATTCGTTAGGTCGTACACGAGTTAACTCGTTAAGTCCTTCCTGCGACCTATCTTCCAACTCGTTAGGTCGTACATGAGTTAAAAATATGTTAAGTCGTATCTCCTTTCTCTTCAGATTGTTAGGTCGTAGCCCTGACCTAAAAGATACGTTAGGTCGCTCGCGACCTAACACTTTAGCTCCCCGCCAATTCTCACACACTGCTAACTCGCTAGCCTCCTTGTTAGCTCGTAGTTCTTCAGTAGATCGTTGGTGATCTTTACTAGGTCCTTGGTGCGACCTAAAGGTCTTGTTAGGTCGTCCGCGACCTAACACTTTACTTATTTTTGCTTCATCAACCAGTAATGACTTAAAAGCTTCGTTAGGTCGTACGCGACCTAACCCTTCATCATTCTAGGCATCCTTCTGGGCTACATCAGCAATCCATATACTAAAGGTACAAACCAAAACGTAGTGGTCGCGAATAGGATAATTAGGCTGACAAGGTATATGAGGCGATACCAACTAGGATACTCGTAGTTGCGTGATCCGGACTGATGTTGGGCATAGCAGCTACTACCCCAACACCGCGAAACAACACTCCCATAATCGAGGGGTGCGCCCAAATCGAATCACAAAAGTAATAGACATGGTAACGAAGAAGTGTGTCCGCTAGAGGTGGCGAACCTCAATGGCCCAGCGCGGCTCATGTTTTAGTCATGTCAGGGGTCATCCAATATCGTTCTCTTTCTTCAGTCAACGCGTTCATCAAACCATCCACTTCATTCTGGATCAACACTCCGTGTATATTAGTTATTAAAGTGGTTTTCGGTATCGACAGAGAGTATGTCCATATCTGATCCCGGACTCTTCAATAACTACGTAATTATTACACCGATGACTCTTTTACATTTTCAAAATCAATTCATAATTGATTATCAAAAATATCATATTCGCTTCAAAAATCAAATCCATTTCAAAATCATCATATCTACTCAAAATATACGATTTCATTTGAAAAATCATTTTCGCCTCAATATCTCATTTCAATTTCAAAATCGTTTCGAATTTCAGTTTAGGTTGCAACTTCATTTAACCCAATTCGTATTTAAATCCAAGATTTAAATATAAGCATTTCACCTTATTGACCAGCTTGAAATTTTGGAAAATAGTTATATTTCAAAACCGACATATCATTGCCATTTCAAATCATATCAATACGATATCACTTTCACTTCAAATAAATCCATTTCCAAAATCATATCACATTCCGAAGTTATACCGCTTTCGAAATCATAAGTCTTTAAAAATCAAAACACCTTGGAAATCAAAACCTTGAAATTCATAACACTTTGAAATCATAACATTTTGGAATCCTAACACTTTCCTCTTAAACAGTTTATATATTAAAATTTGTATATATAGAAAAATATTTTATACAATAAAATGGTTTATATAAAATAGTTATAAGTTAAAATAGTTTATAATAAAATAATTTATATTGAAAATGATTTATATTAAAATAATTTATATTAAAATTTATAAAGTAAAATATAAATAGTTTTAGATATAGTTTAAAATACTTTATATAATAATAGCTTCCTCAAATTTCACAAATCGATTCACATAAACTCGAATTCCAAATTTAAAATTTAATCAAATCTCAAATCATCAATTTCAACTCGATTCAGCTTCTTAATAAACCATTTCAAATTATCAATTTCAAATACATATTTGAACCACAAAATAAGCCATTTCAATTTCAATATATCTCAAAGCTTTAAATATTCACATTTCAAATTAATTAAATCTCAATTTCAAATTAATTTTCAATTCCAAACTCAAACTTGAAATATCATTTCATATAAATTTTCTTAGAAATATTCAGAGTTCGATTAAAAGTCCAATCTTTTAAAACAAATCAACTTTCGAAAATTTACGTCGTATTTCAATTTTTTCTTAAAATCTAAACTTCGAATAATTAAACAATTTCATTTACCAATTTTAAATTCCAACATCTCGAGCTTCAATTCAAAATAAATCAATTTCCATAAATTGGATTTTATTCTTAAAATCAATTCATTTAAATAATTTCTAAACAACTTTTAAAATCATTTAATTTAACTAACCCGGTGTCTGTATATAATTTTCTAACCTATGGTCAAGTGGATAATTATTTCAATTCTAATTTCAAGGATGGATATATATCATTTCAATCCAAATAGATGTCATAGGTATATCATTTCAACCTATTCCTTAATTTATTCGAAATGATTCAGTTTACAGTTTTATATGCAATAAACAATATACATGATGATAGCATGATATATCAAAATAAATAAACAACCAATATCGACCAATAGCACCCATCATAACCAATCAACCATAAAGCCAATAACATTCACAACAATTTAATAATTATCAATATCGAGTAATATACTGCCAATTTAAATTTTAAATTTATTTAACAATCAATTTAAATTCTATCAATTAATTCATATATCAATACAGATGATAATTAAACCTACCAAACAACAGCCAATAAATTTCATATCACTTTAGAATATAAATTTAACTAACAAAAATTATTTTAGTCAATTGTGAGCGTATAAACACTCACCTTTGATTTATCGACGATTTAAAATCCAAATAAAGGCCCAAATTTGAATAGACTCGGAATCAAACCAAACCAGCTTCATATTGTCCGGAATTTCGATACGAACGCAAAGGAGAAAACCACGCGTCGATCCGAGCTCGTATGCAAAAGTTATTGATATTAGAAGTTATACAATTTATATTATTATAAAATAAATAATAATAAAAAGAAATATCACGTTACCATTCTTCCTTCAGCCGCGTATTAGCATTCACGTCCGTAACCCATCACACGCGCCCCTTTCTTTCATACGCATGCAACTAGGAGCGACCGGACGTTGATCAGGGGATGCCATCGCGTGCGCCTCTCCTTTCTCCACCTCCGCGCCAAGTTTCGCCACCCCATTCGGCACCGTTTGCGCAAAATCCGAGAAAGTACGTCCATGCTTCCATGCCAGATTCTGGCGAATCCATGGCGTAATAGCATAGATGAACCATATGGATTTGAAGAGCTCGCCGAGATATACACTTTTGCTTTTGGAATTTTTCGATTTCGTTGAACGGATTGAGAGATATTAAGGAAAGAAGATCGGCAATTTCTGGCCATGGAATAGGTGGCGGCCATGGTTTGAAATTAGGGTTTCTGAAATGAAATAATGATAAAACTGTCTCGGTTTTGCATGCGTATTAATAAAGGTAGGTCCAAAATCGTCCGAACTCCAATCGAGACGTGCCGCCAGGCGTTTATAAGGTTTTACCCATATTCCGAACGCAATGGAACTAGTCCCAAGGCCTAATTCAATCGTATGTGAAAGATAGCTTTTGAAGTCGATTACTTTAATTAAATTCGAAATTAAATTTCTACGCGTTTCAAGCTCGCACGGCCAAACGACAAGTCCGATTGCTACGAAATTTGAAACCTTACAATAATTCACTGTTACGGATCCGATGAAACTGGTTTCGTCGAAATCCGAGACAGTTGTAAAAATGGCTATTTCTATTGTTTAATTTCAATATAAAATTCCCAATTTAAAATTATTAACTTTTAAATCAAATTTCAATTGTTCACAAATTTCATTTTTAATTTCACAGTAATTATGCAGTTTTCCATTATAAATCCAGTATAAAAGATTACATTAGATTCAGCGTTCAATTATATTGTAATTCAAATTCAAGTTATTTAATTCCAATTGAATTCTTTTATTTCGATTTACACTTTCATTATTGAATCAACCATTTACTTATACATTATTATCAATAGTTTATAATTCATTTACTTTCATTTTCTTCAGCTATCATCTTGTTTAAATTCACAGTAATATTAAATTACATTCATTTACGTTGATTTCAATATTATAACTTCAATATTAAATGTAACATTTTATTTATTTCGTTGTTTACAATCAAATTCAATTCGTTTCAATTACTTGTTACACTCAAATTTAAATCTTTACTTACGTTCAATTACAAGTTAACATCCTTATCAAATTACAGTTTCAGTTATTATCTGATTTCAATCAACTGTAATATTAAGTTACATTTATTTATATTAGTTTCAATAACATAAACTTCCACTATTAAATCTACCATTTTATTTATTCTTTGTTTACAATCTTAACCAATTTGGTTTAAAATCAAATTCCATACATTATTTATATTCAATACAAGTTAACATCCATATTTAATTTATAATTAAGTTATTTCAGAATTCAGTTTTGTATTTTAACTTGTAATTCACATTTAACAACACAAAATTTTATTTCCTTCGGATTTTTATCTAATTTTTTTTATTTTAATTCGTATTTTTAAAGTTTTAAAAATACGGGTCGTTACAGATATTGTATTTGATTATGTATTTGAGACATCTGTTGTACCTTATTTAACTTTGATATGTATATAGTAGCTTCATGAACTACTATCTTTTGCTTCCGCTGCATTTATTACTCTGTGTCTGTGATCTGTGATTATTTATTTACTGTATATGTTCAGTTTTGCCAAATTTAAATTAACAATTCGGTATTTTGAATTATTCAAGTTCGACATGTGCGGATGTGAATAGTCCAAAATAGCGGGTCGTTACACAACAGCCGTATCCACCTTTTCTCCCCTTGCTCCCACACGCGCATATGTCCTTCTTCCCACGACCTTCCACTTAAACCCGAAACACCGCCTGTTGCACCCCATCGACCAGCCGAGGCCTCCACTCAAATCCTCCCCTTCGCCCAAGACCGTGACCGCCTCCTTCATCTCACCGCCTTTCCCACACCGTGAACACCACCTAGCCTCGCCGAACCTCTCCTCTACAAGACGCCTGTAACGATCCGCCTTTTTGGACAATTTAAATCGACAAGTAAACACACATGCCGATTCCAAACCATTCAAAAGGGAGGATTGTAAATGGGGTAAATAAGAAAAGAAAAGAAAAGAACAAGAAACAACCACAGAATCTTGCAGCGGAAAGATAAAATATAATAATCAAATAAACAGTTCATGAAGCTGTTTAATATACTTTTGATTATCATTTATACATCATTTATCAGAGTTATACATATACAACAGAACAAATAAAATAATGTAGCAGACAACATGATGCAAGGATAATAATAGTAATAGTATACCAAATCTTCGTCTTCGTCCTCCATGATAGATCTTCAATAATGTTGAAAAACTCAGGACTGACCCGAGCGTAATGAAAAGACAAAACACTCGAGTCAGGACTAAAACATCCTTATGTAAGTTAAATCGGTCGTAAATAAATATGAGTGTAACGGCGTCAGAGATGTTTACGGGGTTTGACATCTCTTATCCAGTGTCGACGTGCGTGCAATAACTCAAGAGATATTACGGGATTTTCCATCTCTTAAGGATCCGTTAAACTATCTACTATATAGTACAATACGCTATTATAATATGTCTACAGTAAAGTAAAAGTATTAAAATAGCGTTAAGGCGTTACCCATATCCCCCTTAACACATTTTTATAAATATTCCCATAGTCTATACAGTACCGTAATTCCTCCGTAAACTGGAGGGCTATCAGAGGGCACTCCATAGGTATGGTACAAAACAAACTCGTAGAAGGCGCTCTAGGGCATGTGAACACGGCACACGAGGAAATGCCAGGGTAGATATACCGTTTGCGGATCCGTACTGGTGGTGACGCATAGCAGCTACTACCGCCCACCTCGGACACACTCCCAACAATCGAGGGGTGGCCACCAAAACAATCACAAAAGAAATAGAATGGTATCGAAGAAATATGTCTGATAAGAGGAATGACCTCACATTGGCCCGGCGTGGCTCCTGATTTTAGTCACATCTAAGCTGACTCACGGGAGTCAGGGTCACGTCATACCATATAGAATCGTCGCCAAACCATCCTACTTCATTTCTGGAATCTCCACCACGTACATAGTTGTTAAAGTGGTTTTCGGTATCGACAGAGAGTATGCCCATATCCGATCCCGGTCTCTTTAACAACCAAACGCTTATTACACACCGGATGGTTCTTTTACATTTTCAAAAATCAATTCATAATTGATATCAAAATATCAAGTTCGCTTCAAAATCAAATCCATTTCAAAATCATCGTATCTACTCAAAATATACGATTCCATTTCGAAAATCATTTTCGCCTCAATATCTCATTTCAATTTCAAAAATCGTTCCAAATTCCAATTTAGGTTGTAACTTCATTTAGCCCAATTCGTATTTAAATCCAAGATTTAAATATAACATTTCACCTTATTGACTAGTTGGAAATTTTGGAAAATAGTTTTGAATAGTTTAAAGTAGCTTAAATAATTGAAAATAGTTAAAATACTCTAAATTTTAAAGATAGATTTCAAAATAGTTTTAAATTGATTTAATATAGTTAAATATATTTAAAATAGATTTAATATAATTAAATAGGTTAAATAGCTTTAAAATAGATTAAATATGATTAAAATAAATTAAAAATAGGTAAATTACTTTAAATAAATTAAATTGGGTTAAGTAGATTTAAAAATAGATTAAAATAAATTAATATGTTTAAATAAGTTAAAATAACATAATATAATTAATATAGGTTAAAATAGTTTAGTATAAAATAGTTTAAGTATTTAAAATAGTTTATATAGCAGAATAACTTAAGAAAACCCAATTTGAAATAGCTTCAAAGTCAACCATTTTAAATTTCCAACCTACCAATCTGAATCAAATTCGAATTCCATTCAGTCGATTCAAATCTCAATTTCAGTTCAAATCAATTTCGATTATCAAATTAATTTAATTCCATTTTCCGAATCCAATTAATTCAATTTCAATTCCAATTTATAATGATTTCGAGGTTGATTTTTTTCAAAATATTAATTCAAACACTTAAAACCCAATTATTCCTTAATATTCAGTTTCACAATCCAAATCTTCAATAAAATTCAATGTCAAGCTCACATTTCAAAATGTTGTCTTTATCACACTTTTACTTAATAATATTCAAAATCCGAATAAAAATTGAATCCTTTAAAATCAAATCAATTTACGAAAATTCAATCATATCACAATTTTAATTTCAAAGTCTTAACTTCAATTATTAACCAATTTGTTTAACAAAAATTATTTCAACATCTCAACCTCAAATTCGCGATAAATTCAATTTCTATAAAATTGATTTTTAAATTCTTTTAAATCAAACCATTTAAAGTAATTCCAAATCTAAGATTTTAAAAATTATTTAATTTAACCAATCCGGTGTCCATATATAATTTTCTATCCTATGGCCAAATGATCAGTTATTTCAATTAAATTTCAGGAATAGAGATATATCATTTCAATTCAAATCATAGTGTCATAGATATATATCATTTCAACCCATTTCTCAATTTATTCAAAATGATTTAATTTACAACTGTAAATAATACACAGGGTGATGACAGGATATATACAACAAATAAACATCCAAACATCAATCCATAGCATCCATCGCAACCAATCATCCAAACAGACAATAAAAATCACGGAAATTTCATAGTTGTAAATGTTCGGTAATTTAATTTCGATTAAATTTCAATTCTAATTTGACTGTCAATTTCAATTTCTAACATTAAATTCGATGACAATTTAGATGACAGTTAAATTTTATCAACAACGACTAATAAAAATCATATCACTTCATAATATTAAATTTAACAAGCATCACGATATTTTAGTACGGTGTGAGCGTTATAAAACACTCACCTTGAGTTTTCAATTTCAAATCAAATCGAACGACGTTCGATTTAACCTGAAATTTTAGTTAGCTCCAAACGTCCCCAAATCAATTCTAGAATATAGTGGTCGTCACCACGATTCCAACGCATCTTGTTTCATCCAATTCTGATAAAGCACGAAGAAGATACAATTTTTCAAAGGTTGAATATATATTAATATAATTTAAAACAAATTTCATTTTAATATCCCAACCATCAGATCTGGACCGTTCAAAATTTCCTCTAGATCAAGACCGCACGCACTTCCTTCCTCCACATCGCGATTACCAGGCAAATCGAACCCAAACGCACGCGACACACCCACGAATGATGCAACCACCACGACCCTCTAGAAGATGATCGAACTCCGGCCAGCAGAAGCCCTACGCGGAAGCCACCCTCGCCTGGGAGCTCGACGAGCTCGGTCGTCCCTAGTTGCTTGAAAACGCGCTCGAACTGACCAAGAACGGAGGCAGCTCGCACTCCATCCACCACGCCAAAACCCATCTCGACCGTTGGATTGGAAGTTCGCATTACACTATTCGATTATCTAGTTGGGGGTTTTCGAATTCGTTGCTTGGATTTCGAGATTTTTAAAGGGGAACGAAATCAATTATCGGCCATCGAAACCATCTCAGGCGGCCACGAGATAATAAGCTAGGGTTTCGGTAGAGAACGCGTATATATACACGTATATATATATTATTTAATATTATTATTTACAAATAACATGATTTTCGAACGAACTCCAAATTAGACGTGCCGACAGGCGTCCCTAAGGTTTTGCCCGTATTCCGAACACAATGGAACGTGTTTCGAAAGCCAATTTGATCGTATGTGGAAGATAGCTTTTGAATCGAATTAAAAATATTAAATTTTCGATATTTATTTCAGCGCGTTTCTAACCCGTACAACCAAACGATAACTCCAAATGCTACGAAATTTGAAATTCGATAATAATACTCTATTACGGATCCAATGGAACTGGTTTCATCGAATTCCGAGACTGTGTCTCGGAAGGCTATTTTTACTCGTCGATTAAATCGACGACTTTTCAAAATATACAGAATTTCTTACGAATCCAATTTTATATGTTAACAAATTCATTGTTGTTTAAATAAATTTTTATATCAATCTTCGATATCATTTTCAATCATATTATATTCAAAATTCAGTTATTCAAATATTTGCAAATTTAAATTTTAAACAATTTAGATTATCCAAAATTCATTATCTTGAAATATTTGAAAATGAACTTATAAAATTTAACTTTAAAACGAATTCAAATTATGGAACAATGGTTTCCGTTATACAGTTATTCAATTCCCGTTATTCGATCTATTCAATTATTCAATTTATTTCCAATATCAAATTTAAACAATTTAATTGATCCATATTCAACAAATTTCAATATTAGATTTTAAATGAATTCTCATTACAAATCAATTACTTTATTTACATCTAATGAATTCAACATTTATTTATCCAACTATTGATCGTAAACTCATTCAATAAGTAGCATTTATATTTCAATATTGGATTTTTAAATAAATTTCCGTTATTAGTCAATTACCTTATTCACATCCAGTGCATCCAACATTTGTTATTCAACTCCAGTTATTGATTGTAAACCCAGTTAATATATAAAATTTCATTTCATTTACAATTGGTTTTCAAGTTCAATTCAACTGACAAATAAACAAGTAACTTAAATAATTATCACCATTTATCTTTAATCACACTTATAAGTTTATTATTTACAAACAAGTGTCACAATTACCTATACAATACCAATTTGATTCCATTACTGATGAATATATTTTATTTTATTAGTTAACTCAATATTTACATTTGTTGTTCTTATATTTCCTTATAACCAAGTTATAATATTTGAGACATTTCAAGTGCTTGGAATTTCATTCAACTCATTAATAATTAACTCAGATAACTATTGTTGCAATTCATTCTAGTTATTATCATTATAAATAAATACATTACAATTTTTTTAATTCTTCCAACATTAAACCATGAAATCTTATTAGATTAACTAATTTAATTATCGAAAATCTACGGGTTGTTACAACGCCAAACCCACATGCATATCCTTCCTCCTCCAGTCTCCTTCTTTAGGTATCATGTATATAAATATATATATTTATATTATATTGTATTGTTTAATATTATGTTTTAGCCTGCTGTTATGTTGTATTCGTGGAATAAGAAAAAGGTATACTATATGCTATATACTCTTTAAATGGATAAAATTTGTTTTGCATAACAGCTTAATCTTGATATTTGTTCTGTATATATATATTTATACATATAATATCTTATAAAAGAAGTTATATATACGACATATATATGAGTTTTAACAGGGCAGTATATAGATGTTTTACAGTTTGTTATATGTGTTCTCACCCAAGTGTTTAGATATGTATTTGTATATATCGAAGTGTACCTGAGTTTATAAAAAAATTCTGTTTACAGCAAACTCATATATACTTTATATAAAGTATGTTCTGTTTCTCTGTTAGTTTATGTATATAGATATGTTGTTATATTAGTAATATAAGAATTTGCTGTTTATATACAAAATTTTATACAAGTATTTATAATATGTTTGTTAGTTATGGATGTTAGTTTTAACATATAATTATAATATAGCTACTTTGTATATGCTGTAGGCTGTTATATATATCCCATTAGTATTCTTTAGTAGGTATTTATATGTTGGCATATATATATATATATGTATAAGTATGTTAGTATTTATGTATATTCTGTTTGATTTTATTTTCTTTACAAAGTATACAAGTTATAAAATGATCTGCTCTATATATGTAAGTTGATATATATGTTTGAGTTTTATGAGTTGTGCTGTTGAATTTTTTTATGTGTTTATATATATAAAGGTTTCTGTAAGTTACATAAGTTATATATATTACGACAGTTTATTTAAATGCATAAATGTTAGTATATAAGTTATATATTATATATAGATTTTTTTATAAAGCACATATATAAAGAGAGTATGGGTTTACTGTATACATATGTTTACAGTGTATAGTCTAAATTTGTAGTATTTAAAATATAAATATGGTATGTTGTACTGTGATATATATCTGTAATAGTATGTTAGTATTTTTGTATATATGATAGGTTATGTTTTCGCAACGAGAAAAATATAATATATATGAGTTTCGTACATTTTAAATATGGGTATACCTAGGTATTGATTTAAATTATAGTATGTATATGATGTTACATATATACGCTTATGTTTACTTTAATATATATATATATATATATATAATTGTCTGAGAAATGGAAGCATTACAAATCTCTTTACTTATCTTTTGAATTTAGTATATATATATGTATGAGTTATAATTTGAATATGGTGAAAGTATACGTTTTATGTAATTTATAGATATGTCCTTTTAAATTTGTATTTTTAATTGAATATTGGTTTAAGAAAATAATAGAATAAAATATATATATTTCGTTTCAGTCTATATCAAGCAAATTCTGATTATCTCGTCAATTTCTTATTTATCAGCTTTGTTGTCGAATTCGTGCCAATCCTGCTTTGCTCTGAAATTCATGCTCGGATTCAGAACTCATCTCGCTCTCATTCTTCTCTAGCCCCGGAAGGTGAGCAATCACTCACGATTAACGTTCTTTTATTTATGAAATTTAATTTCAATTGAAACGTCAATTGAAATATGCTGCTGTTAGTTATTTACATTGTTATATATGCTATTATCTGTATCTGTTCACTTGTGACATCTGACACCATTATTTGTTATTTATATTGATGATATATGCGTGTTATATTATTATCATATATGTTATCACACTGCAAGTTCCCGGTTAGTATAGAATTCACTATGGGTTGAAAAGATACATACCCGAACGATCTTGTAGAATAGGAGAAAATTGTTATGGGTTGAAATGATAAACCCAAACGATTTTCATTTGAATTGAATTTTGGATTACGGGTTGAAAGGATATATACCCGTATATATATAAATTACGGATTGAAATGATAAATATCTGTATCACTTGACCATAGGGTAGAGAATTATATACAGACACCGTTGGTCTATATATAAATATTTTGAAAATTATTTCTATGGTTTTGAAAAGAAATATATAGTTTAAATAAATATTGATTTTAAAGGATTTATTAAAGTTGATTTAATAAAGTTGATATAATATGTTTAAGTATTTATTTAATATCTATATTTTCAAATATAGGGTTTAAAATGATTCAGGTTGGAAAGATAAATTTGAAATTGATTTGAAATTTTATTTATTTAAGAATTACTTAAATAAGTTGATCAGATATTTATTAAATTTAAAATTTTAAAGATATGTTTTACAACTTGAATTTGATTAAAAGTGACTTAAATGAATATTTCAAATTTATAAATTTAAATGGGATATTTTGTTTATTTAAATTTGTAAATTGAAGTTGTATTTAGATGTTATTGAAATGATTAAGTAAATATTTCAAAACTAAATAATAGTAAAGTGAATCTGATATATATATGAAATTATCGAAATTAGTTTTGAAATATTGAATATATAAAGCTTTGAAATATATATATTGAAATTGAAATGGTTTATTTTGTGGTTCAAATATGTATTTGAAATCGATAATTTGAAATGGTTTATTGGGAAACTGAATCGAATTGAAATTGACGATTTGAGATTTGATTAAATTCGAATTTTTGAAATTCGAGTTGATTTGAATCGACTTGTGAAATTTGAGGAAGCTATTTTTATATAAAGTATTTTTAAACTATACCTAAAACTATTTATATTTTACTTTATAAATTATTTTAATATAAAATATTTTAATATAAATCATTTTCAATATAAATTATTTTATTATAAACTATTTTAACTTATAACTATTTTATATAAACTATTTTTATTTTATAAACTATTTTATTGTATATACTAATTTTAATATCTAAACTGTTTAAGAAGAAAGTGTTATGAATTTCAAGGTTTTGATTTCCAAAGTGTTTTGATTTTTTTAAAGACTTATGATTTCGAAAGAGTTATAACTTGGGAAAGTGATATGATTTTTGGAAATGGAAATATTTGAAATGGAAATGATATCGTATTGATATGTTTTGAAATGGAAATGATATTTTTGTTTTGAAGTATAAACTATTTTGAAATGACCGCGGTGTTATAATAACGTTTGGTTGTTAAAGAGACCTGGATCAGATATGGGCATACTCTCTGTCGATACTGAAAACCACTTTAACAACTGTGCACGCAGTGGAGATTCTAGAATGAAGTAGGATGGTGGCGACGATCCTATATGAGGTATATACGTGGACCCGACTACCGTGAGTTGGCATAAGGTGGCTAAAATAGGAGCAATTGACGGGCTAATAAGGTAGCTCCTCTGATCGAACACATTCCATCGTATGCCATTCTATTACTTTGTGATTGATTTGGTGCGCACCCTTGATTCGGGAGTGTGGCTCGTGGTGGGAGATTGCTGCGGCTCTGCCTTATCACCGGCCCGGAAGTGTAATTGGTATATCTACCCTGGCATTGCCTAGTTGGGCCGTGTCACCTACCCTAGCATGCTTTACTACAAGTTTGATTTGTGTCGTACCTATGGAGTATCCTCTGGTAGCTCCAGTTTACGGGGTATTATGGTACCGTATAGACTACTGGCACTATAAAATGTGTTAAGGGGGATATGGATAATGCCATAACGCTATTTTAATAGTTTACTTTACTTTAGACATATTATAATAGTGTATATTACTACATAGTAGATAGTTTAACGGATCCTTAGAGGATGGTTATCCCAAACATCCTTTGAGTTACTTGTATTTCAGTTGATATTTCACTTGAGTTGAATTTATTGATATAAAAATGTTAATCCTGACTCGAGTGTTTTGTATGTTTTGCTTTACGCTCGGGTCAGACTGAGTGGTTCAGTGTTCGGGAATCACCTTTGGAGTTGAAGCTTCGCTTGGAGATCCAGCTATCTATCCAGCCTTCAGTTATTCAGTTGATTCCAGTGATGTATTCTGATCTTGTATTTTTACTATTGTATTGAGACATCTATGTATCGAGATCTCTACTGTATCTTATTTAACTCTGTTTATATATATATATAGTAGCTTCATGAATTACTATTCTTTTGTTTCCGCTGCATTATTTTATATTATTCTGTGTCTGTGATTCTGTGATTATTTATTTACTGTATATGCTGAGTTTTGCCAAATTTAAATTAACAATCTAATATTTTGAGCAATTCAAATCCGACATGTATGGATGCGAATGGTTGAAAATTTTAGGATGTTACAATCCAGATTGCCTTTCGAAAACTAACACACATGATATCAAATAGTTGGTATGTAGTGTGTTAGAGAAAGGCGAAAGTCGATGGTGTTGAAAGCTTGCTTTCGAAGGGTTTGATGCCATTTTCAATAGTTTCTGAATCAACCCACTTGCCTTTGTTTTGCTTTCGAAAGAGATACCACTTACTTTGTTTTCCAAGAAGCT
Source organism: Allium fistulosum (assembly GCA_030737815.1). NCBI lineage: Eukaryota > Viridiplantae > Streptophyta > Magnoliopsida > Asparagales > Amaryllidaceae > Allium > Allium fistulosum. The sequence goes on from JASFAW010000014.1 coordinate 17,051,333, forward strand.
TTCGAAAGGGGTGAAGTTACTTAAAAATAGCTTTCGAAGGGATTGATGTATACCTTTGTTTTAAAAGTAGATTTTTGAGTTGTCGCATGTTAAACTTTAAAAAGGAGCTTTCAAAAGGGTAGTTGCCTTTGAACCTACTCAAAACCTTGCCACCGTCTTCATACCTTTCGAATGAGTTAAAGGCCGCTTTTCTTTATAGCCTTTTTTATCAATGAGTTTGAAAGGAAACCTTTTGTTTTATTAATATAGAAACCTTATCCCAATGCTTTCGAAAGGGTCCCTATAGTCACTTATATTAAAGGTCTCGAAGGCAATGGTTTCGAAAGGTCGTTTCGAAGCTGTCCTTCTCCCTACTGTTTTACTTAAAGATTATTGCTTTCGAAAGAGTGGTTTCAAACCCATCTGTTTCCCCAAACTCTTTTGCTTGGAGATTAATGTTTTTGAAGGTTTACTTTCGCCTATGTTCACTTTGACCCAGATTAAGTTAAACCTAATGATTACGAATGAGATACTTTCAAATGGTTTCGATGCTTTGCTTCTATAATCCTACTTAGACTAAGAGGTTTTGAAAGATAGTATTAATACTTTCGGAAGGAATGTTTTATCGGTTTCGAAAGGAATGTTTTGATGCTTTCGAAAGAGATGTTTTGAATGTTTCGAAAGCATATATTTAAGTGTTTTGAAAAGGTGGTTTGAATGCTTTAGGAGGGTATAATGTAATGGTTTCAAAAGGGAGTGGCTAAGGTTTCGAAAGCTTTAGTTTTCAAAACAAAGAACCCAATCTCATTTTTAAAGAAAAACCAATGACAATGTAAAAAAGTTTTGAAATGGCATTTAACTTTGTAGTTTTTGAAGAACTTTTCCTTTTTAAAAATAAAAGTTTATAGGTATTAACCATGTTTCATTTGAAAATGATTACAAGGATATTAAACCATTAATGGTTGTGTCATCATGTTATGATTAATTATCATGTGTGCTTCTTCTATAAACATATTCACTTTATAGTTAACCCATAACAACATTTGGGGTGTTAAGGGCAGAATAACCAACTAAGTTGACCAAGTAGTGAATATAAAATTGAGTTGACTCCTGTGTGAGTAGAATTACATCCAGGAGGTCAGGTAGAGCAGAATGTAGGATGCCCAAAGACTGATCAAAATGTTGTTAGTTTAAACAGATTCACAGTAAACCCATGAAAACTATGTATGGAAATGGTTATTGGTAGGGGCCAATAATTTCTTAATGATCCCATGAAAACTATATCTGGATTATTTATTGATGGAGATCAATAGTTTCATAGTCAACCTATAAAAACAATTACAAGATAAAAGTTATTGAAGATTCCAATAGCCTTATTGAGCCTATGAAAACTATGATTGGATGAAGTAATTGGTAGATACCAATGGGTTCTTAGTGATCCCATGAAAACTATGAAACCAGAAAAATAGTCCGTAAGCTTTGAACGGTTATTAGTCAGTCCATGAATAAGTTAACAGTGACCCTAGAAACTATACTAAGACAGATAGTCAAATGAATGGGGATGGGAAATCCAGAATATGTTGCATGTTTGCATATCATCATGATATATTTTATTATGTTATTTTTTTACCATTGTTGATGCAGGATCATATTATATGGTTATTACAATTATTGGTTAAGATATTAGTGAGGGGAAAACCCATTCCGCTAAGCGGCGTTGTCTCACTAGATATATATGGTTTGAGATGGTAGGTTAATATTCACACCAGGTTTATATCTGACTCGAAATTTTCAAATTTCCCCTTAAACTCTAGGGTGCTCAATTAATTTTGAGTAGTTTGAGGTTTAAGGTTTTTAGGTTCTCCTTTAGAGGAGTAAGCTTCCAGAGTTATGCAGGAGGCAAGCTAGCTATTAGGAGTTGTTTCTGTTTGATTCCGCTGTGTTTTGATGTAATGGAGAAGTTGTTAAATTGCCTATATTTAGACTATGATCATCCAAGGGGGCATCTTTATATGTCGCACTTACCGTATTTTGTAATAATTATAATATTCTGAACGTGGTTTATGATTTGGGATTATGTAATGAAATTGAAATATGATTAATGAGAAATTTGTTTTAGGTTCAGTTTAAAAAATTTCATATCCATGTGTTTCTGATATGTTAATGTATCTAACATTACTCTATTTGGTCGCTAAGAATTAATAACTATGGATGACTACAACATCCGTAGCCATTAATTTTTGGCCTCCAAATGGGGTATATTACATTTTTCCTATATCAACTTCTCGGTAACATCCTAGAGATACCTATATTCATTTGTGTTGTGACCATAACATTTGTGGAACCGACAATATTTTTTAGTTTACTTTTGTTTCTCCGTTGATTATTTTGGAGGTGGCTTCCTATACTACATAGTATTGCATATAGATAAGTAGACGTGCTCTAGAGATGTATTCAGTGGTGTGTAGGTATCATACATTAAAATCCTAGACTTTCCCCTTCCAGAATCCTTCTTTCGTTCACGGTTCATATTACCTCCTTTCTTTTGCTGATTCGGTTGGACATTTACTTAAAAATTTTCGAAACTCTCCCCGCACTATTTCAGTGCAATGTTACTTTACACTCCCTCTCCACTCGGTTCAACAACTGTAACAACCCTGTATTTTACAAATATTTTTAAATTGATTTTTCCAGATTCAAAAGCTTTATTTATGAAAAAGAATAAATTTTGTTATTTTAAATATAAACTTTGATTTTGATGTGGATTAGAATTCCAAATATGACTAGATTTAATATTTCCAGAAAATGTGAATTTTGGTCAATAGTCAAACTTTGACTTTTAAATTTAAATTTTAAATATTTGAAATCATAAATTTTATCTTTTATTATGAAAATAGATGTAGTAACTTGAATACTACTTTTCGTTTTGCTGAAAACGGAGTTAAACTGTAAAAGTTATGTACATTTCAACTTTGAGTATAATTTGTTTATTTAACAATTTTGTCTATTTTAAATGATATAAATTTTATTTTTCTTTGTTATGTTTTATTTTAATCGGGTTAATACTTTATTTTGAGTATATTTTTATCTTTTAATATTTTTAAAAATGATCATATAATTTTTCTAAAGTACACTTGAATTTATTCAAATTTATAAAGCCTGATTATGTATTTATTGCCATTTTCTTTATTTAAATTCTATTTAATTTAAAATTTAATTATTTATTTTACTTGAAAATGTTTAAAAAATCATTTTTATTTCAAATTTTGGTTTAGAATATTTTTTGAAGTAAATCAAATAATTTTTCAAAGCCATTGGTTATTTTTCTGTAATTTCTAAACACTATTTGCAATTTTTGAGCAATTTCTGTAATTCTTTTTCCATTTCTTTTGAAAATAAATATTTATTTTTATTTCCTACTACTTTGTTCAGTTGTAAATAACATTTCTGAGTTTATTTTGTTTATTTAAAATAAAAAAGAAAAAGAAAAGGAAATGCCAAAGGTTTTAAAAATTGCAAAACTTAAGGCTTTTCATCTCCTGGTCTCTTCATTTTCTTTTGGCTTTTCCTCTCCTTTCTTTTGGCCGTACACTTCTTACCTCTACCCGTGTATTCTCTCCAGCAATTCACGTGAAAAATCTATCTCTCCACTCCAAAACTCATGGCTATATCAAATTTGAGAAAAAATTGCAATTCTAATGGCTTCTCTTTTCTACTTTTCTTCCTCTTCTTTTATTGATTTTGTCTTTGCTCCTCTTATGCTTTGCTCAGCTATAACCACCTTCATCTCCACCATCCTCTCCACCATTACCAGCCACAGCAACCACCACCTCCACCTCTGACCATCACCTCAAGCCGTGCCATCCAATTGAAGCCATCACCACAAAATCAATGCAAAACTCCACAAAAATTGCCTAGCCTAACCATAAACTCCACTATCTCCTTCATATCTTGACTTGGCCACACCCCTAGCTCCACCACCACCCACCTACACCACCTCTAGACATCACTTCAGATCTGACCACACCTGAAGTATGTAGGGCCGAGCCCAAAACTTGGCATAACCGAGCCAAATGTTGCGTAAACCACTCTATTTTGCCTTGAACCCATGTATGCTTCATATTGTAACTCTTCCACCACCTTCATCAACTTGTAACCTGACCTATATGACACCATACCTGACCTAAAAACACTTCATGGCTGAGCACTTGATCCCCTATGGTCAAGCATTTGAATGGTAAAGGCAAAGTCTTGTCTTTATTGCTTTGTATTTCAATTTGTTCGATATTGTTTTGGTTAATATTCATATGTTATATTGTCTTGCTTATTGTTATTGCAAGATCATATCTTGGTTCTCTTCATTCAAATCAAATGTCATGCTATATCGTGCTTGTTGTGCTTTCTGGAATCTATTCCGTGTGTTTTGGTCGCTAATCTCCAGCTTTAACAGGTGAGTTATTCTCACTAGACAATATGTACCTATATAACCAGTAAATTGACACCCTGTGAATCTGTAGAAATATATTATCATGTTATACTTGACTATGTTATGATCATATGATGTTTATACACCTGTTATATCATATGTTACTGTTATTTAATGTTATTCTGTTATTTATATCAGTTATCACCATTGCAAGTTCCCTGTAGACTAGAATCACTATGGGTTGAAATGATACATACCCGAACAGACTTTAGAATAGGGAAACATCGTTATGGGCTGAAATGATAGGCCTGAATGGTTTTTATTTAATTTATTTTAACTTGGGATTGCGGGTTTGAAATGATAGAACCCGGATTTTTCTTTTTAAACCGCGGATTGAAATGATACATATCCGTATCACTTGACCTAGGCTAGAAAACTATATACAGGCCCGTGGTTATTTTATAAAGTGTTTTGGATATTTTTAAGTATTTTTAAAAACATAAATTTATGAAATTTGATTTAAATAGATTTTGAAATGTTTTAAAATAAAGAAATTATGATTTTTCTATGAGTTAAAAATGTAATTAATGAATGGTTAAATTGGATTATTGAAATATAACTTATGTTTGGAATTTGGAATTTTGGTTAAAAATGATATTTAAGTTATATGAATAAAAATGAAAATTTAATTATATTTGGAAAATGGTAAATTGATAATTTGATTAAATTTGAATTTAAGCGATTTATTAAAGTATTATTGATTTTTCTATGAATTTAAGTGGTTAAATAAATGAATGTTTAAAAGTGATCTTTTAAAATATAACTTGACTTGGAAATGTGAAATTTGGTTTTAATTAAAGGTTTAAGTTAATTAAATAAAATTGGAAATTTAGTTAAATTTGTGAAATGGTAATTTAAATTTGAAGTGTTAAGTTTATTTGTTGGAATGTGAAGAATTGGAGACTTTTACACTTAAATTTATTAAGTAAATTGTTGAAAATTGGATTTAATTATAAGAAATTTATTGTGAAAAAGATATATGTTAAATGATATGTAAATGAACATTTTAAATGTTAAAATATGATTTTTAAAAATGTTTATGTGTTTTAAATTGAAGTTATTTAATTGCTGGAAATACACTAACACCTGAAATCTACTTTTAATAGCATTCAAAAATGCTATAGATTCTGTTTTGAACTAAAATTGTGTAAAAAGAGCTATTATAACATTTCTGAAATGTTGTAGTTGCTGTAATTGAACTTATAGGCTAATATTGAACTCAGGCCTATTATAGCATTCTCTGGGAATGCTATAATGTTCTGCAGTCTTTGCTGAAACCAAATTTAACCCTTGTTTTGAAATCTGAACTACCGCAGCACTTCTAAAATGCTGTCTTTTCTGTTTTGAACTATAACTCAACTAAAACTGAGTTTTAACAGCAGTTTTAAGTGTGGTCTTTGCTGAATTTAAAAATGTTTTCAAGTATAACTTATAACAGCTTTTTCTAAACGCTGCGAAAGGCTGAAATTTTAATAATTATGGTTTTTGATTTAGTAAACGAACTCAGAATGGTTTGAAACTTTGGAAATTGAATACTTGATTTGAAAAATATAATAATTACACTTTTAAAAGGTTTAAATGAATTATTTTGATTGGAATATAAACTATTTAAAGGTGATTTGAAACGATAGTAAATGAACGATATCTTTGAATTTAAAAGGTATTTAAAGTTGAATATTTGGATTTGAACTGATATGATATTTTATTATATTAAAATGATTTGAAATGAAGTTTTGAAATGGGATGAAAATTTAAATATGTGGAAATGGTTTGGAATTGATTTAATCTTTATTTTGATAAAGATTTGGATTTGAAATGATATTCTATTTTGAAGTATAAACTGTTTTTAAACTTATAACCACGGGTTATAATAACGATTGGTCGTTAAAGAGACCGTGATCGGATATGGACTTACTCTCTGTCGATACCGAAAACCACTTTGACAACTGTGTACGCGGTGGAGTTTCCAGAATGAAGTAGGATGGTGGCGACGATCCTAAGGTATATACGTGGACCCAACTCCCGTGAGTTGGCATAAGGTGGCTAAAACAGGAGCGATCTCGGACCAGTGAGGTAGCACCTCTTATCGGACGCACTTCTTCGATTCCATTCTATTACTTTTTGATTTTTGGTGGCCACCCTTCGATTTGGGAGTGTTGTTCGAGGTGGAAGATAGTGGCTGCTATCCGCTCCATCAGTCCGTGTGTGTAATTGGTATATCTACCCTGGCATTGCCTTGTGTGCCGTGTCACCTACCATATCGAACCCACTACGATTATGATTTTAAGATCCGACCGCGTTAAGGTTCTCCATCCCCTTAACGCTATTTTCTATATGATTATACTTTACTAATTAGACACTACTATATATACCGTATATTACTACATAGTAAATAGTTTAACGGATCCTTAAAGAATGGGCGATCCCAAGCATTCTTTAAGTTACTTGTACCTTTATTACAGTTCACTTGAGTTGGTTTACATTATATAAGTATATATTGTCCTGGCTCGAGTGTTTTGTGTTTTGCTTTACGCTCGGGTCAGCCTTAGTTATTCACAGATTTGGATTCCACTTTCTGGAGATTTGAATCGCTGGAGATTATCTGCTTGTCTTGTCCTATCTATTTCAGTTCTGTTGTTCTACTCAGCTTGTACTTGGTTATTGTATTTAGACTTCTGTTGTACTCTATTTCTTCTGTTGTACTCTATTTCTTCTGTTATATCTTATGTAACTCTGATATATTTATATAGTAGCTTCATGAACTACTATTTCTTTTACTTCCGCTGCATTATTTTACTCTGTGTCTGTGATTTGTGATTATATTTATTTACTGTATATTCTGAGATTTGCCAAATTTTATTTACAACGCGGTATTTTGAGCAATTCAACTCCGGCATGAGTGTCTACCTATACACTTATAATGGATGCGAATGGTTGAAAATATCGGGTCGTTACAACAACATTCTTCCACCTTGAGCGTCTAGCTTTCTCTTTCCTCAAGTACTGACCTGCTTTTGCATAGAAATGCCCTAACTTTGTGGGTGGTTTGCCAACTGACCAATTGCCAATGTCAAATTCTTGGTCAATCCCTCTTGTTATCGCCATCAATATTGAATGGTCATCCGGATTACTGACTTCTATGATGTTGTATGAAATCTCTCCAAGTAGTCTTTTAGTGATTCTCCTAGAGCCTGGAGCACGCTTGATAAGGACATTACATCTTTGGGGCGAGTTGCATGTATACGGAGCTGCTCCCTAAATTTTGTTGCTTAATTGTCAAATCTAGTGATTAACTGTAGGGATAAGCTCGTATACCACATCGTTGATATCCAGAGAGAGCAATAGGAAAATATCTGCTTTTTATGGCACCATCAGTTCATGTAGAATCCATCAGCCATTCATATTTCATGTTGTGCTGCCTGGGGTCGGTATTTCCCTTGTAGGCTGGCACCGATGGCATGCAAAATGTCCATGGGTAATTCACATGTAGGATATTATCGGTGAACGGCGTATGGCTTTTCGAGATCTCCCAATCATCATTGGTCAAGCGTTGGATCTCACTTACTACATGCCTAATCATAGCCTTTAAGACTTCCCATGGATAGTTGGGGCAAGTGGTAGTTGTGCTCCACCTCATATGAATTATCCAGTCGATGTCTATGACATGTTTCATGCCTTCTTAGCTCAACATCCTCTTGATGTGCGTCGCATGTGTTCACATAACCATCATTTTAGAGAGGTAACTGATCAACATTAACTGGAACTCCGGCATCCAGATCAATCGTAGCAGCTCCAGTCCGAATTCCATTAGAAAAAGGTAAGGTTTCTCATTTAGAGGAGGGATCGGCTCCGATCCCTACAAAGGGATTGGCTGTGATCGGTCCTGGCTCTTCAAGAATAGTTATGTGTTTATGTGACAGATGCTTCTGCGTGATATCCATCGGTTCTACGATGTCTACGACTGTAGTGGCCATCTGATGAAGTTGAGCTCTCCGATATAGAATAGGGAGTTGGTTTTCCTCCTAGCTTTTCCACGTTGTTGATCCCTTAGTTGATTTATTAGATCGATATTGGCCTGAATCTACTGGTTCAAATGTCCGTGGCTATTCTTAAGCTATCTCATCAGGTTCTAAAAACCCGATCTTATGATGGAATTAGCTAGATATTGGACATCAACTGGATTTGTAGCAATGGCATCCATTGGTAGATGTTTTGGCTTCCTTGCTAGATGATGACGTTCTCATTTCCTTCTGCATTTTGAGAGGTTGATCTGGTGTTCCTAACCATTGTTGATAGTTTTACTTAGACTTGCCAATTTTAATATAACGAATAAAATATTTGAAGATATAATATGGATCTCTACCTTGAATTTGTGCAATCCAACGGCAGCAAAGGGATCCAAATACAGTTGTGAATCTTGGTTCTCAGTGAAAGCACCAAAATGTTTGAACCAAAAATTGGCACAAACACCATGAGATTTGTAATAGAGGAATAAATAAAGAATATTAAATGTAAACAGAGAGAATATAGGAATACAACAATAAGAAATAAGTAAATAACAGAGGCATACCGGTTTATAGTGGTTCGGCATTGTTTGCCTACGTCCACTTTGAAGTGATAGCTTTATTAATCATTTTGTAAACAGAGTACAAGAGGGATCGAATGAAAATTCTTCATTACAAAAGAACACAAAGCAGTGTAAAGCCCTCGAAAATGAACAATCAACAATACGTATAGAGGAAGACGGTGAAAATTTCTCCCTGAAAATTAGGTAGAAGGCTCTATGAATTCATATGGGGTTATTGGAGGGATCGCATGGCCCAAATCCGAAGAAATAGGGATCACGAGGATCCTCAAATACTTGAATTGTGCCAATAGGCTTCCAAAATCCTATTATAGAATGAAAAGCCCTCGAACCAAAAAATGAAACTATGGTGTTGACTAGATCCCAAACTCTTATACATGCGGAAGTAGAAAATGAACTAGGAAGTACTAATGATGGATATCAGGAAGGAACCGTTCATACAGAAATGAATAATCAATATTAGAACAATTTGATGATAACCATTGTTGAATACTTGGTGGAAGGGATACTACCATGAGATAAAAGATAAGCTAGGAGGGTAAGGTACCGAGCTCCAAATTTTATTTTGTTGGATGGAAGACTTTATGAAAAGGATATTTGCCCCGATTATTTGAGGTGTGTTAGACCATAGAATGGCTTTAAATTATTAAAAGAAGCCCATGAGGGTTCTATGGGGATCGTTCTAATGGCAAGAAGTTAGCCAAATAGGTCAATGGATAAGGTTTTTGTTTGCCACATATGGATAATGACATCGTAAGTTATGTAAAGAGATGCGGAAGGTGTCAGAGATTATCAACAATCCTACACATATACTACCGAATAAGTTAACCCCAATCTCAAGTCCATGGCCCTTTGCTGTATGAGGAATTAACTTAATAGGATCATTTCCAATATAAAATGGCAGAACCAAGTCTACAGTAAGAGCCAAGTCTACAATAGTAGCCATCGATTACTTTACCAAAATGGTAGGGGCATAACCATTGCCAAGTATAACTTCGGGAAAAGCGCTAAAGTTTGTGATCAAGAATATAACGACCCGATTTAGAATACTGAATAAGATAATATCCAACAATAGGACCTAATATGAAAGTAAAGAATTCACAAGATTCAATAAAAAGAATAAGATAATCAAAAGGTTTTTCATCAGCAATTCATCCCAAGGCTAATGGAGCCAACGAAACCGCCAACAAACCATTAAGAATATCCTAAAGAAATGGCTTAATAGAATAAAGGGAAATTGGGTATGAACTACCACTTATGCTCAAGGCATACCGAACTTCTTTTAAGACTGCAATAGGGCATCTGTTTCTTTGATATATAGATGTGAAGTAATGCTTCTAGTCGAAGTTGAAATATCATCCCATCAAAAGATTGCATAAGCCATTAATCCCAATCAAGTGCTAAAAAAAGAACCCTTAGATTTGATCAATGAATTGAAATGAAGCAACCATACAAACGGATGAATATCAGTAAAGGATATCAAGATATTACACTCTAAAGTTAAAGGGAGATCATTTCAAAAGGGAGATTCGGTGCTCTGAAATGTCATGGCAAACAAAAAAATCCAGCAGATCGACCACTTGGACCAATCTGGGAAGGATCCCTTATCATCCACGAAGTAATCCCACCAAGAACTTATCGACTAAGCCTACCTAATGGTAATATAGTAACAAGAACTTGGAATGCTGAGCATCGAGACCTTATTTTCGTATAGTGGATAAATAAAGAAATTGAGATTTAATAAAAAGGAAGGAACTCATAAAAGAATGGAAAAACCTCTAATCCCGCCACAAGGGCCTGGTCAACGAATTATAAACCTTAATTATGCATATAAGGCCTGACCATAGCACCTCCTAAAGAGAGGTTGAAGTAAGCCTATTTTCCCATTTATTAGGTGTAACCAGAGCACTGCATGCCTTAAGTCCTACCTATGAGGTCTGGCCGGAGCTCCTCCTAGACGGAGGACGAAGTAAGCTCTAGTCTTGCCTACAAGGCCTAGCCAGAGCATCGACCAACCTTCAGTCCCACCTATAAGGCCTATCTAGAGCACCTCCTAGTTGGAGGACGGGTTAGGCTTTGATCTAGCCTAAGATGGCCTGGCCAAAGCAATGACCAACATGCTTCGATCCTATAAATAAAGCCTGTCCAGAGCGCCTCTTAGAAGGAGGACGGGTTATACTTTGGTCTCGCCTAAGATGGCCTGGCTAGAGCAACCAACAACCATCGATCCAACTATAAGGCTTATCCAGAGCGCCTCCAAGAGGGAGGACGGGTTATGCTTTGGTCCCACCTAAAATGGCCTGGCAAAAGCACCGACGAACAACCTTCGATCCAACCTGTAAGGCTTGTCCGAAGTATCTCCCAAAGGGATGACGAGTTAAACATTTGTCCTCCCTATGAGAGCCTAGCCAGAACACCAACTAGCTTTTAGCCTTGCCTAAAGGTTATAGACATGGCAAACTTATATAAAGAATCGAATTAGACATGTCTAATTCAATCTCAAAGATGGGCCAAAGCAATCTTATAGAAGAATGCAATCAAACATGATTAATGTTGCCCCAAGGTAAAGTTAAAGCACCTTTCAAAGGAAGGGTCGGATAGCTTTTCACGATCATTCGGTAGAGGGAAACCATCAAGTTATCGTCCAAAAATCCAGACAAAATATTAGCTATAAAAATTCAACCAGGGTACTGATATTTAAGCAACAATGATTCATCTATGAAGCCATTCAACCTAGAAAGATAAGAAGGAAAATTGATCCACATCTTTACCAAATTTGAAAGGATTCTGCCAATTCAATAATTATGCCAAAAATGAATTTCAAAACCAAGTTTTCAAAGTTTCAAAGGTCAGCAAGAAATTTTTCCATAAATTTCTTTGGCATTTACAAAACAAAATGATCAATTTGAGAAAGAAATAATCTTTTAAAATTATAGAAATCATCATCATTTACTTTATATTTATCAAAAGAAAAGGATTTAAAGAGAAAGTGTCATAAGAAGTGAGAACTGGATAGGTAAAACGATAGTTGGTTTTACACTAAAGTGTAGAAGGCTACTTTTATACAAGAAGTGGGGAAAATTTTATCCACATATTTTCTGATTAGTATGTTGGAAGAGTGTGTTAGAACCTCATATTTTGATAGTGATAACTATACATCATTATATTGTGTATACTAATCACTAGCACGGGAAAAGATCAATCAAACAAGGAGTCGTAGTTGACAAAAAGAAGACCAAGGTGGCACATTTATACAGCATCAGTCATGTAGTCTAGAGTTATATAAGCTGTTAAAATCTCTTCTAGTGATATCTACAAGCGCATACACAATCAAAGTTAAATTTAGAGATAAAATAATTTAAAATATACATTGGTCCGACGACTGAAACACCCCTGTTGTAACAACCCGAAATTTAACCCGTAATAATTAATTCGTTAATTAACTAAATAATAAAATAACTTTTTTAAATTATAAGAATTGAGCCACGTGAGTTGCACCATTGTATCCGTAGTAATTTTCTGGTCAATTTCCATATATAGAACGTCATAATCCGAGTCAATATGAATAAGTTACACACGAAACAAGAAACTGAAAAACAAAATTATATGGGCTAGGTCGACCAGGAGGTCGACCTAACCATCACCTAGGTCGACCGACCGGTCAACCAAGGGGGGGTGAAGGTCGACCTAGCGGTCGACCCACCTAATGTATGAAGCGAAGAAGATTTCTTCTTCGTGCTGTAAGATTTTAACGCGTCATTTGCACTCTTTTATTCAATCTGGTCCTTCCATTCCTACATCTGATGGCTCCTATTCAGCCTATGACGTGGTTGCATCCTATTCAATCTCCAAATCCAACGGTCTAAGATCCACTTCTACCCCTATAAATAAGACCCTAGACCTAACACTTTTTCTCATTCTAGATTTTCTCTACTTGGGTTCACCTTTTCAGAAAGGACCCTAAAAGGAATAATTTTCAAAGGAGAGAATCTTTTTAATAAAAATATTTTAACAACCCCAAGTGGATCCGTGAAGGCCTAAAGGGAAGAGCTAAGGACCAGAGGTGAGTGATTGTAATTATTTTAAGATTTCTTTAAGTAATTTAAAATAATAGGGTTTCCCATAGTTGTAGTCTTACTATGATTTTTGGAATAACCTTTTTAGCAGTTTTATTTACAGTTTTTAGAATTATTTTCAGTCTACTTCCTTTCAGCTATTCTTTTCAGTAATTTTAGTTTATTTCTGTTAATTATAATTTATTACCGTTAAGCATAGCTTTTTATTTATTTACAGTTTATTTACAGTATTAAGTTTATTTACTGTTATTTATTTCTTATTTACATCTTTTTCGACATTTTGGATTTTATGCAAGCGTCTATTCTCTTCATCCCCCTTTTCTTCGCATATGGATTAGAATAAATTAAACGCGAATATGGATGATATAAGTAAGAATATTGAATGAAGTAAATAAGATGTAAATTATAAAGACTGCAATAAATAATGGAATTAGACTGTAATAAATAATGGAATTGGACAGAAATTACGCCAAATTATAATTAGAATTGGACTAATTAAAGATAATTGGCATAGTTATAACTTAGAATTATAACTAAATAGAGTAAAAGATGAAAGAAGCTTATTTTCACACTTAGACCTTGGGTTAAGTAATAAGCATGATTATAACGTAGGTTATAATAAGAAAAAGAACATTATTGGGCTTATTTTTAGACTTAGGATAAATTAATAAGCGTAGAAAGTAAAAATGATAATAAAGGCTTATTTAAATAATTTACCTAAGTTAATAAGCAAAGATGAAAGTAGGACCTGTACCAAATAGCATTCCCTATTAGACAAAATGGTGAGCCTAGGGCACGCTTATGCTAAGAATGGTAGTAATCGGTCCAATAGAAGTCCAAATCACGAGGGATTTGGATAAGGGGCGCAACTAGATATTGTTGGGATGAAGGGCCAGTACCAACAGCATTTTCCCTATAGATTCTATGGACACACGGTGATATCAAATTAGCCTGAAGTGAGATGAGGGGCATGCTATGTTGGAAGTTGGAGGTAATATGAAGACACAATAGGTGGAGCAAAAGGTAGCATGGGCATGGTGGCAGTTACGGGTGTGACTTCCATTGTGGGTGCTCGGTAATAGCTATGGGTTCCAAGCGCTTAGTATGGGTGTCTTTAGTAGACACTATTGCCTTTTGTGTAAGGAGCTATATATGTCGTCCGGATCCATAGTAGTTGCTCTATGCATCTTCCATAGATACCATTGGTTGTTGTGTAGGGAGTTATACAGTGGCTGGTCCGCAGTAAGGTCCATGGAGTAGCAGGCCAATCAAAAAGGGTAGAATTAGGGTTACATCCTAATTATAGGATTAGGAATTCAGCCTAATCAAAGCGGAAATCAAGGACAAGTGCAAGCAATCAAAGTTAACATATCTTATAAATTGAGCAATATTTAATCGTACTTATTTTCAGTTTATCTCTTTCCCATTTCCTTTGTTACACTTATTTATGCTAGAACTGTTGTAGAGTCTATTACTTTTATCTTGCTTAAAGACTCTAGTAATTATTATCATTCACCGGACTTTTAGTCTGACCCACACCTCTATTTCCCCTTTTTCCCCCATAGGCAATCAAGGAAGAAGTCAGTAGATTGATGTTGCTTGACGGTTTCCTGATGGAGTTCTCTACTATGTATTTCTTTTATTTCAGCTTTATTTCTCCGTGTACTGGCTTATTACGAGGGATATTATGTACTCTGATTTTGAGACTACGAATTTTTATTTCAGAAGACATGATGGGTTTTGAGATATCGATGTTGTATTTGGTATTTGAATTATTTATGAAGTAACCATGAAGCTTTGTTTTAATTAAGTTCTTATTTTAGTTTCCGCTTTTTTTACCTATTTTTGTCTTGTGAATCTTAGTCTCTGTTAGCTTTAGTCATACCTACAACGCACCATGCCTTTTAATGTGTCCTTTTGGGTATATTAAGGGATGTGGGGTGTTTCACTTGGTATCAGAGCCTAAGGTTACAGGGTTCCTAAAAATTTATTTTAAAAGTAAAGTATTTTCCAAAATAACTTGTCTTAAAAAGTATTTTCCAAAAATGAACTCCTAGAAATACTTTTTAAGTATAAAAGAGTTTTTATAAAAATCTCCTCAAAGTCGAATTCAACCTTTTTTCGATTCTTTAGAACCTAAGTTTCCTTTTCTTTGCATTGTATGGCTGACTGGTTCTGTAGAGCTATGGTACCAGGGGTGCAAGGTCAAGCGCCCAATACAACACTAGTAGGTGGAAACCCCTTTAATCCACCTACACCAGCCGATTTTTCTAAGCTGTGCAAGGACTTCACTAGCATAGGGGGCGAAACATTTTCTGGCATGAAGGATTTCAAGGAGACGCAAGCTAGGTTGGAAGATAGGAGCTGAAGTTTAGGCGGTTAGGTTTGGAGGACCGATAGAGTGGTCAACCTATATCTTGGCAGTTGGAAGAAGAGCTTAAGGTGGTTCCTACAAGCTCTAAGAAGTCATGGTGGAAGGGCAAGAAGGATAAGAGGAAAAGGGAAGGCCCTCAGAAGCGAATCAAGAAAAGTGGGAGATGTAACTGTTGTAGAATGACTGGTCATTACGCAAGAGACTACAAGAAGGCTGGAATGAAGGGAAGGTGTTTCAATTATGGACAACCCGACCATCTTAGTAAGTTTTGTCCTCAAAAGATGAGGCAGGGAGCGAGTGCACCTGTAGTGCAGATTCAGGCTTTGCATGCAATACCTTCCAACAGCGGACCGGATTGAGGTAAAATTTGGTTTCTATTTCTAATTTTCCCATTCAGACTCTTTTTGATCCTAGAGCATCACACTCTTTCATCTCTAGTTCTTTGGTAGATTGTTTGCACTTAGACATCTCTTTAGTAGTAGACCCCATTGTTGTTTCAAACCCCATAGGAGGATCATCACACTTGTCTATGATTTGAAGGGGTTTGAAAATTTATATCCTAGGCATATAATTTGACTACGATGCCTATATTTTGAGATTTTCGGGGTATGGGATGATTCTGGGAATAGATTAGCTATCCACATATGGAGCTATATTAGATTGCGAGAGGAGAGTCGTTAGACTAGAGACATGCATTAGTAGGACTCTCGAGACCCGCAAGGGTCAGTTAGGTTGAGCTTCCTTTATTCCCTAGATTCATCATCATCAGAGTTAGATTTGGTTCCTGTCGTTAGAGATTATTTCAAACATCTTTGAGGAGGTTAGGGGACTACCTCCTAAGAGAGAGATTGACTTCAGGATTTATTTGGCTAGCTAGTAGCATTACCCATAGGGCATATGGCGCCTAAGGAAAAGAAGGGATTGAGTAAGCAGATCCGTGAGCTTTGGAGAAAGGTTTCATAAGAAGAAACATACCGGAATAGGGAGCACCATTCATCTTCGCTACCAAAGTAGGTGGTTCTCTTCGACCTTGCATTTACTATAAAGAATTGAATAAGCTCATAAAGAAGAACCATTATCCACTCTCTAGGATATATGATCTTTTCAACTAGTTAGTTGGCTCTTTAGTATTCTCCCAGCTTGATTTAGCCACTGGATTTCATCAGCTTAGGGTCGCTGATGATAACATTGATAAGATCGCATTTCGGACACCAAACAGATTCTTTGAGTGGTTAGTCATGACTTTTGGGCTAACCAATGTCCCAGCCTATTCTATAGATTTGATGAACCATGTTTTTAGAGATGTCCTAAAATAAAGTTTGTGGTGGTATTCGTGGTCGACATTTTGGTGTTATCCAAGTAGTATGAAAGAGCATGTTATTCGTCTAAAGGAGGTTCTTTGAATGCTTCGTGTTCATCCGTTGAGAACAGAGTTCTTGAAGTATCACTTTTGAAGTGCGTTTATTGGGGCATAGAGAATGTCTACACATAACAGAGATTTAAGAGATGGTTTTGTACATTTAGGATTGGGATTATGGAAATCCAAAGAGAGGTAGGAAAAGTTTAGAGATGTACAATAAAATTCAGTAGATAAACAGAGAAGAAAGTTCACGTGTAGGTAATTGTAGAAACTATAATTATCTCAAACAAGTGGATTCGACGGTGATGCCTTAGAATAAATATGAGTATCCAAGAGGAATAGGAGTAAAAGCCTTTAGTTTAGGAAAAGTACTCCGATGGTAGTAAGTAGGAAGACCCACTTTATGCTAAGCCCAATAAAATGAAATTTTTGAAATTTAAAAAGTTGTAATTTTTGGAATTGAAAATTTTCACCGTTAATATTTTCTTTAAAAAAATAAACATGGGGTTTTTGAAGAATAATATAAAACTTAAGTTGGTTTTTATATAATGAAAAATTGGAATTCTTTTTGAAGAATTATGGAGTATATATATATAACTCACTAGTTTCATTGTAAGTAAACAAAGATTTTAAACATAAAAAAAACCTAGAGTGAATCAAATATCGAAAACGTAGATTACAACTTTTATTGTTGTAATAAATGTTTTCGTGCAAAATAAGTGGAGCATAGGCTATAACACTATTGTTATAGTAAGTGGCTCTCAAGAGAAATATTTTTACATAGGTATATGAGATTTAGTGGTATTTATTTAATTGAATCCACACTAGTATTTTTCGGTTGTAGTAACGGTGTTTTACGCAACATCTGTTTTAACCCAAATAAAAATGTATTTTAAAAGGTAATTTCTAAGTATAGAAACTAAATGGTTTGTAAAGTAAACTTATTATTAATAAGTATAAGGAATTGTTTTTTCAGTTATGGAAATATTAAAACAGTTTTGAAGATGAATTTTTCTGAAAGGAAAATATGTAAGTTAGTTTAGAAAATATTTATCATGGAAGAATATAATTTAAACATATTTTAATCTATTGGAATGAAAAGAATAATGGTATGATTTTCTATGAAACCAATAAAAATATTTTGTGCAAGTTACAAGGAATACATGAAAGAGATATACAAGGTATGAAAAGCACCATATTTTGTATAGCCTATTTCGAAAAATATAAAATAAGTTCCTTGTAATTTCACATAAACATGAAATTCTCTTTTAAAAGGTTCATAGAAGATTTTAGCTTTAATAATTTCTTATTTGAGAAAGTAGTTCCAATATATTAAGGTATGAGCCCGTAAGGTATAATAAGAAGATGTTTTGAAACACATAAAAACAGTTTAAAGGGTATTTTAAAGATATTTTAAAAGAAAATGGTTTGGTGAAAGAGTAAATAAGTTTTTGAAATGAAAAACTTAATAAAAGTAAATTTTGAAAATTCAAATTTATATAGAAAAGCTGTAAAAGTCTTCAAAAGAAAAAGAGGAATAAGTTTTAGACTTAAAAATTTGGAAGTTTTTCACTCTAGGTTTGGGAAATAATATTAATTGACCAAGTATTTTTGAAATTAATAGAAACTGAAGAGATAACACTTTTAAAAACAAAGATTTTGGGATTTGATGTTTTAAAAAAAAATTTTTAGAAACCTTAGTTTATAAAACAGGGTGATAAATACCAAACCAAACTCTTAAATGTGGAGTATATCATTTCCTAGGAGTAACGGAAAATGTGTAAGGAGATAGCAGTAATTACTTTAAGAAGTAATAATGGAAGTTTCCGTAAAGTGTATAGGACACTAGTAAGAACCTGGGAATGTTGATTCATGAAGAACAGTAAAATTGAAATTAGTAGGATAGTAAGGCAAGCATGGTTGAGAATGAATATTCTTGATTTTGGAAGAACTTGGGAAAAGCATCTTTCTTTAGTGGAATTCATATGGTAGTTTTCAAGCTAGCATTGGAATGGCACCTTTTGAAGCTTTTTTTGGAAAGGCCGTGTAAGATGTCTTCATGTTGGTTGGAGTCTACGGAAAGGTTGCTTCTTGGTTCCGACATAGTTAGAGAGATTTTGGAGAAGACTAATTTGATTAGGAGAAAAATGCGTATCTCATATCCATGTCTCTTTGGTAATAGGTTTTAGAATTTCCTTTTTTCATCTTTAGATTTGAATAGGTTCTTTCCTTTATTATCCTTTGGAAGGGTAGAACTTAGGATTTAACATATGGATGGTAGGATTTGATGTAAACATGTTAATAGAACATGTTATGAATGATGTGTGCTAATGGTTGCAAGTGTTTGCTAGTGGATGCTATGGACGCATATAGATACACTAGGCACTATTATTCTTTAGGGATCGGCCTAACTAGAACACTAGAGCATATGCATATGGATGTGTGCGCATTTTATTTTATTTCCATTGTTGCTATAAATGGATGATTTTCACATGGTTTTTGCATTTGGATGATGATTGTAACACACATATAGAACTATCAATTATCATTAGGGAATTTTTTCATTCATTTGGATACATAGCACGGACATGATTGCATAAAAGGAGGTCAACTGAATCAGTGGACCGCCTAATCTTTTGCATTAGTTAGGGACACTGACACTACACTAATTGCATAAGTATCATAAATTGTATTAGAAAAACTTAAAGACAATAGATGAATGATTAATGATTGAGTAGTTGGTTGTAGAATTGGATGAAAACATTTAGTACATTCTTTTATTCTTAAAGATTTCGGGGATGAAATCCCTTAAGGAGGGGAGAATGTAACAACCCAAAATTTAACCCGTAATAATTAATTTGTTAATTAACTAAATAATAAAATATCTTTGTGAAATTATTAGAATTGAGCCACGGGAGTTACACCATTGTGTCCGTGGTAATTTTCTGGTCAATTTCCATATATAGAATGTTAGAATCCTAGTCAATATGAAGAAGTTACGCACGAAAAAAGAAATTGAAAATAATAATAATTATTATTATATGGGCTAGGTCGACCAGGAGGCCGACCTAACCATCACCTAGGTCGACCGGCCGGTCGACCTAGGGGGTGAAGGTCGACCCATCCAATGTATGAAGCGAAGAAGATTTCTTCTTTGTGCGGTACGATTTTAACGTGTCATTTGCACTCTTTTATTCAATCTGGTCCTTCCGTTTCTGCATCCGATGGCTCCTATTCAGCCTATGACGTGGTTGCATCCTATTCAATCTCCAAATCCAACGGTCTGAGATCCACTTCTACCCCAAAAAATAAGACCCTAGACCTAACACTTTTTCTCATTCTAGATTTTTTCCGCTTGGGTTCACCTTTTTAGGAAGGACCCTAAAAGGAATAATTTTCCAAGGAGAGAATCTTTTTAATAAAAATATTTTAACAACCCCAAGTGGATATATGAAGGCCTAAAGGGAAGAGCTAAGGACCAGAGGTGAGTGATTGTAATTATTTTAAGATTTCTTTAAGTAATTTAAAATAATAGGTTTTCCAATAGTTGTAGTCTTACTACGATTTTTGGAATAACCTTTTTAGCAGTTTTATTTACAGTTTTTAGAATTATTTTTAGTCTACTTCCTTTCGGCTCTTCTTTTTAGTAATTTTAGTTTATTTCTGTTAATTATAATTTATTAATGTTAAGCATAGCTTTTTATTTATTTACAGTTTATTTACAATATTTAAGTTTATTTACTGTTATTTATTTCTTATTTACATCTTTTTCGATGTTTTGGATTTTATGCAAGCGTCTATTCTCTTCATCCCCCTTTTCTTCGCGTATGTATTAGAATAAATTAAACACGAATATGGATGATATAAGTAAGAATATTGAATGAAGAAAATAAGATGTAAATTATAAAGACTGCAATAAATAATGGAATTAGACTGTAATAAATAATGGAATTGGACTGAAATTACGCCAAATTATAATTAGAATTGGACTAATTAAAGATAATTGGCATAGTTATAACTTAGAATTATAACTAAATAGAGTAAAAGATGAAAGAAGCTTATTTTCACACTTAGACCTTGGGTAAAGTAATAAGCATGATTATAACGTAGCTTATAATAAGAAAAAGAACAGAATGGGGCTTATTTTAAGACTTGGGATAAATTAATAAGCGTAGAAAGTAAAAATGATAATAAAGTATTATTTAAATAATTTACCTAAGTTAATAAGCAAAGATGAAAGTAGGACCTGTACCAAATAGCATTCCTTATTAGAAAAAACGGTGAGCCTAGGGCACGCTTATGCTAAGAATGGTAGTAATTGGTTAAATAGAAGTCCAAATCACGGGGGATATGTATAAGGGGCGCAACTCGATATTGTTTGGATGAAGGGCCAGTACCAACAGCATTTCCCCTATAGATTCTATGGACATACAGTGATCTCACATTAGCCTGACGTGAGATGAGGGGCATGTTATGCTGGAAGTTGGAGGTAATAAGAAGACCCAATAGGTGGTGTAAAAGGTAGCATGGGCATGGTGGCAGTTACGCATGCGACTTCCATTGTGGGTGCTCAGTAATAGCTATGAGTTCCAAGTGCTTAGTATGGGTGTCTTTAGTAGACACTATTGCCTTCTGTGTAGGGAGTTATATATGTCGTCTAGATCCATAGTAGTTGCTCTGTGCATCTTCCGTAGACGCATTGGCTACTGTGTATGGAGTTATATAGCAGCTGGTCCGTAGTAAGGTCTATGGAGTAGTAGGCCGATAAAAATGGGTAGAATTAGGGTTACATCCTAATTATAGGATTGGGAATTCAGCCTAATCAAAGCGAAAATCAAGGACAAGTGCAAGCAATCAAAGTTAACTTATCTTATAAATTGAGCAATATTTAATCGTACTTATTTTCAGTTTATCTCTTTCCCATTTCCTTTATTACCCTTATTTATGCTAGAACTGTTGTAGAGTCTATTACTTTTATCTTGCTTAAAGACTCTAGTAATTATTATCATTCACCGGACTTTTAGTCTGACCCACACATCTATTTCCCCTTTTTCCCCCCATAGGCAATCAAGGAAGAAGTCAGTAGATTGATGTTGCTTGACGGTTTCCTGATGGAGTTCTCTACTATGTATTTCTTTTATTTCAGCATTAGTTCTCTTTGTGTATTGGCTTATTACGAGGGATAATGTGTACTCCGATTTTGAGACTATGAATTTTTATTTCATAAGACATGATGGGTATTGAGATATAGATGTTGTATTTGGTATTTGAATTATTTATGAAGTAACCATGAAGCTTTGTTTTAATTAAGTTCTTATTTTAGTTTCCGCTGTTTTTACTTATTTTTGTCTTGTGAATCTTAGTCTCTATTAGCTTTAGTTATACCTATAACGCACCATGCCTTTTAATGTGTCCTTTTGGGTATATTAAGGGGTGTGGGGAATTTCACCTGTCAGTCAACTGACCCAAAGGAATTAAACTAAAATTATTTGATAGTTTTTAGATGACTGAAAACAAAAAACATTCGACTAAACATATACTCAATCGACTGAATTGAAGATTACAGTCGACTGAAACTGCCTGGTTTTGAACTGTTTACTTTCTATTTTTGGAACGTCTATCTCTACCCAAAAACAGTCGATTGGTTTATTTCCTTCAATCAACTAAATGATCATAATAGCCATATTTTTCCTCTTCTCTCCTTTTCGTTAATGGTTGCAATCATTCCTCTAACAGTTGCAACTGCTGATCATCTATATAAAGCAATACATTTCAATAATTCAATTCATTGAGTTACAATTCATTCTACCTCAATCTTGATTTTCTTTCAATCATTCAGTTTACTATATTTCTTTTTGTATTTGATCACACATTCACTCGAAAATATTTGTTTGTGATCAAATTAGTTCCTTTCTTCATGAGCACATAGTATACCAAAAAGAAGAAGATTATAGGAAGGTTGTACTCATTGGCTAATCCATTCTATACAGGAGCATTAGAAGTCACAAGCAGTTCTACTTATTTTGTAGATGAAGTCCTATTGGAGTTTATCAAGCACATAGTTCTTTTGGGTAGCTAGGAAGGTTTGTAATACCTCTTTCTCCGGATTAAGTAAGAATTTTTTTTAGTTAATCCCAGAAGGATTCAGGGATTGGACGTAGAACGGGAAGTTTGAACAAGTATAAAAATCTCTAGTGCACTTTATTTATTGCAATTTTTATACTACCAGTTTGATATAAGTTTTTCTTTAGTACATATAACCATATTATTCAATCCACATATACTTTCATTTGGTACTAGAGCAAGGTTACTATATAACCATAACACGGTTTTTGATATTTAAGTAATATGGATAATACTGCATCAAGTTTTGTTGAAGGTCAGTCTACTGCATAACCACCAATATTTAATGGGTTAAATTGTAACTATTGGTCAAGTATGATGAAGAGATATATATGCAAGCAAATGGTTTTGACACTTAAAATATCACTCAACAAGAATACATTATACCTACCATGGCTTATGTACAATGGTCAAACATACAGAATTTAAATGCTACTGCAAATTCTAAAGCTATGAATATGTTGTTTTGTTCTTTAAATAAAAATTAGTTTGATATAATATTTGCACATCAACATATGAAATTTGGCGTGCTCTTAAAATAACTCATGAAGGTACAAACAAGGTCAAACAAAGTAAGATTTCAATGCTTAAAAATCAATTTCAAAACTTTACCATGAAGCAAGATGAAACTATAAATGATATGTACTCTAGATTTCAAGACATATATCACTCGCTTCTAGCACTAGGAGAAAAATACGCTGATTTTGATATTGTTTCAAAAATCCTAAACTCTTTAACGTATGAATAGGAATGGATAGTCTTAGCTATCGAAGAAGCTAATGACATTTCAACCCTTAAACTAGAAGATTTAAAAGGAAATCACATGTTATATGAAGTGAATTTGCAGGCAAAATGAGTACAGGCTCAAGATAGAAAAACAATTGCATTTCAAGCACGAAATGAAGACTCCGACGAAGGTGATGACGACATTGCATTTCTACCTAAAAATTTCAGAAAATTTCTAAAGTTCAAAAGGAATAAATAATTTGACAGCAACAGAAATTGCAGCAACAATCCATTAAATTCCTCTCTCAAGTGCTATGAATGTGATAAGATTGGTTGCATAAAAATGATTCTCAGAACGAAAGAAGAGTAAATTCAAAAATAAAAGCGAGAAATTTCATAAAATAAAAGAAGCAAGCTTTTTCAGTAAATTGGGATGCTTCAGACTCATCTTCTTCATCATGTAGTGATAGGGATTCTGAACAAGCAAATGGATGCTTCAAGGCTACTAACAACAATGTAAGTGAATTCTTATTTGATGATCTAATTGAAATAAATTTTGAGTTATTAGATAAGCTAAAAGATTTGAATAGAAAATATAAAGATAAATTAGCAAAATTGAATAGAAATGAACCAGAAGTTGACATGCTAAAAGAAGAAAAGAAATACTAGAAGGATTAGTAAAATCTCGGATTCTTGTGCTAATACAGCAGCGTGACTTACTATGTTAAATAGTGAAATAGAACTTAGAAAAATTAAAATGATGTATTAATAGAAGAAAATCACAATTTAAATTCTAGTAATAAAATATTAGAAATAGAAATAGATCGTCTTAAACGAAAGTTAGAAAATATTAATAAAAACGCTTCTAATTTTAATAAAGGTAGAGAGAATCTTTCTAAAATTATAGAAAATTCACAATCTACTTTTAGTAAAAAGGGATTAGGATATAACAAATCTAGAAAAGTAATTAAAACTAGATTAACAATATAGTTCATTATATACTAATTTTAAAAAGAAAAATGATACTCAAAGGAAACAAATCAATAATCTATGACTATAAAAATTTGGGTTGCAAAGACTAACAATCATTTGATAAGAAATAAGTATATAGATAATTTTATTACCGATGTTTATAAGAATTCAAATTTCATTTTCAAAGAAAACTTTAAATCCTATTAGGTTTGGCTTCCTAAGACTAAACTCTTAGGACCACAAAGGAAGTGGATGCCAATACCATTTCAATATTTTTTGCACGTACCTAGTAAAAATAGTGGAAAGTGGATACTCGATAGTGATTGCTCCAAACATATGACGGGGAACAAAGACATGCTGACAAATATTATCTCAAATGGAGATTCTGTTACTTTTAGAGATGACTCTAAAGATACGTCATCGGAAAAGGAGACGTAAGCAACAACGGTATATCAATTCACCTTTTATTACCAACGTTTTATTAGTTAAAAATTTAAAACATAATTTGTTAAGTATTACTCAATTATGCGATAAAGTTTAGTATATCCTTCTTAAGATAAATGCGAAATTTTCGACCAAGATAAAAATCTAATTTTTGATCCAAAAACAATTTAGTAAAAGGTCTACCAAAAATAAATTATAAAGTACATAATATCTGTGATGTGGCCAATTAGGAAAACTAATTAAATCAACTTTTAAGTTTAAGAAAATCATTTCTACATTACAACCTCTTGAACTACTGCATTTGGATCTATTAGGTCCCAATCATGTTCAATCTATAAATCATAACAACTATATTTTTGTAATTGTAGATGATTTTTCCAAATATACATGGACATTATTTTAAAAAACAAAAGTGATACTGTTGAATCATTTAAAATTATTATTAAAAGAATTCAAAATTTAAAACGTTTAAAAATTAAAATACTAGAATTGATCATGGTGGCGAATTTGAAAACGAGCTTTTTGAAAAATTGTGTGAAAAAGGGTATTAGTCATAACTTCTTATTTCCTAGAACTCCACAACAAAATTGAGTTGTAAGAAGAAAGAATCGGGCGTTACAGGAATGTGCTAGGACTCTACTTAGTGGTAGCCAATTACCAAAACATTTATGGATAGAAGTCGTGTCTACTACATGCTACTCTTGAATTGTGTCACTATTTGACCCTTGACTGAACGCACTCCATATGAACTTTTTAATAGTAGAAAACCTAATATATCATATCTACAAAGTTTTGGATCAAAATGTTTTACATTATATACAAATGGTCAACTAGGAAAATTCAATCCAAAATTTTATGAAGGGATACTTATTGGATATTCGGAACGAACCAAAGCATATATAGAATATATAACAAATGTACGAAAACTATAGAAGAAACTTTACACGTCTCATTTGACGAGGATTTCAAAAATAATATAGATGATGAAGAAATTTTATAGAACAATCAATCATAGAAAACTCACCTCAAATTGTACCAATGAAGAACAACAAATCACATAAAATCTAATTGAAATTGAACTTAGAGCTCCACCACGAATTTTAAAATGTCATCCAACTGATAATATAGTTGGTGAAGTAAATAAGAATGCCAGAACTAGACATCAGTTAAATCAAATGTGTCATATTGCATTTATTCTAATATAGAATCTAAAAATCCTAAGAAAGCTTCAACCGATGACTATGGCAAAGGAAGAGTTAAATCAATTCGAATGAAATGACGTCTGGGAATTGGTACCAGGACCAAATGATCAAACAGTCATCGATATGAAATGGGTCTACAAAAATAAAGCTGACGCAAATGGAAATATAATCCGAAAAAGTAAAGATTAGTTGCACAACGATATAATCAGGACAAGGGTATAGACTATGAAGCAGGCTTTTAAATCTCCCCGAGATGGCCGAGATGAAAAATCCGAGATATCAGCCAAAATCCGAGATTTGGCAGCCTATTTAGTTATAAGTGTTTTAAATATCGCCCGAGATAGCCGAGATATTTTCCCGAGATATTGGCCAAAATCCGAGATTTAAAACACTGCTATGAAGAAACCCTTTCTTCTTTTGTAAGACTTGAAGCAATAGGAATCTTACTAGCCTTCTCTTATCATCATAACTTTAAACTTTATCAAATGGATCTTAATGCTTTTTTAAATGGTTTTATTAAAAAAAAATGTTTTTGTAGAACAACCAATTTATTTAAACATGAAAAATTTTCGGACCGTCCTATAAACTTAAGAAAGCTCTTAACGATTTGAAACTAGCACACCGTGCTTGGTATAAACGACTAAAATGCTACCTTATAAATTCTAGATTTGAGATTGGAAAGGTTGATCAAACTTTGTTCATTAAATGAGGTAAGAAAGACATATAGATTGTACAAATTTATGTAGATGATATTATATTTGGATCTACAAATAAAAATTTATGCAATGAGTTTCAAGAATAATAACAAGTGAATTCGAGATATCTCCTAAGGGAGAACTTTCATATTTTCCTGATCCACAAATTAAACAACTAAGTAATGGTATTTTTATTAATTAGGAAAATATTGTACTGATTTAATAAAACGTTTTGGAATAGAGAAAACATAATGTAAACTGATGCCTATGGCACCATGGTTCATCTTGACAATGATGAAAACTAAAAAAGTATGGAACAAACATTATATCAAAGTTTGATTGGATCTTTACTATAATTAATCGATAGTCGCCCCGATATCATGAAAAGTGTCTGCCAGTGTGCATGATTTCAACCAAATCCCAAATAATCACATCTGCAAGCCGAGAAACGAATTCTACGATACTTAAACAACACTAGAGACTATGGCCTCTTCAATCTAAAAGAATATCATTTCGAATTTGTGTGATACAGCGACGCTGATTTTGGAGGATATCGAAAGGAAAAGGGAGAGTACAAGCGGTTCTTGTCAATTCATCGGATAGTCTCTGGTATCCTGGTTTTATAAAAGGAAAAATTATGTTACACTATCGACATGTGAAGCAGAATATATATCTACTGCTTTGACCTTCGCACAAGCAATATACCTATAGCAAACTCTCCATGATCTTAGGATATACATAAATAAATCTCCAATTTATTGTGATAATACATGTGTTATTAACCTATTAAAGAATCCAATAAATCTTTCTCGTACCGAACACATTGATATTCGTCATCACTTTTTATGTGATAACATAGTAAAGGACGTAGTATCACTTGAGTTTACCTCCTCCGAAAATCAAATCGCAGACATCTTTACAAAACCACTAAATGAAAATTCGTCAATTAAGTTAAGACCTTAACTTGGAATTGTATCACTACATGAACTAAAATAATTAATTTACATAACATAAATTCTTTATTACTTGGTCATAAAGAAATAAATATTTAATGCCAAAAGTTTTGTGAATACATGTTTTATGTCCACAAAATACTTTCTGAAAACTAACAGATCATAAAATAAACCAATACACTAAAAATTTTAAGGCCATAAACTCAGTTAATATCATCCATTAAAAACAAAAAATAACTACTAAATCTTTGGAAATAAAAAAAAGTTAATAAAGAGGAATGACAGGCTCTGAGATCAAATCTATTCTCAGCCATTGAAAGTAAAATCTACTTTCAACAATATATACTGTATATAAACAAAAGTTTTCTTTTCTATATCCAAATTCAAATATATATTAAAGTCAACTTTAATTCAACCAATGTCATGCAACCATGATTCATCTTATTCATATATTGACTATAGCTCTCCTTCTTCTTAAAGCTTATTATCTCCAAACAAAACAACTCCACAATCAAATAAAGTGTTATAAGACATTCTAGCATGGCTATATCAAGATGATTGAATGAGTTAGATTCGATTGCCATCAAGGCTGACGACTCCAGAGTGATGATTATGGGACCCAAAAATCAAGTACAAATAATCAGATAAAGTTAGGATTGAATTGATTTAAAGGATGCACAATGTAGGATGCTCAAACATGGAATATGGATGAATGAATGGAAGAGATCGGCATAGATTGGCTCATTAAGAGGGATCATAATATATAGAAATTCAAGAACATTCTCACATGAAAGCAATCAATATCCGAGATCTACAAATCTAAATCATATGAAATTTGGAGGGCAAAGTATATGGAACCAAGCAAACCTACCCTAGGGATCGCATGTTACACGGACAATATTAGAGGGACTGGCATGTATCCCTTGTAAGGGATCGGCAGAGAGCGGTGCATAGTTAATGTTGAGTCAATAATCAAGCAATAACTCGAGTTCCAGTGATCCAAATGATGTGGGAATTGGAAGTTAATATTTTAACCTGATGAAGCCTCTATAGGGATCGCTCCCAAAAATTCAACCAAAAAGAGATCGGTACCGATTGCTCCACATTAGGAACTAGGCCTACCGATACCTCTAGAGGGCCCATGTGGATTAGAAGGTCCTTTAGCCGAAATTCCAAAGAGATTGGTGCTCGTCTTCACCTATAAGTACTAGCCTGATGGGTAATTCTGGGGATCTTTACGATGCTTATTACTCTAGACTCTATTGTAATCAAGTGTTTAACATTTTCTACTGCTGTAATCAGATTTAGAAGTGATTAATAAAGGAAAATCTTCAAAGTGGACGTAGGCAGACAACGATAAACCATTATAAATTTATGTGTCTTTGATTACAATGAATTCCATGTTACTTGTGTTATCTGTGTTTTTAATCCAACAAATAGCAATAGAAAGCAGGAAAACCTTTCGCTAGCAAGATGGTTCAGGACTTAACAAAAAAGCTAAGACTAGAGATCGACAAGGGCCATGCTATATGGTTAAGGCGATGATTGGGATCAACGAAGTCCAGATACCATCATTCCTGTAGCCTAACAAGCAGTTGAACATAAACGGCTAGTGATTTACCGTCAAAACATAACGACAGCGATGAAGGTCTATGGAAACATCTCCAATTCCAAAATCTTGAAAAATCCTAAGTAGTCAGATCGTCAGTGACCCATGCACCTCCTCAAGACTTCAAAAAAAGAGCTATGGAACGCTAAGAAAGGAGGCAAAACTTGGTCTGAAAAATGAACCAAGTCTATGGGTTGCCAGCGACCCATGGACCATGGGTCGCCAACGACCCGTGGTGTTGTCTTTTTTTGCAAGCCAAAGCCCCCTTGGTCGCCTGTAATCTACATGTGAGCTGATGATGATAAGTCTGGCCCAGAAACTCTCCAATCTCTATAAATACCATGCCCCCTACAACATAAAGAGGATCCTCTCCAGACTGGTGCAAAAGCTCTATTGGAATTATTCTTCACTCCATACCTCCCTTACAACAATCTCCAAAGGAATACACCGTGATTTTCCGATAGATTCCAACTCTGGAGATTCAATCTTACTAGGAAATAGTCAAAGCCTTGTAATCAAACAACTCTTGTAATAGCAATCAGTCTATAATAAAACTATAAAGTGGACGTAGGCTTCATTAACAGCCGAACCACTATAAAAATCTTCTGTCTATTTTCTTTTACTATTCCTTTTATATAACTGTTATCTGTGATATTTCTCTGTCAAAATAGGGCTGGTGCTTTTAAACTCAAACCATGGTGTTGGTCCATTTTTTGGGTCAACAACTTGTTAATTAATCTACTCAGTATGATTTGGTTTTGCTCCACTTACTTCTCTACAAAAAATATTCTTAAGTGTTTGTGACCATTTTAGGTGAAAACATTTTGGTGCTTTCATTGAGAACCTTGAGTCTCGGCTTGTTAGGATCCCTTTGTTACTACTGGATTGGATAAATCCCCCAAAGGAGATCTTCAGTTATCTTCAAATAGTTGCTAATACTGCTAAGATTTGTAGAAATCAAAGCAAGGCTACTAATAATGGTGAGACATACTAGATCTACTTCTCAAAACTTGGAAGGAAATGAGAATACTAGCATTCAGTAAGGAGACCCAAGCAATCAACCGAAAAATGTGAATGCTGCTCAGGTTGAAGTTCAGAATCCCACTGATTCTATTACAAGAGCTATTTTTCAGAATTTAATGAGAGAGCTGATGGAGAGCTGATGAAAGCTAAATCAACAAACTCAGACTGACATTAACTTGATAAACAAAATCAATCAGCAATGGTGGGGGAAAGCTAGGAGGGATCTCATTCCTTACTCGGCATCGGAAACCTCATCAAAAGAATATCACATGCGTATGCATCACAAGACAGAAGAATGTCACACAGAAACTTCAGAGCATCATAGTGAACCATTGTGGTCTGCCAAGAAAAATTTGTGTCGATCTCTCCAAGGGATCGGTACCAATCTCGCTTTCAGAGGAGTGATTCCTCCCATACATCTTAGGAATCAAGGTGGAACTGTTTCCGCTGGTTTGAATGATAGAGTCGATTGAATGCTGATTAGATACCTCCCTGGAATGATGACAAAATGAATGTATAAGATGCACGTCGGGAAGATGGTGAGCCCAGATGGTGTGAAACGGCTCGTAGACATCGACCGAACCATTCACGTGAGGTGGAATACGACCATTGCTTGGCACCAACCATCCAAACATCAGATTTATCGGCAATGGTTAGATAGTTGGTGAGAGAGAGCCAGGGCATGACTAATGATGATTCGAAAATTTCGAGAAGCCATACCCCGTATATTGATAATGTTTTACATGTAGAATATCCAAGGAGGTTCAACATGCCATCAATGCCTGCCTACAAAGGAATAACCGACCCCAGGCAGCATATCATAAGATACGAATGGCTGATGGACTCTTTGCGAGCCAATGATGTGACCAAGTATTAATGCTTTCCTATAACTCTCTCTGGAATAGCAACCACTTGGTTCACGAGACTAACCCCATGATCAATTTCTAGATTCGATGACTTTCCAACCAGATTTGTAGAGTAGTTCGAGATGCACGTGACTTGTCCTAAAGATGTGATGTTCCTGTCCAACGTGATTTAGGCTCCAGGAGAGTCACTGAAAGATTATTTGAAGAGATTGCATACAATTGTTATGGAGGTCAGTAATCCGAAAGACCATGCGATACTCATGGCTATGACGAATGGAATTGATCCAGACTCTGATTTTTGTGATTGGTTAGCCGGTAAGCCACCTGCAATGTTGAACCGCTTAAGGCTGCTCAGTATTTCAGAAAGGAGGAAACCGGGTCCTCCAGACAGGACTAAGTGAGGATGGAGTATAGAGTAACATTGCAACAAAATAGTCGAATGAAAATTCTAGAAAAGTCCAAGTGAATGTCTAGAATAAACCAATTCAGCAAAAGAGAGGCGGGGATAGGAACCGACAACGAAAGATGGATTATGGAAGAGGGAACCTAAGATTCTGATGTATAATACTTACACGTCGTTGAATACGTCCTCAGAGAATATCTATCTTTCTATTGCAATACCATGCATTATAGGAAGCCGTCTCCAAAAGAATCAACAGAGATGCAGAAACAAACCGGGAAAAATTGCCAGTTTCACAAGTGCTATGGGCACAATACGAATGAATGTAGGCATCTTCAGTATGTTATAGAAACACTGATTCGAGAAAAGGAAATTACAATAGCTTTTGAAAGCCCCACATGATGAAGGGTAGAGGACAT
The DNA here is from genome assembly GCA_030737815.1 of Allium fistulosum. Taxonomy (NCBI): domain Eukaryota; kingdom Viridiplantae; phylum Streptophyta; class Magnoliopsida; order Asparagales; family Amaryllidaceae; genus Allium; species Allium fistulosum. The sequence goes on from JASFAW010000014.1 coordinate 17,083,625, forward strand.
CTAACTGCAACCGAGTTCAAACGCCATGTAGGTATGAGGAGCTTGTGCGGATTGGTGGAAAACTGGTGATAATTGCGATAGTCGGAGGACCACACCGAGTAGAAAAGAGTTGGCAAGAGATGGAGCACTTTGCTAGCGCGATTAGGCATGTAGATTTTGAATGTTGTTCGAATATGGAAGACGGAGCTCCGTAAAACATCAACGTACGATGGCGGACGATATTGTGTTTAGGAAGAAAGATGCAGATAAGGTAGAGGCTCTGTCGATCGACCCAATAGTCATTTTGGCCATTATTGGCCCCGATCTGGTGAGAAGGTTATTGATTGATTGTGGAAGTTCAGTAAATATAATTCTCTAAAAAAATTATGATCAGATGAGGATGGATGCCAAAGACTTAAACCGTCTAAAGCTCGTATACGTGGTTTTAACGGCATTGCAACTGGAGTAGTTGGTTGTGCTGAGCTACCCATGAAGTTAGGAGAGGGTGAATGAAGGAGGGTGCGGATCATGCCATTTTTTTGGATTTTGACTCTCCGTACAATGTTTTTCTAGTTCGACCGGCCTTAGCCGTATTCCGGGAAGCTCTTGCCCCTAAAGTGTTTGACTTTGAAGTTTCCAACAGATAATGGTGTAGGACCATGGCGATCAAGCAACTGGACATGCTTGTTATATAGCCGAGCTGAGGGATGCACAACACATAGAAAGGTAACGGTGCGGAGAAGACTGTCCACATCTAAGCTATCGAAGATTGACAACTATCGCCTGAGTCTTGGCTCGAGCCACACAGTAAGTTTTATAGAGATATAGATCCGAGAGATGATGAAGACGAGCCCAAAGAGACCAAGGCTGCACTGGCTGAGCTAGCAATTGATTTCATGGCCAGCCACGACAACCCATCACGAATCCTAAAGATTGGATTATAGCTCAGTCCTTCGATGATGAAAGAACTTGATGTTTTTCTCCAAGCGAATCTAGACGTGTTCACTTGGACTCACTTTGACATGTGTGGAATCCCGCCTGCCATTGCGAGCTATGCATTGAATATCGGCCGAAGGCATGTCCGGGTGAAGAAAAAATACCCGGCATGGACCCAGAGAGATCTGCTGCTCTCAAAGAGGAGGTAAATAGACTAAAAGACAACAGATTTATCTGCAACGCCCTCTACCATAAATGGGTATCTAATCCTGTACTTTTGAAAAAGCAAACTGGAAATGGAGAACATGCATTGATTATTTAGATTTGAACAAGGCATCTCCAAAAGACATTTATCCATTCCGAGGATCGACCATTGTTAACCGGTACTTTGGCTCAGCTACACAAAGGTGATTACGAGGACCAGACTTGACTATTGATGGGAAAGATGGCCACGAGACGACATCAATACAACCAGAGTATGATATAAGAACAGTTATATCCAGCCCGGGCTAAATAAGGTTGACAAATGGATAGCACTGGATGTCGAAGCCTTAGAATTTAGTTTGGTTGAATTTGGAAATAGAGTGGATGATTAGGCAAATTCAACGAAACTCGGAGGGACCAGCATAGTAGAGGCTAGGTCGGCAAAGCATATGAAATGGCCGGGGTCGGCAAAGTATACAATATGATGAGCTTGGCCTAGTGTATGGAATGGCTTGGGTCGACAAGGCAAAAGGAATAGTTCAGGTCGACATAGCATCCGGAATGTTGGGGTTGGCATACTGTATGGCATTGGAATGTTGGGGTTGGCATACTGTATGGCATTCACCGAATCAGCATTGTAAGTGTAATGGATCGGGTCGGCATAAGATACGAAAGCAATTGGATTAGCATAGGATATGAATGCTATAGGATAGGGATGCCAATATGGATTGGGTCGGCATACAAGGATGGTCGGGTCGGCATGATGTTATTGATCAGCATAGTATGGTTGGCTAAGCCTTTCTTATGGTGGGCCCAGGTGTCCAGGGGGTCGAGGCTTTGAGATGTTAGTCAAGTTAAAGTCTGCCATCATCTACAAATACAGGGGAAGGGGGCCATTTTTGGAGGGATCTCTCTTTTTAGGGGACTTCATCATCTTCTCCTTCCTTCCTCTTCCAGAAGCTCTTCCATGGCTATTCTTCTTATAAAATTGTGTCAATAGATTTTAGCTAATCCAACAGCTCATGTAATTGTAATCGAGTGAAATATTAATAAAATGTGAAGTGGATGTAGGCCAAGATTGCTGAACCACTATAAAATCTTATTGTTTATTTACTTTTATGCTTGGTTCTTTAGATTCTATTAATTTTCTAATATCCATGAGATTCTACGGGTGTTGATGCCCATTTTTAGTGTCAACATTTTGGTGCTTTCACTAAGAGTTGAATTCTCAGCTTGATTGGATCTCATCGTCTACTGGTGGATTTCCATATTCATGAGATAGATCCAACTTTCAGACGATAAACTTCCTATTCTACTTACATTTGAAGAAGATCTAAAGGAAGCTAAGGCCATGGTTAAAGGGACTAAGTCTACTTCCCATGTTTTTGAAGGATCCAGTTATGCTAGTGTTCTTGTTTGGAGTCGTTCATTTATTTATGTCCATTTGGAGGGGATCAGATTCACTCATGTATGCAACATCTTTGGATCCGATGTTGAAGTTTGCACTAAAGTTAAGTGATGGACGATCCCTCTCTAAATGACATGATAGCCGATCCCTCAATCAAGGTTGATAGCCGACCCCTCAATCAAGGCTGATAGCCAATCCCTCAATATTTCCAAATGCCGACCCCTCTGTTGAAGCAATTCATTCACTACCGATCACTTTAGTAAGTATACCGACCTCTTCCCAAGGGATATATACTGATCCCTCTCCAAGGGGTATATACCGATCCTGCTACGAAGCAGCTATACCATTCCCTCTCCAAGGGGTATATACAAATCCCCCTACGAAGCAGCTATACCGATCCCTCTCCAAGGTATATATAACGACCCTTCATAAGTGTATAAATACCGATCCCTCTGCAAGGTATATATACCGACCCCTCTTTAGTGTATATATACCGATCCCTCTGCAAGGTATGACCCCTCTTCAGAGTATATATACATATCCCTCCTTATAGTATATATACTGATCCCTCCTCATGGTATATATACCAATCCCTCCTCATGGTATATATACCGATCCCTCCTCATGTATATATACTGATCCCTCCTCATAGTATATATACTGATCCTCCTTTAGTGTATATATATCGATCCCTCCTCATATTATATATACCGATCCCTCAAGCTATACCGATCCCTCAAGTTGATAGTCACTCAATACCGACCCCTTTCTCAAAATCCTTAGCTGACCGATCCTTATACCAAAAAAACATGGATCGGGTACAGTCCATTTTTAAAATATAAAAATCTTTTTCGGGTACAACCCAAATTTTAAGAAAAAGGCAGCGTAGTTACCGAACCCATGCCGCAGCGCAGTGACCCCGCATTTTGGATTCGTAACTCGACTTAAACACAGGGCATTTTATCCACTTCCCCTATGTCTTATGATCGACTAGGGGATTGAGCATTTAGCGGTTGCTTTGAATAGCAACCAGGGAACGGACAAGCAACCGCTACTCAAACGATAATCCCAAAGGTTGGAGAACATAAACGATGTGACTCTAAGAAAACCCAGGAAACTTTGGCCCAATCCAGGACTCAGATAAAACCACGGTTTTCTCCAAGCAAACGCCAAAGTTACTCCAAGCGCAGATCTCTATGACTTTGAATTTAGTGACTCCAAGCAAACCAACAATTGACTCCAAGCGATTAGCAAATTTTCTCTGGTGCGACTCCAAGTAGCTTATCACTGATCCGTCAATACCGATCCATCTTGCTTTTCTCATTCCTTGGGCATGCATACATCGTTCACAAGCATAACAAATAGCTGTAACCTAAAAACAAACCAGATCGATGATGACTGAATCGTCTCCCCCAGTCGAAGCCTATTCATTGAAGTCGTTCAGTGTGTAGAATATCCAAGGAAATTCAATATGCCAACCATGCCGGCGTGTTCTAGAAGTATAAACCCTGGACTACATTTCCTGAAATTAGATTGGCATATGAATTCCACTAGAGTGATAGTGCTATCGAATGCAAATGCTCTCCTATATTCCTCGATGGTGTATCGATCATGTGATTTATGCGATTACTGTCCAAATCCATCTCCTCATTCAATCAACCGGATCAGAAGTTTGACGAGTAGTTTAGAATGCATTCGACTCACACCAAGGATGTGATGTCATTATCCAATTTATTCAAAATGCTAGCAAGGATATCATACTGATCGTGTTTGAAGGGAATCGACCCCCAGATATATTTTGGCAGCTAGAGAGCCTCCTACGACCTTGGATCGTTTCTGTTACAAAGTGAATCAGAACCAAAGTGAGGAGGACTAGAGCAGACTAGGAGAAAGAACAATACATGCCTGTTGGCTAAGGACTCAGATTCCAGTAGACGAACCAAGATCTCAAAATTCGAATCATATGCTTCTTTGAACGATTTGATCGATAGCCTATACTTGGAGACTCATGACTCAAAGCAGTACTAAAAAACCATCCCCGAGAGAGTCCATTGAAGCCTAGAGAAAATCCGAGGAATGTTGTATATTCCAAGATGCACATGGTCCTAACACTGGCGATTACAAATACCTCCGAGATGTGATCGAAAAGCTGATTCGGAAAGGAGAGCTTCAATAGTATGTGCAAGCCCTGTAGAATGGCGGGCAGGGAACATCCGATGCCTATAAATAAAGAACTCTGATTATAAATTGGACCACTAATGGTCGACATCCTGTTGAAAGGAGCTAGGGGCAAAGTGTAATAGCGAGCACAAGGCGTTGCTTCGCTTATCAATGAGATTTATTCCGATATTCTTTTAATTAGTTTATTTTAATTTCAATTTCAATTATGGTGTGAACTACGACCAACTTGAACTAAACTACTTCAAAAACGATGCGGATGACCAAGTACTCAGAGTTGGTCACCATCTAACCACCGAAGACCATGATCGGACTTGTGCAGTTTCATCAAGGCGAGCGTGATTCGACTGCTCATCAGCTACCTTGTGCCTCTGACTTGGGGCCAAGGACTAGAGATGGAAAAGCTCGTCACGGTCAGAACCCAATATATAGCAGACATGACTCACCGTTCATTCATCGACCACCATATTTGACTTGGAGACCTAAGCAAGGCTTGTAACGAATGTGGCTCGATCATCCGGTCCTCGAGTCATAAAATAAAGTTTGACAAAATACTTATGCCTCTAGTGATGCCAGGGTCTAACTAGAGTGGATGTGATTTGATCATCTACACATACACTCCTGCCCTGAACACAAGAGGCAGTTCGAAAGCCCGGCTTGAAGTAGCTATGATGGACTGCCTACTCGTCAACCACCGCTCTCAATACATGGACAGGACTGCATCTTGAAACGTATGCGACTTAATTTGTTAACTCGATAATCCATTATCCTCATTTGCTAGAATGAAATAAGAAGCAAATTGTGCAAGGCTCGATCATCTAACCCTAGCATGGATGTGGTCCAATCATTCATCGCCTGCTTTTTTCCTCGACTTAATAGGAAGAGCCACAACTACCAAGTGGACAAGAATCGACCATTTGATTGCCAAGTTTCGTCCTGAATGTTGAGGGCAGATTCCCCCTCCATGAGCAAATGTGGTTCGACCATTCATTCGACAACTTCCGCCTCAACACGGTAAATGAAGTAAATCAAATGGGTGGAAATACGACTTCTCTCAAGAAAATCTCTAAGTCCCTAAAGCAAACTAGAGTACTCTAAGTCCCTGAAGCGGACTAGAGTATAAACGACTTGATGAAAATCTCTAAGTCCCTGAAGCGGACTAGAGTACTCTAAGTCCCTAGAGCATGGACTAGAGTATAAACGATTTGACAAAAATCTCTAAGTCCCTGAAGCGGACTAGAGTACTCTATGTCCCTAAAGCGGACTAGAGTATAAATGACTTGACAAAAATCTCTAAGTCCCTAAAGCGGACTAGAGTACTCTAAGTCTCTAGAGTGCGAGCTAGATTATAAACGACTCAACAAAAATCTCAAAGTCCCTAGAGCGTGGACTAGAGTGCTCTAAGTCCCTAGAGTGCGGGCTAGAGTATAAACGACTCAACAAAAATCTCTAAGTCCCCGGAGCGCGGACTAGAGTACTCTAAGTCCACAGAGTGCGGGCTAGAGTATAAACGACTCAACAAAAATCTCTAAGTCCCCGGAGCGCGGACTAGAGTACTCTAAGTCTCCAGAGTGCAGGCTAGAGTATAAAAGACTCAACAAAAATCTTTAAGTCTCCGGAGCACGGACTAGAGTACTCTAAGTCCCCTAGTGCGGGCTAGAGTATAATTGACTCAACAAAAATCTAAGTCCCTAGAGCACGGACTAGAGTAATCTAAGTCCCCGGAGCATGGGCCAGAGTATAGATGATTCAACGAAAATCTCTAAGTTCCCGGAGCACGGACTAGACTATAAATGATTCAATAAAAATCTCTAAGTCCCTAACTGCGGACCCAAGTACTCTAAATCCTTGGCTGCGGGTTAGAGTATAAATAGTTCAACTAAATTCTCCATGTCCCCAACTGCGGACTAGAGTATAAAACATTCGACAAAATCTCTAAATCCCCGGAATGCGGACCGAAGTATGAATAAAAATTGGGTGTGAGTTGACTGCACGTAGAATAACTCTAAGTCCCCATAATGCGGACTTGTGTATAAACAAGGATGAACAGATAAGTGGATTTCAACCGTTCTCCATTTCGCAAACTCTGACCTGAAATCGACAGGAGTATAAACTCTTTAAGAATGGAATTCGACCAATCGACTTATGACCTCGCCAAATCAATGTTGGGGGCATGATTACAAATCACTAAAAGCTGAATACGCCAGCTCATTATAGCCCTGGCTTGGTGTTTTTTACAACTTATGGAAACGATTGCAAGGAGGCCTCAATACAAAATCAATGAAAATGACATCGGAAGTTACAGGTGATCGACTATATCGTACCATCAGATCAAGGGACAATATCGATCCGCACCAAACATAAACGGATGTGACCCGAATGTCCCTTGGAAAACTATGATCACCAGAGTATGCGAAGGAGAATAAACCACGAAGACTTGATCATTAATTCTCCAGCACCCTCCTTCGATCCGTCAAGAGGAGTATGAACTAGATAAGCATCACCCGACTGCACATGAGCCAACTTTACCCCTAGATCTGATTACATAATATGAACTAAAGTGGACATGGTTGACCGTTCAGTACCCAACTCATGCCCAAAATTTGACGAAGCATCGAAGTATTCCCCTTGGAAGGAAAAACCGTAATACAATCCGGGATAGGGTAGACTCTACCGTCCATTAACTAACCTGATCCCGGGATTCAATGGGAAAGAGTGTAAAGCTAAAGTGGACATAGTTTGCCTTCCTACTTATCGATGTATGCCCCAGGCTGGGGGGGCACGAGCGAGGACCAAGATGAATATGAAACGACCATTGAACAATCAACTCTATGTCTTACGAGCTTAGTTAGGAGTGAAAACATATCTAAGACGAGACTCGAACGTCCATGCAATACATTTATCAACCCGAGACTAGAAATAGAAGTGTCATCGTCCAAAGACTTGCTGTGATAGCTCAATATTGTAACTTATATAGTGTTTACAACCACTTGAGGCTACGAGCGAAAGGATGCCTAGAGATAGAATCATCGAATCGGTTCCCAAGCTCATAGACAACTGACTATCATTCCAACCTGAATGGCAAGCAACAGTTCGCCAGTACAGTGAATGGAAAGCACATTACTCGAATACATAAGCAGATTCAAACTCAAAGCAAGAGCCGGCTATGTAGCTGCACGCAACTCGAGGTTGATCCCTAATCGATATTTTCTTTAATGTGCTTCTATGACTGATCTTTGGCCATTTGTAGATAATCGCTCAAAGCATTTAGAGCCCTTCACTATCAGACTTAATAAATCATGACATGACTCTAGGATTTGACTTGAGTAACCATCATCATTGACCATCCTAAGCAGATTTCATGTTGACCATTACACGAAAAAGTTACATTTGAACTCAAAGAATCTAAGACTACACCCGTTGAATCGACAGTCGACAGTACAATCAGCCATGTCGATCCATCACGGTTACTGATGATCAAACCACAGCTCAGTGTAACAATGATGAAGGAATTAGTGGCTTTCTCTGAATGAGTTTTGATTTGTTCGCTTGGACCCATTCTGACATGCGTGTGATTTCACCGACTATCGCGAGCCATGCATTAAATATCGACCTGAGGCATGTCCTAGTGAAACAAAAGCAACGCGGCATGGATCAGGAAAGATTAGCTACACTTAAAGAGAGGGTGGATAAACTCATAAACAATAGGTTTACTCGTGACACCCTCTGTCCAAAATGGGTATCAAATCCAGTTCTTATGAGAAAAGCATGCCCAAAAGACAGCTTTCCACTTTCGAGGATCGACCAGCTGGTAGACTCAACCACTGGATATGAACCGCTTTCATTTATGGATATGTACTCTGGGTACAACCAGGTCCTGATGCACGTCCTCGACCAGAAGCACATCAGCTTCATTACTGATCTAGGGCTATATTATGCTGTGATGCCATTTAAACTAAATAATGCTAAAGATACTAACCAGAGACTAGTCAACAGGATGTTCAAAGAACAGATCAGGCGATCGACGAAAGTATATGTGGATAATATGCTCGTGAAGTCACAACGATCAAACGACCACATCGATGACTTAGCGGAGATGTTCAGTATTCTATGAAAATATAAAATGAAACTGAATCCCTTGAAATGCTCTTTCGGCGTTGTGTCAGGAAAATTTTGGGGTTACATCATTGACTCTCACATAATCGAAGCCGGTCCGAAGAAGATTAAAGCAATCCGAAACATCTTGGTACCGAAGACAATCAAGCAGGAATAGAGTCTAAATGGAAAGGTCTTCACCCTAAGTTGGTTCATCTCCAGGGCCATCGACAAGTGTACTCTCTTCGTCAACCTATTCGGAAGACATGAAAGGAATTTCGAATGGACATAGGATTATAAAGACACATTCCAAGCATTGATGAACCATTTAAAGTGACCTCCCATCTTGTCAAAACCGATGGATTATAAAGATTTATACATCAATTTAGCCATGTCGATACACGCCATAAGCAACGTATTGCTATGCGAAGGGAAACAGATCCAAAGACCAGTATATGATGTAACCAAAGCGATTGATAATACTAAGAGAAGACTACTTGAAGCTATAAAAGCTGGCATAATGCCTATTTATTTCATCATGAAAGCTCTGCTCTTACTTTCAAGCTTACCCCATTAACGTCTGTGCCCACCAACTATTACGACAGGTCATACAACGACCTGAGACATCTGGAAGACTACTCAAATGGAATATCGAACTAAGCCAATTTGATATCACTTATTTTCCTCAAGCGCTATCCAAGGACAAAATTTATCAGACCTCATATCTGAAGTCACCACATCAGATGACTATTCGAAGAGCAGTGGAGAACCGACCAACATATGGAAATTGTACACGGATGGAGCATCTAATGATCAGTGTTCTGGTGTGGGAACTTTATTAATGACTCCTGAGGAAAGATCGGTTTGCTACGTCCTATAAATCGCTTCCCTGCAACAAAAAACAATGCTAAGTATGAAGCCATGATCGCCGGACTCAAACTTGCTAGAGAACTATGAGTGGAAACTTTACATATCTTTTGTGATTCCTAGTTAGCAGTATGCAAAGTCAGGGAAGATTATCTTACTAGGGGCAGCGTCTTGCTCCTTATCTCAACTGGGTCCAAGAGCTACTAGCTGACTTCGAGTATTACACCATTACACACATCTTCAAAGAACAAAATGAAAAAGCCGAGTCATTGGCCAAGCTGGCCAGTTCTGCAGATGCGCGAAAAATAGAATTTGTCCCAGTTGAAGTACTTAATATTCCAAGCATTTACAGATGAAGATTGACTAGATCTTAGAGACGGAGCCAGAAAAGGAGTCATGGATGATTCCTATCAAAGACTATTTACAATAGGGAATTCTTCCTGAACGGAGGAATGAAAAATGACAGATCCTCCTCAAAGCTTCATGCTACATCATCCAAGAAAGATTCATGTATAGAAAAGGCTTTCTCCATTCCCCTGCTTCGGTGTGTCACCCATAATGATATCAAACAAGTCTTGAGAGAAGTCCATGAAGAAGAATGTGGAAACTACACCATGGGGCAAACCCTGACAAGGAAAATACTCCGCTATGGGAATTATCGGCTGATTATCAATCGAGATGCAGCTTATTACGCTAAACAATGCGACGAGTGCTAGATGTTTACAAAAATTCCGGGAGCCCCGCTGATGGAAATTACTCAAATGGCTATTCCATAGCCGTTTGCAACTTGGGGCATTGACATCATCATCTTCTTGCCGATTCTAAAGGTGGTGCGAAATACGCCATCGTAGCATTGATTACTTCGCCAAATGGGCTGAAGCGGAATTTTTAACCACGATCACGACAAAGAAAATAATCAACTTCATTGTCTGGGCCATCATCAGTCATTTTGACTTTCTACGAACCATTATAACTAATAATGAAGCACAATTTGACAACGCTAAAGTTAGAAACCTTTGCCTTCGGCATCATATTGAAAAGATATTTGTGGTATTTGCTCATGCTCAAGCAAATGGACAGGTTAAAGCTATGAACAAAATCATAAAGTCAATTCTAAAGAGAGGTGTGGAAAAGGCTTGAGGTAAATGGGTGAATGAACTCCCAACAGCATTATGGGCTTACAGATCTACCCATGAGTCCGCAAATGGCAATACTCCATTCACCCTTGCTCACGGCCCCAATGCCATCATCCTTATAGAACTTGAAGTCCCCTCTCATTGAGCGGCTGATTACAACCCCTATTTCGCAAAAAATATAAACAAGAAATGGCAATCAAATTGCAATTAAACTAGAACGAACGGGTGATAACTTGTGAGCGTATAAAACGCATCCGGGAGCCAATGACAAGAACATGTACCTGAAAGTGTACCGTATATTCAAAAAATTCAACTTCTTGAAATTGATAGAGATAGAATTTTCACTTGGAGTTACTAAAGAAAAGACAGGATCAGATAGCCAAAGCTTACTAGTCCTATAGAACCGGACACAGATAACCACTGATGGAATACAATCCTGAATTTATACTATTAGGAATCAACCAAGCATCATGGCGATCAAAGAGGGATACAACAATTTGGGAGGACGGAATGAAAGGATAACGACTATTGAGGAAACTAAATGGATTTCTTTCTGGAGACTCTAACCCGATTCAATTCAAAGCACGTCATGTACACAACAATACGTACTTTGGGGTGCAAGTGTTAACGGGTACCTTGGCCCGGCTACAAAAATGTGATTAAGCGGACCAAACTTGACTATTGATGGGAAAGATGGCCACGAGATGACATCAATACGACCAGAGTATGATATAAGAACAGTTATATCCAGCCTAGGCTAAATAAGGTCGACAAATGGATAGCACTAGATGTCGAAGTCTTAGAATTTAGTTTGGTTGAATTGGGAAATATAGTGGATGATTAGGAAAATTCAACAAAACTCAGAGGGATCGGCATAGTAGAGGTTGGGTTGGCAAAGCATATGAAACGGCTAGGGTTGGTAAAGTATATAATATGATGGGCTCGGCATAGTGTATGGAATGGCTCGGGTCGGTAAGGCAAGATGAATAGTTCAGGTCGGCATATCATCTAGAATGTTGGGGTCGGCATAGTACGACATTCACCTGGTCGGCATTGTAAGTGTAATGGATCGGATCGGCATAAGATACGAAGGCTACTGGATCGACATAGGTTATGAATGTTATGGGATTTGCATGCCAATATGGACCGGGTCAGCATACAAGGATGGTCGGGTCAGCATGATGATATAGATCAGCATAATATGTTGGGCTGAGCCTTCCTCATGGTGGGCCCAAGTGTCAAGGTGGTCCATGCTTTGAGATGTTAGTCTAGTTGAAGTCTGCCTTTATCTATAAATACAGGGGCAGGGTGGCCATTTTTGGGGGGATCTCTCTTTTTGGGGGACTTCATCATCTTCTCCTTCTTCCTCCTCCAAAAACTCTGCCATGGCTATTCTTCTTATAAACTTGTACCAATGGATTTTAGCTAATCCAATAGCTCATTTAATTGTAATCGTGTGAAATATTAATAAAATGTGAAGTGGATGTAAGCCGGGATTGCCGAACCACTATAAAATCTTCGTGTTTATTTACTTTTATGCTTGGTTCTTTAGATTCCATTAATTTTCAAATGTCCATGAGACTCTATGGGTGTTGATGCCCATTTTTGGTGTCAATAACCATCTAGTGGATTCAACCACAGGACACGAATTTCTATCCTTCATGGATGCATACTCGAGACATAACCAAATCTTTACTCATATTCCCGATCAGGAGCACACCGGTTTCATTATCGATGTTGGATTGTACTGCTATGTAGTAATGCCATTTGGATTAAAGAATTTGGGAGCGACTTATCAACGCTTAGTCAACATGATGTTTAAAGATCAGATTAGAAAAACGATAGAAGTGTATGTGGATGATATGCTTGTGAAGTCACGACGATCAAGCGACTACATTAGAGACTTGATAGAAATGTTCGACATCCTCTGACATTACAAGATGAAAATTAAGTGTTGTTTTGGTGTTGCATCGGGGAAATTCTTGGGCTTTATTGTTAATGCCCATGGAATAGAAGTTAATCCCAAGAAGGTTATGGCTATGCACGAAATCCAAACGCCAAGGACTATTAAACAAGTACAGAGTCTCAATGGGAAAGTTGCCATCTTAAGCCGATTTATTTCTAGAGCTACCGACAAATGCATTCCTTTCTTCCATTTGATTAGGAAGTGGTAAAGAAACTTCGAATGGACATGGGATTGTAAAGATGTGTTTCAAGCTTTGGTGAATCATTTGGAGAGACCCCCCATCTTGTCAATGCCGGTGGATCATGAAGATTTGTACATTTATTTGGCCATACCGACACACACTATAAGTGCCGCATTGCTTCACGAGAATGATCGGATCCAAAGGCCAGTGTATTACGCCAGCAAACGATTAACGGTAGCTGAAAGGAACTATTCCAAAATAGAGAAACATGCATACTTCTTACTGATTGCATCATGAAAGCTTCGTCCATACTTCCAAGCACCCCCAATCAATGTTTACACCGACTAGCCATTATGACAGGTCCAACAGCAATCTGAGATGTCTAGAAGGTTACTCAATATCGAACTCAGTCAATTCGATATTGCTTATCTCCCTTGAAGGGCTATTTAAGGTCACTGGAAGATTTTATTGTAGAGTTTACTGCGCAGGACGGTTCTCCGAAAGGCAGCGAAATCCCTACCATACGGTGGAAATTATATACTGATGCAACATCTAATTATCATTGTTCTGGAGCTAGAATTGTGCTTGTAATAACCAAAAGTCGATCAATCTATTTTGCTTTAATGCTTGATTCCCAGCAACAAACAACAAAGCTGAGTATGAAGCTCTAATTGCTTGACTTAAACTTGCTAGAGAACTCGAAATAAGATCTCTTGAAATCTTTTGCGATTCGCAGTTGGTAGTGTAGCAAGTTGGGGGGATTATCAAGCTAAAGGACAACGGCTTGCACCATACCCTACCCAAGTCCAAGAGTTATTGGCGGAATTTGAATCACTATGATATTTCTCATATTGCACAGGATCGAAACAGAGAGGCTGATTCGTTGGCAAAGTTTGCTAGCACCAGCGACGCATAACGGATGGGCTTGGTTTCGGTCGAAGTATTAAATGCCCCAAGTATAAACATGATAGGAATCGATCGGACACCGGAAGCGAAGCCTGGGAGGGAATCGTGGATGACTCCAATAAAAAATTGTTTGTTATGTGGAGTCCTACCAGATCAAAGAAATAAAAAATGACAAGTCGTCAGTAAAGCTTTGCGATATGTCATGAAAGAAGGAATTATGTACAGAAAATGTTTTTTAGTTCCCCTACTCAAGTGTGTCGCACATGATGAGATAAAACATGTCCTAAAAGAATTTCATGAAGGGGAATGCGGTGACCACACTAGTGGCAAACTCTAGCAAATAAAATACTCCCTTATGGTTATTATTGGCCAATTGTCAATCGAGATGCCGTTGACTATGGAAGACGATGCGATAAGTGCCTGATATGTGCAAAAGTTCCAAGAGATCATCGACGGAAATCATGCAAATGGTCAGTGGTCATCTGACATGTGTGTCATAGACATTGTCGGTTATTTAACGATCTCTAAAGGTTGCGCAAAGTACGATATCTTCGTAGTTGATTACTTCAGCAAATGGGCCAATGCAGAGCCTGTAGCCACGATCACAACCAAGAAAGCAATCAACTTTATTCTCCAAAACCCCATACGTAATTTCGGTCTTTCATGAACTATTGTAACAGATAATGGGACTCGATTCAACAGTGTTGATTCAAAGACTTCTATTGAAGGTATCATATTAAAAAGAGATTCGTAGCGGTCACTCACCTTTAGGCAAATGGAAAGGTTGAAGCTGTAAACAAAATCATAAAGTCCATTCTGAAGAAGCATTTGGAGAAGGCTAGAAACAAGTGGGTGGATGAACTCCCAACAGTGTTGTGGGCTTATAGGACCACACACAAATCCACGTCTGGCCATACTCCATTCGCCCTTGCTTATGGTTCTGAAGCCGCCATTCCTGTTGATCTCGAGGTTCCATCTATCGAGTGACTTACTACGATTCCAAAATGAATAAATATCTCCTTTTAGAATTTCATGACTTTATAGATAAGAAGCATGAGGAAGCTGATCTGAGGGCAGCTGTGCATCGACACCGAGTCACTCAGTATTGTAGCATTAAAGTTCGACCTAGAATCTTTGAAATCAGTGATCTCATCCTGAAATGGATTTTTCATACCCCATCGCACATGAATGCATTCTGCGAAGGACCTGATGTCATTGAATAGAGGATTGGAGAGGGAACTTTCAAGCTAGCGACTGTCGATCGCATCACACTTCTAAAGGCATGGAATAGCGAGCATTTACGGCACTATTTTACATAGTTTTATTCTTTTTCATTTCAGTTTTATTAGCTTTCAGAATTTGCATTAGCATTTGATTTTTCAGATGTGTAATAAGACAGATTATATTATTCCTTTCCATTAAGGGAATAAAGTTTCGAACTTCCTTTATATTTATATTTGCTGTAGCATTATGAATTAATTACATGACAAAATTGATTGATGTCAATATGTACGAATAGGCTCCCAGGGTTTGAAATTAATCAGTTACGCTAGTTCCCAATGTGACTAAACAAGATGAGCTTGGTCCATTTGTTCATTCGATAACTCTCATTCATAACCCAATGGACGGGATATAAATTAAAAATAAATATAGCTGGGCCATCTGGTGATCGAATAAATCCTGCCAAACTATGGAACTGAAATAAAATAAGAGCGACCATGACACGATCAATCGCTCAATAAATCAAACCCCATACCTTGGAGGGCAAATTGATCAATTAAGGAGAGTACGATCTGACCGCTCTCTGAAATAACCCTAATCCGATTGCTCTTTGAAATAACTCTAAGTCCCCAGATTGCGGACTGGAGTATAAATACAAATCGGGTGTGAGTCGACCACCCATGAAATAACTCTAAGTCCCCAAAGTGCAGACCAGAGTATAAACGTAAATCGGGTGTGAATCGACCAACCACGAAATTACTTTAAGTCCCTAGAGCGCGGACTAGAGTATGAACATAAATGGAATGCAATTTGACTGCCCATCTACTAATTTTTATTCCCAGAGTGCGGATATGAGCATAAAAAGATAGATGTGTGAGGTTCGATCGTTCATTATTATTTGATCTCCTCCCTGAAATTGAAACGAAGAGTATAAATCTGCTAAGAATGGAGTTTAGCCATCCAAAGTCTAACCCCGCTAACCTAAGACTAGGGGCAGGGGTATGACTACTCAAAACCATTGAATTCGACAACGTAGCATTAAGGCTCGAGCCAAGCGTTTAATACGACTCAAGGCCACGACCACATGGAGGCCTTGAGATAAAGCTAGTGGATTGTTACCAAGAATTGATGAACAACGTTTTACAACTACATTGAATGGAAAGTCATAATTCAACTACTTAATTAGCAGTTCACACGAAAGCTCAACAGAAAACAATAAGTTTTATTCACATGATAAGTTCCAAAAATGTGGCACAAGTTATTTCCAAAAATTGAGAATCATACCCATACAATCACAACTAATAAAAGAAAACAATGAACAAACAGTTATGTAAACTATGTAGACACCGAGCCGAAGTGATGGCTATTTCTTTGATCTAATCCCCTTTTTAGATTTTTTAGGAGTGTTTCCACTTGAGATGCCGATGTTTATCTTCCTAGATCGACTACCACCTTTTGTAAAAGAGATTTCGATGGTAGAAGGGTGTTTATTGGGAATTGACCTTCCAGATGGAATAACTAGTAGTGGGACAAGGTGTGGACCATCGGTGTCCACCTCGATGGGCTCAGCTTTAGCTTTTTTCTTTAGTAACTCCTCCTTCTCGATATGCTCCTTCATGCTAATGTCATCAGTGCGTTCGGAGGTGTCGGTAATCACAACACCATTGGATTCATCCACCAAGAGTGGATCTTTAATCTTGTCATCTTCGAGAGCTTCGATGACTTGAGCCTTGGTCCTCGGTCCATCAATGGCCTCTGGAATCTCTGTTAGTTTCTCTTGTTACTCTACAGTAGCATCGCTTTTAGGGGTTTGACTGGGACTCGAAAGACCTGCAAAGTTTTAAAACAGGGAGATAAGCCTAGATTCATTGGTCGTGGAGAACAAAACCTCTCATAAATTGGCAAATAAAGTGAAATACGCGTAAACGGCTAGCTCTTTGTGGTTGCTAGAGTGCCCCTTCCAAAATAGGGAACATCACTTTGGATTGAGAACTGGGCATATCTGGGTCATAGATCAAGTCCTACTCCGGGCCAAAGGAATAAAATGCTCCAGCCGCTGGGAAAGAAAAGGGGCCCTTAGGATCCGCCTCCGAGGATCTGGTAATATGTTCCCCTTTGTCTAAAGGCGCTGAAAGGTCAAAAATCCGAGTCTCACGGCAACAAGATCTAGGGGTTTGTTTCCACTGAGGATCTCCCGCACTAATTTCTCTTCATCAAACTCAGCTCCACCCAGCTCCCTCTTTTTCATCTCAATGATGTGTTTCCAGGCTTCAGCAAGCGACTCAAGATAACCTTCACCTAGAAAAGTCGAGTCGCGGTGGATGAGGCCTTTAGCGTTGTATTCGATGACCAATGGATCAAACATGTCTTTGATTTCATCCCTATCAGGCTCCTTAGCATCTTCTACTCAGATTTCAATTTGTTCCATCATCTCCTTGCGACCTTTCTCTTGTGCCTCCTCTTTAAGGGCATTTATTTTGGTGAATTGCTCATCGAGTTTACTTTTCAGGCTCCTGGCTTCAACGGCCTCTTCACAACACCTTTGTGATTCTTCTTGAGCCATAATTTTCTTTTCCCTCTATTTCTTAAAAAGCTCCTTAAGTTCGTCGACGCAGCGGGTCTGGACAACTTTTCCTTATGCGAGGAATCCTTTTGCAGAGCAAGTGCCCCGTTGTGATTAAGGGCAACATCGAGTTCTTTCTTATGGGAAGCTTCTAAACGGCTCACTGCCTCTAACGTTTCCTTAGCGCTCTTTTTCATCTCGGTAAGTTTTGTTGTCAACTCCGAAAGTTCATCATCTTGATGTTTGATTATATCTTTATCATGTATCGCCTTTAGCTTGAGATGACCTATTTCATATTGTCGCTCGATTGGCACTTTGGAGAATTTTTCCACTAAGTGTTGAAATGATTCATGCTACACGAACACGTCATTAACACATGCGAGATAACTTGCTTTGGCAAGCTCGGGGATCATACATACTGTGAGAAGGAATTTAAGACCATCAGAATAGATTTTTGGGAAAGCAGCCTTCACTACAACAAAAATACTCTATTACAACGCCCTTTTTACAATGGGCATTGGCTGCCCATTATAATAGAAGGCTATTACAACGGTCCATTCAGGCCAGTTGTAATAGACGCCCTATACAACACCATTTTTACAACGGGCAATGACTGCCCGTTGTAATAGAATGCTATTACAACGGTCCTTTTATGTCCATTGTAATAAATGCCAATTTTACAACGTTCACAAAATACCGGTTGTAATAGATGCCAATTTTACAACGGTCACAAATGCCCGTTGTAAGAGGTGCCAAATTTACAACGCTCATAATGCCTGTTGTAATAGGTGCTAATTTTACAACGGGCTAAAAATACCCATTGTAATAGATGTTAATTTTACAACGGTCATAAAATGCATGTTTTAACCGATGCTAATTTTACAATAATCATAAAATGCCTGTTGTAATAAATGTCTGTTACCAATTTTCGACAATCAATAATAAATAATTACAATGCTTTCTTAAAATTAATATTTATTATTTATTAATATTTAATAATTAATCATTAATAATATTATATTAATCATTTATAACTTATAATAATGAATGATTATTAATAAATAATCACTAACTGCTTATTATTATATATACTCAAGTATTCCAACAGGCTTAATTTTACTTTCTAGTTATTAGTAAGTAATATTGAGTAATTAATATTAAATATATAATAATTTATAATTTATAATAAATATTAATAATTTATAATTAATAATTACTATTAATAATTAATAATTAATATTTAAAATTAATAATATATACATATTAATTAATAATAGTTAATAATTAACATTAAATTATAATTAATAAATATGAAGTAACATTTAATAATTAATTTTTACTAATTAATAATTACGATTAAATAATTAATTTTCACGATTATTTTCATTAGTCGTAAATTTTTCTTTAACTAATTGTTTCATTATGGTATTAATAGGTGCATGGTATAGTGTGGAGTGCTGGCTATGTAGTGCATGCGTGATTACAATGTGTGCGGGTGTGAGTGCAGTGAGCGTGTGTGGCCTCTTCAATGTGAGCATATATATTCCACCTACTACAAGAATAAGTTAACGCCAATTTGCTAAATTTGCTTACATTTAATAATGCCATTTGATTTTGTATTTCAGACAACAACAATTAGATGTATTTCAGGTAGAAATTCGTTTATGAATTTTAATTCTTCTGGATTAACTGTAATAATGTAGTGTAATGCAGGATTAAATCAAATGTTTTTTTTCTCGCAGTCACACCGCGAGAGTAACAAATGCAGGTTCAAGATCAGCAAGATTGGGTTACTGTGGATGGTTTGGTGAAAAAAAGTGCAAGCTATTGGGTTGGCAGAATAACGTAGTTGTAGAGGGGACGATAGCAAGCATTGATCCTGATACTTCTGTACGTTTTGTAAAACTAAATGACAACATCAATTTAAAAGTAATAACAACAACAATAATAATATAAACCACGATAATAATAAAATAAATATAATTAATAATTAATATTAAATAACTACAGTTGAATAAACTTATTAATTTTATTTAATACTTATAATAACTACTATTAAATCATAAATAATTAATAATTAATAAATAATACTTTATAACAACTACTATTAAATAATTAATAAATAATATTTAATATTTAAGAAATAATATTTGATAATGATAAATTAAAAATGATTAATTATTAACTATAGTTTATAATAATAATATACAAATTATTATATATAGGTAATAATATATACTTAATATATAATAATTTATTTTAAATAATGATTTATAACTAATAGGTCATAAACATATAATTAATGAATAATAATTTAAGATTTATTGTTTATTATAATTAATAATTTATAAATAAAAAATTATATTTAATAATTTATGTTTTATAATTAGTAAATTACTATTAATAATTTTTTAATACTAATTTGCAAATGATAATTGATAAAAAAACAAAATGTGTGGCGGTAAGACTAAAATTTTAAAGCCCGCCATCTGTTTGCTTTCTTTCCCTCGCTGCTAAAACTTTATTTTTCGCTAACCCTAAATTCCAAATTAAACGTTCCTTCCCAAGATCTGGAATCCCTAGATTCGTCGACCTCTTCTCCATGGCAATCCAACATCGATGCCCTTTCTCATCTACGTCCTTATCGCAATCCAACATCAACCTCCAAATGAATGTGACAATCCAAAACCCAATGTTGTTCATCGAGAATTGATGTTACTGCTGGTCACAAAAGTTATCGGTCTATTTGCTATTCTATAAAAACCAACCTCTCTTCCGTTAGAAAAGCCTGATCGTTCTGGAGCTCGGTGGTTGGAAGAAACGAAGCTCACTTGAGGTTAGAGCCTTGAATGTGGATGTTATTTGCTTATCGTTCGCCCGAATCAGAGACGTTGCTCACCTTGTTTCTGTCGCCTCATTGAGTGTGTGTGCAGTCTTGAGTACTTTGTTGAGGAAGCATACTGTCGATGATTGTGGGACTTGTTGGTACGAGATTTTGCTAAAATTTGAAATGTATCGGGTGTTGTTCAGGTAGTGAATTGCTAAATCCGATTGCTGTAAGTTGTGTTGTTTTATACTTACTACTTGAGATTAAAAAAGCAATGAAATGTTGTCCTGTAATATCTGACTGAAGATGACTCTAGGACAGGTTGTTGATGAAACTACTAGTTGATGCCCTTCGTGGTTTGATTTTGTTTGGATGCAGCGGTTTTGTTTCATGTAACTTGTTCATTCAGCTAAGGCTATTATTTAGAGATATCGATCCATGTCTAGATATATTGACGGTTGGTGTTTGACGTTGAAGATGAGAAAGCTTATCTGATGGACAAATTTTTAGGCACACGACCTTAGGATTTCAAGCACATGACCTTGATTGTACATCAGGTAAACCTTCAGATTTTAGGCACTCGACTTTGATTTTACATCAGTCCTATTATGATACTAAGAAAAGATGCAGTTTGTATACCTACAGGTTATGGTAGCTTTGTAGTTGTAACAAGTACGTGAATACCAAGTGAAGTGAATCAAATAACCTTGTATGCATATGCTCAACTATGTCCCGTCTTTTGTTAACTGAATTAATAAATTAAAGTATAAAATGAATTGTTAATTGATATATGACTTTTTTATTGATTGTTTTTCCATTGATGCATTTAAACTTGGAAAAGTTAATATCAGGTTGTGTGCTATGCATTGTTTTTCCTTTGTAATTATAAAATCATTGTACTGAATTTGAGCTAGTTTCAAATTGTAAGCCAAGATGGAATGGAGATGTTAATGGTAGACTGTTAATCTTATCAAAATTATTGAAGTTCTGTAGAGCCATATTATTTGTTGATGAAGTTGTAAAAAAGAAGGGCTTATATATTTGTGCAAAACGACATCCTCAAACCCGTTATACCTAATTTTCCTAGAACATGGTAAATGCATATATAGCTCTATCAAGGAAACTGAACCAACGTCAATAACATGAAAATTTCTTTGTTATTGCACAGAAATGACGTTAATTCCCTTAATAGGTAAAAGGATGTGTTAGCCATGGCAGGGGTATTCTGGTTACTATTTTCCTATGCAATAATACTTAAATCCCTGTGTTATTAACAACAAACATTTTTTGTCGTATAAAGTATAGATTATTAGTGTAGGTAACAGCGCTTCACTGACACATTCACTTGATTAAATAACATACATAATACATTAATATATATCTAAAAGACAAGTATGCGTTGATGAATATCTCGTTGGTTACAGTGCTCTCCTTTTGATATTATTTTATGCTTGAAACTTATCAACAATAACGTTGAATGCTTTTTAGCTGAATTTGTAGAGAGAAAAGCTAAGGCTATTAGGACTTAAATTTCTCAACTCACTTAATATTCATTTGCTTTAGACCGCCTTTGCTCTCGTGCAAGTACTTTGCTCTCATGCCAGGTACTTTGTTGCATATGTTTCTAGATAAAGCAAAAGAAAGTTACCTTTTTCCTACAAAATTAAATCTATCATGTGTACCCATATTGGTACATCTAAGAGTGTGTTCTTTTTATTAAAGGATGTTACTTTTTCTATAGCAAAAGTTGAGGAAGCATACAAACATGAAAAAAAAGTAACATTTCAATTGAGAAAGCACAGTTAAGTTCTTTCTCTGATCTTCAAGACAGCATGGAATGTGTATATGATGAAGCTGATGAGAACAGAATACTCCCAGCAATGAACATAGTTTGGCCTTTTTTGATCTTATGCATAAAGAATAAAGTCTCTGTGGTAAGCTTTTTATCTGTTGAAATGAATTACAATTTCAGGTGGATAGTATATAAACTATATGTAACAAAACCATTTCGTAATAAATGTACATCCCAACAACTGGAAAATGGCACGAAGACATTATTACTTAATGTGACGTTGCCTTTTAGAGATGGACAGTAATAGCTTAGATATACCATATGATTACAATAATTTAGTGCATTATAGACTGTATAGATTTAATGTGGACCTGAAAATAATGGCTGTTTTATGCATCTAATTAATATATCAGAAAAAGCATCATGATTGAGATTTAATTACCTGTACCATGACATAGAAAAATAACAAACTATTCTTAACCTCTTTTAAATGCCGATTCAAATGGATTGATACTTTTATATCTCATTTGTACGTTTTCATATTTTGAAATGGATTTATTTTTCTCAGTCAAGATATCGCGCATATAATTCTATAAACATTATGTTTAATATGGGTTCCTGCTTATCTCTACCACAACAAGGAAGATCGATTGTATTGGATTTATCTGAGATTCTTTTTACCATTTTATAGAATTTCACCCACAATATAGAAAGGTTTATCTTTTTGTTTTTTAGCCTAAAAGATAGGGACTCTTTTTACCATTTCGAGCAACTGGTTGCCAGGTCCTTTCAGCCTACTAGTTTCAATTTTATGGAAAAATATCCTTGTGTAGGCTGTGGTTACAAAATGTACGTGCGTGATAGTAATGTAGTCCAACTTTCAGGCAGAGATTTCTTCATAAGACGCTTCCACAACGATGGTTCCACTATATGGAAATTGCTTTCCACATCACCATTTCAAAGAAAACCAACCACATCAAAAAATAAAAAATAAATACTCCTCCCTTACAGAAACACTCAATCCACTGAAAGACCATTGGCTGAGATGTCCAGCCTAAAAATTCAAATATCAGTTTTGAACATGATAGTAGAATTGTCTTCAAACAAGAAAACTGCGTCTGCAATTACTTGTGTCATAAAAAAAGTACCTAGACTTGTGGTTGGAATTGCTTGCAGTAGTGTGATTGGTCTCAGAAATTGTTCGATAAATGCATTGCGTGGACTTGCTTGCATTGATTCGGATCTTATCTGGCTTCTTGTTGCCGACGTATATTGTTCAGTGAGAAGTAAAGATACGATTCTTCCTCAGCCACCTGCTGTAGCTTTGCCTGAGTTGAGTCGACTATTTCCTAAACCTGCTTCTGCAAAAGATTACTTGCATGTTCAGTATGGAGGAGAGAGTTCAGGGTTTGATCTTGATGTCTCAGCAGTGGAGATAGTGTTTTAGAAAGTGCAGTCTTGGGAGTTTACATAATAACTTATTATACCATTATAAGTTAAAATAAAATTATGTGTAATATACATGTAGTGAATGTATATAATGTTCTGACATAATGAAATAGTTGTATTGTAACATAAATTATACAATTATACCCTTTTTCATTAGAATTCAACTACACATTTAAATAAGAAACAGAGTGGTGTGATTGCAGAAGCGTGTGTAATAATAATGAAGCTAATTCTTACAAAATCATTAGCTAATTATGTGTTATTATACATGTATGTTCCTTTATTGTTTTTTGATTAAGCTTTTGTTTTTCCATATTAACCTGTCTTTATTTTTGACTTTGTATCAAAGTCTGGATATAGTATTTTCCATCGTATGTTTTTCCATATTAACCATAGCAATACCATGTACTACAACGGGCTATGCCGGTTGTGTTATAGTCTATTACAACGGGCTATGCCACTTGTATTATAGGAAATTACAACGGTCAGAACCCGTGGCAAGTTTTAGAGAAATGTTGCATATTTACAACGGGTATTAATTGTTGTCAAAGTGTCTATTGCAAGGGGTAATGATCGTTGTAAAAAGGTATATTACAACGGTCCTTTACAACGTTTATTGTCCATTGTAAAATACAGTGGGCCTATTACAACAAGGCCTAATACGACGGGCACATGTCCGTTGCGAAACACATGTTACAACTGGCATTGCCCATTGTAAAAAGGCTGTTTTGTTGTAGTGCTTAAGCTCGGATAATTTCTTCAATGTAAAAGTGTCAGGAGAAGCAGCTGACAAGGATGGATCGAAAGCAACAATTGGATGCTTGCTCAATCTATGGTCGCGAGACTGGTTAGTGCTAGAAGAAGCAGAGTGCAGTTTATGCGATGTGGCAATTTGAGGGTCATGGAAGAGAGGCCGGTCTCCATTATAAACAGGAAAATTAGGCCAATCTTCCTAGTAAGATGTCTTATACTTGGACTTGCACTTGGAAGAGGAGGATTCCCTTAAATAATAGCTTTTTTTCGTTTGTCGTCTTTTTCCCTGTGCCTACCCGACTCAGAGTCGGGATAGATCGATAATATGTCGAAGAAGCTCTTAAGCTATTGAAGGTCCGAGACTGAGTCATTGCACCTGCAAATACAAATGAGAACATGTAAATAGCTATTGTACAAAGGATTGATGAAGAGCATGTAGTGAAGTGTATGTGGTCATGAGTGTCCTGCTGTTCCCCCTTGATAGACCAGTGGTTGTAGTCTTGCTTATGGATGTTCTTTCTCCTTTATCGGTAGGATGATTGCCTTCACCGCTCCTAGTAGGAGAATCGATCCCTTCGATATTGATATTTGGAAATTCATGGGTCATAATATTATCGGGAATTTGTGGATTTGAAAATCCTTTCAACGAAATTTCCAAGTGTTGAGAAAATGGTTCTTCTTCAATAGAAGTGATGACGAATTCTATATCTATGGTAGATTTTCTTCGACGAAGGTTATATGCCGGGTTCTTCTTTCTCTTGGTGGGTCTTTGAGATTGCATGCCTTGTGGCGGTTAGATCATAGGCGCCACACATGGGCTCCCATCAGCGTCACCGAGTTTATTAGCCTGGGAATCCCTAATCTCACCTTCTTCAATGTCATCCCGAGTCCCCTCTAGCTGGGGGCATGATAGGATTGATCGTATTCCTTTCTTACTCTGTGACATTTCTCGGCAATGATGTACTTTTGGGTAGCCCAATGCTGCGACCCTCTTCCATTAGCCCGAATGAAGTTAGTAACTCATCGGTTACAAGAAGTTTGTTCTCCCTATCTTCAATAGGGGTAGCACGAATAGCGGCGACTGTTGTTGAAAAACTAATGCCTTCAGGACGTGGGTGGACACATATAGGAATCTTGGATGTTAATAGATTCAAAAAATGACATGGATTAATGGACTTAAGATTGAAATGAAAATAACACTTACGTCCTTCCAACCATCGCCTTGCGAAGCCAAGTGGACATCGAACATAGAACCACTCATGCTGGAACAGAGAGCGTTTATTCCAAGTTCCTGTTAAGACTTGGCAGTTAGGTGAAGGTTCAAGAAAAATGTAGAAAGGACTTCCGGACCGCCGTTTAAAGTTGTAAATTAATCTTATGTCCTAGGGAGTTGGCGGATGAAATAGAACGCTCATGAATAGCAGAAAGGTTCCATGTAGGAAGGCGTAACTGTTCAAATAGAGGGTGGGAGCTATTCCAAGATATCTCAACATCTCTCAAATAATTGAATTAAAGGGCGGTACGTATCTGGCCCAACACATAAATTTATTACACGCCGTGTACCCCTTCGGGGGCAAGTAAGGCCTGTCGTTTATCGAAGGAACCAAGATGTCTGTGAACGGAATTCCATGCATGGGACACAGCCTGTGAAGGGTAGCCTCGCCAATTTGGGAAGCTTGAGAATCTGTTGGTTTATCTAGTAGAATGACACCTTCTACTGCGTCGGGAGCAGGGCTTATATCCTTCATCGAGAGGACCGAAACATATGAAACAAGATTGACCGAAGGACCAAAGACTTCTGTTTGTTCGGCTTGATGATTAGGAGAAAGCCCATCGAATATAGTCGTAGGGCTCGATTTTGCTTTAGGGTCGATATGCTACATGGCCGGTTTGGAAGAAATAGCAGCTAAATGCTTTGAGAATTTGGAGTCCATATTAGCTATATTCGATAGATATTCGAGAATAGAAAAGTTTACCTATTCCCCTGTGTTAATTGTGTGCAGTGTAGAGAAATGTATAGGATAAATAAATAGCTTAAAATAAGAAAATGAAGTTAAATGATGAAACTTTGGATTTCGACCAAAGTGAACGACATCGTTGACTGTCATAATTGGCAAAACGATTGATCGATTGCAAAAACGTTGGGCTTGATGATCGGCATATCAAACTTTAAAGTTTGTTGTTCAAGTCTATATATAGTTTTTAATAAATGTTAAAAATTCTAGGGATTTAATTTTTCAATCTCAAGTTCAATAGTGAATATGCAAGTTTTTTGTTCGTCATCATCGTACCTTCAAGTTCATAAAGGTGAATTAGTGCTGATTGTCCGAAAAACTAAGGTTGGATTAGATTGCAAGTTCAAAGGACTCTTTACGTCGATCCCTATCTTTATGACAATCCTGTGGTCCTACTGATCCCTATCCCTGAGCCTATCAACTGATCCCTCTCTTCAACCAGGAAGTACCGATCCCTTCCCTTCTACAAGTCCTACCAATCCCTCTCTCACAGCAAACACTACCGGCCCCTCTACTACACCATCTCCCACTAAATATTGCATACCGATCCTCCCATGGAGTATCCATAAGATCCCTCTCCCACTTCACCAAGCGAGGGATCGATATATCAGCGCTTCCCATCAAGTTTCCACTGATCCCTCCTCCATCCAACTTGTCATCTTCTCTTCCTACACAACCGAACATTGTACCGAGTGCTCCTTTCTTCTTCCTTCTATCCATTGCTCTATCGAACCCTACCAAATCCCACTTCTCCCCTCTTTCATGCAATCACAGTCATCGATCTAATGGTAGAAAGTGCAAAGAGGGATTCTGGAGATTGATGGTGGATGTTAAAATCCAACATATTATCACAAAGAAAAAATTTAGAGATGAATAAGCTACCCAGATGAGTAAAAGACGAATGATTCACGGGAAAGTATGGATCGAATGAAAGGCGTGATGATAGAAGCTAAGTTGACCGACACATGATTGGAAGAAGGTAGTATTCGAATAAAGTAGGAAGGATTCGGGTTTCTTGAAGTAAAGGAGTGTTTGGAGCAGGAGGTATTAATGGATAATAGTCAGAAACATTGGGTGTGTGGAGGATGGAAAGAAAGAGTGGTAGTTAATATAAGGAGAGTAGGATCGGCATGCGAAATAAGGAGAGGAGGGATCGACATGAGATATACAGGAATTAGGGGTTGGCATATGTCTTTGAGATCACACACAATTGAAAGGGCTCGACTAGGAAATTACCGATCCCTGTATGCAAGCGCATGAAAGAAAAATAAGAGAGAGAGAAGGATCGACTAAAAGTATGCTGACCGCTGTAAACATTGAAAAAAGAGGAGGGATTGGTTAAACCTATGTTGATACCTGCAAAAGTGCAAAAAAAATAAAGAATGAATGATGGATGATGGGGATCGACTATACGTATGTACAGAAATAAATATAGACATAGAAATTATTGAAAGCATGTGCATATAAAATGCTATGAAAATTGGCGAGGACACGTGAGTGTAGGAACACGTCCCAGTGCCAACAACAAAAGCATGTATATGAGCATGCATATGTATGACCCAAAAGATTAATTTTTGAAATAGATAGAAATTGCAATCAAACCTGAAACCTTTAAGTTTGATGATGGACCAGATAACAAAACTTTTTAGCCTTGTGGGACCAAACTTAAGAGTATTAACTAATGGAGTTTAGCCTTGGATTTATACTGTTGGAAATCGACCAAGTGTCATAATGATCAAAGAGAAAAATAACGCCTTGGAGGAATAGTCCAGCAGATAGCAGCCATTCAGAAAGCTGGATGGATTTCTTGTCTATAACTCTAATTTTCTTTGATTTAAAGCAAGTTACTTTCATCACAAGACATACTTTAGGGAGCAAGTGTTACTCGGCATTCTAGCTTGGCTATATTAAGCTGATTGCATGAGTTAGATTCGATTTCCATCAAGGCCGACGACTCCAAAGTGATGATTGTGGGACCCAAAAGTCAAGTACAAATGATCTTATAAATTGAAGATTGAATGGATTTGATGGTTGTACAATGTAGGATGCTCAAAGTATGGAATATGGCTCAATGAATGGAAAGGATCAGCATATATTGGCTCATTAGGAGGGATCGACATACATAGAAATACAAGAGCATTCTTACAAAAAGCAATCAATATCTCGAGATTTACAATTCCAAAGCATATGAAATTTGGATGGCAAGGTATACGGACCCTAGGAAACCTAACCTAGGGATCGCATGTCACAAGAACAATATTGGAGGTATCGACATGTATCCCTTGGAAGGGATTGGCAGAGAGCTGTCTACAATTAATGTTGAGTCAAAGATCAAGCAATAACTCGAGTTCCAGTGATCCAAATTATGTGGGAATTGAAGGTTGAACATATTTTAACATGATGTATTGATCACTACCAAAAAATTCAACTAAAAAATGGAATCGATACCGATCCCTCCACGTTGGAAATTAGGCCAGCGATCCCTCTAGTGGGCCTATGTGGATTAGAAGTTCCTTTGGCCAAAATTTTGAAGAGATTGGCATTCATCTTCACCTACGTATACTCGCCTAATGAGTCATTCTAGGGATCTTTACACTACTGGTTACTCTAGACTTTATTGTAATCGAGTGTTTGCCATTTTCTACTGCTGTAATCAGATTTATAAGTGATTAATAAAGGATAATCTTCAAAGTAAACGTAGGCATACAACGCCGAACCACTATAAAATTTTGAATCTTTGATTACAGTGAACTCTCTGTTGCTTGTTAATTGATTTGCTTAGTTGACGTTAGTTTTTCTTCACTTATTTCTATACAAAAACTATTCATAGGTGTTTGTGACCATTTTAGGTGCAAACATAAATCATCTTTAGTAAACCTTTAATCATCATCTTCGAATTGATGAGATTTATACTGTCAACAAGAAACGATGGAAGTAAGGAAGGAAATGTATTACTAGAAAAGAAGATAAGAGGCCCATCTAAATTTTCTAGAATAAAGTGTTTTGGCCATTTTCAGACATTCATCAAAGAAAAACAGCATACAAGAAAACTCTCCTTATTAACGAAAACACCAGTAAATAAATACGACTCCACTCCAAGAAATTCTTTGGAACAAGGACCATTGAACGATGATTGGAATCACATTCCGGTTCGAAAAAATATGTGGTCTCCACTTAAGCCTTTGAATGACAAAACGAAGATTTAACCTAACTCATGGGAACAATTTCCCGAAGAAGAATCCAAGCAAAATGAAAATAAATAAACTTTTAAGTATATATATATATATATATATATATATATATATATATATTTGATTATTATTTTAATATTTAAATAAAAATTGTATTTTTTTGTTGAAATAAATAAAATATATCATAAATAAATATATTCGAAAGTCTAAAACAATATCTAGAAATAAAATTTCAATAAAAATATGAACTTTTTAAAGAAACAACAGGTTCAGGAGACTGAACGCCTTAGCTCAGTCAGTTGAACTAGAAAAAAGAAAAATAATACAGTATAGAATTTAGTCAACCGAATTTTTATTCAGTCGACTCTATAAAGAAGAAATATTTTTACTTGAACTTGACATTCTGGTCAGTCGACTGACTTCAATATTTAGTTGATTGGTCAAATAAAAATAAAACATACTATTTCTAGATTCATCCATCTGAATATTTATTTAGTTGACTTCATAGACCAAAAAATTTAGCACTCGAACTTAAAACCATAGTCAGTCGACTATGTGCAAATTCAGTCGACTGATCCTGAAGTAAAAAAATTCCCAGACCAGTTTTCAATCGACTTAATTATCCTCCCAGTCGATTGATTGGGTATTTTTCAGTCTTTTTTTAAATCAAAACCCAATCAACTTACGTCTTTTGAGACATCTACCAATTCAAAACCCTAGCCTTTACTCAATCCCTTACATTTTCCAACTTTACTCTTTCATCTCCTCCTCCAAAGAGAACCAAAATCAATTTTTTTTCTTTATCACTTAATTACAATGGCTCAAAAACATTCAGGAGAATCATCCACACCCACTATGCCATTTGAATCGCAAATCAGTAGATGGTTATAAAATGATGTTGTTGTTTAAATGTTCAATAACATGAGGAACATGAGGATTTTTGAAGGTTCATTCATCCAGATTAGAGATTTTGGAGGCTATGTTATTCGAGAATTCGCTGAAGCAAACCACAATGATGATCTCATCAACTTTGAAGTTAACAATCTCAAGATATACCTTTTATTAGCAAATTTTTTTTATGCTATCTTGAATTAGAGTTCATGCATCCACAAAATAGTGAAAATTGTATATGGACT
The DNA here is from genome assembly GCA_030737815.1 of Allium fistulosum. Classification (NCBI taxonomy): domain Eukaryota; kingdom Viridiplantae; phylum Streptophyta; class Magnoliopsida; order Asparagales; family Amaryllidaceae; genus Allium; species Allium fistulosum. The sequence continues at coordinate 17,114,428 of JASFAW010000014.1, forward strand.
TCTCTTTGTGGTGTCAAAATTTATCTACCTATCGCAAGATTATGGTATGTTTTAAATTGTCCTTCGAAAGGAGAAGATTTAGATGACATTGAAGTAGATTTGAACAATCGTGGTGAAATTAATCATCTATTTTTAGCTGATGACTTAGAAGTGTTGAAAGAAAATTTCTTGCATCCAAAAGCAAGAATTCTACATAGAACACTTACTCATTCTATGCAGCCACTGATCGATGGTTGTGAAGTGGTTTATAAACACAACTTCCGAGCTCTTTATGCAATATATGGTCGTCAAAATGTTAATTGGGTGTTGACCCAAAAAATGGACTAACACCCTAGATTGAGTTTGAAAGCACCAGCCCTAGAACGGTAAAAGAAAGTAGACAGAGAATTTTTATAGTGGTTTGGCTATTAATGAAGCCTACATCCACTTTATAGTTTTATTATAGACTGATGCGATTGTAATAGATGTTTGATTACAAGGCTTTGATTATTTTCTAGCTAGATTGAATCTCAAGAGTACGAATCCACTAGAGAATCATAGTGTATTCCTTTGGAGATTGTTGTGAGGGAGGTAGAGAGTGAAGAATAATTCTAGCAGAGTTTCCGCAACCAGTCCATAGAAGATCGAGTTTATGGTGCAGGTAGGATGGTATTTATTTGGATCGAAGACCTTCTAGGCCAGGCCATGCCTCCATCAGCTCGCAGGTAAGTAGTTGACGACCTGGAGAGTGGTTAGCTCGCAAAACGAGTCAAAGCCATGGGTCTGTAGCGACCCGTCGGCTTTGGCTCGTTTGAGAGCCAATGCCTTGCCTCTTTTCTTAGCGTTTCATAGCTTGTTTGCTTGAAGTCTTTAGGAGAGGTATGGGCCACCGACGATCCGACCACTTAGGATATTTCTAGAGTCTGTAATTGGAGATGTTTCTATAGCCCTTTATCGTTGTTGTTACGTTTCGATGGCAAGTCACTAGCTATTTACATTCAGCTGTCGATTGGACTAAAGGAATGTTGATATCTCAGCTTCGTTGACCCTAGCTATTGTCTTAGTCGTATAGCTTAGCCCTTGTCGATCCCTTGTCTTAGCCTTTCTGGTTAAGTCCTGAACCATCCTGTCTACACAAGATTGTTTTGTTTTCTATTAGTTTCCGCTGGGTTAAAAACCAGGATAACATTTTGCCTCTAGAGTACGTCTTCGTTGTAAATAAGGTATGCTCTATAAGTTATCACTTTCAATATCCATTAGTTGATTTCCGAGCGATTTCATTAGAGCTTTACGAATATGCTATCCCAACGTCGTTGGTCGTCATTCTTTGGTTCTGATTACTTTTGCTTTCCACAACGTATCACATTTCTTCTTGTAATTTCCCGACGTGCCTTGGAATGATGAACAGTTGTAATAGATCGACTTTGATATGAATAGATGAAGCTTTCTTTCTACAACAGAAATGCTTCTTTTAGTGGGTCTCTAGCGATCCATACGGGATGGGTCGCTAGCGACCTATCTACAATGGATGATTTTTAACACTTTACGAAGATAGGTCGGGTTGCTACCGACCCAGGAAGGGTCAGGTCGCTTGCGACCCGATTACTTAGCAAATATTTTTGCTCTTATGTTGCCTACTTATACATCTCGAGCTGACCCAAACTATCCATTCGACCTGAACTGCTCTGCTCCTTCACGCGACCAATTCCTCCAACGACTCGACCTAAGCAATCCAGGATTCATCTCGACCTACTTTCCCACTTCATTTGAATCCATTCACCACTGATCCATCCATGCATTCGCCGTTCTCATGAAGCCTTGGTCATCTCTTCATTTCATTCGAACTCTAACCCTAGTTTGCAAATTGTCATCGATCCTATATTATTGCCGACCTAAAGTAAGCTCGCCACCGTTCCATTCAAAGCTTGTTGCATTCGATCCTTGATTCTTCCAGCACCTTAGAAATCATTTTGAGGTGGGTTTGCCTAGTTGGTTATATAATTATTGCGTTGGTGTTATGACTTGACAACTAGTCTTCATCTTGCAACGTCGATTACGAGAAGTCTGAGTTGATTACGGTTTGATGCGTCGAGATAGCCAATCGGGTCTTGAGTTTCTTCCTGAAACGACATTTGGGCTATGGTCCAACACTTGACACGTTTTGCTATCTTCGTCAGTTAAACCACAATCGACTTATGCCCAGTTCCGTAAACGTTACCGCACGACATATCACTTGTCTATCTCGATTCTTCCAGAGAGCTTATTCTGCTTGGTTATTCCGCCTTCGGTTTTCTTGTAGTGAGAAGAATTTTCCGTGTCGCCTCGGACAACAGATCCATTATTGATCATTGATCGATAACGGGTAAGTGCACAAGAAGTAGACACAAAAATGAAAGACAAACTGACACGGGAAGTTCTTCTCTTCTTCCACTGTGAGCGAACTATCTACACGAGATAGAGCGTTTGTAGTGTATTGAGCATCATGTTTATCCCATATAGATGGCACACTACACTTACACACTTGCCCCGGTTCGCACTCGAATTCCGACGTGTCGATTAGAAGTTAATGTTTATTCAAAATTCAAGTGTGATTGGGGAACTTATGAATTTAGGATAGATTTACTTAACCATTCTCGGATGCGATTTCTGTTATATAGAATGAAGTAGCCATCTACACGTCGAAAGTCAAGTGGGCAAAGTCCTACGCTCTCCAAAGCTAAATCATCGTCCACCTTGCAAGCTTAGTACGGTCAACTAGTTCCGGTTGGGCCCATCATGGACCGCACGCCCCCCAACTTTCGAGTCCTGCTTAATCCACCTGAAAGAGCCTCGTCGGTGGTTTCTGCCAAGGTTCTTCATAACATATGTACACAGCACAGAATTCCCGAAGAGGACGTGCGTCTGCCGGCGAAAGACGAATTCGCTCATATGCCCCCGCCGCGGTGCACAACTTGCCATAGATACACGTATCCGAATGGAGCCGTGCCTCCCTTCAATGATTTTCTGCGTGAGACGCGCTTAGACTTGGGAATCGCCCCCATCCAGCTTCATCCGAATGGTTACGCCATCCTTACTTGCTTGCGCGTCCTTTTCATGTGGACGTTCAACTACACTCCATGTTTCGATGGGTGACGATATTTTCTGGCATTCAAGAGGAGAGAGATTTTCTCTCTTTGATTATAATCGAGGCCTAGAGGAATTGGAAGATCGTTTTATGCTTGCAAAGCAACTTATCTCAGTTCAAAATGCGGTACTTTTTCGTTAGATGCCCAAAGGGGTTCAACCGTCGATGGACTATAGGGGCTAAGCTTCTCTTTTCTATTTGTCGAGCTCTGAAGCATTGTAATAGAGTTTCTAACTAATTACACGTCCCTTGCAGTTATGCTAAGGCCAAATAGGGATGTGACTCTTTACGAAGTTTGCCAAACTTTAAAGGCTATCGACGTCGAAGAGAGAAGTCTTAAAATATTACTGATTGATGAAAACTTGCGCCGATACGGAATGTTGGCTCCTAGTAGATCAGCCGTTCAGATTGAAACTCCATCTCCTAGACGTTCCAGAGTTCATACATGATCCACTTCTTTGTCTCACGGCTCCGAGGGAGGTCAGGAGATAGGTAGTCCGTCCAGGGGATCACCCGGAGAGGCCCACGAGGAAGAAGAATCCACCACGACTGGTATAAAAGGTTCAATGAGAATCCCTCTAATCCCGAAGGAAGGGGAAGATGAGTTCACACATAGATAAGGTAAAGCTGTGATGGACTTAGAGAAAGGAGAAGGGTAATTCGAGTGTAGTAGCAACGAGTCTACTGCTAGTGATTACTTCTCATCAGCATCTGATGGTGATGATTCAGAGTCCTGCGATGATACTCCGAGAATTAGTCCCATTTCCCCGAGTCCATCTCTTCTCGATGCAAGCGGTGAAGGCAGAGCACCTAAAACCAGAAGTCATCAAGATTCTCCGAGTAAGGATTTCGGAGCGGGGTTTGGAGATTTCAACGACGCTTTTGTTGACTTCGATGCGCCTATGAAAGGGGATTTTAAATTTGACACGACGCCGTCCTGTTCAGGCGATATCGCTCCATCAGTTAGCTCAGTCCCACCTATAACAACCGAAGTCAGTCTGATCCCACCTGCGAGCCGTTCGTTTCGGTTTTAGATGACATCTTAAGCCTATATTAGAGTTACAACACGCTACACTAGGATTACACTTATTTCCATTCTTTCATTCCTTCATATATTTATTAACTTATCTTATGCTTCTGAAACTTTTCATGTATGCCTTATTCCAGGTATGACAAGTGGACAAGGCTTCAATGATGACTTTGAGGACTATACCGATTTACAATGGTACCCTAAGCGCTCCTCCAGCCGCCATCAAGTCCGGGAGAGGGACGAAGAGTACATGCGAAAGAAAGAACTTGAAGCTGAAACTCATCGCCAAGAGGATAGAGATAGAGCTCGTTCACGCAATGGTGAGTATGAGAAAAGAAGATCTCATGAAGAAAGAGATGAGGCTTCAAAGAAATTCCTACCATTCTTCAAAGCTTGCTTCAAAACACACTTCCGTGGACCAAGAAATTCCTACCACTTCTGCCACGGCTCATATTTCATCTTCTTACTTCATTACTGCTGCGCCTGGAGCATCTTGCCTCTATTGGAGGCCGGTCTACACTCTTCCTGTAGGCCCCCCCACTACGCCATAAATGGCCTACTGCAACACAAAAAAAATGTTGGCTCAGGCCCGAAAAATGTTGCCATAGGTCTATGGCAACACTTTTAGGGTGATGCAATTTTTGCCGTTGCCTTAGACCTCAAAGGCAACATTTTGACTATCTAAGGCAACATAAGTAATATTGTTGCAATAGAACCCTATTTGGGTCTATGGCAACACCCATAGGTGTCTGTAGCAACATTCAAAAATGTTGCTATAGATATTAACTTTCTGAATTTGTGGGGCCCACAATGTAGAGCACAATTGATTTTTTAATAGAAATAAATATTTATTTAATAAAATGCTATTAGAATTTGATATTCAAACAGTAATTTATTTAAATAAAATTTTTATTTCAACATTTGAAATAGTACAAATTCCTGACTCCACTATTTTACAATTCAATGATATATAATACTGATATTCACATATACAGATATTCCTCACTACATCACTCAGTTCACTCATTACATATGCAGTTTCAATTTATACAAACACTGACAAATATATGACGAGCCGAATGCCGAGCCGAAGGCGAGCCGAGTGCCGAGCCGAAGGCGAGGCGAGAAGCGGGTCCGGGCGCAGCGCCGGCGGGGGTCCAGGGCACCGCAGTCCCGGCGGGGATCGCAGTCCCGGTTAGGTCGAACAAGTGGGCACCGCCCGATTCATCCGATTTCGGAAGATCGAGCCTTCTTTGAAACGACGTAAAATGATGCACAAATGAACACCTCCTGCGAATTTGAACACCTCCTCGATGATTGACTTTTGCAACTCTTTCATGGCTTCTTCTGAATCATCCGACCTTTTTCCAGCCATCATTCTTAGCTCTGCCTTGGTAAAAGACCTGAAACCATGATAAATAAAAATTGACATTTCATCGAACATGTTGCATGTTAATAAGTAATACATTACCCTTCATCGAACATGTTGCCTAATCACCTAATCACAATCGCTGGCATAACCACCCATTCCTTCCTTCCACAAAACAGTAACAGCAACCTACCATTCCACCACCATCTTTCTTTCATCAATCCAAACTGCCTTAACCCAAACTCCTCCCTGCTACATTTCAAGCAACAACAACCTTCTCAAGCAACCACTGCATACTTCATTATCCAAACCCCTACCAGCAAACTGCATTTTCTTCCAAACTACCATCTCACAACCAAAACATCCCAAACGCGCAACAACAAACAAAGCTCTAACCTATCACTTCATATACTTCAACCTCCATCACACCTTCATATCCAACTTCTGCAAACTGCGACAACCAGATTCACCATCCAGCTACAATCAGCCACAAACTCCTGCCCCTATCACCTAACGAACTCGAACCATTTCTGCACATAGCACAACAAATCCCTTCCTCTACAATCTGTCACAACCAATTCGCATCTCCTCACTAACCCTATGCCTTCACCATCACAACAAACACCTACCTGCCTTCTCTGACAACCCGAACTACCCCTACACCCTAACTTCCTCACCAATCAAACTGAAAACCAACCTGTTAAAAACTCCTCCAAATCGCGAACCCACCAGCGCCTCCCATATCAAATTCACCAACCGCAATTTCAGCAACCCATCGACCAGAACTACCTTAAATCACCATTGGCCTCACCTCCATCGCTTGAAATTTCAATCGCAATCACCCACTACCGTAACCTAGTCCAATCATGACCTAACTCCAACAACAATCGCCGATTCACAAGCCGAACAGACATTTCCAGATCTCGACAGCAAAGCAAATGGGGCTCGACATGTAGGCAAACAGCAGCGAAATTGGAGGTGAGAACGAAATGGGGAACGAAGCTTGTCTGAGATTTTGTTTTTGGAAGAAAAAAAAGAAACGAAAATATGATTTGAAAATTAGGGATTTGGAAATTGGGGGTGAGAACGAAAATGATATGAAAGTAAAGCGGGAGAACGAAAATTTGGAGCAAATTGTAGTAGTGATCCAGTTTAACAATCGGATTAAATGTAGACCGTTGGATCGTATTCACGCGGATTGCTAATTTTATTAATTTTTTAATCTGAATACATCTATAGCAACACTATATAAAAATGTTGCATCGTGTTACACTTTTTTAGCTAGAGCAACACATTTTTATGGCTAAGGTAACACCATAAATACAACGTTGCAGTAGGACCAAAATTTTATATCTATCGCAACATTTTAGCTGGCAACACCTTGCAAAAATGTTGCAGAAGGTCATTTATGGCGTAGTGCCCTAAGTTTGAGGCGGCGCTTCCAGGTTGGTTCTTACAAGGGCTTAAGTTTGACTTGGATCTTCATCCCGTTCGTAGGGATTCCTTCGTGCCACATCTCTAAGCTATCTAAAATGACATAGAGAAGGCCGAGAAATGGGAGAAGCTATGCAAGCAGCTAGAGGACACCAACGGGAATAATTACCAAGAGATCCTCTCCATTGAAGCAAATAAAGATGATTTTGAAAGGGCGTTGGCCGACCTAGACGCTAAAATTAAACAGTTAGAGGAGGAGAAGGAGAACGCGCTCCGGGAAAGTAGGAGAAGCGCCAGCCTTATGAATGATTTGAAGGAGACCATGAGAAGGTTGAGATTGTTCGAAGAGATGAAATTAAAAAGACTCATGCAGAGGAAGCTAAATTAAAGGAAGAAGTGATCGCTTGTAATGCTATCATTGAAGCTCGAAGGAACCAATCGCTGATCAAGTTCTAATTTTTGAGGGGCATAATAAAACGATCTCTGACCAAGCCGAGACAATCGCAAAGTTACAGGCTCAGGTCGCACAACTTTGTGCCGATAAGACTGCTGTTGAGATTGAGAAGGCTGCAGTGACAACAAATCATTTGGACCTCCAACATGCTTTTGATTGGAAAATGGAGAAGCTGGATGCAACAATCCTGAACTTTTATGTTAATTCCTTGTTGCATTAAGGGAGCCACAGCTACCTCGACCCGAAGTATCCGTGCACTCTTGCTCTAGTTTGGGAGGAAATCTTATCCTAATTTTCTAAGAGCGATGACGTTTACACAGATCAAGAGTTGCGAGATGCTTATCTTAATGATGACTCCAAGAAGGCGCTACTTGAGGGCCAGGAGATCCTTCGAGTTGAATGAGAGAAGGAAGCCGCTGATGCTGCCTTGATGTCTGCTACTGACCTATTTACCAGGCTGTTTACCTCTAGCGGGGGTGAACCATCAAAGAACCTCCATGACCACAACCAATGAGCTCAGGACTTGACATTGTTCCTCATGTGGTGGAGCCCTCAAAAAAAGGCAAAGGTGATGAGTTCGAGTCACCGTTCATGATCCTTCCTCTGGTGCAAGTAACTTCCATGCTTCTCCCGAATTCGGGTGCCTCCATCTTACACCACAGGAGTAAGAGGAGTTTAATGCTTTCCTTTTTGATCTTATATGTTCATCCACTATTCCTGTTGACACGTCAACTACTTCGGTGCTTTTGCTTGGTACCATTTTCATATCCTCTGATATTGTATCCATTCCTGCTCTAGTTTTCACATCCACATCTAGTTCACAATCGGGGTCGGATGCCGAGAAGATTGTGGTGCTCCATGGCTTGGATGACCCTTCGGTGTCTTTGGAAGGTGATACAACTGCAGCCGAAGCTAAGAGGCAGGAGACGCAGACAAAGCAGCCACAGAAGAATCCACAAGGTTTAATCATTAAGAATGAAAGAGCGGAGGCTATCAAGGCTTCGAAGAGCTCTCGAAAATTGAGAAAACGCAAGGGGAAGGGGAGCTCTTCTGAAGAAGACTTCTAAGGAAGATGAGGAGATCGCCACTGAAGTGTTCGTTAATGTTACCGGCAGCGACACTTATCCAAAAAGAAGCAGAAAACACCAACCAAAGGTGGAAAGGGTAGTGGTAGCAAGAAGCACTGAACGGTCGGTGTAAGGATGGACTGGATTTTGGCTTACAACTTGTAGGAGGCCTGGCTTGTTATTTTTTTCTTTTTGAGTCGTTCTGTTCAAGTGCAGAGTCTGCACTTTGCATCCTGATTGTAGAGTCTATAATTTTTTTCTTTGTTGGCCGTTGTTGTGTGGGTACGGCACTCACATTTTGATCCTGTTCATAGAAAATCACAAGCTATACAATGATATTTTGACTTTATTTTTATCAATCTATTCATATATGCTCTGTGTACTTGTGTTTGTTTCATTTCATACTTTGGTAGTTCTGTTATTATACCTAAAGTCCTTCATTCGAAGTAATAGAACTTTAATAGAACTTAGAGGATTTTTCTTTATATTCACAAACTTTAGAAAAATTTCTAAAACTTAGAAATTTTTGTTTGGAATTAATTTTTGTTAGGAAGTTGATAAAACTTTAGGATAAAACTTGTGAACTTGTTATTGTTTGGAGTAATAGAACCTGTGAGCTTATTGTATTTTTTTGGTTATGTCTTAGTACAGGTGTATATCCCCCAGTTCATAGGGCTGTTCACTTCAAACAATTTTCAAGTAGTTGATAACTTGGGGTTTAAATAATCTTTACTAAAAATTTGGCTAAGTTACATCTTCATTCTTCCTTTTTATTTCTGATCTCAAGGAGTTTTGCAACTTGAGCGCGTAACTCGAGCTTCTTGTGAGTTTTAACCCTTAAGTGTCCGTAGTTGAGGCTTTTCATTTGGTTTATAACATTCCAATTTTGTGTGAATTGCGTTCGTTACTCTCGGTTATGGGGGCGGTTGACGCTGATAGTGAAATGCACGATTTCTTGCACTCCCCTATGTTGCCTATCTTCGGGGAACATGAGGAGTTGGTATTTTGGTATGCGGCTCATGAGGTATGTGACTTTTATTCTTCCTCGGTGCTGCCTATCTTCGGGCAACACGAGGAGTTATTATTTTGGTGCTCCTCTATGTTGCTTATCTTCGGGCAACACGAGGTGTTTTGATTTTAGTGCTACTCGGTGTTTCCTATCTTCGGGCAACACAAAGAGTTTTTTTGGGTGCACCTCGGTGTTCATACCTTCGGGCAACAAGAGGAGTTTTGGTGCTCCTCGTTGTTGCCTATCTTCGGGCAACACAAGGAGTTTTGATTATGGTGCTCCTCGGTGTTGCCTATCTTCGAGCAACACGAGGAGTTTTTAATTTCGGTGCACCTCGGTGTTGCCTGTTTTCAGGCAACATGAGTAGTTTTGATTTCGGTGCTCCTCGGTGTTGCCTATCTTCGGGCAACACAAGGAGTTTTTGATTTCGGTGGTCCTCGGTGTTGCCTATCTTCGGACAACACGAGGAGTTTTAATTTCGGTGCACCTCGGTGTTGCCAATCTTCGGGAAACACGAGGTTTATTATTTCGGTGCTCCTCGGTGTTGCCTATCTACGGGCAACACAAGGAGTTTTTGATTTCGGTGCTCCTCGGTGTTGCCTATCTTCGGGCAACACGAGGAGTTTTTATTTTCCTCGGTGGTGCCTATCTTCAGGCAACGTGAGGAGTTTCGGGTTTAGTGCTCCTCGGTGTTCCTTATCTTCAGACAACACGAGGAGTTTTGGTTTTCCTTGGTGTTTCCTATCTTCGGGCAACACAAGGGATTTCGGTTTTAGTGCTTCTCAGTGTTGCCTATCTTCGGGAAACATGAGGAGTCTTGATTTTCCTTTGTGTTGCCTATCTTCGGGCAATACAAGGAGTTTCGGTTTTAGTGCTCCTCGGTGTTGCCTATCTTTGGGCAACACGAGGAGTCTTGAATTTCCTTAGTGTTTCCTATCTTTAGGCAACACAAGGAGTTTCAGTTTTGGTACTCCTCGGTGTTTCCTATCTTCCGGCAACACGAGGAGTTTTTATTTTGGTGCCTCGGTGTTGCCTATCTTCGGGCAACATGAGGAGATTTTATTTCGGTGCTCCTCGGTGTTGCCTATGTTCGGGCAACCCAAGGAGTTTATTGAAAGTAGCACTTATTGAGGAAAGCAAACTTTAAAAGTTTTTAAAATTTTGTTAGAAGCGAACTTTATTGAGGAAAGCATGGCAGATTCTTTGCTTATTTACAATTGCCTTAGGGATTTCTGGGATGACTTATTTGCTTGAAATATAGAAAATATATAAAGTAGTTTTTTAAATGAAATAACGACGGTCGATTCACTATTCCATGCTTCGGGAATTCTGATCCCATCGATGGTTGTCAGTTGAAAAGTACCGTCCCTAAGCTTTTGACTGATGATATATGGTCCTTCCTAGTTCGGTCCGAAGGCCCCAGGAACAGGGTAAACTCGGTTGAGCACAAGATCTCCAACTTCGAAAGTCTGACTCTAAACTCTGAAGTTGAAGTACTGTGCTACCCTTTTTTGGTGGGCAGCGGTTCTCAACTCTGCATCTTCTCTTTTTTCATCGACCATGTCTAGCGACTCGAGTAGGAGTTGTTCATTTTGCGCTTGATTAAAATTCTGCCTTCGTTGGGAGGGGAGTTCTAATTTAACTGGAATCATTGCTTTTGAACCATATGCTAATGCGAACGGAGTGTGGTTGGTTGCCACTTTGTGGGTAGTTTTGTAAGCCGAAACTGCGAGTGGAAGCTCATCAACCCAGTTTCCTTTTGCTTTCGCTAGTCACTTTTTGATAGTGGACTTGATGATCTTGTTTATTGCCTCCACCCATTTGTTTGTGGATGAGCCATGCGGAAAAGCTTTTTCCAATTCGGAAGCGCCTGCATAAGTCTTTGAACTTAGCTCTATCGAATTGGGTTCCATTATCAGTGATTATCTTTGGCGGTACACCAAACTTGCAAATGGTGTTATTAGTAATGAAGTTAATAACTTTCTTTGAGGTTATGGTGGCCAGCGTTTTCGCTACGGCCCAATTTGTGAAATAATCTACGACAACTATAGCATATTTGGCTCCTCCTTTCACTATTGGAAGGACGCCAATCAAATCGATCCCCCATATCGCAAATGGCCATGGGCTAACCATCTGTGTAAGCTCCATTGAAAGAGTTCTCTTAATTTTGTCGAACCTTTGACATCGATCGCATCTTCTGGCGTGATCTGCGGCGTCGTGATTTATTGTTGGCCGAAAGTATCCATATCAAAGGATTTTCTTTGCCAGGGTCTGCCCCCAGTGTGGTCTCCGCAATCGCCTTCATGCACCTCCTTCAGGATTCGTCGTGCTTCATCGTCCGTCACACACCTTAGAAGAGAGGTTGAGAATCCCCTTCGACAGAGTATTCCATCCTGTATCATGAACCGTGGCGCCTTTTAGAGTACCTTCTTCCATTGACTTCGGTCGGTTGGAATGGTTCCTTCAAATAGGAAGTTCTTTTGTCGGTGTCATCCATGGATTTGGTTCGACAGTGGTCTCCAGGACCAGTCTACGTTGTCGATGCTTGGATTGGTTAGCGTTTCAACCAGAACCAGTCCCAATAACTGGGCTTCTCCCGAGCATGCCAACTTAGCTAGATAATCTGCCTTCATGTTTTGCTCCCATGGGATGTGAGTTATAGTGTAGCACTCAATATCATTTAGCAGCTCTTGCATTTTGGATAGGTACGGGGCAAGACATTCTCCACGCGCCTGGTACTCTCCTTTCACTTGACATACGACTAGCTGGGAGTCTCTATATATGTGGAAAGACTTTATTTCAAGTTCCCTCACAATCATTAGTCCTGCGATCAGTGCTTCGTATTCCACTTTGTTATTTGTAGCTGGGAACTCCAAGTGCAAAGCATAGCTAATGGCTCACCCCTCGGGGGTTTCGAGTACTACCCTTGCGCCCGAACAGAAGTTGTTTGATGCGCTGTCGATGAAAAGATTCAATTATGCGTCCATTTCCGACTGAATTTCCTCCTCATCGTCTCTTATGGTAAATTCGACAATGAAGTCGGCCAATGCCTGCCCATTGATTGCTTTCCATCGGTGGTATGTAACATCATACTAACTCAACTCTATGTTCCACTTGGGTAGTCGCCCGAAAGTTTCGGGTTGGTATAAAATTTTCTTTGGGGGTTAGTTGGTCAACACTTTAATTGGGTGAGCCTAGAAGTAAGGTCGTAATTTCCGGGATGCAATCAAAAGGCAATACGTTAGCTTTTATATTTTTGGGTAATTCTTCTCAGCCCCCTTGAATCGTTTGCTAATGTAAAACACATGTCACTGGATTATTGCCTCTTCTCGCAAGAGCAGCACATAGTGCGTGTGGGAAAATTGCTAAATAAACGAATAAGTCTTCTCCATTGACCTGTTTTGATAAGATCGAGGGAGTTTCCATGTGTCGCGGGAATTACTCGAAGGCAATCTGACAAGCTTTGCTCCACTCAAAATTTTTCTTTCCCTTCATTAGCACATCAAAGAATGGTACACACTTGTCTGTAGCTTTAGAGATGAATCGACTCAATGCTGCGACCTTTCCATTCAGGCTTTGAAGTTCTCTCTTGTTTCTAGGGGCTTGGACTTCCCGTAGAGCTGTTATTTGCTCTGCATTCGCTTCGTTGCCGTGGGAACTTACGATGAATCCCAAGAATTTTCTCGAGGCTACTCTGAAGTGGCACTTGAGTGAGTTAAGCTTCATTCCATATTTTTGGTGTATTTCAAACATTTCAGTGAGGTTATCGAGATAATTAGCAGCTACTCGGGATTTGACTAACATATCGTCCACAAAAACTACCATAGTCTTCCTAATCTGGCGTTTGGACATAGTGTTCACTAGCCTTTGGTATGTTGCCCTTTCATTTTTCAAACCGAAAGGCATCACTCGGTAGCAGTACAGTCCCAAATCGGTGATGAAGCTGCTGTTCTCTTGGTCTGGTTCATGTATCAGGATCTGGTTATAGCCTGAGTATGCAACCATAAAAGACAGTAGTTCATGTCCCATTGTTCTGTCCACTAGTTGATCAATTCTAGGGAGTGTGAAGCTATCCTTCGAACAGGCTTTGTTGAGATCTGATAAATCAATACACGTTCGCCATCTTCCATTAGATTTCTTGACTAGGACTAGATTTGATACCCATTTAGGAGAAGTTGCATCTCGGATAAAGCCACTAGCCATCAGTTTATATACTCCTTCCCTCAGTGCCTTGGACCGTTCGGGGCCCAAGCTGTGCCTTTTCTGCTTTACTGGTGTAAATTTAGGGTCGATATTGAGCGTTTGATAGGCAATTTCAGGTGACACCCCACACATATCGGAGTGTATCCAAGAAAATACGTCCAAGTTGGCACGGAGGAATTTGGTTAGTCTCGATCGCATTTGTTTCCAAGGTGCGACCCGATCTTCAGGACCATCGTTGGGTCATCAATAAAGACTGGAACAAATACCTTCAATTTTGCCAATGCTGCCCGTTCCTCTCCCAATCTGTTCTTTCTAGGGCCCAAAGCTTGTCGAATCGGCTATGGTCTCCAAGCCAGAGGCAGATCTATAGTTTCTATTCGGAGGGTTCACAGATGTGGAGTGTTTTCTCCATATCCTTTCCATTTTCCTTTCTTCTCGACTTGCGCAATTCCGCGATATAACATTCTCGGGCGGCGTTTTGGTCTCCTTCCACAATTCCGACTCCAAGCTCGATAGGGAACTTCATTGTAAGGCACCATTTGGCCAATACTATTTTGAAGTTGGTCAGTGCGGGTTTTCCAAAGAATGCATTGTATGCTGACATTTCATCCACGATTACAAAGGTCTGAATGAGGGTGACCCTTCACTCGCCCTCTCCGAGCTCTACTGGTAGTCTATTGTTCCCATCGGTTGTTTGGGTTCTCCGATAAACCCCTGAATATTTGTTTAGCACACGGACACGCTCTTCATGCCAATTTTTATTCGACCAAAAGCACGTTTAAAAAGTACGTTAACTGAACTGCCACTGTCAACCAGCGCTCGTCGGACTACGGTAGGCCCGATTCCTACTATCACCACCATTGGGACCAGAGTCGGAGCTTCAATCCCTTTGGTATCTTGATTGCGAAAGACTACGTTATTGCTCAGAACCTTTTGCTGCTTGACTGGAGTTTCATCATCTATTGCCAAACACGATTCCTTCGGTGCATGCTTTAATGAACTCGCATATCGCTCCATCTCTCCCGAACTTCTTTGCGCAGGATGTGGTACCCCATATATTGTTCCGATAATAAGCCTCTGGTCAATTTTTTTTGACCCTTCTCCGCTAGTTAAAGCTTGATTCCTTTGCTCTCTAGGAGGTTGAGGGACCATAGCCTGATAGAGTTTTTGTGGCTTCTTCACATATTGTTGAAGCCTGTTGTCTTAGATCAATTCCTCAATGAGATTCTTTAGGTGGCGGCATTCGTTGGTGTTGTGACCGTGTGTCTCATGGAAGCGACAGAATTTCCTTGAGCGCTTTTGCTTCTTGGTTGCTTCTTTCTTGGGGAATTTCTTATATTCTTTAGTTTCCTATGTTGCGAGATAAATATTCTTCGAAGTGTCATTCAGTGGGGTGTACTCTTCCTCTCTAAACTCCCTAAATATTTTGTTGTTCCCAATGTTATTTCTCTTATCAAAGTTCTGGTTTCTTCTTTTCTGGTTCCCGCACTTTTCTGGAACTCCTTGAGCAGTTCTAGCATTGCATGTGTTTTAGCCTATTGCCATATCATTTTGTCCGTTGCTCATTTGTTGTACACTAGCAGCCTTTCTTTCCAGCTCATGTGCTTCCTCTAATCTTAAGTACTGGCTAGCCTTGTGATTGAAGTCGTTCCTGGTAGTAGGCTGCTTCATCTTAATCCATTTTCCGAACTCCATTTCCAGGTGAATAGCGTGGACTAATGCCATAAAAACCATATCCTCATTTGGGTTGCTTACTTCCATTACGGTAGTATTGAATCGGTTCATGAAGGATTTCAATGATTCGTTGTGTCCTTGGACCAACCAGGATAGGGACATGTTGTCCTTTGGTTTCACAGTATGGAGCCTGAACTGGTCCAGGAATTTCATTGCAAGCTGATCAAAGGTAGAAATAGACCTTGGTTGGAGTCTGGTGAACCACATAGACCTCTGGAGCATTTACCCCATCCATATACCAACTATACTTGTATAAATGGGGTTTTGGTTCTTTAGTTCCGTCGTAGGAAGAATAGTTGGCATAGTGAATTTGTCTGGATATCTTTCATTCAAGATTTCATCGGTGAAAGGAGTACGACTTGGGGCAGATCCTCATTCATCGTCCTTTCGGTTTTTACTCTCGTCCATCAGCCTCTTGACGACATCTGCTATGTACGCCTCTGATGTCTAAAAGTCCTGGGTGTGGAAATTAGCCATTGCACCAAGTGTTTGGTTCTGTAAACAGTCTTGGCATGTGGGCTGATGGTTAGGATCTCCTGTCTTTTGAAGGGCCACTCTCGCAGGACCCCGTTGGCTTGCATTTGGCCTAACTGGGGCGGCCTAGACGTTTCTAGCATCCTCGAAAGCATTGACATTCTCTTCCACCTGATTACCCTGCTCTCCATCTTCCAAATCGAAGAGATTCATAGCTATGTCCTCCAGTGGGGTTTTGGCCCCTTGATTCAAATTCGAATTCGGCTTCCTTGCATCAGGTGGGGTGTTCTCATTCTCCTCTAAGTTACATCCTATTGTTACCCTTCTTAGTGGCTACTTTCCGTTTCTTATATGCAGGATGGAAACAAAGGAATTTTCTTATTCTATAGCAGTTGATGGTTCAGGCATAGCCTTTGGAGCGGGGTTTGATTGTAGAGTTATCAAAGCATTGAGCTTATCCATTAGAGCCTTTTGACTATTTTCCACTCTCTAGTTAATCTCTTATGCCATCTCATTCAACTTATCCCTAGTGACTACTTTATGCTGACTAAAGGACCCTAGTGCTTGATTTCCTAAGCTAGTACCATTTACTTCAGCTTGCTGGAGGCTAACACCTTATGCAGCTATTGCTTCCCCTATGGATCTCCCAGAGGTAGTTCTTCTTCTTCCAGGAGCCATTGACTTTAAAAAAACGAGTTCTTTGAGAAAAGACAGGCGATCTAACTTCTGGACCTATGAAATCCAAAGTAGATAGCTAGATCTGGATCTTGAGTTAGATTTCTCAGTGAAAGCACCAACATGTTGACCCAAAAAATGGACGAACACTCTAGTTTGAGTTTGAAAGCACCAGCCATGTCCTAACAGTGCAATATCACAGATCACAGATATAGAGAAAGAACGGTAAAAGAAAGTAGACAGAGAATTTTTATAGTAGTTCGGATGTTAATGAAGCCTATGTCCACTTTATAGTTATATTATAGACCGATTTCTATTACAAGAGATGTTTGATTATAAGGCTTTGATTATTTCCTAGCTAGATTGAATCTCCAGAGTAGGAGTCTACTAGAGAATCACAGTTTATTCCTTCATAGATTGTTGTGAGGGAGGTAGGGAGTGAAGAATAATTCCAACAGAGTTTCCGCAACCAATCCGGAGAAGATACAGTTTATGGTGCAGGTAGGATGGTATTTATTTGCATCGGAGACCTTCTGGGCTAGGCCATGTCTCCATCAGTTTGCAGGTAAGTGGTAAACGACCTAGGGAGTGGTTGGCTCGCAAAATAAGTCAAAGCCATGGCTCGCTAGTTACCCATTGGCTTTGACTTGTTTGTTAGCCAATGCCTTGCCTCCTTTCTTAGCATTTCATAGCTTGTTTGCTTGAAGTCTTGAGGAGAGGCATGGGTCACCGACGATCCAACCACATAGGATTTTTCTGGAGTCTTTAATTGGGGATGTTTCCATAGCCCTTTATCGTTGTATAACCATAAAGCCAAAACCATCCATTATGGAGAACAATCATGCGTATCTTAATGACCTTTCAAGTACCTCTTCCACATTCCGAGTTTACTACAGTTGATTGTTTAGACTTCAAAATTCTTAGTCTCATGAAACTTCCGCAAGGAGTCAAACACCATAAAGTTATATCCTTTGAGTAATGGAAAGCAACTAGAGAAGCCGGCCATCCCCAACCTGTCAATCTTACTGATGCTTCCTCCTCTTAAACTCCTCTACGTCTTCAACCTCAACATGATGAGGATGACATAGAAGAAATATCTTTGGAACATCAAACATGTCAGGCCTATGTCACTCTCTCCCACAATCATAGTAAGCTTGATCAACATCTATCCCGAGTTGAACACATTGTTACTAAGTCGGATAACAAGCTTGATCCAATTAAGTAATTCTTGAACAAAATTTGGGATAAAATATCATGCGTTTCACCCTCTTCTGCACATATACCATCCAAAGAAATTCATCAAAATCTTGAGCATTTAACTTGGACATCAGCCAAAGAGGAAGAAGGAGAAGTCTTGGTTGAGCATGGAGAAACATGCAAAAATCATGACTACTTAGGCTTGGTAAGATGGTATTTTTCTTTCGTTATTTATTACTTATGCATCATGTTTTCATTTTATTTCTAAGAAACTTAAATCATTTGTTAATCCATTACAATTTTTGTCGATGTTATGTGATTGTAATCGTGACAGTTATGTAATTTGTATTGTGGTTATTCATGACGTTTTGTCGTCTTTGTTGTTTTATGTTATAGTCGTTGTGACATTTATGTTCTATTGTGGAATGTTTTGTTATATCTACATTGTGATTGTTCTTTGTATTTAAAAATATTCTCATGATCTTTAAGTATTGATTATTCAAAATTTATCCTACTAATTTCCATTTTCTTTTTTATCAATGACAAAGGGGACAATAACTATTGCCATATTGATAGGGGGACGATAGACTTAGAGGAGAACAATCTATGTCGAATACATTAAAATGTACAGCTATCATCATCAGAAAAGGGTGGAATGTTAGAACCTCATATTTTTGTATTTTGATATTGACAACTATACATCCACTTGCACAGGAAAATATCAATCAAACAAGGAGATGTGCTTAACAAAAAGAAGACCATCATGGCATAATTATGTAGTATCAGTAATAATGTCTTAGTCCAGAGTATATAAATTGTTCAAATCTCTTTCAGTGGTATATACAATCACACACGATCATAAATTAAATTCACAGATCAAATAAGTAAAAATATACATCAATCAGTCAACTGAAACACCCCTGTCACTCGGCTGACCCAAAGGAATCAAATATAAAATTATTTGACCGTTATAGACGACTGAATACACAAAACGATCGACTAAACATGCTCTAAGTTGATTGAATTGAAGATTTCAGTCAACTTAAAATACTTGCTTTTCAAATGTTTACTTTCTGTTTTTGAAATGTCTATCTCTACTCAAATATAGTCGATTGGTTTATTCCCTCCAGTCGATTGGACTATCGTAACAACCATATTTTTCAAATTTTCTAAGAGGTGCTCTCCTCCATGAAGAGTTATTCTTCTTTGTTAATGGCTGCAACCTCTAAACGTTGCAACTACCGATCAACTATAAAGCAATGCATTTTAAAGATTCAATTTATTGATTTACAATTATTTCTATCTCAATCTCGATTTGCTCTCAAGCATTCAATTCACTATATTGCTTTAAGTTTTTGATCAAACATTCATCCAAGAATATTTTATTGTGATCAAATTACTACCTTTCTTCACATGCACACATTATACCATAAAGAAGAAGATTATAGGAAGGTTGTACTCACTGGCTTATCCATGCTATACAAGAGCACAATAAGTCACAAGGAATTCTATTATTTTGTAGATGAAGTCCTGTAGGAGTTTATCATGCATGAATTCCTATTTAGTAGCTCAGGTGGTTTGTTTACCTATTTCCCTGGGTTAAGTAAGGACGTTTGTAAGTTTATTCCCGAAGGAGTTTGGGAGTGGACGTAGAACGGGAATTTTGAACAAATATGAAAATATCTGGTGCACTACATTTATTGCAATTTTTATACTACAAGTTTGATATTAGTTTTTATTTAGTAGGTATAACCATATTACATGATCTGCATATACTTCTAGAGTGATCAAGGGAAAAAGAAGCAGTTAAGTCAATATGAGAATACGGAAGCATTGAAAATAGGTATCTAGGCTCTAATTCGGGGTGATATAATGAGCCAATAAATTAATGGTGATATACTTAGCTTCTAAATCAATGATGTATCGAACCTCTAACGGTGCTCTATCAATAAATTATAGATCATATAAGGAAATTGTTGAGCTTGAAATGATGAGAGCTATCGAAGATAGTAGAGTTAACGGGCATTATACCATTAGAAAGGGATAACGAGCCACTAGCAACAACAAAAAGGTTTCATGCCTCTAACAGCAAAGGGTTGTCAAGCCTCTACATCTGTAGGGATGTCAAACACTTAAGAAGTTAGCAAGCCTCTACATAGAATAAAGAGGTGTTGAGTCTCTAAAGTATAGCAAGCCTATACAATAGTAAGTGTTGTCGAGCATCTACAAGTAGAAGATGAAGTCGAGCGTCTAATAATAAAGAGAACATGTCGGGAATGTAAGGTGATTGAGATGTCGAACTAGTAAATGCTTGGAGATATCATGTTACCACAAACTTGAAGGAACAAGTGATACCGAGCTCCTATTGCACAAATGTTATTGAACCTAAAGATAGCGGGGTTGTCAAAGATGTAAAATGGGATGTCGAGCCTAAACTACATGGGTTACTATTGAGCATGTACAAACAAAGGATGTCGCGCCACTAGAAGATGTCAAGCATCTTAGTACAAGGGAAGGTTGCTAAGTTTCTGCAAGGAAAACTGTATCGTCAGCTTCTACAAATAAGCAATGTCGAGTCCCTAGAATGGAAGTACTACCAAAATTTCAACAGGATGGAGATAGCGGAGCCCTTAGATTCCAAGATAGGACATGTGTTAGTTACCCACATGATTGATATTGTTATAAATAGGACCCCCTCTGCCACTTAGATGGGGTGGATAATTCTTCTTTCTCCACTTCTTAAATACAAATTGTAAACCCTAAATCAATATGCAAATTTCGAGAGCCAATTGTAACTCTTGGACTTTTTGCAAATAAGGACCTGGACATTTAACCCCACATAACATATTTCTTCTGTACTTTCCTAATTAGCTATTTGCATCAATGGGCATACATATGAATTTATTTTTGGACTTGCACTTGAACTTGAACTTGCATATTATTAATTTGAGCAAGGCCGTTTAAGCACTTGTTCAAACTAAGATTTAGCTTGCGTATTTAATATTATGCCCATTGACATATGAACAAAGGACCATCATATATTTATGTGACTTACGTTTTTTACCTTTGCACATATGATTTGCACTTGTGAACAATTCCTTGAATATATTAGAACTTGGTAATATCATTAGACCATTTTCGGATACTGCCACTTTGTATAACATTTGGGGGTTGAGCTTACTTTCGGTTTAACGGCAAATATTTCTTGTTGGGAACTTTTTCAAATAATGGCCCCACCATTAAGCGTAAAGACATAACTGGGCATCGGTTTTACTATCATCTATATCACTTTGAAAGCTTGAATCTGTATACCCTTCGTAAGGAGGACTCCAATCCCGTATATAAGGAATAAGTCCTTAGATTTCTCAAATACTTAAGTATACATTATATAGCCGTTCAATGTTTTTCTTCGGGATTAGACTGGTATCGGCTTACACATCCTAATACATGTGTCACATCTAGTCTAGTACATAACGTAGTGTACATTATAGATCCTATGGTTGAAGCATAGGGGATCCTCTTCATACACTCTTTTTCCTCATCGGTATGAGAAGCATCCTTCTTAGAGAGGATCATTCCAAACTACATTGGAATATTTCCACACTTTTTTCCCCATATTGAACCTTTTTACAATGGTATCTATATATAGGGATTGGGAGAATCTTAGCAGCCTATTAGATCTTTCTCTATAGATATTTATATCTAGTATATAGACTGCTTCTCCTTAAAATTTCCTAAAGAAATTCTTGGAAAGCCAAGCTTTTACTTTTTGCAACAATGAAGTTTCATTGCCAATCAATAATAGATCATAAGTGTAAAGTACTAGGTATATTATAGCATTGTCCTATTCCTTTTGTATACATATGCTTCCTCTATGTTTTGATAAAAATCAAGTTGTTTGATTACTTTGTCAAAACACTTGTTCAAACTCCTTGAAGTTTGTTTAAGTCTATAAATGAAATTTGATAACTTGCAACCCTTGCCTTCACTTTCACTGACAACAAAACCGTCGGGCCGTGACATGTAAACGATTTCTTCTAAATCATCATTTAGAAATGTCGTCTTTGCATCCATTTGCCATATTTTTATATTCATAGAATGTCATGATAGCTAGCATGATCCAAATGGACTTAAGCATCGCTATAGGTGAAAAGGTCTCACCTTAATCAACACCTTGAATTTGACGAAATCCTTTTGCAACTAGCCTTGCATTATAAGTCTCCACTTTCATATGTATTTAGCTTTTTCTTAAAAATCCATTTCCAGCTAAAGGGTTTTATTACTTTAGGTATGTACGACAAAGTCCAAACTTTGTTTTCTGTAATCCAGCCTTGTAACCAGATGGTGTCTAGGTGAATTTGACGAATCAAACATGAATGCTATCGAGGCAGAAGGCCTGGAGAGATAGGCGTAAAGTCTAGAAAACAAGTATAACCAAGATCACGAGACAAAAACAAGGTCATTCCCAAAATTCCAAAGCTCAATCCATCAATCTGATGGATCGATACCAATCCATCATAAAGGATCAGTACCGATCCATAGAACCTCTCCAAAATCACCCCAGTTTCCTTCCATTAACATGACTTGAATTTAGAAGTTTACTCCAAGCATCATCGATCGATCAAACCTCATTTGTTTTCAAACACTTAAAGCGCTTGAAATCGACAACTCTACTCCTCTATCGATCCATCGCTTTGGCTTAGAAACAAGCTTATAATTGTGCAAACCGGTTGGAAATCATGAATCTAATAATGTATTGCTCCATTTCAAAGAGTTCAGACCAACCCATGATGAAGTTTTATGATTCAGTACTGATCCATGACTATGGATTGGTACCAATCCATTAGACTTACTGAGCTGGCCATGTTTCATCTTAAGCAACCACCGGGAGATTGTGGAGAACATGGAGGAGGACGTGTTGGAGCATTTCCCAGTGACCTACAACATATATAGGCATGGGGAGCAACATTTCAAGGATCTTTCACTTCCTAACAAATTTTATATTGTAATTACCTATGGAGTGGTACGGAACCATAGGAATAGCACTTGTCAAATAACAATATTATCAGTAAAGATCTCAAGCGGACGTAGGCAACGATTAGCTAAACCACTATAAATGTGTGTTGTTCTGTCTTTACTCATTTTTATTTCTCTTCAATTTTATTCTTTACATAATCTTCTGGGTGATGGTGCTACATTTTGGTACTAACATTTTTGTGCTTTCACCAAGAATTGATTTTCATTCTGTTTGGATCTATCATCTACTATTGGATTGCCTAAATCCAAGAGATAGATCTAGTTATCTTCATTTTTGAAATATTTAACTACTCAGATTTTCAAAAAATCTGCACAAGTTCTTTCTGCCATGGCTCCTAGAAGAAGTCGATCCACCATTTCACATGTTGCTGGGAATGTTGAGAATGCTGGTTCCCAACATGTTGAGGTGGTTGTGCAGCAAACTTCTAACGAAGGTCAAAACCCAACAAATGTGATTATTAGGGTTGGGATGGACCGTATGATGATTCAGATGGAAGACAGGCTCTAGGAAAGCCGTAGTGAATTGAATCAGCAAATGAAGCAAAGCTTGGATTTGTTGAATCAATTGACAACTAGTCGCAGAAGAAGAAGGAGGGACAGAACACCTTCTGGCTCAGAATCTAATAGCCCGTCATTGTTAGAGCAAAGGAAGAGTAATGGAAAGCAAAATATGGCTCAAAAGGACATCGAAAGGTCGAAACAGAAGACAAGACCGAACCATGGCCAAGGTCTATGGCTTGGTATTGATCCATCCAAGGGAATCAGTACCGAATCGTATAACATGGTTCAGGTGGTCGACATTCGGGTGCTGATGGTGGTTCGGCTTCGGGATTTGCTTTAGATGGCCAGAATGTTAGAGACTAGGCGGGTGCTTTGGATCTGCTTCGAAGAAGTCATCAGACTACTGAACATGCGGTTCTCCTATAGTTAGGGGAGCCCAAGTATCGTGAAACAAACCAAGGGCATTTGTCGAGCAAAAGACTTGAGGGGTATCATGATTACCGCTATTCGATAGATCCACTTGAGCCAGATTTGACAAAATGGTGAGGAGACTTAAAAGTGAGAGCCTGCATCGGACTAATGACGAGTGGAGTTCCTCCCCGAATAGGAATTCGTTCGTAGAAGATATCCTATGTGAGGAATATCCAAGGAGTTTTGTGATGCCAAAAATGCCATCATATAATGGGATGACGGAGTCGAGGGAACATTTGATGAAGTACGATTGGCATACGGACTCTGCTAAGGTTACAGATGCCATATGATGTCATTGTTTCCCGATTTTCCTAGAGGGAGTGGCGATAATGTGGTTCATCTGGCCACTGTTGAGTTCCATATCATCTTCCGAGCAATTGGCGTGGAAATTCATTGAGCAATTCCATATGCACACAACCCATCTAAAGGATGTCATGTCACTTTCCAATCTCTTCCAAGAGTGAGAGGGTCTTTGAGGGATTTCTTGCATAGGTTTTATACCACGTTGATTGAAGTTAGCAATGCACAAGAGGATATTATGCTGATGGCGCTGATTAGAGGGATTCATCTCGAAATTATCTTCGGAAGATGGTTGAAGAAAAAAGCCCCATTGACAATTGACGTATTTTATAGAAAGAGAAATCGGCTCTTGCACTTGCAAGAGGAAAATGCTAGTGATAGAAAAACCAATGCTAGAGAGTCGGCAGAATAATGTTGCTGTGAAATAGTCCAAAGTGATTTCATGCAATGTTGATGTAAATGTAGAGAATCGAAGTGGTAGACAAAGTAGAAACAATTATGGGGCAAAAGATAAGAAGTTGGATTTAATGAGACTTCCGAGAACTCTAACGTTTGACAGTTATACTCCATAGAACAACTTGATTGAGAACATATATATGTTGTACCCAAGGTAAAGGGTAGTATAGGAAGCCAGCTCCTAGGGAGTCGACTAAAAAGGAGAAGAAGTTTGGCAAGTTTTGTAGAATTCACGAAATGCATGCGAAATGATTACAACAGTTTATGCAAGCCCGACAAGATGGCGAGTGAGGAACTTCAAAGCCCAACAGAGGCAAGCCGGGCCTAGTGTTGATGAGCCCGGGTGACTTGGGAAACGTCTTGTGATAAATACTATCATTGATGGACAACATCCAGCTGAGAAAAGTTATAATGAGTTGGAACTGTGACGACCTCCCTATACCATCGACACCAACAGTATATAAATAGTGTGCTGCTGTTGTGCCTGGTCGATATAGGACAACCACTAGGGTTTAGAATGAACTAATGCAACGTATAACCTGTCATATCTCATAGCATATGGATAAACTGTAATATCACAGATATAATAGAAGAGACAGTAATAACAACATGAACAAATCATCATCAAAGCAATAGATCCACAAAGTTATACACCAAATGCAATATAGTTTATACAATAGATTTAAACTCAAATAAACTATCTCAATAAATAGTAAAAATCAAGTACTATCTGGGACCCATAGTGTTTCTCGGTGGAATAAGCATAGACTCCATATATGTATATAATACGAAATAGCTCCGTCCATCTCGCCCTCTGAACAGCTACTACGTCACCTAGACCTAATATCTGGTCTACTTATTTGAGAGTACCTAAGATAATAAGAAGCAAAGCTTAAAACCTTGGGTTAGACAACTGTCTCGTGCGAGCGGTAAATGAGTCTTAAGATACTAATCAGGTAAATAGGATAAGAACAAGAGTAATGAACCATACATGATGTCCTTGCAACCAATGAGTTAGCATACAACACTATCATATGCTACTCTACAATATCATAAAGATATATCGCAAACCAAATAAAGGATATCAGTTTTCCAGTTATTCATGTCTCCAATACCTACTTCACCTGATAACTACAAGTGATAGACTACTAAATAGAGAAATCAGAAAACCTATAGCATCCATCAAACAATCCTACTATCACTTCACATTCTTTGAATATATGATAACTTGTATGACCCTCAAGCCAGAGACTAATGGAAATCCCGGTACTCTGTTGTACTCTTGTAACTCGAAGCCTAAAGCTAGATACGTGTCTCACGGCCTAAAACTGGACACTAGACCTAAAGCTATAGGTCTAGAGTATACAGGTCCCTTCATTGACTCGTATTTTTCCCCACATATAATAACCCTACTTCGAGTACAACTGAAAACTTTCCGAGTCTTCAACGATTCCTTAGCACATACACCCAAGCTTATCTTTACTTCATTTGGATACTGAGGCATTCTTGCTCCATCCAGTTTCAATTATTCACGACGACCCCTTCCATATTCCCTGATCATGTAGACCACCCCTTTGTGAGCTGCCATCTTCGTAACCTACTCCCAACACGAGCCAACATCTGAAAACCATAGCTTTTCATCATGTTGTTATACAATCTTCCAACCTGATACGAATGTACCAACACCTCTAGCATGATCTACAGAACCTCTACTACACCTCTTAGAAGTTTCATCCCATTTGGACCTAACCCTAAAAATAGGCACCGACTTCTCAAATCGGTCCTAAGCTCTATACTAAGCCAACCTATGGCTAAGTTTTCTTCCACTCTATCTTTGCTTTTAGTACTCCATACCTAAATGCTTTGACCCTGAATTCTCTACATAAATTAGGTCGTCACAGAACAAATGCTCTCTTCAAAGCACCCATCTTCATATTCTAAAAACAATTTGTCATATCCTTTAGCACTTAGCCAATCACCTATCCATCACCATAGGCAACCTCTACTAGAAGCATCCTTGCACTCCCTAAAGTCACCGATTTGTTGGACTAACCCACAAAACTCAGTACTGAACTCTCATGTCAGTGCCGACTTCTATGCTTAGAGAATCTGGACCTACATCTTGAACCCCAAGCTCCTCTAATACTCTAGAGCTTCCCCTCTAAGTTTTATCCAATTCTGACCAATTTTGCCTTCGATTTTCTCGATTCTCCAACCTATAACATTCTATGCAATCACAACACTAACAAACAACCTCAAATCATATCATCCAACATAGATTAATAAGCAATTTCATATAGTCAAACATGCAATCCATCAAAATAAGACAAATAAGTCAATTTCTAGCATAGATCTACATATAGAATGAATATATGAGCATAAGCAATGGTGTTTTCTAATCAATCTAGATCATATACATAGTTAACATGTAGCTAACGTTGCAAAAGGTTTTGTGGCCACAAATAGATTTAAAACATGTTAAATCATATGATTCTACCATATAAACATGCTAGTATAGTGAGGAAGCATAAACCACTCACCATTTACAAAATTCAACTAATATGATTGTAGTCCAATCCGAACAGAAATGGAATGCACTTTAAATCAAGCAAATTGATGTTCTCTATCTTTAGTTGATTATCTTATCACTAATCCACAATCTAGTTTGATTTAGAGAGCAATTTAAATGATTTTGGATGAAATTAGAATGGATGTATGGCTAATAAGGGTTTAGACCTTATTTAGAATGAGTAGGAAATTTTTTCACTTGACTTTTCAGCCCTCTATTTATAGTATTCTCTACGTAGACTAAATGGCTTACTTAATTGCACACTAATCCTGGCCAATAGCTTTAAAAATTCAAAACAGGCATAACTTTCTAACCGTAAGTCTTTTTTTATTATGTCCATTCAACGAAATGGAAAACCATCATCCTGAAGCAAAAGAATTAGTTTGACACCCTAATTCAACAACTATAAAAAATTATAAAAAGTTTTCTTAGGTCAAAATGGTCATGTAGAAAATTGGGAAAATCATATGTATGTATAACCTCCCTAATAGTCATATCCTAAAATTGTAGAATCATATGACCTCATACGAATAAAATAAAAATATATCTCATCCTCCAATATGTAAAATATAGGTCGTTACAGGAATAGTATGTGGAAGCGTTAAAACATGCAGTGAATGAGAGCTGTTTTGCCATCGAGGATGATGTTCCGGCTTAACAACTCAAAACTACATGTTGACCTAAAAATTTGACCAACACCCTAGTTTGAGTCTGAAAGCACCAGCCCTATTTTGATAGAGCAATATCATAGATAACAGATATCAAGAAGAATAGTAAAAGAAAGTAGAAATAGAATTTTTATAGTAGTTTGGCTGTTAACGAAGCCTAGATCCACTTTATAGTTTTATTATAGACTGATTAATGGTACAAGAAATGTGTGATTACAAGGCTTTGACTATTTCCTAGATAGATTGAATATCCAAAGTTGGAATCCACTGGAGAATCACAGTGTATTCCTCTGAAGATTGTTGTGATGGAGATAGCGAGTGAAGAATGTTTTCAACAGAGCTTCCGCAACCAGTCCAGAGTAGATCCAGTTTATGGTGTAGGTAGGATGGTATTTATATGGATCGAAGACCTTCTAGGCCAGGCCAAGCCTCCATCAGTTCGCAGGTAAGTAGCAGGCGACCTAGAGAGTGTTTGGCTCATTTGCGAGCCAATGCCTTGCCCCCTTTCTTAGTGCTTCATGGCTTGTTTGCTTGAAGTCTTGAGCAGAGGCATGGGTCACTAACGATCCGACCACTTAGGATTTCTCTGGTGTTTGGAATTAGAGAGGTTTCCATAGCCCTTTATCATTGTTGTTACATTTGATGGCAATTCACTAGCTGTTTACGTTCAACTACTGATTGGACTAAAGGAATGCTGATCTCTCGGCTTCGTTGATCCCAGTCGTTGCCTTAGTCGTATAGCTTGGCCCTTGTCGATCCCTCGTCTTAGCTTTTCGGGTTAAGTCCTGAACCATCATGTCTACACAAGGTTGTTCTATGTTTTATTAGTTTCTACTGGGTTAAAAACCAGGATAACACTATGACAAATGGTACCGTGTTCCGACATAGAGATGTTGATTGAGTAATGGCCCTAACGATTGATCCGCTTGAGATATTGGCCATGATTGGCCTTATGTTGTGAGGAAAGTGCTGGTTAACTATGAGAGTTTAGTCAACATTTTGTTCAAGAAAGCCTATGACTACATGCTTCTGGAGGAAAAAGACTTAAAGCCGTGTAAATCTCGAATCCACGGATTTAACGAGACTGCTACTGAGCCTATGAGATGCATGGATCTACTGTGGTACTTGGAGAGGGCGACCATAAGAGATTTCTGTTTGTACCTTTTGTTGCGTTGGACATCTATTCTACCTATGATGCTTTGTTGGGTCGATCGGCCATTGTTGAATTTAGAGCGGCCATTGCTCTGTGGTGCTTAACGATCAAGTTCCTGATCGAGAATGGTGTAGGAATTGTTCAAGCAGATCAGTGGCTTGGCCGTAAGTATTATGTTTGCCGAACTGAAAAAGGCACGGCGAAGAGAGAAAGGAAAGGGTGCAGAGAGGACTTTCTTCATCAAGGCTCTGGATGTATAGCAACCACTGCCTGAGCCCTGGTTCGGGCAGCATAATCAGTTCCATAAGGATATGTATCCATGAAAAGAGTGGAGGATGGAAGGGCGGCTCTAGCCGTGTTGATAATCGATATCCAGAATAGTTAGGATGACCCTACAAGTGACTTGTAGGTCGGATTGCGGTTCATTGTAAACATGAAGAAACAGTTAGTTGGTTTTCTCCGAGTGAACCTGGATATGCTCACCTGGACTGACTTAGACATTTGCGGAACATCGCCAGAGATAGCTAGCCATGCATTAACTACAAATCCTAAATGCATACCGATCTAGAGATAGTGAAACAGAAATGCAGTAGACTAGGTCCAAAGAGATCTGTTGCATTCAAAGAAAAATTTGAGAAGTTGAAAGATAACGCCTTCATTTGTGATGCCCTATACCCGAAGTGGGTATCAAATCCAGTCTTGGTGAAATCTACTCTTTGTTATCCCGTCTTTTGGCAAGGCCGTGACACCAAGAAATTGACTGAGAACCAAAGACAGTTCGTCCCGGAAAATGGTGTACACAGGTTTGATATGGATACTGGTAAATTTTGTCTAATTCGGATTGAGCTACAATTGATATGACACGACAAGAAAAGCAATGAAAGCCAACATTCCAAATTTCAAGTTAATCCTAGTTCATATGCTCAAGATATAATCGATGTAAGCCAAGGGAATAAGCTTGTTCGTATCCATTGGTCAACCTCTTTCGCGTTGGCCTTGTTCAAATCCATCAGCAGCAGCCTCCCTCGTATCCATCAGCAGTAGCATGGGAGCTCATTTCGTATTAGTTCAATCTCAAGCATGCTTCGCATCATTCGTAGAGCATCATTTCGTATCGATCGCCCAAGGCCATTTCGTATCGATACAAAATTTCTTACTTCGTATCGATCGCCAGCGGCGCTTTCGTATCGATCATCAAAACCCAAATTTTATATCAATCGATCAATACGAAAGTCTACAAGCCATTAATATGAAACAACACTTCTTATCGATACGAAGTGGAACACACAGCGTCGATACGAAGTGAAACACGACCAAGCGATACGAACAAGGCCGGGACAGGCCGATACGAACGAGGCGTATACGTAGGAAAGACTCGATCATTCGGCGTGAAGAGTGGAGCGATCCAAAAAATTAGCGCCACATCAACAAGCAGGCGCCTGCCGGACCGATACGAATAGCGATGCGAAGAAGGATCGATGCGAATTCAACAGCCATCGAATAATACAAGCTTGTGTCGACCATAACTCAAAATCTACAAGTCCAAATGCTATCAAATTTTTACAGGAGCTTGCATACAACCTAAAGAATGTTCGTGATCGATCTCAACTGGATTGGACAAAATATTGATCGATACGAAATTCATTCATATCAATCACGGACCAAGTGCAAATGTCATGGGATCGATCATGTGGGCCCGCCCACATGAGAGAAGAGGTCTTCTGAGATCTGAGCGAGATATTTGCAACCTATGTCTATAAATAGCAACCCATAACCTGCAGAAAAGGGACTTTTGGCTCTTCTATGTCCAGACTCTGCCGAAATCACTGTTGTACTCGAATTCTACCGTTGTAAAACGTTTTAATTAGCAAGCAAAAATCAATAAAGTCAATCATTTCATAGTGGACGTAGGCCATACACCGAACCACTCTAAATCTTTGTGTTTCTATGCGTTTTCCCTGCTTATTTTTGGTGTGTTTGTTAGATCTGCCCCTTTTTTCATTTATATTATTCATTTTATCTCTTCAAACACATCCGAAGGGTGTTGTGCCCAATTTTGGTGCAAACACATTGGTGCTTTCACTGAGAAAATCCAGTTTTTCTCCGGCTCATTGGATCTACTATCGATACCAGATTGCATAAATCTAAGAAGAAGATCCAGATTTCCAAGTTTAAAGTTCTTCCATCCTATTCAGATTTGCATCAATTCTAGGAA
The DNA here is from genome assembly GCA_030737815.1 of Allium fistulosum. Classification (NCBI taxonomy): domain Eukaryota; kingdom Viridiplantae; phylum Streptophyta; class Magnoliopsida; order Asparagales; family Amaryllidaceae; genus Allium; species Allium fistulosum. The sequence continues at coordinate 17,145,547 of JASFAW010000014.1, forward strand.
AGAGCTTCGCTATCCATCATGGTTAACACTAAGACCACTTCAACTGCTGCAGATCTAGAAGGACGGGATAGACAGAACTCCGTACAACTACCTCCTACCGATCAGAATGTTGTCGGATCATCAGATCTGCAAGGCCTTGTCACCAGGGAATAATTTCAATTGCTAATGCATGAGCTTACTCAAAGCCTCCAACAGCTTACTCAGCAACAGCGTGCCAATGCAGAACTGACCAATCAACTAAACCGTTAAAGACGAAGGAGATCCAGGAGGGATCAGGCTTCATATTCATCCACAAAAAGTTCAACCTCTTCTGACTTTAATCATAGATCTACACGCCCACGGCTGGACGGAAGTTACACACAAGCCACTGGGCATCATCACACATTGAATCTTGGGCAACCGAGAGTTAGCCCGTCAACCAGCCATCAGACTGGACCCTCCTCTCGAGGGGGTGCTACCCCATATTATATTATCGACAACTGCACTACTACCACTGCTACTGAATTAGGAGCTGATGCTCGGAACCGAACGGATCTGACCCACCGCCAACACAACCATACTCCTGAACCTTACATCCCAGAAGACCTAGAACCAAGGAGGCGAGACATGGACCATTGACAGTGACCGGCCCCTCCTCGCATTGTGGAACCCGACCACACCTTGGCCCAACATGCTCAAAATGTCCGGACGCCAGACATCCCGACGATGATCCGTCAAATGATCCGTGAAAGTCAGGGTCTTACTAATGACGACCAGGGAATCTCCCGGAGTCATACCCCTTTTACTGATGAGATACTCTATGCTGAACCACCTCGGCGATTCAGGATGCCGACTTTACTCGTTTAAGAAGGGAGCTCTAATCCTAATCAACATATCTTGAAGTATGAATGGTTAATGAATGCAACACGAGCTGATGATACATTTAAGTGCCGAAGTTTCCCGATCTTTCTGGGGGGCATAGCAACTATGTGGTTCACTCGTTTACCAGCTCGATCTATCTCATGTTTTGATCAATTGGCGACAAAGTTTGTTGAGCAATTTCGCATGCATGTCGCAAGGCCGAAAGATGTTAATACTTTGTCTAGTGTCACTCAAGCTCCTAGAGAGACGCTTAGACATTATTCGGAGATATTTCATGCTACATGTGCTGAAATTAGTAACCCCAATGATAATTCAATTCTGATGGCACTAACTAAGGGGATTGACCCCGATTCTGAATTCGGCAACTGGTTGGCCGGAAAACCCCCTGCGTCATTGGACCATTTCTATTCCAAGGCAGCCCAATTCTTGAGAAGGGAGGATGCGAAACAGTCTAAGAAGAAGGATGATGCAGGGCCTAGTGTGGAAGGAATCCAGAGCAATGTTGCTTTTAAACAAACCGAAGAGAGTTCTGGAAAGGTGCAATTGAACATACAGAATAAACAGAATCAACAGAAAGGCAATGGAGATCAAAACAGGAAACGGGATCAGAATCATGGGCCACGACGTAGGGCTCCTATGTTTGACAATTATACCCCTTTGAATATGTCGTTGGAGAATGTGTATTTGCAGACCTGCAATACTTTTCAGTATAAGAAACCTGCTCTAAAACAATCATCGAAAAAACAGATCCATATAGGGAAGTTTTGTAGATTCCACGAGAGCTATGGCCATAACACGAATGAGTGTCATCATTTACAAGACCTCATTAAAAAGTTGATACGTGAGAGAAAGTTAGAGCAATTTGTGCGGGCGCCGCATTCAGGAGGTGCGGGCCCATCAAATCAGAACCATGTGCCAAATCAGGCAAGATAGGAGGAACCCGCTCATACTGGCGGGAGGTTGGTGATAAATACTGTTAGCGGTGGTCCACATCCAGCAGATCAGAGCTGGAGGGAAATGGAGTCGTATGCCAGCTTTATCAGGCATGCGGGCTTTGAATGTTGTAGTAATTCGGAAGATGGGGCTCCGGCCAAGCAATAGAAAACAATGACAGACGACATCGTATTTCTAGATCGAGATGCCGACAGGGTCGAAGCCCCTACTATTGATCCACTTGTCATATCAGCTCAGGTAGGTCCTGCTTGGATGAAGAGGATCTTAATAGACAGTGGAAGCTCAGTGAACATACTGTTCAAGCAAGCCTATGACCAGATGAAAATGGAAACAAAGGATTTGAAGCCTTGTCAATCCCGTATTCATGGCTTCAATGGGAGCACAACCATACCCACTGGAGTAGTTGAATTGCCAGTGGAGTTGGGAATTAGAGAACGCCGGAGAGTCCGGATATTACAGTTTATTGTATTGGACATAGCCTCGCCATACAATGCTTTCTTGGGCTGACCGGCCCTAGCTGAATTTAGGGCAGCTATTGCCCCTTGGTGTCTTACTTTAAAACTCCGTACCGACAATGGAGTCGGAGTTGTTCAGGGAGGCTAGGCTACTGGACGAGCCTGTTATGTTGTTGAGCTGCGAGAGATGCAACGAAAAGAAAAAGGAAAGGGTGTAGAGGAATCTCTCTGCGTCCGCTTTGCCGAGAATTGACAATTGGCGCTTGGGCCCAGGCCTGGGCACCCCAACCAATTCCCCAGGGATCTCGACCCGAGAGATACTGAAAGTGAAGACGAGAGTAAAGATAATCAAGCTTCCCCGACCGAACTGACAATCGATGTTCCGATCGACGATAATGACGATTCGAAAATGATAAAGATTGGGTCTCAGCTAAGCCAACAAATGCAAGAGGAATTGGTTGAATTTCACCGGGTAAACCTCGATGTGTTTGCTTGGACATACTCTGACATGTGTGGGATCTCGTCGGACATTCCGAGCCACACATTGAATATTGACCCGCAGCATACCCCGGTAAGGCAAAAAAGGCATGGTATGGATCCAGAGAGATCTGCCACCCTTAAAGAAGTGGTAGAAAAGCTCAAATCGAACGGGTTTATCTGAGATGCATTATATCCGGAATGGGTGTCAAATCATGTACTTGTCTGAAAGCCAAACGGGAAATGGAGAACATGCATTGATTACTTAGACTTGAATAAAGCTTGCCCTAAAGATAGTTTTCCACTTCCTCGGATCGATCAGCTCGTAGACTCAACAGCTGGACATGAGCTCTTATCCTTCATGGATGCGTATTTCGGCTACAATCAAATACCTATGCACTTGCCCGACCAGGAGCATACCAGCTTTATAATCAATATGAGAATTTAGTGCTATAAAGTTATGCCTTTCGGACTCAAGAATGCTGGGGCAACTTACCAACGGTTAGTTAATCGAATGTTCGCTAACCATATCAGAATAACCATGGAGGTATATGTGGACGACATGCTCATGAAGTTGCGATTCTCCACTGATCATATCAAAGACCTGGAGTCAATGTTTAGCATCCTCCAAGAATATAGAATGAAGCTCAACCCGTTGAAATGTCACTTTGGGGTCGCATCCAAAAAATTTCTTGGGTTTATCGTCAACGCTCGAGGAATCGAAGCAAATCCTGAAAAAATCTGGGCAATCAGAAAGCTTGAGACCCCAAGAACTATAAAGCAAGTCCATAGCCTCAACGGGAAAGTAGCAGCATTGAGCAGGTTCATCTCAAAATCCACTGACAAATGTATTCCCTTCTTCGACCTGATCAGAAAAGGGAAACGAAACTTTGAATGGACTACGGAATGTGAGGGCGCATTCCGAGAACTAGTTCAACATATTTCTATACCACCTATTCTATCGAAGCCAATTGATCATGAGAGATTATACATCTACTTGGCGGTGTCAGAAAACGCGATTACTGCTGCCCTAATTCGGGAGGAAGACTGAATACAACGGCCAGTATATTACATTAGCAAACTACTGACCGGGCCAGAGAGAAATTATCCGAAATTGGAAAAGTTGGCTTATTGTCTTACAATTGCCTCAAGGAAGCTCCGTCCATATTTTTAAGCTCATACTATCACCGTCTACACCGACCAGCCGTTACGACAGGTCCTTACGCGGCCTGAGACGTCTCGTAGGTTACTTAAGTGGAATATCAAGCTAAGCCTGTTTGACATCACTTACACTCCAAGGCGAGCTATCCAAGGACAAGACCTGGCATATTTCATAGCTGAATTCACTATCCCGGAGGACATGCCCGAAACTAGTGAATCTCCCAAGTATATCTGGAAATTGCATACTGATGTTACATTAAATGACCATTTCTCAGGCGCCGGAGTCATACTTGAAACCCCAGAAGGCCGATCTATATGATATGCTTTAAAGTTCAATTTTCGTGCAACTAACAACGAAGCTGAATATGAAGCCTTACTGGCTGGATTGAAACTTGCCAGAGATTTAAGAATCATTGCTGTAGAAATTTATTGTGATTCGCAATTAGTCGTGTGTCAAGTTCGGGGGGAGTACCATGCCAAAGATCGAAGACTGGCTACTTACCTCGCCCAGGTTCAAGAGATATTGAATCAGTTTTATTATTATGCCTTTTATTACATACCCCGAGAGTGCAATCAGAAAGCCAATTCGTTAGCGAAGTTAACCAGTAAAGGTGAGGCACAACAAATGGGACTAATTCCCGTGGAGACATTATCTTCCCCGAGCATCGGTCAGATGGAAACATATAAGGTATTTGAGGTCATTCCCGATAAGGAGTCATGGATGACCCCATTCAGAAATTATCTCGAGCATGGGACCTTGCCAGAGCGCAGGAGTTAAAGGAGACAAGTTCTTCGAAAAGCTTCGCGGTTCACCATCCAGAATGGAGTTATGTATAGAAGAGGATACTCTATTCCTTTGCTCCGATGTGTCGCTCACAATGAGATCAAACGAGTATTGCATGATGTACACGAAGGAGAATGTGGTGATCACACCGGGGGGCAAGCTCTTGCCAAGAAAGTGCTCTGATATGGATACTATTGGCCAACTGTAAATCGTGATACATTGGATTACGCCAAGAAATGTGACAGATGTCAGAAACACGCTCGGATTCCCAGAGCCCCGCCTACCAAAATAAGCCAGATGGTTAATCCATGGCCGTTTGTAGTATGTGGCATTGACATTATTGGCTCTCTACCTCTGGCCAAAGGTGGTGCGAAGTACGCCATCATTGCAGTTGATTACTTTACCAAGTGGGCGGAAGCTGAGCCCCTTGCTACCATCACAACGAAAAAGTGATCAACTTTGTTGTACACAACATTATCTGTTGATTTGGTCTCCCACACACCATCATCACTAATAACGGAACCCATTTCGACAGTGTTGAATTTAATAATTTCTGTCAACGGTTTCACATCCAAAAGAAGTTCTCCGCAGTTGCACACCCTCAAGCGAAAGGACAGATTGAAGCTGTTAATAAAGTTATAATGTCTATTATGAAGAAACGATTGGAAAAGGCCGGGGGCAAATGGGTCGATGAACTTCCTATGGCTTTATGGGATTATTAGACAACCCATAAATCCGCAACCGGCCACACTCCATTTTCTCTTTCCTACGGTTCATAAGCCGTTATTCCATTCGAGATGGAAGCACATTCTCATCGCGTGACCTATTATGATCCGAAGACAAATGCTATATTACTTGACGAATCCCTGGATTTGTTGGATGAGAAACAAGAAGAGGCTGATTTGAGAGCAACCACATATAGAAGTCGAGTCGCCCGATTGTACAATGCCAAGGTCCGACCACAAACCTTTGAACTCGGCAATCTCGTCCTCAAGAGAATTTATCCGGTTCCTTTACATATGAAGCCAACATGGGAAGGGTCGTATGTTATCAAATGAAAGCTCGAGGATAGCACATTTAAACTATCGACTATTGACGGTCTCCCTCTGCCGATAGCCTGGAACAACGAGAGTCTTCGTCGCTACTACACATAACAGGCTCTGTTTATTTATTCAGTCTATTTTTCATTTGTAATTTGTTTATGCATTTCAAAATTTGAATTTTGTAATAAGGCAACTGATTTTTCCATATTTTCTTATTTCAGTAATAAAATGCAATCTCTTCGAGCCAGAGCTGTGATTAACTTGAAATGCTTTGACCATCACTATGCACGGAGAGCTAAGTTCCACCATACGGTGGAATTTATTCAAATAGGGAGTGGCTGTGATACGATCGGTCACTCACTAAGTGAAACCCGAGCTCGGGGACAAGCCATCACACTGAAGCCAAAAAGGATTGATACACAACAATCCTTTAACTAACTCCAGATTCCCAGAGTGCGAACTGGAGTATAAACCTATAAATGCGGTTTCGAAGAGGGTGGATCCATCCACCTAACGACTTCGTTCATATTTAACCAAGTTTTAGGAGGATGGATCCATCCATCTAACGACCTCGCTTGTTAACTCAAGGTGGATGTGACCCGACCATCCACGATCCTGATAGATTCATCGTTCCCGGAGTGCGAATGAAATCCTAAAGCCTAAACAGATGTGACTAGCCACTTATCGGCCAACTCCAGATTCCCAGAGTGCAAGCTAGAGTATAAACATAAATGCCAGACAAGTAAAATTGACTACCCATCGAATTACTCCAAATTCCCAAAGTGTGAACTGGAGTATAAACATCGAATAACTCTAAATACCAAGAGTCCGGATTGTGGTATAAACGCTAGTTGGGTGTAACTGACCACTCACGAACCAGTCTAAGTCCCCTTAGTGTGAACGAAGTTCTGAGATATCGAACTAGCGTGACTGACCACCCATAAAATAACTTAAGTCCCCGAAGCGTGGACGGATCTCAAAACCTTGTGCGAGTGTGATAGACCACCGATCTAAAAGCGCAATCCCCAGAGTGTGGATGCAATCGCCAATAGATGAGCGAATGTGATTTGACCACTAGAACTTGTCTTGTTTCAGTTTTACTTCAAAGAAGTTTAGCTCAATGCATCAAAAACAATCAACGACTGTTAACCAACCTTTTCAATTTCTCCTCGGAACTGGGGGCAGAATGTAAGTGTCAACCACTGATTGGGGCAGTGCAATATCAGAGTTCGACTTAGCGCCCGATCGCGACCTGAAACCGTGACTCCGATACTTAGCAACTAAACCCGGGTCTGATTTAAAGACTAAAACTCCACAAGTATGTTGAATGAAGGTTCGAATGCTGGAGCACTTTAACAAATGAACACAAATCGAGCTAGAAGCAAAATGAAATTTTATTTCAACTATACTTCGAAAAAGAAGGATAAGTACAAAATTGTTCCAAAGATCCAACTAGCAGGGGCCGAACCCGCATCTATACACGGCCTACAAAAAGAAAGCAAAAGTAGATTCCTATCTATCTAGTAAAAAATGAGCCGAATAGACATATCTAATCTTTCTTTTTTCTCGGTTTCTTCTTCGGCGTTGACCCGCTGGATTTGCCGCTTGGTTTCCTCTTCGAACCCTTGCCTTTTGGCGGTGGATCTCCAGTTGGGGGCATTATATCAACTTCCTCCTCCGAACTCAAGTGAATAGGAATGCTTCCCAAAGGCAGAGTCGGAGGGATATGATCAATGTTAGCAGGCGGAGGAGTCACATTTGTGTCAACGACCGTTCCACCCGGGGATATCATCCGCAAAGGGGCTGGGCCAGGTCCCGCCATTCCGCCTCCAAAGCCACTGCCCCGCGCAGCTGCTTCCATCTCGGTGTTAATTTCAGCCATTATTTCTTCTTCGTGAATTGTTTGAGCTTCGTTGGGGACGCTAGCAGTTGGGCCCGCAGAGCTAGTCATAGGTGCGCTCCCACTCTTGACAAACGGCAGATCAGCAAAGGGGTCACTGTGATGACCGAGAAGTTCCTCCATCATCCGTTCATCGAAGATAAGTGTGCTCCCATGTACCTCATCCGTAGGCGCAGTAGCCGTTGTCGTGGTCGCTTCAGTTATGATAGCCTCCTGCTCATGATGTAACTCTTGGGTTGCTGGAGGCATGGCAGATGAAGCTCCTGTCACTGAATAGAGACAAATAATAAGAGTTAGAGATTAATCCAATCAACATTTCCAGCTTTGGGTGAGCACAAAAGATATTCAGAATACATTCCTCGGTTTGACTTGCAAGCGGAGCTGGAGCAGCTTCCGTGACATGCTCGTGAACTGGAGACAATTGCGGTTGATTGGGATTATATGTAGGAATAGACTGGGAATCAACCGCAGATGTAAACGAAGGCTGAGTTGGCACTGGAATTCAAGAGCTCGCATCGTGGTGCTCAACACTAGAACCTTCTCCAGCCATAGATTGCTGAGTGCTAAGTCTCTCCTTCTCATATACAATCATGATGTCATGGAGAATTTTTCTTTCATCTTCGTTTAGCACCTGATTTTCAAGCTCGAACTCATCGGACGATTCCGCTTGTCGTTCAGCTTTCTCATCCGGCACCAACCGGCCCCAAGCGTTGTACAAATGTGTTGGATAGTTATTAAGCCAGGTCAAATCCCTGTGCTTCAACACTCTAGCGTTCTATGTAATAAGGAGATCTTCAATATCGGCCTCTAACCTGGCCTCTGCAATCATAACTTCAATATCGTTCCCTGTGCTTTAAGCTCGTTATGTTCCTTCAACGCAACATCCCTTTTAGCTGTGACAATAGTATTCCGGTGGCCCATCTCCTCCACTAAAGCAAAATGCGTCTGTCGCATCTTTTCCATGGCCTGATTTGCCTCATCGGCTTTCTTAGTGGCCACTATCTCCGACTTCCTAGAAGATTCAGCATCATTATTAAGCACTTGAATTATGCGGTCCTTTTGAGCGATATCGATTTCTAGCTTCTCGATTACTTTTGCCCGCTCAAAGGCCACCGCTGATGCTTTGCCGGCAGTTTTCATCCATTCTCGATACTGATACCCATAGATAGCTAGCAACTACGCTTCCGCAGTTCATGATCGGATGCACAAAGCTCAACAACACTTGGCATCCGAAGAGATGTCAAACAACTTCTCTAATTCATGACTTGAAGGCAAGAGTATAAATACTCAAAGACTTAACAGGATAGTTTGCCTCTACTTCCCATGCACAAAGTTTGGCATAACATCGACACCTTGCTCGGAGCAGGTAGGACAAAAGGTCTACGTCCGGAGATAAGCTAGACCTTAATTACATCAATCAACGTCCAGAGTTAGGCACGAAGACAAACGTCCCTGATAGATATGTTTAAACCACTACCTTAAGTGATTGGCTTCGACGGGCGCCCAGAGTTTGGCATAGCTAGAGTAAGCATTTCTAAGAAGGATGTCCGGAGAGACATCAAAGACGAGTTACTTCATTTAACATTTGGAGATACGCGCGATCACACTTGAAACATCCTTAAAATAGATGTTGGATTAACCTTCAATGCGATGAGGATTTGACCATGTTCTGGAGTCGAACATAGTAGAGAGGTGGTGGTTTACCCTGTGGTGGATGTCATCGATTCGATTTTTCTTATCTCCAGCCCATGCACTGAGCTAATACTGTGACAACACCAATTTTTTTTCAATTCGGCGGTTTGATCTATGATTTTCATTCATGGATGTTGATAAGATCCTTCCATTTAGCAGCACCTTAGGATGGCATAGCCTTAATATTATTGGCAAGGTTCAAACGAAGAAAGGCTTATGGTGGAAACCTAAGCACCCAGAGATGAGAAAGGGCGTAGGAAGCGACGAAATGCTTCGGGGAGTTGAAAATAAGCATAGATCTGGAGATTCCCAAATAGGTCAACCTTCTGAATTGCTGCTGAATCCATGGGCAGGCAAGGGACAAACTGGCGAATAGAAACATCTTAGTAGCCAAAGGAAAAGAAAGCAAAAGTGATTCCCGTAGTAGGTGTAAGCAAAATGGGAGTAGCCTAAACTGTGAAAACGGGGTTGTGGGAGAACAATACAAGCGTCGTGCTGCTAGGCAAAGCAATGGAGGCTGCACCCTAGATGGCGAGAGTCCAAAAGCCGAAAGCATCACTAGCTTACGCTTTGACCCGATTAGCATGGGCATGTTGAATCCTGTGTGAATCAGCAAGGACAACCTTGCAAGGCAAAATACTCTTGGGTGACCGATAGCGAAGTATTACCGTGAGGGAAAGGTTAAAAAAATCGCCAATGGGGAGTGAAATAGAACATGAAACCGTGAGCTGCCAAGCAGTGAGAAGAGAATGTGATCTCTAACCGAATGAGCTGGTGACTCATATGTAGTGGCTTTGTCAAGGGAACCCATCAAAGCCATAGCGAAAGCGAGTCCTCATGGGCGATTGTCATTGCGTATGGACCCAAACCCGAGTGATCTATCCTTGTCTAGGATAAAGCTTGGGTGAAATGAAGTGGAGGTTCGAACCGACTGATGTTGAAGAATCAGCAGATGAGTTGTGGTTAGGGGTGAAATGCCACTCGAACCCAGAGCTAGTTGGTTCTTCACAAAATGCATTGAGGCGCAACCGTTAACTGGAATCTAAGGGTAAAGCACTTTTACTTGCGGGCCACGAAAGTAGTACCAAATCGAGGCAAACTCTGAATAATAGATATGACCCAAAAATTACAAGGGCCAAGGTCGTCCAGTGAGACAAAGGGGGATAAGCTTTATCGTCGAGAGGGAAACAACCCGGATCACTAGCTAAGGCCCCTAAATGACCGCTCAGTGATAAAGGAGGTAGGGGTTCAGAGATAGCCAGGAGGTTTGCCTAGTAGCAACCACCCTTGAAAGAGTGCGTAATAGCTCACTGGTCGAGCGCTCTTGCACTAAAGATGAACGTGGCTAAGCGATCTGGTGAAGTTGTGGGATGTCAAAATGCATTGTATGGGAGCGTTTTTCTTTAGAGGGAAGCACCCATGCAAGCAGGTATGGATGAAGCGGAAGCGAGAATGTCGGCTTGAGTGATGCAAACATTGTTGAGAATCCAATGCCCCGAAAACCTAAGGGTTCCTCCGCAAGGTTCATCCACGGAGGGTGAGTTAGATATATGTTGTGCTGTATCAACTATTTCCACAGAAGGCAGTGAGATGATATCTTGAGCAGTTGCGTATCTAGGGCCTCTAACGCAAATGGATGCATCTCTAACTCCATGCGGATTACTTCTCAATACAATTTCTTTCAAATTTATTAAAATTTCATGTATCGATTCCTCAATACCTTCTATCGTAGAATATTCATGTGGCACTTTCTCAGATTTAGCACGTGTTACACATGTTCCTTCTACTCCTCAAATTAAAGCCCTTCGCATGGAAATACCTTTGTTATCAGCATGCCCTTTCATCAGTGGGGACAGAATGAAATGACCATAATAAAGACGTGCACTATCTACTCTTGATTCAACACATTTCCACTGTAGTGTTCGGGTGTATCTTGCTATTTCCTGTTAACCAAATTTATGGTCAACACCCTAAAGAATGCAAGTAGGTGGAGTTACTGGAAAATGGTGGAAAGTAGAATCTCTAAGAAGATCAGTAAATGTCTTGTTGATTCTCCAGAGTTACTCCAAATAGTGGGATTGAGCCGATCTAATCTAATGGTTGATAATCTCCGAAATTATCTTTGTATCTATACATGGAAATAAACTTCAACTCTGACCTTTCAATGTGGTCAAAAAACGTCTCGGCACAAGATCAAAGAAACCCTTCGACTTTTCTGAGTTAATGTAAAATGACCATTGATTCAGTTGAACCTTTATAAGATTTCCCACGAAGTTATCTTCTTGATTAGGATGGAATTTCCTTAGTTTGTTCTATATGGAGAGTTGATCTTGGTCCTTGCCGAAAGGTTAGGCAAATAACTGTTTGGGATTCGGAGGGTTACTAAGTTTGTTGGAATATGATAGGTTATGAACCTTATCGAAAGGTTTTATCCACAGCCTTTATGACTTCGGAAGGTGTTTAAGGATGTCGATTCAAATAAATTTCCCCTGTAATTGAAAGGTTTAGGTTGTAGGGTAGAGGCCTCTAAAGGGGTTTAAGGATTGTCAAATAAGGAATATTATTATCTTTGTTGACAAGAACCTTCCGGAGTGACTGAACCTAAAAATAGGAGTTAAGCAAGCAAAGATTTAAGTAAACAGTAAAGTAATTCACAAAGCTTAAGACTTCCCTCTTTATCCAAGAAAAAACTTCAATTTATTAAATTCCCCAAATCAATACCCAATTAGGGTTACAAAGCTGTGATTAAGAAGTCACAAGATTAGAATGAGAGAAAATCGGCCACTAAAACGGGACCCCTTGGGTCTTATTTATAGATGTCGGCGGCTATGCTTTCATCCTCGTGCCTTCGATCGGGTCGAAAGGTTCCCCTTTTACATGCAGTTGCTAACCTTTCGACTTCGTCGAAAGGTTTTACTTTTGCATGCCATCATGGATCCTTGAGCATTGCCGAAGGGTCTACTCTTCTATATGTTTTTAGGGACCTTTTTTTCTTGTCGGAAGGTCTGTCATCTATATGGTATGTGAACCCTTCTACTATGCTGGAGGGTTTCTCTCTTACTTGACTATTGTGAACCCTTCGACTTTGTCAGAGGGTTGCTTTTTTCTTGAATGTTGACGAGAGCCGAGCTTTCCTTGAATGTTGTCGGAAGGTTGTCTTTTATTCTTTGCTGACTTATGAAAGTCGCCTTTATGATAAACCTTTCGACACTGTTGAAAGGTATCCAGTAGGTGTTCCAACCAGCCTGAAAGGCTTATTATGCTTTTGAAAAGGTTGTTATAGAGTTTTGTGCCCTTATCCTGACTTCTTTGCCCTCTTCGGAAGGTAAGAGCTTCTTGAACATTATAGAGTGAAACCCTCCGCCCCCTCCGAAAGGTCTTGAATTGCTTCACATTGTCAACTGCATCCCTTCAACTTCTTTGGAAGGTCTGATCTGAACTCCTTTCCTTTCATCCTTTGCTTAAAGACCTACTGATTTAGGTGGAAGGTTGATTTTTTTAGTAACATTTGCTCCCCCCATACGAAGGGATGCTCTTGACTTTCCAAGACATATTCTTTGAAAGCTGTAAAGTTTCCAACTTCTTTTTCCTGCAAACATAATTACCAAGTACAAGTAAAAGGATTCTCTCAAACCGCTTGGCTTCTTTGAAAACAAAGAGGTCACTTTTTAAATTCAATTTAAAACTTTCTATTAGCTTTCCTCTTCACTCATTTTTCAGGTAGGATTTAAAAATTGTATCTTGTATAGGGTTAAGATTTAGTTAAACTGAATAGGGTAGCCTGGAACTCATTTAGGTATAATTTTGGTAACTTAAAACAACCTTTCCACCCCTTCGAGGGAGATTAAGGTGACAATTATGGATTTACCCCCCCCCCTTTGAACCTTTCGACAAAATCAGAAGGTATTCTAATTTCAACTTTACCTTATTATCGGAAGGTCTAAATAATTTAGTGGTTACCCTTCAACAACAAGCTCTCGTCGAGGTCAAAGAGTTCCAAACCTTTCGATTCCTTTCTGTATAGCAAAACATCATACAACAAAGTACCAAACAACCAAACACATTTTCAGTCGCACAACATCACTTCAGAAATTTAACTAAACTAACATACTAAACTATTTACTTTTATATTGTTTCATGTTAAATAATTTGTCAGTATATACATATTCAAAATGACACTACCATCCTAGGACTAAACACCGAAGACGATTAGCAAAAGCGGTAAGATGATGTCCCCCCTCCCCTTTATAGCTCATTCGGAAAAGGTGGCAGGTCTGGAGCTAAATTGACTGCGTTGATGACGATGGGTTCAACCCAAATTGGCTTATAAAGTGAATATGTTATCAGCGCAAGGTCCTCTCTGGAAGCGTTCTAGATGGCTAAATCCATCCAAAACATATTTGTAACCAAATCATAAAGCATGGAGTATGTTGTTATTATGTGAGGATTAAAGAGATTAGGTTGTAGATGAATCGTGTTGCTGGACTGTGCACTATTTAGTTCCTCTGCTTCTTGCGGTTGGTTCAATAATCCTAATGCATAGCAGCAGCAACAATGCGGCGGTTCAGCACCAGCTAAATCAGGGTGAACTTTGTGGAGGTTACAGGCTGCCATTGAGGATTGTTGCTCTTTTTTGTAGAAATAAATGTTTATATAATAATAATTAGAAGAGAAAGGGGAGAAGACGAATGGATTTTAACCGAGATTTTGGTGGGAAAATTAAGACATTCTCTCTCGTATTTCTAGAGATTGTCATTAAATGCTTTTGTCATTTTGTATAATTATAATTTCTGTTTTGATTTGAAAGCAAACGGTGGCTAAGAATTATCTAGTGAGGTTTTGCATAAGACAGCTTTGGTATGACGCTTCTTCAAAAAGAACGGTGAATTCCCAACCCTTCTCTGGATTGATAGGTAGAGAGAGACATTTTGACTAATTCTGTATAAAGTGTATTTTTGACACTCAGCCATGGAACTATTATATTCAGGTGAATTTCAGTGGGAGTTTACGTAAGTGTTTCTATATTTATGTAAATTAGGACCTGGCCTAAATCCTGGGGCATGTTGTAATTTGCTTTAAATCAGATTGATTTCTCAAAAAAAATCCCTTAAACAGTTCAAGCGTTATAGGTATAAATTTATTTTCAAATTTTTTTCTAAGTCCATTTCGTATGAACTAGGGGAGTGATCACAAATAGGTAACAAACAATTGTATTGTGAATATACGTTTCTCTTTACATATTTTACGTTTAGCTTGCCCGTACTATGTTATTTTAGACTATCTGTTTCCTAGATCGTGTCGTCCCAAGAAACCAACTAAGCCAATATGCTATATAGAGGAAGGCTTTCTTCAAAATGACTCGATATTGAAGATCTTGTGGTTAAGGATTGTTTATATATAGAATACCCTCTCTTCTCATTCGGCTTCCTCGGAGAGTAGAAGGAAAATTTCTTCTAAAAGAAATTAGAATATTTTATTCAACATTGATTAGTGGATACATTATGATAACCTTCTAGCCGGGAAATGGAACTATAGTAGATGTACACTAGTTATCATTCTGAATGGGGTAATCGTATCTTATTAGCAACAACGGGTCTCAACAAGAAAAACACTTTAATAGGTCTTCTTATTGTTGACATAAAAATATTTGATTTTCTGTTTTGTTTGTTCATATAGGAGATTCGAGCAAGATTATTTTTACTTTTCGAAGCTCTTGTTTTAGAATTTGTAATGATCAAGGATAGGTTAAGAGTGGAGCTCAAACAAAGTTAATTTCACAAAGACTCTTATTTCTAAGCTCTCTGATAACCTTGTTGCAAAGGAGTAGAAAAAGGTATTTCTTTCAATGCTACATTATTCAAGAATTCTTCAAAGAAATTGAGAACTTAAAGTAAAGACTTTAAGGAAGGGAACTGAGATACTTAAGTTTTTAAGCATTCCATTGGTGGAGATACTTATATCAATCTTGACTTGGGATGACCAAATTTTATGAGAAGATAGATGACTTGGAAATAAAGTTGAAAGGTAGTCAAGCACTATGCAAATCTTTGGAATCCATATTTGTGAACTCAATTTTGAATGCTGATATAATTTCTATGGTTTTTGCAAGAACGGTTGATCAAGTCACAAGAATCTTAATATATATAGGATATATTTTCCATACCTTAGTAATGCTATGTAGCATGATGCAATGCAATATTAATAATATTGTAAATACTGCCTGTTTTGTTGCTTTTGTTTGCACCTTATTTGTCTTTTTATTTGGACGTGTCTCCTGAAGACTGAGGCACTTCTCGACTTTCCATCTTAGTTCATGATTCCTCTCTTGATGAAGTGAATCCAGATTTTTTCGTCATTCCGACTTTTCTAAGAAATATGTAGCAAACAGTATCCTTAATTGTTATATCGGAATTGACATATTAATCTAACATATCATTTGTCTGGATGAGCAAATCATTTTGCCAATTTTATGAAAAGAAATTCATTTAAAATGTTTGGATCTCATCTTTATCCATGATGAGGGATGATTGTAGATTTAGCTCCTTCCACTTGTTTGGAATGCCTAAAATTAGTTAGTAATAAGCTGCACATAGCTATCAAAATTTAACATTTACTCAATAAAGAACCTGATGGAACATCAATGTCTGAAATTTTGATATCGTAGTTCTCTGATCCATTCCTCGTTGTTAAGGGAATCTGAGAATAAAAAGTCTAAAGTTCTCATTCGGAGATTCTTTTAGCAGCAATCTTCTTTTTATAGCATTCTTTGACTTGGGTCAAATTACTTGAGATGAATATAAGTCCAAATATTTTGTACCCAGGTTAGGGTTTTCAATAAACTTTAGTCTTGTTATACAAATTTTTGGTATTAATGATGGAGTTTTACGAGGTATCGCCGGACCCAGATTCAGGTATTAGAAAATATTAAGATAATTCAAAAGTCACTTTTCGATGCCTTCTGACAATAACTGATAAAGAGTTAGAATGCCGCTTTTAGCAAAAAGGAACATAAGAATATCGAAATGCCTTTCCTTGGTAATAAGCAATAAAAACCCAATTCATCATTTCCGATAATAGACGACGTGAAGATAGAAATCCATATCTGCTGATAGGATACCGAAATCATTAATTTGGAATTAATAGTAAAAGTTCGAAAAGCTGTATGTGGTAACTAAGTAATAGAGGTCCAAAATACCCGATCTGGCATTGTTAGTTAGTAGAAGACCAGAAATCCAAACCAGTATTAAGTATCAGAAGACCAGAAAACCAATCTTGGAATTGGGCAATAGAAGATCAGGATACCATATTTGGAAGTTAATAATAAAGGATCAGGGAATTAGCCTGGCAATGGGTAATAAAAGACCGGAATACCATTCCTGGCAATAAGTTACAGAAGACCAGAATGCCATTTTCGGAATATCATTTCTGGTAATAGAAGTCCAGAGTAACATTAATAATGGGAGACCAAAATACATTTCTGGTAATTAATAATAGAAGTCCAGAATACCATTTCTGGTAATAAGTAATAGAAGACCAGAATATCACTTCTAGTAGATGCTCATGAAGAGAAGTCGGAGAATTCTTTCTGATTCTTTTTGTCGAATGCCCTATCTTTAGGTTTTGACAATATTATGCATGCTTTTTCTTTCTCGGGCCCGAGTTTTCTTTGTCCATTTGTTATTTTTTTGGCCTATTTCAGGCTGGGACTCTTCAATTCAATTTTGTTCTTATTTAAGTAGAGCCCATTTCAGGCTGTTTGTCATTTTAGACATTGCCGATCTTTTGGCGGTTGTGATTTTAGGCGATGCCGATTTCTGGCGATGCCTATTTCAGGCATGGACTTTCTTAGTCCGCCGGACATTTCATCCGGGTTTCCGATGCGCTCAGCTAGCTTATGCTAAAGCAGGACCCGAGGACTTACCCAACCTCCCTCGAGGAGGTGCCTTAACCTGGCCATATCGTGACGTGGTTAACGACTTGTTCGGTACCTTGGCCAGGCCATAACGTGGCGGGACGTGAATAAGGGCTTCCTCTACTTTAACCTGGCCATTTCTGACTTTGGCGCGGATAAAGGCTTACTCCCTCCCTCCAAGAGGTGCCTTGACCTGGCCATCTTGGCGCAACCAAGGGCTTTCTACCATTATTGGTAGCCTACCATTTTAGGTAGTCTACCATTTTAGGTAGTCCAAGTTTAAGGAGAGTTTTACTCCAGACCCTGTAGACTTCTTATTTTGTGAATAGAGTATTTATTCCATAATTTGTTCAATTCCTTACAATTGCTTCAGTTTTCCTTGTCTTAGAAAGTGTAGGATCATTTCACCGAGAACCTTACATTGGTTTATATCATGTCCATTTATGAGATGAAAGTTGCAATATGATCCCTTAGATCTTCTTTCAAACCCTAGCTTCTTCTTTTTTGTAGGCCAATAATGCAGTTCTTCTTTGGTTTTGATATAAATGTCTTCGATTGATGTGGTAAGGTTATATTCTCCAAGAAGTCTTGACTTTTGAGCCGTCTTTGATTAGCGTCTAATTCTTTTGTAGCTAGGTTTAAATACTTCTTCTTGAGGAGTAGGCTTCCTTTTCATTGCCCGTTGATCTTCTTTCAAGATTCCTTCTTTAAATCTTAAGGTTTCGGTTGGAAATTCCTTGGTAATATTTATACTTCCACTGGGTATTTCTTTTATCATCCTTAATTCTTCAACTGCGGATTTTTCCAGGTGTCCATAGTTTTCCCTTGAATGGAAAGCCTTATTTATTATCTTAATCCATTTGTACGTGAAACTATCATAGTCCTTTATTATCACTTTTTCAAAGATAGTTCCCTGGAAATATGACTGAATAGTTCTTCTCATTCGGTTAAAAATGTTGTCACTTCCACTTATTCTTTTTCCAAGTGCAAAAATTGGGGTCGGTCCCACATGAAAGGGGTTCAAGCTCTATTTCTCAGGTTCATAAGATTCTTCCTTGTTTTTGTTTATAATCTTTAAGGCTTCAAGCCTTAATCTTTGTTTCTCATCCTGTTTGGAGTCTTTGATATTTACGTAGGAATGCCTTGTCAAGTATGGTTCGGAAGACCCTTGTTCAGACCTCTTAAATATTTTGACCATGATCAAACCAAAATAATTGAATTTATTGTGGAATAGGTCCAATGGGAATCAGGGAATTGTAGTGTTAGGGAATTAACCACAAGGTCGGAGGTTCGAGCACTCCTTCCAGCGCCAAAAATGTTAACCAAATTTATGGTCAACACCCTAAAGAACCCAAGTAGGTGGAGTTACTAGAAAATGGTGGAAAGTAGAATCTCTAAGAAGACCAGTAAATGTCTTGTTGATACTCCAGAGTTACTCCAAACGGTGGGATTGAGACGATCTATATCGAAGGGTTGATAATCTCCAAAATTATCTTTGTATCTTTACATGGAAATAAACTTCGACTCTGACCTTTCAACGTGGTCAAAAAAGGTCTCGTCACAAGATCAAAGAAACCCTTCGACTTTTCTGAGTTAATGTAAAATTACCACTGATTTAGTTGAACCTTTATAAGATTTCCCATGAAAGTTATCTTCTTGATTAGGATGGAATTTCCTTAGTTTGTTCTATATGGAGAGTTGATCATGGTCCTTGCCGAAAGTTTAGGAAAATAACCATTTGGGATTCAAAGAGTTACTAAGGTTTTCGGAATATGATAGGTTATGAACCTTATCGAAAGGTTTTATCCACAGCCTTTATGACTTCGGAAGGTTTTTAAGGATTTCGATTCAAATAAATTTCCCCTGTAATCGAAAGGTTTAGGTTGCAGGGTAGAGGCCTCTGAAGCAGTGTAAGGATTGTCCAATAAGGAATATTATTATCTTTGTCGACAAGAACCTTCCGGAGTGACTGAACCTGAAATAGGAGTTGAGCCAACAAAGATTTAAGTAAACATCAAAGTAATTCACAAAGCTTAAGACTTCCCTCTTTATCCAAGAAAAGACTTCACTTTATTAAATTCCCCAAATCAATACCCAATTAGGGTTACAAGCTGTGAATAAGAAGTTACAAGATTAGATTGAGAGAAAATCCACCCCTAAAATGGGACCCCTTAGGTCTTATTTATAGATGCTGAGGGCTATGCTTTCGTCCTCGTGCCTTCGATCAGGTCGAAGGGTTCCCCTTTTATATGTTGTTGCCAACCTTTCGACTTTGTCGAAAGGTTTTCCTTTCACATGCCATCGTGGATCCTTGAGATTTGCCGAAGGGTCTACTCGTATATTTTCTTTTAGGGACCTTTTGTCCTTGTCGGAAGGTCTGTCATCTATATGGTATGTGAACCCTTCGGCTGTGCCGGAGGGTTTCTCTCCTACCTGACTATTGTAAACCCTTCGACTTTGTTGGAGGGTTGCTATTTACTTGAATGTTGACGAAAGCCGAGCTTTCCTTGAATGTTGTTGGAAGGTTGTCTTTTATTCTTTGCTCACTTATGAATGTCACCTTTATCATAAACCTTTCGACATCGTCGAAAGGTATCTAGTAAGTGTTCCAACCAGCCTGAAAGACTTATTATGTTTTCGAAAAGGTTGTTATACAGTCGTATGCCCTTGTCCTAACTTTTTGCCCTCTTCGGAAGGTAAGAGCTTCTTGAATACTGTAGAGTGAAACCCTCAGCTCCCTCCGAAAGGTCTTGAATTGCTTCACATTGTCGACTGCATCCCTTGACTTCTACGGAAGGTTCAATCTGAACTCCTTTCCTTTCGTCCTTTGCTTAAACACCTTCTGATTTAGGCAGAAGGTGGATTTTTTGAGTCAAACCATACTAGTATTATTATTTTATTAGATCATTGAATCATTTATTTCTCTTGAAACCCATTTAATTCTTTATTTCACGCGCGTCTTTTTTTGCGAGTTCTATATCTCTGTATGGATATATGCCTTGGCAATCATTCTTTTCCCACAAGAGATGGAGCAAATAGTAACTTAGTTCGATGAAGATAATGAGAATGGACTGCAAATACATTGAATGCAAAGTGCATTTCTCGAATACTTAGAAAAATTCACACAAGACTTGAACAAAATAAAAAACTTTAGTATTCATAACCAAAATAAGACTTGGAAGAAAAAGTACAAGTATTATTGATAACTAGACTGAAAGAAAAATTATGGGTCGAACTCGCACAAAACAAGACTAAAAGAAAAGGCTGGTTCGTAATGTTATACAACCAAAAGCACAAAGGAGATGGATGATCATTTCATGATCCTCTTCTTATTCTCTTTCTTCTCTATAGAAGATGGCATGTTGGATCCCTCTAGTTTTTTCCTTGTTCTTCCTCTACATTCTTTGCCCTTCGAAGGCGAGCTGACCAACGAGGCATTCGACATGCATTGAGTACTTCCGATTAAAGGTTGCATGACCGAAGCAAAAATGGTCTCGCCAGGCCAAGCCATTGACAGAGGAGGAGGAAAAAATTAGTCGACTCTTATTTTATCTCTACAGCTAGCCTAAGATGTTGTTTAACAAGTTTTATCATTGAAAGCCGATAACATCCCCCATCTAGTGGCCCTAAACTAAGCACTACAGATGTTGAGGTCATATATAGTATTAGCTTTCGGTGACTAAATATGGCTATGTTAATGGTATCAATAATATCAGATGCACTTGAATATGAAACAAAACACAGATTTCAAAACCACAATTACTTCATTACATTTCAAAATCAAATTGTTTCATGTTCACGACACATAACCCCAAATCGTTTCCCAAGCACAGATTAAATATAATTATTACGAATTACGCCAAGAGCGGTATATGAAAATATCCCCTTGGTTTATCAGAGTCATATGGTCATAATAGACCTAATACAAAACAAACAGCAGAAAATCCATCATAACATAACAAAAACAGCAAATCCTAAGTAGCTATCTGTTGCCCCCTACATGCGACCGATAGCTTATTCATCAATATTCTAAAACCTGAAAAAGGACCTTAACCCCTTAACCTACTCAAATCAATTTTGAGCATTCGAGAGTTTAAAAGGAAAATATAAACTTCGAGTCAGACATAAAGCCTAGTGTGAATAATATTATACATCCCAAAATAATTATGTTAAGTGATACCACGCCGCTTAGCGGAACGGCTTTCCCCTCACTAACATCCTTTAAAATATATCTTTGCAAAACCTTTCATAAAACCATATACTATGCTCCTGCATCACAATGGTTAAATACTGTAAAGTAATCATTATGTAAACATACATAAATATCAGGTAATAATGAATTATCTATTCAAACACACAAGTTTTGTTTGGAAAATTTTAACCTTTAGCTGACTCGGGCCAACCAGACAATATAATTAAAATTAACCTAACACCTGTTAGATATTCATCTTCTAGATTATCTATCCTTAACTATATGTTAAACATTTCCCATCAGGATGGTCTGTCCTTAACTTAATCATCTCCCAGGTCTTCCCGACCCTAATTGGATTTTGGGCTCACCAATAACCTATCTGTATACAAACATATATTCCGTTCGGTGTGTAATCATAATTTTAGTCTACCTATGACAAAGCCCTATTCACTAGAATTTTGGATAACAATCGGCTTGGACTATTAGCTAATGTATAGGGCGCGACCCCATACTAGTCCCATCTGGTTTTCTAATATCTGAGTCATTTACACATAAGGATCCCCTCCCATAATTTTCCTTGAAAACATTTTCAAAATGATTTAAATCTTTAAATCAAACTTAAACAAGGAAAAGTATATAATCTTTATACTTTACTCAAAATCATATCACCATGTCATATATATATATCCTTTACTTCAAATTTAGTTGGTGAAAATATTTAACCATTTGAAAGAACCTCGTTCTAAACTTTTGAAATCATTTCTTTCAAAATCAAACATTAAACCTTTCGAAATCATTCCTCAAACCATTCAAATCCATTGAAAAGCAAACCTTACGAAAGCTATGAAACTTTGAACTTCCTTCTTTAAAACCACTTTAAAACATTGCCTTAGAAAAACCTTTGGAAAACCTTCCTTCATAAACCTTTCGAAACCTTTGAACTAAACCCTTCGAAATCATTCATTAAAACCTTTCGAAAACTTACTGGGTTAAATTTAAAACAAGTGGAAACCTTCCTTTAAAAGCATTTGACTATATTGGAAGCAACCTTTCGAAAGCTTTGGAAGAAGTGGCAAGTTTTTAAAGACAAGTAAATCTTTCAAAATCAATCAAGTAAACCTTTCGACTTTGTCGGAAGGTTCAAAACAAAACATTTAAATAAAGCGGCAGTAACCTTTCGACTATGTCAGAAGGTTTAAAATCTCTCTTTTAAATAATTGTACCTGGTCGAAACCAACCAAGTCGAAAGCTCTTGTTCGAAAGCAAAGCAGGTGAAAACTTTTGATTTATAAAACAAACATACTCCAACCTCTTTGGCCATCAACCTTTCGAGTTAGAACCTTTCGACTTTATTCAATTCATTACGCACCAAGATATTTGATACCTTATGCATTAAACTTTGACTTTGTCAAGAGCTAACCTATCGACTGTGACGAAAGGTCTAGGTCAGAAACTCTATTGCCGTATAGGCTGAAACATGGATAAAGTGTGATTTCTTTGTTTTTAACTTTAAAAAGGAAACTTTTCATCTAACCTGCCTTTGTTTGTCAAATTCTCATTGATTAATAAATACTTTTTAGAAATGTGTTGCCACTATTTTAGAATTAAATAATCATTTTATTTTTCAAAATGCCCCTTCTCCTTAGTCAAATATATAAAACTTTTGAGTCTCATACCTTAAACAATTTTATATATCCATCAAAACACTTAGGAAAAATCTAGAAAAATCCCATAAAATCTGTTTTAACATGTTTTCCAACATACAAAAATTTCAAACCCAAATAATTATTATTTCAGCCCCAAATAATTTATAACCTAGTAAACAATTTCCTTTACTAGAAAATTAATATAAAATCCATATTAAATTAGAAAATGATGAAAATCGAAACTCATCTCTAAAATATCATTCCTGATCTATATTTAAATTTTTAAGGCATTTGGATGTCATTGAATAGGGTTTTCATGTCAAACATATCATCAAAGCAAGTATGATCATGTATAATTTCACCAACAACATATATATATATATATATATATATATATATATATATATATAGGTTTAAACATCAAAACATGGCATAAACTTAGCAAAAACATTTCAGATCTAGTCATAAAACCGAAAACAAAAAGAATTTGGGATGTAGTAATTATTCACCTTAGCTTTGAGATTATAGATGTGAGATTTGATGTTGATTATCTCCTTCCTCTTGAATCCTAGCTTTAATCTTCTCTTGAGAATAGAAAATGGTGGCCGACCTTAGTATTTTAGTTTGAATGAAATGAGAATGAAAATGAACGTGAGTGATATTTCCTAAGGGAATATGGTACAAGGCCTTACTATTCCCCATATTTTCTTTCTCATGTCCTAACACATTATCTAATGTTATTTTATTTTAGTTAACACTTAACATGGCACGGTTACCTTTAGCTAATCAAATATCAACCTATTCATCTTCACATTTTTTTAATTTAATTTAACTAATTAAATATCCTAAATAATGTTATAAAAATATGGGGTGTTATAGACTCCCCACCTTAAAGAATTTCGTCCTTGAAATTACGATAAGGTACAAAATCAAACCAATCAAGAATAAAACATACCATAAAACCAATCAGGGTAAGAGTCTCTAATCCTGTTCTCCGTCTCCCAAGTACAGTCTCTAGCATCGTCACTCCATTGAACCTTTACTAGCTTGACTGTCTTGTTACTTAACTTATTCTCATCTCTGGCAATAATCTGAATCAGTTTTCTAACTATAGTCAAATCCAGTTCTACTACTAAATCTTCTAACACTGTAGGTGCTATAGTAGCTACGGGTCTCTAACACATCTCCTAAGATGAGAAACATAGAAAACATCATGGACTCCAGCCAAACTACTCAGTAACTCTACTCTATAAGCGAGTTTCCCGATCCCCTCAACAATGCAAAATGGTCCAACGAATCTAGATGCTAACTTTCTTGACTTTCCAAGTCTAATTACACCCTTCATTGGAGAAACCTTAATAAACAAATATTCTCCGACAGAAAATTCCAAATCTTTCCTTCTTCAATTCGCATAACTTTTCTGCCTAGATTGAGCTTCCTTTATCCTAGCTCTGATCAACTCAATCTTCTCTGCAGCTTCCTTTACCAAATCCGGAACGAGAACCAATCCATCCCCGGTCTCCAACCAACATACGGGAGACTTGCATGGTCTTCCACAAAAAGCTTCAAACGGTGCCATCCCAGTACTAGTCTGATAACTATTGTTATACGAGAACTCGACTAGATAAAGATGGTCCTCCCATGATCCACCGAAATCCAATACACAAGCTCTTAACAAATCCTCCAAGATTTTGTTAACTCTTTCCGTTTGCCCATCGGTCTGTGGATGGTAAGCGGTACTCATGTTGAGCTTGGTTCATAATGCTTCTTGTAGACTCTTCCAGAACTCACTACTAAATAAAGAATCTATATCACTGACAATACTACAAGGAATCCCGTGCAGCCTAACTACATTCTTAATAAATAATTTCACTAAATTAGGTGTCGTTCTAGCTGACTTTACCGGAATAAAATGGGCACTCTTAGTTAGACTATCTATTATGTCTCGTATGCTTTCATTTCCTCTACTAGACCTTGGCAATCCGTCAATAAAATCCATAGAGATCGAATCCTATTTCCACAACGGAACTTCTAACGGTTGAAGCAATCCACTTGGCTTCTGATGTTCAGCCTTTGCCTGTTGGTAATTCAAGTACTTCTTAACACATAACCCAATGTCTCGTTTCATACCTTCCTAGAAGAAACTTCTCTTCATATCCTGAAACATCTTCGGTCCTCCTGGATGGATAGTGAACTTCGAATGATGGCACTCATCCAAAACCTCCTTCCTTATATCTCATACGTTCGGAACACACAACCTTCCTTTCTTTCTAAACCACCCACTTTGGTCAAGACTGAAATCCTTTATGTCATCGCTCTCCATTCCTTCCCTCAACCTTTTGATTCGTTTAGCCAAAACTGGATCCTCCTCTTGCTTAGAAAATATCTTCTCAATCATTACCGGTCGAACTTCTAAACAAGACAACACAACACTTCTTGCACTTGAACCTACCTCAGATATAAACTGAACACTACAAGCTGATAATGCCTCCAAATCTTTCCACTCAGCAATCATAGCCAATACTGCAATCTGATGCTTCCGACTGAGTGCATCCGCCACCTTGTTTCCTTTTCCGGGTGTGTACTCAATTCCAAAATCATAGACAGCAATAAACTCCAACCATCTCTGCTGTCTCATGTTCAGCTCCTTCTGAGATAACAAGTACTTCAATGACTTATGATCAGTGTAAAGCTCAAACCGTTCTCCCAAAAGATAATGCCTCCACACCTTCAAAGCAAATATAACGGTAGCTAACTCCAAGTCATGCGTTGGATACCTAACTTCATTAGGTCCGAGCTGTCTAGAAGCATAAGCAATCAATTTTCCTCTTTGCATCAACACAGCTCCCAACCCAGTTCCACACGCATCAGTATAAACAACTAAAACTTGATTCCCCTTCGGAACCACTAACACCGGTGCATGGGTCAATAAGTGTTTCAAGCTATGGAATGCTTCCTCACACTTATCAATCCATACGAACTTCACATCTTTTCGCGTAAGCTTAGTCATCAGTGCAGCTATCCGTGAAAAATCCTTTATAAACCACCGATAATACCCAGCCAATCCAAGAAAACTTTTTATCTAGGTCACCGTCTCGGGTCTCTTCCAATTATTCGTCACTTCAATCTTAATCGGATCTATAAACATCCTTTTTCTGAGACGACTTGACTAAGGAACTTCACTTCCTTCTTCCAAAAATGACACTTCGAAAACTTAGCCTTCAACCGATGCTTCCTCAATGTGTCGAGCACAACTCTGAGATGAACCTCTTGCTCCTTCTCATCCTTAGAGTATATCAAAATGCCATCTATGAAGACCAACACGAATCAATCCAAATATTTTCAGAAAAGTCTATTCATCAGATCCACAAAGAATGTCGACGCATTAGTTAGTCCGAACGGCATAACTAACCATTCATACGATCCATACCTTGTTCTAAACGCCGTCAAAGAAATGCTATCCTTTGCTACTATAAGCTGATGAAATCTCATCGCCAAATCCAGTTGAGAGAATACCTTGGCTCCACTTAATCGATCGAACAAATCATCAATTCTCGGCAATGGATATCGGTTCTTTAGCATCTTCTCATTCAACTTACGATAATCGATATAAGGCCTCAACGATCCGTTCGGCTTCTTAGCAAATACAGCTGTAGTTCACCATGGCGAACTACTCGGCTGAATAAAACTCTTGCCTTCCAATTCCACCAATTGCACCTTCAACTCTTTCATCTCAGTGGGCATCATCCTGCTTGGCGACCTACTCACTGGTTCAACTCCAGGCACCGAATCAATCTGAAACTCTATAGCTCATTTCGGTGGCAATCCGCCTACCGGCTCAAAAACATCAACAAATTCTCTAACTACAAAGACCTGATGCAACTCATCCTCCAACTCCATAGTACCCAATAAAGCATTCTCTTCACAACTAGGGTTCTCTACGGTATAAACTATCTGATCAATATAATTCGGGTGGCTAAGTAATATTTTCCTATCATGGAAAAATATCCTAGCATAGTATTTACTCAACCAATCCATCCCAAGGATAATCCCAAATCCCGCAAAGTCAAACACATGCGAACAACAATCAAAAGTAATGCCTAGCAAATCAAATTCTAAATGGTCACACCTCATCCCAAGTGTTGCATAACCTCCTATCGGATTTTCAGCCCTTAAGGAAGCAACTAAGTAAGAAGGTTCTAGGTTAAGACTATCTACCAGGCATCGAGAAATAAAAGAATGAGATGCTCCAGTATTAAATAGAACGCTAACAGACATACTGTGCATCTACAGCAAGCCTCCCAAAATAGCCTTCCCTTTTTCCTACACAACTGGCCTGGCGGTTGTGGGCTCTAAAGTATAAACTCGCCCCTTTCCTTCTCTTGCAGGCTCTGGGCACTTATTCTTGTAATGACCGATCTGATTACAATTAAAGTATATGACACTCTTCTTTCCACTAACCTCTTTTCTTTTTCCTTTAGTGGTTCGACACTCATTAGCATAGTGTCCCTTCTTGTCGCATTTGTAGCAAACCACTTTAGCCTTTCCTTTCGTCTGTGCTCCCCCTTTCTGAGCATCCTTTTTCTGGAAAAACTTCCTTTTTTTTGGCCTGTCCCATCTGGGCCTCCTTCTTCCTCAAGCAAGCCAATGCCTCTTCCTGTCTTGATGCCATTTCAACAACTACATCACTAAGATCTCTCAAGTGTGACAAAGTAGCACTTATTAACTCTGGCCTCAAGCCACTGATATACTTTTAATTCCTACTGATCACAGTGTCTACCAAAGCATACTCGTATCAAGCCAACTCCTCAAACTTCCTTGTATACTCCAAGACAGACATATCTCCTTGTTCCAACTCTACAAACTTCCTCACCAACGCTGCCTGCGCCATTATAGACATAAATCTTTCTGGAAACCTCCTCATAAACTCCTCTCAAGTTATGGTTTCCTCATCAACTCCAGCAGTTACAGTATTCCACCAGAATAGAGCAGCTCCCTATAGTTGCCTCAAAGCCAATCTCCTCTTATGTGCATCGTTCAATCCTAAATCAGCAAAGATTCTCTAACAATGCAGTAGCCGATTTTCCACCTCGATCACATCTTCAGTACCAATAAACAGCTTCCCTCCAAGCCTGGTGTAATCCTTACTCAAGTTGGCATACTGATTGACCATAGGAACTTCCTTAGCCCCACCTCCAGCAACGTTACCTTCAACAACTCCAGCTTCTATTATAGCTTGCATCATGTTTACAAAGAACTGATACATTGCTCCCATGTCCACTTGTGCCTGACCGGGACCTCTTCTAGTGTTTGGTCAGGCATTTCCATTGGTGGTGGTGCTATCTACTCCTAGATTTACTCTACTTCTTCTTCCCTCAAAATCTGTATTCAAACCTCGTGAGATATAGATGAATAGCCTAACTAAGATAGGAGTCTATAGAAATAGCGTATACTTATATATATATATATATATATATATAGCAAATACAAGTACGTTACCATAGCGTTATCCCATACCCCGGTCTTAACTCTAATTTCTAAGGATTACGTTTTCAAAATCATTTTTAGTTAAAGTATTTCATAAACCATGCTCTGATACCAAGCTATTACATCCCCTATCTAGAGGTCCAAAACTAAGCGCTACAGATGTTGTAGTCGTCTATAGTATTAGTTTTCGATGACTAAACACGGCTATGTTAATGATATCAATGATATCAGGTGCACTTGAATATGAAACAAAACACAGATTTCAAAACCACAATTACTTCATTGCATTTCAAAATCAAATTGTTTCATGTTCACGACACATAACCCCAAATCATTTCCCAAGTATAGATTAAATATAATTATTTCAAATTACACCAAGAGCGGTATACGAAGATACCCCCTTGGTTGATCAGAGTCATATGGTCATAATAGACATAATACAAAACAACATAGCAGAAAATCCATCATAACATAACAAAAACAGCAAATCCAAAGTAGCTATCCTTTGCCTCTGTAATGACCTCGGATTTTATATATATTTAAATTGATAATTAATTTAGTTTTTGAATAAAAATTGTGAATTTAATCGATAAATTGAAGCGAGTTTACCCAATTCAAATAGAATATATATTAAATCATATGAATTTAAATATTGTATATATGTGATTTGGATTTAAATTTCAAGTAAATGGTTTAATAATAATTTTAATATATATGTATATATGTATATATATTGAGTTTGAATTAAATTTTAACTAAATGGTTTAAAGATAAATTATAATGGTAAAATTTGGGATTGATGGTCTATATTAGAAATAGAAATAAAAATAAAACAATAAGTATTACAGTAAAATTTATAATAAATATTTAAAATAGAAATGGAAGTAAAAAATAATAATAATTTAAGCTAAAAATATAAATAGATATATATATATATATAAGATAAATTATAAAAATATATAGTAAACAAATTAGTTAAATTCTAACAACATATTAAAAAGAGGAAATTATTTATATTATAAAATAATAAGATTAAAGCAAAATGAAATACATTCAAATATGGACAAATAAAAGATAAGTGTAAACTTGAAAAACAAATTGGATAAGTATGAATCAACTTGCAAAGGAAGATACTTATATGTAAATTAGTACCAAAGCAATTAATGCAAACATCCAGCAGCCACAAGAAAGAAAAAATCTCTGATCAACTTGTACAAAAACCATATCAATTTGTACTAAACAAAATTTTATACCTAGTACAAATAAAAATAACATACCCTGTATATTTCATTTTCACATATCAATCTCCTCCTTTCGGTTCGTTTCTTCAAGTTGATAAAACTGAAGTAATATCATCTTAAACTTAACACAAAAAATTAACTTAAACAACAACATAAATCAAATCAAAGCCAGAGGATTAGAGTAAAGCTTTAGCAAGCAAAGCTAAAGCCTGGTTTCTGTAACAACCCTGTATTTTACAATCATTTTTAAATTGATTTTTCCAGATTCAAAAGCTTTATTTATAAAAAGAATAAATTTTGTTTTGTAAATATAAAAACTTTTATATTGATGTGAATTAGAATTCCAAATATGACTAAATTTAATATTTCCAGAAAATGTAAATTTTGGTCAATAGTCAAACTTTGACTTTTAAGTTTAAATTTTAAATAGTTTGAAATTATATATTTTATCTTTTATTATGAAAATAGATGTAATAACTTGAACACTACTTTTCGTTTCGTTGAAAACGGAGTTAAAATGTAAAAGTTATGTACATTTCAATTTTTAGTATAATTTGTTTTATTGTGCAATTTTGCCTATTTTAAATTTTATAAATCATATTTTTCTTTCTTATATTTTATCTTAATATGTGTAAATATGTTATTTTATGTATATTTTTGTCTTTTAATATTTTTAAATGGTAATAGAATTTTTCCAAAATTTATTGTATTTATTTCCTATTTTTAAAGGCTGTTTTCTAATTTCTGCTATTTTCTTCATTTTAAATTTTTTTATTTTATTTTTAAATTTTTTTTATTTTTGAAATTTCATCTCTAAATATTTTAAAATAATAATATAATTTTTCCAAAATTTACCGTGTTGATTTTCCATTTTTAAGGGCTGTTTTCCTATTTTCTGCTATTTTCTTCATTTAAAAATTTTATGTAAATTTAATTTTAAATATTTACTTTGTGAATATATTTTTATTTTATGTTATTATTTATGTTTAAAAATATATTGCAAGCTCATATGAATTTTCTAAAATTTATTCTATTCAATTTCAAAATTTTCTAGTCTAGTTCACTGCTTTAACTATTTTCCTTAATCCTACTTTATATAATCAATAAATATTATATATATTTTTATATTTTATCAAATTTTCGAATTTTTAACTGGAATTAATGTTATTACCAGAAATATAAACTTATAAAAATGAATTAAAGAAATTTGAAAGGCCTTAAACTTTCTATCTTCCTAAGGCCCTTTTATTTTCTAACCCTTCTACTTTTTAACCTAACTTTTCATTCAATTGGCCACATCTCCTCATTTCTTCAGCCACCACTTTTTTTTTCCTCTCATTCACGAATTTCCAAAGCTCCTAAACCCTAAAAAAAATCATGGCCTCCATCTTGCAAAAAAATTAGGTAAATCCCTCTCTTCTTTCTACTTTTTCTCCTATTTTCTATGCAAATTTGCTTTGCTTTCTCCCCTGATTGGAGCGGCTCTCCCCCTATTCCACGGCCACCACCTCCTTCCATCTCTTCCCTACCATCACCACCATCTACCCCACCAGATCTGACCATAGCCGAACCCCAAATGATGGTCAAACCCCTCAAACTACAACCTAGATGCCTAGATCTATACTTATTTCACCTCTACATGCTCATCCACTTCAACCACCACCCAAACCACCACCATAGCCACCACCACTCCCCTGACCTGACCTTGACACACCCCTCCCCACCTCTGTCCAGATCTGAAACATGAAGACCCGAGCCAAACAATGCATGTAGACGAGCCTTGTGGTGCACCAAAATTCCACTGTCAAGCCTAGACCCCTTGTATTCGCATGCTTGTAACCTCCACCTTGCTCTTGCCCTGTAGCCATGCCTTTTTAGGTCCAAACCAGACCCAAACCATGTCCAAACCTGAACCAAAACATTCCCTAAGTCATGCTAGCAAGTGTAGAAAGCAAGGCAAAAACATTCATTCCTTTGTTGTCTCTTATCTTCATTTTTTCAACATTGTTTGTGTTAAATATTTATGTATATATTGTCTTGTTTTGGTTATTGTTTACAAGATAAATATCAAGGCTCTATATTCATTCAAATCAAAAGTCATGCTGTATCGTGTTTGTCGTGCTTTATGGAATCTATTCTGTGTGTTTTGATCGCTAACTCCAGCATAAAAAGGTGAGTTATTCTCACCAGACAATATGTACCTATATAACTAGTAAATTGACACCCTGTGAATCTGTAGAAATATATTATCATGTTATATATGCCTATATTATTATCATATGATGTTCACACCTGTTATTACACCTGTTATATCATATGTTACTGTTATTTAATGTTATTCTGTTATTTATATCAGTTATCACCATTGCAAGTTACCTGTAGATTAGAATCACTATGGGTTGAAATGATACATACCCGAACGGACTTTAGAATAGGGGAAAATCGTTATGGGCTGAAATGATAGGCCTGAATGGTTTTTATTTAATTTATTTTAACTTGGGATTGCGGGTTTGAAATGATAGAACCCGGATTTTTCTTTTTAAACTGCGGATTGAAATGATACATATCCGTATCACTTGACCTAGGCTAGAAAACTACATAAAGGCCCGTGGTTATTTTATAAAGTGTTTTGAATATTTTTAAGTATTTTAAAAATTATAAATTTATGAAATTTGATTTAAATAGATTTTGAAATGTTGTAAAATAAAGAAATTATGATTTTTCTATGTGTTAAAAATGTAATTAATGAATGGTTTAACTGGATTTTTGAAATATAACTTAAGTTGGAAATTTGGAATTTTGGTTAAAAATGATATTTAAGTTATATAAATAAAATGGATATTAAATTTTATTTGGAAATGGTAAATATGATAATTTGATTAAATTTGAATTTAACTGATTTATTAAAGTATTATTGATTTTTCTATGAATTTAAGTGGTTGAATAAACGAATGTTTAAAAGTGATCTTTTAAAATATAACTTGACTAGGAAATGTGAAATTTGGTTTTAATTAAAGGTTTAAGTTAATTAAATAAAATTGGAAATTTTTTTAAATTGTGAAATGGTGATTTAAATTTGAAGTGTTAAGTCTATTTGTTGAAATGTGAAGAATTGGAACTTTTACACTTAAACTTATTAAGTAAATTGTTGAAAATTGGATTTAATTATAAGAAATTTATTGTGAAAAAGATATATGTTAAATGATATGTAAATGAACATTTTAAACGTTAAAATATGATTTTTAAAATGTTTATGTGTTTTAAATTGAAGTTATTTAATTGCTGAAAATACACTAACACCTGAAATCTACTTTTAATAGCATTCAGAAATGCTATAGATTCTGTTTTGAACTAAAATTGTGTAAAAAGAGCTATTACAGCATTTCTGAAATGTTGTAGTTGCTGTAGTTGAACTTATAGGTTAATATTGAACTCAGGCCTATTATAGCATTCTCTGGAAATGCTATAATGGTCTGCAGTCTTTCCTGAAACCAAATTTAACCCTTGTTTTGAAATCTAAACTACCGCAGCACTTCTGAAATGCTGTCTTTTCTGTTTTGAACTATAATTCAACTAAAACCGAGTTTTAACAACAGTTTTAAGTGCTGTCTTTGCTGAACTAAAAATGTTTTCAAATATAACTTATAGCAGTTGTTTTTAAAATCCGTGAAATGCTAAAATTTTAATAATTATGGTTTTTGACTTAGTAAACGAACTCAGAATGGTTTGAAACTTTGGAAATTGAATACTTGATTTGAAAATATAATAATTACACTTTTAAAAGGTTTAAATGAATTATTTTGATTGGAATATAAACTATTTAAAGGTAATTTGAAATGATAGTAAATGAACGATATCTTTGAATTTAAAAGGTATTTATAGTGGAATATTTAGATTTGAACTCAAATGATATTTGGAATATTAAAATGATTTGAAATGAAGTTTTGAAATGATATGATATTTTAAAAATATGGAAATGGTTTGGAATTGATTTAATCTTTATTTTGATAAAGATTTGGATTTGAAATGATATTCTATTTTGAAGTATAAACTGTTTTTAAACTTATAACCACGGGTTATAATAACGTTGGGTTGTTAAAGAGACCGGGATCGGATATGGACATACTCTCTGTCTTACCGAAAACCACTTTGGCAACCGTGTACGCGGTGGAGATTCCAGAATGAAGTAGGATGGTGGCGACGTTCTTAAGGTATGTTACGTGGACCCAACTCCCGTGAGTTGGCATAAGGTGGCTAAAATAGAAGCGATCTCGGACCAGTGAGGTAGCACCTCTTCTCGGACACATTTCTTCGATATTATACTCTTACTTGTGATTGATTAGATGGCCATCCTCCGATTTGGGAGTGTTGTTCGAGGTGGAATGGTAGTGGCTGCTATGCGTATCCATCAGTCCGTGTGCGTAATTGGTATATCTACCCTGGCATTGCCTAGTTGTGCCGTGTCACCTACCATATCGAGCTTTACTACGATTATGATTTTAAGATCCGACCGTGTTAAGGTTCTCCATCCCCTTAACGCTATTTTCTATATGATTATACTTTACTTATTTAGACACTATTATAATATCGAATATTACTACATAGTAGATATTTTAACGGATCCTTAGAGGATGGGCGGTCCCAAGCATCTTCTATGTTACTTGTACCCTTATTACAGTTCGCTTGAGTTGGTTTACATTATATAAGTATATATTGTCCTGACTCGAGTGTTTTGTGTTTTGCTTTACGCTCGGGTCAGCCTGAGTTATTCACAGATTTGGATTTCCACTCGCTTGGAGATTTGAATCGCTGGAGATTATCTACTTGTCTTGTCCTATCTATTTCAGTTCCGTTGTTCTACTCAGCTTGTACTTGGTTATTTTATTGAGACTTTTGTTGTACTCTATTTCTTCTGTTGTATCTTATGTAACTCTGACATATTTAGATAGTAGCTTCATGAACTACTATTTCTTTTACTTCCGCTGCATTATTTTACTCTGTGTCTGTGATCTGTGATTATATTTATTTACTGTATATTCTGAGATTTGCCAAATTTTAATTACAATGCGGTATTTTGAGCAATTCAACTCCGGCATGAGTGTCTACCTATACACTTATAATGGATGCGAATGGTTGAAAATATCGGGTTGTTACCGTTGGTATCAGAGCTTTGGCTTTGAGGCAAAACTTAGAATATAGGGTAAATTTATTTACAGAATCACTTTGGTTCGAGTTTGAATCTCTTCCTTTTTGACTCGGTTTCCTTTGAATTTTGTAATGTTCTCTGCGGTTCCAAAATCCATTCATGTCCCTCACTATCCATCTTCTTTTGATTCTGGAGTATCCTATAACTCCATTTCGAATGATCTTCATAGTGAATTGGCGGTCTCGCCAATATTCTAATTTTCTTGTAAATGGGTGAAAATCCTTTACAATCAGCATCGATTCACCAGAGATTTATATTTATCCTTGGTTTAGATGCTAATATCTTCTATTTTTCCAAACTCTATCTCTTGAGATCGAACATAGATTTGTCCCAGGAAAATCCACATCGATCTTATTCTTTAACTCACGGTTAACCTGGTTAATGTTGTCCGCGGGTATCTAAGCTTACCCATCTCCCTACTTTGTTATTTAATCATCTTGTCTTTTGTTTCCAACCTACCTTCAAAACATTTTGAATTGTATTTGTAAATCTGTAATTAATATTTTGTTTTATATTGTGTTGTTTGAGTTGTTGATGTTGATTTGGATTTCCGATCGATTCGTCTGATCAACGCTATCGATAGGATTTCTAAAACACTTTGACAGAACAAACTGACACAATATTATAAAAAAAATTGGTTAATGAAATAAATTTTGATATATAATTTATGAAACTTAATAAATTGATTTGAATTGATAATTTGAAATGATAATACTTGATTTATCAATTATTGTTCTACAAATGAATTTATAAAGAGTTGTTTATAAATTTATTTGGGAACTGAAATGAATTTAAAACAAGAAATCTAAAGAATTTAATTTCCGATGGTTTCAAACCTTGTATTTAAATTTTTTAAAAGGATATATTATTTAAAGTATTTTTAAATAAAAATTTGTCTCTAAAGGATTTTAAAGTTTAAAAATTAAGTGCTCTTCTCTTTGTCGCTGGAAAATAATTTCGGTGATGACTGCAGCATCATCGACGTTCATTTTCGAGTTTCAAAGTGAAGAGACTGTTCTGTAGTCTTACTACAGCTTTGTTTTGAAAGATTTAATTTATTTGAATTTCTAAATATGATTTGATTTATAATATATATAGATATATGATTTAAATTGATTTGACATATTATGTACATATATTTATTTATCTCTAACTGGTTTGAAGGAAACCGGAAAATTAATTCTTAAATTTCATCTTGAAGAATAATTTCAATTATAAAAAGAAAAATTAAATTTTTTGAATAAATGCAAACTTGAGATAATTGAATTGGAAAGTTTATTTGTATAACACACAATTTCATTTCCAATATAACTTACCTAAATTACACAGAAGTGAATATGAAATTGGATAATATACAATATAGAAAGGATTTTTATAAATAAAATTTGAGTGGTTATAATAAATGTTATACGCTTAAATTTTAGTTATAAAAGATTAACAGAGGTAAATATTTAAAAAGGGAATTTAAAGAGATTTTATTTAAATAACTTAATAATCAAATTTGATTTAATATGGAACCTTAAGTCTAACCTAGGAATTTTAATAAAGGTTATTTCATGAAATGAATATGTTGTATAATAAATAATGTATCTTTGAATAGATAAAATAAAATACATATGAATTGGACTTTTGGTAATAAAGTTTATTTAACTTGAATTCATAGTTTAATTGATGTCTAAATGAATAAATGTGTAAAGAAATTTGATTGTTATATTTGCTATATAAATATTTTATTTATGAAATAGATATGTCTTGAAAAATGAATGATTATGATTTAAATAGTTAAAATGTATTTTAACATCACTAAAAATTGATAATTGAGAGTTTAGGTTTCAAATGGAATTTTAAGTGTAACTTATTAAAGGAATATCTATTTATGAAATAGGTATTTCAAATAAAGTGTTAGGTTATGTGTTAAATTAAGAGCTAACTAAAATAGTGAACTTTTGAATTAATAAATGAAGTATAGTTTAATTTGGATATTCCATTCATAAAAGTTTGTTTTAATAAGTCATAAGTTAAATGATATCCAAATGAATATTTTTGAAATTAAACTGATTTGAAATATTAATATATCTACTGTGGCATTTTATAAGTGCTGTTGTTTTGAAAATACAACGTTTTGGAAATTTTATAATTGAATGAATGAACTTAGAAATGTTACAACTTTAAAATAATCTTCATTTCCAAAGTGTTATGATTTTTAGTAGTATGATTTCCAAATGATAAACATCCCTAAATTGTTATGATTTCAAAGCATTATGGTTTCAAGTTTATTATCTTATTTTGTTTTTCAAACTATCTTTTGGTTGTCCTTATTTCTCTTATCTTGTTACAGAATGGGAAGGCTATTGCTTATACCAGTCTGTTTAGAAATCTTTCTGTATAATCTTGGATACTCATTTTTGAATCTGAACACTGTTTTTCCATTCATAGATCGTCGGTCAAGTGAAATGGGTGATTCAGACTCTAGAGAATCTTTTTCATGTTTGTGTTCTTGATTTGATCACCTCCATCTTGTTAAACTTACCTAACAACAGTTATCAGGTGTAATTTAAATCTCCTTGTCATCTTATTTTAATCTTATTTCACTCTATCTTTTCTATGCTTTCCCGTACCTCGTTCCTTTTCGAGGACGAAAAGTTTTGAGTGGGGGAGAGTGTAACAACCCTGAACCCTGTATTTTACAATCATTTTTAAATTGATTTTTCCAGATTCAAAAGCTTTATTTATAAAAAGAATAAATTTTGTTTTGTAAATATAAAAACTTTTATATTGATGTGAATTAGAATTCCAAATATGACTAAATTTAATATTTCCAGAAAATGTAAATTTTGGTCAATAGTCAAACTTTGACTTTTAAGTTTAAATTTTTAATAGTTTGAAATTATATATTTTATCTTTTATTATGAAAATAGATGTAATAACTTGAACACTACTTTTCGTTTCGTTGAAAACGGAGTTAAAATGTAAAAGTTATGTACATTTCAATTTTTAGTATAATTTGTTTTATTGTGCAATTTTGCCTATTTTAAATTTTATAAATCATATTTTTCTTTCTTATATTTTATCTTAATATGTGTAAATATGTTATTTTATGTATATTTTTGTCTTTTAATATTTTTAAATGGTAATAGAATTTTTCCAAAATTTATTGTATTTATTTCCTATTTTTAAAGGCTGTTTTCTAATTTCTGCTATTTTCTTCATTTTAAATTTTTTTATTTTATTTTTAAATTTGTTTTATTTTTGAAATTTCATCTCTAAATATTTTAAAATAATAATATAATTTTTCCAAAATTTACCGTGTTGATTTTCCATTTTTAAGGGCTGTTTTCCTATTTTCTGCTATTTTCTTCATTTAAAAATTTTATGTAAATTTAATTTTAAATATTTACTTTGTGAATATATTTTTATTTTATGTTATTATTTATGTTTAAAAATATATTGCAAGCTCATATGAATTTTCTAAAATTTATTCTATTCAATTTCAAAATTTTCTAGTCTAGTTCACTGTTTTAACTATTTTCCTTAATCCTACTTTATATAATCAATAAATATTATATATATTTTTATATTTTATCAAATTTTCGAATTTTTAACTGGAATTAATGTTATTACCAGAAATATAAACTTATAAAAATGAATTAAAGAAATTTGAAAGGCCTTAAACTTTCTATCTTCCTAAGGCCCTTTTATTTTCTAACCCTTCTACTTTTTAACCTAACTTTTCATTCAATTGGCCACATCTCCTCATTTATTCAGCCGCCACTTTTTTTTTCCTCTCATTCACGAATTTCCAAAGCTCCTAAACCCTAAAAAAAATCATGGCCTCCATCTTGCAAAAAAATTAGGTAAATCCCTCTCTTCTTTCTACTTTTTCTCCTATTTTCTATGCAAATTTGCTTTGCTTTCTCCCCTGATTGGAGCGGCTCTCCCCCTATTCCACGGCCACCACCTCCTTCCATCTCTTCCCTACCATCACCACCATCTACCCCACCAGATCTGACCATAGCCGAACCCCAAATGATGGTCAAACCCCTCAAACTACAACCTAGATGCCTAGATCTATACTTATTTCACCTCTACATGCTCATCCACTTCAACCACCACCCAAACCACCACCATAGCCACCACCACTCCCCTGACCTGACCTTGACACACCCCTCCCCACCTCTGTCCAGATCTGAAACATGAAGATCCGAGCCAAACAATGCATGTAGACGAGCCTTGTGGTGCACCAAAATTCCACTATCAAGCCTAGACCCCTTGTATTCTCATGCTTGTAACCTCCACCTTGCTCTTGCCCTGTAGCCATGCCTTTTTAGGTCCAAACCAGACCCAAACCAAAACATTCCCTAAGTCATGCTAGCAAGTGTAGAAAGCAAGGCAAAAACATTCATTCCTTTGTTGTCTCTTATCTTCATTTTTTCAACATTGTTTGTGTTAAATATTTATGTATATATTGTCTTGTTTTGGTTATTGTTTACAAGATAAATATCAAGGCTCTATATTCATTCAAATCAAAAGTCATGCTGTATCGTGTTTGTCGTGCTTTATGGAATCTATTCTGTGTGTTTTGATCGCTAACTCCAGCATAAAAAGGTGAGTTATTCTCACCAGACAATATGTACCTATATAACTAGTAAATTGACACCCTATGAATATGTAGAAATATATTATCATGTTATATATGCCTATATTATTATCATATGATGTTCACACCTGTTATTACACCTGTTATATCATATGTTACTGTTATTTAATGTTATTCTGTTATTTATATCAGTTATCACCATTGCAAGTTCCCTGTAGATTAGAATCACTATGGGTTGAAATGATACATACCCGAACAGACTTTAGAATAGGGAAAAATCGTTATGGGCTGAAATGATAGGCCTGAATGGTTTTTATTTAATTTATTTTAACTTGGGATTGCGGGTTTGAAATGATAGAACCCGGATTTTTCTTTTTAAACTGCGGATTGAAATGATACATATCCGTATCACTTAACCTAGGCTAGAAAACTACATACAGGCCCGTGGTTATTTTATAAAGTGTTTTGAATATTTTTAAGTATTTTAAAAATTATAAATTTATGAAATTTGATTTAAATAGATTTTGAAATGTTGTAAAATAAAGAAATTATGATTTTTCTATGTGTTAAAAATGTAATTAATGAATGGTTTAACTGGATTTTTGAAATATAACTTAAGTTGGAAATTTGGAATTTTGGTTAAAAATGATATTTAAGTTATATAAATAAAATGGATATTAAATTTTATTTGGAAATGGTAAATATGATAATTTGATTAAATTTGAATTTAACTGATTTATTAAAGTATTATTGATTTTTCTATGAATTTAAGTGGTTGAATAAATGAATGTTTAAAAGTGATCTTTTAAAATATAACTTGACTAGGAAATGTGAAATTTGGTTTTAATTAAAGGTTTAAGTTAATAAAATAAAATTGGAAATTTTTTTAAATTGTGAAATGGTAATTTAAATTTGAAGTGTTAAGTCTATTTGTTGAAATGTGAAGAATTGGAACTTTTACACTTAAACTTATTAAGTAAATTGTTGAAAATTGGATTTAATTATAAGAAATTTATTGTGAAAAAGATATATGTTAAATGATATGTAAATGAACATTTTAAACGTTAAAATATGATTTTTAAAATGTTTATGTGTTTTAAATTGAAGTTATTTAATTGCTGAAAATACACTAACACCTGAAATCTACTTTTAATAGCATTCAGAAATGCTATAGATTCTGTTTTGAACTAAAATTGTGTAAAAAGAGCTATTACAGCATTTCTGAAATGTTGTAGTTGCTGTAGTTGAACTTATAGGTTAATATTGAACTCAGGCCTATTATAGCATTCTCTGGAAATGCTATAATGGTCTGCAGTCTTTCCTGAAACCAAATTTAACCCTTGTTTTGAAATCTAAACTACCGCAGCACTTCTGAAATGCTGTCTTTTCTATTTTGAACTATAATTCAACTAAAACTGAGTTTTAACAGAAGTTTTAAGTGTTGTCTTTGCTGAACTAAAAATGTTTTCAAATATAACTTATAGCAGTTGTTTTTAAAATCTGTGAAATGCTGAAATTTTAATAATTATGGTTTTTGACTTAGTAAACGAACTCAGAATGGTTTGAAACTTTGGAAATTGAATACTTGATTTGAAAATATAATAATTACACTTTTAAAAGGTTTAAATGAATTATTTTGATTGGAATATAAACTATTTAAAGGTAATTTGAAATGATAGTAAATGAACGATATCTTTGAATTTAAAAGGTATTTATAGTGGAATATTTAGATTTGAACTCAAATGATATTTGGAATATTAAAATGATTTGAAATGAAGTTTTGAAATGATATGATATTTTAAAAATATGGAAATGGTTTGGAATTGATTTAATCTTTATTTTGATAAAGATTTGGATTTGAAATGATATTCTATTTTGAAGTATAAACTGTTTTTAAACTTATAACCACGGGTTATAATAACGTTGGGTTGTTAAAGAGACCGAGATCGGATATGGACATACTCTCTGTCTTACCGAAAACCACTTTGGCAACCGTGTACGCGGTGGAGATTCCAGAATGAAGTAGGATGGTGGCGACGTTCTTAAGGTATGTTACGTGGACCCAACTCTCGTGAGTTGGCATAAGGTGGCTAAAACAGGAGCGATCTCGGACCAGTGAGGTAGCACCTCTTCTCGGACACATTTCTTCGATATTATACTCTTACTTGTGATTGATTAGATGGCCATCCTCCGATTTGGGAGTGTTGTTCGAGGTGGAACGGTAGTGGCTGCTATGCGTATCCATCAGTCCGTGTGCGTAATTGGTATATCTACCCTGGCATTGCCTAGTTGTGCCGTGTCACCTACCATATCGAGCTTTACTACGATTATGATTTTAAGATCCGACCGCATTAAGGTTCTCCATCCCCTTAACGCTATTTTCTATATGATTATACTTTACTTATTTAGACACTATTATAATATCGAATATTACTACATAGTAGATATTTTAACGGATCCTTAGAGGATGGGCGGTCCCAAGCATCTTCTAAGTTACTTGTACCCTTATTACAGTTCGCTTGAGTTGGTTTACATTATATAAGTATATATTGTCCTGACTCGAGTGTTTTGTGTTTTGCTTTACGCTCGGGTCAGCCTGAGTTATTCACAGATTTGGATTTCCACTCGCTTGGAGATTTGAATCGCTGGAGATTATCTACTTGTCTTGTCCTATCTATTTCAGTTCCGTTGTTCTACTCAGCTTGTACTTGGTTATTTTATTGAGACTTTTGTTGTACTCTATTTCTTCTGTTGTATCTTATGTAACTCTGACATATTTAGATAGTAGCTTCATGAACTACTTTTTCTTTTACTTCCGCTGCATTATTTTACTCTGTGTCTGTGATCTGTGATTATATTTATTTACTGTATATTTTGAGATTTGCCAAATTTTAATTACAACGCGGTATTTTGAGCAATTCAACTCCGACATGAGTGTCTACCTATACACTTATAATGGATGCGAATGGTTGAAAATATCGGGTTGTTACAGTTTCACATTTCACACTCTGTTCTTCTTCCTGGAAATCAACGTGAGTAACATTCTTTCTAAAAACTTAAGTATCTTGACATCTGATTGCATGTTGATTTCTAGAAATAAAGTAGTATTGTGCGAATGTATATGATTGTATTCTATGTGTATATACATGGATGTATAGATGCATGCTTGTTGTTGTATCTTGTTTCTTGCCTGTTCTTAGTTTCCAAGCCTATGTTTTAATCAAAAATCATTATCTCATGACCTAATCTATGTTAGGGTTTAAGTTTCAAACAAAATATGTTGTTGTATCATAGATTAAAGTTTA
This sequence comes from Allium fistulosum, assembly GCA_030737815.1. NCBI lineage: Eukaryota > Viridiplantae > Streptophyta > Magnoliopsida > Asparagales > Amaryllidaceae > Allium > Allium fistulosum. The sequence goes on from JASFAW010000014.1 coordinate 17,188,460, forward strand.
AAAGTATTTAAGTTAAAAATAATTTTGTATTGTCTTTGGAAATCAAAAAGAACAGAGCAAACTTAATTTAAGTGGAAATTCAAACATGTCAATTTAGCAATCCAAGGTTATAAACTAAATCCTTATCTAAAAACATGATTTTTAAAACTAAAATCCTAATTTTTAGTGATGGGATGAATGAGAAGTTCTGGGTTGAACTGAAAATGGGAAATTGGGTGTTTCTGATGATCTCGAGGATCTGGGAGGTTGTAATTTTCTGTGGTGATGCAAGAATGATTGGGGAGTTAGGGAAAATTGATAGCAAGGTGAATCGACCACCGTAGTGATGGCGGTGATCGTTTCAAGTCTGTAGCCCTAGTTTTTACTAGGTTGGGTATTTTGATCGGCATGACTCCTCGGGATGATCTAGTTCAACAGAACTCTGGGGAAAGGTAGCTATGGCATGGACGAAGTCGTGACCGGAATTGTTGATGCTCCGATGGTTGGAGATAGGAGGTCGAGGGGATTCTTGAACGATCAGTTTTGGTTCCAGTTTGTTCCACATTGCTCAATTTGGATTTTTGGTTGGAAGTGATGATCTGGGTGGTCGAATCGAAGGTAGAGGTCATTGATGACTTGCTGAACGGAGCGTCGATGGTCGTAAACCAGTTTGGTGATCGTGCACGTGCACATTCGTATATGTGTGTTTGGGTTTAGAGTGGAATTTGGAAGAAGGATATTCTTCGGGAAGGAACTCGAATTTATACGCGTGTTGACTCGAAGACGAGTGAGGCAAGGGAAAACTCAAAGTAAAGCTCAGGATTTTTGCAGTTTTGCTCGGGTCTGGGAATTAAGTGTAATAACCGGGTTTAAGTTTCTAAAACTTGGTCAAGTTTAAACAATTTCTTACCCATTTCTTTTTGAATAATGAATGTTGATTTAAGTCGGGACTTATTAGGAATTTAAAACAAACTATTTTTAGTTTAAAAGTGTTTAATATATATATATAACTTCATTTTAAAGTTTACTTTAAATAAACTTTTAAACTTAATATTGAAAATTAAGTGGGTAATTAAGAAATGAAATGTTTTAAAGAATGATTTAACTCAAAGGTTTTAAGTTAATTGGTAATTGATAATTAATTCCAAAGGGTATTATATAAGATTTAAATGTTAATTAACTAAAGTAATTAAAAAGGGTAATTATTTTATGTAAGGAATTAAAGAATCATAAATAAGTAATTTAAGGTTAATTACTTAGTGTCATCAATTAAGGTGATTAATTAATGTGATTTATCAATAGAAATTAAAGAAGTAATTAAAGTATTGGTTAATGAAAATGGTTAATGAAAAAGTCATTAACTAAGATTATTTAAATAATTAATTAATGTGATTAATTTTAACAATAAATTAGATTAATTAATTAATGATAATCATTTATAGAATTGTGTAAGTATAATTATTTTATGGAAGTAATTAAGAAACTAATTGCTCAATGTAATTAATTTGTGATTAGGGATAATCATTTTTGTATTTAATTAAGTGTTAATTAATTAATGATTTATTCATTTATTAATTAAGGATAATTAATTTAAAATTTAAAGTTAATTAATTATTAAAGGTTAATTAATTAAAATAATTTGTAATTAACCTGGGTTAGTGATTTATCTGGTTTCAATTTATTAGATGATTCATTAACCTTACTTATGGATGACTGTATTCTATTGAATGCTTTGAATTGTTCGATATCCCTACTATGTGATGCTGTATGATATTAATTGTTTTAATTCAAGCTGTGATGAATGTAATTTATTTTATCTGTGATGAATGTATATTATTTATCTGTGAATTGGTAAGTGGAAGATAAGCGTTATAGGAATATACCGCTTATCGATATTGATATACTTAAATTTGTGATGATGTGATGATTGAATGATGTTGCACTATTGTGTGAAACCCCTGGACTACACTTTTACATACACAAATATGGATTTCATGAGGAAATCGGTTAAGTCACAGATGATTTAAATTTAATATTTTTGAAATTGAAATTTAATTTCAATTGATTTTGGAAATGGATTTGGGTTAAATGTTGAAGCTTTTGGAAAGGAGTTTTTAAAGATAAAAGTTATTTTAAATAACTTGGTAAAGTTTATCAATTTGAATAATTTAATTTGAATTCAAAATTTTGAATTAAATTCCATGTTTGGAAATTATGGTTAAAAGATATTATAATGTGTTTATATGAATTTAAACCATTTTAAAAGTATGGTTTTGAGAATTTGAATTTAACCCAAGGACCTTAACTCGTATAAATGAATCATATTTTTCGAAATGAAAATTGTTCGTTTTCAAATAATAGAAGCTTTCATATAAGGAATGAATTTCCAATTTGTGTTAAAAGAATCTCAAGTTTGAAATGAAAATGGTTTTCCGAATTATGAATAAATCTTTGTGAAAGATTGTTGAACTTTGTTTTGAAATTAGAAAGGTGTACCTTTTGTATAAAAGGTCAAAATGGAATTGTTTTGAAAGCTATGAGTTAAATCTTTGATTTAAAGATTTAATGAGTTAATCCAATTGAAATGGAAATTGATTTGGAAAATTGTGAATGGATCTTTGTGAAACTGGGTGAACTTTGTGAATTGAATCTTTTTGTTTAAAAAGATTAAAATGGTGATTTGTTTAAACCATTTAAAGAGAAAAGTTTTGGGCAATAAGTTGTGACTTAATTGAAATTCCATTATCCATATGTTTTTAAATATTACGCTCATTATTCGGTTTAGCTGGGAGAGGACCTTGCATCATATAACCCATTCCGAATAATGATACGTCGTATATGGATTGCATTTGAAGACCGCTGGTGAAGACCGGATATTTTCGAAAACAAAAGGATAACCCGTCGATTGTCTCTGCACTGAGTCGCGCCGGTATAGAGATTTCCTAAGTGATAGGAAGTCCGATCGGGATTGTGAATACCCGGATTGCAAGGGCTTCTTTGGAAGTGCTTTCGGTTATGTTCCAACCCAGAACAGACTTGTATGGACGTATGTCTGACACTACACTTTGTGATATAAAGCTTATTTCTTTCAAATACATTTCTGTTTGGTGGTGGAGAATTTATTCTCTTAGCTTAACACCCTTCTCTGAGACGTACGAGCTCAGAGGTTATGTAGTTGAAGGTTATCAGTGATATACTCCCAATTTGGTAGTGTGGCATGCTGAGTGCTGCTGTGTGTTTCTGATCATTTGTTGATCAAAGCATGGCTTTCGTGTAAAACGTAGCTTTGTGGACGAGACCTCATCGAGCCTCATAGACCGGAAATGGTCGAAACAGGAAAAGTGCGGCAAGGTTTCAGGGGTAGCTCCCCTAGGGTATGTCCATTCCTTCTGGAAAAAGGTGGTATCATGGTATGGAGCCCAGATATTTTACCTGTGTGGTTGCTCCAATCTCATTTACTGTGTGATTGTTGCTTTGTGATAGAGGTTCCTCGGATAAAGGTCGCAAACGACCGGGCGTGGCATATCTCAGGTTTACTACCCGGGAAGGGGGTAACCGGCCTTGTGTTGGCAAAGAGCAGTTGTCTCTCGGGGCGTCCCTCCAGAGGCGTTCCTATGTGGCATAGGAAGTTCCTTAGCCTGACCATTTGTTGGAAATCCAAAGAAACAATACGAGCCCTTTACGATTGCATTTGTATAACCTGTCTCCTCAGGTTGCAGCTATAGCAGGCATAATATAATGGTACCATTGCTGGCTAAGATTAATATTATACTTTCGAAATGCTTTCTGCACTATGCACTAGTAATAATATCAAAAGAGTTTTCCTTGCGTAGGAAGCATGTTTAACTATCATAAGGAGAAATCTCCTCCAATTCTGCGTTTGCATTGTGTGTGTGGCAGGAGGCCTTATGGTAGTTTCATTTTCCAAAAAGCATTGCGGATTTCAATGTTTAAAATTCCTTTGTTGTTTGTTTAAAGATAAACTATTTTTGTTACTCACACCAGTCCCATGACTGACCCGAAGTTTATTGTTCCTTTCCTAAACTTTGGGTGCCCACAATTTTCCACACGGGCAGTCTAGAGTTGGGTTTTTCAAATAGTCAGGTTCAGTAGATTATCGGGAGCTAGTTCAGTTTTTGGAGATCATAACTGTCCTTGCTTATCTTAGTGCAATGTGATAGGGGGTTCTCGCTTCGCGTTAGGTGGCGAACGGGAGACTCTTACTCCTACATGTCCCTGAGATTTAGTATCGAGGGGTTGGTTAGCTGTAAGGTGTGACAGTCGAAAGGCTGGCCGTAAAACAAGGGCAGGGTACCGGTGTCTGCCACGGTGGGTCTGGGATGGTTGCAAAGCCTACCTGTCGCCACTGCTTTGTGCCATGACATTTTGGTATCAGAGCTAAGGTTGAACTTTAGCCCAGGAGTATAACACATTAAGTAGCTCATTAGAGATAGGGTGAAGTATACCCTAGAATGAGTATCCTTAAGATATCCGTCCGTATACCTCGGTAAATTCTCTTACTATCCACTGATAGTAAGTATGAGTGCAAGAAGAGGATGAGATAGGGGACAGGGGAATGCGACTATAAATGGTCAATACCCTGTAACAATAAGGAAACAATCTTTTCTCTATCAATCTCTTTTGTTCATCATCTTTTCTCAATTCTTTGATGGTTCCTGGTAGATCCAGGAAGAAGATTTGATATATTTGTATGGGACATAAACTCCAAATAGGTCAGAATTGTTTGTTTGGATGAATTGGTTGCATTGGTTGCTATGGTTGATAGGTATACTTTAGTTTCTAAACTAAATGTTTTGGAATTGTATCCATATATCTATCTACTCTTTGGGTCCCAGTATATTCTATGAATGGTTAGTTATCCCTTCGGACTAACCGATGCCCTGCATATTTCGTAGATCTGAATAACCCGAGTATCTTGTGGAAAAATTAAAAAGATTCGTTCTCGTATCTATTATTGATATTCTAATTTGGTAAGCCAAATGCGAATAGATTCTCAGTTTGATTTGATGAATATTCTTCATCTAACTTTGTGTCTTCCTGGAAAATTTCGAGGACGAAATTCTTTTAAAGGAGGGAGGTTGTAACGACCCCGGATTTTATATATATTTAAATTGATAATTAATTTAGTTTTTGAATAAAAATTGTGAAATTAATCGATAAATTGAAGCGAGTTTCCCCAATTCAAGTAGAATATATATTAAATCATATGAATTTAAATATCGTATATATGTGATTTGGATTTAAATTTCAAGTAAATGGTTTAATAATAATTTGAATATATATGTATATATGTATATATATTGAGTTTGAATTAAATTTTAACTAAATGGTTTAAAGATAAATTATAATGATAAAATTTGGGATTGATGGTCTATATTAGAAATAGAAATAAAAATAAAACAATAAGTATTACAGTAAAATTTATAATAAATATTTAAAATAGAAATGGAAGTAAAAATAATAATAATAATTTAAGCTAAAAATAGAAATAGATATATATAAGATAAATTATAAAAATATATAGTAAACAAATTAGTTAAATTCTAACAGCATATTAAAAATAGAAAATTATTTATATTATAAAAAAAATTAAAGCAAAATAAAATACATTCAAATATGAACAAATAAAAGATAAGTGTAAACTTGAAAAACAAATTGGATAAGTATGAATCAACTTGCAAAGGAAGATACTTATATGTAAATTAGTACCAAAGCAATTAATGCAAACATCCATCAGCCACAAGAAAGAAAAAATCTCTGATTAACTTGTACAAAAACCATATCAATTTGTACTAAACAAAATTTTATACCCAGTACAAATAAAAATAACATACCCTGTATATTTCATTTTCACATATCAATCTCCTCCTTTCAGTTCGTTTCTTCAAGTTGATAAAACTGAAGTAATATCATCTTAAACTAAACACAAAAATTTAACTTAAACAACAACATAAATCAAATCAAAGCCAGAGGATTAGAGGAAAGCTTCAGCAAGCAAAGCTCAAGCCTGGTTTCACATTTCACACTCTGTTCTTCTTCCTAGAAATCAAAGTGAGTAACATTCTTTCTAAAAACTTAAGTATCTTGACATCTGATTGCATGTGGATTTCTGGAAATAAAGTAGTATTGTGCGAATGTATATGATTGTATTCTCTGTGTATATACATGGATGTATAGATGCATGCTTGCTGTTGTATCTTGTTTCTTCCCTGTTCTTAGTTTCCAGGCCTATGTTTTAATCAAAAATCATTATCTCATGACCTAATCTATGTTAGGGTTTAAGTTTCAAACAAAATATGTTGTTGTATCATAGATTAAAGTTTAAAAGTATTTAAGTTAAAAATAATTTTGTATTGTCTCTGGAAATCAAAAAGAACAGAGCAAACTTAATATAAGTGGAAATTCAAACATGTTAATTTAGCAATCCAAGGTTATAAACTAAATCCTTATCTAAAAACATGATTTTTAAAACTAAAATCCTAATTTTTAGTGATGGGATGAATGAGCAATTTTGGGTTGAACTGAAAATGAGAAATTGGGTGTTTTTGATGATCTCGAGGATCTGGGAGGTTGTAATTTTCTATGGTGATGCAAGAATAATTGGGGAGTTAGGGAAAATTGACAGCAAGGTGAATCGACCACCGTAGTGACGGCGGTGATTCTTTCAAGTCTGTAGCCCTAGTTTTTACTAGGTTGGGTATTTTGATCGGCACGACTCCTCGGGATGATCGAGTTCAACAGAACTCTGGGGAAAGGTAGCTATGGCATGGACGAAGTCATGGCCGGAATTGCTGATGCTCCGGTGGTCGGAGATAGGAGGTCGAGGGGATTCTTGAACGATCAGTTTTGGTTTCAGTTTGTTCCACATTGCTCAATTTGGATTTTTGGTTGGAAGTGATGATCTAGGTGGTCGAATCGAAGGTAGAGGTCATTGATGACTTGCTGAACAGAGCGTCGATGGTCGGAAACCAGTTTGGTGATCGTGCACGTGCACATTCGTATATGTTTGTCTGGGTTTAGAGTGGAATTTGGAAGAAGGATATTCTTCGGGGTGGAACTCGAAGTTATACGCGTGTTGACTCGAAGACGAGTGAGGCGAGGGAAAACTCGAAGTAAAGCTCAGGATTTTTGCAGTTTTGCTCGGGTCTGGGAATTAAGTGTAATAACAGGGTTTAAGTTTTAAAACTTGGTCAAGTTTAAACAATTTCTTACCCATTTCTTTTTGAATAATGAATGTTGATTTAAGTCGGGACGTATTAGGATTTCAAAACAAACTATTTTGAGTTTAAAAGTGTTTAATATATATATATATATAACTTTATTTTAAAGTTTACTTTAAATAAACTTAATATTGAAAATTAAGTGGGTAATTAAGAAATGAAATGTTTTAAAGAATGATTTAACTCAAAGGTTTTAAGTTAATTGGTAATTGATAATTAATTCCAAAGGGTATTATATAAGATTTAAATGTTAATTGACTAAAGTAATTAAAAAGGGTAATTATTTTATGTAAGGAATTAAAGAATCATAAATAAGTAATTTAAGGTTAATTACTTAGTGTCATCAATTAAGGTGATTAATTAATGTGATTTATCACTAGAAATTAAAGAAGTAATTAAAGCATTGGTTAATGAAAATAGTTAATGAAAAAGTCATTAACTAAGATTATTTAAATAATTAATTAATGTGATTAATTTTAACAATAAATTAGATTAATTAATTAATGATAATCATTTATAGAATTGTGCAAGTATAATTACTTTATGGAAGTAATTAAGAAACTAATTGCTCAATGTAATTAATTTGTAATTAGGGATAATCATTTTTTTAATTAATTAAGGGTTAATTAATTAATGATTTATTCATTTATTAATTAAGGATAATTAATTAAAAATTTAAAGTTAATTAATTATTAAAGGTTAATTAATTAAAATAATTTGTAGTTAACCTGGGTTAGTGATTTATCTGGTTTCAATTTATTAGATGATTCACTAACCTTACTTATGGATGACTGTATTCTATTGAATGCTTTGAATTGTTCGATATCCCTACTATGTGATGCTGTGTAATATTAATTGTTTTAATTTAAGCTGTGATGAATGTAATTTATTTTATCTGTGATGAATGTATATTATTTATCTGTGAATTGGTAAATGGAAGATAAGCGTTATAGGAATATACCACTTATCAGTATTTATATACTTAAATATGTGATGATGTGATGATTGAATGATGTTGCACTATTGTGTGAAACCCTTGGACTACACTTTTACACACACAAATATGGATTTCACGAGGAAATCGGTTAAGTCACAGATGATTTAAATTTAATATTTTTGAAATTGAAATTTAATTTCAACCGATTTTGGAAATGGATTTGGGTTAAATGTTGAAGCTTTTGGAAAGGAGTTTTTAAAGATAAAAGTTATTTTGAATAACTTGGTAAATTTTTTCAATTTGAATAATTTAATTTGAATTTGAATTCAAAATTTTGAATTGAATTCCATGTTTGGAAATTATGGTTAAAAGATGTTATAATGTGTTTATATGAATTTAAACCATTTTAAAAGTATGGTTTTGAGAATTTGAATTTAACCCAAGGACCTTAACTCGTATAAATGAATCAGATTTTCCAAAATGAAAATTGTTTGTTTTCAAATAATAGAAGCTTTCATATAAGGAATGAATTTCCAATTTGTGTTAAAAGAATCTCAAGTTTGAAATGAAAATGGTTTTCCGAATTATGAATAAATCATTGTGAAAGATTGTTGAACTTTGTTTTGAAATTAGAAAGGTGTACCTTTTGTATAAAAGGTCAAAATGGAATTGTTTTGAAAGCTATGAGTTAAATCTTTGATTTAAAGATTTAATGAGTTAATCCAATTGAAATGGAAATTGATTTGGAAAATCTGTGAATGGATCTTTGTGAAACTGGGTGAACTTTGTGAATTGAATCTTTTTGTTTAAAAAGATTAAAATGGTGATTTGTTTAAACCATTTAAAGAGAAAAGTTTTGGGTAATAAGTTGTGACTTAATTGAAATTCCATTATCCATATGTTTTTAAATATTACGCTCATTATTCGGTTTAGCCGGGAGAGGACCTTTGCGTCATATAACCCATTCCGAATAATGATACGTCGTATATGGATTGCATTTGAAGACCGGTGGTGAAGACCGGATAATTTTGAAAACGAAAGGATAACTCGTCGATTGTCTCTGCACTGAGTCGCTCCGGTATAGAGATTTCCTATGTGATAGGAAGTCCAATCGGGATTATGAATACCCGGATTGCAAGGGCTTCTTTGGAAGTGCCTTCGGTTCTGTTCGAACCCGGAACAGACTTGTATGGACGTATGTGTGACACTACACTTTGAGATATAAAGCTGATTTCTTTCAAATACATTTCTGTTTGGTGGCGGAGAATTTATTCTCTTAGCTTAACACCCTTCTCTGAGACGTACGAGCTCAGAGGTTATGTAGTTGAAGGTTATCAGTTATATACTCCCATTTGGTAGTGTGGCATGCTGAGTGCTGTTGTGTGTTGCTGATCATTTATTGATCAAAGCATGGCTTTCGTGTAAAGCGTAGCTTTGTGGACGAGACCTCATCGAGCCTCACAGACCGGAAATGGTCGAAACAGGAAAAGTGCGGCAAGGTTTCAGGGGTAGCTCCCCTAGGGTATGTCCATTCCTTTTGGAAAAAGGTGGTATCATGGTATGGAGCCCAGATATTTTACCTGTGTATTTGCTCCAATCTTATTTACTGTGTGATTGTTGCTTTGTGATAGAGGATCCTCGGATAAAGGTCGCAAACGACCGGGGGTGGCATATCTCAGGTTTACTGCCCGGGAAGGGGGTAACCGACCTTATGTTGGCAGAGAGCAGTTGTCTCTCGGGGCGTCCCTCCAGTGGCGTTCCTACGTGTCATAGGAAGTTCCTTAGCCTGACCATTTGTTGGAAATCCAAAGAAACAATACGAGCCCTTTACGATTGCAGTTGTATAACCTGTCTCCTCAGGCGGCAGCTATAGCAGGCATACTATAATGGTACCTATGCTGGCTAAGATTAATATTATACTTTCGAAATGTTTTCTGCACTATGCACTAGTAATAATATCAAAAGAGTTTTCCTTGCGTAGGAAGCATGTTTGACTATCATAAGGAGAAATCTACTCCAATTCTGCGTTTGCATTGTGTGTGTGGCAGGAGGCCTTATGGTAGTTTCATTTTCCAAAAAGCATTGCGGATTTCAATGTTTAAAATTCCTTTGTTGTTTGTTTAAAGATAAACTATTTTTGTTACTCACACCAGTCCCACGACTGACCCGGAGTTTATTATTCCTTTCCTAAACTCTGGGTGCCCACAATTTTCCACACGGGCAGTCTAGAGTTGGGTTTTTCAGATAGTCAGGTTTAGTAGATTATCGGGAGCTAGTTCAGTTTTTGGAGATCATAACTATCGTTGCTTATCTTTGTGAAACGTGATGGTGGTTCAAGCTTGATGTTGGAGTTGTTGGACGCATTCCCTTTTAAAGATCATTGGAGTTATCATCTCTGTTGTTTCCGCTGTATCATCAATACTTGTCTCTGATATTGTTGTATCATATTGATATCATTGTTGTATATCATTCTAGATATTGTATTCATTGGAGTTATATATGATATTATTCATTTCTTTCTTACGCTGCGTTGTTATACTTACTGTGTTATAAGCTCCGGCACGAGTCGAATTTCAACGATTGAATCTGCGGCATTCGAGTACATTTGAAGTACGAGTGTCGATTTTCAAATGCTGAAATTTGGATCGTGACAGCCTCCTACATACCTCTAGTAGCTTATTCATCAACATTCTAAAACCTAAAAAAGAACCTTAACCCTCCACCTACTCAAATCAATTTTGAGCACCCGAGAGTTTAAAGGGAAGACGTAAACTTTGAGTCAAACATAAAGCCTAGTGTGAATAATATTATACATCCCAAAATAATTATGTTAAGTGAGACCACGCCGCTTAGCGGAACGAATTTCCCCTCACTAACATCCTTTTAAAACATATCTATGCAAAACCTTTCATAAAACCAAATACTATGCTCCTGCATCATAATGGTTAAATACTGTAAAGTAATCATTATTTAAACATACATAAATATCAGGTAATAATGAACTATCTGTTCAAACACATAAGTTTTGTTTGGATAACTTTTAACCTTTGGTAGACTCGAGCCTATCAGACAATATAATTAAAATTAACCTAACACCTGTTAGATATTTGTCTTCTGGATTATCAATCCTTAACTATCTGTTAAACATTTCCCATCAGGACGGTCTGTCCTTAACTTAATCATCTCCCAGGTCTTCCCGATCCTAATGGTTTTTCGGGCTCACCATTAACCTATCTGTATATAGACATATATTCCATTTGGTGTGTAATCAAATTTTTAGTCTACCTATGACAAACCCCTACACACTGGAATTTTAGACAACAATTAGCTGGGGCTATTAGCTAATGTATAGGGCGCAACCCCATACAAGTCCCATCTGTTTTTCTAATATTTGAGTCATTTACACTTAAGGACCCCCTCCTATAATTTTCCTTGAAAACATTTTAAAATTGATTTAAACCTTTAAATCAAACTTAAACAAGTAAAAGTATATAATCTTTATACTTTACTCAAAATCATATCACCATGTCATATATATATATATATATATATATATCCTTTACTCAAAATTTAGTTGATGACAACATTTAACCATTTGAAAGAACCTCTTTCTAAACTTTTGAAATCATCTCTTTCAAAATCAAACATTAAAACTTTTGAAATCTTTCCTCAAACCTTTCGAATCCATTGAAAAGCAAACCTTACGAAAGCTATGAAACTTTAGACATCCTTCTTTAAAACCACTTTAAAACATTGCCTTAGAAAAACCTTTGGAAAACCTTTCTTCATAAACCTTTCAAAACCTTTGAACTAAACCCTTCAAAAGCATTCATTAAAACCTTCTGTAAACTTACTGGGTTCAATTTAAAACAAGTGGAAACCTTCCTTTAAAACATTTCGACTATATTGGAAGCAAGCTTTCGAAACTTTGGGTTATACTTTATAAAACAAGGATAAATCACCTAAGTCGAAAGCTTCCTTTCGAAAGCATTGGAAGAAGCGGCTAGTTTTTAAAAACAAGTAAACCTTTTAAAATCAATCAAGTAAACCTTTCAACTTTGTCGGAAAGTTCAAAACAAGACATTTAAATAAAGCGGAAGTAACCTTTCGACTATGTCGGAAGGTTTAAAATCTTTCTTTTAATAATTTAACATGGTTGAAAGCAACCAAGTCGAAAGCTTTTGTTCGAAAGCAAAGCAGGTGAAAACTTTTGATTTATAAAACAAACATACTCCAACCTCTTTGGCCATCAACCTTTCGACTTAGAACCTTTCGACTTTGATCAATTCATTATGTACCAAGATATTTGATACCTTATGCATTGAACTTTGACCTTGTCGAGAGCTAACCTTTCGACTGTGACGAAAGGTCTGGGTCGGAAGGTCTATTGCCGTATAGGCTGAAACATGGAAAAAGTGTGATTTCATTGTATTTAACTTTAAAAAGAAAACTTTTCAACTAACCTACCTTTGTTTGTCAAATTCTCATTGGTTAATAAATACTTTTCAGAAATGTGCTACCACTGTTTTAAAATTAAATAATCATTTTATTTTACAAAATGCCCCCTCTCCTTAATTAAATATATAACACACTTAAGTCCTATACCTTAAACAATTTTATATATCCATCAAAACACTTAGGAAAAATCTGTAAAAATCCTATAAAACTTTTTTTAACATGTTTTCCAACATACAAAAATTTCAAACCTAAATAATTATTACTTCAGCCGAAATAATTTATAACCCAATAAACAATTTCCTTTACTATAAAATTAATATAAAATCCATATTAAATCAGAAAATTATGAAAATCAAAACCCATCTCTAAAATATAATTCCTGATCTATATTTAAATTTTCAAGGCATTTGGATGTCATTGAATAGGGTTTTCATGTCAAACATATCAGAAAAGCAAGTATGAACATGTATAATTTCACCAACAACATATATAGGTTTAAACATCAAAACATGGCATAAACTTAGCAAAAGCATTTCGGATCATAAAACCGAAAACTAAAAGAATTTGGGATGTAGCAATTATTCACCTTAGCTTTGAGATTATAGATGTGAGATTTGATGTTGATTTAGTTGATTATCTCCTTCCTCTTGAATCCTAGCTTTAATCTTCTCTTGAGAATAGAAAATGGTGGTTAGCCTTAGTATTTTAGTTTGAGTTAAATGAGAATGAAAATGAATGTGAGTGATATTTCCTAAGGGTTTAGGGTACAAGGCCTTACTATTCCTCATATTGCCCTTCTCATATCCTAACACATTATCTAATGTTATTTCGTTTTAGTTAACACTTAACATGGCCCAGCTACCTTTAGCCAATCAAATCTCAACCAATCCATCTTCACATTATTTAATTTAATTTAACTAATTAAATTTCCTAAATAATGTTATAAAAATATGGGGTGTTACAAAGCCCGTATGCAAGATTGAGCATACTAGTGATCTCCACATCATCATCCACATGTGTCTCCTGGAAGTCTCCAGGCCCCTCTTCTTATAACACACTAATCATTTGCATGCTTGGACCTGGAGCATCACTAAACGGGATACCTGGGATCATCCCGGAGGTAGTTACAACCATTGATTTGGCCATCGTTGCATGTGGTCCCGTTAGAATGCTCTCCTTTGGAGAACTTGAGATCGTAGGTTGACCTGAAATTTGAGAAAGATGAAATGATAGATTTTCTAGATTGACCAACGTCATATAGGCTCTCTCAAATATAGTTGTGGTCAACAATATACCTCCGCCAGATTGAAGCTCAGTGTGGGCAGGCGTACCATTCAAGTTACCCTCCTGAATAGAAGATAGCATGCCTGTTTTGTGGAGTTGTGATGCATCCGGATTGTATTCGAAATCTGAAGGAGTGATAGAGGCAGAAGGGGGCCCAGAGGTGAGACTGGTATCAATATCCAAAGGAGTGGTACCAGAACCTTCAGCTTGATCTTGTTGAACTTTAGTAGCCAACTTCGGATGTAACATGAGCTCACCTGCTCCGAGTGCCTCGATTTCCTATAGGTTCAATATCTTTTTCTCCAGTTTTGCCTAGTCCACTTCGCCTCCTTCTGAATGTTCTTGATCTTCCTGCATAATCTTCTCCCTTTCCATCACCAAGGCATGGAGATAGCTTTTGCCAAGCCATTCCAAGTCCCAGAACTTAAGAACATTGCATTATATTTGGTGATGATCAGACCAAAACTCTCTATAACCTGCCTTTCTGCTGCTGCCACCAGCTCATCCGTTTTCCTCTCAGTAGTTTCCACCTCATCCACTCTTTTGGCCTTGTCTAGTGCATCATCTCTCTCATTGCACACTTCGAGGTGTTACTCATAATTTTTTTGAGCTATTTGAAGTTCCTAATCTTTCTCTTCCTTTTCTTTTTAAAGTTGAGCCTTCAACTCTTTCACTTCTTTAGCTAGCTCGATGTTCTGGTAACGAATAGATTCGACTTGGCTTATACTCTCCTTTCTTGCTCGATCGCCGTGTTTAAGTCTTTGACTTTTTAGTTGGTGTCCACCTTTTTTTTCTCTAACTCAGCAACTTGTTCATTGAGATGGGTGATGGTCTCATTGTTCTGACTTGCTGTAAGTTTTAACCCTACAATCTAAGTCTCCAAACCCTCATGTTTTCTGAGAGCGTCTAAGCTAGCCTCCTTCAAGTGAAGTACTGACCATACACATCACTGAATTATGCTACCGTTTAGTTCTTAATATACAAAGGAATATCTTTCAAGTTCAGAACGAACATGCAGGCCTTATAATTGATCTTCGAAAATTATGCTGCAATTCAACTATTTGGGGATTTGAAGCGATTGGCTGGTTTGATTTGATAACGGGCAGCTCGATAGGCACTTTATCGACCCTATGTGGAGAAGCATCAAAGGCAATGAAATTGGAAGGAGGGTGAGGGTTTTGAGAAGTGTGGGATGGCGCTGATTACTATGTAGAGAGGGAAGCACGAGAGGGGTCATTGTGAAGGATGTCGTCATGGGAAATAGAGTGATTTTCCGAACCCCTGGATGGGAGTGAGCAGGATCTAGATTGATGCCTAGATGATGAGTCATATGGCCTATATTTTTTCTTTTTGCTCCTACAATCAAAGCTTAAATGCCGATTGGGATCAGAATCATGGCTATACTTCTGGGGTCGTGCGGTTGGTTTCTACCTCCACGTCGTTCCATGGAATCGGCAATCAAAGCAAAGACAGATCAGCTTTGAAAAGACAGAAGCACAACATAAGTTGCATAGAGTAAAATGCATGTGTGTGTGAGTTTCCTCTTGTCCTCCCGATGGATCGTGGGTTTGAATTTTGCTGACTGGGGTAACCTACCCCGCTTTGGTGGAAGGCACATCTTCTTGGAAAAGAATGAGGGACACAACATCCCTAGTGCTCATATTGGCGAGGCGAAAGGAGTCAATTACATCCGGGATTAGCTTATGACTAGCAAAAGGATCCTCCAAAGCCTATATGGGTGTTTCAAATTAGTTGCAACAAATGAAGGTGGAACCAGAGTCTTCTTTTCTCCAATTTTAATCTTAATGCTTCTTCTTTGAAGTGGTTGTTGGTCTTGGTCATCTTCATCATCAAATAGACTTTAACCTGCATCACTACTTGCATGTCCTTCTCGTACTCTGTAACATCCCCTACCTAGAGGCCCAAAGCAAAGCGCCACATATGCTATAGTCATTTATAGTATTAACTTCCGGCGACTAAATACGGCTACGTTAATGGTATCTATAATATCGGAAGCACTTGAATATAGAACAAATCACATATTATAAAACATCATTTTTCATTACATTTCAAAACACATGTTCTATATTCAAATTACACAATCCCAAAAGTTTCCCAAGCAATGATCAAATATACTTATTACAAAATATGCCAAGAGAGACATATGATGATGCCCTTTTGGATGACAAGAGTAATATTGTCTTAACATACATAATACACACAGTGGAAATAAAACAACAGAAATAAGAACTGTAACTACTAAATAGCTACCAATTAGCCTCCTGATCGCCTTCGATATATTTATTTGTCATCCTACTAAAAACCTGAAACACCTTAACCCTCAGCCTACTCAAATAAATTTTGAGTACTAGAGATTTTAAGGGGAAAACATAAACTTCGAGTCTAACATAAAGCCTGGGGTGAATGATATTATATATCACGGTTATTAATGTTAAGTGAGACCACACCGCTTAGTAGAACGAGTTTCCCGTCACTAACATTCTTTTAAAATATATCTTTCCTTTGCAAACCTTTTCCTACAATCACAACTGGTTAAAACTGTAAAGCATCATTGTGTAAACATACATATCAGATAATAAATGAACTATTTGTTCTAACACTTTAGTATTATTTAACTAACTGTTAACCTTTGGCTGACTCGGGCCTACCAAACAATATAAACAATATGTATCTAACATCTGTTAGACACTCATCTTCTGGACGGTCTGTCCCTAACTATTTGTTAAATACTTCTCTTCTAGACGGTCTGTCACTAACCTAACATCTCTTAGGTTTACTTGATCTTAATGGTTCTGCGGGCTCACCAATAACCTATCTGTATTCAAATATATATTTCCTTCTGTGTGTAATCATAATTTTAGTCTTACCTGTGACAAACCCTACACCGTAGAATTTTGGACAAAATTAGCTGGGGCCAATAGCTAATGTATAGAGTGCGACCCTATACCAGTCCCATCTGGTATACTAATATCCGAGTCATTTTACTTAGGGATCCCTTCCCATAATTTTCCATGAAAACCTTTTCAAATGATATAAAACCTTTAAATCAAACTCACACAAGGAAAATACATATACTATATGCTTTACTCAAAATCACCTTGCCATGTTATATATATACACATATATAAATATATATGTAAGTATATATATACTTTACTCAACCTTAGTTGATGAAAACATTTAAACTTTTGAAAGTACCCCTTTCGATTCCATTGAAAGTACCCCTTTCAAAACTGTTTAAAGCATCTCTTTCGAAACCAAGTAAAACCCTTCATTTATCTAGGTCGAAAGGGCAAAACCATCCTTTCGAAACCATTCTCAAAACCCTTTCAAAACCCTTGAAAACCTTTTCGAAAGCTATTAAACCTTAGACATCATATCTTAAAACACTTCAGATTATTACCTTCAGAAACCCTTGGAAAAACATTCCATTTCAACCCTTTCGAAACCATCAGAAAACATTACCTTTCAACTCCTTCGAAATCCTTAGGGAACCACTCCTTCGAAACCATTTTAACATCGAAACTTTATAAACTCAAACCTTTCAAAAGAACTTGGGTTCAATTTAAAACATGTGGAAAAATACCTTTCGAAAACATTTAAATCATCTCTTTTAAAAACCATTGGGTTATACTTCAATCAGAACAAAAGGGTCTATAAAATCATTTAGGTCGAAAGCCTACCTTTCGAAAGCTATCCCTAAGTAAAGAAGTGATTGTGTCAAAACCATCCCTTCGAAAGCATTGGAGAAGTGGCTAACTTTAAAAGCTAAGTATACCTTTCGAAACTATTGACTCTGAAAGGTAGAAAGGCAGCGGCTAGGGGTTTCGATCCCTTCGAAAGTATTACTTAAAATAAAAGAGTGCATCCCATTCGAAACCTTTCCTTTAAAAAAATTGACCTAGTCGAAAGCCAACCGAATCGAAAGCTGCCCTTTCGAAAGCAAAGCAGACGCTACTTTAATTTAAAACTATGGCATAGTCCAACCCTTTCGGAACCCAATGTTTCGACTATGTAACTTTCGTCTTTATCAAATACGCTACTTACCAAGTAACTTGGTACCATGCACAATGGTTTTGAAAGCATGGTGGCAAAACGTCCTAGTTGGAAACCCTAGTGCCAAAAGTAGCGAAACATGCTAAAAACATGTTATTTTTGTTTCTATCTTAAAAGTGAAAACTTTTCAACCAACCTGCTATTTTTGTCAAATTTTCATTGGTTGCTAAATATCTTTTTCAAAAGTCATGCCAATATTTTCAAAAATAAGCAATAATTTTATTTTACAAAATACCCCTTCTCCTTAAATAAATATATAAAATATGTAAGTCCTATACCTTAAATAATTTTATATATTCATCAAAACACTTAGGAAAATTCTATAAAAATTCCAGAAAATCATTTTTAATATGTTTCCTAACATATATAAATTTCAGACCCAAATAATTTTTATTTAGCTATAAATAATTTAAAACCCAATTAATCATTTTCTTAACTAGAAAACATAAAATCCACATTAATTCAGAAAATTATGAAAATTGATACCCATCTCTAAAATATCATTTTTGATCTATATTTAATTTGCAAGGTATTTGGATGTCATTTAATAGGTTTTCATATCAAAACGTATCATAAAACTAATATGAACATGCATAAATCATCAACAGGTATATGTAATCATTTAATCATTCAAAGATGGCATAAACATGCAGAAACACTTCAGATTATCATTAAAACCGAAACTATAAGAAAGTGAGTTGTAGTAATTATTCACCTTAGCTTTGAGATTTAAGATGTGAGATTTGAATGAAATTTGGTGTTGATTAAGCTTACCTTTTTATCTTCTTTTTTCTTGCTCTAGAAAATGGTGGCCGGCCTCTCCTTAATTTTAATTTTTGCAAGTGAATGAAGTGATACTCATTGCTAAGGGTTTAGGATATTAGAATGCCTATTTTCCCATTTTACCCCTTACTTGTTTCCTAGCATATCTTATTCATGCTATCTCGTTTTGATTCACATATTAGCATGGCACCACTACCCTTAATTATATTCAAATCTCAATCCATTAATCATCTTACATTATTTAATTTACTAATTAAATATCCTAAATAATGTTACTAAAAATATGGGGTGTTACAGACTCCCATCCTTAAAGAATTTCATCCTTGAAATTACGATAAGTACACAACAAATCAATCAACAAGGTAAAACATACCATCAAACAAATCAGGATAAGTGTCCCTAATCCTGCTCTCAGTCTCCCAAGTACAGTCTCTCTCATCGTCGCTCCACTGGACTTTCACTAGTTTGACTGTCTTGTTCCTTAGCATCTTCTCATCCATCACAACTATACGAATGGGCTTTCTTACTATGGTCAAGTCTGGTTCTACTACTAAGTCCTCTAAAACTATTGGTGCCATAGTAGTCTCTGGGTCTCTAACAGACTTTCTAAGATGAGAAACATGGAAAACATCATGGACTCCTACCAAACTACTCGGTAACTCCACTCTATATGTGAGTTTCCCGATCCTCTCAATAATATGAAAAGTTCCAACGAATCTTGGTGCTAAGTAACCCGATCTTCTGAATCTAATCATACCCTACATCGGTAAAACATTAGTAAACACATAATCTCTAATGGAGAATACTAAGTCTTTCCTTCTTCTTTCTGCGTAGCTTTTTGCCTAGATTGAGCCTCCTTCATTCTATCTCGAATTAACTCAATCTTCTCAGTTGTTCTCTCACTAAATCCGGACCAAGAACCAATCTATCCTCGGTTTCTAACCGACAAACGAGAGATTTGCATGGCCTTCCATACAAACCTTCGAACGGTGCAATCCCAATACTAGTTTGATAACTGTTGTTATACGAAAAATTGACTAAATGTTGATGGTCCTCCCATGATCCCCCAAAATCCAATACATAAGCTCATAACAAATCCTCTAAGACTTTGTTAACTCTTTCCATTTTCCCATTAGTCTATGGATGGAAAGCGGTACTCATCTTGAGCTTGGTTCCTAAAGCTATCTGTAGACTATTCTATGTTTGTACCAAAAATGGGCACAACACTCTTCGGAAGTTTTTGAAGAGATAAAAGTGAAGAATGCAAATTAAAACTGTGGAATATCTAACAAAAACTCCAAATAACAGAAAGTAAATTGCAAAGACAAGCGATTTAGAGTGGTTCGGCGTTTTGCCTACGTCCACTATGAAGTTTTATGTTTTTATTGCTCGATACTTGAAGGTTACAGTAGTTTATAATGTAATACAACTGAATTTCTAAGTTAAGTCTCAATCTAAAGCAGCGGCGGTGTTCTGGAGTAGATCTGGCAGAATCTGGGCGCTCTTCAGTACTTAGAATTCTCCCACCTCTTTTCTGAATGACCAGGGGCTCTATTTATAGGTGTAGGAGGCTGATATTTCGCCTAAAATGAGGGGAGACCAGTTCTGGTACGTCAGGGGGCCCACATGGCCGAAATCTAGAGATCCGGGCCCACTTTGGGATCGATTCGACCCTTGGTTCGAATCGATCAAGAAATCGTCCAATCGAGCTGAAATTTGGTGTGAACATTCTTCATCATGTGTTTAAGCTTCTGTGAAAATTTCATGGCATTTGGACTTGTAGAACTCGAGTTATGATCGATTCAAAATCACGTTTCTGGTTGACTAGCCTAGTTCGAATCGACCTTAGTTCGAATCGACTCGTTCGAATCGATCTCCCTGCACACGAAGGCAATGGTGTGGCGCGTGCTTCTCGCATCGATCCGCTTTGTACTCTGGTTTGTCTGGGTCGAATCCATGACCTCTGCTACTTTGATTCGATGGTTTTGAGGGAACGGATTCGAAAAGGTGTAAGTTCGAATCGATCAGGATGGATTCGAAGACAGTTACGAAGGGGAGTTAAAGTCTCTACAACTGAATGGATTCGAAGGTACTAGGGTCGAATATTGGCCTCCTTCGAATCGATGACGTTGGTGCTTTGGAATGGAGTCGGAGCTCCTCTGCCTGCCTGGACTCGAAGCGAAGCCTTAAGGATGGATTCGAACCAATATATGGTTGATGGATTCGAACGCAGGCTCCTTTATCATCGATTCGAAGCAGAGAAGTTCGATGGAGTCGAACAAAGACGGTCATGTGGACACGAAGTCTGGTCATCAGACGGATTCGAATGCAAGCTCCCTCTATGGATTCGAACTTATGACTATTTACCCCATATTGCATCGATGATATCTTGAGTGTACGAACTCGGATTGACTCGAAAATTGGAACGTCGTTTCCTCTGGCCTTGCTTGACATGTCTTATCGATTGCAGCCCGATCCGGACTCGGACAAATTCATCGATATCCGTAGCGATCCTTACGTGTAACCGACTTCTGAGACGACCTATCACCGGTATCTAGTCAAGTCCTTGGTGTCACGGCCTTGCCAAAAGGCGGGATAACATTTGCCCCCCAAAGTACGTCTTGTGTAAACATGACGTGCTTTGAAAAGCTGCAGTCTCTCACTGGATAGCTACAACATGCTTTGTCGAAAATTGTCTTCTTTGCTGTCGTAATCAATCGTTGTATGATCATGATTGACTGTTTGGCTTTTGAGTCATGACGAGATGAACATCTGATTCCTGTTGATGATAAAGACCAAAACATTAGTCAAAAAATACGTGCATACGTGTATTATCTTGACCTTGGTTAACGTTACGTGATCGCAAGTTGTTGTCCGTTCGGTTCGCTATCGAAATCTGCATCGGTCCTATCCTGAACCGATTTGAGATTTGAGTTAAAACATTGCTTTTATGATTGTCTATGGTCATCCTCCCGTAT
Source organism: Allium fistulosum (assembly GCA_030737815.1). Taxonomy (NCBI): domain Eukaryota; kingdom Viridiplantae; phylum Streptophyta; class Magnoliopsida; order Asparagales; family Amaryllidaceae; genus Allium; species Allium fistulosum. The sequence goes on from JASFAW010000014.1 coordinate 17,210,197, forward strand.
CGATCCTCTCCTGAATTGGTATGAAGAGTAGACAAGCAATTTTTCACATTGAAATGGTTCGTCCATTTGATCGATGGTATTTGATGGATGCGAAGCAATGTTTCTGGACCCGCTTCGAGTTGATGGTTTCGAAGTAGACACTTCGAATCGATGGGGCATAATGACCCAGGTTCATCTTCTGTCGACTGCTTCGAATCGATGATTCTTCGAATCGATACTGTGTGGATTCGAAGTTCTCTGAGTTGGTGGAGTCGAAGTCGTGAATGCTCGAACCGATGTACTTTCGAAACGATGGTTCGTGGGGCTCGTGCTTTGAGTCGATGTTGTCTCGCATCGATGTTGTTGAGATGGATTCGACCGTGCAAGGAGATTCGCAGGAGATGGATTCGAAGTGGTGGGTTATGATCGATTCGAAGTCGCCGTAACGAATCGAGTCGATGCCCTTACCTGTTAAAGCCGGTCAGTTGTACCGGGAGGCGAATCGTCTTATTTCTCCTATATATACCGGGGTACTATTCTCTTCTCACTTTTTACCATTTACCATTGCTTCAGCTGTTTCTTCGAATCGTCTTCCCAGAGCTATAACCGACGTGCTTTACACGAATCGATCGAACACGTTCACGCTTCCACTCGTAATCAAATCAGGTATTCAAGGAAACGATTCGAGATGAGGAAAATAGAACTATCTTCTCCTTTAGAAAATTCTGAGAAGTGACGAGATCTGAACGAAGTGGGTCGACTCGATGGAATCGAGGAATGAAACCTTTCGAGTGATATCGGTCAAGGTGTTGTCTTCCGTTGCTTCGCATCGATCCAGGCACGAGTCATTCGAATCGTTTTTGAATGCATAGCTTCGAATCGATGGTTTTAAGAGAAAAGGAAGGCTCGTGGCAATCGATTCGAGGTAGCGGTACTCCGATCGATTCGAAGGATCTCAGTTTTGATCGATTCGAAGTCATGTATAGATCATGGATTCGAAGTGTTCCTCTATCCTAATGTTGCATCGAGTCGAACCATATGGATTCGAAGCACCCGGAACCGAACTTCATCGATTCGACCTGCATCGATTCGTGCTGATGGATTCGAACGTCTTCGGAAGTTGAGACCATTACTTTTTGACTTGTTCCATCATATGAACTACGACCAGTTTCAAGTTATCCTCTGATGAACTTAATGAATTTTAGCATACTTGACTCCGACGAGCTTCGGCCTTGCATAATCGAACTTGACTGAAAGACTTGAACTTGAATTTCCTTCGAAGCTCGTCAATGGAACTATGACTTAACTAATAATACAACTGATTTATACTTGAAGTTGGTTCGTAGCGTTTGGATGGTGTGGAAGTGACGGTCAGCGATGACGGTCATTTTCATTCTCAAATTTCGCAAGTTATGTCGTACGAACATCTCGCTTTATTCTGTTAAATTTGTTTAAGTGATGCACAGCACTTGCACTGCATGACACGTTTACACACACTATACTGGGGCATGCACGGACTGGTTATGAACTTAACGTTGCTTTCTGATGAGTTAGCTAATTATGGAATCTTCGAGCTCCCAATAACAAGAGGTACAGAGCTCGACTCCTCCGGTTCTTGAGATTCCTGAAATCCCTGCCGATGTAATCGATCCAGCTCCAGACGAATTGTCAGAGGCTATATTTATTGAGGACCCTGTCGATTCGGTTCAGTCTAACATCTCTGAATCCTTATTGGGACGAATATGCCTAAAGCACAACATATCTCTAGGTGATGTATTATTGCCCAGCGCCACTGATAGACCGCACAATCCGCCTGAAGGATATACAGCATTCTACCGTCATGCTTGTGCGGTTGGAACTCTTCCTCCTTTCAATCAATATATCAGAGGGATGCTATCATATTTAGGAATCGCTCCTTCACAACTTCATCCCAACGGGCACGCGTTGCTGAACAGTGCCTTTGTCATATTTATGGACTGTCTCTTTCGCCCGCCGAGGCCCTCCGAGATCAGACACATATTTAACTTCAAGAGCAGGGGTGATAGCCCGTCGTTTACATTTTTGGAGGCAGTTAGAAATTGCCAAGTTGTAGTTGGAGCTTGGACTCGACTGAGCTATTTCAAGAACGAATGGTTCTACATTCGGTGCCCTCCGGGTTTCGCTAGGCGATGGTTGTCTAGACGTAAGCGCCTTAACCTGTTTCCTTGACCAATAGCTCTTCGGTGTTATAACTAACATTTCATTCCTTTTACAGCTATTATCTCTAGGCCCGATGGAGGGCGTTTCAAGGGTACCGTCCGGAGTCTTCAAGAAGTCCCAAGCGAGCTGAGGCATATTGACTCGGTGCTGAACGACTACAACTTAAGAGTTCTGGGTTTGATCGACATTAATCAAAGCATAGTTGTTGAGGGATTTTCAAAGTCCGTCTCCAAGAAGGAAAATAAGAAGAAACCCAAGAAGAGAAAAGCGAAGAAGTCACTCGGTATCAAAATAATCGAGGCGAGTGACGAAGAAAGAACCCATACGGATTCAGAGCCAATGGCTGACCTTTCGGGAAACTTGGAGGAATCGGGAGAAAAACGGAAAGGCAAGGCCGCCGTTTCCAAAAAACTTAAGTCAAAGGGGGGAAAATCTGTAGATGTGCTTCTTCCCGCTTCCGGAGTTATGATTTCTGAGGCCGCCCCTTCTCATTCGAGAGATTCTCTCAAAGGGCTTGACGACATTCCTATCCCAGATTATATATCGATTTCTCATAATCCTGGGTTGGAGGAATTGCAAGATGTCCTAAACATGAACGAGCCCTTTCCTTTAAGTGCGGTCAACACTTCCGGTCGGTTTGGGGGTTTACACATTTACACACACTTCCACGGCACTTCATGACTTCTACATAGTAAACATTGCTTTATGGGATTTTAATCCGTAATTCTTTCTTATCGCAGGTGAGATGTCAGGACGTGGCTCTACTCTAGATAGGCTTCGGAATGTGCGCCAATCTTCTCCATTTTACGATTCCCGTAGGAGAGAGACAGATAGGGATCATGGGCGAGGCTATTCGAGTCAAGAACGTTATGATAGAGACAGAGATTACTCGCGTAACCGTTCTGGCTATGATTACTCTGACAGAGACCAGGGATACCAGTACCGACCCCGATCTCGTTCTCCTCCGCCTCCCAGGGCTCCAGTAGACCTCCCAGGGCCATCTCATCAGCAACAGTTGCCTTCTCAATCTTCTCGGCCTGATGCTCAACGGCCAAGAATGGAACCAACGGCATCCGCTATAATTAAACAAGCTCCGACTGAGTTGACAAGCGAGGGAGCTGCTAAACTCGCCCAAATGAAAAATGACTACCCTGAAATTTGCATGGATGGCTATATCTTCCCTCCTAACTTTAAAAGAATCCCTCCGGAAGTTGAGACCACCGCTCATAGTTATATCCATGACTTCTATGCTCAGTATAAGGAGTGGTACAAGGCAGCCGTGAAGGCTTCTAGAGTAGCTTTTGACTGGGCGAAGATCATTGCTGAACGTGATGCTGAAATTGCTAAACAGAAACGCATCATTGAAGTTCTTCAGTCTGAAATGGAGACGTCCCGGAATTCTGAACTTCAAGCTCTCCAGAAACACGAGGACGCCGTGGCCAAAATGGCTAGGATGCAACAGGAACATTGCGCCACGGTAGAAGAGATGGGCCACCGCAACACCACCGTTGCAGCTGAGCGAGACTCAGCCGTTAAAGAGCTAAACGAGCTCAAGGCCAAATTTGCTGAAATGGTGAAGGAGAAGGATGATGCGAACGCCACTGCTCAAGAGGCTTGCAACCAAGCAGTATCTCTCAGGGCCGAACTTGCTGCGGTGGCGGTCAAGTCCAAGTCTGCGGAAGCAGAAATCCAGGAAAAGATTTTGGAGGAGAGGTCCAGGCTGGACGCTGAGTTCGACGATCTCCTTGTCACGTACAACGCTAATGTGCTGGAACATAGAAATTTAGCGTGGCTGGGAGATGATTCCATGATTTTGTACAATGCCTGGACCCGGCTGGTGAATGAGAAGAAAGCAGTGCATCCAGATGAAACATTTGACGACTTTGAGCTGGAGATGCGTTTGCTCACCGAGGATGAGAGGAAGATCCTTCATGAGGTGGTGATCTCTATGGCGAAAGAAAAGCTTGGCGTTCAATCTTTAGAGACAGGCGAAGGTTCGGGGACCGCGCATCACGAGGCAAGTGTTGGAGCCGTAATCCCAACATTGCCCGAAACCACTGGTGCGGTAGATCCCCAATCTGTTCCTGCATATAATCCTGACCAACCGTTATTATCTTCAGCCGATGATTCCTCCCACGTTTCGGTCCAGACTAAGGAAGGTATTTGAACGCTTCTCGTAGTTTAGTTGTGGAGAACTTTAAGCAACACACTTGGCTAACAATCTTCGTTTTGTCGCATTTCAGTGACTGAAGTCGTTGTTTCTGCGCCTCTTGCTCTATCAGTTCCACATCAAACACAAGGGGTTGTTTTTACTGAAGCCATCACGACTTCTACCTTGATCGGCGAAGAGGGAGATGCAAATATGTTCTCTTTCAGCGCTCAAATGATTGAGGAGCTTCTCAATGAACCCATCGATCCCTCTGTCAACCCGTCCGATGCTGTGAGTGGGGCTGCTCCGGCCGTTAGTTCATCCATGCCAGCTATTGGCACATCCGACGCGGCCCAAGTATCCCGTGAGGACGACGTTATGGCTGAGATTGATGCCGAGATGACAGCAGGGAATGCTGGTGTGAATCCGCCCGGGCCTGCCCCGTTAATGGTGATTTCACCGGGTGGTACTGTAGTGATTGAGACCGCTCCTGTCCCTCCTCCTGCGACTACTCCTATGCCTCCAGCTCATCCTCCTAGAAGAACTTCCGTCGCCTCGAGCTCTGAGGAAGACGTCGACATTATATCACTGCCGGAGGGCAAGCCTGAAAAGAGTAAGCGATTGAGGAAAAAATCAGGCAGTGGATCTGGTGGGGCTACCCCGAAGAAGAAGATAAGGAAGAAGAAAGATTGAGCTCTTTCTTTAAATCTTTGTTGCGTAGGGTAGCATTTTGTTGATTTCTCTATTGCCGTGTATAGATGTGGATTCGGCTCCCACTAGTAGCAATTTCTTGAACCATTTTGTAATCAGATTCTTTTTGTTGATAGTGGAAATGAGAATGTTTTCCCTTTTGTCTCCAACTTGTTATGTGTTATGGTTCTGCCCCCAGCATTGGGGATTAGTGTGGAGTTGATGTATGTTTATACTCCGCCTTGCGTATTGGGAGTACGGAGTTAGTTAATGTTTATACTCCAGTTCGCGTTCTCGGAAGCTGGAGTTTGTTGGTATTTATACCCAGCTCGCGCTCTCGGATTACTCTGGGGTTTTAGGAAAATGTTTATACTCCGCCTCGCACTCTGGGAGTACGGAGTTAGTTAAAAAGTTCATACTCTGCCTCGCACTCTGGGAGTACGGAGTTAGAAAAAAGGTTTTGTACCCAGCTCGCGCTCTCGGAGTACTCTGGGATTTAGAAAAATGTTTATACTCCGCCTCGCACTCTGGGAGTACGGAGTTAAGTAAAAAGTTTTGTACCCAGCTCGCGCTCTCAGAGTTCTCTGGGATTTTGTAAATGTTTATACTCCGCCTCGCACTCTGGGAGTACGGAGTTAGTTAATGTTTATACTCCAGTTCGCGCTCTCGGAAGCTGGAGTTTGTTGATATTTATACCCAGCTCGCGCTCTCGGAGTACTCTGGGATTTAGAAAAATGTTTATACTCCGCCTCGCACTCTGGGAGTACGGAGTTAAGGAAAAGGTTGTCGTGTATCAACCCATTTCTGGCCTGATGTGATGGCTTGCCCCCGAGCTCGGGTTTCATTTGGTGAGTGGTTGATTGCTTCATAGCCACTCCCTACTTGAATAAATTCCATTGTGTGATGGAATTTAGCTCTTCGTGCATCGTGATGTTGTACATTGTATTTAATGAATCACAGCTCTGGCTCAAAGAGATGGCATTTTATTGCTGAAATAAGAAAACATGGCAAAGTCAGTTGCCTTATTACAAATTCTAATTTCGAAATGCAGAAACAAATTCTAAAACAGAATTGAAACTAAATAGATAAACATAGCCTGTTATGCGTAATAGCGACGAAGTCTTTCTCTATCCAAGGCCTTTGGTGAAGCTAGACCATCAGCGGTCGTCATCTCATTTACATCATCCCCGAGCTCTTGCTTAATCTCATGTGATCCCTTCCATGTTGGTTTCATGTGTAGTAGTGTTGGGTATTCTTTTTTAATGACAATCTCATTGCGTTCAAAAGTTTTAAGTCGGTCCTCGGCATTGCGTAATCGGGCGACTCGTTTTCGGCGTATGACTGTTCTCAAGTCAACCTGATCGCCCTGGACGACTCCAACTCCGTTGACGGTAGGGAACTTTAAGGTCAAGCACCACGGGGCAATTACGGCTTTGAATTCAGTAAGGGCAGGTCGTCCTAAGAAAGCGTTGTATGGCGAAACTATGTTCAACACAGTGAACTGTAATGTTCGAACTCTCCTATGTTCCTTAGATCCCAACCTAACTGGTAACTTCACCACCCCAATAGGTACGGTAGAGCTACTGTTGAATCCATGGAGGTGAGTTTGGCAAGGTTCCAAATCCCCGAGATTCATCCTCATTTGATTATAAGCATGTATGAAAAGGATATTCACAGAGCTCCCGCAGTCAATTAGTATCCTCTTCATCCAAGCTGGACCTACTTGTGCCGATATCACGAGTGGGTCAGTAGTCGGGCTTCCGACATAATCAATATCGTTGTCTCGGAAAGTGATGTCGTTAATTATCGCTCTCTTTCGCTTGGTCGAAGGTTTATTGTCCAAGTTAGCATTGCACTCAAAGTCTGTTCGTCTAGCCAAGTTGTTATATGATTTCACTTCTCCCCAACTTCGCTTCGCTGTTCGAGGACTATCACTTACAACATTGATTACCAGTCTTCCTCCGACACGACCTGGTTCTTCCTGTCTTTCTGGATTCTGTGCATGATTTTGATTTGAGGGGCCCACCCCTTCAGACTGCGGTGCCCGCACAAACTGATCTAACTTCCTCTCTCTGATCAACTTCTCAATGAGGTCCTGCAAGTGCCGACATTCATTGGTGTTGTGGCCATAACTTTCGTGGAATCTACAGAACTTCCCTGTTTGAATCTGCCTCTCCGACGATTGCTTCGGAGCCGGCTTCTTATATTGCATAGTATTGCAAGTCTGTAGGTACACATTTTCCAACGATGTATTCAATGGTGTGTAATTATCGAACATTGGAGCCTAACGTCGTGGACCCCGATTTGGATCTCTTTTCTTATTCTGACCATTGTTACCTCTTGGCTGCGTTTGCTTGTTCTGTATGTTCAACTGAACTTTTCCGGAATTGCCACCGGACTGTTTTACTGCTACATTGCTCTGTATTCCTTCGCTCCTGGGTTCCTCATCGTCCTACTTCCTAGACTGTTTCGCGTCCTCTTGCCGTAAGAATTGTGCGGCTTTGGAGTAGAAACGGTCCAACGATGCGGGTGGTTTTCCGGCTAACCAGTTTCCAAATTCAGAATCAGGGTCAATCCCCTTTGTCAATGCCATTAAGATTGAGTTGTCGTTGGGATTACTAATCTCTACACATGCCGCATGGAATCTCTCTAAGTAACGCCTTAGCGTTTCCCCTCGAGCTTGGGTAACACTGGATAAGGTGTTGACATCTTTGGGTCTAGCGACATGCATGCAAAATTGTTCCACAAATTTCTTAGCCAGTTGATCAAATGAAGAGATAGACCTAGGTGGCAATCTCGTGAACCACATCGTTGCAATTCCACCTAGAGAGATGGGGAAACTTCGACATTTTACTGCGTCATCGGCCCTTGCAGCGCTCATCGACCATTCATATTTCAAGATGTGTTGATTGGGATCAGAATTTCCTTCGTACATAGGAAGGGTTGGCATTCTGAATCGCCGAGGAGGTTCAGCATTCAGTATCTCGTCTGTGAAGGGAGTATGACTACGGGAAAGTCCCCAGTCATCGTTGGTAAGGCCTTGGCTTTCGCGGATCATCTGACGTATCATAGTCGAGATGTCTGGCATTGCTACATTTTGAGCTTGCCGAGCTAAGGTGTGGTCGGGTTCCACAGTGCGAGTTCGGACCGGGCGCTGTCGACGGTCCAAATTTTGCCTCCTTGGCTCAGCGTCCTCTAGGACGTACGGTTCAGGAGTACGCCCACGTTGCCGATTATTTGGCTCTGAAAGATTTTGGGTATCAACCCTTGTTTCTATTGTGGCAGCTGTGGCATGATTGTCCACGGTATGCTGTGTAGTAGGGCCTCCTTGTGTGGAGGGCCCGGCCTGAAAGCTGGTCGACGGTCCTGTCCTCAACTGTCCAACAGTCAAAGCGGGTTGATATCCGGTCGTTTGTGCATGACCCCCGTCTAATCGAGGACGGGTAGATCTGTGATAGTAGTCTGATGAAGCAGAACTTTCAGTGGATGAGCGGGAAACATCATCCCTTCTGGACCTCCTACGGCCCTGGCGGTTCAGTTGGTTCGTCAATTCGATATTGGCACGCAACTGTTCGACTAATTGCTGCCGACTCTGAGTCAGCTCTTGAAGCAATACTTGGAATTCTTGTCTAGTGACTGCCCCAGACGGATCTGAGTGGGCAGTGTTGTCTTGGTTGGATGGCTGCTGTTGAGCAGGATTCTGTCCATCCCTACCTTCTTGTCCGGCAGCTGTAGAAGTGGTTCTCGTGCTAACCATTTTGAATGATGAATCCTTTTCCTAGATTTTATGCAAATCTGAGTAGAATGGAAGGACTGTGAATAAAAGATCTGGATCTTCCTCTTGGATTTGTGCAATCCGGTATCGATAGTAGATCCAAGGAGCGGGAGAAAAAAGCTGGTTTTTTCTCAGTGAAAGCACCAAAGTGTTTGTACCAAAAATGGGCACAACACTCTTCGGAAGTTTTTGAAGAGATAAAAGTGAAGAATGCAAATTAAAACTATGGAATATCTAACAAAAGCTCCAAATAACAGAAAGTAAATTGCAAAGACAAGCGATTTAGAGTGGTTCGGCGTTTTGCCTATGTCCACTATGAAGTTTTATGATTTTATTGCTCAATACTTGAAGGTTACAGTAGTTTATAATGTAATACAACTGAATTTCTAAGTTAAGTCTCAATCTAAAGCAGCGGCGGTGTTCTGGAGTAGATCTGGCAGAATCTGGGCGCTCTTCAGTACTTAGAATTCTCCCACCTCTTTTCTGAATGACCAGGGGCTCTATTTATAGGTGTAGGAGGCTGATATTTCGCCTAAAATGAGGGGAGACCAGTTCTGGTACGTCAGGGGGCCCACATGGCCGAAATCTGGAGATCCGGGCCCACTTTGGGATCGATTCGACCCTTGGTTCGAATCGATCAAGAAATCGTCCAATCGAGCTGAAATTTGGTGTGAACATTCTTCATCATGTGTTTAAGCTTCTGTGAAAATTTCATGGCATTTGGACTTGTAGAACTCGAGTTATGATCGATTCAAAATCACGTTTCTGGTTGACCAGCCTAGTTCGAATCGACCTTAGTTCGAATCGACTCGTTCGAATCGATCTCCCTGCACACGAAGGCAATGGTGTGGTGCGTGCTTCTCGCATCGATCCGCTTTGTACTCTGGTTTGTCTGGGTCGAATCCATGACCTCTGCTACTTTGATTCGATGGTTTTGAGGGAACGGATTCGAAAAGGTGTAAGTTCGAATCGATCAGGATGGATTCGAAGACAGTTACGAAGGGGAGTTAAAGTCTCTACAACTGAATGGATTCGAAGGTACTAGGGTCGAATATTGGCCTCCTTCGAATCGATGACGTTGGTGCTTTGGAATGGAGTCGGAGCTCCTCTGCCTGCCTGGACTCGAAGCGAAGCCTTAAGGATGGATTCGAACCAATATATGGTTGATGGATTCGAACGCAGGCTCCTTTATCATCGATTCGAAGCAGAGAAGTTCGATGGAGTCGAACAAAGACGGTCATATGGACACGAAGTCTGGTCATCAGACGGATTCGAATGCAAGCTCCCTCTATGGATTCGAACTTATGACTATTTACCCCATATTGCATCGATGATATCTTGAGTGTACGAACTCGGATTGACTCGAAAATTGGAACGTCGTTTCCTTTGGCCTTGCTTGACATGTCTTATCGATTGCAGCCCGATCCGGACTCGGACAAAATTCATCGATATCCGTAGCGATCCTTACGTGTAACCGACTTCTGAGACGACCTATCACCGGTATCTAGTCAAGTCCTTGGTGTCACGAAAGAATCTCTATCACTAACAATACTACTAAGAATTCTGTGCAGTCTAACCACATTCTTCGTAAACATCTTCACTAAACCAGGTGTCGTCCTAGTTGATTTAACTAGAATGAAATGGGCACTCTTGGTCATTCTATCCACTATGACCCATATACTTTCATTCCCTCTTCTAAATCTTGGCAACCCATCAATAAATTCCATAGAAATAGAACCCATTTCCAAACAAGGATATCCAACGGTTGAAGCAATCCACTTGGCTTCTTGTGTTCAGCCTTTGCCTGTTAGAAATTCAAGCGCTGCTTTACCCATAAGGCAATATCTCATTTCATACCTTCACCATGTCCTGATACATCTTGGTTCCTCCTTGATGAATAGTGAACTTGGAACAATGGCAATTCCTCCAAAACTTCCTTCCTAATGTCCCCTACATTCGGAACACATAACCCTCCTTCCTTTCTCAACCACCCATTTTGGTTGAGACTAAAATCCTTCAAGTCATCGCTCTTCGTTCCTTCTCTTAACCACATAATCCGTTCAGCTAAAACCAGATCCTCCTCCTGTTTAGAAGCTATCTTCTCAATCATTACTGGTCGAACATCTAAATAACAAAACATAACTCTTTCTCCACTAGACCAAGCCTTAGATCTATACTGCCCTCTACAATCTGACAGTGCTTCCAAATCCTTCCACGCAGCAATCATCGCTAACACTGCATTTTGATGTTTCCTGCTAAGTGCATTCGCTACCTTATTCCCTTTTCCCGGTGTGTACTCAATTGCAAAGTCATAAGCGATAATAAACTCTAACTGTCTCTGTTGTCTTATGTTCAGCTCCATCTGAGAGAACAAATACTTCAACGACTTATGATCCATATATAACTCGAATCGCTCTCCCAAAAGGTAATGCCTCCACACCTTCAAAGAAAAAATAACTACAGCTAATTCTAAGAATGCATTAGATATCCAACCTTACGCGGTCTAAGCTGTCTAGAAGCATAGGAAATCACTTTACCCCTCTTCATCAACACAGCTCCTAACCATGTTCCACACAAATTAGTATAAATTACCAAGTCTTGATTCCCCTCTGGCATAACCAACATAGGTGCATGGGTCAATAAATGTTTCAAGCTCTGGAATGCTTCCTCACGCTTATCGGTCCACACAAAATTTACATCCATTTGCGTTAGCTTGGTCATCAGCGCTGCTATCCGTGAGAAATCCTTTATAAACCTCTGATAATATCCAGCCAATCCAAGAAAACTCTTTATCTCAGTCACTATCTCAGGTCTCTTCCAATTATTCACCGCTTCAATCTTAGTTGGATCTACAAACTACCCTTTCTCTGAGACTACATGACCAAAAAACTTCACTTCCTTCAACTAGAAATGACATTCTGAAAATATCGCCTTCAGCCGAAGTTGCCTCACTGTCTCAAGCATAACACTGAGATGAACTTCATGCTCCTTCTCATCCTTAGAGTATATCAAAATATCATTTATAAAAACCAATATGAACCTATCCAAGTGCTCGCGGAAAATCAGTTCATAAAATCCACAAAGAATGCCGGCGCATTAGTTAGTCTTAACGGCATAACTAACCATTCATACGATCCATATCGAGTCCTAAACGCCGTCAAAGGTATACTATCTTCTACTACTCTAAGCCGATGAAACCCTATCGCCAAATCCAAACGAGATAATACCTTGGCTCCACTCAACTGATCGAACAAATCGTCAATTCTCGGTAATGGGTATCGATTCGTTATCATCCTCTCATTAAACTTATGATAATTGATACATAGCCTCAACGATCCATCCGGCTTCGTAGCAAAAACTATGGCTGCTCCCCAAGGTGAACTACTTGGTCTATTAAAAATCTTGACTTCCAAATCCACTAAAAGCACCTTCAACTCTTTCATCTCTGTAGGTGTCATCCTGCTTAGCGGCCTACTCGTTAGTTCTACTCCAGGCACAAAATCAATCTGAAACACAATGGCTCGTTTCAGTGGTAATCCAACTTCAGGCTCAAAGAAATCCGCGAATTCTCTAACCATGAAAACTCGATTCAACTCGTCTTTCAACTCCGCAATGCCCAATAAAGCATTCACTTCACAACCAGGGTTTTCTACAGCATAAACTATCCGATCACTACAATCAGGGTGTCTAAGTGATATTTTCCTATCATGGCAAAATATCCTAGCATCATACTTTCTTAACCAATCCATGACCAGTATAATTTCGAACCCTACAAAGTCAAACACATGCAAATAGCAAACAAAAGTATGACCTAGCAAGTCAAACTCTAAATGGCCACACTTCATCCCAAGTGTTGCATACCCTCCTATTAGATTTGCAAGCCTCAAGGAAGTAATTAAATATGAGGGTTCTAGGTTAAGCTTATCTACAAAACATCGAGATAATAAAGAATGTGATGCACCAGTATCAAACAAAAAGCTAACGTACATACCGCGAATCTGTACCGTGCCTCCCAGAAATGCCTTTCCCTTCTCCTGCACTGATTTCTTTGGAATAGTAGGTTCCAAAGCATACACCTTGCCCTTTCCATCCTTTGCGGACTCTTTGCATTGATTCTTATAGTGGCTGATCTGATCACAATTAAAGCACCTGATGTTCTTCTTTCCAATCACCTCCTTTCCCTTTCCTTTTCCAGTACGACACTCATGAGCGTAATGTTCTTTCTTGTCGCACTTAAAACAAACCACTTCAAACTTCCCCTTCTTAACTGCTCCTCCTTTCTGAGCACCCTTCTTGTAGAAAAAATTCCTTTTCTGGCCTTGTCCAACCTGGACCTCCTTCTCCTTATTCTTCTCCAAACAAGCAAGCATCTCTTCGTGTCTTAACGCCATCTCTACTACCACATCACAGGAATCTCTAATGTGTGGTAAGGTAGCTCTCGCTGACTCTGGCTTCAATCCTCTAACGAACTTTTCATTCCTACTCATCACTTTATCAACAGTGGCGTAACCATACCTAGCTTACTCTTCAAATCTACCAGCATACTCCAGAATAGACATCTCCCTTTGTTCTAGTTTAGCAAACTTTCGGACCTAAACAGACTGTGCCATCACCAACATGAATCTTTCTAGAAACCTCCTCTTAAACTATGCCCATAACATAGTCTCCTCATCCACACTAGCTGTTACAGTATTCCACCAATACAAAGCAGCTCCTTGAAGATGTCTTGAAGCAAGTCTCCTTTTCTACTCGTCATTAAGTCCTAAGTCAGCAAAAATCCTTTCACATTGTAGCGGCCAGTTTTCCACCTCGATAGCATCCTTAGTTCCAATAAACGGCTTTCTCCCAAGCCTAGCATAATCCTTGCTCAAGTTTGCTCAAGTTAGCATAGTGGTTGACTAATGGAACTTCCTGAACTCCTCCTCCTGTAGCATTCCCTCCAATAACTCCAACTGCGATTCCAGCTTGCATCATTTTCATGAAAAACCGATACCTGGATCCCATATCCTCTTGTGGCACCCTAGCACCAACATTCTCAGCCTGCGCCGGACCTTGATTTCTTCTAGCATTCGGTTGAGCATTTCTATTTATGGTGGTGTTGTCTCCTCCTAGATTAACTCTGCCTCTTCTTCCATCAATATATGTATTCAAGCCTCGTGAGATGTAGAAGAATAGCCTATGAGAGATAGGAGAAAAGAGATATAGCGTATAGTTATACATAACAAATACAAGTATGATACTACAGAATTATCCCATACCCCGATCTTAACTCGAATTCCTAAGGATTATGTTTTCAAAAATTGTTTTTAGTTAAAGTATTGTGGTGACCCTCTCCAAATAACATAGATTTTTTTTAAAAGCATACAAAAGGAATTCACCACTAAACCCCATTTCTTCTATATTTGAATATTTATATAATTTCCCAAATATTTTTCCCAAGACCCTGGATTTACCAATATAATCATATCGGTGCACAAACAAATTAAGACAATTATATATTTGATGATATATAATTGTTTCCCTTTGCCATTTAGAGCTAACAAATTTGCAAAGAGAGTTTGAATCAAACAGGGAACAAAATTACCATATGTGTTGACAACATAACCTTTTATTTCTTTCCTAATTTTTGTTCTACTACCAGAGATAGATTTTTCGCAATTATTATTCTTATATGTACAATACTGCAATGCACATGGTTTCTAGACTTTTCTGCCTAAATAAGTCTATTGACATTAAAATGGCCTTTAATTGTTCTTATTATAATTATCAAGTACTTGTATGAAATCACTTCAGAAATTATACTTACAGGCATGAACATTGGAACTAATTTCTATTTATCATTTCAGGATGAACAATTGAAGTCATTTTGCATTTTTAAGTTTAACATGGTGCAGACTTAAGTACTTGGTGTTTTATTGGAAATGCTTGGTGTTATTTGAGGGTTGCTTGGAGTTTTCTTTTCTTTTGTCCTGGAAGCACTTACACTTCATGAATTGAAATGAAATGGTTCCAGGCTACAAGAGTTTGACCCATGGCCATCTAGGCCGGCCATAGTCCCTCTTTTACCACTTGCAAACCCATATCCCTCATATTAACAAGCTTTTACAAAGGTCCACTCCTAACACAAGCATGTTTTTGCCTAGTTTAAATTTCCTGGAAATGCATCCATATATGTATTCAATCCATTATTCAAAATACAATTACTTCTAGGTTTTTTTCTTTCATAATTTTTTTTTAAATCAACCACCTTAGCTCTTTAATTTCCATAAAGTCAAAATATAAATTCAAGCAATAAAAATCAGAGAGTATCATATACACATATCATATTTATATGATATGTCTATCCCTTTATTTCTCCAAATCAGACATTCATAAAATCAGTAGTTAACCAAACATCATCAATAGTCTTTCATAGCAGGTTCACTTAAGTACATATTTTTAATCCAAATACTTAGAAATCTCCCTACAAGTAACTTCAATTACAACATGAAATCTGACTAATAAATTCATTACAAAGCAACTACAAATTTTAAAACTGGTTTCTTTTATTTATACTAGCATCTAATTGCCATCTTCATCCATCAAGCCAACTTCAATTTCATGCAAGCAATTCACTGAGCTGCCCCAATTTTAATGAGACACCCAGATGATTGCAAGGGCAACCAAAAGGGTCAGTTTTCACTGGTATGAGCGTTTATCAAATTTGTATACATGTTCATAATTTTTGGTGATCTTGCAATGTCTTCCTAGTTTAGCAGATTTCATACTTAGCATGTTTTTGGTCAATACCAAGTGATACAAAGACACATTCATTTATTCAATCAATACCCAGCAAACAATCAAAATAAATATATGTATTTCTTGGTTCATTTTTCTCCATTTTTGAATAAGTAAAGTCAGATTTTTATACTCCCAATTTCACCCAGTAATTAATCAAAGCACAAAATTTAACTTGATTAATTTATCTCCATGTCTGAATATTTATAATCCAGATTTTTAAACCCCATTCCCCATTTATTTTACGGTCTTTAACTCCTTGTCAAATGAACACCATGTATGCATTGTGAAGGAAACTCCCAGGTTATTTAATTTATTCCAACACACAAAGGCCTCAGGGTGCAATTGCACCATGCATATACTTACTCCCACCTGAAGCAAGCAGATCATTGACTATCTCCCAAATGACCAATTTAATTTTCTTTAATAAATCCCCCTCCAGATTCTACTTATTTTGTTAAGCTTCCATTTATGAATTTCAAACATAAAAAAAACTCCCAAATCATTCATGTTTCAGAAAGGCTTAGCTTCTTTAATACTTTCTGGTTCAACCCCATGTTCCCCATTTATTTTCCATAATGCAGAAAATACCCCAGCCTACCTATGGTATTTCCTAAAAATAATTTAAGCTTCATGATCATACTATCTTTCCTCTATATTATTATGAATATATGAATAAGGGTTTTATTAAGGAAATCCCTCAAAAACCCAGAAATTCTCCTCTGACTTATGATTTGAATATTTAGTTTAATGCTTCATCATCATCCAAGAAATAAACATGAGCTAGATCTCTGTCTTGCTGCTTATTTCCTAAATAATTTAGATCCATACTTCATAATAAAATAGAACAGAAATGCTCAAACCATTTTAACTTTAAAAACCCACATACAGATTAAAACCCCAAACAAGAATGCACAAACAAACATCCATCTCATCCATAACAAATCATTTTAGAGGTTTTAAATAACTTATAACATTTTAGGCTGCCTACAAGAGGACTTAATGCCATTGCATACAAAGGATAAATACTCACATAATGTTTTCCTTTTACTGCCTTAATCCCCTGAACAACAAATCCCCCAAAGTCTCAAGCTAGTGTTTCTCCTAGTTTATTTTATTTTTGTTTTGATCCCGAGAGAATGGTGGATATGGTTATGTGCAGATATTTATAAAACCATTCTAGGGTTTAAGAAGAATGGGCAGTTCCCTTGATGCCCTTAGATATTCATGCACAAATTATTTCCCTGTGTGGTCCTTAAATGGAAATGCACACTTTTGGTTACCCCAATTAGTTATTTCGGGAATCAAGCATTTTAAACACTTCATACTATTTTCATGACTCTATTTTACTTATGCCATATGCATGTGACCCTTTGTTTATTTTTTTTATTTCTTATAAGTTTAAAGAAACTAAAAATCCCCTTTGTGTTTTCTACCTATCTACCATTTCCATTAATCATGTATACTATCATACATAATTGTGTAATGTAAAATCATTCACACTATGTTATTTGCTTGAAATAAATATAAGATATGGAAATTCTTATTTGATCCTGTATGTATTATTATTTTTCTGCCTTTAGTCAAAACAGTAGCTCCTCATACATCTTTATGTGTTAAAAAAAATCACATATGTCATGCTAATTATTTCTAGCAAAAATATAAGACATTTGAACCTTTTATTAAACTTCATTTTTATTTTGTCTTTAAATAAAACAGAAAACACCCCATATATTAAATGTGTGTATTTATATAATTCTTTGAACATAGAACTATATTTATTTTGAGTTCCAATTTTTAATCACCTTAACTCCTTGTATTTTATCAAACAGAAGCTCCTATGCAAATTTTATTTATTAACAAATTTTCTTTTCTGTTTTAATGCATTATATCTATACTTTATAATTTCAGAATTTCTTAAAATAAATGTAACTTTCATTTTATTTTATTTTATTTTCTTTTCTTTTAGGGTCATTACATACCCTCCCCCTTAAAGGAATTATGTCCCCATAATTTCTTTCTAATTCTTCAAATAAAAGCACTAATTCATAGTCTATTTTAACTCCATACTCACATTTTATGAGAGTAAGCAATATATAGAATTATTTAGAAAGTTATCATAAAGCTACTTAAACATACCTCTCCATCAGAAAACAAATTGGGGTATTTAGCCCTTATTTTGTCTTCAACCTCCCATGTACAATCATTGGGGTCCAAGCTCCACTGAATTTTCACCAATTTAATCACCTTGTTTCTCAGCCTCTTTTCTTCCTTAGCAACAATCCCCACTGGCTCATTTGCATAGGCCAAATTCTTATGAATTTGAATTTGAGTAGGTGACTCTAAAATTGCTCCTTCATCATGTACCCACTTTCTCAATTGAGAAACATGAAATACTGGATGTACACTGTTTGCACAAAAAATGGACAAACACCTCAAAGTTGTATAATTTAGTGGATCTTATGTTGTTCTTTGCGATTTGAGTGATTTACGCAAATATATGAAAAGCAGGGGCTAAACTGTAAAAAGACACGCAAATTTATAGTGGTTCAGCCAGAATGTGCCTACGTCCACTTTATATGTTATTTCTCTTCTCTTCTTTTGATTACAAGTACAAAGCTTTAATACCAGTAAAAGAAAGTTGTTTGAGAGTTCCTTCCGTGCTTGAGCTCTCAAAACTTGTCCCCCATTGTTGTACCCCTGCCTCTCTATTTATAGAGTGAGGTTGGGGGCAGGGATCTTGGATATATGCAGCTGCTGGTGGGCCTGGGCTGGAGTGATCTGGCCTGGTAGTCTGGTTCGGCATCCTCTTGGTTTGGTCATGAGGTGGCTTGGTTTGGTTGAGACTTGGATCGGTGAAGTATGGAGTTGGTCCGGTTGAGCCTCGTCCGGTAGCGTAGCCTGGTCCGGTGAAGTGTGGAGTTGGTCCGGTTGAGCTTCATTCGGTAGCGTAGCCTGGTCCGGTGAAGTGTGGAGTTGGTCCGGTTGAGCCTCGTCCGGTAGCGTAGCCTGGTCCGGTGAAGTGTGGAGTTGGTCCGGTTGAGCTTCATCCGGTAGCGTAGCCTGGTCCGGATGTGGTTGGTTCGGTCGAAATCATATACAACACTTGCCCCCCAAAGTAGGGCGTGTGCGTGTGCATGTCCTGCTTTGTTTTTTGTCAATCCCATTTTACCATCTTCATCCGGTTCCCACTACCGAATCATCTGATCCGGTATTCTGCCTTTGCCTATAAGTAGGGGACAAGGACCTCCGTCTTTTCTATCTGCCGAATCTAGCCTCTAGCCGAATCAAGTGAGAGTTTAGCCGAACCAAGTCCTTAGCCGAATCAAGTGAGAGTTTAGCCGAACCAAGTCCTTAGCCGAATCAGACCTCTAGCCGAATCAGGTATTATTCCTTTTTTGCCGAATGAACTTAATCCTCTGATACCGGATGATACATGAACGTTTAATACCGAATAAGATTATTGATCTGTACGACCGAATGAACTATTAAGTGATACGACCGAATGAACATGTGTTTCATACTTTGAATTTTTTAAGCGAAATTCCAGATTACGCTGCTTGTATATTCTAACGATATACCTTTCCCATGTTTGCAGATAAAATGTCTCGAAAAGTTGAAACTCGATCAGATAAGAGGAGATCCGGGGGTGAAGGAGAGTCCTCGGCCGTGCCCCCAGCTCAATCAGGATCGGAGCGTCATGGGCCCGCCCCGAGGTCATTAGTGGATGGATATGGTCCCCAAGAGCTGCTGGACTCCCCGCCTGACTGCTTTCCTAGCTCTCTCAAAGAGGAGCAACTTGATGTTATATCTCGTTCCTTTGGGATCGATAGAGCCCTCATGCTGCTGCCGGGCCCAGGAGTCATGCCATACAGTCCTCCCGAAGGATACTTTGCTTATAGTAGGTACCATTGCATGTGTGGTGCTATCCCGCCACTCAATGCTTGGGTAGTCAGTTTCCTCACGTACCTGAAGGTGGCCCCATTCCAGCTTCATCCCAACTCTTATGCCATATTGGTGAGCCTCTTTGTTATTTTTCGGAGGAAGTATGGTCGCGCCCCCTCCAACCGGGAGATCCGGTACTTGTATAATTTAAGGGGCTATAAGAAGGGGTCCCCATATGTTAGCTTGGAGTCTGTTGTGACCTTCAAGCCGGTCTTGGACCTGTACTCTAAATTCAGCATGTTCAAGAAAGAGTGGTTCTTTGTTAGGGACGATTCCGTCTCCATCCGGCGCTTTACTTCTGGATGTAAGTTGATGCTTTTACTTATAATTCTTATTCCGATTGCGATGCTTCTTCTCATACTTTCTCATTTTTGCTAGCGACAGGTGGCTTTCCGGTTGTGGAGACTGACCGCCTGGTTCAGACGGCGGCGGAGATAGAAGCCATTCTTGGGAAATACAGATCATCTGCCTACTTGATTAGAAATGCGATTCTTCTGGAATATAACTTGATCCTTCCGCAGCAGTCTGTATTTAAGTTGAGGGAAACGGCGGAAGAGAGGGCGGCTGCTCAGGCTAAGGGAGGCGTTGCGGCAGAGGGCGGAAAGAGAAAACCATTCACGAAACCTCCAGCCGTCGGAGGTAAGAAGCTTAAGAGGTCGGACGGTCCTTCTCCCAGCAATTGTCCACTTACTCAGGGGGAGATAGATGCGAAGGAAGAAAGAGGTGAGACGGAGGAAGAAAGAGGTGAGGCGGAGGGCGGAAGAGACGTTGAGCGTCTTGGTGATGATGGTGGCGATGGACGGAGTGGTGATGGTTCCAGGGCTCTATCTTCTGGGCAAGTAGGCGAAATGCAAGAGTGGACGGATGATGCTCTCCGCCAAGCTTTTGAGGGGTTGGATGATGATCCGGCTTTGGTAGTGAAGACCGGGAAGGCGGACAAAGCCGGGACCGGTGCAAGTGAGTCTTCTCCGGCTATCCCGGCCAAGGTGGCTCTGACAACTCAAGGTGAACTCTTGACCCCTGCATGCTTCACTAATGATAGGGACTTAGGAATATTTTATGACCCGCTCCCGTCCTGGAATGAAATCCAGGACTTATTGCAGTATCCCACTCCTCCCCAGGGTCTGTACAACCACAACTGTGTTTCTTTTCCTTTTCTAACTTGTAATCTACCGTGTTTCTTGAATCATATAGTAATGTAAGATTGTGACACTTGTTCTTTATATCAGGAGCAGGCAAGACGCCCAAAGCTTCAGACCTTCGACACAGGCTCGAGCAATATAAACTTTCCAAAATTTCTGCTAAGCCGAAGCCCTCAACCCAACGCTCCGGGGATGTAGTCGGATACCGTCCTCTTCTTGGGGTCATCGAAGAGGGTATTCAGCAGAGGAAGAGGAGTCATCCTTTATTCGAAACTTCGCTCGGTCCTCAGCCTCCGGCTCAGCCTATTCATGATATTACTGAGGAGGGTAGCGAGTTTGTACCTTCTCCACACCCGTCCGGAAACCCTTCTGTTATTCATATCGACCGTCCCGATTTGGCCCGTAATCCATTCGCGGGTCATCCTGATCTGGATCCAGGTTCTCATGATATTACTTTTGATGAAGTCACTGGTGAACACCTTCTCCCCCGTAACCCCATGGTACGAGTACTTGATGAAGCCAAATCCTTAGATCTCGATCTACTCACCACTCGTATAGTCACTATGGGAGATGAGGCCAAAGCTAATATTGATCGGGTGGCAGAGGAGACCAAGAAGTTGATGGGGCATCATGCTCGGCTGGTTAAGGCCGGAGAAGAGATTGGGAGCGCCAATATCCGACTTCGATTGGTGGTTTCGGATCAGGCCAAGCAGCTTGCGGATCAGGCTATCCAGATTTCCCAGCATGAGGCTGCTACTGGGCGATTAAGGAAAACCATGGAAGAGGCCAGTCGGGCCGAATTGCGGAAAATGGAAGCTGCTTGCAAAGAGCGGATTGACATGGCCATTGCTACGGTGGATGAGGTTCGGAGAGCGGATCTCGAGCAGGTGGAGGAATTGTCCGAGAAACTTGAGGCTGCAGAGCTTGCCCAAGCTAAGTTGAGGGAAGAGATGGAGGTGATGCGGAGGTCCCTTCAGGCTGATTGCTCGAGATACAGACTGGAGAGAGATGCTGCCGTCGAAAGGTTGTCGGCCTCCGATGCCCGAATGAGGGAGTTTGAGGAGAACGAGGGAATGATGGATGACATGCTCCAGGACATGTATTTCCGGACTTGGAAGCAGGGCAATCTCTCTTGGATGGATGATTATCCCAGGGTCATGGCCAAGACCTATCTTCGGGCTTTGGAGGAGGCTAAGGCTGATGCAGATAAAGAAGGTGGAACGGTCTTCAGTATGGATGTGGTCACTGCCCAGTTCACCAAGGAGGAGAAAGTGGCGGTAAAGGAGGGTATGCGGCTGCTTGCTGCTGAAGAGGCGGGTGTGCAGGTAGAGGATGACGACCAGGATGGTCGAGAAGCTAGTACTGGTAAGTCTTCCTTTCTAGTCTTTCTGTTAACTTGGTTACTCATCACTAATGAATCCTTTTTATGACCGGACAGGCGGGCTAAAGAACAAGGACAAGACTTCGACGCAACCAGCTCCATGACTGAACCTGAAAAATTCTTTTTGTAGGATTGGCAGTGTTGTATCTGTTAGTCTTAAGATAGTAGAGTAACTTCTAAGTTATAATTCTTACTACTTGTAATAATCAACATTATTCGTGACGTGTAATTTTTTGACTTAAACTGATTTTGTCGTTTCTTGAATATTTGTTGCTATTTCGACATATCGTATGAGAAATGTAACTATGTATATTCTTGTAATTAAATTGTGTTTGATGTCAGATTCTGGTTTTAAATCATAATCTCGTGACTTGCAATGTTAGCGTGTGCATTTGTACATAAAGGAAGAAAATACCGCCTTTCATGTTCTGTTTGTAAATGGCAGTTTCGAATATCTTGTATGACCAAGCATGGAAAGCAGTTGACTGCCCTGCCATCTGTTTGTGAATTTCTGCATCCATTGGCGGGTATCTCTTACCCTGCATCCTGTACTTTATGGTTTGCTATAGAGGATAGGAGGAAAGTTTTTTAAGTAAAATTGAAATATGTGAAACAGTAAAACTTCCAGTCACGGAAGGCCTTCGATGTGCTTAAGTTCGTGGCAAACGGGTTTTGTAGTCACTTTCCCTAGCTGTGGGTCTTGGAGACATTTGTCACCCATCTTACGCCTCCGCGGGGAGTTAATTCTTTTTTACCACAGCCGCACTTAAGACACACCGGAGCCGAGATCGCGCATAGTAACTACCCGGGCCATTATGGCCCGTACTCATGGGTATTATTCGACTTACTGTGGCCGGCTAGCGTGGGTGCCGATCGTCAACCGTGAACTGCCCCTGGCTGGCCACACCTTATGTTGGGGCTTATAATCGGTTCACATTTGCCGGCGAGCCTAACGCCGTAATGAGCTGCCTCGGCTATAGTCGGCCTTCTCGGTGGCTTATAATCGGCTCATTACAGTTGGCTTTAAGGGCCGTCGCGAGCAATGAGTTAACCCGCAGCAGAGGGATGCTGGAGCAAAAGTGTCTCATTGACGAGGGCATAGATTCGCATAGTACCTGTTGTGTCTTGTCCACGTGAAGTTGCATTGTGGAGTGCTTTGAATAGAAATGCTATATGCTCAGGATTTTGTTCAACAGAAAAGGATAAAGTTAACAAGCAGCCAAGATACAAAGGAACAAGTTAAAAAGGAGACAAGGCTTTTTTAAAGTGGTTCGGCACGAAAAAGTACCTACGTCCATTGATTCTCTTTGTTAATTCACTTCATATGGGAAATACAAGTTAAGAAAAGTATCGACGGAGGTGTTGGATGTTCCATGCCCTCTGGAACACCTCTCCGTCCACTGTTGACAAAATATAGGCTCCGTTGTGGAGATCTTTATGAATTACATATGGTCCATCCCAGATTGGGTCTAGTGCTCCGGGGCGAGGGAAGATTCGCTTGAGGACAAGATCCCCTTCTCGTAAGGTACGATGCTTGACTTTGGAGTTGTATTGTGCTGCCACCTTTTGCTTGTGGGCTGCTGTTTTTAGGACTGCATCATTCCTTCTCTCCTCGACTAGATCCAAAGACATGTTGAGGAGCTCTTCGTTCTCTTCTGGGTTATAGTGGATCCTACGGTGGGAAGGCACAATGGTTTCAACTGGGAGCATAGCCTCCGATCCGTATGCCAAAGAGAAAGGAGTGTGCCCTGTTGATGTTCTGAAGGATGTGCGGTAGGCCCATAGTGCCGTAGGGAGTTCATCCACCCAAGCGCCCTTTGACTTTTCGAGCTTCTTTTTGATCAGAGTTTTCAGAATTTTGTTGACTGCTTCGACTTGTCCGTTTGCTTGGGGATATGCTACGGATGAGAAGCTTTTGTGAATTCCGTGTTCTTGGCACCAGTTGGCGAATTCCTCGCTGTCAAACTGAAGTCCATTGTCTGATATGATTTTTAGTGGGACTCCGTACCTGCACAGAACATTTTTGATTAAGAAGTTGATAACTTTCGCTGAAGACACTTTATTTAGAGGTTCTGCTTCCACCCATTTGGTGAAATAGTCGACTGCTACTATAGCATATTTGGCGCCGCCTCGACCCATTGGCAGTTCACCGATTAAGTCAATTCCCCATACTGCAAAGGGCCAAGGGCTGGTCATCTGAGTGATCTCGGTTGTTGGTAGCCGAGGGATCTTAGCAAATTTTTGGCATCTGTCACACTTCTTGACGAAATCTAAGGCGTCCTTGCTTAAGGTGGGCCAGAAATATCCGTATCGGAGTATCTTTTTTGCTAGCGTTTGCCCTCCGGTGTGATCCCCGCAGCTTCCTTGATGAATGTTGGATAAGATTTCCTTGGCTTCCCTTCCGGCGACACACCTTAACAATGGGTTAGAGAACCCGCGCCGATAGAGGATGTCTCCTTGTATTGTGTAGCGGGACGCTTTCCTCAGGATTTTCTTGACTCCGTTACGCCCGTCGGGTAGTGTGCCATTTCGCAGGTAGTCTCGGATGGGAGTCATCCAAGTTGCTTCTTCGGTTGCAGCTATCAGATTCACTTGCTCAAAACTTGGGATCGTTTGCTTTGAGACAGTTACTGCCCCGAAGATGGCGACGTCCCTCATACTTGCTTGCTTTGCCAATTCGTCGGCCTCTTGGTTCTCTTCCCGAGGGATGTGTTTGACTAAGTAGTGGTCCAATCGGTTGAGAAGCGACTTGGTCTTCTTTAGATATGCTATGAGTCGTTCTTCTCGAGCTTGGAATTCCCCTAGTATTTGATTAACAATAAGCTGAGAATCGCTGTGAAGGCACAAAGAATTGGCTCCGATCTCGATAGCAATTTCTAATCCGGCTATTACGGCTTCATATTCTGCATCGTTGTTGGTGGCAGCGAACTCCAACCTTATAGCATAGTGCAGTTTATTTCCCCTGGGAGTGATTATTACCACACCTGCCCCCGAGCCTTGTTCGTTAGATGCACCGTCCACAAAGAGATTCCACTTGATATCTTCCGTTATTTCCAGTTGCTCCTTATCCTCGTTGGTAGTGAATTCCGCAATGAAATCAGCCATGGCTTGCCCCTTGATGGCGGTGCGAGGTTGATAGGTGATATCATACTGACTCAGCTCAATACACCATTTAAGTAGTCGCCCGGAAGTGTCGGGACGATGGAGTACCTGCCTCAGTGGCTGATCGGTCAGAACCTTGATGGAATGGGATTGGAAGTAGTGACGTAGCTTTCGTGAAGTGATTAGTAAACAGTATGCTAACTTCTCAAGCTTAGGATATCTGACTTCTGCCCCAGTAAACCTTTTACTGACGAAGTAAACTGGTCGTTGCGTGCGGTTATCTTCCCTTACCAAGGCAGCGCTTAGAGCGTGAGATGACACAGCAAGGTATAGGTATAATTCTTCGCCTTCGCTTGGGGTTGAGAGTACCGGTGGTTTCTGGAGGTGTTTGATTAGGTTAAGGAAAGCGGTCAAGCATTCGTCCGTCCATTCGAACTTTCCTTTATCTTTCTTTAGAGCTTCGAAAAAGGGGACGCACTTGTCCGTTGCTTTGGAGATGAATCGGCTTAGGGCAGCCACTTTTCCATTTAAGCTTTGCATTTCCTTTCGGGTGGAAGGTATCTTGATGTCCCTTAATGCTCGGACTTGTTCAGGGTTTGCTTCTATCCCTCGGGCATGGACGATGAATCCTAAGAATTTTCCCGATGACACTCCGAAGGAGAACTTTAGTGGATTTAACTTCATTCCATACTGTCGAAGTACCTGGAACATTTCGCCTAGGTGGTTTACGTGATCTTTGGCTTTCCGTGATTTTACCAGCATGTCGTCTACATATACTTCCATTGTTCGTCCTATTAGCCCTGCAAACATCTTGTTGACGAGGCGCTGGTAGGTGGCTCCTGCATTTTTAAGTCCGAAGGGCATCACTTTGTAGCAGTATAAACCCCGGTTGGTGATGAAACTAGTGTGGTCTTGGTCGGGAGCATGCATAGGAATTTGGTTATATCCTGAGTATGCGTCCATAAAAGACAGGAGTTCGTGTCCGGCTGTGCTGTCTACAAGTTGATCGATTCTGGGAAGCGGGAAGCAATCCTTTGGGCAGGCGTCGTTTAGGTTGGAGAAGTCAATGCAGGTTCGCCACTTCCCATTAGCCTTCTTTACCAGTACCGGGTTGGCGATCCATTCTGGGTAAATAGCTTCTCGTATGAAGTCATTGGCGAGTAGATTCTTTACTTCTTCATCGAGGGCTGCTGATCGCTCTGCCCCTATACTTCTCTTTTTTTGTTTTACAGGCGCCTTGGTAGGATCAATTTTTAATACGTGGCATGCTATGTTGGGGGAGATTCCAGTCATGTCAGCGTGTGACCAAGCGAACACATCCAAGTTGTGGCGGAGAAAATCAATGAGTTGTTCCTTCAATTCAGCTTTCAGCTGCGACCCAATTTTCAGTAGCCTACTTGAGTCGTGCTTGTCTACAGATATAAACTCCATAGCCTCCGCAGGCTCGGCGGTGGCCTCCTCCTCCTTGTCCCTAGGGTCTAATTCATTGAAAGGGTCGCTGGTGTATCGAAGAGGAGGGGCTTTCTTTAGTTGCTATGCTTCAAGGCTTTTTGTGCAGAGGGCAATCTCTACACCTTTCCCTTTATCTCTCCTATGGTTGTTGCGAAGTTCGGTTACATAGCAGTCTCGTGCAATATCTTGGTCTCCTTCCACTTCCCCTACCCCATTGTCTGTTGGAAATTTCATTTTCAGGCACCACGGGGCTAGGACAATCTGGAAGTCAGATAGGGCTGGTCTTCCTAGGAAGGCGTTGTAGGCCGAATGGTTTTCTATCAGCACAAACGTCTGTTTCCTTACAACGGAGCGGGGATGGCTTCCAATTTCAACGAAGAGGTCCAGCTACCCGATGGGCATTTTCGCATCTCCAGTGAAGCCGTGTAGCGGTTTATCGCAGGGAGATACATCCTTCATTGACAGCCTCATTTTGTCGAATGCGTGTTTGAACAGGATATTTACAGAGCTTCCAGTGTCTACCAGGATTCGGTAAACTTCGGCGGGACCGAGTCGGGCAGAGATAACCATGGGATCCATGTGAGGGTACTGTCTTCCTTCTAGGTCGCGTTTACTGAATGTGATGTCATCACTTTCTTTCCGCTTTGGGTGGCGCTCTTCTATAACTGTGTTGACACAGTCTCTATTGTCCCTAAGCGACCTCCCATATCTTTCCATCTCTTTCCAACTTCTGTCTGCGATGTGCGGACCTCCTGAGATGGTATGGACCACTATCTTCTCTTGACTAGAGCTGCTAGCGTTGCGGTCGCCTCTGCCGGTCCCTGGTGAGGGTAGCCTTGGGTTTTCATTGGCAGGAGCCGGAGTCCTGTCTTGACTTTTTACATAGCGTTCCAGTTTCTTTCTCCTGATGTGTTCCTCAATCAGATCTCGGAGATGATGGCATTCGTTGGTATCATGTCCGTGGGATTCGTGGAAGCGGCAGAATTTTCCAGATTTCTGTGCGCTATCTGATTCCTTCTTGTATGGTGGGCGTTTGTATCTAACTTCGCCTTGGGTGGCAAGGAAGATATTTTCGACGGTCTTGTTCAAAGGGGTGTAAGAGTCGAATCTTGGTCCTGGCCGATATAGGCGTTTTTCTACTTTCTTGCCCCCAGTATTGTCTCTGGAATCGTTTCTTCGAACGTCCCTTGCCACAGCAGGGGCGTTGCCATGGGTCGTCTTACTTTGCTGTCCTGACTGCCCCTCCATGGCAGCATCCTCAAGCCTCATGTACTTCCCGGCTTCATGGAAGAAATCGGGTAAAGTAGCTGGTTTTTCTTTTGTCAATCTCCTAGCAAATTTAGTGTCCGGATGCACCCCACTGCAGAGGGCCATTAGGATAAGCTTCTCATCGGCATCTTGAACTGCGGCTGCTGCGGCGTTGAATCTGGTCAGGTATTGCTGCAGCTTTTCTTCAGGTTTCTGTTTGACGCTGGATAAGGAATAAGCGTCCTTAGGTTGCTCCACATGAATGCGGAACTGACTGATGAATTTTTCTTTCAACATTTCCCATGAGCTGATGGATCCTTGGGGTAGATGACAGAACCAGGAGGTAGCAAGATCTGCTAAGAAGAGCGGGAAGCATTTGCACAGCACTCCCTCTGTTGCTCCACTCATGAGCATATGCTGCGTGTACCTCTGTAAGTGTACAACGGGATCGGAGGTTCCTTTGTAGGGTTCCATTGTTGGCATCTTCCATTCTCGGGGGGTGATAGCAATTTCGATATTGCGGGCGAAAGGGCTGGTTACCCTAGCGCCTATCCCTCGATCTCTTTGCTCTCGTTGGACACACTCTCTGAATAAGCGCGCCATCCTTTCATCAGAATTTGGAGCGGACAGAAATGAGTTTGGTTCTGTTCTGTGGGGTTGATTCCGTCCAGACAACCTGTAGGGATGGTATCGTCTATCATTCCTCATATTTTCCAGTGGCTGCCTTTGATCTTCTGGGAGCATGCTTGGGTCAGCTACAGTTGGCCCTTGCCTTGATCTTCCCCTGTTGGGTTCTGATCTAAGCACTTCCTCGGGTCCAACTTCGGGCTGGACTCTAGCTCGGCCCCGTTCACTGGTGTTTCTGTGGTTAGGCAGCATGACAGGCTCAGCTGCAGTTGACCTTCGCCCGGTACCTTCCCCATTGGGTTCGGCACCAAACGTTTCCTCAGGCCTAACTTCGGGCTGAGCTCGGTCTCGGCTCCTACCACGGCTACCCCTGCCGTTGGCTCCTTCGAAGAAGGAAGATCTTTGCTGTCTTTGAGATCCTCCAGACTGGGACTCGCCCCATGATTCAGTGTTGCGGTTGGATTCTTCAGCGTCCCTCAAGCGTGACATGAGATGGTCCACCAAGGCTTCCTGCTGGGACGTGAAGCGGTTAGTTACTTCAACAACAACTCTGTCCAAATCTGCCCTAGTAATTGCTGCAGGCTGTTCTGTGGCAGGAGTGGTTGGGTTAGCCTGTCCTTCATTTGTTGCCATTGCTGGAGGAGGACGATTTACTTGATTCGCGGCAGCTGGATCAGGAAGGCTACTGGATGCGATGTTTTTTCCTTTGTTAACATCTTTTCTCTGTTTGGGAGGCATGTTTTCCAAGTGGCGGACGATGCTGTTAGGAAAACTCGTTAAGTAGATGAAGCTGAAGCTTCGAGTTTCTATCTCTCAATGAAAGCACCAAAAATGTTTGCACAAAAAATGGACAAACACCTCAAAGTTGTATAATTTAGTGGATCTTATGTTGTTCTTTGCGATTTGAGTGATTTACGCAAATATATGAAAAGCAGGGGCTAAACTGTAAAAAGACACGCAAATTTATAGTGGTTCAGCCAGAATGTGCCTACGTCCACTTTATATGTTATTTCTCTTCTCTTCTTTTGATTACAAGTACAAAGCTTTAATACCAGTAAAAGAAAGTTGTTTGAGAGTTCCTTCCGTGCTTGAGCTCTCAAAACTTGTCCCCCATTGTTGTACCCCTGCCTCTCTATTTATAGAGTGAGGTTGGGGGCAGGGATCTTGGATATATGCAGCTGCTGGTGGGCCTGGGCTGGAGTGATCTGGCCTGGTAGTCTGGTTCGGCATCCTCTTGGTTTGGTCATGAGGTGGCTTGGTTCGGTTGAGACTTGGATCGGTGAAGTATGGAGTTGGTCCGGTTGAGCCTCGTCCGGTAGCGTAGCCTGGTCCGGTGAA